>OX016540.1:0-10000000 GCA_943590905.1 Sphaerophoria taeniata
GTAGCCACACAATTGTTTCTGCTCGTGTCTAGCCTATCAGGCAACAACAGCCCTAAGCAACACTTCCACTGACCTACGTTCATGCCCATGCAGCTCACCACACCATAAAAGCCATAAAAAGTTACCTTTTCGTGCTTCTGCCTAGCCTGTCCAGCAACCAAAACTCTTAACCACACTTCCACCAACCTATATCCATACTCATTCAACTCACAGCACAATGAAAACGATAGCCCACACAAATGTTTCTGCTCGTGTCTAGCCTATCAGGCAACAACAGCCCTAAGCAACACTTCCACTCACAACCCTTAACAACACACCGATTCACCTATTTCAATGCCAACTTTCCATCTTACCACCATCCATTTAGCTTACCTTGCAGCTTGCAACCTAAAAGCAAAAACTTCTCCCATTTATCATTCCAGTGTGTTTTTTGATTTTTCTTTTGTGTGGAATAGCTAGGAAAATAAAATGCAAACATTTTTCCATTTTTTTCCCAAAAAGAGCTGTTTTTATTGTTGTTTTCTGTCTGGCCAAATCGAGGTTATGCACTCCCACCAAAAGCAAGTTGTCCATAATCTGGAACGACCCCAGCACCATGCAGTCTCGCTGAATTGTCCTAATAAAGGCATTTCACTTGTCTGCCACAAACAATATCCCGCTCGGATGGTGTTCCCTAAGTCCATCTCTTTGTACGTCGGCGATGGCTTGCTCCGCTCGGCCCTTTCGCCCGAACGAACGTCGAGCCCTTCAAGCCGTATTTTAAATGCATTTTCACGTCGGATGGCAACAAATTATTCATCGCCACCAGCCGGACATTCTTACTATTACACTGGAAGCAATACAGCCCGTTGCTGCCGAAATCGTCCGTAGATTTTGGCTCAAATTCAAACCATAGTTTGCTGCATAGTCTTGATTAGAAAACTCTATCGTCATCAGTCAAATAAAATATCGATCCGGACGCACCGGGATTCGAGAGTTCACGCAACGGCGATGCACACATCGACATCAAAAAATCATCCGGCTGTATAGCGAATAGATCTGTAAAATAACGGAATACAATAGAAGCATAAACCTTAAATTTATATTCACTTTTACTATAATAACTTTAACTTTCACTTTTTCGCTTGTTTCCGGACATCTCTTGGCTCCCACAGAGTGCAGAATGTAGAGAATCTCATCGTAAGGGGCCAGTTATAGCGATCATTGAAATCCATCTGGAAAAATGTTTGAATGGATATTTAACTAAGTTTTCTTTTGGTTACTAATACAATCTATATACCAATCGACCGGAAAACACTTAAAGAATTTTTTTTGAGAAAAAAATATAAGTTCGCAAACTTATTTTTCGTTAAAAATGTAGTTTTTTATTTTCCGTACGGAAAGCTGAAAAGCTGATGGATTTTTGTCAAAAAATGAAACAAATCGTTCCAATGATTTGCGTTTCAATTTTGTACAATTCCAATGATGTGTCTCAAATTCTCGGCGTTCCAATGATAAAGGGTGTCCCAATAAGAGTTCACTTTTTTATTTGCAAATAAAACCAACTATTTTATGACATAGGTGTGATATGTCTCTTCATGAAATTTTCAATGACTTTTTCACAGAGATGTGGCTGTATCTCACCGACAACACATTATTTAAAAAAAACTGCTGCTACTGTCAAGAAACTGTCAAACCAAGCAGAAAAACCATTATTGATAGTACATGGTAAATCCATATACAAAGCTGTAGACTACCCAAAAAAATTGTCAAAAGTTGATAAAAAATTCGACACTTGCCAAAATATCCGACACCAGTCAAAATCTTCGACACATGTCGAACAACATTACCCCTAAAGTTTTCAGCGCTCTACAGCCTCAAATAATGGAGTTAGAAGCGTTTTAAGTCCTCACATGGGCAAACTTTGAACCTGGGTTAAAGGGTTGGGTTGAAAAAAATAAATTTATTTGACCAAAAACTACCTACTGCCACGCCCATTTTGACTACCACTTCTTGAAACCTTTGCCTAGACCTTCCACTTACCCTTATCCATGTCGATTCAGCTCACAACACCATAAAAATCGTAACCATGTACATATTTGTGCTTCCGCCTAGCCTAACAACACTTCCACTAGTCTATACCAATGCTCATTCAGTTCACCACACCATGAAAACGGTAACCACACCCATATTTCTGCTTCCGCCTAGCCTTCCATTCAGTAAACACCCCTAATAACACTTACAACCATAAACAGTCACCTATTTCTAGCCTCTGCCTAGCCTGCCAAGTAACTAAAACCCTTAACAATACTTTCACTAGGCTATCTCCATGCTCATTCAGTTCATCACACCATCAAAACGATAACCACAAACTTATTTCAGATTCCGCCTAGCCTTCCAAGCAATAGGCACCTCTAACAACACTTCCACTTACCTATGTTCATACCCAGACAGCCCACAACAACCATAAACAGACAGCTACTTGTGCCTTCGCCAAGCCTTCCAAGCAATCAACACCCCTAACAGCACTTCGACTTACCTATGTTCATGCCCCTTCACTCAACCACACCATAAAAACCATAAAGAGGAACTTATTTGTACTTCTGCGTAGCCTGCCAAGCAACTGAAACCCGTAACAACACTTCTACTAGCCTATCTCCATGCTTATTCAGCTCACCAAACAACATCAAACCTAAACAACACTTCCACTCACCTATTTGCATGTCCGTACAGCTCACTACACGAACATTACCCTAGCCATGCACCTATTTGTGCTTCAGCCTAGCCTGCCAAGCAACTAAAATCCTAAACAACACTTCCACTCACCTTTTTGCATGATCATTCAGCTCACCACACGAACATAACCCTTACCATGCAACTATTTGTGCTTCCGGCTAGCCTTCCAAGCAATTAAAAACCCCAATAACACTTCCACTGACCTATATTCATGCCCATGCTCACCACACCATGAAAACCATAAAAAGTTACCTTTTCGAGCTTCTGCCTAGCCTGTCAAGCAACAAAAACTCTTAACCACACTTCCACCAACCTATATCCATACTCATTCAACTCACAACCCAATGAAAACGATAGCCACACAATTGTTTCTGCTCGTGTCTAGCCTATCAGGCAACAACAGCCCTAAGCAACACTTCCACTGACCTACGTTCATGCCCATGCAGCTCACCACACCATAAAAGCCATAAAAAGTTACCTTTTCGTGCTTCTGCCTAGCCTGTCCAGCAACCAAAACTCTTAACCACACTTCCACCAACCTATATCCATACTCATTCAACTCACAGCACAATGAAAACGATAGCCACACAAATGTTTCTGCTCGTGTCTAGCCTATCAGGCAACAACAGCCCTAAGCAACACTTCCACTCACAACCCTTAACAACACACCGATTCACCTATTTCAATGCCAACTTTCCATCTTACCACCATCCATTTAGCTTACCTTGCAGCTTGCAACCTAAAAGCAAAAACTTCTCCCATTTATCATTCCAGTGTGTTTTTTGATTTTTCTTTTGTGTGGAATAGCTAGGAAAATAAAATGCAAACATTTTTCCATTTTTTTCCCAAAAAGAGCTGTTTTTATTGTTGTTTTCTGTCTGGCCAAATCGAGGTTATGCACTCCCACCAAAAGCAAGTTGTCCATAATCTGGAACGACCCCAGCACCATGCAGTCTCGCTGAATTGTCCTAATAAAGGCATTTCACTTGTCTGCCACAAACAATATCCCGCTCGGATGGTGTTCCCTAAGTCCATCTCTTTGTACGTCGGCGATGGCTTGCTCCGCTCGGCCCTTTCGCCCGAACGAACGTCGAGCCCTTCAAGCCGTATTTTAAATGCATTTTCACGTCGGATGGCAACAAATTATTCATCGCCACCAGCCGGACATTCTTACTATTACACTGGAAGCAATACAGCCCGTTGCTGCCGAAATCGTCCGTAGATTTTGGCTCAAATTCAAACCATAGTTTGCTGCATAGTCTTGATTAGAAAACTCTATCGTCATCGGTCAAATAAAATATCGATCCGGACGCACCGGGATTCGAGAGTTCACGCAACGGCGATGCACACATCGACATCAAAAAATCATCCGGCTGTATAGCGAATAGATCTGTAAAATAACGGAATACAATAGAAGCATAAACCTTAAATTTATATTCACTTTTACTATAATAACTTTAACTTTCACTTTTTCGCTTGTTTCCGGACATCTCTTGGCTCCCACAGAGTGCAGAATGTAGAGAATCTCATCGTAAGGGGCCAGTTATAGCGATCATTGAAATCCATCTGGAAAAATGTTTGAATGGATATTTAACTAAGTTTTCTTTTGGTTACTAATACAATCTATATACCAATCGACCGGAAAACACTTAAAGAATTTTTTTTGAGAAAAAAATATAAGTTCGCAAACTTATTTTTCGTTAAAAATGTAGTTTTTTATTTTCCGTACGGAAAGCTGAAAAGCTGATGGATTTTTGTCAAAAAATGAAACAAATCGTTCCAATGATTTGCGTTTCAATTTTGTACAATTCCAATGATGTGTCTCAAATTCTCGGCGTTCCAATGATAAAGGGTGTCCCAATAAGAGTTCACTTTTTTATTTGCAAATAAAACCAACTATTTTATGACATAGGTGTGATATGTCTCTTCATGAAATTTTCAATGACTTTTTCACAGAGATGTGGCTGTATCTCACCGACAACACATTATTTAAAAAAACTGCTGCTACTGTCAAGAAACTGTCAAACCAAGCAGAAAAACCATTATTGATAGTACATGGTAAATCCATATACAAAGCTGTAGACTACCCAAAAAAATTGTCAAAAGTTGATAAAAAATTCGACACTTGCCAAAATATCCGACACCAGTCAAAATCTTCGACACATGTCGAACAACATTACCCCTAAAGTTTTCAGCGCTCTACAGCCTCAAATAATGGAGTTAGAAGCGTTTTAAGTCCTCACATGGGCAAACTTTGAACCTGGGTTAAAGGGTTGGGTTGAAAAAAATAAATTTATTTGACCAAAAACTACCTACTGCCACGCCCATTTTGACTACCACTTCTTGAAACCTTTGCCTAGACCTTCCACTTACCCTTATCCATGTCGATTCAGCTCACAACACCATAAAAATCGTAACCATGTACATATTTGTGCTTCCGCCTAGCCTAACAACACTTCCACTAGTCTATACCAATGCTCATTCAGTTCACCACACCATGAAAACGGTAACCACACCCATATTTCTGCTTCCGCCTAGCCTTCCATTCAGTAAACACCCCTAATAACACTTACAACCATAAACAGTCACCTATTTCTAGCCTCTGCCTAGCCTGCCAAGTAACTAAAACCCTTAACAATACTTTCACTAGGCTATCTCCATGCTCATTCAGTTCATCACACCATCAAAACGATAACCACAAACTTATTTCAGATTCCGCCTAGCCTTCCAAGCAATAGGCACCTCTAACAACACTTCCACTTACCTATGTTCATACCCAGACAGCCCACAACAACCATAAACAGACAGCTACTTGTGCCTTCGCCAAGCCTTCCAAGCAATCAACACCCCTAACAGCACTTCGACTTACCTATGTTCATGCCCCTTCACTCAACCACACCATAAAAACCATAAAGAGGAACTTATTTGTACTTCTGCGTAGCCTGCCAAGCAACTGAAACCCGTAACAACACTTCTACTAGCCTATCTCCATGCTTATTCAGCTCACCAAACAACATCAAACCTAAACAACACTTCCACTCACCTATTTGCATGTCCGTACAGCTCACTACACGAACATTACCCTAGCCATGCACCTATTTGTGCTTCAGCCTAGCCTGCCAAGCAACTAAAATCCTAAACAACACTTCCACTCACCTTTTTGCATGATCATTCAGCTCACCACACGAACATAACCCTTACCATGCAACTATTTGTGCTTCCGGCTAGCCTTCCAAGCAATTAAAAACCCCAATAACACTTCCACTGACCTATATTCATGCCCATGCTCACCACACCATGAAAACCATAAAAAGTTACCTTTTCGAGCTTCTGCCTAGCCTGTCAAGCAACAAAAACTCTTAACCACACTTCCACCAACCTATATCCATACTCATTCAACTCACAACCCAATGAAAACGATAGCCACACAATTGTTTCTGCTCGTGTCTAGCCTATCAGGCAACAACAGCCCTAAGCAACACTTCCACTGACCTACGTTCATGCCCATGCAGCTCACCACACCATAAAAGCCATAAAAAGTTACCTTTTCGTGCTTCTGCCTAGCCTGTCCAGCAACCAAAACTCTTAACCACACTTCCACCAACCTATATCCATACTCATTCAACTCACAGCACAATGAAAACGATAGCCACACAAATGTTTCTGCTCGTGTCTAGCCTATCAGGCAACAACAGCCCTAAGCAACACTTCCACTCACAACCCTTAACAACACACCGATTCACCTATTTCAATGCCAACTTTCCATCTTACCACCATCCATTTAGCTTACCTTGCAGCTTGCAACCTAAAAGCAAAAACTTCTCCCATTTATCATTCCAGTGTGTTTTTTGATTTTTCTTTTGTGTGGAATAGCTAGGAAAATAAAATGCAAACATTTTTCCATTTTTTTCCCAAAAAGAGCTGTTTTTATTGTTGTTTTCTGTCTGGCCAAATCGAGGTTATGCACTCCCACCAAAAGCAAGTTGTCCATAATCTGGAACGACCCCAGCACCATGCAGTCTCGCTGAATTGTCCTAATAAAGGCATTTCACTTGTCTGCCACAAACAATATCCCGCTCGGATGGTGTTCCCTAAGTCCATCTCTTTGTACGTCGGCGATGGCTTGCTCCGCTCGGCCCTTTCGCCCGAACGAACGTCGAGCCCTTCAAGCCGTATTTTAAATGCATTTTCACGTCGGATGGCAACAAATTATTCATCGCCACCAGCCGGACATTCTTACTATTACACTGGAAGCAATACAGCCCGTTGCTGCCGAAATCGTCCGTAGATTTTGGCTCAAATTCAAACCATAGTTTGCTGCATAGTCTTGATTAGAAAACTCTATCGTCATCAGTCAAATAAAATATCGATCCGGACGCACCGGGATTCGAGAGTTCACGCAACGGCGATGCACACATCGACATCAAAAAATCATCCGGCTGTATAGCGAATAGATCTGTAAAATAACGGAATACAATAGAAGCATAAACCTTAAATTTATATTCACTTTTACTATAATAACTTTAACTTTCACTTTTTCGCTTGTTTCCGGACATCTCTTGGCTCCCACAGAGTGCAGAATGTAGAGAATCTCATCGTAAGGGGCCAGTTATAGCGATCATTGAAATCCATCTGGAAAAATGTTTGAATGGATATTTAACTAAGTTTTCTTTTGGTTACTAATACAATCTATATACCAATCGACCGGAAAACACTTAAAGAATTTTTTTTGAGAAAAAAATATAAGTTCGCAAACTTATTTTTCGTTAAAAATGTAGTTTTTTATTTTCCGTACGGAAAGCTGAAAAGCTGATGGATTTTTGTCAAAAAATGAAACAAATCGTTCCAATGATTTGCGTTTCAATTTTGTACAATTCCAATGATGTGTCTCAAATTCTCGGCGTTCCAATGATAAAGGGTGTCCCAATAAGAGTTCACTTTTTTATTTGCAAATAAAACCAACTATTTTATGACATAGGTGTGATATGTCTCTTCATGAAATTTTCAATGACTTTTTCACAGAGATGTGGCTGTATCTCACCGACAACACATTATTTAAAAAAAACTGCTGCTACTGTCAAGAAACTGTCAAACCAAGCAGAAAAACCATTATTGATAGTACATGGTAAATCCATATACAAAGCTGTAGACTACCCAAAAAAATTGTCAAAAGTTGATAAAAAATTCGACACTTGCCAAAATATCCGACACCAGTCAAAATCTTCGACACATGTCGAACAACATTACCCCTAAAGTTTTCAGCGCTCTACAGCCTCAAATAATGGAGTTAGAAGCGTTTTAAGTCCTCACATGGGCAAACTTTGAACCTGGGTTAAAGGGTTGGGTTGAAAAAAATAAATTTATTTGACCAAAAACTACCTACTGCCACGCCCATTTTGACTACCACTTCTTGAAACCTTTGCCTAGACCTTCCACTTACCCTTATCCATGTCGATTCAGCTCACAACACCATAAAAATCGTAACCATGTACATATTTGTGCTTCCGCCTAGCCTAACAACACTTCCACTAGTCTATACCAATGCTCATTCAGTTCACCACACCATGAAAACGGTAACCACACCCATATTTCTGCTTCCGCCTAGCCTTCCATTCAGTAAACACCCCTAATAACACTTACAACCATAAACAGTCACCTATTTCTAGCCTCTGCCTAGCCTGCCAAGTAACTAAAACCCTTAACAATACTTTCACTAGGCTATCTCCATGCTCATTCAGTTCATCACACCATCAAAACGATAACCACAAACTTATTTCAGATTCCGCCTAGCCTTCCAAGCAATAGGCACCTCTAACAACACTTCCACTTACCTATGTTCATACCCAGACAGCCCACAACAACCATAAACAGACAGCTACTTGTGCCTTCGCCAAGCCTTCCAAGCAATCAACACCCCTAACAGCACTTCGACTTACCTATGTTCATGCCCCTTCACTCAACCACACCATAAAAACCATAAAGAGGAACTTATTTGTACTTCTGCGTAGCCTGCCAAGCAACTGAAACCCGTAACAACACTTCTACTAGCCTATCTCCATGCTTATTCAGCTCACCAAACAACATCAAACCTAAACAACACTTCCACTCACCTATTTGCATGTCCGTACAGCTCACTACACGAACATTACCCTAGCCATGCACCTATTTGTGCTTCAGCCTAGCCTGCCAAGCAACTAAAATCCTAAACAACACTTCCACTCACCTTTTTGCATGATCATTCAGCTCACCACACGAACATAACCCTTACCATGCAACTATTTGTGCTTCCGGCTAGCCTTCCAAGCAATTAAAAACCCCAATAACACTTCCACTGACCTATATTCATGCCCATGCTCACCACACCATGAAAACCATAAAAAGTTACCTTTTCGAGCTTCTGCCTAGCCTGTCAAGCAACAAAAACTCTTAACCACACTTCCACCAACCTATATCCATACTCATTCAACTCACAACCCAATGAAAACGATAGCCACACAATTGTTTCTGCTCGTGTCTAGCCTATCAGGCAACAACAGCCCTAAGCAACACTTCCACTGACCTACGTTCATGCCCATGCAGCTCACCACACCATAAAAGCCATAAAAAGTTACCTTTTCGTGCTTCTGCCTAGCCTGTCCAGCAACCAAAACTCTTAACCACACTTCCACCAACCTATATCCATACTCATTCAACTCACAGCACAATGAAAACGATAGCCACACAAATGTTTCTGCTCGTGTCTAGCCTATCAGGCAACAACAGCCCTAAGCAACACTTCCACTCACAACCCTTAACAACACACCGATTCACCTATTTCAATGCCAACTTTCCATCTTACCACCATCCATTTAGCTTACCTTGCAGCTTGCAACCTAAAAGCAAAAACTTCTCCCATTTATCATTCCAGTGTGTTTTTTGATTTTTCTTTTGTGTGGAATAGCTAGGAAAATAAAATGCAAACATTTTTCCATTTTTTTCCCAAAAAGAGCTGTTTTTATTGTTGTTTTCTGTCTGGCCAAATCGAGGTTATGCACTCCCACCAAAAGCAAGTTGTCCATAATCTGGAACGACCCCAGCACCATGCAGTCTCGCTGAATTGTCCTAATAAAGGCATTTCACTTGTCTGCCACAAACAATATCCCGCTCGGATGGTGTTCCCTAAGTCCATCTCTTTGTACGTCGGCGATGGCTTGCTCCGCTCGGCCCTTTCGCCCGAACGAACGTCGAGCCCTTCAAGCCGTATTTTAAATGCATTTTCACGTCGGATGGCAACAAATTATTCATCGCCACCAGCCGGACATTCTTACTATTACACTGGAAGCAATACAGCCCGTTGCTGCCGAAATCGTCCGTAGATTTTGGCTCAAATTCAAACCATAGTTTGCTGCATAGTCTTGATTAGAAAACTCTATCGTCATCAGTCAAATAAAATATCGATCCGGACGCACCGGGATTCGAGAGTTCACGCAACGGCGATGCACACATCGACATCAAAAAATCATCCGGCTGTATAGCGAATAGATCTGTAAAATAACGGAATACAATAGAAGCATAAACCTTAAATTTATATTCACTTTTACTATAATAACTTTAACTTTCACTTTTTCGCTTGTTTCCGGACATCTCTTGGCTCCCACAGAGTGCAGAATGTAGAGAATCTCATCGTAAGGGGCCAGTTATAGCGATCATTGAAATCCATCTGGAAAAATGTTTGAATGGATATTTAACTAAGTTTTCTTTTGGTTACTAATACAATCTATATACCAATCGACCGGAAAACACTTAAAGAATTTTTTTTGAGAAAAAAATATAAGTTCGCAAACTTATTTTTCGTTAAAAATGTAGTTTTTTATTTTCCGTACGGAAAGCTGAAAAGCTGATGGATTTTTGTCAAAAAATGAAACAAATCGTTCCAATGATTTGCGTTTCAATTTTGTACAATTCCAATGATGTGTCTCAAATTCTCGGCGTTCCAATGATAAAGGGTGTCCCAATAAGAGTTCACTTTTTTATTTGCAAATAAAACCAACTATTTTATGACATAGGTGTGATATGTCTCTTCATGAAATTTTCAATGACTTTTTCACAGAGATGTGGCTGTATCTCACCGACAACACATTATTTAAAAAAAACTGCTGCTACTGTCAAGAAACTGTCAAACCAAGCAGAAAAACCATTATTGATAGTACATGGTAAATCCATATACAAAGCTGTAGACTACCCAAAAAAATTGTCAAAAGTTGATAAAAAATTCGACACTTGCCAAAATATCCGACACCAGTCAAAATCTTCGACACATGTCGAACAACATTACCCCTAAAGTTTTCAGCGCTCTACAGCCTCAAATAATGGAGTTAGAAGCGTTTTAAGTCCTCACATGGGCAAACTTTGAACCTGGGTTAAAGGGTTGGGTTGAAAAAAATAAATTTATTTGACCAAAAACTACCTACTGCCACGCCCATTTTGACTACCACTTCTTGAAACCTTTGCCTAGACCTTCCACTTACCCTTATCCATGTCGATTCAGCTCACAACACCATAAAAATCGTAACCATGTACATATTTGTGCTTCCGCCTAGCCTAACAACACTTCCACTAGTCTATACCAATGCTCATTCAGTTCACCACACCATGAAAACGGTAACCACACCCATATTTCTGCTTCCGCCTAGCCTTCCATTCAGTAAACACCCCTAATAACACTTACAACCATAAACAGTCACCTATTTCTAGCCTCTGCCTAGCCTGCCAAGTAACTAAAACCCTTAACAATACTTTCACTAGGCTATCTCCATGCTCATTCAGTTCATCACACCATCAAAACGATAACCACAAACTTATTTCAGATTCCGCCTAGCCTTCCAAGCAATAGGCACCTCTAACAACACTTCCACTTACCTATGTTCATACCCAGACAGCCCACAACAACCATAAACAGACAGCTACTTGTGCCTTCGCCAAGCCTTCCAAGCAATCAACACCCCTAACAGCACTTCGACTTACCTATGTTCATGCCCCTTCACTCAACCACACCATAAAAACCATAAAGAGGAACTTATTTGTACTTCTGCGTAGCCTGCCAAGCAACTGAAACCCGTAACAACACTTCTACTAGCCTATCTCCATGCTTATTCAGCTCACCAAACAACATCAAACCTAAACAACACTTCCACTCACCTATTTGCATGTCCGTACAGCTCACTACACGAACATTACCCTAGCCATGCACCTATTTGTGCTTCAGCCTAGCCTGCCAAGCAACTAAAATCCTAAACAACACTTCCACTCACCTTTTTGCATGATCATTCAGCTCACCACACGAACATAACCCTTACCATGCAACTATTTGTGCTTCCGGCTAGCCTTCCAAGCAATTAAAAACCCCAATAACACTTCCACTGACCTATATTCATGCCCATGCTCACCACACCATGAAAACCATAAAAAGTTACCTTTTCGAGCTTCTGCCTAGCCTGTCAAGCAACAAAAACTCTTAACCACACTTCCACCAACCTATATCCATACTCATTCAACTCACAACCCAATGAAAACGATAGCCACACAATTGTTTCTGCTCGTGTCTAGCCTATCAGGCAACAACAGCCCTAAGCAACACTTCCACTGACCTACGTTCATGCCCATGCAGCTCACCACACCATAAAAGCCATAAAAAGTTACCTTTTCGTGCTTCTGCCTAGCCTGTCCAGCAACCAAAACTCTTAACCACACTTCCACCAACCTATATCCATACTCATTCAACTCACAGCACAATGAAAACGATAGCCACACAAATGTTTCTGCTCGTGTCTAGCCTATCAGGCAACAACAGCCCTAAGCAACACTTCCACTCACAACCCTTAACAACACACCGATTCACCTATTTCAATGCCAACTTTCCATCTTACCACCATCCATTTAGCTTACCTTGCAGCTTGCAACCTAAAAGCAAAAACTTCTCCCATTTATCATTCCAGTGTGTTTTTTGATTTTTCTTTTGTGTGGAATAGCTAGGAAAATAAAATGCAAACATTTTTCCATTTTTTTCCCAAAAAGAGCTGTTTTTATTGTTGTTTTCTGTCTGGCCAAATCGAGGTTATGCACTCCCACCAAAAGCAAGTTGTCCATAATCTGGAACGACCCCAGCACCATGCAGTCTCGCTGAATTGTCCTAATAAAGGCATTTCACTTGTCTGCCACAAACAATATCCCGCTCGGATGGTGTTCCCTAAGTCCATCTCTTTGTACGTCGGCGATGGCTTGCTCCGCTCGGCCCTTTCGCCCGAACGAACGTCGAGCCCTTCAAGCCGTATTTTAAATGCATTTTCACGTCGGATGGCAACAAATTATTCATCGCCACCAGCCGGACATTCTTACTATTACACTGGAAGCAATACAGCCCGTTGCTGCCGAAATCGTCCGTAGATTTTGGCTCAAATTCAAACCATAGTTTGCTGCATAGTCTTGATTAGAAAACTCTATCGTCATCGGTCAAATAAAATATCGATCCGGACGCACCGGGATTCGAGAGTTCACGCAACGGCGATGCACACATCGACATCAAAAAATCATCCGGCTGTATAGCGAATAGATCTGTAAAATAACGGAATACAATAGAAGCATAAACCTTAAATTTATATTCACTTTTACTATAATAACTTTAACTTTCACTTTTTCGCTTGTTTCCGGACATCTCTTGGCTCCCACAGAGTGCAGAATGTAGAGAATCTCATCGTAAGGGGCCAGTTATAGCGATCATTGAAATCCATCTGGAAAAATGTTTGAATGGATATTTAACTAAGTTTTCTTTTGGTTACTAATACAATCTATATACCAATCGACCGGAAAACACTTAAAGAATTTTTTTTGAGAAAAAAATATAAGTTCGCAAACTTATTTTTCGTTAAAAATGTAGTTTTTTATTTTCCGTACGGAAAGCTGAAAAGCTGATGGATTTTTGTCAAAAAATGAAACAAATCGTTCCAATGATTTGCGTTTCAATTTTGTACAATTCCAATGATGTGTCTCAAATTCTCGGCGTTCCAATGATAAAGGGTGTCCCAATAAGAGTTCACTTTTTTATTTGCAAATAAAACCAACTATTTTATGACATAGGTGTGATATGTCTCTTCATGAAATTTTCAATGACTTTTTCACAGAGATGTGGCTGTATCTCACCGACAACACATTATTTAAAAAAACTGCTGCTACTGTCAAGAAACTGTCAAACCAAGCAGAAAAACCATTATTGATAGTACATGGTAAATCCATATACAAAGCTGTAGACTACCCAAAAAAATTGTCAAAAGTTGATAAAAAATTCGACACTTGCCAAAATATCCGACACCAGTCAAAATCTTCGACACATGTCGAACAACATTACCCCTAAAGTTTTCAGCGCTCTACAGCCTCAAATAATGGAGTTAGAAGCGTTTTAAGTCCTCACATGGGCAAACTTTGAACCTGGGTTAAAGGGTTGGGTTGAAAAAAATAAATTTATTTGACCAAAAACTACCTACTGCCACGCCCATTTTGACTACCACTTCTTGAAACCTTTGCCTAGACCTTCCACTTACCCTTATCCATGTCGATTCAGCTCACAACACCATAAAAATCGTAACCATGTACATATTTGTGCTTCCGCCTAGCCTAACAACACTTCCACTAGTCTATACCAATGCTCATTCAGTTCACCACACCATGAAAACGGTAACCACACCCATATTTCTGCTTCCGCCTAGCCTTCCATTCAGTAAACACCCCTAATAACACTTACAACCATAAACAGTCACCTATTTCTAGCCTCTGCCTAGCCTGCCAAGTAACTAAAACCCTTAACAATACTTTCACTAGGCTATCTCCATGCTCATTCAGTTCATCACACCATCAAAACGATAACCACAAACTTATTTCAGATTCCGCCTAGCCTTCCAAGCAATAGGCACCTCTAACAACACTTCCACTTACCTATGTTCATACCCAGACAGCCCACAACAACCATAAACAGACAGCTACTTGTGCCTTCGCCAAGCCTTCCAAGCAATCAACACCCCTAACAGCACTTCGACTTACCTATGTTCATGCCCCTTCACTCAACCACACCATAAAAACCATAAAGAGGAACTTATTTGTACTTCTGCGTAGCCTGCCAAGCAACTGAAACCCGTAACAACACTTCTACTAGCCTATCTCCATGCTTATTCAGCTCACCAAACAACATCAAACCTAAACAACACTTCCACTCACCTATTTGCATGTCCGTACAGCTCACTACACGAACATTACCCTAGCCATGCACCTATTTGTGCTTCAGCCTAGCCTGCCAAGCAACTAAAATCCTAAACAACACTTCCACTCACCTTTTTGCATGATCATTCAGCTCACCACACGAACATAACCCTTACCATGCAACTATTTGTGCTTCCGGCTAGCCTTCCAAGCAATTAAAAACCCCAATAACACTTCCACTGACCTATATTCATGCCCATGCTCACCACACCATGAAAACCATAAAAAGTTACCTTTTCGAGCTTCTGCCTAGCCTGTCAAGCAACAAAAACTCTTAACCACACTTCCACCAACCTATATCCATACTCATTCAACTCACAACCCAATGAAAACGATAGCCACACAATTGTTTCTGCTCGTGTCTAGCCTATCAGGCAACAACAGCCCTAAGCAACACTTCCACTGACCTACGTTCATGCCCATGCAGCTCACCACACCATAAAAGCCATAAAAAGTTACCTTTTCGTGCTTCTGCCTAGCCTGTCCAGCAACCAAAACTCTTAACCACACTTCCACCAACCTATATCCATACTCATTCAACTCACAGCACAATGAAAACGATAGCCACACAAATGTTTCTGCTCGTGTCTAGCCTATCAGGCAACAACAGCCCTAAGCAACACTTCCACTCACAACCCTTAACAACACACCGATTCACCTATTTCAATGCCAACTTTCCATCTTACCACCATCCATTTAGCTTACCTTGCAGCTTGCAACCTAAAAGCAAAAACTTCTCCCATTTATCATTCCAGTGTGTTTTTTGATTTTTCTTTTGTGTGGAATAGCTAGGAAAATAAAATGCAAACATTTTTCCATTTTTTTCCCAAAAAGAGCTGTTTTTATTGTTGTTTTCTGTCTGGCCAAATCGAGGTTATGCACTCCCACCAAAAGCAAGTTGTCCATAATCTGGAACGACCCCAGCACCATGCAGTCTCGCTGAATTGTCCTAATAAAGGCATTTCACTTGTCTGCCACAAACAATATCCCGCTCGGATGGTGTTCCCTAAGTCCATCTCTTTGTACGTCGGCGATGGCTTGCTCCGCTCGGCCCTTTCGCCCGAACGAACGTCGAGCCCTTCAAGCCGTATTTTAAATGCATTTTCACGTCGGATGGCAACAAATTATTCATCGCCACCAGCCGGACATTCTTACTATTACACTGGAAGCAATACAGCCCGTTGCTGCCGAAATCGTCCGTAGATTTTGGCTCAAATTCAAACCATAGTTTGCTGCATAGTCTTGATTAGAAAACTCTATCGTCATCGGTCAAATAAAATATCGATCCGGACGCACCGGGATTCGAGAGTTCACGCAACGGCGATGCACACATCGACATCAAAAAATCATCCGGCTGTATAGCGAATAGATCTGTAAAATAACGGAATACAATAGAAGCATAAACCTTAAATTTATATTCACTTTTACTATAATAACTTTAACTTTCACTTTTTCGCTTGTTTCCGGACATCTCTTGGCTCCCACAGAGTGCAGAATGTAGAGAATCTCATCGTAAGGGGCCAGTTATAGCGATCATTGAAATCCATCTGGAAAAATGTTTGAATGGATATTTAACTAAGTTTTCTTTTGGTTACTAATACAATCTATATACCAATCGACCGGAAAACACTTAAAGAATTTTTTTTGAGAAAAAAATATAAGTTCGCAAACTTATTTTTCGTTAAAAATGTAGTTTTTTATTTTCCGTACGGAAAGCTGAAAAGCTGATGGATTTTTGTCAAAAAATGAAACAAATCGTTCCAATGATTTGCGTTTCAATTTTGTACAATTCCAATGATGTGTCTCAAATTCTCGGCGTTCCAATGATAAAGGGTGTCCCAATAAGAGTTCACTTTTTTATTTGCAAATAAAACCAACTATTTTATGACATAGGTGTGATATGTCTCTTCATGAAATTTTCAATGACTTTTTCACAGAGATGTGGCTGTATCTCACCGACAACACATTATTTAAAAAAACTGCTGCTACTGTCAAGAAACTGTCAAACCAAGCAGAAAAACCATTATTGATAGTACATGGTAAATCCATATACAAAGCTGTAGACTACCCAAAAAAATTGTCAAAAGTTGATAAAAAATTCGACACTTGCCAAAATATCCGACACCAGTCAAAATCTTCGACACATGTCGAACAACATTACCCCTAAAGTTTTCAGCGCTCTACAGCCTCAAATAATGGAGTTAGAAGCGTTTTAAGTCCTCACATGGGCAAACTTTGAACCTGGGTTAAAGGGTTGGGTTGAAAAAAATAAATTTATTTGACCAAAAACTACCTACTGCCACGCCCATTTTGACTACCACTTCTTGAAACCTTTGCCTAGACCTTCCACTTACCCTTATCCATGTCGATTCAGCTCACAACACCATAAAAATCGTAACCATGTACATATTTGTGCTTCCGCCTAGCCTAACAACACTTCCACTAGTCTATACCAATGCTCATTCAGTTCACCACACCATGAAAACGGTAACCACACCCATATTTCTGCTTCCGCCTAGCCTTCCATTCAGTAAACACCCCTAATAACACTTACAACCATAAACAGTCACCTATTTCTAGCCTCTGCCTAGCCTGCCAAGTAACTAAAACCCTTAACAATACTTTCACTAGGCTATCTCCATGCTCATTCAGTTCATCACACCATCAAAACGATAACCACAAACTTATTTCAGATTCCGCCTAGCCTTCCAAGCAATAGGCACCTCTAACAACACTTCCACTTACCTATGTTCATACCCAGACAGCCCACAACAACCATAAACAGACAGCTACTTGTGCCTTCGCCAAGCCTTCCAAGCAATCAACACCCCTAACAGCACTTCGACTTACCTATGTTCATGCCCCTTCACTCAACCACACCATAAAAACCATAAAGAGGAACTTATTTGTACTTCTGCGTAGCCTGCCAAGCAACTGAAACCCGTAACAACACTTCTACTAGCCTATCTCCATGCTTATTCAGCTCACCAAACAACATCAAACCTAAACAACACTTCCACTCACCTATTTGCATGTCCGTACAGCTCACTACACGAACATTACCCTAGCCATGCACCTATTTGTGCTTCAGCCTAGCCTGCCAAGCAACTAAAATCCTAAACAACACTTCCACTCACCTTTTTGCATGATCATTCAGCTCACCACACGAACATAACCCTTACCATGCAACTATTTGTGCTTCCGGCTAGCCTTCCAAGCAATTAAAAACCCCAATAACACTTCCACTGACCTATATTCATGCCCATGCTCACCACACCATGAAAACCATAAAAAGTTACCTTTTCGAGCTTCTGCCTAGCCTGTCAAGCAACAAAAACTCTTAACCACACTTCCACCAACCTATATCCATACTCATTCAACTCACAACCCAATGAAAACGATAGCCACACAATTGTTTCTGCTCGTGTCTAGCCTATCAGGCAACAACAGCCCTAAGCAACACTTCCACTGACCTACGTTCATGCCCATGCAGCTCACCACACCATAAAAGCCATAAAAAGTTACCTTTTCGTGCTTCTGCCTAGCCTGTCCAGCAACCAAAACTCTTAACCACACTTCCACCAACCTATATCCATACTCATTCAACTCACAGCACAATGAAAACGATAGCCACACAAATGTTTCTGCTCGTGTCTAGCCTATCAGGCAACAACAGCCCTAAGCAACACTTCCACTCACAACCCTTAACAACACACCGATTCACCTATTTCAATGCCAACTTTCCATCTTACCACCATCCATTTAGCTTACCTTGCAGCTTGCAACCTAAAAGCAAAAACTTCTCCCATTTATCATTCCAGTGTGTTTTTTGATTTTTCTTTTGTGTGGAATAGCTAGGAAAATAAAATGCAAACATTTTTCCATTTTTTTCCCAAAAAGAGCTGTTTTTATTGTTGTTTTCTGTCTGGCCAAATCGAGGTTATGCACTCCCACCAAAAGCAAGTTGTCCATAATCTGGAACGACCCCAGCACCATGCAGTCTCGCTGAATTGTCCTAATAAAGGCATTTCACTTGTCTGCCACAAACAATATCCCGCTCGGATGGTGTTCCCTAAGTCCATCTCTTTGTACGTCGGCGATGGCTTGCTCCGCTCGGCCCTTTCGCCCGAACGAACGTCGAGCCCTTCAAGCCGTATTTTAAATGCATTTTCACGTCGGATGGCAACAAATTATTCATCGCCACCAGCCGGACATTCTTACTATTACACTGGAAGCAATACAGCCCGTTGCTGCCGAAATCGTCCGTAGATTTTGGCTCAAATTCAAACCATAGTTTGCTGCATAGTCTTGATTAGAAAACTCTATCGTCATCAGTCAAATAAAATATCGATCCGGACGCACCGGGATTCGAGAGTTCACGCAACGGCGATGCACACATCGACATCAAAAAATCATCCGGCTGTATAGCGAATAGATCTGTAAAATAACGGAATACAATAGAAGCATAAACCTTAAATTTATATTCACTTTTACTATAATAACTTTAACTTTCACTTTTTCGCTTGTTTCCGGACATCTCTTGGCTCCCACAGAGTGCAGAATGTAGAGAATCTCATCGTAAGGGGCCAGTTATAGCGATCATTGAAATCCATCTGGAAAAATGTTTGAATGGATATTTAACTAAGTTTTCTTTTGGTTACTAATACAATCTATATACCAATCGACCGGAAAACACTTAAAGAATTTTTTTTGAGAAAAAAATATAAGTTCGCAAACTTATTTTTCGTTAAAAATGTAGTTTTTTATTTTCCGTACGGAAAGCTGAAAAGCTGATGGATTTTTGTCAAAAAATGAAACAAATCGTTCCAATGATTTGCGTTTCAATTTTGTACAATTCCAATGATGTGTCTCAAATTCTCGGCGTTCCAATGATAAAGGGTGTCCCAATAAGAGTTCACTTTTTTATTTGCAAATAAAACCAACTATTTTATGACATAGGTGTGATATGTCTCTTCATGAAATTTTCAATGACTTTTTCACAGAGATGTGGCTGTATCTCACCGACAACACATTATTTAAAAAAACTGCTGCTACTGTCAAGAAACTGTCAAACCAAGCAGAAAAACCATTATTGATAGTACATGGTAAATCCATATACAAAGCTGTAGACTACCCAAAAAAATTGTCAAAAGTTGATAAAAAATTCGACACTTGCCAAAATATCCGAC
The DNA here is from genome assembly GCA_943590905.1 of Sphaerophoria taeniata. NCBI lineage: Eukaryota > Metazoa > Arthropoda > Insecta > Diptera > Syrphidae > Sphaerophoria > Sphaerophoria taeniata. Next base: position 20,190 of record OX016540.1, read on the forward strand.
ACCAGTCAAAATCTTCGACACATGTCGAACAACATTACCCCTAAAGTTTTCAGCGCTCTACAGCCTCAAATAATGGAGTTAGAAGCGTTTTAAGTCCTCACATGGGCAAACTTTGAACCTGGGTTAAAGGGTTGGGTTGAAAAAAATAAATTTATTTGACCAAAAACTACCTACTGCCACGCCCATTTTGACTACCACTTCTTGAAACCTTTGCCTAGACCTTCCACTTACCCTTATCCATGTCGATTCAGCTCACAACACCATAAAAATCGTAACCATGTACATATTTGTGCTTCCGCCTAGCCTAACAACACTTCCACTAGTCTATACCAATGCTCATTCAGTTCACCACACCATGAAAACGGTAACCACACCCATATTTCTGCTTCCGCCTAGCCTTCCATTCAGTAAACACCCCTAATAAACACTTACAACCATAAACAGTCACCTATTTCTAGCCTCTGCCTAGCCTGCCAAGTAACTAAAACCCTTAACAATACTTTCACTAGGCTATCTCCATGCTCATTCAGTTCATCACACCATCAAAACGATAACCACAAACTTATTTCAGATTCCGCCTAGCCTTCCAAGCAATAGGCACCTCTAACAACACTTCCACTTACCTATGTTCATACCCAGACAGCCCACAACAACCATAAACAGACAGCTACTTGTGCCTTCGCCAAGCCTTCCAAGCAATCAACACCCCTAACAGCACTTCGACTTACCTATGTTCATGCCCCTTCACTCAACCACACCATAAAAACCATAAAGAGGAACTTATTTGTACTTCTGCGTAGCCTGCCAAGCAACTGAAACCCGTAACAACACTTCTACTAGCCTATCTCCATGCTTATTCAGCTCACCAAACAACATCAAACCTAAACAACACTTCCACTCACCTATTTGCATGTCCGTACAGCTCACTACACGAACATTACCCTAGCCATGCACCTATTTGTGCTTCAGCCTAGCCTGCCAAGCAACTAAAATCCTAAACAACACTTCCACTCACCTTTTTGCATGATCATTCAGCTCACCACACGAACATAACCCTTACCATGCAACTATTTGTGCTTCCGGCTAGCCTTCCAAGCAATTAAAAACCCCAATAACACTTCCACTGACCTATATTCATGCCCATGCTCACCACACCATGAAAACCATAAAAAGTTACCTTTTCGAGCTTCTGCCTAGCCTGTCAAGCAACAAAAACTCTTAACCACACTTCCACCAACCTATATCCATACTCATTCAACTCACAACCCAATGAAAACGATAGCCACACAATTGTTTCTGCTCGTGTCTAGCCTATCAGGCAACAACAGCCCTAAGCAACACTTCCACTGACCTACGTTCATGCCCATGCAGCTCACCACACCATAAAAGCCATAAAAAGTTACCTTTTCGTGCTTCTGCCTAGCCTGTCCAGCAACCAAAACTCTTAACCACACTTCCACCAACCTATATCCATACTCATTCAACTCACAGCACAATGAAAACGATAGCCACACAAATGTTTCTGCTCGTGTCTAGCCTATCAGGCAACAACAGCCCTAAGCAACACTTCCACTCACAACCCTTAACAACACACCGATTCACCTATTTCAATGCCAACTTTCCATCTTACCACCATCCATTTAGCTTACCTTGCAGCTTGCAACCTAAAAGCAAAAACTTCTCCCATTTATCATTCCAGTGTGTTTTTTGATTTTTCTTTTGTGTGGAATAGCTAGGAAAATAAAATGCAAACATTTTTCCATTTTTTTCCCAAAAAGAGCTGTTTTTATTGTTGTTTTCTGTCTGGCCAAATCGAGGTTATGCACTCCCACCAAAAGCAAGTTGTCCATAATCTGGAACGACCCCAGCACCATGCAGTCTCGCTGAATTGTCCTAATAAAGGCATTTCACTTGTCTGCCACAAACAATATCCCGCTCGGATGGTGTTCCCTAAGTCCATCTCTTTGTACGTCGGCGATGGCTTGCTCCGCTCGGCCCTTTCGCCCGAACGAACGTCGAGCCCTTCAAGCCGTATTTTAAATGCATTTTCACGTCGGATGGCAACAAATTATTCATCGCCACCAGCCGGACATTCTTACTATTACACTGGAAGCAATACAGCCCGTTGCTGCCGAAATCGTCCGTAGATTTTGGCTCAAATTCAAACCATAGTTTGCTGCATAGTCTTGATTAGAAAACTCTATCGTCATCGGTCAAATAAAATATCGATCCGGACGCACCGGGATTCGAGAGTTCACGCAACGGCGATGCACACATCGACATCAAAAAATCATCCGGCTGTATAGCGAATAGATCTGTAAAATAACGGAATACAATAGAAGCATAAACCTTAAATTTATATTCACTTTTACTATAATAACTTTAACTTTCACTTTTTCGCTTGTTTCCGGACATCTCTTGGCTCCCACAGAGTGCAGAATGTAGAGAATCTCATCGTAAGGGGCCAGTTATAGCGATCATTGAAATCCATCTGGAAAAATGTTTGAATGGATATTTAACTAAGTTTTCTTTTGGTTACTAATACAATCTATATACCAATCGACCGGAAAACACTTAAAGAATTTTTTTTGAGAAAAAAATATAAGTTCGCAAACTTATTTTTCGTTAAAAATGTAGTTTTTTATTTTCCGTACGGAAAGCTGAAAAGCTGATGGATTTTTGTCAAAAAATGAAACAAATCGTTCCAATGATTTGCGTTTCAATTTTGTACAATTCCAATGATGTGTCTCAAATTCTCGGCGTTCCAATGATAAAGGGTGTCCCAATAAGAGTTCACTTTTTTATTTGCAAATAAAACCAACTATTTTATGACATAGGTGTGATATGTCTCTTCATGAAATTTTCAATGACTTTTTCACAGAGATGTGGCTGTATCTCACCGACAACACATTATTTAAAAAAACTGCTGCTACTGTCAAGAAACTGTCAAACCAAGCAGAAAAACCATTATTGATAGTACATGGTAAATCCATATACAAAGCTGTAGACTACCCAAAAAAATTGTCAAAAGTTGATAAAAAATTCGACACTTGCCAAAATATCCGACACCAGTCAAAATCTTCGACACATGTCGAACAACATTACCCCTAAAGTTTTCAGCGCTCTACAGCCTCAAATAATGGAGTTAGAAGCGTTTTAAGTCCTCACATGGGCAAACTTTGAACCTGGGTTAAAGGGTTGGGTTGAAAAAAATAAATTTATTTGACCAAAAACTACCTACTGCCACGCCCATTTTGACTACCACTTCTTGAAACCTTTGCCTAGACCTTCCACTTACCCTTATCCATGTCGATTCAGCTCACAACACCATAAAAATCGTAACCATGTACATATTTGTGCTTCCGCCTAGCCTAACAACACTTCCACTAGTCTATACCAATGCTCATTCAGTTCACCACACCATGAAAACGGTAACCACACCCATATTTCTGCTTCCGCCTAGCCTTCCATTCAGTAAACACCCCTAATAACACTTACAACCATAAACAGTCACCTATTTCTAGCCTCTGCCTAGCCTGCCAAGTAACTAAAACCCTTAACAATACTTTCACTAGGCTATCTCCATGCTCATTCAGTTCATCACACCATCAAAACGATAACCACAAACTTATTTCAGATTCCGCCTAGCCTTCCAAGCAATAGGCACCTCTAACAACACTTCCACTTACCTATGTTCATACCCAGACAGCCCACAACAACCATAAACAGACAGCTACTTGTGCCTTCGCCAAGCCTTCCAAGCAATCAACACCCCTAACAGCACTTCGACTTACCTATGTTCATGCCCCTTCACTCAACCACACCATAAAAACCATAAAGAGGAACTTATTTGTACTTCTGCGTAGCCTGCCAAGCAACTGAAACCCGTAACAACACTTCTACTAGCCTATCTCCATGCTTATTCAGCTCACCAAACAACATCAAACCTAAACAACACTTCCACTCACCTATTTGCATGTCCGTACAGCTCACTACACGAACATTACCCTAGCCATGCACCTATTTGTGCTTCAGCCTAGCCTGCCAAGCAACTAAAATCCTAAACAACACTTCCACTCACCTTTTTGCATGATCATTCAGCTCACCACACGAACATAACCCTTACCATGCAACTATTTGTGCTTCCGGCTAGCCTTCCAAGCAATTAAAAACCCCAATAACACTTCCACTGACCTATATTCATGCCCATGCTCACCACACCATGAAAACCATAAAAAGTTACCTTTTCGAGCTTCTGCCTAGCCTGTCAAGCAACAAAAACTCTTAACCACACTTCCACCAACCTATATCCATACTCATTCAACTCACAACCCAATGAAAACGATAGCCACACAATTGTTTCTGCTCGTGTCTAGCCTATCAGGCAACAACAGCCCTAAGCAACACTTCCACTGACCTACGTTCATGCCCATGCAGCTCACCACACCATAAAAGCCATAAAAAGTTACCTTTTCGTGCTTCTGCCTAGCCTGTCCAGCAACCAAAACTCTTAACCACACTTCCACCAACCTATATCCATACTCATTCAACTCACAGCACAATGAAAACGATAGCCACACAAATGTTTCTGCTCGTGTCTAGCCTATCAGGCAACAACAGCCCTAAGCAACACTTCCACTCACAACCCTTAACAACACACCGATTCACCTATTTCAATGCCAACTTTCCATCTTACCACCATCCATTTAGCTTACCTTGCAGCTTGCAACCTAAAAGCAAAAACTTCTCCCATTTATCATTCCAGTGTGTTTTTTGATTTTTCTTTTGTGTGGAATAGCTAGGAAAATAAAATGCAAACATTTTTCCATTTTTTTCCCAAAAAGAGCTGTTTTTATTGTTGTTTTCTGTCTGGCCAAATCGAGGTTATGCACTCCCACCAAAAGCAAGTTGTCCATAATCTGGAACGACCCCAGCACCATGCAGTCTCGCTGAATTGTCCTAATAAAGGCATTTCACTTGTCTGCCACAAACAATATCCCGCTCGGATGGTGTTCCCTAAGTCCATCTCTTTGTACGTCGGCGATGGCTTGCTCCGCTCGGCCCTTTCGCCCGAACGAACGTCGAGCCCTTCAAGCCGTATTTTAAATGCATTTTCACGTCGGATGGCAACAAATTATTCATCGCCACCAGCCGGACATTCTTACTATTACACTGGAAGCAATACAGCCCGTTGCTGCCGAAATCGTCCGTAGATTTTGGCTCAAATTCAAACCATAGTTTGCTGCATAGTCTTGATTAGAAAACTCTATCGTCATCAGTCAAATAAAATATCGATCCGGACGCACCGGGATTCGAGAGTTCACGCAACGGCGATGCACACATCGACATCAAAAAATCATCCGGCTGTATAGCGAATAGATCTGTAAAATAACGGAATACAATAGAAGCATAAACCTTAAATTTATATTCACTTTTACTATAATAACTTTAACTTTCACTTTTTCGCTTGTTTCCGGACATCTCTTGGCTCCCACAGAGTGCAGAATGTAGAGAATCTCATCGTAAGGGGCCAGTTATAGCGATCATTGAAATCCATCTGGAAAAATGTTTGAATGGATATTTAACTAAGTTTTCTTTTGGTTACTAATACAATCTATATACCAATCGACCGGAAAACACTTAAAGAATTTTTTTTGAGAAAAAAATATAAGTTCGCAAACTTATTTTTCGTTAAAAATGTAGTTTTTTATTTTCCGTACGGAAAGCTGAAAAGCTGATGGATTTTTGTCAAAAAATGAAACAAATCGTTCCAATGATTTGCGTTTCAATTTTGTACAATTCCAATGATGTGTCTCAAATTCTCGGCGTTCCAATGATAAAGGGTGTCCCAATAAGAGTTCACTTTTTTATTTGCAAATAAAACCAACTATTTTATGACATAGGTGTGATATGTCTCTTCATGAAATTTTCAATGACTTTTTCACAGAGATGTGGCTGTATCTCACCGACAACACATTATTTAAAAAAAACTGCTGCTACTGTCAAGAAACTGTCAAACCAAGCAGAAAAACCATTATTGATAGTACATGGTAAATCCATATACAAAGCTGTAGACTACCCAAAAAAATTGTCAAAAGTTGATAAAAAATTCGACACTTGCCAAAATATCCGACACCAGTCAAAATCTTCGACACATGTCGAACAACATTACCCCTAAAGTTTTCAGCGCTCTACAGCCTCAAATAATGGAGTTAGAAGCGTTTTAAGTCCTCACATGGGCAAACTTTGAACCTGGGTTAAAGGGTTGGGTTGAAAAAAATAAATTTATTTGACCAAAAACTACCTACTGCCACGCCCATTTTGACTACCACTTCTTGAAACCTTTGCCTAGACCTTCCACTTACCCTTATCCATGTCGATTCAGCTCACAACACCATAAAAATCGTAACCATGTACATATTTGTGCTTCCGCCTAGCCTAACAACACTTCCACTAGTCTATACCAATGCTCATTCAGTTCACCACACCATGAAAACGGTAACCACACCCATATTTCTGCTTCCGCCTAGCCTTCCATTCAGTAAACACCCCTAATAACACTTACAACCATAAACAGTCACCTATTTCTAGCCTCTGCCTAGCCTGCCAAGTAACTAAAACCCTTAACAATACTTTCACTAGGCTATCTCCATGCTCATTCAGTTCATCACACCATCAAAACGATAACCACAAACTTATTTCAGATTCCGCCTAGCCTTCCAAGCAATAGGCACCTCTAACAACACTTCCACTTACCTATGTTCATACCCAGACAGCCCACAACAACCATAAACAGACAGCTACTTGTGCCTTCGCCAAGCCTTCCAAGCAATCAACACCCCTAACAGCACTTCGACTTACCTATGTTCATGCCCCTTCACTCAACCACACCATAAAAACCATAAAGAGGAACTTATTTGTACTTCTGCGTAGCCTGCCAAGCAACTGAAACCCGTAACAACACTTCTACTAGCCTATCTCCATGCTTATTCAGCTCACCAAACAACATCAAACCTAAACAACACTTCCACTCACCTATTTGCATGTCCGTACAGCTCACTACACGAACATTACCCTAGCCATGCACCTATTTGTGCTTCAGCCTAGCCTGCCAAGCAACTAAAATCCTAAACAACACTTCCACTCACCTTTTTGCATGATCATTCAGCTCACCACACGAACATAACCCTTACCATGCAACTATTTGTGCTTCCGGCTAGCCTTCCAAGCAATTAAAAACCCCAATAACACTTCCACTGACCTATATTCATGCCCATGCTCACCACACCATGAAAACCATAAAAAGTTACCTTTTCGAGCTTCTGCCTAGCCTGTCAAGCAACAAAAACTCTTAACCACACTTCCACCAACCTATATCCATACTCATTCAACTCACAACCCAATGAAAACGATAGCCACACAATTGTTTCTGCTCGTGTCTAGCCTATCAGGCAACAACAGCCCTAAGCAACACTTCCACTGACCTACGTTCATGCCCATGCAGCTCACCACACCATAAAAGCCATAAAAAGTTACCTTTTCGTGCTTCTGCCTAGCCTGTCCAGCAACCAAAACTCTTAACCACACTTCCACCAACCTATATCCATACTCATTCAACTCACAGCACAATGAAAACGATAGCCACACAAATGTTTCTGCTCGTGTCTAGCCTATCAGGCAACAACAGCCCTAAGCAACACTTCCACTCACAACCCTTAACAACACACCGATTCACCTATTTCAATGCCAACTTTCCATCTTACCACCATCCATTTAGCTTACCTTGCAGCTTGCAACCTAAAAGCAAAAACTTCTCCCATTTATCATTCCAGTGTGTTTTTTGATTTTTCTTTTGTGTGGAATAGCTAGGAAAATAAAATGCAAACATTTTTCCATTTTTTTCCCAAAAAGAGCTGTTTTTATTGTTGTTTTCTGTCTGGCCAAATCGAGGTTATGCACTCCCACCAAAAGCAAGTTGTCCATAATCTGGAACGACCCCAGCACCATGCAGTCTCGCTGAATTGTCCTAATAAAGGCATTTCACTTGTCTGCCACAAACAATATCCCGCTCGGATGGTGTTCCCTAAGTCCATCTCTTTGTACGTCGGCGATGGCTTGCTCCGCTCGGCCCTTTCGCCCGAACGAACGTCGAGCCCTTCAAGCCGTATTTTAAATGCATTTTCACGTCGGATGGCAACAAATTATTCATCGCCACCAGCCGGACATTCTTACTATTACACTGGAAGCAATACAGCCCGTTGCTGCCGAAATCGTCCGTAGATTTTGGCTCAAATTCAAACCATAGTTTGCTGCATAGTCTTGATTAGAAAACTCTATCGTCATCAGTCAAATAAAATATCGATCCGGACGCACCGGGATTCGAGAGTTCACGCAACGGCGATGCACACATCGACATCAAAAAATCATCCGGCTGTATAGCGAATAGATCTGTAAAATAACGGAATACAATAGAAGCATAAACCTTAAATTTATATTCACTTTTACTATAATAACTTTAACTTTCACTTTTTCGCTTGTTTCCGGACATCTCTTGGCTCCCACAGAGTGCAGAATGTAGAGAATCTCATCGTAAGGGGCCAGTTATAGCGATCATTGAAATCCATCTGGAAAAATGTTTGAATGGATATTTAACTAAGTTTTCTTTTGGTTACTAATACAATCTATATACCAATCGACCGGAAAACACTTAAAGAATTTTTTTTGAGAAAAAAATATAAGTTCGCAAACTTATTTTTCGTTAAAAATGTAGTTTTTTATTTTCCGTACGGAAAGCTGAAAAGCTGATGGATTTTTGTCAAAAAATGAAACAAATCGTTCCAATGATTTGCGTTTCAATTTTGTACAATTCCAATGATGTGTCTCAAATTCTCGGCGTTCCAATGATAAAGGGTGTCCCAATAAGAGTTCACTTTTTTATTTGCAAATAAAACCAACTATTTTATGACATAGGTGTGATATGTCTCTTCATGAAATTTTCAATGACTTTTTCACAGAGATGTGGCTGTATCTCACCGACAACACATTATTTAAAAAAAACTGCTGCTACTGTCAAGAAACTGTCAAACCAAGCAGAAAAACCATTATTGATAGTACATGGTAAATCCATATACAAAGCTGTAGACTACCCAAAAAAATTGTCAAAAGTTGATAAAAAATTCGACACTTGCCAAAATATCCGACACCAGTCAAAATCTTCGACACATGTCGAACAACATTACCCCTAAAGTTTTCAGCGCTCTACAGCCTCAAATAATGGAGTTAGAAGCGTTTTAAGTCCTCACATGGGCAAACTTTGAACCTGGGTTAAAGGGTTGGGTTGAAAAAAATAAATTTATTTGACCAAAAACTACCTACTGCCACGCCCATTTTGACTACCACTTCTTGAAACCTTTGCCTAGACCTTCCACTTACCCTTATCCATGTCGATTCAGCTCACAACACCATAAAAATCGTAACCATGTACATATTTGTGCTTCCGCCTAGCCTAACAACACTTCCACTAGTCTATACCAATGCTCATTCAGTTCACCACACCATGAAAACGGTAACCACACCCATATTTCTGCTTCCGCCTAGCCTTCCATTCAGTAAACACCCCTAATAACACTTACAACCATAAACAGTCACCTATTTCTAGCCTCTGCCTAGCCTGCCAAGTAACTAAAACCCTTAACAATACTTTCACTAGGCTATCTCCATGCTCATTCAGTTCATCACACCATCAAAACGATAACCACAAACTTATTTCAGATTCCGCCTAGCCTTCCAAGCAATAGGCACCTCTAACAACACTTCCACTTACCTATGTTCATACCCAGACAGCCCACAACAACCATAAACAGACAGCTACTTGTGCCTTCGCCAAGCCTTCCAAGCAATCAACACCCCTAACAGCACTTCGACTTACCTATGTTCATGCCCCTTCACTCAACCACACCATAAAAACCATAAAGAGGAACTTATTTGTACTTCTGCGTAGCCTGCCAAGCAACTGAAACCCGTAACAACACTTCTACTAGCCTATCTCCATGCTTATTCAGCTCACCAAACAACATCAAACCTAAACAACACTTCCACTCACCTATTTGCATGTCCGTACAGCTCACTACACGAACATTACCCTAGCCATGCACCTATTTGTGCTTCAGCCTAGCCTGCCAAGCAACTAAAATCCTAAACAACACTTCCACTCACCTTTTTGCATGATCATTCAGCTCACCACACGAACATAACCCTTACCATGCAACTATTTGTGCTTCCGGCTAGCCTTCCAAGCAATTAAAAACCCCAATAACACTTCCACTGACCTATATTCATGCCCATGCTCACCACACCATGAAAACCATAAAAAGTTACCTTTTCGAGCTTCTGCCTAGCCTGTCAAGCAACAAAAACTCTTAACCACACTTCCACCAACCTATATCCATACTCATTCAACTCACAACCCAATGAAAACGATAGCCACACAATTGTTTCTGCTCGTGTCTAGCCTATCAGGCAACAACAGCCCTAAGCAACACTTCCACTGACCTACGTTCATGCCCATGCAGCTCACCACACCATAAAAGCCATAAAAAGTTACCTTTTCGTGCTTCTGCCTAGCCTGTCCAGCAACCAAAACTCTTAACCACACTTCCACCAACCTATATCCATACTCATTCAACTCACAGCACAATGAAAACGATAGCCACACAAATGTTTCTGCTCGTGTCTAGCCTATCAGGCAACAACAGCCCTAAGCAACACTTCCACTCACAACCCTTAACAACACACCGATTCACCTATTTCAATGCCAACTTTCCATCTTACCACCATCCATTTAGCTTACCTTGCAGCTTGCAACCTAAAAGCAAAAACTTCTCCCATTTATCATTCCAGTGTGTTTTTTGATTTTTCTTTTGTGTGGAATAGCTAGGAAAATAAAATGCAAACATTTTTCCATTTTTTTCCCAAAAAGAGCTGTTTTTATTGTTGTTTTCTGTCTGGCCAAATCGAGGTTATGCACTCCCACCAAAAGCAAGTTGTCCATAATCTGGAACGACCCCAGCACCATGCAGTCTCGCTGAATTGTCCTAATAAAGGCATTTCACTTGTCTGCCACAAACAATATCCCGCTCGGATGGTGTTCCCTAAGTCCATCTCTTTGTACGTCGGCGATGGCTTGCTCCGCTCGGCCCTTTCGCCCGAACGAACGTCGAGCCCTTCAAGCCGTATTTTAAATGCATTTTCACGTCGGATGGCAACAAATTATTCATCGCCACCAGCCGGACATTCTTACTATTACACTGGAAGCAATACAGCCCGTTGCTGCCGAAATCGTCCGTAGATTTTGGCTCAAATTCAAACCATAGTTTGCTGCATAGTCTTGATTAGAAAACTCTATCGTCATCAGTCAAATAAAATATCGATCCGGACGCACCGGGATTCGAGAGTTCACGCAACGGCGATGCACACATCGACATCAAAAAATCATCCGGCTGTATAGCGAATAGATCTGTAAAATAACGGAATACAATAGAAGCATAAACCTTAAATTTATATTCACTTTTACTATAATAACTTTAACTTTCACTTTTTCGCTTGTTTCCGGACATCTCTTGGCTCCCACAGAGTGCAGAATGTAGAGAATCTCATCGTAAGGGGCCAGTTATAGCGATCATTGAAATCCATCTGGAAAAATGTTTGAATGGATATTTAACTAAGTTTTCTTTTGGTTACTAATACAATCTATATACCAATCGACCGGAAAACACTTAAAGAATTTTTTTTGAGAAAAAAATATAAGTTCGCAAACTTATTTTTCGTTAAAAATGTAGTTTTTTATTTTCCGTACGGAAAGCTGAAAAGCTGATGGATTTTTGTCAAAAAATGAAACAAATCGTTCCAATGATTTGCGTTTCAATTTTGTACAATTCCAATGATGTGTCTCAAATTCTCGGCGTTCCAATGATAAAGGGTGTCCCAATAAGAGTTCACTTTTTTATTTGCAAATAAAACCAACTATTTTATGACATAGGTGTGATATGTCTCTTCATGAAATTTTCAATGACTTTTTCACAGAGATGTGGCTGTATCTCACCGACAACACATTATTTAAAAAAAACTGCTGCTACTGTCAAGAAACTGTCAAACCAAGCAGAAAAACCATTATTGATAGTACATGGTAAATCCATATACAAAGCTGTAGACTACCCAAAAAAATTGTCAAAAGTTGATAAAAAATTCGACACTTGCCAAAATATCCGACACCAGTCAAAATCTTCGACACATGTCGAACAACATTACCCCTAAAGTTTTCAGCGCTCTACAGCCTCAAATAATGGAGTTAGAAGCGTTTTAAGTCCTCACATGGGCAAACTTTGAACCTGGGTTAAAGGGTTGGGTTGAAAAAAATAAATTTATTTGACCAAAAACTACCTACTGCCACGCCCATTTTGACTACCACTTCTTGAAACCTTTGCCTAGACCTTCCACTTACCCTTATCCATGTCGATTCAGCTCACAACACCATAAAAATCGTAACCATGTACATATTTGTGCTTCCGCCTAGCCTAACAACACTTCCACTAGTCTATACCAATGCTCATTCAGTTCACCACACCATGAAAACGGTAACCACACCCATATTTCTGCTTCCGCCTAGCCTTCCATTCAGTAAACACCCCTAATAACACTTACAACCATAAACAGTCACCTATTTCTAGCCTCTGCCTAGCCTGCCAAGTAACTAAAACCCTTAACAATACTTTCACTAGGCTATCTCCATGCTCATTCAGTTCATCACACCATCAAAACGATAACCACAAACTTATTTCAGATTCCGCCTAGCCTTCCAAGCAATAGGCACCTCTAACAACACTTCCACTTACCTATGTTCATACCCAGACAGCCCACAACAACCATAAACAGACAGCTACTTGTGCCTTCGCCAAGCCTTCCAAGCAATCAACACCCCTAACAGCACTTCGACTTACCTATGTTCATGCCCCTTCACTCAACCACACCATAAAAACCATAAAGAGGAACTTATTTGTACTTCTGCGTAGCCTGCCAAGCAACTGAAACCCGTAACAACACTTCTACTAGCCTATCTCCATGCTTATTCAGCTCACCAAACAACATCAAACCTAAACAACACTTCCACTCACCTATTTGCATGTCCGTACAGCTCACTACACGAACATTACCCTAGCCATGCACCTATTTGTGCTTCAGCCTAGCCTGCCAAGCAACTAAAATCCTAAACAACACTTCCACTCACCTTTTTGCATGATCATTCAGCTCACCACACGAACATAACCCTTACCATGCAACTATTTGTGCTTCCGGCTAGCCTTCCAAGCAATTAAAAACCCCAATAACACTTCCACTGACCTATATTCATGCCCATGCTCACCACACCATGAAAACCATAAAAAGTTACCTTTTCGAGCTTCTGCCTAGCCTGTCAAGCAACAAAAACTCTTAACCACACTTCCACCAACCTATATCCATACTCATTCAACTCACAACCCAATGAAAACGATAGCCACACAATTGTTTCTGCTCGTGTCTAGCCTATCAGGCAACAACAGCCCTAAGCAACACTTCCACTGACCTACGTTCATGCCCATGCAGCTCACCACACCATAAAAGCCATAAAAAGTTACCTTTTCGTGCTTCTGCCTAGCCTGTCCAGCAACCAAAACTCTTAACCACACTTCCACCAACCTATATCCATACTCATTCAACTCACAGCACAATGAAAACGATAGCCACACAAATGTTTCTGCTCGTGTCTAGCCTATCAGGCAACAACAGCCCTAAGCAACACTTCCACTCACAACCCTTAACAACACACCGATTCACCTATTTCAATGCCAACTTTCCATCTTACCACCATCCATTTAGCTTACCTTGCAGCTTGCAACCTAAAAGCAAAAACTTCTCCCATTTATCATTCCAGTGTGTTTTTTGATTTTTCTTTTGTGTGGAATAGCTAGGAAAATAAAATGCAAACATTTTTCCATTTTTTTCCCAAAAAGAGCTGTTTTTATTGTTGTTTTCTGTCTGGCCAAATCGAGGTTATGCACTCCCACCAAAAGCAAGTTGTCCATAATCTGGAACGACCCCAGCACCATGCAGTCTCGCTGAATTGTCCTAATAAAGGCATTTCACTTGTCTGCCACAAACAATATCCCGCTCGGATGGTGTTCCCTAAGTCCATCTCTTTGTACGTCGGCGATGGCTTGCTCCGCTCGGCCCTTTCGCCCGAACGAACGTCGAGCCCTTCAAGCCGTATTTTAAATGCATTTTCACGTCGGATGGCAACAAATTATTCATCGCCACCAGCCGGACATTCTTACTATTACACTGGAAGCAATACAGCCCGTTGCTGCCGAAATCGTCCGTAGATTTTGGCTCAAATTCAAACCATAGTTTGCTGCATAGTCTTGATTAGAAAACTCTATCGTCATCAGTCAAATAAAATATCGATCCGGACGCACCGGGATTCGAGAGTTCACGCAACGGCGATGCACACATCGACATCAAAAAATCATCCGGCTGTATAGCGAATAGATCTGTAAAATAACGGAATACAATAGAAGCATAAACCTTAAATTTATATTCACTTTTACTATAATAACTTTAACTTTCACTTTTTCGCTTGTTTCCGGACATCTCTTGGCTCCCACAGAGTGCAGAATGTAGAGAATCTCATCGTAAGGGGCCAGTTATAGCGATCATTGAAATCCATCTGGAAAAATGTTTGAATGGATATTTAACTAAGTTTTCTTTTGGTTACTAATACAATCTATATACCAATCGACCGGAAAACACTTAAAGAATTTTTTTTGAGAAAAAAATATAAGTTCGCAAACTTATTTTTCGTTAAAAATGTAGTTTTTTATTTTCCGTACGGAAAGCTGAAAAGCTGATGGATTTTTGTCAAAAAATGAAACAAATCGTTCCAATGATTTGCGTTTCAATTTTGTACAATTCCAATGATGTGTCTCAAATTCTCGGCGTTCCAATGATAAAGGGTGTCCCAATAAGAGTTCACTTTTTTATTTGCAAATAAAACCAACTATTTTATGACATAGGTGTGATATGTCTCTTCATGAAATTTTCAATGACTTTTTCACAGAGATGTGGCTGTATCTCACCGACAACACATTATTTAAAAAAAACTGCTGCTACTGTCAAGAAACTGTCAAACCAAGCAGAAAAACCATTATTGATAGTACATGGTAAATCCATATACAAAGCTGTAGACTACCCAAAAAAATTGTCAAAAGTTGATAAAAAATTCGACACTTGCCAAAATATCCGACACCAGTCAAAATCTTCGACACATGTCGAACAACATTACCCCTAAAGTTTTCAGCGCTCTACAGCCTCAAATAATGGAGTTAGAAGCGTTTTAAGTCCTCACATGGGCAAACTTTGAACCTGGGTTAAAGGGTTGGGTTGAAAAAAATAAATTTATTTGACCAAAAACTACCTACTGCCACGCCCATTTTGACTACCACTTCTTGAAACCTTTGCCTAGACCTTCCACTTACCCTTATCCATGTCGATTCAGCTCACAACACCATAAAAATCGTAACCATGTACATATTTGTGCTTCCGCCTAGCCTAACAACACTTCCACTAGTCTATACCAATGCTCATTCAGTTCACCACACCATGAAAACGGTAACCACACCCATATTTCTGCTTCCGCCTAGCCTTCCATTCAGTAAACACCCCTAATAACACTTACAACCATAAACAGTCACCTATTTCTAGCCTCTGCCTAGCCTGCCAAGTAACTAAAACCCTTAACAATACTTTCACTAGGCTATCTCCATGCTCATTCAGTTCATCACACCATCAAAACGATAACCACAAACTTATTTCAGATTCCGCCTAGCCTTCCAAGCAATAGGCACCTCTAACAACACTTCCACTTACCTATGTTCATACCCAGACAGCCCACAACAACCATAAACAGACAGCTACTTGTGCCTTCGCCAAGCCTTCCAAGCAATCAACACCCCTAACAGCACTTCGACTTACCTATGTTCATGCCCCTTCACTCAACCACACCATAAAAACCATAAAGAGGAACTTATTTGTACTTCTGCGTAGCCTGCCAAGCAACTGAAACCCGTAACAACACTTCTACTAGCCTATCTCCATGCTTATTCAGCTCACCAAACAACATCAAACCTAAACAACACTTCCACTCACCTATTTGCATGTCCGTACAGCTCACTACACGAACATTACCCTAGCCATGCACCTATTTGTGCTTCAGCCTAGCCTGCCAAGCAACTAAAATCCTAAACAACACTTCCACTCACCTTTTTGCATGATCATTCAGCTCACCACACGAACATAACCCTTACCATGCAACTATTTGTGCTTCCGGCTAGCCTTCCAAGCAATTAAAAACCCCAATAACACTTCCACTGACCTATATTCATGCCCATGCTCACCACACCATGAAAACCATAAAAAGTTACCTTTTCGAGCTTCTGCCTAGCCTGTCAAGCAACAAAAACTCTTAACCACACTTCCACCAACCTATATCCATACTCATTCAACTCACAACCCAATGAAAACGATAGCCACACAATTGTTTCTGCTCGTGTCTAGCCTATCAGGCAACAACAGCCCTAAGCAACACTTCCACTGACCTACGTTCATGCCCATGCAGCTCACCACACCATAAAAGCCATAAAAAGTTACCTTTTCGTGCTTCTGCCTAGCCTGTCCAGCAACCAAAACTCTTAACCACACTTCCACCAACCTATATCCATACTCATTCAACTCACAGCACAATGAAAACGATAGCCACACAAATGTTTCTGCTCGTGTCTAGCCTATCAGGCAACAACAGCCCTAAGCAACACTTCCACTCACAACCCTTAACAACACACCGATTCACCTATTTCAATGCCAACTTTCCATCTTACCACCATCCATTTAGCTTACCTTGCAGCTTGCAACCTAAAAGCAAAAACTTCTCCCATTTATCATTCCAGTGTGTTTTTTGATTTTTCTTTTGTGTGGAATAGCTAGGAAAATAAAATGCAAACATTTTTCCATTTTTTTCCCAAAAAGAGCTGTTTTTATTGTTGTTTTCTGTCTGGCCAAATCGAGGTTATGCACTCCCACCAAAAGCAAGTTGTCCATAATCTGGAACGACCCCAGCACCATGCAGTCTCGCTGAATTGTCCTAATAAAGGCATTTCACTTGTCTGCCACAAACAATATCCCGCTCGGATGGTGTTCCCTAAGTCCATCTCTTTGTACGTCGGCGATGGCTTGCTCCGCTCGGCCCTTTCGCCCGAACGAACGTCGAGCCCTTCAAGCCGTATTTTAAATGCATTTTCACGTCGGATGGCAACAAATTATTCATCGCCACCAGCCGGACATTCTTACTATTACACTGGAAGCAATACAGCCCGTTGCTGCCGAAATCGTCCGTAGATTTTGGCTCAAATTCAAACCATAGTTTGCTGCATAGTCTTGATTAGAAAACTCTATCGTCATCAGTCAAATAAAATATCGATCCGGACGCACCGGGATTCGAGAGTTCACGCAACGGCGATGCACACATCGACATCAAAAAATCATCCGGCTGTATAGCGAATAGATCTGTAAAATAACGGAATACAATAGAAGCATAAACCTTAAATTTATATTCACTTTTACTATAATAACTTTAACTTTCACTTTTTCGCTTGTTTCCGGACATCTCTTGGCTCCCACAGAGTGCAGAATGTAGAGAATCTCATCGTAAGGGGCCAGTTATAGCGATCATTGAAATCCATCTGGAAAAATGTTTGAATGGATATTTAACTAAGTTTTCTTTTGGTTACTAATACAATCTATATACCAATCGACCGGAAAACACTTAAAGAATTTTTTTTGAGAAAAAAATATAAGTTCGCAAACTTATTTTTCGTTAAAAATGTAGTTTTTTATTTTCCGTACGGAAAGCTGAAAAGCTGATGGATTTTTGTCAAAAAATGAAACAAATCGTTCCAATGATTTGCGTTTCAATTTTGTACAATTCCAATGATGTGTCTCAAATTCTCGGCGTTCCAATGATAAAGGGTGTCCCAATAAGAGTTCACTTTTTTATTTGCAAATAAAACCAACTATTTTATGACATAGGTGTGATATGTCTCTTCATGAAATTTTCAATGACTTTTTCACAGAGATGTGGCTGTATCTCACCGACAACACATTATTTAAAAAAAACTGCTGCTACTGTCAAGAAACTGTCAAACCAAGCAGAAAAACCATTATTGATAGTACATGGTAAATCCATATACAAAGCTGTAGACTACCCAAAAAAATTGTCAAAAGTTGATAAAAAATTCGACACTTGCCAAAATATCCGACACCAGTCAAAATCTTCGACACATGTCGAACAACATTACCCCTAAAGTTTTCAGCGCTCTACAGCCTCAAATAATGGAGTTAGAAGCGTTTTAAGTCCTCACATGGGCAAACTTTGAACCTGGGTTAAAGGGTTGGGTTGAAAAAAATAAATTTATTTGACCAAAAACTACCTACTGCCACGCCCATTTTGACTACCACTTCTTGAAACCTTTGCCTAGACCTTCCACTTACCCTTATCCATGTCGATTCAGCTCACAACACCATAAAAATCGTAACCATGTACATATTTGTGCTTCCGCCTAGCCTAACAACACTTCCACTAGTCTATACCAATGCTCATTCAGTTCACCACACCATGAAAACGGTAACCACACCCATATTTCTGCTTCCGCCTAGCCTTCCATTCAGTAAACACCCCTAATAACACTTACAACCATAAACAGTCACCTATTTCTAGCCTCTGCCTAGCCTGCCAAGTAACTAAAACCCTTAACAATACTTTCACTAGGCTATCTCCATGCTCATTCAGTTCATCACACCATCAAAACGATAACCACAAACTTATTTCAGATTCCGCCTAGCCTTCCAAGCAATAGGCACCTCTAACAACACTTCCACTTACCTATGTTCATACCCAGAC
Source organism: Sphaerophoria taeniata (assembly GCA_943590905.1). Classification (NCBI taxonomy): domain Eukaryota; kingdom Metazoa; phylum Arthropoda; class Insecta; order Diptera; family Syrphidae; genus Sphaerophoria; species Sphaerophoria taeniata. Next base: position 39,232 of record OX016540.1, read on the forward strand.
AGCCCACAACAACCATAAACAGACAGCTACTTGTGCCTTCGCCAAGCCTTCCAAGCAATCAACACCCCTAACAGCACTTCGACTTACCTATGTTCATGCCCCTTCACTCAACCACACCATAAAAACCATAAAGAGGAACTTATTTGTACTTCTGCGTAGCCTGCCAAGCAACTGAAACCCGTAACAACACTTCTACTAGCCTATCTCCATGCTTATTCAGCTCACCAAACAACATCAAACCTAAACAACACTTCCACTCACCTATTTGCATGTCCGTACAGCTCACTACACGAACATTACCCTAGCCATGCACCTATTTGTGCTTCAGCCTAGCCTGCCAAGCAACTAAAATCCTAAACAACACTTCCACTCACCTTTTTGCATGATCATTCAGCTCACCACACGAACATAACCCTTACCATGCAACTATTTGTGCTTCCGGCTAGCCTTCCAAGCAATTAAAAACCCCAATAACACTTCCACTGACCTATATTCATGCCCATGCTCACCACACCATGAAAACCATAAAAAGTTACCTTTTCGAGCTTCTGCCTAGCCTGTCAAGCAACAAAAACTCTTAACCACACTTCCACCAACCTATATCCATACTCATTCAACTCACAACCCAATGAAAACGATAGCCACACAATTGTTTCTGCTCGTGTCTAGCCTATCAGGCAACAACAGCCCTAAGCAACACTTCCACTGACCTACGTTCATGCCCATGCAGCTCACCACACCATAAAAGCCATAAAAAGTTACCTTTTCGTGCTTCTGCCTAGCCTGTCCAGCAACCAAAACTCTTAACCACACTTCCACCAACCTATATCCATACTCATTCAACTCACAGCACAATGAAAACGATAGCCACACAAATGTTTCTGCTCGTGTCTAGCCTATCAGGCAACAACAGCCCTAAGCAACACTTCCACTCACAACCCTTAACAACACACCGATTCACCTATTTCAATGCCAACTTTCCATCTTACCACCATCCATTTAGCTTACCTTGCAGCTTGCAACCTAAAAGCAAAAACTTCTCCCATTTATCATTCCAGTGTGTTTTTTGATTTTTCTTTTGTGTGGAATAGCTAGGAAAATAAAATGCAAACATTTTTCCATTTTTTTCCCAAAAAGAGCTGTTTTTATTGTTGTTTTCTGTCTGGCCAAATCGAGGTTATGCACTCCCACCAAAAGCAAGTTGTCCATAATCTGGAACGACCCCAGCACCATGCAGTCTCGCTGAATTGTCCTAATAAAGGCATTTCACTTGTCTGCCACAAACAATATCCCGCTCGGATGGTGTTCCCTAAGTCCATCTCTTTGTACGTCGGCGATGGCTTGCTCCGCTCGGCCCTTTCGCCCGAACGAACGTCGAGCCCTTCAAGCCGTATTTTAAATGCATTTTCACGTCGGATGGCAACAAATTATTCATCGCCACCAGCCGGACATTCTTAATTTTTTTTCATAGTCGTCACTCCGCACTGTTGGGATTCGAACCTAGGCATGAGGGAGCACGGACGGTTTGTTGGTCGGCACCTCTACCCACTGAGCTACGCGACGCTTTAAAAATGTGTAGTTGATTTTCGACCGCATGAAAACTTTTTTGGTGTTTAATTTGTAATTGGTTGCATAATTCTGACTGTTCATGCGCCGAAAGGCATTTGTTTTATGTAAATCAGGAATTTATAATAGCGCCCAGTTGGGGCCAAAAGTTTAATTCAAGTTATAGATCATCAGAAGTTAATTAAGTAGAATTTTAAATGAATAAAAATGCATTTTGAAGCAATATATTTCTTCACTGATTTGTGCTGAAATTATGTTCTCAGTCTAACATTTTCGATAAGATAAAAGATTTTGGCTTGACGTTATTTGAATTTCTTGTTTTGGTAATTCCAAATGCTACTAGAGACATGACATTGTGTTTGAATTGAAAGAAAAATATTATAGACATGAAATAATGCTTGATCAACTTTACTTACGAGAAAAAAAGAAGTTTCGAAAGTTTCATATTCCGTCCCCTATCATTTCACTAACGCATGAAAAGTTGCTTGATCTGATTTATCGATAGACGTGTACTGTTCAGAGATGTTTGCAGGCAAAGAAAGCAACAAATAAACCGCGTCGTGTCGTCACGGTCGCCATGGTTTATTTGCATTTAATTAATTACTTTATTTACGAGAAAAAAAAAAGTTTTGAAAGTTTCATATTCCGTCCCCTCTCATTTCACTAACGCATGAAAAGTTGCTTGATCTGATTTATCAATAGACGTGTACTGTTCAGAGATGTCTGCAGGCAAAGAAAGCAACAAATAAACCGCGTCGTGTCGTCACGGTCACCATGGTTTATTTGCATTTTTTAAATGTGCTGTTTTATTGGGAGATGATGGGTAATGGTTATTTGAACAAATTTATTTAAATTAAGTGAGTTAGGAAATTTTAATTGATGTTCAATCTTCAAAATACTGTTCAATGAAGCAAAATATGATGAATTTATGGTAAAATATACCTAAAGAAAAAGGGATTTTCTTTACTTAAATACTTTTAATGATTTTTCTGTGTTTAAGAACACTTGTTTACGCGCAGAGCTGTAAATGAAGCCGTTGAGGTATCCATAAAGAGTTTGAACTCTTGACGTTTGACCGATGAAGCAGTTTTCACTCCTTTTACATACATAGCTCTGTGTAAATTGAATAAAAATCTATTTGCTAGTTATGTCTTGTAGGATCATAGAACAAAAAATTGGCATTTTTGTACAGGGCGATAAAAACTTCTTGGAAAAAGAAATAATAATAATTACAACGGATAAATAACTTTTTATTTTAAACAACAAGATTCATGTAATTATATAACACAAGTACATTCAGTTTCATGATAGTCTGCATGGAGTTAAATACGCATATTGTAACCTAGGTTTAACAATAAACACAATTTCTAATTTCAAATCAGTTCGTTTCTTATTTCAACGGTTAGAATTCAAAAGTATCCCCAAAAATATGCAACATCTTTTGTCCAGAATGCACAAAAGACTCGAAATGTTGACTATGAATTCAAATTTATAGTGCGTAAGGTGCAACATTTTTCAATGTCACCGTAGCAGGGATGCATTTGTGTTTTGGCTGTGTTAGTTATATGAGGACTTTGGGATTAGTGTGGGTGTAAAGCCAAGAGTATCACCGCTAAGGAATACATAGCTTTGCTGAATTTTTATAGACTAGAATCTTCTTGAAATTGGGTAGCAAGTTGTGTCATTGTATGTCAAGAATTCAAAGTTCTTTTGCTAGTTGAATCGAAGACAAGTCCCACAAAACCTAAACCAAGAAAAGTCATACATTTGGTACAGATATATACGTATACATATACGACCTAAAATTCTTTTTTTTGATAGTAGAATATAATTCACAAAAAAAGTCAAAAGTGTCAAGTAATTAAAAGTTAATCAAAAGGATAGACAAACTATTTAATTAGTGCCAAAATCAATAGTTAAACAGGTATGGTTTTCGATATTGCATCAGGCTTACATAAAAATTAATAAAGTTCCATATTAAGCTCCAGCACCCAAAACCAAAAAGGAATCACGTGGCTGGAATTCACTTTCAAAATCCTAGTTGGTCGACTCTAAATCAAAGGTCCTAATAGCCTAGAGCAGCTATACTCAACCTGCGGCCCGCGAGCTTATAAAAGTTGGCCCGCGGCGTGGTTTAATACATTCTTAAAATATCGAGTGACTGCAGAAAAACGTGAGAAAAATAATATCCTTTTGAGTTTTCAAAATGGAAGCAACACTAGAACGTACAGCAGTGGAAAAGTGGACATCGGGTGTCTTCAGAAAATTATTCTAGATGTCGCTCCTTTCTACGCCAGAAAAGGTTTGAACAACTAAATGAAAAGATATGTCGCTGTTCGCTGAGTATTCCTTACTTTTCTTGCCATTGCGGAATTGAATTAGAATCATTTTATTCACATTTTGAGTGGACATCTTTTCGACTAAAACCGACTACTGCACTCCTACTGTGGACCTTAGTGCGGATTTTAAAGTTATCATTTCATCTCAAAAAGAGTGGGATGATGTCTTAGTGACGAGCTCAAAAATGGAGTATGGGGTTGGTGCAGGAATTTTCTCTGAGTCTTTAAATGTCTCCAGGTCTTTTCGGCTTCCTGACTTTGCTAGTGTCTTTCAGGCTGAACTACTCGCGATTAAGGAAGCATGCAAATTACTAAAACTAGATCCAAATCAAAACCGCAATACAGCTATCTTTTCGGACAGTCAGGCGTCTATTCAAGCAATTGGCTCGTCCACATCATCCTCCAAATTAGTTCAACAATGCCGAAGTGAGCTAGAGGGCATGAACATTGGACTCAGGGTCACTCTTGTCTGGATTCCGGGTCATAGTGCCTTTGAGGGCAATGAACGGGCTGACGAGCTGGCAAGGCAAGGATCAGCCCTTCATAGCTCACTCGCGGAAAGAGTCAACATTCCTCTTGGTGCTATGAAGGGCAAGATATTCTCAATTTTTCTCGCTGAGTCAAACCACAGGTTGAGTAGCCTAACCAACTGTATCATATCTAGAAGGATATGGCCCACCTGCAAGAAATCCTGCACTAATAACCCTATTTGCAGACCCAGGCAAGACATAGCCAGGGTCGATGCAACTTGCACCGGACACTGGCCTGTTGGGGAATACGCATCTTAGCTGGGCATTCCTCACAATACTTTCTGTCGTAGTTGTAAGGCCAGCGAGAAAAGGAAACTGTTCTTCAATTCTTGAGAAATCATTGGGAAAGTCCGTCTTCAATGACCTTAATGAGCTTTCCGAACTAAAGATCAAAGATTTGATCTCTGTTCTAAATGCAACAAAGTGGATTTGAGGCGTATTTTAAACTAATTGTTTCAGTTCCTCTTCGAACTTGAGGTCACCAGCTAGTGAACTAAAAAAAAAACTCTGAATTTTATATAATCCCACTTTTATATTTATAGTAATCTGTATTATTATCTTTAAGATTTAATTTATTGTCAAAACGTTGCAACCCCAGTGCTTAATGGGTCACCGAGCTAGACTGGTCGCCATTTCTACTACTACTAAAATAAATAAAAAGAGTGGAGCGACAGCTCTTGAAGAGCCAAGGACTAAGTGGCTTACTCTCATCAACAATTCTCTGAGTGCATGTGAAGAATTGAGGAGACCTACAATTTAACGCCGATTCCGAACGGCAAAGTTGAGAAGCACTTTTTTATGACAGATTGATACTCTTGGAAGATTTGTCAGTTCTTCGCAAGAGGCAGTACCCGTGAAAGATGAAATAAAAACTTTTATGGGCACGAGTAGGACTCCAACCCACGACGTTCTGCTTAGCAGCCAACGCACCTAACCACTAAGTTACGGGCAACTGCTGTGGCCCGGGGTAGCGTTACAAAATTATCAATGTGGCCCATTAAAAAAAAAGGTTGAGTATGGCTGGCCTAGAGCGTTCCGGCGCTGAAAAAAAGCCTATCTGAGCTGCAGGTCCCAGGATCGAATCCCACACTTACATATTTTTTTATTTTAAATTCATTTTTTTATTTGATATTTGCATGATCAAAGTTCATTTCATACATATATATTGTCTATTGTCGATTGTATTTTATTTGGTATAATCTTTTTAATTGTTTTAAATTTGAATTTGAATTGTTAATTTCAAAGAGGCAAAATCTATCAAATTTTGAGTTCAAAAAATACATTTCGCGAAACGTTAAGAAAAAGAATCAGTTTTCATCGCGAGATTAATACATAGACCATAAGTTATTTCAATATTAAATAGTCTGTAAGGATAATATTTAAATCATCATTGACACCAACACATCAAGGTGATACCCAGCAGCAGTGGCCACTTCCGCAGGAGTTAATTCGGTGAGTCGTTATTGAATTATTACTCATGTATATACATACATATATCTGTACGTAGACTTATTGAAAGTTAGACACCTATACATATATTGAAGTATCTCGTTCATATTGTTTTAACTTCGCGGTAAAAAGAAAGAGAAAGTAATTTGAGTGGTAATTTGAAAAGCATTGAGTAGATTAATTAAAGTAAAAAAGAAGCCAAAAGAGATTTGAGAATCCAAATTTGTTAATAAATCGATGACGATTTTTATTAATTGAAGTCAAGATCGTGAACAGAAAAAAAATATGATTGCCACCTTATTTTAAATTAAGTTTTTTTTGTAATTGATCGTTTTTCAAGATAATTTCTATTTTCAATTTCTGAATATTTAGTTTATTTTAACGATAATAATAAATTGATTTAATGTTTTCATAATGAAGAATATAATTGCATTTCATTTGAATTTGAAACTGAGTTGAAACGTTCGCTAACATGAATATGGAGTAGATTGAAGTTAATAGGGGGATGAGAAGAGGACGATAAGAAAGTGAAATGATGGGATAAAGGGAAGAAGCCATGTTAAAGGTTTGCCCTAGCGAGGGAGGCAATCGTTGGAAGGGATGGTTGAGACAACTTGCTCGCGCGTCTGACTAACACCAAAGACGCTTTGATGGCTGGATTTTTTTTTGTTAACGACCGAGGTTCAAAGAACCCGCGACTTGAGCTAGCCGTCGGGAATATACCAGCCCAAGAGAACCACGGGAAACAAGGTTGTTACAAAATGGCGCCCGCAACGTGGAAGCCCTCCATCGGAAGATGGAGAGGCTTAACAAAGATTTATTTTTGAGCCAATTCAAAAAAAAAAAATTCTCAATTTTAGTATCAATTTAAATTTTTTTTATTAATAAAATATAGATTTTGGGAATGTTTACTTGTGAGTCCCGATCACTGAATAAGTGGAATTTGGTATCGCGTTGCCACAAGGAAAGCATTATCAAACATTTTTTAATTTACAAATAATGTGAGTCAAGTCTCTCTAGTCTTTGAACATCCTTGATGAGGAACTCAAATAGCAGAGCGATTTGACACACATCCTTTTTTATTATTTGTTCTTACAAACAAATCAAAATGCTTGGAAGAGACCCGTCAATGTAAAGGCGTTTTCGGAGGTCCTTCCAGCATATCATTTATTTTTCAAAGAGTTTCAGAGTCCTTCAAGGATGGAAAGTGATTTGTCCCTGAAGTCCTGAAACTCAAAAGAAAACATTTTTTTAAAGTCCTTTATTTTCAGCAATAGTTTCAAATAGTTTATTTTATTTTTTTTTTCATAATTATCTGGCTCGCAGAACACGGCTTCTTTTCTGTTTTTATTTCATTTCTCTTTCTTTCAAGGTCAATTCTCATCCCTTTATACTAAATGAAAATTAAGTTCAACATTATTTATACAAACATACATTATTTTGATTAAGTTTAACATTTAATATTTCGATAAGCTTTATTGCTTGAAAATTGGTTTTAATAATTATAATATTATTGAAAAAGATTTAAACTTTTTATTCTGAATTACTATCATTGTTAAGTGGAAATTCGAAAACGGTTTGGAGTTGGATGATTTTGAAGTTGATTTTGAATGGTAAACGTTTTGGTTTTGAATAGTTTTGAATTGATTTTAGTGTATTTGGAATTGATATACATAATTCTGAGATATACTTACTTTTCTTTTTGTTTGATTTTCAAATCAACAAATTGCATTTCTTTTTTTGAATTGAACATAGGTTTATAGTTAGAGACTATTGTTTTCAAGTACATTTGAACTTGAACCAATTTTTTTTTGAATTGTTGAATTCAAGTCTTAATTATTCGATTTGAATATTTTTTTTTGGAAATTGGATTCCATAAGCATTAGGAATTTAGCTTTGGAATTCTGGCACACGTTTTTTTTTCTTTTTGATTCGGTTTTACAAATTTAGAAACACAATCATACACACAGACGTAGTAATCTTGTTCGAAGATTAGTGGTTCTAAGGCATGAGCGAAAGTTGTCGAACTTCGTTACACAATCAACTAGTAGAATTCAACGCACACACAGAAGCTCAGTTCGAAGATTTTCATAGGAGATTTTTGCGAACAATTGATCGTTTCGATTTAGATAATACATTTTGTTTTTCTGAAGATTTAAATTCAATTGTTTCCGATTTGACATCCACCATGAATGATACAAATAAGAACCAAGTGGATGATCAGAGCAATGCGAACCAAGACAGTGATGAACAACTTGATCCAGCCTTGCGATTAATGGATCGCATTGAAAGCACAATCACTGGTAATCAAGTTAGGTTGGTGCAAACATTGAACGTATTCATGAACAATGTTATTGCAAAACTAGAGTCACTAGGTATACAACAACAACAACCGCAACAACAACAACAACCAAATACGAGTAATGCTAGGAATAGTAATCCTTTCGAAGAGATTACTCAACGAGAATTCATGTCACGGATGCCGGAGGAAAGGACATCCAATGTACCATCAATGATGTCAAGCAACATAAGTTCTTGTAGGCTTGACAGGTGGCACATCAATTTTGATGGTTCTGAGAACGTTTCCGATTTCCTTTTAAAGGTTAATAGGTTGCAATCATCTTGGGGTTATTCGGACGAACAAATGATTTCCAACTTCCATATTTTGCTAGGTTCGGGAAGTAGGGCAAACAAATGGTTTTGGGCCTATCTTAAAAGGTACCCAAATGCAAAATTTTCAGATGTTAAAACAGCCATGAACAAAGAGTTTGGCAAATTAGAAAGCGATGTCGAAATTTATATGCGATTGTTGACTCGAAGACAAGGTCAAAAAGAATCATTCGATGATTTTTATAATTCTGTCGCTGGTCTGAACGACCGTCTCAAGGAGCCTTTCGATGAACGCAAGTTGGTAGACGTGATTCAAAACAATTCTCGGGAGAAGTTGGGAGAGATCCTATTGGCGTCAAACATCCACAACTTAGAGCAGTTGCGAAATAAAGCTAGGGAAGTGGAGCGATTTTTGTCAAAACGCGCTTCGAATCTAAAATCGGTTCATGAGATTGCTGCGTCTGATGATACGGAAGTAATTTTGAATGAAAGTGAAGAAGTGGCTGCCATGATGACTTCCCGTAAACCTGGTTCCACAGCCAATTTCGTGTGCTGGAATTGTGACCAAAAAGGGCATGCTTATCACTTTTGTCCTTCACGGACAAGAACCTTGCATTGTTTTCTTTGCGGTGCAAAGGGTGTGACGACTGTCGAGTACGGTAAGCACACGGGAAACTGGCAAGGGAACGAACGAAAGTGTGGGGAGATTCGTTCCACCAGGAACACACAAGACCACTCGCAGTAAACAACCATAATTTATCATTGTCAAACAGAGTCCCAAATAAAGTTGACAATGAAAACGTTCCACTGAAGATCTTGGAACGAACAACAACCGAAAATCCGGAAGTGTCAGAAGAACATCCAATCCAGACGTATGCTTTAAAAACCCTTCACGATCGCAAACTTAATTACTATAAAGTTCGAGCTAGGATTTTTCGAAATAGTAATGATCCAGCAAAAACGCATATAATGAAGTGTCGCCGACGATTTCAACAGCGAAAAAAGTTTCGTAAACAAATTTTAGATTCCATCATTTCAAATAGCTCGGATGGCAGAATGTATGCCAACGTTAAGCTAAATGACGAATCCGTTTTCGGATTATTAGATAGTGGAGCATCCATCTCGGTGATTGGAAGCGAGGGCGAGGAATTAGTAAACAAAATTGGTGCCGTTATTAAACCATACAAGAATCAAGTCCGTACAGCCGATGGCAAGGCACACGACATTGTTGGTTTTTGCGAAATAGAAACAACGTATAACGGTTTTACCAAGTCCATTTGTTACTATTTAATCCCCAACCTCACCCAAAAACTTTACTTAGGAATGAATTTTTGGCGTGAGTTTCACCTCATGCCAGAAATTTGTGAAATTAAGAATGTCACCGATGATGATGAAAACGAAAATAATTTTAAAGACTCAGCAGAATTAATTAACTTGACGCCGGAGCAAAAATTCCAGTAAGACAAAACTAAAAATCTTTTTCCGAACTTTGTTGTCTTGGGTTTGGGTAAAACCAACCTTGGGTGTCACGTTATCGATACTGGTGACACTATTCCCATCAAATCTCGGCATTACCCATTGTCTCCAGTGCGCCAGGAGGAAGTTTATAAGGAACTGGACCGTATGTTAGATCTTGGAGTTATCGAGGTTAGCAATTCGCCGTGGAGTTGCCCGGTAGTTTTGGTCAGAAAACCTGGTAAGGTAAGACTGTGCTTAGACTTTCGAAAAGTCAATGCCGTGACAGTCAAGGACGCGTATCCGCTGCCCCATGTCGAGGGTCTACTTAGTCGGATAAGAGACACACATTTTATCACGGGGATTGACTTGAAAGACGCATATTGGCAAATTCCCTTAGATGAAAAGTCGCGTGAGAAAACCGCCTTTGCAGTGCCTGGTAGACCGCTCTACCAGTTTAAAGTCAGGCCGTTCGGGTTGAGCAACGCTGGCCAAACAATGTGCAGAGTCATTGATCAAGTCGTGCCAAGTCATCTTCGTGATAATGTGTTTGTCTACTTAGATGACTTATTAATATGTAGCCCAGACTTTGAGTCGCATATGCGTGTCCTTGACGAGGTAGCTGCGAGTTTAAGACGTGCAAACTTAACGATTAACCTCGATAAAAGCAAGTTCTGCATGCGGCAGATAAAATTCCTCGGATTTATTATTGGCCAGGGTACTTTGCAGACTAATCCTGACAAGGTGGAGGCAATGGTTAATTTCCCTTTGCCGACAACAATCAGACAGGTTCGGAGATTTTTAGGGCTAACCGGCTGGTATCGTCGGTTCATAAGAAATTATGCTGATCTTACCGCCCCATTAACAGACTGTCTAAAAAAGAAGAGTAAGTTTGAACTTACTTCTGCCGCCGTAGAGGCATTCAACAAATTGAAGACTGCACTTTCCTCTGCTCCAGTGCTGAGGCAACCCGATTTTAAGAAAGAATTCGTCATTCAATGTGACGCATCTTCGGATGGTGTAGGTGGTGTGCTTTTTCAGCTCGATGAGGACGGCAATGAATCGCCAATTGCCTACATGTCGAAGAAGTTGAACAAGGCACAAAAGAACTACACGGTAACGGAGCAGGAATGTCTTGCAGCTGTATTGAGCATACGAAAATTCAGACCCTACGTTGATGGATTGCCGTTTAAAGTTATAACCGACCATTCTAGCCTTAAGTGGCTAATGGCAATGAAGGAGTTGTCTGGACGACTGGCTCGATGGAGTCTAGAGTTGCAAGGTTATAACTTTAGTATCGAGCATCGTAAGGGATCCCTCAACGTAGTGCCTGATGCTTTGTCGCGAATGCAGATGGAAGGGATTTCGGCAGACGTTACCGGTGTGGAACATGTAGTAAGTGAAATTGATTCGACCATGTTAGGCAAAGAAGTAGATTTGGATTCAAGTGAATTCGATTCAGAGCAGTATTCAGAGCTGAGAAAGCACATCATTTCCAATCAATCTGCACTTCCTGATCTAATTGTGTCGGGAAAATATATTTACAAAAGGGTTAGATTCAGGAATGGTGATGTGAACGAAGAGGATGCGTTATGGCGTCTGTGGTTACCGAAGGCACTTACTCAGGAATGTATTGAGTCAGCTCACAATTCAAAGCTTAGTTGCCACAGCGGTTTTGCTAAAACGTACAACCGAATAAAAGAAAAATATTTTTGGCCAAACATGGCAAAAGATATAAAGCTGTTCGTAAGTGTCTGCGAATGTATTGAGTCAGCTCACAATTCAAAGCTTAGTTGCCACAGCGGTTTTGCTAAAACGTACAACCGACTAAAAGAAAAATATTTTTGGCCAAACATGGCAAAAGATATAAAGCTGTTCGTAAGTGTCTGCGAAACATGCAAAATGGTAAAGGCTCCAAACGTTATCCTCCGACCTCCCATTACCAAGCAGATTGTGTCGGAAAGACCTATTCAACGGTTATATGTAGATTTTCTGGGACCTTATCCGCGTACGAAAAGAGGAAATGTGTATGTTTTCATTGTGGTGGATGCCTTCACTAAGTTCGTTTTCTTAAAGGCTTTGAACAAAGCAACATCTTCGAAAGTAATAAACTTTCTCGAAAACGACATTTTTCACACTTTCGGCACCCCTGAATATATTCATTCTGATAATGGTCGTCAATTTGTCTCCAGTGAGTTCAAGAAGTTTTTGTCCGAATATGGCGTGCAACATTTTCGTACAGCCTTGTACTCACCGCAGGTTAACATTTCCGAACGCGTTAATAGGAGCCTGTTGAGCAAACTCAGGGTTTTGATTTCGAAGGAACAGAATGACTGGGATAGTCATTTGTCAAGCATAGCCTGCTCCCTGAGATCGGATGTGCATGACTCAATAAAATGTCAACCCTATTTTGCTCTATTTGGCCAAAATATGATTTGTCACGGCTCTTCATATAGGATATTGCGCGACCTAAACGGACTGAACGATTCGGAAATGTTAGTCTTGCCAAACGCATTAAAGACTTCACTCGCGAGGCAGACCATTTCAGAGAATTTATTCAGGGCACACGTTAAGTGCAAAAACACCTACAACACCCGCGCTAAACACATTGTGTATCGCGAAGGACAAGAGGTGTTTCATAGAAACTTCGCTCAAAGCAACTTTACTCAAGGCATCAACGCTAAACTTCTGCCTAAATTCATTAAGTGTCGCATTAAAAAAGTCCTAGGTAGTTGCATGTACGAGCTAGAAACTTTAAATGGCAAAACCATAGGCATCTTCCATGCTAAGGATATGCGGCAATGAATTCGTTGTTTTTTTCTGTATAAAAGATGATTTTATAATCTACCTAGATTCATTTTGCCCGGCTAGATGATATTTTAAGTGGGTTCGCGTCCCACGTTTTTATAATATGACATAAATCATGACCCTGAATAATTCTTACTACACGAAAAAGAATAACTCTAACATTCATTTTCCCGTCGGCAAAAAAAAAACTTTTTATATTATTTGTCTACCGACGGCAAAACACTTGTCGCAAAAAAAAAACGAACAAAACAAAAAACAAAAATTATCATAACCGTTCGCCAATGCACTTGTCTTGTTATGCAATCGAACTTTAATTGTCTTGTCTGTATGCGTGCATGCATAGTGTCGTCGATGGGAGTTGATTTTTTTTTCAATCGGTCTGGAGGTTCTTCATCATCTGAAACTGCAATCAGATGAGTCATTTTCTTTCGGCCTTGTCGTAACTCGATGTTCAATGTGCATGTAAGTTAATTATTTTGGTTAAGGTTGTATTGTTGACTTTATGACGGGTACTAGAAGTGAGTTAGAGACTTTTATCTGATTTTCGTCTTCGCAAATGGACTAATCGTGGGTTCATTTGCATATTCCTGGTGTGATGTCAACCCGGAAAACGCAAAGCCCTGTAACCTAGGTTTAACAATGAACACAATTTCTAATTTCAAATCAGTTCGTTTCTTATTTCAACGGTTAGAATTCAAAAGTATTCCCAAAAATATGCAACATCTTTTGTCCAGAATGCACAAAAGACTCGAAATGTTGACTATGAATTCAAATTTATAGTGCGTAAGGTGCAACATTTTTCAATGTCACAGTAGCAGGGATGCATTTGTGTTTTGGCTGTGTTAGTTATATGAGGACTTTGGGATTAGTGTGGGTGTAAAGCCAAGAGAATCACCGCTAAGGAATACATAGCTTTGCAGAATTTTTATAGACTAGAATCTTCTTGAAATTGGGTAGCAAGTTGTGTCATTGTATGTCAAGAATTCAAAGTTCTTTTGCTAGTTGAATCGAAGACAAGTCCCAAAAAACCTAAACCAAGAAAAGTCATACATTTGGTACAGATATATACGTATACATATACGACCTAAAATTCTTTTTTTGATAGTAGAATATAATTCACAAAAAAAGTCAAAAGTGTTAAGTAATTAAAAGTTAATCAAAAGGATAGACAAACTATTTAATTAGTGCCAAAATCAATAGTTAAACAGGTATGGTTTTCGATATTGCATCAGGCTTACATAAAAATTAATAAGGTTCCATATTAAGCTCCAGCACCCAAAACCAAAAAGGAATCACGTGGCTGGAATTCACTTTCAAAATCCTAGTTGGTCGACTCCAAATCAAAGGTCCTAATAGCCTAGAGCGTTCCGGCGCTGGAAAAAAGCCTATCTGAGCTGCAGGTCCCAGGATCGAATCCCACACTTACATATTTTTTTATTTTAAATTCATTTTTTTATTTGATATTTGCATGATCAAAGTTCATTTCATACATATATATTGTCTATTGTCGATTGTATTTTATTTGGTATAATCTTTTTAATTGTTTTAAATTTGAATTTGAATTGTTAATTTCAAAGAGGCAAAATCTATCAAATTTTGAGTTCAAGAAATACATTTCGCGAAACGTTAAGAAAAAGAATCAGTTTTCATCGCGAGATTAATACATAGACCATAAGTTATTTCAATATTAAATAGTCTGTAAGGATAATATTTAAATCATCATTGACACCAACACATCAAGGTGATACCCAGCAGCAGTGGCCACTTCCGCAGGAGTTAATTCGGTGAGTCGTTATTGAATTATTACTCATGTATATACATACATATATCTGTACGTAGACTTATTGAAAGTTAGACACCTATACATATATTGAAGTATCTCGTTCATATTGTTTTAACTTCGCGGTAAAAAGAAAGAGAAAGTAATTTGAGTGGTAATTTGAAAAGCATTGAGTAGATTAATTAAAGTAAAAAAGAAGCCAAAAGAGATTTGAGAATCCAAATTTGTTAATAAATCGATGACGATTTTTATTAATTGAAGTCAAGATCGTGAACAGGTTGTTACAATATTTATCTTAAAAATTAGTTTGTATATTAGAAATCTGTATAACGAAGATTGCCAACTGGTTTTGGTGTCACTGTAAGTGCACGATAAGGTTCGTGTTTTCTTGCACCAGTCCAACCACGAGCTGAAACGTTAAAATTTTGACAATGTTATAAGTCCACTGATGGCGCCGAAACCATGGAATATGTCGAATTTTCTGGTATTGATGTGCTCCCAAAAGAATGGTTTTTGACTTCTTGACTTGGTAATCGTTGTGTCCAATTCAGTGATGGTTCTTCGGGCTTAGAGAAAGATTTTATGTTGAGTTTTGATATGATCGGAAAAATTTGATGTAGGCGTCGCATTCAGTTGACGTAAATACGGAGTTTGGTAAGTTGATGCCGTTGGATCCGTTCGTTGGAATTTGGCCAGTTTATCATAAGCTAACGGTGATAGATTGAAATTCACTGGTGTAGAATGACCTGGTGACATTTGCTGTTGCTGATACAAGCTGGATATTAACTGTTGTTGCTTTTGAGGCTGTATTCTTGAAAATAATTGGGATGATTGTAACTGGTTATATGAATCTGTTGATAGTTTAGTTGTAGGAAAACTGGAGTAAAGGCCATTTACTGCCGGAGCTGAAAAGGCAGAGGCATGTTGGTTTACAGGAAAACCACTATTTGGAAAATAATGAGATGCTTCTGGTGGTGGTGCGTAACTTTCAAGCGGTATTTCCTTCGGGACATATACACTCCGCTTCAACTGAATAAGCACACAATTTTCTGAAGTTTGTTGTCCATTTTTTCCTAACTTTGAACGTTAATGCATCATTTGATGATGCTAACCGATAGCTTATGATGTTGAGAAAACAAATCAAAAAGAATAATTTAAAAAGGACCACTTTTTTTCCCTGGCTCTCAAAGCTTTCCAGATTGAAAAACTCAGTTTTTTTTGCGTCAACTGAATAAGCACACGATCTTTCACTCTCATTATCTTCATTGGTTCTTAGAGTTTTAAGTTAATTGGTATATCAAATCAAAAGTTGAAGTGTTCTAAGTGACATTTAACCGTTTATTTAAAATTTAAGAAAAGATGGTAAGATCAGAAGCTTTAATAGTGTCGGACGAGTTAAGATTGATTCGTTAAAAGAATAAAGACTGACCGTGCGTGCTATAGCTACCAACTTTGATCGGAGTCTTAGTGTTGTCTATTCGTACCTCAGAAACAAAAGTTTGTACGAGAAAAACATGAAAGGTGGTAAAAAAAACGGCAATATTCGAAGTGATCGACGAGCAATTTTGAGATGTGCTTCCAGTTCATGTGCCTCCGCGGTAAAAATTAAACAAAAAGTTGGTGTAACTGCAGGTGTTTCAACAGTCCACAGAGTACCAAACAGCGCAGATCATTTAAAACGATTGCGACTCCAAAAGAAACCACCACAAAACGAGCAACGAAAAGATATGCGTTTAAGATTTTCTAGACTCGATGTGAGTTGGAAAAATGTGTGGCACAACGCGGTTTTTTCGGATGAGAAGAGTTTTAATTTTGATGTCCCTGATGGTTTTAATTATTGCTTTCACGATTTGAGAAAAGAAGAACGATTTTTAGCACGGCATCATAGTCGAGATAGTGGAGTTATGATATGGCGAGCAGTTAGCTACTATGGGACTATTGAGCTTGAGTTTCAAACGTCAAAAAGGAGTGCAATTACCTGCAAAAGAATATTGAAAAGAAAGTTTCCTTCATTTTTGGATATTTGTGGATCCTATAAATGGATTTTCCAATAGGACAACGATCCTATCCAAACGTAGCGCACTGTCAAAAGTGGGAAACAGGACCAGAATGTTGAATTGCTAAAATGGTCACCCTATTTACCTGACCTGAACCGTATAGAAAATGAATGGGGATGGTTGGTACGAAAAGTTTATGAGTCAGGCCGTCAGTTTGAGGACAGAGAATCGCTTATTGCAGCCATTAAGTTACCATGGAGAGAAATTTCGCTGGACTACTTAAAGAGTTTATACGATTCCATGCCAGCCCGAATTAATGAAGGAATCAAGAATAAAGGTGGTAGTACCCAATACTAGAAATAAACAATAAAAAAAATATTTAAAGAAAATCTTGTTAATTTCTTTCCGTTTGATTTTATTTGCATTTTTAAAAGTTGTGCTTATTTAGTTGACGCAAAAAAAAAACTGAGTTTTTTAATCTGGAATGCTTTGCATGAGAGCCAGGGAAAAAATAGTGGTCCATTTTAAATTATTCTTTTTGATTTGTTTTCTCAAAATCATGAGCTATCGGTAAGCATCATCAAATGATGCATTAACGTTCAAAGTTAGGAAAAAATGGACAACAAACTTCAGAAAAATTGTGTGCTTATTCAGTTGAAGCGGAGTGTAGTTCTAAAATTTAAGTAAACAAAAATAAAAAACAAACTTTAAATTAGTTATTCCTTAAGTACCTATAAGTAAAAAAAAATATTCAAACAATAACTTTTGGAAAGGGTTCAACCACTACACATCCTGTAATGCAAAGAAGGATTTTTGCAAGCATTTTCAGCATCTTTTTGAATTTCGACTGAGGATGAGGTCGATAGGAAAAATTCAAGATCGATTTGATTTCATTGCGAGCGAAAAAAATTTTTGCCCAAAAGAGAATCAATTTGGGGTGTGAAAATAAAATAATTCGCTTGAATTTTTTTATTTTCACACCCCAAATTGTTTCTCTTTTGGGAAAATTTTTTTCCGCTTGTGTCAATTCATCTTTCTGATGCAGCTCTTAAGGTAATTGAAACAGCTCGGTTATTTTAGGTGACAGATAGATGCAATAAGATGAAATTGGCTTCAAGTATAGTGTGCTTGTAAAATGCTGTACCCTCACCGAACTTTGATATCCCAGAGTGCAGAAGAATGTTGCATTGAAAAATATTATCTTAAGGTCACGTTGACTTAGAGCATACACTATATGTTTCAGCTGTTATTCACAGTAAAAACTGTCCACTTATGTTATTGCTTTACAAAATGGTTGATACATAAAAATGTCTTCACTCAAATCTCCGTTCAAATACGCTGCAGTAACGCTAGTGTAACAACAGATCAAATTCAACTGCCAATGCAATAACTAAACGAATGTTCGAATATCGTGCTACCGGGGAAAATGTTTCATAAAAATCAACTCCATACTTTTGTCCACAGCCTTTGGCAACAAGTCTAGCCTTATAGCGTTCAATGTCCCCTTCCTTATTCCGTTTGATATTGAATACCCACATTGACTTAATGGCGTGTCTATTTTTAGCTAAATCGACAAGTGTCCATGTGTGATTTTTAATTAGAGAATCGTACTCATCTCTCATAGCTTGACTACGTTTCTCAGCATCTTTACTCTAAAGAGCTTCTTCTATTGTTAAAGGGCATTCATTTTTAACATCTTTCGCAAAATTTAATGAACTATTCACTTCTCTAACTTTTGCTTTACTTCTACCTCTACCTTGACCTCTATTGTTATCAACAAAGCGAACTCTACCACTTCTTAATATACATATGTTCAGGACTTACTCTGACAGATTCTTGTTCTTCCATACAACCTGCACCACCATCATCTTCAAACTCGTTATCTTGTTCAACTTCTCCACCAACAGCAACGTCAACATCAGGCTCAGCAAAATTTTCATCTCCAACTCCAACATCAGGCTCAACAAAATCTTCATTGTCGTCTCGAACCTGGGGGCTGCGATGAAAAGACTTTCTTGGCTGGAGCGTTGTCGTCCATTCGCTCGATGTGGCCGAGCCAATGTAGTCGTCTTTTCTTGGCTTTCTTGACTACATCCACATCTTGGTACAGCTCACAGTTCGCAGTTGAACCTTCTTCTCCATTCGCCACCGTCGTCGCGTACGGGACCGAAAATCCGTCAAAGAATTTTTCTTTCGAAAGTGCCCAGTATCAATTCCCCTTTTTCACTTATCGTCCAACACTCGGCGCCGTAGAGTAGGACTGGTAACATCAAAGTTTTGTATAGCAGACACTTTGTCTTTCGAGTGAGGAGTTTTGAATTCAGTTGTTTTGCCAAACCGACGAAGCATCGGTTCGCTAGAGTAATTCTTCTTCGGATCCCCACTAAAGTGTCGTTTGTGGGATTGATGTTTGTTCTAAGGTAGGTGACCCCGAAATTGCTGCTACCGAATTGATATGATTAAGACCAAAATATTGTCTGTTCTAAACCGTTTGGCATTCAATGATTATGTTAGAGGACAATTTAACGATGGATTTCTCTTAAGCAGCATAGAACTCTCGTTCATACATATCTCAAGACAGAAAGAGAACTATTTATCCATTTCTATTCATTCTTTATAATTTTTATTCGAGGCTTTCCAGTTTAAACAAAATTGTATTCATTAACTTAATTACCAATTTCTTTCTTACGAAAATATTTAAGTTTTTAATTTTTAGTTTTTTTTTTTTATTTCCATAAATATGTTCTAAATATCACATTCTTGTTTCGAGAAAGTCGGATCTACTCGTTAGTTGTAAAAATAGGTAATACATGGTGATATCGGAAAAACATTTGAGTATTAAATAAATAAAAAAATATATGTACATAGGCATGTGAGGAAACAAGTGAAGTCTTGGACTATTATAATTTAGGAAACCCGAATCTGCCTATTTATATCGAAAACTGTATGATCTTCATTGTCGCTGTCGTCTTCGATTGACATTGGAAGCGGAGTCAGTTCCTGAGTACTGCGGTCTCCGTGCACACCATATTTCCTTTCGGCTCGAGAAAGGCGCATCCTTAAATATATGACTTTTGAACAATGTGCACAATAGAACATTTTATAAAACCATACCCGTTTATCTTAAGTAGTATGAATATAATTCCTGCAATGGACAAACCAATGAAGAAGTAAAAACCCATTTTGAAAGATTCTGGAATATCAACTTCGTTTGGGTAAGGTTGGAAGAATACTTTGGATGCATTTTGTTCATCTCTAGTCTTTGTTTTTGAATTACTTTCGTTATTTGTGATACTAACATTAGGTTTTGTTAAATTTAATGTGATATTTGAATGGTCTAAAGAAACTAAAGGTGTTCCAGGAACTTTTTCGATAGAAAGTGTAACATTATTCTCCGATGAATTAGTCGAATAAACTAGCGAAGAGATATACACTAATGTGATGAGTTTCAGTTGAAACATTTCTGTTAGTATACAAATGCTTTTTTGTATAGACTTGAGTTAAAATGTTTTCAATTTGTTAAATAAATATTGCAGATGTAGAAAAAAAATATTTGACGTGTGTTTGATAAGCGAAACTTGATTGGTTTCATTTCATGACTTCTCGCGTCAAAACGAAAAAGTCATAATATGTGTGAAGTTAACTGCAATTCAAAAATAGAAAGAAAGGTGAGTTCACAATGGATTGTTTCAATTTTTTTTCATATAATAACCAATTAGAGCAATTAGTAAAACATGTATAATTTTGTTGAGAAAGAAATTGAGAAAAAAAAAGTAAGAACCTGCGAAAACTTTTCCTTGCTTGAAACTGTAAGTGATAAATTAAGTGTGAAAGTATATTTTTCAATCAAAACATAATTGAGCTTATATTAATTTTTTATTTCGGACTCAGATTTCACTCGTTTTTACTTTTGGAAAACAAAATGCTCGGGATTCCGACCATATTTTTACATTTGAAGTCATGCTCGTTAGCTGGCACTTGCACTTGTAGGGTTGCTTAAACATCGCTTTTCGGCCCTATCGATAGTATCGATAGTTTTCGAAAAAAAACTATCGATAGTATCGATACTATGGATTGTTCTTTTTAAATCAAAATAGGACTTACAAAAGTAATTTTATAGACAAAAGTTATTCATCGAATTACTGTATATGGACTGCCAGCCGTGCAAAATCTCATGCACAGTTACCACTGGGACTCATTTTTAATAAGCTGGCTCATATATATTTCAATTTGACTCACTTTTTAAGTATTCTACAGTTAATGGCTATAGGGCTAACTATAATGAACGGAATGGAGCGGACGGAGCCGTCCGTATCTGAGCGAATGCAAGGAATACGTTTATTGTGCCCTTAATAGTGAATTGCTCCGTTTCGTCAATTTTCATTCAGTTTTACTTACGGACGTAAACTGCGCTCCCTTTCGCTTTTTACGGACGAAAATTTGACAGCTTATTGGTATAATTGATTTTTCTCAAGAGGAATGTTGATTTCAGGTAATAATTTTCTTGAAATTGCTTGTATGTTGCATGGCAACTGAAATTCTCAAATTATTGGAAATAGAAACATATATTTTATTTTGAAAAATATTTCCGACACATCCATTCATTATGGGTAAAGTGTTCAGATGTCAGTTCGGAAGGGAGCGTTTGGTTCGGATCTGACACTAGCTTCCGCTCATTATAGTTAGCCCTTTCGCTTTAAGCTTACGAAAAAAGTGTTTTTTTTCATTTCTGCCTGTTTATTGACATTCTTCTTCTCAGTCAGTTTATTACATGTGAACAATAGCCCTGAAAAACAGACTGAATAATGTCGTTTTCCATTGGTCTTTTTTGACGTTTCTTCTTATGATGTATGTAGTATGTGTCATTCTTCGGACGATTTATTTTCAAAATGACTCATTTTGTCAGCTGCGGGGACTCACTTTAAATTTAACCTGCGGTAAAACTTTCTCATATCAAACATAGTTCGAAAAGAGTCACTACTGATGAAGTGTCGTGTAGTAGCAGTCCTAAGGAACATAACATTTTCAGCTCATTCATAAAAAAAGACGGAAACATATTTCAAAACATAAAACAAAACACTTAAAAATGAAGCAGCTTCAACGAAAACACGTTTTTCAATTCATTAAAAAAGACCAAAAAGAGAAAAATAAGAGTTTCATAAATGTTGAATGAATAGAAGATGTTTTATCTTAAATTTGTTTCGCAAATAAGTCAATTCTTGTCTGCTTTTGAAAAAAAAAATTGCTCAAAATAAACAATCGATAGTTTTTTAACACCATCGAATATACGCGATAGTTTTTTACTATCGATACTATCGATAGACTATCGATGTTTAAGCAACCCTATGCACTTGCACTTGCAGAACAAATTGTATTTTTGCAAGTTTTTCATCAGTTTTAAATAAAGGTAATCCTTAATATTCTGATGAAATTAATAACATTTTCCCAAAATTGTGGTGAAAAGTAAAAAGTACCCAGGTTCTATTCCAAAACAGCGCTTCCATATTAAATCAACACCAACAAATCTTAATAAATGTTTCTGTTTCATCATATTTTTTCAATAGTGAAATGTTTAAATAGTTAAATATTATGTATAATACAACATTTATTCTTACACGTTTCTTCAGCTATCTAATTTTACTATGTCTAATCCGAATGGAGAAGTCTTGGAGGTATAACCAAATAATGTTTTAAACTATTTTGGAAGCTTTATTTTCTTTTGATTCATTTATGTTCAATTGCTCTACGTACATTTTGATTTGTTAATTCTTTTCTTAACCTGCTGAAATTTTTGTTCTTAATTGTATATGTATTATGATATGAAAATTTAATGTCTTCTCTTTGCAAACCTTAAAAGACATCCCAAACAGTAAAGGAAGAAGGCAAAAACTCTCAACTAGCCAAACGCAAACGCACTAGAAATCGAAAAAGAGGTCCAAAAGTAGAAAACTTGGTATCGAAGACTTTTCATGAAGCAAAGTTATTAAATAAATCTATACAAAGTGAAAGTGCTAAGACTCAAATATTAACAGAAACTCAACTTTCGAATGAAGTAAAAATTGAAACTCAAATCCACGACATACAATTAGAAAACTTGCCAACGCAAAAAAGTCCAAACCAATCATCTGAGTTAAAAAGTTCTCCAGCTAAAAAATCTTCTGTCCAAGAGATCGATATACAACAAGAGGAATCTGATAAAACCATAATGGTCCAACAGCCAAATACCACTGATAAGGCAGAAAAACCGGGGTCGGAGAAGACAAGAGAAGAAATCAAAGCAGAGAGAGAAGCTAAAAAATTGGCTAAACAACAGGCTAAGAAGAAAGGCAAAGATATTCAAGGACCAGATGGAGAAACACTATCAACAACCAGTTCTAAACAAGACAACATTGAGAAGAAGACCACTGAAACAAAAAACACTCAAGGTCACACTACTCAGAGAAATGGAGAAGAATTAGAAAAACAGATTGCTTCAGTGAGTATCTCAGAAACTGCAAATAAACACGCACAATTTGCTAAGGAGGTAATGGAAACTATTTTCAATAAAAATAAAATTAATTTAATGCATTAATCTTAAGCAGAAACCGACTTTGACAAAAGCAGAAAGGCGGGCAATTCAAGAAGCTCAACGTGCAGCCAAAACAGCTTCGGCAGCTAAATTAACACCAAAAGCTACTGCCACTTTGGTTGCACCCACAAACGAAAAAAAACCGAACATTGTGGTCACAAAAGAAAACGTATGTCCACGTGCAGAAAAACTTCAGCCGAAGTCATCAAAGGATTGCAAAGTCAAACTTTTTAATCACTTGGAAAATTGCCGTAAGGACTCCAACCTTTTTGCCAATAATTTGAAATTTCATCCGATCATTGTGCGTTTGGGTGAGCAATATGCAAAGCGAACCATCGTGGGGTCGAATGCTAGATGTATCTCGTTTCTGAACGCACTCAAAAAGGTAACATTAACTATACTTACTTTTGCAAAAAATTGTAATAACATTTTTATGTTCATTGTCAATTCAAAGGTTATTCAAGACTATGAGACGCCAGCTAAAAAAGAATTTGCAAGAAGTCTTGAATCAAGCATCAAGGATTGTGTGGACCATTTAAACAAGTGTCGACCCCTGGCAGTGTCTGTTTGGAATGCATACAAGCACATTAAACATGTTTTAACACAATTATCAGTTGATCAACCAGAATCTGAAGTAAGTACCTATAAGAAAAACATATCAAAGCTCTTTGTGCGTGTTTGCAAATTTAACTACTTAAATTTTGTTCATAGCTCAAAGAACATCTTTGCCATTTTATCGATACTTACATTGAGAACCAAATAGGAAAAGCCGCAGAAGCTATAAGTAGCTCTGTTCAAGATAAAATTTCGAATGGTGATGTCATTCTTACATTTGGATGGTAATTTAAAATCATATATTTCAAGATTCAACATTTCACTATGTTACGTTTTTCTATTTGGAATAGCTCATCGCTGATCAACTTTATTTTCGAGGAAGCTCATCGGCGGAAGGTAGACTTTCGGGTCATTGTCGTTGACTCAAGACCATTTTTAGAAGGCCAAGAACTCTTGCGTCGCTTGACTGCTAGTGGGATACCTTGCACATATGTTCTGATAAATGCCGTTGGATTTGTTATGCCCGAAGTAACAAAAATATTACTTGGTGCGCATGCCCTTCTCTCTAATGGATATGTTATGGCGCGAACAGGCACAGCTCAAGTAGCTCTTGTTGCTCGATCATTCAATGTTCCCGTTCTAGTTTGCTGTGAAACTCACAAATTTAGCGAACGATTCCAAACCGATGCCATTGTCTACAACGAATTGGGAAATCCGGATGACTTAATTATGAGTAATAAGTGTCGCTTGATGAATTGGGAGTCTCAAAATAAATTATGTCCACTGAACTTAAATTATGACATAACTCCTCCAGAACTTGTTACAGCTGTCGTGACAGAAGTTGCTATATTGCCTTGTACGAGTGTTCCTGTGATTTTGCGAATTAAACCAACTGAAATTGGATATTAAGGTGATGTGGAACAGCAAAGTAATTCTAATTTTGCAATCGACAAATAAAATTATGAAAATATTTCTTTCTGGTTTCTTTTTTTTTTAAACTTGTTAGTGTGTTGAAGCTTCGCAAATATTTTATTGTATTGTAGTAATATGCGAAAAATTTACACAAATTATGAATTTTACATGTTTGGCGTTTGTATGTATAGGTATGCAAAATAACGGAGTTCCTTAAATTGACATTGCAACTGGAATTTTTCGAGATTCTATTTTTTTTTATTTTTTTTTCATTATCTGCGCTTTAAACAAGTTTTCCCGTGAAACTAAGATGACAAAATTGTGCAACTCATAATTGCCTTATAAATTAACTTATTTGTTTATAAAACGTTTAACTAATAGACACATAATTTCGCCGCAATCAGTCCGACTACTATCATAATACAAATTGGAATTTTTACTTAAAAGCAATATTTTTAACTTTCGACTTACAAACGCTCAACAGCAAATTATCACTTTAATTAATCAAGTTCAGTGAGTAAACGTTATTTATGTATATTCCTACAAACAATTATATATATATATATGTATACTTTTTTTGAATCCCAAGCAAGAAAAAAAACTACTACATTTATAATTAATTAACTTTTAACATAAATTTATCTGATTCTCTAATTATGGGCTAGTTTTTTGTACAAGACGATAACAATTTCTGCAAACAGGAACCGGGTTCCCACTCTCTTGTCCCGGTAACGCAATGAATTTATCAATACAGCGAGCACAGAATATTTCACCGCACTTCCAGCAGTGGCTCTAATAAAAGATAAAAGCATTATTGGTATGAACTGACAAATTTACCAATGCATAACTAACCTTCTTGCTGAATTGATCAAATGGTGTCGAACAAGAGCAGGTGGCTACATTTCTTTGAGATTTCCAATCAACAGCAACCGAATTTATTTCTTCAGAGAGTTTATTGGGATCAATTTCTTCATTGAGCTAAAAATAGTTATTTCAGTCGAATTCTCACTTAAAGCTTTGTTTATTTACCGATAGGTTGGAAAATGACATTTCATCCGATCTAAGTGGGTGGTCGTCATCGGCAGATGATAGCTCACTCATTTTTTTATCGTAATTAAATCTTAAAAAAAAAAAAACAATTCAAGTTAAGATAAGTTAAGACCAACAAAATACTGAATTACTTGTTATCATTTAATTCAGCACTAGACACATCCTTCGATTTCGAAGTAGCATCTTGAAGCTTCTTAGCAGACTTTGAAATATAGTTCTTGAAGCTCGCAATTCTCTGAAATGATATTGAAACATTTAATTTTTGTTTTATCTTATATTAAATAATTACCTTAGTTAAATGTTGAACATGATCTTCCAGCGAAGTACAATGATCTTTGCTGACCAGTAACATATCATTGAGTGGCTCTCGCGGATGCACTCCGCTTTCAAACCGACTGTAAATTCCTCTCCAGAATCTAGATTTAAAAAAAGGAAATTAATTCACCAAAAATTCGCAATGAAAATCTCGCCTCACTTTATGCACTGGGGGGCTAAATTGGCCTTAATGGTTTCATCGACATCGGGTTTGTATAAAGGATTTATATATTCGTTCAAATGATTCGCCATATATCCCCAGAGAGAAAAGGTTCTTTCAGATAGCTTAAGATCCAAACGGTCTTTTTCGCAATTGCCGATAAATGTTCCAAACTGGCAAGAATGCACATGGTCATGTAAAATAAGCAAGAAACGTTCATTGAACTCAAATGCATCATTTCGTTGGTTCATCAGCTGCCAGGTACAATCAAGGAATTGTGTGAAAATTGGTGAGACTTCTTTGGCATCAGTTTGAACATGGCCACAACGTTCACTAAATTTGTGTCCAAAAGCCAACCAATCTTTTTCAATCAGTGCCTATTCGTAAAATATATTTCATCATTCATTTTTGTTTTGTTTCTGTATTTTCAAAAGATTAATTAAGTACCTGGAAACCCTTAATTGTTCTGTAATAAGGATCCAACATTAGCGAAGCAAGTGAACATACTTGTGCTGTCCTATCCCAACCATCCGAGCAATGAACCACAACAGAAACATTTTTATCAACAGCATTTGCAATGAAACTGAAATAGGTGGAATTGGAGATATTTTTTATCAAAACATATAAACAGAAAATAATATTCACCTGGATGTATCTAATATTGAGCGTATATGCTTCAACCACCCAGATGATTCCAATGAACTCAAGAATCCACTCATTGTCGGGGATTTCTGTTCACATGTTTCAATTAGTTTCTGTAAGCTCGTTCTCTGTACGTGAATGTTTTCGATTCCAAGAAAGTGAAATTTTATATTTTCATAAAACGCTTCGTTTTCATATCCTTTGCCAGCGGCTCTATTTGCCATCGCATTAATCTACGTAATTATGTAAACAAGAATTTCATTTTGTATTCCTCTGATTGGCCAAATAGATAACAGATCTTACCCTGGGTCGGGTATCAACAACATACATATAATCGGTAGTTTGGTTCGTTTTCCGTATAGCTTCAAGCATCTGCTCATCTTCGAGACAGCGGGCGCTGAAACCTGATAGTGGTTGACTACATCGACAGATGGACGCCTTTTTCGAAAAAAAATCAACATGATCACAAAATTTAATGATCACCACGGTTGATGATAGAAGAAAGATATGCTTTTAGATTTAGATGTAAAATAGAAACATACCTTATTGGAATGTAAGTATGTCAAGGCTGGTAAGCGGCCTTTTGATCGAAAGCGTGAACTTCCCATCAACATAGCTGTCGTTGCTTCCACAGGCACATAGATTTGCCTCGGATACGTGTCACATAGCTCATAGTTTTGATTAAGAGTACAAAGAGTCCATTTATCATTTGGAATTCGCATACGCTTATACTCGTTCTCTAATTTAAAGAAATCCCAACCGGCTGACTTTGGAAACTCATCTTTTGTTGGTGTATAATTGAAACAATACAGTTTGTTTATGGAAACTAGAAGATTGTCAAAATAAAAGTTTTGTTCAATTGTTTGATTGAATAGATTACCTGGCTGATATAGCTTCATCAAGGAAGTATAAACATCATGGCATTCGGAGTCTTTTGGAATGACGAATGTTACGGAGAGAAAAGTTTTGCACCGTATCAATAATGGCGATCCAGTTGTACTCAGGGGGAGTTTTTCAACATTTGCTATGTGCATGTGAAGAACCTTCAATTAGATTTCATAAAAAATGTAAATAGAGTTTAACCTAAATTAAAAATTATGCTGTTATCGAAACAATTAATTTTTTTTTAAAGAAGGTTTTCAATAACAATTACGCTTAGTTTCTAAGCCTGATCTAGAAAAATGGAGATACTCTAAACTGCGCCAACCACAGAGGAATCGGCCTACTTAACATAGCCTACAAGATCCTCTCTGCCGTAATATGTGAACGTCTGAAGCCTTTCGTCAACAATCTGATTGGTCCGTATCAATGTGGCTTCAGACCAGGAAAGTCAACCATCGACCAAATTTTCACTTTGGGGCAGATCCTGGTAAAAACCTATGAACTCTAAACGATACCCACCACCTTTTCATCGATTTTAAGGCCGCGTATGACAGCATCTACAGAGACGAACTGTATAAAGCTTTGTCTAGTTTTGGCATCCCTGCAAATCTCGTTCGCTTGTGAAAAATGACGATGGAGAACTCACGCTGCGCCATCAAGGTTGGCAACGAGCTAACGGAATCTATCGATGTCAAAAAAGGATTCAGACAAGGCGATGCACTGTCATGCGATTTCTTTAACATCGTTCTTGAGAAGATAGTGCAAAACTCCACCGTCAACACCAGAGGCATTATCTTCCAAAATTTTGTTAAACTTCTCGTGTACGCCGATGATATATATAATGGGAAGAACACAGCATGATGTCAATGGCGAGAATTTGTGAGAATTGAGACAAAAGCGGCAAAAATGTGTTTAGCGGTAAATGAGGGAAAAACGAAGTATATGCTGTCTTGGAGGAACGGCACCCAACCCTGAAGGCTCGTACAGAACGTCACAATAGACGCATACAACTTCGAGGAGTAGAAGAGTTTGTCTTCCTAGGCTCAGCTATTAACACTGGCAATAACACCAGCGCCGAGCACAGACGAAGAATAACTCTTGCTAAATGCTGTTTCTTTGGGCTAAGAAAGCAATTGAGTGGTAAGACTGTATCATCCCAGTCTTGCTGTATGGTGCAGCATAGACCTTGACAAAATCGGACAAAATTAGGTTGTTTCGAGAGGAAAGTTCTTTGCGTCATTTTTGGCCCCGTGTACATTTATGGGGAATGGAGAAGAAGATACAATAGCGAACTTTACGGGTTGTGCAACGACATGGACCTAACCAGAAGAGTCAAGGTCCAGAGACTCAGATGGCTCGGTCATTTAGGACGGATGGACACCAATGCTCTTCCCGAGGGAAGTAGAAGGAGAGGAAGACCGCGACTCAGGTGGCGCAAAATAGTGGAAGAAGACCTCAATCAACTTGGAGTGCAAAACTGGAGACAGCTAGGTAGGGATTTAGCTGGCTGGCGAAGACTGTTGATTGAGGCCCAAGTCCAAAACGGACTGTAGCGCCACCTTAAATAAGTAAGTAGGTAAGTACTAAGCCTGGTTGATTAAATAACGTTTGTTTATTTTCTTTATTCAGGAATTCTTGCAAATGTTTAGGATATTGTAGAAATGTGTAGTATCTGATAGCTTAAATATGTATAGTGTGCACATAGAAAGAAGAAATTCTTTACAACTTTCTTTTTAATACTGTATACAAAGCTAACATTTCTGTTACACAATAGAAATTCAGAACAAAAGTGAAGCAACACAATGCATGAAAAGAACGTTTAAATTTGAAGGGATATATTTTACTGCAGCTTTATGAAAAAATGACAGATAAGCCCTAGGGCCAAATTCAGACAAGGAAAGATACAAAGCACTTAAATATGTACATTTGAAATTTGCAAGGTCCTAGGTGCATGGAAAACTTTATTTGGGTAAGACCAACGCAAATAAGTTCGAGAGTAAAGCAAATTGTCGATTGACTAAACTTATATTAAATAAATTGTATCTTCTCTTTTAACTGTTTTTAAGTCTTTTCATTATGTTGGACAGCTTACATTCTTGTACTCAATATTTAATTTGATAATTTCATTACGTTCGCTATCTTCTCAATCTGAACATATGGGCTTTTACATACAATATTTATGTATGCATACCTTAACATTGCATATCATACGCATTGCTTGTATTGACTAGGCCATCGATTTTTCTAAGACTTAAACACTTAAGTCAAGAGAAGATATTCTGCGGATGAGAAAATTTCTTCGAGTCTTTTTGTAATTAACATGTACAGACTAAACTACGAGTACATCGCTACTTATCCTAAAAAATAATGAATAAAGTATGGAAAATGATTTTGATTATCAAAGAAGATAATCTTTTTATAAACAACTATAGACACACTTAATTAATAAATCGATCAATGAAAATGTGTGAAAACCAGGTCATAGTTTAAAGTGTTATCTTAATTTCTATTAAGCAATAACAACCAATAAGACCATATGCATTGAATAAAAAAGCTAAGATATAGGTGGCTTGCATACATAATGTCTTTCATATTTTGTATACGGTTTATTCGGAGTTTCAATGGAGATTTTCGTTCTCACAGCCTAACCCAAGACACTCAAAACATAAGGCTGATTTGATTTTGTAGATAACATAACAACAGGCCAAAATGTTTGTTCTAGAATCTAGAGAGAAGAGTAATGAATATACTTACCCATGTTTCTTTATTTGTGTCTGGTTCTACAAATATTAAATGGGTTGCAGTCAAATAAAGAGTTCCAACGATTGGATTTTTGGAATTATAGCGGTCGATCATTCGAACATTTTCCACCTGTTAAACAAATGATAAGGAGAAAATATGGTCCTTCAGTTTAAAGATACAATAAATCAAAATAATGAGAACAATATAAGAAATAACTGCTGAAATTTCAGTTGTTTAACAATAGAATACTCTGAACTGAATAACCTTATAAGCCCCCATTTAGACGATCATTTCAGTCCCAGTTTCAGTTGAGCAATTAGTTAAACTTGGCTAACTGAAACTGATTAAATTCCTATCAGTTTCCAGTTCAGTTCTCAGTTTTTCTTAAGCCCCTTTTAGGCGATCAGTGAACTGAACTGAACTGAAGTGAAAACTGATCTGATAACTGATCGTCTAAAAGGGGCTTTTATTAAGGAGTATTTTAATTCTTTTAGAAAACAGTATTTTTTTTTACTTCTTTACACATATTATATGCAAGTCATTCCAATAAGTTATTTTTAACTTTTTTTAGTTAAAAAATAAAAGTTGTTCTAAAGGTCGCTACACACACAACAGCAGGCTTAAAAAGCATGTTTGTACAATCTTTTGGTACAAAAGAACTGTATCGTCCGTAGTGAAATTTTGAATCATGCAAGCTTGAGCAAGCAAAACGGAACGAGTGTAGGTGTGCCTGTAATTTCGGCTTGTACAAATAAAGAAGTAAGTGCGAGAAATCTTAATGTTACTGTTTTTCTTGGGGAGTAATAGCTTTTTAATTAAAGGTGTTACGAGTGACAAAACCTTTCTTCATTCATTCTGAGATATTTATGCCAATCACGAGGATATGTCTTCAATTCACTCAGTAAATTAATATTGGAGTATCTTCTTCTCTTCATTGACCACTCATTTATTTTTTCGTGTTTCCTTTTTACGGATAAGGAAACAAGCAGCCAAAGCAAGCGAGTCGTACTCCGAATCATATAAATGATTGCATCATAAACTGAAAATTGTTCAAGCATGCTTGTATGGTGTGGGGGCGAAATGAAAATTTTAGCATGCTTGTACAAAAAGATTGTACAAGCATGGTGTTGTGTCTATAGCGACCTTAAGACTTATTTTTTAATCACAAATAAAAATCAATTTGAAATACGTATTTTCTTTTCTGTCGATAGCATGTAAAATATCTTTATATGGATGTATTACATGTAGGTATTGAATCTTCTGTTAAGAAAAACTGCGTTTTGATGGTTTCAAGTTTGACATTTAAAAAGGAATGCAGTCGTAATGGATTGGATGGACCAAACCTAAGCGTTGAACATGTTCTCTTTGAAACACATACCTTAAATATAAACAATTTTAAAATTTGAGAAAAAAATAAAGTTCAAATTTAAAGAACGAAAAGAAGAAAACTTTACCAAGTCGTTAAAAAACTGTTCATGACATCACACATCCCGTTTAATATGACGAGTTAATATGTACGTGCATAATAATATGAACATGTAGGTACATAGAATTTTCACAAGACGAGTTTAAACGTCTTAAGGCTAGGTTTCCCATTGAAAATTTCGTTGGTCTTTTGCGTAAAACTGTGTAGCTCCCAAAATATTCCGAATATTTAAATGAAATCAACGGGTATAGATTATACATTTAATAAGCTAAGAAATTATTTAGCTAAAAAAAATATTAAAAATATATTTCATCCCAAAATGGTCATGCGTAACGAAAAATTATGAAATTTTTGGAGACGTTTGCAGGGGAAAAGTTTTGTTGCCTTAAAAACTTATTTTTTATTCTTTTTATATTTTTTATCTATTCTTAAAATGTCTCACCACTCAGTAACGTGGCCTTTTTTTTTAATATTTTGTCCAGTTTCGTCAAAAAAAATTAACAAAATCACGAAAAATGGGGGAAATTTAGCAAAAGTAGGTCTGATTTATTTGGAATAATTTCTAAATTAGAAAAGATAAAAAATTGAAAATATTTTTTTTATATTGTCGAAATATACATAATATCACAATATTTTTTTAATTTTTTTATAAAATATTTTACTAGATTTTTTTGAAGTGCAAAGTAAAAAAATGCATGTTTTTCTTAGAATATTCTACGGCAAACAAGATTCCAGCCCCATTTAGTTTGACTCAACAACAAAAGTATTTTTTTATGAAAATTGAACATCTCTGCGACTCAGTAACGTTTGTAGAAAAAAAAGAAAAAAATGAAAACATATTTAAAAATGCATTTAAAAAAGTCAATATTTGTGTATCAATTATGAGGAGAATGCAGCAAACAATATTTTCAAAAATATTTTTTTAATTTTTTTTCATATTTTTTATATAGAAATCAGAAATTAAAATAATTTTACGATATCCAGTTTATTTTATATTAATATTGGAAAATGGGTATTTTTTTAGATTTTTACAAGGAAAATCGCGTTTGCTCACACACACTAAGGTACTCAGTTCAAACGAATTGAACTAGGTGGCGTTGTTTTATATTTCATTCTCTTCTCCTTCGTTTTATTTTTATAGGATAGAGAAAAAAATGTTCATACCAAACGTTCTCATAGAATTCGTTTGAGAATGAAAATTAATTTTTTTATACTTCTGGAATGTTTATCATATGCAGACATATAAATGTAGATAGGCAATTGTGATCACTTACTATGTACTTTGTAGGTATTCGATGAAAAAGTTGTTTTGAATACCTCCCTACATTTGTCATATTGGCAGGCATACATTTCGAATATGTATGTGAATGCGCGTATTTTATATTTTTTGAAAATGAGTCAAGTGCAAGGGCAAGGTAATAATATTCTCTATGTGCAAGGGCTTGAGAAGTAAAATCCTGTTACGCAATGAGGAAACGATCTTTTTTCGTGGTGGTGTGTGCCATTTCTTAGGATTAGTAAAGGGTTTTTTCTTTTTTGTTTTTGTTTTGCTTTTGTTTTTGTAGCAATGACATTTTTTTCCTATCGTTTCTCTATGCTGTGCTGGTGGGATCGTTATATTCTTTTTTGAAGAAGAACAAGCCGATGATTTGAATTATGGTTATTTTATTGTATTTCAAATCGAATTCTTGCGAATTCTTTGTTTTATAGAATTATAAAAATCAATCTAGTGTCTAATCTTGACCTAATCTTGTTTTGTAAAATAACTAGATGACAAAAAATAATGTTTGATTCCTTGGAATCATTTTTCTTCATAATATTATTACTTGCAGGTGTAGGTAGGTTTAGAAAAATAAATTTTATTATATTATATTATATTCATCAGCCGATGGCCTCAGTCGCCAGTGCTGCTATGTGTCTGTAGTTTGTTACATTCATGCGCGAAGTACTGTGAAAAGGCAATGTCAATATTATATTCCTTGAAACCTTAAGAAAATAAACCCCAATGCATTTGGGAATAATAAAATTTTTTTATTGTTTGAGTAATTTTTTGCCTATTTAAAAAAAAAAAAACAAATAATCTCCCATCCGTGACCCAAATCGGTTAAAGAACAATCGTAGTAGTTGAAGACAATCGGGTAACTTTTGCCTAAATACCCAAGGAAAGACAGAATTGAGGCAATCACTTTTTTGATTTTTCTATCATCGTAAAATCATCTTTGATCAACATATCGTCTTGAACTTTTTTAATTGTTCATAGCTTGTCAAAAAGTACCTGTTCGTCTTTTTATAGATAAATATAAAGATGAAACCAAAGAAAAATTAAAATCGTTCGTCAGGACCCCAAAAGAGAAACAATTCGAACACAAATGTCAGCAAAACTCAAAACCATCATAATCCCAAATTACAAAATTTGCGTAGAAAGAAGAAAAACAACAATTCATGAATAATACTCCTACTCTAAGTGCACATAACATAATACGTACATATGTAGAATGTAGATGCATTTTTGTGTATGTCCACACCACAGTCCATAATTCCACATAGTAAATAGATACATGCGAAAATACCTCTTTTTTTCATCCCTATTTTTTGGACCTTCGTAAGCGAAACTCATTTTTTACATATTGCTCACTGAAACTGAATTCTGAGTGAGAAAAAAAAACAAAAACTAGAAAACTAGAAATTTCAAGTGGCTATGTGAGACGGAAATAAAAAAAAGAAAGGGAAATATTCACTAACACTCGTGCATGCTTTTACACGAACTCGGAGTTCAAGAAAAAAGGAAACCCAGTCTTAATATTTAATATTATTGCGATACAATTCTGTTCTTCTTTTTTTATCTGTCTGTACCTAGTTTTGTCATTAGTTCCTTAAAAATCAATACAACGATTTCTGATTACAAATTAGATCTAATTCTTATTTGCTCATCAGATACACAGACACATATTGATGTATGCAAACGATAAATTTACTTAGTCAGAAAGGTAAGTTTTTGTTTTTTTGATGAGTACAAGAACTTTGTTGCATAATGTGGATGACCAACGCAAAAGTTACCGCCAAAAAAATTAAACAACGCACCTTTCTGATAACATTATTTCCATTATAGTATATAGGAGTCTCTTGGAATTCCTCTTCTATCCATGAAACAACTTTGTCAGAAACAAAAGGAGGAACTGGGACTCCCCATAAGCGTTTATTTACGTCCGGTTCATCAGTTTCTGGTGATATATTATCAAAGCTTAGACGCAATGCCGATGTAGGGGATAATTGACGTTCAATTTCATTAAATTTATTCATGAATTTGGTAAAATCCATACTTTGGATAAGCCCCCGTTTACTGAAGCGAAAACACGTCACTGATTTTCAGTTTGTATATTATGAGTATGACTGTATGTATTATAAAAGGTTAGTAAAAACGAAAGTTGCTTCGGTTCGTCTTCCTATCTTCAACCTGAACATACTCCAAACAAATTTAAAGGATAACTGAGTAGAAAAATCGTTCAAACAGAGTTTTCAACCAGATAATGTCTTGATTTCTATTTGGCGCAGACGTAAACATTGCTTTGCAGATAGAGGAAGGTATTTTTTTTTTTTATTTATTGTTTTTCTGTACTCTGCAAACTATTGGGATGCATATGGATCATGGGATAGAAATTATCTTAACAAAAAACAATAAAATCATTAAAGTTTACTGTCATAGAATTTATTGTCTTTAATTAATTGTTTTGTCTTGAATCTGCTAATCTGATTAGATCTCTGATTGAGAATTGATTAAAAATTATGTAGTTTTGAATCTTGTAAAAAGATTAAAACAAAGAGCTAAATTGCATACCCATGTTAGCCTTAGCGTATGATTAATAATACATAAAACCATGAAGGCTTTTGCAAATGCATAGTAGGAATGGGATACAAATTTTAAGGGTGCAGAAAAGCAGCATAAGTGTGTCTCTAGAGATTCAGAGAACAAAAATATGAGGTAACCGTTCTTGGAAAGAAATAATTTAAACTTAAACATTTTCAAAAAGAGTTACTTTATGTTTGTATTTTGGTTGCCTTTAAGAACCCATTTCATGTAGTATACTACAATAGTTTAAAATTCCAGCTGCTGCTAGAAAGTGATAGTATTCAAACTTCTAACCATAGAGAAGGTATACCTCATCTGTGCTTATAACAACGGAACACGGGACGGTGTACAAAAATGTATGAGTTTGATTTCAGAAGTATGAAATTAATATAAATAAAAGTAGCCACAAACTTCATACACAAGAAACCTTTTTTTGACGAAATAAATTATGTACCTTTTAAACTGAATCCTATTATTTTGGAATTTTATATGAATATTTCAGAAACAATAATTTACCTTTGCTAGTTTGATGTCGTCCATAGTTGCAATACGGGGACTAACTTATGATTTGGAAGTGGGAAAATGTAAATATCTGAATAAACTGTTTGACCTCAAGTTGATTTTAAAAGATAATTCAAAAATAATAAGAATCCAAATACAATTTGCGAAAAAAAACACAAACTTTTATTTTATTGACCGATGTTAATTGTCAGGCCGATAAAAAAAGTGTTGCCTCTTTTTGTTGACTTGACAGTGACAGTCGACACATAGCTTTGTATATAAAACAAATACATATACATAGGTTTTGACGTTTTGTGTGATGAAAATGGAATCGTCTAGAGAAAAGTCAAATGATTCTTGGTAGGTCAGTTCCACCCAGGGGGGTTTACATGGTCACACATGGTGTGACAACATGGTGTGAAAATGACGATTTTGATCATGTAAACGCTAAAACAACCGCTTGACACACCATGTTGGATGGTTTTCCATTTTTTTGGAAAACCTGGTGGTGTGTCACACCATCCAACCTTTGCAAACACATGTTGTACAGCTGAAGCCACTTCGTCGACGTTAAATTCATTGCGTTTTGAAATTTTGGTTGAAAATGTTGTCAATTTGCAATAATTTTTTTTGGAGGGAATTTTGTGAAATTTACAAAAGCCATCCGGAATTGTGGAAAGTAAATTGAAGCTAAAATTTTACTCGCCATAGTATGTCCACACTCTAGAAGAAAAATCACAAACTGATGTTGTACAACATCGTTTTTCGTGTAAACGCAATGCTGTCATGCCGTTGTCCAACCATGTTGTCACACCATGTGTGACCATGTAAACCCCCCTCTTGTATATGGATTTACCAAGTACTATCAAAGGTCCGTTCTTTTACTTTTTGGGCAGTTTGTGTAAAAACTGTCAAAAATGGAGGAGTGGGGATGAAATTTTATGATTTGCCCAAAAAGTAAACGAACGCTTTACAGGCAAAATCTGCCCAATGCACAAAATTATGTCAAACGTCAAAAAAATTCAATGTGTACTTCTTATGGTTTGACAGAACTTACACAAACTGCCACAAGAAATTTTTGTAGCTAAAATCGGCAGGTAGGGGAAATATTTTCTCCTTCAAAAGTGACAGATTTTAGGATTAGTGGCAGTAAACGAACGCAAAAGTGGGAGTTTTGGGCAGCTTTGGGCAGTTTTATGAGGTAAACGAACGGACCTCAAGAATGGTTTTCTGCTTGGTTTGACAGTAGCAAGCAGAGAACACACATTACAAACTAATGTAAAAAACTGTCAAACCAAGCAGAAAACCATTCTTAATATTACCTGGTAAATCCATATACAAAGGTTCCACCTGACAAATATATCTCACTGAATTCTCGCTGTCACTGTGAGTAGGAACATTATTATTAAAGACAAATGAAAAACAAAAAGAGCAAATATAATTATAAGAAACACTCAGCCGTATTCATAATGATTTCTTAATCAGGCTCTTAAAGGTTACTTAGCTAAGCAGGTTTAAATATTTAGGCGACCTTTTAGCAGCTGTACTAAAAATTCTTATTCATAAGTGATTTGCGACCCTTACTTAACTAAGTAACGTCCCTGTTAAAAATGTAATAGAAACTGAAAATCTATTACTGGATGCTATTACGTTTTAGTTGTCAAACTGAAATTAATACAAAAAAAAATCATCCCATCTCAGTGCAATTTGGTCGCAGAACTGAGACTCCCCAGATAAGGCAACCATAACTTGAAGACCGGAAGCATAGAGAATATATAAGAATATTATCTCTCTATGACCGGGAGGTATATGGCCTCCCTAGATCGGCTCGAACTAGGTCAATAATTTTTGTCATACCCAATTTTGAGAATCGGTATCTCTTCTTAAAAATTTTGTCGTCCAGCTCCATTGGATTAATTCGGATCTTGTATTGTATTTTAATTGCCCTTCTAGTCCTCAGTCGTAATATCCTTAAAACTTTTAAGTCTCGAAGAATTTGTTGATGTTCCATTATTATTATTATTGTTTTGGCGATAAATATTTGCGTAGATAATAATAAAACTGAATTGAAAGCAACCAGATCTAAAAGTTTCAATCTCATTGAAATTTCAATATCTAACTAGGATTTAATCAGCCTTTAAACGCACAAATTTGCGTTTAACTTAAGCGACCTTTAGTCAACCTTGCTTAAATCAAAAAATTGATTATGAATAAGGATTGTCCGCTTAAGTACTGTTTAGAGCTCGCTTAAATTTAAGCAGCCTTTAATTTTTGGTTATGAATACGGCTGACTGTCAATACACGATGTTGAATATTACACGAAAAACTAACAGCCGTATTTATAAAGATTCCTTAAGAGCGCTTTAAGACGTTGATTAGTTAAGCATGCTTAAATATTTAATTTGCCTTTAACTAACGTTACTTAAATTCTTATTTATAATCGATTATCGACTGTTACTTAGCTTAGCGACGTCTCTGTCAAAAAAGTAATAGAAACGACGATTCTATTACATAAAATTTAAGTTTTATCTGTCAAATTGAACAAAACAAAAAAACATATCAAAACAAAACAATTCAGGAGGAAATCAAACGGAATCTGGAAGAAGAATTATTTGTCAATTCCAAATTATTTTGATTCATTGTCAGCCGTATTTATAAAGATTCCTTAAGAGCACTTTAAAACGCTAATTAGTTAAGCATGCTTAAATATTTAAGTTGCTTTTAAGTAACGTTACTTAAATTCTTATTTATAATCGATTATCGACTGTTACTTAGCTAAGCGACGTCAAAGTCAAAAATTTAATAGAAACGACGATTCTATTACAGGAAATTTAAGTTTTATGTGTCAATTTTGACGTCAGTAAAAACAAAAATAAATAAAAACAAAAATAGGTGCAGATAGTTTCATAAAAGTGGACTAGGTAAAGAAATGATTGTCTCATCAATGATAATGATGACGGCAACCGACGCTGACAGCAAAAAAAGGACAACAACGCTGCCGCTGCTTCAGCTGAACTAACTGAATTCCGAAAATATCAAACACCCCGTAGCCCGTAATGAAACAAAAACATTTAAAGAAATCTCAACATGTTGTCGTAAATTAAAATTGTGTGCGAATTTTTTGTGAACGATTAATATATGTATTTTGTGATATATTCTTAAAACAAAAAGCAAATGAAGTTGTTTTTGGTTTTTCTTGAAAGAAAAGGTTGGTTTTGTTAAAACTGGCAGCTAGGACAGATTATTTGTAAATAATTT
Source organism: Sphaerophoria taeniata (assembly GCA_943590905.1). Taxonomy (NCBI): domain Eukaryota; kingdom Metazoa; phylum Arthropoda; class Insecta; order Diptera; family Syrphidae; genus Sphaerophoria; species Sphaerophoria taeniata. The sequence continues at coordinate 78,624 of OX016540.1, forward strand.
TTCTCAGCACGAGATAATATTTTTTTCGTCTAAAATCAGGGAAGGGTCACGCCTGGGCGTTACGTGTGGGCCATGGACTACATCCATTCCCTGTTCTTCGTACCCGCTTCAATCTTCTTTTCCATTTGCCATTTGACTATATCGTAGTTAAGAAACTTTGGTGGTATTTTCTTCCCTCGTGGAGTCTTTCTTTCTCAATAACCCTTACAATAATTATTGTTTTTGTGAACATATCTTCATTAAAAAAAAACACTAAAATACCAACAAAAAATAGACAATTTCTCAATATCGTACAAATGTCAACATTTAAGCAACACTTACAGCCCTATTCTGGCGCTGAGAGGGTCTCAAGTCTCAAATTTTTAAGACTAATTTTTTGAGAGGTTTTTTGTTAGGTGATCTCAAATTCGTATTCTGCAAATTCGGTCTTAAGAAACCTCTCAAAAAAATTCACCACAGGAAGGTAGGTACATTTTTTTTGTTTTGGCAGGACTGTTTTCTAATTAAAATGAAAAAGAAATCAAAACAGCAACATATAAGTGGGAAATACAGTTTTAAAACAAAATAAAGAAAACTATGGAGTCGATCGGTAAGAAATTAAATAAAACGTTCAATAATTTGTATTTCTATTAATATTTTTATAAATTATATTAGGCACTCAAAAAAGTAAACGCACAACAAGGTAGGAGCCATGGGCAAGAAAATAAAGAACTGAAATAAACTATTATAGAAGAACAAAATAATAAAACAAAAAAATAAAAGATAAAATATGATACTCGTACATACTCGAATGACAAATGGCAAAGAAGATGGTTGTTCGTCGTGCTGCTCTAGGTCATGTATAAAGTCCCAGCACAAAGTTTTGGGCAGCCGAAAAAATTCTGTGAATGTTTCCTCTTGAAGAGAAATGGATCGTTAATTTCTCTCAATTAATTGAGCATTCTCCTCCGCTCCAATCTTAAAAATAAGTTAACTAAAAAATAAAAACATAATTCAATTTCTATAAAATAATAAAATTCTTACTTTTCATTCTCTTCCAAGAGATGTATTAAAATGAACATGTCCATATTTTGCCTTCTTCTTTGTATAAAAAAAAAACAAACGCAGTTGTGATGTGCCAAAGAGCAGATCTCAATTTTAAAGAATTTGAGATGCTAACAAGTTGAGAGGTTTTCGCCAGAATACCAAAAAAGTCTCAAAATCAAATTCACCCCGAATTGAGAGGTCTTTATTTTTTGAGAGGTCGCCAGAATAGGGCTGTTAATCAACCTTTAAACAACAAATTTGGCGTTTAAGTTAGGAAAGCTTTAAGTAACGTTGCTTAAATCTTCAAATTGATAATAAATATGGATTTTCTACTTAAATCATACTTAAAGGTTGCTTAAAGATAAGCAACCTTTAAGATTTGATTATAAATATGGCTGTGTAAGTTTTATGCATTGGATTTTCATATTAAACTAATACATATTTTTCCATTTCAGAGAGAAACCCCAGAATCTAAGATAAAGCAACTTAAGCAAGCGCTCACTCTCAATTGTGTCGAATGTAGGTAAATGCTGTTGTGTAAAACTTGGATTTCTCTATAATAATATAATATAATAGCTATAATAGCCTTTTCACACCAGACGCAAAACGCTGTTTTCAGCTGTCAGTTTTCAAAAACTTGAAATCTGTTCACACCTAAATTTCAGGTTTTTGTTTGACATTAAAAATCTTTGATGCCAAGTAAGGGATGCCATATGTTCTCTTTTTAGAAGATTCACACTTTTTTTCAGACACATTCGCTCTTTGTTTTTCGTTGCAAGTTTGATTCACGTTAGTGTAAGATATTAAAAATTGAAAACCACTGGATGAAAAAGTTTTCCTCATCGATTTTTCAAAAGAAAAAAAATATTTGTTTGTCGCTGCTAAGAATTTGTTCATTTGTATTTTTATATGTTCTCAAATGGCAACCCTGTATCAACTGACACGTTTAGTCGTGAACAATTTTACAAGCAGACTGTCAATCTACTCTTGCTATTAGAGGGAGGGAGAAATATATACGATCGATACATACGATATATACGATATAATGAATTATAGACTGCTGAATGCTTTCACTTTTTTGGTTTTGACTGGTTTTCACAAAAACTTGTTGTTTTGCAAAACAGGGCTGTCAACAAATTTGTATGGGAAAACACTTGATTTCCTTCAAGTTTTTGAAAAGTTTTGCAAAACCGCGTTTTGCGTCTGATGTGAAAAGGCTATTAGGAAGAATCTCAAATCTGGTCAAGGTAAATGGATGTTATGTCTTTTCGATTTCTATATTGTAATTTTTCTTCTTCAGCTATAAAAGCAACTGATGAGCTATGTATGTAAAATTTGAATGGAATCTCCAATTGAATATGTGATACTGGAATGCGGGCTTATGATAATGACTACATGCACACATTGTACGAGTTTTACCTAATTTTGTGTGAATTTTCTATGTGAAGGAAAATAAATATTATTACATGAATACATATGTATGTAGTTTGCAACATTAAAAAAAAAAAAACAATTTTCCTGAAGATAAATCCCTCGATTATTCTATCGTGTTCTTATCTTTCCCCCTTTTATTTCCTATCCCGTAGCAGAAAATTCTCGTATAGGTAACTGTAGGGGCAACACATTTTTATATTCCATATTCTATATTTTATAGTTCAGAATAAAGCCATTTTATTTATTTATCTTCATAAATAACCAAAAACTAAAATAATTTCTCAATATCATGGAAATGTCATAAATAATCAACATTTAATAAACCTTTAAATAACAAATTTTGCGTTTAAGTTAAGAGAGCTTTAATCAACGTTGCTTAAATCTTCAAAATGATTATAAATATGGATTTTATACTTAAATCATACTTAAAGGTTGATTAAAGGTAATCAACCTTTAAGATTTGATTATAAATATGGCTGGTAGTTTTTTTCTTGGGAATAAACATGCATTGGGTAAGTGCCGGATTACACGAGCGCAAAAAAGAATTAATTCACGAAAGAGAGCGGATGATTTTTAGAAAGAAGGAAAGGAATGGAAAAAAATGCCATCCCTTTCCTTCTTTCTAAAAATCATCCGCTCTCTTTCGTGAATTAATTCTTTTTTGCGCTCGTGTAATCCGGCACTAATTCAAAGCATTTGAAAAATAATGGAGAATTTTTCGCTTCTCTCATGATGCTGCGTGTAAATTCTTAAGCCGGACATGGATGTCAAATAATAATCGGCTAAGCGCTAATCAACCGAAGAAAATAAACATGGCCACTTTTTTTCTTGAGCTACGAAAAAATATTTTTTAGAACTCGTCGCATTCCTGCTTTTTCTTGGTGTGTTGCTGTTTGTTACTTACTACTAAAAATTTCATGACGTTTGGCAAAGTTGTAAAATTTTTACATTTTTTTTTTCATTCATAGTGAGGAACTAAATTATATTCTGTGAAAATTGATTTAATAAAGTAGGAAAAATTAATTTATGCACCTCTTCGGGTGGATTCGGTTTTGGATTTAGACAAAAGACGAAAATATTTGAACATGAGTTTCACGTCTTTCTCTTTAATGTGAAAACAAGTTATAGATTTTTTTTTTTTTAGTAAAATAGAGGTGATTAAATAAATTTTCATTTTCGGAACTTTGCGAATTTGCTTCAAATTATTCGATTACTCAAACATTTGGACCTTTATTAGGTTTCCGTCTTATTCATTTAAACATCGAAGAGTTGTATAATTATATATGTTATAGTAGGGCGACCTTACACAAACATTTAGCAATTCTTCGAGTTCTTCGTTGTCATTCTCGTCATTCCGTTGGACAATCATTAGACGCAAGTGATTATACACCTGTACAACATATCAATATTATTCACACATATCTGTTGACTACGGTATTGATACTGAATCTGGTTTTTAGAAAAGGAATAACACTAACTTACAAAATAAGAAGATTCACAATATTTGAAGCTCTAAGAAAACTTTCAATTTTGCTTGTAGAAACACTCAGATAGGTACGTACTCCAATTTGGCATTTGCATAAATTGTACAGTGTTGTTTGTTGAATGTTTTTTGTTTAATAGTTCAATTAGATTGCGCAAGATGGAATCAATGGAATATGAGATGGCAAGGAATATGACTTTACTATTCTTCCTTGAAAGGCTTTTGGACAAAGGAGAACCCCGTACTGTCCATGACCTGAGTTGTCAATTTGGAGCTAAAGAATTCACGAAAGAAATGCGTCAGATAGCGGGCGGAAGTCAGTCGGGTAAGAAATTAAACATTTTTATTCGAAGAAAAAGTCTTAACTTTTAGATTTGTTGAATGAACCATGACCTAGCCCTGGGGCGCATCCGAATATGTGAAATACCATAGTGCGAGTAGTTCAGTGCACATTTGATGCGTCCTAGGGAATTCCAGATGCCCAATCCATTGAATTAATATTAATTAACACTTATTACCAGTTTCAATTTTCAATCGATTGATCATTAAATAACATAAAATTACAGGATTGAAAAAATTCTTGGCACAATACCCGTCAATATTCCTTGTTGATGGTGATTATGTTCAAGTCAATTCATATCAAACAATTGCCGATGACCCGAACGGTAGCTATTCTGGTCGCCGCGACTACATTCAGGAAGCAAAGGATTATTTTAAAAACAAAATGCTGCAATACGGGATAGGCGTCGAAGTGCCAGTCAAGAGTCTTCTCGGCCACCGCAGTCAAGCGTCACCCCAAGTCAGACACATCTCAGGTTAGTAAAATTGATTAGCTTACAAATAAATTCATCTAATTTGTTTCACGCCTAAGGTCAACATATCAAGGAATTCACTGACTTTCTCATCAAACATCCTGATACATTTAAAGTTGTAAATGATCACGTGGTTATTGTCGGATGTGAAAATATGGATGATCTTCCAGCGTCGGAGCGTCTACATCTGCCCCAAACTTATATTGACACTAAAGGAACACAACAAATGCTCGATTTTTTTGCCCAATGTATTGAAGTAAAGGGCCCCATACTAGTAGATCAGCTTTTTCATCTCGTCACGGCTAAATTTCCCCAAGAACAATGGCTTAAGATGTTTAAAACACCAAGTGATCTAACTACTTTTCTACGGCTCTTTTCTGATTGTTTCAATATCCAAGCAAATCTAGTCACCCTACTGCAAAAGCCAAAACTCTCTGACTCTCACATACAACAAGCTCAGGCAAAATCACGAGAACAATATAATGCTATCAATAATATAGTAAACAATAATCAACTGAATACTCAAGCAAACACTTCTTCACCTGTTCAGCAGCAACGAATCCATTCTCCAGTATTTCGAAGTGCAAGCAATAACTCCAACTACAGTAATAATTGCAATAATAATACTGTTGCAACCAATTTTAAACTGAACGAACCTGTGAGCGTATCGTCATCGCGGGGCGAGCTCAATAGTGGTTCTGAAAGTTTTGTAATGTCTTCAGAAATACAACTTGAAAACCTTTGTGAAAGAAACTGCCCCAGTCCATCAACAAGCTCATATTATGGTACTGCTGCTGTTCAAAATTTGCCAAACCCAATACTATCAGGAGCTCATTCCCAACAACCAACCGTTCCCGAAAGAGTTCACAGTCAAAACCAGACATTAAAACAGCGAATTAATAATTTAGTTATCAAAACACTTGCGGAAAATTTCGAAAAAGATAAACAATCCATGGCTGGACTTGGGGATCATACAAAATCTGGAATGGGCTATGTCCCTCAACAACAGCAACTGACTCAGCAATATAGCCCAGCTCATTCACCTAGTCACAATTATTTTGTAGGCGACACTTGGAAAATAAAGATTCTACAAAATACTCGTGTCATTTCCACTATTAAAGAGAGTCTCTTTGTCACTGATGCCATTCTCAAGTCTACGCAGAAAAACCAGAGTGTGGTAATTTCAGTAGACTGTGAAGGCATTAATCTTGGAGTAAAGGGAGAGATAACATTGATCGAAATCGGAACAACAAGAGGAGAAGCATTTATTTTCGATGTTCTAACATGTCCTGAGCTGGTCTCGGACGGTGGACTCAAAAATCTCCTCGAACATGATTGTGTTATTAAAGTTATTCATGATTGTCGTAATGATTCTGTCAATATGTATTCTCAATTTGGTGTGCTCTTAAGAAACGTTTTCGACACTCAGGCCGCTCATGCTGTTGTTCAATTACAAGAAAGTGGGAAACAAGTATATAAGGCTAAATATATATCATTAAATTCTCTATGTGAGTTGTACAATGCTCCCATAAATCCAATTAAAGACCAACTTAAGAATGTTTATCGTCGTGACCAAAAATACTGGGCAAATAGACCATTGTCTCGTGATATGCTCTTATATGCCGCAGGTGATGTTTTAGTTCTAATAAACGATCAGCTGTATGGTAATTTGGCAAGGTAAATGTTTAAAGAAAAAAATATGATGGTGTAGTTATTAAACATATCAATTTTTTAGGCAAATTAAACCTGAAAATCAACAATTGTTTTCGGAACTATGTACGGAGCAAATTTTAATGCAGATAAAACCAATTGAGGTTAAGATTCGCAAGAAACAGAGGAAAATAAGCAGCGAAGTTTCAGATCTAAAGCAAAAATTAGGACAAACTAATAAAAGTATTGTTCTTAGTAACAGGGAGATAAGATTGCTTCGGTATGTGATTTAATTACGTTTTGTTTCAATATAATTAATAACTTCCGATGATAGATACATGGATCTCACTGAAGATGAGAAGGAACGTTTGAAGGGTTTCTATAAGGTCGCTAAGAAATTGGAGAAAATGGAAAACATTAACAATCAAAATAGGTAAAAGGACTTTGTTGTTTACGCCCTTAAGTGTGTACATGTTTTGTTTTTTGCTTTTCAGAGAACACAGTGACTCTGATGATGATCCAGAGAATGTAGAGATAGACAATTTCCCAAGTCTTGATAGTGTGCCATCAGATAATTCGCTAACTGGGACATTTTCACCTCGTTTGAATTCTGAACCTCCGAGTTTAACCGAATCCATGCAAATGATGGACGAAATTCTTGCGAATAGCTCTATGGATCGATTATCTAGAATCGATAAATTAGAAGCTATATTATCGGCGGCAACCCTTTTGCCTAGTGATCAGGTACATTTTTAACTTTATTTGTAGTTTTTTTTTTGTTTTCAATATCTCCTCATTTATAGATTATCACGTCTAATTCGATCACTGAACAGTTAGGTTCCAATATAGCGACAACAGAAAATCTACAAATCGTAAGGGAAAAATCTAAAAAGTGAGTAGTAATTTTAGTTAAAACTTCAACCGTTATATAATCTATTTATACAATTGACTAACAGCATTAAGAACTGCAACTGCAATAATGATATAAGCTTTTCACCCGTATTCCGCGGCTATACTGACCAGAAACCAGTCGAAAAATCGGACGCATCTTCACAAACATTGAGTACAGGCGATATAGTTATAACAAAAATATTCTTCCAAGAAGAGCAAGAAAAGGCCAAAGAAAAAGTGATTACTTCTTCGCCTAGACGATCCGCAATGTAGGTGAATACGTTAAAAGAAGAAGATGTATGCAGTGTTGTTCATTGATAAGTCAATCACTGCAAATTTTATTCGCTCTCGTGTTTCTTATTGCAGCATTAAACATTTGTATTCAAAATATTTGAATTGGATTATCAAAATTTATTAATTCAACAAGATTATAAGTGATATTTATTGTATTAGTGTTAAGATCGGGGTTTATATATCGCGCTTAATATATTAATATTGCGTTTGTCACAAACTAACAACAACATCAACAACAAAATCTTACGGACATTAGCCTTGGCAAACTTTTTAAATGTAAGAATCGACATTGAGTTCAATTATTTAACTATTACGCTTAGAAAATTATTGAAAATATATAAACACATAATTTCTGATTAGTCAAAAAGCGATTGCAAATAGATTTCTCTTCAAATTCATAAGGATAACCTATGCAAGCGAATTCTGTTTCACAATGTACACTACTCCAATCAAATGAATCCAATGGTACTAAAAAAAATATTAAAATTTGTTTTAACTTCTCATGTTTCTTTATACTGTTAAATTTGTTTAATTTCTCAAATTGTATATAAAATGTTTTATTTCTTTTTTTCATTAAAATTTGATATCAATTAAAAATGTTTTATATAATGAACCTTTAAATTTATTGGACCAAATACCTATTGTTATGAAATAACCGATTTAACTGTATTTTGTTGAAAGAAATGTAGAGGTTATTTTGAAATGTGTGAAGAAATTAAAATAACTAGCCATCAATCGCAACTATTGGTTACTAAATTTTTTTTACATAAATAAAAATTACTAAAAAGCTTAATATATTGTTTCAATAATAGCAACTGAAAATCAATTTTGACAGGTGCAAAAATGTTTCTAAATCAATACAATTCCACGAGGAAAAGAAAAAGGAATAAATAAAAAGACAACCAATATTATATCAGTTGATGAATTTGTACATGATGTTTTAGCTCTCTCTCTCAATATCCAATAACAAATGATGCATGAGAACAAAGGTCTGTTTGTGCCTTCTATCAGTCACTGAAAACCAAAACAATCTGCGAGGTCTGGTTACCGAGTTATGATCAAAAAACCTTGTTTTTGTTTTTAGTCCTTGGCCTTAGAAAGGATACGGATAATGAAAACTATCAAGTTTGTACGTTGAGTTTTTTTCGATTTTTTTTTTTCAGATCCTCACACAAGAATTAATTTTGTTGCTCAAATAGTTTCCCTCTTCTGAAAAAATAATAAGTATACGCCCGAGTGAACTTTCCATAAAACGTTAATTTCAATATCTGGAAACGTATTTTCAAAAAGAAAACAACATTTACCGGGTCAGCTATTAGAATAAAAAAGTATCATATAAGCAGTTGTTTACTTCTTTACATATTTTATTGGGGTTCATTTGTGTACACAATTAGTTGAGTTACAATTTTTTTCTCAATGACGAATGTCTATTTTTCTTTGGATCATCGAACTCCATCCATGAGTGATTTGCTCTTCTGTACACTATAGCCGTATAATGCCCACTTCCACCAGCATGATTATCGTTTTTATTAACTTGGCCTCCGTAAAAGCCAACTATTCCGTGCACCAACATAGTTCAGTAAAAAATATAACGAGCTACTTTTATTTTCATTTAATTTTTCTTTTGTGAAAAATAATAAGTAATGTGCCCGAGTGAACATTCTCATAGGTCGTTAATTCCAATATTTTTAAAAAACCTCATAAAAATTTATTCAAAGCGAAAACATGAATAAGAAGAAAGCATACCTCCTTTTTTATCTTCAACTGTAAAACAAAAAATATTACCCAAAAAGTTTCAGATTTATTGAATTTTAAATTTATATATTCACAGCATTTATTTCATTTATTGCACTGTGATTTTGCATAAACTAAGGCAGTCAATCAATTAAATTTCGTTTTTTCTTTAAACTTATTTTGAATTTTGAGCTGCTTGATATGCCCTCTGTCTTCAGTCTTTAGTCGATCGTTTTCATTTTTTTGTTTTTATTTTGGAAAAAATGTCCGTTGTTGCCAATTTGATCCTTTCTCGAATGCGAATCAAATTTCACACAATTGATAAGATTTTTTTTTATTTTTATAAGCTATGAAACTCTGGTAGGCGTATATGAATCTTATATACACTTTTAAAAGCATTTTATAAAATTTATTCACTTTATAATTCCATAAAATATATTTTAGTCTTGACAATGGCCTTATTCCTTGACTAAATAAAACGCTATATAAAAACTTATAACAATTGTTCGAAGGGTAGACACGTGCATTCAAGAGGACACAAGCGTCCACAGCAACCTCTGTCTATCAACTCCTACTCTCCACCTCCCCCTACGGCGAACATCGGGTGCCCAGTACCAACAACTAGGTTCCAACCCAAGTGGGGAGTTGTTGGCGGCAGCAAAGAGAGAGTGTACATAAACGAATCCCAATAAAATATGTGTTTGAGTTTTACAAGAAATAACAACTGTTTATATGATACTTTTCTATTCTACTAGCTGACCCGGTAAATGTTGTTTTCTCTTTGAAAATACCTTTCCAGATATTGAAATTAACTTTTTATGGCAAAGTTCACTCGGGCGTATACTTATTATTTTTTCAGAAGAGGGAAGAAGAAACGTAACCGCGCTTTTTTCCGAAAACTTTTTGAGCAACAAAATTAATTCTTGCGGCACAAATTAGCAACAAAATATGCCGTTGGTTTCATATCGCTAGATTTTTCCAAGAACTAGTGGAGCAACAATATCAATTCTTGCGGCACAAATTAGCAACAAAATACTGATTGTTTTTCGGTGCCGGCTTATGAAATGGTTCTGCTAGCGTAATAGGCGTCCGAAACCCATCGAATGATACATCTGTATAAAGGTCTGTTCGAACTCTATTCAACGAAATGGGTATCAAGTTTCTTGAAGGCCTGGTAGCCGAAAAAAAAAACAACATCGCATTTCATCTTTATCACAAAGTTGGGATATATATTTAGTTTTTGTTCTATTTTTATAGGTAGTTTCTTTTATTTAACAAAAATATACATGAAAATTGGTAACAATTACAACATATGAAATAATAACTTCTTATAAAAATAAAAATTAAAAAAATCAGTCAACACTTTTATTTTCACCTAACAATGGTTTTTAACAAGTAACTTATTTTTATTTGGCTTTTAAATATATATATATCCTAATAATAACAAAGTTTGAACCTTTTAAACTTTCGATATTTATAATATGCAAATTGATAAGATCATGATTCTGCTTTACATACATATGTCCCTGTTGTTATTTTGCAAATACATTTTAAAATTAAATAAATGAATCAAGAGGTTCAACGTTCAACCAAAAGATAGTAAAATATTATGGTTATTTTAGCAAATATAAAAGGCTGACAAATATAAACATGTTATGCACAGTGTCACTGAGATGCAAGCGTTGACGATAAATATTATGATGTGAGTCTATAATAAAGAATTTAATAACAAACATGAATTTCAGTTTTCAGAAAATAAAACTTTTTTACAATTTTAAACAAATACACACTCAAAACTTCAATGGCTCTGCTTGACTGATGTTTCGAAATGCATTGAAATCGTCTTAACTATAGATGTTCACAATCAGTCGGACTTTAAAATATTACAATGATAAATTAATGTGACATAGTAGTAATGTGAAAGTAACATACAATAATTTCGAGGTCCATTCATAACAATGGTTACCTTAAATAAGACTAACTACTAAAAATTAGATGAGATCATGTCATGTACCGCATAATTTCGCGCAATGCATAGAGCAGTTCGGCCTGATTTCTTGCTTCCATTATCATTAAGTTAACATGAACCTGGAAATTTACAAATAAAACAAAAACATTATTAACAAGGAAATTAAGGGAAAATTAAGTGTCTGGTTGCCTTTTCACTGTCTAAGAGTTCCATGAGTATATTATCGTAGTCTTTCTTTGTTATTCTCTCAGGGAAACAACAAGCAGTTTTAATAAACATTTTTAGAGGGCGATCAAGTAGCTGAAAATTTATTAAACGTAAGAAGACAAATTATTTTAGTATTCAGTAAGCATTTTTGTACTTTTAACAACACTCACTTGATTAACTTCTCCATAATCATAATCATCATGTCTAATTCCATATATGCATTGAATATAGTTCCAAATTGCACGTCTAAATTTCGATGTGTCGACGTTTTTATTTCCACCCATGGTAAAGTAAGTAAGATTATATGCGACTCGAAATTTGTTGTCCAATAAATAACCAACATCATCATACAATCTGATAAAACGGAAAAAAGTTTGTTAGTTACAATTTTGAATGTTAATCGTTATACGATTTTCTTGAATCTAAAATTTTGAAATTTCAATGCAGTGAAATGTTATTTTGTTCATTGCTCATACGGAATAGTTAGAAAGGTTGTTGAAAGAACAAATAAAAAGAACGTAAACCGAAAAAATGCAATTTAAAAACCTAAATGTCATAAAAAAACATTATGTTATGTTCATAATTATGTCCATTGCTTGTTCCTCACCCGTTTACTAGCGAATAACCATGATCATCCCAAGAATAATCCTGGATTCTAAAGGTATTAGGTATGTTTTCACCACCGCGACGAGCAAAATCTTGATATGTAAAACTCGGATCTTCAACATATTGATTAATCAGTGGGGGAACTTCAGTTGATTTTTCTATAGGTGCAGACGGAAGTTCAGCTGTTTGAAGTTCTACGCTTTTAAATCGATTGCTCAACTCAGCTTCGCTGCATTCATCCGGTCGTTCCGAAAGAACCTTCATACGTTCCATCAAAGCTTCCACACTTACTCCCGATTTATCAGAAACAGAAGCTATCAACAAAATATTGGTCTTATATATTTTGACGTTTGTTAACTTGAACAAATTGAAGATAAAAAATATTAAATACAAATGTTACCATTCGAGTTTAACCCCTTTTTTTCGTCAAAAGCCGGAACATGCTTTTCTAAATTATTGTTCGATGTTAATTTTGAATTAACGACATTATTGTTGTCGATGGGCAAACTACTCAGAACAGTCTTCTGCGTTGCACATGTTGATTTTGGACTAGAAAGACTTTCCAACTGTTGTGTGAGACCACAAGAGAATACAAACGATGATAATGAATGGAAGTGCGAAAGCAGAACCATAGCATGGACGACCTCCGAAACAGACCAACTGCTTTTTCCCTTAGTAAGGCACTGTTAAAAGTAAAAAATATGCATTCAATTAATGTTTTAGAATCTCTTTAAAAACTTACTTCAATATGTTCCTGACGTAACAGCCAAGGCCTATGGGCTAAAATTTTGTTCATATCATAAATGGCACGAAGTTTCGGTGGAATAAAATCCAGACCGTTTAACCACCTTACGTCTCCGCCTTGATCGAGGAATTCTTTTTCATACATTTTGACTAAATATGAACATTGATGACGAGCAGCAGCCTTTAATAAAATCAAGCCTTAATACGTCATTTAAGAAAATGGCTAAAATTCAGATTTGAAGCACTTACAATTATTGCCAAATAGTATCTGTAGTCATAAGGAAGAGGTCCATCTCCACGCATTATAAAGTCTTGTGTACGTAAGAAGTGTTCTAAATAGCGGGGATGATATCCAATAACAAGGGAAACATGATCCAGTTTAAGTTCTTCCATAGTATATTTATTTATAGGACCCTGAAAAAAAAAACAATATATTACACTACTTACGAATCGTAAGTTAAGATTAAGGATCAGTTTTTTTTTGAAAATTTGATATCTTTATTAATCATTAATCTATAATGATGTTTAGTCTATGTAAATTTATGCACTGATTAAAGGTACTCAAATCTCAAATGTCAACAAAACTATACCTAAATTACTTTAAGGAACTTTCAAACATGACAAATCTTTACTGTTATTTTAAGTTAATTTGTATTTTGTAAATAAATTAAGGCCCACAAGTTTTAACTTTTGTAAATGTAATTTAATACCAAACGTGTAGTATTGAACAAGGTTTTTCAGGTTTACTATAGCATCCTGATCAAAGCAAAACAATTTCAAAGTCCACAAGAGTGAATACACATACAGATAATTTAATCAAAATTATAGACACCTACGAAAACTAATTAATTATTATTAAACATTATTTTTTGAACAAGTGGTTAGGTGCGTTGGCTGCTAAGCAGAACGTCGTGGGTTCGAGTCCTACTCGGGCCAATAAAGTTTTTATTTCATCTTTCACGGGTACTTCCAAGAGTATCAATCTGTCATGAAAAAGTGCTTCTCAACTTTGCCTTTCAGAATCGGCGTTAAATTGTAGGTCCCCTCAATTCTTCTCACGCACCCAGAGAATTGTTGATGAGAGTAAGTAACTTACTTACAAGAGCTATCACGCCACTCTATTTATTTATATTTTTTTTTATTTTTGAACAAAATCAAACATTTATGAAGATGCATTCATAAAAGAATAACAAAGTAAACTCTAAAAATCGAATCTCTTCGGGCATCCATCGTGCCTAGTGCGTTTGTATTCCAACGAGATTGCATTGTAAAGTAGGACAATAATATTTTAATGCTAATTGCATTGTTTCTTTGTTCATAATATGTACATAACCCCATAACAAAGGGTGAGATTCAGATGATTCAAGTGATTTGATTCCTTTTTGTTTTATATTTTGTAGAAAATGTTTATTCAAGTTTATTTTCGTACATTTATTTTCACACTGTGACACAGAATACATTTTTGTTGAACTTTGATCAAAATATCACAACAGTAGGTGATATCAGAAATAAGTTAATTAATTTAAAAAATAATGTTGCTTACAAAACAAAAGACAACTAAAGTATACCGAATCCTATCAATATCACGGAGAGGTATGAATAAATTGTTAATAAATTTTATTTCTACATTTATCTATAAATGTACATACACATATAGACGTATCTATTGTTTGAACAAATTGTTTTTAGTGTACACGATGAGACACAATATTTGCCTCACTTTGATTGCAAGACACTCGATGTGTGTTCTATTTATCTTTGAGGGTAGGTAGCTCGATACATACATTCAAATAAATGCAATTATTGTTTTTCGTATACAATAATAGTTATTGCAAGAAGAATAATCTATTTCTACATTGATTTTTATTTGTAACAGTTGATTTATCACTATTAGCCACTTATCTCTCATTATACCACATGATAACGAAAATAAAATGTATACCTACATATGTACCTACATTTATATGTGCATCTAAATACATTCCAAAATTGATGATCGTGCTGGGGGAACACAATGACTTGGGTGAACACTGAACACGATAAAGGTTTTTAACTAGTCTGGCGAAAAGTTATGGCTAATATGAAAACACATTTTTATTCTCAGCAATTTACGTACACACATACATATATTTTTACATGATAGGTTCAGAATAATTTAAGAAAGTAAGTATGTACATATGTGTTTTGCTTCTGACAAATTAAATAATTTTTCAGATCAATAATTGGTGACAAAGACCCTAATGTAGTACGTATGTAATACACAGTTGTAAATGATGGTTTTTGTTTTTGCGAGTGTTTCAGTGTCTACGGTTAAACAGGTATAGTCTTACTAAGGATGACTACGATGGATGTAGGAGTATGATTCAGAAATATGACGACTGCATTATTCTCATCTTACTTATTATTGATAACGTGAACAAAATTTGCTTTATAAAACGGTGGTTAATAATAAACAAACATAGCAAAGCAATTTTACAGTGGTATTCTGCATCTGAGGAATGAATTGAAAATTCTATATCTGAAGTTGTTAGGTACCTATATGTCTTAGACATATTCTTTTAAGGATCCAAGAGATATATTCCATTGGGGATGAAGAACTTTGAAAGGTATTTTATTTTTAAGCCTATGAACTTATCAGGCATCTGATCGATTAATTATGAATTGGACTGCGTTAATTATTAAAAAAAAAAAAACGAAAAAAAACGCAGGTAAACTTGCACAAAGGTACGAGTAATCTAATACATATACATTTACTCAAATTTGCAGAACTCACGAAGCCAAAAGTTATTTACACTAAGCACTTTATACTAGTATACAATGCGATCATGATCATTTTAGAAAAAAAGAAACTCACTGTCTCTCGAACTCGATGAACATCTGTTCAAGAAGGAATTTATATCAGAAGGGGAAGCAAGTAGAGTTTATTTTTGGAATGAGTACCTATACTTTTAGCGAAAAACAATTTATTTTAAATTTGCCGTGGTTTGATAACGAAAACAAATTTAAATCCCAAAAGAAAACATTTTTAGTAAACGTAAGTTTTTCTTCTTATAATACGTACGTAGGTATGTAGGTATACGATCGAATTTTTGTCAGACTTATTTGTTTACAATTAACAAGTCAGGGGTCTATTTCTTGTTTACTAATTATTTGTTACATTTTAATACATTTGTAGGATTTGTTTTTCGGTATTTTTAAATGTAACTGCCAGGGCTAAAGCTAATATATTGCATATTGGTAGAGCAATAATCAATAACGATTTCTAAACGTAATTTATGTGATTTTTATGAACAAATTCTAAAACTGAAACAAATGTACTTAAGAGTGTTGCGGACCTAAAGTGCGTTTTTTTTCAAATGGTATTGTGAAGCGATTGGATGTCGTATCGAAATGATTAGGGTGTCATTGTTTAGACAAAAACTGTTTCTAGGGCGTAATTGGAACACAGTTAAGTACTTCATAACTTAGCAGTAAAGGCTCAAAAACGCCAAAATGGCCAAAAATTGCAATTTTTCATATGAATTCCATCAAAATAAAAAGACTTTCCGTTAAGAAATGAGCATAAAATTCAACATTAAGACTGTAACACTATTGGAGAAAAAATTATCTTTTTAACAAAAAAGAATTAAAAAGCAATGATTAAAATTTGTATTATTGATAAGCATTTATTTTTAATCTCTTCATTTATTTAGCACGCACTTGGTCTCAACACATAGCAATCCAAGTATTTTGAAATAAACTTTGATCAAACACATTTTATTTTGAAATTAAAAGATATCCAAACCTACCTAAATTTGAAAATTCAAATCAGTAACGGCTTTATTAGTTTGGCAGATGTCACGTTTCTCATAGGAAGGTAATTCTCATTGTATTTCTGTTACCTAGTACCCGCGAAATGAAAATCGATCCTAGTGCCATCTTGAGATCTGGCGCAAGAGCTATTTTTTTTACATAGTTTGATATTGGGAAAAAAATAGCTTTTGCGCCAGATCTCAAGATGGCACCACAATCGATTGTCATCTCGCGGGTCTAGTACCTAGATAGAAATACAATGGTTATTCTCTCTCTCCTAGCAAAATGCATTTAGTTTAAAATTTTTCAGCTGCAGTTGGTTGGCGATTCAAGTAATTCGAATTTTCAGTTTAATTCCGGAACACTCTTAATAAATGAAGCAAATAAGAAACTAGCCGCAACTATAGCCGTGTTTTTTCACTACCATTAGCCAGCACAGCAAAATTTCCCTTGGCAAACAACAACAATTTGTATTGCAGTTGATAAAAAGGCCAGTAAAAAAATGACAGTTGTGCAGGCGATAGAACTTTTAATTATTGAAATGGAGACAGAGCTGATGGCGTTAAGAAGAATTATTTTATACGCGGATTTCATGATCTGAGTCTTTGTATATGGATTTACCAGGTAATATCAAGAATGGTTTTCTGCTTGGTTTGACAGTTTTTTGACAGTTTTTTACATAAGTTTGTAATGTGTGTTCTCTGCTTGCTTGCTTGAAAACCATTCTTGATAGTACTAGGTAAATCCATATACAAAGATCTGAGTTATAAACTCTCTTTGGTTGCAGTATTTGCTAATTGTTTTTAACCCGAGGCGCAGCCCTCATGTACCTACATTTTGCGAAGTTCTATGTAACAATTGCCATACAAATTTAATTTAACAGATAAAGTGAGTTGGAGCGTTTTATTCGCACTTGATTACTGTGCTGGCTACTGAGTAGTGAAAAAAAACACGGCCAATAAAATAAAAATAAATCCGGAAACCTTTAAGAATGCAATGGAGGTTATACAAATATATTGGAAGAAAATGGAAGGAAGGCATTTGGATGTGTTGTATATACCTGATATGATATATGTACATACTTAAAGGCATTCATATATAAATATATAAAAACAATATGGAGTTTTCCATTGATTGTAGAACAATCATTTAGAATTATATGTGAATAAAAGTGCACAAATATATAGGTAAATACCTACTGATAATTTAATAATTTGTCTAGTATTTAATTTAATTTACCTGATGTTCATGACTAAGTATTATATTTAAATATATGAAATGCTAAAAACTCTTTTGAGTCTTATCAATTAATAGGCTTTTATCAAGATAAGAAACTTATCATGCGGAGTTGATAAGCTCTTGCCACGACCTAGCAACATTGAAAATTGAATTTACAGTCCATTTTTATCCACCGTCATTGATACCTTACTTGCTATGTATAAGTACAGTCCAAATAAATATGAACATGCCTATAAAGTATTTTCAAGATGTTTCAACTCAGGTTTGTATAACTTGTCACAGTGATATATTTAGACCGTTAATGTAACTGAAGATAATCAATGTCCCATTTTAGATACTTTTTATCACTTGATGGTATAGTAACTTAGAAAAATAGAAATTGAAACAGAAGAAATAAGATACAACTCAGCTTAAAATCAACTTTTTTGATAACATACATTCTACTTACAGCTTAATTATGATGAGTTTTACTGAGAGCCTTGTTATCGCGCTTTATTTGCCATTATAAAACGATTAAAAATATTTCGATTTATACGTGGTAGCAAAACTAACTACAAACATAAATAAATGTTCATTGGTGTTGTTTTAAATATGTATAATAATTATATGAATTTAACGGATATAATAAATTTGCAACTTTAACACACATATTTCGAATTTTGCTGCATGAACTATCAATAGTAACATATTTTAATACAATTTTGAACATTCAAAATATGATAAATAATACTACTATATTCACTGAATTTAATAATAAGTTTGTTTTTGTGGGCGTCAGAATATTCCATAGAAAGCACACATGAAAAATACTTAAACCGATTGTTTTATTAAATGAATCAACAAACAAAAACAAAAACTTAATCTAAGTAAAGCATACAACACAACACAACTAATCGGTACTCAAAACTCAACTCATTATTGTGCTTATCATCTTTTTAGTTTATTAATTCTTATTCTCATTTTTCTTGCTTTCTACATTTAACATTGGATTGAGAACATACACATAAACATATTAAATGTACATTTACTGTAAAAACTTAACATTTAGGTCTAAAGTCGATGTTGTTTTTTATTTCTTTGTTTACTTTAAAAGAAAGAATTTGTTAGTTCAATTAACAACAATGAAAATAAAGTTTTCTTTCTCTCTTTTAAACAGGTTATTTTCGACTTTAAATTATGAAAATAAATACGTATCTTCGCTACATAAATAATATGCACACAAAGTAATGCAACGCAGGGAAATGCATTCCTGTTTTGGGGCTCTCCGTCTCTCTGTTTTTCTCTAATTTGTCAGGGTGGGATTGATTCGGTTTGTTTTGATAGTTAGGTTAGTGTCAAGAATAAATGAATTAGAATAAAAAAACGAAAATATCGGTGTGTTTTAAAATTTCATGTTCTCATTCGGTCAATAATTGCTGTCTTATGACAAATCCGCTGCTGTAATATTTTGTTATTGTACTTTTACTACATGTATGTTCGACGATAACATTTTATTCAAAGTTTATTGATAATACTCAATATCTTTGCAAATGTGTGTAGGAGTTCACACACAAACCTACATATATGGTGTGTAAATTAGGAATGTAGACACATGTTTTTTTTTTCTTGGTAGAATATAACTCGGCTTTTTGAAATCAACAAGTCTTATACATATATTTATATATAGGATTATAAGTTCGTAATGACAACTCTGTAATTAATAAACTCACCCCACAAGATCACTGGTTGCCCAATAACTACAAAATATCCAACTTGTTGCACGAAAAATGACTATATTCAATGAGAGCAATAAAGCTCATCGCACAATATGTATTTACACTTAACAATGTGAGAACAAGACGTTCCTTTTTATTTTACTTTAATTATATAATTCAATTTTTAAAACACAAACTGCATGCAATTAAAAGTGACTGACAATTTTGAGCGCGAAACATAAACAAGGCTGTAATAAGGGCTAAAAAAAACGTTATAGAAATTGAAGTAACTTTATATTTTTATTTCTCAAGCTCAGCGTATAAAACCTAACGAAATAATAAAAACAATATCCCGAATTTTTTTAAGTATCCCGATCAGAGATTATTTACACTCTTATTTACACTCTTAGCAAATAAAATATGTGATCACACAGTGGTTCAAACCATTGTCACAGACTGAGTGCTGCTCCCCATAGTGGCGAATACAAAACTGAACTGTTCACTAGCGTGTTAACTTGACTGATCAAAAGTTAGCCTCCACTCTGCTCTCCTCAAAAAAGTAGCAATGATGGTCGCATCGCAGCTCGCAGCGGTAGCGAATAGACCTAGAGAGTTCTTTAATCAAAACAACACATTAATGTATGTATTTTGTGTTTTCTATACCTCATAGAGATAAAGATATAAATGTACGAATATAAGAAATATTAGTAGGTAAGTATAGATAAAAGACTTTGTGTTTACAGATCACATCAAGCAAATTCAAATACATTCAAATCTTTAGGAACATTTAAGTAAAATGGAATTTTTATTTGTGCGCGGTTGCGGAGGAAGTCGATTAAAGGTGGAATATAATAATAACAAAATAATTGTTCAATAGGTACAAACTTTTGATGGAACATTTTAATTTTAAAAATTAAATTATATCGATACATATTATAATGTACAATACAATGTGTACGAGTGATGAAGACAAGTGCAAGCTACATCCCCTAATACCTTTAACTTAATTCAAGTACGAAAGCTTTGTTTGCAACAACCAAAAATAATCAAGTACATGAGGACAGTTAAAAAAAATATGTAGTACAAAAACGAAACCATTTTGTCAGTTAAAATAAAACAAGGATATTTTATTTAAATCGAATAGTGTGTGATAACTGATAACACTTTTCGTGCACAACGACGAAATAAAAATGAACAGTAACCAGCAATAATTTCAAAATAATTTTTAATAAGGCCGTGTGCGAATTCAGTTAAAAATGGGTTAAAACTTAACGTTTGGTTAAATTTTGACACTTCGCATAATTTGACTAGCTGCTGAGCAGGTTAAAAAATGACAGTAGTGGTTAAAAATTCATCCATTTTTATTTTTTTAACCACAATTCATCCAATTCGCACACGGCCTAATAATTAAATTCGTTGACTACGGAGGGACGGACCCCTGAAGTTGACAAGAGTGCCTTTTGGAAAACCCGATATAAGTCGTTTTTCTTTTTTTAATTCACTATGTTCAGAGCATCGAAGTTGTGTTCCTTTTTTTGTGCAGAGCACTGATTCTGAGTCTTCAAAAATCAACCGACGCGCTCGGAAAAAAGGGACCGAGCATTGTGAGCAAAATGCCTGAACAAACAAATGTCAAGCATGTGATTTGAGAGAAGCATAGTTGATATGACAGAGATCAGAGAATATTGATTTTGTATTAAAAAAGGAGTCTAGTATATTATTTTTTCATACAAATAATAAACAAATAAAAATTTAATAAATCTTAAATGCTCGACTAGATTTCAAAATTTAATAAGAATGTTCAGAGCGTGTACAGCACGCTTTGAAGACTCAGGGTTAAGAGCTCTGAACTAATAAAACAAAACCTATAATAGCAAGAGTACCAAGGAACATTATCTTTATATTCTCCTCTCTCAACCCCCCCCCCCCCCCATTTGTGTGCATTTGCGACTGGCTCAAGTTCATACCATTCTTCCTTATGTTTTCCCAAACTGCATAACATGGCTTTTTTTCACTCTTAATGGAGTTTCTATGACAAAATTATTTTGCAAACGAGGCTTTACTTTAAACCTGGTACCACTCATTGAGGAGTAATACTATGGTAGAACTCTTGAACAAATTAGTATAAGCATAGGAAACAAAATAATTTAATTGAAGGATTTCAATCCTTAATATGAGGATTTACAGTGACATCCATCAAAAAGTTCCTCAAAATCGTATCACACTTCTCAATGGAACCTATTAGGGAATATGTGCAGTCGAGGGTTAACTCTGAACCTGTTTCATCTCTTGAAAAAAAAAATAAAACATAACGATAATTTGATCTTCTTCCAACACAATATATGAGTTGGAATGGTTTCAATTGATGAACCGACAATCCAGAATTACGATTGTACCACTGGGCCACTGGATCAAGGAACGTTTAAGCACTTTCGTTGATCACATAAAATGTTCACAAATAATCTTCAAAAATAGAAAAGTGGCAGCCCTTAAACTAAACAAATAAAATGTCATTATTTCAAAGATGGAGTTGGGCTTGAGTCATTGCATTGGCTGTCATTTGAATTCCTTCGCTCGCTCTTCTCTTGCTTGAATTGAGTCGCGCTTGAGAGTTTGAGACAGACGTTTCGAAGTAAAAGTTATTTCTTATTATTCCGTATTATTCATCTGTATTAGGGTGTGGTGTGCTTGTGCTTAATAATTTCTATTGTGGAAAATTTATTTTTGTTTAATTCATCAAGTGCAATATTAATTTTTGAAATGTTTAATTCTCTAATAATACGTCTGGCATCAACGCTTGCATTGTTATGCTTGGTCCCGTTCAGTAATGCGCAGAGAACACCAACTATATCCTACATCACACAGGAGCAAATTAAAGACATAGGTGGCACTGTAGAATTCGATTGCTCCGTTCAGTATGCGAAAGAATATTCCGTAGTTTGGATAAAAATGGATAGTGAACCCGTTTTTCTATCAACGGGCAGCACACTAGTCATAAAAGATTCACGTTTCGCTCTACGATATGATCCCAACTCATCAACCTATAAACTACAAGTAAAGGATATCCAAGAAACCGACGCGGGATTGTATCAATGCCAAGTAGTGATTTCAGTGGTACATCGAGTCACTGCTGGAGTTAAGCTATCCGTAAGGAGGCCGCCTGTTATTTCTGATAACTCAACGCAATCAATTGTCGCTTCAGAAGGAAATGAAGTGCAAATGGAGTGCTACGCTGGTGGCTATCCAACCCCAACGATTACTTGGCGTCGCGAGAATAACGCCATCTTACCAACAGGTACAAAGAAACGCACAAAAACCAAATGTCTATTTTTGTATAAACTTTTTGAATCTATCCCTAAAAAGTCTTCTTGTTTGTGGAGTCAAAATCTAGACCAAGTAATTCATTTTGTATTTTTTTCGAAGGCACAGCGAAACATTCCTACAGAAATGGTTTACAAAATTAATAGGTTCATATTGAAATAACATTCTTTTCATCAATAAAAAAAATCACTCGAGACGCTTGGTTTCAAACTCTTCCTTATATTTGGTGTTCGGTAGGTGAGAACGTATCTCACAGAGTATAAATCGCTATATGCGCAAGATTCAGATTTAAGGTTTTATTATCTCCTTAGTTTAATATTGGGAAGACAAAGTCGAACACATACATTAAGGTACTAGACTAGCACTAGATATAAGGACAGAATACAAATATCTACCTACTCTAAGAGGTATGTCTAGAAAAGAAAAAAAATCTATTTTAATTTTTAAGTAACCAGGATGTGGAATATATAATTCCTATAATTACAACAATAAGGTATGCACAAGTTATTTGTAACTGTACATCTATTGTGATATTTGTATGTAGATATGTATGCAGGATAGATGGCAGGTGCAACAAACATAAAAACTAGGAATTTCCAACGTGTTTACTGCAAGGTACAAAAAAACAGGTACATCAAACACCTCTTTTTCGTGAAAAACCTTCATAAATGATGCCAGAAATTCACGAAATAGAAACTTTTGTCTACCTGCCATTATTTACAATGTTTAAGGATTGCACTGATGTCCGTGAATGAAAAAGAGATGTGCAATGTTCAGCCTATGCAGTCATATACCATTTGCAAGACTTGTTCGATAACACAAAAAATGGACTTCGCACCTTAAAAACAGTGTTTTTTAGAATTTGATGTTGTATTGAGCTTAATACAACCATTTAAATACATTTTTTAAGATATTCAAGTCTTCAAATAATTTTCATTTTCCATGTTTGCAAAACAAAAAAGTTTTCCTTTGAAAACAGTCATTTGATCCTCCTAGATATGACTAACTTTTGGAGATGATCTCTTGAACCTTGTATTCCAAAATATCCCAATAAAAACACTCATCTGCTTATGTACAATTATTTTTGGACAAAAGTTCGGGAGTTCCACCTATAAAACTGATAAACAGATAAGAGAAATGGAAAACAAAATGATTGGGCATTGGTGCCAAAAACAACACTGCAAATAATTTAATGAAGAGCATTTGCAGATATTTTGTTCAACATTTTGTTCCAAAACAAATCAAAATATAAAAACGTGTAAGTACGTGCAGACATACACATACACAATGCAGCTATTATGAATGTACATGGTGTTTGTTTTTATTTCATATATTTTCAGTTATTTAACTGATAAAGATGGAATTTTAAAAACAAAATAATCGGTCATTATTTCAAATATTCAAAACCGTTTTGAAATATAATTATCTATACTTAAAGAAAAAAAAAAATAACCGATTTTTTTAATGTTTTGAAAGCTTGTTAAGTGGCCACGAAATTATATGTCTTATCTCCACTCAAATGGATAACGGATCTTATTTCTGCAGCTTACAGATGTTCTTCACTAAGCCATATTAATATTGTCTTTTTTTTAATTTTTCCCATGGCTGAAGAACTCCCTTAGCCGGCCAAAAGTTCTGCGACCGTCGCTGTCCGCCTAAGGGAGCTTCACAGTATCTATATCTGTATAGATAAAAATGTGGAACAATAAAAGCAATCCCTTCTTTGTGACTCATAAATTTCAAAATTATCTTCCGTAAGCATGGTAGGTTATTTGCTTTCTGTTTTAGACGACAGGTGCTCTGCTTTATTTGAGCTTGCAATATTATCATCATATTATGCTGAATTTAGTTTTTTATATTCAAGGCTATTGTGAGACCACTACTACAAATTAAGCAATGTTTTGAAGTTCTTATAGGTATAGTGTCTGTATGTATGCCGTTTATATATTTAACCAAATGTATGATAGTTTTTAATGTAGAACTCGAACTAATACCGTATTTGTTTTAATAAGACAAACGATATGAAGAAGTGTTTTTTAACAGATTAATATTTAACGCCAACCGGTTTTCTATTTTCAGATAGCGCAACCTATACCGGGAACATTCTCAAAATAAACTCTGTTAAAAAAGAAGACCGAGGAACTTATTATTGCGTAGCCGACAACGGAGTTAGCAAGGGCGATCGTCGTAACATCAATTTGGAAGTTGAGTTTGCCCCCGTAATATCAGTCCCACGTCCGCGTCTCGGTCAGGCCCTCCAATACGATATGGATTTGGAATGTCACATTGAAGCCTATCCGCCACCAGCTATAGTTTGGCTTAAAGACGATATCCAACTTTCGAACAATCAGCATTATAGTATTTCACATTTCGCCACAGCTGATGAATTTACTGATTCAACATTGCGAGTAATAACGATTGAAAAACGACAATATGGCGACTATGTATGCAAAGCTGTTAATAAGCTTGGCCAAGCGGACGCAAAAGTTAATCTATTCGAAACAGTTATTCCCGTTTGTCCACCTGCTTGCGGCCAGGCATATTATGGTGGTGCTCACCATTTAGCCGAAACAACATTTGCTACGATGGGCATGTTGCTGGCTGCTCTTTTTACTAGATAAATTATAGTTTGGCTACTTTTTTTTTGCAGCTTAAATTATTTTTGTTTTCAATGCTTATTTTTTTATTTTGTTGAAAATCCCGTCCTTTTTATTTCTTATACATTCCAAAAAGTCCCGTCCACATACCTTTGGTACGAATTTTGTTTACGTTGTTATATATAATTATAATTTGTATTAAGAATCTCAATCATATTCTTACTTTTGTCACACTTTTTTAAAGTTAAATTGTTTTTTTTTTTTTACCAAACAAATCGAAGTTGTGAGATGCTTTATTGCAAATATCTACATCACAATAATAAAGACAAGATATTCAGCGTATACATTAATTCATTAAAGTAACACTAGTTTTAAGTAGACTTCTAATATACATTTTTTGGATTTACCATTTTTGTAAGTCTCGTTTTGAAAATATAACAAAATTGTTAAAATAACATATCGATATTAAGAGACATGTTCCCCTAACTGTAATAGTATACATTATCGCCCAAGTGTAGCCTTCTTTTAAATTAATAAATAGACTGTTTAGTAAACAATCCGGACGTAGTACATACAAATATATTGACATGTACAACATTTTTATACAAAGCATTTTATTCAAATGGAAAATTTGGCCTTAAATTCAGATATGTTATAAACATATGTTTACATTTTATATACATATTATGTACCATGTATTTTGAAATTAGAAAAAAAGAAATATACAATGATTACCAAAACTTGTTATTTATGTTAAAACCTTAGATGGATTACGGCTCTGAACACGCACACGCCCCACAAAAGAGAATTAAGACAACATAAAAGACATTAAAGTTGTCCTGGACGATCTTCACGCAAAGCTGGGACAAGGGAACATCTTTGGTGGAACAGTCGGAAAGCACAGCCTGCACGACATCACTTCTGACAACGGCTTCAGGCTGATCGATTGTCGTTCTAATGCAGTTTTTATTGTACCTATACATTTGATTCGTTAACGTTCTTAGCAATACTGGAACAAATTTGGCCTGACTATCGTTGTTAAGTTGACGATAGCTGCGAAATACCTAATAGGCGGTACCGCCTGTTCAGGGCTAATTGATTTTAGATTAAATTTTTTTTTCTGCAATTGAAAAATATGTCTAAGATTTTTATTGAGACTTTAAGGTTACAGTTGCTGTCTTATTCTAAAACTACAATTCAAGTGCTCTTTCTGTTTCTTTGTACTGATTTTGTACAATGTCTAAAAGCTTTTTAAAAAAATTACAACAAAACTATCAATATTTTGAAAGCCAACTTGATAATGAGAATGCTCCATTTTTATTGAAGACATTTCTTATTGAGTATAACACAGTTTAACTTAATGAAAAACTGAAATGTGCGGTTGTAACGAGAATGTGAAAAAAATATTTACTAAGAAATAACAAGTCCTTTAAGTGTTTTGAACGACTGTTAAAAATAATAGCTCGATGCATATCTTCTCGAATTGTTCTTCTAGGGAAACAGTTCGTTTCAAACTAAAAATATGTAACTAAGGAACAGGAAAATTTAACAACGTAAGACGGAAATATCTATGGTAAAATAATTTGTTTTTTATTGAGACAAAAAAAATAGTTGTAATTTTACGTGCAGACAGTTGGCAATACGCTATTCTAGTAATTTTTTCTTTGATTTTGGTGTAGAAATTGACTTTAATATGACCCTCCGTTTACTGTTTTGTTCGGGAGTCCCTTGGGTATTTTTTTGTAGAACTTGATCATTTTTAGCTGTCATAGTTTCACTTGATTCCTTATTTTGGCTCAAATCTCCCTGGACAATGTGATTTTCAGCTTTTTTAGTTTTCATGGTTTCCTCAGCCTCAGAAGTTTTATCTGAACAAGTTTTTAAACCATCGTTGTTAGTTATTTCTTTTGAGGTGTTTTTTTGGTTAGAAGTCTGTTTTACATTTATTTTAGTTTGTTTTTCACTCTCAGTATGGTTTGATGCGGTTTGCGTTGGTTCACTGTTTTTGTTTAAGGCTTCATCAATGGATTCTTCGTAAACCAAATGAATATCTTCTGTACACTCGCTCGAATTCTCAATTTTTTCAAAACTATTCGCTTCAGAAGAAGTTGGTGCCTTTTCTGAATTTGTTTTTTCACCGAATAGATGATTTGTACTGATTTCAGGTGTCTTAACATTGGTTGACCAGGCGTCCATTGCTTCTTCAACAATGGTATTTGACGAAACTGGAATACGAGGTTGTCGTCGAATTGCAATGGGAGTTGCTTGTTTTTCCGCTGGTTTCTCTGGTTTTGTATTGTTTGGTGATTGTATAGAAGAAGTACTACTTGGCGTTCTAGGATGGCGTCGAACATTAATAGGCGTTGCTAACCGAATTCTTTTTTCAGGAGATTCAAACTTATCATCTGAACTAATGATATCTTTATCTAGAACCATTTCATGAGGGATTTTTTCAATAGAAAATTGAACGTCTTTTTCATTATTTGGGGCAATATTTTCCAATTCATTATTTGTAATTTCAACAAAATTTTCTTTAAGCTTCGTTTTCGAATTCTTTGTCTCACACTTCGGGTCTAACGGCTCAAAAACATTTAAGTCCTTATACTCTTCTCCAAGTTCTCCATTCTCAAAAGTTATTATGGAGCAAAAACCATCCGTGCTAGAAACAATCATTACTTTGCCATCACTTGACCAAGTTACATCTGTTAGACGAGTATAGTGGATGTTAGAAATAAGCCCAAAAGGCACTTTTTGTTGTGTATCATATAGATAGACGGAACTTTTGGAAGCTATTGCGAAGATCATCCTATAAGGCAAAGGTATAACGGCAGAACTTGGGTCTGCATCGTTACGCAACTTAAATATGATTGGACAACATTTGACTGCTACTGTATATTGATCAGGTGACGGTATCATTATAGCTGGTTGCTTTAATGAGAATCGGCTGTAAATATAAGTGGTATTAAGAAGATTTGTAGCTCCATCATAATCAGCAACTCCAGCTGGAGTTATCAGGAAGTTTCCATCGGGAGTGAAGCATAATCGACGAAAGAATGTTTGTAACGTGTCATCGTGGTATAATTGAACCTTTTTCTTGTATAAATCACTATCTTCCAAAACAGGCAACAGCGACTTACTGATCCTGTGAACAACTTTTTTAGTTAGGATGTCAAAAATTCTCAAATTTCTGGAAAATAGAAAAGAAGTTTAAATTACATAACTTCGAATTAGCTAACGAGAATTCGTACCTGTCTGTGCTCAGTGTTGCAATATATAGGTTCTTTGGATCCCAAGCCACCCCCTGCACAAAACCTTTATGATCCTTAAGGTTCGATACCGATTTGCCTTTTTGAACATCCCAAATTATTGCTGTATTATCAACGGATCCACTTACAAGGAACTGAGAGTTAGGAGCCCAGCTCAAATCATAAATATCTTCCATGTGGCCACGAAGAACTTTCAAAGTTATCCAAATTTCCTTGTCATTTTCATTTGTATTGTCCAGTAGCACATTCTCACTTTCCTCTTTCTGTTTCCAAATAAATACAACACTTTCGTCGTCTGCAGAAGCAAGGAGCTCACCGTTTGGAGACCATTTAACAACATTTACAGCCCTCTGATGTCTTGTTAGATCGGCAGCTACATCTAAATTAAGTTCGCCACTTTCTGTGAAGGAAAGGCTCCAAATAAGAACATGAGAATCAGTGCCTCCCGAGGCCAAACGATATAACGAGGTATTGTCTGCTTTTGGTTGGATATCAACACTTAAAACTGGATCACGGTTGTGCCACGATATTTCGGGAATTTTACACTTCATTGTGGAATTACTATTTTATCCAATAGAATAAACAAATACTTTATTTTCGATGCAAATATTACATACACGATACACTTATATCCCGCCAATATGATGTGGTACTGTTTGCAGGTACGTATTTGAAAATCAAAAACCGGGTGTGTTGGTGGTGTTCAAGTTCGGTGAAGCCGGCGCAACGAAATGGTATATTCTGTCAAAAATTGTGAATCAAACAAACTTGGTTCGCCTATTTCAAAGCCCAAATAACAATAGACCTTTGAATTGCCTATAGAAAAACGAAAAATATAACATAATCAATGAACTAATGAAACAAAAAACACCATCCATGTGCATTTAACAACAAACGATTGAAATTATAAAACATCAATTAGAAAAACATTTGCTCAAGAATTTTGAACTGACAGAAACAGATCTCTTGATTGGCATCATTCAGTGCTTGAAGAATAAATAATGCACATGTGTTAGTAGTTCGTTTTATAATAAAACTTTTTGTTGGTGTTGATTCGATTTGATTCAATTTAAATTCAACTATGGAAAGCAAATGGCACAAACAGTGAGGGGGTGTCACTTTTTCGTGTCTTCTGACTTTTGGGATTTGGGTGTTTCGTATCGGCTTGAGCACATAGACTTGTATCAGTTAAGAATTTGTTAATAATAATATAATAAAAAGAAAAAAATCAACGAAAATAATATAGAGCAAGTAAACGAGCATAAAATCTAAACAGAGAACACTTCCACAAAAATATTTTACCGAAATTAATCCGGAAAAACCGAATAAAATTTTAAATTCTTTAAGATGGCTTGGGGATTTGTAACCTGTGGTCCAAATGAGGCCCTCGTCGTATCAGGTATTACATTAAATTATTAAAATCCCGACAAATAAGTCCCTAGTTCATTGCTTCAATCATCTCAATCTTAAAATTAGCTAAAAATGACGTCATTTATGTTATTGATTTTTCCCGAGCGAAAAATATTTGGGTGCTTATGTAGGTGTGATTGTGAGATTGAATGAGACTTAATAAAATAATTTCAACTTTAATGTTTGTATGGTTTGAAATTGAATATCATCGTGTTCGTGGATCATGCAGAATAAATTGTAGACTAAAACAAAATATTTTAATTTTCTGGATCTAGAGTTGTTTTTGTTATTTTAACATGAAAATGACTATTCAATTTCAATGACAAAATTAAGATCAGGCAGTCCATAACTTTAGAGTTGCTTATGATACCAACAGATAGATGTAGGTATGTACGCATGTTACAATAGATGCGGGGGGTTGATGTGGTGTTACTCAGCCCCCATGTATATTGGAATACCTGTTAGTAGATTTTTTGTTGAATGCATCTATGCATATTTGTTTCAAATGAGCGAACCTTTTAGTTTTTAGAAATAATAATTGTATTTTGCTTTCATTAAAAATAGGATGCTGTTATATGAAACCGTTACTTGTCCCTGGAGGTCGCGCCTTTGTATGGCCATCAATTCAGCAAGTTCAAAGGTCAGTTTACCATCTTGGAAACTCGAATTGTATAATAAATTTGTCTACAATTTTAACACAGAATTTCACTTAACACCATGACTCTTCAGGTTGAGAGTCCATGTGTCTATACCAGTCAAGGTGTGCCCATTTCAGTCACCGGTATAGCTCAAGTAAAAATTCAAGGCCAAAACGAGGATATGCTGCTGACTGCATGCGAGCAGTTCCTTGGAAAACCTGAAGCAGAGATACAACATATTGCTCTTGTGACATTAGAAGGGCACCAGAGAGCCATTATGGGATCAATGACCGTAGAAGAAATTTACAAGGATCGCAAAAAGTTTAGCAAGCAAGTGTTTGAAGTTGCTTCTTCTGACTTGATTAACATGGGCATAACCGTTGTATCTTACACTTTAAAGGACATAAGAGACGAAGAGGTAAGCTGTCACCAATGTCTAAAAATATCAAATCTAAAAATCAGTTAAAATAAATCGATTCATACATTCAAACTTTCTACTTAAGTTTTATTTATCTCACATAAAATAGTTAAAAGTCCTTAATGCTCATATCCTTATCCACTCCCATTATTTAAATGTTTAAGAAACATTCATACGAATTTAGCTTTATTTTGTTATTCTCTACCATTATGCATATTGAAACCTACCTCCCGGTTCCTTGTTTTTGAAATAAAATGCATACTTTTTGTTGATGAACAAGATTCAAATACATACTAACTACAATATTATGCCATTTGTTTAATTAAAATGAATTGTTACCACAGGGGAATTGGCTTTTTTGAATGATTTCAAACATTCAAATATAGATGCCTTTAATCCTGTTAAAAGTGAATTTTCTTGACCATACATTTTCATAATGCCATAAACAGTTGAATGGAACTTTCTTATTTAATATGAAATTATTTCCATTTAAAATGTGAACTTAAATAAAACATCAATTTAACTAAGTAGACTATTTCTGGTATTAAAGTTTACCTATTCTCTTTTTTTTCATTTATGTTTTTTTTTTTGC
Organism: Sphaerophoria taeniata; assembly: GCA_943590905.1. Classification (NCBI taxonomy): domain Eukaryota; kingdom Metazoa; phylum Arthropoda; class Insecta; order Diptera; family Syrphidae; genus Sphaerophoria; species Sphaerophoria taeniata. The sequence continues at coordinate 110,441 of OX016540.1, forward strand.
TTAAAACTCCACCAAAGGGCGACTCCAAGGTACGTGCATATTTAAATGTATTTATGATGTTGTTTTGGTAAAGGCTTTTTTTATTTCCATCAGTAGTGGATGTTTGTGATTAGTTGTGATCGTTTGATTGGCAATATTTAAGAGTAATGAGATAATTCTAGATGGTAAAGGGAAAGTCTGAATGTACTCAGCGAAAAGTATCTTCCTGCTTTCAAAGTCGTAGTAGTAGTGAAGTAAAGTTTATGCTTTAAAAATTGAAAGTGGTGTAAAGTGTTGCATGTTAAATTTAGAAGGATGCCATAAACGTTTAAATCAACGAATGAAGTTAACGAATTGAGGACTGTTTCAAGCATCGAAAAGAGAACTTTTATTGAAGAATGGCTAACCTGCGCCCGTCTAGATAGTCTTGATTTTATATTTGACTTTAAAAAAGCTCATAGATAAATTATTATTGTATTAATGGTACGGGCCTTCTTAATAATTAACATTGAAAAGCTTTGTTTTCATAGAAATTGTTTTTACCTCAACTGCACTGTACCCAAACTATGTACTACTTGATGAAAGGAAAACGTCTGTTTGTACATTTGGAAAAACTGATTCATTGTGAAATATTTTTGGGTATAAATTTGAAGTACATATTTATATTTTTTATTGTACATGAAAAAGGCCATTGTTAAACTGTGAATATGTTTTTTTTTTTTAATATAAGTGTAGTTATTGCTAAGAATAAATTTAAATTTACTTAAGTTGTATTACTAGTTCAATCTGCGATACAAAAAATGTTTAGTCCTTACTACACTTTTCAGTTAACAATACGGTTCATTATATCAATAATAATTAATACTTGACACTGAAACTTCTGAAAACGTAAGTAATTAAATTATTTTTTACTTGAATGTTGCCCTTCAAATGTTTGGTGTCCTGCATGAAATTCTAATAAGTTAAATGGTGTACATACGTTAAAACTTAAATAAATGTGTTGATAAAATGTTTAGTGAAATATTTGATTCATTTTAGGGATATCTTAAATCATTGGGTATGGCACGTACTGCAGAAGTAAAACGTGACGCGCGTATTGGAGAAGCCGAAGCAAGGTGTGATGCACAAATCAAAGAAGCAATAGCCGAGGAACAGCGTATGGCATCAAGATTCTTAAACGATACCGAAATCGCAAAAGCCCAACGTGATTTTGAATTAAAAAAAGCCGCATACGACGTGGAAGTTCAAACGAAAAAAGCTGAGGCCGAAATGGCATATGAATTGCAAGCAGCCAAGACCAAACAACGTATAAAGGAGGAACAAATGCAAGTTAAAGTAATTGAACGCACACAAGAAATAGCTGTTCAAGACCAAGAAATGCAGCGACGTGAAAGAGAACTGGAAGCTACAGTTCGTCGGCCAGCAGAAGCTGAAAAGTACCGTTTAGAAAAAATAGCGGAAGCTAATAAATTCAGAGTTGTATTGGAGGCTGAAGCCGAAGCTGAATCAGTAAATAATTGCAAAAAAAATTGATGTTTTTGAAACTTTTTTTTTTCTTTATTAAATTAGATAAAAATACGAGGTGAAGCAGAAGCATTTGCAATTGCTGCTAAAGCTAAAGCTGAAGCCGAACAAATGGCACAAAAGGCGGACGCATACAGAGAATACCGGGAAGCAGCTATGGTCGAGATGTTATTGGAAACATTACCAAAGGTCTCACTTCCAAATTTTTTCATGCTTAAAGTTATAACCAATTTTTTTATTCTTTCAATTTTACTTTAGGTTGCCGCCGAAGTTGCTGCTCCCCTTTCACAAACCAAAAAAATAACAATGGTTTCCAGTGGAAACGGTGACATCGGTGCCGCCAAGCTTACTGGTGAAGTTTTACAGATAGTGAACAAAGTGCCAGAGTTGGTTAAAAATATAACTGGCGTCGATATTTCTAGGGTAGGTCCTAATTCTAAATATATTTAAAAAAACAAAAAAACAAAACAAAAAACTCAAATGTAATACGTCTCAAACAAAACAAGCATTCGTTAAATTTATTTTAATTTGTTAAAATAGAAATATTAAGACAATTTAAGGAAAAACTCATAACGAAGAAACTCGAAACATAATATTATCGGTTGAAAAAAACGACAGGTTTTGTAATTGCTGTTATTGTATTTTAGTTGAGGTATTGCGATTGATTTAAAACATTAAAAATTTATGTTTGCTTTTTATTTCAGTCCGTGCATGCTGGTTAAATGAAAGCTGAAAAATTGACGGAACCAATTTTGTATCTGATTCTGATTTATTGAAATGCATTTAAAACAATTATCAATCAATAGTATGTATGTGATTTTCACAAAGCACATTTATACACATGTATTCAATGTATATAAATCTGGAAATGAACAACATTTTAAATAGACATTTTCTTAACATAACACAATATTTTTTGAAGGAAACAAGTGGTGAATTGATAAACTTATGTATCTAAATATTCTACAAAAAAAGAACAATTTCTATCTACCTTATTATTATTGTAATGCTTATATATAAACAGTCGAGATTATAATTTACTTTGAAATCACAAATACAATTTTTTGTAATTGCTTGTTTAACACACAATCTCCACCTTCTTAATTTTCTCAGTGAAAACATGTTAACCTAAAAAAACACTTATGTGCCAATGCAAACCAAAGCGACGTAAACAAGAGTTATTTAATATTTATTTGTTTTTCTTGGTTTATCTTTTTTGTAACTTTAATATTCATATCCCAATACTTTTACTTCAATCAAAAAAAAAAAAAAATGAATTGCCTACTCTAGAAATATATTAACGTACAAAATTGTTCCCCGAATTTAAATTGTTTGTAAACAACTGATTAACAATAATGGCATGTAATACTAATGAAAACTGAAATGTATGAGCACACCTTTTTTTCGTGTATACTGATCAATTATATATGTATTAAATAAATTCGTATAAAATATATATTTCGTAACATGAAACAATCTGTTTTATTTCTCGTGGGTTAAAGTATATATATTGGACATTTTAAGTAATTTAAGGTGGGTTCCCCTCCCCAACTTATAAGGATATAATATTACTAATTTACACCGAACAACTGGAAATTATTGAAAATTTCAAAGGCCAACAAAATCGACTTGTAGTCAAGTAATACATAGGATATTATTGCACGTCAAATATTTGAACAATAACCTTAGTGATACCGCCGGAGGAAGAGGAAACAGTCGAACATCTTCTTTGTACATGTCCGACACTCTCCAATAGAAGGAATAACTATCTCGGTAATCCCTTCTTCGATAATACCAGTGAACTGACAACGATCGACACAAGATGTCTCTCTAATTTCACTAAAAGTACATAATGGTTTGTTTAAGTTTATTACTCTCCTATGAGTAACTTCTTTAGTGGTATCACAATGGACCATTGAGGTCTAAGTGAGTCAATAATATCTAGAGAGTCACTCTAACCTAACCTTACCTAACCTAGTGTTACCGCCAGCCGCCAACAATGTTCATATATCCCATTTGATGGAGTTTTATTGTGTAGCGGTAGCCATTTCAAACAAATCAGAAAACTACTGTTTTTATTCAGTGCAGCTATTGTGATGCAATTTCTGCGTCGATTGACGTTAATAGAGTCAATCTTAAGATGAGTATGAGAAGGACTTATGCATAAGGAAAGACAGTGTTTATATATATTTTTGTTAATTCACACAATTTATTTTTTATTAGTTTACGTAAGCTTTTATCATCTTATTATAATAAGGTCGAACGTTTATTAAGATTTCATTGATTTTAATGCGTCATAATCATAATCAAATAAAAAAAAAAAAACGCCGTCTATAATGGTAACGTCAACGTCATGCATACGAATTTGTTTACAAAACTTTTTGAAAATGAGTGATAAAAAGAGAAAGGCATCCATCTAATCCCACTTCCTAAACTCAGTGCCATCTGGAGGTTTGACGTCGACTTTGCCTTTGCTGACCTCATCCCAGTTTGTGCTAAGAACAGTTCCACCAGATTCAGAGAATGATTTGTTCATTGCCTTTTGAACTTCCGGTGATGCATTGCTGTAGATTTTTTTAAATAGTTGGTTAAGAGCTTCTTCACTTTGTGCTTCAGACTCCTCGCTCTTCTCCACTTCTTTGGCAAATTTATCCCAATTTTTTTTATGAATTGGAGGCGGTGCAGTGACAATGGGAACGTTTTTCATCTCCAAACTTTCCCAACGCTCGCCACATTCTTTTGCTAGGGAAATCTCTACCTTGGACGATGTACATTTGTGCGAGGAATTTTCAGGAACAATGGGACGATATAAATGAAGCACAAGTTCATAATTGTCCGCCTTCATTGAAACTTTTTCTCGTTCAATTTGCACCGAATAGTTTTTCTCCATAGCATTTTTGAGCAGCACTGTTATTACCACTTTGGTTTCGGATTGATACCAATCGTGACGAATTGACATTTTCCCTTTATATTTTGTCAAATTGGAAAGAAACTATGCAGAAGATATTCGTTTATTTTGTTTTTATTTATGCTTTTAAATCAGATCTTTGAAAGAGAAATAAGACATTTATAGAACAGTTTTTTTTTTACATATTTATATAAAACCATTGTTTTTCTGTGAATGCCATAGCCACGGAAAAAAAGAGTAGCGACATCGTATCGTAGGAAAGGTAAAGGTATTCACCATACACTTCCCCTGCAATGCTCGGCAATTGACAACTTGATAAGTTGCTAGAGTTTCCCACCAGATAACGCATATTCGCCAGACATCAAAGGTTAATTCAAATTTTCCACTAGGTATCGTATTTTAGTTGCACATTGTTCGTGGTCATGTTTTGGTCATGTTTTGTCAAACAGTTGAACTTGACGCCGCTTCTGTCAAGTCGGTACACGTTCAGAATTAATCTTGAGCGTTCAAAACTGATTTGATGAATCAGCTGATTCAATAGTGTTGTCAGATTCTTTGTATATGAAACCTTCTGGTATTATCAAGATTGACGTTTTTCAATTTTTTCGGCTTCATCAAAAACTATTATTTTTTGCTCAATACAAACTTATGCAAAAAAATGGCCATCTGGGCTTGTAACTAGGTGGCGCTAGAGTCAAATGCCAGGTCGATTATACCTGTTAAATTTATATACAAAGCTTTGTATATACACCTTATAGTATTTTCAGCATCGAGAATTTTAAGTTGGAAACTTTACCCGTCGTTGGCGCTGGCAGTTATTCATGGGAACTATAGTACCGACATAAATAGTTCTGGTTGGTAATACACGCGTCGCTGTCGTCGATTCTCGACGCTGCAATTACTATAAGGTGTATATACAAAGTACAAAGGTTAGATCTTTGTATATGGATTTACCTAGTACTATCAAGAATGGTTTTCGAGCAAGCAAGCAGAGAACACACATTACAAACTAATGTAAAAAACTGTCAAAAAACTGTCAAACCAAGCAGAAAACCATTCTTGATATTACCTGGTAAATCCATATACAAAGGGTTAGATTCTCATCGGTGACAATGACAAGTGACAACTAACAGTTCCCTTCTATGTCTCTCTCTATATGTTGAAAATTGAACTATGAACATCAAAAGAATGATAAGCTAAAGCTAGGTCCTAGGGGGAAAGACGTATTTGTTGATTGAAACCACAATCAAAATTTATTCAATTTATTTGTGGAATAAAGTTTAATGATAAAATTGAACCTGCTAAATATGTCTAAAAAATTCATTGGCAAGTTAAATTACTATTCGCTTTCAGTATTACTACAAATAACAGTATATTTTCAGATATTGGTGCAAACCTTACCGACTCCATGTTCCAAGGAATGTATGGAAGTTCCAGAAAGCATGAGCCGGACTTGGATGTTGTACTAAAAAATGCATGGAAACACGATTTGGACAAAATAATAATAACAGTCGGAACTCTCAATGAAGCTGATGCGGCCTTAGAACTAGCTAACACTGATGGCAAGTTTAATTTATATCCAACATAAAATGAAGATTCATGATAAGGTACCAAATAGACAAACTTTATACAACCATTGGTTGCCATCCAACTCGATGCAATGAATTTCTCACAAACCCTGATGAGTACTATGAAAGTTTAAGCACTAAAATCAAAGAAAACTCGTCTAAGGTTATTGCGGTGGGTGAGTGCGGATTGGATTACGATCGCTTACACTTTTGCGAGAAAACTGTACAAAAACAATTCTTCGAAAAACAACTTAGTTTAGCAGAATGCTACAAACTTCCTCTGTTCTTACATTGTCGAAATTCCTTTGACGATTTTATAGAGATTGTTGAAAGGAATAAGCATAAGATAGAAAAAGGTGGAGTAGTCCATAGTTTTGATGGAACGCTTGAAGAAGGAATGCGTTTCATTGAAAATGGTTTTTATATTGGGCTTAATGGATGTTCTCTTAAAACAGAACAAAACCTTAAAGCGGTTAAAGAAATTCCAAATGATAGAATATTGATTGAAACTGATAGTCCATGGTGTGGAGTTAGACCAAGTCATGCTGGTTATAAATTGGTACAAACGCACTTTCCTGTTGTTAAAAAGAAGGAAAAATGGACTCCGACGGCTTTGATCGACTCAAGGAATGAACCATGTCAAATAATGTAAGCTTTTCTTGATATATATCAAACATACCTTCAAATTCTTTTAAACTCATTTTCAGCCAAGTTTTGGAAATTATAGCTGCTATAAAAAACGAATCCGTCGACAAACTATCGAACATTTTTTATGAGAATACAATGAATTTATTTTTTAATAAAACAATGAAATAAATAAAAATGTATTTCAAATATTTAGGAGGGAGATCAACGTCAAAATTAGCTGAAACATTGTCCAAACCACAACATTAACAGGCCGACTCCACTAGATATAATTTCTCTCAGAATACTCATCCTGACATGAAAAGTCAGGAAACAAACGACGACGACAAACGAAACAACGCGACTCCATTAGACTTTTCATGTCAGGATGAGTATTCTGAGAGAAATTATCTCTAGTGGAGTCGGCCTGTATGTATTTAGAGAACGAGATAAGAAAAATGACCAATGATCTAAATAACTGTAAACATTAATCAGACCTTTTTGAACAGAAACAAGAATTTATTATTGCGCATAGGAAACACGAATCACATAATAGAATTTTGTTTTTTATTTTAAAATCAGAAACTAACGACACCGATGAACTTATAGTGATTGAGACATACTGTAGGAGTAGGTACAGATCTAACAACACTCGTTTAGAATGCCGCGTTCGAGTTTAAAATCGTAACTACTCTCAAGTTGTAACTGCTTTGTCATAAGGGCTAGGATTCCATCGACCTCCATTTGCGTTACATCAAAGCTGGTCTTACACAATTGAGGAGAAAGTTTAAAAGGTATACCCATTACATATGGAACCGGAGTCTGATTACTGTTGGATGGATTGTTGTTCGAAGGCTGCATCCCAAAGCTTACTGGTGGATACGGATACATTGGCATCATGGGTGTAGAACTGTGGAAAGGCATTGTTCCACCACGGTTTGTTTGGTTATCAACAATAACAAATTCTTCACCGCTCCCTTCGACAGGACCCTGGATTGTTATATCTTCCGGTGGAGTCTCAGGGCTAGATTTTTTCTTGCTGCTGAAGAATGAAAGCATATCAAAACTGTTTTATTATCTTATTCTAATGCTGATCTTATTCGACTTTTATTTAAGTTCTAGTAAAGTTTATTTTAGCAGGTGACAGTTGTTGAAACTTGAAAGAGAGAAGAAGAAGATGAATCATGAGCATGACCATTGATTAATTGCATGGAAATAGCAAACTGAAATATTTTAATGGGTGCGTTCAGTTGTCTGTATTAGTTTGGTAAATCCTTTGTATAATTCCTGGCTAGTAGCTGCAAGATGGAAATCGATTTTAGTTCCATCTTTAGACTTGGCAAAGAAGTACAGTACCAACTATGTGTTCTATTGAGCTGTCCTGTCAATTAAAAACGTCAACGCATTCTATGTGTCGCCGCTTTACTCGCTTTTGTACATTTGGCCATTTAATCGTATCCTTATATCCTTAATGAGCTAGCAGATATAAGAGAAAGAAGGAGATCGGAATCTGACTAATATGCTGTTTCCACTGACACTAATCACGAGATTAAGCGAAGTAGATTAAGGACAAAACTTGACTTTTCTGCAATGTATCAAGCTCTGAGCACATCATATTCTGATATAGTAAAGAAAGACGAGCGACTGCCTTGGGAATCCATTTTGTGCCTATCGATGCATGCATTATGTATCGAATTATCGATATAATGAAAATTTACCCATCCCTAACACGAAAATCAATTCATTGACAGATAACTTCTTTCTCCATATTTCCTACTTTAACTTCTCTACTGTATACTGTCTGGTTTCTGATATCAGCTGTGTTGCGCGTAATAAAAACTTATTTCTTTTATTAATCATTGTCAACTGAAACCAACAACAAATCGATATCTAAAAACAAAGAAAATCCCAATTACTCAGTGTCCATTACCAAGCAAAACAACAGATCAAATGTAAACAAATCCAAATTTTGTATTTAACGAAATGCGAACAATTGAGGGAAAAGTAGTTATATTAGGGTCAAGAGGTAAGAATCTAAGATTTCATATGCATGTACCACTTTTAAGTTTGTTTAATATTGTCTTAATGTGTTCTTATCTATTATAGATATGCTAAGAAAACATTCGGTTATAAACGCATGAGCTAATCACATTTTTTAAGACTGAATCAAAATTTACAAACAAATCTTCATACATACCTAGACCTACCTAATTCTTTTGAAATTTCGTATTGCAAATTCTGTGCGCCACTTTGAAGAGTTCGATTGTGTTTGTTGAATGCGAAATGTCCTTCCTATAAAAAAATATTAGAAAAATACCAAATTCCCCTATATTAGAACGCTTGTACTCGAAAGCGTTGGTATATCAAACCAAATATTTTCAATGGTTGACTAACAAAATCATAAAAAAAAATCTTAGATTTTTTTCGAATATTTTTGGTTAAGGTATATCTTTGTTTGAATGTCGGCTAACTTTTTACTGTCTTAAATCTTAAGTATTGCTGGATTATCAAAGTGGGATTGGTGTTTTGTCTTGACGAGAGGCATCCTGCCTCTCGATACTAAGTTTTTCTTGATTAATTTATCTAGAAAATTAGAAGCATGAAATTAACTTACATACTTCCAAAACAAAGCTGAGATTGCTTTCGTTTATTTCTGCAATTATGCTTTGCATAACAGGCATTGGAGCAAGTTCATGCACGAGAGTTGAGCATTTTGTGTAAACTAAACAACTAACCACAAAATCTGTGGAGTGGCGTTAACGTTATAATTGGCAGTAGGAGCAGAGGGAAGAGGGAGCAATTGGGCAAGAAGAGTACTTGTACAGTTTCTAAAAAGTTTCTTTGTTTATTTCAGGTGTTGGGAAAACATGCTTGGTTACAAAATATATTAAAAACTCTCTCCATAAAGATATTGGACCAACAATAGCAGCTTCATTCTTTACATGTAAAATTTATTTGAACGATGAAAAAATAAAATTACAAGTAAAATTGACAAAACAGCCAATTGGGAAAAACAAGAATGATAATAAATTTTTATTTATTTCAGATATGGGACACAGCAGGTCAAGAGCGCTTTCGAGCCGTTGCTCCAATGTATTATAGAAATGCGAATGCTGCTATTCTTGTGTTTGATTTGTCTCAACATAAAACATTCACCGAAATAAAATCTTGGATGCAAGAACTTCATAGAAACGTTCAGGATCCAATGATACTCACATTAGTTGGGAATAAACTAGATTTATCGTCAGTTAGAACAGTATCACGCGATGAAGCTTATCTCTTTGCTTCTTCGATTGGAGCAAGCTATTTTGAAACATCTGCTGAAAAAGATCAAGGGCTCGAACAAGTATTCGTCTCTACAGCTTTGGGTTTGGTTCGTTTGGCTGACGAGGGCAAAAGTAGAAGTTTGCGAACGTTTGACTCATGCGATTCCATAGCTGCATATTCAAACGATTTCACCGCGTTTAGTCATAATAACAGTTCTACACAGCTTTCATTTCATTTGCCTTCTGTTCATATTGGAATTCCAGTTGGTAACGATGTTAAATTTGATGATGTCGGCCGACTAGAAACGCCTTCTTGGAGCATAGAGCATATTGCGTTTGGAGACGAAGAACGAGTTGGTTGGTGCTGTCTTTAAACAACCATTGCTATAATGATATTGATAGAGTGTAAAAATAAAACTTTATTTTTAGTTTACTTTCTTAAGTTTAAACACTAAATAAATGTTGAAATACATTTATTTATTTTATCTGATATAAATGTGATTTAAGAATTCATGACATGACAAATGTTGTACAGAATATGTAAAGTCAATAAATGTGTGAGAAGACTATGCAAATAATTATACTTTGCTTTTATTATTCTTATTAAAAAAAACAAGAAAACAATTTCAATTGCTTATACATTTGTATACTTTAACGGAGAAAAATGAATGGTCAGAACCTCAAGACCACATGACAAGGAGCTCTCAACCCGTAATACAAATTAGGAAGCCAGGCAAAAGAGGATACCTAACAAAAGTTTTCCGGTTTTTTATGTAGCATAACAATGAGTGTGTAATAACTTTTAGAATGTTTCAATGTTTAAAATTGAAATCAGTTTTATGAACTCGCCCTTTTAAATGTTTTCCATGGTTATTTTTCTGGTGATGATTTTTATTAATTACACTGGTCAACAACATTTTTGCCCCAAGGATGAGACACATCATTTCTAGTAAATTTTATGATGTTGAAACTAAATTCGGACACAGAATTGTTCTAGCACGTCAGGTTTTCGAGATATGCTTATCTCAATGTGCTCAAAATACGGTTTTTGGCGATGTTTGAAGTAATTTTTTGAGGACAACAAATTTTTATAGACATTTGTAACTACTGCATTCTTTAGAAGGACTCTTTTAGCGTTTTTTTTTGGTAATCCGGAATTGTACACAGAACTGTCCGATTCCGGATTCCAAACGAACAGGCAAACACATTTTTTTTGCTTCTAAGGGTTGAATGGTGGTGTATTTGTGAAACCTCGTATGAAGAATTGCAGATGACATGACATTGTTTTTAATTTCTTTATTTGTAAACATGGCAGCGAGTACGTATATACGAGTGTGTGCATGTATGCGTGATTCTGTTTTTGATTCTGACTTCAAATTCGGAATCGTTTTTCTGTTCTATTCAGAACAAGAACTGTCATCTTGTGCCAAGTGAACGAGTACAGAACTGTTGGGAACAGTTCCGGACGACCAAAAAAAAAACGCTATTTATCTTTCAAACCCATTTTAGCTTGTTTCCTTACGATTTATACACTCCTCTTCAACTGAATAAGCACACAATTTTTCTGAAGTTTGCTGTCCATTTTTTTCTAACTTTGTACGTTAATGCATCATTTGATGATGCTTACCGATAGCTTATGATTTTGAGAGAACAAATCAAAAAGAATTATTTAAAAAGGACCACTATTTTTTCACTGGCTCTCATGCAAAGCTTTCCAGATTGAAAAACTCAGTTTTTTTTGCGTCAACTGAATAAGCACAACTTTTAAAAATGCAAATAAAATCAAACGGAAAGAAATTTACAAGATTTTCTTTAAATAGTTTTTTTATTGGTTATTTCTAGTATTGGGTACTACCACCTTTATTCTTGATTCCTTCATAAATTCGGGCTGGCATGGAATCGTATAAACTCTAAGTAGTCCAGCGAAATTTCGCTCCATGCTAACTTAACGGCTGCAATAAGCGATTCTCTGTCCTCAAACTGACGGCCTGACTCTTAAACTTTACGTACCAACCATCCCCATTCATTTTCTATACGGTTCAGGTCAGGTAAATAGGGCGACCATTGAAGCAATTCAACATTCTGGTCCTGTTTCCCACTTTTGACAGTGCGCTACGTTTGGATAGTGTCGTTTTCCTATTGGAAAATTCATTTATAGGGTCCACAAATATTCAAAAATGAAGGAAACTTTCTTTTCAATATTCTTTTGCAGGTAATTGCACTCCTTTTTGACGTTTAAAACTCAAGCTCAATAGTCCCATAGTAGCTAATTGCTCCCCATGTCATAACTCCACCTTCTCGACTATGATGCCGCGCTAAAAATCGTTCTTCTTTTCTCAAATCGTGAAAGCAATAATTAAAACCATCAGGGCCATCAAAATTGAATCTCTTCTCATCCGAAAAAACCGCCACACATTTTTCCAACTCACATCGAGTCTAGAAAATCTTAAACGAATATCTTTTCGTTGCTCGTTTAGTGGTGGTTTCTTTTGGAGTTACAATCGTTTTAAATGATCTGCGCGGTTTGGTACTCTGTGGACTGTTGAAACACCTGCAGTTACACCAACTTTTTGTTTAATTTTTACCGCGGAGGCACATGAACTGGAAGCACATCTCAAAATTGCTCGTCGATCAACTTCGAATGTTGCCGTTTTTTTACCACCTTTCATGTTTTTCTCGTTCAAACTTTGTTTCTGAGGTACGAATAGACAACACTAAGACTCCGATCAATGTTGGTAGCTATAGCACGCGCAGTCAGTCTTTATTCTTTTAACGAATCAATCTTAACTCGTCCGACACTATTAAAGCTTCTGATCTAACCATCTTTTCTTAAATTTTAAATAAACGGTTAAATGTCACTTAGAACACTTCAACTTTTGATTTGGTATACCAATTAACTTAAAACTCTAAGAACCAATGAAGATAATGAGAGTGAAAGATCGTGTGCTTATTCAGTTGACGCAAAAAAAAAACTGAGTTTTCAATCTGGAAAGCTTTGCATGAGAGCCAGGGAAAAAATAGTGGTCCTTTTTAAATTATTCTTTTTGATTTGTTTTCTCAACATCATAAGCTATCGGTTAGCATCATCAAATGATGCATTAACGTTCAAAGTTAGGAAAAAATGGACAACAAACTTCAGAAAATTGTGTGCTTATTCAGTTGAAGCGGAGTGTATCTATAATTAAAAGCCTAAAAAATAAATTCATGTTTCCACCTTTAAAAACTTCCATTTTATCTCTCATCCAATATAATTTCATCTAAAAACTTTATAAAGGAATGTATACAATTTTATTTTAATCGATTTGGTAGTTTATGCTTAATATTGTTTTGTAGCCCACAAACACGAAGAGTTACCTTTGCATAGGCTAATGATAACACTATTTGGAGAAGGATGTAGGTAGGTAGGCAAGGTACATACTTAGTGTTCATCAATATCTCAATATTTCTAATGAATGAATGAATTGAAATAGGGGTTAAAATACGCTGCGACCTTTAGATCTATTGTGTCCTCAAACTCAAACCTCAAACTACAGCACTACAGCTCCTCCTATAACTTGATATCCCTAAAGAATTTACGGTTTTAGAGTACTAATACAGAATAAAGATTTCTCTCCTTGATTGATACTTACATCATACGCACTGTGTGATTCGTTTTCGTATTATTGTTAATAAATACATAATTGTCTTAGGCCTTGAGATTTAATACTAAATTACTAAACATACGTAACATTGTATGTCACAACTCACAAGTGCAACGGAGTTTCAGTTTCCAAACTTTTTCCTGAAATAATTTTTTAAAAACTTACCGTTGAAAATAATTCAGAAATTTGATGACACCAACCACTCAAACCCTCCCTCCTTGGACGTTCGTGGCCATGTTTAAGAGTCATATTTACATTTTAAGTAATCCAACAAAAATTCTGTTTCTGTTTTAAAAGATCAACATAATTTGTAAGTAAAATTCGTTTGAAGAATTTACTTAATTTTCACATTCAGAGGACACGCAACGCAAACTCACACAACAATATGTGTGATAAAAAACAAAAGCTTACTACCTCCCAACCACTTTCCAAGTTACCTTGAAGCAGCACTAGTAAATTGTTTGTTATTTACATTTCTATTGCCAAATCATCCATATGAAAGAAATATATATGTAAATAAAGGAGGATGTACATCTTCTTTTTGCATTTATTATGATAACGAAGTGTTTCAGAACTTTTTTTTTTACCTCGCCTTCTAAGAACTAACCTCTAAGAATCAAGATACGGTTTTGGTTTTAGTCCATAGTAGCCTTAGAAAGGATATCGTCTAATGCAAATATCTCGGCAACCAGGGCTGGGAATAGAGTTTGGTTTTCAGTGGTAGGCTCAGGATAATGAGAACTATAAAATATTCAGCGAAATCGATTTTCTTATAATTTTCGCAAAAAATCAGGGGTAGGTAGCCCCTTGCCAAAATTTTGGACAGAAATAAAAATTCTTCCAAAACCCATCGAATAATACATCAATCGAAAGGTCCGTTCGAACTCTATTCATCGAAATGGGTAACAAGTTTCTTGAAGCCTGGTAGCTGAGATATTGACAAAAATGTTAATTATTCGCAAACATTTTCCTGCAATTTCAAATCGATATTAATTACAATTTTCCTCGACAACAGTTATACCTTATGCTTATAGTATAAGGTATAACTGTTAAGGCTTATACAATAAAAAAAAACATTCCACTACGCCACAGGCAGCTGCAGATCCTCAATTAATAATATAGAAAAAAGAAAGAATAGTCGACGAAAATCAATTCTTGGAGACATAAATTCCTTGACTCAAAGAATACATTATCACAGCCAAATGGGACATGGAACATGGGTGATGAATTATTTAATAACCTATATCATCTGTCGAGTACAACGGCAACTTTCTGCTCTAAATTGAAATTTATTATGTAAACTAAAATAACCCTCCGTCCCTCCTGATATTTCCTTGATATGTTTTTTTCTTTATTTAATCCCCTACTTAACGGTAGAAAGAGGCCCAGCTTCTATAAAAAAAATTTCATTGTGTGTTAAGTTTAGCTGAAAAAAAAAGAAAAAGAAAAGGAGGTATACAAAATCATCGCCTCGCATTAGCTTGTCCCTTTACTGGTGTTTTAAAATAAATTAATATTTATATAGGTACAATAATGACTATGATTTGTATATACAATTATGGCTATGGCTTTTGACTTCAACGGCAAACAACAAAGTAATTTTATTAAGTGGGGCTTAAAATTGTAATCCTAATCACCTATTTTTACTCGCGATATATAGAATACATATATGGCAAGTACTGAATTCGTAAAAAAAAAAAATTTGAGATGATGATGAGATATGACATTACGATGATAGAGAAGTCGAAAAAAGTTGGTCCGGCGATTCCGTCTGTCTGTCTGTCTGGAAGTTTACAGGCACCTACAGCCTTAACCACTGGTCCGATTGACTTCAAACTTGGAAATTAGAGGTTTGAGCAAAAACTCATATCCCAGTTTTTTTATTTTTTTTAAGATCAAAATTTAGGGTAGCCACCATACGATTTTTATGGCAAAAACCCAAAACTTTCAATTTGCTCCAAAACGGCTCCTATGATTTTTTATAAACTGTCTCGAATTTGGTTTTTTTTAAACATTCATGTATTTTATGTAAAAAAAAATTTGTATTGCTCCAAAACGGTACCTCCCATAGAACCGTTTTTTTGTTATTAGATTTTCTCGAAAAATAAAAGTCCGATCAGCGTAATATTTTGTTTGAAAGTACGTATATATTGCCCAATATTTTGTGTTCAAAAAAATTGTGTATCTTAAAAACGGATCAATATTAAAAATCGAAATTTAATTATAAAATGTACATTTACATATTCTTGAATACTGCATACCCAAATTAATTTTAAGACATTTTTGAAAATTTTATATATAAAAAATTAATTAAAAAAAAATCGGCTCCGACGATTTTCAAAACAAAAATTCAATAAATCAAAAATAAGATTTGAATTTGTTTGGCATTTAAATTTTTGGAATAAAATGTATTTACGAGGTACATTTTCAAATTTTAATTTTTTTTAATAAATTAAGAAACTTTGAAAAACCAACAGTTTCTTAAGAAATCATACGACATCAATTTTTTTCCGATTGAATCCATTTTTGAAGTACATATTTCAATTTAAATTTTTATTTATGAATTTTTTTACATTTTTTTTTTTTTTTATGAGTTTTAATTGGGAATACAGGAACAAGTTCGTACGACCGAGTCGTGCACATTTTTTTGTTATTGGTTCAACGGTTTTTGAAGTCCTCTGTTGGTTGCTGAAGTTGAAGACAATATTATCATGTTAAGAAGTAAGAACGTTAAAAGCACGTTTCGCAATATTTACATTTATTAAAGAACATATGAATGTATGTATGTGCTTATACAAAAGTACGTGCTTCCTCTCTACAAGAAGTTTCGTTAAAATCTCTTCATTCCTCTTCGACCCACCCATAAGATAGGATAGAAAGTATGAATTGTGTTCAATGCTTGCCTTGTTAACAATTTAAATGACGATACAAAATAACAAATCATCTGCACAATGTGCAAGGTATAACCAGTAGCAAACAAAGATTTTACTTTGGAGGAGCAAGGAGGCCTTCCCTAATCCAATTTTAATCTAAAACAAACAGCTTCGTTATTTCAGCAAAGAACAGACTTGCCTTGTTACAAATATTTAGTTCAATTTTACAATAATTGTTCATGTACTTACATGTAAATTTATGATAATTGTACGTGTGCAGAGAAAGTAGGTACAAGAGATGTACAGCGTCACAAAACATTGTAACAGGAGCGAGAGAAAAAAATTTGGGCATTGGCCTTTTAGTCCAAATGCTTTGGTTTGAATGTGTCTATATTTCAAGTTAAGGCTCTCATAGTTTTACGGAATCTCATATAAATGGCCATAATAAGCAAGTTTTTTTTATTGCCATACGCTGCTGTTTACCATAGGTAAATAAGAGTTTGGATCTGTTTCCACACCTATGATTACAGTATGTGTTCTGAATGCTTGAAGACTTTATACAAACGATTCAAACAACGAACTTCCTTGCTTCGCAATATCATACAATCTTATCAGCCTGAATAAACAAAATTTCCGCGTTCTGTAATATCTCAGGATTATAAGCAGCCCCCTGACTATGTTAAATTTGTGAGGATCAGTGAGTATCTATGCTATGAGAGTATGCAAAAAAAAGTCTATGAACTCGACGCCATATTTAATAAAATAGCAGGGTATTAAATTAAAGTTCTCTTTCAAAAATCAAAACCAAAACACTCACAATGGATGTTTTTAATACTAAATAGGTATTTGACGCTTTTCAGACCAAATTTGAAACAATGAAAAAAAGTATTTTTTGTGTGTAAACAGAAATATTAAAAAATAATTTTTATGGGGTTGTTCTTGATGGCATGCATACGGATTTTTGAATACATAAGTATTAAGTATGTACATTATAATAATAAATATAGTAGGGCAGATTTGGTTTCAAAAACGAAAACAAAAAAAGCAAAAAAAAAAACAATGTTCAACACACAAACCGGGGTTTTGAATATATTTTTAAAAATCTACTTAAGTAAATGTAAATGAGGATATTCCAATCTAATTAACATCGGTATAACTTCTTCTCTTGAAATGAAAGACACCCAACGGACAACCACTAATGGATGTTTCGAGTTTTGATTTCTTAATTTATTTTCTTCCTGTTAATTCCAAAAAAATAGAATTAACTAATCCATAACTTATTTAAAACTTCCTGAAAGGATCATTAATTCTGGTTCCGTGATAAAACGTTTCATAAAATAAACAAAGCTGTCAGAGAATGTTATCCCTTGTTAATAAAAATGCAGCACTTTGGTGTTAGCATTGAATACAAATAAATATATGTATGTGTGGCATAATATTTCTGGCCTTTCAAAAGTACACGCATCTTCAGGTGTGCATAATTAGTGCATGCATAATTAATTTCTTTCGACCCGCATGTGTATATGTGGTTACTGGGTATCGGTATATATGTATATCTTTAAACAAATAAGAGTTGTAGATTTTAATGAAACATGACACTATAGCGATAGAGAAGTGGAATGTGGAATTCGAAAAAAGTGAATTTGTCTGTTTGTCCTGTGGCCTACAGTTTAATCCATATAATTCTTGGAGTTCACTTTTCAAATATGGAAATCAGTGAAGTTTAGGACCATATACTTAGAGTACCTACATATAGCCATGAGCTTTGAGGTAATCTTGTCCACTGGTATGACCCCTGCAGAGTATGCAAAGTATATTTAAAACAAAATAGAGTAGGTACGAAATAAAAAAAAGGTATAGAACTCAATGTAATGTAATTTAAAACAAATTGTTTATTTCCTAAACCCAAATTTTAAAAGTTAAGGGAGCGAATTAAATTGTACTTACACATGTGAGAAGCTCAATACGTTTGCAAGCTTTTTCCGGGTGTTGTGTGGCAAGCAGTAGCAGACGATAATCTACTGTATGTTCGTTTGAAAACAATAAAATCTCTATCAACATGCCTTAAAGTCCATCATACCGAAAGCTTTTACTATAATGTACATAAGTATGTATGCATGTACAGTACATACGTATAAGATTAGGTTCCAATAAAGAACATTCAATTTGTAAAGCACAGAACAAAAAAAAAAAGGAAATGAAAATGTCTTTAGCAAGCTATGGGTATAAGGTTTCGAATCGATATAATGTATGTATTGGCTTCCTCAACCAAACTTACACCAGCTCTATTATTCCTATTTTATTATTTCAAAGCATTTGTTCGATATCTTAACGGGAAGCATATTGCCCATGAAGGATTCAATATTTGTTCAAGAATAATGAAACCCAGCTCTGGATCATGTTGCAATTGTTACAGATTGATTTTACGTTTTTCCCTAATCGGATTAAGGACTTATTTCGTGAGTATACAGTACTAAAATAAAAAAGAGGAAAAAACCGTTTGTTTCTTCATTATTGTTATAGTAATGATGTCGGAATAAAAAAAAATAAAACAAGAAAAGTTCGTGACATAATATTATAAGTCTTGAAAATACTTTGATTTTAAAGAGGCCTCGGACACTAGAGAACTCTGGATGTGGACTCCGATTCGAAGATAGATATAGGTATCTGCATGTAATGAAACAACAAGAAGAATTTCGTTTTGGAAAAATATATATATGTGTTTAGTCAGACCGTTGCATATGCCGTTCGGCATATTAGCATGAACTTGGCTTTCCTTTTTGTTTTTACACGAAAATGTTATTTTAGACGTTGTTGTTTCGAGGACGGGAACATATAGTTGGTTCAAATTGTAGTGACTTCAAAAAGTCAAGCCCAAGAAAAAATTACCGAACTTCGACATTCATTTAAATATTTTATATTAATATTAATTCAGTGTCCGTTGCGTAGTGGTATGTGCGTTGGCTGCTACGCAGAACGCATGGGTTCGAATCATGCTCGTGCCCATAAAGTTTTCATTTCATCTTTTACGGATACTGCCTCTAGCGAAAAAATGACAACACTTCCATAAGTCATGAAAAAAAAAGTTCTTCTCAACTTTGCAGTTCGGAATCGGCGTTAAATTGTAGGTCCCCTCAATTCTTCACACACACTCAGAGAATTGTTGATGAGTGTAAGCCACTTAGGCCTTGGCTCTTTAAGAGCTATCGCGCCACTCTATTTTTAAATTCTGTGTTCAACTCTATTGACTCTTAAAGACTACCTTACCTAGGTTTCATAATTTAACAAATTTCGCGTCCGCCTATAAATAGCAATGGTCTAATGGAGAAAAATTTAATGAATTTACATTTGTCAAATGGAAAACGAGCTTTGAAAGCACGTGCTTTGCACTTCCACAAGAAAATTAAAACGAAAAAAGAGAAACAGAATATATTAAAACATATTCCGAGTTAAAAAGAGAATTTTGAGCAAAGGATGAATGCTAATTTAAGTTAAGGTACGGGTAATGAAATTCTTTGGATAGTTTGAATCTTATGGGCCACACTTTGAATTCTTTTATTAAAGTTATCAGAGCTTATGAGGTAGATTCAGTTGACACCGTTGAAATTAAACAAGAAACGATGCATGTTTGTGCTCCTTGGCTTATATGTACAGCACACATAAAATCATTAAAACATACTGTAATGTGTATACACTTTATTTATCTCTATCACTATCTTTACCTCTCTGTATCTTTGTCTGCTCTGCGAAGAGTGGGTAAGGGTTTGGAAAGGATTGCTTGCAATTCCAAGTACAGATTTCTTGCCGCTCATGTGCGGAAGGTTCAACCTCCAAGTGGTGCAGAGCGTCAACCTGACTCCGTCAGGGCGAATGAACCTACGTTTTTATTGTACATGTATCATAATCATTTTCTTTTGATACCGTGATTAATGAGACTGTACTTGAATATTATTGTGATAGAATAAGGCACTAATGAGTGTTCTTAAGAAAGTTGGTGGTGCATGGCAATATGTCATGCAGTCTTCCAGTTTGGTCGACCCGGCTCCATTCTGGATAAAAGACTGCATGACAATGGACACCAGTGTTCCTCTGAGCCGTTAAGTCAGGAAGCTGGAAAACTATCCTTTTGGTTTGTACGGATGTGTGATAATTTCACACATCCGATAGAATGTATGATGATAATGTCATACATTCACAGAGTACAAAATAACAAAAGAGACTACCATGTCTTCTGAAAAAACTGGTGCTCTGGGGTAGTTGATGCCCGGATTCTAAATGAATCTCAACTACAGTTGCGGTCGGCCCCCTTGTGGGAGTTTCAGAGTGGCTGTGGTTAACGAGAAATGCGTTCTCGGTAACTGAGTGATGGTGTTCCTTAAGCTCAGTTACATAGATAAAAACACATCTACCAGTATGGCTTTTTTTAACGGGAAAAGCAAACTGGTACTTGAGAAAAATGGAAATGGTGGAAGACAAAGTCTATGGCAAATGGGACATATGTAAAAGACTAATTTTGTGCCTTTTCCCTTATCTACAAGGCAATACACCAAAATATGCATGTAATTCATGCATATAAAATGGAGTGGATTGGAAATCAATCCACCACGAAATAGAGGCCTCAGGCCAGGTGTTCGTGTGTAATTGTTTTCATAGTCTGTATCTTTGTCTGCTCTGCGAAGAGTGGGTGAGAGTTTGGAAAGGATTGCTTGCAATTCCGAGTACAGATTTCTTGCCGCTCATGTGCGGAAGGTTCAACCTCCAAGTGGTGCAGGGCGTCAACCAGACTTCGGTCAGGGCGAATGAACCTACGTTTTATTGTACATGTATCATAATCACTTTTTTCCTCGAACGCCGTGATTAATGAGACTGTACTTGATATCATTGTGATAGAATAAGGCACTAATGAGTGTTCTATAAAAAAGTTGGTGTTGCATGGCAATATGTCATGCAGTCTTCCAGTTTGGACCACCGAACTCCTTTCTGGTAAAATGGACTGCATGACAATGGACACCAGTGTTCCTGTTGAGCCGCTAACTCACGAAGCTGGAAAATTATCCTTTTGGTTTGTACGAATGTGTGATAATTTCACACATTCGAAAGAATGTATGATGATAATTTCATACATTCACAGAGTACAAAATAACAAAAGAGACTACCATGTCTTCTGAAAAAACTGGTGCTCTGGGGTAGTTGATGCCCGATTCATTGTGTTTTAGGACCTTTGAATCTCAACTACAGTTGCGGTCGGCCCCCTTGTGGGAGTTTCAGAGTGGCTGTTGGTTGACGAGAAATTCGTTCTCGGTAACTGAGTTTAATCTGTTTCTGGCTCAGTTATATAGATAAAAACACATTTACCAGTATGGCTTTTATTAGCGGTAAAAGCAAACTGGTACTTGATACAAATGCAAATGGCGGAAGGTAAAGTCTACGGCAATGGGACAGATGCTTCAAGATTAATCTTGTGCCTTTTCCTTTTTGTACAAGGCAACATACACTATAAATATGCATGTAATTCATGCATATAAAAATAGAGTGGATTGGAATTCAATCCACCACGAAATTAGGGCCTTGAGCCAGGTGTTCGTGTGTATTTGTTTTCCTAATCTGTATCTTTGTCTATAGTTAATGCACATACATACACTCCTTATCACTATTACTTTAATATCGTTTTATAGTGAAATAAGTATGTAGCAATAAGTTTAATTGTAGTAGTAAACACTTGTGTAGGACAGTTAAAATGAGGGGCAACACCTAGTGATTAAGAAGAGAAATTTTTGTTAAGCATTGAGAACATTCAGCTCCTACAAAATCCCAGTATTTTATGTATTTGTAGTAGTAACATCTAGTGGTTAAGAGGAGAACTTCTCGTTAAGCATCCAGAAAATTCAGCTTCTCCAAGAACCAATAGTAGTTTCTAGAACCCATTTCAGTTGTATAAATACCCCATTTGGCAGCGAAGCGGGATAGTTAGTTGTGAACTGCGATAAAGTAAAGACACTGTGTTTGCAAAGTTATAATTGAAAGTGTTGAATAAATAAGTTTGTGATTTGAATAAAGTGAATTTGTGTTTTATTTAAAAAGTGAATAAGTTTTAATTGACGGACCAAGCCGAATATTACAATACTTATAAAATTTATAGAAATCCTTATTTTTGTAAAAAAAAAACTTACTATCAATTTATTGGTAACGTAATAAATGGTCCCGTTTTCAGCCCTTTTTTTCTAGCGTTGTTATTTTTAAATCAATTCAGTGATAGTCAACTATGAATTGTGAATATCGTTCACTATAGTGTTGGTCGTTGTTTAGCTTTTAATGTATTATTGAAATCCAATAATATAGAATTTTTTTTTTTTTTTTTTAAATTCATTTTTTTATTCAATTTAAACTTAAATCTACTTACATGCTAGACAAAAATGGGAATCTAGCCTAATTATTTCTACTTATATATAACTTACTGGCCCTAATCGGGCGCTCTAAGTAATTCATGGTTTTCTTAAGATAAATGCCTTTCGGCCTACGAGCTACGTTTTCATTTATTTATTTATTTATTTATTTATTTTTTTATTAGAAAATTTAAAAAAAACTAATGCCTTTATCTTTTTTCGGGTTTTTTACTTACATACTAAAGTCCTTAAAATAAAACTTAAAATTACCTAATCTACCTACAAACTACTTAAAACTAGAACAACCACAGCGGCAAAACAACTATGTCCTTTTATGTTCTCCTGTTGCAGTTTGTAATTGTCTTTTTTTATATTTTCAATATCTTTTTTTTTTTTCTTGTTCTATATTCATTTATTTGTTGTTTTTTTTTCGTGTTTTTTTTTGTGTTTTTTTTTTATGTATTTTTTTAGTGCCACCGTATACCACCTACTCTACTTAAACCTAAAACCTAAGACTAAAACAAGTATGTAAGCCGGCCAAGGCAAAAATACCCCACCCCGGATTACCCATTGTCAGATACAGTTTGAAGCCACCAAAACTGGTTCTCCTGCTTCACCCTATCAATGCGGTCCTTTTCGGACACAGCCCTACTGAACCGAAGCAGCTCCGCTCCATCACGAGCGAGGATGCCTCGTTCATACAGAAGCCGCCGGTCTACGGTTCTTCGCCTGACGTGGTAGATAAGCGGTACTGCCAATCTATCCTGTATCATGCCGCACTGGTCTAAATAGAGGAATGCCTCTGGTGGGATGAAGCCGCTCAAGCGTGCATTGTTGAAGTAGTTGTCGTTCGGATAGAACGGCCCGAAAATCAAATTATTGGTCGAAGTCATAGCTCTCGCCATATGGCCCCGAACAAGTTTTATCACGAAATTGTCAATTCTATTGATTCGAGCCCCGTTATATAGAACCTCGTTTGAATAATAATGCAGATAAGAAGATTCCGGTGTCCGATACCAACCGAGACAGCGCCGAAGACACTGCCTCTCGAACACCCGAAACTTCTCCATTTGGGAAGGGGCAATGTTGAACCACACTGGACAACCATAAACAATCATTGGCCGTATGAGGGCCATGTAGCAAATTACCTTCACTCTGGGGTCAAGCCGACTGCTGCAAAACAGCCGTTTCGTCAGAGCGAAGGCTCCTCTGGCCTTAGTCAGAGCAGCATCTATATGTCTGTCGAAATACAGAAACTGGTCCAACCAGATACCGAGGTACTTCACTACAGTTTTGTTCGTCAATGGCTGTCCGTGAGGATCAACAATGACCATCTTGCGCCAATTCTTACACGTATCTCGCGAGGCTTTAGCCAACGGAGTCCGGAACAAGATTGTCTCCGACTTTTGGACATTTATTTTCAGTTTCCAATCGTCGCAGTATCGCTGAATCTTCTCGAAGTCACGCTGCAAGAGAATTCTAATAACTTCAACCTTTGGAGCCGTTCTGTACGCAATCAGGTCGTCGGCATACGCAATTGCGTTAGTTAAGCTACCTATCAGATCGCTGGTGTAAATGCTGAAGAGGATCGGCGAGTTCACCGCTCCCTGTTGAAGACCGTTTTTAATTTCAAAGGTGGTGGTAGAAGTTACATTGCCACTTTTGACAACAAACTTCCTACCGTTGAGCATATCATAAATCATATACAACAATGGTTTACTGATGCCTAGTCTGGTGAGTTTTAGGTACAAACCTTCTAACCATACGGTGTCGAAGGCCTTCTCTAAATCCACCAGAACAGCACCCGTGCATTGTTTCTTGGACTTGTTCCATTGGATATCAGAAACGAGCTTAGACGCGGCATGAATAGTGTCATGTCCTGCCTTGAACCCGAACTGATTATCCGGAATTATACTGTTGTCCGCAGCCCACTCAGCCAGAGCCCTATTGATTACCTTTTCGAATACCTTGCTGATGCTTGGAAGGAGACTTATTGATCGGAGATTTGAAGGATTGGAGTTGTCCTTTCCCTTTTTCGGGAGAGGATGAACCACAGCTGTCTTCCAACACACTGGATAATATGCATTATTCAGCGCGTTGTTGAACAGAGTGGTATAAATGTCGATGGCTTCAATCGGTAAGTGTCTTAGTACAATGTTGGATATACCGTCGACACCTGCTGACTTCTTATTCTTTATTGAATCGAAGATGAGCTGGAGTTCTACCTTCGTGATGAGCAAGGGACTTGGGCCCGTTCGCTCGGCGATTATAGCGTTTGCTAAGAAGTCGTCATCAAACCGGGTAAAACCACGGTTCTCGGATCGCCATTGCGTAATATCATTCCTCAGGTAGAAGTGATGAAGTAAGGCTCTGTTCTCCAGGTCGTGGTTCGGGCGAGTGCAAGCATTCACCTTATACACTTGCTGGAAAGCAGCACCAACTGTCTCCACTTTCTCCTGTGGATCTTCAATCACAAAGAAGTCATCGTCCAAGACGGCTTCCTCAGGATCAATTTGCGCTGTCAGAAGTACGTCTCTGTTCTCTATTGTTCTCTGGAGCTTAAGACACGGAAGGTCGTTCTGATTCTTGGACCTAAATATCTTATTTATCTTAGGGAACATACTCGGGTCGCTAGAATTAACGGCCCGAATTTTCTTGTCCCAATACAAGTTAATAGATAACCTATAGTTTTCCTTGATCAGGGTGTTGACGTTTTTAATCGACGACTTCAGTGTCCTAATCTCCAGGTCGTTCGGGTCTGTAAATCGTCTGTACAAGTTTTTCAGTCTTGTCAGTAGTCCGCTTTTCTGTCTGTGTAGTGCGTCTATAGTCGCGTTACTGTAGACGTTGTTTTGGTCGCGTTCCTTGTACTTCGGTATTGTCCGTTCCATTGTTCGTTTTATTATGTTGTCCATCTGTTCAAGATGTTGGTCGATTTCTGTATTTGTCAAGTTTCTGTTGTTTGGTGGGGCTATGTCACTCGAACAAAGTTCTCTTGCAAGGACTTGGGTGAAACGTGGCCATCGCATCTTACTGTAATTGTAAGAATGCGTTGGAACGAATTCATCCAACTCCACGCGCTCGTTCGGAATCTGAATTACAGCAGCCAAGCCACAGTGATCACTGTCGTACTCGATTGTCTGTAAGCAGTTTCGAGGGTGATTACCCACTTTGTCCGTAATTGTCAGTCTGGTATCGTACAGCAAAAGGTCCAGGAAGGAACCGCTCCTTGGGAACGATGGCCTTTCAGTAGCCAGCAGGTCGACACCATATTCAACACTGTGAAGATTCATCAAATTAAAAAGATGATTACCTCTTGGATTATGAGTTTGATTTCCCCAATCTTCATGTTTGGCGTTCAAATCTCCGGCCATAACGAAGTAGTTTTCTTCCAAGCTCAGTTTTAGTACCCTGAAAAGAATCTCGAGCTCTGAAATAAAGATAGTAGCCTGCGGAGCTTCAGCCGCATAAGCCGCAATCATATACATCCGCTTCCCTTGGGTGAGAGAGATGCATACGACGCAAACTTCTAGCGTCCTGAGTTTTCGCAAATCATTATTGTATATGACTTTATAATTAATGCCCTTTCGTATGAAGATGGCAACACCGCCTCCTTGAGTAGAGTCGGGTCGATCCCTTCTTACGATATTGTAATTGTTGTTAGTCAGTTTATGTTTCTGGTTTAGCTTGGTTTCGCTGGCCATAAACACATCAGGACTGTGGTCTTTTAACAGCTGGAACAAATTGGCTCTACGTTCGATCCTAATCAATGAATTCACATTCAAACCTAGGATCCTAAGGCGCGTCTTCGGCAGCGCGCCCTTAACCCTGAAGATGCGCTTGGCCAGCCATCATAGAGTAGAGTTTATCTACTCTTCCGGCTTGCTCCACGATCTGACTTTGCAGTCCTGCCAACTGGCCTTGAATGCTCAGCAACAAGGACAGAATGTCTGGCTGCCCCTCCGGCGCCTTAGGCTCTTGGGCCTGTGGGGCGACCGGTGGTGGAGCCTGTCTCGCTTTACCCATTCCTTTCGCAGATCTTGCGTAAGAAACACCGGGTCTCACGAGTGAATTTGTTGTCGGAGCTTGTCGTACGGGTCGATTTTCTGCGGCTTTTTGGCTGGCCTGTTTGTCCCGTATCTCTTGGACCTTAGGACAGCCCCGATAATTTGCAGGGTGCCCCTCGTTCCCGCAGATAACACACTTGAGCTGGGTCATGTCTTCGACCCGCTCAGTCCCTAGCCTACATTCCCCCCTATTGTGGGTTTCGGCGCATTTCACACAGCGCTCCTGCATTCCACAGTTGGCTGCAGCGTGACCGAACCTTTGGCAGCGCATGCATTGTAGCATGTCGTCGTGCCTCATTAATTTTTCCCAGTGTATGACCTGGTAGTCTAGGACAGTAATATTCCTGAGACTCTCCAGTCTACTTTGGGGCGACAGAGTAACTATGAAAATTGGCAGTTTATGCCCCTCCCGTCTGGACCTAACCGTAGAGAAAGGCTTGACTCCGATGAATTCGAGGTCATCGCTGGCATTCTGACGGAGCTCAGCTAGGAGCTCTTCTGGTTCCGTGCAGGAACTGATGCCCTTCAAAAGGACCGTCTTCGGTTTTTCACTCCTAGGAGTGAAGCTGAAGAATTCAGCAGTGGCTTCTTTCAGATACTCTTTAACTAGTTTGTATTCGGCCAATGTGAAGCATTGGACCGAATACCGCTTCTGTTTTTCATTTATAATTTTAATGCAAAATTTATTATCCGTGGCCGACTTACATACCTGTTTTATGTCCTGTAGGTCGACCTTGTACGTCCTTATTGGTGGCACTTTCTCGGACTTTTGCCGTGGTTGTTTCTGGTGTTGCTGGAGTTGCTGCTGTTGTTGCTGTTGCTGCTGTTGCTGTACCGCTGCTGCTGATGTTGATGCTTCCTGATCTGCTGCTTGTGCTACTGCTGGTGCTGCTGTTGGTGCTGCTGCTAGTAGTACTGCTGGTGCTGCAGCTGGTACTGCATCTGATGCTGCGGGCAGCTTTGGTGCTGCTGCCGCCATTGGTTTGGGGGCCCCCGATGCACTGGGGCCTGATTGTGCCGCCCCTGTGTTGGGTCTAGGCTTCTCTTTTTGTTGTTGGTTGTTGTTAGTAGCAACTTGCTTTTGCTGTTTCAGTTGCTGTGGTTGTTGTTTTTGGCTTTGCTGCTGCTCCCTCTGCAGTTGCCTCTTTTTTAAATCCGCTGCCTCTTCTTGCCGGCGCGTCTCTTGTTTTTGTTTAAGGCGTTGTAGAAGGGGCTTAATTTCCTCTTTAAGCGTATTAAGCATTTTCTCGCATTTATCAATGCTGGCCTGCTTTGTTAGGAGGACTTCCTCTACCTCCTCGTCAGTGAAATCGGTGGAGAGCCCAGCTAATTTATTGCTGCCGCCGGACCTGTACAGTCCCTCCCCTTCTCCGGACATGTACTCGATAGAATCGTCAGAACATGAATCTTCTTCCAATTGTCGTTGGATTTTTTTTGTTGCCGTTGTTTTTGCTGCTCTTTTAATGTCATCCACCTCAGCTTGCAGCTTGGGTGAGGTGGTGGCTTGCCTTTTGTTGTCCGAATTTGGCTTTGCTCTTTGACTCCGCCTCCTCTTCTTAACTTCTTCCTTACTTGCGGTGTTTTCTACCGCTAATCTCCCATCGGATGATTTAACAGAAGCATCTTTCGATGCCCCTGTCGGCTTATTGTTCATTTTAATCAAGTTTATCATAACCAAGAATGGTTATGAAAAAAAAAATGCACGCCCTGGTGGGGATTGAACCCACAACCTCTCACTTAAAGAGCCGATACGTTAACCTCTGCGCTATCGGACACTTATAGATAACACTGGCTTTAGTTAGATTATTAGGTATAACTTGCTATTTTAAATTCACTACTAAGGCTTAATAAACACGTCTATACACCACTGAAGTCAAAGATCGACTGTAATATAGAATAAGTTCACAGACGTGACGCTTTGAAAAGGATTATAAGTTATTTTTAACAATTTAATAATTTAAGTTCTAACTACTGAATAGTGAATACCAATTAAAGATAATAATATTTTGAGAGTAGGTAGGTATTAGGTTATTTATAAAATGCCCTTATTTCAGAAGTATTTTATTATTAAATCGCAGATGTGTTCCTTATTCATAGATGGTTGCGTTATGAAAGGAGTCAAAGACAGTAAAAAGAAGATTTTAAGCGATAGTAAGGTGGCCATGTGTCTCCAATGTTCAATAGATGATCCAAAGTAAAAAATAAAACTCCCTTTTGAAAATTTCTAATTACCATCGGATTTGCTTGTTTGTAAATAAATTTCCAAATGAAAAGTATGCCAGGGGTGTTCCTACGTGTGTTATGTACGTATTTCAACAATTTAAATTGAAATCGTCTGCGACAATATTTATGAATAAGATACCAACCAGTAGGTACTAACCAAACCGCAGAAGCAGCTGCTATCAAAATGAAAAGCTAGTAGTGTATCATCTGCAGGAACATTTCATTAAACTCTTGAGGAAGCAAAATTTAATCAAAAATGAGACTAAGTAATTTCAATATCAGTGTAATGTATGTATGTATGTGTTATGTACTGTATGTGTACTTTTTTTACGCAACAGAAATGTTTTCAAATATCTACTTTAGTTTGTGTCTTTGTTTAGAGAAATTCGTTTTGATTTTTGGTTCGTTAATTGTATTGTTAGTTAGTAACATTAATTGTAATATAATTTTATTGATGCTCTAAAAGATTAAAATCTTAATGTATCTGTGTAAATCTTGTTTGAAATAAAGAAATGAAATGAAATGAAATATTGAGGGTCGACCGAATTGGCTCAAGCACCTATGCAAGTTTGTTGGCCACATCTTTTTTTTTAATTTCAACTTTAGAATTATAAAAACAAAATAATTTTTAAAAGGTGTTCTATGTTTTTTTTTTTACTATAAATAATATACATCACTAGCTGACCCGACAGACTTCGTACTGCCTCAATCGATATAAAAAAGACCTAGACTTTTGTAGCCCGCTACCATGCCACCCGCTACCATGCCACCCGTTACCCTCTCCCGCTTCTCCACTACCTTCTACCCGCTACCCCGTTGTACCCAGTTATCCTGTTACCCGCTACCCCGCTACCCAATACTTACACACGCTACCCGCTTAACCGGTAATCGCTACCTACTATCCCCTACCCTACTACCCTCTACACGCTATCCCGTTATAAACAGCTACCCTGTTACCCGTTACCCCACTTCCCATTACCTAATTCTTCTAAACGCTACCCGCTTCACCAGTAAATGCTACCCACTAACCGCTACCGACTACCCCGATTTAGAAAGTCATGACAAAATAAAAATAAAAATCTTGCCAAAAAAAATTGAAGTTCTAATTAATAAATAAAAAATAAGGTTTGATCAAAGAGGGGTGAAAATTCAGGGTTGTATGTATTTTAGTATGATGTATCATACGAAAATAAAAACAAAAAAATTAGTAAAAAAAAAAAAAAATTAAGGGTGGACCACCCTTAACCTTTAGGGGGATGAAAAATAGATGTTGTCCGATTATCCACCCTATCCGATATCCTCGCAAAGATTCACGAAAATCGGTCGAGCAGTTTCGGAGGAGTTCAATTTCGCACCCCGTGACACGAGAATTTTATATGTTAGATATAACGAGTGTTCTTGTTTTCAAATGTTCTATGGAACTAACGAATTCAATTGCATTTTTCATCTATAAAAAAATTCTATGCTGTGTAAACAAAATTTTATGTTTATGCATACATATATTTAAATACCCACTGAACATCTCATTATCATGACCGTAAGCTCGTGCAGCCCAGTTAATGTTTTTATACATTATTATAATAAATGTAAGCTACTGTATAAATAAATGTTACTTATTTATTAATTACTTATCGACCCGAAAGATGTTGGTATAAGTTTTTCCAAATGAAGATACTACTTACTTTAACTAATATTTTAATATTAGAGTAGAGAGTAATCCCTTGAAAGAAAAAAGTTCTTTATTTAAAGCAAATCTTGTATTTAAATGCTCTTTAACAATTTGGAAAGCAACCTCGTAATCGTTTCATTAAAGATTTCAATTGTCCTTGTAGGTAACTATTTATGTATAAATGTTTCAATATAAAGGGTCCATAATATGACGTTACTCGGAGACATCATATTGAGACGAATTGGTTCAGGAGTTGCAGCCAGCTGACCATCCAATGCGTTTTCGCTTCGCTAAGTGGGCCTGCAATCGACTTAGAGAAGATGCCGATTTTGCCAAAAAAATCATCTTTTCAGATAAAGCTCATTTTGATCTTGGCGAGTATGTAAACAAGCAAAATTGTCGAATTTGGGGCACAGAAAACCCGCACGCATACATTGAAAAGCCGATACACCCAAAACGAGTCACTGTTTCGTACGGATTTTGGTCCAGAGGCATAATTGGGCCATTTTTCTTCGAAAATGAGCAAGAAGTAGCCGTAACAGTCAATGGCGATCGTTATCGGGCCATGTTGAACGAATTTTTGTTCACAAAAATTGAAGAGGAGGAAATTGGCAACATTTATTTTCGACAGGACGGCGCTACGTGCCACACAGCCGAAGCTACACTCGATGTTTTGCACCCTGTTTTTGAAGATTGCATTATAAGCCGCAGAGCTGATGTCGTTTGGCCACCTCGGAGCTGCGATTTGACACCGTTGGACTATTATTTGTGGGGTGCAGTAAAAGCTAAGTGTTACGCCGACAAGCCAGAGACAATTGACGCTTTGAAGGACAATATTTGTGAAGCCATTTGTGAAATACAGCTGCATACAATCGATAATGTGCTTAAAAATTGGACCGATAGTGTAGGCTACTGCATGGCCATGAAATTATTTTCCATTATTAACCAGAAGGATTGTACTTTCAAATAAAATAAAAATTTAGAAAATATTCAGTAGTTTTTTTTATAGTAGGTACCTATCTATTAAAAAAAAAAAAAGTTATCTGGCGGACTCTTTACAGTAATAATTTTAAAATTTAAGTTGATGACTTAAGCTGCTACAAATAGGCAATTTAGTCGAAAGCGAAATTCTCATGACGCTTTGAAAAAATGGATGTGGAGAAAGAATCCTTACCTTATTTTAGAACTACAATAGTTTTGCAAACCTTTGTCCTACTTATAATTATGAAATTTTGGCCTGTGTTTTAATAACAGAATTATCCCTGAGTTAACCCTAAGACTAACTAATATCCACTCAGAGCTCTCTTTTAATGCATACTTAAGTAATAGGTTTTTTAAGGCCTAGTTCATATTGCGTTCGACTTTTTAATTTTTGTGCTTTTCTGCTTCTGCAAAGTTATTTAGCCAAAGACTTTTTTTTTCTTAGAGTTTGTATATGATTTTCAAAATTATCAAGAAAAAAAAATTGGTGTTGTGAATCTGAAACACATTTTTAATTATAACAGAAAGACAAAGTTCTTTCATGACAGATTGATACTCTTGGAATGTTGGCAGTTTTTCGCAAGAGGCAGTGAAAGATGAAATAAACCCTTTATGGGCACGCGTTCAGCGTAACAGCCAACGCATGTAACCACTTCTCCACGGGCACTATACAGTATACATGCTGGAAGTCATCCTTATTTAGAAAAAAATGTAGTCATGCTTACGTCTTCTCAAAAAACATAACAGTGCCTTTAGGAAAGGTACTCTTTTTCCATACCATTCTTTTTTATTTCTCTAATTTATTTTTCAATCAGACACAAACGAAGACAGATGAAAAGAAACAAACGACATATATAGGTACATTAAAAACAAAGCCCGCAAACCTAATAACACAGATAATAAATTTAAACAGATGTCTCATCCTTATGACGAGAAATGATAAAAGAACCTGAAATCAACCAACAAAAAAATTTAACATGCCTTAACACATATTTTTGCTCCTTTTCTTCCCTCAAAACTAAGGCAAAGTAAAAAGCGCCTGAAAGGTCATTGCCTGGTAAGAAAAAAATTATTCATATTTTTCTGCAGAGGCATCTGTATTCATTTATAATAAACTGATAGGTTCTCATTTAAGCTCTATAGAAATATCGATCGCGTAACAACCTTTGCAAAGTTGTATAACAGAAAATTTTATTTGGAGGTTTAATAGGGATTGAGAGCATACCTACATAGGTCTATTTATGATGAGTTCATAATTACGGCTGGCATTATAAAAAAGTTATTCGACAATAGCTCTCTTCACCCTGAAATCTCTATATATAAAAGAACAGCTTATTTCTGTGTTCGTTCGCTAACCCGCCAAACCGCTTGACCGATTTTCTAAATTTGTTTCCCAAACTTAATAGGGATACGGGTAGAAGGCTTAGAAAAAACAAAACTTATAGGCGCAAAATTATAGTCCGATTTTAAGAAAATTTAGTGTGATACTAGCTTAAAATGACATTTGAGTCATGACTGAAACGTCATTTTAAGCTAGTATCGCACTAAAACTGTTCATTAGCGGACTATAATTTTGCGCCATACTTTTAAAATCACAAACGGTTCACATGTTTAAAAATAATGCTTTCTCACTACAACAAAATAAAAACAAAGCTGATCAATTTACAAATACTCAATGTATTTGTCACTTTTTTTTTTCTTATAAAAAAAGGGATGTCAGTCAGTGAAGCAAGAAAATAAGCGTAGGTACATTATGTTGGTATATTTAAACAAGCTGTCCCGGTAAATTTTCACTATTTCCAAACCTTAGCTTGAAAAAAGCAAATGTTTTCATTTCGCTTTCAGAATTTAAGGACTCACTCAAAGACAGCATTCAATCAAAATAATATTAAGAAGAAAATAATTAAAATCTAATGAAACTGCTGTCCAATTTTAATTGCGGAATTAAGAGACACAGCAGAGCACGTGGTGAGAGCAAGTGTCAAATGCTGAATTTGTGCACTGAACAAGAGCGCCTTGATGGACATCGACACATTTTTTTAGTTTCACAAAAAAAAAAATTTTTTGAAAAAATATTTTAATTTTTGCATAAGCTAATAAATATATGTAGGTACACACATAGGTATCTTTCTATTAAAAAAAAAATCTAAGTTTACATTGTGAGATGCGTATGGTGCTGCCTTATTATTTTGCTTTTCATGCAATTTCCCTCGCACTTTGGATTGCGATGCTCTGTTTCTTCATGCGACCAATGTTTTAATTTTTCAATTTATTTAATTTTTTTTCTTTTTGGAATGGAAAACGCTATAAGTAAATCGAACTCTATTGAATGAGATATCTAATCAAGAGCTTTTACTAAATTGCTTATAATAATTTTTGTGTAGTCTTGATGTCAGAACGTACCTTTCAGGAGAAGTTCTCTGCTTGGTGGTCACTACGGAAAAGAACTATACTAAGAATTTTGGCGGCAAGCTACCGCAAGTTGGCACTCACTGTTTCCTGAGTGGATTCAGTTACAAAATAATAAGAGTTTTCTAATTTCCAATTCCACACGCAAACACAGAGTGAATCCAACAAAACCGCTTCTTTTGGAATAGGTACTCTATTTAAAATCAAGCAAAAAGGAATTATTTTGTTTTTTTTAAGTAATATTTGCATATACATTGTCTAGATATTGGTGCTTTCAAGAAGGTGTGGACCTTTTAAAGTAGCATGGCT
This sequence comes from Sphaerophoria taeniata, assembly GCA_943590905.1. Lineage (NCBI taxonomy): Eukaryota > Metazoa > Arthropoda > Insecta > Diptera > Syrphidae > Sphaerophoria > Sphaerophoria taeniata. Next base: position 144,865 of record OX016540.1, read on the forward strand.
GTAAGATAGATTCTGATCAATCACGTTCATTAGACTCGAGATAAGGACTGTTGCTCCTTATTTCTTTTATCGTGCATCTTGAAATGAACTAAAAATCGACATCCTAAGTTTTTGAAATTTTCTGAAATAATAAAAGTAAGTATACGACACAGTGATCTTCCACTTTTAATCTTCTGCGTATTCGGGTTTGGTTAGATGGGCTTATTTTGAAATGTTCGTAACAAAACTGTTTATAATAATTGCATTGGTGAGTCGCTTCTTATTGTTAACGAGGAACATTCTCATATTTTAGTCAATTTCTTTTTTAGACGCTTACCAAAGAATGGCATATCAAGACTTTGGAAGAATATTCTCAAATCCATACTGTATATAGTATATCGTGCAATGATAAAATATACATATACCACATCTGTAATTTTCCAATAGAAGTTATACAAACAAATATTAGAAATACACATTATATCCCAAAATATGTATTCGAAACTGTGTTGAGTATTCTTCGTCGTGTTTAAGATTGGAGTAATACAGGTATTTTTTCAGTTGATCGCATGACATAAGATTCCGAAAAATCCAATATCAATAAGCAATTTTGCGAGAAAGCTTGGAAAAATGCGTTGAATATTGATAGAAGTCCAGCATTGGATTGGGCATGTCGCCCAATCTGTCTGACGAAAAAAGGACTATATTGTTCGGGAATAGAAATAGGGAAGAATGCGTATAACTGTTATAAATAAATTCGAAAAAAAGAAACAAAGAAGAACCAAAAGTAACGCTTTCAGCTGTTATATGATTGGTGTAGTACATAGATCAAACACACAGCCCTTCATACCTCACAATTTTTCAGGAGGCAGCCCTACTTTTCCTTACTTAAAAACAAAACAAGTTTCATTAAATTAAATATTTATTAAAGTTAACTTATTATATTTTAATTGCGTTTTTGACTATGTGAAAGAATGAAAAGATTCTAGGCAGTGGACACCCGCGAACATGCAACATATAGCTGTCTATGGGAGAAGCACGTTTTTTTTTAGGATCACCCACGCTTTTGCCCTTTATTAATTGTCATAGCGAAACGAACTTTAGTGGGGAATTAAGACTTTTGAATTAGAATAAATCTGTAGGAGTTATTTGGATTCGTAGAATAATTACATTTTCTCCTATCTCTGCCTACGCCAGTTAAGATTGTAGCATTAATAATGTTTGCCCAAAGTTGTTTGACACTAATTCATGCACCTTAAGTTCGCATAAGCATTAATGAGACGCATAATTTCAATTGCAGCTTAGGTGTGGTCACTTCGACTTCCCCTTTCCCGATCACCATACCCCCTTCCACTCATCCTCCCTTCCCCTCTCCACAGTTCTCCTGACATAATATCATTACCAAATAAAAAAAAAAACTCCAGCATGCAATGCATGTATATAACCGATTTTCCCCCATTGGATTCATCACAAAATCTGCAAGTAGGATTTCCAAAAAATTTTCAAGAACGTTTTCATGTTTCAAATCTGATGATGGCTCCATCTCCTTCAAGCCTACTTTACACGATATGGATTTTCTGTAATATGGGCTATCACCTTTTCCATAATATGGAAAATCAAGAATGACCAGATCCTGATAGATCGGATTATAATTCATGGATAACTTCATATTCGTATGACATTACAAAATGAGTTGTTAGTATTTGTCGATGAGAATAAAACAAAATTAGTTACCTCTCAAAAAAACGCATATGATAATACAATTGACAATTTGGTTAATAGCAGGCGTATGATGTGTTTCTTTTTTTCTTTTTTGATGCTCTAGGTTCTAGGAGGAACTGGGAAAATATTGCTCGCGAATTTGATACTGACAAAAGTAGGACAGGGAAACTGCACACATAACTTTTTAAAGATACCATCAATAATTTCTTTAAAGCGGGTACAACGTCCCGTGGGTCGGCTAGTAATATATATCTAAATGTGAAACTAAATATATACATATATATTTCATTCTAAAGGCGGCAGATAGACGGAAGATGATAATAAGTACTTTCCAATTTTAAAGGTTAACTTTATTGTTACCTTAACTAAACAGAAGGCATCACCTGAATTTAATGGATCTAATATCAAACAAACTTCGTATGAAATTAAAAACTTAGGCAAAAAAAAAACCCTAAAGATCAAAGCATATGTTTAAAGGACATATTCCTTCGCACTACAGTATCGGCTTCATAATTTTCTTGGAAATGTGCTTTGTCTGTGTGATTAAATAAATACTGTGGTATGGTCTGCATGTCACAAACAAAACAAATTTAATCCCATTTTAATTGCGTCTTAGCTGAAAGTTGATATTTACTTAATGATGTGCAATCAAGTTAAACAAAAAAAAGGAGCAAAATATAAAGCCAAATCAAGCACGTCAGATTTCAGCTGTTTTCTTTTATATTTAGGACCAGTTTTTATTTTATTTATACTTACAAAACTTAAAGTTTCATGTAACCCATGGATCCAGTTGTTGGTCAGTTAATTGTTTTTAAAAGTACAATACTACAATATAAAAACTATTATTCATTGTGGACAAGTGCGAGATAAACTCGCTCGAGGAGGGTTCCGTACTTGATTATCCGACCCTACTTTCTTTCAGTTTTGAAGGATTTTTCTTTTTCATTTTCTTGGAAAATAATTTGAATAGTCTTTCTGCCTATTTCCTTTTTCGTATTTTTTATCTTTTCTCTTTAATAACTTCGAAACTATTTATCTTAAAAACATGAAAACAACATTTTTAGATTACTACTGAATACTTAAATTTGTGTACCAATTTCATTGCAATCGGCCTAGCAGATTCGAAGAAATCGCTTGTGAAAGACGAATGAAGAGAAAACGAAGTGATGTTATAAGGGTTTCGTTTACACTCTGTGTACGGAACCCTAATACATATTCGGAATTATGCTTATTTACATCATCACTGTAACGTTTTTTACATTTTCTGTAATCTACACGTTTTAACTACATTTTGAAATCATTTTGGAAATGCCTGGCCAAGCCCTTTCGGAGATGAGGAGGGGGTGAAATTGAGTGTTTTTCATAGTCCTTTTTTGTTGTTTTTTTTTTGAATAACTTCAAAACCATTAGCCTTGAAAATATAACGTTATTTACATTATTACTGCATTTTTTTGTTGTTGTTCTGTAATCTATACATATGGAACTATTTTTTGAAATTTTTTTTGAAATTTTTTTGGAAATTCCAGGCCCACCCTTTTTGGTGATGAGGAGGGGGTAAAGTTTAGTTATTTGCATTTTCGGCCTTTTTTGTTGTGTTTTCTAGAATAATTTCAAAACTATTTGTCTTAAAAATACAAAAAAAAAATTTGTTTGTCATTGCAGCAATTAATGAATGATTGTACTTAATTTGAAGTCAGTAGGGTTACCACCTGTTCAAAAAAATGGTTTTAAAATTTAATGAAATTGGAAATTAGTATATTGAAAAATATTGCATGTTACATAAATAACTGTGACTTCTTATCATTTTTCCGGTAATATTGATGTTATAGACCTATATCTTAATTTTTTTAAGGAATTTTAGGTCCAGTAGTTTCGGAGATTAGGGGGGGGGGGGAAATGGTTTTTGACATTTTTGCCTATTTTTCCATATTTTCTTATATAACTACAAAACTATTTCTCTTAAAAATATAAAAAAAATATGATTGTATTTCTACTTAACACGTTGATATATTGGCCAACTTTTAATTCAATCGGTATAACGGTTTTGGAGGAAAGAAATTGTAAAGTTGAGTCAAAAATTAAAAAGTTACTCCAAATATTGAGTCATATAGTGTTATATGTAACAGTACAGACTTCTTATTTGCTTTTTTGTAATCTACAGGTTGAGACCTATTCTCAGTATCTTTTTCATAATTTTAGGCCCAGTAGTTTCGGAGATCAGGGGGGAGAATGGTCATTTTTGTATTTTCTTATCTTTTCTCTTTAATAACTTCGAAACTATTTACCTTAAAAACATGAAAACAACATTTTTAGATTACTACTAAATACTTAATTTCATTGCAATCGGCCTACCAGATTCAAAGAAATCGCTTGTGAATGACGAATGAACAGAAAACGAAGTGATGTTATAAGGGTTTCGTTTACACTCTGTGTATGGAACCCTAAAAAGCTATAAGTGTTATGTTTTCTTAAAGGTGCGGGGAAATAACTCCACGGGAACTAACTCCACTGAGGGATTTACTTCCCACTAAGTGAGAACTTACTCCACTTTTGTAAAGTGTAGTTAGTTCCCATGTACGGTGAGAACTTAGTTCACTTTCGAATGGGAATTAAGTTCACACATTTATACATGGCGCAGGGAAACTGGTCCGGAAGTCAGAAGTCCCGAAAATGGGACCACTATGGTGGGTCATTCGTGTATACATACATAACTACAACCCCAAAATGTCTTATAAATAAATAAGATCATTTTTATTTACTACCTATTAGTCGACAAAATGGATAGAGCAATTCATTTTCAAAGCTGTTGCCGTTTCCTTTAATTTGGGAAAGCATGCTAGTGTCTGGAAAGCACTGCTGCACCGCAATTATTCATTTTGAGTATCTTTTTTCACCTTGGTCTGAGGATGATGACTATCTGTAACACTCAAATCAATTTGGTTTGATTGGGAGCGAAGCGAGCGGAAAAAATTTTGCCCAAAAGAGAATCAATTTGGGGTGTGAAAATAAAAAAATTCGCGCGAATTTTTTTTATTTTCACACCCCAAATTGATTCTCTTTTGGGCAAAATTTTTTCCGCTCGCTTGCAATTTTCGGTTCAAGCTCCAAATCCTTAATAATACAATTTTTTAAACCATTTGAGAGGGATTGTAGAGTTAATAGAGTCAGTAAAAAAATGTCTTTCTGATGGAACTTTTAATGTTATTATTTAATGTAATAGCTCAGTTATTTAAGGCGACAAAAGGATGCAACAAGATGAAACTGGGTTCAAGTACAGTGTGCTTGTAGAATGCCCTACTCTCACCGAACACCAAACTTCAGAAGAATGTTTGCATTGGAAAAAGTTTTCTTTATGTCACATAAACTTACAGCATGCGGTATATGTTTACAATTAATGAAATACCATATAGGGGGTCAGATTCTTAAAAATGGGTTTCCGAATGACTAAGTTTCTCAATATTTTTGTACATGCGTTTTTTTTAAATTATTTTCAGTCTTAAAAACTGAATTTCGGAATGACTTCGTTTCTAAGACATTTATTTTAATTTCACAAACAAAATTGCTCAGTATACTTGAATTCTTATTTTAAATTTTTCTCAATTAAAGTGACAAATTATTTCAAATTTGAAGGGAACTAGATCCACTAATTTTTTGAAGAATTTAATTCCCACTGTACATGGGAACTAACTACACTTTACAAAAGTGGAGTAAGTTCTCACTTGGTGGGAAGTAAATCCCTCAGTGGAGTTAGTTCCCGTGGAGTTATTTCCCCGCACCATTCTGTGCGTATGCCTTACAATTCTCTTCTTACTCTGTATAGAAATGGATGTACATTATGTACCTATGTTTTTTTGCTTTATTTGTGAAATTGTCTGGGTAGATGTACACATAATACGTAGCTGTCTCCAGACATAAAAATAAAAATAAATAGATTGGCGCGACTCGCGACAGCTCTTAAAGAGCCAAGGCCTAAGTAGCTTACACTCATCAACAATTCTTTGAGTGTGTGTGAAGAATTGAGGGGACCTGCAATTTAACGCCGATTCTGAACGGCAAAGTTGAGAAGCATTTTTTTTATGACAGATGGATACTGAGGAAGTCTTGTCAGTTCTTCGCAAGAGGCAGTATCTGTATTCGTGAAAGATGAAAATAATAACTTTATGGGCACGAGCAGGATTCGAACCCATGCGCTCTGCGTAGCAGGCAACGCACATACCACTACTTCACGGGCACCCCAGAGATAGTTCGTGTAAAAAAAAAAAATAGCAAAAGTAAAGTCCGGATATTGGGATTTGGGAATACCAAAAATTGATCGAAAATGTGAGTTTTGGCATGTTTTATGAATGGAAAGTTTATGGTGGAGTATACTTAAAATGTTATAACTGAAAATCATTTTCTCTGTTATTTTTATCTAAATGTTCCAAATTTTTTTAAGAATGAAAAAAAAAAATGATTTTTTTAATGGAAAAAATTCCGAAAAAATGGGAGATTCTTTGTGGAATTTTTTCAACGAAATTTTGCATTTTATTCCATTAAAATTTCGGAGAAAATTTCACTGTCAAACTGAAATAAGTCGTTTCGCTCTCTACGGATTTTACAATAAATCACATTGAATTATGAGTTTATCATAATGCTCAACACTGCGTGATAGAATTTGTGGGGTTGGCTAGTTTAATAAATACATAATATTACTCGACGCGACGCAAGTTTCCCATCATAGAATTTTTATGTCGTCTACACAGGAATAGTCTTAATACGTTTTTGGAGACGGAGACTTGAAAAAACTCAAAAAAGCTATGGACCAAAAAGACGTTTAAAGGAGTTGTGATTTGGAGTGTAGACTTTAATATTGTTGGTCCATACAAGATACCAATAAAAAAGAATTAAAAATAGCTAAGTCCAGAATGGCTTATAGGTGTCATATTTCCTACAGACTACTATTATGATCGAAATTTCAATCAAAACACCACCGCTTACCTGGTCTTATTTTTTATTATTTTCAATAAAACTCAGTTTGATAAAGAAAAAGCAATGAGGTAACAATTTATTTTTTTTTTCAATTCTTAACAATTTGTATAAATTCAACCTCAAAACACAAAATAAATTTTATTAAATGTTTCAATTTTGCGGGAATGGCAAGTATTTATGTATGTACATATATTTATTAATGTATAAGATATGCCTAGTCGTATAACAGTAAAACATTCTTCCAACGAACAAAAGCAGTGCCAAATACGGCTCATAAAATGTATTTCTTGTACAATTTCACTTTTGAGTCATTATGTTTGGTGTATGATCGTTGAAATGAGTGTTTCACTATTTGTACACAAACGTTTATTATGTATAAAATTAATATATTATGTACGTGAAGTAACGTGAAGATTTGTATTCTGTAACATTTCATAGTAAAATTTAAACTTATTTGGTTCTCAAATAGAATTACATTTGATTTGGTGGTCTTCTCTTAAAAAAAAAAAACTTATTCTATTTCTCTACGTTTGGTTACAAATCAAACCGAAACTTCTTTTGTAAACTTCGAACGATCGTTTAAATCTAAAATAAGCTTATCAGGTCGACGTGGGGTCTTAGTCTCATTGCTGGTCTTAGCATCGTTGGAAGTGTATGATAAATTGCTTTGACTGCCATTTTTATCAGGGGTAATAACAGGCAAAATTGTTACTGACGAAGTAAATGATCTTGATATTTCCTTTTGAGAATGGCTGGTTGTTTTTACATCACCAACTTCACTTCCACCAGTCTCATCGTCTGTAGTATTGAATGTTACATCTTCAGCTGAGTTAAATTTTTCATTTATTTGGTCAAAAGTGTTATCTATGCAAGGGTTTGAAACGGTACAACTTCCTAATGTACTAGAGCTACTGCTTAAGCTGCCAGTTCTGGTGAACAGTTTTTCGCAAGTGATTTTATTCAATTTATCGTTGCTTCGTTGTTGAATTGATTTCCTTTCACTGGAGCCAGAGGAAGAAGAAATTTTTTTCAAACTTTTACTTAATCTATTTCTACAACTATCACATATTAAAAAGTGCTCACTTCGTTTATAACTATCACAAGCAATATTTTTTGAATGTTTATTGCCAATAGATTTATTTCGTTTTGCGAGTTTTAAACCTGAACTAGATCTCGGTGTTTCAAGTGCAAGAGAATTAGAAACATTTGATTTCTTAACTCCTTTTTTTGATCCCGATTTTCTTCGAAGTAAACTGGATTCTCTAGTGTCTGCTAAACATTGTTTCAATACCAAACGTTCCGAAATTTCACATATATTATCCAAATTACTGGGTTGCGAACACATACAATCTAATTTAATATTAGAGAAGCTTATGCTTCCTTCAGGTTGAGGAGACCCAAGTTGTTGACATGAAATTGTTATTTCATTTTTCTCACCTAGGTGTCTGCAACTGTTGCACTGAATATCTGCATTTATTTGCAATAAACTCTGCCAATTTTCTTGACCGGTGATGGAAGTGTTAACAGACTTGGCAGCAACTTGTACTACTTGTTGTTTTGGTGGTTCTTGGGGAATTAATGTAGCTGGCAATATTGAAGATGTAATATAATTTTGTGGATATTTCTCAAGATCATTGTTCAAAGAAAAAATTGATACATGAGAGTTTTGTTGTTGCAATTTCGTTGTTGATGATTGCAGTTGGCTGCTAGATGATGATTTTAAACTCTCTAGAAGGTGCGATATTGTGGAAACGGCAACACCTTTTGGCGGAGCCATTTCCTGTATACGTTGAAGTTGCAAACTCAGGAGTCGAATCTCTTCTAAAGCTTCTTGATCAGATAGTTTGGTTTCTGCAATAATGAAAGAAAAATTTTCTCAAGAACGTGAACAAATATCATACTGTGATGTGGTTTTCAAAAATTAATATTAGTTTAAAAAACGAAATACGAAACCGTGACAAATTTGGAAAAAAATATGGATTCTTTCCAATTCGAAATAAAATCAAAAAAATGTGCACGACTCGGTCGTACGAACTTGCTCCTGTATTCCAAATCATAAGTCATAAAAAAAATTTAATTCGTAAATAAAAATTTAAATTTAAATATCTACCTAAAAAAAAGATTCAACCTAAAAAAATGCTGTAATATAATTTCTTAAAAAATTATTGATTTTCCAATTTTTTTTTTTTAAATTAATTTTTTGTATATAAAATTTTTCGAAAATGTCTTAAAATTAATTTGGGTATGCAGTATTTAAAAATGTGTAACTATACATTTTATAAATAAATTTCAATTTTTAATATTTATCCGTTTTTGAGATACAGAATTTAAAAAAAAAAGTTTAAAAATATTTTTTTTAAATCCAAAAATTTTCTTGAAATTTTTTTGAATACAAAATATTATTTGAGCAATAAAAACTTACTTTCAAAAAATTACCCTGATCGGACTTTTATTTTTCGGGAAAATCTGATAACAAAAAAACGGTTCTATGGGCGGTGCCGTTTTGGAGCAATACAAAAATATTTTTTTTACATAAAATACATCAAAGTTTTAGAAAAAAAATTTCGAGGAAGTTTAAAAAAAATCGTAGAAGCCGTTTTTGAGAAAATTGAAACTTTTGGTTTTAGGCCAAAAAATCGTATGGAGGCTACCCTAAATTTTGATCTTAAAAAAAAATCAAAAAAACGACCCACGCGAATTCGCTCAAACCTTTAATTTTCAAGTTTGAAGACAATCGGACCAGTGGTTAAGGCTGTAGGTGCGTTTACAGACAGACAGACGGACGGAATCGCCGGAGCCACTTTTTTCGACTTCTCTATCATCGTAATGTCATATCTCATCATTACCTCAAACAATTTTTTTTACGAATTCAATACTTGCCGTATATTCTATATGTCGCAAGTAAAAGGGCAATTTCAAAATTCCTTCAAATTTAATTATATTATATAACAGTGAAAATAAAGAAATATAACAGTTTTGTTTTTATGTACCTAATTAAAAAATAAATAAATTTACATAGAATAAAAGTAAAAAAAACATTATGCAACAGACACATAGATAGAATAAGAAAGAGAAGAAAGAGAGTTATATTATCAAAATTATATCATTATGAAAATGTTATCAAATTATTAGAAAAGAACAAACAAATGTAAGCAAATCGAAGAGAGAAACAATTAATATGAGTAATTTTATTTTGGTCTGTTTTTTTTTTCGTAGTATATTGAAGGGATAATAATTTGTATTGTACAATTAAAAATAGGTGTAGGTATGACTTATGAGAGGCAGATATTTTTATGAGAATGAAAAATTAGCTCCTTAAAAAATCAATAGTTTAATAAACTTAATTAATTTAACTTTGGTATGTAACTAAAAACCGACTTACCCAACTGCGCCGTAGATGTAGTCGCTGAACTTGGATTTCCAAATGTGCGTATCTGAGGCCGGAAATTGAATTTTGCTCCTGACGATTTTGCCCCCATTCCGATTGAGTCGAGATGTGATTTACCACTTCGTAAAACAATATACACCTTTATTTAAAAGAAATATTTAACAGTTTTTAACGATGTTTTTACTATGCTTCATTTGGTTCAGAACTGAATAATGTATACATTTTCGACCTACGCAACTAATTAAAAAAAGAGGAAAACCAACACTAGCAAATAGGAAAACTATATCACAGGAACCATCAATTTTTTGTCAGGAAACTAATAAAATATCCGCAAATACTTTGAATTTTTTACTTGAACTTTTGTCAAATCTCACTGGTACGCCCCACGCCGTTGAACTTTTAAAGTTTGATTTTTTTGATTTTGCAAGTGAAAAAGGGAATATAGCTAGATCTTCAGTTCCTATTCCTAACGAATTGTTAGGTGTGAATTTTATTTGAACATTGTAATTGTTTAAACGGTAGAGTTTGTGAAGACTTGTAAGAAATTGACTATGGTATTAAAATACTTGTATGTATGTATATACTTAGAAGCAGGCATCTGGAGGGCGCGAGCGGTAAGAGCTGACTTTCGTTGCTTTATGTAAACAACATTGCTGTTTACGAAACCATGATGTTTTAACAAAATGTGTACATTGATTTGGCTGATGATCCCTTTCCACTCCGTTAATTTATTATGTGGTATTAACAATGGAGTTAATTAAACTTCTGTATTTAAGATATATAGGAAAATGTACAATATTTTACTGAAAATAAAAGAGACTTAAAAACAATAATTTCTTAGACTTACTTTGCTGCCAAATATTAATCCTAAGAGAAGAGTCACGGTTAACTGAGTATGACTAAAGAATATAATGTATAAGAGATCTGGGTTTGCTGGTGACTGTAAAAATATCCTGAAAATGGAAACATAATTATGACCTTGTCAAGCTCTTGACGGTAAAGAAAAGGTTGTCTATCAGTTTTTTAAAAGTGTTTGGTGGAACTGGCCATAAAACATTTTAAATCATTGACGAAAAAAGAAAAAGCTTTGAAGTTAAAGTTCAAACAGAAATTCTAACTCTTATGTTATTTCAACTGCTTTTTCCTTTTGTTCAGAGCACTAGAAAACTGGAAAACAATATTAGGTATTCATTTAAAAAGAAGAATTTAAGTATTGTCTTCTAGAAATCGGTGTCATTAAGAAAGTTAAGTATTACTGATGATGATGGCGACTTGTAAACTGTATATTGTACAACTTCCTTTGATTTGTGGATGTAGCTCACCAAAATCAAGGTCAGGTTATTTCTTAAAATTTATTTTAGCAACTCTTTTTCAAGCGTTCCATAATCATTTTCAATTTATTTTAATTTAATTTAACTAGAAAAAAAAAATAACAAAATTAGTTACTTACATTGACACATTCAGGAAACACGTTAGAAGGAATTCATTATAAATTGCCATAGATATGAAACGACTCTCGTTGAATTCTGATGGTGCCTTCCTTACCATAATACACAAACGTACACCCCACGCAAGAAACAACACTTCCACTAGCGTGTGAAAAAATGGACAAATAAGATTTGTATTAATAATTAATCAAAAAAAAAAAACAATAAAAAAATAAAATAAAAAAAGTAATAAAAATAAATTAAAACATAGATTAAGAGCATGCAGTGTTTAGTAACTTAAAAAAAAAGTTTTGTTTATAATCTGCCTCTGAAATTTGCTTTACTTTCATTCCTATAACGATGTAGTTAAGGAAAAAGTATGAAACAAATAAATAAAATCAAAATCGAAAACAAACAATGTGATTCATTATCTTGTTTTTTTTTTTTTTACAATAGGCGCGTACTGGCAATAACTACAGAGCTTAATTAAATTTAATAAATAGTATCTAATAAACATAAGACCGACATTGATGTTTATCTTTTGTGTCTAGATGGTCTACATGCAAAATTTGATTATTTTAAATTTTTCAAACATTTAAAGATATAAGAACACAAGAAGAATTGAAACAAGAACTAAAATTTGTTATACAGTGACGTACTAGATGTAAACGTGTAGTCCCACCAATCAGTTTTACATAAAAATGCTTTAAGATCATCAGCTGTTCGTTTGACTACAACTACAGGTGGTGAGACTAAGGTCCGCACCAATAAACAAACTCCAATCACTCCGCAGATGACTCCTAGCCGTCTCAAAAGAGCTGCATCGGTTATTTTTACAGCTTTTGCTGATCGAACGCGAAAGATGACAGAAATTCTATAACGATATAAATTTTCTTGTGATTGTTTTTTTTTTTTTTTTTGTAAATATATTATGGCGTCTAAGGCTCAAAAACTAATGCATAATTGCTTCTGTCATATTAAATTTTTAAAACCAAAACTTTTATCTTTACTTTAATTTTGAAATGTGATGAAATTGCTTTACAAAAAAATGTATAGGTATTTATATTTATATTTTTGGCTTGTTAATCGAACGTACTCAGCCAAATATAAAAATAGCTAAGTTTCATATTTTAATTTACCACGTTACGCAGAAAGAAAAGGTGAAAATCATAAGACTTGAATGGAAACATTATTCTTGTTTATTGTAGGTATTCAATAATTAACATACACGTATGTAGATTGTAGGAAGGTACTTCGATTATTTTTTTTTGATCACGAAAGTTCTTACTTCAGCATCACATTGGTATATCATATATGTACTTACCTCCACGTCTTAAGCATTAAGGCTCCATACGTCAACGAAAATCCAATTTCCCTTAGCCATATTTTTGCGGTACATGTATACAAAGATGGATTGGGGTACATAACGATTGTCTGTAAAAACAATAATTCTTTACAACTTGGCACACTTCTTTATAAGAACAGAAAAGAACAGTGACAGACATATAGATGCTGCCAGAGGAGCTTTCGCTCTGACGAAACGGCTGTTTTACAGCAGTCGGCTTGACCCCAAAGTAAAGGTAATTTGCTACATGGCCCTCATACGGCCAATGATTGTTTATGGTTGTCCAGTGTGGTTCAACATTGCCCCTTCCCAAATGGAGAAATTTCGGGTGTTCGAGAGGCAGTGTCTTCGGCGTTGTCTCGGTTTGTATCGGACACCGGAATCTTCTTATCTGCATTATTATTCAAACAAAGGTTCTATACAACGGGGCTCGAATCAATAGAATTGACAATTTCGTGATAAAACTTGTTCGGGGCCATATTGCGAGAGCTTTGACTTCGACAAACAATTTGATTTTCGGGCCGTTCTATCCGAACGACAACTACTTCGAGAATGCACGCTTGAGCGGCTTCATCCCACCAGAGCCATTCCTCTATTTAGACAAGTGCGGCATGATACAGGATAGATTGGCAGTACCGCTTATCTACCACGTCAGGCGAAAAACTGTATAGACCGGCGACTCCTGTATGAACTAGGCATCCTCGCTCGTGATGGAGCGGAGCTGCTTCGGTTCAGTAGGGCTGTGTCCGAACAGGACCGCATTGATAGGGTGAAGCAAGAGAATCAGTTTTGGTGGCTTCAAACAGCATTAGACAATGGGTAGTTCGGGGTGGGGTATTTTTGCCTTGGCCGGCTCACATACTTGTTTTAGTCCTAGGTTTTAGGTTTAAGTAGAGTAGGTACGTGGCACTATAAAATAAAAAAAAATATTTAAAAAAAACAAGAAAAACAGATGAATAAATAAAGAACAAAAACACAAAACATTAAAAATATATATTAAAAAAAGGACAACTACAAAGCTACAACAGTAGAAAAATTATAAATGAAACAGTTTTCTTGCCGCTTTGGTATTCTAGTTTTAAGTATAGTTTGTAGGTAGAATAGGTAATTTTAAGTTTTATTTTAAGGATCCTAGCATGTAAGTAAAAACCCAAAAAAGAGATAATGACATTGGTTTTTTTTTTAATTTTCTAATAGCACAAAAAAAAATGAAATCGAAGACCGAAAGGCATTCATTTTAAGAACAATGAATTACTAAGAGTGCCCGATTAGGGCCAGTAAGTTATACATATATAAGTAGTAATAATTAGGCTAGTTTCCCATTTTTGTCTAGCATGTAAGTAGATTCAAGCTTAGATGAATAAAAAAATGAATATGAAAAAAAAACAGAAAAGAACAGGCACAAAATGTGTCGCTACGTGCGTCCAAAGGACATCCAAATAAAATACATAGATACAAAAACCTAAATTTATAATAGTGGTGGTGCGATAGCTCCACAAAACCAGGGCCTTATAGTGAATTAATTGCAACAATTCCTGAGTGCAGTTGAAAACTTGTATGCCGATTTCAAACAGCTAGGGTTACGTAGTTCTTCACATGATTCAGTACTCATGGGGCAACGGAAATAAACAAACATTATTCGCATTCGCAAAAGTTGGATTTGCACCCACTAGTTCTAAGCAATAGCCACAATTTATTAAATATTTTTGGACTTAGTTAACCATCTACATTTTTATGTTCATGAAATAGTTATAATATTATATTAACATATTATGTTACTGGTTAACCTGCCGACGACGTTTGTGGCAGAATTATAAATTAATAATGCACACTACGCCAACCTTGTGAGAGCTTTGAAATTGAGATAGGTTTTAAAAATCCATGATAGGAAGGGTGAAAAACAAATATCCCTTCCTGAACCCAAAATTCATACTATTACTAAGTATTTCATGGTCAAAGCCGCTGTGGAGCCTAATATTAAATTAACTTATTTAGGATGAATAAGTAGAAGCTCTGAAACGGAAAATGTGTTTGCATATTCCGATAATTTAGACTTACCGTACTGTATATACAAAACGCACCCATAGCTATTACTCTTAGTAAAGCGGGACTAGCAGCTCGTACAACCTGGAAAACAATATATCTGTGAGAATGCAATCGATGATCATTGATAAAATTTAACAGAAATACACTAACATAGAAAAAATGTTACTTTACTCGAGGTCAAGAAGCTGCATTTTTTTAAAGGTGTTTTTGTTGTTTTATTTACCCTATTCTTTTAAGTGAATTTTTAGGTATACTTTCCTTGAGAAAAGTATTTTTTTTAAATATTGAAAACAATTATGTTCTCGAAAACAAATGTAAATAAAATATGAGGCAATGACAACTTAGTTTATTGCTTTTGTTTCAATCAAATAGCCTTTATAAAGCATTGACCAGGCTTATAATTATTTCAGTTGCCAAAGACGTCGGCGTCAGTCACGTCGTCTTGAAGGTGTGGTTATATGTACAGACATTCAAAACTGTTGGCTATGATTTTGTTAAATTATGCTTCACAGACTTTAAAATGCGTGCATTCGGTAGCGACGAATCCTTTCTTCGTTGGATAAGAAACTTTCTGTCGAAATTTTCTGTTCTATTCAACTTTTAAAAGACGGATTAAAGTCTGAAACACACAACACAAATATTGGTGTGCTGGGGTCAGTTTTGTCCCCGAAACGTTCATGCATATCTTGATAGCATTGCATTTCTACCTTTAAACATATCAGCGGTAAGACTCTTTATTTTAACATGATATTCGAACGATTGTACCAAAAACCGTAATCAGATGTGATAAATATTATAAGAATTATCTAGTAACAATAAAAAACAACACATGCTTCCGACAATTATATTTCGGGCGATTTTCAATTTCAGATTTAGTATAGTAGTTTAAAATTTATTTATTTTAGAATATTACATAAGATATCGTTAATGAAGGAAGCATCTTTCCTGTAGCATAAGTTAATAAGAAATACTTAATGATCATACCTTGACTTGCTGATAGCGAAAAGTAAACCACGCAGCTGGCGGTAAAAGTCCAATAATAGTACACGCTAATACCAAAATGCTTGTCCGCATTGGCCAATTCAGAGCGGCAATGCATGGAGAATTATCTTCGCATGAATCACAACCTTCCGCACAAGGTAAGCATTCGTATTCCTGAATGTTATTGTAGGTTGAGTTCTTTCCCTGAAACAATTTTAAAGAGATGCTCAACTGTTTAAAACTTGTTTTTTTTTCTGTTTACATAAAAAATGGTTTCATTGAATTTATATTACTCCAATAACTCTTACAAGAAAAAAAACACAAACATATTTTTATAAGATTAAATGACTGTGTTTATATCCAACATTATCTGTAGTGTTAACGTCATCGGTCGGTTTCCTCGACAAAATTCTAACATTGGATTGGACAAAATTTCAAACTGAAATTTTTTTACATGCCTCACCCTCGAAATCCATTTAAAATTGTTTTTGATTTATTCTTTCCAGGGTTAGCTATCGGTTTACTGATTTCTGATCTACTCGTACTCAGTTTAAACATAGACAGTATTAAGCAAATATCCGTACATTTTTAGGGCTTTCATTTTGGTTTCATTAGAATATCAGTCTATTAGCAAAAGCAATACGTAAACATATTATCTGATTTTTTGACAGCAACTTATTTGTATTTTATTCAAAAAGTGGTTTTCGTCAAACATATACATATATACATTTCAATGGATGGGGTTATAGCTTTGCCTTATGAACATAGTTGAACAGTTAAAAAAAAAAAAACTAACAGCAGTTTAACTTCTTCTTCTTCTTCAAAAAAAAAAAAAAAACTGGTTCACATAGAAAACAACTCGATTTCAGGCTTAAATTGATATAAAATTCTCAAAAGGCTTACTTTAATAATTACCGAAACCAAAATATACGTACCAGCATAAGCTTTTCATATTCCTCTTCCAAAATACTTCCATTAAAATATTTGTGCATCGAAAACGTATCTGGAAAGTAGAATCCTTTTCGGCATACGCACTTATACGACCCACGTCTAAATCCTAGTCCTTTTATGGCTTCACACTTTAAAATATAAAATAAAACACAAAGTTAACAATCATACAACATGTGGGTACATATTTTAATAAGTAATATATCTAATAATATACAGAATAAAACAAAAATTGTCGTCAAAAATTTCGAAGGGTGTCGTGTAGATATCCTGTGTGAACAGTGAATTCGACAGATCAAAAAAGAAAATCAAAACACTATGATATGTGATGTGAGTTGCCACAAGGAAACAAGAATATCCCGGGGGATTATTTTTTGTTTTTTGCATTCGCGTTACAAATTTTAATTTAACTCGATTAACGCAATTGGGTATTTTATCAGTTTATTAATCTAAAACTTCATCATTTAATCATTTTAATCATTTAAAATTTTTTTTCTCAAAATGTTTATATGAGGAAAGTTTTCATTCCGATTCGAAACTTGCTTTGTATGTTTTTTTCTTACTGTGAATGAAATATTGCATGCAACCATTTGTAAAATGTCTTTGATTTTTGTTTCTGTTTTGAAACTTGGATCTCCTTTTAATAAAGTTGTTCAAAGGTGCTATTTTATTTTTTTAGGAAATTTGTGCACTTCTATAGCAAAGGTTTAAAATTTTGGTCTCGTGAGTTTACTAAAGTAGGCAATTGTGGTCAGGCCTCAATTCGTCAAATTCATTGTCTGTCTTAAAGCTTCGTGTGAATTATATTCAAATTGAATGTTGCTTGAAATTGATACAGAATAAAATAAAATAAGATCAATATGTGTTCACAAAAATTATTACCATTGTCGTTCGCTGTTTGCATTTGTCAGTTCCGGCAAAAATATTTAAGGGTTGCACTACTCCTAAGGAGTTACGCTGAGGACATTGGTCAATATCTACTCGTCTTAGATCAATATCGATTCCAGATGTTCCCCTATTTATTAAAGAAATATTATATTTACATGGAAAATATGTATTTAATATTATAAAAATTACAATTAATTGATTGGTGTTATATGGTTGTTTAATTTTTATTTGTTTAGGTAGCTATATTTTTATGTTTATTAACGTGGACAATTTTTCGTTCGGTGCTATAAACGTGAAAGAATTATTGTGATCAGATCTGTATGACAACAAATTGTATATGCATTGTACGATATTATATCTACGTGTGGGTGATACTATAGTAGTTGACAGTTGTCAGCAATTTACGTACTTACTATGCAAGAGATTGCATTCCTAGCTAAAGTCGGTTAGCAAGCCGTGATTGCTTACATTACAACAAACAGCTTATACTGTACACAATGGCTGAGTTGAAAATTATTCTTCGGAAATTGAAAAATTGAGGTCTGAAATTGAATACTCAACTTCTTCGTACAAAAACCATTGCCACGCGTGGACACAAAAATTAAGTACTGCAATAGCAACCCACGGCTCACGTTCAAAAGAACAACCAACCTACAACATCCGAGATTCCACCACTATTAGCCAATTGTTGAATCAATTAACGAGGTTCTGAAGCTTCGAGTATTTATTCATGTGATCACAACTATTGATACTGCGAGCCCAATCAGCTTTGTGCAGCGGCAATACGTGCCATCTTTTATGATGACTTCCTTGGAGTCACCAAATAATGATTTGTATGGCATTAATAACTGAAGTTTTAGTTAAAAAAAAGGTAAAATTGAATGTTATATTAAATTTAATGGTTGTTAACTATAGAACTATATTAAAGATCCACCTGTTTTAGGATGAAATGAAACAAGAAAAAAATGAAAGAAGATTGTAAAAGAATAGAAATGGTTATATAAATAATACAAAACAGTGTTAAAATAAAGTTTGAAAACCACACTCATCAAGCTCAAACAAAGGGAAAAACTTAAGGTACAAAGGTCCTTTAGAAGGCTGATGTATTTTTAAATCACATTTAGTTTTCAATGGAGCTGTTCGGGTTGATGCAAATTAAATAAATAAAAAGGAAAAAAAACAATCTTTATTGGCTTGTTTTTAGACGAATGTTTCTTTTTCCAACAGAGAATCAGTGAAAAAGTATCTATTAAGAACAACTCGAATTGCAAACATTGCAGAAACATACATTTTCTGTAACACAGATTTTGTCAAAATGCAATGTGATTCATTTGAATCCAATAATGATGATTTGATTATGATGATGACACACTGTGGCGTATGAATACTTTCTTGTCCTTTGTTTGTTTATCATTGGGATTGTGAGTTTTGAATTTCATATTCTATATTTGGCTTTGATAAATGTTTAATTCATTCAATGACTTTCAGTTTCAAACCATACACTCCCTTTTCTAAGTGTAAATCAACTTTCGATCGAATATGGTGCCGTGAAATAACGCCAAGCGAAATAAAGCCGAGTTTTTATATGGTTCAAGGGTCTTAGAAGTTGATTTTTCGTACCCAATTTCCAGACCTCAAAAATTGCGTCCCTAGTAAATCAACTCCGACAATGCCGCACTCCATTTTCACTTTTGCGTTCGACCTAATTTATTACTAATTTTAACTTAAAATGTACATAAATTGAACAAGATTACTTTTGTTATTATTCCTGAATACTTTTTATAAGAAAATACCTTTAAGAAAAAGAAAAATACAAAAAACAAGGATCACAGTTTGTTACTTGCTTTTGTTGTAGTCAAGTTTCACAAGAATAAAGCACAATATTTTTGGTTAAATTTTTAATTAATTAATTACAATTTGATATTGTAACACCATAAAATTGAATCGAGTATAAGTTTTGTAAGTTAAAATGAAGAATTCTTTATGCATAAAATAATTTTATTTGTTATTGCTGCACGAAATCTTAATTTTTTTTAGTTTATTATATTAAACTTACTTGAAAAAGTAAGATCCATTTTCGAAGCCAAAAAATGGTACGGTGTACGTCAACATCCATATATTTCCGCCACCGCAATCATAGTAGGGTTTCGACCACCTTCCATCTTCATAATGTACAGATAATGTATCCTCCTCAATTTTTTCTTCCGTTTTATTGGAGTACAAATGAAATGCTTAAAATGGAAAAGACTGGTGAGTTTAATTTATGGTTTAACGTGTTAATTTGCTGAGAGCCCTGGAAAACTTAAGCACGGATGAAATACATAAGCTTTTAAGAAACTGAAGCACAAAACAAATGGCAAAACGTTTGTCTTTGATTTACCAAACAAAGTCCCTTTGGTATTAAAAGCCAGATTCGACCAAATCGTTTTTCCGGTTTTTGTTCGATTATCATTCTTTTTGAGTTTGATTCAAATTGGCTGGTATTGTTTCTTCAATTTTTTTGTGTTTCACTCTAAATGTCAGAGGGAAATAAACATAGGGCCCCCGGTGCCGTAGCATAATGCCGATTAACATAAAGCTGACTCGATTTTAGGGAACTTTCAATGGTGTCATGGTGCAGAATCACTGACTCTGGGTCAGCTGTTAGGTTGAAGGGCGTAGTGAAATATGACTCGTTAAAAGATTTTTTCCGTTCAGACATTTTTGATCACACGCGGAACGTTGAAAAACCCAAGAAAGAACAGGGTATTCTGGGTTGTTTTGACCAAAAGTTGAGGCACTTATAATTTTTATGCGAAAAGCCAAACAATAAAATTTAAACCGTTACTTTAACGAATTTAATTTAAAAATATTAAAAAGTATACATCGGTATCTACACCTACTTCAAAAGTGACACAATTCCACTGAGCACTGAAACCCTTTAAAAGAATTAGTTGATGTAATATTGGCTTTTTCTAGCTCGGCGTTATGCGCGGCACCTTAGAGTTCAAAAATTTAATTTTTTATATGGGAGGCTCACGCGCACAAATTTCTTCATTTTCAATTTAAAAATTTAGTGAAATAAAAAAAAAAAACAGGACACACTTATGTCGTTTTCCATTGGTCGGTTTTTGACGTTTCTTCTTGTACCTCCAATGGAACGGGTTATGATCTATGTGTCATTCTTGGGACCATTCTGTTTTCAAAACAGAAGAGTTCTGATCTTCTCAGAAGCATTCCGTCTGTCAAAGTCAGTCCAATGGAATAGTTTCAGAAGACTTCTGGACTCTTCCGAGGCCATCGGCTGGGACTGAAACAAGACATACGACAGAGAGAGAGACAGATAGACTCATAGAAGGAAAGAACACATAACATAAACCTACGTGGCACAGAGGAGGAGACATAGATTTATATTGTCTCATATTATCGCACAGGTGGCCTCAGATAAGCTGGAGATTATTGTAGAAAAAGACTGCTGCCGAAGCTGGGGCTTGAACCCGCAACGTTTGGTTTAGCAGTCAACTACACTATCCTTTGAGACATGGCCACAATAATCAACTTTGATAATCATTATATTAATATCTTTTTGCTACGATTTTTTATAACCATTACAAATCGCATAAAAAGTGACGCATTATCAATTAACAATTAGTAAGGACTGCAAACAAATTTCTCGGATAAATAATAGTTTTAAACGACTTAAAAGATAGTACGAACGACAAACCGCTTTAGGATGGGGTAATACCTACATAAAAATGTTAAACACATATCGTCGTAATTTCAAAACTTAACCCGTACTTTTTACGTTTGTTAACAAACGAGAGGCTTGTCTTAAATTTGTTTGATAAATACGAATTCTATTGATAAACTAATGTTTCCATAGAAAAACATTTTAAATCTTTTTTGGGATGACTGAGTCATTCATTCGGGGAGAACCTTAATTAAAATTTCACAACTTAAATGTTTACCATATCAAAAATTTAATTAATGTTTAAATTGTATTCACCTTTAATATATTGATCATTACGTGAAATAACTTTTTTTGCATTTTTACGAGCTAGAAAAAACCACTCTGATGTGTTGCCCAGGTAGTGATATTCTGTTGCTAGGTCCTTGGCAAATAATGCTCCCTGATTCGGTGATGGTAGTCTGTATGCAAAAGGGCAGAATAATCCTGGTTGAGATGGATGTTGATTCCAGTCGAAACAGTTCCCAGCTGCGAAAATATCATCATCAAACTCCACCATTGACAAGACAGATGCATGCAAAAGATTAACTGATGCTTGCACTGAAGGTGATGTCATTTTGAAAATTCTGAAAATTTTAAACAAATATACATATATGTATATGATATATCAATATTTCTCCTGCAATAGAAAATTTGCTCGTTAAACACGCATTTAAAGTGGTTGTACAGTTTTTGTATCTTAACAGTCATCGTAGTATGGTGATCGACTGGTCGTAATATCATTTTTGGGCACTCAAAATATTTGAATCGAAATGTTTATTATAATGTAACTTGAGTTATATAGAAGTTTTCTTATGCTGAAATTATGAACAAATGTACATAAGTAAATAGCTGTAGTATTTATCTTCATCACATTTATAATACTAGCTCCTTCTCTTTTCAGTTAATGAAAGTGCAATTCTGAAAATATACTCGCATCCTATCCTACACAATTAGATGTAGGTACCTACTGATCGAATTTTCATTTTCTTCAATTTGAGAACATGTAGGTTTACATTTTAAAAAAAAATTCAAAATCCTACCAACTAACTAACACAAGACCATTTAGTATTATATTTCAGGTATAAAGTATGTGCACTTACATATTAATGCAGATGCATGTTTTTACATCGACAATTACAATTACATGCACATCTTCCAATCTTCATATTTTATAAGCGGTAAAGTAGACAAAATTGACAGAAATAACGCTACTAAAATCTGTTTGGTACCCTTACTGCTATACGATACAAACCTTTACAGCTACATCTCAACGTGTAATGAAAAAAAACCATATAATGATTCATAATTCTACTTGTTGATATGTCATATGTAGATCTCTTGTGGGATTATGTGTAGAGCTTATGAGCTCCAGCCTAGATAGCTAAATAACACATTGTGTGATGTGTGAGAATTGAGTGTCAGATACTCGAAAAATTCAAAACATGAAATTAGAACACTTTAAGAGCAAGTTAAGTATCATTTTGATATGTTTATGAGGACGAAACAATACATCCTTACTATGCAAAGCAAAAATTTTAATGATTTCTTGCTTAATATTCCAAGGTAATAATGCTTTCATTAAAGAAGTGTTATCGGTTAATAAGCTCCAAGCACAAACGAAAAGTGGGAGAGAAATACACCCAAAACAAAACGGAGAAAAAAACAACAAAAAAGCTACGCAGCTCACACAGAGGTGGTGTGGAACTACGCTTTCCCTAATTCCTTAAATCACATTTATATCATTCCACATCTGTGGTGTTCACCGTCAAAAAACAAGAAAAATCTTGAAATCTTTTTTCAAAAACATAAATCTATATATATAAAAGACTTATGCCCGATTTCACGAACAACTTTTAAAAACTAAACAGGCTTTTAAACCGTAAAATGAGATTTTTTGGTTTCACCAAGCGCTTAGACACTTTTTAAAACTAAAAGCCAATTTTTGAATCATTTAATTTTAAAAGTGTCATTGAATATTTTAAAAAGTGAATATAACGCTTTCTCATTTTTTCTCACATAATTTTCAGGAGGATGTCAATTTTGTAAAGATTTCCCTAAAATTTCCCATTTCAAGTTGGTGAAACTCAAAAGTTTTAAGGGTCTGATAAAATTTAAAAAGATTTTTGCTAAAAGCACTTTTAGTGTTTGTTTATGAAATTGGATATTATTCGTTAAAATCCTGGTTACCTTATCAGTTGACAACCGGTTGACCGATTTTCTTAATTTTTGTCTTAAACTAAAGAAGAATAAGGGTAGAAGGCTTTAGACAAACAAAATTTATTCTTTCCAAATCACAAACGATGCAAATGTCAAAAAATAATGCTTTTCTCACTACTACAAAATATATCATATACCTACCTACGATTAATCAATTTCGTTTAAAATTTCGTCAAATATTTTTATTTTTATTAACACAAAAAAATATGTCAGTGTTTTCGATATTTTTCCTTTTTTAGATTTGTTTCTTTTGAGATATGGCCTTGGAAGAGGGAAGTGGAGTAGCGGGGTAGTGGGATTGCGAGGAGGGGGTAAAGGGGTAGCAGGTGGCAGGTAGAAGTAGCGGGTAGTGGGAAACAGGTGGCTATGGAGGGTAGAAGGGTAGCGGGTAATGTGGTAGCAGGGTACAAAAGTTAAGGTCTTTTTTTATCGATTGAGGCAGTACGAAGTCTGCTGGGTCAGACTTTTTATTGTTTATCAATTGTAATGAATAAAAATGCATTTTTACGCATCCTAACTGCGACGTTAAAATAACACAAAAACAAATTATGGTTTTTCTTTTCTTTGGGAAAATATGGAATGTTACATAAAATGCATTCTGCATTACAATTGTGAGCCTTGCCTCGAAAACTTCGGTTGTTTTCATTTAAAAGACAAATGAAAGGAAACGGTGCCTGGGGGTCAATTCCCGATCTGTGAAACTTTGAAATGATAAAAAATCTGATTCTGACTACAATTCCAATAGACAACTTCTCTTCTTTTCAGAACCATAAATGTCTGACTTTCACTGTTAACCAATTGAGCGCTTGCATATTGCAATATAAAATCCCCATTATTGTGTTTCCTATACTTGAGAATATAATTACAAATCATCAAACACTATACCTAGGTTAATCATAGACACTCAGATTGACAGGGCTCTGACTTTGCACAACTGTTCTATTTTCACATTTTATGAGTTTTTAACCGAATCTTATGGAATACCTATATCATGTGAAAATGCTTTCCTTTACTATTTTTCATATCTTTTTAACAAATGATTTACGAAGATATAGCACTTTTTACAATGAAACCGACCTCAATAAGAGTTATTAAAAAATTTTTTTTTCAATTATTTCTGATTATTTCTGTTTTGATTTTAAGGGATTTTACCATCAAGTTTCGATACAATCATGCATTTTGTCTATAGGTACTACTTGATAGGGAGAATTGACTGTTTGCTTGTGTGTTCACCTTTGGAAAGCTAATCTATTTACGGGTGACATACCTACTACGCACTTAACTCGAATAAACAGTCAAGGTGTCATCGGTGCTTAGATTGCATCCTAACATCATGCTCATGTATGCAAATGTAAACATTACTGATTAATAATGATTGAGCACACCTACTGACGTATTGAAAAAAAAAAACAAATTTTTTTTAGAAAAGCTTTTAATAACGTGCGAGTTTTCATCTCCGGTATTACAATGTTTAATTTTTCTCTTTGAAAGATGTTATTCTTTCAGCATCAGAAATCATGCGTTGAGATTTGTTGGAATTTGATCCACTTAAAAAACTTATTATAAGTATGCCCACAGGCACTTTCCTAATACTTATATGTTATATCTTTTATGTATAGCAATATTTTATGATCATTAAGATAATTTTTTTGTTCGGTGTTTTTTTTATTCATATTTTGGATTGATGCTTTCTTGCATTTTGTGTTTTAAAAGAAAAGAAATAGGACCAGGAAAAGAACTTACCTAGTTAACATATTGGCTCTATTAACTGCTACTTCTGCCTCGATTCGGAAACGGTCTTGGGCATAGCGATCAACAACGCCTTCACCTAAATTAAGAGACGTTCCTGCTTCACAATTTGACCCTAGAGAGTGCTGGGTTTCAACTATTTGCAGGAACTTTGTAACCACATCCCTTCCACGCATTAAGTTTCTTCTATTATTTCGACTTATCTCATCCCAATCATACAGTTCATCTTCGTTAGCGGCATCGTCTGCAACATTTCCAAAAAGCGTGTTTGTATGCATATTTTTAGAAGCATCTTTTTCGTTTAAGTTATTCCCACCATCATCAAAACTGAAAACATCTATTTCCGTACCAAAACTATCCTCATCAACGGTCACTATCCCCTTGTCTACATATATTTCTTCGAAATTAATGTCCGGTGAATCTGATTCTTGAAGAGCGACCTTATGCACAGGATGTATACCACTATCGTTGGTATTTATTGGTTGATAGATTTCCCTTTCTCCAGCTGGAAGTTTTGTGTCACTATTATAACCGTTATCGTCATTTAACTCAAAGTCTTCTTCAACATTTGTGATGCCTCCTTTTTCGGAGTCCATTATAGGAGTCTTTATCTGCGATTTCTTGTCATTATGGATAGAAGACTGAAAATCTGCATGTTTTTCGGTTGTTATATACGATTGTTCACTTTGGATAACAATATCTGACTGCTGCTGATTAATTTCTGCAGAAATTGTATGTGACAAAACGTCATTTGACGGCTTAAAGTTCACATCAGAACTAATAAAAGCTGTTTTTAGTGCTGTGTTCTCCTCGATAAACGTCTCCGATAACTCTTGGCGATAGTTTTCTGTCTGTTCAAAATGCACGTCGGAGCCAAGATTTTTGTCGTCAGTATGATATTCCAAGTTCATGTGTTTCTTAAGGTACTCTAATCCCTTGTCTACGTTCTTACGTATATTTTCCATTATTTTTTTCTTATGTATTTTTTTCTTCTTAAAAACGGTTGGTTCATTTGGTGTCATTAGAGTTGAAGATATCTGCATGTTCATAAAGTCAGGTTCATCTGTTCTATTCGAATCTTCATGTCTAATATTGGTTTGATTTAAAATGCTTACTGAACCATTGTTCTCTAAATTAAGCCAAAAATCACTACCGAAAAGCTGTCCCATATTGCTTCCACTCCCACTACCAAAAGAAACGCTTTCATTTTCATAAATATCGTAGTCGAACGTTAGGTTGTCAAATGCTTGCAAGCCCCAACGAATGTGATCTTTTTCATTAGAATGACGAACACGAGATCTTCCATGTCGAATAAAAAGCATGTCGCTGGACGTTTTGGATTCCTGTATAACTGAAGTCATTGTTGCTATAAAAAGAGCAGCCATCGAAACCGCAATAGAATCATATTGGACGTTCGGCATATTGCTTTTTTGTCATGTTCAACCATAGAATATGTATATCCTCGATTGTTTCTTCTACTTAAAAATATTAGTAAAATCTAATGTACATATTATATGCCATCAAAGATAGGACTATTGTAATATCGAGGAACAAGTAAATCAATTATTCTTCGATGAGGCATGAAACTGTACTAAAAATTTGCAGTGCACTTATCGCCATTGTTTTTTTTTTTCAATTGACTTCTTTTATTCTTTTTAAGCGCAAGTAATCACCTCCGTCTGGGACAACCATTTCCATACGTTTAAAAATCCGCATGGCTTGAAAGAAAAATTGTTTAAAAGACAAATACCGTTAGTGTTGTTTATTTTTTTCTTTCATAAATCAAAATTGGTCAAATTTCATGGTATAGCATTCAAAATAGACACAATACAAAATTTTTGTAACAGAACATTGTAGAACCTTAAAGTTAAACCAGCCTGGACGATTTTATAATACACTAGTCGACCCCGCTAACCTCCAGAATAATAAATTAAACACAGATTTCGTCAAAATGTAATGCGATTTATAACTGTCGATAAGCTTACGATAGGAATCTATTTGCCGACTTTTCTGTAAGATTCTCCCAAAATTTGTATTCACATGGAAACATAACTGGACTAAGATTTGTCTACGGTGAAAATTTTATAAAATTGCTTTGGGCGGACTAACAAACCAACAACAGAGACATAGCCATTCTTAAGGAGATGATGATACCTACAATTTGTATGAAATTAATCAAAATTAAAAATTAATAAAAATCCTAATATTTTATAACAACAAATAAACGCTACTTTGCCAAATGGCACATTTTTCTTCATATGTGTCTGCCAAATCAAGGGGCACGGTAGTGCCCAGCCAAGTTCTCTAGCAACTTTGGCACTACACCCTTATTTACAGGAAACAACTCAGGGCATTTTCCACACCCCTCTAACTTCTATACCAAAGAAGCCAAAAGTTTCAAACTCACATCATTTGTTAAGCTAGAAGAAGCACCTCAGTAAATTTCAGATATTTAGCATAAGTAGTTTCTAAGATACAATGTTCCAAAAATCACGAAAACCGTAACTGACTGACTCACTGACTCACTGACTCACTCACTCACTGACTCACTCACTGACAGATCATCAAAATTATGAAGCACTTCCCGTTGCCCTAGAAACTTGAAATTTGGCACAGTGGTAGGTCATGTGGTACATACAAAGGAAAAAATCGAAAATTTGAAAATTTTCAATCAGGGGGCGTGGAAGCCGCCTACTTTTACATTATTAATTTAAATTATATGAAGCACTTTCCGTTGCCCTAGAAACTTGAAATTTGGCACAGTGGTAGGTAATGTGGTACATACAAAGGAAAAAATCGAAAATTTGAAAATTTTCAATCAGGGGGCGTGGTAGCCGCCTACTTTTACATTATTAATTTAAATTATATGAAGCACTTTCCGTTGCCCTAGAAACTTGAAATTTGGCAAAGTGGTAGGTCATGAAGTACATACAAAGGGAAAAATCGAAAATTTGAAATTTTTCAGTCAGGGGGCGTGGTAGCCGCCTACTTTTAAATTATTAATTTAAATTATATGGAACACTTTGGAGTGCAGTAGAATCAAGAAATTTAGCACAATGATAGGTAATGAAGTACATACAAAGAAAAAAATCGAAAATTTGAAATTTTTTAGTCAGGGGGCGTGGTAGCCGCCTACTTTTACATTATTAATTTAAATTATATGAAGCACTTCCGGTCGCCTTAGAAACTTTAAATTTGGCACAGTGGTAGGTCATGTGGTACATACAAAGGAAAAAATCGAAAATTTGAAAATTTTCAATCAGGGGGCGTGGTAGCCGCCTACTTTTACATTATTAATTTAAATTATATGAAGCACTTTCCGTTGCCCTAGAAACTTGAAATTTGGCACAGTGGTAGGTAATGTGGTACATACAAAGGAAAAAATCGAAAATTTGAAAATTTTCAATCAGGGGGCGTGGTAGCCGCCTACTTTTACATTATTAATTTAAATTATATGAAGCACTTTCCGTTGCCCTAGAAACTTGAAATTTGGCAAAGTGGTAGGTCATGAAGTACATACAAAGGGAAAAATCGAAAATTTGAAATTTTTCAGTCAGGGGGCGCGGTAGCCGCCTACTTTTAAATTATTAATTTAAATTATATGGAACACTTTGGAGTGCAGTAGAATCAAGAAATTTAGCACAATGATAGCAGAGTTGCAAGAGCTTAAATCATTTAACAGCTTAAGCTAGTCTTTAATTCACAAGCTAGCAAGTGAATTATGAATTAAACTTTTTCAATTCATAAGTCACCAAGTGAATTAAATTTTCTGAATTCATAAGTCAACAAGTGAATTATGAATTAAATTTTCTGAATTCATAAATCATCAAGTGAATTATGAATTAAATGTTTTCAATTCATAAGTCACCAAGTGAATTATGAATTAAATTTTCTTAATTCATAAGTCACCAAGTGAATTATGAATTAAATGTTTTCAATTCATAAGTCACCAAGTGACTTATGAATTAAATTTTCTTAAGTCATAAGTCACCAAGTGAATTATGAATTAAATTTTCTGAATTCATAAATCATCAAGTGAATTATGAATTAAATTTTTCTTAATTCATAAGTCACCAAGTGAATTATGAATTAAATGTTTTCAATTCATAAGTCACCAAGTGAATTATGAATTAAATTTTCTGAATTCATAAGTCACCAAGTGAATTATGAATTAAATTATCTGAATTCATAAGTCACCAAGTGAATTATGAATTAAATTTTCTTAATTCACAAGTCAACAAGTGAATTATGAATTAAACTTTTTTATTCATTTGTCAAAATTCACATACTGAATTATGAACTTATAAAATCTAATTCATTAGTCAGTTGGTTGGTGATTAATGCATAATTTTTTTTATCATAAATCAGCAATTAGCTGGAGAAAATATAAAAAAAAAATATCAAAGAATAATAAAAAAATAAGTCAGTTTTCTACTCAATTCGAATGAAAATGTATGAATTAAAAGAAACGTCTGTCGTTTAAATGGTAAAACTCACTAAGAAGTAAGAACATGAATAAATATTTCAAAAAATTATAAACAGATATAATTTCATAGATGTTGATGTTCCAATTGCAAGATATGTTAATTAGTTTTCATTTTGCATCGAATTAGTTTAGAATACAAGATTTGAAATTTATGTTTGAAAGTCATTTTATTAAAAGTTTGAATTGTTAGTTAGAGAGTTTTACCTTTGAAACGACGATTGTAGATTTTATTAACAAAGCAGAAAATAGGAATCCGTTCTTACTTATAACGGGTGTTTTTTTCGAGGTATAGAACTTTAAGTTGGCATTACTTTTCAAGACGCTGACCGATTTTACAGCTGTCAAGTGATTTATTCTCAGTTTGGTTTGGCAATTTATCATGCAATTTTATTTCGAAAATAATGGTTCTGTGCGGATGCGGAATACTTATTGCGCACTCGCACTACGTCCATTTTATCGTCGACAAAATCATCCATCAGAGCTGTTTATTCGTTTCGCACCACGTTTACTCTAATTAATAACTCGCATCCCCAGAGACACCATACGGTGCGTACAGAAGAAGCTATTGCTACTGTAGAGCGTAACATTGAGGAAGACCCGAATGAGTCCATCCGCCATCGTTACAGTCAAATTGTTTAGTATAGAGCCATGATTACTAACTTTTTCATTCCTGAATTGAACAATCATGATGTCCAGGAGCTGTGGTTCCAACAAGACGGCGCAACATGTCACACAGCTCGAGCCACAATCGATTTATTGAAAGACACGTTTGGTGACCGCCTAATTTCACGTTTTGAACCTGTGATTTGGCCTTCAAGATCTTGTGATTAAACACCACTAGACTATGTATATGGCAAGTATTGAATTCGTAAAAAAAAATTGAGATGATGATGAGATATGACATTACGATGATAGAGAAGTCGAAAAAAGTGGGTCCGGCGATTCCGTCTGTCTGTCTGCCTGGAAGTTTACAGGCATCTACAGCCTTAACCACTGGTCCGATTGACTTCAAACTTGAAAATTAGAGGTTTGAGCAAAAACTCATATCCCAGTTTTTTTTTAAGATCAAAATTTAGGGTAGCCACCATACGATTTTTTTTGGCCAAAAACCAAAACTTTCAATTTTCTCCAAAACGGCTCCTACGATTTTTTTAAACTTCCTCGAATCTTATTTTTTTTAAAATTAAAGTATTTTATGTAAAAAAAAATTTGTATTGCTCCAAAACGGTACCTCCCATAGAACCGTTTTATAGTTATTAGATTTTCTCGAAAAACAAAAGTCCGATCAGTGTAATTTTTTCTGAAAGTGCGTATATATTGCTCAAATACATTTCCATTCGAATTGAGTAGGGCCCTACTATGTAACTCGATTCTACAATAAAATTGCTCGAATTCGAAAAATTCGTACTATGTATCTTTTTAACTACATTCGAACAAACGAGAATCGAATAGTTGTAGTAGTGCCAATTATATTCTTATGAACTTTCGAATAATCGAGGAACTACGTAACTCGAAAGTAGAATTCAAAACAAGGTAAATTCGAAAATAATCACTCTACATCAAATGTGCTTGCGAGCAGATCGGCTTAAGAAGTTTGTTTGTAAAAATGTTATTAAAAATGGTGTTTTAACACTTAATTTCGATGAAATAATGTTCAATAGATACATGATGATATCTTTTGAAAGGCGGTAGTTTTGAATAAAGCTGCAATTAAGTTATTTTATTGGATTAAAAATGTCTTTAGTAAATACTGCAAGGTAAAACGTTTTCTCCCTAAGATCCTTTATATATGTATATCTCTAATCCGCCTTTCCTCAATTTGTTGAACTCGTTTCGGATGTTTGTCTGAATGCAAATGTAACCAAATCGCAACACTTTCCATATTTATGTAAGGCTATCCAATAGAGACGGGTTGATTTTGATGGCTCGTGGCGGCCATATTGTTTCTTTTGCTATCTGTTAAAATGTTATATTTATTCAGTCACTCAGCACTACAAATCATGGTGCCAAGTTACAACGTCGAGCAATACGTGCAAATGATAAAACCCTATTATAAAAATGCGTGTTCTTTTAAAGCAACATTGCGCACGCTGCGCCCTTTTTATGAGGTATTTGGCCCAGGTACACTGCTCACCGTTTAGTGACCTTGAGTCCACCGGCTCAGTGAACAATCATGAACCAGCCAACAGCTGTACGTCAACGGAATACAAGATCTGCTGAAAATATCACCACTGTTCGTGAAAGTGTGCAGCAGAATCTGAAGCCGTCAATTCCGGAAACCTAAAAAACAACTGAACCGACCAATTTCAGCCTTATTTATGCTCCAAAGCGCATCCAAAATTGGAATAATGGATGTTCCGAATACGCGCCACTCATTTGAAATATTTAATAGGTACATATTTCACACATGTTGCCATTGATAGGGCTTTCAAATAAAGATGAGACCTTATTGATTTCTCATATACAACTAATGGAAAACACTTTATTTTTAAGTTCATACAATTGTTTGCACAGCAAACATTTTTTTATTTTTGAATATTATGTCGAAAAATCCGAGTCTCGTTCAAAAATCGAAAATTTTCTAGCAGGTAGCTTGGCATTATTGGCATTCTATTCTATTTTCATACGTAGTACGATTTGAAAGTAGAATCGGAAATGAGTTTCGAATAGAATCAAAAGTAGAATCGAGTTACATAGTAGGGCCCACTTATTTTTTTTCATTATTCTTCGATATTTTTTTTTATATTTTCTCCACCCAATTGCTGATTTATGATAAAAAAATTATCCATTAATCAACAACTGACTAATTAATTAGATTTTATAAGTTCATAATTCAGTTTGTGAATTTTGACAAATGTATTAAAAAAGTTTATCTCATAATTCACTTATTGACTTGTGAATTAAGAAAATTTAATTCATAATTCACTTGGTGACTTATGAATTGAAAACATTTAATTCATAATTCACTTGGTGACTTATATATTAAGAAAAATTTAATTCATAATTCACTTGTTGACTTGTGAATTAAGAAAATTTAATTCATAATTCACTTGGTGACTTATGAATTCAGAAAATTTAATTCATAAGTCACTTGGTGACTTATGAATTGAAAACATTTAATTCATAATTCACTTGGTGACTTATATATTAAGAAAAATTTAGTTCATAATTCACTTGTTGACTTGTGAATTAAGAAAATTTAATTCATAATTCACTTGGTGACTTATGAATTCAGAAAATTTAATTCATAATTCACTTGGTGACTTATGAATTAAGAAAAATTTAATTCATAATTCACTTGTTGACTTGTGAATTAACAAAATTTAATTCATAATTCACTTATTGACTTATGAATTCAGAAAATTTAATTCATAATTCACTTGGTGACTTATGAATTGAAAACATTTAATTCATAATTCACTTGGTGACTTATGAATTGAAAACATTTAATTCATAATTCACTTGGTGTCTTATGAATTAAAAATAAATTAAATCATAATTCACTTGGTGATTTATGAATTAAAGATTTTTTAATTCATAAACTCGCAACTCTGATGATAGGTAATGAAGTACATACAAAGAAAAAAATCGAAAATTTGAAATTTTTCAGTCAGGGGGCGTGGTAGCCGCCTACTTTTACATTATTAATTTAAATTATATGAAGCACTTCCCGTCGTCCTAGAAACTTGAAATTTGGCACAGTGGTAGGTCATGTGGTACATACAAAGGAAATAATCGAAAATTTGAAAATTTTCAATCAGGGGGCGTGGTAGCCGCCTACTTTTACATTATTAATTTAAATTATATGGAGCACTTTGGAGTGCAGTAGAATCAAGAAATTTGGCATACAAGTACATCGTGCAATAAAACAATTAAAATATGAAATTTATGATTTTCAACTGAGGGGGCGTGGTACCCACCCATTTAAAAATAAATTTTATAAAATATATGGGGCACCTCTGATCATCGTAGAATATTGTAATTTGGCAAACTAGCAATTCTGTCAGTCAATATAAAGAAATAAAATTAATTTTTAGATTTTTCTGCTTATCATAAAAGAAAAAAATCTTTGCAAAAAGTAATGATATCACACCAAAAACATAAATGTAAAAAAAGAGCCAAGTTCTCCCGTACAAAAATTCTGCCTAACAAATCAGCCACGAAAAGTAATGAGATCTAAAAGAACGCCAAGTTCTAAGATTCAGCAAGTACTCGTAGGTGCATTGCAAATGTTTTAAGTGGACTTACACCGAATCAACTATTAGTTTTGAAAGTAACTTGTAAACTAATGTAAATTAGTTAATTTTTTTTACTTGGCGGGTTTTCTCTTAGTAACCTAC
This sequence comes from Sphaerophoria taeniata, assembly GCA_943590905.1. Classification (NCBI taxonomy): domain Eukaryota; kingdom Metazoa; phylum Arthropoda; class Insecta; order Diptera; family Syrphidae; genus Sphaerophoria; species Sphaerophoria taeniata. The sequence goes on from OX016540.1 coordinate 179,058, forward strand.
TATTAAAAAAGTTTGGAAAACTTGCTAAGTAAAAAAATTAACTAATTTACATTAGTTTACAAGTTACTTTCAAAACTAATAGTTGATTCGGTGTAAGTCCACTTAAAACATTTGCAATGCACCTACGAGTACTTGCTGAATCTTAGAACTTGGCGTTCTTTTAGATCTCATTACTTTTCGTGGCTGATTTGTTAGGCAGAATTTTTGTACGGGAGAACTTGGCTCTTTTTTTACATTTATGTTTTTGGTGTGATATTTGATTTTCTAAATTCAATTGATCAATATAAACGATCGATGATGTAATGAAGATAAAATGCGATAATTTTCCGTTAAAGTTTTCAGATTTCTTACAAAATAATTTTACAATACAATTTGTAAACATTTAATTAAAAAAAAAAATGATTTATGATTTTTGCAACATAATTATAACTAAATTTGGTGTAATAGAGTGCGATTTGTCAGAAGTTTGCACGGCAATGTGAATTTTTTACACAATTTCCGTTACTTCTGCATCTGCTGAGAGGTCTTTCATTTTCATTGAAAATACTTAAAAATTATTTAAGAAATAGAATGACTCAAGAACGTCTTAAAAGTGTATCCTTAATAGCAATAGAAAATGAGGATAACTATCCCACACCTCTTTCCCGCCCAGATACCGCATGCGCTAGCGTCCATTTTCACCGAGTACTTAAATAGAAATTATTTGTTATTAATAAAATAAAAAAGTGATTGCGATACGTAGGTATATCATGAGAGTTTGTGACTGCTTAATGCAAGCAGGTCCAAAAAAGAAAAACAAAAGCAAAATAAATTAAAAATTTACAAAAAGTAAAAAAGAAAGGAAAAATGCAATATTTTAAAGTCAAAAAATGTAAAGTAAAAAATAAAAAAAAAATAAAAATAAAAAAAAAAACATAAAAATAAAAAAAAGAGTCAGTTTCTCTCTACTACATATACCTACGTATTTATTTATTTTTTTAGCTGTTTAAGGAAGTACTGATGGGTGAAGTACTGATGTGTGAACTTGCTATGGTTGAAATCAAAAATAGTAGTGTTTTCGTTCACCTTTCCTCACATTCTCGCTATTGGTTAATTACTGACATAGTCAGTTCTGTGATGAACTTGATGAAATTGGGGAACTGATCTTAGAGAATGAGAGTTAACGTTAATACTCATTTCGTCAAGGAGGGTGGAAGATTCTGTAGCACCGGATAAAATTAGGTGTACGAAAATAATATCGGCAACTTCATGACGTTTTTATAGAGATTGTAAGCAATGATACGAAGGTAAGTTGAAATTGTCAACCCATGGAAGTCCTCTTAAGGCGAAACGAAGGAATTTACGTTGTATTGCTTCAATTCTCTTTATATGGACTTGGTGATATGGGGACCATACTTGGCTGGGGTATTCCAGTAGAGGCCTTAAAAACGTGGTATAAAGGGTAATTCGTAACCAAAGGACCCGAAAATTCCTTAGACCAACGTTTGACGAAACCTAAAGCAGAATTAGCTCTGGCTACGATATTATCATAGTGAGACCTAAAGTTAAGCTCGTTATCGCAAATAACACGTAAATCTCGAATAGTTGTTACTCTGTAAACAATACATTCGTTTATATAATAGTACCGTGTTGGCGGACGGAAACGTTTACGGAAATACGTGATTGTTTGGCATTTGGAAACATTAAGTTCTAAATTGTGTTTTTGACACCAAACAAAGAAATTGTTTAAATCAGTCTGTAGGGGAAAGGCATCATCGGGTAAAGAAATTTTTCTAAAGATTATCATGTTTGCTTACATTGAAACTTGGGAATTTACAATCACAGATTCTACATCATTAATAGTCAGAATAAAAATAATAGGGCCTAGATGATTGCCCTAAGGGACCCCCGATTCCGCCGTAAATGGTTCTGATATCGAAGATCTAAATAAAACGCGATATTTACGGTTGGATAGGGATGATTCCATCAATTAAATGAAACCAGGAGGGCAGGAGGGAATCCAAGAGCCCTTAACTTGGAAGATATAATATTGTGGGAAATTTTTATCAAACGCCTTGCTTAAGTTCGTAGCAATAACATCAACTTCTTTTTTACTTTCTATTAAGTTAAATGGCAGTCGCCCGTAGCTTAGTTGGTAAGTGCGTTGACTGCTAAGCCGAACGTCGTTGGTTCGAGTCCCACTCAGGCCAAGTTTTTATTTCATCTTTCGCGGGTACTGCCTCTTGCGAAGACCTGACAAATTTTCCAAGAGTATCAATCTGTCATGAAAAAAGTGCTTCTCAACTTTGCCGTTCGGAATCGGCGTTAAATTGTAGGTCCCCTCAATTCTTCACACGCACTCAGAGAATTGTTGATGAGAGTAAGTCGCTTAGGCCTTGGCTCTTCAAGAGCTGTCGCGCCACTCTATTTATTTTATTTATTAAGTTAAATGCATAAGAAACAAATTCAGTTAAATTTGTGGTCGTTGATTTCCCGAAAATAATGATTTGCAATAGATTTAAGTGAAATATATAAAAGTAATGTACATAATATTAATACCTATTATAATTTTTGTTTATGTTTTGTTTATGTACCTATATTAAATTAAAAACTAAAAAGAATTTGTTTAGGGCCCTCATTTCAATTTTGCACACGGGCCCTCGACAAGTTAGCTACGCCACTGCTTCAACTTGAAGTTGGCATACATTGTCTTTTTTACTAACAAAAAGAAAAAAAATGATTAAATATCACTTGATTATATGATGAAAAGAATGTTAACCCTTGCTTTTGTTTAATCAACTAAAAATTCAATTGTGTTTTAATTTCTTTTTGCTAAATTAGCAAAATTAAATTCTTTTTTCCTAGTAAAGAGTCTAAGGTCTTATAAAGTTACAAGAAAACCCGTTTATAATATAAAAACTTTTGAGAACAGCAATCTAATGTCACTACTGTAAAAGGCCAATGCCTTTGCAACTTATAACTATAAGGCTTTCAAATTCCAGAAAAGGATTTTTTAGGGATTTTGGATTTAGCCAAAATTACATTAGACAAACTGATAAAACATTGAAAAAGTCAATAAAAAGATTTCTTAGTGAGTGAGTTTTTTTTTCTATCTAGCATCGCGCATCTGCATAGCAGGGTGGGTGGGTAAGCATGCTATTTTCTCAAAATGCAAAAACGGCCAGAAACACTTGGGATCCTGTGACCAGTTTTAACTGATAATAATATTTGTAAAGTGTTCGAGCTTTGTATTATGTAAGCTCCTGCGTAATGCTATAAATAGAACTCAAATACGGTAACAAACTTATATTATTTCCGCGAAGAGGATGGTTTTGAGAACGCGATTGTGCATATCCAAACCAGGAAAAGTTATCTTTGTGTGAGAGAGAATTTGTGGTGAGCTTCATTCTATTTGTCCACATTTTTATTTATAAAAAATAGAATTATACATAGGTTCTATGGCTTAGTTTAGTTGCGGAACAACGATAGGTAATGATATCTTTGTATTAAAAGGGTATACATGTATGTATGTATGTTTGTTTATTGTAGCTAAGATTTCTTACATTTTCTTATATATAGTATTGCACAATTTACAGAGATATGGTATATTAATTCTACCTTACAACTGAAAAAATAGTATAATTTTTATTACAATTATCACAGATTATTAAGAAGGAAAAGCTACAAGAAAAAACCTTCAAGAAGTTGGGTTTCAGATATCTCTAATAAGAGGAGAAAAGGGGGTGGAAAAACTATATAATCTCAATTTTTAGCTGTTTAAACAGTTTCACAATAAATTAACATTTGTATAAATTAAACAGTAAATAACAAAATAAGTAAATAAATACCTTAAAAATAAATGAATAAATATTATGAATAAATAAATAAATAAATAAATAAGCAAATAAACAAATAAATAAATAAATAAATGAATAAATAAACAAATAAATAAATAAATAAATAAACAAATAAACAAATAAATAAATAGATAAATGAATAAATAAACAAATAAATAAATAAATAAATAAATAAATAAACAAATAAACAAATAAATAAATAATAAATAAATAAATAAACACATAAATAAATAAATAAATAAATAAATAAGTAACTAAATGCATAAGTAATTTAATAAATATATGTATAAATAAATATATATATAACGACAGCATTTGTTTTTTTTTTTTAATTTAACATTTTTTTTTTTTCATATTATAATATTTTTAAACAGCTAAGTTTGAGATTAAGTAATTGTCTGACAAACTACAGGCAACATTATAGCGCTCAAATAAATAAGTAATTCTGGCTGTGATTTTATCGATGCCAGCCAATGCATGAAGATTATCGGTCGAATAATACCAAGTAAGGTTAAACATCATTTTAAGAACCTTATTTTGCATTCTTTGTAATCTTATTATGTGTGTCTTCGCGCATCTACCCCATACTGGTGAACCATAAAGCATAATGCTCTGAAATATGACTTTATAGATCACAAGCTTGTTTTCGATTGAGAGTTTGGATTTTCGATTAATTAAGGGATACAGAATATTGATTGTAAGGTTAACTTTGTTAATTGTCTCTTGAATATGAAATCCAAAAGTAAGTGTTTTATCTAGATTAACTCCTAGATATTTAACATTAGATTTCCATTCAGCAGGTATGTCATTGATTTGAAGGTTATTACTGGGTAAAAAGCAAGCTTGTTTTTTTCGTGTGAAAAAAACGGCTTGAGTTTTTCCAGCATTAATTTTTATTTTCCAATCATTGAAATAATTTTGCACTGAATACAATGCAGATTGCAGATTAGTTTCAATTGTAAAACCAATCGAATCTGATGTGTATAGGCACGTATCGTCGGCAAAAATTGCGGCTGTACATTGCGAGAATCGCGGAAAATCATAGGTGTAAATTATATATAAAAAAGGACCGAGGATCGATCCTTGAGGTACACCTGCAGAAATGGGATGCAAATCGGAGAAAAAATTATTAACAAAAACTTTGTAAAATCTATCAGACAAAAATGAATAAATTAATTTGATAACAGGGATTGGAAAGTCAAGAACAATGAGCTTATGAATCAAACCTTCATGCCATACTGTGTCGAAAAAGGGTATACATATATTATAAATTTGAGATCTTGATAATACAAATAATAATAATAATTATAATAGAGTGGAACAACAGCTATGAAGTACCTAGGCCTAAATAGCGTACGCTCTAAACAATTCCTTGAGTGCGAGTAAGGAATTGAGGGGCCCAAAAATTTCATGCCAATTCACAAAGGCTGAGTTGAGAAGCACTTTTCCTGACACCTGATATACTCTTTTAAGCCTTGTCAGAACTTCGCAACAGGCAGTACCCATGAAAGTTGAAATAAAATGTTTTTAGGCACGAATAGGATTCGAACCCACGCCTCCTTGTCCTAATTGACTTTTCGACGCCAAAACGATTACGCCACGGACACAACTGAATTTAACGAGATAATCAATAATTTTTCAATGGAAAGGCTTATGTTTCTTTAAAGATATAAAGGTAATTACATACTTCATGGCATGACTTATATTTTCATATTAGCGGAAACCCGTTAAAATCGTCTCGCCGTAAATTAACTCCCTTCGATTATTTCCTGAATAATGATAAAACACAGATTATTGAAATTTGAAAGTGATAAGTATGCACAACACACTATACATACACATTTATGTACTTAAAAGGAATCGAAATCAGCAGCGAGCAATTTTCGATTCTAGCAATATCCCGAATTTTCTGTAGAGTTTTTCTAACATTCAGAGGAACCAGTCCTGAACACAGCAATGTACGCTGAAAGTTTCATAAAACACTGTTGGACAGTTTAGAAGCCTATGTCAACAAAAACATTCATTTGTATGTAGGTACCTACATTGATATTTAATATTATAACATGGCATTTTCGTGCGAAACATAAGTACATATTGTAATTAGAAAATTGTCTCTTTGCACCCAAGGTTTGATATATGTACATACTTCCAAAGCTTAACAAAATATTTAAAAATATTTTTTTGTTCGTATTATATTTTTAGTGATTTAATTTTCCTTAAAAAAGTGTTTAGATGTATGAGCAAGTTTATGTGACCTAGTGATGCACGTTTTAATTTGCTTCACATTCCTTTGTGAACCTGAAACGATTCCGAGCAAGAGTAAAACTAATCTAATCTGCTACAGTTAGTACTTATTTATACATCATATAATAAGTATGTTCAGATATTTGTTTCTCTATTTTTTTTTTGTCGATAGGTACTTTATGTACTTCGTCTGTCTATGTACTTCGTCTGTCGAAATAACATTGATGTTTCTCAAAACATGTTTCAAATCTGTATTCTCAGAACTATCTAGTGTCAAGTCCTAAGCCTAAACCAAATCTGCCCCCTCCTCCTCTATTTTTTGAGCAAACAAAAAAGATACAAGAAATATAAATATAGGTATAATTGAGAACATGCTTTCAACGAAAAAAACTTTTGAGAACTTAGATTTAAGTACAGTACAATGCGTGGTCCTACACACACTGGGCAGATTTGGAGTTATGTTTTTTTTAAAGATTTATTTAATTACACTCTTGATTTTACTTTTCTGGATTTCCAGTTTTTGGTATTCGATTGCAATCGGTTCATTGAAGTTAAATTTATCCGAAGTTCGATAAAGTGCAAAAAACTGCAAATACCGGAATTTGTTAACATGAAAGCCCCAATCGCAACACATTGTCTGCATGTTTTGAGTTGCATATCAATGGTTTCGATTGCAAAATAGGGGTAGCTAGATCATTTTTATTTAACACTTAAATATCTGTAGCAATTCTATGAAAAATCTTTTAGAACTGAGCGATAGTCTACCTTTTACTGAAACTGGAAAACAAAGCCTTTTTACACATATGTACATATATGTTTTTGTATATACATGAATGAGAAAATTTTCTTGCTTTCCAATTTTGCAATTTGCTATCTGTATTACTTTGTAGACAGCTAATATTTGAATTCCAAACTTTTCCTCAAAAGGTAACTTTTTTTTATTTCTTAAATTTAATAATTACTCAAAAGACTACACATTATGTATACTAAGACAAAAATTTGGATATCCAATATTTGCAAGTGAATAAGGCAATATTCTACAAATTTATTGAACGAATTTTGCTGAAAAAAGTACTTAGTTTTCTTATCTGTATACCTTAAAATCAGGCAAGTGCAAGAAATTATTTGCTTTTATTCGCATTTCAAAAACATTGAATTTTAACATCTTACTCGATTTAAAGGTGCTTAAATATTTGTCTTGTAATGTAGGTAATCCAATAAATTATTTGACAATGAGTTGAATTTCGTCGCCATAGGTTTGCTAATTATTAAAAATGATTGGTGAAAACGCCTACGTGTGTCATTTGTATCCTTTTTGCTACCCCATAACTGTTGTTTTCTAAGTTTTCACTCATGTATTTATGGGACATTTTATTTAGTTTGGTTTAATCACTTTCACTTTTCGATTCCTTTTTTCATTTTTGTTAAAGAATATCACACTACTTAATAGCAAAAATGATATACACACATTTTTTTTCGAAGAAAATTTCACATTAACTATCCATTGGTCACAGTTGGACTGAACTTGTATTAGCTTTTCAAAGGCTGCATGAAATATACAGTCGTTAGAATCAAAATCACAAGATATATGTATATATAATATAATTTTATGCACTCAATGATTTAATATACAAATTGAGAAATTTTATTTTTCTGGACAGCTCTTTTCACAAACATATATGTACCTATACAAAAAGCCCTTTTAAAAGCTTATCCTTAAAGATAAGGTTTTAGACGAACCCGACCGTATAAATGTACTGCTTTGTTGAGACTGGTTGTAAATAATTCCAGTTAGCAAGTTTTATACAGAATTTTTGACAAAAAGCAACGATTAAATAAAAGAACATAGAAAACAGGGTGATGCCATATTATGCTCCAAAAACCTCGAACCTAGAAGAGAATAAATATGCACGAAAACTTTCCATACCAACCCAAAAAAAAATACAATATCTAAATTTTTTCTTATATGCTGTTTTTTTGTGATATTGTGTGTGTATGTATGTTTTTTTTTTAATAAATGTAATAAAGAGAAAGATGAACCAAAAATAAATCTACGAAAAACTTAGTTTATTTTTTTTTCAAAATGTTGGTTTTACAAATGGTAGATGAAAAAGAATGTAAGGTTATTTATACTTCTGTTTCCATTTCAGATATACTCACCCCAACATCATTATCTAGCAGTTCTGGGCTTAGAGTTCAACTTATACCAATTATCAAACACCCTGTATGTAGAGGGCAAAATAAAAAAACAGTGCTTATAGACTTAATTCATTTGAACTCTTTCTTAAATCCTCTTGGGAAAAAGGGGCTGGTTAATATTTCACTGTATCACTGATTACTTTATGATGTAGGTATAGTATAGATATGCTTCGCTGTTCCTGAATAATGCTTTATTATTGCATTCAGACTGCATTTTGATTGTTGTATATTTATGTCAATTGTATTATTGTGTGGGACTGATTTCAACATGTACACAATGTATAGTATGTAGTCAAATGCCATATGAATCGTATTGCTTTATGGACTAATTTAATACTCCTTACGTTATTTTTCGGTAGATTTTAGTATTGATTATGAAATATGTTAATTTAAAAAAAGAAAAACACTATTCACTATTCATTTCACGCAGTTAAATGTAGGTTTTTTCCAAGAGTACTTGTTCTGGAGATCCAAACTGTTACTGATGAAGTTGGAAAAGCTTTCATCGCAAAAATATTCGATATTTTCCAACGCATGCCCTCAGCGTTATTGTAAGAAGTCCTTTGGTAAAATCCTTAGCTCGAAAACAGAGAACGCTGATAAGAAAATTATCACGTGCACTAAAAGAGCGTTGCCTCGCAAGACATACTCATGTGAATGAGGTTAAATAAACAATCAACCATTGTTCTCGTAAATGCAGTTCAATTACGCACACATACGACTCAAGAACTAAGCACAACTTCCTTTACGTTTGTTTACAAATTATTTTTCCCTTGTTACTGCATATTTCGACATTAAGCTAATTAGCCTAATGATTTGAACTGGCATCATGTTCACCGGTCTATGGTTCAGAGTTTACCCTAGATTGTAACTACAACTGGTCCTTAATTACAACATAAAACAATCCAATAAATCAAAAATTAAACTTTTGCTTTAATTCAGACAAAATCAAATTGAAAGTATGTATGCAGTATCTCGAACTCAACTAGGGGCTACTTATATCTACCAGTCAAGTCAATTTGAAAACAATTTTAAAAATTGGGTAACGATTAACGAATCATAAAATGAGAGAAAATTTTTTTTTAAACAATATGATAATATAATTTTGTTTGTTAAAACCTTTTGTGTACAGTTTTTACAAAAGAATACTCATTGCATATGGAAAAAATTTGCGCGCATAAAAATGTGCTTCTTTTCATTTCTTTTTTCGAGCTGTTAATTGAAGCAGAAAAAAGTATATACTCCCCACAATATTTTCTTAAATAAAAAAAACGTATATAATATATTAATATATACAGGGTGATTCACGAGCGTTGTGCCAAAAACCTAGAGCGTGTAGGTTGAGTTAATGAACAAAATGATTAATCCAGGGAAAATCCAATACTTTTCTACTTTATTGAGTCCTTATAAAACTCCAATCACCAAAAATTAAATTTATAAATTTAACTAATAAATTAAATTAAAAGTCCAGATAGGTAAAAATAAAAACAAAGATTTTTTTTAGAAAAAAGTGGTTTCGGTTTTTTCTCAATTTCTCAAAAACGAAAAGACATTTTTGCATCCGGTTTTCTGTTTTCGACTAAAAATTAACAAACACATTGAATTTTTAATACAAAACTTGTACTTAATCACATAAAATTTTGAAAAAAATTAGTTCAAAAATGTTTTTTTTGCTTTTTTTTTGAAAATTTTGAGTTTGAAAATTTATTTATTTTTTTAAATATTCGTTAAAACAATTTAATTTAAAAACAAAGTGAAAGAAGAAGTTTTTGGCTTTTCAGAAAGGTATAGCACGGTGTTGTAAACGAAGCCTTTGATTTTTAATTTTTTTTTTTACAAAATAAGTCAATTTTTCAGAAAATTGCCCCTTCCGGTTAAACGGGGGAGAATAGACCCCCCCTCTCATACGATTTTTTGTTTGTCTTAACTCAACCTACACGCTCTAGCTTTTTGGCACAACGCTCGTGAATCACCCTGTATAATTAAGTCAATATATAACTAGACCTACGCATTTGCAGAATAACATACATATTTTGATCGGTCTATAGAAACCTGAGAAAATCTAAAAATGATAATTTCGAGAAAAAATTGTAAGATACATACATAGGTACTTAAAACAATGATATGGTTAAAAGTCAAACCAAAGTTTTTTTTTTTCAAATTTGAAGTCAATTGAACCGGTGCAGTAGTTAAGAGAGGACTGTGGACGCGATGACAAACAAACAGACGGACGTACTTATTTTCTTTTCTTTCATATACACATGTGTATATTTTAAATTGGAAACTAGCCGTTAGCCGTATAGTGTCGCATGTAAAAACATTTTAATCTCGCTTTGACAATAATTAATGTTGAAAAAAAGAATAACCGCACTACCCATTGTATTTTTTTTATCAAGATTTCAAGATGATGTAACACGTGCAATGTATTCATATGTAAAAACATTATTGCATTTAGAAAAATGCTACTTAAAAATCACAATTAACTGTCTGGAATGTTAAGATTTCATTTTTACTTTTTAAGTAAATATCCATTCGATAGGAATTCCGGAACAATTGCACATAAAATCCCATACAGAAAATTGATTTCCAGTTTTCAAAATTCTGAAGAGGAAAGAATTGATCTCCCAAATTTGAGAGAATTGCTCTTTTTAAAACACACAAGAAAACATTCTAGCTTGTCAAACCTCAAATTAAAGATTTTAATTTGTTTATATTGCTCTACTGACCGACCAAAGTGCAGTTTTTTATTTTTATTTAGAAAGGAAATTAGAAATACATAATAAGAAAAAAAGTAAAATATAGAATGGGTGTAAGTCCTTGCTAAACAAATTATATTACAAAACCAAAAAACATGTTTTATTGAGAAGTGTTCTAAGGGCAATTCTTTCAGCACAGATAATAAATTTATACAGATGTCTCACCCTTATGGCGAGAAATGATATATGAAACTGAAAGCTACCAAAAAAAAGCTTTTTCCAAAAGCCTTAACGCATTCACTTAATGCATTAAAAATCTATTTTCGCTCGCCTCATTGGCCATAAATGAATACTTAGGCAAGGAAAAAAGCTTCAAAAAGCTCCTTGTCTGTTAAGGCGTTGTCTGTTAAGAGCAAAATATGTTTCATTTTTTTCTGCAGGGATGAGACATCTGTATAAATTTATTATCTGCGCTTTCAGGTTACAATGAAAAACGCTATAAACTTTCTTACGAAAAATCGATTTCCAGCTATAAAATTTACTGTGCTTTTGCAGAGTTTTCCAAGTTTTCCACCAAAAATATTCTATTATTCCATTAGAAAAGCCACTCTGTTCTGGAACAAAAAATTAAGATGATGAAGTGAATAGCTCTATTCGACGCCAGAAAGTTAAAAGTCATTGTTCTTCTTCTGTATTCGGAAAAATCGGTGTTGTTATAAATCATAAGCGACCTACATATAGATGTACTAAATAGAAATAGGGAACCCAAACAAAACAAATTGAATATATATTTCAAAGCCTTTATTCGTCTTCCCAATGAAATTCCTCTTTATAAGAATGTATAGTTGAAATTTCCTTTTGTACGGGTGACCTGAAGGTTTTTAGAAATACACACAATAAGGGTATTCCAGGGTTGGCAATGTTTTAAACATTTGTTTTAAACAAATGTTTAAAACACTGTTTAAAACACGACATAAAAAAAACATTTTGTTTAAAACATAAACTGTTTAAAACTGTTTTAAACTGTTTAAAACACATAAAAAAAAACAAGTAATATCATTGCTCATCCGACGTTTTAAAGTTGGTTGTTTTCTTGCAAAACACATCACACACCACCTTACTTTGATTTTACGTTTTTTTTGCATGCTTGTTTGCGTTATTCGTTATCTTTACACGGCAAAAACATAATTGGCAAATATAATTTCATGTTGATTCTTGAAAGTGTGAGGATGTGTCAAAAAGAGAAGCAAGTTATTGCGCTTATGGTTATCTCATAGAAAAAATGAGATTTGTTCGCGAACATCTCCCTACATGGCAAACAACCAAACGGACAAACACTAGAAAATCGAAAATTTTTGCCAACAGCGAACAGTTCGCAAACCATCCCCTACACGACGAGTTAATACCGCGCACGAGCATGTTCGGCGATCATGTTTGTCGTTTAGGGCTACCTTTAGCAGAGAAAGAGAACCCATAGTCTATAGTTTTAGACCACCAACGTCGGTCGGTCGGTCCAAAATAACTGTAGCTTGTCCATTACATTACAAAAAAATTTTTTGTTATTATATTTTTTGTTATGATTGAATTATGATTACTTCTTTGGGGTTGTCTATAATCTACGTCACGCTGAATTTAGCTGTTTTGACCCCCTCCACCCCCCGGTGTCACGTTTTGTCACACTTGCTGTAACCCCCCTAAAATATTACGTCACAAAACAAAGACCCTCCCCCCTTAAAAAAAAAAATTTAATTGATAGAACACAAATTTTAAAACATAAAAAATAAAGTGTATTTTAACATAAAATGTAAATAAAATAAAAAATGTAAAAAAAGTAAACTGAATTTAGTTAGTTAGTTACAAAAAAAAACTTTTATGTCTTATGTTTTTTGTTTTAATTCCATTTTTTTTTTTTTTAATAAAAAGATAAAATGAAGTGGCACTCTATTGGATTAATTTCTTAAAATGGCAATGAACTTAGGTTTTTAAGTCTAACTTTAGCGAACGTCACGTTGACGTAGACCCCTCCTCCCCTCTTGTCATATCTCGTCACGCTCAGCATGACCCACCCCCCTCCCTCAAGTGCAAACGTATTTTATGGACGGCCTCTTTTAATAAAAATGATCAAATATTTAGTAAATTTTGATGAGTAATTTTTTTCTTTTTATATTATAATAGTGTTTAAAAAATGTTTAAAACATGTTTAAAACATGTTTTAAACAAAGTAATTAAAACAGAATATAAAACTGTTTTAAACACATGTTTATTTTGTTTGCAAAAAAACATAGTGTTTTGTTCTTTTAAAAAAAAAACATGTTTTTTTCCAACCCTGGGGTATTCACGTAACGAGATAATTTTCTACTTTGCGGAAAAATAGAAAATTCCGCAAAAGATTTAAATGAACACCCCAGCAGAAAATAGTTGCGTAAACAAGGGAAACAAACAGCTGTTTGTTAAACGTCAAAGTGAATTTGTTCAATTCACGTCATTCGATAATTTATGTTAAAGTGATTCTTTTTTTTTTATTCTAATTACATTTTAATTTTTGCTCTTCAAGATGCCAAGAAGTAGTTTTAAAACAAAATTCATTCAATTGTATGAACAAATCACTTTAAAACGTCAAAATAAACGTCATAAATTTTATCAGGTTTTTTTTCTGCAGATTCTGCTTCAAATTTGTGAGATAAAATTCTACGATTTGCAGAAAATTTTTCCCATACAAATTTTGACAGCTCATTTCTACCGATAGAAAATTCTAGGGTTTCTACGGTTTCTATGGGTTTTCCGCGTTTACGTGAATACCCCTAATATAGAACTTTATTTTTTCGTATATGAATTAAAAAAAAAAACTTCAATATGAGAAAAAAAAGTATCAGGTACATTGTGACTTAAAATTAAGGTTAAATACATATGTATGTACACATATGTATCGAATTAGTGACTTTATACTTAAAGTATAATAATTTGTTAGTAAATACATTTTTAATAAATAATTGCAAGCTATATATAAGTTACTAACTCTGATTAATTAAATAGTTAAAAATAAATAAATTAACAAATAAATAACAATAAATAAATAAATAAATATCTAAATAAATAAATAAATAAATGTATACCTAATTAAATAAATAAATAGACAAATAAATAAATAAGTAATAAATAACAAAATAAATAAGTAAGTAAATAAATAAAATATACTCAAGATTCGGTTTCGTGTGATTTATTGCAATTGAAAAACATGATCTGAAAACTTAAAACATACGTGAAAGCACAGAGCTGGTATACCCGTGAAATTATGTACAACATACTTCATTATGCACATTGGTTTAATCATACGTTTAGTTAAGTTAAGGTGGCCATACACATATGATTTGTTCGTCTGATTTGTTCGTGTTCGACTACAAGTTTAACGTGTGTGGGCATGTTTGGGCATGTTCGCGAACAAATCAGATGTAATTGAATCTTTTCAATTTCTTGTGATTTGTTCGAGCAAAAATTTCACGTGTGTGGCGTTGTTTGCGAACATTCTGTACTTTTCTTATGTCAGTTTCTTTTTAAATTTTGAAGTGCGCGGATATCAGCTCCTAAACAATATGACAAACAAAGAATTCTTCGAAGAATTTATTGAAATTTTTAAGAACGAGGTAGCCATTTGGCAAACTAAATGTGACAAATTTAAAGATAGCTCTGACCAGAAGCTAAAAAACGCAGAGTAGCAGAAAGTCGTTCATTTGGAGAAATAGCATCACGCATATATGTGTCTTGCTTTTTTATTGCCGGCGTAACATATTGTAACAACTCTTCGTAGGTTTCTGAATCCATTCGCAGAAAATTTCTGTAATGCTCTGGCGTTGACAATTCCATATTTTTTAATAAATTCACATGTGTACACTTATTTCTTTTCATAAGCCACTCATTCATCCACTTCCTTTTTTTTATTTTTCTTTTCTTTTCAAAACAGAGTTTATAAATTATAAAAACCGCAATTGCATCATCTGCGTCACTCATCCTCACTTGTCAACGTTCACAACAAATATGATTTGTTCGACGTGTATGGAGAGAAGGTAGTCGAACAAATCAGACGAACAAATCATATGTGTATGGCCACCTTTAGTTAGTAAGAAGATTTGAAGGCGAAAACAATAAAAACAGCTAGAGGTAAGACTTAAGCGCACCATACAGAGTTCAACTGAATCGTCAACTGAATCAAATCAAATGTAAATCAACCTGTGTGTGGCCTTGTCATTTCATCGATTTGACAGTTGAATGGTTGGTTGAAGATAAATCAAAAGATTTTGATTTTTTTGAAGTTGAATATAAAGTCCTTCAACTGAATTGAACTGCATGTGGACGAGTTGGTTGATTTGCTGTCAAAACCAGAGATGATATAAGGTAAGGAGATGGGAAACAAAGCTGTCAAAATGACAGATGCCTACAAGCGTTTTTACCAATACTATCACAGTTTGGACCATAGTTTCTTTGAAAGTATGCGTGTTTTTACCAATACTATATCACAGTTTGGACCATAGTTTTTGTGAAAGTATGCGTGTTTTTACACAGTAAATATGGTCCTACCATATTTTTTTTTTGTTTTTATATTATTCATGTACAAGGAAAGAAAATAAAATGAAAGAAAATGAAAATTGCGGGATCTAGGGAGTGAAACGTAAGTCAGTTTCCCATCTTGTTACTTATTCAATCTTAGGTCAAAACACAGATGAGTTTAAGAGCGATATGGGAAACCGAGCTGGCAAAATGAAAATGCCTATAAGCTATGGACCATAGTTACTGCGATAGTATGCGTGTTTTTACCAATACTATCACAGTAAATATGGTCCTACCACCTCATTTTTGTTGCTGTTTTTTCTCATTTATTCACAGACACGAAGTAATAGTAAAATAAAATTTGCGGTATCCTCTTGGAAGCAATGCGTTCCAAGTCTATGCAGTGTGTGCTCGAACACACACAAACCTAGATGACAACTCAGTTTACAATCGAGTTGAAATGTGTATGGGGCACTTTAATCCATTTTTTTTTTTTTTGGTTTGCTTGCTTTTTTTCCCATTTCCTATATCGGTGGATTCGGATTAGTGCACATATATTTTTCTGTTGAGATTCAGATTGCTTATCCCGAAGCATCTGTTCAAAAACAGGAGCAGAATATTGGGACAAGAGCAGTGTCCTTATGAGCAACAGAGCAGCGCGACGCAGGCAGTGTCCTTAAGAGCTAACCGCACGAGCAACAACCAACATGAGCATTGAGCAGTAAAACACATCATCGATGAGCGGTACTTGCGGACCGAGATCGTCGTCAACAACTTACTCTTACTCGAGAGCAAGCCTCACTTTTTTCCATATCGTCTCGATAAGCGGTACTTGCAACCGAGAAGAGGACACTGTGCAGCTGCGTACGAGCGTAGGGTAAACAAATCAACAGGCTGTTGCTTGCATTGCAAGCAACCATAGAATACAGTCCACTTTTACTTTAAATAAAGTTTTTATTTTAAAACTATGAGCATTTAATTCTTTATTTTATACAGCAACATAAATGTATCCATGAAAGAACATGCAAACATACATATAAATTAATTGCATAGTACGTTTTAAGATATATGTATGTATACATATCTTCTGTACATAACCACATTTATGAAATAAATTATCTAATCTAATCTATTTTTTATGTTTATTTATTTTAAAATGCATATGTACTTACCTTTGTCTCCTTTTTATGATATTTCTATAATATATATGTCGATAATTTTCCATTTTTCTCACAATCCTTGTTGCTTTTTCAAAATCTGTTATGATAAAAGTGCCGAAAAGTTGCCTGTTATTCTTTTATGATTCTTAACAGATTTCTTAAAAGATTTTGGCTTGCTCAATACCAAATAGGCGATTTATAAAAGATTCTCAGTATGTTCGAATTTTTTGACAGTTCATAACAGATTTCTTAACAGATTTTATAACAGATTTGGCTTACCGAATAACAAATCTGTTATTCAAAAAAGATTTTTTGACAAATAAAACTTTTGTATGGGAATTCATAACAGAATAAAAGATTTCGCCGAATAGCCCCAAATATTTTGGTCTTAATCATATCAATTCGGTAGCAGCAATTTCGGGGTCAACTACCTTAGAACAAACGTCAATCCCACAAACGACACTTTAGTGAGGACCCGAAGAAGAATTACTCTAGCGAACCGCTGCCTCTTCGGTTTGGCAAAACAACTGAGTTCAAAACTCCTCACTTGAAAGACAAAGTGTCTGCTATACAAAACTTTGATGTTACCAGTCCTACTCTACGGCGCCGAGTGTTGGACGATAAGTGAAAAAGGGGAATTGATACTAGGCACTTTCGAAAGAAAAATTCTTCGACGGATTTTCGGTCCCGTATGCGACGACGGTGGCGAATGGAGAAGAAGGTTCAACTGCGAACTGTGAGCTGTACCAAGATGTGGATGTAGTCCAGAACGCCAAGAAAAGACGACTACATTGGCTCGGCCACATCGAGCCAAGCAAGTCTTCTCATCGCAGCCCCCAGGTTCGAGATGACAAGGAAGACCGAACCTACGGTACAAGGACCAAGTGACTGCGGATGCCTGAGCGCTTGGTGTAGGCGACTGCAGAGGCATGCGAGGGACCGTTCCCGATGGAAGGCTGCAGTATCTCAGGCTGAGATCCTGATTTGGATTGACTGTCCTTATTAGTTGGTTGTAGTGTAGGACATTAAAGCACTATTCACATGAGCACGAACGACGACCAACGAATGAACGAAAATTCGTCGATTTTGACATTTCTTTCACATGAGAGTTTTTAATTCGTCGCGAATGAACAACCAAAACTCAAAGCAGGAATGATTTTTGAGGTTATACGCGCGCGAATCATTGTATTTCTGTTACCTAGTACCCGCGAAATGAAAATCGATCCTAGTGCCATCTTGAGATCTGGCGCAAGAGCTATTTTTTTTACATAGTTTGATATTGGGAAAAAAATAGCTTTTGCGCCAGATCTAAAGATGGCACCACAATCGATTGTCATCTCGCGGGTACTAGCTAGATAGAAATACAATGGCGCGAATATTTTGTTCGTTGGGAGTGTGGATGGTGTGTGGAACGCGAATAGAGTTTGACAGTTCGTATCAACTACAATTCTATTCGCGACGTATAAACTTGTTTTCTCAAATTTATTAACATTTGAGATTAAAAAATTAATTTATGCATCAAAAATCAAACATAAACTATACTTTTATCGTTTTGTTGAGAATTTGTAAGAAAATAAGGCTTCAAACGTATGTAAAATCACTTTTCTTCATTCATTCGTCGTTCGTTGGTCGTGCTCATGTGAATAGTTAGGTTAGGTTAGGTTACAGTGGCTGCGGATTCAGAATCCACACACTTAGGCCAAAAGGAAAGGCCCATTGTGATACCATGAATCTAGAGAATTACTTCTTACTAGTCGAACCATTTTGAGCTTTTTATAAAGCGAAGAAGATATTTGAGATTTGGTTGAGACACCATCGAGAGATTTAATAGCAGCCTGACTGTCAGAGAAGATGCGGGTATCAGAAGTTGATATCACGTTTTCTCTTAGCCAGGAGAGAACCTCTTTGATCGCTAAGATTTCCGCTTGGAAGACGCTACAATGATTGGGAAGGCGGAATGAGATGCTTAGATTAAGCTTTTCTGAGTACACACCACTACCAACTCCATCACTTGTCTTGGATCCATCTGTATAAAAATGAATGCCTTTGTCATCCAGAAGTTTTTTGTCTTCCCATTCTTCTCTGGATGGAATGGATATCTGGAAGTTTTTACCAAATTGTGGTTTTGGAATGGTGTAGTCTATGTACTTTGGTATAGAACCGAAAGAGTTCAAAATGATGGAGTGTCCCACATTATTGTTGGTCCATTGAGATGAGGCGTTGAGTCTTATAGCTGTACTCGCTGCCACTTGTTTGCTAAAAATGTCGAGGGGTGCCAGATGGAGGAGAGTGTCTAACGCTGCTGAGGGTGTGGTTCTCAAAGCCCCGCTTATGCAGAGACAAGCAGTGCGTTGGACTCTGCTGAGTTTGTCGCAGTAAGTGACTTTCTCCAGTGCAGTCCACCATACTGCAACCCCGTACATGAGAATTGGTCGAATGACCGATGTGTATAGCCAATAGGTTATGCGAGGTTGAAAACCCCATTTGCTTCCTATGGCTTTCTTGCAAGAGAAAAGAGCTACTGTGGCTTTCTTAACTCTTTCCTGAATATTAGGTTTCCAACTTAATTTTTTGTCTAATATCAGACCAAGATATTTGGCTTCATTGGTAAAAATTAGTGGTACACCTTTTATTGAAGGGGGTACAATTACTGGGATCTTGTATTTCCGTGTAAAAAGGACAAGGTCCGTTTTTTGAGGATTAATACTAAGTCCACAACGATCAGCCCATCTAGTGAGCATATTAAGTGCGTTTTGGAGGAGGTCTCTCAGTGTATTTGGATGTTTTCCTGTGACGGCGATAGCAACATCATCGGCATACGCAATCACTCTGTAGCCTTCCCTCTCGAGGGATATTAGCAATTCGTTAACTACTATGTTCCACAGGAGAGGGGACAGAACACCACCTTGCGGAGTGCCTCTACTGACAGACCTTTTCGTACAAAAATCCCCCATCTCAGAGTTGATGATCCTGCTATTAAGCATTAGATTGATCAGCTCACAGAGTGAGTATTCAACGTTTAGGGTCGTCATAGCAGAAGTGATAGCAGATGTGTCAACGTTGTTGAAAGCACCTTCAATATCCAGGAAGGCAACCATAGTATACTCCTTTTGCTCTAGGGAGTATTCGATAGTTCTTACCAGAGTATGCAAGGCTGTTTCCACCGATTTCCCTTTGCAGTAAGCATGCTGAGACATCGATAGTCCCCTATCAATGCTATTACGTATATGGATATCAATCAATCGTTCCAGCGTTTTGAGAATGAAAGATGATAGACTAATAGGTCTTAGATCTTTAGGGTTGACATGCGAGCATTTGCCCGCCTTGGGAATGAATACTACTTTTACCTCTCTCCATCGCTGAGGTATATAGGCCAGATCTAGACAACTTTTGAACATAATCTCAATGATGGGCAGAGTTATATCGATGGTGTCTTGTAGCTCAGCTGGTATGATTTGATCTGGACCTGGAGATTTATAAGGTTTGAAGCTATTCAGAGCCCATGTCAATTTTTCTTTTGTGACAAGACCTTGAGGAAAAGTTAAGTTAATACCCGATCCAGGACGGTTTATTGTATTAACGGATTTGGAGCTATCTGGGAAGTGGGTATCTAATAGCAGGTTTAGCGTTTCTTCGCAAGAGTTAGTCCATGTACCATCTGAGTTTTTGAGACAACTAGGCATGGTTGGATTTGTCGAGAGAATCTTCCTTAGCCGCGATGCCTCCGAGGACTCTTCTATTGAGCTACAGAAGGATCTCCATGAGGATCTTTTGGCTGTTCTCAATTCTTGTTTATACTTTTTGAGGGATTCCTTATAGGACTCCCAATCTTGGAGGTGTCTAGACTTTTTTGCACGGTTAAAAAGCCTTCTACAACCTTTCCTGAGTATTTCTAGTTCAGCAGCCCACCAATGTGGTTTTCTCTTTCCTCGCACTGTAGTGAGGGGACAGGCAGTTTCCATAGCTTTATTGAGGGCTGCTGTAAGCTCATCAACTTTTTTATCGAGTTCAAGAGCGCATAAGGGAGGATCATTAAGTTCTGGTTTAATCAGACTTTTCAGAGTTGTCCTATATTTTGGCCAATCTATTTTCCTATAATTCCGGAAAGGGATCGGTTTTGGGGACTCTTCACTAAGAGAGAATTGGATGTACCTATGATCGGAGAACGAGTGCTCCTTTGATACTCTCCAATTCAATACTTTATTCGAGAGATGCAACGAGACAAGAGTGATATCTAAAACTTCTTGCCGATTTTTAGTAACAAAGGTTGGTTCATTACCAACGTTACTTACTACCAGATTAGTTGTTAAGATGTAATCAAAAAGAGACTCACCTCTGTCATTTATATCGGTACTACCCCACGTAGTATGGTGCGCATTGGCGTCACAACCGATAATTATGTTGGTTTTGAGTCTTGTTGATTCAGCGACCGTCTTCTCCAGAGTGGTACCAGGCAGTGGGCCCTGGTGGTCGTGGCCCAAATACGCTGATACCAGCCAGTAGGTATGTTTGTCTATTACCATACTGGCTGTGGTGACGTCTTCATCACTGAAATTAGGGAGTAAAAATACATTTAGACTACGTTTTACTAGTATGCAGGACCTTGGGTTACCTTTTCCCGTTACATATAAGACGCAGTAGCCAGGAGTTCTCAATCCTCGAAACAGGGATTTCACAATCCAGGGCTCTTGGATGAGAACGACATCTTCCCCAGTTTTTGACAGGCGGAGAAGAAGGGAGGCCGAAGCCTTAATAGAGTGTTGGAGATTAATCTGTGCTATTTGCAGCATTTTGGCTACAACTAGGCAGATCAACCTCCACCACTGTTAGATCCAGTTCATCCAGATCGGACGAAGAGGAACCTAGCAGTTCATCTTCTTCCTCACTGGAGAGAACTTTGTTAGATGAGTCATCAGTCTCCATTAGGGATAAACTTTTGACGTTTTTGGAAGAAGACTGTGCCGCGACAGAAGAGGGCCCTGGTACAACATCATCCCCATCCAAGGATGGGAAAGTGATGATAGCACTGGGACCCCCCACGTCTGGCGACACAGCTTCTGAGTGTAGGGAAGAAGATTGCGCCGCGACAGAAGAGGGCCCAGGTACACCATCGTCCACATCCATGGATGGAAAGGTGATAGTAGCACCAAGACCCCCTACGTCTTGCGACACAGTTTCTAAAGTGAGTTGTGGAGGCTCGCATAAAGCGTCTACCTCATCTTTTTTGTATATTCGGAGAGTAATCGTCTCGAACCCGTATCTTATCACTCCCTTGTCTCGCACCAGAGAGGCCGCAGAGTCCTTATTGATAACGATAATCGCACTTCGATGAAGACCCTTCGGCTCCTCCAGTTTCGCGATCTTCCAGTCGTGACAGGAGAGGTCCGGATTGCTAAGCCTGATCATCTCACGGATGTCTTCAGGACATGTAGGCTCAATCGGGATCCAAGCACGAGCTCTCGGCCTGCAAGGAATATCTTCCTTTGCAACAACCTCGAGTTTTGCGCCTGGCCAAACTTCGCCCAGCATGCCGACAGCATGCGTATATAGATCGCGCGACCTCTGATCGTTACAAACGATGAGTTTGACATGACCTTGATGCCAACCCCCATCGCTTGTTACAGGTGGTGGACTTGTGCTTAATAGCCTTTTCACATCAGACGCAAAACGCGGTTTTGCAAAACTTTTCAAAAACTTGAAGGAAATCAAGTGTTTTCCCATACAAATTTGTTGACAGCCCTGTTTTGCAAAACAACAAGTTTTTGTGAAAACCAGTCAAAACCAAAAAAGTGAAAGCATTCAGCAGTCTATAATTCATTATATCGTATATATCGTATGTATCGATCGTATATATTTCTCCCTCCCTCCAATAGCAAGAGTAGATTGACAGTCTGCTTGTAAAATTGTTCTCGACAACGTGTCAGTTGATATAGGGTTGCCATTTGAGAACATATAAAAATACAAATGAACAAATTCTTAGCAGCGACATACAAATATTTTTTTCTTTTAAAAAATCGATGAGGAAAACTTTTTCATCCAGTGGTTTTCAATTTTTAATATCTTACACTAACGTGAATCAAACTTGCAACGAAAAACAAAGAGCGAATGTGTGTGAAAAAAAGTGTGAATCTTCTAAAAGGAGAACATATGGCATCCCTTACTTGACATAAAAGATTTTTAATGTCAAACAAAAAAACTGAAATTTAGGTGTGAACAGATTTCGAGTTTTTGAAAACTGACAGCTGAAAACAGCGTTTTGCGTCTGGTGTGAAAAGGCTATAGCCGAAAAAATAAAATTTGCGTTATGTGAATATAAACATAAAAAAACACCCTGTACGTATTTTCCTACTGTGAATGTGCACAAAAATTGAATGTCACAATGACAGTCGAAAAGACATCATATCATATGTTGTATATAGCTGGCTATTCGCACTGTTCTTTCTTCTCCACACAACGACACAACTTGAAATTGTTGAAGTTCATTCTAAATTTTTAGTCGTTTATCCTGTTGAAAAAATACAGATTTAATTGTTTCTGTTATAGAAAACGTGAAATTTAGTAAAACTCTTGAATAAATTTACCAAAATTGACAAATTTGCGAAGAAAAAGTAAGAATAAATATGTTTTAAAACCAAAATTCGAATGAGGAAATTTTTGTAAAACGAAACAGGAAGGGAAATCTAGCAACTTTTTATTTTCTCAAGCTATCGCACCCAAAAGAATATATCTTCTCTACTCACTCTCCTACCTTAAATCGTCATTTCATTGTGCGACGAGACTGTGCTGTGTGCTGCTGAATTAATTTTAACTGCTTAGAAAAAGGGAAAATCAAAAACTTTTCATCAAGAAAAATCAGCCCAAAATCAAATTAAAAACTTGTCAAATATCTTATTGATTAGATACCGATGTGAGGAAAAACAAAAAGTCCTTAATTGTTTCATAAAAAGTTTAACATACGACTGAAAAAATTAATACCTCACTGCCGAAGGCCATTTTTGATTGAGCAAGAAAAAAAAACGAACAGAGTACATTTTCTTTGTTTTGCTGCTGTTTGTGCAAACTTTCTTTGACGGGTAATTAAACGTTTCTTTTTTATTAATTATAAAAATTAAAATAAGACCTTTTGTAGAGTTAATTTTTTGAGATTTTTGTTAAAGGTGGATACCATCCAGCAGCATGATTTTTCGTAGTTCTTTCCAGCAAATATCGTAGTTTCGAGTTTTTGGGACGGGTTTGTCCAACAAGGGTTAAGAAGGTTACTTCGAAGTGAATTGAAGATCTTTTCTTATATAAACAGAAATTTGAGTAGGTATGATTGTATCTAGATTAGACCTCAGACCTGGTAGTAGCTACGACAATAAATTATTATCATTGACTTAAAATAGCCCCAAAACGGCCGAATCGAAGTAACCGTCGGAGCGGAATTTTCTCCGATTTCCTCCGAATTTTGCTTCGAGGTAGTTCTCTGAAAAGCAAAATGTCTCCGATGCGGAAGAAATCGGAGAAAATTCCGCTCCGATGGTTACCCCGATTGGGCCGAAAATCTTACGCTCATAACACAGGACTTACCATTGACCATTGAGTGTATTTCTAAGATATAATTTCTCTGCTGATGGTAGGTTACCATATTTGATAACATTCTCAGATACAAAACTGTTTGAACGAGGAACAGTGGGAATTGTTTTTGTTAATACAAAATTAAATAAGAAGTTATAACTTACCGTTTATGTAATACAACATTAATTAATGTCCACGCTTATTAATTTTCAGACGTAAAATGTCGAGACAGTCTTCCTATGGGACAGGGCTCAAGCATACCAACTTAGAAGAAATATGGACAGATCTCGAACAAGGTATTATACACATATTCCAACCTGTTCGCGGATTACCAGGACGGAGATACATGCAGTTGTATACTTATGTCTACGACTACTGTACAAGTGTTAATCCAACATCAAGCCGATCGACTTCATCATCAACATCGCTTAATTCTGGTAACAATAAGGGTAACAAAAAAATGCCAATTACAATGCCAACAGGCGGAGCGCAATTAGTTGGCCAAGAGTTATATAAAAGGCTAAGAAAGTTCCTCGAAAATTACTTAACGCAGTTGTTAGTAGACTTCGATTTGATAGATGAAGCTGTTTTGCAATTCTATACAAAACAATGGGAATATTATCAATTTTCGAGCACAGTTCTTAATGGAATTTGTGCCTATCTAAATAGACACTGGGTGAAGCGTGAGTGCGAGGAAGGAAGGAAAGACATTTACGAGATTTACAGACTAGCATTGGTTACATGGAAAAACCATCTATTTAAAGATCTGAACAAGCAAGTTACAAATGCCGTTTTGAAATTGATCGAAAAAGAAAGAAATGGTGAGACAATAAACAGAGGGCTTGTTTCTGGCGTGATCAATTGCTATGTTGAGCTGGGACTTAACGAAGATGATGACCCAATTGGTGGAAAAGGACAAAACTTACTAGTTTACAAAGAGAGCTTTGAAAACAAATTTATCGAAGACACAGAAAGGTATTACACCAGAGAAAGTGTTGAATTTTTGCGGGAGAATTCAGTTACTGAGTACATGAAACGAATTGAACAACGTTTGAATGAGGAAAAGAAGCGTGTCCAAATGTATTTGCACGAGAGTACTCATGATCGTCTTGTTAGCACTTGTGAACGTGTTCTTATTCAGAAGCATTTAGAGATCTTTCGGGCTGAATTTCAGAATCTACTTAATTCTGATAAGAATACTGATCTACGCCGAATGTACTCACATGTAGCTAGAATTCCTGAGGGCCTTGTCGAATTGAAAGCCATTCTTGAAGAACATATCTATAATCAAGGAATGTCTGCGATTGAAAAGTGTGGAAACACTGAGGCCAGTAATGATCCCAAGACATATGTTCAAACTATACTCGAGGTACATAAGAAGTACAATGCTTTGGTTCTTACCGCTTTCAACAATGACAACGGCTTTGTTGCTGCTCTCGATAAAGCCTGCGGCAAATTCATAAACACAAATGTTGTAACACTAGCAAATAGTGCCAGTAAAAGTCCAGAATTGCTGGCAAAATATTGCGACTTACTACTTAAAAAGTCCAGCAAAAATCCCGAAGAGACTGAACTGGAAGACAACCTCAATCAAGTTATGGTTGTGTTTAAGTACATTGAAGACAAGGATGTCTTTCAAAAATTCTATTCAAAAATGCTTGCCAAACGATTGGTTAATCATACATCTGCTTCTGACGATGCAGAAGCATCGATGATCTCGAAACTTAAGCAAACTTGCGGCTACGAGTATACGATCAAGCTGCAAAGGATGTTCCAAGATATTGGTGTGTCCAAAGATCTGAACGATAATTTTAAAAAACATTTGCAGTTGACAAACACACCGACTGAAATCGATTTCAGCATCGAGGTACTCTCAAGTGGATCCTGGCCATTCAACCAGAGTAGTTCATTCTTGTTGCCGTCTGAATTGGAACGCTCTGTTCAGAGATTTAACAACTTTTATGCTGCTCGTCATTCTGGGCGCAAACTAAATTGGCTTTACCACATGTGTAAAGGAGAATTGGTGACAAATTGTTTCAAAAACAAATACACCCTGCAAGCTAGCACCTTTCAAATGGCAGTGCTGTTGCAATTTAACGATCAAACGAAATTCACGGTTCAACAACTTGGTCAGAATACTGAGATTCTGCAAGAAAATCTCATTCAAGTCCTCCAAATTTTGTTAAAAGCCAAACTTCTCACGTCCACAGATGATGAAGCAAACATAACTGCTGCAAGTGTTGTTGAACTTTTTACTGGATATAAAAATAAGAAGTATCGCATTAATATCAATCAGCCCCTAAAAACTGAATTACGTGTCGAACAGGAGGCTGTTCATAAACACATTGAGGAAGATCGCAAGCTTCTTATTCAAGCGGCGATTGTTCGCATCATGAAAATGCGCAAGAAGCTTAACCATACACAATTGATTGGAGAAGTTCTCAATCAGCTGTCGACCAGATTCAAGCCCAAGGTACCAGTTATTAAGAAGTGCATCGATATATTGATAGAGAAAGAGTATTTGGAAAGAATGGAAGGCCAGAAGGATACATATAGCTATTTGGCGTAATTTTGTTTATTTTTATTGAATTTAATTATTTTTTAAACTTAAACCGTAGCTCTTTTATTATATAAAATATATTTACTTTATTAAATTTAAAACTAAATATAAATATACGTTAATGTAAAAGTAAGAAAATCACATTTGTGTAAAATAAAGAAATTATTTTCGAAAATAAAACAAACCATAAATCATTAAATAAAAATTGGCAGAAATAATAAATTAGAAAATAAAACACATATTTTTGTCCAGCTATTGACACTGATGCGTCTTTCTCTGTTTTGTTTCTCGAGTGCTAAATATTTCTATCAGCATCACTTTACACATTTTTAAGTTTTGATTGATTTGAGAGGTATTTTGTCTGCTTTATATGGAAATTCCCAAATAAGCTTAGAAAGTTTCAATTGTTATTCTTCTATCGGCCCAATCGAGGTAACCGTCGGCGGAGCGGAATTTTCTCCGAATTTTGCTTCGAGGTAGTTCTCCGACAAGCAAAATGCCTCCGATTCGACGGAAATCGGAGAAAATTCCGCCCCGACTGTTACCTCGGTAGGGCCGAATATCTCGACAGTGCTATTTATGGAATTTGTAAATTAAGGCTGTCGTTGATATCAACACTGGTGGAACGCTCAAGGCTTCAATTAAATGTAAACTAATCCTTGTCTGCTAGTCACTCGTCTCACAACCACACTTTAGGTACATACGATACATTGTTCATGTTACCTTGGAATAGACGCTCCAATGAGTAAGAATATTTAATTTCAATGTTGAATTACAGGGAATCTCTTGCGCAGGTATAACGAAATTAACTCTGGAAATGTAGATTACTTTGTTGGCAAATTGTTTATTGATCTTTGATAATGCGATGTTTTTTTCTCTGTTACGGTTATCGGCTAGTTATTTGTGAACCCAACTTGTTTAATCTCTATTTGCCAACAACTATGAACCTCATCATTTTATCAGGGGAAAACAAAGCGACCATATCCAATTCAATATGAAGTGTATGAATACAAATAGAGTGGCGCGACAGCTCTTGAAGAGCCAAGGCCTAAGTGACTTTCAGCGCTATTCTGCTATCCACGTGAATCGTAGATTCGATTCACCCATTCGATTCCTTCGAACACTGCCTTTACATTCTGCTATCCATCGGGTGAACTACATTATCCAAACCAATTTGACGCTACAAGTTAACAGTTCTTCATGTAAAAATCACTTAAAAAAATTCCCAGGGGGTTCACGCTATCCTTAACATTATTGCAAAAACCTTTAAGGACCCAGGGTTGGCTTTTAGCATTACTTTTCGTAATGTTTGGATTTAATTTCATTTTTGCCATAAATAGGTCTGAATTCCTTATTCTGCCCCTGAAAATGTTAATAATCTTTATTTATACAAATAATCAATCCATAAATTACATTTTATTGACCACCAACCAGATAGAAAATCCATTGAATGAAAAACCCGCAACATTTAATGTGCGGATTTGAATTGTATAGAATTAACGGGTTCGCATGAATAACAGAATACCGTGAAGTGTTACCGACGTTCACGTGGTGAGTCCAGATTCGATTCGAATGGATAGTAGAATAGTGTGAAGTGAAAATTGAAGAAAAATTCCCCCCCATGAATAGCAGAATAGGGCTGTTACTCTCATCAACAATAATTCTCTGGATGCGTGAAGAATTGAGGGGACCTACGATACAACGCCGATTCCGAACGGCAAAGTTGACAAGCACTTTTTCATGACAGATTGATACTATTGGAAGTTTTGTCAGTTCTACGCAAGAGGCAATACCCGTGAAAGATGAAATAAAAACTTGATGGGCACTAGTAGGACTCGAACCCACGACGTTCTGCTTAGCAGCCAACGCACCTATCCACGAAGCCACGGGCAGCTGAATGTATGATTGTCTCGAATAATAAAACTAAATACGTTAAACGTTTGTGATGAAAATTATATAATTTTGATGATATTGTACATAAACAAATATTGCAAATGATGTCTGCCCTCTAAGTCGTCACCTAACTTAAACTAATTACATTGATGAAATATGAACATAGAATAAAATACTTCAAAAATAAGTAAACACAATATTAATCTTCGGAGATCTTCAGTTCGACTAAACAACAAGTCAATTACAATGCAAATGCATTTTTTCTTTAAATAGAAATTACAGTAGGAAACATAAATATTCACAAAAAGTTATGGCATGTATATAATTATTATTGGCAGCGCTTAGGGAGTTATTCTTCTTCGTCAAGTAAAATCGTTCTTGTTTGAAAACGCATTCGTTTTGTGTTTTTAATGATCCCGTTTGTTAACAAACTCTTCCCTTGACCAACTCCAGGAAGTCGGGCGAATAATCGTTTGAGTCTAACAACGGCCATGGCATTGAAATCTAGCTTTTTATCCACATCCATTTTTTTCAACATTATGATAGGGCCTCTTTCGATGTTTAAGCTTGAGCAGCCTCGTTTTTGAGGAGGCTGGTCGTTTTCAGGTTCTTGGCTATGATTCGATTCTACAGATTTTCTAAAAAGAATGGTTTCAATTCCTGTATTAAAGCTCACTCCTCAAAAAGGAAACAGTTAATCTTACCTTTTGCCGTATGTATATTTGTTAATTGTGGGGGCTGGAGCTGGATAGACCCTCCCCGGATCTTCCGGGTGCTCACCATAGTCTTTTCCCTGTATCCAATTTTCATATCTCTCGGGCTGGAAACGCTTCACAAAGGTTTCCATTGAAATTTTGACCATATCTTTGCGACAGTGGCATATGCTAGCTCGTTTGCCGTATTCAATCCATCGTTTTGTTGCAAAATTAGTAGATTCGGCTCCGTTAAATCCATGATTAAATCCAGCGTGATATCCAAATGGAAATGTTATCATTATCTCACCGGCCTCTTGTGTAATTTTATTGAACGGAATTTCGTGCTGACGCAATACCTGCGGACTAATAAGTGTCATCTTGTGCCTAAGATGAGCATTACAGTTCTGGTAGTTGTCATGAAAAATACGGTTTAGAAGTTTCTCCAGCCGCTTGCCATAGGCAGGTGGGATCGCATACCATGTCTTAGGGGCACCAAAGTGCAAATAATTTATAGAATACAAATCCATGTCTTCGGTGTGCCAGGCAAATGTACTTTTCCACATCCCAAAATATAGGTAGGCAGTGTTGACACCATCAATTTCGATGCCATAGTCTTTGTTCACATAGTCAAGGATAGTTTCTAGCTTGTTAATGTTCCATTCCTTGACTTCGGGGTCTGTAAGGGTGCCTTTAACGTCGGCTGCATAGAGGGGTGCTACGTAAGTGACATTTTTCCAGTATTTTCGCTCTAAATCATCATAGTCAAAATGTTTGGGTGTCTGGTATCTCTCGGACTCGGCTAGATGTTTGAATTGCCGTAGTGTCATCGTTCGCTTTTGGACGTTTATCTGCTGATATTCTCCTTGTTTTCCTTTTTAAACATTTTCTTGCATTTAACATACGTTTTTCAATTTTAAAAATTAATCTAATACTGACCCGAAATAACTTGGCAGATTGGCTCTGGGATGGTCATGTTTATTTCATCAATAGA
Source organism: Sphaerophoria taeniata (assembly GCA_943590905.1). Lineage (NCBI taxonomy): Eukaryota > Metazoa > Arthropoda > Insecta > Diptera > Syrphidae > Sphaerophoria > Sphaerophoria taeniata. Next base: position 209,431 of record OX016540.1, read on the forward strand.
ATAGCCGGACTTACGGGGGACCCACTCAGTGGGTGGAATTACTTTGGCAAGGCCTACGTGATGAGCTCCGCGAGACTCCATATAGTCTACATAACCATCAAAGTTTTTAAACTCTTCATAGCTTGGCCGGAAAGTCATAATACGGGATGTTTTCTTTCCTTCATTGGTTGTGTTCGATGAATTGTTTGACATTTTTACATATATGAAAACATAAAATAATAAAAAATATAGTTTTTTTTTTTAAATTCTGTCCAGCAACAAAAGTGTTTGTATTTTGTTGTAATTTTTCTGCAAACTGCAAATGGTGGAGTTGGTTGTTGGTCTGAATCTGAATAGTCTGAAGTTATATTCGTTTCAGTTGATTTTTTTACTTTGCTTCGCCTTCTAGTTGACATTTGGAGTCAGGGTTCGGATTACAAATTAACAAGTACATTTGTACAATACAAAAAATACAATAAGCGGGGTTTACATGGTCCAACATGGTTGGACAACATGGTATGACAACAGCAATGTTGGATCATCTAAACGCTAAAACAACCGCTTGACAAACCATGTTGGATGGTTTTTAAAAATTTTCAAAAACTTGCTGGTTTGTCATAACATCCAACGTGTGTAAACAGATGTTGGACAAACCTGAAAAATGAAAATATGGGAAATTCCCCGCATTCACTCATTTTTCATTTCTATTATATGCGTTTACTCTGAGGCCGAGTCGGAATGTCGGAAATTATCAATAATAAGTATTGGAGGGAGTTTTTTCAACTTTATAAAAATCTCCCAGAACCAATAACCACACTGATGTTGGACAACATCGTACTTCGTGTAAACGCAAAGTTCATTTTTTCATCCAACCATGTTGTCCAACCATGTTGGACCATGTAAACCCCGCTATACGCTTCTATTTCGATTTCTAATACTATCATCACCATTGACATAATATATATGGACTGCTAGTCACTTGTCATTTCCATACATTTCATGAGAAGAAAAAGGTACAAGCTACAGCAGCGCCGTTGGTTCGAAGCGGCCAAACTAGTCCCAAAAAATATGTTTGAATTCACAGCGACAGTGTTACCACATGGACTCTTTAGATAGAAAATGGACTCGTTGTTTCTTCCTTGGCTCGGGGACTCGTTTTTATAACGTTTTTTGTTTGCAGAACACAAATAAGTAGGTATGTATGTTAAAAATTTAAAACAAAATATTTCTGAAAGTATTTAATTTTTTTTTTTACGTCGACTCGTTTTTCAAGCATCTTGGACTCGAAAATATTTTTCCCTGCGGTAACACTGCACAGCGACCTCGTTGTTTATGTTTTTGTTTTTGTTCATTTTTGACAGCTGGAATCGTTCTTATTCTTAAGTGAGGATGACGAGTTCCATTTTTTTGTTTTGTTTACTAAAAACGGTAACCAGTTTAATAAATCTTCATAAAACGTTGAATGCATGCATTCTTCCTCGTCGAGAAATATGTTTCTTAGTACCTTAAACATTTATACAAGGATACACCATATCTCTTAATTTCTCTTACGCTTATGGTCATATTTTTGGTAAATTCAATTGACATCTGAGGTATCCTACTTGTATATTAATTAATCTGCACTTCTGCAGTATCTCACTTCTCACTTGGTCATCACCTGACATTAACACTGGTTAAACTAGCGCTAACTTTCTTTCCTAATTTCTATAGATTATAACTTTTTAAGTCCATGTGATAAGGTACTAGGATAAGTGCAACAACAGTCACAATTTATTTTTAAGTTCTTTTCCAAAGCTAAAAAAGGAGTGCTGACCTGATCATCAATTAAATTATCAAAGGTATTATATTGCAAATACTCAAAACTGGCATACAAAATTAATTTAAAAGGATGCATTTACTTCATTTCTGTTTATTGCCCTGAAAAGACGAAAATGGCCCGATTTTTTTTTAAATGTGGCCCGATTTCGAAAATAAAATCGGCAACGCTATCGGAGGTTCATCTTCTGACTCTTTGATTCTGATTCAGAATTTTGCTTCTTATTGAATTATTATAGTTATTTTAAATATTTTTTTTATAAATTAACCATAATCAGTTCCAATCCTGATGAAAAACTCACTAAGATCTCAATGTCACTTAAAATGACTGAAAAAAGGAAACTTTTTCAGATCTCCGTGAGATACTTACGGTGACTTTAAAAAAATGTGAATTTTAAACTTCTATTTTTGTTACGGGCGGCAGTGTAACAATAAAGGACTCAAAACACTTTACTGACTTCGAATAAAACAGAAATTAATAAATGGAAATTCTTAATTTTATTTAACAAAGATTAATTTCGAACACGTTTTATTCTGGTGAATTCTTGCCAGCAACTGAACATGAATAGATACGCAAAATTACAAGATACATTTTTATTTTTTGTATGAAGAGTGCGGCTGTATTTGAATGAAGAGTGCGGCTGTATTCTTTCTTGGAGTGTTGCCATCACTCCGCAACATTCCCCCTCCCGTGAAGATCCACCGGCTTCACTTTCAAAACATCTAGGACTGCAAGCTTAGAGACTGGGCGTCGCAGTATTCCACTCGATGTTCGCACGTCTGCTATTCGGATCTGTCCATCCTTAGCTACGATGGTCTTAGCAACAATTCCTCTTCGCCACTGACTCCTCGGCTCGTTCTCATCACATATGAGCACCACATCTCCTTCTTCGATTGGTTTTTGAGGCTTGAACCATTTCGTCCGTCTAGTCAAAGTTGGTAGGTACTCTTTCACCCATCGACGCCAGAAACTGTTTTTTAACTGCTGACTTATACGATATTGTTTTCGAGAACAAATATCTGCCTCTCCATCCGTCGGTGTTTGAGTCGAATTTGTTGTCCCCAAAAGGAAATGATTCGGAGTTAGTGGCTCCGGGTCATCTGGTTTAACTGGCAGGTGTGTAAGTGGACGGCTGTTGATGATGTTTTCGGCTTCAATCAACAAGCTGCGTAAGGTTTCCACGTGAGGTGACTTTTCATTGAGCGTTACCGCCAACACTCTTTTGGTACTCCGAATCAACCTTTCCCAACATCCACCACTACTTGGGTTTGCTGGCGAGTTGAACTCCCACTGTATACCTTCGAAGACAGTTCTCGCTGAATGTAGTATTGGAATCGAAAACAGTCACCCGACGCAGCTCTTTGTCCGCTCCAACGAAGTTCGTTCCCCTATCGGACCTTATTTTGATGGGAACCCCACGACGATTCACGAAATTCCTTATAGCAATTATACACGCGTCTGTGGACAAATCGGTGACTAATTCGATATGGATGGCTCGAATCGTCATACACGTGAATAAAGCTGCCCATCGCTTTTCTCTTCGACGTCCTATGGTGACACTGAGGGGTCCAAAATAGTCTAATCCGGTGAAAGAGAACGGTCTAATGTAAGGTGTGACTCGATCGATGGGAAGTTGTCCCATCATAGGCGGCTTCGGACTGGCTCGTTCATTCTTACAAGATTGGCATCTGGATTTGGCACTTTTGACTGCTGCTCGAAGATTAGGTATCCAGAACTTCCTTCGGATTTCGTTAATGATAACTTCGTCATTTTGGTGGTAAAACACTTCATGATACCATTTAACGAGGATATCAGTAAATTCATGTAGTTTTGGCAATATTATTGGACGACGGGCTGATTCTGGCAAACAGGAGGCGTAATCAAGTCGACCACCGACGCATATTAGATTATAGTTGTTCAGATGCGGGTTGAGGTTGTAAATGCTGCTGCTTCTAGGCACGGACGAACCTTTTTGCAACTCGGCGATGTCATTAGCGTAAACCTCATTTTGGACAATTCGACATAATTCAATTTCAGCACGTTTCAATTCGTTGGCTGTCAACTCGCTTGCATGTATGAGTTCACCTTTTCCTCTCCACTTGAAGTTCATGTTGTTGTTGAATCGAAGTACCCAGGCAATGGACCTCTTTAAACGTAAGTAGCTTGAAAATCGGCTGAATTTTATTAGGGAACTGGCAGGCATAACCAAAAAACATTTACGTTTTTCTACTTCGGTTTCAAAGGATTTTTCTTCGTCTGGTTGAGGTGTTGATGTTGGCCAATAGTTTTCCGGTTGCATTAAAAATTCGGGTCCAAGCGTCCATTGGTTATTTGCCTGATAGCTTACTGGGTATGGCGTTCTTGTTGCTTTATCAGCGGCGTTAAACTTTGTTGGCAACCAACGCCAATCGTTCTCGTGAGTTGTTTCCAAAATCTCTCCGACTCTGTGGGCGACAAAGGCTTTGTACTGTCTATGATCCGACTTAATCCATGAGATCACCGTTTTCGAATCGCTCCAAAGGACAGTCCGTGATGGTTGGCGGGTGTGGGACTCCATGATTGCGCTTCTCAAACGGGTTCCTAGAACAGCAGCCTGAAGCTCAAGTCTTGGCACTGAAAGTAGCTTCAACGGTGCGCACTTTGTCTTTCCCATCACAAAGCTTATGTCAGTTCGAGAGTCCGATGTAATTCTCCAGTACGCAACTGCTGCAAAGGCCGATTCGCTTGCATCTACGAAGATGTGCAACTCCAAGTAGTTGTCAAGGCAATAGAGTGATGAGTAACATCTACCGATATGATATTGTTCGACTTCTTTCAATTTCGAAATCCACTGGGCAAAGCGTTCAAAAATTGACTGGGAAATTTCTTCATCCCATTGTACACCTGTTCGCCATAATTCTTGTAACAACACCTTGCCGTATATCAAAAAATCTGCTAACATCCCAAAAGGGTCGTACACCGACATTACCAAACTTAAGAATTCTCTTTTCGTTGGGCATTTGTCTCCAGATATTATCATGGGATCTACTTTATGTAACCGAAGTTTGAACACAAACTCGTCAGCATGACTATCCCAATACATGCCGAGTATCTTGTCAACGGTATCCAAGGCCTTAATATTGACTGTTGATTTTGGCTGATGTTCATCATTAAGTTGGTGTTGGACATTTGGCACGTTTGAGATAAACCCTCTGAGTTCAAAGCCTGCTTGCTTATGTGTGTGCTTGACAGCTAATCCGATTTCAACAGCTTCTTGTGCATCCTGGAAACTGGCGACAAAATCATCAACGTAATGGCTTTCTACTATGGCTTTGACGACTTGAGGTTGTTCTCTTGCAATTTCTTTTGCGTTACGATTTTTGACATATTGTGCACTCGATGGCGAACAAGTAGCTCCAAATATCATGGCACACATAACCCAGGTTTCTATCGGGGAATTCTGATGTTCTCTCCACAAAAAACGTTGAGCGTGTTGGTCTTGCTCTCGGATGCGGACTTGTAAAAACATCTCTCTGATGTCTGCACAGAGTGCGACTGGTTTTTCTCTGAATCTCAACAAAATCTTGATAAGGGATTGGCACTCGTCTGGTCCTTTGAGGAGCATTGAATTTAAAGAAATCTTATTCACTTCAGCGGTGGCGTCGAACACTATACGTAACTTGCCGGGCTTATTGGGATTAGTCACACCGAAATGTGGTAGGTACCAAGTTTTCGGCGTCCGTGCTGATGCCTCTTCAGGTGATAACTTTCTGGCATATCCCTTGGCTATATAATTCATCATTGCATCGACATATGCTTTCCCATATTCAAGATTATTTTGCATCTTTTTCTCAACTGAGCGCAATCGGTTCAAAGCCATCTGATGGCTATCTGGCAGTTCTACGTTATCACAACACCACAGCAGGCCAGTCTCGAATCGTGTTCCTATTCTTTTTGTAGTTTCTTCTTGAATTTGTCGACTTCGTTCAATGTCTTTTGCTTCCGGAAGTCTTGTAGGCATAAAGACTCCGAAATTTTCAGTAGTGAAATAGTCAGCAACGATTTCTTCAACACTTTCAATTCGAGCATGTAAAACAACGGCCACTTGATAAGTTGATGTGGCTTCACGTTCCAAGGTGTTGCCGTAGACTAGCCAACCCAACGGTGTTTGCGATGCAATTACATGTTGTTCGCAGTTCACACTTCTTAAATTGGCAGTAATATGACAATTATCCAGTCCAATTAGTATTGTAGGTTCGGCGTCATAGTATTCTTGGATTGGAAGATTTTTCAATTGGCGATATTTAGTGTGAAGTTCACTTAAGTTGACAGTTTGCATGGGTAGGCTCAAGTCTGGAACCGAACGCGCATTTATGTTGATCCAACGTGTTTTGCCAACTCCTCTGATGCCCAGTTGAATTGCCATAGATGAAATTTGTGTCTCTTTGCCACCAAACCATTGAAGAGACAATGGCTGCTTCTTCTCTTGAAAACCCAGCTGACTGACAATCTTTTCGTTTATCAACGTTGTAGATGAACCTTCATCTAGAAAGGCGAACGTTCTGACGATTTGATTTTTAGTGCCTACGAGTTCAATCGGCAGCATTTTGAATAGCAATTTAGTTGATTTAGGTTGGACTGTTCTCACTTGCATCGTTCTAAGGTGTTCTGTATTTACTTCGTCTTTCGTTTCGTGAAGTGTAATGTGATGATAGTTGGGGCAACCATCCACTTTGCATTGGACCTTGGACTTGCAATGATATATATTGTGTCCCTTGCGCAGACAGCTGAAACATAGCCTCTTTTCTTTCACCAAGTTCCATCTCTGATTCACAGACTTTTGACGATATAGACTACATTCAGACAACGTATGAGTACTGGCACACTCTTCACAAACGAGTTTCTTTTTGGCAGATGATGACTCGTTTGTCGCAAAAACATGTTTTGTGTTAGCACGTTGTTGAACGGCAGGCGGCTTTGCAGACGAAACTGTTGGCGTTGTGACACTTGTCGTGGCCTTTGAAATAATCTTGGCGATTGGTGCTATCCAGGCAGCGAAATGTTCCAGCGTTGGAAAAGGCTTGATATGGGCAGCATGTGAGGTCCATTCAATACGCTTGGACAGTGGCATTTTCGAAGATAATTCTTCCAACAAGCTTGGACTTCCCAAGTACTGCATAGCATTCCATTACATAAGAACAATACAAGATTTCTTACCTTGGTGGCAAATGGAACTAATCTTTCCAAATGATTCTCTGGAATCGGCATTATGTCCTTCAATTTACTCAGTTGGCTTTTGATGAGTAATTCAGGTTGACCATATTTGTTCTCAAGCTCTTCCAGAACACGAGGCACGTTTTGTGCATTAATCAACAAACTTTCCACTTCTTCGTACGCAGAACCTTTCAGACATTTTCGAAGACGGTAGTTGTTTTCAATCATTGAATATCCGTACACTGTTGTCGACTCATGGAAAGTTGTGATGAAAATTGGCCAATCTTCTGGACGACCGTAGAACTCGGGCAAATCGTGAAGTTTTCTTGTTGTTGTGTAGGTCGGCGGCGGCGGGTGAACTGTCGGTGAAAATGTATTTCCATATGGCGTCGAATAAGGTATCGATGAACTATATGCGTATTGCTGATTAAGGTGATAATGTTGATACGGATACGTCGCAGGAGCATTAATTGCCGTTGTTGTTGGCATGAAGTTGAAAGTTGTTGGATGAAAGAGTACTTGACTTGACGGCGTGGATGTGGGACGAAAATATGGTTGCTGTTCGGAAGATGTGATGCTCGTTTGGTTGGGTGCTTGAAGACATTCATTTCTAGTTGACGTTGGCATGGTGGGCGGAACATGATTGGTTGGAATAGCATTAGCATCAGTGATTTGTTGACTGGCAGTCGATTGAACAACGGTGACGGCGGCGGCGTTGTTGTTTTTAGTGGCTAATTGCTTTTGAAGTTCATTCCTCTTGAGTTCGCTTTCAATTAGTTGTTGTGTTGTCGATTGAGAATTTTCTTCAAGCACTCTTAGCCGATCCATCAGCTGACTGATCAAAGCTGTTTGGTCAACAGGCGTCATGGTTTTGTCGAGGGACTCGTTTGACTCAGCAGATTGTTCGGTCGGTGTGGATGCTCCCGACATGTTGACGACGAAGTCTTGAAATTGCTGTGGTAATTTCCCTTTGTTCTGTCGTTGACTTTTCCTAATCATGAGAAATTAGGCAGCAAGTTTGTTTCCAACGTACAATTTCAACAAACTTACCGAATTTACAACTTGATTTTGGCACAGTTGTATCTTATTTTTACAAATTTTAGGCGGCAGACAGAACAACAGCAATTAATAGGCGGCAGCAATGAAAATGGCGGCAGCAGACGACTTCAGCAATGAATAGGCGGCGGCAGACAATACTGGCAGCTGCAGGCACAATGCAGATAAATACAAATGGCGGGCGAGAATTTATTTCTCTGGCAGAGTTATACGGCAGAATATAAACTCAGAATAAAAGATTGTTACGGGCGGCAGTGTAACAATAAAGGACTCAAAACACTTTACTGACTTCGAATAAAACAGAAATTAATAAATGGAAATTCTTAATTTTATTTAACAAAGATTAATTTCGAACACGTTTTATTCTGGTGAATTCTTGCCAGCAACTGAACATGAATAGATACGCAAAATTACAAGATACATTTTTATTTTTTGTATGAAGAGTGCGGCTGTATTTGAATGAAGAGTGCGGCTGTATTCTTTCTTGGAGTGTTGCCATCACTCCGCAACAATTTTTATTATAGACGATTTTGAAGCACATTATGTACATAATATGCAAGAGGAGAATAATTTACACCGACATTTTTTTTATTGACATTTTCTCACACTAGCACACCCGATGTCCAGTCATACGTCTTAAACTTGAAACATAAAGAGAAAATCTTCAAAGGCAACAAAAAAGGTTTTTTTTTATATAAGGTTTCGATGGAAGTAATTACAACGTGACCATAATATTTATTTTTGTTTTATTATGTTAGGAAAGTCTATACAAAAATATTTAAAAAATATACAGTTCTATCATCTACTTAAAGTTAAAAGATATTCTGATTTTATTTACGTTTGAATAACGATAAGAAAATCAACAACATACAATTAATACTCGTAACTATAATTTTATTAATCAATCCAAAAGCTTACAGTAGAAAAATTAGGTTCATAAATATTTACGAATTGATAAATCTTAAGGCCGTTTTTTTTTTTTTTTTATTAACTATTCAAAATAGTCGTACTTAAAATGGAAAAAATAAGTGTTTTTGGTAAATGAGCCATGCGTTCTGGTGGAAGAAGAAAATTGTCCTATTTTTGCCACCAGAAATGATCAACTATTAATCCAACAGGACACGTGTTAGTGATGTAAGATTTTGTTGCTTTAATATTCTTAGTTCTTAAAGACACAATAAGAAGAGTATTTTATGGACGTAATAAACAACAACATGAAATGGTTCAGAGATAAAAATGACTTCCTTCTTATAAATTAATAAATACGAACTGAAAAACGTTCCCGAGAGATTCCAGTCAAAAAGATGAATTTTAAATACATACAATGTGGAAAGGACTATAAATAGATGCGTCTTTTCAATTCTTAATTTTTAAGTCTTAAATTTGAGTTTCTAATGAAGTTTGTGATTAGATGGTAGGTCTTCCGAACGTATACACCTCCCTCTGTAACAAATTTCTGTTTCTGGAGCATCTTCTTTGGTTGATGTAGATGTCGCATAGACTGCTGATTCCATAAGATTTTTATGGAAAACATTTGCGTTGCCACTTTGAGTCAATGAAGAAGCATCGCTGGGAGTGTTTTCTGAAGTAGAAGTAGTTCGTACTCGGTTTATGCTTGTGTATTCGTATTTATGTGGCCGGACGAATTTGTTGTGCTCTTCGACCATATCGTCTTCGTTTTTATCAGGTTTAAAAAGTTCATTCAATTGTTTTCGAACTTCGGAGAAAACACTAGGCTGAGTTTCGAGATCTTCGACATTCGACAAATCATCCACTCGACGATGTGTTATACTTTCCGCTTCATTGTCTAGTGGCATGTTTTCCATGGATGTTGTTGAAAGTGGGTCTTCCAAGTCAGCAGATGATTTTGGCTTTGTTTCAACTTCTGATTCTGGGTTTATTGTACTCACTTCAGAATCAAGTTCAGTTGTAGCAACCGACGTAGATGTCGTTGTGACCAACGGCTCTTCTTTTCGAATGGTCGTTGTAGTAAGATCTTCGTCATAACTAGATGACGTAGATTTTTCCATTTTACCGGTGTAAAGGGAATTAAAGAACTGACTGCCAATGTTTTGAGACTCAGCGGTTTCAAAGCTTTCCGCATTACTTGCATTGGTATTCTTTAATTTAGCTTTTTTATTAGGATTCGTATCCATTTTTTGAGACTCAAAAAAGGCGATATCGGTTGATTTGACCTCAGATTCTTTTCCGATGTCTGACATCACTTCTTCAAGTAAGTCAGCAAAAGATTTTTCGCTTCTGTATTGGGGGGAATGAATCAATAAATTTTAATTTAACAGTAAATTTGACAAGTAAACTTACTTCTTTGAGTTTTTTGTTGTGTTAACTTCTTCGGCTTTCGAACTAAAATGAGTATTTGCAGTGGGACCGAAGCCTGCCGATACATTGAAAACATAAGAATCCGATTTTTCACTGTTAGGATTGGCTGTGACAATTTCTGGCTCATTTTCAAATCCTTTTTTGGGTTGCTTTGCTTCGTTATCCTCTAACGGCTGGAAGTTGTTAACGGATTTCCCAGACATGGACGGAGACCATTGAGATTCCTGAGGCTCTAGATGAAACTGTGATTTGATTCTCTGTCTTCGCTGGGTTACCTAACAATATAAGCTCGTCAGTTGGTTAATAGATATTTTCGAAAATAATTCTATTTACTTCGTCCTGATAGAGTTCCTGGTTGAATCTATTGAGTCTATTGACATTGCCCTTCGGCTCATCTTCATTGTCTGACTCTTCAGGCGGTGGTGTAGAGGATGCTGGATGAGGGCGCCTTGTACGTGCACGAACTTTGACGACTTTTCTTGGAGGAGTTCTGGTTTGCACCTGTTAATAAAAAAAAAAGAAATTAAAGTATGTAGAATTAGTGGTTTGTTAAAACCACATGGACTCACCGTTGAACGTTCCTCACTTGGTACATTAGTTGGTGATGAAGTTGTCGGTGTATCAGTAGTTGTACGTATTCTTGGACCCCTTCTTATGAAAGGAGTTCTTCGAGTTGTAGGCTGGGGTTCTTCGGTAGAAGTGCTTGAATATACTGGACCAATTTCATTTCTGTGAACCGCTTCTGTTGGCAAAACATCTTCTTCGTTAGGGAAGTAACCCGGTCCATAGTTGGTCTGAGGATATTCCTGATACTGTTTAGCAATTTGCATTGGCTCTATAAGCCGATCGTAGTTTTGATCAGAACTGGGTGTGACTGTATATACTTGCTGTGATTCCGAAACTGGTCGGTCTGTTGATATTGGACCTGGAGTTGTTGTTGTTCTTCTAGTGGCGGGCTTAAACACTGGATAATTCTGTTTCAAGACATCGCGTTGATATTCAAGATCGTCACTTTTGTCATCTTTTTTACCGCTAGATGAATTCTTTTTGTTTTTTATACGAAGTGACTGACGTTCTTCGGGTGTTGGATTGTATCTAATTCGATTGGGATTACGTATAAGTGGTGACCTGGTGGTTGATGAACGTTCAGTTGTTGATGTAGATGCTGTGGTATAATTCCTAGGAGCATACGGTCTTCGTGTCCGCGTAAGTGGCCGCCTCGTTGAATAATCTGAACTCGAGTATGACACCGACTGTGAAACCTTAGAAACTACTGGCTTTTTGACACGATTAATGGGCCGCCTTGAAGGTCGGACAGATGGAGTGGATTTCGTTGTTGATTCCATTTGAGGTGTTGTCTCTGCATCAACTGCATTTTGACGCTCTTTGTCAATAAGGCCATTCACAAGTCCAGGGAGATTTGGGGTCAATGGTGGAAGTTCTGAGGGCAATTCATAAGGATTTGGCTCATATTCTACTTCGGAACCATCCGGAGTAGAAACCTCATTGTTATTATTAGAGTTAATGAAATTGGGTCTGTGGTTGTCTGGCACTTGGGTTTTTTCTTCTTGTTGAGGCGGTGTTGTCTGGACATCTCGATCTCTATTGAACTCAAAGACTGGTTCACTTGGAGGTACTGTTTCATTATTTTCTTCAAAAGTTGGCGCTGTTGTCGCTGGATGATAAAACGTTACTCTTTGACGCTGTGTTGAAGGTCTAGGAGTTGGTGTTGTTGTTGGGGTTGAAGTATAGTATGTTGGGGAAGAAGAAGGGATTCGCACCTCACGTTCATAATCCACTGATTCAGGTGTGTAAGGAAGACTTTCAACAGTTGGTCTAGAAGAAGAATAAGAGGGGCGTTTACGGAACGCCTCTTGCTGTCGATAGTATTGTTTCATTCGATACTCTTCATCTGAAACTTGTTGTTTTTCTTGTTGCTGTTGTTTAGGTGGACGTCTCGTTAGTGCATCCTCAGCATCTGGCCCGTGGTAGACTTGTCCACGAGTACTTTGGATGTCAATTTGTGGGCTAGTTGGATATGTTTGCGTGAAATACGTGCGTGGAGGAGTGGTAGATGTTGATGTTGTGGTGGTTGTCGCAGGACTGGTTTTTATTGGTTGTACTTTATAAAAATCTTCAGCAGGTATGTTATTTGGAATTGGTTTGAAATGGGCATAAGGCTTATCACTGTCAGAAAATTGAGATTCTGGTCGTTTTTGCTTAACGCGTTCTTGTTTGTAAATCTTTGGTGAAGTTATCTCTTGAATAGCTTCCTGATAATAATTATTTTGGGTTGATACCTCAGAAAATTTATGGCCGCGATTGGGGGGAATGGGTTGTCGGGTTGTTGACTCATATGGGATACGACCTCTTTCCAATTTGGGAACATCACGAACAATTTCTGGATAATATTCCCGCATGGTAGTTGCTTTTATTCGATCTGGACGAATACGTTGTGTGGTACTTGGCAATTGCTGAATTTCATTCTGTGATTGGGTTATAAAAACATTTTGATTTGGAGAAACTTTATTTGATCCTCTATTATTATTGAATGTTTCTCTCTGAGGTTGTTGAGTACTAGAATGAATTTGACCTCGTATATTGTTATTTTCTCTCAAGGGCTGTTGGGTAGGTCTTTCGATATTATTGACTTCTTGTTGTTTTGAGTATGGCTTATTTGAATCTCTACCGCTCTCAAATTGCGACTGTTGTGGATAATTTTCATTTTGGGGAATCGGTCGATTGGAGTACTTGAAATTATCTGATTGAATATTTGGTCGATTTGAAGGCCTGTTGTCATTATAGGATTCTTTTTGGCGATTAACGACAATTGAGCCGACATGAGGTTCGGGTAACAATATTTTATTAAAGCCCACAGGCGTCCGATAGCTCAGCGGTGCTACAAAGAAAGATGTTTCTGCAATATTATTGCTTTGTGCAATTTGTGATAGATAAGGAAGTTCAAATTTAACATAACCACTTGGAGTTTGCATGCCTGCTGGCCCAACAAACACAGCTGGAGCGTTTGCAGTTGGCGCATCTAAAACGGCAATAGTGTTAGCATTTCGTAAGGCATTTACGACGTCACTCTGATTTGGGCGCGATGTTGATTTCAGCAAAAACATAGCTAAGGGAGGCTGATGAGCCTTAGGTTTTGGTTTCTGAGTCGTAAATTGCTGGTTGAAGTACGTCTGGAAAGGTGAAGTAGGCTTTAAGGTTGTTGTTGTGGTTCTTAGAGTTGAGCTTCCAATAAAACGGCTATGATCTTGTGGCTGTAGAGTCTCTGGTGTATAAAAATCATTGATTTGGTAAGGATTAACCTGCGGAACGTGAGGTTCCTGGTTAAACTTGGTATTGTCGCTGACGACATTTTCACTCCTTTGTTGATTGTAAAGAGTATCGTATGGGACATATAAAAGCTGCACTTCTTGATCGTGTTGGGGGTTATTCACGGGAGGCGATGAGGGTAATGGTGGAGCATGTTGATGTGGTAATTGTGACTGAAAAGAAGTCGGTTTTTGCAAATCGAAGTTATGTTGGAACGGAAAAGCTGTTGCTGGAGCCGATGTTGAAGAAACGGAACTATGCGTTGGAATAGGTTCACGGTAAGACTGTTTTATAGGTTCCTCAATAAAGTTTTGCTGAATTGGCTTAGGGGTTTCCTGGGGGCGAGGTACTGGATGAAATTCGGGAGGAAAGATTTGCTTCTGAGTAAATAATGGTGAATTAAATATGGACTGTGCTGGTGCGCCAAAAGAATGTTGTATTTGATATCCTGTTTGGACCCCATGAGAGCCGTCCTGATTTCTGTTGCCATCACGGTTAAATGGCATTTCAAATTTGAAAAACGATTGTGATGTTGGTTGTTGTGACTGAAGACTTAATTTTTGTTGCTGAATTGTTTGCTGGTGTTGCGATTGTTGCTGCTGTACTTGAGCTTGTGGCTGGGGAAATCTTTGAAAATGAAACGGAAATCCAAAAGACTGAGCTTGTTGTTGCGGTACTAAGTGATGTGGTTTTTGTATATCTCCGAATGGTGCATTTGGAGGAAAATTTTGTTGATATGTGATAACACGTCCTGCGCGTTCTTTAGCATCAACCGGTTGTGCTACAGGTATCCAATCATATGTTTCGGTGCCCGGACCAATGTCATCTACTTGCCGTGACCATTTATCGGCCGTTGAAACTGTTTGAAAGATCAACCAAAGGTAAACGGTCCGGAATTGAACCTTAAGATTCATGACGGAAGCTTTAATTTTAATATGAAAAAGAAAAATAAAAAAACGTCCATAGTTAAAAAAGTCAAAACATATTTCTAGTATATTGTTAATTTATTAAGTTTGGAGCTTGTATGTTAACATTCAACTATATTTTTTGTCAATAATTAATGCAGTTCAAATAATTAAGTATTAGTAATTGATTAGGCAACGAAATGTCAACTGACTTGCAAGCAGTACCTACTACTTGCTTTTCTTTAAAACACTTTATTTTCAATTTTCCGATTTGAGCTTAATAAAGTGGCAAAATTATTTCTGTTGTTTTTTAATGTAATAATAAGAAAACAAGACTAGCTTACCTACTTTTAAATTTCAACATTGAATTCAATAACTACAGATAATTGATTTTTCTGTTTTTTAACGTTACCTCATTTATGAAAAAAAAAACAATTATCTTCTTCACAGCCTTAGTTGCAGATTCACAGCTTCCGGAAGGCGATTCATAATGGCCTACTACTACTGTGCTTGAGCAACATTTTTTTTTTAACTGCTCTAAGGCGCGCCGACGATGTTGAGATACAAAACACAGACACAAATACGAAATATTTGCAAAGAATAATAATTCTTGTGAAACATTTGCAAAAACAGACTAGTCATTATTGGTTTGAAATTTGAGCGACGACGTACAATTAATGTTCTGATATTCCCGATTTGAGACTATCAAATTAATGAGTTGCAATTTTACAAGTAAAAACAAATACAACCACAAACATATTCTTGTAATAAAATAATTACCTTCTATTTGTTTGTTTGGTTTTTTCAAGATGAAAACTAGACACAGTATAATATACTAATAATATAATAATATAATAATATACAATATTATTGTTCTGGAAACAATTTTTCTTTTCGTATGTGCATACCCGCTTCTCATAAAAAAATGTAAGAATCTGAGTAGAGATAAAATCCATTAACCATGACAGATGAACAACTTGATCATCTTACCGTGATGGTATAAGTTGCGAAAAATAAGGCTTTATAACTTCCCAACATGCTGGCATGCAAAAAGTTAAATACTAAATCTTCACTAATTACAAGAAAATCGTTTAGATTCTTTATGAGAAAAAGAGAAAATGCGGATCTGTAGTTTGTTGTTTGTCAAATACTAACATCTAGGTGTAGAGTGAGTTTGAGTTACAGCCAATGAACTTTACATTGCTGAGTAAGGCACACTCACTTGCCGTACAGATTCACTTTCTTTTCGTATGGACAACATCAACGTCAGAAACTGCATCGTTTTCTTTTACAGAATATAAATACCTATTAAAATATGGACATTATCATATTTATCTTTATTTTGCTTCTTGAAGGCAAATTGGGATGAAAGGGATTCCATTTTTTCCGAATGGCTGGTCGAGCAATTGTTGGTTGTCGGCGACCCAAATTTATAAATGCTCAAGTTTACTTTGAAAAATCTTAAAACAAAAGAGGAAAGCGATAGTGCAAGTGGATACTATTTCCACCCAATCTCTGGGTTTGGGGCTAACATTCACTATACATTCATACATCCAACCTTGATTTTTTCTGAAGTTCATGGGTGATGTGATGAATGTATAGAGAAACAATATTTTAAATTCATGTATGGGCACCAGTTTAAGCAATGAACTGTGACGAGGTGACGCGACGCGACGGGACAGTCGGTGCAGGTAGAAATTACACAAAAACAAGTAGTGAAAAAGTGTCGATGTTGTTTTTGGAGTGTTGTTGTGCAGTTGAGATTTACTTTCACTTCTTTGAAATCGAATGAAATTGACTTCAGTTACATAGCAATGAGCATTAACAATAACGGCCGAATATCCCGGGGCAAATGAAAGAAATTAAAATATACGAATGTATATTATAGTTAACTTATTTAATATTCATTTAAAAATTCTCTTGAAAAATTGTTTGTCTTGCTGAACGAACCAAAGACTTGGAACAAATATCTCAAGAATCTTTCTTTGATTTCTGGTTTTGATCTCAGCTCTTTTGTTTGCATATTATTATGATGATTAATCGTTTCTTTCGGTTACAATTGAATTGACAAACTTAAGTGTTGGTTACTCGAATGTTTGAAATAAATGTTCTTCATTTGATAAATTAACCACAAAATTCAATCAAATTATAAAATTTTGAAGAGAAAATGAAAAGATGAGCATGGTAGGGAAAAATGACTAGATCAATAAAAAACGTACATAAACATGGGTATTTCAATAGTTTTTGTCCAATCATTTTTTTTTAGCTGCCTGCGGTTCACTCTTTACGAGCTTGGTTTATTTTTCTCCATCCTGTGGCTTTAAATTTTTACTTTTACACACCAGACACCACAATTAAATTAAATAAAACTACGTGATAATGTGAGTTATGCTTGCTGATGACTAATCTTGTGAACTAAATTCTTTCGCAGCATGATCGAAAATTGAATTGACATAATATGTATATATAATAGAAGGTAATTTAAAATATTTTTAAAAGAACATTTTAGCTTAGAAGGAACGTGGTTGGAATGTTAAGTATGCATTTTGGCATTCATTTAGTGTCAACGACATAGAATTTGATTGATGATGGCTTGCAGTAGATTATGTAACAATTTACTTATAAACATCGTTGCCAAGACATTGTTCACGAATTCGAGCTTCAAACAGTTTTCCAGTTTAAATAGAATGCAACAATTGAACAGGTTGATGAACAAAGAGTATATTTGTTCCAGATCTATAACAATGGTATGAGTCGTTCTCAATTCAATACAATACGAGCTATGACTAGGCTAAGCCAATATATTTTCATGCTCTCTAAGAGATCCGAATCAAAATAAATTATTTCAAATGATTCATTGGTGGTATCAAGCTGTTAGTGGGCCATCTAAAAAAGTTAAAGTAATATTTTAATCCAAATATTAGTAACATAAAATGGAATAGATATACAAACATTTTGTTGCTGAATACCTACTTGTTTAAGATTTTGTGATAAGATTAAATGTTTGAAGGTTCAACTTCCCTGTCATATAAGGTATAAGCACAGATATTATTATCTGTGGTATAAGGACTTCGACATAACAAAACAAAAACCCTTTGAAAATTTTAAGTCGCACGTGGGGATACTTTTAAATGAAAGAATCATATATCTTTTTTGTATTCTTTTTTCATGCATACCATTTAATTTCTGGACAAAAAAAAAAAAAAACAATAGTTTAATTTTTCAATTTTGAAGTCGTTTCTATAAGTAGTTAAAGAGTCACAGATTTAATTCTGGAATTTAATCGGATCAAACAATTCACACAATAAGTCGTGATTGTAACCTTGGATTTCTTAGCATTTTAAAAGACAGTAAGAAGTACTCTTGTTGTTATAATGCTCTATAAAATGTGAGTAGGTAGATATTTATTCCTAGAGTCATGAGTCATGAAAAAATATCTGACATCACATATATTCCGGAACTGTGCTTTTTTCACTGACACTATATTGCTTTTTTGCTCTTGAATTTGATCGCAGCTATAAACGCGCGCATTGTAGTTTGTTTTTGAGATAGTTGAATATTATCGGCATCAGGGAGTCTCTGTCAAATGTGTTCTTATTTTCTAATGGTAGGTATGTAGTATGTACATACATTAAGATTATACCGATAGTTTAAAACAACAAAACAAAAAGAAAAACAGACTATTCTCTTAGTAATCTCAGATCAACATTAACGTAAATGGGCAGGAAAAAAATGTATAACATCCGGCATCATGACTATCAGGTTTGAATTAAAAATAATTGATATGATTTTATGCGTACTTGATTCTTACACAACTGAACTTGTATAGGAAAGAGACCAACCAATTAAGTCTAGGCTATATTTTTTCGAACATATTTTATCTGTACCAAACAATTCAGGTGAACCTGTATACGATAGCTTGGAAAATGACGACGAACAACGACGAACAATATCAAAATAAGAGGAATATTATTTCACCACCATCACACAACTGGTGCAAAAAACTGAAATGAAAGAAAAGTGAATCTAAGTGTTAACAGCCTATATATAACAAAAAAGAGATTGAGAGCGAAGACAAAAGATATATTTTATGCATCCTCCATCCCCTCCCCCTGAATGTCTCTGCAATTCATGTAGTCAATTCTCAAAGAAATCCAACTTGCCGATAGAGTAGGTACAGTTGTTAGTTCAAGCTAAGTAGGTAAACCTGTTGGGTATTGTGATACATTTATCGCAACTTTTCGAAGCATGCACTCTAGCAATTCATATATGTATGTAACACAAGTGTTTGGGAGCCCTGCAAGTTTGAGGTTTTCATTCCATTTTTTCTATCAATTTCTAGATTGAAAGTCAATAAACAGACAATTTTATTTAAAAAAACTTATTTTCGTTATATTTATGTGTAGGTACCTATATTATTATTTAAATTTGAGGTGAATCAACTTCAACTCACATAAATAAAGATGTTTTGTTTTGAAGTCTTTACCTTCCAAATTCTTGAGTAAAATGTATATAACAGCTGTATTAGATAAGTATGTTGGTGGTTTAATGATGTAATAAACAGCACAAGCTGTGCCCCACAATTTCATCCGCCTTCCGCCTTTATACTGTAAAAGTATTTTAAGAAGTTAAGATTGAAACCAATTGACATATTTAGTATTTTGATAATTATTACTGACACCGTCACACAAACAGATTCAGAAATTATGAAGCGCACGTCAAGCAGACAAGCAAACTGTTCACCTGAATAGTCACTGACTATTTTGTGTAATTTTTTCAGAGTAGCAATTGCATCATATAAGACATTTTTTTAGTCAACCGTTAAGGCAGCGCAGCGCCAGTAGCGGAAGCTTCGAAAGAAATTATTTTAACCATTTCTGCAACATTTTGCTTTTAATGCTCTACTTCTATTAGTCATCTCAAAGCGATGACTGAGACGTTCAACCAAACAAACTTTTCAGCTTTATAAACTGTTTCCTCAAACTACATGCGCTACTTTTTCAACAAAAAGTTTTTTTTTTTAACTACATGATTATTAGGATAACTATAATAAATATTTTAGCTCAACTAAATCCACCGCCTCTAATCATTAAGTGAGAAAACTCCAATTTATTGTCAACTAATGCCATGTAGGGTCCAATGCATTAGAAAAAAGAACTACCTCTTAAATTTTCGTTAGAAAATGAAAGTTTTATTTCTATTATAATGCTCAATAGACCCATCACTCGTCACTCTTGGTTTCAATTGAACAAAATAAACAATAAAATTAATGTTCTGTTAATTTAAAGTCATACATATCTTGTGTAAAAGAAAGGGAAATTAATGACCCTGTCCATAACTGTTGATTGGTTTATGCAATTTTTCGTATTTCTTCTTAAGTCTAGTGAAAGCATGGTAGCAACACAGTGACATGTGTGTAGGTTCCGGTTTTACACAAATTACTAACGAACAGCACACAATGAATATGGTTCAAATTTTCTAAATTTCTTAAGCCATTAAGTTCATTGACATGAAGACATGAATCAAATAAAGCACCTTAGTGGTAATAATATTAACAATTTTAGTTTGTCGGAAACAAATTATGCAACACCAAATGTATAAATTACTTTTGTTAAGGAACGGTTATGGATTGAAAGGTTGAGTTTCTGTTATTCTTAGTTATCTGTAATATCAAGATCATGGTTTATTTTGTAGCGTAAAATTTTGAATGTTAATAATAATTTAAAGTAATGCAATGATTTTGCAAAAATGTCTGTCAGCTACTTAGACAAAAAAAAAAGATTTGTTCAAGTTACTGTTGGATCTGATAAGGTTTTGATTTAAATGTTTGTATTTGTTTGTGTCTTGTCTCTTATGAATTGCTGATTTAAACTTAAAAACAATAGTCACCCACCATACAAAAACAGAATAAAAGATTGGGTCAGCAAGATGGTGCTTAGTGCAAGTTCTATTTAAATCATTGAGATTGAGACTATCGTAAGTCCTCTAGTGATTGTTTCCTTCAACCGGATTTGCATATCGATTTGTATCGAACTCACTAAACTGCTTCAAATAAAGCAAAATCTTTTTATCAAAGACTCAAATGCAAGCTTACCGTATTATCGGCCTTAAGAAAATTTCACTTATTTTCATTAAAAATAGAAAATTTGAGAATACTACTCCAAATTCGAAGAAGGCAGTTAATTACTCTTTTTGATCAACACAGTGCATGGTAGGCTTCAAATTGCTCACATCTCAAATCATAATAAAGAAAACTAGCAAATTATATCAAAATGAAATAAAAATAAACTTTCACATCATAGAGTGGAGCTATAACATTCCAACTCAATACTATCAACATGTTCATTTTTTTTATCTTAAATTGTTGATGGTTATAAACATCCTCTGGAGATCTCCGCCAGAAAAATTAGGAAAATATGAACAAAACAAACAGGCAAGAAAAAAACACCAACAAAAAACAAATTTACTTTCTATCAAAAGACAATTTCGAAATTAAGTCATATCATAAATTAAAATCAAATCCGTCCACAATTAACCAGCTGCACTCGCGTTTTGTATCGGACGACGACGACGCGACGGACACGCAATACCTTTTCAGACGCTCAAAACATTTCGGGCCAAAAATAATTGTAAATCGTGGAATTTATATGCAGATAGTGGAGAATGAAAGTGAAATTCCATTAACTTACATCGTGAAGTGCCCATCAAATCATTATGTGCAATTCGAAAAAAAATCTGGGTCAAATTTTGTTTGTCCGGTGGCTAAATATTTCTCATTTGAACTGTATGTAGTAGGTATATCTTAAAGTAAATTACTCTAAATGTGACCGGTATAAAATCTATAGTTTTATTGATATTTTAGCACTTGGTACTTTTATATTTGTGTCTTACTCCTCGTTATTTAACTGTGGTAGTCATGTTTCATTTGTTTTGCAATTTTGATTTATTATTTTAGTTGCTCGGAAAAGAAGGTGTGCGTAACTAAGAAAACACGTATCTTGAGTGGGTGTGATTAAAAGAGTGTTTCTATGAAACAATCTCAACTGAATTTGTTTTCTTCTTGGGGCTACGTGATTGAAAGTTTTTTTTTTCTTCGAATGTTTTCACTTTTCATTCAATGAAGCGTGATTTGAATAGAAACAAAACAGACAATAAAAAGAAATGACATTTAATTAGAATGCTTTTGTGGAAAAATACATAATGTATGTAATTTCATAAATGAGAACAAAGTTGCGAGTTCGAATTCATATTTTATTGACACGGATCTGGAATAGGTAGAATGGTTTGATGCGATCAGATGTAACATATAAATTTAAACAAAATAAACATTTCGTTAAAAATCGATTTTTAAAATAATTTATTATTTATAGACTACGCATAGACTACATTACAGGATTGTTATGAAACACTTCGGAATTATAGAATTGTTAAATGCTTATAAATACCTATAAATGCTACACGATAAGTCAACTGTAGGTACCTATATGTAATTTACGCAAAATTAAAGTTATTGAATAAAAACTGGAAAACACGTTATATTTTTCAAAGTGTCAAAGCATAAAGATTTTTTTATTAAGAAACTCACTCAGTTAAACAATACAGCCACGATGGCCATTCGTTTAGGTGCAGTTCTAATAATTGCGTTTTAAGTCAAATTTAATATGTTTTTATTTGTTGTAATTTATTATACATTAATATACATTTTTTCTATGATACAATAAACTGGACCATCTTCATATCTCTATCAAGTCATCCATTGTAGCAAGAAAACGTTGAAATGCGTTCATATGTTATGCTTGCAGAAAGTAAAATAGGTATAAACTTAAACTTCTATTTATACACCATTAATTCACATTCATGTGTTTTGGAAGCAACAAAAAGTAATTCCCTGTTATGATGATGTTCCACCAAGTGGAAAGATTTATTGGAAAATTCACTAGGAGTTGGAGCATAAATTTTTGCACGCGAGTTAAGAATTTGACCCAGTTAAAAAAACAAAATAAATTATTTGTATCTTTAAATTTACCTACACTAGAAGGAAAACTCGACAAATTTTACAAACCTCTTCAACAATCCTTGAAATGGTATCCAAATTCTCAAGTTCTTGTGGCAGTGAAATTTTAGTTAAATTATCTAGACAGGTTTTACTATATCAGAAAATGAACTATACTCATATTGCATTAAAAACACTAGCGCTTTAACTTGTACGTATATGTATCTTTCACAACAATTTAAAACTCTTTCGTAAATTTCTTTCACAGCAACATCAGTAAGAATGTTTTTATTTAATACACTTGAGATAGATACTACTTTTAAGTATTTTCGTCGCGTCAAACTACAAACGAAAAATTTTAAACCAAAATATGTCGGCACATACAGATATTTTACAGACTACTAAACACAGTAGGTACATCAGTAAGATCTATGCGATAGACAAGTTAAAATCTGCGTCTGAATCGTATGCGTTTCGGCAACAAACTGAAGAAAAGAAAATTTTCTTCTACCTCCTAAGTAAGTGGGCAAATTGAATCTTAAAGTGGTGGCAAGGTGACCATTGCCAGCAGTGTTGCAAACGAAGAATAACCACATGAATATTCCATGTTAAGTCTTAAGAAGTCTACGCCCCGCGCCACTGTTCACCTCGCGTCGTCGTCGTGTGCACTTGCGCAGCTCAGGTTGGTGGGAAGCATTTGACAATGCTTTTGGATATGTTAGAGACTTCGATTTTTCATAGACCAGGGGTGAAATGATAATGTTATCCGGCCGTGGTTGGTTATTTTTTTGTGACGTATTGCTATATATGAGAAGTTTGCGAGTTATTAAACTTGAGGTTTTTGTCGACTGTCTGACTTTCATCTTCAAACATTTTGTTTTTTAAAACCAACAAAATAACATGATCTACCATGCTAACTAAAATAGTAAATATTTTTCTAGCAAGATATTGTTTGCTTTTAACAACGAAGTAACATAAAACATAAGCTGAGTCTGAATTTTTGGCGGTACAGATTTAAAACATGCATAATGATATCTACTGGTTAAGTATTTAACCAAATGTAAAACATGAAACAGTTTTTAACATTTACAGTTAGAAATAGTATTTTTGTTCAATTGATCAATTAAATATTGATAAAGAGGAACATTGTGCAAGACTTTGACGTCAACATATGTAAAATGAATAAAACTGTGTGAAGTAAAATTTAATGCGTTGACTGTCTGCCTTACTTATTTTACATGTAAAAGTGGCGCCCCTTGCGAAAAACGCCTAATAAGTATTGCTACTCCCTATCCAGTTGCACTAAGCTCCTGGTTTTGCAAAAGTGCATAACTTCTCTAAATAAATATGGCATGACTCTGTTTTTGTTTGTTTCATACTTAAAATTGTTGAGCTATTTGCAATTTGGTGGGAGGATTTAAATCACAGTTTAAATGAAATCGAATTGTTATCAAAGCGGTAAATTTATCTTAACCTCAAACTGAGCTGCAATTCCTATATGCAAACAACCCTCAAACCAATACTTATCCTGGATTGCATTTAATGTGTACCTGTTCATGTCAAGTTTCTGTTAATTTTTATACGCGGAATGCATATACGTCTTGTACAATTTGAAAATAAAATACTAATTTATTATTCACAATGATACAGAGTTTTCATATTTTTTGGTGCATTGTCAAGTTATGTCCTTGGCTGAAGAATAACCTTGAGCACGTTTGATGTCTGCTTTGTTTATTGAATTAAATAATAAAAAAGCGAAACCAAATGAAATTTGAAGTAAAACAAAACTGTCTTCCAGTTCCATTTACATGAATGCCGGAAGAATTTAGAGTAGGCGTATTGCAGATTTGTAATTTACACTCTCACACTTGAAATAAATGAATCAAGTTCAGTGAAAACCCATCACAGAAGATATTAAAAACCATGTCGGAACTCAGGAATACAATGAACGACTTGTTGATCCAATTGTTTTGGCAGACAAGATGAGATCTGTTTTTCCCATGGTTTCAAAATTATGACCGAATAGTGATACCTAATTATGGTAATCGTGTTTGTTCTAGATAATTAAGTGACTTTTATGATTCGACTTCCTCATGGAGTTTGTAAACATATTTATGGCAACAATTAAGTACCACTAAAAAAAGCACCTTATTATTTTGTGATGCTTGTTTACATTAGCAAAACAGTTCGATTCATGTAATAAGTTTTAAACCTATTTAAGTCACCATGGCAAACGGAAACACGGTCAGTAAAACAGCGTTCAATTTGCAACATTCAATTTTACTTTTTAAATGCATTGATCTACGAAATGAATCTTCAACATCAACTGCATTTCTCTCTATGAAAATGTTTATGTTATGTCATGTCCACTTCTTGCGTAGTGAAAAACTTTCTACAGACCAAAAACCGACTTTGCTGTTAATAAATAATCTTGTTTTAAAGTGTCCGTTTTGAGCATCAACGAAACTTTAACCTGATATACTTACATTCCAATTTTTTCTTCCTTTTTCGAACTTGATTCCAAACGAGGACCATTTATACGTCTATATAATATTATGTGCAAATATGTTCGTGAAAAACAAGATGTAAAATAAGGAAAAACTCTTACACACAATTTATTTAAATATGATAACAATACAAACTTTAATCTGTTTGGCACCAGAAGTAACATACCCTATCCTCTTCAAAGACATATTCTTGGAGATCCATATCCTTTTTGATTTTTGTGAAACAAGCGAAGAAAACTCTATCTAGTAATTGATATTTCAATAACAAATTACGTATTTTCCTAAGTTTTCACTTTTCAAACTTAATCGCTACAAGAGATATACCATATACCCTATGAAACAAACATGTATCTAAAACAAAATTGCAAGCGTAGTTGTCGATCAACTTGGTTACAGTTTAAGTAGTTTCCGAGACAAATCTCATTCTGCAACATGATGTTTATTTTCTACACAGCATCTCGAGTTGCATAACACATTTTTTAATGAGATTTTCTTCGTTTTGCTCGCGTTTTGATCGACTATTCAAGAAATCCACTGGTAAAAATACAATATAAGTGGAAATTGTATTTGATTGATGCTTTAAAGATATACGGAAGGAAGTTTTGTTTCGTCTATTGCTCGTAGACGGTTGCTAACACGTATTCGCTACTTGGTCCAACAAATTATTTAACGTTATTGCTCATTTTGTTCGACAAGACAATAACTCTGACATAAAAGATGCATTATAACAAATACTCACTCAGGTACGCGTACCGTTGGTGTTTGTTCAATTCTGTTTCTCAAAGAAAAACAGAATACGAATTAAGCCCCACACATTAGTCTTAAAAATCTCAAAGAATCTTTTAAATGGTTTTGATTCTGAATTGCGATATAGCTTCAGACCCAACAGACGTGTGAAATGAAGTCTTTAGAAATGTATAAACGCATTCCAATCGAACCCTCTTATTACTTAGTAAGTTGTAGTTGTTAGTCGAAATAAAGGCAACTTTACCTACTACCATGCATATATTCACATAGAAAGAAAGTAATTATTATTATGAGTTTCACTTTTTAATGTCTGGGCCTATAAGTTGTGCGAACGTGTGCTGCTTTTAATTAAATTGGCATTCAAACTATTTGCGATAAGAAATCGAAATTTATACATTAACAGCTCAGTTAAATTTTTAAATGCATAATCTACTTACTATTTTAGGTAAAAAAGTGTCGAAATAAATGGCACCGCAACAAAAGATTGAAAATATGTATATTTATTCGTTTTGTCCTCGTAAATAAACTTGTATGTTTGGGTTTATTATTAAATTATATAAAAAACTTACTGTATTATATTCGTAGTCACTTAATGACTTTAAATAGAAATTGGTAATCTACATAGATCATTTAATTTGTAAGGTTTGACACTGTTTTGAATAAGCAAAGACGGAACATGGAAACATGTCACCTTTTCTACGTGTATTTCAAAATGAATGTGCAGTTAAATGCAAAGAAATTCGATTTTTTGTTTTCAAAGCAGTAAACAAGAGGTTTCAAGGATATTCGGTAAAATATCAATATCAAACAATATTGAAAGTACCCTAATAAAGCAGCTGCATTCATATTCTTCTTAAGTTACACTGTATGCAGGTAAAATAGTACATGAAGTAGAAATAATAAAATGCAAATTATTTAATTTTGTAAATAGAAAATTCATGATTTATATTTTTATTTATAGAAAATTCATAATTTATATTTCTGACTTTTGATTTTTGTTTCTTTTTCAAGAATAATTAACATTGGCTTAACTTAATTCTATATAAAAAATCGAAGGCATTTTCTTTAAAAGCATTAAAATAAACTCATTCATAATGCCACTAATTAAGTGTATTATGCTTGTAATATCGATTGAAATGTAGTAAAACCAGCTATTAAGGTGGGAAAAAATGATTTTTTTTTTAATTAATTTGTTTTTCTTTAATATTTTCATCATTTTGGAAGTTGTGGTTGTGACGTGAATGAATGTCGATGGATTCTAAATATAATTGTTATTCTTAAAACTTATTTAGTTTTCCAACTGTAAATTATTATTTTTAAAGCTCTTCAGATAACAGTTAAAAGCTAAAACTTAGTATTAGATTACAAAAAATATCACAAAATTTTACTGAACTTATAGGAATATATATAATAATTAAGTATAGCAACAAATTTCTTGAAATACTTCTTTTCAAAAGTCCCATAACATACTAAATGCAAAAATGAGTATAATGTATTTGTAGATACATGTATTACCTATTTTTATTAGATTTTAGATTTTAAAATATTGTATTTTTTTACTAAGGTGTAAATAAATATTTTCGAGGATTAAGTATAATATTTTAACAATATAATTTTATTTTGAAGTTTTAATTATGAGCGTTTGAATTTATATAATAAAATGCAGGTAATTGAATTGAGTTTTGTGTTCACAGACAGATTTAAAAACATGATTGTGTTTAATTACTTTAAAATGTTTTATTAAATATGAAATCTAAATTATTGTACGTATAGGTACTCAAGCAGAAATAAATTGCTTTGAGTTATCGTTGAAGATTGAATTATTTAGGCTTCAAAAAAAATTTACGTGTTGTGTATTAATAGCGATTGCATAATTATTTAAATATATAATAATATATCTACGCATACATATGCATATGTACTTAATTCAAAAATTTAATGAATGGTAAAAACTTCCTCTCGTTTTCTTTCGATATTGAAAGTGACAGAGGCCAGGTTCTTTATTAATTTTTATCTCTCTTCCAAAAACAGCTAAGAAATAAATTTACAATTATTTAATTTACGTCAAACTCCGTGCAAATTAAACAAAATATTGCAAATGTATAAAGTTAAAAAGTGTGCAAGTTTTTGTGTATTTAAAATCAGGAATTTAGAACAATGTTATTTACATTTATGTATATAATATTTCTTTGTTTTCAATTTGTTTAATTTTAATACATTGTTTAAAGCAATAGAATCTTAAAACAATTTGTAAGCAATTTTCAGCGTTTCCTACTATCCTCTCTTATCCTTTCTTATGAATATATCAAAGTATAAAATTCTTAAAACTTAAGACATAAGCTTGTTTTAAAAAATATTCACTGTTCTACGTAGTACATAACCAAATAAAACATGGACGTATCGATGCTATCTAAGTAATAGGCAATTTTGTTATAATCTTTGACCTTAAACGCGCCACTGCCATTATAGTTTATCTGTTACACATAAAATATTACAGGAACAAATAACAACGTTTTAATTATATATTTGTGCTTCCATTAGGTAGTAAGCCTTTTTGTGTTCGTTCACAAGAAAGGACAATTTAACTACATTAAGTTGTCCTATTTTTCTATTTCAGCAATGTCGTCGCTTTTGAAAGCCCCCAAAATTTTCTTTTTTGCAGCCTTTTTTATGGTTTGTTTCCCTGATTTTAAATATGATGTAGCGGTCTTCACCGAACGATAGGAAATATTTACAACATTCTGAGGTACTGCAGATGGAGTATCGTTGCTATGTTCTGACTTATCCATGTTTATGGACTATGATGCTTTCATCTTTTTTTTCTGATTTGGTCGCATTGCATCATTTTGCGAACATGGTGGCAGCTCACGGAATTGATTCTGGAAGTGTAAAATAAATTATGATTTCACTTACACTCTAGTTATACGAATTAAGTTACAATTTCTTCATCATCTGGAACTCTTGACAAAAAGTCCAATACTTCATTATTGGGTATTGTGTTGGGTCGCAGTATACGCCTAGAGAACTTCATTACACCCCAAAAAAATAAAATTATTCGAATTGGGATAAAATGTAAAACTATAATAGCGCCTATAAGCAATACAGCGGCCAACCAGGTAAGTTCAGGGACGGAAAAATTAAAAGTGCTGCAAATATATTATAAGCCTTGTTGCAATTTAAGTTTTTTTTTTGCTTAACAGATAAAGTAATCGTACTTTTTCGTACTTTCACCTAACGACGCTAAATATCCAATAGTATTTTGTACTGACTGTGAGACTTCTTGAATAGCTTGTAATCGTTCTTTAATTGACTTTTTCTCTTCTTTTTCCTTGTCATCGTCATCGTCTTCGTCGTAATCATAAACATAGCTATTTGATGAGTCTGACGATGTTCCTGTTATCCATCGAATAAACCAATTTCTAAGAGAGCAAAGAATATTAATGCAATTTTAATTGGGCATTCAAAATTGTTTTTAACAAACTTGAGCATTATCAGAAGAAGTACTAATGGAATGGTTTCCAAATTTCCATACACACATGCCAGTATCCAGAAGATAAATGCAATAATTGAACGTATTGGTGACTCCCATTCGAAGCAACTTCTACAAAAGAGGGAAACAAGTTTAGTCTTATATTTCATTATATTTATTTTGAGAGCGAATTTACTGCACATATCTTGCTGCATCTAGTATATCCATAATAATCACTTTTAGACGGTTAACATTTCGCAAAAATAGTTGCCGCTTGAATTTAGCCTCTTGTTGGATAAGTTTTTCTTCTTTGGGTTGTAATATACGACAAACAGCTCGAACAGGGTTCCAAACAACTGTCATCTCAAGAAGAATCTGTTGTAAGATAATTAATTGAAGGTTCTACAAAAATAGTATCGAAAATCGCACAAACACTACCCTATTATAAACTTTTACATTCTGTATTAATTAAATAACACAGTTCTGTAAATAAAATATTAATAACTACTTCATCAACCAGCTTTGAAATTGTTCTTTGCAAGCTTGTGTGAATTTAATTAAGTTGACGTTTGAAAGTAATCGCAGCTACAAAATAACAGCTTACAAGTAATGGATAAGAATGTGAAAATGCTTATAAGATTTGCATGAGGCATTGCATTATTTTGTTGCTAAGATGTTTAAAACAAACATCCGTTATGTATCTATAATTAAACTTTTGTCTGTGTACCTGAGGTGATATTCCTTTTGCACGTGAGCACAGATTTTTGTCTTTGAGAGTGTACCATCGTTTGACGCCACTTTTTATTCGCATCAATGGAATGGCCAGTTTTCCCAAGAACTCAACTCTATGATCACGGTCTTCATCGTAAACTGTCAGCTCGAGAACATTTGTTATGTCCTTAACATTGCTGTTAAAAAAAAGATGTGAGATGAAAAAAATCACTTATTCACAAAACAAAATTCTTACAACGTGAAAATCTTATTCCAGTTTGGTGTAAGAGTCTTGTATTCAGTTTGTGTCTGGAGCCTTGCATTTCCCAATTCTAGCACGCAAAACGGATCAGATTTCCCACCGATATCGGCAGCCGCTAAGCCTGTTGCTCCAAAAACTTTCACAGTTAAATGTCCAACATCTCGCAAATTTTGAAAGCACCGGAGCCAACTGTATCGGTCATGAAGAATCCGTACTTCTCTTGGGTCTTCTTTATAAACTTTGAGATCACTTATGGTCTCGAGAGCTGTAGTTCCACTTATGGTTAGCATAAGAAATATTTCACCCGGGCAGTCCTCAAAAGGCTTCCAGATGCCGTGAGTTGTTTCACGAGGAAATGCACTTAGATCGATAGTAGATTTTCCATAGAGAATATTTCGATTCCATAATGTTAGTTCAAGCAGTTGATCTTCATCAAAAAGATGAAGATCAAATTGTTCCAACCATCTTTCGGTCCATGAGGATTTACTTTTGTACTTTTCATTACCCAATCTGTTATAGTAAATTAATTTGATTTAATATTGCTTAAATTTATTAGTGACTTAATTTAACCTGAATTTGATATGCGCATCGTTTAACTTAGTGCCATCTTCTGAAAAAGGCAGATCTTTGGCTTTGACTAGTAAAATAGTCACAACCGAACTCCATATTTGTGACTTTAATCGTTTTGACGACTCTGCTAGTTTTGAATTTCTCTGAAAATGCTAAAACAAAAACATTTGAGAGTTAATTTTAAGGTGGTTGAGTATTTCACGCTGGCAAACAGTGAACAACGTTTAAGAAAATCTATCGTTTGAAACTGATATGTTCACTTAAACGAGATTAAGACTTCTTTAAATATGAAATATTATAAATACTCTAAATTAGTGATTTAAGAAGTTTGGTACGATTATAATATAATGTTTGTATACATTGTATGGGGTGAGATCAAAAAACACTTCCCGAAGTGTGCTCGTCTAAAGTTATATTTCAAATAGCTACAACAAGACGTTAGGTAGAATTGTCATGACTCTGCATTACATCTTGATTAACACTATTAACTCACCACTTCCTTATCCTCTTGACTTCGTGGCCAAAGAGTTAAATTTATTAGAATTTCACCCATTTCCCTCTCTGGGTGGGTTGAGTCTACAAGTTTGACGGTCATTTCTTCCGCTTTTCCTAACTCCAACTGCGTTAAATCGAGTTTGGCCGCCCCCATAAAATCATCTTGTAAGCCCCAATCGTAATCGAATACCTGAGAATATGACAAGGAAAAATAAGGATTGAAATAAGGAAAATAAAATTTCAATTTGTAAAGTTCAATATGAAATAAGGTTTAAATAAAAGGTTACCTTGACGGTAATAGGTTGAAATGGATCTTCAATTGGAACAACAAACACTTCATCCCAGATTGGATTAAGGTCACGATGTATAGTCCTAGATTTGTGCAATAATCGGCCTGCCACTTTAAATTTTACATAAGGATCGCTTAGGCCTGTAAAATAAATATAAATTAAATGACACTGACTTATTCTTTTGATGCAGAAATGTATGTGCGAAAATCTTACCATTTTTATCCATAGCAACTAAGTCACTTCCGCTTTTTAAATGGACACGAAGTTGAAAGAAGACATATTGCCGTAAAATCGTTTCTTTTTTTCGTCGTTGTTCTTCCATCTTTGTCAAAATCAAAAAATTTAATCAACTGCTTAGTCAAATTAGCAATCATTCTTTTTTTACCTGAAGAATTTGCAGTTGATCTTGACTGATTTTATCTCCCATTTCAGTATCCTCGTCAATTCTACCTTCCATGGAACCGCCAAATCGTAAGCGATTATCTACTGCAATGTTTGCACAAGCCTTAAGTTCTCTAGCAAGTGGCGACCCTTCAATAGTTCGAGCTCTATGTCGTGGACTGTGTGTTGCAGAACTTCCTTCCGAACTGTAGTCGGCTGCATAATCAGTGCTCTCTTGTTCGAGCAAATCGTTTGGTGACCTGCGACCAATTTTCTCTTTACTTCGGGCCCTTCCCCAACGATGTTTTAGACTATTGAGAAATCCATGTGTTTTTTGGAATACACCACTAACCGAAGGACTAGCAGCACTTTTGGCACGTTTCGGTGATGTATTTGGCGAATCAATGGAGCAGTCGTGTCCATTTAATTCGGATGCTGATTTGCTGAGGTGGCGGCCCAGTCGTTGTGATGTAGATGAGTTATTGATTGATTCATCTTCAGGACGTGGATGGCCTCAAATAAGATAAAAGGACAGTTTTGAGATACTGATATGATTTTGAGGCATTTTGTTAGCTTTTGTCATTTGTATGATTGGATTTTTTAAAACTCCAAACATATGATTTATATCTCTATAAAAAACATCATAGATTAAAGAGACTTAAAGCAGCAAAATGTGTATACATTATATATAATTAAGAAAGAATAATTTAAGAAAAAAATAAATAAACAATTAAGACATTAATTTGTAGAAATAACCAATTTAGGATATCGAGTAGTCTAAGTGCGGGCCGAATACTTCTCGTGCCTTAAATGTTTATATTTCATCTTGGGTACTTCTCCTTTCAAAAAACTGCAAAATCTACCAAGAGTACCCTTTCACTTGTGTTAAAGTGTTTCTTAACTCAGTCGTTTGGAGTCGGTAGAAAATTAATTTCGTATCAACACGAATATGTATAAACAGTGTTTCAGGAATTCATTACCGAAATGTTAGGCCCTCCGCACACGAAGCAACTGTTTTGCAACTAGAGTCGCAAATCAGTTGCTCAAGCAACTGTTTTACAACTAGTTTGCGATCGATTTGTGGCTTCTCTCCGCACACGAGTTAGACCGAATTTTGATTTTTTTAGTTTTTGTTCACAATTTTTACAAGCAACTATTCAACATGTCAAACAGTAGTAATGATGAAGACGATTTAATAGACTATTTTCAGTACTGTAGACAAAGAAAACTTGTACGAAGTGAACATTGGATACTCATCCATACATACAGACAAGTTTGAAATGCAGACTTTATGGCAGCAGAACATTTAAACCAAACGGATGCCAAATTCATTGCATTTTACCGGATGTCAAAGGAGACTTAATGGGAATTGGTAAAGTTGGTTGCTTCCAACATTCAAAAGATGGACACAAACATGAGAGAATGTGTATCTGCTGAAGGTCTCTATACCAGACATACAAACAAACCAACCTCTTTTCATCTTAATTAAGCGCCTTCAGATAATTAATTTCTATGAATGATTAAAAAATACATATCTTTCCAATATCCTTTATCTTTACATAATCAAAATCCTAAATGTTATCAACCATCAAATAATTCACTCTTTTTTCTTTTTTTTAATTTTCCGAGTTTTCCACCAACAATTTTCTATTTTTTATTTGAAAACGAATGCACCTAAAATTTGCGGTTTTATATCAACAATATTTCATTTGAAAACCAAAGGACCTACAACTCCAATGAGTTTTGCGGGATTTCCATCAAGAACATTCTATTTTTCTATTCTGAAACAAAAAATAACATGCACTCCCACTCTTCCGTATGGTTTTCCCAATGCCAAAAAAATTCCAAAAATACAACATGCAAATTCCATAAATATCTGTTGGGCCGTTTAGAAGTCCATGCCAGACATACAAACAAACAAACACATCTATTTTTATATAGGGTGGTGGCACCTGTTACCGAACGTTCCCAGTTCCCGAACACTTTTGAGAAATATGGTTGTAGTTTCGTTATTTTAACGTTTTTCGTAATGAAAACTTTACAAAAACCTGTGGACATTCTTTCTTTACAAATAGGTTAAACGTTTCATTTAAACTAATATATCTTAAGAGAGCAAAAAATTCAGTTCAGTGGTAAGTTTCCCTCGGTACGGATTTGATACGTTTTTCAAGAAAAAAAAAACTAGATCAGGACTTCCTGAAAAGTTGTTTTCAAGGAAAAATATTTGAGTAAATTCTTTTCCCAGTGTTTTAAAATAATTACGTATGCCAGATTATTGATATTTTAAATTGTTTAATGAAAAAAAGTAAAATTATGGTATGATTTTTAACTGTTCGAAGAAAGGAAACTAAATATTACCGAGTTGCCTATTTCCGAACAAGTGTGTTCGGAAATAGGAAACAGTGAAAAAAGACAAAATCCTATTTTCGAACACCCTTTTCTTTCATGTTCAAGATCGGGATTGGAATCAGTAAGTTTGAATTAGAGGTTTTTTCAATATGTGCCTTCGATTCGATTAAAGGTCATTTTTTCTGATGAGAAGAAATTGAACTGAAATGATCCTGAAAGATAACATATGGATACTTGAGTGATTTACGACAGGAACCGAAATGTTTCGTTGGCCTAATTTTGGTGGAGGTTCACTGATGATATGGTGATGGTGAGCTTTCTCTTCAGTAGAGTGCTTCGAAATTCGATTTACGTCAGCAAAAATCAACAGTTGGGATTATGTTTAAGTGCTGCGCATCAGTTTGATACCTGTTTGGCTGATCACTATGGTTTTTCAGCTGGAGGCGGGAAAATACCAAAATTCATACAAATCGGGAAACAACTCATTGGTTGCAGCTTAATTCATAGATACAGAATCTTTGGGTAATCAAAGACAAAGGAATTTATGGAGAAGGAAGAAGCTACGGATCTGTAGGAGAGCTTAAGAAGCTCTGTGAAGAGAATAGCTTATAATTTATAAGTCAGTCTTAACAAACTTGGTCAAATCCATAAAAAATTCAAATCAATTCCTGCTAAGGATGTATAAAAAAATAAACGTTAAAAAACTATTAAATTAACAAAATTAATTTTTTGAAAAATGTTGTTTGTTTAAAAAAGCTCTCAAGCCCCTAACTATTAGATATTCAAAAAAAAAAAATTCTCGAAACTTGATGTGACAACTACTTCCTATATATTGAAGATTTTCAATTATAAATCGCACTGATTATTTAAAAAATAGAACTTTAGTACATACATTTATTTTTAAGATACGATACGATATTTATTTATTTTATTTTTGCCAATGGATCATTCAATTATTTACATTTTTATTTAATGAAAAATATGCAAAAATAGAGAAAATTTTGGCTTTAACCACTAACGACTTTTTGATTCCAGTGTTCGAAAATAGGAAACTCCGTGTTCGGGTTTAGGAAACAATCAAAATAAGGTGTTCGAGAATAGGAAAAAATGCTTATTTTCAATAAAATCTTCTTTTAATATTTACTGATAATTTTTATGGAAAAAAAGAGTATCAAACCTGAAAATATTTGAGATAATAATTCAGAAAAAACTAAAATTATAATACTAAACTCAGTTAAAGTATTTTTTGCAACATGTTCTTTCCTCATAGTCCGTTCGGTAACTGGTGCCACGACCCTATAATATTATAATTTTAATTACAAAAACAAAAAAAGTTGCTTGAGCAACTCAAATTCGACCTAGAAAATCAGTTGCGTGCGACTAGTTGGAAACCGATTGCAAACCGGTTGCAAACCGGTTTCATTTCAGTCGACTGTGTGGGGACTCCTAAAGAGCTACATACACAAAGTCGCAAAATAGTTGCTTGAGCAACTGATTTGCGATTCTAGTCGCAAAACAGTTGCTTCGTGTGCGGAGGGCCTTAACCTCCTCTTTTATCATAATATATTTCCAAATCCAATTGATGAGTGCGATAAATTATTAATCTTTGCTTCGTCTGAGTCCCTCACTAAACAAAATTTCAACACAGACCACAAAAACAAAAGTTGGCAATAATCTACAACTTCTGAGCCAGGTACACGCAACTACCTAAAGAGCGGAAACACAACAACGAAAATGAGAGATTTCGACAAAGGATAAGAAAGTCTATTGAATGAACTTATGCATGAAGATAATTTATTGCTCTATTGAATGTGATATTATTATTATTGCCCACCTACGCTTCTATGGCTATTTTGGAGAAAATTAATATATCACTCATGTTTTCTGTTCAAAAGGATACTCACTTGTTGATGATAGTATATTTTCACACATATTGTTTAAGTCGGCAAATGTTGTCAAATCAGAGAATCCAGACACCCTGGACCTGGATTCATAGGTTCAATAGTATTGGCCGTTTGAGTATTTTACGTCTCTTGAGCTTTTAATATGTTCAGGAGCTATTCATAAGATCCCCATGGAATTTCCATATTATCATGGATTTGATGATTCCCTGACATGCGAAAGTGTTGTTGCCTTTTCCATTGCTTCACGTGAACAAAGGTTTTAGAGCTATTTTCCATAATACCTCTAAAGTAAGTTGCCACATGTTCTTCGAGTGTGTGCATTGCTTACCATTTTTTTTTTATTGGATCTAAAAGTTAAAAAATAAATAAAAGAAAAATGGGTCATAGAAAATTGTAAGATAGGTACCTACTTTTTTCAAAACAAAAATTTGAAATCGGTAAAATATTAAAATCTCTATTCAAGGTGTTGTCTTTTAATTTGCACTTTTATTTCTACTGGATGATTTTGCTTTAACTTTTCTGATGAAGACCTACGTCCTACATACTTATTTATTGAGTTTGATACTCCCTGTTTTATGATTCACTCATTTCAACAACCCCATTTTCCTGGTTAAAGCGTGTACTAGAAATGTTTGCATGTTAAGTGCTTTAACGATAGAATCACATAGAATAATTGTTGAATATGGTTAAACGCACAAAAGGATTTACATTTTTTTAGTGTTTGCTTGCACACTTGTGTCGTTATTTTTTGAGCTTGGCTTTAAATTACATTTAAATAAATAAGACAGTGAAGCATGCAATTTAAAAAAAAAATTGTTTAACTAAGAACCCACATGAGGTCAGCAAAAATTTGATCTACCTATATATTTCTGTTTTCTAAATTTGTCCTTACGTGCAAAATTGTTTTTCATTGAAGCCGCACCTAACGATAAACAATTCGAAATACAAATACTTAACTTTGATGAAACAAATAGTTTTCACAAAAAAATAGAACACGGTTTTACAGAACAAAGAATTTAAGGGTTATGTAAAAAATATGAAAATATTGAAACATCTTATGTTTGATTTTTTCTCAAGTAAATAATCTTATTCCAACCGAGTCACTTTTTTGTTGCAAATAAGCCTTTTTTTATGCAGCAGTAAAAACTAGAAAACTAGGACAAATCCAAATTTGGAATAATTTCAAGAAAAACGCTGTGTTTTAACATGAACGTATCCTTTACTTTTTGTAAAAGAGGAACAGGCTTAAGAAATTACAAAAGGTGAAGAAGAAAGAGTGCATTCTTGCAAAAGCAAACATCAGATATTAAAGATTCTCATGGTTCAAGTAAATTTTAAAATAAAAAATATGAGCGCGACCCATGTTGTCCACACGACTAACTTCCCAGAGCGAAATTTCCAGCCGATGCGTTCCGTTGTAGTTGTTTTCAGAGTTAAATTCCATAAGTTCATTTGAATAACAGTGGCGCCTTTATTACTCCTGAATATTGTAGTTTTCTCTTAGTGAAAGCATTTTTCTAATCGTATTAGTATTTCCGAAGATAAATATTTATATGGATAACAGCGTTTGGTGGGTCAGCTAGTAATCACATATAGTCTATGATACTCCTGAATATTTTTTTTTCACACTAACTATAAGATTTTTTGCACTATTGTTGAAATTATTGCAGGAATTATCATAATTTTCATTATATTAGGGTTGTCTTAGATTTTTGATTGCCAATAAAAAACCGCTAAGCGGATTTCGCTCTAATCAGCTCTTAACAACACAATACCGCGTCGAATGAGACCAATTTCATGACAATACGATGAGTGGTTCGCGGGTAATCGAGCCGAAAAACGTAACGCACATACGCACATACGAATACACATACACACACACATAAATCATCATAAAAACGCTCGATTCGGATTCTAGTGACCTCAAAACATGGAGAAATGCAAAAATTGGAGATTCACAAAATCGGCCCCATTACAATAACTTCCTCTGGGAAGTTTACAAGTGATTTAAAATGCAATTAGTAAGAATCGCAAATATGTGAAACTGTGTGTATTCGATATTTTTTTAATTACATTTTAACGTTACCAATAATGTAATGACCGCATTTGGATAATAGTAAGTTAATTGTGTTTTCTTACAACAAAATATCCCTTTCCAAAATTGAGGCTTATAGTATAAGTATAAAAGAAAGAACAAAAATAATTATATTATCAGAAGGAGAAATAAATTCGAATTAACAACATGTCTTTAAAGGTGAAAAAGCTGTAGTTTGATGAAAATATTTTACTAATGTTCTATTCGTTTTTTTTAGATAAAAATTGTTTTGGTTCTGGCACTGGGACATCTTTCGAGTGCTTCATTCTTTGGACTCTTTAGTTCACCAACAAGAAAGCCCGACGTCATTGTGAGCGATTCTCCGAAATCTTCAACGGACAGGGTAGCTTACCAAAACTACCTTCGGTCGTTAGCAGAAACCTACTACCAGCCTTCAACCCCAATACGATTAATGCCTTTTTATACCTATGAGCCGAGAGTGTTAAACGCAAACTTTATCCAACCTCAACAAAATGTGGTATATGAAGCTGTAAATACTCCAAGAATATTACAAAGGGCGCCAGTTCAATTTCCACTTACTTATAGCCATCAGCCAATAGTTATCAAAACAAATGTTGATTCGAAAAATTCAATTTTAGGAAAACCAATTGTAGTGCTTCCATCATCATCCAACGATGAAACACTTGTCCGAATTTCTGGGGGAAAACAAGATTATGATAAACTAACCAAAGACTCAACCAAAGTAGAAACTTATGAATTTAAAATACCAGAACCTCAAATTTCTGCGACACTTTATGATCTACCAGTTTCCGGAATTTCACCTGATTTTCGCACTGGTGGCTTCATTACAAAAATGATAAAATCCAGTTCTACAGATGTGCATAGCAGTAAAAACTTTGGTCACTCTTACAACAATGGAGATGGAACAAAAGTTTCTGAGGATGGCCAAGTTGTTAAATATGGGAATGGCCAAGAGACGGTGCTGAAGCAAGGACATTATGAGTACATTGATGCCAATGGAAAACCAGTTACGGTAAATTGGGTTGCAGATGACAATGGGTTTAGATTGGTGAAATGAATCTAATAACAACATTAAGAGTAATTTATGAAAATAAGTTCTATTTATTTGTGTCTGGGTTAAAATGAATAAATATTCTTTTGAAAATTTTGAATTGTTATTGAAATAAATTGTAAAATAAATATTGTTCGTTGAAAAAAATATCATGACATCAGCTAAAATTGAGAAAAAAGTTTCTTAGGTATGTATGTATATGGAATTTTTTTTTTGTACAAATTTATTGTATAGAGCAACATATGAACAATCCAAAGGGAGTTTATAATTTATAAGTTAACAAATTCAACGATTATTCCAAAGAGGAAACAAACTTTTTTAAGTGTAGATTAATTAAAATATACACATATTTTGTACATACTCATTCACCATTTCGATATTATATCTATAGACGAATCAACCAACCCTGATGCTGTAGATACATAACACTAAGGTAAATTATGTCAATGGGATGCTGAACAAACTACAAAATTAATCAATACACCACTTAATTTTTATTCACCGTTAGATTTATTAATTTAATTGACTCGATGATAATTCGCTTAGAGGCAAAACTTAATCAAGTTATATTCCGGTTTGAAGAATTTTTTCACATTGTTTTAACAATCAAGTTTTATTTTTCTCTTGGGAGTTGACCCTTTCTTTTATAATATCACTCCTTTTGCTTCACAAGAATGGCAAATAACATATTTCTTGGAGAATACTTTTTTCAGGACAATTATTTTTATTTTTGTGGATTTGTTTTTGTAGTCTTATGTATACATAAGCAAATATTTGATTTGATATCACCGAAGCATGTCTTTTTTGAGGAATCCTTTGAATAGAAAAATGTGTGCAATTTCTTCGTTTTACTCTGTGGAGGCCTCCAGGAACACATAAAACAAAATCAATCAAAATCTCTTTTAAAGGATTCACACTCAATGTGTGTGTATTTAACTCTTTAAATCACGGGTCAACTATGCGATGTATTAACCGAAGACCATTATGCAACGACTGAAGCGCCTTGCTTATTCCCGAATACTGTTTGTGATGAGGCTGATGCTAATCTATAGCTCATATACTTTGTGAATGATTCTTAGTTTGTAGGCAAGAAGTGACACCCGAGGGTGGAATTCAAGTTTTAGGTGGAATTATTCTCTCTGCGACTCTCCGATAAGAAAGCTTTCAATACGATTGAGAATCTGGTGATTGCGCGTGTCTGATTTAAATTGTTGTCAAAAATATTCCTATACTGTTTTGTTAGTTTGTTTTAGCTTTTCTGAATGAAAGCGGAAAATGAAAAATGTCAATAATTTTTTGTTTGAATTCATTTTTTATTGTAGAGCTAAGACGTTTATGATTCTTAGAGCTTTTTTTGTAAGTGACAGTTATTAATCTTGTGGGTGCCATGTCATTTGCCCATATGCCATTACCATCATGGCCAAATGACACTCGCTTCGCTCGCTAGCAATTATTGTACCTGCTTCATGTTTTGGTTTAAGCTCCAAATCTTTCATTGAAATAATATTTTAAGACATATGAGACTGAGTTAAGGTTTAGTATTGCAATAATAGTACTAACGTCTGCATCCACATGATGCAAGAAAACAAAAATGTCTTTCTGATGGAGCTGTTAATGTAATTGAAACAGCTCAATTATTTTAGGTGACAAAAAGATGCAATATGAAACTGGTTTGAAGAATGCTCTACTCTCACCGAACTCCAAAGTTGAGAAGAACGTTTGCAGTGGGAAGAGTTACGAAAACTGATAATGTTTTAGAAAACCCAACATACATTTCACAGCAACAATTTTAACTTAACAACTTTGCATAAATGTTTTCAAAATTATAACCATCATCAATGATTCTTATTTAAGATTTTTAAATTTAAATTTGAACAAAATGTAAATTAATATATCTTTACTAACATTGTTTGTAGCCACAAGCTGGTACAACACTAAAAGTACCATCTAAAAGATAGTTCCTGCTCGACCCATTTTGCAAATTTTGTTTTTAATCTATGCCAAATATTGTCAATAAGTACGCTTTGAAAATGTGTTTTTCCAATATATGGCCATTTGTCGCTTGAAGAAAGCGTCATTTGACCATATGGCTGAATGACACACGAAAATATGGTCGTATGACACATTACCAAAGCGACAAATAGCCATATATTTTAAAATATAAAATATAAATATAATGGCATGGCACCGTTAATTTCAATCTTAATTATTGGAAAAAATAAAGTGTAATCAGCTTAGTCTATGGTTATCTAACGACAGGTCAATTCTTCAAACGATATTTCTTAAAACCTGAATATTAAATACATAATTCGACATTTTCTTGGTACAGTATGTTTTTAAACACCATATTTTTTGTCTATAGTAAAACCCAGTCTTCCACAAAATCTAAGTAGTAAATTCTAATTTTACGAATCCAGACTTTGATAAAAATCCAATTCTTCAAAATAGTTTAAAAGAATCAAGAATAACAGCAATCTTATTTCATATTTTATTTTAAGCTATTTTCTTACTATGACAAAAATTTAACAGAATAAACAACAACATTAAAAAAACAAAGGCTAAGAAAACCAGGAAGGAACGTTAAAATCTAAATATATCTTTATTGTAAATCATTTATCGCCGCTTCCCTCTAAATTTATTTTTTATCTGCTTGCCACTGTGACTCGTATTTTTTGTCTGCTTTGGCACCACTTTAGATTTGTTCGAACTTTCAGCTTTAAATTTAAAAAATGTTAAAAAAAATTGTATTAATTTATCAATTTATCATTAAAATTAAGATAAAGAATATTTTTCAAACCTCTAATAAAATTTTCGTTTTCGAAAAAGGCTTCAGCTTCTCGTCTTCTTTCAGGATGTACGGCTTTTGGGTCTTCCAATTTTGATGTTGAAAGAAATCCATGCATGCCAAATGAAGCAGGGGAACCTGTAAGTTTAAGCAAACTGTGAGTAAGTTTTCCAATGCATAAAGCGCATTAAAGACATTTAAAACACACACCGACAGGGCTAAAGAATAAATCTTCAGCAGAAGTGGCAGGAGTGACAAACATGTCTTCAAAGAATTGCCATTATATGACACATTTATAGCAATATTAAGGCAGATAGACACAGAAAGAAGAAAGATGCGATGTGCAAAACATAAAAAAACCATTAAACCAGTTAGGTATGAAGTGAAAAAAATTAATGAATACCTGACTCGGACGTTTCCTCGATGCCATTCATCCCATCAACATGATCGATTCCATTCTCAGAGATGGTGTTGGAAATCGAACCCTTACAATTGGTTTCATTTTCTAATAGAAACAAAACAATCAACACAAAATTGAAAACTTAATATAATGTCATGCAGATTATAACGTTTGCCTCCAAGTTATTTGTTTTTGCGTCCAAGAAAAAAAAAAGTTTAATTTTAAAAGCATTATAATTAAGTTCTAAGTAGTTTTTGTATTTATTCAACATTTTTTCTAATTTTGTAGTAAAAACAAAAAGCAAATATTATGTTTGTATTTCTTATAAACAAATAAGTTGACAATGAATTTGCTGCGCTTAATATAACTAAACATAAATGATATGATAATCTTCTTTTATTGCGAATGAAGAAATGATGAATATTCAAAAATGCATTAAAAAATTAATTTAGTATCCATTACCCATTACAGACTGCTGATGATGATGCGAATGGATATTGCTGGAAGGCTTAGAGGAATTGTGTTTCTCCTGAAGACCGGTAACATTTGAACTGTTATGAGCTTCGGAAAGTTCGTAATCTCTTGCGTTCTTTTCCTCACCACTAACGAATTCTTCTTGTTCAGTTGGTTCTACTTTAATCGGATTAGGCATTTTTTTGTACTTTTTCAAACTTTTCCCTAAGTATTCACCATTGGCATTGCATCCCAAGATAAGTTCATCAGCGTCATTTTCAATGCTTGAATTTCCATTGGTCATGCAAGAAATTGTTTCATTATTAAAAGAATTCATATTGACTATTGGTATTGGTTGATTGACGTCTGTTTCCTGCCCGTCATCGCCGTCCTCTTGGTTGCTTGTATACTCATCGGAAGAACCGGTTGAAGTATCTTCATCAAGCAGATCATCAGTGGGTGGTATATAATCAGGATCGTCTTCTTCGTTGCTACTGGTACAGTATTGGTCGAGAACTTGCATGAGAGTTAGTTCATGCTCGGGATTATTCTCATCGTCATCATGAACATCATCATCATCATTATCACATAAAATTTTTGACGATTTACGATTTTGTTGACACTAAGAATTAAAGTAGATTTATCAAATGAATTTAAGAAATGGTTTCAGAAATGGACCTATACAGTTTTTTTTTTTTTAATCATGAACATTGTAACTGTAGGCATGCATCTTTTTTTATAATTCTTCATAATACAAACAAATATAAATACCGGTTGAACACCCGAGCATTCTGCCCTTCCAGAATACTTTTCACTGACTAGGACATCTTCATATAATTGGGGTCGACAAAAGGCCATTGACATCATTGATGTAAGACGGGAAAACAGACTCCTTTTATGAGCATTTCTTTTCTCCTGTTCAATTTTCTGTATTTCTTTCATGCCAGCAACTCTCATTGATTGTAGTTTTCTCCTTCGTGTTTGAATGAAATACACAATGTCTCGTGGAACCAATGGTGCATTACCGATGAATAGTCCTGCTATTGATAGACCCACACGCACCAAACGCAACATCAATATTAACGCAATAAATGGTATCCAGGGCAACGGTCTTTCAAGAGGTTTACTCGGCTCGTTAATATCTTGGTCTAAACGAATGGAATCTCACAAATAAGAAAAGAAATTTTAATATATTGTCTTAAAAACTCACTTCGCGGTGGTAAGCTCCATTTTGCTGTGTCTTCAATCAATTTCAATACTCCATCAATTTTATGTGTTACATATTGACCAATACATGTTCCGGCAAATTTTTCAGCGACTTTGTAAACTTTGTTGTATAGTGGGCCATTCATGTATCCTGATTCCTCAGCCTCATCAATGTCGATATCGCTGCCATTGGAATCAGTTCGCTGAATTTCCTCGGCTCCTCTCATTTTTATTGCGTTTTAATCAGTTACTTCATAAAAGCAAAAAGTAAAAATATGATAGTCAGAACGTATCCCAATAAACAAACTAAACTACGCATGTATTTCATTTTTTATTTTAGTCAAATATATGTAACTAAAAATAAAATATTTTTAGTTATGAAGATCTTTAAATTTTCGTCGTTTAGTTATCATAAGATTCCTGTTTGCTTTTCTGTCGAATATTTTCCTTAAGGATTAAGGAAAAGGTTTGTACAATTTATGACGTGTCTAGTTCTTAATTTATTCTCAGTCATATTTATATGCATTTTTAATCTACTCTGAATTAACAGTGCCATTGTTTAAAAAGAAATTAATGGAATCAAAGGGAATTTACATATGTTTAATTAATTTTACGTTTATGTAA
Organism: Sphaerophoria taeniata; assembly: GCA_943590905.1. Lineage (NCBI taxonomy): Eukaryota > Metazoa > Arthropoda > Insecta > Diptera > Syrphidae > Sphaerophoria > Sphaerophoria taeniata. The sequence continues at coordinate 254,321 of OX016540.1, forward strand.
TTGCATTTTGTACTTCGTGTGAGAAAAAAAAAAAGTTTGATAGTAAAGCTTGAATCTTTCTTTTTCAATATTTTTAAGTTATCTTGTTTTTCTTTTTTTCTTTATTTCTTCTAAGTATTTTTGTGTTTTTTCTAGTATTTTTTGTGTTTATTCGTATTAATTAATATAATAAGTATCTACTCTGTGCGTTATTCGAATCTGTTCGATTTTGTTACTTTTCATTTAACTTACATTATAGGTACTATACCTACCCATAATCTCTTGAAAAATTGGGACGTACAATTTTGAAATTCCTATTTCTTTTTGCCTGGACAGATGACTTGTTTGACTTGTGATGCTATTAAATATTGGGGTGGCCTTGAGTTTTTGAAAAAGGCCGTGATTGTGCATATAGGTTGAAAGTTTATTGATTGTGGAATTTGAATTAAAAAAGAAAACCCCTGTATTAAAATAATTTACCTACTTTCGTATCAAATTTATAAAGCACAAAATTATATTAAAATGTGCATACTAATGATAATGATATGTATATACGGTACGTTTAAAAAAATGTTTTGAAATGCCTGTTCGAGTATATTGTTTGATTTTGAGATACATACTAGGTATACATATATGTATGTTTTTATTTAAATTAAAAATATTGTTTCTTGCTTGATTTGTTTTATGTTAAGTCGTATTTCCTATATACTCGGTGTTTTTCATGAAGGGAGAATTCGGACACAAGCGTAGACACAAAATAAATATGTTTCTCTCGAATTAGGTACATATCGGCTAAAACGATTCAGTAAAACAAGGAAAGTGTTTTTAACATAAACGCATAAGGTGAGTGACCGCCTTGATCATTAAAATTGAAATTTAAATTACTCCAACAGATGATTAATCATATTTTGCAAAAAATTCTAACGCAATACTATTGTCAAGGCTTATACCTATACCAAACAACTTATAATAAAAACAAAAAAAAAAGTAAAAGAAAGGGACAGAGTATTTGTGCATTTAACCAATAACTTCTTCTTGCGCCTCATGTTATCAATAATGATTCAAGGAGCAAAGTGTATCTGACGAAAAAGTCACATACAAAGACTTTGCCATGAGCTCGAAAAGAACGGTACAAGTTTATTTCGTTTGCAATATCTTGCAATTCTAGGTATCAAGGCGCCTTGAGTTTTTATTTTTCTCAATTAAATTCACAAAAAGAAATCAACACTAATTCAGCATTATCTATAAATTCGTAGTGAAAAATTTCAAAATAAGACATAATTTTTGTCATGACCAAAATTATATGATGACCGCTAAAAAATGTTAGATAACGTTTATTTGTTTATTGAAAAAAAAAAACAGATTTTGTACATATTGGTATTTTAATCAATCACCAAATTTTGAAACTGCACTTAAAAAGGCGTTTTGTAATGCACCTGTTTAAAACATACATACATTAAACTAGTAACAGCATCTTAACTCACCGTTATATTTCTTTATTTTTCAACCACTTAATTAGAATACCAAGAAAACCTATATTTGCCACTTAAATAATATTTCGAATTTAAAAAAAATACTATTATGTTCCACAAGGAAAGATGTTAAAAAACTTAAAAAAGACTTAATTTCACACCCTTGATCATTTTCTATAAATTAAATTATGATATTTGTTTTTTAAACTACGGTGCTTTTAAGTGTCTTCTACAAAGGGCGAAATTATACTAAAAAATGTTAATTTGCAAGCGGGAGCAATTGCATTGAGGAAGGAATGAAATTGAGAAGGTACTTTACCGATCGATGTTCGATGATGAGAATGGCAATGGTGTCTCATGAGAAACGCAAAAGCTGAAACACTTATTCTGTGCATTGCTATCAGTCAATGTATATACACGAGCCTACATACATATACATACACTTAAAACGTAATACTGTTGCTCTCTCTTTGAAAGAACCACAAGACTTGTGGTCCCTTGGACTGCCGTAAACGGAATCGAGATGAACCAAATCATAGTGGGCCCTGAAACCATTTTGGAAAGATCTTTTTGACTTCTTTTATACTTAGGGGTTTTTCTTAGCCAATTTCGAGTCATTTTAATACCACTCTAAACACGTTCGATTTAGCAAATTTGACAGTTTGTGTTTGAAAGCAATAACGGAAATTAAGGCTACCCAGTGGCAAATTTCATCCTCAATGAAAAATTTTGGTGAAAAGAGCAAGGAATTCATTCCACACTTTTAAGAGGAAAAATAAGGAAATGATTTCATAGGAACAAAGTAATGCCCTTTTTCCTCTGTACATTTTCTCTATTCCATTAACGCTTTCGTTTCTTCGCATACCAAAACGTTGTGATTTCAGTAAGGAAAAGTCCTGCACAGCTTCACGAGTTCGTAAATGGCATTGAGCGCTGTGTGTTGTTTTCGTAAAAGAAGAATAAACGAACAAAAAAGAAACACAAATATTTTCTAGCTACTAGCGCAGCTGATAATTTTTTTGTTTTCTTTTAAGGGTGGAAATGACCTGCAAGAATCCGTGTACATAAACATTATGTACTTTCTACCTTTATTGATCGAGGACGAGCGACGCGACGACCGTTGACGACGCAATTGTTTTGGTTTTTTCCACTGTCTATTTTTGTCTGCGATCGTTTAAAAAATGTTTTGTTCTATGTAAACTCAGTGCACTCGAAATCTTAGTTAAAGACGGTTGATGTGAAGAATGTGTTAACTATTTTTAAAAGTGAATTAATAATTATTAACAGCACAGGACAAAACACGAGGGAAATCGAAAATATTAACCAGGTACTCAAATATAAATATTTATTTTCGGCTTAGAAAAGAAATTAAACTAAGTATCTTTACATTTCTTAAAGGTATTCTGGAATCTGGAATGTGGAGCCTAAAAGGAGTCGTTTAGCGGCAAAAATAGAAAAAAAAATAGAAGAAGATCCAGCCAAAGACTTGAATTGTTTTTATATATTATTATTTAAAACAATATTGTGTTTTTTTTTTCAGAAATATTTCAATAAAAAAATTTAAAAAATTTCTTTTGATATTTACATTTGGTGAGATCACAGCTGCATTTTCATAATGTAATTCATACATGAAAAAAGTAGTGGAAAATTCAACTTTCAAAGAAGAGATGAGTTCACCAATGAGCTTTCATTTAACTTTTCATCGGAGTTAGAGAACAAATGAAAACACAGAATACTTTTATTCAATGATTTCACTGATGCATATTCACCAAGAAATTCACTTGGTGAACTCCAATGACAGTCCCGTGTTAATTTCACCAAATGATTCACCTTCAAATTCATGAGTGAAGCTTCCATTCCTTGGTGAATCGCATGGTGATTCCTTGGTGAAAATTGGGAAATTTGCCACTGGGATATAACATCACCTTACGTATGTATTTAAATCACGAGTATTACACATACAGAGTGTCATCTCTTGCGTTGAATATACTGTTCTAACGTGGCGCCTTTCCACCTGCTAACATTCGTTTTTTTTTCAAGTGTGTTCGAATGGAAAACAACTCTGGATTTTGGTTAAAATCTTTTCTTTTTCTTTTTTTAATTTGTGTAAATGTTGTGTCCCACTGTTAAAAAAAAAATGCTTAGGTGAGAGCAATATAAACAAAAAATGTGGCTCAGTGTTTTTTTTTTCTTCCAATCAATATATAAATGAATATGAACTATTAAAGTAAGTGTTAAGCTCAATATATATTTATTTTTGTGGGTGACTGACGAATAAGCTGGGAGAGATAATGGCGTCAACCTTTGTACGACGACGATAAAGTTTGTTTTCTTGCTATCAAAATTATTTAAAAAAAAGGTTATTTATTTGTTTGGTAAAAAACACTGATGCAGGATTTTCAAAATAATTTTTCGACACATTGCTTCTATACATACCATAGACAAGTAGGCTTTTTGACTACCAGTGCCCAAGCAGCGTATATTAAAATATCACTAATACGCCACAGTGAATCAAACGATTTTTATTTATTCTTTATGAATCAAAATGAATTTATTTAGTTATTTAAAAAATGTATGTCCTACATGGACCATCGGTAGAAAATAAAAAAAAAATAGAATGAAGAGAATTCAAGAAACTTTGTTAAACCGTTATAAATTTATTTATTTATTTTTATTATTATTTATAGAATTTCCTATAAAGAATATTGTTCGTTAGTATATTTTACTCTTATATTTTGGACGTGCCACTGTACACGAGTTGAAAAAAAAACCAACAAATTTTCAAAGATTATTATTCTTTCGACAATTGTATTAGCATTTAGTTTAACTTAGATCGGTTCAAATTTAAATCTCATTTCACCAGCGGGTATCAAAATTAAATTGCTCGTATATTTTAGGTCTTCTCCATCCCATGATACCCTATAATTACGAATCAATCTTGTTAATAATGTTTCCATTTCCATTTCAGCAATTCGCTTTCCAATGCATGTCCGTGGACCAAATCCAAATGGTAAGTAAACAAAAGGATTCGTTCCCTTTGCATGTGGACAAGCTGCTTCGCCAGATTTTAACCATCTTTCCGGCATAAATTTAGAGCTTTGGGGAAAATAAACGTCACTGTTTGTTAAAGGCATCATGCCCATGGACACTCCAGTTCCCTTGGGAACCTTATAGTTGCTAAGAACTACATCACAACCCGTCAGACGAAAGTTTGCTGGTGTAATTGGTGTTATGCGAAGTGCTTCTTTTATGCAAGCCCTCAGGTAAGGTGTGTTCTTTGTATTTTCATTTGTTAAACTAGTGTTTTTGTGAGGTAGTATTTGCATTACTTCTTTTCGAAGAGCATCCTGTTTATCTGGGTGTTTGGCAATCATGTAAAGCGTTGAAAGAAAAACTGACGATGTCTTAAAGAATTTAGATAAATAAAAACCATAATTTTTGACAGTTCACATGCGTAACTTACTGTATCCATGCCTGCCATTAGCATATCCATCGCCATAACCAGAGCAGTTTGCTTATCAATGCAACAAAGCTTTTCAAAGACGCCTTTCGGGCCAACATCTTTTCCAAAACGGGAAGTAGACTCGTTGATATACCTTGTAGTTATTTCAGTAATTTCATCATACGTTTGTAAAAGTGTTTTAAATTTCGGTGTCTCGTACAGCTTCCATATAGAAGGTTGAACGTCAAACTCAAAGCTCAACTGGAAGAATCTCGACATTGCGTCTGAAAGTCTCAAGGCGTCAGGATCAATGTTATCAGAACTACGTAAAAATCCCATCCGTTTATTCAAACCAATGCAACATATTGATTCGAAAGCCCATAACTTGACCTCATCATGAAAATTTGTCTGGATTTTCTGAGTCACTGGATCTCGAAGTTTTTCTAGTCTTGAAACAAAAAAGTTTGCACACAATTTTGAAAAAAAAAATATGTATATAAATAGGTAGTTAAAAATAGTTTACCGCTCCAAAAACTCTGAAGAAATCTCATCAATGTCAGGTAAATTGTGACGAACCGTTTGTACCTTCATCATTATTGGATTTACTTTGTTTCGTATATCTGCCCAGGCCTTACCTTGTCTATTTAAATAGGAACTTTGGTTAAAATGCTCGGATAAGACATTACCTTAACTATACTCTGATACAAGTCCTCCAACATTTTTGAACACATCTGGACGAATCTTTTTTCGATAGTACGTGAATGTTTCCAAGCCAACACGAATAGGCCAAATGCCCTCAGTTCGATATACTTTTTCTATGTCGACTGGGTTGTAGGTAAACACAACATTAGGCTTCCCCATTATTCCTTTAATAAGAGAAATGTCACCATACTCATCTCTTAAAAACTTATAAAAATCAATCAGATTAGAGTTGTGAAGTTTCCCTATAGTTAAGACACGGTTAGTATTTCAAAGGAATTTCCATAACTGTCCATTTAAACTTACCGCCTGGAAAATATTGCGAGAGCAATTTAAAGGTTGATGGTCCTGGTATTTCATTGAAATCTTTGGCGTTTAGCCATTCGTTATCGACTTTCGAAGTGCCCCATGAATTATTATTTTCAGATTTAGATATCTATAAATTATTCGAATGCATATTGAAATATTTTTTTTCGAGGAAATATTATATCAATATTATGCAACATGAAACCTGTTTTAAGTGAACAAACATCTATAACTTAAGTTAAGTTCAAAACAAATACAACCTCCATATAAAAGTAATAATTTGTTTATCTATTTGCAAAATAGTTTTTGTTTGAATACTTTTAAGAACATTGTCTGTATTAATGACGACCATCAAAATAAAAGCTCTTGCTTAGTTAATTTAATAATTAGAAACTAGAACAAAATAGCGAGATGAATTAATTAAGTGCAAATGAACTTGTGTTGATGACATCTAAAGTCTCTTGTACATAACAATCAAAAGCTCTCTCATAATACACACATAATCAAGAACTTATAAAGTTGATTAGTTGATTGCTATCTCAATTTTCAAAATGAAAACAAATCATTCCAGAGTTTGAAATAAAAACTATCTATTCATTTTCTTACTTTCGTGGAGACTTCCATGGACATCCATCGCAAAAATTGTTTCCTTAAATTTCCAGCGTTAATTTTTTCCAGCGAAAGCATAGTTTATTTCTTTCCAAAGTGAAAGTACCAACCACCGAGCGTTAAATGTTGTTCGCACAATGAATGCAGAAAAATAACTGCACTTCCCTTTTTGTGGATAGAACGTAAATACGTATAATAATAGATAGGTTTGGCTAGAAAAAAGCTTTGCACCTAAGGCCTATACCTATTTGATTTGTGATAAAACCCAACGTTTTGTTGAAAATTATTAGAAATGGTTGTTGTATTGGCTAACATGACTCAGAAAAAAGAACTTTTACAATGGCCTTATTCTCAATAGGCAACTTTTGCAAAAATAACCATGTGCCTTATATACTTTCGCCAGCTAGATTTTCAAGAAAAATTCCATTGTTTACTTACATTTATTAAATATATTTGTTTTTAATTTTTTACAATGATATGTTTCAGTTTCAATTTTATGCCTATTCCTTTTTTAATAATATTATTTATATTTTTACGAGTATATAGCAATTAAGGTACATTAAAGTTTGATGATTTGCATGTAAATATCTTCTTTATTTTGATGATTTATTTATTCTTTTTTTGTATATTTATTATTATAACTATTGATTTGATTTATGTATATTTCATTTTAATTAATTTAGATGTATAAAGTAGTGGCAAAATGCGATAGAGAATTCAAGATTTTAGAATAATAAAAATATCATATACATTATATATGTGAACAGTTAAGATATGAGTAATTTTTGTAATTTTAAATTTTTCTTTTATTTGTTTTAATATCCGAATACAATTTGCATAATAATGATAAAATTTGATTTAAAAAATAAATTCGAAAGTTAGTTTTTTAGTTTGGTTACTATGAATTTATTATATTTATTTTATGTATTTCTTGTGTTACACTAGTATTTACCACAAATATTACATTTTGAATGTTGAATTTTAATAGAGTGGTCGAAAGACTTTCATGGATAAGTTTGTTATTTGCATAGCTAGTCAGTAGGAGGTTCTTGTATGTCAAATGTAAAATAAAAACGAATTTCATTTTTTTTTTGAATATACCGATCTAGCTATCATTTGCTTTATTAAAGAGACACATCTTATTATTTTACTTGGAAATATTTGTTTGATGCATGTACATGTAAGAAGAAAAGTAAATTTGGAATGTGAAATGTTTGAAATTCTTTCCTTTTTTTTTTGATGATATATTTGTTTTAATACATAATAATTATTATAATTACAATACTACCGATTTTTTTTTCGTTTTTATTTAAATATAAAATATACATTGGTAAAAAATAATTTCGTTGTTTATTTCTGTTTTACAAACTGCTTAAATTGATTCAGTATTTTAATGATATTTATATCTGTTGATATATTTTAATGTATATAATAGAAAATTTATGTGTAACATATAATCTTATATGGTTTTGGTATTAATTGTATTGCTATTTTTAAATTGGAACTACAAATGGATAGCTCTCGCAAAACTATATAAAAACATATTTATGGAAAATTATTAACTTTGTAGGATCCCGTGACCTTGAAAAAAATAATGTTGAAAGATCGTTCCACCTATTGTGAGAGATAAACACTTATAGAACTTAATCGATTATAGATTCATAGTTCATTTAACTTTTTTTATAACAAGAAAAATCAACAACAGTATAGTTACTCAATAATCTATTTCATAATAATAACAAAGCTAAAATATAAATATTATTTATTGATTTTTTTTTTTCAAAACAAACTATAATAAATAAGACATGAAAATTAACAAAGAGTAAAATACCTTAGTTCCAAACTTGTTGAAGAAAAATAAAATTCCTAAATTATAATAATAATAAACCCAAGGTTTCTACTTTTCTAGTGAAAACGATACACGTAACTTTAATATTGTCAATAGTAGTACACGACTCGCGTACATTCTTGTTTCCAGAGATAAACCAGAGATAGATCAAAAATGAAAATAAATCAACTAGGAAGAGTGAATTAAATTAAAAAACTAGAAAAATATTTAAATAAAAAGAAAACCTTTTTTTCATTTAGTGAGATACTTATAACAAGGTACAAGGATATTTAACAAGGAATCTAAATGGTTTTATGAAGAAAGATAGACATACAAAGATATAACGATTGCAATAATATTTTACCTATTTTTATAGTTACAACATACAAATTTTTAAATTCATTTATAGTTCAAAATAAATTAATTTTGGATTATAAATACATAATTATGTATGTAAAACTAATAAACCACAACTCATAAAAAACACAAGCTTGTACATAAAGCAGACAATATTTTTTGTGCAACAACTATAAATTCATAAATACAATAGCAATAGTCGAAATCAACTATGTGCATATTTTTTAAATACCAGAATAATGATGTTAAATCAATTTTAAATAAATATTCTGACAAACAGTATCTATATGGTAGTTACTAAATTTGTAAATAGTATGTTTGATATTAATTTTTTCCTTTTTTTAATTAAAATGTATATGTATAGATAATATTAGTCTAAGGTTTGATATGTTTTTGCTTACACATGATATGTATCAATTACGTTCTTAATTTAAGTTTTCAAGTTTAAATCTATCGATATAATTAATTGATATGTCACCGACATGTTTTTTTGTGTACATTGATATGCAACGAGTTTCTTTTTTTTGAATTATTCTAAGTCTTAGTTTATCAGCTGATATTTATAATAATTAATATATTGTTGTCCTAAAATACTAAAAAAATCACATTTAGTTTGCTTACATTCTTTATTAACTAATAGTTTTGCTAACAACTAATGAGACTTTCATTCATTCCTTGTAAACACATGCAATTACTATTAGTGTCGACGCAATAAATTTATAAATGGATAAAAAATGTTTGTAAATATTGTATTGCTTTTGTTGATAGTTCGTTTTATTAATTAAAATTGTTTCAAACGGTAAATTAATATGAAATTCTTATCAGTGGTTTTGAGGGTTTTAATTAAAATGAATACTTAATAGTTGTAAATGCAGCGAAACGCCATTTTTCGCTCTTGGTCAAAAATCAAAGAAGGTATTTGAAAAAAAATTAACCTAATTATAGGAAATGGAAAAATATGCTCAGCTGAATGCGCCCTTTTCAGTTGTAAGATACAAATTTTCAATTTCTTCTTCTAAAGAAAGAGCTTATTAACTTAGCTAAGGAAACTCTTTTCACTTTGGCTACGAAACCCTTAAACTGGTGTCTGTATCTTAATATTGTTTGAGTAAAAGGATCAAATTTTTACTTTTGACCAAATTTAATGAATGCAGATGACTCAAAAATAAACACAGCTCTTTGGTTAATATTTTTTAAGTGAAAATCTTTAGAATGAACCTTAGAATCCATATTTAAAAAGAATTCAAAATGTGTGTAGACTGCCTAAATAATTTAAAATGCTTTATTACACAATACTCACATTTTACGATATTCATAAATTCTCCGATTCGTTTTCTTTCCCTAACACCACCTGAGACTTAAGTATACAATTACCTTAATCATAACGATGTTAGGCCTAATGGAAATAAGAAGTTAAGTTAAGACATCACTATTTCGTAAAAGGGGTCTTGTGTGCTTAGAGATTGAGGTATTTTGGCTAACCACCTTTCAGGGGTTGTTTTTCCAGAGAGAAAAAAACTCTAAGAATGGAATATGAAATGAAGATTTCTACCCCAGACTTTTATGCTACCAACACAAAAATTTCGTCTTAGCTATGTATTTTCATTGAGGCTTTATTGAAGTTGTAACTGTTTGTATTAAATGATTGTATATTTTATACCGAAATAAAATATATTAAAAATAAAAATTTCCATTACCATTTTGGTTCAAAACATAATGGATATGCAGAGTTGTGCAGAAACAAGAATACTCGTTTCTGGTTCTGGACGAAAATGGAGCGATGGAAAGTCAGAAAATGTAAAAGACAAAAAAAAAAGAACGCGAAGTTGAAAACAAGAAATATAAAAATGAAAATAACAGAAAAATTGGAAAACGACTGATTTGATCCTGAAGTGTAAAGCGAAGCATAAAAAAGCATACATTTTTGTTTGTGTTCACATAATGGTTGTTTTATCAGAAATGAATTTGTTTCTTGAAAAAAGGGAAATGGTTTTTCACTGCATTTACCTGGACGGATATCTACAATAAGTTTGACATTCAAATACCTTAAGAAATTATGAAACTCTTCGTAAGGTTACTTAACTGAATATTTTACTATGGTTTATTATTGTAACTTTATCAAAAAAATTATATGTGTTGCACTGATAAGAATCTGATTTATTCGAGATAAATTAAATATACTGGAAGGAAATTAAAAATAAAACAATTCGAAAGTCAATTGTCTATTTTTGTTGCTATACTTTCAGCAAAACTTGATGTAAAGTGTAGGTTTGTAAAATTCAACAAAATTAATTCGCTACCAATCACCACGCAGACAAAACTGTCATTCAATTTTATATAACAAATTTAACTAATATTGTACATGTGTATATGTACATCGAATATACAATATACGAGCATAAAAAAATATATTTTGTAATTAATCATTTACGACGTACATAAACGGCATTTGAATAAAACAAAAAAATTACACAAACATCCATTCACTCATAATAGTATAAATACACTTTAATGAAATAAAACTTAACATCCCAATTCACCATCAGTTCTTTTGTTCGTTTTTTTTTTGTTTTTTAATGTGTAACATTGTGCATTTTCTTAGTTTTGGATATCTTTCCTACTCTTCTGGCCAACCTAAATCTTCACCAACCAGTTCGTAAAATCTCTGATTGTGTTCAGCAAAGAATTTTCGTAGTTTTGACACAACCAACGGGTCAACGTGTGGATGCTTTCGCCCTTTTGTCTCACGTAAACATCGATCTCCGCTGTCATATCGCAGGCAGTAAAATCCTTTGGTTTCGTTGAAATAAAAATGATTGCTCGTGACACGATGTTCAACACCTACAGAAAGTTCAACAAAACAAAACAGAATATACATTATTTGCTTTTGAATCCGAGTAATAAGACAAGTAAAGTATGCATCTTCTAATTCTTGAACTGTTACAAGTACAACACAGCTATATAATATTGTTGATGATGACTTGTTGTAAAATTTTGGAACCAAAAAGGATTTAAATAACTAAAAACCCAATAGTCGTTCGATTGTTAAATAAACCGACAAAGGAGATGTTCCTTTGGTTTTCGCTTACCCAAAAACGACTCAATTCGTTTAAGTTGTGAAACGGGATCATCGATCAATTGATCACCGTTAACAACCAGCAACTGTTCACGAGGGAAGACTTCAAGCCATCGGTGTAGATGAAGATGATACATTGAAATTGTGAGCGGGCGATAGGATTCGTTTACCGTGCCATTTGGGAAGATAGCCAGCTCTTCAAATGATCTAAAGAAAGCAAAAAAAGCAAAAATGTTAATTAAAAATGAAAAAGTTGAAAATATTTGATTTATTTTCTGTCACTATCTGTTTGTACCTATACAAAAAAAAAAACCTTATGCAAACTTATAAAGTGTGATATTTTTCTGAGGACATTTAGTCAATAAATTCCATTGGAGTGAAATTTACCCATAGTCGTAAAATTGTTTGTATACTTTCTATAATAAAGGTCTCTGAAATCACAAAGTAAGCTCATATCCATCTACACAAAGACTAGGTACAGCTGGATGATTAATATGAACATATGAATAATTTTTCACTTACTTTGGTATAAAGGAGGCTCCATTTCCTGTTGACGATGGCGTCGTCGTAGTAGTTGTATCACTTCCTACAGCACTCGGTCGATTTGCAATATAACTGTCGTATAATTGCGACGAGGACGATGGTAATCTATTATTATGTATTGAGGACAAAAGGGACGGTGAAGAAGCGAAGTTGGATGACGAATGGACCATATCTGTTTGTGGTTGTGGTGGGGGAGCATCAGCCGCAAGAGGCAAAGTAGCTGTTGCAGCATGACTTCGTAATTGTGTATAATCCGATATGGCCCGCGTTACGGGCTCACGTACTATCAGAAGCAGTTTTATGCTGGCGTTCATTGCTCTAACACGTTCCGGGACCTAGGAGAAAAAAAGAAATTAATAGCTGAAACCGGAAACAAAAGAATTTTCTTCTTTCTTGCATTAGAAGCTGAACTCAACTCTCTACTCGGCATTAAAAAAAAATTGATGAATTGCATACAAAAAAAAAACAAAGAAACAAAATTCAACAGATTTCTTTTTTTTTGTAGTATTTGAGTGGGTGCGAGGGAATATAAATTTTATTTTAATATATATTTTTCTTAAATGGCGAAAGAACTCATCTATGCACTAAATTTTTTTAAATTATCTAGTCAAGCATATTCTTTTTTCTTTGATGACGAGCCATGTTATATTAACAACGAACAAATACGAAGTTTCCTCAAACACACATGTCACTTACAGTACGCGCATCAAGCATTATGTATGTCAACTTATGCAAAGTCACTTGACTCTACAATACAAAGTTTTCTGAACTCACTCAAATGCATTGTTAAAATGTCCCATATGAACAAAATGACAGATATATAATTTCATATGTTTCCTGGGTTCTGTCATGCGGTTAATGCCATGTATAAGACGAAATAATAAGGACGAATAAATCTGAATGCAGTGGGAATAAAGGCTTTTCTCATTATTTTTCCTTAACTGGAGAAAAAAGATATAACAATACTAACTGTAGGAATAATGAATTATATTTGTGACTTGGTTGAAACAAGTCAAAATGAGACGAAAATGAAGTATGTTGGAAGCTGAGTAGATAAACAGGAATAAAAACATAGGGTGCTGGGTTACGTGGCATTTCCTTGTATGTTCTGATTTGCTTCAAATATTTTCGTTGCAAATCATGGAAAAGTACTCTCAAACGTCAACCTCTCTTTTAATTCATATTCTGTTTATAGAACATACATTTTCTTGAGCAATCTTATAGTAGGTAAGGTACCTACCGTTTTAAACATAAGAATTATGGTTGTTTTGTCTGAAATATTCTCGGAAAAAGTTGAACTGAATTCGGTGAGCCTTTCGTCATCAGTTGGGCTTTATATGTAACTAGCCGACCCCGCAAACTTCGTCTCACCACCATTCAGAGCAACTCCAGAATGATCATTATGATTAGCACAGACATTGTTAAAATGCAATGTGATTTCCTTGAATCCAATTGAAATAGATAACTACATATCTGAATTTTTCCACGCTTTACAACTTACATTCTACTTTTATTTAAGCATGAAGTCAAATGCAAATTTCTTTGAAATATTCAAAAACTTCTCTGTTTTGACTATTTCTCAAAAATTAGAATTCCAGGGGTTGTCCCAAATAATTATTTTCAACTGAGGCTTTATCTACAATGAAAATTTTATAAAAATGCATTGAGGATTGAGCGAATTAAGAGTTCAAACCGGACATACCTACAAACAAACCAATGCAACTTAAATTTCATAAAAAAAACTTGATTTAGGGCGTTAAAGTTCTTTGTGCTCTCGCAGAGTTTTCCGAGTTCCCAATCAAAAAATTTCCATTTTTCTATTTTAAATTAGAAAACTCATGTTCCAGTTTTCCATTTGTAAACCAATACACCTGCAGTAATATCCAATTTTCCCTTTAAAAACCGAAGAGTTTTTCGAGTTTTTCATCAAGAACTTTCTATTTTCCATTCGGAAACTCATTTTGAAATTTTCCAGTTTTCCATTTGAAAACCAATGCACCTGCAATAATATGCAATAAACCTTTTGAAAACCAATGAGTTTTCCCAGTTTTTCACCAGAACTTTCTATTTTCCATTGAAAAACTCATTTTGAAATTTTCCAGTTTTCCATTTGAAAACCAATGCACCTGCAATAATATGCAATTTTCCCTTTGAAAACCAATTAGTTTTCCCAAATTTTGATCAGAACTTTCTATTTTCCTTTGGAAAACCCATTTTTTTATTTTCCAGTTTTCCATTTGAAAACCAATGCACCTGCAATAATATGCAATTTTCCCAATGAGTTTTCCGAGTTTTTCATCAAGAACTTTCTATTTTTCCATTGGAAAACTCATTTTGAAACAAAAAATTCCAAGCAAAAAAAATCTAATTTCCGACCTTTGTTTGGTTTTTCCAGTTTTCCCACTCTTCCATGAGGTTTTTCCAATTTTTTTTTTTTACAGAAATCATGGTGCAGTGCAATAACACCCACGGCAATAACCCCTGCAGGGGTTATTTCCCAAACGAAAAGGAAATAACCCCTGCAGGAGTTATTTCCTTTTTAATGTGGCAATAAAAACCGTAGGTCTTATTGCCTTTTACCTGTGGGGGTTATTTCCAATTTCAAATGGAAATAAAGCCTACCATAGAAAACCTAATAAAACAAAACAAATTTTATAAAATAACCATATTCACTTTTAGGCGGGGAGCCCTCAATCCTGAAAGTGCACTTACACGGATTTCAAATTTTTTTATATTAAAAGATAGTTTAAAGAAATACCAACAAATTAAGCCCGGTATGACGAGGCCTATCCTGGCACCAGTATTTTTTTGCAATTTTTTGCATTATTAATAATATATTGATAATTTGCACTTATCGCGGATTTTAATTTTAACTAGCGCATATTATTGGAAATTTAATGTGCTTTCAGGAAAAAATGGTATGACAGCTGCCATCCTGGCACCAATGTCTGTCATACCTATTTTAAAATTTTGTCACTCATATGTTTTTAAAATAGGTATGACAGACATTGGTGCCAGGATGGCAGCTGTCATACCATTTTTTCCTGAAAGCACATTAAATTTCCAATAATATGCGCTATTTAAAATTAAAATCCGCGATAAGTGCAAATTATTAATAATGCAAAAAAATGCAAAAAATACTGGTGCCAGGATAGGCCTCGTCATACCGGGCTTAATTTGTTGGTATTTCTATAAACTATCTTTTAATATAAGAAATTTTGAAATCCGTGTAAGTGCACTTTTAGGATTGAGGGCTCCCGGTGTATTATTTCAATAAACCAAAAAAAAAACAAAAATTGAAAATAATAAGTAATAAAAAAAAAAAAAAATTCTGGAAGTAACCGCAGGACTACTTTTTTGCATTACCTAGTGAAATTAAAAAATTTGCGCGATATTTTGCCATAATGGTCACTACAGAAAACATTGAATTTTCAAGAATAAATTAAAATTTATTTACTTGATAAATAAATAAATAAAACGATTGGCCCGATAGGTCTTGAAGAGCCAAGGCCTCTCATAAATAATTGAGGGGACCTACAATTTAACGCCGATTCCGAACGGCAAAGTTGAGAAGAACTTTTTCATTTACTTTTACTTTTTCCTTTTTTATTTACTTGATATGAAATTTAAGTTAAAGAAAAATAATAACCGCTATTCAAGCAAGGCGTTATTGTCCAAGTGATGTGAAAATAAAAAAATATGCGCGAAAGGAAAACTAATCGTCATTCGCGCAGCGGAAATTTTTTTTTGCCCCAGAGAGAATCAATTTGGGGTGTGAAAATAAAAAAAATTCGCGCGAATATTTTTATTTTCACACCCCAAATTGATTCTCTATGGGGCAAAAAAAAATTTTCCGCTGTGCGAATGACGATTATTTTTTTTTTCTTAATTTAAATTTTAAATCAAGTAATTTCATTAATGCAAAAAATAGTCCTACGGTTAAAATAAATAAATAGAGAGGTGCGACAGCTTTTGAAGAGCCAAGGCATAAGCGGATTACTCTCATCAACGATTTGCTGGGTGCGTGTGAAGAATTTATTGAGGGGACCTACAATTTAACGCCGATTCCGAACGGCAAATTTGAGAAGCAATTTTTCATGCTAGATTGAACTCTTAGAAGTTTTGTTAGTTCTTCGCAAGATGCAGTGCCCGTGAAAGATGAAATAAAAACTATGGGAACCCATGACGTTCCGTTAGCAGCCAACGCACCTAACCACTAAGCCAAGGACACGGTCCTGCGGTTTAGTTTACGTAATATTTAGCGTTATTTCTTTTTATTAAAATTGTTAAATGGAGAGTTACGCTTAATCCATGTGTGGGGCTTATAGCCAATTCAAATTGGCAATTACACCCGCAGGTGTAAATGCCTTTTTGTTGCAGGGGTTATTGCCTCATTAAAAAGGAAATAACTCCTGCAGGGGTTATTTCCTTTTCGATTGGGAAATAACCCCTGCAGGGGTTATTGCCGCGGGTGTTATTGCACTGCACCAGAAATCATCACTGAATGCAACAGTATGAACCATTTCACAAACAGTGCTGTCGTTTCTAAAATGTAATGGGGAGTATTTTTGAATTATTTTGAGGAGTATTTTCTATATTTGGGTAGTATAATTTTTAACCTATAGGAACTTAGCCGGATAAATCGTCTCCGGAAAAAAGTATCACTTATAATGGGTTTTGCAGATCGTTTTGAAGTTTCAAAAATGATGTGGTTGAAGTTTATTAGTTTCCTATTAATTTTTGGGACTTCTAAAACTCAAATTGTGTGTTTGTCGGATAAGAGGAGCCTTTTATACAATCGAAGTTGATATCAACTTGAGGATTTTATCCTTAAATTTCGATTTAAGTTGTCTTCATTAGAGGCTGTCACTGTCAAAAAACTAAATTAGATCATTAAAAATACGTACAATTATCTGTCAGATATTGTGTGTTTTCTGCATTTAGTAAAACACTTTTTTAATTAAACAAATATTAAAGTTATCATCATAAAGCGAAGAGAAAATTACGAAGACTTGAGAAAAAAAGTTTAAAAATCTAACTGACTAGTGACTATGCACTATCTGTATGCACACAATTATGTATTGCGTTTACTTTTAAGGGTTTATACTCTTTCCCAAGAGATTTCTTTGATTGGCGGGTCTTCGAACACAAAAGTAGTTTCCTGTATGGTAATTTTGGTCTGGTACTTCCTAGAGAACATTTTTGCTGGAGGAAGCTATTATGTCATAATGAAGAGGTATCTGTCGTCTTTTTTCTTCTTGATTCAGAGTTTCATCGCGCAGCTGCTTTCACCGTCTCCAAAAGCGAAAAATCATGTTTCTAACATAACTACTCCAAATTGTTATGAGTTTCCCAGTGGCTACTACTTTCAAATTCAAAACTCTGAATTAAAAGTTACGTAAGTAAAGAAAAACAATCTTCAGGTTGACTTTAAAATTCAACTCTTGAGTTTGTCAACTGCAAAGGTTCACAAGTTGAAATAAGTGAAGAAAACGGCTCCAAATCAATTGTTTTTGCTTATAATTCTTTTTCGCTAGTTTCCCACTTTTCTGACGAATTGATATTTAAGGGTTCCCCAAGTTGTCCCTTAATTATAAATTTAACCAAGGAACTGCACAGAAAATATCACTTCAGATTTGAAAAAGTTGAATGCATGCGACAGAGGTCTTGTGATTAAAAAGGTTAGTTTTTCTTACAGTTCTATTTATAGTAATTCCACCAGTTGAATTTTATTTATTTCATTACAAAATGTTTAATCTAGTTTTCAACTTTTACATTTTTGTTAATTCTTATAATTTCGTTTCTGGATCTTCAGTGTAGGTTGTAGTGATCCAAAATAATTAACGTACGTACAAATACAGATTTAAGTGATCCTGATCTTGATCCATAAAAGCGTGTTTAAAAAATGCAGGCTAATTTTTTCAACATTTTCGAGTAATTAAGGTGTGGAATTAGGTGTGTTATTTAAGGAACCTTAAAATGTACGTTAAAATGTTTGGCAATTTTCGTAAATTGGTTACTTTGACATAAATTTAGGCCAACTATTTCACTGATTGAACATAAATGAGCTAAGAAATGTGAGAATTTTGATTTTCGATTCTTGTTATATCTCATACTACACAGAATATAGGTAAATTTTGTTTACTAAGATTGGCGAGTATATTTCATCTAAGGGTAGTAGAGTAGCATTTGACTCTCGAAAGGAGTAAAATACTACTATAGTAGCAAAAACGACAGTAGTGTTCACAAATATCTGTTGGGCCATTTCGGAGTCTATAAGAGACATACACAAACAAAGAAACACACATCCATTCTTATATGTATAGAGAAGATTAACCAACATTTTAATTTTAATGGTATTCAACAGATTTTGTTTCATTGGTGATCTTGATCGATCATTAATTCTTTTGAATCAAGAGTTATTCCGGTAATAAAAATGTTTTGAAACTTAGGTTTAATATTTGCAGTGTTGGAATTCGTCTCTTTTAAACAATCACTCATATACATTTTAATTGAGTTTAATTGACATGAATCGAATGTAGGTATGCATTTCTTTTCTGTGAAAATATTGCTATTAACTCATCCGCATCCGTACAGATGAATATGAATGCGAATATTCGCAGACTTGAGCGTTTGAATGTTCGTTTCGTTGGTTGGAAACGCGTGAGTATGAATGGTTTGGAAAACTTTGCAGAGAGGTCCCTTTAATGAGAAAAGGTTTATAAATGAAAAAATGAAATATGTAGCTATATCCTTTTTCGCTATGAGGCGTAAAAAAGTTATAGGGTTACTTGTAATGGGGTTTAATTAACGCAAACGCATGAGCCTCATACCGTTATATGTGATTTAACACTGCGAAAATGATGGCGTATTAATTTTCGACACCCTTGCCTTGAGATGTAATGTAAGCTCTAAAGGCCCAACTATAATCGACATAAGCTAGCTTATGCGCGCATAAGCAAACGTGCAAATGCATACACGCTTTATTGAATAGCCATAATCGAGTCTAGCTCCGTTTCGTTAATTTTTTCTCAGTTTCGTTAACTTAAGCAAACATAAGCAAGAGCGATCTCAGTCGCTCGGCGCATAAGTAAAATCTGACAGGTTTGTTCAAATACACATGAAAAACAAACAGAGACACTGTACATGTGAATTATTTCAAAACTAATGAGCGTGTATGTGTAATATATTTCGAGATTGACAAAAAAAAATATTATTATTGCTTTGTAATGTAATGTTGATTGTTTGACCGGCAAAATAAGTCAATTATGGGTATGCGCGGGAATTTGGCAAACATAAGCAAATTTTCGTTAGGTTTTTTACATTCGCTTATGTTGGCTTATGTCGATTATAGTTGGGCCTTAATTCCTGCTAATAAATTTATGTTTTAGCCCAGTTTATACTATTCGGAGTAAAACACAGCTGCAATGACTTACATATGTTCATAACAAAGCACACATTCATAAAATGAACAGCACTTAAGAAAGCAGAAATTAAAATTCTTTCCAATATTATCAAACAAATAGAAACAAATAAAATTGTGAGAAAGATTATACCAAAAATCATTAGTACCTATTATAAACAGTCTTACCTCTGGTGAAACAAAATAACTCGGACTCTTTTCGATAGTGATTTGCCCACGAAACGAATGAGGCATCTTTTTTCGGTACCATTCCAATCCTCGCATATAGTTTTCATCCCGATCGAAAAAGTGGACCTCTCCACCTGCTTTTTGTATTCTTGGATGTAAGTATAACATTTCCAGAAGAGCACGTGTTCCACATTTTCGTATTCCTATAATAAGTGCCTAAAGAAAAAGCAGACGCTTAGTAACTCAATTTAAACGGATTACAAAAAGATACGTTAAGGGGATTAAAAAAAAGGATTGTTCTAATGCAATAAATAGGGTCAAGTTTTGTGTGCATTGAATAAGAATTTCATCCAAATTTATTCAAAATGGATAAGTCAGTTGAATATATTATTTTCTACACCCTATATACCCTACAAATTGCAAAGTCATCTTCAAGGTGTCTTTTAAACAGATGTATTTGGAAAGTAGAAGTCTTTCATGTCTGGGTAGGGTACATACCTGTGGTAATCGCCTGCTTGTCTTTGGAAAGTGTACACGATTTGGAAAGACCATTGGATGATTGATTGGACTCATTTGCCCAGGTTTAATCATTTCTGGCATTCTGTGAGCGAGTATAGTAAACCTACGTCGTTCGGAGACTGCTTGCGCTGCTTGAATATTATAAACGGCACTGTCGTAAAGAACATGGAATGTCAAAAATAAAGACAAAAGCATGACTGTAAGAAATACGGCAGCTAATTTAGGACGGGATACGCCAACCACGAGAATGCAGTCGGAGTGTGATGTTTCTGGCCCTACCGGCCTCATCGCCGATTTGGGTAACCATCTGAAAATTTTAAAACATCGTCAGTTTCTATAAATACTATTTAAATGAAAATTGAATTAATTTTTAAATAGATTAATCAATTTTAAAAATTATTCTCGTTTCAAGAATATTTCCTTATATAAAATTAATGAAACAAAAAAATCAATATTGAGTACATTGAAGTGATGTACAAAACACCTTCAATTGTATAGACAGAAGTTTAAGGTCAAGGATAAACTCTGTGCACTCACTGCCATTTAAGGGGAAAATAAAACGATGAACATGAACTCACAAGAAAATCAACTCGATACTGAAAGCTAAAAAGACGTTTAAATATACAAGAAGGGTACATCTAAAGTTGTCCCTATGCAAACAACTATAACATCTTCGGGCTGTGACGATACTTTGGATGTACCATAGTTTAATTGTAAAGCTGTCAGTTTTGTCTCCAAGTTGATTTTATATCATAAAATCAAGAATGGCTTTCATGCCAAGGTAACAAAAAAAAAAAAAAAGAAATTTGGATATACATACCTACTTAAAACCACTATAATCAAATGTGTAAGGGTACTTAACTTTTAAATATTTGAGAGGATTGGTACTCAATGTGATTTTTCGTTCATATCTGGTATATCAGTTTAAAGTTTTATAACCTTAAGTGTCAAAAGAATGTGTGCCACTATTTCAAATTCTCACGATCTCAAAGCGCAAACGACAATATAGCAAATAGAAGAATGCACTTTTGTATTGCTTTGACTAAAATCTCAATATAACGAACCTTTATAAAAAGGTAGCAGACAGTCTGCTTTAAACAAATTCACTTCCTAAGAGTTTTCAAAAGCTCTTGCTCAACAGTCGACCTCATTATGTAGTCCTGTGAGAGAAAAAAACTCTAACATGTGTCTAGAAGCCAAAGTGGAGCTGGAAAGTATGTTCATGCAAACAGATGTAAACGTAGAACGTACTTATATGCATGTCATCTATGAGCTGATGGAAACAAGTCGTTGAGAAACGCTTTAAAAGAAACACGTATAACGTGCTATTAAAATAATTATCCTTAAAGACCTGAATGACGTTGATATTTTTCCTCATTTTTAAATGTTCACACTTTATAGAAGTAGTGTAGACAAGTCATAGGGAAAAAAAGGAATTCCTGTCGGCTGTCGAGTGTCGGGAGAAAAATTCTGCAACAACTTAAACCAGATTTGAATACAATATAAATAAGCAATATCGTTGTCGACTAAGCTTAGACTGAAGACTCTTATTCGTTGAAAAATCCTTTTAGACTTGGTATAGTTTTTGGATTCTTGAAAATATTTTCTAACGATGTTTTGGAAAAAAAGAGAATTATTTTAAAATTAATCATTACATTAAATGTCGTTACCACGATGGTTTATAAGAGCTCAATTTGTGAGTAACTCTCTGGCATTGTGCTCATCCATATTGACAAATTAATGTCTCTGACATCCCCTTTAAAGTGTCATTTCTTGGATTAAAGTTATGAAACAATATAACAAAGAGTAAAAAATTAATATAAGCTGTTAGGAACATACATCAAACGACGTGAAAATAGGTGCATATTTTGTTTAAAACGATATAAATAAATGCTTGATTGTAGTCCTTTGGAACTATTGATTCACCCTACCCTAAACCTTTTTTATAAACATAGGTATAAAAATGTTCATAATACTAGTTTTGTTATAAGCGTTGCTTTATCCCTGGAAAGTTTTAACTTGGAGCTAGGACTATAAAGGGGGTATAATAAATTTTGAGATCTTATACTTTTGGTGGCGAATATTCGCATGCACAAATGTGATATAAAATAAATAACACAAAAACTACTCTTTCGTTTTTCCGGGAACTTTATCCATAGAGAAATTAAGTTAAGGCCTATAAATATGTACATACATATGTACAAATGTTACAAATGTGAAATGTTATACTTTTAATTAAATTTTGATGGTGTTGTTTCATTTGAAATATTTGCCTGTTGTACTGTTTTTTCTCATCAGAATGGGAAAACGTGTAGATTGTTTATGATAAGGGTCCTATGATTTTTTTATTGCGGTTACTGACATAAGTAGGTACTTATACACATTTGAGTTAATTTTTGAGAGACACACAACGTTTTCTCTATCTATTCCATATGAGATGTGAACCAATGATTGTAAAGATTGTAATTGTAACTTTGTCGACATAATAAATTGCGATCTTAAAAAAAAAGCTCGAGTTTACTTACAGAATGTCCAGAGGTATCTTCACCGAACAATCCTTCAGCGTAGTCGGTTCGTCGTAGCGTCGTTTCGCAATCATCAGTTAAAGGCGATTGTTTATAACTGCTGAAGTGAATTTCGAACAGTTGCTTTAGTTTCCATTAGCTTTAAGGCGGTAAAGATGATGAGTTCGAAGACGAATTATCTCTAGTGCAGTTCGATTTTTGATATGTTATTTGTCCCTGAATCTCAATGGCAATAGCTTGCCACTTGACACATGTGTGGTGGGTATCGTTTTTATTGATCCTGGTCAATGATATTCTCAAGGAAATGATTTATCAAAATATATGACAACCATATCCCGGGAATACGTCAAGTAGACAAACCGACAACCGACGATTGTTAACGACTATATTTCAATTTATTAAACCTTTTCCTCGAAAGCTTTCTCGTATATGCACGGATATCCTTTAATCTTTTCTTAATCGAAATTCACTTCGAACGCTCCTCATGTTCAAGACCCTGAATGATGGCCTGTGCTTTGTATATGTATGTAAAATGCAGGAGTGAAATCTCACTGGCATGGCGGAGTGGCATCAACACGAGCCCTTCTTTGCTAGCTCTTATTGACAGAATCAAATTTCCGCCCTCAAGCAAACGACATTGACGGAGACAACGAAAGGAACGTAGATGGGACGACAACGGTGTCGACGAAGGCCGTGGTTGATGTTGATTCGTTTTTGGCGTTCATTCAACATCTCAAAGGATGTCATTACTTGAAGGACAATTCATTCAATTAAATTTTGGTTAGAGTTTAAACAGTTTGTTTTTGGGTGGATGTTAAATTTGTTATTATTCTTGGCTTTTTGATAATTTCCTGTTCGATGATCGCTTAATGTCCCTTGATGGTGCTTGTTGATTGGTGTTAAATTTAAATTGTCTAAAATACATAATATTTTATTTAATATTTTTGAAAATTACCTAGATAAATCTTTATAAATGGTCAATTGCAATTCCTATATAATTCATATATAAGAATAGGTATTTAGTTGTCGGTGAATTGAAACAAAAATTTTTCTTAAAATATTCTAAATTTAAACATCAAAAAGCTATAAAAAGAGCTTGAAGTCGAATTAATTCACATCCGTCATGCATTTTTTTCATTTCAACTGTCTTATTTTAATTAAAACGTGACACATTTTCTTAAATATAAACTTCTACAAAGTTAACTTTTGCGTTTGCATTTCTCAGGTCTCTGGCGTCTTTTAAAATGTAGATTTTCAAATTCTGCACGCCATTTTAGATTTCCTTAGAGAAATGATACAAAATCAAGATTTAGTAAAGGAACGCAGGAATCTTCTCCTTGCTTGTTTGTATAGGTAGAAGGGAACGTAGTATAGGTATGAAAGAAAACTCAAAAAATTCATGCACAGCTGCGTCCATTATTTCTAAGACAAAACTTTTTGGCCGAAGTAACCACGCTAATCCGAGAACAATGTCATCATGTGCCGAAGCCTCAGAGAGAGGCTATATCCAAACCCCAAATGGGAAGTTGAATATAAGATTTGGATTCAGATTCGAAATTATCCATTATTTTACTGCACGAACCAAACAAGGAAGATAACTAACCAAAAAAGATGAAGAGGAGTTGGATGTGTTTGTAACTTTAAGCAAAGTCGTGACTTTTATAACGATGAAGCTTTTGGGGTTCTTTGCTTTGTTTCTAAGTAAAGTGACACAAGGACTATCATCATTGTTCTCTTCTCCAGTTACCATCTTAGAATACTAAGTTCTTTACTTAAATTTCCTTTTTAATGTAATTTAATATTCAAGGACAGACATTTTTCGGAGTACATATGTAGTTAGCTACACCATAATATGTTTACTGTGCCCAAACGTGAATGATGCTTTAAGTTAAGTGACAAGTGAAACATTGAGAGTTAAAGGAACTTTTTTTTTAAGTCAAGAAGCGTAATGAATTTAACATTTAACACAGATGCCTACATAGAACACTTTCGATATGAGAACATTATAACAAGCTTAATTCTCTCCATAAAACTTGAGTAAGCTAGGATTCCTCTGGGTTGTATGCGAACTGAAGTTAGTGCATGTACCTACATCACATCAATAGAACAAGAAATGTACGTGCTTTAAAAAACTTCATAATGCATTATTCTAAGTTCAATAACTATTATTCCCCAAGTAGTTATTTTCATCCCTTTTTATGCACCATTTTTATTCATATTTCGAAATGATTGCAAAATTGTGCAGTAACAAAGGGATTGCAGTAGCTTTCGAACTTTTCTCAGAGCAACATGACCTACCAACCTTGTTTCATTTTTGGTGTGAGTGTGGGTCTGTTTTCTAGGTCCTCGTTTTTATGCCATCAGGTAGAGCGTAGAGACTACAGATTTTATTAGGGAGTCGTATGTACCGCTACCGACCTACATAATATGCAGTGGAGCAGAGACGCATATGGTCTTCGCAGTATGTGTGATGTTTTTATTTTAACCAAAGGTACGCGATGTGGATGGTAATTTTGTTTTATGGTCGTGTTGATGCAAACAGGCACTTGGGCGGCGGCGGCCGGCGGGAGGAGAGTGAACATCATTCAGGCGGTGGCGGCGCCAGAGCGGCGGCGGCGCGGCGGCTGTTATTACACTCAGAGAAAAAACAACATGGAATCAAAAAAAAACACTTTGAATCAAACTAAAATCTTTATATAATAGGACTAAACACGAAATTTTGAAAATCAAAATAGCCCAACCTCAAAACCATTTGAAAAAGTAACTTTAAATCAAGATTGCAGGATTCATGTATTTAAATGTTTAAATTAACAAATTCAAAACGCGATTGCTTTTCTTTTGATCATGTTCAACATTATATTAAATCTCATGCAAGTTTGTTTTGAATACTCAGTATACTACAAATTAATATCGAAACCACCTACAATTATATATTTCGGCATTGAAAATAGTATGAATGCGTTATAAAATCGAAGTACTTGTGACTTTAATTCGTTTGCTTCACATTTTGTATTTAAAAATACAAATGATAATTTTATAGAAGTAATGTTTTTGATTCAATGTTGAAACAGAATCAAATCAATTGCACACTATATGAGTTTCAAGCTACTCTTACATTTTGAAACAAAAAACATTGTTTTTTGATTTAATAAGACAACGTCTTATTTCAAAGTCTAAAACACTTCCATCGTATAATGGCCTCGATATTCATTTGTAGCAATGAGTATTTAAAACAAACTTGCATGAGATTTAATATAATATTGAACATGATCAAAAGAAAAGCAATCGCGTTTTGAATTAGTAATGTAAACATTTAAATATACATGCATCGTGCAATCTTGATTAAAAGTTACTTTGGTTTTGAGGTTGGGCTATTTTGATTTTCAAAATTTCGTGTTAAGTCCTATTTAAAAATTTTATTTTGATTCAAAGTATTTTTTTTTATTGAATGTTGTGTTTTCTTTGCGCCTACGCTTTCAAAAAAAAAAAAAACAGTAAACGATTCCTTTACCTTCCGTTAAAAAATTAAACACAAACTTCAAGTTTTAATAACGTTAAAATTAATTTATTAAGTACTTTTTTTTCAACTGTCTTAAAGATACTTATTTTTTTACAACGGAAAGGTTGTTTATCGAATACAAATTTAGGGGCGGACTCGTAAATTCGTCAATTTTGTTCATCGGAATCCGATACCCAGTTTGTTTCTTTTTGGTTGATGTTGGTGCAGAAGCCTTGTTTGCGGCTTTGGGTGCCTTTTCACCGGCCGAAGAGTATTCTGTTTTACTCAGCGAGCTGTCAGTGTTCGAATTTTTATCGGCTATTCGAAGACAAACAACGTTATACGAATAAATGTCTAAAATGCATTAAAATGTACTCCCCCTTAGCCGCTCATTTGACGGGACTCACTGATAGAGATTTCTTAGCTGACGAATCTGAAGCTGTGCCTTCGGCAGCTCTTCGCTTGAGGGCCCTATCGCTTCTGCTGTTCACCGAGAACGCTGTTCCAGGGGTTTTGGTCTGAAAATTTGAACTAAATTTCATTATTCAAATGTCAAAAAAATAAAAACGCCTTACCTCTTCAGGCACGGAAGACTGCGATTTGGACGTCGCTCGAATCGCTATCACTGCCTTTTCGTTTCTTTTTTGATGACAAGGCGAATTTCGTCTTCTTAGAGGGTGATTTTGATTTGCTCTTGTTTAGGCTTCGTGAAGAACTTGACCGTTTATTAGAGCCACCGCCCTTGCTTGCACTGTAAGATAGTTTCTTTTCGATTCGAGATTCATCTTTGTAGAGTGAAATGTCAACTGCAAATCGAAATTAATAACAAATTGAGAAATGAATTGAAATGTTAGAAAAGAAAACTTACTTCCATCTGGATTCTCTTCGGTAACATCAGGTCGCGGAACAGTGCCTTCTTCAAAATATTCTCGATGCGAACCTTCTCGCTCTGCGGCAATCTCAAATGGCCCTTTTCGATCTTCTTCAAGACGACAGTTGTCAAGACACACTCAATGTCAGTGTGATCGTACAAATCTGGTATGAAAACTGTTTTGTCTTTCTTGTCCTCGGACAGCCAGCGAATTGTTATACGCGGCGAAGAACGATAGACGTTTTGCAGAGTCTGACAGTGAAAGAAACTGCCTTCGGCGTTGCGTACCACCATGTATTCGTTTTTGTAGAACACAATCAATTTGTCTTCGTTGGACATGTGCGGTTTGAGCGAGTTTGAGGCTTCGCTTGCGGACAATTTTGTAATGAAAGCCAATTCGGGCAACGGACTCTGATAAAGAATGGTTTTGAGACGATGACGCTTACTCTTGTGATCGCTCGGTGCCGATGGCGTTGATGCTGAAGCTGATGATGGAAAAAAAGAACAAAGCATTCCACAAAAAAAAAAAATTGTCGATACAATTCAAAAAAATGAGAAATACACTGCAATTCACAAAAAAAAATTCTCAGGAAAACAAAAATTTTACTATGAGCAACGCAAGATGATATTCGATTTTGCTGGATTGCAAAAAACATCCAGGACGACACGGAAAAGAACAAGAATAAAAATTATTGTCTTACCTTTCAAAATTGGTAGGAGCGAAGAAAGATTAATATGTTCGAGAACGAGAACTCCTCGGAGCTGGTTTTCATCTTCCGATATATCGTATAAGATAAGCACTTCACTATTTTTTTAATCCAAGAATGAATTGTTCATATCCACGTTCATTATATTTTCCATTTTTCTACCGCGATCACGAACCGACCAACTAACGCGACGACAACATAACACAATTTAAGAGGAAATGATTTGCAAATTGCGATCCAGCTGCAATACTGCAAGCAAAAAACAACGATTCCGATCCGATTACAGTTAGTTACCTACACTCACACATTTTTAGGCTCTTACGGTTGCGTACGTGAGAGAAGTAAAACGTCGCAATTTTGATTTCACGTAGTTCTGTTTGTTTCAAAAAACATAGAACATTGATTTAAGAGGGTGCAACTTTGCTTTCAGACATTTTGTTTGATTCAAGACATGTATTAAATTGAATTGTATACAGTGCAATTTTGATTCAAACAATGCACCTATTTGAAATAAGAAATAACAATTATTTATTATGGTCATGCTGTAAATGCCGTTGTACAGTAGTTTGTAGATTTTTGCCCCCTGTTTGAAGTATATCGGAACATGTTTAAAATAAAACTGGTCACTTTTGTTTTCAACCGTTTCTCCTAATAAATAACAGATCGGCTAGTTTTCAAATCAAATTTCTTATACTTTGATTTAAATCTGTTTAATAAAAATGTACACAAAATAAAATTTAATACTGAGAATATTTGATTTAAATACATTACAATATTAATTCATCATACACCTACTGAAATCAAAGGGATAACGTTTTGTTTCGATCCTTTTTTGTAATATAATTATCTTTCAAGAGCTGTCACTTTAAAATAAAGTTATTTAGTGTTTGATTTAAAGTTGTTTTGTTCAAAATCTTGCAACTTAGAATTGAATACATTGTTATTAAATTCTATAATGTGATTTTTCTCTGAGTGTAGCATGACGAGTACAATGCGGATTCAGACAGAAGTTAATGACATGACGTTAAGAAGAAGAATCGGCCGGCTATCCTCTCACCAAAAAGGAGTAGGCGTAGTGAAAGCCTTGTAAAAACTCACCGTATAGGTCTCAGAATTTATCAAAGTAAGAGAGTACCTCGAAATACTCGTAAGCGATCTCCCGAATTCATCTTGTTATAATTCTCAAATTCTGTATTGCACTTATTGCATTTAAATTAAATTGCTGCCCCAAAAACTACCCAGAAAATACATATTTCAAAAAGGTAGAAACAAATGAATTCTTGCGTCGCAATCGAGCCTTTTTTTCTTCTTTTTCTTCTTCTCCTTTTCATACGCTTTGATGTTTCACTTTCTTTACGACCCAACAAAATAAGGCAATCAATATTTTTCTCGTTAATGTTTTTTCCTCTTCAACGTTTCTCATTTCTGATTCGATGAATTTCATAAAATATTTATCTCAAACCGAATTTATTGACTTGATTTGAACGCAAGTGTATGTACATGCGTACGTTTAGTTACATAAGTATGTGTGATATAGCATTTCGTTTCGAATTTTTTTTTGTCTTTACTCGTTGAATCAATTATCCTTTTCATCAAGCGTTTCAAAATGTTATCTTTAGATACAAACAAGGACTATACGACACAACCATTTACACACACTCCTAATTTTTAATAAGTAGTATTTTATTCCACTTAAAAAAAATCCATTTATGTATACCTACATACAATACAAGGATATATTATATTGAAATTGATTAGTTGCATGCCTAACAACATTCAAGAGTAAATCCTTCTTACTTCATAAGGACATACTAAACAAGAAATGCCTCGTTTCAGTCTTCCGTGAAAAATGTGTCTCTAAGCAAAATGTTGAGGCTTTTATGTCAAAATAGTAATTCTATGCCTTCCTGTACTGGTAAATATTCTTAAATGAGTAAGAAACACGACACACCTCCTTTTTAGGGCTGCACAAGAAAAAAAAACTTGATATTGGAAGAATTATATTAACCCTTGTGGCAACGTTGACCTTGTTCGTCTGAGGGCAATGGATAAATTGCAGCCTTTGCCTGTACAATAGGCAAAAACATGAAGTGCGTAAAAATTTAAACACTTTTTTTAAATAAAAATGGTGATAATATTAATGGAATATAACTTAAATATATTCTCGTATGAAACCATAGCTTTTCTGAAGCTTGTGAATAGCTATGTCGGCCGTGGTTGTCGCGTCATCAGTAAAACAAACAGAAGAAAAAATTGCATGTCCTTGATTCATAATTCAAGGGATTGAATCGATTTTTGGTTTTATGTTCAATATGTAGGTAGAAGGTACCGTGAACGATTGTTTGGTTATGCTATTTTTTTGTGTACACGAATAATAGAGAAACTCCCTCAAAAATCCAATCAGAGGTAAAAGTTTTGACAAGACGTGTCATTTTCTAAATAAATTGACAATTAAGGAATGAATTAATTATTTAGTTATACACGGAAAACAGTCAAAAAGATGTTACTGATTAACAAATTCAAAAGTTCATCACTGTTTGGAACCTTTGGCATGTAGTTATAAGCGAACACCCAAAATCGTGTGTTTTAAGTACCTACGATTAACTATAAATTATTAATATCAGAACAGAAGAGATGGTAGCGAGGGGTTGGGGTCGTTTTCTCGGAAATCAACTTCCCGGAAAACGATTGCCCGGAAAACACTTTCCCGCACTACTATAGCCCGGAAAAAATCCTACCTTTTTTCATAGGAAAATAATCCTTTTTTCTCACTCAATAAGTTTTGAGAATTAAGGAGATCGAAATCTGATACCATTTTCGATTTTTCAAACAACCCTGAATTAGGCCACACCCTTTTTGAAAAACAGAAATTTTATGAGACACACCAAACGCTGTGAATCATGGAGAACGAAGCATTTCAATTTTTCGTTCAAATATTTCTATATAAGCAGTTTCTGTTTTAGGAAATCAGTCAGGACATCAGAGAAGGAGGCATTTCAGCAACAAAAGACTCTACGACGAAGCGAAAATTACACAACTGGACAAGTACCTAATTAAATCAGCTAAAAGGATCGCAGGATCACTGAGCAATCACCCCAACAATCTCATCAACGGAATAACCACACAACAAAGACACCCAGAACCGAGATACCTATGCACGGCTGGACGTACAAAGGGAGGAACTCGAGCAAACCAACGACGAAGGAGATCTTCAATTTTACGCTGACACGGGGTCAGCTTTTAACCGCGGCTAAGAGCCTCACCAATGGACAACCAGGACTGAACATCCCGAGATTTTTATTTCATGTATTTTTTATCTTTTATTCATTCATATTTTTGTTAATCTTAAATTTAAAAAAACAAACATTGTATATAGTTAGGCCCCTTCTGTGCCAACAAATTAAAAATCAAATATTACCTTAAGTAATTATTTAATAAATTGTAAATATGTATATAAATATTAGTTCAAATAAAAATAAAATGTAAAAAAAAAATGGAAATCAGTCAGTCAGATATGTTGCTTTTTTTTGTGTTTATAAACAATTAAATGTAATACCTACAAAGTTATAGCTTACAATGCGATCGAATTTATTTTGTATTCGCGCGAATTTTTCACTTTAAACCTTCATTTAATTTGTTTATAAACAATGAAATAAAATACAAAGTTATAGTTTAAAATAGAGATATGTCTTCTCTTCCTCTGGAGGACAAAACGTTCTTTTAAGAACAAAGAATAAATCAAAAAGAGATATGACCTTAAAATGATAATAATAATGTAAGAGGCAAATGGCTCTGTGATACCCATTCAATTAAATGGTTAAAAAAAAGTTGAACTTGTTCTAGTATTATTCTATGACTTATCGTCAGTTTTTGCGGCGTATGTAATCCAATTGTTGTTTTAGCTGTATACAATGTTTTACTAATTTGTTAACAACAAAATCCAAAACATTTCTCCCAAACATCATGCATATCTATTTTCAATTTTTTCAAACCAAAATAAAAATTTTAACAGAAAAAACGAAAAAATGTCGAAAAACCAACATTTTTTTTCCGTCCAAAGAAGTGTTCCTCAAAACATAAAGAATTCTAAGAAAAATATTGGTCTCAACCTAAAATCAAAAATAACAAAATTAAAAATCAATAATTTTACATATCATACATTCCAATACGAAATGGTAATTTCGGAATAAATTTCCAAAATAGTGCTAAATCCCGAAAAAAAATAGTATCATTTCTTTTTCCAAATGGTAGTAAAGCCCGCAACCAAAAATTTTCCAGGCAATCGTTATCCGGGACTCTTTTTTCCGGGCAGTCGTTACGCACCGTTTCATAAGAAACTAATGCTTTTTTGTCACTCAAAGTTTTGAGAATTGAGGAGATCGAAATCTCATACCTTTTTCGATTTTTCTAACAACCCTGAATTAGGTCACACACTTTTTCAAAAACAGAAATTTTATGAGACACCAAGTGCTTAGAATCATGGAGAACGGTTTTATTTCATCTTTCACGGGCACTGCCTCTTGCGAAGAACTGACAAAACTTCCAAGAATATCAATCTGTCATGAAAAAGTGCTTCCCAACTTTGCCATTCGGAATCGGCGTTATATTGTAGGTCCCGGTTAAGTATAAAAACTGAGTTGAAAAACAAGTTTACAAATTGCAGTGTCTATAAGTATGGTTTGTTCTTATCGATTAGGTAAGCTTTTTTGCTTATCTTATTTATTGCAAAAATATAGACTTAACATAATAACAGCAAAACTATCACTCCTTTTGTCGGTCACAGACGATATATTGTATGATAAACCGAAGCAAAACAAAGAATAGATGAACTCACAAAAGGATAACTTTGCATCAAATAATAAACAACGAGCTTGGGATGGCTGTCAACGGAACCATATATGAACCATAGAAATACGACTATACAAGTATGTTCATATAGAAATAGAACACATTTAATGTATTTTTATATAGGTTTACGCCTAGACACAAGCACATCACATATCGTGATATGTTAGGGAATCGCAGACACAGTGACAAAATGGGAACAGTCTACCGTACCATACTCATTGTTGTATCAGTATCATGATATGCCATTCCCAAAAGACTGACTTCTTTTTCGTTGTCTCAAGTCTCTGCTATGATGGCGGTTTTGTCTATCTGTCACAATATCTATAGCTATTCATTTATATTTTTTTATTCAACGCGAATTTAAACATGTATACAAAATGATGCTTGTGAAGGTAGATAGATATCTACAAATAATCTTAGTATATAAATTTCAGTTGAAGGAAACATCATTTTTTTGTAAGCCTACATCTACAAATTCATATATATTTATATAAGCTTTGTGACCCCAATCTATGAAAATCCTTTTGTTATTGGTGATAGTTAGAGTGTGTTGATTTTCTAACAGAAAGTTTTATCCTTAAAATAGAATTCAAATGAAGTAAATAGGAATTCTTTTATCAAAGAGTTTCGACAAAAGGGTATAAAGACTTTTCTAAGGGAATTGTTTTTGCAAGATATTGATCTTGAACCCTGCCAATAATTGTTTTCGAATAATACAAAGTTTTTCTTTTTTTCAAATATTTCTTTCAATGATGAAAGTTACATTTTGAGCTCGGTATTTAAATAAAGTACTTAAGCACTTTAAGAAAATATTTGATTTATTGTTGTTGATGAATATTCAAAATTGAAAAAAATAAATAAAAATAAATAAACATCCACAAATTACATTCACCTGCATATATATGTACCAGTACCCATACGCAAAAAAGAAAAAAAAACAAAGTTAAAAACCTAGCATATATGTGCATATCTATAATTTACCAATAGAGTTGTGTTCTACTTTCTTCTATTTCACACGTTTAATTCAATAAAACATGCATGAAAGAAACTCATTCATGGAAGTAATTAGACAAAAATCACCTCCGTTTCGATTGCGCTCCATAACAACATTTTTAACCAACAAATTAATTACTGGACAAAGGTTCTACTACAAATACAAACAAAAATAGTCATAACAAAGATTCCTCTACTGCTATTGTTTCGCTGGCCTTAGAAATCAAATTAATCAATAAATGAGAAGTGTAGTGAAGGGCAAAATAATTAGAAAGTTTCAAAAGCCACCCTCTTGGCACGTTCATCATATCAGTTTCAATTAATATCTGTGGGTTTTTTTTGTTTGTTTTTTGGATGCAGGCCAGCTTCTTTTCATTTTGTGCTCAGTTTTTAATTATTATGTAAAAAAAAAAAACAAAATAATTACAGTTTTGAGTTAAGTATTTTAGGAACTCATTCTTGAATTTTACTGCCAAAATAAGATTGTGTTGCTGTTTTAGGAAAACTAAAGGCTACGATCAGGCCCGTAGCCAGGATTTCGGTTCGGAGGGGGCTTGTTCAATTTCGAAGAAGTAATTCTTTATACAAAAATTTAACAAAAAAACTACATAATGTAAATGTTTTATTTTTGTTTGTATTTTTTTTTATTTAATTAAATAAATAGTTTGGATTTTTACAGCAATAAACGCCTTGTCTTTTTTTTAGACATAAAGTCGATCACTTCATCTGGATCCACATCAATACCTGAGTGAACAGACAGCATTGCAAGTGCGCTTAGTCTTGGATGGCCCATAACGCTTCGGGATACTGTTTTGATCCTTTTCATCGTTGAAAAGGTTCTTTCAACGATAGCTGTTGTAACTGGTAGTGTGGCCAAAATTGTAAGCAAGTAGCTTATGCTCCTGAAGTAGGTCTTGTCACATATATCTAGCAGTTTCAGAACATCGGAAGAGGGACCCTTACTTACTTTACTTACTTACTTAAGGTGGCGCTACAGTCCGGGTGGACTTGGGCCTCAACCAACAAACCTCTCCAGCCAGCTCGGTCCCTAGCTCGCTGTCTCCAGTTTCGCACGCCGAGTTGGTTGAGGTCGTGTTCAACTTGCGCGCGCCACCTGAGCCTTTGTCTTCCTCTACTGCGTCTTCCCTCTGGGGTGGATTCGAAGACTACGGGCCGGAGTATTGGTGTCCATCCTCTCCACGTGACCGAGCCATCTGAGTCTTTGGACCTTCACTCTTTTAGCTAAGTCAGTGTCGCTGTACAGCCCGTACAGTTCGTCGTTAAATCTTCTCCTCCATTCAACGTTTATGCAGACAGGACCATAGATCTTACGTAGAATCTTTCTCTCAAAACGGCCAAGTGCGTTCTCATCCGTTTTTGACAAGGTCCATGCACCATATAGCAGGACGGGGATGATGAGGGTCTTATAGAGCGTCACCTTAGTTTTTCGGGAGAGGGCTTTACTACTCAATTGCTTTCTTAGCCCGAAGAAACAGCGATTAGCAAGAGTTATTCTTCGTCTGATCTCGGCGCTGATGTCGTTGTCCGTATTGATAGCGGAGCCAAGGTATACAAAGTCCCTAACTACCTCGAAATTATATGCGTCTATCGTGACGTTTTGTCCAAGACGTCGCGGTCGGTGTCGGAATAAAACCTACAAAATTTTCCCGAAGCATACTTTTCGTGGGCTCTGTACAGCAGTCAACATATCGGACACATATTGAAAGTTGCTCAGTGCCAGAAACATCCATTGTTTCATCAGCCAGAATGCTAAAACAACTCGATCTTATAACCCGGTTAGATATTTTTCTGGTGACAATATCAGAGCATATATCCAAGATTTCGTTTTGGATATCTGGGCTTATATAGGTTGCATTTTTTGAACTGGTTACGATGTGGTTACATAAGTAGTGAGGAACTAATAAGAGAATATACAAACTTTTGTTCAAATATTTTTTTTAAAATCATTTCGGGAGGGGCTTGAGCCCCTCTAGCCCCCCCTCTGGCTACGTGCCTGGCTACGATAACAAAGGTGGAGCTCATGGACAGAGCCGTCTTTAATCTATTGGAGGCCCTGGGCATATTAGGCCTATGGCCCTATGTCTTTGACAGTACCTACACTATTTTGCTAGATTAGACAATGAAAGTAGATACAAAATATGAGCGCGACTCTTGTGTTCCACAGGACCCGGGCGCGGAGAAGAAAAATAAAAAATATAATTTCAATCAAATTGTTATCAACTGTACTTATCCTACCCATAGACCGTTTTCCCTTGAAATCACAAAAATATATCAACTTATTTTCAATTTTTTTATTGTTGTAAAATAAGATTTTTTAACAATTGTTCCAATTTATGCTGAAATGATCTTAATTTTCAAACATAAATGAAGAATTATAACTACTTTCAGATTTGCCATTCCTTTCAAAAAAAGACTAAACTGATTTAGCTAGCTGAAAACGTTTTTAGTTCTCAATGTGACCTATTCCATGTCAATACTGTTTGAGGGATTATCCAACAGGAAAAACCGAAGGCGCATGCACACTTCCACTGCAGTTAGTTAGTCATGCTTAAAAAGGTTTTCAACATTTAGAAATATGTCTTCAATTTTGTTCTCTTTCAAAAGTTGATATATTTTTAATATGCACAATCCTTATTTTCACTGTCAACAATTTTCAAGTATTCTGCCAAATGCAAACATTTTATTTCTAACTTTTTTTCATTAGCATCTTCATAATAATAATAACTCAGCAAATTCCTTGCAACTTTGTCTCAACTTTTCAGAACTCAGAGTTTTCGAGCGAAAAAATAAATCAAAAATTTTACTGATATTCTAATACGAACTTAATCGCTGTTTAAATGACCGGTGACCTAATTATGGGAAGAAAGGTTTCTATTTTGAATTCCTGTCTTGTATTCAGTTGGACGGTTTTTGGTAATAAATATTGGTTATCGTTTAGTGAACTGACAGGAACAAGAGACTTTGTATTTGATCTGAAAGGGGCCCAAAGTACCTACCCACTGGGAAAGAGGGGTATGCTCATGGATCAAGACCCAATATTTTGGTTCGGTGAAAACATTTAAAACAAGAAGAGTTACATGCACCAAACTTTATGAAGTTTATTATTAATTTACTAACTTACCACTCGTGCTTCTTCTCTTTATCATCCTGAATGGCCCTCGTGACTGCGAAACAATTTCAATTTCATATCGTTATCATTCTATCAATCATCATTTTTTCTGAAAACAAAATAAATGTAGCAATAAATAGTTTGTACATTCAAATGTTCAAAAATTGTTCGTATGAGGAACGTTCTCACATACCCATTTAATCTATTTAGAAGTAAAACTTTAAGGGCCAGTTGCTCAATCGAATCATAAATTTAAGTTCTACATAAAGTTCTACTTTTGTATGGGGATTTTATGTAGAACTTAAGAATTCCGGAACGTCTCATAGTCCGGGAGGCGACCGTAGGATTACCTACCTCATCAGCAGAGTGGAAAATTTAGCCACCATCTAATGCTAACTGATATGAAATCTTCAAAACCAGTAGTCGGACAGACTTTTCCTGGGCCTTTTGGTGGCTATATTGCACTTCCGGTTGCGTTTTTTGGTGCTACTTATACCATGGGGAAATTGGAAAAAGTAAGTATGGAGGTCAATAGACATTTCCTCGAAGATACCAAATCATATGGTCGGACAGAAATAACGCGGGCCGTTCCCTCTATCCGACCATTTAAAAAACTGTATTTTTGGTGTCATCCTACCTCATCGGCTGAGTGGGCAAATGGGGTATCAAATGAAAGCTTGGAACGTCTATATTAAGAATCTACTGGTCGGACAAACTTTGATGCTGAGTTGAGAAAAGCATTAAAGAAATTAACAGATTTTTTTGAAAAATGCGGTCGGTCGCATGATTGGCCCATGTAAAGTTTGTCCGACCAGTAGATTCTTAATGTAGACGTTCCAAGCTTTCATTTGATACCCCATTTGCCCACTCAGCCGATGAGGTAGGATGACACCAAAAATACAGTTTTTTAAATGGTCGGATAGAGGGAACGGCCCACGTTATTTCTGTCCGACCATATGATTTGGTATCTTCGAGGAAATGTCTATTGACCTCCATACTTACTTTTTCCAATTTCCCCATGGTATAAGTAGCACCAAAAACGCAACCGGAAGTGCAATATAGCCACCAAAAGGCCCAGGAAAAGTCTGTCCGACTACTGGTTTTGATGATTTCATATCAGTTAGCATTAGATGGTGGCTAAATTTTCCTCTCTGCTGATGAGGTAGGTAATCTTACGGTCGCCTCCCAGACTATCATACAAAAATGAAAACTTTATGTAGAACTTAAATTTATGATTCGATTGAGCAACTGGCCCTAAAAGATTAAGCGTCTGTTCCAAAATGTAACAGTAAAGTCCCAGATAAGCTACTTGGAAGCAGTTAAAATTTACAATAGTGTTTCACAATATCTGAGTAGGTCTAACTAGCAGTTAAAGTGTCAAGTAACTTATTAGGTTGATGAAGTACCCAATAGAGGCGATAACTGACAGTTAACAGAATTAAAAGCACAGAAAAGCAAAAGTATTCATAATTTTCTTTTTCAATTAAAATGGATATTTTTGTTGACACCTTAGATGATGAATTAGATGAGTTTTTTCCGCGATAAAGAGCCTCCACGAAATAGCGTATTTTGAGTTAGAATTGATTTCATGGTTAGGTGCTTGGCCTAAAAACTACTTCCAGCTATCTTCTGTTCTCTTTTTATCGAAATTGTACAATATTTTGGGAAATCTGAATTTGAAATTGAAACGCAAAGGCAGACACAATGAACGATTTTATAGTTTATTTCTTAGCTTCCATTTTGTCAAAATCTTTTTGACTGGAAAATTGGAATAATTGACCAAAATAGTTACCCAATACTTATATTTATGAGTAGGATGGATGTGAAACGCACAATATACTAACAGAAGGATTCGACTGGCAGGTAATTTAAGTGGTGGGTAACTACTCAGAACTTTACTTGTACCTACATTGTGAAACAGACGCTTAATGTTAAAATAAATAAGAACTTATTTTGGCTTATTTTCTTCTACTATCTTCATATAGTTTAATCAATAAACCACCAGGAGTTAGCCTTTTCATAGGAACAGGGGATACAAGATTCGTAGAAATCAGTCATCAATAAAATTATTTTTAGTGCTTTGGAATTGGACAAGTATCTAATTTGGGGATACTAGTGCATTTTTATTTTTGTTTACAATTTATAGGAAAAATAATTATGGGTTGAATTAAAAGCACGAACATGTTTCCTGTCAACTACTCTCATAACAGTACGTATACTGGTATACATATTTTAATTATTTTCTTTATGTCAGCAAATATTTTGCATGAGAAAACAAATGTCTTGAATTGACATTGGTATACAAAATGCGAAAAAAGAACACAATATTTTGCAGAAAGGGGTACCTACATATACAGCATGAGCACCAAAAATGGCGAGAATAATATACATTATATGGTACAAGACCTTGACGAAGCGGCACATTGAAAAGTGAATGTACTTCACATAACTCATAATAGGAACTTTTTAATGACATCTACTTCTTTGAGTGTGAGTGCGTGATTTTCTTATTTTATAGTTCTATACAGGTCCTTATTTGCATCAGCTTTTTATTTAGGGCAGTAATGTGTTACCGAGACACTTTTTCATACTCGCAGAGGGATGTCCAGAAACTTATACCAAACACACAAAGTTAACGTTTACTTATTTTCCGATAATTTTTATTTATTGAACAAAACAAATATTTATTATTCTTGAAGATAAGTTTAACTAATATTTCTATAAAATCATGCACAAAAAAAACTTCGACACATGTAAGAATATCACTCTTTGAACGAGTAACACTGTGCATACATTACGTAGGAGAAAAGTTCCAACAACTGTTGCTATTATGTGCACCAAGGGTTCAGTGTTGCGGGCTTAGGCTGGAGCTGTCAGAAGGCGGAAAATTGAGGCTAACAATAATAATAAGAAGTTGGAATTACTTTGTGCTTTATTGAAATAGGTGTGGAGTTACAATTGAAGAGTTCAACAAATTTAAAATTTTAATTCCGGAAATGAAAACGTTTTGATAGACGCTTTTTTTAAAGCAAGGCACCAAGGGTCTTGATAAATGCGGCAAATGATTATGAAAAATGTTTTCTATTTCCATAAATGTCTAACTTGTTAGTATTTTTCCAACTTAATTTTCAAAAAGGACTTCAAATGATACAGCTATTTTTCAAAATGAAATCGAATCCACAGGTTGATGAAGGAAAGCGTTTATGTATGTACAATCATCTGTAAGTGTATGTGTTTTTTCTAATATTAAAGATTAAATAAATGTTGCGACAAAAAGTAGCCTCGGCATACTTTAAGACCAAATAAGCTAAAACAAGATAAAAGTATAATTTTCATTTTCACTAAGTCCTTTTTGAGTTATCGGTTATATATTTGCCAAAAAGAAAAAAGAAAACCAAGACAAGATAAGCAGAACAATTGGAAGACAACATAAAATATAGAATCGATTTCATTAAGGAGGATTTTCAGGTCAAACACATCTGAACACATCCATTTTTACTTAGAATTTAACCCAAAGTGTAGGGGTTGAATATTTTAAGGATAATATCTTAGAAACCACAGTCCACAATATACACAACAAAGTTTAATTTATCCATCCTTTTTATGGTTTCTTACGCTTCACGAATTTTTAAATTCAACCCCAAATATATTTATGCAGAAGTCTTTTCTTATGTGTACAGATAAATATTTGTTTTATGATTCTTATGGTGGAAATGAGGGAGTAGCTAGTGTTGTTAAGTCTGTTTACTTATAAATTTGTTAGATCTTATTTGTCTGGGTTCAGGCTGAGTTTTCAAAAATTAATTGGAATGATCTCATGAAGGTGAAAAAATACACAGATATACCTATATTTGAAATAATGAATCTATGCTTAACTTTAATTATTTAAATTTTGTGTTTTGTTTCAGCAATTTTTATGGTCCTTTTTCTACCCTTACCAGTTAGTGGTTAAAACCAACCAAAGCATATACCTATACCTATACCAGTATATTATTTAAAACTGTACTTCCATTTATCTGCGTTATAAATTTTTAGTCAAAACATCGTTTCCCACAACTGTAAAAGCCAAATAAAGAAGACTTCTTTTAAATTGCCCTTAAAAGAGAAGATGTTAATTACAAGACTTGCCCATGTCTATACAAACATACATAATAAGGTATCCAGCATTTGTTTATTATTGAAAGGTACACAATGTATTTTTTTCTTTAAGATTCTATTCACAGATTAATTATAAGAATTTCATTGCGTCTCGCCTCTATTAGCCAAATCAATAGCAATATGGAGTGGTATGCTACAAAAAACAACAAATTCACCAAATCGTTCAATAGACGGACATTTTGCCCTCGTGAACGTAGCATGCATGATGTATGTATTAAGAGCACACTACTAAAATGAATCTAGCCAAAAAATTAACTTGTTGTGAGTTGTAGACTGAGAGAAAGTCCTGTGAATGGCTTCTTTCCCTTAATTTGCAATTTTTTTTTCTGCAAAAGAAAAAACACCTAAGATGAAGACTTGCTTTTATGAAATCGAACGTACACCAAATTGTGTTGCTCACAACACAAAAAAATGTTGTTTTTTTATTGAGCGTGAAACGCCTAGTGAATATAATTATAGCTCATTCGATTTATAATTAACTACATTGTTGTCGAGCGTATAAGAGGACGTTCGCTTCATCGGTCGTTACTTAGGAAACCCATTCAATCACGTTATTGGATTGAGCAAAATTTGGGTTGTAATAAGTAGATGAATGAACAGGGTTGAAAATAATAATTATTATTTGTTTCACCATGAAAGCTAACCATGATTAATGCTTTTTTCATTATTCCTATTTGAATATCCCTTTAACAAGTAATTTAATTCGGAAAATTAGCAAGGTAGCTAATAAACTTCCCTTACCCTTAAACTTTTAGCGAAAGTTGAAGTGTACAAAATTCAATAACGCAAACAGAAGTTCTGTACTTACGAATAGTTTTCTAACTTCCGTTTTTATTTAAATCTAGTTTACTATCTGTGATACTTGCTTTGTCGCAGCAAATGATTTCTTAGCCTTTGGTATAATTCGGTTACAAGAAGAAAAAATAATCAGTCATTTATGTACTGGATTCCTTAAAATTAATATATTTGAATAATTAATTAATATCGCCACTAGATATTGCCTCTTTTAATCTTTCTCTTCTGTTCATCTTTGAAATACGA
This sequence comes from Sphaerophoria taeniata, assembly GCA_943590905.1. Lineage (NCBI taxonomy): Eukaryota > Metazoa > Arthropoda > Insecta > Diptera > Syrphidae > Sphaerophoria > Sphaerophoria taeniata. The sequence continues at coordinate 296,514 of OX016540.1, forward strand.
CCATCAAGCAGCAACGCAAAGGGAAACAGCATAATAATAGTAATAATACTGAAGGGAAACAGCATAATAATAGTAATAATACTGAATTTCGAGCATGGCAATAATATTCCCTACTTAAAATTGTGTTCGTAAATGAATTTAAATATTTTGGTTAAAAAAATGTGCATTACAAAAGTACTTCTGCTCGGCATTTGGCCAAAATAAATCACTTAACTGTTTTACAAAGTTTTCCCTTAATATTAAGAGCAAGCAGTTCAAGTCTTCTTGCCAAACAAAAATTCTAAGTTGTCTCCTTGTCCTTATTAAATTTTTCTTATAAAGCCTTTGACATGTATCACTTTAAATGTGCCAATTTTATATAGGATCATACAATATTGAGCTGACAAAATAAAACTTGAAAGCTGTTTTTGTTTTCTTTTGGACCACCTAGTTCAAAATTAACCCCGATAAACTAAACTTTGTTTTCTCCGCTTTGCGAACCCGCAAAGTGCTTGGTGAAAGTTTCTTTTAATAAGGCATATTATATTTGTTATCCGACATCTCTATACAGAATCTGCATTACCAAGATTACAAAAACAACCGCCGGAAGCTAATTCCCGTGTTATCGAAATGCAAATGGGTCAGAGCTACGAGTGTTTATACTGAAAATATCTTGCACCAAAAACAAATGCTTATTAAAAGGGAACAAGCCGTAGGGTTGAATACGCTTCCTTGTTTCTGAATAAATACGATTTCACCATGCCGTTTAAGTACATACACACCATGCAATACACGCAACACTCAACAAATGATGCATAAGCATACAATTTTGTAGGACCGGGCTCCTCTTACCACATTGCAATTTCTTGGATTTTGCATTCAGAGTGATGGTAATATTTTGTCTGAGTATACAGATTTTTTTGCTTATATTGTTTCATAAAGGTTAGTTATTTGTGTATAATTTTATAAATTAAAAATGGGAGATCTTAAAGGTGTAAGCTCTCTGTTTTGTATTTCTGGTCCAAAAGCAGAATGAATTTTTATCAGAAAAATCCTGAGAATGCCAATTTTTCACAACAGTAGTAGAGATAAGAGACTATGAATTTTATATACTAAAGGCATAATGTGTATGTTGGTATACAACTCTTATTTCAATTTACAAAATTTGTATTATTCCTGAAAATACATAAATACACAATGAACAAAACGCGCATTGCTCTCCAGCAAATGTTTTCATAAGACTAAGAAATTAAACTTTATTTTGAGTAGCTAAGAGTAAGCTTCTTAACAGAAATTGTATCGTCTAAATGTCATAAATGAGTAACTTACTAGTAATATGTTTAATCTTTAATATTATACGATTTGTATAAGTGGTACACGGGAGCGGGTCATAATTCTGGTTTCAAAATTCTGCTTTTCAAAATTTTGCTTTTTAATCGAAAAATTCTGATTTTCAAAATTCTGCTTTTTTTGCATTCTGGTCATTAAAATTCTGTTTTTTCAAATACTGCTTTTCAAAATTCTACCTGTTTTAAATAAAAACATTCAGCTTTTGTTATGTCTGTTTATTCATAAACACAAACAAATTTCGGGTTGGGGTCAAAATTCAATTTAGTCCCTTGACAAGTGCAAGTCAATTATCAAGTTTTACATTTGTCTAACTTTTCAAGATAAAACATAATATCCATCAACACAAAGTTTATCTTTTCCCTTATTGGATTTTACAATCGAAAAAAAAAATTGAACACTAACTCGAAGACGTAACAAATTAGACTAACCTTACAGTTTACAGGAGATAAAGTAGGTACACATTATACATACTGATGTAACTATGTACCCATGCAAGCACAAAATGATCTTCTGCTAATCTCTAATGGGAGAAGGTATTCTGTGAATAATATAGAAAAGAGAGGTTTGAAAATATTAAAAAGCGCGCGCTTTTTAATATTTTCAAACCTCTCTTTTCTATATTATTCGCAGAATTTTGGTAAGCAGAATTTTGAAAAGCAGAATTTAAGAATTTAGAATTTTGAGCAGCAGAAATTCGAAAAGCAGAATTTTAGAAGCAGAATTTTGGAAAGCAGAATTTTGAAAGCAGAATTTTGACACAATAATTTTGACCCTGGCAGAATTTTGACCCCAACCCGAAAAAGACGTTCATTATTTTTACAAGCCTGTAGTGTCCTAAAAAATAAAAACAAATCACAAGGGCAGAGATGCTTCTCAAACAAACAAAAATTGCCAAAAACAGAGGTATAATTTTAAAAAATGCGGATTTTTTTGTGATACTTTATTTCAATGTTAAGGGTACGAATGCTCTTTTAATTCGTGCAGAAAAACAATTGTTTTTGAACAGCAGTGTTTATTATTTACTCGATACTGTGGTTTGCAAGCTAAAGTTTGTACATATCTAATTTCATGACAATAATATGGAAAATTAACTTACCAAAAATATTTGTTTTCGTTATTCCAGTTAAAGACATTTAATGTAATTATCCTTTCAGCACAAAGTTAATGAATTATCACTGTTGATTGTGGGTAAAGGTTAATTTTTCCTTAACAGAAAGCAATCAACAAACTGATTTTAATTATTGAACACGGCCACAGATCGATGGTTCACACGAAAATCCAGGCTTTCAGCATATTTAAGTAGCTTTAATAGATTTCACTGCAATTCTAGATTAAAATCTTGCAAACTTAGTTTAATTCAATATTTGTTACGTAGGAATGAATAAGCAAATACCAAGAACACGATTGCATCATATTACACATTTCAAATGAAATACATTTAACACGAACAAAAAAAATACAAAAACTAAACTTTTTCGTTTCAAGGGTAACAAGTGGAAATATCCAACAAGGGGAAGTTTCAGCTAAAAACAAGACCTTAAAACTGCCTTCGCCATGACTCTCGATTCAAGGAAATCTTCAATAATCAAATTTGTTTTTTAATGGTCGATTAGAAAGAAGGAAGAAAACTTGAAAAATGTGATGCAATTAATTTTGCAAAAGAAGAACACGCCAAAGTATATTTTTTTTTCAATTCAACCGTTTACAGAAATAAAAGTATACAAATACACACTAACAAACTCGTACATCCAAACCAATACAATTACATGTCAACTCAGAAATGTCGGTTGTCGGATAAGAACTAACTCAACTCACACGCAATAGCAAAAAGTTGTACGTATTTTTTTTCATGTACCAAGGATTTGGTGAAATCCTAAAGCCAACGCACGCACTAGGAAAATCAATTTAAAATGACGATATACAAACGAAACTAGTATTTTCTTTTATAGGATGTATCGCTAAAAAAACACTAAATTCGCGCCTTTTTTTATTGACTTTTTACTTCTGCGAAAACAATTTTTTCAAATGATTTATAAAAAAAACACTTTTTTCGTATACGTACACGGGGCGTATACGTACCATTTTTTTAAAAACATTTATTATATTGTGAAGAAACTTTTATTCCACTATTTAAATGAGTATAGATGAAATTTTGTATATTTTATCTGCCATTGTTTCATCCCAAGTTGTGTTTGTGCTTCAAAGCAACCAACATCCTTAAAATGACCCAGTTTAATTGCCTTATTATTTGCTCTCGTATATTTTCCACTTATAAATAAGAATTTAAATTACATATATTCCTGCTAAGGGTTTTAAACTTCAAGTGCGTTGAAAAAATAAAAGTCAAAAACACATGTAGAACATTTATTTTTCAATAATTTGTTTGTTTCATTAATAAAAAAACAAGTTTGGTGTACTGTTTTGATCCAACCGAAGAAGCCCGAAATTTTTTAAACATCCGTTCACGATACAACTTTACATGTTTCTGAAGAAATGAATTTTACTGAGCAACATAAAGGACTTTCTCTCGCTAGTTGTATTTTTTGGTTTGGAAAATGCGGTGTATCCAATATGCTTATCACTCAAATACAGTGTGTTGAAGGAGCACAGAATTATTTGGACATTCCTGTGCAAGAGATGTAGCGTGTAAGAAGAATTTTTTTAAAGAATACCACTATTAAGCTTTCTACAGGCTAAATCGCATGCGTAAGTTTTTGTAGTAGTCAAAGTTCCCGGTGGTATTTGTAAATCTACATACATATATCAGATTTATTTTGGCTCAACAAATTGAAAATAGTGTTACCTCATTTAATTTTTCGTATTTGGTCTTATACGATTTTGTTAACTTATGTCATTCAAAGTTTAAGTGATTGTTATACTAGTTTAATGGAATTTGGAAACAAAACATTTCAATTAAGTAACAGACTTCTTGAAGGGCTACCAAGACTAACAAAAAGTAGCAGATCAAAAAAAAATTTACAAAAAGGTCAATGTAAATTTTTCAAAATTTCTTTAAGATGTAAACAGAGCTTTATTAATGGGATTTATTAAAAAAAAAAGAACAGTATAAGAGCGCATGTCAATTGGAAAGTGGTTTCTTCTCTGTAACTTATAGAGCTTTCCATTGAGAAATACAGACTTTTGGAAGTTTTTTAATAAAACATTATGAAGAAAATGGCGGAATAAAGATTCCAGACATATTTGAAGTTATGGAATATACAAATTGGCAGATGCTGTAAATAGACTGTTATACCATACCGCCATATAAAATGTCATATTGAGGTAGGTTTAGGCATTCAATTTTAAGGATTGAGTGGATTGTGGTTTGTTTCTTAGATGACTTACGTAAAGTAAATACAGTATTTGTAGGCTCAAAAGGTTGCAGTTTGAAAGCTTTAATTCATTGAAACAAGGAACTGAAATTTTGGCTAAACAACGTTTTTCTGCACACTCATTCTCTTTCAGACCATTATTTGGAAGACCAATGTCTTGAGATGGTATAGACAAACAGAAAATATGAAACACATTTGATGAGTATTAGATACATGTTTATTTTTGCTTTTGTAAGTCGAATCTGGTAATGAATACAGGAGAACTGTATGAGTAGAAAGGTTATTTTAAGGGTAAAAAATATTTTTATCAGATAATCATTTTTTTTGACGAATAATGTCAACGTTTCTCCTTAACATTATATTTCCAATTAGATCAAAAACATATACTGTCAATTTTATTAATATGCAATCCTTAATTTGTTCAATACACGTTGAAACTTCTAGCTCATTTTCTCTGTTGACTGGTTGAACAGAAGGAATTAATACCAGACATGGAAATGGAAAAAGGTTACCAGATTCCAAATGTTCATAAGTTTAATCTATGTACCTATATTTAAAGTGTCTGGTAATATTGAATTATTGATTGTATAAAACGGAATAATACTCCTTGTCTTTTAAATACATTAAAACGTACTTCAATATCAAAGAGTTATATTTAAAACATCAATCAAAAACATAGTCATCCCAATGCGTTTTCCCAAAAAAAAAAAACGGTACCTTTTGAACACCCCAATTAGTGATTTTTTCGTTTAGTTCAATAAGGGGATGTCATGAATTTCGGCAATTTCTCAGCAAACCAAAGCCGGAGGAGGTTCTCCCTAGTACTACATAAACAAACATCCATTCGAACGTACATTTTGTTTATCAAACACGTTCAAAAAGTGCAGACATAAGCTTAAAAGGATTTATCTAATGTCTCTAATGCTATACCGCCACTGGCATATCATCACTAAACTCGTCCAAAGGAGCATGGATGCCAACAACCGGTTAGAAGGTGAAAATTCAATGTCTGAGAGGGTACATTCTACAGCAGATTTTTTTTTTTCTAATAAGCACCTTCCTTCCTACGGGTTGAATGATCCAGAAGAAGTATCATCTTTGTGTTTGTGAATGCTCATGATATTTTATTTTGTGATGGAGAAGAGTTCTTTATTAAAGCGAGCTAGTGCTGGTAGCTTCTTCATACAAGCATGTGTATTATTTTGCGTTTGCCTGGTTTGGATGGGTTATTCTCATTTTGGTCCGTTTGCTTTCTCAAGCAGCCTTGGAAAATGGGGTCTTTGATGGTGGAGTGTGCTAATAAATCACTCGACTAAGACAAGAGGGATTTTTATTGATTTGTTTTGTTCGTTGTTGTTGTTTTTCTTGTTGCTTTTATTGCACATTTTGCTGATAGAGATGTTAAAATTGATGTATGTTAAACTGAACTCATACCCTCCGGACTTAATGGTCATTTTGTTAGGGTCATATTTGAAAGACAACAAATATAACTTTTTCACCTAAGGAATCTAGAAATAATTCATTTTACCCTTGGGATACAAGATGAACCAATCAATAATTATAATTATGTGATTCTGTTTTAATTAGTTTACTAATCAACTATTCCCCACATTCGTTTTTTTATTTTGTAAAAATAATATAACAATAAAAAATAAATAGACTTGTCCTTGCCCTTGAAGAGTTAAAACTTTTTTTTGAATGGAACAAATAAAATATTTAAGTAAATGTAAATGAAGGTAACTACATTCGTTAATTAATACACGTGTAAATCATTGATTCCCTCTCTGTTCAAGGCTTTGCCTAACGTCTTCTTCTGCTAATCCTTTGATACAATTCGAAAGTCAGCATATCTAGCATTGTAGCAAATTGGAAAAGCTCTATTGAATACTAATGTCCTTAATGAATATTTATGTAACAAGGTTTTAAATTAACGTCCGGGAGTACCTATAGTTATTTTGCATGCAATTAAGTTGGCATGCAAATTTTCCATGTTTTAATCAGACGAAACTCAAAGGACATATAGGTGTATATGGCTTCTATAGAAGGAAGTTGAAAGATGGGTTCGGGATAGTAAAAGAGAATTCGTAGAACCAACCCATTCTTACTTGATCCTTGAAAAATTAACGCTCAAATTAAGCTTATTGCATTATTTACATAAAATTGCAATTTTGTCTCATGAATGTAGCATATGCCATTACAAACATTGTATTGGGCTTATTGGGCTTTCTAAATGTGAGGAAGAGTTATTATCTCGAACAACCGCCGCTACCGTTTAGTTAAGGAGCTAATTGGCTCTATACATAAAATGCAAGGAGTTACTGCAAGGACCACTCACTCTCCCTAAGAAGAGACTCGTAAGCCATGCTTGTGAACATAGTGGTATTTTAGAGAGCATATGCTTCTCACAAGCATTTCATATTAAGTCATCACGTTCCGGTGCATTGTGGTGGTATTTAGTGATACTTTTTTTGTTTAACCCATTAATGTTTTTACCTAGATGGAATGTTTAAAAGTAAGCCCCTGACAACAAACGTTAAGGATGCTGGATCTATGTAGAAACAAATGGCTATAGTGCATTTAGTTTTAGGTTTGTCTAGCAGAAACATTACACATTTTTACTAAGACTTTGAAATAAAAATCCGGGTTGACCAAAATTAAATAAAACAAATAAAGGCTACAACTATTTCCACAATTTAGGTTATGCATAACTTAATACAGACTAATACTTTGATGAGGGAATAAAGCAAAAAAAAAAGAAGATAAGACCGATATACCCTGATGTATTCAAAACTTTCATATTTCTTAGTATCAATTTTGCTACCAAAAATTTGTTTTCTCATCTTTAACCTCAATCACCCAAAATAAACTTGGTGCTCAAGGTTGTACCCGATTGATTTCTTTTGTGCCTTATGATAAAAATCATTTTACCGGAAAAAAAATTGTATCCAACCGCACTTTGTTGATTTTTGCGAAAACAGATCCACAATACTTATTAAGTGAAAATATCTCTTTCTATTCAAAACTTTTTCCATTGGGACTTCCCAACACATTTCCAATCAAAAACCCATCAAATAAACCCGAGTTCTTTTAAAGGGTAAATATTCTTTTATATGGTTAAGAAAATATTTTTTTTTCTGGTCCTTATAGAGTCTGCCTATAAAACATGTAAAAGACTCTATTCACAACGAAGTAAAATTTTCAACCCTCTATCGAATTCTCATTTCATTTAAGAAATTGTAAACCGCCATCAGACCTTCAACCTTTTTTCTTTCCAAAAGAATCCCACATTGCCACAGGATTCCTTTTGTTGACCTTTTCTCAATTTAAGCTGCTTTTTTCACATAAAATGAAAAAAGGCAAATGTTGGTATACGTTCCCAAAAACAGTATGTATGTATAAGACGTCGATGAGAAAAATTGCAACCATATTGGCATACTATCACGTTCATGCCAATAACCCGAAAGAGGAAGAAAAACTCACAGTGTTATTTCGATGAGGACTTTCCTTTTCGTTGTGTCAATTGAGATAGTAGGTAGGGAAATATTTTTTGTACCATTTGAATTAATGTAAGAAGAACTTTTTCACTCTAGTTCCGCTTGAGGAGAATACTTTTGGAAAAGTTCGACACGAAGTTTCCAAAGGAAAATAAAATCAAGGATTTTGGTTTTGCGTCTTAACACAAATGTGCCAAGGACATTTGAATTACATAAAAAATGTATGCCTTTAAGGTGAAAGAAAAGAAAAAATGCTGTTGGTCGTGAGATAACAAACGTGTCATGATTTTAGCCTTCTAGTCAGAAAATTGATTCACCTTGGAGACAGAAAAACCTCTGAGCAGCGGGAAATAATGTCTTTGTTGCTTTAACATTCAATTCAAACTCATCAAAACTTTACGTGTGTGCGGTAACCTAGAGCAAATAATAATGTACGTATTTTTTGTTTATTTTTTTTTTTAGTGAAATCATTTTTGATGGAATCCTTTTCTGGATCGTTAGATTAAGAAAACTAGGTTCAAACCTGTAACCTGTAAGATAAGGCGGCCAACTTTATAACAAGTTAATGCGGGACAACGACCCCTGGTCCACAAAAATAAGAGGTGTTATTTTGATATTCAAAGAAAAATGGCATGTTTTGAGATAAATGATCGGACGTTTATTTCATTATAAAGAGGAAGGTATGCCGTTAATAATGGAACACAACATCAGCCAAATGGCCGCCACGACCACGCTTACAGGACCATATCCTTTTCATGAAATTTGCCATAACCAAACTGCAAAGTGGCTGCCCTATGTCCTCGATAGCCTCACGAATTCCATATTTGAGGTCTTGAATCGACGCTGGGCTGTTGACGTAGACCTTAGACTTCTTCCTTTGGGGCCAAGTGAAAGATAAGGTCTACGCCAACAGCCCAGCGTCGATTCAAGACCTCAAAGACGACGTACTTGCGGCTGTGAGCAGAGTATATCTAATAATGAGTAGGGAAACTCTTTTGAAAATGTAGTTGGCACTACTACAACCTAAATTTTCGAAAAAAAACACAACAAAAATGACATAAGTGAAAATAGTCTAACCAATTCCTTATGTAAAACTGCCATAGCAAGAAGAAATAACTACACGTTCATCACTTGCTTCTTTCCCTTTTTCACTAATAGACTTTCAAAGGCGGTCTGACTTGAACATTATTTTTTGTTTCTTTCAAATAAAAATCAATTCGTTGTGGAAAACTGCCTGCGCAAGAAGAAATGACTACACATTCATCACTAGCTTCTTTCCCTTTTTCCCTTATAGACTTTCAAAGGCGGTCTGACTTGATTGTCATAAATTAAAATAAAAAATTATTTGACAAAAAAGCTTATGTTGTTTCCCTTTCCTTCCTACAAGTTTCTCATTGGCATCTATTTCCAATATCTGTGTGAAAATATGTGTGAATCAACAGGTGAATTTTTCTGAGTTTCCCTACTCATTATTAGATATACTCTGGCTGTGAGTGCTTTTTTATGTTTGTCCGATATCAAATGCCTTTGTATGTCATTTCTTCCACCGTGAGCAACAGAAAATGTTCCATTACATTTGTTGCAACGCACTTCTGAAGGTGTTGAACACTTTTGCAAGAAAGGAAAATCGTAATTGTAAGTCATCGGTGAACTTGCAAGTTCGCTTTTTCGCGGTCGGCGGCATTGCAACAATTAAATTTTCTAGCGAAACTGAAAGAATACGAGTTAATGATTAAGGTTACTAACTTGTCACTTGTACTAACCTTCTGTACATCTGTGACTGTCCAAAATGGCCAAATTAGAGATAAAAGAGTTAATGATTTTGATTTTTTAGTTGTCATGGCGTGTAATAACTAATAACCTTCTTTACATCTGTGACTGCCTCAAATGGCCAAATTAGAGATAAAAGGAAGGAGATCCAAAACTGACATACGTTTTTTTCTTTTTGTACACATGACCCAAGTAACAATTTATCTTGTATAAGGTCCGATTCCTGAATATTTAGAAGCAATAGCTTCCATAGAGTTATTTTAAGACTTATTTAAGGATGATTGTTTTTATTTTGCTTAAATAAGACCTTTTGTAACTTACTTATAACAGTCTGCAGTTTGATAACAAAAATAAGGCCTCCTTATGCAAATTATAACAAACTGCTTGCACGAGATTGATTTACCGAAATCACATAAGGCCTCGCTTTGCTTCCTCGTGAAAGCACATTTAAAATAGCTAGTATAAGGCCTTTTATTTGTTTCCTAATAACAATCTGCAATTGATAACACAGGTAAGGCCTCCTTGTGCAAATTATAACAAACTGCTTGCACGAGATTGATTTACCGAAATCACATAAGGCCTCGCTTTGCTTCCTCGTGAAAGCACATTTAAAATAGCTAGTATAAGGCCTTTTATTTGTTTCCTAATAACAATCTGCAATTGATAACACAGGTAAGGCCTCCTTGTGCAAATTATAACAAACTGCTTGCACGAGATTGATTTACCGAAATCACATAAGGCCTCGCTTTGCTTCCTCGTGAAATCACATTTAAAATAGCTAGTATAAGGCCTTTTATTTGTTTCCTAATAACAATCTGCAATTGATAACACAGGTAAGGCCTCCTTGTGCAAATTATAACAAACTGCTTGCACGAGATTGATTTACCGAAATCACATAAGGCCTCGCTTTGCTTCCTCGTGAAAGCACATTTAAAATAGCTAGTATAAGGCCTTTTATTTGTTTCCTAATAACAATCTGCAATTGATAACACAGGTAAGGCCTCCTTGTGCAAATTATAACAAACTGCTTGCACGAGATTGATTTACCGAAATCACATAAGGCCTCGCTTTGCTTTCTCGTGAAAGCACATTTAAAATAGCTAGTATAAGGCCTTTTATTTGTTTCCTAATAACAATCTGCAATTGATAACACAGGTAAGGCCTCCTTGTGCAAATTATAACAAACTGCTTGCACGAGATTGATTTACCGAAATCACATAAGGCCTCGCTTTGCTTCCTCGTGAAAGCACATTTAAAATAGCTAGTATAAGGCCTTTTATTTGTTTCCTAATAACAATCTGCAATTGATAACACAGGTAAGGCCTCCTTGTGCAAATTATAACAAACTGCTTGCACGAGATTGATTTACCGAAATCACAGAAGGCCTCGCTTTGCTTCCTCGTGAAAGCACATTTAAAATAGCTAGTATAAGGCCTTTTATTTGTTTCCTTATAACAATCTGCAATTGATAACACAGATAAGGCCTCCTTGTGCAAATTATAACAAACGAAATGTCAATCTTGTTACTTCGCGTATGTATGTGTGATTGTTTTTTGATTGTTCATTTCAATACATGCGTACTCTGGTTTCCTTATGATAATTATTGCTCACTTAAGAAAGCGGACACTCTTAGGAATGTCAAGTTATCCGAGTTTAAATCTCGTGGCATGTTCTTTTTTTTTATTGAATGGAATGGCTATTATTCTCATGATATCTCAAGCAAAAAATGTGGTATCGAATGTAAGGTTATCACCTGAATTGATGGTAATTGATCAATTTTGTTTTCTAAAAAATAAATTCAAATTATTTATAATTTTACTACTTTTTGAATCAACTTTAAAGAAGAGTAGATATTTTATGCATTTTATGTGTTCAAGTCAGTTTCCAATAAAGCTATCTGTATCTAATCTGGATGGATGGACACCCTTTAATCCACGACTTTCTTTTTATTCAATTTTAATGTTTCACTCTTCACGAATTTAGTAACATTATACATTTTGTGCCATAAAGTTTGAGAGAAATGAGTTGCAACAACTATTTTCAAGTTTGCTACTCATAACATAGAAGTCGCAATAGCGCAGTGGATGAATGCTCGACTGATAAGCGGAGGGTCTCGAGTTCAAATCCCATAGGTAAACTCTAATATTTATTCTCATTGTACAAACAAATATAATTAATGATAACAATAACCGAATGCCCATGTCACATCAGAAATAAAAGCAGCAAACAACAGATGATCGCAAAAGAAAAACAATTTCATGTTGAAAATAAATTTTTCTCTACTTTTGCAATAACTTGCATAAGGCCTTATCTTTATCGTTTCAAAGAAACTATTGCTTTCTGTATCGAGCTGTTGTAAGGTCTTATTCACAATTCTTGAAAGAAACTATTGCTTCTTTAAATTAACTGTTATAAGACCTTATAGAGATTTCTTCCGAGAAGCTATTACTTCCTTAAATCAATTGATATAAGGCCTTGTCATAATTGATTTAAAGAATCAATGGCTTGCATAACTTGCGCCAAACGTATTTGTATAAGGTTTCATACAAGCAAGATACAAATCATGAAATAGCTTCGCTTAAGCCTTATAGAAGTTAAATTGTTACTTGGGGAGTTCCTGCCAAATTAATCTCTTTTGGTGAATTTGTGGAAAACGCACATGAACTCTCACCGTTCTTTCATTTGATCTCTTTTTTGCTTGTATTACACGCAAACACTGGGCCCATTCACTAACGTAGTCACTACGTAGTCAACTCATTCTGATTGGCCAAATACAACTAAGAAATGAGTTGAGATTTTTTTCATAGTACAATAAGCAAAACAAGCCAACACTTTTGATTAAAGTTCTCTAACCTCAAATCACAAATTCACAAACGTTTCTTACTCCATATGTTCATAGTCCAGGCATTACATATAAACATTTTAAAAAACAATCTGGGAAAAATTTCCTAGCTAGCTGAATTTTCGTATACACTTTTATTACGGTGTTGTCATGAAGATGTTAAAAATTGACGTCGATATCGTGCCAACTAAAAAAGTTATAAGGGTCAAAAAGTCACGAAATTAACTTTTTCGCAAATATCTCGCGACCTATGTAAACATAAAAATTGGTCGTGAAATTATCTACAACGCTGACCGTAATAAAGGTGTACACAACAATACATCTCATTAGGAATTTTTCGGCAGATAAAACCTTAAGTTCCTGAACTATCATTATTTGACAGTTTCGTTCGACTAGCTTTGAAGTGCAATTTTGCATTCACAAAGCTAGTTGAAAATCGACTACGTAGTGACTAGGTTAGTGAATGCGCCCACTCTCACCGTTCGTTATTTGAGCTAAATGTTTGTATTACACACGCATATACTCTCACTGTTCGTCAATTTGAGCTTGCAGACGTTCGTAATTTCGATGTGGAGTTCAACACTTTTATATTTATACGAGAAGTCGAGAAATATGACTGGATACGAGGAATGCGGGACATACGGGACACGTAAGATAATTTACGGGACTATTTTATTATTTATTGAAATGCGGGATTACAACTGCCATTACGGGACTGTCCCGGAGAATGCAGGACGGTTGGCCGCCTTACTGTAAGAGGAGTGAGTATTATTTGATATCAGTAAATTTGGCGTAAGACCGAATATGTTGTCTTGAGATTGCAGATTTTTGTATACCATGATATTTGTTCTTGTAATACTTTCTCGCTCCAGATGGGTAGATGCGCTTTTCATGCGGTAAGAATTGGTAAAACCAACGATCGAAAATGTTAACTTTAGCTTAAATTAGAGAACTATAGCACTCAAATCTCATAGACTACCAACATCCACAACTTCAGGGGTCATGTTTTTATTTCACGATAACCATCAAAAATCCTGAATCTGTATGAATGTTTTATACCACATAGCTATATGACGTAAGTAATAGAAAAAGAGAAATCATTCCTTGCTCGGCAGGATATATAAAAATCCAATCATCATATAAAACATTTACAGCGCAATTTGCTTTTGTATAATCATCTCTTGCCTTAATGGTTACTCAGGGGTGTAAACTCTGATTATTTTGTAATTTCTGTTGCTTTAATGATCCATGGTAAATCATAATGAAGACATGTCATATCGTCACATCATAAGGGAAAACGACATTTTGATACTTAGCATCGTTTATAATTGAAAATATGCAGGATACCGATTTTTCCATATGTATTTTGTTTTCAATATTCTAAGATACATCTGTATATGTTAATCTATGTAGAGAATCCACTTTTCGATTATGTTTACATACAGTTGACTAATTACACGCAAGTAACATGTTAAACAAAAAGACATTTAAAAAGAAAATGCTATAACTCACGAAAAAGCTTTTTTGGTTTAAAATCTTATTTCTTATGATTGCTTGTTTTTAAAAATCTGGATAAATTTGCTTGACTTTTAAGTAAGTACCTATAGAGTATTTAATGGCGTTTTCATGCAGTATTTGATGGCAATTTTTCATACAGTGAATTTGTTGGAACTCAGTCCTTGAAGATTCTATCTTGATTAATGTAAATTTGTTCCAAATAGCATCTGCCTTCTGTTTTGAACTTATAAAAAGATTTTTGTATTCTTTATAAAACGTTCCCAGTTCCCATCTACCCTAAATACGAGTATAAACGAAGACTTTTCTCGGATTTAGTGTACTTAGGTTAAATTTAGCATTAAACTTTTTTTGAAAAAAGGAAATGACATTTAAAAAATAATATTTTACTTTAAATTAGCTATAACCTTTTGAGAACATAATTTTTCCTAATAAGGATTAGGCCACGTACAAAAATCAACTTTGATGACGTTTCTTAGACGTCAGAAGTAATCTTTGATTATTCTTTATCAATAGCACTTTGCATCTAGCCAGTAAGTTAAGTCACAGTTAACTAACTTGAAAAAGGCTAAGTTTATTAACTTACAAAAGTAGTTTAACTGGAAAGGAGCAGTCACCAGTTTGCTGTTTGATGAAAATGTCATTTGGCAAAAAAAAGTCTTTGCAAAATGCTGTTTGGTGAAAATTTGCATTTGGTAAAAAGTCAATAGTATTGACTCAATATTATTGACTCAAACTCAATTCAATACATTTTAGTCAAAAGACTAAAAAAAAGTCAATTATTGACTTATAGTTAATTGACTGCAGTCAAAAGACTTATGGGCTAAAAGCATTCTTGTTTTGAAATCAGAAGGGAATTCTCTTCTTTTAAGAATCAGAACTGTTACTTTTGCCCAATTGAACGCATTCAGAATGCTTTTTTTCACTTCCAGAATGCCAATTAAAAACGCCATTAAGTTAAATGACTTTTTAGAAACTAAACTGACTGATGCCAGTTAAAAAGTACTGCAGTTAAGTAACTTTTAGTCAGTTGACTTCAAATTAAAAAAAAAATTCTGACTGGTGACTGCTCCTTTCCAGTAAAAGTACTTTTGTAAGTTAAAAGACTAAAAAAAAGTCTTATTCGTAACTTAACTAAAGTACCGAAATGACTGCAGTCTTTAAAACTCTGAAATATACGTGCAGTTTAGATAACACGCATTTTTGTATTTTGTATTGATCACAACGATCGGCAAAAAAGTGGAATAAATTGCAAACCCCAACCGCAGATGAGTTTAAAAGGGAGATGGGAAACCAAGCTGTCAAAATGACAATGCATACAAGCTATGATATGGTCATTGACTTACTATATATGGACTGCCAGTCGTGCGAAATTCCCATACAAAATTTGAAAATAAATGGTTCCACCGATACTAACCCCCGTAATTTGGCGTAGCGGCGGGTAGGCCTAGGCACCCTAAAATTCCTATTTTGTTGTTGTGACGCCATTTCAAGTTGTAATTTTTACATTAGGCCAGTTCCACCTAACAACATCTCACTGAGATCTCAGAGATCTCAGAGATTTTTTAGGAGGAACAAAAAATCTCATCTGAGAACTGAGATTTTTTTCTGAGATTTCTGAGATGCAATTATTTTGGATTCGATTTCTCACTCAGCTATTTTGACGTGACTGACAGATGTGCAACAATAATTTGTAAGGTAACCATTTTATCTCAATGAAAACTGAGAATTATGTTCCACCAAATGATTTTGCCTCAGTCAAAGTGACATTGAGATCTCAGTGAGATATTGTTATTTTTTCAGTTGTCAAATGTCAATCTCGTTGTGTTGTGGGTTTCAGAAAGAAATTTATTTTTAATTTTTGGTGTTTATTGTAAATTCAATTATCCGATATCTGCATAGTATCTGTACAGTATGTCAATGGCTATGGTTGAAGTTTACTGCACGAGTAAGCGTTTTCTTACCAATACTTTCTCAGTAAACTTGAGCATACCACCTGATTTGTGTTGCTGTTTTTTCCCATTTATTCACATACACGAGTAACGGTAAAATAAAATTTGCTGTATCGGAGGATAAAACCAGTGTATTTCTATCTAGCTGGTACCCGCGAGATGACAATCGATTGTAGCCATCTTGAGATCTCGCGCAAAGCTATTTTTCCCCAATACCAAACTTATGTAAAAAAATAGCACTGCGCCAGATCTCAAGATGGCACTACAATCGATTGTCATCTCGCGGGTACTAGCTAGATAGAAATACAATGGATAAAACTTAAGTCAGTTTCCGATCTCGTTTTGTCTCTGGCCCCAACATCGAAGCTTTGTATATTTAACTGGTACTATAAAGATGACATTTTTTGACTATCGCGATCTAGTTACAGGCAGAGATACCTATTTTTTCTCAACTAGATGTAACTAGATGGCGGGAGTAGTAAATGTCATCTTGATTTTACATGTCACATAAATATAAAATGCATCGAAGAGTTAACCATTTTCTCAACTTTCATGCATGTGTAAAGCATTTATGCAGTCCAGCATTCTTTGTAGACATTATTACTTCATTTGCTTTATTTTTTATTACTACAAAATTTGTTTTTAGCGATGCTAACTGTTATACCATTATACCAACATTATAATTTATAATTAGGAAAGACGACAACCCTCTTAAAAAAGGAAAGCCTTATCTTCGTTACTTTCATCAGTGTTCACAAGGGAAACAGCTAGTGTATCTGTCACCGGTAAAAGACATTCATATTTTGAAACCACGACAAACAAATAAGCAAAAATGAGATAAACATATTTCAAAGTGAACAAGAACAAGAAATTTCGCAAAATGTTCGCCATTCGCGCATTTCTTCTCCTTGCGTTCTGTCAATGTGTACTGACTTTTTCATAATAGTTAACTTAAATTCATCATTATTCAGTCAAACGCAAGAGAATTAGTATTTTAAAACAGAATAGAAGTTTATAACCCATAAAGTTACAAAAAAATTTAGTTGTGGTTAATTGCTGTGTTTATTGTACAGTTTTGGTGGTTTGAAATTAAGAAAAAATCGCGACTCCCTATCACAAAGCGTGTGGTGAGAAATTGTGGGAAAATATTTTTTTTTTGTGGAATTGAATTTTCCGTATAGCTAACTATTCCGTTCTGCCCTTAGTTCATCTCGGGGGCATTATCTGACGATATCCAAGTGCGAAAGAGATAGCATTTTGAACTTGGCTCTTGCTAGTTGTCGAGTCGTCGCCGCTATTGTGGTGAACAATTGAAATTTTCTTGCTTTCATAAAATTAAAAAAGCAAAAAAAGGAATCATTCTCCCGCTCGTAGGATACTTTTTTGACGACGACGACGACGGCGAAACAATGGGAGCCTATCTATCCGAACCAAAAGTGGAGAAATTCTCCACGGATGAAATGAGCGATTTCCTTTCAGTAGGCGCTAGTTCGATGCAAGGATGGCGGAACAGTCAAGAGGTTAGTTCTTAGTTTTTTTCTTGTGTTGCAGTCCAAATTCAATTTTTGCTTTCGAAACTAGGATGCTCACAATTCGATACTGAACTTTGATAAGAATACATCCTTCTTCGCTGTGTATGACGGCCACGGTGGCGCCGAAGTTGCGGCACATTGCGCCGACAAATTGCCAGCATTTCTCAAGAATCTTGAAACTTATAAGAGTGGTGACTTCGAACTTGCTCTAAAAGATGCCTTTCTTGGCTTCGATGCAACGCTCTTGGAAGAGGATGTCATCCAGGTACTGAAAATCTTGGCAGGAGAGCGTAATGTTGATATGGACGATAGTGCTGCTGAAGACGATGACGCTGAGGTTGAAAATTTGGCTGAGTTGCGTGAAGAGGGTAATCTTCCGCTCGATGCTGTACTTGAGAAGTACAAGGGTGTCGCCGCACCTGCACCTGCAGCGGCAGTTGCTCCGTCAATGCCCATCATCAAAAAACTTATCGACGGACCAAGTGGTTCTAAGCCACAATCGCCTTATTTGAGAGGACGGAGACGGCAAGAAAGTGGTAACATAACACTAGTCTACGGCTAATTATTTGACATTTGCCAATAACTTAATTTGTTCCAGATGAATCAGCTTCGTGTTCTTCAAAAATTAAACAAGAAGAAGAAACTCCTGAAACCACAACAGTTCAGAACTCTAAAATGGAAGTAGACGTTGATTCCACAGTTAGCAGCAGCAGCTCGAATCAGATAAAAGAAACGTGCGATAAAAAAGCACCCGTCACGGCTAATGGATCGAGTGTTGCTTGCAGTCCCGACAGCAGTGTCAAGACCGCTCTTAAAGAATCCATTCAAAACGGAAGTGTCACTTCGGGAAAAGCTGTAGCATCCGAAGGAGTTTCTTCTTCAGATGCAGCTGCATCTAATGAAGCTTCACCAGTTGCATCAAAAGCAAAGCAACAGAATGGTGAAGTGTCATCGCCTTCCCAAGTTTGCAATGCGGCCCCGGCTTCATCTAGTGAAAAAAGTCCTACTCTTGCACTTAATCGTGCTGCAAAGAAAATTGCTAATTCCGGTATCTCGTCCACAGATATGGACGACGATAGCTCCTGCGATAGCGATGCTGATTTTCAAGGTAATCATTGCGAAAATTTTCCTTTAATCTATGACTTTCTTTCCAAGACCACTTGTGTTCATAAAACAAAATCGACGGTCTGTAACAATTTCTATTTTGCTTATAGCGGATGACAACTCCAGTACCGACGAAGAAACCAGAGGAGTTGGATTCGGTTCTGATGACGAAGACGATGATGATGATGACGATGAAGACGAAGAGGAGGAAGATGAAGACGAGGATGATGTAGAAGACGCTTTGGCTAATGAAAAGTTCTGTGCCAATATGATTGAAGAACCAGGAAAAGACAGTGGATGCACCGCAGTGGTTGCATTACTTCATGGACGAGATTTATATGTTGCAAATGCTGGTGATTCTCGCTGTGTCGTCTGTCGCAACGGCAAAGCCATAGAAATGAGCTTGGACCACAAACCAGAGGACGAACTTGAAAGTAACCGCATCACCAAAGCTGGTGGAAGGGTAACCCTCGATGGTCGTGTAAATGGCGGACTAAATTTGTCGCGTGCTATTGGTGATCATGCCTATAAGATGGTTTGTTTGAACAATAACTGTCCTCCCTTCAATTCATTTAAATTTTTTTTGTTTCTTTTTAGAACTCGGATCTCCTGCCCGAGGAACAAATGATCTCAGCATTACCAGACGTAAAAAAACTGATTATCGATAAAGACGATGAATTTATGATTCTGGCCTGTGACGGTATATGGAATTTCATGTCAAGTGAAGAAGTTGTCCAGTTTGTTCGCGAGAGACTCCAAAATGCAAACAAAAAGGTTTCACAAGTTTGCGAAGAGGTTAGTTTGCATTTTTCAAAATACATAAACCCTCAATAAATTGTCCAATGTAATCTGTGAACAGCTCTTCGACAAGTGCCTTGCTCCAAACACACTAGGAGACGGTACTGGATGCGACAATATGACCGCCGTTATAGTTCGCTTCAAAGAGCAACTCCTGAACATGCCCACAAAACTCAAAGAGGAAGAAACAGAGCCTGTTCTATTGGCTAAACAGATTGCTGAAGCCGATGCTGCCGATGTCAGTCTCCAACAGTCGCTAAAACGTTCTGCTTCACCATCACCAGCTGATAACACTTGTGACTCAGATAACTCAAATAAACGCTTGAAGACTGACGCCGAAGCTGCTGTTTCCAATGCAGCAGAATGCGATAGTGGTGCATCGTCATCAACTTCTTCATCCACTTCATCGGCAGCAACATCATCGACCGCAGCAGCGTCAACCACAACCTCTACATCGTCAACGACGTAAACGGTAGACAAATTCACAAGTCAAAAATGAACGCATTCATAGAAATGCAACTAAAAGGGCGATAAAAAAAATAAAATTAAAAATTAAAATTGTATGTAACTTTGCTAAGCGTAGTAGTTGGTATCTCCGTGTTTCTCAGTACTTAATCATTTTGTAGTATCACCAGCGTTCGTAAACAAACTAAACGTCGTATTTCTTTTTGTTCTGTTAAAAATAGCACAGTTAATCTCAAGCGATATTTTCATGTGAAGTTAATTTTCGTTTATTTTCTCAACGTTTTTTGTATGACTTATGATTCCTTTTACGTTTATGTGGTTACAAATATAAAGTCAAAATCGAAATCATTCCTTTGGTTCATGCAACTACAAAGGTGTATCTTTAAAAATATTTTGATTTTTAATTACAAGTTGACTTTAATATTAATCGAAATGGAGAAACATTATAGAAGGTATCAATAAATTTAAATACGGTATATTTAAATACAAAAGAGGTTGCTTATTTATTCATCATTATGTTTGTTCATAGTTAAGTCCTTATCAGTATGGCTTTGATAGGTCCTTATCAGTGTGGCTTCAGACCCAGAAAGTCTACCATCGATCAAATATTCACTCTACGGCAGATCTTGGAGAAGCCCCAGGAACTTCAAATCGATACCTACCACCTTTTCATCGATTCAAGGCCTTCTATAGTGACCAATTATATAGAGCAATGTCGAGTTTTGGCATCCCAGAAAAACTCGTCCGTCTGTGTAAGATGACAAAGGAAAACTCGCGAAAAAACCTAACGGAATGCCAAAAAAGGTTTAAGACAAGGCGATGCACTGTCATGCGATTTTTTCAACATCATTCCTGAAAAGATTGTGCAAGACTCCAACGTTAACACCAGAGGCACAATCTTTCAAAAGTCCGTCCAGCTGCTAGGATACGCAGACGACATTGACATAATTGGAAGAACACAGCGTGATGTCAGTGGGGCGTTCGTGAGCCTTGAAAAGGACTTTGTCTACCTAGGATCCGCTATAAACTCAGATAACACCAGCGCTGAAATCAAACGAAGAATCACTCTTGCCAATCGCAGCTTCTTTGGACTTAGAAGGCAATTTAGTGGGAAAGTCCTCTCTCGAGCAACTAAAGTGTCACTGTACAAAACCCTCATCATCCCGGTGCAGAGACATGGACCATGACAACATCCGATGAAAACGCTTTGGGCTACTTCGAGAGAAAAATCCTCTTGGTCCTTTCAGCGTAAATGGAGAATGGAGACGAAGATTCAATCAAGAACTGTACAAGCTGTTCAGCAACAATGACCTAGCCAGAAAAGTTAAGGCCCAACGACTTAGATGGTTTGGTGATGTAGAGCGAATGGAAAATAATGCTCCGGCTCGTAGAGTCTTCCAAGGCTTTCCTACTTCGTGTAGCGCACAATTAGCACTGAGTGTGCCGTTTTGATACCATACCTCGTGAGAATCTCAAAACGGCGCACTCAGCGCTAATTGTGTCCTACGCGAAGTAGGACAGCCATTTCTACCTACCTACCTAGAGTCTTCGAATCCAAACCGGAAGGACGTCGCAGAAGAGGAAGACCGCGACTCAGGTGTAGCACACAGGTGGTAGAGGACCTGGGGCCTGATTATGGGATTCGCGGAGAATCATTTTACTAGCGGGTTTGACATTTTTCAATTATTGCGTTCGCTTTCGTCTTCTTCGTTTTGAATTCGACCAATTAACCAATTCGAAGGCGTATTTGAAATGGCATAATGTTTGCTGGCGAGTTGAAATCCGACAGCTTTTTATTGGCGCACAGGCGAAATAGTGTTTATTCAGAGTTCCACTGGGACTCATTTGTTATGTTTGTTATTGCGTACGTATTTGTTTGTTTTAACTAACTGCACTAAGTGATGAGACATTTGTCGTAAGATCCAGCTTGCTATAAGCTCTCTTCGGCATTTTCTGATAGTGTGATTTCTGATAAACTGGCTCAGGACTCATATTATTATAGCGTTTTTTTTTGGTCGTCCGGAACTGTTCCGAACAGTTCTGTACTCGTTCACTTGGCACAAGATGACAGTTCTTGTTCTGAATAGAACAGAAAAACGATTCCGAATTTGAAGTCAGAATCAAAAACAGAATCACGCATACATGCACACACTCGCATATACGTACTCGCTGCCATGTTTACAAATAAAGAAATTAAAAACAATGTCATGTCATCTGCGATTCTTCATATGAGGATTCACAAATACACAACCATTCAACACTTAGAAGCAAAAAAATGTGTTTGTCTGTTCGTTTGGAATCCGGAATCGGACAGTTCTGTGTACAATTCCGGATTACCAAAAAAAACGCTATTAAATTTGACTCATCTTTTTAAGTACTCTACAGTTAGTGCATGAAAAAAGAGTTTATTTTCATTTCTGCATGTTTATTAACATTCGTCTTCTCATGCAAATATAACATGTAAGCAAAATAAGGCCGCTATTAACTGGCAAAGTTCAGAATCTTCTATTAGAAGAACTTTTGTTTGAAAAATAAAATTTATCGAACGTTCTTTTACTTCGTTCCTTTTATTTTATTTATTTTCAAAATGACTCATTTTTTCAGCTGCGGGGACTCATTTAAATTTTAAGTGCGGTAACACTGTTATCATTATCAACTGGAATATTAAAAGTCAATTCACTGTAATATTGGAAGACATTTTTTCGCTTCGCCGCGAATTCGTTAATAAGGAAATACGACGCGAGTCGAATTTGAAAGGTCGAATTGAAAACGATCCGCCGCGAATCCCATAATCAGGTCCCTGAGCCAACTTGGCCAGCGAAACTGGAGACAGCTAGCTAGGGACCGAGCTTGCTGGAGACGCTTGTTGGATGAGGCCTTGGTCCGACCTAGACTGTAGCGCCACTATAAGTAAGCAAGTAAGTTTGTTCATAGTTTACATGCATATCAATTTCATTTTCCTGAAAGGAAAAGTCTGTGTGAGCGAGAATTGGATGGCAAAGAGCGAAAGGACAACAGTTATTGGATGATTTAACTGCATCAAGTTGTTCAGTTTTCTGAATGTCATGCTCAAGGTTGGTGCTTGCAGCTAAGGCAACTTTCCAAGTGCTGAACGTATTGCTGATTAACCGGGACAGCCTTACATTGAACATAAGTCAATTTAGAGTAGCGCTAAGCTTAAACTCGCAAATTAAGCAAACAATAAATTACATTTGAATATAATACTTTTACATTTATTACATACAAAAATAATAATTTAACAGTTCATGATGACTCCATACTACACACACATGTTACGGGATGGTTTCAATTGTTAAACAAAAGTAATTTATATAAAATAATTTAAATCTAGAGATTAACAAACAAAAATGAAACATTTGTCCAATTTCAGTCGGTTCCTTCTTTCTTCTTAAACATTTTCCTTTTGAAACAAGTAACCAAATACAAAATAAGAATTGAAATTTTACAAATGGAATTGGTTGGAAATCGGTTTGGGTTGGGGCGGGTTGGGTTTTCGTTCGATTCGGAAGAGTAAATGTTCACTTCAAAAGCTGTTTGAATTAGTTAATAGCTTTCGTTACCCTTTTCGACATTGTTATTTTGGTTGGATAAAATTAAAAATTGCGCTAACTTTTTTGGCAGTAATTTAGCCACCGGTAGTGCAATTGGATGATGAGGCTTTCGTCGCTCTTACTTGTTGAGACCTCACCTGTAGTTGGTTTACAAATCATGTGGGATTATTGCGCTTATTCGAGCGTAGCCGGGCCAAATGAGTGCGCTCCTCTTCCTCGTCACTGGTATATTGTTGCATACCAGAGCCACCAACACCGCCGCGAACTGATGAAGTCGCCTGCAACAATTCCTGGTCAGGGGCATTACGGTTTTCATAGAGCAATACCTGCAATGTTTCCTCATAGATTCGTGCCTCCGGGAATTCGACTTTCGTGTGCTTTCGATCAGTTGCATAGACAATTGATGTGCAGCAGACTTCAGCAACTTTTTTGCCATGACCATAGAATAACCAACAGCATATTTCACTCGATCCAATGACGTCTTTGATGAAGAGTATGCGAACACTGAATCGCAGCGAGAGTTTGTCGAACAATTCAATGTTCTTGAGTAAATTGTCATCGGAAGTGCTGGTGTAGGAATACTTGTTGTTGTGGCGATTTACTAGCAGTATGACGACTGGCTTTGAGGAAGAACTAATCAAAAGTTGTTCTTCTTTTTGGGAAGTTATCAGTGGGATGCGACATATGGGTTTCGGTTCCTGGTTGCTCAAGAGGGCGCGTTCACAGCAGAGGGCTAAGTCCGTAATGCAATAGTATTTTGCTTCTGCTAGAAGCTCGGCTATTTCTTTGTGTGATTCAGGAAGCGGTACTGTTCCATCGCGCAGATAATTTAGAATTGTTCCAAAGTGAGAACCACAGCGATCTACTAGTATCCATCCTAACGAAAATTAAAGAAAATTGTTGTTATAAATGCAATCCGTCAGTTGGGTACGTTAGTCCCTTCTTTACTTACCCTCTGAATCTGTAAGTACTTCCATGCGTCCGCTGAACATGGCACTTAACATTGTATCATGTTTAGTGAGAGTTCCAATTGTTGTGTAGAACAAGCGTCCTCCAACATTTAATTTTACATATTGAGATGGATGACCCTTGAGAAGGGTTTTTTGATCGCCAGACATATCGCTAGCTTTTGGCCCACTACTGCTGCTGCTGGCCTCAATTTTGTGGCTGTTGTGTTGTGGCTGAAAGAGTTCAGCAATTTTTTGCTGGAACACTTATACTTCAGTTTAAAGGAAATACAAATTTTTTAATTTATTCTTTTAGGAATAAAATAATCACCAAATAATTGATACTTTTACTCAAAAACTTGGGAGTTTTCTGTCTTTTTATGTATTTGAGAAAAAAGATAAATTCCTTTTTCTTGGTTTGACAAATGACATTTCAGTCATTGCCGATTTCCAAAAGCGAAACGGAGTGACTCTGACACAAAGATTAAATAAGTAACAAGATGGGAAACTGACTTACGTTTCACTCCCTAGATCCCGCAATTTTCATTTTCTTTCATTTTATTTTCTTTCCTTGTACACGAATATTATACAAACAAAAACGTCAATGGGTAGGACCATATTTACTGTGTAAAAACACGCATACTTTCACAAAATTTATGGTCCAAACTGTGATGGTATTGGTAAAAACACGCATACTTTCACAGAAACTATGGTCCAAACTGTGATAGTGTTGGTAAAAACGCTTGTAGGCATCTGTCATTTTGACAGCTTTGTTTCCCATCTCTGCTCTGACAACTTGTGATTGCGATTGGTTAATTTGGATTGGAAGAATTTGAAATTTGTGTGTCCAATTATTGAAGACCACAAAAAATAGCTTCAGAGTTAAAATGGGTGCTTTCTTCCTTCGACCACAAAGTAAAAACTGATTACGGACCAATCGTAGTTTAATCGATATAAAATTCACCCTCTTTAGGGATTACAGCCATTAGAATTTCTCGTAGATAGCAGATAGTTGATTTTAACAATGCCGATAGCCAAATGAAATTCGATATTTACGTCAATAGAAATAGGACATTGAAGTACTTCCGTTAAATAACTGCTCTTTTATATTTATAACCACTGTCCCTAGCAACCATGTCAAAACAACAAAAATTTGTTTCTAAACGAAAATTCAAAAATGGCCGAAGAATTGCAAAAAGCTGGCTTATACATCGATGATATTTATCGTCTTCGAGTACAGGATCCCAAAATTGCATTTGAAGCAAATGAGCTCCGAGAAGAATGTCTGGAGTTCGCAACGAGTAAGGGCGTAATAAGTTTTCCTATTCGTTGTTTACATTTTCTATATCCACAGAACTGCAAGACTTCAAACGATACGCCGAGGAATTCCAAAAGATATTCAATGATTTTGCAAAGGATGTGGAGAAGGAAAGAATTCGTGCCATAAGCACTCAGAATCTCTTGAAAACCATATCCAAACAGAGGCAAGCTGAACAACAAATATTTCAGGTACATTTATAATCCAAGATTACAAGTATTCCCTTCAAAATAAATTTCGTTTATAGAGCCAAATCCTTGAGAAGTCAATAGAATTGGAAAGACTCAAGACTGAGTACCATCATTTGCAGATGATCGAGTCCGAACAACAAGAAATAATAAACAATTTTGTTCAGAACCAATAAATGTTTTTGTATTTATTTTTCTTATACAAGAATTTTTGCTCAACACATGATCTCCCTAACAGCAGCGACATTCTTCCGATAACATACAAAACTACAAAGTGGCAGATTTGTTTTCGAGCAGTTGTATATCTTTATATTGTTGCAACCTGGAATTCCACAGAGAATGGGCTCTGGTGGATCCTTAGCTACTTGTGGCTTTAGGGGAAAGTCAAAATCTGGTGGCAACGATATTGTTGGACCATCATATGTGTCCCGGTAGGTTATAACAGGCTCTTGTGTTTTTATAGCTTTGTTCTTTCCTTGTGAACGTTGCTTAGTTTCCTGCTTCTTCAGAAGCCGTTCCATTGTCTTCTTTTTGTCTTTTTCTCGTTTTTCGTCTGCAAGTTGCTTGCGTTTTTGTGACTTGAGAAGTGCCTTTTCGATAGCCTCGGCGGTCATAACTTTTTCTTTGTAACCAGTGGGCAATGACATCAGAATCTCTCCGCCTGGACTTGGTTCTTTGTCAGTGCTGCGTTCATACATTGCCCGTTGTCTGGCAGTCATTAGCTTTGGGTCTTTGATCTTTTTCAGTTCGTCATCTACTTCTTCAAGTTTGCCAGACTCAATGGCATCAAGCCAGCGTTCTTCGTCACTGGACGTGCCACTTTCTTTGCCTTTTACCTTACGTTTCTTGTTTCCAGGAATAGTTTTTAGGGAAGGTGGTGTTGTGGATAGTTTGTTGAGGTTAGCGCTAACATTTCGGTGTTTTTCTGAGCGTTCCTGTGGAGCGATCCGTATGGACGTAGACGGTATATCAGATGTAACATCTATGCATTCTTCATCACTGGGCAACGACGGACGATGGCGGTGTTTCTTTCGCTTTTTATGGCGTTTAGGCGAATTTTCTGTTGATGATAAAAGAATATCCATATTTTGCTGTAAGCTGTGAACATTTATTTTATTTGAGGACATTGCAAAATGTTCACTATGCAGAAAAATTGATGAAAGTATTTATTGAAATGACGGGAAAAATTTGTTTATTTTGAAGTGGAACTGACAATTTCGTACGTTCCAGGTTATTGATAAATAACAACAAAATGCAAATGTTCTGCTGTCAGTTGAATATGAGCGCGTTCAGGTTCGTTTATTGACTTTTTGACTCACTTCAATAGTGGATTTACATGGGCGTCTTCATTTGATGATCTGCGATGAAGATAACAAACTGAAAATTGGTGTTACAGAGAAAAAGCATATATAAAAACAAAATTTCTGAAAGGTTCTGTGTAGGTACATACTTTCTGAGTTTGGACAAAAGCAAAATTATAAAAATTATCCAGTGCCTGCCAGCGTTACCACTTTACTCCTATCGGAGTAGATCTGCTTTGATTTTTGAAAATCTAATCCCTAATTTCACGAATTCTATTTCACTAAAAAAAAACAATTAAAAAGTTCTTCGGTATCTCTATATTGTATATGTATACATTTATATAAAAATGGACTATTATGTGTGTTTGTTTGTATGTCCGGAATAAACTCCTAAACGGCCCAACTGATAATTTATGAAAATTTCATGGTTAATACTGATGTTTTCAGGGATTTAGGCCCCTATTACCGCTGGCGAGTCGAACTTAAAAACATGTGAGTGTAAGATTTGCGTATTACGGTTGGCGAATCGAGAACCTTACATTCCACTTTAATGTCACACGTTTTTCGAAGTTGGATCTCACTGTATTATGAGAATCGAATGTTCGTTAATTTGAACGTCGTTCGTGTTTTAATTTGTCGAACGTTACACATTGTGTGAGAAGAGCTCGAACCTTGAATGAAAGTAATATTTAGGTCCAATATTGCTAGGTTTTCGAGAAAAAGTTATGAAATTCAGAAAGAGAAACTTCTTGCTGTATAAAAGGCAGCAAAAAAAAAAAAAGAAAATGAAAATCTTGACAAAAACCGTCGACAAAAAGAATACCTAGGAATGGAAAAGAAAAATCCTTAAATTTGAAAAAATCAAATTAGATTTATTAGCGCAAAATTATAGTCCGCTAATGAACAATTTTAGTGTGATACTAGCTTAAAATGACTTTTCAGACATGACTCAAACGTCATTTTAAGCTAGTATCACACTAAAATCGTTCATTAGCGGACTATAATTTTGCGCCATTGATTTTATAGAGTCAAGACTTAATTGTTCAATAGAATGGACTTGACTTGAATTGCACTCCAATGTTTGCTCTTGAAGAGCCAAGGCCAGTGGCTTACTCTCATCATTAATTCTCTGAGTGCGTGTGAAGAATTGAGGTGACCTACAATTTAACTCCGATGCCGAAGGGCAGAGTTGAGAAACACTTTTTCGTGACAGATTAATACTCTGGGCGACAGATTAATACGTAGGACTCGAACCCTCTGTTTAGCAGCCAACGCACCTTACCACTAAGATACGGGCAACTGCGGCCTTAGCGTATTGCTTATTGAATAAATTGTCTTGAACCAGAACTTACGTTTCTGAAAGGAGCAAACAACAAACGAAAATTAACATGGAATGTTGAGCGTTCTACTTTTTGATTTCAAGGCAATAGACAACACATTTTAAATAGTTTTGTTCTGAACATTTATGATTTGACGTTTTATTTATTTGTTTTTTTTTTTTCGAACTCAGTTCGAACTCGAATTGTTAGTTCGCCGACTGTAATACGTCGAATGTGTTAGTTCGCCAATGAGAACATCTCACATCGAACGTTCGACTCGCCAACGGTAATAGGGGCCTTAAAATCGCCAGGTGTTTCAATTTGACGAGGTCGTTACCGAGTTATTATCAAAAATCTTTTTTTTTTATTTTAGTTTTTAGCATTAGAACGGATATCTTTTTTTTATCACTGAGAATGGTGCCTATTATTTATAATTAGTTTAAAAAATTATTCCTGAACATTGAATTTATTACGACTTCTCTTCGACTCCTAGCAAAAAATAATATAGAAAACTGACAGCATTTATCTTTTAGCACCATTTAGAACTCTTTAGAACACATTTTTTCACCATTTTATCCATTGACTTACTATACATGGACTGCCAGTGGCCAACTTCACGATGATTCCACTTTTAAGGACGCTGCGTGGTACGAGCGGAAAAATCGTGTAACATTTTTGACACTTTATTATTATGCCTCACAATTGCCAGCTTGTGTCATATCTCTCGAAAAAAATTTCATTTCTTTCCGTACCTGCTTGAAATTTTAATTTACTTAATTTCTTTAAATAATTCAAATAAAAGCAATAAAAAATATTAGATCCAAATGAAAATGGCCAACGTTGAATCAATGATTGTAGAAGAGAAGTCCCTTCCTGCCAAACAAGTCGAAAGAGAAAAGGTAAACAATCGCCGCAAATGAACAACTTTCTCAGTTAACCTATTTCTTCTTTTCAGACCTGCCCACTACTTCGAGTATTCTGTTCCACAGGGCGGTATCATTCAATTTCCGAGTACATGACGTGTACGGTAATGTTCCATCAAATGAACTCCAAATCTTCACCTGGTAGGACGCCACTTTCCACCTTTTACCAAGAGATTCAGCTGGATATTTGAATCATTTAAACGTTGTCTTAAAGAGGAATGGATAAAACCCATATATTCAAGGCTTGTATCAAAGCCCTCAGAGAAGACACACACCCCGTTCCAGACAAAAATCGCATTCTCCAGCAAAGTCGTCCACGAGATGAATTCGCCAAACAAGCCAAGGACGCTTGCAACAAAATCACCACATTAAGGAATGTCCTGCTGGAAAATCGTTCTGCTTACATGAAAATCGGGATGCATCTTAAATCTTCTGCTCAAATGACCGATGGACAGAGAGATTTAATCGATCGTGAGTCAGAGAAATTTATGAATTTCTATACTGTACACTTGGCTCAGTTGCGCAGCGATTGGAAAAAGATCAAACGAAAACGACAACACCAACAACACATCGAGGTTGTTCTGGATTTGTTAACCGAGTATTTGAAGAATGTCTACGATATATTCTTGGAACAAAATAAGTACAGAGTTCAACATGAGCTCTATAGCTATCGTCGAGGACATCCAGAAATCTCAGCAGTTAGTTGATGAGCAAGCAAAAGAGCTAAGTCTCGAGGATATTCAAATGTTCGAAGAGGAGAATGTTCAACTCTTCCATGAACTGCAAGGACTCTCGGAAGAAGTAGAATTAATTGAAAAAAATGTAGTTGACATCGCACAATTGCAGGATATCTTCACAGAGAAGGTTTGTTGTATTCCATTGTCTCTGACCTTGAATCAAATAGTTTTCTGTTATTTTCAGGTTTCTTTGCAAAAACACAATATCGAGAGGATAGCAAATGCGGTAATTGGAGCTACAGAAAATGTCAAGGACGCCAACGAGCAAATACAACAAGCAATTCAACGGAATGCTGGTCTCCGGGTTTGGTCATTGTTCTTTTTGTTAGTTATGTCGTTTGCTTTGTTATTTTTAGATTGGTACTACGATTAAAAATTAATAATTTATAATATTAAACATGGAAAGCATTGTTAGCTTTTTGTAGTTTCTGGTCACGAGGCATGACGTCTTTCTTCATTCTTTCGGCCTCAGCCAACAAGCCTCTCCAGCCAGCTCGGTCTCTCGCTAGCTGCCTCCAGTTGCGCACATTAAGTTGGTTGATGTTGTTCTCCAATTCAGTGCGCCACCTAAGATGAGGTCTTCCTCTTCCACGTTGTCCATCGGGGTTGGATACGAAAACTTGACGTGCTGGTGCGCCGGTGTTCATATGCTTCACATGACCCAGCTATGTTAACCGCTGAATTTTTTAGCTTTCTGACCAGGTCGATGTCGCTGTAAAGCCCGTGTAGCTCGTGATTGTATCTCCTTTTCCACTCTCCGTCGATGCACACTGGACCGAACATAACTCGAAGAATCTTTCTCTCAAAGCAATCCAGAAGGTTCATATCCGTTCTTGTCAATGTACATGCCCCCACCCCATACAGCAGGCAAGAGTGATTCTTCGCTTTATCTCTGCACTGATGTCATTGTGCGAGGTTATAGTGGAACCCAGATAAGATATACAAAGTCTCTGACTACTTCAAAATTGTAACTGCCCATTCTGATGTTCTGGCCGAGTCGACAGTGTTGTGTCTCTCTGCTGGATTACAGCATATACTTTGTTTTCGTCTCATTCACAGCCAAACCCATCTTAGCCGCCTCCGTCTCAGTCCCAGCAAATGCACTACTGACAGCTCGCTTCGTTCTCCCGATGTCTCCCGCGTAAACCAGGAGTTGAACGAACTTTTGAAAAATTGTGCCACAGCTGTTACGTCTGAGTTACGTACAATAGCTTCAAGTACGAGGTTAAAGAGGTTCCAAGATAGCAAATCGCCCTGTCGTCGAGCTTTCTCGAAATCAAAAGCTTCGGTGATGTTTTGTCCGACTTTGACGGAGCAGCGAGAATTTTTCATGGTTATTCTGCACAAGCGAACGAATTTGGCAGGGATGCCGAGACGCGACATGGCTCTATATAGCTGGTTTCTATTAACGCTATCATGGGCGACTTAAAAATCGATAAAAAGATGGTGTGTATCGGTTTGGTATTCTTGGGTTTTCTCTAAAATCTGTCGGACGGAGTGTGAAAATTTGGTCGATGGTTGATTTGCCTCACTCAAAACCACGCTGATAAGGCATGACGTCTATTTCCAAAAACAATTTATTCGATTTTCGATGGAATGGGTTATTTATTTTAGAAAAAACTGGGAACAATATAGCTTTATACGAACAACTAAGTATCAAAAAAAAAATGGAAATTGAAATAAAACTTTCAACAACTGGAAATATCATATCATCCTCCTTACAACTTCAGCACTTCACCAACGGCAGTGACAATCTTATTGGCTGAGATGCCAAACATATCAATAAGAACATCTGACGGTCCTGATCTTGGAACAGCAGGAACGTACAAATGTTTAACGACAAAGTCACGATGTTCAGCAACAACTCCGCTCACGGCTTCACCAAGACCACTCTCCCTGTAATGGTCTTCGACAACTACAATACGGCCTCCGCAGGCGCGTCCATTTTCTAAAATCAAAGCAGCATCGATTGGCTTGATTGTGAATGGATCCAAGACACGGGCTTGGACTCCGCTCTTTTCCAACTGCAGCCTTCAAACACTCATACAGAGTAATACCAGCTCCGATAAGCAACACATGATCTTGTCCCGAAAAGCAGTTCGTTCGACAACAATTTCGGTGTTTTGGATTTCCTCGCAACTGCCATCTTCCTTATCCAAAATCTTTATAAAATGCACAGCAACCGAAGAGCGT
Source organism: Sphaerophoria taeniata (assembly GCA_943590905.1). Taxonomy (NCBI): domain Eukaryota; kingdom Metazoa; phylum Arthropoda; class Insecta; order Diptera; family Syrphidae; genus Sphaerophoria; species Sphaerophoria taeniata. The sequence goes on from OX016540.1 coordinate 329,145, forward strand.
TACATGTTGGGATACCGTGCCGAATTATGTAGCAGCACTGAGAGTTCCTCGTTTTGCTTTTTGTAAAGAATCAAGTTAAAAATGAATCATTTACCGAAAGATAACACACTCACCAATGAAAAAGTTACTTTGGCCAGAAATTTGCGGCAGCAGGCGTGCATTAAAGACTTCGATGAAAATTGGATTCGGATCCAATAAGGATAAGGATTCTTGCTATCTCAGGCCATTGATAACTCCGTTCTGAACGCCGCCGGGCCAAGTGGAAAGAGCTCTTTTCCCCAAGGCCAAATCAATCTGTGAAAGGAATTCAATGAAATTACAGTTTTTAGGTTTTTAATTTCTTCTTACCAAAACTCAGAGAATGGACAAAAGTGCTCTTCCAGTCATTGAATTGAATTAAAGAGCGAAATTGTACTCGAATTGAAACACATGTCTAAACAACAAAAGCCGAGCACCACGAAGGAAGCCAGACAACTCGGATCTCCACGCCATGCCAGTCACCAATATAAAGCATTTCTTCTTTGTACCATTGATTGTTGTCGAAGAGGAGTACTTCGGTTTGGAGTTCTATAAAAGTAAAAGAATTGCCTGAAAAAAAGAAAGAAATTATTCAAAATAATTATTTACATAAAACTTACTGCTACTGCCTGCTTGCTTTTCACGAAGACACGAACTGTCAAAATTTGTGCAATTACATATGCAAAAATAAAGATGGCATCGTTTATCTTTAACAAATTAAGCTAGATGTCAGTACTTTCTACGCGATCAAATGCCATCAAAGCTTATCTCAACTAAAAGAAAACAGATGTCGCTAAAATTTTTACTTACTTTTTTTGCCACTGGTCCCACGCAATGCTAGTGTAGCTAATTTCAAGTGGAACCATTTTTATTCGAATTTTGTATGGACAATTCAGATGACTAGCAGTCCATATATAGTAAGTCAATGATTTTATCACTTCACAACTTCGTTTTCAATTCGTTTCGATTTTGCTGGCCGAATTTGAAATCGTAAATTTAAAAGTGAAAGTAATTTCAGAGAAAAAAATTGTCAAAATTGAAAGGCAAATTCTAACGAAATTCAGAACACAGTTTTTTAAGCTGTGCGAAAATCAATTTCGAATTCAATTAGGAGCGAAAATAAGAACAGGGGTGAATATGCCAAAATTTTTGACGGAAAAAAAATTCTTCCAAAACCCATCGAATGATACATCAATCGAAAGGTCTGGTCGAAATCTCTTCGTCGAAATGGGTTTTTATAGGCCTGGTAGCCGAGATATTGGTTTAAATCCTTATTATTCGTAAATATTTTACTCACAACTTTCTCCGACAACAGCTGTATAATCTTACATCAAATCTGTATCTGTTTGAAAAGTGAAAACCCAAACTAAATTTACTTTGAAATTGCTGCGGAAAACCTTATTTTTAAGGTTTGTCAGTTGGAATTTTATTTTTATTACCAATCTTTTTCGTATATCCCTGTCATGTATTTTATCTGTGTAGGAAATAAAACTGCAAAATCACTAGAGAAGCAATTCCACTGTTGTAAAATATAAAATACAAGTCAATTAAAATAATTTGTTTATTTTTTAGCATCATAAGAATAATATAAATTTTTAAGGTATTATTTTTTCAAGTTTAATTTAATTATCAAATAGGTACATAATTTTCTAACACTAACAAAAGATTGCGTTTTGTTTAATTTGGTCGGCCATTTTTCGTAACTTAATATTAAATATTGTAATAAAAATATTCCTCAAATGGCATTTCTGAAACTTACTAACTTACTGTAAGCGCTACAAAAGTTTGAAAAAGGAAACATTTTTTGTTCATGGTAATTCAAAAATATTTGCTCAAAAAGAACAATTGAAAATCAAAATTCAAGAAGGAATTATAGTTAAACAGACAATTTGGCATAATTTACAAAAGTATATTTATAATCTCTTATACATTTAAAATTCTAATACAGAGTTATTGGAGGTAAATGGTTCCCGCAGCGTGGAAAATTCGGTGGCACCGGTGGTAGATCCTTGCGTGTTCCAATGTGTATAACAAGATTCATTCCAATTAAAATGTGGAATTGGAAATGGCAATGGAAAAGCCAGTAGCCGGGGTTATCAGCACGAAATCGGAGAACAGCATACCCATTATTTGGGACCGCAACTGTATCCCTGAGTGCTGGTTTATCAAAATCCCTTTTCAACATTCCTCGTCGATCCAAATCCAAGGCATGTTTAAGGTTTATTTTTTTCACACTTGTATCAGGAGATCGACCCATTCCGACAACATAGTATGAAGTTCCATGCAAGTGAAATGGGTGACTAAGATTTGTTTGCTGAACTTCGTCGACTACCACAACTTCGACAATGGCTCCAAGTGGAATATCGATCATGTGGGTGCACATGCAGTTTTGAGCACAATTTGGAGGACGATTATCTCCATTGCAAAAGTACTCTGAGGGAATATCATCAAATTGTGAAAGCATTGGCGATGGCGGGGACATGTAAGAAATCTCATCAATCAGCGAAATCAGATGGTCAGCTCCAGGTGCAACTAAAAAACGCACAAAATCATGCAAATATTTTATGTTAAGGATATAAGAGATTCTTACCAAGGTATTTATTGTAAGTGTTGGCGACAAATAGATCACGGGGTGTGTATTCATAAAATCGAAAAGGCAGGAAGATCTTGACATCCGGGCGATCAACCAATGCTCCTTTGTCAACCTCATTTGAGTTTTGTAATTGCGTCACACAAACAGCATCTACACGCTTACGATCACAAATAGCATCTAATGGGTTCAGAACCTAGGATTAAAAAAATGAATTTTTATATTTAAACATTTCAGTACAGAAAAGGATGATTTTTCCACACTGCAGAGTTAAAAAAAAGTCGAACAATACGTAAAAATTGCAACAAGTTAAACAATAAAAAACTTACTCATTTTAAGTGTTTCATAATATTTTTATGTACACTTGTTGTGGATGAGGATGGTGTTTTGCTGTACAGGAGAATTCTTTGCAAACATTTATTTACTGTTATTGATGGAAATAAACATAACTAGACATTGTAAGGACAAAAACAAATCCGAGCCGATAAATAATATTTTATACAATTTAATATTTTTATTTAACATAGAGAAATAAAATAAAGCATTTTTGTATAACTCTGAACACTTAAAGATGTTTGCTATTGTTTTTTTTTTTATAAACTTAACCCTACCACTCAGGCACATTTGGGAGTGTTAAATATTCGTTACGTTGTCGTCAATTTTATAAACAAATTTCAAAGTAAGATAACTATAAATTACAGTGAAAACAAAAAAAACAAACTTGATCTTTTTTTTACAAAATAAAATTATTCTATATAAATATGGATGTTTTTTTTATTTTATTTTTTTTATTTTACAATTAACATAAGGGGAACTCAGTTAAATACTTTTGTTCCAATGAATAAAATATGTAATTTCAAGAAGGAAAACTTTCAATATACATTTTTATAAAGTGCTACTCTGTTTTAGAACCATTAATATACATGTGTAGAAATGTAAAATATTTTGTATGTAAAGCTAAAGTAAAAATAAAATATTCTGTACAAAAGCTTAATTCAACTAGACATTGGACGTAGTTGAAGTTTTCAAAAGTGGTAAAAAATAATATCATTTGAAGATAAGAAAATAGAATTTAAGAATTACGTCCAATGACGGAAAATTAACTAAAGGCAAGATTTTTCTGATTTTACAAAATTTACATGAGAGGAATTGAAATGAAAAGGAAAAAACGAATGAATGAAGTTATGAACAAAACAAAAATACAAATTTATATACGCACTTATGAATGAGGTGAAACAAAAAGGTGAATATAGTCAGGAGAAGAAGTTGTTTAAGGTTTGAAATTATGTATTTTAAATGCACGGAACACATATAAATTGCAATGTTTTTTGCCTAGTCTACTCCATTATGACTGCTGCGCATGGCTTCGTAATACAATAAAGTTACGATTAATTAACGAACAAATTACTATTTATCTATTTATATTCAATTTCTTAGACTCTGTAGTTCACCGCTCTATATGTGAGTTTGTTTTTGTTTCCTAAATTTTTTGTTTTTACACAGTCTAAAATGTTTCCGTATTGAAGGGTCTTGGGTAAGAGGTGATAGATAGTTTAGTCTGTGTTTTTTTTTTTGCTGCGTTAAGCAAATGTTTAAACATTTAATTTATAGGTATTGGCGGCAAATGATCACCGCATCTCGGAAAACCTGGAGGAACTGGCGGCAAATCTGCGTTTGTACCAACTTGAAGGATAAGATTCATACCAATGACGATGTGAAACAGGAAATGACAGTGGAACAACCAGAATCCTAAAAACAAGGTCGTTGAGGATTTGCAATTGGGTTAAGAATTTGCGTATCTTACCGGGGTTATCAGCTCTAAATCTCAAAACTACGTAGCCGTTGTTTGGAACAGCTATGGTGTCCTTGACTGGAGGTAGGTTGTATTGTCGATGTAAAAGACCTCGTCTATCCAAATCCAAGGCATGCTTCAAATTGATCTTCTTAACATTGCTGTCGGGAGAGCGGCCAATACCAATAACATTGAACCCATATCCGTGTAAATGGAAGGGATGACTTAAGTTAGGTTGTTGAACTGGAAAAGTTTATAAAAACGTTAAATGCTATTGCAAAATATTTTTAATATAAACACCTATCGCGAGTTTCACGTGAACAGCACTCCACCCGAAATGTTCACTTTTATTTAGGAGGCGAATAGAAGAACATTTAGAAAAAAGTAAGTATACGCCACAGTGACTTGAATTAAAACAGTTTTGATTTTGAGAAACAATTCTTCTTGCCTTTTTGTCTGTGTGCCAACGTCGATAAATGAAAGTTCAATTTTTTTTTTCAATGGATTAGATACTTTTTTTCTAAACAATCGAAAAAAATTTCTTTATGCCAGCACTGAATTCGGGTGGAATGAAACATTAAAATTTATAACCGTTTGAACTAAGTTATGAGTTGAAAAGGAATATTTCTTGAATGAACTAGCCATTTGAATTTAAAGTAAAGAAAAATATAAAAATGTTTAATAATTTGAAACCGAAATATGAATGGGATATATTCATTCCCTGAAAAATGTGTTTTTCTGCAAGCATTCTATCACTGTTTGCTTTTTTGGAACTTTCAGTCCTGATTCGAAGTGAAATTCTATTCGGACGAAACTCACAACAGCTGTTAAGGTTCCGGGCGAACAAAAATATTCCGGGGGGATGGTTTCCGGGCCAAACGCACAATAAGGCTGGTTATGAAGAGAGCTCTCACTTATCAAAGAATCATATGAATTTATATGTTTATTTCATGTTAATTATGTTTATTTTACTTTTAAAAAGTATCAATTTTACCGATATACAACTGGAAAAAATATTGCTCATAGGAAAACTAATTACATATTACGAAAGTAATATTAGACACAATTATGAACTTCCTCTGAGTAAATTAAACTCAAGCTAATTTTGTTTCTGTTGATTTCTGTTTCTGTTGATTCTTTAATATCTTTTAATGTCTATTGATTTATTAAATATGTACATGATCACGGCGGCGGCGGAGTGAACGTGCTTGATTTCGTGTGTGTGGGTCGGGGAGGGTAAACTTTTATAGCTGTCAAAGCAGCCCGCCCTCACATTATTTAGCAATTTTATTTTTAATGAACGAACATTTTAAAATTACTTACCTTCATCAACGACAACAACTTCAACGACAGCATTCAAAGGAATATCGATTTTGTGGGTGCACATGCAATTTGCTTCACAATCTGCTGGACGATTGTCTCCGTTACAAAATTGCTCGGGGGTAATGTCATCAAACTGTGATGTAAGGGGCGCTGGAGCTGACAAGTAAGAGATCTCATCGATCAATGAGATGACATGGTCTCCAGTTGGGGCAACTTTGTGATCAAGTATCAATTTTCCATACATATCTGAATATCAATGTTTCGAGAAGGTTAACTTACCCAAAAACCGATTGTAGGTGTTTGGCTGGAACAGCTCTTCTGGTGTGTATAAATAGAAACGGAAAGGAAGGAATATTTTGACATCAGGTTTTGGATCCAATATTCCCCGATCAATTTCTTGGGCATTTTTAAGTTGGCTCACACAAACAGCATCGTCACGAACTCTATTACATTGCGCATCCAATGGATTCATTACCTTTTCGGTTTGTTAGTTCGGTTCGAATATGCATATACATATTTTTTTTAGGGTTGGTGGATATTTTGTTTTAGTTGGTTTTGGGACCATTTAACCGGGTTGGTGAAGGTAAATTTGGGGTTTTATTATATGTACACACATACACAGGTGTATTTAATATATTTGGGTAAATATATTTTGTTTGGTGTTGTGTCAATTTACATTTTGTGTTTGTGTTTACAATTGTTTCCATATTTTTGGTTTGAAAAAAAAAGAAAAAAAAAGATATTTGTATTAATTTACAAGTGGAGAGGGTAGTTGTTAAAAAGATATTTACACTTTATATTTTAGTTTCTTAAAAAGAACATATATACAAAACAATGTACACCTACGTAAAATTTGGATAGTATTATAAAGGTTGAAAGTTGATTGAAATTCAATAATCTAATCTAAGTTATTGAAGATAAATGTTACTATCTTTTCTTTAATTAGTTCCTTGCTGGAAAATCCTTTCAATCTTGCTACAGATTTTTATTCCCATTTCTTTCAAAGGTTTTTTGAATGACGAATATGCTTTCAACAAACATCATGGCACAGGTACGGACTTTCTTTGAAATACGTATGTAAAAGTATCGCTATCGGCCTCGCGCCTGTGCACCTTTCTGTTTTTCTTTTTTATATATTTTGTCTTGCAACAGGAAGGATCAATTTTGAAGGCGATAAAATAAGTTTTTGTCAAAAATGGTTCTAACAATTTCAATACAATTTTGAATAAGATGCTTTGTCTTTCTAGAAGAACTGACTCTTAAGTCTTCTCTTTAAATCCAGAAAGCCAGGATTGGGCTACTTATATGGCAAGTACATTCGACAGCGTCTTGCACTCCATATTTCTGCAGTTTTTTTTAATGACATTAGTGATCCTTTTTTCAAATTCGGTTTCTTATGCAGACCGGATCACCCGAACCGGGTGCGTTCGGTTGGGGTTCACTTGAAATTCAATCATTTCGGTTCGAACTTTATTGATTCGAATAAGGTTTTTGATTTATTATTATATTATATTCGTTATTTACAGCTTTGCTTTTTCTGTTCGCTCAAAAAAGGATTATATAACTTACCACATTCTTATATTTTTATTTTGAGACACGAAATTTTAAATGTTTATTGAAATCGTTCTGATTCGTATCGAATGAATGTAGCTCCTGCAGAGAGCTCACCCACGGAAAATAAAAAACACAACAACAACAAACAAACGAAAATATCAATAGCAAATAATATACTCACCACACCCTGTGGAATACCAACATCGTATGTTGGAGCCGGTGACGCAGGTTGATATGGACCTCGGGCATACCTTAGAATGCCCAATTGTTGCACCCGACGTATACCGCATTCACCTAAGCCCCTCAATTGTATCCAATAAGCTCCGACGGGTTGATCGGCCGTGATAACGAAATCGTATCGTTCGCCTAAAGTATGGGATTAAATTTTCTTATAGATTTGTATGCATTTTAAATGAGTTCAATATTGAATAACCCACTCCCCGTTCTAACGATTGAAACCTCAGAGCTATGAAACGTCTGATCTATAAAAGTTAAACAAAGCTACTCTGCGATTTGAGTGTATGAAGTTCCGTTCTCACCCGTGTGTGTCATAGTAATAGAAACAAGTGTCTCTTGAGCTAGAGAATAATAGTAATAGAAGTGGTTTTCTGCAGTTGCTGTGGAAGGGAGTAGAGGATGCTGAAAACTTTGTGTGAGCATAATTGATTTTTACGTTCGGTCGCGTAATTGAGATCGATAGATCGACTTTGTATTTTCTCTTTTTTATCAAGTTTTCTGTTCAAGTTTTTATGCTTAGAACATGCTACCAACAGTATGAAGTTTTTCGTTTTTGCTCGCTCATGGATCACGATTTTATTTATTCAGTGGGAAAAACGTCTGTGCGTTTTTCTTGATTTGAATTTATTTATATCATGTAGGTACATAAATGATATAGTGCTTTTACGTTCGTGTGAACAAAAATAATCACTTTACTACCGTGAACAACTTTTGTAAAGTTAATTGAAAAGAATGTAAGTATAAAAACTTCTTGCAGGAAATAGAAGAAAAAAAGCAGTGGATGAAAATCGATAAAGACTGACTCATTCGGAGTTGACTAACTAATTTACAGACCGTAACATTTGTCTTTGGTCTACCATGTGTTCTTCTTTTCTCTAAAAACAACAACCTTACCAGAGAATGATATAATTGTGTTAACCACAACTGGCTGCACTGGTTCACCATCTGTAGATATTACTGTCATTCCGTGTCCTTCAATTGTCACTTGAGCGGGACAAACTGAGGCAAATGCATTTATCATGCGGAAACGATAACGGCGACCCGGAGTTATTGTGAAAACTTCTAATGGTGTGTTAGTCATGAATCCGGTATTTGGATCACGGAACTGCCCCTTTCCGTTGATGAGCAAAGATTCGGGATCTTGGCCAGTATTGACTGCTAAACGACCTGGATATCTTTCAGCTGCATCTTCGTGTAACCAATCACTTATAAGCACCAGATGTGTGGTTAAATCAAAATCGTATAAATGTGAATTTGGATCGCGGGACGGCGGTTGACGTACAACAATGCTTCCATAGAGACCATCGAGTTTTTGAAGACCGGTATGTGCATGCCAAAAATGTGTGCCAGAATTACCCGTCCATTGGTATCTGTGAGATTATTCACATGTTATTTATTAATGTCTAGACCAAACACAATGATTTACCTAAATGTATTTCCTTGCTGAATTGGACACTGGGTTACGAATGGCACTCCGTCGTAGTATTGTGAACCACGTTGCCAAATACCATGCCAGTGGAGTGTCACTTCCATTCCTTCCATGTGGTTTTCTACATCGATAACAACCTTGTCGTTCTCGCAAACTTGTATACTCGGTCCAGGGATCATTCGGTTCGCTGTGAGAATTCCACGTTCGACTCCATCAGCCAACACACATTGACAATGGCTCCATACTGTATTTGTTGCATTTGGTGTGCACAATTGACAAGCACTGGTAGAAACGAACAGTGGGAATATATTATTAGTTTATTATAATGTGACATTTAAGCGAATTGAAATGGTGAATGTAAATTTTTTATGGAAATTTGTTTTAAACAACTATATGAGTTTGCTGGAGGTATACTCATATTTGAACTGTTATTAGTCCCTTATCTGTGATCAATTAATCTAATTGCCAACTCAAACTTGGTCCAAGATTTCTGATAAAAATCAAGAAAATATTCGTGAGCTGTTTACGTCAATGGAAATGCAAGTCTATAACTTTTTCTTTATTAGCAAACAATGAAAGCCGTTATTTTTAAAAAGAACTAGGTAGCAATAATAATTAGGGTGGGACGAAAACTTCAAATAACCAAGCCTCCCTCCCTTACACTCTTCAACAATTGTTTGAGTCCGAGTAAGGAGTTGAGGGGACCTTCAATTTTATACCGTTTTTGACGATTGATTGAGATGAACTTTTTACCACAAATTATTATATCATGAAAGATGATATAAAAACATTTTTGTTTCTAGAAGGATTCGAATCTGCGCCTTCTTTGCTACTAGTCAACGCACATAGACACTATGTCGACGCTCGGGTACTTCTACTAAATCACAAACAGATTTCAAAAGCAATAAAAAAACTTCTGTTGCCAGCCATAAACATAAAATCGCGTAAGACAAGACTTGGGCCTTGTGTTTTCCAGTTAAAGAAATGAGATCCTTCAAAAGTGTTTAATACTTAAATTTATTCGAGCCACTCAAGTCCCGAGGGTGTCATAACTTAAACTAGGTAAGCCTTAAGTTGGTACAGCGCGTGAAAGTCATGTCAAGTTAATTTTTCTTTTCTTTTATTGTAATTTTTCTTTTACCTGATGAAATTTTGTCACCAATTAAGCAGCGTCATGATTATGTGTCGCTTATTCACAAACAAGGAGGGACTTGAGTACAAATTGCAAGTAGAGTAGGCAACAAGTAACCACAAAAGTTCGATAACCTTCAGGAGTGTAAAAATTCGTATACATAAATCGTAATCATCTTTATACAAATGAGACTGCATCACACCTGAATTAACCGCTGCTGTTGCAATAGTATAAAAGATTTGCTGTGGCGGAGGAGGGTGGGGGTGCGGGTGCAGTGACAGGCAAATTACTTTCAAGCTTAAGACTGCTTTTCGCTCGTTCGCTTTTCTTTCGAGTATCTGGTGGCCAGACAGCTGTTGCGCCAATGATTTTGGTTCGGTTCTCAATGAAATGGAAAACTGTGAGAAAGTGAAAAGCTGGATTAAAGAAAATAAGATTGCTGACACTAAAGGAGGCACATTGAGTATCTAGACGTTGCCATTGACTCGGCGAGCAATCAAAAATAATAACAACAAATCTAATGGCAAGTCGGCAACGACTATGACCCGTTGATTATTTTTTTATTGCTATTGTGCAAACGGAGCACGAATCAAGGAATTGAGAATAAAATCACAGCATACGTTATGAGATATGAGGCATTGTATAGCCAGAAATTTCCTAGTGTCCACATGCCTCATGGAATCTATATAAATAACCTTATACGGAAGTAGAAATCTGCCGTAGGGTTTAGGGTATCAATATCAATTGTAAAAAATTCAGTTTAATTGATTTCCGCACTGTCGAAAGGTTTTATGGGACATTCAAGCAAGAGATTTCCTACCTCTAAGTCAACTTTTCGAATGTTGACATAGGTCTTCAAATTAATGAAATATATATTATTATGTTTTTCATATTACCGATAAACATTTTCCTTCTTAAACGATGCAATATTTCTAAGATTATAATATATATTGCTTAAAAATAATAGAAAATACTCACGCTCCAAGGACTGTGTAATATTCCAATGTGAAATGATAGTAACAAATTCTCGGCGGTTCACCCTCTCGACAAGCACGTGCACACTCATCTGGAGCAGACAGGGAAGGATTTCTCCTTAATTCAGCTGTTGCACTTGTCGCATAATCTAAATGTCTGAATGGTGACTTAGGGTTCGGATTAACAGCTATCGAACCAATCCGACCGCCAGCTAAACTCTGCCTTGAATTCAGAGCTCCACCAACACTTGGAGCCACATAAGCTGTATTACCAATTTTGCTACCACTACCAAGACTATTACTAGTCAATGGCCTTGGTATACTGTTTCCCCCTAATGAGGGATGTGTTTGTACGAGACCATGTGTCGCCGAAAAGAATGGCGAATCTAATACTGATGATGACGACGACGATGGTGTTACGACATGAGTTTGCCAATATGAACCGGACGACGATTGATCTGCAACGAAAGAAACGGTAAATGGATTATTAATAATAAATTATCATAATTGTACAAGTATGTAAAGTGTGAATATTTATACAAATTGAGAACAAGTGGCGACGCGTGCATCGTGAGCTATGCAAATTCGGATTGAGAAATAATAGATTAACATTCTACTAATACTTGGTAGGTACTTCAGACCTAGATTTCTCCCCATGAAAATTGTCCACCCATTTGCTTCCATTGTTTGTTGATTATGGTAATATTGATTTATGGTTCCGGATATATTTTCTGTTTTTGGAATTCATACCTATTGTTTGAAAAAATCAATCCACATGGTAGAAACAAAAAGTATTTTTTTTTTTTAAAAACAAATTATCTAGACAGTTAAATGTTTATTATTGTTCGACATTAAAAAAAAGAGGCTTTTTTTTACCTGCTTCGATTTTTGAATTTCCTTAAAAATTTGTTGATAGAGCAGAATTATCCACAATTTTTTCAGAGTACGGTAGCAAGTAGGTTTTTTAACAAAAGTTTATAAGGCAAAACAAGGAACGCCTCGGAGTACTATTATTTAGCTTACGAAAAATTCGATCTCTGTCTGACAAAGACATATATTCAAACCCCACAACAGAAACTGTTTGCTTATAGGTAACTTATATGTTATATAAATGCAAATTACTCAAATAGTCCAGGTGATTGGGGTGTGCCGAAGTATTGTTTATTTTAATATACTACCACCAAATAATATAATTTGAAAATTACTAACAAAATATATATTATTTCCAGATAATTTATTTTAAATTTTCTTTTTTTTTTCAAACCAAGATTTCAAGAGGAAAATTTATTTCGTTACATGAACATTTCACGCTGAGTCGCTGATTCGTCAGAGACATTAGCTCGCACATGTTGGATTAAGTGAAGTAGTACAACAAAAATCAAGCTAATTTCCATCATTTACTCTATTAGCGGTCGGTCGAAGCGGAGGCGATGATCCTAAGACACTCGATCCCAATAGAATCAAGAGAAATGAAAATAGTTGGTAAAATGGTCGGCCTGAATGTTGAACATTGAAAGTGAAAGCCTTTAATCAACATAACTCAGCCAAAAAGGAAAAGTGCTAAGCACCCTTATTACTCGAAAAGAAATCAATCAACTCTAAATCGTTGTTGTTGTATATGAAGGTAAGAAAAGAATAATTGTAAAGAGTAAAACCTAAAAACACGGTCTTGGCTGTATGCAATTAAATGCAATAAGCATCACTCTAATAACCCATTTAAAGGTGTAATAATTTACGTTCAACCGAGCACACACACACTCTGTCTTTAGCTGGAGGTACTAAGTCATCTAAAGGCGATTCGTTTTCGTTGTTTTGAATGTGAACAGCAAAATAAATGTTTTTCCACTTTTTCAATTTTTTGTATTTATAGCTGGAGGAAAACAGATAGTTATAGTGAAGAGAATAGTTTCACCTAAATTAGTGGTCTAGTAATTTCTTTTGGGATAGCATGTGCTTTGAACTTGATCGTATTGCTTAGGATCACACAAAATGATGTTAATTCTGAAATATCTATACCAACCTAAATTTCATTCAACTTTTAGGTTGTTAGCATAATCCCATTAAACTGAGTACCTTCATTGTTTTAATGTTCTTTTTAAATGATTTATACATGAAAGTTCATATTTCTATTCATGTAAGGAAATTAGTACCACCAAAAGTTTTAGAATTTACTTTCTCTTTAGAGGATCATGACAGAGGCCTTATAATCCCAAAATCTAAGGATCAAACATTTCTTAGTTAAAGAATGAAACCCTAAAAGAAAATTCGCACTGGAAAAAATCATTCACAAAAATGATATAAGAAAATAAACTCGCACTCTGAACATTCGTGTTGGCAGTTTTAAGCGAAAAATTCAAAGTTAACAGAAAATATGTTTAATTGTTTTGAAAACAAAAACCTTTATTTTACAAAATTGTTTGATCACATAGTCAATTTTGATTGCTTATTGCTTTCTATTACTTAATGCATTATAATCTTTTCTGCTTAAGTTTTGTCAAAATCAATACATAAAAGACAATAAACGTTTTTTGTATATCGAAAAGAACAATGTTTTTGGTCTTTTGTCTCTTATGTATCATAACAATGCTAGGTACAGATATATATTTCCATTCTGGTTTCCCACAATTTCACACAAATCTGTCTTAAAGAAGGTCATATGTCTTTTTTTGTTTCACACGAGATACTTTATTTTCGAATGCAACTTATGGCGATGACTTACAGTCCTCCCACATATGGCTTTGGCAGCACCTACATTCTTAATAACTCAAGCCAAGGAAAATACTCGTACTCAGCCTAACAATCACTTTGTTGGCCAACGTATGTGATTCTGATTCTATGAGTAATTTAAATTAAATTAGTATTATTTCGATTTAGATGCTGTGTCTCAGAAAGCAGTTCAACAATTCATTATATTAAAATGGTAACAAAGAGGTTTGATTTTCAAATTCAATTTATGCATTTTGGTGTTCAATTCAACTTAAAAGGGCAACAATAATGAGACCATCCGATATGAATTTTGGTGCCGAAAACTCTTTTAAGACTTTATTAAAGAAAAGGCAATCAAAATTGCAATCTTATGCCATATTTTTAATGGCCAATGTTTGCTTACCAAAAACTGACTGCGATAGATACAATCCACCAAGTCATATTTCAGAGTAAGAAATCGGTCTAGAGTATTAGTTAGTTTGGGCATGATTAAGATCTGGTGCATTGGCCTGCAGCACTTGACTTTTAGGTATTCAGTTCCCTATTATGGATCATGCTTTTTGCGCTGAAATCAGTGAAGTGCACTCACTGCCCATTGATCACTTAAGTGTTCACTTACTTTGCCTTAAGCAACAGATTTGTTGATAACATAATCCCACATTAGAGGGTGGTACCGAACTTGTAGTGCACCTTTTTTTCGGTCTTTCGGTCTCAGTGGTTTTAGGTCGATGCAAAAATTCATTCAGTAGAATAACAGTCAACGCTATTTGCTTTCAAGATTTCTTTGTTTAGTTTGAATAATAATGGTTATTAAGGAGATTTGTTGTTAATGTATGTTTTTTTTTTTGTTGGCATGAAATTTATGATTTACTGCAAAATGGTTATGTTAACTAACTGGAAACTGGAAACTGATGTAAACTTAGTATTAGCTTAATCCAAGACAATCCAGGGTTTGTACACATGTGAGAAATATATAGAGAAAGGTACATATATCGAAAAACCAAATAAATTCTTCATGAATTGTATTTTCCATTGAATATTTTGTCAAACAACTTCTGCAAGACTGTAAATTGAAAACTATTCCTTTTTATTATAATCTTTACCACTTTCTTGAATAGCAGCGTACAAATTCTGACAAATACCAATCCCCAGTAATATGTACATCATATTTCTTGATATAAAATAATCCCATAGACTCGTGAGCTGTATTGGGTCAATAGCACAGTTGCTGTGCTTTGTGGCATAATTTAAATTTTTTCTGCTTCTTGACACAAATAACTACTACTTTCTGACGCTCGAATAAGTTGATCCGGTTTAAAAGTGACAGAAAAGGTAAAATTATTTATGCTCTATTCGATCGTTCTAAGAACGTACCATACAATGTTTACCAAAAAATAACTGTAAAAATAACCGGCATAATATAATATGATCAATATTGGGCCGAGTTTAAAGTTGCGTCTAGCAACTTCAATTTTTCATGAATTACAAAAAAAAAACAACAGTTTCCTAGTAGATACATACATTAGGTATACATACCTATGTTATGTAGTAGTATTTGTCTTAGAAACTATTATAAACTAATAATTTGTAACCACAGGCAACGCACGCTCAGTCAGTTACAAGTTGATGAAAAGGAAACCATTCAAAGAGGACCCCTAGCCAGCCTCTAATCAACAAATTAATGGAAGGCTTACGCAACCTTTTGAGGTTACATCCACTTAACTATATGGTTTTTTTCTTAAATTACAGCAGGTGCAAATGATGCTGTTTTAGAAATTGAAAAAAAAAAGAAAAAAATGAATGTGCACTAGGTTGACCGTACTCAATTCGATTTCTGTATTCAGTGTGTGTTTTCTGTAGTATCCTAGAGGACAAATTAATTAGATGTTGCTATTCTCTGTATTAAACAGGCATCTTGGATATTTCCTTTTTTGGCAGGATTAAATTTTATAATAATAATTTTTTCTCTGTGTTCGTTGATGTGGAAAAGCTTCAGTTTAGGAAGGTACCCTGAACGACGATTGACAAGTTTTTAATGAGTACTGACATGAAATTTTGAAAGTTGTTCCAACAACTTACATTTGACATGATTGAAAATGTAAGTGTGCGTCCGTTGTCACAATGGAGTTGGAATACTGAAACTTAGTTGTACCCATTCAAGAATAAGACCACTAGTAGTCTCTGTAAGTATCCTTACCAACGAAAGTAGACTTTTTTCCATTCCCATTTATATGTATGTATGTTGGTACGTACTTATACGACTAGTGCCTCGACAATATTTTTCACAAAAAAAAAACAACCATAGCACGCACTATCGTCCCACTGGATATGCAAAGGTTTTCCCATTAATGGATTGGATTGGACGTGTTTATGTCATATCTAGATGAAAATCCGAAGCCGAATAAATTGACAC
Organism: Sphaerophoria taeniata; assembly: GCA_943590905.1. Taxonomy (NCBI): domain Eukaryota; kingdom Metazoa; phylum Arthropoda; class Insecta; order Diptera; family Syrphidae; genus Sphaerophoria; species Sphaerophoria taeniata. The sequence goes on from OX016540.1 coordinate 345,313, forward strand.
GAAACTGCTTAAATGAAAACAAATAACCGTGAGTGAAAAATCATTGCCTTTTTGCGAAATATCTGTGTAACCACAGCTCCAGTGCCATTCTATTAATCACTTACTTATAAGCATTCCTCATCTTCGCGTTAGTTGTCGGTTTATTTTTGTAAATACTGAAATATCGTCGCCAAAGCTTTGTGCAGGTATTTGACAGAGCTACAAACTGAACATTTTGTGAATCTTTTTTAAACACAAACTTAATTCAATATCAAGTCCCAAAGCCATACTATACGTGCATTAGTTCACACCCAATTATGCTTCGTATGGGAATGGGTTGCTTGCAATTCGCAGGCATTCTCGAGAGGTAATGGTACTGTTGAAGGTGAGTTGCATGCTCCAAATACGTTTTTGTTGTGCTTTTATTTGTCATTTGAAACCAAGTGATTCAGTTCAAGATTTGTTACCAAGTTTTAGTTCTGCCATGATTTGCAGTCTGACCAATAGTTTTAAGACATTTTTGTTTATTAACGCAGTTGCCCGTAGCTTAGTTGGTAAGTGCGTTGACTGCTAAGCAGAACGTCGTTGGTTCGAGTCCTACTCAGGCCAAGTTTTTATTTCATCTTTCACGGGCACTGCCTCTTGCGAAGACCTGACAAATCTTCCAAGAGTATCAATCTGTCATGAAAAAGTGCTTCTCAACTCTGCCGTTCGGAATCGGCGTTAAATTGTAGCTCCCCTCAATTCTTCACACGCACTCAGAGAATTGTTGATGAGAGTAAGCCACTTAGGCCTTGGCTCTTCAAGAGCTGTCGCGCCACTCTATTTTAATATCAATATTTCAAATTGTATCCCAATGTCATCTTCGGGTTTAAAAAAAGATCTGGTATTTGGTTATTTAATTTATCCAACGTGCTTTTAAAATTTCTTGAGAAGTGGCGATACAAAGATTAATTCAAACTTCAATAATGCTTTTCGAGTACAAATTTTACCTCTAAGACACTATTATTTAGGCGCAATCAATTTGTATCAGAAATGATAAACCAGTACTTTTTTAGATAAACCGCTTTTTCGTAAGTGGCTGCTATAGTATAATCGACATCAATACATGCATTACGACAAGTAGGAAGATATGGGTATTGCGATTTTAGCAATTTTTTTTATTGTCTTGAAACGGAAATGTAGTGCATGCATTCGACGACCAACCTTGACAACAGATAAAACGTTTTCAAGCTCATATATTGTGTGTAGTAGACATTCTAGTATTTTTGTTTTCGAGTGACCGCCAATACGAAATTTCTTGTGCAATCATTTTAAAACTAATCTACAAACCGAAATTTTGCTGGAAGATACTGTATTTTTGCCTCTTCCAAACTTATTTAAATAAATAATAATTATTGAACACACAACTATAACTTTGAATATTTTAACAGCCCATAATAATCATCAGGTGGTAAAAACTTAAAGTGCGTTATCTCTGATCAAACAAACAAATATAAAACCAAACAACTCCGGTTATGAAACCAAAAGACATTAAAATCAATTTGAAAACAACCCGAACAGCTAAGACCAACACTGCAACAACATCAGCGATATGCTTAACCACATTAAAATCTATTTAGCCATTTGTGAATTATGAGGTTTGTAATGCTGTCAGCAATACTAGACCATGCGGTGTGCAGCGCTGCCTATCAAATCTGTTCAAACAAACGATAAAAGTCAGTGCAAGTCAACAAACTTAAAGTCCAATTCGTGAAATTATGTAATCGAATTTAACTAGCTTCATTGCATTTCGTGCGCCTCTGAAATGGCTCCACATTTAGATTGCATTCATACATTTTTGTTAGAATATAAAATAAATGGACTGATGATCGATCAATTGGACCAGTTCATAATTTGTTGCTCGAATTATATTTAATTGAATTTTAATATAAGTTTGTAAAAGGAAAACGAAATAATATATCAATTTAAATCAATCAGCACTTATTTACTGGTTGTCATTTGTTATGTTGAAATTTGTGTTTGTTTAATTAATCATTAATTATTGTTTATTAGACATTTTGAATTCATATTTCGGCCGTAAGTTAGCAATTTAATTCAGCATTTCACTGTCTATCTGATATAAGGAAACAGGAGAGTTTTATCGCTTTAATCTGCCCACTCTGCTTTGCCTTTTTTTTCCTTTACTTAGTATCAACAGAGTCTTATAAAACCATTATTTAATTATAAAAACAAAACAAAACTATACCTATACTCAAGAAGGAAAATGTGAAAATATATTAGAGAAACCAAATTGAAAATGAACAACAACTTTGAATGAATCAAAAATATGTAAATAAGGAACAAAAATAAAGACTATCACACGCACTTGAACTTGACCCACTGATTTCTCCAAATATTTGGAGGCACACATCTAAATATAGCTAGCGCATGCTAATTTTTCTGATGCTTATTCTAAATTCGGAAGACACACCCATTTGAGTTGAATGTTCACATTAAAAAGTGTCAACAAAAATAAGAAAGAAGAGGAAGAAGAAAATATCTGAGATGGAAAAATACAATTAAAAAAATCTCTTTTGCAATGGCAACCTTGGAAAGTTGTATCAGAGTAAGATTCCTAAAGAAACAAATAATTCTTACAGTTACTACGTCCATAGTAAATATATGGCTGGTTGTTCATGGTCTATAAACGAACTATTAAGTGACACGAATAAGTTTAAGTTTGTTGAAAATAATTGTTCCGCTTAAGTGAACTCTGATCCAAATAAACAAACAAAAGTATAAGAAGACAGATATGCAAGGTCAAAAGCGAAAGCGAGATTTTGAATTTTGATGATAAATCATTAAAAAGGAATTAAGAAACACAAATTATTAAAGAATGGTTTATTGTAATTATAAATATGCGTTTGTAATACACATTTAGCTATGTACAATGTGCACAAAATAATAAAATAGATGTTACATTTATGTGGTGTTTTTGGCAATCTGGGATATTTCTATTAGAAATCTCAATTGAACACACTTGTGAATTCTAAGGAATCTGAACCCTGGTAGGAATCTGAATATAGATAATATCGTAAACTCTTTTGCCATTATTGACTGTACATTTAAATTGTTTGTGGTAAAGTTCTCCGACAAGCTCAAGAGAAAATTTTTATCGTGAAGAAATTATCAAAAACAGACACACTTAAGCAGCAGAATATTCGAATCTGTACTACCTATGTTTTCGCTGACAAATTAATATTTAAGTACCTTTATTTGAAGTGCATCTACAAGGCATTTTTTTTTTGTGAGTGCTAGGCTTATTCTGATCACTGAATATTATTATATTAGTACAGTACCTCTCTACTGATTGCAATCAAATACAGGTTTTGATAGTTGTGTGTAATATGTCTAAGCTTGTTTGCCATAATTCATTGGAGCTAATTAAAAAAAGCAATAAATACACGTTCGATTCCACTGATATTTCTTAAGTTTAACAACAGAATCAAGCACAATAGTACTCCACAGGAATCATACTAAAATATAAATGTGTCGGTGTCGATTGTGTACATATGAAACGGTTAAACAACTTAACATAATAAATGAAATCAGTAAAAAAAAAAACAAATGTAACACGAGACCGCAATGAGACCGTAACGAATCACGATATACCAAAGTTATTAAGCCAAAAATGTCTCTTAAGAAACTTATGTAGATGTACCTATGTAAAAACGATAATTTCCAGATGTTTTGTTCAATGCTTTTTACAGGAAATTGTCAATATTTTTTTTCAATCCTTCTAACCCAATTCATTATCACAACTTCATTTGAATTGTGAAATCAAATGAATACTTACTCAACTTTAAAAATTTATGTAAAGACATTCCACCTAAATTCAAGTCTCTTGGTTGAAAGAGGTGATGAGTGGATCTGGTATTTCTTTTCTTTTAACTTAGTTTATTTTCAACCTAAGATTTCGATTCATCAATTCAACCACAAAGTCTTGCTTCAAGTAATCTGCCATTGAAAAAAAAATGAAATTTCAACAAAATTGTAGTAGACCCAGTCCACTTTATGAACAAAATACATGAAACATATTTCAATATTATATCATATTATGCAATGCAGGGCACCTTTAATAGCAATTAATTGAAGTACTTAACTAACTTAATTGTCACAGAGTTAAATATGTTTAAGTTGTCATAACATAAAATACCACGCCATGATGAAATTAAACATGAAAATATACTTTTATGAAAAACAGCTCTTCATGCTAATGCGCAATATGAAGTTTGCAACAAATGCACACGCACAGACGCTGACGTCTCGAACTCAGTTATGTGACAAAATTATAGAGAAAAAAAAACGACACAACTATGCGTTTGTAATTTTCATGAACGCATACATAAAATGGCAATCATTTTCATGTCGTACTTGTTTCTGTGCAATTATTCCAGTTTGTAATTTATCACTTTTCCTCTTTTGTTATTGTCTTTCACTTTCCACTCACCCAGGAACGCTTTGATCAACTGATCTTGTGAAAATAGTGCAAATATCAAAATTAAACGTGTTGAAATTCTTTCATTGCAAATATAAAATCTCAAGTTTGTTTTTTGATAAATTTTATTCGGGTATCCATGGTCTTGTTTTTTGTCAGTGCTTGAATAAAACTTGTTTCAATCTTTTTTTATAATTTTTTATTGATTATGATATCGCTCACAGAAAAGGCAAACAAATAAATGCAATCAAGTTTTTTCTTCTTAAAAAGTGATTCTGGTTTTTGTTATACTTTATGAAGCACAAAAAGCAATTGATGAAAAAGTGATATCATAATACAAATTCGAAATTCTGGTGTGTCCAATTTGGAGAGTTATACTGAATTTGATGCACTAAACAAAAAGAAAAGAAATTTGTATTTAAAGGTAATAAAATAAAAATCTGCATTAAAAAATAAAAAAACATCCTTCAAATGAGAATTACTCATAAAATTGAACGCGGAATCGGCAAATGCACTCAAAAAAGTATAAACTCTCATGCAGCAATTTATGCAAAATGGAAAATTTTAGATTTTAATTACCCACGCCTTTAATTTTTTTTTATCTCAATGGGTACCTACCTATGCTAGTACTTATATTTTATTAGTGTTACTATAACCTCACATTCCAGTTGATTTTACATTGCTTTTCTCACATACAACCTTCGTGTCTTGAAAGATAGTTACGAAATTTTGCATAGGTTAGGTAGCCCCAATGGAAAGGAAAAATGTAAGAAATAAAATTAAGGCAACATGCATGATTTGTGTGCTAGATAAAAGACTACATACAAATTTGCATTAACATACTTTGCTTATCAAGGCGAATAAAATTTAATTTATAAGTAAATTATTCAGGTTCTTTTTTAAATCAAAACTATAATATGTATATTATGTTTTCTCTGAGTGAATAAATGAACGTCTAATACTCTTATGCCCCATTTACCTTCTTAGTCCTTGATTATAATAGTTGGTTGGTAATTGAACTGATTAACCATGAAGATACAAGTCAATTCCGTGAGTGGTTTTGAAGATAATGTTGGTGAAAGAATAAATATTTACATAAGATTTAATTTGCTAAAACTAAAACATTGTATCTAGTAGTTACCTACTATGTTTTTTACTTGCGACATATAGAATATATGGCAAGTATTGAATTCGTAAAAAAAAATTTGAGGTAATGATGAGATATGACATTACGATGATAGAGAAGTCGAAAAAAGTGGGTCCGGCGATTCAAAATTAAGACCAAAATTTAGGGTAGCCACCATACGATTTTTTTTGGCCAAAAACCAAAAGTTTCAATTTTCTCAAAAACGGCTCCTACGATTTTTTGTAAACTTCCTCGAAAATTTTTGTTTAAAACTTTGATGTATTTTATGTAAAAAAATATTTTTGCATTGCTCCAAAACGGTACCACCCATAGAACCGTTTTTTTTGTTATGAGATTTTCCAGAAAAATAAAAGTCCGATCAGGATATTTTTTTTTGAAAGTACGTTTATATTGCTCAAATAATATTTCGTATTCAAAAAAATTTCAAAAAAAATTTTGGATTTTCAAAATATATTTTTAAACTTTTTTTTTTTTTAAACTCTGTATCTCAAAAACGGATCAATATTAAAAATTGAAATTGACTTATAAAATGTATAGTTACACATTCTTGAATACTGCACACCCAAATTAATTTTAAGGCATTTTCGAAAAAATTTATATACAAAAAAATTAATTAAAAAAAACCGCTCCGGTGGTGACTTAAAAAAAAAAATTTAAAAAACCAATAATTTTTAAGAAATCATATGACATAATTTTTTTCAGATTGAATCTTTGTTTTAGGTAGATACTTCAAATAAAATTTTTATTTACGAATAAATTTTTTTTTTATGAGTTATAATTTCGAATATAGGAGCAAGTTCGTACGACCGAGTCGTGCACATTTTTGTATATTTAAATTGAGTGATTGAATATTCCTTCGTGTTTTTTAACTTGCTATGGCGAATATACTAATCTCAAGCACCAATAATCTTATTAATTTGGCTAGACCCCTGAGAGTCCTGCTTTCATTTTCCGGTACAGTTCATAACATTCAACCTCAAAATCACTCCTTTATGAAAAATTGTTTAAGAAAACTCTAAAAAATTGTACAATTTAAACTTTTGACATATACCTACATTATTACAAAAAGTTAGTTTGCTATTAGTCTAATTGATAAACCACACCCACCAGAGTCTGACTCATAAATGAGTATTAAAAGTTCTTTAAAGTATCGTTTAAATGGTTGTTGACAGCAATAAACAGACACGAAAATAAAGATCAGATATAAAATAAAATTCGAACAACTTGAAGCTGTCAAAAGTTCAACTTCCTTTTACCTAGTGCCCCACATCACCTTATTGCTTATCCGATTAACAAAATAAAACTAAAGGGAAATAGTGAACCAGAAAGCCAGGCTAAATGTTAGGAAAATATGTATCTATACTAGAGTTAAATAACATACAACTTAAAACACAAAAAGTAACTGTGGATTGCAGAACGTAAGGGGATTTATTTTAACTTAAATTTTGAATACCTTTCAACCATACAGTTGCTTTGCTTGTTTCAGTTTTTTCTTCTTTTTTTTAAATTGGTAAATAACAAGCTTAACCAATACATCAATGCATATATTATAAAGTTTAGTGAATATATTTAAAATTAGACACCAAAAACTGAACTGAAAAAAAACATACACATTTATAATGCCGAAAATCGAATGACGATTCCGCTATGTCGTTATGCAACACATGACCACCGTTTGAAACAAAACCAGCAACATGGCGCTTCTAGCAGTTTTGTTAATACAAGGAATGATATCGTATCGAATAAATTATCTGACTTAACACTAAAGGAAACAAAAAGAATAAGTAAAATTTATTCATACTTACAAACTAACGTTCATCGAAGCCATTTCAATTTTGGTAATTCTCTCTTATTTTACCATACAGTTATAGTTAAGGGAGATTGCTGTGTATTTCGACTGTATCTGGCAATGCACTTTGTTCGGGTTGCAATAAATTTAAATTAGAAGCTGAACTCGTGACTTGTCTGGGATTTTGTTTATTTTGTTAGATATCGGTTTTTATTTCTTACATTCGTGAGACTTTACTCGAAGTTGTGCTTCTATATTGACAACCAATATAAATGTTCAACAGTAAAAGGCTGTCCTATTGGGAGCTATTTTTTTATTGAGTTCTGGATATTTTATTAATAAATCTAAAACCAAGTGCAAAGTTCGCTCGTGAATTGTATTCACTCTTCAAAGAAAAATCAATCTTGTTGGTAGCAATTTTAAAATTCGATGATGTTCAATATTTCTTTCAGAAAATTCATAAAATTTATAAAACTGGCTATTGTTTTCAAAGTTTAGAGGGACTATGTTGTTAGTGGAGTCAATGAAGCTAAAAAAAACGCGTTTTCAGAAAGTCCTCAGAAACAGCTTGGATTTTGAAATTTTTTTTTCCAAATTTTTTGTTTTTTATATTGTTTAAAATCTGAAACATTTCATTTGGGGGAAATAATTGCTTATGTTGTTTAAACAATTTTTATATTGTTTATAAAGAGACAAGAAAAATTCATATAAAGGGGGGTCTATTATCCCCCGTTTAGCCGGGAGGGGCGGTCTTATAACGAAAAAAGCCTATTTTCCAAAAAAATATTAAAAATCAACGGCTTTGTTCACAATGACGTGTTATAACGGGTGTTTTTTTAAGAGGTTTAGAACTTAAAAAAAAAACACAAAAAATTCGAAAAAATGAATGAAATATTTATTTTAATTGAACCTTGCAATTTAATGTTTAAAGATAATTTCATGCAAATGTTGACCGCGGCTGCGTCTCAGGTAGCCCATCCGCTGAGTCCAATTTTGGCATACTCTTTCACACATATCGGACGGTATTTCACGAATGAATGCATGGATGTTGGCTTCCAGTTCGTCAATCGAAGCGGGCTTGTCCCTATAGACATTAGCCTTGACATACCCCCACAAAAAATAGTCTAATGGTGTCAAATCGCACGATCTAGGCGGCCAATTGACCGGCCCGAAACGTGAAATTAACTGTTCACCAAACTCGCCTCGCAATTGCGCCATTGTTTCGCGTACTGTGTGGCATGTGGCACCGTCTTGTTGAAACCACATATCATGCAAGTCAAGAACTTCCATTTCCTTCCGCAAAATTTTCCACGTAGTGCTGTAACAAAGGCCTAACTGCTGGGAACGGCGCCGAATCGACATTTCGCGGTCTTCTGTCACACTAGCTGATACGGCCGCAATATTTTCTTCACTACGCACAGTACGTAAACGTGTTGGTGGTTTAATGTCCAACAAAGTAAATTTGGTGCGAAATTTGGTCACAATCTTCCGAATAGACTGCTCAGAAGGTCGAGAATGCCGACCATAAAATGGAAGCAGCGCGCGATGAACATTTCGAACCGAGCACGAAATTTGATAGTAAAATTCAATAATTTGCAAGCGTTGTTCATTTGTAAGACGATCCATGGTTAAATTGCAAACCAAACTGAAGCTGTTTGACAGTGACACAAGGTACTAAACACACGTCAGCTGTCAAAACCAGTGTTGCCAAAACCAAACCAGCTAAAAAATCACCCGTTACCTTCTTGCAAAGCTAAAAAATGCTTCTTTTATTTTGCATTCAAATAAAACTGTTATTAGGAATGGTTCTCGAAAAATTCACCTTCAAAGTGAAAATATTGATATTTTTAACTTTTTTTTTCAACTTCGAACTAATTTTTTTCGAAATTTTATGTAATTAAGTACTAACCACATGCCTAAATGTATTTTTGTTTTTGAGAAATTAAAAAAAACCCAAAAGAAAACTCAGAAAATTTGGATGGTATTTTGTTCTAATTTTGTGAATTTTTTCTGAGTGTTTTAAGTTTTATCTTAACTTCTCGAAGAGATTAAGGCCTGCGAATTTCTAGATCTCACTGAGAACTTGTAACCACATTTAATTGTGAAAAAAAAATAGCACTTGACAACATAAAATTTCGAAAAAAAATTAGTTCGAAGTTAAAAAAAAAGTTGAAAATTTCGATATTTTCACTTTGAAGATGAATTTTTCAAAAACTATTCCTGAAAACAGTTTTATTTAAATGCAAAACGAAAGAGACATTTCTTAGCTTTGCAAGAAGGTATAACACGGCATTATGGACAAAGCCGTTGATTTTTAATTTTGAAATTGAAAAATAGGCTTTTTTTGTTATAAGATCGCCCCTCCCGTCTAAACGGGGGACAATAGACCTTCTTCTACATGATTTTTGTCTTGTCTTAATGCAAGCTATACACTCCACCGTTTTTGGATCTCTTTTTATAAACAATATACAAATTGTTTAAACAATATAAGCAATTATTTCCCCCAAATGAAATTTTTCAGATTTTAAACAATATAAAAAACAAAAAATTTGGAAAAATAATTTCCAAATCCGAGCTGTTTCTGAGTACTTTTTGAAAAAAAGATTCATTGACTCCACTATATTAGATAGTTCCATATTTTATTTCAATATTCAAAAACCTAAGTACGATTTCTCGCTTGAGATAAAAATCAACATTTAAATTAAAATGCTTGTGGAAATGGAACAGTTGATAACCTTCTGCAATTTAACACAATTAGTTATACCGATTGGCTTCAGTCAACCTTTTTGACCCTTTAATATATCATCTACTTGTGATGTCGTACATAATTATGTATTCTTGAATAGCAGCGTCCAATGTTTAAATATAATAATTCAAAGCCAATCTATAGAAAACAGACGTTTGCTTGAATTAGTGGTGTTTGATTTAATCAAGACGTTTGTCTTGCTCAAAAGTTGCTTAAGGCAGTAGCTATTTATTTGAATTTTTTGTATACCTTAGTTTGATTGAATCAATAAATCAGCAATCAATCAATCTTGATTATAGGAAACACTAATAATTTAAAGAGAACGCCTTTTCAGTAAGAAAATAAAAACAATTAAAAATTACTAATTTTGCGATGATAACTGCGAATGGTCGATTTTGCAAATAAATTTTGCAATACCGTTGCTTTCTACATTTTTTTACATTTCATAAAAAGAAATGAACTTCAAGAGAATTTAGTTTGGTTGCATTCATTTTTATTTTGAATGATTTTTGCGTCATAAAATTTTGATTTTTATTATTTTTCATCGATTATGATTCCATTTTTCGAAGATAAATTACTTAATAATATTTGAATACCTAATAAGAATTTTTAATTTGCTTTGATGAATGGATTGTTTAAATGACTGACCTCAACCTCTTTTTTGATCTGCAGAAATGCTTTAATTAATTTGTTTTCTTCCAACAGAAATTAGCATTGTTTGTAGTATACATTAGACGCAGAACTGTTTAAAAGAGTATATTTCCTCGACTGTTAAAAGTACTGAAAGTAAAGCGATAGTATTATTCACTTAATATTCAAAGTACTGCTTAAATGAAAATGTAAGTTCAATTTATAATCATTTCTTCTTCTCTAATGAATATGACGATCATCTCTTCAGGTGACAGAAAGGGTATTGGAACTAATAATATATTAGTTTGAAGAACATAGACATACTTAACTCTCGAAACCTCTTTTTCCTTATTGTAATGTTTTTTTTTCTATTTGCATTTTAATGTTTTGTGTATTGTTAAAGGCTGAAACATTCGTTTTCGTTAATTTTCTTAAAATTCGCTTTGATTAAACATAAATTCGCTCTGTTCAAAGAACAAGAGTTCCTTAATTGCAATCGAGAACGTTGTTTGTTGCAGTGAAAATGTAACAGAACTTTTTATTTATTTGACAATCTCTTCCAATGCAACCAAAAACCCCAGCAGCTCGAATGTATACCTATGTACTTGTACATACGTACATAATTGGAGATTTGTCAAAATATAAAACTAAATTACTTCATTCAAGCACAGCACAACACTTTCTTTTGCCTTCAAATAACAAAAACCAACCAATCAACATCTTACTACTTATAATGCAAATAGACAAACAATTTTATACTAACTCTTGTTGGCATTAACAAGGTAAATCTTTTAAAGAATTCGGTTAGTCTGTCAATGGTTGACCGAATCTGGCTCAAATAACGATTACAATTGCATATTGAGCACAATGGGACAAACAAAGTGACACACAAAAAGTTGTGCTCGCGACAGCAGCGCCATTGCAGCAGCCAGAGCGTTGGCGAATATTATGCAAGACTTTTAGCTGGAAACAAACACAACACAACTACTTAACCTAAAACAATTACCGAGTTGAGATAGAAATCAATTTTGTGGCCAAACGAATGAAGCTGGCTGCTCCAATTCGTTATGTTGAGTTAACTTTTTTGTTGATTTTAAGTTTTTGACAATTCAGCGGGCAACAATCGTGATTATAGAACGCGCACTTGTTTTCACGAATCACCTATAGATTTAAGTCTGAACATGCAGCAAGAAAGTATCCATGTCTGTAGTCTCTGTCGACTTAAAAAAAAAGAATATTGGCTATCGTCTCAGGTGAACTAGCATCATCTGTGCCATGGCTCAGTGCGGCTTGATTGATTTTCAATGCTTAGACTTTTGTCACACCATCTCTAGAGGTCCTGATTCAATGTTCATTTTGGAATGTTGATGTGAGATGCTGTTTGTTTTGAGATACAGACTGGACTGGACATTTATTTATTCGACCAAAAGTTATTGGCTTAATCGAGAATCCTATTGCACGGAATGTGAGGTTATTATGTTTAAAAAAGCAGTTTCTGCTGTTAGATGATTCTTAATTGAACCTGTCAACTGCTAATGATGAATGAATGTTTGACAGGTGTGCTTTTGCGTTTGACATATAACTGGAATACAATGAGTACGGAAATAGTTTTTAGCGATCGAATTTGAGAATTTAAAACATGAAATGGAATTGTTTCAGATTTGGGTACCTACTTTCGTTAAAGATGCCACAAGAAATAACTACAAAAATCGAAATGTTGTTCCATGGAACGTTTTTTTTTTTTCAAAACAAACTGTTGACAAAGCTATTCATTGCATAACGACTTCCCGGCTTTCCTGTATTTCTACCAATTGTTTTAATGTGCGCCTGAAAAGAGCCTCAATCTGTTGCAAGATATTTCTCATGAAATATGATTTAAATTCCATTGTCTTTCTGAGATGACGATGAAAATATTCTCACCTAAAACAAACGCGGTTTGTGCATTTGCAACAATCCATAAATTAAGAGCCTTGCGGTATAAATATTTGGCAATCAAAGTAATTGCTTTGCTTTAAAGAGCTAAGCTATGGATCCCAGAAAAAAAGTAATTCATTTGTAGTGTAAATAAAACTTTTTATTGGTTTTTTTCTTGCAAAACAATAACTGAAATATGTTCTTTTAAATGATATAGGAAAGCACACGTTGTCGCTCTAAATTTGCAAAATATTCGTTTTGAATGTGCAGAGCCGTTTCTTCCCGCAATGATAAATTATATGTTGTGATAAAAAATAAATTGTGTTGAGCAATAAAAAGCAGAGACTCTGTTTAAAAACGTCACACGTGATTTTTTAGACAGACTTTGTTTTGGGAACGGGTCGTTATTCTGTATTCCAAAATTCTGTATGAACAAAATTCTGTATCTGAAGAAAAAATTCTGTATGAACATAATTCTGTATTCCATTATTCTGCTTTTCTATTCTGTAAATCCAAAATTCTGTTTTTCAAAATTCTGCAAATCCATTATTCTGCTTTTAGAAATTCTGTAATTCCAAATCTCTACATTCAAACTCACAGTTATGAACAGGTTTTTTAATTGCCTGTAGAACAATATTTTTATTCAATTAACAAATTAAGTAACATTTTGCGCACGCCCAATTAAATGTTTTTTTTCGTTGTTCTTTCGTTGTAGAACATAAAACCATCGACACACAATTTATCCTTTCCTTTATTAGATTTTAATAATTTAATATTTGCCATTTTTTCTGAATTCAATTTATCACGATTAACTTATAAAACTTAACTTAAGCAGTCGAACGCAAAATGTGTTATCAAGGTATGTGATTCATGTAAACCATATGCAAATTAGTTGGAGAGAGGTCCGTTACATTATAATATGCAAATTAGTTGGAGAGAGATCCGTTAAGTTAGAATTATAATCTATGCTTCAAGGTTCTGCATAGAAAACATCAAAAATCTGTACTCCTAAATTCTGTAAATGATAAAAGAAAAATTGTTTTGATAATGAAAAAAAATGCACACTTTTTGTCATTATCAAAACAATTTTTCTTTTATCATTTACAGAAATTTGGAGTACAGAATTTTGGAATACAGAATTTTGAAATCCAGAATTTTGTATTTACAGAATTTTAGAATACAGAATTTTAAAATACAGAATTTTGAATTTACAGAATTTTAAAATACAGAATTTCGGAATACAGAATTTTGGAATCCGAATTTTGGCCCATACAGAATTTCGACCCCAACCCCTTTGTTTTTTTTTCTCCGTCGAAAGGACACATATTATACTTTAAAAAAAAATTAAAGTAAAATTGCGATGGTTTAAATTTATAGCGGTAACGATGCAGTAAGTTGTAGCCAATAGGTCATCTCATCGTCTCCTAGCAAAATAGAGTTATCAATAATGATAATGATTAATTTACTAACTGCCTTTTAGCACTCTACCTAAAATGCAAGCATAATAGCGAAAAAAAAACAGCAAAAACACAGATTGAAGAAATCAACTAAGATCAGCATATTAAAAAGTGTCAACGTAAGCGTTATCTATGCCTTGAATACAAAAAAAAAGATGTTATGGTCAATGAGAAGACCAAAATTAACAACTGTGAGATGAAATCTTTTTCTTTTATTTAATTTGAATTACAAAAAAAAAGAACAAAAAACAATAAAAGACAATAACAAGGAACAAATTAATGGGGAATATTTTCACTTTCCATTCAACAACAATAGCTGCTTATATCTTTTCATCTATTTCTAAGGAAATTAAAACTTTTTCTTTAATAAGAAGATCAGATTTTTATAAGTTGAAGTATGTCAACGGAGCAAGATATTGTTACAATCAGTATCTATAGTAAATAAAATAATCTCATCACGTTTTATTCGCACGAACAAAAGAAATTCTCACATTAACCAATGGTCTCATATGATAACACTTTCTTTGGTTTATGTATCCGAAATTCCGTATGCATTGCTTTTTTGATGTGATTGTCGATCTTCGGATTTTTCTCGAATTAATGCATTTGAAAAAGAAAAATTAATTTATCCAACGCACAACTATCAAAATGTAATAATCTTGTTTACAAATTATACCTACATGTTTTTTTTTTCTTAACATGCCAATGCTAAAACAATAGTTTTTTTCTTTCAATTGTATGGGTAGTTGTGATTTTCTCGAAAACGGCTCAAACTAGAAATTTTTTAATTGCGTGATGTGCTATTTTTCGGAAAAAAAGGGTTGGGGTTGAAGTACGCGCATTACTTTTGCCCTAATATCATCATTTGTATTGTATTTATTGTATTTGTATTTTATAAAAAAAAAAACAATCGAAGCGTCGTTTTTGTAGCATGAACAATCTGGATCCTACTGATTTGGATTTCAGAAAAAGCAATCGCTTGTATAGAATCATTTGAACGAAGAATTTTAATACTTCGTTCTCCATGATTCTCAGCGTTTGGTTTCTCATAATTTTCTGTTTTTGAAAAAGAGTGTGGCTTAATTCAGGGCGGTTTGGAATTGGGCTGTAAAACTTGTCAAATAAGAGGAAAAGTGCTTTTAATTAGTGATGTTTTGGACCACCTGAGCAGGATTGTGAAGCATTTTCTAATGTTGTTTAACCAAGCGAAAGGAAAACTTTTATATTGCAGTTCATCTTTGTTTATCTTTTATCTATATCCTAATGTCTTGCCAATTGGAATTCCAAAAAGCATGTGCTTCAATAAAATTAGAAAATATTAATTTGAGCAAAAATTAGACGTTGGCATTGTAGACGGCAAATTTCGACAAAAAATCTTGAATTCCAAACTGACGACAACACAAAAAACATTCATATAAGTAAAAGTCAACCGAACTTAAAAACGAGTTAGTGTCCTTCAATCCAACAAATGATATTTGCAAAAAAAAATCGTGATCGCAATGAACTTCTTGAAGCAAACAAACAACAACTTTTCAATGCAGTTTTCTTCTCTGACATTTGAAAAAGAAAAAAAAAAGAAAAAACAAAAAATTACAGCTACAATTGACATGAAAAGTTAGACACCACTACGCTTGAGGCTTTCGACCAACCAGTCAGCCACAGCGCAGCGACTGAAGAAGATACAGTTATTTTATTTTTGTAGTTGTGTAGTTAATGGGGATAATTTTTTATTCAACCACTAACCGGAAAGAAATAAAACAGAAACTTAAAGTTTTGACGGAGTGCATGTCGTCGTATTCTGTCCAGATGCTTCAAGCTGAAAAAGCTGAATTTTAACACTTTTTTATGCTCGTGCTATGGTGTTTAACAAACACCGATGAACCATAACAACTTTCTTATAACAAGTTTTCCTTTATCATTAGAGATTAGGAGATGTTTATTCGTGTTAAGGTAAATGATTTTCGCGGTGAGGAAATAAAAGTTGTCATGGTCTTGGCCGAGGCGGTTTATACCATTTGAAAGATTGGACAACTTCCAAAAATGCAAATAACCATCAGGTTTGCGATGATATCGGCTTACAGTTTGTGTTGTTTACCCATTTCAAAGCTATAAGATATATTGTTTATATATTTTGTGTTAGTTTTAACTCTAAGACATATTTGAATACATTTTTCGTTTTCAATATAAAAGAATTAATAAAAATCGATTGAAAGTAAAAACTGAGGAGTTTAGTTGAAGAAGGATGCCGTCGAGGATGTATGATTACTGCTCTAATACAAACCATTGATTAAACCCAAATGTCTTACTAACGTAAGTACTTTACTATATCTAATCAATCCTTCTTAAATTACGATTTCAAATACGTGTTTGCTTTAATTATTAATTATAGTAAAGGAACCTTTACTTCGTTCGTGTTAATATGGAAAGCTTTTCCATATTTATAAGCCTATGCTGGCGGTGTCATGAAGTCTAGTAGATTTTTTTTCCATACAAAGAAAAATACCGGCGACGAAAGGAAAAGGAAATGGTAGCCAGTAAAAAAAAAAAAACCGTGAACACCTTTTATTTGATATTTCAATGATTCAGGAGTCTGCGGTTTTATTCACACCTTTGCTTTGATTCCCTTATGCCTCAGACAGGTTTCGCATGAAAATCAATCAATTGGTTGGGAAAAAATGTAATGGTTTCCTATTTAGCTGAAACAAGCGTGCACAGTCTTGCCATAGAGAAATATGAATCTCGGCTCACACGACGCAACGGTTTCAGGAAGCCAAATTTGTTATGACACGACTTGAATTTTGTGAATATTTCATTCATGTTCAATGAAAAGGGCCTTTTGCACAACATGCGTGTTTTAAGTTTCCTTGAGTTGAGATCATAATTTCATTTATTTGTTTAGTGCCAATCAATCATGAAACAATAAAACTAGGGCTCGTGGGAAAGGAGGCTACGTTGAGTTGTTGATAGAGCATGTATAGTAAATCTGTAATGCGATATACGGTACCAGACACTTGTTTTTGCATTCCCACGATAGAACGCTGAATTTATTGAAAGCTCAAATTAAAAGTGTCACAGACCTTCAAGTAAACCACACAAGGTGTTCGACATTGTCACAAATGCATCACAGTTTTATTGTATCTGTGATGAAATTGTCTTGCCGCGGCTTGTACGAATATAGCTGCACTTTGTCGCGTCAGCCGTGTGCTTCGCATCTCCGTCTCGCTAGAGATATCTTGAGCTCCAGGTTAGTCATCCCTGCTGTCTAAGTAATTGAACAAGTTTTGATCAGAAAGAGGTAAAATGTGTAAGATTGTTTATTTGTTTTATTCGAACTAAAGCTGGTGGGTATTGGCTGGGCAGCATCGTTAGCAACTATATCTTGATTTTTTAGTTTCAAAGTTGTTTCCAGACTAAGACTATCGATGTAATTGAACTTTTAACGGGTTGATAGAAAGTTGAAAACATGTGCATCTATAAAACCTGTCAATTGTAAGTTTTTAATTTTTTGTATAGATAGATATGCTATCTGTCACTCTGATTGATTTATTATCAAAACAAAAGATATTTTATGGACTTTGCCTTTTAATTACTAAGGCATTAAATACTCATTTTTATGGTGTCAATTACCTACCTGCAAACAAATTAAAATAAGGATTAAAAAGGTAGGTACAGGTATTGGTACTTCTCAATACTGGTTCTGGTGCTTAAGAACATTTTTCCGAGCATTGAAGTATTTATACATTTTTTGGAACCCAATATACAATTACATCAACCTAAGAAAACGAATTTACAACTCTTAGTGGCGCAAATGCATGGAAATATGACATTACAATATAAAGTTCTGTTGTTTTTTCTTATAACGAATTTCAACCTTTCCCTGGTTAACATAAGAAATCTAAAAAAGGTCAACAATTTCTCCAAAACGAGCCTAATCTTCTTCTGCTTTAAGTTATATGAGGCAATGAAACCGCTGAGAGTAAGCAATTACCATCAATTGAAAGTTGCAAGACATACGGCTTAAACTGTTTGCCATGTCCATAATCTTCAACAATAAAAGTCAATAAAAATATACATACCTATTGATATATCTATAATAAATTTTTTCTATGTACAATTTTCTAATTGAATCCATCGCTTGAGTGTCTAGATTTCTGAAGATTGTTCTATGTTCCCAATTCAAACTGGATCACTGATAAATCTTTTGACAGAAAATCTTATAACGAGTTCCAGCATATACGCAAGTTTGTAGTTTTTCGCGTAGATGCACGTAACGTTAGTTAGTTTTGATTTTGTTTTCATTGAGATTTGAGATTATTTAAACGACTGCGACGTGAAGTGAAAAAGAGGCTGTCCAAAGTGGGTTATTGGAATACAAGATACATAACAGAGCTAGTTGAAGAAAAAAATACAATAATGTCTGCTCCTTTGAAGATTTTTTCTACGGCTATTTTCCTTTTAATCAGAAAGAGTTATAGTAGCCAGTTTAGTATTTCACAACATTGTTCAATATGTATGCTTAAGAAAGTATCAATTTCTCCACGGCTTACTCACACTACTATAGGTATTATTTGTTTAAGTAGTATTTAACAACATGCATGCACTTTGAATTATGTTAAAACTCCACACAATAAACGAAGCCCATTAAAACTGCATAAATATAGTTTTGAACTAATAACAAATTATTAATGTAAACATCAAGTTATAATATTTCATTATCTTTAGTCTTATGAAGGTGTGGCCGGTCAAGTTTTAACATTTTAGATTGATCCATTCTTCGTTATTGAATATCTAAGAGAACGGTTTACTTTTGTCAAAATGAACCAACATTTCTGTCTTTTTATCGACACTTGCAAGTTATAGTTAATGAATAATCTCAATTACAGATTCCAATGCGTGTTGTTGCTCATAATTTATTACAAGAAATTGACAAAGTCAGTTGCTCTTAATTAATTTTAAACACATGTTGGGTAAATGAAATGACATATGATTAAGAAAATCCCATTAGTATGATAGGAGACATGTTCATTAAAGAATTACGAAATCTACATTGCAACTTTTTTCGCCTTTTAATAGGAGCAAAGTCAAATTTGAACTGGTTTCAAATATGTTGCTAACTACATACAGTGTGGTAAAACAAGACTTTAAATAACTTATATTTATCATTTATGAGGCTTACAAAAATTTATTGGACACAACATTTCAGGGTCATTGAAGGTGAAAAATAAATGTGTGTAATTGAATAGTTAGAAAAAATTTAATGTTTAGGTTAAAAAAAAGTACTCTTGGACGGAAGTTGTTTTTCCTTCTAAAAACATAAAATTTGTCTATGATTTTCTCAATATTGGTTTATTTTTGAATAGATTCTTTTACTCTTGTAAAAATTATGTTCTGATTTGCGATTTATCATACTGTCTGTTCTTAATTTTTTTGCAAGTGCAAAATCGATTGCAACTTTAATTTTTATTCCGATTCCGTCTAATGGTATTTTTTAAGAATGCAAATATTGATTCGATAACTTACCTTTGATTCTCGACTGTGATCCAACACGAACGGCACTGACATGGCGATTTGTATCCAAAAGTATAGTAAAAATTGTTAAGACAACAGGAAAACTGTTCAATCCTAAATTAAAAATCCACTTCACAAACATATTGGGATCGTAGATGTTCCTTATTTTTTTTTTTTTAATATTTTTTTCCCGTTTAACCTAATTTTAAGTTGTTTAAAATTTATGTATATAAATATTATTTTAATACGAGCACTTTTTATTAAAAACACTTTATAATATGCATAACTTTACAAAAAAAATATGTCACAATAATCACATAATAGGATATGATATTATTAAAATTGCTAAACGTCCAGTTGTGAGATTAATACAGATTTATTTTGAACCCAGTGAAAATATATTCACAGCTTTTTCGATTAAGTATCCATATAAATGTATGATTTATCCATTCATGTACATTTATCTAATTGCAGGATTTATGGAAGTAATTGATCGTGGAAAGATTTTCCAAAGAAACCAAATGAGAACACCAATAAGCCAGCTCTGCGCGAAAAAAAGAAATGCGCGACCCGCGTCTAAGCACCAAACTGAAGACAACCTCAACTCTGAACGGTTATTTAAAACCTTCTGAATGAACCAAGTCTTAGAGTCACCAACTAGTGTTGAGCCCACGAAGACTACGATAGTGACGTAAAGAAAAAGAAACAACTTCGAATTGCAGCACAACTCTATTTAAAACTGAACCAGTGAGACAAGAATTCGAAGATCAAACCCTCATCTAAGCCTTCACTCTGCCTTCGGCGTTTGCCACCAATACCATAGAGCAAAAGCTTAGCTTTATTCCATACTAATATAAAATTAACTATGTATGAATTTTGCTCTTATGAACACGGCTTGCTATGTTGGCGGAATATCCGTTATTTCGATTTAAAGGAGCTATCTTGAATAGCCAAGAGAAAACTTTTAAGCTTCGTTCTCATTTTAAGACTCAAGAAAGAGTGTGAGATGGAGAGAGGTTTCAACTAATGAGAGCTGATTTATTTTGAACGTTCCGTTATGTCGTACGTTATTAAGACTCAAAAGAGAAATTTGATCTGCAACAGGTGGAAGTGCAAATAATGGTAGATCGTCGAGGAAATCGATCTCAAAGAGAGGCCTTGCTTGGTTTTTTGAAAGGAAAGTGAAAAGCTTTGGAATTTGCTGTCTGCTATGCTCACATTCTCATCTGTTTATACACATAAACAATCAGTCGCGGTCATAACAACTAAATTTACGTCAACTTTTTGCCTAGAAAAACGCATGAGTTCGATGTTAGCCAAGGCAATGACGACGGCCGGCGTGCGAGATAATCATTGCTTTGAAATCGAAAGTTGTTGTGCGTTGTGCATCGTGCCATTGGTGAGTATGTTGGTGAAGTTTTAGCCTGCATGAATGCTTGGTTTGGCCTAAATCTGTCGCTCGGTTGCAGTCAAAGTGGTTATGCTGGTTCTGAGAGCTGAGTTATATTTTGTTTTGGTGCGAGAGATATGACGCTTTGACACACCGCAGCTTGTAAGATGCGAATCGAAATAATTTACCGCTATGGAATTATTCACGGGAGTAGAGCAAATATTTATACTATTTGATTTGTTATTTACCTTAAGCAAATATTTATTTGACTAGTCAACTAACATTTTGGAGAAACAAATTTAAGTTTGCAACTTTTCTACAATAATTTTCCTCTAACGATATTTGTTTGATGATTTTGTTAGTAGATATGGTTTGGCATGGCATTAGATGTGTCTCCTTGATTTTGAGTTCATTATGGATTATTATATTGTCAGACAGCTGGATGAGTGTATGTTGAGGGTATTACTTGAGTAGCCAAGCTTTCCATTTTACGCTCATCCTTATTTGATGTCCAAGACCTTCATTTTCACATTTATTTTATAGATATGTAATAGTGCGGGTATTGTTTGTTTGTACTACGCTTTTCCGTTTAAAAGCAAATAAAGATTATGTTGCAGCTTACCACGAAAAGTAGATAACAATGTGCCTAACCTACACAAAACAAACAATTAATTTAAGAATTTGACCTTCATCTTAAAAATTGGTCTGAGGTCTTAAGCTCAAGGGCAATTCCAATTAAAGTGTTGCACTATTTAGAAATAACTTTAATTAAAGGTGTGTTAACTGATACAAAAACTGTTTTAAATTCAGTAAAAAAATTGTAAAAATTGATTTGGTTCAGAGTTGAACGATAGTTGAATAAACAACAAAGAACACATTAATAGACCCTTGAGTTATTTTCTGTCTGTATAAGGCTTAATATAGATCTATCAAACATTCGAGAAAAGAAGTTTAATCGCATGAAAATTTGTCGATACTCGATAGTCTATGCATTTTGATTTTTAACTAATGAAATCATTGATCGATGTAAATCAAGTTTTTCTTTATATTCATTGTAGTAAGATTTCAACATAATTTGCTGAAGGATACGTCATTAATAGTCTGGCTTATTTTGTTTTTTGAAAGTGATTACTAAAAGCAAAATTGATCTAATATCTCACTTAGATATCTTCTTAAACTTCAATAATTGAAACGTTGTGATTGTGACTCAGCAGCCAGTTAGTCCTGTTTATAAGCACAATATTGGAACGGATAGCGAAACTGTTTGAAAATGCAGCTCTTTTTCTTCGGTTGATGCATTTTTTCTTGAAGATTTTGAAAAGAAAAAACACACCACATCCACTGGTACGATAAAAATCTAATATAAATTGATTTATCGCACCAAGTCTGCCTAAACAGAAATGTGACAAGTTGCCTGGCATGTTTGTACACGGGTCATTAAAACTTTATGAATTATGAAAATGGAGTGCAAGAAACTGGGAAAAAAACACGAATTTCATTTTAATCTAAAAATACGCACAAAAAGTTGTTATTTCATAGTCATATTTCTCAAAGGTGTTCTGCCATATCCCTCAATGTAAAATACAGTTTTGCAACATCGAAGTCATTAAATCACTGTTGCTGATATGTCCGCCTGTACGTCGTCGCTGAAATAAAAAATTATTATAAATCAGTAAAAATCTACAATCTATAAGACTATAGAAGTACAGCTTGTAATTAATTGATTGCGTTCTGGTGCAGGTTTATTTTGGAAATTTTATTTCGTTCCTCTCAGATTTGATCAACTAATGAATCCATTAATATAGATTTTTTTTTTAATTATGCCAGTAAAATTACATCATGAAACCTTTCAGGTCTTTCAGTGAGTGCGCGTTCACTGAAAGTCAATTATTTATATCTCCTCAATACTTATTTTGAACTACCTATAATACTGCCGTGTTGTGGTTAAAGATGTGATAGCAGCAAATATTTGAAAATCTTGATTGGAGTTGAAAGGTTCACTTAGTCAGATTTGGAGGCTCATTGTGCAGGTGCTCGCTCTTATAGAGTAAATATTCAAAGAAATTCACACAACTCAAGGTCCCAAGGCGCTTGCAAATTGTTCTCATTCTCCTATTTGTTTTTTGCGCATTCTTTTTTTTACATTTATAAAACCACAATTCTTGTTCAATATTACCCGTTATTTATTGCAAATGCTAAAAATAATCCAAATAGAAAATGAAATTTGAATTATACCAATCTGCGTTATTCATCTTGGTCGATATGCCCCTAGGTTAAAACTTGCTTAAGAAATATCGGGGAAAGTTTTTTTTTTGGACCAAATTTGATTAGTTAATCAATTGAAGGTATGTACTGTGCATGTTATTGTTATAATTGTAGTTATAAAAATAAAGTGAACTCTTAAATTTTGTTTACATGGAACAATAAATAGATTATTTTTTATTATTTTACACTTTGTATTTTAACAAGTCTGAGACTCAAATTTAATTTTCAGATTTATCAATACCAACATTAAAATTGTATCAGCATGAACTGAAAAGTAATAACAATACTATTTATTCTCAAGTGAATTCCTGTTTTGAATGTCATACAAGTAATAAGTCTGAAAAAAATTGCTTCAAAACTTAAACACTTTAATCTGAAAATTAATGATGAAACAAAAAAATATAATTTAATTTTTTCAATGTTTTTTATTAGCCTTTTGACCTTATGGGTTATGACCATATCTAACTTTTGTCAAATAAGTTCTATTTATTTTTCAATGTTCTGTTGTTATAAACTGATGAAATAATTTAATTTTTTGTCAATTCATTTTTCGCTAATATTTGGTTAGTTTAGCATTTGTTTTGGTAGAAAGCAACACTTCAAGTGCTTAAGTAAATAATTAATGACATGACATTTCTAAGAACCCATAGCTTACTTAAATAAAATTTGATACTGTTTTAATCTCGAATCTTAAAATTAAAGTCTTAAAACAAAACAAACTAATTAAACATCACCTTCAAATCGTTTTTGTGCAGAAGACAATGCAAAATTTATTGCTCTTAAGTGTCGAAAAAAAAAACTAAAGGAGAAACGGGTACTGTATGGCCTTGATGTGTCATGCTGCTTTGTTTTCTTACTTATAAAAGTAACTGTCACTCACCTTGACTTCTTGAAATATTGCCAAATAATTTGTGACACTTGAAATTTTGTCCTATAGAAAAAGTTTCAGAATTTTGCATACCACGACCACTGCCAGGCCAGTACTGGAGAGGGAGACACTTGTTCCTATCTTAACTAACAAATTTTTTTGTTGGCTTCTCAGTGAAAAAAAAAAATATTTCAGTTATGTAAACTTAATAAAACAAACTTTTAAGGTATACCTTCAGATGTATATTTATCGAAAACTTTGATAAAACTAACTTGAAGAACAAAAACAGCAACGTAGCTGATTTATTAACAGTACACCTTGGACATTGGACTTTGCATAAAGTACCTACCGCTTGAAAGTCATTAAAAACGTAAAACATTGTTACACTCCTTAGGACTTGACACAATTGGTTCAGTGAAGCATTGCTGAATCTTCAAAGCCATCTTTATATTGCAGAACCATTAAAATCAACCTCCACCTACCACCAAAGTGAGAAAAAAGTATAACTGACTTCAAATACTTTCTCACTTCATTGAAAATTAGTAAGCTACAGTGTTGCTTTTAACTGCAATTAAATATAGTTCCCACACATTCGGATTCGTTGTTATGAATTTGATTCATCAAAACCAAATAAGCAGATAAAAATAGACATCGGTAATGCATTAGACGTCTTCAATTATGTGGTCAGTCAAAGGCCATTAAATGAATTAAACTGGGTCTTCTGAATAGAGAAATTTATTGAGTTGATGTTCAGCTCGAAAGATAATATCAGAAACAGTAATTTGATAGTGAATGTTCAATATTTTATTTTAAAATTCCTATTGAAGCTTCATGAGAAACCATTGAAAGTCATTGAACATTGAGTATCGAAATAGATTTTGGAAGATAAATGCTTAAATTGGGACACATATTCAATGATCAGTGGTGGTGATGCAATTATTTTGCTGCTATGAAAGGAATCTTGTTTGTTCATCTATCTTTGTTCCTTTTTCTGCTCAACAATTTACCATTAAATTACAGATTTAAATTTGAAAATACGACTGTAGTAATAGAAGTTTATGTATAAACAAAAACACGGTCAAATATTTATTTTCTGTACAATTAAAATAATTGTCAGCTGTAAACATGGGGTTCCTTTTTTATTTGCTACGAATCGTTTGTTGAAGAACCTTAACAAATATTTTACAGTTCACAATATAGTGGGGTAAAACTGGAACAAAAATTTCAGCACCAAATTCAAAAATATTAGATTATATATCATATAATATTAGATTCAATATCATATGAATAGTTTTGTAGCATCATTTAAAATCATTGCCCCTAGTTCTCTTTTTGATCCCATTTGTAATTGTTCCTGGCCTCCTAACACTTTAGTTAAGGAATTCACTGCTCCCTTGAGAAAATCACGTCCCTCAACTTCAAACCTTAATTCAAAAAACTGCAGAGACTCTCCCTCTACTATCAAAACGTAAGAGGATTTCGTAGTAAAACTACTTCTATTTATAAGAATTCTTAGGCATTTCCACATGATGTTTTAGTTCTTTCTGAAACCTGGCTCAACGCCACAATACTGGACACAGAGCTCTTTGATAAAGAGTTCTCAGTTTTTCGGAAAGACCGTCATGAGAATGCTATAAACTTAGTTGGCGGGGGAGTCCTCATCGCTGTGAGAAATAGTCTCTCGTCTTCCCTTGTTGTTTTCCCATTTACAGTTAATATTGAACTCATCTGTGTTAAGTTAACTTTACGGCAAAAATCAATGTTTTTATTAAATGTATATGTTCCTCCTAAAAGTCCAATGTCAGTGTTCACTGAACTTTCCTTAATCTTAGACTTTATTTTCAGTATTGCTGATCTTGACAGCTGTATTCTTTTCCTAGGTGATTTCAATCTTCCTCTTATTGATTGGGTTCCCTCTGAAGACGATTCCTATTTTGAAGCTTCTACAGTTTCTTCTCAACTGGAGCTTCAATTGTTGGATAACATTTTTTCTTCCAATTTACAGCAAGTAAGCTGTATCAAAAATAAAATGAATCGAATACTAGACCTAGTATTCTCATTCGACGCAGTAAACACTGCAGTTGTAGAATCTACATCTGCTTTATCAACCATAGATAATTTCCACCCTCCCTTAGATATTTTTCTTGACTTGAGCGGTCATTTAATTGAGAATAGTAATCCCCATGATTGCTCATATGAATTTGACTTCCGAAAAGCTGATTTTTTGCAGCTTTCAAATAGCTTACTTTATTCCGGTATCCATGAATTACCGTCCTGCAATGATATTGACGCAATTATTGCAAATTTCTATTCTTTGCTTATGGGTTGCATTGAACAGGCAGTTCCTAAGAAGAAATCTACCCACTCTAACGCTTTTAGTCATCCTTGGTATACTAAAGAGCTAAAAACACTTCGTAATAAGAGAAATAAGGCCTGGAAAAAATACCTTAAATCCATGACCTTAGAAAACCAAGTAGTTTATATCTAATTTTTTGAAGAATTTAAGAAACTGTCTTATGAACTTTATAGTGAGTATTTACTTACTATAGGAAGCTCTCTGACGTCTGACCCGAAAGTTTTTGGAAATACATCAATTCGAAAAAGAAATGTGATGTTTATCCAATGAACTTTACAAGCAATAATGTAGCCCTCAACTCAACTTCTGAAATTTGTGAAGAATTTGCAAATAATTTCAGCAAATCTTTTATCGATTCCCCCGCTGTTGTAAATAAAGATTTTTTTCAGTATTTACGTGGCTGTCCACAAGTATTGTTTAACAACATCTCAGTAGAGACTGATGACATTATAAACATTCTTTCTCTTCTGAAAGAAGACTTTTCGAGTGGCCCAGATGGTATTCCACCTGTTGTTCAAAAAAAGTGTTAGTCTGTGTTAGCACCTCCCCTCCGTTCCATTTTCGAATTGTCTTTAAAATTAGGAAAATTTCCGTCAATTTGGAGAAACGCTTATATTATACCAGTCTATAAGAAGGGAGATAAGGCCAATATCGCCAATTATAGACCAATATCTAAGCTATCCTGCATTCCTAAGGTGTTCGAACAAGTTATTTGTGAAAGTTTGACATTTCATTGCAGGAACATCATCTGTCACCAACAGCATTGTTTCATGCAGAAACGTTCCACTGTCACAAATCTTCTTGTCTTTATAAATCAATGTGTATGCAGTTTAGAATGTGGTCAGGAAATCGATTGCGTCTATACAGATTTTTCGAAAGCCTTCGACCAAACTCTCTCACGCCATCATAAAATTTAAACTAAATGCATATGGCTTCCCTCCATTTTT
Organism: Sphaerophoria taeniata; assembly: GCA_943590905.1. Classification (NCBI taxonomy): domain Eukaryota; kingdom Metazoa; phylum Arthropoda; class Insecta; order Diptera; family Syrphidae; genus Sphaerophoria; species Sphaerophoria taeniata. The sequence continues at coordinate 372,789 of OX016540.1, forward strand.
CATCACTTGGATATCCTCATATCTCGAAAATAGGTCTTACCAAGTAAAATTCAGGCATTTTATCTCTAAGTCATTTTTTGCTAATTCGGGAGTTCCTCAGGGTAGCCATCTAGGACCTCTACTTTTTAATTTAGCTATAAATGATGCCCCGTTATGTGTACGTAATAGCAAAATTCTCATCTCCGCAGATGATATGAAGATTTACAAAAACATCTGTTCTAGTAATGACCACATTCTTCAACAAGATGAAATTAATAGTTTTGCATTGTGGTTTGAGAAAAATAATTTAAATCTAAATCCAATTAAATGTCAAACAATGACCTTTTCAAAGAAACGTGCACCGTCTTCATATGACTACGCCATCTCACAGCACATTCTAACCCGTGTAACTTCCGTAAGAGATCTTGGAGTTTTTTTTACCCCTGTATTAGATTTTTCTGTGCACGTTAACAACATCGTGAATAAAGCAAACTCAATGCTTGGATTTATAAAGCGTTGGTCAAAGGAGTTTCACGATCCAAATATAACCCGCGCTCTATATTATTGCTATGTTCGTCCTCACTTAGAATACGCTTCCCAAGTTTGGTCACCTCATTACAATATTCATATTGAGAGGCTAGAATCTGTTCAAAGAAATTTTACTCGTTTTGCCCTTAAAGGTATTCTATGGAGTGATCCTTTGAATGTCCCCTCTTATGAAAACCGTTTACTAACTCTCCAAATGGAAACATTGTCAAGTAGACGAAACAACAACGACATACTATTCTTCCATCAAGTTATTACTGGTGTAACAGATGCACCGGAACTACTTGGCGCTATATCTTTCAACCATCGGAGTGGTGGTTATAATTTTCGTAGGAAGGACTTGGTACAAGAACCAAAACATCGTACCAACTATGGATTCTATGAGCCCTTGACACGTAAGTATGAGTAGGCTTTCAAACTGCAACTCAGACTTGTTTGATTTAAATATAAACAAAAATAAATTAAAGTCTTTGATCAAGACTAGTGTTCTACACTTTTAAATGTTTTTCTGTTTACTTAATTATTATATGTATTAATCTTGTTTTGTTACTGTCTTGTTCCGAACAGAAATTATGTTAATTAACTTGCAACTCTAATGTTAACATTATTTATTTTATGATCTTATAATATATTCGTTTCATTTATCAATTTTTAAATTGCATTCCATAGAAAGAAACATCCCTCCCAGCCTCATCGATTCATGCTGTTCATTCTTTCATTTAATTGTAAAATTCCATTACATCATATACATATCTACGTACACAAACCCTGAAGTGTTGTTCGGCGGCATTGCAACTGGCCACTGACCCAGATTAATTAAGCAGCTATTCTACAAAAAACCATCAACTACCGATATGATACACGCAACTAATTTCTATCTGATTTCCTGCCTCTTTTGCACGCTTCCGAATCCAAAAATGACAAGGTTATATTACCTGAAAATATGTAGGTACATATGTTTGTCCTGAGGTACAGTTGGCCATAAATAAGTCCAATTCTGCTAGCGCAATAACGGCTAAATACTGAAATTCTAAAATCAATTAGCTAACAGCGTTTGAACAGAATTCCACATAATCAGCTCGAGCACGAACTTCCAAGGCAAACATCTAAAAGAAGCTTTACGCTGCAAATATACATTGAACGCACGATATTTAGCTCAAAAAACGCACTTCAAACACACAAAAACAAAAAGTCAGAAAATATTAAGACAAACAACAACACAAATTACTTCTTTTCAAGAAATCACGCGCTATAATTATCTAAACAGCTTGCCTTTGGACATGAATGATTAAATGTTGTATCTTTTGATGGTACACGGTGGTTGTCGTAGTTCCAATGTTAATAGGTTCCTATCGGTTCAATTCATCTAAATGATCTTGATCGACTAAGAGTTTTTGAATAGTTTAAATCCTTACCACTTCACATGGGTTGCTCTTATTCAAGCTTAAAATCGTGATTCTAAAGCTGAAAAATTATGGTGGGGTGGGTGCCCATGGTTTATATTAAAAGCATAATGTACAAAAAAATAGCATTCGTCAGGTGCTCAGCGCTAAATTTCTTGTAAACAACATTATTTCAGTCATTTATTTTATCAAATTTAGTCTACTTATTTGAGCATGAGAGAATTTTAATGCACACTGTGCACAACTTGCGTTCTTTATTCAAGTTTTTAGACATTATCTTATAGGTACTTAATCTTTCCCAGATATGGCCTTGATTTTATTTTGACAACGATAAGTATGCTGGCCATATCTGCAAAAAAGACAATGTTAATAATGTTGTTTTCGTCAGATCAGAATAGCTTTAAAAATTAGTTTTTATAAATACGTATGGACTATCCATATGTATGACCAATCTACATACAAATTATTCGTATTTATAAATGGATGGATGAAAACCGGAATTTTGCGTGATCTGAAATGCATCTACAATCTACATACCTTGCACCTTGCATAATCAAATCAAAACCTTATTAAAACGAACTAAAAAAAGTCCTCCTAATGAATTACTAGTTTTGCGGAGCATATTAACTACCAGCTTTATATGTCTACACCATGAAATAAACAGCAATTGACTTTTCGCAATTTCCTAGTAACGTTTAAAGCACTTTTTTGCACAAACTTATACTTCACATGCAAAATAGCGCACTTTTATACTTCTTGCGTATTGTGCAAATTTTGCAAACTAAGTTTACTTATTGTGGAATGCTGAGCTGCCCAGATTTTTGCAAACAATCACCATATTCAAGAGAGAGTCACTACTAATTAAAAATTGCACAATAAAAAAGCAATTTGCAGTCATTTGCACAATGTTATCTTTGAATGTGAAATCTTATGCAGTCCATCATTAGTAATGTACAAAATTAATTAATAGAATTTAAATAAATGAAAGCAATTTTTGTTTGTTTTTTTCGTTATTGTTTTTGGCGAATTTTCGGCTGTTATAGCTTTCGCCTTACGACGACAACGCAGTGACATCTAGTTTTAAAATTAAATAATTTTTTGTTCAAACTAAAAAACGAATGAATCTTTGTCAACCAATATAGATCGGATTTGAAACAAGTTTTATGTAAATTCGCCGAAAGATTTAAGACCAGCAAGGTAATGGAGTTTTGTTTAAGTTGGTGACATAATAGCGATCAATGATTTTATCAAACGAGACTTTGAACTTGCGTGACTTTGAAGTTGTTTTGATGATCAACTGTGAATGAGGAGTCAATCATGAAATCGAGGCTAATTTTATTATTATGATATCGGACAAAAGACCACAAACTACTTTCCCGCACTTCTTTTCCCGAATGTCATATGACAGCAAAAGATGATTCTACCTTTCTTCATGAGAATCTACTCCTCTTTGTCACTGAAAGTTATGAGAATTGAGGAGATCGAACTCTGACACCTTTTTCAATTTTTCTAACAGCCCTGCACTAGGCCACAACCTTTTTCAAAAATAGAAATTTTTGGGAGACATCCAATGCTGAGAATCATGGAGAACGAAGCATTCAAATTCTTCGTTCAAATAATCCGTTTTTTGTGAAATCAATCAGTTTCAGATGGTTCTCGCTATAGCCATAGGGAGGAGGCTCGATTGCGTTTTTTTTATTATTTTTAAATAAAATAGAAAGGTGTAATTAAAAGTTCGAGTGAATTTTTGAGACAAAGTCTCTTTAATACTCATTCAATTAATAAATACAAAAATTAACTTTTGTAGCCATTCAACAAAATTTAATTTTTGTATTGCTACATAATTGTTTAAGTGCCGATTTTCAGTCGTCAGATAAACAAGCAGATAGTGTTTATTCGACAGACAACAAAATATAGGATTTTTCAATCGTCAGATAGACTTTATCTGACGATTCACCCTCTTAATTATTTGACCGATGAATACTCAGATAAGTTTATTTGCCGGTTTGTTATTTGTAGATTTTTTCGATGAGTGAAAAATTGCCTATAAGCTGTTTACAATATTCTAGTTATTTGTTTACAAACATTTTTCCAAAGCAAACGAGAGAGAGTAGATTTGATACACATCTAATTTAAAAGTAGTGACACAAATTTCATTGATTAAAAAAAACTGATTTATTTTGTTGTCATAAAAGCATCATAATGCGTTTAGTACGCCCACTGTATAGAAAATGAGGACAAATTAATGTTTTTTTAAGAATAAAAATTCTATTTGTGTTAGAAGAGTGTTTTAAACAATTAACGGGCTTACAACTTCAAAACCTCAGCTAAAGCAAATGGCCCAAACACTTGCTGACCAAACAACCATAGTTTTTCAAATCAGAATAAAAGTATGCCAATTATGGGTGGGTAGGGTATAGGTTTCATTTGGTATTAACGTACCTACCTGATTATGAAACTACCGGCATAATATTATCAAGGTGTCTTGTATATATTGCCTCATGCATCAGCATCACTAATGGTACAGGTGGGAACAAGTATTTCCTATCCAATACTTGGTTCGTCACGTGAAAGACAAAACAATTTTGACCCAAATACCATTCATAGTTTATTTTTTGCTTGTTTCCATTTTGTATAATAAGACTGATATATTTGATCAATAATGCGAGCCAACCATTTGCACTCGAAGCTATTTATTAATTTCAGTCTTTTTTATGACTTCAATTTGAAATTTTAGTTCAGATAAATTCTTCCGCAGAGCTTAAACAATAGCGTCAACAATGTTGTGTCAAAACTCTCAAGATCATTGAAAGGGTTTGAAGCAGTAACAATTTTATTTGATCAGTGGGTGTTTCTATTGGAGTACCACTCCCATCAGTCATGGTTAATTATGATTGAATTGAGTTCACTTACGAATTACAAATGCTGAAACTGAATGAACAAAAATGAAAGCAAGGTGTACGAACTATCATTGGTAAATTTAATTAAAACCGCTAATAGCCGCTAGCGATACGAAGAGAAAATAAAACGTATTTGGTTGAAATGTATTACTTACTATAAAGAACAGTTTCATGTTGAATTTCACTTTGAATAAGGGATAGTCACCTGTTTTTATTCCATAAGAAAAGTATTAGTAATATATACTTTAATGTTTTAATTACTTTGACCATACCTAGAGAAATTCAAGAAAAATTACATCATATACACCTAATAACCACTAGCAATGTTCTCTCAAGAAAATGTTTAAGGTGTCGTGATGACGCTAAAATTAGAAGAACACTTTCCCTTCGAATTGTCACAGGAAGATTGATCTGTTGAGTTGAAGTAGAAAAGTTGGTTCAAAATTGAATTGGATTTCTCACACTGCTTATCGTTAAAATTAGATGAGAATCTTGTCAACTATGTATTTTTTTGTTGTATGTGTTTTAATTATAGTTCAATCTCCAAAATTATTTAATTCTTTTATTCATTTCTGTAAACTGAAATTGCTTTGTTCCAGTAATGACGAATATCTTAGATCAAATTCAACAAAAAATTACATTACCTATTACCTGAAAGAATTTTGTTTGTGTAGGTTTTTGGAACTCGGCTTGTCCATACTTATTTCTGCAACCAATGATTCCATAACTTACTTCATAATTCCGGAAGACAAATTTTGACTTTAGTACACACGTACTTTAAACTGGTCCATTACCAATACCATTGCATAATTGATCACATCCCTCTAAAAATCCAAATTATCAACTAAAACCATAAATGTTTATACTTAACTTAAGCCCACAGTCTATAAGCATTGCATCTTTCTATGCGACTGAGTACAAAATTGGTTTGCTAATTCGTTTCAAGACTTTTCTGTGTCTGATGGTCCACTTCTGGTGTGATATTAACCTGCATTCGTGTTTGGTGTTTATTGAATCGTATTTTTTTTTCAACCTCAACTTGTTTAACAAATTACCATTCAGTGTTACGTATTTTGCAATTCGTGGCACATTCACTTGAAGGATAGACCAAGAGCATAATATTTATTACGTCGAATGTTTGTCAGGAGAGTAATTGAGTTTTGAGTTATGTGCTTTGATAGTATTATTCAACTGCGACCGATGTGCTGCTGATTATATTTTAAGGAAAATCATAAACTTGTTGGTTTATTGGTAGGATATATCCAAATTGAAAAGAAACTTTCTTATCATAAAATGTATGCTTGGAATCATGTTGTTTATTTTGGAGTGATAATTGTAAGCAAAATCTTTTTCTTATATTTCAAAACAATTGAATACTACTACTACTTCTATACTATTCGACAGTTTATCATTGTCCCATTAGCAAAAAAACGCCCTTAAGCACAAATCAATGCCTCGCAATTATTTAAAGTGGTTCGCACCCAATTGCTACCAGTTGCTGGAAAACAATGCGCCCCCAGTTGCCGTAAATTATACAGCAAATTGTCAAAACACATTGCCCCACATGAATTCAGACTTGCAGTCTGTCTCAGTCGCTTGCCACAACGTACGGCAAAATGTTGCCTAGCTGCACAGCTTTGTTACATACTTGTTAAACATATATGATTAAACATGCGTTGTACATGCTTCAGCACCAGGCTATTGCCTGATTGCCTAAAAATGTTCCTACTCTCATGTCAAAGAAATTAGCTTGCCTTGAGGCATGCACCCGATTTTGAGTTGGTATCAGGTAGATTGAATTAAAAGTATTTAAAATATTTAAGCTCGTAACAGTTGTTAAGTTATGCGAATAAATTGTCTTTTGGTGAAAAAAACTTAACCTTAAATTACTGCGAAAAATATTGTAAAATGTTATCGTTAGAAACGATACTCCTTCTGGAGTACGTGTACCTCTTGAAGCAGAGATATACCAAAGAATTTAATGGAAAGATATTTTAATCAAAAATAAAACTCTAGAGACATTGACCCTAATGGACTCGGATCAAAATATTTTCTTTTATCAAAAATATTTTTATTTTATTTTTTGCAAAAATAGTTCTTACAATGTAGATTAAGGAAATAAACATGTATTGAACAACTATAAGAAATGGAATGAGGAAGTATTTTAAATCTCCCATAAATAATGGCTTTAACTTACTAAAACGATTCAAGGAAGTGAGACGAGTGCGTTTTCGTTTAACGAAAATATTTCCTTTCTACTTTTACATTATGTCCACATCGATTGTTTAAAATTTGAACATATAAACAAGCTACTTTAAAAAAATTATCTACTCTTAGAAATAAGTGTGAACAATGTATAGCACAATTGAAAATGTCTACAAAACGTGTTCATCCACTAATTGAGTTAATACTTATAATGCACACTTAAAATAATGTTTATAACTTCAAACAAATGCCGCAACTTCTTCGCATCAATACCAATTATCTTTTAAGTGGCTCTCCTCTTCTCATAAGCATTGACTTCTGTTTTGAAAATGATGCCTTTGCGCGTTCGCACTTCATACTTCCCATCTTTTTGTACAAGTTATTTTCAGAGGGAAATAAAAGAAAAAAAAAACTGAAGATATAAGCACGAAAAAACCTTGACAGTGAACTTCTTCTTCATAATCTTGTTTTCTCATTTCAAACCGTCCACACCAATGTTGTTGAAGATTCATTAACAACGATCTTAAAGTGGGTCAACCAAAAGTCATGTTACAGATACACAAATACAACAATCATTATGCACTTTGTTGGCAATCGAACAATATAATACCAACATATAAGCAAACGATAACAGACTCAGGTGAATGCGCATCGTTGCGGAGCTGAAAAAATAAGCTACGCGGCGATTCCTAGTTTGGCGGAGCGGGGTACGCAGCTGTTTTTAATGATCATACTTACTGCTGATAACTGCAAGTAGACCAGATAAACATTAGGATTGTTTTGCAGACAGCTTACAAGCTTATACAGATGGAAAGATTAAGATATTTAACTTGTCGGTCTTTTATTACATTGTTGAACACCTAACAATTTGAAATAGGTGTTTATTTCAACAGGTTTGATTTTGTTTCAAGATCGTTAAAAAAATGAAAGTTTATTGAAATTTTATAAAACATTCCTCTATACAAATTGTTTATGGCGGTCTTACATGAAAGTTGCCAAAGATTGTTAAATAGGTGAAGTACAAATAATCACAATCTTTACCACAAAACCGGATGAAATTGTCAAAAACATTAAACTTTTCAAATTCAATGATTCAACTACGACGTTTAACATGCTTATGCTATTTCTAATGAAAATAATTGAGACTTTCAATTTAGAAAATCCTCGATATTAAATTAAGCTCCATACATTGTTGCAAACAATTTAAAAAAAAGACAAACTTTAAATTTGACTAAAAATTAGGTTTTCGATACACAGAAAAAATATTGCTCTTAAAATATGCAGCAAATGGTTTGATAAACGACCTTGCATTACTTGAACCTCAATTATATGATCAATCAAGGTGTTTCGTTTCTTCAGGTGATATGTGTGTGACGGCAGTAGTAGAGCACCAACTGGGCGGTTACGTCAACCATGATAAAAGCTTTATTAAAAGACCAGAAAAGTCCGTCCTTGGACAACAAAACAACACATCACCCAAAAATATATTTACGTAGCCCATAAAAGTATCCGGATTATAATCGGTTCAATGCGTGCTTCCATTTTCTCAATCACTGTTTATGTGTATAGATGTTATGCACTTACCAAGTTTTTAACTCAGCTCTTTTGTTTACGCTTTTTTGTTACTCAAGCTGAATTTTCAGCTTTTTTTTTTGTTTATTGTATTGTGTTACGTTTGACCATTTAGAGTTACTTAACATTTAAGTGAAATGCCCTTTGACATTGCTTGGTCGGGAAGTCTTAAATTTTGCCTGGGGCTCTTTTTAAGCGAATGTACCAACTAGATCAATCGCTTGTAGCTTTCAATAAAATTATTTTTTATTATTTTAAGTTCAAAAGAAATATGCTAATATAAAGGGTGTGTCTTTGGCTAAACAATTTTTTCTGTTATTGTGTTCAGCACTTGGAATTCATTATTTCACGTTTATGGCAAACTTTAAAAGTTTTCTTGTTTTCCTTTGCTTATTGGATCTCATCCAAATTATAAACAGATGTTGTGTATAGCGAGTTTTCATCCAGGCGGTATTGATTTATTGGCTTGTATGCGTAGTAGTTCCGTTTTGGAGGTTTCATTCAGATTTCAAACAAAATTGACTTCGGAGTTGTAAGACAGATAATTTCATTGAGTAATTGGCTTATTTAATGTAAGCTGCCAAATGTTTACTCATTATTAACAAATCTACGCCGAAACACTTGAGCTTAACCATTATGGAGTCAATCATTATACTTGCCGAGCAAGCTGATTACAAATTTCTTTCATTAGAAAGTGAACGATTTCAAAGTAATATTAAGATCGGTATCAATGTGTTTCTCGTTTGTTTTGTTCAATTTATGAATAAATAATTTCACTTTCAATCATATAAAGCCTTTTCAATTTGATTTGTTATGCGTTCATATATGTACCTACTATTTTTTTGAATCACCTTTCGCTCCCAATAATCCAAATAATAGAAATTTTGTATACAATTCCAATTTGATGGTTCAACTTGTATATCTTAAACTATTGGAGTTGTGAGATTTTTTGAACTAGCAAAAAACTGTTTTGACTGAGATGAGACTGCGTAGATTATATTGTATGTTTGATTTTTCGGGTACTCTACAAAGCCCACAACTGAATTTGATTTTTACAAACAGAAAATTAAATGTTTAACGGCAAACGGAATTAGAATTCCAAATATGTAGACATATACAAGTTGAGGAAGTTACATTTTTAAACGGTTTAATTTAGCAACGAACGGCTGTAATAAAAAGTCAAGTTACCCCTTAAGGCAAATACTATTAAAGCACGGCAATTAACATTGTTGAAATATTTATGAAACACTTTAAAGTTGTAACTATAATTTGTTGAGCAATGAAAAACGTGTTAATGAAATGTGATACCTAATTTTGTTGGGATCTCCAAGTGTGACAAGACTTAAATAAGAAGTTGGAACAAGTTTTAATGATTTGACAAAACAAGGGATATAAATATATTGTTGATAGGCCAAAGGCGTCGTTATCAAAGTCTTCGCTTATTTTGATGTCGTAGAGAAATATCGATTTACAGGTTTTTTTTTTTATTTGAATGCAAAAATCTTGAATGTTTCTACAAAAATTGCATACCGAAGTGGCGTTTAAAGCATGACTTAGACCAGGAGTGCAAATGAAGTATACTGTCCGCCAAAAACTTTAATATAAGAGAAACGGGTTAAAGTTTCAAACCAATTTTATTTATTTTGTCCCTTGCCAGCAAAAGCTGCACGTCAATTGAAAACAACCTTTTTATCAAATAGCAGTTTTAACTCTTGAGTATAAGTAAGTTTGTTTGATGAGTTTGTTTAATATTGTATTTAAGAATTCAACAAAAATTTATTTTGTTGATTCATACGTTAAATTTTATTGCATCTGAACTGAACGATGTTGACGACCGTTCATTTTTAAGAACGTGCAGACATGCCCATTCGAGTTTTACCGGTTAACCTGGTGCAGAACTTCAGTTTCCGTTCATCGATAACATTTATTTGGTGTCAATTTATTTTTATTGATCAAGTGACCGACAAACATCTGGCAAAAATAAATTTCAAGTTTAAAAGTTGGGTGATTAGCTAAAAACAATCCAAAGAAGGTTGAAGAATCATGGTTTCCTAAAAAAAAACAACATTAAAAATGCTTGATCTTATTTAGCAATGAACAACATTTAATGAATTAACAAATTTTGTCTGAAAACACAAAAATATTTCCAAAACTGCATAGGGGAACGACAGCCATGAATTCTTTCAATGTCGTTGCTTATTAAGCTTTAACTAAGACCAGTGATAATTTAGTTGCATGATGCTAATAATAACAACAAGACAATAATTTGGTTAATTAAGCTAACTAGATTTCGTCTGACACAAGGTTAGAGCATATGAATCATTTAATTTTGCTGTTTCTGTCTTTAGTAACAATATCGTTGAAACACAGTTAAGTTAATACATATTGGATTGACTGTCTTAAAGTGAAAAGATAATTCATAGTTGTTTTTCGTTAGATCTTAAGCTATTAAAAACAACATCTTAATTCGGCTCTCAAATGAATGTTAAGTTTTTGCATTTTACGATGTAATGTATATGCAATGCATTACCGCACGATCATTTTCATTCCAAGAACGTACCCTATTTGATTAAAAAAAAAAAGAATTTTTATGAAAACTGTTTACAAGTGCAACGTTTAAAGTGAGTTTTATTGCTACAAGTAAGCAAGATAGATAGGAAAGGATACAATTTTATTTATCTTTTAAACAGGTAGCTTATGATTTAAATATTTTCTCAAGGTAAAATCTTATTATTTGTACTTCAATGATTTGAAATAAAATTTTTAATTTATTTGCAAAAAAGTGCTTTAAGTTTTTTTTAACTATACCTATACTATTCCTATTGCTTTAGTACATAAGAGTCTTGTCACAAAAATCCAATTTGCCTGCACGGAAACACAATCAAACGAAGCTTGTGGCCTATAATAACACAAAACTCTTCGCTGGATATTTTCAGCACGGGACACATTCCCATTCTCATGTTACAATCAACCTGACGAATCACGATTTTAGTTCAAAAGGGAGATATCTCATCGAGGTGATTGTTTGTAGAGTGCCAACCAAATGGCTTAAAGCAATACAGTCAACAGTTTAATAAATAATTAAGTCTGTAGACATTTGTTTAGAAAGATTAAAAGATTGTGTTGGGGTTTAAAAAATTAAAACAATAAGCCCAAGATATAAGTATTGTGCAATTAATCCGGTTGTGTCTTGTGTGTGAATATAAAAAATTTTCAACTGCAGCTTGCCACTTTATTCAAATTGGTCCAAATGCTTGCTCGACTTAGGTTCTGAGATAATTTTGTCTTCATGATAGTTGGAGGAAGGTTGCGGTCGGTGAAATGTGCTGGCCTGGCCATTCATATTCTATTATGTTCCGGCACCACCAGGTGTTTGGTTTTTTTATTTGTTTTTCCTCTCATTTTGTTGATCCGGTAGTAAAATGCGATGTAGCTTGTGCAAGAAAAATGTGTGCTGTGGACTTTTGGATTTACTTTAGAAATACACCACAGCACATTTTTTTGTATATAAATATGTATGTGTCATACCCTGAGCATAGGTTATTCATTTCAAGGCCCCTCGATTCAATTCTGGGTGGTTGGACAGAAAATTATGCACGACTAGGTTTTTGTCATCCTGTTAAGGTGACTTCTCGTGCAGGTCCAAGGCACGAATTTTTAAAACACGAATTAGTTCAACTAAATGTAAAAGTAGGTAACTTTTTTTGGGGTGGAACCAAGGCGCGATTGAGACTGTGGTAAGGTGAACGGAAATATTTTGATAAGGCTTGTAAATAGCCGATATTTTGCAATTTACTTTACTAAAGTATTAGGATGGGTGTTAAGTTCCACCAATTTTAAACAGGTACACGCTGACGCCAAACTTCTTTAAAATTAAGTTTGCAAGCCAATCTAAAAAGGGAAAGTGATTTAAACAAACAAATTTGGCAATATTACATTGAAATCAAAATTTAACTTAGTAATATTTAATTGTTCTTTATTCATTTGTGTGGTAAAAGGTTATACCTACTTTTATAGTAAATTAATCTGACAAAAGTTTCCTTTTGTTTAAATAGTAGGTATAAGTTCCAAGAAAATACGCCACTAAATAAAAGATAAAGAAAACAATAAATTTTGACATTTCCGTGTTACAAATAGGCTTCAAAAAAATATTTTTTGCAAGCTATGTATATCCTTGATTACTTGTATTTCTTTCATAAACTATGTTTCTATTTTGCCAAAAAAAAAAACTTTTTCATTGCTACTATTCAGGACAAATATCAAACCAGATCTTTTCTTTAAAATCGTATAAAAGTTGACATTGAAATTTGTACAATATCTGGTGTGCTCTCGTGTTTTGTCAAAAAATATTTAAAACTAAAAACTTGATGTGTTTGCAAAAAGTCCGGTTTTCGATATAATGTACTTTCATAAATTTTTTGTATGACCTGTTGACGCTAGCACTCAATTATATAGGATGGATTTAGTTAATATTGAGCAAGATAGCAGCTTTTAAAAATTGTACTGCATCTAAGAAGGTTTTTTAATCGTGAGGGTTTTAATTTTTTCTGTATGTGTTTTATTGTTCTAGTATAATTGCGAAATTAACCTCTGGAAGGTATCAATTCATTTGTTTCTCGATCTTAAGTATCTAGAGCACCCATAAAGTTGTTGCCTTCGATTGTGTTGTTGAACTATATTATGAATATTTTTATTGGTCAATTAGCTCTGTTTCTTTTACATCATGCATGATTAAGTAGTTTCGTATTCAAATCAATCACCAAAGCTCAACAAAACAATGACACTCATAGAATGGGGGTACCTTACCCAGAGTAGGTATATGAAACCTTAGCTTTTACTCTTTTGTATTGTGAAACTAAATCTCAAACTATGCACTAATGATCTCCAATCAATTTTCGCAAATGGCCACACAAAGTCTTGTGTTCTTTTTTTTATTCAATCGGGTCACGTTTGGCTCAACTTGGACGGACATATCGTTGCTTCTGAAATGCCTGATTGGTACAATTGATCATTAAAATATCAACTGGACCATAATCACATTTGGTGTTTGGGAAAATTGATTTATACGGATTTGTATTCAATTTACCGGCAGTTAAGTGATTGAAATTGCGTTTTTCTCTTGACAGTGTCATTGATATTCTATGGTGATATCTGATGCATAAGCACGCATACCGACATTCTTTTCATTCATTCATTCACTTTTGTTGACGGGACCTTGATTGATTCTGTTGGATTTAAGAACAAATTGGGATTCTTTAAAAACCATAAATCAATAAAGTAAAATGTACCTATTTCAGCTTTTTAACACATTTCATAGTATGGTTTGAGTTTCTAATGGCCAGCTAAAAGAAAGGGTTCCATGAACAGTTCATTACTTCATCTGAAAGACGAATGCAATGTTGACAGTCAATGCACTTACATTTTTAACTTTAATTTTGACTTAAAGTCGTTAACAAAAATTGTTCAATGTTAAGGCAAATTTAAGCAAAATTCAATAAAATTTAAAATAATTTTAGTTTAATGGTTCACCATCGAGTTAACTAGATACAATTTGATTTCTCTCTCACCATTCCTAACAAATGTCAAGGATGTAAGAAAACAATATTCACCCGCAATCTTGCATTCCCCGAAACCAATTTGAATATAATTCAAAATCACGATTCTAAAAAATGTAAGTACTTTGCTTTGCTTGATTTAATTTTTGTTTATGTGGTCGAGCACTCCCATCGGGAAAGCAATAATAATTTATTCACATCGGGTGTGGTCAAGCATATGGCTCAATTTATATTTCTCTTTATAAACTGAAGGTCATAAAATAGATCTACACTTTTTGTTGATTCAGATGACAGCTTCAATCAGACAACATAGTCAATTGAAATGGTAAAAAGCCAATTCAAGATCGGAACTATTCATAGAGTATAATAATTATAGGCTGCCGGTTGTATCTCCTTAAGGTAATATCGATTCCATTGTTCCTATCAATATCATTAACAACACTTTTTGGTATAAACAAAATCTTTTTTCCTTTAGCGCGGCAGCTGGACAACAACCAACGTGATCTTGATCTGGGCATTGAACAAACAGCCGATTGTGTGAATTCATTCATATAATTGTCAGATACAAATTAATGAATGTCGTCTTTATTGTAAGGCACTCTGGAACACCAACAAAGTGAATAAAATTGGTACTTTAAGCTGTAAACTTTGTCTTAACATAATAATTGGCCGAAATCTCTCAAGCAATGGTAGCTTTATTTACTTGCAATGGTAACCGGAAAACTCAAATTGAACATACCTATTGCCATTGGCAATTTTGTTCCGCTTGAATAAACTTTTTGAGTCATAATTAATAGTCAAACAAAGATTTTGGCTAGATCCTTGGGTCGGGGGAAAAACACTAATCTTCAGTATAAAATTAAAAGATTTTATCTTTTGTCGGCAGTTCATTTTCCATTTCTTAAAGTTTAACTAAACTAAATACATCTTGAAGACACAAATTACTTTAAGCTTATCAGCAAATACAATCATTGTAGTGACGCCCTGGTGAGACTTTTTATTAGATGTTTTATTCATTGGAGAAAAAATGGCAGAAATTTATCCTTTCTGTGTGGCTGGTAGTATGACCAGTGTTGTACAGCAGTTTTTGCATATAATACGAGTAGGTTAGCGTTCGTTTTTGTTAGTTGGGACTGCCCCCTAGCTAGCTTCTATACCGATATAAACAAAGGCTTACTGTTGCTTGTGGACCAAGATTATGAATTAAATGTGGTAAGTTGTAAGCCAATGGCGTTTGGTTACACACTCTACTTCAATCTTTCAGTGGTTGCTACCTGCTACCGTGTTTCACAAAACGTTTAATCTCTTAAGTTTAGGAAGAGATGCATGACATATCTGTATTTGTAATTTTTGTCCTAACAATGTCGTTTTGTATGGTGAATTCACTTTCAAAGTGATTGTTTCAAATTCAGATTTTCACCTTTCGATGCATTGCCTCATTTCAATCGATGACTTTGCGTCATTTTTAATAAAATTCAGATTTAAAATTTTGTAACAAATTTATCAGTTTAGTTACATGTAAAGGATTAGAAAAAACGCAGGCCTACATCTAATTACATACACGAGTTTTTCCTGTATCAAACTACCTTACATAAGTGGTTTGTGGTCTTCTTAGATTACTAACAATCCAAATGTAAAAGGACTCCGATAGATTTCGTCATACATAAAAGAGAACAACAAATCAAACTCTGCAAACATGCGGTACTCAAGTCATAACTTGTAAGCCTGTTAAATAAGAAAATCAAAGTTACACAATGTTGGTGGCGGCCATAAAAACATTGAAAAGCCTGACTAAGACTCTCAGCACCTTTTTAATTGGCGTATGATTAATAATCTTTTTTCCCCTTTTGGTTCAGTATGTCGTGTCGTGTCTTGAAATAGCCTGTCCAACTCACTTAGCACATATTCAAATAACCGCCGCCAAAAGAAAATAAGAGAGAAAAACAGTTCAGTGCAGTCCTTTCTACGAGTAAACAAAAAACTCGTCAATACACAAGTCCAATATCGCAAGAGGTAATTGCTGGCGAACTACAGCGGGAAGAGAATGAACCAAATTCTTATATGAATCTAAAATTGTTCAGAAAATGTTTTAGAATTTGTTTGGACCAGATATTGCAGCAGAAAATCTTTTTCCCAACCTTGTGGTCCCACTGTGCATTCCTTTTAATTTCGCGTAGTTGTTGATCAGCTTAGCCGTTGGCCTAGTAAACTAATTTCCACCAAAAACACACGGCTCTTGGTTTTGTGCTACAAGTTTCATATATCCAACAGCATACGTCCAATGCTCTCACTTATGTAAGCTATGTAGGTACTTACGTATTTTGCGAATATGTACTGCGGCGGAATTTGGAATTAGACTACAGCAATAATGTGCCCATTGGGTGCCTAGCTTGCTATTTTTCGGACTCATGTGTCGAAATGACAACTTACTTTTCAAGCCAAGTTCCTATAGTATCGACAAAAAATTCTCTATAGAGTGGAAGCAATTGAGCACTCTGGTAACTGACGATTAAACTCATAGATAAAAAGATGTAAGCCATGTGGCTCGTCACCTTCTAAATGGATTGATTTCACCAACCGGACGGACCTGACCAGCTCAGATTCCGGTCATGTAATAAACAAATTATCGAAACCACAAAATTCTTTGGCAATTGCATTTAGTATATCGCTTGAATGAGTCGTGCATTTTTTTATATATCGGTTATAAAAGTAAATTGACACCATATGTTCGTAAATTGATACTTAAGAACGAACAACTATTTTTTCTCTGTAAATGCGTGTCCAAGAACAACCATCAAGTTTTGACTCCCTGGCATAAATGCTATCGATTAGATCGACATTTTTGCGGTTGATACCTGTTGTTAGATTTCACGGTTATGCTAGCAGGTTAAGTGGCTGATTTGAATGAATTTTGCACATGTCTTTTGTAAGTTTGCATGGTGTGTTACTCTCGATAACTCGGTAATTTGCATCAATTACTAAAGTAATTTTCGGTTTTGATTTGAAATGCTTTTTTTTCTTGATAGCTGTCTATTAAGAAAAAAAAAAAACGTTGACTGTCAACAGTTTCCAATTTTCAGCTGAAAAAATTTGTTCATTAAAGCATTACATACTAATTATGTTTTAGTAACTAACGGTTGAAAAGTTGAAAAATTGAGCTAACCATAATTGTTTTAAGAAATCAAACTAAAGGAAATCGCTTGGTAAATGGTAATCGATTGATTTATAGACTTCGTTGCAGGATAAATGCTGCCAGAAAGTATACGTATACGTGTATCAAATATATCAGCGATGGGATCAAATTCGGATCTCAAATTTGAATGAATCATCATAAGGCAACAATTTTGTTGAAGCAGCTGTTTTTGAAACTTCGATTCTTAGTTTGTTTTAGCTTTCGAAGTTGTCTCGACTATCTCAGAAAATAAACAGTGAATTACCTACATATTCATTGTGTGAATAAGTAAAGTACTAAGTACAACAAAGTTAAGTAATAACAATAACTAATAAAGAAACTTTCTTGCATTATAAAAACATAACTTTGAAAACAAAAAAAAAACAATGTCATTCAAGTTTTTTTCTGAATTTATAATTGACTGCTAAACATAAAACATTTCTCTTAAAAAAAACTTTTCATCGCTAAATGTTTGTGATGTACCTTTAAAAATCAAGATCCAATCTAAAGTACCACTTATTGCAAACACGCAGTGAAAATTCATCACCGTCACTTGCTATCGTTTGTGTAAATTACTGCATGCGCGGGCGGCGCGGTTCAACGACGACGACGACGCACGGGCTCAAAATAGACTAGGTACATTTTATATATCTAAACGTTCCGAATACAATTACTTTTCCAGCTGCATTTTTCAAACATTTTTCCTTTCAGCTTTTTCTTCTTCAGGTAACACTCTTTTTTGATGGCTTCGAGGTTGACTGCACAAAGAGACTTTCAAGTTCAGGTCCGTTTGCTGATAGAGGCACCTGAAACGAATAGCTACCACATAGCTAACTGCCAGTTTCACAAATTGATGCCAACAATTTACAATTCCACAGGCGGCACGCTTTTTTAAGCTCTTCAGCTTATATGATTGTGTCTAACTCTATATGTGTAAGTATGAAACGTTTCACGTATCTTTCAAGGGCCTCCACCTTGCTGAGCTTATTATGGGTTGAAATCATGCATCAGCTTGAAAGATTGTTGCCGTCAAAGATTTTATGGGTGATTGACATTGCAACGGTTGGTGTTTGCAAATAAATGCATTACGACCAACGGCAACGGTTTGTTTACAATTCAAGCCCAACGCCCGGCAATACGCCAATCTGCCATCGCCATCGGGCTCTTACTCTCACATATAACTGAAACGAGATGGAAGGGAGTCTGCTTTCAATTGTTTTCCGATGTTTTTCTTTTTTTGCAAACCAGGCTGTTGAGATATTTTCTTATTGCTGTGTCATTTTTATTATGAATAATTATTGCAACTGCAGGCAAATTACTCTCACTTTTTGATAGTTAAAATATGCAAATTGCTTGAAATGGAAATCTTGAAGTGGAAATCCCAGTTGTAGAACAATTGAGTTGCATGATTTGTATGCAACTCGTTTTTTTTTTTTGGTACAATAAGTCTTGCTTTGGGCCAAAATTGTGTGAATCGACCAACATTGAAAAATCGTAATACGGACCATTTGGGTTTGCTTTTAATTAAGTTATTTTAACAGATAAGTCAGAACAAATACATAAATATCGATAACTATTTTGACCTTAAATTTTTTATCATAATCCTCGGATATTATATTTAGTTTAGTATTTCTCTTTTTGTTGATTGGTCCAGTCGCAAAAATAAATTTGAACATTTCGTAATACTCAAGCTGTATACCAACAAAGTAGTATGTAATTAACAAGGGCTTGAAAATAAGCGGCAACAATAAAAGAAAGTGCACTTAAGCTGCCGCGCTTATCCCACTCTTAAGTGCATTTTAAAAGCTTCAGTGACTAGGCATTAAAGTTAAGGGTCATTTTACAACAACGCCACCGACAACAGTCTCACTTACGAGGCGAGTAACATGCATAACGTTCGCTGAAAGAGGCAATATTTGCTCCCATTTTAAACGTGCCTCAGGTAAGATAATTTGATGTGTGTACTGTGTACTCATGAGTTACGAGTTACAAATTCGCAGGCTCTATACTCCAGTGTTTCAGATATGCGAGATATTTGATAATCATTGTGCGACTCCTGGGCCTAGAAAAAGTGTACAGTACATTGAAAGTCATATTTCAGTATGCATGCTGTTCTATTTTTATTTTCTTAATAAATCCTTAAGTAGAGCTGAACATGACGGAAGAAATATGCACAGAAAATAAATCAAATGACCAGCAAAAAGCGAAAGGTGAGTGTAGTTTTAACTTCATGTTGTTTTGTTTTTAGCCAAACCAATGAAAAATGTACATGACATGTGTTGGTGGAAGCCTTTAATTTGAAATAGTCGTGGTTTTTACACTTCATCTACAAAATATACCATTCAATGCCCTCTGGAAACGTGAAAACGTGTTCTTTTTTTTTTATTAAACTAAGTACTTAAATTTAATTACTGCTATCTACATAACAATGATAACAGGAATGAACTAAAAAAACAAATGAATTGGAATAATATTTCGTGTTTTCCGTGGGCGGCCATGAACAAGCATTCATTGCACAAGAATAAACGTAAATGGTTTCATTCAATTGAACTTTTCGATTGTTTCTCCAACAGGAAATTTAAGAAAAAACCTTACTGGGACTGCCAGATTTCTATCATTTTTTTTTTTGTAATGTAAACTCGTGACATTGGTTTAGTTCTTCCTTCGTTAGACCATATTTAGTTGTACAATTCTTCTGTAACTTATTTATAAGAGTTCCAAATTGTCCAAAGATTGTTGGCAAACGATTACCTACTTGATGTTTTCACGAATAGGTTCATATGAAAATGACTAAACAGTTATGCACGAAATTTATACTTGGCTTAATTTTATACAGGTTTTAACTATCACTACTTGGTTGAATATTTTATTTCTTTTGAATTCACAAAATTTGTTCAATTAATTTTTTTTCTGTTAATGGCTTCTAGCTAATCACAAATTGCGTTGAAATAATCAAGGAAACATAGAATTTTCATTTTACACAAATAACAATCATATACTTGTACTTGCACTTCTAACGACTTTTTTTAGTTTTACGAAATAAGTAATTCAACTTAAGTTTAAAAAAAAACGTCACTACATTCACACTCTTACTTCAAAGTGATGAAACGAAATAAAACTTATTCGAGAACCGAATCGATCGCCAAAATCCTAAAAAAAAAAATTTACCTAAGCCAGTAATCAATCAAATCATATAAATACATCTACATTTCGAGTGGCAGTCACGGCTCTCGGCCGTGCAAACCGAAATAATAACATCAAGCTTTGTAAGGGCTTACTTAGGCCTGACCCGCTGTGCTGCAGTACTCTAACTGACCACTTTTCAGGTTGCCAAGCAAGAGACCATGATAATTGCAAAACGATCCGCAACATTTTGATCAGGATTCCATCAATTGGCGTGGGAAATTATTGAATTATTACAAAGATTTTGAAAATAAGACATCAATAAAATTTAAGTTACATTCAATCATTCGAATTATTTTTTCTGATATTTTTATTGATTAGATTCGCAATTAAGGCTTCAGCAGCAAGTGGACAAGACATTCATAGCACGTTTAATTTTGCGCTGATTGAATCTTTGGGCGTATCTTAATAAAATATATCAAAAGACCAAATAAGGCACCTTATACCATAATGCATTTGATCATTAGTTAATTGATGTCCATCAAGATTGAAATTGCACTTTTGTTCAGTGTGTAACGTAATCTCCTGACAGCTGAAACGAAACCAAAGAAATACTCGTTGCGATATCAAAGAGTGATAAAACTTTGCTGCATTTATGAAAACAATGCAATGGCAGCAAAACTCCATTAAATTGAGATAAATTACCTACTATCCGTTTGGACACCAGATACATGCAAACGCTTAAGGAGCACTAATGGTTGTCAAAGCCAACAGTGGAAGCGTTAGAAGTTATGTTCTTTCTGTATAGAACTCAATTAAGACGTAAAAACATTCCGGTGGAGGTCCACGTTAAGAAAGAGACTAAAGGCTTTTATGACAAGCGAGTTTTGAGTTATGAAGCCACTCGGTTGAATGTGGCTTACGGGTGAATTTGTATGAAAAAGCGGTTTACTGGAATCCAAGTTAACCTAAATTGTTATACGCATTCAAGTCAACACTACTCGCGTCGTGCGTCGGTCGTCGTCGTACCTTTTTTTACAATTGTCTCACTCAAGTTCGGTGGGTATAGGGATTGCAATCCCGGAATGATTTTTCAATCCCGGGATTTCGGGATTCAAAAATTTGGATCCCGGGATCCCGGGATAATCCCGGGATTTAAAGAAAAAATAAAAGATATTTGTGGAAATTTTTATTTTGTTTATTTGACAACTTAAAAAAAAAGAAATAACTCCATGATTATTTAACAAAAAATATTAACTTCTTAAAAAAATTAATTCATAAAAACTCTCAAAACTGCCGATTTCATAGAACATGGATTAAGTATAAATTGAAACCCAATTTGCTTGTATTTCGTTACTGATAAAGCCAGGTATTTATATAACAAAATAAGATTTCAAACAAAAGCTTTTCAGATGTTCAGCATTCTTAATAAGACAACGTTTTTTTTTTTATTTCCATTTTTATGTCGGAAATTCTACTGCTTGATACATTTGATGCCATTTGCTGCTTTTACGCAATTTTACTTTTTTGCTATCTTTTTGAACATATCCCTCTACTGCTCACTTTTACTCACCTTTCGTTCGTTAAAACTATAGGGTGTCCCAATAAGAGTGCACTTTTTAATTTGCAAATAAAACCAAAATTTTTTTGACAGAGGTGTGATATTTTTATTGTTTTGTAAAGAAGACATGTTCCAAATAAATATGGAATAAAATATCCGGCAAATGACCCCTCTCCGATGACATGCCATTACTCTTTAATCAAATTTTCCATGACTTTTGCACAGAGAAGTGGCTGTATCTCACGGACAACACGTTGGATTTCTGATTTGAGCTCAGGAATTGTTTCGGGTTTATTCGCATAAACCCGAGATTTCACAAAACCTTAAAGAAAAAAATCGCACGGCGTTAAATCGCACGATCTTGGTGGCCAGTTCACATCAGAATTTCGTGAAATAATGTGTTCTGAAAATCGTTGCTGCAATAAGTTGATTGTTTCATGCGCAGTTTGGCAAGTTGCACCGTCCTGCTGAAACCACATGTTGTCCAGATTCATGCCGTCCAGTTGAGGCCACAAGAAGTCCGTTATCACATTCCTGTAACGAATGCCGTTCACACTCACTGCCGAATTGATGTTTTCGGGTTCTCGACAACACTCTCGTTTACAGCAGCAATGTTTTCAAGAGACCGATCAATACGTTGACGCAAAGGATTCTTATCATCCAAAATTGACCCAGTTTCTTCAAATTTTTTGACCACTCTTCGAACGGTTGACATATTAGGTACACTCTCTCGACTGAAAATTGGGTGAAGTTTGTGAAGCGTAACTTTCCCCATATTTGTAATGAGTTTTTAATATTATAACGTGTTGTTCTTTCAAAAATCGCTTCATTTTTAGTAATCGGAAGAAACTGAGGTGACATCTGTTAAATTTCAGAGTTGCCACCTGCATGAAAAGAAAGATATTCCAATTTTAAAAAGCCCGCTCTTATTGGGACACCCTATACAAATTTTCAAATTTACCTGTTAATTTACTCCCCAGATGGGGTGCCTAAGTTTACTGAGAAATGTAGTGTTGGTAAAAACACGCATACTCTTGCAGTAAACTTGGACCGCAGCTGGTAGACATTGTCATTTTGACAGCTTGATTTCCCATCTCCCTTTTAACTCTTCGGTGATCATGTGGTTTCTCTTCTCTCGTCTATGTCCACAAGACTGTCTTCCTTATCAAAGGGCACGGTAGTGCCCAGCCAAGTTCTAGCACTACTCCCTTTTTACATGATCGAACTCAAGCACATTTTTAACCCCCCATAACTTTTGAACCCACAGAGTTAGAAGCTTCAAATTTGAATTACGTATTAACTTCATGGACACAAAGGCCCTGTGGCTATATTGTATTATATTGAATATTTTAAATCGTAGAAGATAATACAACAAAATTAAAAGAAAATAGAAAATAGTTTGGATGAAAATTTACAAGTTCACTTGGCAAGTGTTTGTTTGAAGCGTGATTAGTAACATTTTAAAACTTGAACAGTGAACTAGTAAATTTTCATCCAAACTATTTTCTATTTTCTTTTAATTTTGTTGTATTATCTTCTACGATTTAAAATATTCAATATAACACTTTTATTACATGTAAGAACTTGGCGTTCTTTTAGATCTCATTACTTTTGGTAGCTGACTTTTTCCACAGTGTTGTTTGCTCATAAGAGAACTTGGCTCTTTTTTTACATTTTATGTTTTTGTTCTGATAATAATTTCTCTATGGTTGCTGTTAGAAGGTATTTAAAATGAAATAAGGAAAAAAGTTGTATGTGAATATTTAATCCATTGTATTTCTATTTAGCTTGTACCCGCGACCTGGCAATCGATTGGAGTGCCATCTTGAGACCTGACACAGTGCTGTTTTTTACATAAGTTTGGTATTAGGATTTTTTTCTAAAAATCCATTCTTGATTATACTAGGTGTCTTTATATACAATGATTTAATCTACCAATCCCGAAAATCCCGGGATTAGATAATACAATCCCGGGCTTTAAAAGATTGAAAAATGTACCGGGATCCCGGGATCCCTAGGTGGGTAGCTTATTAAATTGTTTGCAATTCAAGTCAAGGTTAGACAAATCCATTTTATGTTTCAATTGAATGGTCCATTATAACACAAGTTTAATTTAATTCTGATGATTGTTTTTTTTTTTCATTTAGCGGAAATAATTGTAGAGAGACATGATACGCTTCTAGCATGTAAAACTAAGTGCTAAACTCATCTGAAAACCATATTTTTGAAGCAACTTCAATGTGTTTGTATTTATCACCAAATGCCATTTTCTTTTCTCCCTGTGCCAATGCATCGACTCATCTAAAAAAAGTATATTTATAAACTTTCTATCTTCTATGCAGCAGTCTTTCAACAAAAACAAGGTGGAGTCTTTGTTTTGACAATGTGTACAGTGTGAACTATTTGTAATTGATGAATTGTTTCATTGGCAGACAGTAATTGCTAGATACTGACACGTAATCCTCAACTGTGCTATGTACACTTTCGTTTTTCTTTGATTTGGCTTGGCATTTGAGAAAGACGCTCACTATAGATCACAGCGATATGCAATTTTAATTAACTAGATGATTTCTTTAGCAATGTGTACTGTTGGTAATTGTTTGTTGTCATGTACCTATGACGCTGCAAGATAATATGAAAAAAAGCAAACTCTCTGCTGTTGATTGTTTTCGATTTATAATTCAGATCGGAATGAAACAAAATCCTGATTTTAACGATATATGTATATGATTGCCCCCAAAGACCTTATTAAAACGTTATTACTGTGTCAATGGAAACATATTTTCTTGGAGGAATAAATAAACATTATCATCTTGGTTTATTGAGTTATATATTTGTGTATGGATATCCATTGTCTTGTATTCCCCATGCAACAACTACTAAAACTAAAACAAATCGAACGACTGTCTGCAATTACAGGAGAATAGTTAACAAAACACCTGAACTTCCTGGATGGACTCCACAGTTCAATTAATGTTGCATGCTAGGTGATTAGCGTAGAGTTGAGTGAAATAAAATAAATGTTCCAAGTTGTAAGCCAATAAGCCGAAATTGTATAAAAACAGCAGCCACCAACGATCATCATCACCCACAGTAGAGCGTGAAAGTTTTCAATATTTTCCGTAGGTAAAGCAGCTAGTCGCCAGCCAATTCTTTGTTTTGTTTTGAATTGTTTAGTTTGCTATAATGTTTGTTAACGGCATGC
Source organism: Sphaerophoria taeniata (assembly GCA_943590905.1). Lineage (NCBI taxonomy): Eukaryota > Metazoa > Arthropoda > Insecta > Diptera > Syrphidae > Sphaerophoria > Sphaerophoria taeniata. The sequence continues at coordinate 398,010 of OX016540.1, forward strand.
AACTTGCGATGAGCAATTATTCAGTCAATTGATTCAATAATATTAAACAATATTTTTATTATTATTGTTTTAATACTACCCTTACATATCTTGTGGTTTGTGGATTGTTGCCGTTTGGTAATATTTTCTATTAGATATATTAAGGAAGTCAGTTTTTCTTTTAAGGAATATTTTATATGGCAAACACTTCTTAAAACTCAATGCTTTGACACATATTTTCTAATTCCTCAGATTAACTAAAACCCTATTTCTTTCAGCTTCACTCAGTTTCATTAAAGTTCAAACTGCACTTCAGAAAGGAGAATATACGTTTTAAATTTCATAAGATGGGAATGAAAAAATGTTTTTATTTTGTTGAGAGACACCAACTCAATGTGTCAATCGATTTTCAGACCAACTGGCAACACTGTTCAAAACCATCTTCAAAGCAACTTGAATTGAACACCAAAGTATTCAATTGGCTGTCACAATATGTGTTAAAATCCGCATAAATACTGGATTATGAAATACTCTGATATAATCCATCCATACGGAATTTTTAATTTGGTTACTCAAAGGAAAAACAAATTTATGAGAACAGTTATAGGTGTGTTAGTATGAATTTGTAAACTAGGCTATAGACACTAAGTAATTTTTCTATAAGATACAATGTCTATAACAGCTTTGAGCCGCAAGTATTCCATGCAGCCGATCAAGCACTTCATCTTATGGAAATTGGTTTTAATTAAGATTGATTTAATTACGGGGCTGGTGCCTCGATATGATTTTGGATAATTTTTATTACCAAGCCACGGTTTCAATTGGGTGATTTGTGTATTGTTTTTTTTATTTTAATTTTTTTTTGTAGTAGGTAGTAGGTACTAAATAAAAATGTGCTTTTTATCGATGATAAATTGAAATGAAATGATTCGTATGAGCTACTTTTATATAAACCAAAAATTGCAATTGGTGTTTTATTAGGTATAAAGTATGTGTTTGTATTTGGATTTAAGGCAATTTGTATGTAATCCCTGTATATACATAAATATATATAAATGTATATGTATATCTATAAAGGTATATACTATACATATATAAAACAAATCAACGTTGCTTATTCATTTTTATTATATTGCTGATACGATATCTTTCCAATTGCTAACTTTTTCCCGCCCCATACTTTTTTCCTCAAGTAGTAGGTATCATTTACATATTTCGAAAAAAGGTGAGATCATAACGCAGATTAGGGAACGTTTTGCGATTTAAGGTCTACTTTGACAATTACGAATAGAGAATAGTTTGAATGTTTCGGTTTTCGGTTTTCTTTTTCTTCAATGCAATTGTAAAAACATGAGTAATTTCTGAATTTTCATTTAATTTCATAAAATTTTATTTTATCTTAATACAATGCACTTTTAAAATTACTTTAGATTCATTTTAAAGATGTTATTTTTAATCATGATCAATGTGTTAGAAATTTGAGTTTTAATACCACACTTATTTTTGTTTTTGCCAAAATCCGTCCTTAGTGGCCCGTTTTATATTTTTCTTTGTACTATTTATGTTAAGTTCACTTAACCTAGAATATAATTAAAAAATCAGAAATGTAAATAATTTGTACTAGTAGTTATTTTTGAACACAAATAAACGAACACAACATGGTTAAATCAAACACAAAAATGTCATTTCAAGAACTTAATCAAAAGAAGAGTGTGAGAATGCAATCAAGCGAGTGTTCTTTTTCGGGTTTTGGGGAAATCCTTGGAACCAAACCATAAAGCGAAGCCAATTGCGGTAGTTATTTGTAAATAGGTAGTTAAGGTCTGGATATGAACAAATTTTCACACGAGGGTAATGTCTTGCGCCAACACAATTTCGTTGTGGAAAGCTAAAAGACACTTGGCGAGTAAGGGTTAACTCAAAGCAGTTTTTACCTTGCATGACAGTCATGAATTCTAGAAAATGAAGAAAAGCAAACAAAACGCAGTTTTTTTTATAGAAGTAGCTAAAAATAAAAATTTAAATTGATTGCAATCTTACCATCGAAATCCACTGTGCCAGAACCATCAGCATCAATTTCATCAATAATCATATCCAATTCATTGTTTGATAGTTTATCATCCAATTCATGCAGAATGTCACGAAGTACCTTAACCGTTAGATAACCTTTGCCCTCTTTGTCGTACACTCTGAAGGCCTCTTTCAGCTCTCTGGCCACAGCTTCTGCATCTTCCTCAACTTCAACAAATCGAGCGGCCAGTGCACAAAACTGACTAAAATTCAATTTTCCGGTTTTCTGCTTGTCTTGTTCAGCAATAAGGTTTTTGATAACTTTTTCTTCGAGTTTTTGTCCCAACATCTCAAGGATGGTTTGAACGTTGGATGTTTCGATGAAACCTTCATTTTCTTGGTCGAATGCTTTGAAGGCGTTTCGAAGGACTGTGAAAAGAAAAATAAGTTGAGAAAAACCTATAATCAATGTTGATTTTGTTTACTTCGAAGCTGTTCCTTGTCGTACTCTTGTTCACTCTGAAATTATAAGAAGAGACGCAAATGTCTAAATTAAGCAAAACGAAAATTAGTCTTTTTCAATTTCTAAAAGTAATTTACATTTAAATTTAAAATAAAACGTTTATATTTTAAGCGTTATGCGTTACTACTTTGAGAAAATGAATATTGGCTTTGTATTTGTAACTTATTTAATCCCATATGTTACTTTTGACTCACGTAATAGAAAAATACACAAGGACTATAAGATATCCATTACAAAATTTCACATCTTCTTAATCAAATTACTTGACTTCTTTATCTATCTGAAACCTATCATCAACATTAGTTTATTGAAAGTGGGCTTACACTTTCAATCTTATGATCGAGAATTTTATAATCTAGTTCAAAATCTGGCAGTTTTAAAAGTTTCAGTATTTAAATTAATATTACTTTGCTTTGGAAAATGATTTACTTATACCTATTGTTATTACAAAATATATTATTTGCTAATAAGCTTGACCTGCGCACTTGTAAATTAGAAGGAGATCGAATTGCGATGAATCACTAAGAATATAAATGAATGCGTGCGATTCAAAACTAAAAATAAGAAAACTCGTAACACACTTAACACTTGAAAAAATTTGAAGAATTCTTTTCTAAATGTTTTAGAAAATGTATTTTGCAATCTTAAAAAATATGATAAGGAATTTTAAAAAAAATATTGACCATCAACCTCGTTTTATGAAAGTAGACCCCCTATGTTAGCTTTTAAGCCACTTTAAGGATCCACTCCATCTATCGATCAAATGCCACACTTGTTCAATATTTAATTTGCTTCTAATATCATAATGAATTAACGTATTTTCACATAGTCTATGATGAAATTGTTAAGGATGTGTCACAACTACGAAGTGTATAATTATTCTATTAATTGCATTTTGCCAAAAGGACTTAAGATGAAAACGTCAATCCAATACAATTTTTCAACTTCGTTAAATAAATTACGTAACCCGCTAATTTTATCACATACTGATTTTTTCAATTGTTTTAATTTTTTCCGGTTGGTTTTTTTTTAATATTATTTTTTAAATGTGAAACCATTTAACTTAAATGCACTTTTCTCGTATTTTGGAGTATTTCATTTTTATATAAATCCAAGAATAAAGGTTTTGAATTTCTGATTTTGTTACCATTTTCTTTTAAAATTTTGTGTTTCAATCCGGCACGAAGATACACTAACTGTGTAGGATCTTAATTTTTTTATAAAATTTAATTTTAAAGTATTATTCCTTTAGTCAGGTTCTTTTTAATTTTATTGGAGGAGTCTGATCACCGAACCGAACGTGTTCACCGCACCGAATTTCTGTAATCACTCAAGACTTGATCTAAATCGACGATAAAAAGTACTTTTCGATCGATATATCTAAATTTAAATCAAAAAACAAACTAAAGAAAATAGAAAACAATTAAAGTATTTTTTTATTTTAAATTCAATTGATTTGTTTTTTTTTGCAATTTAAATTAGAAGGTATTTTTTTTTTGTTATTGTTGATTCTCCCACTTCTTATTCAGTTGCTGTATTATCAGGGAAGATAGTTCAGTTTTGGTTGTTGGTTTTACGTTTTGCTTTTCGTTAATGAAGTCTACAATGGCAAAAACCACTGTCTAAACGCCACCACCAAGAGTAACGCTCGTTTTCTGTATGTCGTCGGTGAACCGAATCGATACCGAAATTAAATTTGGAATTTGTTCAACACACTCTCACAGCATAAAAAGTACAAAAAGGAAAATAAATTAATCGTAAAATATAAAGAATAAAATCAAACGTTTTTCACCACCAAAAAAAAAAAAAGAAAAAGAAAAACGTCGTCGTTCGTTTGTGTACTAGCTATTTGCAGAAGTTTATATGGCAGAATCGATCTAGCATCAAAGGTATCCCTTCTTCAGATGACACCCCCTTAGCGATCATTCTGTTTTAAACCCACAAAATTAAGTCATCTGTCGTGGTCAGCGTGGTCGTCGTCAAGTCCGTTATAGTTCGCTACCATAGAAAAATGTTGACGCAACTATTTGTATGAAGATATTTTTCGAAAAGAATGAATTATTTCTCAGTAAAATAGAAAGAAAAAACAACCGACCGCCGATCATCTAAATTAAGGTGCACGATTTTCTGTAGCAGCAATGCACTATCGTTTGACCATTCTGAACCATGATCCCTCATTGTGTCAATAGTTGCAGGAATAGTCACCAAGTATTTATTGCCCTAATGGTTGGATAGACGCGGCGAATACGCTTGACAGACGACCAACGACAACGAAACAGCAGTATTGGTTAATTTTTGGTTTACAGAAGGAAAACATTGAGTAGAGGCATTTCCCGCGGTTATTATCGTTTATTTTCGGATAAACGAATTTAATTAATGCGACGAATCACTATGCAAAGATTTGTTATTCTGATGCTGATGTGCGTGTACCCTTGTCTGTTATTGGAAGTACTTAACATTGTGCCCTAATTAATACATTATTGACAGTGTCGTTGGCCATGCATGCCGTGGCCATTGGTGTACACGGTACATACATCATATCACAAATCATATTGCATTGTAAATATCATGACATAGGCGCATAGTTTTGTGTTACGGAATTTGTCAATTGCGGGCCTCCATTATAATTGACGTCGAAAACTCTGTAGAGTATGATTTTGGCATTTTAAATAAACTTGTTCAAAGTCAAGCCCAAAGTCAAATCTTTGCAGGGGCATTCACTACATCCGTTTCTATTATTATCAATTTTATCAAATGTATATAAACTTAAATATAACGGTTTCCTTTTCCTTATAAGAACATAAATGCATATTTTCAAATTTCTCGATATGACAAACAGTAAGTAAGTACCATAAAACGCCAGGTTCCCCACAAACAGTCACACCACGTCAAAAACATTGGCATCGAAGAAAGTCCTCTCGAATTGTACTTTAGCCAAGTCCTATTGAAAGTGCTTGCATAAATTGCACGACACTTTGTCGGTTGCAAATTAAACTTTCTGATTAGGTCACATTCATAGATCATTGCCGAATGAAAAAAATCAAGACTCTGCTTTACATAAATCCTCATTATTTTTCATTACAAATACACAAACGGATAAGAAAATCGAGTTTGGCTTTGTAGACGTGTTTATAGTGCCGCAAGTCGTAAGCAAGATCTTCAGATGCAAAAAAGTGTTCAATCAATGTGCTATGGCTGGTAAAGTGTTTGGCTGATTAGTCTTGCAAATCTATTTTCAGTGAAATTCCACCGAAACGACTTGTTCCTATTTTGAGAATTTTGAAATATCAAAGCGAGCACGTTGTCATCGACCGCCTTCGTTAGTAAATTATTATTGAGGCAGCGAATGGACGGCTGAGCTAAAAACAAAATTGTTTGACATGACAAAATTTTATTACTTGAAGGGCCTAAAACTATGAGAAATGCAAACAAAATTTCACTAATGTTCTTAAATTCAAGCAGGCAAAAGTTATACATAACTAGCTGATCCCGTGAATTTTGTCTCGCCGCCTTTCAGAGCAACCCCAATAACAGTTTTCTTTTTGAAAACCAATGAGTTTTCTCGAGATTTTTGTCAAGAACTTTCTGATTTCCATTCGATAACCCATTTTGAAATTTTCCAGTTTTCCATTTGAAAACCAACGCACCTGCAATAATATGCAATTTTACCTTTGAAAACCATTGAGTTTTCCGAGTTTTTCATCAAGAAATTTCATTTTTCCATTTGAAAACCCATTTTGAAACAAAAAAGTTTCCAAGCAAAAAAATCTTATCCCCGACCTAGATCTTTGTTTGGTTTTTCCAGTTTTTCCAGTCTTACCACTGCAGCGAAGCGTACCGGGTCCGCTAGTAATTTAAAAAAAAAATTCCCTAAGAACCATCTACAGACTAACACGAACAAAATAAAAAAAAAATAACCAAATCTGTCCAGCCGTTTACATACACGAACAGGATTTCATTTTTATATATATAGATAATTAACAAATGTAAGGTAAATGGAACAGTAGATACGATCCTTTGTAGTTGTAGTCATTTATTCCATTTTCCACCCCTAAAATTTGTATTTGTATTTGTCGATTTCACTCCCTGCTTTTGATGTCACTTCATTAATCAGTCAGTTGTGAAGTGTCAATCAAAAAAAGTGAGTGTTTTTCATTAAAAAGTCTTTCAAAAAAAAAAAAAGAAAATAAAAGAAAAATACTGAAAAAAGAACAATTAATAAAGGGGGTGAGTTTTACTCGCTGGATTTATTTAGTAGATTAGAGTAGAAATTATATCTAAGTTTTTACATAAACAATGGTGTAAGATCCAACACGCAACGTTCGTGAAAGATTCATGACCGTGTGCGTGTTGGCCTCCTGCTTTATCCTTTTCTTATATTTTATTTAAGAGCATTGGTGTAAATCCATCGGTTTAAATGTAGGATGGTCGCTTGGCTCTGTATTGATTGATGTATATCTCATTGGTGTAACATCCACCGGTTCCCCTGCGAGTGAGAGGCTCAATGGTGTGTGAGGTGGTCTCCTGGAGAATCGTCAACAATACTTAATTTTATTTACAAGCATTGGTGTAATATCCTTCACATGACGGTCGTAAGAGAAAGATGAAGGTGTGTGTGAAGGTCTCCTGGCTACTCTTTGAGCATTGGTGTAAATCCATCAGGTTAAATGTAGGATGGTCGCTTGGCTCTGTATTGTTTGATGTGTATCTCATTGGTGTAACATCCACCGGTTCCCCTGCGAGTGAGAGGCTCAATGGTGTGTGAGGTGGTCTCCTGGAGAATCATCAACAATACATTCACTTTTGTTATTGTCGTAGCAGTAGTTCAAATAAGAAGAAAATATTATTTCTAGTGTATTATTCTCTGCTTGTGAATTCATAGGGATTTGTTTATTTATTTTCAGTTGTCATTGCCAGTGAGGAGTGTGCCAATATATCTTGCCCATTACCCAGAAGGACTCTATAAATTAATTTATTTGAAATAAAAGAGCGAGTTTAACAAGAATATATAAAAAAAAAATGGTGTTTTCATTTTTATTTCTTCTTATACAAATTTGCTTTACAAACATTTTAACAGAACAAAAAGAAGTGTTGTCAGTGTTAGTTTCTTTGTTACAAAAACAGGGTTGGGTTCGAAAAACCAAATATCAAATTATAGCAAGCCAAAAGACCAAAAACCATATGACCGCCCGTCGTCACTCTAAGTTATGAAAGTTAATGAGATGTGGTACCTTTTCCGATTTTTGCTAAAAGACCTGAACTAGGCCACACCCTCTTTGAAAAACAGAAGTTGAAAGAGACACTAAATGCTGAGAATCATGGAGAACGAAGCATTTGAATTCTTCGTTGTAATTCTTCTTGTAATTTCTAGATTGTTCATGCCACAGCCACTGCTGTCGTTTTTGCTACTATAGTAGTATTTTGCTCCTTTCGAGAGTCAAATGCTACTCTACTACCCTTAGACGAAATATACTCCCCAAACGTAGAGAACAAAATCTATCTAAAAAGTTGAAAACTAGATTATACATTTTGTAATGAAATAAATAAAATTCAACTGGTAGAATTACTATAAACAGAACTGTAAGGAAACCTAACGTTTTTAATAAACCTTCGTCGCATGACAGCATTCAACTTATTCAAATCTGACGTGATATTTTCTGTGCAGTTACGTTGTTAAATTTATAATTAAGGGACAACTTGGGGAACTTTTGAATATAAATTCGTCAGAAAAGTGGGAAAGTAGCGAAAAAGAATTATGGGCAAAAATAATTGATTTGGAGCTGTTTTCTTCACTTATTTCAACTTGTGAACCTTTGCAGTTGACAAACTCAAGAGTTGAATTGTAAAGTCAAGCTGAGGATTGTTTTTCTTTATTTACGTAACTTTTAATTTAGAGTTTTGAATTTGAAAGTAGTATCCCCTGGGAAACTCATAACAATTTGGAGTAGTTATGTTAAAAACATGATTTTTTTGTTAATGGGAGCTTGATCTTTTTTTTTTTGAGACGGTGAAAGCAGCTGCACGATGAAATTCTGCATCAAGAAGAAAGAAAACGACAGATTCCTCTTCATTATGTCATAATAATCACCTCCGGAAAAAAGTTCTCTAAGAGGTACCAGGTCAAAATGACGATACAGGAAACTACTTTTGCGTTCAAAGACCCTCCAATCAAAGGAATCTCTTGGGAAAGACTATAAAATAAACGCTTAAAAATAAAGATAGTGCATAGTCACTAGTCAGTTAGATTTTCAAATTTTTTCTTTCCCTACTCTATTCATACTTTCAAAGCCCAAGTCTTCATAATTTTCTCTTCGCTTCATGATGATAACTTTAATATTTGTTTAATTAAAAAAAGTGTTTTACTAAATGCAGAAAACACACAAGATCTGATAGAAAATTGTAGGTATTTTTAATGGTCTAATAAAGTTTTTTGGCAGCTGAGAAAAACTAAACTTGTTAATTTGAGAATGACAGCCTCTAATGAAGACAACTTAAATCGAAATTAAGGGATAAAATCCTCAAGTTGATATCAACTTCAAGTGAATAAAAGGCTCCTACTATCCGACAAGCACACAATTTGAGTTTTATAACTCCCAAGAATTTATAAGAAACTACAGTTTGCTAATAAACTTCAACCATATCATTTTTGAAACTTCAAAACGATCTGCAAAACCCATTATAGGTGATATTTTTTTCTGTAGGCGATTTATCGGGCTACGTTCCTATAGTAAAAAATGTATACTACCCAAATATAGAAAATACTCCTCAAAATAATTCAAAAATACTCCCCATTACATTTTTGAAACGACAGCACTGGCCACAGCTCCAAGTCGATTGGGTTTGGGTCTTTTTCTTTTTAAATAGAATACAGAATAAATTTCGGTTTAATGTGCAACATTCGATCGATTTTTTTTCTTTTAATCTAAGTATCTCTCTTACACCTCCATTGGGGAATGCATTGGTCATCAGTCATCACATCTAATTCATTTCAAAAGTTTAGTGTTTTTTCTTTGCTGTGTGTCTTGATTTGATTCAGGCGTTTTTAATTAAATTAATTTACATTATTCGCTTACATGCGCCTCTATTTCTTTCAAGAGATTTGTAATCGTTTAATTGTTTGGTTCACAAAGCGAGGGAGTGTTGATGAGTTGTTGGGAGTGGTGCAAGTTTTGTGCTTATTGCAAATCAATGAATTCATCCTTGGTATCAATAAATGGGCTGTTGAAAAGCAGACCACAAAATGGGCAAGTTTATTTATTTTTCCTTTTCATTAAGGTATCTACCTAATGAGCTTGCTAAAAAATTTAGAAATGTTTGATTATAACCCAAACATTCTGAGTCTTGTTGGAAGCATTATAAAATGTTATTTCATTGTACCTATTTCAATCTATTTCTTAATTGATTTGATGTTGTCTTATTTCTCCATTATCTTCTCTTCCTATTTTTTTTTTATAAAATTTTACCTTAAAGCATTAGTTAAAAAAATATAGTACCTATAATAATTTAAGCAGCAAACCATGGTGAAATTAGGAAAACCCTTAAAGAAGCATTTTCTTGGTGCTTCACATCTTTTTAACAAACTTTAGCAGAATATGTATTTTGCATAGCATAATTATTGCTCAAAAACCTGGCATGGTAAATATTTAAGAATAAACCTGAAACATATTCAATCATTTTACGTGTTTCTTATTCATGTTCCTAAAAACAAAACTACATTTGTTGTTTGTTGTTATTGACACATTGTGGCATAGCATTTGTATGGGGCAAGACTTTCACCAAAATAAATATTGTATTATAATGTTGAAAGTCAAAATGAATTTGCTATCAATTAAAAAAATCAGAATTGTTAACGAAATTACATCTTTATTTTTCTAGGCACTTTATACAAAGATTTTTATAATATAGTTTCTGTAACTATTACATAACATTTAACATAAGCAAATAATAAGCAAATCGATACATAATTTCGGAGAATATTTAATGGTGCTTTATTTTACATCCAATCGTTGTCTTTTCATTAATACGTAAAACAGTTTTATAGGGACTAGAATTAACTCAAGTTTTACTTTTTAGCGTCTTTCCAAAATAGGAAAAAATAAAATCAAAAATAAATATATTTTCTCAAACCATCAATACGTCCAAGTTCATATGAAAATAGCTTAAATATGTACATAATGCTTAACTTGACCAATAGAGACCATTTTTGTCACTCATAGTATTGATCAGTGGCAAGGTCAAATGATAAACAGATATCAAGAATTTCAAAGTAACAACATACTTCGAATCATGTAAGGTGCTAGGTGTCAATTTTATGCTTTCAACGATTGAATTGTCCGTCTCGAGGTTTAAGTTGTAAAAAGAATATTATAATACGTCTATGTCTATGCACTTGTACGGTATTGTTGAATTTGCTGAATAAGGTGGCATGAAGGTGTTGTTGGCTGCATTTAATCATCTCCTCCTGTCATGACTTCCATGAATTCTGAATGGAACAAAAGAATAATTATCATTTGTTGTTAGGCAACTTGAATTGATTTTATAAACATTTATCTATAAGAAAAATAAACAAACCGTCAAAGTCAACAGTGCCGGATCCATCAGAATCGATTTCTTCAATCATCATGTCAAGATCATCATTTGTGAGCTTGTCGTCTAGTTCCCGCAGAATTTCTCGCAACACACCAGTAGTTATGTAGCCATTACCTTCTTTGTCGTACAAACGGAAGGCTTCCTTGAGCTCGGCTTGCATTGCTTCAGCATCCTCTTCCACAAGGAAACGAGCAGCCAATGTTGTAAACTCCTCAAACTCAATCTGTCCAGAGCCATCTTCGTCTACTTCAGCGATAATTTCCGCTAAAACATTGTCGTCCAATTGATGGCCCAACATACTTAGAATGGTTCCAACCATGGTTGCTTCGATGTAGCCGTTTTTGGCGGGATCAAAGGCATTGAAGGCATTTTTAAGCACTGCATGAAAAACAAAGTTATAGGGTTTATTTTTGTTAAATATTCTTTTTTTCACTGAGAAAAAAATGATAGCATCTTATTGGCGGGCTTGTTTCTTGGATACGAATTTTTATTCTAAATATACTCAGTTTTGTTTGTAAAAACTCGATTTCAAGTTTATTTGTTTTTTCCTTGTTAAGGATAGAAAACGTCTATATTATGGTATAAGAGACAAATGGGCATTAGACTAAAGACCTAGTTTAGTTGTTCCATGGACTTTCTTCATAAAAGAGTGAATTTGTATAGTTCGTTGTTCCTATATCACACCCCAAGGCAACAGTTTGATAATATCTCTTATGTCAATATAATTTACCTAAGCTTACATGCCGCCGCGCCGCGGTCAGACGTTAATTGGCTTAGGAGGTTAAATGCTATACAAACTATCAACTATCCTATTTTGATAGATTGACAAGCATCAACGCTCGACAAGCACACCTATCACAGATTGAGAGGAAATTTATTATTTCTACGTCATGATTGCGCTGTCGACACTTTGCTATAAAATCGACTTTCGAAATATCTTGTTATTCATACTTACGTCCGAGGTAAAAAGTATAGAGATATAAAAATGCATAGTATAACTGTACCTTTATTTCGTTTGACTAGTTTTGTGACTGTTGGACGCTACGCGACGGTAGCTTACTCCTCTGGGAAAGGCTCAAAACATTCTCCAGCTAGCACATGCACACGCGATCGCACAGAATCCATTCGCTTAAAATGTAGCGTTCGCGTTTGTATATCTGTCACATGAGTATTACATTATTTTTTGTTTTGACTTGTACAACGAGTTGTGTGGGTAGAGCAAAGTATAAAAGTACTACTAGGTTGAATAACCTGTAGCAACACCAGAGTTCCCTTTCTCCCCATTTCTAAAACGATTTTATAGTCTGATGTAGGAATTTCTGTGTTGTCGTTAAATAATAATAATCATTGAAAATGTTCAAAATTTGAACCCTGAACAATATTGGGTGACAGCTAACTTGAAATACAATGCTAAATTGTTTACAATATTTGTTGGCAGTTTGTGGTTTCTGATACATGTCACATTGTATCTGTGAGTACAGAACATCACTTTGCGGAAGATCTGGTAAATTCACATCAAATTTATGGGAAAAATTAATTCTCTGTCTAGTAAATCAATTCAATTCAAGACCGTAGGGTCGCACCGAAAAGCTGCTACACTGCCTTGCCGTTACTATAACATATAACTGTCATCTATTTTCAGCACCTATGCATGGGTAATACTTGTTATATGCACTACACTTATGATTTTGCTTGATGAAAGATATCAATATTACTGTGGTAAGAAAATGATTTTCCCAAGTATGAATGCGAGAGGAATTTTTCGGTTAAGATATGGAAACCGCAAGACCCCTTGAATTAAGCAGACACCGCCTGATAGTTTTATACTTACAAGCAATTTGTTCTTTGTTGAGTTCATCCTAGAAAAAAAATAAAAACAGGTATGAGAAAAATGTAAGAAATATTTATAACATGAACTTTTTAATAATGGAGACCAATTTTTAAGTAATATTATTAAATTTTACGATAAACAATATTTTTTCTTCATTTGGACGCTAATGAGGCACTTATTCACACTAAAGTATGTTATTGCATGTGAAAAAAAGCTTAAGCACTTGTAATTGCTTTTTGATAGTATTAAATCCAACCAATTTCTTTTGAATTTTAACAATCCTTTTACTATGTATTATCATAATCTTTTTACTATAATCATATAGTAAACCTTTGAAGAGTCAAACATTCTTGGTCAACATTGTTATAGAATATTGAGAGGCAGGTTTTCTATGATTTTAAAGCAAACTATGCCTTTTATTTAGGTATCTCCTTTGCATTGGAAAAATGGAAGCTAGTTACATAAAGTGCTTATTTGCATTTTCTTTATTAACACACCTACAAACTGTCGGAATTGAAGACCTAACGTAGCTAGCGTATAAATGGCCGCATCTCCTATGCCACTAACAATTTCTTTATAAATAAATATTTTTTTCAAATTTACAAAATATCTATTCGTGTATCATTTAACATTATGCGGTACAGCAAACACAAAAATAGAACAACACTGCCATCATCACCACGGGTGGTGCGCCCTTCACCGCTGCCGCAGCCTGCCGCAGCAACAAAGCTAAATGTGTACCGTCCTTCGTATATGAGACCGTCCTCGACAGCATCCATAGGATACATAAGTTAGGCAATAGAAGTATTAAGAGGACTATGCTCTTCTAACTCAAGCTACACATAGATGAGAGGAAAAAAAGCCACCAGCACAACGCCCGACCATTTGATGCAAATTTCAAACTGCTGCTATAACTTAGCAATCTATATATAATACTCATACTTTGTTAACAATAATATCTTAAATTTTGAAATATTCATCAAAGTCTGCAAAACATAAACCCTTTTTTGACGTGGAGCGTTCGAAGAGATTGTGTAATGAATGAATGAAAATTTCAAAAATTTAACACTCACCATTTTAAACTTTTTTTTGTAATAGACAAGTCAAGAACAAAACACCAAAAATTCACAAAGGAGATTGATAAAACAAAGTTTAACCACTGAACAGAGATTAACGAACCACAGGGTTTTAAACTTAAATGGGTCGAGCAATAGAGTTTGGAAATGCTTTGAGTTTATATTTTTTTTTTTTATTAGTTTTTAACAAATTATAAATCGAGAAGCGGTTGTTACGGTGGATGAATTTATTGAGCTTGAAATTTTAGTGGAATCTTTTGGTGTGTTCTAAGGAGCTGAGGACCGCGCACAACACCTCCTCATTCGATCGGATACAGAATAATATAAGTCCAAAAATTATTCTCGCAATTCTTCACTTTTCAAGTGTGAATATTTTTAATAATGTGGTGGTGCAGTGTGGGTAGAGGTAAAGCCAAAGCTCTGCCGATGCTGTTCTTGTGCCGTGGTGTTCCCAGACATATAATGCATTAAAGTACTAAATCAGCTGTTACAAATAACCACCACATAATCAAAGCTACACTCAAAATTCAATTTGAAAAGAAAAACAATAGAAGAGACACAAAAGACACAAATTTCTTTTATTTCTTTCCGACAAACTATAAGTTTAAATTAAAAATTAAATTTAAACAAAAAATACTTTTCAAAATTATTCTATTCCTTTGCACACAAAAGAGCGATGGGTGCTCGAGATGTAGAAGAAGATCTTCACACACAGATTATAAAGGATTGACGAATAGAAAGGCCTTCGGGGAAAAATGACAAAGAGTAATATTCGAGAATGCAAAAAAAAGATTGCAAGGGAAACAAATTTTTTTTCTTAATTTTCAATTGTTTATTTTTGTAAATTTGCCTCGGAATTACAAAACTGAGGCGACAGCAAAAAAGACGATGGCGGCGTTGTTTTATTGAACTAATATTGCACTATGCCAAAACTGCAACTGCGTGTCAAAAATAGATCCAAGAAATGTTGCATACCTACTCGTACGTGCAGTACATTCTAACAATATGGATAATGGTGATCTGAAGATCATCGGTGTTTTGAAAATGACTATTTATCTGTTTTGTTTTGGCATCACGAAGAAGGGGTAGATCGGGTAGTTATTTTAAAATTTGGTTATGGTGTACAACATAGGTACATATATATTTTTTTTAATTTTTACTTGGTTATGATGTCCGATAATCTTTTGAATTTGAATATAGTGCCTAGCCTAGGCTCTGAACTGTTTTGTTGTCTTTTATACTATTCCTAAGCTTATCCATGGTATGATACTACAATCACTGATTCAATAACCTTATGTTCTTAATCTTAACCTTTATCATTTGTATTTATTAGTCAGTATTGTATAGGGAACACAACTTTAATGCAGGCGTGATCTTTTTTTTTGTTTTGTAAAATTTTGAGTTTTGAACTCACATACACAGTTGCACTGTTAAGATTTTATTCCCTTACGAGTTTCCATTCAAATAGTATCAAATTTTATCGTGTTCTAAAATAGAAACTCGTGAATGTCACTGCATCAATTTCTTTATTTAGTGTACCTGTGATGTCTTTATTATTAAGCAAAGCACCTTGGTCTTAGAACACTAACATAACCTTTAAAAAAAATTAAACAAACAACTACCAAAGATCAAGAAAGTTTATGGTGTTTAAAATTGTGACTAACTACTAAGATTGCAAATGCAATCAATGTATCTACTTTCGACATAATTCTGCCTGCGGTGGGTGGCAAAACGGATTCATTGGAGAAAAAAAACGGATTCGTGGTCTCTGAAGTGTTTCCGGATATTGGTTTAGACCATAAAATTGTACTTGACCTTTTTTTCACTTATTTTATTTTTTTGTATTTATCTTTAGATTTTGAATGATGTACTGCTTCATTGATTATCTTCTCAAGCTATTGGATTTTGTCTTAAAGATTTGTTGCTAACTATAAATTATTGAATCAACTGACAAGCCTAGCCAGTTAAAAAAAAAATGTTAAGAAAAACTGAGTTCATAAATAAAATGAACGATGACCCATATTCTTTCCACAATTAAAATTATTTTCCGGCTGAAAATTATTGAATGAAAATGAATAAATTATATTTAATAGAATTCCCTCATATAGCTAAGTGTTTAAGGTAAAACCAATAAATAAAAAAAAAACTCAAAAAGATTGTGCGTCTCTACATAACATGTCGTTTCTGTATCAAATTTTATAAATAGATTGCTAGTATAACATACGGAAGGTACCCCTAGCCAAAACACCAAAATAATTTAAGAACGATGAATTTTGTTTGTGGAAAACCAGTGCTTACAGATTAAGTACAATGCCAAATTGCTCTTTAAATCAACACTCGTTTATGCAATAGATATTAAGCTTGTCCTGAAATAGCAACATGGTATTTAAACTGTTGTCTCTGACTGATTAACAAAAAGGCGTTATGTAACTCGCTTTAACCGACCACTGCACACAGAGTTAGAATATTTTCAGTCATAATAAATGGCTACTGGCTTGGTTAATCCATATTTTTTACAATCTTACAATCCATATTGTAACCCTGTAATGTAAGACTATATTATTTTTGTTTTCAGAACGTTTTAACTTGTAACTAAGGTAGATAGAGAAAGCAATTTTTTAATATAACAGATATTTAAAAATATATTTAAACGATACTGCCACTAATGTTTGATTTTTCATCGAAAACTTCAATTTTGCTTTTTGTTAATAACAACCGACATTAATGTGTTCAAGACTAACTTATTGTTAAGTTTATATAAATTACATATTAAACAATTTACCATTGTTCGCGACATTTTGATAGTTATTTTTTTCTTATTTTTCTGAGAAATGCAAAATCAAATTTAAAATCACTTTAATTTAAAACTGTTAATTGAAAATTCAAAAATGTCCACGAAAAATATAGTGTCGACTTTTTGCGATTTGAGGAAAATTCACCTCCGAAACGTTATCAATTGAATGACGAAGAAAGACTGGACGTGTTCCCACAGCTCCTGGACGAGAGAGAAAAATTCAATAACGCTGAAATGTACTATAATCATATCGTGATCGTCATATTTTTTTTTTCATTTTACGTAAACTCTCTTAAAAATATTCAATGAATGTGTACTGAACTGGGCTGCATCAGAACTCAGAACACTTATGTCTAACATCAACGCAGTTGACAGTTCATTGAATGGCAATTCCCCAAAATAAAAAATGTGTTTTTTTTTTTTACTGAGAAGTAACATTAAAAAAGATATAATATAAGAAAAAACATCGTATACACTAATCTTTTTGGAAATTGAGACATTTTCAAACATATGTTAGAAAAAGGCGAGCGCATCAATGTCTGGGCTAGGGAGGCCAGTGTTATGCCGGCACTATACGAGTACAGAAGCCCCAGTCTCCTCTATCATCACTCCACCACCACCGATGTATTTGCTAGTTCAAA
This sequence comes from Sphaerophoria taeniata, assembly GCA_943590905.1. Classification (NCBI taxonomy): domain Eukaryota; kingdom Metazoa; phylum Arthropoda; class Insecta; order Diptera; family Syrphidae; genus Sphaerophoria; species Sphaerophoria taeniata. The sequence goes on from OX016540.1 coordinate 415,453, forward strand.
AAAAAAAAAAAACGGAATAAAATAAAAAATAAATAAAAATTATAGTCCACTTACACAAAAAAAAAAACATTGGAATCATAATAGTATAGCAGCAAAATATCGACATGCATCTATTTGGCTGGGACATTTTGCTGGCGTAATATGTACAAACAGAAAATTCAAAAAGAGGTGCATGGTGGGATAATTATCATTGGACAGCACTTAATAATAATTTTGGTGTGTCTCAAGTGGAATTGAAATAATTTGTTTGAAAACAAAGAATTCAATTAATAAATTTAAAATAAAGTCGATGGTATTAACACAATTATAGAAACTTGTGTGGCTAGGCCATTGCGGCCCGGGCAAGTGTATACAGCAAATTCATCCGTTGGTACATGCCTGGAAATAAATTCTCTCAATGAGAATAAATCGGTTGTCGGGTTTAAATAAGCAGATGCATTATTTGGATTTAAATGTGGTAAAAGGTAAAGGGCACGTCAATGACATGGCATTTATCCAAAGTATTCTAGTTTTCTTTTATTATTTTGGAAAACATTTCTTACTTTGCGGTTATTTAGAATTTGATAAGTTTTGAATCTGAAAAGAAGACATTTCCTTATTTTATATTGATCTCTGTTTCTAACTTTTTGACTGGTATGCGGTTTGAGTTCACAGAGAAGATGCAAATTAGGTATTACTCATCAAACTAAACTAAGTAAATGTCGATATTCGCACCAAAAGAAATTCTTATGTCACCTTCACAAAACGTTTTAATGCATGGCCTTTAAATTCAATCTTCTCAGTGTTCGCAAACTCCAGTCATTAAGATTTCCTTGAGAACTTGTTTCTGTTCTTTTAATTCAGAGCTATATTTTTTTGCGTCAGTTGCAATTTTCAACTAAAATAAATCTTCTTCATTGTCAATCATTCTACAAAATTAAATGTTTGCGAGTAGATGAGCCTAAGGATGCCACAAACTCTGAAAACGGGGATTGTTGGTGATGTGTTTAAGATCGTTTCAGCAAACCTTGAGGATCTCAAATTAAATGTTTTTTGTGGACGATTATCCATTAAAATTTCCGTCAGCAAAGTCAAATGTTTAGTATTTCCGAACATTATGCAGTAATCAACTAATTCTGTTTTAATTAATCAACTAATTTTCTAAGGCGCATTTAGCTTATTGTCAAATATATCAAACATAGGTAGGAATAGAACAAAAATTCAGTAAGCAAGAAGAATATATGTACATACAATTAATTTTATTTCAACTCTCATAAGCAAAAACAAGCAACTGCAGTAAAAAATAAAACAACAATTGACGTCTGTCGAGTTTGTAGGCCTCGTCTACGAACATATTCCTTGTCAAACACAAGTGAGTTATTATTTATATATGTAGTTAAACATGAAACTATCTAAAAAAAACGATTGACGTTTTTTAGCCTTCTCAAAAAAACAAATTCGTCAATTATAAAAAATAATCACAAAAATAAAAAATACTAACCACTACAGTGCAAAAGAGTGTCACAGAAACAACTTGTTATTTGAACACATGATTGAAAAAAAACGAGGCTGCTAATGCTAGAAATATTTCGAAAATAAATCATTGAGCATATTCTATGTTTTGATTTACCAAAGGCTATATCACTCATTAAACAACACTTTGTTCACCTTACTCAATAAAAAAATAAAGGAAAACTAAAATAGGCCACATTCGAAATTCACCACAGCATTGAAATTGTGGTATCGTGCATAAAATTACAAAAAAAATTTGGCACTGCAGTTCTGTGAACTTTCAAGCATGACTATAGAAAAAAGTCGAAGTCAATATCTATTTATTGTCATGTTTTCATTTTGATAGCTACATATATACGAGTATATTATCGACTACATAGAGATGCCAGGGATGTTTTGCCAAAATTTTAGTTTTTGTGTAAATGTAGTTGAAAATTTAAAATAAAACGAATGTTGAATAATGATGCTGAGCCAATTCGCTACACACATTATAATGACTTTGTGTCAATAACTTATTCTCGTACCTTGCCAGGTAGGAGTGCAAACAAAAATTGTCTCGTTTTTATGAGAAAAGACAAATAAAAATAGAAGGATGTACCTATCAAAACATTGCGAACATTAGAAAACGTTAATGACGAATTTCCTTCCAAAAATTGATGTAGTCGTAGTATTTTTTTCCCGGTCAGCTTACCACAAAAATTCTCTTATTCCATTCGTCTCAGAAGTGGTTAAATATGTCTTTCACCTGTTGCACAACCCAATCAAGTCGAGTTCTTAACGAGACAATTAAATAACAATAATGTTTGTACAAAACGATATGTTGTTGTCTTCCTAATCTGCAACCATACATATAAAAATAGGTATACCTATACCTACCTCGAAAATAGACATTTTCGTGGTTATTTTTGTCTTGGGGCTAAGTTAAAATTAGAATTAATTCCCCAATGAAAAATAGCTGTGTGAAAGTGAACCGTATTTCAATAAAAGAATAAGGAAATAGACGACATCGACCCTTAGAGTTGACGATGATCCAAGAATGTGTGCTTGACAGGCAAATGAGGAATTTTATTAAAAGAAAAAATAAACATTTGTTTGTTTATTTATTACATATTAAATATTAAATATTATTTCTTGATAGGGGATAATTAATTCACTTCATTTTTCGCCACATTTGATCAGCTAAACAGGTGATTATTAAAAAAGAATTGAAATTGAATCATTTATTTTGACTAATGTCCCGGTCATCCTTAAAGGTTTTATTATTAACAAAACCGAACTATAGGCTTAGTTTTGGATAAGGCACATCGCATATAAGTTGACTTGATGAACCAAACAAAATGCTATCGGAATTGCGTTTTGGCAGAGGAGGTGGTGATGAAGGTGTATCAACCAATTTATCGCTGGATAGGCACTTCTCTTGACAGTTATGGGTTTTAGTGTAGACACATGGCATTTCGTAATAGTCCTCGGGTTCTTCAAGAGAATTCCGTCTAAATCCATCAATATCATTCGTTAAGGGCAATGGTGGGTGTGATGGAATAATGGTCTGAATTTGTCTAAGAAGAAAGCAATAATTTTTTTCATTCTCATTTTCACTAGCAGTTAAGGTACTTACGAAGAAGTTTTCTTTTTCAAGCTCCTCTTATGCCATTTATATTCTCCTTCAGTAATTGTTGACACATAGTAAGCAGGTTTGTTAGATTTCTTGACCACAAGAACATGGTTGCTGCCTTCGAGTATGTTTGGGTAAGCCTTGATTCCAAAATACGCCACAACTCCACCAAACAACAACGAGCACAATAGAATGAAACAAACAAGACCAAGTGTCAGTTCCTTATCTTCATACGATATCCAAATTGAAGGCTCTGATTTCACTTTTGAAGGCACATAAAGAGGCAAGCAATTGAAAGGTGTAATTGAAGAAGTTCCACTTGGAACCAAACAAAATGTGTAAGTGCAGTTTTCCTCCAAGTTCTCAGCTATAAGAAATGGATCTGAATACATTTCACAATTATAATCGATGGTCATATCATTGACTGTATGAACAAAGTCTTCGAGAGCTTCACTGAACCAAATTATATTGATTGGTTCGTCGGCATTTTGGACAATCACTTGAACGGAATTATTTTTTAAAAGATTCAGTTCGAAGTCATGGCATGGTGGAGCGAATAAAAAGTACTCTACAGGATCGCCACCTGTGGCCATGTTTGAAGACATTTTTTTAGTGACTGATAGTCCCACCACTGACAAACATGCCATTTTAAATGAAACGTCTGCCTTTGGAATACTTGGTTCGGTACTTGAAGTCGAAGCGATTAGTGATTCAGTCTTGTAATATTCAATTGGTGTTGGCTTGATAAATTCAGCATGTGTATCGTTTTGTGTACGACAATCTTCATTGGATTTGACATCTGTCAAAAGTATGCCATAGCAAGAAAGTGGGGCCTTGCAATAAGGAAGATCTCCGAAACAATCTGTGTACTCGGAATATAAGCCTATCAATGGCTGTAAGTTACTGTCGCACATCCATTCATTTCCCAAAAGATAAATTTTAACTTTGTCAGCCACTAGAAATTGTTCTATAGATCTGATATCTAGCGTCAACAAATGGTTATTGCTCAAGTCCAACAGTGCTAACTGACATGCGATATCGTCGAATGCATCGTTATCAATCGATGTTATCTTTGAATCTGATAATATCAAATACGTTAACTTTGGCACAGCCAGGAAAAAACTTCTTGCGATAGATCCATTAATGTAATTTTCACTGAGGTCCAAAGCGTGCAAGTGTGACATATAGCTTATGCCAAATATATTTTCACTTCCTGAAATCGTGAGTCCAACTCTGAGGGTAAGACGCACTAGCGATGCTTGAACGGGTTGAAAGAAACATCTGTCGACGTGACGTACTATTCCTTCCAAGCGCATGGACCTTAGCCTCGCGAATCCTAGCAAAACTCCGTTTCCAAGAGTTTTCAACTTTACGCCGAGAAGGGTGATTGTTTGTGTTCCCGTAAAGTCGAATGAGTTGAAAGCTTCATTACGGATATGGGTGAATTCACTATTATTAATGATAAGTGATGTGATTATTTTGTTTGCTGATATCCATCTGTTTGTCAAAACAAAATTTGGAAAATGCTGATTGTCCAACTTGAGCACAATGTTTTCTTCACAATTTGACGACTGTTCAAAAGAAGCAATTAGAAATTTGTTATGCTAGAGTGGAGTTTTACTCACTTGGAGAACTTCAAAAACTTCTTCAAAAACCTTTGTGGAACTAAAGCATTCGATTGTGCAGTTAACAATTTGACAGGAATTAGACATTGCCATCAATTCCCTAGGAGCATTCAGCATCCTGTTACTGATTTTCCAGGACTGATTGAAGTGCCCTATTTCACTGGTATCATCGCTCATACAGGCCAGGCTAATGCTGATGATTGCCAATCCACCACAAAGAACTAGTAACAGATACAAACATCCTTTAAGGAGGGTGTCGATTTTTTCCCTTGACAATTTACAAAAGCTTTGGAAATTTAAATGAATAAAGAAGTTTTCATAGAAAGAATTTTTTCTTACCATAAGGAAATTTCAAATGGAGGTAAAGAATCCCCAGAATAAGTCATCGCCGCCGTGCAGATTGAGTGTTAATTCGAAGTGAGGACATCAACTCGTATACAGGTTTCAACCACTTTTATCAAATGCGATAGGGAATCGATTAGTTGTTATCATATTCATAACATCGAACTTGTAAACCTCATGTCCTGATAAGATGTTTTCAGATGATTATTGTACAATATTGCAGAGCTTATCTCCTATTGATTTCGTTTTACAGTAGCTGTAGATAGGACATTACTATTGTAGTATTCGGCTTGGTCCGACAATTAAAACTTATTCACTTTTTAAATAAAACACAAATTCACTTTATTCAAATCACTCACAAACTTATTTATTCAACACTTTCAATTATAACTTTGCAAACACAGAGTACTTTTCTTTATCGCAGTTCACAATTAATTAATTTTGCATCGCCATCCAACGGCTATTTATATACAAAAGTACTTGGTTCTAGAAACTACTATATTGGTTCTTGGAGAAGCTTGAATGTTCCGGAAGCTTACACTTACAAACAAAATACTGGGATTTTTTTGTAGGGGCTAACGTTCTTAATGCTAAACAAAAAGTTTCTCTTTAATCACTAGGTATTGCCCCTCACAAGTGTTTACTACTACATTTAAACGATATTAGAGTTAAAGAAAAACAGAGTAAATAAAGAGAGTAAGAAAAGTGTGTACATTAAATATAGAATGATGTACAGAGTGTAAGAGATAATAACGTATACACATTAGACATTACAATAGAAGGAGAAACAGAGCGTACGAGATAAAATAAAGTGTATACACATTACATTGCCCCCTCCTTAGGATTGATCGTCCCGAACAAATCCATCATTCTCATCACCACTGTAGCGATGTAGTCGGTCGCGATGAACGACTTTTAGTTTACCTCTGACTCCTTTTTGTATCCGGTACACGACGTCGTTGATTTTGCTAATCACTGTATATGGACCTTCCCAGTCCCGTTGAAGTTTCGGTGACAACCCCTTTTGTCGATGGGGATTGTAAAGCCACACTCGATCTCCTGCTTGGAACTCTGTTGTTGTCGCTCGTATATCGTAGCGTGTCTTCATTCGGTCACTGAACATCTTAATTTTTGACCTGGTATCGTCGTGGATCTGAAGGAGTCTTTCCCTGAGGTCATCCAAGTAAACATCCCCGGCTTGCGGTTCCGACGTGGGACATCCAAATTTGATTTCGCTCGGCAGTCTGATGTTCCTTCCCATTAAAATCTCAGACGGTGTATGGCCAGTTGAGCTATGTCTTGCACTTCGATAGGCCATCAAAAACAGTGGAATGTGTCGATCCCAATCTCGCTGGTTGTCGTCCACAACTTTGCAAAGATGTTCCTTCAGGGTTCGGTTGAACCGTTCGACCATGCCATCAGATTGTGGGTGGAGTGGTGTTGTTCTTGTCTTCTTAATGTGAAGAAGCCCACAAACTTCCTGGAATATGTTTGATTCAAAGTTCCTTCCCTGGTCGGAATGCAGTTCTAATGGAACACCGAATCTGCTCACCCAGTTGAACACAATTTGGTCTGCGACTGTTTTGGCTTCTTGATTCGGTATGGCGTATGCTTCAGGCCACTTGCTGAAGTAATCCATGACGACCAGAATATAACGATTTCCATTATTTGTTTCCGGAAATGGACCCGCCACGTCTATTGCAATCCTTTCAAAGGGTGATCCGACATTATACTGCTGCATTTGGCTGTGATTCTTTTTGTTCGGGCCTTTGGTGGCAGCACAGGTATCACATTTTCGGCACCACTTCTCGACATCTTCCCTTGCATGTAGCCAATAGAATCGTTGTCGAACCTTTTCTAGCGTCTTGTTTACTCCTAGATGGCCTCCCGAAACTCCATCATGCATCTCTCGCAGAACGTCCACAATCTTCGATCTCGGTAAGACTAGCTGCATTACATAGGACTTTCCATCTGCTGATTCCCACTTACGTCGAAGGACACCTTCTTGGACATGCAACGAGTCCCACTGTGCCCAATAGGCCTTTAGAGCCGGACTTCTGTCGGAGATATCAGCCCATTCTGGTTTTTCCTGGTGTTCCTTGCATGCGAGGATGGGTTCAATATCTGGGTCCTCTTGTTGAGCCTTCCTCAACTCGTCGATGCTCCAGCCATAAATGGGATCGGTTCTGGTTCGTTGAACAGTAACCACTTCTTTTTCTTCTTGGCGTCTGCAATGCTTACAGTCTTGCTTACATGGTCTCCGAGACAGTGCATCAGCATTTGAGTGAAGCTTCCCCTTCCGATGTTGAATTTCATAATCGTACGTCTGCAGCCTCTCAATCCATCTCGCCACTTGACCCTCTGGATTCTTGAAATTCAAAAGCCAGTTTAGTGCTCCATGGTCGGTTCGGAGAAGAAACTTCTGTCCATAGAGATACTTATGGAAGTGCTTTGTTGCCAAAATCAGTGCAAGAAGTTCTCTTCTGGTCACACAATAGTTTCTTTCCGACTTCGAGAGTACCTTGCTGTAATAGGCAACCACCTTTTCTTCGCCATCATGTACCTGTGACAATACAGCACCAATCCCGACATTGCTGGCATCAGCATCAATGATGAACGGTTTTCCTGGAGTCGGGTAGGTCAGCACTGGTGCATTACACAAGCGTTGCTTGAGCTCTTGAAAGCTGCGCTCGCACTCACCTGACCATTTAAACTGCTTTCCCTTTTCCGTTAGCTGATGTAGACTCTTGGCGATCTCAGCAAAATTCTTGACGAAGCGCCTATAGTAGGTGGCTAGACCCAGAAAGCTTCGGAGTTGATGTTTGTCCTGTGGTGTTGGCCAATTCTTCACGGTGTCAACCTTATCAGGATCCGTCTTAACTCCTTGGGATGAGATGATATGTCCCAGGTATTTCACTTCGGTTTTGAAGAGTGAACACTTTTCTGGATTGAGCTTGAGGTGGGCTTCTCGAAGTCTTTGAAACACGGCTCTCAGATTTGTACAATGTTCGTCAAATGTTTTCCCGTATACGATGACGTCATCCAAATAGACCAGGCAAGATTTCCAAGTGAGTCCTTGCAGGACGCATTCCATAAGGCGCTCAAAAGTCGCTGGAGCATTGCACAGTCCAAAAGGCATCACTTTGAACTGCCACAATCCGTTTCCTGTCGAGAACGCTGTCTTCTCTTTGTCTTCAGGATGGATTTCTACTTGCCAGTACCCACTTTTCAGGTCCAACGTTGAGAACCATTGTGCTCCTTCCATTGCGTCCAGAGTATCGCTGATCCTAGGCAGAGGGTAGCTATCTTTCTTGGTCACATCGTTCAACCTTCGATAGTCCACGCAAAAGCGGGTTGATCCGTCTTTCTTCTTTACCAGGACCACTGGAGACGCCCAAGGGCTTTTTGAGTTTTCGATAAGACCCTCTTCTTTCATGGTGGTTATCAGTTCTTCAACCTCACCTTGTTTGGCTAGTGGAAGGCGTCTTGCAGGTTGACGAATCGGCTTTGCATCCCCGGTGTTGATTCGATGTTGAACCAGTTGTGTTCTGCCATATTTCCCTTGCGATGATGAAAATATGTCTGCAAATTCTTCGAGGAGACCTTCTGCAGTTCTTCGTTGTTGTTGGCCAAGATTAGAGGACTCGAGAATGTTCGTCTTTTTGGAGTTCAGCTCTTTGGACTTCAATGTTTGCCTTGTCTCTTCTTCGCTGATCCTTGTTATAGCTGATACAGATTCGCATTGTCCGACAATCTCACCTTTTCTAAGCTTAACTTCGTACGGCTTGATGTTGAGTATTCGTACGGGAACCATGTTCTTTACAGGTCTAACAAGAGTCTTCCCAATGGTGACGTTTTGGGAGGACTTTACAGATGCTGGTTCGACCATGAGGTATCGATGGCTGCCAGGCTTACCTTTCAATTTCGTCCACACGAATACTTCTGAAGAAGCAGGCAAAGTCAGATCTTCTTTGATGACGGTTTTCACAGATAACGAGGTCTCATACGAGTGGATCCCATAGATCATCGGAATCTCGATGTTTCGATATTTCAGGACTTGGTTCCCGATGTCCAATATCACTCCGTGATCTTTCATGAAATCGACACCGACAATGCACTCGTCGCATATATCTGCTACCAGGAACAGGTGAGAGAATTCCAGCTCTGCCATCCGGATCTTAAGACGTACCTCACCATAAACTTTTGCGGCTTCTCCAGTTGCAGTCCTTAGACGATAGCTGTTGGTGTTGTGGAGCCATGTCTTCTTAACGAGGTCCTGCCGTACAATGGACGCCGTGGCACCGGTGTCGATGGTAGCCACACATTTGTTGCCGTTTATACTTGCTTCCACGGTCAGGCTCTTGTTGTCACGTTTCGTTTGAGAAACCTGGATGGTGTTTCTGTAGCTATCGGTATTAGAAGCCAGCTTCTGTCCCTCGAAGTTGGTGGGATGGGAAATAACTTGGGAAGCAACATTGTTGTAGGTGTAACTTTGACCAGTTGACATATTTCTGTGTTCACAGTGTTGGCATGCGGTTCCTCTTCGCGGTAATCTGCACTGTCGTTGAAGATGCCCAGTCTTGTTGCAGTTCCAGCATCGTGCTTGTCCGTCTCGCTGACTCCTTTCCAGAGTAGCCTTCTGACAAGAGCATTCTTGGACTTCCAATTCTCTCACGCGATGCACGTTTTGGGATGCTTGTTCTGCGGCTTCCATTGTTAGAGCGAAAGCCAATGCTTCTGGTAGTGTTTGCTTTCCGGCAGTGCGAATAGCCCTTTGGAGATTTATATCGCCCACAGCTCTCACAAAGGCTTCAACAGCAAGTTGATTTATTATCTCGTTGCCAGCTGTTGGGTATGCCAGGTGGACTAATCGCTCGATATCTGCCTGAAGCTGCTGCAGAGTTTCACCTCTTTTCTGTGCCCTGTTGTTTAGTTGTACTCGGAAGACTTCTGTCATGTGGCTATCCCCAAACCGCTGTTCGATTGCGTTTACCAGAACTTTGAAGTCACCGTTCTTCTCTGCTGGGATGGTTTGTAGCAGTTCAGCAGCTGCTCCTCTCAAGGCAAGCGTAAGAGCAATGTATTTTTCGTCATCGTCCCAGCCGTTTGTTAACGCTGCTGCTTCAAACTGTTTCTTGTAGATTGACCACGGTATCTGACCATCAAAGCTTGGAGGATTCACTTCTCTCTTCCTTGAGCACTCACCAGAAGGTTCTCGAGCTTTCATCTTTCGCACTTTTTCCAGTTCCTTTGTGATGGTATCGATTTGTTCGTCGATTTTCTCGATACGTGCATTTTGTTTTCCGACGCACTCGTCGAGAGTATTGATTTTCTCTTCGAAGTCCGCAAACCTGCCTTCTAGAAGATTTTTCTGTTCATCAAAACGCTCTAGAACATCATTCTTTTGTGTTTCCAGTTGCTCCAGAACACTCTTGTTTTGAGTTTCTAATTGCTTGAGGACATTCTCTTGCTCGTTCTTCTGCTCGTTTCTTTGAGCTTCTAATTGCTTGAGGACATTCTCTTGCTCGTTCTTCTGCTCGTTTCTTTGAGTTTCTAGTTGCTCCAGAACATTCTTCTCGAATTTGGCTAGAAGAAGTGACATCATGTTAGATAAGTCGGCAGTTGCATTTACCTCTTCCGATTTTGCTTCCACTTCGAAAGCAAACGTATCTGGGTCTTCATTTTGTTCTTCCAGATGTTCCTGTAGCCGTTTTACGAGTTCGATTTTATATCCTGCCGCACTTAAGCCACGTTTGCTTAATTCGGCCTTTAGCTCAGCGACAGTTAAGTCTTTCAAAACTTTACTTATCATTTTTAACTTCACTATTTCACACAAAATAGTTTAATCACTGTTCACTGTTTTATTCTCAATAAGTTTTAATCCCACTTCTGACACCAATGTAGTATTCGGCTTGGTCCGACAATTAAAACTTATTCACTTTTTAAATAAAACACAAATTCACTTTATTCAAATCACTCACAAACTTATTTATTCAACACTTTCAATTATAACTTTGCAAACACAGAGTACTTTTCTTTATCGCAGTTCACAATTAATTAATTTTGCATCGCCATCCAACGGCTATTTATATACAAAAGTACTTGGTTCTAGAAACTACTATATTGGTTCTTGGAGAAGCTTGAATGTTCCGGAAGCTTACACTTACAAACAAAATACTGGGATTTTTTTGTAGGGGCTAACGTTCTTAATGCTAAACAAAAAGTTTCTCTTTAATCACTAGGTATTGCCCCTCACAAGTGTTTACTACTACATTTAAACGATATTAGAGTTAAAGAAAAACAGAGTAAATAAAGAGAGTAAGAAAAGTGTGTACATTAAATATAGAATGATGTACAGAGTGTAAGAGATAATAACGTATACACATTAGACATTACAATAGAAGGAGAAACAGAGCGTACGAGATAAAATAAAGTGTATACACATTACACTATATTTATTAAATTAACAATCGTCAACATTAAAGTGTTAGTTTTGTTTGAATTTCAATAAGTGATTTATAGTAAGGTGTACATTTGACCTTCTCCTCTATAAATATGAACATAACTTAGCAATGTTATTATAAATGTCAATTAATGAAACCAATTATGATGCTGCTAAAAATAAACAAATTGGAACAAACAGCAACGAGTTTGATAAAGGACTATTACCTATATTTCTTTAAAAGATAAATAAGGTTTATTTTTACAATGAATGTACATTTTATCAGTAACAGATTAATTCAACGGTAGCTTCCTACATAACTGGATAAGAAATTTAATTAGATTTATTTCAGACCAATCAGTCAGTCACGGTTTGACATTTAAAGGATATACTTCTTAAGCTTTTGCACATTCACTTTGCAAATTGTATTAAAATGTTTAATTTGTCTGTGAGAAATATAAAGTGAGTTAAGCTTAACATTTTTGTTAAAGCGTAGATAAAAATTAATTGTTTAAATTGTTATATAAACTCTGGAATCAGTTAAAATACAAAATGCTTTTTTGAAAATCTATGATAAAAAAAAAACAATAAAATTGATACTGCCTTACCATTTTCGGTCCTTTCCTTTTGAATTAATTTTCTGATATTGTTTTTTGTTTTAATAACAATGGATTCTCATTATCAATATTGTTACTCACTTTTTTCTTTTAAGATGGAGCAACTATATGGTTGCATTTGGACTTGTTGTATTTGTGTTTATCCTTATTTTCGGCAACTATAAAAGTTCAGATTTCTACGTTAAGATGAAGGCAACCAAGAAAGAAATGTTGAGAAACGAGTAATATTTTATGCTCCTAAGCAAAATAAGAATAACTGATCCGTCTTTATAGGTCTCAGTCACAACCAGTTCAACGTTTTAGAATGGTGGATATTGCACCAGCCAATTGCGAAAACAGAAGATGTGTCATTACCTGTTCCGGTGACATGACAACTCTCAAAAGCTATCTTGAATCTCAAAAAACATGTAATTCCATTTCCCTTCGTATATCCAAAGGAATTTTTCCCGAAGAAAAACTTTCATCTAACATGCTGTCGGGCAGATTCAATCTCAGCTCCATCATAATATCTCAAAGCACTTTGAATGTTATTGAAGATGGCGCTTTTAATCACATATCCGTTGAATACGTTTTAGACCTGGAACTTAACAGCGTTGAAATAATGAATCTTTCGGAACAAACGTTTGTTGGCTTAAAATCTATCGAAACCTTCACTCTTATCAACAAAATTAAAACTTTCGTTGGAGAAGCATTTTTGAAATCAATGGCGAAAACATTGAAAAAACTAGTTATACGACATGAAACTGACATCGCAACCGATCCTGCTCCATGGCTACGTGGAGAAAACTTTCTTAAGCTAGCAACAATCGTTTTTGATGGCAGCAATTTTGGAGCGTACATTAATGCAGAGACATTCCATCATCTTAAGGAACTTTCCATACTGATATTGAAGTCATGCCAAATTGATCGTATTGCTGATGGAACTTTTGATTTTATGATGCATCATTTGGTTGTTCACATAAGCTTGAATAATAACAAATTGAAGCGAATCGATGGCGAATATTTATCAAAAGTTTCAGTTTTGAAGCGATTAGACATCCAAAAAAATCCTTGGAATTGCACCTGTGAATTGGAACACCTTGTTAGCGAGTTTAAAGCGTACCCTCAAGGGTTCGGAGAAAATTCAAGATGTGGCACACCCCCGGAAGAAACAGGAACACTTCTCAACGAGATTGATTTAGGGCCATGTGATGATGAGTTGGTACCCTTGCCAACGACGACGAAAACCACTGATCCAACAACATCGACTGGGAAAACTAGTACAACAGATATGTTGACAACTACCTCGATTAGCACTCCTACAACTTCCTTGCCTCAAAATAGAACAACGACCATCTCAGCTGATACGATATTCATACAATGCACAAGGAGCTTTTCAAAATTTCCATCAAATATCCTCGAAGTTGCCGTTCTAGATGGACGTTTCAAAGTTGTTCCCATAAGCGATACCAGTGCAAGATTAACTTTTGAGAGCCTTTCTGATGATCTAGCAATAGTTTGGTTTCGTGAGCAATTGGAACTTAACAGAGAAGAAATTGTTGGAGAGTTTCACGTTGGTTGTCAAAGCGAATTGGATAAAACTTTAGTTGTCGAAGGATTGGCTGTGAACACTACTTACACCTTTTGTCTAATCAAAAACGGGACAAAAGCTACGTCTCCATTTAATTGTCGGTCTTATTTCAGCAGCTTACAACAGATATCAAACCATAACAATACCATTTGGTTGGGAGAAAAAGACCGACCGTTGGTTGTCGGTGTCTTTGTTTTGAGTGTTCTGGTTTCTTTATGCATAGGACTAGCTGCAATGTTCTTGCTGATCATGTATCATCCATATTTACTTAAAGGCAATAAGCGAATAATATTTGTAAGCAAAAGCCCTACACAAGACCGTATCAGTGGCAGAAGAACTAACGAACATTCTGGTAGCGGCTCATCTATTGGAAACAGGTTGTTTGTTTGAAGTAGAATATTTTAAAATAATTTGTTTATATATTGATTTGTGAACTTCTGTTTCATTTAGACTTGATTCACAAGTAACAACTGCCCCATTGAGGCGATTCTCAAGTGACAGTGGTTTAAGTTACATGATGGCGCATAATTACGAAGTTTTAGACAACCGCTCGATAATGAATATCTATAACCGAGTACCAAAAAGTCCAGCTCCACCCTTACCTAAACGGATTTTGGACGATGAAAGAAACCAACCATCTAATGTTGATGCGACTATTCCAGTGGTGCAAGAGGGCGTCTATGATTATGGATACACTAGTATAGTTTAAGTTCAAGATCATTATTCATCAATAGAAACCATTAAATGGAATTACAATTAATGGTGATTTTTTATTTTGGAACTTAAACTCTGTGCAATGATGATTGTTCATATTTTTAAATTATTTATTATTCAAAACTTATGTGAAACAGATACAAATTTGAAGTAAAAATTGATTTGAGTTAATTCTTTAAATTGCAAGGCCTTTTTATTGGATTATATTTTTGCAGCAGCAGGTAATTGCAGACAAAAATGTACATGCGCTAATTTGTTATTAAAATGAAACATTTTTATATTTGTTTATTTATGATTTAAAAATATGTTAACAAAATTTTTAAGCAAGTAACAATAAACACGTTTCAAATCAAATGTAAACACTTGCTTCTGTCTCATAACACTGGTTTTTTGGAAATTCAATTTTGTTTTCAAATCTTGTTTGTTTATAATCGCCTATTGTGTGTGGAATTTTCGGCAAAGGGTCATTGGAAGAACGTTTTCTCTTAAACGGTATTTCCGAGTATCTCGCAGTTGATAGATGAGCTGGAATTGTTTCGTATATATTGAAGTTTTCAGGATTCATATAACTTTGAATGCTTTCCAAACTATTGCCCGATATCGAAGCTCGTGTAAATGGAAACCTGAGGAAGAAAAACGTTGAACAATCAGAAATTCAGAAAAAGGTTTGAATCTTACCCTGGATTTTTATTGCTTGCCAATTTTTCCTCCATTAGTTTAAAATTCTGAAGAGTTTTATCCTCTGGAAACACGATTATATTTGAAGTATCACTCCTCTGCATGGTAACCCGCTTACTTCCCTTGAGAAGCGACGGTTTGTGCTTCAGAATAATAAACACACATAAAATACCGAAGAATATGAATAAAACAATACTGATGATGACCACACCTATTCCGGTAGCTTTCATGTCTTTTGTAAGCCAAGGGCTGGAGATCATGTGCGAATCGCCCTCAATGTAAATTGATTTGCACGAAAACGGGGAAACTGTCAAATGATCCTTCAAAATTAAACAAAACGTGTAAGCCATTTCTGGGAGAAGGTGATTAACAGTTGTAATTCGTTCCACATGACCGTAGCAGCCAAGCCCGTATTCATTGTGGTTTGTCTCCATCTTGTAATATTGAAGGGTAACCTTACTGAACCACAAGACTCCGAAAGTGTCATTCGAATTTGTTCTCACAATTATATCTACTTCTAGCCGATTAATTTTTTTTACTATGTCGAACTGAGAATTGGGCCAGTCAATTGAGAAATTATCAATCTCTTGCTTTTCATAGTCCTTATGGCACTCAAGTTCATTGATTGAAGTGATTGTGTTAGATTCTGTTGCAGCAGAGGATGAATTCAAATCATTTACAGGAGCAATTTCTGTAGTTGTCGTGTTTAAGGTTTTTGTAGAAGTAAGTACCAAATTAGGGTCTATTTTAACTGTGGTAGTAGACTTGGATGTTACTGGTAAATTGACAGCCTCTGGGCAAATTTCACTGCTTGTCACCAAAATATTTTTCATATTTCCACAATAGACATTATGCGCTCCAGTAGCATAAAACAGCTTTGACATTTCCTTTCCAAGGCGACACGAACACTCCCAGGGATTATCATTGAAGAACAAATTCAGACTCTTGGTGACTTTTTGCCAGCCAAAAACATTCGAACTTATTACAGTTAACTTATTATTTGATAAATCCAGAATTTGCAAAGTTCTGCTGATGCTAGAAAATATGTTTTCAGGCAAAAATGTTATTTCAGAATAAGATAGATTCAAGTTATGCACCACGGACAGTTGGTCAAAACTTCCTGGTGTTAACCTTGCTTCGAATTTGTTGAAACTTAAGTCAACATTCTCCAAATTAATAAAAAGACATTGGTCCACAATTTTTTCTACATTTTTCAAACCAGTTTGCATTGTTAGGTTTTTGATTTGGTATTTTACGTTTTCAAGAAAACTCTCACTCCCTATTTTCAGCTCAGGATTCGACTGGATTAAAGTGAAACTTGTGAACTGATTGCTGACGTTTGCAAACATGCCTTTATTTAAGTGTTTTAACGTTAGATCTTCCAGGTGAACACTTATCAGATTTGGACTTTGAAAGGCACAATCATCAATGTATTCAATAACAGAAGCATAGATAAAAAAGTGCTCAATGCGGTTGGTAAACGGCCCAAAAAACCTTGTGGACAAAGTTTTGTTTAAGAAAGTATAATTGAATAGATGCAGTTTACTGATAAGTGGACATTCTATCGTCTAAAAAGGGAGTTATCGATTTATTTTATTTTGTTAACAGAAAAAAAAGAGAAAGTGTACTTACATCAACTGCCTTGACATTTCCTGGGAAAGAAGTTTGGTTTCCGTTGAAACAGTAGTAATTGCATTGGGATCTCAGACAAAGTCCTTCATCGTCCATATAAGCAGCAGAGTTTTCAAAACTACGGGAAAGTTTGTAAAAGAGAAGGATGTTTCTTTAACAATATTTTCATATTCACCAACACTTTACTTTCATTCATAGTTTTGTGTGTGTATTTGAATACCTGCTGCCTCTTGCAGTGATCCATACCTTATGTTTCGGTAGATTCCTTTTAAATATTTTTCAAACAATTTACTGCAATGCCCTCGTGTTGTTGAAAAATAAAGCAAAACCATTATAAAGTACAAGTCATTAGGCTTCATAATTATTATATTCACAAAATTTTTGTTAGAAAAAAAACTATGCAAAATTTTATTTCATCCGAATGAATTCAATCGGGACTGCAGTGCTCGAAGTTTATCAAAATACTAATCAGTTTTCTACTTGGTTATCTATATTTTTGCCATCCAGGACTACATACATTATTTGCCTATCTACCTAATGATAATAAATAATTATTATTGTTTACAGTGTTAAATCGGCTGCAAATGCATGTAGAGCCAGACTGTAAAAATAATAAGATTTTCAAATCAGAAAATCATTCCCCTACCATGCAATACGACAGACATCAGTGAAAGTTTGGAAATAATATTTTATTGAACAGTTATGAATGAAAAGTGTTTTAAGTCATACAGATATGAACACTTCTAATCACTGGGATGAACCTTATTTTTTAGCATGATGGAGATTTTCCGATCGTAATTTAGTATTAATTCATTAAATAAAAGGATCAGATAGAAAGTGTTTTGCAATACATATCTGCTTCTCATTGATTTTAAAATAATAATGGCACTTGAATGAGTTGTTTCATTGAAGGAATTGAGACTTTCAAGATAACTGTTAATAATTACCTTGCGGATCCTTAAACCAACGGAGATAATTAGAAAGGTCTTATTTTCGCAGTCAAAGGACTGGAAATCAAAATCCCGGATAACGAAATCCATAGCGAGAATCTACTCCTTTTCGGCACTCAAAGTTATGAGAATTAAGGAGATCGAAATGTCGTACCTTTTTCAATTTTTCTAACAGCCCTGAATAAGGCCACACTCTTTTTCAAAAACAACAAAATGTATGACACACCAGACGCTGAGAATCATGGAGAAGCATTGAAATTCTTCGTTCAAATAATTCTACATAACCGATTGCTTTTTTGGGACATCAATCAAATCAATCAATTACAGATTGTTCATGCTAGAGAAAGGACACATCATTTGCTTTTCTAAAGTAGGACATCTGATTATCCATTGTGATTATAAATTCATTTTTTCGAAAATAATAATAAGAAAGGATTATTGGGACATCGGTGTCTTGAATATTCATAATGAAAATATGAATTCGCTTTACAAAAATATTTCCAATAAGGCAATAAATATTTAAATTGTACGTGCAAATGAAAGACAAGCGTTTTCCACATTTTCACAAAGTATTGCATTAACACAATTTGCATCTATTTTTTTTTTTTATTATTTGATTTCTTAATCTCCTCGACGATTTACGTTTCAAAATGTTTTGTTTAAATATGCTTGTTTCTTACGCTTCTACATTAATTTAAAAATTATTTCACAATGTCTCGAAGCATAATGCTCCATGCAAATCTGCGTCCCAGTAATTTTCTAAATCTAAATTTACTTTAACGTTTATTTTTTTGCATCTTCTATATTTTTACCAAAGATTAAAACTAATTTGAACATCAAATATCTTAAAAGCAAAATATGTCAAACAAAATAAAAATAAATACTAAACTAGTTACATTTCATTACACTTAAATGAGAATTATACAGAATACAATTTAAGAACCTAACCGGTAAAAATAGCTTATAGGAATTGTTATTTTTTATTTAACGTTAGTAAAAACAGCTTAAATATAGACATAGGCAAGTAATTATATTTATGTTTTTTTGTTTTGTTTAAGTATGGAGGTTGGCATTCGCTTATGTATAGAGATACAAACTAGTTAATAGACAATCAATACAATTATACATAATTAAGTTTTTTTGTTCACACTAATCCTATGAGCTTGTGAGCATTAAATTATATTTTATTAATATTAAAAATAATATCTATTTTACAAATATTGTTTTGTCCATTCATATTGAAATTTTGCGTATTTGTGTTATTTAATTCATGATTTTGCTTTAATATTGTGTTTAATGCTTCCGTTGGCGTTGGTGTACCCAAGTGTTTTTACTTTTTATGCTTTTTTTATAAACTAATACTGATTGTTAAGTTTAAAAACGAATTGCGTTTATAGAAGATATTTAGCTTTAGGGAACTATTGACTTATTATATCAAAACTTCCTTAGAACTATGGAATTTTATTTTTCATCTTTTACAATAATAATGCTTTAGTAAAATCTCTGAAATAAATAAAATTGTTAAATAAAATTTAAATAAAATAAAATAATTAAATTATATAAAATCTGTTCTACAATATTAAACAAGAATAAATTGGTTCATCTTGTTAACCTTATTTACACGTGTGCTCCTCGAGAACTTTCACACAAATATCACATTTAACCTGGCAACACCAATGAAATTTGCAGTTACATCTTTCTCGGACTACAATATTTTTGGTATTGTAGCCTCGACCACAACACAAAATACCGCAACCATCTAAACCTGACGAAGTCTTGTTACATATTCGGCCATGGGTTCCTGCCAAAGATAAGCAAATTATCAAACCGTTCCACAAAAATTCTTTGAATTTTCTTACCTGGCCATTGAAGCTGTCTATTATTTCGACACCAGTCGGGACTTTCGTCCAAATAGACCAAGTCATGTGCTGTTGGTACTTTAAATTGGGGATCTTTTACTTGTAAGCGACCGCGCTTGTTTAGTTTCACTTCTGTTGCTTCTTCGTATTTTTCACGCAGATAGTCTCCTAAGATAAGAACCATGTTTGAATATGTCGATAAGGTAGTTTCAGTTGTTAAACTCACCAATTTCTCGTATTGATGATAATTGTTGCCAGCAAGTTATGAGACTGCAGGAACCGGAAACTCCATGACATTTGCAAGTTATTCGAGTTCTCTTGAGAACGGCCTACAAATTCAAATGTTTAATTGTTTGAATTTGTTATTCTTAATACTACAATAATATGGTAGTGTAAAAATACACGTTCGTTAGTATAATATGTCTGTCTATTTTCGAACTTTTTATGTATTGTGCAGTGAATCAAGAATTTCCTACTATCATTGACAAAAAATTATTGTCATCCCTGCGTTACAAACATAATTCCCATAAAATGATGACTAAAACTAATTCATGAAAGTAGTAACATACTAGAACCGAAACTTGCGACACATTACTTTTGATATAAATGCTAGTCACATTATTTTGGCGAAAAGGCCAATTGAAATGTTTTACTAAAATGAAGCATTTGTGTTCGACACAATCGCCTTTACAACTATAGCTAGCAGTGCCACTGCGCATGATGGTGACTTTGTCTGAAAAAGTCCAGCCAGCAAGGCCTGATCACAATTCAAGCAATTAGAGTTCAAAACACACACGCTCCCGAAGGCAAGTGTTATAGTAATTGCAATCATATCTGACTACATAGCGCAACAAGCTGAGGCATTACAGTTAATCAATGAAATAATGTTTGTATTTGCCAGAGGCAGTAACAACAGGTTTTCGTATTTCTGTTGCGTCTATACCGGGATATTCTAGAACGAATGAGTACGAAATAATATTTTTTGGGCATAATAATTGCATTTCTGTATTTGCTTTGTTTTCCCATGAGTAGCATATACATAAAGCTAAATGCATCTTTTTGGCGATCAATTAGAATTAAGTGAAAAAAAAAACTAAGAACGTGTTCTTGTCAGAAAAACAACTTCGGAGACCAACATTTTTTTCAACCAACAACGGTTTTATACTGTTAAACGTTGTATTTATCCTCAAAGAAGCAAAGATTAATTCCGCATATTTATTACTGAGGCAGATAAAACCGCTTGCGGTTATTATTTGTGAACACTTTGAAATCGTCTTCTCTTCTTCCCCCGTGATGACTACACTTAAAAGTAAAAACTTTTCAACAACAGCATCAGGGGAAGCTCGTCCCTTTATCGACCATCATCAGAAAACCAAAAAACCAAAGAAAAACAGCTTATGACAGCAAAAAATGGGGGATAAAATTTAAGGATAAATGAGACAAGATTTGTTTCACTTTTAAGACCCGGCCGCCGCCCGCACGCCGACGACGCCACCGTTGCCGTTGTTGCCTTCTTAATTTTCAGGTTTTTTTCTTTGGAACATAGTTCGGTAGACGATGAAAACTTTATTTTCGTGATGCTAATTGAAAAAAGTGAAATTTGGGTTTGTGTTTGTGTTTGTGTATGTCAACAAACTACAATAATGTATGAAAATGTTGCTTGACAGATGACACTATCATAGGCCATCATAAATTTTCAAGAATTAACATTTTTTTCGCTTCTTTACTAAGCACTGATGAAGACGGCAGAAAAACGAACACAGGACACAATTTCATGATTTTAAGCTTCACATCAAATTTTATATCGAAAACAAGCCAAACTGTCAAAACATTCAAAGACCATAACAACACTAACTGTAAAGAAAACCAAAACAAATATACATTCATAAATCGAAAGGACCAGCCGAAAGACGACCGCGACGACTACTCCTAGAAGTTATTATTTTCAAAACTTAAAAAAACACGTAAAGTATGAAAACAAGTCAGTGGTGGTGGCGGAGAGCACAATCTGTTTCCTTACATTTACGTAAAAACTTCCTCTGGTTTGCCCCCGCTCCTCCTTCATTTGGCATGAAAGTACCTAAGACGATGTTGCCGGTCTCTGCCTTACCGTGTAACTTTCCAGTCATTATTTTCGTTGCAAATGTTACCATCTTCAAAATGAATCCAAAAGAAACTAAAGGTTTTTTTTCTTTTAGATTGAGTTTGTAATATGACAAAAGATATGTCACCAACAGGAACGATTGCAAGTCCTTTGAGTTCTTTATCATTTATTACCGTCAAGGAAATGCGTTTTTGCAAAAAAAAAAAAAACTGAATCCATTGCTTCGATAAGATTAAGCCAACTGATTGAGTATTTCGAAACAAAACTACATTTACCACTAATAACAGAAATAAATACAAACATAACTTGCATACATTTCTGCATACAATGTAAGGAGAAAATAAAAAAAATTGCTGCACTGCAAATAGGATAAGCAATTTGGCGACAGCTTTTATCGTGTTTTTAGCTCTGCAGAGTAATATGCGAAAGTATCGACGATATGAACGTGTTTTGGCAAAGTTTTCTGTAAAATCTGTTGTGATTGGTTTTTCTTCTTCTGACTAAATTATTTCTTTGTTTTTCTTGTGTATTTTTATGAGTCACTGAACAGCCATATGGATACAATTTACAAATATTGAATGGGTATTTTGGATCATTTTTTGTTTTCATAAACTGTTCTACCCAAAGTACCCCTTATCTTCAAATGCACTTTCAAAGTTGAAAAACGTATTTTTGAGCTGTTACGATTTGCAAGTTTTAATTTATTTCAAAGCAACTAGCGTTTACTTTTTTTCATTTCAACTTTTAAAGGAATTTGCATATTTGCAGGAGTTGAGAAAAAAAAATAGTTTTGGGCTAACAAATTTTTAATTTTTGTTTTTAACACTTACCCTTCGGCCAGCTTCATTATTGTGCAAATTCATTAAACTTCTAGCCTTCACCGACATTACATTTTTAAATCGGCCAGGACCAGCTCCACCACCCCCATTGCCCACGACACCCATCATGTTGCTGCCAACATTTCCAACATTACTTACAGCTCGTAGATTTTTCTTTCTCTTCCCGCTGCCACCCCCATTACCGTACATCGATGTGGCGTAATGGTCCAAATTGAAAACTTTAGAATTCAATATCTCCCGGTTGATTTTTTCCTGTTCGACGAGACGGATAAAAAGAAAAAAATAATTAAGATGTCCGGTTAAGGTAAACATTCATAATAAATATTGAATTGAAACAAAAATCGAACCACTAGCCACAGCCAGGACACAATTTTCTTATTTTAAATTCAATTCTCCTCACTCAATGGCTCTGACATTTTTCCTCGAAGTGCATGGAGGCCAGTCACTTTCATGGAGAAAGGAGTAATTTCTAGTTCTTTGAACTGACTTTATACCTACATATTACCGTGTTGTATATGTAATAAAACTACAAGGCAAAAGAATGCTAATAAAAAAGTTTGCTTTCTTACCTGCAATTCCATCATTTCCTTCTCTTGTAATTTAGAATTGAGAATCTCTTTTGTTATCCTTTCTTGCAATTCCAATAAATCTTCTGGCTTGAAGCGGCTGCCCGTTTCAGTGCTATCTTCCTCCTTTGTGTTGTCCTTGCCGACTGACGAACTGTAAGACGAAGATCCTGTCAAAGAACTACTACTGCTGCCACTTTTACTATCAATTTCGACATTGACAGTTATATTGGCTTGGCCATCTTGTGAGGTACGTAGCGTTGTTGACATTGTACCATTTTGCTGCTCTGCCGCCGCAGATGATTGTGACGGTGATGAGAAGTTTCTACTGGAGGCTGGATAAACAACATCTGTTGCAGTTATATTTTTGCTATCCGTTGCTTTCGGATGTGATGGTGCTGGTGATATAGGTGGGGGTGGCGTCACTGATTTGTCCTGGAATTTTTCATCATTCTTTGAACGAGGACTTGATGCTAGACCACGGGTGCCACGTTTACGTTCCTTTTCTCTGATGTCGATGAAATCTTGAGACAGCCTGTTTGCAAGAAACAAGGGTAAGTATTATCATGAAAGAAATTTTTTTTATTAAAATATGAAGGTATCTATTAGATTTAACGAAACAAAGGTGAAGTCGGGTGTCACACCATCTCAACGCATCAATGTAGAGTGTCTAGGAAGCAGAAAATACAATATTTCCTAACTAACAGCAGAATGTAATGCCTGTTCTTTTATATTATTATTCTGAAATTGCCTCTTAAGTTATGAGACAAGCATAAGAGGGAATTAACTGAAAACGCGACGTATACACGGGTGTGTTTTAAACAATATTGTTCTATGCCCTTTCCCTATATGGAACTACTTTTGCACTACGGGCGAGACAAATTAATGTGGATAACTGTTAAAAACGAATATCAATGTAGGATTTTTCTTCAATGAAATGTCAAATGGCCAAATAATGAAATTTGTATACCTCTGTTCTTCAAATTCGACAAATTCCACTCTCGAGTTTCTGTTTCTTGAAGAACGTTTAGGTACTGTGCTTTAGTTATTTAAGTAAGCAAAAAGTGTGAAAAGGAATGGTATCGTATTATCGACTTTTTTTCTGTTTTTATTTGTCCTGTCTTTCAGGAGTTCTTATAAAAACATTTACTTTTCAATAAAACAAACATATTTGGCTAAGGAAAGTTCAACTTGTATTGCGAAACAGATTGCATGTCATCACATTTACATAAAAAAGAACAACAACATTTGTGATCTCAGCTCTGACTCCCAAACTATACCGAAACAGTCCCAAGTAAACCAAAAAGGTTAAAGTTAAACAACAGTTCAGCACAGCAATGTTGAAAGTACATATTCTCATACAAAATTAACCTTTGCGCCAAAACATTCCTTTTCCTCTTTCGAATGTTTAGTTAACAGGGTAACAGTTTTTCCAATAGGGATGTCAACATTCCACAATCTACAGTTTTCCATGACAATCGACAGGGTAGGAAGTAAGGAAAGTATTGTTATCCTTTCCAACTTGACTAGACCTATCCAAACAAGAAGTTGCTATCACAAAATCCTGCCATCCCAGTTCCTTCATGCTGTCAACATAACAAAGGCGGTTTTTTCTCTGGTGTGTCTCGTTATATAGACTTAAGTCTTAACTGCTTCGTACCATACTCAGCAAGGGATATAGAATTGTTCCTGGAATAAATTCCAAAGTAAAAGTAGGGTAGAGGACATACCCTTCACATGACTTGGATATGCTATAAAACAGCACATGACACAGAATGCTTGTGTTCATGTCTAGGAAACGTTCAACAGGGATTCAGACGGAGAATGTATTTTAGCTCCCTTGTTCCTTTTCCAATATGCTTCTACAGTTTTCCTGTCAGTTTTTGTGAAGTACGAGCAAATGTTATTTGTTTCTGCATGTGCTCCTGTTAATGTGTACTTCGTACGCGCCTCTGTACAAATTGTATAGAAACTAGCTAGATACGCTATACATCGTTTTATGCATCAACAACCTGTCTAGACTTAGGGTATTTGAATTTTCTTAGTTTTTGTTCGAGTCTAACACGACACAAACATTTGCTTGTTTGTAGAAAAATGACGTCAAAGAGCTTTCTTATCTTGAGAAAGAGGGACAACATGGTTGTTCTATTCATATATTCGTATAGGTTTCTAACTGTTTTAGGTATTGGCCTAACATACATCTGGTTCCCAGTTTTTATTTCTTAACGCTCTCTATACCAGACATAAAGGATATTAGGTTAATATACATGTATCTGATTTCTTGAATTAAGAGGAGTCATCTGTTATCTTCCTAGGAGATGTAAATATCCACTATTAGAGAAATATGTGCTTATATCTATGTGTATGAGGAATCTCTTTCATGTTCAGTAAGGTAAGAGATTCAGAGTTCACAGATGTGAAACTTATTCCTTTTGCATAAATGGCAGACATGAAGCCGGTATATGTATGGGCTACTTTTCTCTGGGCTGGTTTTCTAGAAAATTATCAAAATTTTCTGCTGATTTCCTTGTTTCTGAAACTGTTAACAAAAATTTCAGCTGTTTGTAACTTTAAAATTCATTTAAAAAACAACAGCGACATTAATCCTTGAACGGTTTCTGAATATAAGAGTCCCCAGAAAAAAAAATCTGTTCGAGATGTCAAAAAGCTAGGACATCAAATCTAATCAAGAACATTAAAATGATTCCTAAACGTCTCACGACTATTAAAAGCATTTGTAGTTATTGAAATGTAGCCATGAGCACCACTGTCACATACAAATTGCACAAATCTAACACAACGTCAATCTGACGTCAAGAAGACTCATTACAATTTCTTATACGAGTAGAGAAGCGTTTCAATTAAATTGATCACATTTCAATGAACCAAGTGATGCATACGTTCTTTAATAGAAAAGACATCTCAGGCGAAATGTCAATCGCTTCCAGCTAAATGTTCTTCGTCTCTCCGGACATCACACACTCAATATTCAGCATTCAACAAGTCTCCATCTAGGATAGTACATTCTTTGGGGTTGATGAAGACTAATCAATTACATGAGTGAATCTATTTTACTGACAGCACGGATATAAATCACAGACTATACGACTTTAGTAGACCGTAAAATTATATTTCATATATTTTTGCAGTTGTTGTTGTTTTGTTTTCTTGTTTATTGCCCCTTTTCTGCGCAATAGATTATATTTCCGTCCCCTGGGGGAGAGGTAAAACGTAGAAGGTACGAGATGGTTACTATGCGGGCAAGTCTGAGCTATAGTTAAAAGTTATGATTTAAATCTATTGGCTGATGGATATTCTCGTCCGAATATGATGGATGTCCTTTTTTCCTCACAAATTTAACCACGCGGAATAATAATTTATTCACCCTTCGGATAATAAGAGGGATTATTATTTCTTGTTCCCTGGCTTACGTACTTATAAACACACCCATGTTCACATACAGAGATACATCTATGAGTAAAATTTATGACGAAGTGTCTTGCTTTGGACGACTGAAGCCGAATTATTTAAATTTGAGAAACAATAACTACGCATAGATTGGAAGTGCTTTTAAGCGATTGCATATTTTCGGACTTGAATAATTTGGCACTTGACAACCGTACTGGCTGACTGAAATTTTACCCCCTTTCTATGTTCTTATCCTTCCACATTGTTAACTACCTATATTATTCCCCATCATCGTATCACTTTCAATTTTGTTAAGGGCCGCGCCGCCATCACCCATAAAACCACCCACAAAAATAAACGGAAAACGAAAAAAATGTGGAAAATTGTAATAACCACAGAAGTGAACAATCTCATTATGTAAATACGGGCATCCTCTACAGCCATCATTTCGTCGTAGAAGTGTTGCCGCTTTTGTGTTTCTACTAAAGCCGGAGAACGCATTAAATAGTTTCTCACGTTCATTTTGTCGATTGTTATAGTCCAAGAACAGAAGACAGAACAGAACTATGATCTAGCTTAAGATCATAAGGTGAGTCGCAAGTAGTATACCAACTTGGTAGTCAATATTCCTGTAAACAAAAATTCTAGTAGACATATTTTCAGCGTTAAAATGAAATAACGGCAACACCTTCTACTATTTATGTATGGTAGTGGTAACCACTCTTGTGTCTTTTATTCTGTCGTTTGTTTGTTTATTTCCGCTGTTGTTGCAGGCGGCCCAGCGCCCAGCCCCACCAACTTGTATTATTCAATGGGAAGAACAAACAAAACAACATCAGAAAAAAGGAAACAAAAAAATAAAAGGCCGTTGTAATTACACATAACAACCCTCTATTATATCCTGTTGGGTAAAATCAAATAAAGTGTATTACAAAACGCAAACGAAAATTGCTTAGGTCAATGTTGTTTGTTTGTCCTCCTTGACTTGATGACAGGATAGGTAGTTTTATGTAGCATACATACACAAATAATAGCGGAAAAGAGGATTGAGCGCTACTACACAGAACACAGTCACTATAGATATAGAGTATGTAATAGTATTTTGCACAATTTACATAATGGATTAGGTCAGCCGTCTCGAGTGAAAACTCATATAGTTCACAAGTTCTGTTTGTAAGCCTACATCATCTAACCAATCCAATCATACCCCCAAAAAGGTGCAAAGATCCTTCTTGGGAGTGGCACGGTTCGACATTGATGGTTTGGTTAAACCCCGGAAGGCCGTTAAGCCATATGGCGGCAGTCTGCTTCACGTTTTAACAGATTCCAGGCGATAAATTGATTACGTTCAAGGCAATGTGATATTGGCATGATAGTATTAGCAAAGGGATACATGTTCCTTTGGTCTACTTATAAAGGGGTTTTGTTGCATATAGGCTTTTGACACCCATAGCTTGTGTTTGAATTGTATTAAGGTACTTACTTGTAAGCATATTCCAAGTCGTCGCCGCATCCACCCCATGCCCAGTCGTCGTGCAATTGCCTTGGGCGGGCACTACGGGAGCAGCCGCACGATGCCAGCTGTCCATCACGACAAGCACGCGCTATAAAGCTTGTAACAGTTGCTGAAGCCAATGCATGAATGAATGCCATTTCGGGAGATCCTGCAAATAAAAAAAAGGGTTTGGAAGTAGTGGTATATGTGTTTTGTTTGGTAATATTTCTTCATATTTGCATTTCAGATAACGAGGTGAGGGTTTTGGTTTCAACACAAGGGTTAACATTTCGTATTATTTTATTTTAAGAGTGCGTGGTTTAAGGGATCATAAAATAAAATAGGAAACACTATTTGAAACATTTTACAATTCCTCGATTTTCTTTTAAAAATACGTAGGTAGATAGGTACATTCTATTTTTCATTCCAGAACTATGGTAATAGATGATGGCACAGCTTCATCCTATGAATCAGAAAGTTTGTTTCGAAATTTGTGGCCAGGATTTTTTTAATTATAGGTATATATCTAGCTCATTCCAAAATACGTTTTTTAATAATTTACAATAATATAAGTACCTACATATGTAAATTTCATATAAACTTAATACAATACCTATTGAAAAATGGCATAATACCAATTATACTAATTAATTTACTATAGGTACTCCCGGTTGTTTTATCAACCACAACAAAGGCAGACTAAGGCGAAAGCTCCATACAATTAACATCACCATTATTCCAGTTCATTAGCAACGTTAAATTCAATTTAAAAGTACGCCACGATTAAATCAGAACAGCTACTCCGGTCTATTCTTGATAATAATTGTACACAAGTAATTTCGTTCACAGTTATCTGATCCCAGAAGTACCTTCATTTTGGGTAGAAACTTTCTTGTTGTTACTTTTTTTCTGATGTGTTTTGTGCATAAACCGTTTCGGCCTTAAATGAACGATGGAGTAGGACAAAGGCAACCACAAATGCGGGTCTTAGCTAAACACAAATAAATACAATTGAATTGAACGAACTCCGTAAGGTAACCAGAGTTTTATCGACTGATGCACAGCTGTGAGCATCAAGCCAAGCAAACATTAGGTAAGGACTATTGCTCAAGGGTATTTTTATTAACATCTTTCCGCTACTTCGGGGAAAGAAGTTCTATCAATGAAAGGAATGAAAAAAAAGTTCCCCACTTTTTCATTCACCACTCTTGTACCTCCTCCTCTAGGCCTTTTCCTCCAAAAGTGTTTTCATTGTTTTTTAGAGTGTTAGTTGAACAAGTGAGAGTTTAAACGAAAATGGGGTTGACTTCACTTATACGGTTGGAGTTGTTTTTGCGAGGGCGGAGGTTGGCTTAGAGAATAAGAGACTCAGTATAATGGTTGTTATCCTTTTCTCCAATAACCATAAGAGGATTACTTCCACTTCGACAATTTAAACATGACTTTCAGAACGATGCGCTCATTAATGCTTTGTCTTCTTATTTCCTTTTACTTTTCATTATAACGGAAGGATATTTCGAAACATTCAGACCCAGCTATCGTAGCTGCTCTTAATTTTAAACGAAGGTAAATGTTAAATGAAAATTAAATGCATGACTTGTTTTCAATTACTGAGAGCTCTTTTGGTTAATGATGAAATAAAAACAAATCTGAATCAATGAGAGAAATGCAGTTTTTGAACTAACTTTAAAAAGAAAGTGTATTTTTCTTTTGTACTATTTTTTTAAATTTTTAAGTACATGTAGGTACTCCATCGAGGAGAAAATTGTTTGCACACAATCAAAATGCTTTTTAGGTTGAAAGTGAATAAACGAAGAATATGACAAAAACTTGACAATTTTTTGGTTTTGAGTTCCTAATCAATCTTGTGTCGAAGCAAGGCAATTTCATAAACC
Source organism: Sphaerophoria taeniata (assembly GCA_943590905.1). Classification (NCBI taxonomy): domain Eukaryota; kingdom Metazoa; phylum Arthropoda; class Insecta; order Diptera; family Syrphidae; genus Sphaerophoria; species Sphaerophoria taeniata. The sequence goes on from OX016540.1 coordinate 445,292, forward strand.
GATTTCATAAAATTTCAAGGCAAAAAATTCATATCTTAAGAAACTCTAGAAAGGATATTGACTGTATGCAGAACAAGAAGAGGGGGTCAATTAAAATGAAGCACACAGCAGTCATCACTTAATATTACGTTCGCTTCCGATATTACGGTTTTTCAAAATTGTTAAGACAACCCCTAGTTATTCCAAAGACAGAAAAGTCTTCATTACAAAGTAAATCTGTTTGCATATATGCAACTTTGCTCGAAAATCCACAGAAAACACCCAGCAGTTCACTTATTTGTTTTGGAAGGTACACCCCATCAGAAGTAAATCCGTAAACAAAAACAACCCGTACCTATGTCATTAAAATCAATTTAGTTTTCTCAAGCATTGCTCTAATGTCCCATCCGTCTCAAATCCCAAGAGTAATCTATCACTGCCGAAGTAATCATATCATTTTCCCTTTATGCACACATTCATCTCATCTGATGATCTATTCCCCCCTTCATTAACAACCCACTCGACTTCTCGAACACCCTGCCCTATACCTAGTGTTTTTATCATTTGGATAAATATTCAGGGATTGCTTTTTTGCAGCAATCAATAGTCAAATTTACCCACAGAGACCCTTGCAATGTAGGTACGAGGATGAAACTCGAATTTGAGATTTGCAAAGTAGTTATTGAAAGTAGAAGATGAAACTGGGAATCGACCAGCAAAATACAAAAATCACAAAATCCACTTCAGAGTGAAAATACACGGAAAATTCCAAATCCAAATAAGAAAGTGAATTTGAGTCCAAACTCAAATAAAACACACATACTTTTGTTTCGCAGAGCAACTATACCCACTACCCAGCTTACGGCCATCGATCGTCGCAATGATTCATCCCTTGGGAACAACATCTGCACAGTTGCGTCGTTTGGTCGGTTGTTTGGTTGGCAAACCGCTACCGCTACTCTGCCACAGTCTTCCACAGCAAAAGTGAACCTCCAGGATTCATTGGATGTTTTACCTTTTTTCATGTGTGAGTGTTTATATATGTATTTTTGGAAGCCTGAACGAACCCGGTTCGAGTATTGATTACAACATTTTCCACTCTAACTCGTCCAAATCAATCTCCACGTTTTGTTTTCTTTGCATGTTTTTTTTTTTAAATATCCATTATCGTCATTTCCCATAAAGTGCGGCGATTTTATATTTGAAAAGAGTCATTCAATGCTCAAAGTAAAAGAGACATCAATGCTAGAGCTAGACTCAGTTTTCAAAGCTCACGTCAAGAACGGTGGTTGTTTTCAATCGGCGCTTCAGATTGAATAATCAAAAGTTACTATCAAAACTAAACGGGAATGTCAATTATTGCCAGAAAGTGTGGGCGAAAATCTTGATTTAATGGGTTTCTTGTTTAAGAAAGGGTTTAAGATATTTCGGATATTATTTATGAGGGTTCGGTTAGGATTTATCTCAACATTTAAAAATTGACATCTTCTATGACTGAGCAATAGAACCCAAGGCAAAATAAAAATTCTTGTGCAAACATACCCACTTTTGGGTTTTCAGCGGATTGCATAGAGGAATATTTAATGCATTTCATCCAACTTTGCCTAAAAGCACGGTACCTATTCTAGCAGACAAGCACATAAAACCTTAAATTGCAGGGGATAGATAAATTTTACTAAACAAAAACGAGATCCCAATCTTGACGTTGGGTTTTTTTCGAGTTTCACATAAGAAGCATTAGGTATATGTACGTATATTTGGAAAATCTAAGCTACAAGTTTCACTCTTTATTCTCAAATCACCATGCAAAATCAAAATATTACATTCAAATATCTTACAATTAGATTTTCAAGCAAAACAAATCCTTAAACATTTTATTTTATGCAAACAAAAAACGATTTTATAGCAATACGCAACATGCCGAGATTTTCTCTAGCCTCCTTTTACGAGTCTCACAATAAACGGTTTGTGAAAAATCTACCCTTTGTAAAAGCAAAATGATGATAACTTGCCTACCAGACAGATACAGACATTTTCGCACCCTCCTCTGTTACAAAGTTGTACAAGTCTAAACCTCCATTTGAAACAAAACAAAATATTATGGGCTCTTTTGTAAGACCCCAGAGATAGAGAATAGTCATCATAACTGTTAACCGCAACAAATTGGTAAATTAGTGCACATTTATTACATTTCCTTTTTCGGTAAGGGGCGAAAAAGGACTTTTGTGTAAAACATAAAGGGCGGCGGCGAATTGCGCTGCGGTGATGCGGTCCCCTTTCCAGGAATTTAATTTGAACTCTCTGACTATAAGGAGTTTGTGTCATTTGCCAACCAGACAAAACAAGTCCGGATGACTTTGAAATATATGCGACTTAAGGCTAGGTATGTCTTTTTGGAATGGTGATAGAAAATAGAAGAGACACACAAAAATGAGGGAAGTAATGTTAATGTAATGTTTGGTCCTGTAGGATTACAAGAAAGGTAGGTACAGACTTTAATTCGTTAATTTTTCACGTAATACCATTTTGAATAATTAAACAAATACCTACAAACATTTTTGGTGATTTTAAGACTGCCTTTGGGGACTTTCATTGAAGTTAAAAGGCAACCAAAATAAACAAACACATTTAAGCAACATTAAATTGCAATTTTCGAGCCATTTGTACGAATAGTGATTATAAAATGTTTGTTTTTCATGACTTTTCTTTTTGGTACTCAGCGGCAACGACTTACACTTCACTTCTTAAAATCGGTAGTGGGGTTGTTTTTATTTTGCAAAAAAAAAAACACAATTTCCGACTACATATTTGTTGAATACAAAAACAAAATTTACCCAAACTTGACATCGGGCCAAAAACAGTGTTGTCCTCCGTTGTGCTGCAATTCCAGCGGCGATTTTTGAACTGATGCTGGCATTCCTGAAAAACAAATTAAAACCGAATACAATCAAAATTAAAATACCATCAAATATACAAGTAGGTAAATTAAAACTTTATTACATACAAATTAAAAGTAACCCTCAAGCACAAAGCAATATACCTACTATCTGCCAAACTAATTGCCAAATTCCAAACGTTTGTTCATTCTGTTTCAAAGCTCTGAAATTTAATCCAGGTACGTATTTAACCAATTATTCACCCAATCAGTTCATCAATTTCAATTACATATTGCATTGTACAAAAACAAACAGACGAACAGAATACCTATTCCAAATCAAGTTTGCATACTTTTTGCATTTTGCTTCTGCATTCTCTTTCTCTATCTTTTCATCCCAAAAAGTCCAACTCCAACAATGGAAACATTGAACTTCAAAACTGTAAGCGCTTTATCAGTTAGGGAAGACCGATGCAGAAAAGCCCATGGCAATATGGCGATTGGCGATGTATGTCGGTGGCGGATGAGTTACCTCCTTTCCAAACAATAGAGGTACAAAAAAAAGCAAACCAACGCTGAGTACATACCGCGCATTAGGCAAGGGATTTACGCCCGACAAAATATTCAAAAGCCAGTGGAAAAAGCAGCAGTGGCGCTCTGCGGCAGACAGGCGGTCTGTGTCGGTGGTGATAGTAACAACAGTACTCATGCAAATGCATCCTTTATTGGCAATTCTAATTGCATATCGGCGACTAATTTGAATTCAAATTTAAATTTTCCAATTGAATAGGTGGCTGCGAATCCACCTTCTGCTTAGTCAAAAGCATCCCCTCACAAATAATAATCAATCGTAATGATTTTATTGTGCAGTGCAACTGTGCAACCATTGCAATTGCAACACACACTTTCCGATGCGGAACAAAACTGCAGGACGTCTTTCGGTTTTTGCACATTGCAAACAACTTGCTTGATGTTGAAGGGTTGAAGGTTGAATATCCGATTAGTGGTGTTTGAACCAAAGGACAAAGGGACTTCCAAAAGTCCGAATGTGTGCGTGCACTCCGATGGTCACCCCCATTTTTATGTTTTAGTTAGTTTTTTGTTACAAAGAAAGACCTCAAAAGTGAGTTTTCTGTCCATTTCAATGTTGGTCGCTGCAGGAGACTGACATTTCTACGTACGTTTTGAAGGACTGCAAGTGGCACTGTTGATATTATACCACACAGTTACGTTGTACCTTTTGAGCATGCATTTAACAATGCTTTCACAATTTTCTTGACTGTGGTTTTAATACAAATCGTCATTTTATGCAAAATAAATCGCAAAAGGAGTTGAACGTGTATAAAAGATGAAAAGGTTGAATACCTACAAAAGCGACAGTTGAGGTTGCTTTTTTGAATGACATGAATACATCTAACAGTGAAGTCTTTTGTTAAGTTTTTTGTCCGTTTCTACATTTAAAGTACAATGAATGACAATACTAACCAATATAAATGCTGTTTCCTGTTTATGGATATGACCTATCTTTTTAAAATTTTAAAATATATTCAGTTGTTAATTTACTTGTTTGATTTATTATCATATCATACTTAAAACATGAACTGAAATAATGCTTAACTGGGATTGTTGTAGCATCGTTGACCAAACCATAAAAGTCAACAGCTTTTAAAAAGAATAATTAAAATGAAATCGAATTAAATTTGTTTGTTTTTATTCTCAGAATAAAATCAGGCCAGTGCCACACACGGTGGCTGCTGATAAATTAAAAATGTAACCCTTCCAAATAATTCCATTTTTTTTTTCAGATTTCTTACATTTTATCTTTGCCAGACGGAATTGTTTGCATACAAAAGAAGGGTGACACTAACAAAATCAAATTAAAATGCCAATTTGCAACACAAATTGGCTCTTCTAATGGAATGCAAGCAAAGATATACGAAATGGCATTGGCTTAGGGTTTGTTAAAATCAGTGTCACTCAGTCAGGACTTTGACCTTAGTTGATTTCAAATAGTGCATTGAGCTCATGGTAAACAAGCTATTCCACTTCATTCTCTTCGGCTATATACGCTCATAACATAAAGTCACTTCTATTTAACTTTAATTTGAGGACAAAATCAATAAGTGCTAATAATGCTCATGCTCAAAGGTGTTGTGCATCGTTGAATAATTGTGTTTGTATTAGAAGGTCTGTTTCCATGATGTATAAGAAGTGCAAGGTGACAGGGTTGATATCAATTCTGCAGAGCAACGTTTGCACAATTATTTAAATATACAATGTTTTGATTTTGATTAGTAATATTGTTGATTTAGTGAATTTCAGACATGTTTGATTTCTTGAAATTACACCGAATTCAATAATAAATTTTCTGTCTTGTATTTAAACTGGACAGTCAACGGGTTTCAAGCGGTGCATCTCGAAAGCACGCAAAACAAAAGACCGCATGTCATAACACCAAAAGTAGAAAAATTACTTTTTTTTCGGGACTTAGCACGATAATGGAATTTTTTCCAGAAATATTGCATGAACAACCTGCAACTGACTGAATTCACAAGAAAAGGAAAAGAGAAATTGCTTATGTGGAATTATTTGAACGAAGAATTAGAATGCTTCGTTCTCCATGATTCTCAGCATTTGGTGTCTCCTTAAATGTCTGTTTATTTGAAAAGGGTGTGGCCTAGTTCAGGACTGTTACAAAAATCGAAAAAGGTATCCGATTTCGATGTCCTAATTTTCATAACTTTGAGTGACGAAAAAAGTTAAGAATTTTCGCGGTCAAATGACATTGGTCTTTCGGTTTACGAGATTTTGGTTTTCGGTCTTTCGACCCCAGCCCGTTCAAGTTAATAATTTGAAATATAGGTAGAGTTACATGTTATGAAAAATTGACAAACTATGTCACTATGGATTTCAAAAGACTTTTACCATTGACATTGTATCAGATATCCATTCTATTAATTTTTTATTGCTATTGAACTCAGTTTTTCCTAGTTTTTAACTTTAACATGAACAAGTAGTTTGTCAAAATAGCTATCTTCCTTTTCTTGCCAATCAAATTACAATCAATCAAACAAATAACTGCATAGTGCGTAGTATACAATTTATGAACATTTGAACACGTGCATCGTAGATGCTTGCGGCAGCAGCATAATGCTGTCAATTTTTCAATTCCCTTTGAAAATAACAAATCAAACAATTTAAGAAATCGAAAAAAAAATAAGAAACTAACATTCATTTGAAGATATCATCATGATCATGAATGCAATAGCTATCATGAACATGATAAGTTCAATCAAATGAACGGAATATCAAATGCTGTCTTTAAAATACCTCTGCGAGTATTTTTTTTTTTTGTGAACAGAAGTCTACAATTCTACATGCCTTGGCTCAATAAGATTGCTTGCACTTTCCTGTTCTGAGTTGATTATGATTTAAAATATGTTCTCCAACAATTTGAGACACAACAATGTATACGAGGAACGAAGATAAAGACGGTGTTGTTGCCGTTTACTTCTTCATCTGACACATGAGAAGTTCTTAACTTTCAACGTCATCGTATAGTACTTCAATATTCTTGTTGCAAAAATATAGGTCTAAATGAAGGATGAGTGTGACCAGCCTGATTTTTTAAATTTTTAAATATTTTCATAAATTAAGAAGTTAAAGTTATTTAAGAAAAATGAATATAATGACAAAATTCGGTCTTCGTCAAATTTGTTTTCAACAAACAAATTTCCAACTCCAACTTATATTTGGAGAATTGTGGTACAACTTGACAAAAGTAGGTACATGCAAACAAATTTCACAAGTAACCCATGTTTTGAGTAGGTATTATTTGTATTCGGTTTTGACTTAACATAATTTTTTTCTGTTCTTGTACAAATGTACATTGTACCACCAATTATTATTTTTAGTGCATTTTTCTCTACATTAGACAAATTAAACTCCTAGTTTTTTTTTTTGCATTCAAGTTGAGACTGGTCTGATAGCTTCTGCGCCAGTCTGTTTATTTGTCCGTCTGTTTGGTCACTCTTTTCTGCAGCATCGTGTGCTGAATGTCTTCCTCACCAGGACAAGAAACATAAATCATTGTGACCAGTCATTAAATCGACATTACAACATTGAACTCTTTTGCGGTTCAAACAGGAAAGTAGATTTTGTTCTTGTGCACATAAACATTTAAACGAAATAAAACTGTAAACTTAGACTTTTTCTTGCATTGTGGAACTAACCCAGGAAAAAAGAACCAGGACAAGAACGTCGATTTGTAATTGCCAGCGGAAAGGAATTTTGTCTGCAATTTAAGTTACCGTTCTTTGGTCTATAATGATACTTGTTATTTTTCTTAATATTTTCATTCGTGACAATTACGGCACTGTCTTTGTTGATAAACGGTTCTGTTTGATGTCAACGCGGCGATAGACGAATCTCACTCATTTTGAATGTTTAAATAAGAAATCATTTAACTCGTTATTTCTGCAGTGTTTTTGGAATTACATAATTCCTTTTTTCCAATTTAAACTTTGTTCAATATTAATACACTGTACACTGGACTGTCAATAGCAATTTCTATTTGGAAAATTAAATCTTCTTCCGTAAACAAAACAACTCCAAATAAAACAAATCAATTCCATAACTCGAATTACCATTTCGCATAACAGAGATTTGTTTATGAAGCCATTTATGTCAATAAACTCGGAAGAAATTGTATAACCTTTTAGGATAATTAAACCATAACACTTTATTGACTCAACAAACACAATTGAATTAAACATCCGCCGCCGTATGCAAACCATTCCTTTTGAGTGTTTCTTTGATTAATAAACACAGCTTACATAATACATAAATATTTGCGAATCCATAAATATTTTCATTCTCTCAAACTGTGCTTTAAAGTTTCAAAGAGTTTTTCACTCTCTTAAGCAAAATCACTGATGCACCTTAGCCTTCATTGAAACTTAAGTGTTATGAGAAATGTCATTTAGCGAGTATCTTTCCTACCTACCCCTAAGTTTTGTTACAAGGACGAACAAATAATAATATTTTTCATGTTAATTTTATTTCGCTTCAAGCATCACTTCCCCCATTCTGATTTAAGTTTTCTTCAACATGTTATCACACACTCGTATCTGCAAATTGTGAGGGTCTTCCAGCTTTCCAGATTTACACACAGATATAAAAACAAATAAAAACACATATCCATTTGATTTCTATAGGTAGGTACACAAAAAAAACAAAAACAAAAGAAAATTCAAAATGCTCAGGGCTATGGAACGACCTCTATTTGAATAAATGTACCAACTTTAATACACTGCTTTCATTGCCGTATAAAAAGCAAAAGGAGGGAATAAAAACACGACACAAAAAAGAAGAAAGGAATAAATAAGACAATTCTTTGGATCACTCCAAAATCAGAATTTTATCTCGCATTTTTGCAGATGTGTTTTCTGTAGAATCTGCCACTTGTATACGTGTCCTTCATAATTTGAAGTAGCTTTAAGGCAGACTTTTGCTCTATTCTTCGAAAACTTTATAACCAGGAAGCCCTACCTACCTTTATTTTGTTATCTTGGGGATATTCTTTCTGCTACACCTGTTTGTGTAAGCAATGTGTGTAGTGTTTTTTTTTTTATCATTGCGTGTCCTAAAGAGAATTTTTTTGTTTTACTTGAAACAAGTTACAATCCTTCTTGCTCAAAAGGTTTGTGAAACAAGCAGTAGAATGGATTGTATTAAACGAAAAATATAGCTTCAGGCATTTTGTCTGAGGACCTTTTAAACCGTACTAACAGGAAGATAAAAATTCGAAACGAAAATTGCAAAACCATTACATATCTTTATTTACCTGAATAGCGGATCTCGCCCCTCTACTAATGGCCGGCATCACACTCGGATGCATTACGCAGATCTTTCTCTGGCCATAACTGAGAGCGTCCACATCATAACACAAATCTGGATTCAAATTGATCGGCTCAGAATATGCAGCGACTGTTGGACTCGGCGTACTATTCATGAACATCTGATTATTAAGTCCGCCCAAGTGACCGCCCGACATTATGAAATCTTTTGCTGGGGCATCATAATACGTCGTCCCATAAGAACTCCCGATATTACGTCGGTTATGATGACTTCGGGGAATCCGTAACAGCTTTAGTTCCGCTGACGGATTCTTCTCTTTGGTCTCGTTTGGTTTGATTTTGAAAGAGTCTGGTATTTCAATCGAGACGGCAAATCTTCGAGTATTGTTGATTGTCTGAAGAAATGGTTGAAATGGCTGGTATTGCTGTTGAAATTGTTGTTGTCGTTCTAATATTTGTTGTTGCTCCTGTCTTCTTCTCTGACGCTGACATTTTGGCGAATCGGGATTCTTACAAGGTTTTCGTTGATTTTTATTGCGTTTCTCGCCATTGTTTCTTGGTCTTTTTGGGTTCTTTCGAAATGGCTTCTCTGGAATATTGTCTGTTGTATGTGAGTGCACTGTTGGTGATACACTTGCTGGAGTACTTGATTTGCGAAAGTTTTTACGCTTCGAATATACGAGCCGTTGGTCCTTGTGATCACCTAGCCTTCGGCTGTCTTCCTCATTGTCATCGGGTGGAGTCTGATCGTTGAGGAGCAGGACTTGTGGAACAATTGTGATTTTTTCACGCTGTACCGCCACCATTGGATCTTCGTGATCGAGGTAATGATCAAATTCGTGAGAGCGAGGAGTAGATGATGATGTTGTATAGGCATGAAAAGTCGCTCGCCGTGTTGGTGGTGGGATTGGAGGTGTGTAACGAAAAAGCGGTCTTGAAGTACTGGTGGTTGTTGTAGTGCTAGGTGTTATCGATGCCACAGAACCTTTTTGAAGACTTGGAAAGACTACGAATTTGTTTTGGAAATTACTATTATGTTTTGTCATGTTTTGCAAAAAGAGAATATGATTCTTCAGATCATCAATATTCGATGCAAAGTCGGGTATGGCTGTTGTAGTCGTTGTGGTTGTCGTAGTAGTTGTAGTGGTTGTCGTGGTTGTTTGCGGCAACCTTGGATCTGGAGTGACGTTTTTCAAGGCCATTGGTACAATGAATTTTCGATCCTCTTCGGTAAGGCTCGCTGGTAGTCCATTTTCGTCTGTGTCCTCGTCGAGAAGCACTATTTGTTTTTGTTCCATCTCTTCTTGAATTGGATTTATGTGGCCTCTTCTTCGTGTGCCTGGAAGCGATGGTGGTACTTTTTTCGTCAGATTAGCTTTGACAAATCCAGTTGCAGCGTCACGTAGGTCAACTGGTTTGATAAAGGTTCCTAACTTTTTCAAGCCCTCTTGGTGCATAAGGGCTTGTTCGTCTTTTGTGATGTTAAGAGAGACACTTGTATTTGCAAGCATTTCGATTTCGTTGCTGAATTCGATGAATGGTGATTTAATGCCAAGACATCTGGAAGTAATCAAAAAGAAATCACATTAGAACTTTTAAATTTTGATTTAAAGTTTATGAAATATTAACAGAACTGTCTCATTAGAATTCGACATTGTCAACGTTTTCGGCGCCAGAAAACAAAAAAATTTAATTTATTTTATTTAAAAAAAAAAATGACCTCTCCATACCACTACAAAATACACATTAACTTATCTATTTCCCATTAAGAAAGTCTTATATAAGAAACCCTCCATTTAACACCAAAGTGGGAGCATTCATCTGCAATGAAAATTGATTTACAAATGGAAACACCGAAAAAATTGCCTTAAGATTCAACATGAAGGTGGTATATTTGAAGGCTTTATCTTTATGTTAATGCAAGTATCTAGTGTTAAGCGATACTATAATTGAATTTGATAAATTGTTATTCGATTTGAGTTTCATTTTTTTCTCCAGCCCTATTTGTTAAAGGCTTTGTTAGACATTTTTTTTTTTTGTAAAACAAAGAAATAAAAATGCTTTTACCAAAGGAGACACATTTTGATTAATACATTTCATTATATAAATTTCCACTTTCTGTAAAGCTGATAAAAGTTGAATTGATAAATGACCTTAATTTCTGTTTGACGGTTGTAACCGAAAGACGACGAGTGGCCTTTTTTATTTTCAGGTCGTTCAGATTGTTTTAAAACAAAGGCTTGATTTCGGTTTGTTTTTATGAGTAATAAAACGTGATTCAATTTGGGAAATAAGCGTAGGTTACCATTATCGAAAAGGTCTTTAATCGGGCAACAAGATGGCGCCATTTGAATTTAAATGAAAGTTGCAGGGTTGCAGCCAAGAATAAGGATAATGGTATTTATGTGATTTCTCATTGGGTTTTTATTGGCTTGATACTAAATACATTTTATTGAACAGACATTCTTAATTGCTTATCGCAATAAAGTAGTTATTAATTATATTTTTTATTTTACTTTTTTGTAACTTTTATTGTTAATTGATAGGGATCAAATCTGACCGTTCAACTATTAACTATTTGACTGCAGCAACTATATGTACAATGTACATATACATACATATTAAAATGATACGCAAAAACTTCGCAAACGATTTCAAAAAAAATCACCAATCTGCTGTTCGTTGATTAAATCAAACTTTGTGCATACAAAAGTCCGATTGGGTTTTCAAGATCAAAATTCAAAGGTTTTGTTTTTGGTTTTTAGCAAAGGCGAACGAAGATAACTTAATCTTCTACCTAGGGGAATGTTTTGATATTTCAATCTTATCATCCATAAACGTATGATTTCATTTAACCCACTTGACAAAATTCATTTCTATTGCTAAACAGCTTCTAATCTGCTCTGACCAGTCGAGGCGAAAAGTGGAATGTGAGTTGCTTGCACGGTCTTACAAAACTTTTATTGAATTAAATTTGATGAATTTCAGATGAAGCTCGCTGTTCTTGCAATAGTTTTAACATTCGTGGCTTTTGTCACATGCAAGGAGTACCAATGGGGGGAAGTCAATCCCGAAGAAGATTACCTGATTGCTGATGATAAGGTTTCCAAGAGATCCTGGCTTTTTGACATACCAACGAAGACATATGTGTTTAAACAACAGGTGAGATCAAACAGCTTATGATTCAGTTTGTATAGATGCTTATCGAAAAAACTTGTTTCTTTAATTTTAGAAAGATGACAGATTGACTATAACAGGAATACAAATTGTTGATCCCAAAAACAAATGCAAGGCAACTGTCACACTGACTAAAGGAGGACCCGGAAAAACTACTGCAACCTTGGAATTCGTGGGGAAACGAGGTAAAAAATTCAGCTGCAAAGTTAAAATTTATGGCTTGGATGAAGATTTAAAGAAAAAATCAAAAACAATTTAAACCAAAAATATTTGAACTGCATACGTAGGTAGGTACTTATAATTGGTTGCTCTTGTCAATAAAAATGATTAGCAAATAAATTACTTGAAGATTTTTTTTTGTATGTATATTGTTTTAAAATTCCGATTTGAAGCTTACAAAAGATAGAAATTTAAATTCCAAATATAAGAATCCAGAAAAGTCTCCAATTCCTGTAAACATTGCAATTCTTACGGGAACACCAAACTAATTTTGACTAATTTTGTTTCTTATTGCCGATCGTCGCGAGAGCTGAATAAAGACAAAAAGGAAATCTAGCGTCAGCCTAAAAAACATCCAAAGTGAAGGAGAACGAAATAAACATCGTCATTACCCTGATTATTATGAATGTAAGCTGGACAGCTAAAAATAAGATTTATCACAAATTGACAATCAATATTTTGATATGATTTTTTTTTTCAATAATCAACGCGATAAGAGAAATCTCTAAAATGCCTTGTAAGCACAATGTGGCTTCCACTGAGCGAGGCAGGGTATCGGTTTTATTATAATAATCTCAACTTAGATAATAAATACTGGGAAATACAGCTACTAGAGCTGAATAAATGAACTAAACCTTAAATCAGTTTCCGTAGTTTCTGCTTGGATTTTATTGGAAGTCGATGTGAGTGAACGTTTGAAAAACAAATAACTACACATTTTTTGCATTAAATAAACAATATAATCACTTACAGATGAAACTCGCACTTTTATTAACAGTGCTTGTGACGCTTGTTGCGTGCACACTTGCAGCAAATTACCAATGGGGTGAGCCAGGTCCAAGGGATTACCTTATTGCAAAAGACAAAGTCAAGAAAATTTTTTTCATCGGTCTAAGGGTAACGAAAAAGTATATCTTCAAACAAAAGGTAAGTCATCTGTTTACCTTCACATGCATTTGTTTAATGTGACAAACAAATTCTAGAAAATTGATGCCCTGACGATAACTGCTATAAAAGTCACCGATATTAAGAAGAAATACGACTCCACAGCTGAACTGATAAGTGGAGGGCTCGGATCAAAAGGTTGCACCATACGTTTTAAATCAAAGAGGGGTAAAAGCATCAGGTCAAGAGTGGAAATATGGGGGCGGTAAAGGATGCCCGTCGAAATTGTAAGCTAGATTACAAATCTCTTTAAGACTTTGATATTGCAAACCAACATTATTCATTCTATTTATTTTGTTTTAAAATACAAAATGAGTTGCCAAAATTTAAGAATGAAACTTAGAGATAAGCTATCTGCAATTCAATTTCAAAATTTCCAAACTTTTTGATAAAAAACCAGATTTACTTTCAATATAACTACAAGAATTTGGCTAAGTAGTATCAGTCTCTCTGAATCGTTAAGGATTTAATCACTCCAAGAAATTAAAGTTAAAATAAGACCATGAAATTGTTGTTTGTTTTGTTTATTATTTCGACAGCCTTGGTATTCACATTCGGGGCTGAATATAATTGGGGTGAAGTTGGTCCAAAGGATAAGTTATTGGCCAAAGATAAGGTCTCAAAGAGAGCAATTTTTGCGTTGGTTGTTTCAAAAAAATATGTTTTCGAACAAAAGGTATGATATTGATTGAGATTTTTAAGGGATATTCTGAAAAAAATTTATACTTTGTGGTTTAGAAAATCGATTCAAAGACAATCACTGCCATTCAAATAACGGATCGTTCAAAGAAAGCTGATTCAACTGCGGAGCTTTTGTATGGTGGACCTGGATCTAAGGGTTGTACAATTAGAATTAAATCAAAGCGTGGTAAAAAAATCAGATCGTTAGTAAAGATATGGGGACGATAAAACCGACCATCTTGTGCTAATATGACTAACCTACTTGTATTGTATTAAGAATAAATTGGTCTGAATTGTGCAAAAGATTTCATGGGCCTATTATTTTCATATTCGGAATGGATCACTGTCTTAATTTTTTAACTCAGTTTTTAGATAGGTATCTCCTAACGTGCGTCGATTATAAGAAAAAACCCTCGTGTCTTGTGTTCATATTGTTGTGCTAAAATGCATTACTTTTGATAAGATTATTTTATGATTATCTTTTTAAAAAATAACCCCTTAACTTCTATAATATAATCGCCTTTAAATATGTCTCCTTCTGCTGAACTACCTCAGTTCATTCTAATCCTCATACCCCTCAATAAGAACAACTCCTTCTTAAAAAATGAGGAGCTATTTTCTTTTTGCTGTGCTCTTGGCCTGTGTGTTATCTGCTTTTGCTGCCGAATACCAATGGGGTGATTGCGGTCCAAAGGATTACCTCATTGCAAAGGATAAAGTAACAAAAGGAGGCACATGGTTTGGTTTGCCAAATTCTAAGAAATATGTTTTCAAACAAAAGGTAATTTTTTGTTTATTTATATCTTACAAAGTAGTGTTCACTATATTGAAGAAATAACTGCTCTTGTAGAAAATCGACTCATTAACAATTACGTGCATAATCGTGACGGATAGGAAAAATAAATGTGATGCATCTGCAGTCCTTGAAAGTGGCGGTGTTGGCAGCAAAGGATGTTCCATAAAATTCAAGGGAAAGAACGGAAGCGGATGCATTAAAGCTCTCGTTAAAATATACGGAAAATAATTTTAATTGGATGTTTTCTTGTAAAATTTTTAAAGAATAAAGTCAGCATATCCGAAAGCATATTATTTATATTATTTGCTATAAAGTTCAAAATTTTTCAAAATCCTAGAATAGTCGCTGATTCAAAACAAATTTCAAGAACCGAAGGTACACACTTCTCGGAAATTTTACAGATATGATATCGAGAGAAGTGTTTTTTTATAAACTGATAAGAAAAGTGACTGCTTCAAAATATATAATCTCTTTCGAAGAGAATACAAAACAAAACAATATACTTACCTACTGAAGAGGAAGATTAAACAATGAAAATAGTGAAATCGATAGCCAATAAATTATGATGAGCCGAAAAATGTTTCTTCAGTTCTCATTTACAACCACACGTCGAAGCTTCAATAGTAAGATACGGTGGGTAATCTAACTTCACAAACAATTCACGGATTCATATTTCAGATGAAAATCTTAGTTTTGCTTGGAATTTTTGCCACACTTTTGGTGTGTGCCCAAACAGCTACTCATCAATGGGGTGAAATTAGTTCAAGAGACTTTCTCATTGCAAAAGAAAAAGTGAAAAAATCTAGTATTATTGGTTTTACTTGTTCTACAAAATACATTTTCAAGCAGGAAGTATGTATAAAATCTGAACACTTTTTTTTGTTTTTCTAATCAATTAATTTTTTTAAACTTCAGAAAAATGATGCAATGACTATTTCTGCTATTCGAGTAACCGATTTGAAACCCAAATACACAGCAGAGGTAAATCTTGTCCATGGAGGAATTGGATCAAAAGGCGCAACTTTGTCATTTAAATCGAAGAGGAACGATAATATAAATTGTTTGGTAGAAATTTGGGGTCGTTAAGTCTCCATCTCCAGTTCAATAAATTCAAACCTTCTTAAATCAAACTAAAATGTTTTCATTAGGTTGTGTAGTTGTATTTGATATCGGTAGGCTAACATTATTTTTTGCTATGAAAAATAATATAGTAAACAATCTAAAATTTTTACTGTAAGAAGTTTTCCTTAGTTTTACGTGAAGTACCTGATTTGGGTGCCGGGCCACAGAGACATTCCGGGAAATTGCAAAGCCGACGAGCTCGCCAAAAACGGAACACTTCTGCCCAATGTTAGACAAAAACATAACATAGGAACACCACTTGCTACATGCAAATATCTTCTCAAACAATATGCTCTAGAATCAACCAATGCTAGATGCTCACATGGTACCACCTGCCTAGCAACCAAGCAAATATGGCCAAGCATAGATTAAAAACGGTCAAAAGGCTTGATATCCCTGAGCAGACAAAATATAAGCTCTACAATTGGAGTAATAACAGGACACTGCCTCTGAGGCTAGGGGTCTACACAAATGACTTCTGCAGAAGCTGCATGGACGAGGAGGAAGAGGAAACAGTCCAACACCTTCTATGTACATGCCCAGCACTCTCCATTAGAAGGAACAACTTTCTCGGTAATCCCTTCTTCGATAATACCAGTGAACTGGCAACGATCGACACAAAATGTCTCTCTAACTTCATTAAAAGCACGAATTGGTTTGTTTAAGCTCATTACTCTCCCATGAGTATTTTGTGGTATCCGTATCACAACGGATCCTTGAGGTCTAAGTGAGTCAACAACAACTAGACAGCCACTATAACCTAACCTAACCTACGTGAAGTAGCACGTCAATTGGCATCAGTTTTTTTTGTAAATTGAGATGTAAAAGCAAACAATATATTTCTTAATTGAGATTCAGTTTTGCGATAAATACATTAACCCTGTTGTTTCCAAAAAAAAAAGAGGAAACAAAAGTAGAAACAGCTTTCTTGCAAATAAGTGGGAAACGATGGTTAAAAATTTACAATATCCTAGGGAAAACGCAGGTAAATCATTCTGATGACAAAAACAAATTGCTTATTTCTTAATTAAATAAAAAAGGACAAGAACACCTTATTATGGCTGTCATATCAAACTCGAGGTAAAAACGTATGTAGATGACAGACAGTTCAAGAGCTTGTAAATATTTGCACAACTGAATTTAATTTGCAAAGTCTTGAAATTTCTATTTGTGTAGGTTCTCGTTTGTGTGAAACGTGTGACGGAGATAAAATATTAAAGAATCGAATATTTAAAGAGCAGGTTGCTTATAATATTTTCAGCACACCTCTACTCTAGGGTTATATGTAGCACATTTGAATATTGATAACAAAATTAGTTAAGAGTACTTTTTTTTACAAGAAAACCAAAAGTATTCCAGAAAATTTCGACTACTATGAATTCGTACAGGTTAACTTTATATGTTTTTTATATAATCATAGTCAAATTAAATTGGATAGGTATCTTATAAATCGATCGTTCTTAATTACAAAAAGAGAATTAACTTGTTGTTTTTAATATGTGCTGAAAACAAGCTTAGTGGTGTTAAGTGCTGATCTTAAACAAGCAAACATAAAACCTTCCAATTTGTTTGCATAAAACACCTATTGATCAAGCCTTATATGAAAGATAAAAATTCGGTTCAAAATGGAACAGGTTTCAGTTACTGTCACATTGGTTATACTGGCCGTATTTTGTTTAATGACCGCATCCAGTGTCAACTGTAGGTACTCATGGAATAATTGGACACAATGATATTATGATTTATCTGGAAAATGTTGTGCTTCCACCAGTTCCTAATAAAATGGTTTCAAAAAATGTTACCTATCCCCGAGTTGTAAGTTTTGTTTCGAATATTCCTATGACAAATTTTTAACACATTTCATATTTTTAGGGCATGAAACTTAGTACCCCTAGACAAATTTCAGCTATACCCTATACGGGCAAATGACTTGAGTTCGAAAACGGTTTACGGTTCTGGATTTGCATCGCTAATAAGCGGAGGTCCTACATTTTCAACCATGAATTTGTGTTTAAAATCATTCCTAAACCAGGGTTTAAACTTTTCGGTGGAACTCTGGTGTAATTTCTTCTTTTCTACCTACACATTCAGTAGGCAAGGCAGTGGTAGTTATGTATACATTTTATATACATTTTTCTAAAAAAACAAATAAGAAAAATAAACTAATTTAAAATGTGCTTCAATTATTTCAATGATTCGTTCCGTAGCTTTTTCTCAAAACACATGTTCGAGTAGTTTATCTAGTTAAAATAAGAAAAACAATAAATGATTCACACTCATGTCATCTGGTTGATCTATGTACATACATATTATATGTAAGCTTCTTCGGGTACATATCATACCTCGATTCAAGTAAAAGTGGGTTCAGAACGTTTTTGACTTCAGATTTTAGTTCATCATGAAATTTTTATTAGTTCTTGCGTTTGCTGTTATGGCAGCTTTGTGCATAGCTCTATCACAAGGTGTCAGTTCCAAATATGGAACAAGAAGAATGCACGATCAATTGTTGCACAGATTTTACTGTCTGAAAAAAGCTTCTTGGTGGCATAGTGTTAAATGTGACTTTGAGTTTCCACCCGAGGTAATGTGAATTGAATTAAATTTTGAACAATATTTTCAAGGTTAATTTATACGATATTTTTGGTTTTTGTTTTATCAAAGGGTTATGTGAATGAAAAGATTATAACAGCTATTTATGCCACTGACCAAACTGGTGGAAATAGTACAAGTACTGGATATGCATCATTGTACGAAGGTGGGCCAGGTTTCAAGAATATGAAAACGCACATCAAAGCCCCACGTGGTACTGGTTTGAATTTCACTCTGGAACTCTATGCTTCCTCGTTATATTGAACAAATATATTTGTTTTGTAAAATCAAAAGTGCTTCAGAGAAATAAAGATATATTCTGCACATCACACACATTATGTAGGTTTTAGTGTAAATTGTATTGTGTTTTTCAAGCAATAATAAAAAGTGTTTTGTAATTTGTAATGATTGAAGGAAAACTCTCGTTCAATAGAGGACAGTTACAGTGTTCACTCAATACTTTTACGGGCTTTATTTCTGCTACAAAGTCTAAACAGCGAAAAGTTTAAATTACTGAAGATAGTAATGGCAGCATAACACCATTGTGTAGTTTTTTTTTTAGATTTCAATTAAAGTCTGTCAGCTATTTTTTTTCTTTCTTCAGTAGGCGTGTTTTAGTGACAACCAAGTAAATTAAATTAATTTTTAACAAAGAAAACAACAATAAAAATTTACTTGCTTTTACTTTAGTTTTTCATGCATCGGGAGTAAAACTTACTTGAAATGCTAAAATTTGCCAGTTTGTTTTCAGAAAGCAATTGAATTTTAATCAATATTGGCAATAAAATTGAGTTTGAATCTGGATAGTTTTATTGATATTTTGTTTACTTAATTTACTTGATAGTCACAAAAACACACCTAGTGTTTTCCGACAGAAGATCATATTATGTTTTGTATAGATTCTGATATTTCTGCACCCAGTACCTGTCTCTTTTATTGCTTTTTTTTGTATTAATCAATTAATTTACAGTCAGCACCGTACTTTTCTTACAAGAAAATGAAAAAAATTATGCATTCCAGAAAATTTCTAAAAGGTTAGGTACCATAGTTCCTAATAAAATGGTTTCAAAAGAAAGTTTTGTTTTTAATATTCCAAACCAATAGGCATTTTTACACATTTTATATTTTTAGGGAATGAAACTTAGTACTCTTAAACAAATCTCAGCTATACGTTCAAATGACTTGAATTCGGAAAAAGTTTATGGTTCCGGATTTGCATCATTGATAAGCGGAGGTCCTACGTTTTCAATTGAATTTGTGTTTAAAATCATTCTCTAATCAAGGTTTATACTTTTTTTTTGGTGAAACTCTGGGGTAAATGATTCTTCAACTCGTTCAGTAGTTTTTTTGTTTATATAATATGTACCTATTTTGTAGAAATTTGTCTAAACAACAATTACCTATACAAATAAATTAATTTAAAATGTGATTCAATTATTGCAATGATTCGTTCCGTAGCTTTTTCTCAAAACACATGTTCGAGTAGCTTATCTAGTTAAAATAAGAAAAACAATAAATGATTCACACTCACGTCATCTGGTTAATCTACATATTATATGTAAGCTTCTTCGGGTACATATCATACTTCATACCTCGATTCAAGTAAAAGTGTGTTCAGAACGTTCTTGACTTCAGCTTTTAGTTCATCATGAAATTTTTATTAGCTCTTGCGTTTGCTGTTATGGCAGCTTTGTGCATAGCTCTATCACAAGGTGTCAGTTCCAAATATGGCACAAAAGGAATGCACGATCAATTGTTGCACAGATTTTACTGTCTGAAAAAAGCTTCTTGGTGGCATGGTGTTAAATGTGACTTTGAGTTTCCACCCGAGGTAATGTGAATTGAATTAAATTTTGAACAATATTTTCAAGGTAAATTTATACGATATTTTTGGTTTCTGTTTTATCAAAGGGTTATGTGAATGAAAAGATTATAACAGCTATTTATGCCATTGACCAAACTGGTGGAAATAGTACACGTACTGGATATGCATCATTGTACGAAGGTGGGCCAGGTTTCAAGAATATGAAAACGCACATCAAAGCCCCACGTAATACTGGTTTAAATTTCACTCTGGAACTCTATTGTTCTTTTTATCATTTTTGAAGCTACAGATTTGCTTTGTGAAATCACATATGCTCCAGAAAAATAAAGATATATCGCACACATAGGTTTAAGTGTAAATTGTATTGTGTTTCTTAAGCCATAGTAAATAGTGTTTTGTATTGATTGAATGAAAACTCTTGTTCAATAGAGGGCAGTTACAGTGTTCACTAAATACTTCTCTAACGGGCTTTATTTTTGCTACAAAGTCTAAACAGCGAGATGTATAAATGAAGATAGTAATGGCAGCAAAACGCCATTGAGTAGTTTTCTTAGATTTCAATTAAAATGTGTTAAGAATCTTTTTTTATTCATTTTTTAACGACAGAAGCTTGTATGTTTTGTGTAGATTCCGCACCTGTCTTTTCTACTGTTTTTTTTTTTTTTATCATGTGATGTCAAAGTTTCAATAGCAATAGTTCAAATAAATGCCAATGTATATCAGCAGTTTTTGCTTATGTAAAAATTCTATATTCAAACGGCCTAATATTTCGAATCACAAATACGTACCAGTCCCTGTTCAGCTACATTCCTCATACAGTAGCTTGTGACAGTTGACAGAAGGAGTAGCCAAGTGGAGAAATATTCATCACGTTAACAGAATATGGTGTTTTTGCTCAAGTTTTATTACTCTTACTGCTAAGTTTGATGGTTGTTCTTATCTTGAAATGATTTGTTTCAGCAGATAATATCGTTCATGGTGTTCGGTAGTTTAAATTATACGCAACACAATTGTTTTTTTTTTTTTTAAGAACGTAGATTCGGCCGATAAGTATATTATGTGAGCAGACATATTTTAAAGTTGGAAGCTGATAGAATGGTAAGAGACAATGCGGAGACAAAATTTGTCTGAATACTTGGGGTGAAAAATTGTAACTGAAAGAATTTGTTGCAATTTGTTGTTGTCTGAGAAAAATAAACATCCTTTATTATTTCAATAATAGTATATACATTAATAATTATTATGTTAATAAAATGTAATAGTGTGCCGTGGAAGTTTTTGAAGTGTCAAGACCTAAGTGACTCACACACTTCAACTATTTCCGATGGTACTAGAGTACAATTATTATTGATGGACCTACAATTTTTATGCGAGAAATTGTTGCTCTTAGAATTTTGTTTCACCTGAGCAAAAATCAGGCACAGCACAACTCTAATTCGGATACAAAACTCCAGTGTATTTTTTTGTGAAACGTGTGACGGTAATAAATTATATTTAAAAACCAAATATTTGCAGAGCAGGTTGTTTATAATATTTTCAGCACACCTGTCACCTCTACTCTAGCGGTCATGTGAAGCACATGTGTATGAATTTGATTAAAAAATTAATCAACAGTCAGAACCTTACTTTTCTAAAAAAGAAAATGCGAAAAAAGTATGTAATTTAAAATGTGCTTCAATTATTTCAATGATTCGTTCCGTAGCTTTTTCTCAAAAAACATGTGCGAGAAGCTTACCTATTTAAGATAAGAAAAACAATAAATGATTCACACTCACGTCATCTGGTTGATCTACATATTATATGTAAGCATCTTTGAGTACGTATCATGCCTCGATTCGAATAAATGTAGGTTCAGAACGTTTTCGACAGCTTTTAGATCATCATGAAATTTTTATTAGTTCTTGCGTTTGCTGTTGTGGCAGCTTTGTGTATAGCTATATCACAAGGTGTCAGTTCCAAATATGGCACAAAAGGAATGCACGACCGATTGTTGCATAGATTTTATTGTCTAGAAGACTCTTCTTGGTGGCATGGTGTTTCTTGTGATATTGAGTATCCACCAAAGGTAATGTCAATTGAATTATATTTTGAACAATATTTGCAAGTTTAACTTATACGATATTTTTTGTTTGTTTGTAAAAGGGTTATGTGAATGAAAAGACTATATCAGCTATATATGCCATTGACCAATCTGGTGGAAAAAGTCCCGCTTCCGGATATGCTTCATTGTACGAAGGTGGGCCAGGTTTCAAGAATATGAAAACGCACATCAAAGCCCCACGTGGTACCGGTTTAAATTTCACTGTGGACCTCTACGCATTTGTTTTGTGAAATCACAAGTGCTACGGAAAAATAAAGAAATATGTATTCTGCACATAAACACATAGTTTTAAGTGTAAATTGTATTGAATTTTGTCAAGCAATATGTAGTAAATGGTGTTGGTTGTAGGAAAACTCTCGTCTCTCTGTGTTTAAGGTATGACTATATGTGAAGCATCATATACAAAGCGAAATCACAATTATTGCGTAGGTATCTTATTATGTAAGCCGGAAAATCTTATATTTTGTGTAGATTGCGATACTTGTGCACCCATTCATTAGCTGTGGCTTTCATTGTTTTCTTTTCATGGCGTGGGATCACAGTTTCAATAACTATAGTTCGAATAATGCCAATGTATATCGGTATCTTCACACGCACTCAGAGAATTGTTGATGAGAGTAAGCCACTTATAGGTCTTGGCTCTTCAAGAGCTGTCGCGCCACTCTATTTATTTATTTATTTTTTTTTTATCGGCAGTTTTTGGTAATGTAATATATTCGATATTCCAAATGCCTAATATTTCGAATCACACATATGTCGGGCCGCGCGCCTCCATCGACCGCTACGACACGGCCCCCGCGCGATACAGTTACTTATGACAGAAGCAGTCGCCAAGTAGCAAAATATTCATCATGTTTACAGAAGATTATGTTTTTTCTACAGTTTTATTACGGTTAATGTTAAGTTGGATGGTGGTTCTTATTCTTATCTTCAAATGACTTCTTCCAGCAGATAATATCTTGGTGTTCAGCAGATTTTGAATTACATGCAACTCAATTGTTTTTTTTTTTTTTTTACTAAACACGTGGATGTGATGTGAGCAGAAATATTGTTAAATTAGAAGCTGATAGAACGGTGAAAGACAACGCGGAGACAAAATTTGTCTGAATACTTGGGTTGCAAAATTGGAACTGAAATTGAAAGAATTTGTTGCTAGACAAACGGACTGGACCTTTATATTATTATATTGACAATAATAATATGTTAATAATAGTGTACCGTGAAAGTTTTTAACACTTTCCAGTACAAGTGTAAAATTGATTGGACCTACAATTTAATGCGAGAAATTGTTGTTCTAATAGCCTGTTCCCACCAACGTGATTTATAGCCTGTTCCCACCAACGTGATTTAGATACATCCACTTGATTTAGCTAAATCACATAGTTAATTTCATGATTTGCCATACATTTTCGATGATTTGAAATTACCTGATTTAACTTGTTTATTTTTTAATTAGGTATCGTATAAATCACCTCGATGATTCCAGGCTGAATGATTTCATGCTCAAGTAACGAATAAAATTCATTTTAAATTCATTTATTTTTTCTTTTCGACAGTCGAAATTCAAATTTTGTGTCATATTCATTGAAAAATTCAAAAGTAATGTCAAGATTGTCGTAAATGTCGGTGCGGGGAAATAACTCCACGGGAACTAACTCCACTGAGGGATTTACTTCCCACCAAGTGAGAACTTACTCCACTTTTGTAAAGTGTAGTTAGTTCCCATGTACGGTGAGAACTTAGTTCACTTTCTAATGGGAATTAAGTTCACGCATTTATACATGGCGCAGGGAAACTGGTCGGGAAGTTAGAAGTCCCGAAAATGGGACCACTATGGTGGGTCATTCGTGTATACATACATAACTACAACCCCAAAATGTCTTATAAATAAATAAGATCATTTTTATTTACTACCTATTTGTCGACAAAATGGATAGAGCAATTCATTTTCAAAGCTGTTGCCGTTTCCTTTAATTTGGAAAAGCATGCTAGTGTCTGGAAAGCACTGCTGCACTGCAATGATTCATTTTGAGTATCTTTTTTCACATTGGTCTGAGGATGATGACTATCTCTAACACTCAAATCAATTTGGTTTGATTGGGAGCGAAGCGAGCGGAAAAAATTTTGCCCAAAAGAGAATCAATTTGGGGTGTGAATTTTTTTATTTTCACACCCCAAATTGATTCTTTTTTGGGCAAAATTTTTTCCGCTCGCTTCGCTCGCTTGCAATTTTTGGTTTAAGCTCCAAATCCTTAACAATACAATTTTTTAAACCATTTGAGAGGGATTGTAGAGTTAATAGAGTCAGTAAAAAAATGTCTTTCTGATGGAACTTTTAATGTTATTCAAATAGCTCAGTTATATAAGGGGTCAAAAAGATGCAACAAGATGAAACTGGGTTCAAGTACAGTGTGCTTGTAGAATGCTCTACTCTCACCGAACACCAAACTTCAGAAGAATGTTTGCATTGGAAAAAGTTTTCTTTATGTCACATAAACTTACAGCATGCGGTATATTTCAATCGTTATATACCGTTTTAGAAAATGTTTAAAGTAATGAATCACCATAAAGGAGGTCAGATTCTTAAAAATGGGTTTCCGAATGACTAAGTTTCTCAATATTTTTGTACATGCGATTTTTTTAAATTATTTTCAGTATTAAAAACTGAACTTCGGAAGACTTCGTTGTATACTTGAATTCTTCTTTTAAATTTTTGTCAATTAAAGTGGCAAATAATTTCAAATTTGAAGGGAACTAGATCCGCTAATTTTTTGAAGAATTTATTTCCCACTGTACATGGGAACTAACTACACTTTACAAAAGTGGAGTAAGTTCTCACTTGGTGGGAAGTAAATCCCTCAGTGGAGTTAGTTCCCGTGGAGTTATTTCCCCGCACCGTAAATGTCGAGCTAAATTAAGTAAAAAGTTCATATGAGCTAAATCAAGTCGGTGGGAACAGGCTATTAGAATTTTTTTCAGTTGAGCAAAAATCAGACACAACTCTAATTAAGAATACAAAACTCCGGTGTAGGTTCTCGTTTTTGTGAAACTAGTGACGGTGATAAATTATTTAAAAATCGAAGAGCAGGTTGTTAATAAAATTTTCAGTACAGCTCTGCTCTAGGGTTATCTGAATTTGATTTTGAAAAAATTATTTAACAGTCAGCAATTTCATGTTTTTTTTTTATATTATGATCATTATAGTCAAACACAATTGAATATTTTATGAATCGATTATTGATCGCTTTTAATTAGAAAAAAGAGGGCAAGAGGGTTACGGATTTGCATCATTCAAGCATGAATTTGTGTTTAAAATCATTCCAAAAGCAGAGATTAAACTTTTCGGTGGAATTGTGGGGAAAATTAAGAAATGATTCTTATTCTACTACCTTCATAATCAGTTGATATTTGTTGTTTATTTATTTCATAGACATTTTTCTCAACAACAATTATTAAAATAAACTAATTTAAAATGTGTTTCAACGATTCGTTCCGTAGCCTTTTCTCAAAACACATGTTCGAGTAACTAGCCTAGCCCTAGTTAAGATAAGGAAAACAATAATTGACTCACACGTCAGCTGGTTGATCTAAATATAATGTAAGCTTCTCTAAACTATGTACCCTTATATCTTGCCTCAATTCGAGTGAATGTGGGTTCAGAACGTTTTCGACTTTAGCATTTAGTTCATCATGAAATTTTCATTAGTTCTTGCTGTTGTGGCAGCTTTGTGCATAGCTCTATCACAAGGTCTCACTTCGAAATATGGCACCAAAGGAATACACGATCAATTGTGTCACAAAGATTATTGTCTGAAAGATTCTTCTTGGTGGCGTGGTGTTTCTTGCGATATTGAGTATCCACCCAAGGTAATGTCAATTTAATTAAAATTTGAACAATATTTGCAAGGCTTACTTATGCGATATTTTTTGTTTTTGTTTTATTTAAGGGTTTTGTGAATGACAAGATTATATCAGCTATTTATGCCATTGACCAAACTGGTGGAAATAGTACCGCTACTGGATATGCTTCATTACTCGAAGGTGGGCCAGGATCCAATAATGCGAGAATGAACGTCCAAGCCCCACGTGGTACTGGCTTAAATTTCACTCTGGAACTCTATTGTTCTTTGTACCATTTTTGAAGATATAGATTTGTTTTGTGAAATCACAAGTGCTCCGGAAAAATAAAGAAAATTATTCTATAAACCACAAACATAGTTTTAGGTGTAAATTGTATTGTGTTTTTCAAGCAATAATTAATAGTCTTTTGTAATGATTGAAGGAAAACTCTCGTCGAATAGAGAACAGTTACACAGTGTTTACTCAATAATTCCCAAATGGACTTCTTTAATTTGCTTTCAAAATTTCAATATTTCTATGGCAAGCTATAATGCACTGATTTACACGTTTTAGTTTATGTTTAATTTGTACATATTCCTGTGTTACATGGAACCTTAAAAAAACAAAACAAAAATTAAGCAGCCGACTAGGAGCAGTCTGCATTTGTCATACTCTATATCTCTTGCATTGGCAACTTACACTGATAGTCAAAACGTAACCAACCTCCAGAACATAAAGTGAAGCCACATAACACTAACCACGAATTTTAACCACATTTGGTGTCGCAGCAAACAGAAGCGCATTACGTACCTACAACAAAACGTAATTTTTCCACAACATTGCATTTGAATCTCTGCACTAAGTCGATCCCTCGAGCATTATTTTTGCTACAGATTCTAAACAGCGAAGTGTATCAATGAAGGTTGTAATGGCAGTGCGGTTTTGTCAGATTTCAATTAAAATCTGTTAGGAATGATTTGTATTCAGTCTTTTCCGAGTTCTGTATTTTAGATATATGAAAATACAGATTCATTTATTACGAAAAAAAAGAATTGCTAATATTTTATTTATATGTAAGGCAGAAGTTCATGGCTCAAAATTCTATTCCGCAAAAGAACAATTTTAAGAGAATTTGATGTGATACTAGCTAAACGTCATTTTGCTAGTATCACTCTAAAATTGTTCATTAGGGTACTATAATTTTGCGCCTATTTTGTGTAGATTCTGATATTTCTGAACCATTTTACTTAGCTGTTAGCTGTCTCTTTTATTGTTTTTTTTTTCGTGACGTGATGTCAAAGTTTGAGTAGATGTAGTTGTATTATTATTAAAAAAGTGGTTCGGCCAATAAGTAAATGAAGGTTAGCAGATATATTACAGAACCGGGAGCAAGATGTGGATAGAATGGTAAAAGACTTGGCGGCGACAAAATTTGGCTTGGGGTGTGAAATTGGAACTGAAATGAACTGAAATGTTGCAAGAGGAACGGGCAGACCGTTATTTGTCTGATAATGAGAAACATCCTTAATTGACTTGAATATGTTAATTCATAGTACAGTGCCATGAAGGTTTCTGGAGAGTCAAAACCTAACTTACTCAAACTCTTCCCCAATTTCCGACAATAGGTACAATACAAGTTTACAATTTATTCCTAGAAATTGTTGTTCTTAGAATTTTTTTCAGCTGATATGCTGATTCCACTGACGCTAATCACGAGATTTAGCGTAAAGTTGATTAAGAACAAATCTCGACTTTTCTGGGATTTAGGGTACATATTAGTACATCAAAACGTAGACTTATAGTACATTTAGTATAAAACTATGTTTTCCCTAAATCCTTAAATCCCAGAAAAGACGAGATTTATTCTTAATCTACTTCGCTTAATCTCGTGATTAGAGTCAGTGGAAACAGCATATGAGCAAAAATCCAACACAGGAATGCAAAACTCCTGTGTTATTGCTTCAGAGCAAAGGCTGACTCTAAATCCTGGAGAAATTTAGATAAGTTAGAAAGTATACTATATTCATTTTACCATGTTTATAGTATAACGGAACTGTATGTCTACCTGCTAATTAAATCAATAGTTTCGTTGCCGTAGATTTCAAGTACAAATCAATATTTTGGGATATACATTCAAGGAAATTCCCTCAATACATATCCGGCTAATAACGTAGTATATCCGTAACAATGTCTAATTAACTCCAGAATGAATAATCATGTCGAGTCGCCACGTTTTGGATATTGCATACAATATATTATCAAATTGGCATATACGTTTTGCGTTTGAAGAATCTCTCAACTAATTTCAGCCAAATATAATTGAGATAATGAACTCATCGTCTGATAAGTTCAATAAAATTCTCTGGAAAA
The DNA here is from genome assembly GCA_943590905.1 of Sphaerophoria taeniata. Classification (NCBI taxonomy): domain Eukaryota; kingdom Metazoa; phylum Arthropoda; class Insecta; order Diptera; family Syrphidae; genus Sphaerophoria; species Sphaerophoria taeniata. Next base: position 473,669 of record OX016540.1, read on the forward strand.
GTGAAATCAATTCATTTTTTGAGTGTTGTTATCAGCTGATAAAAGTTATTTTATTTCTTGTATGAGGTATAAAAGTGAGCAATTGAACAAGAAAAAATCATATTTGTATCAAACCTCAATCAAAGTAAGTTATAATATTTGATTAAATTTTAACAGTGTTCCTCTAACAATTTGTGAACTATTTCAAGATGAAGACCTTCTGTGTTGCTTTGATTTTGGTATCACTTTTTGCCGTTGGTGCTTATTCGTATAACGCTACTTATGGTAATGTGAACAATTACAGTGCTGTGTTGTCCAGGGAAAGAGTTGTCCTATATCCCCGTAATGGCCAGTTTGTTTCTTACGATGCGATTTTCCCTAAAAATGTAAGTTTGTTTATTATCAAATAATATCCTTGCTTTTACTTTGTCATATTCTCAGGGTCAGGTGAACAACAGGATCATTTCTGGTATTCGTGTGATTGATCACTTTAGTAATAAAACAGGAGCTAATCCTACATTGTGGTCGGGTGGACCTGGATTCAAATTTTCAACAGTCAATTTGAAGTCACAAATGAGCCGTGGTATTAACTCAACAGTTGAAATTTACACTAAATAGTTAATTCCTTTAGTTCTTCAAATATGATGCATTCAATTTGAATTCGTTTTCGTTATCCTGTTTTGTTTTAATTTAATAAAACCAGGTATTGAATAACATTATACAAATATATTTTTGGATGTCGATATTAGGTTTTTTCGAAGTCCGAATTCGAGCGGAACATTATTTTCAGTTAGTTTTCTGTGCAAGACTGTCTTCCATGTATTCGAGAGGGTTTGGAAAATTGATATAATTAGGGACAAATTCTTGGTTTGCATAGTACATCCTTAGTATTGATTTATGTGTGATTCAAAAGGCAAAACGTAAACAAGATAACTGGCAGAAGACGAATAGTTTTTGCCACTCCACAAGATATGCACAGAGCGCAGCCAAAATATTCGCAAAAGTTGAATGTTCAAGTGAGCAAACACACCAGAATATCTGGCGAAAACTCATTTGAGAAGTTGAATTGAAAAGTCTTTGCAAGCAACCACAACACCAGCCACTTGAGGAATTTCCAACATCACGATGATGGTACATTAGAAAAGAATCCCACTTGGCGCTTGGCGGCGGCGTGACAGGCGTTCGGCACAAGATATGATAAGATAAAAAGGCATCGTAGACAACATGTCGAGTAGAAGCAGTTATTCTTAGAATTTTGGCAAAGTTTGCTATTTTCAGCATCGACGACGACGCACGACGTCTTCCCTTCCAAAGTAACATACGGTAGAAAAACAAATCACGTTCAAAGTAAAAAGCGATATAAGGAAGAAAATTCATATCGAAATACACACACAAACAAAGACACATAATGGAGAATACTTGTGTGAAAACAAACCAAAACATCACAGCTAACAAAAGTATCAGCTATCACTTTTCCAACAAGTCAAGAAGAAAATTTAAAGGAACGAGCAAGGGAATGTAAACAAAATGAATGCCTCTGCTCTCTGAGTTCAAGGATGGTGTTCATTAAAATATGATACATTCTGCCTTTGGCTTTAGAGAAAAGGATTTGGGGCTTTCGAAATTTATTTAAACGTTGATGTTCGTTTTTTGGCTCTTTGGAAAGGGTTGAAGTCTAAAGACTTTTTGGGGTTTTTGGGGTCATTTTTCAAGTCATCTTCTGTCTACAAGTTTGCCTGTATTGCTTTCATATACAATATCTGTTAATGAGAATAATTATTGGAAGAAGACTAAAAGGGGTTAAAGACGAAAAACAAACTCATCCGCCCCTTGCTCTCCAATTAATTTAAATTGCTAGTCTAGAGTATTTACACTACGATGGTTAGCTTATAAGACTCCTCCTTATAATAATAACAAAAAACAATGAGGTAAAGATGGATGAGAAGGATCTTTTGTTGTGTTTTTGGATCTTGTGTGTAATAAGGCTCTATAAGCTGTGAGTAAAAATAAACGGGTGTGCGCTATATTGAGTTTTTAGAGAAGTGAGGTTTCGTTGTTTGCTGCTGATGGTTTCGTTTGATAGCAAAAAAAAAGAGTCTCGAAAGCAGATAAGTTTTAATTAGAAGTACCAATTATAATAGGACTTTAATATTTTGATAACAGAAACTTTACTCACATATTAAAATTTAATATTTACGCTGTAAAAAGTTTAAAGGCAAGAACACAACTTGACATTATTTGAATAGCATTCATTGCGTTCTCAAAATTTAATTTTTGTATGGTTTGTTTGGATGGATTTTTCATTGAACAACTGGAATTTGTTTTCGACGGTTATTAAAGCAAGTTTGTGTTTAGGGGTTCTTACCTTTACATTTTTATTTTTAATATTTCGGTCATATATGTAAATGAAATCAATATAAGAACGATGGATCATGCTTGTTATGATTGAATTTTTTCGAGCTTGAGATGACATTTAAATAAAAAACATCAACTAAACGTAATTCATTATTAGTTTTAATAAAATTTTGAAAAATAAAAATGAACATAAGCTAAGAAGATATACCTAATAAAACCCATCAATAAAATGATATTAGGGCCTTACGAGGCACAACGAAATCGACGCAGGGTCACTTCAACCTTAAGGCCGATATTGGCACGCAGAAAGAATAATAATGACAATAAGCATTATTCGTTGCTGCTCTCGTTTTCAGTTTTGAGATTTATTGTACCGCAAGTCATTTTCATTATATACCAGAACCTTAAAATTAATAAAGATTATGATTTCTTAAATATGTTTCTGATTTTAATTCAATTTACTAAAAATCACACTTAACTCTATCCCACTGTTTGCTGAAGGAGAGTCATGAAATGCAGCATTAAGGAATCAATAGTAACACCAGTACGACATAAGTCAATTGTGATTATATTCTTAATACGAGTGCGCTAAAGCGCAGTTGCCCGTAAGCTTTGTTGGTAAGTGCGTTGGCTGCTAAGCAGAACGTCGTTGGTTCGAGTTCTACTCAGGAACTCAGGCCAAGTTTTTATTTCATCTTTCACGGGCACTGCCTCTTGCGAAGACCTGACAAATCTTCCAAGAGTATCAATCTGTCATGAAAAAGTGCTTCTCTACTCTGCGGTTCGGAATTGGCGTTAAATTGTAGGTCCCCTCAATTCTTCACACGCACTCAGAGAATTGTTGATGAGAGTAACCCACTTAGGCCTTGGCTCTTCAAGAGCTGCCGCGCCACTCTATTTATTTATTTGAGTGCGCTAAAGCACTTTCCTCCTGTGGTGTGGCCAATAAAATGAGATCCTTTAAAAAATGGCTATACCACTTCCATAGTGTTGCATGTTTTTTTTTATGCGTGCAGATTTTATCCGATCAAAACATGTTTAAGAAATTTAAGTATATAAAATTCTTAAGAAATTAAATTCATAGTGCACACTGAAACAACACCAACATCTGTCGCCTGAGCAGATTTCTATGCATTATGGAATATGGTTCTTCTGAATTTAAAACGGGATGTAAAAAATCAGATTTAAAGAAAGCCAGGCGTGGAATTAATAAAACATGTTGGAAGTTTTTTTTTTTTAATTTTTTAGAAATATTAATGAAAAATTATTATTATTATTATTATTATTATTATTTATTTTCCTAACATAAATGTGTAGAAAAATAAACAAAGGATTTTAAGATAGAAAAAAAAATAGTTTTAAGACTAGCAGATTTTTTGTAGGGCCTTAAAATTAACTCATTCTTTGAGCTGAATTCCCATATAACATTCAATCCAGCTTTTTGTCTCAACCGATACAAAAAAGAGCTACACCTGAGACTTTTCATCGTTTGTCACTCTTTAAAGGGTTGTAGAGCATAACACACCTCTTTTTGAATATAAGTCCTTTTTCCATTCAGCTAATTCCATCTTTTATGTCTGCCTGAACTAAAATTCATATTTGTAAATACGTATTTTCTTATTTATTTTATCAAAGGGAGAGGGGTGCACTGAGTTCAAACTCCTTGACTTCTCTTCAATGATATGTATGTTAATGTGTCTGTCAGACTTTTTTTAAAAAGTAACCTGAATGAATTGACTTTATTTCGTGGTCGTGGAAGAGTGTAAATATGCTATGATGGATACGCGAATTGATGAATGAAGGGAAAACAAACTTGAAAAGACGTCGGTTTTTATAGGTACGTTTGTGCAAGATAAACGGTTGGAAGGTCTTTTTGTTGAATTTTATAACGTTGATGGAGATTTGATTTCAGTTTGACGGAGTGGTTTTTCTTTGTAAGGAGCTTAACCTTATTTTAAAAAGAAGGACCCAATTCAAAAATATGGAGTCATGTGTTGTACCTTGCTTTTTTACTGCCTGCAATTCAATAAAGTTGGCTTCAATAATAAATATATAACACTTACCACACACATACATATTACATATATGTACCTACATAAACAACGGATATGCTACTTGTATGCATTTCCTGTAAGACTCCTTTACCTTTGCTTAAAGACAACTGGGTTGTATGCAGAGTTAAAATTTTGATATACGGAAAGTGGGCTAACTATTTTATTAGCAATTATGAAGTTTCTTTTTTTCAAAAAGCTTCATTTGCATACATTCATTCCACTAAGCAACAAACAACAACAATATCAACGCCTACTATGCTACCGCGCGCTGGAATTAAATTGAACCGCAAGCACTTCTCTGCATAAATGAAAAATTCAAACAATTTTATTAAATTATCAATTCACCACGGTATCCAAAAGATAAACACAGAGAAAATCTTTCCGGACAAAATATTCATAAAATCATAATATGCGACCCCAAATTATTTCCAATATAACCAATAGGGCGTCCCACAAGCGTTTTGATAAATTAATTCTACCAATAAAACTAACACTTATGGAATGCCCGGACGATCGTCGGTTGAACAGGTGTACAAAACACCTTTATCTTCAGAAACAACAGCTGGAGATCAAAAGAATGATATGAATAGAGTTAAAGCTCGGCCTGTCTTGTGTCCCGTCATAAGCCCACTTTGACATCTTAATTCTATCGATCATTGAGTTATGATTGGATTGGTGCAGTTATAATATAAAGACCGGGAATTATAGGTGAACGCTCAGCCACAGGCTTGTGGATCGATGGCAGCTCTGTCCGTTGAATGTCGCCACAGGTGGGCGTGAATTTAATTCGAATTTGAACAACATTTTTATTGCAGCGATATTTTTGTATTGTTCATTTTTGTCACTACCATAGTTATAGCATTTAATGTGTTTTGACATTCCAAAGTCTTTTGATGACGGATCTTCTGATCGGCAAGATGATCTTGCATTCTTAAGCTTTGCTGTTGAACGCAACGGACCCATATGCACTTCCTCTGCGATGTCCGAACCTGTTTAAATAACTGATAGATTTCGAAAAACTAAGTTTTTGGTTGACTTGAGTTAAAGGGGCAGGGGGAGAGGCCCCAAATGGATCAAGCTACGGTTGGGAGTGATATAGCTTTGAATTGTAAATTGAATACAATTAATCAGGTGATTATTATGCAAAACTTTTTGGGACTTGAAGTCAGACAAGTATCATTTGTTCAGTTCTTCAATAATAATTTTGTCTGAGCTTCTGTGAAATGTGAGAAGATTTTCAAGTTTGAAGTTTTGGATGAATGAAAAGTGGTATTGGTTTTCTTCTATATTCGCGTCGTGTTGTATAAATTTTAAATATATATAATTAATATTATTTAAAATCCATCGACGAAAGAAAGAGTTAAAGATGACTGGATACGTTTCCAACGAACTCTTGAGAGCAGCTTATGAATTTAATGGAAAATCTATTTGACAATTTGAATTGTTTTATTATGTTAATGTTCATATCAATAGGTGCTATTAGGGGAAAAATAGATAATGATTATGAAAGTTTTGAGCTGGTAAGTATTTGGAATTCTATTTTCTGTTCTCATTGTTAAGATATATTAAAGCACCTTACTTTAGACAAGGTTGAACTCTTAAAGGCAAGATATGCAAAACTGTTGATTCTTTAATCAACTCTCACCTCGGACTTACTAACAAATAGTAAGAAAACACTTAAAGAAGAGTTTACCATATGATAAACAATTACAAAGTCCTTCTAGCTTACAAAATTCTGTACATAATATCTGTTAAGATTACCTACATATTCAAAAAATAGAACTCAACTATAAAATCTCACCACAAAAGTCGATAAAACGTCACTTTAGAATGAAAAACAAAACAAAAAACAAAACAAAAATAACTTGATTTCCATTTAGTGCTTATGTTTTTAGTTAAGCCTGTTAAAAGAAGCTTGATTCACAGTTAATTGGTTTTTGATTTTATCGAAAACCATAAAATTAGGAAGGTAAATCTATCGGGCCTACTATCGATGTATCTGTCATTGATGATTTATCTTTTTTTATCTCGATTCGTTTGATTGCATCAAAGATACATCAAGGCGATAGAGACATGATTTACATAACGCTTTTCATGATAATCTTTAAATTAAAGATTTTGATTTCAATTTGGAGGAAATATAATGAATAAAATGGTTAATCCATTGAAAATCCAATACTTTTCTACTTCATTGAGTCGTTATGAAACTCCAATTACAAAAAATTAAATTTGTAAATTAAACTAATAAATTAAACTAAAAGTCCAGATAGGTAAAAATAAAAACAAAGATTTTCTTAGAAAAAAGTGGTTTTGGTTTTTTTTTTAATTTCTCAAAAACGAAAAGACATTTTTGCATTCGGTTTTCTGTTTTCGACTAAAAATTAACAAAGACATAAAAATATTAAAAAAAAAATAGTACTTAATTACATAAAATTTTGAAAAAAATTAGTTCAAAAATTTTTTTTTTGCTTTTTTTTTGAAAATTTTGAGTTTGAAAATTTATTTTTTAAAAACTATTCGTTAAAACAATTTTATTTAAAAACAAAGTGAAAGAAGAAGTTTTTAGCTTTTCAGAAAGGTATAGCACGGTATTGTAAACTAAGCCGTTGATTTTTAATATTTTTTTTTACAAAATAAGTCAATTTTTCAGAAAATTGCCCCTCCCGGCTAAACGGGGGGGAATAGACCCCCCCCTCCCATACGATTTTTTTCTTGTCTCAACTCAACCTACACGCTCTAGCTTTTTGGCACAACGCTCGTGAATCACCCTGTATAATTCAAGTTAAAGTAGGTTGAGTACGAACTTTAAGAGATGGAAGACCGTGATGATGGTGGAACCAACAGTTGAGTTGAATCAATAGAAGATAAGTATGCATAGCTTCAGAGAATAGGAATGTAAATTATTGGTTTTGTATCACTATATTTAAGAGTGATAATATCTACATATGTAAGAAGTCGCTTCAAAAAATAATCAACAAATTATGGGAATACTAAGCAGTTTACATTTAAAACAGAGAAAAAGAGATTTTCTGATTTAAATTTTGTTTTTTTGTTTGCTTCTGATACAAATAAAAAAATAACACATGCATACATTTTAAAGGCAGATAAAATATTTGACATAAATTTGCCGAAACAATCAAAGAGATAACTTTAATTTAACAACTATACCTAAACCTTTTTTGGTGAATTTAAAATGAAGAAAAAACATTATTGCTAAATTTGTGTAACCACAACTTTTCAAACCGTTTGGATACCTTTCATGTTAACATTATTGACAGGTTTTTTCTTTCACAATGCCAAATTTACAAAATTCATTACTCACGTATCCTTTCAATTTAACTAGGTTCACTCCTTCAGTAACCTCTTCTTGAAGTCAAGGTATTTTCCCAAGAGAATCTCGTTCAATATTAATAAAATAACGTAAAGTTCATGTTATTTTGTTCGTCTTAATTAACTTTAAAGATTGTATTGACGATAAAAAACCCATTTAGTAGCTAAAACAAACTATTCATATGCTCCGCTTTGGAACCCCATTAATTTCTCTTAGTTTAAAATTCCATTAACAAACTTATTTTTTATTAAAAATTAACCATTCGGCGGCAGCTACATACTTTCTTTCTTACACGCACAGCAGATGCGAACAAAAAGTCGAGGAATTTTATAGGTACTCAAAACACTACAATCTGCTTCTTAATTTATGCACACCATTAATATAAAACATTTTTATTGCTTTGATTGAATCAAGTCCAAAGTTTCCCGTTAAACGAAAGAAATACATCAAATGTTTCTGAGAAGAATTAACATGCAAACCAATAACGAACAACGCCAATCAGTTTCAGTAGTTGTTGCGTGCATGTATCTATGCATGTTTAGACACAAAATAACCATCAACATCATAACACATACATTTTTATTGATTGGAATCAGCGACAACACAACAGCAATAATCAACACGCAACAAAACACCGACAAGGGAAAGAATCTTGAGGAACACAGTTTTAAAAACACTTACATACTTACCTTTTCTTATTTCAATTACTCGTTTCAACAGTCCTTGCATCGACCAGTCGACACTGGGTGAGCAGACCCTGACTGAATGAATATCGATGCCAATTTTACTGTGGTTTTTTGTTTTTTTTTTGCCAAATTAAATCACAATTATGTAAGAAAGAGCCTCGTATGGAGTAAAGAGCATACATGTATAGGTTTTTAATTGATGACAAAGAATGATTTAAATTTTGGAAGAAAAGCAAGATTTGATTATTGAATAATTAATTTGTGGGTGGTCTGTTTCTGGGTATATTTTTAAAGATATAAAAACAAATCAAAGTGGCTAAGGGTTAGGTTTTTACAAGGCAAACTTATAAAATCTACTTCCTACAAAGATTGGTTTGACAGGTTTTAGATTTTGTTCAACTACGGCCTTGTTTGCGTGGTTAAATACCAAAAATCCAAATAAAAGCCCGAAGGTTAAACTGCACTCACGATTCATTGATACGATCATGCAATCAAAAGTTCAGATGACACTTAAAGATGCTCAAACCTCAATATGCATACCATATAGTTTTCCTTCTTTCTAACTTTAAACTAAGTTACCACGAAATGTATTTCCCATTTTCTTAATCAATCCATTGAAGCAAAATCATCGCATGTTGTCGTGTAGTTTTCATTTGGTCATTGTATTATCGACTTGACACCCACGGGCTCCACCGCAGCTATGATTTTGTAGTCAACTCGCACATTAAATTATACCAACCATGAAACTAGCGAGATGTTAGCGAGAGTGCAAAAGGGCCACGGGCCATAGATTACGGTGGTAATCGCAATGAGATGGCTGCTGCCCCTAGAGGATCGAATGACTCAAGCTATTTTCTGAGCTACGAATAATATGCCTTTACAGAGGCATATGTATGCAGCTAAGCTACACACCTCTCGACCTTTTGGCGCAATTAAATTATCGATCAAATTTAATGGCAGCCCATCGAATCATTTCAACGATGGATGGGATAGGGATTATTTTTTTTTTGTGTTTTTCTGGTGTGACCAGACTCCATCATCACATTAAAGACGCTAAAAGTTATTTTGTTGTTTTTGTGTGACAAAAATAATTATATTTACAGGTGAGTCAATCAATGCATTCATGCTCCTTTGTGTGGAAGTCAACGGTAGAAAAACTAAAACAAAAAAGTCAAAGTATTTATAAGTTTGAGCATCTGGTTACCTCATTGATGATGCTGAGAAACCTTAGCAAAGCCACCAATACGGTCCGCTGGCTGTCTTGATTTCCTCAATCCGATATAAGGTCGATAGTGCCTTCTCTGCGCCAACATTGAAGATTGAGCATGATCTGCCAGATCACTGGATACCTCTAGGGTGAGGGTGTTCACCGTCCGTACAACAATATGCTGTGCTTCGTTCCGCCCATCAACATCATTGCATTATCTTGATCGCTTCGAGTATAGAGTTCTATGTTCGAATATAAAGAGGGAGTTTCGTGTTGGTGTCTGTACAATTATTCCAGTCTGCGTATTTGTGTCCTGGTGCTTTGGTTGAAATTGTGAGTGAACTCATTTTAAAAATCTCATTTCCAAAACTGCTATATGTAATGCAGAATATAACAAATGAAAGGAAGCCAGTGTTGAGTGGGAATGAGGTGAACAGCTGGTTGACGTCGTATCAACTTTCAGTACTGGCGCATTGAAATGACGATAAGCATCTTAACTATTCAACTTTTTCGTAACAGTCTGCCATTTCTAAAAGTTCCTGAATTTGATTCCATTTATTTGTCACAATAAGTGAGTTTTGACGTTGTCGAGTTCATTTCGACTTTGAATTTTAAAAAACAACAAAAGATTCATATGGTTGAATCACTGTAGATCTGCTTGTGTGGTGATTGATGGAATACAATTGAATTCTAATGCGAAAGCTTGATACAGCCTTTGTATATACACCTTATAGTATTTTCAGCATCGAGAATTTTAAGTTGGAAACTTTACTCGTCGATGGCGCTGGCAGTTATTCATGGGAACTATAGTACCGACATAAATAGTTCTGGTTGGTAAAACACGCGTCGCTGTCGTCGTTTCTCTAGGCTGAAACTACTATAATATAGATATACAAAGATACAGCTATAAAAAGTTGGATTTCGTGATATTCGTGAGATTGAAGCTAAATGGACTTTCCATTTCCTATTGGGTTGCCTGAATTGTAGGTCTGCATTCGATATTTGACGCATAATGTGAAATAAGAAATAATAATCAATCACTTTTTTGTAGAAAAATGCGACAACGACAAACAATTTTGACAAAATATCTTGAAAACAAATGGCACTTATAGAGTTCAATAATAAATTTATTTAATGGATGGTGAATAATTTAAAAATGGAAAATGGAAGTCTCGTCTGAGTAAAAGATTGAAAGATTAACAACTATCCCGTGCAATCAATTGATAAGTACTTGAACTAGTTACCGTTAAAAGCAGCAGTCAATAACAATTTTGAAGAAGGAATACAGGATGGTTGCTCAAATGCAGAGGAACCTAGTAGACTCAAGGCTCTTTAAGTTCAAGAAACTTTTCATAACTTTGACTATAGTTTTACCACGCGTGTCAAAATCACTGAAAAACTTATAACTCAACAAGTCTCAGACAAGAGAAAGTGCTTGCACTATTATGAATTCTTAATTTTAATTAATAATCACTTTTCTATAGTCGAAGGGATCTTTAATCTCGGACATCTTATTCCTTACATATTTGTCCATAAAATTGAAATTTAAAATGAAATGATAAATATAATTTCCAAACACAGGAAGTTGATTAGTTGGTGAATTCGTTTTTATGATATTTCTCTTCTTACACCCAAGTGTAAGATCCCATTAAATATTTCCCCAATCCAAAAATAAACTCAAATTCATTCGATCAATCTGTATCAAAGGTTATTTGGCAACATAAACAAACAAATGAATGGCAAATGACTCCCATAAATAGTCAACAAAAAAGAACCAACGAAATCCATTTAAATTCCTCTTCTCTTCTTTCCAATTCATAACATCATCCACACATTGTAATGTATCTTCAATTAAAACCTATAAATATCGAAACATTTTCGATAATTAACTGCCTGCCGTTGGGTCTCGGTGTTTGTTTACAAAATTAAAAAAATCTTAAAAAAACACTGCACGTACGAACTTAAAAAGTGCTTCTTCATCATTGCCATGTGACTGACGACTGTCTTTCACACCATACAAATACGATATAAAACTTCTACTTCACACCGTTGTTGCCACCCACAACTACCACACATCTGTGTTGTGTCATCGATTTTGTTTTTTTTTTCTTAGATTTATCGATGTGCCCGAAGGAGGATTACCATTCCACTAACTTCGCCAGACAAACTGAGTGTTTTTCAATCTGTTCCTGGTGTATAGAGACATAGAAACACACTCAGTTAACATTGCAACCAAATTGAATCATCTTTCATCGATATTATGGACAAGAGCGAGTAGTTACTTTCTAATATTTCATGCAACTGCAATTGATCGGAAATAGTTTATTTCGTTTCGTAGAATTGGACGAAGAAGGTGAAAAGTTCACTTCCTCTCCACATTCCATATACACGAAATAAAACACGACAATAATGCTACATAGTGCAAAAGTTCACCACTTATTTGGAATGGTGACATACGAGGCACAGAGAAGTTTGAAGGATTGCTGTATCATTTCTCGCTTATGGCTGCGCTGCTAACCGTTTGGGAGGGATCCACTGGATCGTTTGTCCATATATGATGATGATGAGAAGAGTGGGAGCTCAACAGCTTTGAGATACCATGCAATGGTGAGTGGTATGGTGGCTTTGGAATGTGCAACTAAAGTACTTTTTGTTGGAATTTTTGAAGAGTTTCTGGCATTCTGTTGTATTTTTGATGAGGTTTGGCTGGTGTGTTGAACAGGTTTTTAGTTCATGATTAATAACAAGGTATTATGTGTGGAATTTCTTTATCCCTATGGAAAGAGTTTTCGGGAACATGACGGATTGTGATAAAATAAAACCATTTGTTTGTTTTTTGTTTCGTTCCCAAAAATATTTGTGATAAGAATTATTATAAAATGAATCGTGGTTTAGTAGGATGCTCAAAATTTTTCAGGAAATTTCTTGTGTATGAAATTGATCTGCAGACGCGAGTTATATTGGGTTTGTTTTAAGTAAAGGCGAAGCTGTCAATTATAAAAAAATAAAAATTTATTTGGTACCTTTCATTTCAAATTCAAACTTATGTAACTAAGGCTTCGAATTCCGCGCATTCACGTGACATCTACAGATTTGACATTGTAGGTCAAAGGCCTTCCATTCCGCCACCTGAAGCTTGCGCTTCAGTACCTAACAACTAAGCGAAGTCGCTGAAGGGTGGGGCATAGAAAATTTATTTTCCCATGAATACTTATTTTTAATGTTTATATATGTTTTTTTTTCGATTTTATTATGAAACAAATAAATTAACAGTGAATTCATAAGCTACCAAATATGTATAAAACGTAATTTTCAGTAAAATCTTTATTTTCGATTCTTTTATTATTTTCTCAAACATTTTGAATTGATCCATTTTTCGATCTTTAGAATGCTTTAAGTGTTCAACAGAATCAATCATATCAATCATACAACTCTATACAACTCTATAATTAAATAATTTAAGTGTCTTGTTGATTCAATGCTTCAACGAATTTTTGTTTAATTCTTATGATGGGAATTTATTCAAATACGTATGAATGAGTGGCGAAGCGTGCGTACAAGTATATCCATAAATGAGTTTTGTTTTCTTACACTTTTAGTCAGTCAAAATTAAGTAAGGAAATAGCATGTTTTTAGTGCTCTGCTCACATTGCGGTGCGTGAGTTCAACATCATGTTTAACAGATTTTCTAACGAAATTTCCTTAGAAATGGTAGAAAATTATAGTTTTGTTACTCGCCTTGATCTTGAATTCATTTTTTACGTTCTTATTTGAAGAACCCATCTTTTTTCAAATAATAGTAATTTTCGGGTCAGATTTTTACGTCAAACCAAAATATTAGTATGTCTGTGAACATTCTATTCTTGAGCGTTATTTTTTATTTCTTTTCGACTGACCACCGCAGCCGTTTGATAATTTCCTTAAGGTGGAAAAGTGTAAATTAAGTTGCTTCATTTATTCAAGGCTCTGCCTCGCTTAAGCTGAATAACAGATGCTGCTGATGGAGGTAGACGTAAGTTAAGGTGTAATTACACTTAAAAAATGTAAGAGCTGTAATTTGCCGTAGACAATTGCTGTGATTTGGATATGTAGTGTTCAATGTTCAGAGCACCTATGAGGTAGTTGATGTGTGCATGCCGAACACCTGTGCATGATACACGAAAAGATTTATCTCTTTGAAAAAAGCGAATGCCGACAGACAGCATATCATTATGAAATGGGCACGGCTCGCCAGCAGCTCGGCGTCACAAAAATATGTCAGAGGTTGATGCGTTCTGATGTTTGTCATGATATGCATCAAAATGACAACATGAACATATAATGTTCGTGTGAATATGTATGGTTCCTTTTGGGAAAACGTTTTTATAACAAAGACTAATTCACAGTTTCTTTTTTCTATACATATACAGGTAGGTTTTTAAGAGCTAACGAATTTAAGATACCACTATTTACCCATCATTTCAGCCTTCTATTATAAAAGGGAGATGTCGATTTTAATTGGCAATCTGGAAGTTCAATTGGCCAAAACGCAAAAGTGACAGTTCTGATTCTGAAAAGAAGAGATTGCCAATTAAAAACGGCGCAACAGAATAAGGTAGGTGCGGGTAATAAGGCCTGTCAGGTGATAAGGCCTACATTTCAAAAAAGCTAGTTATAATCGTAGTAGGCGTTAACGGTCAGCCTGCTATGAAGCTAACTGCTGTATATGATTTGTCAGACTTGTCGCTTTGTGTTCATTCACATATTTTGTTTCAGTGTTGTGTAATATATTGTGAGAGGTAACTGTGTGACCAAAATAATAAGAATTAATCTTTTTGTGTCGTAAGGAATATTTCCAAAACACCACTTATGCTTATAAATGTATGCGTACATTTTCCGTTATTTAATGTTTTGTTTATTTGTTATGTTTCAAAAATGTATTTAAGTTTCAATAGTAATTATTTTAACTTTTCCTTCAAATAGTGCATGGGGTTAATAAGGCCTACCAAATTTGATGGTAGGCCTTATTATCCTCCGTTTTTACATAAAAATTTATCGGTTAAAGTATAATGGAAGTATCTTTAACAGTTTCTTAACATATTTGTAAGTAATTACATCCGTATTATTATTGATTTATTGATTTTTTATTGACCAAAATTACCATGTCTCCAAAGCAAGCATCTTCGACTAATTTGATTTGTGCTGTACGATCAGTGCAAAGAGGCACGCTTATAGTACCTTTACCTACCTATAAAGCTGCTGAGAGGTATGAAGTTCCTAGAAGAACTATAAGGAATCATTTAGGAGACCGGAAGATGAAAAAAACACTAGGTCGAAAATCAATTTTGAATGACGTCCAGGAAAAAAAATTTGGGAAGCAGATTTATGAGGTTTGCTGAGGTAGGGCTACCTGTAACACTTAGGATTATCAGGCACTTCTCAGCGGACGATAAATACAGTCTTGAGTGTCCTTATGGCTGTTAGAAAGAGCCACTTTAATCAGTATTAGTTTATTTATATTTTCCTTATCTGAATTACCGATTATACGAAGTATATTTCGATTTTTCTATATTTTAAATTATAGGCCTTATTACCCGACTAGTGTTTAATAAAGCCTTATTACCCGCACCTACCTTACATTTTTTTCAAAATTCAAAATTATGTAGCCTACATTTATGAACATTCGCCTTACCTCATTACTACACATACAAAATCATAGAAAGGTTCGTTTTCATTCCTCTTATTCTTAATAATTCAAAATATGGTTTGAAGAATATTGACCTATTTTCATGAAGCAGTTGGAGATAAAGAAATCTAAACTTCACCTACTTTGACAGCAATAAACAAATTTATTATTCATACAAAAAAATGCATTCAAAAACAGATGTGAAGACTTTAAAAACAAAATTTACTAAAGTGTTCTGAACCGAAGCGTTAAGCCGCATTATGGGAAACAAATGTACCTTCAGTCGGCTGCAGACACACAGGAATATTGACCGACTTTAATTGCCCTCTAATTAGCGGTTGCATCTTCAACGTCAAGCAGAGTTTCTTTTTGGTAGCGATATGCTTTTGGGTTAATATATTTTCTGTGTAGTTTATTTTGAGTTATTTTTCCTGAGAAACTGGTACAACAAATCAACACGGTGGAATCTTTTTCCATTTTTAATTTATTTTTCGAGTTTTTTTTTATTCTGGTTTAAAGGGAATTTCTTTTGATAAAACTCCCGAAAAAAAAGAAACGAAACAACAAAATATAAGCTGCAATAAAATCGGATTGAATTATCGCATAAATTGTGTCTTAAGATCGCACTGTTTGTTCCGACACGATCTTTCCATTTGTGGTTGAATTAACTTTTCTGGGAGCTCACTCTTTATACTGTCTTCAATATTCAATTTTGTGTTCGCTTTAGCAATGCTCTTTGTGACTTAACTTTTTTCCTTGTTTCTGTTATTGCACAATGTTATGGTAATTTAAATGGTTAATTTAAATCATAATGATATTGCTTTTAAGAGTAGGTTAAAACCTGCAGATAAAATGGAATAATAGTGATGATCGTGATTGCAATTTCGTAAATGAAAAGATTGAGCCAACTTTCGTCTTTATGTGTTAGCTTATACATGTCAGCCAAAGGTGTTACAGAGATGAGAATGAATGTAAGTTAAGTTGTACCTAGTAGTCCCATAAAATGGTATTTTGGGGTCTTCCTACATTCAGAAATTTCTTGTTATTTGTTGAAATTGTCATGTCCCATAAAATGGTATTTTAAGGTCTTCCTACATTCAGCAATTATTTCTTGTTATTTGTTGAAATTTTCATGTTGCACTCCAGGAATTGTTGTGAGGAATTTGATGACGAAATCAACACGAACAATAGGTAGCTAGTAGCTACGTTTATGAATGTCCTAGCCAAGATTTTGAGATTTGGTTTGACTATTTGTTTCTTACTGATTTTAAAATAATTTTTTTGGACATTGCAGAAATGGTCTAATATCAAATTCAATTCAAAGCGTTGAAAGAGAAAATTACTTACTTACGCAAATAAAACACAGAAAAAGAAACAATAAAAGTAGGAACGCACATGGGGTGTTATATTAATTAACCTATAAAATTTGATGCCGACAAAATAAAATAAACATAATAATATATGATCTTTCTTACATACATAGTTTATTTATATTAATCTTCTCTAGTTGTTGTTTCCTTGAATGGCACAAGACATGTTCAGTTGCGAAAGATCACAAGCAAACAATAATTTGTCTCCTGTCAGGAAAAGTTTCCATAACATGTAAATCATGCCGTAAACGTATACCTCTCTACTTCTTACTCGAGGGGACAAAATGACATCGCGTCAGCCTTGTCGTCGCCCCACACACGCTACACCAAAGCCTTCGCATGACTAGAAGATTTACACTCTCTGAAAGAGTTGTGGTTTATGTTTTTATTTTTTACTTTAATGTCATTTAGCATTTTTCTTGCACTCCCTCTTGGTTGATTGACATGACTGACATGCTTTACTTAGCCACTACAGCCATTAGTACGCTAAGCTTAAACAAGATATTTTCCACAGTAGTCTGATTTCTTCCAAAAAAATTTATTTGTTGATAGTTCTTATGCACACAGGTATACATATTTATTTGAAACCGTGATACAGTAACATGACGTGTAGAAACAAATGCATAAGAACTGATTGCACATTTTCGCAAAACATAGGTACATTTTTGGAACATTTTCAGAAACGCTATTTTTACTTTCGAAAAATCTAGAAGAACCACTGTTTCTACTCAAGAATCATTGGTATAGTGATCTACTCAATGAATTAAGTGCATAAAATTACATGCTCGCCTTGTGTTGCATCGTCCACTCAAACTTCTGTTGCAGTACAAAGAAGTTATAAAATCTACCAAGCGAGCTGCGACACAACATGTGTCGCCAATAATTACTTCGGTTGAGTTTATTCTGACTTAAGTTACACAATATTGTGTCGTGTGTCGCTGTCGTCGTTTTTATTTTCGAATCACTCGGCCGTATAAAATACTTAACTTTGTTCGAAATTTTTCTATAAACACAATTCTTCGTAAAGTGCCCAATAAAACCTTTTTGTTATCTTAAAAATCTTTTCTCAAAATTTGTAATCATAAACAACGAGAAAGGGTTCCGGTAAAGGAAAACCGGTAATTCATCGGTTATTCAAAGTCCTAAACCTTTAAAGGTGAGCCGAGCATATTGGTAGGCATTGAGTAATTCTGAACTATAAATCACAGTACGTGAACCTAACCAAGGTTCCTTTGAAAGCTCACACTACTTCTTATTTATTGAGGAATTTATTTAAATTTTAAGCCCTAATCTCACGTAAGATGACAAATTTTGTACTTAAGCTTTGGATTAATGATTTAGCTTGATCGCTTTGACATTTCAATTACTACATGTCACATCTTGGTTTTAAAAGAAAATTAATAAGATAAGAGAATCATGACGGAGGGTAAATATTTTTTGTTTAAATCGTGATGTTTATAGAACTGGCTGAAATGCAACATTTATCGATGGTTTCCTGACGAATGTTAAATGTTTTGTTATGCTCATACCCTCATTGATATGAGCAATAGTAAAAAATGTTTAATGTATATTAAAAATCAAATCAAAGATCTTTTTAATAATCTAAATTAAATTTTTTAATTCAATAAATTAGGTAATTATTGTATATCTCATGTTTCGTTTTTCCATTCTTGCTAATAAAAGCAGGTTAAGAAAATATATTATAAGAAAAGAAGTGTTCATTGGAGTGTATCAATTAGTAACTATAACAATGTGCTATGTGCGCAATAACTAACAAAACGATTGAATAAGTTTCAACGAGGAGTAAGTATAACACATACTTATATATGTATGTAAGTACATTGCAAACACAAATATTTCTATATCTATGTCACAGAGAGTAGGTAGATTTCGTTTCCTAATAAAATTCCACTTTGTGTGATTGTATTCTTTTGCAGAAAGGAAATCCGGGAATGTTTATGTTTATATTGGTCGGTAGATTCTTCCCTGAATATTTCAAAACATACTCCGTACTTCTCTTTCGTTTTTAGCAACTTATCTCAAAGTTCCTTAGTAAGTAAATAAATTATTAGACATTTGTTTCGTGAAGATTTATGAGTAGCACGATACAGTGCACTTGGTTGGCCATTGCACGTGAACGCGACGTCAATACTGTAGTGCAGCGTCTTTCTATTCCTACAGCACAATCATTTCTTTAAAAAATAATTACATATGAATGTGACTTCTTCATTTCACAACACAAATCAGAACAACTTTTTCACATGGAAGAAGACGGAAACAGGTTTTCTTGCGAATTGTGATGTTCAGCTAATCGTCATTGGGTAAATGGACATTCACTTCGAAATTGTTACTGGAAACTGAAGAGAGGATTAAAACTGTTTCCACACCGACACTATTCGAACGAACAAAATAGAAGATGACTTCCTAACTATGTATACAGACAATTACACAGTGACAGTGGTAGCAAGTAAGGATATCTGTAAAGACAGATAAATTGCAAAATTTATGACCATCTTCATCACCAGGTTGTGACAAACTTGTCTATGGAAAGTGAGAAAAAACTTATAATTATCAAGAGGAGTGCACATCGTCATTAAAAAGCATCAACAGACAGACAATCTGATATTTTGCAAATTATACAAGTTTGAGATGATTTGGAAATGTTTACTTATATTTCTAAAAACATATAAAAGGAAAAAAACTTACATCCATGTTGGAACACCTTGGAGTCCGTTGCTGAATTCCACTAATGCAGCTAGTATTAATGTAATAATCCACAATGAAAAATGTTTCCTTTTAAGGAATTCCATTTTGGCTTGGGCTTTAGTACTTGTGGTGGATGTTGTGGTCGTGATGGACGAGCTTGTTGCCGTTGACGGTCCACCAACGACGACGTCGTATGTAAAAAGCACAGAAAGCGATTTTTCGATTTTTTTGTTAAATATGTGGTCTACTTGGGAGCTGTGAGCTCTTCTGCACAATGTTAGGTGGATGGGTCTTCGAAGGCGAGCGCGAGGATAGATTTGCTGAGACGGAAATTCTAGATAGAATAATTTTTGCCACTTTATTTTATTTTTCTTTATTGCTTTGTTTCACTATTGCATTTTGAGCAATTTGTTTCTTTCAACATTTTTTCGGTACACATAAATTTTTTCACTTTCCTTCTCTGTTCGCAGTAAAATTTATTGTATGTATTTTATTTCTCTACGTTTTCGTTTTAAACTTTGATGTCTTGAAAAACTACATCAAAACGAGAAGGTAAGGGAATGTTTTAGACAGAGGATTTTTCAAAGGCTATAAAACCTTGTGATGTGAGCTTATTTGAATCATATCTCAAAGTTTGTTTGTTTGACTACTTTGTTGAATGTTGTTTTGGTTGAGATGCAGGACATTTGATTCATGAATGTTAGTATATATTTTCCTGTTCCTATTGATCAGGTTGCCGCTATAAAGTTGATTTCTTTTTCTTCGTCCGTTCAGATTGATGGTTCCCGGTTTCATCTGTAAAAAAAAACATAAATTTGAATCGAAGAAATTGTCGTAAATCTTTTTAAAATATAGTTTAAGGAAAGTGTAATGCAGTAAGAACATGAATCATAGTAAACTATTAAGTTTGGTAACTACCTGACAGAGAGATAACCGAAATAAAAAATGGTCATTTAAAGAAACTATTAGTCGTTGGATGTTTTAAAAGATTTATGATCATATTTGGGTGGTCCTGGTCAGTGTAATTGATGGCAGAAGTATTTAACAGCTCATTACTGCGAGTCTATAGATAAGCGCTGAACCCGTCAGCCCTGGTGGGTTGAGAGAAATAAGGAAATTGGAAACTTTTCAATTTGTGCAATGATATTGTAACTCTAATTTCAAATCAAGTATAAGGAATGACTATAGAACGACAAGGCATTTTTAGCATCATGTTATTCAAGATAATAATGAACCATTTAATGGAAGCCTTGAAACAAATGTTAGTGAAAACCTAGTGCCTTGCCTAGAGTATTTCTGAACTAAAAACTAAAAAAATGCCTGATTCTTCTTACGAACTCATCCTAGATAAAAATCTAGGTATAGAACATGATAAATAATATCACATTGCTAGCTTATTCGTTCTTAATACTACGTTGAATGAAAAATAAAACATCAATTTTAAAATAATATCAAAATAACAAAACAAATCAAATCCTTGTCAACGCCTCTCTTTTGCTATTCAAAAACTAATCCACCTCAACATTTGTCAATGTCAGGCTGTACATTGAACATTGTTTTCCTTGAATATCAAAATGCTTTCTTAGGATATAATTAATTGGTCAATTCCCGAGCACCAATGACAATGATAATGAATCCATTACAATTTCCTTTTCTTCTATTATAACAATCATATTTTTTTTTCCTTTTCAAAATTCCACTCATCAACAGTCTTGTTATTACACTTTTTTTATACTCGATACCTACTTTTGTTATATTTCTAAAATGGGAAAATTGTGATGATAGAGATAAATATTGTTTTAATTTACTTCTTAACAAGCCTTTTCATTTGAGCTAGAAACATGAGTTGTGAAATAAATTCTAAATCTATTCAGGTTTAGGTTTTGATGGTGCAGGGAAATTACTCCACGGGAATCTGCTCCACATGGGAATTTACTCCACTCAAAGTGGGAATTTGCTCCACTTTTTAAAGTGAAATAAATACCCCCTGCAAGTGGGAAATAACTGCATAATTGTGTGAGAAAGTAGTCCACTAAAAGTAAAAAGTGTGAGAAACAATATTATTGCACTTCTTATTAAAAAAATTTCAGAATGTGATTTTTTTCTTTGAATTATAAAAATGTCTTAACAATAGATAGGACCATTTTTTTTACTATTTGTGGACAAATTGACAAAGCAATTCATTTTTCAAAACTAACTGCTGCCGTTTTCTTTACTTTTTAAAAGAAACCACCACGCACCTTTGTAATGCACGCTTGTGTCTGGAAAGCAGTAAGCAGGTGCTGCATTGAAATGATTCATTTTGAACATCTTTTTTCACTTTCGTCTAGACTCTAGAGATTATGACGATCTGGAACATTCAAAATCGTTTTGGTTTGGTTGGGAGCGAAACGAGCGGAAAAAATTTTGCCCAAAAGAGAATGAATTCGGGGTGTGAAAATAAAAAAAAAAATTTCGGATCGCTTCGCTCGCTTGCAATTATTGTACCTACTTCATTTTTTGTTTCAAGCTCCAAATCCGTTATTGAAATAATATTTTAAAACATGTGAGACTGAGTTAAGGAGTATTGCAAAAATAGTACCTACTTACGTCTGCATCCACATGATGCAAGAAAACTGAACAGTGAAAATCATATCAATACAAAAATGTCTTTCTAATGGAGCTGTTGATGTAATAGAAACAGCTCAGTTATTTTAGGTGACAAAAAGATGATAGATAAGATGAAGCTCGGTTCAAGTACCGTGTGCTTGTAGAATGCCCTACTCTCACCGAACACCAAAGTTCAGAAGAACGTTTTCATGGGGAAGAGTTTCCTTAACGTTACATAGACTTAGAGCATGTGGTATGTAAACCTTGAAAATATGTTCAAACTGTCCACTCAATTTATTGGTTTACAAAATGTTTAAAACTTATCACGAAGAAACCCCGAATTTAATTTCAGGACTAATGACCCAACATAGTGGTTTTGTAGTCCCAAAATAGAATTCGGCACTTGTGTTCCACCATAGTTAGACTGTGCGGAAAAATAAATAATTGTTTAATTTGTAAAATTATGTTCATATTCAATAAATTGGTTGAATTTATCACATAAATTGATTGCATTATAATTACTAACATTCCTCGTAAAAACCTGTAGAGCTCAGTTTCATGATGGGAATTAATTCCACCAAAAAAATTGTGCAGTTATTTCCCACTTGCAGGGGGTATTTATTTCACTTTAAAAAGTGGAGCAAATTCCCACTTTGAGTGGAGTAAATTCCCATGTGGAGCAGATTCCCGTGGAGTAATTTCCCTGCACCGGTTTTGATTTTATTTTCCCTCATGCATCAATAGGAAAATCAGTTTTTTTTTTTCATTTCAAACATGTACCTAACATCGTTTTTAGACAGACACTTGTAGCACTCCATGTTGAACGAGCAGTTTAAGGACAAAAAACTGCCAAGTGGGAAGGTAAGGTACCTAACTAGTTGTTTTTTATACGCGAAGAACATAATAAGTAGGTACCTATGTCTTTTTTAATTTTTTTTTACTCCTTGCTCTCATTTACGGCTTCTTGCATCGTACAAGTGCTATCCAAGTGGTACTTCAACTTGCTTTTCAATTCAGAGTGCTCACTTGCCTTAGTCCTTTTTCTGGTAATTAAATTACGAACGTGTACGATGTACCTCGTCACGAGCAAACTGTAAATGTGTTTGTTTATGCGAAAAACGTGTGGCATGGGAAATTTAAATTAAAACAAAAAATTATACATGATGTGGTTTTTATGGGAGGCATCAGCAAAATGCTTACGTTCACAATTTTAAGGAAAAACTTGAGGACTCATGACTCAACCTATTAAAGGTAATGTTGGTGGGGAAATAACAAGACCATATGCAAGACCATAACAAAAAAGGTTGTCATTAATTAGAGCATGTTTTGTAAATGTTCGCTCCAAATAAGTTTCAATTAATAAAAAAATGTTTTCAAGATTGCAGACAAGAATAAAGCCTCTAAATATGTTTTATCAGCTAACCAAACAAGTAGTTATATGAGTATACCTATATATTTATGCATACAATAATTAATTGATTTTCCAACGCAACGATCATTCTATATTATACTGCTTTCAAAGTTTACTCTGTTCTCAAAGTTAGTCATGATTTGAAACCTCCACAAACCCTCTTCGACCATAAGACAAACAAAATCGCAAATGAAATTTTACTTGTTTTCATTCTGAACGATTGAAAACCATGGCTAATCAGCTTCTGTCAATCGATTAGAGTCAGAGATTTCCTTTTCTTTAACAAAGAATCCGCTCAAGTGATTGATACTCTTTGAATGTAAGGCATTAACTACGCCTGGCTGAAAACTTAACAAGAAACTCGTTCACAAATAAATAATTTCAAAGAGAATGATGCCGAGGACAAACAGCAGCTAAGCAGCACCAAAAGATGCAACAATAGTTGAATGTTGAAAAGGGATTTGAGGATATATCATTCTGGAACAATGTCCCTCTATCTGTCTGTTAGGTTTAATCCGTATTTGGGTGATGAAATCTGAACCCTTTTATCACGGTAGTTAGCCGCAGCTGACGTTTTCTATACACATATACTGTTAGCTACAAAGAAGTAAAGGATGTTTCCCCAAAGAGGATATCCGTGACTGTCAGGTTTTTTGATTTTTTTAAAGGATGTTCCTAAATGCTTATTATCTCGAGTAGAAAAGGTTTAATATTTATACTTTTTTTAATGATATTTATTTAGGTTTGGTGCTTACAATGTCATATATGACATGTTGCTCTTGATATTTTTTGTTTGTGGTTTTTCCTTTTTTCTGGTGTAGGTCCAGACGGATAAAATATATTGCTGTCTATTACCCCACTTAAATTCAGAATTATGGTCTGGGACAGAAAACGAAAACAGTTATCGAAAAAACAAAAATATACAACCGAACATCACCTTACGCTGGGTTTCATGTAAGGTAAGAGTTCCTTTGGTTCAGCCTCCTTTGGAATTCTCAAAGAATTGAGAGGAAAAAAAACGTACAAAGATAAGCCGAAACCAGATTTGGATTTCCAACAAAAAGCATTGTGTATGGACTTGTTGACCATAACAACAGGATGGTTTTGATAGCATCATTGGGATAGCTAAGCAATATATACGTTCGGTGGACGGCTTTGATGTTTGTTCTTTTGCTTTTCGAGTGTTTTTTTTTTTTTGTATCTTAGCTCAAAGAAATAGAATGAGCAATAATCTGTTGCAAATGTATCATTATATCTATACGAGAGTCTGGATAAACAGGAATGTCTTACCTCCAAATGTTTTAAATTTGCCAACAGACGTTTTTATAATTTTCAATGTAACTACTCAACTGTAAATGTAACACAATAATGTGCTTAAAATCTTCTTTTTAATTATTTATAATCCTCTTTTTAATCATTTATAATTAGAAAAACCAGGTTAACCTAAATTAATTAATAACAAAAGTAGCGTACCAGAAAAGACGCCATAGCCATAGTCTCTTTTCTAAACGTAAATGGTTTTGATTCCATCAATCAATCCAATGAGAATTAAGGAGAACGAAGGTCCTTATAAATTTAATGTCAATCAGTATTTAAAGTATGTATATTCTCCTTTTTTAAAGAAGTAGAGCCACCAACCATCAATTTTAAAGTAGCAAAATACAACAAGACGCGAAACATTATACCTTAGTATACATATGGTTGACAGGATGGCGCACGTCTGCTTGTTTTACACGAATGACTAGCTACCACAAATTTGCTTGTAATTGGTAAAGTAACAGACAAAAGCCTATGAATATTAATTTTGTGTGGAGGTGTTTGTCACTTCACTCTTTTTATTAATTGTTAAATTTAAAATATATGCTATGCATGTAGCTACTCCTCGTATTATTTCTGATAAACATGATGATGTAAACATTTCTATTTAATCTTGATTCACTACTATTTTAACATAATTTAAATCAAATTTGAATTACAAATTCGATAGAATCAAAGTTATTGCACAAATAGAAAACTAATTAAGTGATATCGCAAATTCCAGACTGAGACGGTAAATTAATTTACAAGTCATCATACAGTCTACGTCTGCACAATGCATTCCAACAACATAGATTATACATTTTGTTATTTTGCATTTAAAAATTAATTAATACAATTTACGGAATTTGCAAATATGCAAATTATAAATAATCTTTTCCCAATTTTATGGTGCACCAAAATATAAGGACCATCAATAATTAATTGCCACCACCATAAAGGTATAGATATGTGACGTTTTAAGTGTAGGTATGGATGCCTGAAACATATATGAACATACACCAAACTACATCATGTCCCATAACCACATACACCACAAAGACACTTTTGCTTGAACATCAACGTATGCTCTTTGGAAATATTTGCAAGGACAGCAAAAATAAACAGGCTGCAGGCATCCGTCATAATATGCTCCCCTTTATTTACATTACCTCCAGGCTAGAGGTGAATCAAGAGAAATATTCTACACTCGAAAAACACTCGACCTAAATGTGGATTTCCTTTTCATTCCAGTTACCTAACTAGAATTGAAATCTGACTCCAAATAGATAGGTAAGGTACATATATAAGGAAACCAAGCTTCCTATTAGCAAACTCATGGTTTATGCATGGAAACCACCACTTACATAACATCATTCCTCTGCTAGCAAATAATATGAGAAATAAAAACGCTATTTAACTACAACTAGCGGAATAAATATAATTTTCATAAAACACAAAAATAAAGCATATTTCTAGACCCTTACCCAAACTGGAGAAGTGGGTAGGTGCGTTGCACTTATTTAATATTTTGGCATAAATCATCATCCTGTCATTTGCCACTCATCATCTTGGCTATGGTACCCTTAAGTCAGAAGAACAAAAACAAATGAGCGGAACTCCTTGAAAATTCAGCAGGATGGCATTACTTCCGTCAGATTTGCTTGGAGTGTTAAAAAACATGGTGAAAGTAGAAAGGTTTAGCCAAATCTGTGCCGTTAGCGAATAATTTGTTATTTCTGTCAGCACTGAGAGCGATACTGCTGCTTCGGATTAAATGAGGGTGGGTATGATGAGGTCATGCAAATGTAATGAACTCTTAATGAAAATAAAAAAAGTGTAGCGTCTGTGCAGTAATATTAGAAAGAATGAAGGTACTTAAATAAAATTGGATACAAGACAATGCCTTGTCATGAGAATGGGTAGAAATGATTTAAGCTTTTTTTTCTTCAAGTTCTTTACAGGGTGTCACGAAATTAATGCATCGAAGTAAAACTAGGCTACGAATTTTTGTATAAATCTCAAAAACATCACAGACGAATTTATGTACAACAAAAAAGGATGAATCAATTTTTAATCTCAAACAGGTAGGTAACACCAGTTCACAAAAATAGGTAAGTTTCTTGTTTTACTAAACGTCATGAATATGATATTTTGGTTTTTGGAAAAAGCAAAGCTTCACCGTGTTTGCCTTCCTATAACTCTTTATATCCTCATTTTCGTAGTAAATTTGTTTTTGAAAATAGTACCTTCCTCTTATTTTCAGGAATCAATAAATGTTTTAAGACATGCAAATAAGATCGTTATCTGAAAATACCATTCTCAAAGTTCATGCCAAGACAAAGAATAGTTTGCTTAAAGTTATGAAGTCCCTAAATTATGCTGGCTGGCAACACAGTTACTAATTTTGTGTGTTAACTACAACTTTTATAGCGCAACGAAAGTTTCAGTTTCTTTTAACGTTCAACTTTTATGATTCCTAACACTCACGAAGGTGATTGCTGTTTAATGTCAAAGGTGTGTATGTATGTGCCCCATTACCTGGCATCGGCTTACAATACCTGGAACTAATTGTTTACGTTCAAGAAAATCATGATCCGCTTTCTCGCTTAGAAACGCGATTAAACCAGATTAAGAAAACGATCTTATACTCTTAATGGAGTACCTAATAAATTCCAAGTGAAAACACATTAGTAGGTGGATTCCATTGCTATGTTCTATATGTACTCCTTGAGGGAACAATAGGTACACCCAATACACAATTACACATTCGGTTCAGGTATTAAAGGAACATCTCCAAAGCCCAGAACCAAATTCAAACGTTTCCATGCGTACATAATGTAAGTTTATGCTTCATTGCGAGTTCATTGTAATACTCGTTTGAGTATATGAAAGACGGTTGTTCCGTTCCTTGGAGGTATGTGTAAGGACGTTTCGTTCGTTATGTCAAAATTTATAATGGTCTGGTCGTCGTCGTCGGTCGTCATAGTTGCAGGGGAGACACATTCGTTTAAATATGAGTTCTTTCGCATTGTTGGAAGCGTAAAGCGATTATGCATGCATTTGGTTGATGATGATGAAGAAGGTGTTCGAAAAAAAGAAAGGAGAACACATTAACTTACTTCACGCAAGAAATTATCCGTAATGCAGCGTGATCGTTTTTATCCTCATTTTTTGTTCGATTTGTTACGTTCAAAATCAAAATGATGAGGTTATCTGGAAAAGTGTTTCCCTGACTCAATGGTTAAACAGGAAATATGGGTTTGTTTTCTTCCACGAAATTTAATTCAGTTCGGAACGGCTTGTGAGATTAGCGATTTTATTCGAAGGTCGACATGAACAGACTATTGTTATTTAATAAATGTTTTATTTAAGATTTTTTTTTTTTATAAATTAGTACACATTTTTTCAGAAAGGAAACATGGGCAATTATAATGTTTTTTTTTCTTAGTTTTAACTTAAGAACTTAAATTGCTTAAAAGTAAATTTAGTAGAATTTCCTCTCGTCGACTAACCAATCACCCTGGGACATAACTTTTCAAAGACAGTTTGTCTTTTATTTACGAGTTGATTTTTCACACTTATAGCTTTGTGTTACGAACAACGTTCCATATAATATTAAACAAAGGATGTATGCACCTCTCTTTTTTCTAGCGAACAAATAAAACAAAATACATTAGTTTGCTATTCAAATTTGAAATTGGTATCTATCTGATATGGAATGAATTCAAAGCTATTCCAACGTGGCAAAAGGGATTCTGTTGTTTATATTCAGAAAGC
This sequence comes from Sphaerophoria taeniata, assembly GCA_943590905.1. Lineage (NCBI taxonomy): Eukaryota > Metazoa > Arthropoda > Insecta > Diptera > Syrphidae > Sphaerophoria > Sphaerophoria taeniata. The sequence goes on from OX016540.1 coordinate 502,098, forward strand.
GTCTCAGTAAACTTTATAGTTCGAATTCGAATGCCAAAGAGTTGAATTCTAAAATAAGTACCTACCTACCTACATATCAAATTTATTTGCACTTTCTTACAATTTCCTCGGTTCTTGAACAATGATACCGACTTTTATTGAATGTCACGTGCCCCGGCACCTTTGTCAACATCATTATTTTCCGAGTTTCTATTATAACACCCAGATCCCATACCCAGACCCAATGTTCCTTGGATGTAGTTTCAACATTTCAAAAGTTGATATAAAAAACAGTGAAACAACGACCGACGACGCGCGCGGTAGTGGTGGTGTGATGGTAATAATAATAAGTAGGATTTATAATGTTTTACGTTTCTTATTCTTGTTGACTTGGTGTTTTCCCCATTTTCCCTCCGTTTATTTTTTTTTTCGAAAAAAAACCCTGATCCTGAATAGTGATGTGAAATGAACAGGAACACCCGTGGTGTAAGAAAGTCAATTTGTTTATGTAGTCGACGCTCGACGGCAACGAATAGAAATAACACAAATAAACGTCAGAGAATTAACAAATGGATTTGAATTTTATACCGCAATTTCTACGTAGGTAAAGGGAAATCTCGATAGTTGACTTTTGGTTGATGGAAAAAGAGGTGGCAAAACATGGAACATGTATAGAAGTATAAGGTGTCCTTAAGAACGTTGTATTAACACGTGCACGGGGGAGGCACGTGGGCGTGACTAATTGTTCTTGGAATTACAGTTAATTAAAATTTAAACAGTTCGGCTTGGATTTTCTTGTTTTAATTTAAGCAAAATATGAAGGCAAATGCTGCTTCATAGAAACGTAAAACTGTTGTACGCACCGATAAGCGTGACAACATTTTGGACACAACATTATGAAGTACTTATACAACTAACACGACAAATTAAATGTTTTAATAAAAAATACTTATAATGGAAAATACTTATACCTATGCAAATATGTATGTCAAAGAACAACAATTTTTGCAAAGATATTCTGTTAAACAACAATCATCACTCCTAATATCCTTCTTAATTTTATACCAAACACATCAGCGCAGGCAAATAAATAAACCATAAGGATTTATTAAATTTCAAACAAAACAAATGCTATTTTCAGAAAAGTACCCACTTCCAGCACAAGTGCGATTCCTCTGTCACTCAACACTTCAATAGTTAGTATCGAAGAACCATCGAGCTCGCTTACTTTTTAAAATTCAGCCAGATCGTTTCACGCGATGAATGACTTTTGACTTCTTCCTATATGTCTTTATTATCGTCTGCATCCTACTTAAGCATTAAATTGTGTGCTTACTGGTAAATATTTACAAATCTTCAATTTTATTGAAATCAATTTGTTTTAACGTGCTACAAAGCAATTGCGCGCCGCCGCGCACCGTCAAACATACAAGTGCTGTTTATTTATATGCCCACCTGAGACCAAAGAGAGATGGATGCTTTTAAGTTGGAAATGCGAAAGGCTAATTATAGTAGGATCTTCAACTTTAACTGAATACATTGGAACAAGCAAGCAAATAAAGCTGTTGACGTTGTATTACTAATTTACTTCTCTCCAAAATCATTAATCGTTTTATTTTGTCTTATGTAGGTAGTTCTTCTCTTACTTCGATATGAAGGTAGGTGTTCTGTGTTCCGTTTGCTCCGATGTGCACTCTTCCATATAGCAAACATAAAGTATTTACCCTGCAATTAAAACATCTTTCAATATCCTGTCTGTTGATTTCGATGTTGAAGTAACAAAAAAAAACAATATGATCCCGATATCTCCCTTTCTTTTGCAGCTATACAAATGACACCTTGCTTGCGTTCTCGTTGATTTTTGTAATTGCTCCAGGCAATTACTCCTTTCTATGTTTGTGCAGAGATGTAGGTAATATGACGGGCACGATACCAAAGCACGACAGATTTTTTTTTTTTAAGGGATGTGGATATAAGAACACTCTTCTTTTCCTCCCCCACGAAAAAAAATTGTTTTTGGGAACAAATTGAAATGAAAAATCACGAAAATCTAAAATTAGAATCTCGGATTTGTTTGGGATCCTCATGTTCAATTGCTTGTATGTATCTTTGCTTTGCTAATGCTTTGTAGGGCTGAACAGGGCTGCATGTTCCGTGTGATGAACTTGTCCATTGATTGTGATAAATGACGTGGAGCTCTGGAGCAAGTGTGGCAGTTGGTGTTGCTGTTCGTGCAAGGCGCGCGCAATTGAAGAATTAGCTACATACAATCTCAAAGTGATTTTAATTGCTACTGAATTGTGAAAAATGGAATTTCTCTTTGGAAAAAAGGAAATGTTCCGTGTGGAAGATTAACTAGATTTTTAAAGAATTTACATTAATTTATTTAGGTTCTTCTTGGGGACTAGGAATTAAAATTAATTTAATGATCATAAAGTGTTTGACAGATTTTTATGAAGACTGCGTTGAAGGTAGGTTAGGTACACACAATGAAGGTCTCACAAAAGTTGTAAAAATCGGAGAACTCAAAGTCAAATTGACTTACAAATTTTGACTTAAGGTTTCGATACAGTCCAAGTTGGACCAGAGGCAAAACAAGCTTGAATAACAAATTTAGCCATAATGTCTATATTCAGTAAGTTGTTTGGAGTAAAACAAGATTGCAAACATTTCGTTTTTCTTTGTCGATTTCCCAATGTGTGTTTTCTTTAGCCTTTGGAGGATTTGACATATAGGTTTCGTTAAAATTTGATTTGATTTGATTTGCTTTGAGAATAAGCTACCTATATCTGCCTTAAAATGTATGAACGTATACAGCCTGTTAAATGTTAAATGTTTTGTAAATATCATTCGGAAACACGTATAGGATCATATCTTTCAATATTAAAAAAGTATTAAAAAGTAGATATAGTATAGTAAAACTGCGAAATCGATTTCATGACAGAGTAATTACCTACTTACAATTTTTGTTGCATTTACAAATGTTTTTTCCCAAACAGAATAAGCTAGAAACACGTCAAAATGTGATTTTTTTTGTTTTCGTTTAAGTTTTTAGTCGAAATCGTTCCTCATCATCCTCAGCAATCGCTTTATTTCCCTTAAGCATCCCAACTCCTTTTGTGTTTCCATAAATTCAAATCAACTTGTGCACAACTACACTACCTCAAGTGCATGTTCGCTCCATTGCACAAAACACAAAACGATCTCAGATGTTCAAATAAACCACACCAAACCAATACCGCATAAAGCATGCCCCTCAATTACACCAACTGACAACCTGTCCAATCTTCTACCTACTCCTGCTTCTGCTGTTCTGTCGCTTAACTCAATTCTTCCCGCAAACTGCATTGAATAATTTATATAAATTTCTTCACCTGTTACTAAATCCAATATCGTATAATAAATTCACCAGATTCATGCGACACCGGCACCGAACCGTCTCAGGTCTTGTCTTCTTGGTGTCGCTCGTTAGAGATCTCCGAATCTCGAAGATTTTTCCACTCTTTGATGCAAAATAATTGAACCACTTTCGGGTTAGTACGTTGGACAAATTTATTTATCCTGCTTCTTCTTCTCTTTCCTTTACGTTTACCACAAAACACGTTTTACCTTTTTCTTAAATCTGAACTTCTTTTTGTTTCATTTTTATTTCTTTCAAAACACACACAAAAATATATTTTCCATCTGAGCTGGTTCCCAAATCCTTTCTTTAGGTTTATTTTTTTTTCCTTCTTCTTGTTGCTGTCGAAGTTTGGGTTGCAGAATAAGTTGGCTTTAGCTTACACTATGCACAAAATGAACCGAAGGGACAGAAAATAGACAAACAATTTTTGGGTTTATTTCGAAACATTTATATCAAATGGCGCCCAACGTGCACCTCGGAAAAATTGACATAGTAAACACATGAGTTAGGAGTACTCTTTAACACGCACAAGGTGTCCTTTTACGTCGACACACCAACGGCAACGACAAACGATAAAAACGATGATACGACACGACGACAACAAGCGGAAAAGGATATTTAATTTTCAAGAATAACAACGCAACACAAGAAAAAACAACGACAACCAACGTTAATCTTTTTTCACATGTGCACAATCGCAAAAACACACAAACACACTCTCGAGCTCACTGATTCACTGGGAGAAAGAATGTATCATTCAGAACTCATCTCCTCCGGTTTTATACATTTTTTTTACTATTTTTTAAAGGTTGGTTGGCAATGGTAATCCAAGAGGAAAAAGGGGAACACGGTGAACCTTCTTGTTTTACTTTTGAATTAAACTGCTAGCTAACAGTGGTTGAAGGTGAAATAGAGATGCACTTTAAACGGAACGCGCTTACGTTCACAAATATCCGACCTTTTGTAGAGGCAGCTTGTAAACAACTGAAGAGGTCGTGCCAGATGTAAATAAACCCACGTCTTTCGTTGATGCTGAAACTGAAAGATACTAGGCAACATGTTGCTGGAGGTGAATTGAATTGTTTATGTGGTGAGTTTGGAAGCATACAACGATACAACAGCTGACATGTCTCGTGTATATCTGTCACATTTTGTATAGTGAAATTTGAATGAGTAAACATTTTAAAGCTCCTTATAGGTGATAAAGGTCAATAACATAAGAAGAAGATGCTTCATATATTTTAATTGATATCTCTACTTAGCAGGCAAATAAAAGAATCGATCTCTTTTCTTTCATAAAACTTCTGATTTTAATTATCAGATTTTATACTAACATACATGAATAAATTAATTTTTGTGAAAATACATGTTCAGTTTTCTTATACGTGGACTTTTTTCTAATGAACTTATCGTTTCTTAGTAAATCCATGAGATCTTTAAATTAATATTTTCATGTTGTAACATATTCGTTGAATGTAGATCGGGCACTTTAAACAACTCGATTTCCTGTAATTTATTGCATTCATTAGCTTCCAGTTTATAGCGACAAAATCCCAAAGTCCCCATAGATAAAGATCAAAGTTCCGAACAGTCCTCACCTTTGATCCATTCTAATTTTTCATAAATATTACAAAAAAGTCTCCCCAACCACAAATTCTCAAGACTTTTGCAATGACACTTTTAATAGTCAACAAAATTTAATGCTTAGTCTGTCGGATACATTAGTATCTAGATAGATCTTGCGAAATTCCATTCAACATCAAAAGTTTTAACTCCTACACCAGCCCGCACTGCTTTCCATATAAACATGATATTCGCCATCATCATACATTTAATTTAACATAAACTACAAAATAAACATCTGAAATGCATTTGGACCGGTAAATATTTCCACAAAAACGATTTCTTGCGATCGAGACCGGCGGCGGCGGCGCGGGCGTCGACGCGACCGACCGAGGCAGAGACTAAAAACTTCGGTTTGTTCGTAGCAATCAACGGTCACGGTTAAGTGACTTAAATTTATTATGTTCGCACTGTGTTAAGTTTTGACTTATGAAGCAGAATGACATTTTTACAGCAAAGTGTTTTGTCAAAGCTCCTCCATCATCACTGTGTGCATGATTTAAATTCGGTACCACTTGAGTTCCAGTTTTTTTTTTCAATTTTTGTGAACGTAGGTATATGAAAATTAATGGTGGATTATAATAATGCAATCAGAAAATTATTTATAATTTCAGAAACTGCTAGCATGTTAGGTAAGCCGCCGAGAATAATGACCCTTGACGAATAACTAGACTATTCGGACGTCAAATGGGAAAAATACTTTTGTAATTCAATTCCTTGCAGCATATATACATATTTCTATCGAGAATTAATTTCTGTATTTCTTGCCTTGCATATAAGTTTCGCATAGTTTGTTAATTTTGGGTAACTGTTGTACCAGAGGTTTTCTTTTTCATTGAGAAGGAGTTTAAAATGTACGTACGAAAACATCTGGCTGAACACAAAATAGTCGCTGAATCAACCGCTTGGAGCTCTAGACAGCAGAATTTGTTGAACTATTTTCAACTGTCAACTGATTTAAAAGGACTTAATTTTTACGTCAATTTACTATATCCTGTAAACCATCTGTCAAAAGATTTGTTCTCATTTTTGCCCAAAGGTTATTTCGAATTATTTCCGGTTCCAAGATAAAATTAAAAACTGAAAAATCTGAGAATAGGATGGGATGATCTCGCAATGAAACACTGGCTGTAGGTAGAATAAACACAAGGAGTAATTAATAGAAATAGGCAAAAAGCAAAAGAAAGTCAATTATTTAGTACCAATGCCAACTCATAAAAGTAGATCATATATCGATGGACATCTATAAGCTACGAGACTTCAGTGTTCAGTCTCAAGTCTGTCAGCCAAACAGAAAATTTTTCAAGAAATTTCTCTCAAGTCATGACAACAAGTAGGAAATTAAACTCGCTCTTGGACATGAATTGAAAGATATATCTCCTTTTTTTACTAACGAGTTCTTTTGCAACATTCTGCATTTTATGTGACGTCTGTTTGGTTCGTTGATTGGACATTAAGAATTGTATGATGACATTTAATTGCTTGTATCGTTTAATGCTACTGCACTTCAACTAAAAAACAGGAAAATATTTTTTACCTATGTACCTATATTATTTTGTACATAAAAATAGTTAAGCTTATTTCTATTTCATATTGTACATTGAACAAGATGAATTCTCATTCTTTTTGAGCGTTATGCTGGCTGGTTTGAATGTTATTTTCACATCAAACAATATTTGGAACGTGACAATATGAGACTCAACACCATTTAAAAAGCTACTAAGCAAATCGTCTCAAATAGTGTGAGTCTGAGTCTAATAGTTAAAAATGAATAAATCTTTTTCACGAGTTTATGTTAATTTACTGTCCGCAAGTTAATTCTCACTTTTTCTCAACATAATTTTCAATGTGTTTACTTTTAATGGCTATCAACTCCTACAGCTACAGAAAAACAAAGTTAGTACCTATACAACTTAAGAAGTTGAAAAGAGAGAAAAAATTGGGAAATGGAATGGTTTTGATAGACTATTCATTTAAAGGTTTTTTGTAAGAAAAAAAAGTAATAAAAGGTTTTGTTTTTGTTTTTTAGAAATGCTCTGCAAATGTTGATGTGGGTGTTATGGTCATACCGGAAGGAGTAATTAAGAAACTGTTCAGTTCGCTTCCAACTTAATCTCCTGTAGATTTTAATATTATGCACCTACCAAATAAACGACATTATTTAAGTCTACTCTGAAAAAAAAAACAACAAAACAAAATTGGCAACATAATTTATTAATGCCGAAATGCCGAAATGCCGAGATATTACTTGCCTCAAGTGTAGCCATATAATGTATTTTTAACCTTAACAAAAACTACAAGTCGTAAACAACCAATCGGATATGACTTTAAAGCTGTGTTGCGACCGACGCGACGTACGTCGTCTAAGATACCTTGAGACCATGTCTTGCGGATAGACAGACAAGCAGCTCTTAATGACATTTTCTACGTTTTCGCCATGGCCTAAGGTAAAAACCACTCTGATCGTGGCGGGCAATTTTTTGCCTTATTAATTTCATAATTACAACGATAAATGCCAATCATTACAAGAGATCTTGTAATTGCGAGTAGTGAACACTTGTTTTATAGCAGTCTTGTAATAGCTTTTTCAACCGTCTTGTTTTTTTTATGCATTGGGTGTCTCTAGTTACCAAGATCATTGATCATTGTTCTCCTCAAGGTATGATCATAAATCCGTGGGCAGTTTCGGTTGCAAGAGTCAGTAGGCTTATACGAACACCTTTTCTCGACGAACATTATAAGCTTTGAAGCACAAGCAGTCTGTGTTTGGGCTGAGGCTGAGGCAAGCCGTGGTGGATGATTGATTAAAAAACAGCAATACTTAGTGGGATTGATATGTTTAAGTATAATGGTTTCGTTCAATTTAATTTCGGATATAACATGACTGAATGAGTAAGGGGAGAAACTGCTCACTTATTTCGGTTTCAAAAATATCCACTTTTTGTAGTCTTCACCACGAATTTAATCAAATAAGAATCAAGAAACAGTTCTTCGTACATCATGTGAAAGACATAAATAAATTATTTTTTAAACATTATCGAGGCTCTTACTGAAGCCTAAAAATGTTTGAATTGAAAGGGATATAATTCTCAAAGTACGTACTTAATTTCAACAAAAGAAGGCATACACAACACACATTCTACTCTCTTATCGGTCTGCTTTAGCCGACAAAAAAGTGAATTTTTCAATATCGGAATATGTTCATAAGGGAACCGGTCGGTGTACCTACCTGTCTTTGAACTTGTTCAGTGTAGCGCCCACAAATTGAAAATGAGGAACCTTTCCATGATGCCATCCTAATAGGTTCACACAACAAAATATCGGCTACTTTTATGTAGGTCTAGTATTTCTGGGTACAGCCCTTGGCGTTATATTTATGAACATTATGATCGGCAGTATTCTTAGATGTTTTTAATACTACATTAAAGGAACTAACCGACACTTTAAAAATGATCTGATAGTCTTCAACAAAAAAAAAACACTATTTTTAATATATTACGTGGTAATGTGATTTTTAATTCACTTCAAAAGTGTCCAGAACTTCGATTTTCGTGAATCGAATACATTTGTCCAACGAAAGTGAGAAAAGACCATGTCTAGTGGAGAACAGTACCACCTACTTCAGCTTACCAATTGGACAGATGAACATACATACTATCATCATAACCTGACACGATAATGCACTTTGAGCCTATCCACGAGAATATTCCTGTTTCACTCTCTTGTCACCAGAAAAAATAACAACTAAAAAAGTGAAGATAAAAAACCTCCTGACCTCAAGTGGCAGCTAAAAATATATACTGCATAAGTAGCTCGCGCTGCTTCTTGATGAGCCGTAGCACATAAAAGAGCCCAACCCATTACTTGACACTGGGGATCCGCATGTTTTTGCCTTTCCATCTAAAAAACATGAAATACATTATTTCGGGTTTTCCTTGTAGCTTCTCCAGCAGAGGACAAGAAGCGCAACAATGCGTGGAGGCGCTCGGTGTGTCCATTGGTACAATAGCATTAACACAAAAAAAAAAAATGTCATCAGAAGCAGCCATTCAAAAAGAGCGTAGGTGGTTAATTCCTGCGTTCAAGTACAAGTGGGTTTCTTTTAGTTCTGAATCGTTTTCTCTTATTTATTTCATTGCTCCTTCCAGCTAAATGACACTTTGTTGTGACAATCAACAGACGTAACTGAAGCGGAGACTTCTTTTATGCTGAGCACAATCCACATGTATAGCAAATTTCAGACCTCGACGAAGAATGATGCATTGCATTTTAATGGCTTATAAATTTCAACTGAGAGTTGAAAACGGTCCCAAATGAGGTCCAATTAGTTGTGATCGTGTAGAACAAGATGTTTTCCACCAAGTTGATTCGTGAATATTTGAATAGCACCTTTGTCACGTTGGGTGGTTTGTCAACAGATGTTAGGTTGTTTGTTGAGACGATTTGCTATGGAATTGAAGAAATCGACTTTGAAATCAGTCTGATTTAATTTATTTTCTTTTTGGTTGAGGAACTTTCTGTGAATGTTGATCTTTTCTTCGAAACGAAAAATAAATGAGATAAATCAATGGACGAAAACTAATCAACGGCAAGTTTTTTTTTGTAAAGAAGAATTTCAAGAGCTAAATGAAAATAAGTTCCTGAAGGGAAGGTCCATAAGGATTTGCAACTATAACTTATGTTCAGTCCTTGAATAAGTTACATTCCATAGAATACAGTAAGGTAAATGCAGCACGAAAATCCAATATCCCAATTAACATTCCATTGCTGCGTCATACCGATCCCTTGCCCAACAAACAGAATATCGGAAAATCACTTAAAACTTATCACGACGATCTTCGACAATTAAGATTGAAAAAAAAACGAAAATCGTTTTCAATTATTGTGAATTTGTGAGTTGTGAATCATCCAGCTGTAATGAAACCCAACTTAGATCAACTCCACCTAACATACCAACCAGATCTTACACGTTACACCAGTTCTTCTGTTACTGTTCCGATTTCAAGGTATCTCTCGTCCCCAGATCCGTTCTTCTCGAGCCAGATTGTTAGCTCACATCACCCATTTCAGATTAAAAAAAAACTAATTTGGCCATCGATATATTGATGTTTCCATCCTTCTCCTCGTCTTGGTGGCTATAAATAACAATCGCTCATGAACAGGTGATGTCCTTCTTACACAGTCAGTGATTGTATTCTCGCAACTCATTGTTTAAGGTTTAAAACTTGGATTGTTCTACAAGTTGTGAGAACAGTCAACGCTAAATTCGTCTTATACCGAGAAAAGCAACGCACGGGGCGAGATGCGAGGATAAGGATCTCAACCATGAAAAGCAAAAAGACTCGAATCGAATTGAATCTCTAAAGTCGAAACACTTCGTAATTTACCTGGATGAATGCAGTTTCACGTTACGGATAATTAACTTCCATAAAAGGAAGAACAATTCCAGAAGCATTTCCATTTTCTTATTCTTCTTTGTGATTCTTCCACCTACGTCGCGTCGTTAGTTGTCGCGTCTCTCGTGCCACTGCTCGGTCGAGCGGTTTGTCTTCGTTTCGCTGTTGCCCCTGTTGTAGTTGGACTGTGGTTGTTGTCGCTGTCGTTCATGACGACAACTAGGACGTGAACTGGAAATGCTTTATTCTTCCTTGTCCTTGGTAATTTAATGCTGATGGTTGGTTAGCTTCGGGTCAGAGATTCAGAAACAGGCAGAATTCCATTGGCCTGTTACCAATTGCAATATCACAGAGAATACATAGGCTCAAGGAGTCCAAATTGATTTTTGCGGTCAAAAAGCTGTAGCTGATTGTTGAATGGGTGATATTGGATGTTGGAGTTTGTTTTGCTGCTGGCATCTATAGCTTCTCGATTTAACCAATGTCCAAGTCAATGGAATCGGAATAAACGGACAAAATTGCCGGTTCTGTTCGTTGCTCGTTAGATAAAGCCAGCCACTCCAAGGAGACTGGAAACTACTGTTTAGGCCAATGTCAGAGCAAATTGCCGCTTGTGAGGTTTTCTTTTAACTAAATTCTTATTGCTGGCTTTGGGTGTTCGAAATAAAATTCTTATTTATGGCCCGATAGACTTGCTAATTGGTATGCCCATTCAGGTAAAACGTGTGTGTTCCTTTGGCTAATTACTATACAGGGTGATTCACGAGCGTTGTGCCAAAAAGCTAGAGCGTGTAGGTTGAGTTGAGACAAGAAAAAAATCGTATGGGAGGGGGGGGGTCTATTCTCCCCCGTTTAGCCGGGAGGGGCAATTTTCTGAAAAATTGACTTATTTTGTAAAAAAAAATATTAAAAATCAACGGCTTAGTTTACAACACCGTGCTATACCTTTCTGAAAAGCTAAAAACTTCGTCTTTCACTTTGTTTTTAAAATAATTTGTTTTAACGAATAGTTTTAAAAAAATAAATTTTCAAACTCAAAATTTTCAAAAAAAAAAGCCAAAAAAAAATTTTTGAACTAATTTTTTTCAAAATTTTATGTAATTAAGTACTAATTTTGTTTTAAAATTTCAATGTCTTTGTTAATTTTAAGTCGAAAACAGAAAACCGGATGCAAAAATGTCTTTTCGTTTTTGAGAAATTAAAAAAAAACCAAAACCATTTTTTTCTAAGAAAATCTTTGTTTTTATTTTTACCTATCTGGACTTTTAGTATAATTTACTAGTTTAATTTATAAATTTAATTTTTTGTAATTGGAGTTTTATAAGGACTCAATAAAGTAGAAAAGTATTGGATTTTCAATGGATTAACCATTTTATTCATTGATAACGTCTGAAAACTGACCTGCAATTTTTTCTTACTTTACCTGGGGCCGCGGCCACTCGCCGGCGAAGGGTTCTACCTGCTGGGGGCTTAAGATAATTAAACCGCAAATTTTCTTGAATGAAAAAACAATTAACAACCTAAAGGTTAATAAAAGGCATCGCATATTTACTTAACAACCATTTACAATTAAAATATTAATTCATCAACACATAACAATAACAAACTCATATGTTCGAGAAGAGTTAGCGGACAGGAACTTCTGCTACGGTTTAACTTGTTGTCGAGATCGGGAAGCCGAAAGACTCTACGCTGAAAGATATCCCAATAGATGGCGCCCAAGTCGTAGCATGTTTTCAAGAATCCGCCGACGAGAGCACGGAGAGCTAGAAGTGAAAGGTCAATGGCAGACGTTTTCAATGAACAAAATGATTAATCCAGGGAAAATCCAATACTTTTCTACTTTATTGAGTCCTCATAAAACTCCAATTACAAAAAATTAAATTTATAAATTAAACTAGTAAATTATACTAAAAGTGCAGAAAGGTAAAAATAAAAACAAAGATTTTCTTAGAAAAAAGTGGTTTTGGTTTTTTTTTAATTTCTCAAAAACGAAAAGACATTTTTGCATCCGGTTTTCTGTTTTCGACTTAAAATTAACAAAGACATTGAAATTTTAAAACAAAATTAGTACTTAATTACATACAATTTTGAAAAAAATTAGTTCAAAAAACTTTTTTTGGCTTTTTTTTTGAAAATTTTGAGTTTGAAAATTTATTTTTTTAAAACTATTCGTTAAAACAAATTATTTTAAAAACAAAGTGAAAGAAGAAGTTTTTAGCTTTTCAGAAAGGTATAGCACGGTGTTTTAAACTGAGCCGTTGATTTTTAATATTTTTTTTTACAAAATAAGTCAATTTTTCAGAAAATTGCCCCTCCCGGCTAAACGGGGGAGAATAGACCCCCCCCTCCTATACGATTTTTTTCTTGTCTCAACTCAACCTACACGCTCTAGCTTTTTGGCACAACGCTCGTGAATCATCCTGTATAGTTAGATGTTGTAAGGTTGTTGTTGTGCTCTGTTGGGCTGTGTGTCGGGTAGACTTATTATGCAGATAAGAATATTGGTCGGCGGAGACTTGTCATACTGTCGGAGCCTAGGAACGTTTGGATCCAAGTTGAGTTGGGAATAAAGTTCGATACGCCACTTAAAAACGTGTAAATATCTAAATTGTCCTGACACAAAGATTGGATTAGGGTCTCAACATTTTTTTTTTCCATTCGAAGGCTTGTTGTTTTTTGTATATATAGGAACGTATATTGGCTGAGTGTAGGTTTTTTCAAAATCGGTTGATAATTCTTTCAAGTTTATAAGTTACGTAAGACACCGCTTTTTTATCAGGTAAATAAATTCAAGCTGATCTAGGTTTTTTGAAAGGAACATACATTAAGAGTGTTCCGGAGCAAAACTGCGTTTTTTCAAATGGTATTGTGAAGCGACTGTATGTCGTATCGAAATGATTTAGGTGTCATTGTGTAGAAAAAAACTGTTTCTAAATAACCATTGGAGCACAATTTCAATTTGGTACTTTGTTACTTAGTAGTAAAGGCTCAAAAACGCCAAAATTGCCAAAATTCGTACTTTTTCAAAGAAAATTCCATCAAAATAAAAACATTTTTCGCTAACATTTCTTAATGAGCATAAAATTCGACATGTAAACTGTATAACTATTGGAGAAAAAATTTACTTTTTAAACAAAAAAGAATTAAAAAATTATGAATAAAATTTGTATTATTGATAAGCAATTTTTCTTATGATGCGATATTTATATTTTTTTAAATCTCTTAATTTATTTAGCACGACTTGTTCTCAACACATAGCAATCAAAACATTTTGAAAAAACTTTGATCAAACACATTTTATTTCAAAATTAAGAGATAGCCAAATCTGCCTAAATTTGAAAATTCAAATCAGTAACGGCTGGCGGAAGTCATGATTCTCATAGGAACGTGATTCTATCTCTCTTAGCAAGATGCATTTAGTTCAAAATTTGTCGTGTGGCGCTTCAAGCAGTAAGAAGAAGTAAGAATTTTCAGTTTCAGTCCGGAACACTCTTAAAATATTCAAGGTATGCCGTATAAAGTATTTTGTTGAAGTATACCCACACTCGCAACAGTCTTATAATCAAATAAATAATTGGCGTTGTGCATTATGCCATGTAAAAATTGGACTACGTTTTTTCATTAAGAGTGTTCCGGACTGAAACTGAAAATTCTTACTTCTTCTTACTGCTTGAAGCGCCACACGACAAATTTTGAACTAAATGCATCTTGCTAAGAGAGATAGAATCACGTTCCTATGAGAATCATGACTTCCGCCAGCCGTTACTGATTTGAATTTTCAAATTTAGGCAGATTTGGCTATCTCTTAATTTTGAAATAAAATGTGTTTGATCAAAGTTTTTTCAAAATGTTTTGATTGCTATGTGTTGAGAACAAGTCGTGCTAAATAAATTAAGAGATTTAAAAAAATATAAATATCGCATCATAAGAAAAATTGCTTATCAATAATACAAATTTTATTCATAATTTTTTAATTCTTTTTTGTTTAAAAAGTAAATTTTTTCTCCAATAGTTATACAGTTTACATGTCGAATTTTATGCTCATTAAGAAATGTTAGCGAAAAATGTTTTTATTTTGATGGAATTTTCTTTGAAAAAGTACGAATTTTGGCAATTTTGGCGTTTTTGAGCCTTTACTACTAAGTAACAAAGTACCAAATTGAAATTGTGCTCCAATGGTTATTTAGAAACAGTTTTTTTCTACACAATGACACCTAAATCATTTCGATACGACATACAGTCGCTTCACAATACCATTTGAAAAAACGCAGTTTTGCTCCGGAACACTCTTAAGAACTGTAAAAATAATCTTATGATAGAAAAGCTAGCAATTTATTTTTAACTAGCAGTTGCCCGCGACTTCGTCCGCCTCTCCCTCGTCCACCGGCCAGGGTATCGTCTCGACTTGTGCATCATGCGCGCGTGGGAATTTTGTTCGGAAGTTATTGTAAAATTGCATTGCAGTCAACTCTCCCTAGGTCTTAATTCTCTTGAACTTGAAAAATTTGAGCATTTTTTATGATTCCTTTCAGTTGTTCATACTTAAAGCATTCGCTTGGGTGAACTCTCCCTAATTCTAATATCTCTCTTACTTCTGCATCGTTTTTTTTCGTTCACTAAATTTTTTTTTTTCTTTAAACTGAGCATATTTTTTAGTTAAGAAGTACATAAAATGATATTGTTTAAACACAATAATCTGCACAAATAGTGCAATCAATCACATTCACAAATCAATTGAACTCTCAAAATTCTAATTTGAGCAGTTATTAGGCCAGTTTCACCTAACAACATCTCACTGAGATCTCAATGTCACCTTGACTGAGGCAAAAACATTTGGTGGAACATAATTCTCAGTTATCATTGAGATTTAATGGTTACCTTACTAATTGTTGCTAATAATTTTACAATTCGAAATAGTAGTTCCTGAGATTACCGCGTTCAAACGAACTTTATATTGTATTGTATTGTATTGTTTGCCGTTTTTTCCACATTTTACACAAATTCTTCGCTCCTATTGGTCGCAGCTAGATTTTATATAGCTTCAAGCCTTCCTTGATAAATGGACCATTCAACATTAAAAAAATTGTTCAATTTCATAAAGCAGTTCCTGAGATAAGCCCGTTAAAACGCAGAAAAATGTATATTTTTTGCCGTTTTTTCCATATTTTCCACAGATTCTTCGCTGCTATTGGTCACAGCTTAATGTTAAATAGCTTCAAGTCTTTCTCAATTAATGGACCATCCAACACAAAAAGAATTATACCATTCGAACCAGTAGTTCCTGAGATAAGTGCGTTAAAACGCAGAAAAATGTATTTTTTTTGCCGTTTTTTCCACATTTTCCACAGATTCTTCGCTGCTATTGGTCACAGCTTAATGTTAAGTAGCCTAATGTCTAAGTCGATTAAGGCACCATCCAACACAAAAAGAATTATTCCATTCGAACCAGTAGTTCCTGAGATTACCGCGTTCAAACAAACAAACTCTTCAGCTTTATATATTAGTATAGATAAATAGAACATGACTTGTTCTCAAAGAGAATACGTACCTATCAACTATAGGTGCACACTTGTGTCACTTGTAAGAACTTTTGCCAATGTACCTATTGAAGATACGTTTATTTAATCATATAAATTAAAAGTTCCCACATATCTCATGTTAGCAAGAAATATTTGAGAAACATTTTCATAGGTGCATGCACTAATTTACTTTCATTTTTGGTTATATTAAAACCTCAAGTAAGCCAAACATTATACTATGTGTAAGACCGAGGTGGCTTACATTCAGTTTCCAATGATGTATTCTGATTTGATAAAATGAACATAATGTAGTTTAATACTGATGCATGCGTGAACACATTTGTTTGTTGAATTGAAACATGTTTGCCATTGATTCAATAGAGGGTTTTGCTCTGTATGGTTTTTGCAGGTTATAATGAATGAATTATTTGATCAATTGCAATAGTTGACATCATAGGCCTTGAGTAAGAAATTATGACATGAAAATATGTAGTTCATTTTCATGTCATAATTTACAATTACATATTTGTAAACCAATAAATATTTTATTCTTGTTAAGGCATTCTTCTTTTTTTTAAGTTCTTTATATTTATCTTGCTTTTTTCGTTGCGAAATCAAACTGTCCTAACTTGGATACAATTAAAAGCGATGACGACGTCGACGTTTTCCTGATAATATCCGCAATAAGGTTCACAATGTCTGACACATCCGTTGATCTTTTATTTTTTCACACTGAATCACGAAAACCTTTTAGTACAAGAAATTTTCAGCTTTCTCATATGTTTGCAGCTTTATTGTAAGTAGTCGGTTGTGTGATCGGCTTAATGGATCCTGTCGGGATTTAATTCCCAATTAACGGCTGGTTGGACTGCAGAAAACTTATTTGTATATTTTTTCATGAAATGCTAATGAACGCAATAAATTTAAAGAAGATACGTTTACATAAATTCAAAAGAAGAACAAAACATGTCTTACAGCTACTTGATCATCTTTTCTCCGATTAAGCTGTGCTGACATTTTTATAACGGCGTAAAAATTTTGTATGTTTCAAAATTGTTCATATCAAATTGGGTACATCTCAGGATCATTCTTTGGGTTTACGCAGTTTTTTTTTTGTTTTTTTTTTTTATGTCTATAACTTCAGTGATTCATCAGTTCAGTAGAAAAGAAACTGAAATAAATCCTTAACTTTGTATTCACTTTAATCCAATTTTCCAAACAGACAACCATAAAATCGTATGTTAACAAAAAAATCCGACATTTCATGTCGATATAGGCTTAAAGTCATCCTTCTAACAAAGCTTGAAATAAATTATTCTTAAGGTTGAAAAAAAAGTTGAAATAACAAAAGAAAAAAAGAACAAATAATTTTAAATCAGCTCCCGGTCACATTATCGACGGTGATGGCCGCGCTGCGCGGTGACTCCGATCTACCTGCTTTTGGTTCTGTACCGAATGTATAGCATCCGTCTGCGGTGGTCTTGTAAATCAATGAACCCACTGGCCAGCACTCCAGCAGTGATGGAGATCATCGCATACTTGCTTTGTCGCGTCGCGTACTTGCTGAGTGGTTTTTAAACGAACAGAATAAACGTCACATTCAAGACAAACAGCGATCAGAACAAAAGGATTCCCCCAAGGGGAAGTAATGTGGTTTTTTGTTGATTGTTGTTTTGATTTTTTATCCCCATCAATGCTGATGATAACGTGATGGGTTTAACTTGTCGCCTTGGAAAAATATCTACGGTTCCTTTTGCGTAACAGGCAAGTTGTTTACATTCCTTAAATTTAATACTACTTTGCTGGATTTTAACACTACACTTAGAAAAATATTGCATATTTAATATAGGTAAATTTAAGTTTGATTTTTTTTTGCTGGCAATAATGTAGGCGGGGAGCCCCTATACAAGAAAGTTCCGTCATCGCGCCCACTTAAATTTTTAATAAGAAATAAAAGATAAACCCAATAGGTATAAGATTCGCTTGGTCGGCGTGAATTTATTTAGCCGGAAGTATTTTTAATAATTTTTAGGTTATCAACATCACGGGAGATTTTTCCCGTCATCGCGGATTTTAACCAAACAACCATAATCGGTGCGAAATAACATTCTCTTTGAGAAAAAGTCCGGCCGACCAAAAATTTTTAGCCGGAAAGGCCGCGCAAACCTGTTTCAATGGGGTGTATGACGGAGAAATTTCTCCGTCATCACGGATTCCGTTATTTTTTCTTTCATTGTACGCGTCCTTATGTAAGATGAATAAATACCTTGGTTTGCGTGCTTTCAAGCTGCCGGAAGTGCCGCGCAAACCAGATGTTTTATGAACTAAACTACTGTAGTTCATAATAAAAATACAGTACACTTCGCTTCAACTGAATGAGCACACAATTTTTCTGAGGTTCGTTGTCCATTTTTTCCTAAATTTGAGCTTTAATGTATCATTTGATGATGCAAACTGATTCCTTATGATGTTGTGAAAACAAATCACATACAGAACAATTTAAGAAGTACAGCTGTTTGTCTCCCGGTTCTCCTGCAAAGCTTTCCATATCGAAAAACTCAGTTTTTTATGCGTCAACTGAATAGACACAACTGTTAAAATTGGAAATAAAATGTAACGGAATGAAATGAACAAGTTTTTTTTTAAATATTTTTTTTTATTGGTTATGTCTTGTAGTGGGTACTTTTATTCTTAATTCGGTCTTGCATGGAATCGTATAGGCTGTTTAAGTAATCCAGAAAATTTTCTCTCCACGCCTATTTAATGGCTAAAATAACAAATTCTCTATCTGCAAACTGACGGATAGACTCATTAACTTTTCGTACCAACCATGCCATTCATTTTCTATACGGATCAGGTCGAGTAAGTTAGGGCAACCATTGAAGCAACTCAACATTCTGGTCCACTTTTGACAGTGCGCAACGTGTGGATGGGGTCTTTGATCCATTAGAAAGTCCAGTTTAAGGGTCCAAAAATATCCGAAAATGAAGGAAACTTTCTTTCCAATATACCTTTGTAGGTAATTGCAGTCCTTTTTGAATTACTTGCGACATATAGAATATATGGCAAGTATTGAATTCGTAAAAAAAAAAAATTTGAGATGATGATGAGATATGACATTACGATGATAGAGAAGTCGAAAAAAGTGGGTCCGGCGATTCCGTCCATCTGTCTGTCGGGAAGTTTACAGGCACCTACAGCCTTAACCACTGGTCCGATTGACTTCAAACTTAAAAATTAGAGGTTTGAGCAAAAAATCATATCCCAGTTTTTTTCATTTTTTTTTAAGATAAAAATTTAGGGTAGCCACCATACGATTTTTATGGCAAAAAACCAAAACTTTTAATTTTCTCCAAAACGGCTTCTACGATTTTTTTTAAACTTCCTCGAATCTTATTTTTTTAAACACTCATCTATTTTATGTAAAAAAAAAATTTTTGTATTGCTCGAAAACGGTACCTCCCATAGAACCTTTTTTTGTTATTAGATTTTCTCGAAAAATAAAAGTCTGATCAGCGTAATTTTTTTTCTGAAAGTACGCATATATTGCTCAAAAAATATTTTGTATTCAAAACATTTTCAAAAAAATTTTTGGATTTTTAAAAAATATTTTTAAACTTTTTTTTCAAAATTGTGTATCTCAAAAACGGATCAATATTAAAAACCGAAACTTACTTGTAAAATGTATATTTACATATTCTTGAATACTGCATACCCAAATTAATTTTAAGACATTTTCGAAAAATTTTATATATAAAAAATTAATTTTAAAAAAAACGGCTCCGACGATTTTCAAAAAAAAAATTCAATAAATCAAGAATAAGGTTTGAATTTGTTTGGCATTTAAATTTTTGGAATTAAATGTATTTACGAGGTACATTTTCAAATTTTAATTTTTTTTTTTAATTTGAAAAATCAACATAAAAATTTGGAATACAGGAGCAAGTTCGTACGACCGAGTCGTGCACATTTTTTCAACTCACATGGAGTCTAGAAAATTGTAAACGCTTTTTAGTACTCCGCAGACTGTTGAAACACTTGCTGGTACACCAACTTTTTGTTTAATTTTTACGGCAGAGGCACATGAATAGGAAGCACATCTCAAAATCACTCGTGGATCAACTTCGAATGTTGCCATTTTTTTTTTTACCTCCTTTCATGTTTTTCTCGTTTGAACTTTGATTTTTGAGGTACGAATAGACAACACGAAGGACGCTCAGTCTTTGTTCTTTTGACGAATCAATCTTAGCTCTTTCGACACTATTTAAAGCTTCTAATCTAACCATTTTTTTTTTTTTAAATTTTAATTAAACGGCTAAATGTCATTATCAACTTTTGATTTGGTATACCACTCCACATAAAACTCTCATAACCAATGAAGATAATGGCTGTGAATGATCGTGTTCTTATTCAGTAGACGCAAAAAAACTAAGCTTTTTCGATATGGAAAGCTTTGCAGGAGAACCGGGAGACAAACAGCTGTACTTCTTAAATTGTTCTGTATGTGATTTGTTTTCACAACATCATAAGGAATCAGTTTGCATCATCAAATG
Organism: Sphaerophoria taeniata; assembly: GCA_943590905.1. NCBI lineage: Eukaryota > Metazoa > Arthropoda > Insecta > Diptera > Syrphidae > Sphaerophoria > Sphaerophoria taeniata. The sequence goes on from OX016540.1 coordinate 522,574, forward strand.
ATACATTAAAGCTCAAATTTAGGAAAAAATGGACAACGAACCTCAGAAAAATTGTGTGCTCATTCAGTTGAAGCGAAGTGTACTGTATTTTTATTATGAACTACAGTAGTTTAGTTCATAAAACATCTGGTTTGCGCGGCACTTCCGGCAGCTTGAAAGCACGCAAACCAAGGTATTTATTCATCTTACATAAGGACGCGTACAATGAAAGAAAAAATAACGGAATCCGTGATGACGGAGAAATTTCTCCGTCATACACCCCATTGAAACAGGTTTGCGCGGCCTTTCCGGCTAAAAATTTTTGGTCGGCCGGACTTTTTCTCAAAGAGAATGTTATTTCGCACCGAATTATGGTTGTTTGGTTAAAATCCGCGATGACGGGAAAAATCTCCCGTGATGTTGATAACCTAAAAATTATTAAAAAATACTTCCGGCTACATAAATTCACGCCGACCAAGCGAATCTTATACCTATTGGGTTTATCTTTTGTTTCTTATTGAAAATTTTAGTGGGGGCGATGACGGAACTTTCTTGTATAGGGGCTCCGGGGCTAATGGCAGTGTATGCAATAAATAATATAGAGATGTGATTTCTCATTCAATTTTTGTAATTAGTTTTTGGATAGTCACAATTTCTTTGGGTGTACGTTTTTGTTTATCTAAAGGAAAAAAACTCAATATAAGCCAGGTCCATTGAATGGTATCCATCGTAAAAACTTGGTTTTCATTAAATTCATTGTTCATATAATTAATGAAATTTATTATCACTACTCCTGCTCAGTAACTACTCAAACATATGTGATTTTTGTTCATTATGCCGAAGCTTCCGTCTTTTTTTTCAACGAGTTGCAACTGTGCCAGACTGCATCGCAGTTCGCAGTGCCTGGTGAGCAACCAAGGAAGATGTCAGTGAATTAAGAGCAGTTTTAGTGTTCATTCTTATGAAAATTTAATTGCAATTGCAAGTGACTTCATAGTTCGCTTTACATTTTTTTTTTTTTTTGAAGAAATCTGTTTTATGTATTTGAAAACGATAGCAACTGTTTTGTACTAAACAAATTTCAAAATTTCCGTATCTGGCCATTTCTCTCAAACGATTATGCCGCCATCTGTAGTTTGAAATAATATTTATACTAGCATCCGGTGTGTGTCTCTGATATTTTAGTGTTAAAATAAAGTAAGTAGTGACACAAACCATTTGTTTGGAAAAATTTAAAAACTTAACGAATCATTTTTGCTTACGATTTCTAACGATTTTTTTTCGAAAATAAAAATTGCTTGCTAAAGTGTCCGAAACTACGACTTCCGGTCCACAATTGCAGTTCCTGGTGTGCTCGTATACAGTCTTTGAATCGCCTTGACTTCGCTTCCCTTATTCAACTTGAATTCGTAGTATTCAGACCAATGATGGTAGCCGATCGGAGAAAAGTTCCGATCGGAAGATTTTTGTATTCACGGTACCCGAATTTGAGAAGAAAAATTGACGTTAAACAACGCATATTTTTCGGATAATCTTTCACGTTTAATTTTCTATCGGGAAGAATCGGAAAGAAAAAAAAGCGCAAAGCACAACGCGTCGCAAATATTTTGACAGTTCACTGCATAGCATCGCATGGATGCACCTAAGATTTTTTTTTCGTAGATCTGTCCGATTTTACTGTCGGAAGGGTTAAAATCATAGGAAAATTGAAAAATTCGTACAAATCGGATAAAATTTTCTTCCGATCGGCTACCATCATAGGGCTGATTTCCTCCAAATAAACTGACCACATTCATGGTTCACTATTAATCCCCAGGTTGAGAGATGTTTTCTTTCGAAAGATTGAAGCTGAATCGCAGTTTTTACGAAGCGAGAGTTTAAATAGAACAGTGCTATGGTTAAATTACTTTCTCTTGATTACCTTGTTTGTTTGAAGCTGCGAACCTCAAATGGTTTGAATGGCAGAGGAGTAACGTGTAATTGACAACAGGACATTTAATTGATATTTGTGCATAAAAATAATAATTTCCATAAATGAAGTAAATAACTCTTGAGAGGTAAAAAATAATTAAAGTTTTATTTAAATTTAGAATTTGTATTGCTCCAAAACTTGCAGTGCAATAACACAGTAAATTTCTTTAATTCTAAAATACAAAATTTTTAATGCGATGTATATATAGGGTGACCAGATATAGAATCAAGGAAAAGAGGACACCTACCAAAATCTCAAAAAAAAAAAGAAAAAAAACCGAAGTTCAAATTTTTTATAATTTATTTGAATTAGAGCCGATTTTGCAATCATCGAAAAAATCTACTAATAACAAACTGTCAAATAAACTTATCTGAGTATTCATCGGTCGAATAAATAAGAGCGTTTTTCGTCAAATAAAGTCTATGACGATTGAAAAATCCAATATTTTATTATCTGTCGAATAAACACTATCTGCTTGTTTATCTGACGATTGAAAAATCGGCTCTTAAACAAAACAAATATTTAATTCTAACAAAAAAGTAACATTTTTTCCATTTATGGTGGCGCTACAGTCCAGGTCGGACCAGGGCCTTATCCAACAAACGTTTCCAGCCAGCTCGGTTCCTAGCTAGCTGTCTCCAGTTTTGACGCCAAGTTGGTTCAGGTCCTCTACCACCTATGTGCTCCACCTGATGCGCGGTCTTCCTCTTCTGCGACGTCCTTCCATTCAAACATTCAAACTTCACCGGCAGCTGCTACTCAAAATACAGATAGAATTATACAGACAGAATTTTTATTGCCTACAGATGGTAAGTTTTCCATTGTCATCTTACACAGTGGGACAAGTTTTTCTGGGATGCCAAAACTAGACATTGCTCTATAGTTTATCTCTATAAACGCTGTCATACGCGGCCTTGAAATCGACGAAAAGGTGGTAGGTATCGATTTAAAGTTCCTGGGTCTTCTCCAAGATCTGCCGTAGGGTGAATATTTGATCGATGGTGGACTTTCCGGGTCTGAAGCCACACTGATAAGGACCTACCAAGTTGTTGACGAAAGGCTTCAAACGTTCACTCAGCACGGCAGACAATATCTTATAGACGATGTTAAAGAGACTTTTACCTCTGTAGTTGGTGCAGTTCAGGGGATCTCCTTTCTTGAGGCTCAGGTATACGATGCTGAGGTTCCATTTGTCGGGCATGCTTTCCTCCGACCAAATTTTGTAGATGAGCTGGTGCATACTCCTAACTAAATCATCTCCAGCTGGCTTTGTACAGTTCGGCGGCTAGCCCGTCTGCTTCAGCGGCTTTGTTAGACTTAAGTTTAGATATCGCTATCTTCACTTCGTCAATGTCGGGTGGTTGGAATTGTTGGCCTTATGCCCCCAAATTGAATGGTTCTGTATTGCTGGCGGAGTTCTGCTCGTCCTCACCGTTATACAGCTTCGATTATTAAAAAGTAGAAAAGAACAGATGGCGTTCTGAATGGGTTCTGGAATAGGTGAGTTCAAGTCAAAATTTTGTAATGAAGATTATTTTAAGGCCGTCTTCACTCTTCACATGAAAATTATTTTTTAATATAAATCGAAAAACTGAGAGGACACCGAAAAAGAGGACAAATCGCTTCTTTTTTTTTAAAGTCACCGGACAAAAGTTTTTTAGGTTAAAAAGAGGACATGTCCTCCATAAAGAGGACGCCTGGTCAGCCTATGTATATAAAGTGTGTTGCGTATGTTTAAGCGCTAGATTTATTGTTCCACAATAAACAATTTATTATTATCTTGATATTTTATGTTAATTGTATTTGAAAGGAAGTAAAGAGGTCGGGAATATAGACACCATTACGAGTAGATATTTCTTCCTCCAAATTTTTTTGATCCTTACACAATAATACGATGCACATGACTGGGATCGACTTGGCGGCTATTACTGCTGTTGGTATTGCTGGGATTGTTATTGCTCATGTCCAGAAGACTACCACCGACTTTTATTCGACGCGTCAATCCTCGTTTGTTCTGAAATCAAGAGGAAAATGTTAGCAAACAAAGGTTAGTGCTAGACGTAGAATGAAGGAGGAAACGAACCTGTCTCGTCGCTTTCGTACATTTTGACTGAGCAATAAGAGTTTTTGGCACTTGGAATAGCGATTCACCTCGAGTAATGAGAATACTAGTCAGTCTGCAACACTGCGCAGCCATCTTAACTTGTTCCTCTATACTGTTCTTATCAGCTGGCTGAATGTAACGGGGAGGAAAAAATGATGGAGCAATGATTGTGGACACATTGTGGATTGTCATTTTGTTCGATTCTTGGTGTTTAATGGTTGTGTTCAAAAAATTTAAGAGTCTCCGCAGTGTATTGCGGTTTTCATGTGGCAGCATTTGACTCACAACTGCCAAAGCCTTGTACTGATCTGGAGGTGGAAGAGTGTGAGTTTGATAGAAGAGCTGAATTAACTCGTGGCTCAACAGTGGTTGCGGGAGTTCACGTAACCAGCGCTTGAGTAACGCACTTAGGTCGTGCACACTAGCGGAGCCCAAGAGTTGAGCTACTTTTTTTGGTTTTTGGTAGAAAACTGCTTCCAGTTCGATGTAGAGTAGTTCAGTCTGAAATTCAACTTGAAAGTAGATACAACAACACAGCGTGCAGAACAGTGATGAAATACCTTTTGTTTGTGTCCAGCCACCCTCAAAATTCCTTCTTCACGAACACCTCGTCTAGTTAATTCATCAAGTAAAAATTCCAAGAACAGCGGTACCAATGTTGAGTCCTTTCCTGTAATTTGTTGGTCCCTGCGAACCAAAGCGTTCAGTGATACTCCGAATAAATTTCCTTCTTCCTTGCGGCGCCGCTTAAAGGGTTTTCTCTTATCCAAAGTAACGTGATACTTATCGAAAAGCGTCGCAAGTTCAAGCCAAAGAATCGGTTGCAAGCGTTTCAAGTCATTTTCGTTGATTACATCGATGTCGCAGAAATATTCGTCGCTCGCAATATGACTGTCGACGGTATCCTATAGATGAGAAATGAAAAGTAAGAAAGAGCCATGTCTTGGTATTATGCCATCAACTTACAATTCCATCGTGTTGACTAGACTCGCGGTACATGTTCTCAAAACTGATGCCATCCCCAGACGATGGAGAATTGTGGACACTTTGCGGAGGTGTATCGGGAGTTATTTTATGCATAATCTTCTGTGGAGTACTTTCATTGCTCGATGACTTAGACGAGGACCGTGTGGCATATTCATCACTCGAATCGCTGGAGATGTTATGATCGCTTTGTGAGTTTTGAATCAATTGCCCGCGTGCACGACTTTAGAGGAAATACGATTATGAAGATCTTGTAAAAAGTAATAACCGTTTCAAAAGCTTACCCAACTGAACAAGATGGATCGGAGCCAGAACGGACTCTTGGTAAATGAATTGTTCCGATTCTCGAGAATCCCAGCAACTCAATGCCTTCGGCCGAATAAAATGGTATATCACATCGAACGTGAGAACCTCTGAATAGATCAGCGGCTCCTTTCAAAGGAGCACTGGGCGTACGCCTCAGTTTTTGCTTATGCTTGCCTGCATTATCTAAAGCTGGATTGCTTCCACTATTTTCGAATATACTGACGAAATTTGGTCTTCTAAAACGGAAAAAAGGGAACATATTGTTTGTTTTAGAATAATATTATTAAAATTAAAAACAGTATTTGATTTAAAACTCTTACATTGCAGTTGTATTCCATACTTCGTCACCTTGGATGGAATCTAACGAATCAGGCGTAGCACTGCGAGATCGAGTACCCGTACTTGATTCCTGAAAACGTCAGACAAAGTGTTGTTAATATTGGAAAATGCACAAATTAAGTCATATTCTACTCACATCAAAATCTCGGAAGACATCACGAATATCTGGTTTTCGTTTTTGCCGAGACTTAGTCCGCCCGCGGACTGTGTGATTAAGGGCGCGCACTCTTTGCTTAATAGCCTCAGCATGAGGTCTCGAAAGAGTTGCCAATATAGGTTCTAAATCCGATGCTCGAACTTCAAAACCCTGAAAAAATATCGACTTGAATATTGTTTTCTCTAAATAAATGAATAATCTAATGTGAAAACTTTTTAAATTTTCAGAAGCTAAAATTTTGACAGCTCAAAGCTGTTTCCAAGAAACCTACTGGGGATCCCTAATTTCAGTATGTGAATAAATGTTTTTTTCGGGTTTAAAGTGTAGAAAAGTTCTTTAAGAACACATTTTCAATTTACGCATTTGTTGTCTTAATAAACATATGACTGAAGCTTTATTGGTTTTCGAGACAAATTATACTTATATAGGTACCTACCAGAGATTAAAATGAGTATGTTTGAACAGTTCGAACACATCCAAATTTTTCTTGTGTGCTTGTTCATACTCGTTCGATTGCAACCCTTATTTATGAATAATTTGACTCATAAATAAAAAGGCTTGTAAGTCAAACCAAGCAAGCAGAGGAAACTCGTAAATATTTTTCGTTTTCGATCATTTCAAGTCAAATTGACTCACAAGCAATTCGCTTGCTTGTACTTACTCAAACATGTTTGAGTTTTCGGGTAAAATTGATTGGATGTTTCAATTTTTTTTTCTCTACGAAGAAAAAAAGAAAGATGCAGGCTTTGTATGGGTTGTAATTTAACGAATAGAAATATTTATAAATGAGTTAGGTGGCTGGATTTGCATTCATAAATATAATAATCCGCACTGGAAACATAATTTTTCACATTAATTAAGGCAAGGATTTATTAATGAATGCATACTATACCTCAATGTGGGTTAGGTTTGTATACCTAAATAGAAAATAGTGATTGACGAAGATTATGTCGTGGGAATACCTGCTTCCGGTTGGTAGAGAATGCAGTTTTGTTAAGATATTTTAAATATTGTTAATCTTTTTATAACATATCTGACCTTCCTATAACCAAGCTATGTACCTACTACTTTCTGGATAATATGTAATCCTTTTCTAGGGTGGGATGTTGGCTTTTTGTAATTAGAGTAATAAAACAAAAAAAGAGGTATGAATGAACATTTTGAGGTCAAGCTATGAATGAATTAGTTTCAGTAATAATTTTTGGTTTTTACGCATCTTTTTTTATAAAAAAAGGGTTTTTGTTTCAATGAGTACATTTTTAAATACTAAGAAAATGAAATCATGAAATAAAACTTTGAATATTATATATGTTACAAACATTTCTTTTTAATCAAAATATGTAGATTTCCTTATTTCTATTTTGTTCGAATTTTTTTACATTGATTCCACTCAGCACACAAATCTCAAAGAAACCAAGCATTATTTTTCGATTTACTTACAAGCGCCATGAATAATGGAGTGATGATTGTAAGCGATTTTACTTTCAATCAGTAAACTTGTTTGAAGATATTACGAATCCATAATCTTAATTTTTTTGCTGGAGAAAATTCAACTGACAACGCGGATTCATTTGCTCATGAAATCCTAATGTATATTGAAAATTTGAAACCCATACACAAGGTCCTGTTTATATTTTACAATGATGTTTCGATCACAAAAAATCAAAATAATCAAAATATGTGGATTTATTTATTTCTATTCGTATCTATCTATTTTATTCGACACAGCGATACAAAAATTTGAGAATGAAACAAATCAACGATAAAAATAAACCTCCTTGCCATAGATTACCTACATTTCCACACAGCACACAAATCTCAAACAAACCAAACAATATTTTTCGATTTACTTACAAGCGCCATGAACAATTGAGTGGTGATTGCAAGCGATCTTACTTTCAACCAAAAAACTCGTTTGAACTCGTTTGAAATGAGGGATGATTTGTAAATAATTTTACTCATAAATAAAAAGACTCGAAATTACTTGATTGTGCGTTGACTCAGTTTGTTCAAACTCGTTTTTTTTTGAGTAAATACCCGAAACTTACAAACAATACTTGACTCATTTTAATCTCTGGTACCTACCTATATATGTACGGTGCTCATTTTTGTTTAAAGTCAAATAAGCTAACCATTTTTTGACGAATAAATTTCTCAAGGTTGTTGTCACATAATATTATAATGCATACAGAATTTTTGTATGTATTAAAATAAAATGCAAACAACATATTTCTTGAAATCAATAGCCGTGGGCTCTGTTTAAAGTGCCATTAACCTAAGCAGTCTCTTATATTTTGTTCTCAAATCTCTGGAGTGCCTATTGTTTTCACAGCTTCGCTTCAACCACCTACGACCGTGCTTAACTGGCTAGTTCTGCAATGTAGTTTTTTTTTCTATTGTATTTGGTTACTGAACACTATACATCAGTAAATAGTGACATAGTCACCTGGCTTGTAGGAGGCATTTTTTTTTTAAATAAAGCACGTGCATCGTCGCCATCAGTGTGTCGCTTATGTCGTCGGTCGTCGCCTGTCTGTGACAAAGTTATATGATACTTTGCAAATTGCAATGCAAACATTACCCTATCCTATTATTTTATTTTATTTAAAGACGAAGTGTAAATTTTATTTCAGAGAATGTTTTTAAAGAAAAGAGAAATAATTCTCCACAATCTGACTTTATTAGACCGTGTTTTTATCTATAAAATTACCTGCTCGAAGGGTTTCGTCAACTGTGGAAATCCAGCTGCATTAAGCCATTCAGCCTCCAACTCACCATCTAAAAATGCAAGAAAGAAAAATAATATCAGTTAAGGCCGTCTCTCATACAGTATCTGTCAATATACCATACCTTCGTAGTGTAGTATTGGTTCGCTGGATGAATTTGTTTGCAATAAACATTCGTTTAAATATTCATTGAAATCTGGATCCGATGAATTTTCCAAAGATGAATTGCTATTCATTTTGTATGGCATTTTAAGAAGAATTGATTTTTTGCGCAAAAATTTCAGAAAAATGATTTTAAAATCAGTTTTCCACAGGATTCAGCACCATTTTAAAATTGTATCCTGAAATGAAGAGAAAAAAAACATCTAATTATTCTACCCTGTCATAAATCGGAAAGTAGATATTACTAAAATACTAATTCATTTTCTCATTAGGATAAGTATAAGAACCGCTTCCACATGCCATACTCAATTAACAAAGATTCGCTTTAGATCTGTCAACTAAACAGAGTCTGACAAAGTAAACCTACTAGAAGCGGCAGACTTTAAATAGAAAAAGTTAGGTCTAGTCAATTTACCTAAACGACCAATAATCGTTTGACAGTCAAGAGTGTAGTTACCTATCGTTGTTTCTTACATAAGTTACCCAGAGTCGTGTCGTCAATTAAATAGATTTAGTGGATTGGAGAGTAAATTTAAATTGCATTTACCTGCTGCATTCATGATATTAGATATATTTAATTGGACACGTTTATTTTTTGCTTCTGCTTCTGCGTTCTGCCAAACATTTACTTTGATTCATATTATTCTTTTGTTTTTTTTTTGTGTTTTTTTTTTATTTAAGGCTAGTATACAGTTCTGTATGAAAAAAAAAATAAGAGGAAAAATAAATTAGCTGTCACTGTGAAACTTATGTCGAATATTTACATTTTTTTCTGCCAAAACAATGAGCTTCTCATTGTTTTGTGTGAAAAAAAATCGAGGTGAGTATAAATTTTTTTTTTTCGATTTTGGTTTACAGCTCGGATGACAGTGGTGAAATGAAAAAAATATTTTTTTTCGGCAAAAATCTCTCCCATAAGAAATACATTAGTTTTTTTTTTTTTTTGCAGAACTGTATACTTACGCTGACCATCCGTCCCGGTTTTCCCGGGACTGTCCCGTATTTAAATAGCCCGTCCCGGTTTTTTTTTAAGGAAACCCGGGACCTACAAGTGTCCCGGGTTAGGTTATTGGTCCCATATTTGAACATACAAATATTATAAGTATTAGTAACCGTTATAATAAAAGTAACATAAAATTTCACAGTTCTATGTTGAAATCTTTGTGCGATTTTCTATTTATAAAATATCGACGACATCGCACAAAAACTTTCATCCTCTATTTTCACCCCCTTCAGCGTAAATTTTTTTAAAACTTTGAATGTCGTATTTACTTATGTTAAAACAAAATCCATTAAGGCATTAACACCATATTTCAAACTTCTAGCCTTACAAAGAATTACACAAACTTTGACCTAGTATTTCAACTCCTTGCAACCCTCTCAAACCCTTTTACTCCAAAAATACATTGTTTTTTCTACGTTTTCAATTTGCTTATTTTTTGTCCCGGGTTTTGCTACCAGAAATATGGTCACCGTATGTATACTAGGCTTTTTAAGTAATATATTTAGTTAAGTGAATTGCGCATTGCTGCTCACTGAGGCTATTTAAGAGCAAATAGGTTTGTTCACACTACGAAATTATTGATGATTAAAAATCTATGTATGTTCAAGTGACTAAATGTTTACTTCCTTTCGACTGCATTACTATCAATTTGAAATTGATTGATTGTTTGCAAGTTCTTAAATACTAATAATATGCAATAATAACAATAAAAAAATTAAAGTAATAGTGCACAGTGCACTAAATAAATTAAAATAATTGTCAAAATATGCCATTATTATTTGACTAATGCTTACATTTTTCACAAGACGTCAGATGAACTGGTATTACGTCAGTGACCTGTTCACTGTTCACCTATAAACGACTTATATAACATGACTTCACATATCTACATCAGTTTATTGTTTTGAAGTTGTCTTTGATGATTATAAAACTTGTGTTGAAAAAAAAAACATTACAGCCGCCACAGGGGTGAATCAAAGTGAGATAATAATCTTTTGAGATGAGTCAGATCAGATATAATGAACTTCAGATTGCTGATGGCGTTAATTTTTGTTTGATTTAATTTTGTAAATTTCCGGTATATTTTTTTTTTTTACTTGCAAAAATGTTTGATGTCGTAAGCATTGAGAAGCCTAGAGCTTTTTAAAAAAGAACCATAAAACAAATACCTAGATACTCATTAAAATATACCACAAATGTATATATAAAAACACAAAAGTACGGAGAGATAGGGGTGTAAAATTTGGTTTCCCCAGATATTCTGTCGCCTTTGGAGATCACACATCTTAAGTCATCAGCTAGCTTAATAAAATAATCACCTACCGAGTAGCCCATCAAGCAAACTTCAATTTCTTCTTTCCAAAGAGAAAAAGTGAAAGCTTTTGACTGCTACCCATCTCTGCCCAATGTAGGTACCTACATATTGAAACCGAAACAAATGTCAACATCCACATACATGTTGCTCCGGTATTCGTCGCAAATATATGTTTACTAAAAACGAGAAGTAAAGAGATCTTCCCGCGTGCAGCCCAAGCGCGACTTCAGTGTTCAGTCAGTTGTTTTGCAGTTAATAAAGTAACGCGATAAGCGGAAGCTATGAAAACTGACAACCGATGGGTAGGCAATGAAAGTTACCTGCGCACTCAACCTTGTTTGCTCTTTTTTTGATTTCCTCATCTTTTTGCTGATGATACTGAATCGGGCGGTGGGTGGTTTGGTGTAACCGGTGCAGTGGGAGGCCGCAAGCTCAGCACAATGCTCAGTGTGAGAGAAACGATGGCGGGTGACATAACCCAACAATGTAAACATTTGACCGATAAGGAAATAACCTCAAGAAAACTTGAGTTGGTACAACTGTTTGTGATGCGTTTGTGCGCCTCTCAAGCTTGACGTTGTTATTTGACAAACAGCCCCCTCGTTCCTGGACATTTTGTCTGATATTTAAGGAAACTCATACGCTTTTCAAAGATACGGTATTTAACTTTGCGACAGTTTTTCTCTTTCAGCCTTGCTATCAGCGATTGTGACATAAGTCAAATTGTCAATTCTGTTTACTCTTTGATAGTGTAAGCGCAGTGCGTATATTGAAACATCTAAAAATGAAAACAAACCAAAACAACAACAGCAATAACGACAAATGCGATATAGAAATAGAAAGTGGTGCTCGACTTAAAAAGAATGTCGCGCATTAGTTGTTTTGAGAATTTGATGCCCAAAGCATATACACATAATTTTGTTTTAATTACCATGAATTTGGAATAAGGTTTGCATTCACATACAAGTGGAAATAAAATCTCATAAGAAGGTAATTACAATTTTCGAATTCCTTTGAGGTAGACATTTTGCATGTTGACTATAATAATCACATTAAAAGTGAGAGTCGCGTGTGCGTTGTTTGAGGAAGAATATCAAGTGTAATTAATTAAAATTGGGAACGACAATTCTGCCGGGCAAATAAATGAATACTTGCTGATAACACTTTCTTTTGCTGTCCGTTACGACTGAGAAAATTGACAGAAGAACTAGAAACACAATTTATTACAAACATGTAAATTGTAAAACAATTCCCATCTGGAAGCATAATTGGCTTAAGTATTTATGGTTCATATAAAGAAAGTGCATACAATTTACCCTAAGTATTATACAGGGTGATTCACGAGCGTTGTGCCAAAAAGCTAGAGCGTGTAGGTTGAGTTGAGACAAGAAAAAAATCGTATGGGAGGGGGGGGGGGTCTATTCCCCCCCCGTTTAGCCGGGAGGGGCAATTTTCTGGAAAAATTTACTTATTTTGTAAAAAAAAAATATTAAAAATCAACGGCTTCGTTTACAACACCGTGCTATACCTTTCTGAAAAGCCAAAAACTTTTTCTTTCACTTTGTTTTTAAATTAAATTGTTTTAACGAATAGTTTAAAAAAAATAAATTTTCAACCTCAAAATTTTCAAAAAAAAAAGCAAAAAAAAACATTTTTGAACTAATTTTTTTCAAGATTTTATGTAATTAAGTACTAATTTTGTTTTAAAAATTCAATGTCTTAGTTAATTTTTAGTCGAAAACGGAAAACCCGATGCAAAAATGTCTTTTCGTTTTTGAGAAATAAAAAAAAAAACCAAAACCACTTTTTTCAAAAAAAAAACTTTATTTTTATTTTTACCTATCTGGACTTTTAGTTTAATTTATTAGTTTAATTTATAAATTTAATTTTTTGTAATTGGAATTTTATGAGGACTCAATAATCAAGAAAAGTATTACATTATCCCTGGATTAACCATTTTGTTCATTAATAACGTCTGAAAACTGACTTGCAATTTTTTCTTACTATACCTGGGGCCGTGGCCACTCGCCGGCGAACGGTTCTACCTGCTAGGGGCTTAAGATAATTAAACCGCAATTTTTCTTGAATGAAAAAACAATTAACAACCTAAAGGTAAACAAAAGGCATCGCATATTTACTAAACAACCATTTCCAATTAAAATATTAACTCATCAACACATAACAATAACAAACTCATACGCTCGAGAAGAGTTAGTGGACAGGATTTTCTGCTACGGTTTAACTTGTTGTCGAGATCGGGAAGCCAAAAGACTCTACGCTGAAAGATATCCCAGTAGATGGCGCCCAAGTCGTAGCATGTTTTCAAGAATCCGCCGACGAGAGCACGGAGAGCTAGAAGTGAAAGGTCAATGGCAGACGTTATCAATGAACAAAATGATTAATCCAGGGAAAATCCAATACTTTTCTACTTTATTGAGTCCTCATAAAACTCCAATTACAAAAAATTAAATTTATAAATTAAACTAAAAGTCCAGATAGGTAAAAATAAAAATAAAGTTTTTTTTTGAAAAAAGTGGTTTTGGTTTTTTTTTTTAATTTCTCAAAAACGAAAAGACATTTTTGCATCGAGTTTTCTGTTTTCGACTTAAAATTAACAAAGACATTGAATTTTTGAAACAAAATTAGTATTTAATTACATAAAATCTTGAAAAAAATTAGTTCAAAAATGTTTTTTTTTTTTGCTTTTTTTTTGAAAATTTTGAGTTTGAAAATTTATTTTTTTTAAACTATTCGTTAAAACAATTTAATTTAAAAACAAAGTGAAAGAAAAAGTTTTTGGCTTTTCAGAAAGGTATAGCACGGTGTTGTAAACGAAGCCGTTGATTTTTAATATTTTTTTTTTACAAAATAAGTCAATTTTTCAGAAAATTGCCCCTCCCGGCTAAACGGGGGGGAATAGACACCCCCTCCCTCCCATACGATTTTTTTCTTGTCTCAACTCAACCTACTCGCTCTAGCTTTTTGGCACAACGCTCGTGAATCACCCTGTATAAAGTTAACTCAAAACCAGTTTATCCCAAAACATATTCGTTTATTCTATCAGGTATAAAATCAACGTACATATTAATACCAATACCTTCATTACGTTACCATAGATATTCAAAGCATCAACAATTTTTTTGAGTGGGTGGGTGTTTAAAATGAATGTTTATGTTATTTTAATGAACACATACTGCTTCTGGGGATTACTATTATTTTTTGTTTTTTAAATTGGTGAAAATTGATTTTAGTCAAGTTTATATAACGGACACAACGGTTGATATAAGATAGGAAATTAAGAAATTATCTCTCAAACCGAAAGCATGATAAGTTTGATAGTGGTAGTAGTTTGCGTTCCTCTGAATTTACAGGCAATTTAGTATTAGTACATATTTGTTTATCAGTGTTTGAGAACAACAATTCGGTGTTGAATTAAATTACAATATATGAATACGAAACTTTCAAATACTGCACAGTGTCTCCAGTTTCCAATTTACTCCAAGTGTGAATTTTCTTATGCATTGGCTATTTAAATTACTCTAACTAGATAACAAGATTATAAGCATACAAATGTGTTGTTTGTGTGTATTTGCATTAATATTCGAGAAAATGTGACTTTCCAAGCTGCGCATTTGTTCTGATTACTTTTTATTACCTACGACTGCTTTTGCAAGTAAACAAAGATTTAATTTGTTTTCGCCGATAAACACACGTGTCGATTTAGTATGTTTTGTCATACCTCACTTACTTAAGCGTATCGCTTCAATGTCGTTCGTAAATGAAGTAAAAAACTTAACAACTTTGCTTTGCTATTTAATATCGTTGACCAGAACTTCCTATATTTTGTTCTGTGATACTTCTGTGAACAATGACATAGATGTTTTCACACGGCTTGAAATGAGTTTACAAATTAAATTCGAGCTTTTAAAAATAGAAAATTGTACCTACTTTGTATTTTATCATTACTTAAAAAAGAATATAGACCATTGCTCTAATACTATACGAATTTTGTAAAATAACAACAGCCGAAGGCATTATATTGTTGTTTTTTTCTTATACCTAACAAAAGCTATTGAATTGTACAACTTTTCCTTTCGATTCGATTGAGTGTTTCAGTTCCTAAGTTCAATTTTAGGAAATCTTGAACACGTTAAATTAACAAATCACTCAACATTCGCTTGCAATACTATTCAACATTTTTCCAAGAATTAATGTTGCTTGTACATTAACACAAGCAAAACTTGCAAAAACATAGTAGAGTAGCCACTAGCAACTGCAATAACTATTGGTCTTCTTGTTGGTTAAGTCTTTTATTTCTTTTGATTTGCTCGATTGCATTTTTGTTTTATTTGTTTTGACGTTCTACTTATTCTTGTTGTGCATTATTTTACGAATGTACCTATAGCTACTTGCGTTTTGTTTGCCATTGTGCGATATCCATACTATTGACCTTATTTTGCAATATTTTACAGGTTCGCAGTGTTCAAGCATGGATTAGCACGTTAAATATTTGTTTAGTGACTCACTTTAAAATCTACTTGAGCAAATAAAAACTGCTCTTTAAAAATTTTGAAGCTAAGGGATTAGTTAATTTATGTCAATTATTTTTTTTGAAAAATTATTAATCTGTCCGAAAAAATGAATTTATATTTTTTGAACGAACAAAACTTTTCTTCAAAAAAAATAATAATATTTAAACACTCGAAGGTGGGATCACAAAAAAAATTTATTGGGAGCCATCAAGAGCTGAATCCGCAATCCGCAACCAAAATATTGAATTTTGATTCCATTTGACTTCAATCTTCATAAACAAGTTTCATGCATAAAAATGCACCCATTATTGTTCTTGGTATAAAACGATATACATTTCTCGCCACACAACCATATGCCTATAAATAGGCATTCTGATTAAATATTTATGTGGTGCTTTCATTGAAAAGAAGATGCAGGGAAATGCATTTATGGAAATATCCCAAATCGATTTCACTCATTTAGGTCTTAATGTGTATTTCAATTTAAAATACGATGTTGATAACGGCATTTTTGTGGTCATCTATATTGTATTGTGTGAGGAATGCATTTTTTCTTACATAGGCGAGACACAATGTCTTTTGAGATTTAGATTTATGATCGTGAGCGAGAATATTGAAGCTATAGGAATTTTTTATGCTTATCAAAACTTGTTTATAAATGAATGAACAAAGAAAATTTAAAAAAAATTGTATTTGTCAATTGAAAATTTGACTGATTTTTAAATGATAAAAATTATAAACTGTTTTGTCTCTTTTTTTTTAATTTAAATTTAATTATAATTTGGTTCAGCTTGTTGATACTAAAGAGCTTTTTATTAAGATATAGATACATAAACGCTTTAGGAAACCCACTTACAATTTTTGTAACTTAATCAATAAAGCACCATATTCCATTCTCGAACCATGGGACTATTACGTGCTCGGATTGGAAATCACTTTCCTGATTTCTATCTTAACGCAGCGCATATTGGCATTCAATTGTTGTGTATATGAAAAAAAGAAAATGTTAAGTAAGCCAAAAAAAAAAAAAACACAAAACTTTGTTCGAAACCTGATTTCACTGTACGAATTTCTATTAAATCTTCATTCTGTTTCTTATGGGCATAAGGAGTTTCAGTTTAGTTATTTTAATTTTCAATGAGAGGATAACTGCTTTTCCTGTAACAGTTTCAATAAAAGAGTCAATATTATAATTGTCGCATCCATATACCAATTGCTAGCGGCTTTTTTCTTTGCTCAGTCCACTGACCATTAAATTGCATACTACGCGAAGAAGATTAGTAGCAATTGCATTGTGCGGTTGGAATAGTAAGATGCATCCATTCTATTTTCTTTTCCAGTAAACGACTAACCGACAGACCGACCTAAGGCAATGGAACATGTTTTGCACCATATCAATCGTTCAATCTACACTGCGGGTATCTTGATCAGTATCGGCTATTTTTTCACAGATTCACAGAATACTTGAACGCTTTAATTTTATTGTTTTTTAATTTGAATTTGAACGAAGAAGAAAACAATCAGTTGATGCCGAGTGTGTGTTCACATTCAATGCTCAGGTTGCATCTTGGGAGATACATCATAATCTAGGCGTTAGTCTATAAAATAAAACATACCTATCTATTGAACTAGGCATAATATAGTTATGCAATCGTAACTTATAGTTATAAACCATCTGCATAGCGCTGTGATTGAGACTGTGCTTCAAATTGATTCTTTCGACATTTTGTATGTGGAAGAAAAGATGAATGAAATAAATGAGGTGCATAATTCATTTAAGCTGAGATTCTGGATTTATTAACCAAATAAAGAGAAGATGCGATGCTCCGCATGTTTAGAAGTAATAACATCAAACCTCTGACAGTGGGTGATCGCCGTTAAATTCAAGCAAAAAAGCATTTTTTAGAGAATTTTGAGTGTATGTTGAATTTTTCTTTAAATCTTATTTGTAATCTAAGCAAAAAAGAATGAAACACAGTTTTCATATTTCATATTTATTTATATCGAATGCTTACACAGTAAGATAATACAATCTTATAAATTAGTGACAAGCTTTACTTTGAGCAAATTAGATTGACAAATATAAATTAAATCAAATTCAATTAAATTACATACATAACAAGAAATTAATAATAACATTTACCTACTAAAGAATTAACAATTAAAAAGTAAAAATTTAAATTTGAAAGTTTAAGAAATATGTATATATATTATATATGAATTTATCTCTTTAAATCTTTCTTTTTACCAATCACTATTACCATAAAAGTTAACAAGGTTCTTAGCCAGGAAGGAGTCGAAAGTATGTTTCAAGCTCTCTACGAAAGGGAACAATGCTTTGTATACTCCTTATGTGCACTGGTAAGGAGTTCCACAAGCGAATGGCATTGATGAAGAACTGACGCTCCGATGTTAGGCAAGAAAATCGAGGATGAACTAGTTGTAGGGTTCTGATTGATGACGACATTCGTAACCTGTCAAAGAGGTACCTTGGCTCGTGTGTTTGCATGATATTAAAAAGTAAAATAACAGTTCTGAATTGAAGTAAGTTATCAAAGGACATGTTGTAGATTTTATTTGAAAAAACTGAGACGTGATCATATCGCTTAAGACCAAAAACGTATCGTACTGTGTTGTTGACAGCAACGTTGATTTTACGTCTGCTGTTGGCGTCACAGTTAGAATATAATTCACAACCATAGAGTAGAATTGGTAAAACTAGAGTTTTTGCTAACATGAGACGTGTTTTAAGAGGTGTGAAATGTTGTGACAAATGTAATTGGCGGAGTACTCCATATGTTTTTCCGACGGCTTGGTTGATATGTGTATCCCAGTTTAGTGTCCTATTAAAAGTTATACCCAAATTTTTTACTGTATCGGCGTATTCTACGACGGAATCATTTAAAATAACATGAGGAAAATAAGACAAATCAAGGGGCTTACGACTGATCACAATACTTTTACATTTTGACGGGTTGAGGAACAATCCATTTTCTTTTGACCAAGAAGAGATACGTTGCAAATCTGAGTTGATTGAACTTACACAATCTTCGATCAGACCCAGTGGACAACTTTTAAATAATTGTACGTCATCCGCATACATGTGCACAGACGAGTACGATAACTGCTTAGGTAGGTCATTGATATACAAGGAGAACAGCAAGGGATCTAAGATGGAGCCCTGCGGTACTCCCTTGATTGTAGAGAGAAAACTCGATAATTCACTACCAGCAGAAACCGCCTGTTTTCTATTTGTTAGATATGAAAAGAGCAAATTAGCTGCACTAGGGGCAAATGAATGCATTGTTGTAAGTTGATGTCGAATAATACTATGGTCAATGGTGTCAAAAGCTTTGGAAAAGTCTAGCAGTACGAGAATAGTTACATTGTCTTTGTCAATGGCCTGTCTTATATCATCAACAACATTGATAAGTGCTGTGATACAGCTGTGTTTTGAGCGAAAGCCAGATTGAATTGGTGATAGAATGTCTAATTGTCTAAGATGATGGTTTATTTGTTTTTGCAAGATTTTCTCAAAAACCTTGGATAAAAATGGTTGCACCGAAATAGGACGATATTCATTACCAGACCGATTTTTTGGTATGGGTATAATTTTTGATAGTTTCCACTGGCTAGGGTATACAGAAGTCATCATTCTATGAAGAAAAATGTAGGAATACCTACTACCTACCAATAGCAAATATGTATATATTAAAAATGCAGACAAACTTGAAGTAATATAAACCAGCCATCTATGAAGTAACAATGGTATTCTGGCAAAAAAGAAATAAAAATAAAAATAAAAGTATAATTGCAACTTTAACTGGCCAGTGCAGCAAAGAGTGAGTGCACCGCAGTAATAATTGTGAAGAAATATCGCTGGTGCACAATTATATCGCATATCGCATGTGCAATGACACAAATTTCACCTCTTACACTGAAAGAAATATGAGTGAACTAATAATATCGAAATATATTCACGTTAAAGCTTGGTATATGCATAAGTGTATATGTGGTAATATTCAACCATTTCTCGTTAGATAAAGTTACAATTTTGAACTTTTGTGCACTTTTTAACAGTAAAAAAGAAGGTTCTTTCCAGTAATAACTATGACCAAGACGTGCTTACTCATTTAACCAATAACTCAGTGTTTCAAAGCCTTTTTTTCGTTTTGGATCCAATTTTTTTTATTTCTTATAATTTACATATTTCACTTTAATCACATTTATCATTGATTTTCTTAGAAATTTGCTGAGCTAAATTTTGGTATTTCGGCAAATTTAATAAACAAAATAATATAGATAGCCAACAAACACTAAAAGCCGAGAAAAGAAATCATAAAAAAGTGGAGCCCATGGAGCCCATGGACACAGTCATACCAATTTTACGCGTCTAACAATAACTCGACGTGACTTTTGCGTTTCGAGGTCATCGGATGTATTTGATTGGTGATTTTTTTACGAATCATTTATTAAAGGCAACAGAAACTTACAAATGTTTAGGTTATATTTTGATCTCCATCAAATGAAATTGAGGTTGCTTAGCTTGCTAGTTAAAGGTTTGAGAATTTTATTTAAAAAAAATAGCTTACCGGCTACATTAGGAAAATAGAAAACATATCACTAATTCTGCAATAAATATGGTATTTTAAGTTAATTGTAGATGTAAAAGCATCATTAGTGAATCCATGAAAAATCTATATAGGTAGGTACACTTGTTTTTTGAAAATCATGTTCTGGAGACTTAACAGAGTTCAAAAAGATTTTACATAAGCAACATGTGTTAATAAAATATTGTTACATATTAATGACGCTGGTCTAATTGACTGGCAGTTTCTTCTTTCACATTGAACGTGTTATGTACCTTGTTAAATGGTTACCTACTATATGTAGTTACAAATTGTTCTTGATTCTCTTTTAATTACCTATACATATGAGAATATTTGACTGCATTCATTTTCATGATGTAATTTTAATCACCTCTTTTTCCAGCACTAATCCTTCTTTAAAAAGCCGAACGCTCCTACCTTTTTTTCTAATTTCTCACCGTGAAATGATTAATCGATCATCCTTTGACATCGACATCAGAGTCAGGTATTCCTCTGTCAACCTAAAATTTCTTATAGGATAAGCTCATATTACAGTAACAATGATTGATCCCAAAGAAAATATTTTAAATATTCTGTTTTGAAAACACTTTCTACTTTTTGGGGAGAAACAGGTAGTTGGTAGTCACTCTTTCATGGGTGAATTCAAATGGAGGAATGTAATTTTTTTTTCGTTTTTTTATTGGATAAATGGAATGGATCGAATTCATAAAAATTGAAAAATAAAGAGCATGACGGATACATTCAAATTCCATGAAGATAAATTTTAAAATTATTTTAAGTATAGGAATATTCCTTGGATTATTTTTTTGTTATTCACACACTTCAGCCACTAAAAATTCTGTGGTGACATAATGTGATACATCACAATAACATTTTTGCAGAACGAAAACAATAGAAAAGCTTTACCCGGAAATAAATATTTGTAAATATTTGTCTGTTTATTGTGTTTTTAAGAACAACTGTTTTGCAACTCTGTTAAATATCATAACATTTGAAAATTGTATTGCAGACTTGGCTTTCAAATAAAAATATTAGTCAATCCATTGAGGAAAGTAGGTAATGTATTTTTTCTTCTTTTCATTTATTTATTTCAATAGCAAATTTACTTTGCAAGTACTCCAATTAAAAAAAGTTAAAAGTGAAAATATTGTCCGACTTAGTCACAGACATTCAACTCATTTACATTCTGTATGGACAATCGTCACTTAAATTAATTGTGTCAGAACCAAAACAAAATCAAAAATCGGACACGACAGTTCTTATGGCAGACAACTAGAATTCAAAATTTATTTCTTTAACCAATTTTAACTTGCACTTAGAATAAGGTCGAATTTCATTTTGTGTACAACTCACGAAATGCAGGCAAGTCATCGGAATGGATTTGTAGCTTTTGGTACTTGGCCTCATTGCCCGACCTTGATTGCTTTTATCTTTCTGTTGAATAGTTTTACATTTTTTATTTTGCTTGGAAGTCATTGTATGCTTAAAATTAAAAATATTTTCTGTACATCATTATATGTACAGAGGTACCTGGTCGTTTCATTCATATTTTTTACAACAAAGGGAAACATTTAATTGCTGCCGCTTGAAGGTCTAGTTTGAATCGAAAATACTGCCTTGAGATTTAGTTAAAGATATGACAAAATTGTCGATTTAATATTGGATTTTAAGCTTGCTATATTCAATTATTTCTATAACAAAAACTTCGAACGAACGGAATTTAAATGCAGACAACATGAGTGTGTTACCTACGTATGCATCTCAATAACTTTTTTCTTGTTAGTTGATGTGCTTTTAAACAATATTTCTCTATTATTTCTGTACTCCTAACCTGAAAACTGCTATCTGTTCACTTAAATAAAATGTATTAACAAATGATATTGGAAACAACATAACACGAGAGCTTATCTAAAAATGTTTACACAATATTAAAACTTGTTTACAACGTTTTAAGTATTTATAATTATGAAACTAATCACATTCAAATATGTTCCTACTAAGTCCAAATTACCCTGATTAACAACAACGATAACAGTTCCAACACAGGCCAATAGCATGCTCCTATAAAAAGCAATACTCAGAGCTTCTTTAAAACCAATTAGGTTTTAAAAACATTCTCGAAAGTGTTCACTCTATAATAGACATGCAAAAATTAAAAATCCTCATAATTATTTTGGGACATTTGGGAACTTCTTTGGTATATCCTTTTGAATTACTTTGTATTATGTGGTTATATTAGTCTAAAAAATTTAAATTTTCTTGAAAGTGTGAGCGCGACTTTAGTTTCCAAATGGAACGATTGGAACCTATTAAAGGAGATGTTGAAACTCTGGTAAGTTACGATATTCGTTTACGAAGACGAGGTGAAAAATATTTGGCAAACGGTTTTATGAATTACACTGAAGATTTGAACGAGGATGTTCAGGTATGCTTTTGTTAAATAGTATTATCATGTTAAGTTTAAAACTTCTTTTTTTGTCAGCATTCGATAAAGACAACATACAGTGCAGCGGGATCTAGCCAGTTTCGCTCTCATCCATACACAGTGCAAAAATCAAGTGCTTGCAAATTTTTTAAAACGATCTACAGGCAATATGGTCAGTCTTGGGTAACGGGTCACACTGATTTCCCTTACATTCCCGAAGAGGGTATTTGTCCACTGCCAAAAGTAAGTTAACAGAAAAAATGTGTGTGTGCCATTGACTAAATGTAAACGAATCCTTAGGGAAACTATTATATCAAGGATATGGAGTTCGATGATGACTGTCTTCCCGATCATGCTCCAAGGGGCTTATGGAGATTTGAACAAATATTCGAGAAAAATGGAAAAACGGTTGGTGGCCTGACAATCTTCGCTAGAATTACCGATAAAGTATAGATAGTTTTTTTTTTTTTGTTCAAATGTTTACCTAACTATCGCACGGATTTTACATATAATTTTATTATGTATTCAAATTCCTTAAAAAATAAATACACTATTATGAAAGTAAAGTAAATTACTAATCAAGTTAAAATATTTTCTCTAATACTCCTTAAATCAAAGTATTAGAATGAAAGTTATCGAATCATATTATGCTATTTGATGCTACGTGACACTTATGTCAAGAACAGCACATTTTCAAATACCTACATGAGTTGCCTTAACAAGATAAGGAACCTATAATTATTAAAAAAAAAAAAAAACTGTTATAATTACAAACTTAGTTTATGTGTTTGAGTTTTTAACTGATTAGTTCATCTTTCAATTTAATCAAATAAAAGTTATACAATTTCTCTATAACAAATTCAGTAGTTTTCTAAAATTTGAAAACAATGCAGCGGCATGTTTTTAGTTTGCTCATCCTTTTTTTCAATTTTATTCAATTCCTTGTGGTAACGTTCAACTTACATTTTGAAGTGTTGAAATTTCAAGTCTATCTATATAATTTTTTTCCAAACTCAAGTTTGCAAAGGATTATAATGTTGTTTATGAACGTTTGGAACCAATATATGGTGAAAACAATACACTCATTGAATATAACGTTCGTATTACACGACGGGGACATGGTGATGAAAAGAAAAATTTTATTAATGGGTATATGGTTTACTACGAAGATGTGGGAGTCGAATTTAAGGTAAATTATTATTCCTTTGAGTGCTAAAAAAAAAAAAACAAATCTGTTTGAAATTGTAAGAAACTGTATTTATCTTTGAATTGTGACCTGAAAAAAATAACGTTTTTCAATTGTTAAAGCAAATGATTCGAACATCGTACAGCCCAAACGGATCGAGTCAATTTCTTAAACATCCGTACAAATTGGCAAGCGTAGACATGTGCAGTTTTTTCAAAACCTTCTACAGAAGATACGGTCAATATTGGGCCCTAGGACACACAAATTTTCCCCATATTCCAGAGGAAGGTCTTTGTCCTATTCCTAAGGTAAGAATAACCTATTAAAGTTATTACATACCTCCTCCTAATATATCCTTTCATAGGGAAATTATAGTTGCGTTGATATGGAATTTGATGAAAAGAACTATCCCGATCATGCTCCGAAAGGTCTGTGGAAAATTGAACAGATAATTGAAAAGAACGGAAAAGTCATTGGTGGACTTGCAATCTTTGTAAGAGTCGTAAACAAAGTGTAAAAACAAGAGCATGACAAAGACAGTCAGTGTCAGTGTTTTTGAATTCTATTTTTTTTATTTTGCTTGCAATTATTTATTATCTCCTGTTTGAAATGTTTTGATTATTTTAATAATAGCTTACTTGAGGCCGACATCGAAATAAATTGGAAAAAATATGACACCTTAGCTGAACAAAGTGTAAAAATGTTGCGTGAACAATTAAAGCTGTCGATAACAATAACAATCTGACTTGTTTTGATATTGCACAAAATCCAGCTTTATTATAAAAGCAAAATCAGCTTATTTACTTATTACAGTCTACACTTTTACAGTCTATTGTTCTTCAATGCTTGACTTTAGCACCTTATTAATTTTCTATCTGGTTAGCTTGCAATTTACAGCTTTCGAGGTAACTTACAAAGCTATTTTTCTCTTTTGTTTTTGTTTTTTTTTTTCGTTAATAAACATATTTTGAAAAGTGTGCTAGTAGGGATTATGATGTTTTGTATGAACGTTTCGAACCTGTCAAAGGCGATGACGAAACATTGGTCCAGATAGAAGTTCGGCTAACAAAACGAGGCCATGGTGAAAAGACACGTTATTTTCTGAACGGTTATATGGTTTTCAAGGAAGATCTAGGCACAGATGTTACTGTATGTATAATTTTTCCGATACCAGAGTATCCATATAATATTCTCCATTAATAATACATATTTTGTTTACTTTTCGAAGTTTATGGTAAGGTCTTCCTACAGTCCAACCGGCAGCAGTCAATTTCGATCACATCCCTATCAACTGGAAAAATCCGATGTTTGTACATTTTATAGAACAACTTACAGAAAAGTTGGACAGCCATGGGTAATTGGACACTCAAATTTTCCCTTTATTGATGAAAATGGAATCTGTCCCCTGCCAAAGGTAAAAGCTTTCTATTTTTTATCTTAAGATATGATATATTGATATTACCTATTATATTTTGAACAGGGTAACTATACTTGTGTCGATATGGAGTTTAAGGAAGATCAATATCCCAGTCATGCCCCAAAAGGATATTGGAAAGTTGAACAAATGTATGAGAGAAATGTAAAAAAAAATCGGAGGACAAGCGATATATATAAGAGTTGTTGATAAAGTTTGATTGTGGGGTTTCTTATTTTTCTCTCCTATAAAAATGTCATGGAGATTTTTGGTTTCTGTGATTAAAGTATAAGTTTAGTGTTTGAATAAATGAAAGCACTTCCGCACCTTAGTTTTAGCAGGTCGAATGAAAAAAAAAAAATGTCTTCTTGTTTTTATCAGAATAATTGATATCCGGAATTATATGCATAAACAAATATTTTGTTCCATCACAACAATATTTTTTTGCGATTTCAAAAAGAAGAGTTAGGTAGGTATTGTTCCTCACATTTCTGTTGGATTCTTGTAAAAAAATGTTATCCAACAATGATAACGATCTACAATATCGTCAGAGCTGCATGTGTTGCTTTTTTTTAACATAGTAAATTGCTAATTTAAACCCAATGGAGGTTTAAGTTCGATGCCCAGTTAACCTATCAAGTTGAATACATGTTCTCTTCTACAGTCTGTGTAACATATTCAACGAGAAAACAAAGTTGATAGATGAAAAATGAATTG
This sequence comes from Sphaerophoria taeniata, assembly GCA_943590905.1. NCBI lineage: Eukaryota > Metazoa > Arthropoda > Insecta > Diptera > Syrphidae > Sphaerophoria > Sphaerophoria taeniata. The sequence continues at coordinate 548,505 of OX016540.1, forward strand.
AGGACTATGAAATACCTATAGGGTTATAAAAACTCTGGGAAAAGTTAAAGATGATTCACTTCAAACTTTGTAACAAAAATTGCCTTTTCTTTCTTAAAGAATATATATATGGTGAAAACAATACACTCATTGAATATAACGTTCGTATTACACGACGGGGACATGGTGATGAAAAGAAAAATTTTATTAATGGGTATATGGTTTACTACGAAGATGTGGGAGTCGAATTTAAGGTAAATTATTATTCCTTTGAGTGCTAAAAAAAAAAAAAACAAATCTGTTTGAAATTGTAAGAAACTGTATTTATCTTTGAATTGTGACCTGAAAAAAATAACGTTTTTCAATTGTTAAAGCAAATGATTCGAACATCGTACAGCCCAAACGGATCGAGTCAATTTCTTAAACATCCGTACAAATTGGCAAGCGTAGACATGTGCAGTTTTTTCAAAACCTTCTACAGAAGATACGGTCAATATTGGGCCCTAGGACACACAAATTTTCCCCATATTCCAGAGGAAGGTCTTTGTCCTATTCCTAAGGTAAGAATAACCTATTAAAGTTATTACATACCTCCTCCTAATATATCCTTTCATAGGGAAATTATAGTTGCGTTGATATGGAATTTGATGAAAAGAACTATCCCGATCATGCTCCGAAAGGTCTGTGGAAAATTGAACAGATAATTGAAAAGAACGGAAAAGTCATTGGTGGACTTGCAATCTTTGTAAGAGTCGTAAACAAAGTGTAAAAACAAGAGCATGACAAAGACAGTCAGTGTCAGTGTTTTTGAATTCTATTTTTTTTATTTTGCTTGCAATTATTTATTATCTCCTGTTTGAAATGTTTTGATTATTTTAATAATAGCTTACTTGAGGCCGACATCGAAATAAATTGGAAAAAATATGACACCTTAGCTGAACAAAGTGTAAAAATGTTGCGTGAACAATTAAAGCTGTCGATAACAATAACAATCTGACTTGTTTTGATATTGCACAAAATCCAGCTTTATTATAAAAGCAAAATCAGCTTATTTACTTATTACAGTCTACACTTTTACAGTCTATTGTTCTTCAATGCTTGACTTTAGCACCTTATTAATTTTCTATCTGGTTAGCTTGCAATTTACAGCTTTCGAGGTAACTTACAAAGCTATTTTTCTCTTTTGTTTTTGTTTTTTTTTTTCGTTAATAAACATATTTTGAAAAGTGTGCTAGTAGGGATTATGATGTTTTGTATGAACGTTTCGAACCTGTCAAAGGCGATGACGAAACATTGGTCCAGATAGAAGTTCGGCTAACAAAACGAGGCCATGGTGAAAAGACACGTTATTTTCTGAACGGTTATATGGTTTTCAAGGAAGATCTAGGCACAGATGTTACTGTATGTATAATTTTTCCGATACCAGAGTATCCATATAATATTCTCCATTAATAATACATATTTTGTTTACTTTTCGAAGTTTATGGTAAGGTCTTCCTACAGTCCAACCGGCAGCAGTCAATTTCGATCACATCCCTATCAACTGGAAAAATCCGATGTTTGTACATTTTATAGAACAACTTACAGAAAAGTTGGACAGCCATGGGTAATTGGACACTCAAATTTTCCCTTTATTGATGAAAATGGAATCTGTCCCCTGCCAAAGGTAAAAGCTTTCTATTTTTTATCTTAAGATATGATATATTGATATTACCTATTATATTTTGAACAGGGTAACTATACTTGTGTCGATATGGAGTTTAAGGAAGATCAATATCCCAGTCATGCCCCAAAAGGATATTGGAAAGTTGAACAAATGTATGAGAGAAATGTAAAAAAAAATCGGAGGACAAGCGATATATATAAGAGTTGTTGATAAAGTTTGATTGTGGGGTTTCTTATTTTTCTCTCCTATAAAAATGTCATGGAGATTTTTGGTTTCTGTGATTAAAGTATAAGTTTAGTGTTTGAATAAATGAAAGCACTTCCGCACCTTAGTTTTAGCAGGTCGAATGAAAAAAAAAAAAAATGTCTTCTTGTTTTTATCAGAATAATTGATATCCGGAATTATATGCATAAACAAATATTTTGTTCCATCACAACAATATTTTTTTGCGATTTCAAAAAGAAGAGTTAGGTAGGTATTGTTCCTCACATTTCTGTTGGATTCTTGTAAAAAAATGTTATCCAACAATGATAACGATCTACAATATCGTCAGAGCTGCATGTGTTGCTTTTTTTTAACATAGTAAATTGCTAATTTAAACCCAATGGAGGTTTAAGTTCGATGCCCAGTTAACCTATCAAGTTGAATACATGTTCTCTTCTACAGTCTGTGTAACATATTCAACGAGAAAACAAAGTTGATAGATGAAAAATGAATTGAGGACTATGAAATACCTATAGGGTTATAAAAACTCTGGGAAAAGTTAAAGATGATTCACTTCAAACTTTGTAACAAAAATTGCCTTTTCTTTCTTAAAGAACAACTACTCCTCCAATTTATCTAAGAACTTCATAATTGAGTATGACGAAACAAAAGTATTCACAGCACTGTTTAGATTTTTAGTTAGCACCAATTAAAAAATAGCTAGCTCTACATTTTGCAACGATAAGAGGTAATTAATCAATTACCACAGATATAATTTATTTAACTACAAATGACTCTATAATCACATCGATTGATAAGTTTTTTGGCTTCTTTGAAATTCTATTTCGTTCCTATAAAAACGGGGCCGCAATTTGTTGGAATTGATGATAACTTATACATCGATTTTCAAACAATGTTCACACTAATAAGAATAATCCTTTATTTCGGAAATTTGGGAGTTATATTGGTGACGGCTTCTATAATAGACTACAATCTTGTTTTTGATCGTGCGGAAGGACTAAAAGGCGATGAAGAAACTATAGTTGAAAACGAGTTGCGAATGACCAGAAGAGGAAATGAATATCTTGCAAATGGTAGATTGACATATCACGAAGAATTAGGAGAAGATGTCACGGTGATAAATTTGATATTATGGATATCATAAATATATATTGAAATGCATTCTTTAGCACATAGTTACGACAACATACAGCGCCGATGGTAGCAGTCTCTTTCGCTTACATCCGTACACCGTTCAAAAATCGTCACTTTGTGAATTCTACAGAACAATCTACAGACAGTATGGGCAGCCGTGGATAAGAGGACACACCGATTTCCCAGAAGTAACGAAAGAAGGAATATGCCCTTTACCTAAGGTGCGGGTCAAAAACGTAAAAACAGTGTGTATTTTAAAATAATAATTTTTTTTTTGCAGGGAAGTTGGTATATTAAGGATATGTCCTTACTAAACGGAACCATAATACCTATGCATGCACCGAGAGGCCTGTGGAAACTTGAACAAAAAATTGAAAGAAACGGAAAGCTTTTAGGTGGATTAAGGATTTATGGAAGAGTAACAGATAAATTCTAAATTGCAGTTAAATTTTGTTGAATTCAGTAATCAAATACGCTAATAAAAGTGCACAAGCTTCGTTAAAAATTTGGTATACCTAAATATTTTGCATAACTGGTTGAAAAAGTTGAAACCTCAATCCAACAATTAGCATTCCAAACTTTTAAAACACTGAAAGTCGGATGTTATTGTCCCCAGAGCAAATATTTTGTATGCAAAACCAGAATTACTTCCTCGTTGGGAAAATGTACATACCATAAGCACAACAATCTACAAATAACACTACTTCCATGATCATCATTTACGCATTCGCTAACTGTATCGCCTTGACCATCCACCAGATAAAAAATGAATTTTAAAATAAGTAGATTCTTATCTCTAAAAAAACAGGTTGTCAAACTTAAATGCCTTCTTTAACAGAACATACTTTTTACCAAACAGTTCTACAAGAAGATATGTACTTGCACGTAGTTGAACATTGGTTGTGCCATGGACTCCTTGATGTCATTGTTCATGTAATCTTCGATAGCTGTTTGATCGTTCTAGTGTTCCACCTTCATTTCACCAGCTGACTGCCTTGCAAAAATGATCTTTGAGAAACCAGTGGAACAAGAAAATATTGAACAGCGAATAGCCAAAATAAACAGCAAAATATTATAAGCAAACCCATAAATTTCTTACTGGCATACCATGCCATCGACATGGCATGACGATGACGGTGATGGTTGCAAGTGCCAATGGCAACACACAAAACGTATACCAACAATATAGTCAACTTTTATAGAAGTGGCTGTTGGACCAGTCTGTTTTGATAGTAAGAGCGAGTTTCTTTTTCCGATAAAATGACTGTAATATCTAAGCGGGTAATTCGTTTTCTATATTTTCGCTAAAATGAGTCACCTTCCTCTTAAATTCTTCGCTTGTTTTATTCTTCATACCACATCAGTTTGATTGAACGTTTTTGTGTATTTCTAATGCTTTGTATAAATTTTAACTGGACGCTGTGCTCTGTGGTGTATTTTGCTATTGATATTTCGAATAATTACTAGTTCAAGTTCAACTTAATGATAAAAAAAAATCTAAAAATTTGTTTAGTACCTATCAAAAAGTGTTTTATTTCAAAATACATGGTTTGAACTCATATTGGAATCAGACGCAAAAAACACTCGATTGATTTTTGCTCCTGACACAATTTTGTATTATTCTTGGTAAGGTTACTTGATCAGCCGAATCTATTAATATGCAGTTTTAGCTATTCTAAAAAGACTGGGAGCAGTAATATTTGAAATGTTTAGGTAATCGTGAAATAGACTTAAGGTTAGATAGGTTAGTATTTAAGCTGTAAACGTTATAATGGCAAAACATTAACAAGAAAAATAAATGTCAAACAACTGCTTTAGTGTGATAAAATCGACAAGTAAAACAGTATATGTACAATGTACCTAAAATCAACCAATGTTATAAACCCTTATGCAATAATTTAATAATTTATTTAAATACAAGGGAAAAGTTGTTGATGCAGTTGAAGAACTACTCTTAGGTTGAAAAAAATGAATAGTTTACATTTTATCAATGCATTGATTATGCTGACTTTGTTGAAGACTGGTTTTGTAAACCTTTTTTTCTTTGAACATTTGAATTAATTTTAATATTTGAAACAATTCTAGTGCGATCGTGATTATACCATGGTTTTACAAAGAATCGAAAATATCGAGGGAGAAAATAAGGATTATGTTGATTTTTCAAGGGTCAAAAGTGTTAGAAAGGGTTCAAAGTATTTCTTCAATGGAACATTTGAGTACCTTACTGATTTGGACGATTCATTCAGGGTAACAATTTATTCATAAACACAAATTCTTTACATGCATGAACATAATTTTTGATTTCTATTAACAGTTTTCGGTAGCTACTGCTCTGAGCGTCCTTCGAAATAGTCGTTTCACTCAGCAACCAATTCAAATTGAACCTACGAGTATGTGTAATTTTCACAATACGACATTTAGAAAGTACCTCGCGCCACCACTTAAAGATCATTCAAACTATCCTGAAATACCACCACAAGGATTGTGTCCAGTTCCAAAGGTATTGAAAGACGTACAAATGTGAACCAATATTTTGAGATATTTATTTTTCAGGGAATTTATTTTGTTAAGGAAGTTTTCTTCGACGATATAGATAAAAAGGTTTTGCCATCCCATGTACCTAAAGGAACTTGGAGAGTAGACATGATCTATCATAAAAAGGACAAAATTATTGGCGGTATGAGAATTTTTTGTGATGTAGTTTAATTAATAACAAGTGAATCAAGTTTTTAAATAAAGGCATATTTATCGAAGACATGCATTTTAAATTTTGAGTTAAGAATCATCGAAGTTGAGAAATTGCTGCCATTCAAAATACGTACATACCAATTGGAAAATTAAAGATATAAACTTAAACTCAAATTGATACTTCTAAAAAAAGCTATGAACCAAAATTATTTTGGTTTATAAAAAGTGTTTTATTTCATAATTATTATTCATAAAATAAATACCTAATTGTACATCAAAATAAGCGCTTCCAAGTAGGGTAGACTGGGTACGGTTGAGACAATTTCGCTTTTATTGTCCATAACTTTGATTTCTGTAAACCGAGCGATGAAGTGGATATGTTCATGTTATGTTAAAAAAGCGGGTTTTCATCTACAACTGAAAAGTAACTTCTGAGTCCTACGTGCATTATTTTATGAAAAATGTGGAATTTAAAAAGACATCTTTTTTGTTGCAACCGTACCCATACCAAGGACGGTTGGAACAGCGACTGGGGTCAGTTGAAACAGAATGAAATAATAAACATATTTTTTATTTTTGACATTGTTTTACAATGTTTATCATATATTCCATTAGGTGATTAATTTTTTATTAATAATAATTTATTAAAAAAAAACATAACACAAAAAAATCAACAATTGATAAAACAAAACAAAACGAAAATAAATAATCCATCTTTACAAAACAAAACAAACTTACACAAATAATAATTTCAAAATAGACTGAACAAAAACGTTATTTCATCGTGGTTTTTTAAACAAAAAATTAATTAATCGGAATATTCCGAGTCGCAATTGTGGCAAACATATGAGCTCCTACGTAAATATTATGTTTCAACCGTACCCAAAAAAATGTTTCAACCGTCCCCAACCCTTCTTTAAATACAAAATTGTATATAACTATTGTCACATTAAAAACACGTTGAAACAATTCACTGCGATACGTTATGCGTTCTTCATTTATAACATAAAAAAATACACAATATTCTTACATAAATAGAAATTCAGTTATTGAAAAAGAAAACGGCACATAAATTCTTACTTTTGGTTGTCAATATAAAAGAAGTGCTCTCTCATACGATTGCCACGAGCAGCGTGCAAAGGAAAACTTACGATTGTAGCACTATGTTTTCGCTTCATTTGCTCTTGACAAACGTTCGCGTATCGCCTACTGTTCCTGGAAAATTTGATTTGTTTCAACCGTCCTTTGTTTCAACCGTACCCAGTCTACCCTACATATTCAGCAATTGAAAGTGAACATTTTTTTTTCAGCACAGACTAAAAGTTATAATCAAAAAATAAATTATTTTGATTTATTCCTTCAGCAAATTTCCAGCAATTTCAAATCGCCAGATCTCCCAATTTTCTCAGGTAGTTTACATCAAATGATGCACGAGAACAAAGGTCTGTTTGCCTTCCATCAGTCACTGAATATCAAGACTATCTACGAGGGCTGGTTACCGAGTCACAAAACCATTTTTTTTGGTTTTTGTTCTAAGGCTATTGCTATCCCATAGAAAGAATGTCTTCGGATGCAAATATCTCGGCAATCAGGGCTCAGAATCCGGTTTGGTAGGCTCAGAATAAAAAGAACTATTAAATATGTTGAAATTACCGAAATCGATTTCATCAGGATTTTTGAAAAAAATCATGGGTTTAACACCCCTTTCCAAAATTTTAGACAGAAAAAAAAATATTATTCCAAAACCCATCGAATGATACATCGAAAGAAAGGTATTGTCGAATTGTATTCACCGAAATGGGTTTCAAGTTCTTTGAAGGACTGGTAGCCGAGATATTGGTTAAAATGTAAATTATTTGCAGACATTTTCCTGCCATTTCAAATTGATATTACCTACTCACAATTTTCCTCGACAACTGTTATACAATTGTACATAAAATAAAGGGCTTACACGCTTACACTTATTTCATCTGTTATTGAAAGCGAATCTTTTGTTTTAGCAATCGGTTACAAGGTCCTATTCAAAAAAGCAAATTCTTTTGATTTCTGCCTTCAGAAAATTACCCGCGATTTCAAATCTGCAGATCTCTCACTTCCTCCAAGAAGCTTATGCCAAATGATGCAAAAGGAAAGGTCTGTTTGCCCTCTAATTAACAGCTATAGATAATATTATAATCTTATATGTTTTAAGACAATATATGTATTATGTATACATAAAAAAAAAAAATTCTTCGAAAACTCGAGCTTACCTACCTATATAGTTTCATTTTTGAATTCAAGCGGAGCATGATTGAGAATAAGAGTCTTTGTTCTTTATGTCAAAGGATATAAACTTTGAAGACTTGAGTCAAATATGACTCTATGTCTATATGACCATATTATTCAGATTATATAATGTAATATAATTATTGCCATCTGGATCCGGATAATAATTTTTAACAACAGGAACTTGATAATCTTAGCAATTTTAATTTTAATTCCCTATTGCATGTTTAAGTATAAATAACGCAATGCAGTAGATTCAACAGGGAATGTTCATGATTCCAATGTTTATATTTATGTTTTATAAAAAAACTTTCAAAACAGTATTGGAACTTTATCTTCACATTCCTTCAGAAGGTAGTGTCCTATTTTTAAGGCCAATTTTATACCTCTCTTTCTATAATTGAACTTGCATATTTTGATGAGGAACCTATGATAGTTATTCAACGTTTTAACCCATATTAATTTCAAGACAATCATGTTTTTTTTTTGTAAAAGCTGTTGGTTAAGGAAGGAATGATATTAACTTTACCCGCTCGATTTCAGAATTTTTTTTTCTAAATATTCTAGTTTGATCCGAGCAGAAAGAAGGCGCATACTTATACATTGATGTTCATGTTAGTCTCTGTGAATACAAGCACTAATATGGTCGATTTATCAATAATTAACAACAAAAAATATGTAAATAGGAATACTCTGCTTTGATAAGATCGACAAGCCGATGAACATTCATAATAATCTATTTTAAATCTATCTTCAAAACATTTTTTTGTTGATATTTAAACGGCGAAAAAGTTAACATTTTATTAAGAGACAAATCTCATATCACTTAGCGATGAAAATAGAAAATTTTAGATGTCTAGTTACTGCATTTATAATTTTGGTTTCAGTCCCCAGTTACGTCGTGAGTATTATTGAATTTAGTCTCAAAAACAAATTTCTTTAATTTGAAAAATTTAAGCAAGCAAGTGATTATTCAATTATCCTCGACCGAATGGAAGCTATCACTGCTGAAGGCAATAATCTTCTTGTCGATGCATCTAAGCTGAGAATTGTTAGAAAGCGTTCAAATAATGTAATTAATGGGACCCTTACGTACCTCAGTGATATGGACGATTCTTTTTCGGTAATGTTTATTGTTATTAAGAAAAAGATCTGAAATATTTGCTTATTCTTATTTAGGTAGGAGTTACAACTGCCGTAAGTTCATTTGGGAATAGTCGTTTTGTTGAACACCCTTATAAAATTGCGCCGACCCCTATTTGTATATTTCATAATACAACATTTCGGAAATACTACGAACCATCGCTTAGAGGTCACACGAACTATCCTGAAATTCCACCTGAAGGATTGTGCCCTATTCCAAAGGTAAGCACATTATTAGTTAAGTACCAACATGCTTGAAATATTTGTTCATTTTTTCTAGGGGAGTTATTACCTAAAGGAGGTTTTAATTGAAGACAAAGGTCTTCCGACTTATTTACCAATTGGTTTATGGAGAGTTGAAAAAAGGTTTTATAAGGAGGACAGTGTTGTCGGTGGTTTAAGGGCTTTTGTCAATATAATCATTAAGAATTAACTAAAACAAGTAATAATACTAGCTATCAAAATATGAATTGCGATTGACTAAGGATATGTAATCAAAAATAGGTGCCTATACATACATATTATTTTTATAACCGATAAATAATCAGTAAACACTCGTCATTTAATGAAACGGCTTAGAAGCATAACGATTATTTGAAAGCTTATAAATTGGGTAAAATGTTAAAACAGCACTTGTATCAATCAAATCTATTGTGCAGCTCTCGCATACCATATTTACAATGCAAAAATTTATTAAATCGACATCAGGTTACCATTTATATTTTTATACTAGCTGACCCGACAGACTTCGTACTGCCTCAATCGATATAAAAAAGAACCTAGACTTTTGTAGCCCGCTACCATACCTCCCGCTACCCTCTACCCGCTTCTCCACTACCGTCTACCCGCTACCCCGTCATACCCAGTTACACACTACCCGTTACTCAATACTTCTAAACACTACCCGCTACACCAGTAATTGCTACCCACTACGCACTCTGGCTACCCCGCTTCCCCACTATCCGGTACCCTGGTCCTAAGCATTTGGTGCCACTGGTACAAAAGTAGTGAGTCCTGAACGGATTTGCATAGAGTTGAAAAATATAAAATGCTATCAAAACATAGGGGTCGGTTACAACTAACATGATTCATGGCCCATTCGGTAATTTCAATCATTTATCGCCGTGTATGACAGATGAAAAATGTACCAAAGGATTTCCTAAGGATTTTACTAACGATACGATCACAAATGTTGACAGATATCTAATATATCGTCGAAGGAATTCCGATAATGTCGGACAATCATTTACGAAAAGTATCAAAAACATCGATATTGACATTGATAATTGTTGGGTGGTGCCTTATTCACCTCTACTGAGCAAAAAATTCCAAGCTCATATTAATGTATTGTTTTGTTGTTCAGTGAAGAGCATCAAATATATTTGCAAGTATAATGTTAATAAAGGCAGTGATATGGCATTGTTTGCTGTTTTAATGATGACAAACAGTATAGTATGAACATGTTTATTTATCTTCTATTATTTATCCTACCTTTCACAATAATAAGCTTTAATGTCACTATCACTACTACAATCAATGTACAAACAATAATAATAATCGACGAAATTTTCATGAAAACTGAGTAAGAAGTGGCTCTTAAAAAGTAGGGGTAAGTGGTAGGAAGTTGAAAATTAAGGACTGAATGTATTTCTTAATGCCACACCATAAAAAATTATTTAAAAAAAAAATGGCCCAAGAAATGCAAAACAAAAAGTGTGGGTTAGCCATCCTTAACAATTAGCGGTATAAAAATTAGTAATGAACGTGTTCTCATACCTACTGAATATACATATAAAATTTCATCAATATCGGTCAAGCCGTTTTGGAGGAGTATGACCACTAAAACTGTGACAGAAGAATTTTATATATAAGATTAAGAATACTGTGACGCTCTATAGTGAACACTCACAGTTGACCAAAGCCAAAGGCGTAATATGAGAACACAAACTTGTCAGATATAGTATGTAAATGGGTGCAGGATTTTTTGTGGATTAAGATTGTCAGTTTCAGGTTTGCTGTTTGCTAAAGCGTTCATGTTCAAGGTAAATAAACAGTCGTTTGATGCTGTCTTCAATTATTCTACTTTTGTCAATCTTCCCTTGATAGGAAAGGAACAATATCGAGTGTAAGACTGTGGTTGAGGATCTAACGAAAATAAGATTTGGATCGTTTTCTGAAAGACCCTTATAAGCTTTTAATCCCAAATCACAGTCTTGCTCTTGCTTATCTATTTTCTTCATGAAATTTAATTAAAGAAGTAAGTGGAAGTATGTACAAAGCGATGGAATATAACGAAACGAACAAAAACTTCAAAGGAATTTACACGAGAGAAGTTTACTAACTTCTTAACTATCTTTCGTTATAAGAGGTAATAATTTCGGTATTCAAAGAAATAGTTACAGAATCAAATGGTTAAATGGAGTAAGTAAACAAAACAATCTCAACAGTTAAAACATGACCTATATTATTATCACACTTCAACTCGTCATTTTAAGGGTAACCATGCAGACAAAAAGAACTTGATAACAATTGAACAATACTATAATGTAGTTCTCATTTATATGATTGTAACGCTTTAGTTCATCCAGAAACACTCCCGATTGTTCCCTTTGCTATCGAGAGATATTTTTCATCATTTATATAATTCCAGTCACTTCTCAAAGTTGCATGTACTGTAGGTTTCCTGCATAGATAAGAATATTATCACCATAATGACCCGAAAACCGAATCTGTTCGAAGACTTTTCTTTTTAGTTTAATGACTTAGCTAACATTCATCTCGACAATGGTATAGTCTTAAGTCTATGAACACAACAAAGCAGTATAATCTCAGGAAGGCGTTTACCTTTTGTTGGGTTTCTCATAAAACTAATCCATTTTATAGAACCTGTTTCGAAACAATAATTTTGAGAAGGCAATCGAATCACATCAATGGAAACTGGCCCATAAGAGTTCCTTCTTCTGAGCATAATATTATGTATGTATAACCGAAGGTGAACGACATTTTTCATATAGCAACTTCTAGTTGTAGGGTACCAGACTGAAAACCGAAATGCCTTTAGGTAAGTTGTTCTTTGGTTACAATTTTTTATTTCCAATAAAATTTACACAAAAAAACAATGAAACTTGAGCTGGCATTGATTATCGCTTGAGTGCACTGCAGGTAAAGGTTTCTGACGTCAGTTGTTAGAGCTTCTATAAAAGAAATTAGGTACTATACATTTTATCACTTTGGATCTCTAGTTATCTACTTCTTCAAGATATAAGTGAACCACGCTATTTCGACAAAGATTATGTCTGCATAATCTATTTTCAGAAGTCCTAAGAGCCTATTCCAAGGATATTGAAAATAATTAATTGGCAAATTATTGCATTTCAACCACGGAGTGCGTGCAATAATAAAATTGTTCAATATTGATAGGAAAAAGTGAAAAGAAAAGGTTATTTTGGTCTCAAGAAATAATTCTTGTTTTGTCTTTAAACAAAGAAACAAAGATAAGCTTGAAACATTTTTTTTTTAACTCGTCATTTGTTCACCTCGTGAATATGTGTTAATTGCCGAGAGAACAGGGAAACGGCGACAAGAATAATAATAGATGTTTTTGAGGTCATCAATAATCTTAATCCGAAAACACGTCTCAAACTCAAATGAGTATGAGAACGTGGATGTGTTAGTTTCAGGATAAAATCATTTAAACGGACTTATAATGAAATATTTGATAAATATGAGACATGCATCTATACATTACATACATTTATAAATTGTTGACATATAATTTACTATAAGAATCTGGTTCTTCCTGTGATATGAGTGCGGTCGAATTTTTTTTTAAAGGAACATTCTTGAGATAAAGTCGAGTGTGAACACAAACAAAAATTTAATGGGTGCGGAATATAGTATTTTTGCTGATATATTGAAATAATTTATAAGATTGACTCGACCGGAATAAATGGCTTTTGGCAATGATTGATGATTAATTAAATTCTCGACATTAATTTGCGAACCCACAACGATGGTTTACGATATATGAGTGAGTGAATCTACCATTTATATGAAAATTCTGACGGCAGAAATTTTGTCTGACTACCGGTGCTGTACAAAACATGCAAAACTCGAAACTTAATCTTATAGTTCTTAATTAAATCGAGGCTTTGAAACTTCCCTGATGCACATTTTATTTAAGTACAATCAATATTCTCACCACCTTACCGGGAATGGTTAAAATTTCACACAGTCAACAGTTGAGACAAAATTTCTTTAATGAAGACACCCATCACAAACAAATCGAAATCTTCTCTAAGACTAGAATAGAACATACATAAATAAGTGTGTTAGATTTTATTCTCATACCAATAGTAAAACCATCAAATTAATAACCACGGCCTAAACAAGTATCTACAGTTGTTGCACGGCACTCGCTTGGTCTCCACTTCATCATTACACTCTAGCAATAAAAATGCTATACCTTAAAGCTGGTTGTAACTTGTGACCATCAACTGCAACTGCAGGTAGTACTTCCATAAAACCACACCAATTTCAGGTTGATTTGCTCTCACCTTTGCCTATATTTTAGCGTACAAGTTACAAGTAGTTATAACTTTACGAGCTCCATCACCATCAAAGAAGAGAAAGCAAGTGATGGCTGATATTTCCTTCAACTTGCTTACATTTTTAATGAATGAAAAAGGCCAAACCGCAATGAGCAGCTATAAGAGTGAAAAAATGTATGCATGTCGTAGAACACACAACTTATATCAACCACCCTTCCTTCCTACCAAGATGATGGACACTGACTATAAGGAGAAGGACAGTGCAAGTGCAACACAGACTTTACCATAATAAGAATCAATGCCCATAGAAGAAACGTGATCACCAGAAAAGAGTCAAATCGAAAACTACAGCATCGACGACAAGTGACGCATTGGAATACACTATTCTTCAAGCGTTACGCTGCAAATTCAAATCGATATTATCTATGAAACATGTAGTCGGAACCCAAAGAAGGTTTCAAGTGAGTGTTCAATGTTAAGAAAATAAAAACTAGATAAACTCGATAGACATCACCTTACTTGATTACGAATTCAAACAGGTATTGGAATGAAGGGGGCCTAAGGCACTGAAGTTATAGGAACCTTTTAAAAAGCTCTTCCACAACTTATACATTTGATTAGACTTTGGACATTTTTTTTTTGTATAAATCAACGAACAAATCTGATAAAGCATTTTCAGTTTTCAAAGTCCGTCCCTGCTAAAAGTTACATGATGCTGCGTGGCGGTGTTTTTCACTTGAACGCACACGCTGTTGTCGTTTCCCGTCCAATAGGTTGATGTTGATTTGATGGAAGGTTAAACGATTTATCCAAGAAGCTGCTGTATTGCCACTGATCGAGTATGATGCCATGCCAAAAGAAGAGTGTTAAGTGGATAAACGTAGAACGACCAGGACGTATATACGGACCGGCTCGCTGCAAACAGAACAAATGAAACCATCTAGCGCAAATCTTAACTCTTGCCCTGTCAACTTACATCAGAATATTATACGTTGGGAATAGGGAATGAATGAAAATTACAGCCTTTACAGATTTGCTGTAAAAATGTGTCTTGGGTCTTGGGTATCTGTGAAATAGAATATCCTGAAATTGATGCTTTGGCTTGAAGAAGCTTTTTGAATATAATTGCACAATTTAAAAACACAAAAAAAACCTTGGAGGGTTTATTCACTGGTGTGTACAAATATAATGTGTATTTATGTAGACATAATGTTATATATATGCATTACGGACATTGCTTCAAGGAAAATAGACATTGACCATCGGAAGTGGTACTGAAGACGTGATTCGTAAAGGGTGTAATTTCAAACAAATTCTATAAAAATGAAACGCAAATTGGTTGTATGAATTATACAAACACGATGCAACTCATATGAAGCGAGAAAAATTAATGGTGGGTTTTCGCTATATACTTTTAACCTTGTTAAGAGAGCCATGAAAAGGTTGTAATGAAAAGAAATATATTTTTTTTCGGCTCGATGCCCAGGTCTTCGAAGAAATTAACCAGCCGCGTGTAGTGTTCAAACACAATTATGCAGTTTGAATGAGTTTAACTGGCCAAATTTTGCACTTTAAACCCTCATTAAATTTGTTTATAACCAATTAAATAAAATTCAAAGTTATAGTTTAAAATTCGCGCGAATTTATTTTTAATTTTATTCAAACAAAAAAAAAGCATCGGCGGCGTGTCCTGTCCCCAGCATGAACAATCTTAACTCACTGATTTCCCAAAAAAGCCACTATTTATATAGAAATATTTAAACGAAAAATTCAAATGCTCGTTCTCCAGGATTCTCAGCGCTTGGGATCTCATAAAATTTCTGTTTTTGAAAAAGGATGTGGCCTTATACAGGGATGTTAGAAAAATCGAAAAGGGTATCGGATTTCGATCTCCTTAAATCTCAAAACATGGAGTGACGAAAAGGATTAGATTCTTATAAAAAAGGTAGGATAGGGTGTTTTCATAAACGTCGGAAATCTGCGTTAGTACAATCGTCTTTCTGCTTTGTTGCATAAATGAACGCACCAATTCTGCAGAACGCGTGCAGGCCTGCTTTAGTACAATTTTAAGTAAGTCACTGAATGTTCATAAACATCAGACAAAAATCCAAAAAAATCCTTTAAAAAAAAACATAAATTTCACTTAAAACAGAAATTTATTAAGAAAATATGAATAATAAATTCATTTTTCGCAATTCAAATTACATATTTGCTTTTATTTCCCACGTTCTCTTCTTCTGTCTCCTGTCTGCAGTCAGTGTAAAATGGCTGCACAATCTGCCCGACGCTGATGATATTTAATATTTATGACGTTTATGAACATGCCTACTGCAATTCATCTGCCTTTGTACGACGCAGTTTCTGAGTTTATGAACAGATCTAAGTTAGGCCCAGTGATCACTTTATAACAAGATTGGAAACCTACCTACGTTTTACCCTCCAAATACCGCAAAAGTTATTTTTTTCATGCACACATACTCTTGCAGCTAACTTGCTTTTTATTATGTAGGCAACTGTATCTTTATTACAAAAACACGCATACTCTTACAGCTAACCTGCTCCTTAAGTTTGTATTACACGCATACTGTTTCAGCTAACCTGCTCCCTCAGCTTGTAGGCAAATGTCAGTTTGACAGCAAGGTTTCCAATCTTGGTATAAGTGATCACTGGTTAGGCCTAAGTTAGGCTGACGTTTATGAAAACACCCATAGTTTCCGGGAAAGTATATTTCCAGATTTCGTTTTCCAGTAATTTGATTTCGAAAACAAATATACCATCAACTAGTTCGCCTTGATTCCCCTAAGAAGGTACTTACAACATTATACAAATTTTGTTTAATGCATTTGCTTACTAGATTTTCAGGTTCGGCTTACAGGTTAAAGCTCAAAGAATGTGAGCAGAAAAGTACTGTAACAAAACCAACAAAAATTCACTTTCAACTTTTTTGAATAATGGCTAAAAATAAAGCAGAACCACTCTCACTTGAATTCAGAATGCAGTGAAGTCTCGTGCTATGTCTCGTGTCGGTTTTTGAAATAGAAATGTTTATTTTTGTAACTTCCTGAATTTAGAATTCAACAGACTGTTTTTGGGGTCGATGAAATGTGAAGAATGAAAATTGTGTGCTTTAGTAAAAATTCTAGAGAAAGAAGAACTAGCGTATGCACTGTCTAATAGGCAGGTACATATCCCTCTAATTGGTGTATTACCCTTTCGGCCAAACCTTTGTGAAGATTAGAAATATGTATATCAACTTGGTAGTTAAATAACTACCTACTACCTCATAATAATAAAATAACAATCGATTATGTAAGTAACAAAACAAAATCAAATACTTGATAGGTCTACTATCTTAAACATGCTTCTTAACCACGTTTCATAACTACAAAACGAATTCAAAATAATATTTCTTTATTTATCTATATTTTACATACACTTGTGTACATAAACAAAAAATATTGAAACTTCATATCAATCGTTTTATTTACCTTTTCGTTTGAATTTCAGAGCGCCATCATAATTTGTTGTTTTCAAAAAAGACGACACACGTACAAAAATGTATAAATCCAGAATCAGACACTCGTCTAGCGAGTGGTTTCACTTTATTACTTTTACAATGGTAGCGCAGTTGGTTGGGAAAAGAAGATAATATAGGTATGTATATGTACGTTTATTCACGAAACAAACTCAAACTATACAAAGACACAAATCGTCAAAACGTTAAAATCGAAAACTTTAACAACATCCAACGTCGCGTTGCTGTGAAGTTTAAAATATTTCCTTGCACTATACCGATGTCAAATCACTTAGCACTTATACCAAGGTATGTCACACCAATACAAAATAATGCCATGAAATCCGAAACGAAAACACAAATAAAAGAACAAAACAAGGAATTCTCTCTAAACCAAACCAAAATTAATTAGTATTCCAATGATAAACGTTGAATTTGTATTTTCAAA
This sequence comes from Sphaerophoria taeniata, assembly GCA_943590905.1. Classification (NCBI taxonomy): domain Eukaryota; kingdom Metazoa; phylum Arthropoda; class Insecta; order Diptera; family Syrphidae; genus Sphaerophoria; species Sphaerophoria taeniata. Next base: position 566,117 of record OX016540.1, read on the forward strand.
TATAATTTTATTCGCTTAGTCGAAGATAGGTAGGGTACCTTTGCTTTGAAGGCCAGATTGAAGTACTATCTATAGAAACGGCCGCCGCCGACGACGACGATCGAAGAGCCAACAAAATTATGATGTACTATAGCTAACTTTATCGAATTCTTTCGTTCTACGAATCCTCAACACTGTCATCGATTATAATGTGGTTTTGCCATTTTTGCCAGAGATACGTTTTTAACAATAATAACGTCGCGTTTGTTTTTTTTTTTTCTGCTTACACAAGTCCACGAGTTTTGAATACTAATCACTGGATTTTGCCAAGTTCAGAATTAGAATTTTTATTTATCTTTGATGAGGAATTTTTATTGCACAGCAGAAAAAAAATTCAAACCTAAGAGCTAGACTTCCGACGCACTTTTTATTGCAACAAATTTTCAAACAAATTTCACCGCGATCATGGCCATAAACACAGATACTTATTCGATTTTGAAGTTTTCTTCTTACTGATTGAACCTTATAATTGAAAATGACGCAATTCAAAACTTTTATGAATAGTAATTATTTTGTTTTCACACTTCTCTGTTGGTTGGGTTTTTTTTTCCTTTTTATTTGACTTGTAGATTTTTTCACTCAACAGAAAGTTTAATTTATTTGCAACAACTCGTTTTCAACCGATCGAGTGCCAAGAAATAAACTAATCAGGCAATACAGATGTATCCAAGTTTCGTTTCTTCACAAATAAATACACAAAAGCAGGGAATGTAATTGTTAGTGATAAGAACAAACAAAAACCAAGCATTCAAAATATAAATTGTAAACAACTTCAAAAGAAGATGTATGCTCGTGTGTCAATTTATTTTCTTTTTAAGTTTTTAAGAAACTGAATTTTTTTTTCAGAAAAGTAGGTACCGACGATCACGAAGTCGCAACCAGCACAACCAAAATGTTTGCTTCGTTCAACAAAACTAACAGAGTGTGCGCTCACAAGATTGTCCGAGAGCGATTCGATCTTCCTACACTCTCTATGACTCTATCCAGCTCCTCGAATCAAAAACCATCCACCGCCCGCTCCCCGGTTGGCGACGCACCATGACAATATCCACAATATCAGGTGGAAGTTCAAGTTATTCCACAGGTGTGTGAGGTTCAGTTAGTTATTTCACTTGTTTCGAAGACCAGATCTTTGTTGTGTCTTTATGTGTCGTCGTCATCTTTGTCGTTGCTTCGTCGACATTGTTTAACCGTTTTTATTTGTGTTGGGTCTTGACTCTTGAGAGCTTATATTGAGGTTTGCGAGTTGCAATTTCTCTATAAAGAGTTCTCTCTCAGACCAGTCAAAGAAGTCACACTGGGGCTTAATATGGGTCCGGTATTGGTATCTGGTTTTTCAAACGCATGAGTCTACTCTTGTGCTGGTTCCCGTACTTACAACTTGTCTCTTTGACAAGTTATTTGTGTTCAGGTACGATACGATTTAGTTTTGGTCAAATGGATGGTTTTGTTCGTTTTTTTTCGGCGATTTATCATACAAAAGGTCCGTTCTTTTACTTTTTGGGCAGTTTGTGTAAAAACTGTCAAAAATCATCCCCACTCCTCAAAATTTTGTGATTCACCCAAAAAGTAAACGAACGCTTCACACCAAAAATCTGCCGAATGCACAAAATTATGTCAAACGTCAACAAAATTCAATGTACTTACTTCTTATGATTTGACAGAACTTACACAAACTGCCACAAGAAATTTTTGTGGCTAAATTCGGCAGATAGGGGAAATATTTTTCTCCTTCAAAAGTGACAGATTTTAATTTAAGTGGCAGTAAACGAACGAAAAAGTGGGAGAATATGGCAGTTTTGGGCAGTTTTATGGGGTAAACGAACGGACCTAAAAATTCCGAGTTCAGTTTGAAAACCTTAGAACAATTTTAAGAATTTGTTTCAACCAAAATTTTATGTAGAATAATTTTTGTTAGCTGTAATAAATTCAATTAATTCAACCCTCTTCAAGGCTTTCTAACATATTAGATTATATTATTTAAAAAGTTCCAACTAGTTTGTTTTTAAGGCCGTTAGATTCAAATATTACTTGGTTCGAGTTTTAATTAAAATTTACTGGATAACTTATAGTAAATGCAATTAGGTACACAAATATAGGCGTACAGGAAGACCTTTAAATGAAGGGCAAACAGCCTGAAATGATAACTTTTAATTCATTTTTAATTATAAAAACTCGAACCTTTAAAACTAAGTCATAAAAAGAAATAAAACAAGATGAAGATAAACACTGATTTCGCATTACAAAATTCTTAAAGTTAGACTTCAATGTACAGATAAATATGATAACCATTGAATAAGACATTAAAAGAAGAGACAAATCTTAATAGAGAGCAGTCTTTAGTATACTTAGCTACCTACACCCACTAATACAAGAACTCCAGGTAGGTACAAGTGTACCGTGCAGTGTTAGAGTATAAGGCTACTTATTCTCCAAAGAGTACGACAAAATAAAAACCATGGTTGCCACATCAGACTATTTTCTATGTAATATTATATTATTGTCTCTTGTAAGTAATTTTGACATTAAACTATCATTTGTTCACGGTCTTTATTATTTTTGTTTATTTTTCCTTTGTTCTCGACTTCCAATTTTCAAAGTATAATCAGACAAAAAGAAAACGAACAACGTTGAAGTTGTTTCGATAAACTATTAAACTACTACCTATATTATTTTGATTTCCTGTTTTATTTTTTTATTTATTTACTATCTTCTTTGGTCAGCATAGCTGCCACGACTCATTGTGTTTACTGTAGGCAGGTAAAAACAAAATTCTGGTTTCCTGGAATTCAAATTCGATGCACCCGGATTTCCTCAAAGAAAACCAAAATATACATCACATTCATACACTTGTTGATTGAGTAGGGGTCAAAAAAAGGATAAGAGAGGGAGTGCCGAGATGTGAACTGACACTACACAATGGGAATTTGGATATTGTATTTTTGATTTAGAAATTCGATATTTTTTCTCACCGTTCTACTCCTTTGAACCTTTTTCATTACTTTAGTACCTGCAATGAGTTGTTGAGATGTTGCACGTAGGCTGTGATTGGCTTTCATCTAGAAGTCAGGCACTGAAATTTTTATTTATGATGGTTCCTTACTTTATTGCTTTAATAAAAAGGGAATTTCAACGATAACGATAACATTACGTAGCTACTAAGTGTTTCCCGTTCCAAATGGGACAAACAAAACAGACATGTAAACAAGATCAAAAATTGATCAGAATTCTATTTTATTTCGTGTAATATACTAGATATCATATTTGTATTTATACAATCTTGAATGAATAAAAATGTGAATTCTACTCTCAAATTGTAAAGGAAAACGCCCTTTTCTCATATTTTAATTGATGTAACTACTGTATGAAGGACCTACTCTGAGAATTTCCTCATACTTTAGGATGTTTATCAAAACTAAGCTCGCTATTTTCTATTTTAATATTAACATTGACCTTGATTGATGGTTTTCATTCAAACATAGCCAAGGCCATCATAACGACAATTGTTGCATGACAATAATATTATATTGAAAATTATCTAATGTAGGTACCTTAATGGGAAAAATTTACATGTGGTCATGGTCTCCTTGATCTTGACCCATCTCCTGCTTGTCTTGCCCATAAACGTATGTGCATTGTGCATGTGAGATAAGTGTTCTCATGGTCTCATGCATGAAAGATCCACCTTTCTTAGATAGTTTTATTAGAGACTGGGACATCAAACGAGTCGTCGATTCCCTCTTCTAAGAAAGCAACACATAGTTTATATTTCCACTTGGATAAGCAGACAAGTCGTTCTCGAATAAGGATCCCATTAGGGGTTTTCTGTAGACAGAGAAGAACCAAACATAATTAGTTGCGTTGGCATAGTAATTTTAATGTCTCATGAAGAATAAAAAAAAAAAAACAGTCATTAAGAGGGAAGGTCTCTTGGTCTTGGCTATGCGACAAAAAATCGTGTGAGCCGATAATAATAACGAATTTACAGAAGTATTCTAATCTAAACAAGCAACAATTCTCAATTGTTTCGGTTACGGAAGAAAAAAAATATTTAACAAAACAAAATAATGTTATGCAGCATTAATTTCTTAATTCAAGGTTTCATTTTAATTTTATTTTGCTTACATTTGAAATTAATTTGTATCTAATGATAATATTTGTTTTTGTTTCAACAGTTTGTAACTTTTGTGGGGAAATGTAAAGCTCAAGCAATATTAAGTTAAAATTTCTTATGTTAAGGCCTGAGTCCTAAATGAAAAGATTGAACCAATCATGTACATAATGTACATCCAGTGCCGGCTTTTGGGTATGGCGACCCAGGCGGTCGCCTGAGGCGCCACAATCTAGGGGCGCCCAACAGCTGGCATAACTTCAACATAGGCAAGAAGCAAATCAACAAGTTGTGAAGTTGTCAAGCTCTTGCTCAAAAAATTCATATCGAAAAGTTTCATGATTTTCATCTTGTTATGTTATAACAGACTATTTCCAAATGTCATTTTGTTTTTATTTTCACCATCAGTGCCGGCTTTAGGGTATGGCGACCCAGGCGGTCGCCTGGGGCGCCACGTTCCAGGGGCGCCGCGACAGCTGGCATAACTTCAACATAGGCAAGAAACAAATCAAGTTGTGAAGTTGTCAAGCTCTTGCTTAAAAAATTCATATCGAAAAGTTTCATTACTTTCATCTTGTTTTGTTATAGCAGACTATTTCCAAATGTAATTTTGTTTTTATTTTCAGCATACACTACACATGGAAAACACAAGAGTGAATTGAGGTAGTGTTTGGTAAAAAAAAACAACTTGAGTGTTGTTATGGCATTGTATTTTAAATCGCTATAGATTATCACCAGTTGGCGCTGTTAATTTCTTATTGCGTTTGTATTATCTATTTTAGTAAGGCATCTTTCCGTTTAAAGCGCAACCAGTCAAAATCAACCCATGGACTTTAATAGACATTAGAAATACAATGGATATGCATATCACATTATACAATTAACAAGGTATTATCATTTCAAATTAGGTATTTTACAATTACTGTCAACTATTTTTTTTAGTAGGTATTGTTTTTGTTCTCATACAGCAAATTTTGTTGTAATTTTCCTCTGTTCTTGGCATTTTGACATTTTTTCTTGTAAATTTGGGGTATGATGACGAATCAAATATCATAACATCTTTAGAAATACATTCAACATAGTAATACTAAAACTAATAGGAGATGTGCAGTGACCACGGAGTCACTATATATTTAGCGACTTAAGGGAACACTCCAGGTATAAGAACACCTATGAGCCCCGATGAAAAAGCTAATGTTGCCGTTAGCATGAGGTAAATTAGAAGTTATGGAACGATATTTAGAAGATTATTTTGTGGTATGGCGATTTTCGGCACAAGGCACGTTATATCCACGGTAGTCCAAGGGGAGCCTCAAAATCCTATCCCTCCGACGAACAAGCCCAATAGGCCATACTAGCTTGCCTGTCAGCAACTCACAACAACCTACTCAAAATAGAACAAAATCTTTGAGATATTGTGGATCACGGTGTAATGGTGTATTAGCATACGATTGCAATAGTTAAATAGGAACAGCTTAAATACCGTTAGAAGTTCTAGCCCTTAAAACTATGTTTAGTGAAATTTTAGAGCTCATTTGAGTTCCAAACTCAATTCTTCTCCAAGTTCTTACACTTTAAACCTTCGATTTAGAACTATGTCATAATTAGAACTTCGATAAAATTAGACCCTCGCATTCGGGGGTCTAATGCCTTGAAAGTCGATTTATTTATAATTTCGTTTTTTCAACCTTTAAAATAACAGAGAATAATAGGTGGAGGGAGATATAGAAAATTGATCAAATTTTCGATGATTTCCTATTTATGGACGTTGATTTTGAGTACGATGCGAACGTTATCCTGGAAGAACGGCGTATTTATCGAATGCCAATACGTGCCACTATTAATACATGGGACGACACTGATTTTTTTCGGCGCTTCCGTTTAACAAAGCAAACGTTTTTAGCAGTCCTTTAACTGGTAGCAGAAGACCTTCAACATCTACAACCACGGTAAAAATTAGAATGAATTTACTATGCACGTTTTTTTCTTGATAGTTTTTCGAATCCCACATTCTACGTAACAGCCAACACACACAAGCACCACACCACGGGCATCAGCATCTCAAAAATAAAAATAGGTACACACCAACAAGAAAAAAACAAAAACGAGAGAAATGTCGAGTTCCAAATATTCTAAAAACTAAGTTCTAACGTTAGACCGAGATTCACTAGGTCGAGTTTTAAAGGGAATTTAGAACTTGGTGAGGAAATGGGGCGTAATTTAATCGAAGTTCTATTTATAAAAAGTTCTAAATCGAAGTTCTAACGCATTAGAACTTGGTGAAGAATTGATTTAGAACTCAAATAAGTTCTAAAATTTCACTTTTAAGGCTAGAACTTACCAACCTTTCGCGGTGTTCCACAAGGTTCGATCTTGGGTCCATTTTTGTTCTCACTTTATGTTAATGAATTACCATCAGTGATAAAAAATGGTTCAATTCATATGTATGCTGATGATGTACAAATACATTTAAGTTGTCAGTTAGGGCTTATTGAACACGGTGTAAGTTGCCTAAATGAAGATCTTGATCAAATAGCCTGTTGGTCGCAGAAAAATGGTCTTTTATTGAACCCTAAGAAATCTGTAGGTCTTGTGATATCTAAGAAAGTTGTTGACCTTTCTTACTTCCCTCCTCTGCTCCTACATAGCTCACCAATTAAATATGTTGAAATTGCTAAAAATTTAGGTATGGTATTCAATCGAACTTTAACATGGAATAATCACATAAACATAGCTGTGGGTAAAACATATGGGATTCTACGTACCATGTGGGCAACACAATCTTTTACGCCCATAAAAGTGCGGATGCTATTAGCAAAAACGTTGGTCTTACCAACTCTCATTTATGGCTGCGAAATATATTCCCATTGCGATTCCGTCAGCAAAAGAAAGCTAAACGTTGCTTTTAACAGTCTGATACGCTATATCTACGGTTTGCGCAGATATGACAGTGTAACCGATTTTTCCAAAAAACTTTTAGACATGACTTTTGAAAATTTTCTTAAGTACCGAGCATTAAGTTTACTTTCAAAGATACTCCTCAACCGTGAACCTCAATATCTCAGTGATATGATAACTATGCCATCTTCACAAAGGACTCGTATGCTTACTCATCCGCGCTATACCTCCCTCACATCCGAGCGTCAGTTCTTCGTATATTCGGTTAGATTATGGAATTCTCTCCCACGAAATATAAGAGAAATTGACGATGTTTCGAAACTACAAAGTAGAATAAAGCTTCACTTTTCGCAGCAATAATAATTTGTTTACAATTTGATACCAAATTTATAGTTTTTTCCCTCTCTTCCTTCTTTTTCTTTTTTCTTCTCTTTTGTTTTTTTTTTCTTTCTTGGTTTCATTTTTTTTTTTTTTTAATAATATTTTCGAATGTATTTTAGTAACAAAATTGTCAAATCCTAGCTTTCATTAAATGTTTAATTGTAGCTTATACCTAAGTTATAAGACAACATGTCTTAATGTGTATAGGTTTTCAAGAAATAAATAAATAAATAAATAAATAAAAATAAATAAATAAATAAACTTTGTCAAGAAACTAGGCGTAAGTGTATTTGTGTTTGACATTTTCAAATTCAAAAGAAATCAATATTAACAGGATAAAATTAATTATTATTACTAAATTGTTAAGAAAAATTAATGAAAAATGCATGTAAATATGAATAGCTACCGTGTAACATAGTGACTTGAAATGTTTATAGTATTTGCGTATAAGAGAATTATACACAGTTATTCTTTAAAGCATAAATTCTACTCCTTCATCAACCTGCAATTTTTTAAGTGAGATACAAGTTTCATCTTTTTAATTCTGGAGGAGGAGGTAATATAATTTGTAATTTAATAAAGGGCGCCAAATATTTGACTCGCCTGGGGCGCCAAGATAGCTAAGGCCGGCCCTGTGTACATCGTTATACAGGGTGATTCACGAGCGTTGTGCCAAAAAGCTAGAGCGTGTAGGTTGAGTTGAGACAAGAAAAAAATTGTATAGGAGGGGGGGGGTCTATTCCCCCCCGTTTAGCCGGGAGGGGCAATTTTCTGAAAAATTGACTTATTTTGCTTTAAAAAATGTTAAAAATCAACGGCTTCGCTTACAACACAGTGCTATACTTTTTTGAAAAGCCAAAAACTTCTTCTTTCACTTTGTTTTTAAATTAAATTGTTTAAATGAACAGTTTAAGAAAAATAAATTTTCAAACTCAAAATTTTCAAAAAAAAAGCAAAAAAAAACATTTTTGAACTAATTTTTTTCAAAATTTTATGTAATTAAGTACTAATTTTGTTTTAAAAATTCAGTGTGCTTGTTAATTTTTAGTCAAAAACAGAAAACCGGATGCAAAAATGTCTTTTAGTTTTTGAGAAATTAAGAAAAAATCAAAACCACTTTTTTCTAAAAAAAATCTTTGTTTTTATTTTTACCTATCTGGACTTTTAGTTTAATTTATTAGTTTAATTTATAAATTTAATTTTTTGTGATTGGAGTTTTATGAGGACTCAATAAAGTAGAAAAGTATTGGATTTTCCCTGGATTAATCATTTTTTTCATTGATAACGTCTGCCATTGACGATTGACCTTTCACTTCTAGCTCTCAGTGCTCTCGTCGGCGGATTCTTGAAAGCATGCTACGACTTGGACGCCATCTATTGGGATATCTTTCAGCGTAGAGTCTTTCAGCTTCCCGATCTCGACAATAAGTTAAACCGTAGCAGAAGTTCCTGTCCGCTAACTCTTTTCGAGCGTATGAGTTTGTTATTGTTATGTGTTGATGAGTTAATATTTTAATTGTAAATGGTTGTTTAGTAAATATGCGATGCCTTTTATTTACCTATAGGTTGTTTTTTCATTCAAGAAAAAATGCGGTTTAATTATCTTAAGCCCCTAGCAGGTAGAACTCTTCGCCAGTGAGTGGCCGTGGCCCCAGGTATAGTAAGAAAAAATTACAGGTCAGTTTTCAGACGTTATCAATGAACAAAATGGTTAATCCAGGGATAATGTAATACTTTTCTACTTTATTGAGTCCTCATAAAACTCTAATTACAAAAAATTAAATTTATAAATTAAACTAATAAATTAAACTAAAAGTCCAGATAAGCAAAAATAAAAACAAAGATTTTTTTACGAAAAAGTGGTTTCGGTTTTTTCTTAATTTCTCAAAAACGAAAAGACATTTTTGCATCCGGTTTTCTGTTTTTGACTAAAAATTAACAAACACACTGAATTTTTAAAACAAAATTAGTACTTAATTACATAAAATTTTGAAAAAAATTAGTTCAAAAATGTTTTTTTTGCTTTTTTTTTGAAAATTTTGAGTTTGAAAATTTATTTTTCTTAAACTGTTCATTTAAACAATTTAATTTAAAAACAAAATGAAAGAAGAAGTTTTTGGCTTTTCAAAAAAGTATAGCACTGTGTTGTAAGCGAAGCCGTTGATTTTTAACATTTTTTTAAGCAAAATAAGTCAATTTTTCAGAAAATTGCCCCTCCCGGCTAAACGGGGGGGAATAGACCCCCCCTCCCATACGATTTTTTTCTTGTCTCAACTCAACCTACACGCTCTAGCTTTTTGGCACAACGCTCGTGAATCACCCTGTATATAATCGGTCATAATTTTAACAAAGCAATTTTCTATTTGTATTCAATATTCTAAAAAAAAGTTTATCTTTAGTAAAAGAGTATAGAGCTCATTCATTGAACAAATTTATATATTTCAATATTTTTGGTAAAAATAACATCAGAAACGATCAGGCCATTGATCACAAGTCAAACAGTTTAGATATTACTTCTTTTTTTTAATACAGGTGCGATCCAATCACTCAGTTTCTATTATTCTAAACAATAAAATCAATAACATCGAAACATTACATCAAATCAAAGTATTTCAAATCAATTAAACCCATCCCATTAGCACGGCTGGCACTCCCTAAAGCGTATAGAGTTTGCATCGCAATTACTAATTGTATTGTAAAACTTGTCAATTTTACAATGTAGGTAATTATTATTATGATGTCGCACCCAAAGAGCTCTGTTGTGCAATCTTCACCAGAAACGTAGGTAAATATTCTGCGCAATAATAATAAGTCGTTAAATAATTATGTTAGACGAACCTTGTAGGCCTCTGCCAACTATTTCAAACAATTTTATTTACAAAATTTCTACAAATTTAACAAGGTTTGCGCAAAAAGTTTCTTGACCTTTCGTTTCAACCTCTTTACAAATATAAGTACTCGTAGTTGCTTATTGTACCACCACGAGAGCATTTATGTGAATTTATATTTAAATAACGAAGCAAATAATTTACCTTTTGAGACAATTTGGCGTAGTTAAACTTGAACTCGACAAAAAGCTAATAGCTCATGATGATGAACTCCCAATTATTACAATGACATAGAAATAATGAAAATTCAAAACCGAAATTTACAGAGGAATTATAGTGTTGCGTTGTTGTGCTTATCTTTGCGCGAGGACACTTAATTTTGTTTATATTTTGAAACAAATAACCGATAATGACTCCAATGCCATGTGTGGTGTAAAAATGGCAATTTTTTTTAGTACACCCAACGGAAATGCCGATAAACTACAGATTCAGAAGATACCGTTATGAATTTTCGACGAATTATGGTGATTCACCAACTGGAATGATGATGATGTAATTCAAAACTGCGACAAAGGATGAACAATTTCGGGGATCGTTTGGTTGGATGGAAGATTTCTTATTTTTTGACTGGAGCGCGGGAGGTTTAAGCACAAAAAAAAATCGAAATAGCATCAGCATCACACGCACATCTCACGATCACAATTCACAATGTCGTCAAGGAGGTGTGTCGCACAGCACGGACCCAAAAATAAATCAAGATATAAAAATCCCTTAAACTCGAAACGACTCGCTTAACTGCACAATCTTTGACGCAAGAAAAGATTCGGGTTTCGGAATTCGAAGCCAACGAACATGCAACTTCTTAATTTTAATCTAAAAATAAATATGTTGGCATACAAAAATAAAGACGATGTGCTTCTTTTTTGGATTTCATGAGTCTTTGATTTCTGGTTTATTTTCGGTCCCTTGCGATCGGGAATGTGATTTAAATCGTAATTGTTTCTTGGATCTGAGTTATGTTACTTATTTTAAGGTAGTGTTTTAGTATGACATTGTAACAGTTTTCAGCTTGCAATTTCGAATGCATTATTCCAGGCGATGACTTGTAATACATTGATACATTATATACTTCGCTGGTTTCAGGTATTATCACTAGTCTAAAATTTGAGTTTTAGGCTATCCTCGTTGGTTGTCGTACAGCGAACGTTCATCCGTTTTTGCAATTTGTTTTTAAATTAGTTTTGGCTGGTCTCGTTAATTAAGCGTGGCTCGATTTCAGCTATTGTTAGCTGTTAGCTGTTCCATATTTACTCGAAATTTAAAAATTTCACATTATTATGTGAGCATAGGTATTTTGTCTATTTTGTATTTAGCCTAATATTTGCTTACCCGGTTTTGCATGTTATTTTTATCTGCATTGTTTAGTCTATTTGTGGTTGTTGTTCAGATAAGAAAATTAGAATTTTCTTATCAAGTTTTGTTTGGATGCTGTGTAAGCTTTAGGAATGTTCGAGCAAGATATAAATTTATTTTATTTGCACACGAGCCTTAGAATTTCTTAATACCTAGGTATAGTATGTCATATTTCTTTATATTTAGAATATATACTTATTTTGGGAAGATAATAAAAAAAACGTTAAATTTACAGAGTATAATTATATTTGATCAAGGCTGATTCTTCAAGTGTATGTAAGAGTTGCCACCACTTGCAAGATCACTTCGGAAATTACATGACGACCTTACTTTTCCGGCATGAATTTCATCAATGGAGTGCGAATTTACACATTGTTATTGATCCCTCAAAAAATTTGTAAAAATTCCCGAATTCTAATTAAAACGAAGGTTTCGTTTTGCTAGACTCGAACTCGAATAAGTAATTTCCGTTTTATAAATGCACGGAGAAATAAAAACCCTTCCTTAACTCTTAACAGCAAATTAATTTTTTCGTTTGACTAAATACAATTTTTTTGTGGTTTATTTGTTTATATTCTTAAGTTTATTGCTTCTACGTGCGCAAAGATTTTGTTCTCTTAATAAAATTTCTATCTGAATACATAATTTGGTTATTCACCAAGGTCAACATTAACTACCTATCTACATCTACGTATGTACAAAAATGGTTGAATAATTGCTGTTTAAATTGATTTACTTCGTTGTTCCGCACAAAGGCAGATGTGAAATAATTTCTTAAGAGATTCTAATTTAATTGAAATTCCATTCCATATGCAATGCATTCATTCACCTACATCAGTAACTACGTATTAAAGAAATAAAAAGTTAGACAGATAGGTACTCTCCTCTATTCACATTCGCGTTCCTAATTTGCATGCTAATTCGCATTTAGCTTGATAAAATGTCTCTGATGTGTTTTTTTTTATTATTATTATTTAGTTTGTGGAATGATTGATCCCACCTAGATTTAAACTGCTCCGCACCTTGATTTAACATAGAAACAATTCTTGACAAGGAGTGCGCAAAAAGCTGATTGATTAACTACGCCTATTGAGATTCAATATGACGCAGATTGATTTCCGCGCAAAAGACAATCACGGGCACAATAGTTGGTTGACAATTTTCTCCATTCGATTATACGTTGATTATTCCATGAAGAGAAGAGAAATGCTTTATTATAATGTATTTTTGACGAATATTCAAACAGTGGATTTAGTACATTATTGTACTTTCAACTAAAGATAGACCCCATTTTCTTCAACAATAACAAAATATCTGATGAATTTGTTTCTCATTAAAGGGTTGTTGGGTTCGAATGGCTGGAGAACGAAATCTCGGAAAATTCTTTCCCGCACTACTTTTGCCCGCTCAAAGTTATGAGAATTAAGGAGATCGAAATCTGATACCTTTTTCGATTTTTATAACATCCCTGAATTAAATTACAAATTTTTTCAAAAACAGAAATTTTATAAGATTAGGATAACCTATGGCTGAGAATCATGAAGGGCGAAGCATTAAAATTCTTCGTTCAAATATTTCTATTTAAGCAGTAGCTTTTTTGGGGACCTTTGTCAGTTCCACTGTTCCATCTGGAATCTTGTTTATGGTAAGGTGAGGACACATTGATTTTTTTCTTTCTAAACAAAATACAGTTATAGTTTAAAATTCGGGCGAATTTTCCGGGATTTTACTTTCAAGGCATTATTATGATGGCTTGTTTTGACTTACATTATGAACAATACATGGTACGCTTTAATATTGCTTCAGAACGGTTCTACTTTTTTTTTCAATTTCGGAAATAAACGATACGATTTCAATATTTGAAGTGAAGTCGCGGCACAAATGGCATCAAAAGGCAGAGTAGAACAAACAATAATTCTAGATCAAGACCTGTCGGGTCATATAAGAAAAGCAAGTCCATTAATCACCCGATTCCAACTGTCATCTAAGTCTTAAAACCATACAACTTCTTACCTTCGATTCTTGCAAAATTCAGATTTCAGACAATATAATATTATTATGGGTTCCTCTTTGTGCGCGCGGAGGTCTTGACAGAAAAAAAAAATGTTTTTGGTGTGGGTAGGAGGTAGTAGGTGGTACTTTGATTTTGTTGGCATAATTAATCATTACGAATATCATCTGGTTTTGTGATGTTGTGCGATTAATGGAGCATTCGTATGAGATGCAATTCCTTCAATTTCTTAGCTTGCAGATTGATCTACAAACTAAAAATACAATTTCGAATTGACCATGTTACCTGGTCTAAGAGTTAACACTAATTCCTCTCTTTTCTTGCTCCCACAAATCAAAGCTTAATATTACTTTTCTAAAATCATTTATTTATTTAATAAATTGCACAAAAATAACACATGAACCTTTCAGTATCAGTTAGCAATGAAAGTTATAAAAAGTAAATACTGAACAAAGTCTCTTAAATCGAGTTGGTTGTATCGATCGTAATTCTTTGTAAAACCGTAATAATCTTAATCATGATTATAATAATATTTGTTCTTAATGCTATCCATTTAAGGAATTAAAAATAAAAACTCCTTGAGCTAAATGTGTCCACATAAAGTCTCTTTGTTCGTTCAACTTGTATGATTTATAAAAAAACACTAATATTTTGTGTTAAAACAAAATATCTAGACTACGGGATAAAATCTTCGGTGTCCTGTTGAAATGTAATGAACATAGCACCTTTGTTAATGGAACCCGAATCTTTAGCTTGCTGACGCTCAACACTTCCACTATGGCGTTCTTCATGATTCACTTGCTTTTCCGGAGGTGCCATGAAGTAAGGTCGATAAAACGGTGTCGGTTTTGGCTGGCTACCATTGGCGCGATCATATGCATTCTGTGCAGCTCGTTTTTCAGGTCCTCCACCGGTTTTATTCAAGACATCCCGCGAACTTGGCGTACGAAAGTTGAATTTAGGCCTCAAGTTCGTCGGAATCATGTTTGGTTTGAGCTGGACTTCTGTTGTGTTGAGAACTTCACAATCTATTTGCATGAGGGTGATGTCGCCATTGATGGCAGGATCACCAGCCGGCAGCATCAGTGCCATTTTTGGTCGAGTGCTCTTGTTGTAGGCAGCAGCTGGTAGGAGAATATGGTCTGAATTGAATGACAACACATAGAAAGTATCGTCTCGCCTTTTGATTTCTTCGAAGAGTCTCAAATACTCGTTATCGATTTGCGGACCGAAGACTTTCAGCGAGTTCTTCGGACTTTCTTGCATCTTTTTGTTTCGAAGCAATTGACGATTGAAGAAATTCTTTCGGTTTCGCTTAGTGTTCGGCTTGGCAATTGGCTGAGACATACTTTTAAGTTCCAGGAACTCTGGTGTCAACTTAAACTTCACGGGATTCTCTGGCACCGAACTTAAATTTAAATAATCGTTTACACCGATCCATTTCCTAAGTTCACCGGCTAGCCTCAAATTCTCAGTTTGATTTATACTAACTGGGCATTTATCGTCTGTAGAATTGGTTTCATTGCCTTCTGCCTTGATTCGACCAAATGGTTGGGTTATGTTGCTGTTACCGGACAAGTCGTCGAACCACAAGAGGCTTCGTCGTCCTGTGAACGTTGGAGCTGCGTCAAAATTTACTTGAGCGGAATGGGCCATGTCCTCTTGTGAGAAGTACGTGTGAAAACTTCCGAAGTTTATCGAGACCATGAAGACCATTGCAAGAAGCACAGCGGTGTTTTTCTTCATGTTCGATGCAAGGAGACGGTTTTTAAACCCGGAGCTAGCAGTGCAATGGGTGCCAATACTACTGTTGTTTAACTTGTTTGTGATGAATTCACTTATTTTGAGGTGGCTGCACTGGCATGTTTGAGCAAAGGCAATTAATTGAGATCGCAGTGTGGTGTTTTCCTGAAAAATAAAATGTTTGTTTTTTAACTTTGATAAAAGAGCCAGGCTTTCAAAAAACGAAAGTTGTGTTTGAGACGAGTTCTGAAAGTTGAAAAATCTAAGCGAGTCTCTACTGTATCTTTTTGATTCACCCAATGTGAGTTATTGACCTTTATTCACTCTCTTGTCGTAAGTTTGTAAATAAGTGTCTTTCCCTTCTTCTTACTTTTGTTCCTATCTTTCCCTAATCATCGCTTATCAACACTTATCTCCAAGCGCCGCAAATTCGCTAAAGTTACCTGGTGATTGCGTAGAATAAAAATAATAAACAAAAAATGTAGAAATAAACCTTATCTTCTGTTTGTTGTTTTTTTCCGGCTGTTAAGCTTCTATTGGTCATTGAATTCAATCCAATTGGGAGGCAAATTCATTCAAATCAAAAATAAATTGAACACATTTTAACTTACGCCTTTGAGAGTTGTATTTTCCTTTTCCAAGTCATTGATGCGCGATTCCAGCGAGACGACATAGTCTTTCTTCTTCTTCCTCGACAGAGAAGCTGATTCCCTATTTTTGATCATTCTCTGTTGCTTTTTTAATTGCCTCTCGTCAATGATTCCCCTGAGGCCATGGGTTTGACGTTTGTTTTGGGTAACGTCTGCTTCGACGGAACTGCAGCTGTTGCTGAAGTGGTTTGCTTTTGGGAGCACCGATGGTTTGTTGTGGGTATGCGTCGTCGAAGCTGTTTTCATTATGATTTTCGGCATGGAAACACCGTTGGCTTTGCCATTTTGCATTTTCTGCATCAGAGCTTTGAAATCATTGCTGGACAAAACAATTGTCTTGGGTTTCGTCGATGCCTTTGAGACAGTTGATTCTGTGGGGGGTTTCGGGCTGATTCTAATTGGAGTTCGAACGTTTTGGATTTGTACTGGAGTCAAGGGTACGGTTTTGACGGGAATAAGGGTTCCTTGGAGAACGTTTATGGGCGTTGGACAAGCAGTAATGGGTAGAAATGTTGTAGGGAGTTGAAAAACACTGGTGGGTGGAGAAATCGGAGGAGTATCGACAGCCATGGATTGTGCCGATTCACCAGATGTGGCCGAGGTTGAACTATTCGTTGGCGATGGAGTGTTTCTGTTTGTGACATATTTGGTCGATTCACTGTCCGAGTCCTTGTCTGAGAAGAAATTTATAAAGTCGTCCGGATTGAAGTCCGAAGGAGAGTCACAATCACTTTTCACAGTTTCACCATTCGATGTTGATGAAGCGGGAGGTGACGGAAATGTTTGTAGTCCAGTTGATTGTTGTGGAAGAAACGAATAATCATCTGCTCCTATTCCACACGATAAGTTTGCATCAGTACAACGCAATATATCGTCCAACTCATCAATGTTGTACTCGGGAGTCATGAATGAAGGGAAGTCATCTACAAAAATTAATTTTGTCATTTCGTTAGAAAGGGGATTGACAGAAAACTTACCGTAAAGTTGATTGCAGGACTCGAAATCCATTATTTTGGTTAATTAACAAGAAAATTGATTAAAACCAAATATCAAGCCATGCAGGAAGTTGGGTTTGATTAAATATTTTGATTTTCTGTCTTTTCAGAATCAGATATTAGAATTTTTCTTGATGACCGGTGTGAAGTGTGATTAGAAAATATGCTTGAAAACAAAATAGATGACAGCACAATCCAGGGTTGGTTGTTAAATAAGAATTCGTGTTCGTCTGTTTACACCAAGCGTTGAAACGTCAATTGTCTGATCTTTTCAAAGGTTTGCTCAATTTGCAGTAAAATGTATTAGCATTGACTTACTATATATGGACTGCTAGTCGTCTGAATTCTCCATACAAAATTCGAAAAAAATGGTTCCACTTTACACTAGCGTAAAAATACCAAGTGGCAAAAAAAGAAAATAAAATTTTTAGCGACATCTCTTTCTTTAAGTTGCGATAAGCTTTGATCGCATAGAAAGTACTGACATCTAGTTTAATTTGCTGAGATAAACGATGCATGCCATGTTTTTTTTTTATGTAATTATGAAAATTTTGACATTTCTGGAAAAACAAGCAGGCAGTAGCAGTAAGTTCTTTGAAAATTATTTTTTTAATAATTTCTTACTTTTTTCAGCCAATTTTCTTACTTTTATAGGATTTTCAATTATCAAGTATGAGATTGAAACTTCCACTGAACTGCCCCAAGAGTGTTCTAGTTGCCTGCCAAGGCATTTCGAAGGCAATGAAGAAACTATATCCCGTCCCTATATGGAAGCAAGAACAAGGGCATGGCCAGACATCGTGACAATTAGAATTCATGGGATATGCATCGCGAAAAGCACGAAGTTGTTATTTATTCACGTCAGCATTCAAAAAAGATCACATCTGCCCCTAGTGGCAGATTGAATTATTTATTACATCGTTGCTAGAGCAGATGGAATCAAATCTAGCTCCGAGGGTGCTTGAAGCCAAATCCTTGGTCATATCGCCTCTGGTTCAACTAAACACGTATTTGGTCAATGCACATATCTGAAGCGTTCCATTTTGCTGCTCGAACAGAGAAAGAAGTAAGAAGAAGAACTCCTAAAGAGAACGAAGGCAAACTAGTGCAATCATTTCTGAAAAACAGCAAGAATCGCAGCGCCGAGGACGTGAGTTTTGTTTATTCGCTGCAAAAGTACAAATACATCGAAGCGGTTGCCTATCAAGATGAGCTTTTGAAGGGAAGAAACATCCAACGCGCTGTTGTTGAGTTGTCGAACGGAAGGACAACTCCAGATGTAGACAACCCATCATTGATTCATCACACCACTATGACTCCGGTCACCAAAAACATTTCCGATGTTTACTTGAGAATCAAAAAGTGAACTTAACATTTCCTTTGGGAAAAAACTAATCGAAGCTGAATTTGGAACAATTCCACTTGCTTCCAAAGGCTGGATGCATCGTCGAGCTAAAGGTGATTACTTTGTTGTCCACCCATCCGTTAGAGAAGATGTCATTCTCAGTCAAATGGAAGAAATCTAAAGCCTTCGAGAGACTCTTCAATTATCCGACAAACTAATCGAAAACCTCAATTCCGAGTTGGAAATCGCCCTTTATCATTTTCGGCAACAAGTCCGCCACCAGCGATTATGTGTCGCTCTTACAATGGAGTCAACTGCATCAACCTGAACGGTGACATGTTGATGAAAATCCGATTGGGCAGATTCGAACAATTCCAACAGGGAAATATCGAAGTTCTTGAAAAGTAAGCAGGCAGTAGCAGTAAGTTCTTTGTAAATTATTATTTTTTTTTTTTAAATAATTTCTTCCTTTTTTCAGTCTGGGAACTGGAAAATAACGTAAAAACCCTCCCATCATGCGATGAAATATTCCGCTAGTAGTCCGAACAACAACGTCAAGTATTGGACGCAAAACCCTGGGAAAAGGATCCCCATTACTTCAAGGACATTAAAATCTCTGCACTATCTGCACGTTAGAAGTTATGGGTTTGCTCTTGGGCAAAGTTGAAGACAACACGATGGTTTGTAGTCGAAACTTTTGGTTTTACTTTTAATTTGCTTGTCATTCTCTTGTGTTTGCTAAGACTGTCATGGATGCATTTGCTTCACCAGTCGAAGGAACCGAAACTCGAGTCAATGCCCAATCCCAAGCTAACTATATAGCCTATATCGATTCGGCCAAGGAAGTCGGTCGCCTTGAACACGCAATCGGTTGGTATCACAGCTATCCCGGCTATGGCTGCTGGTTGCTGGCATGTGTCTACACAAATGCTCAGCCCTTTGTTGCTATTGACGTCCATCCAGTGAGAACATTTTTGGCTGGCAAAGTGTGTCTGGGTGCTTTCCGGACATACCCTAAGGGTTATAAGCCACCAAATGAAGAACCCTCCGAGTATCAGACAATTCCATTGAATAAAATCGAAGATTTCGGTGTTCATTGCAAGCAATACTATCCGTTGGAGGTGAGTTACTTCAAGTCAGCACTGGATAGGAAGCTCCTGGACTCACTGTGGAACAAATACTGGGTGAATACACTGGGAAGCTCTGGTCTGCTAACCAACACTGAGTACACAACAGGGCAGATTTTCGATATGTCAGAGAAACTTGAACAGAGCGATTTAGTTTGGGTCGTGGACCGTTCGTCGTGTCAGGTAAATTGCATGTTTCATCGGTCATAGAACTGTCTTCAGTCATTTTTTCCGTTTCAGGTGGTGACTGAATGAGAAGCGCACCGAAGACCAAAGCCACGCGAGATTGGTGGAGGAAAGTTAAGAGCAACCGCAACGTCCACGTGCAGCAGGGCCAACAACAAGAAAATCAATGAGATTAATAAGAATAACAAGCTACAGTTCCTTGGTTCTGATGAGCAAACACGAGTTGTAAGAGATTTTGGACCCGCCGCCAAAGAAAACTGGCAACGATCGACACAAGATGTCTCTATAACTTTGCTTAAGTTCATTACTCGCCCATGAGTAACTTTTTTAGTGGTATTACAATGGACCCTTGAGGTCCAAGTGAGTCCATAACATCTAGACAGCCACTCCATCCTAACGTTGGTGTGTATGGTTTTGTTTCGCTTTCGCGGAATGTGATGGCCTAGCCCTCGGTCCTGGGTGCTTCGTCAAAGGACTGGAATACACACCTTCAGTTAATGCAATTCTCATTGGCGAACCAAATCGTTTAGTTTTTGAAAGCGCAATACCAAAGGCAAAGGGCCTCAAAGCTGATGAGTGTGTTATGGTTGGTGATGTAAGAGGTGTAAGGATGTTACGTTGCAAAGGCTCCCTGGCGGAAGGACTAGGAATGAAGAGCAATCACGTTTTAACTGGAGAGTATACTACAACGTCGTTGCCAAACCACCGCCAAAGAAAACTTCGCGTAAGCCCGTAAGCTGTGCAATGGATAGAAGAAAATAAAACCCAGAATTAAAATATAAATAGAAAAAGCCTTAATGATCTTTATTGATTACAGCTTGCTCTAAGCCGGATAATGTATACATTTTGAGAAAAATAAAATGCCACATAAATTGTAATTTATTTTATCTATGAATAATTAAGAGCCCAATTTAGCTTTAGCGATACCGATGGCAAATGGAACACTCCATCGACTCGGTCGTGTCTGGTCCAGAAGCTTGAGCAGATTCAGCTTTACCATCTCTTTTACCACCCAGAGTCGCAGAGATATGCTGGACCTACTTGTTAGCCTTCAGACCCTTTGACAGCGCGTATCTTTTCATCCAGGGTATTTAAGAGATTCCGCACAACATCCTCCATAACGTGGCCGATTGGTATTTGAAGGAATCATTTGTTGGTGGAATTGATTTCATATAGAAAAATGTCATCGTTGCCACAGAAGAAGATTGCACAGCGCTGGAAGAGGAGACAAAAATTAATAGAGTTCTTACAAAATCTGAATATTCTTACCGCAAATTCATAGATCAATGAATGTGGGATGTCGTCATTATTCAAAATGTCCATCTTCTCCATGAAAGGAATGAATTCCCGAAACACATACTCGCCCAATGAAAACAGTCACAAAATCAGCAGCCTGAACAATCCCAATGCCATCCGCTAGACGAACGCCAGAATCCGAACGGCATGTGTCCCATATGCCTGGTCTTTGCCCTGCTTCTTCACACACACCATTTATACAGCGTCGCCTCTGAAAGAAAAAAAAATTCACAAAGTAAGCAAAACCACAGAAAAAATTAAATAGAATCCTATTGTGTAGCACTTTTACTTACTTGACAAACAAAATTAATAAGAAAAAAAATAAAGAAGCGCCATTTTGAATTGTCAAAAATGTTACACGATTTTTCCGCTGGATCTCTTTGTCGTCCGCAAAAAGTGGAATCATCGTGAAGTTGGCCACTGGCAGTCCATGTATAATAAGTCAATGTGTATTAGGTTTGTGCCTGGTTACACGAGCGCAAAAAAGAATTACTTTTGAGGATACACACAGAAAAAAAATTAATTGGGCATGCAAGAAAATTTGACAATAGAAGAGCAGTCCGACACAAAAGAAAGAAAGAGATGATGAAAAAAAAACATGAATTTTAACTCAAAACTCATATCTGAAAATGAGGAAAAAGACGAAACTTGGCATTTCTTTTCATCCCTTTCCTTCTTTCTAAAAATCATCCGCTCTCTTTCGTGAATTAATTCTTTTTTGCGCTCGTGTAACCAGGGCCCATGTTCTGTAACTTATCACTCGCAAGAAAAAAGTGATAAACGCTTGGAATCGAAACAAATTTCAAGTTATCACGTTGTTGGGTTTCTGTAACTTTGACAATCGTTAAATTTATCACCCGGAACGAACTCAACAGAAACACTGGAAAATTATCGATAACTGGTGTTCTGTATCTTTCAACTTCGATAATTTTGAAAGATAAAGATGAAAATATTATCACTTGCAATTTTGATGGTGCTAAGAAAAATCTTGTCGAAGATTTTTTGAATTAATTGAGAGTATAAATGTTCTAGGTAAGTCCAATTATAGAATTTGCTGACAAAAGTAAATGAACTTTCCATTTTTTAATTTTTTTCAGAACAAGAGACAATTATGTTGATGATAATACTACACAAATGTTGCCTTCTATTTGCATCTGAAATCGGAAAGAATTTCAAACAAAAATCATTCAATAACCAAGCGTTTGGTTACGCTCAGTTCTTAACTAAATTCTAATAACATCGATGTGATCCCAGTCAAGACAGTCCCAAAGGAAAAACAGCAGCAGCAAGGAACACCAGCCCGAAGAATATGATGAAAGTGGCGAGGAGTATGAAGAAGAGCCCGGCAGCAAGCGAATCACAATGTTTTTATTTTATTTTGTTATTTTATTTTCAATGTTGTTTTAATAAAATAAACTTTAAAGAACAAGATGCAGCCTTGTTTCGTAGAGCCATGGATGTGTAGATGATGTATTACCATCGCCGCAGACCACAACAAAGCGTCCATTCGGATTGTGTGTAATGGTCTGTTCCTGTCGTTTTTCAAAAAGAATAATTTAAAATTTGTGGGAATGTCCATCGATTTGAGTTTATTGCACATTGGCCTCAATTTTCTATGCTGTTCCTGTAATTGAATTGGTTTCATATTAGATTCCTTTGAATGTGCTCCCGAAACCAGAATGCTTACATGGAATTGTGTCATAGCATAGAGTAGAGCGCAACACCACCCATCCACTAGAAATGTTACTGGGCCTAGAATCTTTGGAATAATTGGTCGGATTACTGATGTCTTCATCCACATGCACTAAGACCATAAACTGCGGAGATTCCTTTTCATCCAACACCTACCATCGATTTGATGAAAAACAATAAAAAATTCGGTTTGTCACAAGAATTTTGAAATACAAACCTCAAGACTCTGAATTGTTGCCTTCCATTTGCCTATGTGATCCGACTAAGAGTCTGTCCTCCTCAGATGAGCTTCGGTTTGGCGTTTTTCATTGCGCAACTATTCCATTTCCTTTTCCAAAATAATCAGTACTTTCGATTCCGGTTTCACCGAGTATTTCAAAGCATCTAGCGCCAAACTCTCTTATCCAATCGCTCCTGTATTTGTTCTAGTTTTTTTTTCTAGAATAGGTGGTGTGTGTGGCTACGTCCATTTGGTTTTCTGTTTCCGACGATGTATTCTGTTCGTCTTGGCCATCGGAAATAGAATTAAGGGTGGGGTCCGTGAAGTCTCCGTAGTTAAGAGCGTCCTTGAGTTGTAAGTATTGTTCGCTGCGTAAAAAGGGAAGTATTTGTCTTCCAGTGTTTGGCAACATTCGATTGGATCTGATAGAAAATATCGGGTCCGGCATCGCCTAGCAGGAAAGTCTCAATGGCCTTGCGTTCGGATTTTTATTTCGGGTTTGGCTGAGTTCAATGCACGGCAATCCGAGTGCGCTTCAAACGAATGCACCTTCTCCAGTGTGTTATAGTTGAATCTTGAATATCCTGATTTGCATATCATCGGAACCGGTGATAGGCTAATTCTTGCGAGTCACAAATCGTCCCGAACACACCGGAACATCACAAACTTCGAAATATTTGACCAATTCTTGGTTTTCAGAATTCATGATGTGTACGTGACCATTGAATAGGGCACACAACATCCACGGTTTGGCTGTATATATATCAACACATTTAACTTGATCGGAACGCTATTTAAGCAATCTTTTTAATGTCTAATTTAGCACATTATGCACATTATGAACTTCTAATGAAATTTTTCGGTTTTTATATGAAATGTTGCACTTCAATTAACAGAGATAACAAAAACATTCATGTATCTGACTCGACTTTCGGGTTGGAAAACGAAATTTAAAACAAACGCAACAAATAAAAGAAATTTAAAACAAAGTTTGACAAAAGAGAAATTGACTACTTAAATTTGTAAAATTTTAAGTTGCTTGAAATCATTAAAAAATGCTGAAAAACAAACAAAATGAAGAAGTAAACAAATTTCCAGTGTCAAATTTACAACACTCCACTGGACTTTCCATTGGAAGTTTTAAGTTATCACTTTCAGTTACAGAAACCCGATTTTTAGCAGGTGTGATAAAAGTGGAATTTCTTGTTTCATTTTTATCACTGCGATAAGTTATCACCTAAGTTACAGAACATGGGTCCAGGCACTTTGCGTATATTTCCTTCTCTCGATGCACAGAATCCCTTTTGGTTTTGATTATTTTGAAAGATGATTTAAAATGATTGGCTGAAAATATAAATTTCATAGTAAAATAGATATTTCAAAAAGTCAACACGGGGTTTCCGTTTCAGTAGAAACTATCAAACAACAGCCGACAAGCATACTCATACCATCCCTGTTCGTGTACAGCTAATTTCCCTGTTTCAGAAAAATTCCCTTTAACAAAACTCAAACTGACAGCTTTGCTGACAAGCCTGACAAGCGCTTCTTATGTCACTCATAAAATAGAAAAAAGTCTAATTTATAAATTGTATTTATTTTTCTTATTTTCTTTCATTTTCGAATAAAATAATCACTTCTCTAAACGTTTTTCATCATGGCAACATACAACAATCCCCATTGGCTTCTTTCCCACATCCGAAACTCGTTCATCTCCACCGACGACACTGGTATGTGCGAAACTGTGATGCTAAGTGATGACCTACCGAAGCAGTACTTACAAAAATTCCAGACGCCTCAACAACAGCAGCGTGCGACAATAAGGAAAGTTGGAGCCAAAAATAATCCCCGACCACCAGAGTCAGCTTTGAGTGAAGTCGATTTTGTTTGCTATCCAGGTCTGGATCAAAGCGATGATGAAGACATGGATCTGGCTTCTCAATCGTTTGACATACAAATGTATCCGGAAATTGGTTCGCATCGTTTCCGATCCAACACAGCGCAAAAGCTTGAAAAAATGGATATCGCAAGACGGAAGGCAGCACGTACAAAATGTGTCAACTTCGAAGACCAATCAGCCGTAGGAAGTGAGAGGGCTGACCTATTTATCCGAAAACCAGTGGTAGAAGGCAACAAACAGAATAGCAGTCGACTCTCAATGGTGCTCATCAATAGCCCCAAACAAACAGCAAACAAGTTTGTAGAATTTTCAAGATTCGATGGCGCTGGCACATCCGGAATGCAAACCAAACGGATTAACGTCTTCATCAACATGCTCCCAGAAAAAGAACGCAACTATCCTATGAAAATCTGTGTGCTGGCTAGTGCCAAAATCCAGGAAGTCATTGGATTCATCTGTTACCGATGTGTTATCCAATATCCCGACATCCCACTCAAATCCATCCGGCACTATGGGCTCTATATGACCGAAGACAACGATGACATGGAAGACTTCCCTCCACTAGACGTTCGGGAACCGTGCTCCAAATTTGGATTCAGCCATTTGACTCTGGCTGAAAGACGCCCCCTTGCGCACATTACCCGCGTCGACTACAGGTCTCTGTCGATGACCTCCGAGGATGAAAAAGCAGGCGAGGCAGCTGTCCACGATGTGCACGGTAGCGGCGGCAATCTAGCCTGCTATGAAGAACGAATGATGGACCACAACGACATGATCGATGCTCCCATGTACCGCACTTACAAGCTAAACATCATCGACAAGCGGTTCTTCAAATCAGAAGTCCAACTAGGCATTTCTGGAGAGCGCATTGAAATTGACCAGCAAAAGAATTCATCCAAGTTCTGGACCAAGCAAAAAGCCATGACTTATCCAATCGATTGCATTGCCTTCTGTGAAATTGTCGAGCGACGCCAAAACAAATCCATTGTAAGGATTTGGATTAAGCCGCAAACGTCGGACGGCTACCTATCCACAACATCGAAACATGCCGCACTAGCAGCAATCAGTGGGTCTCCAAATAGTCCGCAACACTTCAACACGACCACAGGCTCATCAACTTCATCGTCATCGTCTAGCGCGCCTCCCGTTCGCTTCAAACACTACGACTTTGAAACCGACCCCACGCAGGCCCAACGAATCCTGAACAAAATGAATTTCATTCTGGATGTACGTTCGAGCGACACTCGCAGGGAATTCATAGCTGCGCGGGAGAAAAAACAGGAAAAACACGGAAAGAAAAAATGATTTCTCTCCAAAAAGAGTTAGAATTCTTTTCCAAGGATTTCCTTCGACGATTCTGTGATTTGTATTTTTAACCTTTGAACATTTAAATTAAAAAGAGATAAGCGAAAGGTGTTTTCTGACTTCTACAGGAAACAACATTTTTGGTATTAATTTTATGTAATTTAAAAAGTTTTAGAAACCATAATCATTAAAATAAATTGAATTTTACCATAAAAAGATTTATTCCTTCAATTCAAAACTAAAGCAAACCAAACACTTCGTAAGAAAAAAGAGTCTATTCCAATTCATAGGAGTTGCCAAAGTGCAAGAAACAATCCCTGAGACTTTGCTGGCAATGACAATAGTCCGGAAACGGTGGAGCTAGAACTTCGTTCATGATCTTCAGCAGATCGATGTATTTCTTCAAAGCGTTCGAAAACTCTCCAACGTCATACAAGCGTTTAGCGGTTTTTGTCATTTGTTCGGTATCCTAAGATCACATGCGTTAGTACGTTGGAAAAATTATAACTTTCATGTTTGAACCTGCATAACTTTCAATCCTTTGAGGATGTTAGTGCTCTGCCCACAGTGTACGCACTTCACCATGAAATCGTTACAATTCACTGGAACCTCGATTATAGCCGGGCACGGTTTTGCTGCATCGCATCTGAATCGTATGGTATCGAGTTTCATTTCTTCAAAACGAGGCCAGTTTTCCAAGCATGCATCACACGAACAATCGAACCAATACAAGTCCTTAAGCTTCGCTTGACGATCCTCGCGCTTCTCTTGAGTGTACATTGGTCCGTAGTTTTCAGATATCTGGAGTCCAGATTCGATCGACTTGACCGTGTTAACGTGAATTGTTGTTCCTCGGAAAAATCTTCAATAAATTCTATCAACTCATCAGGTAATTAGAAGATGTCAAACGGACCTACCTTACAACACCAGGATCACATGAGTGATTGAAGAGCGCCAAAAATGGATAAATCCCACCTCCAATGAATACCGTCTTCTCAGTTTGGTTGGTTTTCGATGTATGAAGTTCGGAAATTTCATGAGTGTTGAATTGAATGAATTGCAAATTGCGTAGGATTATAGAACTTATCAACAAGATATCACTGGAACTAGCTGAATCTCCAAAATATCCAGAACACTCAAGACACTTTGTAAGAAATCGAGCCATTAGAGCGTGTTGGAAGAAGTTTGAAGCTGTGCGTTCAGTTTCATGACGCACCAAGTGCGAGACTCGCCTGTAGTCGTTCTTCGGTAACCTATATCAATGCAATGACTAACGGTATTGGTATCCAGATCAAAAGCAATATTTCTTACTTCCTTATTTCCTCAATTGACATCGGCACATCAAGCACATCTTTTAATTTTTGAAAACACTCCAAAGTCTGAGAAGCGATAATTCTCAAGGCTAGGTGACAGTTCACTGATGCCCCAGACCGCCAGATGGTTTGCAGAATCCCACATTCGTATTTATGATAAGATTCACTCGCTTGTTTGAGACACTTTTCTGAGCAATAAATTACGTCACAGCATTTGGGACATGCTAAAGGGATTACAGTTCTATAAAATACACAAGGCTGTCTGTATTTCCTGAAAAAAGTGCATTCATCTCTTAACCTTACCTGATCAGGCAATTTTCGCAGTGAGATTTTGCAAATTTCTCAATTAACACCGCTGCAAAGGGATGCTCCACCAAAATCTCTTCACCGACCTTGATGTCCCGGGCTGCTCTAGCAAATCTTCCCTCTTCTTTGTTCTGGTCAATCCTAATGGCTGCACTTGTAAAAGTCTTCTCCTCTGGAATACCAACACTGGGTACGATTTCCTTGTTCTTATTTGCATTTTTGGTCGCTTTTGGATCCTTTTGCAGCATTGTTAGCATTGCTACGGCATCAACTTTTATTTTGCCTTTCTTTTCCTGAGGCAGCTTGGCATCGTCTAATGTGGAAACGGTTTTTCTAAAACGTAAGCAGACAATGCAAAATAAAAAAAAGAATCCAATGCATTTCATTTATACCATTAATGATAAATAGCTTCGCATAAATTAAAGAAATAATGGATTAATGCCCGGCTCTGTCGCAAGTACTTGCAAGTATGTACTTGCTCTCACAATTCAAACGAATTCCTCAGATACTAAAAGTAACGATCATTGAATCAAAACGTTATTCTTACAACAAAAATATATATAAAAAAAAAAAATACATTCTTAACAAAAAACGAAATCGAAACCTTTACATAGGTGGCATATCTTATCGAAAGCATAACAACGGTTTTCGAGTGTTTGCAATTGTTACATCGAAAACGAAAGGCCTATACCACCAACCTACACACAAGCGTCAAGATCAGTGGCGGATTAAACGTAGAGAGCGCCATAGCCAAGAATCATATCTCGCATTATACTTTGACCGAAACCGATGCAACGCGCCTAAAAAAACCCGTTGAAATGGGTGCCAAGGAAAAAGAGACTAACAGCCTGATTCTCCCCCTTGTGAGGAATCACAAGTCATGAGCCCTTGTGACTATTTCTTGTGAGGATTGTTGTGATTCGATAACATTTGTCGGATTCTCCCATAATCCTCACAAGAAAAGTCACAACGAACGAAACTCACAATGTGAATATCGAAATGCGTTGCCAGAATGGATTCTTTGTAACTGCAATATGTGTTTCAACGCAACATATGATGCGATTTCGTCAATACTGGCAACGCAAACAGAGATTGTGTTTGGGGGTTGCTTTTATTATTGTAGTGTAATTTCAAAGGCGATGAGCAATGATCATTTTCAGTTGTGAACAAAGAAAAAGAAAAAGAGCGTATGTCTTTTCTCTTTCCTTCTTTTTTTCACTATATTCATTCATACTCATAAATCAAAATGTCAAATCTCAAATAATTTTCTAGTTATGAACTGCTCTGAAGGAGATCACAATTTCGATTGTTTTTGTGACTCTCACAAGTTGTGACTTTGGGGGAGAATACGAAAAAGTCACAGAATCAATTTCACCTTTTCTTATGACTTGAGGTATCAGTGATGATGGGGAGAATCGGGCTGTTAGTATCTCTTAAGAGTTCGGTTTGAAATATTTTAATTAATGATGTGGTCAACAGTAAATTTTGTAAACAAAGTTACCTCGAGTTGGTGTTTATGCAAACTGAGTAGCAACTCGGTTCGCCAAATCGGATTGCCCCGAAAATCAATCTACAAAACACTTATAGCGTTTTTTTTTGGTCGTCCGGAACTGTTCCGAACAGTTCTGTACTCGTTCACTTGGCACAAGATGACAGTTCTTGTTCTGAATAGAACAGAAAAACGATTCCGAATTTGAAGTCAGAATCAAAAACAGAATCACGCATACATGCACACACTCGCTATACGTACTCGCTGCCATGTTTACAAATAAAGAAATTAAAAACAATGTCATGTCATCTGCAATTCTGCATATGAGGTTTCACAAATACACAACCATTCAACCCTTAGAAGCAAAAAAATGTGTTTGCCTGTTCGTTTGGAATCCGGAATCGGACAGTTCTGTGTACAATTCCGGATTACCAAAAAAAAACGCTATTAATCCGTCAAAATCTTTGCCATCTACTGATGAATTTCTACCATAAGTTTATTTGCCCTTACAATAAGTAAAATCAAAATTCAAAAACACTTGCAAAACTAGAAGGAAGCTAAGTCGGTTGCCGAGTTGGCAAATCGAATAGGCAAACCGAGTTGACTCTATGTCTATTCTATACCGTAAGGTGAATTGCTCAGGACTGATATTTATATATTTTAACAAAAGTGGCAATTGCAATTCGAATTCATAAGTTTGCTACTTTAAAAACCACGTATGAGCTCGCATTATTTGCCACTTGTAAAAATCACTGCGCCCGCGCATAGGTATATGCCTAGTTTGCCTTTAGGATAATACGCCACTGGTCAAGCTGATAAATTGCAATACGCACTCAGTGACGAACTTCAACGTTTTAATAATTTCTTAGAATTCCTTCAACAATGGTTTATTGATCTTGACTCACATATTACAGAAAATGTTTGCATTCATAATGAATCAGAATCGTAATGAGTTTGAAGAGACTTAACTATTATCTTTTTAAGGCAGTCAGTCTTGCTAGGCCAAAGTCAAATTTGACGTCGTTGTGTGTTCGATGACAGCGGTCGCTTTTCTTTTCGATTGTAAAAGTGAGAGATATCGATCGATATAATTATGATAAGTAAGAATAGAGATCGATATTTGCTATAATTTTATTAAATAGGTAGCTACAAGGATAGACACAGTGCGTAGTCGGGCATCTATTGAGGTTAATACCAATACTTTTCAATTAATAATACAAATTAAAAACTATAGGTAACGCAATTTAAAATAGATTTATGGTTGAAAACATGCTGTTTATCTACTTCTCATTGAAATTCCGCATGGGGACAGTTTTAAAAATTCCATTAAAAGAACATAGGTAGAGGTACATTGTGTGCGTATACTTACTGAAATGATAGCAAGGCACTGCTCAAATTATTCTTCGCTAAATGACACGATGCTTGCCGCTGATACAGCTTGTAAACCAGATCCGCTGGGTATCCCAAATCCAAGGATCTTTGAATGTCCAGGAGAGCTTCATCGTACTTCAGCATGTGGTAAAGAGCAGCTGACCGGTTTGCCAGAATAATCGCCTTTTCCGCACCTTGTATTGAGTTAAATAAAACCAAAATAACCTCAAAATTGTCAATTTTTTAGAATTTTCTATATATACACACTTTTTTCATCCGGCAAAGCAATATAACTCTTCGAGTACAACACCATAGCTTCCAGCCATTTCATAGCCTTAAACGCTTGATTACCCTTTTCCTTAAAAGCGGCTGCGGCCGAACTATTTTTCCCTTCAAAAGATCTTTCGATTTTTAGGTCATTGGTTCGAACGAATTCTAGGCTATCAATGTATTTCATACGATCCTGGTCATTCTTGCATTGCGAAATGCTGTCAATGTCTGTTTCTTTGCAAACATTCTTCAAATTCAAGTAGTATTCTGGGAAGAATCCCGATATTTCTGTTAGGATCATATTCACTTCTTCACTTTTTAATATTAATTTTAAATGCTTTTAAAAATTCGTCCACAAATTAATAATGAACTGACTACAAGTCGTATGAGATTCTGTTGAAAAACTAATTCAGAAATCCCTTCAGAACTCTATATTTAGCAACGAAAGAATAAATACCCATACATTTTGAATATTCTCTTTGAGTGCTTTAAAATATCTCAAGAGATTTCTGTGTCTTATATCTTACAGCGAGTTTTTAAAATGTTTTTCTGTTTGAAAATCAACACTATGTAGATTGTTGAAAACTGAAGAAACGTTCTCGTTTAGCACTTTGTTTCCAAAATCAATCTTATTTCATTCTTCTAAAAAGAAGTTAAGAAGCTCTTTGAAACATACCTACACTTAATATTGCCTATTCCATTTTTGTTTTCGAATTTCAATTCTCAAGATGTTGTGCTTCTTTAAGTTAATACCTTAATTCAGATTTTAACTATTTCAATGATTAAAATATACCTACGTACAAGAAAAAATCCAAAATGCAATTACTTCAAGAGAAGATACGCCGGACTCTGTTGCACAATAATCATGAATTAAGATAAAAGTCTGTCTGGATTATGATTAATTTCTTAAAGATTGCTAAGAGTCACGAATTTTCTAAAAACTTGAAAAAAAAAACAACCAAACGAACAGCCATTGTTAATTGTTTTTATTATAACTATCTGGCATTTCATATTTCGTTGAATTCAGACAGTGTCTGAAAAAAGTATCAAATTTCTAATTCCATAGAACAATGTTGAATCGTATTGATTACCTTAACTACATGTTATTCAATAACTTTATGCAATGGGCTAATGATTTTCTATTTTAAAAAATATATACACCCAAAGCAAATACAGTATCTGGATCAGTGCGAAATTACTATACAGACAGTGTCATAAATGCATCTGGTTTTGAGATATGGAATTGTTCAGAAGTGTTCCCTTGTAGACAGCGAACATTTATCGTCAAATAGCTCATTGAATAACTTAATCAAGTGAGACATATGGAAGATTAAACACTCACCGATCGATGACTGTGTTGTTTATTCTGTAAACTATGATAAAAAAATTTTACATTTTACAATCGAGATGGCCATTTAACTCAGTTTATAATATACTCTGGTGTGAGATTGATCGTTGCTTTGAGCTGATATTGCGATTATAATTGTTAAGAAATAAACAGTATTTTTTTAAATCTTACAAAATGAATAGAACACTGTTTCTAGTTATTTTACTCACTATTATTGTAACAAACAAATCAACGGCGCAGGATATAGAACCAATGACTCTTCCAGATGATGATCCTGTTACAAGAGGTCCTTTATCAAGTTCAACTTCAACTGAAATCTCTTCAACGACGAGCAAGGACAATGAAGATATAAATTCTACAACAAGCGATCCGACAGAAAATACACAAACCGAAACAACAACCGATATCATAACAACTACTGAAAATGATGTTTCAACAACAACAATGGAGGAAGTGACGGACAAGGAAACGGAAACAACAACACCTGATGAGTCAACTTCCGAGTCGAATACACCAACAACAGCAACTCCAGAGAATACAACAACAGCGATAGTAAATACTTCGACGGAAAGTACTACTTCATCGACTGCCTCAACTCCAAGTGAGTCGACCGCAGCAGTCCAAACCACCACTGAACGGAGTACCACAACTGCTCCAACGAGACCATCGACTACCAGAACTCCATATCCAACAAGATCGCCCCCAACGACAAGACCTTCACCTCAATTATTTTGCCGGGTGGTATCTCGGAATGGAAATCCATATTATAATTGGATTTTTAGAGGTAAGTATTTGAATAATTCAAATTTGGTATGACCTACAAATTACCAACGGACAAATTATTAACACTTGTCTTGTTGTAACGAAAAAAGTGATGAGTAACAAGTAATAGTTTTAAGTCAAAGATATTTGAAGATGATAATTTGAACCAGATAAAAAAGTGTTAGCTGAAAAATTGATATTCATACTGTGACTTTTTGTTTGCTGAGGAAGATATCGATTCTGTCACTCATATTATTTTTTCCAGTTGCATTTATGATTGGACTAAAACGAATCTTTTTTTCAGTTATAATTGTTCCAAAAGAATGTCTATATTGCTGCCGATTTGGACTCCTTGGGATGGACCAGTGCATTCGCATCAACCCGTATTTTTGCAGCTGTTAAAAGAATATTCACTATCACCGACAATTTTATATTTCTTGTATACTGGTTCAACATTTGAAAATTAAAAAAATTTCATCATTTTTCTAATTATTATTTTGTATGTAAGACTTTTCTTTTTAAATTTCAATTTAAAGAATAAAATTATATTTGAATAAGAAAAAGGACATTTAAGGAAGAAAATGTACAATATAAAATTTTATTGTATTTCTATTTGAATTTTTAAGTTCTTACATAAATTCTGAAAATACTTCATCATCGAATAAAAATACCAAGGTCCTCTTTGATCTAGGTGGCAATAACTCGTGTTTCGATTCTATTTAATTAGCGCTATGTAAGGAATACATTGAAATAATTACATTTCCCTTGCGACGAAAGTAAATTTTTTGATGGTTTTGGTTTAAAAAAATCGGATAAAATTGATGTATTCAAGAATGTTGCAGCAAATACGGCCGCAATTCAACATAACTACGAAAAAGCGACTTGTTTATGTAATCTATTTTCTTACACACAACTAATATGACATTTCGCTTCAATGCATTTGGAAATAATCGCAGTTGAACCGTGTGTACACATTTTCCCATTAAAAAGGACATAGTTTTTTTTTTTTAGAAAATTATCTATTAATGTATGCATGCTAATTTGTATTGCCGTGGCCCGTGGCTTGGTGGTTAGGTGCGATGGCTGCTAAGCAGAACATGGGTCGTGGGTGCGAATCCTACTTGTGCCCATTAAGTTTGTATTTCATCTTTCACGGGTACTGCCTCTTGCGAAGAACTGAAAAGAGACAAGACTTCCAAGAGTATCAATCTGTCATGAAAAAGTGCTTCTTAAGTTTGCCGTTCGGAATTGGCGTTAAATTGTAGGTTGTTTATGCTAATTTCTATTTGTAAAACAAGACATACGAAAAAGATATGCCTAGTTTTTGTTTGGGTTTCTTAACTTTATATAAAATCTTATCATATGTCGTGTTTTTCCAACATTCGCAGAAGAATTTATATGTAACGCTTGAAATATACGTTAACTTTAAAATATTAAATAATGTGAAGTAGAGTATACCCTTAGTTGAAATTTAAGAAATCATTGCATACTTTTGACCGAAAAAAAAGAAACGTTTTGTTCGTTTGGTATTCCGGAAACGGAAAAGCTCTCCAATCTAGGATGCAAGAAAAAAATAAAGTTTTGTAAACGTTTATTTTATTCAACAAAAAAGGGAAAGGCAAAACTCTATTGTTATTTGAGAACAAAACAACACTAACCTTTCAATCGGTAAAGGTTCCATATTTTGCAAAAAAGTGAGAAAAACATATTTTCACAATTAAGTTTCATTAAATTTTATTTAATCTTATACTAATAATACAATAATGATTGTAATAATTTACATTGAATGTCCATTTATAAAGACATTATAGACGTGGATATTTAACTTTTTGTTTTAAAACTAAAGACACAAATAATTTATTAGTTAACAAGGGATTAAATAAGATACATCAAAGCTTATTTTATTTTAAAGCACAATTTTGTTACACATTCAAATAAAATTTATCGTTGTAATGCTTTTTCGAGTTTTTTTTTAACACTTAAACTAAGTTCGAAATTTGTAAATGTAGATATCTGGCAATTGCTGCAGGTTTAACAAATATTTGGTATCATCTTCTGTGATTTTCAAAAAAATCAGAAAATAAATAATTTGGTTTTTGCATGATGATGCACATTTGATTTTCTATTACACGTGTGCTAGTGCATTTTTACCAACACGAATACCGAATTAAAAGTCGTAGGAGTTTGCTTCATCCTCACCTTTACGGGCCTTGAAGATAAGTTTGTAAATGATTCCAGCAATGATTCCGCCGAGAATTGGACCAGCCCAATAGACCTTCAAACCAAAATGAATGACAGTTTTAATACATATTAGTTTACAAGTATAGCTTCGTCGGTAAGACCTACCCATTGTTCATCCCAATTGTTCATGATCACTGCTGGACCAAAAGAACGGGCTGGATTCATGCTTGCACCAGTCAGTTTGATCTATGAAAGAAATAACAATATTTGATGTTAAGAATATGCTATTGAGGAAAAATTGTTGGCCTTACTGCTGCAAGATGTCCAGATGTGATGGAGAGTCCAACGGCTAAGGGAACAGAACCCTTGATATCATGACGGCTAGGATCACTAACACCCTTGACAACAAAGACTAAAATAAACGTAATAATTGCTTCTACAATTATAGCCTGTCCGCTAGATAGACTTCCGTTGAATGAAGTTACTCCCAATGTGTTTCCAGCTAGCTCCGTCGGAATTACAACCTTTTCGGATACAAAAGTGTAAGTTTACTTTATAATAAAAATGTATTTGACTGTTGAAGCACCTTAATAAGAGCTGCTCCAGCAATTGCCCCAATACATTGCATGATAATGTAAAAAGCGCCTTTTAGAATGCTCATTTCACCAACAACGACAAATCCCAGAGTTACAGCTGGGTTAATGTGACATCCGCTTACATGTCCGAAAGCCTGAAAATTAACAAAATGTAATCATATAACATGTACTATAACATTATTTTTGTGTAATAGGATAAATTCAATTTGAAATTAACAAAGCAGCATTTTGTTTAGGTATATTGTCTGTAAATCAACTTTTTATTGTTTAGTGACAATTTTCAAATCAAATACCGTACAATAGGCTGCACTTAATACAGAAATGCTGTTACTATTTTGTGTAGATTAGGATCAAAACGTGTGTGAATAATCTACTTTGACGAACTGATAATTACTTGTGAAAATAATTTATTCGATGAAGTTGACTGTACCTTTTCACACAATTTATTTTCAATTAAATCAGAATAGAATAGCGATTGTTCAAATGAGATGTACGTGCAATGATCCCAACATTCATTCAGAAAGAGCAAATTAATAATTTTAAATTTTGCGGAGAAATTTGCAAACAAAAAATACAATGGAGAGTGTCTGCTCTTGAGCTATACCAATTCAAGTTTTCTAAACAAACTCACTGATCCACAAGTAGGATAAAGTTTCCATGATGGCGACAGATAATATGACTGTCATGTAGGTTAGTAAGAACTTCTGAACAATTTAATTTTTGTGACAATGTATTCAATTTATTCTGGTATTTTAACTCTGATTAACTGCGCATTAACAACAGAGTAAACAAAAATGTTCCATTGTTTGTTTTGATTCAATATAAACACATCCAATCCAATTAAAGATGATTACGCACATCAATCAAAGTTGAAACAAGATATTTTCTTAGGTATTTCAAGACGCTTCTTAAACTTGCTCTGGGTTTTCAGGCTAAAATTGTTTGATCCCCATCGATCTGGCTTTCTAGATTTTTAGGGCTTTTATAAATAAATGAGAGGAATTCTTAAACCATCTCAATAATTGCCCTGGTATTTCAGTTCGCACAAACAAAGGTCGTAGCTCGTAGGTATGTATAGAAAAACCAATTTATAAGGTAATGAAAATTCTAAATATCAAGAGACTTAACGCACATTGATAGCAACAGCTCATTACTCACTTTAACCATCGATTAAATCCGCCGACCCCACAGGCGTTATTATAAAAAAAACACAAATTAAACGTAGTAAAGCCTCTCACACTCAATACAGTAGGAGGTATAACTATGTTCTGATTTTGAGTATTCATTATGTACATATTTGTGTTTTTTTTTTCACGATCACAGCAACGTTCAACGAACTTTCGCGAAAAAAAAAACAATATCAAATCAGCTAAGCTATTAAACTATTCCAACGCTCATTCACACCATAAGGCAAAGTCAGGTCGACATTCACACAAGGTCCCGCTTAAGCTGTGTGGCAGACCACTATCATCCCCTCACCATCAGTTTTAACCGAAAGTGATTTTTATTAATGAATCACAAAACTGAACGGACACTCTAAGTGCACGACTTTGAGCAAGTAAACGGTTTTCATACTTCAAGCTGCAAGGCAGCCAAACAACATTCGGATTGAAACGACAGAAATCACACGAAATGTGGTCTTGTACGTTGTACCTTGGGTGGACCTGGACCTGGACCTGAAGCTTAATCAAACGCTGGACCGCCACCACCGCATCCGTTGCGCGCGCAAATGCACTAAGGCAAAAATGCCATTGCTGCCAATCGGAGTGCGAAACACCTGCTAAATCTTGTACGCACTTCCATCGACATTAATCAATGTTTAAATGCGTGTGCATTCGTCATCTTGCTGAGTTGTACCTCAAAAACTCTATTGAAATGGCAATAGACGGTATTAAAAAACACAACGACAACGACACACACAGCGAAACTAAATCAGATTTTTTCACGAGATTGCGCAGTGCGCGCGCAACCTAAATTTTCGAGCGCAGCCTTGATTTTCGTTTGAACGCAAATTATGGATTTCTTGTTGTTTCGCATTCGCAGTAATTTGTTTTCACTGCTTGAAGACATGGCCATTGGTTGCTCTATGGAGAGTCTCAAGTTGATTTGTTTACCTATTTTTAAAATTGACGAAGATGCCCGAATTCGGACTTGGAAGACATTTCGTAGAGCCTTGAAAATCAACTGATTCCCACGAGCCCTTGCTGTCTCGACCGATGTGATGACGATGACAAGCTATAAATTTGACAACAATACTTGTCAACATAGGTGATGCATCTCCATTTTCATATTTCAAACAATAACTATACTTAAACGAGAAAACAAAAATAGGCACTACATATTACTGTTGTACTCGTTTTTGCTGCGAAA
This sequence comes from Sphaerophoria taeniata, assembly GCA_943590905.1. NCBI lineage: Eukaryota > Metazoa > Arthropoda > Insecta > Diptera > Syrphidae > Sphaerophoria > Sphaerophoria taeniata. The sequence continues at coordinate 604,260 of OX016540.1, forward strand.
GACCTCCCCGTAGGGCAAATGGTTGTTTTGCTCTGAGCTCACTATACGCAAGAACTAAGATGATATCTTGAGATCATTGCCAATAACCATACATCACTTCGAGAGTTTAATACATTAAATTAGCATTTTAGTAAATTAAACAGAATTTGCATAAGACCACGTCATTCATTTCGCCGGTCCGGTGATGAAGAGTGAATGGCTGGATTTTGATAAGATATATGAATGTAGCTTAGGTAAGTGCGGCTTGTTTGCTTGTGGTACTATATTGGTGGCTCTGACATCAAAGCAATGAATGATCGTTTGTGACATTAATACACCTGGTCAATTTAATTAAATGGTTTGCATTCTTTCATCTTATCTGAGCGGAAATCAAGGTCGAGAGATGCTAGCTGTGAGCCGTGTGTTAAGAAAAGATAGAGAGCTTGGTATAAAGGCAGGTACTTGGCTAAAGGCGCATCATTTAGGATAAAATCTGACCACCTTCACAAGAATAAATAAATAAAAAAAAAACAAACGTATTGCTAGATAGCCCGCATCTTAACGATACTGGGTAGGTACTCGTTTTATTTTTTTTCTTAAACCTTCAAAACGAATTGGCAATGATATTGACGTTCTCCGATTAGAATAACACCTCGAACTTTGGTTTTGTTCTTTTAAATTCAAACAAACAAAACGAAATTGATTGCCTTCTTGTTAATTTTTCTGAATAAAATGTAAATTTATTGCTGTACAGATTATGTCAAAATGAATTAATACTTTTAAATGTCAACACTCGGGCTGAAGATCCAAAGACGACGTTTTGTTTACTTAAGTACTTGATGGTAAGTAGTTGAAGGTAGGTGCAATACAAGGTACTTGATTGTACAATGATCTGATATGGTAAGCTTTTAAGCTGTAGCAGCATTGAGTTAAAGGCTCATCGTTCATATCTTCTAAAATGTACACTTCGGTGCAGATCCATCAAAATTCAAAAGTAGCAGTGATGCCTGTTGCAATGGCTTGTGCGTGTGGAGGTGGTATCTTAAGCAGATAATATTATTACAATTTATTAATTATTCCTCTTGGCAAGGAGAGTATTGTACATAGAAACAATAATATTCTTCTGCATCAAATTGCTTATGGTTTTGCGAAATTGATCGACGCTAAGGTCGATTAAACTGATGATATGATTGTTTGCAGTTGTTTCATTCAAAATGGAAATCCCCCTTTTTCTATAATTTTTAAGAAGAATAAAACCGTATTGGAAATTTTTGCTATATGTTCACAGAAACTGTGGGAAATTGTGCTTTTTAGAATGGCTTTAGCTTCTAATTTTGACAACGCAATACTTGATATAAAAGTACCTAAAATAGATTTTCAAACAAGGACATTTAGCAATTATTTGATTTTCGGCTTTGATTTCAAATGGTTTGGATTGAGCATTGTAAAGATTTACATGCTAAATGTAGGACTTGACATTGATACTACTTTAACATTAATTTTGTTAAAAAACTAACAAAAATGAAAGGAATATGAACTATTGCTGTTCAACATTTATGTATAAATTTTACTGCTGGAACAATTATTATGAAATTTGCACATTTAATTCTAAGAAGTTAATCACTTTTTAACTCTGCGAAATAATTGTCGAATGTCAATATGCTTTTACAAGCAAGGTAAACAAAATGTGAACGCCAAGTCAAAGTAAAGAATTCCACTAGCCAATGATTTTAGTTTTGAATGGAAAATGCTTGCATTGCAAACCACAGAAGTTGTAAGTGTCTCGTTAGTTTAATTTGCTAAGCTTATTGTATTGATGAAGGTGTCAGAAGGGAAGACATTTAATAGCTAATATGACTATCAATACTTAATCCGTCACTATCATTATGGCTACCACAAATCATCAAGAGGCAAGTAATGATCGTCAACAAAAATGAATTTACGCACACACTTTTTTAATGGTTGTGAAGATTAAGTAAAGCATTTAAATACTTATTTTATGTGTTCAATTACAGTGCATGCACTGAGTTTGATTATTTCATTTTTTAATTAGCTTAAATGGAATAAGCACTTTTTTATGTTTTAACGACTCAAGGACTACAGAAAAACAATATGTGTGCTTGTCTGTCCGCTGTCTTTTTTTCTATTCTATTTGTTCTTTTGAATAAATTTAAAAAAATATGTATAGCAAATTTCTTGTACGAAAATTAGAAATGAAAATCTCAATGTTTTATAAAAACTAGACTGAAAGAAAAAATCTTTTCTCATCAATGTTTGACTATAATTTATTAAAATCTTGAAATCGATTAATGGAACCACAAGTTCATATGAAATAAACCTACTCCTGCATAACTATAACTTCAAATCTATTGCAATTAATAAGAATTCAAAATACGTAAATACATGAATTTCTCGCTCACACATAATGGGTAATTAATGTTTAAATGAAACTCACCTGTGCTAATGCGGCCACTGTCAAACCGAAGGTAAATGCAATTTGTACAATTGATGGATGAAAGCCATCACTCCAACCACCAACGGTACTGCCAACGCCAATGAATATCAAAAAGAAAGTCCCAACGAATTCAGCAGTGAGTATTCGCCAGATATTTTTGTTATCTGTTATGTCGGACACTCCAATTATCTTAGACATTCCTGCAAAGAAATTTATACAAAATAAAGTATTATTTAATTTATACGATATATTAATATAACGGCTTATAACTTAATTAATGTTTAAATAAATATATATTACTTATCATCTAAGCCAACATATCGATAGCGACCCCTGTGACTTCACAAATTCGAGACTTGTACATATACTAATTCTTGTTCAAGATGAAGTTAATGAGATCGTGTAAATTCTGTTTTGTTATAAATGAATAATTTCATAAGGGAGTACCTTCTATCATTTTGTGCTTATCCATGTGAACCATATTTTTTAAATTTAAAGATTTTCAGTCTCCAAATTGTGTGATGTTATTAAATAGGTTAAAGATATTTTTTCTTTTAACTTTTTCTTATCATACAGATCACACTCAGATCATGTTACGCAATTGAACTCAGAAGCGATACTACCAAAAGTTTCTAATAAAACTCTTTCAATATTTTCAATAGTGCCCGGTTCTAGTTTCCTCACTAATTAATCGCATCAATTAGGACCCATTAGAAAAGGTAAACAAATTTTTCAAAAACAACAAGTAAAAGTTAAGGGGCTTTTAAGTAGCTATCTTCAGTATAAAGAACAGAAGAAAATATTTATAGAAAATCTTGTCGAGGCGCGCGTACCGCAACCAATTTCAATATATTACACACCTGGCCAACAATAAACGATGCTCGATGGTCGTAGTGAATGTGTTAATGTTCACATACCTACACTTAAAATACAATTTTGATAGGAGAACTAATCACAAAGCTATGATAATTTTGCTCTTGAAATTGATAGGGGCTTTTGAGTGTCAAGTGCGTTACTACTTCTGTATTGCAATAACTTTTATATCAGAGTTGAACGGAGGACCCTTGTTAACAAAACAGTTATATGACGATTATTTTATTATATCAAATACTTTAGAATTGAATTGCTTCAAGTACAATTGATCGGTTGTTTTTAATCCATTGATTAAAAATTAAAAATTAATATTGACGTGACAATGACAATATTATGTACCTACATATGCATAATAGCAGTAGCTATTTAGTTTAATGTAGGTACAGTTTAACAGGTTTCACAGACCTTACAGAATAAGCCGTCAAACATATTTTGCAATAAGTAGGTAGGTAAAGTTCAGAATTACAATAAATTGAAAAGTTCATGTTTTGAAAATCAAAAACTACGCAAACAAATTAATGAAAACAAGTTTCCAATACTTGTAATGATTTTCATTTTCTTCAAACCAGATACAAGTCCTATTTGAATTAAGTTTATCACTTTATTATAAGTAGGTAGCGAAATCACTCAATTCATTTCCTTGTCTAAAAGAAATATACAAATTTTAAAGTGAACAAAATCGAAACTTTCCAAGGCTTCTACGTTAACTTTGTTGCCTCCGTAAATGTGATGACTCAGTTTTATTACATGATTCTGTTGGATAAAAATACTTCTTCTTCTATTAGTTTATTCTATATGCCTTCCGATCATTTGACAGGTACATAGATGATAGATCAAGACATTGGTAAGTTCAAACACTGCGTTTGCTAATTCGTAACGTACACATAATTTGGTTAGGAGCTAATAATTATAATATTTGAACAAATTCAGATGTTCATACCATCACAAAATAGCTTGTCTATTGCTGCTCTTTGCATTCTTTTCAATGCTAAGCAGAAAAATTTAGAGAACAAATATGCACAAATAATTAGTTGTATTATAATTAGTTCTAATTTATAGCGCAAGCCTTAACGGAGTATACTTACGTTTTTGATGGTCAAAATATTCGTATTATAAGCTTGTTAATGGTGATTTATCAACATATATTTTTTATTAAGTCTTAAATGCAAATCAATAAATAAAATACGGATTTGAATGAACACCAAATGCAAGATAAGGTCAATTTTTTTGACTATCGACTCTTCCACTCAACCCAGACAATAATATTGCAGGCCTAAAAATCGTTAGTGTTAGGATGAATTCTCTTTCTTAAACGCGCCCTAAGGTGCATTAACTGATCGTGAAATGCCACTGCATCAAGCCCCATCTCCGTTCACTAATTACTCAAGGTTCTTATGACATTGAGTTACATTATCCACAAATGTCAGAGTTCTATTATTATACCTTAGAATACAAATTAATATCTTATATCAACCATCTCGATTTTTGCAAGGTGTTGTTCATAAAAATAAAAACAAACAAAACTAATTCAATCAGTCTTTTTCTTTATCGTTTGCAAATACATTAAAATTAAAGCTGAATTAAGTGCTACACCTTTCAGTTTCCACTGGGTCATAATCATTTAAAAACCTCTGTAGTTTCATCACATTATTGACGCCCGTTCTTTTGGAAAATGTCATATTAACGTTTATTGCCGTTTTCCACCGTTTTATGCACTTGTTTGAACAGGTAGCTCTACCATAATGAGGGAACATAAACATTAAAAGAGTATTTCGCTTTTGACTTAAACGATTTATATGTCCCCGACAATGACCGATGAATGAGGATGATGACAATAAACAAGCCGGTAAATAATGTGATAAGAGTTTCCGCACCTAGCTTTAGGCAAGAAAAAAGAAACAACTCTGATCGTGACCTAGGCTGTTAAATTGAAAGCGGTATTATGTAGTTATAGTATCAGTGGCTTAAGAGCACAGTAATGAAAGCCAAATGCGCAAATAGAACTGTTTATATTGGACTATGCAAATATACAAGACACAAGACAATGATAATATAGATACATGCGTGATTAAATGATTGTTCACGAATCAATCTAGGGTGATTTAATTGAATTGAACTGTGAACATAAAGTGCAATAATTTAAGGGAGTCTACCACAGATGTAAGAATTAAAGTAAAAATAATAACAAGACAAGCATAACATATTTATTTTAAGAATTGTTGTCATTAAACATATTTCTTACTGTTTTCTTCTGCCAAAGGATTTGCAGTATCTGTTAAAAAAAAAAAGAAAAAAATACAAACAAAATTAATAAAGTTTGTGGGTCTGGCAAAGAGCACTAACTTTAACTCTAAAGTCATAGACAAAACAAACACAGAATTCAATTTTAAAATACTCGAACTTTGATAAAAAAAAAATCGTATCAAAGAAACAAAAAAGAAACCAAATTTGATCAAGCAGAAAAATTTGCTTTTGGAATTCATTGCAAGAAAATAACTCATAATTAGCTTGATCAAAGATGTGAGGAGACCAAAATAAAATTTAATTGATATAGTCAATCTTAAAATTAATTTAAAACTCAAAACAGTTCGTGCTGTTAACATACAACTGCTTTCGGCGAACGTGCATAAATGTGAGGAATTCAAAATTCAAACAAATCAAGCATATATCTTTGTACGTATTTTGAATCTTTTTAAACCGCAAAAGCTAGCAAAAGTAAACAAATTTATTGATTGAAAACCATATTTTTATAATTATTATATAAACCAAATAGAAATGCTTTTCATACAAAAAAATCGCTTCGAACAACAACATGAAATCTGAAGTTCATTGTCAGCCTCCAATTATTGTGGTGTAGCACGATAAGAAAAACACGATCGACTAAACACTTAAACCGTTTAGTCTTTTTTTCAAGACTAAGATGAATGTCTCACATTTCGTTGAACAATAATCGAATTGTCATAGTCATAATAAATAATAACTACTACGATGTGAATTTGGTTGTCAACATTTTGTTCGCTGCTTATTTGAATTTTGAACAATTATTTATTTATTCAAAGTCCAGTTATAACAATAACAAAAACCTGATAACTGCATGAATATATTTCTTTTAATTATTGATTTAAATGAGTTTAAGCTGAGTCTAAAGAGATCCACAGGAAATAAGAATTTTAAATTGAAAAATACGAAAAATAACTTAATTTAAATGTGGCATAAAATTAATTATTAAAATGCACCGCATAGAGAAGGTAAAAAATATAAAAAATTGAAATATGGGAAAATTCCTACCACTTTCGCTTGGAGCTATGCCACTTTTTCTATTTTGCTTTTTATTCTTTATCAAATGAAAGTGAAAAGCTCAAAGCATCTACATTAATGTTTGTATATTTGTATGGCCGCAACTTTTTTATGAAAGGAAAAAAAAAAACAATACTGTAGAGGTAGATCATTATACTCCATCTTCACCTTACAAGTAGGCAGACGAATGAAAAAGGAAAATGAGATAGTTGTTGACTTGATAAGATACTTTTTTGAAAAGTGTGATTTGATTAGGCATTCATTTAGTCAGGTTTATCAAGATAATAAGACTTGATAAAATAATAACAATTATTTCGCTTAACTAATTTGTTCCGAAAATTGTTTATTGTAATGAAAATACATACAAATCTCATCAAAATAAAATAATTACATTAATTCTAATTGTTTTCGCTTCTTTATCAACACGCAATATATTGTGGCAAAACCCGAAAAATCTGTTTCATCGTGTGACCCAGTAAATTAATTGTAGAATACTATTCTGAAATAAAAAATGACTTCAACAAACCAGACAAACCTACTTCTGTAATGATTTTATTGATATATTAAATCCTTCGCGACGATGAAATTTATTTTTGTTACTCCCCATAAACGTACACCACACTCGAATGGCACGGGGAGGAGTAAACTTGAAGACATCACTTTCTATTTCGTCAAATCCAATCTTTGAATTTATGAATGAAGTTCAATTTGTTTTGTCTGCAGGTGGGAATGAGTTAACAGAAAAAATACAACTCTATACTAGGTTCTTTGATTTTAAAGATGAATGTAAAAAAATGATATCGATGACTAATATAAAGCTGTCCAAGTATGCAAACGATATGATTTGAATTTTAAAGATTGCACTAATAGGCTTACATTACATTTTCTAACGTTCCAAACAAAACATTTAAATTCCGTCATATTGTAATTACTAATTAGATAATTTAGTCACTTTGTTTTCATAAAATCTTAAAGCAAAATCAAAACAAACAATAGGATTGGAAATCTTACTTACGATTTTCATATTGACAGCTAAACAATATCATAAATGCGACTTAATCTGTAAAGAATGTTTAATTTCTGTTTAATATTTCTGAAGTGTGCCGAGCTACCCCTACCACATCAGTTTTACATATCAATAAAAGAATAGAAGTAGCCGAAATTGTTCTCATCGATTTGCTTAAAATATTAAGCTCCATAAATAATTATCAAATTATGCTAATAAATTGTTAACGTCATCAAATTGATCAATTAATTAAAATTGAATCTGTGTAGAATTGTGGGAATTTCAAATTTGGACTTCCCAGAAGTTTGGTCAAATCAATCAAAAAATTAGTTAGATGAGCACATGTTGACTTTTTTCATAATTTCGATTTAATTTTGAGAGCAATTTTGGGCTGATTAACTGATTGTTAACTTAGCATATGAATATAATACTTAGGTGGCAAGACAAGCTTTGTTGAAATGGTCAGAGATTATTTTCGTAAAAAGCGCCTCGAGCATTCAGTTCTACCTTGACTGACATTTTAAGATATGATGAAAAACAAGATCTTTTCAAAAACTGCGATAGCAAATAATGTTCTGGGATTCAAGATAAAACTAAACCCGCGTATCGTTATCAGAACTAAATGACTTGTCTTGATGTTGCTCCAGAAAATGATAGTGCCGGTGAGCAAGTTCAAATTATATTTTGATTACCTATGTAAGTGATGGCGTCTATTAGGCGATGATAGTTTATCACTTGGAAGTTTATTTAAAAACTGATAAATTTCAAACTTAAATACCTAATGACTGAAAGTCTTTAGCTGCTTGATGATACAGTGGGAAATATTTACGTTTTATCGTCGGTTAAATTTTGATAGTTATAAAAAAAACAACGATTTGATTTTGATTTGGACGGATATCACGGACACAATAACTGAGGCCGATTGTTTTACTGCATCGTCTCATCTCATTGCGTTATTCGTGTATAAGTGACATCAAAAGCTGTTTAAATCAGTCAATTGTTGGAAGAATTTACATACGCTTACAACAACAGAAAATTAACATTTACATGCAGCACTCCAGCAAGGCACACTGCAGTGCTTTAGAGGTGGCAACATTAGAATATCATCCGCTTTGGCCACGAATGGGGGAAGTATTATGCCATAAAACACACATGCAAATTCTATTACCTTCCGGACAATAAATCTCGCTTAGAGGCACCTCTCTCATGAAGTAACTTGCAGCTTTACTTGTATCTATTGCAATCACAAGCACTAGCTAAGCTATTATTCTTAAAAATATACTAGATGAGAGTCTCGAAGTACCATGCAAAATAATAATCATTTATATTGCACACACTTATCGTTGCGAACGATCACACTTTCTTCTTCAATTAAGGTCAAAATTTCTAAAGAGAATTGCATTGAAAAGTAAGACTATGTCTACTTTGCAAGTGATTTGCATTTTTGTAGCATTGCTTTTTGGTGGATTAGGGAGATAACTTCGCCTGTTATGTCAATGCTTTTTAGGCAATAAATCAAGGATTAAGCTGGCATTGATAAACTCAAGCCAAAAGAAAACTAAAGAAAGGCCTTGGAGGTATTGAATAAAAATATATTAGAATGCCCTTGAACTACGGTAAATGTAGAAACCCATCCTATATAATTAATTTTCTTCACTAAAATCCAATGGCCTGACAACAAGAAGAAGTCAGCAACAATTGCAAATGGAAAACCAAAAATGTTTCTCTGTATATGAATTAAACCATATTTTAAAATCATGAGAATTAAGTTAAGTGTGCAAATTTCCTTGAACGCTTGAACCTTCGACTAGTGTCAATTTTGTATTTACCAAAGGCCTCCTTGTTATTGGCCTCCTTTACAAGTAAAACAACATTTACTTTCATTCGGCGAATACATGAACGAAGGACTGCGATAAAATGCAAATAAGGTTCTTATTCTTCGGCCAGGTCTACATATCGTAATTTTCAAATAGAACATTACATTTTTATTTTAGACCTCCCATTTCCTTGTGATTATCCTTTGATCTTCCACACGCTAGGTTTTGTTGAGTGAATAAAAGATTTTCTAACATTGCAAAAGAAACCAAACAACTTTCTTATTGAATGTCCACTGCAACTTTTTTCGTTAGTAGGTACATCTATATTTGCATTAAAAATTGAATATGAAGACAAAATGAATACTTATAATTGCTTTAACTGGGTATATTGAACCACAAAATCGGTCTACGCGACATTTTTTAATGCGATGTGGGTTATTTTTGTATGAAATTGCAAACGAGAAGATACTGCCAGAAAGAAATCAAAAGGCTTATTATTATAATTTTTTGTATTAGGTTCCTTCAAACTGAAGGTAAAGGTTGTCTGAACACAATAATGTCAACAAAGCACGCGATGGTGTGTTCCAAAATTTACTTGAGCATAATGAGTTTTTTTTTTCTTACAGAAAAATTGTTGAATTCTCAGAACACCATATAAAATATGTTGAGTTAGATTTTATAAAAGCTTCTATTTTGTATGATGAATGTGATAGTAAAAACATTGCTTAAATCGGTCGTGTATTGATAACAATTTCAAAAGCTTACAATTTTTCTTAGCGATAAAGTGATTTTATCAAGCCTGTGTACTTGGAAACTTATGTTCAGGTACAACATACAAGGTATCTATCCCGTGTTTAATGATTTAAATCTGAAGTATATTTTAATCGAACGTTTTATCTTTAAAAAACTTGAGAACATACATTGATAACGGAATTATTTGGATTTAAGGCCAGCAACAGCTAAAAGCATTGATTTCAAATTAAATGCTCATCATATTATGTAATTGAGGACTTTTCGGTGTTTGATTGTTGTTTAAAATAGATAACTTCAACATTATTACTCGATTTAAGATATATGACGGTCTCATCACAAAATAAATGATATCGATTTAACACTCTAGCAGTTTATCAATTTAGAATTATGGAAATTGCTATTTATAGTCTTCGAGACGTTTGTGGTTCTAGGGATACGCCAACTCTTAACAATACTTCCGCACGGGTGTGGTTTTCATTTAGTTGATGGATACAAAATACCGGTCACATAAACACTAGGTGGTATTCATGTCCATGGAATCGCCTTCATAGATAGTGTAGTATTTGCTAATACAGCGGCCTTCGAAAAGACAATACAAAAATCTTATCTAGTCTACATTTAAAGTAAGGTAAGTAAGGTGTGTTTGCATAAGCCATTTTTTATTCTAGACTTAATAAAGACGTCTCCTTTATTTTCATCAAATTTACTAGAAGATAGATTGACGATGGGTGCGAGTTTAAGGTGTTCCCTTTGTGCGTTTACCATGGTTAACAAATGGAGGATTATTTAAAAAAAACTACGACTCCTTTGATAATACGGAACATTAATCTCTTATGTTTTTAAAAGCTCTTCATCCCCTTGAATAACGATATTTTATTATATGGATAGCAAAAGGATGCATTATTTTCCTATACTTTTATTATCATTTTTAGCACATTAGATATATTTTTTTGTCACATCCAATGTCTTAGGTTGAAGTAGTCCTAGTGATCTTTTCCTTCTATCAAAATATTGCATCTAGATGTCTAATCGCAACATCACTTTCGATAAAAATATGACAAAGCATGAATTATTGCCAATTTAACAATTTTTAACGCTGGAATTCGATTAAACTTTATGAACAGAGGTAAGGGAGTGTCAAATCACGCAAATTAATGCAATTTTTAACCTACAGCTTATTCGATTTCTCCTTATAATAAGAGGAATGATCGAACATAAATCTTATGCTGTCAATTGAAACTATTCTCACTAGACCTGAGCAATTAACCTCTTATCTAGACACACTTATCTTCCAAAAACGTTATAGGCATGAGAGTAAAATCTTTTTGAAGCCTAACACTGTCGAGTTAAGCCATACCTCTCTGAACCATGTGAAAGACTTGATAGCAATTAACTATGTAGTAAAGTGCAATCTTAAGTTGACACACGGCATGAACGTTTTGCGAAGTATCACAGCTGAAAATGCACGTTAGATACACCCTTCATTTAATTTGATGCAGATTATTTTTAAATTTTCCATCGTTGAGGCTGCATGTGAATTAAAAAGAAAAATTTGAGATGTCGACTTAGTTCGATAGATTGAACTTGTGGGGAAAGAAATCGTGAATAACGTCTAATTTTTCGTTATTGATGAAATTGAAGTTTGTTGGCCTCTGTTTATGTGTATGTGTAGAAAAAGTGTTTGCAAAGTCTGACTCGTACAAATTATGTTGCCCAACATTTGTTTACACTGATAAATTAATGAACAATGAATGAATGATTCAAAGTGTGTTCAAGTGTGTACTTAAGAAGTATTGTCTTTTTCTATTAGAAGAAATGAAACAATTAACTTTGGAGAAAAATTTAAAAGCATTTCCTTGTAATACATCAGGTGAAGATTATAATCTAGCTTAAATATTTATTCTTGAATATTCGAATTCAAGCCAAAATGTGTTGATTTAAGCATATTGTTCTAATGTTCTTACTGATGAACAACTTTGTATTCATTAGATTTTATTTGTTCTTAATTAAAGTTAAGTTAAACTATTGCTATACACTTTTTATTATTTTATTTTGTTTCGGCAATTATCGATATTTACACTATGCTCTAGGAACTTTTTATAAATACAAAATCTCTATTTTCACTGTTTTTTTATTTACATAATAAAATCTGATTATAAATCATAATACATTTCCACCTCATTAACACATCATTATCATTCATTGTAGAAATCATCATCCCATTATAATGTGGACTTCAAATAAATGCTGAATTATATTCTACGATCCATAGTAATTCGCAAGCCAAACAGAACACAAAAGAGCAAGTCGAAATCACATAAATGAGCTCAAATTTTAATAAAGTTACTTCTTGATTTGACTAAATATATAATTATTTCATGCTATGTTTTATTTGCTTTAGGGCTAAGAAAATTTCAAGGCCACATCAGGAAGTCTAGATTTATCATTTTATTTTCAGGTAAGTTATGCGGGCAAAATTAGATTAATTCACTTTTGTCCATAATATGTATATATTCATCAAAAGTGATGTGAAATAAATCAGAAATATTATAATGGTGACATTTTTATTATTCACTTATGCAAATCATGCGATTTTTCTACGTTTTTTCGTCCAAAAGGAACTAACCTGTATATGCGTGACACTTTTCACAAAATTATAGTAACAAAAATTAAAAAAAAAAAAAAAAAAACTTACTTCACGGATTAATATTCTGTATGTACGCTATGTGTCGTGTGCTGTGCTCCTGCTAGTATTACTTTCTTGAGAAAACTGAATTTTAATAAATTCATATTCTCACTGTCTTACCTTATTTTCTATGACAACAACCAACGTTAGATCAACATGAAGTACACTAACAATACAAAACAAATATCTTACATTTTTTTATCCTCGAATTCGTTCTGAGACAATTGTTTTACTGCGTGAAATGTAAACACATTTGATGTTAACAGAAGCAGTAAGCAAATATTAAACTGAATTTTTAGTCTGTTAAAAATAATATTGGTAGAGGTACCAGCTACAAAAACAAAATGCTTAAGTCACAAGTCTTATACTTTTTTTTCGAATGTTATCATTATCATAATAAAAAATAGCGGAAACTTGGATCTGTTTTGTTTTGTTTTTTGTGTTTGTTTTATTAAACAGACAAAAAAATTAAATTCAATATCTAGGTACTCCTGATTCCTATTGAATATGAATGCTTTTATTATTAAGACATTTGGTAAATTTGAATAATGGGTTTTGAAAAGGTTATAAATGTTTAACAAAATAAAGTAACACCTATTCTTTGCAATCGCAGTTCTCTGAAAATGACTCGGTTTCCCCTATTAATTGTGCTTGATAAACATAAACGTTACTCAATGGCTTGATTTGACTTTAGCATCGAAATACGTATGAACCATAAAATTTTTTAAATTACTCTCAGTGGGTTCTTATCGGTTAAATTAATTTAGTAATCTTTTTGGCGTACTTGTGGTGTTTTATTAAACATTGGTGTGTACTGAATGTGGTGAATTTTTCACGAGCTTCTCTATAATTAATTAATTGTTTATATTTACCTAATCTAATTTTAAAGTTTTCTTCTTTAATGTCAGCGACGTGTGTTTGGAATCTTTTAATGTTGGCCGCATTGTATTCATTAGGTTACATAAATATTCTGAATGACAAAATCATTGTCGAAACGAAAGCTTTGAAAAAACTATCGACTTTGGACAACCAAAAAAATGTGCTTAAAATTGTATTGTTTCAATTCTCAAACCGAAAAAATATTCGAGGCGATAGAATAAATGTATGGTTTATAGGTTTAAGGGTTTAAAATGGTTGCGGATATAAGACCCGCACAGTTAGGCCAGAAAAAGGCTAAATGTATGGAATAACTACTAACTTGGAGTGATATTAAAGCTAACAGAGCAAAAACCAAAAATTCTTAATTATCCGCTTTTTAAAATGAAATCAAAAACCTACGTATGTACCTACTGAATGAAATGAACACAATAACACGTCCATTATACATACGACTCATCTCTGGGGAGTTGCGGCTAGTGACCTACTCAAGATTTAGTTTTTTCAAGATATTTTAAGTATAAATTTATACAAATCGATTAAAATGAATGCCTTGTCGTAATTTTCAATTCTTCCTTACTTTGACTGTATATTCCTTGTAAGCGATGAAATTTATTAATTTGGTCACTTCACGTTCACTGACGTCAGGGAAGATATACCAAACGAATACTTAAAAGGACATAAAGAAAGGTGCAAGCCAGTTTTGTGTATATTTTGTGAACAAAAACAACATTCATACACTTCAGTGATTCATTCATCGAATATTTTTTGCAAATTGAATTTAGCAAGCAAATTGTCAAAAATGGAACAATTCATACTTTCAGTTTATTATTGACTTTTTGTCGTGGGTAATAACAAAGCAGGTTTAATTTGCTTATTCGTTTGACTCTAAAACAGTTAAAAATTAATGTCTTAATATTGTTCTAAACAACATACGCTATTTAATATGGTGTTTGTTTTGGTTCTGTGTATCGGTTAATTTGGAAATATTTTGAAGATCCCCAACCATTTGTAATTACATATATAATTTGTTTCTTGTGAGCGTCTTAACTAGCCAAAATTCGTAATTAGGCAGTAGAAAGTGGTGTTTATATTGTTACTCTATTCTATTGTTTCTGATATTTTTAATGCCATCATTGATTGCAAAACGCCGCCGCCGCCGTAATTGATTCACAAGTGTACTGTAAACTACTTTAAAAATGAATCTACTGCACCTAAAAAAACAAAAACTAATGACTTATGAGTTATGACAAAAAATGGAACTTTATCTTTGTATGTAGGTATCATTATCATAGATTGCTTTAGTTCACGTTGTCTTTTTTGTAAGCTAACTTAAGCAGAAGTTAAAAAACTGTAAATTTTTATGACACCTCCTCTGAACTATTAAATACACATAAGTATGAAATTCACCTACTGCCCGATAGATAAGATATTCCATCTTTTGAGTAATAATAACAAAAAACATGTGCTTATAATTTTATGGAGTATGCCTGTCGTCAAAAAGTTTTAAGTTCATAAAGACTAAAGGAATTGTTTTTTTTATGAGTTTATCGGTTTTCTTTTTATAATCTCCTGCACTTTGATTAAATTAAATTCTATGGCAATTAAAAGGCACAAGAAGGCAATGGAGAGGTTTTATAAAAACCATTATCTTGAAAGTCAAACAACTTCCTTTTATCATGTGAGGCTGGATGGAATGCATTAGTCACATTGTTTTTGTTTTCTTTTTTTTTTGTAATAAAATAATTCCAGTTTCAATTCAAGACAAATAAAAACCAACTCGAATGGAAGTAAAATTATTTTGCTTTTGTTGTTCTGTTTAATTTATTTTTGACAACTAACATGTTTGCGTTATTTCTTCTCGACGAATTTTCAAGATGAAGAAGCCACAAAATAATTCTCCATCGGTTTTTGCATTTTTAAAATTTAGGTATTCTTCGAATAAACATAGTTTCTATATCGAACTTTTATAACATTCACCTTTTAACTTAGCCCCCAAAATATTAATATCTTTGACCACTCACAATTAATGAATAGTCAAATGGTTAAACTTGAAAAACGTTGGCAGTATAAAAAGCAAAAACGTGTGAGAAAAGTTCACTAACCTGTTTTTTCGACCATCGTTATAGAGAACTGCGAATTTATGTCTTATTGATAAAACTAGAGCAAATGACGTTCACAGCCAAAGTGTCAGAATTTCTTATCACTTAACGCGTGTGGAATTCGAATTCCAGAAGAAGGTGAAACACTTTGATGAATCGCTCTGTGAAGAATCTCAAAAAAAAAAAAAAACCACACACAAGTTGTAACTAAACTAAAGTTTGCACTAGAAGCTAAAACAACTTTTTCTTCAACACCGGCCGACGCAGGTTTGACGATATTCAAGATCTGTGTTAAAAGCAATTAAACAAAACTCAAGAGAGCCAAGAAAGAAAGTTTTTCTTTAGACTCAAGTTTAACGTGGGATATTGGCACTTCAACGGTTAAATTCAAACTAAAAACAAATACAAAATAGTAACGTACGAGTAGTTATCGATACACAATTGACGAAAACGATTGTTTCAGCCAAAAGTATAAATTATAATAATTTTGTTTATATAGATTTTATTAACAATAACTGATTGGGAACGTAAAATCGCGTGGTAGTGCTTGATACTTTCTCGGGCTGTTGGCGCTGTCGCTCGCTTTCAAAGTTCGAATGGGAATAAATGAAAACGTTAAGCTACAAAACTGATATAGTGCTCTGACTTCAGAAGTAGTATTAGTGTTGTGTTGATGTGGAGCTGTGCGATGTTGGCGGCGGCGACGACGGTGGAGTTGTGCTAGAGAAGGCGCAGACTGGTTGACTAGCAGACATCATCAGGCTCTAACACAAGACATAAGAGTTTAGGCTTAAGTAGTTAAAGGTGACCATATTCATTTTCTGCATAATTTTGAATGCAAGAAAAAACATTTGGTTGAAAGAAGAACATATTATTTTTGCCATTCATTATCTTTATCTAGTGTAACAAAAAAAGTAGAATTTTTACGTAATTTTATTTATTGGTAGGCAACAATTGAAGGTACATACATATTTATGTTCAAGAGAAGACGAATGGTCACCGTAGTCAATTGTTTATACTCAAATGTTGTTGGTTAGAGTTGTAGTTCGGTTTGGTAGAAAAATGTGGTTGTTGGAAGTTCAGTGGCGGCTAGATTGCATGCAACCAAGTAATGAACTCCTTCTTTTCGTATTTTGTCTTGTCTAAGACTTTGGTTGAAGGTAGAAAGTGAGTGGCCATTGAAAAAAATTGTGTATACGTCATGAAATGAATGAATGAATGTTAAGGTTTTCTTTGTTTTTGTTTTACAATTTAAGGCCGCTACTATAAAACAGATTGCGATTTAGTTTGAATGAGAGGATTTATAAATTTATATCAAGTTATCTCCTTTTTTTTGTTTTTTTTTAATATAATTGTACCTATATTAAGCAAAGAAATATTTTGTGTTTTTAAATTTAACATGACACTATTAGTTTCATTAATGAACAAATAAACATTAACTTTATATAGAAGATCAAATTAAAAAGGATTCATCAAAATAAAATTCTTACGTACAACATACATATGTAGCTAGAAATATCATTTATGGCGTTTGTAAAAAGTTGAACACAAAAAATATCGCCCTTTCATCTCTTTCCGAGTGAAATTGTTTCGTAATGTATTATCCATCTCTTAAGGCAATTATCATTTCATTAAGAATTAAATAATTATTAAAGCTGTTTTTATTTATTCGTTAATTATCCAAAACCTTAATTGAAACTTTTATCTCATCATTACTGAGAATTAGATATTACTAAGTCATGACAGGAAATAAACCCAACTATTTTCTTTTTTATTTGTTTATTGAGAAACTTACTGCAAAGTGATCATCCTTCATTAATCATTACCTACTAATTTTACATTCTTTAAAATATCTGTCACGCACTCAACGAGAACTTTTAAAATTTCGTGCGCAATAATATTTAAATCAAAATCTTAAAAAAATACAATTGTTCTCAGCAACACAACTGATTGTAAGCTGTTGTTGGTTCCCACAGAAAATTAATTAAATGTTTAATTCAAGACAAATTTTATTTCAATTAAAAAAGAATCCGATTCGTTTTTGGATTTATGATATAGGCATCCTTAACATTGGTATCTAAATAAAATAGTTTTTCTAGCGTAAAACCTTTGTTTTTCTTCCAAATCTATATGAGCATTAGTTCTGTTGTTTTAATTAATCTTAAAATGGCCGACCTAAAATTTTTAATTTATTTTTTATTTTTATAGAAAAACAATATGGTAAAATTATTTCAGATTTTAAAAACTTATTTTAATTCAACCGAACCCATTATTCTGTAGTTTCATTTAAGTCACATTCGACATCAATTATTTATCCATTCACTATAGCACTCATAATATGGTTCCATATTTAAGAGCTCAAAAATCCAAATATGTAGAACAGTAATTTTGTTCACAAAGATTAGTCTGTTTTTTCACAGATTTACGTTGATTTTGGAGTTATAAAATAAATCAAAACTCATTTGAAGTAGGTAGGTACTTGCCAAGACTAAAACTCTAATGAAAGTGAATTTACTTCTCTAGATTTAAATCAAATTTGTTAATACAAAAAGTTATTGTCTAGTATCGTAAAAACTAATTTATAATCAAAAACTAATCTCGTTTATGGTTTGGCTTCATAAATTTTATCCCCATTTAATTCACACGGAGACTTTAATTTAATGAATATTTTCTAACGGAAAAGCCAACATTGCCACCAAAAAGTTAAGAGGTAATTAATCTTTAGAGGTAAGCTCTTCTTTTATTCAGACAAAGTATTAAACCGTGACTTCCAAACAATAATGCTTATCGGAAAACGCAATCGTTTAGGACAACATGCAAATACAGAAAACCTTTCCCTGAAATACTAAAGTTGGATTTGAGTAGTAGTAAGAGGAGTGTTAGTAATTAATTATCCTATTTAAGTTCCTAATGTTAATTTTCGGGGCAAAAAAGAAAATAATATAGTTTTTGTTTGATAAAATCAATTTTAACAATAGCACTTACGTACCTATTCATAAATCTCGTACGATTTTTTTATTCCAAGATTAAGGAGACTTAATATTTTCATTTTATTTATTATTGGTTAAACAATTATACATATATGTTGTAAAAGATTACGAGAACATGCTGCCCATAATCTCGTAAAGGCCCTAACTACATTTTTCATACTTCTGAGTTATAGGGGAAAACACTAAATCACTTACCGCAACCTGAATATAGAATTTTAAAAAATTCAAAAAATATTTGTTTTAAAGCTAAGGGTGTGCTTTAGTTTTACCAATTACCTGATTTTAAAAATTAAGACGTATGTAGAAAATAGCGTAGTTAGGGCTTTTAGTATTTTAAAAGATATTTTTAAAAAGTCCGCTGAAGTCAATTTTCATCATTTTCCAATATTATATAAAATTCAACAATTTACGAAACATTGGAATAAAAAGCGTGGGAAGAAAAATTAAACACTTTAGCTTTTTTCCTTGAAGAGAATCCTTGTTTTCATTGTGTTAAGTTAAGTTCTATTCTTCCTTTTGGTAATGGAGAATCTTGCTATGTAAATCCGGAATTTAGCTGTTAGGTATTCCAAAAAAAATTATTATTAGTTATTTTTCCATAAGTAAAAAAGAAAAATCAACTTTAGATCAATTTTGATTGAATTTAGTTTTTTTTTTCTTGAGGAGGATGTACAAAATTGACTGTAGTTGGTTAGTTTTTGGAAATTGTGGGTTCAATTTCAAGCAGAGTTAAAAAAAAAATTCAAAATGGATTCGGCATTCTTAATTTAATGAAACCAAAATCTCAATTTTGTCTAAACTTGACTTTAGCGGTTTTCCCCGTAACCACAAATATATTTTTGATATTATGTATTGTTACTTTTAAAGGAGAAATAACACAAGAAAATTCATAAAAAGCCCTAAGTGTCACATAGGGCTTTTCAAAAAAAATTCTTGGGTCTATTTTCTGCATGCAGTAGTTTATAAAAAGCCCTATGTGGTAATTAGGGTTTTTAAAATGTTTGTCCTCATGATTTGTACTTAGGGCTTTTGAAAATTTGATTTTTCTGGCTTATTTTAAGATTCAGGCTCAAGAAATAAATATGAAAAAATCAGAGCAACTGCGCTTAGTCCAAATATGCAAAAAAATCAAAATCGAAATTTTTTTAGTTAGGGCCTTTACGAGATTATGGGCAGCATGTGAGGCGATTCAATGCATAAATTTCAAGCAAAATTTAGTCAGTTTGCACCCAAAATAGGACATGTTTAAGCGACTAATTTAAGTTGTAAACCAAACAATGATCTAACCATAAGTTAAAAAAAGATTATTCTTAAACATTTATCCCAAAAATGATTGCGAAAACAAAAGCAAAAACAAATATTCATTCCCTCAGGAAGAGTTACGCACACACTTCGTTGCAGTCAAATACATCAAAACGCACCTTTCTAAAATTCCTTCTTGACATCAACAATTGTGTGTATTCAATAAAGGGATTGTCCTGTTTATGAAAATAACAAACCATAAATAAGAGATGAAACACAAAATCATCCTAATGCTGCACCCAAAATAGCTCGACTCGATCAAATTCCACATTTTCTGTTTTTACTTACCTTCTTCATAAATCAACAATTTATTTCAGTAACGATTTAAGATGCGATTATTCTTCGTTGACAGAAAAAATCTCCCTTTTTATAAACAGGATATATCTCATGCCAAAGATCATTGAAATTCCATTTCAACGTTGTTAAATCATCCAAATTGAAGAAACTGCATTTCAGTTCCAATAAGAAAATTCACAATGTGCCACAAACTATTTTCTATCACATAAAATAAATACTTTTTCTTCAGTTGTATTTTCTTATTTTTGAAATAAGCACGCCTTTTTGCGTGTTTTGAATAATAAGTTTAAAAGATAACAATTTTTCATTGCATTTCTGGTAGTAAGTAACATGTAAAATACCTGTCTAGCATCCCTAATATTTATATTTGCGTTTTAGAATGAAGATTTATTCCGTTTTTGTTTCAAATAAAATTAGCTATATCACTTTGAGTTTAACACGTTAAAAAATATTTCCTGAAGAAGAATACTATTAAATAAAAGCAGCTAGCTTCATTAAAATTGCACAAAAGTCGGTTACACTTATCGACAAAAGAAATCAGAAATCAAATAAAAGTACATAATACCTATTTAAGCATTTGGACTGTTAAAATGATTTCAGGCTAACATCGTGAATCCCTAAGTTGTTTAAGATCTTTGGAAGTTAATCCAATTGCATACCAAAATTCGTTCGTATTTTCAGAGACAGGAATCAAAAGAAATAAAAATAATAACAAGAACATTATTCCAACCAAGTGTGAAAAAATTCAACATTTTTTACGACTGTAGAGTACGATTTTCCTTCAAGTATGCAACGTATAGCTCTACTTCATATTTTAAAAATATAACTGAATTTTCAACTTTGCCATTAACATTTCAATCCAATGAATAATTTAATTAATTACATACAGAGAAATGTCGCTATTTCCGCCCGGTTTGTATAGCTTTAATGGAATTTTTTGCCTATATGACAGCAATAAAACTCTCTCACTTCGTGGTAATTTAAAGAGGGAACTTTTGCTTTGTCAACTGATTCACTTGCATATCATTAGTGAAACGATTAGGTTACCTATACCTGCATTAACGGATTGTAAAATACAAAAATGATCGTGGGTTAATTGCCATACATCAATTAATGTGGCTTCCAATGATTATTGTTTGGAGGTATATTTTCCTTGAATTTTGATAACGTATGATTCATGTACAAATGAGTGTATCTATGTCTAAGTCTATGCTTTGGATTAGTGATACTTAATATGTGCTGTAAAATATTAGTTTCTTGTAGATTGGTTATGTTGACAAAACCTGACATCCATCAACAAAGGTACAATTATGTCAAATCCACTATTTTATTGTTACCCAACAAGCTTTGGCGTTTTTTTTCTTTTTGTCAAGCAAAAGGCAAAACCAATATACTTTTTTTTATAAAAAGATGTCTTATACTGTTTAAAATAAGGATTTTCTGAGAACTTGTAAGGAACTGGTAAAAAAAATTTCGCAGGGAAGCTTTCACACCTTGACTTTCATATCCCTTACAGTTTCCATTAATCTTCTTCTGACACAAACAAAACGATAAACCACCCACTGAAATAATAATACCAATTTGCTTAATACCTCGATTTTATTTGCATTAAGAACTCATTTTAACAAGTCTATCAGATTGTTTACTTTAACACCGTAATACATCATCGCGCAAACAAACTCTCGTGCTCGTGTCAATCTGACCGTGCCTGAAGCTGATTTTTACTTTCTTTCGAATGTTCTCCAGCTAATTTTTATTTTTGGTTATGTTTCTTCCCAGTCCCAATCCCATCTAGGGATTATGCTCATAAGCACACACAAACAGAAATAAGGTTATAACAATTTAAACTGGTACAAGTTTCATGTGCGATCACCACTCATTGGGGGCTAACGGCTGATATCATTTCGGGTACAAGTTTAAGTGTAAATCATCAACATCTTCAGGTATATCAGTGTTTGCCAAAACAGCCATCAGAGGGAGCAAAATAGATTGTGAAGTTTAGCGTTACTTCGGTTGTTTCGAGCGAAACCGAAAACAGAAATTCACTATCCATACTCTGAATGGCTTGTGCTGGTAAAGTAAAGTTCATTGTTTAATGTTAAATTGTCGCGATCGCACGCTTTGAGGAGAACAGTGCTTGGAATACTGAGTGTTGTTGGAAGAGTATTTTGTTGTGCTGAATTTTGTGCGATTTTTGTGTTTTCTTGTTAATTTACCGTTCTGCATCGGGATCATAGTGAAAGAAAGTGCTAATCGAATATATTTTTGTAAGAAACAATACATTTTGCATTACTTGAGGTATGATAAATTGCCCTTAAAATTGTTTTTTTTTTGATATAATAACGTTAATTAAAATAATTATACGTGATAGCCGACTTGACTGTGGTTGCATTTTAATGCATGTGTAGTGAGGGTTAATTGTTTAAAACTTGTAAAGTAAATTTAATTAGCACAGTTTTCAAGAAAATACCACAAAACTGATCTTGGCAGAGTCTGTGATTCAATCCGATTAGCTGATGATTTGGATTAAAATTTTAAATTCAACCAGGATAATTATGCTCTACTTATTTGTCAAGTAACTAAAATGATTATTGTGAAACTATAAGACTTTATGTTGCCTTGTTAGTGAAACAACAACTTCATGTGAATTTTAGTTACAGAATGATAAATCGATAGAGAAAAGAAATGTACCCCCGGCTTTGAGTGGAAGAAACTTGATTTTTTTGTGTTCCTAAGAACCTGATAATTCCTAAATATCCTGGTAGTAACAAATTTCTATGACACATTTTAACATCGAATCATTTCGCAAAATACAATTAAAATACAAAAGGTATGATTCACAATAAAAAAAGGAGAATTTTATTGATTTCAACTATAATCTTATTTATATTTTATTTTGTTTTTGGATCTCGAATTCCTATTTTTCCTTACCATAAATTAAAAACCAGTTTAAGCATGTCCGTACGGCTCTTGTACGAAATAGCTTGGTTTTGATGATTTGGACCCAAGTTGATTTAGAATTCATGTTGCGTTAACCAATTTACTGGTGTATAGTACTTATATATTAGCGCCTAAGTAATTAATCTAAAAATTCGTTGCTGTTTTGTCAATCAATAAAATTACGGGTAGAATTATTGGGTAGGTACTTCTATCATCCATAAACAAATATTTCGCATAAACAAATATTTGCATTGAATTTTGAGTTGGTTTTTTTCAAAAATAAATAAAAATCAATATTAAGAATTTAAGAGTGGGAAAATTGGTATTTTTAATGTCAAATACAGCAAATATGGCCTTCATTTAACCAACAATAACGTATATATAATAATAGAACAGCTCTGTCCGACATATACGGACAATAACAAATTGTTGTTATTCGTATTTAATATTTGAGTTTGAATATTAAACTTACTTAAAAAGAGATGAGTATCCGCTTCACTAGCAAATAAATTTGAACAAAAGAATCTTATTTTTTGTTTACCGAATAAGTAAAACTTGTATACACATATGCAGATGCCTAAATTTTGATTTTTTATGCGTCTCAATCATGAACACATGCAGAAACGAATTTTGTGTTCATTTTCGTTCAAATTGGAACTATTTATTTCTTAATTTCTTGTTTAAGGTACCCTCATGGTCAAAAAAAAATATGGATACGCGTCAACTACACTTAATTTAAAAGCTATTCATCAAAAAATTTAAATGACTTAATTTGCTGTTTGATTTTGACAAAGATGTCTCTTTGGTCTTGGTATTAATGTATGTAGATTTCTGAAATTTCTCAGTTCAATGTATTACAGAATTTCAATTATCCAATATAATCATGTTTCCAAACGCGTTCCGCATGGCTATGACTAATATTTTTATTTTAAATTAAAAAAAATGAATGTACATACTACCTACATAATATGAACATAGGTAATCTTGGTAAAATAAATACAAATATTTCTTTTCCTCTATTTTATTATATTTGTTAAAAAAATCATTGACAAAAATATTTGATCGATTTGGAACTCGTATTTTGTTTTTCAAATCTAGAATCCATCATTTTGTTCAACAAGATGTATTCATCTAGTTAATCTGTCTTATAACTGCCTTCAACTTCAACAATTGCGTTACATGTCTGCAAATAGTCTATTTCTTATGTTTTCTACTTATTTCAACCTTCAAATAAAAAAAAAAAACTGTTCGTCTTGGAACGCCCGAGAGAAGTGATAACCTAAACAAATCATAGTCGAACTGTTGAAAAGCTAATTGTAAACAATAAACCAAAACAATAACACGCAACGGCGGCGTGTATAGTACCTACCTATAGTTAGGTATACCTCTTGGAAATTTAAGTCCTTTGCAGATGTTTATTAGCATCGCAGTAACAACAGTCGAAATATACAATCAACACAAACACAAATTTATTCAAATCCTGAACGTGAAAAATAAGACGCCACGAAAAGGGAAAATCTGATAAGAAATATGCATGTAGATTGTAGATATGTATGTATTACGTTCAGTCAATCTAGTGCCATGCCATGGCTAGTGTTGTCGTTGAGATTGAGAGTGAGAGAGGAAGAGGCTGCCCACCGCTGCCTTATGCGGTTTATCCTCCCATTAGAATTCATCACTTCAAGAGAATTTATACGTAAAAACTTTAATCTACAACGGACCGGAAATTAAAGCACAATAAACAACTTATAACTTCCTCTAAAAATATCTAAATATGTACATTGCAATTGGTCATCAAATCAGAGATTTTATTTGGAAGTTGTAAAAAACAACTTTGTTGAAGGATTTCTAAAAGTAGGGTGGAAAATTTTAGAATTTGAACGAAACAAAAACATGCATACATATACATACATACATAATCCAGTTCTTTAAAAAATTCGTTTAAAAAAGTCACGTAGTCCAATGCCGCAGCCGCACCGGTCCATTATTCTGCAATCAAGAATGTCTGATATCTAACTATACACCAAAAAGAATAGCTTCTTCAGCGTCATATTTGATTTATTAATTCCCACAAATTGAGAATCGGACCCGCACACAAGGGATGAAACATTTTTGAACTAAAACCGGGTTTAGTCTCTTAAGTCCAAAGTCCAAGCACATACGAAATGATTTCAGTATTGGCGAAGAAATGCATACATGAACCTCTTTTGTATCTGTGAGTATTTCTATCGTGTGACTTGACAATTATTATTCGCAAATTCTTTGCTTTTGTGAATGTGTAAGTTAAAGTCTTTATTTCTTCATGCAGAAAATTGAGAGTTGGAATTTCAGTGCGTTTCATACTGCACCCTTCGCCCCCCTTACCAACAAACCCGATTTTAGTCCGTTTGAAATAGTCTTGTGTGTGCAGGGCCAATGGGATTGGGGCTATTTATTTCTTAATTTCTTGTTAAAGGTATCTTCATGGTCAAAAATATTGATGCGCGTTGACCACACTGAATCTGATATTCTGTCAGTTTTAATTTAGAAGCTATTCATCACAAAATTTAAATGACTAAATTTGTTTTTTGATTTTGATAAGGCTGTTCCTTTGCTCTCATATGTACCTAACCTATAGATATGTAGATTTCTAAAATTAATCAGTCCAATGTATTACAGAACTTCAATAGTCCTATACCGATAGCCTTTAGGTGAACAAATAATGTTCCCAATCGCGTTGCGTATACCTATTTGATGACCAATATTTTTATTTTGAAAAAAAAATGTCGACACAAGGTTTTTACATATGTACATATAAATATCTGTACCTAAACAAAACAAAAAGTAAAAAAAAAATGAAAAAGCTTTTCAAAGTAAACATTTTAATTTTTTCGGTTTGAAGAATCATTGGATTTTTTGATTGATTTGGAACTCATATTTTGATTTTCAAATTCTGGAATCCATTATTTTGTTCATCAACATCAAGAAGTATTGATCTAATTAATTTGTCTTTTGGCTGGTTTCAATTCTATGACGTTTTAAGAAACTTCAGCAATTGCGTTAAATGTTAGCAATTAGTCTGTGTTTTATTTTCGAATCGATCAATTAAAATATACCTACATTATTCTTGGAGGCCTTATGTTTTCCTTCTTATTTTTATCTTCAAATAAAATGGTCATAAACTTAATTGTTCCGAGACTCAGGAGAATTTGTTTAAATAAACTATAATAAACAACATAATGTAGGTATTACTTTCTCTAAAAATATCTAAATGTGTATACATTTAAACTGCTCATAAGATGTGTATGTAAGATATTTGCGAGATTTTAAAAAACAATTCTTTTGAACTATTTCTATTAGTAGCAGTGGCGTAGATAGGGGGGGGATCAGGGGGATATATCCCCCCCATTGGGATTCATAATTGTTCAACATAGCCAGTCAAGCCAAATAAGTTAAAGAAACGCACTTTGAAATAAAGTACCTACTTCCTACGTGAATCAAGTCTTATTAGTACTCACAGGATTCCTAGAGGCATTGTAAATTGTACATTCTATTTCTATACCTACTACGGGGAAAACACAAAGTCAACTTCATCTGAAAGAAATTATTACTTCGGCTATTATATCGATTTTTAAAAAGTATTTTTTCTCTCACCAACTGATAATAGGTAAACGCGCAAGAAAAAGAGCTTAAATCCAGCTTTCCACAAAAACCCACACTGACACAAAAATTGAAAGTTATTTAGATTTCTTCTCGCCGTGTGTCACATTGTTAATTTGGTGTAAGAAACCGCTCCAAACACGCAACACACACATCCACACGAACACAAATGTTCGCACAACTTCGATGAAGTTAACGCGAATCCTAACGGTAACGATAACTCACACTAATTCATTTTTACCAGGAAGCGAAATGCGCTATTACCCATTACATAAAGCATGTCTAACACAAGCGGCAGATTGACAATCATTCGTCGTAATTTTGCGAGTTATTTGGAGTGGTTTTTTTTTTAAATTAATTTTTTATATATAAAATTTTTCGAAAATTTCCTAAAATTAATTTGAGTATGCAGCGTGAATTTGCATTTTGTTAGTGAATTTCGATTTTAAATATTGATCCGATTTCGAGATATAGAATTTTTAAATAAGTTTAAAAAGGTTTTTAAAAAATACAAAAAACAAATTTTAATTTTTTTTTGTATTTTGGAGGAAGTTAAAAAGAAATCGTTTTTGAAAAAATTGAATCTTTTGGTTTTTGGCCAAAAAAAAATTGTATGGTGGCTTCCCTTAATTTTGATCTTAAAAAATAAAAAATAAAAAAAAGACCACAGCGAACTCGCTCAAACCTCAAATTTTCAAGTTTTAAGTCAATCGGACCAGTGGTTCAAGTTGCAGGTGCGTTTACAGCATGACAGACAAAAATCCAAAACTTTTCATATATTCTATACTAGCAGTTGCCCGCGACTTCGTCCGTCTCTCCCTCGTGCCCCGGCCAGAGGTGCGTCTTGTGCATCATGCGCGTGAATTTGATTGCAAAGTTATTTTAAAATTGTGTATTAGTCGACTCGCCCTAATTCAAAATTCTTCTTAACTCGAAGCCTTCAAATATGCATTACTTTCCCCGTTTTAGTAGGTAAGACTTTTAACTGAAGCTTTGCGATTATTATTCGCAGCTAAACTTTGTATAGCTTAAAGCCTTCCTGGATAATTGGACTATTCAACACAAAAAGAATTTTTTAATTTGATTTAGCAGTTCCTGAGATCAGCGCGTTCAAAAAAAAAAATACTTTCTTGCCGTTTTTTTCCACATTTTACACTGATTCTTCGCTCCTATTGGTCGTAGCTTAATGTTATGTAGCCTAAAACCTTCCTCGACTATCCAACTCAATTACAATTCGAACCAGTAGTTTCTGAGATGAGCGTGTTCGAACAGACAAACAAACTCTTCAGCTTTATATATTAAATATTAGTATAGATGTCGGAAGTAAAAATGAGCGAACTAGATCCATCCCCCCCCATAGCGAAAAGCTATCTACGCCACTGATTAGTAGATAGCAAAATTTTAGAATTTCAGTGAAACAAAACATATATTACAGTTTCTTAAATTTCGTATTAAAAAGTCACGTAGTCCAATGCCGCGCCGGTCCATTATATTACATGCCTTTGATCACACAATGCACAAAAAAAAAACTACCTAACCAGAATCTTATCTGATTTATTAATTCCCACAGATTGATGTTTGTTTATATTTCCAGTGCACTTACTATTCACACTTTATGACAATAGGTACCTACATGGAGTAGTCATATAGCGATGCAATTTGTCATTTCTGATCTGATATGCATTTACTATCTGATGTGTAAATCGGTGCGGTGTAATGTCATGCAATTCATATTAAATTACCTTACCACCCAGTTAATAATAATTTATCCACTAATTCAGAAATGTCTCCAATAATTTCATTCATAAAGTGCAATTGTTTATAGAAGTGTAATTTTTCTTATTGATTCAAAAGATTGTGTGAGTAATAAACTGACAATTGTGTAATACACGAAACTGTCGCACGTTCGTGCTCTTGTATCCATCGATTTTCGAATTGAAACAAAATGAATCATTTTTAAAATAACTAGATAAGAGTTTTGATTTTTTTAACCATGTATTTAATTCGCTTTTTGAAAAATAAACTAACGTGAAAGCGTCCGTAGGATGTTTCAGAGTTTTGGTCAAAACCGTAAAGGTCGTTTCCGATTTAACTGTGGTTCTTCAGAATTGACATATTAAATATGAAATAACGAAAAAATTTCTTCAAACAATCATCAACAACAAGTTAGAAGTCAATCGGTCTAGCGGAACACATCAAATAATATTAATCATCATACTATTAATAAAAAATAAATAAAGCATAAGATTTTTAATATTTCTATTTGTTATTGTTTTGTAATCTTTCAGTAAAGTCCATGAAATCCAAAATTAACCTCTACATGTCAACTAGCTAAAGAAATTCTAAGATTGTTTTTTTTTTGCTTGAATATTATTTGAGGAATTGTTGTTCTTTTCAATTATTTATATCCTCCGTTTTGTTGCCCACAACAAATTCTGTCTCATTTAGTTTTTTTTAGTTTCCTCTTCACAATGCACGATGCTTGAGCATAAAAAATTCTGTTAAGAGCAATTTTTCAGTTGGCTTCATTTTGATCCATATCAACAAGTCTTCAAGCTTTATATTGTAGGTATGTGCTTTCGCTCATTTAAACGCTCTACAAATTAGTTCACACCGCCAATCGTTTACCATGGAAATGAAGTTGTGTGCTCTTCAGTTCTGCGAGAATCGTTATAGCTTATAAGTTCATCAGGGTGACCATCAACTATATTTTGGGACTATAATACAGTGATATAGTATATTATAAAATTTCTTTCTTCTTAAGACACCTTCGTGAAAAAAAAAACCAGGTCATGAGAAATATTCTTCTGATTTGGTAATAGATTTTGAAAAGTTAAGGAAATCTCACTAAAATGTGGAAAAAAAACTTCTTTCTTTATGAAGAAAATAAAAATATTGACATTGACGTAACAGTACTTCGCATATGAATGTGACGAACACTTATACCATATAACAGCACTGTTGATTGAGGCCATCGACTAAGACAGAACAAGACATTTCGTTCTACCTTTACTTGAATAAACACACGTCATATTTTGAGGGTTTGACTTACCTACCCATAAAATCTACGTGTGTGTTCTGATTTTTATTGGGATTTCACTTAGCTAAGCAATTACGAAGATAAGATAATAATTGATATCTGTTGATCGTTTATAGCTGAATAAACCATAAATACGTTTTTCATTAAACACAAAAAAATATTAAATTTCAATTTTTGATACAATCAATGTTGCATGTGTTCAAATGTGTGATAAGAAAAATAAATATGTTTATTAAATTTTGCCAAAAAATCATAAGCTTCGTAAATTTTTCTAATGGTCACACTAGACGTGATGGTTGATCTTATAACTCATTCGGATAATTCCATATGTTGGTACCTACAATTTAACATGGATACATTCGACTGGCCTGGCGCGCGGTTAAGCGGTTCTTGTTATAGCCTATTAGAGAATACGTGTTATGATCTTGAAAATGTATTCTATTAAAGTCTGCCCCAACATAGAAAATGTTTACTTAGCAATAATTTACTATCTATTATTTTTCTGTGCTTCTGACATAGTTAACGTCTAACTACTTTTCTATTGATGATGTCAGAAGTGTTTCCATGACGAATTTGACTGAAGACTCTTGAAACAAGATTATTTCATTTTTTTTGTTTTTGTTTTTTTCTTATCCGCTAAAATAGATTTACGATTCATTTGTGACTGTTGAAATACATACGGACAGTAAATTATTCTTATTTATTTTTACTCATTTCTTAGTTTAATATCTGAACATCTCTTTCTAGATATTCTCTTCTTTTACGATTTAATTTTGTTTACAATACGATAAGGCACTTGTAATAAAATGTTGAAATGCAAATTATGTATTTAATGACGAACCAAGAATCATTGACCGACGGCGACTAGATCGTCGTCGTCGCCTACGTAAAAATTGTAATGACAAGCACGTTCGGAAGCATTCAGATTTAAGTTAAGGAATGCATGTCGTCAAATTAATTTCTTTTGTAACCTGCAAAGCTTGATTGCTTTGTTAGACAATAAATAATTGATATAAGAAAAATTCAACATAAAACGTATCCTGAAGATATCGAATTTACGTACTTAGTTTGAAAAAAAAGACATTTTCACTTTAACACAAATAAAGTTTATTTATGAATGTCTAAAAATTATGAATTACTTAAAATTATTAAGCTTAGAACGTGGTCACACGTTAATTAATTTTTGACACTTGACATATTTTCTTTCATGTCGCCAAATAATATTTCCAAAAATGTTTTCAATGTTATTACTTTTGGTCTGAAATCGAACAAATTATCAATGATACTATTGTAAGTATAGAAATGGTGACAAACAAAGCTATTTTTCATACTTACCTACCTAAAAAAAAAAAACTTTGCTGCTCTGCCGCTAGGATAGTTCTCAAAGTTAATTTTTCTTTTTTTAATTAAGAAATTCTATTTACTAATTTTCTACGTTTTGTTTTATTTGGACAAACGTTATAAATAAACAAAGTTGTCATTAATGAAATTGTTTTTTATTCGCAAATAAATGCATACATACAATCTTTACGTTTTTCGAAGATGTTTAAGTTAGATACAAAAACAATGCCGATAGAACCTTACCTAAGCTATGTGAAACCTTGGCATGTGATTTTTGTTATATAATATACATGATAATAATGATTGTTGAGTTATAAAAACTTATTTATCTTCTGTAATAGATTAACAATTACAAAGAAAAACAAAATCAAATTTTAAGTCTTATGTTCAATGTCATTTTTTTTATGTTAAATGTCAATGTTAAGCTTTGTCAATCATATTGTTATCCTATGAAGAATGTAGAAGTTTATTGATGATGCGACACAAACAAATAAAATGTACAACTATGGTTAAACTATTTTAATTTATTTTCTATGCACATTATTGTGTCATCCAGAGACGGGAGCAAAATTATTGTGGGATGAAAAGATTACCGCATTCAAAGAATGAAGCAATTAAAACAATCATGACTTAACTTCAAAAGCATTTCTGAACATTAAAAATAGAATTCAGAATATAAAAATGCCGTTGAAATGACAACGAATTTCACAAGCACAAGTGCTTCAGAATGACCTTGGTTCAAGATATTATGTCAGACAATCGACTTAAGGCGTAGCATAACGTCATGCTCAAAAATTTCATGGTTTAATTGTTTTAATTTTTGGCAATAGAAATATGTATGTAAATGGGTAATTTACTAATCATTCTCATTATCCCTATACAACACAAAAAATAAATAAGCCCACACCTTAAACTAGCCCATATTCACTTTTTAAGCATAACAAAGATAAGGAGTATCTTTACAACTACTATAATTGTGTAGTGTAAGGTAAATGACAAGAATCAGTTCATTTGGAACAACCAACCTACGAGTTCTTCCGTCTTATTTCATATTAGACACTAAAGCGTTAATTCCTACTATTTTTTTTTTTTTTGTTCAAAGAACGATAGTAAGATACACAAATGTTTTATCATTCAATTAAAAACATGAATGAATCTTAGTTAGATATTTTATGTGAATCATTGTTTTTTTAATCTTTTTAGGACGTAAGAGTTGGTTATAAACACAAACAGTTATGGCTGGATTCGAATACAAACTTGGAGTTAACGAACTCAAATCAAAGGACCATCGGTTATGGCAGGCCTTAATTGGAGAATTCCTGGGTAAGTATTTGTTCAATTTGAAGATGAAAATTGTGTTCTCATGAGTAATGTCATTGAATAGGTAATTTTATTTTAAATTTTTTCGCGCTCGGAGCTTGCACTCAGCCTGAAGATGGATTATTCAAGGCAATGGCATTTGGTCTGGGAGTTTTCATGGCAATTACGGTGAGTAGCAATATTACGCCTGTTAAGAGCGTCTGCTGGTATAAGTTTGCGCATGTAGACTACTATATATGGTCGTTCTTTATTGGGTCGATTGGTGCCTCTTGCGGCTTTTCAAGCACAAATAAAATCTTGCCTAATTTGGATTTAAGTTATACTGTCAAAATGATTGCTAAAAAAAACTTGCTTATTATTGATATAGTTAGTGTTCGTATCCAGCATTTCAGTAAACATAAATGGACTGAATGGCTTAGAATTAAAAAAGTTTATGATTTTCTGAGTTAAGTTAAAATTTAATTATCAGCCAATTTCACTTCAATATACCCAGTTTGCGTTAAAGAAAATTCAAAAAGCTTCCTAGATAAAACATTACGATGAAATGCAAAAGGTATGACGGCTGAAAAAGTGTTTATTACAAAGGGAGCTGAAGGCTTCATGCCAAAAATGTCAAACAAAACAACAGAATATGTAAATTTTATGTTTATGGTTGAACGAATTTAGAAAAATATTAGTTCAAGTGTACGCCGTTTTAGACAGGCCATTAATCAAAGTAATTACTCAATTTCAAGTGTACAGTAATAAGCCACATCGAGCGTTTATCAACAGCAGAATTGAAGTTATGTATATTATAATTTGTCTCTGAATTAATTTTGGTGAACATGTGAGATGCGTTCAGCTTTTATGGTATAATCTGCCATGGTCAATAATTTTCAATTGAAAATCTGAATTTTAAACTCAAATTAATTTATTCTCTCCCCATTTGGTAACACAGATTGTTGGACATGTAAGCGGAGGTCACGTCAATCCAGCTGTGACGATGGGTATGCTCGTCGCTGGACGCATCAGTGTTGTGCGTAGTGTTTTGTACATATTGTTCCAATGTGTTGGGTCAACAGCTGGCACAGCAGCAATTAAGGTAAAATTTGCAGTTTTGTAGAAATGTCAAATGTTTTACGTGCCCATTTCCATCTCATTTGTATAGACTCTACTCGACGAGCAATACTACTACGGATTAGGTCACACTAAACTCGCACCAAGCATCACTCCTCTTCAAGGTTTAGGAATTGAATTTTTCCTCGGTCTCGTTTTAGTTCTTACAGTTTTTGGGGCATGCGATCCACACAAACCAGGTACATAATTTGGTTTGCTCAATGCTTTTGAAAATTTGCTAAACATATTGCACATTAGATTCCCGATTTACTGCTCCATTGGCCATTGGACTTTCTGTGACACTCGGCCATTTGGGAACAATTCGTTATACTGGCGCTAGCATGAACCCAGCTCGTACTATTGGAACTGCCATCATGACAAACAACTGGAGTAATCATTGGATTTACTGGGTGGGTCCAATTATGGGTGGCATAGCGGCTGCACTGATTTACACACAGGCCTTAGAACAACCACCACCAGAAGTTATCCCTGTTGACGCTCGCGAGGTTGGTATAAATGCTGTTAGATATTTTGTATTTACTGATTTTCTAAATTTTTTTTAAGATGAAGAAACTGAATTCAAACGAATACGCTTAGACGATCTAAAGAGAAAAATCTTCGTTGTTCGAGGTCACACAAATTCCTTTGTAAGGAATTGAAATGGCTTTTAAAAATATGATCTGAGTATATGAAGAAACTGTTTTTTATTCAAAACGTTTCCATCGTATTATAATATTCCGAACTTTTTTAATACATCATTTTAATGTTCATTTTTATCGAAAAAATTTGACGAAAAAGTTTTAAAATAAGTAAGCACATCATTTTTCTTGTCAAACGTCAAACGTCAAAAGTTTAATTTTTATACTTCATTATTTTAAAATATTATTGATTTTATGTATGTACAATTAAAAAGATAATATTTATCATTAAACATTTTAAAATATAATATCTGTATTTTCATTTGTACGTTGGTTGATTTTATTTCTCTTATTTTTAATTTCGTGATTATAAAACCTTGGTAGGTATCCAAATAAACTTTAATGCACCGTTAGTTTTTAATAAATCTTTGATGGATTAAACAAATACATTTCGCTTCAACTGAATAAGCACACAATTTTTCTGAGGCGTGTTGTCCATTTTTTCCCTAACTTTGAGCGTTAATGTATTATTTGATGATGCTAACTGTTTCCTTATGATGTTGAGAAATCAAATAAAAAAGAACAATTTAAAAAGTACCGCTATTTTTCTCCTGGCTCTCGTGCAAAGCTTTCCATATGGAAAAAACTAAGTTTTTTTGCGTCAACTGAATAAGCACATTCACTGTCATTATGAGCTAGTTTTAAGTTGTTTGGTATACCAAATCAAAGTTAAAGAGTTCTTAGTGACATTTACCCGTTTAATTACAATTAAAAATGGTTAGATCAGAAGCTTTAAATAGTGTCGAAAGAGCCAAGATTTATTCGTTAAAAGAACAAAGACTGACCGTGCGTGCAATAGCTACCAACATTGATCAGAGTCTTAGTGTCGTCTATTCGTACCTCAGAAATAAAAGTTCGTACAAGAAAAACATGAAAGGTGGTAAAAAAAAACGGCTGCATTCGAAGTTGATCGACGAGCAATTTTGAGATCTGCTTCCAAAAGTTGGTGTAACTGCAGGTGTTTCAACAGTCCGCAGAGTACCTACTGAACAGCGCAGATCGTTTAAAACAATTGCAACTTCAAAAGAAACCACCACTAAACGAGCAATGAAAAGATATTATCGTTAAAGATTTTCTAGACTCGATGTGAGTTGAAAAAATAAATGGGACAACGCGTTTTTTTCGAATGAGAAGAGTTTCAATTTTGATGGCCCTGATGGCTTTAATTATTACTTTCACGATTTGAGGAAAGAATAACGATTTTTAACGTGGCATCATAGTCGAGAAGGTGGAGTTATGATATGGGGAGCAGTTAGCTACTCTGGGACTATTGAGCTTGAGTTTCAAATTCAAAAAGGACTGCAATTACCTACAAAAGAATACTGGAAAGAAAGTTTCCTTCATTTTCGAATTTTTTTGGGCCCTTTAAATGGATTTTCCAATAGGACAACGACCCCATCCACACGTCACAATAATTTAAATAATAATTTTTCGAAGTTCCATCGGCACCAGGGCTTTCGGTTGAATTTTGCAGAAGTCCTATGATTTTTCATTACATTTTATGTACATTATCAGAGCGGAGTAATGGGCATGGGCATTGGGCACCCCTTTTCACTGAGGAACTTCATTTCTTAGGACATTTTTCAAATATCCAAACCGCTTGTCATGTCGGATCGAAATTATTGTTGTTGTAAATATGTCAAAAACGTCGAGAGAAATTTGTTGTTCCATTTGAGTTCTAAACGGAACTGGCTGTGTAGTTTTAAGTGTGTTCCTTTACCTTTTCAAGTAACTTCAAGCTGCAGAAAGTTATTTAAGACTTCAACGGAAAATATAACGGAAATTCAGATGAGGAAACGACCATCCTCCATTTTGCAGGAAATAGGTAAAATTATAGGTCTGTTTGGTAACTCCAACTTTTTGCAACGAAGTACTACGAAGTAAAACGTTTTTCATTTTCCTGTTTGTTTACTCGAATTAGTTGCAGAAAAAGGGGAAATCGAGAGAGCAAAAAATTTCCCCTCCAGAGAAAATTTTTCAACTTCTTGCAACAGGAATTTCTTGTTGCAATTTGTTTTTAAATGTATCTTGCTCTTCGAATTTGAATTTGAATTGAAACGGTTCGTCGAAATTTGGAAAGAACATGCTTTGTGTTCAGCAATTAATACGGATGCTTTCATAAATGCATGGTTGCTTTGCTTACATGCGATCATTTGCAATCATATTAAAGTCAGACAAAAATACTTGCGCATGTGTTTTACACTGCATTTATGATACTATATACCTGTCTCTTTTATTCAGAAAGAAATTCAGTGTGCATGTGATTTTTTGTAGTTGCACATTTGCGCTGCAAATATTTGCGTTTTGCTTTTATGAACATCTGACTTTTATCATTTGCATTTATGAACAACATGCATGCGTCAGACTTTCGCAACCATGCATTTATGAAAGCACCCTACATATATCATTTATGTTACTATTTTTTTAAGGACTTGATAAGCAAAGCAAAGAAAAAGGTTTAATGCTTAGTTCCAATAATTCTTTTGTCATGACAGGAGATAAGTATACTTCTCCGAAGTGCTGATTTTTTCACAAAGCTGGTCGAAAAATAATATACATATGTATATGAATGAGATTGTGCATTTTTAATTCCAAATCGGTATACTGACGAACCACTTATTCAAAGTATTTGTCCACACAGTTTCGCCTATTTCGTTGTCCTCTTTCCATAATGAAATTGAAGAGCTCGTCATCGCTGTCTTCAGGAATATTAAACATTTACGCTCAAAACTGCACCACAACCACAATATTCTTCTTCATCAACTCTCACCAAAATCAAAAATTCATTATTTTTCCATATACATAAGTAATGTACGTACACTCTATTGTCAATCGTTTTGAAAAAATGAAAACAAACTGCAACAAATTACATCAACGCGTTTGTTTACTTTGTTGCAAGTTTCTCTCTTTCTGAGAGAATTTTACTCTCTTCACCTAATTTGACAGATTTCAAACAAACTGCTACAAAAAGTTGCCAAACAGACCTTATATCTAGCTAATACACAAACCTAAATCCTTTTCACAGTAATGATAGCAATATATGTCGATTACTGTGAACTAAACTGCGAACTGTCATTTTCAGCCGTCACTCTGACAGCTGCTAAAAATGAAAGCAGCTGGCTCTGAAAGTGGGAATAAAAATATTTATTTGTACTTCAAATGTTATTGAAAATTTAAAAAAAAAAGAACAAAACACTATATCATGTACCTAAATCAGTTATGTATTCCTGTTTACCAATGTTATCAATTGTAAGCTAAGAAATATTGACAAAGACCAAAAGAGAGAAAATGAATTACGTTGATTGTTTTCCTTCAGAATCTACTCATCTTCATATAGCAGCAACCAACCAACTCACTATGATGTTCTGAATCTCAAACAGACTTGTACAGCCGAAGAAGTTCGCCAAGCTTTCATCAAACTTTCTAAACAGGTGATTAATATTACTGTTCATAATGTTAGAATATTTTATAGATTAGGCCTGAAGACCTTAGAGCCCATAATGTTAAGTGTACCAATGTCTCCTTTTCTTAGAGATAATTTGTGGTGAAATCCATTTTGGTATCAGCTCTTACGTCTTCTTGCCTTGGGAAAAGATAAATCGAAGTTTTCTACCTTGCATGTCGATGTTTATATTTAATATTCAGAATTTAATGCTTTAGTGGGCTCGCGTTGTGGTACTGAAATAAAAATATTTACTTCTGTTTTGTTTTTAGTATCACCCAGATGTCAAAGGAGCGAAAACAGACCATAAAGACACAGCAGAGTTTGTCAAAATATCAGAGGCTTATCAAGTTCTAAGCAAGCCAAGCACACGAGACGCATACGATACTAATCTTTTGACCGGTAGTTATAGCGGTAGTTACACTGGAGGATTCAAAAAACCAGAAGTTCACAGGTAAACGAGGAACATTAAGCTAACTAAACTTTTCTATCTTCTGCTGTTGCTGTTAATTTTATCTTAAGCATCACGTCTGCTTTCAAGCACATTCACATAAATCAAACTCATTCGTCTTCGTCGAACCATAGATCGATAGACTTTATTAACTATTGACGTAAATCTCTAATTTTTCGTAAGATTCAATTTATTGCAAGCATACTTGTATAATTATAGTGCTAGACATTTAAATTACCTTGACAATGATACCCCACCCAGGGAATAACACTAACAATAAATGCATTCACTTTTTGTAACTCTCGACATATTTTATCTGCACGATTTCTGTTGTGAGCGATTAGCTCATCAATTCATTATTAATTTTAGAAAAAGAAGAAAATAACAATTAAACTTACTGGAACATTGTTACAGGCCGTGGGAAGTCAAGCCAAACTATGATCCAAATCCTGGTCCCTATTACGGGATAAAAGGTATTCGAAAAGTATCCAACGCCACTATTGTTTTGCTATTGATAGGGTTCGCAGGAATTGGAATCGGAATTGGATTTATCTCTGTAAGGTAAGCAAATTGTGTATATAACTTGATCCAAAAAAGATCTTAACAACTCATCGTTCAAGGAAATCCTTTGAACTCAATCGTAGTCAGTTGGATGAGAAATCACGAGAAGCGGGAGAACATCATGCAGCTGTCAGAATAAATGCTCAGAAGTTTGGAAACGACGAACAGTTAAAGCGAATGGTTGAAAGGATGCTTACAAAGCCTACATGAGCTCTAAAATTGAATTGGTCAGTTCCACCGAACTAAGTCTCACTGAGATGTTATATTTTTCCTCGGTCAAAATGACTGAGTGATATCAGTGAGATTTTTTTCAGGTAGAACTGTCCTAATGGAACCTGCCATTTGACCTCTTATAGTATGGAAAATAAAAGTGACTCTACTTTTAAATTTGTGATAACATGTTTTCAATTTGACTAAAAATGAGAAAAATAAAGTTTTAAATACTTTCAATCGAACGGTTTTAAAATTCATTGCAGTGGGCACGATTTTGAATTTTTATCTTTGTTCAATGAATTCGTATGCAAACTCGAATTGAATGGATTGAAACTTATTAAAATATTAATGAATAGGCTAATTGCCCATTACGATAAGAATTCTGATTTTATAACACTGCACAAGTGTTGATAGAGTATTTTAAATTTGGCCGTGAGCACACAATAAATTTCACTGAGCAAAATTTATTAAGCGATTCCTTCAAACAGAAATTGGTATATGACTGCTGTTATAGTTTTTTTTTTTTTATTATTTGCAAATTAATTAACCGATTAACGGCTGTAATAACTAAAAACAGGATCAAAACGGAACTCCTTGAAACGCTTAAATCAGTTCAATTGGCATTCCAGGTGGGTATACCATTTTCAATTGAAAACGCTATTAAAGCTTATATTTGACTGAGCTTGCGTAATTCAACTATGATAAACAAGACTAGTTCTTTCCTTTCACCTGCTTGGATCGACGCCATCTAGTTTTGCATTCAAAGACTTCCATCCAGTTCCAGCAGGAATTTAATTTCACAAAAAATGAGAAAACAAGCATTTAAAAATGAATTGCATAAGTAGGGGGAAGTGGGGCACATAGATACATTCCATATTGTTGGAAAACTAATCATAGTAGGTCATTCAAACAGGTGCACAACACACCATTTCTATAAGACCATATGCACCCTCAACTGTCTTTCCTCTTCGGTCATCCGTTTTATCTCAGCAAAAGCAAACGTGTTTTTTAAGTGCATAAGTAAAATTGTTTATATTTTTTTTGACTGATTTTTCGCCTTGAATATTTCGTGTCATACATTTCATTTCAACTTAAAATACATTGTTTAACTTCAGTTTTCGTGATTTTTAAATTTTAACTCAGTGAGGACACCTGGGGCACATTGATACACAAAACCACAAGGTAGTTTGATCTGTATCAATGTGCCCCTACGGGGTAGTTTGATGCGTATCAATGTGCCCCTCTAATGTTGTTTTTTCTTGTAGATATACGAAAATGGTGTGAACATAGAAGCAAAAAATAGAAATAAACAATATTAATGAAGTACTGTGTCTGCTGCCATAAGCATATTTTTGTTTGCCATGAATCAAAGTGCCCCGTGGTATGTATCAATGTGCCCCACGTCTGGGGCAGTTTGATACAGATTTCGACTTTTATAAAAAAAGCTTTAAACTTTTTTTGTAAATGAAATTGTGAGAAATATCGGTTTGAATAAGATTACAAAAATTATACTGATCAGTATAAAAATTGTACTTTCTTATTTAGCTTAATATTTTTCGACTTTTTGTCGTTTAAGTGAAAATCGTATCAAGGTGCCCCACTTCCCCCTATTATTGATAAATTTAGCCAAAATAATTGCAACATACTGTTATTAGCTTTTGTACAATGTTTTATTAGAATTTGTAATCTCAATATATATCACAGCATTCATTATTCAAGTTATAATAAATCTAAACATTTAAGTCGAAAAATCTATGAACTGGATTTCAATGCCATCAAAGTCATTTCTTAAAAATAATTTCCTTTCGCTTAAATTACACTTGATACAATTAAATGCATTCTAAGATCTTTATGCAAAATATGCTACTAGAAGTTTGCTGGCGATTTAAATAAAATAATAAATAAAGCAGCCCAATTAGTCTGTCTAATCCGAGATGTTGCCGGTGCATATTTTGTTGCACGATAATTGTTTTCTTATTAGTTTAGTCAATTTTAACCTTTCATATTCTTGTTTCTGCTGTTTTTGATTCCATACTCATAATTTTCCTTTCAAGATCGGTTACTTTCAAAAACTGTTTGTAGCCTAAAGCTCTTGTTTTTCCTTGTTTTTTTTTGTTCTATATCAGAATTGGTCGAAGAGAGGAACTGATAACGAACTCTGTCTAGCGACCAATGGTTTATCAACACAGAATATGTGTTATACCACTCATCACTTCGTACAGTGTTAGTTGTTAGTAGGCAAACACTTAGACCAACAACACAAGCGAAACAACAAATTAGGAAAAATATAGATACCAAAAACCATAACATAAAACATTTAAGTGCGTGGAACACTGGCTTTAAGTAGTTTTTATCGATCTTTACTAATTAAAATCAAAAAGGTTTGAGTTGCAGAAAGTCTGGTCATTCGTATCAAGTGCTCATGCATGCACTTTAATGTAGTACATCGCCGTTTAATTGAAAAAGTATGTATTTTTTTCAATTATTACGTTAGCCATAAAATTTTTAATCATATTATGTTGCCGCAAAATCTGCAAGCTACAGACACACTAGGAACTAACGACTAACCGTAACACACTGAATTGCGGCTATGAAATTTTTCTGAAATGAGTTGCTAATTTCTTTGATTCGCTTCATTCTAAGTTTTGAGTTCATTTGTTTATTTAGGTACATTAAGTGCGTGTCATTAAAAGTGTTGTAGAGAGGTTTAAGAAGTTCACAAAGTTCGCTTAAAAGAAACTTGTAGGTTTCTGTCCCGGTTCCAGAAATATGCTATCGTATTATTTTTAAATGCAGTGCTGCAGCGTTACCTTGATGCACTGCTGAGAAAGATGATTAATAAGGTACAAAATCACGTGTCAAGGTACCTGAAGCCTGGAGTCAGCATAACAATGCGTCTAAATGCTGACATCCAACTCCAATAATAACTCAGTACTACCTAGAGTCTATAGATAACCAGACCTGAGCAAAAAAGTGCAAATGCAACCAACTTTTGTTTAATTGACATAAATAAGGTGTTTAGCAAAGTCTTCTTCTTCTCGTCTCCTTAATCTTATAATTTTCATACGGAAGTTTGTAGACTTCACGGAAACCGATTTCTCTATAGCCCTAGCTAAAAAGTGACTTGAACAAATAACATGCTACACATGCATAACTAACTGGTATTGAATTTTCACGCATGTACTCAACACTTTTACATCTAAACTGCCGGCGCGCGATACCATAATTAAGTATCTTTAAAGTTTATACAAATTCTGGGTTTTACGTAGTGGGCGACCTAAAGCGCCATTCAGGAGCATCCCAATGATTTCACCGTACTTGTTGACAGCTTTGAATGAACACTTTTCCGGTATGCAATTCAGACAGAATCAGTGGCGGATTAAACGTTGAGGGTGCCATAGAAAAGAATCCGATCGGCGCCCCTATATTAAAAACTAGCAGTTGCCCGCGACTTCGTCCGCCTCTCCCTCGTCCACCGGCCAGAGTATCATCTCGACTTGTGCATCATGCGCGCGTGGGAATTTTGTTCGGAAGTTATTGTAAAATTGCATTGCAGTCAATTCTCTTGAACTTGAAAAATTTGAGCATTTTTTATGATTCCCTTCAGTTGTTCATACTTAAAGCATTCCCTTGGGTGAACTCTCCCTAATTCTAATATCTCTCTTACTTCTGCATCGTTTTTTTCGTTAAGTAATTTTTTTTTCTTTAAACTGAGCATATTTTTTAGTTAAGAAGTACATAAAATGATATGGTTTAAACACAATAATCTGCACAAATAGTACAATCAATCACATTCACAAATCAATTGAACTCTCAAAATTCTAATTTGAGCAGTTATTAGGCCAGTTCCACCTAACAATGCCTTGGTGGAACATAATTCTCAGTTATCATTGAGATTTAATGGTTACCTTACTAATTGTTGCTGCACATATGTCAGCCACGTCAAATAGCTGAGTGAGAAATCGAATCCAAAATAATTTCATCTCAGAGATCTCAGAAAAAAATCTCAGTTCTCACATTTCCACAGATTCTTCGCTGCTATTGGTCGCAGCTTAATTTTAAGTAGCCTAAGGTCTAAGTCGATTAAGGCACCATCCAACACAAAAAGAATTATACCATTCGAACCAGTAGTTCCTGAGATTACCGCGTTCAAACAAACAAACTCTTCAGCTTTATATATTAGTGTAGATTAAATTGTATTGTTTGCCGTTTTTTCCACATTTTACACAAATTCTTCGCTCCTATTGGTCGCAGCTAAATTTTATATAGCTTCAAGCCTTCCTTGATAAATGGACCATTCAACATTTAAAAAAAATTTCAATTTCATAAAGCAGTTCTTGAGATAAGCGCGTTTTAACGCAGAAAAATGTATATTTTTTGCCGTTTTTTCCATATTTTCCACAGATTCTTCGCTGCTATTGGGCACAGCTTAATGTTAAATAGCCTCAAGTCT
The DNA here is from genome assembly GCA_943590905.1 of Sphaerophoria taeniata. NCBI lineage: Eukaryota > Metazoa > Arthropoda > Insecta > Diptera > Syrphidae > Sphaerophoria > Sphaerophoria taeniata. The sequence continues at coordinate 647,886 of OX016540.1, forward strand.
TCCTCAATTAATGGACCATCCAACACAAAAAGAATTATACCATTCGAACCAGTACTTCCTGAGATAAGTGCGTTAAAACGCAGAAAAATGTATATTTTTTGCAGTTTTTCCCAAATTTTAAACAGATTCTTCGCTGCTATTGGTCACAGCTTAATGTTAAGTAGCCTAAAGTCTAAGTCGATTAAGGCACCATCCAACACAAAAATAATTATACCATTCGAACCAGTAGTTCCTGAGATTACCGCGTTCAAACAAACAAACTCTTCAGCTTTATATATTAGTGTAGATAACATCGTATTTTATAGTTTGACCGAAAACGCTGTACCGCGCCTTAGGAAATCACGTTGAAATGGGGCCAAGGAAAAAGAGAATAAGTTTACATGAGATCGATAGACCTTATGATTTCGGTTTGAAATATTTTAATTAATGATGTGTCGAACCATACATTTTCCAAACCAAGTAAACTCGATTTGGTTTTCCAACGAAGTTCCAACTCGGTTCACTAAATTAGATTGCCCCGAAAATCAATCTAGAAAATACTTAAAAAGCAGAAAAATTAGGTTTTTAATCCGTCAAGATCTTTGCCATCCGCTGATGAAATTCGACCATTAGGTTATTTGGCCTTACAATAAGTAAAATCCAAAAACACCTTAAAAAATTAGAAGGAAGCTCAATCGATTACCGAGTTGACAAACCGAGTTGATACTGTATGTAAGTGGAATTGCTCAGGACCGATTTTTTATTTGAACATAAGCGGCAACTGGAGTTCAAGTTCATAAGTTGTCTGCTTTGCAATCACATATGTATGAACTCGCATAATTTGCTATTTTTAAAAATCACTGCACCCACGCACCCCTTTGTTGGCTTGCGCCCCAAGGCCTTTAGGATAATACGCCACTGGACACTCAAGTTCTTTACATTCAATAAGGTTGAGAAACATGATTGCAGTGTGAACCACTGCACTCCTTAAATTAAAAAAAAAACAAATTAATATTTTTTGGAATAGTTTTTTTTTTTTTTTGATACTTGAGATGTTGTGAGTTCCTATAAGGACAACTGAAGTGAGGCAATCGATTGAATGAGGAACCTCTACCAACTCCTGGCTCCATCCAAAAGAATCAGAGTGAATGTGAACAACATGTTTTATCTAGGTAATTAAAGTCTTTTTGTTTCAAATTTAAGCTAGTTTTATTTTCATCAATTATCTTTATCACTAATGAACAATAAACAATTCAACCATAACAATTTTGCAAATAATATTTTGCACAGTGAGGCATATTCATTTGTTTGCTGAACTTTCTATACAACCAATTATTATAAGTTTCCAGTTATTTTTAGTTAAATTTATACTTCACGATAACATTTTTTAATCAATAAATACAGTCAACTACATACATTTTTTTTAATTGACTTAAATATTTCTATTTTTTTTTCTTCAATTTTAAAAATTATTTTGTGAATACAATTTTATAAGAAAATATCATTAAAAGAAATTGCAATAGTATATTGCAACCTTTTCAATTAGTTTGTTTATTTTGTACATATAAGAAAAGAAATAGATTTCTTGCCCAAACAACACGTAAAAATTTTTTGTTAAAATAAATATACATAGCATACAAAAATCACTCTTAAATTAAAACACAGTCAACAAAAATTTACAATGTAGGTTACATTAATAATCTGATTTACTTATTTCTTTAGCTAGAATTCTCGCAGCCACATGTGGCTTGGCTGGGCGCAATACAACTTCTCCGTTAATTTTGAAATTTTCATACGGAAGCTTGTAGACTTCATGGAAACCAAGTTTTTCCATAACCCTAGCTGAATAGTGGCTAGAACAAAGGACATGCATAACTGGAATTGAATTTTCACGCATGTATTCCAAGACTTTTTCAGTTAAACGGCCGGCGATACCCAAACCTCGGTAGTTGGTGTTAACGGACACAATTTTTCCATCCAAAATAATATCTGTGTCAGGAAAGACGTCAAAAATATTAAAATCCTGGTCAATGTAGTCCATTAGGGAGAGAATTTTCTTGAACTTGAGATGTGAACAAGATTCTGCAGCACTTTCATGTTTTTCGTCTGGTTTCTTTAAAAAATATATGAAGTAAATAAGTATCTCTTTGTATTTTAAAATTTTATCTTTTACTTACTGGGCGACGCATAAGACCATTCAGAAAAACTCCAATGATTTCACCCTGCTTATTGACAGCTTTGAATGAGCATTTTTCTGGTATACACTTCAGAGAGTATTCTTCAAGTTCCTTACATTCACCGAGGTTCAGAAACGTGTTCAGTGGTTCATCCTGGAACAAAAAGAAAACATTTTCATCTATTAATATTTTGGCATATTTGAGATTTTGCCAGAGAAAAACACTGGTAAATCAAAGCAATATATAAGGAACGGACATTTTACTATTCAAAAGCTTTCGTTTCGTTTAAGGACATTATAATATCAGGTAGTTTCTATTAAAAGTAGTATTTCAAACTATTTTTTTCCAAAGGAAATATTCTTCTTGAACTACTCTCGTTTTAAAGTCACAACAAACAAAACAAAGCTTTTGGACTTAAGCGTGGTAAAGTAGGTCCTGATTTTGCAGATTGTTGACTGGGTTTCTACATATTTAACTGTCTCTACAGCTCTTCCAACTAAAACAACTGTATTTATGCTTACCTACTTTTAAGCACGACTGCGATATGAATCATAATTTAGCATTAAAATCCGATTTAAAATAGCCACATCTCATTATGTATGAGCAAACAAGCAAACAAATCAAAATCTGAATAATTGTTACAAGTCTAAGTACACGACATAACAGAGCGAAATTGCAAATTAAAATTGTATGATTCAGAGAATGTGGCGGTAATATTCACTAGTAGCCAGGTGTTCCCCCGGACCGGACAGTGCCCGTTCAATTTGGTTCCGCAGTGCATGTGCAAGACAAGCCTTGGCTTTCGTAGGTGGCACTTAAGAAACGTGGCCGATGGCACACCGATAATCAAAATAACAAGTTAGTTGTTGCAGAAGTCAAAGGCCTTTATGCTCATACAACATACCTCTACAAATGTATGCCACCCCCAAAGAATGACGCTTGGTTGAAAGCATTGAGCTGAAATACTCGCAGGAATAGTAATAAAAGAAACTATTGCCAACTGGAATGGATACTTAATTTTATTTAGTCGTCACAGTTTTCAAATCCGCCTCCAATTTTATTTTTATAACCACAATGTTGAAAGTTCAGACTTTTGTCTCATAAAATGGTATTAGAATGCAAAAATATTGCAATTGAGATCCGTTTTATGTTTCATTATTTATTTACAGGCATGGCACCCATTTAGATATATAAAACAAAAACTGTTGGCAATACTGTCATTGTTCGAGAACTACTTCAAGCGAGCATAATGAGGTGTTTGTATTCACTTGTAGTTGTTGTCAATTTTCGCCTCAGGGTTTTCTTAACAGATCGTTGTCTTATAGCAAGTATTGTCCTTATGTCCCTCTTAAACATCTCGAACTAAGTGGGCGTTTTTCACTGCCACAGGTGGTTGGTTGTTTTTTTTATCCGTGTAATATCAAAATTAAAGGGGTTATACACTACACAGGGTTCATTATAGAAAAATAAAAATAGATACAGAAACAACTCTTTGAAATGGATGTTTGGTCAAGAAAATCTCATTGTCAAGCGAATGCAAATTAAATGAAAGGTGAGGTGAACCAAATCGTGAGGTTGTTGAATGTCGTCAATATGGCAAAACAATCACAATTGTGAATAATTGGTAAACGTCATTTTTGTGCGCTCTTCGCCTCCGCCACTGTAGTGGTTAGCACAATTCGCCGTCGTCGTCGTCGTCGTTGTCGCGTCCATGTCCGTGTGACTTGGTTGATAGGTTGCAATGTCGCAGTGGAAGCAGGCAAGAACTTTACTTCCGATTAAGTTAGCACGACTTTTGGTATAATGTTTGTCAGATGAATGCTTCCTACTGAATGTAGACATAATTGACATGATTGAATAACATTTAGTTAGATATAGATTCCTGAAGTGGGTATAGGTTTGACCTCATATTTTTTACTTCCAAGGGTTATATGTTATAATGAGATTGGATGAGAAGTGATTTTCTCTTTATTTCGATAAGCAATTTTGACATTACATTTTACTTACTTTGAAAAAGAATGTTTTTAACATTGAAAGAACGCCTTCTGCGTCCTCTTCGGTAATCAATTCAATAGTGTAAGGAACGTCATCTACTGCAGCAAGTGGAGGTGATTGCTCAGATACTTTTAAGGTACTATCCATCTTTTTTGTTAGCCTTGCGATGGGATTCAAGTCGGAGAGCTGGAAATTTAGAAAATAGGTTTACATTATAATTTATTGATTTTAGTTTTCTCAAAATAAGTTTTAGTGCTTGAATAAAAAATTGCTTGTTTTATAGCATAGTAAATGAATTAGGCCCATTTGCTGATTCGAAACATAAATTTATGTTCTACATAAAGTTTTCATTTTTATATGGGACGTTCCGGAATTCCCATGGGGATTTTATGTGGAACTTAAGAATTCCGGAACGTTCCATATAAAAATGAAAACTTTATGTAGAACATAAATTTATGTTTCGAATCAGCAAATGGGCCTTAATGATTCTTCTTTCAGAAAAGTGTCAACATACGTAAATACCTTGCTTAAAAATAAAACCTCTTGTTTCTATATAATGAGACATATTATTTAATCCATAACAAACCAGATATAACCATTTACTTAAATAAACGAAAATGCTTACATGCAACCGTTTTGCATAAGAAGGAGGCCCTCAAATTAAATCATTTTGTTTCATTTTTCTTTATTCAGAAAGATTTTTTAACTTGTAATTTCTTGAGTTTTCAAATGTTGACCCAATCAATCCTAAATTATGTTCATATTTGTTTTCAATAAGAAATTAACGTATCTTAAAAGATCGTAATTCAAAACTTGGCTTTAAGGGCCAGTTGCTCAATCGAATCATAAATTTAAGTTCTACATAAAGTTTTACTTTTGTATGGGGATTTTATGTAGAACTTAAGAATTCCGGAACGTCTCATACAAAAATGAAAACTTTATGTAGAACTTAAATTTATGATTCGATTGAGCAACTGGCCCTAAGAGTTAGAAAAACAGAATTTTCTAGGTACTCTATCGCAGAGGCCCTTTTGTTTGTTTTGATTAAAAATAATAGGCGAAGAGTCTATGTCATTAATATTTATGATAAAAATTGTTTTCACTCGTAACTTACGGATTAAATTAATATTCAATGCATGTTTAAGCGTTGTCCTGCGTAAAGAAGGTAGGAAAATTTACAATACATATCAAACAGTGTAAGTATGTACATACTACGAAAAACAAAATGAGTTTAATTTACTAAATAGTTTCTTTTTTTTTTTTGTTCGCAGTAGCATTTATTGGACTTTCTTTACGTTGGAATTTCTGTTTCTATTTCGACTTTTGAAGACTGCAAAAAACTTGGACTCACCGTATACCGTGACTCGTGCATATTTTCCGCAAACGACTGGGGTCCTTTCACACTACGTTGTTGAATTTGAAGCTCCATTTTTTCTTCTGTCTTTTTATTAATATTACACTTTTTCAAAATATTTGTTTGATTTTAATTTTTTAAATTTATTTTTGTGTTTTATTTATTTAATGCCAGGATACTTGTCACTTATTATTATTATTATTTTTATTGATCCACTTTGAACAGGAATTTAAAGAAAAAACTTTTCACAATTCACAATGGAAATATCCTTTTGAACGTGAAACTGAATTCAAATCTTACAATATAATTTTTTGTGTTTACTTTTCACTAAGAAGAACCTGATCAAGCCAAATCGATTTATGAATTTGCCAGACGGTCATACAATCTTTTCTGAAGCGGAATTTAAAACCTGCGGCTCTATATATAGGTAAGATTCGCGCATTGGATATTCCAACTTCCAAGCAACACCTCCTTTCTTATGACCGGCAGTGTGATCCAAAACAGCTGAGCAGCAACATTTCCCTGTCTCGTTCCAGTCTGCCTGGTTGTTAAATGCTGGTGCTATACCTCTTTGTATAGATTTGTGATTCGATTCTGAAGCAGTATCTGTAGAGAATTAAAAAGTTGTCGTCGCACGCCGCCGCCGATTAGCTGCTTGCGCTGGTCGTGAACGGGCAAAGTGTCGTCGTAAAGGTGTAGACAGGTTAGAGATCTCTCTTGTGATCACCTCAGGCAATGATCTTCTGCGTATTGTCATGCATGTTTGTATGTACAGCGTTGTCATTTTCGTTTTGTTTTTCTTTCTTTTTAAGTTTTGGTTTGTTTATATCTCGTGCTTCGGTGTAAACCAAACGAAAAAAGAGGCAAATTCGTCATAACTGTAACCCAACAACGGGGGTGTTGGTTGTTGGGACCGGCTTTAAAGCCAAATATAACTTTTAGATGACAAGACTTCCTGTATGCACCCAGGGCAGTTATAGAACACATTGACTTCCAGTGCTTTTGTCATTTTTTGTCACTGATCCATTTCATTAACAGCAACTTCAATGAAGGTGATAATAGTTTTGGTTGGCATGTCTCAATTGTGTGTCTCATTTACCTACACTTAAAGCTCAAACTCTAACTCATACGTAACTACAACTACATATATTTATTCTAATTATCAACTTAAACAATTTGAATGAATGTTTTAATTTAAGGGAAAACACATTATTCTTATGGGGTAATAAATAAGATGTTCGCTTGATGCGTGCAGACGATCGACTATGGCCTGCGAAAATTAAGTTTGATGATCTTGCCAAAAGTACTTTAAGCATCAATTTCTGGTAAGATCCGGATAAGAAGAGGAAAATACGCGGTTTTATTTATTATGTTGAAAACAGGCTGGTATAAAGTAGACAGACGTACAAAGAAGTAAGAACAGAATAATTTATTGATAGAACAATATGTGGTAACAGTTGAAACAATCAATTCGGCAACTCAGAGAGTTAATAATGAACAATATGTTTCGATTTCAAGTGACATCTATTTCTTTCAGCCTTGTTAGTAACGTAAGTTAGTATAACAAAAAGAAAACGCTTGCAAACAGTTATTTGTTATCAGTTATCACTTTGAGGGTTAATTAATTTTATTCAAATGATTTTGATTAATTAAGTACCAGCAATATAAATTCTTATTTTAAGTTTACAAAATTAAATCTTTTCGAACGTTAGTTGTTGCCATTCAAGGAAGTTACATTCCTTTTTGAGTTTTTTTTTTGGTAACAGGATAAATCCGAAGGAAACCAGTTTCTTCAAATGAGGTAAATGCTTTTCGAGAAAAGTAAGGAAACAAAATTAAGTTTCTGTCTTCTGATGTAGGTATTTTTAGCATCAGGTTCTGGTTGTATACGAAATAACAACTTCCATGGAATTATTACAAGTAAGTAAAACCCCCTTAAATGAAGACGTCATAGCTCCAATATTGTTCTGAATCTTTATTCTGTTTTCAATAGTGAATTTTTAGTTTATGGCCGATTAAAAAATAAGATATCGTTTTTTCCACCACATACAATTTGCTTTACACAAGTGTAATATGAATCTAGAAATTTTTGGGACTGAGTTGTACCTGCTACTTAGATTAAATTAAGAATGCAATCGTTTCCAACAATTATTTTGTACGAGTAGGTACCTATTCAAAGCATTCATTTCCAAAATACCAGTTTTAATTATTTATTTTGGGAGTTTTTACAATGACCTGCCTTGTCTTAATACGTGTTAATAAAATTATCGGAGTTGAGTAAGTTTATTTTGGGAATAAGTAATTGGCAAAAAAAAAACAAACCTTTCTCAATAATAAATAATTTGTATACTAACCGTATGCAATACAGTAATAAAAAAATATTTAGAAAACAATTGCAAACCAGTATATGAAAACCACAACATTTGGAAGAATATAAATAAATTTAGGCAACCACAAATCCACAAATCCACGAATTTTTAATTAAATCCGTTTATTTTCTTGTACTAGCTCTATTTTTGGAATGTCCCCAAAGCATCATAACAGCCGATACTAAATATACAAATAATTTACTAGCATAAGTACGCATATAGCAGATATGCATACTTAATCAGCGAACAATTTTTTAATTCTTCAATCGGATCTAAGAAAGCGTCAGAGGGTAAATAACAATGATAGCCTAATATAATAAAATTAAAAGAGATTAGTCACTGACGTAGGGGATTCCCTTACCGAAATTTACTAAAAGATAAATAAAACGTTGACCACTTAACCAATCCCTTTTCATAAAAAAAATTAAAACTATAAATTAATATACGTATTGTAATTTTATTAATATAATTTGAAGAAAAACAATCGTCACTGTCATTGATAAGTGTTAATTTATTCTTCATAACGTCATAACTGAATGCGAATAAATAAACATACATACATATCTACGTTTTGAAGTGCTGTTTCCACTAACATTTATCCACACATTTTGTTTTTGATGTGATGGTTAACCACAAGGGATACCTTGAATCTTAGTACCTAATGATCTTCACAAAAACTTTCCATCATCAAATAAAAGTAATGATTCACAGAATTTCGTTGGTAACTAAAATTCTACATGTCATTTATAAATTTGGTTAATTTTAAAAGAACTGTTTTGGTCAATCAGAAAGAATCATTTCATGATGATGGTGGATATTCAAGAAGTGGGTGTGATTATTAAGGCACTTTTGAAGTCGTTGAAACATTTAAAAATATTTGAGCAAGTTTCATCAAGAGCCAATTATTGCAACTTTAAAATATCTTTTATATGTAAATGTACGTAAAATATACACTGTTATGCATAAATATCTATATTGGGAACCTTAGTAAAACAGAAAGGAAGAAGTTCGTATTGGAATGGTGTTGCAACATCGCACTTTTCTGTAACGTCTTATGGTTATATTGAAAAATATAAAGACCTCTTTCAATTAATTATTTATTTTGAATAAAATAAATTTGTAACTTCACGAGCCTGTTGCAAGGACTTGCTCTCCCATATCACTAACCGGTCAGTTTTTAATTCCAAAACAAAAATATGAGACTTTTTAAAGGGATGATTTTAAAAAACGTATGTACATCAAAACTGGTAGATATAATGTCTTTTTAAATAACCGGAACAAAAACATAAAAATGAAGAAGTTTTCTGAAAAATAATTGAGAATTCGGTAAAAAATCAACCATGTAAAGCTTAAAGTAAACGGGTCCAGCCGTTCGAGCAACCGACATGTCATCTCAATGTTTTTTTTTTTTTTCACGAAAACAATACTTGTCCTATAGATAAAGCAGGTACTAAATGGGGCAAAAGGAGGCATGGTGTGGAATTTCTCCTCGATCTTTGCCTGATTAATTTTCTTTTCCTTATTATATTTTATCTTTACACCAAGGCCGATCACCTCGCGTTTAAAATTACTCTGACCTTAATTTTGAAGTTGAGATGATGGAAAAAGGTTTATTCTAATTTATTCATTGGCCAAAGAGAAAAGTGAAAATAGAGAAGAACAAGACCAAGAAAATACTGAACAAAAAGAATTGTAGGTAGTCGTCTGGCATCACGTTGATCTTGCTGCCGGAATTTGTTCAATACAGAATATACTTAAAGACTTCCTGAGTAATTATAGATTGATTCGAGCACCTCCATTGAACAATGTTAAATAAGAACAATACAAAATATTTCCAGACAACTGCAAACTGTTATTCATTTTCAAGATAAAAAGTCAAACGGTAGCCGTATTTGTCGTTAGCCGTTTTAATACTGCAAATAAACGTTCTATATTCAAGTGTCACTTCTATGACCATTGTTTTAATTTTAATTGAATTCTTAAGTGAACAAAGCATGTTAAGAAGATATTCGTATTGTGGGGAGCTCATATGCGAGCATATTTAAACCAAGTTGCTGGTACAACAATACTAGTCTTGGCACTTGAATGAATGAATTGCTCGTTCAGGTGACGAAAATACTATACAAACCAACTATTATTGTCAACTTGTAAGGCAGTTATTTATTTGGCAGGTAATAAGAAAAAAAGCTAAATATTCAAAAGGAGAATTTGAACGGTGTGAAAACTTGTTTTTAAGCGGTTAATTTTTGACATGGGCATTTATGAGTTTTACAAGTTTTTATTAAAATAGAAAGCAACTTATATAAACCTTATATTCTCTAAAAGTTCAAGTGACTGACTTTGTTGAATTTGACTATGCAATATTGGGCGCAGTGTCATAAGTCCGTAGGTCATAAGTCCGTAAAGGACTTTTGACCCACTTAGGTGGGTCAAAACTTCATAAATCGATTATGAACTTATAACCCACCTAAGTGAGTCAAAAGTCCGCCAAAATTTCCTACTAAATTCTGACCCAAAGCTTACGGTTTTTTGGAGTCATTCTCTCTGAGAATGCTTCCGAAAATTGTTATTTGTTGCGCTCCTTTCACTTACCTACTAGCTGGTCTTTTTTTTACAACATATCTACCTTGATACAGTTTTTTTACTTCAAATTCACCCTTTTACAAATCAAATTCACCCTTTTACAAATCAAATTCAGCCTTTTACAAATCAAATTCGCCCTTTTACAAATCAAATTCACCCTGTACTTATAATGAAGATATTTGTAAAAAGGTGAATTTGATTTGTAAAAGGCTGAATTTGATTTGTAAAAGGGTGAATTTGATTTGTAAAAGGGTGAATTTGATTTGTAAAAGGGCGAATTTGACTTGTAAAAGGGTGAATTTGATTTGTAAAAGGGTGAATTTGATTTGTAAAAGGGTGAATTTGAAGTAAAAGTATCTCTGACTTGTAAGCGTCACTTCATTCGGATTTTTCTGAAACTGGGTTTGTTTTTTTTTATTTCATTCAATCTTAGTTTGTTTAAGACCTTATGGCTCTTTTTATTGCGGACTTTTGGCTCACTTACGTGGGTTATAAGTTCATAATCGATTTATGAACTTTTGACTCACTTAAGTGGGTCAAAAGTCCTTTACGGACTTATGACCTACGGACTTATGACACTGCGCCGCAATATTGAACTTGAAATAACATAAACAAAAAGATGAATCTCGACAACTTACAAAACATTGTACTTTCAACCCTTGTTCCTCAAACAAGTTAGCATTTAAATCGGAATATCATAATCTTAAATGCTATTTTAAAAAAGAAGCCGGTTATTTAACAACCTCTTCACCTCAGTAATTGAGTAATCAGAGAATATTTTTCGAAAGTTTTCTTCCAACTTCCAAGTTCCAAGTGCTTCCAAAAAAAAACTTTTATATATGCAGTTAGCAACAAGCATTGTAAACAAAAATCTTAAACATTTTTATTTAATGTACTTATGTTTATTTCGATATCCGAGTATTTGTTCATTGTTGGTTTTTGTTTTGCTATACAGCCATTTGGGTTCAAATGTGCATTATAAATTTAAAACCGTGAAGAAATCAACACCTGGAACACCTGACAATTTGGAAAAAAAAAACAATAACAATAAATAAATAAAAAACAAATGGTTTAAGAGACCATTGCTGGTTCAATATGCATATCCAAATGTAAACAATGCAAAGTCGTTAAAATAGTCTTAGCAAACTCATTGAGCATTCAATTGTTGCCGACCAATTGAGTTTTGCCAAATTGAATTCTACTTGAACCTAAATGTTTAAATAAAATAGAATGGAAAATAAGCAGTTATAAATATTTAAATTTGGTTGCGGAAGTTTACTTTAGAGCATTCTTATTACGTAATGCTTAAGGTGCTTCGGGTAGTTTTTTTTTTTTTTTGAAGGGTTATAATATTTGCTATACCGTCTTCATGACTCAAATAAATTAAATGTGCAAACATATTGTTTAAGTAGTTTTGGTCTTTGGTCCTATATGAAAGAGACAGACAGAGAGGAGACGAACAAAAACCAAGAACACAGTAATATCATGTTAGAAGAAAAAATATGTACTGCATATCACACACAATACCAAGCGAAGGAGAAGCGACAGAATATATGTAAGTAATTTAAAATAATTTTGTGAATTCTACTTTGCTGTCTACGGTTTTGTTTCCGGCAAAACCAACGTTTCCTCAGAGGCACTAGCAAACATTCTCACGGTTGTCAATAGAAAACCAAGTTTGAACCAAAGGAACAAACTCTAATTTATGACTTCATTCACCAAGCTTGCATTTTATTGATCTTATTTACAAACTATAATGTAAAAATTGTCTAAATGGATGATAAATTAATTTTGACTTGACTAAGACAACTGATTCGGTTTTCATCTCGTTAATGGTGATATTTCTTGTGTTGACAAGGCTTTTGTAACACAATAAGTTTGAATTGAAGTTTGTAGCGCCATAATGAGTTTGTCAGAGAACTGTTCACAATCATACTGTTGACAACGATACACTGGCTTTGTTGTTTTAATGTTCGCTTCAATTTTGCGTAAGAAAACTGGAGCAGTTTAAATGATTTAATGTAAGCGGATACCTCTCTAGTATTTTCCATGGTATTTACACATTCATTGTTGATTGAAAGTAGTTTTGCAGTAAGATTTTCATCCGGAAAGGTTAACGAACGAAACAATGATGAAGGATTTTTGTAAGACAAACAAAAACCAAACACTCGGAAACATTCTGAGTTGTAGTAGGTTACAATTTGCATTTCATGAATCACACTTGTTTTTCATGCATGAATGGGGCGGCCCAGCAGGAACTGCTTGCTGTTTTTTTTTACGGCAAAGATGTCCAGAAAGTAACAGTTGATTAAATAATGATTATTAATTTATTATCAATTGACAGGAAAAAAGAATTTTAACAAAAATGGGAATACGTTTTCTTACAACCAGGTTGGAATAAAGCTTATTTCAATAAGAGTTCTATCGTAAAGTAACCCATATTCTAAATAAATCTTTCAGTATCTGTTTCTAAGAGTAAGATGTGTGACTTTAAGGAGTCCAACTCAACCTTCTACAATAATTTTCAAGATTCATAATCAAACGTTTCAAAATAATCATGTCACAAATCGTGTACTGTGTCTATAATCCTTCGGCACTCTGACCACATACAAATATCTAAATCATTTTGACATTCACTAATTTCAAATGTCTCATGAAAATTCATAACTTAAATACATGCAAAACGGTTCAAGCAATTTTATTACTTTATCGTCAGAATCCTTCATAATTAACTGCAAGCCCGCCAATCATTTTCCCAATGCAACACGCTACTTCACGAAGACGGAGTCTTAACATACCACATACATTCACCGGATTGCTAGCTGGCTCTTGTCATGTCCGAGCAATAAATTTTCAATTACGAAAGCCGTGAGTGTGAAAATATATAATTTAATAGTTTGTCCCCTTTCCTGTTTACCTACGATTATCACAAGCCTATGACCTGTATCAATTTTTAACTAGATTTAGATTGTTCGATTATTTTACATGGCACCAACGTTTAAGTACACACATTAAACAGTAGAATTATTGTTGTGTTTTTCCTCTTTTTTTGTTATTTATGAATATTACTGACAATAATTACTTTTATACAAATATGCATTCATGTTTTTTTCTCAATATTTTATCATTGCTTCCCTACTGTACTTCAGTTCGATGTCGTGCCTCTTTTTATTTGAGTACATGCATCGCCATCAGCGGGGGTGACTTATGCAAAAGCAATTTATTTGAGCCAAACGTATTTTTAGTCGCTTTGGGTCCTTTAAAGATCGATGGTTTCCATCGCGCGCCGCCGGCTGATGGAATGCTCTTATTTCAGGTCACACAACCCAGGCGCCTAACTTTGCATATATTTTTACATTAATCAAATGATGAAGTGTGTTTTTGTCGAATAAAATTCGAAGTTGAGTGGGACCATTAAATCTTTGACCAACCATATATGTAAGTAGACAAGTCGTTTGTTGCATTGTAATGATGCTGGCCGATGGAGCAAACGTTTCACTATGCTTCCAAGTAAGTACGTTTTTAGTTTTTTTCCTGGTCACAATATTGAGTATTGAGGAGAGCGCTGAAAAGTGATTGTTGTTAAGTTTATATTCGTGACCAGAATTATTCTGAATTATTTTATATTTAAATATTTGTAATGTAGCAAGTGAATAGGTTATCTAAAGTAGCGAACTGTTTAGCCGGAACTAAATGACTGACATTTGACTGTATCGCTCTTATTGAGCTGTAACTCCAAGATCTTAATATCATCTTGCAGGCGTACTACTAAGATTAATGGTCAAAATAGATATGTATACTTGAAAAACCTTGCATTCAAATTTATGTATACAACATGCGTTTTGGTTTATTTATTTTTTTTTTTTTATTAAAAAAGTTCATGGGTATTATACACTTATTAAAAATTTGAAGAATAGCAAAAGTGTTATCGTGACTTTTCTTAGTTAGATTCGAACACTCAACTTCTGTCTGACGCTTCATTAGAATAATATGGACTGATAGAAATTTTAAATAAGCATTTATATCGATATATTATGAATCATCTTTACCATCGCTTACCTAACCGATAAAGTTTTTGAATGTTTCTCCTGACGTGACTCTCTCACCCCGTCATTTCATTTCCGAGGAGCTTCTTGGTCTAAGCCATTTTTTTCATAGTAAAACATTCTCCATTGCAGTGCAAAATATAAATAAGATTCTTTTTAGTGTACGTATTTTATAATCTCGATGCATTAAATTTTGTCATAAGCTAGAATTTTACACTTTTACTGTATTGATTTCACAAACACAAAGTTTTCATCATTTAATCGTTTGGATACAAAGTGATAATGACATTTTACCAATTAAGGCTAAGCGAAGGTGTACATAATACATACAAACGTATTTTATCATTCTTTTTATTATGTTAATTAATTAGCAAAATCAAAGCCGTTAATGAAACCGCCAATATAATAAAATCATCGCCGTCATGGAATGTTTGGTCAAAAAAAGTTAAAGCTAATCATGATTTAAATATTTATTTTTATACACAATCCTATATATGTACCTACATTCATACACACCCTAAGATCCGCAGTGTGACCCTTATCCAATTTTGATCAATATTTCAACCGCAAAAAAAACACTGAATACCTAAAAATAAAAAGAAATCGCAATAAAGCCTTATATTTGATTACAATTTGAAGAAAAAGGATTTTGGGCAAGGATTGTCAAGTTTTATCTTAGTTATCCATTTCGGTTCCTTGTAAAACATTTTATTAACAAGGAAATGAAAAATTGTAAAAATGACAATCTCAATGCAGCCACAGCTGGACTTTGACACTTTTTTTGTTAAAACCAAAATCAACATGAAAAACCAGTTGTTACTTTACTTAGTCACTTTTTTATTTTTTTGTCAATTGCTATCGACCATTATTGAAACCAGAACAAAAAAATTGTTAATGCATTTAGTTGAACACTGAGAGTTCAGACAAAGCTACATGTCAATCAAAGTGAATGCTATAAAAGCAAGGATTTGCAATGTGATCAATTTAATTGTCTGCTTTTATGTCTTGTGTTTATTTTTTCAGTCATGTCAAACCTTAATAAAAAAAATAAAAATTAAACACACAAAGTAACACGAAAGTAGCAATTCCATTGGCAGAATTATTATAATTCAGCTACCATGAACTTGAATCTGCAGCAGTATGGTATACACATGTGTTACGAATACTAATCGTAGGAAGTTGTTGAGAATTTAAGGAATCTTGTAGATATGAAGCTATTTATAATTTCGTGGTTTTGACTTTAAAAGAATCAAGAGTTACAGTTGAGGGGAATTGAAGATGTTTGAAATATGTGACCTATAGTCCAGTATTCTAATTTTAAAATACTTCAATTGTCTCTAGCAATACTATCTGAATTAAATTCGAAAAAAAACTACTCAGGCCTTTCTTCTTAAGGAGATAGAAATTAACATTCAAAAAAATTACAATTGCAAATACGGCTGTAAGCTTCCTTTCTTGTTAAAGAGCTTGAGGCCTTCTGACATTGTAAGCATTTAGAGTAGACATAAAAGCCCGAAGCTTACAATAGTTGTTTTTTTATTTATATCAACGTAATTACCCCAATTACAAGGCTTTGAAAGGAAGAACTCGAACCTGTAATCACATATCAGTTTGATAGTTGTGAAAAATGATAATTGTATTCCTAAAATAGAAAGGGAGGTATTACTGGAAATTATTAACATTTCGATTAAAACCACACCTCAGTTTTGCATTCGGACATAAACGATTTACTTTATGGCTTATGAATGCTTAGTCGATGCTCGGCAATTATATAGCTGATCAAAAATGCTCAATGCCTCTTGCTACTTCTATTAGTATTTAAGTATGGATTAATTTGTAATTCAAAGTTTTAAGAAATTGTAGCCGAGTTTTATGACTATGTAAATTAATCTGAGACAGGTGTTGGTTTATTATTTCGAGAATAATTATTCAGGATGCCTTATATGTGTGTTACTCTGACATTAATTTGATCGTCGTGACATGATACGTTTATGTGACGCTTGGAAAAACTGTATTTAACTAATTATATCATATACATTTTTATTTCGCGACTAAAACAAATTAAATGTAGTGTAATTGTAACAATTAACTTACTTTTTGCACTGTTTTGAAATGTTGATTTGACTTTTAATGAAGTATCAAAGTGATTACACACAAACTGAACAAAACAACCCTTACACTTTTTTAGTTAATTTTTCCAACGATCTCTAACAGAAACCTTTATCTTAATAAGAAAAATTTGAATAATGAACCACGTTAAGTAGACACTAATGTCGATTTGTCTAAATATTGTTAATATTCACTCACAAGCCCCATTTTTACAACCCCGGTGCATCTGCGTTTAATTTGTATAATGTTTTTAAATACACTCTTCATGGGATATCAGTTTTTTAATACAAATTTGTTATGCAGCTAGGAACATAAAAAACAATTATCATTCCGTAACATACGCTTTCCAAGCGTAAATCGAGGAGATAATATGGGAAAAAGTGAATAATTATTATCAAATTACAAAAAAGTGTCATATAACAATACGGTTAATAGGAGTATTTCTTAACTTTAGTGATAACATGTTCTTTCCACCTTGCGTGTTAGATAGCCATACAATTTAGTTAAATTGATGTCATAGTACTTTACCGTGAGATTTGTGTTTCGAAGGACTAGCTATTTGGAAATGATAAGATCAAGAAGTTTTTGTTTGAACTTTCTACATTTAATTCGTTGGAAACTTTTTTCATTAGATAATTTTGTTAGTAGCAATAGAGATGAAATGAGCATGAACATTTTGTTAGTATTTATCTATTCAATTAGTTATAATGCACACTTTGGAAATGTCATTCTATTATGTGCTGATATATTCTTTTCGAAAACAACAAAATGATATTTGAATTGATATTCCTATTCGCGCAAGGCATTTAAATTAATCATTTGGTTGATTTTTTTTTATTGAAATGGACAAACAAATGATTTTTGATATGAAGTTTCTTATGTTTGTCGATTTTAATTCTTCATGTTGTTAACAGACATAAGATCTTAAATGAATGTTTTTGAATTGAAAAAAGGTCGTTGACTTACTCGTATACCTATAGATTTTTGAATTGCTCTTAAAAATATCATTACCGTCAAATGTGTTCTATTTACTTGAAAAAAAGAGGTTCAAATAAACTAGAGTATTCAAAATCCTCACGTTTGTGCTTTTTTTTTATTGTACATAAAAGTATTACAGACATGGTTCACTCGGGCGTATACGTACTTTTTCTGTATTCCTACTCTTTTATACAAAATATTAAATAACAATATGATGATCAAAATTGATTTTGCTTGCCGGTGAAAAAACTTGGAAAGGAACCGAGACAACTTCCTTTTATTACTTTAACAAATTTTTCCGAGAATGTATTTCCTCCGACAAGTTTATTTTGCTGTGTTCATCAGAAATTTTTTTTTATTTAATGAGGAAAAAATAAATGTCATTCCGTCAGGAATGAAAGAGGAAAAGAAACTTAAGACAGTTATTTTTAAATCTTATTGAGGTTGTGATCAATATAAATGGCAAAACTGAAACGTTAAAATGATGTTTTTCTAAAGTACAAGCAACCCTGACCGACTCGACGCACGTCAGGAATTGAAACAAACAGATTTAAGAAACCGAAAAGGATACTTGTATGCATAAACACAGTTATTCGAGTTTCATAGATTAACCCACTATGTACGTCCATGATATTCAAGTAAATAAAACCTAAATATACAAATACAGTCAAACTTCTTTATAACGAACTTCCTTATAACGTAATTCTCTCTATAGCGCATTTAATTTTGTTCCATTTTGTTCCCCTTCTCCTTAAGAAATATAAAAAAAATTTCTATATAACGAATTTTTTATAACGAAGCAATTTTTGGTTCCCTTGAAGTTTCGTTATAAAGAAGTTTGACTGTATATTGATCCCTTGGAAAATCATAAATCTCATTCCGCAACAACATTTTTCATATGCCCTTCATTCATGCAAATATTTGCTTCGCTGGTCTGCTCAACGCCGATGATAGGACTTTTAATTCATGTGTCCTTTTCATGCAAAATCCTTTGTTATTGACCAATTTCGTTGTTATCCATAGGGTTTTCAGAAAAAAGCCAATTGTCCTATTTGATTGAACATTGATTACAGTTTAATATTGGAAATGCAAATGTTGCTAAAATGAATGCTGAAACAAAGTAGCAAGGTTTTCCTTTTTTCGTAAAACTTAACGACCTTAATCTTAGATGTAATGTATTATTCACTATAAACACATTTTTAAAGACTTAAAGCAATAACTTTTCTTCAAGCGGAAGTGACAACGTCAAAAGTGATTTCAATTCAAAAAACAATTTAACGAGAGCTCACCCTCCTTTTTGCAATCATCTTGTGTCTTCTAAAGGGATTCAATTTTCAAAATAACAGATTGTGGAAAGATGGTGGCAGCAATGGTAAAAAGGGAAACACTCATTTAATCTTACGTCCCTTTTCTTTCCGTTTCACTGGTGTATCTAGATATCTTAGGAAAAGCAAGGAGCAACTTTATGTATTTTGTGAGCAACTGAGTATGAAAAACATTGTAAACAGCTTTTTGTTTGTTTCTATGGAAGTTGTTGTGAAGACCTTAATGGATTACTTTTGTTTGGAGAGACTCTCTTGGATGTTCATTGTTTTGTAGAAGAAAATATTTTGTTCTCGTTTAAAAGGATGCTTGCACAGTGGGGGAGATTATTTCCTATTAAGTGTATTGAACAATTTTTTTGTTGATTGAATACATTGAGGTATTGAAGCTTGTTTCTACTTAAATTGGATATTTTTTTCATAGGTATATCATAGGTAGATACGTTGAAAATAAGCCATCTTAAGATTTTTGAAAATAGAAACAATAGTAAGGGAAGTACACTCGGTTGTATGAGTAACTTTCCAACGTTTGATTTCAAATTTGCCCACTTGTCGTTTTTATAAGAAAATTTTATTGATTTATTGTTATCTTTGGTTTAATAACTGATGGCATAAGCAAAGATAATCCCCAAAGAGTTTAAATTAATTGCACATTTGCTTGATTAAAAACATAAACACTCACGCTCACATGAAATCTGTTTCAGGGTTCTTAATATCGTAAAAAAGTAAAACCGTCCAAATGAAAGATTTACTTCTTCGGTTTTGTTGAAAGTAAGAAAGTGCTTTTGATATCAACTCATTCGCAAAACTTACAATTTAAATGTTTCTTTATTATTCACTTTTTATTCGGAATTAACTTAGAATGTGCAATCTTATCAAAAAATGATTCGCTTGTACCTAAGCCAAAATCAATGTTATTATTCTGATAATTGTTTAGCAAGAACACTCTCGAGACTGACTGAAATTTTAATTTTTTTCCAAGAGGCGATTTCATGTCGAATGAAAGCTGCACAGTGTTGTATATTTGCTGATAAGAAGAAATTTGATATCTATCAAAAATAATATACAATTACAACCATACTATACGTACTGCTTATTAAAAATGAATGAGTACTAGCTTTGGTTCAACAAAACAAAAAACAAAAAGATTCTGTTGTCAACAGCAACACTTACGATTTTTGTTTTAATTTTGAATTCACTACTAGGTGTTTGAGGCAGACTTGAAAGCGTACTGGTGGTGGGGTAGTAAAATTAATGAACTGTTAAATAATGCAATTATTTTGACATCATTATGCGTTTGTTTTTCTATAATGAGCACGTATGGATGGAAAGTTTACATATTTTAATAAGAACAATCGCTAAAGCCTTACAGTATTCGACATTTTGAAAAAAAATACACTTACAGCTCATTAAAAGTATGTACGTGCCTTAGCTTAGATTAATCACGAGCAACTCAATATTTCATAATGTATAGATACAACAAAAAATAGAACATTTTCAAGATATTGTACCCTGATGGGATAAGAGTTACTTTAATTTTGGTTAAAGTTATCTCGATGTTTTATTTACTAGTTACAGATTAAATCCAGCTTAGTAGCAGAAAAACAAAACATTTGCAACATATTAAAAGAATCAGTTGTTTTGTTTTTTGTTTTTTTTATTTTTCTTTGATTTATCGCCAGCCAAATTTCTCTCCACGAAAAAATCGGATACAGATTTGATTATATCAATATTTTTCTACTATATCAGCCCCGTATAAGCATGCATACATTTATTAGCAATTTCTCATCAAAGCATATAAATAATATTCCATTACAATAATAAATAATCAAAAAACCGCAAACCGTTTAATTGCTCGCAGAATCTATTCCTGCTGCAAATTAATGTATCAGCACCAACGTGTGCTTCATGCACGAATTCGAGTCAAAATCTATTTCCCACTCATGTTGCGGCACGTACAATCGTTATCGTTTTTATAAATAAACAATTGAACTACACAGAGCAAAAGTTTAGGAATTTTAATGTTATGGTTTTATTTAAATCAGAAACAAGTTTATATGAACGGATGCTGCGGCACGGCCGGCGCGTCGTCGCGTCGCCGAATCAAGTTCGCAAATGATTTATGTTTTATACTTATGTTAAATTAAACTTTTTTCAGCCAAAAATAAATTTTATATGCGAACATTTACTTTAGCCAATTTTACACTCTGAAAACTACGAACTTGAATCCCTTTAATTTAATAATTTTTCAAATTGTGTTCACCGAAAACTCGACAACAGACGTGTTTACATTCACAACTCAACAACTGACCACTGGCTAAAGTTTTTGGCACTTACCAAGCAAAATGTCGACTTCACAACAGCACTAAAATTCTGTCGAATTTTAGAATCTCGCCCTATCCGCCCGTCGCTATTTTGTTTTATTTTTTGTCCAACACAAACATACAGAACCGAAGACGTTGTAGGTCGGAAGCACACACAAAAAATCGAACTCGTCGCAGAGTGTTTTCCTTATCCGGAGCCAAAACTACATTATAGGAAAACAAAAATGAGCTACAAATGAAACGAATCCAAATTGAAACATTTTCCCAGTTTTTGGTTGCATAGATTACGATTTCCTCTCCCGCGCCAGCAATACCGCCCCACAAGTGGGGGTGGTTGATTCTTCCCTTCGGCATGGACGTAGATCCCGTGCTGAGTCGACTTCCTGACACAACATTTTCCAATTTGCTCACATCCCCCTATATATTGCCTATAAAGGAGCTTCAGGGGCACCTGCGTTTGCTCTCTCGCTCATTCGTAGTGCGAATCGAAGTTAAGGGTTTTTTTCAACCCTTAACTATTATAGTACACAAGGTAAGGTGAGTATTTCGGTTTTAGGTGTGACAACAACTACACATTGATATTACAGTAGCGTTTAGAAAAAAGGGGCAATGAGCCAGAGAGACGTATTTTCACTTTGTGCTTACGTTTTTTTAAAGATTCAAGACGAGCACAACAAAGGAAAAGAAACAGTAAAACGACTTTTACTACAGCCGCCACTGGACTTAAATTTATCCACCGCCATGCGGTTCACCACCTGGTACGCGCCACTTCAAAAAACTTTTTGACAGAAAAAAAATGCAAAAGCTTCCCCTCGAGAGAAGACTTGTCAACAATAATACTCACAAATTTTTTTGATAAACTTTGTTTACCAAACTTTCGGCTCTTGAATTTAGGGGGGTTGACAATAATAAACCCCCCATAGCTCGCGTGCCATACTGTTGGATTTCAATCTCGTGAGAAACAATGAGTGTGCCTGGGGCGCTCTCGATAATGAAAACGTTTTGTTTACATTTTCAAAAAAAAAAAAGAGATCAAAGTCAAGTGAATGGGAATGTGCCGTGTTGGATAAATAAGCCCTCCAAATGCTTGTTCTCAATATCGCTTGTTATATCCACAAGGTGTCACAGTTGTTCAACTCGAGAATCGAAGAAAGAGAGTGGAGACCTACAAAATTAATGCTTTTTCCAAAAAGGGTGGTATTTGGGGTTTCATTTTCAAATCACAGTGCAGTCCCCCGTCGGGCTTAAATCAGATGATTCTTTTGTTGCTTGTATTTTCTCTTTTGCTCATTTAAGATTGTATCTGTGTGCAATGGGGTTGGTTACTATCAGTTGCAACAGTTTAATATATTGCTTGCTGCTATTTCTGATTAATTGCTTAGCGGGTGAGACAGTAGAGTCTATATAAGAGGTCCACAAACTTTTTTATCTTTGTTTTTTATTTCACAATTGATCACATTCTTAAATACATAAGTGTGATGCTTAAGAAATGGGAAGTTGCAATAAAAAAACATCGCATTTGATTCAGAAGAAATTACTAAAGAGCCAGATCAGAGCTATTAAAATTCTTAGATCCTTTCTTGGCATGTTGTAAATTTAACTTCCTAAAGTACTTTTTCGAAACTTAACCATTAATAATAAATACTTGAACTACTGCTACTACTGTTTTTGAGATGTTTTCTGAAATGTATCGACATCTATAGTCCTCGTTCTTCAGACTCCATTCGTTTCTCATTCCAATATCCTAATACCATCGAACCAATAACAACAAAAATATAGAATACCTACACATGCCCCTTATGCTTGTTTTATGACTGATAACACAGTAGGTATAATGTCTTCGTTGAATGGATTTAATTCTCCCCCACTCCTAAAGGATACTATTTTCTATCATGCGCATTGCGTTCAACGTTCTCATCCTAAACGGAAATATCGAATTGTGTAAAGTGAATAATCATTTTGAAATTATTCGTCCTTAGTCCTAGTCCACTATGCATTCGAATCGATTATATAATTTCTAATCATTTTGTTGTGTTTTCAATGAGCATAAAACTCTGATAAGAATAAATGTGAGAACTAAAGAACACAAATTAAGGACATAAGGAATCATTAAAGAAATAAAAATAAGGTATTTGACTAATAGAATGAAACTTGAACCCACATAAATAAAAGACGGTCCTTACCTTATCCTTGCTAACCTAACTTTTACTTTCACCAGGGAGCACAATAAGGATGTCTTGCCTTAAATAGAATTGCATAGATATTTTCAAACGAATAGTGTAAGCTGCCGCTCTTTTAATTTTAATTGGTGCGCTTTTTATTTTTTATTTTAAAGTTTCTGTGAGCTCAAATTTGATAATTTATAATTAACTTGATTACATTTTATTATTTTTTATTACCTGGAGGGATGCTTGTAGGGATTGTTAGGATTGTAGGTTCCTAAAAAAAGAATATTAATAATAAAAATAATAAACCACCCAGCAAATCGTTAAAAATAATAAAATTGAAAAACAGGCTCTTTATTTATACTCGTATCTACGAACGACCTTCAGGAAAAAATTAAGTTAGTTTCTATAATACGGTCGGAGGAAAGCCCTACGAATGGAAATTCAGCATCGTATGCCCGATCCTCAAGAAAGGAGATCCCCTAAACTCTCTCAACTCTCCTTAACATTGCCTACAAGATCTTGTCTGCCGTGCTGTGTGAACGTTTGAAGCCTTTCGTCAACAACCTGATAGGTTCTTATCAGTGTGGCTGTAGACCCGCAAAGTCCACCATCGATTAATTATTCGCTCTACGGCAGATCTTAGAGAAGACCCAGGAACTTTAAATTGATACCTACCACCTATTCATCTATTTCAAGGTCGCCAACTATAGCCGTGTTTTATTGGGAACTTAGCTCAGCTCAGTAATAGGAATTACATGTCAAACTACATCAACCGAAAGCTGAGTAAAAATAAGTTAGGAATTTTAGTTAGGAATTGCCTGAAGATAAGGTTTCAGCAATTCGACACTTGAGTTTTTCGTTGTGTTTTTCGTTAATCAAATCTCAAAACCTTTTGGAAGAAAATAGTTTTTCACCATAGAAACTCATGTAAAAAAAATTCTTTCAGATAGGTCTCAAGATGGCGTTTGAAAGCTTTCGATATTTGATATTCTGGTGAACGAAACTCATTTTGAAACTGACTATAGCGTTTTATTGGAATTCCTATTACTGAGCTAAGCTAAGTTCCCAATAAAACACGGCTTATATAGAGCAATTTCTAGTTTTGGCATCCAAGAAAAACTCTACCGTCTGTGTAAGATGACATTGGTTGGAAAAAACCTAACGGATACATTTGATGTCAAAAAAGGTTTTAGACAAGGCGATGCGCTGAAAAGATTGTGCTAAACTCCAACGTCAACACCACAGGCACAATCTTTCAAAAATCTGTCCTGCTAGTAGGATATTCAGATAACATTGACATGATTGGAAGCACACAGCGTGATGTCACTGGAGCGTTCGTGAGACTTGAGAAGATGGGTCTAGCGGTTAACGAGGTCAAGACCAAGTTAATGCTGTCAACAAGAAAGGGCATCCAACATCGACGTCTTGGAGCAAACGTCAGCATAGACAGATTTAACTTCGAGGTAGTTAAGGACTTCGTCTACCTAGGATCCGCTATAAACACAGACAACAACACCAGAAGACGAAGATTCAATCAAGAACTGTACAAGTTGTTCAGGGACACTGACCTAGCCAGAAAAGTAAAGGTCCAACGACTTGGATGGCTGGGTCATGTAGAGCGAATGAAAAACAATGCTACGGCCCGTAGTGCTTTCGAATCCAACCCGGAAAGACATCGCAGAAGAGGAAGATCGTGACTCAGATGGAGCACATAGGTGGTAGAGGAGCTGATTCAAATGGGCGTGCGAAACTGGAGACAGTTAGCTATAGGGACCGATCTGGCTGGAGACGCTTGTTGAATGGGGCCCTGGCCCGACCTGCACTGTTGTAGTGCCACCATGGGCCTTACTAATAATCAATTGCTAATGTCGAATATTAGTTAACTGGAAGGTTAAAACAAAGTGCTGAGTTTTAATAAAATGCTACCAATAAACAATTTAACCCTCTCACCATCTCAAGATTTTCCTTGAATCTATTACAAAATCTACTACAAATAAGAACAAAAATTGCTTGAACTGTGAGAACTACACGCATAAAATACAAAACAAAAAAAAAGTAGAAACTGTTTGACAGTTAAGTATTGCCGTGTTCTTTTTAACACCAAGTATTTTAGTACTTGTATTATATTCTAGTACGACAGTTGATTTGAGGTGTCGGAGTGACTTTTAAATTGAATTTTAATTTATAACACCATCTTTTTCACAAGGAAATATATTTTTTAAATATATAAACGGAATCAACAAATTAACCACGTACCTATTTAAAGTAAAATCAACGAACGTAATATTATAACGCACTAAATATTTAAGCAAACATTAAATAATCTCTCCATAGCCCTGCTTTAGTATCATATTCGATTATTTGAAATAAATAAATTACATACTGCAGTGTAAAGCCCCAAATACGAAAATAAACGAATACAATTAAGTCAAATGATGCGTTTATAATTGCGTTTCGTTGCTTTTTGTTCAGTTTCAGTAGGAATGAAAAAAAGAGTATACAACATGGGTAACTTCTCCTGTTGACTGTCTATTACTATTTTCAAAGCTTATGTGCTTGTTTTAGTCGATTCAAACCCAATTACAAAAAATGGGATACACCACTTTTGCACTCACAGCCTCAAATATACCTTTGCCAATGGAAATCGACCAGATAACTTGAGATTAGATTTAAGTATAAAAAACAAATTTACGTACCATAAAACAGCACTTAGGCAACACTTTTTTTTAATGCTCGACTTTAAACATGGATTTCCGTGTATTAAATTTTGACGTTTTGCTAACGACTAAACTGGAGATTAAATTCGTTATTGGTATGTGAATTTTCTAAAGACTGGAGATTTTCTTTTAACCTTAACACTAAATTTGATTATTAGTAAGGCCCCATGAGCTTAAGTTTAAAGTAAGTTTCTTGGAAGCTTGTCCAAACCATAGAGAATTCAAGTTTAACTTTAAGTTAGTGGCGCAAAATTATAGTCCGCTAATGAACAACTTTAGTGTGATACTAGCTTAAAATGACGTTTCAGACATGACTCAAACGTCATTTTAAGCTTAGTATCACACTAAAGTTGTTCATTTGCGACTATAATTTTGCGCCAGTATGTTTAACCCAAAAGACTTCCCGTTCCCGCTTTCCCCAGACTTTTCGTCTTTTCACAAAAAGAAACCAAAAGTTGCCTTCGAAATTAACGTTGAATGTGAACACAGATGTACCGATTGTTCATGCCCTGCTCGCTGCTGAACGAACTCATTTTTCAAAACATTTGACAATTTAAAGCTGAACGTTGACATTTTACTTGACAGTTCACTTTGACAGAAGGTATTATAAAAATATCAAATAAGAAAATTCTTGTATACGGACGTATTCCTTGAACAGGCAAAAATTATATTTTATCGAAATTTATGAAACCTCTTGAGTAAGTTATTCAATTATTTCTAAAAAACTTACACATAAGTGTGGATATAAATTAATAAATAACTTTAAAGTCCAAGCGACCCTCGCATGCTGGCGGCAACGGCTACAGCTGCAGCTGCTGCTGCCGCAGCTACCTCCGCTGCGATTGCTGCATGCTCTGGAGGCGGAGGTGGTGGCAATGGCAATGGATTAGAAGGAGAAAATGTATCACAATGGTCGGCATCAGACTATAGATACAAACAGGAACTACTCAATGGTGATCTGCAGATGTCCAATATGGCCATGGAAAGTGGATCGATCTACCCTCAATATGGATGGACTGATATTACCAAGGATTTTTTCGAAGCTTGTTCGGGTGATTTTTTCAAAATTAAATTACAAACAACTAGTCTGTATAACTTCGTTTATAGAATTAGCGCTCGGTGAACTTGCACAAGATGATGTCTTTGGCTTATTTGAAGCCATGTCTGCAATCGAAATGATGGACCCCAAAATGGACGTTGGTATGGGCTACAATAAGAACGACGCGCCTCCTCATACATTCGAGAGCGCTGTTGCCGTAAGTATTCCTTACCGTAAATCTATGAATTGTTCTCTTAAAAAATCGAATCCTCTACAGGCTGGTATACTGAAATTAGAAAACCTTGAAAACGCTGAACTCATTGGCATTTTCGATGCTCTTTTCTCTTGCATTGTGTCCTGGCTTGAGGGAAACTCAATGGATCAAGTGCTGTTTACGTGTTTGTATCTTCACTCGCCACACAGCATAAAAGACAAATCTCTTCGAGCTTTTTGCTATGCCATCCACAATCTAATAGCGATTGTGAAGAAAATCATAATTACAAGCAGCGGCAATGAAGAGGAAGACTTTCAGCTTTATGGTAACTCGAGCTTTATCTTCATCGAAGAAATACCGGACGTAAATGTTGCACCAGCTCTCAAAGAAGCCGAAGATGAACTGATTCGCCGAAGAAGATCCGAAACCTTTCCTGAGGTGAGACTTGTGATAATGGTTAAGTAGTGGAGTGATCTCTAATTAAGTCGAAATGCTTTTAGGATACCTTGGCTGTAGTTCATCGTCTTCGCTTCATGCGTTTTCTGTTCCAATCGATTTTACAACTACAGCCGGACATGGGACGTCCGTCAGCTGGCGAAGCAGAACTAGCCGAAATTCATAAAAATCTAAATGCCGCATTGGAGCTTGTTCCGTTGATAAGGAGAACTATCGAGAAGGGAACTCAACCAGAGCCGAACTGTGAGTTCTAGAATTTCTATTTTCAGCTCTTGAAGAAAGATTTTCTCTTTCAGCTGAAGCACCCAATCCAATGGGATTCTCCCCTCGTGTGCACGTTCGCAATCAGCCACCCACGTTCCCACGAAGTGCAAAAATTCGAGATCGTTCGTCAAGCCTGCAGTTTCTAGAGGAATTAGTCCAAAGACTTAAATTTGCATGCAAAATTATAAGACAACGGGATTATTACTCTGCTCTGGTAACATGGCAATTTCTGTGTCAAAAGCGATAGGCTAAACAATTTAATTTGTTTTTAGAATTTCTTCATCGAATTCAGTCGCAAGTCCGGTCAGTGTATTCTCTCACGCAGCGTCCTCCAAGTTCTTTTCATTTACAATCGCCAACTCGTCTTTGGAGTCATCCCAATGAAGGAATTCCTTCGCGACTCAATTCGAGCTTTCAATGCCCCTCCGGTTTTGAATCCCCGTTGTCCTCTAGCCAACGATCGCAAAATCCAGCTTTATGTCGAATGTTTCCTCACCTACTGCATCAACATGACCACATTCACACACTTCATAGAGATTTGTGGTTACAATCGAGCCCGCCAGAGAGATAAGTTAGCCCGTCTGATTGAGGGCTTTGCCAACATTCAAGTCGAGGCTGCACGAATCGATTCCCACCTTAATATGGTAGCCGAACAGACGGACAATGTCGGCAAGCACTCGTCACACTTCGCAACTTGGGTCCTTTATAATTGCTTCCGAGCAATGATGCTCTTCCTGATGTCCGGCTTCGAACTGGAACTGTACAGTGTGCATGAGTTTCTCTATATCTATTGGTATCCCTATGAACTGTTGATCGGATTCATTGTTTCCGCACTCACGCGTGCAGAATCAGCTTTGCTGGAACAGGAGGCCGCCATGGAACAGCTGAACAAGTCTGGAAATTCTAAGCAGCGCAAACCCAAGCCCAAGAAGAAAAAACAATTGAAACCATATCGTCAGGAAATTATCTACTATCACGCAATGTTGAATATGTGTGGTGGTTTTCACATGGCAATGGGAGCGTTTACAAAGGATGAACGCATTCGACAGCCGATGCCAAAGTTTGACAACGAGGAGATACGATTCAATCGACGGTTCGCTCCTTTCGCAGCACTTACAAGTCCACCGCAAGTTACCTATCAGGAATTCAAGAAGATTCGGGCGCAGTTGATGCAGATGCCATCATCGGAAATCTACATGTGTGCGGCGAGATATTTCGAACAAGCTCGGAACGTGTTGGAGTCAATACAGAATCCTGAACAAGAAGTAAGCAGAATCAGTGCTCTGACTACATATTTGATTTATTTCTAACAAACACTTTTATGCTACATATTCAATTTTTCTATTGCAATTTTGTTCCTACTTTCTTCTACAGATCCTTGACATGATTCATGTGGCTAAGGTTAATTTCGTTGTGATGAATGTACTTGCCAAGGGTCATCAAAAGGATTCAAAAGCTCAGCCCGACTTTGATTTTAGCAAACATCGGTACTTTCCAATTATAAAACTTAACTGAAGATAAATTCAAGAAATGTGTGCTGCTCACATTGTTATCTCTCAAAATCGACAATAGAACCAGTGAGTGATTTTTGACAAAACATGTGTGAATCTACTTTTTTAAGTAAATAAACAGAACAAAATGATACCAAAAACACTTATTTATTCTCTGCCTCTTCCGAAATTATATCTTGCTTGAGTATGAATTCGCGAATGTATTCACTGTTTGGCTGGCAACTCTCCTTGCATGTGTACACCGCGAGTACGCCCCAATCGATGACATCATCCTTTAAGTAATTCAACATCTGAGGCATGATTTGGAACTCAAATTGTCTTGGACCAGAGCAGTTTGGGCACGGAGGAATTTGAATATTGTTTCCAATTGTTTTCGCCTTATCGGCTATCCACAGAGGCTCTCCTCCTTTGTCATACCGCAGAACTTGGGCTGGATTCTTTGATACTTCCTCTTTGAAATTGCGAAAGGATATATCGGCGTTTTCATCATCTTCTGTGGCATACTTGCTTAGTTCTGATTCTGGTATCTCGTTCATGGTGCCGGCTTTTCCTTCTTTGACTAGATTTTGAAATTCATTTAAGCGACTCTGTTCTGTGGCTTCATCGTCTCCATGTTCTGATGACTCGATCAGGCTGGTGTCGGCCTCGATGACAACTTCAAACTCCGGAAAAGAAATAGTTGGAATCAAGATGTTCTCATTGGGAATTGGGCCAGCTGATCGACAAGGGCCTTTATGTTGAGGCCAGTGGGCTCGTTGATGCTTGGCGGAGCAGTAGTTGATGCCTTTGCATCGGGAACACACTAAGCCACCTCGACAACCACAAACCACACAAATTCTGCAGTTCGGTTCTAGAGCAGGCTTAAATGATGGCAATTAAATTGAGTTTTTACAGACGTAGGATTCAGGATACTTACGATTTCTTCATCTTCATTTGGAGGGATGGGAGAGTAGAACTGATTTTGCCTTGGAAGTTGAGATCGAAATGCTGAAAAGTTTCTGAAGTCAAGCAATTGTTAGGAATGTTTATAAGATGATATATCGACAACTTACTCTGCTGTATTTGGGGTTTGGCAATTTGGCTCGCGACACATAAAAATATAGATTGTCCTATGGAAGCATTCAGGTTTCTGTTCTATGGGCGCATATATCTAGATGAATAGAAGACAACTCAATACAAACGGGTATATTTCAGTATTTATTTACATACTTGACACAGAAAAGATTGAGGAGCGCCACATTTTTTGCATTTTAGGTCATCGATAGATGGAATTTTATCCAGATCCAACCAGGCTGGTTTGCCACCTATTTTGCTCGGAAAATAAACATTGCGAAGCAGAATGGACTCACATTCTTCGGCAAAACCAAGATCTATTTGGTGTTCGGTCTGTGAAGACATAATTCTTCATTTAACTTTGGGAAGGAAGATATGTATTTGCAAAATCCAAAAATGGATGGAAAACTTAAGAAATGTATGTCACAAAAGTCAAATGGGTTGACAACTTCTTGCATGTGTTCTCCAGAGAGTACACTTTGGGAAGAAATTTAAACGGTTTAAGGTGGAAGCACACTTTTTATACAAGCCGAAAAAATCAGAAATGAAGAATTGGTATAATTAAGGCCGTGTGCGAATTGGATGAATTGTGGTTAAAAAATAAAAATGGATGAATTTTTAACCACTACTGTCATATTTTAATCTGCTCAGCAGCTAGTCAAATAATGCGAAGTGTCAAAATTTAACCAAACGTCAAGTTTTAATCCATTTTTAACTGAATTCGCACACGGCCTAAGTGAAATTAATGGCTCAAAATTATAGTCCGCTTGCGAACAGTTTTAAGAGAATTCAGTGTGATACTAGCTTAAAATGACTTTTGAGCCATACTGAAACGTCATTTTAAGCTAGTATCACACTAAACTTGTTCATAAGCGGACTATAATTTTGCAGCAATGATTAACTTCGACAGAATATTTATCATAAAAATTAAGAACATTAAAGTATTTTTTTTCTCGATCGTTCAATTAATTATGTTATTGCAGGATTTAACTGCTTTTCTCTCAGGTCGAAACATACGTGTCGCTGAAGGCAATCCAAACGGGCGCATCCAAGTGCCAAAAATTTATGACAGCTAAAAAAAAAGAAAACAACATGGCTGCATTTGACAGACTTTTTTCAATAACAAAAGTATATCGACGAGATGTGCTGTAATGAAGTTTCCTCAAATATAAATCGCGTTAAAAAATCTTGAAAATTTCAAGAAAAAAGAAACAACAGTGAAGTAATAATCCGTGGCAAAATATTCAGTTGAAAATTGTTGAAATTATTTTCATTGCATTCGAATAAAGTGCATTAAAATGTGAAAAAAGAACTTCATCGATCTTCCCGAGTCGTCATTTTATCGGATTTTCTCATTTTGTGCGATTCTAAAAATAAAATCTGTGGAAATCGTGCAAAGAGCAAGAGCCAGCACCAATCTACCTACATTCGAGGTTCTCGCAAAAGATTATTTAGTGTTCTATTGAGTAAGTGGTGTTTCATTTGACTATTTTTATTCCTTGACTTCCCTAGTCCGAAAATTAATCCTACCCCGTGCCGCACATAAATTGTGAATTCCTTTGATTCGTTGGACTGCAACCAAAATTTGTTGGTTTAATTTGGAAAATGGAAACTAGGTGAATTCGCTTCCGCCAACAACACACTAGCAACAGTTGCAGCACACGGTCTCGATTTCTGTGTGTTTTTTTCTTTACATTCAAATACAAATTTATGAAGAAAATTCAAAAATCAAAAAGAAAGCAAGCAAAAAAATGAAACCTTTCTAGTGCGCCGTAATGTGTATAGAAATAAATTCTCGCACAAATAAGCTTGCTGCTGGCTGCACCACCGAAATTCATTGAGAAAGGATTTTGTTTTTTTCAAGTTTGCCTTAAACTTCTTGCCACTTGGCTTGTGCAGAAAGAATTTCTCGACGCTATGAGCTCTGACGTTGGTTGTTGGTGTGGAGTTCGGACAAATTCCTGTGGATATGGATGGATATTCGTTTGTTCTTTCATTCATTCATTCATACATTTTGCGCGTAGGTTGGTTTTGAAATTGAATCTCCTCCCTTCGCCTCTGCTCGCCCGATACTTTATCTCTGTGCTTTCTCCTACCATGCTCTTGCCTTGTCGTTCTCTACGTCCGCCAAACTTAACATTTCCTTACATTTTGTGCTATAAGCTATGCTATATAGGTGCAATATACGTAAAAGTTCAGTTCTACTATGGGACAGGGGATGGTAATAAATATTTTATTGATTTTCTGTTGGTATATTCAGTCGTAGTGTGTGTCTTGGCAGTGCAGTGGTTTCGCTTTTGCTTTTTATAAGTTTGCTGCAGTTATTGAACATCAGACGTTGGGATAATCCGGTATATTTGCCCGTCTTTAAATAACAATTACTTTAAAGCGACCGCGATGCGATATGTAGGAATTAATGACCAAAACAGTACACGTTTCTAGCAAGTGTTTGTGTAAATAGAGGATATGGTAAACTTGCTTGTTCATGCTGTGCCGGTGTAAGTCCATTTAATTCCTCATTTATTTGCCCTTCACCCAACAAAAGTGTACTTTTTGTCCTTTTAAAAGGTACGTCGAAACTAACAATGAAAGAATACAAACAAAAAAGTTACTCTCGCTTGCTTAAAGTGTTTGGCCTTGTTGCTTTCCAGTGTCAAGTAGCGCTTGAAATATTTTTGTACTTGGCTACACAAGGTTAAGTGCTTGTGGCCTGTCATGCATTGCATTAAAAAAAAAAAAAATAGGACACAATAATGTTTTCTTACTTTCTTAAGTTCACTCTATCGTTTCTTCATTTCAAAAATTGTTCCTTGTTTTCAACATTTGTAGAAGCTAACTTTGTTCACTTAATCTGTAGTCCTTGATTGGCCATTAGGTCCTTAATTAATCACATGTCTTTGCTTTAAGTAAAGTATGTATATTTTTCATGAGCAAAATATCAAGAAGTTTCCTACCACAGCCTGCACGACAGTACTTCCGAACGCGGATTCAGGTTGATCGATTTTGCTGCGGGTCGAAATGTGGTGTTAGCAAGCACATAGTTCCCACATCTCAACATCCATAAAGGAACAAGGAGATCTCCTGATCAATCAACCGTCAACCAGATTGTGATTTATGAAAGGCACTCGTCCTTCTAGATGTTCGAACTTTCTGAGGAGTCAACATCGACTCGGAGCACTACCTAGTTGTAGCCAAGGTAGTGCTACGAATATCCCGACAACAGCCAAAACAAGGAAATTCTGCAAGAAAATTCGACGTCGGACGGCTACAATCGCAAGAGATCTCCAGAGCCTTCTCTCATCGAGTGTCGAGTAACCTCTTAAGAAGTCCTATGCCGCCAACATCAACTATCAAAGATCAGTGGCAAATTGCCAGAGAGCAGTTAGAGATGCCACCTCTAATGTGTTGGGTTTCACGCAGCCACCAAAGTGAAACACCTGGTTTGCCAAAGAATGTAGGCAGGCGCATGTCGCCAAGCAGGAGATATACAAAACGGCGCTGCATAGAAGGTCAAGAGGTGCTCGTTAGCTCTACGAGAAAAAAGAGGAGAGAGGAACGCCAGCTTCTCAGGAGAAAAAAGAGGGAGCATGAGAAGCGTCAGATCGAGGATGTTGAGAGCAGGAATGAAGCTGTTTCATCGGAAGGTAAAACAGCTGGCTCAAGGTCATCGAGTAAGAACCGATGCCTGCAGAGATAAAAAAGAGAACATCAAAATAGAATCGCAGTCAATGCTGGGTGTTTGGAAAGACCACTTCTGTAGACTGTATAACGGCGGCGACGAACAAAATCCCGCTGTCACCCAGGAGCCTTTCATGGACACGATGATAGCCAACAATTCTGTGATCCCGACCTAGAAGAAGTAAAACGGCAATATAACGACTGAAATCCAACAAAGCGTCAGGTCTAGCTGCAGAGCTGTTCAAAGCAGCAGGCGACACGATCTAGATAGGAACATGCATCAAATCATCTGTAAGATATGGTCGGAAGAATGCATGCCTGATGAATGGAACCTCAGCATTGTTTGCCCGATGCTGTAAAAGGAAGATTATCTAAACTGCGCCAACTGCAGAGGTATCAGCCTACTTAACATCGCCTACAAGATCCTCCCTGCCGTAATATGTGAACGTCTGAAGCCTTTCGTCAACAATCTGATTGGTCCTTATCAATGTAGCTTCAGACCAGGAAAGTCAACATCGACCAAATTTTCACGGCAGATCCTGGAAAAAACCTATGAAATCCAAATCGACACCCACCACCTTTTCATCGATTTAAAGGCCGCGTATGACAGCATCTACAGAGACGAACTGTATAAAGCTATGTCTCGTTTTGGCAACGAGCTTACGGAATCTTTCGGTGTCAAAAAAGGATTAAGACAAGGCGATGCACTGTTATGCGATTTCTTTAACGTCGTTCTTGAGAAGATAGTCCAAAACTCCACCGTCAACACCAGAGGCACTATCTTCCAAAAGTCTGTTCAACTTCTCGTGTACGCCACTGATGATATTGATATAATGGGAAGGACACAGCGTGATCTCAATGGCGCCTTTACAAAACGAAGTATATGATGTCTTCAAGGACGGACACCCAACACCGAAGGCTCGGACAGAACGTCCCATAGACGCATACAACTTCGAGGTAGTAGAGGAGTTTGCCTACCTAGGCTCCGCTATTAACACGGGCCATAACACCAGCGCCGAGATCAGACGACGAATAACTCTTGCTAGTCGCTGTTTCCTTGGGCCAAGAAAGCAATTGAGTGGGGTTCTCTTTTGAGCAACTAAGGTAAAACTATAATAATTCCCAGTCCTGCTGTATGGTGCAGAAGCATGGACGTTGTCAAAATCGGATGAATGTGCCTTAAGGTTGTTTCGAGAGGAAAGTTCTTCGAGTCATCTTTGGCCCCGTGTGCATTGATGGGTCATGGAGAAGACGACATGGACCAGAAGAGTAAAGGTCCAGAGACTCAGATGGCTCGGTTAAAAGTGGATGGACACCAATGCTCCGGCCTGGAAAACCTCCGAAACTAT
This sequence comes from Sphaerophoria taeniata, assembly GCA_943590905.1. NCBI lineage: Eukaryota > Metazoa > Arthropoda > Insecta > Diptera > Syrphidae > Sphaerophoria > Sphaerophoria taeniata. Next base: position 683,571 of record OX016540.1, read on the forward strand.
TCTCCAGGGACGTAGAAGGAGAGGAAGACCGTGACTCAGGTGGCGCTCACAAGTGGAAGAGGACCTCAATCAACTTGGAGTGCAAAACTGGAGATAGCTAGCTAGGAACCAACCTGGCTGGCGGAGACTGTTGATTGAGACCCTGTCACAACGGACTGTAGCGCCACCTTGTGTAAGTAAGTTTTTAAGGATTCGTTCGATATGGGTTCGCATTGCAACATTCAGTAACTTTCCCTGCATTCTGCCTCTGACTTATGGATATAGATATCCATTCCATTAACTGCAAGCAAAAAATAAAACTTGTATTCCTTTCCTTTAAAAACTATAAATACATTCCAAAATTTGATTCCCACATGTTGCTTAATCGTCGATTAAAGGCTTCAGTACCTATGCTCATACAAAAGAAACCCTAAGGCTTCATTCAAATTGTATTCGCCGCCGATACTGTTCTTAATTTGCTACTCTTCGAAATCAAAGCAGAAATTAATACCGTATGTGCCGTGTATAGAAAGATTTATATGTATAATTTATGTAGTGTCATTCAACCTGTTCGTCAACAATACGAGCTGTTCTCGCATCGCATACCATTCGGCTTCATTGGGCCTTTCGTTCGTCAGTCAGTAAAGATGGATACAAAAAATAGTAATAATAAAACAACTGCCTTGAGTGAGACCATTGATATGAAATGAAGCAACAACAAGTTAGACTTTGTAGCTTTGAAAGTCACGAATACGACTCTGTGTTTATTTTTCGTAATACTCTTTTGAACGGTCTTTGGAGCTGTAACATGCACATGCACACTATCGTCGTGGAGTAGTTACTCTACTTTTATGTCATTGTTTCTTGTTGATGCGTGTATACGTTACCGCAAGTTCGGCTTATAGGAAATTTGTTTTAAGTGCCCACTTGTGACAAAATAAAATATGCAACTCCCCATTACTACAGAGACATACTGCTACGATTACAAACTACCGCCAGTAGCTCAACCACCCTCTGCCCTACGGTGAAGCAAAGAAAATCAAACTGAGCGACGAAAAGGAAACGTAAAATCTAAACTTTAAACAAAAGATGACGCTTGAAACGACAAATTGATAACTCATTCGCTCTTTGCATGAGTCACCCTCAAGGTTAAATATTCAGTCGACAATGTTGTCGTTCTCGGATAAGTTGTTTATTTTATAATACATTTTTTTTGTCTTTCTTTTTCGCTTTATTTTGTGTTGTTTGTTATTATCGTCTTGCAAGGGCTACGTATACAACGACACGAACGTGTGAGTAGAGTGGAAAAAAGTTTAGAGAGATTCCAAAGCGTTTAGGTTACAGGCAAGGCAGTGGCAATCGGCATGAGTATGGCCTATGATACTCACTCAACTTATGTCGAACTGTCTGTAAATATGAAGCATGAATTGACTACTTTATTTACTTGGCTTAAAATTGAAATTATTGACATTTTAGGAATTTTATTAAAATCATTAGGCGTGGAACTGTATCCCAACATGGAAATACACACGGCACTGATTTTTATTGATATTCAGGGAGCGTAAAATTGAAGCAAAGAGTATTTTGTTTGTTAAATAACATTCGATTCCCGTTAACATTCTTGAGACATATGTAGGTATTCTCGGAAGCCTCCGTGTAGTTAGAAGAACAACAACTGTTGCGGAACAAATTTTTTCCATGGATGTTGACAAGTCTTCTTGGCTTCTTCAAAGCGGTTATTATTGCAACAACTTATATGCGCTACTTAGATTTTCAGTACCTTGTTCCATGTGATCTAACTTTGAAATTGGATTAAGGCTTTTAGTCTTAAGATTAGGCTGTTTATGGTGCCGGTATTCAAAAACATGACTATCCAATTCCACTTACTGAAAAGAAATAATATAAATTATCTGAGAGAATTTTAAGCACCAAATCGGTGAGCGACCTGATAAACAGCAGTCGACAAACACCTGAAAAAATTAATCATGTTCGTGCGGTTGTTGAGATTGTGTTTCAATGATTAACGTGAGGTCAATATCTGCTCGACGATAATGCATAAAAGCTTTTGTTCCTTGTTTTCGCATTAGTCATTTAATATGTGTACCGGACTGACCAAGTATTTTGTGTGTGTATCGAATTACAATACTTATCCCTTTTTATTAATTAAGCCATCAAACCTGCAGCTTTCGTTTTATAAAAACTTACTTACTTTCGGAAAATCCAGAATGGATCTCAGCCTCAACCAACAAGCTGTAAAGCCCGTATAGCTCGTGAATTTATCTCCTCCTTCACTCTCCGCCGATGCACACTATACCGAACATAACTCGAAGAATCTATCTCTCAAAGCAACCCAGAAGGTTTTCAATTTTTCATCCGCTCTTGTCAATGTCTATACCTCCGCCCCATACAGCAGGACTGGGATGATTAAGGTCTTATACAGGGCTTCCTTGGTTCTGGTAGAGAGGGCTTTACTGCTCACATGTCTTCTTATCCCGTCCCGAAGAAACTGAGCAGCGAGAACTCTCCATGGTCATTCTGCACAAGCGAACGTATAGGGCAGGGATGCCGAGACGCGACATGGCGCTATACAGCTAGATAGACGACAAAATAAGCGATGTTGAGGAGACATACCTCTGTAATTAGCACAATTCAGAGCGTCTCCTTTCTTGTAGATGGGGCATACAATGCCGAGTTTCCAAATCCTCAGCACTATTTGCGTATCTCCTACTACATTCCCGTTTTCATTACGACAGGTTTCTATTTTAGGCTGATATCCTTTTGTAGATTGTTTCACCCTTTTATAAAATTTTCTGATGTTACCCCTGCCGTAACATCCCTCGATAGAATCGACCGCTTCTTTTTCATACCGTCTCTTCTTCCGTCTTAAAATACGGTGTTCCTCTCTCCTTCTTTGGAAATAAATCTCACGGGCTGATCGCTCAGCTGTTCTGGTTGTTGCCTGCAGCATGGATTTTCAGACTTCGTCCTTACCTGCATGCGCTAGCCTACATTCTTCGTCGAACCAGGGGTTTCGGTTTTGTCGCCTAGTGAAACCCAGCACATCAGTTTCGGCACACTTCTGATGGCCCTTTGACAGTGTTTCCAGTGGTCTTCTACATCCGGGCCTGGTGGTGGGCCTTCCAAGAGGTTACGAAAGACGCGGTCAGCAAAAGTTCTGGCGGTATCCTACGCTTATAGTCTTTTGACGTCAAAATTTCTAACAATCCGCGGTCTTTGTTGCGGTGCCATGGATTTCCGTATCCGGAGCTTTGCAACAGCAAGGTAGCGATCCAAATCGGTGCTAGCTCCTCGGAACGCTGGATATTGGATGAATGCCTTGTGTCGCAACCATCAAAAACTAAATTATTGACGAATTATGTTAATTTTCTTTTTCAGACTTCGAGCTTGGTACGAATTATAAAAGCAACCAAAAAAGGAACATACGAAACAATAAAATAAGACATCCAAAATGTCTGATTTTGTGCCACGTGATATTTTACCGGATTTGTGGGAAGAGATACTCCAAAGGCACTGGACATTTCTAGAGACTGAAGAAAGTATGCAAAAGCTCGAGGAACGCAAAAAACTAGAAGGTACTCCATGAATTGTCCCACCTATGAATTAATTTTTAAACAATTTTTTTTCAGCATGTTTAAAAGAGTTCCTCTGTGTTGTGCCACACGATAGGAAATTCTTCCTACCCGAAACAGCTCATGTACTAAAAAAGACTGTCAAGGAACTGGTTGATTTCAATGCTTTCAAAGCAATGGTTGGCTTCGAATCGATTAGTCAATACGCGAATAATTTATTTACAAAACCGTGGAGGAAAGAGTACAGAGTTATAAAGGTTTTATTGCAATTCCAACACCAAATTCAATTTGCTTACACGATTCTCTGTGCTTTTGTTTCAGATGTATTCAGGTTTTTATCAGCATGAAATCAAGTCAAATCTGGTCGATGCAGAAAAACTTTTCGAGGCAATGGGTTACCGTCAGATTTCAAATCAGATACTGATATTGGATGGACCGATATGTCCAGATCAAGTGACAAATGTATCCCGCGACGCAATGGCCGCCTATGTGGAATGCCAAATCATGAAACAAATCAAAGCTGGCCTCACAGCTCTTCCACTTGTTTGCTCATGGAATGATGTTTTTAAATTTAGAGAAACTCATTTGGGTAATTTGTTGTTCATGTCGAAATCAAAATAAATCCTTAAATTTTATCTTTTAAAAGGCGGTGCGTCCCAAGCAATCAAAGCGATAGCATATGCAGAACAGGAACGACGGTTTCGAGCTAAAAAACTCGCTGCAGGTAAGTGATATGCCTTCAAAACAATCCCACTGAGTTATTAAAATTAATTTATTTTTTTTAAGAAGCTCAATTTGCACCTGCCCCAATTGCTGCAAAGAGTACATCATCCTGTGACAATTGCGCAGTACACGGAAACTACCATCATCATTTACATCCACAAGCTGGACCACCTGTACATCAAATTTCAAATGGCTGCAACATGCGTTCGCAGCCAAATTACAACCCTTCCTGCACCATTCACCATCCCCCAGGCAACATCATACACTGCAAGCATCCAAACTACTCGCAGATGTCACACTCAAGAAGTCTAGAGCATTACAACGAGCATTCAGACGGCCCCCCCTTGCCCCATCGTCACTCGTTCGACCAACCACCACAATCCCACCAGCCACAACATCTTTATGACAATCCCTACGACTGCGTCGATAGCTATCAAAATACGTGCAGCAACTTTAATGCTTATAACCACCCGTACAATGTGTCAGGCAATCGCTATCCCCTTCCCTACAATATATCAAATCAACTAAATAGTCACAACCAATATGCGTACAACGGTTCTGGCAACATGTATCACCCTGTAGCCGGATGTGGTCATAAAATTCCTCCAGCTGCAATTGATGCTTCGGCCTATAGCGACTGCAACGGTGGCTATGCCAAAATCAATCCTTGCAATTTCCCTACCCACCAATCCCAAACGAGAACTAGCGGCGGAGGCAACAATAAAGACTTTCAAAACTACCGGCAGAGATCTTTTCCACCTGATCATCAGCTCATAGATTTTGAAGAACGACCCGCGCCTCATGAACTTCCACACTCCCATTCGCGCTCCCAAAACACAAGCTTCGATTTGCACGACCGCACCACACAAGCATACGATAATCGACGCGGTCGGTCCAGTATGACGCAAGCACCTTTACCCCCACAAAAGGATATCTATAGCCGAGTGCATAACAGCCATTCGATTGAGAGTTCGGATGATTTAGATGGAAACTATGTGTATGCTACGCCGATACCAGTCAAACATCGAAAGGTAACGACTGACAAATATTTGAAAAATTCGGAAATCCTACAAGAGTACGAAAAGATACTAGACAATAAAAAGCCTCCATTAGAAATCGCTATTCAGTGTTCAAATGGAGGACCGCCCCAGAGCCACAACAACGTTATTCAGCATTCGCATGCTCCCTCGGAAAATTTCGACAGCTTCGATGATTTCGTGAATGTTGAGAATCCAAAAGTCGGTGGTGAATCTTCGTCGTCAACTACAAAACCTCTCAAAGCGAATAAAAACCAAGACGGCGTTGGATCCTTTGAATCGTGGGACTATGTGTTTCAGAATCTCGAAAAGCACGGCTACTCAAAAGACCTCGGCGAAAGAGGAGACTTACTGGTCCAGAGCCTGGATCTGGACTCTCTTCATATATCATCCGGAGACAAGCGTCGTATTAACCGCAACCAAGAACCAAAACTGCGCCCAACAAATGGTGACATTTCCAAGTCAAAAACTCTCGACAAAGTCCCCCCCGTTGCACGAAATAGAAACGCCTCCGAAAAGTCAATCCTTAAAGTGCAGCCCAAGGCGACTCCCGAAAACGGCCAAGTGATGCACTTGAAGCCGAGTTTAAAAACAAACTCCAACAAACATTTGAACAATAATTTCGAAGAAGAAAACAATCAGCCGTCAGTGGTGGAACGAGTCGTTTCAAGTCGATTGAGTAGCTCATCATCACGAACGCCCACTCTGATAGCTAATAACACGAGTAATTCTATTGCTGCAACACAAGTAATTGTGACAAGCCCGAACGAATGGAGTTGTAGATTTTGTACGTTTTTGAATCCCGACACAAAACGAGTTTGCGAGATGTGTTCGAAGAGTAAAAATTTAATATTAGAATCGACTAACACGCCGACGTGTGTCTAAGGAAATTTTATTTATCGCTTTGGTTTGTCCCACAGTTTGTTTGTTAAGAAATCATTTTTCAAGTTTTCTCGAATTGTTATTTGGAATGTTTTTCGTATATAACGTATGTACATATACGTATACATTTATGCTCTTTGTTAAAACTGTTTTAAAATGTTGTGTTATGTGTTCCTTATGACTTCAAGCTTTTTTCCGAGATTTGGGCTCTGCACCTTTCGTGTGGAGACTTTATTAAGAACACATGTTTATGTATATTATGTAAGGCTCTATTGTTGGTTTGATGGTACGCTGTCGAGAAACGTATGTATCGTTTTCAAGCAGCTCTTTGTCAATTGTGTTAACTGTCGTGTTTTTTTATACGTTAAAAGTGATTATATGGTTTTGGCTTGTGTCAATAAAACTCTATTCCGGAACTTCAATTAAAATAAGCCAACAGCATTTAAAAAGAAGTAAATGAAGGGCTTGTCTGTCTGCTAAAGTTAGCAGTTGCTTCATTTTAGGTTTGTTCGATGTTACCAGCCCGGGGCGCTCCGGTGCTTGTCATACCCTGAACAGAGCTGTCAAAAAACTGAAAAATTTCTCTGGGTTTGGTTTCACATCGAACGCGTTAAAGGGCCGACCCATAGAATCCGTCAGTCCGTTAGCGTTGACGTTTTCAAGTGACAGCACAATAGAATATACATGTTCTTATGGAACTCGTCCCATAAGTAACCCATGTGACGGATACGACGGATAGAGTTGGTTAACTTTCTACTTTTTGCGTCCGTTGATCCGTTGACAAATAAATTTGACGAACAGACAACTCAATGTGTTTCCACAACAACAAGGAAAAGCGATGAATGATCAAAATTTTGTGCAAAAGTATCAATTGACAATTTTAATGTTTTAATTTAATTTTTTTTTGTTCGGATTTGAGGTTTAGTGAATAAGTTTCACACCAAGCAAATGAAACTGTCAAAGTATTACAACGTATTCTGTGGGACGGTTCCCTCCGGCAAATACGTTGGCAACAAAGTATACGTCGATGCTGCCGGATTGACGGATTCTATGGGTCGGCCCCTTAGTAGTGCACTGTTTTTTTTCTCTTTGTTGTATAGCAACAGCTGACTCAAACAGCTCTGAAATTCTCGCCCCGAAAAAAACTTGGGGCGATTCAGAGCGCTCCCGATGCGAGCACTGAATACACATCTAACACGGTGGAAATGCTCCGGGACGAAAAAAGGGCGATATCGAACAGCTCAGTCCGAAATCAGAGCGCCACAGAGCGACCCAGATCGCACATCGAACAAAGCTATTTTCTAATCCTTACGTCATATTTATTTTATCAAAATTTTGCTTAGAAGTCACCATCAGTTTCTGTTTTGGGAAAATTTAGAACACATAATACAGCTACACGTTAAAAAATTTATTTTTCTCTTAAGTTAAACAATTTATTAAACTTGTTAAAATTTCATAAAAAATAAGAAATAATATTTCTCTTATGTGCCTCCTTCTTTATTCTTAAAACTTCGAAGTCCTTTGAAAGATATAAGAATTAACAATAAAGAAACAAAAATCGTATTAAGATGATATTTATTTATTTAGTACCTAAATAAAATTTACTTATGTTTATGTCATTGTATATGTTATAGAATTGAATAATAAAAAATAAGTAAAACACCAAAACACAAAATGGTTTGATTACAATTAAATGTAACAACAACAAAACGACCCTATCATTATGATTATGACAATGCTTTAATTAAATCGATACAAAATTATATTAAATTAATATGAGAATTAAAAACAAAAACATTATATATGTATGTTAAACTAAGAAGAATGAAATTAATCATACAAAATACTACACAAAACACTTTTGGATAATTACATAATATTAAATTCAACTTAACTACATTAAAAAATAAATAATTGTTAAATTCATTTATTGTGATTACTAAATTATTGTAGTAAGATTAAGAAGACATTTTTGATGATTGAAAACACATTTCAACCCTTTCAAGAAAATTATAAACTAAAGACAGAAGAACAACAACAAAACATCTTCCCTACGAAATCACAAATCTTAAACAATAAAATATTTATTGCTATTTTGAATTTAATAAAATCAAAAAAAGAATGAGAACAGAAAAAAATATTTACGAACAGAAATTTTGTTTTTGTTTTAATCAAGAAAGAAACGAATAATGAGTTAATGTTGAATGGCGTGAAGTTCGATAAATTAACTATTACAATTAAAACACCTTTTTAACTTCACTTGAGTCGATGGACTTTTGTTCACAAATTACATTTAACAAAAACAAAATTATTAAACACAATTAAAAACAAACGCGACACGTACCTGAATGCATTTCGAAGCAGTTGCGCTTCATCTTCAGCAATCACGACTAAAACATTGCATCGTCATAAAAGCTTAAACTAGTTTCCTTTTTTTCTATGCATCATAGCCTTGTGTTGTTGTAAGCTATGACCAACGGTTAATAAATTATGTTGTTGTTAAATATTGTTGTTACATATAATATTAATCAAGCAAGATTCTATATTGCCGTTGTCTAGGTTCAATGCACAAAATCTCCTTCCGCGGGTGTGGCATCGCTGTGGATGACGTGTTTTCGGTGGTACACAAAGATGATATTGAAAAAACTTTAAAGATTTTGAACAGCCAATTTGATTCAATAAAATTTACGTATGAAATCGAACAAGATAGGAAACTAGCTTTCTTAAGCCCGTATGATACTACATTTTTATCTCTATTTTTTCATCATTAAAAATGAAACAAGAAAGAGTAAGCACTTTCTTACCTGATTTTTCTATAAGTGCGAGTGTGTACTCACTAGTTTTATTAATGGGAAATTATCAAAAAAATTCATTAAAAATGTAACCCGAACTACATTTTTAATGAGCTAGTCTCTATTTTTTTGACACTTTTACATTAAAGTGTGCTCAGGAATTTTTTTTTTACAAATGTCTCCCTGTTTGTCGTTGTTCAAACATATTCCAATGACGACTGTCAAATTGTGAACTAAAATATTCAATTCAATTCAAGTCTTGTTTTGTGTGAAATTAAATGAATTTAAATGAAATTAAATTTAAAGAATACATTTCTTGCAGACGCACAGTGGGACGAATGTATGAGAAAACACTTCAAAAGTCATATCTTGAGAATAAAATAAAGTTATCAACCAAACATGCCTTAAATAGTATTTTAGTACTCATATCTATGATTGTAACCTAAAAACAAGGAAATTGATTCACTAAAACTTATGATTTCAGGATTTTTTATTCAAAAGAGTTGAGCAGCGAACTTGTTTTTATTTTATATTTTTTTATTTATGATTTTCTGTTTATGTTTTTTGTATACATTACATGATTTTGATATCAAAATAAATAATTCTAATAATAAAGACTAAGAAAAATTAATCAATTTCACTTTCCGATGAGTAATTCATATTACTTAGAAATCCTGGATCTTCGTTATTGTTTACCAAATAGTGATCTATATTTGGGTCACTTTTCGATAACTTTTGGTTTGTTGACTGTCTTTAAAACGTTTAAGAGGTCTTCCTTTGCTTGTACTAGGTGAATTGTCCCACGAAACAGAAAAAAGGGTTTGTTTTAGAATTTTGAACGATTTTTCAAGTGAACTCGGAAACAGCAAAGGTTTATTAGGAGGGACTTTACTTAATTATTTTAAGAATTTCGCATAAAAGTTAGTATTATTACTTACGGAATTTATAAACACGTCTGGTAAGGATAAATTAAGGTTAAGCGACCGTTGGTGAACCTCCAGAAACCTGAATTTGTTTCTTTGGCAACACTGCCGTTTTTGCTTTAAATTAACACAAAAAAGCCTCGAAATTTCTTGTAAAACTTCGTTTTCTCCTTCATTCAACTCTTCCAAGCCAAGCAACTGCTGAATTTTGTTAGCAACGCTAAAAACTTTCCTGGAATGTGCACTATCCATCCATGTTGCTAATAAGTCACCATGCTTGATGAATACGGTCGAACCTAAAAATGTCAATTTCTTTAAAAAGCGCAAACTTGCGCAAGATTTTTTTCGTGATTTAGTTAGCTGACACATTGCTTATTATGAAATAAAAAAGATCTCAAGACCCGTTTTTGACCATTTTTTGAAAACTCTACTTGAAATTTGACATTGGTTTTTTTTCTTGTACCACACTAACACAGCAAAAATCGTTCCTACAAAAAGAAACACGAAAAAAATCTATTTCTTACAAAAGTTTCTTAAATTTAAATACCTTCACTATTAATATTCTTCATTATTAATTTAATTTTCACACGCGGAATATATTTGCACCGCAATTGAATATGTCACAAAAAATCACCTGAAAACTCTTTATATAAAATTCGGAAAAAAGGTAATGTTCACGTGGCTATAACTTGCGGACCAATATATAAAAGCAAAAAATTTATTGCATTTCGAGCTTCTATATATTTGGGATGACTTACCAATTAATATAAAGTACCGCTAAAATAGTTGTATTTCTTATTTTTTACTATGGGTCGTCCCACTGTGAGACGATGCCTTTGCATTAACCGAATACAGGATATTCGCAAGAAAATCTACAGTCGAACACTTAATAATTATATGCTTTCAAGGAACCGCGCTCCGTGCATCGTCGTAGAAAATGCTTTCGGGAATTTGGCCAACGGGTTCCAAGTCTTATTTTCTCCTATTTATCGCCCTCCAACAGAAGCTATTCTGTATTCATGTTGTGTTGACATGTGTTGTCTTCATAGTTTTTTTTTTAAGAACAGAAAATGTGGAGAGTAAAGGGTTTTGACTAATTGCAAAATGATAAAATCGACAAAATAATAAATGCGAACTACATTGATATAGGGGAGGGCCTGAGAGAAGGAGAACTGGAAAGCGTGCCGAAAACATTAGAAAAACATTGGAAAACTTTTTCAAAATATTTAATGCAAACATTAATTTCATTTATATTAATTTGTTGGTTCAAAAATAATTGATTTTGACGACTAACCACATGCTATTTGAAATTGTCAGAAGATGTCTTTCTTTTTCTTTTAAAATAATGTTGTCTCTTTTTCTTGAAACTGACATTTTCATATTATTAATGCTAAAATAATGAAGGAAAAATGTAGTATCATACGGGCTTTATGAAAAACACTTAACTCAATTTTATTTTGTATGTACTGAACTTCCAAATCTAAAGCCCGTATGATACTACATTTTTTCTATATTTTTTCATCATTAAAAATGGAACAAGAAAGAGTAAGCATTTCCTTACCTGATTTTTCTATAAGTGCGAGTGTGTACTCACTAGTTTTATTAATGGGAAATTATCAAAAAAATTCATTAAAAATGTAACCCGAACTACATTTTTAATGAGCTAGTCTCTATTTTTTTGACACTTTTACATTAAAGTGTGCTCAAGAAATTTTTTTGACGAATGTCTCCCTGTTTGTCATTGTTCAGACATAATCAAATGACGACTAGCAAATTGAAGTTGTTGGAGACGAAAATGTGTGGTTGGAGGCTTGACTGCAGTTGAATGGTTGAATCTGTTTTCTCGGTTAAACTTTTTCAAACGGATAGAATTTAAGTTTTAACACAAATTTTCATAATTCAAACAATATTTTCGACGGAATCAAAAAAAAAACAAAGAAATTTAACAAATAAAAACATGAAATTTGAATTTTGAAATTGTGATTTCTTTCTCTGTCCTTATAACATTATGTTTTCTCTCTTTATTGAAGCTGACATTTTCATGTTATTAATGCTTGAATAATGAAGAAAAAAATGTAGTATCATATGGGCTTAAGCCAACAAGCACCATGAGAACTATCACTAGCGATTCGTTCTGTCCAATCCAACACAAATTGACCGCATATCAAATGATACACAGATTATGTCGTCTCCCCTTATCGTTAAAAAATTACAAAAAGGAGTACGAATACATAAAAACAACAGCTCGCATAAACGTTTTAGCGAACAAATCGTGGATAAACTTGTTTATAAACACTCGCGAAAAGTTAATAATTTTAATATGTCAACCTTCTTTTCACAAAAAGAAATAACGCAAAATAAAAGGGTTTCATTGTCTTTTGTACCTCACATAACAAACAAATTAAAAAAAGTGTTTAATGAACAACAATTAGACATTGTTTATAAAAACGACAAAAAAAATGGTAAATCTATTGGGATCTACAAAAGACAAAAAACTTATTTTGAGCAAGTCTGGTGTTTACGAAATTGAATGTAGTGATTGTAAACAAAAATATTATGGACAAACGAAACGAAGTATCGAAACTCGGTTTAAAGAACATTTGACATATATTCGCCTCAATCAACCACACAAATCTGCAATCGCATCTCATGTGTCAAATCAATGGCGTAGCTAGACCTTTGGGGGCCCTGTATCCACTTTTTTTTGGGGCCCCCCACTTCTTACCAAAACTGGGCCATAACCTTATAACCTTTTTTAAATTAAAACAGTAACGTCAATAAATAAGATAAATTTAATTCAATGTATAACGACATAGAAACTTTAACATAAATGCATACTACATATACATACATATATAGATTAGGGTGGTCCTTAAGATAAAATTAATTAAGACATCCGCTCAATCGTCTCCAAATAAATAAAAAATAATCCTCTATTTTTTCAGATTTTTATCTTTACCCCTTACTGGCCCTGTATCGAATGGAAATTCTAATACTAGGGACTTTGCGGCTGATTTTTTGATTATTCCCGTATATCTGAATTTAGGCTTTACCGATTTTGTTAAAATTTTGCACAATTATAAGGTAGGTGCGTGTAATAAGGCCTGTCGGGTAATGAGGCCTACATTTTGAAAAGGCTAGTTATAATCGAAGTTGGCGTTAACGGTCAGCCTGCTATGAAGCTAACTGCTGTATATGATTTGTCAGACTTGTCGCTTTGTGTTCATTCACAAATTTTGTTTCAGTGTTGTGTAATATATTGTGAGAGGTAACTGTGCGACCAAAATAATAAGAATTAATCTTTATGTATCGCAAGTAATATTTCCAAAACAACACTTATGCTTATAAATGTATGCGTACATTTTCCGTTATTTATTGTTTTGTTTATTTGTTATGTTTCAAAAATGTTTTTTTTGTTTCAATAGTAATTTATTTAACTTTTCCTTCAAATAGTGCATGGGGTTAATAAGGCCTACCAAATTTGATGGTAGGCCTTATTATCCTCCTTATTTTCCATAAACATTTTTCGGTTTTAAAGTATAATGGAATTGTCTTAAACAGTTTCTTAACATATTTGTAAGTAATTAAAACCGTATTGTTATTGATTCATTGATTTTTTATTGACCAAAATTACCATGTCTCCAAAACGAGCATCTAATTTGATTTGTGCTGTGCAATCAGTGCAAAGAGGACCGCTGATAGTACCTATAAAGCTGCTGAGAGGTATAAAGTTCCTAGAAGAACTATAAGGAATTATTATAGGATGAAAAAAACACTAGGTCGAAAATCAATTTTGAATGACGTCCAGGAAAAAAAAATTTGGTAAGCAGATTAATGAGTTTTGCTGAGGTAGGGCTGCCTGTAACACTAAGGATTTTATCAGACACTTCTCAGCGGACGATAAATACAGTCTTGAGTACCCTTATAGTTGTTAGAGAGAGCCACTTTAATCAATAATAGTTTATTTATATTTTCCTTATTTGAATTACTGCTTATGTGAAGTATATTTTGATTTTTCTGCATTTTAAAAACATAGGCCTTATTACCCGACTAGTGTTTAATAAAGCCTATTGACAAGGTTTTTGAAAATGTTAAATTCTATCTTTGTTTGATGCAGAATTTGATAGTTTTTATTATTTGTCCATAGTATTATATTTTTCACATTAACTAACAATAAAATATGTCCATTTTTGTAAATAGTTTTTGTTTTATTTCAAATTTCCCTTAGCTAGGCCTTATTACCCGCACCTACCTTACTTAACATTATTCTTAGTGATATTGCATTTCAAGATATTATTTAAAATATATTCTTCAATAACAAAAAAATCGGAAAAGAGATCCATTTTTTTTGTATTTACTTTTTGGGCTTATAACACTCTTTTCTAGATTTCTCAAAAACGGCTCAACCATTTTTTTGGAAATTTCGTCAACACTTTTATATGCAATGTCTTAATAATGTTGCATACCAACAAATTTCATAAGTGTTTTAATTTCCTTGTAAAAAAAAATCAGAATTTTACTTCGATATTGGGCCAGTAAGGGGTATGCATACATAGATAAAAATCTGAAAAAAAATTAGAGGATTTGTTTTTATTTATTTGGAGACGATTGAGCAGATGTTTTCATTAACTTTCGAAAAAAGCAAATAAGAACCACCCTAATATAGATACATGTTTTATAAAGCTTAAAAAAATAATAATATTTGCACTTCTTCTCAAAGTACTACTTTCCTTGCCATTTTTCCTGCAAATTTATTTATTAAATCTTCCATGCCTGAAGAAGATTACAGTTTTTCAAGATTATCTGCTTCTATTGATAAAAGTGTTAAGTCTGGCAACCTCTTCTGTCCCATTGAAGTTCTGAGATAATTTTTCATTATTTTCAGCTTGGAAAAAGATCTTTCAGCTGTTGCTGTGGTTACCGGAAGAGTCAAAAAGAGAAAGCATATTGTTATTACTTCAGAAAAACTAGAAGCAAGACTATTAAATTCTATGACTAATAATAACGAAGCAAGTTCTTTTATGGAATGAATTCTGAGGATTTCGGATTTAAGGCATGTTTTTAGAGCAATTATTATTATAAATATTTGACGCATGTAATAAATGATCCTCGGAACATTTTTTTGTAATAAAACTTTATTAAATATTTAAGTGAATTTTTTTACACACGTTTTGTGCTCTGTATATTTGGATCTTTGGGGGCCCCTATATCCCGGGGGCCCTGTTACATGGATACAGCTGATACAGCGATAGCTACGCCACTGTGTCAAATAGTGGACACGAAATCATAAACATCGAAAATCTAACTCTTCTAAAACAAGTTAACGACAATAGAAGATTAGATGCGTATGGATCTATTTTCATCCAAAAAGACCCAAGTGCACTGAACCTAGACAACGGCAATATAGAATCTTGCTTGATTAATATTATATGTAACAACAATATTTAACAACAACATAATTTATTGACCGTTGGTCATAGCTTACAACCACACAAGGCTATGATGCATAAAAAAAAGGAAAATAGTTAAAGCTTTGATGACGATGCAATGTTTTAGTCGTGATTGCTGAAGATGAAGCGCAACTGCTTCGAAATGCATTCAGGTACGTGTCGCGTTTGTTTTTAATTGTGTTTAATAATTTTGTTTTTGTTAAATGTAATTTGTGAACAAAAGTGCATCGACTCAAGTGAAGTTAAAAAGGTGTTTTAATTGTAATTGTTAAAGAAACGAAGGTTTTCGTGTGCGATGACAATGATTGGAGGACAGGTCGTCTATTTTATGTGGAGCCCTGGTAGCCTCAATTTTCCTAAGAAGCCTAAGTCAAATGATGAAGTAGATCAAAGGTTTGTTTGCCCCCTATCAGTCACTGAAATCCGAAACTATATGCGAGGTCTGGGGCCTGATTATGGGGTTCGCGGCGGATCGTTTTCAATTCGACCATTCAAATTCGACTCGCGTCGTATTTCCTTATTAACGAACTCGCGGCAAAGCGAGAAATGTCTTCCAATATTCCAGTGATTTGACACTTAATATTCCACTTAATAATGATAACGGTGTTGCCGCATGTTAAAATTTAAATGAGTCCCCGCTGCTGAAAAAATTATGTAGTCATTTGGAAAATAAATGGGTCCCTCAAAGGAACGAAGTTAAAGAACGTTCGATAAATTTTATTTTTCAAACAAAGGTTCTACTAATAGAAGTTTCTGAACTTTGGCAGTTGATAGCGGCCTTTTTGAAGCTACATCTGGTGGTTATCATTAATTCAGTATGTTTTGCAAGAGAATTGGGGTTGGCCTTGTTTTCCCGGAAATCAACTTCCCGGATAACGATTGCCCGGAAAACACTTTCCCGCACTACTATTACCGTTGTAACAATTGCGCGGAAAAAATCCTACCTTTTTTCATAAGTCTGCTATTACACGGTGACTCATGAGTCAGACTTTTTTTCGAACTACGTTGGTGTAAAAGGGTCACAAAATTCGAAAAGCTGAAAAGGAAAATAATTTGCCCGGTGAGTCGCTGGCAAATTTTCGTACGACTCATTTTTTAATTTTGTTTTGTTCTCATTCTATATTTTTTGATTCTGTATTATTTAAATTCGTCTTGCTTCCAGTTCACATGTATACCTTGCTATTTGAAAAAGTGAGAAAGAATGTTTTTATTTCATTTCAAGGAATGTGAATGAAAGAGTGTTGCCAAAATTTGAGTCCTGACTTAAAAGTCATAGTGTAATAGAGCTCAACTCAGAGGATAAAATTTCCAAAGAAAATTCCAAGAAGAATCTCGAAACATGAGTCACCGTGTGATAGCAGTCTAAGAAACTAATCCTTTTTTGTCACTCAAAGTTTTGAGAATTAAAGAGAACGAAATCTGATACCTTTTTCGATTTTTATAACAACCCTGAATTAGGCCACACCCTTTTTGAAAAACAGAAATTTAAAGAGACACCAAATGCTGAGAATCATGGAGAACGAAGCATTTCAATTTTTCGTTCAAATATTTCTATATAAACAGTTGCTTTTTTAGGAAATTAGTCAAAAGCTGGAGTTGCTCAAGGATCAAAACTTGGACCATTCCTTTTCAGCCTGATGACCAGCGATCAGCCAACAAGCAGTGAATGTGAGTCTTCTGTATGCAGATGACTCAATCACATACTGCTCTTCACCATCGCCTATCATCGCAGCCAGGAAGGTGGAATCCCATGTACGAAGGCTCCATGACTTTTACAAGAAATGGGGAATACACATCAACACAGGGAAATCAGAGCTGATTTGCTTCCGAAGGCCCACCAATAGCAGAGGTAGAAGAGCTGGAAGATGCCAAGGCATCTCAATTTCTCTACCCGATGGATCAACGTTGACAGCGAAGAGAAACACCAAATACCTTGGAGTCCACTTCAATGAGATGATGAAGTTCAACCCTCACTCGAGAGCTGTACTAAAGAAGGCCAACCACGCCCTACACCGACTGAATCCGCTTCTAAGAAGAAGAACAGGACTCAGCAAACCAACGAAGCTTCTTATATACAAGCAGCTAATTCGGCCCGTCATCACCTACAGCTTTCCAGTATGGTATACCATTTCAAAGACAGCAATGAAGGAACTCCAAGTGTTCGAACGAAAAGTCCTGCGGAGCTGCACAGGACTTTATTTCAACCATCAGAGAAGGAGGCATTTCAGCAACAAAAGACTCTACGACGAAGCAAAAATTACACCACTGGACAAATACCTAATTCAGTCAGCTAAAAGGATAGCAGCATCACTGAGCAATCACCCCAACAACCTCATCAACGGAATAACCACACAACAAAGACACCCTGAACCGAGATACCTATGCACGCTGGACGTACTAAGGGAGGAGCTCGAGCAAACCAACGACGAAGGAGATCTTCAATTTTACGCTGACACGGGGTCAGCTTTTAACCGCGGCTAAGAGCCTCACCAATGGACAACCAGGACTGAACATCCCGAGATTTTGTATTTCATGTATTTTTTATCTTTTACTCATTCATATTTTTGTTAATCTTAAATTTAGAAAACAAACATTGTATATAGTTAGGCCCCTTCTGTGCCAACAAATTAAAAATCAAATATTACCTTAAGTACTAATCAATAAATTGTAAATATGTATATAAATATTAGTTCAAATAAAGATAAAATGAAAAAAAAATGGAAATTAGTCAGTTCAAGATATCACTTGCTAGGGAGAGGACACGCTGATGCCTTTTTTGTTTATAAACAATTAAATAAAATACAAAGATATAGTTTAAAATTCGCGCGAATTTTAAACTATTACTTTGTATTTTATTTAATTTTTTATAAAAGATATGTCTTCTCTTCCTGTAAAGGATAAAACGTTCTTTTAAGAACGAAGAATAATTCAAAAAGAGATATGACCTTAAATTGTTAATAATAATGTTTGAGACAAATGGCTCTGTGATACTCATTCAATTAAATGGCTAAAAAAAATTTTCGGCGTATGTCATCCAATTCTTGATTTAGCTGTACACAATGTTCTAGTAATTTGTTAACAACAAAATCCCAAACATTTTTGCCGAACATCATGCAGGTCTATTTTTATTTTTTTCATACCAAAATAAAAATTTTAACAAAAAAAAACGAAAAAAAAAATTCGAAAAAAAAAACATTTTATTTCCGTCCAAAGAAGTGTTCCTCAAAACATAAAGAATTCTAAGAAAAATATTGGTCTCAACCTAAAATCAAAAATAACAAAATTAAAAAACAACAATTTTGCATATCATACATTCCAATACGAAATGGTAATTTTGGAATAAATTTCCAAAATAGTGCTAAATCTCGGAAAAAAATAGTACCATTTATTTTTCCACATGGTAGTAGATCCCGGGCAATCGTTATCCGGGACTTTTTTTTTGGGCAGTCGTTAGGTACGCACCGCTCATGATTTTCGCAAAAAAAAATCATTGGTTTCCTTTCTCAAAATTTTGGACAGAAAAAAAATTCTTCCAAAACCCATTGAATGATACATCGAACTCTATTGTCTATTCATCGAAATGATTAACAAGTTTCTTGAAGGCCTGGTAGCCGAGATATTGTCAAAAAGGTTAATTTTTTTTTTTTAATAATTTGCACCCACTCAAGGGATTTTTGTGGTTGGGTGTTGTAGGATCTGGGGGCTTCGGCTGTATCTTTTCCTACACACCAAGTGCTTACTTTACCTCCTCGTGGTAGCCACCGGGTACTGGTTATATCTTAGATATAACTTGCGAAACTTGTAAGCGCGGGTGCAAATCGGGAAAAAAGAGCACCTTATCTACGGCCCAACAAATTTGGAGGTTAGTGCGAGGGGCTAACAACCCCTCCACAATGAAAAACTTGACAGTTATGAGAGAGATACTAGCCTCGGATAATGAACCCCCTCTTATGGTAACCAGACCCGGAACGACAACGGACTACGCATTGAGAGTTTGTACCTGGAATGTAAGAACCCTCTACACTCCAGGTGCAACTCAGAAACTTGAATCTGTCCTCTCGCAGTATAAGGCAGATATTACTGCGATCCAGGAAATACGATGGATAGGATCAGGGACAATAAAGAGAAAAAATTGCGACATTTATTATAGCTGTCATCAAAGATTGCATATATTTGGATGCGGATTCGTCGTGGGAAATCGGCTTAGATCGAAAGTCATGGATTTCAAGCCAATAAGTGATCGCCTGGCTGTGATCCGCATCAAGGCCACATTACAGAACATCAGTATAATATGTGCACACGCCCCTACCGATGATGCTGAGGAGTCTAGCAAGGAGGATTTCTACGACCTCCTGGATAGAGCCTACGGAGCCTGTCCAGAGTACGACGTCAAAATCGTACTCGGAGACTTCAATGCAAAAATCGGGAAGGAAGACATCTTTGGCGGATTAGTTGGAAAGCACAGCCTCCACGAAAAAACAACAGATAACGGCTTCCGACTAATCGACTTTGCTGCAGCTTGTAATACGGTGATAAGTAGCACTAGGTTTCCATGAAAGAAGATCTACACAGCAACCTGGCGATCTCCGGATGGTCGAACCACCAACCAAATCGACCATGTGCTAATCGGCGCAAGGCACGCATCCAACATCCTGAACGTGCGCACTTTCCGAGGAGCAAATGTCGACTCTGACCACTTTCTGGTAGTGGCTAAGTTTAGAGCTCGAATATCAAACGACAAAAAAACACGTGCAGCCCAAAGAAAGAAGTTCAACATCGGTTGCCTTAGCACATCAGAGAATGCCAGAGACTACAGCGAGCGCCTGAGCGAGCGACTCTCCGCCGTCCTCCCAAATACTACAGACGTCAACACACTGTGGAACCAATATCGAGAAGTAATAAAAAATGTAGCCGAGACCACCATAGGTTACCAGCCACCCCCGAAAAAGAACCCGTGGTATGATGATGAGTGCGTGACATTGAAAAGAGAGACGGAAAATGCACGACTGCAGATGCTGCAACGGAAAACAAGAGCAGCAAGGGAAGAGTACCGCACGAAAAGGAGAAATGAGAAAAAGACCCTGCGAAGAAAGAAAAGAGCATCCGCAGTTTCTCAGCTCAAAGATCTAGAAGAGTCTCGGGCCAAGAACAACACCCGGCGTTTCTTTAAAAGGTCGAAGCAATTAGCTTCTGGTTTCAGAACCGGGACACAAGCTCTTCGAAACAGTGAAGGAAACCTAGTCACCGAAGCACAGGGAATTGTAGATGTTTTCAAGCAGCACTTCCAGCAGCTGCTGAATGCGCAAAATGTCGAGCAAGATAATGACGAAAGAGAAGCAAGACCAGTCAATGAAGACCCAGTCCCAGCCCCCAGCAGAGAAGAGGTAGAAAGAGCCATCCAAAAGCTAAAAAATAACAAGGCCGCAGGGTCGGATGGCATACCCGCGGAACTCTCTAAACATGGAGGAGATGTTTTGATGAACCGCATGCACCAGGTCATCACCAAAGTGTGGGAGGAAGAATGCATGCCCACTGACTGGTCGATAAGCTCCATATGCCCCATCTACAAAAAAGGCGATCCGATGTTATGCAAAAACTACCGTGGCATATCCCTGCTTAATGTTGCATACAAAATCCTATCCAACGTACTGTGTGAGCGTCTTAAACCTTTCTGCAACACAATAATCGGCACGTACCAGTGTGGCTTTAGGCCAGGCAGAACAACGATAGACCAAATTTTTACACTGAGGCAGATCCTGGAAAAGACCAACGAATTTCAAGTCGAAACCCACCATCTTTTCATCGACTTTAAAGCTGCTTATGATAGCATCCACCGCCAAGAGCTTATGAATGCGATGTCTGAATTCGGGATCCCGAACAAACTGATCCAGCTGTGCCGCATGACGCTAAACAATACGCAGTGCAGTGTGCAAATGGGTAACAGCTCATCCGAGTTATTCCAAACTTGCGCAGGGTTTAGACAAGGAGATGCGTTGTCATGTGACTTCTTCAACATAGTCTTGGAGCAGATAGTGCGCAAGGCAGGTGTGAGCACGGAGGGCACTATCTTCAACAAATCCACCCAGCTCCTAGGCTATGCGGACGACATAGACATCATCGGTCGATCCAAGAGAGCTGTGCTTGAGGCCTTCACAGCGATTGAAGAACAGGCGAAACTAGTTGGTCTTGAAGTGAATGAGGACAAAACAAAGTACATGTTATCAACAAAAAAAGCAACATCTGTCCACCGCCTAGGACAAAACGTCACTGTTGGTAGCAGCAATTTCGAGGTAGTTAAGGAGTTCACCTACCTTGGAACAAACATCAATCCCACGAACGACACCTTAGTGGAGATCCGAAGAAGAATCACCCTAGCGAACCGCTGCTGCTTCGGTTTGGCCAAACAACTGGGTTCAAAACTCCTCACTCGAAAGACAAAGTGTCTGCTATACAAAACTTTGATTTTACCAGTCCTACTCTACGGCGCCGAGTGCTGGACGATAAGTAAAAAAGGGGAATTGATACTGGGCACTTTCGAAAGAAAAATTCTTCGACGGATTTTTGGTCCCGTATGCGACGATGGCGAATGGAGAAGAAGATACAACCGAGAACTGTATGAGCTGTACCAAGATGTGGATGTAGTCCAGAAGGCCAAGAAAAGACGACTACATTGGCTCGGCCACATCGAGCGAATGGACGACAACGCTCCAGCCAAGAAAGTCTTCTCATCCCAGCCCCCAGGTTCAAGACGACAAGGAAGACCGAACCTACGGTACAAGGACCAAGTGACTGCGGATGCCAGAGCGCTTGGTCTCGGTGACTGGAGAGTGCATGCGAGGGATCGTTCACGATGGAAGACTGCAGTATCTAGGCTGTGACCCTTCATGGATCGTGAGCCTATAAAGTAAGTAAGTAAGCAAGGGATTTTTTATACCATTTTTATGCCAGAGACACAGTGAGTGCATTAGAAGAAGGAAAGGAGGTGTCGGTGTACATTGATCTTGAATTCTTGAACATAGTAATGAGTGGGAGAGACAAATGTGGAAGAGAGTTCCACATTCGCGTAGTACGGCTTAAAAATGATACTCTATACTTGAGAGTACGTCCGAAGTTGGAGTCGAGGGTAAACTGATGGGGATCCCTAGAAGCGCGAGTATTACGGGCGAATTGTTTAAGGGGAGGACTGCAACTATTTCACAAGAGCACATACCGTAAAAGTTACGATAGAACAGGGAGAGACACGAAACGTAACGACGACGGTGTTCCAACGAAGTGAATGAGATAGTGATGTCTTTATCACCAATCATTCTTACTGCTCTTTTTGTATACCATCCAAGAGGCTTAAGTAAGTAGCTGGAGCACCAGCGCAGAGATGGGAATTGTTGGTACTCAAGCTTTGGACGGATATAACATTTAAGTCTTGTAGATAATAGCGAGATCAGACTGGGAGACAAATTTCTTGCACCGCCTTAAGAAACCTAAACATCTTGCGGCATTTTTGGCAACATCGCATATGTAGTCGTTCCACAAGAGGTGGTCAGTAATGCCCATACCGAGAATCTCGAGATGTTCGGTCTCGTTGATACAAGTGCCACTCATGGAGTTTAATGAGCTTATCATATTTTGCCGTTCCAGTTCCACATCCGAAGAGGAGGGATGTGAGCCTGGAAACGAAATAAGAAAAGCTAAGGGTGCTATCGTCAGCGAAACAATTTATTGGATTAGAAGTTACAGACAAGAGATCATTAATGAAAATGAGGAAGAGGGTCGGAGACAAAACGGAGCCCTGGGGCACACCAGCATTTATATTGTGGGTTGTTTTGTACTGCCTTTGGGACATTGCAGTATTTTTGCCTTAATTTTTGGTCATGTAAAATTTGTTATTCCGGTTTTCCTCGGTTTGCTTGGCTCTTAAACACTGGAACTTTACTTCTTTTTCCCTGATAACCTCTTTACAGCTTGAATCAAACTATGACTTTTCCTTGGGTTTGATGCTTTTAACCCTGGAGTCTACGTCACTATCGATTCGATGAAGCATACGCATAGTGACCAGATCTGGAAAAGTTGTTGAGACCGTCCCAGTTGGCTTTCTCGTACTGCCATACGGTTATTCCCAAACAATTTCCTGCAATTTCAAATCTGTATTAATCACAAATTTCCTCCACAACAGTTATTAAATTGTACTTCAAAATAAGGGCTTACAAATATTCTATTATCTACTTAAAGCGAATATTTATTCAGCACTCGGGTATAAATAATCAAAAAATTATTTCTTTCGATTTCTGCCTTCAGAAAATTTCCCGCGATTTCAAATCGGCACATCTTCAAATTTTCCCAAGAAGTCTATGTGAAATGAACAAATCAATATTTTTAAATGATCAGCATTTTATTTGACTTCTAAAGTTGTGTCACAATTATCCATTCGTTTGTTTGTTTGCAAGGTCTTTTTCTTTTAAACCTGTCTATATTTTGGAGGTACACTGTCTAAATCTAGAAATTTAGTTTTCTTTTTTTTCTATATTTTTAACATTGTGAGTTGTTGCTTTCATCGGTATTTGATTTGAAATTAATTTTTAACTTTATTTCATTTATTTTTCTTGAAAGAAGACAAAATGTTTTTTTTTTATTTTTAGTTGGGTTTAACTTAACTTTGTTGTTAATTCGTTTCCAAGAACGTTGTATAATGTCTGTCTGTATCTTTCATAATAATATAGTATAGAGCTGAATGTTTCTTATTTTTCTAGATTTTTTTTTTAATTTCTAATATCAAATAAGAAATATAATTTATTTCTTATAATTTTACAAAAAGGCCGTCGTAAAGTCTTTTTACGTAATTGTTAAATTGTTTGTTTAAGTTTTTGTTTCATTGTAACATTTTGGATTCTTCATTGTTAGTAATTTTTTCTTTTTTAATTTAAGATATAAACAAAAATTGGTTGTTATTTGGTTTAGGATATACATCAAAAAAGAAAATCAAATTGAATACATTATTTCCAGAAACAATTCTTAATTTTTTTTTTCTAGATAGGTGTGTAAAAATATATTTACGATTATGATTTGATTTTTGAATTTAAAATGCCGTTTATGCATTTTACATAATTTTTGTAGGTATCTATACTATTATGTATTTTTCAATTTTTTAATATAAAATTTAAAATATATTTTTTGTTTTTCTTTCTTTTTATTTTAAATAAATTTGGCTGCAAAATTTTTAATTTTTACAATTTCAAAAAAATATGGAATTGTTCAAGATCATTTGTTTGAATTTGAAATTCCTTTAGAAATGCTAAGTTTTCCAAATGTTCAAAAACGCTTATTTAAATTTTCCTTAATTTTGAATTTCTTTGTTCAAGCTTTTTGAAACGTCCACATAAATAGACTAGAAAAAAACTAAAGTTCAAAAAATTTTCTTTTCGCGATGATTAAAAACCTCATTTGTCAACATTTTCGATAAAGATAAACCCAGGGGAAATTTATAAACGTGAAGCAAGCAAGCAGTGTTTCTGTGATGCTGGTTAAATAAATGCTTTGAAAATTGAAACCGATAAACTTTAACATAATGTTGACGTCAATTTTGAAAAAATTGCATTCCAAACAAACTTAATATCCGAATGTCTTGTTCTAACACTTGTTAATAAAAAGGAACTTAATATTTATGCATACATACCTAGTTATACATTTTTAATTTAAGAAATGTATTCAACTATCATACAAAAGAGTAAGTGCGAACTAGAGTAACATAAATAAACATCTTACTTGGTACATCAATGAAAAACTGAAAGGAATGTGATACACTGAATAAAAACAAATTATTTAGGTGGGTTTTGGTAAATGTAGTGCGAGCAGAGAAAATGAAATTCCCTTTTAATTTTGGCATTATGTTTATATTTTATTTTTTATTTTGTAATTTAATTTATTCGTTATTGAGTGCAAGTTTGCTAGATTGTATGAGTTATTCAATTTTAATATTTGCTTGGTTAATCTTATGTATTCAAAAGAATATTCTCTTCTTAAACTTAAGTTTGCCACTCACAAATTGGAAAATATCCAAAACATTCATTAGAAATTAAATTTTAACATTTTTTCTTTCAATTTAACCAATGACATAAAATTATTTTACAAAAGAACTACAAAGTTTTAAATGAAATTACTCTCGCCACTTCACTTAAAGTAAGACAATTTAATATTTGTATTTTTCTTTTTTTTTCAATTACCAAGTTATAATATTTATTCAGTGCGATTGACCTTAAATTAATTTGACTATAACTACAATGAAATCGTCGTGCAATAGGCAATACATATTATATCATTTGTTGAGTGTGTTTGAATTTCAATGATTTGCTTATATTTTTTTCATATCTAAATGGGCTTCCTTCTTTTGCTCAAAGTAAGCACAGAATAAAGTTGTTCAGATTTCTTATTGTAATACAATACCTAATTACAAAATCGTACAAGCTGATCCTTGCATTACTTCGCTTATAAACATTGGTGTGCCAGCGCCAAGTCCGCCATCTGTTTTTTGATGTTCATTCTGTTAATAAAAATAAAGACATATTAGCACACTTACATTTTTCTTTCGAGATGAATGGCTCTATTCAGAATATCTTTAATATTATCAAAAAAATACGTATACGTCACAGTGACCCATTTTACTAAATCATAACTTGTATCTAATAAAATAAGGCAAAAATGATGTTCTATTTTCTAAGTTTGAAAGGTTATGCGGAAACTACTTGGCAAGTTCACTTGACATCTCAAGTTAAATAATGCGGTATAGATTTATTAATCAATGCATGGTGTTGAAGACATTAACTTACATCATCATACTCGCAGTCGAAATAATGACTTTGACACTCCATACATCGGCATTGATCCGACATTTTGCATGTGATACCCCATTGTTTCGATATAGCCTTGTAGATTTCTTTCGATGATTTGTTACTTATTATTTCAGATCGTTCCTGTTGCTGAGAATAGTTTCCGCTCATTTGACTCATTTGATTCGAGTCCCAGCCACCATCACTGTCGCTGTCACTTTGCTGATTCTCTTGGTTCTCTGAGTACTCAGGTGGAGGTTGATTCTGTGATTCATCATGGTTACTGCAATCCAAGTCCTGCTGTTGGCTGTTTTTATTTTGATGAACTTCTGATTCCAACGAATTTACAAAGTTCGTTATTAATGAGTTATTCCATTAAGAAGTAAAAACAAAAAATGGAACTTACCATGCATCAAGGGATCACAGAATCCCGAATTCTCTGAACTATGACAAGCACTGCCGCTGCAATCATCTAACAAGTTCTCTTCCGATGAAGGTGCCGTCATTCTAGAAATTAAATATTCAGTCGAATCAATTGATTCCTTGCGATTGTCAGGCTCGTTATCGTCGTCGTCTTCTCCCCCTTCGTTACAATGATTCTGCTGATTGTGATTGTTGTTGTGAGCGTCCTCAGAGATATGTTCATTCGAATCGGTGTTCTCAGTGCAATCAGGATCTGTGCATTGAGTTGTTATTTGCTCACACGAAGTTCTTCCGGATGTACTTTTTCGTATGTTCGAAATTGGTTCTCCACTATCGCGACCAACGCAACCGTCTTCGGCAGACAAAGTTAGGCGACTACCTAGGTCGAGACTATTTGCGAGGCGTGTATTCTTCAACATTTGACAGACGAGATTAAAAAAAAAAAATTCTTCATTAGACTTAAAAACCAAAAAGTCGCTGGTGCATTAGATCATAAGTAGAATATTAAAAGAGTAAACTCACTTCCTCAAGCACGTGTTCATAGGAAGGCGGTGGGCTCTTCGGCACAGGGCTCTCCGATGTGCACTGTATTATGGTGGGATTCAAATATCCTGCAAGAATATGAATGAATAAATTTAAATTTTGAACCATTTTTCAAAAATGAAACAAAACACAAAAACGTATAACGCCTTGTCATCACATTGACTTGTAACTTATGAGGTCACCAACATCACTTCAAAAAAGAAAAAAAAACTCCTCTTTTCATGTCATCGTCGACTTATTCGATGGCCACCATCCTCAACATTTGCATATCAAGCCAAGTCATGAAAGAACCACATAATATGGATGAGAAGGTAGCAGACAGAGTTCAAGAGATCATGTTTGTAATGTGGGTAGGAATTTACTAGCCTACACCTTTTCATAATAAAAAAGGGAAACGGAATAATTTTGAATGTGGAGTTGAAAAAAGAGCCCGAGGGTGTTTGTACTTCTTCTGACACAACACTTGGTTTTTTGCAGTTTTCGCTCGACAAAACGAGCTAAGAATGACATAGTTAAGGTGTGCGGTTGCATAAGTGTGATATACTCCACAAAAAAAAAAATTGAGAACAATAAGAAAAGATTGAAAAATTACTTGGAAACTTGAACTTGTTCTTGGCGAAAGCCGCCAAAGCCTTAAATAATTTATTTGAAACTTAGATGACTTTTAATATCTTGGCCCTGAATTAGACAACCGCTTGAACTCATTTTTTTTCCAACTTTCTTAGATGAAGAAAAAGCTAGAAGATTACGTTTTTTTGAATCCAGGGAAAATGTGTAATTATTTTTTCGAGAGTTAAAATGGCCGTAGAAATTTAACAGTATTATGGAAAAACTACTTACAATATTTTTTTAAAATTACGAAAAATATAAATGAAACATCACATTACATAAGTAGTAATTTTAATTGAAGGAGTGTCGGTATTTCTAACACACATCGTGTTGAGTCAGAATTTGAATACCAATCCACTTAGCTTAGATAAAGTTTATAACATATCATTCAACTACATATTTTAGTTAAGCATAGGAACATGCATTGGGTACAGTATTTTGTCATAATGAAATAAAAATTCAGACCAAATTATCTTCTCTTACCCAAGCGTAAATTATTAGTTTTATTCGGCAGCAAAGATTTCCTTTCGTTGCCAATTGATCCCAAACTAGTGCAGTCAGCCGAATCAATTGTAGAACTACTGGCACCAATCGCTGTCGAATGATTGAGGAGAGCTTCGTTAACCTGAGGATCTGAATCGACTTCTTGGGATGTACTCCGGGAGCCACCCATTCGAAATTTCAATTTAAATGGAGCCATATTAAAAAGTCTCCTCCTTGTCCGCCTTACGTCTTCGCCGCCTCCCGCTCTGCCTCGACGCGGCCGAAATTCTTCCACTTGGGAATTTATGTTTACAATTTTTTTATTTAAATGCTTACCCTCTATTTGATTTAAAACATTTGGTTTTGGTGGTAGATATAATTTGTAATTTTATTTTTTGTTTTTAATGCAACTTTTGTAGGCTTAACATTTATAAAGATGCAAATTATAACTTCTTCTATATTAAGAGACACAAAATAGACACATAAAACATTGACACTTATGAGCACGCGATAGGTGTTAGCAGATGTAGAAGAGTTTCAAACCTGAAAAAAGAGTTTCGACACACGACTATAAATTAAAATTCTTGTTAAAGAAAGATAGAAAATCAAAAATATTAGACAAATTTTCTGTGAGTGAAATATGGAAACGAGAAAGTGCTATAAAAGTGTGTTTCATGCTTAAATTTTAATCTTATGAAAAACTTACCTAAGGAAATATACCAACTTGGTTCTGCTAAAAACAGAAATAAAAGTTGAGTTAGAGATTAACAATAGCGCAATTCCATTACTTTAAACTGATGTTATTAATGTTATCTTTTGAAAGATGAATGGGAAATTATGACGTTAGCAATAATAGTAGAAAAAAGACCGGCACCTGTCTCGTGAGAAACACAAAAACTAAAAATACCCTAGGTATTTACATTCCAACCATTATTCTTTTAGTAAACGATTAGGAAACAATCTTCAAATTGCATCGAAAACGTGACATGACACACCCATCACAAACAAATAAAAGTTACATTCCTCACACAAAAATAAAGGCTTACATCATTGGTCGTCGTTAAATATTAATGAGAAAATAATTTCCAGTCCTCATAAATAAAAACATCGTCATCCTTCAGGAGAGAGCCATATCTCCTTAACAGGCAGAGGTCATTCATATCGTAATTTTTCTGTGTGTATAGGTTGACTCTTATATGTTTTGTTCTGTGTTGTTATTATTAATAACGTACAAAACAAACAAGCGTGTCACAATGTCATATTTCTATTAAAAGCAAAACGCTTCTTCTTATCCTCGTAATATCATTAGAACGAAAAGCAATAAAAAAACAGTGTTATGAAAAAACTCTCCATGGGCTTCACCATCCAAAGCTGAAGGGTAATATCTTAAGACCATGAATTTTTCAAAGGGTGATTGGAATAAGATACCATAGAACATGCATAGAAAAACGTTCATACGAAAAATTGACTTAATATGGAATAAAGCAGGTAAAATACTGAACTGAAGCCCATCACCCCTATATCACCTTCAACAACTGATATGGTGTTAAGGATTCGCTTTGTAAAATAGAAAGAATTAAATTGTATTACATACAACCATAATTCGTTGCAGGTAATTAGAACCTGTTAAATTATTATTAACTTAATATCACTTTGGGTTGCAACTCATGTTCTATCACGGGCCAAAAAAATATGACCCTACCTGAATAATAAATTAATTGAAAGCAATTATCAATTTCAATTCGTGAAAATGAAATAGATGGAAGTCATTAAATAGAAATACCATTTAAATTGAAAACAACCAAATCATACGACTAGAGAACTAAGCCAACCACAACCTTACCATGAGTTGAAGCAGTACACTTGGTTGACATTTAATTACCTCTATGTTGTGTGATGGTATCGAAATTGATCAATATAATGAGTTCTTCTCTGGTCAATTATTTGTCAACTGGAATTTAAGAGGACAAAAATAACGTTTCATTGCAATTAGTATCTAGTATATCTTCCTATTCGTTCGGTTATTTACATCATATGGTAGTGATATTTCATGGGTATTTCAGATTTCTTAGGTTTCAGCAACAGCTGTGCAGTGTGCATGTAGTGTTTTCTTCTTACGAACAAAGGCTATCTGGATATTTCTGATATGTTGTATTTTGTTTCCTTTCTTATTATGTAACAATAATTGAAATTTTTACAATTTATTGCACACAATATGTGTGCTTTTCTTATGAACTCAAGAATGATGATTATATGTTGATGACATCTAAATATTTTGTGCAATGCAAGATTTCATGAAAACAATGACAGTATTGGGTCGGAATTTATATTTCATTGTCTCTATGCAGTCCTTATTATGCTGCTAGGCTTTACATAAATTGTGATTCTGGCAATGCGAAGGATGTGTTCCAAATTATGAATTTCACATAACCCTGTCTCTGGCTCGAAATCAATTTTTTTTTGTTCTGCCGAGTTCACTACAGTTTAAACGAGAATTTCGTTACTTTGGACTATTTCAAGGCCAGTTTAAACCTTTTGTCAACTGGGGTTACACAAAATTGAACCCAGAGACAATATTATAAATATAATGTTTTCTTTTTTCAATAACAAATCATACATACATTTTGTTTCACTGAAGTGAATAACTATCTACCAGACAATGCGAGCTTACTAATCGGATATTATACTCGTAGCCTAGCCATGTGTCTGTGAGAGTATGACAGTTCTTAAAATTAATCCATTTCCTTGTTCCTTTTTTTCAACAAATTACACATATTTTTGTATTGAACTAAATTATTAGAATTTTGAAGTAAAAATATCACAATTTCTAAAAATACTGGCTTAACAAAACCAATCTGAATAACCAGAATAATGCATTTCTAAAATTAACTACTTTTGTTCAGCCTTAAGGTGATACAGAAATTAGTTACTGTCTCTGTACCGAAATAATTACTCAATCCAGAACAATGTAACAGCCTATTTTTTCTTTTTGATATTTCAAGGATATTTGTCCTTAAATAATGAAAAAAGCATACAAATTAGGACACACCAACAAAAACCAACAAAGCGAACAAATAAAACGTCACAACAACAAAATAGATAACAATAAAGTTAATTTTTGTGCAAACAATAACAGGATTCCCTGTTCCTCCTCTAGGCCCCTTTCACCACACATTTTTTTGAGAACCTTTTGTTTAAAAGTATAACAGAATACAAGGATGGAAAAGCACGACAGGCACAACGAACGTTGGCGTCGTCGTCGTCGTCGGTCGTCATCG
This sequence comes from Sphaerophoria taeniata, assembly GCA_943590905.1. Classification (NCBI taxonomy): domain Eukaryota; kingdom Metazoa; phylum Arthropoda; class Insecta; order Diptera; family Syrphidae; genus Sphaerophoria; species Sphaerophoria taeniata. Next base: position 715,100 of record OX016540.1, read on the forward strand.
TGCGTCGTGAGGCACTTGGTAGTTTGTGCTCAGGACCGAAAAGGATGAGACCGGAATTTTCTTAGTTTGCTATATTCAAGTCAGCACAGAGAAGGGGTACTGTGGATGATAAAAAAGAACTCCCACACACTCACTCTCTCTGAAATGTATTCCTTATTTCTTGGAGCTATGCAGGATCCCAAACGAAGTTCCATCAAGTAAAGAGGGGAGAGTAATAAATCTCTTGTTTCTTAATATGAGAAGAGTGCATCATCACACAGTTATTGCAATACAAAAAAATTGCAAAAGCAATTTTTTTTATTTTTTATTGCTTTTGCCTGAATAAACAGAAGAAAATAAGAAATGTTGTTCCTCTTTGCAATTGATTACGACTATGATCATTGGGCTTTTGAATTTGGGTTTAAAAATTACAATGATACAATTTCTGCATTAAAACTAACAAATAATATTGGGATTACATTTTATATTTGATTCAAAATGTTAATAAAGACTTCTTTATTCATTTCATCAAACTTGTATGCATTTAATTTTTAAGACATATGGAAACCTTTAACTTAGGTAAGTGGCAATTTCCATTTAGGGTCACACAATTCAACTAATTTTACACCAAGACCTCTTTTCTTCAAATTCAAGTTCTTAAGTGTGACAACACTAGAAAAAAGGAACGACTCACAACATCACCTCATGAGTTAAAAAGAAATTCTTGTCGTTGAAGTTTCATGTTTTCAAGGTCAACAACATAAGTGGCTCAATGCTGATGAAGAAGGTAATCCACAGGGAGATAAGACTTCAAGTCCTTTATGGAAAACTTGATTGCAATTAAGAAATGGATTTTCTTACATTTTAGAGATAGGTCTGTGTATATTGTATGCAAACACTTCCACTTTCAAATGCAACACAAAAACAAACAATTATGTAGGTAGTTACATCATAGCATCATACGAACTAAAATCAACTTAGCCTGTCGTTATGAAAAATAATATTTTTATACCATCCAAAATAATTTGCCACATAAACAGTGTCTGTCCTTTCTACGTGGATAAAAAAAAAACAAATCATTTGTTCACCCAAAAGCTTATTTCAGGGCTTCATATCCTTGTTTCTTCTGTTCGTGGGTTACCTCGGGCTATTCTCGCCTCTGGACAAAAGTTGATTAAATTTTTATAAAACCAATTCAGCGTCTTCGAATTCATGATATTAAAAGGATATCGAGGATATTTCGCAATCCACTTGTAGACAACAAAAACGAAGCCAACAACACAAGTAGAGAAACCAAAAATGGGAATTAAGAAAAAAAATCGTTAGAACTTACCCTTGTGCCGATTTAATAGATTGAGGTCGAATAAACATTAATATACACACATAAAGAGCACTCTTTATTGTAAAAAAAGAAAAGTCAACGAAAACTTGACAAAAAAAAAATGTATGAACCACTTTCTTTCCACAGGGAGAAATTATAGGGATCGACGAAAAGGCACTTTTAAATAAACTATGACTCAGAGATGCCACACCAATCACTGGACAAAATAAGTGGATCTATCACATTTCAAACAGATGATTAAGCAATGATGGATGTATTATGTCAAAAAATACATATTATTCAATAATATGCACATAAAACATAAGATATATAGAGACATGAATAATTTTCTTTAATTAAAGCTTTCTTACATTTTATTTTTCTTCACTGTTGGGGCGAAAGGACTTGGCCTGAATTACACACAAAATATAAAGTTTCGAATTAGGAAAGTAAAGAAAAACACTTAGGAATCATCGGTGGAATCAAAACAGGATAATAATGGATTCTATTTCAAGTTTTGCATATTCTTTCTTTAATTTTTTAATGTCTTCACAAGGAATAAAAATTTGTTGTTCAATGAAAAAGAAAGTGAAACAAATTTACAAACACGACCCGAAAACAACGACTGCCACCATTTTGAATGATTTTTTCCACAGTGATGTCCTGCTCATGACTGTTTGCGAAGAAAGTCGTTTTCGGGCTAGAAACCTATATCAAAAGCCACAGAGGAGAACAGCCGATGTTATTGCCTTAATACCGAGTGCGAGTCGTTGCTATCGTAGTTGTTGTCATCGTCGGCTTTTCACCCCCAAAAAGTTGGATGTCCTTTGTAGAGGGGGTGTTTTTTTAGTTCGTTGTTGTGCTGTTTTCTTTGCCTGTTATCATGGCGAGTACCTATAAAACGACTTCTGTTTAGCTTAAATTTATTCACTAGGATTGATTCACGCAAGTGCAGAATGACTGGAGCTTTTTTCGGAGTTTGTGCTTAAATTATGAAAAGCTTGATTTGGTTTGGAAAATGGGAGAACTTTTATTTCTGGGATGCCACCGTGTTTTTCATTTCATTGCGTTCAAGAAATCTTTTGTACCCAATTTATTATATGCACTTATGTAATTGAAGCCTTTATAAGTGAGTGGACTGTTTTTAATGACATTTTTTTAAGCAAACGAGTGGACCCGAAAGGCGATCAACTGTAAAAACGTCTCAAATACAACTTTTTTTGTGAATAAAAGCAATAATTGCTGTGTCTTCATTTCTACACCAAATGTAAACTTTCTTATAAGTAAGTAATTTAAAGCGGTGACAAATTTTGTTGATAGATTATTTTTATTGTTCATTCCAATCAAGATATCAGTTAATGTTGTTTTTACATTAGACAGACTTCTATTGAATTTTGTCTTCGACTTAAGTCGGTACGATTTAGACATGATTGAATGCAATTTTGTACAAACAAAAGACCATTTTTGACCGGTTGACATATAATGATTTAATTTCTAAACGTTCATTTTTTTTGCAGAGGCATATTCAAAAATCACATCCCAAATAACTAATAAAAGAAGCATTATATAATTTTCGAGGGAATAAGTAATAAGCAATCCATTCAAAATAGTGGAGTGATAGCTCGTCTACGGTCTACCCATTTTTCCTCAATAAGGTGGCCAAGGTTCATTTAATAAAACTTAGTTAAAACATTATTTTAAGTCCCTTTTCGCTTTATAATCTGAAAAGCATTTCCTTTCTTGTGACGAGAGAAAAATAATTTAATTTTAACAAACTTAAAATGCTCTCAACCCCCATCAAAGTTTGACTAATTGGCTCTTACAAAATTGTTATTTGTTTTCCTATAAAATTGCGACATCATCTCTCTATAATACAGTTGTATTTAATTTTCAACTTTTCAAATGTTGAATATCAATCGAGAAAACTTAGTCAAAACAAAAACTTTTGTCATGAAAATATTTTTCATCTATCCAACTATTTAACTACTCTTCTAGAGAGTCATCAGGCCAACCAATACACCTTCACAATTGAATTTAGCTATAACTGAACTAAAGTAATATTGTACATACAGATATAATCATAGACTTTAGATATGTATATAGGAACCTAGAAGCGAAATGGAGGTAATATCATTTGTAAAGTTTATTTTTTTTATTGACGTGGAAATATAAAAAAAAAACACACACAGTATTATTGGGTCTTAGAATTATTTTCTAGAGTACAAGAGAGAATTTGGTCCGTGTGACAGGAAGTAAAAAAAAAAAAAAAAAAACTGAATAAAAAAAGTTGATCTCAAAAGAGGATTACGAACTTCTGATTTTTAACAAACGTGGGAGAAGTTAAGGTTTGGGCATGACGACACCAGATCCACCGCTGTTTCGTGTGACAATTTAGAAATAACACTTGATCTGGGGCCAGGGGAGAGCAACTCACCAACAGGAAAACAAAAGGACGTTGGAAAAGGAATGGTGATGCTAACAACTTCCTAAAATCGATTATTGTTTTCATCCTCTACCTAAGCTTTTACATGCGGTAGAAGAAAAAAATGTATTCAATTTAAATGTAAGTCACAAGTTGGAAGATTTTCTCCATTAGGTGTATGTATGTAAGTAATGGTGCAGGTGGAAACATCCATCGGATTAGAGGAAAATTTGTATATTCTTCAGCTCCACTTAATTCAATGCCTAATGATTTGGAAATGAGGCATATATCTAACGCGAATAACGTCCCGCCACCGACACGGACTGAAGTTAAGACAAATTATAATATTTGAAACTTCAAGAAAACTTCAATCGATGTACTTTTTTTAAAGAAATATTTGATTTTGTAGCGACTTTTGTTTTGAATTCCCCAATGAAATGTGTTGGCTTATGAAATCGCGAGGGTAATGTTAATATTTTGCTGAGTTGATAGCAGTTCGTACGAAGATCCTTAAAGAATATTTTGAGTTAGTATTATCCAAAGTGGCAAGGGATAACGTATATGGAGGGCGTAGAAATATGTAGGTACGTGCCAACTTGTCTGTAAAATATATGCTGCTTTTCGTATGTTCAGAAGTATATGTACGTATTTTCCGATGTACGTATGTCGCTGCCTGCAAAGCAGTTCCACTTTCCACAACTACTGTTTTCCTAAATCTTTATTGTATCAAAGTGTTTGCGACTTTGAAGGGTACGGCGCGGCGGCGGCGGCATCTGAATCCCACCGTCCTTAATTGTGTCAAGGCATTTCGGAATTGAGTTCACACATTTCTTTCCAAGTCTGGTTTCCAGGTCCTTTAAGGGTGCAATGCATTCAACACAATAAAAGAACATCCTATTTATTGTGCAACGTTATGTTTCGAACGACTTAGTACAAACTTATTTCAGAACTAGCTCTAAAGGTGTTTCGGCATTTAACCTAGAAATGTAGAAATGAATCAATACAATAATATGTGCAAAAACTTGTTCAAGGAGTTACCCTTATTTTAATAAGAAGATTTTATTCGGAATTACTGAGTGGAAAAAGTGTATTGATATCATTTAAATGTGTATTTATTTAAATGATTTCCAAAAGGGTCAAGGGTCAAGGATATATTTTTATTTCTTAAATTCTACCCACTATTAAAAATGTATAGTGTTGTTTTTGTCGAGTAGAACCTATTCTAAATATAGCAACTTGGTGGTAAAACAACTTTACTTCGGTTTAAATTCTATGTGAAATAGCATCACCGGTTATTCAATATTCACATCACAACCATGAAAACGGTTTAATAGAAAAGAAAACAACAATATATGTGTGTATAGATATGAACAAAACATTGATTCCAATGTAATATGAGGTGAGAAAGAAAAGCAATTTTGTTTGCTTAGGTTTTGTGCTTAAACGTTGCCGGAAACGTCTATACCTATGTGTGGGTTAGGAAGAAGAAACAAAAGTGCTCACATGTATGGTATAAACAAACATTCCATATCCTTTGCTATCAACCGTATATATATGTGGGTAATCGCCTTTGTAACTTCTTAATCCATTAGTTGATTCGTACCTCTTTTTTGTATTTTTTTGTTTATTAGAATAAAAGGTCAAAATTATAACACTTATACGTGTAGATAACATTCTAGTTTCGCATCCAAAGTATTTCTAATTAGAAATATCTTGCATTGACCGCATGAAAACTGGATGTTATTTTTATGTTGTTAAGTTTCGTTGATAAGTCAGAGGAATCAAATGAATCCGAATGTGAAATTTTCAGTCTGGTGAAAAAGTTTAACTTTATTTTATTTGACTACTCCCAAATCATCATTATAACATTCACTCTCAATAAATTTCGTTTGCAGACGAATTTATTGTTCTACAATATAATTTTATAATAATTTGGATGCCAATAAAGTTACGTAATAACTGACTCCATTTATTATTGCAAAAGATAAATTTCGAAATTAATCAAAATGCACCAAATTTTCAAATAAAATTTTAATAACACAAAACATATAAAATATTTTCTGCCAAACAGTTTTTATTTCAACTTTTCTGACACTGACTGAAGGAAGATATATCTTCTAGTCTCAGGTCTCAGTTTCCGCTGTGAGCGTAGATGAGTTTGTGTATGTGAATGGAAGGTATACGAGTACGAGTGAGTTAGTATACATATATCCAGTAAAAAACTTCTTAGTTAAGCTTGAGAAATTTTCCTTTTATCGGATGTCATGGTTTATGAGCTATGAGCGGTTGGATAGTGTGTCTGCTGATAGATCCTGCTGCTGAGGAATGAAAGCGTTAAGGAGCTTAGGGAATGGCAGTATGCTGGTAGAAAGGATTTCAATGACACACATCAGATGGTGAAGAATGATTTTATGTATAGTTTAAGTTCGTTATGATTTATGACGAGCGATAAGTAAAAGTAAGAGCCATATATTCCTGGGATGAAGATTTGACTTCACAAAGTAACTTCTCCCAAAGTTTGTTTCTTTCACACATGAGAAATTCATTTATCATTGTTAGATACGCTCGATTCTTTTTTAACAAAATAAATTAATAGCTTTGAAAGCTTTGAAAACGATATAAAACATCGTTTCTGTTTTCATTTGTAGTGAGCAGTGAGATATTAAAGTATTGGATTGTTTTGCCGTTTTCGAATGTGCCCATAAAAAACCAAAAATCTTAAGAACTTTTTAACGAATTAAAATAAAACACGATTAAATCTAACTCAAACTGCTTCATTTTGATATTGAAAGGTATAAATTACTTGTATCATCATGAACAAGTAAATAAACTTGCTCAATTGTGTTTGCATACAAATTGGCATACACTAATCCTCGGGAATAATTCACATTTTTTAAAACCCAATTTATTGTTCATCTCTTATCCCCCTGCAACACGGCCCAATTCATTTTAAGAATATCCCAATAACAAGAGAACCCAAACAACCCAAACAGAGGAGTAAAGTTGTTAAGAATTTCAAGCCATAAAATATCGTAAAATTTGCTTTTCATGACCTTCTTCGCAATCGTAAGCACCATATACAAGTCCATTGGTTAGTGACTACGCGGTTGGAATGGTTTTTTTTTCACTTTTGACTTACACAGAGTACATTTTGTACGTATATTTTTTGATGGTGGTTGCTTGTGCCCGATGTCCTCGAAGGGTGTTCTCAAAAATTCAAAGTTTATAGTCACTGGAGCAATTCCATGAATCATTGCTGCCAAGTCCGATGAAGCGATAAAATGATTCGATTTCAATTTGAATTTTGTTTTGGTAGGGGAAGAAGGAGTTGGTTCTTGGAGCTAGTATACAGACACAGCTATTGATTATGTGTTGTCTTGTCTTGGAAAAACACATTTCAGAGTCGGAGTCACATCATTGATTCCATTTCGCCCTGTCCTTCAATTGATAAATAGAACATTGAATTTGGGGGCCAAGACGAGAGAGTTTCAAATGAACTGCAGTGATAATTTTTCATGCCATTCTTGACAGTGAAATTCGATTTCTATTGTAATTTGTTTTCTGTCCGCTTTTTTGTTTGTTTGTTTTAACTAGCATAGAGTTTTATTTTTGAAATTGAAATATTGTTTTATATATCATTGAAGGTATACATGCTTTAATTTTATTTTAATGTTTATTTTTATTTTTGTAATTGTGTCAAAAAGTCAAAAAGGAAATACTTTGAAAACCTTTGATGACGCTCAATAAAAAGTGGACAGTTTATTTTAACTTAAAATAATTTCAATTTTAAAATACATAGGTATCACCATTTCCCAGATTAGGTACAAAAATGTTAGATTTATTCTAATGGAAACTGGAGTCATTAATTTTCAAAATATATAACCCGAGTAGAGTGAACATTAAATTTCATTAGTTCTTCAGTTTTAAAAGCTTATTCCTTGAATTCAGTCCCCAGCCGTATTTTTGTGTTCATTAATATAATATGCAGAGTACATGTAGGTACAATGATGGATAATATTTATTTTGGATAACCGCCCTTGACGAAAGCCAAATCCTTTAATTTGTTTTCCCGACAGTAGCTTACATTTATCATCTTCAAATATGAACCTTAGAGACAATCAAAATTTGAGATAAGGATGAAATCCCAAAACAGCTATTGATTAAAAGTACGCAGACGTATTATTTTCATTAGGCATTTCAAGCTCATTTTTTGTTATATATTTTAAAGAAAAAAATTAAATAACTCAAATTTTTTTATGCCGCTTTGTTGCAATCAAAGACGTTATATTCCAATGTCTTAAGCATAAGCCATACGTATGGATTAATCAAACTTATTGAAAGTATTTATAATGCATTTGAGATTAAAATGTTACTATAAACAGCTAAATAAAATAAAATAATTGAACATAATTTCCTGTTTCTGATGAAGGGTTACTTACTTGGTGTTTGAAATGTTCACTTTGATGTACCTATCTATCTGGATACTCTAAAAATGTTCCGACATGTAGAAAAGTAATGCAAGCAAACGGACACAAAACATACGAATTTTTGAATTTACGTATAATCATAATAGACCAGGGTAGATAATTTTTGAAAACGAAAAAAATCACTGGTCTATAATTCGTATTTTTATTTATAAATTCATTCTGAAAGAAACATTTTGTTTTATTTTTGTAAAATTTCGTACACAAAAAATTATTTTAATCTTATTTACAATCATAATTAATTAATCGTTTAGAATTATTTCAATAAAAGTTAATTCAAAAAAGGAAAAACATTTATTTGATAACGCTCTTTGTTATGTTAGTTAATAGATTTAATTTATAAATTGCAACAATTAATATGATTTAAGATAAAACTACAATTTTATTAACAGATTTAGAGATTATATTTTTATCTATAGGTAAGGTACGTTACATAATATATCATTTTTGGCACAGTTTTTTTTTTTATTTTCAATGCAGTTCTAAATTTCAATTTAGCGGATTAGGGGATTGTTTGGTACAGTTTTTTTTTTTCTTTAATTCAAGAGGTATTTTTAGTTTTTAACCATTCTTAATACATATTTACTTGTTATTAATAAAATATAACAAATATTTCAAGCAATTATTTATGGATTATTTCAAACTGTTATTGAAGTAGAACTTTATAGTCAAACCAAAAAGATTAAGAAAAATTGGGCATCTATGCATAGTTTATAAATAGTTGTGTGTTTTTTATATTTTTCACTTTCTGTGTTGTTTTTTGTATCTATTTAAGGTTGCAAAACTTGTTTAAACAAATTCCTGTATTATTAAAAAAAAAAACTTTAAAAACAAAAACTATTTGTTTAGGTACATGATTCATAGTAAGATAAAAGAATTTGCGCTTTCATCCAAATCTTGTCAAGAGGCCTCTTTATGTTTAGTTGATTCATTAATAGTTTTTGTTTTAATAAAACATAACACAAAATACTATAAGACTATTATGGAAATAAAAACTATGTGTAAAAGAGGCAATATTTAATTTCGAATCCAACTGTCAGCTGGCAGCGAATAGTCGTTGTCGCAGAAAATTAGATGAGCATGGTTAATTTGCATATCTACATACATTCCGGTGTGTCGTTATAGAGCAAGATGAAAAGTGGTTTAAGTTTACAAAAACTGAAACATGTATTTAAGAAGATGTCGGAAAAAGACAAGATTATCAGGATGTATTGAATTCCATAAGCGTGATGGTAGGAGATGACCCGTGACCCGATATGGGAAGGTTTTTTAAGTTTTTTTTTACTCGTTTGAGTTTGTGTTTTCAGGAGTTGATAGTGAGCGTTGCATTATTTTGTCTAGGTTCAGCATTGTTTAAAACTGAAATGGAAGAAAGTGTTGAGAATTAAATTTACTGGAAAGAAATTAAGAAAATTATGTAAAAACAAAGGCGCAAAATTATAGTCCGATTTTAACAAAAATTAGTGTGATACTAGCTTAGGCGTAGGCGATTGAGTCATGACTGAAACGTCATTTTAAGCTGGTATCACACTAAAGTTGTTCATTAGCGGACTATAATTTTGCGCAAAATGGTTTAACTTAATGCAAATAAATTGTACCTTTACGGCATACCTTTAAAAAAATGTTACATGTATTCCAAAACTTGATATATACCACTCAATTCTTAAAATATGTAATGATAAATATAGTTCTGGGATGTATTTTTTGGTAAAAGTAAATTAATTCAAAGTGCATTAATTCGTTCAGTTTTTTGGTTAGCATCTGCAATAATATTAAGGAATGTCATAAATGAAAAAAATTGTGTGCAAAAGCTCATCAACATCTTGTCTACAAAAAATGACGAAAGTAAATTAATTGAAAATAATAAAAACAGCCGTCGTTCGTCGCCGCGTTAATTTTCTTATGTTCATTTTTCACACAAATGAGAGACCTGTCAACTGAACTCCAGAACACGTAGGCTTAACGAATTCTAATGAATAATCTTGTAAATTTACCTTTCTCAAAAGATAAATAACACTACAAGTTACTACGTTACCTTAACACATACCACAATATAGTCAATCAACTCTAAAAGGACTCGTGGCAGGGCAAAAACATACCTTCAATTTATTGGTACGCAGGCATTTGTATAAGGGAATAGAAGAATTTCTATATATCAGTAGCACGAAAGGATGTTTGTTATCTTTTATCAAGCGATGGTATTCCTATTTTTATTTATCCTGTGACACAACTTTGAGGAGTCACGCAAACAAAAATGGTCTAGCAGAGATAAATTTAATGCCAAAGTAATTTGTGAAGGGAAAAATCAAATCAGTAGGAGGTCGTCGTCGTTCTCGGAAAGCAAATGAAAAGTGTCCCAAATAAATCGTGCGTGCTAATGTTTTCTAAAAGCAAATAATAATGTATTATAAAAAAAGTGCTAGCAACAGGAAACTCATTACTTTGGAGGTGTTGAAAACTCTTAATTTTTTGTTAAGCTTACATTTTTCTAGAAAAATTTACCTATTTTTTCGTAAATGTTTCGGTAATGTCAATAGTTTCTAATTTTCAGATTAAAGTAAATTCAGTTTGTTTTACCTTGGTGCAAATATTTTTAGTAGATATTTAATCAAATCGTAAATTAATTATCTTGAGCTTCTTGTATGGGCTTTACAAAAATCATTTAAACAAACGCAACAGATACAGAAACAGTATAACAACACAGCACTTGCAACTCTGTAAAGCAATTCAATTTTAATGCGAGCACTTTCATGAAGAGTTAAGAGAGCATCCACACTTTGATTCGAGGTATGAACTTCAATTCACCCTATGTGCCCATAGCCGACCAAGACCAAACAATAGCTGGATATTAATATTTTCTGACTGCCACTTCCAGCGAAAATTTATATCCCTCCTTTCGGGTTAGTTCCGGTTGGTGGTTATGTTCGGACAATACGGGCGACGACGCGATGATGGTGAGACAGCCGGCGCCGCTAGTGGTTTTGGCAAAGGACCTTGTTGGGGAACTATTTGCTCTGGAATTTAATGAAGCGATTTAATTAAAAGCCACCTATTTTCGATGTAGTTGGGATGAGGTCAGCGAAACAATAAAGTGTCTACATCCAACCAATGCTAATTGTAAAGAAGAGGACAGGGTCACATCAGTAATGCTATTTTCTTTCCCGCCACCAACATAACCTACGCCTTCGCTGGGACTAACAACCTGGAACAAAATAGACGATGGCATTGAAAAGAAGGAAAAACCCTAAAACAACTAAGTTTCGAAAATGTGGTGACCCAAGAGGGCACTCACTCATTTTCTTTCGTTTTTGTATCTGTGTGTTTTTTTTTTAGATAAAAGTGATAAACCAGCAAAAAACATGTTCTGCTACAAAAACAACAAATTAATTCTATTAACATTTTTTTTACGTTCATGGTAAAAATGGAGGTTTTTTAAGGTCTACTTTTGTTTGTTTTTTGTTTATTTTTTTTTTCTGGTTTCGGGCAAAAGGGTCTGCTGCCAAAAACTTTAATTTGAAAACTTGTGTGGCATCTAAAGTGTAGATAGATGGTAACTTTATTTAATTTTGGTATGATGGGCATTCTGACGGTTATTGTTTTTTAGAGGACCAACACAGCAAAAAGGTGGGTCAGAAGGTATGTTTACAAGCTTTCGTTTTTTTTTTGTTTTCCAATCCAAAATTAATATAATAAGGACTTTAATGATTGTGATTTATAGGATAAATTTGGTTGCGGTTCACCACAGTTTTATTCAGTAATTTGTCCTTCCCAGATTTGGCTTAAGAATTGAACATTATCAAACAATATAATACTCCCTAAAAAAAGGGTCCATTTGGAGTTTTTTGTTTTGAAAAAACCGTAATACAATAATCCATCTTCCTAGCAAACAAAAAAGGCACTTCCATAATACTTTCACTGCCCAAGGCTATGGAATTATTATCGTCGTAACCAGGTCATCGGTGGTTTGAAATGTGTTGTGGCATGTCGTTCAAAAGAGAATATAATGCCCTTCTCGCTTAGACCAAACCGAACACAAGAAATAAATCAAAAAGCCCACTTCACACAATCGAGTTTAGATGCCAGTCTGAATAAATAATTTCACCCACGCTATTTATACCTGTGTATGTGGCTTACAAAAAATCTAAACTCTAAGAACGAAGGAAAATAAAAAACACCGTCAATATTTTTCGTAGATATTCGATGAAAAAATAACTGAAAAACTAGCGCAAACCCAAACGAATTTCTTTTTATTAGAAGCCAAAGTGCATTTCAATCCTTTGGCACGATTCCAAGAACTTTTAAGATGCCTTGCATTCAGCGTCGTCGTCGTGCCGTGGCCTCATGGGCATTTCGGTTGCAGGTATTGGCGAGGATTGCACGCGTTGGTGATGCTTTGGAAAAGTTGTTTTCCTACGAGGCACATGTTGTAGGTATAGGTACAATGTGCCTAGCATCCTTGTACGCCATTAACATTCACAAACTATTTTTAGCCTTGCTGAAAAACACAAAGAGGGATCAAACTTAAGTCTACGTCCACAATCCACATCCATGTGAACATTGCAAGCAAAAATGGTTTTTAGATACATTTGCTCTGGAAATGTATATATGAATAGCTGCAACACAACTCCTACATGAGTATTCAAAAAACAGGAAAGATAAATTGAAATCGATTATAGACATGATGACGCGTATTGCGTTGCATAAAGTTGTTTTTTTCTTTGTTCAAGAAAGTGTGGCATTATTCATGTTTTGTCTTTGTGCCAGAAAAATTAAATTGTCGTTATATCGAATCCAATGTGAAAACGGTAAGGTAAGGAAGAAATATTTCAAGATTATAAGGGAGGACCAAGCTAAGCCGTCCGCATGAATCACTGAGAGGGAAACCTGACCACCGATCACAAAGGCATGTACACTTAAATGTAAATGATAAACGGTAAGCTTACAAGTTGACAATTTCGTACTGCAACCACCGGGTATTTAGGAACATAACATAGCCTTATACCAGCACTCACTATTAACGGATATGAGATTTGGCTTGTGGCGCATATTAAAAACAGTTGGAAACCTTTATTCAACATTATGTTGAGGCTTGATTTTTTCAAAGTTTCTACTGCATTTCAACTTGAAATCACTCATAATATCAAATAACATACATATCTGTATATTTCCTCAAACCCCCGCAGTCATCGAATCCAGTGTGTCCCTGTCCTTTCAAAAAATAAAGCATATTTTCCAACATCCAACACTATATTAATTTAATAATTTACCCTAGTTTCCCCTACACACAAGCTTTGGTCCGCAATGGAAGGCCAATGAATTAAATGGACCACAAGGATACCAAACGTGAAATGTTTGACGTTTGTTTTCTTGGCTTGCTTGTCCTTGTGGCCAAGGTGGGTGGTGACTGGTGATGTTCATTGTATGGGACTGGAGGTAAGGAGGAGGATGCTAAAATAACTTTTTATTGTATCTTCAATATACATGCACCTCATTTCCTGCATATATTTTGCTATTGTTTTTCTATCTTTTGCTTTTTGTTTGTTTGTCCTTTTTTCTTCGGAACCAAGTTTATATTGGGATTGTTAAAACCTGTTGTCTATATTTGTATGTGTATACCTCAAACTATGTCCAGAAGAGAAAAAAGATAGAAAACAACTTGGTAAACGGTATCATTCTATAGTTGGGGATAAGACTACGAACAAAACCCAGTCTTGTTCTCATATTTTTTTTCGTATCGATAATTTTTGAAGTCCCAGTTGAAGCCAGTTTACAAAAATGGGGTCTTGTTATTGATTTTTCATTTTGAAACCAATTCATACATATGTTTTCTAAATTTTTGAGGTTTGTATTTTTTGTTTCGATTTTTTTATTTAAATAAGCCTGAGCAAAATGAATACTCCAACAACAACACATTTTTGTTCAGACCTTGACTCAAAATAACTTTGAAACAAAGCTTTTAATTTACTTAGTCGAACCATTCTCCCGCAGAATGCGTCCGTTGGCGCTTAGTCTGTTTTAACCAAAAAAGTTGGCTTCTTTCCGAAAAAATAGAAAAGCAAAACAAATGCTTGTCCGAGTTTTATTTTAAGTCCAACCCACAATTTCTAGAGCACAAAAAAATATTTTAAAGCACAGCAGCAAAACTATAAAACTAAAGGAAATGGGATGATGGAAAAAAACACACAAAAACTCAAATTGCATTATGCAGCGAAACATCCACTGACTAAATTTGTTGGACCAAAGGGCCAAACCTCTGCGGTCAGCCAACACTTAAAACAGTTAAAAGTAGTTTTGGCTTAGAGCCAAGCTAGTGGCTCTTAAAAGGAATGCATCAAATAATTTTTACTTACCTTGGTTGAGAGGAGGCTAACTGGTTTGATGGGGTCCTTGTGGAGTAGCATTTTAATTTTATGTTTTCGTATTTTTCTTTTTGTGCGTTTGGGATGGCAGAACTAATTAGTTCTCGTTCTCAGTACAATTCTCTTCGAGAGTTAAATCATTGAGACTTTCACAGTGGTCAAATGCGTTGTTTTGGAAATCGCTAGCAAGACTAACTGGCGGTGACTGGTCCTCATTTCTAGTTGATATATCATCTGGGGGATGTCGTGGTTGGTAGTTGTGTTGTTGCTCTTGTTGATGATGAAAACTTGGCGAAGTAGAGCGGTGATGAAAATTTCGATCACCTTCTGTTGGTAGGTTTTCGAAGTATTCGTCCATAAGAGAAAATTCCGAATAGCTGTCAGAGTCATCGCATTCAAAGTAACGACTCTGTTTTTTTGAATATCACATGGAATATTAAAAATATGAAGGGAAATGTTTGTGGAGTTATTTCAAAAGCTATAACATTTTATGAATACACTTACTTGACAATCGAGGCATCGGCAGTTATCACATAGGGTGCAGGAAAGTCCTAGGAGTTGGGCTGCTTCCTTATACAGTTCGGCGCTTGATTTTTGATTAATGTTGCTGTTTTTATTCGTATCGCTGTTTCCACTCCAATTGCTATTATTTTTATTGCTACCACTGCAACTTCCAGACTTACTTTTGCTAGAATGATAGCTCGCGTAAATAACTTATTTTCTTGTGCAATGTTTATGGAACGGTTATCGTTTGTGTTTGTTTTCGAGCTCAATGAAACTGTTCAATGCATTAAGATAATACAGCAAGAAAATTAAAAAAAAAACTGTCAGGATTGAAAAACAAAGTCAAGAAGAAAATATCAGAGAGCCAATATCAAAGAGATGTCCAACTATTTTGAAGCTTTTATTTTACTTAAAAATAAGTCGCCTTTGGCAGAGGTAAATAAACATTAAAAAATTGGAATGTGTCTTCCTAGTGCTGCGAATTCAATAATTTCATATTGCTTATTATTCATCCATTTAGACTTGTTAAAGTCATTGAAGTAAAATGTTCATCCTGTTCTTGTGATATCATCTGAAATCCCCTTGCGCAACTATTCAAGCGTCACAATGTTTCCATATTTTATGGCTAGCGTTTTATCAACTCCCAATCCAATTTGCATTCTTATCTTCCCTCAAAACAGAGAAGTGTAATTTTTGTGGAAAAAAAACATAGTCGCACTACATAGAATCCTCAAGTGCTTGGCAATACAAATTTCAATCGCTCATATGAGAAAAGACGAGACGTTTTTATTTTTGTCGCACCAAAAACTTTTCTCATTTTAATAAAATGGAAATCCCTGGCTGGCAAGTTTTATTTCAGCACTCTCCATCTAAGTTTTCTATAACGCTTTGCTCATGGCCAAGCCAACATCCGGCTCTGGTTCCGACACCATGTCCTTTGGTTGAACTTCTTCCTATGAAGTTCCCGTTCTCCAATTGTCATGACATTATTATTCTACTTCAGTATTCCACCATTTTGAGGTTTTATTTTACTTTTAAGATACAAGAGTTTTACACCAGAACTAAAGTGTATGCTCCAAACAATGACATCCCGTCAACAGAAGAAAGATTTATATCTCTTTCCGCGCAAATCAATACGAGTGTCTTAAAATATGTGCAAAGTACAAGAATGATGTTGCATAAGGACCCAGTGGCAATTTCATAATCACAAACTGCTTTGTTTGGATTAAAGATTAAATTGGCTTTCATCGCGAGAAGAAAAACAAAGAAGTCTTTTTCGTTCTCCCATGTGCTGTGTGTATCGTTTCATAGCCATTACGTAAGATTTCTGATTCTTTGCTTTTTAAAATGCATTCACTCGTAATTTTCAAAGGAAAATCGTTAAGCTTTGCTACGGAACGGATGAAAGGGTAAACGAGTGAAGTTGACATGTTTGGTTTTCCCCCGTATTGAGTGCTTATAGGTTTCACAAATCAATTGGTATAGCTCTTGAACGTATTTATATTCTTTTCTCAAAGACTTTTCTTCAAAGAAAATTTAGTTTTTCATTTTATTTTTTATGAAAAAGAAATTAAAATTTGGATTACCACTAGCATATATGTAGATAGATCCGATTTGTATTGAAGTCTTACTTTAGGATATGACAGTTTACACAATCCTCATTAAATTTCCTCAGTTTATTAATTTTTATGCAGTCCTTACAGCTCAGTTGAGTTCGGGTCGAAAAACAGCAAATCAAAGTCCTGCAAACCAAAATCCCGCAAGCACTTTAACCGCAAAACACTTTTCTGCAGTCCTACTACCCAAATGACTTTTGCCTTAAAAAAACCTACCTTTTCTCATAATCATCTACTTCTTTTCGTCACTCAAAGTTTTGAGAATTAAAGAAATCGACATTTTTAGGTGACTCGAAATGCTGAGAATCATGGAGAACGAACAACGAAGCAAATTAATTCTTTGTTTAAATTATTGATTTTTATGAAATCACTAATCAGTTAGTTCCAAATAGTTTGTGAAGTAGGGAATGCATTACAAATGCTTTTTTATAATTTTTATTTAAGCAAAATCAATAAAACCAAGAAAAAGAAATATCAAGCATTTCAACTCTCTTAAAATGTAGTGTAAGCTCTTATTCTCAGTTCTCCTATTCCATTTGAAGTTTGTCAACTTTTTATGCCTCATACATGATAATGAGAGTGACAGACAGGCCGAAACTAACAAGTCCAACTTGAACACAAAGAAATTACATAAAAAACCAACGTCAACATCGAAAGCAGACAGCAGACTTATAGGGCTAGCGAAAACACGCGAAAAAGAGAGCTTAACAAATTATTCAACTTCTCCCTAATGCACCTGTGGGAGTCTCTTTACTTCTTGATATTGTTGTAAAATATACGACAAAAAGGAAGCAGCATTTAAAAGTTTCATCCCCAACAAGCACGAACGAGACGAACCGAAACTGAAAGCGTAGTCGTTACCTTTCTCGGTCACGTTCACAGTAGTTGTTGGTAGTTGATAAATTCTCATCACTATGCTTCCGCCATTTCTCTTCCTCGACTAAGTATTTCCAAAACTTTGTCTTCTTGGCAATTAGCGCTGATTTAACCGAGTTAGACGAAGTAAAATGTTTCTTCTTGCCGCTGCCGCTGCCGCCACCGCTACCTACGCACGGCAACACGCAACTTGTGCTGCCAACCCCTCCAACGCAGCCACTACTGCCACCGGAAGTGCTGTTGTTATTACCACGTAACGATAGTGACATTTGGTTCTCCATAAGATGATGGTATTCTAGTTGCGAATGGTGGTGATGGTGAGAGTGCTTCCCTGTTTCCTTTCGGGCATTATTCTGATGCCGGGCATCATGATGGCTCAAGTCAAGACTTATGTGGCAGTTGGTGTTGCTCAGTGAGTTGTTTCTATAATTAATACTCCTGCAGCTGTGGGCCGTGCCGCTGCTGCAGTTAAAAAGCTTTTGAAGAGCAGCAGCAGTAGGCGAACAGGATGTCATTGATGATGATGAATTACTCTCTGTGGCACTTGAAACACCTTCTATACTGCCAACGCTACCAGCACCACCACCCACAAACATTTCGCTAGAATGTAGTCGTAAACTTTTCAATTTATGAAAACTCCTCGAGATTGAACAATTCTTGGGGTTGTTGTATATTTCATCTGAATTTGTTTGGGGATATCCGAAGGTGTTGGGACGGCCGAATTCCTAGAAGAAAAAAAATTTATACTCGTACCTACATAATTTTTGATAGAAAAAGTTTTGGTTCTTAATTTGAGTGGAAATTTATGTCAATATTATTTTCGTGGAAGTTACTTATTTACTTTTTTCTTGAATGCGATTGCGGGTCCTAATGCATGAATTATTCAATGGAAATTTAAAAGGTACATGATATAAAAGACGGTTTTAGAGGAAGCTCAAAATTGTATTCCGTATTCTTTTACCTTCGAAAATCTTTTCGAGGAAAAATACTTTCAAAATATAAAAATAAACCGCCGACACTTTGTAGTTGGTAGAACTTTTATGAATTGAAGTCTTGATTATTCACTTCTTAACTCGCAAAAGTTTTCGAATATACAACAAAAGTAATATGTACTTGTAAGTCTCTGAAGACAAAATTTCTATCAACGCAAGGTTTGGTTAAATATTATGTTCGTGTTCTGAAGACAAAATAGTGCTTCAAAAAGGTCAAAATCCACTTATGGGAGAATTACAGTAGTATATTCCAGTTAAAAACATTAAGGGCTTCCGATTGCTATAAAAATGTCCTTAGCCGATTCATTATGGTTTCATAAGGCTGTATGTTTGACTCCATTCCAATATTATACCTCCTTATTGCCTTACGTAAGCATTCATATTAAATTTAGCTTGATCACGAATGCGTCTTGACTTTTTGTATACACTTGTACCGTACCGTATTTTTTCACATCCGTTTTGCTATAGTGCTATGATACTCGGTCGTTTATGTCAAAAATATATCGAGCTTCGGCCCGAGTATAAATAAAACAATGTTTCTCATAAATGTGAGAGCTACTTACCCCGTATGTGTTATAGCTGGTATTAAGAACATAAATGGCGTTTTTATTATTGTTCTGGAAAACCATGTCGTCCATGTTATCTGAAAAAAAAATAATAAATAAATAAAAAGTATGTATATATGTATTTTTATGTATGTATCTGTGTAGAAACATTTTAAACCCGATATTGTTATACTGTCAAAAGGTCCTCGAATCGAATTGAAGGAGTGACAGTTTTGTTTTCATTTAACCCACACTTAAGATTGGAAAGTGAAAGCATCAAAATTCCGGAAAGCGGATTTTTCTTTCTCTTCTTTTATTTTTGAACATATACCTATAGGTACAGCCTGGCCAACAATAATGATTAAAAACCAATAAAACTGAGCCTGCAGAATAAAAATTTCCTGGAATTTTGACCCTAGTTTCAGGCATCTACAATCGCAAGGTATTCCCTTAAAAAAGGACATCATTGTTTGCATACAATTATTAAAATTTAAACAATCACCGTATACGAGGAACAAGGACTCCACAAGAGAGCTGGCATCATTAATTTAAATTTTTGTTTTGTTGTTCTTTAATTAAATTAATCAGAGGACTTTGTTGTATAATTGCTGTAGGTTTTCTCACAAAAGCTTTCTTTTTTGTATACGCTTCGTGGAAAGTACGGTGGATACTGAAAATTTGCATTTAAATCACGTTTAAAAATAAAAATATTATAGTCTTTAAAATCGGGAAATAACTTAATTTTGTGTTAAAAGGATAGTACCATATATTTGAATAATCCTGCACTTCTGTAAATAGAAAAAACTTGACTTGAATGCGTTTAAAGAAACGCTTACTTCTTTCAACCAAAACAAACACACACACACACACACACACACAAGCAATCATTTAAACAAACATTGCATACATACATTTTTTTCAAATTTATTTTCTAAAAACACATAAGAAGGTAAAATGGCGGGTATAAACCTACATAGATTCTTTGCTGCCCACCTAAACATATATCGGCAATTTAAAACATTCACTCCAACGCTTCCGCATTATTTTTGGCCGTTTCTTTTTATTTATGTCTTTTCTGAGTACCATAACAAGAACAAAGGCTGCAAAAAGCCTCCAAAACAACCCTCATTAAAAACAAAAAACAAAATCAACATCTTTCAGCCCCATACATTATACGGCGCGTTAGTGGACTATCATTCCTTTCAACTATGAGTCATAACGAAGTCTGGCTGAAAATAAAAACGAAAGTAGTTAAAACGGAGTTCAAACGC
Source organism: Sphaerophoria taeniata (assembly GCA_943590905.1). Classification (NCBI taxonomy): domain Eukaryota; kingdom Metazoa; phylum Arthropoda; class Insecta; order Diptera; family Syrphidae; genus Sphaerophoria; species Sphaerophoria taeniata. The sequence goes on from OX016540.1 coordinate 735,469, forward strand.
AGGGAAGAGACACGCTCGCCAAAATAAAACTCTCAAAGTGGCAACATGGCGGGGCAACCAACAAGTGGCATGTAAAAGCAAATGGAAAAATGTTTATGCTTCGCTTTTTTTTTTTAATATAGAATTCGTTTCATTTAATTTCGGATGGGAGGACACAATGTCAAGAACGACACGAACGCCTGTTTCCGTTCACATAGTTTACGTATGCGACAAACATAAAGTCAAATTCTTGCGCTATCCTGTCGACCCAACATTAAAGTTAAACTGCGCTATAGTAGGGGGAGTAGGAAAAGGTAAACAAATTTTCATACAACCGAAGAGGGTTGTAGACATATTTTTTTTATGATGCTCTTTCACCCACTTGAGTGTACTTCTAAATGGCTTCAAAGAAATCCACAAGTTGGACACTTCAAAGAGGGGTATGTATAGGACTTTAGACGAGAATCCTTATTCCCTATTATGATGATGATATTTTTCTTTGCTCCAAATAGCACGGGAATCTCACCGAATGACAACTTCTTTTAACTCAAGTCATCCTTTCGCCCTAGCAGCTCGCCCATAAGGAAATGTCAACATAATACAAAAATAAATTAAAGGAAACGATATAGTTAGTCAAGAAAATCTTAGGTAACTATCCAGTGAACTCTTACAAAGAAAAAATGGTTGAGATAGCAAAAGTCCTCTAACCCTTGTCATTGCAACAAAAGGAAAAATAAAGACCCGGAACTGTTTTAAGTTGGCTCAGGGAGGGAAGGCTGTATAAGTTGCTGTGTTCCATTTCGTTCAAACAAATAAGTATAGAACGCGTCATAGAGTAAATTGCTAAGAGCCCAGTCTACTTACTGTGGATAGAGGTAGAAGGCCCTAAGGAGTGCTGATATAAAAGTAAAAAACATGATCTGACTTACCCAGGGTGCTGCTGATGAATTTCGTCTCTAATGTTTCCAGGCCTGTGCTCCTGTTTAAAACTAAATCTCCTTGTTTTCGCTTTTTCAAGTTATCCTTAGGTAAACGTTTTCTCTTGTGTAGATCGGAGCTACACCAGCTCGTTATCCATAAGGATTGTAAATCTGCAAAGAAAATAAAGTTTATTTATAGTATACGAGTGTACTGCCATGTTGGAACAAAAATTATGTTGTACGTGCTTTGGTCAGTCATTACTCATTAACAATAGATTTTTGGCTTAAAAAAAATATAGTGGAGATGAGAAATTTTATTTAGAATCAAATGTTTGAGGTCCGCTGCGCTCCTTTAAAAGAAAATACACACACAGATTAAGTTGTATGTTTATAATGGAATTCGGGTAAACACAATACAAACAATAAAAACAAACGATCGTCCGATGCCGTCAGTAACGCAATATTATACTTAATGTTTTTGTATTTGCTGCTTCGACTCTTTAATCAGGAAGTCCAGAAATATTTTGTTTACATTTTTACTGTGCACACAAAGACCATCCAATTTAGACGTCCATTCTCAATTTGTTCTTTTTTCCATTTTTGTTTAAAGGAATTAAGTTCAAGATTCAAAAATCACGCCACAAACCAAAAATAAAGTAATTTTGCTTTTCCTTAGATGAAAAATTCAAATCCCTAAACGTCGAACATTCCAATGAATTATGGTCTTTTAAAGAGTATCACATAAATCTTGCCATACACCATACACACAAATTAAAGAGTGCTTTGGGATATTTTCGTGGGAGTTTTGGAAGGTTTTTGCAAAGATTAACTCTTGGATTCTCTGGATAGGCTCCAGAGGTACGGGGTCGGTCTCTAGAGGTAATAGAAAATACAAAAAAAGGCTTAGTTCCATTTTTTTGACCGTACTCAAGTCACAAACAACAACAGATTCGTAGATCCAGATCCCAGGTGTGGGTAACCCAAAAGAAAAAAAAGAGAGCGAACATAATAGCAAACATATGTATGTTTTTATGTTCCTGTCAACGGTTTCTAAGGATAGTTTACATATTTGGCTGAACAAGTGTAATTTATGAGTTTTCATTATCAGTCTTCTTTTTCTTTTCTTCTTACGTATATGCGCATTTATTAAAATTCTGTAAAGTTATGTCCCTCACACCTTACGTTGTTTTGTATTTTTCGAAGCATAGAGGTAACATTCAGGATTTCAAAGATGTTTAACACCACTAACAACGGGTAAGCCAATCTAAATTTAAACTATTTGAATTTGAAATATTTTAATTAAATACGCTACACACAATCTAGTTAAAAAAAATTTAAATTATAGTTGTGAAAAATTGGTATATCCACCTTTTGAACACATTCAATTACAGAAGTTGTCTCTGTATGGAAATATTTAATAACAATTTGAGGCCATATCTCTTTTTGAATTTTCTATTTCCCCACATTTCATGAACAATGATGAACTGATTTGGATTTCACATTTTTTTTTTACATTTTATCTTTATTTGAACTAATATTTATATACATATTTACAATTTATTGATTAAGTACTTAAGGTAATATTTGATTTTTAATTTGTTGGCACAGAAGGGGCCTAACTATATACAATGTTTGTTTACTAAATTTAAGGTTAACAAAAATATCAATGAATAAAAGATAAAAAATACATGAAATAAAAAATCTCGGGATGTTCAGTCCTGGTTGTCCATTGGTGAGGCTCTTAGCCGCGGTTAAAAGCTGACCCCGTGTCAGCGTTAAAGTGAAGATCCCCTTCGTCGTTGGTTTGCTCGATCTCCTCCCTTAGTACGTCCAGCGCACATAGGTATCTCGGTTCAGGGTGTCTTTGTTGTGTGGTTATTCCGTTGATGAGGTTGTTGGGGTGATTGCTCAGTGATGCTGCTATCCTTTTAGTTGACTGAATTAGGTATTTGTCCAGTGGTGTAATTTTTGCTTCGTCGTAGAGTCTTTTGTTGCTGAAATGCCTCCTTCTCTGATGGTTGAAATAAAGTCCTGTGCAGCTCCGCAGGACTTTTCGTTCGAACACTTGGAGTTCCTTCATTGCTGTCTTTGAAATGGTATACCATACTGGAAAGCTGTAGGTGATGACGGGCCGAATTAGCTGCTTGTATATAAGAAGCTTCGTTGGTTTGCTGAGTCCTGTTCTTCTTCTTAGAAGCGGATTCAGTCGGTGTAGGGCGTGGTTGGCCTTCTTTAGTACAGCTCTCGAGTGAGGGTTGAACTTCATCATCTCATTGAAGTGGACTCCAAGGTATTTGGTGTTTCTCTTCGCTGCCAACGTTGATCCATCGGGTAGAGAAATTGAGATGCCTTGGCATCTTCCAGCTCTTCTACCTCTGCTATTGGTGGGCCTTCGGAAGCAAATCAGCTCTGATTTCCCTGTGTTGATGTGTATTCCCCATTTCTTGTAAAAGTCATGGAGCCTTCGTACATGGGATTCCACCTTCCTGGCTGCGATGATAGGCGATGGTGAAGAGCAGTATGTGATTGAGTCATCTGCATACAGAAGACTCTCACATTCACTGCTTGTTGGCTGATCGCTGGTCATCAGGCTGAAAAGGAATGGTCCAAGTTTTGATCCTTGAGCAACTCCAGCTTTTATTGACCTTGTCGATGATTTAGAGTTCTCCAATTGAACAAAGAAGTTCCTGGAAGAGAGAAAAGAAAATAAAATTTTTATTAGATTTGATGGTAAACCTAGTAGGTATAGTTTGTGATTAAGCCCTTCAATCCACACGCTGTCAAATGCCTTTTCCACATCTAATAAGCACGCAACGGATACTCGATGGCTGTTGAGTGCCGCTGCGATGTCGTGTTGGAGTTTAGCCAGCGGATGCAGAGTAGAGTGTTTTTCTCTAAATCCAAATTGGAAGTCCGGGATGAGGTTGTTGTCGGAGCTGCACATCTTCAGTCTTCTCAGTATAATCTCTTCTAAGATTTTGCTGATGTTGTTGAGGAGGGAGATTGGCCTGAAATTGGTCACAAGGTTCCTTGCACCCTTCTTCGGGATTGCCACTATTTTCGCAGTTTTCCATTTTTGAGGAAAATAGCAGTTGTTGAGGCAATTGTTGAAGATGATGGTGATGTACAAGATGAACACTTGGGAGAGCTTCTTCAGCATGAAGTTGGAGACTCCATCAGGTCCTGTTGATTTTTTTGGCTTCAGGTTCTTGATGACTTCGCTGACTTCTTCTCTTGTACAAAACTTTTCATTATTTTCTAAAGGTGACTTCTTCGTTGCCTGGCTGGATGGATCGTTGCACGGATTCCTCGATTTCCTCGAGAAATGCAGAGTCCGTGGATGGAGATGGTGTGAAGTTTCCTTCGAAGCAGGATGCAAAAGCCTCGGCTTTCTCAGCTGCTGACGAAACCTCATTGCCATTATAAACTATAATGTCGGGAACACTCTCCTTCCTTCCGGCAATCCTATTAATTTCCTTGAAGGCATTGGGACCAGGTTTTATTTCCTGGAGCCTCTTCTGGAAGTGAAGGTTGTTGTGGTATTGGATGGCGTTCCGGAACATGGTGTTAGTACATTGGAGTTCTGCTTTGACTGCCTGGTAGTCCCTATGGACGGTGTTGAGTTCCCGGTGGTGAATCCGTTGAAGACGTTTCCTCAGCCGTTGCCTGTGGTTGTACAAATTTTGCACAAAAACTGGAAGGTGTCGGTATCTATCCCTGGATGTTTTGGGTACCTTCTGGTTGTCAACGGCTGTTTTGATGGCTGCTTCAAGTCCTTCGATGGCGCTGTCGATCTCTTCATTGCGAAGATTCCTGTTGGGAGATGGAATGATCAGACTGCGTTCCACGTCACTATTGAGCTTCTCGACGTCAAGTTTGCTGTAATCCAGGCAGTCATCTGGTGGTATTCTCATTAAAGGAATGGCGAGATGAAGGTTGATTGATAGTTGAACTGCTTCATGGTCGGAGTCACTGCAGACAGTTGTGCACACATAATTCCTGAATTCGGGAAGGATATGTACCAAGTCTGAGGAGGCCATGAAGAAGTACAACCATGACGGAGTCCTTGGGAAAGTCGGTTTAGGCTGCAAGATTACCACCAGGGAGTGATTGTTGCTGTTTTGTTCCATCCAGTCTGCGATCGCTTGTCCTTCGATGTTTATTGTGGTGTCCATCCAGTTATGATGCCTTGCGTTGAAGTCTCCACCGATGATTCCATATGTGGATTGCCTTAATGTACTGTTGAGTACATTAAAATCGTTGTGAATATGCGCCACTGAGGATCTGCATTTCACATACAGGCTTATCACTGTAAGGGTCTCTCCTCCTCCTATATTTAGTTTGATGGCCGTTGCTTCACTGGTCCGTAGTCCTGAGATGATAACTTCATTGGCGTTAGGATTGAGTTGCTTCTTTAGGAATATGGCCGTCCCCCTTCGGTTTTCGTCCTTATCCTGCCTGAATGTCGTGTAGCCGGAGATGTCGATACTATTCCTCCTGCTGACGTTTGTTTCACTGATGAGGGCTATGTCCGGGCTGTTGTTCTGTTCTGTTGAACAAGTTGAATGACGTCCTTTTCTCAAGGCTGTACAATGAATTTACATTGTACGTCAGGAGTCGTAGCTTCTTCATAGGCAGATTTGGAGGATGATGGTGGCAAAGGCCACTCTCTTTTCATCCTCGCTGAGTTGTGCGTAGTTGCTTGGGACAGCATTCTTGGCGTTTCTAATTAATGTCAGAAGGTCCGAGCCGAAAAGGCGTTTGGCTTCACCGTTGATGTCAATGGGGGTCGCTTCTGGGTTTTCCTTCCTGGGGATGACCCTTATGCTTGGCCTTTTGGCTGCGGCTGGCTGTGCCGGTTTTGGGGCTGCGGCGGGCACTTGTTGACGAGGCTTGTTTGCTCCAAGTCCTTTGGTCATGGCTGCATAGTCAATGCCGGGTTGAACGTAGGTATGTACCGATTTTACTGCCAAAGCGTGTTGGGCCCTCTTTTCAGCGGCCTTTTTCTTCTTTTGGGCCAGCTTGGCCTTGATGATGGGGCATCCTTTGTAGTTGGCTGGATGACCTTCCTTCTTACAATTTGCGCACCATACTGTGGTCCGCTCCACATTGTCCTTCCTTTGGCATTGACCGGGCTTGTGGTCTTCTTTGCACTTGACGCAAACATATTTGCGTCCGCAATTGGAAGCAACATGTCCTAGTTGCTGGCAGTTCCTGCATTGGACGATGTCGATGGACTTAAGTCTTTCCCAGTGTACGCGTTGGTTCATGATTAGTGTCTTTGTGTACACTTCCCTGATGTCACAGGTTTTATCCAGCTCCACGACGAAACTGTTCACTTCCTTGGCGTTGTTCCTTGGCGGTTTGAATGGAGTGACTTTCACAATGGGTAGACCTTCGATCCTCAGTTCGTCCTCTACTTCGATGGCGGTATAGGAGTGGTGAATTCCTTTGAGGAAAAGAAGATTTGTCCTATCTTCTCTGGGCGTGAACGTATTGAACTCCATACATTCCTGTTTGAGATAGTTCCTGATAATATCGTACGACTCTCTGTTTCCCGCTTGAATGATGGTTGTGTCCGATTTGTTCTTGACATCGTAAATCAGTCTTTGGGCACGGCAAAATTTCCCAATCTGGGCAACATTGCATGAGTAGCAAATAATTGGTGGAAATTTTTGCCTTCTTGGTGTTGGTGTTGGTGTCTTTTTGGATTTCGACTGGTTTGGAACTTGTGGTTGGTTGAGGTTGAACCAATGCGGGAGGTTTTCCTGCTGGCTGCAGGTTGTCATTTTTCTGCATGGTCCCCTCTTCCTTCCTCTTTTTAGTTACGTCTTGTAGTTGTTGTGGAGGCGACTTTGGTCGCTTGTTGGATTTCCTTTTCACCTCTGTAAAGGAAGTATCCGAGCTGGTTTCACCATTTTCGTCGCTAGTGAGGCCGGTGACTGGTCCGTCTTCTTCTTCGCTGTCTGAAACTCCGGTGTTGTAGGTTTCTTCAGCTTCCATATCCATGCTTGTTTGGCTTTTCCTCATGAATTCGTTGTAGGCTTGATTGACCTTCGCGTCACCGAGATTAGTCCTAAGCTGCTTAATCAGCTTAGAAAATAAACTCAGTGCCTGATTCGGATTATCCATTGCCAGATCATCCATTGTCCTTTAATCCTTTAACAGGTAGGGCGCAGGTAGAAATGTCCACTGCTGAACCTTTTATTGGGATTGGTGGATTATTTCTTTTATTAGGGTTGTTTGTCTGTTTATTCTAAATTGTGTGTTATCCGTTTCACGTCTGTGTCTTGTCGGTGACCGAACTAGAATAATTTGGATTTCATGAAGAAGCAATTGCTTATATAGAGTTATTTGAACGAAGAATTATAATGCTTCGTTCTCCATGATTCTTAGCATTTGGTGACGCCTTAGATTTCTGTTTTTGAAAAAGGGTGTGTCAGATATCTTCTTAATCCTCATAATGATGAAAAGGAGTAGATTCTCATGAAAAAGGTAGGATTTTTTCCTGTCAATTGACATTCGGGCAAAAGTATAGTTAGTGCACCATGAAAGTTGTCATAAAATTCTTGGCGAAAATTATGTATGCACTGAATGAAAAATTGGTGCCAAGGAATTTCTAGATTAAAAATCATGTGGTCATTGGAAAAAGTCATTTATTTATTATTATTTATTATTATTAATTCATCAATCGAGTTACAATTACTCTTACAGACTATGAAACTTACAATAACTTGTTAACATATACATACATTATTTGTTAATCTTCTTATATATAAAAATAAATCGCAAAATTTGTTCGTAAGCGCATAACTCAACAACGCCTGGACCAATTTGGCCAATTTTTTTTTTTAATGTTGGTTGAAGTTCAAAGATGGTTTTTACGGCGAGAAACTTATGCTTAAGTCACAAATTGTGCAAATGTTAAAAAAACATACTTTTTCCACCCCATCAAAAAAAAAAAAAATTTAATCAATTTCAAATATTGAAAATTAGATTTGTCAGATGTCAGATCTAAAATTATTTACACATATAAATTGAAAATTTATTGTTTTATGGACGAAGGCGACACAGAATTGGACCAGCGCAAATTTGGAAACTGGAAAATTTCAAAATGGGTATTGGAAAGGAACTCGGAAAACTTATTGGTTTTCAAAGAGAAAATTGCATGTAATTGTAGGTGCAGTGGTTTTCAAATGGAAAACTGGAAAATTTGTGATGGGGAACTAGAAAGCAAATAAAAGTAAAAAAAAAATGTAAAATTTGAAATGCAAAAAAAAAAAATGATTAAACAAAAATCTCAAAACACTCTTTCAAATGAAAGGCATTACTTTTTAAATCTTAAAATGGAAAGTTCGTGCTGGGGAACTGAGAGAAGTCCTGGAAAGCAAGTATAATTAAAAAAAAACGCATTGCGCAAAAACATAACAAATTCGCAAAGGAAAACTCCTCAAATTTTTTGTCAGTTTACTCGATCAAAAGATGATCTTATTCAGAAGGTGTTTCTCAAAATTACAGAAACCATGATTGGTTGAGTGAACGAGCTATATTGGCTGCAAGAAACATAGATGTAAATGAATTAAATCCAAAAATACAAGAACAAATTACAGACAAATTGACGATTATAAGTCAGTTGATTCGGCTGCTAACCAAGATGGTGTAGTGAATTATCCACCAGAATTTTTAAACTCGCTGGATTTGCCAGGATTGCCTCCTCACAATCTTCAATTAAAGGTTGGATCGGTTGTTATAATGTTGCGTAATATCAACCAACCGCGTCTTTGCAACGGCACACGGTTAGCGATAAAAAAAATTGCTAAACAACATGATAGAAGCAACTATACTAAGAGGAAAGTATAAAGGAGAAGACGATCTCATACCGCGCATCCCAATGATTTCGAATGATCATCGTATATCACAAAGCACTACAATGATTTCTGTAAATACCTAATTATGATTACAATTAAGAGATTACTTATTTTTAAATGCTTAGGTATATACGTTTTTTTTTTGTTTAATCATATTTCTTATTTACAACGCCCGACGGTTCTGTTCCGCAGAATTTTTTGCCCCGACTGTAAAACATTTAGGAAAAAAAAATGTCACATTACAAATCATTTTCAAAGGATTTTATTGCAATTTAAGTAGGCAGTACGAAGTCTGCCGGGTCAGCTAGTAAAATATAAGTTTAAGATATTTTTGAACATTTCTCTTGTATATAGTGAAAAATAAAGTCAAATTCAACAGCATTAATCTCTTTAATACAGCGATTAATAGGCCTATTTGCGGCATAATTAGTAGTATGAAAATCTTGTATGAACAATTAGTTTAGATTTCGGTTTCTTAGACAACGACTTGGTGCATAAAGACTGATTAAATTGAGCAAACACAAACAATTTATGCGATATCATAAAATATCTCTTATGAAAAAGATTGAAGATATCTTCCGACGGTTTTCGAGAGTATGTAAGCTAATAAGCTGACATCTTGAATTGTAAGGAGCCATATTTTCTATATTCCAACCGAGCCTTTTAACAACAAATCGAGTAAATCTCTTTTGAACTCTCTCAATTCTTACTGAGTACGTGATATAACAGGGGTTACACACTACACTACAATAATCCAGAATTGATCTAACATATGAGATATACATATAATGATTTGAGAGCATAATATGGGTCTTTTAAATCTTTCGAATTCCGAATTTCAAACCCTAACATTGAATTAGCTTTGTTGACTATAAAATCAACATGTTTGTTAAATCTTAAGTAAGAGTCAAAAATAACGGCTAAATCCTTCTTTTCATTTACTTTTTTAGCACGATATCTTCTAAACAATAATCAGACAAAATAGTCGATAAATAACGAGTAAACGTAAAACTTTGACATTTCGAAACATAGAGAAGTATAGTTTGTTTTTATTGCACCATTCCGAAAGCCTGTTAAGGTCTTCTTGTAACAGATAACAATAAAACGGATTCTTAATACATGAAAATATTTTAAGATCGTCTGCAAACAAAATACATGATAAGGTAGAAAAAGCAGAAAGTAGATCATTAATAAAAATGAGAAACAAGAGAGGACCAAAATGGCTTCCTTGAGGAACTCCAGATGTCACCCTTATTGATTTAGAAACTGTAGAATCAATTTTAACATGTTGAGTGTGTTCTTTAAGATACGAACTTAACCAATTAAGCATTTTGGAATGAAAACCTATTTGATTAAGTTTATGTATCAATAAATTATGATATACCCTGTCAAATGCTTTTGCAAAATCTGTGAAGAAAAAGTCAAAAATATACAGGCGGGCAGTCGCTAAATAGGTTTAAGGTGCCTTGTCGATTTTCTCAAAAAGTCTTTGACTTACAAACTGTCGATTATATGAAAAGTTTTACTAACGACACCACAATAAGTTTTCCACATTCAATATACTTTCTGAAGGCAAAACACTTTCGTGAATACTGAAACTGATGTACGTCACCGTTTTTGTCTTGGTTTCATTACTGAAAAGCTAAACCCCCCAATAATGGCAAAACGAAGTTGGAGTGACTTCTTTTTTCCTTTTGGAATCAAATTCAATTCACGAAGTCACCATTATCAATATGGGGTCAGAACAAGAAAATGAGCTACGCGAGTGAATGCTATAACACCTTCTAGTGGACCAGACAATTTTCGCAATGAGCGAACTTAATATAATTTATGTATACTTACTTAACCACAGTCTATTGACTGCGAAGAATTGATAACGATGGTAGTATTGATTTTTTTTCCCCATTAGACCAAAACGTTTACTATTTATATTTGTGTAGTTTACTAATATATAATGGTTGAAAACAAAACGCTAAATTATTGGAATACTACTCATGTATGTTTTGTTGCCGATAAGTCATAATCAACAGGCTTGAGGCGACAACAATTTTAAATCGGCCAATATAAATTATGAAAAACCTAATTTACCTGACAAGACAACCATATTTAATCTATGAAATGATTGAAGCATACATATCTACTCTCAACTCAGCATTAAATAATTTTTTTTCTGATGTGTAAGCAAACAAAAACCTTATGTTCAAATGAATAATGAATAGAGAGCGGCCACTCAATTTGTAAAATGTCTCTTTTTCGTGGGCTCAAAGGTGAATCAAGGCTAAGAAACAAAACTGAGATCAAACATTTCAGAAGAGAGCAACAAAATATATTTTAATATCAATATGCAGTTAAAAAAAGCAACAGCTGAAATTTATTTTTGATTACGATTACGCACCCTATCGCCTTTCGGCATGTTTTGGCCTCGCGTCAGTCTCTAACAAATAGTCTTCAAATGCCGACTGTTATCACGGTTGTTTTTTATATTTAGTGTTAATTTTGTGATATCTTCTTATAAGTTTGCAATGGAGTACATTATTGAATCGTTTTGTGCTTCGATCTTTTTTGCATACATATTTTACAAATGGGCAAACAAAAATGTGGATTATTTCGCTAAACGTAATATTGCCCACGAAAAGCCATTTTTTCTTCTCGGTACTAATCTAACTGTCTTGGAAGGCAGGGAAACAACCCAGGAGTTGTTAATAAGACTTCATAATCAGTTCAAAAAAGAGTAAGTAACATGGAAAAGCTTTTATTATAAGCTCTTTTAGTACACTTACATTTTCTTACGAATAGGGTTCAAAAGTCTAAGTGCAACCACACGAAATGAATTTAAAAAATTAAATGTTGAACCTTGAACCTCAAGCAAATGCATGTTCGGTGCATGCCTGTACTTAAATATTCAAATAATTATTTTAACATGCTTTGCACTGAAAATAAAATGTCATTTCAGGAAAATTTATGGTTATCATGATTTTCGAACACCAAAATTCGTTATAAGTGATCCTCAACTCATTGAAAAAGTAACTGTCAAAGACTTTGAATATTTCTTAAATCGCTGCGAAAACCAAGCAATTCTGAGCGATGACATTGCATCTCGTATGCTATGTGCAGCTAACGATAAAACCTGGATAGAAGAGAAAGCAATGGTTTCACATCTTTTCACAGAAGACAAAATAAGTCAAGTTTTCGAAGTCGTCAACAAGTGCAACAGAGCTGCAATTATGTATCTTAAGCGAAAAATCACAACTGAAGGAAAAGAAATCGATCTTGAAGATTACTTTCATCGATATTCCAATGATGTAATTGCTTCCGCTGCATTTGGAGTCAAAATAAATTCCTTCAACAACAGGGATAATGAATTCTTCAACATGGCTGCAGATCTTCTAAGAACTCGAAGTCTTTTTGCGGCCTTAAAAGCCTTTTACTTGACAATATCTCCACATGTCTATAAGGTTTGTTGTTGAAGTTGAAAACCTCGTTCAACATATTCCAAACTGTATGTTTTTCAGGTTTACAGATTGAATAGAGTTTATATTAAAGCTCTTCAATTTGTACGAAATATATTCAGTCGAATATTTGGTCGTAAAACTCTTTCCGGAGACCCTAAAGACGCTCAGAAAGGAATGGAATTCACAGAAATTATCAGAGGCTTTTTAACAAAATTCAGCAGTGCAATAAAATCGGTGGTCTTAATAGTTTTTCCACAAATTTCACTTGTGTGTTTGTATTTAAAATATGTATTAAAGTACTAAGCTCTAACCTAATATCTATTATTCCTTCAAGATTGTCAACTTCATCTTCTTCATACAATCAATTCGTAGTTATGTGAAAAACTTTTTCAATCCAAAACCAAAGGAACGCAAAGAAGAGAGAATAACTCCAACAACAGATGAGATTAAACCCCGAGACAACAAAAATAAGGTCGTGCGCGGCGGACAGGTAGTTTTGAGAAATATCGCTGGTGGAGTGAAGTCAGTCATACTAGCAATATTCCCGCAACTCATATTGGTATGTTACATTGTTTTGTATGAAAAAATAAATTGTGAGCAATACACCATGTAAAGCTCAAAAGGTATTATAATTGATTCTAAGCGAGTTTGTGTTTCTTTTTCAGATTAGCAGACTGTATTTATTTATTAAAACAGCCATAAACTATTTCAGAGGCAAAACTGTTGGACAAGCAGTACTTCAAAAAAAGAAGAAGCTCTCAAAAGTCGAGTCAGCACTTTTGAAACTAGAGAGATTTGTTGTTGTGATGAAGTTGCTGATACTCACTAATTTTCCAGCAGTAAAAAAAGTATGTTTGTCTGTCTAATTAGTGTTCATGTGAGTAATATTCAAACAATTTCAGTTAGTCAAAATTAGGGTACTTAATACAAAAGCTCTTAACTATATGAAATGTCTGGCCACTCAGACTCTCCAATCAAAAGAAGGTGAGTCTATTGTTCGACAAGACATGATACATTATATGCTTGAGTCAAGGAAAAAAAATGGTGCTATTATGGAAAATGAGGAAATCGTCAGTTCTCCCATCGAGGATGCAAGCAAAGTCACTGACAATGAAATTGCTCAATGCATTATGTTTTTATTTGCCGGCCTTCAGCAAATATCAAAACTATTGTGTGTTATTGTTTACGAGTTGATGAAAAACCCAGACATTCAGGAGAAACTTTTAGAAGAGGCTCTGAAGATGAAAGACGAATTGAAAGGTGCCGAAATTTCATATGAGACTTTAACAAAAATGACGTATTTGGATATGGTTGTGCGTGAGGCCCTTAGAAAATGGCCCTCTGAACCAATCCTGAATAGAGTTTGTACAAAACCATACACCCTTACCGATGCTGAAGGGAGAACTATTCAGGAATTCAAACCTAGAGATATTATTTGTGTATCTGTTTATGCGAGTCATTTCGATGAAGAATATTTCGAAAATCCATTTACTTTTGATCCGGAAAGGTTTAGTAATGAAAAAAAGTCTAATATTAAAGCGTACACGTATTTTCCTTTCGGAGTCGGAGCTCGAAACTGTAAAGGTACTTTTATGTCTACTATTTATTACAGCAGTATACAAACTTAATTGAGTTTTAACGCTTTCTCCAGGTAAAAACTTTGGCCTTACTGTTGTTAAATTGATGCTGTACCATTTAATCTTGGAATTCAACTTTTCTTGTGGTTTGAGGTCTACCCTTGATTTGTTTGCAGCAACAAGAAAAATTCAATTAAAACAGTCTGAATTCTTTTGGATGAAGTTAATTCCGAGGAGCAAGGAAATAGATCTAGAGGAAAGTAATGTATGTTTGTCTAGTTATGAGGTTATTGAAAAACAAGCCTAACATTTTGTATTAAAATATTTGTATTTATAAAATTAAAGAAGAATGATTTTATAAGAATTTTTTTTTTCTGTTTAAGAACATAACCAGACCTGGCACATGTCAAAATTGCTTACCTCAAAACGCTTTGAATATAGTACCTAAGTTACATTTTTCTTTGAATTTATTCCAAAGACGAGATGATAAAAATACCTACGTACTATCTTGTTAAGGTTTCAATTTCATAATGGCAACGTTTGCATGTGACAATGATCTTGATGCCCACTATAGAAATAATATTGTCCTTGAAAGCATATACTAAAATACGAGAACTTGTTGAAAAAAAATACAACACAGTTTTGTTTTTCATTAAAAAAAAAAAAAAAACAGAAATCATCATCTTCTTTCTCGTCGTCATCGTTTTTGTTGAGATGTAATACCATGAACTTGGTGCTGTCTTCAGAAACTTTTAAATTGCATTTACATTGCTGCATAGAGGATTACATTTTATATTTGAAATGCACGTTCATGCCACACTGGTACCAGCATCATTAGCACCAACACAATCTCATGGTAAAATATATCTTATTACTTTAGCCTTCTCTCCTTTACCACTTCGGCCGAGAAGCACAAAAGGATTTAATTACGTTGATTATTTAATGTACTTTAAGTTGAAGGTATACGATTCACAAGAATCCTCTTTGGCCATCTGGCCCTCACTATAAGAAAACGAATGAAAGGACGAAATTTTATCTTCCTACTTACATTCATACAAACGTACCTACTTACGTGTTCCACTGTATATTCACTGTTTCAACGGCCTTGGGCCGAATAAATATTCAGGGTATAAAAACACCCTTGATTCCCCACCAGAGCTCCTTACAAAGCTTAAAACGTGGAACAAAAAAACAAAAACAACAAACTTAAATAAAATAAAACACCATCACCCATCGCATCCTAGTTCGTAGATCCTTTATGTAATTAAAGAAGATTGTAAGTGACTTTGTCTGTATGTCTGACACAGTGGTAGTGAAACATTATACACATTAACAATTTATTCGTCTGTTTCACTGCTCTGATGGCCCCATCTTCGAAATGGAACAGGGTTTAAATGGGCCCAGTGCCAGCGTCAGCGTCAGCAGTGCCCATCGAGCCGATGGTATTCGCACAAGTCCTTAAACGGGTTAATTCATTGACCCAGATTTTATTACTATTTTGTGCATGGAGGTTTAAGTGAGTCCAAGCATGAGTCCTTAGGGTTTTCTTTAAGGGAGATTATCTTTTCGCTTCATGACTATGTGTGTTAGTATAGGTAAAGCTATTTGGCGACAATATTGTGAAAATATTGGTGGCGCCAAGAAAACTATAAAGCTCCTCAATAGCCGTTTTATCTCTTAGTTGATGTGAAAGGACGAAGAAGTGGAGTAATAAAATACAACATATTTATATGTTGGCTTTTTATTGGATAGATCAAGTCAGCATGTAGATGAATATAGCTTGCGTAGGCATGATTCAGCTTAAAAAAAAAATTGTTTTCCAGAAGAAGAATAAAATATGTACATACATATCTGTCATCGTAAATATCCGGTGGATCAAATTCTATGTTGAAGGAAAGGGAATAAGGCGTGCGTAGGTGTTTATTCTTAAAAACAAAAATTTTAATTGGAAATAAGCTTCTTTATTTCACTGACACATGTTCCAAAATACAAAACCAAAAAAGATTGCTTTACTTGTTATAATGTTGAATTGGATTTGAAACAAATATTTTTAAATACATAAAACGAATTGCTGACATTTGAAAGCATAACGGAAAGTCGTATCCAATAATCAAGAAAATAAAAACGGAATAAAAAAAAGAACAAACATCACTTTCATTCAAGGAAACAACACTTAACACTGCATTCCGTTCCGCCCTATTTCAGCTTTAAGAAAAAATGTTTTTCAGTTTTCAAATTGTTATATTGTTGTTCTATTGTTCACCGACAAAACGTTTTCATTTCCTGTGATGATTTTAAATTGCGTGCTCTGTTTTTTCCTCTGTAGATTATATTAATTTTATTCTGTCCTGATACCAACCCAAAGGACTAACAATATGAAAACTAAACCAATCCAATTTCACTGGCCACCACCACCGACTCGAAATGTGTGCTGGTATATGGATAAATGGATATATGCATTTAAAAACTAAAATGATGGCATTCACTGTTCAAAAAAAGCACACAACATTTTTAGAGATTTAGACAGAGTGATTTTGTTATATCCGTTCAGCTGGACTTATACAAACATAACTCTGCAAACGCTATTTGTTTTTCGTGCACATTGGATTTTGCTTAGGGAAACAAAAGCGCAAATGTGTTTTCCGTTTCATTGTTGCATTATTTGTTTTGCCTAACACAACCGGAAATGCAATGTATACCTATTCGTGAGTTAGTGTTGAGCATCGTAGTTTCTTATAATCTACGAATTTGTTGAATTCGGAATATGTATATTCAATTTCAAAATAAAAATTTTGGACATTTCCGAAGCATAATATTTCTCTAACGATGTGCGTTTTCAGATTGTTTTAAAATAAAGAAGTATGCGTTGGTTTTGTTGAAATACTCAGTTGAATCAAATTTATCTAACTTTGTATACACAAATTTTAGAAAACCATTCCCACGATGAGAAACAGCTTTCAAAGAAAACCATTCAAACGATTCCAACGTTTTACGCTTTTAAAATCTTTCACAATTTTTTATAGCAATTTTTTTTTTCCAGTAAACAACACTAACGGTTGGTACACAACGTGAAGTTTTATTTTTTTTCTCTATAAAACCTTAATGGAATGCACATCCTGGGCATAATCCAATCTAAGACCAGAATAAAAAGAAAAAAAATGAAAATTTGTATGACGTTTTTCGCAGTTCTTAAAAGTCCTTGTTTCGATATAAGCTTGCGGTGTTACTCGGTAACGAAATGGAATTGCGTTGTTGTTCTTTCATCATCATCTCTGTAGCCAGTAGACAACTGTTTTATAGCAACACTACTGGGTATATTGAACTTGAATAGATAGGAATATGGCACTTTTTTCCAATAAAAGCAGAAAAAATTGCAAAGAAGAATGTGCGTTTCCACTCAAATTTTTTCCATGTTTTGCGCTATTGTCTTTCAAAAAGCTAGAGATTGCAAACTTGAAAAAACAAATGAAGAATATCGCTCTTTGACAAGGACTCATAGGAGGCCACTTCTCAACCCTCTTCTTTCCATTTCTATGGCTGCCTGCTGGTGGTGGTGATTGAGTGTGCCTTCTACATACAACACAAACACACTATCAGGCGTTTATATTCTTTAATATTTCATTATTTCAATGTGCGGCTCCACCTGTGTTTGTTCAACAATCCGGTGTTCCTTTTGCCGCTTACCATTGCCATTGCCATCACACTTCATTCATTTCATCGTCATTCTCATCATCTTTTTCGCAGCCTTCGTCTTCGTTGTTGTTTTAAAGTCAACCACGTTGTGATATTTTTCGTTGTCAAGATGTATGTATCCGTTTGTTTTACGTGCATTAATTTTTCTCTCATCTCTTCGGCAATATAAGGATACACTTTATAGTCCAGTCATTTGGTAGTTTTACCTGGAAAGTTTTCCGGGAGTTTTGAAAATTGGTTAATTTATAGATTTGGGTATGCCCTTTTCGAATTTCAACTTTGCCACCTCGTACCCCCGCCGCTCGCACCGCCATCTTGAAAAAATGGCGCCTAAAAACGGTTTTTTGGGAATATCTCCTTTCCGACGCATTTTACGAAAAAAATATCTTGTACAAAATTAAACTAGAAAAAATTTCCTACAATTTATGTATTAATAATTTTTTTCATAAAATCAATAGTTTTTGGCGTACGAGCGCCACAAAATATCATTCATCATTATTACGAGAAATACCTGCGCTTCAACTGAATAAGCACAAAATTTTTCTGAAGTTTGTTGTCCATTTTTTCCTCACTTTGAACGTTAATGCATCATTTGATGATGCTTACCGATAGCTTATGATGTTGAGAAAACAAATCAAAAAGAATGATTTAAAAAGGACCACTATTTTTTACCTGCCTCTCATGCAAAGCTTTCCAGATTGAAAAACTCAGTTATTTTTTGCGTCAACTGAATAAGCAAAACTTTTAAAAATGCAAATAAAATCAAACGGAAAGAAATGAACAAGATTTTCTTTAAATATTTTTTTTATTGGTTATTTCCAGTATTGGGTACTACCACCTTTATTCTTGATTACTTCATAAATTCCGGCTGGCATGGAATCGTATAAACTCCAGCGAAATTTCTCTCCATGGTAACTTAATGCCTGGAATAAGCGATTCTCTGTCCTCAAACTGACGGCCTGACTCATAGACTTTACGTACCAACCATCCCCATTCATTTTCTATGAGGTTCAGGTCAGGTAAATAGGGCGACCGTTGAAGTAATTTAACATTCTAGTCCTGTATCCCACTTTTGACAGTGCACGACGTTTGGATGGGGTCGTTGTCATATTGGAAAATCCATTTATAGGGTCCAAAAATATCCGAAAATGAAGGAAACTTTCTTTCCAATATTCTTTTATAGGTAATTGCAGTCGTTTTTGACGTTTAAAACTCAAGCTCAATAGTCCCATATAGTAGCTAACTGCTCCCCATATCATAACTCCACCTTCTCGACCATGATGCCGCGCTTAAAATCGTTCTTCTTTTCTCAAATCGTGAAAGTAATAATTAAAACCACCAGGGACATCAAAATTTAAACTCTTCTCATCCGAAAAAAACCGCGTTGTGCCACACATTTTTCCAACTCACATCGAGTCTTGAAAATCTTAAACGAATATCTTTTCGTTGCTCGTTTAATGGTGGTTTCTTTTGGAGTTGCAATCATTTTAAATGATCTGCGCTGTTTGGTACTCTGTGGACTGTTGAAACACCTGCAGTTACACCAACTTTTTGTTTAATTTTTACCGCGGAGCCACATGAACTGGAAGCACATCTCAAAATTGCTCGTCGATCAACTTCGAATGTTGCCGTTTTTTACTACCTTTCATGTTTTACTCGTACAAACTTTGGTTTCTGAGGTACGAATAGACAACACTAAGACTCCGATCAACGTTGGTAGCTATAGCACGCACGGTCAGTCTTAATTCTTTTAACGAATCAACCTTAACTCGTCCGACACTATTAAAGCTTCTGATCTAACCATATTTTTTTTTTTAATTTTAATTTAACGGCTAAATGCACTAACAGCACTTCAACTTTTGATTTGGTATACCAATTAACTTAAAACTCTCAGAACCAACTAAAATAATGAGAGTGAAAGATCGTGTGCTTATTCAGTTGACGAAAATTAAAACTGAGTTTTTTAATCTGGAAAGCTTTGCATGAAAGCCAGGGAAAAATAGTGGTCTTTTTTAAATTATTCTTTTTGATTTGTTTTCTCAATATCATAAGCTATCGGTAAGCATCGTCAAATGATGCATTAACGTTCAAAGTTAGGAAAAAATGGACAACAAACTTCAGAAAAATTTTGTGCTTATTCAGTTGAAGCGCAGGTATTTCTCGTAATAATGATGAATGATACTTTGTGGCGCTCGTACGCCAAAAACTATTGATTTTATGAAAAAAATTATTAATACATAAATTGTAGGAAATTTTTTCTAGTTTAATTTTGTACAAGATATTTTTTTCGTAAAATGCGTCGGAAAGGAGATATTCTCAAAAAACCGTTTTTAGGCGCCATTTTTTCAAGATGGCGGCGCGAGCGGCGGGGGTACGAGGTGGCAAAGTTGAAATTCGAAAAGAGCATACACAAATCTATAAATTAACCAATTTTCAAAACTCCCGGAAAACTTTCCAGGTAACCCTCTTATTTTTTACCAAATGACTGGACTATTACTGTCACACGGAAAATGAATTAACCATAATATCTGAGTTTTGTTCACCTCTTTGGAAGGTACCTAACCTCCACTCGTTGTAACACCGACCGTTTAGAAATATTTAAGTTAATCTTTTTTTTTCAGTGACACTCGCTGATCTTATAAGCTGAAATACAAATCTATATGGCTTGAAATTGTCTGAACAAGTTAGAACGAAGAATTATAATGCGTTCTCCATGATTCTCAGCATTTGTTGCCTCTTAAAACTTCTGTTTTTGCAAAAGGATATGGCCTAGTTAAGGGCTGTTAGAAAAATCGAAACAGGTATAAGATTTCGATCTCTTTAATTCTCACAACTTTGAGTGCCGGAAAGGAGTAAGTTCTTATGAATAAAGGAAGGATTTTTTGCGGTCAAATAACATTCGGGAAAAAGAAGTGTGGGAAAATAGTTTGCAGTCATATGGGTTGCTGTCTTCCGGTTGGCGAGTTTTTCGTTTTCGGTCTTTCGACCCCTGATGGAGCAACCTTAGACCCCAGAAATTATCGCTTATCTCCTTGATAAGCTAATTCCAAATTGTATATTGAACTTCTCCATGGACTCTTATCTACAATTTCGACGGTTTGTTTAGCAAATTCTTTAAAGGAATAAAACTTAGCTTTCACTCAACGTTGAAACTACCATAAATCATACTGTCAACCCATGTAGCTGAATAACCAGCAAATTTCGGTCCTACACGTTGACCTGAACTAAAGCATATGTACGGTCATTGAATAAGGCAAAAATGAATTGCGATTCATTGCTTGTATTCTATAGAAGTTTTAGTAACCAGTTGTCAGTTTGTTTTCAAGAAACTACTAAGAAGTCAGATGACAGCAGCATTATTGTTCAACAACAATATTGATACGTTTATTCAACAAAAAATTACATAAATACGAATAAGAATTAAAGAGTAAACTTAGATTTAATATATTTAGAACCTTTCTTTTAGAATTCATTACCTGTTTTATCAATTATCATTTATCAACCCAATCCTCTATATTATTTTCAAGAAACTTCATCCTCGAAATTACAACTTTGTTGAACCACAAAATTAATGCCGTCTCACTCATCTATGTCTAATTAGAGCTACATTCCCCAAGCATTCTTTCTTCAAACTCGCGTATCAGAATTTTCTCAAAGTAGGCATCTTCTAATTAAAATACCCTTCGGTTAAACAAATGAACCCCCAAGCGGAAAAGGTTTTTGAAACTTACATTTTGTTGATTACATTCCTCGCGTTGTAAGAAATCTAATTTCCATTTTTTTAACATTGAAGTCTTGGTGTTTTTTCGTTGGAGGTTGAGAATGATATTGAGTGTTAGTACTGCCAGTATCACCCTGTCATCATCCCTACCCTACCCTTTCATCAAACGCCCCCGCTTACACACATACCGCGACTAATAAACACAGATAATCGGAAATAACAGTAATAAAAGGAAAGAACGAATAACGAACACAAACGAAATTATTTAGCTTCTTACTTTTAAGTAAATCCGACAACGTTTTGAAGCCGTTATCTAAGGCCGTCTTTCGAGGAAATTTGTTTTCGTAGGTATAGCTGCTGTTCTCTTATCTGACAGGATATCACCCGCCACCAGGATTCCCTACTGCTGTGTTTGTTGTCGTTGTCGATGGTTGTTGTCGTCGCCGTCGTCGCTGCTGTATTCTCCAAGTCGATTGTGTCACGCAAGCAGAAGGCGTTAGCGATTATCCTTATAGGGTTTAATTAAATTTATAGCACATGTGGAAGAAAGGTGGCTGTTGTAACACACTTAAAATTCGAAGGCACATAAAAGCTTCTATAGCAGCTCCGAGCTCGAGCTCCGTATTTCGAATTAAGTTTTAGGCGAAAACCATTTAAACGCAAGGGTTTCAGCAAGCGCGGATTGCTAACTCAAAAAAACTTAAACATTTTGTTTTGTTAGTAACATAATATTTGGACTGTGTAACCCGAAAAATCACAGCTGTCAATAGCACAATCGAATCATTTATCAACCGTTTATCGATATATTTTCTTCTCTCGGTTTGTATACACGCAGATAGCGTTATTCGCCGTAACGTGTGTATATGAGCTTTTGTCGATGCTTTTTTTATTTTGGCACTTTTGGGCCACCCATGCGTTCAAAGCAATAGAAAAGAAAATCCTTAATAGGCCTTGTTTCCTGTCGATGATGTTTTCAATTCAAAAGAAAGACGAAATACCGAGTGGGTGGCTGGGTGAATTTTCTTTCTTTTTTCCCGTCGAGTGAAAATTTTAGACGCGAAGGAATACACATATCATAATTGGATTATTTAATTAATGTAGAACCACTAACGAAACAAAGAAGTTCTTGCAAATATAAATCTTAAAGCTAATTGAATTGAAGCAAGGTTTTCCAAATTCCACAAACCGAAAAGCATCAAACCATTAACTTTAAAACCGGCCGAGAAGAACTCAAACGGAACAACCAAACTCTCGCAAAAGATACCAGATGACTGAACGGAAACTTCAAAACGGAGAGCAATTGAAGATGTGTTTTGTGTATCCTTGCAAAATTTCCCATCGTTAGTTATATCATTATACATACAGAGAGATATTTTTTGACAGCCACCAGTGAGCCAGGGCTAAAACTAAAACAACCAGATGATGTTGAGAAAGGTTATTTTTTCTCAGGACATGCGCACAAGCCCTATAGAAGGTAGATGGTATTTGTTTCTACTTGTTAAATTTAAAAAAAGGGGAATTTTTCGCATTTCGAATTTATTCCTTCATAGATCCTTGGTTTTGTGTCTGGTGCTGGAGCTTGATGATGGCACCTACCTTACTCTGAGACTTTGGCTAGTCATAAGAGCAATATAGATAAATTTCGTGCTTTCAAAAGGAGAATGCTCTTACGCTGTCACCTGCTGGGGCATGCCTTGGCAATGGTGATGGCATTAGAGCTCACTCAGTAACAGTGGCCCACTTTGAAAAGAGGGATGCTGAAATTCATAACCGTATTTTATTAAAGTGCTTAAATCATTGAAATGTTTACCTTTTAGAAGCCTTTTACACAGTTTTCTGTACAAAGAAAATAAGACTAGCTTTAAATGTTTCAAAAAATGGATAAAATCATCTAAAATCATTTTTTTACCCATAAGAACCACTGTACGGAAGACGACGACGACGACAACCATGACGGAGACGGAGCTCTTAGTCTCTAGCATGTCCCTAAGTTATCTGCGTCGTGCTTCGTCCTTCTCGTACACTTCAAATCCCTTAGTGAAAAGGTTATTTCGCTGAAAAGGAATTGTCAGTATCGCTTTATGTTATGAAAACAACAATATAGAACAACACGACACCAAATTGTTGAATTTTTTAAGGTACCCACGGCACGTCTAAATGCGTTTGCGTAAAAAAACTCTGGATATTGACAATAAATTTATGACCGACAAAAATAGAACAACAATTAAATATTGAAAAAGGGGCTTTTTGCGGAGAAAATTATTTCGTAAAATTTATCTATTCATAGGGATCTTTAATTAAATTCTATCGGTTAATTAATATAGTGACACATTAGTTGAAAAGTTATGCATTGAAATGATAGAAGATGTCAAACCATGAGGACGGGAGTGCAGACACACCATACCACAGAAAATAAATTTTTGAAGACATGTTCCTTTCAAAGATGATGTCCTTCCTTGACAAGTCTTAACGTCACTTGTGGTTTATGTGAATGTACACATATATGCTGGCGTGCCTACTTAACTACGCTACATACGATTTTTTCGACGACATATGATTATATCTGGTTGTGGGTGGGTAAATAGAGAGTGACATATGAGAAGCTTTATCTATTTATTCTCATCAGAGAGCATTATTGTGTAAATATTTTGACAACACTTTTGCTTCCCGTCTGATGTTCTCTTGCAACACCCTCCTCCTTTTTAGCCCACTCTTCATTTCGACTCATTGTATACCTACTCTTGACGTTGTTTGCATGTTCCTGATATTGCTGTGCCTATTGGTACATAATATTTTCTTTTATGACCTATTCATATTCATTTCCATTTCCGAGTTGTAAAATATTTTGTGTGTTTCCTTTGTGTCTGTGGTATGAATTTTGTAGAATTATCTTCACCACTGACAATTACATACTCTTGTAAATTGAGATTTAACAATGTTCTTCACATAATTCAAAATTAAATTTTGAATTTAAACATCTGATTAAATTTGACCTTTTGTGATGTGCGAATAACTTTTTGTGTTGAGGTTGGGCATAGGTTAAGTACCTTAATAAAATTCACGCCTTAAACCATCAAGATGTTCTGTAGACAGAACAGCTCGGTGCACGTTCTAGAAGGTTTAGGTTTATGATTCGAGAACAGATTAATTTAACCGACAGAAAAGCATAGCAACAATTTTAATACATTCTTGACTCTACAAGACCTTGAATAAAGTTGCAAATTCTTGTCTGTTGTGTTCTTTTTCTTGTTTTTTTTTTTTTTTTAATTAAAAATGAAAAACGAAGTCTGCGATAAAACATGACGTTAATTACACACCTGCCTACGCACATATGATTGACATTAAAAATGTTAATTTGCTTATTCCTAACTTACTCTGTACTAGCTGCCCCATATAACTTTGCTGCTTGAAAAAAGAAATAAAAAAGCGGAGCAAGAAAATTCTTGCCAGAAAGTTCTTCTTAGGGGCCGGTTATAGCTATCAGAAAAACGGATCAGAAAAAAAATTCTTTTCCAAATTTGACTGCTCTAGAACTTCATTTGAGTGAAATATTTATGCAATTCGACGAACATTTATTTGAAATATTTTTTTCAAAAAGAATTAAAACATTTATGACCGAATTTTATTAGAAAATTGAATTTAAATTTTTTTCTGATGAGATTTCATTTTTCTGAACAGCTGATTGTAAAAACTTCAAAAATATTCCATTTCGTTTTTCTGATGTGTTTCGATTTTTTTCTGTTCCGATTACATCAGAAAATTTTTTTCTGATGAAAAAAAAAATCTGATGTCATAAAATAAAGCGTGCAGCTAGATTTCTGACACAAAATTCTTGGTTGCTATAAACACTCATCAGAAAAATGTGTCAAGTTTTCACTGTTCCAATTTTTTCTGATGGATTTTTTTTCTCATAGCTATAACCGGCGACTTAAATACGGATTTCCTATATCCGTAAGAGACTGTCAACGTAAATAACAAAATAATTGAGAAGCCTCTTATTGAAAGAGTTCATACCTTTATCAGGGTCATGCGGTCTACAAGACACTGTTGATTGCATAATAAAACGTTTTTGGCTTTTAAGTTGTGCATATAAATCGCTTTACAAATTAAATTCTACCAACGCAAGGTACGCACATCTATAGCTACTTTATATCAGTACAATGTCGGTAAAATACCGTAATAAACTTAATGGGCTCCAAATATAGCATAATTATATAAAGAAACTCTTTTCTCTCTCCTTCACATGTACAGATAATTTGCTAAAGGCTTAACCTCTTACAAACTTAGATAACTTCTTACACAGCGTCTTGTGTTTTAATATACACACATGAACTTTGGTCGTCTCACTTATACGATACACCAAACAACAATCCAATACAAAAATATCTATACGTTACAAAGGCTAAGAGTATGAAACATAAATTAACCTTAACACATCCGCACATATTCATTATTTTTACGGTTCGGAGTGGTACTAGGTACTCACTTCTATTAATTTGCTTTCATCGCTTATTTAACACAACACCATTTCGAACGTTAACTTTTTGATTCATTTATAACATTTATCACTTGTAAGTACTGTTTTAAGACAAAATGTAGCTTGTATAAAACTCATGTTATCCGTTCCCATTGATTGTTTTACCACTGCCGCCGACGCCGACCGGTTGCCGCGTTTCAGGGCTAGGTACACACATATCTAAGACTCGTTGAATTCGAGCATCAAGTTAAGGTATGCAATTTAACCTTAACAACATTCGCCTGAAAAATTGTGATATTCTGTTCCTTGTTTGAATTAACTGCTCTTTTTGGAAGGCAATTATGTATCTTTTATGACCTTATTAAGTCCATCCCATTCATTGGGCCCCCCAAAGGCGAAACCATTCAAGTGAAATTTTCTTCTTTGTAAAATGGTCCCCAATCGTCCCTGAGAATTATAACCTGCCTCAAAGGCAATTTATCTTTCAAATTACTGAGGTATAATATGTACTGTACACCTACCAACTTCCATGCTACACGTCGACTTGCCCACAGGCAAGTAAAGTACCCTTCAGCAATTATTTCCAGGTCGAGTCTACGACTCTTCGTTGTGCCATTCAGCCACAGTTGTGTTTTTGATTAATGGACCAAAGGAAGACTTATTCTGCACTGCATCCATACAGTTATAGAAATACAAAAATAATTTGAACAGAAGTCCTCGAAAAAAAAAAAAGTCAAAAGAGATCTTTTCTAAGAGAACTTTTATTGAATTATCTTAATGCCACTCACTCTTGAATTAAATGAAAATTAATCAATGGTTCGAACATCGTCTCTCTCTCCATCAATCAGAACGAATTATCGCACCTAAATCTTTCAATAGGGGCACAAAAACTGTCAAAACCAATTTGGAATTGGAATGAATTATCGTAACAGGATGACAGCGACAGCAGTATAGAGAGGAAGCGTGAAGAAGTCAAGAACACGTGACAGCCGAGTTCGAAATTCAAGCAGATCAAATTAATATCAACGAGAATTGCATCGAAAACGCAGGTCATAGTTTGTTAAGCTTTAAACCATTAAGGTGAGTTAGCTTGTTTTAGTTGTAGAAAAAATCGACAGGATTAGATTGAGAAAGGTTATCAGTGGCGGGAGTCAAGAAAATAAATTAAATTATTTCTATACGTGCTTCTTGTCTCGAACCGTCCTGCTAAAACAATCTTTCATATTCGCTCTAATCGCTATATTCTTTTTTCAAGCAAGCTAGTTGATTCGCAGTTTACTATCAAAACTTACGTTGACAATTATCAACATTTCAACTTCTAAATGTCAGTGTAGATGTCCTCTCATTTCGCATAATTAATAGTCCAATTAAAGTGAGTGATAGCATAATTATTAAGCCAACTAAAACACAATCTTTGAGTACCTCTAAACACTAATTATAAGGAAGTAGATTGGTTAAGCTACGTGCCTAGCATTCGAATAAAAATATTAATTATCCTAGTAGTACAATCAATAAAATTCAGATCTTCCGTCTATTCAATGGGAACCTTAAGGATGTCCCTTTTTAAATTTCAATTGGATTAGAGTGGATTTTATTTGATCCAGTATCATTTTGGTGATTGAAGGCAGGCATTTGGAATTTGTGCTTTGAGATGGGTGAGTTGCGTGAAATATTGTTATAAAAATTTGATAAATGATAAGGGGTTTGTTTTAACAAAGGTTTTTTTTTTAACAGGGCTTCTTATTGTTATTATTTTTGTTGGGCTTCCTCATCCTAGATAGAGGTTCCTGTTTCTTTTTCGGTTTGTAGTCAAAATAAAAATATTAAAACAATTTGGTGGTACTGAAAATGATCTCATGCACATCTTTAGAAATTCACATGATTCGGAGTAGAACAAAAACAGTGCCCTTATATACAATAAATTTAAAGCTGAAAGAGTATCAACAGATTTTAGTTTATTAATAGTGCCGATCGTTTAAAGTGGAACTGACACATATACAATTCTGTAATTTTCATTTTTTTTTTATAATCAACGCGCACTCAAGGGATTTTTTTCATTACCCTTTATATGCCAAGAGCACAGTGCGAGTATTAGGGAAAGGGTAGAGGATGTAAAAGGAGGTGTCGGTGAACATTGGTTTTGAATTCTTGAATATAACAATGACTGGGGAAGACAGAGTGTGGAAGAGAGTTCCACATTCGCGTAGTACGGCTAAAGAACGATTCTCTGTACTTGACAGTACGTCCAAATTTGGGCTCAAGGGTGAACTGATGGGCATTCCTCGAGGCGCGGGTATTACGGTTGAATGTCTTCAGGGGAGGAATGCAACTGGCTATTTCACTAGAGCATATACCGTTGAAGTATCGGTAAAACAGGGTGAGACATGAGACATTACGCCGATGTTCTAGAGATGTAAATGACTCAACGATGGTATTGTCACCAATCATTTTGAATGCTCTTTTTTGGATACTGTCCAGAAGACCTAAGTACGTCACTGGAGCACCAGCCCAGACGTGAGAATTGTACTCAAGCTTAGGACGTATTTAGGTTTTTGAGTTAAATAATTTATATTGTATTGTAAAAGCATTTCCAATGTAGATATATACTTAATCTATATACTGATGTTTATGTTCTTATATCAAACCACAAATTGCATTCAGTATTTTCAAAAGAAGAAAAGAATCCGAGTTTTAGCTATATGCATCTTTTGTTCATCAAATATCTCTTGTTCTTTCAGTTCTGGCTTTGCTTTTTTGTCATTTGAAACAAAATAAAAATGCCAAGAGCAGAAGGCATTTTTTTATTACTTCATCACCAGGCTTAAATGTTTTGATGAATAGTATCTAGATTGATGAGACGGATCATACTCACATCTTTTTAAATATTCTCAAGGATAAATGTTCAATGTGACGTACATAAATCACCCACCGAGTTGTGTACAATGTTGATTTGAAGTTTCTATTTTCTTTGCCAGATTTAATATTGAAAAGTACCTATTATTTATAATGCTTAAAACAAATTTTCCTTAGTAATATTTCTTATGTTGGTTCTTATTTTACAGTTTTGTTTGTATCAGCAACCTCAAAATAGAAATAATAAAATCATGCTTTGATCTTTTCGTCGTAAAAGAATTATGTACAAACGCACACAATTGTGACCCTAATTTAATTTAGCCAAAAGATAAAAGCCAAATCTTATACTCGAATAACTAACAATTGCTTTTGTAGGCTTTCAAAAGACTGGTAAAAATATAAAGATACCTAGATGAAAGGACAGAGAATATGAAACTTACGTCTTAGATATTAAGAAGAAATAATAGACGCAACAAATTATAGCCGGATGTCCTCTCTTAAAAAAAAAAAACGTAAACTTCTTCAGGCGCATTCATTTTGTATTCGTGTCACAACAGAACGGAAAATTCTGCTTAAAAGGCAATATCTATTCAAACCAGGACTTCCTGTCCCACAAATCCCTTCTGCCTTATTTTTATTTCTTCCCATCTATGGTTTATCCGTCGTTGGTTGTTTGCTTAATTTTTTTTCCCGTCCGTAATGGGGAAATGGGACGCTTGCAGCAAAATATACAATAAAACGAACGAAAAAAAACGAACAAGACAACATTCTACCAATCCTTTCAAAGATGTATTCTGATTATTTCCTTTTTAATGTAAATAATGAAAAAATACGTAGGTACTGTCCTTTCTGATATTGAATATACCAGACCAGTGCTTTGTTATTATGTCCAAAAGCCAACAGTACGACAATAATGTCCTTTTTTCTCAAATAACTTAAATAAAAAGTTAGTCATCAAAACTTAAAGGCAACAACAAGGGAAGAAATGCAATTCGATAATAAAATTATGTTCTTCCCTAATTACAGAAAAATGAGAGAGAGAGAAGAGTACACATTTAAAAGAAAAATTATCGCTAAAAACACTCAATGAAAACCATATTATTATAAAGCGTACCTCCCTTCAGAAAACATTAAAATGTTCAAAAATACATAAATCATTTACAATCATTGTCATCGTCGTTTTAAATAAAACGATTTTGAAATAATACTTAGCTATCATCTTCATCTTAAACATTTTCCTAAAGACAACTTCAAGAAACTCAATTTTAAAATCTGTTTCATGTTGCTGTTAGAGCTTAGACTTTCCAGATGTTGAAGGCTCTTTCATAAATGTTCACTGGACTGTGTTACCGTGAAGTACAATTTTCAACCAAAATAACATGTTATACTCACCAAGTCTTATTAAATGCCATCATCTCTCATATAGTCATTTCGCAAGTCCTTTTAGAAAATAGGCGTTTAAGTGCAAGCATATATTGTCTTTATTTATATAGCCTTCAGGTATACATCACCTTATACTTAACAGCCTCCATAATGTACATAAAAAAACTCACATATCTTTCTCTTTAACTCTTCCTTATCGCAATGAATTCTTGCAAACACAAAACACATGCCATTGCCATCTAAACTTCAGAGAAAATAAAGAATTCCTTAAAGCTACCTAACCGCCCACCCAAGTATCCACCTTACTTCCCAAAAAATTACCATTTTCATTTCTTTACGGTTTGAGTTTTTTTTTCTATGCTTGCATGTGTATGGAGCTTATGCTTGTATGTATGTGTATGGACCTAACGTACCTATTTGGTTTTATTTTTTTTTGCGGCTTAGTATTAGGAAAATGAAATTAAATAACCCAAGATAAATACCTAATGCTTTTGCCATTAAGGTCCATGCTTCCACCTGATTCCTGTTTTTGTACACATAGCCTAAGCCACCTTGAACGCGAGCAAACCTTATATCCGTATATATTTAGGTCGTTGTCAAAAGGACTCATCTATAGTATCTATGGGTGACTATGGTGTTCGTTATACCTACGTTGTATTTAATTTTTTTTCGGACAATCGCATTATCCAGGTTGAATGTGTGTGGTCGAAATGCTCCTAGCATTAACCAGCGTTCCTTTCTATTTTCGACTTTGGCTAAATGGGTGTGGAAGTGGTGCGAAGAGGCTAGGAAACGGTATCTGTAAATAAGGATTTTCTATTTATTTTCAATGGAATATTTCAGATGCCTGTGTTGGCAAAATTAGTAATTCACCAAAATACCAATAGATAACGACGACGTGGTGATTCTTCTATTTAATCATTTTTTTTCTGAGGGGATGAAATATTTTTGTTAGCAGTTCAATAGTGAGGTCGAGAATGTTCATAAGTCAACATGGCTCTTTAATAGCTTTTGCTTTCCTTTATAAGCTGACAAGAAAAAAGATGACAATATAATATACGGTGAATATTAATATTGTATTTGAACTTTAATATAATTTTCTTTTTGTCTTGATGGATGGATGCCGAGAAGATGTTCGTATAAGTATTATAATGGTTTAAAAACAACCTTTATGCATGAAAGAACAATAGGCATTTTTTTGTCTGTAAGCCGATGTTGAATTTTCTACTGGCTCATCTAGAGGGTATTGGTTTTTATGTGCCATTATTGTTTGTCGATAGCAAAATGAATAACAGATTCTGGAAGTATCGATATTTATCAATGTTGCTTAGTCTGCTAGAAATGTTAACCCTTCACTCTAGGTAATATATAAAATTCTTACGAATTTGATTTTCGATACCCATTTGAACCTCTGCTTTTAACTCAGAAAAGCACAACGATTGGCAAGCATGTGCATCAGCGGGGTTCAATGCACTAAAGAATAAATTGATTTCGGACAATACTAAGTTTTACTTAGCTTAAAAGTCTGTTCAATATTTTTTTTTTCACAGGGATGCGTTACCCTCCTGCGAATGGGTTGTATGGATAAGATTTTCCGAAAACAACGTTCATGTGCATTCTTGTAGTAAATTACAAGCAAAAAACAGCTTATTGCACTTCGACCAGACATGCTTCGTCCCTCTTTAAAAACTCCTTAACTTTTCTTTACTCCGTCATTCTTTCAAAACAAAAACCTGTACAAAATAAGAATATCCCAATTTCCAAGCCCAACCTACGCTAACTACAACAGAACGGCAGCCAGCAATCTGCATTTTTGATTGTTATTTATCTCATTTGGTTCAAATGAAGCTGAAATGTCGCAGTCAGTAGAGAGCAACTATAGTACAGCTCCTGAGTCCTGACCTCACAAACTCTACCAACTGAAAATAATTGCATTAACAGGATTCAGAGTCAGAAGCACGAAACTAAGCACCAACCAACAAAGTTTCTACCTCAATTTCGTTGGGTTGGCTTAGTTCAGCTCTTTGGAACCATCAAACTGGCAACAGCTTATGAATAATTTGAAAATAATTAGAATGTAATCAAAATTCTCTGATGCATGTTGATTACAATATCGGGTTAATTTTAATGACATGTTTTTCGAAAAATAAACAAACAATATCATTATCATTGTCGTCATCGTTTGCATCATCACCACCGTCATAGTCATTGCAACCGCAACATGGTCTCTGTCATTTTATGTTAATTAGAAAATTTAGGTATATATGAGACCCATGTTTTGCATACCATATTTGCAGCAAGTGCTGCAAAATTTTAATTCAGGTTGAAATTCATAAATGGATTCCTTAAAATGCTTGCATCTTTTTATCTAAGATGAAATGAAATAATCATTAAAAATTTTAAATTCTGAATTTATTTAATTCTCATCAACTTTAGCAAAATTAACCGCCGAAATTGTGTATTTTTGGTTGTTAGGGTGAGTCATATCCCTATAAAGAAAAATGGGATTCATGTTTGGATTAGCTAGTAGCAAGCGAACTGGCAACCGCAGATTGTATTCCTTTCAAATGTTGTTGGCATAGTAGCTTGCGGGTATCCGTGAATCGATTTTTCACGATGAACAGCTCCGTTTTTTACTCCTACTATTCTTATGACCGGAAGAAGAGTATATTTCACCTGGTAGACGCAGGAAAATATGCAGGTTAAGACTAGAGTTTTTCAAAGTTCCAAAGTCCAATTTATCAGATATTTATAGAAATGAACAAGATTGGGTTTTTATCTTATCGCATTGATTAAACTCCAAACTGTGATAAGAATCGGATTAATAAACAATATGGAACACTGTACACTAATTTAAAAAAAGATATTTATTATTTTCCGCCTATGAATAATTAATACTAAAGCACAATAAATGCACAGAAACAATATTTATTTCAATAAAACTAAATGCAACTTTTAATAGTAACTATTGTCCTGTCTATTCGGTTCGATAGTCACCCTTGCATAAGGGCTATTTGAACCGATTTTCCGCCTCATCGAAACCCTGTTCGATTTTGGTCTCAATCCAATTACAACCAAACTAATACCAGCCGAGCATATTATGAGCGTCAATAGAATTAAACAACCGTAGACCCACCTCGGCCAGTAGTCACATGAAAAGTCCTTCTTCTGTACTTGGTTCAACTTGAGCCCACGTAACCTAGATGGAGTTATACATCGTCCATTGGTTTCGATTTCAAGTTCCTTGATCCAAACCATGTCACAATCACATCTCAAAGGCATTCCATTGAGATCGATTTGTTTTAATTGCTTAAACACCGGTAAAAGCGTTGCGTTGAACGAACTTATAGCCGAACCTCTAAAAGTCAAAACTTCAAGGCTTCGCTTGCCAGCTGCTGTAGCCTCCTCTCCAAATGCATACTCATGGAAATATGTAAGACGCCGGCAATTTTGAAAACTCAAAGCTCTCAATTTTGTTAGGTTAGCCAATGAATTGACTTCAACAGCTACTAGGGATGGCATGTCTTCAAGGAAGAATATTTCCAATGCTTTCAGATTCTCAGTATGGTTATGCAGAAGAATAGACATCGGATTTCCGCTGAAATCAAGTTCCTTTAGAGTCAGTGGCAATACATCTGGAATGCTCTCAATTTCGTTGTCCCTTAAACTAAGCGATGAGAGCAAAGCATTTTCAGGCAAGTTGATGTCTTTCAGGCCACACTGTTCCAGCTTCAAAATGTCGAGCTTCAAAGGTACACCTAACTGCGAATAGAAATCGTGAAGATTATTTGATTGGTTCAATTGACGATTCCATGAAATGTCCAATTTATTCAAAGACACAAGATAGCTAAACACATTGAATCCAATTTGTTTGATATTATTATGCGACATATCCAGTACTTGAAGATACTTCAGATCTTCAAAGGCATTTGACGAAATGGTTTGTATGGCATTCCAACCGACATACAGTTCACGCAACATCGTCAAATGTTGAAAGTTTTTCTCCACCAATTCTGATATATTATTGTGCATGACATTTAAAACCTTCAGACTATCACTCTCAAAACTTGGCACATATTCCAATTTATTCCATGATATATCGAATGTATCCGAATAGAGGGGAAGCACTTCACCAGGAAAATCAGAGGATTTCAAGTATTTGAAACTGCAGTCAATTTTAAGGGCTGGAAGACCCCATGGTGATTCGGTGTCGTTTGTGCACTCACAGGTTTTACGCGAACGACGCTCGGTTGGATGGCATATTTTTTCCAAGAGAGCTTCTTCTTCAGCGGAACTAATCAAAATGTAAGTTACAAATGAGATTATCAAAAGATATATTTGGTCGGACGTCATGTCCAATTTTATTGTTCTTAACACGCAACTTTTATTCAAAACTGTTGTGCAGTGAATGAAACAAAACAAAAAATCCAGGGAAAAACTACTGCTCGGAGAATATAAAACACATACAAAAAATATTCGAAACTAATCTTATCTTACACAAGATAAGATAAAAAGGATGATTGTCATATCACTGGGCGGCAGCTATCAAGGGTTGATTCAAACAACAATGTTTATGGTATTTAAGTCGAAATTACCTTTACTCATAGGTACTTTTATTTTCAAAATATTGATATATTTTTTTCTCAAAATGTGTTTTAGGCTTTAATTTTTTTTTCTTTATTGTAGTGTGACGTCACTCCTTTCGATATTCTATTTGTTTGGTGACCATGTAAACCTCTGTTGCATGTGATAAATTTGAAATAAAAACAACATCTTCTCATTTAAGCGATGAAAATTTGAAATTACATAGCCAGGGAAATTACGAAGCCTTTTTTCCTGAAATAACGATCGAAATCTGGTAATTTTTTCGATTTTTCTAAAAGACCTGAATTAAGCCTCACCCTTTTCCAAAAACAGAAATTTTATGATAAACCAAATGCTGAGAATCATGGAGAACGATGCAGTAAAATTCTTCGTTCAAATAATTCTGATTGTAATTGCAAGAGAAAATGTATCTTCCTTTTAAAATCAGAATTGTTTTTTAATTCGACGAATACACTGAACCAAAAAGGTACACCATATTGATAAAAAAGGTCATCTATATGATGCAGAATTCATCAATTTTAGTCCAGTGAACCTTTTCATCCATATGATGAAGCATTGTTCATTAATATGATGAAAATTTTCAGCGACAAATTTCGATCATCATTCATCAAATTTGTTCATCAATATTATGAAAAATGATGAACCAAATTTTGATTTATTTGTACATCAAAATGATGAATTATTTCATCGATCTGATTATCGTATTCATGAATATGATGAAAATTTAAGCAAGTAAATCATCAATGTGATGAATGCATTCATCATATTGATGTTTTTTTTTCAGATTGATGATCGTATCATCGTATCATAACCAAAAAAAGCATTTACGATTCAGGAGCGTAATTTACGATCAGCCAGTTATCAACTACGTAAATTATCCTTTTTGTTTCCCTCCCCCCCACACCATCCCCGTTTCGGGGGGTTCTTGCCTTTTTTTCTCTCTCCCTTCCTCGCCCTTCCCCCGGTACTATATTCTCCCTTCCTCTCTCTCACCTCACCGATCAATCTCCGTACTTCCTTCTCATTCTGCACTGCTTAGTGGCGACTATTTTTTTTTTACAAATCCGTCACTCCGCACTGCTGGGATTCGAACCCAGGCATGAGAATGCACGACGGTCTCTTGATCGGCACCTCCACCCACTGAGCTACTTGACGCTTTATAAAATTGGAATTGATTTTCGACCGCATGAAAACTAGGGAATAAATAAACAACACAAAACGTTTTTCTTTTTCAGGAAATATTGTCGTAATTTACGATTCAAGAATCGTAACAAAAAAAAACTGTTTGGATTCAAAAGTAGTAAAATGCGATAAGAATTCATGATTTAATAAACACCTATTTTTTAATTCAGGAAATATTTTTGTAAACTACGATTGTCTAAGATCGATTCGTTCATTTAGCTTCAAGAGCTTTGTTTTTAGAATATTGAGATCATAAATCTCGATCTTTGATTTTGTAAATCAGAATTATTTAGTCGTACAATTTATATCATGCTCCAAATGTTTAAAATTACGAATACAAAATTTGTAAATTGCTCTTACAATGGAAATCTAAAATCATGACATTTTTTCGTAATTCTCAAATTATACAGTTTTGTAAATTTAGACGGAATAAAGTTTGATTTACAATATTGACTCTCATTTTACGAAAAAAGGGGGATGATTTACAAAAAAAAGATTTTTCATAATTTACGACATAGAAATTCGTGATTACTGAGTTTTCATTTCTTTCCGTGAATATGATGAACATTTTTCATCAATTCAGTGAATATTTTCATCAATAAGATTCACATTTTCATCATATTGAAGATCGTATACATCAATATGATGAACATTTTTCATCAATTCAGTGAATATTTTCATCAATAAGATTCACATTTTCATCATATTAAAGATCGTATACATCAATATGATGAACATTTTTCATCAATTCAGTGAATATTTTCATCAATATGAATAATAGGATTCATTCATGCAATGATACTATTCATAAATAAAAAGCGTTTATATTCTTCTTCGTACTGATGATCGACTTCATCAATATTGAGGTATATAATGGACATGATGAAAACACAAGTCTGTTTTGTTCATCAATATGATAATCATTTACATCACCTAATTTTCTTCCAAATTCAAATTGAAGTCGATTTTTTGATGATAGTCTTCATCAATATAATGAAATAAAATTGTCATTTAAATATGATGAATCAATTCATCATATTGAAGAAGAAATCATCAATGGGATGTAAAAACATTTTTTTTTCGTCAAATAGATGCTTTCATCCTATTGACGAAAACTTTTGATGAACTGATGAACTAAATTTTTATCAAATTCTGCCGAAATTCTCCCAAAAAAAAGTTGATGAATGCACTTTCATCTTATTGATGATTGGTTCATCCGTCATCAAAATGTTTTCATGAATTTATACATAATATGCAAGAAAAGTACATCTTATTGATGAATTACAGTTGATGAACGCCATTCATCAATATGATGACGGCTTTTTTTTCAGTGTATGAGAAAAACAATATCTTACATTCCTTTTTCCAGTTACTTGACAACAATTAAATTCAAAATGTATTTTATTTAATATACCCTGACCAAAACGCCTTATTATTGAGATTGAGGTGTCCTAATGTTTTCTAATAAAATATTTCTTCTTTAATGAATCCTTTGCTTCCTTTGAGCAAAGTCTTTAATACAAAATCCCTCAAATTAAATTCCTCCTTCTATTTTATAAATTGCAGACAGACCCAACTAAAGACAAGGACTTGGATGTGGGGCTCTGTTACGGTCTTAGGAGTTTATTAATATTTATGAATCTCGGAATGGATGGCAATAAATTGACTACATTTAGTTGACTCAGTTGGCTGTCCACAGTCCATAAAATCCCTTTTTTGTAATTATTTTCGAACGTTTATTATTGTTTTTGTTTAATTACGTTTTTTTGTCTTATGGGTTATAGCTTTAGACTTTGTTATTGTTTTTGTTGATCGTTTAAAGAGAAATTGCACTACAAATGGAACGAAAAAAGGAACAAATAATGGATATTTAGTGTTTGCCGACGAAACAATTTTCGTTTAAGCTTAAAAAGGGTTAACTTGTGGTTAAAAAATATGTTAATCACCAAAAATTGCAAGGGATGTTAGACCCTGAAAAATAAATATAAAAAAAATCATTAACAAACTCGATATTGTATTGGTATAAGAAATTCAAATAAATAAAAGATTTGAAATAGATTTCTTGGAATAAAAAATAAAATAACGATAAACTGTTCATAATTGCAAAAAACTTAAAGATATTGTCATTAGTTTTTTTTTCACTGTTGGATCAATTGAAAAACAACTTTGAAAAGTGGAAGTTACTCTCAAGAAATTAATTCAATTCATACAGAAATCATTATAGCAGGTGTTAAATACGTGCAGTTTATTTTTTGTTTTTATAGAAGGGATTATGACTCAACGAAACCCAGGACAAAGACACTGGTTCCTAAATAAGTTTGGCTAATGAATAAAATTTCATATACATACATATAACCTAATATATTCAACTCCCAATCCCTAAGATTCCAAACACAAATGATGAAATATTTATAATGCTTAATCTTCTTTCATGGATATTAGATTCACGATTTTTTTTATTGTTCACACAGTTGAGGAACTTTTTCGCTTAACTCATTTCTATTTACGTACAAACAAGAAAATAACGTTGAAGAAGAACCATTTTGCTTAACAACTATCTTAAATTTAACAGGCTCTTCATGTTAATTGAATTCCGAATCAAGTCTTCTGAAGGACCTGATCTTCAACTAATCGGTTTAGTTTTCTAGACTTTACTTTTATCTCTAAGGCATTGACAATAGCTTCTTAGACTATTCCCTTTTGAAGGGAAAAATGTTGTGGAAGCATTCATTGGACTTGAAATGCCGTAGGTAATAACCTTTGTAACTTCTTTATTTCATGATAGGGCATGGTTGAATCATCATACTTATAGAACTAAAGAGCTCTTTAAGCAAATAATTAGGCATTTATACTAAAGGATATGGTTCTGCGGTAGGCATTCGTAAATGGGAATTCACAAGACTGTCTAATCCTAATTTAATAACGACCTGAGGGAAAGGAGTACATTCTGGAAACTTGCAAGACTAATGGAATGGTAAAATTTGGAAGCAACATTAGTCGTCGTCCATAATTTATAAGGATACGGGTATGGGTAGGTACGTTGAAAGCGGATAAAATTTGATACCTATACATAATACAATAAAATAAACCAGTATTAAAACTGTTTCACAATTTTACCTTTAAATCTCATCCTAGACATATTTCGGCTTAAGGGTATACGTTTTTTGTTATAACATAATTTAATCCACCTTTGTAGGTAGGCAACATCCCAACCATTGAGTTTTTTTTTTATTAAATCAAATAAAAAAGATTTATGGAGCTCTAAATAAAAATTGATCTGATATCATATAAGTATCTCTAAGTAGTTATAGATATTTCACCCACACCACGAGATTTATGATTGTCTGTCCCTGGGATATTTATCTTTCTTTTCTTTAAAACAGGACTATCAGCTTTTCTCTAAGACGAAGAAGAAAATTCTACAAGAGAATTTTGGTATGTATGTATGTAGAGAAATACACAAAGTATCTTTTTTTGCATTCCAATCACGTGGTAAAGAATATAAAATTTGCAATTCAAAGGCGTTCAACCAGGAGAATTACACAGCAACACCAAGCATCTGAACGAAAAGTCTTAAAACAGAAAAGAAATGATGGAACGGCTATAAAGCAAAGTACACCCAAAAGATTTTATTAATTTCAAATTAAATTAGAAATAATAGATATTAATGCAAACGACCTGTTTGACAAATGGACCACTTTCCTATTTCTGTACAATGTTTAAAAGAGCCTGACATAAACTGATGACATTCATTTATCGCATTCTTTTAGATTCCACATTTAATTACTTACTATTTCTTTATCTATCTAGAAGTATTGCCAATTTTATTTACAAAAGAATAAGGATTATTTCTATCTCTTTCAGCCATTTGATCGAAATTTTCTTTCGGTGCACGCTACGAACGAGAACTTAATTCCTTAATATTACCGCACAAAACCTCGCCGATAACCACTCGCAAATCCTTCGGCACATAATTTGACTTTCAGTTTGTTATATCATAATAAGCTCTGGTATAGTTCAATGTTTTTCCCCGATTTACTACACTCCCGAGAATAGCCTTATGCTAAAGAATTTCAACATAATGCTTCTGAGAGCTTGTTCGATGATGATGGTAAGAAACATGAGAAAAAAAGACATTACATTAAGGGTCAGAATCTGAGTGCCAAAGCGCGTTGGCGGTGGATTTTCAACTACGTTTTAGTCCTTGAAAGTATTAAAAAAAAAACAATGGGCCATTCTAGTCGCGTCTCTGAACCCATCATCAGTGGCAAAGGGTGAATCTAAATATATGCTTAACAAAAAAAAAGAACATATAGAATAGAAACAGAGGATAGACGGGTATATTTCTATCTACATTCTTCATATCGATTTCTTTATCAAAACAGAATGCCTACTTGTATGTACTGGCTGGCTCTTGTTTATTCTATTCTTATTCTTAAACTTTGCATATAGCATTAAGTCATCCTCTGAGATTGTGATATTTAACAACAACACTAAGGGTAAAAAAGGTTAGAAAAGAATTGGACCTCGGGAATTTTCAGCTCTTTGTCTTTTATAAGGAAAATGTTTATTCCAATATTTGTGAATAAATTGTTTCCTCGAAATTTGAGAAATTTTGTATTTTTTTCTTACATAAAACAAACATAAGTACCTACAGTATCTATCAACGTATCAAATATGTTTTGAATTTTACCTTCGGGTCATATATGGCAGTATGCAAATATAATGTTTTTTTCAGTCGGCTCTTAAAATCAAAATTTGATGAAAAATTGATTTCCTTTTAAATTCATTCATTCATAATATTGAAATATTTTGTATAAAAGAAAAAATGAAATGTTTCATGTTGGGCTTGGGAATAGGCTTACCTATACAGAGATTGTGGATATCTTTCAATATAAGGTTGTTTACTTGAGTATCAAGATGTCTTCAATAATTTGAGTAAATTTATTCTGTGTTAATAATGTTGACATCTTGCGTTCAACCACGAAATACACATAGAAGAAATTTGATACATATTGAAGGGTGCTTTGTTATTTGTGGGACTTGAGTTTTTATTAAAAACTCAAAGTTACCTCCTATCAATCTTAATAAATCCACCCAGATTCCATTGTGCTTAACACTTCTTTTAAAAGTTTCAAACTTCAAGAGAACTCATCTTAAAATCATTTTCAAAACTTCTATCCTTCCATTCCATTGTGAAAAATCAAAATACAAAATTTCACTCAACGAATTCTCATCAACCAAAAAGCTCCCTTGAATTTCTTATGAAATTTTGATGAGCAATTATTTCAACTTTATTATAATTCACAAAAAGTTTACTTTCAAAGGAACCCTCTCAACGAAATAATAAAAATAGAACATTTTGAAACTAGTTCACTTTTCAATTTTTCTTGTTTTATTGTAAATTTAAACTATATACAATATACAAACATTACATATTGTGGTCAGTGGTCACTTTGTGGGTAGGGTATTTTCTCTTATATGCTTCGCTTTTGGCTCACACTTCAAAGAGTACAACATAATATGTAACTGCATTCATACAAATGCCAACAAAAAGAGGAAATAGGGATATTACAAAAAGTCGAACAATTTTGTTTCTATAAGTGAGTTTTGATCTCTTTGTGGAAAGGCAACAAAGTTTAGGGTGAGCACACAAGGAATGGAATGACAATAAATAAACAATACCACATGAGAATTTGTGCCACATTAGATTTATGACAATTATTCTGCAAAAGGGCCTGTCAACATATAAAAAGTTTTGTTGTAGAAATAAAAGTTAATATTGAAAACATAAAGAAAATAAAATAATGAGATACCTAATAAGGGAAATGGTTTTTGGTTTTTTAAGAGAAGGTATGTTCTCTGATAAATTTTTTTTTGCAAGCAATAATAAAAGTAGCATAATTATCAGGACAAAAAGTCGGTATCCATGAACGAAGTTTCTATCAGCACAATAAATCGTTGCATGTCTTACTGTCGACTTTGCATTTCTTAAAACCGATGATATTTAATAAGCAATAGCTTTTTACAATTTTGGAAGAATCAGCTTTGTTAATATGCTGTATTCTTCTTATAATGTTAATGTTGTTAGCATAAAATCAGTTGGACAGACTTTTCAAAGTTTGCCCCTCTGGTTTCGAGCTGTGAGTCTTGCAAACATTGGTTCAGGTACGTTGCAGAAGTCGCATGATAGCAAAAACCTATTATGAACACGATGTTGATGTTCCATTGATAAGGAAAACTTTCATCCGATTACATCTTCTATTTAGACAGTGGTCGCAATCGCTGCCCTCACTACATTTCAGGCGTGTCGGATACCAGGCCTTTTGGCCTCAAAACAGTTGTCGCTTGTATTTTAGGGGATGAAAGTAATTTCGCCCCCTTCAAAAAGTTCAACACCAACAAAAGATTCGAATTAATTTAAAAGCATAAATCATTGCATAGGCCCACATTATCAAGTCACCAGTCTGAAACTGAAAAACTGAAAACATTCAAACAGAAAGTTAATTGAAGCGTCAATAAAGAAATTCCTAGTCGATAGATACTTAATATTTTATAATGTCACGACACAAGATGAACAGAAGTATTATGTCCCATTTTGAAAACATCTTGAGGCCTAAGTGAACTTATTAATCGACAAAGTTTCAAATGCTAAATTGTAGCTTTCTGAAATGAGTGTTTATCAATTAGAGTAACCTTTAACCTCACGTTTCTTGTTTTGTAGGGATTGTATAGAAGTTTTGAATACTCATTCAATCATTAAAAATAAAAGATTTTAGAATAAAGCAAGAGAAATCTATCACAAGCAATTAGTTACACTTTTTTTTCTGCCAAAAGTATCTGT
Source organism: Sphaerophoria taeniata (assembly GCA_943590905.1). NCBI lineage: Eukaryota > Metazoa > Arthropoda > Insecta > Diptera > Syrphidae > Sphaerophoria > Sphaerophoria taeniata. The sequence goes on from OX016540.1 coordinate 778,023, forward strand.
TAGATCAAATAATTTTTTGTTTGTCATCCAAACTAGTTCTGCCATATTAAGGAGGAAAGATTAACTCAGGTTAACTGTTCTTTTTTGAATGCTTGATGAAAGAAGTTTGTTTGTAAAATAATCAAAATTCAAAACAATTTCAAAATTAAACCCACCGCTGAGCGAAGCTCCGCAAACTCCCTCAAGCACCACTATCATACAATTCTGCCAGCAACTTGCCTGCTTTCAACAATAGACGTTGACTTCTTGACCTTATCCATAGGTATGCTACCTAATGATATCCATTTTAATTTCTTTCCTTTTTATTTTTCTTCTTCTGTGAACCCGAACCCGCGCACAACTTAATTAAAACCAAAGCAAACAAAGTTATCCGCATTGAGCGCCTTAAGAACAAAAATATAAAGAACATTAAATGGAAATCGTTAGCTATATCTTGCTCTGAAATTTTATTTTTATTTCACCCAAAAGGCACTGTGAAAATGAGACCGCACCTTGAGATATCAGATTTAGGTAAGGCCAAACGAATTTATGTCTTTTCGAAATTATTTTTTGCCAGGATCTTTCTTTTATAAATGGAAGATATACGAGTATAAAAGAATTTAATTCTGGTTATGTTTAGATAGGTACGTACATAAATCTGCTTTGTGAAACTTGCTATCAACAAAACCATCAAATTATAATGCACCGAATGCCAAGCAATCATTATAGTATAAGTATGCCTATAATATAAAGTTGTTTTAATTCAACAAAAGTTGATTTTCTTATAGATTTTTTCTTGAAACTTCCTTGTATAAATAAAATTATGATAAGTTCATTCTCAGGTTTGTTTACGAAAATTTAAAATTGGAATGAAAAGTAATGTATAATGTATAATACGATATTTTCATAAAATGTTGTACATTTTTGTGTATCATTAATGATAAATCAAACTTTATTTACTCGTATATGATGTACCTAACCTATGCTTCACAGTTTTATTGCAAAATTACCTATACGGATGCGGAAAATCCTTTGAATCTCACATCCTTTGAACAGTGAATACTAAAATCCAATCAAACAAACTAGCAACCACGTTGCGTGCACCCGACAGGTTTATATTTTTGGTATATGCATCACTAGAGCGTTCAAATTCGTTGCTTTGAGCTTTTCAAGTTTATTAAGATTATAATGTACATACATGCTCCATATACCTACACTGTATCGTGCACTTTTTTGTAAATATTAGTTTTTATACATCTTTCCATTCATAAAACGATAAACGTGTATCCTCATCCGGAACGAAATCCTTTGCTTATTTCTTTTAAACTGAAAAAAACAAAAACAACAACTACGTTTGAAAAGCCCGCCATTGAGAGGAATAGAGGACTAGTAAAACGAATACAGATTTGTTTATTGAAATTGTTTAAAATTATATGAGGTTGGTGCCTGCTGTGCATATCCTGCCGACAAGTGCGAGGAGTTGAAAAACTATGTTTTATAAAACGTAGGTTAAACGTGTTGTGACCATGATGAGATGGTACAGCAGCATTTCCGAAAACCAAAGTGAAATATGCACTCGCTCACTTTTACGAATTCAAAAATAGAACCATATGGGTATGCAAAGTTGCATTAAGTTTCAGGAGTTGCCATTTAATTAAGTTTCTACAGCGGAAAATTTTATAATAAGGAACAGGAGTCCCAGATCGGGCAAACCATTTAACCACAAACTACTTTCACGCAGTACTTTTTCCCGAATGCTATTTGCTCGCCAAACATCGAGCGAAATTTAAATTATATCTAAATTTTATATATAAAAAAAAACAAAAAACAAAACAAATCACTCGATATTAGTAAACTCCATTTAGTATGAATAATCTGGAACTGATTGATTAGATTAATTGTTTGCCTTTGCACAAAAAAGCAACAACTGCTTATATAGATTAATTTGAACGAAAAATTAAATTGCTTCGTTCTCCGTGATTCTCAGCATATCAAGTCTAAGCCTAATTCAGGGTTGTTAGTAAAACCGAAAAAGGTATCAGATTTCGATTTCTTTAATTCTCATAACTGAGTGACAAAAATTAATAGATTCGAAAAAAGTAGGATATTTTCCGAGAAAATGTATTGCGGTAAAGTACTTTCCGCGATTTCGTGGTGATTTCCAGTCTTTAGACCCCAACCCAAAAAGTAGTAAATGTGGGAAGGAAAAATGTTTTGGGAAAACGGCATGCGGTTATTCTCATTTGGTTTGCGGGCAATCAGATTGCTTCGCTATCTAACAAATGGTACCCATGTCTTCATGTCACACTGTAACACTTTCTGTCCATCAATAAACGTTTCAAAATATTGCACACTTCAAGTATAAATATCTTCCAATTGGATGAATTCAACTTGTGTTATGTACAAAGGATTTAATTTTGAGAATGATAAAAATAAAACATAAATCAAGTTACAATTTGCATCACTGATTCTTCCCTCTGTTCCTCTCTCTTTGAAATTAGCTTCACCGCCCTAGATATCAGACAATTTAACATGAATCTCTCTAAGCTAAGAGCATCCGTTTTCTTCCATTCCATTTGACTTCGAAGAAACTTTATAGAGTTTACATCCCTTATGCCTTATTGCTTCTCATATTCTAAAACTTCTTCAGAAAGAAAAAAATCCTTCACCATCCCTTCTTCCAAAAATATAAAACTTTCAAATCAAATCAAATCGTAATTTATCGCAAACATGGATTTGATTGCCTGGATGTTGTAGACAGATCCCAAGTGAAGGTATCTTACATCCAACAATTCCTGAGGCAATCTATTTTTTACTAACTGCATTATCATGTGAATTACATCCAATCAAGACCAACAAGAGTATGGCAACTAGGAGATCAAATTAAATCGTTTACCCAAAGGAGGCGTGCATCGTTGGTTGTTTTTTAAGTGAGGTGGTTCGTCTTGAATTTATATTCAAACAAGAAACGCCCAAGGGAATTCAATGTTGCTCCACAATATAGAGACAGACCACTATTTTAAAACTTCCAAACTAGTTAAACTTTCATACCTCAATCACCTCGAACGAACAAACGAACAAAGAAACCAACGAATGAATGAACCTCGACAAGGAACATACTTCAAATTCCCCCTTTCTTAGAAAACAACATTTTAGAATTTGACTTTGATTGAAGACAAAAGATCCAGGATACTCATGCAAATGCCTCTGTAACCTAGAATCTGAATCTAAATCCGAGTTTGAATTGAAATCTGACTACAAATGCTTGGTACTCTGCTTTGTCATTCCATTGGGAAAGCAACTATTTTGTTGGCAATGGACCGAAATAGGTTCTTTTATTTCTACATAGATGAAAAATCAGTGAAATGAAAAGGCATTGTTAGAATTTATTATTATTTAACTTTTTGGAGAGTATACATATACAAACACATATCTGCATAAATATTTGAGGTATCTTCATATACGATAGTTAAGAAACTTCTTGCCAATATCAATATGATGAAACAGAGAATATTATAACTCACTTGTGTTGCGGAGAATATTAACAAGTTTTGTGGCTCGTCATGTGGTTTGCCCAGCCATTGGGAATTGTGGAATATGAATAAATAAACTTTCTGACCGCTAGATGCTCTTATATTAAAGATAAGTTATAGTGATGTTATTGTTTTTTTTTGTTTCCTTGAAGTTTTTCTCATCTATCCTTAAGTCAACTGTAAAATTCTTATAACTACATAAATATCTATAAGAACTTATAAAAAGCTTTTCAATTTACTGGATGATGAATTACGAGTAGCTAATACCTTCCGTCTGATTAAAACGCCAAACAAAGTGTGTTAGTTTGTAATCCAAAGGATTTAAATGATATAAAACCGCCGCCAAATAATTTATTACATAGTTGCCTTGAATTTATGTATGTTCCCAAATCCTAAGCCATATGCTAAGATTTAATTTGAGAGACTTCGGAAATCACGCAGTAATGGTGCCCATGATTACTATCAATTTGTGCCTTCGGTTTCTACTGATATTTACCATACATGAATACCTTTTATAAAATAAACAGATTTGCCACTTAATGTAACATTTTTCATTCAATATCAAATCATTTCCATATGAAGAATATTGAATTTCAGATATCGATATATTCCATCACTTTTAATCTAAATGCCTACAACTTGTGAAATCAACGAATTAATTTCTGTCACACATCGTTTCGAAATCAGATGTCAACATCACAACCATTCCGAAAGGCACTTGTTCTACCATAGCCTCATACCTATCACAATATTTTGATTACACCCATATTCACATATTCACCGCACCCAAAACAATTTCAAGTTATGGAATAGCACAACAAAACCATGTCACATGGACGATTTCACATGACATCGACCATGTCACATAGGAACCACAAAATTACCTTGTCCTATCTGATCCCATAATGTACATATTTCTATATATACCTATGTTTTGTTATATCAGCCCCTATCATTGCGGTCACATTCCTTTTGTGCCCTGTGACCCACATCCATAATCAATTGTCACCTCTTTAAAGTCCTCACCCTTGCTATCCCCATTTTAGCAATGGCTATTTTGTTCACCTTTCCAATTTGCCTTTGTTTGCCCCCTTAAACCCCAAATTCCCTGTTGACAAATTAATTATATTTCAATAATTACCAAACACAACAGTGTGTCTACTTCGAAAACACTTGCTTTCAATATGGCAATCCACAAATACCATATCCATTTTACCGTAATAAATTAATTGTCAATTTCGAATCAATTAAATAGGAACTACCTCTTCAAATTATATTCATACACACACAAATATTTTAGGTAGGTAGGTTCTTCAGGGGACTGGGAAAAATGAAATGTCAACACCAATATAATGAAAATTGAATTAAACGATGACAGGTGTGGATGGAATACGTGAAACCAGCACACGTACTTTGGCACCCAGGCACAGATTCAAAGCAATCATCAATCCATCTCATCTAATGGAATATAGAAAACGTGGTCCCCTTTTCGTTTCGATAGTGCCAAAATGCCAAGCCTAATTGCAATTCAGACTGCCAGCGTGTAAAATGAGAAAACAAAAAATCCTCTACAAAGCCAAATAAATTCTTTTGAATTGATACTTTAACAGATTACCACAGGGTAACGAGTGTAATTATTATTGTTGCAGTATTACGGCCACCCCTCTTGACTTACTGAATCGGAAACGGCATTCATATTAAGAAAGCACACATTCGTATAAATATCTCAAGCTCCATCCATTTTAAGATGTGTCGAGTCCTTAGAGATACACACGGTAAATGTATAGGTTTAATGTTCAACGCACACCGCACATCAACCTTAACCCGCATTCAACTAACGCGGGAAATTTATCGTTCTATTGTAGGTAGTATGGAGGACGGAGCACAGGTTGAATGAGAAATGGAAGGGCTGCTAAGGTTTTTAAATGGTTAATTGTGTGACACATCGACCCTCTCACGGGAAAGAGATTAACTTGATTTCAGATCGTTTCCATGGGGCGGTGGAGAGGGTTGGTTTCATATACATATCTTGTGAAATTTAATAAAAACCGTCTCCAAATTGGAGTTGAAGTTGAACTTATAGCAAATTCAAAGTCCTAAACAGATGATGTTTGAAGATTAAAAAACAGAATACAAAAAATTGTACAAAGAGCTTTGTAGAGTTCCAACAACGTATGAGTAATGAGTGCAGGTGACAGTTTTACGGATATGGACGTCTATACCCACACTCTTACACTCTTTATGAATTTCGAAATAGGTAGAGGCAAAAGCAATATGTAATTGATTTACGTTCTGATTTATTTTCCACCCGGGATCAGAACATCCACATCAACAGCTACGAAACATGGAACAAGTATATTGCCAACCGTATTCGATTGCACTATGCCACTTCCAGTGATTAAAGCAATATCCTCAAGTGGTGAAAATAGGGTCTCTATAATCCTTCAATAATGTTGGTTTAATTTTTCTGTTAAGAAGATATATGTATATCCTTCCTAATTTATGAGGAAACGATGATGAGATGATTGTATATGAAGACAAGGTGTGATATTATGGGTATTGTACATGCACAGATATGCCTTAATCTATTTACGTGTGCAGCACACGACACCTGAACAGATTTCGGTTTAATTTTTGTTTACCTTTGTATGGACATCAAAATCTCGTAACCTTCTACCTTGTTTCATGAAAATCTTCTCCTTTTCGTCACTCAAAGTTATTAGAATTAAGGAGATCCAAATCTGTAACCTTTTTCGATTTTTCTAACATGTTCATACACCTACACCTACACACTTTTTCCAAAAAAAAAAAAGTTGTATGAAACACCAAACGCTGAGAATCATGGAGAACGAAGCATTAAAATTTTTCGTTCAAATAATTTTATACAACCAATTGCTTTTTTGGGAAAACAATCAGTTCCAGTTTCCAGGTTGCAAATGATGAAGGGAATAGTTTATGTCGGTTGCTTCTATTTCTATAACTTTTAATTTGAGGTTTAAAGTGCAAATAAATGCTGTAGAAAAATAGTAGTTTTATTTCTTTTTCCAAAAATTAGTAAATCCAGCGAGAAAAAATTTTATGAGATTTCGTTATCCGGAATTAAACTTTCCAGGCTTTCAACATGAACCGAATTTAAATGATATGCATCTGCTTAATTTCTATCCCACTCAAATATGTATAGTCCAAAATAAATTAAAATTTTAAAATTTAAAAATAAAATCTTTAAAACAATATTTTTATGCACTTAAGAGTGATGAATACTTCATATAAAATAGGAAAATAAAAATAAATAGTGTAAAATAAGTCCTTGATCTTGGAAACTCTGAAATCAAAACCTTGATACATAATTTTAACAATTCAAGAAACATAAATAACGTTCTAAGCTTTCTTGAACTGAGAACCCTAATAATACCTGTTCGAAAATACAAGAACAAGACCTAAAGTACAAGAATATCCTCTTAGCAGATATTTTATTTAATAAAAGGAAAATTTAAGAAACCTTCCCAATGGGAATAAAACATTTTCTCTTCTAATATGAGCATGAAACAGAAAGGATAAAAATGTATCTTGTATTTATGAAGATACACAATAAAGGTAGCAAAATAATTTTCGATTGTCAGGGTTTTATATTTCCCTCGTTTACTCTTCGTATTTCGGTAAATCGACATTGAACATCATCATAGCCTTGGGGTGAACAAAAACGCAGACCTAACATATTCTGTACTCAAACCATATATGTAGAATATGTGCATACATATATATTCATAATACATAACATTACCCTAAAATCTTTCGGCATTAGGTTTCTATAACGAAGATATCTTAGTATTTTACAAAGAATTCTACTAATAGGGTGTAACCGTTCAGAAAATACATCAATTTCTTGAATGATGACAAAGCTTTTCTGAAAGAATATGTGCTGTGGTTATAGGGTTTCTTGAAAAATGAGTCCCATGATGGAGACAGGGACATGTACATTTTTCTGATATCAAAATCAAAATCACTAGTGTGAACATTTATTCAAATATAAAATCGAGTGGCAGGATTGGCTATCATTTAAAGTGATTCAGCTTTTTTATTCCAGCCATTGTGGTAGAATGAAGAAGCCAACAATTTCCCCTAAAAAGGCTTAAAAAAGGAGTTGAGTGGTTTTGAATAAGCAAACGATATGAAGTGAAATGCGATTATGCTTTTTGTGCTTGTTGTCAATCAACGTTCTTAACCGACAACGAACGCACGGCATGATTTAAAGTCATATGAACAAATAATATGTGGGTATATATTATGTACCTCTTCAAGCAATATTGTTTTATATTATTTTTTGTTTCTATTTCAATATAAAAAAGGTTGCATAACAACACGCTGTCGCAAACATATTATTCGTTATCTATCATTAGTAATAGAAAATATAATATTGCCCAAAATACAACCAATGGCATTTTTACTTTTATCTCCAGTCAGCTCTTCAGCAGGTCCTTTGAGGTTTCTTTTCTTTTTATTGAAAAAACGAATGTGTTTTCCATGCAGAATGTTCACTGGCCAAACAAGAATACTAGAACCCTTGCAAGTCTCATCGTCATCCCATAGTAAACATGTCAATGTTCTCTTTTAGTCGAGAATAAATATTGTTATTGTTTCAATAAAATATAATTCACAACATTGCCACATATTGCTGCTTACTGGATGTTGCTTATAAAAACTTTCGTAGTTCAAACTAAGTGTTAGGTACTTTTTCTATTCACATACTATCTTTAGAGGACGATTTTTGTTGGGCAAACCCAATATCTAACTATTATGTGCTTTTCTTTGGGCTCTGAAGTACTGTGCATTGTGCTATCACGAATATATATATATATATTTCCACATCATATTATTTGATTGCTCAACATATTTCGTTCTTAGTTTTAACAGGTTTTTTTATTTGTTTAATTTGAATTATTTTTAATTCTTGCTGCGAGACATTTATAACAAACTCCAAAAAATCCTTGATAACTGGTATTGTATACAATTTTCTGAAAGCTTGATAATAAATAAGGAATATTGAAATCCCAATTTTTTCCTCCTTGTGAAGAAAAAATTTAAATTCTTAAAACTAGTTGCCTTAGCACTATAATATGACTTAGCTCTACCAACCCCTTATAGAAGTTAGCATAGCATAGCTAACAACTCAATCTACAACAAAGAAATTATCCGAAAGCAACGTATAAACAAGTCAGAAAGTTAACCAGCTACGAACAGACAACCTGCAGTGAATTTAATGAGCCAATTCTATCAAATTAACTGGCTTACAGTTCATTTAATATGCTCATTGTTCATCTTTTTGCTATATTAGGCTTTTGCTTTGTTTTTATTTACTTGAATACGGCTACATTATTATGGAGAAGCGAAGTGTTCAAGCAAGAACCATCGTACGAATTTCTCGGTCTCCATGCCATTACGAGCACAATTTTGAAATGTTAACGGTTCAATGAACCTTTCATTAAAAGCAACGTTGAGTTCAGTTTTTCATTTTCACTATGGAAAATCTTTCTTAATGCCAGGAAAGAGTAAATACCTACTGAAACAGCTCAACGTTTTAACGGAACTCCTAAATTCCGCCACAGGTAATTCAATGCTTTGTTTTTTGTTTGCCTTTTCTGCAGAGCCTTTCATGAAAGTAAATATAAAGAGTTCAACAGCCATTGAGCCAACAAAAGTGTTTAAGCTCTATACATGTGCATCAATAAGCTTTACGTTAAAAAATGGAAGCATGGCTGTGTACATTTTAGAACCATGGGAAGGCACTGTTAGTGCGTACAAGGATAAGCAAACCGATGCGATGGTAGTGTAATGGTAGCCGCTAAGCTTAAAAATTACAGTAGGTATTGTGTCGAAGCTCTTAGGTCTTATCAACGAACTCCGAAACTGATGTGAACTTTGTTGGTTCACCTTATTTCCTCTTAACCTAACGTTGGCATTTAATTTTTGAACTGCCTCCAATGTTACTAACACTGTGCGTAGATAATCTCGTTTCCACAAACTCAACCGTTTTTACAATAGCTTTGATTTTGGGATTTTTAGATACTCGCATTCTCTAAATAGATGACTAATTGGTCAATAACACTACGTTAATATTTGTTTTGGTTCATCTTAATAACGAAGCATCCGTTATTGATATTCCATACTTCCCCTTTTCAAACCCATATAGAGAACGATTCCTTGGATTATAATCCTTTCCTTGTGTTCAATCAAGTCTTAAACTATTTGCATTCCAAATTTTAAAGCAATCTGTAAAGCTTTTTAAGTAGACAAATTAACAACGAGTTAATTTTTGAGTCTATGGTAAAATCGTCATTGCTGAAAATGTAGCAACATATATAAATGTCTTTTATGTGTTGTGGTTTCAACTCTAATTCACGAATAAAAAATAGTGTACCTTTTCTATCTCTCTTTCTACAACAAGGTAGGCAAGTTTTAATTGTCAATCTCTCTTTAAGGTATCTTTACTTTCAAGGACCATTGCTAATTGGAAACTACAAGTTTGATTGATCTCGTTAAATCAAATTGGATGGGAAAAAGCTGTAATGGAAGATCTGAAACCAATCAGTAATTGCCATATATTCAGAGAAGTTTACATGCATCTACACAGGACGAACTCTCCTTAACAAAAAAAAAGGAGGAACCAAAAATATTCTGCCAATGACAATTTTCTGTCAACTCAGCGAAGTGCAGAACAATCTGCAAAGTCAATTATTCTTTGCATGGAACCGATTGAAACGTACCGGAAGAAGGCGAATGAGTTTTCCATGCAAAAAACATATTCACATTGCAACAAACCACCTTATACGTGAAAGTTTCGTGTTGTCATTCCCCTGAGGACACTAAATTGAATGAAGCAATTTTCACTGCAAATTGTACACGTTTTCTGTCGCCAGGTAAAGGTTCCGGTTAGAATTGCAACATCATCGTTGATGGGGTTAAAAACGATAACCTAGATTCATATGCCTACGTTTATGATACATCCATGCAATGTACCTATGACAGAATCATCATTGGCACACACACACAGAAACACAAAAGCCAACATTTCACATTGTTTGACGTTAGGCATTGATTCTGATTTTGTCGGAATAAAAAAAAAAAGCAAACAGACGAAAACTTTATGAATATGAAACGTTTTTTTGAAAATCCAATTTGGAAAGTGTTTCGAACCAAATCCATTGTGTGTTGACAAGAAATTTATGACACAAGTTAGCATACAAATGTTCACAAATTGCGACTGAGAGGGTGGCGGATGGAGGATGTGTGCGGCTTCACAAATAGACCAGAATATGAATAAATTTGTTGGAATTTTAACGTACCAACATTGTATTCATCATATAGATCACTCTCACGTTTAGGCTCTTAAGAGGAGTGCAAAATTTTTATGACTTGAAAGATCGTAAAAGAATCATGTAAAGCGTAAAAGGAAGTAATTGAAATTTAGAATTTAAATTGAACGCAATTTAGAGGCACAATCAGTATGTATATGGAAATATTTACAGAACAGATAGGAAAGGTATGTTCTATGTTCTGTGAATATCTTGGTTTGTATTTGTTTAAGTTAAGGGACACAAGCAGGATATTTAGAAATTTAAAAACAAGGAAACAAAAAAACATAGTTCGAAGAAGACATTGTTAACCTAATATTTTTATACTTTCAAGTTTCAACCATGGATTAATAATTGAAAATTTCTAAAATCTGTCAGTGAAAGACTTGCCAGAATTTCGTCATTAGAGGTAATTAGATTGAAACAAAACCCAGTGGAAGGGTTCAGGATCGGGTTTTTGACATGATATATTTTAAAGTAACCATTGCTCATTACACTGTTAATAAGATATAATACCCACTTTCAAAGATGGATGTCCACTCATGCAAGTAAACTTCAACTTCTAACGAACATCTTCGGGTAGGTTACAAGCTTACAAGCTTAACCATTCCAATAAAATGTAGAATCTTGTCTCATGCCAAAAGACAAAAAAATACTCAAAACGCTAAACTCTTGGAAAAGTCAATGAACCACTACAAATTAACAAAATTAAGCTTTCAACTAGCCAAACATTTTCAATACTTCAATACACCTATACAATACTCGGTTGAGGAAACTTTATACACTCAAAAAAAAAAGCTGGTACTGGTGATCAGATTTCCCGCTAAATTTATCCAGAAAAAGTGGTTTTTAGATTCCTACCAGGCGTCTTGGTAAAATTTTCCAGAAAACCCTGTTAAATTTTACCAGGAGATTTTTCGAAGAATTCCTGGTAAAATACATCAGATTTCTTGTAGAATACACCAGGAGAATTTTTTTCCTGGTAAAAATTATACCGGGAATGAAACCATTATTCTGGTAGAATATACCAGGAATATCTTTTTCTCCTGGTAGAATACACCAGGAATATTTTTTTCTCCTGGTAAAAATGAACCAGAATTCTGGTAGAATACACCAGGAAATTTTTTTTTCTCCTGGTAGAATACACCAGGAATATTTTTTTCTCCTGGTAGAATACACCAGGAATATTTTTTTTTCCTGGTAAAATTTTCCCCAGTATTCCTGGTAAGAATATACCAGAATTCTGGTAGAATATACCAGGAATATTTTTTACCTACCGGGAAAAAAATACACCAGACAATAAAATTCCTGGTTTTATTAACCAGAAAAAAGATAATTTTTGATCTCCCAGTATTTATGGTAATATGCACCAGAAGACTGGTTTTATCTACCAGAAAAAAATATACCAGAAAATAAATTTTCTGGTTCTATTAACCAGATTCCAGATAATCTTCATTTTACCAGGAAACAAAATACTTTCTACCAGGACGCTGGTATTATTAACCAGAAAATTATCTGTCAAAAAATTTACTAGAATACCAGATTTCTGGTAAATAAAACCAGATTTCTTTTTACCAGGAAATCTGGAGTTTCTTACCACGAAATCTGGACCTTACCACATTTTTCCTGGTTTTTTTCTACCAGGAAATCTGGTTAAAAAAAAATTCTCCTGGTTCTTGTTAGATTCTACCAGATTTCTGGTTTTTTGATTTTTACCATGAAATCTGGAGTCATTTACCACGAAATCTGGACAATGGTACCAGTTTTTTGGCTGGTATTTTCTACCAGATTTTGCCTACCAGGAATTTTTTTTGAGTGTAATGTGATTTCTTCTGCGATGTTGTCCATCTAAACTCCAAGGGAAAACATCTTTCGAGAAAAAGGATACCAAGTAAGTAAGAATGTAATACTGAAAAATAAAACTTTTAATATTCAAACTGTATTGAATGAAGTACAAGTTAATTCGAGGAAATCCCAAACAAGAGAGTGCGCGGTGAAGGGTTTAACACCCACATGACCAGACAAACCACATCAACCAAACTATCACAAGTAATGCAGTCAACACAACACTTAAGGACTTATACTTAACCATTGGTTTCTAGAATCAGATAATGTTCTGTATCTGGAAATACATATACGACTGGGGTCAGCAACAACAAAACAAAAACAAAAAAGGAAATACATTTTTAAAAACCCTACAAGCACGTGAAAAAAGGGGGAAAATGTTTTTCTATTCGATTTCATCACTTTAGTTTGATATCGACACAAATTATCACGAGAGTTGTCTTTTGTTTTAGGGTCTCATTGAGATTTTTGATGATACATATTTATTTTGTTTGTTATCCTTCATCCAATTTTAAGGTGAAAAATACTTCTCAAGCTCTTAGATTGCACTTCAAGTTTTTATAAAAGAATAATTTTTTCATCACTTAAATCTTTTTTGGAAAATGTGTTGATTGCATTGGGTTATATAACAAACTACCTTTTAGGACAGAGTTATGTAGGTATTTTCAACAAATTTTTCTCCAACAACTAAATACCTGTCACTTACACTTGAAATTTTTCCACTTCATTTCAAATCGAAAAGAAATGCTTCGAAAACAGTCACCATTTTCTTATACATGAAGGTGATCAGCTTGTTGGTATAACAATTTTGCAACTTGTAACGGCTTTCTATTTTAACCTTAATAATTTCCCAGTCATACGTGACCTAGAAAGAAGCTTACCAAAGAGTAAAGGAAGGTTTTACCATCGTCATCGCAGAAGTACGGAGCTGAACCATTATAATCCTTTTTTGAGCACCGCTGACTTGCACGTTTACCTTAAATCCGTGCTCCATTCAGCCGAAACTCGAATGATAGTGCAAATCATATTATGGCGTTTATAATATGAATTCATTGTACCATTTTCTATCCATGATCCATTTAAACTAAGCTATTCATTCAAACGGATGAAATGAATCGATACACCTTACAATAAGAAAATAAAGCACTGCCACAGACAGCGTCGGTCGGCGTTCGTCGTAGTCATTGCTTCATTCTCTTTCATATCACCAGGCTTGAGGATAAATATGTTCACATAATATCTGGCAATATCTGGGACACGTCCCATTCACAAACGTAGCTAGCAACATTTCAATTGCTGCATAACGATGTTGATGACTATGAGAAAACGACAATAACAGGGAAACCCACAGCTGTTCTTGTCAAGCCATTGACAAAGCATTTTGCTTGATTTAATCCGTTTTTGAGGAAAGCAACATCAAACAGGATACTTCTGTGAGCAATTGCACGTACAAAGTTTGATCGAACATAAGCCATATCAAAGCTTACCGTTACTGTTAAAGAAATAGTATTTACAAAAATTAGAGACGACATTGCTTTTAATAAAAGAAAAAACAAGGTACAGAGAACGTTTAAAGCAGAATTGATTATTGCCACCTTGAACGGATCAGAGGATAATAAAAATAAATCTACCGAATATCATAGAAATAATTTACCCGGTTTAAATCCATGCATAAATTCAAATTGCGATGCCAAAGCAGATGGTGTTCTACATTATCATAGCTGGGCATTAACGGGCATTTTTTCGTTAATGCGTTAATCGTTAATTAACGAAGTTAACATTCCCATTAACGGATTAACTTTTCAGTTAACTTCAAAAAAATGTTAACGATCGTTAAATTTTCCAAAGTCCGTTAATCGTTAATCGAACACAAATACCATACAGATACACATTCAAATTAGATTATTGGTAATTATTTTTATAACTTATAAGAAATTAGTCAACATCCTTCAGGAAACACAACGACATGCAACTTGTTAACTTCCCAGAGGAAGTTATTGTAATGGGCCCGATTTTATGAATCTCCAATTTTTGCATACCTATCTCCATGTTTCGAGGTCACTAGAATCCGAATCAAGCGTTTTTATGATGATGTCTGTCTGTGTATGTGTGTTCGTATGTGCGTCTCATTCGACGCGGTATTGTGTTGTTAAGAGCTGATTAGGTTTTGAGCAAAATCCGCTTAGCGGTTTTTTAATGGCAATCAAAAATGGGTGCAGGGAAATTACTCCACGGGAATCTGCTCCACATGGGAATTTACTCCACTCAAAGTGGGAATTTGCTCCACTTTTTAAAATGGAATAGATTCCCACTGAGAGTGGGAATTAACTGCATAATTGTGTGAGAAAGTAGTCCACTAAAAGTAAAAAGTGTGAGAAACAATTTTTGCACTTCTTATTTTTTAATATTTTTTTTAACATGGAATCAGAATTTGATTTTTTCCTTTAAACTATAAAAAAAGTCTTATAAATAAATAGGACCATTTTTTTTTTTACTATTTGTGGCCAAAATTGACAGAGCAATTTATTTTTCAAAACTGCTGCCGTTTCCTTTAATTTTTCAAAGAAACCATCACGCACCTTTGTAATGCACGCTTGTGTCTGGAAAGCAGGTGCTGCATTGCAATGATTCATTTTGATCATCTTTTTTTCACTTTTGTCTGAAGATTATGACGATCTGGCACATTCAAAATCGTTTTGGTTTGGTTAGGAGTGAAGCGAGCGGAAAAAATTCAGCTTAGGTGACAAAAAGATGCAAAAAGATGAAACTGGGTTCAAGTACAGTGTGCTTGTAGAATG
Source organism: Sphaerophoria taeniata (assembly GCA_943590905.1). Lineage (NCBI taxonomy): Eukaryota > Metazoa > Arthropoda > Insecta > Diptera > Syrphidae > Sphaerophoria > Sphaerophoria taeniata. The sequence goes on from OX016540.1 coordinate 793,527, forward strand.
CCCTACTCTCAACGAACACCAAAGTTCAGAAGATCGTTTTCATGGCGAAAAGTTTTCTTAACGTCGCATAGACTTAGAGCATGTGGTATGTTAAACTTTCCACTCAATTTATTGATAACAGAATGTCACGAAGGTCAGAAAGCCCGAATTTAATTTCAGAACTAATGACCGACCATAGTGGGTTGGTAGTCCCAAAATAGAATTTCCCACTTAATGTCCCACCATAGTTAGACTGTGCAAAAAAGTAAATAATTATTGTATAATTTGTAAAATTATATTCATATTCCCTAAATTGGTCGAATTTATCACATACATTGATTGCATTATAATTACTAACATTCCTCGTAAAAACCGGTATAGCTCAGTTTCATGCTGGGAAATAATTCCACCAAAAAAATTGTGCAGTTACTTCACACCGGCAGGGGGAATTTATTCCACTTTAAAAAGTGCAGCAAATTCTCGCTTTGAGTGGAGTAAATTCCCGTGTGGAGCAGATTCCCGTGGAGTAATTTCCCTGCACCTCAAAAATGTAAGACAAGTCTAATATAATGAAAATTATGATGATTTCTGCAATAATTTCAACAATAGTGCAAAGAATCTTATAGTTGGTGTGAAAAAAAAACAATATTCAGGAGTATCATAGACAATATTTCATAACTAGCTGACCCACCAAACGCTGCCGTATAAATATTAATTTTCGGAAATACTTATCCGATTAGAAAAATTGCTTCAATAATAGAAAACTACAATATTCACAATGTGTTGACTCCATGGGTGCTATATGTATACAAAATATGAAATCGCAAATTCAATTCTTCAAATTCATGGCTTCTTTATTGCCAGCAAAAAAATACTGTTGTTGGTTGCCAATGGAAAAATTTGTTTGCGCTACCTAAGCTATGCAGGGTGAGATTTTTTTTTTGGGTTGTTGGTGAAAGGTTTACCGTGCTCACCGCCGCGGCTTCGCGAAAAAAACAACAATTCTTATACGAATCATGAGCTAGTCGAAATGTGCGGCGCCGCCGGGCTGGCGAGGTTCGGTTCCTAGTAAAATTTGAAATGTCACTATTATTCCGATTCCAATTTTTATTAGAAAATAAAATTTTTATGGCGTGTTAACGGATTAACGATTAACGTTAACTTGCGTTAATTTTTCTAAAATTTAACGTTTTAACTGTTAACGAAGTTAAATTTTTAATTAACGGATTAGCGATTAACGAAGTTAACTTTTTGATTAACGGTGCCCAGCTATGTACATTATAGTAAATTGTGCGACGTCTTCTTTATCCTGCTCAAATTATAATCCGTTTGCATAGGTTCGCATCCAAGCAAGGTCTTGCCGAGCCATTCCGCTAAACTACCTACACACATAATGCGAACATCAACAGTGTCTGTATGAAATTCTTCGTTTTTATAAAATACTGTTCCCACCAGCAATTTGTCAAACGTTTATTTTGTGCCACCATAGAAGGGAAATAAGTTTCCCTTCCATATAGCCATCATGAGTCCTTGAGCGAAGAAAAAGCACAAAGCCAGTAAAAAAACTATTCCTTTTATGATCCCATTTATGTATGGCTCTAGATTTAAGGTCTTCATAGTCTGTTTAAAGCAGATCCTTCCGTGGACTTTTTCTGGATAATCGTCATTTTGCTTTTATTGTTTCTTCCAAATGCTGCGCTTCCAGTGTTATTTGATTCAATAATAATAATTGTGCGAAAGGACGTTAACAGCCCGTTGAACTGTGTGTGTTGTCTTGTAATTATTGGAATTTTAAATACTGCTCCTTAACTTTTATTGAGCTTGACGATTGAAGAAGTCAGCTCGTGCATTATGTCTAGAAAGCTATGTGAGAAATAGCTTGTTTCTATTGTTCATGAATTATAATATAATGGGTTTTCACTTCTTCAAATATCCATTATCCTGCAATAATAAAGTATAAGTTCTGTGTTTGTCTAAGCAAATGTGTGTAACACAAGGTGGTTACGAAAACTATGTTGACAACATTCCTTTAAGTACTAAATTCTATCAGTTGTCATCAACAAGATTTATAATGGCGAGCCGCATTGTCCTTAGTCAAGCAATATACAAATATTAGAATGGTGTCAACAGGAAATGGCGCATCGCTTCAGAGTCTATGCAAACAACTTCTGGTACCTACCCGTAGTAAAACAAATATTTGCTGCATAGACACGATGAATGTTTTAACAAGCATTTCCGTTTCCGTTAATTTTTTTTTTTTCACTCAGCGAGATAAAAGTGAGAGGGCTTTTAGTGGGCTTTGGGTCAAAAGAATAATTTATTGGAAAATGTGTGGAGTAATTTTTTTTTGTGTTGAGTAAATATTGACAGTGTAATTAAATTGTTTTTGCGTAGCTATTCAAGTTTAGTTAAAATTTCTCCTATTTGGACGAAAATGAACAAATTGTAAATGTAAAGACGTTTTTAATAAATCAAATCTTCATTCACTTCTATTTAAATATATTACTAGCTGACCCGGCAGACTTCGCACTGCCTAAACTTTTGTAGCCCACTACACAACCCGCTACCCTGCTACCCCACTACCCTTACCCTTACACTGCTTCTAACTACTCACTATCCGTCAACCCGCTACCCGCTTCCCATTACCCCGCTACCCCATCAACCACTACGCTGGCCATTTCTCATGAAAACGGCTTGGTCGATTTTGTACAAAATACTAAGAAACCATCTACGCCACTAACCGAACATTCCCTCAACATTTGGTTCTAAACACTCCACTGGTATAAAATCAGTAAGTCCTCAGCGAATTTGTATGAGATTTTTAAACATCTAAGAAAACAACGTTTACTTTGTCAGCTAGTAAGGTCGTGACAACTCAGAAATCTTTGTTGCCTCTTGCACAACAACTTTGTTAAGGATATGGTCAAATGCATAGTTAACGTTCTATAGGGAAAATTGTGTTTCCACATTTTTTGCAATATCTTATGAAAGGCTTGACCGATTTTGTACAATTTTCTTAAAAACCCTACTGTAATAATACTCGAACATTTTGCCAAAATTTGATGACAAACGGCACGAACTTTCCATTTTACGAACTTTGACCAATTCAAAAGTAATGCATTTCATTTGAAAGAGTGTTTTTGAGATTTTGTTTAATCAAATTTTTTTTTACTTTTTCTTGCATTCTAGTTCCCCATCACAAATGTTCAAGTTTTCCATTTGAAAACTACTGCACCTGCAATAATATGCAATTTTCCCTTTGCAAACCAATGAATTTTCCGAGTTTTTCATCAAGAAATTTCTATTTTCTATTCGAAAACCCACTTTGAAATTTTCCATTTGAAAACCAATGCACCTGCAATAATATCCAATTTTCCATTTTAAAACCAATGAGTTTTCCGAGTTCCTTTCGAAAACCCATTTGAAATTTTCCAGTTTTCCATTTGAGAACCACTTTACTACAATTTCCTTGAAAACCAATGAGTTTTCCGAGTTTTTCGTCAAAAAATTTTTTTAAGAAAAGGACCTTTACTTTTGTACCCTGCTAGTACCTTGCCCACTACCCTCCTACCCTCCATAGCTGCCTGCTACCCACTATCCGCTACTTCCACCTGCTACCCGCTACCCCCTTACCCGCTTCTCGATACCCCACTACCCCGCTACTCCACTTCCCGCTTCCAATGCCATATCTCAAATGAAACAAATCTAAAAAAGGAAAAATGTCGACAGCAAATAAATGTCAAGTAAAGTTTTTTTTTCTATGAAAAACAATTTTTGACAAATATTTTCTTCACTGACATTTTTTTTTTGTGTGTGATGAAAATAAAAATATTTGACGAAATTTTAAATGAAATTGATTAATCGTAGGTATAGGTATTGATATATTTTGTTGTAGTGTGAAAAGCATTATTTTTAACATTTGAACCGTTTGTGATTTATAAAGTACTAATTTTGTTTGTCTTAAACCATCTACCCTTAATCCTCTTTAGTTTAAGACAAAAATTAAGAAAATCGGCCAACCGGTTTTAATGCCTATATGCCGCAAACGAACGGCGCTAGATTTTTATAATATGTATAGATATAGATGTATTTATAATATATGCAAAAGCGTTTAATTTTAGATATATTCCATGTAGGTATGCATGTATGCATTTTATTTGTCTAAACACAGAATTTCAAAGCCCTACGACAATTGCCTTTGGCTTAACATTGTGTTTGACATTCACATTACATATCTCACAGAGAATCTTATACTACAAATTTGAATCGCTTTAAACCTTCATTTAACTTGTTTATGAACAATTAAATAAAATATAAAAATAAAAAGTTTGAATTTCGCGCGAATCAATTTTAAAACAAACCTTTTTATATACTTGATGTATCCTTTTTAATGAAATTCCTTTACAACAAATGATAAGGCAATTAAGTTTCAGTATAAAAGAATTCTGATAACGATTATAAAATATTGCCCAGCATTGGTCGTTCTTCACTGCTTTTTATAACGTTTTATATGGGATCATGACGAAATCTAGAATGCCAAAAATCTCGAATGCCGAAAATCTCGAAAATAAAAAAAAAATATCTAGAACGCAAAAATCTTGAATCCACAAAAATCCAGAATTAACAAAAATCTCGAAAGACTCTATCTAGAAAAAAATCTCGAAAAAAAAATAAAAATTCGAGATTTTTTTTTTATTTTTAACAGTTAAAACTCAATAAAACACAAATACATCAGTTTACCCAATATTTTATTTTCTGAGCAAGAAAAATAGCTGCAAACAATAAGAAAATCAAAACAATTAACAAAAAAAGAAAACAAAAACAAATTAAATATGTATTTTAAACAAAACAAAACAAAAAAAACAAAACAAATACTTAATACAAGTTTTATAAATTTGTGTTAGCCGCAAGACTTCTAAGGAACCCAACATAACTTTTCTCTTCCTTTTCATCGAGGACTTTCAAGATACGTTTTTCTTTTTGTAAGTACTCTCGTCTAACTCTCACGTTAGACTAATTTTAATAATACTGAATTTACTGTGGATGTTCTTACAGTTTCATTGACAATGTGTTTAGATGGGTAACTGTTCTCACAGGTGCATGAGTAGCAATGTGCAATTGTAAGATTGATAACTTTACTTGTCAACTTTAAGTTTGTTAAGGAGAGGTAAGTTATCCAGAATGTATGTTTGAATTTTTGAGACAATGTTTAAAATTCGCGGCGAATTTTAAACATTGTCTCAAAAATTCAAACATACATTCTAGATTTTTGCATTCGAGATTTTTTTTTTCTAGATTTTGGCATTTCGAGATTTTATTTTCTAGATTTTTGTTTTCGAGGTTTTTTCCATTCTAGATTTTTGTTTTCGAGATTTTCATATTCGAGATTTTTACTTTCTAGATAATTGATTTCTAGATATCGTGGTAGACCCGTTTTATATTTCATATCACGAATAAAATTGACAGTAAACATCCAGATAACACCGAAACAAACGCATTGTCAAATTTGTGTGGTCTCTATATTCATTCATTTTCATAGAATGGGTATCCATTCGTTATTGTCAACGTTTTTCCATTCAACTTCATAAAACTTTAAAAATCAAAATTAAACGGTAATATATCAACAAGGAATAATAACAATAGAGAACTGAAAACAACAAAAATACTAACCACATAAAGAAAGCTTTGTTTTCGAATACAAAAACCAGACTAACGTTGATACTGGAGGCGTCAACAGAACACAAACCGAGTGAATTCTAAAAGCAACCGACAATTGAAATGTTCATAAAAGCCTCTTTCTTACTGTCTCATCGTCGTCGCCGCACGATGATGGTTTGCCTCTTCTTGTGATTGCGCTCCGTTAACAACGATTCTGAGCGTGACACAAGAGAGATGAACAGCATGGAGTTGACTGATTTCTGAAGTTTTAATATTCGCAGAGTATCATCGTCATTCTCGTGCTACTTGGCAAGGAAAAGATACGACGACAGTGATTAACACGTCACAATTTACGACAAACTTCAGTCCGTACCGGAAATAATGAGATAACAATAGCAGCAGCGGAAATAACAAAGTTTCCACGATCCATTTCAATTTCAGCACGAAACCCACACCGCACCCGCACTCGCGCTGTAACCTCATTCTGTCGGTTGCTTTGCAAAATGTGCGCAAAGCAACCACCGACCATTCATGCATCAATGTTGAGAGTATTGTTAAGCATGATAAAATTTTATTTGAGTTTTTGAACTTTTAAATTAATTATTGAAAAACATTTTCCATAAATAGATATCTTACGACTGGGAGCTATGTATCTTTTCGAATGACTTCTGATTCTTTATTCTAACGCTCCTCTCACCATCCCAGCAAATTGAAAAGATTGTCATTTTCATTTTCCATAAGGAAAAACAAATTTCTTCAAAACTTCAACGAGCAAGTATTTGATGTTCTTGTTCAAACATTTATTTGGGACAGAATCACAGAATGCTGCTCTTCTCCCGTCTCATTTCCATACCAATCCTTAATTCAACCAGCACCCGATCCTTATGGCAAAGGTTGTGATTGCTTAATTCGAAACGAAGGTAGCTCCAAAAGTGTGTCCTCATAATGGTAGAAAAGATGAAAATTAATTTTCCAAATGAATCCCTTTTGGTTTTGAGCTGTGGTGTTGTTGTGTGTGTGTGTCAGGTTGTGGAGAAGAAATAGCATTTGCATTGAAGGCAACGGGAACCAAAGCACAGGAGAGTTCTTTCGTATTCGTATCCTAGAACGAATGTGTTTGCATTTCTAAGAGCTGTGTGGGCTTCTTAATTATATTAGATTGTTGGCAAGTATATGACTTAATATTTACGACAAACATTTTTGTGAAAATGTCAGAAAATTCAACTTTAACAACTGGTGGGTGCTCGTAGACAAATTTTGAAAGGACTTAACAATTTATTCAAATTCAATTTGGAGCTGAATCTGAACTTTTTTTGTTAAATTTACATAATAAAATAAAAATCAAAAGGGATCATTTTTGCACATTTAGTTTATTTAGCGCTTGTTAGATGTGATGTTTCCAAAATTGAGAGACTGATACATAAAAACGTCCGTATTGAAAGTTGGTTGGTGGTAAGGGCTTATAGGATTTAAATTTTTATGTTTAGATCCAGAAAGTATGCATAGGCATAGTTACAAATACTTTTTCATTAAATTATGGTGTACCTTAACCAAAAAAAAGAGGTAGGTCCCAAGAACGTATCTTGTTTTTGCGAACCGTACTGTGATTCAAGACATCGCATCATTTTGAATTTAAATAAAAAATCAACAATTAATATTCCGCTCTCACATGACGATTTCCTTTTTTTCTAAAAAAAAAAAAAAAGTACACAACAATATTGGCTGTGCACATTTTCATGCTGAGGCCTTAAGATTGAAAAAAAAGAAAACAGGAAATCCTTGTGAACAGGAAATCCTTTGAGAAATTATACAGCAACGAGAAGTAGAAGATAAAGCGAACCAATTCACAAGCTCAGATGAACAGCAAAAAAAGTATCCCCATAAGTGGTGATAATAAAACTTTCATGTGCTCAATTGTTGTGTAAATACTAACACTCTATAAGTGTTAGTATGTGTATGTCGCCTTCGTAGTCGTTTTCATCGTCATAGCGTCTATTTGCTGCTACGTGTATTTCCAGTGTCCTTGAAGTACAGTGTGATGGTGCTTTGGCATGCTCCTGAATCGGATCCTCCCAAAATAAGATAAAAAAAAATTCTGTTCTAATTTTGCGAGGACAATTTTTTGTGTGTTTCAATTCGTCGCGTCGATGCCATTAATTCTAGAATTAGGAAGGTAGAGAAAAGCACTTTTTCACTGACAACGACAAAGAGAGCTAACACCATCGAAAGATGCTCTGAAAGGACACCATACTATAGCCTTCGGAGTTCACCATCACTTCACATCAGATCACATACTTGGTGTAAATTGTCTACGCTAGGATGGAAATGAAGGACGACAAATTACTATTAGATGGTAGCACTTGTGTCGATTTAAATGAGGTAACTTTATAAATTAGGGTTCACACACGCGCTGGCATGAAAAGTCAATCTTTATTGAAGGAATTTCTGACCATGAAAAATGAATGTGAACTTTTACCTCAATTTTTCAGGTTTTACACTGGAATATCTTAAACTGGTGAACTTTTTTCACGTTTATCTGTTTAAGAACCTTGAATAGAATTATATTGATACATGATACATTGATAGCTATATGGGTTTTGACTGTTGCGTCAATAATGAAAAGATGCATTCGTACAGAAGAAAGAAAGGCCACTATTTTATATGCATTTACATTCTAAATATAGGATAGTTTTACCTTCTTGCTGGTATTGGGATATTATTCTATACTTCGAGAAATTAATTTTCGTGAGAAACGCAATTCAAAGGATGCCAAAATCTGGAATTATTTTGAACTTTGATTTTTTATTTTCTTGAACTCTGTACTGGACTGGGAGCAAAGTGGTTTTGTACGTGGGCGAGGGCGAACAAGTTTTCGTTCAAAGAAAAGTCCAAGGATTCGTAGGTAGAAATCGAAATGTAATAAATCTTATTTATAACAGTTGACTTCGATTCAAAGTATGACATATAGAAGTCGAAGTGGAAGTGCGTAGGTAGTTATACATATACTTAGTTGGCGACCATTGTGAATCTGCATGGATTCTTAGCATTAAATCGATGTTTCAGGAAAATTGCAAGGCGTGTGTCTTTTTAATAATTGGTTTTGTTATTTGAAGAAATAATTAAATAAAAATTGTTTGTGAATTAAGAAACTTTTAACCTATTTTGATGAATAGAGTTCGAGCAGACCTTCCTTTTTATTTATCATTCGATGGGTTTTGAAAGAATTTATTTTGTCTGAAATTTTGCCAAGGGAGAAAATAGATATCGCTGAATTCTTCATATTTGATAGTTCTCATTATCCTGAGCCTACCACTGCAAGCCAAACTCAATTCAAAGCCCTGTTTGCCGAGATATTTGCATCAGAAGATATCTTTTCTAAGGCTAAGGACTAAAACAAAAAAAAATGGTTTTTCGATCATAACTCGGTAATCGGAACTCGCAGATTGTTTTGGTTTTCAGTGACTGATAGAGGGCAAAAAGACCTTTGTTCTCGTGCATCATTGGATACAGACTAGCTGGGAAACTTCAGAGATCTAGCGATTTAAAATCGCGGGATTGATTTGAATGATTTTTTTGTATGGGTTCAAGTGTCGCCCTGGATGGTTTAAGATTCACAAATCAGCCCAGCAGATGGCAGTCGTTATCCGAATTGCAACAAAAGGCTGGATTGACGTGAATAAATGATTTTTGTTTGCAATCATTCATTTGAATATGTATGATACTTTTTATTCTACTTGCTGACCCAGTAAACGTTGTTTAGCCATATAAATCATTTCTAAGAATGGCTGAATCGATTTGAGTTGATGAGGCGATAGTTTCGAAGAAACGGCTATGGGATGCTTTTTATCCCACTAGCTGACCCGATAAACATTGGTTCAAGTAATTTCTAAGAACGGCACAAGCCATTTTTAGCTCAAAATTGGCGGGCAGGTAGTCAAGGATCAGGAAATGGTTATAAGATGCTTTTTACCTTACTAGCAGACCCGGTAAACGTTGCTTTGCTAAATACGTAATATTTAAGAACAGCTGAACCGATTTGGCTCAATTTAATGGGGGAGGGGGAAGGGTTGCTTGGAACCAGGGGATGGCTTAAGGATACTTGTTATCCTACAAGCTGACCCGTTAACCGATTTCTTATCATATAAATAACTTCTACGAACGGCTGAACTGATTCGGCTCAAAATTGATAGATAGGTAGCTTAGGAGCAGGAGCGAGCTACAAGCTGCTTTTTATCCTACAAGCTGACCCGGTAAACGTTGTTTTACAAGCTATTTTAGCACGGCAAAGAGATATTGCTTAATCGTTCGACACTGTTACCCCGCTGTTTTTACAATAAAAGTGAAGCGTTTTTTAAGGGCCTTAACCCAGAATTTGAGGACAACATATTCAAAAGTGAGTGTATAGTATGAAACTCAAAATCAATAAATAAAGTATACATTTATCCAAGTGAAATCTATATATATAAACGACAAATTCGTTAAATTTCTGTTATCTTTTCAGTTGACAACCGGTTGACCGATTTTCTAAATTTTTATTTTAAAGTAAAGAGGAATAAGGGTAGAAGGTTTATAACAAAAAATAATTATATTTTTCAGATCACAAATGGTGCAAATGTTAAGAAACAATGCTTTTTCCACTTCAGCAAAATATATCAATATACGAATACTCAATTTTGTATGAAAATTATTTCAAATATTTTCGTCAAATATTGTTTTTTATCGAAACAAAAAACGTATACTTGACATTTTTTGTCGTTGATTTGTACTAATGACATGTTTGTTAAGCAACGCCACCGCCACCGTTCACCGCCGATGTTTGAAAGATACTTCCGAAAAATAAAACAAGATTATCTGGCAGATACATGTGAATATGTAGAAGAAAAATCCTTTTAACCACATTTGTCTAATCTATAAATACATAACATTTAAAAATGCCAAGAGAAGAATCATCTGCAGATTTTGGACCTTTATCTCCCAAGTTGATGATAAATTTTAAGCAAGTTGATTTATTGCACATTTGTGTTATCATGGTTATACCCGCGGAAAGACGTTTGAAGTGATAAACGAAGCTAAAGCTAGCAACGAAATGCATGCATGGCGGTTGTATAAAAACAAGGATATATGTACATTTTTGGTTAAAGATCGTGGAAATACAAATAAATGGACATTACTATAATATATATTCAATTTTTGGCGAGTATTTTTGTCGTGTCTAAGCGTCCATTTTTTATACATATGTAATTTTTGTTTACATACGAAACCTTGGACTTGGACTCCGTCGAGCTTCTGACATAATGTGGAGTGTCCTGAAATTAGTATGAAAATTTCCTGCGGTTTTTTGTTTTTTGTTTTGCTTCTTCTTAGGGACCAATCTATGTATGTATGTGGTCAGACAAAAAAAAATGTTCAGCATGTCCTAATAGAACATTTAATTATATTGTATTGTGTATACACTTTATTTATCTCATACGCTCTGTATCTCCTTCTATTGTAATGTCTAATACTAATGTGTATACTTTATTATCTCTTACTCTCTGTATCTCTTTCTATATTTAATGTACACACTTTTCTTACTCTCTTTACTTACTCTGTATCTCTTTCTATATTTAATGTACACACTTTTCATTACTCTCTTTACTTACTCTGTATCTCTTGTTTATTTAATGTACATACTCTCTTTACTTAATATCGTTTAATTGTAGTAGTAAACACTCGTGAGGGGCAATAATTAATTAAGATTAAGAGAAACTTTTTGTTTAGCATTGAGAACGTTAGCCCCTACAAAAATCCCAGTATTTTCTCTCGAACTTTCAGCTTCCCCAAGAAACAATAGGAACCAATAGTAGTTTCTAGAACCCATCATTTTTGATATAAATAGCCGGTTGGTGGCGAGGCGAATTAATGAATTGTGAACTGCGATAAAGAAAAGTACTCTGTGTTTGCAAAGTTATAATTGAAAGTGTTGAATAAATAAGTTTGTGAGTGATTTGAATAAAGTGAATTTGTGTTTTATTTAAAAAGTGAATAAGTTTTAATTGTCGGACCAAGCCGAATATTACATTGGTGTCAGAAGTGGGATTAAAACTTATTGAGAATAAAACAGTGAACAGTGATTAAACTATTTTGTGTGAAATAGTGAAGTTAAAAAAAATGATAAGTAAAGTTTTGAAAGACTTAACTGTCGCTGAGCTAAAGGCCGAATTAAGCAAACGTGGCTTAAGTGCGGCAGGATATAAAATCGAACTCGTAAAACGGCTACAGGAATATCTGGAAGAACAAAATGAAGACCCAGATGCGTTTGCTTTCGAAGTGGAAGCAAAATCGGAAGAGGTAAATGCAACTGCCGACTTATCTACCATGATGACACTTCTTCTAGCCAAATTTGAAGAGAATCAAAAGAAGCAAGAAACTCAAAACAAGAATGTTCTGGAGCAACTAGAAACTCAAAGAAACGAGCAGAAGACCGAGCAAGAGAATGTCCTCAAACAACTGGAAGGAAATGTCCTCAAGCAACTAGAAACTCAAAAGAATGATGTTCTGGAACAACTACAAGCTCAAAGGGATGACGTTCGAGATCGGTTTGATGAACAGAAAAATCTGCTAGAAGGCAGGTTTGCGGACTTCGAAGACAAAATCAATACTCTCGATGAGCGTGTCGAAAAACAAAATTCAACGACTAATGCACGTTTCAAGAAAATAGACGACCAGATCGAAACCATTACAAGCGAACTAGAAAAAGTGCGAAAGATGAAAGCTCGAGAACCTTCTGGTGAGTGCTCAAGAAAGAGAGAAGTGAATCCCCCAAGCTTTGATGGTCAGATACCGTGGTCAATCTACAAGAAACAGTTTGAAGCAGCAGCGTTAACAAACGGCTGGGACGATGACGAAAAATACATTGCTCTTACGCTTGCCTTGAGAGGAGCAGCTGCTGAACTGCTACAAACCATCCCAGCAGAGAAGAACGGTGACTTCAAAGTTCTGGTAAACGCAATCGAACAGCGGTTTGGGGATAGCCACATGACAGAAGTCTTCCGAGTACAACTAAACAACAGGGCACAGAAAAGAGGTGAAACTCTGCAGCAGCTTCAGGCAGATATCGAGCGATTAGTCCACCTGGCATACCCAACAGCTGGCAACGAGATAATAAATCAACTTGCTGTTGAAGCCTTTGTGAGAGCTGGGGGCGATATAAATCTCCAAAGGGCTATTCGCACTGCCGGAAAGCAAACACTACCAGAAGCATTGGCTTTCGCTCTAACAATGGAAGCCGCAGAACAAGCATCCCAAAACGTGCATCGCGTGAGAGAATTGGAAGTCCAACAATGCTCTTGTCAGAAGGCTACTCTGGAAAGGAGTCAGCGAGACGGACCAGCACGATGCTGGAACTGCAACAAGACTGGGCATCTTCAACGACAGTGCAGATTACCGCGAAGAGGAACCGCATGCCAACACTGTGAACACAGAAATATGTCAACTGGTCAAAGTTACACCTACAACAATGTTGCTTCCCAAGTTGTTTCCCATCCCACCAACTTCGAGGGACAGAAGCTGGCTTCTAGTACCGATAGCTACAGAAACACCATCCAGGTTTCTCAAACGAAACGTGACAACAAGAGCCTGACCGTGGAAGCAAGTATAAACGGCAACAAATGTGTGGCTACCATCGACACCGGTGCCACGGCGTCCATTGTACGGCAGGACCTCGTTAAGAAGACATGGCTCCACAACACCAACAGCTATCGTCTAAGGACTGCAACTGGAGAAGCCGCAAAAGTTTATGGTGAGGTACGTCTTAAGATCCGGATGGCAGAGCTGGAATTCTCTCACCTGTTCCTGGTAGCAGATATATGCGACGAGTGCATTGTCGGCGTCGATTTCATGAAAGATCACGGAGTGATATTGGACATCGGGAACCAAGTCCTGAAATATCGAAACATCGAGATTCCGATGATCTATGGGATCCACTCGTACGAGACCTCGTTATCTGTGAAAACCGTCATCAAAGAAGATCTGACTTTGCCTGCTTCTTCAGAAGTATTCGTGTGGACGAAATTGAAAGGTAAGCCTGGCAGCCATCGATACCTCATGGTCGAACCAGCATCTGTAAAGTCCTCCCAAAACGTCACCATTGGGAAGACTCTTGTTAGACCTGTAAAGAACATGGTTCCCGTACGAATACTCAACATCAAGCCGTACGAAGTTAAGCTTAGAAAAGGTGAGATTGTCGGACAATGCGAATCTGTATCAGCGATAACAAGGATCAGCGAAGAAGACCCAAGGCAAACATTGAAGTCCAAAGAGCTGAACTCCATAAAGACGAACATTCTCAAGTCCTCTAATCTTGGCCACCAACAACGGAGAACTGCAGAAGGTCTCCTCGAAGAATTTGCAGACATCTTTTCGTCATCGCAAGGGAAATATGGCAGAACACAACTGGTTCAACATCGAATCAACACCGGGGATGCAAAGCCGATTCGTCAACCTGCAAGACGCCTTCCACTAGCCAAACAAGGTGAGGTTGAAGAACTGATAACCACCATGAAAGAAGAGGGTCTGATCGAAAACTCTAAAAGCCCTTGGGCGTCTCCAGTGGTCCTGGTAAAGAAGAAAGACGGATCAACCCGCTTTTGCGTGGACTATCGAAGGTTGAACGATGTGACCAAGAAAGATAGCTACCCTCTGCCTAGGATCAGCGATACTCTGGACGCAATGGAAGGAGCACAATGGTTCTCAACTTTGGACCTGAAAAGTGGATACTGGCAAGTAGAAATCCATCCTGAAGACAAAGAGAAGACAGCGTTCTCGACAGGAAACGGATTGTGGCAGTTCAAAGTGATGCCTTTTGGACTGTGCAATGCTCCAGCGACTTTTGAGCGCCTTATGGAATGCGTCCTGCAAGGACTCACTTGGAAATCTTGCCTGGTCTATTTGGATGACGTCATCGTATACGGGAAAACATTTGACGAACATTGTACAAATCTGAGAGCCGTGTTTCAAAGACTTCGAGAAGCCCACCTCAAGCTCAATCCAGAAAAGTGTTCACTCTTCAAAACCGAAGTGAAATACCTGGGACATATCATCTCATCCCAAGGAGTTAAGACGGATCCTGATAAGGTTGACACCGTGAAGAATTGGCCAACACCACAGGACAAACATCAACTCCGAAGCTTTCTGGGTCTAGCCACCTACTATAGGCGCTTCGTCAAGAATTTTGCTGAGATCGCCAAGAGTCTACATCAGCTAACGGAAAAGGGAAAGCAGTTTAAATGGTCAGGTGAGTGCGAGCGCAGCTTTCAAGAGCTCAAGCAACGCTTGTGTAATGCACCAGTGCTGACCTACCCGACTCCAGGAAAACCGTTCATCATTGATGCTGATGCCAGCAATGTCGGGATTGGTGCTGTATTGTCACAGGTACATGATGGCGAAGAAAAGGTGGTTGCCTATTACAGCAAGGTACTCTCAAAGTCGGAAAGAAACTATTGTGTGACCAGAAGAGAACTTCTTGCACTGATTTTGGCAACAAAGCACTTCCATAAGTATCTCTATGGACAGAAGTTTCTTCTCCGAACCGACCATGGAGCACTAAACTGGCTTTTGAATTTCAAGAATCCAGAGGGTCAAGTGGCGAGATGGATTGAGAGGCTGCAGACGTACGATTATGAAATTCAACATCGGAAGGGGAAGCTTCACTCAAATGCTGATGCACTGTCTCGGAGACCATGTAAGCAAGACTGTAAGCATTGCAGACGCCAAGAAGAAAAAGAAGTGGTTACTGTCCAACGAACCAGAACCGATCCCATTTATGGCTGGAGCAACGACGAGATGAGGGAGGCTCAACAAGAGGACCCAGATATTGAACCCATCCTCGCATGCAAGGAACACCAGGAAAAACCAGAATGGGCTGATATCTCCGACAGAAGTCCGGCTCTGAAGGCCTATTGGGCACAGTGGGACTCGTTGCATGTCCAAGAAGGTGTCCTTCGACGTAAGTGGGAATCAGCAGATGGAAAGTCCTATGTAATGCAGCTAGTCTTACCGAGATCGAAGATTATGGACGTTCTGCGAGAGATGCATGATGGAGTTTCGGGAGGCCATCTAGGAGTAAACAAGACGCTAGAAAAGGTTCGACAACGATTCTATTGGCTACATGCAAGGGAGGATGTCGAGAAGTGGTGCCGAAAATGTGATACCTGTGCTGCCACCAAAGGCCCGAACAAAAAGAATCACAGCCAAATGCAGCAGTATAATGTCGGATCACCCTTTGAAAGGATTGCAATAGACGTGGCGGGTCCATTTCCGGAAACAAATAATGGAAATCGTTATATTCTGGTCGTCATGGATTACTTCAGCAAGTGGCCTGAAGCATACGCCATACCGAATCAAGAAGCCAAAACAGTCGCAGACCAAATTGTGTTCAACTGGGTGAGCAGATTCGGTGTTCCATTAGAACTGCATTCCGACCAGGGAAGGAATTTTGAATCAAACATATTCCAGGAAGTTTGTGGGCTTCTTCACATCAAGAAGACAAGAACAACACCACTCCACCCACAATCTGATGGCATGGTCGAACGGTTCAACCGAACCCTTAAGGAACATCTTTGCAAAGTTGTGGACGACAACCAGCGAGATTGGGACCGACACATTCCACTGTTTTTGATGGCGTATCGAAGTGCAAGACATAGCTCAACTGGCCATACACCGTCTGAGATTTTGATGGGAAGGAACATCAGATTGCCGAGTGAAATTAAATTTGGATGTCCCACGTCGGAACCGCAAGCCGAGGATGACTACTTGGATGACCTCAGAGAAAGACTCCTTCAGATCCACGACGATACTAGGTCAAAAATAAAGATGTTCAGTGACCGAATGAAGACACGCTACGATATACGAGCGACAACAACAGAGTTCCAAGCAGGAGATCGAGTGTGGCTTTACAATCCCCATCGACAAAAAGGGTTGTCACCGAAACTTCAACGGGACTGGGAAGGTCCATATACAGTGATTAGCAAAATCAACGACGTCGTGTACCGGATACAAAAAGGAGTCAGAGGTAAACTTAAAGTCGTACATCGCGACCGACTACATCGCTACAGTGGTGATGAAGATGATGGATTTGTTCGGGACGATCAATCCTAAGGAGGGGGCAATGTAATGTGTATACACTTTATTTATCTCATACGCTCTGTATCTCCTTCTATTGTAATGTCTAATACTAATGTGTATACTTTATTATCTCTTACTCTCTGTATCTCTTTCTATATTTAATGTACACACTTTTCTTACTCTCTTTACTTACTCTGTATCTCTTTCTATATTTAATGTACACACTTTTCATTACTCTCTTTACTTACTCTGTATCTCTTGTTTATTTAATGTACATACTCTCTTTACTTAATATCGTTTAATTGTAGTAGTAAACACTCGTGAGGGGCAATAATTAATTAAGATTAAGAGAAACTTTTTGTTTAGCATTAAGAACGTTAGCCCCTACAAAAATCCCAGTATTTTCTCTCGAACTTTCAGCTTCCCCAAGAAACAATAGGAACCAATAGTAGTTTCTAGAACCCATCATTTTTGATATAAATAGCCGGTTGGTGGCGAGGCGAATTAATGAATTGTGAACTGCGATAAAGAAAAGTACTCTGTGTTTGCAAAGTTATAATTGAAAGTGTTGAATAAATAAGTTTGTGAGTGATTTGAATAAAGTGAATTTGTGTTTTATTTAAAAAGTGAATAAGTTTTAATTGTCGGACCAAGCCGAATATTACAATATATACGGTGCTTATTGTTGAGCTGTTGTTCAAAGGACAATAATTATTTTCGCGTTGTGTATCTTTTCGAGTGGTTTTATAGGCGCTTCAGAAAACATTAAATAAAGCTGAAATGTACAGGCGGCGGGCAATGTGGTGACGTCAATTTGGCTCATAAAATGCATTGGCTTAAAGTTTAAGTATTTCATTCGGATGACATTTATTTATTTATTTATTTATTTATTTATTTATGCCTTGTGGTACAAAAGTCTTACCAATCAAATAACACTGCGGCTTAAAAGTTTAATCAATAACTTGGCACATGTGGCTTAAATCTGCATAAACTATGTAATTGATTATTGATTTATGCAAGGACATAATAATAACATGTTTTTTTTCACGTAGATTTAATTTCCAATGTAGCAAAATGACCCACGGAGCAAAACCTCAGATTAGGGAAGAATAAAAAGTAAATAAATAGAGTGGCGCTACAGCTCTTGAAGAGCCAAGGCCTTAGTGACTTTCTCTCATCAACAATTCTCTGAGTGCGGGTGAAGAATTGAGGGGACCTACAATTTAACGCCGATTCCGAACGCGGTGCGTAACGATTGCCCGGAATAAAGAGTCCCGGATAACGATTGCCCGGAAAATTTTTGGTTGCGGGATTTACTACTATTTGGAAAAAGAAATGGTACTATTTTTTTCCGGGATTTAGCACTATTTTGGAAATTTATTCCGAAATTACCATTTCGTATTGGAATGTATGATGATGCAAAATTGTTGTTTTTTAATTTTGTTATTTTTGATTTCAGGTTGAGACCAATATTTTTCTTAGAATTCTTTATGTTTTGAGGAACACTTCTTTGGACGGAAAAAAATGTTGCTTTTTCGACATTTTTTTTAGTTTTTTCTGTTAAAATTTTTATTTTGGTATCAAAAAATTGAAAATAGACATGCATGATGTTCGGGAGAAATGTTTGGGATTTTGTTCTTAACAAATTACTAGAACATTGTATACAGCTAAAACAACAATTGGATGAGATACGCCGCCAAAATTGACATAAGGTCGCTTGAATTTTTTTGCGTTTCGGTCGTTTTTAATTTTTTTCTTTTTTGATTTTTGGTTGAGAATAAAAATATTTTTCATTTGTTTATGCATTGCGGTACAGCTTCTTGGAAAAAATAAAAAAAATTATTTTTTCGAAAAAATTTTTCGATTTTTTTGTTAAAATTTTTATTTTGGTATGAAAAAGTTAAAAATAGACATGCATGATGTTCGGCAAAAATGTTTGGGATTTTGTTGTTAACAAACTTCTAGAACATTGTAAACAGCTAAAACAACAAATGGATGAGATACGCCACAAAAACTGACGTAAGGTCATAGAATAATACTGGAACAAGTTCAACTTGTTTAGCCATTTAATTGAATGGGTATCGCAGAGCCATTTGTCTCAATAATTATTATTGACAATTTAAGGTCATATCTCTTTTTGAATTATTCATCGTTCTTAAAAGAACGTTTTATACTTCAGAGGGAGAGAAGACATATCTCTATTTTAAACTATAACTTTGTATTTTATTGAATTGTTTATAAACAAATTAAATGAAGGTTTAAAGTGAAAAATTCGCGCGAATTTTGCACTTTAAACCTTCATTTAATTTGTTTATAAACAATTCAATAAAATACAAAGTTATAGTTTAAAATTCGCGCGAATTTTAAACTATAACTTTGTATTTTATTGAATTGTTTATAAACACAAAAAAAAAAAACGCATCAGAGTGTCCTCTCCCTAGCAAGTCATATTTGGAACTGATTGGTATCCCAAAAATGCAACTGCTTATATAGTAAAATTTGAACGAAAAATTTATATGCTTCGTTCCCCATGATTCTCAGCATTTGGTGTCTCTTAAAATTTCAGTTTTTCAAAAAGGGTGTGGCCTAATTCAGGGTTGTTAGAAAAATCGAAAAAGGTATCAGATTTCGATCTCCTTAATTCTCAAAACTTTGAGTGATTAAAAAGGATTAGTTTCATATGAAAAAAGGTAGGATTTTTTCCGGGCAATCGTTACACGGGCAATAGTAGTGCGGGAAAGTGTTTTCCGGGCAATCGTTATCCGGGAAATCGTTCTCCGGGAAGTTGATTTCCGGGAAAACGGGGCCAACCCGCTTCAAACAAGAGATCATAAGAACATATTATTTAACCTTACTTTTAAAAATATTCAAAGGTATTTTATTGAGAAGCGTCAAAGAAAGAGTAGATTGCAATTATTTTCTTGAAGAATAATTTCAAAAACAATAAAGCTATCATGCCAACAACATCATACTATATGAAAATGTATGCATGTTTATTTGTTTGTTTGTATGTTTGCACGTTTGTTTGTCTTGTATGGACTCCTATCTCCTAAACGGCCAAACAGATGATGCTTATGAAATTTTTATGTTAGGTAAACACTGTTGTATTCAGGAATGGTTCCTGTGTTCTGGAGTTTAACTGAAGGCGGTAAATTATGATGAGACGAGGATTGTTTGTATATTCGGTACAGATATCACTTATGTATCACATACGCACATGTTATAAGATATATTTTTATATTCTCTTGAAATAACTCATATGGCAAAACAACGTTTGCCGGATCAGCTAGTAAATAATAAAATGAAAAGCAAACAAATAAAAAGAAAGTAGGTACTCATACGCCACAGTGTGTCATCATCATAATCATCAATTGGATTTAAATAAATATCATTGCATTTTGACAAAATCAATGTTACATTATTCTGCAGTTGATCTGAATGGAGGCGAGATGAGGTTCGCGGGGTCAGCTAGTATGTATATAAACAAAGAGAAATCGAATTAAGTTTTTTCTGAGTGAAGTAGATTTCCAGAAATTAGGGATGGTGCGAAGTAAAAAGTAGATTTTCAAAAAAAAATTGAGAAATCGAAGTGGATCTACATCGAAAGGAATGAAGTTGTAACGCTGCTGGGGATTCACATAGTCGGCCCCATTATCATAACTTCCTCTGGGAAGTTAATAACTGAAAATGTAAAGATTTTGCTTGCGACAGACATTACATTCTATGGAGGTATGTTTTTGTCGTAATTTGGTCATATCCGAACACAGAAAAAATGTGTGACATTACGGTCTGGAAGGTTTGGAAACAGTCTGATGTAGAAATTAAGATTGATAGAATGTTGCTTTTGATGACAGGGGACAGGCCAAGCAATGACGGTCTATTAATGGCTTGAACAATCCGGATAGCCTGTTTTGAAATCCGGTGAGCAAGAATATTGCGGGTGAAAGGTTTTCCGATTATCGGTCTGTTTCCTCAGGAATTGATTTTTCTTAACATAAAAGAAATAATTATGTGAAAACAAAGTGTTTCATAGTTTTTTTGTTTAATTTTGTTGGTTATTTTCTTAAATTTAAGACAAGGCTAACTCTAAGTAACAAACTTTTCACTCCTTGTACCACTTCGTTCTCTTGTTCTTTTTCTTTGCTATTGTCACGCCCTCGTTCGCCGTGCTGTCAATTAGTTTCTTATACTTGTTAACCAACTGAGAAAGATCATCTTGATTGTTTATTTTCCGGTTCTGTTTCGTTCGGTCTATTTGTCGCTTTTCTATGCGATGTAACATCTTTTGTTTCTTAGCCTTCTCTTTGCGTTTCTTTTCACCGACTTTTTTCTTGTGTTCCTGGGCTTGTTCCATGATCTTTTTGTTGGATCGCATACCAGTTGACGCGCCGGGCTTGCCTTCAAATCCAACAAAATCTTCTGTAATAGTGACTGGCTTGGCCTTTTTCTCCATTGCAGCAGCTCGCGCTTCTTCCAGTTTCTTAATGTGCTTCTGCATTTTCTTCTTGTTGTCTTCTTGTGGGGCTATTGGTTTCGATTTTTTGGCCAATTTATTCCTTCTGGCTTCCTTGCGCTTCTCTAGTTTTTCTCTGTACGTTGGATTATTGATTTTTGACTTTTCCTTGCGCTTTTCTTTGATTTTGTGTACAGCACGATCTTCGATACTGAATGCAACAATTGGCCGCTAAATGAGGAAGTTGTGTTTTATTAAGGCTCATAAAAATATGTAAGGAAATGTAGGGTCTTACATGAGTGTCTCCAAAGACAGTTGGATTGTTGTTGAGTTTTCTTAGTGCCGTAAGGGCTTCCTTGTGCGTCGTGAATGACATAAAACCGAATCCTTTTGACTTTCCCTGCGGGTGCTCTGGAGTGATCTTATTTTCACGCATAACCCGACATTCGTGCGGCTTGAAGCCAGTATAAGTGATAACCATATTCCGGAGTTTCTCGTTGTCGTACGTCAAAGGTAAATTATGGATAGAAAGGCGATTCCGGGAAACGAACCTAACAGTTAAAGTAATCGTTATTTATTTATTTGTTTTTGGTCTTTTTTTTAAATGTCAAATACCTGTTTAGATTTTTCAAAACCTGATTCTTTATCTGTTCGAGCTTATGTCGTTTGTTCATGTCCGACTGGGACACTCCTTCAGCTGCCTTGGACCCTGTCATGATGAGTCCCTCTCTGGCCAGAAACAGATTTCGTGAATCTTTGTGTTCGTCCTTGGCGTTCTTTTTGTCGGCTTGTTTGTGAATTTCTTCCCGACTCAATGCCGGAAATGGATCGAGCGGCGTATCGTTCAAAACAAATTCTGTCCCCGAAGCAAGACAGAGGTCGGCAGATTCTTTGGTTTTGAATTTCACAAAAGCAGTGCCTTTGGAATGACCGGAAACTGGGTCTCGGTTGATAATGGAATAGTAGACTGGACCGAACTTGCGGCAAACTTTGCGCAGGTCGTTGTCTTCAGCGTCAAAAGGGACATTTTTAATGAACACAGTGCAACCCTCCTTAACATCGTTGGAGATATGTTTTTCCACAGCCACCTTAACTTTGCCTTTTATGTCTTTTTTGTCCTCATCTTCATCGTTATTTTCCTCGCCAATATCTTCGTTTTCACTTTCTTCTGATTCTTCATCAGAATCCATTTGACTCTCACCTGATTCAGATTTAACAGAAACCTCGTTTTCGTCATCTGCTTCATTTTCAGCTTCGGATTTGATTTCATCTCCGGGTTCTTCTTTAGGTTCCTCCTTGGGTTCATCTTTGGGTTTGGTTTCGTTCTTTTTCCTTTCATACTCATCTTTACCCAAAGCCCAATCTACAAAGATGCTCCGCCCAATGAAGTCTTTATTGGAAGTTTGCAGAATAGCTTTCGCAGCCTGATTGATTGTTTCGTATTGAATGAAAGCGCAGCCTACAAGTTTGCCATCGGGACGTTTGAGGAGATTCAAGTCTTGAATCGTTCCGAACTTTTCAAAGTGTTCTCTTAATGATTGGTCAGTTGCTTTGTACGAGATGTTACGGATTATTATCCTTGCTCGTTTTTGCCGTCGTTTCTCCTTCTCATCCTTAAGATTCCGGTTAAAGGGATTGCTGCGCTTTCGTTTGGCTGATGTTTCTTCAGAAAATTCATTGCCTAGATAAATATGGAAACAATTTGATTATTTTTGGACGTTCACTGCGGTTTTTAAAAATGTTATGCCTTGATTTGGATTTTCCTCGATTTCCATTGTTTTCTTGAACTTTAGTTTAAATAAAATAAAATTTTGTCTTCAACGAAAATATCGAATTGACAGATGGATGGAGATTATTTCGACGTTTAGTCGCACGTGGAATAACTGACAACAGTGCTACTGGATGTTTGGAATTTGATCCCGAATGGATCAATACCTTTTGACAGATTAATTTATTAGCAGGCTACCTTGAAACCTGTTGTTTTTATGTCATTACATTCATGTGTGGAACTTGGAAAACATTGATGAAAAAAATGAAAATTGAAATATTTCAAAGGGTAAGTAGAATTACATTTTGCGAAATTTTTGATACTTAATTGAAAAAAGCCTGCCAACACTACAATCAGGGAAATTCAAAACACCGTATAAGATTTCCCAGTATTAGTTGAATTTCCCTCAGTTGGAGCTTGATATGTCAAAACAACAGCTGATTTGATTGCACTTGATTTTTTTCGTAAAGAAAAGTTGCCTTTTATTGTAAAATGCCTATTTTAACGCGATTATTTAATTTGTCATGTAAAGGTTTAAGTGAAAATCTGTTAAATAAGAAACCCAACTTTCAAAGGTTCACAATCTCAGTTTTGTGTTGAAAATAAGTTCTAATTTTCTGCATTCATAACCAAGGTTACCATGCACACGTTCCGTGTCTATCATTCCTTTGAAGCGATTCATGAAAGAAGAAAAGTTCGCCGAGAAGGACAAGGCCCCTGAAGGTTTCAAAATAATCTACCGAGCCCCAATGGAATACTACTTAAAAGCCGCAAAGATCGTTTCAACTGGAAGTGCTGGTTTAATGGGAACCCTGGCGATTATAAAATATGCAACCGACCATAAACTCATGCAGCTTACTACCGAGCTGAACATTGGGCCTTTAGTTGCTCACGAGTCAGATTTACTACCGCTGACAGCGGGATTTATCGCCATTAATGCTGCAATTATGATTTTCATAACCAAATACCCGCTTAGGATTTATAAAAAAGACGAAAGGTGATTGAGTTGGAACGATATTACTTTAGCCAATAACTTCTTTTCTTTTTGTAGTTATCTCGCTATTTACGAAGGAATTCTTCCGTTTGGTGTGAATCGTTTCAACTTTAGCAAAGGACAAGTCAAAGAATCGAAGCACTTCCTCAATCCATGGTCACTCATTACGTACAAGATCAGGAACAAAACTACTCTCCTGTTGTTGGATTATTTCAAGACTCCTTCGGAGTTCAACGAGATGTGTGAAGAATCAAAACAAAAATAAATTGACTCAAAAAATGTTTACAAAAAGCACCATTCCACTATCTGTCAGGCAAAGGTAAACAGAAATGTCAATCTGCTGTCATGCTATGGCAGCGTTCATAAAAGAATCTTTCAAAATGACCTTTTGGATATTATTTTGATTTTTCCGTCTTTTTGTTTTGCAATCGATTTAAAGGGCAGTAAAATATGACAGCAGCGCTGATGGCGTTAAGAAGAATTATTTTGCTACGCAAATCTAATTATCTGAGCTTATCTGAGTTATGAACTCTCTTAGTTTGAAGTGTTTTCTAATTTTTTTAAATCCGAGGTGCAACCCTCAGGTTCATTTTGCGACGGGTTATGTAACAAGTTGGAGTTGGAGTTGGAGCGTTTTGTTCGCACTTGATTACTGTGCTGGCTACTGAGTAGTAATGTTCTTGTGTTGAATACTAAGACATCAACTAAATAAGAAAGTAAGATGATGTAGAGTTGAAACAGTTTTTTGAAAATGTTTCCAAAAATGAGACTTACAGCCTTATTCTGGCGACCTCTCAAAAAATAAAGACCTCTCAATTCGGGGTGAATTTGATTTTGAGACTTTTTTGGTATTCTGGCGAAAACCTCTCAACTTGTTAGCATCTCAAAATCTTTAAAATTGAGATCTGCTCTTTGGCACATCACAACTGCGTTTGTTTTTTTTTTAATACAAAGAAGAAGGCAAAATATGGACATGTTCATTTTAATACATCTCTTGGAAGAGAATGAAAAGTAAGGCCGTGTGCGAATTGGATGAATTGTGGTTAAAAAATAAAAATGGATGAATTTTTAACCACTACTGTCATTTTTTAACCTGCTCAGCAGCTAGTCAAATAATGCGAAGTGTCAAAATTTAACCAAACGTCAATTTTTAACCCATTTTTAACTGAATTCGCACACGGCCTAAGAATTTTATTATTTTATAGAAATTTAATTAAGTGTTTTTATTTTTTAATTAACTAATTTTTAAGATTGGAGCGGAGGAGAATGCTCAAACAATTGAGAGAAATTAATGATCCATTTCTCTTCAAGAGGAAACATTCACAAAATTTTTTCGGCTGCCCAAAACTTTGTGCTGGGACTTAATTCATGACCTAGAGCAGCACGACGAACAACCATCTTCTTTGCCATTTGTCATTCGAGTATGTACGAGTATCATATTTTATATTTTATTTGTTTGTTTTATTATTTTGTTCTTCTATAATAGTTTATTTCAGTTCTTTATTTTCTTGCCCATGGCTCCTACCTTGTTGTGCGTTTACTTTTTTGAGTGCCTAATACAATTTATAAAAATATTAACAGAAATACAAATTATTGAACGTTTTATTTAATTTCTTACCGATCGACTCCATAGTTTTCTTTATTTTGTTTTAAAACTGTATTTCCCACTTATATGTTGCTGTTTTGAATTCTTTTTCATTTTAATTAGAAAGCAGTCCTGCCAAAACAAAAAAAATTTACCTTCCTGTGGTGAATTTTTTTGAGAGGTTTTTTAAGACCGAATTTGCAGAATACGAATTTGAGATCACCTAACAAAAAACCTCTCAAAAAATTAGTCTTAAAAATTTGAGACTTGAGACCCTCTTAGTGCCAGAATAGGGCTGTTATTTGATTAAACGATTTTCTGATCATTTAAAAATTGTCACCATGCATCTTTCAAAGCCAGTTGTATTACCAAGGGTAAATTTTGAACCGCGGATCAATGAAACGGGAAAAGTTGGTTAGAAAAAATCCTTTTTAACGCGATTCACACAAATAAAGCTTAATTTGATCCAATTTTTAACCAAACGCCAAAGTTTTAACCAAAAATGAAGTTACTGCACACATCGACGCAATACACACGTCCACTTTATTTTAATGTCGTTAAGAAAATGCGTGTTAAAAAGTGTTAAAACTTAAAGCGAGAAACAGATTGAACCAGCAACAGCAACAGCACCAGCAACAGCGGCGGCCATTGTTTTAGAACCCATGTATTTTAATCGTCCGACACAGAATAAACCAGCACCAGCAACGTCAACAGCAACGTTTGGTCAAAGTCCTAAATTTGCTGTTGCTGGTCCATTGCTGACAACTTTCAATGTACAAAATTCAGAGGCACCAAACAACAAAAAATAAAAACAACATGAAAACAAGGAGAACGAAATGTCAAAACAGATGAAATGACGTCGCTGGTGCTGGTGGCAATGTGTTTGGAAAATATTTGCTGGCCAGCGTGCTGTTTGCTGTTGTTGTTTGTTCATAGAATGCGCTTTCGAATACGACTCGAAAAAGGACAATAAATATGATAAATTAAGGATGAAAAATGAAGAAAATGTAACGAAAAAAAAAATAATAATATGAAATGTATTAAATAAATGCAATGTATTTTTGAAAACTTTATTTGAGTATATCTAGTAATATAATATAATATAATTTTAATAATTCTTCTTGATTGAACACGTTTTCTCTTCGACGAAAATTCTAGAATGAATCAGTAATTTTTACAAAAATGGTTCTTCTTTCTTTTTTACTTATTATTCTACTTTAAGTTAGATGCGGTTTTTCTTAATTCTTAAGGTCTGTAACTACATTATTTAGATTATTTCATATTCTTACAAATAATAATCGTGCATGTAAACCTTGAACGTTAAAACACCATGTGGTCCAAAAAAGAATTGAAATTGAAAAATAAAATTGATGCACAATCGATATAATCTTGATTCAATCATATTTCGCTTGGCGCCCCTGAGATTGACCATTCAACTGCAGACCAACCCTGTTGTAATGCGTTTCTGTTTGTGAAACTGACACTACTTAGAAAAATGCTTCACTTCTTTTTCATAAGACCCCTTCCTGTACTTCTTATTCAATGGTTTTAATACACTTCTTCTTAACCCTTTGTATATATAGTCCTATATAGGACTATATATACCAAGTCTTAACCCAATTCGCACACGGCATGTATGTACCAAATTTTCTCTTGAAAAACTATACTCCGTGCAATTCTTCATGAACACACCCATTTCTACATAAACTATTAGGCGTTTTTCTTTTTTAGCTCCGAGCAGGGTACGGAGCTGTCAAAAAAAACCCGTATTTCTTTTTTAGCTCAGACATATCGGAGCGCTCAACTTTTGTTTATTTATTAGATCAGACCGTGGTCGGAGCGCGATCTACGAGCTCGGTTAAAATTGATGGAGTAGATGGAGTAAAAAGTTGAGCGCGGCCAACTTCATGTATTTTGTTCATTTATCATGACTGAGATGATGCAAAAAAAATTAAAACGGTAGAAATGGCGGGCGGAGTAAGTTGTTCTCCGAATGAAGGAAAATAAATTTTTTTTTCAATTTTTGTTGTATGTGTGACAGTTCCGTGCTCAGGTTTGTTTCTTTAGGCCTTTTTCTTTTTTAGCTCTGAGCAGGGTACGGAGTAGAGCCTGAGCTCATCGAGCTCGGTCTGAGCAGAGTTACCCTGCTCGGAGCTAAAAAAGAAAAAGGCCTTTTACTGACTCGGAAAGGTCTGAGCTAACTCTGCTCAGACCGAGCTCGATGAGCTCAGGCTCTACTCCGTACCCTGCTCAGAGCTAAAAAAGAAAAAGACCTATTGTATCTATCTGTCTCGTTTTCCGTCCATATTCAGCAAAAAAAAAAACAATATTTTTTGACAACCGAAAACCATGGCTAGTCCCAATGGAAAATCTACAAAACAATTTCAATCGTGATTTGTAAATTAATTTTTATTTACTTGCTTGAATCTATTAAAATTGAAACAGGAAGCATAATATTCATGGAAAAATAAACTAAGCTATGCATCCTTCGTTGCACTCTTTACAGAACCAAGATCTTTTTAATTAATGAGCCATTAAGCTGAACAATTCTACTGCAATCATGAAACGCTCACTCACCCCAGACGGTGTATCGGATGCCAAGCGGGTGGATGCATATTCGCCCCAATCAAAATACAATAAATCACGGCAACAGCAACAACAGCAAATGCAAATGCATCAGCAACATATCATCGCACAACAACAACAAATGCAAGCGGCAGCGGCCGCAGCAGCCCATCAGCAACAGCACCAATTTCAAATGCAACAGCAATACTCAGCGAATTCATCCTTTCTAAATCAGTCACCGTTTTATCCCATGGACCCAGCGAATATGCCCCCATTTCCGAATCCGCCGGCATCACAAATCATGTACAGCAGCTCTCAGACGTGGAACTTCATGTCAAGGCCCCCGCCGTTTTTCACTCCACCGCAAAATTCAGTCGCAAACTCGTCTCAACCACCATTGCCGCCGCCTGAATTCATAGCCGAGAAGCCACCCCTACCAAAAGAACCCGAACCAGAACAAGATCCGATTAAAGGCAGGAATGACTACCTAACAAGACCCAGTGGATCCTCTCCTAACTATAGCTCGCCTCGCCCCAGACAACCCAATGCTCCAGGTGGGATTCGAATTCGAGGTGTGAACGCACTCAACGGAACGATGTACAACGGCTTCAATGGCAGTCCCACCGGGGTTCGAGGACCACCTGCAATAAGGATGCCTAATCTGAATACACCGCCACCAAACACCGGACTGCACTACCCCCGTCATCGTCGAAGAAACCCGCATCACTTTCCAGGCATGAGCCCACAACCCTACTATCTACGAACAGACTTGGGCCAGTACGGTGGCGAGTATAGCTATGAAGAACAACCAACCGGGTCGGAGAAAGTCACAATTTTCTTTAACGAAACAGATAACAGCCCCGTGCAAGTCAGCAAGAAGGCGAAACGGAAACCAATGTCATCGCGTTATTCCCGCGGCAAAGAATGGCAGCTCGAAGACGCTAAAGCTGCCCTAGCCCTAGAAAAAGAATATAGTCAGGCTTCCCGTCGCCAAATGTTGATACTCAAATTCCCCGATCCAGATCTCAACAAGTACATAGTCAAAAAGTACTCACCGCAAATCGAGACAGTTCACTTCCAGCAGCCATCGACACCGCGTTACTGCTTCGTTCAACTGAAGGAAGGTGCTGACGTTAACAAAGTCCTTGAAACAATCCGCGAAATTCCATTTGGAACAGGAAAAATAACCGCCGAGTTGAAGACCCAGCCGCCCGAGGACAATGTGGTCTCACCACAAGAAATCGATCCCTACACACTCTATATCGGCAATCTGCCTACTGCCATAACCGTGAATGCTGTCAAACAGCACTTCCCCAACGCTCATCGCATTGACATCGGCTATGCTCAAAAAATGAGATACACTCGATATGCGTTCATCAGGTACAATAACTTCGAGGAAGCTAAGAAGGCATACAAAAGCAAAGTGAATGCACTGTTTGAGGCACGAAGTCTAATTGTGCGCTTCCGTCGTCAAAAAGGCAACATCGGCCTGCCAGGAGAGTCAAAGACAAGTACTGCAGGTCGCGATGAGGAACCAGAAGCTGCCCCCGCCGATAAACTGAAACCGTGGGATGATGCAGAGGACGACGAATACCACGAAGATGAAGAAAATTATGTTTTAGACGATATTGAAGAGGAAGACGATGACGTCATTGGTCAGGGACAATCGGCGATAGCACAGATAGACAACGACAATTCCGAAAATAAAGCAGCCATATCGAACAAAGTTCAGAATGTATCACAAGAAAATAGTAAAGCGCAATCGGTGACGACGTCAAAATTGGTAACAGCGAACGACAGTAAGCGTACTAACTCCGCAGAACCAGAGCTGGAAGACAGTAAAGACAATGTGCTGGAAAGAGCCAACAAAATGTTGAAAGAAGCTGCAGCGGCGGTGTCAACTGAAGCAGCCACTGCACCGACAACGACGTTGGAAAGACCGAAATCGGAGTCCCCGGATTGTATTTGTACCGATCCACCGGAAGCAGCTAGAAAAGTAAATCTCGAAGCTGTAAAGCTTGAACAGAACCACGATGATAGTAGTTCCGACAACGATGGCATCAATTTGTTGGGAACGAGAGTTAAGGATGAATTCTCGGAGAATCCCGATGACCCACCAACGCCTACAATGGACGACATTTACTTGGACGACTACGAGTACGATGACATAGATGAAGGTACCTTTTTTTAGCATTCATGTTTTCTTTTATTGCGAATGCGGACATATTCTTTTCCCCCTTTTTGCAGAACCCGAAGAAGAAGATGACGACTGGGCCGATGCTTCTCTCTCAACTAGACAAACCAATTGGGAAGAAGTTCGTCGTCATGAGCTAAATGCTGCAAGGGAGGATAAGCCGGACTTGGAGAAACTCGGTAAAATAAGTGATTCGCTGCCGACTGGAAATTCCGTGCTCCCAATTGTTGCGA
The DNA here is from genome assembly GCA_943590905.1 of Sphaerophoria taeniata. Classification (NCBI taxonomy): domain Eukaryota; kingdom Metazoa; phylum Arthropoda; class Insecta; order Diptera; family Syrphidae; genus Sphaerophoria; species Sphaerophoria taeniata. Next base: position 824,059 of record OX016540.1, read on the forward strand.
ATCTCGAACCCAAAACCGAATTCGAAAAATTGTATGCCACAAGTGAAGGTCACAAAGATTGTGAGACAGTTGGCGAACTTGACGACCTTCACGATATGTTCTCCGAAATGAATTCCGACTTTGAAGAAGATGATGATATAGAGTTTTAGAGTTTGGCCATATAGTGACAGTTTATTGTCTCAAGACTTTACCCAAGAAAATCTATTTTATCAACTTCCTAAAGGAAAAACAAGAGCAGAATAATTGTAGAAATATGTAGAAGTTCTATTTTTATAAAAAACACGAAAAAGCATGTTTATTTATATTTTTATTGTATGTATTGTGTTTTGTGTCGTTGTGAAATCTTTCTACCTGTTCATAAATATTTTTTAACCAACGACGACTAATAATTTTATCAATTTTAAATTATTCGAAAAAATAAGTAATAAATTAAGTGATGGCTTATGAGTATACTTATTTATTAGATGTTGGCGGCTTGCTGGTTCGAATAGAAAAGAGAACAAGTTTTACATAATCTAACATGGTAAGCAATGATAGCACCGGCGTGTTATTGCCCGTGTTAATAGCGGAGCCTAAGTAATAGAGTGTTTGTGTCGTGGGGTGCACATCTCATTGTAACCTTAAAGAGTAATATCGTTTAATATGAATTGCGTAGTCTGTTCGGAAAAAAAAAGATCGAAATTCCGTTGAGAAAATATCATGCGATGACTGCAAAAACTTTTTTCATCTATCTTGCGTCAATATCCTAATGGAAGATGTCGATTTTTAAATCAGGCGGTACACCTTTTAGATGCGATAAGTGCTCAGTGTTAAGACGTCGATCTCTTCATATGCCTGAACAAAATAAAAATACTAATAACAACAAACAGACTGTAGCTCCTTCACAAAAAACCAACAAAAACAAAGGGAATAGTTCCAGCTCAATATCAACGAGCGACAAAAGCAGTGCGCCCACAACATCACAAAAGAACAACACACTTGATGAGGGTGGAGACGGAGAGATGCTTACGCTGAGGATGGTGTATGAAAAACTCACTAACCTAGAGAAAAATCAACAATATCTAAACTCTATGAACGAATTGCGCAAGGAGAACGAGCTTCTAAAATCTAAAGTTGATATGTTAGAGAACAAACTCAATTGGCAGCAGCAACTTTAACAAAGCAACTGTATTGAAATAACTGGTGTCCCCAACGTCAAAAATAACACAGCAAAAGACATAGCTCAGAAAATATTTCACGATGCTCTAGCTGTTGAGGTTCCCGACAACAACATCGACAAGTGCTTTGTACGAAAAGTTAAGAGCAAGAATGATGCTCTGAAATGTGCCAATATTCTGCCACTATTTAAAAAAGGTTCTATTAATGAATTCTGTAATTATAGACCAATCTCCCTTTTACCTTCAATTAGTAAGATTTTTGAGAAAGTTATTAAAAACAGGATAGTGAGATTTTTAAGTAAGACAAATTATTTCAGCTCAGTACAATTTGGTTTTCAATAAAATAAATCTACAGAAGATGCATTGTTGAACTTTTGCTCTCAAATTTTTATTAACTTAGATAAAAAGATGTTTACTGCTGGGTTGTTTGTAGATATTACAATTGATATGGTTAACCGTGAACTTTTGCTTAGTAAAATTGAAAAAGCCGGTTTTCGGGGGTTTGTGTTGGTGTGGTTTAGGTCTTATTTAACCAATAGGTCTCAAAGAGTAAAGATTGATGACACTAGAAGCGAAAAAATGTTTCTTAATTTTGGAGTACCTCAGGGCTCAGTGTTGAGCCCTATACTCTTTCTGATTTATATCGATTCGTTGTTCAGATTGCCGCAGTTTCCCGTAGCTTAGTTGGTAGGTGCGTTGGCTGCTAAGCAGAACGTCGTTGGTTCGAGTCCTACTCAGGCCAAGTAGCCACCTAGGCCTTGGCTCTTCAAGAGCTGTCGCGCCACTCTATTTTTTTATTTTGTTCAGATTGGCTTTCAAAGGTAAGTTGACAGCTTTTGCGGATGATGTGGGTTTTGCTTTTGGATCGACGAGTGTTTTGAATCTCACCGCGGACATAAATTACGACATTTACTTGTTACGTTTGTGGTTTGCTGAACATAAATTGTTGATTAGCTCAAAAACTAAGATCATGTTTTTTAATTTGGCAGGTCAAAACAGTTTTGGAGCCGATGTATTCTTTCATGCTACTGACTGCCAAAGATTCGAAATATCTCAGTACAGCTGCAGTAATAGTTTGTACAATTGCTCCTTTCGGAGTTGTCTCATTTGCCCCGAAAAATGTTTCGAAATTGAAAAAGTCGAAGAATTTAAATATTTGGGCCTTACGATCGACTCTAGAATCAGCTTTGTTTATCATACCTACTGAAAATTTGAGAAATTACTTTCGTAGTACACTGCAAAGCTTCTAGTTTTTGCGAAATACTTGCTCTCGTAAGCTGTTGATGCAAGTCTATTATGGTGTTTTTCATTCGAAGTTACAATTCGGGATAACTTGCTGGGGAGGAGTCTATTTGAATAGAGTTCATTTTTCAGCCTCTGTTGATATTACAAAAGCGTGTTTTAAAATTGATTTGCAGGAAGCATCGTCTGTACCCTAGTTTTCCACTGTTCAAAGACCTCAAAGTTCTTCCGGTACGTCACTTGTACGTGTTTAAGGTGCTAAAAATTCTCTTTAGAAGGTCGGGGAATCTTAATTTTAGACTCATCAATAATTATAGTCTTCGGACTAATTCTCATCATTTAGTATCCATACCCAGGTATCGCACTACTGCTTTCCGAAACTTCTACGATATCGTGTCGTGTCGATTGTTCAACAAACTTCCATATGATTTGAGAGTTCATACAAATATCAATTCTTTTGAAAAAACCGTGAAAAGGTGGCTTTTTAGTCATGATTTATGTCTATCATTGATATTTTGGTTTTTCTTTATTGACTTGCTGATTGTTGTTGTTTTTTCTGCAGATTTTATCTAACAATAATAGTGTCCGACCGAAGCTCGATTTTCTACCGAAGCCGAAGCCGATGCCGAATGTTCGGCTAAATAAAAAGCTTCGGCCGAAGCCGAAGCCGAAGCCGAAGATTGAATGAAGTGAAGAATTTTCATTTCGAATAAGAAAAAAATATTTTATCTTATTCAAAAATTGATTTTGTTTTCGTCGCCTACTACGATTTTCGATATCAACAAAAAGTGTCAGGCAATTTTCGACGCCTAGTCTGCTATTACACGGTGACTCATGAGTCAGACTTTTTTTCGAACTACGTTGGTGTAAAAGGGATACAAAATTCGAAAAGCTGAAAAGGAAAATAATTTGCCCGGTGAGTCGCTGGCAAATTTTCGTACGACTAATTTTTTAATTTCGTTTTGTCCTCATTCTATATTTTTTGATTCTGTTTTATTTAAATTCGTCTTGCTTCCAGTTCACATGTATACCTTGCTATTTGAAAAAGTGAGAAAGAATGCTTTTCATTTCATTTCAAGGAATGTGAATGAAAGAGTGTTGCCAAAATTTGAGTCCTGACTTAAAAGTCATAGTGTAATAGTGTTCGACTCAGAGGATAAAATTTCAAAAGAGAATCCGAAGAAGAATCTTGAAACATGAGTCACCGTGTAATAGCAGACCTACTATGATTTAACATTAATAAACACAAGCTTCTGTGTCCAACAATTTCAAAAATTCAAAAATTGAATTTATTCGGCGCCTACTACGATTCTCGATATTAATACAAAAATTCTTCGGCTTCGGCCAAAACTTCGGCCTATTTTATACCGAAGCCGAAGGTTTGGCCGAATGTTGTTTTTTTGGCCGAATTCGACCGAAGCCGAAGCCGAAGCCGAAGGTTCGGTCGGACACTAAACAATAATGAAGTGTATAAAAAGAAAAAAATGGTTTAATTTTTGAGGGTCACCCCACCCATATGATATTATTTACATATATACGTTTTTTTTTTAATTTGATGTGGCATTACTTCTATTTCTCTTAAAGAAATATTTATGTCACTATTATTTCTTAGTTACTTGTTGATAAATTGTTATGTATAAATTTGAATTGTTACCTAGAAATAATAAAATAAAATACTGTACTACTATTTAACAGAGGATATCGTAAGAAAGAAGAATATGCAATTACTTTGAGGGATTATACATTTCATAAAAGGTAAATACTACGACGTTTGGATTGCTTGACTCTTACAAAAATTAAAGTGTTGAATGTTAACAAATTAATAATATAAATTGAAACATATGTACATAACTAAAAACAATTTGATAAACGATATGAGTATTAAACATTCAGCCCCCGCTGAAAGGTACCTTTCAGTAAAGGGTTAAAGAGCTAGCTTTGATATTGGGCGTATATATTCCCCAGTTTGGGTTTTTATGGATGCTACTCTAGTGAGGTTGTCCTTTCCTGGGTGAACAGTCTTGACTCGACCGAGTATCCACTTCGAGGGAGGTAGATTTGGATCCTTTAGCATTACGACATCATTGACTTCGATATTGACTTTGCGTTTTTGCCATTTTGGACGCTGCTGCAAGGAAACCAAGTATTCTGCATGCCATCGCTTCCAGAAACCATGGGTTAGAGTATGTAAAAGAGACCAATTAGAAATAGGGCTTTTAGTACATATTGTAATATTCGGCTTGGTCCGACAATTAAAACTTATTCACTTTTTAAATAAAACACAAATTCACTTTATTCAAATCACTCACAAACTTATTTATTCAACACTTTCAATTATAACTTTTCAAACACAGTGTACTTTACTTATCGCAGTTCACAATCAATTAATTCGCCTCGCCACCAAACGGCTATTTATATCAAAAATGATGGGTTCTAGAAACTACTATTGATTCCTATTAGTTCTTGGGGAAGCTGAATGTTCGAGAGAAAATACTGGGATTTTTGTAGGGGCTAACGTTCTTAATGCTAAACAAAAAGTTTCTCTTAATCTTAATTAATTATTGCCCCTCACGAGTGTTTACTACTACAATTAAACGATATTAAGTAAAGAGAGTATGTACATTAAATAAACAAGAGATACAGAGTAAGTAAAGAGAGTAATGAAAAGTGTGTACATTAAATATAGAAAGAGATACAGAGTAAGTAAAGAGAGTAAGAAAAGTGTGTACATTAAATATAGAAAGAGATACAGAGAGTAAGAGATAATAAAGTATACACATTAGTATTAGACATTACAATAGAAGGAGATACAGAGCGTATGAGATAAATAAAGTGTATACACATTACATTGCCCCCTCCTTAGGATTGATCGTCCCGAACAAATCCATCATCTTCATCACTGTCATCGAGTCAACTTTTAATGTTACATCGTTCATTGGCAGCTTTATATAATGCATTCTGGCAATGCCATAAAAATTTCCCTTTTTTAATTCCTAATGTTTTTATACTTTCGTCTCTTTCCAAAGAATAGTACAAATGATTTGTGAATTATGTACGTATTACATTCATGTATATAATACATCACGTTCACGTGAATTGCGATTGAGTCTTTAAGGTTAGAAAACGGTCGATTCCTGAAATTATAAGTAGTTGTTCAAGAATTTTTTTTATATTCCATATTTCTTACCAATTGTAAGTTTGTATTATTTCTTAAATTGTAAAGAAAATTCAATATTATTTTTACAGAAAATAAAATCAATTAATAGCGTATGCTTGATCTTTATACTTTGGATTTAAGGAAGCCTTTTTGGAATTTCTTGGAACAACATAATTTTATTTTAATTGCGACAATTCGTTTCTCTTTCTTTATTTGTGCCACCCAATTCGTCGATTATGCAAGATCAAGAACAGAGAAGTTGTTCTGCTTCAGGATGTAAAAGGGTGGACGACGATGAAATGGTCGCTTGCGAAAATTGTAAGCGTTGGTGGCATTACAGTTGCCACAACTTTGAAGCCGATAAATTCGACACAGTGACTCCTTGGTTTTGCGAGGAAGAAGATTGTGTCTTTCGTGAAGACGAGGATGTTTCAAAAAAGAATTCTTCGTCAGGACCTGCTGCTCCTGCAAAGGTGACAGAAGAACAGGTCGATTTGATTATGGAAGCTGCTGCGGTGGCACAAGCTACAGTTGCTCAACGTGACAAAGAGCTTTTAGAATTGCGAGCTGAATTAGCCGACACCAAGTTGAAATTGTCACAAGCTTCCCGTATCAAAGCCCCACCGATTCCTATTGCCAAAGATAATTCGTCTAGTTTGAGCAACTCCAAGTTGGAAATAATAAAAAAGATTCAGGCGAATCACCAGGCTCTTGTAAACGAGACAATTGCTAATAGTCAGTCCACCCCGTTGCGGGAAAACACCACCGGTAAGCCAGCTAATGCCCATATCTCAGCAAAGGAGACGTCCGAAGAACATTCAAGCGGAAGTGTAGCTTCCTTTCGCGATTTAGATATGGCAAACCTCCTCACTATTCTGAATCGTAACAATGTTCAGGAATTGCCAATGTTCTCTGGTGAAAACAAACGAGAATGGCCGTATTTTGAGGAGGTTTACAAATCTACTACGATTGAGGGTAGATATAGTGCTAAAGAAAATGTCTCTCGTTTGCGCAAAGCTTTAAGAGGTGAAGCTTACCAACTCGTCAGCGAACGCCTTAAGTACTCTTCCGATGCTGATGCGATTATGGACTCTCTGCGGTCCATGTTCGGTCGTTACGATATTTTAATTCACGATCTGACCGCAGACCTTTTGAGTCTTCCCAAACTTACGTCGAGGTGCGATCCTAAACTACGCTTATGGGCTGTAAAGCTTAACGGATTTGTTGCCGATGTCAAATCGATCAACCGAGAAGAAGATCTGAATAATGGCTATGTTTTAACTAACTTGGCATCGAGGTTAGGCGGCGGCCTTTATCAAGACTGGCAGAAGAGAAAGTCGGCATTGCCACGGGCAAATTTCGAACATTTTGCTGCGTTTTTATCTCAACGAGTTTTGGATTTACCACCCGATCTATCGAAACCCGGAGGCCTTTCCGAGCAAAAGAAGTTAAATCCAGGTAGTAAGTCTTCTCGAGTATTGTTGCATCAACCTGTTTCTTCTGATTCGTCCTTCGGCTTGTGTTGCAAATGTAATAAAGTTCAGCATTCGTTAATTCAATGTGTTGAATTCTTGGCGTTATCTCCGGAGCAAAGGCAGACATTTGCGAGAGAAAAGTCAATATGTTTTGCTTGTCTGGATCCATCGAAACATCAGTGGAAGCAATGCTTTAAGAAGAGATCATGTGGCACTGATGGTTGCAATCGGCGTCACCATCCTCTTTTGCATGCGTCACCAAGTACCTGCAACACTGGCCTAAGCTCAACGGCAGTTCCTTTTATACCACAGCATCACATTCATTCATCGCACGTTGGAATTGATCTGACAATCATGTTTAAAATAGTGCCTATTCGTATTTATGGGAACGATGATGTATTTTTTGACACACACGCCTTTTTGGACGATGGGTCTCCATTGTCGATGATTGAAGAAGATCTTTTTAATCAGCTTGGTTTATCTGGGCATCCGGAACAGCTCACTCTTCAGTGGACGAAAGGGGTGTCCCGAGTTGAAGATTCTAAGCGCACGTCTTTGGAAATTTCTGGAGTTAACCACCGTAAGAAATATATCTTGAAGAATGTGTATACGATCAAAGATTTGGGACTTGCCAGTCAGTCAGTTGATGTGGGTTACTTGAAAAGCTTGTATCCCCATCTAAGAGGACTTCCAATACGTGATTTAAAAAACGCTCGCCCGCAAATACTTCTTGGCCTCGATCAAGCCAAGTTCCTTTTAGGACACGGTCAGCGTCACGGCAACGAAGAAGAACCACACGCTCTAAAGACTCTTCTAGGTTGGATTGTCTACGGCAAGTCAGCTCAGTCAATGAATGTGTCCTGTTTACATCCGGTTTCGAAACCCAGCATGGTTATGAATTTTCACGACGCTATTCGTGGGGAAACAGACTTACACGATCTTGTACGCCGACATTTCACGACCGAAGAGTTTGGTGTGATGCCACCAAAGGGACAATTAATTAGCCGAGAAGTTGCTCGATCCCTCGATATAATGGAACGTACAATTAAGCTGGTTGGAAACCAATACGAAATTGGCCTTCTATGGGATAAAGATGACGTCAGACTACCCGACAGCTATGAGATGGCTTTTAAACGGCTCATCGCTTTAGAAAAATCGCTGAAGAAAAAGCCTGACATGTTGGAGTGGCAAAATCGATACTTTCATGATCTTGTTTCCAAGGGATACGCTCGAATCGCTACACAGGAGGACTTAGAAAAAGTCTGGCCACGCGTTTGGTACGCGCCGACTTTCATCATCGTTAACCCTAACAAGAATCCACCGAAACCACGATGTGTAGCGGATGTAGCAGCCAAGGTTAACGGAGTATCTCTCAACACTCATCTACTCAAGGGACCCGACAACTTAGTCCCACTTCACGCTGGCATTTTCAAATTTCGTGAGCGCAAAGTGGCCGTGAACGGTGATGTTCGTGAAATGTTTCACCGAATCCGAATAACATCTGAGGATCAACAGTGTCAACGCCTCTTATGGAGGGATGGAGATGTTTCTAGGAAGCCGACTGTCTACATCATGGAAGTTATGATGTTCGGGCCCAGGTGCTCCCCGACATGCGCCCAGTTTGTTAAAAATCACCATGCCAACCTGTTTAAAGAAGAGTGCCCCGCTGCTGTTGACGGTTTAACAAGTCGTACTTACGTCGACGATTATTTCAATAGTCATGACTCTGTTCAAGAAGCGCTTGCTGTCACGAGAGACGCTATTCGTATTTGCCGTTCGATGAACTTTGATCTCGTGGGCATTCAGTCGAATTGCCGTGATCTATTAAGTGAATTGCCAGAGGGTTTTGTCAACGAGAAGTTGGTAAGCATTGATCCTAACGAATCTGATGGTTTATTTTCTAAGGTTCTAGGTATGTTTTGGTACCCTACTTCGGATCATTTTTCATACAAGTTGTCAAAAAGTGAATGTATGGAGGTAATGATGTCTGAGAACGCGGTTATTACAAAACGAATGATGCTTAAGACTATCATGAAGATTTTCGATCCTTTGGGCATTATTTCCCTATTTATCATCCGAGGACGCATCATTCTCCAAGACGTGTGGAGAGAAGGCTATGATTGGGATGAGCCGTTGCCCTCTCATCTCAGACAATCTTGGGTAGATTTCATCAAACAACTGAATCTCATTGAAAACATCAAGATTCCCCGTCAGTACGTTTCGAAAAATCCTGACACTTCGAAAGTTAGCCTTGTGGTTTTCGTTGACGCATCTGAAAAGGCTTTCGCAGCTGTGGCTTACTTTCGTTTCGCGTTTGATAATGACATCGAAGTCGCACAAGTTATGGCAAAGGCCAAGGTCGCCCCTGTCAAGCAGTTATCTATACCCCGCTTAGAACTGCAGGCCGCTGTGTTAGGGGTTCGCCTAGCAGCAACCATCAAGGAATCTCATACCATCCGCATAGACGAGTCGCTTTTTTTGTCTGATTCAAAGACAGTCCTCGCATGGATCAACTGCTCCAATAAACTACCATCTTTTGTAGCATCTCGAGTAGGTGAGATCCTGGAAACATCCTGTTCCCGTCAGTGGTTTCACATTGGATCCCACGATAATGTTGCTGATGACGGCACAAAACGGTTTGAACAATCAATGGACGATTACGATTCGAGGTGGTTTAGAGGACCTGAATTCCTGAGACAACCTGTAGAGCAATGGCCAATTACACCTTATGCTGCACCTTCAAGAGCGAACAACGAGAGTGAGATATGCCGAATGTTACACCATACAAACAAGTCTAAAACGCATCATTTTTTCGGAGCCTATGATCTCTTATCTGCAAGATTTAAAGCTAGATGGACCTCGACGATCAGAACAATAGCGTTTCTACTGCGATACAAACACATTCTTCAAAAAAGACCCGCCGAGAAGGAACATTTTATCACCCCATCCGAGTTTCATCAAGCCCAAGATTGGATTTTTATGAAAATCCAGATAGAATCCTTCCCAGATGACATCAATTCGCTGAAGAAATGTGGAAAGGTGAGTTCTTCAAGTGCCATTCGTTCCTTGTCTCCTTTCTTAGATGCAGATGGTACCATGCGATTAGGTTCGAGAGCTCAAAAGGCTAATTCATCATATGCCTCTCGCAACCCAGCTATACTCCCTAAGAAACATCCCTTGGTCGACCTTTTCATCTATCATCACTATCATAAAGGAACTGCCACGGTTATATCCGTCATTCGTGAGAGCGCTTGGATAATAAGTATTCGGGGCGCTGTAGAGAAAGTTCGTAAAGGGTGTTTCATGTGCAAGCGCCTAAATGCGAAAGCGGTCATGCCCATGATGGGCCAGCTACCCGAGGCTCGGTTAGCCTTCGACTCCAGACCCTTTACTCACGTTGGTGTGGACTGTTTTGGACCATTGCTGGTGAAGTTCGGTCGGGGCACAGCAAAGCGCTATGGCATGATTTTCACATGTCTCACGTTCAGAGCAGTGCAAATAGAATTGCTTAATGACTTGAGCTTGGATCAATGCAGTATGGCAATAAGACGTTTTCTCATCAATCGTGTCGTCACGAGATTCTTCTACAGCGACAACGGGCTCAATTTCATCGGCAGCAAGAACTTAATGGATAAGGATGTGAAGGAGATGGAGTCTTCCCTCTGCGAGAACGCTTCAAAATATGAAGGAGTTTTATGGCGATTCATCCCAGCATACTCACCTTGGATGGGGGGAGCCTGGGAAAGGTTAATCCAGTCCATCAAAAAGAGTGTTGATTTCGCTCTCAGAGGATTAGTCCCCAGAGAGGACGTATTGCGAAACGCACTTATGGAAGCACAAGGCCAAATTAATCGTCGCCCACTCACTCATATCCCCGTTGACCCGGATGATCCAAAACCTTTAACTCCGAATTCTATGCTTTTTGGAGAAGATGACCGAGATTTTACAGCAGCTGGCATATTTCGAGAAAATGATTTCTGCAGTAACCTCTACTCTCGCCGTGCTCAACACTTGATGGCAGAGCTAACCAAACGTTGGTACGCTGAATATCTACCTGTCATCACAAGGCGCTCAAAATGGTTCGGAGATACTAGACCGATTCAATTGGAGGACATAGTCTTGGTAATCGAGCCCAACGTAATACGTTCAGCCTGGCAGTTAGGACGCGTCATCAAAATACATCCGGGGCCAGACGGAGTGGTCCGCATGGCTGATGTTAAACTTTCGAATGGATCGATTAAAGCCAAGAGATCTGCAGGGAGACTCGCTGTCTTAGACTTACAGTCTTCAACCTAAGTCTAGTTTCAGACGGCCCCCGGAATGTCATCGAGTCAACTTTTAATGTTACATCGTTCATTGGCAGCTTTATATAATGCATTCTGGCAATGCCATAAAAATTTCCCTTTTTTAATTCCTAATGTTTTTATACTTTCGTCTCTTTCCAAAGAATAGTACAAATGATTTGTGAATTATGTACGTATTACATTCATGTATATAATACATCACGTTCACGTGAATTGCGATTGAGTCTTTAAGGTTAGAAAACGGTCGATTCCTGAAATTATAAGTAGTTGTTCAAGAATTTTTTTTATATTCCATATTTCTTACCAATTGTAAGTTTGTATTATTTCTTAAATTGTAAAGAAAATTCAATATTATTTTTACAGAAAATAAAATCAATTAATAGCGTATGCTTGATCTTTATACTTTGGATTTAAGGAAGCCTTTTTGGAATTTCTTGGAACAACAATCACCACTGTAGCGATGTAGTCGGTCGCGATGTACGACTTTAAGTTTACCTCTGACTCCTTTTTGTATCCGGTACACGACGTCGTTGATTTTGCTAATCACTGTATATGGACCTTCCCAGTCCCGTTGAAGTTTCGGTGACAACCCTTTTTGTCGATGGGGATTGTAAAGCCACACTCGATCTCCTGCTTGGAACTCTGTTGTTGTCGCTCGTATATCGTAGCGTGTCTTCATTCGGTCACTGAACATCTTTATTTTTGACCTAGTATCGTCGTGGATCTGAAGGAGTCTTTCTCTGAGGTCATCCAAGTAGTCATCCTCGGCTTGCGGTTCCGACGTGGGACATCCAAATTTAATTTCACTCGGCAATCTGATGTTCCTTCCCATCAAAATCTCAGACGGTGTATGGCCAGTTGAGCTATGTCTTGCACTTCGATACGCCATCAAAAACAGTGGAATGTGTCGGTCCCAATCTCGCTGGTTGTCGTCCACAACTTTGCAAAGATGTTCCTTAAGGGTTCGGTTGAACCGTTCGACCATGCCATCAGATTGTGGGTGGAGTGGTGTTGTTCTTGTCTTCTTGATGTGAAGAAGCCCACAAACTTCCTGGAATATGTTTGATTCAAAATTCCTTCCCTGGTCGGAATGCAGTTCTAATGGAACACCGAATCTGCTCACCCAGTTGAACACAATTTGGTCTGCGACTGTTTTGGCTTCTTGATTCGGAATGGCGTATGCTTCAGGCCACTTGCTGAAGTAATCCATGACGACCAGAATATAACGATTTCCATTATTTGTTTCCGGAAATGGACCCGCCACGTCTATTGCAATCCTTTCAAAGGGTGATCCGACATTATACTGCTGCATTTGGCTGTGATTCTTTTTGTTCGGGCCTTTGGTGGCAGCACAGGTATCACATTTTCGGCACCACCTCTCGACATCTTCCCTTGCATGTAGCCAATAGAATCGTTGTCGAACCTTTTCTAGCGTCTTGTTTACTCCTAGATGGCCTCCCGAAACTCCATCATGCATCTCTCGCAGAACGTCCACAATCTTCGATCTCGGTAAGACTAGCTGCATTACATAGGACTTTCCATCTGCTGATTCCCATTTACGTCGAAGGACACCCTCTTGGACATGCAATGAGTCCCACTGTGCCCAATAGGCCTTTAGAGCCGGACTTCTGTCGGAGATATCGGCCCATTCTGGTTTTTCCTGGTGTTCCTTGCATGCGAGGATGGGTTCAATATCTGGGTCCTCTTGTTGAGCCTTCCTCAACTCGTCGTTGCTCCAGCCATAAATGGGATCGGTTCTGGTTCGTTGAACAGTAACCACTTCTTTTTCTTCTTGGCGTCTGCAATGCTTACAGTCTTGCTTACATGGTCTCCGAGACAGTGCATCAGCATTTGAGTGAAGCTTCCCCTTCCGATGTTGAATTTCATAATCGTACGTCTGCAGCCTCTCAATCCATCTCGCCACTTGACCCTCTGGATTCTTGAAATTCAAAAGCCAGTTTAGTGCTCCATGGTCGGTTCGGAGAAGAAACTTCTGTCCATAGAGATACTTATGGAAGTGCTTTGTTGCCAAAATCAGTGCAAGAAGTTCTCTTCTGGTCACACAATAGTTTCTTTCCGACTTTGAGAGTACCTTGCTGTAATAGGCAACCACCTTTTCTTCGCCATCATGTACCTGTGACAATACAGCACCAATCCCGACATTGCTGGCATCAGCATCAATGATGAACGGTTTTCCTGGAGTCGGGTAGGTCAGCACTGGTGCATTACACAAGCGTTGCTTGAGCTCTTGAAAGCTGCGCTCGCACTCACCTGACCATTTAAACTGCTTTCCCTTTTCCGTTAGCTGATGTAGATTCTTGGCGATCTCAGCAAAATTCTTGACGAAGCGCCTATAGTAGGTGGCTAGACCCAGAAAGCTTCGGAGTTGATGTTTGTCCTGTGGTGTTGGCCAATTCTTCACGGTGTCAACCTTATCAGGATCCGTCTTAACTCCTTGGGATGAGATGATATGTCCCAGGTATTTCACTTCGGTTTTGAAGAGTGAACACTTTTCTGGATTGAGCTTGAGGTGGGCTTCTCGAAGTCTTTGAAACACGGCTCTCAGATTTGTACAATGTTCGTCAAATGTTTTCCCGTATACGATGACGTCATCCAAATAGACCAGGCAAGATTTCCAAGTGAGTCCTTGCAGGACGCATTCCATAAGGCGCTCAAAAGTCGCTGGAGCATTGCACAGTCCAAAAGGCATCACTTTGAACTGCCACAATCCGTTTCCTGTCGAGAACGCTGTCTTCTCTTTGTCTTCAGGATGGATTTCTACTTGCCAGTATCCACTTTTCAGGTCCAAAGTTGAGAACCATTGTGCTCCTTCCATTGCGTCCAGAGTATCGCTGATCCTAGGCAGAGGGTAGCTATCTTTCTTGGTCACATCGTTCAACCTTCGATAGTCCACGCAAAAGCGGGTTGATCCGTCTTTCTTCTTTACCAGGACCACTGGAGACGCCCAAGGGCTTTTTGAGTTTTCGATAAGACCCTCTTCTTTCATGGTGGTTATCAGTTCTTCAACCTCACCTTGTTTGGCTAGTGGAAGGCGTCTTGCAGGTTGACGAATCGGCTTTGCATCCCCGGTGTTGATTCGATGTTGAACCAGTTGTGTTCTGCCATATTTCCCTTGCGATGATGAAAAGATGTCTGCAAATTCTTCGAGGAGACCTTCTGCAGTTCTTCGTTGTTGTTGGCCAAGATTAGAGGACTCGAGAATGTTCGTCTTTATGGAGTTCAGCTCTTTGGACTTCAATGTTTGCCTTGGGTCTTCTTCGCTGATCCTTGTTATCGCTGATACAGATTCGCATTGTCCGACAATCTCACCTTTTCTAAGCTTAACTTCGTACGGCTTGATGTTGAGTATTCGTACGGGAACCATGTTCTTTACAGGTCTAACAAGAGTCTTCCCAATGGTGACGTTTTGGGAGGACTTTACAGATGCTGGTTCGACCATGAGGTATCGATGGCTGCCAGGCTTACCTTTCAATTTCGTCCACACGAATACTTCTGAAGAAGCAGGCAAAGTCAGATCTTCTTTGATGACGGTTTTCACAGATAACGAGGTCTCATACGAGTGGATCCCATAGATCATCGGAATCTCGATGTTTCGATATTTCAGGACTTGGTTCCCGATGTCCAATATCACTCCGTGATCTTTCATGAAATCGACACCGACAATGCACTCGTCGCATATATCTGCTACCAGGAACAGGTGAGAGAATTCCAGCTCTGCCATCCGGATCTTAAGACGTACCTCACCATAAACTTTTGCGGCTTCTCCAGTTGCAGTCCTTAGACGATAGCTGTTGGTGTTGTGGAGCCATGTCTTCTTAACGAGGTCCTGTCGTACAATGGACGCCGTGGCACCGGTGTCGATGGTAGCCACACATTTGTTGCCGTTTATACTTGCTTCCACGGTCAGGCTCTTGTTGTCACGTTTCGTTTGAGAAACCTGGATGGTGTTTCTGTAGCTATCGGTACTAGAAGCCAGCTTCGGTCCCTCGAAGTTGGTGGGATGGGAAACAACTTGGGAAGCAACATTGTTGTAGGTGTAACTTTGACCAGTTGACATATTTCTGTGTTCACAGTGTTGGCATGCGGTTCCTCTTCGCGGTAATCTGCACTGTCGTTGAAGATGCCCGGTCTTGTTGCAGTTCCAGCATCGTGCTGGTCCGTCTCGCTGACTTCTTTCCAGAGTAGTCTTCTGACAAGAGCATTCTTGGGCTTCCAATTCTCTCACACGATGCACGTTTTGGGAAGCTTGTTCTGCGGCTTCCATTGTTAGAGCAAAAGCCAATGCTTCTGGTAGTGTTTGCTTTCCGGCAGTGCGAATAGCCCTTTGGAGATTTATATCGCCCACAGCTCTCACAAAGGCTTCAACAGCAAGTTGATTTATTATCTCGTTGCCAGCTGTTGGGTATGCCAGGTGGACTAATCGCTCGATATCTGCCTGAAGCTGCTGCAGAGTTTCACCTCTTTTCTGTGCCCTGTTGTTTAGTTGTACTCGGAAGACTTCTGTCATGTGGCTATCCCCAAACCGCTGTTCGATTGCGTTTACCAGAACTTTGAAGTCACCGTTCTTCTCTGCTGGGATGGTTTGTAGCAGTTCAGCAGCTGCTCCTCTCAAGGCAAGCATAAGAGCAATGTATTTTTCGTCATCGTCCCAGCCGTTTGTTAACGCTGCTGCTTCAAACTGTTTCTTGTAGATTGACCACGGTATCTGACCATCAAAGCTTGGGGGATTCACTTCTCTCTTTCTTGAGCACTCACCAGAAGGTTCTCGAGATTTCATCTTTCGCACTTTTTCTAGTTCGCTTGTAATGGTTTCGATCTGGTCGTCTATTTTCTTGAAACGTGCATTAGTCGTTGAATTTTGTTTTTCGACACGCTCATCGAGAGTATTGATTTTGTCTTCGAAGTCCGCAAACCTGCCTTCTAGCAGATTTTTCTGTTCATCAAACCGATCTCGAACGTCATCCCTTTGAGCTTGTAGTTGTTCCAGAACATCATTCTTTTGAGTTTCTAGTTGCTTGAGGACATTTCCTTCCAGTTGTTTGAGGACATTCTCTTGCTCGGTCTTCTGCTCGTTTCTTTGAGTTTCTAGTTGCTCCAGAACATTCTTGTTTTGAGTTTCTTGCTTCTTTTGATTCTCTTCAAATTTGGCTAGAAGAAGTGTCATCATGGTAGATAAGTCGGCAGTTGCATTTACCTCTTCCGATTTTGCTTCCACTTCGAAAGCAAACGCATCTGGGTCTTCATTTTGTTCTTCCAGATATTCCTGTAGCCGTTTTACGAGTTCGATTTTATATCCTGCCGCACTTAAGCCACGTTTGCTTAATTCGGCCTTTAGCTCAGCGACAGTTAAGTCTTTCAAAACTTTACTTATCATTTTTTTTTTAACTTCACTATTTCACACAAAATAGTTTAATCACTGTTCACTGTTTTATTCTCAATAAGTTTTAATCCCACTTCTGACACCAATGTAATATTCGGCTTGGTCCGACAATTAAAACTTATTCACTTTTTAAATAAAACACAAATTCACTTTATTCAAATCACTCACAAACTTATTTATTCAACACTTTCAATTATAACTTTTCAAACACAGTGTACTTTACTTATCGCAGTTCACAATCAATTAATTCGCCTCGCCACCAAACGGCTATTTATATCAAAAATGATGGGTTCTAGAAACTACTATTGATTCCTATTAGTTCTTGGGGAAGCTGAATGTTCGAGAGAAAATACTGGGATTTTTGTAGGGGCTAACGTTCTTAATGCTAAACAAAAAGTTTCTCTTAATCTTAATTAATTATTGCCCCTCACGAGTGTTTACTACTACAATTAAACGATATTAAGTAAAGAGAGTATGTACATTAAATAAACAAGAGATACAGAGTAAGTAAAGAGAGTAATGAAAAGTGTGTACATTAAATATAGAAAGAGATACAGAGTAAGTAAAGAGAGTAAGAAAAGTGTGTACATTAAATATAGAAAGAGATACAGAGAGTAAGAGATAATAAAGTATACACATTAGTATTAGACATTACAATAGAAGGAGATACAGAGCGTATGAGATAAATAAAGTGTATACACATTACAATATATTAGGACGAGGTGTAGAAGTGTATGGTGGCCCAATCAAGAAATGAGCCGGACTAAGGGAAATTGGATCCATATCAGATGTTGGCCACATAGGTCGGGAGTAAAGACTTCAATTTGCATCAGCAGAATATACATTAGGCCGGAGCCCGGAGTGAATTTGAACTTTTTTTTTTTTTCGTATGCCTATGGTACTTAAAGTTGAATTTGGTTTTTTCTTAACGATACCACAAGTTTTTAGCAAAAAAAAAATTATGTCCTAAGGTTCCTCTATTCGCAAACAAAAATGCCCTTTCAATCGTATATTCCTTACTATTAAAACAGACAATTTGTATTACGTGCTTTAAAAAAATCGCATTTTAATAATGAACAAATCTTAAGATTACATTTTGAATGCAAAAAAAAATAAATTACATGTTTTAGTAAACAAAAATACATTTTCCAAATTAATCCCCTGAAAATTATAATTTAAAACATTTATTAAAATTGTATTGATGATGGAAAAAATTCTAAATTTACCTTACACTATTATACCAATAGGTGTTCTATTCAATTCATGTTTTGGGTGTGGGGTTGAGGTTACAAATCGTTTTTATCTAGAATAACATTTTTATCAAGTAAAAAAATAATTCAAGTTCAAAAATTTAATTTACCAAATAAATAAAAAAGATGGATCATTTTTCTAAAGGGTTAGCAAATTCCTTCTTCGTTTCAAATTTTGGCAACAGCTTTCGAGATGAGATTCTTGCTTTTATAAATCCATCTCTTGACTCTCGGCCACACACTGAAGATGAAGCTTCTGTCACCAGCTTAATGCATCTTTCGACGGCTTGAGTGTGACATGGATATTTAGATAGCTCTATATTTTCAGGAACATTTTGAACCATTGCGCGTAAGTCGTCATCTGATATCTTTCTAGTTAAAGGTGGTTCGGTGATCTTAACTGTATCCCATTTTATTAGATCGATGTAATCATCGGCATCAAAATTTATTTTTGGGAACTTAAACTGTCGGATTTCATTCATTTTCCTACCTTGCATATCCGCTCTGCTTTTCAAAATCCTTCTAAGGCCTAATTCCCGGACATGGCTTCGGCTATCAGCTAACATAGCAAGTAAAATATTTTCTGGATGGCAAAAATATGAATTACGCTCTATTACCGGATGAACAATTGCCTTAAGGTTTTTGGGTAGATATTTTGACGCTTTTATTAGTGCTAAAATGTGTTGTTTTGGTCCATCTAAACAAGATGGTTTTGTTTTGATTTGAAACCAAACAAACGCATACACTTTTATTATGTACGTAGCCAGAACCAATAACTCCTTTGAAGGTTTTTCAGTTGCTTCATAGAGCCGTAGAATCCTGTTAGCTGTTGTAAGCCACCTTGAATGAGACATTCTTCCTGGCTGTCAGTTTGCAAGCTCTAAAGCTACATTCCCATTAGAAACTGCTTCACACATTTCATATAGATATTTCTGATCCGTGCTTAAATGTTCTATAGTTATCGGAGGCAGTTCTACCACTATCTTTTCAAAAGCTTGAATTGGTAAACTATCACAGCTCTCAAGAGCTTTTCCCAGTACTCCAGAAAAGCCTTTTGGGTCATTGGTTTTTCCATCAACATGTGCCATTAAATGACGAAGTGGGAGTTCATTTAGATGGAGTAAACAAATAAACCAATGTACTGGCTTACCAATGGCTGCTTCGAGCTGACATACAATACCATTTTTGGATCCAGTGTTCACAATAGTTCCATCGCATCCAACCGCTGTAATTTCTTCCATATTAACACACAGGATGTTTTTTACAAAGTCAATTATGCTTGAAGATATTGTTTTGGCATCCATCTTGTGGGATGGAGTAAAATGTCCCAGATACTGTCCTTCTGGCTCAGAAACAAGTACAATGTGTTCTTCCACTGAAATCTTCCGATGTGTTCTGGCCCCAATTGTTTCCAAAATCATTGTTTTGTCTTTTCGTCCGTCAAAGTATAAGCCTGTTATATTTTCAATTTGACATTGAAGATTTTGACGTAATTTTTGTCTTTCTCGTCTTATTTTGCTTCTGTCAATTACTTTTGAAGAATCTTGCTTGGAAACGACACCAATGTCTTGTAAAAGAGAACTTACCAGAATTGATGCTGACCTGTCGGATACTCCTGTTCTGTCGCAGGCTGATGCTAAATTCGTTAAATTTATCCTAGCTTGTAATTTTGGAATTGACGGACTTCTGCTGGGTAATATCGGAACATCGCTGTCGACATCGCCCTCGTCCTCGTCATAACTTAAAACACTTGGATCATCCCCACTTTCATCAGAAATTTGAAGATCATTTTTGAGTCTCTTAGATTCTTTCATCTCTTCATGCCTTTTTCGTTTTAGATCCTCTTGAATTTTGCGATCATTCTTCATTCTTTTTTTAAATCTTTTTCGTCAACTCAGAGTCAACACTACCAATCACCATACTCCTTGATTGTCTTTGGTCAAGTAAAAAACAGCGTTCTGCTTGAGGAACTTTTATTGGGCAAGGACACATTGAAAAGTCATTACATTTACAAGCTGATAATACAAAAAGTATATTGCTGCTCGATTTAAATAAATTAATAAATGAGCTTTTCTTTGAGTTTATATTTTTTTTTATTGCTTTATATTTCTCATTGTATGTTTTAATTTTATGTAAAATCTGCTGATCTGACACAATAGGCAGAGATGCTTTTAGCCAAACACTTTTTAAATCGATCAATAATTTCGAACACACTTCAAAAGCACTTGGATCATATCCTTTCTGTTTTTCCTTCAATGCATTTCTGATGAACAAATACGCTTTCATGACATCACGATAAGTTGGAAGAACATTGGTTTTAAGCTCGGAGGGTGCTCCAAAAACTTCACACTCGGTTTCACTTCGCGTTTTTGGCATTTTCACAATTTAAAATAAAACAACCGGCACTCACAAATAAGAATATAAATAGAATGCCAATTCAAATGGAAAAAAGTCAAAACGAGAAAATAAAAGTATAAAAAAAATGAGAAACGGCCCAAGGAGAACTAGATTAAGATTAAAATAATATCGACCACTTTTAGTTCCACCTTCATTCAGTTTAGATGCAATATTTTAAGTTCTGTCGTGGGCGTCCGGAGAGATGACAAAGGGGAACATTGCCCCCCCCCCCACCTTGGCACTGGAAAATACTACCGTACCAACATAAATATTATGTATTTAAAAATGTTTTTTATGGACTTTTCACCAATACCTACTAATTTTTTTTGTCGGATCCATGATTTGCCCCCTCCCCCTATGTGAAATTACCCCCGCCCCCCTTGATAAATTTCTGCCAGTGCATATGACTAGGTACTATAAGTATTAACTCTATATACAACGACATTAATTAATTTTTTTTTTACAGTAGGTGATTATGAATTTGTCAACTTTAAAGCAAACTCCAATTATTAAAACGTTATAATGATTCAATTTTATTATTGACAAAAGCAATCAAGACGGTGCGAATGGTTTGATGGTTGGTGCAAGAAGAAAGTTAAAAGCACAAACCAATGCATTTCTAATGTTAACATTAGCAGGTGTTTTGCACACGCCACTAATCCTATGCATCAGCATTGCCCTTGATCTTGGTTTTACAACGGGATGATTTTTTTCTCTAATGCAATGGACATTGCATATTCCATTGCGATTGCACTGGCTTATGCACAAATTAAAGTATACATAAAAACAAGAAAACAGGTAGCAATGCAGATGCAGAGGATTAGTGGCTTAAGGTGATAAAGTGACAAAAAAAATATATAGGGCATTATGCCATATGTTTGGAAACAAAACAAAAAAGCAAAAATTATGAACAAATTGAAAAATTGCAAAGATTAATAAATTATAAATTAATTAATAATATATATAAATATTATAAATGTTAACTGAGGTTTGACAAAATAAAACAAAAAATAAACGTTTTTCAACATGCCGCCCCCGCTGAAGGAATTTCAGGACATGGCAAAAGTGAAAGCTTCGTTATAGGGCGTTTAAAGGTGCCACGTTTGGTGCGTAGTGTGACAACTCGTACGTGGCCATCGTCTCCTGGATGGACTGTCATGATACGTCCTAAGTTCCATTGGGATGGTGGGAGGTCAGGTTCCTTGAGAATCACCATGTCACCGACTTCAAAATCTCTGGCAGCTTCCTGCCACTTCGGGCGCTGTTGCAACGACGTAAGATAGTCGTTTCGCCATCGCCTCCAGAAACCTTGCATCATATTCTGAAGAAGTTCCCATCTGCCCAAACGATTGATGGGTGTTTCCAGATAACTTGGTTCAGGAACAGCAGTGTATGGTCTACCTATGAGAAAATGAGAAGGCGTTAGTGGGTCTAGGTCAGAATCGGAAGAAGCACAAAGAGGTCTTGAATTTAGTAGGGCTTCGATTTGGGCTAACAACGTATACATTTCCTCAAAGGTCAGAACACTATCACCGATTACCCGCCGAAGATGTTGCTTAACTAACTTAACTCCAGCTTCCCAAAGCCCACCGAAATGAGGGCTATGCGGAGGAATGAATTGCCATTCAATGTTATCTGCAGCCAAAACTTCTGCAACCTTATTGTTGTGAGCCTGATATTGAACCAACTTAAACATATCTGAAAGAACGTGAGCTGCTCCTCGGAAGTTGGTTCCGTTATCGGAATACATCACGCTGCACTTCCCACGCCGAGCAATAAATCTTTTAAGAGCTGCCAAAAATGCATCTGTAGTCAGATCTGAGACCAATTCGATGTGCAGCGCCTTGGTGGTCATGCAAACAAACAATGCTATGTAACCTTTTGTCAACATTGGTTTTCTTCCTCTTAGTGAACGAAGCGTAATGGGTCCAGCGTAGTCGCATCCAGTATGGGCAAACGCAAACGATGGATTCACACGCGATGATGGCAAATTTCCCATAAGCTGAGTAGACGTAGCCTTTCGCTGACGGAAACAGGTTACACAATCGTGCACCAGCTTTCTTATCAGATTTCTGCATCCGACTATCCAATACTCCTGGCGAATTAAAACGAAAAGACCAGAAACACCTATATGTAAAAACGTGCGATGAGCATCCAAAAGCACTAGTTGGGTAATTCGATTGTTTTTAGGCAAAATTATAGGGTGTTTTATATTGAAGGGTACATTTCTTGCATTCGATATTCTGCCACCAACACGCAACAGTCCAAGATCATCAACAAATGGCGAAAGCGAACATAACTTAGACGTCTTTGATACACACCGTTTAGTCTTAAGCGCATTCAGTTCATCAGCGAATTCAATCTGAGACCATTTTAGGCAGGCTATTTTGGCAAAACGTAGCTCGGAGAGTGATAGATATCCATGTCTCCTATCACTCTTAGGTAAACGACAAGAAACAGTAAAACGACGAAGATAGCCAACTACTCTTACCAGTTTCCTCCAATTAGAAATGTTGACGGAATGCTTTTCCAAAAAATGATCAACGGCCACGGAAATATGAACGTTTACAGGCTGCTTTCTCTCCTCAGGAACATTCTCCATTTCTAGTTCCATATCCGGAAAACATGGCCACTTTTCAATGTCTTGAGACAACCATTTGGGACCAGTCCACCAAATCTTATGTTCCATTAAATCCTTAGGCATAAGACCCCGAGAGGCACAATCAGCGGGGTTATCAGACGAACAAACATGATTCCAACTGGCACGAGGTAACGACGACAAAATCTCGGATGTACGATTGGCTACAAAGGTATTCCATTTGCGCGGAGGAGAAGAGAGCCAACATAAAACAATTTTTGAATCACAGAACGCGTACACATGAACAGGTTTTACATCCAACGAGGTAGGGTAAATGTGTCAACAGTGGATCACTTTTTACTTCTTGGGCTGTTAAGCTTGCATTTATCATAGTAGCCATGAAAATTTTTTTCCACAGCTTTTTCAATATATTTTCTTTAGTTTGAGCACAAAATTTCAAAACCTTTTAATTTGGAAAAAATTAAAAAAAATGTTTTTAAAATATCTTACCACATGATTCACTGTGTACTCTGGGTGTACACAGTGAATCAGTGACTGGTACACAGTGAATCAGGGATTTAAAAACAGCCTTTAATTTATTAATTAAGTATTAATTTATTAATATTTATATTTATATTTATTATTCATGTTTTATTTAAAGATAAGAAACTAAACAAAAATAAATACTCTCTATTTATAACAACAACAAAAATTAAATAAAACTCTTCATGTGTACAAAAAAAATCACAAAACGTTATTAGCTTAAAATAAAGAAAAAAAAATTAAAGAAAAAATCAATTCAGTTGATTACAATGGATAGCTTTCTGGTGCGAATATTCATGTTAGAAAAATCAACGGAAAATAAAAAATTTGAATTTTTGAGTCTTGATTCAGTGATTCACTGTGTACCTTTTTCAATTGATCCACTGTGTACCATGTTGCCATTTTAACAAAAACACATTAAAATTATGTATAATATTTCACATAATTTAACAAGCTGACACAAATTATTAAGTCTATGTAAGCAGAAATACAAATATTATACTCAAATGAAGTTACGATGCACTGTTATTTAATAAGAAGAAAAGCAAATAGAAAACAAAGAACTACTTAGCAATGCAGAAAACGCAAAAACATGAAATAAATCTACTTCGGTCAAGGGATCGCGCAGATTGATGGTTTGAAGGGAGGAAGTGTACAGGGGTGTTCTTTTCTCTTTTTCAGATGTTTTATAAAATAAAAATATACAGCGTGAGAGCTTGTGATTCACTGTGTACCCTGATTCACTGTTGACACCTTTACCCTACGAATAAGTTCCAACAAACGACACAGTAGAAGGGCTCCACAAAGCTCCAAACGGGGAATCGATAGCTGTTTCACCGGAGCCACCCGGGTTTTGGCGGCCACCAATCGAACCTGAACATTATCATCTGAAGAACTACGACAATAGACTACTGCAGAATAAGCCTTTTCCGACGCATCTGAGAATCCTATTAACTCAAAGCTCTTAGAATTTCGGGTAAACCTTCGTGAAATTCTAAACTTTTCAAAATAGTTCAAATGCTCTCGGTATTGCATCCATTTTTTTCTTATTTCCATGGGTAGAGGATCATCCCATTCAATCTTCGTCTTGGCAATCCAAAGCTCCTGAAACAATATCTTCAACAAAATAGTGGATGGAGCCAAAAATCCCAAGGGGTCGAAAATCTTAGCAACTTCTGAAAGAAGGTTACGTTTTATAGGCACAAATTCTGCAGTTAGATTTACTTTGTACGAAAAGGTGTCATGGTACGGATTCCAAACCAGACCTAAGACCTTCGTGCATTGCGAGGAACTATCTAGGTCAATTGATACTGATTCCTTACAGTTGATTTCACGGATTATCTCCCAACAATTAGAGCTCCACTTACTGAGCTGCAGACCTCCACATGACAGCATCTCAACGACCTGCCTTTTCAGTTCTAATGTCTCCGATAACGTGTTAGCTCCTGTCATAAGGTCATCGACATACATATCATGTAAAATGGCATGGGAAGCTAAGGGAAATTGCTCCTTGTAATCAAACGCAAATAGACGAAGAACTTTCATAGATAAGTACGGAGCTGGAGAAGTACCATATGTAACTGTACATAAGCGGAAATGCGAAACTGGGCTGTCAGAAGTATCTCTCCAAACAATTCGTTGGAAGTCCCGGTGTTTCGGATGCACCCAAATTTGCCGGAACATTTTGACGATGTCGGCACAAAAAACGAATCGGTGAATGCGAAATCGAACACAAACATTAATTAGGTTTCGCTGAAGAGGCGTTCCAACATGCAGCATTTCATTCAAACTACGACTCTCGGTGTCCTTATGAGAACCATCAAAAACAACTCGTATTTTATTTGTTATCACTGCGTGATGGGGCAAATAGAAAACATTTCCTGATGTTGGTTCTATCTCATCGTTTGGAATACGTTCCATGTGTCCTAAATCTAAATAGGCTTTCATAAATTTGCAATATTCTTCCTTAAGACTTGCATTTCGACAGAAACGACGTTCCATTGCAAACAATCTTGATAGAGCTCCGGAAATTGTGTTACTAAACTTAACACTATCTTGACGAAACGGAAGTTCTATCACGTATCTATTGTCCGGTGATCGAGTTAAGGTTTTTGAAAAGTTCTCATCTACCTCGTCTTCAACAGTGTTCATTGAACTATGCGCTACCTCTTCGATTTCCCAAAAAGATTTCAATATCTCATCAAGGTCTAAGCCTGCGAGCAAAGAGACAAAAGAACTACCAGGCAAGCATCCAGTGACTACCCATCCAAAAAGTGTCTCATGAGCAACAACCTTTCCGTCTGGATCGGAACGATGACCACTGAGCAGAATTGTCCACGCCTTATCAGCTCCTAAAAGGACATCGATGGGACCTGGGGTCTTAAAACCAACGTCAGCCAGCAAAAGATCTTCGAGGAAGGTGAAGTTACTTTCATCAAATGACATCGATGGTGTCGGAGAAGTTATTTTGTTTAGAACGTAGGCCTGAACTTGTAAAGAATCCGAAGATATGCGAGATTTCAGGCTCAAATCTACAACACCTTGAGTTACCCCTGCTTCAACCGACGAAATCCCCGAAATGGGCAAGCGAGCATGCGAACGCGGAAGACCGAGTCTTTTCACCAAACTGTCCATAACAAAGGAGACCTGGGAGCCGCTATCCAGTAGAACACGAACAAGATGAGTCCTACCAAGTACATCAAACACTTTAACGACAGCGGTTGGTAGTATTACCGACGACGACGACGCACGCGATTTATTATGGGACATAGAGTTGCTTACAATGGGAGCTGAGCTTTGAGCAGGATTAGCAACAATGGGCGGGCTAGTTGAATTCGCAGATTGTTCAACGCTATCTAAATGCACTAAGCTATGACGCCGAGATTTGCAAACCGCACATCGCGCCTTTACTCGACATCGCATCGAAGAGTGCTTCGTACCTAGACAATTATAGCACAACCGTTGATCTCTAGCGAAATTACGACGAGAACTAACCGACATTTCAACAAATTCGGGACATTGTGGGAGGTAATGTTCTCCTTTACATTTAGGACATGACGCATTAAGAACGGCTAAGCTTTTAATGTTCGTAGGATTAGACGACCGAGAACCTTTAAGCACACGCGTAGGTCTTAGATCACTTGCTTCCAAGGCACTAGAGCGTTTGTCTAAGAAATCGAGGAGGCTTTGAATGGTTGACTCTTCCGACATATCAATTTCGAGAGCCCAAGCCTTCCTTGTTTCGGAATCTATTTTATTAAGAAGCATATAAATTAGCCACGGATCCCTACTTTCGGCCTTGACTGCCTCAAGTCCACGAATGACCTCATCCGCCTTATCCACGAGCTTACGTAAATTAGCCCCGTCTCCCGAACTGACGTTTGGCAACTTTAAATATTGTTCAATAAGCGAATTTATTATACAGGGTGATTCACGAGCGTTGTGCCAAAAAGCTTGAGCGTGTAGGTTGAGTTGAGACAAGAAAAAAATCGTATGAGAGGGGGGGGTCTATTCCCCCCCGTTTAGCCGGGAGGGGCAATTTTCTGAAAAATTGACTTATTTTGTTTAAAAAAATATTAAAAATCAACGGCTTCGTTTACAACGCCGTGCTATACCTTTCTGAAAAGCCAAAAACTTCTTCTTTCACTTTGTTTTTAAATTAAATTGTTTTAACGAATAGTTTTAAGAAAATAAATTTTCAAACTCAAAATTTTCAAAAAAAAAAGCAAAAAAAAAATTTTTGAACTCATTTTTTTCAAAATTTTATGTAATTAAGTACTAATTTTGTTTTAAAAATTCAACATGTTTGTTAATTTTTAGTCGAAAACAGAAAACCGGATGCAAAAATGTCTTTTCGTTTTTGAGAAATTAAGAAAAAACCGAAACCACTTTTTTCTAAAAAAATGTTTGTTTTTATTTTTACCTATCTGGACTTTTAGTTTAATTTATTAATTTAATTTATAAATTTAATTTTTTGTAATTGGAGTTTTATGAGGACTCAATAAAGTAGAAAAGTATTACATTATCTCTGGATTAACCATTTTGTTCATTGATATCGTCTGAAAACTGAACTGTAATTTTTTCTTACTTACCTGGGGCCGCGGCCACTCGCCGGCGAAGAGTTCTACCTGCTAGGGGCTTAAGATAATTAAACCGCATTTTTTCTTGAATGAAAAAACAATTAACAACCTAAAGGTTAATAAAAGGCATCGCATATTTACTAAACCACCATTTACAATTAAAATATTGACTCATCAACACATAACAATAACAAACTCATACGCTTGAGAATAGTTAGCGGACAGGACCTTCTGCTACGGTTTAACTTGTTGTCGAGATCGAGAAGCCGAAAGACTCTACGCTGAAAGATATCCCAATAGATGGCGCCCAAGTCGTAGCATGTTTTCAAGAATCCGCCGACGAGAGCGCTGAGACCTAGAAGTGAAAGGTCAATGGCAGACGTTATCAATGAAAAAAATGATTAATCCAGGGAAAATCCAATACTTTTCTACTTTATTGAGTCCTCATAAAACTCCAATCACAAAAAATTAAATTTATAAATTAAATTAATAAATTAAACTAAAAGTCCAGATAGGTAAAAATAAAAACAAACATTTTTTTAGAAAAAAGTGGTTTCGGTTTTTTCTTAATTTCTCAAAAACGAAAAGACATTTTTGCATCCGGTTTTCTGTTTTCGACTAAAAATTAAAAAACATGTTGAATTTTTAAAACAAAATTAGTACTTAATTACATAAAATTTTGAAAAAAATGAGTTCAAAAATTTTTTTTTTGCTTTTTTTTTGTAAATTTTGAGTTTGAAAATTCATTTTTTTTAAACTATTTGTTAAAACAATTTAATTTAAAAACAAAGTGAAAGAAGAAGTTTTTGGCTTTTCAGAAAGGTATAGCACGGTGTTGTAAACGAAGCCGTTGATTTTTAATATTTTTTTAAACAAAATAAGTCAATTTTTCAGAAAATTGCCCCTCCCGGCTAAACGGGGGGGAATAGACCCCCCCTCTCATACGATTTTTTTCTTGTCTCAACTCAACCTACACGCTCTAGCTTTTTGGCACAACGCTCGTGAATCACCCTGTATATAACGGTTTGTCGTACCGACGTTCTAATTTTTCCCAAGCGAGTTGATAGTTTGCTCCGCTTGAGACGCGACTAAATTTTGAATCGAAGAGTCTTCTTTGTTACTTGGCTTAAATTCCTTAATACGTTTTAAAAGGGTGCATTTGGAAGTAATATATTTCGATTCAATGGTCTCAAACTCGGGCTCGGGATCAACATATTCCTTCGCCGAATGAAATTCATACAAACTCGCCTGAGAATCGCAAATGCCCTTGAATGCCGTTTCAAGTCGCTCTAACCGCACATTTAATTCTTCAATATCAACATTTTCGGGAATTTCTTGAACGTACGTTAAGGCTCTAGTAATAGCGCCTTTAAAATGACCGCGTTTTTTACTCAAAATGCCCATAATGTCTTTATATCGCACGCACGGTTAAATTGAAATCTGTATCAGATACCGTTAAATGTTCAATGTCTCAATACACAAGATCTAACAATCTCTTCTTGTCCAAAAGATTCCCCAACAAGCGAACACACAGATTATATTAATTAACAACAGCAGCAAATCGAGCCCCTCAAAATGCATCCAGAAATAGTAGAGGAGTACCAGGCAAAATTCAGATTTATGCTTTAACTTTGTTTTACTTATCTGCGTGATTAGGAATCCAAAATCGACCGAACCATCAACCAAAAATTTAACAAAAAGCCGATTCAACAAATCCGCTACATGAAGGACCAACTTTGATTATGAATTTGTCAACTTTAAAGCAAACTCCAATTATTAAAACGTTATAATGATTCAATTTTATTATTTACAAAAGCAATCAAGACGATGCGAATGGTTTGATGGTTGGTGCAAGAAGAAAGTTAAAAGCACAAACCAATGCATTTCTAATGTTAACATTAGCAGGTGTTTTGCACACGCCACTAATCCTATGCATCAGCATTGCCCTTGATCTTGGTTTTACAACGGGATGATTTTTTTCTCTAATGCAATGGACATTGCATATTCCATTGCGATTGCACTGGCTTATGCACAAATTAAAGTATACATAAAAACAAGAAAACAGGTAGCAATGCAGATGCAGAGGATTAGTGGCTTAAGGTGATAAAGTGACAAAAAAAATATATAGGGCATTATGCCATATGTTTGGCAACAAAACAAAAAAGCAAAAATTATGAACAAATTGAAAAATTGCAAAGATTAATAAATTATAAATTAATTAATAATATATATAAATATTATAAATGTTAACTGAGGTTTGACAAAATAAAACAAAAAATAAACGTTTTTCAACAGTAGGTATGTCAAAAAATCCAAAACAATGACGTCATGAAGGAACCCTAGGATGACGTCGCACATTGACCAAATTTTGCACCCAACCTTTGGGTCCCCAAATTCAACTTTTCCGGATATAGGCCTTAAAGATTTCCGGAAAAAAAATTTCACTCCACCCTAATATACATCTCTTCAAATGTGAGCCTTTGTTCCTTGGTAACTGTTTTTAGGTGAAATTTTACGGATTTTACCCCGGCCTCCCACAAACCTCCGAAGTGAGGTGCAGAAGGGGGAATAAATTTCCACTCAATCTGATCCTTTGATAGATGGTCGGTCACTATGCTGTTGTGTTGTTGTGCCGTGTGCGAAAAACCCAAATTCTCCCACTTTTCTGTTCTTTTACTCCTGATTTTTGTAAGTTCTGTCACTTTTGAAGGAGAAAAATATTTCCCCTATATCCCGACTTTAGCCACAAAAATTTCTTGTGGCAGCTTGTAAGTTCTTTCAAACCATAAGAAGTTCATTGAATTTTGTTGACGTTTGATACGCTTTTGTGAATTTGGGAGATTTTTGCTGTCAAGTCAAGTGTTCTTTTACTTTTTGGGAGAATCACAAAATTTCATCCCCACTCCTCGATTTTTGACAGTTTTTACAAAAACTGCCGAAAAAGTAAAAGAACGGACCTATAATCATATGTTGTAGGATTTAGGTTTTTTAAATTGTCATTGTCTGACATTTTCGTGGGTTAAGATTTAAATTATTCTTTTCACACCATACAACAAACTTGCAGTTGAACGCGGTCTGCATTGGATGAAATATTTTTGAAGATCTTCTTATCATATGCAAAGATAAGAATTTTACTATTTCGAACATTTAACAGTGCATCGTTAATAGCTAAAGTAAATTAAAAGGGTCCTAGGTGACTACCTTATGGTTATGGTACACCTGACTTGGAGGTGAAAGGGTGTAAGAGTAAGAGTTTATAAATTTTACTTGGTAAGATCTATTATCAAGATTGTGTACCTACGTACACCGATTGTGCACCCAAAAGCTCCTTGTGCAAGATGGTCTGAAATGCGTTGCCTTAAAACAGTTGTACTTTTACTTACAAGTCCTATTAAATGGTCATTCTGTTGAAATGGAACAAAGACTATTCAGTAGAAATAACGGACCATTTCACTTCGAAACTCGTAAGTATTTAACAATAAGGCAACAGTCCCTCATCAATGTAGCTCTGCTATTTCTTGGCGTAATTAATTATTAAACCAAAATTTGAATTTCCAATATTCCTCACATCCACTTTAAATAACAACATTGATTTAATATAACACGTGTGTTTTATTGCTTCGTTTATAGAAAACATACATTAAATATATATTTCATTCATTTATTTAAAAAAATTACCTAAAACTAATACCCGGATTTAAATATTAATTCCGAATACTATCGTATGCGTTTTTTGATTTTATTTTACAATTTATATTACATTTTGTTCTTTGTGTTTTTTTTTTTAACATTTACATTTGATATAATTTCTTATTATTATTCATAATGGAATTATTTTTGAAAATTAAATACTCCTATTAGTCATTTCACTATCCATTCTTTAATAATAATACAAATTTAAAATTTGATGATAAGCCTAAACTTAATATAATGCACTTAAATAATTATAATTAAAAAAATAAACTAAAATAAAACCTTTGTTTTTAGGACAAAGTATTCTAATAGTTTCGTTAAAGTTTTCGTACTCGAGAAACTCATGTGTCACAGTAATCCAAAACTTTAATCTTATAACAAAATTATATAAAGCTGCTCACATTTACAAAACATCCGTAATATTCCCATCATCAGTTTTTTCTTTCAAAATGGAATGTGCACAGACTTTAAAAAGACTCAAATAATACTTTTAATAACTGGTATTGTGAAATCATTTTTGTTTTTTCAAAACCTTTATAAGGCAAAGAAAGCACTTTTAGTTTTCCATATTTACAAATAAGGCACTGAGCTTTTATCCGTCATTTTCGTTTTTATCGTTTCATGAATGCATATACAAATAATCATACAAAAAATATATAAATTAAAGACTAAAATGTGTGCTAAAAACAAAAAATAGAAAAGGAATAAAAATTGTGACTTTGTGCGATTACAATAATTTATGAGAAGCGAAAAAAAAAAAAATTAAATAAAAATATAAAATCAAAAATAATTAAATTGAAATAAATACAAATTGCACTCTTCCTATCAACAACCCTTGTTGCATTCACAATGAAGTCTACTTTTAGCTGATAATAATTTTTTTGACAAAAACAAATAACGCTGTTGATAGAAGAGTGTATATTGCGCTTGTCGATGTTGCCGATATGCTTATGCCAGAGCTTTTGCCTGGAATTTCGTCATGTGCCTGATGGTCATCCGAGCCTGTTAAGTAAACAAAAAGTAAATATAAGATATAAATTTATTTGCTATACGGATAATTAAGGAGAAGAAATTCAGAAGCCAGTTTTTTGTTTGTATATTCTATATCTAAAAGTGGTTTGAAAAGATTTAATGTGCACTAAAACTTATTTAAATGCGGGATTACGTTTGAGGGTCAATTTTGAAATACATTTTTTGTTTAAATTCTTTTTAATTTTTTATTTTCCTGATATAAATATTTTTCGGAATAGGTAGGTACATATCAATTTCGAATGTTTATCAAAAAGAAAATGTCATTCACTCCTAATTAAACCTATTCTTGTAATAAATTAATGTAATAATTTAAAGGCTTGCAACAATTTATAAGACGAATGTCTTAAGTTGTAAGTGATTATTGTTTTCAAATAAATAAATAAATAAATAAATAATTGGAGGGTACTTGAATAGTTAGGCTCAGGAAATTATTGTCACTATCGAGCTGAAAACATTATCTATGTAGCGCCAATGAAGGTTCACAATAGATGTTAATAGTACAAAATGGTATTTTCAGTGAATTTTCTTAAAGAGCTTTCGGTTTTAAGGCTTTTTTTTACTTTTTATGGTTGAGCATCATATTATATTCCACTGATTATCAGTAGCTTGAAGTAGATATATAATTGAAAACATTAAAATTATAAAGAAAAAAGGCTTTAATAATTCGAACTTTTGCAATTAACCTTATTATTAAACGTTTGAATGGTTTTTAACTTTCCTTTTTTTAACCAAATGGGGTGTTCAAGTGTTCAATTTCCAACAATTTTTTTTTACCACATTCTCATTCTTAAGAGCCTACTGACACTAAGCATGAACTTTTTGTACCATTATGAGTTATTTTAGTAAATGATAAAATTTGTTATGTTTCGATTATTTGTTTTTGCATTAATTATTATAAACATCATGCTATGATCGATCATGATTGAGAAATGAATTTTGAACTTTGTTCGTTTGTTTTGTATATGAGAAACATTTCTATCGATATGTTTGATTTTAGTTACCTAAAGGCGACAACAAAAATAATCCCACATTAATAATAGTTATTATATAATGCAACAGAAATTAATAGTTATAGTAGTTTTTTAGAAATAATAATAAACAAAATTTATATTTGTATAAAGAACATAGTTTTAACCAATATGAACGAAGGAAAAATAAAAATTTGTATAACGTACATCTTGTAAAGCGTGTATTTTGTTGGCAGCTGCAATGTTTTCTGAAACGCTTTCGATAAACTTCACACAGTGTTGCCAGAAGTTGTTTATTTTTCGTCCTACGTGTTTTACATAATTTTCCTTTTATTCAATCGAAATCTGATTTAATGATGAAATTTACAATGAAGATTGGCTATCAGATTTAACTTCTTTTTGTTTGTTATTTGAAGTGGCGGCAATTTATTTTAGCATATTTACATTAACTGGCTTATCGTTCGATAGACGTAATGATTCATCGGGAAAATCCTCGATGTTGTGTAGTTATGATTAATTAAAATAGTAGTAGACTGCAATTTCGGTACATTTTTCATTTTATAAGGACACGCATGTACGATTTCGACAAAAAAAAAACAAAAAAAAATAAATGAACAAGACAATAAAAAAGAAAAATAATCATTAAATATAAACACATTTTTACAAATTATAATAAATATAAAAGCAATTATAAGAAAGTATTCACATTTGCTGTTTTGTTCTTGCCGTGTGCAGGATTTTTTTTTTTCATTTCGTTTAAAAGCTGAAAGCTACACAATTTACAGAAAAAGCTGATTGCTACTAGGTAAAGGGGCTTGTGGGGCATTAAGCAAAGTTCTCAACCCCGAGATCTGACGCCTGTAAAACATATTTTGAAAATTTTCGTAAATAGTAATTTAAATAAAGAGCAATCAATTCAATTAATTATTCACAAAACATTTAAACATGCTACAGGAAAATAAGGAAAGTTGTGTTTGTAGAACAAATATTGTTGAAAGGAGTGCAAATTGTTTTTATTGATATTGGAAAAAAGGATATATTTTTGTTTTGTAGTGGAAAACGTGCATTTATTTATTGATTTTGAGTTTTTTGTCTACTACTAAAAGAATCGATAGACAGAGATTAAGGAATTGTGTCGGTGGTTAGGTACAAATTGCTTGTTATACTAGTTAATTGATTGTTAAAATACTTAAAATAATAAATATTGTCTGACTATACAAAATTCATTGATGATATCCAAATCCAACGAATTTAATAAAATTAGTTGCAGTCAGTCAAATGTTATATATAAACGAGAGTCGTAGTTTGTTAGGTTTTTTGTTTAAAGATTGCAAATAACATATTTTATAGTAGTTCTACCTTGAGAATGACTAGAATACTTATAGGAAAGTCAAAAGAGAAGGAAAGTAAACAAATTCGAAATAGTTTAACACACTACATCTGCCAACAAATCCATGCAAGTAAGAATGTATTTAGGTTTTCAACGTTCATTAAGAAATAAGATGCAGGAAAAATTATAGTAAAAAGTAAGTGCAATAGTTATTAATAAATTGCCTACATAGATTTTAGCCAAACATAGTAAAAAAGAGTGTTGTTAGAAACAGCTGTGATCAAATATACGTTTTTGATATGTGCCTTATGAAGTACTTAATAAAATTTCCGAAATGTACATTGGGTTATTATTGTATAATATTAAATTATATTTTGTTTCAGTAACTAATGCTAGTTAGTGAAACCGACCATTTTTTCTTAGTTTATTTTTATTAATACTATGAAGGTATATTTATTTATTATTATTAAGGTATATTTCTTTTTTCAGATTTTATAAACAAATTTTGAAATTATTGGTATGTTATAGAGTTAATGAATCATGTTAAGTTCTTGATATTAGTTAAATGTATGAATATACAAAAAATGAAAACTTGGATTTTATGTTACATATTAACTTGTTAGTCATTGTGTTATTAACGTAAATGCCTTTCTAGACTTACCGTGTGCATAACTAAGTACTTGCATCTTCTGAATTTTCACGTATTTTCAGTTCGATGTGTTTAAAAAAAATAATTTTACAAGGTCATGAACATATAGACGAAACGTTTGATAAAATGGGGACAATATAGGAAAAGAAGGACTTTATACTTTTTGCTCGACTCAAAAATACTTTTCACCAAAAATAGTAACGAAAACTTTTCAAAATTTCAACCAAAACCATTCATAACCCCCATTTAGAATAACACTATTCAATCAATCTATGTAAATTCAAACCACTACAAACAGGAATGAAGACAAACATAAATAAGATTACGATGGATAAACAATAAGTATGTTAAGGAAATATTTATTTTTTTATCTGTAAACATGTAAGTAATGTATAAACAAACACAAATTTACTTAAATAAAACATATAATGTCGGACTTTACACTCTGTCAAGAAAATGTACTTATTTTCAGTTTAAAGCGATGTAACATACCATTAAATCTATTTTTGTTTAAATTAATTGTTAAATATAACTCATTCTATAAAAAAACACTCTTCTGGATCTTTACATCCTTTAAAATTTAAAATATTTGTGTTTTTGTTATGTTTTAACTTGAAGAGATCATTTGTCTGTAATGTAGTAATATTCTTATAAAGAATATTTTTTGTTTGTTTTTAATTTAATTTAAAAAAAAATACTAAAAATAATATATTTTTTTGAGTTTTCTTTTAGAAAAATTCGTGTGGTCGGTTCCACTCACCTGCATCGAAATCTAAATCGTCGCTATCAAAGCTACTTGATTCTTTGTGCTCAACAACAGTGTCCTCGGAATTCGCGATAAAATTACCTAATGAGTTAAAGGACGATGGAACGTTTTTGCATCCAAACCACCAATGCGCTGACGGTCGAGGGAATGGTGGATCTGCGGTATCAACCTGGAGATAAAAGACAAAGAATAGACTTAGATTTCTTCTTTAAGAAAGACTACAATATCTTTGAAAGAAATACATTTATAAGGAACTTACCGAAAATGTTCTATCGTTGAACCGATAGTATTTATCACCCTTAAAGAAGTAAGTGTAACCATTTGTATACTGTAGCGCAGCATCAAGGTTATTTGGCAAGCCTTCCCAATTCGAAATTGGTTTTGGATAAGTCGCCTTGACCGGCGGCCTCTTCAATGGATCGAATCGCCAGAATTTACTTCCTTTATAGAAGTAGATCTTTCCATTACCACCCCAAACCATAGCAGCATCCAAATGATCGGGAATACCAGTGAAACCTTCACTGATTTCCTTGGGATATTCACCGTCAACTTGTCGTCCCGAATACCTCCAGTACTTGGTGCCCTTGAAGAAGTACGTTTTGCCATTTTTATATGTAAATGCAGCGTCAATGTCACCTTTAGTAAAAAAAAAAAAATAATGAATGTTTAACAGTTCCTCCAATGGTATTTAAAATATGTTCGTACCTGGAAGACCTGGCCATCCTTCTGAAATATATTTTGGATATCCATCGGCTACTGAGTTTTCTGTGAGCTTATAATACATTTGCCCTTTGAGGGCATACGTCAGACCATCATGGGAATTGAATAGTGCATCGATTTTGGAATCTTTACACAGAATAGAATCTTCGTGAGGTCTTGTGGGAATAACAGGTGGCCTCGATGTTGTTTTTGGAATGTTTCCTCCACCTACTTGATTTGTCTTTTTTCCGTAGAGTGCTTGTATAGCCAAGACATCATCGGAATCCAATTTGAACACAGGATCGAAACCACGATAGAAAGGAGCCATCAAGGCTGATCGAACATCGGAATGACTTAGTCCAAGAGAATGACCAAACTCGTGAGCTGCTACTTGGAACAAATTTGTACCTCGAGGACTGGCAATTGTCCAATACTCAGCATCATCGAAATGAGCGTCACCTCCATAGACGGGGAAATACGCATGGGCCAAGGTACCACCGGGGCCATCAAATGGATCTCCATCACCGTGTTCACTTTCTTCAAATCTGTACAAAAAAAAAAGTTACAAACAATTTCCATTAAGCTAAATATAAGTAAGCTTACTTAATTTCAATATGAACTGGTCCGGTCTTTTTGGGTGTAAAAGTTAAATCAGTATATTCGCTCCACACATTGAAGGCTCTCAAAACCTCAGCATCGACATCGGCCTTCTTCAGTCTCCTGGGATATTTTGAAATTTTGAAAGTCAGTCCTTTCACACGCCAACGACTGCCTTGAAGGGCATATCGTTTTGATCGGTTATCAGTTCCGAAACCAACTTTATCCCTAACACCACATCTTGGCAGTGACATGTACTGCAAAGTTTCTTCATCCAATTCACCGGTCACATTTACACCGGCGAATCCTTGAAAATCTTGAATAGCTTTGGTCCATGTGCTGGCATCTAAGAGCCCACCATTGGCTGGGTTTCTAGCTGCCGCTGGAAGATATCCGAATTGTGACAGGTATATCTGGAAATGTTATGAAAATAAGTCAAACAAGTCTTGATGGAGTTTGTAAACAAAATAACAACATAACCATTGCTCTAGCATCGACGAAACATTTCAAGATGCTATAATTCAGTATCAACAACATGAATCTTAAGATCCATAATGAACAATTCATATCAAAAGAAAAGAAAAAAAAATGAATGACAAAGTTCTCGTAATACACGACCGATCCGACTCGCGATGTGATCAATAGAAGACTAAAAACCTAAAATATTTTGAGAATTGAGATTTCGATAGCCAATATCTTGACCAATTAACATGCAATGCACACTCAATCCATAGACACATGTTGTCATGATTTCATTAAATGACAAGGACGAATTTGATGAGATCGCAAATCGAAATCGATGACAGGAAAACTAAAACAACAATACCTACATTTTAATGTTAAGAAATAAACAATTCTTAAATTATGTTTATTTGGAGATGGGAGTGATAATCGGCAATGCATAATAAATAGACAGAATGCAAGTCAGAACATATGCAAGCGATGAGAAAAAGTTGGTATTTTGGAAAAGAACTGAAGTTTATTGCAATGATTAAATTTTTGCACTTAAGTCTCGAAGAAGGTTATTTCTTTAATGACCGTTGTTGAATTTATAGACTTTTGGTTTTTGCTGCTTACTTTTTCTTAGCATACCTAATAAAAATGACATACGAATGCCACTTTGGTTGGATGGATATGACGTTTGATTGTGGGACTTGAACCGTTTTGAGTTTTGTATCGGTTCATTAACCTCGTTAAATTTTATGATTTCTGGAAGAAATTGCATTTAAATTGTTTGTCACACGTCTTACGCTTAAAACGAAGAACTGAATTTAAGAAATTATGTTCGATCCTTCATTATTTGGTTAGTTGCCTTTGCAACTGCTTTATAGAGCTAAATCTATTAGAATGCCAAAGGACCATCAAAGGATTTCTTAAATCCAAAGGTGCAGATCATACTGACAGAACTCCATAAAATAAGTTCCTAAAATTTCATCACAATTTGAATAATTCAACAGCGCGTGTAATCAAACAAGTAAGGAACTAAGAAACTATTGATTAAACTGAATTCGCCAGAAACTAAAAACATCCCAATCAAAAAGATAAGTTTCACGTTCATATATCACAAACGAAACGTGATGAAGTTAGCTATTTATTTCCCATTGAAGTTAACTCCCTATAATTAAAGCTTTTTGTTTCAGAATTATTGAGTAAGAAGAAGAAATAAATACAAATTACTGATGGCATGCTTACAATTAAAAACACAAATATATTGAAAATTCTAACTGTTCCTATACCTATGAGAATTTTGTCCCTAAGGCTTTAGGGATCCCCACCACTATTCATCTTATACGTCAATCAATCACTCGAATGGCTTCATTTTTTCTTGTTTTTTATAAGCTTTATACTACAACTACTTTATCCAATAAGGCTACATCAGAAACTTTAAATGTTGACACTCGGTGCCTGCACAGTCAATTTGTTCTTCCTAGTTTCGATGATGATGGTGGTACCTACGTATTCCGATGAGGCGACGAACTTTGAATTTTAAATATCGATTTGCTTAGAATATCGTTATGGACATACCTACACATGAAATTATGAATCGATTAAAGTTTTTTTGCTTGTTTCAATATTCTTTTCATGAATACTTAATTTATCACCTGGCAAAAGATAGGGACTTGAATCTACGTCAGATAAAATAAAATATAATTTTTTTCTACAAGTGTGATTCACCTTGCAATTGTTTTTGTCTTTTATGATTCGTTTAAGGAGATCTGTTATAATGGATTGAATTTGCTTATGAATTTGAAATTAAAGGGAAGCTTACGCGTTTTGTTGGTGAATGAATACACACACAGTTATGTTTATTAATAAAATTGTAATTGATACCATTTTTGACATAAAAATAATATACCTAAAAATATATTTATTTTCAAATTAATTGGACGATTTCAAATTCAAATTAATCGAAACCTAATAAGCATCAAATGTTTTCAACAAGTCACGGACAAAGGTTGACCAGGGTAAATTATTTTACATTTAGATATTTGCTAAAAGGGTTTCTATTCCCGATGCAAAATAAAAAGAAGATCAAATCAAAATATTATCATTAGATTCATCCGTCTGTGACATGATTTAAATTCTGTCT
The DNA here is from genome assembly GCA_943590905.1 of Sphaerophoria taeniata. Lineage (NCBI taxonomy): Eukaryota > Metazoa > Arthropoda > Insecta > Diptera > Syrphidae > Sphaerophoria > Sphaerophoria taeniata. Next base: position 863,966 of record OX016540.1, read on the forward strand.
CTTAATGACATTTTTCAGTAACAAAAGTTCCATGTATCCGTTTGGTGTTCGTGTGATATTCATCTGATTTGCATGAGTTGGAATAATGGTGATTTCTGAGTTTTTGTTCTTTTTTTATTAGTCAACCTCCAATTGAATGTCAAACTAAACGCACCTATACCTTGGACTTGCACTTGACTGTCAATATTAAGTATTTCAATTCCATAAAGCCTGTCAAACGTAAACATAAATTACATTAACAGATTCGTGCAGTAAATGCGTTTGCTATTTTTCTGTGCATTAATATTAAAATGAGAGGAAAAAACTGCAATGCACGTAGCGGCAGTTCAGAGAATAAGGTTGTTAGTAAAATTTATGAAATGTTGGTCATGCAATCATGAGATTTCTTATTTCAAGAACGTTTTTAACAAGTAGGAAATTATATTTAAACAGCTGCATCTAATAGTTTTTGTTTTTTGTTTGAAAAGTTTTTGGAATATTAACAAAATTACTCATCAAATAAAATACTGCGGTTTTACCGAATTAGCTTCTTTATAGTCTTTTAAAATTTAATAATTGGAAATATTATAATTCAAAGATCGTCTAGTGCCATGAAACACACCTAACTGACCTCATCAGACGCAATTGATTTTTCGTTTAAAAACACTTTGTTTGTTAAAAGTTGCGTGTCACACGCTATTAAGTCGCATTAAACTCACCCTTCCATTTGCTATGATGTATACTCTTGAAACAACCAGCTTTTTAATTAAACTGTATAGTCCATATATCTCCTGGGTTTTTCATAATATTTATTATAGACATCAAGTTCATAAAGTATATGATTAGAGTGACCCAAAATCACTCCAAGGAATATGCGAACAATGAACCTTTTCTTTCTTCAAAAATCGATTCTATTTTTGTATTTTTGGCCTCAATTCATAATTAATTGAAAAATAAATTACAAAATTACATGAAATGTATATCTAGATTTAACATTCTGTTTAATTCATTATATTAAATTTTTGTTTAAATAGAGAGACAAAAATTTCAACAAAAATCCTGCGAATGCCATTTTTTCAAAGTTCATTACCCTACATGGGAATTAAGGCCTATCTATAACCTGAAACAAAACACCCATAAACTATTCTGTCGGCAATCAGTCGACTTCCTCACAAAAAAAGAATGAATAAAAATATAAAACAAATAATTATAGTTGGGTTGTGCGCACCCCTTGTTGAAGTGTTGGTGGCATTTTGAGTTGGACATTCAAACCTACACCAAACCATCAGCTGATACGAATCAACAAAATTATGCAAATAAATTTGGTCAAGACGTCAAGAAGCGCTCTTTTAAATGAAATTAGTATGGACAACGCAAAACGCACAAACAGTCACTTTTAAATTTCCAGCAACGTTCCCAATATTTACATGATTTTTGTAGTTTCAACCGATCGACCGACATCGGGAATATGTAAGTGAAAAGAATATATTATGTACCTACATGAATAAAAGTCTCGAAAATTACTTAACAGAAATCCTGTGTTTCCGAATAAGATTTGCATGAATTGTCAGTTCTTGGGAATTGATTTGTATTCCTGTGATGATTTTCGAAACGAGGTCACTAAGCATCTTACTTCTGTTTTGAACGATAAAAAGAAGAATAAAGGCAATCCTTTAACGGGTGGTAAACAAAATTCAAGCTAGCCCATATAAATTACAATAAAATGTTTATGACTTCAGGATTAAAGTGACATTTAACACATGTTCTTTTTTGTTTAATGTCTTTTGTTTCATTTAGAGACTGCATCAGACTTTTGAAATTTAAATTCTTACAGAAAGTTCAGAATTGATAAAATTGTATTTTTTTAACGGCGTTGACTTATTCGATTTTCGTGACAGAGCGTCCACATATTGAATTGTAATATTGTGATATTGCAATTTTGTATTGAGTTCTGAATAATTAACAACAAGGAACTATTAATTTTTAATTTAAGGAAAAAACATTTTTTATTGTTTATTTTATTGCTGTCGTCAATGAATTAATGAAATCCATTTGTAACTAATTATCTTGGAATACAATATCTGATCTCGGCTAACAAATCAAATAATAACTAGTAACCTTACGAAAAGGGAATCTTGGAGGTATTATTAACCAATTAATTGTTGTTAAGTTCGTCGTTGAAAACAATCGATTGAATTGTACATGTTTAATTGCTGGATAATGTTCTTAAAATTCGATCTGATCAGTATTCTTGTTCAACAAGCATTCAACAAAACAGTTCAATTAATTGCTTGTTAATAAATCAATGAAAGATTTCCACGGAGCATTTATTTATACAATTTAAAAAACTACACAAAAATATATACCTATGAACTTTCGATAGCGGTTAGGTGTATCATTCAAGTAGGTAATGAATCATATTTTCGAACAAAATATGTTTTCCTCTTATCTTATTAAAAAGTAATTATTTTTGAGAAAAACTGTGTCCATGAAAATTAAACATTGTATTCTTTAATTTAACTCAGAATTAACAGTTTCAAGCATACATCAAAATATTTGTGTACCAGTTAATCGGTAATCAAATACAAAAAAAAAATACTCCTCAAACTTCAGCTAATTAGTTTCAATTTCGTCCTGACCTAGTTTGTTCATTCAATTCGGAAAGTTAATAATACATGAACGATGAACTGGTTTAATTTTCTCCAACTTGATATTCGTTTGCATGGTAAATTCACAGTTAGCAACTTCAGTCTCAACGAACGTGTTTCCTTTAAAGTTCGTTTATGCAGAGTGTGTAGGTGAAACTCTATTCAAAGGATAATAATACAACCAAATTATTTACATAGCCACCCGTACAAAGTGCTTTATTGGGTCATTCAACTAAACTACTTATCGTGGCGTATGCGTAACCTTTTATTTTGTTTGTTTTCTTTGATTTTGTTTTATAGTTTGACCTCATTACGTATACGAAATTATAATTTCTCAAATATATTTAACCTCATTTTTAAGGGTAAAAATTGATTTTGTTGGAGTATGTTTTACTCTCGATTTTGTGTGTGTTTGCTTTTTCTGTTGAGCCAATTTTGTCGGATATATTGCGTCTTTTCTTTAGGTAGCAAAGGCATCAGATGTGGATTACGTCATTTGTGAAGCGGCATTCCAGTGGCAATAAAGTAAACAGAAAGTGGGGTAGAAAGTTGAGACAAGTTTTGTAAACTGTTGTCACCACTTTTACTCTTGACGACCGAAAAACCGGCAGAAATAATAACCGACTCGATCATTGGTGGCGTGTTGGGTTTGTTTTGGACTGAATATTTACTACAAGGATCCAGTTTTGTTTTACTTCATCACCTACAAGGAGAAGTTAGGCGTTTTATCTCTTTTATTATTTAACTGCAGATCTGTTTGCTATTTCCGCTTTTTGTCATTTTCATTAAAGATAGTATCATAAACTGTACGGAGATATTTTAGAAATAGTTTATCTCACAACATTTCTTCATTTTAAATTTGATTTTATATTTTATACACAGTACACTCTGGCGTATGTGGAACATTTTAAAAATATATTTAAGCAAAACTTAAATTTTGTCTATTATTAACTAGTATCGAAATATCGTTGACATTATTTCTGTTTATAAATTCCTATATTTCTAAGGAATTTGTGTCCAACTATGTTTGTTACGAAAATAAAACCCAGCGACAGGTACTTGCACAGCCATTTAGCCACAATAAATTGCAGCACAATAAATACCATGTCAGCAGCTGTAAAGGGTCATTTGGCAGCAATTATTATCTTAAGGCATTTTACTTTTAGGACTTGATATTAGATGAGGTGACCAGCATGGTTCTATTAAAAGAAAACATGACAAAAATACAGTGCACAACGATTAGTTTCAGCGTGAAATATTTGTCTTTTTAAGCGAAAACAAAACAGGTGGTAACCGAACATTTATAAGGCAACCAGTCAATGGTTTTTTTCTTTTTTTTTTTTGAAAATCTAAAACTCGTTTCAGAAGCTTGCATTTGTATGTGTGTGTCTATGCACTTCTTACTCCGTTTAAAAGGAAAAACGAAAAAAACGTAGAAATATGCTACTGGTAAAAAGGAAGCAACCTTCACCTCGTCAGTAGAATGAATTTATGGGGTTGGTGTTCTACTTTGACCGTTCACCGGGCGGTTGAAACGGGTTTTTGTTTTCTTTTATTTTACCTTGATTAATTATTTCACGATTATTTTTTCTTTCAGTATAATCTCTCCTGTGAAACTTTTTTTTCAGTCGATAGAAGGGTAAGAGAAAAGTTATATTTTGCTGCCCTTATTTCTAGTTAAAGGTTAACATCCTGTGCAAACTGATTTAAATCAATTAGTGCTCACTTTTGGGGACGTTCTAATTGTGAAATAACATGGTAAAATGTTGTTAAAAAAATGTAATGGACATAAAATAGGTAGACAGCTATTTTTGAAATTTACTTTTTTTACAAAACGAGCTATTTGATATTATATTTTTGGATAGCAGGATAAGGTTTGTTGTTGATTTTATTAAAAAACAATTCTTTACAAAAATATAAATCCAAAAAATGACAGTGTCTCTGATTATCAAAACAAATTCAGATCAGTTTTTTTTTTGTGGCTAATTAATGAAAATAAATAAACAAAAACCCAAACTAGCGGAAATTAACCTTGATTGAAAAAAAAAGTATTTAAAATTCTACTCTTGTCGGGTTTCGATCAATAAAACGAAATTATAATTATTAAACACAGACAAAAAGCAGACACAAGTACAGTCAATATGTTCGATGTTCAGATAGTTGAATTATATTCCACGTACTTTTAAAATTATAAACATTGTTCCTAGTTTAATCAACTTGGCGACGCGCTTTACAAAACAGCCGCACGCACATGCGCACAACCTGATACCTGATGTGAATTTAAATTTGATGCTCGCAAAAAATATTAACAATTAATATAAAAAAAAACAAAAGAATAAAATAAAAATCGGTTTTTTTCTTAATAACCATATTTCATTAATTTTCTCTATTTATTTATTTAAAAATAATAAATTGTTAGATGAAAAACTCAAGGAAATCGCACTCAAAATAGATTGAGTGAGCTTCGTGTGTGCGTGTTAAAAGCACTTCCCCCTTTTCAAGCATCAGCTTGGCTCAAAATCTCATCGAGCAGGCGAGGGGGTACAGTGAGTTTAATGCCAATACAGCCTGTACGGTGGCATTGAGTGTCCATACTTATGATCAGACCCCAACCATAGACAAAGCCGCCAAGTTGATAGATATTGTACTTTTAAGTAAAAAATAAAAAAAACGCTTGCTAAATTCTAAGCCGATCGTGGCTTCACATATCAATTAGTCGCTATTGTTCTATTGAAAGCAACATTGGTTTGTTAAGCGTGTTGACTTTTTTGTTTTTATATTTTTGCTGTCGACTAATGGCAGGAAATAAATCTCAGTTAACTTCTACTGTTCTTCGGAACGGTTTGCATTGTTGGGTTTTTAATAAACAAGACCTACAACACTGTCACGGTCTAGCCAATTAAATTATAGAGTATTGGTTGAAGTCCGAAAAATTACTAACTCGAAAGTAATAAATATTTGCACTTCAAACGACTGACTTAAAGAATGCAGGAGCTGGCGTCTATAGTGGCGTCATCGAAGATGTAGATGGCGTCGTTATCGTTATCGTCGTCGGTCTGCTGTGGTGGTTGATGAATGATTGTACAGATTGAGCTAATGGATACTTTGGTAAGCCAGGCGACCAGGTGAATTACATCAGGTATGCTCATAATTTATTAATCTCGACCCGGGGGATTAAAAGTAAACACAAAAACAAAAACTTATCGATATAAGAATTATTAGAAAAATACTTGAGGCGTGAATAATTTGCAAGTACAATGCATGCGCCAAAGTTTCATGATTGGGTGTGGTAGTCACGTGCTTTGAAGAGCGGGTACAACTTGTATCCGCGGTGATCTTTGGCAATGATATTTTTGCGGGTGGATATTAAGAACCAATAGTGCCGACAGATCAGTTCTAGGGTAAATTCCGATTAAGATTGCAAGACAATACGTGAGATTTGATTTTTTTCTTCAAGCACGTACTGACTTTCAGAACATGGGTTGTTTGCTAGCTATATACTTAACAGTAATAATAAAACAGAATCTAGTTCCCTACACTCTTTGATAATTGCTGATTGTGAGCGGACAGTAAAAGGGGAACTGCGGATTTATACCGATTCCGAACGGCTTAATTGAAAAGTACTTTTTTCGTGACCGTTTTGTGAAAAACTATTGAGTAAATTGCTTAGTAAATAACCTTTAAATGAATTTTCAGCTAATAATTATTTCGGCTTGTTTTTATTAAATATTTCGCTTTTCCATTCTCAACCAGTCAACAAAATTAAACTGTCATTTATAAGGAAACATCATTCGTCAATTGATTCTAATGGTCAGTCGCAATAGCAAGCAATTAACGATTTAATCTTGAACCCAACCTGACTACATTTACTGTTTGTTAATTGATTCAGAGAAAAAAAAACAAAAAAAACAAAACTTGTCTATGCACCTTACTGCCATTACAATTTCAGATTCCGCGGGAAACCAACTGATTCAGCGCAAAATGAAAAAAATCTGTTTTGAACGTAAGAAAACAATAATTACCAATTTAAAACTGTACCTACACCTAATTGCAAATACTTATAAAAAAAACCTATGAGCGGTTCATTTCGCGCTTCCTAGAAAATCGATTTTAATTCATTGCACACGCCTTAGCTTCCGTCATGGAAACCTCCAGATTCTGAGATTTGTAACTTATTTTTTTGCTGAAGTATCTCAATCACATTCTGAATTTGAAAACACAAAAACCATTTCATGCTACATGCCACAGAATTTACAAGCATAGATAGACCCACTCATGGGGTAATCACATATTCAAATGAGAGTGAGATTGCTATAATATCGTGCCGGTCAACTTATCTCATCCCCATTTTCTGCCTTAAAAGTTGGCCAGCTTGACATCAGACGTTGCCGTCATCACATCACAATGTTGTACAGATGCAATCTTTCTATTAAGGGGTGGTGTGTCGGGCTTCTGTTGTTTTTGCATAAAGCATATACTGAATGGATGAACCTTCAACTTTATGGATTGCTTGTTTTTCTACTATGCGGCAGTTGCTTGTACTGCACGCTTTTCTTAATTTATTACGTCCACGAAGTGAGATTAACAATATACATCCAAAGACATGAAATTAATTTCCCACAAACATATAGCATTTTTTTGTTTTTTAAATGAATTTATAAATATCTTTAAGAGCTGATTGAAGGCAAGACTTATGTACCTATGCATTTTAATTTTAAGAATCAGAGAACTGGAGACGGGCTGTTGTTCGGAATAAAAATCAATCAGTGTTTTCTTAAAATGCATAATACCTTCTTACATATGTGATTTTGAGCATTTGCACTTAATGAAATTGGGATCAAGTTGATGCTGTCAAGAAGAAAATAGATATTTAAGTAGATTAAAGGACATCAACCAAGAGCTTATTTCGAGACTCTGAGAACTAATCTTATTGGTGCATTGATGCATTAAAAAATTTCACTCGCAAAATTCGTTGAAATTGGTCAGCTCTTGTGTTGGATGTGGAATAAATTGAAATGTTTGAACTTTATGTTGCTGCCCTTCTCTTCATTCAAAAACACTCCCACATAAAATGTTTCAAACAAGACAGTGACAAATTACTTATTAAACAGATTCGATGAATAAAAAACCAAATCAAAACTTCACAAACCGCAACACATCAAGCACAATATACCGGCCGGTAAGGCAAGCGTCATCTGCTACTGAGAATTTAGGCCCCCAAGCAGTTTTAAATGATGATTCACTTTACTTTATTGTTCAGTAGTATTAAAATGACTCATACACATATTATCGACAACCAGACAAATCCGATTATGAGGCAAAAAAGAAATCAAACAGACTTTTGTTGCGACTATTTGAAACATGTTGCGGATGACCAACACAAATCTATGGCATTAAATAAAATAAGTATGTGACTAAGTATGCACATTTCATTGCCTTTAATTCGGATAAAATATTTGTTATTTATTTTTTGAACAAACAGTGGCCAGGCGCATTCACGCTTAAAGTCTGTGGCTGTTATGTCGTCGTCGCCTGTGATAATAATTACAAAATGATTGCGCACCGATAAGATTATCAGGGCGTAAAGCGTAATAACTTTACTATTTTTTTAAGTTTTGACAATTGCAGATTATAATTGCTTTTTTCAAACTGCAAAGATAATTAAGTATTATGCATTAAGAAAAAAATGTACTCATCTCATAATGAACTAAACACACCCATCAGATGAAACCATTGAGTGAGTGGTAAACAAATTAATTTCTAGTAATTTATTTGATGAAACGAACAGAACAAAAACTGTCTGTCATTTGACTGCAGAGTAACATAAATTATATCTACTGTGGACAGAAGTAATTTTAACTTGCAATTGTGTAGAGAACAAGAACAAAATAAGGTGATTAGGTCATAATTTTATACCAATTGTCAGTGTTGATTTGTTTTTGGTTTTTATATCTGGAAGATTGTAATCTCTTTCATACCGCGCTGCGTTCACTTTTGTTCACTTTTTTGTATTCAAAAAAGTCATATTACTTGATCCTTTACTGTATACGTAGGTACTTAAGACTTAACTTATCATTGAAGTGAGTAAGAAATGCTTCATTGTAAATACCGAACTTGTCATCAAAATAAATAAATAAGCAAAAACTCACCGCAGCTTGTGATGTTGTTTGTACAGGTGTAGTATCTGCAACAACTGTTGATATTAACAGCGTGGCTAGAACTATGAACACACTTTGGCAGGAGATGTTGATTGTGGCTGGAGTCTTTCGACATTTCGTTTCTCTCAAATTTTCGATTTCATACATTTTGCTCTCTTGTTGATATGTTTGATTATCACTTGGGTATTGTTTAAAGTTAATTGCGTCTCGTTAAATAAAGGTGTTTCTTGTAATCCTTGTGTTGTTGAAGTAAAACAGAAAAGTCCTTAATGTAGTGTTCGTAATTAAACCTGAAAATAAACACAAAAACACTCAATTAGCTTAACGAAGAAAACAAAATCCCCACAATCAGTTATCTTAATATCAACTGTCATTCCCTCAACTCATTGCACCTTAAAGGGCAAACATTTGCCTGTAGTTCGCATATTCTTTTAAATAGACTTCCCTCGAAGTGGATACTATCTATATGTTTTGCTACATGAAGTTTTGTTCTAGGTTCTTCCTTTGGTATTTAGTGTCCTGATTACAAAAATAGAAAACCGGAGAAGCAACAAACTGCATTGCTACTTCTTCTTCGTCTTCTCGTCGAATTCTAAAAGAAGACAATACAAGCAATACTACAAAACTCTTTGGTCTAGTGGCAAAGGCTATGAAGCGTGCGGTCATGAGGGAGCCAAGTTAAGGAACACACATCACTTTATGGTATATTTTTAAGCACCAAGCCTAAGTCAGTCGAAACTGGAAAATGCCAACAGGTTGTGGTGGTATTTTAGATTGAGGTTGAGATTAGTGAGTGCAAGCTGTGGTAAGCGGGGGAGAATGAAGTTATGGGCGCATGATTGTCTAAAGGAAGAGGGTGCAACTAGTATAGATACATTCTCCGTAACCACCTTGGATTATAACCTCATTTTGTATGTTTGTTGTATTTTAAAATTAGATTTTGGATATGGATAATAAACTTGATGTGTTGCCTAAAAGTATAACTCCTCGATGTGGAATATGATAATTTATTACAGGCAATGTAATAAATTTATTTATTATCTTTGTCACAACATGTTGTCTCTTACATATGTATATATTGTTTTCTTTATGTCTGCAGGCACACATCGACCTTTACGTTCTTGAAATAACTTCGTTTTTGTGACTGCATTTTTGACAAATGTTTCTCGTTGGATGTTTAAATTTAGAAATTGAAACATTTAACTTTCCGTTGATAGCGGTTTTCTGGGTTTATTCAAAGAAGTATGCCACAAAATGAATTCCAAGACACGTTCCTGTTCGCACTTTAAGAAATTTTGTTTTTATTTTACAACGCGATACATTAAGTTTAGCCTTATTTTCAATTCATATACAAAAGTATCATTGCTAATCAACTTTGAGATATTGTCATAGAAAACTTCGCCATACAACAGAAAATTCATCAAAAAAACTTTTGAGTTTGCTTCTGTTTTTAAAGCTTCTTTTTTCAACTAAAACGTCGCCGTCGCACAGTGGCCCGTTTAGGCTAAAGTCATTCCAAAATTCATTTTTTTCGTTGTTCCAGAATTCAAAATTTGTTTTTTCGCTGAATTAACAAATATTTGAAGTTCTTGAAACCGAAGTTTTTTTTTGAATTTTCCCAACGGTTTGGTTTTGAGAGGGGGTCAAAGTTGAACTTTTTTTTCAGTTTTAATAACAAACAATTTTTTTTTTCTTTTTCTTGACTTTGAGAAGCTATATTACGAACGTGGTGAAAGAATTTTTGTTTTTTCTTTCTGAAATTAACAAATACGTTAAAATATATGTTTGGAAAAAATATTACAAAACAAAAAAAAATGTCTATATATGTATATTTTTTTTCTTTTTTTGGACACCACTTTTTGTACCTTTTTCTGACTTTACATTGCATGGAAAAAAAAGCTTCAAAAAGCATTAAGCAAAACTCAACGCATAATAAAAGCTGAAGTATTTCTTAATATAATCCTGAAGAAATAATTTGCGCCAACTTGCGCCCAACTGAGCTAGAGCGATTTTATTAATCGATGGCAGGCACTTTTTTTCAATTTTCTGGTTTTTCAATGGCAAATTAATAAAATGTTTAATACTGTAACTTTTGAACTAGTTGAGATATCACCACAATTTTTTTTTTATTTCGAAGAAAATGTTCACGGCTAACAATATGATGAGTTTTAAATTTATTACATTTGCAGGGTGTTCCAGAATTTTCGAACAAAAATTTTTTTTTTTCAAATTCAAAAAATTATCTGAAATGGGGAATGAATTCACAACAATTTTGTTTTTGATGACGGAAATATTTTAAAATACGATATGTCATAAATATATCATAAATCGGAGGCAATAAAAAAATTAAATTGAAGGGTTTATATTATATCCATAATAAAATATTAGCAGTTACTTTTGACTATGTTTTTTTTAACTATGATTGACGGAAAAGTTTTAAATGAAGTTACAGAAACAAAATCAACGCGGTCATGCCCAATATGCAAAAGGACACAAAAGATTTTCAATAGCCAAGATGAATCCAATGCAAACATTGACGAACATAACTACCAATATGGAATATCTCCACTGCATGGTACAATCAGATGCATGGAATTTATATTAAAACTTGCATATACACTTCGACAGGATGGAGAGGATTTCGGTGAATCGATTGGGATCAAAGAAGCACAAAAAAGAAGAAAGGAAAGGATACAAACGTGTTTCCGTGATCAGCTTGGACTCGATGTAGACAAACCAAAGCAGGGATTCGGAAATACTAATGATGGGAACACTTCGAGAAGATTTTTCGAGCAATCGGAGATAACAGCTCAAATAACTGGAGTAAACATAGAGGTTATTTCCAGGCTGAAAATAATACTTGATGTTTTGAACTGCAGGGAAGTTGTGAACGCAGTTAAATTTGGGGAGTATACTAAAGCAACAGCAGCTCTGTTGACTCAAAAAACTATCCTGAAAAACAACTGACACCTACTCTTCACAAAATTTTGGCTCACAGTCAAGATATTATAGAGTATCAATCACTTCCCCTAGGAGAATTATCTGAAGAAGCCCAGGAGTCCAAAAATAAGGACTACAAAAGGTATAGATATCAAAATACCTGCAAAGTTTCGAGAATAAGGCAGAATGAAGACTTATACAACATGCTTGCAGCCTCATCTGATCCGCTTATTTCTTCTCTGAGGCACGTAAGGACCCAAAACGATATGAAAGCACTTTATTCTCCGGAAATGTTGAGTTTATTGAATATTACCACGGACCAAGATGATAGTTTTCAAGAAATCTAATGTTTATACGTACATTTCAACTGTTTTTATTGTATAATTTGTTGTTCAATTTGTTATTTATTATTATTCTAATGTCAATTTACAAAAAAAAAAAAAAACTTTTTTCGCCACTGTTCCTCTAAAATCGGTGTTTTACTTTTCGCGCTACTGTTAAACGTCAATTCCTTTTGTTTTACGCCAGAAAATGAATTTTCTTGTTTGTTTAATTCACATTTAATCATTTTTATCTCACTTAATATAACTGAGCTTTTTGACAGCTATTTCCGAAACACCCTGTAATGTTTTTATTTTGAAATTCACCAATTTCATAGCGTTGGGTGTAACCTTCAAAATAAAAAAAAAATTGTGGAAATATCTCAACTCGTTTAGGAGCTATGATTTTTGGAACCAAAAAAGCCGAAACGGGCCACTGTGCGTCGGTTGAATTATTGATAAAACAAGAGTAGGTATGTACCTTGAACACAAGAATACAACAAAGAACATTTTTACTTAATCAATAATATTAAAGGTGAGAGGGACTTGTCAAGAGAGAGAATGATATGAGGAACGTTCCCAAAAATATATTAACGTAGGTTTTCTGTGTTGATAAGACTGTTAGGATTAAAATCTTTAGGTACTAGATAAATCGGACAAAACAGAAAAGGCAGGCCTTCAAAATTAAATACGAGGTTGATTTAAAACCTATTAATATAATTTATGTTTGGCAATTCGTTAAATATGTCAAGACAACGAATTATTTGAAGGGTTTCGCTGCTCTTTCAAAAATTGTAATTGCCACTTTTTTAATCTTAAATTCTTTATGTATGTGCATGGAAACCCACTCATACAATTTCTGATAAGAAGTTTTTTTTTTCAAATTGATAAGAAACTTATTGCAGACGAAATAAGAAAAAATATGTTTTGCAATAAAACCACTTTTATCAACGATTTCATTCATATCTTTAAAATATATAACATAGATATTTGTCATATTTTATTTGTCACATTTATTTATAGTAAAACCACGGACACAAGAAACTTAGTGAAGAATTTTATCATGATTGAATTTTTAAAGTCTAAGTTTGGCGTTCAAACAAAAAGGAAATCCTATTTCTTGTAAATGATTTGACCCTGAAATACACCTTTAATCTTATCGGCACTCCACCTTTAGTCGATTTCCAATGGTGATGACATTAAACACTTAAGATAATCACTTTTAGACAGAGTTTTTTCAGTTTTGTCAAAATTCTGCTATCGATAAAAGTTATTTTTACATAAGCATAAGCATTAGGCAGCAACACAACTAGTTGATTAAAAAAATCACACACACAAAAATAAATAAAATTTCGCGTTAACCATGCATGCATTATGAATGAATTGGTTTTTTTTTATATTTCTTTTGGAATAACACATTTTACTCTTAAACCAGAATTTATATTTTTCAGAACAAAACTGGTCGTAAGTCATTAAAACAATTAGTCATCAAAAATACAAAATATGTTTTTTTTTTTTTACAAAAAAAAGATGATGTTTTGTTTCGAGTCGCAAATGAGTAACGAAGCTTTTTATATGGCAAAATCACACCAAATACAATTTCAGCATTTAGTTTTGATTACTACTTTCAGAATTTTACATTCAATAATTACGTGGTTTGCATTGAACTTTACTAACGAACAAAAGGAGGATGAGTTCTATGTATAATTTTTTTTGTGTTTAATTAAGACATCAGAAAGTGTGTCTGAATACGATGGCACTGGAGCATTTCACTATGAGTTCATTTTAATTAAACAAAAAAAAAACTAGTTTTACAAAAATAACTTTTGTCATGTTCCCTCATCGTGTCGGCCTTTAAAAATGTCAGCAAGCAAACAAGGAATATTAAACTCAGTATTTGCCGTATAAGAAAAAGATAACGAGATTGTGTTGCTATCACAAATGAGTTCGTAACAAATAAAGAAGCATTTGAGCCTTTTGCAAATGAAGACTGCGTTGAGATCCGGTTGTTAAGCAGATAAAATAAAATAATCCCAGTGATATGATTTTAAATGTTTATTCTCTTATAAACGAAAACGTTAAAACATCCACAAAGCCGACTCTTTATAAACCATTTTATCTGCCCAAAATTTAATGTTTAGGTTTATCATGAAAGAGTGCAAGAGTTGCATTTAGGGACTTTTTAAAAATCTTGATGATTTAATCTAAATTGGTTCTTAAGACTTTAAAAAAATCAAAGAATCCTGAATCAAACCCTTTTATAATAAAAACCACATTTAAGATATTTTGTCTATCCTTGATATAGTTAGAAGGCAACTAAATCGTACAAAATACCTTTAGTAATGTTTGTTGCAGCTCTGTTAGCTGCTCCTTTTCCTTTGCTCTTTGTTTGCTCTTATAACCATTTCTCAACTGCAATGCGATTTTTCGAATTATTTTCTATGCGGCTTTCATCTGATGAATTGACATGGATGAACTCGCAGAATAATTTATTGTAAATAAGACAATAGTCCCTCGTAAGATCACTGAACTTTCTTTCAAAAAAGACAACAATTAAGAAGACGAACAGATCCCACAATGCACACCACTGCACTCTTTTTATTCACCGAAAATTTAAATTTAATAAATCTTTTTTACTTTGTTTTCTTAAAGATGTGATTTTTCGTTTCAAAATTCCTTTTTCTTTAAATTGAAAATTTGAAATTTTTGTAATTTATTTCGCGGTATCAGTTTAAGTTCCTCACAAAAACTATTTAAAATTAAAAACTATAAAAAAAATATTCAACCGAATCGAAACCCTTGCGAAGGAGATCCGAGTAAAATTAAAACTCAACTGATCGCTCGGCGACTAAATTAGCAACTGATCGATCAAAGCTCACCGCAAAACGCACAAAAGCTTCTTATTTTGATTTTGGAGTTACAACTGGATAGACAAGCTCCAGGCACGGCACTAAAAATTTTAGGTGAAGTGTAGTTCGGAGTAAAATTATTGTAGTCAGTGGGGATTTTGTTGTTGTTCTTCTTGTTTAAACGCAAAGATAGACAAAATCATCGAGCAATGTTAAGTGTATCTTTTGGTTGAATGGGGTTTGTGCTGGGGCATGGGCGAGGGCGAGGGCATATCTTACTCATATCGAAATAAGTTTTGTGTTTCTGTTTTTCTCTCGTTTGAAAAGATATTTTTTTTTCTCTTAAAATGAACAAGTGAACGAACCGCAGAGATTGGAGATTGAAAACAAAACAACAAACAAAGTCGATTTCGATTTTATTGAAGCTGTCTGAAATATTCTCTTTCTTTGTTTCTCACCTTCTCTTTTGCCCAATGTTAAATTTTGTTTTATTATTGTTTGGAACTTGCAATGAATAATCGTGTGGTTCCTGGAAATGTAAAATTGTCATAAGAACACATTTTTTTCTTAATCCCCAACGTTCTTTGTGAAATTTGTGTCACAATGACTCCTCAAGGAATGACCAGGGTCCATAAACAGATGCAATGGTTTCATTATTATTATTATTTTTATTTTTGCTTTGACTAGAAGAAAATACTTCTTGTACGGTCTTTCAAAAAAATAAGTAGCTCGGTTTCTTCGCTATAAATTTACAAAAAAAGAAAAATATCTATTTTTCATTAAACAAACTAAAAAAAATGTTGCTTTTTATGACCCACAAATCGAGATCCGTTTTTTTTTTAAATTAATAATTCAAAGAAGTTTGAATGAATATCAAAATATATTACTACAAAATGTTCCCAAGCCTTTTAACACAATTTTCCTATGAGTAATTCTTATTTTTCCAAGAACTCTCACTATTGAATATTTTTTATTTACTTCTTTTTAAAAGCGTAAAGCAAACATCTTGTTGTATCTTATACACATCGATAAATGTTCAGAATTATTAACTTCCGGAGTGTAAGGTAACTCATTCTCACCCACAATAAACCACAGCGACCGCAATACGGTTAAAGCTTATTTTCAATAAATTGTGGATCATTATAATGAAAGTGAAAGATCTCCAATGCGCGATGAAATGATTCATAAATTGGTTCGGAGAAATATACTTCGATTCCGAATAAGATAATAAGAAATTTCCTCAATATACACTACAGGTTAAGATTTTGCTTGCGAACAAATTTGTATGGATTAACCCATGAATTTCAATCATGAATGAATAATCAGCATATTTATTGATGTGTGGTGTGATGACGTATGTTGTTGTAAGCTTGTTAATGAGTTGTTTAAATTGTTGAAGTATTGAATTTAAATTTAAATTAATTAGGTGCTCTGTGAGACGTTCCCCCTTTTTTTTTTTTTGTAATTAGTTCAAAATTACATTTTTAGTTTTAAACTATTATGTTAAGATCTACTTAGGAAAAAAGACATAGGTTATTCCTTAAGTATACCGAACTACCTATGTCTTTTTTCCTAAGTTGAAGAAAAGTTTACTTAAAATGGAAAACAAGTAACTAATGCGCAAAATGGTAGTTACCTTTCTTAAGAACAGAGCAATGTTAAAAAAATCATGGAAGTAGAAACGGGATGGTATTTAAAACATTGTATTGTATTGTATTTGTATTTGATAGAATTTTAACTTGATACAATAAGATATATTAAATGTTTTCCTAGTATCTAGAGATGCTTACCGAGTGTTTACAACTTACAATTATTTATAAAATTTAATAATAATGTAATGATTAATAATATAAAAAAAAGAATAGAAATATTGATTGAAATTAACCAGCTAATTAAAAATTTAAGAATAAGAAAAAAGAGAACTAATTTTGTATAGCTAAGTAAACAAATATTTTCTTCATAAAAACAAGAAAACCTTTTTAATTTTCTTGTTTAACCAAGTAAAAAGAAAAAACAATAATAATAAATTAAAATAAAGCAAATATGTGCTTAAGGGGTGAGAGACAAACAGATAAACTGTTTACTTTTAAATAAAAAAAAGTTATACAATTTTAAAGTGAATTAATAGAAAGTTTATAATATTTGAACTCTATTCTATACGTTAAGTATATCTTGTCTAGCAAAACTAAAAGTGACTTGTTTATTGAAATAACATTAACAATTTTATAAATTACCCTCCCATATAAAACCGCCCAATTCGAATTGGCTTAACCCGTCGCTTTCATACTTAACCGAAAGAAATTCACTTATTTTTAGAAACGCAGTTGATCTTGTAATCTAATGTTCACGAGACGAGTTTCAAGTTCAACTGTATTTAAATGACAAAACAAGATCCTTACAAAAAAAAAAACACATCAACTTTTCTCACCTGCATTTAGGTTCAAAACTTCCGAATCACAAATACGTGCCGTTTGTTGCTTTATGTTTTTGAGTAGTTGCAATTTTTTTCTTTATTTTGCTAAGTATAGTGACTGACCTTTATTTTAAGAAGTTTAAATCAGTGTCCCTCTCTTTTCTTTGTTCAAAAACAAAAACTGAGATTTATTATTTCGAAAGCAATCTAAGCACAAATCTCACAACACAAATTTATATTTCAGAAGAAAAAAACGGGTTCAATGAAATAAGTTATAACTCAGGCGAATGATTACTCGACTCAAAAAAGTTATAGAAAAAAAAACAAAAACCAAAAATGTTATCTGCCGTTTGATATAGAAAGATACGCGATTCTGATATGTGAACACACGTAAATGATAATTTATCAGTTGTCACACTGAAAGCTTTTTTTTAGTATCACTGATTAGAAATTTGAAAATTGTATTTGCTTAAGACCGATTGTAAAAAAATATTAACGAGTCCGTTTTTAAGTGGCAATTTCGCGGTTTTGCGGCGGAATTTCTGATGAAACTAGGGCACCTTTGGTGTTATCCTTCTGTTCGTCCTCTGATTGAAAATATATCCAATGAAGGAATGTGTTGTTTTACATTCGTTTTTATATTAATTTCAGTGTTAAAAAAATAGTAAAATTATAAACATACAACCGCTGGTATTCGCGGCTCGATTAAGACTCTCTCCCGAGTGTAGTCCGTTTCAATGTCTACAACTATTCTCGACGAAGTCACGCGAATAACAAAACTTCTCTGGCTGCCAAGAGGGTGCTTTATTTAGCTTCTTTAGGACGACTAACGTAGTAACGTACGAAATACTAACACGACAATGATGACGGTCGTCAGTCGTCGTTGTCTTAGTCATAGCCAGTCGTCGTCGTCGGCTTTGTAGGTGGTAGGTGGTAGTGATGGCAGTCTGTATATTCTAATACAGATTTTGTATTGGTCTTGGAATTTTATATTCTGTTCTGGTCGCTGTGTTCTGCTTTTCGATATTTTCTTGGCACTAAGCTAGTGATTCACTTGAGTTTCGTTCGTTTTATTTGAGCGAAAGAATCAAAACAAACCGAAACAAGTACCTACCTACCTTCACGAACTTCAGCAGTTGTTGTTAATCTTAGTTTATACATACAAAATAACGGTATCTGAAGCAAGTGCAGTATGCTATGCATAGTCATGGAGATGAGCCGAATAAGACGTTGTTTACCTACCAAATCACTCTGTTTAACGATGTGCCTTGAGCTTTTTCAAGATGGAATTCCTCGAGGGTTTAATGCTAGTAGTTCTAATTCACTCAAAAGAGCTTTCAATCTTCGCTCTTCAGTATGTAAAACTAATTACTCTTAATAAGTTTGTATTATTGATAATATTTTATCTAAACTTTTTCTATTTTCTTAAAATTAAATCGCGCTGCGATGGCGATTAGTTTGATTACGGGACCGACTGAACATATCGGAAAGATATTCAAATACTTTTATACTCTAAGAATGACTATCACCGTCCGAAGGTGAGCAGATGATTGTAACAATGCTTTATTTTTTTGTGTGTTATAGAACAATAGAAGAGGACAAGTGCAAGTTTATTGTGTCAGGATATATGATGAAGGAAACGGGGATGCGGGTCAATTGTGTTTATTTTCCAAACGAGTAAAATCAAACTGCACAGCGAATACTAATTAGCAATAGTTTGATTGAAAACGAAGAGAATTTATGAGTAAGGCTGCAAATTGTGACAAAAATTATAGACCGGAATCTAATGTTTTTTTGAGTTTTATTTGCAAGAAGGAAACAAATGAACAAATACGTAGAGAACTTATTTTCTTCGCTCACCTTTCGTTTGTTTCAATGTGGTTGTTTGTTTTGTTTTTTGAAAGGACACAAATAAAAAAGAATTATTTATTCAATGTCAAGTTGAATTGGATCTTATCCAAATGTGTCAACCCTCAGACAATTGAAACTGATATAGAGTGTTGTTCGGCTGTTATGATAGATATCTCTATTCTACGATTAAAATTCCGACATTTTATTCATATAAATTTTAGGAAGGTTCTTGAGAACTAAAGACAAATGAAAATTTGTCAAACATATATGAATATTATCTCAGTTAAAAACTAAAGAAATTGCTTAATTTTTATAGAGTTATCATTGCAAGTCTTTATCGTTAAAAAGTTTGATTTTCGTCCGTTTGCAGCGAACACAGTCAACAAAAAATGAAAATTTATAAAATCACTCGTCTTATAGAAGAAGCACTCGGAAATTGAGTACAAAACACAACAAACAATACATATATGTATAACTGCAAGAGAACAGCCGAACGACAGTGATTATTTTGAATATCCAAAGAACGCTATTTTATATCCTCATATCTTCACAACAAGTAGGTACTTACACTAGCCCCCCACATCGATTGCCACAAATTAATAGCCTCGTCAACAATATTATTCACAATAATATTATAAATCAATACAGACCCTTAGACACAAAAGTCAATGCCACGCTACACACTATATCTGCCGCAAGAGCAACACGATTTCAAAGCCAGACAAGGAAAACCGCCTCGCCTGTCTGGAAGGGTGAATACTATGGCATTGCCTGTTATTGACCTCCAGCAAGTGATAAGAGAATTCATTAATTTCTTTCGTTTTGAGAATAATTAATAACAACTTAGTGGTAAACAGCTTTCACACATTTTGGTTTAAGCAATTCCTATAACCTCTCTCAACACTGCCTCGAAAATGCATTGAAATGACGGCACAGATCACAGAGAAAACAAAGATGACTAAGCAAAGGGCACACACAGAACACACTTCATTTGTTTCTACCACCGACCGTCTAGCAGTCCCTCTTCTGCAACAAACACGCCTGCCCGGCAAAATACGTTAAAAGTGACTGAACTGAATTTCGTTCACAAATCGTTGGTCAGCTGGAACTTTGGATTTCGCATAGGTATACAATGTCTAAGGGTAGTATATTTGTTCTTTCACCTTAATTTGTCTCCCTTTGCATGTTCGTACATACACAAAACATTATAAGCCTATTATGGGGTGGTAATTCTTGTCTGGCATACCTGTGTCTGCTAAGTTGGAGTTTCTCACCTGGCTCTGTATCGATCGGTTTACAAAAATAATGTTGAACAATGCGGTTCACCTCATATTTGCGCCTTAGGGTTTGATTTTATGTTAAAGGACATTGGAACTTCTTTAGAGTTTCGAGGAAATACACTAGGGCGCAATATGACCTCACCTCTCTGTAGTTTGATTCGTCCAATGCTGATTTGATGCGTGTGTTGCATAGGGTGAATCAACATCATTTGAGCTTAAGATTTTAGAGGAAATAACTTAAATCGTATTTAAAATTTTGAAGAAAGCCAAGAAATGTCCTTGAATTAGTTTAAAGTCCCCACATTTATGTGTGTTTCAAGATATCTGATTTTGTAATGTTACAATATTTTACCATTGTAAATAAAGAAATGTACAAATTTGGCAATGCAATGCGTAGAATAATATTTGAATGACTTATTTGTTCTCGTTTGGACAAAACCGCATGATTCATTCAAATTCTTCTTCGGTCTTCAAGCGAAAATATAAATCGGATCTGCTTTGTTCGAAAAAATCGGAACATCTCATCCATTAAGTGTACCTCTGCTCCGTCTCCGTTCCGTTTTTCGAAAACATACGTTATCCACCTCAACAATTGGTTATCTATTCTACTATTTCTTACAATTTTCGTTGTGAGTCATATTAATACATATCAGATATTACCTATGTAGGAAAACCCCTTTCTCATTTAATGCGAAATGCAACTTCTCAGTGAGGCCATTCGAAAATAATAATAATAAAATAACTAATAAGGGACAATTAATATGCAAGTCAGATTACACTTTAAGATTTTTGGTGCTTTTTCATATCCAAATGACTAAGCAAAACTAACTCACGATCCATTCCTTATTTATCAATTTGGAAGAAATTTTAATCACACAGAAATACATTAGACAACAATCGTAGTTCTACTTAAAACATTGTCAAACTTTAAAATCAAATATTCTTGAATACTTTTGTCCGTATTTTGTAAATATGTTAGAAACGCAAATTTAAACCCAATAAAAACCCCATAAAACCGATGTGTTGGGAAAATTTTCAATATTTATGTAGATACATACATATGTGGCTGTTTTTCGAAATTTTTAAATGGAAATTTGAATAACATGATTTTACTGCATTATTCATCCGGAATGTTTATTAAAAACTAGCAGTTGCCCGCGACTTCGTCCGCCTCTCCCTCGTCCACCGGCCAGAGTATCATCTCGACTTGTGCATCATGCGCGCGTGGGAATTTTGTTCGGAAGTTATTGTAAAATTGCATTGCAGTCAACTCTCCCTAGGTCGTAATTCTCTTGAACTTGAATTTGAGCATTTTTTATGATTCCCTTCAGTTGTTCATACTTAAAGCATTCCCTTGGGTGAACTCTCCCTAATAATTCTAATATCTCTTCGTTAAGTAATTTTTTTTTCTTTAAACTGAGCATATTTTTTAGTTAAGAAGTACATAAAATGATATTGTTTAAACACAATAATCTGCACAAATAGTGCAATCAATCACATTCACAAATCAATTGAACTCTCAAAATTCTAACTTGAGCAGTTATTAGGCCAGTTCCACCTAACAACATCTCACTGAGATCTCAATGTCACCTTGACTGAGGCAAAATCATTTGGTGCCTTGGTGGAACATAATTCTCAGTTATCATTGAGATTTAATGGTTACCTTACTAATTGTTGCTGCACATATGTCAGCCACGTCAAATAGCTGAGTGAGAAATCGAATCCAAAATAATTTCATCTCAGAGATCTCAGAAAAAAATCTCAGTTCTCACATTTCCACAGATTCTTCGCTGCTATTGGTTGCAGCTTAATTTTAAGTAGAATAAAGTCTAAAGCAGTTGCCCGTAGCTTAGTTGGTAAGTGCGTTGGCTGTTAAGCAGAACGTCGTTGGTTCGAGTCCTACTCAGGCCAAGTTTTTATTTCATCTTTCACGGGTACTGCCTCTTGCGAAGACCTGACATATCTTCCAAGAGTATCAATCTGTAATGAAAAAATGCTTCTCAACTTTGCCGTTCGGAATCGGCGTTAAATTGTAGGTCCCCTCAATTCTTCTCACGCACTCAGAGAATTGTTGATTAGAGTAAGCCACTTAGGCGTTGGCTCTTCAAGAGCTGTCGCGCCACTCTATTTATTTATTTTATTTTAAAGCCTTCATCGATTAATGGACTATCAAAAAAAAAGAATTTTACAATTCGAAATAGTAGTTCCTGAGATTACCGCGTTCAAACGAACAAACTCTTCAGCTTTATATTGTATTAAATTGTATTGTTTGCCGTTTTTTTCCACATTTTACACAAATTCTTCGCTCCTATTGGTCGCAGCTAAATTTTATATAGCTTCAAGCCTTCCTTGATAAATGGACCATTCAACATTTAAAAAATTGTTCAATTTCATAAAGCAGTTCTTGAGATAAGCGCGTTAAAACGCAGAAAAATGTATATTTTTTGCCGTTTTTTCCCATATTTTCCACAGATTCTTCGCTGCTATTGGTCACAGCTTAATGTTAAATAGCCTCAAGTCTTCCTCAATTAATGGACCATCCAACACAAAAAGAATTATACCATTCGAACCAGTACTTCCTGAGATAAGTGCGTTAAAACGCAGAAAAATGTATATTTTTTGCCGTTTTTTTCCCCATTTTAAACAGATTCTTCGCTGCTATTGGTCACAGCTTAATGTTAAGTAGCCTAAAGTCTAAGTCGATTAAGGCACCATCCAACACAAAAAGAATTATACCATTCGAACCAGTAGTTCCTGAGATTACCGCGTTCAAACAAACAAACTCTTCAGCTTTATATATTAGTGTAGATTGTATCTGGATCATTTTCCAGGAAAACATGCGTAATTGAAGAGGTAAGGTTGGTACGGACTGTGTAGTAAATAAAATAGCTATGCTATAACCACTTTTGTTCTTACAAAACAAAAATCTGTCAACAAACAAACCGCAGTTTGAATTCCATGGCTTAAAGTGAAAAAACAGACAGTCGGAAATTTTGTTTTATGAGTATGATATTAATGCTGTGCTCGTGTTTGTTTTGTTCCGACACCTAATAAACTTGATCGTATATTATTTGAATGCCCGGCGTGTGGACAATGGATTGACATTTGCCATGAAATAGACATGGCACTTGGCTCGACAAGCATTTTTTTTGATTTGTTTTAAAATTTGCTATGAAAATCTATGTTATGATTTTTTTTTTGGCAAGAACTTATTTTAGGTTTTGAATTGATTTGTATTCTATAAGCAAGGCTAGTTCTAGTGTAATTGAATCGTTAGTTTGCTCCTTATTTGGCTTTGGTTCCATTAACAGGGACAAATTACAGTTCAGGAAGTCAAAATAGCCCTCTGTTTCAGCATAATATAACATATTGCTTACATTTATTATTTTTGAATATGGCAGATCATGGCATTTGATGATTTGACAAAAATAATATTTAAGGCAACTTGAAGACAACAGCTCTACGTATTTATACGTATTTGCATACTGTATTATTTTAACGTATAAAAGTTTAACAACAAAAATAATTGCTGACACTCTTGAATGTCGACAAGCAGTTGCATGTCGCACTCGTTGACACCTCCTGTTAACTTCATGTTGACTATATGATCCGTGATGTCAAGACAATGTAAACATGAAAATAATAATTTCGCACTCATCATAACTCTAGGATCTGCCTTCAACTTGCACTTGTGCGAAATTGTAGTGTGTTGACCTCCAACTGCACTGCATTGTCATCGCACTGCACCTGAGTGCGCGCCGTTTGTCGCCCCCGCCGCCACCGGCCGCCGCCGCCACTACCAACAACATTTTTTTTTCTTCGATATGGCAAGCTGCTATTGCGCAAACCCCCCGGTCTGAAGCAGCACTCCATGAAAGTGAAGGTAATATTCAATTCCATTCACGCACTCGAATGTTGTGTTGCACGAAATTGATTGTTCCGAATTTTGCGATGCAGGAGGTGTGGGTGGAGTGAAAACGCCATACAATTTCGCATTGATGCAAGCATTGAAGTGCAAGTCCGACAGTGTTTTGTTATCGAGTGTTTCCAAGTGAGGATCTCTAAAACGCGATGTTTTTGTTTTATATTTGTGCAACAATTCATGCATGGAACTCACGTTGAGTACATAAAACTGTTATTTTGTTAAGATGCACAAAGAGGATCGAGTCAAAATGGCGGAGAATGGTTTCAGACTCCCGTTGTTCTTGTTATAACGAAAAATCATCAAATACCCCTCGTGCAGGATTGATTGTGAGTTTTAACGGCTTATTCGTGGAAAGTATAACTTCGAAAAACAAAACAGATAAAAAAACGCTTAACGGTTTTGTTGGTAGTGTGATGACTGATCAATTGCCCTTCTTGGTACCTATGTATGTTTAACGAGTAAATAAACCGATAGTGTCACTCCCAGACTCTGAGCAATATGACAGTGAACTTGAGTACAATCGATATGCTAACAATGAAACACTTTGTTACAAATTGTGACTTTTGTTTTTAACAAACTTCAGCTATCTATTTGCTGATAAAATGAACAAAATTTTATGTCACGGAAATTCCAGTGCGTAAGAGTTAAATGGCTAATTGGGTATTTTTATTGCGCTTTTTCATATCCTTGATTCCTTTAAAGATGCTTCAAAGAAAAATAAGGTATCTAATAAAAACTACGATTTTGAATTCCTCTAACTTATCCGACCTTCTTCGAGCTCTTCTAGTCATTTGCAGTTAAATATCAATTGAATTATAAAACTGGTGGTCTAGCATTAGTTGATATTCATAAAGTGTATCCTTTGTTTACAATCTTTCCTTCAATACTTTGAAATAAATAAAATTTATACGCACAAATCGTCATAAAAAACAAATAAACACATGCAAAGACATAAAAAATCATACGGCTTATGCCTTTAAGGATCAAGAACGTTTAAGTCGAACTTTAGATCAACAACCTCTTGCCAAAGGAATGAGGAAGTCTTGACTAAAAGAATTTCAATGCAAATCAAATAATGTTTACAAACGCAAATTTCATATTCAAATCACATCTTGTCTTGCCAAAAATACCGAGTTTTGTATCTGAATGGATACAGTCAGTTATGAACTGTCATTAAAAAAATGCATCGGTTTTTGGATTGAAATAACATTGCTTGTATCTTTTGAACACATATAGCTAGAGAATGTGGTTCTGCTTTCTAATTAAATTGAATCACAATTTCTGCGTAAATTTTAAGGACGTGAATTGTCTGCAATAATTGTTTTGCTGTTTGTTTTGCACAAAATTTTGAATCACCAAAGAAAATTACATATCAGGCTGTTTAAACCGCAATAAAATTGTTTTATTGCTGAAATCACGTTGCAAGGTGGTTTGAGTTATGATATTGATGAAAGTCTTAATTTTTTGGGAGGTATTGTGATTCACATATCTATGCTTCAGGTGGGATAACGAGTTGTGGTATTTCCCTATAAAATTTGCTAAAATGTAAAAAAAATTTTTTTATATTTTTTAAAAGGGGAAAATTCGATTTTGACTTTTAACAATTAACCTATTAAATGGTTTTGCTATAGTCTAAGACTGGACGCCGGCCATTGCGATTATATATTTTATCTATTTTTACCAATTCTCCCCCATTTTAAATCCTGATCCTCATCTTCCAACAATGTCATATAACATCTGCATTTGACGTTTTAAAAATACGTAGACATGCAACTGCAACTATTAGACGCAACAATTGTATTTGAGTCGGAATCAGAGAGCTTGTGTACCATTTCCAGACATAAGATATTGAAAATTAAAAATGAATTTTTGTTATCATTTTATCAACTTGAATGGAATAAAACGGTACCGACCAACCAATAAAATTCGACATTCAATCAATTTGTCAGTTACTGAGTCATAAATTACACTGTATGTACATTTTTTCTTTATGGAATCTCTTCGAAGACGACACTTAAGATCATACAGTTTGCAATGATTCAATTGCAAATTACAGTTATTTTGGCGATTTAAATTTCCAACACAAGTTTTGCGGTTTTAAAACACGGAACAGTTTATTTATTTTTTGTACTGAACTTAACGATTTGACGAGATGGGCACCGACAAATTTGTCTTTCTTTTTTCAGTTCTGTTGAATGCCTTTCTTTTGTTGATTGTTGTGGTGTGATAGTACCTGAGAGGGTTGTTCGGAAACAAAAGGAAATGTTTATCGTTGATGGCAATGATTGATTCTTTATCTGACGTTCATAATATTTGTGATTAGTACTGCTGCTGTTATTGGATGCCATTGTCACTGTTGTTGATGATTTATTTCAGAAAAATGTGAGATACGCTGTAATTATTTTGATGAAAGTGATCTGACATGCCAATCATCCTTTCATGACGTGTGTTGTCGATATAGTTGATGTTGCACCAGGTTCACTTACCTCCAAGGATTTAAATTGATGAAGGATGACTTTTTAATTGCATTTAGTAACGTGTGTGGTAAAATATTGATGGATTAGATCGAAACATGATATTATGCAAATAGGGTGGAATAAATTTTGCCGCATTTCAAAAGGTTTATTCAACTTTTAAAGCTGATAAAATGCTTTCAAAATTCTTTCGAGGGATTACAGTTGAGTCACCTTTACAGAGTTGACAGAAATGTTTGAATTTGACAATTCTTAGCCTCTTTTATGTTAATTTTTATTTTTCAACTGTTGCATGTAATCTTCTTTCTTGATTTTGTCTAGAAAGTCACATTTTGGCTGTACCTACCTATTAAACGTATTTGTATCGAAGATTCAATTTAGCCGTGGGTTAACGGATGTCAGAAAACCCTGAAATGTATTAATCAGTATCAGCAGACAGTTTTTTTTGTGTATGCAGTAAAAATGTATAGTCAATGGCCAATTTAAATACTTTTGTTAGTATCAAGGATAAAATAAATACAAAAGTTAAGCAAGGTATTATTATATTTTCTTAATCCATATTATGATATCATTTGACTGAAAGGTATAATTATGTAGGTACACTGAACCAAAAACATTGATAATTTTTTACATTCAACTGACAATTTTGTTGTCAATTTACAACCAATGACCGCAGTAGTAAATATGACAATTTAAAATTTTCAATTTCATGGTTCGAAACCGGGATTGTCACATTGATAATTTGCGTTGGCATATCGAAAACCATGGTTGTCATATTGAAATCTATGGCAATCGTATTTAAAACTGCAGTAGTCATTTTGAAAACCCAAATTATCAAATTGAAAACCGAGGAAGGCTTATTGAAAACCATTTCTTTTAAATTGAAGACCACGGTAGTCAACTTGACAACCGTAGTAGTCATATTGATAACCACAGTGAACCAATTTTAAACCACGGTAGTTAATATGAAAACTACGGTTGTCAAGTTGAAAGCAGTAGTTGGTAGATTGAAAATCATTCTTGTTAATTTGAAAACCACGATTTTCAAATTGACAACCGCAGCAGTCATATTGAAAAATCAAGTTTACTAATTAAATACCACGGTAGTTAATATGAAAACTACGGTTGTCAGATTGAAAACAGTGGTTGGTAGATTGAAAATCATTATTGTCAATTTGAAGATCATGATTTTCAAATTGACAACCGCAATAGTCATATTGAAAAAACACAGTAAACCAATTTAAAACCACGGTAGTTAATATGAAAACTACGGTTGTCATATTGAAAACTGTGGTTGCTAGCTTGAAAATTTAAAAATTTGTTTTATTTTCAATATTACAATCATTATGATACACTATAAAATTTCGATTTTCAATAAGATTACCGCTTTCGTATCCAGGACACCCCTTTTTCTGAAATATGAGTTGCAAGAATTGTTTAAAATATAAGGCAGATCTAGTTTCTTGGAATATGTTTAATTATTTATTATTACAACTAAGTCAACGTACAAATACAATATAAATACATATAATTCTTATGAAAATACTTACATTATAATTCTTAATAAAATATGGTGTTGGATTTGAACTTGGTTTTGGCAAATGTTTTGGTTTTGTAGTTGGAATTGATGTTGGAATTGGTGCTGGTGATGGTGCTGGTGTCGGTTATGGTGTTGGTGCTGGTGTTCGTCTTGAACTTGGTTTTTGTGATTGCGTTGGTATTGTGGTTGATACTGAAATTGGTGCTATTATTGATGGTTTTATTGGTGTTGGTACTGGTGTTGGTGCTGTTGTTGGTGCTGGTGTTGGTGTTGCTTGGTGTTTGTGTTGATGTTGAGGTTGGTACTAGTGTTGATGTTGGTGTTGAGCTTGGTTTTTGTGTTGGAGTTGGTGTTGGTGCTGGTGTTAGTTGGTGGTTTTCCTTTGATGGTACTTCATTGGAATAAGAAAATTGTGCACACTTTTAAGTACTCGCATCTATAATATTATTATTATTATAAATTTATTACAACTAGACAATAAATGTCAGAAATAATATATAATTTTATCAGCTTTAGCTGCCAGGGCTTTTAGCTGCGCATCTATAATAATTTTAAAAGAAACAATTAGAATTACTTTTTTTAAGAATCGAAAAGTAGTTTACCTTTTTTCAAAATCCGCTTCTTTTGTGTTTTTGAGTGTCCAATACGTACTTATCTGCAATTGCCCGTAGCTTAGTTGGTAAGTGCGTTGGCTGCTAAGCTGAACGACGTGGGTTCGAGTCCTACTCGTTTCCATAGTTTTTATTTCATCTCTCACGGAAAAAACTAACAAAACTTTCAAGAGTATCAATCAGTCATGAAAAGAGTGCTTCTCAAACTTACCTGTTTGGAATCGGCGTTAAATTGTAGGTCTCCTCAATTCTTCACACGCACCCAGAGAATTGTTGATGAGAGTAAGCCACTTAGGTCTTGGCTCTGCAAGAGCTGTCGCGCCACTCGCTATTTATTTATTTAATTTAATTTTTGTTTCTTTTTTAATTTATTTGTATATTTTCTACTTTTTTACACTTCACTTACGAACGTCTGTTTGACTTGATGCACAACTACTAAATGAGTATTACACTACTTGTTGAATTCAAGATAAACTCGATTTTCTTATTGAAAACAATAATTGTCAATTTGATGACCATAGTTTTCAATATGACAACCTTATGTGGTCGATCATCGTACTGACACAGCAATTGTAAATATGACTTTTAAAAACGGTTAAAGCATCACATTGACTACTGCGGTTTCAACTTGACAATTATGGTTTTCAATACAATAATTTTTATAATGGCATGAGCAATTTATCGTTTGTTTTTGTTTGTTCTAGCTCAATTCAAGATAAAATCGATTTTCGTACTAAAAACAATAATTGTCAATTTGATGACCATATTTTTCAACATGACAACCTGATGTGGTCAATCATCGTATTGACAAACGCAATTGTAAATATGATTACATTACATTACATTTCACAGTACTTCGCACATAAATAATAAAAAAATAACATAATGATAAAAAGGGTTGATTTGGATTGTAGTGACTTCACAAAATCGGTCAATTTTTTGTTTTTGTTTTTTTTTCTCCAAGAAAGATGCGGCTTTATTTCCATAAATTATTCCAATTTCGTCTTGAAAATAAAGCTCCATTTAAGATCACGTCATATTTCGATAACTAAAAAAAAACTCCATCATCATATCGACATCATGGGTTTCAATACGAAAACTTTGTCGACCAAAAGTCTTCGCTAAGGAACTTATTTGTTTTTTTTTTTTACTTCTATTTATTTTGATTTATATTCTAGCAATCGAAATTATCAATATACCAACTCTAGTTTTCAATTTGATGCCGGTAAAATTCAGTCATCATATTAACAACTGCAACTGTCAATTTGATGATTATATTTTCAATGCACTTGTTGCATTAAGGAATTAAGGTAGTAATCATACTGATAATCATTGTTGTACAAATGATGATTGTAGTTCTTAACTAACTGACGGACAACCTAAGGTTTTCATATTGACAACCATAATCTTCTAATTGATCATCTCAGGTGTTAAAACGACAACTTTGATTTTCAAACTAGCAACAAGATATTGAAAATTTCAAGTTGTCCCATTTACTATCAAATTGTTAGATTTTGAGACGACGACGTTTGAAAATTTACATCACATTGAAACTTTTTTTGATCAATATGACAATTTTCGGTTAACAACCAGTAATTGTCAATATGACAACGGTTATTTTTTTCAGTGTATATGTAGTTTTTTTTTTGCTTTGCTAAAATGTTGTAAGTGATTGCATTAAGAATATTGTTATTGCTATTGAAGCAAATGATTTTATGATAAATTAGTAATATGTATTATTATTTAGAACCCAAGGAAGTTGAAGCCACAAAGAAGCTTATCTGGACGCCGAATGCGAAGTATTCCGAACTGGAAAACAGAAAGATCATCTGCAATGTTCATATCTAATGCCATCAGTTTCTCAGCTGCTAAGGGATGCCATGCTCCGAAAGTACATGCGGAGTTCATCTTCAAAAAAATAAAAAACGAAATGTTGATTCTTTGATAAAAAACAGGATTTACAAGTCTTATACGTACTTCCTTGCTGTAGTAATGGCATCGGCCATTCAACCTTGTTGATGGAATGTATTCAATAAAGTCAATGTAGGGGCAGTGCGGTAACAAGAGCGCAAGACCTTAAGATATTAATTTTTTTTGAAATTTACTGAGCTAGTTTATTTAAAAGTGTGGATGATATCAATCAAACTTACCAATAAATCCTGAACTTGGTGGATTTTTACGAATTGGTTTCCCTGAATATGTTTGCAGTCCTTGCCATAAACGCCATATTGAATGGGGGTCAATAAGATATGCCCTCGATTTCGGATATCGACGGCGATATATTTCGTAATTAGTAAAAATATCATAATCCGAATTTGTTATCCAATCACCAAGAGTACCATTGTATTTTCCAGGATCCCAAGCGGCAATTGTAACATTTTGAAATATTCTCGACTTGGTGAAATTAAATTCAGCTTTTGTAACTACCTTTATTGAAGAGAAAAAAAGCGTCTGTAACATACCTTTTCAATACCGCTTTGAGATTACTAATTTACCTGAGAGTTCACAACCCGAATAGTTGTTTTGCTTCCAACGTCCACTTCATATCCTTTCGTTGGAGCATGATTAAATCTCATGACAATATCGTGGCTGTCTGTACATGGATAAAATTGTTCGATTTAAAATAATCACATTATAATATAAAAATAGAATGCGTGTAAAGAATAGGTGCAACCTGATTGCAAATCAAATGACAGAATTCCGTTCGCCCAAAAGTGTTTCCTTTTGAGTTTTACTACCAAAAATCAAAAATTCCTCCCACTGCAATGCCGCATGCCGTTGCAAACTACTTTTCCCCAGTACTTTTACCGGAGGCCATTTTCCCGCAAAAATTCATTGCTTTTATCATGACAATTAAGGATATTGACGTCTGGTACCTGAATTAGCCCACACCCTACTTCATAAACAAAAATTTTATGAGACTCGAAATGTTGAGAATCATGGAGAACGAAGCAAAAAAATTGTTCGTTCAAACTATGCTATATCAGCAATTACTGCTCTTTTAAAAAATCCAAATCAGCCAGTTCCAAATTGTTTGTGTGAATTTTATGCTAAAACCTTGAATTATATTTTTTTTTTTGTAAATTTATGTCTTCTCTTCTGGTAAAAAACGCCCGAAAATTCTTCAAAAATAGAAATGGCCGTTACTTTAAACTCAAAATTGTTGATTAAATAAATACATGAACATTCTGTACTGATACCTACCTATGAATCGTCCTAGTTTCGATCCAGCCATTGAACCGGAACTGGATACGATGGCACATGTTTTGATATTTTTTACATCCCGAAAGATTTTCTTCTTGGGAAAAAGCTTTCCAAATTCCAACCGATTGAACGGTGGATCTCTTCGTCTCAAGACCCTTACTCCAGCTTCCAGAACCAAACAGCTGGACGGATAGTACTGCTCTTCGAAACTGTTGCCAAACATTGGTTTATACTCGACATTATAATAGTTTGTTTCGTTCAGGGATTCACTCATCGATTTTTCCAGAGTTCGAACGATCTTTGTTCGAAACGCTAACGTTTTGTTAAAGCAACGATCAGAATATTTGTCATGACACATAAACAACTTCGGATCGAGGGTAAGCTTAGTGTTTTTGGAGAGAGCAAAACGAGGATGCGGTGAAAGTTTGGTGCGATTTACAGCGGGCTGTTCCTTGCTTTCGACGATATATTTTTCATTGGGATTCCAACGGACGTGAAAGACACTACGACGTTTACGTAATGATGTATCTGAATAAAAAGTGAAAAGAATATTTTGTTTTTTAAATAGGAACGTTCTTCAAACGAGCCAAGTTATTCAAATATTCAAAAAGCTTAGATACGAACCATTTCGAATGCTTTGTGTTGTTTTAAAATTCACCACGGTAGCTAATAGCAGTGGTGATGGTAAAGGTTCGGATACCGAATTCGCTGACAGAGTTGAATTTGACGTTGTTGCATACTCCTTAGGCAAACACGGTAATAACGGCTTTTCAATAGCCTTATTCACATCCGCTGCAGAAGAATTGAGTGGTGAAAGACTTGATTTTGTAACAACAATGAACACTTGAAACGTTATGAACACGAAACTCCATCGGGAATACCCATTTAACGGCATCCTTAAGAGCACTCTCGACTTAAAACTAATTTGTAAGTACACACGTGGCGCATATTATGCGCCCCCCTTACGCCTGGTGGTGTGGTGTGTATTTATTTTCGACTAAAATTTACTTCACGGACGCGCACTTTCCCTTTCGACGGTTGACTCGCTTCTGAATAGAATTTCGTGATGCAAACATATCGACACGAACACCACCTGGCAGGGGATGAAAAGCTTTACTCTTTTGACCAATATGCGAGCTTTCAAATGAAAGGAAAAGTTTTGTATGATGTTAATGGAGCTCGCTGGGTTATGTTGTTGTTGGGTCGTCTTGCTATCAGTCATTAGAGTACAGCAATTATTACGACCATGATGCTGGAAACTACTTGCCAAAGAATCTCGTCGAATTGGTTGGGTAGTGGTGAGTTGGGTGGAATAATTTAGTGGAAGGAAAAGAAAAGACTTCAAGTTGTTATGTTTCAATCAACCAGTAGCAGAGGGCAAAGAGGCCAAAATTGTCTTCTGAGAGCCTTTGATGGAGTCGTGTTTGACTTGATGCGGCGCTTATTTAACTCGAAGTAAAGTTGTATGCGGCATCTGAAGTACTTTTTGCAGAGTGTAATTGAAAATTATCTCCCTTGTCTTGTGTAACAATATCCTCATTATGTTACGAACTATACAACATCCTCTTATCCTGGGCAACGACAACGCTAGCATAAAATTGTTCTGTTCTGTGGTGTTGTAATTTTTTTTTTGCTTCTGTTCATGCTCTTTTAGTACCCAATTATGCCCGCACTGAGAGTAACGGCAAGTGAATAAATAATAACTTTAAGCACACTTAACGTGCTAGTAGGGTATATTTTTAACTGCCACAGACATTCAGGCAATGCCCCATGCTTCTTTCGGGAATAACCGATGGCAAATAAAATATATGCGAGCTTGTAGTGGATTAATTATTTGTGAATAATTACTGCGGACTGTAGTCAGGTGGAAACAAATATAACTGTTATATTTTTCTTGCTAAAATTTTTGACGATG
The DNA here is from genome assembly GCA_943590905.1 of Sphaerophoria taeniata. Taxonomy (NCBI): domain Eukaryota; kingdom Metazoa; phylum Arthropoda; class Insecta; order Diptera; family Syrphidae; genus Sphaerophoria; species Sphaerophoria taeniata. The sequence goes on from OX016540.1 coordinate 898,073, forward strand.
GCTCAGCTATAATCGTGTACTATTTTTGGACACATTTGAATAGGATTTTCTCATACAACGACGCTATTGCTACTTGTTAAGGAATATATTTAGTGCCTTATCTGATTTAATTACTGAGTAAGGAAAGTGGTATGCTCCTTGACTTTTTGCCTTCGCAAATATAAATTATAGTGTTTTCGCTATATCAAATTTTTATGATTATAATCAGAATTTATTGGTGTAATGTTTTTGTTTACCTTCTACTGGCCTGGGTAATGTGAGAAGCTATTCTAAACAACGCGTTCTGTGACAGGAAAATGTAACTGCATAAATTTGACATAAAAAGGATGGTATGTTATTATAGTTATATTGAATTTAGAAATTAAGTGAAATTGATGATAATACAAGAGTGTCGGCTATCGGGTGAGTAAAGCGTTGCAGCCATCCCATAATTGATAATTGATATTTTCAAAACAGTACACTATTGGATATTTGAAAAGTAACGTAAGTAAGCAAAAATCTATGTTTTGGGTTTCAGACTTGAAAAGATGAAAAACAAAAATTGAATAGAAAAAGAAAATAGATATGAAACGAAATTACACTTTTTTTGGTATTTTTTCGAAGAATGAAGGATTTAATATGGCAATAGCAAACATCCGAAAACCAGCTTTCTCTATTTTTGTGCGTCTCTTATGGCAGGGGTAGTAAATTTGGCAACTTAGTGTGTAAAACGGGGAGTCTGTTCGTTTTTCTGAAACTAAAATGTGTAAGCTTCGAATTTCGAATAGGTATGTTTGTTACGAGTTTACAAGAACTTATTTTTGTTCATCAAAAAGAGAATCCAGTACTTCAAATGCAGATTTATATAAATTGAATATTTTAATCTAAAGATGTTCTTAAGAGTGATTTTTAATGAGCAGTGATCACTGTGAGCATTTAACATAAAGAGCAGTTTAAAGTAGCAGCTCTTTGATCACTCTCTAATGAGCAGTTTATGTTAAAAAAGGACCGACAAATTTACATATTTTTAATAAGATTTTCTAAACAATTAAATTTTATTTTAACCTAAACGGAAATTTCCTCTTCATTTTAAGTCGAAAAAAAAACAAATTCGAAAATAAAAAAGAACATTTATTCAACCAACAAAAAATTATTTTTCAAAAACACAACACACAATAAAACAATCACTTGTATCAAATATTCAAATTCAACTGCTCAAGCGCTCACTGGTCACTGCCTCTTGTCTCTCGCTTTCTGCTCACTTTTCTGCTCATTTGTGAGCAGTGAGTAGATGAGCAGAAAAGCTTTGAGCAGAAAAACCAGTGATCACTTATACCAAGATTGGAAACTTTGCTGTCAAAGTGACATTTGCCTACAAGCTGAGGGTCCAGGTTAGCTGAAACAGTATGCGTGTAATACAAACTTAAGGGGCCAGGTTAGCTGTAAGAGTATGCGTGTTTTTGTAATAAAGATACAGTTGCCTACATAATGAAAAGCAAGTGAGCTGCAAGAGTATGTGTGCATGAAAAAAATAACTTTTGCGGTATTTGGAGGGTAAAACGTAGGTAGGTTTCCAATCTTGTTATAAAGTGATCACTGAGAAAAACAGTGAGCAGAATAGCAGTGAGCAGAAAAGCAGTGAGCAGAATAGCAATGAGCAGATAAGCAGTGAGCAAAAAAGCAGTGAAAATTGAGCAAAATAGCAATGATAATGAACAGAAAAGTAATGAGCAGGGTGGCAGTGTGCCGCCGTTGAGTAATGAAATAATATAGGATAATATAGGTACACATTCGGTATTGGTTTTAAGTAAAGCGAAAAGTGAAGTTTTTCTCTCTCTCTCAAAAAAAAAAACACAATTCAGAGAAATAAATCTTCACTCTACTCTCCACTTAAAAGTAATACCGAATATGGATCATTCAATAAAGCATTGAGGAATTATTCCAATACTCTACTGTTCACTGCCATCCTGCTCACTACTTTTCTTTTCATTGCTATTCTGCTCACCGCTTTTTTGCTCACTGCTATTCTGTTCACTGCTAATCTGCTCACTGCTCATTTAATCACTGAGCAGTTTAAAGAGAAGTGAGCAGTATAGCAGTAACATTGAAGAGCGATCACTCCTGCTCACTGCTCAGTGGAATAGCAGAGCAATAGCTGCCTCACCACTAGTTATCGTAGGGATGTAACATGGGACGGTTGACAACTATTCTTTACTCTCTGCGCAATCTTGATTTATGCTAAGAGTTGTTCTTATGTATCAGTTACTCCAAGATGTTCCTTTAAAAAGTTCAAATTTCAAGTAAAAGAAAACGCATTCCATATTTTTAATTTTTTTTTCTAACATTTTAATGCTCTTGAAATCGAACCAACACGTACATTTTTGTTTTTATTTTCTTATAAGGTATAATTTCATTATAGTACTTTTCTATATGTATGAAAACCAATTAAGCATCCAAAAAAAAATCGAATAACAAAAATCATTTGCACCACGTTATAATAAATTATATTTTGCTTATAGAAGATGATACCTGTCCTGTGGTCGAAATCCAAATGGACGAGTGAATGCATTTCACATGCCCTTGTTCAATCCACAGCACAGTACAATAAATAGAACAGTTACATAATGAGCGAAAGAAATAACAACTAAGTAATCGTACTTCTACCTGAGCGTCGAACTTGTCGAGTTGTAGAAGCTGAGTAAGGTCAATGATTCTCGGGAATTATTTCTCCAGAAGAGTCCTGAAACTAAAGGTCGCTCGCCCCTCCCCTTCCCGATCCCTATCCTCTCCTCCATCGGCTTTGTGCATTACACTGGCTGATGTCTCCTTATCCCCTGACTGTATAGTGTATCACTTCTGTCAGTACCTTGTTTCCTTCCTGGGACGCTTATGGCTTAATTGCTGTTCGTCTCTCCTTTTCCAAATCATATCCTCCCCTTCAACTTCCCAATTGGGCTGGATTCAAGGTGTTATACGACCCGTGCCGATGATCAGCCAGGCTGAGGGCCCAATTTCTAAAAATAGCTCAGTCACTAACGGAGTATCCGGATACCAGGCGACCTCCGGATTAACTAGCCTTATCTGTGTATGCGAATCTCTGCGCAGATGGACCCCCCCTTTACTTCGCTTCTCGTGGGACCTTAATGCCAAAACAAAAACCAAAACAAAAACAAAAACAAAAACAAAAAACAAAAATTCAAACCGGTGCCGGTATTCCATCTATACCGGGCGGCAGTTCGGCGGCAACGTCGGCTGTCGTTACACCTGTGCCGTACACAGGAGAAGGGATTGTGACATGTCACTGCCCAACTTCGAGTGTGGTACAGGTTGTATCTACACCGGGCGACAGTTCGGCGATAATGTCGGCTGTCGTAAATCCTGTGCCAAACATAGGAGAGGGGTCTGTGCCAAGTCATTGCCCAGCTTCTAGGGAGGTACAGAAGGTATCCCTGGCGAAAGCGCCTCCTCATGTCGGTAGTTCCACTACCAAAGAGAGTAAACCTCTCCAGGATGGTCCTAGTGGTAGTCTCCGTGGTGTTAGCAGCATCGTGAATAACGACCCTGCCTCCACTACGAAGACGACCATCCAACCTAGGGACCTTTATAAACAGCGTCGCTATGCGATGAGACTGCTAAAATCCTCTGGTGCAACATTGGGGGATGGTAGTAGTCCCATTCATAGCAAGAAGATTGAGTGGGCTAAATCCATCTTAGCCAAATCTAGGACCAGCTGCGACTCCACGTCAAAGCGACAAAGGTCTCTGGAGGAGTCCACTCCCATCCCTAAGAAACCCAAAGTGCAGAACACCAGCACTCCCAAAATTCCTAAAGTACCTCTCACTAAACCTTTTAGTGATTTGCTTAAGGAACACAACAAAATCGTGGTTGCGGTCATTGACAGAAGCAATATTGATGGCGCGATCTCCTCTGACCGTTGGCAGATGGTGAAACTGAAGCTCTCGGCTGGCTTTCTCAAGGTCATGCGAGAGCATCCGGGTCCACCACCTGTAACAAGCGATGGGGGTTGGCATCAAGGTCATGTCAAACTCATCGTTTGTAACGATCAGAGGTCACGCGATCTATATACGCTTGCTGTCGGCATGCTGGGCGAAGTTTGGCCAGGCGCAAAACTCGAGGTTGTTGCAAAGGAAGATATTCCTTGCAGGCCGAGAGCTCGAGCTTGGATCCCGATTGAGCCTGCATGTCCTGAAGACATCCATGAGATGATCAGGCTTAGCAACCCGGACCTCTCCTGTCACGACTGGAAGATCGCGAAACTGGAGGAGCCGAAGGGTCTTTATCGAAGTGCGATTATCGTTATCAATAAGGACTCTGCGGCCTCTCTGGTGCGAGACAAGGGAGTGATAAGATACGGGTTCGAGACGATTACTCTCCGAATATACAAAAAAGATGAGGTAGACGCTTTATGCGAGCCTCCACAACCCACTTTAAAAGCTGTGTCGCAAGACGTAGGGGATCTTGGTGCTACTATCACCTTTCCATCCATGGATGAGGACGATGGTGTACCTGGGCCCTCTTCTGTCGCGGCGCAATCTTCTTCCCTACACTCAGAAGCTGTGTCGCCAGACGTGGGGGGTCCCAGTGCTATCATCACTTTCCCATCCTTGGATGGGGATGATGTTGTACCAGGGCCCTCTTCTGTCGCGGCACAGTCTTCTTCCGAAAACGTCAAAAGTTTATCCCTAATGGAGACTGATGACTCATCCAACAAAGTTCTCTCCAGTGAGGAAGAAGATGAACTGCTAGGTTCCCCTTCGTCCGATCTGGATGAACTGGATTTAACAGTGGTGGAGGTTGATCTGCCTAATTGTAGCCAAAATGCTGCAAATAGCACAGATTAATCTCCAACACTCTATTAAGGCTTCGGCCTCCCTTCTTCTCCGCCTGTCAAAAACTGGGGAAGATGTCGTTTTCATCCAAGAACCCTGGATTGGGAAATCCCGGGTTCGAGGATTGAAAACTCCTGGCTACTGCGTCTTACATGTAACGGGAAAAGGTAACCCAAGGTCCTGCATACTAGTAAAACGTAGTCTAAATGTATTTTTACTCCCTAATTTCAGTGATAACGACGTCACCACAGCCAGTATGGTAATAGACAACCATACCTACTGGCTGGTATCAGCGTATTTGGGCCACGACCACCAAGGCCCACTGCCTGGTACCACTCTGGAGAAGACGGTCGCTGAATCAACAAGACTCAAAACCAGCATAATCATCGGTTGTGACGCCAATGCGCACCATACTACGTGGGGTAGTACCGATATAAATGACAGAGGTGAGTCTCTTTTTGATTACATCTTAACAACTAATCTGGTAGTAAGTAACGTTGGCAATGAACCAACCTTTGTTACTAAAAATCGTCAAGAAGTTTTAGATATCACTCTTGTCTCGTTGCATCTCTCGAATAAAGTATTGAATTGGAGAGTATCAAAGGAGCACTCGTTCTCCGATCATAGGTACATCCAATTCACTCTTAGTGAAGAGTCCCCAAAACCGATCCCTTTCCGGAACTATAGGAAAACAGATTGGCCAAAATATAGGACAACTCTGAAAAGTCTGATTAAACCAGAACTTAATGATCCTCCCTTATGCGCTCTTGAACTCGATAAAAAAGTTGATGAGCTTACAGCAGCCCTCAATAAAGCTATGGAAACTGCCTGTCCCCTCACTACAGTGCGAGGAAAGAGAAAACCACATTGGTGGGCTGCAGAACTAGAAATACTCAGGAAAGGTTGTAGAAAGCTTTTTAACCGTGCAAAAAAGTCTAGAAACCTCCAAGATTGGGAGTCCTATAAGGAATCCCTCAAAAAGTATAAACAAGAATTGAGAATAGCCAAAAGATCCTCATGGAGATCCTTCTGTAGCTCAATAGAAGAATCCTCGGAGGCATCGCGGCTAAGGAAGATTCTCTCGACAAATCCAACCATGCCTAGTTGTCTCAAAAACTCAGATGGTACATGGACTAACTCTTGCGAAGAAACGCTAAACCTGCTATTAGATACCCACTTCCCAGATAGCTCCAAATCCGTCAATACAATAAACCGTCCTGGATCGGGTATTAACTTAACTTTTCCTCAAGGTCTTGTCACAAAAGAAAAATTGACATGGGCTCTGAATAGCTTCAAACCTTATAAATCTCCAGGTCCAGATCAAATCTTACCAGCTGAGCTACAACACACCATCGACATAACTCTGCCCATCATTGAGATGATGTTCAAAAGTTGTCTAGATCTGGCCTATATACCTCAGCGATGGAGAGAGGTAAAAGTAGTTTTCATTCCCAAGGCGGGCAAATGCTCGCATGTCAACCCTAAAGATCTAAGACCTATTAGTCTATCATCTTTCATTCTCAAAACGCTGGAACGATTGATTGATATCCATATACGTAATAGCATTGATAAGGGACTATCGATGTCTCAGCATGCTTACTGCAAAGGGAAATCGGTAGAAACAGCCTTGCATACTCTGGTAAGAACTATCGAATACTCCCTAGAGCAAAAGGAGTATACTATGGTTGCCTTCCTGGATATTGAAGGTGCTTTCAACAACGTTGACACATCTGCTATCACTTCTGCTATGACGACCCTAAACGTCGAATACTCACTCTGTGAGCTGATCAATCTAATGCTTAAAAGCAGGATCATCAACTCTGAGATGGGGGATTTTTGTACGAAAAGGTCTGTCGGTAGAGGCACTCCGCAAGGTGGTGTTCTGTCCCCTCTCCTGTGGAACATAGTAGTTAACGAATTGCTAATATCCCTCGAGAGGGAAGGCTACAGAGTGATTGCGTATGCCGATGATGTTGCTATCGCCGTCACAGGAAAGCATCCTAGTACACTTAGAGACCTCCTCCAAAACGCACTTAATATGCTCACTAGATGGGCTGATCGCTGTGGACTTAGTATTAATCCTCAAAAAACGAACCTTGTCCTTTTTACACGGAAATACAAGATCCCAGTAATTGTACCCCCTTCAATAAAAGGCGTACCACTAATTTTTACCAATGAAGCCAAATATCTTGGTCTGATATTAGACAAAAAATTAAGTTGGAAACCTAATATTCAGGAAAGAGTTAAGAAAGCCACAGTAGATCTTTTCTCTTGCAAGAAAGCCATAGCAAGCAAATGAGGTTTTCAACCTCGCATAACCTATTGGCTGTACACATCGGTCATTCGACCAATTCTCATGTACGGGGTTGCAGTATGGTGGACTGCACTGGAGAAAGTCACTTACTGCGACAAACTCAGCAGAGTCCAACGCACTGCATGTCTCTGCATAAGCGGGGCTTTGAGAACCACACCCTCAGCAGCGTAAGACACTCTCCTCCATCTGGCACCTCTCGACATTTTTAGCAAACAAGTGGCAGCGAGTACAGCTATAAGACTCAACGCCTCATCTCAATGGACCAACAATAATGTGGGACACTCCATCATTTTGAACTCATTCGGTTCTATACCAAAGTACATAGACTACACCATTCCAAAACCACAATTTGGTAAAAACTTCCAGATATCCATTCCATCCAGAGAAGAATGGGAAGACAAAAAACTTCTGGATGACAAAGGCATTCATTTTTATACAGATGGATCCAAGACAAGTGATGGAGTTGGTAGTGGTGTGTACTCAGAAAAGCTTAATCTAAGCATCTCATTCCGCCTTCCCAATCATTGTAGCGTCTTCCAAGCGGAAATCTTAGCGATTAAAGAGGTTCTCTCCTGGCTAAGAGAAAACGTGATATCAACTTCTGATATCCGCATCTTCTCTGACAGTCAGGCTGCTATTAAATCTCTCGATGGTGTCTCAACCAAATCTCAAACGGCCCTCGATTGCCGATCGTCTCTGATGGAGATGGCGCAGCAATTTAACATTCACCTCTGTTGGGTGCCGGGTCACAGAGACATCGAAGGAAATTGTAGAGCCGATGAACTCGCTAAAAATGGAACCGTCATACCTATTTCACCTGAAAGGGAGAAGATAGGTATACCGATAGCTACATGTAAACTTTTGCTAAAAGAAGCAGCTTTAACGAGAACAAACTATAGGTGGCACAACTTACCAACGTGCGCAGCTACGAAACTCATATGGCCTTCACTGGACTTAAAGCGCTCTAAAGACTTGTTATCTCAAAGCAGACTTCACATTAGCTCCCTGATAGGTGTCCTTACGGGACACTGTCTTATAGGCAGACACGCAATACGACTTGGTGTAGCCTCAAATGACTTCTGCAGGAGCTGTATGGATGAGGAAGAAGAGGAAACAATCTCTCACCTTCTCTGCACTTGCCCTGCTCTTTCACTAAGACGCAAACTTCATCTGGGAGAGTACTTTTATGATAACCCCAGTGAACTAGCTAATAAGGATATCAAATATCTTCTTCGCTTTATAAAAAGCTCAAAATGGTTCGACTAGTAAGAAGTAATTCTCTAGATTCATGGTATCACAATGGGCCTTTCCTTTTGGCCTAAGTGTGTGGATTCTGAATCCGCAGCCACTGTAACCTAACCTAACCTAAGTAATCGTAAATTACAATAAAAAAAATACTAAACTAAGACTAACGGAGTGATTAAACGAAAACATAGGGTATGAGTAGCAATGTTGGATTAAGTGAACATATAGAACAAATGACATAGGAAATTATAAGAAAATATATAAATCGATAATAATGTTTTAATTAATGTTCATTCCTAAACATTCCGCCCCCCCTGGAACGCCGTTTCAGTTCACGGGTAAAATAGCCAGTTTATGAATAGGTCGCACTAGGTTGCCACTGGATGTTCTCAAGGTGACAACACGAATAAGTCCATCTTTCCCTGGGTGTATTTCGATGACTCGACCCAATGCCCACTTCCCTGGCGGTAAATTAGATTCTTTGATCACGACCAGATCATTTAACTTGATATTCTCTTCTGTTCGTTGCCATCGTGGACGATTTTGTAGCGATGTTAAATATTCCATCTTCCAGCGATTCCAGTAACCTTGGATCTTGGCTTGTAAGTTTTGCCAACTCGACAAGCGATTTTGTGGTATGTCTAGGGATGGTTCTGGCACCGCTGCATAAGATTCGCCTAAAAAGAAATGTGAAGGGGTTAGAGGGTCCAAATCAGTATCTGAAATTTGGCAAAGCGGTCGCGAATTAAGGAGAGCTTCAATTTGCGTCAGGAGGGTATAAAGTTCTTCAAACGTTAAATTGTCATTTCCGATTACGCGCTTGAGATGTTGTTTTACGGACTTAATCCCCGCTTCCCACAATCCGCCGAAATGTGGTGCCAAGGGTGGGTTAAAGTGCCAAATAATTCCGTCACGAGCTAAGGATTCCGCGACTATTGAATTGTGATTCTCTGACAGAACAAGGTCATGCATTTCTGAAAGCGACCGAGCGGCTCCGTGAAAGTTTGTACCGTTGTCGGAGTACATGTTGGACGGTTTTCCACGACGCGACACAAACCGACGGAAAGCAGCCAGAAAAGCGTCAGTTGTTAAATCACTTACAAGTTCGAGGTGAACTGCTTTAGAAACTAGGCATACAAATAACGAAATATAACACTTAGATAGTTTCACTTTTCGACCCCATTTAGTTTTCAATGCAAATGGGCCAGCATAATCACAGCCACAATGAGAGAAAGGTCTACTAGTGCGAATGCGTTGTGGAGGTAGATTAGCCATTTGTTGAGTAATTGTGGTTTTCCGCTGTCGAAAATACCTTATGCAGTCATGAGTGATTTTCCGAAGTAGATTGCGACACCCGATCACCCAGTATTCTTGTCTGACTAACGCGAAAAGAGTAGAAACGCCTGGGTGTAAAAACCGATTGTGTGCCTCACGAAGGATAAGCTTTGTAACGATACTCGCTTTGGGTAATATAATTGGATGTTTTGCGTTAAACGAAATGTCCGCATGTTCGATTCTACCGCCAACACGAAGGATATTATTATTGTCTGAAAATGGAGATAAATTGATTAATTTAGAATGTTTAGCAAAAAATCCATTTTTTTTATAAAATGTAATGTCTTCACTGAAATACCGATTTTGCAACCATATAATTATTTGATTTTTTGCGTTGAGAATTTCTGCTGGGCTGAGCAAAGTTTGCGAACGTTTGATTCCGCGAAAAAGTTCAAGGGCTCTATAGATTCGCGCGACCGTTCGGATCAAAATATTCCACGACGATATTCGAGTCGAAAGTATTTCGAAGGGGTGTTCGTCGGAGGTTGTTAAAAGCGATGTGGGCGCAAGTTTTCTCTCTTCGACTGAACAGCTTGGATCTTCATCCACGTCCAATAGGATAGGAAAGTGTTGAGAATCCTTCCGAAGCCAGTCAGGACCAGTCCACCAAAGTGGATGCTCGAGCAGCTGCGATGGTGGGATGCCACGCGATGCACAATCGGCTGGATTGCACTCCGACCTTACGTGAAACCACCTACTTCTTGGAATCGTGTTTAGGATTTCAGCCGTTCTATTTCCTATGAAAACTGTCCATCGGCGCGGTGGGGAAGACAACCACGATAAAACGATCTTTGAATCCGACCATGCATAGACGTCAGCAAAGGTAATGTTGAGGGCTGATTGAACTGATACTAGCAACCTGGCCAAGAGGAGAGCTCCGCAAAGCTCTAATCTGGGAATGCTTAACTGCTTAACTGGAGCAACACGGGATTTTGCAGCAACAATGTTGGTCGCATAGGTTCCATCGGCAAGTTGATAGCGCGAATATATAACGGCAGCGAAGGCAGATGAGGAGGCGTCAGAGAATCCATGTAACTGGAAGTTAGAGTTACCGAGACCAATTATTCGCGGAATTTTAATTTTTGTAAGAATCGAAAGTTCATTGCGAAGATTACTCCATTGAGAAGTTATTGCACCTGGGATTTCATCATCCCAGTCTAACTTTTTATGCCAGAGTTCTTGAAATAAAATTTTCAATAAAACGACCGTAGGGGCAAGAAATCCGAGGGGATCAAAGATGCGCGCAACATCGCGAAGGATTTGACGTTTTGTTATGAGTTCGTTAGGTACATAACTTAGGCGAAAACTAAACAAATCACACGTTGAATTCCAGTTAAGGCCGAGTATTTTTATCCACGTATCTGAATCAGAGTCTAAAGGAACATTCATATTATTTCCGAAGGCACGTTTGGTTGGCAAAAGTTCTTGACAATTGCTTTCCCATTTACTAAGCACCATACCGCATTTCGATAGAAGTTCAATCAACGATTTTTGTCTACGCAACGCATCACTTAGAGTATCTCCGCCCGAAACCACGTCGTCGACGTAAAAGTCGTTAAGGACGATATCCGACGCATCAGGAAATTCGTCTTTATAATCATTGGCAAGTTGCTCTAATGTTCTAACTGAAAGAAATGGTGCACACGAAGTTCCGTAAGTAACCGTACGCAAGCGGAAATGTTCTAAAGGATCCGACGGTGATTTTCGCCAAACGATGCGTTGAAAATCGGAATCCTTATCCGCGACCCAAATTTGTCGGAACATTTTTACGATATCCGCGGTGAAAACGAACCGGTGGCGACGAAAACGTAAACAAACAGCGAACAGGTTTCTTTGGATAGGTGGGCCGATCATTAGCAAATCATTAAGTGAATTACCGTTAGAATCTTTGAAAGACCCATCGAACACCACGCGTAGCTTGGTCGTTGTGCTGTCTGGTTTCAATATAGCATGGTGCGGCAAATAGAAAACATTTGAATTGTTGATTTCCGAGGAAGGGACCTTGGTCATATGTCCGAGCTTCAAATATTCGTCCAGAAACGACGAGTAGTTTTCAAAAAAACTTTTGTTGGTTGCAAATTTCTTTTCCATTGACTTCAATCGCGCATAGGCTCCATCAAACGAATTAGCAAAGATTGGAGATGATTTGAAAGGTAAGTTGACTATGTATCTTCCGTTCGAATCACGAGTATGAGTTTTGAGGAAGTGATCTTCAATTTCCTTATCTTCCTTGGAGATTATCGATTTGGGATGAACTTCTTCGATTGTCCAAAATGCTTGAAGTATTTTGTCAACATCAAGTGTAGCAGAATGCGAAAAAATAGAAGTGTTGTTACTAGATGGCAATTGTCCTGCTAATACCCAAGCAAATATTGTTTTTTGCGCTATAGGGTAACCCTGTTTACTTTTTATGAGGCTTCCAGTAAGAATTTCCCAAACCTTGTCGGCTCCTAACAAAATATCAATTGCGGAAGATTTATTGAACGAAGGATCGGCTAGTTCCAAATGCTTGATGTGATCCCAATCCTCGATGTTGAATGACATAGTTGGCAAGTTCGAAGTCACATTTGATAAAATATAAGTATCAACAAAAATACGATATAAATCAGACCGTGAAGAGATTGCCAACGACAGAAGGCCTCTAGATTTACCAGCGCTGGTAGATCCAATACCACTTATCGGTATGCGAGCGTTTCTTCTCTTGAGCCCAAGCCTTTGGGCACAAGACTCCGAGATAAAAGAAACTTGCGAGCCTGAGTCTATTAGTATTCGAACATCCTGATATGCACCGTGTATGTCTTGAACTTTACCTATCGCAGTTAGGAAGTAGGGTATGGGGTATATTATGAGCCTCGTTTAGCGAATGGTTGTTAACGAAAGGTCCGTTTGAAGTCGAAGGAACACTTGGAGGGTTTTGAGGAACAAACTCTTTGATTGGTCCTCCATTAAATGCATTGCTACCCGCTTCGGAAGCAGCATTACGATTGACGTACACCGAATCATCGTGCACTAAACTGTGGTGTCGAGATTTGCACACTGAACAACGAAATTTGGACACGCATCGATTGGAGGTATGACCAGGACGCAAACAATTAAAGCAAGCTTTGTTAGATTTTACGAAATCTCTTCGAAAATTTACCATCATGTTGAGAAACTCTGGACATTGAGGCAGTCTATGAGAACCGTTGCATTTCATGCATAAGGATGACGCTGCATGCATACTTTTCACTCCTGAGCTCTTGGGCCTACTCTTGTCACGAATGTTTATGTGTGTACTTTCCAATGCATCACACCGTAGATCTAGGAATCTCAGAAAATCTGTAATAGAAGGATTGTCATTTCCAGAACTTTCCTCAGACCAGGCCTTGCGAGTTTCAGGATCCACCTTGTTAAGCAAGATATAAATCGTCCAAGGATCTCTGTCATGCGAATTGACTGAGTTAAGACCTCTTATTAGCTCGTCAGCACTATTAGAAATCTTCCGAAGATCGTTGACATGTGAGGTATTGGCAGAAGGTAGTTCCATAAATGTTTTTATGAACCCGTTAATTATAAGGCGAGGCCGATCAAATCGATTCACCAGCCTATCCCATGCTTCCTCGTATGTAGAATTGGTTAACGGCAGATGGTTGAGGAGTCCTAATGCAGTGTCTCGAAGACACGATCTCAAAAAAAGAAACTTTTGAATTGGAGTCAAGTTTGATTTATCATGAACTGCACTCATGAACATATCTCTGAATGAAGGCCATTCATGATATTCACCAGAAAACGGTTCAATATGAATTTTTGGCAGAAAGAAATCTGATCTAACCTGCGCTTCCGAATGCGTCTTTCCTAATGTGTCGAGTAAAATCTTCTGTTGATTAGCTAACTGACCCACGACGTCTCTGCTTTTCTCCTCATTCTCCTTCTTCTTAATTGCCTCACGAAAAATAGATTGAACCATCAAGTATTTTTCCTCAAAGTCCTCGTAGTCTGGAACAGGATCTACATAACCTTTATCTTCTACGAACTCGTACATACAAGATTGGGAAGCGTTAAATTCCTCCCATAAGCTTGTTGCCTTGGATAGACGCACATCTAAATCACTAAGTGATATCGTCTCGTCGATTGCTTCTGCATATTTCACAAGCTTAGTCAAGGAAGCCTTAAGATGACCACGAACAAGACGAAGTGTAGGAAGAGAAGGTGCATCAGGCATTTTTCCGTGGGAATATCAATGCTTCGATACCGAGAACACGTGTCTATGACAATCAAAGTATAAAGCTAACGAAGTGTGTTGTACGAAGAATGAAGTGTAATTCAATGTAGTGTATTAAGCGAAAATTATTTGATTATTTTAATGAGTGGACTGTATTACGAAAATGTAGTTATTAAACGCCAAGAAAAACGAAAGATCCGGCTCGAAGGACCATGAAATGTATGAAAACCAATTAAGCATCCAAAAAAAATCGAATAACAAAAATCATTTGCACCACGTTATAATAAATTATATTTTGCTTATAGAAGATGATACCTGTCCTGTGGTCGAAATCCAAATGGACGAGTGAATGCATTTCACATGCCCTTGTTCAATCCACAGCACAGTACAATAAATAGAACAGTTACATAATGAGCGAAAGAAATAACAACTAAGTAATCGTAAATTACAATAAAAAAAATACTAAACTAAGACTAACGGAGTGATTAAACGAAAACATAGGGTATGAGTAGCAATGTTGGATTAAGTGAACATATAGAACAAATGACATAGGAAATTATAAGAAAATATATAAATCGATAATAATGTTTTAATTAATGTTCATTCCTAAACACTATACTATAATTTCATCATTTAATATTTCTTTTTATTTGTTCTTATCATTTCATTTATTATATGTATTTCAATAATTTTATATTTATCTTAAAATTATATCAATATATTTTCTGTGTCATCTATTTTTATGTTTGTTTTCTTTTGTTAATTATTTAAAACTTAATAATCGTTTGTCTTTTTTTTGTTAATATTTTTAATAATTTACCAATTGTTTTAGTAATCAGAATGAAATGAATTTTTTGTTCTCAAACATATTTTCTAAGTGTTTTACGGTTTTCTTTTCATAATAATTTCTTAGTGTTAATATGCGTGTTTTTTTATTAATTTTCTTATCAGAGTACCCTTTACACTTTCATACTTTACTCAAAAAATAAAGATAATTTATCAATTTTTTTTCTTTTTTTTTATTTTTTTTAAGAAAGAGCATCCACACAATAACACAGGCACACTTTAGCTAATCATGTTTTTTTGATAAATTTGGTTTATCCTGTGAAATTTTTCTGTTTATTTGACGGTATTGAAATCTTCTTTTAAATAAATTAATACGGTTTTTGTTAATGTGTATTTTGATGCTTTAAAAATTCATTTTTAATTTTTTTTTTATAAGAAAAAAATATTTTTTTGTAACATATTTTTTTTCAATTTTATAAAATTTCCTTGTCATTTTTTTGTTGTTTATTTTTTTAATTTTTTTAATTTTTGTATAAAAATTTTATATTTTTTAAAATTAAAAACTTACTCTTAATAAGAATATATATTTTTTGTTTTGTTTAAACTTGTTGGGCAGTTTATCATTTACTCATAATATACAGGGTGATTCACGAGCGTTGTGCCAAAAAGCTAGAGCGTGTAGGTTGAGTTGAGACAAGAAAAAAATCGTATGGGAGGGGGGGGGTCTATTCGCCCCCGTTTAGCCGGGAGGGGCAATTTTCTGAAAAATTGACTTATTTTGTACAAAAAAATATTAAAAATCAACGGCTTAGTTTACAACACCGTGCTATACCTTTCTGAAAAGCTAAAGACTTCTTCTTTCACTTTGTTTTTAAAATAAATGGTTTTAACGAATAGTTTTAAAAAAATAAATTTTCAAACTCAAAATTTTCAAAAAAAAAAGCCAAAAAATTTGTTTGAACTAATTTTTTTCAAAATTTTATGTAATTAAGTACTAATTTTGTTTTTAAATTTCAATGTGTTTGTTAATTTTTAGTCGAAAACAGAAAACCGGATGCAAAAATGTCTTTTCGTTTTTGAGAAATAAAAAAAAAACCAAAACCACTTTTTTCTAAGAAAATCTTTGTTTTTATTTTTACGTATCTGGACTTTTAGTTTAATTTATTAGTTTAATTTATAAATTTATTTTTTTGTAATTGGAGTTTTATGAGGACTCAATAAATTAGAAAAGTATTGGATTTTCCCTGGATTAATCATTTTGTTCATTGAAAACGTCTGCCATTGACCTTTCACTTCTAGCTCTCCGTGCTCTCGTAGGCGGATTCTTGAAAACATGCTACAACTTGGGCGCCATCTATTGGGATATCTTTCAGCGTAGAGTCTTTCAGCTTCCCGATCTCGACAACAAGTTAAACCGTAGCAGAAGTTCCTGTCCGCTAACTCTTCTCGAACATGAGTTTCTTATTATGTGTTGATGAATTAATATTTTAATTGTAAATGGTTGTTAAGTAAATATGCGATGCCTTTTACTTACCTTTAGGTTGTTAATTGTTTTTTCATTCAAAAAAAATTGCGGTTTAATTTTCTTAAGTCCCCAGCAGGTAGAACCCTTCGCCGGCGAGTGGCCGCGGCCCCAGGTATAGTAAAAAAAAATTGCAGGTCAGTTTTCAGACGTTATCAATGAATAAAATGGTTAATCTATTGAAAATCCAATACTTTTCTACTTTATTGAGTCGTCATAAAACTCCAATTACAAAAAATTAAATTTGTAAATTAAACTAATAAATTAAACTAAAAGTCCAGATAGGCAAAAATAAAAACAAAGATTTTCTTAGAAAAAAGTGGTTTTGGTTTTTTTTTAATTTGTCAAAAACGAAAAGACATTTTTGCATCCGGTTTTCTGTTTTCGACTAAAAATTAACAAAGACATTGAAATTTTAAAACAAAATTAGTACTTAATTACATAAAATTTTGAAAAAAATTAGTTTAAAAAAATTTTTTTGGCTTTTTTTTTCAAAATGTTGAGTTTGAAATTTTTTTTTTTTAAACTATTCGTTAAAACCATTTATTTTAAAAACAAAGTGAAAGAAGAAGTTTTTAGCTTTTCAGAAAGGTATAGCACGGTGTTGTAAACTAAGCCGTTGATTTTTAATATTTTTTTGTACAAAATAAGTCAATTTTTCAGAAAATTGCCCCTCCCGGCTAAACGGGGGCGAATAGACCCCCCCCTCCCATACGATTTTTTTCTTGTCTCAACTTAACCTACACGCTCTAGCTTTTTGGCACAACGCTCGTGAATCACCCTGTATATTAATCTTCTAGACCACTTTTTTGTTGTTGTATGTATTGAAAAAGAATTTGAAGTGTGTCAACTTTGTTCAGAATTTGAGTGTAAAATATGTAACGTGTGCACTAAGAAAAGGAGGGTGGGTCTTTTATTGTTCGGCAAAAAAATTAAAAAAACCAAAATCTCTACGATGAAAATTAAAAGTGAACGAAATAACAAAATAATTATATTAAATTAGTTTCTTCGTCGAAGTTTATTCAAGTGCAAAGTTATTTTTTAATTTTATAATATACAAGATAGCTTGCCAAATTGTTGTATATCAACTTGTTATTCACTATTGACATTTTCTTTTATTGATTTAAGTAATTTTACTTTGAAGTTATTAATAATTTATCTAAAGGTACAATATGTTTTATATTTTTTTTTTGGTTTATTTTGTTAATAAACTATTATTAGAATTAGAAGTCAATAGTACACGATATTTGAAGTTTTACCTACACTGATGGTCTAAGACTTTTTTTTGTTGGTTTTTAAGTTAATTTTCAATTCTAGGGAAGTTTGTTTTTGTTTTATTTATATACAATTTGAATAAATTTGAATTTTTGTTTTGATTTATTGGTTATGAATTGTGTTTTTTGTTAATGACACCCAAAATGTATGGTTTTGTTTTTGAAATTAATCTATCATGATCAATTTTATTTAACATTATTAAGGAGTCCTTAATCCAATTCAAGGACAATCATGTTTTTTGTTTTTGTTTTGTTTAATGTATTTTAAACACTTTATACTATTTTTTTTTTGTTGAATAATAGAATACCTATGTGCGTTAAACGCTGACTCCATTTTTATCATTCATTAACTCATTCGCGGCTGAAGTTTGAACAGAAAAAAATGATTCTCTATTAAAACAACAGACATTTTAGGAAATAACACCCTTTTTATTGTTGTTTTATTTTATTTTGTAAGGATATTTATATATTTTGTTATATGTTACTTAAGGTATAAAAATTTGTGCATGGAAATTTCGTTAGATTCATTCGCTTTATATTATTTCTTAAATTTAAACTTTTGAGAGAAACATGTTTTTTTTTCTTGTTTGATTTGGTGTTTTCCAGTTTTATGAATTTATCTGCAAGAGGAGATTTTTATTTTTCAAAATAGAAATAATGATAATATAAACATTGAATTTTAACATTGAACTCATTAAACTACATTTATACTCTTACATCGTCATCCTTATGTGATATAATTTAGTGATACACATAAATTTAGCTCAACATAAAATATAGTTATAATAAAAATATAATTTTATTCTCAACATTTAAAAATAATTTTGCCCAGTCTACACATTTAATAGCCTACAAGTATGTAAATACGTATAAAATAACATTGATTTTCCTTTTTTTTCGTAACTTTTTAATTTTTTTGTTTTTTGTATAAAAGAAATGATAAATTTGTATATACTTTTCTTTTCTTGTTATAAAACAAAAGAAAATATGTCAGTAAAAAATTATGAAAACACGTTTGTTTGTTTTTTGTTTTTGTTTTTAATAATTTTTATTTATTATTATCCATTACATTTACATAATACAATCAACAACAAGTCTATATAATAAATAAACCTTACATATTTTTTAGTATATTTTTTGCTATATTATTTGGTGGTTTTACAGTTTTTTTTTTTTTTGTTTCATAAAATCTAAGTTATATGATATTAGATACGTTTTATTAATCCGAGAAACGCACATTTTTGTTCGAACAAATTTCTAGGAAATCAAAATATTTGTTTTGTTTTTGTTTAATTTTTGTCAACAACTTAATATTATTTGCATAAGATCAATTTCTTTAGGTTTCATGATTTATTTAATATAATTTATCTATGTGTTTTTGGATTTTGACAGAAAACTTAAAGAACAAATGCAGGAAAATCTATTGCTTAAACTAAATTATCAAAACTTTAAAAGCAAAATCAAATTTAAAAAGTGTACACACATATATGTCACTTTTATAACAATCGAATTGAGTTATAAGGTAAAATATTATTCTTTTCTTAAATACTTTATATAGGCAACTATTCATGTTAACTATTTTAATAATTTTATCGACTAATCGTTATATTTTACACTTTCATTTTTTTTTACGCTAATTTATAAAATAACTTTTTGTTTTTGCTACAATTTTTATTTATTCTACTTTAAAAATGTTGATCAATATTATTGCGTTTAAGGCCAAGTAATAAAAGTGTTATGCAAGATAGCATGCAAAAAAAGGTAATTCTATTATTTCCGGCAGAGACTTGAACTTAAAATTTGGTTTCAATGGAAGGCCAATTGTTTTTCTTAGTTTCATTTTTGTTTTCAGTTGGATCACGGAAAAATATCAAACATGTAAATGACATCGCTCATCAAAAATCTTGAGCATAGTTTTAAAAACCTTTTGCCATCGGAATTTTGAGCATTTAAAATAATGGTAGGTATTCACTGGTAAACGATTTTGTTTTAAAGAACATCGTGTAATTCATGTATCTCAGCCACAGGACACTCCATATTTGTAGTACTTTCTTTTTCAAAACTGGAAGACAAGGAAATGAAATATCGTTCTCATCTGTTTAAAATAAGTGACACAAATTAGAATTCGGATTAAGTCATAAATAATATCGATTAAATGTAAACTAAAAGACCTTCCATTCTAAGAGAGAGTTTTAAATTTGCAGCAAGAAAGTATTTGTACTATCAACAAATGTATGTAATTTCATATTCTAATCAGTGATTATTTTTGTAAAGAAAAACACATGAAATATCAAAAACCAAAAAAAAAAAGTTTTTAGGAATTTTATTTTTAATTCAAAACAAAAAATGTTTACAATTCAACATGACACCATTTTCAATTATCAGTTAAGATGTTATTCTTATAAATCTGTTGTTTTAATATTAAATCATTTTTTATTCCCAAAATTTCTTTCACGTTTTCTTTATGTAATTCTGGATTTCCAAATGATTCTTCAATTTGTCAGCTATTTATATTTTTCCTTATTTACTTTTTGTTTATCTACAATGCCTTAAGTTAATAATTTATTAAAAATACTGCTCTTTCCATCATGCAATTTATAACAATTATTTCCATTTTGCTGTTTTTTTTAAAGTGTTATCCTATAATATTCAGCTAAACAAAAAAAAAGGAAAATATAGTAGTGTTGTTTAAAACAACAATATATTGAATAATTACATCCGGCTATTTCCTTTTACACTTATGTATGTGTTTTGTTTGTTTGTTTAAATCCAAGATGTAAATATTTTAAATTTTTCATTCAATAATTCTTCGTCCTGAATTTAGACTCAAGTGGTAATATAATTCTAAAAAATATTAATATGTTTTTTTCTTAATTTGTTTTACTCATTTTTGTTTTCTTTAGTGTAACTCTTAATAGAATAATCAATTTTATAATTTATTTATATACTTTTAAATTATGTTGACTAGTAACATATACATATATGTATGTATATATATTTGATTTTTTCCTAAAACAAAAAATTATCTTATATTATAATTTCTTATAATGTGCTACTTATAATTATATTAATTTTTCAATTCTCCCGTTGAACATTTTACTTTTCATTTCTATTTTATTAATTTATACGGAGATAGTAATTTATGCTTATGTTATAATAAATATATTTTTAAATTTTATATTTCGTTCTTTATTATTAAGTTTTTTTTTGTAAAGAAAAGAAAACTTAATTTGTTCATGTTTTTGTTTCTTGTAGTCGAAAAGATTAGATTTGTATGTCTATTTTGGGGGGAAGAGTGGAGATTCTATTGAAAGTAGTCCAAGTAAAAACAATAAAACAAAATCTATAACGAAGCCTTTCCATTTAATAATATTAAAAAAATAAGAAATTTCTCTCCTAAGAAAACAAAAAGGCTGCCAGCAGCGTAACAGTTTGTTTTCAAAGTTTCCTTTAAATAAAAATCAGGAAGGATAAAAAATTTGTGCTGATATGACTATTTTAATATATTTTAAATTCTGTTTTTGTTTTTATTTTTTCTTATTAACACTTTTTACTTCATTTTTGTAATTAAAAAAAAAAAAGAAAAAAACTATTGGCTTTGAAATTTTAGATGTATTACTTGTGGCTTCTTTGAAATCATTTCAAGACATTTATTTAAGTTTAATTCTTATTATAATATTTTATGTGTTAAATGTCATCCATTAATAAGGTTGATTTTATTTGGTTTGTGTAGTGTTTATTAATTTAATAAAGTGTTGAATGTTTTGTTTTTTATCTGTTCTTTTTTTGTTAATTTACTTTAAAACTAAGTTGTTGGCAGTATAAAGATTATTTAGCTATGCTATATGACATACCTTTAAATACAAACCAATCACCTTATAATGACGCAATTTAAATTTAAGGACACAAAACTAAATGAGATACAAACCGTCAAGCATTTGTGTTGAAATTAAAAAGGTTATCATGTTATGCTAATAGTTATAAAATTCAAATTGACAGGTTATGTTTGACTGTTTTTAATCAAAAAAACGTAATAAAATTATATCAATTGTTGATAGTTCGCGTTAAGGGCCTTACAAGCACTTTATTTTAACTATTGTAATGCAATTTATTACTTTCAAAATCAAAAAGAAATAATTTAAGAAATAAGATAAGTTTCTTTCTTTTTTTATCAACAGCTTATCTTAAATTTTCATTAAAAAAAAAAACAAAATGACAACAATTAAAGAATAAACTTAAAATTTGTGTCGGTTTCATCGGTCCTGCACACATCCATTTCGCTGTCGGCCCTATATCGAATTCGCTTAAATTTTCATATCTTTTCGTTAACAAATTTAATTTTCTAATTTTTAACTTTACAACTATAAACTTATAATGAAGATTAAGAACCCAATTAACCGTCTCCACCAGTCGTTTAAATTATAGCAACAGTAATAATAGAAACGATAGTTACTATCATTCGGAATATGTACAGTTACTAGGATATTGTTTTGAACTAAAAAACAAATAATTGATGACCATATTAACACGAAACGTTGCTTTGAATCAAATTTACTGCCTGCTCTATGGTAACTAGTCGCTGCCGCCGATGATGCATAATATGGCATCGTACAGCGACTTGTTATCGATGGAACTGGTTGACATTCAACCAGTGGATCGCTGGGCAGGTCAATGATGTCATCGTAATAGTATACAAGGCCCGAGTAAGCATAGTATGGCAGCTTTTCAAGATCATCGATGCTATCTATTGATGTTGCGTTACTTCTTTTAGTATTTGTTGGTGTACTCAGGGGAGTACCAGAAGTTTGCGATGAAGAGCCTGACCCAGAACCAAGTCGTTCTTCTAAAGTCGTATTGTTATCTCGCAGGTTGGCAGCTGTAGTTAAGTTTTTACTCCCCGAGCCATCATCGAAATCATCACAGTATATACAGATGCCATGCGTAGGCGGATCACAGTAACGGTAACAGCATTCTGGTGGGCCATGATTAGATTTAGATAATTGTTCACCTGTTTCCGGAATATCTTGATCTGCATACAATTAACAAATGTATATTTGTTAAAATTGCAAAATAATAAAAAAATAAATACAACTTACCCAGACACAGAAATGTCGGTTCTCCAGCGTACTGTGTTGGATAGGCTGGTGCCCGATCACCCGGAAGCAGATATGGACATTTTTGTTCTACCGTCTCACATACACTGCGACATGGTCGTATTCTTCGTCTTTTTCGGAATTCAATTTTTCTTTTCGTTCTTTAATAAAAACAAAATAGTTTATTTTAGTGAATAGTTTAATAATCATTTAACAAAATTTGTACGTCTAAGCAACGAAAACACGTCCATTTTGCATAATCTCAAACCAAATTACCTTGTTAAAAGCCTTGATATCACGGTACCCTCAACGCATGGATCCTTGTTATTGGCAGTCGATATGGAATCTTCACTCTGAGGAGAGCCGCTCGATTCTCGCTCGTCAATATTACCAGGTGTCCTTGTATTCGAATTCGTTCGTTTGCAATTCTTTTTTGTTTCACTCGCAGCTCGTTTCGCCAGAGGGTTCTGTGAGTTTGGTTGTTGCTGCTGTTTATATTGTTGTCCTATCACTGCTGACTTCAAAGAATTTCTCAAAAACAACGCTGATGATGTTTCTGATGATGATTGCTTTGAAATACTGGGAGACTCAATGGATTCATCTTCATCATCGTCATATAAACTAAGACTGTCCTGCTGAAATCGATCTCTGTCGAAATTCTCATCGTTATCGTTTGTACCAAATCGGAACTGATCTTCGGATGGCTCTTGTTGCTGCTGCTGCTCTTGCTGCTGATGTTCTTCCTGTTGGTTTTTGTTGTTTGTATTGTTATTTATTGATTTCGATGTTGCCGTTGTTTTAGTTGTAGTTGCCGAATCTTTGCTGGACATAGTTGAACTATTTTCTGCGAAGTATGGTATTAGTGTACTGCACACCCAGCGACGATAAGCCTCCTGGAAGCGAAACCAAATGCAAATCATCAATAAAATTTTTAAAAATAAAATCTTATTGACTTAGTGTTTCTATATGCAAATTCACAATCAATTTCCACTTGACCCATTCACTTAGAAATACTCAACTCTCAACAACTATTTTGTTGGCCTAGCTCAAAAGAAGGAATATGCTCCTCTACTGGGATTGTCAATTATCTAATCGTCATGTCGCAATAGCTTTAATGCCCCAAACAAGCCCCACTATTATCAACACCTCAGCTCAGCTTCAGCTGTGACCCCATTGAAATACCGAAGACCAAGCCTTGTATCCACCACCATCCCTGTCCTGCCCTGCTATGGCACCACCCAATGGAATTGATGAATACTGCAAGCGATAAAAGCATCATTATTTTCATGAGTAGAAACTTAAAAATGTTTCTTTTTCTTCTTTTCGAAGGTATTCATAGCGTCCCCTTCCGTCTTATCGCTTGGCATCGGGAGATACTTTAAGGGTACTCAATTCCTCAATTGTATTGTATTGGCAGAGTAAAGTGGGAAATGGTTGGTGGTATTGCGGGAGCCGGTGAGGCTACGGGGTGTGGGTCAATTTTCATGTTGCTGTGGCTGGATACGTACCTGTATTTTTCTGACGGTGTTCGCTCACGTTGAAGCTGATGTGGCAAGGGTACGCAGAGCAGAAGTACCATCAAGCTAAACCGACGACATCAGAGTCAGCAAGATGAAAGTGACAGAGCAAAGCAGAGCGTGCATTGGGTTGTCATTTTGTTTTGCTTTCACCTCATGGAATTCTGAGATTGTTAAGTGAGAGCCAAGCAAAATGGGACATTATCAATGCTTTGAATAGTGGGTGAAGGCGCCACACGTTGCGGGGTAGCTCATTGTGCCCGCCTCGTGGTGAAGGTGGAAGAAAGCAGATCATCGTTGTAATGATTTGCATAGGTACTTTGGGAGATTAAGTGTTTTATGGTGTCCTTGTTGTCGTTTATTGGGCATTGTTTATGTTGTTTTGTTATTTTTTTTTTCATCCTCTTGTTCATTTTTAGTCTTCAGTTTTCTTTTACTTCCCATTTTAGAGAACATCACAAGCTTGGATTTTATGATTTTCTCTTGATTTTCTATAGACGGGACAGAATGATAATGTCTTTCTTGTTTAAGCTGTTGACGTTTTGCATGGAGATAAGAGTAAAAATGTGGAAAGGATTTAAGTTAAGTACTTCCCCTTAAAGAACCAATTAAAATCCATGCACGATAGTAATTCGGTTGTTAAATTTTATATTGAAACTCTTCTTCTTAATGAATTGATGTTTGAGTTCAAGATTGAAGAATTGAACTATGCAATTCAGCGAAGAATACAGTATGTATTTTTTTCCATCGATACATCGAACCCTTTTTGTTTTCAGTTCAAAACTTAAGTGAGGGATAAGAATATCAATGGTTTTTAAAGATGCTTAAAAGATGTTTTTGAACTAATAATAAGTTGGTTTATAGATACCTATTTATAACTTATAAGTCATAACGTATACTAAAAAAAATATATGTTTATAAATGAATGGAAAAAAATCAGACAGGTTGTTTAGTTATATAAATTGAACAGTAAGAGTTTTTGTATTTTTTTAAACGCCTCATGTTCAGACAGTTTCAATCTGTCCGTAAGATTCATCTTCTTGCAACTTTTGTTGTTGTTCGTTCTCTCCTAACGTATCTCATTGTTCCCATGGTGAATGTGGCCACGTGACATTTCCATCAGTAGCCAGGGAATCAATGAAATTGGAGGATGAAATTCAAGAATTGGTAGATATGTACATGATATATACATATATAAAAGAGTACAATTTGCAGCAGCACACACTGACACGTGCTGACATAGAACGCTCTGTTCGTATTATCCACGAGTTTTTTTTTAAACACCACAACGCTGATAACTATTAACTGAAGTGACATCTGGTGCTCAGTCTGAAACTATACACTACACATTTTGTATCCTTTTTACTGAGATTTAGAAAAGTTTCTTTTTCGAACTTTATCAAGTACTTATAATAAATGGAAATAATTACTTTTGCTGTTACGTATTTGTTATTTACTTTAGAAAATCGAATCCATTCCCTGTCTAGTCAACACGGAAGGAAAAAATCGAAACGAATGTTCTGAGGATACTATGTAAGTGAAGCACCCTATTAAAAACTAATGTTACCAACATACACATTTTACAAACTGTCAAATATTTCATTTTTTATTTTATGGATGGTCATCCTAACCTGCCTCTAAGGTTGGCCGCCATCTGCGATAGACTCACTTTCTTACATCTCATATTATAATTGAATTATTATATTATATCTTTAAATTGAATAAAGTTTATGAATTATAAAATTATAACATTTGGCGACGAGGACCATGGACGAGGCTACGTTAAAAAAAAATTATAAAGCAGCAACAAGAATGGATGGAAAAACTATTGAAAGACAATCAAAAGACAATGGAAGAAGTTGTCAAAGCGGCTAGCAATCATCACGTGGCTACGAGTGCTGTGCCACATTTTCGATCTTTTGATGAGCAAAAAGACAAGTGGGAAACGTACATATCTCAGCTCCAGCAACATTTCTCAGCGCATGCAATCACAGACGAAAATATGAAGAGGGCACACTTCCTTTCATCATGTGGGACTTTTCTAAATGAATTGCTCACAAAACTGATTGACACTGATAGCGTAAGTGCACATTCATTTAAAGACATAATTGATAAACTAACGAAACATTTTGAACAAAAAATACACGTCTTGGCATCTCGCTGTAATTTTCTGCGCAATAAAATGAAACCGGGCCAATCATATGGGGATTGGATTGCAGATCTGAGGGGCTTAGCGAAGACCTGCAGTTTTGTGTGCACTAATGACAGTTGCAGAAGGTCGTATGCAGAATTTATGATAAGAGACATGGTTACATTCTACACACCTCACGATCAAGTACGAACTGCAGCAACTCTAAAAAAGAACCCCACGTTGGAAGAAGTAGAGATGATAGCAGCGGCATACGAAGAAACACAATTAGCTTCAAATATAATCAAGCCGGCAACTCAGCCATCCACATCATCGGCATCTAATGACATAGAGGTTAATCAAATTGAGAGGAGAGAATCTCGCAATCAGAGTAAGTCCAATTTTGGAGATTATCTTAATCGTAAATCATGTAAGAACTGTGGAGTCAATCACGATCGTAGTCAGTGCAGGCATTTAGAGTCGTTTTGCGACATATGCAATAAAAAAGGCCACATAAGCAACGTATGCTTAGGTGCAGGGCAAACAGGTAGGCAGGGAAGGTGGTCAAAGGCAAAATACAATAAGCGTTCAAAGCAGAACAGAGGACGTCCTAGGTCGAGGCAAAGCAATTCTGAGTTTAACAACAAGAGGCAATCAGTTCATTCGGTATACAGCATAGAATCTAGCCAACAATCAAGAGAGGGCAAAAGTATATCATCGATTAATTCTCTAGGAACCTTTAGCGATGCTAATGAGAGCATTGAGATGGGGGAAATAAGCAAAAGGGAGACTCAGATGTTCGTCACTCTCTCAGTAAATGGTCGGCAAATGAAATTTCAAATTGATACGGGAGCAACGTGCTCTTTAGTTGGCGATGAGGGTTATGAAGAGCTAGGCAAGCCACAATGCAGCAAAACCACGAAGGTACTCAAAGTATATGGAGGTTTCAATGTTCCCATTCGTGGTGTTATTCAAGTGAGTGTAACCAAAGAAGGCAAAGTGACTAAGTTGCCACTTTTAGTAGCTAACACTCGATCAGGTGGAAATATTTTGGGTCTTGATTGGTTTGCAGCGCTTAAGTTTAGCGTTAGTTCCAGTAGTAACAATGAGGTGAATCTTCTGTCAGAATATTCTACAGCGAAACTGCAATCTGAAGCAAAATTACTATGTGAAAAACATAAAACCGTTTTCAACAATACTTTGGGTTGTAGCAAGTTGTTCAAGGCCCACATAACAATGAAAGAAGGTTCGCAACCGAAATTTTTCAAATACCGCCCACTTCCATTCTCACAAAAGGCTGCCGTTTAGGCTGAGCTTCAACGCTTAGAAAGTTTGAATATTTTGAAGCCGATAAAAACGTGCCAATGGGCCGCTCCCATTGTGGTGGTATCGAAGCCGAACGGGGCAGTTCGCATTTGCGGGGATTTTAAAGCGTCCGTAAATCCCCAGCTAGAGGTTCATGGGTATCCATTCCCAAGATTTGAAGAGTTGTGCCATCAATTGCAAGGGGGTCAATATTTTACAAAGATCGATCTATCGGACGCATATTTACAAATACCATTGGATGAGGATTCCAAGCAAATATTCGTTATCAACACTGAGTTTGGTCTTTACCAGATGCAAAGACTTCCTTTCGGAGCGGCGTGTTCAACGGCTATATTTCAACAATATATTGATCAGCTATTGGCTGGTTTGGAATGCTGTGGTGCTTGTGTAGATGATATTATCATCTCGGGAAGAAATAACTCTGAGCACCTTCAGAATTTAAGAGTACTTCTTGAGAGATTGGAGCAGCATGGCCTAACATGTAAGATAGAAAAGTGCGTGTTCGCGCAAGAGCAAATCAATTATCTGGGTCATGTCATTGACTCCAAGGGTAAAAGACCCTCAGATGAGCGTGTAAAAGCTTTGTTGAAACTACCTGCCCCTACAGATGTCAAAGGTCTTGAAGCTTTTATTGGAAAAATAAATTATTACAATCAATATATTGAAAATTTTGCTCATCTAGCAGCTCCTCTGAATCTTCTAAGAAGCAAAGATCAGAAGTTTGTATGGGGAAAAGAGCAAAGCGAGGCATTTGAAAAGCTAAAAAGCAAAATTGCAAAGGTGTCCTGTTTGGTTCACTTTTCTGAGCAGTATCCGGTAACCCTAGCTACCGACGCTTCATCGTATGGTATCGGAGCTGTGTTGTCACACATTTTTCCTGACGGTTCCGAGCGCCCAATAGCTTTTGCTTCCAAGACGCTGACTAAAAGTCAAAGAATGTACAGCCAAATTGAAAAGGAAGCTTTATCTATAATTTTTGGTGTACGAAAGTTTAATCAGTATATATATGGACGTGAGTTTGAACTGATCACAGACCACAAGCCTCTACTCACCATTTTCCATCCGAACAAAAAATTGCCTGAAATGACCATCCATCGACTGCAACGATATGCCAACATTCTCATGAACTATAACTACAAAATTCGATACAGACCTACCAAAGAGCACTGTAATGCAGACTGTCTCTCTAGATTGCCTCTAGGGCCTGACCCGATTTTTGACAATGAAGAGCAAGAGCAAGTGTTATCAATAGAATCAATCTACGAAACGTTATTGGAAGAGTTCCCCATCACAAGCCAAACAATAGCCGAATTTTCGGCCAAAGACGTCATACTCCAGAAAGTCTTTAAATATATAAAAAATGGTTGGCCCGCAAAAATAAGTCGCAATGATAAAGATTATGAAGCAATTTTGCCGTATTTTAGTAGAAAATTATGTCTTTCTGTTTGTGCTAACGTTATTCTTTTTCAGTCAGAGCATACAAGAGTCGTTATTCCCGTTGAACTGCAAACTAAAGTTATTTCCATGCTTCACATAGGACATTGGGGCATAAGTCGCATGAAGCACTTGTCACGCCAATATTGTTGGTGGCCTGGTATTGACCGTCAAATTGAGAAATTAGCTGCTGACTGCAAAGCGTGTCAGGTTCACTCCAGTCAATCACCCAAAGAATATAGTAGTTGGCCTAATCCCAGCTCACCCATGGAAAGAGTGCATTTGGATTACGCTGGTCCATTTCTTGGTAAGATGTGGCTCATAGTTGTAGATGCCTATTCTAAATTTCCCTGGGTGGTGAAGATGAGTTCGTCTACGTCAACAGCAACCATTATCGCGCTCAAATCAATATTTGCATTGGAAGGGTTACCAAGAACCCTTGTTAGCGACAACGGTACTCAATTTGTGTCGAGGGAATTTAACGACTTCTGCAAAAACTATTCAATCCAGCATTTGACATCAGCCCCATTCAATCTGGATCCGGAGTCTAATGGTGCTGCGGAACGAATGGTTCGAACATTCAAAACTTCAATGAAGAAGATTTTAAATGAGGGTGGCAACTATGACGATGCCCTCCAGACATTCTTATCATCATATAGGGCATTCCCAAATGACACAGGAAAGTCTCCAGCTGAATACCTTCATGGTAGACCACACCGAACAATTATTTCAGCAATGTTACCAGATGATCCTAGGCCAGTGGTTACTTCAAGCAAGTTTAAGCCTGGTGACGCAGTCTACGCGAGGGAGTACTTGAAACGAAATCGTAACGAATTTAATAAAATTAGTTGGAGTCAGTCAAATGTTATATATAAACGAGAGTCGTAGTTTGTTAGGTTTTTTGTTTAAAGATTGCAAATAACATATTTTATAGTAGTTCTACCTTGAGAATGACTAGAATACTTATAGAAAAGTCAAAAGAGAAGGAAAGTAAACATATTCGAAATAGTTTAACACACTACATCTGTCAACAAATACATGCAAGTAAGAATGTATTTAGGTTTTCAACGTTCATTAAGAAATAAGATGCAGGAAAAATTATAGTAAAAAGTAAGTGCAATAGTTATTAATAAATTGCCTACATAGATTTTAGCCAAACATAGTAAAAAAGAGTGTTGTTAGAAACAGCTGTGATGTTTTTGATATGTGCCTTATGAAGTACTTAATAAAATTTCCGAAATGTACATTGGGTTATTATTGTATAATATTAAGTTATATTTTGTTTCAGTAACTAATGCTAGTTAGTGAAACCGACCATTTTTTCTTAGTTTATTTTTATTAATACTATGAAGGTATATTTATTTATTATTATTAAGGTATATTTCTTTTTTCAGATTTTATAAACAAATTTTGAAATTATTGGTATGTTATAGAGTTAATGAATCATGTTAAGTTCTTGATATTAGTTAAATGTATGAATATACAAAAAATGAAAACTTGGATTTTATGTTACATATTAACTTGTTAGTCATTGTGTTATTAACGTAAATGCCTTTCTAGACTTACCGTGTGCATAACTAAGTACTTGCATCTTCTGAATTTTCACGTATTTTCAGTTCGAGGTGTTTAAAAAAATAATAAATTTTACAGGGTCATGAACACATAGGTATAGACGAAACGTTTGATAAAATGGGGACAATATAGGAAAAGAAGGACTTTATACTTTTTCTTGACTCAAAAATACTTTTCACCAAAAATTGTAACGTATCCAAAGTTGAACCAAAACCATTCATAATCCCCATTTAGAATAACACTATTCAATCAATCTATGTAAATTCAAACCACTACAAACAGGAATGAAGACAAACATAAATAAGATTACGATGGATAAACAATATGTATGTTAAGGAAATATTTATTTTTTTTATCTGTAAACATGTAAGTAATGTATAAACAAACACAAATTTACTTAAATAAAACATATAATGTCGGACTTTACACTCTGTCAAGAAAATGTACTTATTTTCAGTTTAAAGCGATGTAACATACCATTAAATCTATT
Source organism: Sphaerophoria taeniata (assembly GCA_943590905.1). NCBI lineage: Eukaryota > Metazoa > Arthropoda > Insecta > Diptera > Syrphidae > Sphaerophoria > Sphaerophoria taeniata. The sequence goes on from OX016540.1 coordinate 929,139, forward strand.
TTTGTTTAAATTAATTGTTAAATATAACTCATTCTATATAAAAAAAACACTCTTCTGGATCTTTACATCCTTTAAAATTTAAAATATTTGTGTTTTTGTTATGTTTTAACTTGAAGAGATCAATTGTCTGTAATGTAGTAATATTCTTATAAAGAATATTTTTTGTTTGTTTTTAATTTAATTAAAAAAAAATACTAAAAATAATATATTTTTTTGTGTTCGTGTGGTCGGTTCCACTCACCTGCATCGAAATCTGAATCGTCGCTATCAAAGCTACTTGATTCTTTCTGCTCAACAACAGTGTCCTCGGAATTCGTGATAAAATTACCTAATGAGTTAAAGGACGATGGAACGTTTTTGCATCCAAACCACCAATGCGCTGACGGTCGAGGGAATGGTGGATCTGCGGTATCAACCTGAAGATAAAAGACAAAGAATAGAATTAGATTTCTTCTTTAAGAAAGACTACAATATCTTTGAAAGAAATACATTTATAAGGAACTAACCGAAAATGTTCTATCGTTGAACCGATAGTATTTATCACCCTTAAAGAAGTAAATGTAACCATTTGTATACTGTAGCGCAGCATCAAGGTTATTTGGCAAGCCTTCCCAATTCGAAATTGGTTTTGGATAATTTGCCTTGACCGGCGGCCTCTGCAATGGATCGAATCCCCAGAATTTACTTCCTTTATAGAAGTAGATCTTTCCATTACCACCCCAAACCATAGCAGCATCCAAATGATCGGGAATGCCAATGAAACCTTCACTGATTTCCTTGGGATATTCACCGTCAACTTGTCGTCCCGAATACCTCCAGTACTTGGTGCCCTTGAAGAAGTACGTTTTGCCATTTTTATATGTAAATGCAGCGTCAATGTCACCTTTAGTAAAAAAAAAAAAATAATGAATGTTTAACAGTTCCTCCAATGGTATTTAAAATATGTTCGTACCTGGAAGACCTGGCCATCCTTCTGAAATATATTTTGGATATCCATCGGCTACTGAGTTTTCTGTGAGCTTATAATACATTTGCCCTTTGAGGGCATACGTCAGACCATCATGGGAATTGAATAGTGCATCGATTTTAGAATCTTTACACAGAATAGAATCTTCGTGAGGTCTTGTGGGAATAACAGCTGGCCTCGATGTTGTTTTTGGAATGTTTCCTCCACCTACTTGATTTGTCTTTTTTCCGTAGAGTGCTTGTATAGCCAAGACATCATCGGAATCCAATTGGAACACAGGATCGAAATCACTATAGATAGGAGCCATCAAGGCTGATTGCACATCGGAATGACTTAGTCCAAGAGAATGACCAAACTCGTGAGCTGCTGCTTGGAACAAATTTGTACCTCGAGAACTGGAAATTGTCCAATACTCAGCATCATCGAAATGAGCGTCACCTCCATCGACGGGGAAAAACGCATGGGCCAAGGTACCACCGGGGCCCTCAAATGGATGTCCATCACCGTGTTCACTTTCTTCAAATCTGTACAAAAAAAAAAGTTACTAACAATTTCCATTAAGCTAAATATAAGTAAGCTTACTTAATTTCAATATGAACTGGTCCGGTCTTTTTGGGTGTAAAAGTTAAATCAGTATATTCGCTCCACACATTGAAGGCTCTCAAAACCTCAGCATCGACATCGGCCTTCTTGAGTCTCCAGGGATATTTTGAAATTTTGAAAGTCAGTCCTTTCACACGCCAACGACTGCCTTGAAGGCCATATCGTTTTGATCGGTTATCAGTTCCGAAACCAACTTTATCCCTAACACCACATCTTGGCAGTGACATGTACTGCAAAGTTTCTTCATCCAATTCACCGGTCACATTTACACCGACGAATCCTTGAAAATCTTGAATAGCTTTGGTCCATGTGCTGGCATCTAAGAGCCCACCATTGGCTGGGTTTCTAGCTGCCGCTGGAAGATATCCGAATTGTGACAGGTATATCTGGAAATGTTATGAAAATAAGTCAAACAAGTCTTGATGGAGTTTGTAAACAAAATAACAACATAACCATTGCTCTAGCATCGACGAAACATTTCAAGATGCTATAATTCAGTATCAACAACATGAATCTTAAGATCCATAATGAACAATTCATATCAAAAGAAAAGAAAAAAAATGAATGACAAAGTTCTCGTAATACACGACCGATCCGACTCGCGATGTGATCAATAGAAGACTAAAAACCTAAAATATTTTGAGAATTGAGATTTCGATAGCCAATATCTTGACCAATTAACATGCAATGCACACTCAATCCATAGGCACATGTTGTCATGATTTCATTAAATGACAAGGACGAATTTGATGAGATCGCAAATCGAAATCGATGACAGGAAAACTAAAACAACAATACCTACATTTTAATGTTAAGAAATAAACAATTCTTAAATTATGTTTATTTGGAGATTGGAGTGATAATCGGCAATGCATAATAAATAGACAGAATGCAAGTCAGAACATATGCAAGCGATGAGAAAAAGTTGGTATTTTGGAAAAGAACTGAAGTTTATTGCAATGATTAAATTTTTGCACTTAAGTCTCGAAGAAGGTTATTTATTAATGACCGTTGTTGAATTTATAGACTTTTGGTTTTTGCTGCTTACTTTTTCTTAGCATACCTAATAAAAATGACATACGAATGCCACTTTGGTTGGATGGATATGACGTTTGATTGTGGGACTTGAACCGTTTTGAGTTTTGTATCGGTTCATTAACCTCGTTAAATTTTATGATTTCTGGAAGAAATTGCATTTAAATTGTTTGTCACACGTCTTACGCTTAAAACGAATAACTGAATTTAAGAAATTATGTTCGATCCTTCATTATTTGGTTAGTTGCTTTTGCAACTGCTTTATAGAGCTAAATCTATTAGAATGCCAAAGGACCATCAAAGGATTTCTTAAATCCAAAGGTGCAGATCATACTGACAGAACTCCATAAAATAAGTTCCTAAAATTTCATCACAATTTGAATAATTCAACAGCGCGTGTAATCAAACAAGTAAGGAACTAAGAAACTATTCATTAAACTGAATTCGCCAGAAACTAAAAACATCCCAATCAAAAAGATAAGTTTCACGTTCATATATCACAAACGAAACGTGATGAAGTTAGCTATTTATTTCCCATTGAAGTTAACTCCCTATAATCAAAGCTTTTTGTTTCAGAATTATTGAGTAAGAAGAAGAAATAAATAAAAATTACTGATGGCATGCTAACAATTAAAAACACATATATATTGAAAATTCTAACTGTTCCTATACCTATGAGAATTTTGTCCCTAAGGCTTTAGGGATCCCCACCACTTTTCATCTTATACGTCAATCAATCACTCGAATGGCTTCATTTTTTCTTGTTTCTTATAAGCTTTATACTACAACTACTTTATCCAATAAGGCTACATCAGAAACTTTAAATGTTGACACTCGGTGCCTGCACAGTCAATTTGTTCTTCCTAGTTTCGATGATGATGGTGGTACCTACGTATTTCGATGAGGGGACGAACTTTGAATTTTAAATATCGATTTGCTTAGAATATCGTTATGGACATACCTACACATGAAATTATGAATCGATTAAAGTTTTTTGCTTGTTTCAATATTCTTTTCATGAATACATAATTTATCACCTGGCAAAAGATAGGGACTTGAATCTACGTCAGATATAAAAAATATAATTTTTTTCTACAAGTGTGATTCACCTTGCAATTGTTTCTGTCTTTTATGATTCGTTTAAGGAGATCTGTTATAATGGATTGAATTTGCTTATGAATTTGAAATTAAAAGGAAGCTTACGCGTTTTGTTGGTGTATGAATACACACACAGTTATGTTTATTAATAAAATTGTAATTGATACCATTTTTTGACATAAAAATAATATACCTAAAAATATATTTATTTTCAAATTAATTGGACGATTTCAAATTCAAATTAATCGAAACCTAATAAGCATCAAATGTTTTCAACAAGTCACGGACAAAGGTTGACCAGGGTAAATTATTTTACATTTAGATATTTGCTAAAAGGGTTTCTATTCCCGATGCAAAATAAAAAGAAGATCAAATCAAAATATTATCATTAGATTCATCCGTCTGTTACATGATTTAAATTCTGTCTCTTAATGACATTTTTCAGTAACAAAAGTTCCATGTATCCGTTTGGTGTTCGTGTGATATTCATCTGATTTGCATGAGTTGGAATAATGGTGATTTCTGAGTTTTTGTTCTTTTTTTATTAGTCAACCTCCAATTGAATGTCAAACTAAACGCACCTATACCTTGGACTTGCACTTGACTGTCAATATTAAGTATTTTAATTCCATAAAGCCTGTCAAACGTAAACATAAATTACATTAACAGATTCGTGCAGTAAATGCGTTTGCTATTTTTCTGTGCATTAATATTAAAATGAGAGGAAAAAACTGCAATGCACGTAGCGGCAGTTCAGAGAATAAGGTTGTTAGTAAAATTTATGAAATGTTGGTCATGCAATCATGAGATTTCTTATTTCAAGAACGTTTTTAACAAGTAGGAAATTATATTTAAACAGCTGCATCTAATAGTTTTTGTTTTTTGTTTGAAAAGTTTTTGGAATATTAACAAAATTACTCATCAAATAAAATACTGCGGTTTTACCGAATTAGCTTCTTTATAGTCTTTTAAAATTTAATAATTGGAAATATTATAATTCAAAGATCGTCTAGTGCCATGAAACACACCTAACTGACCTCATCAGACGCAATTGATTTTTCGTTTAAAAACACTTTGTTTGTTAAAAGTTGCGTGTCACACGCTATTAAGTCGCATTAAACTCACCCTTCCATTTGCTATGATGTATACTCTTGAAACAACCAGCTTTTTAATTAAACTGTATAGTCCATATATCTCCTGGGTTTTTCATAATATTTATTATAGACATCAAGTTCATAAAGTATATGATTAGAGTGACCCAAAATCACTGCAAGGAATATGCGAACAATGAACATTTTCTTTCTTCAAAAATCGATTCTATTTTTGTATTTTTGGCCTCAATTCATAATTAATTGAAAAATAAATTACAAAATTACATGAAATGTATATCTAGATTTAACATTCTGTTTAATTCATTATATTAAATTTTTGTTTAAATAGAGAGACAAAAATTTCAACAAAAATCCTGCGAATGCCATTTTTTCAAAGTTCATTACCCTACATGGGAATTAAGGCCTATCTATAACCTGAAACAAAACACCCATAAACTACTCTGTCGGCAATCAGTCGACTTCCTCAAAAAAAAGAATGAATAAAAATATAAAACAAATAATTATAGTTGGGTTGTGCGCACCCCTTGTTGAAGTGTTGGTGGCATTTTGAGTTGGACATTCAAACCTACACCAAACCATCAGCTGATACCAATCAACAAAATTATGCAAATAAATTTGGTCAAGACGTCAAGAAGCGCTCTTTTAAATGAAATTAGTATGGACAACGCAAAACGCACAAACAGTCACTTTTAAATTTCCAGCAACGTTCCCAATATTTACATGATTTTTGTAGTTTCAACCGATCGACCGACATCGGGAATATGTAAGTGAAAAGAATATATGTACCTACATGAATAAAAGTCTCGAAAATTACTTAACAGAAATCCTGTGTTTCCGAATAAGATTTGCATGAATTGTCAGTTCTTGGGAATTGATTTGTATTCCTGTGATGATTTTCGAAACGAGGTCACTAAGCATCTTACTTCTGTTTTGAACGATAAAAAGAAGAATAAAGGCAATCCTTTAACGGGTGGTAAACAAAATTCAAGCTAGCCCATATAAATTACAATAAAATGTTTATGACTTCAGGATTAAAGTGACATTTAACACATGTTCTTTTTTGTTTAATGTCTTTTGTTTCATTTAGAGACTGCATCGGACTTTTGAAATTTAAATTCTAACAGAAAGTTCAGAATTGATAAAATTGTATTTTTTTAACGGCGTTGACTTATTCGATTTTTGTGACAGAGCGTCCACATATTGAATTGTAATATTGTGATATTGCAATTTTGTATTGAGTTCTGAATAATTAACAACAAGGAACTATTAATTTTTAATTTAAGGAAAAAACATTTTTTATTGTTTATTTTATTGCTGTCGTCAATGAATTAATCAAATCCATTTGTAACTAATTATCTTGGAATACAATATCTGATCTCGGCTAACAAATCAAATAATAACTAGTAACCTTACGAAAAGGGAATCTTGGAGGTATTATTAACCAATTAATTGTTGTTAAGTTCGTCGTTGAAAACAATCGATTGAATTGTACGTGTTTAATTGCTGGATAATGTTCTTAAAATTCGATCTGATCAGTATTCTTGTTCAACAAGCATTCAACAAAACAGTTCAATTAATTGCTTGTTAATAAATCAATGAAAGATTTCCACGGAGCATTTATTTATACAATTTAAAAAACTACACAAAAATATATATGTACCTATGAACTTTCGATAGCGGTTAGGTGTATCATTCAAGTAGGTAATGAATCATATTTTCGAACAAAATATGTTTTCCTCTTATCTTATTAAAAAGTAATTATTTTTGAGAAAAACTGTGTCCATGAAAATTAAACATTGTATTCTTTAATTTAACTCAGAATTAACAGTTTCAAGCATACATCAAAATATTTGTGTACCAGTTAATCGGTAATCAAATACAAAAAAAAAAAATACTCCTCAAACTTCAGCTAATTAGTTTCAATTTCGTCCTGACCTAGTTTGTTCATTCAATTCGGAAAGTTAATAATACATGAACGATGAACTGGTTTAATTTTCTCCAACTTGATATTCGTTTGCATGGTAAATTCACAGTTAGCAACTTCAGTCTCAACGAACGTGTTTCCTTTAAAGTTCGTTTATGCAGAGTGTGTAGGTGAAACTCTATTCAAAGGATAATAATACAACCAAATTATTTACATAGCCACCCGTACAAAGTGCTTTATTGGGTCATTCAACTAAACTACTTATCGTGGCGTATGCGTAACCTTTTATTTTGTTTGTTTTCTTTGATTTTGTTTTATAGTTTGACCTCATTACGTATACGAAATTATAATTTCTCAAATATATTTAACCTCATTTTTAAAGGTAAAAATTGATTTTGTTGGAGTATGTTTTACTCTCGTTTTTGTGTGTGTTTGCTTTTTCTGTTGAGCCAATTTTGTCGGATATATTGCGTCTTTTCTTTAGGTAGCAAAGGCATCAGATGTGGATTACGTCATTTGTGAAGCGGCATTCCAGTGGCAATAAAGTAAACAGAAAGTGGGGAAGAAAGTTGAGACAAGTTTTGTAAACTGTTGTCACCACTTTTACTCTTGACGACCAAAAAACCGGCAGAAATAATAACCGACTCGATCATTGGTGGCGTGTTGGGTTTGTTTTGGACTGAATATTTACTACAAGGATCCAGTTTTGTTTTACTTCATCACCTACAAGGAGAAGTTAGGAGTTTTATCTCTTTTATTATTTAACTGCAGATCTGTTTGCTATTTCCGCTTTTTGTCATTTTCATTAAAGATAGTATCATAAACTGTACGGAGATATTTTAGAAATAGTTTATCTCACAACATTTCTTCATTTTAAATTTGATTTTATATTTTATACACAGTACACTATGGCGTATGTGGAACATTTTAAAAATATATTTAAGCAAAACTTAAATTTTGTCTATTATTAACTAGAATCGAAATATCGTTGACATTATTTCTGTTTATAAATTCCTATATTTCTAAGGAATTTGTGTCCAACTATGTTTGTTACGAAAATAAAACCCAGCGACAGGTACTTGCACAGCCATTTAGCCACAATAAATTGCAGCACAATGGAATTCTTAAATACCATGTCAGCAGCTGTAAAGGGTCATTTGGCAGCAATTATTATCTTAAGGCATTTTACTTTTAGGACTTGATTTTAGATGAGGTGACCAGCATGGTTCTATTAAAAGAAAACATGACAAAAATACAGTGCACAACGATTAGTTTCAGCGTGAAATATTTGTCTTTTTAAGCGAAAACAAAACAGGTGGTAACCGAACATTTATAAGGCAACCAGTCAATGGTTTTTTTTCTTTTTTTTTTTGAAAATCTAAAACTCGTTTCAGAAGCTTGCATTTGTATGTGTGTGTCTATGCACTTCTTACTCCGTTTAAAAGGAAAAACGAAAAAAACGTAGAAATATGCTACTGGTAAAAAGGAAGCAACCTTCACCTCGTCAGTAGAATGAATTTATGGGGTTGGTGTTCTACTTTGACCGTTCACCGGGCGGTTGAAACGGGTTTTTGTTTTCTTTTATTTTACCTTGATTAATTATTTCACGATTATTTTTTCTTTCAGTATAATCTCTCCTGTGAAACTTTTTTTTCAGTAGATAGAAGGGTAAGAGAAAAGTTATATTTTGCTGCCCTTATTTCTAGTTAAAAGTTAACATCCTGTGCAAACTGATTTAAATCAATTAGTGCTCACTTTTGGGGACGTTCTAATTGTGAAATAACATGGTAAAATGTTGTTAAAAAAATGTAATGGACATAAAATAAGTAGACAGCTATTTTTTAAATTTACTTTTTTTACAAAACGAGCTATTTGATATTATATTTTTGGATAGCAGGATAAGGTTTGTTGTTGATTTTATTAAAAAACTATTCTTTACAAAAATATAAATCCAAAAAATGACAGTGTCTCTGATTATCAAAACAAATTCAGATCATTTTTTTTTGTGGCTAATTAATGAAAATAAATAAACAAAAACCCAAACTAGCGGAAATTAACCTTGATTGAAAAAAAAGTATTTAAAATTCTACTCTTGTCGGGTTTCGATCAATAAAACGAAATTATAATTATTAAACACAGACAAAAAGCAGACACAAGTACAGTCAATATGTTCGATGTTCAGATAGTTGAATTATATTCCACGTACTTTTAAAATTATAAACATTGTTCCTAGTTTAATCAACTTGGCGACGCGCTTTACAGCCGCACACACATGCGCACAACCTGATACCTGATGTGAATTTAAATTTGATGCTCGCAAAAAATATTAACAATTAATATAAAAAAAAACAAAAGAATAAAATAAAAATCGGTTTTTTTCTTAATAACCATATTTCATTAATTTTCTCTATTTATTTATTTAAAAATAATAAATTGTTAGATGAAAAACTCAAGGAAATCGCACTCAAAATAGATTGAGTGAGCTTCGTGTGTGCGTGTTAAAAGCACTTCCCCCTTTTCAAGCATCAGCTTGGCTCAAAATCTCATCGAACAGGCGAGGGGGTACAGTGAGTTTAATGCCAATACAGCCTGTACGGTGGCATTGAGTGTCCATACTTATGATCAGACCCCAACCATAGACAAAGCCGCCAAGTTGATAGATATTGTACTTTTAAGTAAAAAATTAAAAAAACGCTTGCTAAATTCTAAGCCGATCGTGGCTTCACATATCAATTAGTCGCTATTGTTCTATTGAAAGCAACATTGGTTTGTTAAGCGTGTTGACTTTTTTGTTTTTATATTTTTGCTGTCGACTAATGGCAGGAAATAAATCTCAGTTAACTTCTACTGTTCTTCGGAACGGTTTGCATTGTTGGGTTTTTAATAAACAAGACCTACAACACTGTCACGGTCTAGCCAATTAAATTATAGAGTATTGGTTGAAGTCCGAAAAATTACTAACTCGAAAGTAATAAATATTTGCACTTCAAACGACTGACTTAAAGAATGCAGGAGCTGGCGTCTATAGTGGCGTCATCGAAGATGTAGATGGCGTCGTTATCGTTATCGTCGTCGGTCTGCTGTGGTGGTTGATGAATGATTGTACAGATTGAGCTAATGGATACTTTGGTAAGCCGGGCGACCAGGTGAATTACATCAGGTATGCTCATAATTTATTAATCTCGACCCGGGGATTAAAAGTAAACACAAAAACAAAAACTTATCGATATAAGAATTATTAGAAAAATACTTGAGGCGTGAATAATTTGCAAGTACAATGCATGCGCCAAAGTTTCATGATTGGGTGTGGTAGTCACGTGCTTTGAAGAGCGGGTACAACTTGTATCCGCGGTGATCTTTGGCAATGATATTTTTGCGGGTGGATATTTAGAACCAATAGTGCCGACAGATCAGTTCTAGGGTAAATTCCGATTAAGATTGCAAGACAATACGTGAGATTTGATTTTTTTCTTCAAGCACGTACTGACTTTCAGAACATGGGTTGTTTGCTAGCTATATACTTAACAGTAATAATAAAACAGAATCTAGTTCCCTACACTCTTTGATAATTGCTGATTGTGAGCGGACAGTAAAAGGGGAACTGCGGATTTATACCGATTCCGAACGGCTTAATTGAAAAGTACTTTTTTTGTGACCGTTTTGTGAAAAACTATTGAGTAAATTGCTTAGTAAATAACCTTTAAATGAATTTTCAGCTAATAATTATTTCGGCTTGTTTTTATTAAATATTTCGCTTTTCCATTCTCAACCAGTCAACAAAATTAAACTGTCATTTATAAGGAAACATCATTCGTCAATTGATTCTAATGGTCAGTCGCAATAGCAAACAATTAACGATTTAATCTTGAACCCAACCTGACTACATTTACTGTTAATTGATTCAGAGAAAAAAAATTAAACTTGTCTATGTACCTTACTGCCATTACAATTTCAGATTCAGCGGGAAACCAACTGATTCAGCGCAAAATGAAACTGAAAAAAATCTGTTTTGAACGTAAGAAAACAATAATTACCAATTTAAAACTGTACACCTAATTGCAAATACTTATAAAAAAAACCTATGAGCGGTTCATTTCGCGCTTCCTAGAAAATCGCTTTCAATTCATTGCAGCACACGCCTTAGCTTCCGTCATGGAAACCTCCAGATTCTGAGATTTGTAACTTATTTTTTGCTAAAGCATCTCAATCACATTCTGAATTTGAAAACACAAAAAACCATTGCATGCTACATGCCACAGAATTTACAAGCATAGATAGGCCCACTCATGGGGTAATCACATATTCAAATGAGAATGAGATTGCTATAATATCGTGCCGGTCAACTTATCTCATCCCCATTTTCTGCCTTAAAAGTTGGCCAGCTTGACATCAGACGTTGCCGTCATCACATCAAAATGTTGTAGAGATGCAATCTTTCTGTTAAGGGGTGGTGTGTCGGGCTTCTGTTGTTTTTGCATAAAGCATCTACTGAATGGATGAACCTTCAACTTTATGGATTGCTTGTTTTTCTACTATGCGGCAGTTGCTTGTACTGCACGCTTTTCTTAATTTATTACGTCCACGAAGTGAGATTAACAATATACATCCAAAGACTTGAAATTAATTTCCCACAAACATATAGTATTTTTTTGTTTTTTAAATGAATTTATAAATATCTTTAAGAGCTGATTGAAGGCAAGACTTATGTACCTATGCATTTTAATTTTAAGAATCAGAGAACTGGAGACGGGCTGTTGTTCGGAATAAAAATCAATCAGTGTTTTCTTAAAATGCATAATACCTTCTTACATATGTGATTTTGAGCATTTGCACTTAATGAAATTGGGATCAAGTTGATGCTGTCAAGAAGAAAATAGATATTTAAGTAGATTAAAGGACATCAACCAAGAGCTTATTTCGAGACTCTGAGAACTAATCTTATTGGTGCATTGATGCATTAAAAAATTTCACTCGCAAAATTCGTTGAAATTGGTCAGCTCTTGTGTTGGATGTGGAATAAATTGAAATGTTTGAACTTTATGTTGCTGCCCTTCTCTTCATTCAAAAACACTCCCACATAAAATGTTTCAAACAAGACAGTGACAAATTACTTATTAAACAGATTCGATGAATAAAAAACCAAATCAAAACTTCACAAACCGCAACACATCAAGCACAATATACCGGCCGGTAAGGCAAGCGTCATCTGCTACTGAGAATTTAGGCCCCCAAGCAGTTTTAAATGATGATTCACTTTACTTTATTGTTCAGTAGTATTAAAATGACTCATACACATATTATCGACAACCAGACAAATCCGATTATGAGGCAAAAAAGAAATCAAACAGACTTTTGTTGCGACTATTTGAAACATGTTGCGGATGACCAACACAAATCTATGGCATTAAATAAAATAAGTATGTGACTAAGTATGCACATTTCATTGCCTTTAATTCGGATAAAATATTTGTTATTTATTTTTTGAACAAACAGTGGCCAGGCGCATTCACGCTTAAAGTCTGTGGCTGTTATGTCGTCGTCGCCTGTGATAATAATTACAAAATGATTGCGCACCGATAAGATTATCAGGGCGTAAAGCGTAATAACTTTACTATTTTTTTAAGTTTTGACAATTGCAGATTATAATTGCTTTTTTCAAACTGCAAAGATAATTAAGTATTATGCATTAAGAAAAAAATGTACTCATCTCATAATGAACTAAACACACCCATCAGATGAAACCATTGAGTGAGTGGTAAACAAATTAATTTCTAGTAATTTATTTGATGAAACGAACAGAACAAAAACTGTCTGTCATTTGACTGCAGAGTAACATAAATTATATCTACTGTGGACAGAAGTAATTTTAACTTGCAATTGTGTAGAGAACAAGAACAAAATAAGGTGATTAGGTCATAATTTTATACCAATTGTCAGTGTTGATTTGTTTTTGGTTTTTATATCTGGAAGATTGTAATCTCTTTCATACCGCGCTGCGTTCACTTTTGTTCACTTTTTTGTATTCAAAAAAGTCATATTACTTGATCCTTTACTGTATACGTAGGTACTTAAGACTTAACTTATCATTGAAGTGAGTAAGAAATGCTTCATTGTAAATACCGAACTTGTCATCAAAATAAATAAATAAGCAAAAACTCACCGCAGCTTGTGATGTTGTTTGTACAGGTGTAGTATCTGCAACAACTGTTGATATTAACAGCGTGGCTAGAACTATGAACACACTTTGGCAGGAGATGTTGATTGTGGCTGGAGTCTTTCGACATTTCGTTTCTCTCAAATTTTCGATTTCATACATTTTGCTCTCTTGTTGATATGTTTGATTATCACTTGGGTATTGTTTAAAGTTAATTGCGTCTCGTTAAATAAAGGTGTTTCTTGTAATCCTTGTGTTGTTGAAGTAAAACAGAAAAGTCCTTAATGTAGTGTTCGTAATTAAACCTGAAAATAAACACAAAAACACTCAATTAGCTTAACGAAGAAAACAAAATCCCCACAATCAGTTATCTAAATATCAACTGTCATTCCCTCAACTCATTGCACCTTAAAGGGCAAACATTTGCCTGTAGTTAGCACATTCTCTTAAATAGACTTCCCTCGAAGTGGATACTATCTATATGTTTTGCTACATGAAGTTTTGTTCTAGGTTCTTCCTTTGGTATTTAGTGTCCTGATTACAAAAATAGAAAACCGGAGAAGCAACAAACTGCATTGCTACTTCTTCTTCGTCTTCTCGTCGAATTCTAAAAGAAGACAATACAAGCAATACTACAAAACTCTTTGGTCTAGTGGCAAAGGCTATGAAGCGTGCGGTCATGAGGGAGCCAAGTTAAGGAACACACATCACTTTATGGTATATTTTTAAGCACTAAGCCTAAGTCAGTCGAAACTGGAAAATGCCAACAGGTTGTGGTGGTATTTTAGATTGAGGTTGAGATTAGTGAGTGCAAGCTGTGGTAAGCGGGGGAGAATGAAGTTATGGGCGCATGATTGTCTAAAGGAAGAGGGTGCAACTAGTATAGATACATTCTCCGTAACCACCTTGGATTATAACCTCATTTTGTATGTTTGTTGTATTTTAAAATTAGATTTTGGATATGGATAATAAACTTGATGTGTTGCCTAAAAGTATAACTCCTCGATGTGGAATATGATAATTTATTACAGGCAATGTAATAAATTTATTTATTTTCTTTGTCACAACATGTTGTCTCTTACATTATATGTATATATTGTTTTCTTTATGTCTGCAGGCACACATCGACCTTTACGTTCTTGAAATAACTTCGTTTTTGTGACTGCATTTTTGACAAATGTTTCTCGTTGGATAATTAAATTTAGAAATTGAAACATTTAACTTTCCGTTGATAGCGGTTTTCTGGGTTTATTCAAAGAAGTATGCCACAAAATGAATTCCAAGACACGTTCCTGTTCGCACTTTAAGAAATTTTGTTTTTATTTTACAACGCGATACATTAAGTATAGCCTTATTTTCAATTCATATACAAAAGCATCATTGCTAATCAACTTTGAGATATTGTCATAGAAAACTTCGCCATACAACAGAAAATGCATCAAAAAAACTTTTGAGTTTGCTTCTGTTTTTAAAGCTTCTTTTTTCAACTAAAACGTCGGTTGAATTATTGATAAAACAAGAGTAGGTATGTACCTTGAACACAAGAATACAACAATACAAGAAAAGAACATTTTTACCTAATCAATAATATTTAAGGTGAGAGGGACTTGTCAGGAGAAAGAATGATATGAGGAACGTTCCCAAAAATATAACGTAGGTTTTCTGTGTTGATAAGACTGTTAGGATTAAAATCTTTACTAGATAAATCGGACAAAACAGAAAAGGCAGGCCTTCAAAATTAAATACGAGGTTGATTTAAAACCTATTAATATAATTTATGTTTGGCAATTCGTTAAATATGTCAAGACAACGAATTATTTGAAGGGTTTCGCTGCTCTTTCAAAAATTGTAATTGCCACTTTTTTAATCTTAAATTCTTTATGTATGTGCATGGAAACCCACTCATACAATTTCTGATAAGAAGTTTTTTTTTTCAAATTGATAAGAAACTTATTGCAGACGAAATAAGAAAAAATATGTTTTGCAATAAAACCACTTTTATCAACGATTTCATTCATATCTTTAAAATATATAACATAGATATTTGTCATATTTTATTTGTCACATTTATTTATAGTAAAACCACGGACACAAGAAACTTAGTGAAGAATTTTATCATGATTGAATTTTTAAAGTCTAAGTTTGGCGTTCAAACAAAAAGGAAATCCTATTTCTTGTAAATGATTTGACCCTGAAATACACCTTTAATCTTATCGGCACTCCACCTTTAGTCGATTTCCAATGGTGATGACATTAAACACTTAAGATAATCACTTTTAGACAGAGTTTTTTCAGTTTTGTCAAAATTCTGCTATCGATAAAAGTTATTTTTACATAAGCATAAGCATTAGGCAGCAACACAACTAGTTGATTAAAAAAATCACACATACAAAAATAAATAAAATTTCGCGTTAACCATGCATGAATTACGAGTATGAATGAATTGATTTTTTTTTTATATTTCTTTTGGAATAACACATTTTACTCTTAAACCAGAATTTATATTTTTCAGAACAAAACTGGTCGTAAGTCATTAAAACAATTAGTCATCAAAAATACAAAATATGTTTTTTTTTTACGAAAAAAGATGATGTTTTGTTTCGAGTCGCAAATGAGTAACGAAGCTTTTTATATGGCAAAATCACATCAAATACAATTTAAGCATTTAGTTTTGATTACTACTTTCAGAATTTTACATTCAATAATTACGTGGTTTGCATTGAACTTTACTAACGAACAAAAGGAGGATGAGTTCTATGTATAATTTTTTTTGCGTTTAATTAAGACATCAGAAAGTGTGTCTGAATACGATGGCACTGGAGCATTTCACTATGAGTTCATTTTAATTAAACAAAAAAAAACTAGTTTTACAAAAATAACTTTTGTCATGTTCCCTCATCGTGTCGGCCTTTAAAAATGTCAGCAAGCAAACAAGGAATATTAAACTCAGTATTTGCCGTATAAGAAAAAGATAACGAGATTGTGTTGCTATCACAAATGAGTTCGTAACAAATAAAGAAGCATTTGAGCCTTTTGCAAATGAAGACTGCGTTGAGATCCGGTTGTTAAGCAGATAAAATAAAATAATCCCAGTGATATGATTTTAAATGTTTATTCTCTTATAAACGAAAACGTTAAAACATCCACAAAGCCGACTCTTTATAAAATATTTTATCTGCCAAAATTTAATGTTTAGGTTTATCATGAAAGAGTGCAAGAGTTGCATTTAGGGACTTTTTAAAAATCTTGATGATTTAATCTAAATTGGTTCTTAAGACTTTAAAAAAATCAAAGAATCCTGAATCAAACCCTTTTATAATAAAAACCACATTCAAGATATTTTGTCTATCCTTGATATAGTTAGAAGGCAACTAAATCGTACAAAATACCTTTAGTAATGTTTGTTGCAGCTCTGTTAGCTGCTGGTGGAATCTCCTTTTCCTTTGTTTGCTCTTATAACCATTTCTCAACTGCAATGCGATTTTTCGAATTATTTTCTATGCGGCTTTCATCTGATGAATTGACATGGATGAACTCGCAGAATAATTTATTGTAAATAAGACAATAGTCCCTCGTAAGATCACTGAACTTTCTTTCAAAAAAGATAACAATTAAGAAGACGAACAGATCCCACAATGCACACACTGCACTCTTTTTATTCACCGAAAATTTAAATTTAATAAATCTTTTTTACTTTGTTTTCTTAAAGATGTGATTTTTCGTTTCAAAATTCCTTTTTCTTTAAATTGAAAATTTGAAATTTTTGTAATTTATTTCGCGGTATCAGTTTAAGTTCCTCACAAAAACTATTTAAAATTAAAAACTATAAAAAAATATTCAACCGAATCGAAACCCTTGCGAAGGAGATCCGAGTAAAATTAAAACTCAACTGATCGCTCGGCGACTAAATTAGCAACTGATCGATCAAAGCTCACCGCAAAACGCACAAAAGCTTCTTATTTTGATTTTGGAGTTACAACTGGATAGACAAGCTCCAGGCACGGCACTTAAAATTTTAAGTGAAGTGTAGTTCGGAGTAACATTATTGTAGTCAGTGGGGTTTTGTTGTTGTTCTTCTTGTTTAAACGCAAAGATAGACAAAATCATCGAGCAATGTTAAGTGTATCTTTTGGTTGAATGGGGTTTGTGCTGGGGCATGGGCGAGGGCGAGGGCATATCTTACTCATATCGAAATAAGTTTTGTGTTTCTGTTTTTCTCTCGTTTGAAAAGATATTTTTTTTTTCTCTTAAAATGAACAAGTGAACCGCAGAGATTGGAGATTGAAAACAAAACAACAAACAAAGTCGATTTCGATTTTATTGAAGCTGTCTGAAATATTCTCTTTCTTTGTTTCTCACCTTCTCTTTTGCCCAATGTTAAATTTTGTTTTATTATTGTTTGGAACTTGCAATGAATAATCGTGTGGTTCCTGGAAATGTAAAATTGTCATAAGAACACATTTTTTTCTTAATCCCCAACGTTCTTTGTGAAATTTGTGTCACAATGACTCCTCAAGGAATGACCAGTTTCCATAAACAGATGCAATGGTTTCATTATTATTATTATTTTTATTTTTGCTTTGACTAGAAGAAAATACTTCTTGTACGGTCTTTCAAAAAAATAAGTAGCTCGGTTTCTTCGCTATAAATTTACAAAAAAAAAATCTATTTTTCATTAAACAAACTAAAAAAAATGTTGCTTTTTATGACCCACAAATCGAGATCCGTTTTTTTTAAATTAATAATTCAAAGAAGTTTGAATGAATATCAAAATATATTACTACAAAATGTTCCCAAGCCTTTTAACACAATTTTCCTATGAGTAATTCTTATTTTTCCAAGAACTCTCACTATTGAATATTTTTTATTTACTTCTTTTTAAAAGCGTAAAGCAAACATCTTGTTGTATCTTATACACATCGATAAATGTTCAGAATTATTAACTTCCGGAGTGTAAGGAAACTCATTCTCACCCACAATAAGCCACAGCGACCGCAATACGGTTAAAGCTTATTTTCAATAAATTGTGGATCATTATAATGAAAGTGAAAGATCTCCAATGCGCGATGAAATGATTCATAAATTGGTTCGGAGAAATATACTTCGATTCCGAATAAGATAATAAGAAATTTCCTCAATATACACTACAGGTTAAGATTTTGCTTGCGAACAAATTTGTATGGATTAACCCATGAATTTCAATCATGAATGAATAATCAGCATATTTATTGATGTGTGGTGTGATGACGTATGTTGTTGTAAGCTTGTTAATGAGTTGTTTAAATTGTTGAAGTATTGAATTTAAATTTAAATTAATTAGGTGCTCTGTGAGACGTTCCCCATTTTTTTTTTGTAATTAGTTCAAAATTACATTTTTAGTTTTAAACGATTATGTTAAGATCTACGAATATTTTTGATATTAATACTTAGGAAAAAAGACATAGGTTATTCCTTAAGTATACCGAACTACCTATGTCTTTTTTCCTAAGTTGAAGAAAAGTTTACTTAAAATGGAAAACAAGTAACTAATGCGCAAAATGGTAGTTACCTTTCTTAAGAACAGAGCAATGTTAAAAAAATCATGGAAGTAGAAACGGGATGGTATTTAAAACATTGTATTGTATTGTATTTGTATTTGATAGAATTTTAACTTGATACAATAAGATATATTATATGTTTTCCTAGTATCTAGAGATGCTTACCGAGTGTTTACAACTTACAATTATTTATAAAATTTAATAACAATGTAATGATTAATAATATTAAAAAAAAACAATAGAAATATTGATTGAAATTAACCAGCTAATTAAAAATTTAATAATAAAAAAAAGAGAAAAAGTACAGAAACTAATTTTGTATAGCTAATTATACAAATATTTTCTTCTTAAAAACAAGAAAACTAACTTTTAAATTTTCTTGTTTAACCAAGTAAAAAGAAAATACAATAATAATAAATTAAAAATATGTGCTTAAGGGGTGAGAGCCAAACAGATAAACTGTTTATTTTTAAATAAAAAAAAGTTATACAATTTTAAAGTGAATTAATAGAAAGTTTATAATATTTGAACTCTATTCTATACTTTAAGTATAGCCTCTTAACACTGTCTAGCAAAACTAAAAATGACTTGTTTATTGAAAAAACGTTAACAATTTTATAAATTACCCTCCCATATAAAACCGCCCAATTCGAATTGGCTTAACCCGTCGCTTTCATACTTAACCGAAAGAAATTCACTTATTTTTAGAAACGCAGTTGATCTTGTAATCTAATGTTCACGAGACGAGTTTCAAGTTCAACTGTATTTAAATGACAAAACAAGATCCTTACAAAAAAAAAAAACACATCAACTTTTCTCACCTGCATTTAGGTTCAAAACTTCCGAATCACAAATACGTGCCGTTTGTTGCTTTATGTTTTTGAGTAGTTGCAATTTTTTTCTTTATTTTGCTAAGTATAGTGACTGACCTTTATTTTAAGAAGTTTAAATCAGTGTCCCTCTCTTTTTTTTGTTCAAAAACAAAAATGAGATTTATTATTTCGAAAGCAATAAAGCAATCTAAGCACAAATCTCACAACACAAATTTATATTTCAAAAGAAAAAAACGGGTTCAATGAAATAAGTTATAACTCAGGCGAATGATTACTCGACTCAAAAAAGTTATAGAAAAAAAAAACAAAAACCAAAAATGTTATCTGCCGTTTGATATAGAAAGATACGCAATTCTGATATGTGAACACACGTAAATGATAATTTATCAGTTGTCACACTGAAAGCTTTTTTTTAGTATCACTGATTAGAAATTTGAAAATTGTATTTGCTTAAGACCGATTGCAAAAAAATATTAACGAGTCCGTTTTTAAGTGGCAGTTTCGCGGTTTTGCGGCGGAATTTCTGATGAAACTAGGGCACCTTTGGTGTTATCCTTCTGTTCGTCCTCTGATTGAAAATATATCCAATGAAGGAATGTGTTGTTTTACATTCGTTTTTATATTAATTTCAGTGTTAAAAAAAATAGTAAAATTATAAACATACAACCGCTGGTATTCGCGGCTCGATTAAGACTCTCTCCCGAGTGTAGTCCGTTTCAATGTCTACAACTATTCTCGACGAAGTCACGCGAATAACAAAACTTCTCTGGCTGCCAAGAGGGTGCTTTATTTAGCTTCTTTAGGACGACTAACGTAGTAACGTACGAAATACTAACACGACAATGATGACGGTCGTCAGTCGTCGTTGTCTTAGTCATAGCCAGTCGTCGTCGTCGGCTTTGTAGGTGGTAGGTGGTAGTGATGGCAGTCTGTATATTCTAATACAGATTTTGTATTGGTCTTGGAATTTTATATTCTGTTCTGGTCGCTGTGTTCTGCTTTTCGATATTTTCTTGGCACTAAGCTAGTGATTCAATTGAGTTTCGTTCGTTTTATTTGAGCGAAAGAATCAAAACAAAACGAAACAAGTACCTACCTACCTTCACGAACTTCAGCAGTTGTTGTTAATCTTAGTTTATACATACAAAATAACGGTATCTGAAGCAAGTGCAGTATGCTATGCATAGTCATGGAGATGAGCCGAATAAGACGTTGTTTACCTACCAAATCACTCTGTTTAACGATGTGCCTTGAGCTTTTTCAAGATGGAATTCCTCGAGGGTTTAATGCTAGTAGTTCTAATTCACTCAAAAGAGCTTTCAATCTTCGCTCTTCAGTATGTAAAACTAATTACTCTTAATAAGTTTGTATTATTGATAATATTTTATCTTAACTTTTTCTATTTTCTTTAAAATTAAATCGCGCTGCGATGGCGATTAGTTTGATTACGGGACCGACTGAACATATCGGAAAGAAATTCAAATACTTTTATACTCTAAGAATGACTATCACCGTCCGAAGGTGAGGAGATGATTGTAACAATGCTTTATTTTTTTTGTGTGTTATAGAACAATAGAAGAGGACAAGTGCAAGTTTATTGTGTCAGGATATATGATGAAGGAAACGGGGATGCGGGTCAATTGTGTTTATTTTCCAAACGAGTAAAATCAAACTGCACAGCGAATACTAATTAGCAATAGTTTGATTGAAAACGAAGAGAATTTATGAGTAAAGCTGCAAATTGTGACAAAACTTATAGACCGGAATCTAATGTTTTTTTTGAGTTTTTATTTGCAAGAAGGAAACAAATGAACAAATACGTAGAGAACTTATTTTCTTCGCTCACCTTTCGTTTGTTTCAATGTGGTTGTTTGTTTTGTTTTTTGAAAGGACACAAATAAAAAAGAATTATTTATTCAATGTCAAGTTGAATTATTGGATCTTATCCAAATGTGTCAACCCTCAGACAATTGAAACTGATATAGAGTGTTGTTCGGCTGTTATGATAGATATCTCTATTCTACGATTAAAATTCCGACATTTTATTCATATAAATTTTAGGAATGTTCTTAAGAACTAAAGACAAATGAAAATTTGTCAAACATATATGAATATTATCTCAGTTAAAAACTAAAGAAATTGCTTAATTTTTATAGAGTTATCATTGCAAGTCTTTATCGTTAAAAAGTTTGATTTTCGTCCGTTTGCAGCGAACACAGTCAACAAAAAATGAAAATTTATAAAATCACTCGTCTTATAGAAGAAGCACTCGGAAATTGAGTACAAAACACAACAAACAATACATATATGTATAACTGCAAGAGAACAGCCGAACGACAGTGATTATTTTGAATATCCAAAGAACGCTATTTTATATCCTCATATCTTCACAACAAGTAGGTACTTACACTAGCCCCCCACATCGATTGCCACAAATTAATAGCCTCGTCAACAATATTATTCACAATAATATTATAAATCAATACAGACCCTTAGACACAAAAGTCAATGCCACGCTACACACTATATCTGCCGCAAGAGCAACACGATTTCAAAGCCAGACAAGGAAAACCGCCTCGCCTGTCTGGAAGGGTGAATACTATGGCATTGCCTGTTATTGACCTCCAGCAAGTGATAAGAGAATTCATTAATTTCTTTCGTTTTGAGAATAATTAATAACAACTTAGTGGTAAACCGCTTTCACACATTTTGGTTTAAGCAATTCCTATAACCTCTCTCAACACTGCCTCGAAAATGCATTGAAATGACGGCACAGATCACAGAAAAAACAAAAATGACTAAGCAAAGGGCACACACAGAACACACTTCATTTGTTTCTACCACCGACCGTCTAGCAGTCCCTCTGCTGCAACAAACACGCCCGCCCGGCAAAATACGTTAAAAGTGACTGAACTGAATTTCGTTCACAAATCGTTGGTCAGCTGGAACTTTGGATTTCGCATAGGTATACAATGTCTAAGGGTAGTTTATTTGTTCTTTCACCTTAATTTGTCTCCCTTTGCAATACATGTTCGTACATACACAATACATTATAAGCCTATTATGGGGTGGTAATTCTTGTCTGGCATACCTGTGTCTGCTTAGTTGGAGTTTCTCACCTGGCTCTGTATCGATCGGTTTACAAAAATAATGTTGAACAATGCGGTTCACCTCATATTTGCGCCTTAGGGTTTGATTTTATGTTAAAGGACATTGGAACTTCTTTAGAGTTTCGAGGAAATACACTAGGGCGCAATATGACCTCACCTCTCTGTAGTTTGATTCGTCCAATGCTGATTTGATGCGTGTGTTGCATAGGGTGAATCAACATCATTTGAGCTTAAGATTTTAGAGGAAATAACTTAAATCGTATTTAAAATTTTGAAGAAAGCCAAGAAATGTCCTTGAATTAGTTTAAAGTCCCCACATTTATGTGTGTTTCAAGATATCTGATTTTGTAATGTTACAATATTTTACCATTGTAAATAAAGAAATGTACAAATTTGGCAATGCAATGCGTAGAATAATATTTGAATGACTTATTTGTTCTCGTTTGGACAAAACCGCATGATTCATTCAAATTCTTCTTCGGTCTTCAAGCGAAAATATAAATCGGATCTGCTTTGTTCGAAAAAATCGGAACATCTCATCCATTAAGTGTACCTCTGCTCCGTCTCCGTTCCGTTTTTCGAAAACATACGTTATCCACCTCAACAATTGGTTATCTATTCTACTATTTCTTACAATTTTCGTTGTGAGTCATATTAATACATATCAGATATTACCTATGTAGGAAAACCCCTTTCTCATTTAATGCGAAATGCAACTTCTCAGTGAGGCCATTCGAAAATAATAATAATAAAATAACTAATAAGGGACAATTAATATGCAAGTCAGATTACACTTTAAGATTTTTGGTGCTTTTTCATATCCAAATGACTAAGCAAAACTAACTCACGATCCATTCCTTATTTATCAATTTGGAAGAAATTTTAATCACACAGAAATACATTAGACAACAATCGTAGTTCTACTTAAAACATTGTCAAACTTTAAAATCAAATATTCTTGAATACTTTTGTCCGTATTTTGCAAATATGTTAGAAACGCAAATTTAAACCCAATAAAATCCCCATAAAACCGATGTGTTGGGAAAATTTTCAATATTTATGTAGATACATACATATGTGGCTGTTTTTCGAGATTTTTAAATGGAAATTTGAATAACATGATTTTACTGCATTATTCATCCGGAATGTTTATTAAAAATTGTATCTGGATCATTTTCCAGGAAAACATGCGTAATTGAAGAGGTAAGGTTGGTACGGACTGTGTAGTAAATAAAATAGCTATGCTATAACCACTTTTGTTCTTACAAAACAAAAATCTGTCAACAAACAAACCGCAGTTTGAATTCCATGGCTTAAAGTGAAAAAACAGACAGTCGGAAATTTTGTTTTATGAGTATGATATTAATGCTGTGCTCGTGTTTGTTTTGTTCCGACACCTAATAAACTTGATCGTATATTATTTGAATGCCCGGCGTGTGGACAATGGATTGACATTTGCCATGAAATAGACATGGCACTTGGCTCGACAAGCATTTTTTTTGTTTTGTTTTAAAATTTGCTATGAAAATCTATGTTATGATTTTTTTTTTTGGCAAGAACTTATTTTAGGTTTTGAATTGATTTGTATTCTATAAGCAAGGCTAGTTCTAGTGTAATTGAATCGTTAGTTTGCTCCTTATTTGGCTTTGGTTCCATTAACAGGGACAAATTACAGTTCAGGAAGTCAAAATAGCCCTCTGTTTCAGCATAATATAACATATTGCTTACATTTATTATTTTTGAATATGGCAGATCATGGTATTTGATGATTTGACAAAAATAATATTTAAGGCAACTTGAAGACAATAGCTCTACGTATTTATACGTATTTGCATACTGTATTATTTTAACGTATAAAAGTTTAACAACAAAAACAATTGCTGACACTCTTGAATGTCGACAAGCAGTCGCATGTCGCACTCGTTGACACCTCCTGTTAACTTCATGTTGACTATATGATCCGTGATGTCAAGACAATGTAAACATGAAAATAATAATTTCGCACTCATCATAACTCTAGGATCTGCCTTCAACTTGCACTTGTGCGAAATTGTAGTGTGTTGACCTCCAACTGCACTGCATTGTCATCGCACTGCACCTGAGTGCGCGCCGTTTGTCGCCCCCGCCGCCACCGGCCGCCGCCGCCGCCACTACCAACAACATTTTTTTTTCTTCGATATGGCAAGCTGCTATTGCGCAAACCCCCCGGTCTGAAGCAGCACTCCATGAAAGTGAAGGTAATATTCTATTCCATTCACGCACTCGAATGTTGTGTTGCACGAAATTGATTGTTCCGAATTTTGCGATGCAGGAGGTGTGGGTGGAGTGAAAACGCCATACAATTTTGCATTGATGCAAGCATTCAAGTGCAAGTCCGACAGTGTTTTGTTATCGAGTGTTTCCAAGTGAGGATCTCTAAAACGCGATGTTTTTGTTTTATATTTGTGCAACAATTCATGCATGGAACTCACGTTGAGTACATAAAACTGTTATTTTGTTAAGATGCACAAAGAGGATCGAGTCAAAATGGCGGAGAATGGTTTCAGACTCCCGTTGTTCTTGTTATAACGAAAAATCATCAAATACCCCTCGTGCAGGATTGATTGTGAGTTTTAACGGCTTATTCGTGGAAAGTATAACTTCGAAAAACAAAACAGATAAAAAAACGCTTAACGGTTTTGTTGGTAGTGTGATGACTGATCAATTGCCCTTCTTGGTACCTATGTATGTTTAACGAGTAAATAAACCGATAGTGTCACTCCCAGACTCTGAGCAATATGACAGTGAACTTGAGTACAATCGATATGCTAACAATGAAACACTTTGTTACAAATTGTGACTTTTGTTTTTAACAAACTTCAGCTATCTATTTGCTGATAAAATGAACAAAATTTTATGTCACGGAAATTCCAGTGCGTAAGAGTTAAATGGCTAATTGGGTATTTTTATTGCGCTTTTTCATATCCTTGATTCCTTTAAAGATGCTTCAAAGAAAAATAAGGTATCTAATAAAAACTACGATTTTGAATTCCTCTAACTTATCCGACCTTCTTCGAGCTCTTCTAGTCATTTGCAGTTAAATATCAATTGAATTATAAAACTGGTGGTCTAGCATTAGTTGATATTCATAAAGTGTATCCTTTGTTTACAATCTTTCCTTCAATACTTTGAAATAAATAAAATTTATACGCACAAATCGTCATAAAAAACAAATAAACACATGCAAAGACATAAAAAATCATACGGCTTATGCCTTTAAGGATCAAGAACGTTTAAGTCGAACTTTAGATCAACAACCTCTTGCCAAAGGAATGAGGAAGTCTTGACTAAAAGAATTTCAATGCAAATCAAATAATGTTTACAAACGCAAATTTCATATTCAAATCACATCTTGTCTTGCCAAAAATACCGAGTTTTGTATCTGAATGGATACAGTCAGTTATGAACTGTCATTAAAAAAATGCATCGGTTTTTGGATTGAAATAACATTGCTTGTATCTTTTGAACACATATAGCTAGAGAATGTGGTTCTGCTTTCTAATTAAATTGAATCACAATTTCTGCGTAAATTTTAAGGACGTGAATTGTCTGCAATAATTGTTTTGCTGTTTGTTTTGCACAAAATTTTGAATCACCAAAGAAAATTACATATCAGGCTGTTTAAACCGCAATAAAATTGTTTTATTGCTGAAATCACGTTGCAAGGTGGTTTGAGTTATGATATTGATGAAAGTCTTAATTTTTTGGGAGGTATTGTGATTCACATATCTATGCTTCAGGTGGGATAACGAGTTGTGGTATTTCCCTATAAAATTTGCTAAAATGTAAAAAATTTTTTTTTATATTTTTTAAAAGGGGAAAATTCGATTTTGACTTTTAACAATTAACCTATTAAATGGTTTTGCTATAGTCTAAGACTGGACGCCGGCCATTGCGATTATATATTTTATCTATTTTTACCAATTCTCCCCCATTTTAAATCCTGATCCTCATCTTCCAACAATGTCATATAACATCTGCATTTGACGTTTTAAAAATACGTAGACATGCAACTGCAACTATTAGACGCAACAATTGTATTTGAGTCGGAATCAGAGAGCTTGTGTACCATTTCCAGACATAAGATATTGAAAATTAAAAATGAATTTTTGTTATCATTTTATCAACTTGAATGGAATAAAACGGTACCGACCAACCAATAAAATTCGACATTCAATCAATTTGTCAGTTACTGAGTCATAAATTACACTGTATGTACATTTTTTCTTTATGGAATCTCTTCGAAGACGACACTTAAGATCATACAGTTTGCAATGATTCAATTGCAAATTACAGTTATTTTGACGATTTAAATTTCCAACACAAGTTTTGCGGTTTTAAAACACGGAACAGTTTATTAACGATTTGACGAGATGGGCACCGACAAATTTGTCATTCTTTTTTCAGTTCTGTTGAATGCCTTTCTTTTGTTGATTGTTGAGGTGTGATAGTACCTGAGAGGGTTGTTCGGAAACAAAAGGAAATGTTTATCGTTGATGGCAATGATTGATTCTTTATCTGACGTTCATAATATTTGTGATTAGTACTGCTGCTGTTATTGGATGCCATTGTCACTGTTGTTGATGATTTATTTCAGAAAAATGTGAGATACGCTGTAATTATTTTGATGAAAGTGATCTGACATGCCAATCATCCTTTCATGACGTGTGTTGTCGATATAGTTGATGTTGCACCAGGTTCACTTACCTCCAAGGATTTAAATTGATGAAGGATGACTTTTTAATTGCATTTAGTAACGTGTGTGGTAAAATATTGATGGATTAGATCGAAACATGATATTATGCGAATAGGGTGGAATTAATTTTGCCGCATTTCAAAAGGTTTATTGAACTTTTAAAGCTGATAAAATGCTTTCAAAAGTCTTTCGAGGGATTACAGTTGAGTCACCTTTACAGAGTTGACAGAAATGTTTGAATTTGACAATTCTTAGCCTCTTTTATGTTAATTTTTATTTTTCAACTGTTGCATGTAATCTTCTTTCTTGATTTTGTCTAGAAAGTCACATTTTGGCTGTACCTATTAAACGTATTTGTATCGAAGATTCAATTTAGCCGTGGGTTAACGGATGTCAGAAAACCCTGAAATGTATTAATCAGTATCAGCAGACAGTTTTTATGTGTATGCAGTAAAAATGTATAGTCAATGGCCAATACTTTTGTTAGTATCAAGGATAAAATAAATACAAAAATTAAGTAAGGTATTATTATATTTTCTTAATCCATATTATGATATCATTTGACTGAAAGGTATAATTATGTAGGTATATGTAGTTTTTTTTTGCTTTGCTAAAATGTTGTAAGTGATTGCATTAAGAATATTGTTATTGCTATTGAAGCAAATGATTTTATGATAAATTAGTAATATGTATTATTATTTAGAACCCAAGGAAGTTGAAGCCACAAAGAAGCTTATCTGGACGCCGAATGCGAAGTATTCCGAACTGGAAAACAGAAAGATCATCTGCAATGTTCATATCCAATGCCATCAGTTTCTCAGCTGCTAAGGGATGCCATGCTCCGAAAGTACATGCGGAGTTCATCTTCAAAAAAATAAAAAACGAAATGTTGATTCTTTGATAAAAAACAGGATTTACGAGTCCTGTACGTACTTCCTTGCTGTAATAATGGCATCGGCCATTCAACCTTGTTGATGGAATGTATTCAATAAAGTCAATGTACGGGCAGTGCGGTAACAAGAGCGCAAGACCTTAAGATATTAATTTTTTTTGAAATTTACTGAGCTAGTTTATTTAAAAGTGTGGATGATATCAATCAAACTTACCAATAAATCCTGAACTTGGTGGATTTTTACGAATTGGTTTCCCTGAATATGTTTGCAGTCCTTGCCATAAACGCCATATTGAATGGGGGTCAATAAGATATGCCCTCGATTTCGGATATCGCCGGCGATATATTTCGTAATTAGTAAAAATATCATAATCCGAATTTGTTATCCAATCACCAAGAGTACCATTGTATTTTCCAGGATCCCAAGCGGCAATTGTAACATTTTGAAATATTCTCGACTTGGTGAAATTAAATTCAGCTTTTGTAACTACCTTTATTGAAAAGAAAAAAAGCGTCTGTAACATACCTTTTCAATACCGCTTTGAGATTACTAATTTACCTGAGAGTTCACAACCCGAATAGTTGTTTTGCTTCCAACGTCCACTTCATATCCTTTCGTTGGAGCATGATTAAATCTCATGACAATATCGTGGCTGTCTGTACATGGATAAAATTGTTCGATTTAAAATAATCACATTATAATATAAAAATAGAATGCGTGTAAAGAATAGGTGCAACCTGATTGCAAATCAAATGACAGAATTCCGTTCGCCCAAAAGTGTTTCCTTTTGAGTTTTACTACCAAAAATCAAAAATTCCTCCCACTGCAATGCCGCATGCCGTTGCAAACTACTTTTCCCCAGTACTTTTACCGGAGGCCATTTTCCCGCAAAAATTCATTGCTTTTATCATGACAATTAAGGAAATTGACGTCTGGTACCTGAATTAGCCCACACCCTACTTCATAAACAGAAATTTTATGAGACTCGAAATGTTGAGAATCATGGAGAACGAAGCAAAAAAATTGTTCGTTCAAACTATGCTATATCAGCAATTACTGCTCTTTTAAAAAATTCAAATCAGCCAGTTCCAAATTGTTTGTGTGAATTTTATGCTAAAACCTTGAAATATTTTTTTTTTTGTAAATTTATGTCTTCTCTTCTGGTAAAAAACGCCCGAAAATTCTTCAAAAATAGATATGGCCGTTAATTTAAACTCAAAATTGTTGATTCAATAAATACATGAACATTCTGGACTAATACCTACCTATGAATCGTCCTAGTTTCGATCCAGCCATTGAACCGGAACTGGATACGATGGCACATGTTTTGATATTTTTTACATCCCGAAAGATTTTCTTCTTGGGAAAAAGCTTTCCGAATTCCAACCGATTGAACGGTGGATCTCTTCGTCTCAAGACCCTTACTCCAGCTTCCAGAACCAAACAGCTGGACGGATAGTACTGCTCTTCGAAACTGTTGCCAAACATTGGTTTATACTCGACATTATAATAGTTTGTTTCGTTCAGGGATTCACTCATCGATTTTTCCAGAGTTCGAACGATCTTTGTTCGAAACGCTAACGTTTTGTTAAAGCAACGATCAGAATATTTGTCATGACACATAAACAACTTCGGATCGAGGGTAAGCTTAGTGTTTTTGGAGAGAGCAAAACGAGGATGCGGTGAAAGTTTGGTGCGATTTACAGCGGGCTTTTCCTTGCTTTCGACGATATATTTTTCATTTGGATTCCATCGGACGTGAAAGACACTACGACGTTTACGTAATGATGTATCTGAATAAAAAGTGAAAAGAATATTTTGTTTTTTAAATAGGAACGTTCTTCAAACGAGCCAAGTTATTCAAATATTCAAAAAGCTTAGATACGAACCATTTCGAATGCTTTGTGTTGTTTTAAAATTCACCACGGTAGCTAATAGCAGTGGTGATGGTAAAGGTTCGGATACCGAATTCGCTGACAGAGTTGAATTTGACGTTGTTGCATACTCCTTAGGCAAACACGGTAATAACGGCTTGTCAATAGCCTTATTCACATCCGCTGCAGAAGAATTGAGTGGTGAAAGACTTGATTTTGTAACAACAATGAACACTTGAAACGTTATGAACACGAAACTCCATCGGGAATGCCTATTTAACGGCATCCTTAAGAGCACTCTCGACTTAAAACTAATTTGTAAGTACACACGTGGCGCATATTATGCGCCCCCCTTACGCCTGATGGTGTGGTGTGTATTTATTTTCGACTAAAATTTACTTCACGGACGCGCACTTTCCCTTTCGACGGTTGACTCGCTTCTGAATAGAATTTCGTGATGCAAACATATCGACACGAACACCACCTGGCAGGGGATGAAAAGCTTTACTCTTTTGACCAATATGCGAGCTTTCAAATGAAAGGAAAAGTTTTGTATGATGTTAATGGAGCTCGCTGGGTTATGTTGTTGTTGGGTCGTTTTACTATCAGTCATTAGAGTACAGCAATTATTACGACCATGATGCTGGAAACTACTTGCCAAAGAATCTCGTCGAATTGGTTGGGTAGTGGTGAGTTGGGTGGAATAATTTAGTGGAAGGAAAAGAAAAGACTTCAAGTTGTTATGTTTCAATCAACCAGTAGCAGAGGGCAAAGAGGCCAAAATTGTCTTCTGAGAGCCTTTGATGGAGTCGTGTTTGACTTGATGCGGCGCTTATTTAACTCGAAGTAAAGTTGTATGCGGCATCTGAAGTACTTTTTGCAGAGGGTAATTGAAAATTATCTCCCTTGTCTTGTGTAACAATATCCTCATTATGTTACGAACTATACAACATCCTCTTATCCTCGGCAACGACAACGCTAGCATAAAATTGTTCTGTTCTGTGGTGTTGTAATTTTTTTTTTTGCTTCTGTTCATGCTCTTTTAGTACCCAATTATGCCCGCACTGAGAGTAACGGCAAGTGAATAAATAATAACTTTAAGCACACTTAACGTGCTAGTAGGGTATATTTTTAACTGCCACAGACATTCAGGCAATGCCCCATGCTTCTTTCGGGAATAACCGATGGCAAATAAAATATATGCGAGCTTGTAGTGGATTAATTATTTGTGAATAATTACTGCGGACTGTAGTCAGGTGGAAACAAATATAACTGTTGTATTTTTCTTGCTAAAATTTTGACGATGGCTCAGCTATAATCGTGTACTATTTTTGGACACATTTGAATAGGATTTTTTCATACAACGACGCTATTGCTACTTGTTAAGGAATATATTTAGTGCCTTATCTGATTTAATTACTGAGTAAGGAAAGTGGTATGCTCCTTGACTTTGCCTTCGCAAATATAAATTATAGTGTTTTCGCTATATCAAATTTTTATGATTATAATCAGAATTTATTGGTGTAATGTTTTTGTTTACCTTCTACTGGCCTGGGTAATGTGAGAAGCTATTCTAAACAACGCGTTCTGTGAGAGGAAAATTTAACTGCATAAATTTGACATAAAAAAGGATGGTATGTTATTATAGTTATATTGAATTTAGAAATTAAGTGAAATTGATGATAATACAAGAGTGTCGGCTATCGGGTGAGTAAAGCGTTGCAGCCATCCCATAATTGATAATTGATATTTTCAAAACAGTACAGCATTGGATATTTGAAAAGTAACGTAAGTAAGCAAAAATCTATGTTTTGGGTTTCAGACTTGAAAAGATGAAAAACAAAAATTGAATAGAAAAAGAAAATAGATATGAAACGAAATTACACTTTTTTTGGTATTTTTTCGAAGAATGAAGGATTTAATATGGCAATAGCAAACATCCGAAAACCAGCTTTCTCTATTTTTGTGCGTCTCTTATGGCAGGGGTAGTAAATTTGGCAACTTAGTGTGTAAAACGGGGAGTCTGTTCGTTTTTCTGAAACTAAAATGTGTAAGCTTCGAATTTCGAATAGGTATGTTTGTTACGAGTTTACAAGAACTTATTTTTGTTCATCAAAAAGAGAATCCAGTACTTCAAATGCAGATTTATATAAATTGAATATTTTAATCTAAAGATGTTCTTAAGAGTGATTTTTAATGTGCAGTGATCACTGTGAGCATTTAACATAAAGAGCAGTTTAAAGTAGCAGCTCTTTGATCACTCTCTAATGAGCAGTTTATGTTGAAAAAGGACCGACAAATTTACATATTTTTAATAAGATTTTCTAAACAATTAAATTTTATTTTAACCTAAACGGAAATTTCCTCTTCATTTTAAGTCGAAAAAAAAACAAATTCGAAAATAAAAAAGAACATTTATTCAACCAACAAAAAATTATTTTTCAAAAACACAACACACAATAAAACAATCACTTGTATCAAATATTCAAATTCAACTGCTCAAGCGCTCACTGGTCACTGCCTCTTGTCTCTCGCTTTCTGCTCACTTTTCTGCTAATTCGTGAGCAGTGAGTAGATGAGCAGAAAAGCTTTGAGCAGAAAAACAGTGAGCAGAAAAGCAGTGAGCAGAAAAGCAGTGAGCAGAATAGCAATTAGCAGATAAGCAGTGAGCAAAAAAGCAGTGAAAATTGAGCAAAATAGCAATGATAATGAACAGAAAAGTAATGAGCAGGGTGGCAGTGCGCCGTTGAGTAATGAAATAATATAGGTACACATTCGGTATTGGTTTTAAGTAAAGCGAAAAGTGAAGTTTTTCTCTCTCAAAAAAAAAAAAAAAACACAATTCAGAGAAATAAATCTTCACTCTACTCTCCACTTAAAAGTAATACCGAATATGGATCATCCAATAAAGCATTGAGGAATTATTCCAATACTCTACTGTTCACTGCCATCCTGCTCACTACTTTTCTTTTCATTGCTATTCTGCTCACCGCTTTTTTGCTCACTGCTATTCTGTTCACTGCTAATCTGCTCACTGCTCATTTAATCACTGAGCAGTTTAAAGAGAAGTGAGCAGTATAGTAGTAACATTGAAGAGCGATCACTCCTGCTCACTGCTCAGTGGAATAGCAGAGCAATAGCTGCCTCACCACTAGTTATCGTAGGGATGTAACATGGGACGGTTGACAACTATTCTTTACTCTCTGCGCAATCTTGATTTATGCTAAGAGTTGTTCTTATGTATCAGTTACTCCAAGATCTTCCTTTAAAAAGTTCAAATTTTAAGTAAAAGAAAACGCATTCCATATTTTTAATTTTTTTTCTAACATTTTAATGCTCTTGAAATCGAACCAACACGTACATTTTTGTTTTTATTTTCTTATAAGGTATAATTTCATTATAGTACTTTTCTATACTATAATTTCATCATTTAATATTTCTTTTTATTTGTTCTTATCATTTCATTTATTATATGTATTTCAATAATTTTATATTTATCTTAAAATTATATCAATATATTTTCTGTGTCATCTATTTTTATGTTTGTTTTCTTTTGTTAATTATTTAAAACTTAATAATCGTTTGTCTTTTTTTTGTTAATATTTTTAATAATTTACCAATTGTTTTAGTAATCAGAATGAAATGAATTTTTTGTTCTCAAACATATTTTCTAAGTGTTTTACGGTTTTCTTTTCATAATAATTTCTTAGTGTTAATATGCGTGTTTATTTTTTATTAATTTTCTTATCAGAGTACCCTTTACACTTTCATACTTTACTCAAAAAATAAAGATAATTTATCAATTTTTTTTCTTTTTTTTTTAAATTTTTTTAAGAAAGAGCATCCACACAATAACACAGGCACACTTTAGCTAATCATGTTTTTTGATAAATTTGGTTTATCCTGTGAAATTTTTCTGTTTATTTGACGGTATTGAAATCTTCTTTTAAATAAATTAATACGGTTTTTGTTAATGTGTATTTTGATGCTTTAAAAATTCATTTTTAATTTTTTTTTATAAGAAAAAAATATTTTTTTGTAACATATTTTTTTTTCAATTTTATAAAATTTCCTTGTCATTTTTTTGTTGTTTATTTTTTTAATTTTTTATATTTTTGTATAAAAATTTTATATTTTTTAAAATTAAAAACTTACTCTTAATAAGAATATATATTTTTTTGTTTTGTTTAAACTTGTTGGGCAGTTTATCATTTACTCATAATATATATTAATCTTCTAGACCACTTTTTTGTTGTTGTATGTATTGAAAAAGAATTTGAAGTGTGTCAACTTTGTTCAGAATTTGAGTGTAAAATATGTAACGTGTGCACTAAGAAAAGGAGGGTGGGTCTTTTATTGTTCGGCAAAAAAATTAAAAAAACCAAAATCTCTACGATGAAAATTAAAAGTGAACGAAATAACAAAATAATTATATTAAATTAGTTTCTTCGTCGAAGTTTATTCAAGTGCAAAGTTATTTTTTAATTTTATAATATACAAGATAGCTTGCCAAATTGTTGTATATCAACTTGTTTTTCACTATTGACATTTTCTTTTATTGATTTAAGTAATTTTACTTTGAAGTTATTAATAATTTATCTAAAGGTACAATATGTTTTATATTTTTTTTTTATTTTGTTAATAAACTATTATTAGAATTTTTTAGTCAATAGTACACGATATTTGAAGTTTTACCTACACTGATGGTCTAAGACTTTTTTTGTTGGTTTTTAAGTTAATTTTCAATTCTAGGGAAGTTTGTTTTTGTTTTATTTATATACAATTTGAATAAATTTGAATTTTTGTTTTGATTTATTGGTTATGAATTGTGTTTTTTGTTAATGACACCCAAAATGTATGGTTTTGTTTTTGAAATTAATCTATCATGATCAATTTTATTTAACATTATTAAGGAGTCCTTAATCCAATTCAAGGACAATCATGTTTTTTTTTTGTTTTGTTTAATGTATTTTAAACACTTTATACTATTTTTTTTGTTGAATAATAGAATACCTATGTGCGTTAAACGCTGACTCCATTTTTATCATTCATTAACTCATTCGCGGCTGAAGTTTGAACAGAAAAAAATGATTCTTTATTAAAACAACAGACATTTAGGAAATAACACCCTTTTTATTGTTGTTTTATTTTATTTTGTAAGGATATTTATATATTTTGTTATATGTTACTTAAGGTATAAAAATTTGTGCATGGAAATTTCGTTAGATTCATTCGCTTTATATTATTTCTTAAATTTAAACTTTTGAGAGAAACATGTTTTTTTTTCTTGTTTGATTTGGTGTTTTCCAGTTTTATGAATTTATCTGCAAGAGGAGATTTTTATTTTTCAAAATAGAAATAATGATAATATAAACATTGAATTTTAACATTGAACTCATTAAACTACATTTATACTCTTACATCGTCATCCTTATGTGATATAATTTAGTGATACACATAAATTTAGCTCAACATAAAATATAGTTATAATAAAAATATAATTTTATTCTCAACATTTAAAAATAATTTTGCCCAGTCTACACATTTAATAGCCTACAAGTATGTAAATACGTATAAAATAACATTGATTTTCCTTTTTTTTCGTAACTTTTTAATTTTTTTGTTTTTTGTATAAAAGAAATGATAAATTTGTATATACTTTTCTTTTCTTGTTATAAAACAAAAGAAAATATGTCAGTAAAAAATTATGAAAACACGTTTGTTTGTTTTTGTTTTTGTTTTTAATAATTTTTATTTATTATTATCCATTACATTTACATAATACAATCAACAACAAGTCTATATAATAAATAAACCTTACATATTTTTTAGTATATTTTTTGCTATATTATTTGGTGGTTTTACAGTTTTTTTTGTTTCATAAAATCTAAGTTATATGATATTAGATACGTTTTATTAATCCGACAAACGCACATTTTTGTTCGAACAAATTTCTAGGAAATCAAAATATTTGTTTTGTTTTTGTTTAATTTTTGTCAACAACTTAATATTATTTGCATAAGATCAATTTCTTTAGGTTTCATGATTTATTTAATATAATTTATCTATGTGTTTTTGGATTTTGACAGAAAACTTAAAGAACAAATGCAGGAAAATCTATTGCTTAAACTAAATTATCAAAACTTTAAAAGCAAAATCAAATTTAAAAAGTGTACACACATATATGTCACTTTTATAACAATCAAATTGAGTTATAAGGTAAAATATTATTCTTTTCTTAAATACTTTATATAGGCAACTATTCATGTTAACTATTTTAATAATTTTATCGACTAATCGTTATATTTTACACTTTCATTTTTTTTTTAACGCTAATTTATAAAATAACTTTTTGTTTTTGCTACAATTTTTATTTATTCTACTTTAAAAATGTTGATCAATATTATTGCGTTTAAGGCCAAGTAATAAAAGTGTTATGCAAGATAGCATGCAAAAAAGGTGATTCTATTATTTCCGGCAGAGACTTGAACTTAAAATTTGGTTTCAATGGAAGGCCAATTGTTTTTCTTAGTTTCATTTTTTTTTCAGTTGGATCACGGAAAAATATCAAACATGTAAATGACATCGCTCATCAAAAATCTTGAGCATAGTTTTAAAAACCTTTTGCCATCGGAATTTTGAGCATTTAAAATAATGGTAGGTATTCACTGGTAAACGATTTTGTTTTAAAGAACATCGTGTAATTCATGTATCTCAGCCACAGGACACTCCATATTTTTAGTACTTTCTTTTTCAAAACTGGAAGACAAGGAAATGAAATATCGTTCTCATCTGTTTAAAATAAGTGACACAAATTAGAATTCGGATTAAGTCATAAATGTAAACTAAAAGACCTTCCATTCTTAGAGAGAGTTTTAAATTTGCAGTAAGAAAGTATTTGTACTATCAACAAATGTATGTAATTTCATATCTAATCAGTGATTATTTTTGTAAAGAAAAACACATGAAATATCAAAAACCAAAAAAAAAAGTTTTTAGGAATTTTATTTTTAATTCAAAACAAAAAATGTTTACAATTCAACATGACACCATTTTCAATTATCAGTTAAGATGTTATTCTTATAAATCTGTTGTTTTAATATTAAATCATTTTTTATTCCCAAAATTTCTTTCACGTTTTCTTTATGTAATTTTGGATTTCCAAATGATTCTTCAATTTGTCAGCTATTTATAATCGTCCTTATTTACTTTTTGTTTATCTACAATGCCTTAAGTTAATAATTTATTAAAAATACTGCTCTTTCCATCATGCAATTTAAAACAATTATTTCCATTTTGCTGTTTTTTTTTAAGTGTTATCCTATAATAATCAGCTAAACAAAAAAAAAGGAAAATATAGTAGTGTTGTTTAAAACAACAATATATTGAATAATTACATCCGGCTATTTCCTTTTACACTTATGTATGTGTTTTGTTTGTTTGTTTAAATCCAAGACGTAAATATTTTAAATTTTTCATTCAATAATTCTTCGTCATGAATTTAGACTCAAGTGGTAATATAATTCTAAAAAATATTAATATGTTTTTTTCTTAATTTGTTTTACTCATTTTTGTTTTCTTTAGTGTAACTCTTAATAGAATAATCAATTTTATAATTTATTTATATACTTTTAAATTATGTTGACTAGTAACATATACATATATGTATGTATATATATTTGATTTTTTCCTAAAACAAAAAATTATCTTATATTATAATTTCTTATAATGTGCTACTTATAATTATATTAATTTTTCAATTCTCCCGTTTAACATTTTACTTTTCATTTCTATTTTATTAATTTATACGGAGATAGTAATTTATGCTTATGTTATAATAAATATATTTTTAAATTTTATATTTCGTTCTTTATTATTAAGTTTTTTTTTGTAAAGAAAAGAAAACTTAATTTGTTCATGTTTTTGTTTCTTGTAGTCGAAAAGATTAGATTTGTATGTCTATTTTGGGGGGAAGAGTGGAGATTCTATTGAAAGTAGTCCAAGTAAAAACAATAAAACAAAATCTATAACGAAGCCTTTCCATTTAATAATATTAAAAAAATAAGAAATTTCTCTCCTAAGAAAACAAAAAGGCTGCCAGCAGCGTAACAGTTTGTTTTCAAAGTTTCCTTTTAATAAAAATCAGGAAGGATAAAAAATTTGTGCTGATATGACTATTTTAATATATTTTAAATTCTGTTTTTGTTTTTATTTTTTTCTTATTAACACTCTTTACTTCATTTTTGTAATTAAAAAAAAAAGAAAAAATTATTGGCTTTGAAATTTTAGATGTATTACTTGTGGCTTCTTTGAAATCATTTCAAGACATTTATTTAAGTTTAATTCTTATTATAATATTTTATGTGTTATATGTCATCCATTAATAAGGTTGATTTTATTTGGTTTGTGTAGTGTTTATTAATTTAATAAAGTGTTGAATGTTTTGTTTTTTATCTGTTCTTTTTTTGTTAATTTACTTTAAAACTAAGTTGTTGGCAGTATAAAGATTATTTAGCTATGCTATATGACATACCTTTAAATACAAACCAATCACCTTATAATGACGCAATTTAAATTTAAGGACACAAAACTAAATGAGATACAAACCGTCAAGCATTTATGTTGAAATTAAAAAGGTTATCATGTTATGCTAATAGTTATAAAATTCAAATTGACAGGTTATGTTTGACTGTTTTTAATCAAAAAAACGTAATAAAATTATATCAATTGTTGATAGTTCGCGTTAAGGGCCTTACAAGCACTTTATTTTAACTATTGTAATGCAATTTATTACTTTCAAAATCAAAAAGAAATAATTTAAGAAATAAGATGAAGTTTCTTTCTTTTTTATCAACAGCTTATCTTAAATTTTCATAAAAAAAAAAACAAAGTGACAACAATTAAAGAATAAACTTAAAATTTGTGTCGGTTTCATCGGTCCTGCACACATCCATTTCGCTGTCGGCCCTATATCGAATTCGCTTAAATTTTCATATCTTTTCGTTAACAAATTTAATTTTCTAATTTTTAACTTTACAACTATAAACTTATAATGAAGATTAAGAGCCCAATTAACCGTCTCCACCAGTCGTTTAAATTATAGCAACAGTAATAATAGAAACGATAGTTACTATCATTCGGAATATGTACAGTTACTAGGATATTGTTTTGAACTAAAAAACAAATAATTGATGACCATATTAACACGAAACGTTGCTTTGAATCAAATTTACTGCCTGCTCTATGGTAACTAGTCGCTGCCGCCGATGATGCATAATATGGCATCGTACAGCGACTTGTTATCGATGGAACTGGTTGACATTCAACCAGTGGATCGCTGGGCAGGTCAATGATGTCATCGTAATAGTATACAAGGCCCGAGTAAGCATAGTATGGCAGCTTTTCAAGATCATCGATGCTATCTATTGATGTTGCGTTACTTCTTTTAGTATTTGTTGGTGTACTCAGGGGAGTACCAGAAGTTTGCGATGAAGAGCCTGACCCAGAACCAAGTCGTTCTTCTAAAGTCGTATTGTTATCTCGCAGGTTGGCAGCTGTAGTTAAGTTTTTACTCCCCGAGCCATCATCGAAATCATCACAGTATATACAGATGCCATGCGTAGGCGGATCACAGTAACGGTAACAGCATTCTGGTGGGCCATGATTAGATTTAGATAATTGTTCACCTGTTTCCGGAATATCTTGATCTGCAAACAATTAACAAATGTATATTTGTTAAAATTGCAAAATAATAAAAAAATAAATACAACTTACCCAAACACAGAAATGTCGGTTCTCCAGCGTACTGTGTTGGATAGGCTGGTGCCCGATCACCCGGAAGCAGATATGGACATTTTTGTTCTACCGTCTCACATACACTGCGACATGGTCGTATTCTTCGTCTTTTTCGGAATTCAATTTTTCTTTTCGTTCTGTAATAAAAACAAAATAGTTTATTTTAGTGAATAGTTTAATAATCATTTAACAAAATTTGTTCGTCTAAGCAACGAAAACACGTCCATTTTGCATAATCTCAAACCAAATTACCTTGTTAAAAGCCTTGATATCACGGTACCCTCAACGCATGGATCCTTGTTATTGGCAGTCGATATGGAATCTTCACTCTGACGAGAGCCGCTCGATTCTCGCTCGTCAATATTACCAGGTGTCCTTGTATTCGAATTCGTTCGTTTGCAATTCTTTTTTGTTTCACTCGCAGCTCGTTTCGCCAGAGGGTGCTGTGAGTTTGGTTGTTGCTGCTGTTTATATTGTTGTCCTATCACTGCTGACTTCAAAGAATTTCTCAAAAACAACGCTGATGATGTTTCTGATGATGATTGCTTTGAAATACTGGGAGACTCAATGGATTCATCTTCATCATCGTCATATAAACTAAGACTGTCCTGCTGAAATCGATCTCTGTCGAAATTCTCATCGTTATCGTTTGTACCAAATCGGAACTGATCTTCGGATGGCTCTTGTTGCTGCTGCTGCTCTTGCTGCTGATGTTCTTCCTGTTGGTTTTTGTTGTGTGTATTGTTATTTATTGATTTCGATGTTGCCGTTGTTTTAGTTGTAGTTGCCGAATCTTTGCTGGACATAGTTGAACTATTTTCTGCGAAGTATGGTATTAGTGTACTGCACACCCAGCGACGATAAGCCTCCTGGAAGCGAAACCAAATGCAAATCATCAATAAAATTTTTAAAAATAAAATCTTATTGACTTAGTGTTTCTATATGCAAATTCACAATCAATTTCCACTTGACCCATTCACTTAGAAATACTCAACTCTCAACAACTATTTTGTTGGCCTAGCTCAAAAGTGA
The DNA here is from genome assembly GCA_943590905.1 of Sphaerophoria taeniata. Taxonomy (NCBI): domain Eukaryota; kingdom Metazoa; phylum Arthropoda; class Insecta; order Diptera; family Syrphidae; genus Sphaerophoria; species Sphaerophoria taeniata. The sequence continues at coordinate 969,841 of OX016540.1, forward strand.
TTTTCACTTATATTCATTCGGAAGAAGGAATATGCTCCTCTACTGGGGTTGTCAATTATCTAATCGTCATGTCAATAGCTTTAATGCCCCAAACAAGCCCCACTATTATCAACACCTCAGCTCAGCTTCAGCTGTGACCCCATTGAAATAACGAAGACCAAGCTGTGTATCCACCACCATCCCTGTCCTGCCCTGCTATGGCACCACCCAATGGAATTGATGAATACTGCAAGCGATAAAAGCATCATTATTTTCATGAGTAGAAACTTAAAAATGTTTCTTTTTCTTCTTTTCGAAGGTATTCATAGCGTCCCCTTCCGTCTTATCGCTTGGCATCGGGAGATACTTTAAGGGTACTCAATTCCTCAATTGTATTGTATTGGCAGAGTAAAGTGGGAAATGGTTGGTGGTATTGCGGGAGCCGGTGAGGCTACGGGGTGTGGGTCAATTTTCATGTTGCTGTGGCTGGATACGTACCTGTATTTTTCTGACGGTGTTCGCTCACGCTGAAGCTGATGTGGCAAGGGTACGCAGAGCAGAAGTACCATCAAGCTAAACCGACGACATCAGAGTCAGCGAGATGAAAGTGACAGAGCAAAGCAGAGCGTGCATTGGGTTGTCATTTTGTTTTGCTTTCACCTCATGGAATTCTGAGATTGTTAAGTGAGAGCCAAGCAAAATGGGACATTATCAATGCTTTGAATAGTGGGTGAAGGCGCCACACGTTGCGGGGTAGCTCATTGTGCCCGCCTCGTGGTGAAGGTGGAAGAAAGCAGATCATCGTTTTAATGATTTGCATAGGTACTTTGGGAGATTAAGTGTTTTATGGTGTCCTTGTTGTCGTTTATTGGGCATTGTTTATGTTGTTTTGTTATTTTTTTTTTCATCCTCTTGTTCATTTTTAGTCTTCAGTTTTCTTTTACTTCCCATTTTAGAGAACATCACAAGCTTGGATTTTATGATTTTCTCTTGATTTTCTATAGACGGGACAGAATGATAATGTCTTTCTTGTTTAAGCTGTTGACGTTTTGCATGGAGATAAGAGTTAAAAAGTGGAAAGGATTTAAGTTAAGTACTTCCCCTTAAAGAACCAATTAAAATCCATGCACGATAGTAATTCAGTTGTTAAATTTTATATTGAAACTCTTCTTCTTAATGAATTGATGTTTGAGTTCAAGATTGAAGAATTGAACTATGCAATTCAGCGAAGAATACAGTATGTATTTTTTTCCATCGATACATCGAACCCTTTTTGTTTTCAGTTCAAAACTTAAGTGAGAGATAAGAATATCAATGGTTTTTAAAGATGCTTAAAAGATGTTTTTGAACTAATAATAAGTTGGTTTATAGATACCTATTTATAACTTATAAGTCATAACGTATACTAAAAAAAATTTATGTTTATAAATGAATGGAAAAAAATCAGACAGGTTGTTTAGTTATTTAAATTGAACAGTAAGAGTTTTTGTATTTTTTTAAACGCCTCATGTTCAGACAGTTTCAATCTGTTCGTAAGATTCATCTTCTTGCAACTTTTGTTGTTGTTCGTTCTCTCCTAACGTATCTCATTGTTCCCATGGTGAATGTGGCCACGTGACATTTCCATCAGTAGCCAGAGAATCAATGAAATTGGAGGATGAAATTCAAGAATTGGTAGATATGTACATGATATATACATATATAAAAGAGTACAATTTGCAGCAGCACACACTGACACGTGCTGACATAGAACGCTCTGTTCGTATTATCCACGAGTTTTTTTTTTAAGCACCACAACGCTGATAAATAACTATTAGAACTGAAGTGACATCTGGTGCTCAGTCTGAAACTATACACTACACATTTTGTATCCTTTTTACTGAGATTTAGAAAAGTTTCTTTTTCGAACTTTATCAAGTATAATAAATGGAAATAATTACTTTTGCTGTTACGTATTTGTTATTTACTTTAGAAAATCGAATCCATTCCCTGTCTAGTCAACACGGAAGGAAAAAATCGAAACGAATGTTCTGAGAATACTATGTAAGTATACCATCTTGCAGGAGAGCTTGTATTCCAAGAAAAATATATAAATATAAAATATTATAGTGTGTGAAGGGGGTTAAGATTTAAGAATATTGGCAGTAGAAGAAGAGACTTGATGGAGTTGAATTTCTTGGCCTTAATTATGTTTCCTGGGTTATTTATATAAGAGTCGAATGATTTGGACAACATTTCCGAAGAAAAACGTGAAATTTAAAATAAAAGTTCATCGCAGGACATATAACAGCAATTTTTTAATGTGCCACTCTAAATGCTTTTTTATCTTTTGAGGAACTTTATAAGCAACAAAATAATAAAAAATGATGAGCATATGAAAAATGAATTTGTGAGCATATACTTTAACTTCCCTTAAAGACACTATGTTTTCATACCAAAAAGAGGCTGGTTTTATTTAATTTGAAACAGTTTTTGAACAAAAATAAATAAATAGAGTGGCGCGACGCGACAGCTCTTGAAGAGCCAAGGTCTAAGTGGCTTACTCTCATCAACAATTCTCTGAGTGCGTGTGAAGAATTGAAGGGACCTACAATTTAACGCCGATTCCGAACGGCAGAGTTGAGAAGCACTTTTTCATAACAGATTGATACTCTTGGAAGATTTGTCAGGTCTTCGCAAGAGGCAGTACCCGTGAAAGATGAAATAAAAACTTGGCCTGAGTAGGGCTCGAACCAACGACGTTCTGCTTAGCAGCCAACGCACTTACCAACTAAGCTACGGGCATCTGTTTTCGAATAGACATAATAAATATTGCCTTAGACTCTTTTGTACTGGTATAGTAAACACAACAACAAGCTATGTTTATGGACAAACTATCAAAATTATTGCTTAAGAAACCCTTATAAGGATACATGCATAAATCAAATGAAGAAGGTATGTACATGTTTTATTTAGGTCCTCATTTGGGTAGTCATGATAAATGTAATGCCGCAACTTCTGAGAAAAATTTGAAAAAGTCACTTAGTTTGGTTTTTAAGAATGTGCTCTGTTTGCTGTTTATGTTAACCGGTGTGGAGAACTAGAGGGCGTATATGAAAAATAAGAGCATAAATTCAAAAGAAGGGGATGAAAAGGAGTGAAAACAAAATAAGAAGATTGGAGATGAATTTGTAGAATAGCGATTTGTACGATTGGGCTGATGGTTTAATTGGTTTTTATTTAGTTTTCTTGGCAATTTAGTCGTCTGTTTTTGTTTTATAAAAAGAATGGGTGAGACATGGAACAAACACAAAATCCATTTGTGGAATTGACATATTATGATGCCTGTTCGATCGAGTATAGTTGGTTAATGTATGAGTCTATGAGTACCTAAGCGGTTGCAAAAGGTAGATAACCAAATGTTGGTATATTTGAAATCTAACAAAAGAATAATTATGACATAAGCAACAGAAAAAAAAACATTGAAAATTAATGGCATGGCAATTTATTTAACATTTTCATTTAATTGCACATTTTCAATGCTCGCATTCTTCACTCTTGATAAAATTGTTAAAATAGGAGTCTTCGTCAAGGTTTGAAACGATATATCATTTCTCTTTAACTGTGTCGATTACATGTAGTGCGCTATGCACCTACTTCCGAATAGAGCTATGTTTAAAAAAAAAAAATATTCAAATAAGCACATTATGAAATGGGAAGATATGTCAGTATTGAGATGTTTTCCAAAATTGCTGTTTTGGTTTGCAAATCAAACAATTCAAAATTCAGCTGATTTCAAACATAAATAAATTCCAAGATTACCCCTGTCTGCTGTAATTTTCCAGCTTGTTTTCTGGTAAATCGTTCATTCTAATATTTCAAGCGAAAGAAAAACAACTCTTGTTCGCGATTTACAAACAAAGATATGTTTGTTCAGGTTCAAGTAAACGATGTATAGCCTTAGGGGGCGCAATACTGCATATAAATATTTATGCCCGCTAAATTGTCAGAGTAGAAATAAAAGAAAGGCATGTCATAAAGATCGAGAACATCACAAAAATACAGTGTTTTCGCTCTTTAAAAAACAGCAAGGTTATGACCATTTGTATATAAGAAAGGAGAATAATGTTTATGTTTGTTCCCCACCCCGCTTTTCCACTATTTAGTTTCAAATATGTGGGACCTTGAAGATGGGGAGCGAAATATTCAAGGTTTTGAGCTTTTACATAGAATTTGAACTATCATGCTTGAAAATAATTTGTTCAACAGGCCTCTTCTCTATTTGTTTCTTCTTAAATAGCACTATAAGAGGGAAAAGGATAATATTCATTTAACAATAACAATGATGAGATTAGAAAAGCAAAAAATTGTCACTATCTTAACACATTAGTTTTTGTTTCTTAAAAAGTTAGAAAATTAACAACATAAAGTAAATATTTATAAAACTTTAATAAATATAATTTTATTTGTTATAAGTTCATTTACAGATTTTTCATCCAGCTTTGACCGACCGAAGATATTGCACCCTTGCATCTATGAATCACTTATTCATCGAATCCTTTTAATATTTCTTGCAGCTCGGCACTTTTCTTTAAACTTAACGCTGAATCAAAAAAAAAAAAAAACTTTGCTGAGGATAGAACTTCTTGAAAACAAATAATTACTTTTATTGATTTTCCACTAGAAGTTGGTTTGCCAAGCTCAGATTGATGGGACGGCATGGCTCTTAAGAATTTTAAGAATGAACAAAAACCACAAGATATGAAAAATCAAACAGTGACGAAAATTGCAGAAGAAAAGTTTCAAACACAAAGAATCGTTGATTGTGGTTTTATTATCCATCATGGATTCCGAGAGATCTGAGTCATTGCAATGCTGTAAAAATTAATATTATTTTTGTCTTGCATTAGAGTCTAGCATAGCATAACTCAAAAAAATAAAGGGTCTTCTAATAGGTACTTTGAAGCTGTATCTGTTCAATTGGCTGTAATTTGTTCAGTCTGTTTTGCCAATTCAACATGGATGGATATGCTTTTCAAACGATTTACAAAAATTGGATGATATCTCATAAGCACTTTGTTTTATTTAAATTAGTTTACATTTGAAGCAGTCAGTGGCGGATTTACACATTTAAGTACAGCCATTTCAATTTTAAAATCGAAAACTCTTAGTTTATTGGAGACCAATATTAAAAGTGAATTGTTTTTTAATATGTTCAATGGGGCGTATACTTGTTATTTTTCAGAAAAGAAGAAACAATTATTAAATATTATTAATTCAATTGAATTTTATTTTTTAATTCACTTTATTACGCTTACGCGCTTAGAATTAGGGAAGAAACATTATTTTTTTAGCCACCTGACAATTTCATAAAGAGGAAAATGATTTTAGAAGTGAAGCCAAGCGTAATAACACAGAAGTATTAACTATACAGGGTGCGCGGTAATTCGTCTGCCATACTTTAGGATGTGATTCTAAAAAAAGTCTGATTTTGAACTTTGACGAAAAAAAATTTTGAACTTAGAAAAAGGCTGACTTTAGCGTGCCTTGACCCATGTCAGATGACAGATCAATTTTTCTGTCAGTACCAATATTAGAGGGACCTCATTTTGGACTTTTTTTTTGTACAAATACTAACCTTTAGGACAGCGTTTGTATTGAGTCGACAAGTTTTTATTTATGAGTAATAAATAAGTGCACCCAAGAACCCATACATTTTATGATATACTTGGGAAAATTTAAAACAAGTTAGAAATCGAATTTTGGGATTTTTTACATATTTATTGCAGCACTTGATAATTTTTAACACTATGCAATCATGAGTAGTGTCAAAAGTATACTTATGCCTAACTGACTCTGTCAAAACCCTATTTACCTGACCTCTTCTCTTAAATGAGTGATATTAAAGAATTGAAACACAAATTCATTCATCAGTTGTCAAGTTAAGTCACGATATTTGCAACACGGAAAAATACAATGCAATTGTTTAAAATGAAAATGCCAAAAGTACTCTAATATTTATTAAATAAACTTTTCACATTAATTTCCACAAAAAGAAAAAAATAATACCAAGAGTGTCTGTAAAATTCCATTGAACTCCATTTTCCGCAATTAATAAAGAAAAGAAACTATAAATAATGGCTGTTTGTGATGTACTCGTATATACACTCGAAATTCACTTGTACTTGATTGTTTTATCACATTTTGTTTCAACCAATTAAGAAAACTCAGACTGCTACTCGATCTGACCGGACGAAACTCCCATTGCAAACATAGTTTAGTGTAGGTATAATTTACCTATATGTATAAATATACATACATACAAATGTATGTTTGTATTTTCATATTCTGAGATTCATTCCTATGGGAACCACCATATCGCACAACGGTATAAGCAATGTAGACATAAAACATTCCATCTTCGGTTTCAAATTAAATTAAGTCTTGTGCCCGGCATGAAAAGCATACAACCAACTTTAACCCCAAATTCAAAGTTGTCGTCCTTATCTTACTTTCTTTTTGTGTTCTTGTTGAATCTATCTTTTAACGATTTCTCTCCTTTCAATTTATGCTTTCTTCTATAGAACGAGCACGAGGAAACGAAAAACAAGTAAGAAGGAACCAACAAAAATAGAGAATGAAACAATTTCTTACTTCCTTCTCTATTATACCACATATTAATATATATGTACAAACATACATACTTACACTACTCCCACCAAATCAAGGATAATTGAAAAGTAATTAGACAGAAGATTTAACAAGGTTAGACACAAGAAGAGGGCATGACGAATTCAACAACGACAACGACGAACGGAGAGAACGATGGTTATATGACTTTACTGTACTAAGGACATACCCGTAGATAACATATAAATATACGAACAAACACATGGATGTCGCGGTGATGACGATAGTGGAAGCAAGCAAATAATTGCGCTCTCATCAAACCACCAACTGTCAAACTTCCAGGGAAACATTCAAGCACTGCTTTGTTTTATTGTTGTTGTTTTTCTATTTGTGGTGTGCTTCGTAGGTACGTTGTATTTAGACCAAAAGTGTTTGACCAGCCTTTTAACGTTTTTGTTATTTTATTTAAAAGTTAATTGCAGGACAGTTGGGTTTAATTAGGGGTTTCAGCTAATACAAGACCTGTGCTTCAGAGAGCTTAAATAAAAGAGCTTACAATAAATTTAATAGTTCAAGAGTTTACCGCGTCTAGTAGTTAAATTTGCTCATTACTGCACGCCTTAAAAAAAACTTAAAAACATTAAAAAAGTTTCTCTTGACACACTCGTTGAATATGAGGTGATTAGTTAAGCTTTTCGTACCTCCTCTGTCACCATGCTGGATCGCCGTCATTGAAAATCCCTATAAATGTCTAGCGCCGTAATGCTCCTGCTTATTAAATTTATCATTTCTACTTCATCGGGAAACTTTTCATGGAAGAAGTTTAAAGATCCCTAAAAAAAAGTCTCACACACGACCACTATATGTTTGTCAGCTGAAAGAAATGAATTCCTAGCTGAAGCGATATGAATATATACAGACAACCAACGGTTCAGTACACAGTTAAACGTTAACTTTCAAGTCATATTTCCACTTTCGATTCATGTAGCCTATAATGTGACATGTATATGTATAGCTCCTTGAAGTGTACTTTGTACATACTATTAAGTAAAATTACAGAGGACAAAAACATGCCACTTGAGAAAAAAACAGGATATGTAGAGAATCAAATAAAGGAACTAAATGGAAATCATAATACTGTATAAAAACGGAAATGATAATAGGAAATGAAAAATAGCAAAAAGTAATAACAATGCCACAAAACACAAATTACAAAACACAAATATGAATACCTATGAATTTTGAGAATGTAAACTCACACGGGATGCGTGAAAAACTCATTTAAGTAGTGTTTGTTTTTTCAATCAACACGTCCCTGTAAATATGTTTAAAAAAATGTTTTCACAGAAAGTAAGAAGGGCAATGGTTGGACTTCGATGGTGATACCTATTAGAGTAATATATTCTGTTTTCAAGAAAAAATAATGAATTATGCAACAATTTCTCTATTTCGGATTATAAAAGGTAATCTACTTTTCCTAGTTTAGATCAAATGTAGGCACAAAATGCTTTAACTGTTGGTTATACAAATCTTGGTTGACTTAAAAACAGTTGGCTTATGGCAACCATTTTTCCGTCTAAAAAGCTTAGCATAAAAAAGGACACCATTCAGGTACTTTGTTTCAAATTAATAAAGTCCTTACAGAGAAAACAAAATACATATAAGAAATTAAATATTTTTCGCTATTCATTCAAGAGATCCGCATATAAATAAATAATGGCTAAGCTTGGGCAGCCTGTCAAAACTGTAGGTATGTGAAATATGCCTGTCATACGTAGGTATGTGAAATATGACAGTTTTTGGGTATCCGTACGTAAGGAAAAGAGGTTCCCTTATTGCTATAAATGATTGGGAAAAGTATCATCCACTGTGTGTGTGTTTATCAAAGAGTCATCATTGACGATTGAACTAGCATGATATTAAATGTGAAATGTCTTGTAAAATGCGTTGATAATTTTCATTGTCAACTATCACAGTATTCCACAAACACACATATTACCCAATTGACAGGAGTTAACCACACAAAAGTCGTCGATTTTGCGCGTGTCAATATACAAGCGAATCAGAGTATCAATTCAAAGGAAAAAAGCTCGCAGAGGTTTCCTTTTCTTTCTCAATTTAATTTGTTATTTTTGTTGTTAGATTCTTTTTAGCATTGCTTTTCGCCATTATTCGTTTGCTCTTAGAAGTTTCTACAGTAGAAATGTTCGATTTTCTCATTCCCTTTTGTGCTTGTGGTACCTTTTAAGTCAGATCCCGTTTAGTTCATATAAATGGAACAAAGAGAGTATAACAGTTTTGATTTTTTTTTTCATTTTTGTTATCGACTAAAATATCTATTTCTTAAGATTCCTTCTTTATATGAAATGGTTGAAATAAGCTCTGTATTTTCTTGTTTGGGTACTAACAAAAGATAAAAAGATTAATAAAACAAAGCTCAAAAATGAAAGCAAGAACAAAAAAAAACTCATAGTAATAAAACCTAGTCGAAACCTTAAAGCCCTATTTCCGGTTATGTTTCTTCTCTCCCCTTTTATCGTGTTTAATCTGTAGGTGCCGCATATACTTTTCCTGTGCGTATTTGTTGGCATGGAGAAGGTGCTCCCCTTTTTTTCCTACTGGATTTCTTGTATAATTTTGGTGACTTTCTGTGTGTGTGTGTGTATTTCTAGACCTATAGTTAAGGCATAATGATGTTGATAAACACACATTTTATCAGCATTTCCTACCCTGAGAAAAAGAAAAGAAAAACGAATGTTAGGACACGCGAACCGACAGTAAACGTGGGTGCTTCATTTTTTTTTTTTTTTGAAAAGTCAAAAGAAATAACCAAAAAAACAACCTCTGTTTTTGGCCGGTCTACAGGAAGGAAACGAAAAAACAACAAAACACAAAGTGACTGATAGAGGCCATAAAAGAATGCCGAAAAACGTCAATAGAGTTAAAATGTTCGAAAGGCGAAATTACAAGTAGTCAGAAAAATGTTTTTTTCATCAAATCAACAACGATTTACAATTAATGTTTTATTTTCTGCACTATTCGTTGTATGATTGTGTGATATGAGGGTTTTTATTTTCTTTATTTGGCTTTCCCTTTTTCGAGTTTCTTCATAAATTTTAGTATAGAAATTCGTTTTGTATGGACGTCATTCGACAGTTTTTTTTGTTTGCCTTCTTCGTGCGACACCTACGCGTACATTTTTTTGCTGCTGAGAAGACTCTGGTTGTAGGTATGTGGTTGAATGTTGTTGGAGATTTTGCACTTTTGTGTGTGTTAGTTGGGGCACATGCTATGGATAGATTTCATTGATAATAACACGAACATTATGTGTATTTTGTAAATCAAAAAGATGTATGGTAAGATAGAAACCTGCTTTTCTAAGTGCAGACGTCGGTCGGTCGAACGACAACGACGCACGACAATTGGAACGGCGTATGACGTCAGCAAGGCTTACGTAGGTAAAGAGGATTAAAAATAAAATATAAATGCTCAAGACTTGACTGCTTGTTTATTTGACGGCTTTTAAGTAAATATATACTGCAAAATAAGGACGAACAAAAAGTCCAATGAATGTTTGAGACAATCTGCTTAATGTAATAGAAAATTATTTTTAGGGTAAAATCAAAGAGGGTGGGAGCGAAGTAAAATTAAATATAATTGGCAAAGGGGTTGATACTTTGCTACAGAGAATACTTTTTAAGCACGCATAATATCTAGTGTTGTATAAGACTAAGAAAATTGAGGATTTGTTTTTATTAAGCTATCTTTTTACAAAAAAAAAAAACAAGTATTTGATATTTGTGTAATTAATACTGATTTGAACAATGGTTGATCAAGATTTTTGAAGCTTAAATTGAAAAGATTGAAGTTTTCAAACAAAAAATGAAAGGCTACTCATACGCCACCAAATCGTGTATACGTTGTTCTATCTTTTCACATAATTAAATTAAAGTTCCACAGTTTTAAAGTAATATGAATGATTCCACAATAGTAAGACTGCTATTACACGGTGACTCATGTTTCAAGACTCTTCTTCGAATTCTCTTTTGAAATTTTATCCTCTGAGTCGAACACTATTACACTATGACTTTTAAGTCAGGACTCAAATTTTGGCAACACTCTTTCATTCACATTCCTTGAAATGAAATGAAAAACATTTGCAATTTAAATAAAACAGAATCAAAAAATATAGAATGAGAACAAAACAAAATTAAAAAATGAGTCGTACAAAAATTTGCCTGCGACTCACCGGGCAAATTATTTTCCTTTTCAGCTTTTCGAATTTTGAATCTCTTTTACACCAACGTAGTTTGAAAAAAAGTCTGAAACATGAGTCACCGTGTAATAGCAGACTTACAGTCTACGTGCTATATGTGGTCCAACAACCTGAGACCGAACAATTTAGATACGTCGTTGCGGTGTTAGTCTTACCATGATAATCTGCATATTCAAGAAAAATAACAAAACAGATTGAACTCATTCGTGGTCTTTCAAAACAAAGCCATTGACGACCAAACCTCTCGATTAATCACCCGGTACAGTTGTGAAGTCAAACTTAAAGTTAAAAACTGCAAGATTAACTTCAAAGCGTGCATCTACAGGTAAACTAATATCTATCCCTAACGTTAACTAACTGTGTCAAAAAATTATTTTATTTAGATTACTGGTTAAAGTTAACTTTTGATTTGAACTATAAGCTTTGACATAAACACTTTATTCACAATGGACAATGGTTACTTTTTCCAATTAAAATATAAACAAACAAGACTTCAACATTCCTAATATCCTTATGCAATTAATTTCTATTAAAATGAAACGTTACGCAATTTAAAGCCCTACACACATCCTTTGCCTTTGGTACACTACATGCGGATATAAGAATATAGCTATCTACATACCTACTTTAGAACTAAACATTGAATGCATGTGTTTCGTTATTCGTTGAGTTTACGAATCAAGTATCTTTTCTGCTACACTTCCATCACTTGCATGACATTTCTACTGCTTGAAATCATGGCATAGAATAAATCCTTCAACATTTACTTTAATCACTGAGTAAATGTTGTGCATATAGCATATGTATATCATTTTAAAAAGTTCGTATATATAATAATGATAAAGAAAGCAAAAAAAAAACAACTACTGTTGTGTATATGTATGTATGCATGTGATGCGTCTTACGACGAGCATTGTATGGAAGTATTTGTGTGTTACAACAAGATGGTCCTTCATCGTTCCAAAAAAGAGTAAGAGATTGGGAACGAGAGAGCAGAGAGGCAAAAAGGAAGAGTAGTAAAATCGTTCCCGAATCTTAGAAAAACATTTCGCCAACTTGAAGCTTGTGTTTGATAGTTAGAACCCTTGTATGGAAGTGTCGAGTGTTCCTGCAATTAATGAAGATGGTCACATTAGGGCACCCGAATAGGTCACAAAATATTTTTTGTTGGCCTTCAAGATTTTCATCTGCCCAGCTTTTGCGTTTTATTTTTGCTGCCCTTACTAAGTGAGTCTTGAGCTCAGAGTTATCTCACTGCTTGATACAAATTAGTACACATTTTTTTGCAACTCTACAATTCTGGTGTCCGTTTTTATTGCATTTAAAACATAATTGTTATTGTTTAAAATTTTAACAACAACAAAAAATTCTTGTTTTGTTATTCCCCAATCTGTAAAACATAATGTTCGCTCCAGACCACACTACGAATAAGAACCATTAAGGAACGAACAACAATGATCATATGTAGAGGGTTTGAGAACAACGAATGTCAGTCAGAAGCGAGTAAAAACACGAGAGAAAGAAAACAACTTTTCATATTATGTATGCATCCATATAAAGAACAAATTCTGCTCCATTTTGAGTAGTTTTTTTGTTAAGTATGAAATGAGCACCATTTTCTATTGAAAAATAAAGCTTTTGAACAAACTGATGTAATACCAGAGCTGTCTGTATTACTAGTGCGAAAAAAGCACAGAGTAAGGCAAACTCTTGCAAATAAGAACCTAGATTCATAATTGCAATAGAATAATTTTTTCATTTTCATTTTCTTCTTCTTTTTTCAACAAATAAATATAACCTTCTTAAGGGCAATTCTTAACTTCTTTTAGTTGTATAGTTCATTTTTGTTTCTGTGTTGAATTCTTGAAAAATAGAAGAGCAGCACTGTTCCTATTTGCACAAAAGAAGAAAGTAGTCCTGTGCATCACGAGAACGAAACTCATTTATCAGGATACGATTTTTTTCTAAGTAAATATTTTAATTTCTCAATTATTGCCTTTTCATTCGTTCGTTTAATGAAACAATAAACATAATTGGTCTCAACCCCGGCAATTGAAATAAAATTAAAGTATTTTCAATTCTTCCTAGTCTCAAGCCATCTTCTGCATCAGGTTTTTATTTACTGTAGCACTTTCGTATTTTAAACGAGCAACATCGTGTCCTTAATTCCTTCATCATTGTGCATTCATTCGGTTCTAAGCCCTTGCACAAATCACATGCATTATTGCATGCATGTGATTTCTGTCTGTTCATATCTACTTGTGTTTGAGTGTGTGAATCTATGGTTTAAACATAGAAAAGTAATAATAAAAGCAAACTTACAACAGATAATGGGGCATAGAAAATTCGTAGAAAAAAATAATAATACACATTTACACATATATATCCAGTCCCTTGTATGTGTAATAAAAACACACACAAAGAGTATAGCAAACACCGCTAGCAATTTAAAAAGCTTGGGAAGATATTGATTCGCCCTAATTCTTGTTAATTTTAACAGGCACATCAATACCACTACAGTACTATGCCATACATACACGCAAAGAAGTTAACCTACACATTCTTATGCATGCGCAACTATAAATCTCATATCAGCCGTTCTCTATGTGTTTTTCTTTTTTTTTCATACAGATTCGATGGGTTAAAATTAAAAATGATTTTGACTTGTACAAAAAATAAGCTCAAAGACTTCTTTTTTTGCAAGATGTCTTCTGCAGCAAATAAGTCCAGAATAAAGAGTAATCCTTTGTATTGTATTATTAATGGCACTAGTTTTTGTCTTTATAAGAACTACATATGTATGATTATTTTGGTTTTGCGAGAGAAAAACGAGATAGGAGAAGAAAACTTACAGTAAATTGCTGCTTATTTCATACAATTAATTTCAACACGAATGTTTAAAACATCTTCAAAACAATATTGTTTCTCCTACTCAGATATCAGCAAATGCTCTTAATGGACAACAACTTGTTAGTATGGATTTTCATTAACAAAATAAACTCCTTGTTGAAACGTTGCTGGACTGATTTGTTTGTGCTTTGTACAAGACCTGCATACTGTATTCTAATGAGTTGAATTGGTTTCACTTTGCAGAATTTCATCTCGATCTTTACTTAGTTAACAATGAAAGGGAAATTTCGTCGAAAACTATCATTTTTATCACGATAACGGTATATGGGTTAAAAACTTAATTTAGTTTACAAGGCACTACGGCGTATACTTACTATTTTTTATGATTTTAAAAATTATGATTTTTATATATATATTAATTCAAAGGGAAAAATTGAAAGTTATCACTCACTTTGCAATCCTTGCATTGATGTATCCGCGAATAGATTTGACGACAGTCATAGCGAAATAAAATTTCAGCTAGCTCGCATGTGATACGAGTGGCCAATGAATCCAAATCCCAAATATCGGTTAAAATTCGGACACACTGCGGTCCACCACCCAATGTCACATTAAGGGCGATCGTATGCAGGGCACTTAAGACGGTACGCTCACAACAATGCTTCAAACGTAGATGGCGTAGTTTTTTATCTAAATCACTTCGAGAATTTTTACATAATTGTGTAGGACTAGAGTCATCATTATCGCCCAAATAATCAAGGCACTGTTGTTGTTGGTTTTGGTTTTGGTTGTATTGGTTGCTTTTATCGTTATTTATGTTATTATAATTATAAATATTATTATTAAGATAAGAATTATAATTATTAACATTTTTTCTATTATTTAAATTATTTTTAACAATATTATTATAATTATCTAAATTATTATAGTTGTATTGATGATCTTGCGTCGAAGACGTAGAAGTCGACGCTGACCCCGACTCCGACGCCAACACCGACGACGACGACGACTGTGAATTTGCTTGTGCATCATTCAGCATAATATCCTCATACTGATCTTGATCAATATCTAGTTCTCGATGTCGCTCGCTATCTTCACCTTTTAGCTGGTGTTGATGTTTATGCTGCTGATGGAAATTGTATGTTGTTTCCACAGTTTTGTCTGCTACCATTTTGTTTGCATTCATTGAGGCTGTTGATACAGTAGTAGTTGTTCGTTCTACTACTCCAGGCGGTTTTATCGTCGTTAGCTTTTGTGAAGAGGAGGGTGTTCTCTTGGCGGAGCCTGCAGCTCCATTATTTGTTTTTGTCGTTGCTACCTTTGCAGACCTCCCTGAATCTGCTACCGTCACCGCCGGCCTCATTCCTGACTTTTCAACAATTTCTCTTCGCACTTTCGACATTATATTATGAACAGGATTAAAATTATTGTTGTTATTTAAATTTATTAAATAATTATTATCATAATTATTATTATTATTACTGTTATAAGAGTTAGTATTTGTATTACTATTATAGTTATGTTTATTTTCTAAGTTAAATTGTTCACAAGACATTGGACACGTTGGCGGACCAGGACCTTCATCTACCCAAGCCACAGGTAGTGAGCCAGCAGTGCACTGACCCTAAAAGAAAAGAAAAAATGAATAAGCCTTTGTATTAAAAGAAAGCTGTAAGAAAAACAAAACTATACGAGTTTATAAATAACATTTTTTTTTTACGGTAGGGATCATTAACTATATAAACAGAGATCAAGCTAGAGGTGCATTGTAAAAGACAGCATTCCTTCATTATATTAATACAGTCAAACTTCTTTATAACGAACTTCCTTATAACGTAATTCTCTCTATAACGAATTTCATTTTGTTCCATTTTGTTCCCCTTCTCCTTAAGAAATTTAAAAAAAAATTCTATATAACGAATTTTTTATAAAACTTCTTTATAACGAAGCAATTTTTGGTTCCCTTGAAGTTTCGTTATAAAGAAGTTTGACTGTATATTCAATATCTGGAACAAATTTAGAAATAATATTACTTAAGGAAAAGTTATATGTATATTATTATTTTTGCATTTGTCCAAACCAAAGAAAGGTGAAAAGACCATCGAAAGGTAGAATTAATTTTTGTGCTCTTCCATTTTTATCAATATTGCAGATAACTAACCTTCAAAAATGAAACAAAGAAAGAAAATAAGCCGCAGTTAATGAGAAACATTTGCTGCTTATGTGGTTTCTAAACGACCTTTCATTTGTTTTCTCTTAAAACAAAAAATTAACGTTCAAATAGGAATCAAAAGTTCTTGAAAAAAAAAATATAAACGTTAATTAAAATCCCTCGAAGTTAAGCACAAAATCAAGCCAAAATGAAATATATGACCGCAATTGTTATTGTATGCTTTCAATTTGTTGTGCTATCTTATATACACACATATACATACTTTATACTCTTGTACCCTTGATTTTAAGTACGACTGGAGTCCAGGCTATTCACCTAATGTGGTGAGCGGAATGAGGAAAGAAGCTGGGTCAGTGGTTGCTTAAAAAAATTACTTCTCGTCTTTCAATGAAAATAAGAATGTAGGTAAGTTTAATCCTTTGAACAAAAGAAATGATATGGGTACACATCATCTTTTCATTCAATTCCAACTTGAAGAAACTTGAAGGAACCAAATTGAAATTGAAAAGTACAAGAATTTTGTCTTATAAGTTGATTTGGGTTTTTGGTTTGTATTTTGTATTAACAGAAAATCAGGACTTATCGTTTGAATAAACTTTAATTTGTGAGGTAGTTTTTTACAATATTCGGATAAGTTAAAACTTCTTCATACTGTTTAGGTACTATATTAAATTTATTATTTCTAAGTTTTTAGAAGTGATTTTTTGAAAATCTGATTATCCTTATTTTTACATTCAAAACAGACTGAAAGATGGATATAACTGTTGGACCAATTTTTGATAGCAATGACAATATGACATGTTTGCCTAAGTGGCTTACTCTCATCAACAATTCTCTGAGTGCCTGTGAAGAATTGAGGGGACCTACAATTTAATGCCGATTCCGAACGGCAAAGTTGAGAAGCACTTTAGTGATAGATATCATACTCTTGGATGATTTGTCAGTTCTTTGCAAGAGGCAGGGCATTTTCTTTGCAGAAGGAGGACTCGAACCCATAACGTTCTGCTTAGCAGCCAACGCACATAACCACTAATCCACGGGCACTTGCAAGTTAAACATTTTTTGCAAAATTGTAATCTGAACCAAATTCAACTATCACTATGCTACATGTGTTTCAATCAATTTATAATTTTTTTGTAGACACATAAACAGATTTACCACTTCAAATACTCATAAAAAATGTACCTTATGGAATATTTAACATTGTCTCTGAACTTAATCTTACAATTAAACTTTTACCTAAAGTTTGCGATGAAATTTCTTTAGGCTCTTCTTTTTTGGCACCGTGCGTTCTATGTTGTCGTCATCGTCATTAGAGTGTAAGCCGGGCAGCTAGTTTCTCTTTTTGCATGCACTTTGAATGGTGTCTTTTTGTTTATATTTTTCTTATGAATGTGCAGGGTTTTCTTAAATTGCCCAGGGGTGTTGTCAACAAGTATTCTTGTCATAGGAACACATTGTGCTTGGTCTTTGTATACAAAGTCAACAACAAAAGTAGGCATGGGAATATGTATGTATACAAACAAATTGTTGTAAGGCATTTTAAAGTGTGGAACAGTTGAACAGGTTAATTCCTGCAATTAGAGCTTAAAAGTAAATAACTATTAAGGGAACTTGTTCCCTTGTATGTTTGGAAATAAATCGCACTGGATTGTTGGAGAAAAAAGTTGTCATGAAACCATGGGATTATTCAACTCATAACACATAAGCTTCTGCATCAATAGTAATCATTTTTTCTTTAAACCAAGCAAACGAAGGAACTAGGTATATTAATTATTTTATTTTCATCATTCTTTGTAAGGATGTTTCGATTTTTGACACTTTCTTTACATAATCTAACAATAAATCAAGGCCGCTTATTTTCTTCTATAAGATTAAAAATTTGAAACAGATTTTTGATCAAGAAAACTGACTGAATATTTTAAAAAACAGTTCTGTTGTCTATCCAAATATGTCTGCATTTGCCTACTCCTTGCCTTGCTTATATACACTTGACAGCACACAAAGATGCTG
Organism: Sphaerophoria taeniata; assembly: GCA_943590905.1. NCBI lineage: Eukaryota > Metazoa > Arthropoda > Insecta > Diptera > Syrphidae > Sphaerophoria > Sphaerophoria taeniata. Next base: position 987,741 of record OX016540.1, read on the forward strand.
CAAACGTAAATCAATTGTAGAAAGGCGTATCTCTTGGGTATGGGAAAAGCTCTTCGTATATTTATTTAATCCAAGAAGAAGGTTTCTGTTCAGTTTTCCACCTTACCAATTCAATGATACCTTTTCCCAGTGGATTTTTATATCCTTGTCAATTAATGTTAAAGCAACTCTATTCATCTGATTTTGCGTTCCTTAACAATCAATGTGAAAAGATTCCTTGGAGAAAAATGTTAAGACATCAATTATGCAACGAAGTTTTTGGAAGAATATTGATTAATTTTCGAATGCATATTTCTCAAAACATTTGTTTGTTTTGGTATTTGTTATTTGCTTGCAGCTCTTTAACGAAATATTTGTTCAAGGAGTAAAAACAGTCGGGTTCTAGAGCAGCCAACGAAAAGGCTTTTTAAAAGTAAGCGATTCACATTCATTAAGGGCGAAATATTATTCACATAAAGTAGTAACACATTGATTAGGGCCAAGCAACATCAACTCGCGTACGTCGACTATCATTTGACTTTTTTTCATAAATAAAATGGAGTAGTGATTGACCAGTGGCGACGATATTTATATAATTACGCTTAACACCAAATATTTTTTTTTGTTGGTAAATATGGGATACACATACGCTTGATATTTAACATCCTCAAACTTCGGAGTATTTAAAAAAAAAAAATTTAACACTGAAGTTAATAGCAGAGTTAAAAATGCTTTAATTCCGTTTCACATTTTTGACGGTGTGTACGCACTCAATGAAAAAAACATAAAATGGCCACACCACGGAAAATAATTAAACGCATTCAAAATCGTATGAACCCGCTTTGACCGCAGCGAATAGTCTATCCATTGTCAACTACTCAATAACCCACTATTTAAAGCCCACCACCATAACACACACCGTCCACCTCAGCCACATCCACATCCACATCCACATCCACATAAACCACTGTTCCTGCTGTGGTCAAGTTGTGAAGGGATTGATTTTGTTAAAAATGGCGTCGCAACCATAGGTGCCTAAGTGAATGGTGAATGGTGCCTGGTGAGTTATTATGCATCCAAGCCAAATCTCTGTGAGCACCAAGCTACTGCTGTCGTTGCTTGAGCACATATTTTATGGGAAGGATTTCAGTCTGGGGATATTTGTTTTAGTCGGGATAATTAGGTTACGTACTAGGTATTTTTTTGTCTCCCTTTCACTGTGCTTGTCGTTATCTTAATGAATTTTTTATTGCGTGGATTCAAGCACGAATGAGTTCATTATGTAATAGTACTACAAACGAACACGGACGGACTTGGTTTATATAAAGCTGTTTAATCCAACAAGCCAACGAGTCATTCCACAAGGAGGTGTCCTAGATCGTTTATTTCTAAATGCAATACATAACTCATTGTCAGAATGTCGTTTATATTGTAATTTGAACCGGAATACTAGAAATGGCGTTTCTTCTCTTTTAATTTGTTTGATATAGTTTTTTAGCTACGCCAAAAAAATTGTTTATTTTATGATTTTCAGGGGGAAAGGAGAGTTTAGTCGAATTTAAATGATGTTGAATGTATCAAACTGTGAACGAATTTATTAAAACAGTTTTCTGTAACAAGCCTTCACATGACTTTTAGCACCATACTGCTACAAAACTCCTATGAGTTTGTGCACTTGACGAATAGCCTTAGGCTTACTTAAGCCACATCTAAGCAATTGGCTTATTGCTGTTTCTTCACAAAATTAGAAACTTAAGAAAAATGTTTATATTCCTCTGAATTTATATGTTTTTAATATTTAACCAGTACAAACTCATCGCAACCTTACTAGATACGTTCAACCTATTGAGTTTATATGCTACTTGTTCTTAATATTTTGTACCCATAGCGTATAACAAATATAAACCTTCTCTTGCAACACTTAATTATGTCGCTGGTGAAACAACTTTCGTGACTGACTCGACACTTGAATGTAACAAGGCCTCTGTAACACTGTCACACAATACAAATGAAATAAAGTGCCGTGCCATGTCAACAGAACGGAGATGTCTTTAGTTTAAAACGTTACCAAAACACAGGTGCAAACATCCTCACATATCTTGTAAGGTAATTTAAAATGTCGTAAAATAAAACAAACCATCTACTCGTAGTTTACGAACATCAAAGTACGTCCTGATGGGCCAGAGGTGAGAGGTTTGTCCTCCATAGGTATGCAACGCTTTTTTTTTTAATTGGGACAAGCTTATGTGAGTATACACTAGACATAATTTTTTGGTATGCTTTGAAAAAAGCACAAAAAACGAAGAGATTTAAATTTGTTGGTCCTCGCACTAACTTGCACTTGTAGTACCCTCTGCAACAATTAATATAATTCTTGTAATTTATTTGCTTATGTGTTTTTGTGATTGAAATCTTCAAAACAAAAACTTATCTTTTTCGAAAGTGATCCAAATAATTTGATGATGAGGAGGTGCCCATACTTGTATGTTGTATCTGTCCTAACCTTAATGATAAGGAAAGTGCGAGCAAAAAAAATATGAAGGACGCTCATTAGAGACTGAGACTATCCTCACTCGTGTAGTTCGTATACTAAATAGGGATGAAAGTGGGTGTAAAGGAATAAATATTACCCTCTTAATGACTTCTTTTGTTTTCTTTCTTTTAGAGAAGTACCTCTCTTTAACAAATACCTCTCGAAAGATGAATGGTTTCCTTGAATGTGCATCGTGCATAGGCCTCATTCAGATATCCCTACACACAAACAGGTGCAGAAATTCATACACGACATTACGATGGTGGACGGTGTTTGAAAAGGGTTGAAGAGTTGAAGTATAAAACTTGAATTCAGAATACTTTAGATATCTGTATAATGTATTGTATATATGAAGATATTTTCATTCTTATATTTTGAGATTTTCGCATCACATAATGAATAACACACACATGCAAACATGCAAGGGGATTCATGTTTAAACAAAGATATAGAATATACCCACTCAACCTGAAAAGCATTCATATTTTCATTCAGACTTCATTACAGAACTATAAGTTGACAAAATTATACCAACAAAATCTAGGTTATGCACTTTTGATTGTATTTGATTTGTTGTTTATTTGATAAACGAGTTTTCTGTAACAAAATAACATCGGTCATTTGTTTTCAAAGCCAATTCTGATGAAAAAGGAGTTTTATGAATGTAGTATTCCAAATTAAACACAACTATTTTGAGCTGATAGCTATACATTGAATAATCTTTATTTTTCATCTTTACTGCAATCTGAAAGCACGAGCACGCAAACCAATTACCGCAAATACAAACATTTTACATTCATGTCTCAAAACTTCAAAATGGTATGAAAAACTGCTACATAGACCACGCGGGTTAGTTCAAAAAAATTCGTGTATCCGCGCATTGAACAACAATCAACATCTGCAGACGCTCAATTGAATGAGTATCACAGCAGAATTTCTCTAACTATGGAAAATATATTCATAAATCATATCAATTAAAGACCATTTCTTAAAAATATTTTTCATCCGTAGAAGGGCGGAAGAGAACATGAAATTCACAGCGATCATAAACAATTAAATTTAAAACAAAATTCGGGCGAATTTTAAACTATTACTTTAAAATAATTGACAATGACATTGACATTAGAGTACTTCGCACAAGAATGATACGAACTACAGACACATAGCAGCAATGGCGACTGAGGCCATCGGCTGGGACTAAAACAAGACATACCAAAGAGAGAGTAACATAGAAGGAAAGAACACATAACATAAACCTACGTGGCACAGAGGAGGAGACATAGATTTATATTGTCTCATATTATCGCACAGGTGGCCTCAGATAAGCTGGCGATTTTTGTAGAAAAAGACTGCTGTCGAAGCTGGGGCTTGAACCCGCAACTTTGTAATAATTAATGTAATTGTTTATGAAAAAAAATAAACTAAGGTTTAATGTTAAAAATTTCCATATGCAACTGATTGATTTATTAATTATTGATAGTGATACCACAAAAAAGCAATTGTTTATATAAAGAATTTGAACGAAGAATTAATTTGCTTCGTTCTCCATGATTCTCAGCATTTCGAGTCTCTTAAATTTCCAAATAACTTTTTTGTATGTTGTTGCATTTTAAAGCCAAAGCTATAATCCGGGTTTCAAACATGATATGAACCAGAATTTGTTTTTTGAATACCTTATTTTAATATTTTCGCTTGCGCAACTGGAAAGGGTCGTTAACTATCCAAACTTTCAGTCTTACTTCCTCTAAAAGTTTTATTAAAACAAAACAATACCGATAAACAGAATCAGTAAATAATCTTGATTTGAAAAGTGTCAAAAACTTAAAATAAAAATGTTGAGGCAAACAAACTTCTCTTTGTCTCTTTAACACAAACAACTACACACACACATTTTCTTCAGTCATTCAGCAAGAATAACAACAACAGCAAAGAAATAATAAAAATGAAACTTAACTTTCATCGTTAAAAAGTACAAAATGATTCTTAAGTGTCCTATTTTATTCGTTAGCCAGGAGGACAATTATCATTTTTATTGTGGCTCAAAAAAGAAGTGAGTAAGGGCCCGCCGGAGGATGATGAAAGCTCACTTATATAAGTACACTCGACTTTCGTTCGTTTGTTAGTTATACAAAAAAAAAAGAAAGAAAATAAAGAAAAAAATATTACAGCATCACCAGGCTGGCTTGTTCGTTTTGTATCTGATTCGCTTTTCTCCCGTTGATTTTTTGGGAACATTGCCAAGACATGAAACGGTATTTATTTCTATTCAAATCTAGGGAAAACGTTTACGAACTCTTTAAAAATGATTTGTAGGGCTCATAATGTGTTCCAAGTGAAGAAAAGGGAAAAATTAGTTAAAGCTAGTGTAATAATTGTCTGATATTTGAATTAGATTAGATTAGATTTAGATTTATTCATTGAACGCATACACAGTAAGACATACATCTTATAATATTAGTGTTATGCTAAAATACAATACATAAAATAGGAAACAAGCTACTTTAAAGATGAATTTATATCAAATTTATGAGCTTTTATAAAATTTAATTTAATTTAATTAATAATCTCATTCTTTTAATTCAAATTGATATAGTTAGTTAAAACTACAATTAGTATATACATATATGTACTTATGTATGTGTATACAAATTTTAGAAGTTTAGTTCGTTATTTAAAATCATATAATATAGAATTCATACATTTATCAACTCAACTCTCAACTTTATGAAGGGTTCTTTGAAAAATTTAGGCACTTTGAAAATGACTTCGGAGTTCGAATCGAAACCTAGTTTCTCCATTTATAGTTTTCAAGTTTCTAGGGAGAAGATTCCACAGACGAATAGCGCAAAGAAAAAATTATTGTTCAGAGGTACGACAGGAATATTGAGGGTGTATAAGCATTAAGGATCTGCTTGAGGAACTGAATTGAATCCTATTATATGAACCAGAAGGTTGTTGCGTGTTTATTATGTTACAGAGTAGGAGTAGAGTCCTGTACCGAATGAGGTGATCGAAGGAAAAGTTAATTTGGCGTAAAAATTCCGAAATACGATCAAAACGACGTAGACCAAAAATTAGTTCATTTTACAATTTAATATTGAGTCAACCCCTAAGTGGAAATGAGTTAAATGTCAGTTATGGAATTAATCTGGAAGCAGTGGATTAAAATGGTGCAGGGAAATTACTCCACGGGAATCTGCTCCACATGGGAATTTACTCCACTCAAAGTGGGAATTTGCTCCACTTTTTAAAGTGGAATAAATTCCTCCTGCAAGTGGGAAATAACTGCACAATTTTTTTGGTGGAATTATTTCCCAGCATGAAACTGAGCTCTACAGGTTTTTACGAGGAATGTTAGTAATTATAATGCGCGATTTTTTTTTTGTTTTCACACCCCAAATTCATTCTCTTTTGGGCAAAATTTTTTCGCTCGTTTCGCTCCCAACCAAACCAAAACGATTTTGAATATTCCAGATCGTCATAATCATAATCCTCAGACGAAAGTGAAAAAAGGATGTTCAAAATGAATCATTGCAATGCAGCACCTGCTTTCCAGACACAAGCGTGCATTACAAAGGTGCGTGGAGGTTTTTTTTTTTTAAATTAAAGGAAACGGCAGCAGTTAGTTTTGAAAATTGAATTGCTCTGTCAATTTTGTCAACAAAGAGTAAAAAAAATAGTCCTATTTACAGTTTTTTTTACTTCAAATTCACCCTTTTACAAATCAATTTCACCCTTTTACAAATCAAATTCACCCTTTAACAAATCAAATTCAACCTTTTACAAATCAAATTCACCCTTTTTCAAATCAAATTCACCTTTTTGCAAGTCAAATTCACCCTTTTACAAATCAAATTCACTCTTTTGCAAATCAAATTCACCCTTTTACAAATCAAATTCACCCAGACATCATTTGTCTTAAATAAAAGCGATCTTTTGTGATTTTATTTTAACAAATACATACTATCTTCATTATAAGTACAGGGTGAATTTGATTTGTATAAAGGTGAATTTGATTTGTAAAAGGGTGAATTTGATTTGTAAAAGGGTGAATTTGATTTGTAAAAGGGCGAATTTGATTTGTAAAAGGGTGAATTTGATTTTTAAAAGGGTGAATTTGAAGTAAAAAAACTGTATTTGTAAGACTTTTTTATAGTTCAAAGAAAAAAAATCACATTCTGAATTTTTTTTTAATAAGAAGTGCAATAATTGTTTCTTACACTTTTTACTTTTAGTGGACTACTTTCTCACACAATTATGCAGTTATTTCCCACTCATAGTGGGAATTTATTCCACTTTAAAAAGTTGAGCAAATTCCCACTTTGAGTGGAGTAAATTCCCATGTGGAGCAGATTCCCGTGGAGTAATTTCCCTGCACCGATTAAAATCATGCAGGAACAAAAAAGAATTTAAAAGTCACCTGTAGTAAAATTCAGCAATGAAACTATTTTCTTAAACTGCCCTATGCCCGACCATATACAATTGAATTACTAGTAGGTTGGTTCTCATACTGTTGCTCCACAGCCCGTATTCTTTTAAAGGATTGCTCTCTAGCTCTCATACTCTCTCCAACATTAACAACTCAAGAAATGCTTCATTCAATTTTGTGGCCAAAAGCGTTTCGCAAAAAGAACTTTACACTTAAGGCTGCTGCCTTTTAAGCGCCACCAACACCCCTACCATAACAACATGAAAATCTCAAAAATGCCCCTGCGGCAAATGGAAAACAACGGCAAAAAATGTCATCCAGCCGCTGTCAACCGAACTCCAGTGCACAATCATGTGACTATAAACATTATAGAGACCGAGTGCCAAGTGCATCAAAAAGACGCTGAAGCTGAAGTTGATGGCAGGATTTAAAATGATTGTGTTGGTGCTTTTGCAACCTTTATCATCCTCTTACAGCATCACTGTTTGACACTCAAACCTCGTTCTTTCACTATATGAGTATGATGATGATGACTATGAACTGAAGGACCAAACATGTTTTTTTTTCCTTAGAAAATGCTCAATGTGAATCTAACTCTCTGAATTTAACAGTGAATGAGGTTGAGGGTGGAATTCTTCGAAATTGCCTCGTGACACAATCCGCATTCACATCTTTTGCATCCAGACATATACATCCTCACAGACATTCAGCCACACATGTGCAGTAGAAAGTTTAAGTGAATGACAATTCGCCATCGCCATCACCATTGCCATAGTCATCTCGCCAGTATAGCCCCAGGACTCAGTGTACTAGATATTTATGTCAAGGATACAATAAAATCAATTATTTGTAACCAACAACAGCGTGATTACATCATTTGGAATTGGAAAGTACCTTTTCCAGAGATTACTTGTCTGTTTTTCGCTGTTGTTTGTTTTTTCTCAATTTTCGTTTTTTCTAAATACGAGTTTCCTAAAAGAAATAGATCCTTTCATAATATACTTTCCTTCCCTTATCCTTGCTAATACTAACTTGTCTCGTTTGAATCACGTAACGTAATACAACCTGACTGGAGAAGAGAAGTTTCGCATGACTGTGATGGACAGTCAAATCAGTGGTTATTAACTGCTTATTGATGCCAAAAGGATCATCATAGTTGTAATGCCGCTGGTCTCAATGATTTTATTCCCTATTTCGAGCTTACACTAATCAAATGGATATATAGACAAGGCAGATTTATTATTTTGTTTGAAGGGAGTTTCATTTTGTTTGTGGGTTGTATCCTTTTTCTGAGACAAAAATGATAAAAATACATAATTTTGGCTTCAATCAATATAACGTGTAATTTTTCTTTCCTGGGTGTTCTTAAAAGGTTTCAATGATCCTACGTAAGAAAGTATAAAGACATAAGGTCTTACGTAAGATTTGTGCTATTACTCTATCTTACAGCTTACAGATACCGATAACAAATTCATGAAAATTGTGTGTAACCCAAGGGCAGCTTCGAATAATATCAAGTTTCTCAGATAAAGAAAACAAAAATATAGTTATTGTTTTTTCGGTTTTTACTTGAGGGTAAGTTGTATGATTTCGAAAGGTAACAGGTAACACTTATTATTAATTAATAAGGAAAGACGATTTTAAGAATATAAAGGAAGGAACATGTACAAAAAATCATATTTCCTCACCGCAAACTTATTATACTTCTTTATAAAATTTGATTTAATACATTTTAACAATGTTTGATTTTTCAACATCTGAAAGGGTATGATAACAAGTATTGTATACATTACATAAAGAATACCAACTTTTTCAAGAACAATCTTTATTAAAACGAGGAGTTTAAGAAAATTCAATTTGTAATTTAAGCGAAAAACAAACATATTAGAATCTACTTCTTTTCGTCACTAAAAGTTATTCAGAGGAGATCGAAATGTGGTACCTTTACCCTTTTTACCTAACATTCCTGAATTAGATTATGTATATCTTTTGAATTACCTGAATTCAATATCAAATTAATCAAATTTCCAAATAAAAAGATTTTTCGTTTATGAAATTGAACAATGATCTATGAGTTTATTTATCAGACTAAAAAGCGAAAAAACATATGAACTGAGCTTTGCTCAAAATCCAACTTGATTCAAAACTTTAAGTAACAAGACGTGTTTAGAGAAACAAGTATCATCAAATTAACATAAACATTCAACTTGGTTTCAGTAATATCCTTTTTCAAAAATAGAAATTTAAGGAGACACGAAATGTTGAGAATCATGGAGAACGAAGCATTCGAATTCTTCGTTTAAATAATTCCAAATAAGAAATTTTTTTTCAACTCAAGATTGTTGATGATGCAGGAAGACATGTCCGTTGCTAGTTTTTTTTAATATACAAAGTTATAGTTTGAAATTCTCGTGAATAGAAAACACACGAAAAAATAAAAAAAAACATTTTTTTTTTCAAAAAAACTGCACCCCGATGTATGCATCACACAAATATAAAAAATATAAGTCTCTATCTAAAAAAAAAAACAACAATTAAGCGTATTATGCATTCCAATTCGAAATAATAATTTCGGATTAAATTCCAAAATAGTTCTGAATTCCGCAAAAATTAGTAGGGTAGTGCCACCTGTTACCGAACACTTTTGAGGAAAATTGATGTAATTTCTTGTTTGTCTTTTTTTCCAATGAAAACTTCATGTACATATGTGGGCATTCTTTCTTTACAAATGGGTAAAACATCTCATTGAAATAAATGTATCTTAAAAGAGCAAACAATTCAGTTCAGTGGTAGGTTTCATTCGATATTAATACATTTTTCAAGAAAAACAAAACTAAATTAGTATTCCCAGAAAAGTTGTTTTGAAGAAAAAGTATTTGATTAAGTACCTACTTTTCTCACAGCATTTTAAAATAATTGAGTATATCAGACTATTGATATATTAAGCGTCTGTTTCACAACATAAAAGTAAAGTCCCAGTTAAGCTCCTTGGAAGATAATCAGCAGTTAAAAATCACAATCGTTTCAAAATATTTGAGTAGGGCTAACTAGTAGTTTATGTGTCAAGTAACTTATTGGGTGGATGAAGTACCCGATAAAGGCGATAACTGGCAGTTAACAGAATTAAAAGTCTGAAAAAGCAAGGATTTGTCATTTTTTTTCAATTAAAATAGAATTAAAAGTCTGGAAAGCAAGGATTCGTATTTTTGTCAAAACATTTGTAACTGAATAATAACTGGAATAACTGACAATTAAATATCCGAAACATAAATTTATAAGAAGGATTGATGTGAAACTCACTAACAAGAGGATTTAACTGGCAGTTAATATAAAAGGCGGTGTACTAATCAGAACTTTATTTATACATTGTGAAACAGATGCTAAATGTTTTAATGAAAAAAAATAAAATTATACTACGATTTTTGACAGTTCGAGGAAAGGAAACCAAATTTTACCGAGTTGCTTTACTCGAACAAGAATGTGTTCGGAAATAGGAAATACCTAGTGAAAAAAGAAAAAAATCTATTTTTGAACACTTTTTTTTCTATGTTGTGGATCGGGATTGGACATCTACTTATAAGTTTCAAAAAAAAGTTTTTTCAACATGTGCCTTCAAAATCGATTAAAGTTAATTTTTTCTGATGAGAAGAAACTGAACTTAGATGATCCTGAAGGGTTACATGGATACTGGAGTGGTTTACGAAAGGAACCGAAATCCGAAATATTTCGACTTACCTAATTTTTATGGAAATTCACAAATGATATGGGGAACTTTTTCTTCAGAAGGGTGCTTGGAAATTCAATTTACGTCATCAAAAATCAACAGTCGGGACTATGTTTAAGTGTTGCGCAGCAGTTTGATACCTGTTTTGGCAGATCACTGTGATTTTTCAGCGGGACAATACCAAAATTCACACAAATCAGGAAATAAGTCATGGGTTGGAGCTTAATTCGATGACCTTAATGCAACCGCCCGATGTTAATCCCAGATACAGAATTCTTTGGACATCAAAGACAAGTGAATTTATGGAGCTACGGATCTATAGCAGAGCTTAAGGAAGCTCTGCGAAGAGAATGGCTTAAAATTCATAAGTCAGTTTTAGAAAACTTTGTCAAATCCATGCAAAAAAAAAAGAAAGAGATGTATAAAAAAAACGTTAAAAAACTATTAAATTAACAAAATTAAGTTTTTGAAAAATGTTGATTGTTAAAAAAAGCTCTCAAGCCCCTAACTATTATTTTAATAATTTCCTTGGAGCTTGATGTGACAACTACTATCTATGTGGTGATGGTCACCCCAATTCAGACAGCATAGCAACAGTGTGCGCTAATCATCTCTTCTTTACATAAGACATTATTACATAATCGATCGGATGAGGAATTGCATCAGACATGAAGTTGAGAGAAGGGCAGAGTTGATACGGTTGGCCATGAGAACGGTTGTCATTCGGTTGCCGTTTTACTTTAAGAATATTTTACTTGCATGTTTAATCTTACACATTGTTTCAACATATTTTGCATGACTTACTTTTAAAATTTTAATTATTATAATATTGAATTTAACTCGAACTAAACTGCGTTTTATTTGATACAGATTGCTACATTTGGGGGCTCAACTCAAAAAAAAAAAAAAAAAACAAACAAACAAACAAACAAAGAAAAAATCGCGACTTAGCAGTATAATTCTAAATTTTATTTATATTCTTTCGATTATTCGCTATATAAGATGAAATGAATTCCGTGTTAAACAATTTGACTGTCACACAACTTAAGTCGGAGTTAGAAAAGCTCACGTTGGATACTTCGGGGAACAAACCAGACTTAGTAGTTAGATTGGAGCAGGCTCTAAACGTAATGGAGAGGAAGTCGTAGCTGGTGAAGAGGAGATGAGTATGGAGGGCAATCCAGTTGGGAACAGGATTCGTCGAGGTGAAATTCATCTATAGGATGCAGAGAATTTGGTTTCCTATTTTAATGGTGAGGACAGCTTGTCTGTGGAAAAATGGATATCCGAGTTTGAGGAGTTGGCAGTAATCATACTTATCTATTATCATACTGATTCCTACATCTATATTGAAGATTTTCATAGTGGGTTATAATTATGAAGAATCGCACTGAATATTTCAAAAATACAACTTAAGTAGGTACAAGGTACATATATTTATTTTTAAGATGAAGCTTAGTACATAAAAATATTAAAAATGTGATTTTTATTTATTTTGTTTTTGCTAATTTACATTTTTATTTTACAAAATATGCAATAAGAACGAAATTTTTGGCTTTCAAATGGTTTTCTAACCACTAACGAATTTTTGGTTCCAGTGTTTGAAAATAGTAAACTCCGTGTTCGGGATTAAGAAATAATCAAAATAAGGTGTTCGAGTATAGGAATAAATGCTTATTCCCAATATAATTTTTTTTAATATTTACTTATAATGTTTACGGAAAAAAAGAGTATTACACATGAGATTAACAATATCATCCCAAGTCTTTTACTTAATTCTTTTACCTAGTTTAGAAAGGATTTCAGGGAAGAAATGATTCACGCTTTCGAAACAAAAAAAAACTGTGTTCCACCGATTATAGTGCACCCTCTCGAATTTTAAAGCCTCTGCCCAATGAATGAATGATATACCAAATACCATATGCATTAATTTCATTGAAAAACTACTTCTTTAAGAGTGTATTCATGGTGGACTTAAAACTATCCTCCCATACTTTTTACCTTTTGTTTCTTACCTATTTTGTTTTCATTCACTAAAAATAATTCGTAAATACAAAAATAACCCTGGACACTGAAAAAACTATGTCCGATATGTAATTCATTTGGGACACAAGAAAAAGTGTCCATCTGGAGTAGGTACTTTAAGAGTTACAGATCTTAAAAAGTTGAAAAATACATACCTACCTAAATGTGTATGTGTTTTCATTCTAAATAATATTATTCATTTTTTGTTTATCAAAAAGTTTTTTTTCCTACCACCTTGGCCAAGGACTTTTTCAACTTATGTAAGTCAATGCAACATGACTTATGTATGTATGCCCAACCTAGTTTATCATAAATTTTGATTTTTTTAGAAATCAAGTTTATGCATTCATACAAAAATGTTCAAAAGAAAAATTTAAAATTCTCTTGGAATTTTTTTTTCGTTTTTTGTTTTTGTTTTGAAAGCCTGAAATTCTCGATGTGAACATTATTCATAAATATTTTATGACTTCAGTTCAATTTCACCATCAGGAGTTTCAAAATACGAATGCATAAAGCACAATATTCCGCCGCGGAAAAAAACTAAACGGAATTTATATTTTGGATTGAAAATTAAAATTCACACAAAAGCAAACTGTCGCATGGGGAATAATCATCAACCACAAAACCAAACAGATGCACCAAGTATTGAACTATACCTACACTGCATGGCGAAAACAATTTTATCATAACGTGTCAACAGTATAGGATTTTGATTATAGAAAAATCTTCAAATAAGGTGTAATTTAACTCATAAAAATTTTCTGCCTACCTTAGCTAGATTCTCTTTACTAACCTAATAAACGTTTCTGGAACCAACAGCTTGCGAATAAGTGTATGCTCTAAAATACAAGGACTTTCGTTCAAAGTCAGTTGTTTAAGGAAACAGACAAAATCTATATCCTTCTGCCGAAAAATATCTAAAAAAAAAAAAAAAACAGTACAACACCAAACGGTGGAAGATGTCTTGCTCATCACATATGTATTTTGTGGTGTGTTTGGAGACAACATAAAAGTGAATAAATATATGTATTTGTGTATATTTTTATGTACACTCTGGTTGGATAACAACACTGATTAGATCTGGGAATATTGCCAAGGATCGAAAGCTTATGCAAACTGTGTGTTCAAGTGTTTTATTTATGAGGTTCGTAATATGCTGGCCTGTGTTTTTGTATTTTTCATGTGAAATAGATGGATGGATTTCCATTTCCATTCATAGGTAAATATATTTTTCAGAACGGTATGTTTTAAAGCACTCAACTCAGTTATGCTGTTTATTGGGTGTTGTAATGGCATTTTTTCTTCTATACTTTGCGTAGGTATGCATTATCAGAAAAGTTTCAAATTTTCTTAAGATGATTTTTAGTATGGTTTTTCGTGTATCAAAATTATACATTTATTTTCTTTATAATGAAGTAGAGACATTTTTAAAAGCGTTTGCATGTGAAAAAGTGTATTTGTATGTACTGTATTAGTATTTGCATGTACTGTATTAGTATTTTTCCTGTGAATAAGACTTCCTCAATATCACACACACACCGCCGCACAAATTGAAGAAGAGAGAGCAATTTTTGCTAACTGAAACTATTTTCCATTTTAGTTTATTTAAACAACAGTTTTTGTATTACCATTAACCAGTTTCGTTAAACTTAAAAAAGTGGACAAGTGCGAGATAAACTCGCTAGAGGAGGGTTCTGTACTCGATTATCCGACCCTACTTTTTTCAGTTTTGAAGGATATTTAATATAAGGATTAAGATATGAAACCAAACTTTTTCTTGGAAAATAATTTGAATAGTGTTTCTGCATATTTCCTTCAATGACTTCGAAACTGTGTATCTTAAAAATCTGGTAGCGACATTTTCGGATCACTTCTATCTACTCTAGAAAATGTGAACCAAATTTAATTGCAATCAGCTTAGCAGATTCTAAGAAATCGCTTGTGAAAGACGAATAATAGGAAAACGAACTGATCTTTTAGGATTTCGTTTTCACCTGTGTAAGAACCGTAAAGAGAAACAAAAAATTTGGCCATCGGCAAACAAAACGAAACACAACAGTAAGAAAGGAATAAGGAACTTTATTTCTTGATTCTATTGCAATATTCAAAAAAAAAAAATTATAACTCGAATAGATTGTTTCTTCTTATATACCAAAGAAGAGTTTAACTTTTAATAAAAATTAAGTCTCATTGTAATACGAATACAAATGCAAATTGTTTCGTATTTTTTCCACTTTCTTTAATAACTTCGAAACTATTTATTTTAAAAACATGAAAACAACATTTTTAGATTACTACTGAATACTAAATTATGTGTACCAAATTTCATTGCAATCGGCTTACCAGATTCGAAGAAATCGCTTGTGAAAGACGAATGAACAGAAAACGAAGTGATGTTATAAGGGTTTCGTTTACACTCTGTGTACGGAACCCTAATACATATTCGGATTTATGCTTATTTACATCATCACTGTAATGTTTTATTTTCTGTAACCTACACGTTTTAACTACATTTTGAAATTATTTTGGAAATGCCTGGCCAAGCCCTTTCGGATATGAGGAGGGGGTGAAATTGAGTGTTTTTCATAGTCCTTTTTTGTTGGTTTTTTTTTTGAATAACTTCAAAACCATTTGCCTTGAAAATATATCGTAATTTACATTATTACTGCAATTTTTTTTTGTTGTTCTGTAATCTATACGTATGGAACTATTTTTTGAATTTTTTTTTGAAATTCCAGGCCTACCCGTTTTGGTGATGAGGAGGGGGTAAAGTTTAGTTTTTTGCATTTTCGGCCTTTTTTGTTGTGTTTTCTTGAATAATTTCAAAACTATTTGTCTTAAAAATACAAAAAAAATATTTTTGTCATCGCAGGCAACTAATGAATGTTTGTACTTAATTTGAAGTCAATAGGGTTACCACCTGTTCAAAAAAATGGTTTTAAAATTTAATGAAATTGGAAATTAGTATGTTGAAAAATTTTACATGTTACATAAATAACTGTGACTTCTTATCACTTTACCGGTAATATTCATGTTATAGACCTATATCTCAATTATTTTAAAGAATTTTAGGTCCAGTAGTTTCGGAGATTAGGGGAGGGGGAATGGCCTGTTTTTGACATTTTTGCCTATTTTTCCATATTTTCTTATATAACTACAAAACTATTTCTCTTAAAAATATAAAAACAATATGATTGTATTTTTACTTAACACGTTGATATAATGGCCAATTTTTAACTCAATCGGTATAACGGTTTTGGAGGAAATAAATTGTAAAGTTGAGTCAAAAATTAAAAAGTTACTCCAAATATTGAGTCATATCTGTGTTATATGTAACAGTACAGACTTGTTATTTGCTTTTTTGTAATCTACAGGTTGAGACCTATTCTCAGTATCTTTTTCATAATTTTAGGCCCAGTAGTTTCGGAGATCAGAGGGGAGAATGGTCATTTTTGTATTTTTTTATCTTTTCTCTTTAATAACTATTTATTTTAAAAACATGAAAACAACATTTTTAGATTACTACTGAATACTAAATTATGTGTACCAAATTTCATTGCAATCGGCCTACCAGATTCGAAGAAATCGCTTGTGAAAGACGAATGAACAGAAAACGAAGTGATGTTATAAGGGTTTCGTTTACACTCTGTGTACGGAACCCTAAAAATGTAAGAAACCAAACATATCAATAAGGTATTGGTTTTCTATGTTCGCCTTTGTCAGAATAAGCTGAGTTCAGTAGAGTCAGACAGAATGCCTTTTCTCACTTGAACTTGTTCTCGTTTAAGGCTCCCATATCCGTAAAAAAAAGTTATTATACATTTGGCTTTTGGCATTCTCGATTAAAATTTTCTGCATCGAAAAGCTTTAGTAGTAGTTTTTATCTTCTGATAAAATTAATCGACTTACCTGAAGATCCGGTGCTGAACTTGGTTGCGCCAGATCGCAAGCTGATAACCAAGGATTGACTCGCGACAAAGAGCTGGTGCTTTCGAATATGTGACTGTGACTAGGTACGCTTCCGGGGAAGAACTCACTATCCTGTTCCCGATCGTCGTACTCGGCTGCGTCGTCACTCCAACTGCTACTCCCACCACTTCCACCACCACCAACACCACCACTACGTCCGATTACACCAATTTCTTCTGTGTTCTCACCGTAATCCTCAACGTTAACGTAACTTAATTTGTCTAATTTGAAATTATCAAAGTGATATTTCTGTTCGATTTCGTCGGTATTGCGATCGTAATTGTAAATCGTAAACGTATTTCGATAGTCGGACGATAACGAAGACGATGGATGTTGCTGCGATGTGTCGGATGATGTGCCCGATGAACTCAGGGTATGAAACAATGAATACAATGACGATGAGGATTTTGAAGATGATGACGCAAGGGATGAGGCTGAGGAGGAATAGGATGAGGGGGGCGAAGAAGGATGACGGTTTGAATGAGTTCGCTGCTCAAGCGGCAGATGTTGCTCTTGCTGATGCTGATAGTAATGATATTCGCTCGTCGGGGACAACAACAAGGATGACTTCGGCGACGACGACAACGACGACGAAGAAGAAGACAATGACAATGAAGACGACAATGACGATGACGACAACGAAGATGTTAGCGATGAGAATTTTTGTTGACTGGTGCTGGTGCTGCCACGCCGAGCCCCCGAAATAAACGCAAGCGCCATCACGACCAGCCCGGGTCCTGGCCGCATATTGACCTCGGGTTCGGCGGTGCTAGCATGGTGCAGGCCCGCTTGAGACGCGCTTGCGACTCCAATTGATTAGTGGATATGATGGGCTCATGGCCCCATCATCATTTAAATTAGTTTGTGGTATTTTGCAGCACTGTTGCACAGTTTTCGTCTGTGGCAATGATTATTTCTTTGTTTGTTCGTCAGATAAAATATCAAAACACTTGTTGTATTGTAACAAATTTGATGGTTTTTCTTTGCTGTGCTTTGGTTTTTAATCAATTTTCAGCACTACGTTTCTTCTTTTTCTTCTGCCTTAGTTACTGGCACAATAGTCAATTAATTTTCGACTGAGTTCATCTTTACGTTTCTTCATTTCTACTTATTTGAATTACAATTTCTGAACGTACGGGTGGCCAAAATGCTGAAATTGAATTAATTTTCTTTCCAATAAAAATGTAACGTTTAAATCTTTGTTCAAGGACAACTTGTGCAATTTTATATCAACGATCTAAGGAAGAACATGAAATCACGATATCCGTCAGTATTTAAATTCTTTTTGTTTAGAGCAACCTTAAGACAAATGGTTGTAATGGGTTAAGAGAATTTAGCCGTCGCGCCATACTTCTAGAAACATCCTTTTTTTGCCGCTACTGCAATACCTTCAATATTTGGGATGTATAGTTATATAATATCCAATTTGAAGTAATAATAAGTAGGTCAAAAGGTAAACGCCAGGCAGGAGCAGAAAATACAGACAAACGCACGAAAGGATCATTGAACGTTTTCATATTCCTTATCACTTTTATTTGTACGGAATTGTTATTTCAAATCTCTTTTATCCATGACGGGTTCCTGAATGGTAAGCAAGTGTTGAAAAAATGCAAATAACAACTCACGAAATGCACAAATTTATTTGATTTTGTTTAGAAAACTTGTTACCCTTTGGTCTTTGCAAATAATTATTATTTTTTCAGCTTTCAAAAAAAGATCACAATATTTGATCTGTGAAAGTTCTGACAAATTTGCTTATATTTTTCCATTCAAAAAAGTCGTTAAAAGTTTGAAACATCATCATGGATAGACTGATTATAAAAAAAACGAAGTGTTAACTGAGAGCATCGTGATCGTGATAGAAAGGGAATTTTAAAACAAAACAAATTTCAGGATTGAAAAATATATCTCTATACAGGGTGATTCACGAGCGTTGTGCCAAAAAGCTAGAGCGTGTAGGTTGAGTTGAGACAAGAAAAAAATCGTATGGGAGGGGGGGGGGTCTATTCCCCCCCGTTTAACCGGGAGGGGCAATTTTCTGAAAAATTGACTTATTTTGTAAACAAAAATATTAAAAATCAACGGCTTAGTTTACAACACCGTGCTATACCTTTCTGAAAAGCTAAAAACTTCTTCTTTCACTTTGTTTTTAAAATAAATATTTTTAACGAATAGTTTTTAAAAAATAAATTTTTAAACTCAAAATTTTCAAAAAAAAATCCAAAAAAAAAATTTTTAACTAATTTTTTTCAAAATTTTATGTATTTAAGTACTAATTTCGTTTTAAAAATTCAATGCCGTTGTTAATTTTTAGTCGAAAACAGAAAACCGGATGCAAAAATGTCTTTTCGTTTTTGAGAAATTAAAAAAAACCAAAACCACTTTTTTCTAAGAAAATCTTTGTTTTTATTTTTACCTATCTGGACTTTTAGTTTAATTTATTAGTTTAATTTACAAATTTAATTTCTTGTAATTGGAGTTTTATGACGACTCAATAAAGTAGAAAAGTATTGGATTTTCCCTGGATTAATCATTTTGTTCATTGAAAACTTCTGAAAACTGACCTGCAATTTTTTCTTACTATACCTGGCGCCGCGGCCACTCGCCGGCGAAGTGTTCTACCTGCTGGGGGCTTAAGATAATTAAACCGCAATTTTTCTTGAATGAAAAAACAATTAAAAACCTAAAGGTTAATAAAAGGCATCGCATATTTACTTAACAACCATTTACAATTAAAATATTAATTCATCAACACATAACAATAACAAACTCATATGTTCGAGAAGAGTTAGCGGACAGGAACTTCTGCTACGGTTTGATTTGTTGTCGAGATCGGAAAGCCGAAAGACTCTACGCTGAAAGATATCCCAATAGATGGCGCCCAAGTCGTAGCATGTTTTCAAGAATCCGCCGACGAGAGCACGGAGAGCTAGAAGTGAAAGGTCAATGGCAGACGTTTTCAATGAACAAAATGATTAATCCAGGGAAAATCCAATACTTTTCTACTTTATTGAGTCCTCATAAAACTCCAATTACAAAAAATTAAATTTATAAATTAAACTAGTAAATTATACTAAAAGTCCAGATAGGTAAAAATAAAAACAGAGATTTTCTTAGAAAAAAGTGGTTTGGGTTTTTTTTTTTAATTTCTCAAAAACGAAAAGACATTTTTGCATCCGGTTTTCTGTTTTCGACTAAAAATTAACAAAGACATTGAAATTTTAAAACAAAATTAGTACTTAATTACATAAAATTTTGAAAAAAATTAGTTCAAAAATTTTTTTTTGGATTTTTTTTTTGAAAATTTTGAGTTTGAAAATTTATTTTTTTAAAACTATTCGTTAAAACAATTTATTTTAAAATTAAAGTAAAAGAAGAAGTTTTTAGCTTTTCAGAAAGGTATAGCACGGTGTTGTAAACTAAGCCGTTGATTTTTAATATTTTTGTTTACAAAATAAATCAATTTTTCAGAAAATTGCCCCTCCCGGCTAAACGGGGGGGAATAGACCCCCCCTCCTATACGATTTTTTTCTTGTCTCAACTCAACCTACACGCTCTAGCTTTTTGGCACAACGCTCGTGAATCACCCTGTATATATAAAAATGGGAGTGTGTTTGTTTGTTTGTATGTCTCTTATAGACTCCGAAACGGCCAAACAGATATTTGTGAAATTTTCATGGCTCATACTGTTACATTCAGTGATGATTTCTGTGAAAAAAAAAAATTGGAAAAACCTCATGGAAGAGTGGGAAAACTGGAAAAACCAAACAAAGGTCGGAAATTAGATATTTTTTGCTTGGAATTTTTTGGTTCAAAATGGGTTTTCGAAATGGAAAAATAGAAAGTTCTTGATGAAAAACTCGGAAAATGGAATCAAATGGAAAATTGCATGAAATTGTGGATGCATTGATTTTCAAACGGAAAACTGGAAAATTTCAAATGGAAACTCGGAAAACTTATTGGTTTTCAAAGGGAAAATTGTATGTAATTGAAGATGCATTGGTTTTCAAACGGAAAACTGGAAAATTTCAAATGGAAAACTGGAAAATTTCAAAATGGGTTTTCGAAAGGAACTCGGAAAACTCATTGGTTTACAAAGGGAAACTGGAAAATTTGTGATGGGGAACTGGAAAGCAAGAAAAATTAAACAAAAAATTGGAAAAATGGAAAATTTTAAATGCAAAAAAAAAAATTGGCTAAACAAAAATCTCAAAAACACTCTTTCATATGAAATGTAGTTGTGGTAAAATGAGTGGTAAAATGGAAAACTCCAGAAGAGCAAGAAAATCCCAAGTCAAATTTTGAATGGATTTTAAACAATGGGAAAATAGAGAATTCGTGATTTTGGCAATTTTTTTTTTAAACACTGATATTTTCAATGTAAAAAAAATATTTTGCTGTATTGCCTCATAACAGTAACTCTCAGAGCAATCATAAAAAATCCTTTTTTCATTCAATATCATGGTCAATGTGTTTTATACGCAACAATTAGGGTCGAAGAACTCGAAATGTTTACACAACAGCAACATGAGGAGAGAAGTGAAACCGAAATGATTCGCGTTTTACAAATCCGTGCACCGCAGGCAACGGGGCGTTTTGTTTTGTTTTTTTGATATCGCTAATTTGTTTAAAGACGGATCCATACATAACAAAAAAAACAATGCAAACGATAGAGGAAGAGGCTTATCGATTATCGATTGAGGCAGTACGAAGTCTGCCGGGTCAGCTAGTATAAAATAAAAAAAAATAGAGTGGCGCGACAGCTCTTGAAGAGCCAAGGCCTAAGTGGCTTACTCTCATCATCAATTCTCTGAGTGCGTGTGGAGAATTGAGGGGACCTACAATTTAACGCCGATTCCGAACGGCAAAGTTGAGAAGCACTTTTTCATAACAGATTGATACTCTTGGAAGATTTGCCAGGTCTTCGCAAGAGGCAGTGCCCGTGAAAGATGAAATAAAAACTTGGCCTGAGTAGGACTCGAACCAACGACGTTCTGCTTAGCAGTCAACGCACTTACCAACTAAGCTACGGGCAATTGCTACTGCTTATATAAGGAGCGCAATATGTAATTTTAACATTTTCGTTTTTGTAATAAGATAATGTTCTCTTTAGCATTTTTTATGTTTATGAATAGAAAGCAGTCGTTAGATTTCTAAGAGAATATACATTACATTACATTTCACAGTACTTCGCACATAAATGTAACGAACTACAGACACATAGCAGCACTGGTGAATGATACCATCGGCTGGGACAGAACAAGACATACAACAGAGAGAGACAGATAGACACATAGAAAGAAAGCACACATAACAGTAACCTACGTGGCTTAGAGGAGGAGTCTTAGATTTGTATTGTTTCATGTTATCGCACAGGTGGCCTCAGATAAGCTGGCGATTTTTGTAGAAAAAGAATGCTGCTGAAGCTGGGGTTTGAACCCGTAGCGTTCGGCTTAGCAATCCACTACTCTATCCTCTGAACCATGGCCACCTGCTAAGAGAATATATTGTCAGGTTTTTTGTCAAAAATAGAGCAAAAAAAAAATATTAATAAAATTATTGATTGAAAATATCATTAGAAAATAGCTCTAGCTTCAAGCCATAGCCAGGTGCGATGCCTATATAATGGAAATATGTTTTCATTTTTCGAGTAGAACATTGTTTATCGCTAAGCAAATTGAATCCAAGGATACCAAAGTTTGGAAACTTTTGAAATTTTGACTTTAAATTAATTTGATCAGCTGCAAATAAAAAGAATCACTTCAAGAATTTTTGAATTTAATTCTTAGGCTCCCATATTCAAACTATTATAAAATTTTAATATGTCCAACAAAGTTTCTCTAAGAGGCAAGGCGTTTTTTTTAAACATAATTATACTTGTTCGTGATCATTCAAATGCATGAGAATCAAGGAGAACGAGCTTTATTTCTCAGCAAAACGTTAAGAATTAAAATTGTGATATCCCTTTTCATTTCAATTGTTTTGATTCTTCTCCTGAAAGGAGAAAGTAAATCTTTGTATTAACATTAATTACTACTGAATTGTCACAAACTAACCTTAAGCTTAAAAAGGACCTATTGGAGGATGAATTATTTTAACCTTCATTCTGCTGATTCTCGAATACTTGTTTAGTGTCTTGTTTTAATAGCAGTGATCCCAAATTATTGAAAAAACGGTAAGAAACATCGTTCTCCTTGATTCTCACACGATTGAGTGATAAAATTCGTCCGTTTGTTGCCCAGAGAATAAGAAAGAAAAAGTAATTTTGTGTTCTGATTTTAAAGAAAACTTTTTTAAGTAAGCGTAAAATATATATATATAATATGATGGGGGTCCACATATCTGTCCCAAAAAATTCATCTTGTTTTCGATGCATTGGGGATTTTGAATTTTATGCTAATTCCGGGCAATAAGTTTTTCCGTGACAAATGGATACTCTTGAAAGTTTTGTCAGTTTTTCCCTAGAGGAAATGTGTTAAACATCAGTTACGAGTTGGATTCGGATGTAATTTAAACACCTGTGTTACTACTTGGCTGTCCACATAAATTTTACGCCACAAGCCTTTCTGAGCAAAAATAAATAAATTCCTATTTTAGAAAAGAAAATCAATTTTCTTTCAAATTTATTTTTGTGCAATAAAGATTAAGTAGTTCTTAATTAAAAAAAGGTTCGACTCTTGAAAAATAGTATAGAACTTTGTTTATCATCAAAGTATTGTTTTTTGTGCAGTATTATTTGAAAAAAATTATTACTTAAAATATCTTGTCTTTCATGTTTTGTGAATTTTCCAGAAAGTTGCGCTATCTTAACCGGAACTTGTAGCGAAAACTTACAAACAAATACTTTATTGCTTTACTTAAAACAACATTCACTAAAAACGAAAAACTAAATACAAAAGATAAACGACGAATTGCTTATACAAAACATGTAAGAATTCAGAATTCTTTTTAAAAGAACCCAAAATATTTGAAAATTCTAGTTCTTGGACAAAATGTCCAGGTTTGTAGGAACCTACGTTGAATGCTCTTAAGAGAATAAAATTATAAAATTCTAAATATTTTTGATTTTATATGGCGAACGTCTGATTTTTGTTCTGTAAATATGTGAAAAACAAGGACCAACAATGTTGCGGTGTTGAAACAAACATCAAACAAAATGCAAATAAATTATCACTCTTGAGTCTTGACCAAACAAGGTTTCTAACTAAAACTTCTACAAAATCATGTTTTGTGTTCAAATACAAAAAAAAACGCATGTAACAGTCTGTATGCCATGAGACACTTCAAGATTTATGTGTATTTTCCGTAATTTGCATAATCTGAATATAAATTTGCACAAGTTGTCCCCGTGTCAGAAGAAAGATAAAGAAATGAAAAATCAAATTCATTTTTTTCCTTTCTCATTATTTTGGGAAATACAAAAAAGAAAACATAAAACCAATTGAAAGCTTCATTATAATTACCTCCAGGAATGAATGAAATTGAATTTGAAAAAAGAATATATCGTGTATAAGTATATATTTTGCTGGTATACACTTTGCTGATAAATCGTATCCAAAATCGACAGTAAAAATCCAAAGAAATTTGAAGGCGTATAGAAAATTAATCCAATAATATATCCATAAAAGTTGCGTGCTTGTGTGTATGTATGAATTTAGTTGGTTAGATTTTAGTATTCGTTTTCGTTCTTTCACTTGTTTCCACTCACAGTTTTTAAATTATTTATTTCTCAACACTTGTTTATCTTCAATTTATTAACCAACAAACCACTTTTAGTGTGTTGTTAATTTGTTTCGAATTTTATTTAGAAAAAAAAAGAAAAAAACTTTTCTTTCATGGAAAAACACAGGAATAATCGAAAAACTGAACTGTTATACAAGATAAGAAATATTTAGTACAGGGAACTTTTTCCTTGTCCTGTCCTACCCGAAAAAAACAAACACATAGGAAATTTTGCCCCAATACAAACACAAAGGTTTCTATTTTTTTCTTTTTTTTTTTTTTGTTGTCGAATACTTTTAGTTTCACACTCTCATTCGTTCCGATTTGGAAAATTGAGAAAAATTGTAATCCACTCTCGTTTCACCTTGAATTTAACATATTATTAAATAGGTATTCTTTTTTTTTTGAAAATATTTTTCTTTTCTCAAACTAAACTCACACTTTTACCGTTATTCCTATTTTAAGAAACATAATTTTTATTTCGTTGAAAGATATTTTCCATCATGGTTGCACTTTAACACTAATTTTTCTAAAAAAAAACCTTTGGAAATATAAAAATCATTTATATAACACCAGAAACACCAGAGATTCAAAGTTTTTTTTTTGGTTTCGCTTAAGATGAGGTTTGAGGGTAGTTGTAGGTATAACACATTTGAGAAATGAACATTTTGACATAACACCGTGTGTGTTTTCGTTTATTTCTTATTTTACTTAATTTTTAATTTTACTCAAACGCAACATACAAATTTGATCTTTGTTGGTATTATTTTGAACGAATGTTGAATAACGCGAAAGGGATTCAAGGAAAGAATTTAGTTTTATTTAATTATTCTTTTTAGTGTCGATGAATTCAAAAAAAAATTATGTACATGTTTGTATAACAGAAATAGGTATATTGTTCCGTTTTCCAGTATTATAAAGATTTTGTTTGTGGTAGGTATAGGTACCCTAAAGCAGCAGCAGATCCTCCCGAAAGCGAATTTTCAATACCTAAGTGGTTAAAGTAGTGATGGTGATGGTATAGTACACGCAAACAGAATATAAAGAAAGGAAAATTGAAAACGTTTTTCCTTCTTTACCATCATCGATGTTTCTGCTCGCTCACTCTCTTTAGCAGCAGTTCCTTGGTTGTAACCATGCATGTAGATATAATTTTCTTCCAAGGAAGAAGAAAACTTCTCTCCCTTTTTTGTATTTGTTTTTTTTTCACTACTTGACAAAAGGATTCCCGGGACGGTTTTAGTTACACGACTTTTTTCTTTGTTTCTTCTTTTTGAACGAAACTATAGGAGATTTAACACAATACAAAATGATAGAAAAAAATCATCACATTCAACTTGAACTTAAAAAATGAATGACGGAATTGTTTCATAACACATTTTCGTTATCTGCTTTTTTTTTCAAAAACTTAATCCGTTATTTTCTGAGTAGGTAGGTGATGCAAAAGTATATATAAAAAAAACGATATTGAAGGAATAAATTAATCCCACTTGACACAAATACACACACGACGTGGATGAAGGAAAATTCGTTCAGTAAAGCAGAATTATGAAAATTTCAAGCCCACAAGTATGCAGCAGTTTTTTTTCGTATCTTAAGCTTTGACAAGGTTTTTCTTCTCAATTTCCTTTTTTCGACTATTAAGAATTTTTAAAAACCCATTTAATATCGTAAGATGGTTGTTGTTGTTGGATGTACATACATATTTAAAATCAACCGAATGAAACTAATTAGGAAAGAATAAAAGTATAAGTAATTTTTTTCAATATTTTTTCTGCTTCTTTTAATTCTTTTTTTCACTCGAATTAATTCACACTGAATTGCAACAGTCAAAAGGTTGATGAAATTCTACATTTTGTTTATAATATCTTCACACTAGATTTAACAACAATAATTAAATGGTTTTGAAAAGTTGTTTAGTTTATAGCTCTTTTTGGGGCACCTAGTAATTAGAAAATATGTACTTTTTAACTACCAAAACGTTTGCGCGTTGCAGGATATACCGTTGTATCCTGCTTCTTGTCTGATGGCCCCAAATGGCACTGAGTTTAGTTGGTGTAGATGGCGCTTGACTGGAAAAAGGGATAGTTGCCAGTGATAGAGACCAGTGTTTCGGGGGAATATCATCCACAAAAATGTTAAAACTGAGAGCCTTTGGAAGTAATTGAGAAATTTTCGTCGAGCCGGATTGGAAATGAGATTTGAGTATACGACAGTGAGTTCGGCGCATGGAAAAACAAGAAACTAATGGAATGCTATAACGGCAAATATGTTATGCCTCCCCCGCTTTTGCACGATGAGAGAACAAAAATTATTGACAAAGAGCGAGAGATAAAGTGGACGATAACTAGAGAGTTGAAATTAAATGAGAGAATAGAGAGGGAGCGAGAAATAATGAAAGTTTTCCCTTGAAATTCGACCCCTAAAAAAAAGAAAACTGATATCCTGACTTTGATAGATAAGGAAGTTTTATGTAAGAGTTCAAAGCTTTTTCGCACAGATGTTAATGGCTCGGCTCAACAAAAGTTAATTTTTCTTTCTGCTAAGCAGCCGTGTCGAACGGCATGAAGGTTGGTCTGTTGAGTAACTCGTAGTTTTGGTTTTTGAGTTCTTCTTCTTCCTATTCTTCCGTTTCGACAAATATTAAGCCAAATATCCCAGTTATTTTGAAAATATTTGAGAATAGGTTTATATATTTACCAAGGCTTATAGATGTGTATGCAGCAGATTATATAATAGGGAAAAAGCTTAAATGTGTTTGAGCGACGAAGGTAAAGAGCTTTGTTTTGGGTGCACGAGTACTTGTGGTTTATTCTATTTTACAAAGTAGGTAACTTAACAACTAATGAAATGAGTGTAGGTACAACAGAATCCAGCGAGTTTATAGGTACTCACTGTTGAACTCGTGCTGCTCCTGTCATTCATTAATTTTAGGAAGTCTTAATAATGCCACGTTGATTTATTTTCGGTGTTGCCCTAGGTTATAAACAGAATTAATTCCCCTGACGAATATGTTAAATTAAGCAATGCGTAGTTTTTAATTTGATTATAATCCGTGATAACTGGCTAGCGGTTTTGTAACGGTTAAGTACAAAATTTTGTTGAAATTAAAACAATTACCTGTCATGTCTTATAAGGATTAAGTTTGTTGTTGTTATTTGAAATTACATAATTAAGTATTTAATTGCGAGTATCTATGTATTGCAGGTTCAGCTCGAGTATGCATAAAATACACTATTGTACGTTTTGACTTTAAAAATTACATTTATTTGCAAATCTTAACCAAAAATGGCCGTCCTTTCAAAACTTCTTAATACCTTCATGTTTAATGGTGCATAGGAAGAAAAAAAGCTTTCTCTTATACATCGCAAGTAGACAATTCAGGAGACTCGAAATTATGAGAATCAAGGAGAACGAAGCAAAATAATTGTTTTTGCTGACGATGGTGAACATACAGTTAAAGTTATAAATCAGCGTTTTTTCACTTTTTTATTCAAAACTCAATTGTTGAACATCCAGAAACGGAACATTCAAATAAAGATCTCCTGAGAGACGAGCAAATTATAATTCTAGGAATGAACCAATATAATATCAATAAAATATTAAACATGTTAATTTATTTTTTGACATTTTGTTTTGTTTCTTCGTAGAATAAGTATTGAACGGATAATAATTTTTATTGGATAATTAAAAATATCTGTTTACGATGCAGATAATTGTATGCCACAGATTGTAATTTTGGAACCCTGCTCAAAAATGGATCTAAAACATGCTTTCCAGGCCAACGAAATGAAATGAGATCAAAATATTTTTTCCAGTTTGTTTGATTTCTGCTTTAGAACTTAGAAGTGTTTTTCTAGTTATGCTAGTAAAACTTCAAACCTTCTCGGTAAAATAAAGAACAAACAAAAAATTATCGAGTTAAGAACTTCAGGTACATAATGTGTACCTCCTCATATATTTATCCTCGATTCATATATGTTCGATCATTATAATTTTGCCAAACTAAGTTTATCCGAAGAAGAAAGTTGGAATTTTTCAATACAAAAAGCTTATCCTCTCAGCCAGTACCTTAATCCTAACTATTAAGTCGCTTTCAAAAGAAAATGAAAAGAACAAAAAAATTATAAAAAATATAACAAAAAATCTATGCGCATACAAATAATCAATAAATCTGACACATGCTCCTTGGAATCGTACTTGTCATACTGACACACACCCGGCCTTCCAAAGACATGCGAGGGGATGAAAGTGTGTACAAATACTTTTGTTGAACGTTAGAGAAAAAACACATACAATGTCCTCAGAAAAAAAAAAATCCTTCCTAACCAGCTATTGTCCTTTTCAGTTTTTTTTTTTCACCGAGTGTTGCCTTTCTGTCACGCACAGACTAAAGCTCCAACAAGCGATAACTATCACCAGCAGCAGCCTCTCATTTGTACCGTACCGTCGTCGGTCGTGGCAATCGCATGCAAAAACATAAAACACGTTTCAATTGGGGGCTAGCAATCTAAGGGGCGAAACAAGGCTCAAAAAGCTAACCCACCATAGGATATACGAGGTAGCCAAAATAAGCAAACTTGGTAAGAACACTGTGGCGCTTCCAAACGGCAAGCTTAGGAATTATTGAAGCCATTTACATGCGCAGTGAAGTCTTAAATCTCTCGTTACAACGTATTTTTTTGTGAATGAAAATCAAGTTGTAACAAAAATCGGAAGGAAGGACAAACTTTGTCCTCTTTTTATTGGAAAATAAATATGGGCCGCTGACCCATACTTTTGGTGAGTAGGAGAAGCTCTCCCGAACAGCTACAGAGCCTTCACAGGCTCAATGTAATATGAAAGCTCCCTTTTTGAAAAGAGAAAGTTTATTTTTTTGTTTTGAGAAATGTTTGGAGGAAGCTCACTCGGTTACGAAGTAATGTTTTCGTTTATTATTTTTGTTCTGACATTCTATACTGCTGAGTTTTGGAATTTCATTGCAAAACCAAGGAAAGCGTACATAAACGTCTCAAAGAATATACCTAATAACTGTTTTCAAAAATAAACTTAACTACCTGAAATCATTGAATATGTTAATCATATATGAACATATATTCCACTTTAAAAGACATGGAGTCTTCTTGATCAGGATCTTGATAAAAAACCTTTTCATTTTCCGTATTGCCGTCAACAGGTAGATAAATATAATAAGATCATAAACTAAAACAACAAACCAAAGTCAATATTTCCTGCTTTGAGGTTATCCTTGAACAAATACCCATGAGTTTACAATTCAGCCCACTTCATGTATAGTACTTAAATCATAAACTTCAATCTATAAGTAAATCTGAAAACCCATGTTCAATTAGCTTCCAGAAGTTTTTTAAGTTGAACACTTTCTCAATAGGTTTCGCTGCAGACATAGAGTTAATTTTTTACAGGTTTCTTACAAAGGAAAAATTTAAATGAGCAACAGTCTGAAAACTTGAAAGTTTTTTGTTACTTCCTCGACCATCATCGAAACTGTGAAATTGTAATTTCGATTTCAATGCATGTGTCAAGAATTTTAAAATGAACGATTAATCAATCATCTTATAACGAAGTTGATTTATACCTTCCAAAGTTTTACTCCACAACTTCGGTAAATATTACACATATTTTGAATAAAATAAACGTAAAAAGAGTTCATCCCATACGCCATACCAAAATAGCGTGTGAATAATCAAACAAAACACTTTCCATTATCATGTACGAGTAATTATTTAAATTAATTCCTTTCAAAACCGATACAATTTGTTTATGTTAACCAAGAAATTTGTTTTTTTTTTCTTATTCGACGACGCTATTAATATTTTTCGCCAAGTTTTTTAAGAACCATTAATTTCAACATAATCCTCTGAAATGAATCCTTATACCTAACTATTATTTTACATTTTCCAAGAGATATTGTAATTAAAAGAAAATCGGTAATCTTTATTCTTAATATTTCTTCTCCATTTCATACTTTATGTATAACGGACACCGAAACTTTAACAAACCTTTTCAACAGGGAACAAAAAACTTTCCTTAAACACAGACTTTTTTTTAAATTTTGTTAGTCCTTGTGTCGATGTCGATGACTCTGTCGGCTGAGGGAGAACCATCAATCCCTATAAAAACTCAAACTAACCATACTACCCTTAGACCTGCTACGTAACTTCTATATACTCTTGTATAGCAAAGGATTAGGTTAACCTTAACAGACATCGGATTTGGGTACAATTTACATCTTCATTACGGACTTAACAGCGAAAAAGCATACACAAACTGACAAATATAAAAAACGATGAATGATGCAAATTATATTTTTTTTCGATTTTCTTTTGATTACAATATATTGATTATTATTTTTGAACGTGTATATGACGAGAATCTTAAATATTTTAATGATTGAGACTGAAATGATGAGGCTAAGGCGTCACACTCTTCATATTTTGAATGTCGAACGTCAATCGCCTTCTGGTCTGGATGCCTTGACGGAAAACAAACGCAAAGGACTTTGATAAAACATCATCAATAACCAATTAAGTAAAACACAGATTTAAGAAACCACACGAACTCTGTGGATCAAAATAAGAAATCGAAAAATATATTTTTTGCTGACATACCTCTGCACTTATATACCTCTAGACTTATGGCGTTTTTAATTGGCAATCTGGAATCTGAAAAATAGCATTTTGGTTTTAAAATTAGAAGGGAATTCTCTTCTTTTCAGAATCAGAACTGTCACTTTTGCCCATTGATCGCACTCAGAATGCTTTTTTTAACTTCCAGATTGCCAATCAAATATGCCATTAAAATAAAAAAATCGGACGAAAAGGGAATCACTTGACGTGTTCTCCCTGCAGCATGAATAATATGGAACTGACTGATTCTGTTTCCCAAAGAAGCAATTGTATAAAATAGAGTGGCGCGACAGCTCTTGAAGAGCCAAGGCCTAAGTGCCTTATTCTCATCTACAATTCTCTGGGTGCGTGTGGAGAATTGAGGGAACCTACAATTTAACGCCGATTCCGAAAGGCAAAATTGAGAAGCACTTTTTCATGATAGATTGATACTCTTGGAAGTTTTGTCAGTTCTTCGCAAGAGGCTGTGCCCGTGAAAGATGAAATAAAAACTATGGGCACGAGCAGGATTCGAACCCATGACGTTCTGCTGAGCAGCCAACGCACCTAACCACTAATCCATGGACACT
Organism: Sphaerophoria taeniata; assembly: GCA_943590905.1. Classification (NCBI taxonomy): domain Eukaryota; kingdom Metazoa; phylum Arthropoda; class Insecta; order Diptera; family Syrphidae; genus Sphaerophoria; species Sphaerophoria taeniata. The sequence goes on from OX016540.1 coordinate 1,019,338, forward strand.
ACATTGTATATATAAAATTATTTGAACGAAGATGGTTCGTTCTCCAAGATTCTCAGCGTTTGGTGTCTCATAAAATTTCTGGTTTTTAAAAAGGGTGTGGCCTAATGCAGAGCTGTTAGAAAATTCGAAAAATTTACAAGATTTCGATCTCCTTAATTCTCATAAGTCATAACTTTGAGTGACGAAAAGAGGAGATTCTCATAAAAAAGGTAAGTAGATACACGGGCAAAAGTACTGCGTAAAAGTACTTTCCACGAATTCATTTTCCAGGAATTCGTTTTCCGGGATTTCGATTTTTGTGTTTCGATCCCAACCCGGCCTCATACTAAATTCTTGAGTTTCCTTTTCATAAAAGCAAAGGCATGTTCACCATTTACATAAAAACATATTTATAAAACAAATCAGAACCACCTTTTCATACACATCTTCAACGTTTTCACTGATAGAAATAACAATAAATTAAAGCGAAAAACGATTATGCAAGGTTTTAAGATATATTTAAAAAAAATTGTGAGCATAATCTGTAATCACTTTTTGGTATCACTTAAATATAAGCTTTTCTTAGAATAAGTTTATAAATATGTAGTTGGGACTTAGGAGTTCCACTTTTTCCTTACAAATTTACACAGCATCCCAAACTATTGAATCGAAGACACAAACCACTCCACTCCGAAAGAAAAGAGCTTTAAAATATTTATGCAAGCCTTAGATGGGTTTGAATACAAGCCAAGACAACAGAGGTGTATTTACAGCAGACGCCATATTGACAAGCTGGCTTTGTTACCTTTGCTTGTCACAGTGACAGTACATAGTTGAATTAACAAAAAAATCGAATGGCTTTTAGTAATTTTTTGGCTATCAGTATGAATTTATTGTTTTGTATTTTACGATAATGGGCGATTTGGGTGTATCAAATTTCGTGAAAAATGTCTTCTCAACATATTCGTTCTGTATGCGAACAAAATTGTAATTTTTTCTTAGATTTTCTTATGACACGCCTTCTTTAAATTCGGTTTTCGCATACGATATAGAAATATGTATCTATTCTTGAAGATTGAATTAAAACGCAATTAAACCTAGGGTGTTAACCATGGCAAATTGACGACATGACTTCTTCCTATTGTAGACCAGAGTTGGAAGGTGCTCCCTTTATGATTTTCCTAGAAAAGGTTTGCTGATTGCATACAAAAGTCACCTAGATCTAGATAATCGAACTGGAAGAGCCGGTTGCGAACCGGCTGATTTTGTAAAAACAAAAACAAACAAATCAAACAAAAAAGGTTCTTCTATTCCACGTCTTCTTTAGCTTCAAATATGAGGCAAAGGTAAAGTGAAACTGACGACTTAAAAAGTAATACGAAACAATTTGAGGCGAACTCTGATCCACTCAAACACAACTCACGATCATTTTCTCTTCAGAGCCACAATTAAGTTGAGTGTGTTGTGTAGTCTACCGTGCCGTGTTTCGCAAATTAGAATTCGGAATTCGGAAACCCCAAAATGACTCTTACCTGTTGAAATGAAATTGAAGTAGCAGCACAAACCTGTTAGAGAAAATTTAATGTGTTGCCTTGCCGCTTTATCGCGGGTGTTTCTCTTTAAAATTTTGATTCCGCTGCGCTATGTTATTATACTGTTTTATATTTCTTTTCTTCCAGGTTTTCTTTTCTCATATTTTGTTTTGTTCCAATTTTCATGGTTCCGCTTGTTTTTCGCTGTTGCTGTTCGATGATCGCAGCAATTTGTCTGTTCTCTCAATCGTTTGTAAACTGTGCATACGGATTGTTCATATGCGGGCGAGCTAAAGTGTAAAGTGAATAACGAAAAATATTTTATTCTCGGTTCCATTTTTCTTATAAGATTCTTTGTTTTTTTTCTGTTTTTTGATTTAAAAAAAGTTTCCAAATAAAAAAACCGCAAATCGAAATCGGTTAGTAGTTCAAAAAATTAATGATTTCTATTTTCATGTGCTTTTGATTATGAACAATAAAAGGCAGTTAATACTCTTGTGCTTACCTTTGTGAGAGTAGTTAGTTTTGGTGCCCTGAAAGCCGGTTTTATTTTGCAAATTGCGACAAAGGAAAAAATAAGTTTTTTGCCAAACATTTGTAGAGAAATTTCTTGAGACGTTAAGGGAGGCATGAAACTGAGGACCAAAAGTGCTTTATTTTTAATTTTCCGTTTGTTGATGAGTTTTTCAATAGTTACAAAATCAAAAAAAATATAAATCTTTCACAAGTTTAATCTTAACTTAAATCAAAGTTTATGCAAACATTTTATTCAAATTAAATAAACCTTTTACTTCTGCGTGTGATTGAAGTCCTCGTCAACAATTAGACCGATAAAAATTGTTTGCCTTATATGTAATGTCTGAAAATATTCAAATTTGTTTTACAATATATTTCGGCTTAGCTCTGTTTATGTGTCTGAATATAATTTTTGAAAGTAGGACCAGTGTACATTTTCATTGATCTATTGAAACGAAGAAAGAATTTAGTACTGTTAGTAGCAATCAAGTGACCCTCAAAATGTAGAGGAAAGTTAATAAACAAAATGACTTTTCTCAATGTCATCTTCAAAAGAAAAAAAAAATATTCAAATGATGAAATTTATCACTCAAAAAATTGAACGTTTTTTTAAATAATGTTATTATTTCTTCTCCTCGCTTCGTTGTGGTTTTATGGTCCGTTTATTATTTATTTCCTTAAATTTTGAAAAGTTAAATTTAAAAAATGTCTGTATTTTTCATTTCAAAATAAAAAAGTGAAGATCAACTTTTTCAAAACCATGAAAACAATCTGATCATTTTTAGAAGTTCTTCTTTTATTAATTTTTCGAATTTGAGATATATACAGTTTAGCTTAGCTCTTCTTTATTAATTAAGTTAAATAATGTATTAGAGTAAGTGTATTTACACTTACCTATTTAGTGTACTTATACGTAGCAAAAATTAATCAAAACAAACTAGATAAGAGAGAATGCTAAGGCCCTCCAATCCTCCATCATTTTGCGTATTTAATACACAAAGTAGGTATGCAATTTGTGCTCTCTCTCAATTTTTTCTAATGTTTTTGTGCTTTAATTTATCTCAATCTTCACGGTATTTGCACTCACAATGCACTATGATATCAAACTACCGAATAAAATTATTTAGTCCAACTTATTGGAGGCTACAGGCGCAGTCAGGTACTCTTGGTTTTGGTTGTGACATCATAGACGAACCTCCTTTTTGCCCCGCTTGGCCTTTATCATTCTCTTTCTTGGATTTTGCCATTAACGATCTACTTAACTCGTTCAAGTCAAAAGCCGCAAACTCAAAACTGATCAAATTTCCCACTCGTTACGCGTGTAAATGGCGGGAAAATTGCTATTTTCTAGTGTTTGCCCAGTTCATCAATCTATTCTTTCTCTAGCCTCTTTCTTGAACCACATTGACTATATATATTTTTTTTTGAAGATTTTGTGCGCTTGCGTCATTAAATTCTCTTGGGAGCACGCGTCTAGAAAATCGGAAATAATCGAAAGTATTCTCTTCTTCATTTTGCTCCGCAGTCTTCACACCACATTCACACTAATTGATGATGGTGTGATAAAAATTATTCCATACCTACCACGCGCAGTCTATTAGACATCGAATTTCATTTGTATGTTGTGTCAAGAAAATGAAGATTTGTTGATAAACTTGTTCTAAATAAAGATAATTTTGGCAAAAGTCATCAACACTTGTTTTCAAAAACTTTCACGCACAAACTTTCAAAATTATAATTTTTTTAATACATTTTCTCGTTTGATTAAAAATTCGCATTAATATAGAGTAGGTATTTGATTACAATTAAATCTTTATTAAGGAATGCAGAGTTCAAAAAAACTCTTCTTTTTAATTTAGCCTGAGTCTTAAATAATTAAGAATTAAGCTTAAACTTAAATTCTTAAATAAAAAAAAATTTGGTAATTCAAAATGAATATATTTAGTTGAAAATTGCTTTTAAGATACTTTGCTATCATGAAATTAAAAGACACTATCATTCTCTGCTTGACCGTTGTATCACGATCCACCACGTCATCGTGGTAATAATCCAATAATATCAAAATCCTTTCCATTATTTTAAACACCAATCTTATCTTCCTTAACAAAAAAGCTTCCTCCACAAGTCCAATACCAACCAACGAAACATAGATAGATAGGTTCATCAACAGAAACATAGAAACTAGAATTTAGGAAAATAGAAGAAAATATAAAATTCCCCCGATTGTGTGGCGCGTTGATACACTCACTATTACGAATGCTTTTCCGTTGAAACAGACAAACAGTTAGCACATAGTACAACAGTATTTTAATAGCTAGCCGCTAGTAGATACAAGACCAAGGAATAATAGGTAGGTGTGAGTTTGTGAATGTTTTGAGTTTTCTTTGGTGGTGTAGAAGAAAATCTTATTTTTCACGGGATGGATTTTTTGAATTTTCTTTAGTTGAGAGAAAATCGTCGCTAAGCTAACGTGAAATATAGTCTATCACCAAGACTTTATATATTTCTATTTAATTTTAATTTATCATTAATATTTTTTCCAATACTTATTTATATTTTTTGAAACCTACATTTGAGGAAAGTATAAGAAAATAAATATCCTCAATAAATTCCCCTGCTAACGAACCAAAGCAAAACTATTTTTTTTTTCAACATTTCTATCAAACTGTTCATATAAGTTAAAAAGTGCTACAGTGATTTTGTGTCAGAAAGTGTTAAGTAATAATTTTTATATATACTTTTTTTATTATTTCAGAATCGAAACAAATTATTTTTCAAATATTTTGGATAAACTGTGTTTTAGTGAAAAAGTAGAAAAGTTGAAAATTAAATAAAAAGTGAAACGATTTTTTGTAACAAAAAATTAAACGAATTTCGAAAGAAAAATTAAATAATTTTTCTAAGCCATCATACAAAAGGGGAACAAGAAATTCTTGCAGCCGCAACAGATTTTCAAAGTAGCCGAACCAAAAAATCGAAAACTTTTCAAGGTGAGTTTATTTTAAGCATTTCGAAATAGCTGATGAGTCTTCTTTCACTTGTATGTTTGTAAATGGGTGACAAAAATTATTTGCATCCCTGTCTGACGTCCGATTAGCGGCCTGACGAGATCAGACTCATCTCATTTCTTCATCTGATGCCGCCTCGAAATTTGCGAATCTAGAAATCGAGAATATTGGATAAATAGATAGACAGGCGTTAGATAGATAGCTAGATAAATACAAAATCTCAAAAACAAAACGGTTCGGTTGGATTGTAGAATTTTATTTGGCATACATCAGGACTGGGTATGTATCTCAAAATTCGATCTAAATCTGATTTCTTGTTGTTGCAGATAAGTACATATTATAAGTGAACGTATGAATGTTAGTTTAAATTTTTTTATATTGAAGCAAAGGCCAATATTTTTATTTCGAAACTCATTCATGGGAAATGTTAAGGGAAATTAATATATCTTAAGGTCGCATTCATAAATCAGTTTCCACTTACAGACCATTATATTTTATTGAGGTAGACATGCATGCTGTGAATGAGATGGATATACCCACAGAACTTATCTATTCGTATTGATCTATTTTCAGCAAAAATAAGAACATGAACAAAATGAAAAGAAATTAAGAGCAAACAACAATTTTAATTGTTTTCCTTGGTCGTCTGGTGGCGCACTGATTTTCGTTCTCTAATCGATTTTTGTTTTTGTTTTTGTAGAATATCTTATAGAAGTGATGTAATTGCAGAGCAAAGATACGAGTAGGTGTATGTTTTTTATGAACAATTCAGAACACTTCAAGCCTTAAAATATTAACTAAATAAAACCTGAGGATTTAAAAGTAGCACTTGTGTTATTATAATAAAATTTGAGTATTTGCACACAAAATTTATTTAGTATTGAATTCTTTTCCTGTGTATTAGTTAAGCTTAAGCTTAAGACGTGATTGGTGCGTCATGGATGACTTTGTCTGTCAATTGTTCAGACTATGAAATTTAATTTTTGCACTGTTCGGTGGCTTTTCGTTTCGCCTCAGTATAAAGTCATGTTGTATTTTTGTAAACCCTGTTTAGCTGTTTTAGCGAAATGTATGTAAGCTTACCTACTTTAAATTTTAAATAACTATCAAGTCCAAAAACTAAAAGTAATAGTTACCTATATTGAAATGTGAGTACCTACCTATTGCGCTGATAAGAAACTATCGATCAGACATTTTTTGTTTGTTGTCGAAGAACATATGAACTTATTCATTCTTAAGAAGAAAAAACTATATTTTTTATCATTGTAAGCAAGCAAATACAAACATGTCTGATATAGGTACAACTAAAATGATAAGCCGTTTCGTGGTGTTAAACACCACTTATTAGTTCTGACTCACAAAATATCGATATATTGTTTACAAAATTCAATAAAAGTGTTTGCATCACATTAGCCACCACAGTATAGATCATTTTGTTTACGAAGAAATAAATTAAAAATACGGAGAATTCAACAGAGGTGCTTACATCATTTTGGTTTTATTCACGTCATACTATATTGTGTTTTTATCACAATTTCTCTTTTGGATCGTTCAGCTTAAAATTAAATATTCATATTTATATATTTATACATATGTATATCAAGCAGTGTTTAAGATAACAAAATACTATCTGATATCTGAGTCAGGGTATTCTTGGTTCTGGTATGAAAAACTTGAGAGGAAATACAAAAACGGAATAGCGATTGCGATTCCGGATAAAATGATTTAACGTAGTCAAAATTCGCGAGTATTGAGAACATTGTTTGGCTACAAACCAACAATACCGTTCATCGCAGGGAATGAAATTAACTTTACGCTTCAATAGATAATAATTACAAGGGATAGATAGAATTAGCAATATCTAATGTTTCCTATAGGAAAAAAAAGAATACAAAATAAAGACAATTTTTTTTTCAAACCAAATGCTTAAAACAAAAGTTTGTTTGATAAACAACTAAATTGGCAATAATATATTGCTTATAATTTTAATTTTCAACTCGTATCGTGACCAAGTTCAACAACAAAATAACTAATGGGATCAGAAAACATGTACTGCGTTGTCCGTCTTTTGTTTTTCATTCTTTTTTCTTTTTGCTGCAAAGGAGAATATATTCCTCGGGATCATGGACTGGGATATTGAAGCTCGTGTGTAGAGGCATCACAGATCTTTTTTAGGGACTAAATATAGAAAACTCTTGTGCTCTTTGTCGTTTTTTTCTTGGTTGTTTATATAGTTTTACTTTAAACTTTGTTTTTTTTTTTTTGAGAGCAAAACAAGTTTGTGGAGAAGGTGCACACCAAAATAAAGTTAAGATGAACAGCATACAATACTAAAAGAAAAAACAGTATTCAAATTAAACTCTATCAAAGACTCCTGAGCAAAATTTCTTTAAAATTATTTGAAATCTGCTGTTTACTTTATGGTAATAAACCAAGCCATCATCATCCATATTATGACTGTAAGTTCTTTATTTACATAAGATCCAGCTTGCTGTGGAACAGTGCATAAAACAAATCACGCATATATTAATAATCCATGGCCGGGGGAAGACGATAAAAAAAAGAATTATAGTTCACTATTCATTTAAGAATAAGCACTTGAACATAAAGCAACGACCATGCTCGAATGCAGTGAATATGAATTTCCTAAGATTCTCTTGAAATATACACTGACCATTTGTTTTCTTAATCTTGACTGACTGATTGACAGAATAGTCAGGGGCCTGAAGGCTGTGGACGACAATGAGGCAGAAATAAAGGCGAGACTATTTCCTGCTCATAATCTACCATCATGAATTTTTATTACATAATATTTAGTTTTCAAGTCTGCCATTATTGCCTTCACTACGATTGTAATTTCTTAGATGAAACATTTATGGGGCAAAATACTTTTTTGTTGATATGAGCTTTTCGACACCAATTTATTTAGTGTGCATTCTTTCATTCTCAAATGGAACAAAGAACTGAATTTGGCACAATTGTCCCAATGCAAAGAAAAAGTTCTTATTATTTGGAATTTCTGAAATTCAGCCATTGAAAAGCCCTTAATAAGACAGTAATTCTATACCTTATCAGCTGATTGCAAGCTTAAAAGTGGCATTGACATTCAAAATTAAATTTTATTATTATTACCATTCTTGTCCCTTTAATCAAAAAATTGAGTCATAAAACTCACGCAACCATTTAGCCAACTCAAAATGTTATTTTTATTTTTTGTGCACAAATCAGAATATTAATTACGTTTAAACTGATATTATTATATTAACGACACAGACGCAGTAAACATTATCGCTGGATTCATGGAAGCAATTTTAATATTTTTCATTTTACCTGCCTTCCCAAAAACTTGATGTGGGTAGGTACTTAAATTGTGTTTTTGACTCTTCTGGGTTTACTTTCGAAATGCAAATAAAAACAACCATCTGACAAAAATAACAAGACTTAATGTTAAATAATAAAATGCCACGGCATGGAAGAAATGCCTTACTTTAAGTGTATACTTGTTACGTAATTTGAGAGTAAAATACTTTTTGAGTTTGCGATTGTTCAAATGAGAAAACAATAAACAAAAGTCGTTTGGATGCGGGTCCACATAGAAAACTTATTAGAGATTCGTCATGTATTCCGGCAAGGTCAGTTTTGCCTACCTGATATTCAGTTATTGTAAAAAGCATAGACTGGTCTATGACCAAAAAACTAAAACAGAAATTCTTTGCAGAATGATATTATGTGAACGTACTGAAAGATTTATAGTCAGAATTATTATTATCATTTTATTAAGTGCAATATGAGGAGAGTGTAGCTCCAAAACCCCACCGTTTATTGCGGTTTATTCCACAACCACAACCACTTTGTTACGCAGTAAGCGAAATAATGTTGTTAACTGCGACGTTATTATTTGGGAAATTTAAGCCGAATTGCAAACAGAACAACAACCCAGAAATATTATTAAAAAAAAAATTACAATGCTATATTCTTTCTGAGCAAAGTTGTGACATTTGTCTTCACTTTCATTGAAATATTTTTCTTTTTTTTCTTGCACAATTTTTTGCACGATACAAGGTGTGATATGATTGCACAAAACTACGAATTTATTGTGTCATACAAGCAGCTGAGTTAAAGTGTGTATCTGAGCAAATATTAAGAACTGTTTGTGTTTACTTAGCTGGAGGATGAATAATTGTTCGATTTCTTGTGCTAATTTAACACAAACAAGCATGTTAAGTGAGGATTACTCACAGAAAAACATTTATTTAAATTTTGTCTGTTTGTTTTGTATTCACAAAGGTAGAAATTGTTTCAAAATAATCGATTTCGGGTTTAATCGCTTCAATATTTGCTCAAACTTAGTTTATTCAGCTGTCCTAATAATGTATTTCGTCAATGATTCAGGTACATTTTCCAAAGATTCACCTTGACGCAACTCTGTTTAAATTCATATTGCAGTAGAACAAGATACAGATACCATCGATTGACGGCATCCTCTTATATCTCGCTAATTTAAATGCTGTTTTTGACCTAAAATATAAATTTTATGACCTAAATATAATAAGGTTGCATTTAGGATTTTATAACACATCTATATTCTGCTCTGGCAGTTTTTGAATTTGTCTATTTAAAAATTTCAATTTTTCAAAAACAAAACTCAACTGCAATATCTTGAGGGGAAAATATCGTGTTTCTCAATCAAAAAAGCAAGGCACTCTTTAAATGCCTTGCTTACGTAAGCAGTGAGCTTTTAAATTTTTTGAAAATTCTTAAAACTAACAAAAAACACCCAAAAGCATGTGAGGTATGCATTTATTTATTTATATCTATTTTCGTTCAAATCAAAGCAAAGTACAACAGAGGCCTGAGAAACTTTGATAAATTCATTCAATTTCGAAAATGTAAACATAAATGAAAATAATTTCATACATAATAAATTCAGTTCAATTAAGAGGGAAGAGGTATTTTGTCTTATAGCGTAAAGATAAGATTAAGGTTTCGATGATTAAGAATTTTGTTTAGTTTAAGCCTTAATATGTGTGAACACAAGGCAATTGGATTGCTTCAGGTGAATGTACTTTTGAGCTTGAAGATTTAGAAGATTCCGTTCAATTTATATTTAGAAAACAACATCATTTCAAAATCCATAAGTTTTTTGGTTTTGCGTGGGATTCGCCTGCCTATTCTATGGAAAATCTTGGACGTAAATAAAAAAGACTTATGTTTCTTTTGGCGAATAGCTAGCTATCCGTCAAAAATATTTGTGTATTTTAATGAATGTCAAGGTATTTGAGCAGGTAGAAGAAGAAGAATGAAAAAGTTTAGATTTTATAGTATTTATGATATTTATGATGACAAAACACACACGTGAAGCATATACATACAAATTTCTTACAACTAAAAAGTTTTGAAGACCAAATCTTACTGATTTACAATTTTGAATTGAATTTTTTCAAAGGGAAAATATACATAGATTTGTTTGAAATAAGAATAGATGAATATTACTTGACAGCAACTCCATTACCTATTGCTGTGACAGTAGCTGTTGTTGTAACAGTTTAATGTCTTGGTAACTCATTGCAATGCATTTAAATACGTTTACATATACCGATTACTCACGCGGCTAGAATTCAAAATCATTTATCATAAACTACATGAATAAAATAAAAATATTACACATCAGAAGAGAGCTGAATAGAAAATAGAAAAAAAAAGTTCATTTGAACAATCTTATCGCTAGACAAACAATTTAATGACTTTTTGCGAACCGATATCAAAACAAACAACGATGCAAATGCGGCATTTGGCAAAGCAGCAAACTGAATACACTTTTCATTTCAGCCCAAACGATTAATTTGTCGAGACCTTAAGTAATGACACTGTGGCTTGCGTAGTGCGTAGGTATAGTGAGTGCGGTATGAATCAAAACGAAAAATGTTTTGTGTGTTTTTGAATTATATTTCTTAGGTTGATTGATTATGTTTCGGATAATTGAATTTTTGGATTTAGCTCTTGCCAGACTTTAAGAAAAATTCCGCACAACTCAAAAACACGTTTAACCTTCAGCGAACTAGTATCCGACTTTATTACATAACTGACAACATTAACGTGACAATTTGTATACTACAATTCGGATTGTTAAACAAATTTTTTCAAACGACTTTAAATTATATTTTCATGTTTATCAATTTGAGCTTAGATAAAAACTAGCAAATTTCTTTTAATTTGGCAAATTGCCATTTTATGTGTCTTAGGCAATGACAAAAAACATTCGGACGACAAAATTAGAATTTTTGTTAATTTTCATTTCGCAACATGCTAGTATTCAATTATATCACTGTCTGCTAATTTTGACTAGCCCGAAATCAAAACATGTTTGTACACAATAAATCATATTTCTTATTATTTTTTTTTTGTAAATATTTGTTCACAAGAAATCTTCAAAGCCGTTTAATTAATAAACTGATTAATATTTGAAAAAAAATTGTTGCATCCATCGAGAGGATTACCGAGAAAAATGATGATTGCATTGCGATGGTGTTGACCCATTTTGAATATTTCATAATTTAATTTCGATGGTAAAAAAGAAAACACTAATTGCATTCAATTTCGCATGTTTATTTTTACTATTATTTATTGGCATTGCAGACTGCAGAGATATCAAATCAGAAAATTAATTAAATCGTTTCATTATACAGAATGATGGAGAGGAAGAGACAGAATGAAACAACATGAAAATTTTATTTATAAATAAAAAAAATGTGATAACAATAAATTTTAAAAATTAAACATTTTATCGCGATGATAATTTGAGGATAAAATTTCGCAAGTTTATCATTATTGTTTGTAGAAACATTTCATGAGTACATATTTATATTTTTGTAATTGATGGTGCCAGCTTCAATGCGTATGTTTACATGTTTAACTACCATAACTGAATTGAAATGAAAGTGAAACATCATCAAATATTTAAATTTGAATGAACAAATGTGTGGACATAAGAATCATGATGAGAATGAGATATGTACATTATTAATTCCATCAATCGTCAAAAAGACAAAGAACATTTAATATTAGAAAATATATTTAAAACCTAAATTTTAAATTATGTCTTTACTTTCGTTTCATATTATTTTTTTAAATTTGATATCACACAAATTTAAGAAAACAGTTGTTACCATTTTAACACAAAATTCAATGTAAAAGCACTTACGCAAACTTACCTACAAATTAGATCGAAAGCATAAAAACCAAACTACACTGTAACTTCCAAGACTGTAGCGCAATACTCACCCCGATAGGCTGAACCTAAACCAGTTTGTGGATGTTCGAAATGCTTTTTTTTTAAAGCTTGCTATTGGTCTTGGTTTAGGAAATACAGGGGTGGGCCATATTACCCAAGTAGGCCACATTTGCCGAACTTACTCTATTGCATATTTTATGTTTTATATTTTTAAAAACTTAATACCTCTAATATATTTTATTTTATCGCCGAAAGACTAATTGCTCATTAGAATTTAATTTCCGCTTACAACGAAATTTTAGATTTTTTTTTTTTGGAAAAATAGAATCCGGTTCGATTTATAGTGCGGCTAATTTCGATGACCAGAACTGGTCGGTTTCAGTTTCAATCCGCTAAAATTTGACAACACAAAACGTGAAAAGTTCATGCCAGTTGAAATGTCCGGAAACGTTGGTTAGAAAGCCTGCACATAAGTAGTAGTGTGGGATACTACTGCCCGTATTATCATTTTCTCGCAGAAAATCCTACCTTTTTTTTACATAAATTAATTCTTGTTCGTCACTCAAAGTTATAAAACAATAGAAATTTTATTAGACTCGATATGCTGAGAATCATGGAGAACGAGGTAAATTATTAATTTATTATTGGTTCAAATTATTCTTTAAACAAATTATAAGCAATTACTTTTTTGTGACATCAATTCATCAACCATTTCCAGATTATTCATGCTATGGGAGTGGGAGGGTACATTTAGGAGATACCAAATGCTGAGATTAACGAAGCATTTGAATTTTTCGTTCAAATAATTCCATATAAGCAATTGCTTTCTTGTGAAATCACTCAGTTACAGATTGTTAATTCAAAGGGGAGGAGACGTGCGTCGATCGCTTTTTTAAATAAAATAGAAAGTTTTAGTTTAAAATTCGCGCGAATTTTAATTCAACAAATAATTTACTTAGTGCACCTAGACCGGATGCTGTATAACCACTTTTCAGATAAAATCTCAACTTCACTCTTGATGCACTTAGAAATAAATGTTGGAATAGAATTTAACTTTGTCGTAGAAAGAAAGAAAGTACGAGAAAGTGTTTTGTTGCTTGGTTAGCTAACATTCCAAACAAGTTCATTTCATTTTCGATAGTTCACTATTTTCCCATTCGCATTCCAATTCATATTATAAAACCAATTTGTGTCGATCCATATAAAACAGCTCTGCAAATTTCTCCACTTAATCTATATTGATGGACAAACAATCAAAGCAATTGAGTGTGAGAGCATACCTTCCAAATGATGATGATTGGTGCTTAATCAATTTCTTCTCGATAAAAACCACTCAAGGAAACAAATAATAATAAAAAAAGAGAAACAAGTACCTACAAACAGTTGGCGAAACAGCCGCAGGCCGAAACGCTTCCCGCAGACGTGATGTTCAAGTCGTTTAATCATCATCACCGATTCGACTGTTTATGAAGTAAAAACTGATGTCATCACTGTGGTGCGAGGTTTGAGCGTGATGTTTCAGCAAAATCACTCGCTGACCCCCTGAATAGACAGAAGATAACGAAAAACTAAAAAATAGATATTAAAAATACAATAAATAACGGTGTGGTATCAAAGAATGTGTTTGTGCCAGCGATGTGGTTTCCGATTGCATGACTAAGTCTTAGCCCATCAAATAACTCCAAATGCTTATTTTGCATGCAGTGCCAGTCAGACCCTAAATGGATTTGTTTTGTTTTTGCACTTTTTCTGCATTTAATCTTAAACGCCAACCTTAAAATGAGGTTTCTAAGTTTGTTATACAGAACAAATTTCTAGAATTGGACTGAAATTTGATGGGGAAAAGTTTAATTTCATTGAATCGAGGCATAAAAATGCTTCCACTGCAAAATTATGCACTCAGAAAAAAAGTTGTAAACATGAGGAAAGAAAATAAATTTCAACAATTGAAGAAATTCGTAACAAATACTTTCAGAGGTTGTCCAAAGTCTCTTGTTTCTTACTTCCATATCTACTGTGCTTGTTAAGCTGTATTTTTGGATTCCTAATTATGTCGTTGTATGCAAATATTGTTATTATATAACAATTAATTAAGACAAAAGTATCATTTGAAATTAAATGTTTTCTTAGGTGTTATGTTTATCTACTTCTTGTCCCTTCTTTATCTTCCTTCTGTCTCTCATAAAAAAACATTATACCTTCTTCATGAAACTGTAACGAACTTTTTTCATTTTGTATATTATTATTATTATACAGTGGCTCTCCTCAGGGTCGGATGCGGTAATGAACTTATAACACCGCGAGGTTTTTATTGTTAAACAAAAGCCGGTTGCATGTGTTATTTTTTATACCTTTTTTGTTGCCATACAAAAGGCATTCTTAAAGGTGAAAACTTAAGCCAGTATGACGGTTATTTCGCCTTTTTCATGAATTCAATCTGGTTTCAGACGAAAGGCCTCTTTTGTCTGGTTTTGGTCATATTTTGTCGTTTCCAGGAAATACAGAAATTTATATTTAAGCACGAGTGGGTGTGTGAGGTGCAAATTCAAGTTCCATTATTGAGTTTTATACTCCCTTGCGACAGCAGGATTTCAATTTCAAGTTAACCATTGCCATGTATGTGTGTCCCTCGCTTTTTAATGCAGTTTATCATTTCCGTTTTGCTATAAATCAGATTTATAACCAGTTTTGTAATATTTTGTTTGTTTGTTTGTTTTGTAATTGGTAGCTTGAAAGACAACAAAGGTCTTTTATTTCTTATGGGTGTGAGAACGATTGACATGCAATCGTTGTAATTAACTTAATTTACTGCGTGTAGTGTTTACACCCAAGAACTTTTTTTTTTTTTTTGTATTCTGTAGATTGTACAAGAATGTTGGAAAAAGAATTTCATTGCCAGACAGATGGGAGAAACATAGAAACGTAAATATATGGGAAACCGGCATTACAAACAAAAGCATAGTGTTTTGCATGATAATAATTTTTCTGGTTAATTCATTAAATGGTCGTTGAACTGCAATTATGGAAGACACATATTTTAGGAAAAAAAAGCAGTTCAAAATGATATGTACTTAACTCCCCACAGCCTAATTGAGAGGAGTTCATAAGTGTGAACTTCTTTTGTTATTTTGTGAGTTGTGGAATTTGAAAGTAGAACTTGCTGACGCAAAATATTGATTTCAAAACAATTAAAGCTATGTATGTATGGAGACAGAGTGTAGGACCCCCACCACAAGAAAGCCAAGTACAAGGGCGTATGGTACCTTTTCTAAAAACTGTCACTCTTTGTCTTATTAACCTTCCCGACATAAGTTTCGTATATTCTCGAGATACCTTTTATTTAGAGTTCGAAATTTGTCCATTGAATGTATTTTAAAAGCTTGAACGTCAGAACGTGTCGAAGAGAAATGCTATAAAAAAAAAAAAAAAATAGAGTTGCGCAAAAGCTCTGGAAGAACCAAGGCCTAAGTGGCTTACTCTCATCAACAATTCTCTGAGTGCGTGTAAAGAATTAAGGGGACCTACAATTTAACGACGATTCCGAACGGCAAAGTTGAGAAGCACTTCTTTATAACAGATTGATACTCTTGGAAGTTTCGTCAGTTCTTCGCAAGAGGCAGTACCCGTGAAAGATGAAATAAAAACTTTTATGGGCACGAGTAGGACTCGAACCCACAACGTTCTGCTTAGCAGCCAACACACATAACCACTAAGCCACGGACACTACAGAAAAATGCTTTATCACGTTTGAAATGCGATGCTTGTTTTGTGCTAGTGCTCATTTTTCTTTTGAAATAGTTCCTTAATATAACGTTCTCTTGAGATTTCAACCAAGTCCTCAAAGTGTAATCATTTGTAAGATAACTTTGACCTAGTGACGAAATAAAATATTGTACCTACCAACCACTGGGAAGTTTTTTTACTTACATCACGCAAAAAAGCCAAAACTCGACATCTCTTAATTTGTTTTCTCTCCAAAAACACCATCCTTAACATTCTTAAGTTGTTCTGTAGCTCGTTAAGGTGTTCCCATCATTAAATGTCTACTCCAAAATATTACTCACAGCCACTTTAGGCTTTCTACTTGCCTTGCCTCGACATCCCTAACCGTTTCGGTGAAACATGTGAAAATAAAATGGGCACCGCAGGGACTAAGAAAATATGCAGATATCATAGCTTAACACTTTTGCTTGTAAAAACATTTCCACGCGAAACTTCAAAGTGCATTTAAATGCAAAAACATCACAAAGACAAACTTTTACAGGAATTTTGCATCTGTCACTCGAAAAGCCCACGAACAGCTCGTTTTGGAGTGATGTTTCTTGATGTTAGATTGCTAGTTGACGCTGACGATGAGGGAGTTGAAGGACATCGTTGCCTCATATAAGAGAGAGTGCAGCTGAATCTCGTATCTAACTCTTTCAATGTGATTATCAACATTTGCTTTGGAGGCATTTTGCTTCCTGCCTTATATTTAAAATTGACATGTATGTAAGCAACTAAAACGACACACTCTTAATCCTCAAAATGAGAGTTCTTCAAAGATAAAAGCATCATCCAAGCCATGAGACACTGAGCAGCATGCCTGCAGCAGTAAAACGACTGACGTAACGTTGTCATGATGACAAAAATGACGAAGACGACAAGGCGCAGTTTGAATGCGCCTCTTGCTGCTCATTAGCAGTTTAGCACCTTCTCTGTTAACGACTCCGAATGCCATGTAGGATGTTTGATGGCTGTAGCCATCTCGTATGCAATCACAGTGCTCAACGTGTTGAAAGGATTTTCCTCAAGGGGAATTTCAGGCTAGAGTGGTCCCACACTAAGCGTTAAATACTTGCATTACAAAAATTACTGCAATTGCGATTCCCTAATGGGATGTTTATAAATAAAAGTGTATTCATGTTGGTACCTTCAAATATGGACGGAACGCAGAATCATGTGTGAGTTTTTTTGAAGTATGTACGTGCCTTGTGGTTTTGGTTGACATTTTGTAGGTTAGGAGGAAGACATAATTAGTCAGCAAAGATAATTTGCATAATTGAGTCATTTTATTTAAATGAAGTTTAACTTGATTCTATTGCAACCGGATGACTACAAAAAAGCCGACAATGTACACTTTCCTTATTTCCAGAACTATGACGGAAAATGTAAATGACATACGTCGTTTGCGAACAAAACTTTGAACTTAAGAATGGTGAATGTTTGTTCATTAGAACAAAACTAAATGACGCTCAAAGCAAATCTCAGATGTTGACAATTAGAACTGTAAGCACTCCTCAACTAATTGTCATATAAAATGTAGGTAATGAAAGTTTGATGAAAAGTTTTTCATTATGAAAATGAGCGAAATTAGTATGAAACTTCTCTGATTCATACTCAGTCTAAAACAAGCATACAAAACGAGCAAGCAGTGCATGAGCACAGCACAGCAACTTAAAGAAAGTCTTAGGGTTATGTCTGTTCTCATATGAGCGGAAACGTTAGAATGCGCTAAATCTAAGCATCTAGCTTTTTATAACAAGCGTAGACAATCTGCTAATCGTACTTTCATTAACTTCCATAATTGTCTTTGGTACTGCATAAGTTTCGCTGTCACTTATTTTAACGGACGTTAAAGCAGTAATAAAAACACTTCTGGAGTCTGGACCAGCATGTCAACCTTAAGGTATATCTCTGCCTCTTTCATTGGCAATGAATTGTGTTGCTGTTTCCTCTCGACCCACATCCAATTAACCTCATTTGTAATGCGATCAGCTCCAAATGGAGAAGTAGGTAGTAGCTTTGAATGTTATCTCTTGCAGACATTCTTATACTCGTTCTTCTTTAGAAGAAGGACAACATCACGACACTTATTATCTGACTATTTCCATATAGCTTCTTATGTGAGCGCTAACTTTACTCTTTTTTGCTTCTTTTGTTGCAGATAAATTAAAGCCATGGCCCAGCTTATGCAAATTCAACTCCAAAGATTCGACGCCCAACCGTGGGGATTCCGTCTTCAAGGTGGAAAGGATTTCGCTGCACCACTTGTCGTTCAGAAGGTAAGTCGTTTCCCACACATAGAAGACTATTTCATATGTAAATTAATATGTGGGCCTTATTCTTCCTTCCCTACAAAATGTGCATAATCTTTATATATGCGACTAGATAGTTGGTTTGATGCTGGTAGCTTTGAATGTGCGGATGTTTGTGACGTTTTAATTATAAAACGTCGCGTTCGTTGTAGTTGTGAAAGTGATTAAAAATTCAAAAAAAGAAGAAAAATCTGGGTCCGTGGGTCATGCAGTTTAATGTTTTTTTTGTTTTCTCCCTTATACCTACTCTTCATGTTTCTGTGCGAAATCAGGGCCATGAACGAATTTCATGATGTGATATGGAGCCTTGTAGATACGCTTAACGTTTTGCGTATGGAACAGGGCCACTGTTAAACAAAAAAGAAACTTTGCAAATGGGTCTTTTGTTTCTGTAGCGAAATTGCAAGTACACCCGGCCAGGAGAGTGACGCTGATGTGGGCGTCAGATTATGTTTCTTTTGTTGTTTTTTTAGTTTGTGGTATTTTTCGTCAACTCAGGATGTGACGTGTGTGTTGTTCTTTCTATTTTCCTTTCCGATGTATGTGTATTAAATAATGTAAAAATATTCTTAATTTAATTCAATGAGGAGAATTAAAATAGTACAAGATAAGAATGTTAACACAGCTTATGAAACCTTATTCGCAACAATTCGCTAGCGTCAGAGTTTATTTCAAATTACAATAAGGATTGGATTTTCTCTGTTCAATGAATGCTTCATTATTTTCTATTATTTTTCTATTAATTCTTCGACGCAAGACTTGCTGGAGATCATGCAAACAGTTGATGGTGCTGGTGCATTATGTTCAATAGGTATTGGTTGGGTATCGCATACATAAATTTATACGAGTATCTTATGTCATTTCAAATATCTGCCACTGTCAATTTGTTATGTGCACACGAGTATGTATCGTGTTTTGTGGTGTTGTCGAACAATTAGCATAAATGACGACAAACAACACCGACAGCCAGTCGAACATTTGATGGACAGATTGCATGATAAACACACACTATCCGGAATCTCGAATCTCTTTTGTTGACCGAAAGTCCATCAACATCATCATCTTCATCAGCATTGAAGCTTAAAGGCATTTCGAGGAATGATATGGATTTAGGCTTATGTTATATCTTGTCCAAGATACGTACCCATCTCGAACTGACAACAAGGAATTGATATGCATCCACAAGAGGGCAAACACAAACACACACTTCTGACTGACTGTATGGGAAAGAAAAGATTGATTGCCATATTTTTCTTAACAAATATCTCAGCTTTGTTTTTATGATGTTTTTGTTGACTTAGGGGAAATCTTTAAATCATTTAGCGACGAGGTTGAAATCGAGACAAAGAGCAGTTAGAGAAAGCCAAAAAAAGTTTTGGAGAGCTTCCAACTATTTTTTGAAGATGAAATATTTTTAGAAAGCCCCAAACCTTGGCCCTCTATTTTTACATAATGCTGTTTTTTTTTTCTTCAAAATTTTATCACCAAACAAAAACTTTTAAAATGCGAAATAAACCAAAATAACTAAATAAAAAATAAATTGATAGATATATGGATTTTAGTTTGGAACGTGTGCAAAATACTTAAATGTTGTATTTTTTGTGGATTTAAAAATTTCTTAAGTTATTTTGAGATCAATCATGTAGGTGGTCGCGTGTGACGCAAATTAATAGTTCCAGTTGCTGAAAAAGAAGGTCAAACTCAAACTTGTGGGCAATTAGCTGCTGAATTCAAATAGAATAGCATCTTCCAAGTCTCTTTAAGCAAAGTTGAATTGAATTTCTATATTGAATATACTATTTTCGTCAATGCTGGCGAAAAATGGTTTTTAAAGTCAAATGTTGCATAAGAAAGTTATAAAGCAACAGTTTTTCTCCATAGTAATGGAAATAAATTTTATGAGTTTGGGAACTTCGTCACCCATATCTTTCCACGATTTTTTCTTAACCTTCACATAAAGAAAGACATCAATCATATTCTTGTTGTGTTTACATTGTCAAAAAAAAAACTCAAATTATATCCCTTCGTTGAATTTTTATACAAAGAGATAAAACGGAACAAAGGTTTTTGAAACTTTCCTTCATCACACAAGGTATCATAACATCGCACGTTTGGTTTATTCAAAGCCAGCAGCAGAACAAAAAGAACATCCTCCTCGTCCACAAAAGTGATGATAACGAATGCACCACATACATTTCCGTGAGTGTTGGCGACAAAGTTGATGATATTCATCCAACTTACACAAACCATCAGACAAACTGTGGAACGACAGACAATGCAATGGAAAATGTAATGAAAAAAGGACCTGTCAGAAAAAATTCTTTGAACATTTTTTCACGACACGAGCACAAAAGCAGAAAGGACAACTATTGTGTTCCTTTTTTTGGCGCAATAAAGTATGCCTGGTTGATTTGTGATTGTGAATAATTTGTTTTGATTTTAACAATTTTGCTAAAAATGTGTTTTGTTACTATCAATGAAAGCAATATATTTCCTATTTTTTTTTCTATAAGGCTGCGATACAGAACTTGTTCAGAATGCTTCTCCAGTCAACTCAGTCTCCAGGACTTCTTATCTTATCAGTAAAAAAAGCTTTCTTATCAACGTTTTCAGTTTCAATATGTTTTATTCTTCATTGGTATTGCATATTTAAAAACACGAGTCCTTGCATTTTTAATCTGAATGCAAAATTCACTTTGCACTCCACCAAAATAATTAAAATGCATTCATCAAAAATCATCAATTATTTACCTGTTAGCAGGTTACCCATAAGTTAAATGCATAATTAACAAAACAAAAAATAAAATCAGACACAAAATTGATGTTCTCTTGTCAAAAATGAACGCAGACAACCGAAAACTTTTGACTGAGAAATAATGAACTTACCCAAGGGTAATTTCATCAATTACCTTTACCAACCTGCATTTGGAATAAATTTTAACATTAAAAAAAAGAACAAAAAAAAAAGACAGAGCGAATACAAAAATACATTTTCCAACTGAAAACATTGTAAGCATCGGAAATGTCAGAAACGCGTCGTTTACTCATCATTTATTCCATTGCGGGTGGCTAGAGTTTTCTTCTTATTTTTTATTTTCATTTGATCTCATAAAAAAGATTTAATGAAATTACCAACCATCCAAAAATTATTATAATGAAGTCCACCACGAGCACGACTGCTGAATCTGGTTCCTCTCTGTCGTTCTGGTTCTCTTATAAATACGGACAGGAAAACAGCATGGCAGGAAAGAAAAAATCCCTGATTTAATATCCTTCCTCTCGTTTCATTCTCGCGCATTTTAAAAATAAAAATAAAATAACATAGGACCTGTTTTTAGTCAGTGTTATTTTTTGTTTTAACTTTTATGTCTGCACGCTGATGGCTATATTAATTTTGTTTAAAAACAAATTATCAGCAAAAAATCATAGCCAAAGCTTTTGCCGGCGCTGCGTTTAAATTGTGAACTTAAAAAGGATTCAACTACTTGAGTGAAGACAAAATGCAAAAATGCATAGCAACATCGACCCTCGTTGAACGATTTCGACATAAGCCCCATTCGAAAAAAAATCATAATCACTGCGCAAAGCACACAGGTTTTAATTTCAGGATGCGAAGCTTTGTAGATATTAATTCATATTTTGAAAACGTAAGTACAACGGCAAACGGGTATTTCCATTTCCCATCAACTTGTGTTTTCCTCCCCAAATTTGGCATAATTAATGATTGTTAATTCTATGTGCGCATGCCAAACAAAAAGCGGTTTAAATGGGGTACCGGGATGGGAATCAAATCAGGGACTTGTTTTGATTAAGAACTGTCGACTTTTCCATGTATCGTCGTGGATGTTGCTTTGTGTTCTAATTTATATGCTGACAGAGATTTTCCTATTTTGAAGTTGTAACTAGAATTTATTTTGAAAGCAGAAGTTTTTCTTCCAGTCGCTGAACTTGAATTCGACTATACAAAAAATAAAATGAGTCTGCAGACAACGTCAGTATGTTTTGCTTTGAAATTTGCGAGCAGACAACAGTTTTGGAGTAAGAATTTGTTGTTTGAGAGTGACAGGTCGCGAGTCATGAGGGTTTTGTTTGTTTTTGAATTGTTCACAAATTATTGACTTAAATATGAATTATTCAGGTCTTAAACAGTCTTATGTACATTACTCTGTACTGTGAATTGTGAAGCAGTCATTGTAAATTTGGCTACTTGGACTCTTGTAACATTTGCTGCATTGTTTTTTCTTGGTGTTTACTATGGACGGTGCCACAAATTAATAAATCAAAAAAATTTTGTTTAACAAGCTTGCAATATTCAACAGAACAGCAAAAGCTCAATATGAGCAGTCATTTCACAAGTGCTCATTAATGTGAAAATTAATGGTAATCCACTCTACCCTGAGTTTTAATATTTCAAATCAATTATTCAAACAAATTTACAGAATTAAAATTACAACTGAACACGGCTGCTGATTCAGTCACTGCGTCACCAAAAGCTTGTCGGGAAAAAGACTCATTGAATATTGCAAAATTTGTGTCATTGAATTTCCGGTGGAAACAACATAATTATGAGCGAACAGGATTCAACTGATTGGGGTTGCATAACAATTATGATGAATTTATTCTATCGTGAAGTTTTGGCCAAAAAAAATCGAAATTAATCGTTTTTGTGGTTTGAAACAAAACAATTACGATAAATTTATTCATCCACACTTTTATTGATTTTGCATTGTTTTCTTTTATATAACAATATTGTTGCATTTTTTTGCTGTGCAAATTAAATAAAATTGACATCAATTCCAATTAATTGGAAACAAGAATCAACTGACCACAAAATCATTTCAATTGAATGGAGAGAGCAAGAATTCCTCTCGAGTTTCAAAATACGACAACTTCAGTTACGATTGCATCGATCGAATGACAAAATGTAGACATCTTGTTGTGGTTTTATTATTTGTTTTGTTTTGTTTTTTTTTTTTTTTTTAATGCGAATGAAGATTATGGGATAGTCGGACAACAATTAAAACAAGGTTCATTGTTATGCAATAAAAGTTTAGTATTTCAAGATTATGACCGTGAATTTACAATGAGAGCGACATTTTGCCGCATGCGTCGGCGCGCCGCCACTTGCAAAACTTTTTTTCTCAGATTTCAATCAATTTGTTGAAGGAAGGTTTGCCATAAATATTCATAAGATATTTTGTATTCTTGGAAGGAATCTGTTTTTGTGACAGCAAAATAATAAATCAATAATATTTTGTGCAACGGCTGTTGACACTTTAAACTTTAATTTATTTTGTTTACAAACAATTAAATAAAATAAAAAGTCATATTCTGAAATTCGGGTGAGTTTTAAATTATAACTTTGTATTATAATTTTTTAAAAGAGAAACCATTCGCCGTGCCCTGCTTGTAGCATTTGAACAAAGAATTAATTTCCTTCGTTCTCCATGATTCTCATCATTTCGAGTCTCATCAAATTTCTATTTTTTTGAAACAGGGTGTATTATAATTCAGGACGGTTATAGCAAACAAAAAGTTGAAATTGGAAAATTATATCATGAATTCCTTAGAGCGCTCGGTAGGAGCCAGTAGGTTTAATATAAGTAATAGATCGTAAGCTAGTTTTGAATTCTTTTGTCTGGTATTAAGTAGTGGGTAACAAGTTAAACTGAATTTTGAATTAACAAATCTCTAGATATTGATCTGACCATATTATTGTCATTTAAGAAAATGTCGTTTAATTTGAACTGATTACAGAACTACTTATACATACCTACCTATTTACCGAATGCTCTAGGACTCATGATCATGAATAACCTGCGAAAGTTGGACTGACAAATGTAATTTCTTAATTTCTTTAAAAACAATAAACAATAAAATAAAATAAATTGGTTCATCGATTTAATCTCTGCCTAACTGCCTATTCTTTATATGGGCTTCCATATAGAAAGTAATGCATTCAAGGAAATACTTCGCTCATTTGTCAGTCACAATTTGACTTGGCTTGTTGCGTGTCAAATCTTCACAATTCTGCGTCACTCTGTCTGCTTCGATGGCAGCTGTGGGCAGTGAATCGGTGAATCATCAAGCTTTTGAGCACTTGACTGAACCTGAAGATGTGTGTTTGATGTCAGATTAATAACGCCTTTTTATGGTTAGACATTAATATTTATCTCGTTTAGAAAAAAAAAATAATATAGAAATAGTTTTTTCTTGTGGAAAATTGCAGAAAATTATGCTATTTATCTTGGATGAATGACGTCGTTAAATTTTAATGCAACATTGGCTTTAACATTGTCTTATGTAAAACAAATCTTAGAACTGAATCACCGGGCAATGAGACAGTAAAGTAACTAGAGTTTTTATATATTGTGACGAAAATTGGGTTTGATGTGGATGTCTTAATGTTATTAAATATAACACTCTTTCTGACGAAGCTATTACTTAACTTTGATATCTTCGTGTGCAAAGGAAGAAGCTCTAAAAAAATAAAAGAAGATGACGTTGACACCCTAAGGCTTAAACGATTTACATAATAATTTTGCAGTCCTAAAAACACATAACCGTTGCTTGTACGATGCTTTGGTAAAAATAACATAAAAATGAAAAACTCATGATACAAACTTCAAAACAAAGTCATAAATTTATTGTCATCCCTTAGCACTTCATAAATTGACTCCAAAGTGCCGTCGCCTGTCATTCCCACAGATAACGACACTTTAGTCTCTCTATACACATTGCTCGGGGTCGTCCTTTTTTAACACACAAAATGATGATATTGTCAATAACCTAAACACAGAGACACATATAATATTGTATTTAAGCTGCTGACTGAGAGTACTCGCTGCCTTCTGCAGGATATGAGAAAATGTGAGTCTAGGTCCACATATCCTATACACAATACCCCTCACATGCCCCAAAGGATAAGGCTTTTCTTTTATTTTCACTTTTCATGTTGAAATAAATGAGAACGGATCCAAATGAAAGACTTAAGCCAGTGCTTAATGTGAAATAATTTAATGCCTTCTCCGGTTTACTTGTGTACAAGATTTTTAACTCTAATTGATGATGACAAACTCACACGTAATACATTTTGCAGCAAAACCATTTTTTGTGTTTAATGAGAATTTATTTAGCCAGGGATTAGTATCTTGATCTTGTCTAACTTCCTCACATGAACTGAATTTGTTTAGGGCCGTATGCGTTGTGAGACTGAGTTGTTGAATCTTAACAAATTGCAGCTCCTTCAATCAGTTTTCAGTATAGCGACCCGCAATTAGAATGTTCAAAAAGATTTAGTTTGGCGGCATTTAAAAACTTTCCCTGCAAAACTTTGATGAAAAATTGTAAGCAAAAGTTTCCTTGCGTATCGACGCTTTCATGTGATTATTTCGATAAAGTGATTTTCACTTAAAAATATTATCAAGCGACATCTCAACTGTCAGCTGTCAGTTTATCTTATAAGCTCTTGAACCTCCACATCAATACCTCCACAAGACGGCCGTGTCCATGTTGCGAATTTGTTTGCTTAACATATTTTTGGATTAAACAAAACAAACTAATTTTATTTTTTTTTCTCGACCGAGCACATATTTGCTTTTAAATTAAAAGTATGCTGGCTGCATGAATGGCCGCATACCCGAAAAACAATGGAATTGGGCACACTGCAGTGGTATACTCGATATTTGCAGCTAGATAGGCCTAGTGTGAATTTCTTCCTATTTCATTACTTGCATCTGCATGTACTCCCGGAAGTGAATCCGCTATCTCGCACATTCGTTTGTTATTTTGCTACAGTATTAAGTTTATGTGTGTGGAAGAAAATGTAGGCCAATTTAGTGCGCTCAAATGTTTGTTCGAAGTTAAAATAACAAACAAAAAAAAAAATTGTAACCAGCGTTTCTAATTTCAACGCGAAATACTCAGTACCTATAACCAGAAGCTAGACACAGGCACTTTGCGGTTGGGGGTGCTCCCAGCTTCACACAAGTCTGGTCTTGTCCTGGCCTAAGGTACTGAATAATCTAATTGCAACATATAGACATGTTTTGCCGCTCGTCACCATTAGAGCCAAACGCATATACACATGCATATAACAATTACTGTTATGTCCACATAATTTCGGGGCTATTCAGTGTGACATTGCATTCAAATCAATTTATTGTTCGGTTCGTTACGTTTTACGTTTTGAATTGAAATTTTGTGTGTCTGCAATTTTTCTTTTTTTTGTAATATGTGACCATTGTTTAACAATAAATATAAAATTGCATAATAGGAATACTGTACGGTGCCTGATGTAAACTTTTAGACTACAGCAGTAGCAGCAGCAATGCCGTTTGCATTTACAGGCACCAATGAGCTTTTAATAATTTTAATGATTTTAACTAAGAGCTTGCTCTCACTAACGATGTACCTACGTATATTATTTCAAATTAGAGATTGATGTAGTATGTATTTGCAAGTATCCACAAACTTTTAGGATATTTTTGTCCTAACGAGGCTTGAAGATAAGCAAAGCTTATTCAGTTATTGTTGACTAGCTAATGCATTCATACAATCAAATAACGTACGTAAGGGCTTGTAAACGATTAAGTATTCATGAAATCGAGTTGTAAACAATGTTAAACAAACAGCTAAATCGCTTAGAGAAATCCTTTTTTCCGTAGAAGAATTTCTTTCCTAAAATCAGTCGTCATTACATCATTAATGGCCCCACCCAAGGGCATGCCCCTTAATACCACTGTATTGATAAGATTAACAAGTCAACCTAAATTAATGGAACGAAACCAACATTAAAATTGAGATCGGATTGAGTGACCCTTAACTCGCATGCATGAGTCACTTTCTAGGATCGCCCTGAAACATTTTCATAAAATTTTGCTGTTGCTTCTGTTGCCTTTTTCTTAATACAAACAAGTGACTAAGAACAACAGATCCATCAGAAGTCTTACTCAATCTTATTTTACCTGGCGAGGAGCACAAGATAAAAGAAAACAAAAACGAGGTGCATTCCAGAACCATTTAAGGAGAATTTTATTGAAAAAAAAGGAAACGAAAAATATTTCTCTTGAATGGTGTGCCCATAAATAATCCACAGATGATTCATTTTCATAAAATCCACCCGAAACGGAGGAGAACCAGCGCCATCACATCAGCATGGTGCGGCGGTGGCAGTGGAAAGACAAAGTTCATTCATCCTTCGCACATCATCAGAGGAATTGAATTTGGACGGATGGAATTTTGTTTCAATAGAAAATTGAAAACGATCCAAATAATCCTACTGCCAGAATTAATGATGTTTTGTCATGCAGTTTCGTATATAGGTACTGTTGCGGTAAACAGAGAAAGAGCCTTCCATTTACCTTGTCATTTCCTGTTTCAATAATTTCAATAAACATCATCAATCGGGTTAATGTCCTTTCATTAATTTCAGTGTTCATAGAGTCCTGGACAACAGTGATTAGCAGAATGTGTCTAGGCATATCGGAATTTGTCCATCAAATTTTATCACCATCCTCTACGCTCCTGCTGGACATAAAATTATAACATAAAAAGGGTTTTCACTCTGCACTGGCTTCATAGAATACGAGGACTAAAATTTCGGCTACAAATTATATACGTTTTACGTTTCTACTTGTGTATGCGTTTTCGCTTCATAGCAGCCCATACCCTCCAAGAGGAAATATACACATTTAACGCACAAGACCATAAAATAAAGTGCTTACCAGCAGCAGCTCCACATCCACGCCCACCAAAAATGCGAACCCACACACGTCAAGCCACGGCTCCCTTCTCATTCCCCATTGTCGACCTTGAATGAGGACAACCAGCAACCACATTATTTAAGCTCTCTGATGTCGAACGTGCTGAGTCGTTTCCATTGCGGATATTTATTTGGAAAATTTCCCCCCAAAACACATATTTATGGCGCAAAGTGTGCGTGCGTTTTCGCCTCGATGAGTTCTTTAGGCATTTTCCTATTTTCCGCTTTTGCTTAGTGATAAACAAAAGGAAACACGAAAAAAATTAAACGAAAATAGAAGAAAAATTGTTTTGTAAGCACTCGAGAGCTCAAGAGACTCCTTGTAAGGATAATGTTTTCTAATTTCGTTGCCTTCTGTTTATGTTTTTGTATGTCCCTTCCCCGTAACAACATTTGTTTCTATACATTCAAGTGTAAATGATTGTTGATTATTGTTATCATCCACTTTCGAAATTCATAACGCGCCACCACTCAGCTTTCGATTGTTTCGACCTCACAGGATATTGACAGGATATGTGTTCAACAAAAATATTGGTATCCGCCACAGTGACAAATTTTTATTACAAAAACAAAAACAAAAACAATACAAATAAATATTTTTTCCACACCTAAAACAGCCGAAAGCCAAAGGAATTCTGTTTGATAGTAACGATACAAGCAAGTTAGAGAGCTGGAAGGCTAGAGAAGAGGCTAAATGAGCCATGAAAAGATGTGAGAAGGTTTGCAGATGGTATATTTTCCGTTCGATGGATTTATTTGTGGGCGATGTTATTTGAGGGTTAATGGTGCGATGTTGTTTTGATCGCAAGTATGTGTTGTCATGATTCGAGCTAATGGATATCAATTACCAGAAAAGGATTTTGTTCTTAATCGAGGGATATGTGTACATACGAGGAGGGTTAACGAACAAACACTATCATTAAACAAAGCAAAACTTGCGTGCAAAATGTGTAACATTTATTTGAACAAGTCTTTTTGAAATTTACTTTGTGCTTTTAAAAGGTTGTAGGTTTTCAGCAATTAGTGTTTAAGTTTATGTGGGTAAGGAATGTAGACATAAAATGGTTGAAAGGGATATGTTAGGGCTTCGAAGAAACTGAAATGAAATGGTGAAATAGTTTTGTCAGCATTTTTTGAACCTTTTAAGCGTCATTATAGACCAAGAATCCTGAACACGCTTTTGTTTCTTTAAAATTGTCCTGCTCGAGTTTACCTAAAATGTTGTTCTTCAGAAAAAGTTCCCGAGTCAAGTGATACTTGCGTTCATATTATTTAAATAATTACTAAACACAGCAAATTTTCCACGTAACTAGAGTAGCTACTCGGCTAATACAACTGCTGATCAAAAAACTCCTTGCTCCTTCCACACATTTCTTCAAGTAGCTAAAGTCGATTATTGGAAGTAAATTGGTTGCCATCCAATTACTTTCCTCATCAGCAAAATAGCAAGATAAATCCCAGATTCCTGAACGAAATGACACCCAATATATTACCGATACTTATCAACCTTGGTGTATCGAAAAAAATCGACATCGTGTTGTTCTTCTCCTTCAACAACAACATTAGTCAAACTGTCAACTATACCCTCCGAGAAGAGAAACTCCCTATGTAGTATAAATACACACATTGTCTCTCAGGTTAAAATATCCTTTATCAACAACAAATTGGATTATCCTTTAAAATCCCTCTTTTTCAAAGTGATGAACCTTTATTCCTTTCCTTTTACCTTTACAACGAGAACGGAGTATAGAGAGTTGATAATTCCTCGTGTGTTTATTTGTTCAAAATATACAGGATCGCAATGGATGAATGAAACTGTTGCCACCGCTGTAAGCTCGTATTCTGCACTTAACTCAGAATACTTGAGGAGTTTTGTAAAATAAATACAAACAACAAATAAACTTGCTTCTAATGTGCGTCCAGAAGTATTAGCAAACCTCTATTAACGTTGATTGTTTGATATTTTTTGTCGCACTCGTCGCCGAAAGTTAACAAAAAAGTTAAAAGAGTGAAGCATTATATGAAACTTATTCCCGTATTATCAAGTTTAGCAGCGGATATAGCCATTTTGAACAAAAAACAGGGATAGGAGATGGTAAATTTTCAAGATAAATCGACTCGTTTCAATAGTAGTTGAAGAAAAAGCAGGAAAAAGGACTACATCAAATGCATCCGATTGCTTTGGGTATCCTTTTGCGGTTGACTTTTTATGTTCCTGATGGCATTCAAATAGAAAAGGATATC
The DNA here is from genome assembly GCA_943590905.1 of Sphaerophoria taeniata. NCBI lineage: Eukaryota > Metazoa > Arthropoda > Insecta > Diptera > Syrphidae > Sphaerophoria > Sphaerophoria taeniata. The sequence goes on from OX016540.1 coordinate 1,049,688, forward strand.
TTTTTTGTGTGTCACTGGAACATTGGACGAGGTAAATATAAAGTAAATAGGCCATCAGAGGACAGCTTGAATTTAAAGAATATAATTTAAATATGTATGAAGGTTATCTAAATTTCTTCTCGTATTTTCAACTTTTCCAAACAAAAACTCTAGTTAACAATGTTTTTCTCAGTAACCCGCCTCCAAAAACGGATTACCTTAATTCCTTCGATTTTATTGGTTTTGCGCTTTTTTTATTCTTTTGAGTCATTCTTTTTTTGAACAAAGAAACGATATCTCACATCTCGACATTGAACAAGGAAAAAAAGAACAGAAAAAAAGACAAGTTTTATCCACCAAAAAGAATTGTACTCACATGAATCCAAAAGCGATATCAGATTTAACGTTGACCACTTTTTTCCTGTCCTAAATTCGTCCCCTCCTCTGTTGGATATTCTCAGCAGGCAATGCCTAAATTGATGTGGCACTTTGTCAAATCTTTAGTGAGAGCGAAAAAAAGTCATCCTCAGGATGCTACTACTGCCTTGATTTTTTGTCTGTCCTTTCTCTTATATTATTTTGCTTTCCAACAACGGTTGAGGGCTTATCTTGGTGTTTTATGGTACGTTTAGTTCCATTATGCCAAAAGACACCCAGAGCAGGCGGCAGAGAATGGAGGAAGCGGGAGGCCGAGCACCACCCTAAAAACAGAATTAGAGTAACGAAGAACTTGGATCCCGGACAAATGTGCTTCGTTTTTCTTCTTGCATTATTCGGTGACTCTTTTTCAGTTGTTTCGAGGAAGGCTATGTGTTTTAAGGTATATTTTTTTTTTATAAAGTCGAAAATCGATTGCACACAAGGAATCGTGTCCAGAGTAAAGTGTAATTCAAACTTTGAACAAAGAACATTTTTTGCACTTTGCATCACAGCAATAAAACAACAAAAATCAGACTTTTATGGCAGGTCCTTGAAGTGCATCCAGTCTTTATATCTAAGTCTAAGTCTTAGTCGATGAGGAAACACAACTCAAGGACGCACAAAAAAAGAAACAACCTAAATATTAGTACAGAAATTAATGACTCCTAACTGAACTTCCATTATACTCGATGAACGGACGGAATTGCTGCTACTTTCACTCACATCTGCCATGACGTACGGAGTCTCCTAACTTAAGGCAGGATATATGTTCGTGTTGAAATAAACTTGGCATTGATAGAAAGAAAAAACTACAGACTCGCCGATGCGAGCTACTGTATGCTTTCGTGCTTTCGGTTTCCTCTAAATACAAAAAAGGGATACACAAGGACAAGAATGGAATCATACAATGTAGAGGAGGAGTTTGTAATAGTTGAAAGCACCACTTTAAACTAAAACAAAAAGAACTTGGCTTACATCTTAAGTACTGAGCTAAGAGGGTAAAATAATTGTGATACCCATTTACACAGGAATAATATCTATAACAAACACTCTCTAGCTCTACTTCTACATGACCGTTTACGGCTCTCTCTCTCTCTATTTTTATTTAAAAGGTCAGGTTCCAAATGCTTATGCCCCACATTTTGTAATTCCTATCGTGTGCTTAAGGATTCCGGAAATTCCTTTTAGCAAATTATATTGTTGGCAAAAGGTATGCAAGGATTAGAAGTAAATTTCTGCTACATTTTACATCGACGACAGATTGGATTTGGACAGCGTTTATGCAGATCGAGATTTTTGACTGGCATCTTCATTTACTTGATTTTTCCTGAGTGTCAACTTAAAAAAAAAAATTAATGTCATTCGTTACCATAACTGAAAATGTCCATGCTAAAACTGATTTATGTGTCGATTTTGGTTTCAACTTTTTACACTTGAAAATCCATTATCAAACATTAATAATTCATCAAAGAATATATTTCTCGGTCTGAATTCGGTTGAAACTCTTAACCCCACGCAATCGAAAAATTTGTTTAGAATTTTGGCATTGAAATATCCAGAATAAATTATAAGGCATCAATTAGATAAGAGAACGAGGAGGATAGCCTTTTCAAGCAGTTTCAATCTAGAAAAAAAAACACTTTCCATTAATATCTATTAACCTTTATTCTTCGGCTGTCAATCTTTAAAAAAACAAACATCGAATGTTCGTAAGAATATCGAGAGGCCCTGTCAGTGGCTTCTTCCATAGGATTATTTTGACGAGTCATTTTTTTTTTCCCTTTTTTTACGGACTAGGTTTTAGTTATAATCTTTGGTCCTGGACTGGAAGCTGGAACCTTTTTTTTTCTCCTTGAATGGCAAAGCCGATTCCATTATTTTTATCACTTTAATCCAAATTGGATGAGTTCAGTTGCTTCAGTCGGTTGGTTGGTCTTTTGGTGGGCTTTTTGTCAGAGGCAATATGAACGCAAAATACCCATTTTCCTTCTTGTGATGGGATTAACAGCAAAAACGTAAAATCTTTAACGGACTTTTTTTTCTTTCCTGATGTTGTGTTTGTTCGGATTGCAGATAATTTTTCAGGTGGAAGCGTTTGGAATTTGAAATTTTGATCGAAACAAAAGTGATGGCCAAGGAGGATATTGGCTCTATATGAACGTAATTTGAAAAAAAAACACTTTGGGCAAGTTTAGATTTTTTTTGACAGCCCACTTCCTATATGGGGGAATAGAAGCCTTCACTTGGCTTATATAGGACTACCGGAAAACAGAATGTAATTTTTTGTATGCCTTAGTATGCCATGTTCTTTTGTTTGGATTTTGGAATGTTTTTGTTTGCTTAATCCAATGAAATTGAGTTTGAACACGCACATCGCTCAGCGAATCAATATATTTTCTTTGCATATCCAGACAGAAAACTGCATTCTAACTGACATGAAATGCAAACAAAATAGAAGGCTTGTCTGTCTTGATGGGTATTTATAGGATGATACAGAATACTCGTGTTTACGTTTGGTCAAATGCGAAGTTAATTGATATGCTTTTTGCATGTTTATTTCTAACTTGGTAAATTTTTTGCATTTCAGACACATTAAACCATTTGCATTTTTTGTTGAGCAAGAATACGTAAATACTTCAGCTTTTTTTGAACTTATGATAAAAGAGAAAGTCGTTCATACAGATTTTCTCCTTTTTTTAATAAACAAAAAAATCTTCTTACTCCTCAATAGCCCTTTAGCTTAATTAGGGCATCTTGGAGATTTTTCTTTCGTAACAAAAAATAAAAGAGACGAGAATTCGCACTTTCTTCAACATTAATGTCCCTACTTCGTACATATGCCTGTATACATCTTCCATTCACAACTTGCAGAGCTCCACTTGAGTTAAACTCTTGTATTCTTCGAGCCGTTTAACGCCAAATGTTTGTAAGCGGACATAAGAGAACACTTATTCCATTCTCGCAATAAGGTTCAAGGAGAGCGACAATGAAGTGCTACGAATAATAAAAATTAATGTGAAACAAGTTACGTGCACATAAGAATAAGGGCCATTCCTTGGTTGCAAAGGATTGCATAAAATAATATTTAATTCCACAGAAAATAAGCTTTTTAAAGGCATTCAAAACATTGTTTTATTTTTTTTTTCAAATTTAAATGGTCTTATTCAAAAATGATCTTCTTAACATTTACTTAATCATATTTTTTTGTGAACCGAATACTGACCGTTGCGTTCTTTAATTTTCTATTTATGAATTTTGTAGTCTTATTTCACTTTCTTTTTCGTTCATTTTTACACATTTTTGTTATTCTTAAGTAACAAAATACAAAAATACATTTTCGGATGCTAATGCGATCTTATTTATGATGCACTTAAAAATTTCCTTGTAAGAATCCTTTACTACTGGTGTACGAGCGTTGTTGCCATCATCCAGCCAGGAGTGTAAGGGACCTACTTTGGGTTTTCTGAGATGTGTTTTCACAGTCGCGTTTTAAGACATTTTTTTCGTGTTTTCTTTTTTATGTTTGTCAAGAAATTGGCATCAGAACTGTTGTCGCTGTTCCCTTCGTGAACCTGGCTTGGTGCAATTGTTATGCAGCATTTTTCGTACTTTGTAGCTTGAAAGAAGAAGAAGACAAAGTCGTCGGTCGGTTGGTTAGTTTGTAGATAGTTGTTGTGGTTGCAGGGATTGGGAAGGGGCTTAAAAAACCATTCGCGTGTCTCTTCGCTATTCTGTTTTATTTTCGTGGTTTCCTTTTCTTTTTGGGTTTTAAATTTTTTATTTTGTTTTGTTAAGTTCTTTTTTGTATTGTTTTTTGTTTTGCAACAGAAGAAGCAGCAATTCTTTTGCAAAATTGCATGTTGTTTGTTTTGGCGGCAGCATGGTGTGGCGTGGTGGTTGAGATTGAAGGATGACTGCGCCCTTGGAATGCGTTGTGGATGCGCTGCGGTTGAGCGGAGGTGTGCTTGAGCAGAATGAATTGAAGAGGTAGAAATGAGCCGAACCAGAACTCGTTAGTCTTTGGGGAATACCTAGGTATACCTGCTTTTGGAATATCTTCTTTTTCAGTTTAAATTTATTGCTTTGCAAAGGAGGGCCAAGCAGACGGTAGAACACTTTTCGATTCCTTCTTCGGATTGTATCTTAATGGATTTTTCTTTTTTTTCTGTTTTTGTTATATTACACTTGGGCCTATATATACCTATACTCTATACATACCAAAGGTTATGTACCTAGTTTTTAAATTTAAAGTTTATGCTTTCATATGAAACCAATAACATTATATACAAAAACAAATCATGCCCTTAAGTCTCAAATGAATACTTTCTTTCTTTTGATTTCAGGTAAGTTGGTAGTCAAAATTCAAAATGTAATGCAGTGAGTAACATTATACCAGTAAATATCAAAAAATTTATTTTTACCTTTTTATGCTGTTGTACTCGATTTCGTACAACTTATTGCATTTGAACTTACAAAAACGTTCACCAGTTGTCAGTCAAGCAAGAAATCAACTGTGTACGCAAAAGTTGACAAAATCATTTACCTACGAGCTCTGATGCCAGTGGCGTAGCTAGACCTTTGGGGGCCCTGTATCCAATTTTCTAAGATGCAATTTTTAGAGCAATCAGTCGATTGCAGAAATCATCATTTATGTCTGTATTGAACTTTTCCACTAGCTTTTTTGATCCTTGATTTATCTCATCATTTGAGAACGATAAAAGCTTCTCCGGTTTCCAACACTTCAAACATACTACTAACACTATGAAGGCTTTGAAATCTTTGCTTAGTTTGTCCAATCAAAATGTCCAAGCAGGAATAGTAAATATTGACTTTGAAGTAAATTTCTGGATCAGAAATTCTATGATCTTCTGCCAACTCATCAAAAAAGCGCTTCGTTATTTTCCTCCTTTTATTTTTGAAGACAAGCGTCACTCCCCAATCGTTGGCTTAATCCTTGGACTTTTTAAGTAAATCACTGAATTTCTTTTGATTTCTTTCTTTTTCTAGACCGTCTAAGAGATTTTGAAGCAAAAAACTTGCTTTTTGTAAGTCATTTTCCTCATCTTGAAGGGCTTTGGAAACTGGAATTATAATATCAAACAGCGAAGAAAAAATGACATCAACACAATAAAGTCGTAGATCTCTAAAATGTTTATAACATTTTTACATTCGACTCGTTCGTTTTTTTTTGTTGCAGTCAAATTGATTTGGTGTAAGGTTTTCATTATCAATGTATAGTTTGATCTTATACCACATAGTGCATCATTTCGTGGCGACCATCTCGTAGGACAAACCTTTTTAAGGGTAATTTTATATTTTTCTAATGAATCGTTGTGCAGCAAAGACCAGCGCTTCATACTGTTACCAAAAAATGTATATATGTATTTTCTCTAAATTATCGAAAAATGTTGACACTTCAAGTATATTTTTTGCTGCATCATTAAGTATCAAAACATATAATGTATGTGCTGCGCAATGAACATAGTCGGCATTTGGAGTGTTCTCTTTTATAAGGGCTTGTAATCCTCCATATATACCCGACATAACATTCGCTCCATCATTACCTTGTCCTCTGCATGTGGATAAATCAAGTCCATATTCACTTATTGTTTTAAAAACTTTTGTTTTTAGCCCTTCGGCACTAGCATCTGTAATTGGTACACACCCTAAAAATGTCTTGTGCTCTGTTTCTTTGGGGGCCCCTGTATCTCGGGGGCCCTGTTACATAGATACAGCTGATACAGCGGTAGCTACGCCACTGTCTGATGCATCACTCCATTCACCTTGACCAATATCAAAATAAAGGCAATATCACAGCTTTGTATGACTTTCCCAATGTTTTTAAAATATTTTGTATAGGTACGACTGTTCACTCATGCAATTTATTGAACCAACAAAGCAATTTATTCAAGGCATTTCCAATCGAATACCTGCTGTCTCGCATTGATGCTGTAATTAATCCTGTCGAAAACATTTCATCCAAATTTCGCACCAATACACGGAACCCAGCTGATTTCATTCATATTTCAAACAATTGCTTACAAAAATTGGAACGAAAATGCACCAAATGTTTTTAACACCTCTTTGCTTGCACATCACTCATCAGAAATACTTAAAATATATATATATACCTACCTATTTCTATGTGTATTATACATAAATGCCAGTTTTGCTCGCCAGGAGACTGGCTGACGGTGCGATGCGACGATGCGACGCCAGCAAATATGCAATATTAAATGACTTTTGATTAATCTTCTCTTTTTTATGCGTCAACCATCATCAACATCACAACTCACGCTGTTCGCCTTTCGCAACAGTCAAGGCAAAATTTACCCTTACCTTTTTTGGTTATTGTGCCGTGCGACGACATGCGGTGCTGTGCGTGCATAAAACACCGCGCTGTACTGTCGTAAACAGATTTTAAAATCTTTAATCATCATAAAAGGGAGAAAATACATTTTTTTACACGGCCCTTGCATTCCAAAAACTTAAACTGTCCAACCATGGTCTGTCAGTCACACCAGTTCCGGATGAAAAAAAAAAATTATAGAGCGCAATGGAAATAGCCTCATTTATTTTCTTTTAAAATGGGTATGAACCATATTCTCCTTCCGGATGAAAACCAGCAGCTTTATCGCAGCGGTCACTTAGAATGCGAAACATGTCACACAAAATGCAACTGACATAACACATACCGTGTGAACGTTAGATGACACTCTCGCACTAGCAAAAACCCAACGGCAAGTGCACGGAAAGTGGCGCACTTTATATCAGACGCGCGCATAACTCTGTTGAACTGATTTAAAGTCCCTCTGCCTTAAAGGCTGCTATAAATAATGTCCACTAAAAGTGTTTTGCCTTGCATTTTTTTGTGCAGAGAAATTTGCATTTTCAAAACATTCCAGCGTCAAAGAGAGATGTGCACCAGCAGCACAGCAAACAGATATATTCTTTTTGGGTTCTCGCTCGCATTCCACACAACAAACAAGTTTTGACAATGCCCTTTGCCAAGCGAACTGGGAATGTTGGAGATGTCAAATTGAAATTACCAATGCAATTTCTGCAAAACCCTATCCCACATCTTCGAACCACAACAATACGCCAGAGATTTGAGTGTGATGCAACCCTATATCTGGCGCACAACAAAGCAGGATCCAAAAAGACTGGTATGAGATGAATTTTAGGAACAAGCGATGGTCCATGACCACGTTCAAAAATAACGCTCGCTTGAAGGAGCCGCAGCCGACCGACCTCCCTCGAAGCCATGGTGTGAAATTGTAAGCTTTTTGCACGTACACCTCGACGGCTTTCGTTAGAAAATGGCAGTCGAGTACGGTTGTAAACAACAAAATTTACGACCGAAAATTTATGGAACGCTTCTCAAGTTATGGTTTGGGAATTTGTTCATTCATTTGCCAGGGCGAGCAAAACACACTAAAAAAACTTACTTTCCGCGCCAAAATGTATGGAATCGGTTGCCTCGAGTTGCAGAGCAGTTGTCTGGTGGAGCGTTAGTCTGTGTTTGGAAAGGGATTTCCGCGTTGCCACGTGGACCACTACATCTTCTTCTTTTTGTCGATGAAGACTTTTCAGTCTTTCTTTTTGGAAAGATGATGCAGACGAACTAGAGAGTAGAAAACAAACACCATAGTATTCAACACAGCTTCACGCGCAGAATACTAATGAAAATAATTAAAGAAAAGTAATTCAATTTTTCATAGCGACTACCCAGTGCCAAGCATGTTTTACGCGAATAGACAGATAAAACCGTGTTAAAATTTGAGCTCATCCAGAAACTCATTCGTACCCACTTGTACTTTCGCTTGAAGAAAATGAATCCTTTTCTTAAAGTTTCTTTTAAATATGCAATTTTTTCTTGGGAACATTTTTAGCTAGTCAATCAAAGTAAATTTATTTTTCTGTTGGATTAGTGTCAGTATCCACTAGGGTTCAAATTTTCGACGATCCGCTCCATATATATTCTATCTAGGGTATTAATTGTTCAGTTCAATAGTTCTTTATCCTTTCAGTGTGTTCTGTAGCTAGACGTACCTTGTTTGTATGCTGCCAGCAGCGCTAATTGACTGTGATTTATGAAATCCTTATTTGTTCTTATTACAACTCAATTACTACTTCGATTAATCAACATGAGCGCCCATAGTGTAAAGGACGTGTCGGCATGTGCTTTATGTTTCCTTAAACAAAATCCGAACCTCACAATCCGACACACCGCACCGTTTTGGGAAATCAAGCCCCTTTGGGGAAACAACGCATTTGAACCAGAAAGAAAAAATACATACTGCTTTGTATTCGGAATAAAACAAAAATATGGGTCAAAACTCATTTCAATGGCTGGTTGGCAAAATTAAAATTGCTACCTTAGTGCCAATAAACAACAAAGGCAGCAAAATAAAATTCGCATAAATTCTCAGATTGAAATCATAAAGTTTGTGGCGCATGGCCCAGGTGGCCAATTTTACAATACAACGACCCGACAACAGGGTGATCGGTTTTCCTTGTCCAGATGTTGTTCCGCTACCGCACTTCTTCGTCTTTTGATTCCGACATCGACATTTGGAATATAATATATGGCGAACTCGCACTTGGAAGCTTGGAACTTGGTTTCTTTGGCTACTAAATCATTTTTCTCTTTCAACGACTCTATGAATTATTGCGTAGTGCAAGGATATTGAGACAGAAAATTCATTTACCTTTTGTTTATGGCACACCTGAGGGTAGAGCTGTCTTGACTATATGTGAGGTGGTTAGAACCTGTGCTTCTTTTTGTGTGGGTTGAAATTCATGTAGGTCTACCGCTATTGCTATTATTTCTTTGAGAAATAAAGCAGGGTTTGAGTGTTATGTTTTGAGATCCTTGTCATGAATAAATGCCGTTGTAAATTACCACAAAATAATTAATATTGATTGTCAATAAATGTTGTGATAATGTCTTTGGAACAGAAGTTATGTAGGTACGTTGCTTGGGCGAGTCTGTAGCGAGTTATCTTATTCAAACAAACAGACACCGGATGCCTCATTTTCGACACTCAAATTGCAGCGATTTTGACAGTAACCATTTTTATCACTATCATTCTATTTGATTAGTGTTATTTGAGACTGAATTTTAAATACTGAATATATTTCTATACGTGTTCACAATCCCCAAACCTGAATCCGTCCTTCCGTGGTATTATAATTGTGATCCACAATTGAATCACAAACTTCAGTCGTTAATTATGATTTTTTTCAATTCGAGTTCCTTGTTAAACAAAATATACAAATTTCAATTGTACTTTGAATAATTCACTCACGCATCATCACTTTAATATTAAAGAGCTCAATTCAATTTGAATTGCATAAAATCATACAAAAATACACATGCTTTCCTTCAATTCCCAATAGAATAGATCATTTTTGTACTCACATTTTCAATAAAAAAACTCATTCACAACAATTTCAGGATATTCAGTAAACGACAAAAAAAAGTTCTATGACAATCCTGATTATGTGAATTTATTTTTCCTGCCTAGAATCGCTTGAAAGTTAGTTTTTGTCTCTCAATTAAAATCAATTAATTTTATTTTGGTTGTCCACTCAAATCAAATTGAATTGAAAAGTCTGATTTATAAAAATAGTGATTGTGCAAGTCAAAAGGTTTTTTTTTTTTAACCTAACACATGGAAATTTGAATTTAAATGATTTTGTTTGAAACAGTAAATATATTAAAAAAATTGAAAAAAAGAACTGCTTTGTTTCCAATGGATTTATATTGACTGCTACAAAATAGCTAACAGACGCTACTCACAACTGCACCCCAACCACGAAAAATGCAGTTATATTTTTGTTATATCTCCCTGCACAGACAATTTCGAATGCAGAAGCTGCAGTGATGACTGTCGACATTGAAAAAAGGACCACCAATCCGTATCCATATAAAATTGTAAAGGATACAAAATACAATATCTCAACAACAAAAGCCCAAAGTTGCTGAGTTTCCATAGAGAGATGGGACTGTTTTAATTTGTTTTTTTTTTTGGTTTCACAAAATTCAGCTCTTGCATTTTTTTTCTCTGCACATGAACCCGCACCTTTGTGTAATCCCTTGTTATTGTTTTAGATAAACCTATTTGCCTTGGTGTTTTGATTATTTTATTTTTTTTTTTTTTGAAGGGAGTTGTTTCAAAATTTTGAAAACGCTGTGTCAGCTATGAACCTGCAAGCAAGTTTCGATATTGTAAATGTATTTTTGTCTGGTTTCTGTTCGTTAGTTTTCATTGTCCTGAATTTTTTGGTTAGCATTCTTCGCATTTAATCTTCTAGATGTTTTTTTTTTACAAACTTTTTAAGAAGTCAATGAAACCCTTGTTACTATTTTAAATTCATATCAAACACCTTAAAAACTTCAAATATAGATCAACATATCATAAGAACTCAACTCTTTAATTATAAATTTAAATATAGGGCGCAAGCAGTTACAGAAATAAAAAAAAACTTCGACAGCTAAGCAAACTACTGAAGGTCAAATTTATTTTAAGTCTTAAGCCCTTAATCGACCAAACCTTCGATATCCTTCTTAAAATTTGTCAGGATCAACTTCGTCGTAAAGATTGACAATTCATTACTCCCTATAATCCTCCTCTCCATCACTAGGACAGCAGAAAAAAAGGTAAATCACTCTGCCTTTAATAGCTTTAACTAATCCCCCTAAAGGGATGCTAATTTATAAAACAACGACACGACACACAATACCTATCATTCCATCAGAATTCCGTCTAATCAAACTTTTTAGAGTGAGGTATATACTCTCATCGTATATACATAATCAAAAACTTTTGGCACTCAATCATTGTGTACCATCCAACCAAAACCGGCACGGGGTACCATTTTAAATATTTATATTTATTATCCTTCACCACAACCACCCACATCACTCATGGACTTGTACCTTTATCGGTACAGAACATCTCCTGATGGTCTTAATCTAATATTTATTACAGTTTTAGGTCAGAAAAACTTTATCAGTACCTATCCCTGCGTTCAACCTTTATTTAGCTTCCGTTATTTTAGGATGGTCGAGGACGGGCTCATCCTATCTGCATCATTTCCCTACTAATCACATATTCAACACCATAAAATGATATACCAGATGTGACACTCTCCCTTTATTAATTGGTCCCTGGTTTTAGGACTATGGTAACAGATGAAGGCGGTTGTGGAAGATATCCTACTGGCTTGTCATATAAACTCGTGTAATTTTTTGTTTTCAATTTTGTTGGAGACAATCCCACACACTTGCTACATATCGCACGATCGCAATGCCAAGGATAAAATCCTCATTCACAGCAGCATATAAATGTTTCCTTGACGCATGACGATTTGAATACTAGAGAAGAAGGACTCATCATTTTGGCCTTTTTGAATTTTCAAATTCTATTCATTAAACGTGTAAACAATATCTTTCCATCTGCAGAAATACTCAAGCATGCTTCTAATTCCATTTTATGTCGCAAGGATTTCAGTCTAATGAATCCTGCGTCAATTAAATGGTCTATTATTCGAGAAATGGCAGGGTAATAATATTTAAATTGGATAAAGTTGCCCCATTAAGCTAACATATACACACTTCCGCATATTCCGGATTCGTTCACATCCTAACACAAAATCGAGTGTGTCCTTAGGAGGGTACACAACATTATTTTATAAGGCTACGAAATTAATTCAGTGATGACGAAGAAGGTGCTGGGCTTACATGTGTAAGGGGATTTATGAAATAAAATATTTAGGTACGTATATCGTACCCCAATTAGAGAATGAAGGCATGTTGGTTCGAAACACACATTCATATATTGCGAGTACACTACTTTGTTTACCTCCGTGCAAACGAGAAGTATATAGGTTACTAACCTGCTTTCCTAGAATTAGTGCAATGAGGTTACTTAATTGGATCTGGTATTCGAGGCATTATTAAGGCTAAACTTATGCTATTTCGTATTCCAGGATATTCATTTAATATTTAGTTTTAATGAAGCTTTAAGAATAGCATTTCCAACGAAAAAAGGGACTATAACAAAAATTAACCAGAAAACACTGTTCCCTAACCAAAATCGTGAGGCAAAGACCAGCTTTCTTCTTATCCTAAGGTTATGCTACGAAATATAGTTTTTAAACTTGCAAAATAGTCATTTATTGGTATATACTTTTAGATTGTTTGTCTTTTGTTTTTGAAGCATTGCGTATCTCTCTCCAATAATTTTTGAATTTAAGTTTGATAAAAAGTTTTAAAAGTCAAGAGTCGTATAGGACTAGGTAAATTCTTTTGAATTTTTCAAAGAAATTTGTTTTTATTTTTTAAACAAAGAAAAACCGTCTTCTTCATTTTGTACATTGTCGAGTATATCATTATCGCCAACATTTACCCATATTATCAACGACAACGAGGACATGACACCAAAAAGAAAACAAATTTAAAGATCCCTTGCATCCTTAATTGAAGTTTTAATTGCAGTAACTCTCTCCCTTATTATGTTAAGAAAAGTTATTAAAATAAAAACAAAAAATAAAAATTAATTACTCACTGCAGCCAAACATTAAAGAAAGAGAGAAGAATTTAATAACAAATTGATGTCCTTTCTCTCTGGTTTTACTTCTTTTCACAGATAAATAACGGTAGTTTAGCTGAACAAGCTGGTCTATTGCCAGGCGATGCTGTCATTAAAATTAACGACATTGATGTCTACAATCTTCGACACAAGGAAGCTCAGGATCTCGTCGTAAGATCTGGCAACAACTTCGTCGTATTAGTCCAAAGGTATGTTGAAGCACAAAATGTTTGTTTCAATGTGTTGGTACTTAAAATGAACGCCTATTTGATTTGGTGAATATATTCTAGTTTAATTTTGTTACTTTTTTGTTCTTTCTAGGGGTGGTTTAACATGGCGCCCATCCGTCACTCCAACCGGTCAGTTGCCATCCCCGAACCAACACTCACCCTATCACCAAACAGTGACGAAAACTTCTCTAGCTCACAAACAACAAGAGGTCCATCACATTGGTAGTGGATACAACAACTCTGCTCGTCCTTTCAACTCGGTAAGAATGCTGGGTTATTTCTTTCCTTCGTTTTTCTTCCAAATGGACCGCAATCATTTAACCAAGATATAGAGAGTTTTTATATTAATGGTGCGATGATGATAGTGAGAGGTCGAGTGGAGTGATGATTTCTACCCCCGCCCGCTATCATTATCATCATCATTACTGTTAATATCCTTCATTGTTCTCTACTCGTACTAGTTACAACAGCAGGTCCTTGGATAGAAAAACAAAATGATGAAACTTATACTATTTCTCAAGAATCGATTATACTATCCGTTTTTTTTTATTCTGTTCCGTTGCATTTAGGTTAATGGAAACGATGGTCAAGTGAAGAGCATTGTCAATAAGCAATACAATACCCCAGTTGGCATTTACAGTGATGAAACTATTGCGGAAACTCTTTCAGCTCAAGCTGAGGTTCTTGCTGGCGGTGTTCTTGGGTAGGTATCCAAAGGGTGAAAACAATAGAGTGAAATATGCACAAGAAGAGGAAAATTAATAGGAAGATGTTTTCAATAGGAACCAGCATGAAAAGAATTGATAGGATTGCGAAAAGGAAAAAATGTTTTTTTTTTTTTTAATTTTGAACGGAAGCAAACAAACGAGATATTATTGACAAAGAAAGAATGCAATTGTATCAGTTATTTCGAAAACTGTTGCCAGGTAAAGGTAAAATCAAGTAAAGGGAATACTTTATGGCTGAGTGAGAAATTCAGTACAAAAAAATAACGAGTATACGCCATAGTGACCTCAATTGATTCAGTTCTGTTTTTGTTTATTTTTTAACGAAAATGGAGAGATTTGTTTGATACGTCATGAAGGGTCATGAAGGGTTGATTGTTTTTAAATCTACTTTTGTATGTCCTGAATTAAATCGAGAAGTAGGTAATATTTGGGTAGTTGTTTGACGTGTGTAGCAGCGCCACCAATTCGCAAGGCTTGTACAAGAAGTGAAATACAATTATGACTAAAAGTAGTACAAAGGGCGTGCAAATTTCAGATCTGCTTTGCTTTCCTATATTTTTAGATTTTCTGTTGATTCAAACAAGTAAATTCCTTTAATTTTCAGAATCAACTTCAAGAAAAACGAGAAACAATACCAAGGAGACAAGTCCGAAGTGTTGAAATTCTTGCAGGAAGAAGAAACTGGTGAACATCATGAGCCAGGTAATAGAAATATAAAAAAAGAACACTATTACGAACTAGCTCAACTGTTATACATGTTAAATGGAAATCGTAATCTTTTTGCATTGGATCAAATATTCGATTGAAAGCATAACACAGAAAACAATAATATTGCAGAAGGCAATATTGATCACATTTCAAGGCGCTTTAATTCCTTTAGAAATGGTCATTTGGAACCCTGCCAGAGCTTTCGTTAATTTTTTTTAAAAAGATCGCAGAAAGACCTTGAATTGACGATTTCGATCAAAAAAACACTTTTCTTTTTCTATTCTCGCAATCTTTTATTAGCAGTCTATTTTCACTAAATCTTTTTTCTATCGTTGTATTTACCTTTCAAGAAAGATGATATTTCCTTTTTAAAATGTCTTCATTGTTTCTAACAAATATAAATATGTGTGTGTTTTCTGTTAACTATAAACAACATACAGCTCAACATCAACACCATAATCCACCACCACAAATGAACAATCATCACATACAAAGCCAAAATCAGTCAAACGTAACTAGGCATGTGAAAGCCCCAGTCAACAGTCCAAAGCCCCCAAGCACTGGCGGACTCCCAGCTGGACAAAACATTTGCACAGAATGTGAACGTCTCATTGTGTAAGTCCAAAAATTAATACAATTTAATCCTTGAATCCCAATTCCCTCATTTTAAACAAATAATAAAACACACAATCCTTTTCTTTTGGATTAAATAACAATTTTTTGCGTGTATGAGTGTTTTAATTTTACTGTGTCATTGTCACTGCACTGATATGCAAAACTGTCAATATAAAAGGAAACAAATAGATTAACAAAAATATACACAAACATTTAAAGAACCTCGAAGTCCTGCAAACTTCTACTACTATAACCATGCAATCGGTGGCCAACGACCACCGCGACCAGTGACACCATCAACATCGGGTTCGAAACCACACGACGAACGAATTGGAACTCCATTACAGCAAAATACCTTGGCACCGAGTGCTTCACATCGACCTAGCCTACCCAGTCACCATCCTCAGTCTAAAGGAAATGATGATGACGAGGAAGAGAAACCAACTCCATCCATTGATCCTAGGTTGATCATTGTGCCGGTGTGCCCAGCCTTACAATCGCCCGAATACAAAGCTGAATTGGAAGCGGCTGCAGCTGCAGCAAGGATAGCTCCGCAGGAACAAAAGCCACTGACCAATTTGCCACAGTGTGCCGTTTGTGGCGTAGGAATTGTGTAAGAATTAAGACCTATGAATGTGATGTGCGTGTGTGATGTCCTTTTTTGTAAGCTGGAGTTTAAAGAACTCATGTACACCAGACAACGTGAATGGAAGGCTTGTGTGTTTAATTTATTCCTTATCCAATCCCTGTTAATCCTGGGTTTGTTTATTTTTATTGTGAAGTTTTTATCCTCTTGTTTTTTCAATGTTTTAACGTTTTCTTTTGTTTATTTTATAAAATAAAAACAGTGGTGTTTTCGTTCGCATCAAGGACAAGAACCTGCACGTTGAATGCTTCAAGTGCGCTACCTGTGGCACTTCGCTGAAAAATCAAGGATACTACAATTTCAACAATAAATTGTATTGTGATATCCATGCTCGTCTGGCTGCTTCGCAGAATCCACCAAGTGGAACCGAAGGATATGTTCCAATTCCAATTAAACCGTAAGTATATGCCTTGAAATTAACGATACGAATATTGTATGTCCATTCAACATGAGAACACTTAGTACACAACTTTTTCAGCTATAAAAATTTCCATAACCGATGTTTCGAACCTAATTAGTTATCTCGTTATTATAACTTTTGGAAAGAGTTCTTAAACAATTTTTAGGCAAAAACAATTAAAGCGACTGTGTTTGTCCTTGTAACTTTATTCTTTCCTTTTTTCTTTAAACTTGAAAATGTTTTAATTCCTTCTATTTTTTCATTTTCATTTTTACAGGAACACTAAATTGAGCGCTTCAACTATTTCCGCTGCTCTAAACACCCATGGATACAATGGTTCTCCAACTAATGGAACCTCAACCCCTATGTACTCTGCCCCACCCAGCACTGTAAGTAGCACAAAGCTAACAGTAAATAAATGTTGTATTTCTGTAAAACAAAACGTAAAAAACAGTGTTTTTTCTAACAAAATTTGTCAACTAAAAACTAATGTTTTGAGTTTGTGTGTTGGCACTAAAAACATGCCTATTCATATTTTAAAACCACGTGTACTCTACTTGTTTTTTTCAGTTGTTTGTTTTTACTCTGAACATTTTTTGCAGGTGTGATGAATTTAGAACACTTTTATTGCATTCGCGTTCAATGTGCAGTTTTATTTTTAATTAATCGTCTGCATTGCAAATAAAACGAACACAAATAACATATTTCGCTTTGGCGACAATGCCGTGTTCAATCGAAAGTAGTTTTTATAAAAGAAACAAAACAGCTCTCCTACTTTAATGCTAGGATGCCAGTTTTCAATTTAAGAATTGTTGGTTCGTTCAGAATTTTTTATTTTTGTTTGAAGCTATGGACTTTATTTTGTGTTTTTGCTTCCCAGAAAATTAGTATTTAAGGGACTTGCCACTGTTTTGACATAACTTCAATTTTCAACAAACCCAATCTACGGCTTAAAACCTATCTTAGAAATACTTTACACTTTTTTTTTATTTCTGAGCCTTAAGAATTCAACAACAATTTTGACTACTGAGTCATTTGAACAACAGACATGAACGTGCGACCAATACCCTTAATTTTTGTTTTAAATACTATAAGATAAACCAAAGTCCGAAGCAAACCAAAACCACTTAAGAATACAAAACTAGAAAAAAAGACAATATTCTTCTGGCACGATTAAGTAAAATTTATATTTAGCTCCCTTTTACATTAAACGGGGACATACTCTTGTATAATGACTCTCAATGCACTTAACTACTGCAGAAGTGCAGATGCAACTTCGCTTCCTGCAAATCAAAGGTGTGCATCTGTGCACAAATAGATTTTGCAAATTCACCAACACCTTTTTACTGAACATTTTATATGCGCGGCGCGTTGACAAATAATATAAATATTTAGGTATCGACCCGATGCAGATCGGCTAGTACAATTGAAATTCATCAGCGATTTTTTAGTTCGACATTTCAACGCGTACGGATGGTGTCCGAGAAGCCGGACACTTTAAAAGTTTAATTCTGATAATATTTTTCTATTTCTCAAATATTTTGAATAAAAAATAAACGACCTAAGGGTTTTTCAAAGTGCTTGTTGTAGTAACGAACGAAAAATAAATTGGAGATATAAAATTATCATAAAGTTAGTTGCGTAACCGTTTCCGGAGAGAGAAAAAAACGTCGTTTCTATAATTTTTTAAAGGAATTTTCAACTTTATACATTTTACTGCGATTGATACTCATACTGTTATTATTGAGACCGTCCCGTCATATTAAACTTGTTTTTTGTGCTAGAAAGTGTTCTTCTCTCTGGTTAACTATGTCTTAGGTTATCGTAAATGACCTTGACCTCGTCTGAACTTAACCTTAACTATTTCATTCCAAGCCTTAAAATAACTCACTTAATTCGTGATAGATATGTTCGTAATGCTTTGTAGAATGAATACCTTGAGATAAGCTGAAATATATATATATATATATAGCAATTTTTCAAGGGAAAAGTCATTTCTTAAAATTTAGTTCAAAATTACATAAAAACAGTCACTAAGGTAGAAAAACGATAATCTTAAAAAAGGTCTAGAAAAATACGACTTAATTTGATAAAAGAAGAATTTGTTTAACAGAGAGAAATATTTTTTTATCACGAATTTAGAATTTCCAGAGTATTTATGTTTATTTTTTTTTGTATATTTTTTGCTAACAAATAATTTGTGTGTGCCGCCCTTTGCCTACTAAAAAAAAAAACGCATTCAGGTTGATAGCACAAACATTTCCGACCTACCATTGCCACCACCTCCGTCACCAACACAACTCCAACAATTCCAAATACAAGATGCATTGTGTAATAGTAATTTAACAAACAACAACACTGCCTTAAACAATCATTCGCGTACAAATAGTAGCCTGTCGACAGCATCTTCATCATCCCTGTCTTTGTCGCCATATTCGTCAACAAATGCAATCAACAATAACAGTAGTTGCAGTCCGATCAGCAATGCAATCATTGAAAATTCCTTAAATCATCACATTGGCAACACTGTCAATAACAACAATTCGATCAATTATAATTCAACATCAACTCTGTCATTAGACCGATTTGCTTCGTCATCATCCTCACCGGGACATTCGAGACAGCAATCAACCTCGTCTTCGACTGGAAGTGGTATAACTGCTACAGACTTTCAGTTGCCACCACCACCACCCCCACCACTACCATCACAGCAACAACAAAAGCATCAATACAATCAGATACAGCAACAGCTACAACAACAACAACACTACCAGAACTCAATGACAATTAATCAAAGTGGCAAGCAAAACGAAAACGATATGAACTCGAACAATCGACATGCATCATCTGGCAACAACCCGAGCAACGGCAACGGCAGCAGTGTGTCCAACCTCCAAACCAATGTATATAGTAAATTTTTAAAAGAATATTCAAATAAAAAATTAAACAGTCACTCGAATTCGAACACAAACAACAATAACGACAACACTGAATCCTCCTCAGACGGGATTAAATTATTTAACTCCCCACAGGGTGTTGGCGTCGGCGGACAGGGACAGGGACAAGGGCAGGGATCAGCCGTCGGCAGCGGTAGAGCTGATGATTCAATTAACCAATCAAGCAGTGGGCAAGTAGAGGGGGATCAATTTCAATATGTAACGTGTCACGGTAACGTAATCAGGAGCGTTATCCCGCCTGGTAAGGGCGTCTCAGTCAACTACAAGGTAAGTGTTGCGAATTAATTGCTACGCGCCTTTTTTTCATTTACCCTGTTTAATGTTGTGATGCACTTTGCACATAAAAGTTTTATGTACATTTTTTATATACTTAAAATTATACCCTCACATACAAGAGGCCCAACAAATTGGGGTTAACAAAAAAAAAAGGACGAATATTAAAATTCATCCTTCTATATATTTCAACAGGTAAATCAGGGTTTTGCTCGTCCATATGGTGCTCCAGCTCCGGCAGCTGCCCCAAAATCACCAACCTCGTATCCACCACCAGGCGGCAACCAGGTTGGCAACAACAACTGGGGTCAACCTAGGCCAGTTCAGCACCAGCCAGCAAACAATGTGTATGCTACTTTGCCAAGGAGCAATGTTGGCCCCGGTCCCCAAGGTATGTATTTTAAGCCTTTTTGCTTTTGGCACTCCCTCTCATTCCCCTCGTCACTCTCGACACAAAACAATATACCACACGGGGGAGTGTCAATATTGAATTGAAATTGTATTAAATAGGTTTTGTGTTAAATTGGAGACTAAATTTATATGTAAGTGAATGAAATGCTGGATATAACTCTATCCTCTCGCAAGAGCATACTTCCGAATGAATTAGATTGATGTCGTTTAAATTTTCCTTTTATTTTTCTTCAGTTTAAGCTTAGCAACATGAATCTCAATATGTCTCTCAGACATTTTGTCATGAATAAAGATTGCCGTTCGATTCTACATCGTTTCATTCATTTTCCAAAGAATTTGGCTAGTCAAATTTTAGATGTTTAAATAAAAATTGAATCCCTATCCTCTGTAACCATTTAAAACCAATCCATTTTTTATTTTAAAATTATGAGGCGAACACTGACAAAAAACCCTAACAACATTTCAAAACTGTCATTTATGTTCTTTTGTATATATTTCTGTATTATGATGTACATACATAGGACGCCCACACTCTTTCTATTCAACACAATACAGAAAGCCCATGCCCATCACCGGACCCAATAATAACTTCTACCGAGGTATGCAATATCAACTTGTTTGTATACAAAAAAAAAAAACGAAAAATACACAGACATAAAAAAAAATCAAGTAAACAGCTTTCCTTGCTGAAGCCCTCATTCCGTTTGGCCAAGACAAATATTGCATTGTGATATTTTTATTTGCATAACTCGACTCGCTTGTCCTGCGAGGATAATATTTTAGCAGTCCCAGTCATATCATGTTTTCGACCCTATTTTTGATTTTTTCTTGTTAGTGCTTTTTTGCATACCTACTTAAAATTATTGCAACAGTCGCGACAATGCTATATAAATTACTATCAGACGCTTCCATTAATTGCTTTAGCCCGTTCATTAAATCATGGCTTCATGTAATATGTTTCGAAGCCATCGGAGTACCCTTACCCTTTGCTTACACGGCCGGCGCGGCGGTGCACCGTGAAGAATATAGTACCAATTTGGACGCATATGTAAATAAAATTCATTTTAACAATATTAATGATATTTGAGGGAAAAATCAATTAGGCTCCCTCCAGCCTAGACACATTGCTCACGTGAAGGTTTTATTTTTTTTTTTAAATTGACTTTTTAGTGAAGCCATGACGAGGGCACATATCCATCAATATAGATGATTTATTAACTTTGTTTAAAAATTAAAAAAAAAGGAAAAACAGTCATACATTTTTCCACCGGTTGGTTCAGCGATGATGAAGGTAAAGCTGTCTTCCATAGGCTCGTTCGACTACAAAACGCACACAAATTTGAAACACAAAAAAGTATGCAATTATTTTTAACAGGCTTCCTTATTGGCTTAACAATTAACGAAATTAAAATGGATAAAAATAAAATGTAACTTTTTCCGAGTGCCAAAAATTGAAACAGCACAAAAACAAAAATACATAATGCGTGGAGAAGGAAGATTTTCCGTCATATATTTTGTATCCTTTTGAATACAAATTTCATATAAAGATGAGTGTATGCTTGCAGAAGCAATTGATGCGGTAAATCAGATTAACATACAGGTCTCTTGTTTTTCATTTATTTTTTTAAGGTTGTTTTTTTTTATATTACTTTTTTAAATTGTGAAATTCTCACGAAAATGAACACCATCTGGTTGGTACTTAAAATTATCATTAATATTAAATTCGTTCAAGCCTGGAAAAACAAAATAAAAACAAAAAAAATATGAAAACAAAATGTTGGTGAAGATAATATTTTTAAGAGGATTAATTAGTCGAGATTAAAACAAAAAACAGTATAGTTGAAATTTCAGACAATATCCCTTAAAGTTTATTTTTTTAAATAATTTCATTTGCCTCTTTTTTATTAAAAACCTCATTATATTGTGACATTGCTACTTTAAATAAATACTTGTTCCAAAAATTCAATAACACTGATATTATGTGAGCCTGAGCATTCACAAGAATTAAGTAGTCTAGCCATATTTATATTATTGTCGAGATCAGCTTTAAAATACTTTAAAATACTCGAATATTTTTCATGGAATTCATTCATGAAAGCTGCTGATCTGCACATTTCAAATCCTTTAAAATGCGATTTGATTTGTATATTAATTTTTGATTGATGTAAGTTACGTGTATGAGCAACATCAGCACTAGTTGAAACTTCTAAATTACAATATTCTGTACAGGCATCTCCCTAAATCCTTAACCATACAAACCATGCATAGCTAGCTATGTTCCTGTTCATTCCGCTCATATTTTTTTCTTAGAAATGGGTCACATTTCAGCCTAAATATTTTTAAAATGAGGACATTTCATGAAGGATTTTTATACACACTTTTTTGAATATTATGTCATCTCATAATGTACCTTTTTTCATCTCCACTCTTTTTAATATATTAAATTGAAAAATAAAAGAAATGGAACAGAGCTTTGGGACATGCTTGTGCCATCATCATCCAACACCATCGAACAAACTTTATGAAATAAAAAAGGGTCCACATAATATAGGTACATCAAGATAATTTGGGTCAATTGAATGATGAGCTCTCGAAATTGGACAGATGATATTACTCCTTAAATGGGGAATTGTTTTTTTTTTTTTTTTATTCTTACGTACTGCGAATGAACTTGTCCTTTTCGGACAAAAATAGGAGAATAGCCCTTTAATCCAGCTTATTTATACTCAGTTATTGAGTTAACTGTTATTGTTTGTTCTATTTGGAAGTATAACAGGATTGTTGTTAGTCAAGTGGAAGACATAAGTGCCAATAATTAAGATACAAGATTGGGAAGTGTCTTTTTTTTACTGGCTAATAGCGTTTTTTTTTGGTAATCCGGAATTGTACACAGAACTGTCCGATTCCGGATTCCAAACGAACAGACAAACACATTTTTTTGCTTCTAAGGGTTGAATGGTTGTGTATTTGTGAATCCTCATATGAAGAATCGCAGATGACATGACATTGTTTTTAATTTCTTTATTTGTAAACATGGCAGCGAGTACGTATATGCGAGTGTGTGCATATATGCGTGATTCTGTTTTTGATTCTGACTTCAAATTCGGAATCGTTTTTCTGTTCTATTCAGAACAAGAACTGTCATCTTGTGCCAAGTGAACGAGTACAGAACTGTTCGGAACAGTTCCGGACGACCAAAAAAAAACGCTATAAGAATGCCAGACTCATGTTTCTTTGAGATTGTTGTGTTCGATATTTATAAAGTTGTCTCAGTACAATTATTTTCATAGATAGATATAAGATCATTGACGTAGTCTAACCATTCAACATTTCTTGTTTTGCTTCTCAATTGATCAGGAGGATACCAATACTACTGAGACCCATGGAAACACCTTTATGAGGATTAGTCATTACATCTTTTTCCCATTACATAAACACATATTGAAGAAGAAAATGTTTATTTTTATATGTAAGATGATGTTTAGACTAAAATTGATCCTTTAAATAAAAAAAATCAAACTTGCAAAAAGAACATACCAAATTTTTAAAATTCCTATAAAAAAAGTAATTGCCAAAGTATAAGAAGCAATTATGTTCTCAGGTATGTTATGTATGACTATTCAAGTTTAAACGCAATTTCTAATCCGACTAATAAATAAATTTGGCTTTATTTTCAAAATTGACTTAATTCACATTCTAAGCAAGTAAGACGTTGAATACGTTTGTCTTCGTTTAACTCGTAGATGGAATGTGTAATCTTTATTAACTTTTTACAACTCATTACGAACGAGTGCTTTTTTTTGTTCTGCAAACTTCTGTTCTTAATAATTGTTCAATCTAATTTTCTTAATAGTAAAAACATAACAGCACGTTCGTTTCAAGATTAAACTTACTACTTCCACAAACGATCGTTTCAACAGAAAATTCGAGAAGTTGTTATTACGTTTTGGATCAACAATGGACTTTATTGTTGATGAAAACCAACGTTTTGCGAAATTTCAATAAGTAAGAAAGATATACCCAGTTTATGACATCATAACTTCGTAGAAAAGGAAATGTCCCAATGCAGACTATGTTGAAGAGTACCCAGTAGCAGTGTGATGTCGCAACCTTAATCATGACGTGAATAAGCAAGGCATTTAAATATATTGGAGCGCAACTCCACAACCTGAAGTTAAAAATTAAATTTTGAAATTTTTGTTGGGTACACCTCAAACCTCAACAATACAACCTTTCTTATCGAAACCATTTTCAATGATTAGATATAGCTCATTGTGTTCAAAACAACGACTAATCTTCATCCCTTTCTAAGTGACATCTCAACATTTTGTTGAAAGTACTCTTTCAGCATTGTCAGGCCTTACAATAAAGCTGTAAACGATAAACAAAGCCGTTGAAACTACACTTCCTTTTTAAATAAACTACGAACATCTCTTAGGTACAGAGATAAGAAGAAATGCATCTTTCCACTTTACTAAGCAACTCAACGAAGCATTCACGTGAAAAAAAAAAAAACAAAAACAAAATATAATTTCCTCTTTCTGTTTTCAATGGTTATGTGAGGAACATAGTACGTCTACCAACTTAGTGGATAAATATTTTCCAAGCATTTGCCTTTAGCTCCCTGCCTATAAGCTCATACATGCAAGATAAAAGGCAATACATAATGTGCAGAATATGTCTCCAGTTCCATGAATTTTATAGGTTCAATCGATTTGAATTTTATCACAAAAATAAAAAAATGTAGGAAGTAGGAGTAGGAGTAAAAATGTAAGACTCCAAATACGTTCAGGATACATTTTGTTTTTTTTTTTTCAGAAAGTTTCGAGTTTTTCTTGAAAATTGTTTATTATTCAAAACAATAGAAAAGCCAGAGAAATTGAAGGATATTGAATTTGAAAGCGTATCCGCGAAATAGAATTGTATTCCTGGTTTTTCTGTCAAATATTGCGTAGGTACTGAATTCTGTTTTTGAAATTGAATATTTGAGGCAATATATGAGACTTTGAGATGGTTTGGTAATCAATTTTTCATTTCCATCCTTTTTCCTTATTATCAAACTGTTGCAATTGTTTTGGAAAATTTGTTTGCTTAAATTTTCATCAAAATATGAACTAAAAAAGGGTCCGGGGAACACAAAAATAAAAAAACATTTTTCACAATCGTCAATTTGACGAAAATAATAATAGTTTCCCAAGCTTTTACGAGTAAACTTTAAAAAAGTACAACCAATTCCTGTCAGTTGTTGCATTTTATTTTGTTTATACTTTCATCAAATTGGTTCCTTTGTCCCAAAAAATTCAATCGACACTTTCAAACATTTTTAATTTTGATTTTTAGCAGTCTTCCCTTTATTGTTGTGTGTCTCATTTCTGTGTGTTAACATTTTTTTATAGCTTAGCTTTTATCACCATCATGTAAATATTGCTTCTTAACAGTTTGATTTTTCTACTTTTCTCTTTTTTGATTTTTGAAAACAAAAAAAAATGCGAAAAACCATTTGTAAATGCATTTCTTTTCCCATTTAAATGGTTCTCTCTGCCACAAAAAATGGAATCACGCTGTGTTACATTAAACATTTCTCACCATACATCACACAATCACATCATCACTTTTATCCTCCTTTCTCACCCTTCCTCATCGTCGAGTCTGTTGTTGCCGGATGAAATTTCGTTGGTTCGTTTCAACTACGTCAAAATGTTAAAGACTTCGAACAGCATCAATATTATGAGACCGAAGATCATCATCATGTTGAAGAGCATCGGGCAGCATCGTATTTCGAAGAGGATACGGAATTAAGTGAAACGAATCGGGAATCTCGAAACTCCTTCAATTGGCCTCCGCCTAGGGATGACTCACGCGACGCACCCACAGCTGCTCCCTTGTACATACCACCGCCAGAAACACAGCATGTTGTTCCTAAGCCGATTCAGCAAAAACATGTCTGCACTCACGAAGAGCAAGCCCAGGAACACATGCAACAAGAGCAACACGAGCAACAACAATCTCAATGGCAGAGTAGGTCAGCACCACAGTTGACAGGCTTGAGAGGCATGAACGCGCCTGAAATCGAGTCGAGCTCGGATAGCTATACTTCGACTTGTACGACTACAACGACAACTTCGGAAGAATACCAAAGAATGTATGCAGCGCAAGTACAGGCTTACCAAATGCAAGGCTATGATCAATCTGGATCGGAATTAGATTACCACATGGATATGGAAGTTGCTGCAATGCAAAACCAGAATGAGCATTGCTATCTAAGTTCCTCAGAGTGTTTGTCCGGCCGCAGAAGTGCTCAAGAATGTGTGGATAGTTTAGCCGGAACCCTGAATACATACCGTTTGGTTGATATGGTCCGGGAAGTAACACCAAGTCCGATACCAACACCGAGAGCACCTAGACATGTGGAATTTGCCGATGAGCCACAGGTAGAACTTGATCGAAGATCGAAAGATCCTCCTAAGAGAGAAGTACCTCAACAGAAAAGAGAAGAGCCGCTAAAACCTCCTAAGATTGTTGAACCAGTGACGCAACAAGAACCTGTTGAAGAACCTGTCATTGTCAAGGAAAACTACAAAGTCTGCGGCGAAAAATTTAAGTCTGATGAACTTGTTGTCGAAGACCGATCAGAGATCCTTGAAAGTCAACGAATATTCCAACCGACCCCAGAGATTAAAATCGAAATTCCACCAGTTAAACCGATTCCACCGACAAATATTCCCAATCCTGTTCCTAAAGAATGGATCAGTCCAATGGTTCGGGCCTTGATGACAGCACCCGAGACTCCAGTGCATATGGTTGAATGTCCTTGCCCCAAGCCATGCGACTTCGCATGCCAATGCAATCCAGACACCATCGAGAAAGAAAAGAAAGAAGAATGCAATCGTAAGAAAGAAGCAGCGCGGTTAGCAGAGTCTGTGCCTCAGCCCAAGCCTGCTCCAGAGCCTGAGCCGGTGTTTTTGCGTGAGTCACCCCCAAAAGGTTCTAAAATTACCAAAGCCATGACAACAGCACCTGATTTAAAAATGCAATTTACCCCGAACCCAAACAACGAGATACCCTTGCCCGAGGAGTCCGAACCTTATTTCCCTCCCCCAATCGATATGACCCCCTACGAACGTGAAGATAGAAGACCAAAATCTCCATTTTTGAAAGCACTAACGACAGCCCCTGATACTCCGTACAATCCTTTTGGCCATGATGTCTGCTCACAACTTCTCGATCTCCCTACACCCACTCAAAAGCTGTCAATGGTAGATGCTCTTATTACGGCTCCCGATCGCCCTTATACCCCATTGAATCCAGAGAAGGCAACTCAGTTGATTGAAGAGCAAAAGAAAGCCGAAGAGAAAAAACCTTATCAGTTCCAAGTCCTAACCAACGATGACGAAACCACTTTGGAAACAAATCGAACCACTGAGCAACGTCAAACATCTGCCTTTGCAAATATGACTAACACAACCTCCCAGCCACCATTCCAACCTTCACGCGAACCTCTTCCTCCAAATACTCCTCGAAATTCAGTTGTTTCCATTCAACAACAAACAGTGGCCAACGCCGAATACGATTCCATGCGTGTCGCATCTCAGCGCAACACCATTTCCAATGTGTCTCAAATGTCTTCTTCCACTTGTTGTTCTTCCTCCTCCAAGTCCGTTGAACAGACTAAACACACTAAAAGTACATCCTTGTCAACCACCTCAACTTCTGCTATCCATTCTAAAGCCGAATTGCCCTTGAGCGCTCGAGAAATTGATGATCTGTTTGATGACCGCAAGATGCCCTACCCGCCACCCATATCTCCTTTGAACCATTTAAAGTTGCGTGCTTCCCCATCTGGCCTACACAAACCCGACACAATACCACAATATCAGAGAAACTGGACAGTTTTACCAACACAGAGACCTTGTCGCACCCCGGAACCACCCGAGCTTAGAGAGAATGTACCGCTTGCTTTCGTAGATACACCACCGTCTCCAAAACCGACAATGGAGAAACCTACGGCCACTTCTTCGTCTTGTTGCAAGGGCACTTGCTCAAATGCTCAACAACAGCAAAAGCAACAGCAACAGCAGTCCACTAATACTCAACAAACCCAAAGTTCCATGAGATCATCAACAGCCACACACTCTGCTGCTAGTTCGAGCGAAACTGACTCCTGGATTATGACGAGAGAAAGCGTTCAAAAACAGCAGATACAACAATATTCACATCAGCAACTCTTGAAACCAAAGCCCACAGTACCCATTATTGTAGAAGACCGTTCGGGTCCTGTAACCATGGCTTTCCAATCCTTAGATGAGCATGAGCCTCACGACGAATCGTATCCACCATCAAGGCCATACACACCGTCGCTAATCAACAAGCCTGCTCCAATCATACCATTCTACCAAACCCCAGAGAAGCTCTGCTTTGAAGAGTGTCCAGCAACAACTGGTCATGTGTTTGACCGCAGATCTGTCTCACCTTGTCCAGATCGCGCCAAGTCCCCAGCTCCTGGTCCACCACCAAATCCACTAAGTGCCATTCGGGCACCAAGGATTAAGGATAGTGACTTGCCCTCCGCTTCACCCAGAACTCTCCAAGTTGGTTCGATTACCACTGGCCAGTCATACTTAGGAGCTCAGCAGATGCAACAACAGCAAGGTCAAATCTTGTCGCACTATCAAACAGGTAGTCAGTCAGGCTCACAAAGTTATGTCGAAAAGCCCGAGATGGTCCAGCAACGACAAGTTGGAGATCTAACCATCCAGAAACGGGAAAAAGAGTCTCAACTTGCCGAGGAGAAAAAATCTCAGCTGGAGAGCAAGACAACGTCGCAAGTTGGCAATACTCAGATCGAACGTCGACACAAAGTTGTTGAAGAGTATGAACACACCCAAAAAGCAAAAACTATTGAAATTCGCACTGGAAGCAGCTGCAGCAATACCAGCACAAGTGCCAATACTAGCACCGACGTTCGCAGTTCTTATGGAAAAACCGGTTACGTCGCCAATCAGGCACGCCGATTGTCAGGTCTTGAACAGGAAATAACGAATCTGACCAGCCAATCGCAAGCAATTAGCGCACGAGCTGCAAATTTGACCGAAACTACATTTCCACAGCTACATTCGCCGGAGCCCGTCTCTAAGTTCCCCACTAAAGCAGTTCTTTCTCCACACTTTGAACCTCAGCCGGCGCAGTACGTTGTTTCTTCGCCCTCTTCTAAGAAAATGGTTGCTCCACCACCAGGCTTCAAACACCAACAATTGTCTTCTTCTACACAATCATCAGTTTCTCAAAAACAACAACAACAAACATATACCGCGCAATCATCATCGTCATTAGCTGCATCAGCAGCAACAGCTAGCTCAAGCTGCTCTTTAACAAATGCTTCTGCTACTAACCAACAACAAAGTCGGGCCAGTGCCATTCCGGTGCCTGCCTACAAGCCATCATCGACATCGGCTCCCGTCCACCCGTCGTCGGATGGTAGTGGTGCTCGTTGTCCGGTCAGTGGTCAGGTATGTCCCGGAACTGGCGCTGGTGCTGGCAGCAATGTATGTCGTGCACCATGTTCACAATCAATGCAATCGCAGCCGAGTAGCAATAATAACACATATAAGCCGACCGCTTCCACAGGTCCGGCTGGTTTTAAGCCACCGCAAGCGCAAGCGCCGCAAATGCAGCAACAACAGCCAAAACCATCATCTTTGAATGTTAGTGACTCACAAAATTCTTCTTTTCCTCCTCCAACTTCGGTGCCGGATTCAGGTCCCAGCAGCAACATTGGTGGCGCTCCTGGCGGCGCTGGCAAGGGTAAAGCTTTTGGAGCTACCTCAGCACCCAAACGTGGTCGCGGTATTTTGAACAAGGCAGTCGAGTCCGGTGTCCGTGTACCGTTGTGCAGCAGTTGCAACATGCAGATCAGGTGATGCATACGTCTGTTGAATGTTGTGTGCTTTGAAGTGTTTTTTACTTTTAAATGTTGATGTTTTGAAATTCTCTTGAACTAACATCCTTTTTTGTGGACCTTTATGCTTTCTAAATAGAAAAGTGACATGTTCTGAAACAATCGTAAATATTTCATGATAACATCAGACCAAATGATATTCTATGTTCCTGCTAAGAAGTCCCCTAAAGCTTAACTTTTGTCCCAGCCTCTAAGAGTGTCTTAAAATTACCTTTTACCGAAAATAAGCTTCACCCTTTTTTTTAAACTTGCATGATTAAAATGTTTTGATTTGTGTTGATTTGTGTTGATTTTTGCTTTTTTTTTTTTTTTTTATTGACGCTTTTCCAGAGCCTAATACTAACTCTGCCCCAACACAGAAGTTTCCAAGTAGTGGACCGTCTTCGTCCACACTGCCCCGGTCGAAACCAACTTTTGTTAAGCCGCCTGCATCCGTAAGTACTCCCACGACGACGACGGCGATGGGTTCTAGTCAAACATCCGATGCAACAAGTATGCTATCCGATTCCATTGGAAAAATCTCCATAAACAATAAAAACAACTTTATGGCCGAAGCTGGTAAAATCATTTCCAATATGCTTGAATCGAGATTGGCCAATAATTCAAAGAACAACAGCACCAATGATCTCACGACACTTAGCGGGAGCAATGGCAACATTAACTCCTTAACTCGAAGTCCAATGGTTGTTCGCAAGCGTTTCGAACTCGATGACTTTAAGAATGTCGACCCTACGGCACCGGCTGATCTGAAACCAACACAAGTTGTAATGCCTCTTGAGCAACAGCGGTCTCAGCAGCCACTCAAACAGAATAGTGTAAACATTACATCGAGTGTTGCAGATGGAGGCTTGGCACAACCGATTCATCATATGAAAAATTTGTTAGACATTTGCGACGCTAAGAACTCACAGAACTCTGCCATGAATGTCAAGAACTCAGTTGGCAGTTCCGAAGCTCTGGCTACCATTCCTATTCCACAGGTCCAAATGCCACAGCAACAAAAAGCTCAACCACAAACACCAGCCAACCTGCAACAAGTTGGCATCAATGCTTCATCTCCAGCTCAAGTTCAAGCTCCGTCTTCCGAATTAGTACCCCTAGAAACCGTGATCTTCCGAAACAAGAACAAACGCCCCAACAAAGGTGGCGAGCTCTCTACCCAAGCCAACGATCGTCGGTCATACATTGAGCGTGATGAGCCATCGCCGTCGTTGGTATGTGGGAATAATGTCCCTGTTTTTGAAATATCTGTGAAACCAACAAGAGGAAACCCGTCTGATAACGACAACGACAAGGGAATCGATGAGACCAAAGCTGTTGTCAGTCAGCTCCTCAAGGACGGTAAGCGTCCTATATGTTGTCAGTGTGATAAGGAGATCAGCAGGTAGGTTTTACACAAGAAGTGAAGCTCGATTTAGCGTTGCATGATTTTAATTTTGTTTTGAGAAATCCTGTTCTAGTCTTTTGGTTATTTGACTAAAGTTGGTTTTTCATATTGTAGGGGACCCTTCATCACTGCCTTGGGTCGTATTTGGTGTCCCGATCACTTCATGTGCGTCAATGCCAATTGCCGTCGTCCATTGCAAGATGTCGGCTTCGTTGAGGAAAAGGGTGATTTGTACTGCGAGTACTGCTTCGAGAAGTATTTGGCCCCAACATGCAGCAAGTGCAGTGGAAAAATCAAGGTAATTTATCTACAATTCTCAAGGCATCTCATACAATTTTTCGATTTAGGGTGATTGCTTGAACGCTATTGGAAGACACTTCCACCCTGAATGCTTCACTTGCGCCCACTGTGGCAAACTCTTTGGCAATACTCCATTCTTCCTAGAAGAAGGTATGGCCTACTGTGAAGCCGACTGGAATGAGCTCTTCACAACCAAATGCTTCGCATGTGGATTCCCAGTTGAAGCTGGCGACAGATGGGTTGAAGCCTTAGGCAATAACTATCACAGTCAATGTTTCAATTGCACTGTAAGTATACATTAACAACAGTTTTTCACTCAGAACTAATCGGTGTATGATTCATTTTCAGTACTGCAAAAAGAATCTTGAAGGACAGAGCTTCTACAATAAGGGCGGTCGTCCATTCTGCAAGAATCACGCGCGCTAAGGTCAAACCATAGTCCCAATGTCAATATTTTGTGTCTTAAAACCACTTCAGGGAATGTGCATATTTAAACCGGAAAATCAATTATTACAACATAAATAAACTTATCGCTTAGAGCTTATCATTTTATTAATTTTAATTAAAAACAAAAACATTGTATGTTCTAATCATAAACAAATAAACAGAAGGAGAGTCATTTGAAACGATGATGGAGAGAGAAAGGAAGGATGTTAAAATTTATGAAACTAACTCTCTAAGGTCTCAAAAAAAATTATTAATATTTTAAACGTTATGTTTTTTGGCTCTACTGTTTATCAAAGGGCATCCAGGATGCAAACCATTTTCACAAAATCCCCTGGTGCTATGCAACGAAAATGCAAGACAATCTAACTAAAAAGCTCCTGAAAACGTGTATCGATTAAACATACAATTTTACTAATCCAATGTCTGATGGATCTTATTTCGAAATTGTTTTTTGCTTGCTTAGAAAAACCCGAATTTTTATTATTTTATTTTTGTATTGATAAACTGAAAATCTTGTAAAAAAGCTAGATTATGAAACTGAAACTATTCTTGTAATTTGTCTAAATGTTTGAGAGCTCTTGTTGGGTTCTTTAAGCAATTTTAATTGTTTGGATTATTGTAAAATATTAAGATTTAAATGAAAATTGTAAATTTTTTTGAGAAATAAAGCAATTTTACTTTTATTTGAAATGGGCTTGAAAAACATCTCTCAAGTCTGGACCATCATTTTATGGGACTTTAATGGAGGAAAGAAGAATTTACCCTAATTAGAATGCAACTAAGAACAACAAGTTTGTCTCACACATTAGCATATACTAGCTTGCCCGACAGACGTTTTCTTTTTCATTTTGATAGAAAAGTCTTATCAATTTTACGTGTTTCTCGACGCTGTAATTTGCTATGTAACATTCTTTAGTAACTGATGACGGTGATTGATGACAGAAAGTAAATGAAACAATATGGTCGCTACGAGCTGTCATCAACCTTTGTTCAATAGAGAGAAACATATTTGAATTCAAACGAATCAGAGAATTGAGAAGTTTTTCAATGTGCAGTCCTGAGCGCACTTCGAAAATTTCAAACATTCTTGAACAAGGACCAATTCAGTGTGTTCCTTTTAGATTTAAGTATCAAGCAAGTATCACGGCTTTCGCAGCAACAGGTCCACTGGTGATCTGATGGTTTATCTCACCGAACAGTGGAACAAATCTTTACATCGTTTTGGAGAAAGCAAGATTGTTGCACTTGATATTTCTAAGGCATTTGATAAAGTCTGGCATCTTGCTCTTTTATCGAAAATGCATGCTTTCGGTATCGATGAACCCCTTCTTCGTTGGATTAGAAACTTTCTTTCGAACCGTTCAATACAAGTTGTATTGGACGGTTTCAAGTCTGAAACCCACAATATAAATGCTGGTGTGCCCCAGGGCTCCGTTTTGTCTCCGACCCTCTTCCTCATTTTCATTAATGATCTCTTGTCTGTTACTTCTAATCCAATTAATTGTTTCGCTGACGATAGTACCCTTAGCTTTTCATATTCGTTTCCAGACTCACATCCTTCCTCTTTGGATGTGGAACTGCAACGGCAAAATATGATAAGCTCCTTAAACTCTGACTTAAACAGCATTGTACAATGGGGAATACAAAATCGAGTAGAGTTTAATGCTTCGAAAACTCAATGCTGTCTTGTATCGTCGAAGCGAGATATACCCCCCTTGCCACTATCCATGAGTGGCACTTGCATCAATGAGACCGAACATCTCGAGATTCTCGGTATGTGCATCACTGACCACCTTGTGGAACGAGCACATATGCGATGTCGCCAAAAATGCCGCAAAATGTTTAGGTTTCTTAAGGCGATGCAAGAAATTTTTCTCCCCTTCTGATCTGGCTACTATCTACAAACCTACATACGTCCAAAGCTTGAGTATAATTCTCACGTCTGGGCTAGTGCTCCAGTGACGTACTTAAGTCTTCTGGACAGTATCCAAAAAAGAGCATTCAAAATGATTGGTGACAATACCATCGTTGAGTCATTTACATCTCTAGAACATCGTCGTAATGTCTCATGTCTCACCCTGTTTTACCGATACTTCAACGGTATATGCTCTAGTGAAATTGCCAGTTGCATTCCTCCCCTTAAGACATTCAACCGTAATACCCGCGCCTCCAGGAATGCCCATCAGTTCACCCTTGAGCCCAACTTCGGACGTACTGTGAAGTACAGAGAATCATTCTTTAGCCGTACTACGCGAATGTGGAACTCTCGTCCACACTCTGTCTTCCCCAGTCATTGTAATGTTCAAGAATTCAAAACCAATGTTCACCGGCACCTCCTTTTACATCCGCTTATGGCGGGACGTCCCGATTTTTAAATCAAAAATTCAGTGTCCCGCGCGGGACAGTCTCAGTCCCGCTTTTCGGGGGAAAACTCGACCTGAATCTTCAGACCATGCTGAACACGCTCTGAACAAAATTAGCTTTGAAAATTTTCTGAACTCTGATTTAATTTTGAAATGCAATTGAGCACTTAATATTCAGGAATTTGATATTTTGTATATTTGTTTTAATTTACTTGACTATTTCTTACTAGAAATTAAAATTCTCTGCCATATCAACTTGCTTCTTTCGCTTTGAAACTACTTTGATAAGCGCGAACCATCTGCGAAAGTCACTCAAAAATTTTTTTGCTCTGAAGCAGAGGAAACTTAAACTTTAGCCTACTTGCATTTCGTT
This sequence comes from Sphaerophoria taeniata, assembly GCA_943590905.1. Lineage (NCBI taxonomy): Eukaryota > Metazoa > Arthropoda > Insecta > Diptera > Syrphidae > Sphaerophoria > Sphaerophoria taeniata. The sequence goes on from OX016540.1 coordinate 1,084,479, forward strand.
TATAATGTGGTGAGTGCTTTTGGTGCATTAAACAAAAAGTCTCAGGGAAACGATGGTGCAGTAACAGAAATGCATGAGTCATTCTGCCTTTTCCGCTCAAAGTTGACTCAAAGGCTTAAGGATGGGTTTTTCGACTCTGGTAGTCAACAGATTTTAAACAAACTGGTTGAATCTGAGCAGACCAAAGTCATCAAAATTTTCTTACGAATTGACAACTATTTTTAGACAAACGTTATGATTTTTCACATGAAAATATTTTTTCTAGACTTAAATTTTTAAACCTGGAAAATGAAGCTAGTTTTGACGTGATTGAAACGCTATCTTTAGTAAAATTGATGAGCGATATTTCGGTAGATACTAGATAACTTGTATGAAGAATTTAACTTGTTCAAATTAACTTTGGACGTACTAGTGAGAAACTGCAAAGAGAAATGCTACTACCGCACAGAAATGGCACCAGGCATAATGTTTAGACTATTGTTTTTCATATTAAGTATCCCAACATCGAACTACTTTCCTAAACGCGTTTTTTCCCAAACGAATTTAAAATGGTCGGATGCCAGAAATAAATGCTCCGTAGATTTAATGAAGCCAGAATTACTCATCCAGTTTAATCTACAGCTATCCTGTGAAGGGTTCTTCATCTCTATTAAAAAGAAAAAGGAAATTTTAAAAGAAGTAAAATCTTCGCTGAAATATAACGAATAAGTTACGCTCTTGTAAATAAATTATTTGCAATTTGTAACATTCACTCTTATGAAAAAGACTTTTTTTGATTTTGATTTGTATTTTTTTTTCTGAAGACCAATAAGGCTCAACTATTTATATGATTTTAAATATTTAACTTTAATTAAAATACATTTTCTATGGCTATTTTTGCTATGTTTTTTTAAGCCCGTATGATACTACATTTTTTTCTCTATTTTTTCATCATTTAAAATGGAACAAGAAAGAGTAAGCATTTCCTTACCTGATTTCTCTATAAGTGCGAGTGTGTACTCACTACTGTAATTAATGGGAAATTATCAAAAAAATTCATTAAAAATGTAACCCGAACTACATTTTTAATGAGCTAGTCTCTATTTTTTTGACACTTTTACATTAAAGTGTGCTCAAGAATTTTTTTTTGACGAATGTCTCCCTGTTTGTCATTGTTCAGACATAATCAAATGACGACTATTAAATTTAAGTTGTTGGAGACGAAAATGTGTGGTTGGAGGCTTGACTGCAGTTGAATGGTTGAATCTGTTTTCTCGGTTAAACTTTTTCAAACGGATAGAATTTAAGTTTTAGCACAAATTTTCACAATTCAAACAATATTTTCGACGGAATCAAAAAAAAAAAACAAAGAAATTTGACAAATAAAAACATGAAATTTGAATTTTGAAATTGTGATTTCTTTCTCTGTCTTTATAAAATTATGTTTTCTCTCTTTATTGAAGCTGACATTTTCATGTTATTAATGCTTGAATAATGAAGAAAAAAATGTAGTATCATATGGGCTTTACGAAAACCTAATTTTAATAATGTACTTTGGTTTTAATATATCCCGCTTTCGACGAAAGAATCCCGCCGTTTTCACTCAAAAAGATCCAAAATCCCAACTTGGTACAAAAAAAATCTGGCAACGCTGGTATAGGTGCACTGATATTTTATGCAACGACTGAATGTGAATCGTACGGTAGGGAAAAAATCTTGCATATGTTGTTTCTTCGTGCTGAGTCTTGACTCGTAGGCAAATCTCATGTGTATATGTGTTTCAAACATCATAATCCTTCTCTGCGCCAATTTTCTCCAGACAGGTGGATTTCACAAGCTTAATTTGTTCACATTTTTGAAATGATTGGTTGGAATTTATTCCATCCTAGTTAAATAAAAAACATTTTATTTTAATTTTTTAAACAAATTTTATTTCATTTACTTTCGATTTTTCCTTAATAAGAAAAACATAAAGTTTTTAAATTAATAACATTCAATCATCTTATTTATATGATCAGTTAGGGAATCTAATTATTCTTTGTTTCCTTTCTGAACTAAATCCTATGAACATTTTATAATTAAGGTTTATATTTACACACTTATATATTTTATTTTTATTTTATACAATTTACATCTAGCAATATTTAATTTTTGTTTTTCTTTTTTGGCAAAAAATAAAAACTTCACCATCTCGATAAGAAACAATTAAAAAACAATAGACTCGATAATTAAGACAAATAAAGATTGTTATGATTTTTTTTCTTTTGAAAAAAAAGGTTGTTGAATATTTTCTTATTTAGAATTCGAGGATGTTTAGTGATTTATTTTTCTCTAAAATTAATAGTTCTTTTAAACAATTCTTTTTTTAGCATAGGTTTATGCACAGTTTGATTTTTTTTTTAATGAAAACAATTAAAATGAACAATCATTAAATAATTATATAAATATTAAAATACCTTTGGGTGAATCAGTGATGAATGAAAAACGAACACTCAACACTCTCAAATATACACGAGTTAAAAATTAGAAAGTTAAAAACGTGATTGATAAAATTAACATAAAAAAAAGTAAAATTTCGAACGAAAATGATACAATCTCCAAGATATTTAAAAAAAAGACATAAAGATATGGTTGAATCCGAAAAGGATTATTTCAAGGACTAAAATGCAAACTTTGCCGTTTGCTACAGATGAGCCAAAATGTCCATTTCACCTTGAGAATTCGACGATGACTGTGACGCTTGCTGCTGCTGCTGGCTCGAAGTGTTATCCTGGGCTGCTGATATTGTGACAATTGTGACAAGATCTTTGGTCTTGCCAGTTGTCAGGGAGGTGTTTGATCGACTACTTACCCCTACACTACTGGCACTATTGTTGTTATTCGCTAAGACCCTGGGATTGAGTTTTTCACTTAGATGAAGCAAATGCTGCTCTCGAAGTTGAGCACTATCGTTGTTGCTGCCTGGCTGAAGGAGCAATAATGAAGTGCGGTCCCCTGATTTAGGCGAAGGATATTCTTTGGCAGTTGACGAAGACTGATGACCATCGCTGAGCGTTGATGGTGTAGTTTGCTTTTGAGACTCTGTCGTTTCTCTGTTATGACTCGATGGTGTCGTGGTAGTAGTGTTATCCTTCGGTTGCATGTGATTGTCAGTGCTAGTCGCTGAACTCTGTTGGGAATTCCGCGTTTGCTGTGGCTGATGCAAATTTTCATGTATAATTGCAGTGTATGCCGGAAGTGAGGATTCGAGGTTCGAGGATATGGTACACAGAGAGGACTCGGGAATATCCTCGTTGGCAAGAAGAAGACCAGATGGTGTGGTTTCGATGCTTCGTTCGCTTGATATTACCGCAGGGGTGGCATTTCTGGAGCGGTAGCTAGGGGGCAAGCTGTATTCAGAGCCGGCACCACCACGTATTGTTGTCGTTAGAGGTGCTCTGAAAGTAAGAAGAAAAGCAATTTATTAAAAGAAGGTAGTTTTTGGTTAGAAAATTGAGGAAAAAACAATTTCCTTAAAAACACCTTTCAACATTCAATATAAAGGTAGCATCGACAAAAAATCCTTTCATTACTTCTTTTTGCTTCCTCTAACCGTGACTCCTGATAAGTTAAAAAAAAACATACATAAATTCCAATAAGCTCCTTACACGATGTAAAAATCAGAAACCTTTTTGTGAGACGAAAAAAAGCCAAACAACACGACTTTTTAATTAAAGTCTTGCCTAAATCACACAAATGTCACGAACATAAATTTTCAAATATTCACCCAGTTATAACGTCGTCGGCATCGTTATTTTCCTTGTTTTTGGTGTTTTCTTTTTTTCGTTGAATTGTCCCACCCACTGTTTGACAATGTCGACAATATATGTACCTACCTTAACGACAACGATGACGACAAAAACTCACACACAAACAAATGGTTTAATTCAATTTCCTTCAAAACAACCATCCCGATCCCCAAAACATAAATCAAAAAAATCTTTAGACATTCTTGGGATTTTGTATTCAGGGTCGTGCGTTGAACAATTTATTTTGAGGTCCTACCCCCTACAACTCGGTCGGGCTTGTTTGCCCTGTTAGCGTTTTGCCCAGCGATTCATAACTTTAAAGAAATGATCAAAACGAAAAGGGCGGAAGACGAGAACGCTGGCTGGGTTACGAAGACGACAACGTCGACGTACTGGTGTCACAATCACGGCAGTGATGCAAAGAATAATCACCCCTTGAATAAATAATCAATCAAAATGTAAATTTATTCTTCTGAAATCTTTTTCAAACCTCCTCATCTCCACCAGTGTCTTTTCCACTCTCCGACTCTCAAGATTGAAGAATTATTGTACTGTGTTTCTCTCATTTTGGTGGGTGGTGAATGGTGTTGCGTCGTCGTCGTCCATAAATCTTCAAATTAACCCTATTTCACTATAAAACACAGACGACCAGCTCACAACAGCTAGGACATGAAAATGATGTTTGGTGAATTCCAAAATCCAAATAGAAACCTCTTTGTGTCCTGACAAAACACAGTAAGTTACCCTTTCAAAAAAATAATACAAACATCAAAAATTGTCGGAACCCGTCTACCTGTTGTTTTGTTGGTTTGAGCAAAACCATTTCTCGGTGGAATGAGGCGAAAAAGCTAGCAAATATTTGAGACATTCCAACCTCACTCCCTCAAATCCTTATCCTGATGCTGTCATATTTATGATTGTGATGAACAGAGTACCTTGGTACGGTCGGTCGTTCTCAACAGCAATCAACAAGCACACACAATGGCGAATTCAATATTTCCTTCTGCTCTACGTCTAATCGTACTCGTTGCTATTATTTGAGATCTAGCATTCCTTTTAGGTTATAATATATAATATGTTATACCTCTGTCCACGTCCAGGCATCAGACAACCACCGACTGAGACTGAGACAGACCAAACCGAGGTAAAGAGGAGGTTGCTGCTTTTTGCTGTTCTGATTCTGCTAGCCGAGAGAAATGTTGTTTCCTTCTGGTGAACATTATTCCGGTGGTTGCCTAATAGAATTAATAATAATTCTGTTGTATGCAACTGGATAACAAGGGTGACTTTTATTAAGAACCATGTTGGCTGAAATAAGAACTTCACCAGGACCAATCACAAAAAGCTTAAAATTGTTCTTACAATTAGCAGACATATATTTTCAAACAGGAAGTTAAAAACACTCAAAAATAAAGAGTAAGATACCAACAACAAATGATATCAAAATCTTACCACCGGTTTTTGAGAATTAATTGAAATTGGAGAAATCTATTTGACGAAAAACAAAACTTTCAGAAATTCACCTTCATGAAGTAAACTTGTTAAGGAAAAGTTCCCCAAAATATGTCAGGTCTCATTTCGGTAAAATATTTGGATGTTTTCCCAAAAACTGGACTTCTATGGATATTCGTCTTTGTTATCACATCACGTCGTCGTTTGTCCTTCCTTGTCGGGTTTTGAAACTTTTATGTCGAGGTGATTGTAACTGTTTCGCATGACAATAACCCTTTCCTTTTTGGAAGAAGGGGATTAAATGGAAAACAAATAGCTGCTACAGTAGCATTGGCGTATTAAAGAGAGGCAGAGGGGATACTGTTAACCCTTATTAAATTACTAACTCACATTTTTTAAATGTTTACAATTTGTTGAAAGAATTCGTACTCGCTACTTGAATCTTCAGTACTTTTTGTTTTTACAAAACTTTGGCATCGCAAGCAAGCTCTAATAACAATGGCGCAAAATTATAGTCCGCTAATGAACAATTTTAGTTTGGTACTAGCTTAAAATGACGTTTGAAATATGACTAGTTTCACCTTTCACACTAAAGTTGTTCATTAGCGGACTATAATTTTGCGCCAATAAGTTTGAGCACAAATTCTACCTACTCTAACTACGCCAATGTACAGCCCATCATATACACCAAGAAGCAGGAAGCAATTGTTTCATTACACGTATACAGATCTTTAAGGTCTGTATGTCTTCATGGCATGAACGATATGCTTTCCCTAACAATGAACGTTCAGATATGCCTTTGAGCTTTTGTTGAAAGGTAAATCGGGAATGTTTATGCGCCTCTTTCTATTGAATTTGTCGATTGAAAAGAAAAGAATGTTCTTGGGTACGTGAACGGATATTTCATGATTTTCAATTTGTTTCCCGTATTTTTGGAAGCTCTGATTCAAATGAGATGGTGATATCTACTTTTTCGGGAACAATAACTGTTTGTGTGATGGATTTTCGATTTTCTTTAGAATTCTATAACAATGAATCCAAATCCTTTAGAAATCGTTTAAGGACGTTATCCATGAAAAAGTGAGCAGACACAAAGACAAAGTTTCTGGTGAGAACACAAAAAATCTTAAGTTATTTTTTTAAAGTGTTGAAAGTTCCGATTTGGGTCCTTATTAACCGTTCTCAAACAATCACTCAAAAACACATTACAATTTTCAAGTTCCGTATTGAAAACATGAGTATGTGAGTTGTTCCGTTTCTAATTCATATGTTTTCAAAAATATCTCTTTTTAAAATCAGTGCTGACATTTTTGACTAATAAACACTTAAAGGATGGTCCTTAATGCTTTGAGATTGACAGACAAAACGACATCAATTTGAAGTCAACGGAAAGAAGGTTATAAAAATACCATCAAAAAGGATGTTCCCTTCGTTTCTCTAACCCAAACAGCTATGTTAATTTCACTGGGAAAAGAAACGAAAATGTTTAAATAGTCTCCAAAACATCAAAGCAAAAAGTAATATCCAAATTTCATGGCATACAAAAACCAGAGAGGAAAAGCATAAACTCGTCTTAATTAGAAGTCATTACATGATCAAAGAGGCAATTCTAAACAAATAAAAGCTCAAGAGTACCCAAAGATGGGTTCGGATGGGGGACTTCATAAATACTCAAGAAGAATACTGTCGACGACGCAACGGGGTCTTCGCCAAGGAGATAACACCAACCAAAACCCTGACGGCGGGAATAATTTTAAATGGTCAATTATAATTGAGGTTTTCTCTCTTTTTTTTTTTTTGCTAGCTCAAGCCTTATATATTCTAATATCTATCTAGTCCTTGTGCGTTTTTCTCCAAGTTTCTTCTTCATCGTTGTCATGTTGATGGAGTTCCATAACTTTGCTATATTTTTTTTTTCGAGAGTTTATTAGGAGTGACTTTGAAGTAGATTCAAGAGTTCGCAGAGGAAAAGAAATGAGATACACTTTCGCCTGAATAGCTTTACTTACAGCTCACTGAAATTTAATCTCTCGAGAGTGTTTTTTGTTTTATTATTTTGATGTCGTCCTTGACAGAGAAAAAAACACTTACTTACACAAAAATTGAAGAATCCAATAAAAAATTTGTGTCACAACCATCACTCTGGAGTTGTAAAAAACAAACAACCGTCATCAAAATGAGGATGAAGAAGGAAAAAAAAGCAAGAAGACCTTTACACTCTCTAACCACAGGTGGCAGTCATGGCGGGCTGTAAAGTTGGATACTTTGCCCCGTGGGGAGTCATATTGGTCGCTAGAGCTATGAAAAACGCCGAGAGAGTGATGTCGGTATGACCTTTGCGCCGCAAGATTTAAAGGAAGAAATAATGTTAAGAGAAGAGCATTAAATGATCTGCTACCGCAACTCAGGCCTTATTGTCCTACAAGTGAATGCTTTTTAACTAACAATTTCACCCGAATCCTCCTATTCTAAATTTCATCTCACAAACACAAAATTGCGACTTTTTAGAAAAGAATTTTATGTCGGCATATTAAAACTTACAGACACAAAGTAAGGAAGACATGGGATACTTAGGTTACGAGCGATGCGATTGATCATTTCCCTCCCATAAATTTAAACAATTTTCGTTTGAACAAAAAAAGTTATGTTTGAAGGTGTAACGGCGATAGATGAAAAAATTGTAATCGAAATATGAAATTTAATGGCAAAACATCTATTGATTTCTAGCTGTCATCCTATACTTATGTGCTTGTGTTTATCTCCTTTTTCATATCTCGTGTGTGTGACAACCTCCCTAAAAAACTTGATATCAAGTTTCTTCCTAATGGAAAAATAATGAACCAAAGTAAAAGTTGTGAACAAAAATCCTTTTTCCTGTCACTTACCTTAAGAGACTTCCTGTATGAGATCGATAAGTTGGTGGTGGTGAACTCCCTCGCACGACTCCATTCTGTCGGTCACGGTCCAGAAGTAAAAGTCTGCAAAAGAAAGACACAAAACTTTTTTTTTAATGAACCGGAAATAATAAATTGCTTTTTGTGGGTGTTTATTTCCCTATATATAAGTATTGATTAATAACAGAGACACCTGGTGTCGAGGACATTTTCATGAAGTACATTTTTCTTGGTATGATATAGTTCTCCCTTCTTCTGTTTATTAATAGCAAAAAAGACATGCACAAAGCTCTTGCACACGCAATTTTGTATTTTATGTTTTTACTAACCTGAGCCGATATTCCTGCATACTGGCTTGATAGGATGGTGGCGGTGGTCTATGTTGAAATTCAGGATACAAAAGGCCATGTGGTGCACCACCACCGCGACTGCATGGCCTTCGACCGCAGCGACCGAGGTCAACACTGGAACCTAAGCCCAAGCAAGGCGGGCCACCTGGTGCTGTCAGACGCCATGCAGCACCACTAACTGTAACAAGGACTACACCGACTCCTGAAAATAAAGCAAGAAAACAAAAATAAAATTTGTGAAGGTGAGCTTGAAATTTCTAGAACGATAGAATGATAGTTATTAGGAGAAAATTGTATTGGTCACATGGGACTCGGGTGTGTGTTTCCACACGGTTATGGCGACACGGCGAAACTTAATGTTGCGAAACGGAACAGGAAGTGCCTAGTCGTTTTTAACGAATTTGGTCATGCGGTAGGTACACACATGCAGATTCAGTGTGCAGTTAAGTTTGATGTGTTTTATGTCATTGGGGGAAGGATGCGTGTACTTTGAGAACGTGTGCATTAGCGTGTCTTGCATGGGTTGTGTTCTAGTAAAGGGATAATTAAGGGATTAAGTAAATTGAACATCGAATTGAGCTGTATAATACACCTTGCTAACGAGGTTAACAGCAATCAGTGATACAGGGGTATTAAGCTATTTTACATCAATGAAGATTACGAAATACGAAAGGAAGCTATATGCACTTAATGATAAGACAAAATCGAATGCTTTGAGTTTATTGTTTCTTGCATTTAGCTACAATTTTCGTTTTCATGGCCGTGCCCTTATTGACTTATCATCGAATGCTGGACAATCAAAGATTCTTATTATACAAAACCTACTACTAAATTTGCTACTATTTTCACATTCACCTTAAAGGCATAAGAATAAATGATTTTATTGAGAGGGGTAGCAATGAGGCGCAATCACCCTACAACTTTAGCCACAGCAAACAACTAGATTTCTCACTATAACAATAACTTTTATTTTAAATACAAAACCATGAACCTGCTGCTCCACAACAAATCCAACCATACGAACTTTATCCCCAAAAACAATAATCATAAGTGTTGTTGTTCAGGTTCAAATAAGAAGCCAAACCCAATAGATGCCGAAAATGAACATTTCTTTTCGCTTAATTTGAACAACAACAACAGTGAAAGTTTTTTATTGGTGCCATTCACAACGGAAAACTAATTTTCTTCCAACAATTAGATTAAGCACTAAGATGTTGACCTGTTATCCACTGTTCATCTGAACCGGTATTATTGTTGCAGCAGTTCGAGTCAGAGTTTGCAGAGAACAACAGCAAACAGCGTACACTAACCTTACGTCATAGTCATGGAAAACGAACGAACGTGATTACCATGACGATTTTCTATTCGACCACAAAAACTTTGCCCATTTCACTTAATGCTGAGTGCAACAATACCTAACAATCATAATATAACTGAATCTCAAACCTGTGCTGCCCCTCGTCGCTTCTTAACTTTTTCTTCGTAGATATTTTTCTTTTTAGTTCATTGAATTTCGTTGGATTCCTCTTCTGCATAGCATCTTTTTATTCAATGATAGACGATAGGAGAGTCCTTATTAACGTTGGAAAATGGAATACAAAAGAGTTCCTCTTTAGACGAAAAAATATGTAGGGAGAAAATCATCCTGTATAAGGACCACCATGATGCGACAATACCGCAAGTTAAAAAAGACTCGACGACAATCGCATCGAGGAAAGGGAAAACAGGAAGAACCTAGCCTATTTCTGCATCATGGTGCATCCAAATTATGGGTTTTCTTGACAATGCAGATGCAAAATTTCTAGAGCCATTCAAAATGAGAGGGAGTGTGCTCATCGAAGCATCATCAAATTAGTTTAGAGTTTGGAAAATGTCCATTTTCATGGCAGTGCGCTTTAGGGAATTTCATTTTAATTTTTGGTTTTGCCTTTATTGTCAAACCAGTGCACGTAGTGGTTATAACTTGTCGAATTCTTTTTTTTTAGTTTTGAAAATTGTTATTTTCGAAAAAGTCTTTTATCCCTATCCCATAAAGGCATTGAAACGTTATTTATATTTTGTAGTAGTTTTTGTGTCTTGATTATCCAGCAACTTTGTGTTGTAGATTGTGGTTCTCTGGGTGCAATTAAGTTTTTGTACTTAAAAAGGATTCAATTTTGAAGGGAACGAAAACGTTTACTCAAATAATTATGTAAGTTGAAAAGAAACTACTTTCAAAAGTTAGTTTAATGAAGGTACCAACTAGCTTAAAGTTCTTTATAACAAAACCAATTTATTTGGTAAGAACGTTCTATTATGAAACAATTCTATAACTGGAGGTCCTCTGAATTGAACCAATAACAGAAATCTACGTTTCCTACAGTAGTTTCTGTTAGTTAACAGACTGATTATACACAACTTCTACATGGATGTTAAGCTCGATCATTTCAAATAAATAGTTGAGACAAAGTCACCACCACAGAGAAATATCGGTTAATTGTCCATCACTGGACTACAGAGTCAATAGTAACGTTTCATAGTAATTAGCACGATTAACACCGATTAAGTTGTTCACTTCAACCCGTGTCGCTCGTTGTTCGTATCGAATGACGTGTGGTGTTTATCTAGCCATGCTCGTGCTTTGTTTCTTTTCTTTAACAAGCGCGCAGATAGATAGCTATACTCGTGGCTGTCCACGCGAAAGAACAAAAGGAAACAAAGCAAACTGCCAAAAGCCAATACCAACTCTTTGTTAATTGCTCTCGAAGTATCTAACTTTAACACCAAATTTCTCTTTGTAATTTTCCGATTAAGAATATCTACAAGGTAAACTCAGGAAATAACAAGACAATAAAGTCTTTGTGTTTCTTGGCAAAGGTAACACCCGATTAACCCTCTTAGCCCCTCTTCAGTCACCCCCCAAACTGTTGTTTCACGCCAATTTGTTATCCGGGCAAGCATGAAGTGTGCTGATGCACTTCACATATCTTTTATTCTCATCACAACAAACAAAAAGGGTGATTTTTTTGTTTGTTCTTTCATGAAGGTTCCCTCTGTGTTCTCTCTCTGTTCTGTTGTGCGTTAACATGAAGTGTGTGCCATCACTTTTTTTTAGCACTAATTTAAGACAAAAGGTGGCAATAAATTTGTAAATACTTTAAGAGACAGACGTGGCAATTCATAGAAGTGGTCTCTGTCGAAAAAGGCCGTGGCATCATCCCAGGTCTCAGGGGCATTTGTCAACGTCAAATCGGACAAATTAATGTTGGCTGGATAGACGAAATAAACGCACAATGGAGGTCAAGCAAATGATTTTTTTTTCTAGCTCTGTCCTAATGGCGTAACGAATTTTTCGTCACAGTTGAATGAATGCCAAAATGCAGCATGAGCGTATAAGTGAAGGAAATAAGTGGCGTTAAATTAAACCAACTGAATGTGATTGTTTTACCCGGGCGCCAATTATAAAATGGCAATTGTGTAAGAGTTTTGCTGTTGTGCGTAACCTAGGGCGTACTTTTGTACGTATTTGGACATAATTCAAGAAAAACAATCATTGCTCATTTTTTGTTGATCGACGCTAAATTTTTCCTTGGGTTAGCGTGAAAAAGGAAAATATTATTAAATTTAATTAAGTTGAAAGTTATCCGCTTCATCGATTGTGCAAGCGCAAGGAATTGCTTGTTTAGGATTGCATTGTTTTATTTTTATGTCAAAACAAAAATTCACGACGAGACGGCAGCCACCATGTCGCATTGAAAATGCAAATTTTTACCACTGCCACCAGGAATAAATTATTAATAAAACTCTACAGTCTGCACACCCCAGCAGAGTACAAAAAATCACCACTTCAACGTGGTTATCCGGTATGGCTCAATTAACTTTGAGCTTTCATCCGGCAGAGTGGATATACAAATCGTTTATAAAAAACAACAAAATGGAAATGACCCGCGCTTTTTTTATAGTAGCGCGAGGATATTTAATTGAAATCGGTCAATGGCAGTCGTTGGACATAAAAGGTGAATGGTTTAGGAACTTGTTTACTTTGTTTTATTACTTTTTATTTTTGTTTTTTCTCCAGGATATGCCCAGCGACTTTATGATGACGAGCGACTATATAGGATGGGTCTTACCCACGGTCACATTTTTCATTTTTTTGTTGGTAGGTAAATCAGCATTCAACGAATATCTCGATATATTTTTTTTATGTGGAAAACTTCGAAAATAGTTTATTTTTGTTTTCATTTCCCATCACAACTGAATGTTTGTTTTGATTTTGACGCAAACAAACACCAGAGATGTGGAATTGGAATGAAAAATAATTTGCGCTGTATTGGCAAAGTTAGAGAATAGGGGTAGTTTGCGTTTATACATTTTTACATTTGGACATTGGTCTGCCATCTGCATTTGAACTAGAAAAAATAGCGCTCGAGGATTTTTCAGAGTTTTTTGCTGATGCTTTCAGCGCATTCGCTTATGTTTGCTATTGAATTTAGATTTTCAAGTTCATTAATTGCTATGGGGTTAAGAGTCCGTGGGTAAGTGTATTTTATTTCAATGGACTGCTGGAATTCATTTTTTTGTTGAAGTTTTATGTTCATCAGTGCACTTTTTAGCAATGACCAAATATTTTTTTCAAAAACCATTGAAATAAAATTGATGCATTGAGTTTGTTATATTTTTTTCGGGGCAATGATAGGGGAAGGGTCTATGTTTATTAAAATCATTTTTTTTTAAAGAGGGACATGTATTTATTTTTTAAGAATAAATAATATAACTCACCAATCATTAAAAGTGCCGCTGTCAAATGCGATGATGGTGGGCCAGCCAATCCCGTCGCCCCCAATGCAGCACCACCCAAAGCGCAGGCCACACCACCTAATGCAACCACAGCTATTAACGCTCGTAATGGCGGTCCGGCAAACCATTGGCCGCAGCATCCCTTACCCGATCGTTCCGAAGGTGATCTAAAATTGAAAAATTACAAAAAAATATGCATTACTCAAAATTCGAAAATAAAACACAGAGAAAAAATATATCATTGGATAGTGACAAAGTCACTCTAAGCCACGATTGATATATTTGATTTATTCACATATTTTCTTTTGTCGATATGGCTTTGAACTACTTTCGGTTATGGACATATTTAGATTGTGTTAGGCACGTCGAAATGCATTTTACACTTTAAGCATACTAATTCGTTTTTCTTGAACAAATTGACTTTGGCGTGCTTCAAGTTTGTACACGAATTGAGAGTTGGTATTTACATGCAAACGTTCAACCGTGTTCTTATTTAAATAGAATAACAACAACTTGAAAGATAAAAGGGTAGAAAGTTGTCCATGAGATTTTGCTGCTAAGTTGCACACTTGTAAAGAAATATGATAATTTCTTGACTTATTTTTTAATGTGTGCTATCTCAAAGTTCATTTAGCTTGTTACAAAAAATATTACAATTTGTCGTTATTTAATTTCTACCTTCTACGAAACAAATTTTCCAACTCCTCTTTCTCATGTCACTTTTGATTAACTAACATGTTTCTGAAATAGTTTACGTCGTAGTCGTAGCACCATCAACTTTGCTTTTCTTTATTTTCATCATAACCTTATGAAAGCTTTTAGAGATGACAATCGAAAAAGCAATTAAAGTTCGTCAAGCTGTCATTTGAGACGTTTGTCGACTGAAATGGAAGCATGTTTCGTTTATATACGTTTATTACTTAATGACACTTAGGTGGCAATATAACTTTAATGGATAAAATATGTTATAGGCTGAGAGAAACTAATGTTTAATGACGTTTATGACAGAATATTATGACAAGCCACATCGGGGAGTCAAATAAAAAATGTCGTTAAGAATCGAATTGAAGTTTTATAACCTTTAAGAGAGTTAATAACTATTTTGATTGAGGCCGAATATTGTGTTCTGGTTTTTATTGGCGTTTTAACGGAATTGAAGTGTTTGCCATGATTTATGAAGGTTATTATCCATACACAAATTCAAGAATAAGTTCTGAGTTTCAAAGAAAATAGGTAAATCAAATTATCGCCACAGATAATTGTTTGGAAGTTGTCTTACAATCGAATTCGCTGTATCGAGATTCAAAACTTTGGAGTTTGCAATTTGAACTATTTTTATTTTGTAGTTCTCTCTACACATTTGGAGCTCTACTTAATTTTGAGATGGAAGCAAATCTATATATATAAAAGACTAATTCGTTAAATTCATGTTATCTTTTCAGTTGACAACCGGTTGACCGATTTTCTTAATTTTTGTTTTAAACTAAAGAAAAATAATTGTAGAAGATTTATGACAAACAAAATTTATACTTTTCAAATCACAAACGGTGCAAATGTTAAGAAATAATGCTTTTCCCACTATAGCTATATATATCAATATACCTACGAATACTCAAATTTCGTCAAATATTTAAATTTTCGTCAAAAAAAAATAAATAAAAAATGTCAGAGAAGAAAAAATAAAAGTTGCTGCGAAGGTTTATTTCGATTGCTCATGGCTGCGTAAAAGTGGACATGGTTTTCTAATCAATACATATTAGGCGGGTGTAAGCCGTATCTATGTACATATCTGGAAAAAAGTAGGCGTAGCTGCATGTGGTTGAAATTGAGACAGTGCAGCTTGAGAGTATTTTAAAAGGGGGAACACCAAAGTTTTCTGACAAATCACGTGAAATACGGAATCTAGCTGACGAATCAAATCATTTTCTAGGTGAGAAGCTTGGATTAATGCATAAAACTTGGCCAATTCTAGGTGTTGTGTCGTCCTAAAAGGGTAGAAAATTCAAACAGTGCAAGGATTGTTGCCAGGCGACCTCAGTTTGTATCGTTGTTTATGGAATGTGCTCCGGAAAACTCAATGCATATCTGATATCTTATATGTGGGTCAATGAATTTTCATATTTTTGCTGATGAGCAATCCGGGACTCTTCGGCTGCCATTTTATCCATTATATGAAATGCTATGGGCTAAATTATGGGCGTGTGGAACCATTGATTTTGTTGAAGTCACCCAGAAGCATCTTCGCCTGTCTCAATCCAGTAGTAGTGCCATGTTCTTGCTTCTCCTGGTTTCCTCTTTTTTTCTGGCCCTAATAGAGGAGTCATCGCACCTGTCTCTGCCTCCTCATTTCCCTGAACCCCTTTATGCCAAGGTACCTATGCACTCCATAACGAGTTTTGAGTTAAACCTTTAAGAGCTTAACACTTTAAGGACTGCCTGACAATCTGACATAATGGCAATATTTTTGTCACGGTGATTGATTTCGAGATTGAGTTCTGCACATTTATTAATTACGTTGACCTCTTCTTGAAAAACACTGGGAGATCAACCTTATGTGTTAAGCGAGTGAAACGAATGTCTTATAATCTCACATCTATGTATATAAATTCGTTAAATTCATGTTATCTTTTCAGTTGATAACCGGTTGACCGATATTCTTAATTTGTTTTAAACTAAAGAAGGTCCCGCCGCCTCACATCTGTTGTCAAGAACTGTATGTCAAAAAGTGTAAATCACAGTCATCACCCGTCTCATTAGAAGCGCAGGAACGCGCCACATGCAACTGGAGCAAAATTCGGCATAGTAGGTCCTTAATAGTATCGTTATGCATGGCTTTATGAGTTGCCACAAGAAGTGCTCTTATGAATTCCATTCGACCTGCCTGGGCCTGTTTCTGACTACCTTGTGAAGGCTTTGGTCCGAAGCTGATTTTTGTTTTGTGAGAATGTTGTTGCGAATATTATTTAAATAATTGTAACATGCATCCAATCGACATATGCATGTATGTACATCATAAGTGTCTGAAGGGTAAATTTCCTTTTTCTTTTCTTCTCCATTTTTGATGACAGTCATGATCTAGGATTCACCAGGTTGACCTCTGGAAACGTCGCGTCGCGTCGGCAAGCCTCCCGGTTTTGAATTGTCCCATGTATTAGGCCAACTGAATGAATAGTCGTTGCATTTGTTTTCTTCATTATATTAAGAAATACGTCTTCTTCGTGATTTTGTTGGAACTTATACTTTCACCAAAAAAAAAATATGTAGGGTAGATAAAAAAAAAAATAATGGAAAAAGTTAAGAACACCGCAAACATTGTGTGTTTTGCTGACTATAGATGACAGCATTCACTCAGTTCAAATATTTGTTGGTGAAAATTTAACTGAATGCAATAGGGTGTGTTTGATTTTTTTTTTTTATCTTTAAAGCTGAACAAAAAGTAATATAAAAATGTCATTTTTTCTTAAGCCATGAGTGCAGAAAAATCTGCAGTGTAGCATCACGGGTTTTTGAAAGTCTGGGGACAGGTGAAAAATCTACAAAGAGATTCAGACAAATCTGCACTTCTGGCAACACTGGTTCTTAGGGTTTCTTCTTTGTACATACAGTACTAGCTTAGTCCGTCGTGCTGTATTTAAAAAACATTTTTCTGCTAAATTGTTTTAAAGCAATTAAACTGCTGTTATTTCAGAGAAATTTTAAAGAAAATACGTGCTGATACAGCTCATTTCAGATCTGTACGTCACGCTATTTGCGAAGTCTGATCACCGTTACCCGAAACCATTTTCCTTTGTTTTTGTTCTTCTATCCGATTTGCCTCAAAATTTGTGGAGAGATAGTTAGAATCAGGAATCGGCTATAGGATACTTTTTATCCTTTATACTGACTCAGTAACGTGAATTTTGCCATAAAAGTATTCATCTGCCGATGACAGTGTCATTGATAACAGAAGTACCAAAGAAGTTGGATTCTCCAAGAGAAGGTAACTGGGAAAATATTCATTTGTGGAAATTGTACTACGCGTTGCTTCTTCTAGAATTCTGTCAACACTGTTAAGTGACGGGAAAGCTACACACTCAGCCTTTAAGTTACCACAAACCATTTCTTAAGAGCGGGTACAACGTCCCGCGGGTTAGCTAGTATTTAAATAACTTGAAATGGGTTGTAACGGAACCAGTGTTCCCCCTCTCCATCCTATACCACCTTTACGACCTCAGGACTACAGGACCCTAAGGCCGGTCCAGGCAGCAGGATGGAGAAGGTATCCAGGCTACGGCTACGCGGCATGCTTGCTTTGCCATAGGCTTGCTCGACGGAGGGGGGGGGGGGTTCTTGCAGCCGCAGCACTGGATGGTGTTACTTTTTCATGCCGGAAAGAAAATAAACAAAAGGGTTCTAAAAAGTTCCGGGGACCCGAAGTTTTGATGAGGGGAAGGGCGTGTTACCGAAGGGGAGGGTCTAGGTGATGAAGACCCTCGGAGGATTTCCCACCCTATGTACCCCAATAGGATACCACCATGGCTGCTGCTTCCTCCTATTCACGCAGCAGCCCCAAACCGGATAAACTTCATCGGCTCCTGTCTACAGACTCATGTCTCGAATATCACCTCCACCTCTGAACCTTTTTTTTGAATTAGACTCTAACCATCTTACTGGTTTCCATTATCTTCAATAAAATTGTAATGAATTCATTTTGTAGATTTTTACAAAATTTATTGAATACTAAAGATTATTAATATCAAACAGTAAAATTCAGTAACGGTTATCGATATATGTACAAAATTAAACGAAAGAAAAAAAAACTTATTATCTAATTATATATATATATATATATATATGATGAAACTTAGATATTTATCTAAATTTATTTAAGGCAAAATCAACAAAAGGTATTAACTGAATAATCTCCTATTACCCGATCCAACTGTAAATAATGTTAAGAAACAAGAGAAAATTAAGCATTACCTTATAATTCGCCGTGGTGCACCCGGTTGATTATTTTAGTTTGTATTGGATTGCTGTTAGGGAAAATTATTATTTAAGAAAAGGATCAGGGATTAGGAATTTTAAACACAACATAAATAGGCACTCATGAACATATATACTAACTCTATAAATTCAATTAAATTATACAAAATTAAACAACAACAAAAAAAAATTATTGAACGTATGGAAGTTTTTCTTTTCTTTTTCTTCTTTTTTGTCAGGGGCAGGGATTCTTAGGTAAGTTATTTTTTTCCTTTAACAGGCACACTGGTAAGTAAAATTGTTTTCTTTATAATTTGTTTTTTTCTTCTTTATTTTTTTTCAGATTAAGATTGGAATTAAGTTTTGATTCACAAGAAACACATTGGTATAACGTCACTGGTAATTATCAGGTTTGGATTCAATTTTGTTTCACAAGAACACATATGTAATTATAACGTCGCTGGTAAAATTATCTTATCGCTTTATTTTTTTTCGTTTGTACAATTAGGGAATTTCATGGATGAATGGACAAGGAACTCACAGGTGAATATAATATACTTTTCTTTTCAGGTTAACTTTTTTTTTCTTTTCAGGGACTTAATTTGATTATTTAGAAAATTTCACCACACAGGGATCACGTAAGTACATTTTTTTCTTCAATTTTCTACACACACTTTTCGTTTCGTTTATTTTAGTTTTTTTAACATTTTTGTACACGGGAACAAAATACACAAGGATACACAGACACAGGTAAGTATATTTCCTTTTTTTTTTTCTTCAGTAATATACACTTTTTTTTCTTTCAGTTTCTTTTTTGTTTCTTTAATTCAAATTTTATCATCTCGTCGTATCGAATATTTTTGTTTTATGTTTCAGTTTTTTTTTCTCTTCTTTGGTTTCAATTATTTCCTTTTTACTTTT
Organism: Sphaerophoria taeniata; assembly: GCA_943590905.1. Classification (NCBI taxonomy): domain Eukaryota; kingdom Metazoa; phylum Arthropoda; class Insecta; order Diptera; family Syrphidae; genus Sphaerophoria; species Sphaerophoria taeniata. The sequence goes on from OX016540.1 coordinate 1,103,604, forward strand.
TTTTATTTTTCAAACAAAATGTTCAAGAACATTCTTTATTTTTGTATGCTTCCAGAATGGAGAGGAAAAAAAAAATTTCCACAACAAATACAAACTAACATACATAAAACACAAGCTGCTTACGAAAAAAAATTATCAACTCAATTCAAAAATTTTGTTTTTTTTCTTTTCGAGTTTGTTTACGTTTTCCCAACGTACTCGATCAAAAAAAATTTCATAGCGTTAGTTTTAGCAAGGTAGTTTAGTGTACAGTAGTTTTATAGTGTTGTATCGTGTGTTATTGTCAGTGTTGTAGGTAAGTATTTTACATGGTTAATATATTTATGTTGTTTTGTTGTAATAAATGTAGGGTAAGTATTGTTTAGTGTTATGATGCGTGGTGATATGTTCTTAAGGTAAGTATAGGTAAGTCTTTAAATGTTTTGTGTTGTGTTGTGCGGTCTGGTATCGTTCCCCACAAAACTTATCCTTTCTCTAAAAATTTTTTGCAGAGAAAGGAGAAGAAAAGGAACGACAGTTGAATTGAATGTCCGGGTAAGGCTTATTGAGTTCTCATGCACAGACTAGCGCCGGGTAGATTGTTGATTATCTTTTAAGATCCTTGGCATGATAAACACCTAATTTTTTCCCTGTAAAATCCTCAAGCTCGTACAAGCTATTGCCTATGGCTCTCGATACTTTCATTTTCGAAAATTTCGGACTTAGTTTCGCATTGAACTTCTTTGAGGCGTCGCTTAAAGCAAAGTTTCTCTTGAAAACGACGTCGCCTACAGAAAACTTCACGTCCTTGCTGCGCAAGTTGTAATTGTTTTCGTAGCGATTATGGGTATTAGCTAGGGAGTTCTTTATTTGAGTGTGCAAAATGTTCATGCGGGATGATTTCGATATTAAATCAATCTCTGCGTTGTTTAGGGCATTCAGTTTTCGCAGTAAAGCGTAATCTGAACCGTGTTCAATGCAAGCTTGCCCAAATAAGGCCTCATAAGGCGAAAGGTTGATTGCAGAGTGCACTGTTGTTCGAAGGGCACTGGCAATTGACTGAAGGTGGAAATCCCAATTCCTTTGGTCTGCGTCGATGTAGCCCCTGATGGCTGCGAGAATCGACCTGTTCACTCTTTCGCTGGCGTTCGCTTGAGGGGAGTAAACACCTGTCCTGACATGAATCACGCCATAGGTGGTCATTCTTTTTTTGAACTCTCGACTTGTGAACTGTTTCCCGTTGTCAGTCAGAACAGTTTCAGGGACTCCAAAGACGCAAAAGACTTCTTCGTGAAGGAATTTTAGTACAGTCTCTGTAGTTGCCTTTCGAAGCGCCTTGACCACCACAAACTTGGTCAACTGGTCCAGCGCAACCACAATATGGGTCTCCTCAATTTAGAAGAATGTATACATTCACCATTGTGTGGAACAATTTTGGAGGCATTTATCCACTTTGTTTGTACAAGTTTTGAAAGTGATAAGCCTTTTATCCGCTCTTCAAAAGATCTTTAACATATTTAGGTTATCCTTACAAAAATAGGGGATGATGTATGAGCATATAAGTACATATATAAGTCCGCCAAGCATCTGATAAGTTTTAGAAACCAAGAAACGTAAAAGAAAACGTTTCTTGGTTTCTTAAACTTATCACATTTTCCAAAGAGAAATTCACTGAAAGGTGAACAAAATTCCTGTGACATCTGCGGCATTTAGAGCTATCAATCTATGCAGTCAGTTGAGGGTTCCTCTATCTAATTATATATCTTCATTTTAAAACACATCTATCCACGACCAACATGACTGTCTTCAAAAGCCTCACCGAACCAGGTGCTAAGCAGGCATATGCTATCTGTTTTTGGTGTCTATTTTAATGCATCCTATACACAAAGATCACATTTTCTAACCGATAACATTAATTTCATTTTCTTCATTCATTTTCATAACCTCAAACACCTGAACCAGATGTTTGGATGTTCCTTGAATTGGTGCGACAATGCGATGATGCTGCGTAAATTTGAGGAACAAGAAAAAGAAACATGATAATGGAGCAAAAGTGTTGGCACATGCCCTTGTTTCTTTGCTAAGCAGGTATCAAGATAGCAGAAGGCCTGCATTTTTGTGAGTGATAATAACATGATACCTTTTCCTTCTATCTTTCCAGGTGTCTTGAAACTAGACATTTTGTCCTTATAAGAAAAAGAAATTATGAGTCGAAATTCAAATAAGAAGTATACCCCTGTTAAAGGTCTGCCAGGTCTTCTCTTAGGAGAAGATGACTCCTTTGCATCCGCTTTCAAAATATTCGTCCTTAATGTTAGATGTTGCGGAACTTCAGCAGGCGGTCTTTCATTGTCTAATGTAGAAAATCATAAATCACATCTCATGGAAGGTATACAGCAAAGCATCTCAACAAAAACCAAATAGGCATCATCCAGCAGCGTGAAAAACGACTTGAAGCACAAAAACCACCTCGTAAAGGATATGCCTGCTGCACAAATACTCTCGTAGAAAATATCTAGGTAGGTGGAAAACATCATTCATGGTTCGTGAAAACAAACGGAATTGTTTTGGGAATACTTGCCAAACGGATGAATGAATGGCTTGCGATGACTATGCCTGAAATAGCTGTATGGTGCTGACTAGAACTGAGCAGAATGCCAGCCAAAGTGGAAATGTTCTTTTTTTTGTGAGGTTTGGTTTGGTTGCGTAGGTACATTATAACGAGGATAATAAATTATTCTTTTTACTTGGAGCAAGAATGTGGTTTGGAAGCAGATATCTGGAAAAAGAACTAAACGATTTGAGCTTAAACAAATGACATGCTTTTTTTTAATTGAAAATGTCAATATTTCGATTTGAAAAAACCCATGAAAGAGTCTCATTTATCTGATGTTCTATGACTGGACTTTTAAAGCTAGAAAAGTCAAAAGTCAAGTATGACTTTCCAAATCTGAATTTTGTTCAGTTCAGATCAATTGTTCTCTTTTTTCGTATGTTATTGACTTAAAGTTTTGTATTGCAGCCCTAATGTTATTCCCAAAAGTTATCATTCGACTCTCAAGAACTTATCGTAAGAAATATAAACAAAAACAAAAACTTTAAACAAGCAATTTCCATTAACACCTCAGGCATTATTGTTTTCTTGAATTTGACATTTCCCCACTTTCCGCTTTCTGTTGTAAAAAAATCTCTTAAGTCGATGTTATCCAATAAAAGTCACTTTACTTTGTTTTATTACATTTCAAGAATAAATTTTGACTTTTAAACTTTGTCGTTTTGCGCGATACAAACGCATAAACACAATCCACCTAAAGCTGATGTTAATGTTGACGTTGGTTGCCCCCACAAAACAATCTGTTAATATTAAAACTTCAAGTGATAATCCTCGAAATGGAGTTATGAGCGAACAAGAAAATAAAAATAAAATAGGTAATAACAATAATTCGTGTGTGAGATGTGCATTGTGCTGTGTTATGATTGGATAATAATTCATTTTTTCTGTTCGTTCATATTTTTAAGGTTAGCAAATTGAATTGGAAAGAAAATAAATAATATTTTTTTTCTTGGAAAATGAAATGAGATGAAAAGAAATCCATTAAAGCGATAGGTCTTCGGGTCGTCGGTCGTCGCCTGTTAAAATGCTTTGAGAGAAAAGTGTTATAAATTGTTGTGTGTTCATTTTATGGGTTTCGATTTAAATGGAGCAAAATTGTTCTTTATTATTTGTGAATGTTCTTTTTTTGTAGACATACAGGATAGATAAATTGTTGTTATGGCAACGATGATCGAGAAGAATCAATGAAATTGTGCAAGATATTTGGGGTCAATTTCGGAACCAATATAGAAAAGTTGTTTTATTTCAGTCCAACTCAGAGGAACGGGAGCTTTTTTCAGATTTCTTGAATTAGGTTTTTGCACCTTGAACAATCCCACTTCTGAAAATGTAAAACATGAAAGTTTTAAGCAAATTGTAACAAAGTAGGAGGCAAAATGGAAGACTACTGTGTAGATATGTAAAATACAAAACTTTCCTCATTAGTTGCGTCCACCCTCAATTTCATTATAGTCCAAATGTTTACTTAAACTAATCGCCCAAAATGTTAATTTCAATCTTTGAATGAACGAAAGCGCCACTTAAATCTAAACAGACACTCAAAGTATGTTTAAAAATAACAAACAAACTTCCCCATATTTGAACAATGCCATTGACAATGACTTCAATATATAGCATTAGCATGCGGTCTGCTATTCCTGACGTCTATTAGCTTAAGAGCCACAACACTTATGCCTTATTTAAATACTGTTTCAAGTTGTAATTTTGTACTCGAAACTAGTTCAAGGTTTATTTTTATTTAATTTTCTTTTTTTCAGGTTTGTCTATATTTGCACTTCAGGCCCACCACAACGAAATAAGTTTATTAGCCACAGACAGAGAGCTGTCTGGTTAGACATTTGCTTGATGATTGTAGCATTTCATTTACCAAGGCACATTGTCGACTAACAAAGGGTAATTATAAGTAAAAAAAAACATCTAACAAACTACATTGGGCAAACGCAAACAACACGTAGAAAAAGATCCTTGAGATTTCTAGGTTTTTCAGTTGTTTATTGAATCGAATAACCACGTTCTTTGTTTTTCTTTAATTTGCGGCAAACTGCAAATTTGAGAGAAACTATTTATAATTTTTCTTGCTGCAGAAAATGGTTTGTTGGCAATTATTAAAATAAAGCCGAGTGCACACGGTGAAACTAATTCAGTTTATTTTAAAACTATCCCACGCCACTTGATTGGATTGCGTTGTGGATTGTGTTCAAATGATTTCAAAAATGTTGCGTAAAGTGACATTTTTTTTATTTCACTTTATTAAGAAGCAAGTTGAATATCATTTAGTTCTCATCAAGTGAACTCTTAAAATTTTTCAATTGAATTGAAATTTTTAAGGACCTCCATTTACTTACCTATACTTTTTGCTACGATCACATATTTTTACGTTCTACTTATAGAGTGAGAATGTAAACAATTCCGGTCGTCGATATTTGTTTTTGTTCGTCTGTGCATCTTATTGATTAATTCACAAGAAAATATTAATACATATCGTAGGGTTAATTAATTGAACAAAGCTCTAGCCAATGAAAAATGAACAACACCAACCACATGTAGTTGCATAACAACAAATCATTACATTAATAAATAAATTACACAGTCTAAAAGGAAAGTGTATAATTCAAGACGATTTGATTTTTATAATTTAAATTGCTGCGCAAAAGGTTTCGATATAACGATTCATTAGATACACATTCGAGTTGTTATAAAACCCGATCATTGAGCAGCACTTCAATACCTTAACAATGCTTAGGCAACGCTTGCTATAATATCATGCATAATTTGTTCCCGAAAGTGCTGCCGCATTAAAAATGCAGCTTTATCCAGATAATATGTATTGCAGAGTTTGGTAAAATGATTGATCCTCCTCAAGGCCTAATTATTTCAAATTGCTTTTCATTCAAATGATTGCTTTACTTTCAACAAAAAAAAAAGAAATAAAACTTTAAGCTCAAATTGAATGCCTTCAAGCACACCGAAATTCAAACTGGTTGTTGATTTTTTTGTTTCGTTTTTTTCTTCTAACTAATGACCGGCGGCGTCAATATGACGCTGGTGTCTAGATATTTATCTGAATATCTACACACTAGATTGGCATCTTAACTTATTGCGTACAAGCCCATGAGCAAAGGTTTTCGTTTTATTTTATTTTTTGAAAAAGTTACAGCACCAGAAGGAAGTGCAAGAAAAGAAAACAAAAATCAAAGCGGCAGCAAAAATATCGAAGATCAAAAACCTTTTAGTCCAGCAACAAGCCCAAAACAACAACTTTTACTTTTCACTATTGGCCGGCCTGATATCGAACGATGTAAGCTGATATGTATACCTAAATAAACGCTGAAATAAATGGCACAGCCTCCAAATGCGTCATGGTATACAGTCAAGGCCAAAAGAAGACCAGCAGTCAAAAAATTGAATTTTGACTAAATAAAACTGATTTATTTAATTGAAATCATTCTTCAAAAGTTGATTTTTACTAAACAAAATAAAACCGCTTCTCGATTTTATTACAAAAAAGAACTGTTGGTTTTCATTTAGTTCCCACTGTCAAAGTTGCAGAAACTAACGAAAGCGAAATTAAATTTCCATAAAGTCAGCCCCTCGATCGATGCAGAATTTGGTGTTCCCAATTTTGTTTTATTTTCTCGTTGATTTCATTTTAGTCGCATGTGTTTTTTTCTAATTTTTTGTATTAGTTTATACTCAAGCCGAGTTTTATATAACTTGCCACTTAACTGTGGAAACAGGTTACCGGCATCGACCAGCTTAAGACCACTTAAGCGTGATGTTGGTTGGCGGGGATAAATCTTAACTTGTTCTTGTTTTGCTAATTTCGATAAAGAAAAAAAAAGACAATTTTCATGGACCGTTTGAAAACTAGTCTCGATGCAGTTTTGACATTTTGAGTTTGTCGTGATGGTGTTTATATGTTTGAGTTTTATTTTGTGAACTGGATTCACAATTGCAGGGTTTTTTTTTAAGGTGGAGCTGGAACCGCTTAAGGAGGTGTCTTTGTAGGAAGTGGACCGAAAAAATGATTATATCAGTACACAATAGTGGCATTTCAGCAGAAATAAGCGTGTTGATATTTTTTTTTGAGATTTAGGCGAAAATGGAAAACAATTGTCTGTTAATGAGATCACAAGGGAAAAAGAAGTATAAGAAGTCGAATTTTGAAGGAAACCACTCATTCTTAGGTTTCATTCATTACGTACACCTGAACACCAAAGTCTCTATAATGCAAAAAAAAGAACACCGTCCGTCGATAGAAAACAAATTCAAAAGTCAACATATTGCTCTAAAAAACTTTACCATATAAACAAAATTCAAATATAAATCTTGTCATACTCCCACACTGGGTTACAGATATGAAATAAATCCGTCCCTTAAACCAAACGCTTTTGCATTTTATGTGCCAAAAGTTTTCAAGTTTCAAGCCAACAATAAAAACTCGTATACTTTACACATCGTTAAAGATAAAACTAAATTTTTCTTCTTTTTGCTTTCAAAACCAACAAAGCAATCATCACGTTTCATTCTTGTGACGACACATCTCGTTTTTCATTTTTTCTCTGTCAAACCAACAATTCAACATTGAGGCCAAACCAACCAACAGCAACATCGTGACTTCTCCCATTCTAGAGCTTAGCTCAGAGGATAAAGCATATCAGTTTTATGGAGCATCATTAATCGTTTTTAACGATTTAAAAAAAGAAATAATAAACAAATCCACTCGGTCAAATTAAAATGAAATTTGGAACACTTCTGGGCAGAATTCCAAAACGTGTTTTTTGTTCAAGTCATTAGCTGTTGCCTCCATATAGAAATCATATCTCAAATCTCTGTCGCCGCCGCTATTTGTTTGGGTGATGTGCATCGTATATGAATCATTACAGCCTATGGCGGATTCGTTTTTTTGAAGTTAAGTTTTACGGGTCTGCGCTGTGCTTAAATGCTTTGCTTAATTTATAAAATTGGTTTAAAAATTTTTTTGTTCCCTAGGGAGCTGTAAAATTTGGTTTTGAAATTATGTCGACGAATGCAATTAGCGTCCATCGAATTGGATACTTTCTCAGAATTTAATATCAAAAACACTGTTCAAAAACAAGTCCTGAAGGGTATAGAATTTCAAAAGTAATTTTACTACCAAATTAAAATTCGGTCCAGGCGAAAGCTCATAAAACGAACAGCAAAACGATGTGGAAATGTTAAAAAATACAGCAATGAAATATTTTTATTAGCAACACATCTCCCTCTACCAGAAACTCAAGAGAACAGCCAGGGCCGGGGCCGAAACATTTGTTTTTTGAATTACACATTGTTTATGATGTTGAGTAATGAGCCTGTCCTCAAACAAACATAAGGGCATATTTTGGCGTTTTATTTTTACCCCATCCCATACACATGTTGCACGTCTGGTGGTGCATTTTCCTGTAAAATGTCTTGACCTACATTTCCGCATGACACAAAGTCCCACACTAGTTGTTTACTATGTGCAAGAAAAGCGTAGCGTGGCAGCAGAATGTGAAGAAATATATATTCATGGTTATTGGCTATCATGCTCAAACTTAATCCTCATAAAATTTACGATATGATTTGAGGGGAGAACTTAGGCACTTGTTGTGAGGCATATGAAATTGATTAAATTTTGTGTTGTGACTTGGATATGTCTGTTCTGCTTTTAAATATAGATTTTGTTGAAATTGGCTTGACAGCCTTTGCTGATGAAATATGAATGCACCGCTTTATGGTTGATTTATCGAAATTAATCGAGTTTTTAGAGTTGTTTTTTTTTTCCTCAATGAAAATTATGATTGTGCCGATGTATTTATAGGATTTATAGGACTTATTTATGGATTCAAAAGAAGCTCAAGCAGGGTTTTTAAGGAAAATCATTTCGTAATATATAAAATTTTAAACTTAACAAGCATAGTTCACCACTGTCACTTTGAAGTCACAAAGCACTCATAACAAATACTTATCAGCATCATTTTAAGCTTTTTTAATACCGTCATTAGCTAGCATCATACCTCCTTACCAAAAAATCTGAATAATAATATTCTTTGCAGAAAAAAAAACATTCACTTTTTTCTTCCATTTTATTTTTTCATTAGCAAGCCTTTTAGTACGTATTTTTGTTGCTTAACCTACAAACTTGATTTTCTCATGTCATTCAGTTTTAAATTGGCTCAGGTAGGTGTGAGTTTGTAGGTTTGAATGAGCATAATATACACGACAGCGGAGGTAGAAAGGAAAACCATACACCAAGAAGCCCAGGAAAAAGTAACGAACGCCTCTCCGAAGATAATCACGACAACTCCAACTCCACTCTCATTGTTAGCTAGTAAGTATTTTACTTAAAGATGAACTCAATGTTGTTGTGGTTTTTTTTATGTTTTTTGAAAGTGCTTGATGATGAGTTCACTTTACTTCTCCAACTCCGGCTGGCAAGAGAGTATGACGATGACGGCGACAGCGGTGACCTACAAAAAGCCACGACCAACCAAGCTAGTAACGACATGCAGCAAATACAACAACTTCAACGGCTTCAATGTAAGCAATGAAACTACGACGAACGACACGACACGTTTTTAGCTCTTCTATTATCTAGTAGTTGGATACGTTTTTGTTGTTGGAAACTTTCTGTTCTTAAGACCCAGACACTTCCATAGAATTAAACTATTGATTAAGATTTTTAATTTTCCCTGCTGCCGGCGTAATTATTAATTTTTTTCCTTTTTTCTCTCGAAGGGAATAATTTGTATCTGTCTGGCGGTGTGTTTTTTCTATGATCTTGTCTTGAGTTAAATCAAAGCCACAAAGAATGAAATGTTGAGATCGAAAGAAAAAACACCCGGGACTCGGATAAATAGGGTACAGCAATAGTTGAGATTCCTTATGGTTCCGTCTACTCAATTCAACACGACTCGCGGTATTGGCATCCGGGAAGATGATGTAGCGAATGTGGGTCGTAGCTGTTGGCCGTTGTTGCATTATGATTAGAAAATTTCTTTTATCTGAGGTTGCAATCGAAATGGATGGATTTCTTTCTTCATTCTTCATGTGGTTGTTGTCATTGATGTGTCTGGTCTTTGTTCGTTTATGATAGAGGGAATGATCGAACTAGCGCTAGTTGTTGTTAAAAATTAATATTGATTTTTAAAATTTTAATTGAATTTGTTTCCAATTTATTTACAAAAATTACTACAAACAAACTTAACAATCCTTTTCGATAACAGACATGTGTCGAACATAGTCAACCTTTTTTTCAAATTAATTGAGAATTTTTTCAGTTTACGAAATTGAAAATAAAATATTACACAAACCAAAAAACAAGCAAAAAACAAGCAAAAAACAACTTCCATTCGGTTAGGTACCTTTCAGAATAACATTCAATTATATGAACCGTCTGGCAATGCTATATAAGACACAAAAGTGAAGAAAAACAAATATCCTCACAGCTATTAAGGCAAGACACTTACTTTGCGAACCTAACTTGGGTCGCCGTTGGCGACGAAAGGTGTACAATAAAAAGGGAGCAAAATCCTCCAGGAAAATTATGTACATAACTTTTTTTTTATTTATTCCTTCTTGCCAGCAGAGAGAGAGTATTTTTTTTCTTCACCTATTTTTTCGTTCATCCGTTTTTTAAGGGAAATGAAGAAAACTCACTTCTTTTTTCTTTTGCGTCTTCTTTTATTTTTCTTCTGTCAATGACAACAGTAAGAGTGAAGAGGGACCTCAGCAGACTCGGATTCTGTGGGCGGCATGCTGATGACTTCCTTCAACATGATGTCTCGTTGTTGCCTTTTAGCCTCGCAAGAACCATCATAGGTAATTCTCAATAAATTGATAAATGAATAGCAGAAAGAAGGACAGACACAGGCGAATACGAGTATGAAAAAAAATATCTTTTTTCTTTCTGCCTTTATAGTCTTTCATGCTCGTCTTATAACCGTTTCCTAGGGATGAGTCTGAGCTATTTCCTCTTGACAAAGTTGTTGCCTTGGACACGGTGATTCCAAAGAAGCTTGACATTCAATTGCTTTAGCGTCGAAATCCATCCATATTTCCATCGCGACTAAATTGTTGGGAATTGAGAACAAAAAAAAATTATCGTATTCGATTCGAGAGGCGAAATCAAGAGGAAAACAAAATAATTGAAAATTTCATTCCATGTCTTTTGGGTAATTTTTTGCTCAACTTCTTTTTGTATTTTTTTTTTCATTTTTTCCCCTGACAAAACCCATGAGAAGATCAGATGAAGCAGGGCTATAAGTGTATACTTACTTAGAAACAAAGTACTTTCGATTTGGGATGATTGTTAGGTCGCGCATGGATGTAATGGATTCGATAACCGATTAGGCTAACGAACACAGAAAAGAAAAAAAATCAAAGTACATCGTTGAGAAACAGAGGGTAACTGTTTGTTTTTGTCGTTTTAATTTACTCTGCACAAAAATAAAATGGAAACTAAAATGGAATGTATGGAAAAGGGTTTGTTTTTCTTGGTCACATATTGCAGAATGTGATTTAAATTAAAATAAAACTGTTCACAATTTTGTTTAATGTAATGACATTTGGTTGAATTGCAACATTTTCCGTTTTTATTTCGCACCCACTTGAGAAAATTGTTATAAAAAGAAATGTTGAAGATAAAATTATTTGTTTATGCACAATTTCCCAATGTCAACCCACACAATAAAATTTCAAATGTCAGAGTGACACCCGTCAAGGCTAAAGCAATTAAAACTCAATCAAAATTATGAGATAAGCCAATCAACTTTAATAAAACTGTTACAAAATTTTCTTCTTGCAACTAAAATGACAAAATGCTCTTTATTAAAATTTCTATATCTCGGCTGCATCTTAGTTCTTTCTTACTGTCAAATTATTTAACTTCCGACTGGCTTTTCATTGAACCTGAGAGAAACTCTTTTTACGTTTAAATGGCATAATATCTCAGATGCCTCTATACATAAGAATGTATATATATATATATATTTTGCCGTTTCAAAGAAATAAGAAAAAAAAACCTCAACTCAAGTAATAAACAAAATTGGACTCACCAATCTTCCGTCCACACAGAAAACAAAAAATTACTTTTACTTTTTGCATGACACAGAGGGAAAATAAAATCAAAGCAAACAAGAGACAAAAACTTAATTGAATAAAATATCCCCGGCATAGCATTGTGCGCTTTTCCCCGTCTCTTTGCCATTTGCAAATAAAGTGAACGTAAAAACGTGAATTTGGATATCACCATCACCCGGCATGCTTTATTAGATTCACAAAAAAAAAAAAATGAGTTTCCTCATTAAAATATGAATGCAAATTTCCATTGATTCCAATCCAAACACAAAAAACAAAACAAAACATAAAAAGAAACGAACGAAACCCATTAGGAGAAAGAAAAGACCTATCAGATAAATAAAACGAAGCCAGCAATATTAAAAACATGACAAACCATAAGAAAAGCATTACAAATTATTTATTCCGAGTGGCTGAACATTCAACATGCAAACATACATCCATATCAGCAGTTAAGATACTTTCGAAGTTGCTGTCGAGAAAATGCAACATGTCACACTCCTTCCTATGAAATTAGCAAACAAAAAAACTTATTCGCTAAAATTCAAGACAATAGCCATACGAATTTGAACTTGCACTTGATTTGTTGAAACCTTTGATTTTCGTTTCAGAAGTCAGAACTCAGTCGTTCATATTTAATTTCTTTTAAATAAAGCCCCTTGAGTGAAAATTCAGAAAAGGTTCACTATGGCGTATACGTATTTTTTTATTTAACATTTTTGGTTTGTTTTTTTTAGAATTTCGAACAGATCCATTATCATGCAAACGACCTGCAACTAATTTGACAGACTCATTATTAATTAAAGTGTTAACAAAAGCTGTAATATTCGCTGCTTGAACTAAACTTGATAGTTCAGAAAAACCAAATCTGCCTATTTCAAACTGAATGACAAATTCAGTCACGCTCATTGACTCCAAGTAATATCTGTTACTTCAATCTTAAGTGAATTCATTCTCTGTGTTATAACTCAATTTACCGCAAGAACTTTCAGGGAAAAAAACCATAGATATCTCGATCGAACAATCATTCAAAAACTAAAAAAAACTAACACATTACATGACTCAGCACAGCCGTGTTACGTGAATTGCATAATCTTGCACAAGCATTTCAGTTGTTTCGTTTGTTCATCCAATTACTATACACACCGAGCCGGGGCTAGCAACGCGCAATTCGATGTTATTCTTCGGCAAGTATTGAATTTATGAGTTATTGGCTTGTTCATTTAAGTTTAGCAACACTCTAAGCGTCAATGATATATGGACAAATTTGGTAATCTGAACGAACCGAGTCTGTGGTCAGTAGGCCGCTCTTTCTTTGAAACCAGCTCATCAATTTAGGATTGCAAGGATTAACAATGATGTTTTTCATTAAACAAAGTAGATAGAATCCGTTTTCTCATGATCGTTGTCGTTTATGTTAATTAAATGTTCATAAAGTTCAAACCCCTTTTCGTAAGATTGTTCAGGAAATCCCCCTTCTTACATACTCTTAATCCGAGAGTTGTAAGCAGCACAGAGAAACAAAATCACATCCGACAACATAAACAAACGCTACGAGACGAAGGAAGGAAACGAGAAGCAAAAAACAAAAAATCTCAACAAAGTAAAGTGAAATCTTTTCCATTTTCATTCAAGGGTATAATAAAAGGCTTTATGTTTAATCCATTGGAAAACAGAGAAAGTATTTTCTTTCAGATGACCTCCTCCGAGCATATTGTATGTGTATAGGACACAGCAGCGGGCTTGGATGGGGCTGTCAACGGCGCGGCGGTGAAGTGCGTCGCAGTTGTGGTAAATATTTTCCTTCATTACTCCAACAACGAGTTGTTTTTGTTTCTCAACATCTGCAATTGTTGAATTTAGGGTTGCTGATCTTTTAAAAGCATACAAATTCTTTTACTCCTAGAGATGGTAACCCTAAGGAATAAACGGAACAGAAAAGTACATTATTTACTCCCCAAGTTCTTTTATTTCGGCTTAGGTTTATTAATTAGTATCTTTTAAAAGGTAAAAAACACACCTCAAGTCGGGAAGAGGTAAAAAAAATTGTACAATGTCACCCGGTAGAGCTCTTTGGTGGTGTCTTTTTCACCCAAAGCTATATAAATCTTGATATTTTAAGATAAGGTAATCTCATGCCTATTAATTTGAATTTAATTTTGTGGAAGAAAGACGAATAGCAATAAAAAGGAAAAAAAAGAAAACAACACAAAAAAAAAAACAGGAGAAACGAAACAAAAAAATAAAATAAAAACAATTAGAATGTAAATTAGTACGGGATTTGAACTCAATGTCACTTCGGATTGAGAATACTTTTTCCTTTGATTAAAAAGCTTGAATGAGGCAGCCAAGTTCGTTTATCGTTATTGGCCTTGGTGTTTGAAAGGAAGTCAAGTATAATTGTCTTTGTCATTTCTTTTGAGTTGAAAAAACGAAGAAAAATCAAAATCTTTTTATTACGTAATTATGTAGCTCTTTGAGGATTCCTAGGGTATTATTTGTTTTAGGTTCTCTAAAGAAGATTGGATGGATGAGAAAAAGCTTTAAATTTAATTAAAAGAAAAGCCAGATTGGTTGTCGTATGTTAAAATATATCCCTCTGCTTAGCAAAGTTGATGAAAAAACCTTTTAAAGAGAAGTTATTTCTTAGAAAAACCAGATTGAATACTTCCGCCGCATTACTTCCTCACCATTGTTTTTCTAAAAGTTTCAATTTGAACGAACAGTATAGGTCAAGTAAGGAACTTATATTGAATCTCAATTTTGCATTACATCTTTGCTTGAAAGCCAAAAAAAAGTAAAGCTTTTAATTAGGTTTCTTTTTTGCTTGGGATTATTGTTGCCGTAAATCAAACTTTATTGCTTTTTCGTGTGAGAGAAGTTCCAGAATTTAGTAAGAAGCAATTCATTGTATATGAAATCTAGAAACCACTTTAAAGCAACATAAATATAAAAATTCATTCTGACAAAAAATTTAATGCACAGTTTCCCAGAAAGTACCTACGAAGGTATATTTTCCGACGAAATGGTTCAACCTAGCATCTTAAACCATATAACCTCCTTGAGGAAAGAGTCTTTGTCACCATAAATTCGTTGTTATTTGTGTTGCTGCGGCTGGTCTTGGCTGTTGACATGAACGAGGTGCTTGACCAAAATAATTCTCATGACGATGACGGCAACAGCGGTGGTTACGGAGCTGCTACCACCAAATGTCAGCAACACAGCAGCCGTAACCAAGTTCTTTGCAAATTTAACCTTGAGCTTGAGGCATCATTATACCCTCGTTCTTATGTTTTGTTTGTGTTTTACTTATCTCTGACTTGGAGATACATTCATATACCCATGTTGACGACGCCGTACAATGACGTTGTGTGGTTACAATTGAGTACACTCCCGTTCATGCATACAAGATGAAGTTACAGAGCAGAACAGAGTGCATTCACAATATTGACAAGTCTAGAACAATAAAGCAAGCTAAGGTATACCGAACCCCCGACGTATCGAATAGTTGTCGGACGTAAGTTTATCTTAGAAGTTTCTGAATTCCTCGTCTGCAATCCTAGAATCAAATACTTGTTTACCTCTAGAGCAAAATTTGTGCCCTACCCAAATTTATCGGGTAGATGGGGTGATGGGTATGGGGCATGCTTTATGAAGGTTCGATATGGGAATACATAGCATTTCTTGCCAGTGCCAACTTGATGTTGGTATATCTATGGCACACCGCACTTATTATAGACCTACCATTCTCATCATGCTTCGTTGGTTCGTCTACCTGGATATCCTGTTCCAGGGATATCTCTCGGGAATCAAATTGATTCTGATGCAATTTACTAATGCACATAATGTTTATGAGCTGAGTATCACATTTCACGTTAAATTATGTGCAAGGTGGGTAGTAGGTTTGGGTTACGGTGTTCACCTGACAGACGAAATATGCTCGACTAAAATGTACATCTTGACTTGACGGAAGGGCCAACGCTGTACACGTTGCTATTTATGTGTCAAAAAAATAAACAAGGTACCCTACTTTGTATCACGAAGGAATAATAATGAAAGATCTAATAATAAAGGATGTCTAGCTGTATGAGAAAATTCAAGGGATAATATCAATATCAAATTATGTAGCGTTAAATTAATTAATAGAATATGTTTGTTGTTGCAATTGTACGAAATGTATAGGCTAAGATGGTTTAGAGCCACCGAGGGAATATGCAATAACTTTTAAGCTCATTTGATCTTCGACTATGCACTGGAAGAACGGGTATAGTAGAGAATGACTGCCGAATTCGGTATCCTGTGCCGATGAATTTGTGTAGGAGCCTTGTTTGATAAGGACGAAATTTACAGGATTGCGAAACACGCCGTAAGATTATAATTAATTACACTTAAATGACCTTTAAAGTCAATAAATGATAAACCATTGAAGGTACGAAATTATAAAACTAGGAAATTATAAATGTGAGTCCTAAAACCACCTGTTTTTAAATCTTCCATTCTGGCATAAGACGATTTTTAGTTGAATAATGTTTTAAAACGAGTTAATAAATAATGTTTTATTGCGAGTTACGTAAGTTTAAATTTATCAAACGAAATTACTTGCAATTAAAAATTACTTTAGACGTAATTGATGATCTTTTAGGAATCAGATTTAATGGATTTTCAGAAGTGTTTTACTTTTATGAATATTCGTCTTTTTCACACGTCAAATAAAGAACAAGAAATAAATATCGCTTAGGTATTGCCGCGTTAACAAATCTAAATTGGACTTTTTCAAGCTCGAACAGATTTCTAAATTAGATAATGTCCAAAACATAAGCCACTTCAACAAAACCAAAATTTATATCTCCTTTTAAAGAATCGTTTAACTCTACTGACGATGAAATGTATTTCTGTACAAAAAAAAATTCTGTCAGAATAATGATAAAATTGGATTTGGTTTCCTTTTCTATTCAAGCCTTTTTTTAATTGGCATTATTATGACTTGGACGTTTATATTCTTGTTTGTTCTTTAATTTCTTGCTATCTAAAGCTTTTAATGATAGCCTTTTATACACGAAAATAAGTTTAAAATGTTAAAAACCATGTAAGGTCATTAAATTTAGACCTAAAGTTTCCAGGGTCAGGGAGACGATTTCCCTATTCTCACGCTTTTTGACATGAACCTAGAAGCACTCTGACGCATGTAAATTTTTACAATCACAAAAACAAATATACCTACTTTCAGTGAATCAAATAAAAGAATACAAGTTCACTGTTTAAGGGTGTCTTTATGAATGCATAAAGATTCCGGATAACCCACACTTTTCACGTGCAGATGAATGAATGCGTATAGACACAAATATATACGTTCATGTCGTTTGGCCTCTTACCTGAAAAAAGGAAACAAACCTTCATTAGTTTGGGTTAGAAAAAAGGCAGTTACATAATTTACAATTTGTATTCAAAAAGCAATCAATTGAATTAAATTTTATTTAAGCTCTGTTGAAGGCGGTTATGAGGTGAACGTGAGGTTTAAGGAAAATTGATGCACAAACACGTTGTCAGACTAGACGTTTGAAGGATTTATGATAAACCATAATTTTTGTATCACATCAAAAGCACGTAGGTACATTGAAATCGATGTTCCTATTATGTTTTGGGGATATATAATAGAAAAAAGTGTTTTATTTCTTTTTTTGGGCTTTTGATTAACAGATAACACAATTTGGTTTAGCTTGTGTTTTTAACTAGATTGACTTAAAACCTTACTCACTTAAGAGTTTTGGCTTTGTGTAACGTTGTAAAACATGGCTTAACATTTCAACGGCTGTGGCTTGGGATTTCCAATACGATCCATTGAATCATAATAAACATACTCTTAAAACAGTTTGTCACTTTCCATGCTAAAAGACTGACAGTCAAGAAAACGAAAATAAGAAACAACACAAGAGGAGAAAGTTGTGTTTGTGTGCTGCTTTTGCAAGTCATCATCGCTGCCCCAATGAACATAACATAATTCAAAAATGTCCTAGACCCTAAAAGCTACCGCCCTATGGTCCATTATTATTATTTTTTTTCCCTTTGATTTTGGTGATATTTTGTTTGGCCATAACCTTTTTTGAATGAATGGCTATATCGAGTCGACGAGAAAAGTGGGCGAAACCTATAAAACAAAATTTTATTTTTATTCCCCCAAATCGGATTTGATCTATTTTGAATTTTTTTTTGTTAATCCTGCAATTATACCTCCTTTAACATATCGCGCTTTGTTATGAGTTTTGTTGGCAGCAAAAACAATATGAATAATGAAAGTCTATAAAATTAGTAATATTCTCTGGAACTGCCCTCTTAATGTGAGTTTCTTTGACCACCGCAGGTCTTAATCCAATCAAAATACAACAGCACAAAAAAAAAAGAAAAATGAAAAAAAATCCAAACGAATCCCCTTGGGAGTGTATTCATAAATAATTCCGCGCGCTGCTGCCAGTTTCCACCCATTTTATTGCAAGGTCTCAGGAACAGAGAGAATATTTACAATACAAAAACAACAATAACAAAACACAAAATCGCACAATCTTTTAGGTGTCTTCGTTGTTTTGTTATCCTTTTGAATAGCTTTTATCTTAATCTGCATAGACTGGCAAATCATACTCGCGTTCGACTTGAAGCACGATTTTTATTTTTAACTTTTAACTCTTAGAGTCTTGAAAGGAGAGTTCTTTACAATTTATAAATACAAAAAGATACTTTGTAGTTTGTTGTTGTTGCTGGCCCCAACCCCACGTGATATTATCTCTCTGATGGTATAAATGTATCGCTTTAGCTGAGGTCGAATTTCGATGAGTTGGGTATTTGTTGTTATTGTTCCTTCTGCCTTTTTCCCTGGGCACGGTTTTTGTGTCTTTTTGCTTTTGCTTAACTTTTCTTTTAAGCTTGTTGTATTTGTAAGAGATATCACGACGCCTCTGGCACTGGCTTAAACAGCAGTCAAGAACACCAGAAATACGTTTGCTCTTCTGTAGTCGATGTTTAAGGTTTTTTCATTTAACTCAGAAAATTAAGGAAAATTGATGGTTTTAAAATATTCTAATAATTGATCAAACTGCCTCTTGCAAATGATAGAATTTAAGGCTTAGTCGCTTTTCCTGCGGGAAACAGTGGGCAACAAATGAGCATAATATGTAGTTGATATCTTTTGTCAATAATGCTTCAAGAAGGTGAGAGTACACAAGGGGATTGCTTTGCAGTTGTTAAAGGATTTTTTTTTATTTTCTTAGACCTCATTATATATCCAACAAAAGTATAAATTATATTCAAGATTTTCTGAGCCTGGAGGCTACGGCTAACAGCTCAGAAAAAAATTGAATTAAATTGGAAGTAGGTGCTAATATCGGAGCAAAGCGAAAGTACAACAATTTTAGTTAAATTTACCATAAAAGATTTAAGAATTTTGTCAGAAATATTTCTTCAAAGGCTACTGTAAGTATTGGTCTGAAAAATTTAAACAAAAACACAAGCGGCACGAATGAATCGATATGTGGGGACTGATGGAAAGATACAGGCAAGCAGGCCGTTTTGTCGACTTCACTAAAACGTTAACCAATTCGACCAAAGGCAAAATAACTATTCAGTAATGTAAATTCAAAATGTGTATTTTATAAAAAAAAAAAAAGCTTGACCTTTTCATCTGCATGTAACGAAATAATCCAAAATCATCTGGACTGTCTCCTCTTACCACAACTTCTTAATTTTTCCATCTGAGCTAAAACTAAAATTTTGGTGTGAACATTTCCTCATTTCACAAACCAATTTTTGCACCAACTAAAATCAATAACAATAAAACAACAACAATAACATCAAAAACCAATTACAGTCTGTGATCCGCCGTTGAATGCTGAATCATTCATGGGATCGGCTCTCATTTGCACCGCAGCAGCGTCTACAGTCGAATATACATACAAACCTTAAGCGTAACCACAATCAATAAATTTGCTATCCCCAAACCAAGCTAACCACCCATACCCAATTTAAAATTCGACCAGACACGAAAACGAATCTCCTTCTGCCCACAACGATTATTCATTTGATGGTGAATCGAACGAAGGAACAATTTTACGTCCATCGAACGACGGTGCGGCCCGGTCGGTGATGGAGGCGGCAATGGCAGTGGTGGCGTGTCCAAAATGTTACCTCTGTCGGAAAACAAGTTTTAAAATTCGACTAAATATACGACCAGCAAAGTAACGAACAAAAAGGCGAAGAAACAAAAAAGTGAAAGTCTTGCAAACTATGATCACGATTAATTTTCGTTTGACTTTAGGTTGAGGAATAAACAAAAAAAAAAAAAAAACAGGCAGAGAAAAAACAAAAGGCAAAGGTGTTAAGTAAGGCTATCCGAATTCAGTTGAAGAAACAAATTCGTCTCAGACTCAAGTGAGAGGAAAGAAATTTCATCAAACCAACAGATCTCCAACCAACCAACATTATCTATCTATCTATCTGTCAAAAAAAGATGTAGGTACCTTTTTTTCTGTAGCAAAAAAAAAAACAAGAAAATACACCGTTAGCTATTAAGTTAAACCTAAAAACTAAGCACGACCATCAGTCATTCAACTCTGAACTAAACCTTTCTCCGTCGTCAGTCAATCAGCCAGCAAACTGTGTGTTGTTTTGTCTTTATGGCCAAATGATGAAGAGGAATCTTCTCCAGATGACTTTACCAAAATGGGAAGCTTGTGCGAGCGAACGATCGTTCACTATAAATGGTGGTGTTGAAACCTGGGCTGATGAGTTGCACTAAGTAGACGAAAAGAAGATTAAATACTTTTTATAGGTACTAGGTTGTAGAAACGGTATATGGCGTCTTCTGTAACAACACCATCGCACTGCTGGCTGTCGCAACTGGTTTACCCCAGGTGAACATCCTGTATCTCTTTGTATGTGTTTTTATTTCCATCTTTTCGCCTCCGCCAAAGGCAATGCCAACCAAGTGTACAACAAACGGGTTTTGTCTTTGCAAAAGTGTATCACGGCAACGGCAACAATGATGACTAAGTGCGAGTTGGCTCATTGCAAATCAAGTGTTGCCACTTTATTGATTTAAATAGTTGAATTACTTTTTACACTACAGAATTTATAATCTAATTGGTCAGAAGAGTTTCGATGGACATGTACAATTTTAATCATCATTTAACTTAAATAATATGATAAAGTCGAATTTTTGTAATAACTTGTTTTGATTTTTAGCAATGTAAAGGTATGACAAGACTAAGCCAACGCAACGTTTCTATGATTTAAATGAAAAAATAGATGATTTGCTGTTCTCTTTCATAAAAAATCGTGTTGCTTTCAATGCAAAAGTTCAACTGGAGGGTGAACCGAAACTAAGAGAGATGATTGATGTCATGGCGATTCATGATTACGAGCTCATTAGGGACCATACAATAACCATCAAACTAAATTTCCCCTAAAAACCTTCAACCCATCATCATAACATGAAAACGTGATATTTTCAAGACTTGCATTAGACGGTGCACGTGGCTCACTAATGATCAATTTTGCAAACGCAAAGTTTGTACATTTCGGATTCTGAGTTTGTTTGCTGTATCCTGGAGATATTTTTTGTTGTTTTCTAATTTTCATTTTCCTATGCTCTACTCGCATGGAATCTATTCTAAAAGAGGGATTTGTTCGTTTCTTCCCAGCTTTTCGTTCACTTGCAAAAAGGCTCGAAAGATTAATAAGGATTCCCATTCAAGCATCATTAAATGCCGTTACCAAAGTGACTATCGCAAGTGTAGTTGTTTTTGTTGATGTTGTTGTTATGGAGCTTTGTACCTACAACTGCAACATACCTTGGTTGACGGATAAACTTTATAACTTAGAAATAAACCTACGAGTTGCGATAAATTGAAACTACAGGAAGAACTTTTTCCTCCACTCATTGAGAGCTAATCAGGTTCAGACAGTTGCATGCTTTAGGAGGGATTTTTTGTAGTGTTTTCTATGCAAACTCGAAAATTGTTGCTTCTGAAAAAAAGAAAAGGGTAACAAAACAACATGTTGAGATGCTTTCTTCTAACGATGAAAATGCCCTCGAGGTCGTTTATAACGCAGATGGAAATGTATCATAACTTTATAAAACAACGAGAGCGAAATTTCATTACTATATACATTGCAACATGGGGATTCAGATTCGGTCTGCTGTTGCTGCTGGTCTGTTAGAATAGAAGTTTCTAGCAGAACTTTTCTTGGAATAATGTAATTTAAGTTAACTGCTGGAAGGTTTGGGATATTTTGATCTTTAATTACCCGAGTAACGAAAACATTAACATTTTAAAGGAATAACAGGACTGAGCAGACCAAAGCTGTTAAATATGGATTAACGATGGAGATAAAAAGGGGACTGGTTGAAAATGGAGATATTAATTGGGTGTGACTGATTGGAGACTAGGAATACCTCAAGATCTTAATTCCTTGTTTAACGAAGCCAAAGGAAATGGATCAATTAAACCTGTGTTTGGTTCGGGTACTTAGGTTTTAATAACCCTCTTAAATCTTGTGAAGGGGTGAAACTACGAAAGGATTTTGTGAGTTTTTGGAGAAATAATCATCGCTGCTGTTGCAAAAGTGGTTCTAAAATCGGATTAATTTCTGGCAATCTATAAGGTTTGGATTAGTATAAGGTATAGGATATGACTGTTGAGTTGATTTTTAACAATTGGTCCCATTAAGAAAAATTATACGACAAGAGAGGACAAGAAAACTCAAACCGAATCCCAGCATTCAATACGAAATAGTTGAAGGTAACTTAAACATTAAAACGGCAAATCTGACGCTGAGATATTTTTAGGAGTCGGAGATAAGTACTGTTCAGGTTCACACGTAGTTCATACCTAAGCGCGACATATATTTTTTTCCTCGACGATAACAGACAGCAATCACAATTCAATACTGTCAAGCTCAAAATTTTCTTCGTATAAAACACAAAATACCAAACAAACGGAGATTAAGAAGAATTAAAACAAAAACCCAAACTCGTCCAGACAACTTTCCAGATTTGGCTTTATTTGAAGAAAACGTTAAAAATAAAACCTAAATAAAGGTTTTTTTTTCGCTTGTTTTTTGTTCTTATTTGTATGCGGTTTGGTTCTTTTGTTTGAGTTTTTATTGCTGGCCTTGTTGCCAAAGTAAAGCAGCTCCCCCAATATCTGGTGCCACCGCAGAGGATCCAAACCGAAGCCAAACTTGCCAGTCAAGTCCGCCAATATTTTTTTCTGATTCTCGTCGTCTTTGGTAGATGCTTCGACGGTCGTCATAGTTTCTTACATCCTCCGTGTCGTGCCATAATGTCCCCTCCTGTTTTCATCAACTCAATCTTCTCTTGCTCCATTGACTGCACTCAATTTGTGAGGAAAACCGAAATGTTTTTTGAGCAACCGCAAGCACAACTCAACATAGCTACCACTACTAAACAAGAATATAATTTTTGTTGATTGTAGAATAAATAAAGAAAGGCAATCATGCGTCTCTGGCTCTGCTCGCTCTCCTCCAGAAATATGTTGCCAAGCCTTTTCCATCATTCATTGAACTGGCTAAGCCCACGCTGGTTTTTTCGAAGACATGAAGTTGTGTAGTTTGATGACAATACCCAGCCAGTATGCAGTGTTTGATTGACCAGACGGAGCAGAGAGCATAAGATATGGCTTATGAAGAAGCACCAGAAGGAGGAAAAGTTGGGAATCGGAGTTACCTTCTCCTCATAAAGTGTGTCAAACGACCGCAATGCTGTGATGGTGAAATCAGGTTTCTCTGTGTGCTTCTAAGTTTTGTAGAAGAGTGTAAATCGGTTCAGTATCACAATAGTCGTTGTTGACGATGGTTTTGGTCTGTTTGATATGATTGCCAACTTAGTTGGCTTTGGGGTTATAATTTTTTCGGACAGAATAACTTGTCTGAAGAAAATCATTGGAACTACAATGCAAGCAGGTATAGGTATACATCCAACGAAAAAATGGCAAAGATGGCAAGCATACTTCAACATTCTCATTTCTGGGTAACATAAACTAGCTCCACTTCAAGCTGCATCTGAACCCCAGACGTTGTATTTACAATATGCCCACGACGACCGACGACGTCCGTCGTTGAAACGAAGTCGACAATAACTACGGAGATGAGCGGGTTCTGGAAAAGTTTTCGTTTACTACGGTTTTAAAATGAATTGTTTTTGTTGGGTTTGGGTTTTGGAGGGAAAACGTTTCTACAAGACAAATTTTCTTCTTCACGTTTTTGCATCTTTTAAAATTCAATTTCAAAGAGCTCGATTCCTTTCCTTAGCAGCATCACAAAAAATTGTAAACGAAAACAACAACAAAAAAGTGTTTCAATGCCATCACCTTGGTTTGGTTCATGTTCCTAAAACAAAATCGTTCAAACAAAAGGATGGGTTTACACTCTTACCAACAACCAGACATACGACAACGTGACAAAGGATTCATGCAGAGAGAAGAAGTGAGTCATTGAAGTGCTTTTTTTGTTTGTCATTTCATTGTAGTTTTTGGTTTCATTAACAATTCCTTTTTGCCTTTGATAAATTTTTTAATTAGCAAGAAATAAAAACAACTTATTCAAAAAAGTGTTAACGTCAAAATGATGAAGCTTATACAGGGAGCTGGATGTAGGTGACGGAAGGAAGATACCTGCAAGGTTTTAGAGTGTGAAAAAGGTTAATTGGGACGCAGATAGAGGAATAATATTTTTTTGGCATTATGAGCGAGAAAATTTTAATTTAATTTTGTGTGGCAGGTTTCGTTATTTGAACGTTTATATTTTAATTCAACATTAATGTTCAGTTTAACAAGCAGTAGATAGAAGCGAAAGATAGACGAAAAACAAAGCGTTTCTTCAGGAAGTTGTTTAGTTGAAGAAATATAAACCGGAAGCAAAAAGTTTTCGGGAGGAAAACCAAAAAGAAAATACGATTCAGACACCCTATCTTAATCGTTAATTCCTCATCGAAAAGAACCGCCGAACGAACTATTTGGTTTTGAGAAGGTCAGGATATCTTGGTTAAAAATGCAAACTTAGTTCCTACTCATCAAGCCTTATTTATATCGTGATTCGTGACTCGTGAGCCATCAATATTTCAATTGCCAATCAAAAGCAAATCCTGATTTCAATGACCTGTTTGTTTCGTTTGATTGCTACAGTACAAGTACCACTGAATACCGAAATAAACAAAAAACATGTTCTCTCTTTTTTTCAAAATTTATTGCTCGTAAAATCCTTAGTTGAAGTTCTAATCATGTGTATCATTTATTTCAACACCATGCTCTGGCCTTACTTTTCTCACCAGCTTTACAATAATAACACCTACACTTAAGTTTTATGGACTTTCTCCGAATTTATCGCCCAACCTTGGTTCAAAATTAGACATAAATTCACAGAAAAAAAAATTTAAAAAAACAGCTATTACCATCAAACTGTGACCAATAGAGACTCTTCTCATTCAATTTAGCTTGACACAGTTCCCGAGCTTGTTGCTTGACTCCAAAAAACTCAGTGCATTGTTTGTACGGCTGCAATATTATGGGATACTGATTAGTATTCATTTTGTTTCTAAAAATCTCTATTTAGAGATTTTTGTCTTTTTATTTCGCCTTGGACATGATCAAGGTACATGAAGCTTCTCCATCAGTTATCTGCTATCTTGACTTGCGGGAAAAGTCATCATCAACTTTCGGTTCAGCTATAAGTTGTTTGGTGATTCACTTCATACATCATGACGTTTTGGTGGAAAAATGGCATATTAGGGTCGAGCTGTGCGGAGTTGTAAGACCTTCGGCAGTTAAAATGAAGACCACATATTAAATCCTACGCTAAAAGATTGATAGTAACGGTGTTGTTTTAGTCAGCTTTGCTGCAAATTAACCATGAAGTTGTTCAATTTACGGCTTTTTGCTCGTAGACAGCTTTGAAAGAGAAGCCAGGCACATGTACAATGGTCAAGTAAATCACACACAAACAAGACAGAATCCAAAAAACAATGGGTCATTGCGCACAACCATTAACATGATCACCGTCATTATATTGTTTTCCCTTACCACGAAAGAAGACAAAAAAATTCAGTATAACAAAAATGTGAAGATATGGAAGAAACCCATTGGCTTGGAAAAAAATTGGTCTATAGTCTTAAAGTCTGCCATTCTATGTCTTAACGACTTAAGGTTAACATTTTTGTTATGTCCGGCGCGCAGCCGCTTTTCACGGATGACTTAGAGCTCAGACAGTGAGGCAATCGGCTTTCATTCTTAAGAATAACAATGGCTGTTTGTTGGATTTGGTTTTTTGGCAAAATGTATGTATCATCAGCAGAGAGATTTGGTATGATCTAAAAGGTTTTTGCTTGTTTGTAAGAGACAAAAATTTCAAAGAAGTTGATTAATCTACCGACTGCCTCTACCTCATAATCAAAATCGATTTTTGGCTTCAATTATACCTTTGCATTAAGGAACATGGAGATCTGCTGTTCAATCAACAGTCAACCAGATTGATCACATTGCGATCGACGACGGATGGCACTTGTCCAGCATTCTAGATGTTCGAACTTTCCGAGTAGCCAACATCGAATCGGACCACTACCTCGTCGTAGCCAAGGTGGTACTTTGAATATCCCGACAACGGCCAAAACAAAGAAATGCTGCAAGAAAGTTCGACGCCGCAAGAGATCGCCAGATCCTTCTCTGATAGAGTGTCAAGTAACCTCTTAAGAAGTCCTATGCCGCAAAGATAAAATTCGTGGCAACATTGCCAGAAAGCTGTTAAAGATGCCTCCTCTTATGTTCTAGGTTTCACACAGCCACCAAAAC
Organism: Sphaerophoria taeniata; assembly: GCA_943590905.1. Taxonomy (NCBI): domain Eukaryota; kingdom Metazoa; phylum Arthropoda; class Insecta; order Diptera; family Syrphidae; genus Sphaerophoria; species Sphaerophoria taeniata. The sequence continues at coordinate 1,130,127 of OX016540.1, forward strand.
GAAACCCCTGGTTTGACGAAGAATGCAGGCAGGCCCATGCGGACAAGCTGGAAGCATATAGAGCTGCGCTACATAGAAGGACAAGAGCTGCTCGTGACCTCTACGACAGCATCTACAGAGACGAACTGTATAAAGCTATGTCTAGTTTTGGCATCCATGCCAAGCTCGTTTGCTTGTACAAAATGACGATCGAGAACTTACGCTGCGCCATCAAGGTTGGCAACGAGCTTACGGAATCTTTCGATGTCAAAAAAGGAATCAGACAAGGGGATGCACTGTCATGCGATTTCTTTAACATCGTTCTTGAGAAGATAGTGCAAAACTCCACCGTCAACACCAGAGGCACTATCTTCCAAAAGTCTGTTCAACCTTTGCGTACGCCGATGATATTGACGGGAAGAACACACACTGTGTGATGTCAATGGCGCCTTTGTGAGAATTGAGACAGAAGGGGCAAAAATGGTGAATTAGAGCATAACGCAATATATGCTGTCTTCGAGAAAGGACACCCAACACCGAAAGCTTGGACAGAACGTCACTATAGACGCATACAACTTCGAGGTATTAGATGAGTTATTCTACCTAGGCTCCACTATAAACACGGAAAACAACACCAGCGCCGAGATCAGACGAAGAATAACTCTTGCGAATCGCTGTTTCTTTGGCCTAAGAAAGCAATTGAGTGGAAAAGCCCTCTCTCGAGCAATTTGTACTTGTATTTGTATTTATTACTTATGAAATGACTTGTTACATCAAGATTAAATCTTTTAGTTGTAAATTTGTATAACACCCTCATCATCCCGGTCCTGCTGTATTGTGCAGAACCATGGACCTTGACAAAATCGGATGAATGTGCCTTAGGCTGTTCCCGAGAGGAAAGTTCTTCGGGTCATCTTTGGCCCCGTGTGGATTGATGGGGAATAGAGAAGAAGATACAACAGTGGACTCTACGGGTTGTACAACAACGTGGACCTAGCCATAAGGGTCAAGGTCCAGGGACTCAGATGGTTAGGTTTTTTAGAGCGGATTGACACCAAAGCTCTGGCACGGAAAGCCCTTGACACTATTCCCAAGGGACTTAGAAGGAAAACCGTGACTCAGGTGGCGCACACAAGTGGATGAGGCCCTCAATCAACTAGGAGTGCAACACTGGAGACAGCTAGCTGGGGATCGAGCTGGCTGGCGGAGACTGTTGATTGAGGCTCAAGTCTACAACGGACTGTAGCGCCACCGTAAGTAAGTAAGTAATAGTAGCTAAGAACACTTCAGAATATCATAATGAAGAATGGAGGCGAAGATGAAACGAATGACTCGATGGGTTGTAAGAATAATAAGAAATTTTTTTTTTTATATAATTAGCACACACTCAAGGGGTTTTTCATACCCTTATTATGCCAGAGACACTGTGAGTGCTTTAGGAAGTAGGAAAGGGGTTGGAAAGGAGGTGTCGGTGTACATTTGTCTTAAATTCCTGAACATTGCAATGATTTGGAAAGACAGAGTGTGGAAGGGAGTTCCACATTCGTGTAGTTCGGCTAAAGAACGATTCTCTATACTTGAGCGTACGACCGAAGTTGGGCTCGAGGATAAACTGATGGGCATTCCTAGAAGCGCGAGTATTACGGGTGAATTGTTTAAGGGGAGGAATGCGACTGGCTATTGCACTAGAGCAATTACCGTAGAAGTAACGGTAAAACAAGGAGAGACACGCAACGTTACGACGGTGGTCTAAAGGGGTGAATGAGTCAGTGATCTCTCTGTCACCAATCATTTTTACGGCTCTTTTTTGTATTCCATCCAAGAGGCTTAAGTAAGTAACTGGAGCACCAGCCCACAGATGAGAATTGTACTCAAGCTTTGGACGGATATATGTCTTATAGATAATAGCCAGATCAGACGGGGAGAAAAATTTCTTGCATCGCCTTAAGAAACCTAAACATCTTGCGGCATTTTTGGCGACATCGCATATGTGCTCGTTCCACAAAAGGTGGGTCAGTGATGCACATACCGAGAATCTCGAGATGTTCAGTCTCCTTGATGCAAGTGCTACTCATGGACAGTGGCAAGGGGGGTATATCTCGCTTTGACGATACAAGACAGCATTGAGTTTTCGAAGCATTAAACTCTACGCGGTTTCTTATTCCCCATTGTACAATGCTGTTTAAGTCAGAGTTTAATGAGCTTATCATATTTTGCCGTTGCAGTGCCACATCCGAAGGGGAGGGATGTGAGTCTGGGAACGAATAAGAAAAGCTAAGGGTACTATCGTCAGCGAAACAATTTATTGGATTAGAAGTTACAGACAAGAGATCATTGATGAAAATGAGGAAGAGTGTCGGAGACAAAACGGAGCCCTGGGGCACACCAGCATTTATGTTGTGGGTTTCAGACTTGAATCCGTCCAATACAACTTGTATTGAACGATTCGAAAGAAAATTTCTAATCCAACTAAGGAGGGATTTGTCGATACCGAAAGCACGCATTTTCGATAAAAGAGCAAGATGCCAGACTTTATCAAATGCCTTTGAAATATCAAGTGCAACAATCTTACTTTCTCCAAAACGATGTAAAGATTTGTTCCACTGTTCGGTGAGATAAACCAACAGATCACCAGTGGACCTGTTGCTGCGAAAGCCGTACTGCCGGTCATTAAGAAGCTTTCGGTCTTCGAGATATTTCTTGAGCTGCTAGTTTATCAGCGTTTCCATGACCTTAGAAAGAAGGGACGTAAGTGCAATCGGACGATAATTGGAGGGAGAAGAAGATTCGCCTTTTTTTGGGATTGGCTGGACAAATTCTGTTTTCCAACTGCTCGGAACGAGCCCAGAAGAGTAGGATAGATGGAAAAGCTTACGCAACGGTTTTGCCAGCGTGGAAGAACACCTCTTCAGAATAATAGCGGGGATACCATCCGGACCAGCGGATTTATGTATGTTGAGATCCTTTAGGACTCTCGCCACAGCCCAAGTGCGGAAGAAGATTTGTCCCATGGAATCACTGACGCGCTCAAGAACTGGGGGAGTCATGACACTCTCTGGCAGCGAAGAGTTGGAGGCGAACTGCCTAGCAAAAAGGTTAGCTTTCGCGAGAGAGCTAACGACTGGAGTGTCATTGTCAACGAGCGTTGGGACCGAGGAAGAAGAAGAATTTTTCACATTTTTAACAAATGACCAAAAATTCTTACTGCCTTTGGGACATTGCAGTATTTTTTGCCTTAATTTTTGGTCATGCAAAAAATTGGTCCGTCGAATATGGGCATTACAGGCCTTCCTGGCTTGTTTTAACTTGTTCCGGTTTTCCTAAGTTGGGTTGGCTCTAAAACACCGGAACTTTACTTCTTTTTCCCTGATAACCTCTTTACAGCTTTAACCCTATTCGGGATAAAAGTTTTCATTCCCAAGATAATCATATTAGTAATCATATCTGCGCTGGAGTCTACGTCACTATCGAGGAAGCATAGTGACCAGTTAAAGATCCGGAAGAAGTTATTGAGACCGTCCCAGTTGGCTTTCTCGTATTGCCATACGGTTCTCTTAGGAGCACTTTCTTTAACTGGATTAGTTTGACACGAGAAATTTGAAGATATGATACTATGGTCAGATCTGCCTAGAGGCGTTAATACATTGATAGTGTATTTATCAGGGTCAGACGTAAGGAACAAGTCAAGAGTATTTTCCGTTTGGCCATCAATATCCGATATTCGAGTGGGCTTGGTGACAAGCTGAGTAAGGTGGTTAAACTCAGCAAAGATCTCAGCACACATTCCTTCGGGTGTTGTCGGGCCCGAATGGAGAAGCCAAGAAGAATTGTGTACATAGAAATCGCCCGTAATAACGATTTCAGTGTGAGGATATAAGGATACAATTCTTTGGATGGAGTCAGACAGAGCGTCAAATTCGCGAGAGTTTGAAGCTCTGTCCAAATTTGGAACAATAGTGAATGATGTGCTTATTTACGTTGAACTTGAACCACATTGAGTTGAAAAAAGGGTCGGAGCAGTTCCCATATTGTGAAAGAAAGACTATTATTTAAACTCTATTGTTTTAAAACGTGATAGTTCAGGTCTCAACAAAAATCAAAATACCTTTAAAGTTTAAACCCTTATAATTAAAATCGACAACATTGAAAGCCATCCAAATATGTATAATTAAACAGAACGAGCCATTTCATCCAAAGGAAATAAATTGTCACTAAATTATTTAACAAAAAGCAATACTAAATCGAAATCACTTAATTTGCTTTTTTGTTGGTTTGGAAATAACTGTTAGATAACCAGTCATGCAATAAATACAACCAAACCAAAAACAAAACCCAAAATGTTCCTATTAGAAAAAGATAAAACGAAAAAATCGAGTGTTATATAACTTTATTGTGGTGGCGACTGATGGAGAAAGTTTTGTCCAAATACAACAAAACATTGGTTTTCAAAAAAACAAAACATAAATTATAATTATGGATCTACCAATTTTATTGTTAACATTTTGAACAAACAAAAAGGTGTCAAAACTTATTTCCGGGTTGATTTACAAAAGACTTTTTTTTGTTTCCGAAAGTCTAAAATTAGTGTGATTGACAACAATAATTCCAGTTTTAAAAGAATTTTAAATATTAGGCAACATTTAGCCGCTTCAAATGACATAAGCTGAGATGAGATTTTAAGTTTCAGCGAATAGCTCAGCAAAACAGAACAAAAAATATTTACTTTCTTTTTGTAGGATCTGAATCAGGGCTTATAGCAAATTGTGTGTCTGTAGATGTTACAGTGAATATTGCGACAATTGTTGTAGGTGTTTTAAGATTGACATTTTGGGATGAAAGTGAAAGGAATGAAACTTTTTACTGATTCTTATCCGATTTGTACACAAACAGAATACTCGATTTGACCTTAATAAAATGAACAAAGCACTACACTTTCCCCAAAGAAGGTACATGCGACCTTTTCGTAATAAATAATTAAAATTAGCGAAAAAACCAACTTAATTACGATTTTTTTTTGCTCAAATCAAATTTAGAAATCGTTTGCTCAGCTCGATTGACTTTTATCTTAATAAGTTCAAGTCAATATAAGGGCGGGAAAGTCCGACAAAAAAAGGGAATATCGATTGGTTCTCAATTTTATACAAACCTCTTACCTCACCCTGTATACCACAAACATGCGAGAGAGGAAATCTCGCACATTTAATTGGTATGCCTTTTGTTTCAGCTCACAACAGTTTTGTATTTAATTTTTTGCTGTGCTTTGTTTCGGTTTTTATTCTTTTGCATCCCGCATTGACTGATTTGTATCAACTTATTCACCTTGTATCCAAATGGAAGTTTTATAGATAGATAGATAATACGAACCTATCGATTGGATTCAATGTGAAAATAATACAAACTAAAGGAAGACACAGCCTCGATGTTGTTTGGATTGGTGCGGTGCGGTGGTGGTGTGGAGAAGAAAAGCAAAATGGTTTTCCCACGCAGTCCCAACTCTCTGAGGTAATGTTAAAGTATATATGATAAAAATATCTATTCGTTCAATGAGTTCGATTTCGGCACACATACATTGAACGTGTAGGTATCTAGTCTATGTGGTAATTTGCTTTTACTGACATTTTTAGTGTTTCTCACTTGGGAAATTTGCAATAAATCGACATCGACATAGTTCGATTAGATCTTTGAGAAAATAGAGGTTTTGTTACCACAAGGACCACCTAACCCTTCTAATGTAAGAGAAGCGAAGGTATGCTATAGTTTTAACAATCTACTAAGAGGTTTCTGGCAAGGTGTGAGATCACATATTGATTTAAGGAGAAAAAAAGAAAGGGTGTTATAGGTTTAACATACTATTAAAAAGCATTTACCAATATTTCTTCATTTATTTGTTTTTCATTTGTGACAAACGTACCTATCAGCAACCACTTAAATTTAACACCATCGTGGTCTCTCAACATAGCCAGTTAAAGCTGCTAGTTAGTTAAGGACTTTGTCTAACTAGGATTCGCTATAAATTCAGGCAAGGACACCAGCGCTGAAATCAAACCAAGAATATCTATAATCTAATCGCTGCTAAGTGGGCTAAACAGCGAGATAATGTAAAAAGGTCAAGGTCCAACGACACAGTTACATGAGCCATGAAGAGTGAATGGGCAATTTCGTGGTCCAGCCTTGAACCAGGTTTTTTTATGGACAAGGTCCCTGAAAACGCTTCTTTGGTAGAGGCCTTGGTGCGAAAAGCACTGTACCTCCTGCACCTTACGGCAAAATCTTGAAAGAAATTAAATAGGTACTTCTTAAAATAAGTGAAGTTATATAGGTAAGCCCTTTTTCCATTTTACAGAAAAGAAAATAGCTAGTAAAGGTACAAGATAAAATGTATCTCCTCTTAATGTTTGACCTGCTGATCATCACCATTAAACAATTGCGACAAATTGCCATCCATCTTCGTTCCTTCTGACTCTGATGGCAAGTCAAGCTCTTTTCAATTACCGCATTAAACAAAAAAGAAAATGAATAAAGTTCATCGTTCAGCTGTTGTTTTCTTATACATATTCTATTGAATTACAAATAAAAAGTGTGTGCAACTTTCTGAAAACAACCGACAACATAGACGAAACATAAAGTGAAAATGAAGAAAAAAAAGCTATTACCATACCATACAAGACTGAGTGTGTTGCCGCCCGTGGGATATTTCCCCATCAACGCCGCATGATGTATTGGAATCGCAGCAATCTATCTAACAATGAAACAAGTTGTTGGTACCTATAGTAAATTTATTTTTCTACTTTTGTGCGTCTCTTTCAGCTGTCATGTCACAATACAGTGGTGTATTTCAAATGGGAACCTAAACAATTTTTCAGTCTGCTAAATATTATTGTACAAAACAACTGCCGAATTCATGAACAGTTGCCTGGAAATGAGGAAACTCACTTTAAAAACAGTGTAATGAAATGAAATTGTGTTTTAGAAAAAAAAAACATCCTAACGCTTCATACTGCCCTGCTGTTAGAGTAGCCTAGCTCTACTGCCACACTTGCTGCTGTTGCTTGGTACTTGTTTAACTATCTCACTGTAAAAGATTTAAAGAGTTCAACTGAAGCATCGGCGGCATACTCTGCTTCAGTTAAGAGCGTTGCAAAAGCGAACTACTCATTCGCATCTATCATTGAACAAATTTTCCAAAGTGCAACAGCACCAGCAAACACCTTTTCCGTATGTGTTCTCCAGATTATGTGCATGATTCACTCCCTGGCTCCCTGAAAGTGACTTTTAGCCATCCTAAAAGCAAATACATTTTCGCGTCCATATGTCAGTCAGGCTGATGTTGTGTAGTGTAGGTTCATCTAACTCTATCTAACAGAAAGCCTTGGCACATCCATGACGTGTAGAAAAGCCAAGAGAGAGGAGAAGTATAAAGGTAGTTGCCTAGTTCGTTGAAATCTCACCCGTGAAACCACCTGAGGTTGAAACGTAAATCCGATGAAAGCAGCATACACAACACAGACGGATGTGTGCTTGCAAGCGAAATGAGTGACAGAGCATAAATTTGTTCATAGCCCGATTGTTTATATCCCCTTCGATATTTTTGTATCTGCTGATGTTTGTGTTTTCTTTTCAACATAAAAAAAATTATATTATTGTTATGTTTTTCCTCTCCTGGTTATTCACCATCAGCGCCAGTTCACCATCACATCACCAAACATCAACATTCACCGCAAAAGTACAGCGAAAATGTTAACGGCTCTGCTTCGGGAACAATACTCTTGGCTATTCGTTCACGGTTCATGAGAATGGTGCGATTCGATTCGAAGCTGAAGCAGGAAAACAAGTAAAGAATATATGGTGGCCTTACCTATAACCAGAGTTGGGCATTATTCGAATAAATTGTTATTCGAATAATTATTCGAATAAAAAATTATTCGCAACTAATTTATTCACGAATAATTTATTCGCGAATAAATTATTCGTGATTTTATTCGTTATTCGTAATTTATTCGTAATTTCATTCGTTATTCTGAATAACGAATAAAATTGACTTTATTCCTTCTTTCTTTGTCTGTTTATCTTAATTTTTTTTTATTTACGTTTCCTTTGGAATTAGAAGCTCGAATTCCTTCATTCATTCTTTATTGCTGAGAAATTTTTTTTGAACGAATTCTACCAATTCTACCTAGCAATTGCACCTTCCAACCCAATGCAAAACGCCTTCAACCCATCCCCTGAAGTATCCTGGGAAGTGATTAAATTTAAAAAAAAATCTAGTAATATTTTATTCTAATATATTGCATATATAGCAGTTGGTACCATTATTAATGAAAGTTGTGTTGTGGTGTACTTTTGATTTTTTTAAATGAGTGAGCCTTAAATGAAGTTATGGATTTGGAAATGAAAATTGGGCACTGATATTGATATATCTCTATGAAATCCAAACATTTCGAACATCTTAACAATTTCTAATGAATGTGCTACAAATGTGTCTGTTTATCAAATCTGTGCAAAACCGACATTGACTTTGTGGAATGGAACATTTTTTTAAGTACGACTCCTTATATTCTAGTGGTTAAAGCATTGTGATGAAATGTACAAAGTGTGAACCTAAAGTTGTAAAAATCAAAGGATTCCCAAACCGTAGGCTGAAAGTCTTGGATTGCTATCCAGAAGGGAAAGGGACAATACATCATGCCTTCATCTGCATCAGTCGAAAAAGTTTTTTCATACGCTACCATGATAAACTTGCCAATATGTTTAAACAAAGACAAGTGAAGAAGTCCAATCTTAGGAGCTTTAACCAATAACTATGTATGTAAATAACTTTTAATAAAAAAAAATAAATAAAAAAATTGAAATATTATTTGTTCTACCAAATTTCTTGTGTTTATTTTATTCGTTATTCGTTTATTCGTTATTCGAATAATGAATAAAATAATTTATTCGTCATTCGAATAAATTTTCTTCGAATAAATGAAATTATTCATTATTCGTGAATAACGAATAAAATGATTATTTATTATTCGAATGATTATTCGAATAAATTTTGCCCAACTCTGCCTATAACTAGAATCTGGAAGCTACAAGACCTCTCACGCGCCTTACTACTACGTAATTTTACCTTTGCAGTTTGAACTTGAGTAGTCATAAAAATGGGGTGCTCAGGGTAAATGACCTTCTTTCTATCGTTGCTATGGAACTTAATGTTGCAGAAGATCCGACACACTAGTCTTTAAAGAACTGTGCGTTGTCGTCGCCCTTTCTTAGCATTCAGAAACGTATAACCACTTTCTTTCAAAAGAAGTTCTTTCATCAATAGTATAAGAAATACATAAGTTGCTGCTGGGGGAAAATCAGCATCGCTGTTTGATAAGATTGCACAGAGTACAGAGACAGACCCAAAGTTTCGTTACAGGGCCTCATGTTGCACAAAGCCATGTATACATAAATTGCAATTAGGGTGCTATCGGCAGGATGTGACTAAGCCTGCTGATGCTACATCCTGCCTCCATACATACCACATCCACATGAATAATGCGATTACAAAGCCGCATAATTTCTTATCGAGAAGATTCAACAAAGAATACAACTTGCTTGAAAAAAAAATGGTACCTACGCTGAATCCTTCTTTTAAAAGATGTTAAGATAAGGGTGCGTGACGTAGATGAGATGACGATGGGTCTCAACAGCAATTACGCCATATTCGACCTGTCTTAGATGTAAACATATTATTCTTCGACCCTTTTTTTGAAAGAAGATATCTGTGTGACCCTTTTTTTGCCACCAACTACCACACTGATGATGCAACACCCACAAGGGATCTTAGTCGTAATTAAGGGATGAACTGTTGCGAGAATAATGTAATTGGAAAGTCTTGGCTTTGCGTAAGGATGGAAAAAATGGCAACGGATGAAGGAGCGGGTTGAAGTATTTTACCGGAGCACGTGACTTCCTTTCGAATTATGCCATTACATTGCCTCAAATCTTTTTCTTGCTTTTCATTTGCTAAGGCCCTCCGCGAGGGAGATAAAACTTATTTAGTCCTTCGATGATGGAGGCAGACTATTTGTCTGATAAAACAAAACACTTTCATGGTATTTTCCTCAAAGGTGGATGGTGTGGTTTCTTCGAAAACTGCCACAGTGAAACAAACTCATACACACACAAACTTCCGATTTAATTATGTGCTTAATTAATTGGGAATACATTTTCTCCTTGTGAGTTCTTATTTATTTGTTGTGTTTGTATTTTATTTGTGATTTTGATATTCGAGTCGAGAGGGGAGTTTGGAAAATTGCTTTATAGTACGGGAGGCAGCGTGAGTTTTTTTTAGGAATTTGCTCAAGGCTGAAATTAATATATATTGTTGTTTTCGACTCATCTTTGACAAAAGTGAGCGTCAGTCGCCGCGCCAGTGGTGGAATCAGAAATGGCAGCTCGTCAAAGTGGCAAAAAAATCCCAAAAAAAAAGTCATTTGCTCAAGGCCCAAAACTTGTGTGACGGTTATTTGGATCAATACAAACACAAAAACGACCGTCAGCCGCTTGGACAGTGGTGGATTGACCGTCAGTCGGGCCCATGAACATGCCAAAAAAAAAATGTTTACAAAGTCATTTGCTCAAGCATGAAATCCATACAGTCGAATATTTATTCTATTTAAGTAATAAAAGTGACCGTCAGTCGCTCGTTTAGTGGTGGAAAGACCGTCAGTCGGCGTCATGAAAATTTTGCCTTTTTAGTGAATCTGTACAAAAAACTTAGTTTTTTGCTGGGAAGACGTTATGAGGAAAGGTTTGGATCCAAAAATTAAAAAACTATCAAACGAGAAGCAAAACCACCATTTTGCAAACCCCAAACCTTATAACCTTGGCCGCCATTTTGTTTTTAACGCTTTTTTTATTTTTGCTTGTAACTCCGTCAGTTTTCATTTAAGAGAAAAATGGCCGGTAGCAAAGTTATAGGAAATTTTATTTCCTAAAAAAAATATTAAGTAACTTTTTTCTCTAAACCTTACCGTTTAGGAGCTACAGCTGATTTTTCGGTTTTAGTGCCCTATTTTCTTTAACCGGCCATATTTTTAATAACAAAAGGAAAGGAACTATTTCCTATTTAGGTATATTCTTTTCACACAATGCACTTCTCCAATGGTTTGTGAGATAAATGCAAGAGCAAGCCGCAATTAAGTTTCTAAAGTGGCCGGTATCCCATAACTATCGTATAAATTTTAAAGGCGGTACGTTAAATGAAAAAATAACTATTTAATTACATGCTTTATATAAGGCGCGCTTTGTCTAAATGAAGTATTTGTGTTTTAATGTTCTGCCAAAACAAAGTGCTTAAGATGTCTGCCCAAACGAAGGCTTTTTCTGTTTTTTGTTTAAAAAAAATGAACCGCTTCATCTATTTACTTTAAGTGCCAAGGAAAAGTGCAAAAAACTTCTTGAAATTCGAAAAAAAAATAATTTGTATTTATAAACCTTTGGCTTACCACAGTCAACTCCAAATTACATGCTTCTTCTTGAAACGGGCCTTTCACCTACATATCTTTTCACTTTAAGAATTCATTTTGAATATATCATAAAAGCACTAGCCTATGATGATAATCGACTTCCGAAAATACTAGCAAAACTTAGCGTATACTTACAAAAATATTAGCTGTGTGGATACATTGCACTCTGTAGATATCCAGGATGCATATCTAAGGGAGACATCAACAAACATCCTTGAATCAATGGATGCACGGATAAGAGTAGATCTTATAGACTCATCGCGTTGATCACTGTATCCAAAACTTGAATATAATTTAAATGAACTTAATTATTTCTCTGACAATTTTAGCGTGTTTGAAATCTCTAACATTTTCCGCATTAAGGGAGAGCTCTTTGATTTAAATAATAGACCATATTTTAACGACTGGAATACTTCACTTTGTAACTTACAAGAACAAGAAACATCTTACCACTTTCTATCCGTGTGCCCGATTTTAAAAGAACTAAGATTCGTATACTTTGAAAAATCAATCAAATGGACAGAACTGGAAACTTCTTGCCCAATTTTGCATTGAAACTCTAAGGTATAGAAAAGATTTTTTTTTTCAGAATAGGATCGTATATTTTTTTTTTTACCTAAAGTAATACCTCCAAAAAAAAAAGTTATTAGGCATTGTGTGAAAAGAATATAAATAGGAAATAGTTCCTTTCCTTTTGTTATTAAAAATATGGCCGGTTAAAGAAAATAGGGCACTAAAACCAAAAAATCAGCTGTAGCTCCTAAACGGTAAGGTTTAGAGAAAAAAGTTACTTAATATTTTTTTTAGGAAATAAAATTTCCTATAACTTTGCTATCGGGCATTTTTCTCTTAAATGAAAACTGACGGAGTAACAAGCAAAAATAAAAAAAAGCGTTAAAAACAAAATGGCGGCCAAGGTTATAAGGTTTGGGGTTTGCAAAATGGTGGTTTTGCTTCTCGTTTGATAGTTTTTTAATTTTTGGATCCAAACCTTTCCTCATAACGTCTTCCCAGCAAAAAACTAAGTTTTTTGTACAGATTCACTAAAAAGGCAAAATTTTCATGACGCCGACTGACGGTCTTTCCACCACTAAACGAGCGACTGACGGTCACTTTTATTACTTAAATAGAATAAATATTCGACTGTATGGATTTCATGCTTGAGCAAATGACTTTGTAAACATTTTTTTTTTTGGCATGTTCATGGGCCCGACTGACGGCCAATCCACCACTGTCCAAGCGGCTGACGGTCGTTTTTGTGTTTGTATTGATCCAAATAACCGTCACACAAGTTTTGGGCCTTGAGCAAATGACTTTTTTTTTGGGATTTTTTTGCCACTTTGAAGAGCTGCCATTTCTGATTCCACCACTAGCTAGGCGACTGACGCTCACTTTTGTCAAAGATGGGTCGAAAACAACAATATGTATTAATTTCAGCCTTGAGCAAATGACTTTAAAAATTAAGCGCTGCCTCCCGTACTATTAGGGATTTGTTTATTTGAAGGATTCATGACGGTTGTTGCGGATTTATAGTATAAGCGTTAGCAGGACGGAGTAGATAGAAGATCGAAAAATCAACAAATAGAACGAGTAATATCGGCGGCGTTAGAGTATCAATCAATCAATCGTTTTTTTCGACTTCAAGGTGCGATATAAAGCGTTACTCTGATTTCTTCGGACGGAAGTAACGATAGTGAACGGAGAAAAATAGATGTGAAACCAAAATTTGGATATTAAAAACCGCAAATCGTAAAAAAACAAACTAGAAACAATAAACCGGAAATCGGAAACTGAGAATCCAAGATTTGAAAAATTAAATTCTTTAATGCCAAGTGAGAAATCAAAACAAGAAAGAATAAGTTTGACTTGAATGACAACTTTCAGAATTTCATATTTTTATCAAAAACCCAATTTTTGGGCAGCTTTTTAAGTAGCTAAAAAATTGATGTAACCGCCTTCACATAAAGTAACAAAATTGTAAATTTATAAATTGGATTAAAAAACTCACCTTCTTATGATGGGCAGGGGTATCGAAAACCGGCCGTCACCAACCATCGTTGCCGTGGCTGCAATAGGAACCGTTGATATGACCGGTGTGATAAGAGACGCTGCGTGATGCGGTGGCAATTGCGGTGGCGGAGGTGGCGGAGCCCCCTGTGACAGGGGCAAAGCGCTATAGGGTGGAGGGAAATGACTATGCAATATGTCGGGCAGCATAGGCCGCAACATTGCAGCTGCTGCCGCGGACATTGTATGATGCGCGGGATGTTGTAGCAGAGGAGGCTGTTGCGCAGGCGGATGTGAATGCGAATGATGTCGATTAAGGCGTTGGTGTTGCATTTGCTGCTGTTGTTGTTGCTGCTGCTGTCGACGTTCACGACGCTCGCGACGTCTTTGTTCACGCGACAATAAAGCATCCGGATGCTGGGGTGACCGAACGACTGTATTGCCACCATCCACGCCCCCTACTTGACCACCACCACTGCCACCACTGACAGTTGTCGCAGCAACATCACTTCTTATCAATATCGGAATGTCATCCGTTTGACATTCGGTCGATGTGAAGGTTCTGGTTGGCGACGACTGTTGCTGTTGTTCTGGTTGTAATCCATTTGATGTTGCGATTGCGGCAGAAGCCGTTCTTGTAGAGCATTGTATATCCGTTTGATTATGATTATTATTATTATTTACAGTAAGAAATTTACTACTACTTTTAGGCACTGAACTACTACTACTTTTGCTATTGATCACACTACCTTCACCCACACCAATACTATTCGCGTAGCTGCAATTGACGACACTTATTCCGTTATTCGCGATCGATTGGTTAACAACGAAATCCCCGTGATTGGCAGTGTTGTTGTTATCATTAACTTGAATTGTTAAACTTGGCGCACTATTACTCGATAAAATTGCAACATTATTGTTGTTGTTGTTGAAATTATTAGCTTTCGAGTGCGCATTTGCACTCATTGAATTCGATAGAAAAACACTACTCGTTGTAACCGAAACATTTCTCACATCGGCACGATAATTATTATTTTGAAAAGACGCTGGCGCATCTGTCCCCGTTGTTGCGGGTATATTAAGACGCATTGCTAAAGCTACTATGTCTTCAGCACTTCCACTTGAACTAGAACTAGAATTACGACTGCGGCGACGGTGACCACCACTTCGTCGGGGATGAACACAAAGATCATCAAGCACAATTTCGCTATCCTCATGTACAGGATTGATTTCGGCTAGTTGCACATGGCGTGACTTCGTACTCGGACTCCTGCCACCCGCACCGATATTATTTAACACTCTCAGAGACGTTTTTGAAACAGTTGTTGTTGCAGCAGTGGTTGACGTTGTTATTGTTGTTGCAGTTTGAACTGTTAGCGACCGACGACAAGCAATACCTCCAATACCGTTCGCGACGAATGTACTCAATGAACTGACTTCACTCGATTCACCCAAGTCCGATCTATCTGCTACTCTTTCTTTGTCGACTTTTCGTTGGTGTGGTTGCAACATTGTTGGTGATGTTGAGTTTTCATGTTGCTGGGTGGTTGTTTTGTTGATGGCAGTGATCGCAGTCGATGAATAATGTTGCGAATGGTTTTGTGTTGGATTTGCTGGAAGAGCAGCAAGTTGATTGACCTCGGTTTGTTTTTGTTCCTCGTTTCTTTTATGTTTTCGGTGAAGAGTGTTACTGCTTGTCGTTCTTACGTCACTGCTCGGAACTGGAACGGGAAAATTAGTGTGATTATTTGTTGCAATGTTGCTGGCATCTTGTTGGTTGGTATATTGTTGTTTTGGTGGTGTGTTGCATTGCTGGTGATGCAGAGTTTGAACTACACTGGATGTTGAGGAGGTTGACGATGACACCGACGGCGATGACGACGAATTACACTGAAAGAAATGTTGTTTAATTTTTTAGTATTGATTTTTTTATATATAAAAGAATTGTTGATAAGTAACACTTTCAGAAAAGGAAAAATTTTTCATAAGAAGCGCTGTACTGTTCGTCATTTTTGTCGAATTTTGACATGAACGGTTGGTAACCTACCCAACCCATCGTATGCTAATTACCAGAATTTGAGTTTCTTGCTGTCCTTCTTAAATCTTAAAGGAACATTTTTATAGTACTCTTGCTGCAGTGTTGACATAAACATCAAAATTATATTAGGGTTGATCCAAATACATACATATTAATGAGTGGACAGTATAAGGGACATACAATTCAAGAAATCATTAAGTTCCTACACGTGTCTAATTTCTATTAAAATTTGATTCTATAGGCTTCCTAGAGCGTGAATGCGATTTGGTAGAGTTTCTATGGCAACATGCATGAGTCGAAAAAAGACGGAATAAAAACGCGAGTTTTTCGTGTTACCTGCATTAATTACGTCACCACTTAGTATGTTTTCATGCCATCATATGGAAAACAACACGTGGATAGACAGACCATTTACCCTCAAGGGGTTCTACCGGACTCGAGCTACACGTATTTGTCTTCGTTCGAAGCCAGGAAGACCCTAAGGGCATGAGTAATGCGTCACGCTATGAGTTTAATGACGGTTAAAGATTAGAATAAACAAAACAAAAATAACGGGAAACATCATAATGTTTGTAATTAGCTGTTCTCGATGTTTTGTTCCTAATATCAGACAGGGGGCGATAGGAGTGTAATTGCTTTTGACACATGTACCGACCATAGTTCTGGATTCTTGGAACACATTAAATAAAAAGGGCTTTCATGTTTTTATCTCGTCTATTGGGTGCGTGGATTGATTGCCCTCTTGTGATGCACTCTTTTTCCTTATCAGTGTTTGTTGTTAGTAATTGTTCTTGTGCGTCCAACAACACAGACTACTCTGATGACAAAAAGTATTATTATGGATTATTACAATTAGGGTACCGCTATGGCATGAGTCTGAAGAGAAATAAGTTGATTATGTTTTAATTTGTTACAATGGCTTTGTGACCAGTGACCTAGAAGGAAAACATATTATTTGGGAAGCAAGGATTCCCTTGTTTAATCTGCCTAATTGCATTTGTTGATAACATAATAATTTGTCTTATCATCCTCGAAAATATGTTTTGGTCATCATAAGAAAACATTACATCTGTGGACAAAGGTTAAGCACATGTTATGCATGTAGATGTACATGAATAAATTGTTGTGTATGGTGTGATAATTCGTAAAAAAAAGAAGATAAGAATTTACTTATGACATGACAAATATTTCTGTTCTTTTTGGAAGAATTATCGGACCAGAAACAAAGCAAGTAAGTCAAAATCTATCAAAAGATCTAACAAACTATTGTCATCAACATTTTGGCAGCAATGCTTCCAAGGACTGCATTCCCTAATTCTGCGAGGATTTCGTTCAGTGACTTTCATCAATAAATTCTTTTTAGCACAACATTTCTGGAAATAAGTCAATGACCTCTTGTTACCAAAGTTGACTACCATTGAAAATCTAACTCAAATAAATATTATTGAATTCAATGAAAACTCACCTCTATCACAAAGTTGTCGGTAAACGAGTGCACCATCCGGCCGTAACTCTCTTTCGGTCCAATGTCGATAGCATCACCATCCAATCCAGACGCCCGCAGCACACCGCTAGCAGGTGTAGCTGAGACAGTCACTAAATTACTCAGCACCCGTGTGGCATCCTTCGACTTCGTATACAGCGAATCATAAGACGGTGGCTCCACACTCAGACACTTGCTGAGACTAGGAATCGGTCCATAATATGGATAGCTAAATCGAAAGTTGTCGCACCGGTCGGTTTTGCGGAAATAGTCAGTTCCGATGGCGCTACCTCTACCGCCACTGTTGTTGTTGATGCTGGCACTGCTATAACTTAAAATACTGCAACTACTGTTATTGATATTGTTATTATTTCTAACACTGTCATGATGATGATTAGATAAAGGCACGAAAGGTGTGATTGGGTCGTTAGACCCGAAATATGGCATGATGGCCGCTGGAGGGGCGAGTGTCAATCCACCACCGCCATATTGGTAGTACTCGTTGCTGCTCTGGGATTTTCTTAGTTTCCGGTTAAGTCGTTCGTCGTCATCGTCTGAGGAGCTTTCTGTTGGCGTTCGTTCGTATGGGGTCCACAGCATCGAGGAGAGCGCCTCCTCGACGTCGGGTGGCCGCCGATGATGACTGCTGCGTTGCTGTTGTTGGTTTTGCGTGTCCCTCTGTTGATCCATCATTATCGATTGACATCTGTTGGAGTATACGCATTTCACATTGACACTATATGGCGACTGCAACTTAAAGACAGTTTCTGTTGATGTTTGAAGAAGTCGGCGGTTGATGCCCATTGGCATTTGTCATCAACATGGTTCGGGCCACATTCACCGATGGTCCTTAGTGTTGTTGAAGCGTCGAAAGTCATGGTAATGGTTAAACGATGCTCTGTCAACCTCACCATAATCGTTCGCTCATTTCTCTGCAGGAGCCGTTGGCGGAGCACACTTACCAGTTGTTTCTTTCTTAGCTTCAGTGGCGCTAGTGATGCCGGCGGGATTCTTGCAACCAAAGTGAAATGTACATAGCTATAAATGGGACTATCGAAGATTTGTGTAGCCACAAAAGGCCGCGCACATCTGTAGCTTTAAGTGATATCCGTTAAATAAATACCTTCACTTTCACCCTGACAATGATGACGACGATGACGATGCCGATGCTTCCACTGCTCTGTCGCTGCTGATGCGAAAAATTTAATTATACTGCCGCTGCTGGTTTGATTGCATTATCCAACATGGTTGTGTCGAGTGATATGAAAATTATTATCTTCGCATGACGATTTATTTCCGTTTTGTTGGCGACGCGACGCGACGATGGCTACTTGAGTGCGCAGATACAAAAGAAAATCAAGCTAGTTGTCGAGTCCACTGACTGAGGGAAAATTGATTTTTCTTTATTTCGTACGTCTTTGTTGGGTTTTCGTTAAATGCAGCCTGCAAGTAAATATTAACAGAGAAAATGTTAATAATAATGTTATGGGATACTTAAGCTGGGGATAACAAAGTGTTGGCATGGTGCACGGGAAAGTCAAGAGTTTTAATAAATAATGAAAGATGACATGAACCGACTTAAGTGGATGCGTTGAGGTTTTGGGTCTGAGATATACCTTATATTGACAATGGGGAACTTAAAAATGCCTTTGTGCATTGTGGAGTGCTTATTACATTCGTAGTCATTTATTTATTATATTTTCTTTTGTGTCATTTTAAATGTAAACATTAAATAGTGATACAATGCTTTCCGGAAATGGGTGTTTGAATGGGATAAAAGTAATTTCTCCAAATAAAATAGTCGTTCTCAATGCAAGCAGATCTTAGAATTATTGTTCGATTGTAAGCAAAGGTTATTTGGAAGATCAGAGTGCATAGGTGGAGAAATGAGGGCCATCAGGTCGCAATAAACTCGGTACTCATAAAAGATCCTAGTACTCAACACAAATGAAGAAGCGGAAGAGCTCAAAGTTCTACACAACTTTGCCAAGTAGCAATCCATAAAAATTGCGTTCGTTTTATATGGTGACGTGAAATAACGCCCAACGAAATAAAACCGAATTTGAAATTCGGCCTTATTTCCATTTCAAAAATGAAATTACCCCAATTTGGCTTTAATTCTTAGATCAGTTGGAAATTGCGCCAAAAAAATCTTGGAAATAAGGCCAAAATTTTCAAAACAAGTTTTTCAGCTTTTTTGCAATCTTAAAAAAAAAAAGAATTCAAGCCGAATAATTATTTGAAAAAAAAAGCTGAATTCCTTGCAAAATTTGTTTGTACACCCAAGGACATATTTGAACATATGGCCAAATGACATCTTCAAATCATTTTTTTCCTACAAAAAAAAGAACTTCAAAGTTCAAATATTCTTTTTAATTGAAAAAAGATTCCAATATAACGAAGAAATTATAATTAAAAAAAGAATTTAAACTAAACAAACGTTCATGTAATCAACATTAATGAAGTAAATATAAGTACATTAACATGTATTTAAACTCTAAACACATTTGATGTTTTGTACAATTTCTCTGCAAATTTTTCAGAGAATTGCGTTGTTATTTTACATGAGTTTATCTATTGAAAAAATTATGAATTCCAAAGATAGATTTTTAATAATTTACTTGATATAAAATTTAAATTAAGAGAAAAATAATCGGCATTCGCGCGAATTTTTTATTTTGACACCCCAAATTGATTCTCTCTGGGGCTAAAAAAAATTTTCCGCTGCGGGAATTTTTTTTTCACACGCCAAGTTGATTCTCACTGGGGCAAAACATTTTTTTCCGCTCGGTACGCCTTGCGCGAGTGACAATTACCTTTCTCTAAATTCAAATTTTTATCAAGTACCTAAATAAATTAAGGTCTATTCTTGTAAATTCAAAATGTTTTCTATATTGACCATTTATTCCAAAAAGTAGCAAGTAAATATGGCCACCTGACTCTTACAATGTTAATTATTGCCATCACTTGACACTTTAGAAAAGTTAAAAATGGCCATATGTTCAAATTTGGAAATATGACTGTTTCACATATGACACGGCACCAATTAAACACATAAGCAAACAAGGTTTTTCAATTGACATACATAACATATGAAATTACTGTTTCTTCGTAACAAAAAAAAGGATTTAGATTTATGAAACAAAACTTTGCAAGCTCCCGATCAGATGTCAAGGGGAAAAAAGCTACCAGGCCACTGCAAAGGGGCCAGTTTGGCGAATCAGAAAATTCGCGCGAATTCTTCTATAAGCAAAAAAAGTTTAAGTGATGACAAATATTTTAACGGGAGTTTATATAAATTTAAAAACGAAATAAGACCAAAATGGCCTTGTTTCGTTTTAGCAAATGAAATAAAGCCAAATTGCAAATTTGGTTTTATTTCGTTTTCGAAAACGAAATAAGACCAAATTTTCGAATTTTGGTCTTATTTCGTTGGGCGTTATTTCACGTCACCGTTTTATATGTAGATCAATCGCTAGACCATCCCAATTTAACCTTTGTTGAAATATTTTAAAAGATAATGTCGAATTCGCTTAACCATTTTGGCGACTATTTGTAAGTCATTTTCTCTTTTCATTCATTTCATGAAATCTAAATTACAGACCGTCCTTTTAACAGATTAAATCCGACCACCAGCCACAAAACATTAACTTGGGACGTTTTTGAACAATATGCACTCAGCAATGCAGAATAATATGATGACCTCATCCCCGTTTACAAAAATCCTGACCTAGTTTGTATTTTTGTGTTGTTGTATTTTTCTTGCTCCATTTTAGACTTGCCTCTATACAAAACGAGATAAGACTTTCCGGACTGAATATTCTTTCCCTTTGGGAGCCGTTTGTTGTGCAGACAGATGGATCTTTGCCATAGTTTACGATCCTGGTTGCCCTTAATCCTTCATGTAATTCAAAATTAAAACCCAGCAATGACCTTAGGAGAAAATCCACATTGGGGTAAGCAAACTGAAACTTTTCCTTCATCTCGGCTCTTTTCAACGTCAGAGTAATGTCAAAACAAAATTACACAAAAACTAAAATGCCAACAAAAACAAAGGCTTACCATAATACACATCAGGCACAAAAGCCAGGAAATACGAGTGTACAGAAGATAAAACGATAAACAATTTCATCCCTGCAATTGGTTTCTAACATCCGTACCGGATGCTGGACAAGAAGTTCGTAGCTCTGTGGTATACACCATTCATTCATAACAAAAAAGCCACGACGACGACGAATCCTGATACGACATATCACATCAGCTGGATTTGGATGCCTCAGGCCAAAATATAAATCAAAACAGAAATCACATTCTGTCAAATGTAAGTCCCAATTGTTTTGACCTACATTTGCCGCGCGTCACATTATGTTGAAGTCAGGGTGAACGAGCGGGACGGAACGACACCTTTAGACTACTGATTGTTGGCTGCCCATTTAAGGTCCCTGTAGTGTCGGTCGACCTCCCCTGGGTTGACCGGGGACAGTTTTCTGTCCTGCTAATGACTTTAACGTCAGCATCATCAACATTGTATACGTTTTTTTCTTTTGAGTGAGTGTGTGTGTGTGTGCTTTGAATGGCAGATTCCTTTTGTTCGGTAATTAGTGAGTGAGAGAGCTGTTGTTCCTGGTGTCATTATTAACAATTACACTATTTAATCGAGGTTCATGCCATTAGCTGTTATATTCGTATTTCGCCTATTCAGTAGCCTTGAAAACCACAAAGACCCCATTAAGGTACATTCAATTTACCCTTGGCAAGCGCAGCGGCTTCGAAGCGGGGTAAAATGTGTTCGCCTTTATTTGATTTCCCTTGAGGGAATGTTCCATTTTTGTTCCTCCTTTGACAATAGAAAAAGAAATAAAATTAAACAAAAATAACCGAAAAAAGTTGAATAACATTAACATAAGAAGCAAAGGAGAACTCAACCTGATCTAAAAAAAAATATAGAACCGCCGCCGGATAATGGTATGTATTGTCATCAAGGTTTAGCTCCACTCTTGTACTTTAAATTAAACACAAATATTTATATGCAAAGTGCTTTCGCACCAATTCCAGGTGTGGAAGTGGATATGCTGACATTTCAAAGCTTTTTTGCACATGGGCGGCTCACAAGGAGTTAAAATGCCTTCGTTTTCTCACTTCAAAGGATCAAAGGATGACAAAATTATAATAATGTATGAATATAACGAGACAGTTTTTTTAACATAAATAATTTATTGTCTTAGCAGTTAAGTTCCCATTTAATTTAATTTTTCAGAATCCGCTCCTGATTTTTGATTATATTTTTGTTGAATTTCATATTTTTTGGTCCTATCATAAGTAACTGGATTTGCACAAAACGAAGTCACTTCAGAAATGCTTATATCCTCAAAACTGGATAAGATGATTTTTTTGTCTTTGTTCTTCCAGACGAGGAATGAAAAAAAAAGTAAAGACTACCAACAACATTTTTCTATTTTAAACAAATACCTTCTGAGCTTTTTTTTAATAATGCAAATGTGTGTTTTTCGCTTTTCTATAGAAACTAGCTGTGCTCATGGTAGGTAGATACTCGTAAATCTGGAAGTAAGTTCGTTAACTTTTCATTAATTCAATTGAATTAGTTTGAATGACTGTCTGCTTGTCTACTGGAAAAAATTAAGGAGCCATAACCTTCCAATAGTAAAACTCAGTCTTTTCTTTTCCATGTTATGCAGAATACCTTTTCAATATGGATAAAAATTACCTAACGATGGTTGGCAAGGTATCCTAAGTATGATGGGTCTAAGGATTGGTTCAAGAGGAGAGAAAATAAAAGAGATTTTCGAGATAGAATTCTGCAAACGAAAGATGCTTTTGGAATTTAGATTTCAAGTAGGTACTTTTCCACTCTATTTCAGTAAATTAATATTTATTTAATTTAAGGTATTTCCTAAATGGGCACATTTCCTCGGGCTTCAATTTTGAACGGGTAGTTTTTGGTCTTTTTGTTGAATTGTTATTTCAGAAAATGTATATTTTTGGGGGTTTTCAAGAGATATAAGTTTCTAGAGTAGTTTAATTAAAATATTTTTAAAGCCTCCTTATACAATTGATTGCTCTTTTCTTCTTTCATTGATAAAAATATATGTTCCTTCTAGAGTACTGCAAGAGCGTAATTTGTTTTTTGAACGTGAACCATTTCATAGAGTAAAAATGAACCTAACACGATGTTTAAAGCAATCCAATTCAATTTGTAATCGTATTGACTACCGAGCCGAGATTTGTTCAAACGAAATGTTATGTATGTATCACTAAATTATTCTTTATCCTGGTGGTGAGCTTGTTAATTATGTATTTTTGTATTTTTTTTTTGTAAAGTATCGCATGCTGCTACAGTACTTCAATTAGTCTATAAGAGTACCTATATGTTATCAGTTTATCACTAAGATTATACGGGTGATTCACGAGCGTTGTGCCAAAAACCTAGAGCGTGTAGGTTGAGTTAAGACAAGAAAAAAATCGTATGGGAGGGGGGGGGTCTATTCCCCCCGTTTAGCCGGGCAATTTTCTGAAAAATTGACTTATTTTGTAAAAAAAAAATATTAAAAATCAACGGCTTTGTTTACAACACCGTGCTATACCTTTCTGAAAAGCCAAAAACTTTTTCTTTCACTTTGTTTTTAAATTATTTTGTTTTAACGCATAGTTTAAAAATAATAAATTTTCAAACTCAACATTTTCAAAAAAAAAGTAAAAAAAATTATTTTTGAACTAATTTTTTCAAAATTTTATGTAGGTATTTAAGTAATAATTTTGTTTCCAAAATTCAATGTCTTTATTAATTTTTAGTCGAAAACAGAAAACCGGATGCAAAAATGTCTTTTCGTTTTTGAGAAATTGAAAAAAAACCAAAACCACTTTTTTCTAAGAAAATCTTTGTTTTTATTTTTACCTATCTGGACTTTTAGTTTAATTTATTAGTTTAATTTATAGATTTAATTTTTTATAATTGGAGTTTTATGAGGACTCAATTTAGTAGAAAAGTATTGGATTTTCCCTGGATTAACCATTTTGTTCAAAGAGTTTGAATTTTTTTTTTTTAACCTATGCGTTAAAACAAAATAATTTAAAAACAAAGTGTAAGAAAAAGTTTTTGGCTTTTCAGAAAGGTATAGCACGGTGTTGTAAACGAAGCCGTTGATTTTTAATATTTTTTTTACAAAATAAGTTATTTTTTTTCAGAAAATTGCCCCTCCCGGCTAAACGGGGGGGAATAGACCCCCCCCTCCAATACGATCTTTTTTCTTGTCTCAACTCAACCTACACGCTCCAGCTTTTTGGCACAACGCTCGTGAATCACACAGTATATAGTCTACTTGACGAATAAATTAATAAATAAGTTCAGTGGAATATTGTCTTCTAGAAAATTCCATAGAAAACCTTATCCCTCCCGTAACATATCTCTATACGCAAAATACCATATCGCACAAGGAAATCGACTTAACAAAAAAAAAACGTAAAAGTCTGCGCGGTAAGTAGCTAAATCATGCAACCAGGAACAATATTATCAATTACTTCTTCACCATGACCACAACACTTTATGCCGTGCCTGGTGCCTTTTATATGGATTCAAGGAAACAACCACAAACACTGCTGCACTGATAATTTTCAGAAAGAGATTGATAGTTTGATGATCCCAAAAACCGATTACCAGAAAAACTGGAATATGATATCACAATTTGTTACTTTGATTATCATAAGACACACTTTTTCATCTTTTGAGGAAAATTTGCCTTTCCAGCTGTGATTGCACATTTCCAAACCTCAAGCAAGTGCCTACGTTGAATTTCTATTTGTGGTGCGGCAACAGAAGTACATAAGTTTAATGTATTCGAACTGCAATTGCAGTAAGCTCGATGAAGAAAGTGAAATCGCTTTGGGTTTGCCGACCGAGCCGACATTAAGTGAATACGCCACTTCCTCTTTTCGAAATTGTGATAGTTGTTTGATGGTTTCTGCTTTGCATTTCAAGTAAAATTTTGATCATAGTCAGATTATTATTGTACGTATATTAAGTTCTTAATCTTTGCTAGAAAAAATCAATTTTGAAGAAGATTTCTCTTGCGAATTCCTCAAGAATCGCATTCCATTAAAACGAAAGCCAAGGTTAACACTTCTCTGCTGATTAAAATAATGTCTAAGGCAACTGACGAATGGAATGCTAATTATATTCTGTAAACTGTTTCAAATATTTCTCCAAGCGAAAGTTTTAAGACCTAAGAGACTTAAATAATTACTGATTCATAAAAGTTCCTTTGAAAGTTAACCAGGTCCTTAAAAAGCAAACTTCTCTCATCTGTCCTATATTATGATTTTACAAAAAAAAAAAAACAAATATCCTAAAATTTCTTGGCAGTTCCATCTATAAATTTTGTATTCACAAAATATTCATCTACTTTCGAAATCCTTCAGTGTTCCTCCGAGTCAACGAACAGGATAATAATAATTGTATGAACCCAAAACCCAACAAGTACCAATAACCCACCCTATGCATACATTCTCAAGAAAGAGAAAGCTTACGCTTATAAAATATTCACAACTTGAGCAAAAAACTGCTTTCATCTCACAATATTTTCATTTTCGTCCTGCTGAACTTCGTCATTTTTTTCCATACACTTTTCCTTGTCCGCAATTTATCACCACCACATCAAAACTAGTAGCAAAAAAAAAAAACCAACCGGAACGATGAAAAACCTACATTTTATACTCTGTGCGAAAAAGTTCACCAACCTATGGGCTAAACAAATTTGCAAACCATTAAAAGGTCAAAGTTTACTCAACTATATTCATATACAAGGACCATTCCCGGCAGGGTTGGGTACCCTTGTCAATGAAGAATGAGTGCCGGATGTGGGGCAAGACATCTTAAATTCCCAGCAAACATTTGTGCTTATATTGAACAAATGAAGAAAAAAAAATATCAACCGAAAGATGGTCAAAAAAATAAAGGATCTTAAATAAACTCAACAAATCTTAAAAGACATGGAAAAGTCCATTCCCTTTTTCTTGATCTTTATCGGAGGTCTATTCGTCCTGAGGGACAGGAAACATGAGCCCGACGAAGGCGCTGGATGGCGTAGTAGCAAGAAACTTGTTCTATTTTCTAAGCGAAGGAAGTGAAAAGTCTTCCCGAATTATTATTGCCGAAGAAGGACTTCTATGTAACAAGGACAAATAGTGAATTTGGGCACAAGCACAAGGGCACACAGGCATAAAGTCACAAGACGTACAAAATTCAAAGTACCAATTTGTGCCATCAACCAAAAAAGCTAACGGAACAAGCATACAATTTTTCTTCCCTTTTTTTGAAGAACGCTTCAAGCTAAGTGGATTGCCAACGCATACCGAAGAGAATTCGAATTAGGCGAGCAACATAAAGTTCGAGAAAATCAATGGAGGAGTAGGCAGGTTATGTATACAAGACGATACACGTGTCTACTTTAAGAACACTTTAAATGAACTCTTGCCACATATTTTAAGACTGATGGATGAATGATTAAGGCGAGAGAGTGAGGGAGGAAAAATCAATTTTACACTTCAAAAACACACCACAAACATATTGCGGGATGGAAACAAAAGCGTATCCTTGATAAGAACTATGCCACATCACGTTTATAAATTGTATCCTGTCAATTCAAACAAGACTGCGAGTGTAAACATTAAGAGCCCCATACATAAACGTGTCCTTCCTGTTCCTACTGCCATTTTTTTACAACTATACTCTCCACTCGTCATTTGCATATCGTCTTCACTCTTCACTTCCTTCACTCATCATCATCACTCCTCGACACTCAAAACCTGACACACATCAAATTCAAGGATAAGCAAAAAGATACACAAAGTGTGTCCTTGTGAAACTGAGAATAGGAACTCAAACTAAGTCCCATCTACCAGCTACCACCCCCTTTCTATTTCAATTCCCATTCTGGCCGTCTTCTTCGCTTCAATTCAAAATCACATGTTGTTTATGATGTTGATGATTTTGCCATGCACAACGCAAATACTACACAGGATGCGATGTACACAAAAGATGAAAGACGAATAAAAAAACAAAACATAAATAAAAGTCGAAACACAGCCACCAGCAAGGACGACTTTGTTTCACTCCCACCCTCCTCGAAAATGTTTTGTGGGTCGAGATGTGTTTGAAAGAATGCCATATCCTTGCCCAGACATACCTTGGTTTGGTGATGATAACTTGACGGCGACCTTTGTTCTTGGTGTTTGATGGTTGATTGAGTGATGTTAAAGCTCAATCACAGGTGTTTGCAAAGTGCATGTATCCTTTTTAAATATCCTCCTCACATCAATTTGGCAAAATTCAACACTCACTATGATTATATTTTATTTTGATATGATAGCACGATACGTTTATCATTCCCAACCTCTTTTGGCAGGATATGGAATTCAATTGCCTTTGATTTGATTTATCATTGAAATTGATTTCACTTTGTCACACACTGTTTAAGATTTTTTTGTTGTATTCTCTGGCTTAAGGACTATATTGTGTTTCGATTTATTTTGAAACGACTTTTTTATTGTTATATTTTTAGGTCTGATTCCGAACGCACGAAAATTCAACAAACAACATCACGTATCCTTTTCTCGAGCGAAACTAAAGTTTTGATATGGCAGGAAAGATTACTTATGATATGAAAATGCAGGATCTTCTTTCGGCACAAGGGAAATGTTGAATTTCCCTTCAATCAGTTGGGTGGTGAGTCTGCGTCTGTGACATGTGGAATCAGAATGTGGATGGTGTTCAATGGCAAAGTGTTTTTGTTGAAATTCAAAAAGGACATAAAGGCATTTCAGTTAAATTAAGGACTTTGTTGAAATCAGGTTGATGATGAAAGGAGAGCGACCTTCTCAAAGATGTAACTATATAGAAGCCATGATATCGTGGATTTGTATTGTTGTGCAGTTCTACAAGAAAAGTTTGCTGTGTTCTTCTTTGAAGGTGAATTTCACTAGGCGTGGATAGTGGGAAATGCTGGGATAACTTTTTGTGATCGATGGTGTTTTTGGTATCAGATTTGCATTGGCAGCTTTTTCTAAAAACATCAAAAGCTTAGTATTTCACATCAGGACATGTTTTTTTTTATTAAAATCGTTAAGCCAATAATGCTTGGAAAACAGCTGCTTATACTAAAAATCTACATTGGACAACGTTTACCAAGGTTTTTTATGAAAAGTTTGAGCCAGAAACAAAAAGAACGACAATTTTTTGGGACTAGTCTTTTTGCGTTTGGTTGTCCAGGTTCCGTCAATAATTTTTTTAAGCCACGACTGAGCCTGAGAAACACTTTCTTGCCATAATTTTAACTGCACTACTCAGAAGTCAGAAAAATAATTCTGGAATTGCAGCATAAGCGGAATAATTAATAAAGGAAATAAATCTTTTATTTTTAATCCAAGAAGTACAAAATTATTGACTTGACATTCAGCTTGATATTTTAACATTAACATTATTCAGCCATAAAACATTCCATATGGTCGTGCATAACCGAATCCTCCATATCCCCCATATCCATATAAATATCTTGGTCCATACATACCGTATCCATATCGCAAGGGTATTTGAGGCTTACATTTAACCAACATCAAGTAAGAGGTCAGAAGAATAAGTGACCAGGATAAAATAATTCTCTGTTTGTGGAAAGACAAATAGAATAGAAAACATCGAAAATTAATTGCAATACTGTTAATAACGTCATACTTACTGGAAACAATTCCATAATGTTGGCGAAAATTGAATTGGAGTTCGATTTAAGACGACACAACCGATGTCTGCTGAAGCCAGTTTTTGAATGAATGAACTGATATGCTGAATGGAACTCTAGACAGCAACAAAATAGTTTTTGAATGCAAATAAATACAATGTTTGTAAGCAGATCATGAGCTTTAAAATAACAATCGTCTGTATTTGAGCGGAAGCGAATCGCAATAATATTGGAACAGATGTGAATTTATTGTTCGATTTTCATTGGAAATTATACTGAACAATAATTTTATTTATAACCATCTATATAATATAATAAAGCATAATTAAATATTTGAAGAGAGGATAAAAGTCAAGAAAACAGCTTTAGACCTGCACCAGATACATGAACTGGCCATTCTTTTTGCATTTACTATTTCTTTAATAGGTTCTTCAAGAATTTTGATGGTCAAGTGGAAAATGATATTTACAAAATACAATTGATCTTAGCTGATGCTTACTTATACTTTTTCCACCGTAGAGGATGGTTAAGCAATTTAATAAAAAAATGTAGAAAAAACTGTTTCGTTACTTCACTTTTCCAGGAACAAGTTATTTTTATGAGAAATTTTAACCCATGGAATAAATCTTAATCAATGGGTAACTTAAATATTAATATGCGTCCAAGTGACAATGAACTTTTCTCATATGTTTGAAAGCGCCCAAGTTAAGTTAAGTGGATTGTTAGTATGTAAGCTTTCCAACCTTTTCTCTGTCACTTACTGCTTTAGAAAACGAAACCTCTTTGCTCTTTTCTTGTTGCAATCAAGAGTTCAACGCCCAACGTAATTAAAACAAAATTACATAATTTGCATTGACATCCCAAACTGATAGGAAACGTATTGTTCTAACTAATGTCGCTTGAAATTTCCCCTATCTAATAGCAGAAAAATAAACAACAACAAGACAATCGTCATCATAACTTGCATCAAATTGAATTAAAATTTCCTTAAACAATGACGCAATAAAAATTGTTACGCTGCATGGGGATCATTTGTGCCTGCGTTAGACACATTCAATACTGTTTATATAATATTCTTGTCTATGCGCAGAGGGAGCTAAATAACCTAATTAAATGCGGTTGCACGCATTGCACAAATTAATACGCCCAGGGAAAATTTCAATCGCACTACACACTGTGTTTTGATTTTGACGACAAAGAGATTTTAACTACCTGGTCGGTCGCCAACGTAGCAGTTTTGTTTGCTGCTGTTTGATGATGTGCTGGAACATAAGTAAGTAGAGTAGCAATCACGGTTGCCGTTCTCCGAAAAAAAAAAATTCTACCAAAAATTTTCCAAAATCTACCAATTCAAAGAAAAACCTACCAAGTTCAATTTTATAAAACATCACATTTATTTTCGATAAATTAAAAATTTCAATTTAAATATCCCTTCAGTAAATCATATAATAATAATAACAGTAATGATAATAATAATAAAAGTAATAATAACAACCATAAATAAAAATTGTATTAAAATAACGAAAATTATAATCCAAAAACATAAATCAATCCATAAATAACGAAAAACGTACTTAAAAATATAAAAATAAAGTCTCTTCATTTACATTAAATAATATTATAATAATAACAAAAAAAAAGTAATAAAAGAAAACCAAATCAAAAATAAAGTCTCTTCATTTACTTAAAAAAAAAAAACAAAAATAAAGTCTCTTCATTTACTTAAAAAAAAAAACAAAAATAAGTCTTTTCATTTATCATATGTATCACAAAATATTTTTATAATATTTTAGATTCAGCACAAATTATTTTAAAAAATGTTTTGCGGACCAGACAAAATCTTCCTTTACGAAATTGTCAATTTGGACTTGATTTTTTTTCTTACTTAAGTTTCGGACATGCGATTCGCTCTTGTCATGTAATTTAAGCTGACCCAAATGATTTACCAGGGGCTTATCGCATACCTTGCAAAAGCATTTGCTGTCTTTCTTCAGCAACCAAGGAAAACTTGCCGTCCATTCTTGACGAAAACTTCTATTTGTCGGCTTAACGATTTGGCTTTCTTCCTCCGAAATATTTCTATTAATAATTGAAAGCGCTTCCCTCAAAGTTTTTGCCTTGGTTGCTGATGCTTCTACCGACTTCTCCAAAACAACGTCCAAATCTGTTTCGGCATCGGCTTTTCTTTTCGTTTTGACTAAATATCTTTGAAGAAAATTCTCTTTTTAATCTATGACACATAATTTTTCCATTTAATACTTACTTATCCATGATTTATTAGTTATATTCAATTCAACGTTTCGCAAATCTTATTTTTTACTTGACAACAATGACAACCAGAATTTAATTTTTGACAGAAGATGCAAATGAGTGCATTCAGTTAGCATAATGGGCTTACACACAACAGTAGATTCAATTGAAAATTTAAGACCACGTTTACATTTGATTGTTTAAAATAATTTTATTTGAAAAGTAAATTTAGACCAGGTTTGTTAATATTTTCATAAACATTTGCATTCGAAAGTCGAAAGGGCTAAAATCTACCAAATTAAACATGAATCTACCAACCTACCAGAGCAATTAAAATCTACCAAATTTGGTAGAATTCTACCAAAACGGCAACCGTGGTAGCAATTAGGAAATGGGCATTTTGGCAAATAGACAATTTGGTATTGTGATGGCTGCTTTCATTGGCAGTATTTGGGAAACTTTCAACGACTTAATAAACAATATGGCCCTGTTTTCGAAGGGGTCTATTTCTAAAAAAAGGGTCTATAAACAAAAAAGAAAAGAAAGTGTCAGTTGAAATATATTGATTTTCCCAAAACCCCAAAATTCCAACAAAACACCAACCTGAATACCAAAATCAGCTTTTGATGAGCGTTGCGTGTTTTAGTAAAAGACATCCATTATCCAAGAAAATAATAGATAAATAGAGTGGCGCGACAGCTCTTGAAGAAGAGCCAAGGCCTAAGTGGCTTACTTTCATCAACAATTCTCTGGGTGCGTGTGAAGAATTAAGGGGACCTACAATATAACGCCAATTCCGAACGGCAAAGTTGAGAAGCACTTTTTCATTACAGATTGATACTCTTGGAAGTTTTGTCAGTTCTTCGCAAGAGGCAGTGCCCTTTAAAGATGACATAAAAACTTTATGGGCACGAGTATACGACTCGAACGCACGACGTTCTGCTTGGCAGCCAACGCATCTAACTAGCTGTCTAATTTGATTTGCCAGCCTAATATCATCACCTGTCCCAAGTAGCCTAGTACCGACCAAATCGACCAAGAGTGCTTGGAACATACTCAAATTCTAATTCAGGTTGAAAATGTTTCGTTAACAGAATGTTAATTACCCGATGCAAGCCAGTAAAGAGTCGATGTATAGAGAGAATATACCTCTGAGGTTGCATAACAACACTGTACCTCATCACTGCAACAATGTGATTTCGATTTTTCAGCAATGAAACATCGAATTGCAAGCAAATTGTCATTTGTCAAGTAGGTACCTACCTTTGCCTACTTTGTGTGCAGCTTGATAAGCGTGAAGTACGCGTCAACGGTTTATAGCGTGGCGTAATTAACAATTCGTGTTACCATGGTCATCTGACAAGTGCGACCTTGTGCCGATGTACAACACGGCACGCAATTTTTGCCTTTAGACCAGCCAGGTGCTTGTATAGTTCATGACATTGCTCGAGTGACCTACAAAATATTTCAACGGGCGATAATCGTTTGCTGTTGGAGGTGATGTTACCTGGTAGATGGGTTTGAAATTCTCTTAAATTAAATGGCAATAAATTGCAGTTTGGAGAATGGACATTGGAGGCATGTGGTGTTGCCGGGGTCCAAGTGGATTCTTGTAATGAGCCAAGGTGATGTGTTACTAATAGGAACAATGGTATTATTCAGGTCTCTTATTTTTCTCACAACATTGGTTTTTAATTTAATAAATACACTTTTACCATCGTATTGCACAAGTTTCTCACTTTTCAGGGACATTCATTTTGTAACATCATTTTATTAAAATTTGAATCGAACATCATGCCTATTATCCTTCTTTTATATCACTTCTTAGTAGTTATCGGTAAGCTGGAGAAGTGGAGAGCAGCTTGAGTTTGTGGCTTAGCTGTAAGGTTCCCGCCGAAACTTCTAGTCAATAATATCGCTGAATACTTCAGTCAGGATTGCTGTTTTCCAATGTTGACAATGGTTCGTCGTCCCAACACTGAACACGCAAATGATCGAAGAAAGTTTACTGAAGATGAGAATTTAATTTGAAGCTAGCAAAAAATTTAATAATAATAATAATAACAATGCTGAATAATTAAATGATCATTAGATAACTAGAATCACAAGTTATTAATTGGATAGCAAACTGTCTTGAAAATTTGATAGACAAATTATATTTAATTCTCTTTAAGATAGAAGGAACCCTAAGAATAATTTGATTACTTATTTGTTTCGGATTGTAATTTGCCAAAATCATATTCAAGTCATGACCTTCACAGTCATCATAAGCCCCTTTACTTCCTCAATGTTCATACTTCAAACATCTTCACTCTACTGGAAATGAATTCGAAATTACCAACATGACACCTCCTACCTCAAATATGAAGATGTATGTGCGCAGTAAAGTCCAAATATATTTTCCAAGTCGTTGAACAAAATACCCGAAAATTATTCACCTCAGACAGAAAACAAATTAAAGCTGTTCTCCGTCTACAAATTAAAAACTTCCCAATTCTAATTCGATACGGTGCTTGCACGAACTCAAAACTTAAAACAAGGAACTATTCTTTTTAAGAATCCGCCAACCGCAACTTCATTAAAACTCATTAGTAGTCAAACGTCTGAAAAATAAAAGTTGAAGAGTTCTGGTGGTATATTACCCCTTTTGTTAAACACATAGTTGCAACCCCATGTGGGCACTTTCATTCCATAAGTCTTCCAAGAAACGATTACTTAGATTATCCTTAATGTTCCGTTTTAGCGGCACCGCAACGCTTTCATCCTTTGGTTGTTCAATAAGAAAACTTCTGCACGTATCTTTGCCTCCCGCATGTATACCGCACCACTTTCCGTCTCGAGGATGCTGTGCAACTGAGAGATAATGAGATTGTTTGGTGATGATTCTTCGAGTGGAACTGCATTTACTGCGCTGCAGCGATGCTAATTTAACGCCAACTTGAGAATTCGTCAATTTGTCTCCAGCTTCGGGTGTGAGTTCTTGAATGCTACAAGGCATTGCAATGAACATTTACTATGAGGTGAGCTCGTTCAACCGAGTGGATGTGTCATTTGGGTGCATTAATCACCAGCATCATCATTGTCGTTTCCATAGTCGTCGTAGTCGCTTTTAGTGGCGGA
Source organism: Sphaerophoria taeniata (assembly GCA_943590905.1). NCBI lineage: Eukaryota > Metazoa > Arthropoda > Insecta > Diptera > Syrphidae > Sphaerophoria > Sphaerophoria taeniata. The sequence continues at coordinate 1,164,249 of OX016540.1, forward strand.
TGTGCTCACTCGTTGATATGAACTTCAAGACCAAGAGCACTCATGGCAAACAAAACTCATTGTCACCAGTGAGAATCAGCGAACTGGGATTGATGGGAACTATCTTGAAAATGATAAAGTATAGCAAACTTCCGCTGCTCATGTGTGGATAATTAATTTGTTGATCCATGGGATATTTGCGTTTTTTTATTTAGTTTTTTAATGGAAAACATCTGGTACCCACAAGTTTATGTCTGTGGGATACTGAACACAAAAAATTTAAATTCTAGTCGATTGAAGTCGAAAGTCTGTAAACTTAAATCCCGGATGACGATATCCTAACAAAAAGTTTATATAGAATTATTTGAACGAAGAATAATTTTGGTTCGTTCTCCATGATTCTCACCATTTCGTGTCTCCTAAAATTCATGTTTTTGAAAAAGGTTGTGGCCTAATTCTGGGAAATTATAGTAAGGCAAAAAAACTGCGTGAAAGTATACTTTGCAGGAATGCAGGCAAAAGAAATCCGGGATTAGGTTATCTTGGATTTGTTCTTTCAACCCCAACCCAATTCTTGTGTTACTAAAATGTTGAATTCATTGTTTTCTATTTTTGAAATGTTTACATTTTTTTTTAATAAGCATTCTACACTAACAAATCCCTGTATCAACCTGTTTTTCATTAAACTTCACTTAGACACTGGTAGCTTATTTCTAAGTTAGCACAATGTCTAACCCAGCTTCACCCTAAACGACTGAAAATGACATCAACCCAAACCACACAATTTTAACAACCAACAAAACTTTTTGCAAAGCCACTACAACTTTAATGAGTTAAGTATCCGAAATCAGTCAGTTTTTCGTAAAAACCAAAGCCTGCAAGCTCGGCAATTGTCAACAAAATTTATTATAAGGACAAAACTTTTTTTTTCAAAAACCTGCATTCACAACAAAATATCATTCTCCATTCCATCTGCACTTAATTGTACCTAATAGTTTCCAAATCCTTAATTGAAAAACTTTTCTAGCCGGAAGATTCTTTTTCGTAGGACTCGTATTCTACCGTTTGTGTTCAATTAAAGTTTAAAAATTTTGTTATTTTCCGTTCTGACCCACTAAATGGCAAAAAATAGTTTCACCAACCAGGAAAACAATGACAATGACGACTAAGGTAGATAGAACTTTTTCGCTCAGGGACATTTTGACAAGAGACACCCACTGACCAAAAAAAAAACGGATACAACCGAAGTTATCTTTCGTCAAAGTTGTGAATGATTGTTTTTTGCTCCCTTTCCCTCTTACAGAAAAAAAAGTAAAACAATCCCTGAATGAAAATAACGATAGGAGCTTTATTTTGTTGGTCCTAAAAATTTCTGGGATTTAAATCTAAAACAATTGAGGATTTATTTGAAAAGTTTCTGCGATCTTAGTTCTAGATTTCCCTTCCCCTTCATGTAAGTCGTTGGTTCGGTAACGTCCTTGTCACATTCCTCCCAACGATATCGGCTCCATTTAAAATGATAGCAGACGGAAGTAATATGCTTGTCTGAGTGAAGTGCTTGGATTTGACGAGGGTGGAGTATACGGAATTCCGTCCATAGAAGAGGAAAGAAAAAAAGGAAAACAGAAAAACTAAGGGAACAACGAAAAATCCTGGCTAATCTGTTTTCTGCAGAATAACATATGTGTTAACACACTGACATTTATCAGGACGAGAAATGATGAGACGGCTCCAAATGCGAGGGGGACTGACTGTCGAAAAAAAGATCCGACAAAAAAAAAACTGACACACAACGACAAATATATTTAATCCTCCCATATCCTTGGCAGCGTCATATAGTAAACATCATGTCAAAAGAGAGGATTGCTTTAACTTTGAGTCTGGCTTCTTGCACGGCACGGCCAAGGGCACAACCAAACAAACGAAAACAAATTTACACATACAGAAAAAGATAAATACCCTGGTCCCTGATCCTGGAAATCTCCTCTTCAATTGCTCAATGTCAGCAAAATATTTTACGCTTTTGGTCAGAAGTGAAGGACAGGAAACAAGGATTTGCCCCAAACAACCAACCGACCTAGCGACAGAGACGCTGAAATTCCTTTCGCATGCCATAGCATATCCTTTAAGAAAGTTCAAACTCTTCAAAACCTTCATTGTTGAAATGTGGGGGACATCATGGGACACACTGAGCTGATGGCATTCCCCAAGGAGTTTGATTAATGAGCACATGGCTAGGCGGATCTTCGTTTTATATACACGCCCCGGCCCCAACCAGGTCTGCCACTTTTTTCTCTCAATGAATTTTGTAGAACATCCGCTTCCGTTCGTAACTCGAATCGGGCGGATTCATACGTTTATGCTGTTGTTGAACATGACTCCATTAATCTTTTTTGTGTGACAACCAATTCGGTTGGGATCTTTCCCCTTATTCTTAGTCACGGGGAGCGTCTCCGCATTGTTCGACGAATCTTCATTGTTATACTTTTGCTTGCTCCCGACAAGGATTACATTAATGATTGATTTTGGATGGCATTTTGTGGCTGTTTGACAGTTGGGAAATCATTAATAACCGAATTGATTGGAAAACTGTTTTATTTTTGGATTGCCGTTTTTTGTGCACAAACAATATGCCAAGGATCAGAAATAATGCGAATTAAGAGTTCGAGAAGGTGGCCGTAGATGTTTTGTTTGATATCCTGGAAGCTTTCCTGTGGTTGTTCATAGGGATTGGGGCCCAGCAGCCAGCGTCAGGACAATCATTAATTTCGACATTGACAGGAAGAGGGTGTTATCACGGCAATGTGCTGGAGCTCCTTCGGTTTGTCGATGAGTAATTGAATTTATGCATTTTAATGAATTAGCTGGTTGGGCGGCGCGGCGGAACTCAGCAATTAAATTTAATTTATTAAAGTTTTTGTTCGGTCTTTGGGTTATGTCTGAGGGATTTTAGTTGCCATATTCTGAAAAGTCATTTTGGTTCCTTAATCCTGAAGCCACTTTAAGGGTCGCAATGAACCCTTACCTTCTTTTAATTTTCAACTTCAAACATTAATATACACCTTTTTTTTGCCACCCATTTAAAACCAATATCTCTGTCACAAAAAAACAATCCACAAAAAACCACATGCTCAGCCCAAAACCTCACTATTTTGGCACTCAATTCTTGTTCAATCAAATATCTTCTTCAATTGGGAGTCGAGTACACAACCTATCCACTTCACTGCATCTGCAGACACACAGTGTGACTGCATCGGAAATTACCTTCAAACAGAGAAGATAGACCAACCGATGAACGACACATCTTCTTGCATGAGCGAACGAAAAATGTATTCAACTGCAAAATGTCGGTTTTTACTCACATTGCATACTTGCTCGGTCGTCATCGTCGTCTCCAGGATTCGAATCCTTAAAACTTGCATGCTTTGGGATTCTTTCATCAAACTGGGAAAATGAATAGAAATAACAAACAAAGTGAACTCCTTGCAAGTTGTACAGAGTTGCACACAGGAATCACTCGACCTGTCTTCATATTGACAATTTGATAAATCTTTTGAAACTCTTTGCATGGACACAAGACTCGTACCAAAATCTAAAAAAAAGTCTCCGTAAATTTCTTGTCACTGCTGCCGTATTTTCATTTCTTTATGGTGTACCTTTTTTTTGGTAGACACTATGGAAGTTTAAGTCGTACACAAACATACCTCGAGAGCATACACTATAAAATCAAAAAGGACAAAAAAGGCAAGATTAAATCCTCAACAGATTCATTCGGCTGCTGCTTTAGGATAAACAAAGTGTTCCAATGTGTGCACATGCACAGATAGGGTACGAGATATGACTTCGTTTTTCAAGAGATGCAATTCGCACAAATGAAGATATCAAACTTTCTGCAGACAAATTCCGAGCAAATTTGGATTTTTTTTGTGTTCTGCTGTAAAGATATTCTAGCACTTTGTGCTGCAGCCTGCAGCAATGTGGAACCGCAAGGAAGAAGGTAAGTTATTCTAGAGAATAAGGCCATGGTCCCTATCACTATAGTTAGGTTGGCTGGTCTCTCAGCTCGTCTCATGTGCCAATAAAACCGCACCCGAGCCCAATTTTTTGTGGTTGTCAGGCCACAGACCTTTTTTTGGCTTTTGGTCAGCAATTGAGAGTGCAAAGTCGTTTGCAAATTGTAGTACGGTAGAAGAGGATCCCTTTCACAAAAAAACCGATGTGCAATGGAGTAAGCTTTTAACTAATTAGGTTTTATATGTTTTTGGTAGACGGACCGATAGTGTGTTGAAGGGAACCCCATCAGATATGAAGGAACTCCTTTGGTTACACAACTGAAAGTGAAACAAGGCTTTGCCTCATAAATATTCATTTAACAAGGATAAAAACCTAGACCAGCAATGAAAAGTTGACTTTAAAAAAGGACTGTGCTAGGTGTCTGGGTGTAGCGAGTCATATGTATAAAATTGTAAACTGTCGGAACAAGAAAAAAAGTAGAATTTATATAGAAAGGCGGCTACATCTACTAATTAGGTTGGAGTAAAGGATTCCATTAAGCTCAAAAGATTCTCTAATTTAGAGATTTAAATATTGATTTGCTAGAAGAACACAACTCAAAAGTTTGGAGTTAAGAGAAAATTGAAACACAAAAAAAAACCATAACATAATTTATTTTCGAAAAACACAACCATAACCAGAAGAAAAATATATATTTTTTAACACCCAATCCTGCCTACTTCCTTGTTAACAGTTTTATTTAATGTACTCCTCACTCCCAATCCCAATAATGACCCCATCATGACACGTTTTGCCTTAAGCACTTCTGTGTTCTGTGTACTCCTCCCAGTAATATCCTGTCACTAAATTACCTTCATAACATCATAATAAGCTGCTGTTGGCATAGCTGCTCAAACTCATACATAAAAAAAAGTTTATTGTAGAAATACTTTCAAGCACCTACCAACACTCCCCAATATAGCAACCAACCCTGACAGCTCTTGAGCATGAACATGGAGTGGTGAGCCTTGGTCTTCTAGGTCCTACGCAATAAATTTATATCCTTGATCCGAGGAACACAAAGACGAACACAAAAAAAAACTCAAAGTTATTACACTTCCTTAGCCATAAATTAAATAAATATTTGGATAATTTAGGTCTCTCTGCCTCGGAAGGAAACAAAACAGAGGTTTGGAATTGGACATTTTGGCAGTTGCAGGACATAATGTGTCTCGTAATAAGCTAAAAACTTTTTCGAAACTGCTGCTTTATTCAATGACAACTGGAAGTACTTTTTTTTGTTGTTGTTTGTCGTTCAGATGTTGGCTTATCCTTGTGCCTTGGTTCATTCACCGAGCTTTTGACTTTTCTTAATGAAAGTTTTGCATAGCTCAAAAATACAACAAAAAAGTTTTCGTATAAATAAAAAGCAACCGTTTTACAAAATGGGTCTTGTTTTGTATGATTTTTTTCCCTTTATTCTGTTTGCGTGTTTTTTTTTGTCAAAAAAACGGAAATTTAATGAAGAATAACATCGTTAAATATTAAAATATTTAAAAATGTATGTCCTTGAAGGTGGGGCTCTAGTCCGGGTTTGAAAATGTCCTCGTGAAACAAGCGTTTTGCATCTGCATGCGTAAACAGAAAAATGAGACAGAAACTCGCTCTCGAAACATCATGAAAAGCATTTTGTGTTTAGCGTAGTTTCAAATTATACCTATTGTAACGGGTTGGTGTCGAAAAACCGAAAACGAAAAGGTTTCTGTTGAAAAACTGGAAAACGAAATTTTGGAAAATTTTCCGCAGTGCTTTTTCCCGCAAGAAATCCTGACCTTTTTCATGACAATCTACTCCTTTTCGTCACTCAAAGTTATGAGAGTTAAGGAGATTTGCTTACAGCCCTGAATTAGTCAACATCCTTTTTCAAAAACAAAAATTTTATGAGACTACAAGCGCTGAGAATCATGGAGAACGAAGTATTAAAATTCTTCGTTCAAATATTACATAGAAATATAGTTGCATTTTTGGGAAATAGTCTGTTCCAGATTGTTGATAAAAACGGCCCAGTTTAGGAAGAAAAATAATTCAAAATGATTCCATGGTTAGCAAGGAAATATTTTCCGGGATTATACTTAGTTTGCAGACATGAACAAAAAACGCATCAAAGGGTGAAATTTCCAAAAAAAAATTAATTGACAAAATAAAGTAGGTACTCAAAGCTCTTAAAATAATGAATTCAATTTCGCTTTTCATCAAATGCAATTAATTATTCTCAAAAAGTAGATTAAAGAGCAAGAAATCCCCAAGGAATAATGAGTATTATTAACTGTTTGACCCAAGAAAATAAATCATACATAATTAACAGTGAGCAAACCTCATACCTAGTACCCACCACTCATCGTCATCATCAAAGTTAACTATCCATAAAACTAAGAAGAATCAAGCGAAAAGCCAATCTTCGATATAAATTATGCACCAGTAAACCACAAAATTGACGATCATAAAATACCATTCAATAAATGTGACCAGCCATTAACTAAATTGGACTTCTTGTGGGAGCTTTAAGAAGTTTATTTTGTGTTTGTTTTTGTTCTCGCAGCGATGTATAAAGTAACCTGATTAATAATTAAACTCCTTCAATCCATCAATGTTTATCTTATCCGCTTTACCCTAGACTTGTTATATCAATCGATAGGTATAATATGGCAAGGGTATCCATTTCCTCTAGTTTATATCCATCCTTCATATCGCTGGAACGATTTTGACGTTTTACCATCAAATCAACGAAATGGTTTTTTCAAAAATAAAACTCTCCTTCTCTGTCTCACTTTGCAATTTATTCTACCGTCTCCATCATCGTCATCATCATCATGACAAATTTATAAAATTGCAATTTACGACCATCTCAAGGGAGGCTGAGAGCATCTCGTCGGGGGACTTGCAATATACTTTATCCTGATATTTTGTAAGCTTTGGCATGCACCCTTGCAACCCCAACAAGAAATGGGAGTAAAACTGCTTCATGAGGCGCAAAATGTGAAGCAAACTTCTTTCAAAGCAAATGGGATGAGGAAAAGTAAAACACAGTAAAACATAAATATCACACCACTCCACATAACCAGAAGGACTGACTGACTTGGTCCTTGTCGTTCTTATATAATATTGGTAAGGTAAGGCTTAAGAAGGAAAACGAGACGAAAAAAATGCAATTCATTGACATTGAGCCCTTCCAATCCTTGGGGAGTATGTCAAAACCAATTTGACACAATTTCCCAACCAAAATGTATCGTACGATGGTTTTGTCGTCTTTCATTTCACGTCAGGTCGACATCCTTTGCACAAAAGAGTGTGTTGTTTACTCTTCCACTCACAACTCACAGTTGTCAAATTTCAAAAAAATTACTTTAGTGTACGATGTGTGTCATACACATATAGGATGTTATGTTCAGGATACAATAGGTTAGTCGAAACATAAAAAAACGGAGTAGAAAAGGTAAATATGCCAGTGCCTTAATAAAAGTTAGGTGTTGCCGTCATGATGTTATTGTTGGCCTGCTACTTGTACTTTTAAATGAAAAGATAACTGAAACACTCCGTAGATAAACATATGTAACGTTTTTAAGTTCCTTATGTAGGCCATCCACAGTGTTGAGAACTTGAGAATAAGTATTGGTGTTGTAGGTAAAAGTAAGAGACATATGGCAACCCAGATTCATCATCATTCTTGAGAAGAAGAAAAGGCCAACAAAATTGAAATGAGATTTAACTATTTAAAAGGACTCCCGTGGGCTTATGGGAACTTTCTTAGGCTTTTGTTACTTTAGTTGAAAGGGGAAAAAATTAACTTTAAATATGAGTGAGTTTGGAAAAAAGGGTTTGATAGAATTCTATTCCATCATCAGTCTGTTGGGTCAAATTGTCAAAAAAAGGTCTCTTTTCTCGATTTCAATTACGAAAGTTTATTTTGTATTCAAAGTTTAATAAGGTTCAATATATAGTTTGAGGAGGCAAATTGTCGAGGGAGGTTTCACATTGGTGTTGACAACACTTTTTGGGGTAAGGGTGGCTACGGCTACTATATAAACAATGTTTCACATATAATTATGTAGGATAACAAAAGGGTTGAAGAAATGAGGAGAGTCATAAAACTATTCATATTGACGAATAATGATGTATGATGAATTGATGACCATGATCATGAAACAAAAAGTGTTGTTATCGATTGCAAAAAAGTTTTAAGATTTTGTTAATTGATGACTTGGCAATCTTTCGGATTTCTTGGCCTGGTTGAATGTGCAATGATGGTTTCAAAAGGCGACACTGTTTTGCTTAAGATGCAAACCACGGAAAATCACTTTTTTCAAAATCATTCCAAGTTAATAAGAATCACAATAAATCAGGGACATATATTCTTTTCCTAATACTCCTATAATATAATGTACATATGTTGGCCATAAGCAGAAATTTAATGAACAGCGAATTTGAAGTATTGTAAACAAGTTCTTGTGGCAAGAAAGTAGAACATAAATAACTAACAAAGACTTTTTCAAAGCTCTTTGATTGCAATACACGTACGTGTCCACTTTAAACATCATCGCTCAACCTTAATCAGACCAAATAAGTAATTGATATATCAAGCCTTATCGAGCCCTTCCCGCCATTTTATCGTAAGCGACAAAAAGAGAATTTTACAGGAAGAGGTTTTTTTGTTTTGATCCAAATCCTTTAAACCAAAAAGGCTCAAAGTCAGGAGTCATGAACATTATATGTAAAATTAATCTACTGATAAGAATCTTGTTGCTTTTTCTAACAAATAATAGCTGTTTTTGACGTTTTTGTCGCTTACGATGTTTTCCTACTTACCATGTCGTTATATTAATGGTGCTTACGATAAAATTAATAAGTGAGATAAAATTTAAAAAAAAAACTAAAATATCAGTTTTACTGCTTTTTGATGGAATTAAATTTTAAAATTAATGAAATTATATAGAAATTAAAATAACTTTAATAATATATTATTCTGCGCTATATAAAAATCCGAGCATACCGAGCAATATTGTTGTATACAACATTAAGTTTGCGGGTCGTGGCATAGTCCAAGTCACAGAAAATTTCACATCCATACAATAAAACAGGGAGTAATAGGGTTTTGGCTAGCAACACTTTGGTTTTTTTTTTAGGAATGAACCTGTGACCTGGAGAACACGAAGGCTACCATAAACCTTCCCAATCGCGCTGTTAATATGATCTTTCCATGTGAGGCTACGATTGAAAACGATTCCTAGATTCCTAACGGAGCCGACATAATCAATGTTTCTGCCATCCAGCTTCAACGGATGTAAAACTAATATATTAAATGCTTTGCGGCAGATGGGCAGGGTTTTCGACTTTACAGGATTTTAGCAGAAATTATTTTTCTTTGACCAACTGGAGATACGAAGCAAGTCCTCGTTCATTAAAGAAACCATGTCGTTTTTAGCATGGAATAGACGACTTATCAACGGTTGTACATTATCTGCATATAGGTGAACTAGACAATTTTTAACAACTAAGAGGGAGCTCGTTGATATAGAGCGAAAAAAGGATTGGTCCAAGTATAGATCCTTGCGGTACACCAGTTAAAGCAATCATAAAGCTGGATGGTCGATCATTTATGACAACGCGTTGTTGTCTTCCACTAAGATACGAGGGCATCAACTTACAAGTCTCGAAAGAAAATCCATAGTTATTACTTAGCTTTCTGCAGAGTATTGAATGGTTGACAGTGTCGAACGCCTTAGAGAAGTCTAAGAGCTTATGTTTGGAGTCACTTTCACTTTACGTAATTTTACGTACAAAACGTGAGGTCGAAGCTTCATTATGATAGCATGCATTGAATTTCAATGGCTGAACTCGCAAAAGTCCCGCGAAGCTAAAGCTAAAGCGTGTTTGTGTGAAAGCCATAATGTTTTCAGATTTTTATCTGTATACTTTATTGGCCCTGTATCAAAATGAAATTCTAGTACTTGGGATTTTGAGTCTGATTTCTGGGTTATTCCCATACATCTCCTGTACGACTTGATCGGTTTTGTTCAAATTTTGCACGGTCATACTTAACATTATCATTAGCATTCCAAGATACCTATTTATAAAATCTTGAATCACAAAAACGTCGAAAAGGAAATCCATTTTTTTTAATACCTATTACGCTTGTTACACTTTTTTCTAGATTTCTCAACCAATTTCTTGCAAACTTCGTCAACATGTTTATTTTATTTGCAATGTTTAAAGAATGTTGCATACTAAAAGTTTTCAAAAATATTTTAATTTCTCTGATTTTATTCTTTAGTAAATGAATTATGGAAGATAACCGTTAAGTTTCTTTATTAAAAGTTTTCAGTGAATCACTATATCAGCAAGCACAGTGGGACAAACTGTACTCTTTCGAAACAAATTTTCTACCACCTCATGGCTTTACTTTTAAGTGTAATTTACATGCAGAGTATACATTAACGAAAACAACATGAATGAGCTTTGATATACATGATTTAAGAAAAACTATGTCGTTTGCGATATATGCCACAAAGTTGAAATGTCGCTTACGATAAAATTGATTTTCTCCGTTACTTTTCGTAGAAAACTTTTTTATGTTAATTAATGACGTAGATAGCTGCGGTATAATGTAAGCTTTCGAATGGTATAATAAAAACAATTTTGATAAAAATGTCGCTTACGATAATTTTGCGGGAAGGGCTCGTTATATCCCCTTTACCCAATGACCATCATAAAAAAAGTAACTTTCGAAACTAGTCCAAGGTTTTCAATACTCATGCAAGGCCCTTATACTTGATTACCTACACCTTTTAAACTGCCAATAGCTAACCTAGAACAGAGAGTCCTTGCTGTGAGTGCCTCCACTCTAGATTGATCTAGGTATCCCCTTTTTTGTTGTGGGAGCTATGATGTGTTCATTAAAGAAACATCTAGGTCAAACATCTACGCGCCTTGTACTCTTTGCACCACAAAGTATATACATCACCATCAGAAGCATCAGAGACCACTCATTCTCGATTCAATTAGTTTTTTGTTGCTCATGCTTCTGCTCTTGGCAAATGTCTTCATTCGATTCTCAAAGTCTGGTGGAAATTGAAAATTACAAACTGAACAGCTTTTAGCTAGCAAACAGTTGAATGTGTTCTTCTTCAAGAATAAGAAACTAATAGTCTTCGTAATGCAACCACAATCAATGATGATTAGCTGGGGCAACTTTGAAAAGAACTTAGTACATCCACTGAGATGATGCGGGAGACTAGGATCTGGGTCAATATTGACTGATCAACTTTGATGCTTTTATCACGTGCACATCCTTAGTCAACATTTGCATCTATTGATAATAATGAAAAGAGGTGGATAAGGGGATTTGTTGCAGTGCAAAGATTCAAGGAAGTCGGAATCTTTTAATACAAAGTTTTCGTTTTAAATTCCTCTTCCGAATGAGGGTGACATTGATGGAATGGCGTTAAGTTTCATCCTCTACTTGGAAACGACCAATTTCCGAAATGGCCAATTTCATGTTGCAGCAAGAAGCAGTTCTTCTGGTCTTCAGGAAAATGGTGGGAAATTGTGTGTGTTCCAATTTCTCGCACAATTACGTGCATTTTACCTACGAGCTTGGTTGGGTATAAAAGCTGTAAGTGGGAGATGAATAAGAGCAACCATAAATAGAGACATCTACTTGGTAGAACGGGCTGGAACAGCAATCAAAATATTTGCACGATGATGAGTAGGTAAGCTTGCTCCATTTACCATCAGGCCCCCTGTTTGTTTGTCCATCACTTTGAGTGTCGAATTTTCCTTCAACCAAGTGTTTGTCTGTGTACTTTTCAATTTGCTTGTCGAAGAAAAATGTCAGTGTATAGTCGAAGTGGTTGAGAGGAATGTGCGTGAGTCGCAGAAGTATGTAAACACATAAAAACGGGGTTAAGCTCAAGTGAGGGTGGATGAAAATTGTCTCTTTTTTCATGTTTCGTTCGTCAACTTGAGACGACCACATGGAGAAGAAGCATCTGATGACAATCGATTGAATAAAAAGTGATGTAAGAAACAACAATCTTAACCGAAGTAGGAAACAACGTAATAAGCTTTATCATGCAGTATTAGATTGGTGTGTTACAGAGTGGAGAATGAGTTCTTCTAAAATAAAAAAGGGAGCAAGTATCTATCCAGGACTGCCAATTTCTTGGTTTTCTCATTTCCTATTCCATTTTCTCTGAATTTCGAATGTCCTGCATGGATCGATGTTTTGGGTGTTTTGTGAGTTTTTTTGTAGAGATTTTCAATTCGGAAAAGTATGAAAATTGAGTGTGTCTAGTGTCGAATGTAAGGAATAGAGGGAAATATATTGCAATTCTGACCAGGAAATTGAGGCACACCCATTTTGATGAGATCCTATTTCCGGGACGGTTAACGAATTGCAAATTATTTTGCTGAGGATACTAACGTTGCAGGACAAACTGTTGAATGTCAACGTCATGATGAAAGTTCAAGGATCCCGGCGTGTTTACTTCCGGCATATTTTTATTAATGATTTAATACAAATGTTCCTTTTACTAAGGATTGTTTGAAAAATGATAACATTTACTGCATACTTTTGAGCGACATGAAAAAATATTGTTGCATACTTTTTCTTACCTGTGTAAGAATTCAATTCAATCGAAAGTCAACATTGTTGCTTTCAATTCGTATGTGGTCCTCTAAACTGACTTCTGCGTGTTTTGTGAGATCTTTTATGGCTGTATAAATTTTGGTAAAAAATTGTATTTGCACCTTAATAATAAATTTAATAAAATATGGAAACACACATAATTATGCAAATTAGAAACTCGCTCTACCTTCTCATTTTTCTATTTTTGAAACAGAATCAAGAAATAAACACACACCAACATCACCTTTCAGCGAAAACCACTTGAAATGAATTGAAATGATTCATTTGAATTTTCCCCCAACACCAGACGCAAAAATTCGGGAAGAAAGCACGCTGTTCGATCAAAAATGCTCCCCTGATAGAACAGCAAGAATAAATTTACATTCATTGTACGAATATGACATTTTGTTGGGCTTGTGTGGAATCGTGGCACCTTATTTCTTATCCTTGATACTTACAACAGCTGTAAGACAAGAATGTAGGCAAAGTCGATGACTCGATAACGATGGTTTGTTCTAAGCACGCGATTTAACTGTCACATTAATAATTTCCAAAACGAACAAACGAGGTGAAGGTTGGTCTTGTCTTGGGTTTGTCTATGTGGCGATTTCTACCTTTAAGTTGGAGTTGGGATTGGGATGCACAGCACACGACTAGATATTGTATAGAACATGCATGGGCAATTATCATTAAGAGCATGGGGGTTTGTGTTGTTGCTCAATAATTTATTTGGTTGAGAACACAATTCAGTGGAGACCATCTTAATTCACGATGACGGCCGTCTACTCTATTTGTATGTGCTGTTCATTTGATTGAATTCGAAATAAGGACATGGGTAGTCCGGTGGGTATGCATATGTATATATTGTGTTCGAGATATCGATTGAGAAAGGAGCTCTATTGGGAATTGGGATCTATAAGACAAAGATATTCTTTTGAATTAGGTTGTCTTTTATCTACTTTGGCAACAATTTGTATGGTTGTTAATTCGATGATAGAAAGTTAATTAATTAACTAAGCAAATTAATTAAGGTCTATTGGAAAATTAGATAGAAGAATCTATATAGAGTTCTTTGAAAAATCATGGCACAATGTAGGTATTGTCGCGCAGTTCTTCACTAATATTCTTGTTCAACCCACCAACATACACATCCACTATCAAAGTATTATGCGCCATTTTTGTCTCGTAATTAAATTTAGTGTCCTTTAGCAAGTGCACTGTCGGAGCAGCGACTCGGTGCTATATAAAATTAGAATCAACACGAATTTACGTCGCTGCCGATGAATCGCAGAGATGAACACAAATTTATTACAATGGACGCGGCCATTTGTATAGCAGAACAGTAAACAATTCACACTTATCCCCTAAATCAGTACGAGTCCTCGAGTCGATCCCAATGAAAGATAAAAATCCATTTTCATTTCAGAGCTGTATACGGCAAAAGTGCGACACTTGAAGTCTGCCACTGAGAGGGCTGGTGTTCGATTTGTGTTGATAGATCAAAGTCATGAATAAATTTCGAGAAGAGCCTGCGATTCGAATCGAGGGCCTTTCCCGTGATAGAAATTCACCGAAAATGGGATAAAAGTCGCTATCGTTTGTCTGCATCCTTGGTCCTTGTCGTTGCCACTACCATCTCCCACCAAAATATCGATGATGGATGCAATCGCATTTCGTCCCATCCGAAGAGCCCTTCTGCCATACATAATCCAATTTGGATTGTAATTTTTTTTAGATGGTTCCGAGACCCGTAAAAAGAGACAAAGTGGATATAAATTTGTTGCTGTGTTCGTAAGTTATTTTTATATGCAGCCCGAACAACCCGAGGAATAAGGTGTAAATCAGAGACAAAATCGAGTATTTGGGGATAACCAATTCCACAAGCATTTGTCATTCTGAATTAATACGTTACAAGGAGACAAACATTTTTCAACGTTAACTTTTTTCCTGGTCTTGCATTTTTGTTGTTGTTGTTGTACTATTTGCTTCTGAATTGGAGTGGTTGAGGGTATTTCCTTTTCCTTGCAAGGCTACCCTTCATGTGGATATGGTATATCGACGAGATTGCTTTGTGTCATTTTTTTTTTTTCCTAGAATCTTATTCTTCTGTAAGTGGAGTAAAGTTGAAAAGTCCTTTGGAAAAATATCGAGGTAATCAATTTTGTTTACATTTTTGTGTCGTCTTCAGAAAGAAATCCGCAGTTTGGGGATACAAAGTAACATGTTTTTTTATAAGACTTTCAAAATTGTTTCTAATATGTCGAGCGAAGCAAGCAAAAAAGTTGGTGAACAAATATTAAGCTTGATCATCAATACGAAGTAGGTCAAAGATTTGCTTTCGAATGAGTTCGTAAAAAGCAGAATGATAAAACTTTTTGAACCAAACAAACTTTCAACGCATCTGGTATTGATTTCCCTAATATATGTAGGATCAAACGATTGAAGTTTAAAAGTGTGTAAATGTTCGCTGAACACAAAATGGCATTTGGCCATTTTCGACGAAATCTAGGAAATGGAATCACCATATTGCATTCACTGCCTCTCGTTATGCAGTTATTCGGAAACGCAAAAACCTTAAGTTATATTCAACACGCGCGCCGCCGGACTTAAAATACATTATCTCTCGCTGAGGCGTTTCCGGAAACCATCAGTTTCAGTTGTTGCTTTTTTTGTACACACCCTTAAGGACTGTACCATACACACTACAATTCATATTTCTCAAATTTCATTAAAGTCATAACTTTCCCTTAGTCCTACCCTTCCCTGCACCATTTTTTGTTTTGTTCTTGAATTTTATCAGGAACACACCTTTTTCCGCGGATGTGGGGTGGTGTGCTTATTCGCCTTCCAGTAACGCCAGTCATCCTTTTTAACTGCGATGAGTTGCATTTTCATTTGCATTTCCATAATTCCGACGAATGAAAAAGAAAAAAAAAAACGCCTGTGGAACCACAATTATAGTATTATTCTTTTTTTTTTGGTATATGAAAGTAGATCTACGAGAAGAACAAATTTTATTTAGAAATAGTTTCAACGCACGGACACAAAATACAGCAGCGGTACGGGGCTCAACTCAACATGGGAGTGTGAGTATACAGACGTGATTTACTAACTAGGAAAAATAGTGGGACAAGGACGAATTATTTTTTCTTACAATCATGGTTTTCATTCTGAAATATTTTTTTGTTAATTTTGTTTTTGGTTTTTACCTTGGGCTCATTATGCAAACGAAATTAATAAAGTAATATTTTATTTTCAAAAGCAGTATTTTTCAAACCTAGGCACTTCTCTTTGCAGCTAAGTAAAATTACGAAATGAAGAGGAGGATGAGTTAAATTGAAGTGTACCTAAGATTTAAAGAAAATAGTTTTAAGGACTTTTATTTCACAATTTGCGACTGTGGAAAGGTTGATCAATTTGATAACGTCTCAAACTCGTCGCATCCTACAATTTTGTTTAAACAAAACTACCCCGATTAAATTGAGTAGATTGACAAAAGGTTAATCTTTTAATCTGACATATGATACCGAAAATCATTAGTCACGGTAAAACCTTATCATAAAAATCCACAACTCACAACCAAAGCTAATCAAAGCAACCGCAGCCCGCTAATTAATTTATAAACGGCCCATCACCTCAAATAAGGTGATCCTTACTTGCAACCCTTTGAAGTGTTCTTGTGCAGTATTTAAACAAAAACCACAAACGAACAACAATACACCAAAGCCAGGAAGCTACACAAATTCAAATCCCTTTATTCCCTTATTATCATCTCCTTCCCCTTCCCCATCACCATTAACTATTTGACAGCTAAAGCTCATTGTAATTTCATTAATTGCCATTTTATTTTAGAGCCCCACCACATCAGACAGTCACGCTGTGGATTACATTGTAATCCTCCCCCTGTCTCTTCAACACTATTTGCAACAATACTATCGCAAAAATACCCCAGACCATTTCAGAATTAAAAGCTCACTCTATGCCGAGTACAATAAGATATTCCGACAATCAATGGTCCTCAACTCAGCTAAGAGCTTATATAATTAAAATCATTGAACTGCAATTATTTAATTGAATTTATCATCAAACGACGACGATGACGACAACGAACTGCCAGCGCAAAGTGCTGTGTAATGGAATGTTTGGGAATTGGGACACTTCATGGAACAGGAACTTGAGAGTGCGTTCGGTTCGGTGTTCTAGTTGGGCTATTCCAAGTGTGATTACTCAATTGAACGCATAATACCTACAAATTTGCACCGAAAGAGATTAGTGATGTCCTCTTGCTGGATACTGTGTTGGATAAGGTTTGCAAATTGATTGGATGTTAGATGGTGAAGCCTGAAGCATCTTAAACGCACCAAAAAACGTTGCTATTCGACTATGAATCACCGGATAAGAGCTGATTGGGTCCCTGTGTAACCATAGAAATGAGTTTTTGCCATCATTAACTCATTGTGTTTAATGAACTTCATTTTCAGCCTTTTGGTTATTAAGAATTAAAAAAGGAATCGATCACTCTGAACAGGAAAGAAAGAACAGGAATTTTCAATTCGTTATCTCAGAACGTCTGATGATCTTGGAGAAGACCCAGGGACTTCAAATAGTTACCTTCTACTTTTTCATCGAACTTAACACTAGGTTTGCGCTCTGGAACTTCAAAAGCATTCGAATTTTCTTAAAAAATCTATTTATGCGTTAAAGATTTCCAAAAACCTATTGCCATTGCCATACAAACATCATTGAATGCATTTTCCAGTCAAAATGAACTAAACTTTCCTGAAAATCCATTTAGGAAGTTTTCCAATTTAAATTTTAAGTTTAATTGACTAAAACCTGATAAAATTCATTATATCTTCCATGATGGCGCAGTACGAGCTTGTGAATTCATTATGTTTTCAATTTCTGATGCAACTTCATAACCCCCTCAATAAATTGAGCACAAAACTTCTTCATAACGTCCAAACTACTATCCATCCACTCACATATTTGTTGTCATCATCGTCACCATTCCCTATCCCCACAGCACCATACAATTTCACAATGTTGGCTCTTGTAGCAAACTGCACCCAACTTACTCCCCATTTTTGCAATTTTTACATCAAAAAGTTGACTTCAAAAACATTGAGAAAGTTGAAGAGGACCAAAGTAGATTATTGACAAAAACATCTGACAGAAAACAATTAGCTCTCGACCATCAGATCCAGACAACAAGTTCATTCTTTATTCCTTTGCAGTTGGTTAACCAATTGAAAAGTTTTCAAGAGCATTCAAGTTGTGTTTGACACCTTAACGCTTGCATTTGTACTCGAGTGGTTTATTTTTTTATTTTTAAGTTGCAAAAAAAAACTGGGTAGTGATCGCAACAATGTTGCCATAATGCAACGTCATCCATGGAGCATTTGAATTGTCAAAATGATTCCATAACGCTTAAGACTCTTTAAGTGGTTATTGCAACCAACAGTAGTCCTCTTCATGGATATAAAACTCTTAATACTGTCTCATGTATGAAATACGTGTAGCCTCGTGGTTCTCTTCTCATAATCAGACACTTCAGTGCCGTCGGCCTTCTGTTTCATGTTTATCGTGTCCTTATACACGTATGACAATGTAACAGATGCCCGCAGCCTGGCACGTATTGCCTAATAAACAAGACTACAGCTACAGCCACTGTAAACATTGGATTGAGAGAACTGTGTTGGTAACATAGAAGAGGCTTTGCGTCAAGTGGAATTATGTGCTAATCGATTTTGGGGAGTTCGGCCGACCGATTCATTGTAGTCATTGGACTTTGAACAAGGACCAAAGCACGACAATATTTTCAGAGGTCTTACATTGTTTTATTGCCTAATAATGTAAAAACAGAAAATTTGAATGGGAAATGGAAGTGGATTAGGTATTAGGCTTGATTGTATGCATCCGGGGCACGTTTTATCCGCAATGTTTTTTGAAGTAGATAAATGTATTCTTTTTTGTACGAGCTGAAAAGGAAAAATTTATCGACCATCTGTGTTGAAAAATAATTCAAGAATAAGTCTTGACTCCGGATTGTTTGAATTAGAGGGTCACGATAACTCCCAGCTTGAAAGGAGCCTGCATGACGGCAACTGAATAGCTGGAAATTCGCGGTGTTTTCTTATCCCCAACCATTGCCGTTTTGGGAGTGCTGTACATCGCAACGAAACTCTTGGTTCGACAAGGAATACCGGCGAGCTCATGCCAAAAAGCAATGCGGAACTCGAGCTGCTTGAGAGGGCGATTACCAATCTGCAAGACATGGGTGGAAGAAAGCGTTTCCGAGGATCGGATTGACTATTATACCAAGAGTTTTCAACGATCAAAATGACAATAATGTACTGAAGGCTTCAGAGGGTCCGAGATCTAGTTGCGACAAAGAAGTTTGTAGAGAAGCTAAACGAGTTTTTGGCATGTCAACAGAATTGTTGAATGCGGCCTATGTCCGACCTGTAGAATGGCACTTCTTTTAGTAAGAACGAGTGAACTGAAAAATAAGGCTAAGTACCGATACCAACTTTTAACAATTGGAAAAAAATCCTTTTTTGCTAGGTTTTTGATTGTTTTGACTTTTCTATTTAAAAAGTTCAGTATTAACTGAGTTGTTAACAATTTTCTATACCAAAATCTCAACCAATTGCCATCATTTGATGATCCACAACTGTTTCGCAAGGCTCAAAAATAAAATAAAAAATACCACAACTCACTTTGCAACTATATCTGTGACCTTAATCAGTCGCTATAATAAATCCCTCTCCCCGTTTTCCTTTTTCAAATATAACAAAGCATTGAAACACAAAGCCATCTAGGTTTTGGGGTAAAAATATAATTCAACCAACCATTTTCCCATGCACATGACCCGATTCCCTCGATTCAAAAAGTTTCGTTCGACTTCCCTCATTTCTCAAACCCCATCCCTATACCTACCACGTAATATACTGACTAACCTATTAAAACATCTACAGTTTTCCATATTGTATACGATGATGGCTTAAGTATATTCCCCCTTAATGCAGAGGAAGCAAAAAATAAAATTAAAAACAAAATGAAGAAAAAAAGTGAAACAAAATCTAGGAAAAAAGGGAAAAATATATCTAACAACAATGAAAGGATGAAATTTCATTCTAAAAAGCAGCCCTCAGCCATTAAGTCGAAGCTCCGGTTGCTTTGCCTCACGTCGTCGTCGTCGTCGTCATAGCGAACATACAAAAAGCTTCGTTATAAGAAGCATCATCTCTCTCTATATAGACATGTTAAGATGCGGGCACATAGCTAACGACCTATATTACCAAGAGTATGTATTCTCTTGATAATACGCCGCACACAGAAAGACAGACTCTAAAAATTCCAACTCAACTAATATTAGAAGCTGATGTCCTTAAGGCATAACCTTAAGAATATTCTTGGGGAAAATATACTGAACGTAACAAAAAAAAGGCAACGCAATCCCTGGAGGAGAGCACTTCGACGACAACGACAACGACGACGACGACAGCTATGACGATGACGAAACTCATTACACACACCGAAGGAAGTGGAATTATTAAAAAGACGAACGCGCTTATATGATCCTCTAATGGAAACTGAATTTCCTGAAGGTTCGCCACCCTCTTCCTATCACCCATCACCGACATCCACAACATGCACTCGATGTAATGAAGTCAAACCATTACACACATGGTTCCTATTCGTATCTTAAGGCCCAACCTAAATATAGGGAACCTACATTCTCCTCCTGGCAAACATTGCTAACTTTTAAAATGGAGTCGGGAAACTTAAATTTTGACGCTGATGCTGGTATAATGAGAAAAGCATTATATTCTATCAAGATGGATTTTTTTTGCTCTGGAATGTAAAGAGCAGAAAAAAAGTAGATCAACAAAAAATGAGTAGACAAAAGTTTACACTCCTATAATACCAAATACCTTACAGCTTACACACACCCTGTAGTACGCCTGATGGCGGCACACAATGGGAAAGCTAATTTAATACAACGATACTAATTACACACAGCGGTACAGTAAAGTGGTGATAAAAATGCTAATGGCTGCCACACGGTGTTGCGTGTAAGCAAACACATTAATCTCTTCTTTTCCATCATGTTTTCTGCCGCACACCAAAGCGAAGGATATAATAATGTGGATGAATAAAAGCCCGAACACAAAAATGAAAAGGATTAACGTTAATTCACTGAAGTCATGTTGGAGAAATAGTATAAAATTCATTTCCAAAGGGTGGGGCAAAAGTACTTGATTTTACTGGTACCTTTGACTATGTTATTGAAGAATTTTCATTTTCACCGAATGTTGAAATTTGAAGATTTTAAAGCTTAACTTTCAAAGCCTTGAAACCCCTTTATAAATAAATGAAAATTGCTTCGTTTAACTTGTGCAAAACAAACGAACGTCAATATGATTGTAGACTAAAACGCCAATTTCAAAGATGTTCTAGATTAAAAAGAAGTATACGCCACCCTATTTCCATCTTATGTAGTTTGTGTATAAATCTAAATAATACAAGACACTCAATTGAAGTACCGACTATAATAACAATAGCAAGTATACGCCACAGTATTGCTCGTCGCACTTAGGGGTATTTAGCTCAAAAAACCGATCATAAATCAATTTTTAAAAATGAAGAATTGCGAAGTAATTTTTTTCTTGGGTATAGTTAAATACCAGATGGAAGAATGTACCGTACTTCGTTTTAATGTTTATGCACCCACTTCACAACAGCTTCAGTTGAAAGTCAGCGTTCGTAAGCTTGAATATTAAAGAAATTGATTTGTGCGAAAAATCGAACGTTTTAATTATTTGTTTTTCCACTTTTTTTATACGGCGAGTAAATATATTTGTGATGGATAGTTCAGCAGCAAGTGTGTACTTAATATAAAAACTGTTTTTGTGTGTATTGAACCTTTTATTTAATAGATACTAGTATTTCAATAAAAGTGTGAAAATGGGCTATTTTTTTGGTTTTTTTGTTTTTGTTTATGGAACTTTTGTTATATAATTCGGTATTATTCGGTAACAAATTTGGTATCAACTTATAGAGAAAGATCTCATTAGAGAGATAAGAAACAAATTCGGTGCCTTTAGGTGCCTAGCTAGCTTTTGTCGCCCTTAGAGTGTATGTAGTTTTATCACAAATTCAGAACAGTTTTAGATAAAATAAATTATTTTGTGTGAAGTTTCGTCTGGTTTGTGCATTTTAACTAAAAGGCAGTTGTTTAATATTATGAATGAGTGTGAAGAAATTAATTTTGATGCCAAATTGAATCACCTTCACAGCTATTTTCTCAACAAAAAAACATGCACTGGGGAAAATAATAGAGATTTCAACTTTCACCTGAATTCGTTTTAAATAAGCTTTAAACTATTTAAAGGGTCTTTTCAGACATGTATCAACTCATTTGCACAAAAAAATATTTTTGATCGGTTTTTTGGGCTAAATACCCCTATGTGCGTCGTCTGGTCGTTGCAGGACTTAAAGTGTAACATATTGGGAGTTCAAGGATGGACAAAGTGGGTTAGTGGTTGTTTTCATTTTGAACCTGCCACACTGTTCTATATTTACTGAACTGTTTCAGATTGGAAACCAGATTACCATACTTGGCCTAAAAATCTTATTTTAAATTCAAGTCAATTTTTTTATAGCCAAACCATAATGACGAGAAACAAAAACGAGTTTGCAACATTTGACTAAAAAAAAAAGCAAGTTGTTCCCTCCAAATGAGGGTAGACGAGCAAATCGATCACAACAAATAATATCACAAGCTGACGGCTACTGTCGCACCCGCAACCAGCAATCAGCTGTAAGAAAAAACTTCAAGTGGTTTCCTGCCGCAAGGATACGCAATCAAATGGAAGGATTCAATGAAGTGAAAACGGACATTTAATAGCAGATTGTTGATGAGGATGCTGGTGCTGCCATCGAGGCTCTCTGAGGTTTCGATTGCCCCAACCACTTGTTCTGTTCAAGATTGTGCTTTTGCTAGATGGGGAGGGTGTAAGGTTATGCGAATAACAACGACTGTCTGTGATGAGGAAGAGGGTGGACTTTGGATAAAACAAATTTAAAGTTTTTGTAGGAAATAATTTTTTTTTCTCATAAAATTGAAAAGAAACGAGTGAGGTGTTGATAATAAGTCCTTAATTTGACTATGCAAGACGAATTATGGTGAATTCCCTTTGATGTAAAGGAATGTGTTTTTAGCACATAGTCATTCAAAATAGATAAAATACTGCTGTTTACATCAGCCATCACATTTTTCACATCAAATCATAGCATACTCATTATGAATCTTCCTAAAACCAATAATTAATACTAATTAGGGTTAATTTTAAAAAGGGAAAACAAAACCAAAAAAAAAAACTAATTAATACCCAAGCCACTATTTGTATTTCGACCATTGCACACAAGGCAGACGCACCATCATTACTTTTTTATGCTATTCCAGATTTTTTCTCCGTAAAGTCATTTCCGAAACAAAACCTCATCATCAAAGCTGCAAAATTGAAATTATAACTACTTAACCGTTACCCAGGGGCATATTCGGTTATAAAATGGAAAATGCATCTGTATACATTACCCAATTTCGAGTGGACAAATTTTCTATCGAAATCGATTATTTCCAGTCGATCTGCAGTGGATAATGTGTAATTTTGGTTTATAATTAAATCCAATTGCAAATTCATTCAGGCATTTGGTCAATTTCAGTGTTCGCGCCAATGCTTTTTTTTATATCCGGTTTACCTAGTTTACCACTTATCCCTTTCTCTCAGGAATATGCTTCCACTCTGTAACACCCCCAAAGTGCCAACCATAAACCTGACGTCATGTCGAATAAAAATGTTACACCGGAAATTGGCAGAATCACTCGACAGAGGATTGGTTCGGTGGTTATGGTTGATGGTGGACACGTGCAAAAAATAAAACCGAATTTGGTAATCTGAGCCGACCACGCAAACCGGAAAAACGAAAAATCTTCCTGTCGAATTCGTATATGAAAAGTGTCATGGAAAGCCTTCTCCATACTCTCCGCAGTCGTTACAGTTGCAATCAAAACGGATTTAATCTAAATTGCTTCAACATCGAATTGCCTGCGGCTGGGGTCGGGCATGCTGCGTGAGATTTCATAATTTAAATTTATGCGTATTGTCAATTTTTACAGCTAACCAATGCAGTCACAATGGTTCGCAGTTATTTATAATAGGAAATGAATATCACAGCACTATTGGGAGGTTGGGGAACTAAAATTGTTTAAATGATTTATCTACGTGGACAAAAAAGGACTTTGGTACGTGACTGGTGAAATTCAAAAGTTCAACGGAAGTTCATGTCAATCGACTGGGTGAATACCCGATAGTTGTTGTGTTTTTTAAAGCAGAAATTGCAGTAGAAATCTTCTCTAACATGAGCATTTTTAAAAGGTTTAAAGTAAAATACCCTTCTTTCACTTATTTAAGCTCCATGTTGTTTGCAGCCACGGTTGCCGTTTTGGTAGAATTCTACCAAATTTGGTAGATTTTAATTGCTCTGGTAGGTTGGTAGATTCATGTTTAATTTGGTAGATTTTAATCCTTTCGAATGCAAATGTTTATGAAAATATTAACAAACCTGGCCTAAATTTACTTTTCAAATTAAAAAAAATGACTGAATCTTTTTTTTTATGCAAAATTATTTGGGCTTAATATTCAGTATAAATAAATATACATAATAAAAAGTCAATCTTATCTTTTCCCAACGTGTCTGTAGCAAAGGGTGTCTTTTTTCGAGGTATAGATCTTTAAGTTGCCATTACTTTTCAAGACGTTGATCGTTTTGACAGTTGTCAAGTGATTTATTCTCAGTTTGGTTTGGCAATTCATCATAAATAGACTCACGCCTCTGATGGACAAAATCGTCCATCAGAGCAGTTAACTCGATTAACCATGGAACGTTTTCGCACCACGTTTACTCTAATTGATAACTCGCATCCCCAGAGTGCGTACAGAAGAAGCTATTGGTACTGTAGAGCATAGCATTGAGGAAGACCCGAATGAGTCCATCCGCCATCGAGCACAGGAATTGGATCTGTGTCCATCCACTTTATGGAAGATTTTCGGAAGGATCTTGGTTTGTGTGCTTACAAAATCCAACTCGTGCAAGAATTGAAGTCAAACGACCATCAAGCAAGGCGTCGATTCGTCGAATGGGCCCAAAACGAGATGGCCGTTGTTCCCGATTTTCGTAAGCGAATTTTGTTTAGCGATGAAGAGCACTTTTGGTTGAATGGCTACGTCAACAAACAAAACTGCCGCATTTGGAGTGAAGCTAATCCTCAAGTGTATGTCGAAACACCGTTACACCCAGAAAAACTGGCTGTTTGGTGCGCTATATGGGCTGGTGGAATCGTTGGTCCGTACTTCTTCAAAAACGATGATGGCAACAACGTTACAGTCAATGGTGATCGGTATAGAGCCATGATTACTAACTTTTTCATTCCTGAATTGAACAATCATGATTTCCAGGAGCTGTGTTTCCAACAAGACGGCGCAACATGTCACACAGCTCGTGCCACAATCGATTTATTGAAAAACAAGTTTAGTGACCGCCTAATTTCACGTTAAGCCACAAACGCTTGACCATTTGGAAGACAACATTCGCCGTGTTATTGCCGATATACGGCCACGGCCACAAATGTTGCAAAATTGGACGTCGAGATTGGACTACATCCGAGCCAGCTGTGGCAGTCATATGCCATAAATCATATTTAAAATGTAATGCCACAAGATTATCTTTCGAATAACTAAAAAATCATGTCAAAGTTCTATACCTCTTTATTATCTACACATACTTCAGTACAAAATAAGGATTGAAAATTATATCTTATCCAAAATAATTGTGATGTTTTATAAAATTGAACTTTGGTAGATTTTTCTTTGAATTGGTAGATTTTGGAAAATTTTTTGGTAGAATTTTTTTTCGGAGAACGGCAACCGTGTTTGCAGCTAACGAAAATCCTCTCTAACTGTAGCCAGCAAACAAAAACAAACCAAAATAAGTGTCAACTTTACTCAGTCTTTATATAAAAACAAAGAGTGCAGCAAACAAATTTAAGCTTTATTACATCCCTCGGGCATAGCCGTAGCTAGGATTTCGTTTCAGGGGGGGTTAAGATAAATGATAATTTTTTTCAAATTTTTTAATAAAAAAGGAAACATATTTATCAAATTTATCACAATTTTTCAATTCGCCGAAGCCAATTCATTTGTTCACGAAACAATGTTTGATGGAAAGTTTGAAAATACTTCTTGAGTGTATCTATTACCCTTTATTAATGGAATGGGGTTGGAAAGGAGGTGCCGGTGTACATTGGTCTTAAATACCTGAACATTGCATTGAAGTGTGGAAGGGATATGAGTTCCACATTCTTGAAATACGGTTAAAGATTCTTTATACATGAGAGTACGTCCGAAGTTGGACTAGAGGGTAAACTGATTGGCATTGCAACTGGCAATTTGACTTGAACACTTACCGTAAAAGTAACGATAGAACCGAGAGAATGAGTTGGTTATGTCTCTGTCGCTAATCAGTCTTATGGCTCTTTTTTGTATACCGTTCAAGAGGCTTAAGGCCCTATTATGTAAGACAACTAAGAAGAAAGTTGAGTTGTAATCCGGCAATTGGTATTACCGATCACAACTAGTTGACTCTCACAAGTCAACCAATAGTCAACTAAAAAATGGTTGACTTTTTAGTTGTGTTCGGGGTATTATGTAAGCCAGTTGAGTTGTCTTTCAGTTGTGATTGTTGGCAAAATTAGACAACTGCTATTAACCAGTTGTGTAGTGTATTTTTGTGTTAAAATTTTTTTTTTATTGAGAAAATTGAGATAAAAATGCAAGTTTAAGAAAAAATAATCAAAACATTTGCAAGCAAATAATTTTTTTAGTCTAAAAATCACAATACCTGCCAAATTCGAGAGGTTGATTGAAATTCTACAGCAGAAACGAAACCAAAAGCAGATAGAAGGCACGTGAAACTTTTGATCACGCCAATCGTTGTTGGAGCACCAGGCTAGGGTCGAGAATTGTACTCAAGCTTTGGACGGATATAATTCTTATAGATAATGGCCAGATCAAACGGGCAGAAAAATTTCTTGCACTGTCTTCAGAAACCCAAACATCTTGCGGGATTTTTGGAGACATCGCATATGTGCTCGCCGGAGAATCTCGAGATGTTCGGTCTCAATGACGCAAGTGCCACTCATGGACAGTGGCAGGGGAGGTATATCTCGCTTTAACGATACAAGACAGCATCAAGTTTTCGAAGCATTAAACTCTAAGCGATTTTGTACTAACCATTGTACAATGCTGTTGAAGTCAGTGTTTAATGAGCTTATCATACTTTGCCGTTGTAGTTCCACATCCGAAGAGGAAGGATTTGAGTCTGGAAATGAATAAGAAAAGCTAAGGGTACTTTCGTAAGCGAAACAATTGATTGGATTAGAAGTTACAGACAAGAGATCATTAATAAAAATGAGAAAGAGGGTCGGAGACAAAACGGAGCCTTGGGGCACACCAGCATTTATATTGTGGGTTTTAGACTTGAATCCGTCCAATAAAACTTGTAGTGAACGGTTCGAAATAAAGTTTTCATCGATACCGAAAGCACGCATTTCGATAAAAGAGCAAGATGCCAGACTTTATCAAATGCCTTTAATATATCAAGTGCAACAATCATACTTTCTCCAAAACGATGTAAAGATTTGTTCCACTGTTTGGTGAGATAAACCATCAGATCACCAGTGGACCTGTTACTGCGGGTCATTAAGAAGCTTTCGGTCTTCGAGATATTTCTTAAGTTGATAGTTTATCAGCGTCTCCATGACCTTAGAAGGAAGGTACGTAAGTGCAATCGGACGATAAAATTAGAGGGAGAAGAAGATTCGGGTTTTTTTTTGGAATTGGCTGGACAAAATGCTGTTTTCCAACTGCTCGGAACGAGCCCATAAGAAGGATGGATGGAAAAGCTTACGCAAGAGTTTTGCCAGCGTGGAAGAACACCTCTTCAGAATAATAGCAGGGATACCATCAGGACCAGTAGATTAATGTATGTTGAGATCTTTTAGGACTCTCGCCACAGCACGTGTGCGGAAGAAGATTTTTCCCATGGAATCATTGACGCGCTCAAGCAGCTTATGGTTATCTCTGCTTGTAGGTAACTAGATGGCGAGAGCAGTAAATTATATATTGATTATACCAAACCAAATAAATATACATAGGTTTCTGAAAGAATATAGAAAAATACCTTAAAGCTTCAATGGAAAAGTTATAAATTCAGTGTCAGCAAGACAAAAAACAAAAACCATAGTTATTGATCAAAAGTTATTTGATTTTGCTATACAAAATTATTTCGGGGAGGGTTAAACCCCGTAACCCTCCCCCTAAATAAGGCTCTGCCCTCGGGTGATGAAGCTGTATCAACATTTAATATACTCATACAAGGATTCTGCTCGATGGACATTTTGTTTTGTGTAAAGAGTCCTCCGTTTCCTTCCGCACAAGTGATGACATCTGTATACAAATAGGAGAACAGAGGACGAAAGATAAAAAAAAAAACTACAAAACAAAAAACAATCGCAATTTATTAACATTGTTCTCTTTGCTGTGGGTTTTCATTTAAAAAGAAAAAAAATGTATTCAGATTTTAATAAAATACCTACTTTGTTGGCTTTATAGGAAAAACAGCCTTAAGGATATTATCATAAGGAGCGATAAGTTCTTTACATTGCAAAAAGCATACCGATTCGCTAAAAAAAATTCCTTGCGACAAGAAATTCGTAGATGTTGTAATAAACATTATCGGTGCTTCATGTGTGTCGTTTCCATCATTTGAGATTGCGACATAGCACTGAAGTTATTTTTGCGAAACTCGCTCAAGTAGTTATTCATCAATTTTGAGACCAAACAGCTTTTGCAGAAATTCTTAGAAGAAACACCAAGTGGCAGCACGTGTTGGCAAATACGACAGTGTCCATGGGGACATATACTCAAATGAAATTGACGGCAGACTTTGCAAGTGGAAAAACCACAGAATATAAAAATTTAAATAGCTATGCAGTTGCCATTCGCCATATTCTTTCTGCATTATAAATAATAATGTTTAAGTCACGTCTTTGATTCGAAAAATCATTCTAGCCATACACAATCATTATAGTTAAAATATTTGAAAAAAAAAAATAAAAAAAAACAAGTACATACTTGAAAACGCTGTGTTCTGTACATTTGTCAATTATTATTTTTGTTAATACATATGTACCTGTTTTTTATGTCTGAAATCGTAGACAAAAAATAGTCTATTCAAACAAATGCACTACTCCGTAAATTGTCGAAAACCCCAAATCAAATTACGAACTGCAGCTGAACTGATGCGCTTCTTCGTCCTCATATGTTTTGTCTTAGAACATTTTTCATTCAATTATTTTTTGCAATTTCATAAGTCATAAAATATTATGTCCTTTAATTTATTCATTGCATGCACTGGTTAAGGGGTATAGAGTCATCAGAAAAACAGGTCCTCGGTTTCAATATGCAAAATTAGCCACATCCCTTTGAGGTTTTATGGCTTTTTCGCTTTTCTGGTTGACTTTTCAAAAACCACACTCACAAATTCATAAAATTCAGAACGATCCGCAATGAAACTCACGCTAACGTAGCTTTAGTTTATAACCCCCTGCGAAGCGTACCAATTACCTACCCACTCGACATCAATATATTGAGTGGCTCCGCCAGCATCAACCCCATCGACACAATCTCTCGCACCAGACTCATTCCTCTATTCAAAGGATTTCGTTTGTCGCTGAGGTTGTATGGTGCGGGAATCATGTTTGTTATGCAAATTAAATTTGTTTGCAGCCATAACTTTTCGGCCTGACTACGATTTGAGTCGCTCACTCTCTGTCTGCCACGGTTGAGTGAGTGAATATGCGAACGACTGAATGACGAGAAAACTCGTGATATCTCTATCAGAGTCTTCCGAATTTTTGACAAGCATAAAATTTAGATGTGATTCTATGTGTGGGTGCGCTGGGGTCTTGTCAATCCGCAAACAACCTTCAAAATATACAATGATACCATAAGGAACTGTGATAAGCAACATTTTTCAGAATATCCTTTTCCTTGCGACAAACGACAGAGACATGGAAGCGACATATTCCATATGAGACCTGGATATGCTGGAAAAGGTATCAAGAGATATAGGCTCAGGTCCCAGGATAACTTTCATTTAAATACATCCGCTTGTGTACCTATAGGAATACGAAAGCAAAGTGCCTAACTGTACACAGGACATTAATATTTATGGTACCAAATTCAAATGAGATTGATGAATAAATCATTACAAGAGAAAAGAGACATTCGGAGTGGCAGAGTGAGCTTCTGTACATAAATTGCGAACAAGACTCAATGAGGCTTGTTTATATGGAATGCAAATTTACTGATTCAATTGTGTGATTTGGCTTCATCCAAAACCAGATCAAGATTATGTACCTAACTCGTTCGCTGTGGCTCCTAGCAACAGGGAAAGGTTTAGAACTATTGTCGGTGGAATATTTCCTTCCCCAAACAAACCATGCTCCGTGCTTCATCGTCGACATCAGATGAAGACTTTTGGGGGAGTCCTTCGTTCGTCGGCAATGTTTTAATTGATCTTATGTGCAAACCCTCATTAAATCCCTTGCCATTAAATCGAATTAGTTAAACACGACCAGGGCGCTGACAAACACTAAGGCACGAGCTATAATTCCTGTCTTTAAAGAGAGTTATTTTCCTCGAATATCGTGACTTCATTAACCTTAAAAAGGATGATTAAGACGTTCCGTTCTTGGTTCGTCTGACCCTAAGATTAGACTTAGGATGATTAAACACTTTTTTCTTTGTGAATTTCGATTAGCTGTTAGAGCACGAAGAACGACATTCATGCAAAATCTTTTATAACCGCATTGGGTCTTGAAAGATAAACAAAAAACGCATTGCACGCAGAAAATTTTCAAAAGCTTTTTGCCAAGTTTCTCTACGACCTCATTAGAAACAGCAAATAAAGTTTTGCATAGCATCCTTTGGATTGTTATATCCACAGCCACACTGACGAAAGATGGAAAACAGAGAAAACGTGAAAACACACCAAATATTTGGTGAAAAATTACGAACGTCTGTTCCTGTTCTGTTAGGGCTCATTTAACACCCTTGTTGATTTGAATGCAAACAAAATCAATCAAAGGAAATTTGTGGAAGGAAATGCCAGAAAGGATGTGGGGAACTTATGTCTGAAGTTATTTTTTATATTATACTAGCAAAACCCCCGCCCGCTTCGCAGGGCTCTAAACAATGTTATTGTTTTATTTGTATATACATATGTAGGTGTTCCTATATGCTATATTGAATATTCTTTATTAAAATGCGTTTTTGATAAACAAGTTTTTGGTTGTATATGGGCGGATGGTTTGGTGCGGGTGCATAACTTCACAGGTCATAACTTCACATGGGTCATAATTTCACCTCTAGTGGGTTATAATTTCACTTTCTTCGGGTGAAGTTGTGTCCCATCTAAGGTGGGAATTAGCTTCACTTTTTTGTGGACCAGAATTTCACTTCTGTGTGAAGTTATGTCCCACTCAAATTGGGATATAATTTCACTTTTTACTACAGTTGCAAGAAATTATCATTTTTACTATTTACTTATACATAATTTGTCTACCAAAAACTGCATTACTCTGGCGCGATTTTTTGTTATTTTCAGAGTCTTGAAAACTGAACTAACTACAACTACAAAAAAGTCTTATAAATAAAAAATTTTATTTACTTTTTATCGACAAAATGGAGAGAGCAAAATCATTTTTCAAAGCTGTTGCCGTTTTCTGTAATTTGGAAAAGCAACCACCACACATCTTGTAATGCATACTATAGTGTCTGGCAAGCAGGTGCTGCAGTGCAATGATTCATTTCGAGCATGATGACAATCTGTAATATTCAAATTCGCGCGAATTTTTTTATTTTCACACCCCAAATTGATTCTCTTTTGGGCAAAATTTTTTCCGCTCGCTTCGCTCGCTAGCAATTGTACCTGCTACATTTGTTGGTTCAAGCTCCAAATTCGTAATACAATTTTCTAAAACTTTTAAGACTGATTGTAGAGTTGAGGTTAAGTATTGAAAAACTCAATAATGAATACGTTTTCTTGATAGGAATTGCCGACTGATAGCATTGAAAAATAGTGATTCCGTGTGGATTCACATGATGCAAGGACACTAAACATCCTATCAATAAAAAATGTCTTTCCGAAGGAGCTGTTAATGTCATTGAAACAGCTCAGTTAGTTAAGATGACAAAAAGGTGCAATAAGATGAAACTGGATTCAAGTACTGAAATTATATCCCAATTTGAGTGGGACATAACTTCACACAGAAGTGAAATTCTGGCCCACATTCTGCGCCTTGGAGTGACTTAATAGGTGGGAAATAATTTCACCCAAATTTCAGGTTAAATTATTGCTCACCGAAGGTGGGAAACAATTTCACCCGAAAAAAGTGAAATTATAACCCACTAGAGGTGAAATTATGACCCATGTGAAATTATGACCTGTGAAGTTATGCACCCGCACCGATGGTTTACCAACACGTGATAATATTTACCGATGCAGTAGGAACTGCTGATAGGAATGATAAAATCCTTTTGTATGAGATGGGGCGCTACATAAGCAAGATCGGAGCTGTTTGGCGTAATTTTTGTTCTTTTGACAACGTATTTGCTCTTAAGACACTATCAAAAGCAGCGGAACCACCAAATATAACTTTAAACGCATGTTTTCGTTTTGCCAAATCGATTCAGCGCTAAATAATTTGGCTGCAGTGCTCGTATATCCAAACGATTCAAAAACTGCGTCGGGTGGATAACTACACTGTTTTCATTATTGTAGGCAAGAAATTATGCATTTATCTCGTTCAAAATCGTTGCACATCGATCACAGAAACACTTGTACCAGCCATTTTTGCACCTTTACTCAACCTAGATTTTTGTTATTTTTGAAAGACACCTTGAATTTATATTACAACTTGCAGTTGCCCGCGACTTCGTCCGCCTCTCCCTCGTCCACCGGCCAGAGTATCATCTCGACTTGTGCATCATGCGCGCGTGGGAATTTTGTTCGGAAGTTATTGTAAAATTGCATTACAGTCAACTATCCCTAGGTCGTAATTCTCTTGAACTTGAAAAATTTGAGCATTTTTTATGATTCCCTTCAGTTGTTCATACTTAAAGCATTCCCTTGGGTGAACTCTCCCTAATTCTAATATCTCCCTTACTTCTGCATCGTTTTTTTCGTTAAGTAAATTTTTTTTTCTTTAAACTGAGCATATTTTTTAGTTAAGAAGTACATAAAATGATATTTTTTAAACACAATAATCTGCACAAATAGTGCAATCAATCACATTCACAAATCAATTGAACTCTCAAAATTCTAATTTGAGCAGTTATTAGGCCAGTTCCACCTAACAACATCTCACTGAGATCTCAATGTCACCTTGACTGAGGCAAAATCATTTGGTGCCTTGGTGGAACATAATTCTCAGTTATCATTGAGATTTAATGGTTACCTTACTAATTGTTGCTGCACATATGTCAGCCACGTCAAATAGCTGAATGAGAAATCGAATCCAAAATAATTTCATCTCAGAGATCCCAGAAAAAAATCTCAGTCCTCACATTTCCACAGATTCTTCGATGCTATTGGTCGCAGCTTAATTTTAAGTAGAATAAAGCCTTAAGCAGTTGCCCGTGCGTTGGCTGCTAAGCAGAACGTCGTTGGTTCGAGTCCTACTCAAGCCAAGTTTTTATTTCATCTTTCACGGGTACTGCCTCTTGCGAAGACCTGACAAATCTTCCAAGAGTATCAATCTGTAATGAAAAAATGCTTCTCAACTTTGCCGTTCGGAATCGGCGTTAAATTGTAGGTCCCCTCAATTCTTCACCCGCACTCAGAGAATTGTTGATTAGAGTAAGCCACTTAGGCGTTGGCTCTTCAAGAGCTGTCGCGCCACTCTATTTATTTATTTTATTTTAAAGCCTTCATCAATTAATGGACTATCCAACACAAAAAGAATTTTACAATTCGAAATAGTAGTTCCTGAGATTACCGCGTTCAAACGAACAAACTCTTCAGCTTTATATTGTATTAAATTGTATTGTTTGCCATTTTTTCCACATTTTCCACAAATTCTTCGCTCCTATTGGTAGCAGCCAAATTTTATATAGCTTCAAGCCTTCCTTGATAAATGGACCATTCAACATTTAAAAAATTGTTCAATTTCATAAAGCAGTTCTTGAGATAAGCGCGTTAAAACGCAGAAAAATGTATATTTTTTGCCGTTTTTTTCCATATTTTCCACAGATTCTTCGCTGGCATTGGTCACAGCTTAATGTTAAATAGCCTCAAGTCTTCCTCAATTAATGGACCATCCAACACAAAAAGAATTATACCATTCGAACCAGTACTTCCTGAGATAAGTGCGTTAAAACGCAGAAAAATGTATATTTTTTGCCGTTTTTTTCCCCATTTTAAACAGATTCTTCGCAGCTTAATGTTAAGTAGCCTAAAGTCTAAGTCGATTAAGGCACCATCCAACACAAAAAGAATTATACCATTCGAACCAGTAGTTCCTGAGATTACCGCGTTCAAACAAACAAACTCTTCAGCTTTATATATTAGTGTAGATGTAGATAAAAATTGTTTGGAAGTGAAATTTGGCCCTTAGAATCAAGTGAAATTATTCCAATAACTGCTTAGAAGATTCTGCCGCAGATAAATCGTTTTGTAACTGCTCACGAACATTTTATGACCAATACCGCCACAAAAAAGAATATTTTAAGCAGGCCTTCAACTGGCCTGCAGCAATGGAACGTGGTATAATCGGAAAAGTTTGTCGAAGGTCATCAGCCAAAACAATTATGGCGCTAAACATTTTTTTCCTACAAAGGCTCCATTGTGCTCTCGTTCCAATGAATAAACTGAAAATGTTACAATATTTTGGCCATTCCTGACGGTTATTAAATATAACGTGCAATTGTTTCATTTATCTGCATATTCAAACGCAACTTAAGAGCAGAATGCGCTATACGGCCACCATCTATTAACGTGGCAGCCATTCCAGAAGAAGCCAAGGCAAATGCTATTTTATTTTCAGATCGCATAGGTGCTAAAATTTATGACAGCAAATATGTTTTCTCCATATCTCCATATACTGGCCACTGGGTGCATCTAAAAAATACATTCTACTACTCTTATTGATCACAGTATCACACTTTGCATAATGGTGTCATACACATCAACATCAGCTTCAGCACATTAGTTTGCAAATATTTTTAATTCAATGCAACTGTATTGCCTTCCGCGTAGTATTTCTTGATCAAGAATCTCTTGCACAGCACGATTTGGAGCAACCAATCCTAAATGTGCCAATTCCTTATTTGCAATCCGGGGTGAAAGTAATTAACTTCCACGAATCCCTATATAGTACCCACAGCGACGTGCGAATTGAACTTGAACGCACTCAATTCCCCATTAAGCAATGACTATATTGACTCAAGGTCAAAGTCAAACAATGTCTGTTTATATTTGAGTAAGTATTATTTTTTAACATAAATTCTGTTTGTCCTAAAAAATTTCTCATTTTACCAATGTTTTCCGAAGTTTTCATTCAAATGTATTCCGTGCGTAAAGTAATTTCTGAATAATTGCACCAAGAATCCCATACAGCTTTCGATTGTTCCTTTTATTTGGCGATTTTCCCGTATGATTTCTCCATAACTTGGAACTTGAACCATGACTGGATTGTGAGTTCTCCGCCAAGAATTTTATATATTTGTATTTGAATGTCAATGCACCTACAATTCCACGCAATTTTCCATTTCAAAACCAAGATGTTTTCCGAGTTTTTCATCAAAAACTTTCTATTTTTCATGTAATAAGCCATTCATAAATATCCGTTGGATCGTTTAAAATACCATACCTCACAAAAGTACAAACATACAAAAAACATGCAATTTAATGAATATTCAATTCAAATTAAACCATTTGTTTTTATTTTGTAAGATTTAATACATTAACACTCTTTTCCAATCCCATTATTTTACAATAATATGTTCCTCTGACAGTTTATTAAATTGTGCGTGTCTGAGGGCATTGTAGAGGTTCTCGTTTTCTTTAAAAAAGTTAAAAATTCGATGAGCCGAATCCAATATTAGGAATCTTTCAAAATTCTCATCAACGCATTTTTCAATGCTTTCTCATCAACGCTTTTTCGGAAACTCTTTTAAATGCGAACATCAACCGATCAAACTTCAACACGATATGCAAACCACAGCACAAATTTGAATATTTGTTTGCGGATACCTTCTTATAATTCTCAAATCTGGCCGTTTACATAAATGCAGTTGCAAATTGGAACATTATAATGTATTGTTCACTGCACTTTTAATGGATCTGAGGAAAATTTTCCAGTCTTGGACTTAAATTCTTTTGCAGATATCTAAAAAACAATTAGACTGAAAAATGAATGTTCCTCGTGAACAATACATAAGTAGCTATACTCACCATTCACCAATGTAACTCAAACTGAAATTATAACGATTTCATTACGAATTTTTACATAAAGCTACATTGTAGACAATCTTATTCTTAATTTGAAATGAAAACTTTGATAATTCAATTATTTTTTAGAAATAATAAAAACTTGACAAAATTTTCAATCGAATCGATCAACTTGTAGTGTAGTGAGAAAATTATTATTTTTTAACATTGGCACCATTTGTGATTTGAAAAGTATACATTATATTTTTCCTAAACCTTCTCCCCATATTCCTCTTTCATTTAGAAAAAAAATTAGGACAATCGGTCAACCGGTGTGGCCGGTTAGCGAACGAACACAAAAAATAAGCTGTTCTTTTATATATATAGATTCCAAGAAAACAAGTTTTCAATGTTTTTCTTTAATTCGTTAAAGTCGGTTGGTATACTGAATCTGAAAACTTCACTTTCTGTGGAGGTGCAAAGCAATTGTTCATGTCTTTTAAATCAAAATCATCTTCTTCATTTAGCTTTTTTCAATTGCAAGTTTTTCGCAAAAAGTATTCCTTCTTGCCTGTCCTGAGAACAAGATTTCCAAATAAATTTTCGTTGAAAAAGAAAACTTTTCTAGGTAGGCAGAGCAGCACTGATACCTTTCACATTGAAAGACATAAAAAAGTTCGTAATTCTGAGTTTCAAAATATTGTTTGCAATTAGGCTCTAAACAAACAGAACTATATCCTTTTCTACCTATTCACCTTAAATAGAACCATTGGCGTTGTTGAATTTGGAACAAGGGGATGCAATACACACCTCAGAATGAGATGCCAAGAGTAAGTTGAATCTCTTACTGTTGGGAGTCTTAACGTTTAGAGGCGTTATATTCGTTCAACATTCAGCACCCTTCAAAGAAACTCTAACAACGTGAATGACTTCAACCTTTTTCTTCTTTTTTTCTCAAATTTTTTAATTAAGTTGCTTATGGGAGCAAATATTTTTTGCCTGCCTTAGCAAAATAGATATTTGAGTTTGTGACTTCGTATACGAAAAACTTTGTCCATGAATGACAAAATTGTAAAAGGCAGAACATAACAAGCAAACTCATTTAAAGAAAAAAAATATAATTAAATTAGGACTTTTTTCTTTCAAACTTGAATTCACTTTACCCAAATGAAAATAAAGAATAACATTAAGAAAATAAGAGAATCAACTCTCGAAAAGTTTCCTACCTTTTTTGTAACCTTTTTGCAAGGACATGCACTCAACTCGCTGCCTTCTAGTTTTGAGGGGAAAAAATCAGATCACGTTTGTCATTTGAAATTTTCGTTCAGTTCTGCAGTTGTTTTATAATCCTCTTTGCTGAGTTGAATTTCCCAAAGGAAACGACATTCTGTAGGCCAAACATTGACACACATATGGGGTTCACATCAACTCGGAGATACCGCAGAACTCCATTATAAACTCCTCGAAGCAATTCACACTAACTTTTCCAATTTGCAAAATTTGTTGCATTATTCCCGCTGGTGGATTTACATTCAAAACACTGTCATTGCCCATCATGCTGTGTATTGGTTGTA
This sequence comes from Sphaerophoria taeniata, assembly GCA_943590905.1. NCBI lineage: Eukaryota > Metazoa > Arthropoda > Insecta > Diptera > Syrphidae > Sphaerophoria > Sphaerophoria taeniata. The sequence goes on from OX016540.1 coordinate 1,202,100, forward strand.
TATAGGCTCCGTAATATGGCTCCATAAATAGTTTCCTCCATTAGCCGGGTTTTTGAAATTCGTCGACGACGAGCGCAGACATATGAAAAGCTCCAGCACAAGGATTATTCCCACCCAAAACGCAAGTATTCCATTTTAAAAGATTTCTATTTCTGCATAACGTAGGTGAAGTGATAGCTATTACAACGCATGTGAAATTGAGCAACTCCATCTCAAACTTTTCCATCCAAAAACCCACTACATCAAGTCAGTTCTAGAGATAAATAAATTATCATGCAGCAAGTGAAGAAACATTCAAGGGAGCTGCTTCAACAGGAATCTTGGTTAGTGTAACTAAAATAAATTCTTGAAGAAGCTTCATGAAAATATAGAACATGTGCAAATTTCCTTCTTCTCTGTGAGCAGATAATATGATTATTCGTCACTTCTCATGAAGGATGTCGTTCGGAGCATTCACCTTTCTTTACACGACACACCTGATGTGTGAAATATTGATCTTTTGTTCAACCAAAAAATGTGAAACAACTCTTCTCATCACGAAATCGATTTATAACAATATTCCTCCCGAATTTAATTTAAACATCGAAAATTACTAATGGGGAATATTATTCAAGTGAAAATTGATTAGAAATTCATTTCACTTCATTTGGCTTTAGGCTTGGAAACATAATGTAAATGACAGAAAATGGTGTTATCGTTGTGTTTTGTCTATCTTTTGGGAGGAGAGAAAATTTCATTTGGTTTTAAAATAAAACACGAGCGCAGTGTGTTGCAAGACAATTTTGAATTGAAGAATAGGTAAGGAGGTTTTTACAAAAAATGGAGTTTGCAAAATGAATTTAGATTGTACAAACGTTAAATAAGTATCTCAGTTGCATTCTGAAGAACAATAGAGCTGAATAGTGCTGCTGTAAGTCGTCGGTGACGATGTGGCGTATGAGGAAAGTTGAATTTCGTCAGGAGAATAGAAAGACTTTTCTTTTTACAGAAAACGCGTCCACAAAACAAGTTGAAGAGCAAACAAAACTTGAGTTTATAAATACCTTTCTATTAAAAGAAAGCATCTAATATTAACTCAGAGTAAACGTTTCGTTGCCACCCTGATACTATGTCTTCAAAACAATCAATCAAGCCACAGCCACGCTTGTTTACATATCCACATAGTCCCACAGCTATATTAATTAAAACTTCCTCGCTCTGCTACTGAATTTTCAAAACAAATTCCGCCACCAAATTCTAATTCATCTAGCTGACGTCATCTTCTTGCACTTAATCGAATTTTTCTGTCACGACGACGCTACAACGTGACGCGTCGCGACGCGACGCGACGACGACTACGTGGAAACCTAAAAATACCACTACACAACAGACTAATCAAAGTTTCCCCCAGTTTCGAAAAGTATTTACCCATTCAGTGCATTTATTCCAAATATACTTCTATCTATCTATCCCAACAAACTATATTCGCCATCGCCTGCAGCACATTTAAGCCCTTCGCCCTTATGCGGTGTTCCTCTTTTCCATACAAAACTAAAAAAAAAAATCCAAAACGGAAAGGGAAACTGCTCTGGCGTGGTGCATCAGTATCTAGCTCAGGAAACGAGCTCAATTACTATAAAACCAAATCCACCCATAGCAATTGTGTCTGGCACCGTTGTTTTCATGTTCCATGTTGGGACTCTACACACTCTGTGTATCTTTATTGGTGGTTGGCGCACGACCGCGTTCATCGGTCGGTCGTCTATTTTCGAATACCATAAAGTGTGACTCCCAATGTGGACTAAATTTAGAATTGTTTAATCCCGAATGTATAGTTGGGGCTGGGGAATCTTCTGGATGCTGGTAGTCTAGATTTTGGTGTCAGTGAGTAAGGAGCACTTTTTTTTTTAATGTATACCTAAATTACATAGTTGTAGAAATGTTGCAACACAGTGACGAAAATTGACTATAGAATGTGAATTAGCGAAGTTTTGTGATATTGAAAAAAGTGACTAAAGGTTGAAAAAAGCTTTTCAAAAAATCCAAATCTGAGAATGCAGGATAATCTTTGGTGTCGCAGTAATGGCCAGTCCTTCAAGGACCCCATTCTAGTCATAATCACATTTGCGGCAATAATCGGTTCGTTCTCACTGCTCTGCGGCTTTGTTCTCCTATGTGTGGTTTCAAAAACTCTAAATAACGCTGTCTCGGAAGCAGTTCTGCTAGTTGGTATGTATTTTACCGAATATAGTTCGTTCACCTTACGTCGTAATTAACCAGCCTTATTGTCACAGGAATGGGTTTTTTTGTGACATCAGTATCATATGTGACTTGGAAAATCACCAACAAACGACGAATCGAGCAGATGATATTGGCCTTGAAGGAGGACATCGTATAAACATTGTTTTAGAAATCCAATGTATTTATTTAACTTACTTAGCTGAAATTCGAATAAAAAAGACTGATATTTTGTAACACGACGCCCATTCTTTCAGCTTGACTCAAATTAATTGACCTCTTGAACAACGACGATTCGCCTTCAGAACATAAACCTCGCTATATGCACTCTGTTCTGCCGAAGCGGTGCTTCCCAGAAGGACACTTTACTCTCGACTTGTGCTCATCCACTTGCTTCTACAATGTAATAATAATTCCTCTTAACAAGGAGGCAAAGCTCATAACCTTGCAAATACATCCTTGTGAATTTGGAATCTCTCCAAGAAAATCTTAAAATACCTCGTTTTTCCCATGAACTACGTCTGGCTTCCCTTCCTACGCGTCTGCGTCATCATCCTCGGTCGTCGTTCGTGTCGCCAAAGTCATTGCTGGCTTTCCTCTATTTCATAATGTTGGTTGTCGAAAATGGAGAAAGTGAATTTCGGTCCAAAAATCAACGAACCATCAAGTTGAGACACTATTCTTGAGCAAGGACATTTTTTTATTAGCTCGCTTGAGATGATGCTTTGTGAAACGTTTTGCCTGTCATACTTGCAACAACAACAAACTAGACACGAGATTATAATGGACTAGGAAAAAATTCACTTAGATCTACTTGAGGACGAGCAAAGGGGCGTAAAGCAGATGAAGGTCTGGAGAAAGATTTTGAGAACAACACAAGGAACATGAAATTCCTCTTCCATGTCATATCATGTGAAATTGATTTTTAGTTTGCATGTCCTTACTTATGCACAAGATTGGTACTTCTACTATATATTTCCATTATTTGCCTATAGTTGTAGAAAATGACAAAAATGCAGCATCGGAGAGATATTCTGGTTTAAGGTAAGTCATGTGACTATTGAGTCAAGAGCTGTTCTTATCCTTTTAATAAATACAAAAAAGGCTTAAGAAACAACTATCTCAACCTGCCATTCATGTTTGAAAGGGAATATACATATTAAAAAATATTTTCCGAGGTTGAAAGAGAATGTTAATATTCAAGACGGAAATTGAAAAAAAGGACCTGACGATGCTTTCGAATGGAAGATGACGTTTTACGGAATGTGTTTTGAATAAAGGTTGTTCAACTCTTTGTTTAAATAATGTGAAAAGGTAGTTTTTTTAAAATATATTTAAAATTTAAACCTTTAGCCTTACAATACCTGAACAGAGGATTTCAACTGTGAACTAATTTTGGACAGTTAAGGGTCGCTTTCTTCACTATTGCTCAACTTGTAGGAAACTCTTTAGTTGGTCCTTATAAAATTTCAATTGCATAGTGGGGAGTCTTTTTCAGGACCTCAAAAAACTAGTTCTTAGAGCCCTCATCATTGTCAACAGAGGATGATGGAATATTTAGCCTTCATTCGCATTCTGGTCATTCCAAATCCAAACTTCAAATCGACAAAAAATGGACGTTATTTGAGGTTAAGAACATGAGCTTCCTGTTCTTGAGGCTCTGATTCTTATAATTATCATCTCCTTGACTTATTTAACCTGTTAACCAAAATCTGAAAATGGCGCCCTTGATATGATTTCCTTCCAGCATCATCAGGGAGCTGCAAACTTTTAATTGAATCCATAAATTTTCTACCATAAGCGGAAGGCATTGTTTTCTCTCAGATCACATTCACAAATACGAGGTCACCGCGAAGCCACTTACAACCGTGGGCGAACATTCAGAAATTCTGATAAAACATTATTTCAGAAAAAAAAACCTTACAAACAATCACACACAAATAACATTCATAAAACTCAGGAATATGTTTGCCAATTAGCAAAAGCAAGCTTCTCCGCTGTGCGGTAGTGGCAACGGTGTCTGTGGTGGCGAAGCAAGTATTTATTTTCCGCGTGAAAAGCAACGAACCGAGTTGAATTCCGATCCAATTCGAGCATTCATTCTGCTTAATTAAATCTCACCTTGGAACAATAATAATCCAATGTGGTGACCGTGGCGAAGGGCCAAGTCCCGACGGAATCTAACTCCAGGACGTGATGGGGTTTCCGTCATCGTCATCCTTCTCCTCAGCCTTCAGCATAACCCCATTTATCACACTTATTATATATTGACCATGTGGAGAGAATGGTAGCTTAATCTCAACAAACTCAGTCTTGTTTGGAGAGGGTGCGTTGGTTTGTTTATGCGTGAATATTACAAGCATCCACATTAGTGCCCTTGGTCGAGCGACAGGGCTCGCTATTTAGCTTTTAATAAAAGTACATTTTTATTTCGTCTGCAGTAGCAACCGCACAAGAGGATGTTAAATAGCTGATTGCGGATACTCCCCTTTGTGAGGCGCTAAACGCGTTCAATTACGTTGAGTAGTTCCATGATTAGATTTGTTGTGATTCAAAGGGACCAAATGCATGAAACTCCGCACAAAGCGGGGGGACCAAAATATCCCCTAGCAGTTTTCACGCATCACCCAGGAGGATGTTAAGGCCTGCAAGGCATAGAATTACGCGCTCCGTTCTGGGGGAAGAGCCGGACGTTCTGCGTATACTGTAAAAGAGAATTATGGGGTGGGCGTTTGCCAAAGCTGTGAATGGCACTTAGCCACGCGTCCTTCGTATAATTTTATTACGATAACTCGGTTATGTCATACACATAGACTCTATGTTATGTCGAGTGTCCATTAAAAGTTCAATTTTGTGGGAGGATTGGAATTTGCAGAAGATCCCGGCAGCCATAGCTAATCCCCTATGCGCTATATCATAACTCATACCTATTATCTTTTTCATGTTTTCCTTTCAAGAAAAGAAAAAAATTGGAGGGTGAATGGATTTTATTCCCTGATGAGTACTTTTCTGCATTTTGAAAAGAATAATTTTGGGTGGGTTGATTGCGGGTGGATGAGGAAATGGCTTTTGTTTATTGTAATTTGGGGGATGTTTTTTTACGTGATTTAAGGAACGGGAGATTTTTAAAAGGGTCACTCTAAGGAATACAAACAAATCACTTCAGGCTATATATCTCCAGAACCAGATTTAATTTGAATAGAATCGCAGTTTTTTTTCGTTTTAGAGTAAAAACCTAATCCGTTAAGGACAGTTGATAAGTACAGAATTTGAAGATGGTTACCATGTATATCCTTTTTCCTAACAGTTGGTACATCGAATACAAATCCTCATGCACATACAAGAGCCATGTTTTACAAACGAAAAGAAAGCATCAATTAAAATTTTAAGCCGTCTGACCTCCAATTAAAATTAACTTCATTCCGTACAAAGAACAAGTACAAAACAAAGTTAAGAACCATGATAACTCCTTTATACTGTTCTCAAGTGTCGCAAACCTACACGCCACACGGCGTCATATCGATGAAGGCTCCGCTACTTAGTACAAAGCCTGAATCCGCTGGCTGCAAAAAAATCATTTGACTCCTTCGAGTTGTTCAGCATAGTCATTTAAAGTTGAAACTTATAATCATCCTTTTTCCTGATGTCCTGTTTCTGACCCTCTCAAAGTTTTCCCATTATTCCTTCTTTCAAACTTTTAGTGAAATAGTGCATGACCTTTCCTCACTTCAGTTGGAAAGAGAGGCACAGACAGAAAGGTCAATGCAATGCACAATGCCAATGGTGCAATGCAAATACGAAACCAATGAAGCCTATTTGTGGTACATGCAAGTTCAAACTTTGTCTACATTTTGGTTTATGAAACTTTCCATAGACCTGAAGAGAAGTTTTGCTTGATGCTGACTCATGCATTTCACAAATTATAATAATCATTCCAAAGTTCAATGCAAGGTAAATATGGTATTGGTGGAAGGAGATATGAGATGAGCAAATGTCGAAAATGCAGCAAGAAGTTGTAAATATTTGGATTTCTAGGAGGGAGAACTATTTGAAATATGAATTGTTGAAAATGTTCAAAAATGTTCACATACGGGGGGGTCGTTTCTGGCAAGGATAAACATATAAATGCAAATACACTTTAATTTTATAATTTTGTTTTACTAAACAAGGCCTATAACTAATAGTAAGTAAGAACTGAAGCCCAGTTACTCGTAAAGTAATCAATCAAACGAAAATGGATTTGATGACAATTAGAAGGACTTGTTTATTATAAGCTTAGGCACACAAAAACTATATGTTTAAATTCCTAAAAAAAGACAACGAATTGTATCTCCATTTTGTTCCCATAGAATTATGATTCAAGAAAAATAATCTCAAACTAAATGACAATGTAGATTATCAACACCAATTTTAAGCTAACCCACATGTCAAAAAAATAACACTTTAAGTATACGTAACATATTTTTATTAAGGACATAATTATCTCTATTACAATAGCATCTTTCTGCTGTGTGCCCTTGTCTTTGATACCTTCAACTTTATATCTTAAATCAGGAAATCTTCATCTAAAGTGTTCTCGGCTGTGATAAGGGACAAAACTTTTTCTTTTCTTAATGGCCTTCATCAGCATCACACCTTTATTTAAATAAGGTTTCATCGGGATTTAAGTTACATTCCACAAGCCATGTTGTCAAGACCCAGGTGTAAGCATTTCCTGTGTTGGTAGGTGTCGTTTACCTAACGCCGAAACAAAAACTACCCTCACATACGCCATTAAACTTGGCCCAAAATACAGGGTAACCCCTTCGAAACAACTTTAACAGTGGTATCCCTTCTCTAAAAATCGGTGATGCCGGTAGCGGCGACGACTGTGGCAAAGGCTAAAGATAGTGTAGTTGAAAGAAAGTTTTTTTCTTTTAAGGTGAAAAGATATCAAAGAAGTGAAGAAAAAATAACAAAGAACCATCTTAAAAGTGCAAGAGAGTTTAAAAACTTTTTCATTGTTTGGATAAAAAGTTTTCAAAGGCATGCACTCCAAATTTTGCACTAAAAAAAGTTCGACTTAATTATTGACTTGAGCAGGTGCACACTGTTAGAATAAAGAAAGTTGTTTTGTATCTTTCGCCAAAGAGAGATAGAATTAAAGCACTTCTAGATGTTTTCAAGATCGAGTTCTCGGATTTTTGTAAAATGCATTCATCAACTTCACAAGCATCAAAAAGTCATTTCATTGTTACTCTTTCCTTTTCCTGCATCCTCTGACCAAAAATGAGAAGAAAAATTCTTCTAAATTGATTAATATTCAGAACTATGCAGAGGCAAGTTGTCAACTAATTGATTTTTCTTGTAATTTCTAAAGTGGTTACTGAATAATTGATACCGTGATAGCGGCATCGCATCGTTGACGTTGTCGCACTCGGGCGCCATTTCTAAACGCCAACTACAAGGACTGTTACAACGACAACGAGGCAAAGCCAAGGATGTATAAAAAAAAAAATTTCCCGACGACCAACACTAAGAGGAATGGTTCACAGAACAAGTTTAACTATGCGAACGAAGGAAAAATAAGAAAAGTGAAAAAATATGCTTAAATTGTCCCACCAACTTCCTGGATAAAAAAGTTTCAACGAGACTTTTTGGAGAACAATCTCCGTCTCCATCGGTGTTGCTGGGGTTCCCAAGTTAAATTCGCCAGAGTTGATGATGAATCTTGTCGTATTCTCCAAAGAGATGGCTCTACAAAGTCGCACGAAACTTCACTTTAAACTTGGGAAATGTTTGAAGATTTATATTTTGTGTTTTTTCCTGTGTTTTTGTATTTTTTGACGAAAGACAAATATCTTATATAAATCCAGTAAGGCAAGAAGATGCCTCGAGGAAAAAGCTTTCAGTAATTAAAACATTCAAAAGAAAAAAAGAAACGTTGTGGAGGGCGTCTCAAGTGGTGGCTGTTGGTCGTTACTGTTTTTGTTTGCGAAATTTGTTAAAATGAAGGAAAGATGAGGAAAATAGAGAACGCCCCAACAATTTTTGCAGTGGTCTATTACTCAAGATGATAATGAAAGTTTTTTTGTTGGCATAAACTACTACTGCTTCAATTTAATGGGATTTTGGGAAACAGATTTTCATTTAACATTGACTTTGTGTTCGTTGTTCATCCTTAGGCCTTATTAAATTTCAGAAAACTACTTTAGAGATGCATTGGAGACATTTTTTTTTATTTTCTTCAAGGAAATTACTTTACAGAAATTTTTTTTGACAAGAAGTAGTGTGTTTTGTAATTTCTACCTTCAAACATTCTTTTCTTGTCATAGAACTCAAAACCTTGCGGATAACTGACCTCTAACGGAAATGTCTGTGATCCAGGAGACTCAGGGACAATATGAAAAAGTATTGCGAGTTTGCGACATTTCTTTCAGCTTCAGTAAACAAAAAATGTACTTATAATAATGTTTCAAAACTAAAATATATCAGAGGTATATGCCGAAAGCCTGCAAATTAATGTTCCGTATAAGGAAACTCAATCAGAAACTGACTGATTTCACAAAAATGCATTTGCATGAATTATTTGAATGAAAAATTTCAATGCTTCGTTCTCCTTGATTCTCAGCGTTTAGTGTCTCATAAAATTTTTGGTTTTGAAAAAGGGTCTTGTCTAGTTCAGGCCATAGAGAAGGTATACCTCCTCTGTGGTTCAGGCACATATAAAAAGGTACTAGATTCAAGGGTTTAAAAGAAATTGAAAAAGGTACGAGTGCTAGGATATTATTGCTACATTAAATGGAATTAAGAAGGCAGTTGATATACATTAGTTTTAATTAAAAGTCATTAAATACTCACAAAAAATAGGAAGAAGTCTAGAGCTTCATTTTACTCTGATAGTGCGTTATTTATTCCTTTTTCTAAACATATTCTCTTTTCCATATGTGCCCCAAAGTTGAAATCGATAAGGTTATCTTTGATACCTATTATTGCCGATTCAGTTTCGCTAACTTTTCTGCATAATTTCTTCTTTCCACAACTCATTAAAGTTACAACTAGTGGTCTGCATTACCGATTTATTGACTTATAGCAACTCCCATTTTCAAAGACCAATTAGAGTTCGAAAACTGTTACCAACTTCTCTAATGGAAGTACCTACTCTTTTTAATATCCTTAAAAGCTTAACTGTAAACTATACTGTTCACAACATCCCTTGAAGCAATTAATAAGTATTAAACCTATTTTTATTACGTTGGCTATAGGAAACTCTTCCTTCTATGCAGCAAAACTTCATAGTGAACAAAAATCGATTTTATAAACTTCCATGCTTTATTTTCCCATAAGAAGGTCTTCTAAAATATTTTATCAGGAAATAAACATTGTTTTGCGAATGCAAATATTCATCTCTTTTATGGTTTGATTTTTTCCTAATTTCAATGTCTCTGGATGGCAGTCACTCACTAAACCGCTCTATCAAACTGAATATTTGTTCTTTTGTAGGACACGAAACACTGAATTCAAAATGAACTGTTTTTTGGCACCCCGTATCGAACGTACAATGTTCACGTGAGTAGTGCAGCACATCCTGCATTTCGTTCGTTTCTGCTTCAAACTATTTTCCATGTAGGATTTTTTCACTTCCTCAAATGTGATTCTATCCGGCAGAACCGTTTACGACAGGTCCGAATCCGTAGGATGAGTTCGAGCAGTAGTTTCTTTATTTTTCAAATTCAAACGAACGTCAGCAGCAGAACTATAAGCAGTGTCTGGTGTTCCATATTATTTTTTTTCGTTTTCAGCACTGCTTCTGCTGGCTGAGCTCTTGCACAACACAACGAACGAAAGACTCAACATCGTCGTCGACGGTTAGAGGTATTCCCTCACGTACCATCCTGGAAACAACAATTGTAATGATAACTGACACAGTTGGTGAGGGAAATGATTTAAAAAGGATATGCACGTGATGTTGGAGCATCTTGCGAATATTGATCAATTCCGGATGTGCAGGAACAAAAAAATATTCCGGCTGGTGCTGCTTTACTCTGTGGTTGAATCAGATGCGATATGGAATGACTATAGTCAAGACTTCTTCCAAACGTTGAACGGAACGTTCTGGTGCAAATGATATCGTTTCGTTTGAATTTCAATGATTTGTTAAGTGAATTCTAAATTGTGAGCTTAACGGGAAGAAAACGAAAGAAGTTGATAGTGTCAAAGCCATCGATTTGGGCAGATGTAATAAAATAATTCTTTAGCGAGGAAATGACTTTTTTTTCAGTCAGATGGCTTAAGGTGGTGAATGTCCTAGAAAAGAAACACGTGTTTTTTTTAAATAACTTAAAATTGAAAATGTAGCTAAGTTTCCTGATCTCATCTTGTCTGGGAAAACCTTTGTTCGGTTTAAGCTTATTAAAGCCGTCGTTGATTTCATCCTCATGCCCCAAGTGGACACTGCATAAAGATATAAAAGATGACAATAAAGTAAAACCTCGCTCGTCAAATAAAATAAAACATATCATCATAACGACTCTGTGGTGACTATGTATGATCTGCCATCTACCAACGTCCATCATGGCCGTAGTCTAAACTCATTACTGGCTCTCGGCCGTCCATCATGATGAAAATTATTCAACTTCACACTCAACTAACACTGGGACACATGGAAAAACTTTTCGTCATGACATCATCCAAATGTGTGATGGTCTTTAGATACCGTCCGTTGGGTTCCTCAGATGATACAACTGGCCATAAGGACGATTCATCATTTCCCAAGAGATGACCATATGTATCAAACCTTACCTATGTATGTTGCGTTGTATGATGAAAGGACCATGTTGCTTCTTCCAAACTACTGTAGCAAGGATATGAACAGAATTTTGAGCAACCGCTATAATGGCCTGGACTATGTACAGTTTTAATTAAATAAATTAATTCGAGATGAGCAGGACTTCAGAGAGAGTGAGAGACAGGACGTTGAACGACAAAATATACGAACTGGTTTAAACAGGTACTTGGTAGAATCCTCTCCATGGACATTAACATGTTTAATTTGATGAATCTCTGCAGTTCCAATGATAAAGAGGATCTTTACGAGCTGTTTTATTTGCCGATCGGTTCCAACAAGCGTTCCCAGATGTGTATTATAATTGTAAGAGAGCCTCTTCACCATTTTCACGGTCCATCTCTACTTTGATATCCTAACATATTAGATACCAACACTTTACGGGTCGGAACACAACGATAACCTTATTTCTTCTTATTGACGAAAAAGGCTTTTCGCGCAAGTTCCCATAAGAAAGTTAAGGCGTCATAAGGAAAATAAGAATTTTCTCTTTTCACAAAGGATCCATTTTAACGCTTGGAATATCACAGAAAGTTAATTGTTTCTTACATCGCATAAACCACTTAAACACATTTCCATTTACATATTCATCATCATATTACTTGTATTACTTGTATATATTTTCTTAACAACCTCATGACAAGAAAAACACCGCCATCCTTAATTCTCTGGTAATGGAACACAGCATAACGAGCAAAACAAAAAATGCCTTTTCTCTGGAAACCTCAGCGAACTTTTTTCCCATACCCAAATCCCTGGCAAGGACATCCTTCTAAAGCACTTCTGGGAAAAAGCAAGAAACAAAAATTAACTCATCTCATAAAACTCCACCAGGACGAAAAATCTTTCAAAAACGAAGAAAAAAACGAGGTAATGTTTGAAAAGACAAAAAAATGGGTAAGTAAAAAATGAAAAATCTAAGAAGTAGAGAATCGGAAGAAAAGAAAAACCTTAAGCGAGCATCTCTGAGGGAGTTAACGCCGCCGCTAAAGGATTAATCCTCGCCTCCACTTGAGTGATTCTTTTCAAGAGTTTGTCGTGATGGGGAGCGCGGCGAGTTCAAAGGCGTCGGCATCGTCGTCGTTGCGTTCCATTTTAGTCGAACGAAACTTTTCGCTTTTGTTATTTACTGTCTTGGCCAAAGGGTTTTTTGTTTTTTTTTTTAGTGGAGTTTGCTGAATAAAGGATAAATAATTGGGGGAAGGATGTCTATTTTACATGAAAAAATAAAATTTTAAAATTTCCCGTTTAGCTTTAAGTTCTTGGCTCGTTCAGGCAAAATTAAGGGAAGACCGACAAACTTTTAGCCAGACGAAATCTCCATTGAACTGCGACCGGATATGATTTTCTTATTCTTACATTCATACACAACACACACATACAAGAAACGATGGTATCCTTTTTTCGTGCCCCTTGGCAAAATAAATGTTCTCTTGTGCTTTTGGCTTTTACAACTTCGTGTTTGACACTTTCATTTGTTGCTCTGGGGATACTTAAAACAACAGCAAGGAATGGAGTTTTCATGTCGCAATCTTTGTGATTGGATTGTGGAGTTTTAGTTCGGGGCTGTTGGTTCTATGGAAATCTGATTTTATGGAAATGTGATTCCAGATACAAGTGATAAATCTTGTTATGGCTAATTCCCCTCCTGAAGATTGTTTTTGCTAAACAAATTGTTTCGTCGGTTTGCTGTTTCTGAAAACTGTAATCGGTGGTTTTTGTCAAAAAATTGGGAAACCTATTAAATTCTCGTTTTGCGCAGCGCATTGAATTGAAAATACGCTGTGTCCACATGAATGCAAATAGCAACGTGTCATCTTCACACAAATGTTAAGAGACACAAAATACACGCTGCCAACGATGACTATGCTGTCAGGAGGCAAAACACGCTCCAGCAACACGTCGTCGATGACTACTACTGGCCGTTCGATTTAACAAAAAAAAAGGATGTCACTGATGGTGTATGCTTCTGATTGAAATACGTGTCCTTAAACTGTTGCAGAGAGGGATTTGCCACACATGTAAATATTGTGAGACGCAAAAACAATTTAAAACTAAATCGACGAAATGCATGGCGCTTCACACACGTGCACACTGACTGAACCAATAATATAGGTACAAGTCTAGAAACCAATTTTAGATTTTCTGCTTGCACCCTGGCATCATAACGCAAGATCGACATAATTCGCCGAGGTAATTTTGGATGCAGATCTCCCAAAGAGGCAAAGAGGCTTATGATTGGATCATAATTATTTGCGATATCCTGTGGATTTGAAGCAACAGAAAATAAATCTTTCATCTGATTAATCGAAGCCAATTCGTGGTGGTTGTTCCAAGAGTAGATTTGGCCACTTGGGCGTATACTTGTTATTTTTGTAGGGTAATTTCAATTTTTCTGACCCATCACTTCAAGGCCTTGTTTAATGCTACTTAACAAATTTCTAAGTCCTGTTTGTTGAGGAAAACTTTCAGTAATATTGTTTTCGAATTGTTTTCAACTTTCTCACACTTTTCGTGGCTCAACGGCCATGAGCGATATAAAGTTCCTACATAAATAAATAATAACTTAAGGAACCTTTATTTACTTAGCAATAATGCTTCTGATTAGTCCCTCATGAAATATTAACCTTAAAGCAAAACAAAGAACAAAACATGAAACACGAAAAAAAAGAATTGAAAAATTGCAATTCTCTTGAGCAGGGCGCGTAAAAACTTTTCTAGGTAGAAATTGAAAGAAGCCTCCGGGAGTAACTTTATTTAAAAGGATACATACTCCCATTTCCGTGCCATGATGTTTCTCTCTCCGGCTTTTGACATCTCCTCATTTCCATTGAGGATCTTATGAACGAAAACAACTTCAAGATATTAAATTCACTGGATGCCAATCTATGAAAATGTTGTTGCCTTTTGTTACACAAAAAAAAAATATTTACACAAAAATGCCAAAATATAAACCACAACAGTGTTAGGATTTATTGTTATTGATCCCCAGAGCCCAGAGCTTCCACCCAACCCACGACAACGAGTCTGATAGTTGTTGTGGCGGTGCTCGTAAACACATCACCCAAAGGAAAGAATTCGCTCAATGTTGGGTATACTTTTTCCGCCCGATTTTGCTTTTACATTTTACCATCTACCAGAATCGCTGGATTTGTTATTCGTGCAGTTTTCAGCTCTCCCTAGCCAGTGTTTTGTTCTCCCAAAAGTCAAAGTTGGCTTATTTATTGAGATTGAAAGCTATACATCTTCTTTTCACAATTTGAAAAATGGTATCAAAAAATACCCCAGCGTAGCGGAGGAGGCGAGAGATACTCTATAGTGTACAGTGTTTTGACATGGGTTCTATATTTATATCCTTTGTTTCGTTTCCTCTTTGTGTGTATTTTCGCTTTGTTCTTTATATTCTGTCCATTTTTGTAATAAAAAAAATGGTTGTTCCATGTCTATGAGACAGCTCTATTATCCCCATCTTAGATTTTGATTGTGGTAATTGACACGCCAAGAGGAGAAAATAAATTTCCGGAGCAACTCTCAATAATGAGGATGAGTGAAAAGAAAAATACATCAATAACTTTATAAACTCTTTCAGATTGACATGTTTTTAAGGGATTGTCAAGGGTGTCTTCTTGCCAGTGAATTGTTTTACTTACAAGCTTATTACTTTTAATCCAAGTTTAGATTCTCATAAGGTTGGGATTTTATTGTTAACAAATTTCTAGGACACCAATTAGATTACGTATACGATATACCGCCAAAACTGACGTAAGGTTATTATGATCTTTAACGTTTTAACAAAACCTCTAGATTCCTGTTGATTCAAGCTTTTCTTCGGAATAAAGGTTCTACATTCAGTTTTCGAACAAATATAAACAAAAATAAACTAACTGATTTCACAAAAACACAGTGGCTTATATAGAATTACTAGCTGACCCAGCAGACTTCGTACTGCCGCAAATAAAAGACCTAGACTTTTGTACCCTGCTACCCAACCACTACCCGCTACCCCATTATCTGCTATCCCGTTACCCGCTACACTGTTACCACTCTACCCGCTACCCACTACCCACAATCCGCTACCCGCTAAAGGCTACACTGCTCTCCGCTATCCTGTTTTCACGCTACCCGCTAAAACACTACCCGATACCCTGGTCATATCTCACGAATAGCTTCGTCGATTTTGTAAAAAAAATACTTAAAACCCATCTACACCAATACCCAAACATTCCCTTAAAATTTGGTACATAGACGTCGTCGGTGGTAGGAGGGTAAAAATTTAGGACAAAAGGTATTTTTCAAATTCACGCCATAAAGAAATAACAAAAAAACAAATTTGTCCAAAAAATAAGAAAAAAAAGGGGTTAACCACCCTTAACACTAAGGGGTGTTAAAATTAGGTATAAACCTATTCTCATACCTACTGAATACACATATAAAATTTCATGAAAACTCATTAAGAAGTGGCTCTTAAAAAGTAGGGGTAAGTGGTAAGAAGTTGAAAATTAAGGATTGAATGTATTTCTTGATGCCGCACCATACAAAAATTATTACAAAAAAACTGCCCAAAAACTGCCAAAACAAAATGTGTGGATGAGCCATCCTTAACAATTAGCTGCCTTAACAATTAGCTGTATAAAAAATAGATATGAACCTATTCTCATACTTACTGAATACACATATAAAATTTCATCAAAATCGGTCAAGCCGTTTCGGAGGAGTATGACCACTAAAATTGTGACAGAAGAATTTTATATATTAGATTTAAAACGAAGAATTTTAATGCTTCGTTCTATGATTCTCAGCATTTGGTGTCGCCTAAAATTTCAGTTTTTGAGCAAGGGTGTGGCTGTTAGAAAAATCGAAAAGGGTACCAGATTTCAATCTCATAAATTCTCATAACTTTTAGTGACAAAAAGGAGTAAATTGTCATGCTGTCTCCATAACAAAGCATGTTTTCTTTTGCTTTATCTTCGTCCATGAGCTCCTGAAACACGTCATAATTGTTTTGTGCTTATAATTAAAAAGCTTTTGAGCGTCTATTTCCATCCAATTTATGCAAAAATAACTGTTTTCTCAAACGGAACCCAGAACAAATTTGTTGCTTCTAATTGTTCCACAGCTACTGTTTAATGTCCTTTTTGCCAAGTCGATCTATATAATTATTGAGTCCTTAGACCTTGCTTAGCTCCAACGTATCCTAAACCGATTTATATTCAAAATCACAAAGCCATCAAACAACTAATTGAATCTCTACAAATGGGATGCTTGGAAGCTTTTGGGTGCCTAGAAACACACCCATAGCTAAAGACCGTCCTGCATTTCTAAGAACCCAATTCTGAAGCCCTGCCACTAAATTGCTTTTAATTTTCTCCTTCAATTGTTATTCCTCTCATTGTCCCTCCCCTCCGCACAAAAATCTTTATGTATTGTATACACACCAGATACCAGTCCATTAAATCTTATCATTCTGTGGAAAATCTGCCCATCACCTACTTCGTGTGCAAATATTGAAATTTGTGAGAATTCAATTCAAGCGCACAAATACAAATAGACTCGAATTCAAAACTTAAGTCCTTATCCTTGTTCTTGTTTCCAGAACGATAGCAAATAACGACCACCATTGCCGTGCCGCAGTGCCTAGGAAACAGCAGAAGAAAAAATATTAAACTTCTTTCGAGTTGTTCCTTGAAATCTAAAGAAAGAAAGAAAGAGGTCGGGGGAGCAGCGAGCGCGATAAGAGAAAAGATGAGTAATTCATTGCGAAGACAAAGAAACGTGTTGATAAATTCAATTATATTCACCCTGGCCCTTCCACTCGAATGAGTTTTATCCTGCCTCCGGGAACGTTGATAACACAAAACGACAATGAGGAATGTAGAATGTAGAACGAAGAAAGAACAAGAGTATAAGAAGAGATTTTATTCCACTTCTGAGACAATATAATTCCATTTCCAACACAGCATAGCAGCGTGAATTAAAGTCGGCAAAAAGCAAAAAGTTAAAACATAAGATTCTGAAAATGCCAAACGGCAAAACCCGCCACAGACATGGCGTTCCGTTATGAGATGCTGAGAGATAAAAACGATTTCGAAGGAAGATGAAGAATATTGTTCCGTCTTCCGTTTGTTATAGTAATCGAGATGCGAACCGACCGCCTGATTCTAAAGGAAAGCGACACGTCGTCGTCGACGCACCACGGACAATAGAAGTTAAGTTTATTTAAATAATCAACCCATCCTCAACGTTTTAGTTCCATCTCAGTCGCAAAGGAAACCCTTGAGGGTAAAAAAGGGGTATCCGTGTGGAAGAAAATGGTGATTTGATGTTTGGAATTGCTTTGCAACCGAAAGCGGAGTTGAAGCGGATGATGAGCAAGTTGGTGTCACGGATTGGAGGATTTTAATTTGTTTTCCTTCAAAATTGGTTTCCTTAAAGCACATCCTGCAGTTTGAGGAGGATGAGTGGTGTATCAAATGGCATTAGGGCTGTAGGGAGAAGGTGTTAGTCTGTGAAACACATGATTGCGACCCAACTTTTGCAAGTTCTCGATGGACTTGAAAATACAGTAATTAAGAGTGCTAATGGGCAAACATTTGAAATCGCTTACTTAAGGAGAAAAATGGAAATGAAAGAAAGATTACTCAAATTCAATTCTTCGCACTACATTTCCAACTAAAAAGATTCTATTAACTCTATAATGACATCCGACAACTAGCATCGCCTTATACTTGAACCAGCTTGTGTACCATTTTGATGATCATTGGCGTTGAGATAGTGACCTTCTTGCGCTGTCTTTGGCTCTTCTTGATGAAGGCACTGGTAGTTAATCAGATAAATTGAGTTATCATCCCCAAAAGCTTTCTTCATGACACTCGTCTTTCATTAAAAAAAATGCATTGCAAATTTTCGAGTCATTGTCTTTTAGTTAAACGAGCTTAAATGTTACTCATACGCCGTAGAGCACCATTCCTTTATTCTATTCAAAAGGCGACCACCTGCAAGGTATGTTATTTTTATATTTTTTTCTTGTGTAATCCATGACGTCTCAGATTGAATTTGACTATCTTAAACTGTAAATTTACGAGTTCTTGATTGTTTTCATTTTACATTCTATTTCAGGTACATATTCCAAATGAACAACAAAGGCCCTTACTTCATTTTTTAAATCAATCTGACCGACTCTGTGCCTGCCATTGCCATTGTATTCCATTTGTCTTTTTATTGAAACAAAAGCAGAGTCTGTCAATTAAAATTTTGAAAATTCAACACACGTTTGATATTTTCCATTGAATTGGTTCGAACCTTTCCTCGGGGGACATTTTTGGTACTTCATCCAGCAACCTTCTATTGCTGTCGTCCTATTGTTTAAAATTCACTGTGTTATGCCAAAGTGTGCAACCGTTGTAACCATCAGGCCAGCCTGCAAAAACCGAAAAGGCACAAAAACTTTTACTGTCAACGTCAACACACAAAGACTTGACTGAATGCTAGAGCGAGAAGCTCTGTTTTCCATTACTTCGTACTTGTAGATAAAATATTTGGGTTGTTGAGTAAGGGTATGGCTGGGCATATTCATAGCCCGTAATTGGTGGTCCTCTATTTTTAGTGGGATTGTTGAAAGAGGTCCTGCGGGTCGACGACAACAACGAATTGAATCGTTGCTGCGCCAAAGCAGCACTGTGAACAAGATTGAAAATTCTGGAATTGAATTCAAAGTCAGCTCTCTATACTCTTAGTCTGTGAAGATTCAGTATAATTTTTGGGTTCTCAGCTCTCATGATGATGGGTGAGAACAGCAAAATGAAAGGGACGGCGGGCCGGAAGCAGAGCTCTCTTTATTCCTGAAACATGATATCCATCGACTTTTGTCCTGAAAACAAATTGACTTCCATGTCATAATGCGCATACATGATACATGGTCGGTAGTAAAACCTCTTTTTGTCAGTACCCAAGTCGCATTATAGCCTTTCGACCCACTGTTGAGTTTACGGTACCTCAATTCAAGCACTGTTCATACACATGTATAGGTATATGAATATTTGTACATTTATGTATGTGTTCATTAAACCACTCTGTATATCGAACAATGGCAATGAAATTTTGAATGCTTCACTACAAAATTGAACACTAATATCTCTTTTGATTTTGAGTTATTTTATAAATAACTGTGATGAATAGGTTTCATATTTATAATTTTCTCGTAAGTAGTTTCAAAGGGGTTATTGATTTCGAGATTGGTTTACCTCCGTATTTATTTGCCTTCAGACAGAATGTTTACAATAAATTTCTCGAAAGTTGATAATTTCGTGATGCAAGCAAATAAATTTTTAGGGAACAGTTTGATTTATTTGAAAAGGATATTTTAAAGCAAAATTTCTTTAAAGGAAAAAGTTTGATAAACTATGAAAGAAATGGTTTCATAATGTGTTCAAAGCGCTTGAGACATTGGACTCATTTTAAACGAAAAGCGTCAAATTTGAATTAACACCAGGTTGATTCTCATGAAAAAACGAGCAGGCATTAACAACTTCGTTCCTTCAAATATTTTGACTGACTGATTTTAGTCAGTTAATTGAATATTTGTTTTAGATTCTTACAAACACCGAATAGCGAAGAATTAACCCTTATTCTATGAACTAAGGGAAAATTCTATTATAAAAAATTACTCTTAACTGACGTTTACTAACTAGCTTATTCCACCATTGAAGCTGGTTTAGCGAAGAAATAAACAAAAAAATATAAAAAATGCTTCTCTGTCGGGCTATTAGATGACGCTTCAATCGAGTGTCATATATAAAAAAAAAGAAAACATCAAATCGGCTGTCGAGTATCAACAGCAAGAAAATGTCCAAATCGTGGGCCACGGCAGTGCCCCCGCCAAGCCAAGTGTGAAGCAAACACTGCCGTACCATCCTTTACTGGAACCATTTCGCCGCATTTTAAGACCCCTATTAGAGAACCTCTGGATAAGACCAGAACGCAGAATTTCGTCATCCAGTGACCTATAATCACATACTTAAAATCTAAAATTTCAAGTCTTTAGGTCATTCAGTTCCGAACATAAACGAAAGCAAAGTTTCGCATTTATGACACTCACTCACTTACTCACTCATTCACTCACTCACAATAGAACTAATACTTTCCATCACAACAGGAACGAGGTTCGAAAGTTTTACAAAAAGGTAAAACAAACCACCAGAGGTTATACACCCCAAACCGATGCCTGTAGAGACCATCATCGTATTGGAACGACAGTCAGTGCTGAGCATATAGAAAGACCACTTTTCCTAGCTATACAGAACCATTCAATTTGGGTGAAGCAGACCACCAATTCCACCTACCAGACATTGACGAAGTGAAAATTGCGATATCTAAACTTAAGTCGAACAAGGCCGCTGGAGCAGACGGCCTAGCTGCCGAGCTGTACAAAGGAGCTGGAGATGATTTAGTTAGGAGTATACAACAGCTCATCTCCAAAATTTGAACGACGAATGGAACCTCAGCATCGTATGCCCGCTCCTCAAGAAAGGAAATCCCCTAAACCGCACCATATACAGAGGTTTAAGTCTCTTAAATATCGCCTACAAGATCTTGTCTGCCGTCCTGTGTGAACGTTTGAAGCCTTTCATCAACAACCTGATAGGTCCTTATCAGTGTGGCTTCAGACCTGGAGAGTCCACCATCGAGAAGACCCAGGAACTTCAAATCGATACCTACCACCTTTTCATCGATTTCAAGGCCGCGTATGACAGCCAGCGTCTATAGAGACCAACTATATAGAGCAATGTCTAGTTTTGCCATCCCGGAAAAACTCGTCCGTCTGTGTCAGATGAGGATGACAAAGGAAAACTCACGCTGTTCCATCATGGTCGGAAGAAACATAACGGATGCATTTGATGTCAAAAAAGGTGTTAGACAAGGTAAGTGCTGTCATTTGATTTCTGCAACATCATTCTTGAAAAGATTGTGCCTCCAAAGTCAACACCAGATGCATAATCTTTCAAAAAAGCGTCCAGCTACTAGGATATGCAGACAACGTTGACATAATTGAAAGAACACAGTGTGATGTCAGTGGAGCGTTCTTGAGTCTTGAGACAAAGGCCAAGAAGATGAGTCTAGCGGTTAATAAGGGCAAGATCAAGTTAATGCTCTCAACAAGAAAGGACACCCAACATCGACGTCTTGGAGCTTACGTCAATAGAGATAGGATTTTGTCTACCTAGGATCCACTATAAGCTCAGACAACAACACCAGTGCTGAAATCAAACGAAGGATCACTTTTGCCAATTGCTGCTTCCTTGGATCTAGAAGGCAATTGAGAAGTAAGGTCCTCTCTCGAGCAACTAAAGTGTCACTGTACAAAACCCTCATCTTCCCGGTTTTATTGTATGGTGTCGAGACATGAGCCATGACAATATCCGATGAAAACGCTTTGGGCTGCTTCGAGACAAAAATTCTTCGAGTTATATTTGGCCCTGTCAGCATAAATGGAGATTGGAGACGAAAATTCAATTAAGAACTACACGAGCTGATCAACGACACTGACCTAGCAAGAAAAGTTACGGTCCAACGACTTAGATGGCTGTGGCACGTATAGCGAATGGAAAACAATGCTTCAGCCCGTAGTCTTTGAATCCAACCCGGAAAAACGTCACAGAAGAGGAAGACCGTGACTCAGGTGGAGCACACAGATGGAAGAGGACCTGACCCAACTTGGCGTGCGAAACTGGAGACAGTCATCTGGCTGGAGACGCTTGTTGGATGAGGCCCTGGTCCGACCTGGACTGTAGCGCCACCATAAGTAAGTAAGTAAGACCCCATAGCGCCATCTATTGGGATCTGGCCATATTTGTTTGGTACGATAGCAACATCGATTGAAATCGGCCCAAGACGAATTCTTCATTTTTGTTCATTCAATTTCAAGTTCAAAGAATCGTTATAAACACGTATTTTATGTGTACACTAGCGGACCCCACATACGTTGTCCTATTCTAAAATTTTGAAGTTTTCAGATTTTAAACATTTATGTTGGCCAATATTTCAAGCAAGCTGTCCGTCCTGAATTTACACAATTCATGACAATCGGTCCAGCCGTTAAGGAGGTGTTTACATGACAAGGATTTAAAATTTAATAGTGAAGAAGTTCAATTTTTTTACAAGTAGGTACATTTTATTACATTAATTTAGTATTAAGGTTCTTAAAACTTCTGAACACATTTTATCAATTTTGGAAGAAGTTTTTAATTTGTACAGTTTTTATTTCTTATCAAAAATAAAACCAAAATTTGAGTATGTTTACAATTAAATGTAGTTATAGATAAGAAAAACTTAACTTTTGTTTATAAAAAATAGTAAAGAACATGGCTTCCCTCACATTTTATTTACAATTACCAATCGATTCCTAAGCCAGAACTAAAATCCATATCCTATCGATTTACTTAAATTCCAATTCAAAATTTAAAGCTTAAAAATATATAAAAATATTTTTCCTATTTCAATCTCTTTCATATAAATATTTATCAAAATGTATACATTTGGGTAATAAGGGACTGCAGTCATGTGTGTGTGTGTGAAGAACCAGAACCAAACGACCCGGCCCACATGATAATATTATAATCTAATTATATATGATTTTATAGATATAACGTGTTGAGTCAAATTGAAAGCCTCTCTCCTTTGATCCTGTACGAGTACAATGGAAGTTGATTAGGTTCAGTCCAGTTCTAGGTACGTCATCTCCTTTGGCACTGGGCTCTCGAACACACTCAAAGTCGTATTGGTAGCTACTACATGATTATCTGAGGTCGGTTGCGAATTCCCCATTGGTGTTGTAGATGTAACCATTTGACTGTTGGCTGGCACAAAGACACTAATCAGAGATCATCATAGAGTATAAGAGAGAGCACAAAACAATAAAGGTTAATTTGATATGTTATTAAGGATACAAATGCACTTAGTCTCACCTTAACGAGTTTGTCGATCTGTACAAAGGCGGAGGAGTATTGATCCGGAATTGAGGATGTTGAGCCAGAGTATTGGTCATGTCCCGATGGAAAAGTAATCTAGGAAATTGAATTTAGTATTATTTTCTTTTAGAAAATGCTCTTAATGAGAGTTTTTCTTGTCCTTACCCAACGGCAGCACATTCGTTCAAACTGGTCAAGTACGATGGAGGTGGTGGACGGTGCTGGAATTCCGGATACATGTGAAAGCTACCTGCTCCGGAGAGAATTCGATTATTGCAATAGGGACTATTACAATTGCGACAGGTCTCCAAGTGCCTGAAGCAAGGACATTCGTCGGCATCGTCTGGTATGCTTAGTCTCCAAATAGCACCCGATATCACCAATAAGGATACTCCAATTCCGATCATAAGGAGGGCAGCACTTAGATATTGTGTTGAATGTTCGATTAGTCCGGTTGAGCCCAAAACAATGCCACCCAAGGTACAAGCAACGCCACCCAAAGCCAGGATTCCAATTACAAACGGCAGGGATGGCCTGGAAAACCACTTTCTAAAACATCCTCGCTGCACAGGACTTGCTTCGGGCGTTGATCTGGAAAGAGAAAAACACATTTTTTTTATTTCTTTGTTCGGAAAAGAAACACATCTCACACGACTATGTTGCATTGTATAGGATTTTTTTTTGTCTAGGATTTGGATAGCACATATGTTGTCCAGATTTTCAAAAGAGTAAATTTTAAGAATACCTAGATGGCAGGATAAGAGTGACATGTGTTTGGGTTTCATAACATTAAAATGACTAAAATGGGAAAAAAATCTATGAGTTTGTATGAGTGTGAAAAAGCAGGTGCTGAAATTCTTATGAGGCACTTTTTGAAATTTATTGAAATACCATTATCCTCAGCTAACTTGAACCTAAACATAACATGATGATATTCGACTGTGGTGGTGGTGTTATTTTTCAAATGGATAAATTTGTTTGTGTGAGTTTGCTTTTGTGTTGAACAAGAAAGAAAAAATCCAATTTTCCTTGAATTATCTGCGGGTGTCTATAAAAAGAATACAAAACGAACATGAGCACTGTTGAGTGGAATAATAGGGTCCAGGGCGTTTTAAGGATCCCATTACATTTTTCTTTTTGTTGGACTGTTTTGAAAAATCTTTCTGCTTGATTGCACACTTCGAGAGATTCTTATTTCGTAGGTTTGGCTATTCTTAACAGTTTTTCCTATGTAAGTATTGATTCCTTTGTTGGCTAGGTAACAGGCCTACGGCACAGGTAGAAAGATGCGGTTGTTATGTAACGCATTTTTATGCATGACTAAGGGTTGGAACGCATGATTTCATCTATAAATCTTAAAGGTACGAACAATTTTGAAAATTTAACGGAAACAACAGCTTACAATTAGGTTGTAGGAAGGTATTTAAAGTGTAAGACAAACTATTGGCTTTTTTCTGGTTCTTAAAGCAACAACCAAATTTACGCGAATTGAAACTGGAACTGAAAATTCCATCGACCAAGTATACATATTTCACTTGCGCGTTCTCAATTTAATTGCTTTTAATTAAACCAGATGCAATGCTACACTTGAACAATGTTCAATTTACTATTGAAGGTGTTGCTGTTAACACTGTAAATCACAGTCGAATTAATTATTTAGCGGTAACTGAGATAATTATGTTGATTTGATATTGAGCAGCGTGTTCGGCATACTTGTGTTATTTGGAAATGTAAATCGATATGGGAGTCAACAAAGCAACGATGATGTTTTCGAGGATATTCGGATTTGGGAAGGTTGGAAACGCTTTGTATTGAAGGGTTATTGCATTTGCATGTCAAAAATAACTTGAAATAACACTTTGAAATCCGTAAGAGTCATTGCCCGGAACTTATTAATCTAGACCTACAGAAAACCAGATAGGTACTTGAATTGAATTGAAATTTCGAAGTCTTAATTTCAATTTGTGAAAGAAAATAATCTTTCAAATATTCAACACAACTAAGTACAAAAATACTAGCTCTTGATTATAAGTTTCTTTGGAAAAGAAGTTGAGATTCGAGAACCCAAAGTTTCAATGTCAGTTTTCATGGCAATACAAAAGCCTTACAAATGACTCTGTCTCATATAGTCTGCAATAAATCATGTCACTCTGGTTTTGTTAAGAAAAAAAAGCACGACATCATTTTAAGGGAAAAAATAATTTTCTTTCCATTTTGAAATCCCAGAGCAGCTGTGAGCATTCATTAAAGGCAGCAAAATGAGTCAAACTGAGCATAATAGAACCATGCTATTCTTTCGATTTATTTTTTTCTTATTTTGGTTTTGTGACTGAATTTCCATTCGTTCTAAAGTGATGATTAAGTGTTTTCCCTTTATGTTGAAGAGCCAATAAATTCGTTTTCCCAGAGGCAAACTCAAAAAGGAGCTAACAAATTGACATTTCAATATAAAACGGAGAAGACGCATCTTTATAACTCAGACGGTGTAGACTACACAAACACACCCACATATATATGCAATCGAAATAAGATGCAGGCCGTCTGTATGTTTATAATCTAGAAGTCTATAAAAGGCTCTAGTTCATATCAACACCCCAGGGCACTATCGATGATTGTCAGATCAAACTTAATTGAATTTCAAAATTGAGACAAAATGCGTCTGTTTTTGGATTTGGAGTGATATTTTTGTGTGTTCTTATTTATGCTTACATAAAAATGCCAAAGTATACATTTGATTTTGTCTGGTCTCTAGTGTCAGTTTGACTAGTTGATAAAGGGCGACGATTCTTTCTTTTGTTTTTATTCGTCTGCTTCTAGGGGAGAGATATGGCAAACGCAATAACCTAGTTTTTTTCTGGTGTTTTTTATGAGCGTCAGAGCAATAAACACTCCTTTTGTGTGTTCTGTTTGTTATGGAGAATGAAAGAAACAAAAATTAAATCTTTATTTCCCCCATGCATGAACTTTAAAATAATTTTAACGGCACGTTGGGGTCGTAAAACACAAAGAAGAAAATTAAAACAATTCTGGAACAGTAAGACGGTTTAAGGGCATGTTCAAATCCGATTGTTTTAATCTTAAACTATAATACAGGGTGTTCCAAGTAAGTGCTTGAGAATCAAAATCAAACGAACGTGGTAATAGCAAGACATGAACCTATCTCAGATAAAACTATTGAGTTTTCCAAGATACACCCTGTACACAAAATGGCGTTAGAGAATTAAACCACCGCTAGCGAAGATGAACAATCATACGCAGCTACCTTCACAGTTTCTCTATTATCGTCGTTGGTCGGCCATCATCATCATCGGCGAGCAAGGGTCAGAGCTGCATTTTATTTTAACGATTTCGCTTAAACTGAGGGCTTGGTTGGTGGTCAGTGATGCAGATGATGAGATGAGATATGATGCTGGACACGTCCCATCCGCCGGACGTCGTCGCTGTCTCATTATAAAACTAACTCACGGTGTATTATGGAATTGAAATAATATGCCCTTATGCAGTGGTCTTCTTCCTCTATGCCACAAACCAACCGTTAGGTGGGTACATGTTAAAAGGAAACATAAATTTCCATAACACCAATTTGAACAAAAAAAAAATGTACCAGTGAAAGGGTAGATAACTCTATTCATACTCATATAGTTAAAATATGAGATGCAAGAAAACCGGAAGCTTTAACCAAATGAATCAGGAAAGTAGGGATTTTTCTCTCACACCTTCATTTATTGAAATGATTTATTTCGCACTGGGATTGTGTTTCTATAATATTATCTATCCATGGGTTCACCCTTGGGAGCCATAAATATAACTCAATACAACTTGATGTTGGGGTTATGATCTGATTTTTTGCGGTGCAGAACTTTTGTATATCGGCTACGATAATGGTGAGCCGAATAATCGTTTTGTTCAAAAATGCTGAATTTACACATACTTATGCACTATGACTATTTTATGTGGGTATGTGTAGGTATATATAAGACACTGACTACACGCATTGAATCCTTTCAAAAAAGAGTCCAAGGAACTTAAAAATTAAGAACTTGATTCAGTTTTGGAGCAATACAGAAATATGAACAATATTTAAGGTTTAGGAAAGCATAATTAGGAAAAAATGTTTTAAGAAAATTAAGATTCATCAAAGCCAGCCTGAGAACAAACAAAAGACAATCAAATAAATTTCATCAAATAACACACAAAAGCACACTGGTGCCACCTGAATTTCTTTCCCATTTCACTATTCCGTATAATAAATAATTTTCACGTTTGCTATACAACCAAAATTTGACTCAAAGCAGTTGCTGTAATAAGAAACTCGACAATGACCCATCGATCGATGGTAAGGGCAAACCAAGGCCAGAGGGACAAATAAGTGGACACACGAACAAACAAAATTGTCTGTTATTTACATTAACTGTGCTCCAATGGCATTGAAATGACGTTCTGTTCATCAACCACTTGGAAATCCGAACCGGGGTCGTAAGTGCTTGGATACATTTCCATTTGAAGACGAAGTTGTCATTGTCGTCAACGTCAACTTGGACGTTGTTCTCGAAAATGTGCTCATTAGACTTCAATTTCATTAAACAAAAAAAAACGGAATGAGAAAAACGAACTTGAGGAGCTATGGAGACATTATGAACAAGCGAACAACAACAACAATACCATGCCATCATCATTATCGAGGTTGGAGGCAGGAAGTGCGTTCGTTAATTACCATTCAAATGTCCATCGCATATCAAAGAGAAAGACGTGGTGGAAACAGACTCTCGAACGAAACTGCTGAAAAACAATGAAGTCTCACTAATGACGGGAGAACTATTTAATTTTGGAAAAAAAGTATATCCGAGCTAATTTCCACATTAAGAACTTCTTTTGACAGAAGAAACCAAAAAAAAACATTTCCAAAATTAAAACACCTTCAAAGGGCTCACATTTTAAATATTAATTGTGCTGCCCAAAGACATCGACTGGACTGACAGAAAGTTCATTATGTAGCTTTTGAAATCTACTCTGGTAAGCTGCTTATTAAGGCAACTTTTAAGCATGAAAAGAATGAAATTATTCTGTCATTATAGACAATGGACTTAAGTTTTAATCTCTGCTCTAAGATTGTAGTGACAATGGGCGTCTTGACGCGGCAAGCAATTGTATACACACTATAACTTCGTTCTCATGAGGTACTAATGACGAGGTTAATGATATCGACACATCAATTCTCACTTAGCCCAGTTCGGTCTGGAAGATTGACTTGAGGTGATTTCTAAGTTCTTCCTTGACATATTTTCATGTTTACAAGGTTTTGAGATGTTCATTTCGTATCGACTTAACATTGGTGGACACGGGCACAATAAAATGTGAACTTTTCAAAAAAAAAAATATCAAACGGTCTTTTCAGTGTACGGTTTTATTTAGCGAAAGGTTACTGACAGTTTTTTCATGAGCTGCTAATTTTCTTGTAAAAATTAATAGATCATTTCTAGCGAAGTGCCCTTTAAACGCCATATTAATACCTGTCTAATTTTAAATTGACCTTTGCTTCAAAAATAGGTGTATGCTTGCTATCCATTAGAGCATTTAATTTCATCTCCAAATAGATTCAGAAATGTTCGAATAAAAATAAACTGGCATTCAAAAACAAGTCATAAAAACATGTTGGTACAGTATTTACGGATATAACTTACGCATGGCTAAGAAAAATTCGCATAGAAGAAACCAGCTATGTATTCTGAAAATTTGCTCTTTTCGTTCAATTTAAACAAAATTTAAGATTCGTTTTGCGTTCAAGGTGAAAAAAGCGTATTTTCAGACACTCAGATATCCGTTTTTTACTGTATCAAAAAGCAGGTTCGTACTTATTTTCAATTTTCCATATCAACCACCTCTCCATTCCAAAATAAGAGTGTGACGTGCGAGTCAACGACACACTCAACACTTCTCTCAACAGCATTATCCTGATTGCCCATTTAAATTTACGCATGAACATTGAACCTACATGTGTGTTGTATATAAGTATGTTGAAAGAGGGTTTGGTATGAACAAACCCCATTGTTCGAAGGACATTTTAACCGATTGAAATCTGTCTTCCATCCGGATTCAAAGTGATAAATTTGTCGAATTGAAATTTTCAATTTCCCTCGGAGTAAAAGAGGAAAAATAAAAAAAAGACAAAACACAATTTAAGTGAAAAAGGTGAGTAGGTTGATTTTTTAAGGTAGGCATTTCTGTTAGGTGGAGCCCAACGCCGCCGCCGGCGACATCGACCTCAGAATTCGATCCATTTTACAGGATGTGCGCGATGTTCCGTGACATGCCCCAGTAGCCCACAAAATCCTAACACAAACCTACATAATACACATTATAACTAATACCAATCCTATAAGGTAAGGTATCTTGATACAGGGCAGGACGAATTTGGAATGCGTGCCTGCTAATGCGATTTACATTTACTTTTACGAGAAATCGTGTGTTTTCTCTCTTTCTTTTTACTTATTTTAAGCTTTATACTTCTTTGCCGTGGTTCATTCAATTTCTTTACCTTTCTTGTGGCTCATGGAAAAAGGACGTAACGTTAAGTTCACCCTGAGTAACTTTTTACGATCTTACTTTTGCCATTAGACGTCGCCGCCGCCGCCGCCCGCCCACCGTTACCATTATCGCAGCCACCGTGCGTCGGTCGTCGACGAAGACAAGATTACATATCAGGAGAGAAAAAATCAAGTAAATTTTATTCGGCACTTTAACGAGCATTTCCATTTATTGGAGCTTTGGAGCAGCAGGTAGGCGGTACGGTGGTGTTCGGGTTCAGGTTCAGCATGTAGGTTGGTTTAGGAGACCGAACAAATGTTTTGTAGAGTTTATGATAAATTTTATTTGATTGCATCGATCGGTATATCTGGGCTGAGGGAAGATACTTTAATATCGTTTTCATTCAATCTACCGTAACCAAAACGATATTTGTGTCTTTTGTTTTTTTTCCTTTTTGTTTTTTAATATGGTATTTCTTTCGAAAGACCTGTTGGTTCGAATTATAATTATCACTGCTTCGTGTCTCGTGTCTTCGAGACGAAGCACACTTTACCAAACATGTTGAGGAAAATATAAATTTGATGAATTATTCATGAACGAGACTCGTTATATTAATCACCAAAAAAATTGATTGTAATTTTTTGATGTGGCCATAAACAATAATAATTAAGGCTTAAGTAGCTTCTAGGTGTGAAAATGAATTAAACATAAATCGGAGGTTACAGCTAATAGCTTTTCATTCATGGAAATAAATCTGATTTTTCTTCTCAATAACAAGGCTTTTAGGTTATCAGATCAGTTATTTAGAAGCTTAGCAGTCATAAATCTTCTTAAGTGCTTTTGGCTATGGTCCAGATAATAATTGGAAATAAAGAAAAAAGTTGGCTATCGGAAAACATTGGAGAGAAAAATTAAGTCTGTTTTAATTTTCCAATTGAGGTCCTTACCAACTGTGTTTGAAAAAATTTACACTTCTTGTTTTTGTTCTCTTAGAAAAACGTTACTATGCAGTTAAACCAAAGGTATACGGAAGACCGAACAATAGACCCTCATACCTACGTGCCCGAAACAAACACTTTAACAATACAGTTTCTCCATTATATCCCAACTCTTTTATTTCTTTTGCATTAACAAAACATTTTCGGTAGCCTAAAAAAGCATCCAAAAAACATGAAAGAAAGTCGTAAAAGAAAAACAATAAATAATTCCCAAAAAACACACGAGACACGACATATGTTATCCGTACCCCATCATCGTTTTTTTTCATCATCAACATATGACCATCATGTGAGTTCATTCTTGTCAAAAAGTCAAACAAACTGGTCAAACTTTGTTTGACATAGAAAAAAAGAGCAAACAAAGAGAAGTTTTTTTTTGTCAATTTGTCCACAACCTCAAGTATATTGTCATTTGAAACCCCCGAAAGGAAGTCCTCTCAAGTTTAATGGTTATCGTCTCTGTGTACTTTGACATTTTGGATACTAACAAAAAAAAAAAAACCGGCAAAAGGGTTCAGTGTTCCCCAGACACCATACCTTCAAAATGAACGTGACGTGGTAGGTTTTAATTTATTTACTGGACCATTCATAAAACACATAAAAATAGATGAGTGAGCTGTCGTTGTTCTTTTTTTTCGATTATAAAGGATCATGTTTCATTGGGTTATACGTACGGTTAATTTTCTTATGAACTGAGTTGAGAAGTTGGGGTATTACTTACCCCTTCGGAGCAAAAAAAAAAAATGTTGTTGGTACCAACATTATTCATTGATTACAAATGTTAAAAGCTACATAAATACTTTGAATATTTTGTACTTGTTTACAAAGCTGATATTACTACATATCACTGAGAAAATTTTGTTTTGTATAATATTTAATGAAGAATAAATATTTTCATTCGTGTGTCAACTTTCAACAGGTTATGGGCCCAGTAACCCGAAGATTTAAATAAAATAATTTGTTTTTGGATTAAATCTTGAAGACCTTGCAATGGAAGCAAAATCAATTGAGAACTCTTTCTTTTCGCATCGATTAAATTCTTCAAATTTCAGATGCTGGAGATTTCAGTTGAAAGCAGTTCTACAAGGGCAAGATTTGCTAGGCATTGTAGATGGGACTATTCCGAAGCCATGTGATGATGCAAGTCCAGAAGTAATGGCAAAATGGGTGCAACTTGACGGCAAGGCGATGACAATTTTATTTGCATCGATTGATCAAGAGCAGGCATCTTTTGTTTTGGATAGCAAATCGTCGAAAGAGCTAATGGATATGCTCGAAAGTATTCATCAGAAGAAGAGTGACGTTCGAGTGATGATACTTTATGAAGAATATTTTAGTATACGAATGGCCGAAGATGAATCTGTTACATCCCATGTGTCGAAAGTACGACAGATTGCATCGGAATTAGAGGATCAAGGAGAGAAATAATCTGACAATTTGAAAATGTGTCGCATAATTAGCAGTTTAACTCCTAGATTCCAAAATTTCCGAACCGTCTGGTACAACATCAAGGAATGTCGTACTATGGAGACATTATTTTCGAAACTTCAGCTGGAAGAAGACCAAATGCAAAAAGTAGAACGAGACACAACCCATTGCAGAGACTCAAGGACACACGAAGCAGCGTTCAGTGCTAAGCAGACACCCAAGAAGAAGAAGCTACATCAAAGTGACCGAAGAGAAAAGTCAGCGTGTCATCAGTGTGGTCAAGTTGGTCACTGGAAACGAAACTGTCCAGAGAACAAAAATCACAAGAGATATGGCAGCAATACCAGCAATAACAAAGGTGGTAAATTGGTTGCTTATACTATTGCAGATGACATTCTATCGGCTGACTATTCTGACTTGTGGTTGGCGGATTCAGCAGCAACTCGACACACGACCTTCCGCAAAGATTGGTTTGTTTCATTTTCAACTGAAGGAGTTTTCAAAGGTGTGAAAATTGCAAATGATGAAACATTAGACGTCGAAGGAATTGGTTCAATCGAGATAGAGGCTTGGCTGAATGGAAGATGGGTTCCCAGAATTATTGAAGACGTACGCTATGTTCCAAAAGCAAGAGTAAACCTTTTTTCAATTGTGCAACTTGCGAAGAAAGGATTTGTAACTAAGTTCAATAAAGAAAGTTGCGTAGTTTTTAACGAGGCTGACCAAGTTTTGTCCGCTACTGGGTACATGGATGGCAACAATTTAGTCAGAATGGCGTTTAGACATGTTCAATTGGAGCATGCATGCATTTCAACGAGTGTCAAGATGTCAGAATCTTCTTTGCAGCAGTGGCATCGTCGTTTGGGACATGTCAGTGGTACAAGCATCAAGTCGTTGTGCTCAAAAGATTTGGTAGATAGTGTAAAATTGACAAATCAAGACGATTTCTTTTGCGAGGAATGCCAACTTGGAAAGATGCACCGAGTATCACATGGACTTATCCAGAACAAACGTGTTTTAGTAAAAGGCGAATGCATTCACGTTGATTTGTGCGGCCCTATGGAGACCGTTGGCATAGGAGGCGTTCGTTATTTCATGCTCCTGAAAGATGAAGCAACAAAATTCAGATTTGTCTATTTGTTACAACATTAGTCTGAAGTTTCGATGTTCCTGGAAGAATTTTTGGCGCTGTGCAAAAATGCATTTAACTGCAATGTGAAGAGAATACGCTGCGATAATGGCACCGAGTTTATAAACAGTGAGGTTTCGTCAATGCTAGCGAAATTGGGCATCACCATGGAACGTATTGCCCCATACACTCCAGAGCAGAACGGTTTTATTGAACGAGATAATAGAACAGTTCAAGAATCTGCTCGGACCATGCTGATTGCAAGTAACTTAGGAAAGTCACTTTGGCCAGAAGCTGTAAGAACCGCTGTTTATATACTGAATCGAACCACAACTACGAAAGACATCAATCAGACATCATACGAGCGTTGGTTTGGTGAAAAACCCCAGTTACATCATGTCAAGATATTTGGTACAGTCGGATTTGCTCATATTACAAAGAACATCATGAGGAAGAAATGGGATCCTAAGTCGAAGAAAGTTTATCTGGTTGGTTTTGAATCGTCGAATAAAAACTATCGACTTTATGATCCAGTTTCCAAGAAGATTTTAATCAGTTGTGACGTAAGATTCAATGAGCATTTCATATGTAACAAATACCTAACGCTTGATGATGATGGTGTTGACGAAGGTGCATGTAGTAAAGATTTATCCAGTGATGATTCTACAATTGATGTCATGAAAGAGGAAAACTTGGAATCAATCCCAAAAGAAGCACAAACTGATGAAACAAGAAATGCACAAGAAGATCAGAGATGTTTGCGAAGAAATCCCAAGAAAACTGTTCACTATGATGCTGATCTTGGTTGCATGGCTATGATGGCTATGTTTGTTGAACCATTGTCTTATGAAGAAGCGGTTAAGTCAGAACAATCATTGGAATGGAAGAAGGCCATCGATGAAGAGCTGCAATCGTTACACGAGAACCAGACATGGGATATTGTTGAAAAACCGAAGCATTGCAAGAACGTAGTCGGTTGCAAGTGGATATTCAAGCTGAAGATGACGCCAAATGAAGACCCAAAATTTAAGGCGCGTTTAGTGGCAAAAGGATATTCCCAGAGTGCAGGCATCGATTATACTGAAACATTTTCCCCAGTGGTTCGATACGATTCAGTGAGATGTGTTCTGGCATTGGCAGCTGTTTGTGACATGTAGATAGTCCAATTCGATGTCAAAACAGCTTTCTTGAATGGAGACTTGGACGAGGAAATATTTATGAAGATACCGGATGGAATTAATTGCACCAAGGGTCAGGTTTGTCGCTTGAAGAAAAGTCTATATGGCTTAAAGCAGTCATCACGTCAATGGAACTCAAAGTTCGTTGATTTCATCAAAGGCTGCAATATGTCACAATCAAATTCCGATCCTTGTGTATTCTTTTCTTTTGGCTCAAACGACAAGGTAATTTTATTATTGTATGTTGATGACGGATTAGTTATGTCTTGCAGCAAGAGTGCAATCGATGACCTGATCAAGAAGCTTCAAAGAAAATTTAAAATTACGCTTGGTAATGGGCGCTATTACGTTGGGCTGGAAATTGAAAGAAACCGGACGTTGAGAACCATTAGCATCGGACAATCATCCTACATTGAGCGTATTCTGAACAGATTCAACATGCAACATTCAAAATTTGTGACTACACCCTCTGAAGTTAGTACTTTTTTGGTAAAGGCAAATGACAGCAATAGTGAAGTTTTGTTCCCGTATCGTCAAGCTTGTGGATCACTTATGTTTGCTGCAACGGTTTCAAGACCAGATATTGCATATTCAGTGGGAGAAGTTTGTCGGTTTATGGAGGAACCTAGCCAGGTTCACGTGAAAGCAGTCAAGAGAATATTCCAATATCTGAATGGGACAAGAAACTTAAAAATAACATATGGCTCAGACAACTGGAATTTAATTGGCTATACGGACGCTGATCACGCTAGAGATGTTGAATCCAGCCGGTCAATCACTGGATACAGTTTTATAATTGGAAATGGCATAGTAACATGGAGAAGTAGACGACAATCGCATGTGACTCTATCAACAACAGAATCCGAATACGTTGCATTATGCGAAGGTACGAAAGAGGCAATATGGATTCGTGGACTTCTCATGGAACTCGGATTTGAGCAAGATGGTGGTACAACAATATTTTGTGACAATCAAAGTACAATACGTCTAGTCAAAAACCCAGAGTATCATCATCGGACTAAGCACATTAATAAAGCAATGCACTTCACCCGAGAACGACATTTAGAGGGTGATATTGCAGTCGAGTACGTCAAAAGCGAAGATCAACTGGCAGATGTTTTTACCAAACCATTGTCAACAATGAAATTCAAATCAAACGTTCTTCGACTTGGCTTGAAAGCTTAGTTTTCAATTTTATTTAAATTCAATGAAGTTCAATTTTGTTTTAATGTTTAAATATTCTTTTGAATTGTATAATTAATTTTCATTAGAATATTTGTTTAAGTTTGATTTTTCAAAGGTTTTTATGAGTGGGAGTGTTAAAAGCTACATAAATACTTTGAATATTTTGTACTTGTTTAAAAAGCTGATATTACTACATATCACTCAGAAAATTTTGTTTTGTATAATATTTAATGAAGAATAAATATTTTCATTCGTGTGTCAACTTTCAACAACAAATTTTCATAAAATCATTAACAAAAGACGAAAAGGCATACGACAGGAATAAAACACTCATTATGAGCGTACATTTTTTAGTGTCCTCAAAGTAAACATTTTTCGGGATAAATGTTGCCAAGACGAGACGGTTTCGCTCGTTCGTAATTTCTATACCAGACACCAGAGGTTCTCAAACTCATTTCATCTGACTCACTTTGATAATCAATTATCTCTCAGCACCCCTAGTTATTTTAGAGCGACTACTCCAAGAAAAGGAAATGGTTATCATTTCGACCAAAATGTAGTAAAACGCACTCTTTCCACTACAGTGACCTTTGACAAGTCTGTTGATATCGGATTCGATCTTACTCAAGAACAGCCATTAATCGTGTGCGGAAATATGCAAAAGGTTTCTTTCTCTAGCAAACAACATAGAAACAGCCATGTTAACACAAATATGATGATTATAATGCTATCAAAAATTGTCGGATAACTGACCATAATCCAGGGTACAGTAGTTGTGGGATGATCTTTTGAAGCCAAAACTTTTGGTATCCATTGTTAAATTTGATTTTCAGCTCCTCGTTCGGTGTCAATTCTATAAGTTCCTCTTCAAGCTGGGATGATAGGTATCGCTAAGTTGATATCCGAACCAGAGTTCAAAACAGTCTGGTATTTCCAATCCTAGAACATCTTGGAATCGTTTTAAAAAATTACGAAATGTTGGCAGAATAGGCAAACAAGTGGACGCCGTTGCAGGATACAGATAAACTGTGAACATTTGCCTACAAAAGCGGTAAGGACATGTTTTGTTTTGAATATAGAAGTCATCAACTTAGTCACATAGCTAGATACAGAGAAGCGATAGTTACTTCTCTACATCAACTAACAGTCTTGGGTTCCGCCGCTGTATTTCCACCGCATCGTTGGTCCTTGGTAAACAAGCCTAAAGGCAACACTATCGGAAACTTATCTCATTACATTTTACTAAACACTTCTGAAGATTTCTACCACAATGTGGTCCCTTGTGATTAATGGTAGAGCACACACCTCAGTGTCGTCCTCCAACACAACGCCCATTACAGCTTACAAAAAGAATCCCAATTAGTGAATTCCAAAGCCTCAAATATCAAACACAAATTGTAATGGATACCGTTGTCATCGTTTAACAAAAGCCCTGTTTCAAGTCTCCCCCGAAAAAGATTCCATTATTTCTAATAATACAAAAGAAGCTAACAACAGCTCCTCAAAGAGGAAGAACCAGATACCAGATTCCTTGTAATTTATAATATTCCTCCCTTTTCCTCCATGGCCGTTGTCGAAAAGTAACAAAACAACAGAAATTATACAAAACGAATAAAGGAATGGAAACCATAAAACTAAAATGCTCACTCGGAATCGGTACCTTATATCAATTTGTGGCCCAAAGGGAAAACAAGCCACGTACTTTGGGGGATACAATATACTTACAGGGATCGGTTGAAATAGGATGTTGTATACTTGAGTGGGGGAGCGAGGAGATTATGATTATTGGTTCATCATATTACCTGTGACCGCTTACAGGAACTGCCGACATCATTTGATGATGCTGTCTATCAACGAACGGACTGGCTGCTGCTGCAGCAGCAATTTGCTCAATTGGACTGCTCGAAAGATGGTGTAGTGTTCCTGGATTGGCACTTGGGTCTATGAAAATTGCCGTATACTGCGGTGGGAATACACTCGCAAAGGCATCGGCCGTTCGCATCGAATTGCACTTTTTCAACCTTCTGCGAGACTTCTTGCTCTGGCGAGACTCCCTCGAGCAGGTACTAGTATTGAGGACATCGGTTGTGGTTTGTGTTTGGGCTGGGGGCAGTTGCACTTCACTGTAAATGCTACTTTCTAAAATGTTACTATCACTGCAGGAATGATTCAGGACGGAATCGGTAATCACAGTTTCTGGGTCGTTGGTTCCATCCTCTGCATCTAGCAGAGCAGTACTTTCATCTAACTCTTCTTCATCCTCTTTTGTCTTGTCAACCGAATTATCACATTTGGTGTAGTCGCTATTGGAGTTAATCACTACTTCAGACATTGCCACTGATACGCATGACAAAGGACGCGACAACGATGTTACACTTTCATGTGCTGCCCCTAAAGGGTTGGCAGCACTTTGAATCTGAACTGCACCCTCAAGGGTGCCATTTTCAAACACTCTCATCGAATCACGTTTAGCACTATCCTTATCACTTGAACTATTATCTATCGTATCCTTTGAATTGCGTTTGGAGCTCGCAACTAAACCGTGTTTCTTCTTTGGGGTTGTGAACATTTTCAAAAAACTACAAAATTTATCTTTTAATACAATCGAACGAATTCAAATTTAATCCCAACGACGCGACGAGTACGGGAGAAAAAGAAAATACTACAAAACGTGACACCAGCACGCACTGTCGTTAAATTATATTCTTTCCAACATGAAGGACCGCCAAAAACTGAATTCCGAATCTGAACATTTTTGTTTGGAATCTTGGATTTTGTTCGTCGGCTTTAGTTAGCCTGGGATCGGATCAGACGGACTACCGACAACGACGACGACGACGATGACGATGTTTGGTAAGTGTGTCTCTGTTTTGTTGTTGTTGTTCGTGTTGCCTTTGTTGTTGTTGAGGTCGTTAAAGTAGATGCAATCGATGGCTGCTTCTCTGTCTTTCTTGTGCTGCTAGCGTTAATTTTGTTCGTTCTTTTTTCACCCTCAGTTTTTCTTTTTCTATGGCTTCGGTTCTTATTTTTCTTCTATTTTATTACCCACGATGTTCTAATGGGTCAAAATGTGCGTTTGTTTTTATTGTTTTTCCATCCTCGTCAATGGTGATGGTGAGTGAGTGTGTAGTGTAGTCTTTAGAGCCTGAGATTAGAGGCTGAGACTGAGGCTGAGTGATACCTTAGAAGAGTGGATGAGGATGTGAGAAGTGAGATAAAAGTATACAAACGCAATACACATATACATTCTTTGCTCAGATACTATTGGGATGGAAATAAATCAATGGCGGACCCTTATTTTTTTTTAAAGATTTAAGAGATGCCCTCATGATAATGGTCTTGAATTTGAACACTCAGAAGTTTAAGGATTGGGTGTTGGGTTTTCGTTTTATTTTCGTTCTCATATCCTTAACTCCAGCGTTTTACTGTGATCGATTAACTTATTTTCAAGGAATGAGATAAATTGATATCAGTATGAGCACGTTAATAAGCCCCTGCCTTCGTCTTTAAAATGCGAAAAAATTGTTTGGGTACTACCTGTTAGAAATTCTAACTTGTGGTACCTAGTACCAACTGCTGGTTCAGATATACTCTGAATCTGAAGAGCAATTTTGGCTGTAGGGGAAACAAAGGTGAATTATGTTTCGTGATCATTATATTGTTTTATGTTTATAAGATGTCAGACTATTACCATTAATTTAAACCGTAACTAATGGTAACGTCACAATTGGTAAACAACGTCCCAGCCATGATGATCATCGACTTCAAGCTTTACCTCCATAAAAACTACTAAGCAATTGCTTATGACAGAATACTTGATTTCCACGACTTCAATATGCATTCGAGCTACCGCACGAACCCAGTCTCCTCTACAGTGACTGGGCTATGGTACCCAGTTAGTCCAATTTCGGAGCATTCTGTTTTCTTCACCTACATAATACCGGCATAAACACATTGGCGTAGTCATTTAAAGGCAAAGGTAGTAATTTGAAACAAAGTAGACAAATCTACATACTACGAAATTCTTGCTGCTCAATTCCAATAAGTTGAAAAATGTCTTCTTATCATAATATCTCAGAAACCAAGACAATTAGATCGGAATCTTGCATATTTTTCGCTTTTTCGAAGAGCCCTGAATAAGGTTGCACCCTTTTTAGGAAACACCAAATGCTGAGAATCATGGAGAACGAAGCATTATAATTCTTCGTTCAAATAAGCATAAGCATTGCTCTTTTGTGAGATCAGTCGGTTCCAGATTGTTCATCCTATGAGAAGGGTGAGTGATTGAGTTTTTTTTTTTTTTTTAATAAAATACAAATTTGTTTTTAAACGCAGTGTCATCTCTTGTTTTCCCAAAAAGCAGTAAATCCCACAAGGAAAAATGTTTGCGGGATTTCGTTATGGGGAATTTTAATTGGAAGGTTTTCAACATGAACCGGCCGCCCCTAGGAAAAATCTCTAACTACGCCAGTGCCATCAACTGATTAATATAATCACTGGCATCATCTTTATCCTCATGTTTCCTTGAAAACGCAACAATAGCTGACGATAATACTATGGCCCTTGATTGGCGCACCACGCCAGACTACTGCTGTCGTGCCGTAAAGCATATGGCAAATATTAAGAGTACAATACACAGTCAATAATTTTCTGTATTTTTTCTTTTTAATTTTCTATGATATTCAACTCAAAATTGCGGTTTCAATCGTGGCAACATACAATCAAAAATCCAAAAACACGCAACCTCAATCAAGAATCCCATTAACAAAGTGGTCAAAAATGATTTGGCCCTCAGCCAAAAGCACCATCATTATAATAGCCTGCCACTATGTTTATTCCTGTCTTGAACCTTCGATTATGATTCGATGATGATGTCTGTTAAAAAAAATATTCCGAATTTGATTGTTGCGTGAAGAGCATTGCTTTTTTTTGAGTACGCTTAGCATTACTCCTGTTCCACAAAATATTCCAATATTGATACCCAAGACATGCAGTTAGCAACTTGGTGGACAGAGATTGGTCTCCGTCTCTGCGTTTGTTCTGACGTCTGGAAAATGACATAGATTGGTCCAGACATCGGAAAATACATCAAACCTATTTTGACTATCAAATATAATACAATAGAGAAAGTTAAAACTTGACGAATTAAGAGTATGCTATATGAGAGTTTGTTCTCTCAACCAAAACCTCACCCTCAACTTATAATTAGTATTCCAACTTGTGTGAGTCCAAATTTGGCTGGGGCCTTAATAAGAAAAATATAAAAATTGAATTAGGTTCCTCAACTTTGAAATTGCGCCAAATGTAGTTGAAAAACCAAAATAGCATTGTTCCTACGAATGAACCTCTATATCACTAATTATGATATTGTTTTTTTTTGCTTCTGAGCGCATTCCGCCACCCGCCCAATTTTTTGTTTTCTGCCTGTGTCGGATATTCGGTCGTTGAAATTCGTTGTGAATTTCATTTTTCGTTTGTCGGCAAATCCAATTTTGAAGTCAATTAAAGAAGCACATTGAACATGACCATGACGAATTACAGACTCCTGAGTAACGTCCCTGTTTAGGTTACTTCAAACAGGAACAAGAGGATGGTTGTAATGGAAATGCCATGGAACCGATGACAGCAGCAGGGCATTAGGTCAAATGCAGTTCTCGTGTACCTTTTCATTCAAACAACTTCTTTTTTCAATTTTATAAGAGATAACGCATTCAAAACCAATTGCAATATAGAGGGCGACACCTGGAAGAATTTTTGCTTTCACAGTGAACAGTAGCGCAGGTGAAAATGTACTTTTGTCGGACAAAATTTAAGGACGTATCTTATTGATCGTGCCGATGTCCTTAACGTCCATTTCACAGGGTTATTCTCTGCGAATGGGTTTTTAACAGGAGAAGCTTTTCTTAGCTCGACTTTGAAAACATATTAAGTTGGTTGCAGTGACCTTCTATCAGATTTGTTGCAAGAATTCGAATTTGGAATATAATCATTTTTATGAAAGGGAAAATTGTAACTTTGGCACTGATAATTGATAACGCAATGGTTCCCCTTATTGACAATCTTTTTTGCTACATTTGAGAAGACGGTTTATTCCGATTCCACGCCACGCGACATAAGGTATCATCTGTTCATTGGCACATGCCTTCTGACGTTAAACAAAAATGCAACCAACTACCATTGCAAATGAGAAACCAAACAAAGAAATTTCAGGCACATCCTTTTGCGCTCATCTCTCAATTCACAACCCCATATCATATTTTTAATCCGGAATAAAAGAAAATAGATGCATCTGCATTTTATGATGTTCACATGCTGAGGGTGGTAATTAACTTAATGTCTCAGCTGTTTACCGAGTTCCTCATGTTTACCTTTGATTCTGAAATTCTGATCAACATGGGTGATGTTCTACCATCCCATGAAGGAGATCAGGTTTCGTTCATGTTAATTAAATCAAATCAAGATGATCTGATGTTGTTTTTTGTATGGATGTTTATTTTTGAATGCACCCTTGTTGGTTTTTGACTTTTCACAGGAACAATGAGTAAATAATAACGCA
Organism: Sphaerophoria taeniata; assembly: GCA_943590905.1. Lineage (NCBI taxonomy): Eukaryota > Metazoa > Arthropoda > Insecta > Diptera > Syrphidae > Sphaerophoria > Sphaerophoria taeniata. Next base: position 1,244,103 of record OX016540.1, read on the forward strand.
GCTTAAAGGAGGGACAACTCATATTCATGCGGGTCATGTTGCTTTTCCGCACAGGAACCATATGTCATAACTTTGATGTCATATCCTCAGAGTCGACGACGTTATCAGTCTGAAAATATGAAAAACATAAGGTCCTTCTGCAAGGATATTGATCACCTTTTTGGCAAGTAATAAAGAAAGAATATTAAACAGGAAAACGAAAAAACTGGGAGATGCAACTCGAAGATTTTTTCATGCATTCTGATGTCATGTGTTCGACTGCGAGTAGGTAGCCTTTTTTCTGTTTTAAAAAATTGCAACGTGACACCGGATAAAGGACAAGACAAACGGGGTAGACTCGAAAGCTGAATAAATATCAATTGCTCCCACTGCGTGACCAAGTAAAAATGTCCTTAATCTGGTTAATTCCTTAATCAATATCTAGAGAAATGACACAAAGGACAGCCACCCTAGGGGAATAAAGGAGGATTGGCAAAAAAGGACAAGACAAAAGGTATTACTGTCAACCATATGACACTTGCTTTGTGGTCCTTCCGTCACCCTCAGAAATAACAGATGTGTGCAGATAGATAGATATACATTGTAAAACAAACACAGGACCTGTGCAAGACACATGTGTATAGTGTGTTTAACCATTGTGCAATAGTTCTGAACCTAAATGTCCTACAAAGAAAAGGGTCTTCTATGTTTCTCTCATCGACTGTGCAAAATTAAGGCTGTGCAACGAAAAAAGAATTGAACAGCCCCATCAAAGAGCAGTGCTCATTGCACATCCCACATAGACTAACATTTTTGGTTTTTATTTGACTATCACTTCAAATAGGGTGGAAATTCTTTTCTTACAAAATTATAGAAATAAAAAAATAAAAGCGATTGGTCATCCTTGAACAATAACCAGGATACACTCATAATCCTTGTTTGAAACTGGGGTGGATAGTCTACAGCTCGGCATTCCAACCCCAATCAAAACATTCATTTTGGCGTAGGTAGAGAATTTTGATTTGTCTGTCAGTTGCAGTTAAATACCATGAAGGACTTTTCCTCGTTTTGTAATAATTAAGAGTCGGAGGGAGTTTAAGCCGAAAGTGGTTGTTGTCTATACATGAATGAGTACCTAATATTTTTGAAGAGGTCGCGTTTTTTCCATTTAGGAACTCATGATTGCCTTCAATTGCAATACAATCGTTTTTTAGCTGTTTCAAGTACCCTTTGAGGGTTATTAGTAGCTACTCGTTTCTAATCAAATGCATTCATCTTAAAAAAGAAGTCAATACATATTAAACATTCCCAATTTTAAATTGGGAAACGTTTCAGAACATTTTGTTGAAGTTGAAGCTCTTAGAATAATGCTCATCAAATAAAAATGTGCAGACCTAACATTGGTTAAAATGCAAAACATATATTAAATTAAATAACTCAATTCTGTTAGCTACAATTATGTCTGTCCTAGGGGGCGCTTTGCTTGATGATAGCAAGTAATCTCTTTTCTTGAAATGCTGTTAAGGCCTTAAGCATAGCTCTTTAGGGGTATATATCCCATGTGCTGTCTATGTCGGGTCTTAGGTAGATTTGGAAATCTAACCATAACCCTTGGAAATATGAAGTTAACATAAAAAGGAACTAGCGAGACTCAAATGCCTTTGAAAGCCGCATGATTACGGCAAAAAATAAACAACACATTGAAACCAAATCATTTACAAATTTGTAAAAATCATTCTCATGCTTTGTTTTACTTTTTTAATTAATTTGCCTGATCAAAAGAACAACCATGACCGCGTGTTCTTAGCAGAACATGTATTTTTAATTAAACAACCAACTTTCTGCCTCACAAAACATAGACACAGTCAGAATTCACATCCTCAAACGAGCTCTAACTCACATTGATTAATTTTATAAAGCAAAATCCTTCATAAAGTACTTACATATTCATTTGAATTCATTCTCCATTCACCTTCCCCCAATGAAAGCTCTTGAAATCTATTATTTAAGTCCTAAATCACCACAAGCCGCAGCCCTTCATCATTTCAACCAACACAGTGTGTGTCAACGTCAGTCAAACCATCAGCCGATTGGATACCATTTGCCTTCCTCAACCCAAACCCTTTCCGAACAAACTAAATAATATCCTTTTGCGTCGGAAAAATCAGCTCACGTTGCACGACACGACAGCAGATAATTACTAAAATGTTGCAGTTAACCACAACATCGCGAGTTGCTTGGCTCCCGTCTGATTGTGGGTTTGAATACCCAAAACAACACAATGATTTCAACCCCATCCCGCACTTCATTTCTATCTGAAAAATTGTTTCAATGCTAAATGGATACAATGAGGTTGCAACAATGCAACTGTAATGAATTATTTCATCTCAACATCCTTGCTTTACCTGCTTACCCAGAATCGGGATGAGAAGAAAAACTTTCAAACGTAATTCATCAATTGATGGCCATGATATGGAAAAAGTGTTGTTTTAACAACAAAAATGAAAATAAAACTTACCAAATGTTACCGCTTCTGTCGTAGAATGTTGCTTAAAAGACCTTTTCGAGTAGCCTCAGGTTTTTCTTGTCAGTATAGGCAGAGCCTGAAAACTGTCCGTTCAGTTTAGAGGTTGATTTTCAAATCGCCGGTTCCGAGCTTTTTTTTTCTACAGCAGCACTACTCTGTCCTTTTCATAGAGCAAACAAACTTGAAAACCCCAGATCCACAACGCGCTCGGCGTATAATATTGATGATCAAAGCAACAGTAGGTATCCACGAATTGGCTCAGCAAAGGAGACCCCATCACTACCCACTGTCACCTCAATCTCGCCATCACCGCTGAGTCGGCCTCGATTTCATGCCAACTGTGGATTTGTTTTCGAACGCCTCAAAGGGTTGTTCAAATTAGTATGATATTGCCAATTATGCGTGACCACAGCGTATACAATAAACAAAGCTTCGTTTCCCTGCGAATTGCGATACGATGCTGATGCTGATGCTGGCTGGAAGTTTGTGTTTATTTACCCTAGTTACGGGAGTTTGGGTATCGGTTTGCCATGTGACGGTATAATAGGAGTGAGTCCTTGCCAGTAGTTGTTGGATAAGTAAATTCGAATATCGCAGTTTTGCCTATCGATGGCTTCCGTATCCGGAATTTCTCTATATATACATGTAGGAAATTAATATGTTGCCCTAGAACAGTGCTATATCCTTAACTTTAGCTGGTTGGTAAAATGAAACATGAAGCGGTGGACTTTCAGGCATTTAAATGGATTGTTAGTCGTACGGCATTTAATAATGAGATCAATAATGAGAAAAGTTGGAGGGGTTCAGAAAGAGGAATTCTGGAGTATTTATCCGGGGTAAGGGCCATGTATTAATACTTAAAAATCATTAAGATGATTGTTGATACAATTTTATGCCAACAAATTGCATCAGAAGCCAAAAAAGTGCAACATTGATTAGAAAAGATAGGGTTAGAGTGGCTCAAAATTCCTCACTGTAATGACCATAGTGCATTGTATAATCAAAGATCGAGTTCTAGAGAAATCGACACTAGTTCTTTTCGAGCGACAATTCTTCGATGGGGAACTGTGGCAAGAAAATCTGTTTCTCAGGACTAAGATTTTAGGGGACAATTGTAATGAATAAGGATGTATTAGGTATAGCTGCATACATTACTAATTCCAAAATAGCATGAATTATATCAACAAAACCTAATTCATATCGTACCAGAAAGACTTTTATATGAAACTTTTCAACCGAATATAATTCAAACCCTGTTTTTGTAAGAAATGTGCATAAGGGCGCAAGCTGTCGACGACAAAATCAGGTTGAAGAGTGGTAACATTCCCCGCGTTCTAAGATATGGAAGCCGATCAGTGGGTCTAAGTATAAGACCTGTCCGTTGAAACACCGGTTAGTCGCCATTGAAAGCTGGAGGAAACTCCGTTGATAAACTGTTTCAAACCGTTGATGAGCCAAGGGAAACCTTGTTGATAACAATAACAACTTGTTGATAAATGTCAACCGATCGGAAGATCGTTTATAGCCGGGGGAAACTCCGTTGATAGTCAAGAGAAACCTACTTGATAACCGGTTACCAAGCCGTTTAAAGCAAATTCCGTTGATACACTTGATACCCTAAAAGGCGCACGCATAGGTCGTGCTCATCTTTAACTCATCACAAATCCGAGAAGTATGTAGATACTGTACATGAAGTTCCAAGTCGTGAAGGAAGAAATTCATCGACGGGAAGAATTCCAGTCAGCCTAGTCTGATACCGCAAATAAAACTATTTATACGAAGCCATATATTTTTAAGAAAACTTAAAATAATACTTAGGTGAATAAATAGAATTTTTGAATTAAGAAACATTAATCTTTCTTTCCATTGAACCGAACTAAGGTTTACTGTTCCTACCTTACTAGACCCTGGATCCCCTAAGCCCCCTGCCTTTGATAACAAGGAACATCACACAATGCAGATCTTAAATCTGCTACCCTATGAATTGCATTTCAGGTTATAAGTGGGAACACCAGGCGCATGACGAATAGGTTAAAACTTGGCTTTTAATTTAACTATGAAATGATTTTAAAGCAAATTAATTAAAGCGTCTTTTTAGTATAAACTTAAATGAGGAACCTAATTTTTAAGAATTTTTAATTTCCTTCTGGTTTAACGAAATAAAAATTGTTATATCCTCAAATTTAATTTCCGCTTCTGATAGCTTAAGCTTCCCAAATCCACCCAATTTCTTGTTCCCTTAATTGGATAAGAAACCATCACCAATTACCTACCTTACAAATTCTATCATTCCGGGTATAGAATGCTAAAAAAAACCTCGACAAAGCCCTCTTTACCATACCAAAACAATCACATGAAAGTACACTCTAATGAACCCGAAAATATTTACCACCTACGTTTCTCCTCTATATAAAAAAAAATATAAGAAATCCCGAGATAAAAATTGAAATGCTCCACTTTCGCCATCATCACACCCACAACACAACCCCTATGAATTTATCGAGACTAGACATATCCGCGATGCTTGCAGCGGAGCAATGATAAATCCAGTTACCAACCGGATGATAGCTTAATCTCCGGAAATGTGGAACATGCTAAATCATAGAGAATTAACCTTGTTCGCTGCTGGAGCAGAATTAAACGTCAATATTCCAAACAACTTCACTCACAGCCTTCCCGTCCCCATATAATCTTTGCACGTTTTTGTCTTGTTGGCACTTCACGCGCTACACTCCGAGCTCATGTCTCGCTAATGGTGCTGCTGAGGGGTTAGATGAGGGAGGAATAGGAGTGTGTTGTTTTTGTTCAACCTATTTCTAAGATAGCTAAAGTACTTGTTTCTTATTTCAGCTAAAAGTTCCGTGATGAGGCAGGTGTTTGTAAGAATGGCAAAGAAGAGTTGTATTTTTAGTACTTACATCAGCCACCACCAACGGTAAGCAATCACAGGATTTAATTAAACCCACAGGACTACCGAGTGAGTGTATTCGTGCGTGTTTCGTAGCTCGTATACCTTTTAATAGGCAGCGCGGATGGTGTTGGAGAAGTAGAACCCCACAAGGGAAGTGGATCAATAAATGGGTGTTTGTGTTTTTCTACGAATAAGAGTACATACTTTAGTACATTTGGGGTCCTTGTGTACGGTATGCTTTATCTAGTGGACCAAAAGGGTTGGTTATGGTTTCGTATGCACTTTAAATTCCGGAAAAAGCACATAAAAGTGGGAAGACATCTTGTAAGGTCTGTTGGCAGGTATTTTAATCCTTGTGGAGTATAATAAACACGTAAAACGAACCATGGAGTACCGAGCTACCTTGAAATGTTCAAGGGGATAAGTCAAGGACGGAGAGCATAAGTAAGTTTAAAATTCGTCGAATGATTCTTGTTCTCATGAATGTTTTCCTGCAATGTGGACAAAAATAAAAAAAAGCTCCTCGATTCTGAGTTTGAATAAGACCATTGTTGGAATCACTATTGAGTCATTGCTTGGGCATATTTTGGAAATTATTTTGTAGTTCAAAAAATATTCACAGAATTTGGAAATTTTTCAGTAAAAAATTGAGGAATATTTTTAGCAAAAAAATAAAAAAAAGTCTGACAATTCCTGAATCGGATTTTCATCCACGCTGAAAGCAAAGTGAAATGCGTACACAGATGAAAGCAACACGTTTCATCCTCGTCACGTATAATCTGAATGTTCACTTTATGTCGTAGAATTTCAACATGGTAGGTACTCGCACATATGCAATCATAGTCGAAGCCTTGAAAATTTGAATGGATGGATGGAAGGACAGGAAAATGAAATGCATCATGCATGCATGAAATTCACGTCCAACTGGAACATGACATGCCCTTCCAAAATGAAGGACCAATAGTGTTGACATTAAATGGCTTCAAATTGAGCAGAAGGAACAAAATGATGACACAGTAATGCACCCTGGGAGGCACAGCAAAAACTTCCACTTGTGGCTTTGCTGCCAGATATTCGTTCCCAAATACAGCAGATTGGAATAAAAGTCTTACGCTTCCATTTATGATGGCGGATGACCTATGCTTAGGCTATTTCATTTTAAAGTAACCTTGCAGTGAAATCGATCCCATTCTCACGAAGGAAAAATATTGGTCAATTGGTGAGAGCGTATACCTGTATACTTATCCATCTCAGATCTGCCTACCTGTGATAATTGCGTTTCGAGGAATCAAACAAGGATAAACTCATAAAAGAAATTCGATGAAATGGTCGAATTGGCAGCTAAAATGTTAATAAGCGGATGTTCGGCGGCGCCAATATTTTTTTTGTTTTTAATTTTTGAAATGCGTTTGCTTTCGAATGATTTGCTATGTGATTCACAAAAACAGTGGAATAAAATCATAACCTTCGACGGAAAAAGGATCGGAATCAGAAAACCAACCATTTAATCCTTACGCTCTTTGGCCTGCTCGTAAAAATGATTTACGATGTTTTAATGCTTCCACAGCGAAAGTGCTATGTAATTAAAAGTTTATTGGTAGAAGTTACTGCTTTTAAATTATGGAAGCTCCTACAAATTATGGAAAGAAGTGGGAAAAAAGGGAGAAGACGCATTAATGGCTGTCTGTTTCCCAGGGTCCAGTTATTTGGGTGCGCCATAACAATTTTCCCTGCCGTGAGAGTAAAAGTGAAACATCGTCGTAAACCTTTTATTAGAGAAAAAAAAGAACTTCAGTATGTTTCGAGAGGTTTAATCTGTTCAGGCAAGTATTTCGTTCTGTAGGTCAAGTATCGTTTTTTCTTATTTACCACTTAAACTTAACCCTTGGGGTACCTACTCTTGTCTCAATTACAGTATCGAGGTTATATCTCGTTTGTTAGTTTCGCAATGAAGACCAATAGGTATATTGATAGACCGGTAATTTTTCTTGGACAAAGAATGAATTTAAATTAAAAATGAGGTGTAGTAGATCTATTGGAAACGAAAATTTCAGAAAATATTATGCTTTCATATAAAATTTAATGAACCACTGCTCTCTTGAGCTCCTCGTTCATTGATACATTTATGTGTATTCCTTATGAAACCACATGTCATGATGTTCAAATAACATGAACTTGGTATAGTTTGTTAGAAGAAACTCTGTCAAAGGATTATTTTGAACTTAAATGAGAATTTATAGTTATTGAAGAAGGAATTTTGTTTTCAGGTAGAAATTTGTGAATTATTGGAATAAGAAGGACAGGCACGCAGATTGAGTTTCTTCATAACAGAGACCCAAAGAACTTACGAACTGACTTTGCTGCTGCGTCTTCGTGTGTGGTTAGCGAAAAATCACAGGAGGAACTCATGAAGCATGTCTTAAGTTCAAATGCATATGCAAGGCTTTTATCATAATGAGAAAAGTTTTATGTCATGTGGTGACCTATCATACTTTTGAATGGAAATGAAAACTTATAGGAATGCCTTTGTGAGCAAACACATAGAGAGACCAGACACGTAGCTTTCTGATGTTATAAACCGAGACCGACAGCAGACTTGGGGTTGAAATGAATATTGAAATGCAAATGCAGCAGTTTCTTTCTAAAAGAAGATCTCTTTTTGTGTTTAAATTTCTAATAAATAATTTGCTTATAATATTTCCAATGAGGTATGAGGAGGTAAAATCCAAAACCAAATAGAGCGGATGAACATTCCAGCCAAGAACCAGGAAGAGCCTCCCTCCATCACTTGGTTTCAAATGAATATAACACTCATACTATCAATCGTGCACATTGGGGGACAGGTTAGTAATTTAGTACGCACCTCACATTGAGTACGCCATTCATTCCAACATCAGATGTTAATTACAAGGAATAAGAAAAATAGGAAGTCCCTTGTACCGACAAAGAAACAATTTTAACCCATAAATCCTTAAATGTCCTTTTTTATAATTTCTAACCCAGACCGCCCTCCATAAACCAAAATGAAAAACGAACAAATCTTTTATTTTATAATTAGTCTTCTGGAAAATTGCATTTTCAACATTGTATCGGGTATAATAGTAATCGAACCCTGCTATATCGTTCCACGCCATCTACTCTACCCATCGTCCGCTACTCACCGTTGACTTTGGGTCTGTATTACAACCGCTGCGCTGTTTCCCGATTCGATTCGCTCTACAACAAAAGATTTAATTTCAAAAATTTATAATGGCATCAAAGGACGGATCGTAAAATATATACCCTCGATATCCTGCGCGCCAGCGAGTGTAAATTATGACCACACATCCTTTTGTTGTGTGTGAAATTGGGATGTTCTATCCCACGAGTACAAATTCCCAAGCAAAGGACACAAGATTCCTGGTACATCCATAAAAAAGTGCTAATACAATGTTATCGGATTTTTTCTTTTTAATTTTCATAAACTGAAAAAAGGATACTAAAACCAAATGCATTATAAAAAATACATTTTCACATGGTGATGGTCAGTATGGGTTGCAAAATTAATTGTCACACTACTAAAAAAAAAGTTACAACCCTCAAAACACCTTTGACTGATGGAAACAATATGAATGTCCCTTTTGTCACACCTTTTTTTGCTCGGATTACAATTGGAATAAATGTTTCTTCATCAATTTTGATCCTGATAATAGTGCACTGACACAAAACATCTGCACATCACATTCCAATTTCCAAAGAATCAAAAGTTACTGTTGATGTCCGCAACGATGAATCCCATCTAGATCCAGGTACAATATCTGTGGACCAATGGATCGTTGGGTTATTTGTATCGTTCTATGACAAAACCAGGTGCAATTTTTTCCAGAATGACAAAAGAAATCCATTTCGTTGGTTTTGTGTGAAGAAATTGTTCCTATCCTATTTCTCGTCGGACTGGTTGAACTGTTAAAATGAGGACCTTTTTATATTTTCTGCCACATTTTTATTTCATTTTCTTGTGTTGATCTTATCGCAAATATTTAAATAGAATGTCGGCTAAGATTGAATAAAAAAAGCAGCAAGGCAGTAAACAACGTTCTTAGAGATCCTTTTTTAAGATGTAAACTACCTAGATTTCAGATATATTGAAACAAGAAATGGGAATCTTTGAGATGTCGGCAAATTAACAGGAGTATTAGGATCGGTTAATATTTGCTTATTTTTTCACATCAAGATCCTTCAATATTATAAAACCTATTAGCACTTTTTTCGTTCTCAATGTATAGAAATGGAAACAAACTACATTGATATCCTTTTTTAAGTGCTACTGTGCTCATTTTTAAGTACACATGTAGCGGCAGCATTAAATCAAACGTCTTTACTCTCTTATGCGGTTTGTTGACTCAGTCCAAGTTCATTAAGTGTAATCAATGTATCCTGATTGTGGATAAAAGTATCAACCAAACCATCCGCACTCTAAGGATTGCAATTTTATAAACTTCATTTATGTTTTTTTTTCAATAAGTTCTCAATGTAGTGCAGCTGTGTTTGGATATTGGATTAAGGGTCCTTAAAGAAAGTAGGAATCCAAATACGAAAGGATCAAAAGAACAAGGCATACGTGCATAACTCGATCCCAAATAAACATGAAGAATGGACACTTTCTTATAACCAACCACTTTGTTGCCATTACCATATCACCCTCTCTCTTCCTATTCATTTAGTTTGTGTCTACATCAGGATTCGAGATATAATTTATCCCCTTCTGCTTTCGAATATCTAAAACACAAAATAAACTGATTGCTTTAATAGAGATTACACATAGCCACTCGATTTGAGTTTCTTCTGCAATCGAATATCCTGTGGCTTTGCTTTGGGTATTCTGCTAAATTCTCTTCTGCTTCGACTTGAAGTGCTCCGCTTGGGCGAGTTTAGTTGATTAATTTCATTTAAGTGAAAAAAAACACAAATGGATTATTTCGTAATGGTGGATATGGGAGTAAAAAAAGAACATGCCAATGAGGATTGTTTGGTGAAGGGAAAACTGAAGGATCATGCTTATTTGGAACAATTTTCAATATAATGATGATTCACTCTAGTTAATGGAATTCGGAAAACGAACAAACCTAGAGATGATGAGGGTTTTTTAAGGCCAGGATATTGGGTGTTTGAACGAAATTATGCTTTATTGTTAAAGGTCGTTAAAGTTGATCCTTATTGCTGTCAGTGTGGCATTGGTTGGACCGATTGTAGATTCCAGCCTCTATCCCACAATAAAATTCACAGAATCGATTGAAAATCATAACTAAAAGTTTCTTGATTTTCTTTCTTCATCAAAATACTTTGATACACAAAATAAAGTGAAATAATATAACAAGGACAATCATTGAATGATATATCTTTGCTTTACTCATAGTTATCTTTGCAAGACTGATTTATTTTCATTTCAATTGTCATATAATGGTTTCTTATTTCCGGGAACGCAAGCAAATTCATACGAAATATAGCCTTTTCTCTAAGGAGATAAAATAAGGAAAATAATTGTATCCCAAAACAACGATACCGCATTCACTTAGCTAAGTAAATGCAACGATACAATGAAATGCTATTTCCCTTGTTATATCGAAGGTACAGGTAACCTTCTTATTTTCGAAGCAAAACAAAATACACAAATAGCAATTCAATCAGGTAAACCAACCAAAACCAAAACCTTAAGATTCATGTCCTTTCTTTTCCAGATATCTGATTCAATTGACAATTGATCTAAAAGGAGTTTTCAATATCCACATATCCCAAGACTGAAATCGGTATAGGTAGAGAAATATCCATCAGTTATAACAAGGATTACTATGTCCTTTTTAGCTTATAGGTACTTACCTGAAACGTGGAGGGAGTCAGTCTATTGACATTGTGTAGGTTCCTACTTTTAAGTAAATCATAATAAGGATGCCGAAGATGATGATGATGATTGTGATTTAAGTCTTCTGCACGACTGCTGGTCGTCCTCATTTCCATTTGAAAACCAATACACACCCTTAAAGATTATCCCCATAAATCCTTTTTCTATACAAATATTAAGTATATCCTGCAACAATGAAGTGGGTTCAATGTTACAATAATCCAACGATCGGAACAATGATTTTGGGATTTGTTATAAATGTTGGAAGTTATGAAACAACCGAATATTCCTTTCCTGTATGGATTTTCATTTCGGAATCCTTTCGATAGTCTTATCTGTACCTTTTCTATATTACAAAGTATCTTGTGAGCTTTTTCGAGAAATATATTAAAATTCAGTTCTGCAGTGAATGGGGAAATTATGATTAAGGGCTTAAAGCCCTTTGGGTTTCGGGGGAGAAAAGAACTATCCGATGATTTGGCGTATGTATTTTGACACCGACACGTCATTTAAGTTCATAATTGCCCTAATATTTCGTGAGAAAAAAAAAGAATCGCAGCTGTTGGTCGAGCTCGAGCTAATTGGAAGCATTGTAAAGCCTCTTTGAGTCCCTTGGGCATAGTAATTTTAACACCCGGAACCTAACTCATAAAAATACTCTCTTGAAATATGCGAGCACACTAAGAACAGGACCTCCTCCTATTTTAATACCAAATGGTTAACTGAGGCCACCTTCAACGCGCACCGCACGTTATTCTCTAAGACTCGAAATTAAATTGGAAAAACATCTGCTCGAGAGTTTATGAGATTAGAATTCATAAAAATCTATCTCGAGAACAAACCAAAACAATTTTGGTGAGAAGAACCTCAGAAACATACAAAGATCAAACGGTGTTCGTTATAATCAGTTCGAGTAACGCCCTCTCGTCCACTTAGACCGAAGGAAAAATATTTTTTTTTCTTTTAGTTTCTTATCCTTACAACAAAAGTGGTGCTTTGCAGCGGCGGCGGCGGCACAGGCCCTAGTCGCCGGTACGCCGCTGATGCTGCAGATCCGTATAAGCATTGATGGACATAGAAGAAAAAATCCATGATGACGATGGCTTAATGGTTCGACGAAAAATTACTGAAGACTCCACTTTAACTGTTCTTAAGATTAAGTCTTGTCGAGTAGAAGGTGTAACTGAACAAGAAATTATTTTCCATTTAATTTTGCTATTCTACCTAATAAAATAGATTATAGGGTAAATTTGGTTTGTTCATATTTTTTTTAATTCAAGAATATTGGGTTCCGGATCAGAATTAAATGACTAGTATCAGCGTAACTCAAACTGACATTCCTATACCTGCATTGCCCATAAATTACAAAGTAGAGACTCATTAGGTATTATTCGGCAGACGCCTCTTATACATTGGCGATTTTGTAGAAAAAAACAATGCGGTCATATGGCTGCAGTTTTAACCACTGAACTTGCCATATTCCACTGAAATACCGAGAGCAAATTCAAGAGTAAATAAAAAAAAAAAAATGAAACATAAGGTAAGCCTCCATCAGTGTTATGGTACTCTAGCGAGGAGTATTGTTTTTTTTTTGTCAATACGGTTGCGAGTAATTTTATATACCACGCTGCAGGGAATGTTCTGATAAGTGCTACAGGATTGATATGTAATGGAAATAGTGCTGCTGGTGCATTCTAAGTGTGTTAATGGCGTCCATCTGGTGTTTGAGATTCCACTATCGTCCTCGATACCTCCATCAATATCATCGGTCTAAGCCACTCGACCTATCAGCCAGCAAAGCGCACGTACGAAAAAATGGAGGCGGCGCGGCGCGGTCGATGGAGTGTTTAGTGCCATGCCTGCAAGATGGAGGGTGATGAAGAATTGAAAGTATTTTCTTCAGAAAAAAAATGTCAAGTGGAAAGAATAGAAGTTCTTAATTGAAGCGATTTCTCTTTTCTTTTTTTCTTTTAAAAACAAAAAAAGGAAAACAGAAATCTTATGCAGGAGTAGAAAAAAGGATGTTTGCCGCTTCAATGATTTGAATATTGATTTACCAGCAGCATTACTATCGACCGCCTTAAAGTCAATAAAAATGAATCTTAATTAAAAATGTGTCTTGTGGTTCTATCTGCCTCAGCTTTTCAAATTAATTTGATTATTTCAGTCGTCCCTGTTGGTCGTTTTGTTTGGAAATAACACTGTGTTTTTATATTCGAAAACTCATTTACACTCATTTTAGCGCCGTAAATTAAGTAAAATAAAATAGTGTAAGTCAGAAACAAGGTTTATCCGTGATAATTGTGACTTGTCACGTTTTGGTAATTGAGAAACATCTTGGAATGCATTCCCATGTTGGGTGGTGGTTGGTTTGTTATCCTACAGTACAGAGTTGCATAGATAACCTCCTATATTCCAAAAATGGCCATGAATTCGAGTTTTTTTTTCTGTTCATTTTCATTTCCAAATTTCAATGTGGTTGCATAAATATTATGGTCTCTTTATGCAAATATAAAAAACACAACGTCAAAAAATTAATACCTACGTCAAGAACTGGTATTTTATGACAATTTCGAGACATTAGAATCGATACATAGGCAAAGGCATAGTCATCCCTTATAATATTTTTCGTAGATAATTACTCGGACTAACTTCTTGTCTATCACTTTTCTTTGATAGTATTTAAAGTTAAAAAACAAAATCAGAAATACAAATTTTGTTCGTTTAAAAGGTGTCATAAAAAATGTTCTTCCAGCCAGGACTTTTTTCATGTTTGCCTATGAGATACAGAACATTTATACCCAATTCTATCAAAAGAGGCATAAATTGCAAGTTAAATGCCATTTTTCTTGAGTTATAAATCCATTCAGATTGAAAATATAGACTTCGATATTTTTAATTATCGGAATTCGGAACTATCGAAACCTTCTCTCATCTCTATATTCGTTTTTATTCGAGACACGAATCATTAAAAACAAAACCATTCATAATGGTTTGTGTCTTGAAAATAAAATCAGTGCCATCTGTTGTTTATCCGAATTGAGTCGTATATCGACTTAACCATTGCATTATTCGTAATTCATCCACACCTTTGTATATGGAGACCATAATACAAAGTCCACACGGACATCCAGACGAAAACATGATTTTGTATAGAACGTACAAATTTGGGTATTATAGTTTATACATTAGGTGTGTTCACTGACACTGTGCTGGGCTGTTCTAGACAGAAAAGTACAGCTTTTTGCTGTTCATTGAGGTTTTTTCTGTGCTGAACTGTTCTACTTTCCTGTTCATTGACAAACCTAGAACAGTTTAGAACAGGATTTTCTGTTCTTGCTTTTGAGTCAGATCTGGTTAGAACATACTTGTGAGAAATGTCAAAATCGAAGTTGTCATTTTTTTTGTTTACGTTTTGATTTGGCTGTGCTTTGTGTTTTTTTTCTCGTGATTTAAAAAAATTAAAATAAAGTTATTTTGCCAATTTGTTTAATTTGTTTAATTAAATAATTATAAAATAAATTTCTTTTACATTTCATCAAAGAAAAGGTAATAACATTCGTCACAGTTTCATTCCAATCATCTGAAGAGGAATCCGACGAAAAATCACTATCGGTGTCTGAACCACTAACATTTTCATTTAGTGTTATCTTAGCAATCACTTGATTTTCCATTTCAATAATTTTTAATAATATTTTTCACAGTAAAAACACAAAAAATGAAAAAAAATAAGCGAGAAACGAAAAATTCACAGAATTTGCAATTTTTTTTGTTTTTTTTTTGACAACTGACGTTTAACTGACTGTTCTAACTTGATCTGACGTTTCTCACGAAACTGTGCTGTCCTGTGCTGTTCTGATCAAGAAAAAACCTCAGTGAACACAACTATTATTTTTCTGTTTTTCAAGTCAATACTGTTCTTTGCAGTATTTGCCGCATTCGCTATTTTTTTTAGAGGTGCTTCCGCCAATTGCTTTTACTGTCAATTCTTTTTGGATGCAGTTATAGCTATTTCACGGTTGCCAAACCGATCATCAGACTCCTTTCATTAGTGGTGCTGTCTATTTTTGTCTGTGTGGACCACAGTGGTCGCACTCACTTTCTTTTTTTAATTTAAAAGCAAACGACTTACCGAAAATGAGGGAACAGTGGAAACCTATCCGTTTTCGCCTTTTATAAAGAAAAAAAAGCCTTCAAAGAGCACATAACTCACTTCGACAAAAAAAAAATAAGAAAAAAACTGAATACTTTGATTTGGGGAGACAGGGACGATATGGGGCATTTGAGGAATTTAAGAAAAATAAAAATTATTAAAAACAGGGGATATTTGTAATTTGTAAACACCACTATTCATTTCACTCTCGAAAAACTTTATTAAAAAGAAGGATAACGATAAGATAGAAATCGATTTTTAGATTAAAAAAAAAAAACACTGCGAAACATGCTAGACATTGGCGTATGACTATTTTATCACACTTTGTAGCAAATCACGAGCTAAAAAAAACACACACTTTCAACGAAATCAGATGTTTGAGAAAAACCACTTGTACACTTATATTTGGGGAGACAGGGACGATGTGGGACTTTTACAATGCACATAATAGCAAATAGTGAGGAAATTAAGACAAAAAACATCGTTTTCGCGGTTTCCAACTATGTATATTCCATTGTATTTGTCTATTGTACCAATCCATTTTTCATTTTGTATTTGTTCTCGCATAGTGTAAGTTCGGTCTTTTAATTGTTGAAATTCACTCGGAAAAACGTGAAATAGATGTGCATCGCGTTATGTGGATCATTTTACAAAAAGAAAATCTTCAAAATCCTTTGTTTAAATGTCAAAATTTCAATTAAATTGTTCCTCTGGCCGATCTTCTGTCTTTATGTGGTGTAAAAATGGCTGTGCGGGGCCAAATATATTGGTTTTTTTCATTAAATGTGCTTTATTTCTATCGTATATCAGTCAAATCTCTTTATTTCCCATATAAAAGTGTAAATTTGTGCAGTGAAATTAATTTAATTCGTTCGATCTCCGTCTCCGGGCCGTTTCCATATCCGATTATGGTTTTGCTTATAGTTCGAATGTTGCTGGTTAGAATATAAGCTAAGTTCGTTTCCGATTCAAGAGTTCGACTTATAATGGTTGCTAACTTGACTAAGTGCGTAGCCGATTGGTGTATTAGCTAATGTTTTTCCGTTTCGAGTAAAGGCCGCGTTGTTTGAATTTTAAATTCAAAGGCGTTGTTCGTTTCGGTTCAAATCTAAAAATCGTATTCGGTCACAATGTGTTCCTTTTGTCAATAAACGTTTTCGGGTGTAAAATAATTAGTGGTCTGTTAATTTAAAAAAAATTCCCCTGTTAGTTTTTTGTTTGACTTAATCAAAGGGCACGGTAGTGCCCAGCCAAGTTCCAGCACTACTCCCTTTTTACAGGATCGAACTCAAGCACGTTTTTAACCCCCCATAACTTTTGAACCCATAGAGTTAGAAGCTTCAAATTTGAATTACGTATTAACTTCATGGGCACAAAGGCCCTGTGAAAATTTTGTAGAACCACTACTTCCTTAGATATTGAACAGTAAAAATTTCAAAACCCGTAATTGACTGACTGATTGACTCACTGACTCACTGACTGATCATCAAAATTACGAAGCACTTCTAACAATAGCAGAATCTTTAAATTTGGTACAATGGTAGGTTTTCGGGTGTATACAAAGGAAAAAATCGAAAATTTCAATTTGCTCATTCAGGGGGCGTGGTATCCACCCACTTTCTAAAACTAGTCGTAGGATCTTGAAATTTGGAATTCTTTTAAGGTTTTGGTTGAATAACATGAAAAAAATGAGAAAAAAATGTATTTCCGTTTAGGGGCGTTGTATCCGCCCACTTTCTTAAAATGGTCGAAAACGTTTCAATTCGAAACTCTGATAGATTTTCGGTTGAGTAGGTATAAGAGAAAATATAAGTATTAAAATGCAGTTTCATTAAAGGGGCGTGGCTGCCGCCCACTTTCTTAAAATGGTCATAGGATGTTGAAATTTAGAATTCTGGTTTGTTTAACTTCATAAAACTCCATGAGTAACTTTCTTTAGTGGTTTCGCAATGGACCCTTGGAGTCTTAATGTGACATCTAGACAGCCACTCTAACCTAGCCTACCTATTATTTATTTATAAATTGGCAGAGCAATTAGAGTGTTAAAGTTTGCAAATTGCTAGCTTATTAAGTTATTTCAAGGTTCATGCTTCTATAAAAACACTTTGCAGAATGATGTGAAATCAGAACAAAAACATAAAACGTAGAAAAAGAGCCACGTTCTCTTATGTGCGAACAACAGTGTGTAAAAAGTCAGCCACCAAAAGTAATGAGATCTTAAAGAACGCCAAGTTCTTACATGCAATAATTTGTTTAAAACAAATTATTGACAAAAATATTTTCTAAAGTTGATAAACAAGATTTTGACGAACTATTTTTGCAATTTATGCTGAAATTATCATAATTTTCGTGCATAAATTACGAATTTTAACTACTTTCAGAATTTGCATTCCTTTGAAAAACTGCTAAGCCTATTTCGCTGTATCTATCGAGTATCTTTTCTTAAAAAAAAAATTACATTTTGAGCTTCTCAGAAATATTAAAGAAAAGCAACACAAAAATTGTTAAACAAATTAATTTTATTAAACATTGTCATTAATTCTCGCTAACACATGGAATGTTTCCCGATCAAAATATTTCCAGTGTTGTGTTTCATTCGTTGTTTTTTGTTCTTGAACTTTTCTTATTTGTTTGCATAAAAGTGTATAAATTAAAATAGTTATTTATTTGTATACAATTATGGAACTTAAATATAAAAAATATTAATTTAATTGAGTATAAAATATAATTAAACAAAATTGTTCAAAATAAAACAATAAATAAAAAAAATAGAAAACAGAATGATTTTATATTTTCGCTGGTCCTTTTAAAGGCTAACAAAAGAAAATAATTTGTGGAATTTTAGCAAAAAATAGAGAGAAATCTACAGTCCTTGTATATAGCGTCGCAACTCTTCTTCGGTGTCATAAATCATAACCGGGAATGGTGAACCCGGAACGAATTCGCCAGCCCATTTTACTTCAACTCGATAGTCACCGGGCTCCGTTGGGTCATACTTAGAAAGAAGAAAATAGGGATTTTGAAAAATTTAATACACTTCAAATTAGTTGTTTTTCAATCTCACCTTGCAAAGTATTGTTCTGTCTTTCTGGCTCTCTCTTTGCATTTCGACACGGAAGGCACCTTTTGGACCTCGCACCCTAACAGTCAGCTGCCCAGCTCCAGCTCCTCGTGTGTCACAAATAAATCGAGACTGGAAAGTCGCCAGTACTCCATGTTCAATACCGGGACCATATACACGAACCTAAGAGCAATTTATTCAGGAAACCAAAAAATCAAGAAATTTGTTTTCACTACCTTGCTTGCGTCGGGGGCTCCAGCGACCTTCAGATTGAATGGCGATCCAGGTACATGCTGTCCACCGTATTTTATAGTCAGTAAGTGCCTTCCAGGTTCCTGCGGTTTGATATTCAGTGTGAATGTAGCATCACCATGGTCGTAGAGCTCACAATAGGCAACCTTTCGAGGGCCAGCACAATGAGCAGTCAGTTCGCCGGGTCCAGCTCGTCGGGTATCGATCCACGATTTTATCTCTTTTCCAACAACTCCATGACGTAGACCCTCCCCGGAAGCAATAACCTTTGAAGCATCCATTGATGAACCAACTGCTACTGTTAGTGGACATCCTTTGACCAATCTTCCGTTCCACTTGACTGACAGAGTCAGCGAACCAGAAGACGACTTTTGCGGTGTGTACGATGCTAGCCAGATATTTTCGGTCGGTCGAGGTTGGGCTAGACTCACTGGAACAGAAGTATTGTCCTGGTGGACAAGAATAACTTCTGGGCGTCCAGGAGGTGCATTGGTTGCATCGATTGTAAAGTGAGCGGCTTCTCCAGCTTGAGAAGCTGCAAGACCCCGTCCGGTGAGAACCACTTTATCAGCTGCCTGCTGGGCTGTGACATATGCACTTCGAGGACACTGCACGATCGACATTCCATTCCAAGTAAGATCCAGATCATGCTCTCCGGGTGCAAGGTTGTCGGCAGACACAAACAGCCTGGCCTTTCCATCACTCAGCTTGTCTACAGGAATTTCAATGCCATCGATGGTACACACCAACTCTCCTGGACCAGCTTGTTCCACATCGAAAACCATGCGCGCTGGCAGAATCAAACGACCTTCGTGGTCAAGCAGAGTTCCCCAGCCTCCAACTGGGGTGACCTTTGATGCATCAACACAGGACACGTTCCATGGAGAGCCAGGCAAAGAACCTCTGTTCGGGCAACTCGCTCGAATTTCATATCTGCCAACTGACAAGATTGTATACGAGATTCTCCACTCATTGTTACCAAGGGCCTAAACGAGACGATTGTAAATGAAAAGTTGTAAAATAGAGTCTCATAATACCGACCTTGATTTTGGGTTCAATTCTCTCGCCGAATTCATCGACCCGTTCGATCTGCACGTTCGGAGCGATTGGACAGTAGACGACAAAAGAGGCTTCTTTATTCCTGTGACATACTTCAAGACCAGTTCCAGCTGCTCTAGTGTCACCCTTGTTACCAGTTGCAGAAACCGTGAAGTTGAATGGTGATCCCTGAACGGTTTCTCCACCATAGAGCACCGTCAGTCTATGATTTCCTGGAACCGATGGGAGGAAATCCACCGAATAGACACCATCACTTTGTTCGGTCACACGAACTGGGAGATTCTGATTGCTTGGTGACACAGCAAATGCCTCAACTTCTGCAACTCCAGCTTGATCTGTTCTCACTTAAAAAAGAACGAAAGACTGAAATTGGCTTCTTAAAAGGAACAAGCTAAACTTACATGTAAAGCAAATTGGACTGTGTAGAGCCATTTGTCCCTTAGGGACACCTTGAATGGCCACCTTTGATGAATCGAACGATTCACATGTAAACGGACTTCCAGGAAGCGCTTTCGATTGATGGAGCACCTCTGTGGAGGAAAAAGTGAATAGAGGGCGATCTAGGGACACCTTAAAAAATTACAAACCAATTACACACTGTCCGACTTTGTTGATTGTAAATTCAGCCTGAAGCTGTCCACCCTTGGTTTGATAGCAGCGAACAGGTAAGGCCTGACCCCCAGGCCCTGAGACGACAACATCGAATTCCCTAGCTGGTCTTCCAACTGTGTCGATAGCAAACGAGGTTGTCTTTCCAGCACGAGCTTGATACAATCCCAAACCACTGACATTGATTTCCTTGCCAGCACCCGGTGGAAGCACATTGATCTCGAGCGGTTTCAGCGATACCGGAACTCCGTTGTATAAAATTGTTATCTTATGCGGTGCCACCCGTGTAGGGTGATACACAATCTCCCAGATGCCGCTTTTTGAAGGTCCTCGGATAGAATGAGGAACCTCTGCTGCACCACAACGCACCATGGCTGTGAGTGTTCCTTGGCCAGCTTCGTTAAGTGATACCGAGATGCTGGATGGTCTGTGGCAAAGGGCCTCCCCAACTTCAGTGATCTTCACCAACGACGGATCGAAAACTGTCAAAGTTCGAGTTGCAACATGTTGCCTGGTGTCTCGGTCAATGAAACGGATCATATAGTTGCCGATCATGTTCGTCCTGAACTCGGCACTGTGTCTAGTGATTGTATAAGCCACTGGCTTACCATCGGGCCCAGAAATTTCGGCAATCTGGTCATCAGTTGGAAAGTCTATGGTTGCCAGACTTCCAATTTGAATTTGTTGGGTAGTTTGCTGAATATCGACATGGAATGGGCTGCCATCAACCGGTACATCATTGAAAGTTATATTGACATAGTGAGGCTCGATGCTTTGTGGAATGAACGTCACATCGTAGAGCCCCCGAGCACATGCGACAACCTCAGCCTTGACAGTGCTTGTGTCGGTTGAGACAACAAGTTCCAAAGTGCCTTCGCCAGCTCCAGCGGCATCAACGCTGAAAGTTACGGGGATTCCTAGCGGAGATGGACCCTCGTGCTGTTCCAATCCGCTGATGGTGACGCGAGACACGTCAAAAACATTACATGAGAATGGCGAACCATTAATGTGTTGATCGTTGGCCGTAACACTTATCAAATGGCGCCCAACAACCATCGGGCGAAATGATGCCTTATAAGTGTCCCCACGATGGCTAACCTGGCAGGCGACATTATCTCCCGACGGAGATGTGACAAAAATTTGCGGTTCGATACCATCAAATCCGTCCAGCTCGAAGACATTCTCCATTTTAACAGCAGCTTGCTTGAGACCCTCACCAGATGCCATTGCCCGGGGCAGTGAAACCGGCGCCGCTGCAATATGACACGTGAATGGTGATCCAGGAACTGGATGTCCATTAAACCGAACAGATAGTGAATGAGCGGCAGCTTCGGTTGGCTTGAAGTTGACCTTGAATCGAGCATTTCCTTCAGATTGAACAAAATTGGGGACATTTTTCCCATTCACTGCCACAATTATTTCCAGGTTTCCGGCACCAGCCTGGCTTGCATTGATTCCAAAGCTTACACTTTTGCCAACAACTCCCGGACGTATATCAGTAACGACAACTTTTTCAGCCGAGTAGGCCTTCAGCAAAAATGGACTTCCTTCGACATGGCCTCCTCCGGGCAGGCGAACTTCCACCGAGTGGTCACCAACATCGATCGGTTCAAATTTGACATTATAACCGACGTCTGCTCTGTCTATCTTCGTTGCTACACTTCGGCGCGCAGGACCGAGGACCTCAACCAGAGGCATGGTGTCAGACTCGACAGCGAAATCAAACATCCGGCCCACACTGACTTTGTCCATTGATTCCGGGGAAACAATGCGGGCAGCGGCGGATACCCTGCAAGTGAATGGGCTTCCTGGTACATCCTGGCCATTGAAACGAAGCTCAACGGTGTGATTTTGGGCATCACGGGGAGTGAAACTGATTGCATAGGTGTGTTGCCCCTGACCCTGGGCTGAGGTGGGAACTCGACCTCCATTGACGGTTACTTCAAGATTTCCCGGCCCAGCCTGGGAGGTTTCCACCAAGAAAGTGACTGGCTTCCCAACGGTTCCAGTGCTAACGTTCTTTACTTTGATTGCATTGACATCATAAACCTGTAAATTTTGTTATTAATTATTAATTTTGATGGAAGATCATTGTATTTTGCACACTGACCTTTGCGGCATATGGACTCCCAGCGGTTGGTAATCCGTTAACCGTGACATTGACACGATGTTCTCCAACTGAGCGTGGCACGAATTCAGCCTTGAAGACTCCTTCGGCGGTCTGGTGGACCTGGGCTGGCACAGATTGCCCGGCTGGTCCTGATTTTTGAGCGAATTACCCAATCGAAATGCAGATTTGTTCCGCAAGATTTTGGAAATTTTTTTTCGTTTTTTTGTTTTTGTTTTTATTTTTAACCGATTATATTATTTTTGTTTGTGTTGGTAAAGCAATAAGGAAGAAGACAATGACGTCAACATTTTTATGTCAGCAAATACAAATATGGTTTGGATGTGGACGGGGTAGGATTTCGAAAGGGTTGAATATTAGTAGTTTAATACCAAAGGCCAAAACGAGGAGGAATGGAATCATGGAATTTCTAAGCATCCTTAAAACGTCTTCATTCAGACTTCAATATTATCTACGAAAAACCACACCCAGGAAATTAAAAACAGAGGATTTGTTAGTATCGAAACTAAAAATATTTAAATCATTTTATGAATTTAGAAAAAATAAAAGTAGACACAAAATTAGTAAATAAAATGTTTTATTCATATTTTTTATTCTTCATTCTGTAGTGTTAACGTTGCTAGCGTGTGTGTGGTAGAAATTTCAAAAATACAACAAATTCATAAAACTTTGTTTCGTAGGTTTCTAGGTCTAAGGTTATTGCAAAAAGGTAGTAATTGTAAAAATTCTTTTTGTTTTAAGAAAAAATCAAAAGTTAAAATAAAAATATTTATAAAAGTCTAGTACAAAAGTCTTCGTCGGCCTGAAATAATATACAGATACAAAAGTGAGAAATCAAAAAATAAAAAGAAAGAAAATAAATTGGTTCTTAGATAAAAAACAAACTTAATTTTAGAACAAAAAAAAAACAAAAACAAAAATAAAACACTGAAAATTGTACAAGATGAACATTAACCACGAACAAGTGCTTAATTTGAAGGAAAGAAAATTATAGGAAAAAAGCGAATTGTTTTGGTTGGCTTCGACTAATGAAATGTGGCATTAGACAACCCTGGATTGATATCAACAATTTCATCTGCACATCCACATACACTTTTATTCAGACAACAACGTCAGCGCTGTCGAAGAATCACTTGAGTAGTAGATTCTTCTATCATGCAACTTAAGTCCCACTCAACAAGGCCTACATAATACGTACGTGGTCCTTGTATGGGCTCTACAGCGAAACAAATCTAGTCAGAAAAATTAAAGCCGGATTTTAGGATAAGGACGTTAGAAATAATAATGAGATGGCGTTGACCCTTATTCTACCGAAACCAAAAAACCAAAAAATGATAATACGATGAATACTTTTGCTATAGTACCCATATTTGGAATAAAAGAACACTCCTTAAAGCAGATAGTGAAGGTCCAAAATTTAAAAATATAATTTAAATCAAAATCTATAAAAAAACAAAGTTTTCATTGCTTCTTCGGGAAAAAACCCTGGAACCAAGGGTATATTACCGTATGATACAACCACTAGACCCTGTAAATCATGATGCCGAAGTCATGAACACGGTGAGAAATGGGGTCTTCGTTTTAATGGATCTGGAAAAGCAAACGCATTTTTGGAAAGAATCAATGAATTGATTAAATGATATGCGATTCCGACGGACCGAATCCCAAGAACAGTCCCAGAAATATTCCGAAGAAGCGATTTGCAGTCGATCGAAGAATTAATCGAACTAGCGGAAGAACTAGAATTCGTTAGAGCAGAAGAATGCAACCAGAGACCCGTATTTAAATCCCAACACATAAGTAAGGAATCATCAACCTGGTTTGAACATCAATGCCAATCCATTCAAAGCACCTAATTCAGTACCATCCGACCGATCCACTCACTGTTGGCTCTGCAAACAGAGAGGACACCAGCAACAAAACTATAGCAGATAGCAAAGATTGTTACTGTCATACAGAACAAGGATCCCAAAAGAATTGGCACTTTTCCAAAACTTCTCCAGAGTCTTTTTGAGGTATTTTTATCCGTATATTATTCATATTTCATACGGCAAAGAACTCTGTTTTTATTGAATTTTGATTACTCCTTTAAACAAACTGTGAATAATTCTAATATATAAAATTCTCCTGTCACGGGGTGCGTAATTGAACTCCTCCGAAACGGCTCGACCGATTTTCCTAAATCTTTGCGAGGATATCGGCTAGGGTGGAGAATCGGACAACATCTATTTTTCATCGCCCTAAATGTTAAGTGTGGTCCACCGGTGCATTGATTTTCAAATGGAAAATTTCAATGTGGGTTTTTGAATTCAAAATGGGGTTTCGAATGGAAACAGAAAGTTCTTTATGAAAAACTCGGAAAACTTATTGGTTTCCAAAGATAAAATTGCATATAATTGTAGGTGCATTGGTTTTCAAATGGAAAACTGGAAAAATTGGAAAAATGGGTTTTCAAAAGGAAAATAGAAATTCCTTGATAAAAAACTCGGGAAACTTATTGGTTTTCAAAGGGAAAATTGCATGTGATTGTAGGTGCATTGGTTTTCAAATGGAAAACTGGAAAATTTCAAAATGGATTTTCGAATGGAAAATAGAAAGATCTTTATGAAAAACTCGAAAAACTCATTGGTTTTCAAAGGGAAAATTGCATGCAATTGTAGTTGCAGTGGTTTTTAAATGGAAAACTGGAAAATTTCAAAATGGGTTTTCGAATGGAAATTAGAAAGTTTTTGGTGAAAAACTCGGAAAACTCATTGCTTTTCAAAGGGAAAATTGCATGTAATTATAATTGTCACCACTCTTCCAGGAAACATCACGGAGTAGGGATGAGAACAAAGCCGGTCTCCTGTCTTACTCACTATACATTTTCCAGCCACTATTTTTAGTTTTATTTGTGTATCATCGTAGCAGTGACTGTCATCATAAATTTATCATTAATTTCCAGTGCCATTATATTATTAATTTACAATTTATTAATCTGACAAAGACATCTTTAACTCTCAATTAATTAAGTGATCTCATGTAAATAAATACGTGTTGTGAGCTTCGCCAACAACGGCCATTACTGTACCTGTATATGTATATCAAATATAAACTAATCTTTCTAAGTAAGTAATTAGTCAAGTTAAGTATTTTAACTTAATTTACTTATATGTTCTATGTACAGTCAGCAATGCCAAAAAAACGCAAAGGGGCCAATTTGAGTCGTCAAACGGTCAATTCTAGAGCCGTGCGAGATTCAAGAACACGAAGATCAAGCGAACAAATTCAAGAAAACAATGAAGATTTGCGTGAGAGAATGGCGCAGTTACGTGAATCATAATTACAAGAGGCACGAAATGAAACAAATCGTCAAAGACAACTAGAACGAAGAGAAACTCGCAGATTCATAGTCGACAGACATAGAGGAATTGACCAACAATGGCAACAAGTTCATAGAGCATTTACATCAGATTCATTTCTTCGGCTAGCATTCCAGTACGAGCCTAATATATAAAATTCTCCTGTCACGGGGTGCGTAATTGAACTCCTCCGAAACGGCTCGACCGATTTTCCTAAATCTTTGCGAGGATATCGGCTAGGGTGGAGAATCGGACAACATCTATTTTTCATCGCCCTAAATGTTAAGTGTGGTCCACCGGTGCATTGATTTTCAAATGGAAAATTTCAATGTGGGTTTTTGAATTCAAAATGGGGTTTCGATTGGAAACAGAAAGTTCTTTATGAAAAACTCGGAAAACTTATTGGTTTCCAAAGATAAAATTGCATATAATTGTAGGTGCATTGGTTTTCAAATGGAAAACTGGAAAATTTGGAAAAAATGAATTTTCGAATGGAAAATAGAAAGATCTTTATGAAAAACTCGAAAAACTCATTGGTTTTCAAAGGGAAAATTGCATGCAATTGTAGATGCAGTGATTTTTAAATGGAAAACTGGAAAATTTCAAAATGGGTTTTCCGATGCAAAATAGAAAGTTCTGATGAAAAACTCGGAAAACTCTTTGGTTTTCAAAGGGAAAATTGCATATTATTTCAGGTGTATTGGTTTTCAAATGGAAAACTGGAAAATTTCGGAATGGGTTTTCCAATGGCAAATAGAAAGTGCATTGATTCTTAAATAGAAAAATGGAAATTTTTTGATTGGGAACTCGGAAATCTCTGAGAGAGCACAAAGAACTTCAATACTTAAATCAAGTTTTTTTTTAATTGAATTTAAGGTGCATTGGTTTGTTTGTATGTCCGGTTTGGACTCTTAATCCGCTTAATCCTCAATGCATTTTTATAAAATTTTCATTGTATAAAAATAAATTTTTGAGAAAATCTTAAGGGGAAAGTCAGCAAATAAGGTGGATAAGCTGTTTGGAATTCTGATTTTTGTGAAATAGTCAAAACAGAGAAGTTTTTGAATGTTTCAAAGAAATTTGCATTTTATTTCATGCTTTAATAAAAGAAGACTATTAGTTGTAGAGCTTGAACAAATTCAGATATGAAGTTCTCTATTTTATTCGAAGGGTGGCGAGACGAAGTTCGCATGGTCGGCTAGTGAAATTATAAATTCAAATACATAAATGAACACAAAACGATAGCAGCAATTTCAAATTCAAAGCGTTTAGCGATCGGATTTCTGTTTGTGAAGTTGGAATTGAAAAACTCAACTACCACTCTCCCCAAAGCTTTTAACTCCTCAAACCCGGGACGCAGCGAGGCGAAAAATGTTATATTAAGGAACTCGAACTATTTATTGCAATCTGCAGTATTTGTTGCTAAAAATTTTGAAAAAAA
This sequence comes from Sphaerophoria taeniata, assembly GCA_943590905.1. NCBI lineage: Eukaryota > Metazoa > Arthropoda > Insecta > Diptera > Syrphidae > Sphaerophoria > Sphaerophoria taeniata. Next base: position 1,271,442 of record OX016540.1, read on the forward strand.
AGCAAGCAGAATTATATAAGCCAACCAAAAAGAAGTACAAAAATGTACAAATAGTCAAAAAAATGTGTACTAACAAATCTATGTATCACGAGAAAACAAATTGCTGTATGAAACATTGGTGCAAATTCTTTCCGAAAAACAACTTTAAAAAATAAATAAAATAAAATAAATAAAATAAAACACTGAAAATTATAAATGAAAAAATAAGGAGACAAAATTTGTGAACAAAAATGATACAATGCACACATTCAAAAATAGTAGTAAAAATAAAAACAAATGATTTTATACACCATGATGTGTGCGATTGTTTTTGTTTAAAATACAACCAAAATTCAAATCCACCATTTTGATGATGTTCAACAACAAAAAATTAATTTCCAATACCAAACTCACCTTCGACATTTACTTCGATATCTTCTAAACGACCGCCGGTGTGATTGATTACAAAAGAATTTGGCTGATGTACTGGGCCAGGCCCACCTAATGAAACTTGCGGTCCTGACATCCCACCGCTGATGTTAACGGTTATGGGACATCCTGGAACTGGCATTTTGTTGAATGATACGTTGATTGTGTGTTCGCATGCCTCAGCTGGGACAAATGAAACGGAGAATCTAAAAACGAAATGAAGAAGTTGAAGCCTGATTTTGACTTTGAAAAAATGTCGTTGAACTTACCTTGCATTACCCTGTGGATGCACTTGTGTGGGTATATTGAGGCCCTTGGCGGAAATAGTGATCTCTAGATTTCCCTCGCCCGCATCTCCAGCATCGACTGTGAACTGGACGGAGCGACCTACCGTTCCTCTGGACACACTCCCGACAACAACTTTTGTTGCGTCGTAAGCCTTGGCGAGGAATGGTGTTCCCTGCACGGGGAAGCCATTATACTCCACATTAATCGAGTGCCCGCCGACAGTGTTCGGGGTGAACTCAGCAGTGAAACCGGCATGAATATCTCCAGTCACTCTAACTGGCAGCTCACCATGAGGTCCTCTTACACTGACAGCGAGTTCAGCAGCTCCCCCTCCACTAACTGTTATGTGAAACGAAGCTGGTCTATTGACCGGGATCAATTCGAGATTTGTGAGATTAAGCATGACACGGCTTGTATCCGCCACCGAACATACAAACGGACAACCTCGAACGGTTTCGCCATTAAATTTAATATCAATCAGATGTGGCTTGGCTTGTTCGGGTGTAAATGATACCAAACAACGTCCACCACCGACAACTTGCACATGATTTGGAACTTCTCCTTCGTTAATTGATATTTCTAGTTGACCTTCCCCAGCAGCGCTGGCGTCTACACGAAACTGACATGGCTGACCGACAACGCCTCCATTGACATCTGTCACTTGTATTAAACTGGCATCGTAGACTTTTGCTACTAGAGGTCCGCCAGATATTTTAGTTCCGTTAATTGCAGCTTCGATGATGTGCGTTCCGACTTCGGTGGGGACAAATTCGATGCGCACTGCACCGTTTGCCGCCTCGTGGGTTACGCGGGCATTTAGTTTCGATTTGTTAGGCGTTAAAACTGTAGCCACGCATTCGCCTTTGGTAAGGCTTGCTCCAGGAGGCGGCAGTATCTCAAAAACCGCCGGTGTATTTGCTGGTACGAGGCGAGTTGACTCGCCCAAGGCTGTTAATCCCGTTGAAGACATTATTTCAACGTGCCACGGTGATCCTGTAATAATAAAAAAAAAACAATAACAGTTCGTATAAAAACACATAAATGCTAGTTGTATATGCAAATCAATATAAATGTAAAGAAGATTTAAAGTTCTTCGGTCAAACGCACTCATGGTATCCACGCATCGATACTTTTGAAGTCGGTGATGTCTTTTACAAATCTTGACAAGTACGATTATGATTTTGTGAAAATGAAAAACAAAAAGAGTTTCATAAGAGAATAAAGCGTCGTTTTGGAACATTCGACAGCACTGATCATCAGATGAAAATATCGAATACGGGAAAATCACCAACAAGCGTAACAGGTTAATAAAAACGCATTGCAATAAAATACTCGTAAATTGTTGCAGACATACAATGTAGAATTGTTAAGAGAAAAGCTAGGTTTGGTGTTGCTATCTTTGGTCATGCAACTGTGCAGAATTTTCACTTTGTGTTTATTTCAACAGATCTTTAGATTCGCCTGGCTGAACTTAGGATAGTTTGCATTTGGTTTCAACAACATAAATTGATACCTACAGAAGATATCTGGTTTAAGTTGCACAATATGCGGTATGCATAAGATGTTGAGCAAAGTAATCGCAGGAAAAATTGTTTATTGTCAGCGCAAGTAGATATGCATGTGATTCTGAGCTGAATACAAATTGAACTTGTAACTGAAATTAAAGACCTACATAACTTAGGTACAACTTTTTAAATATTTTATTTGTAAATGTACAATGCTTTTTAAGTCAGAGTTTAATGAGCTTATCATATTTGCCGTTGTAGTTCTATATCCAAGGAGAAGGGATGTGAATCTGGAAACGAATATGAAAAGCTAAATGTACTATTTTCAGCGAAACAATTACTTGTATAAGAAGTTATAGAGATCGTTTATGAAAATGAGAAAGAGGGTCATAGATAAAACGGAGCCCTGGGGCACATCAGCATTTCAGACTTGAATCCATCCAATTCAACTTGAATTGAACGTTTTGAAAGAGAGTTTCTAATCCAACGAAGTAGGGATTCAACGATACCTTTGAAATTTCAAGTGCAACAATCTTACTTTCTCCAAAACGATCGATGTAAAGATTTGTTCCACTGTTAGGTGAGATAAACCAGATAAGCTTACGGTCTTCGAGACGATTCTTGAGTTGATACATGGTTTATCAGCATTTCCATGACCTTAGAAAGAAGGTACGTAAGTGCAATCGGACTTCGATTTCCACTTACACAGTGGATTAATAATCTTACCGAAAGCACAGTTTTTTATCTACATTAACAATAATTTTCCTAGGAACATCAAAGATTTTAGTATATCCAATAAACTTGATGGTCCATAAATTGAAAAAAATATTTGTACAGAACAAGTTTAAATACAAAACATAAAATTTTGTTTGAAATAAGACTTAAACACACCTTCATTACTTTTTCACATATGGTCTTCAATACTACAAGAAAATAAAATGTAGAGTATTGCCATGTTTCAAAATGAGTACTTATTTATCAAACTCATTTCATTACCAACTGCTTTTAATTTCTTATTTTAATATCCATCCGGTATTAAAAAGCAATACAAATGTAATTGCTAACATTGTTCTTACATAAACATTCAACTGCTTAAAAAAAAACATGCCCAAGATATCAACAACAATACAAAAAAAGGAGAAATCAAAAGCACCGAGGTCATAAACATCGTTCGAATGTTTTTCTTTTTTATTCACAAAATAAAATCTAATTGCTCACTTAATGACCTGGATGGGGAAATGTGCATTCGTTTTGCTGACACAAGCAAAACAAGGCAATTATTTTAGTAGTAAAATTACGTTCTTTATGTAATTTGAGCTTCGCCACTGTAACCTAACCTCCACAACAACAACGCGATGACAACCGTGGTAGCAAAGTCAGCAGCGGTAGCGCAGAACTATACGTAACGTGTCTTGATGTTATGAACAATGAAGAAAACGTATGCAATCTCATTCAAAAGAATTGATGAATAGAACGGATCAGACAAATAATTTCGACATCGTTGAAAACAGTTGAAATTTTTCTAAAACATTTTTTTCAACGTCTGATAGTCTATACCATTTCGTAACTCCATGATTGATTCGTTTAATTAGCTATTCGCACAATAATTCATTTTCAACTGTGAAAGTGTTTTTTTAGCATTATTCATCATGCAATGCAAATTTTGGTTTGAAACCTAAAAATATTTTACATTTCTGAAGAAAGTGAACTTGCAGTCAAGCATTTGAGCTAATTCCGTAAATATGCAAATCAGGAGTTTGTGGATAATCATTTCACTTTTCGTATTATTTTCTTAGTTTATTTTATCTTTCGTCTTAATGAATAATAAAAATAAAATTTACATAAGCCTTTAATCAAGATAAGTGATTTTGAAAAGTTTTGAAAACTAAAACGTCGAATGCTTCACACCTAATTACTATTTAAGTTGTCTTTTAAGAATGTTGTAGGAACTTATTTTGTGTCAAGGATACACGCAATAGTCAGTCAAGATTTTTTGACAATTCAAGTCAAAAAACACATTAAATCCAAAAGAAAAACATCGAAGTTAATTTAGAAACTTTTTTGATCTTCAACGATGTGAAAACTTCTTGACTTTTTCTTCCTAAAAGAAGGAATTTCTATTTACTTTCTAGCTTCTCTTTTTATTTGTCTTTGACAGCTAATCAAAATTCTTTAGTTTCTTACAAATCCATTAACAGCAAATAGCAATCATTACAATTCTCCTTTTTTTCTTGTCATCGATCAATAAATCACGTTTTTTCTACTTAACCGCACTAAGCAATCAGCAGTGCAACTTTTTATCAACATTGTTTACAGATTGTTATAAATTTCTCACGACAGTGAATGTTGCAGACAGGCAAAAAAAAATAGACAAAGTGAAATTTCCACAGTGATCATCAGTCAGTCGCTCATCCCTTCATGTGTAAGTCAGTTAACGAAATTCCATTCCAAGACGAAGCTCGAAATCAACCATGTTAATAGATTCATCAAACATAAAAGTTATTATTATTTATAGTAGCATTGCACTCTGTCATTTGACTTGATGTTGATGTCAAGTGTTTTCTCTTTGCAATTTCTGGTTCATTGTTTCGATTTCCTTTTCGGTTTTGCTTTTCTTAACGTTTTTATATGCAATTGTCAAGCGTTTTTGCCAAGTGCAGATGGTTAACCATTTCCTGATGAGGCTTCACTTTATATTGTGACCGTAGTAACCGGCTCAAATAAAACGTGAGATCTGTTAAGTCTCCATCAGAAATAAAAAACACCTTGACTTTGGCTTTCACATTGAAATTGTGAATGTTGGCTTCAGTTGTTATGGTTATACCAGTACTGTCATCGTTAAAGATAGTACAGACGATTATGACAAAAACAAAATTTAGTAGCCAATTTTGTAAATTGCTGTTCAATATTATGTCTGATGGATTTCACAATATACCTATGCATGTAGTTCCAGTAAGGTATTTAATTACGCTTTATATTTTGTTGTGAGGAGCACTGATGTTGAAAATTTTGAATTACACAGTATGTAGATTAGATAGAATCGAGTGGCTGGTAAATTTCAACGCTTAAAAGCCTTTTACAAGTTGTAGACACAGACAAAGGGACAAAAATTAGGGCTAACTTGCATCCACGCTTTTGAGGAAACTTTTTTCCAAACTGCTTACCAGAGACTATTAAAATGTTGTTTCAAATTTGTGCTGACTTTTTCATTAGCTTTACCTATTGTAACTCATGTGCAGGTGATCATAGTACAAAGAGTCATTCAAATCGGTACGGTACGAAGTCCTTAAGAAAATAAAATTTCAATGAAGGTCTTCATTTCTCATATTGACTTTCAACACTCCAATTACGAGACATAAACGTTTTTCATGCCATAATTTATTCACCTTGGACATGCCAACATAATTACGATGGGCAACTTTCGTGCCAAAAATAAAACAAGTCCCACTAAAAAAAAGTCCATTATCTAATAAAGTTCGACGTCTTCAACAGAACAGCTATGGCTCGTCGGTCATCGATCTAACCAACCAAGTCACGAACGCAAACATTAAAAGTTGAAAATTAACTCGCCCTATCAATATTCATAAACATACATAATCTGAACTTTGATTTGAATAAAATTTGTATGCATACAACAAATTCTTGACTTATCGCAGCGGCTAGACCCGTTATTGAAGCAATCCAAAAACGGACTCAGTATAATAAAAATTCATAAAAAAAAAGATCAAAAATATTCCAAGAAGCAGAGTTATATAACAAAGTGCACTGCCAAGTGAAACAGGTAAGCAAAGAAGATTAACTTTTATGCTTCTTTGTGCCTATTTAAATATTTCTGTAGGAATCTCTTTTACCTGTTTTTGGGTTCAGTGAAGGCGAAAAGGCACACTCCGTGTTCTTTTATCCAAATAGACAGGTAGCTTTATCTAGAAGTGAGAGGACTCAAGAAACTTCCGGATTGGCAGGTTATTCCGTGTGCACTCAGGTGGCTGATAACGGGTTTGCAAGAGTTATTTTTAAACTATCCACAAGACGGTGAAGGAACTCCGAGAACGATGCGTAGAAATCTTTGAAATCAATCACACTCGCAGCGGTAACAAGTAGAAGATACTCATACCAAACAACACACAAACAAAAAAACGTAGAAACCAAAACAAACTAAAAAATAAACAAAAACAAAAAATATTAAGTCTCCGGAAACTAATTGAGCACTTTTCACTTTTATTGCTGATGATGATGTTTCTGAGCAATTTCGACTCTTTATTTGAACAAAAAAATGCAAACCCGAACCGAAACTTGTTTTGAAATTCTGTCTCCGGCACTCCCCGCGTTTTAATGTAGGTGTGTATCTCAATTTCACTGATCACAATAGAGGAACCCTAGAATATCTATCTTTAAAAGTAGTCACCGCGATTTAGCGACACGACTGACATGAAGAAATTTTTCGTTTAGCCCAGGTAAGTTAATTTGACGACAAAAATGCGAACGAAAAAAACCTAAAACCGTCACGTCATCTAGCAAAAATGTATCGGAATGTGGAATTCGATTGCGATCGATCTTTGTACGAGAATTTGAGATACCTGGTTCGGTTAGTGATATCTTTTCGATCGATAGAATTACTTTGAGGCAAGACTGCAAGTAAATTCTAGGAATTTCAAATATGTATTTTGTTCAATATGGGAGTGCAGGTTTTTCATCAGATATAAAATTAACACAACAACAACACCCCGACATACAAAATGGCGACGTTGCAGCCTGAAAAGTCTGCAGAACGATTTTCAGCGAGTTTCGAGAAAACTTTTACTTTGAACCCTCACAAGATCAAAGATCGCAACACACGATTGTAGAAATTATTGTTGCTGCTTTCGAATTACTTTACTCGTTTAATAAATATCAGTCTTTTTTGTTATGACCAAAGCAGTTATTTTTTCTTCTTTTTAAGTTTATTTCCCGTGTGGCTTAATGCGCAGGCCAGACTTAAACGTAGCGAGAGTTGAAAAGAGACTGCTGAAAAGTAACTTGCAGACAAACCAGTGAACCATCGACAATCTTTTGGATTGAGATACCTGCTTTACCTGTTGCTTCTCACCCAGGTAGTGTGGTGGTTTTCTTTAACGTTTAACTCAAAGTAAACTCAATTCTCAAATGTTTGTGAATCTACCGGTGGTGTATTCACTGTATAAAACAAATCACATTCAGGCACTCTATAGAAGCTTAAAGAGCGAATGAACTGGCTATGGTAGTATCGGTGTTAGGCATGATGTCTTGAACTCGAGTCAAAGTGAAAGATTCATTTCTCAGAGAACCTGCTGATCATTTAACACCTACACAACCAAACACATGAAATACAAATACTATTATTCATGAATGAAGATGATTGATTAAACAGTGAGTCAAATATTATGCTTTTGAGAAACATTGTTGACTATCTTCCCCAGGTTTCAAGCCTCATTAGATAGATTCTGGAGGGAATTTGAAAAACAACGAGGGTCCATCAGAGTGCTGGTACAAGTCGTATATCATGCTTCTATCGGAAGAACAATTAACTTCGATATAAACCACTTCCTAAAGAAGGGAGATCATCTAAATTGCGCCAACTACAGAATAATCAGCCTACTTAACATGTAATATGTGAACGTCTGAAGCCTTTCGGCAACAAGCTGATTGGTCCTTATCAATGTGGCTTCAGAACAAGAAAGTCAACCTTCGAACAAATTTTCACTTTGCGGCAGATCTTGGAAAAAACCTATGAACTCCAAATTGATACCCACCACTTTTCATCGATTTTAAGGCCAAGTATCACGAACCGTATAAAGCTATGTCTAGTTTTGGCATCCCTGCCAAGCTCGTTCGCTTGTGAAAAATTACGATGGCGAATTCACGCTGCGCCATCACGGTTGGTAACTAGCTAACGGAATCTTTCGATGTTAAAAAGGATTCAGACAAGGCGATGCACTGTCATGCGATTTCCTTAACGTCGCGGGAATGAGGAAAATGAGGGAAAAACGAAGTACCTATATACTGTCTTCGAGGAAGGACGCCCAACACCGACAGCTCGGACAGAACGTCACAATAGACGCATACAACTTCTAGGTAGTAGAGGAGTTTGTCTACCAAGGCTCCGCTATTAACACGGGCAGTAACACCAGCGCCGAGATCAGATGAAGAATAACTCTTGCTAATCTCTGTTTCTTTGGGCTAAGAAAGCAATTGAGTGGAAAAGCCCTCTCTCGACAACTAAGGTAAAACTGTATAACACCCTCATCATCCCAGCCTTGCTGTATGGTGCAGAAGCATGGACCTTGAAAAAATCGGATGAATGGCTTAAGGCTGTTTCGAGAGGAAAGTTCTTCGGGCCATCTTTGGCCCCGTGTGCATTGTTGGGGAATGGAGAAGAAGAAACAACAGCGAACGTTACGGGTTCTACAACGACGCGGACCTAGCCAAGGTCAAGAGACTCAGATGGCTCGGTCATTTAGAGCGGATGGACACCAATGATCCGGCCCGGAAAGCCTTCGACACTATTCCCGATTGACGTAGAAGGAGAGAAACACCGCGACTTAGGTGGCGCAAACAAGTGTAAGAGGACCTCAATCAACTTGGAGTGCGAAACTGGAGACAGCTAGCTAGAGGCCGCGCTGGCTGGCGGAGATTGTTAATTGAGGTCCACAACGGACTGTAGCGCCAAATTAAGTAAGTAAGCCACTTCGGATCTTATTAATTTGGGTATTCCTGATTGTTGTAACAAATAACAGTATTTCTCGACATACCTGGAACAGTTTCTCCATTGAATGTGATCTGCACAGTGTGTGTCCCCGGTTCGTGTGGAGTAAAAGAAGCGATAAATCTCTGCCCTCCCAGCGATCTCACCGATGAAGTTACCCTTCCTCCATTGACAAGGATTTCCAAATTTCCAGATCCCGCTTTAGATCCGTCGATTTCAAATTCAACTGGCCTTCCAATGGCCCCATTGGGAATATCTTGAACTCTTATTGCTTGTGATCCTGTTGCATTACTATCGATTGGTCGAAATCTTGACAAAGACGAATATCCATAATTTCCAGAGTCACCTGATCTTTCCGTAACATGGCGTTCGGTTGTTTCTTTGATGGTCGTTGTGTAGCCGGATGACGAGGTCTTGCTATTATAAGAGTTGTCATTTTGTTTGACAGTTATTGAACTTGGTCTGAAAACAAAAGACAATGATCATGAGAATTTCTCAAAACGAACATTTTGAAGGCGCAGTGTCATAAGTCCGTAGGTCATAAGTCCGTAAAGGACTTTTGACCCACTTAGGTGGGTCAAAACTTCATAAATCGATTATGAACTTATAACCCACCTAAGTGAGTCAAAAGTCCGTCAAAATTTCCTACGAAATTCTGACCCAAAGCTTACGGTTTTTTGGAGTCATTCTCTCTGAGAATGCTTCCGAAAATTGTTATTTGTTGCGTTCCTTTCACTTACCTACTAGCTGGTCTTTTTTTACAACATATCTACCTTGATACAGTTTTTTTACTTCAAATTCACCCTTTTACAAATGAAATTCACCCTTTTACAAATCAAATTCACCCTGTACTTATAATGAAGATATTTGTAAAAAGGTGAATTTGATTTGTAAAAGGGTGAATTTGGTTTGTAAAAGGGTGAATTTGATTTGTAAAAGGGTGAATTTGATTTGTAAAAGGGTGAATTTGAAGTAAAAAAAACTGTAGCTCTGACTTGTAAGCGTTTGTTTTTTTTATTTCATTCAATCTTAGTTTGTTTAAGACCTTATGGCTCTTTTTATTGCGGACTTTTGGCTCACTTACGTGGGTTATAAGTTCATAATCGATTTATGAACTTTTGACTCACTTAAGTGGATCAAAAGTCCTTTACGGACTTATGACCTACGGACTTATGACACTGCGCCCATTTTGAAATATAAGATCAAACCTGTAATGATCCGACTCATCAGATCCATGGCGATCGGAGTGGTGCTTTTGTTCGGCCAGAGCGAATTTGTTGTATTGAGTATTCCGATGAGTTTCGTGGTCGATATCGGGTCGATGGTATGACAAATCAGTATTCAACTGCTTCTCGGTCATATTTGCCAGCGATTCTAAGGAATTATGCGAAAGCATATGTTTTGTTTTGTTTATTACATCCCAGCTGTCTCGACGTGCTGCGGCTGGTTTCATCGATGATACTCGAACGTTCGATGAGTGATCGATGGCTGGCTCGGGGGTAACAGTGCGGCGCGTAAGTCCTGCGGTGAATAGAGGACTCGCTCGGACATTCGAGTCAGTGACGTAGTTTGAACTTGACTTGTATGTTGATGATTTTTCAACATGTCGAACGCTCTCGAATCCAGGGCCCTGGAAATCAGAAATACTTTATGAAATCAAGTTTTTTTTTCTCTGTTACTATCCTTACCTTGCTAACAGTTACAGGACTTCCAATCCTGTGCGAAGCTGTCGTGATGTAGTGACTTGGGGAATTGCTATACTGCCTCGGTGGAATTGGCGAAGCTGACAAAGTCCTTGGACTCGATGTCGAATTTCTTGTGGTTTGCTCGAACTGATTTGATGTCTTGATTGTCAATGGACTGTTCCTGGTAACTTCACTCGATCGTATCTACAGAATCAAAACAGTTTTGTTAGAATTTAACCGATCCAAGTATTGACATAAAATAGGTTTCAAGGAAAGTGTATTAAAGTGTGATTTACGTGTGAGGGACTCGCGATGGGGCTTTCAGAGATTTTCGATCTCGACACAAAACGATCTTCTCTAGGTGGACTAAGTGTGTGAGTATGGTCGCGTTCTCGTTTTCGGGCAAACAACTCATTCTCCTTGTCGAAATAATAATCGTTTTTAGAAGACGATGAGGAGGAGTTGACAAATTTTGTGTCCTTGCGTGTTGTCGAATAAGTCTGATCATCGTTGTATCTACTGTGGACTAGGGATGCATCGACTGTGTCGCGGGATGGTGAAGCCAATAATTGTGGTGAGGAGTCCTGTGTGTTAGTAAAATTTTGGTTTTGGTTTGGTTGGTGATGTGTTTCAGGATTTTGCAAGGATACATTTTAGTAACATTAACATTAAACAAAGGTTGATAGTTGTAAGTGTCTCGAAAAATTTACCTCACTCTCGCGTTTATAGTAGCTGCTTGATCGGTAGTCAGTTTCGTTCTTTGGTGAGTATTGCGGCGAATATGATCGTTGACGTTCCTGGTTCAAAAGATCGTTCTTCGCACTGCGATAGTCCTTGTGTCGAGTGGTCGTGGAAGTGGTGTAATGAAGGGACGGGCTCTCTGAACGATGTTTACTCTCATGTTGGGGACTACTGCGGGTCTTTCCTGAACGGCCCTTGGTTCCGACTCTCATGATAAACGGTGATCCTTTGACATCGTAGCCATTAAAGTACACATACACTCTGTACTTGCCATTTTGCCTGGGCATGAATGTAACCCTGTATTTGTTGTCAACAATTTTCTCTACAGAGCAAACCAATGAACGTTTGTCATGGACGATGTCAACGTGCAGTTCACCCGAGACACCAACCCCACGAGCGTCAATCTCGAAGGAGTGAGCTCGCAAAGGCATGGCACCATCCAATCCATGAACAGACACGCCCGTGGGATCAAAAACTGCACATGTAAATGGACCACCTTGGATATGTCTTCCTTGATAGGTAATTGCAATTTCCCAAATGCCCGCTTCATCGGGCTTGAATATGGCACTGTGTCCCTCTTCGACTTTCTTAAGTGGACACTTGTGGGAAATGCCTGATGGACTTACAGCTGTCACCAGAATATCTTCGGTCTTCGGGGCTCCGGTTGCATTAACTAGAACTTCAACGAGACTTCCGAGAGCACAGGGTGCCATCCCAGGTGGAGCTACTTGTATGAATCGGGGAAGAACTCGGAAGAAATGACCGCCAATGCTATCGTCACCAACTTCAACAACGATTTCGTGCATTCCGTATTTTTCAGGGATGAAAACTCCCTCTCCATGGTTATTCAGGCGAATGACGTAAGCGCTGCCAGTTGGAGGTACAACCACTGCTCGAACGGAACTGATGTCAATTTCACGGGACATTACATCCACTCGGAAATGGGTCTGAAAAGAATTTAAAGTGTGAGTCAAACATTTTGTTAGCCTAAAGAACTTGCACATACCTGTTCTCCGACCCTTCCAGAAGTGCTCTCTAAATAGACGTTTATCATATCCGACAGCGGAGCTCTTGGAGTCACCCACTGCAGATTCGCAGCGTATGCCATAATACCCAAGTGCTCGACATCAGGACTGGCCATATCCTTGGGCGAGAGAAAAGGCTTAACCCCCAACTTGCTCCCAGCTTCAACAGCCTTACGGATATTATTCTCGTAGTGGAATGGATCTGTGCTGAGTTTCTCTGGTGCTGGCGCTGGTCCACCAAGATTTTTGATGATTTGACAGAAAACTCGGCCATCATTCCAATCGGTCTGACCTCAGAGAAAAAACCAATAAGTTTATTGCATTTTTAAAAGTCTGAATGAGCCTTACCGTAAAATTATTAACTTTCTCCTTGGTTTGTGTATTGACCCATCTCAATGTTGCATTGTAGCCCGGTGCTCCTGGCTTCATGAAGTATGAGAGGTATGTCATTCCTGACAATTCATCCAACCAGGGGGAGGCCAAGTACTCTGGCTCGAGAACCTTTGGAATTCCGAATTCCCTCTGAGCGATATTCATGGCGGTCGTACAATTACGAACACTCTGACTAGCATCAATACCGCGCCAATGGGGGAACAGCCCAGGCTCACAATAATCCAGCAGAGCTGACAAATTCACACCACTATTCCAATCTGTGGTCAAGTTTGAAATCTTGCATTCGGGCAAGGCTGCTTGCAGCCAGGCTAGCATAAGCTTCCTAGGTGGGAATTTACTCCGACCGATTTGATACCTCACAATCAAGGACCATATGAGTCCGAGGATGAGCTTGACATTGCCATTGACAATGTCAACATTTCCGATGTTCACCAGCTTGATGTGGTCCGCTTCGACGGCATTCAAGGCGGTCGAGGCATTTTCGAGGTAATGGTGCTGATTAGCCGGTCTGCGATTCCACGAGGGCTTCAATGGTCGCGTTTGAAGATTTTCAATGAGAGCACATAAGTGGGTGCCATCGCAAAAGTCTGTCGCCCAGTCATGAACCTGAAATTATGCAAGGAAAGGTCTTATAAATTTACAAAATTTCAAAAATCGTTGGATTTTTTTCTTTTCATGGACGCGTGTAGCATTCTATTGTTTAAACTTGTATCCGCCTTTTGTGTAAATCGCTACGCAAAGTGTGAACAGCAAAAAACAGAGTACAAGCATCTTGTGAAGGCGTGCAATTGTCTTTGGCACTTTGGGTGTATAACCGCCACCATAAAAGACGTAATTGACTTTTGTTTGTCTTATGAATTCAATGGAACGATGGGAAGGTTCAATATGCTTCCTAAGTTTTTTAATGTTTTATTCAATGAATTTATGATTTTTTTTGCTGGAATTAAATTGCGTTACACTCGCAACCGGAACCGGAACAGAGATTAAACAAATCATATTCATTGACAGAGGATGTGAAGACGTAGGTTTTAGGTATTTGCGTGTTGGCTGCAACAAAAGTTATTCTGTTTTCGCTTAAGAAACACCGTTAAACCAGACAAACATATTGCGTTGCATAATTTGTTCATAAAAGCAACAATCCGTCAGCTCTTGAAGGTACCATATCCTTACGAACAGGACACGCACTTGTTTTTACCTCAATTGCCTCTTAGTTGAAGTAGCGAGGATAATAATTGAAAGACAGACAGACATGAAACAAGACAGGCAGTCAGATCGACGACGGAATGCTATGAATTATATTCATAAATTAATAAGTTAAATGCGTTTGAAGGAAACGACTCCAATGCTTTTACTTGAAAAAAAGGCATTTTACAAAGCATTCCATTGAAACAAACAGTCAGTCAATAATATTATGCTATTTTTATAGAACAAGTATGTTTCTCACTTTCCCTTTTCAAAGTTGTATTGACTGCCAAAAATGGAATAGGCTTCCTCAACTCACTCTCAAGGTCAATCAACCGCTTGTGAAGCCAATGACGCCACCACCCATACTTCGCTTAAAATTGTTCAACCCACATTCGCGTTTAACTATAGCTTTTAATATTAACAGAAATATTACGTCATTTGACGCCAGATGCATTGAAAATATTTTCGCAGTTACTCCAGTATAATTTGCAAACTCCTACACTCCAGTTTGGAGAAAAAAACAAGCATTAAACTTTTTTGTAGTTAATTCAGATTTCATTGAATTTATTGACTGAAATGAAATTCGTGTAAGTGTAACCTTAAATTTTACAAATAACAACTTACAAGCGGATGTGTGTCATCTTAAATGAATTCTCAAAGCGCAATTTATGTGAACTTTTGATTTTCAATTAAATGTTTCATTTTCGTTTCGAGCAGTGCTACTGCCAACTCTGATCGCGATTAAACGTTCATTGTCATCAAAATTACATTGAAACAAGATTCCATATAAGGTGGACTCGCCAGACCATTGAAGGTGAACCATCCACATCCACGCCGTTAAAACAAACGAACTTGTCAATCATTTAGTGACTGCGAGATTACTTGTTCCTCTGTTTTTCTTTTGGGCAGCAAAAACCATACGTTTTGTAAGTATCCTTTAATTTTGAGAATACGATTTTCTGTGTGGGCGATGACGTTTGCATGTATTATGGCCAATACTTTCGTCACTTCCCTTAACATGCCGTCTTCTACACTGATCGAAAGTTTTGTTGGAAAGCACCAATTATTAAATTATTAATTATTATGAAAACATGAAGAATGAACAATCTGGCACTGACTGACTTTCCAAGAAAAGCATTTTTTATTATGGAATTATTTGAACGAAGAATTTCAATGCCTTGTTCTCCATGGTTCTCAGCGTTTGGTATCTCATCAAATTTCTGTTTTTGAAAAAAGGGTGTGGTCTAATTAAGGGCTGCTAGAAAAATCGAATGTTCATAAGTTTGAGTGACAAAAAGGAGTGCATTCCCATGAAAAAAGGCAGCATTTTTTGGGGTCAAAGTAGTTTGCGGTCTTTCGGTTTGCGAGGTTTTGATTTTCGGTCTATTGACCAACTGTAAATAATCCTTTTTGAGACTGTTTTAAACTTTGAATAATTTTTTGAGAAAAAATGATATTTTTGAATCATGCAGCAAGATAAATTCAATATAGAGTCAAAAGGAGCATATATTTTTGTCGGTGCATTCGTTTAAAACGGCTAATCAATGGCTCCTAAGCGGTTAATTAACTTTGCCATTTTGAACCACCTAAATGGGCGTACCCAGCTCTACAGCACAGCAACGTTGAATGTAACGAAAAACCCTCGCAAATACGTTTTGAATATTTTTCACTTTAAACGAGAGTGAAATGATGAATTTTAATTGAGGCAACTGCACACACGGTATATCCGCCGCCGCGCCGCTGCGGGTGAATGGAATTGCTAGATCCACGCACGCACTCGCACTTCTTAGTCATTATTATTCAAGTTTTTACTTCTCACTCTCACCACGCATGCCATACCTGACCGGTTCGATTTTTATTAAACTACTTCTTATGATGCGTAACTGAATTAATTTCGCGTGGGATGTGTGATAAATCATTAAAAGACTCTCGTTTTGAGTGGTAAGTGGGGTGATATTATTTATGGAAACGGAAATAATTCCTCAAGCACCCAGCCATCACGACTGGTTTCGAATTTTGCGTGGCTCGTTGACATGGAAGTTGTCTGCGTTGAGCGATAGAAACGTATAAGCTAGTTTTTTAGTCCACCCAGATGCTTTTTGTAATGCTCTTATTCGTGATATCTAAATTTTTATTCAAATAAGTGAACGAGTTTCACTCCCATGGAATAGCATTTTTCTAAAAATTTGTGTGACAAGTGTGTTTAAAAATATTTTATGAGGTCTTAAGTTGATACATTATTTATTTCCGATTTTATGGTTGAAATGAAAAAGATCATGTCTTAAAATATTTTCGATCGTGTTATGTTAAAATCAAATCGGAATCTGCATATCTCTATCTGTGGGAGCTGTCATTCGTGCGGATTTAAATATGATTTCATCGCATGTTTAAGACAAATTAAACAATGTTAATTGATGAGAAACTCAACGGCTAATACAATAATTTTGAATGTCTTTGTTTGTCTTGTTTCGGATAACCCGAAATATGCATTTATTTATTTTGTTATGAAGAATTAATAATTGTTATTATTTTTGCTTACAAGGTACCAAACGTTGGAATTTTTGGATACTAGTTGTCGCTTGTCGCATGTGGGCAAAAGCAATTAGATAACACACAGAGAATTTGCAATTCAAAATTGTAATAAATCAAGTCTATCCCTCTATTAAGAATATGAATTGATGGTACTTAAATTTGACTTACAAAGTCGTTGGAATGTCGATTTTCTTATTTAGACTTTGAAGAAATTGAAGACAAATGTTAATCAGCTTACAAACGTTTCATAAATACACATTATTTGCAATCTCTGCCTGATTAAGTTCATGGTTAGCCTTTGTCATCTAAATGAATAAAAATCATTGGAGCAATAAAGGAATCTCATATTATCTGACACATTAATTTGACCTTGAAACATGAAATTGTTAGACTGACGAATGACAGTCAATAATTTTTAGTAAATTTTATGTTTAGCAAATTATATTTAGAGAAGGAAAATCAAACATGCAAAGGCGAGTTCGTGCTATTTTAAACTTTCCTAAATTGAAAAAAAAAAATGTATAACATATTTGCTCACCTGCATTCCAGTTCCTCTCAAGTGTTCATTAACCCAATTCCTAAAAGTGTTTGCTTGAATCTCCACCCAAAGGTCCTCATTGCCGCGTATGTTCATGCCCTTGGCTGCTGTGCCTTCAGGACTACGAGCAACCAGGCCAGCATGTGTGATCTTTTGCGTATCTGTTGTTCCATCAGAATTGTGTTTCAGCAAGCCAGCATGGGTGACTTTTGCTCCTTTTATATCCTTTAAATCCATTTTAAGTGCTTTTCACTACACTCAGTCACACACAAATCAAGATCGTATTTAATTTTATTTTAAATTCAATTTCCTTCTGTTTTGTTTTCGAATAATTCACATTCACTTTTGATTCTATTCCGCACTTAGTTTTAAATCACTTGCTCTTTCTGAGTTCTTACCTCAGAAGAGAATTTTCTTTTTCGATTTTTTAAATTTCATATTTAAATGTAATATTCGTTGCGTTCAATCTAAGAACAAAAATTTAAATAGATAAATGGAAATTCTCTTTTTACATGCAACAAGTTCCGAAGCTTAAATCGAACTGAGTTCCGATTGAAAATCATTCATTCAGGTGTACCTTGCCTACCTGTTGAAGCCATGCCATACCGATTCCCTACCTACATTCGATGACGTCATTTTTGTGTGTTGAACAATAATATTAATGAAAACAAGAAAAACAAACACACACGCTATTGGAATGGAATTTTGAGCAGGTTTTGTATCTTTCAAAGCTTTGCAGCAACAAACACTCGACTTGTACTTAAATTTTGCCATTGTCTGTCGAATCTCCTCTTCTGGTGTTTTTGTTTTCGATTTTATTTTTCGTCGGCTTTTGTTAAGCGGGGTAAGAAAAAAGGTAACAAAATATTGCTAGCTTAAACGAAACTGGACGTTTGAAGCTTGAAAGAAAAACAAAAAAAACAATCATGTGGTTTGTTCCGAGGTCTGAGTGCGGACCGGTTTTTACTGTCTTCTAATTTAGTCTGTTAATCTTTTTAAGATTTGTTTTGGTTAAAATTCCTCATCATCGTCATTCCAGGAATTTAATTCACAACATGCTTTACATCAGCTTTGGTAATATCCGTCATCTTCATGAAGTCGAATTTATTAGTAGAGAGAAAAAAATAGAGAAGAGAACTTCTAAGACAAGTGTTTCGTTAGAACATAGCACAACGGTTATTTTGGCTATTTTTAGAGATATGATTTGATTTTAAAGCAGGTGGTGACTTTTATACCAACTCAGTTTCTGAAGCAGTTATAATAACAGATTTTGAAATTGATGGAATTTTGAGAACCTTGAAAAAAAGTTGCGTTGTTTTTTTTTTCTTGAAGAATTGTAAGAGATGATTGCAAAAATTGCTGGCACTCTAATTTAACAGTTTAGCAATTCATTTTTAGTTTTAAGTGTAAGAATGAAAATAAACTTTAAATAGATTAATTTATGTATGATTTCATGCTTCATGCATGGAATTCGTTTAAGCTGTTTTGAAGTATTTATCACACAAAATAAGGAACTTTCATGCGAATACAATAAGGGTCATGGTCAAAGAAGCCACTAACTGACATGTGGCCAGAATGAACTTAAATTTTTTTTCTTTATAATTTAAAATAATTGAGACACCTTGTGTTACATCACAAATCACAAATCACAATTGAACTGATTGTTATAACCGACGACATACTGTCAGTTAAAATATAATTTGTGATTATTATCTCTAAGCGATCTAAAATTATTGTCAAAGCTGAATTAAATTCTTCATTAAAATACACGAACAAAAAAGGCAATCAGAGCAGCAGTGCATGAAATAAATTCCTAATGCTCTAGAACGTTATTTAACCATACATTGAATTACTATACACAGAAGGTTTAGACAAGTGTGATTTTATCATTTTATTGTCACTGAGAGTTTGTGTAAGCGAATTCAATCGATTCCCACACGGTTGTCTGTTTTTTTTTTTGCTATCATCAAAAGTTGTACCTAAAAAAAAACTCGATTAATATCTATATATGTATGTTTTTCAATCTACATAATTGAAGGTATGCGGGTAGTTTCGAAATGCTTAAAAGAACTCTGAAAAAGTGGTGATTTTTCATCATCTGAAGTCTTTCAACCGAATAAATGCCGGCCGGTTAAAAAATATAAAAATAGACAATTTTATTTGTCTGACCACTTGCGGCAGGAAATGTACCTATGTTGCTGTTTTTTTTTTCTTTTTAATGGGTTGAAGGTAAACCGAACAAATAAAGACTCAGTGAATGGTTTTTGTGTAACTATGGATTTTAACTGAGTTGTTTGTTATGTCCGATGTCCATAGTCCAAGTGATTTTGATGTCTCCTCATGCATGCAAATGACCTTCTCTGAATTTTGTATCGTGCGAACAACAGTCGGACGTTTGAAATTAGTTTCGTAATTGTTTAGTTTAAGTCTTGTTATTATTGTCACTTAACTATATGAATTAAGGTTATGGTGCTATTTGTTTTGGATGTGTGCACCTAATTAAAAGAACAAACTATTTATACGAAATTTCTTAAAGCCTGAAGCTTGGTACTTTTGGTTATTTTTGTTTTCCAACAAATTCTAAAAAACAATTCGAATGAAAAGATGCCTGGTACAATAATCTTTCTGTTTTTGTCTCTGTAAAATGTTTCTTTTAAGCTAAATAAAACCGCTGACACCGATCTTCTCTTTAAACTTATTCATTATAACTATTTTTTTGCTAACTAAGTTTTACTTTGCTAGAAATTCTCAACGTGCACATTAATTATAAACCTAAACCTATCGTACCATAATCGGCTTTTCATTAATAAAAGTAAAGTATAACTATACAGAAGACAAGTTGCATTTGGGGGGTTGGCTACGAAAGACCGCAGATTAAAATCTTGTTCACAAAATCTCGCAAACTTAAATCTCGCAAACTAAAATCTTGTTTCATAGAATCCCGCAGTCACAAAATTTCGCTTCCTCAAATCCCGCAATTTTAAAATCTCGCAGACTAAAATCCTGAAATTTGAAATCTCGCATTTAAAATAAAATATTTATTTATTCGCGCGCGCGAATAAATAAATATTTTATTTTAAATTCGAGATTTCAAGTTTTAGTATTTTATTTTCTCAGGCATATTTCAGCATGAACCAAAACTAATAACGGAAAGGCATAAACTGGGACAGTCGAAAAGCAACAGAACTACGAAGCAATGCAGTCGAACAGTTATTCGCAGTAAGGTTTTAAGATCCATCTTTTAAAAAAGGCAAAGAATGTCCAGAGTTGAATTTTTTAAGAGCATAGCTTGAAATCTATCTCTTTCCTAGGTTTAAGAATATACATTTAGCTATTTGAACTGTACAGTAAATATTTTGTTAAATTCGATTAAAATGCATTGGTTGTTTGTAATGAAAAAAATTATCTTTAAATTTTCTTATTAAAAAATTAACTGCTTTAAATATTTAATGGTTGACTTTTTTTTAAAATGCGAGATTTTGTAGTGCGGGATTTTGTAATGCGAGATTTCGATATTGAAAGATTTTTCTTACACAAGCGAGATTTTCTCAAAAAATGAGTGATTTCGTGTTTCGAGATTTTGAAAATGCGTGATTTAGAAAGAAAATATTTTAAGAATGTGTGATTTTGTAATGCGAGATTTTTTTCAAATTTGCGAGATTTCGTTAAAAGTGATTTAGGTCTGCGGTCAAAAGTAGTGCTCCCGCATTTGGGTGAGCCCGTTCAAGCTGCTTATCACCAAAACAAGTAAACCAAAACTGGTCTGCCACTTCAGGACTTTTTAATTTTTATCACGCAAACAATTTCTTCTTCCACTTTTATTACCAGTAATAAAATTAATTAAATACCAATCCAAAAATAGCTGTGCTTTCTAATAATCACCTACTAAGGAAACCGTCTGTCTTTTCGCACTGTTTACTGCTGAGAGAAAATTGCATTTTATTGAAAAGAAATTTGAACTAATTCATTATTTCTTGCCTGTCATTTCAATTTTTTTTTTCGTGAGAGTCTTTTACCAGTCACTTAGCAGACATATTAATCAGAGTTTATTTTTGTTATGGTTTGCTCACCAACGAATATGAAAAATATCAACAACCTTAAATGGAAAAATCAAAGAAATTCCGAACAAACACACAATTCAATGAAAATCGATCTGAATAATTTGTCACAACGCCTTGGCGAAATTCCTCAGAACGTGGAATGTATTAACAGAGGAAATAAACGTTTACTTATTGACAGAGTGTACGAGAGAGAGTATTTTCGAAATAGCCCTGAAATTGTTCAATGAAGATTTTATGTGCCAGATTTGGTTGAATGCCTTAAAAACTAAGAGTATTGTTGTTGTTTTTGTTTGTTGGAATGAAACTTCTTTAAACATCCGTCAACCTTTGGAAACTCATATGTATATTTACACAATTATTTTTATCATACGACTTTTGCCTTGAAATATCTTTGGACGTTCGTACTGATTGTCACGTACAAGAAGACTCTGAACAACAGTCATACGAACGACACTCAATGTTAATGCTAATTTTTTTTCAAGCATCCCTATGATGTTTTGTAGTATAAAATTGAGAGACCTATTTTATACTTCTGCACTTAACTCACTGAAAGACAAAGCAGACAGAGTATCCAGACTAGACAATTAAACATTCCAGTGATCTCTTAAACAAACCATTAATGTGTCTATGATTTATATCTACCGATCTATTGTGAAACCTTGAGCAATTTAATTCGATAAATATCGAAACACAAAAAGATTACAAGAACAACATTGTATCAAGAGGTAATTTACAACCTCAATATCAATTACGAATACACCTATTCACAGTTATAATAGTGGCACAATAAAAGTTTGTTGAAGGAGATAAAAAACAAACACATTTTCAATTTCGGTCAGCGCAAGCTGTTTTGCTGTTTTGTATCTCGCATTCATTCAATACGTTGTGTTGCCAAAAATCAGCAGCAACACATTGCGATTGAACCCACCCACGTAGCACAGGTCTCGACTTCGATTTTATTTGTTTATCTGAACCTTCAGTTTACTGTACCAACGAGTTGCTTAAGCAATCCGCGCAAATATTCCCACAGAAAAAAAATGTAGGTGCAAATATCAATCGATAGAAGACATAATAATAATAATTATATTTATTTTACGAAGTTCGAAGCTCAACTCTTTCGTTTCGGACTTGAACTCACGTTTTCGATGTAGTTTTTGCAGCTTTCTTGCGGCATCTGCTTATTTTTAAAATAAATTGTTGCACATGATAGAGATTTCAGTTGTCTGGTGTTGTTGTTGTATTTTTATAATCAAAAACCTGTATTTTTCTATACGAAGAGTTGTTGTCGCGACTTGGTGTTACGTAACATACATTGTTGCCTTAGAGCTATTATGTGCGAATAAATATTGCTATTATGCATGGAAGCTCAATATTTTTTGTGATTTCCGTGCGCCATTTTGAGCAATTAATATTACTGTTTACATACAGCAGCTAGGTGGCGAATTAAGGCAAATGCAACGAAGGCTAACAACTAGAACATGAACAGAAAACAATCGTGGAAATGGGGTTAAACCTTTGACATCAACAGTTAAGTTATGGCATAGTATGTAGGCAGGCAGGTAAGCAGGCAACATAAAATAACAAAGTGTTGCCTTGAGAATTTGTTAATAACAAGATCCCGTTGTTGCAATCAGCTGTTATGATTATGATTCCTCTTCTGTCAAGCACAAACTTTTACTTCTCAGAGAACAAGAATAACTACGTTGTTTTTTTAAGCACACACACACAATCACATAAATGAATACATATTTTTGTCTTAAAATTCATTTAAGCACAACTTTTGTTGACGTAATTACAGAATTTCTAACTTTGCAAACAATTATTCAAACCGATGATCACATTTAAGGAAAATCCACAAGAAAAGCGAGTAATTATTTGTGCTTTAAGTGAAAGAACTTCAGGGTCGTAAAGAAATTATATGTTTGTGTACGTTATTTCATAGCCTTTACACATGAGTGTACACACCTTTTTTGACTTAATATTATCGTTATTCGTGTCTGTTACCAACAATTCCGCGTCTGTATCGTAACTCGAATAAAATACAACTGATCGTGAATGAGACTTAAGCAGTCCACTCAATAGATCTGAGCTTTTGTCTTTTTCCAGTGGAAAGCCAGCGACGGAATGATTGTTGAGGTGAATTCAATATAGGTGTGGGATAACGAACTGAGATTTTTTTTAACAAGTGTCATGGAAGTACCTTGTGGCGTTGCCAGATTATTCGAAAGTTAAATGAAAAATTAGATAAATGTTTTCGAAATACTGAAAAAAACCCCTTTAGTAATATTTCCATTTTCATTTTATTTCATAGAAATTACAATGAATTTTTATCAATTTTTGTTTCGTGGTTCTTGAAAATAAGATATTTCTATATATAATTCTTTTTGTTTTCATTTTGGGAGATGTTTAAAATTTTATTTTGTTTGGTTTAAATTTTACTATATATTAATTGTATATAACTAGTTTCTTGTAATAATAAAACATTACATCATTTTCACGTCTTAATATTGTTGTTCTTTTCCTCAAATTTCAAAAAATTATAAATAAATAAATTGTATGTGTTTCATATAAGATTCAACAGGACATGAACACGAAAAAATGTCAAACAAAAGTAATCAACGAAACTGTATTGGGTTGTACATGTATGTATATTTTTTTTATATATAATATAATATATAATATCCATTTATATCCTTTACACGACTATAAATAAAGCAAATGTAAATATAATTTTTTTATGAAAATGCTTTCAGAGCATAAACATACATTTTTTTCTAAATATTTCTCTTTTATATATCATTTTACTTGCAATTTTTTTCTTACAACAACACAACCAAATCGATGTTCACATTAAAACAATTTTGAAAAAGAGCAACAAAATTATTGTTTTTTTATTTTAATAATAAGATATACAATTTAACAATTTCGCAAATTAAAAATATACATATACATATTTTGAAATATTTTATTAGGATTAAGAATTCTTAAAGCATTTTAATTTTTTAGATTATGTTTTAATAATAGCTTTTGTTAACAATAAATTTAAAGAAAAATAAAAAAAAGTTCTTAATTCATGGAGGTTCATAGATAAAGATTCCAGATTCTTCTGTCTTAGCTATTTTTATTAATGAATGCAATTTTCTTTATGTACAAAATGTGCCCTTTTATGTGTTTTTGGTATTGTTTAATATTTTCTTCTTTTTTTTATTTCTTATATTCGTTCGTGTTTTTTTTTCTTACTTTTGAAACCCCATGAATATGCGCTAATGTTTGCGTAATATTAAAGCATTTGTATGATTTTTGTTTCATAAATTTATTTAAAAAAAGATAAATGTTCGTAAGTAAATTTGTGTTTCTATTTTCGATAAATAAATTAACAAAAAGTCATCCTTGCAAACTTCTTCCAGGTGTATTTACTCTAGCAAAATTGTTTAAAAAATATTCATTAAAATCCTAAGACATCTAGTATTTCATTAAATTTACAAATTTTATCATTATAAACAATATGAATAAAAAGATTTCATCTAAAAATTCAAAACAAAATCAAAACGAATTACCCTCAAGTTTTTGTCTGTAGTTTTCATTTCTCTTCCTATTCAATGCAATGCATTTCTTAAAATTTCAAATATTTAACTATGAATGCTAAATTAAAATATTGATCCATAAAATTCTTACTTAATAATTAGATTACATTTATTTGAGCTTTTTCCGAAATAGGTTCTGAGAGTTTTAATTTTTACATATTTCAGCTTGTCTAAGTTTTAAGTTACAAAATTGTTTTTTTTTGTTAATTTATCATTTTGTAGTTCTATTAAAATTTACATTTTTATTTGTTTTTTTTCTTTTTGCTTACACTCATGATTTTTCAGTAACCTTCTCAAGTATTGTAAGTATTTTTCTATTGTAACTTTTTATTTGGCAGTTTTTTTTGTGAATTGTTTTATTAATTATCTTTTTCTAATATCATAAATTAAATATTCTATAATTTGAAATTTACATACACATTTTTGAATGGCAAATTCTATAATTTTTTGTAACTATAGTTTTTTTTGTTTCTATTTTTGGTTTGCATTTTTAATACATCTAAACTAAAATATATTTACAATTTGATTTAATGTTTTTTGTAGTTTTCTAGTTATACTTAAGTGAAAGAAAGTTACGAATTAATTTATTCTAATTGTAGTGTTTTTATTTTAATCTCATTTAATGAAATGTAATATTTGGTTACATTCAATTTATCTTTGTATGTCGAGTCTAAAAATTATTCTTAATTTGTTTGTTTTTGTTTTAATAATTTACAGTGGTCCCTTTGAACCTATCGATCATTTTAATCGTTTGCTTGAGATGAATTCTAAAATGGAATTCTTTCAATAATTTTTTGTTTTATAATGTTTTTTGTTATATTTGTTGAAATCAGTTTTTATGGGAGTTGTAAAGTTTTTTTTTTTATCGAAAGGGGTGTTAAGAGTTAAGGTGTTGAATAATTATTTAAAAAAAAAATAATGTTCACGGAAAGCAGCATCAAAAGTGTGGTTCATCAAAATTAAATGTTTCAATTTTCTAAATACGTTTGTCATATAATACATATTATAAAATCGAAATGATTTGTTTAAAAAATTTATTTTATTTCAGTATAAATAAATAACAAAACTTAAACACAACTTATAAATTATAAATAATTTTATTTTCGCGACGCGTTTAGGAGTTATTATTCCATCCTCGGGCGTTAATGATGTTGACTCATCTTCAATGAATGTTTGGAAAAGCAAATGGTGTTTCGATTCGGGGTCAAAATTTTCCTTTTTTGTTTTTCTTATAAAATATCGGGAGGTTAGCTCAAAACGTATTGATGCTCAAACAAGTTCAAGGCCGAGCCCAACACACATTCAAATTAATCGGTCCAGCAATAAAAGCAGATTTCTCATTTACTTTCGTTTAAACTAATTCGTGACTGACTCCAGTAAAATATAAATTAATTCCCGACTGATTTTTCAAAAAAAAAAAAACACCTTTATGACCTTGCTGTTGGTTTTTCATTCAAAACATTTTTTGTCTTCCGTTCAAGTCCTTTAGAATAAAAATGTATCCTTTGGCTAAAAATACCTTACGTTTGGGGCAAAAATTAAATGTGACGCGAAAGGTGCTAGTTAAATGGTTTCACGAGCTAATTAAACATTTACTTCGTTTTATCTGTGCGGGAGACTTCGTTTGTTTTTTTGTTTTGCCTTCTTCAGTCCGCTCTGTGCAATTAATTCGAATGAACATTTTTGTTCGGAATGACAGGTAGATGCAATGGCAAGGACGTGTAAGGAGCGAAATAAAAAATGGTTGAGTACTTTTAGCCAAAAGGGATGAGGCATCATGAGATTGGTATATCAAGGGATTGAAAAACACCACAGCATTGGAAAACTTAATTGAATTTTTTATTATTCTTCTTTTCATTCCACAGTCAGAGGAGTTGATGATGGGTGCTGAGCATTCAAAGCGATATAAACAAGAGAATTCGTAGCATTACTGCGTGAAATATTTTCCAATTGTGTGGGAAAGAATTTCCAGAAGGTAATCAAAAGTGCAATATTACTGCGGTAAAGAAAATGACTTGCAGTGTGACTGCAAAGTAATTGTTTTAACTCAGATTCCGAGTCTCGTTGGATTTTTAACTTAATGAGGTTCTGTTTTCATTACATTCCGTACTAAAATTGATTGATTGGTTTTTTGTATTGACTGCGAAGTTAAGAATTGTACCTTCGTCCATTTAAACCTCGCAATATAACCAAACGATATAGGACTTACAAAAATTGAACATTTTAATTTTGATGCCCTCATTTAATTAAAATCAAAAAAAATATAGTTTTATATTCAAAAATTAAAATGAGAACATTTTTATGTGACAATTGAACAAAAGAATTAGTGCAAAAATTATTCAACAGCTGCCCGATTTCGATGCCGATTAGGATGACCTGCGCTAAATGACCTTTATTCGATTTGTAATTTTGTCATGATATGCACGATACGTACATCACACCAATCGGCTGGGGCAGCTCGCTCCCGTGTTATATGATAGACTCGCGATTCCTTTCCAATTCCTCGGTTTCATTTTCAGGATCCAGACTCGATGTCGACGATGCACCACAAATTTGCATTTCGATTTCGGCCAGACGATTTTCCAAATCCCATTGCTGTTGGGATAGTTTAGTGTTTAATGCTTGATTTTCTGACTCGACTGTATGAAGGCGCTCGCGAAGCCGTTTGATTTCATCTTCTAAGGCTTCATGAGAACCAAGCAGAGGTGTTGCACCACCACCGGCTCCGCCATAACATTCAATATGTGATATTGATCCGCAAATATGACCTTGAAAGAGAAAGGAATTTTAAAATAATATTTGAAAAGAAGTTAAGTTCTATAATTACCAGTTCTACTAGGCTGTGATTGAGGGCGTGATTGATGGGATGTGGCTCGACTACGCGGTCGATCATCTGAGCTATGTACACTTGGACTCATAGAGCCTGGTGAATCTGACGTCCTTGCAAGACGTTCGGTTACTGTTTGGGTTAATCTAGGGCTAGGGGCACGACTTGAATGACAAAACCATAGAATTTAATATATTTCTTTAAATTTCAATAACTTTATGCACACCTATAAGCTAAGGGTTGAGTATATGCTACAGATGATGGTCCTGGTGGTAGCCACATATCCTCAAGCGTCGTCCGACCTTCGCTTTCCACAAGACCCGGCGTCGATTGACATCGTCCCATTGCAACTGAATTGAAATATATTACTGTATCTTAATTAGAAAATATCATAATTTTATGTAGGTACTTTTGAGGAAATGTTGATAGTGTGAAAGTGTTTTGGTTTTATGGTTTTGTTTAGTGTGATCGGGTTCTAACTATATTTTATAAAATTTACTTAACATTGACTTTTAAAGATCCATAAAATTCAAACATCATCTAATACCTTTCTCTAGTGGAGCTTTCTTATATTTCTCCAATCGTTTGACAGCTATTGATTCCAGTCGAACTCTCGCCGCTGGATATTCCTTGAGCACATCCCACATGTCTGTTTTGCTGAGCACAAACAAATCACTGTATCCAACTGAACGTACACTGGCCGTTCGCCGATTGCCTAACGAATGGAAAATTCAAATTGAATAAAAGTTTTCGACATACAGATAATTATACCAATTATGAAGAAGTAAAAAAAAGAACATTTTTAAGAATTTTTTTGTTAATTTCAAATATTAAATTTGATTTTAATTTTTATTTCAAAATAATATCCGCTTATACAAAAAATTAGGAGATTATAATTTTAAATATTAAACTATTTTTTTTTAAATTTATTTCTTCGAAAATCAATTTTTAGCAAAACAATTTCTAACTACTTCCGTGCATTGGACTTTTATTCAAATCTCTAAGTAGGAAATTGTACTTACAATAATTAAAAAAATTAATTTCGTTAATCATTTACAAACGAAATAAGGAGTACACACACTTAACTGTTACATTCCGCCAGGCAAAGCAATATCATAAATTAGTTTATTTCATTTCAATATTACTTTGTGAAAGTTTAGGAAAAAATACATAATTGAGGACAAATAACGTTACCGTGTTTTGATAGATTTCAAAGAAAATAGAAAAAAGGTGATGATTTTTGGGGAAAAGATTATTATTAAAAATTTTATTTTATTTAAATTTTTGTTTAAAAGTTTATTTTAATATTTCGTTTTGATTTAAGACAATTTTATTTATTTTAATTTCAAAACAGACATACAATCAAGCAAAATAAATATATAAATATATGTGATGACATGTAAGGAACAAAACATTATTAAATTTAAATCATTTTGGTGATACTAACCAACAAAAGAAAAAAAAATGATGAGGAAAAGCTTACTCCTAATTATTAAAAACATATTTAATTAATATTTTACAAGATCCATCAAATTTGGTTTTTTTATAAATAAGATCGAAAATACAATGAACTTTAAGATCGTTACATTTAATAGAACGAAATGGTTTAGTTATTTATTATTTTTCTTATTTATTTGTTCATCTATACTAATATATAAAGCTGAAGAGTTTGCGACCAATAGGAGCGAAGAATATGTGGAAAGTGTTGAAAAAACGGCAAAAAATATTCAAATTTCTGCGTTTAACGCGCTTGTCTCAGGGAGTGCTTTGTCAAATTGAACAATATTCTTTTTGTGTTGAATTGTCAATTTATCGAGGAAGGCTTGAAGCTATATAATATTACACTGCACTTTCAATCAAATTGAAAAATTCTTTTTGTGTTGAACATATGTATGGAATATATCACTTTTTAAGCTATACAACGTAACGGTGCAATTTGCAAATAATAAGAGCAAAGCATGAGTGAAAATCCTTGCTTAAACGTGGAAAATTATACAATAATTGTAGGCTTCGAGTTAAGGAGAATTTCGACTTAGGAAAAGTCGACTGTTATACAATTTTAAAACAACTTCAAAACAAAATTCCGACGTGCGCATGATGCACAACTCAAGACGCACACCTGGCCGGTGGATGAGCGACAGGCGAACAAAGTCGCGGGCAACTGCTAGTAAACAATACTGCTCTCTACACCTTAGCAATCGCTTCTTCTCAAACCAATGGAAACTTTTCAATAAATGTAATACAACACTTTAAAAGAACCACTTTTCGCAAAACAAATAAAAATAAATTCGTTCTCCTTGATTCTCATGCCTTTGAGTGACCTTAAAAATGCATTACGCAGGAAAACAAGCTTGTTCCTAAATGAACACAATGAACTTTATTTTGAGTATTTTTCTACATGCACATGTCTACGTCTTGACAAGTGGTAAAATGGTAGGAATATGACAAGAACTTTCTTTTCTGAATGCGCAAAGGACCTTCGAGATGAAACTGCAATACATATTACTATAAAGCTATGATAAGGTTATTTTTTTCCTTGTCGCCTTTAGCACCTTAGCCCAATCAAAAATCTGTAACAGAACAAAATTGGGAACCCAATCTATTTGGTAGCTTTGAGAGGAAATGAAAGAAAATTGTATGTCCTTTCTCCTGTACCCTTTTTACCAAGTTGATAAGCACGAAGCAATAAAGGAGGTCGCTAGATTCAAATTGACTTAAAAGCTGATGTTGCATACGGTGACTGGATAAGGAGGAAGGAAAAGGTTCGTACAGGGTGACATGTGTAAGTAACTCTGCGTTTTCTGCTCGAATATAATTTATTTACCGCACTAGGAATCTAAGAAAGGTTATTATATTAACTTGTTTACAGTTCTATATTATTTGACTGTATACCCTGTCGATTTCAAACCATAAGATATGTTTGCATTGTTGATGATTGTTGTTGTTTATATTACCCTCATCTTCTAAGTATAAAGACTAGCTATTTATTCGTTTTATACTTTGACTTGAAAATATTGCAATCGTACCATACCAACAGAACTTCGAATGACAGAAAATAAAATTCAAGAGATACTTGAAGTGAAGTTTAAGTTGGCAACCTAAACGTGTTTATATAACTTTACGTGCACACTGTGTATTCGTAAGTCCTTAGATTGCTTATGGTTTATGAAGACGACGACACCAGACGAAGATGGAAGCTGTTTATAAAAATGAAAACTTAAACGACTACGACTACGATGACGACTTAAACGAAGACGACTTATAGCTGAATGTCTGGTCTTATTTCCTTCTTTCAGAGAGGATATCTCTGTGGGTGGTGTACACTTTATTTGCATAAAAAGTTTTTCAATTCGAAAACATGTGCATGTTTGGTGTTTCAGTTTCAGTGTGTCGTTTATATGGTTTTAGCAAAGAAAAATTATTATTTTAATGGTCGTCTACAAAGTAAGCGGATAAATACATAGAAGAGATGAATTAAAGTTTTGCATAAGAACGTTGAAAGTGCACTGCAAGTCTCACATGGTTTGTACTTATGTGTTGCTTTTAACCAAAGTATCAAGGCTTCGGAGGGGATAAGTTAAAAGTTTAAGAATGTGTGGAAGGTAAATAGGTTGTGAGTTAATGCGAATTTAAGACTGTGGTTTCTCTTTCAAAAAGTTTTTTTTTTAAATTAGCGTCTTATGAAATTTACTTTGTGAAGAAATTTTTCTTTAAATTGTTTGAGAAACTTCTTCTAGAACAGACAACATACACTTCATTTCTGAGAAATTTAAAATATGTTTTATTTCCATACAAAAAATAACGATCTTATCTCAAAGCGGATAACGTATTGAGCCCTTTCCATAGAGTTAAAACTTTGTCCCAGTTAATTTTGAACCAAAAAAAAAAAAAAAAGAAATTAATAAGATTGAATTCCTTTCATTATTCCTGTCTTGAATAATTAAACCACATGGTCCTGCAAATGAACGACGAGAAAGTGGTAATGCAATGTTCGTCCTTTCAGTCCATCACTATTACACACCCGTTTGGTGGGATCCATTTTCAAATACGTCGCCACCGTGTGAGTAAGTCACTCATTGCTCCCTTAAGGATAATTATTATCATCAATTCCAAAGTGTAGGGCTCCTTTGTTTCATTTTCAGTCACTTGGGATTCTAAGTAGCAGCTTGTACGAGAATATGGTAATGGATTTGATTTAATATGTCCAGGTCCTGCATTGACGTGATGTGATGATGCAACTGAAGCTGCTTCAGTGTCTGCTGCGTTTGGCGCTGACACATTTTTTTCTCAGTCAGATGGAATACGAACACAACATAATAGCCTTCCACTAATTTGAGAATGAAACAGCAGCCATACGGGGACACATACTGTAAAGTAGTACAGGGCCGAATTTAGGCAAATGTCTTGTTAATTTGTATTTTCGAAAAAGGCAATGAGTAAAATAAAAACAATATTTGTTTTTTCCAGTGTAAACGGCGCTATAAAATGGCATCAAAAGTTTATTTTCATAATTTATTAGATTTCTTGTAACGTAATGGGCCCAGAGTCAAATCAAATCTGGACCTTCAGCAAATTTAATAAGAATTAGGTTTGCTCCAAGGACATAACGACAAAACTAGAGTGAAGTGTGTTTTAAAGACCGCTCTTTTCTGTGTTGCTATAATGACAATGCGCCATCATCTTCACCATGGTCTTTGAATGAAAATGATAATTATGCATCCAGATTAGAAGAGGAATAAGTAAATGGAATCGATTGGTAGACTAATGACAATCATTATTTAATTCTTGAATTTGAAGTGTAAGCGTGTCGGTTGAAGCAGTGTTATATATGTTTCGGGCTCTGGCTCTCTCGAGGAAGTTAAATTTAATTTCTTGAATTATTTAAACGAATTGGAAAAAAAAAAAATTTATCAAGTACAAATTGGGATAAACCGCCTGGAAAAAAATCAATGCGTTTCCCAATCGGTCAGTTAATAAAACCAGCAGGTACCTTCTTTCGTTGTTTCTGTGGATATAGAATAAAAATCGTGAAATTCTGTAAGGACATCCTTCAATGAACTTAAACTCAAATTACCCGAAATAACGCATTTAATTAATACAAAAATAAGCCAGCAGGTAGCATTGCCCTCAGGTGTTTAAGGGAATCGATGCACGATGTCGATTGGAGATAAACGTATTTATAAATTTATAGGGGACAAATTTGCATACGTAATGATTGCAATTTGAAACAGATAAGTATTCGCAAAAAAGAATATACCTAGTGGGAAAAAATGCGATTATTTTGTTCGTAGTACATGCAGCTTTAACCAACTTTATCGCTTTAAATGAGGGAACGCGTGAAATTAAAATTAAGGCAAGAGATTAGTGGTATTGGTTCGACGGAAATAAATTCATGTTAAAAATGTTTGCCTGTAAGTCTGCAGTCGGCTTAAAACCGTAATTATGAAAGAGAGGTAGGTTTAAAGCACTAAAATACTTATCTTTGTGGCAAAATCATGAATACGAAATGTATTAAGACGAATTAAAGAGAAAACATTCTTAAATGTGATTGATTATTCCACTAGAACTGGATATCCAGGACAAAAGTATTCAAGCTCTTGTACAGAGGATAAACAATATTGAAAAAATGTTTTCAACGTACGAATTGTGGTGAAAAATATTTCGAAACAGAGTGCCTCAATTCTCTACAAAGGATTGATTTGAAAACAGAAATCAAATAATAAATAGGTGAAAGAAAATAAAAATAATAATATGAAAATTGTGGAAACAAAAAAACAACACAAGGGATGAAATTTACGACATTGACTTAATTCACACAATTCATAGGATTTGCTATTTTTCATTCAATCATATTACGAGTAGGTAGGAATTAATAAAAATGTATAAAATTAAAAATTTACTTTGGTTTCACGTTTGTACACCGATTTTTGTTTTTGTTAATATTAAATGAAAGCATATTGTTCCACCTGGCGTCAGAATTGATATTTACCAAGCTCTTTACCTGCTGTTCCCATGTTAAGAATACTAATTTCGCCAAAATAGGAACCTGCCTTTAATGATGCCATCACAGTTTTACCATTATCGGCCACCACCTGAAGTCGCCCTCGATTAACAATATACATTTCCTTACCCACTTCACCTAGATTATCATTCAAACGTATGATATTATTTCCAATAAAAAAGATATAAGACTTTATAAATTACCTTTTCGACAGATGTAGTCACCAGGTGAAAACAGTACCGGCCGCAATCGTAATACCAGTTCACACAGGAAACCAGCTTCGGTGTTTTGAAATATTTCGACTCGCTTAAGTGTATCTAAATGGACGTTAATTGCTATTTCAGCCTAAAAAATAAAAATGTTTAATCAATTTTATGACAAATTTTCAAAGGAAGTACCTTTAGTTTATCAGGAAGACAGGATACGGCTCGCTCTTCGTCGGAACACTTTTGGGTTAGCCACAAATAGTCGAACCATTTGATGACCTTCACCTGAAGATGATTTGGTACTCGACGCATTCGCATGTACGTCTTCACGCCATCTAATTTTGCTGTAATAAAAATAACACACACACACACATAAGAAGCACGTTTTATTTGGATGAATTAAATAGCAGATTGGTAATACAAAAAGAAGAGGAAAAAAAATAA
Organism: Sphaerophoria taeniata; assembly: GCA_943590905.1. NCBI lineage: Eukaryota > Metazoa > Arthropoda > Insecta > Diptera > Syrphidae > Sphaerophoria > Sphaerophoria taeniata. The sequence goes on from OX016540.1 coordinate 1,305,586, forward strand.
TAAATTGGCATGTTCTCTCTCACAACCACATAAATCCATCACTGGAAATCCCTGGACATTTATTTTTACTTATACGTAATAGGAATGCTATCGTTTTTGTGCTCACACCTTATGGGGCGGGTGTGAGGAGGAACACGATTCGTGCCGTTAACTTATCTTATTTTCAAATAAAAGAAAAAGAATGTGCATACTTTATTCATTGACTATTCCTATTGTTATCGGTAGGTTTGGAGAGCGTTTTATTGAGAGTCTCCAACTCTGTCTAGATGTGACCGTCTCAACTGTATAGCTATTGCAGTGTTCACAGAATATTTACAAATAATGAAAATAGCGTGGTCACATGGTCACACCAGAAGTAAAGTCAAGAGAAAAGTCCTGTTGCCTGATTAAAGTGAATCTCGTTCAGTCGCACCAACTTCTAGGATTTCTTTTTATCTTTCTCTTTTTTCTTACAAATACGTGACAACGTAAAGTACTTTCCATCTCAGGGCAATAAATCTTTCGATTTCTTGTTTTTATATCCTGAAAATACTCCATGAGCATTGCCCACTCAACCCATCGAATTCAATCGAAGGTTTTCGCCTGCACTTGAAGAGATGCAGGAAAAAAGTTGCATGATGCAGACATTAGAGTGGTATCACGATTCATTGCGTAAAAATGACACGGATAGAAGCTGCAAAGTATTTGTCTGGTATATTTGTCCTGATGCTAAGATTTCTATCTCGCATGAACCGTAACAACCGAACGGAGTGACGGTCTGAATTGAGATAAAAGTTTTTAATTGCTCATGGAGATAGTTTTAAGCGAATCGAATGTGTGAATAGTCACAAGTACATATCAGGTCAATCTCTAGTGCAGTTTGCTTTGCTCAGGTTTGAAAATTTATTAGATTTTCTTCGTAATGAAGTTAGTCCAGGTTTGTGCTAAGACATTATGTTCCTTTTGTTGTGATTGCCAATAAAATTTCAGCAGACATAACAATTCCAACGCAAAAAACAGCTAAAGTTATACATAACTCTCAAATTCTTATATGCCACAGGACATAACTCTCCAAATGGAGTAATTGCAGCTGTAAATATATCTACTAAGAGCCATACTTGGGTAATTTATTGTCATTGCTGCAAGTATCTGCGGTTACTGTCTTTTATACAATACCATGAAGCTGTAGCAGAACCGTCCAACAGACACAGATCTTAATAGATTCCACGCACAGGAAACATCCATTCCGTAACACATGTCGATATAATAAATACATTTTTTTCGAAACATCACCACCCAAAAATGGCATATCTAGCAGCAAGTCCACGTTTCCTAACTTCAGCTTTATATACTCTTGCCTTGCAAGATTCAGGAAATTATTATCCTTTAGAGTTGCGCAAAACAGTTCCATGACCGGAACGAACATGGAACGGTTCTTTTGGTAGTCGGAATTAGTTCCTGGAACTAGTTCCGCGGAACTGTTAAGGTTCTGTAAATGCATAAAAACTAGAACATGGTAACATGAACCAATAAGCGAAAGGCAGAGTTGTTTTCTTGGTTGGTTTCTTTCAATCCACAAACCACAAACAAAAACCAACAAAACAATAACAAACAATTAAAGATACACTACACAATATGCTTAATTGCTAATACCAATACGAATAAAATGCACATCATTTTTCATTTTCATCTTTCATGAACGAAATAAACTAGAATCCAAACCAGTTTTGTCTTTTAATGTTCATAGTTCCGACTCCGATCCAAAGGAACTATGTCATACGCGAGGAACTACGAACCTTCGGAACTATGAGTATTAACAGAGATATCAGACATCAGACCGATCAACGTTCATTTCGTTCTAGATCATATTAACAATACAAACACGCTTCAATCCATCTTCAACCTACCTACACATGCTAATACAATGGTGGTTGGTTTGATATTTCACATTCATTCGTTCCATTTGTGTGTGAATAGTGTTAGTGTATACCTACAAGCACAAGAGCGCGATTCTTTCCACTTTCATATCATACATATCCATATCCAGTCGGAACTATGAACTGCTCAACAAACATGTGTTTTGTTCTTTCTTTCCACTTTCATACCATATCCAGTCGGAACTATGAACGAACATGTTTAGTTCGTTCTCTTTCCATTTTCATACCATATCCAGTCGGAACTATGAACATGTTTAGTTCTTTCATGTCCATGTCCGGAACTATTTAGGTTCAGACTTCGGAACGAAAGGAAATGTCTCCGGGAGAGGACATAGTTCCTGGAACTATACATGTCCGGAACGACTCATGTCTATTATCCTTTAGCCTCCTCGTCACATAGTTAAAACGGACTACTTGTGCTGTATAATTTTCACATAACAAAATAGGACTTTTATTCTACATTCATGTGTAATGGTGTGTTTTTGTTGTGTGTTGAAGAAAATGTTCCTTCCCAGTGGCAAATTTCATCCTCAATGAAAAATTTCGGTGAAAAGAGCAAGGAATTCATTCCACACTTTTAAGAGGAAAAATAAGGTAATGATTTCATAGGAACAAAGTAATGCCCTTTTTCCTCTGTACATTTTCTCTATTCTATTAACGCTTTCGTTTCTTCGCATACCAAAACGTTGTGATTTCAGTAAGGAAAAGTCCTGCACAGCTTCACGAGTTCGTAATTGGCATTGAGCGCTGTGTTGTTTTCATAAAAGAAGAATAAACGAACAAAAAAGAAACACAAATATTTTCTAGCTACTAGCAGCTGATAATTTTTTTTTCTTTTAAGGGTGGAAATGACCTGCAAGATTGCGTGTATATAAACATTATGTACTTTCTACCTTTATTGATCGAGGAAGACGCGACGACCGATGACGACGCAACGCTTTTGGTTTTTTCCACTGTCTTTTTTTGTTTGCGATAGTCAAAAAAATGTTTTGTTCTATGTTAAATCAGTACAATCGAAATCTTAGTTAAAGACGGTTGACGTGAAGAAAGTGTAAATTATTTTTAAAGTGAATTAACTATATCTAATAAACAGCACAGAATATAATCGAAAGTATTTACCAGGTATTCAAATATAAATATTTATTTTCGACACATATAGAAATAAAATTAAACTAAACATTTCTTAAAGGTATTCTGGAATCTGGCATGTGGACGTGGAGCAACTTAAGAGTCGTTTAGCGGCAAGAATTTAAAAAAAAGTAGAAGATCCAGCAAAGATTTGAATTGTGTCTATATAATATTATTCAAAACAATATTGTGTTCTTTTCAGAAATATTTAAATAGAAAAAAAAATTAATAAATTTGTTTTGATATTTATGATCACTGTAATTATTTCAAAAAACTCTTTTTTAAAAAGAAAAAAGATTTCAAGATTTCACAGCTGCATTTTCATAATATTTTCATTCATGAAAAAAGTAGTGGAAAATTCAACTTTCAAAAAAGGGATGAGTTCACCAATGAGCTATCATTTAACATTTCATCGGAGTTAGAGAACAAATGAAAACACAGAGTACTTTTATTCAATGATTTCACTGATGCATATTCACCAAGATATTCACTTGGTGAACTCCAATGACAGCCCCGTGTTAATTTCACCAAATGATTCACCTTCAAATTCATGGGTGAAGCTACCAATCCTTGGTGAATCGCATGGTGATTCCTTGGTGAAAATTGGGAAATTTGCCACTGGGTTCCAGGAGTGGAATGGCGATGTACCATGAGTGTATATGTATTGTATATCAACTTCCTCGGTGGTGCGGTCGGCCCCAAATACTGAATTATCTCAAGACCAGACCGAGGCTGCGGTTAAATTTCATGCTGTTGCTAGAGTCTGCTGGTGCCGCTTGATGGCCACTTCTGAAATTGCTGCAGTCACTAAAGCCACATAGACACTCAAGCTCAATAAAAATACTATTTTGTGTTGTTTTTTATATATATTGAATGGGACAGGGACCTGCAGAATGTAAATTTTAGTTATATTGGCAGAATTTATTGAGGCAATTTCTCTCGATAGAATAAGAATGCAAATTATCTTGATATTATCTTGCTTTTGTTTCTTTTTATAACTGTTCGCTCTTGCAAAATTTTGATGTCAAGTTGGATACTCAATATTGACCGTTTTATTGAGTTGGCATTTTGGCAAAAATGTGTGAAAGAAAAGAAGAACCAGACATGGCCAGTTTGTGTTCATTCACCGTCAATATACCATAAGGTTGCTTAAATTACATATTATAGTATTTTTTGTCGGTTTTTACAAGAACTGCAAGTCATTAAAATATTTAGAAAACTCAAAATACTTACAATGAAAAGCCGGAATAATGATCCGAAATTAACTTAATTCAACTTCAACGTTTGTGAACTTTCAATTGCTCAATAACTCTTTCAAAAATATTTTCAATCCCAACTAAAAATACTTTTTTTTTCAAAAGAAATATTTAGAGAAATTGCTTTTGTAACAAATATTTTCGTCTAGTCAGAAGTCAAAATCGAATATCAATTGCGTGCAACTTTTTCCATCGGTTACCAAAGAACCGGAACCCACTTCAACTTGGGTAATGTACATTTTTGGGCTGGGTTTTCTTCTAAACTATTTGAAAATGCTACATATAACTACGAATGTTTATATTTTTATGATGGTATCCAATTCCAATTGATTGGAGTTTGGGTAAAGTCAAGTCTTCACCTCTTCAGAATAAAATGCTTCAATAATATGACAGTTTTATTGGATTTGTCTTTTAAAATCATATACACTAGTCAAAACAATTAAAGGAACACTTGAAAAAACTCAAAAATGGAGTGGTTTTTTATAAGGCTGTATCTCAGTAGAAAAAAGTCGGATTGAAGTGAAACAAAAAGTTTTTCAAAGGTTATTATTTTTTCTTTTCAAATTATTTTGAGTTAAGAAAGTACCGTTAGTCGTTTTCACTTGAGCGTAAAAAATGTTCACTCAATTTCAAGATCGAAAAAAATAAACTTTGATTGTTCATAAAATGAGCGGAAATATTTTTTTAATCCAACCAATCTAAGATTCAATTTGAATTATTTATTTCAATTCGTTAAATTCTAACGGTAACAAAAGAATCTTACAACAAACTTATAAAATATTAGTGTTTATACAAGCAAAATCTTAGATTATTTGTTATACATACATTTTATGTGTTTCTGTTGTAAAACCTTAACTTGAGGTTTAGCGATTTTAAATTATCATCAAAGGAATTGATTAAGTCATAATTTGTATTTAAAATATTTATTAAAAGATTTATTGGACTATTCATACCGTAGTTTGACCGACTAAATGTATTACTAAGTGGTAATTGTCTTCTGAGTGAAAAATTATTTATATTAAAATTGAATCGGCAAAGAATTGTGGAAGCAGATATTGATCCGTTTAAAAGACCGACAATAAAGCAAAACTGTAAATACGATCTATGACAAGATAAGGTCGGTAGGTTTATAAGTTTAAGTCGATCAATGTAAGGTGGTAAGTTATGCCTATCCGACCAATTAAAGAAACGAAAACAAAACCTCAGAAACCTTCTTTGTACAGACTCCAATCTATTAATATGAACTGCGTAATATGGGGCCCAAACAACACATCCATATTCCATAGTAGATCTTACAAAAGAGACATATAAGGATTTTAAAACATAAGGGTCATGAAATTCACGAGCAAATCTTTTGATAAAACCTAGAGTCATATTAGCTTTATTAATAACATAGTCATAATGGTTAGTGAAAGTAAGTTTAGAGTCTAGAACAATACCAAGGTCAGTAATACATGAAACGTTACTAAGAGGAGACGAATGTAATAAATAAGAATAGTCAAGAGGGTTTTTCTTACGTGTAAGACACATAGTTTTACATTTATTAATATTTAAGACAAGACTATTTTTATTGCACCAATCCCCAAACCTATTGAGATCTTCTTGAAGAAGATCAGAGTCATTTATTGAGTTAATTTTACGAAAAATTTTAACGTCATCAGCATAGATTAAACACATAGAGTTCTCTAAGACAGAAGGGAGATCATTAATAAACAACACAAACAAAAGAGGCCCAAGATGGCTGCCTTGGGGTACACCGGAATTAACTTTGAAAAATTTAGAGCGTTCGTTTTTAAAAACTACACTATAAAACCTATCTAGAAGGTAGGAAGAAACCCATTTAATAAATCGCTCATTAAGACCAATCAAACTTAGTTTTTTTAAAAGGGTATTATGGTTTAATTTGTCAAATGCTTTTGTAAAGTCAGTAAAAATACAGTCAATTTGTTCTTTTTTTTCAAATGCGTCAATACAGTAAGTTGTGAATTGTAATAAATTTGTCACAGTAGATTTTTTCTTTACAAAACCATGTTGATTTTCACATAAGATGGACGAGCAATGAAACGACAATATATCACAGATAATTGATTCAAATAATTTTGGTATGGTGGATAGTTTGGCAATTGGCCTATAGTTAGACACTTGGTTTTTCATACCGTTCTTATGAACAGGAATTAAAAATGAATTCTTCCATAGAGTTGGAAATATGGAACAGTTTATAGACAGATTGAAAAGAACAAACAATGGATAAGACATATATATTGCACATTTTTTTAACATAAAAGATGGCACTCCATCAGGACCTGGACTTAAACATTCATCTATACTGTCAATATACTTAAGAATAGTTTCTTCTGTGATTGAAAAATCTATGGAATTAAGATGGGAGAAGCTTTCAGTAGCGAAATTGTCATAAGTGTCACACGTAGGCACATTGTCAAATGCAATCTGGAAAAAATCCGCAAACATGTTCGCAATTACTCCAGGCAGATGACTGGAAGAGTTTAAATAATTTAAATTGGTAGGATAACCATCGGATTTTCTTTTAGAATGAACAAACTTCCAAAATTCACGTGGATTTGACTTAAGATTGCTTTCAACTTGGGATATGTAGTCTGTGTAAAGAAGGTTCGTGTAGTTAATGAATTCATCTCTGTGAGTTATATATTCATTTTGAGCTTCGTCAGTCCAATATCTATTCAATTTAATCCATGACTTGTTTCTTCTATTTTTAAGAATTTTAACGTAAGGGTCAAACCACGGTGGAACATAATTTAAAAGTCTTTTTCTTTTTAAAGGAACCGTTTCCAAGAAACAATTAAAAAGTGTTGAATAGAAGCGAAATACCATTTCGTCGAGACTAGCATTACTGAACAAAGTATTCCAATCAATATTATTTAGTAAGAGAAAGAGATCAGTAAAATTACATTTTCTAAAATTGAATTCATGCATATCCTTACAATGGTTACAATTGTTTTTAAAGTTAAGATTAAAGGAGATGGATAACGCTGGATGGTGTCGATCTTCATTTACCAGTACAGTATCAGATGCAAATACTGTACAATCAGAGTAGTTAATATCCGAAAAATAGACTAGGTCTAGGATTTTGTCATGTTGATTATTAATCTCATTGATTTGACTGAGACCAAAAGAGGCCATACCATCGATCAAGAGAGATTCGTTCAACGATGAAATATTGCCAGCAGAGAAGATATTAGTGTCAGGTACTTTGAACCAATCGATATTTGGTAGATTAAAGTCACCAACAATCAATAATTCGTCAGAAGGTTCCAATATATCATTTATAGAATCGATGCAGTCAAGGCATCTACTATAGGTGTCATTGTTTGAAGATGGGGGAATGTAACAGGCAACGATGTACAAATAGCCGGACGTCAATTTTAGCCTAACACATAATATCTCCAAGTTATCGTCCAAAAAATCGTTGACAAGAAAGCATAACAGGTGCGGACGAACAGCGATTAACACTCCACCACCAACAGTTCCTATGTTAGGATCTCTGTGGCGATCACGTCGGAAAATCTCATATCTCGGGTCAAATAACTCCGTGTTAGAAATCGTAGAATTAAGCCATGTTTCCGTCAGAACAATTATATCGTGCGGAATGTTGTTGATATTTTTGTAGACCTTGTTGGTCTTTGTCCTTAGCCCTCTCACGTTTTGATAAAACATTAGTAATTTTTGTAGCTGCGTTGGTTGATGTGTTGCGTTGTCGATTCTTTCCGAAAAGGAAAAGAGTTCTTAGGTTCTCTTCTGTTTTGGAACTCGTGAAATACTATACCCTGTGGCCAAAATGAGGTTGAGTTCATGATGTGATAAATTGAGTCAGGCGCTTTTATTTTGAATGATGAGTAATTTGAGTAATTTCGATGTATCATTTTCTCGACAACTGTTGATTGAAGTGTGCCAATTTTCATCTTGATGTGATTTTTTATATCCAGAGCATTTGTTGAAGGATGAAGCTTAGATATGAATAGTTTTTTTGTAAGTCAATATTTAGCAGAGTTATTAGGGTCCAAAGTCAAAATTGTGTTTTTGCATGTAAACCCATTTTTTGATTAGAAAAAAATCATAGCGATCTGAATTAAACAGTTAATTAAAGCCAACAAAATTCTCAAATTGAATCTTAGATTGGTTGGATTGAAAAAGTATTTCCGCTAATTTTATGAACAATCAAAGTTTATTTTTTTCGATTTTGAAATTGAGTGAACATTTTTTACGCTCAAGTGAAAACGACTAACGGTACTTTCTTAACTCAAAATAATTTGAAAAGAAAAAATAATAACCTTTGAAAAACTTTTTGTTTCACTTCAATCCGACTTTTTTCTACTGAGATACAGCCTTATAAAAAACCACTCCATTTTTGAGTTTTTTCAAGTGTTCCTTTAATTGTTTTGACTAGTGTATATTTACTAGCTGACCCGACAGACTTCGTACTGCCTCAATCGATAAAAAAAGACCTAGACTTTTGTAGCCCGCTACCATACTACTTGCTACCCTCCTCCCTCCACTACCGTCTATCCGCTACCCCACTACCCACTACCCGCTACCCGCTACCCAATATCTACACACGCTACCCGCTTAACCGGTAATCGCTTCCTACTACCCGCTACCCCACCCCCTCTATACGCTATCCCGTTATACCCAGCTTCACAGTTACCCAATACACCATTAATTGCTACCCACTACCCGCTACCGTGAGAGAGTGAGTGAGTGAGTGAGAGAGAGAGTGAGTGAGTGAGTGAGTGAGTGAGTGAGTGAGTGAGTGAGTGAGTGAGTGAGTGAGTGAGTGAGTGAGTGAGTGAGTGAGTGAGTGAGTGAGTGAGTGAGTGAGTGAGTGAGTGAGTGAGTGAGTGAGTGAGTGAGTGAGTGAGTGAGTGAGTGAGTGAGTGAGTGAGTGAGTGAGTGAGTGAGTGAGTGAGTGAGTGAGTGAGTGAGTGAGTGAGTGAGTGAGTGAGTGAGTGAGTGAGTGAGTGAGTGAGTGAGTGAGTGAGTGAGTGAGTGAGTGAGTGAGTGAGTGAGTGAGTGAGTGAGTGAGTGAGTGAGTGAGTGAGTGAGTGAGTGAGTGAGTGAGTGAGTGAGTGAGTGAGTGAGTGAGTGAGTGAGTGAGTGAGTGAGTGAGTGAGTGAGTGAGTGAGTGAGTGAGTGAGTGAGTGAGTGAGTGAGTGAGTGAGTGAGTGAGTGAGTGAGTGAGTGAGTGAGTGAGTGAGTGAGTGAGTGAGTGAGTGAGTGAGTGAGTGAGTGAGTGAGTGAGTGAGTGAGTGAGTGAGTGAGTGAGTGAGTGAGTGAGTGAGTGAGTGAGTGAGTGAGTGAGTGAGTGAGTGAGTGAGTGAGTGAGTGAGTGAGTGAGTGAGTGAGTGAGTGAGTGAGTGAGTGAGTGAGTGAGTGAGTGAGTGAGTGAGTGAGTGAGTGAGTGAGTGAGTGAGTGAGTGAGTGAGTGAGTGAGTGAGTGAGTGAGTGAGTGAGTGAGTGAGTGAGTGAGTGAGTGAGTGAGTGAGTGAGTGAGTGAGTGAGTGAGTGAGTGAGTGAGTGAGTGAGTGAGTGAGTGAGTGAGTGAGTGAGTGAGTGAGTGAGTGAGTGAGTGAGTGAGTGAGTGAGTGAGTGAGTGAGTGAGTGGGAGTTTAACTTCGGAACTAAATGACCTAAAAACTTGCATTCTGGTCTTATCTAGAGGTTCTCAAGGGGTCTGAAAATGCGGCAAAATGGTTCCAGTAAAGGATGGTACTGCAGTGTTTGCTTCTCGCTCGACTTGGCGGATCACTACCGTGCCCCCCGATAAGTGGAAATGAAAACATTATATTAACAATCAAAAATAATTTATCAGAAAATATCAAATCGATGATGAATCATAAGTGGCAATATCATACATTTTGATACTGTTGAGGATCTAATACCACTTAAAGAAAACAAAATAATAAATAATGTTTGATTATTTTCCAAAAACGCAACTAAACCGAAAACCTATTCAAATTAAATATCTTCGACTTTATCATTTCATGACATGACCAACTAGCAGTGGACTAATTTGTCACTTCATTTTTGGATTCAAGCGATTTTAAACGCCAAGAAGCGATAAAAACAATAAAATTCGAAAGTTGTTTCATTAAGTTCAATTAAAATGAAAATTAAATCCACACCATCAATTTCAAGGACAACTTTTTACTACACTCTTAATTTTCAACAACGCACCAGATTGTCAACGTTGTCGCAAGGAAAAAAGATAAATTATGCCAATGAAATTTATTTTAGCCAAATTAAAATTGAGCACTTTAAGTACCACCAAACTGACCAATGACCATCCAACAGGAGTCAAAGACCGATATGAATCCTCGAAGAAGACGACCGCCTGTCGAATTTGTAATTGCATTTTCATTGAAATTTTGTACGACCAAAATGTGTGTGCGCTTGGTGTATACAATATGCCACCGGCTGGTGGGACGACGACGACCAACAAAGCGACACACGGCAGCGTGCAACTGTAAGCTCGCTTTCCTTTGACACACAAAACATCCTACAGGCAGAGATTGCTCTATATGTATATGTTGGTACGTAAATATTCATTAGGCGGGTGTCAGAGAATGGAAGTACCTACAACATTTTTCGAAATGAATTGTTAAAAGCTACTTAAACGAAGTACTGTCATTCAACGAGTTCGAGTTGACGTTCGGCTACAGTTAATTTTTTGTTCGAGAATCTGGATACACGTGAATTGCTTCTGAATTAATCCTTCAATCATCCAAATGACAATAAAATGCCATGAAATGGTCAAATGTTGAAATAGAAAGCATAGTCATGCCATATAGACAAAGTAACAAAGAATAAACTAACTATGCCAGAATGATCTCAATGAAAAGTGGTCAGTTGTTCTGTTAAATTAAAATCTCAATTTTGCAAAACTCCATCGAAAATTCCTACGTTTGACTACTATTTAAGAACCAATATCTTTTTTTTCTGTATAAATTCATTAATATCTTGAATTTCAATATTGAATTTATATTTCATTTATTATTATTCATTTATTTAGTATAATATGTGATATGATAACCCAACTGTGAAATGCTAAAAAAATTTAAAAACATGTTGTCTACAATCTTTGGTCATTCACATTTTCACTTATTTTTCTGGAAATCTAATTAAACAGAAATCATGCGGAAATCTGTCAGACAAGTTGTTGAGCAGTAAAATATGAAAATGATATATAAAATTGTATCGTGGATAGTTGAAAGTTGGCTTTTTATTATTTAGATTTTAAATTTACTTGTGAGTGACATACAGGAACGGTAGATTTGATACAATTTTAACTTTAAGTTTCTGCTAGTGTTATTGAATGTTGAATGAAGTTGAATGGAAGTTTATTTTGTGACACCAATTATTCATCTATTCTCAATTTCAACCCAACTCCCAGTTGTCGTTGACCTGCTTGCTTTCCGATCAAAACCAAAGTTAATTGGAAATCCTATTTTTGAGATGTCATCGATCTTATCCTCTGTTTTCGCTTTGATTTAAGATCCAAAGCTTTGATATGTGTATGTTTTTCTTCACTTCACTTCTCGTCTTTCAACTCAACAAACAATAAGAGAAAAAAAAACAGCATCTGATAAAATTGAAGGTTTTAAATGAATTACCTATTGTTGGACCTATTTTCTGCAGGACATGTCATACTGAAATCGACCATGTCCGAGTGAAAACGATTCATCAATTTCTAATGTCATTCCTTTTCGAAAGTAAACAAGAGTGTAGGGTGCCCTTGTTGTCTCCTACGTATAAGGCTCGTAAGTTGTAAGCTCCATACTCAATTATATGTCGAAATCTTGAATGTAGGGATATGCTGTCAAGTTTATCTCTGGGCTCAAGCTCATTTCTCAAAGCAAAATTTCTGTTTTTATTGAGATACTTGATCACGGTTTGTCCCAACATATCGCACAAGAAAACAGAGTAAAAGAAAAACATCGTCCCTTACTTTATTACTATTGTCGATACAAATATATGTATTTGTTGTTGTTTTTCTTCAAGCCAAACCCGAACCAGGATGAAAGTTTGAGTAGGTATATAAATGTTTTGTGACTTAAGTTAGAGTTAGAGACCGTATAGCGTATAGGTAATCATTTTAATGGAAGTGCCATGTACTTTGGGCTGACCAAACTATTCACCAACAGACTTTCACGTGCAAGTAAATTAATATCTCTTCTTAGGTTCTCAGGCAATTTGTATAGATTGAGTGTTGGGTTTGGTTTTATAACATGGCATTAATCAAAGTCGAATGAGGGTTTATTTGGATAGCCTTTTTCTTTGGTTTGTTTTTCATTTATATCGTCTCTGAGTGGGAGTGGGGGTAGTTTGATATGTGTATAATGAAAATGAGTAACTATGACATTTATTTGAATCGATCGTTTTAATTTGGCTTCAATATGGGACGCACTTTTGGGAGTATTTTATTTAATAGGTGTTTTTGTGAGATTGTTATTGCCGTGTATTTATTTAATTGATTATGATTATTGTATTCAGTGGATTTACTTTATTGGAAATTTTCATATTTAAATTTGTGGCATAGATGGTTAAATTGCATTTATGATAAGATACACAAAGAATCAATTCAACAAATGGCACACACAGCCTCATAATAACCGTCAGTAAAAAAGCGTTTTGCGCACAATGAATGTGTTCTAAAACTAAAAATAGAAAAGAATAATGTCTCGTTTCTCAAAGCACATCATACGCAGCATTCTTTTCACAACATTTTCATCTCGACAGAAAAAATTATAATTCGCATTCCTCTGGCTCATAAAAGCGATGACTTTCATAGCAACAAAAGACATATTTTCCATTGTTGAAAATAAGGTTTGAATATTACTGTATCCTTGTGTGCAACATTCACACAAACTTGTATTATACTCAAATGCTTAAATGTTAACTGAACAAAAAGGGATATTCATTATCATTATCATTCAAAGGACGCAAGGATCTGTATAGGTACGTTACTTTCAGATAAAAATGCAACTGCATTTTTTTCATTAAAGATCTAAATATACAAAACAGAAAAAAACTGACATTTCACTTTTTTAACTAATCCACCCAAGCTTAACATTTGAACGATGTCATCATCAGAAACTGAAACGAAAATTCCTAATTATACCCGAAGGCGATGCGAGAGTGCAAGGACTACGAACTGAAAGCTACGACAAAGACAACGAAAACAACGATGACGAGGAGACGAGAACTGTGCATAAAAAAGAAGTAGTTTAGTGAATTCTTTTTGAAAAGTTGTAGAATGTCCCCACTCCCCCTTGTTCAACTCGAAAAGATTTAGATTTACAAGAAAAAAAAAACGATTATAACTCAAATTGAAAACGCATTACGTTTTCCGATGCAAAACCGCGAAATAATTGCTTAAAGCTTCGAGGTTTTAACTTTGAGCTGAAAATGATTTTTTTTTTTAAAGAATTTTTGAAAATAACTTTTCAATATTTTTGTATTGAGCTAGATTAAATTAAAACTTCATAAAATGAAATTGCTCTCATAAAGAGTCCAAAAAGCTCTTCTTCCGTAAGCATTATATCGACATTAAATATAAGTTCGCCTGAACATAAAGCAGCTGATATTCCATTGTCATATTAAATTCTGTATGTGTCATTAAGGTCCACAGTAAGCTAGCTAACGTATGCACCGAAAAAGTATCGTTGGTGAAGGTGAGCATAGTAAATAAATGTGTACACACCTAAGTAAAGGTAAAATAAAGTTCTTAAAATAGATTTAATGGTGTCTCTAGGACATTTAAAGACTTAATAATGTTAAAACTTTGTGTTCGTTATTTTAATGTTTTTATTGCGGATGTAGGATGACAGCCCAGAATAGATTTTGATACTAATGCAACATGTATGTGCTTTGTGGAACAATAATTTTCTATACCTACTGTTGGTATAGTCTCAGCCTAACTGTGGCTGTATTTAATAGCATAACAAAGGGTAACGAAATATTGTATATTAAGTGCTACATTCTTTTAACGGTATTCTGTTCCTGGATTGAAAACTAATTTTAAAAATTGTTGTGCTTTCATGTTGTTCTATTTTTGCAAAATACCTAAAAAAATAATATTATTTCTCTTTGCTAATTCATAAAACGAAAAAAATGGTACGTATACGCCACAGTGACCCAACCATGCAAGAGCATTGCTCTTTCTACTATATTTGGTTTCATTTTACTGTTTTATGCAGTGCTGATACGATTTTAAATTTCCATCCGTAAAAATCAATTTTAAGTCATCCTCATCACTTTAAAGAAAAACACACTCTCCAAATTTGAACATCCACGAATTCGCTTTTTACAATCATCTAAATTCTCTTATTACATTTTTCAAATGCTAATCTGCTTGGAGACTGTCGATCAATTTGCTTTTGATTGCAACAAAGCCCTCCGGACTTTTTGCCAATGCTGCATTACCTCCTCAAAACTTGAATTCAGTTTTAGTGCCACTTATGATTTGTTGGCTAACAAACTGCTTACTCAGCAAACAAAAACTACATATAGATGTACCTATAAGAGCAATGTTTACTATTCTCAACACAAATGACCCAAAAACCAACCAAAGGAAATAGAACGCACATGAGAACAATCAGACCTTGGCTAACAAAGGTTTCAATGATAACCTCCACCACCCTGCCTTTTTCTGTACAAACTTTTTTTTTATCCTTTATTTTATGTAACTCAATAAGCTAATGAAGTGTAGATGAAAAAGCATTTTATGCTTTGTACATGCGGATAATGATTTCCGTACGTGTCAAGTTCCTATTGCCCCCAACCCCACCGCACCGTCTCTCATCGCTCTGAAAATCTTTATCGTTTGCTGTAGAGCTTGATATGGCCCAATCCCAATGGAATTCAATACTCATAGTACATCCTAATTATCTCTTTTACGTCAGCAACACTTTCGATGACACCCAAACGAAACGACGAACCAAAATAAAACAAAAAATAAACAAAAAAAAAACTTGATGAAAATCAAGAGCTAAAATCACGAAGGAACGAACGAGAGTAACCTACTTTCGATATTTTGCTTCTGTACGTATTAGTATTTCTAGCATTCCCCCTGCCCCCTTAAAAAAGAAAAAAAAACAACCCAAACCCAAGGATATCATCATTGAATTCTAAAAATAGAAAATTTCCACGATGTCGCATGAGGTCGATCAATATTTTGACCGGCAATTCTATTTTTAGACAAAAATGGTTGTTCATGAAAATCCTTGAATGCAAGGATAACCTATTTTTGTATCTCAATAGGTACAGAAATATCTATATTCGTTTACGTGTACCGTTACGTGCAATGTTCTGTGCATTCTACATATATTTGTTTGTATATGAATTTAACTCACTCATAGCTCTAGCTATGATATATTTTATAGCACTATGGCTGGTGTTGCTGGTGTTATTTGCGTTTGTGTGCATTGAGTTTTTGTGCGCAAAGTGCTGCACCATCAACATCATCATCGTCATCATCAACGAACAACGAACAAGGAACAACAAGAGCAGCAGCAATCTCTAAAGCATGTAACATTCACTTACCTCGTTTTGTGGGGTGATAGCACACAATGTGTTTGTGTTTGTGTATGAGTGTTGGTGTGTGCGTCTGCATGTGTGTATTTTTGCAATTGCAAGCAAACTAACCACCTTACTTCTGAGCAGCCACTCAACCCTGCCTCTCTTCCCTTCGTTTGCTTTTTGTATAACCTTAGGGATATTGGAAAATAAATTTCCGCACAGGAATTGAAAACACTGTGAGTTAAAGTGTACTTTTACCTCTGTGTTCTGGTTACAGAGTTGCCAGAAGAAAGTTTAAATTTGTAAAAACAGCCAAATATTTCAATGAAAATATATCAATGAAAATCAGTAAAATAAAAGTCTTAAATCAAGCGTTCATAGATACAAAAATGCTTACCGGCAACACAATCACAAGACAAACTTAAATCAAGGTATTTTATAATACCTGCGCTTCTGTTGAAAGTTTCTGTGGAGCAGCAGCAAAGACCAAGAGGTTAATAAGGAAAAGCCAAGAATACAACATGCGGAGAGAAACATACATGTCTTAAAATCATGTTTCGAACTTTAACTCGGGGGAAACACGAGAACGAACCGCGACCAAAGACTCACTGCAATCTAATCAGAATTTAACGAGACACGAATATTCTCAAGTGCTGCACAATCCTGGCGGATTGCTTCAATATCTTGACATTTTCTTGAAGTGCGACATGAATTTTATTCGCGTTGCGTTGCGATTCGCAGACACTTACCACCACACAGCATAACAGGGAATTCGATATTGCTTGCAGGCAATATAGTTAGTTGGGAAATATTCAAGCATCAAGTGTTGCCGCTATTGCTGCATGCACTATTTGGCCCTCGCGTGAATTCTGCAAAATCCTTCTTAGCAGGTATTTATGCCCCTGGGAGTTAGAGCAAGGACAAGTGAATATAGAATAACATAACCGTTGGATTAAATATACATACGCAAAGGATCCTGCTTTATTGGCATTCAAGTCGTTGAATTTAAGCATCTCTATAATATGCACATGTGTACTTCAATATTTCGCATAAAATAAATTTCAAACGCATATACCCGTAAACATCTTCAAGATGTGAAACGCATTTTCTTTTATACATATTTATACTTTACTCTCAGGAATGAGGATCTAACCTATATTTTCGGAAAATGAGGAATGGGAATGGGGATAATTTGAATCTGGGTTATCGGAAGATTTTTGAATACTTGGTGATGGTTCTTGAGGGAGAAAATTCAGAAGGGAGCCATGAGAAAATGGGAAACATTGTCGGAATACCTTCAGTTCATGGATTAGTAAAACAAAACTTTATTTTTATTCGTAGATTTTACTACAGAGTTTCGTTTGATGTAATGGAAAGAGAAATGTTGAAATATTTATACAAGTTTGCAATAACATAACTAAGTACCTACTGAAATGGGAAGTAAAAAAAAAAGTAATGGTATTTAAGTTCGGTAGTAATTTTTCTACATTTTTGTTCGAAAATCTGCCAGCTGTATTTTGTATTTGTATTTGTATTTGTATTTGTATTTATTTTAATGGCCACTTAATATTAAGATTTACATCTTATTTATAATTAAGTTTAAATTTAGGACGTGACAGAGACAAGGTCATTCATTAAAAAATTATGAGTAGAAAAAAAAATGCATACATACAAGTTTGAATAGTCAATAATAAACATTACAAAGATAAGAAAAGAAGACAAATTGAGGTCAGAGCAAAACTAAATAAGACAAGTGAACAGAAAGCAGCAAAACCAACGTCAATCAGGCACAAGAAAAACTAACTAAGACAAGGAATAGTACGAAAAGACATTTTTCTTAAATTTCCCTACTGAGTCCGCACTCCTTACATGTTGTGGTAGGGAATTCCACAAACGAGCAGCATTAATAAAAAACTGTCGCTCAGACGTTAAACATGAAAACCGGGGAATAATGATTTGGTTTGATCGTGCTGAAAGCGAGAACTGGAACATATCATACAGGTATGAAGGTTGACGCGTACGGATGATGTTAAAGAGCGTAATAAGAGTTCGGAGCCTAAGTAAGTTGTCAAAGGAGATGCCATAGATACTTTTGGAGAACTGAGAGATATGATCGTAGCGTCTAAGACCAAAAATATAGCGCGCAACGTTATTGAACACAGTATTCAACTTTCTTTGACTGACACTATCAAGCTTACAAAAAATTTCACAGCCATATGTAAGAATGGGTACTACAAGTGTTTTTGCTAGCATTTTTCGAGTGTCCAATGGGATGAACTTTCTGGTTGGCCACAATAATCGAAGAGCTCCATAAGCTTTTCCAACAATTTGATTAATATGGTCGTTCCAGCTTAAGGTTCTATTAAAGCAAATACCAAGATTTTAAGCGGTATCCACGAATTCTATTTTTGAGTCTCCAAGAAGAATATCTGGAAAACAGGCCAGGTCCACGGGCTTTTTAGAAATAACGAGGCATTTGCTTTTGAGTGGATTTAAAGTAAGACCACATTTTACTGACCAATTTAAAATCGATAACAGATCCTCGTTAATTGCATCAGCTGTTTTGTTTTTATTCTTTTAAGTCCTGATTATAAATATACATAAGTAATATAAATAAATAGAGTGGTGTGATCGGTCTAGTAGTACTAAGGCCTAATTGGCTTTCACTCTGAGTGGTGAAGAGTTTTCAAATATTGATTTCAAGTTATTGTAACGAAGCATACTTTTCAAATGATGAAAATATTTTAAAGCATACTTTTGTCATGAAATATTTTATAGCCTACATTTTGGGTAATTTATCAACGAATAGCCTACACTTTCACATAAATTGATTATTTGTAGATTAAAACTTCACATTTAGTCACTTTTAGAAATGTGACAAGACGACAAACATTTTTTTTTAATAAAACCGCAGTTTAGTGATACAATTTTGATTTTTTCGGTGTAAATAACTTTTGGTACTAATTTTTGGAATTTTGACAGAATAAAGTTCTTAGCGTATGGAATCCCGGACCTAAGAATATGATTGTTACGGGACCGTCTTCAACAAGAAGAGTTAAGACTCAAAAGTCGAGAATCAGAAGCTTCAAGTAGTGCTTTAATCGTAAAGCACGAACAATTCAAGAAGGATTATTCAAGAAAGAACACCTACCCTATGACGAGGACAGAAAATGAAAGCAAATATAAAGAATTTGACAATAAATGTTTTAAATGTGGTGAACTTGGACACTTCAAACGTGATTGCAGAAACAAATCAAGTCCAGATTATATTAGTTATTGCAAACGAAATTACAACTGCAATATGTGTCAGAAGAAAGGACATTTTGCAAGTGAGTGCAAGTGGAATCCGAACAGTGAAGAGAAAAAGGTAAGATCTTTTATTACTCTTGCTTTATCTTCAACTCTTGAAAATTTACGGACTGAACGCGATGACCAATGGATACAAAACAGTGGTGCAACACATCACTTGACAGGAAATCTTAGATGTTTATCAAACATCAGACCTTTAGACTTTCCTGTACAAGTTGAAATTGGTGATGCAACTAAATTAGAAAGTGTTTCGTATGGTGATGTTCATTTGGAAGCCTATGATGGAATAGAATGGAATCCCATTGTTTTGAAAAATGTTTTATATGTGCCAAAATTAAATTTTAATCTTTTTTCTGTAACAACAGTACTCGACAAAGGTTACACACAACAAGCAACAGCTGAGACATCTTTTATTATGGAAGATAATGATATTGTAATGGTAGCGAGAAGGTATGGGGGTCTTTTTGAAATGGCATTTAGACGAAGAAAGGAATGTAAAAGACATGTGGAAGTGTCATATAATATGATTTTTGATGAAAGAAGTATAAAACCCAAATTTAATATGAATTACAAAAGTCAAGACAACAGCGTAAAAATTCAAGGAGGAGAAATAATACTAACTAAATTTTTACAGGATCAAGAAAAAGAAATAGAAAATACAGAAAGTCAAGCAGAACAATCTGAAGAATCAATTGAAAATACAAATATACAAGATCAGGAACAAATTCAAGAATCAAGTCAAGAAGACCAACAGCGAAGACAGTCATATGAACAAATTGAAGAATCAAGTCATGAAGAACAACAGCGACGACAGTCATCTCAGGAGGAGTATTTTGAAAGTCAAGAGGTACAACCAAATCAAGAAATTAATCAAAATATTTTATCATACCAGATTCGAAATCGTAAAACTATCAAGCCACATCCAAAATTTAATGACTATGCCCTGATTAATGAAGTTGAAGAAGTATCTGAACACCAATAGAACCAAGAATGTTAACTGAAAAGCATACAAATGATGAACCATTAAAGAACAAACCATATCGCGAAGTTATTGGAAGTTTATTATATTTATCAACAAAATAAAGACCGGACATAAGCTTTACAATAAATTACATGAGTAGACAAGTCAATAATCCTAAAAGATCTCATTGGAAAATGATTGATCGTGTTTTAAGATACTTAGAAGGAGCAACAAGTTTTGGGATACATTTTAGCAATGAAAAAGCAAAACTACAAGCATATGCAGACTCAAATCATCAGCGGAAGCAGAATATCGTTCAGCAGCCAGTTGTATACAAGAAGTTTGTTGGATTAGAAGGCCAATGCAAGAACTCGGCATTTATATAAAAGAACCCACGGATTCTACAAATCGCTGACATTTTTACTAAAGATTTAACTAAAAATGTTTTTCAAGAACGTAGGCTTAAGCTGGTTAAGGAGGAGTGTTGAGTATTGGACTTTGTTTGAACTGAATGATTTTGTAACCAGCTTAATAACTTGCTTTTAAATTAGTTAACTTAACTTAGAATTTTGACTTTAAAATTTTGTCTGAAAATATTTTCATTTTATCTCTACAACTGCTTACTGAAATAAACGTTTGTTTATAATATATGAGCTGGCGTTATTTAATTAATAAACCAATAAGACAACAGATTGTTTTGAGGGATCATGACGTTATCTCGAATACAAAAATCTAGAATGTAAGAAATCTCGAAACAAAAAAATAAAAATCTCGAATGCAAAAATCTCGAACGTACAAAAATCTCGAACGTTCAAGAATCTCAAAGGACAATGGGTGGTATGCGAAATGCCTTGTCTCAGTCTCATGAGATTGAGCTCTGAGAATGAGCTCGAGATTGTGAGATAGAGCATTTGCAATGAGACAAAGCTCAATTTGGTATGCAAGAGCTATGTCTCATCTCACTATCTCAGTCTCAAAATGTCTTCTTTAAGGGGCCGGTTATAGCTATCAGAAATAAAATTCTTTTACAAATTACTACTCTAGAACTTCATTTGAGCGAAATATTTATGTAGTTCGACGAACATTAATTTGAAATATTTTTTTAAAAAGAATTAAAACATTTATGACCGAATTTTATTAGAAAATAGAATTCACATTTTTTTCTGATGAGTTTTCATTTTTCTGAATAGCTGATTGTAAAAACTTCAAAAATATTCCATTTCGTTTTTCTGATGAGTTTCGATTTTTTTCTGATGAAAAAAAAAATTCTGATGTCATAAAATAAAGTGTGCAGCTGGATTTCTGACACAAAATTCTTGGTTGCTATAAACACTCATCAGAAAAATGTTTCAAGTTTTCACTGTTTCAATTTTTTCTGATGGATTTTTCTGATAGCTATAACCGGCGCGGCGCCTAAGTGAAAGTAGTGTTTGTGATAACTCTTCATCGCCAATTAGTACACTTGTTGAACTTTCAAGGAGAGTCTGGTAAATATCCGAATTCTTAAAGATTCTCGAATCGTGCACCGATCCTGGCCATGAAATGTCCACACTTGTAAACATTTCTGCTCCGTCACATGTCGCTTGAATATTTAGTGAGTGAAAACCTAAAAAAGTATAAATAATTTTAAAATCACTAAAGCTTTGTGTTACCTTACCTTCCTTTTCTATTTATAAATTCATCGCTATGCATTGAAGGCTTCTTTATTCGCACATGAGTGCAATCAATTGCTCCAATACAGGATGGAAATTTATATTTTCCAAGCCAAATTATTTTTGCAGCATCTTTATCCTCTACCGTATTGGGAAACTTGATCCACTCCTCTTTCTAATTACAATTTTCTCAGCTACTTCGATAATAATCCTGGAAACTGTGCTTTGATCGGTTCCAAAATCTTCGCCAATACCGCTTTGAAAGCCAGGATCACCAACAAATCGTAAGAACACCATTATTCTGGTCTTATTTGTTAATCGACCGCCTCGAAAAGTATTGCGATTTTCAAAAAAATAATTCGTTAGGATTTCAACTTCCGGTGGGGTAAACCTATAAAGATTCTTAAAATTTCCTGTTGACTCAACAGGAGCAAACAAATTTAAATATTCAGCCATTGCGGTTCCTGAGACAATAAATTTCCAGTCTCAACATTTTACAAGCTTTACCTCATTTGAATGAGATAATGCTTTCTTTCTGCATACGGAAACATCTCAAATGAGATAGATCTATAAAATGAGATCGATCTCATTTTTGTGAGATTTGTCTCAAAACAATTTTGCATACGAAAGCTAGCAAAAGCTCAAAATAATGAGATTTGAGACTGAGACAATGCATTTCGCATACAACCCAATCTCGAAAAAAATGGTAATTCGAGATTTTTCAAGATATATTTTTTTAATTATATTTTTGAAAGAAAACAACACAATTTTATTAAATTTAACAAAATATTCAATTAACAGAAAGGGTTTTGAGCTAACCTTCTTAAGAAACCAATATAGCTTTTCTTATTTTCTTCCATTAAAGTCAAAATTCGTGGCATACTAACGCCTCATATTAAAGTTTTCCCTCATTTCAATATTTTCTACCTTACATTTTGCCTGAACCGACTCCTGCATTTAAACATGAATCAGCTTGTACAGTCCAACGTGCGGCTTACCAACTAAAACCTTAAGTCTTCTATAATAGACTCAACTATGTTTTGAGTTCTTGGTAAGATCTCTCTTGTTTGGTCTGCACAACACCAAAGACTGAAAATACATAGATTTCTGGTTTTTTTGTAACTATCTAGTTTTTTATAAACCACTTCCCGATTTGCTATCTACTTTCGGAAAATTGATTACTCAATTCATAGAAAAAGTCACGAATTTCACTAAAAAAGCTAAGCATTTGATTAAAAGAGCTAAGCATTTGAGCATTCACATTTGTAGACTAAAGTTTTCATCTTAATGTTAAACAAAACTTTCCTTTTCTATTTTTCCATGAATTATTTAACCCAAATGAAAAAAAAGAACAACCTTTATTTTGATTTTAACAAACTAACACTTATTTCGAAAAAATAAATAATTTTTCAGATAATGGTTCAATTCGCGCGCGCGAATGGTACCATTATCTGAAAAAGTTCGAGAGCAATACCAGTACTACAGTATCTCTTATTTAGATGAAAATTGAACAGTCTCCGTATCTTCTTCTTTTTTTGACATAGAACATCCTACATATTTAAACAATAAATGATGAAATTAATTAAGCTATAGAAAACTTTTTTTAATATTAGAACTTAAAACATAGCATAGTAACAACGCGTTATCCATTTCACAATTTAAAAATGCAAATTGAAAAAGAAAAAAACAACATGTTTGCAACATAAATGAAAGAAAAATAAATAATCTGCTTTCAAATTACGCTGCTAGTGATTGTCATTAAGCTTCGTAGTCTGCAACACTGAACTTAATTTATGTAAGAGATGAACCTTAATTACATTTAAATTTTTTTTTATTAATTATCATTTTGTTGTTATAGTTAAAATATTATTACACAACACATGTGCGATTGAACAGGTGCATAGTTCCAATGTAGAAATAACACCACCAAGGCACGTGGAGTCTATTTTAATGATTATGTTTTAATATGAAAATAAATTCACATTAATATTGATGTATTTAATTTTGTGAAGATAAACTGGAGCTTTATTAATTAATTTTGAATATGAAGAAATATTTAACATTCCATAACTCTCGTAAAAAAATATAATTAAGTGTTTGATCATAAACTGCAATATATGAACGTATCATGAAAATCATATTATCCATTTTCAATCTAGTTGATTTGATGATGTCCACGTTCATAAGGAAAAAGGTGTCAGCCTTCAGTCTTTAAGCAGTGTCGTCAATTGATTTCAAATTCAAGAATTAATGATTAAAACCAGTACAGTTTATTTCAACAAAAAAAGTAAAAAAGGAAAAACATGTATTGAGGTCCGCTGGTTCATGTTCAATTTATGTTTGATGTTGAGTCCCCGACATTTTATGTACCTAAGAGATATACTGAATGAATTGACTTTTGTCTTGTTGTCATGATTAACTAAAAATTCTAGTTCTGTTATCAGGAAGTTATAGCCAAATTTTTAAAAGAAAATGGTTTTCCCAAAAAATCTGTATGGGGCCTTTTAAAAATTAAGACGATTTCGTTCCTCAATTAAAGAAATCCTAGGACCATCTATATTTGGCGAATTCGCTTCCAAAACTTATCCATCCATCCACACAACCCCTACCATTTAAACCGATCCATGCCGAGTAAAGTCCTTAATTAAATTCCAATTATAGCTCACAAAAGCATGACGAACTTTTTGAATTTCTCAACAAATTTTTCTATTGTTTCCCAACTTAAGTCATATTTTCGTTTCCGGTTCACATTTAAATTACGATTTCTTCTTTAATGATTTTGCTTCATGCACCAGTTAGTCTTTACTTTAAGTTTGACTAAACAGAGGGAGCATTTCGAACTTTTGCTTGCCAAAAATGTTCACTTCGTTTTGAACTTTTGTCTCTGCTTCTTTCTTTCAATCCTCTAAACATTCAACAAACAACTTAAATTTTGTTCTAGATACCTACAACATACCTTCTCTTATTTATAGAAGAGCTGAAAATTCTTACCAAAACTAAGAGGCTGCATCAAGGATCCTACTCAGCTCGTCTATACAAGCATAAGCGGAATAGGGTACACATGGCTATTATTTGATAATGGCTGAGGCTATTTACCAACTTGTTCAAGTCTGAATTAATTCAGTTGTTTAGCTAAAAGAAGAGGGATAAGCAAGTATGGCGAAGTATATATAATATATAGAACCGGCAACGGCAACCAAACAAAAGCAAGGACCTATGTACCTCTAATATTATGCTTGTGCAGAGGGAGAAAATCAGAGTGAAAATTAGATCATTGCCAATGGCAGGGGGTGTGGAAATTCGAAGAGAAATGTTTCCGGATTCTTCTAGTTGCTGGCGGCTTTGGCTGCAGAGCAAGTTGTAGTATTGAAAACGGAGGAAGAATCACCAAAGCGAGGCAAAACTTTGTCTTTTACATTAAAACGCAGCTAGAACCGAGAATGTTGTCCTATCCATGGTGGTATTTATTGCCGTCTGTAGTCATAGCTGGCACCACCACACCGCTGTTGTCATCGTTGTCGTTGTACGTACGATGTTGATTTTGGAGCTCTCCCAAATTGAGTTTTGGTTTATTATAACAAATAGAAATAACGCCTTCTTTGGTGGTGGTACCCTGCGGTGGCGGCTTTGAGTGGAGAGACAGAGGCACTGGCAACCGCATCAGCAACAGCAACATGGTTTTGTCTATGTGTACTCGAAATTCTTCTGGTCATTGAAGAGTGTTAAATAAATTGGATAAGCATTAAGTTTGTAATTTCTATGATGTTAAAGTTTAATGAGCAATGCTTCATTGTTCTTTTATTTCTTGCTTGCGCCACCATTGCTGTCGGGTTTTCAGTGTCGACTTGACGTTTACAGTTTTTTGCTTAACTTTGGATTCATACTTCTCGCTTGGAAGATGGAACTCAATATTAATTGGTCCGGACCGGAATGGGGTTTCAGTCAGATAGAAGAGCTTATCGACAAAGGATATTTCAAGATGATAGTATTCTTCTTAAAATAATTCTTCTTTGGATTGTTAAATGTTTTGTGATGAAGTCATTTTCTTATTCAATTAGTTATGGTTGATACAAAGGGGTTGAAATTGAAAGTCGTTGTTGGAATTAAAATAAAACTAAACGTAATTTTATTTTTCTTTTTTCTTACAATCGCTTCACTTATAATCCAGCAATTGTAGAAATTAGTACACCCTTAGGTTAGCTTAGGTTTAGGGGCTGACAGTTGATGTCATTACCGTCACACTTAGATCAATACAGATCCATTGTGATACCCGCGAGTATTGCTACTCAAGCTAATAAGAAAAACCTATGTGTTCAGTTAGTCAAGCCATTTAGAGGCCTTGACGAAGTTCAGGATGCTAGTACCTGGCGTACTAGAGAGTTCCTCTAAATCCTCAAAGAAAAAGTTGCCAAGCATTTTCTTCCTTTGATGAGAAAGTGCGGGACAGTGACACAGAAAGTGCGAAGTATCTTCATGCATCTCCTCGTCTCCGCATCCTCTGCATAGATCATCTGAACTGATTCTCATCTTCTTCATATGATAACCTAACAGATTATGTCCAGTGATTATGCTTACAAGAGATCGAAGTAATCCCTTGTGTAGCTGCATAATTTTTTCCGTTCTTTGTTTGTTAAAACAGGGCCAGATCTTTCTTGTTGTGCCGCAGGTGTCAAGAAGATTCCACCTTTCATCGGCCTTGATAGTTATTCTTTTTGAGATTTCCTATTTTAAATAACAGGTAGGGGTGCTAACTAGCTGAGCTTGGCTTACGTCAAGCATTGACCCTAGTCTTGCTAATTCATCGGCTTTCTCATTGCCTAGTATATCGCTGTGGCCTGGGACCCAGCAGAGTCTAATGTTGTGCTGTGCGCCAAGAACCTTAAGCTCTTCGCGGCAGCATGAAACAAGCTTTGATTTAACCTCAGTTGCAGTAATCGCTTTTATTGCCGCTTGGCTATCAATGTAAAAGGTGATATCAGCTCGTGGTATCGCCATCATTGATACCTTTTTAGCAGCTGTTGTCACTGCCAGGACCTCCGCTTGGAAGACGCTACTGTAGTCTGGAAGCCTAAGCGAGGCGGCTAACTTGAGAGATTCGGAATAGAAGCCTGCTCCTACACCAGTGTCCATTTTAGAGCCATCAGTATAGATAGCTATTGACGACTCACTGGAGTACGGTATATTATCTATCCATCCCTCTCTGAATGGGAAGGCAGTTTGGAATGGTTTGTGAAAAACAAGTTCGGGTGTTTTATAGTCCGTTGTAGTACTATGACCCATAACTTTATGGAGGATCTGGGCATGTCCTATGGAACTATTTTTCCAGATTTTAGTTTGACTAAGTCTCAGGGCACTTTTGGCCGCAGATTTTTTGAACAAAGAGGTCTAGGGGAATAAGATCGAGTATAACTTCCAATCCCGCAGTTGGAGTGGATCTCATTGCCCCCGTAATGCCAGTGCACGCCAGTCTTTGAACTTTTGTCAAAGTTTTCAGGTTCGTGCTCTTTTCTAAAGCTTTCCACCATACCAAATTACCGTAGGTTAGTATTGGTCTAATTATTGCCGAATACATCCATCTGATAATTTTTGGGTTTGGTCCTCATGTTTTCCCGAAAATTCTATTGCAGGAGTAAAAGGCTGTCGATGCCTTTTTGAATCTATCTTTGGTGTTCAAGCCCCAGTTTAGTTTTTTATCCAAGATCACACCGAGATACTCTGCGTGATCGGAGATCTTAAGAGGGCAGCCTTCAATTGAAGTCATTTTAAAATCAGGTATTTTACGTTTGTTAGTAAATAGCACTAGTTCTGTTTTAGCTGGATTGACCCTTGAAAATGAATCGATTGAACCACTTCAAATCTAGATTTACTGATAACGGAGTTGTAGGGAAATTATAATAATTTTGTTTGTAGATAACCCAAAGGAAGTTAAGGTAAAAGTAAAAATTCCTATGTTTGTTAACTCTTTCATTCATGAAGCAAAATTACATGCCAATTTGCAAACTCTAAGACTTATTATTGCCATATTAAATATTCCTCTATAAGGCCAAATATTGCTTTTTAAGCAAACAAAGAGCTAACTACATACATTTGTTCTTAGTAAACATTATCAAGACTTCTTACATTTATATTGAAAACTGAATGGTTTATTATCTTAGGTGACCCTAACTCTCAACCATTAATTGGATTTGATGTAACGAAATTCCAAGTTAAATTTTGTTTAAGAAAACTGACAAATATTCTGTGTATTTGTTCCTGCAATAGTTGAATCACACAAACTTACAAAAAGTATTTATGTGTATGCATATTGATAATTCAACCATCAGATATGGTACTTCTTAAAACTTTTACTTCTGTTTTGTTAATTTCGCATAGGTAGAATTGATTACTCTCAGTCCCTGATAGCTTTAAGCCCTATAAATCAATTTCGACTAAATGGAAGTTGTATTAGTAGTTTTTGTTGTTGTTGTCGGTGGCAGACAAAGTTCTGATTAAAAGTTGGCAGTCTGTCGACGAGCTCCATCACTCTGAAAAGTTGCCTGTTTCTCAATTTAACGCGTCACTACATTTCTACGAAAATAAAACCAACTATTTAACCCATACCACATTAGTTTCACCACCACCCCATAGGTATACGAACGAACACCTATTACCTGGATCTCTGCGGATTCTCAACTAACCCATATTTCTTGCCCTCCTTTCAACACTTAATTAATTTAAACCTTTTCGCATTCAGTGGCTCAACTGCGACTAACCAACCACTTTAAGGGATAAAGTAAAATATTAGTGTTGCCAACTAAGTGCAATTTCTAGTTTTCCAAATTTTGAGAAAAACTGGTTTTTGGAAAAAAAAACATAATTTCCTTCAATATTAATATTTGGCAACAATGTGCCTGATATAAATATAAGAAAACATAAACAAACTTTAGATGGCCCTTCAGCTATCTACCACCCGCCATCCAGCATTCTGAAGGTTAAAAGAAGTCGAGAAAAAATCGTAGCAGAGCAGATTCTCTTGAACAGATTAAACCGAATGCCAACAAAGTTTACCCTGACTGATGATAGCACTTTTGACATGTGTACCGAGGATATAAATTGTGTGGCCTGTCATCCTGATACAATGGATGAGAACGAAAATGATTCGATGCTCCTACCTCCACCGCGCCGTTTCGTTCGGTGTTGTTTCGTTACATAATCATATCTCACCTATTTTGTCTTCTTCCAAGCTTCCCATACCAATGCATGCATAGCCCCGCCATCCACCGCCGCCATCGTCACCACGACCCAAAAACTCATCCCTCTGTCATATTCATCATTCAACCACCCCCAACCCCCAGGTTAGATTAATGCTTGTGTTCATTGAAATCCTCTAGTTGAAGATTGTAGGTAGCAGAGAAGGTTGGGTTGGAGTTCGATGAGCGGTAGTCGGGTTGAATATATGAAAATAATAATATTACAAAGGTAACGAACGAAAAAAAAAACAAATCTGACAGGACTCCAAATGAAGGATGTGAATCAATATTATTATCGGCTTAATGGAGCGGCAGGATTGGATTAAGATTTACGTTTGTTGTCTAGGAACTTATGTATGCACCGTGACAGGAGAGCAGCCGGTTGTGTTTGAAGATCAAGAAAGTCGAGGCAAGAGCGACTGAAGCGGAGCAAAATATTGAGATTGAAGTTGATGCTTGGTGGAAATATAAGTAAGTGCTAGACAGAATGGCGCGACGACGAAAAGAGGTGGTATTACAGCACATCACCCATTCCATCACAACAACCATGCGTCGTCTTCGTCGCCGTCGTCGACGCAACGACGTTGGTTGTCGTCTTAGCCATCCTAGCGACCGTCTTCATTCTTTCGTTGATTTTATTGTTTATCAAATAAAGTGAGAGCGATGAGGAACGTGCCTTATGATTAACGATAAGTGGGTCGGT
Organism: Sphaerophoria taeniata; assembly: GCA_943590905.1. Taxonomy (NCBI): domain Eukaryota; kingdom Metazoa; phylum Arthropoda; class Insecta; order Diptera; family Syrphidae; genus Sphaerophoria; species Sphaerophoria taeniata. Next base: position 1,335,293 of record OX016540.1, read on the forward strand.
GAATAGGTGCTACATGAATAGTAATTCATTATCATCTTTTACAAGTGTATGTATTTTTTGTGTGCTGATGAGAGCTTGATTGTAACATGTGTCGTACAAGAGATTGGATTAATCATCGAAATGATGTTCGCATTGATTCGATGGTTGAATGGGTGGTTTTGTTTTTTTTTTCAAGGGGAACCGGGTTCTTTGGGATACTCTCTATATATACGCCTGTCAAGCAATCATGAATACCAGCAAATTGACGATTTAAAAAGGATTTCTTGAAGTGATTTTTCTTGTGAATTTTTTGTTTGAGAGATAATTTGATGAGTAAGACAGGAAACATACTATTTTTTGTATTTCTACATTCTGGTGATGTTTTATTTCTAAATAAAATAAAAACCGAAAAATTTTTTTGTAAAAAATGTTCCATTAAATCAATTACAATAAACATCGTTTAGCTTGATTGAATTATATATTATGTCCTTCTGGCAGCCTAGCGTATTCACATTAAAATGGTTTGCATTTTATGTGCTGCATTGCTGTCCAAATTGTGAACGATGTAATGTTTATTGAATCAGCATCTACGTGCAGAAGGTAAGTGTGCATAGGTATATCAGATCTAAATTGAAGTGCTTTGTTTTACTAAATGCAAAAACGGTTAGCAAGAACCGAAATTTGTAAATTAATGTACCTGAATTCGGATGGACAGAAAATTAATTGAATTATGTTTGATGATTAACGGTTTTTCAATTAAAACATCAAAAATAAATATCATTGTGATTATTGACATATTATTTTCAATTATTAACAATGATTACTGCGTTGATTGCTTAATATTATTAAAATGGTAATTTTATGTATCTAAACTTGGAATAGTATACTAAGTGAATTTAGTATAATTTTGCATGGTAATGTTTACGTTAATTCAATCGGTTTTTGAGGTTTGTTGGTTTACAAAATAAATTAAAAAAAAGAGTTTTAAGCCTACAACAACAAAACTTTGAGTTTTTTCTATATCCGCTTTTTCTTACTTTTTTCTACAGGTGCTTAATAGACCTAATCGAATTTGTAGCTATCAAAAAGCACAAACAGAACTGGATGTCAAATGTCAACATACATTTTCGTTAAAGCCTCCACATGGATTCGGCTCAACAATAATTTCTTTTCTTTTCTGGTTGCCACAAAAATGTATTTCGGTGTCTCAATAATATACTTAGGTCGTTTCCAGTTTTTATCTATGCCACACATCTAACACGGTGTTTCTGATTTCAATTTTCTCCCTACCATTAGCTCCCTTTACTCGAACCAAATCGCTTCTGGGGAAAAAGAACTTACCTTTGATTTCCCTTAAAAGGAAAATAGAGGTACATATTTTGCTTTGAACTTCTTTGTCTATGAAGATGATATTTTTGTTTTCAAAGTTCTTACTTATAAGCCACGAAGACTGAATCCTACTTGTCGTTTCCAATTTCCTAAAGTGACAGTCGAAAAGAAATCACGAGAAAAAAAAATAAGTGGGAAGTAAGAACGTACCTTAGCAAGATAATTGGTTGACTTTGAATGAATGTATCCTCCAGCGAAAGAACAATAATTCTTAAATTTCAAAGTCAAAATCGAAACAAAAACTGTTCAAGGGATCGAAGAATGTCTTTTCCAAGACAAAAATATCATCTTCTTTGATTGTGACTGTTAACGAGATGAAATTGTGGTTCATTCGCTTTAGAGAGCTCATTTGTAAGTGTAGATAACTTCTTAGAATTGCATTCCTTCCAATTCCATTTACGTAATTGGTTTTGTAAAATAAGAAAAAAAATTAGTAAGAATGGGACATAATCTACATATGTAAGTATGGTTTCTGGGTTTTCAGTTATTTGCTCTAATAGCTTTCGGTTAAAACTGGGAACTTTGATGAGTCGAATACACATTAAATTATATTTGAAATAATCAAAACAATTAGGTGCTAAACATTGCGGTGTTCCTTTTCGTCTTTATCCCTCTTTTTGTGCATATAGGATGCTTTTTCCTTGACCACATAAAATTCGACTATAATCCCATAGTTTTCGTAATAATAGGTAACTATTATTCTTCAAGCTGTAAAGTATGTTATCGAGTCAGTCCTAAATAAATAAATAAATCAATGGTGAAATTGCAAACTTTTAATAAGGCGGTTTGAACGTTCATTACTTATGCTTTATCCAACAGTCTTGCTTTTGATTTTAAAATTTAAGAACTTTGATAAACAGCTTGAAGGCTGCTTTAAAGAAGGCTTGTCTAAGAGTGTGTACAAATAAATTTGATAATGTTAAAAGTTCTGGTGATTCCATTCCAAATCAAACAAATTCGATACTGAAGGAAACTTCTTTCAGTACTCGGCCAGTTGGGAAGATTAGAATTTTATTTCTATTCCGAAACATCTTCAAAAAACGTCTTATCCCTTAAATCTCTGAACCCCTTTGCAAACAAATTAAGGTACACTTCCTATTGTTGGAGTAATAGATATCTGTCAGATTCACCTTTCGTTCTCAACACAATTTGCCTAACTTTCACTTAATTTCCATTCACCCGCAAACAAATGCCTTATCAGCAGCAGCAACAACAAAAAAGTAACAGAAAAATGATAAATGAGTTTCATTTCTTACTGGCACATCCTTTTGTTTGCATTAGGATCTATATAAGTACAATAAAGCCTCCAATAAATATCCACCCCGCCTGCCTGCCACTCAAGAGGGAGTGTTTATTCGAATAACTGGTACAATATCAATTTATCATTTTTCTTCACACACACACAAACACACAATGTAATAATAAATGGAAAAGAAAATTTAACGCAATTTATTTACAATTATTTTGATTTTCATAAAAATAGAAAGAGAAACTCACCTTGAAACTCCTTGCGCGCCGCACTCACCGATGTCACAATGTTCGCCACGTGCCCCAATACCGTTGCAAACAACATTAAACCGAAAAGTAACTGCATTATCACAAACACATATTCACCCTTCGACCGGGGCTTGGGCAAATCACCGATCGTCGTTAAAGCTAACGTACACCAATAATAACTTTGTAAATATTGTTTAACTACATCGGCCGACTCCGAATCGTGGTACACCCAGTTCCGCGAACCGAAACCGTTATTCTTATGAATTATATGATATAAACATCCATTCCAATGGAATATCACAAGTAGATAATGTATGAGTGCCGTTGATCGAAACAAATTTGGATAGTTCGTATGGCGTTCGGTTCGATCCATAAACGCCCAAAACCGATAGATTTTAACTAAACGAAACGAGCGCAATATCGAATTAAAACCGATCGATAAGTATAAAAAATCTAATGGCAGTAGACATAGGCAATCAATGTAGAATGTCGTTGAGTTCATGTAATGTTGGCGAAGTTTGGATGAATCGGTTTGCAGTACACCATCCTCAAGGTAGCCGGTACGAAAGTGGAAGAGTATATCTACAAGATATAGAAAGTCCGAGAGATAATCAAGGCAGAACCATACGACAATGGTCTTGCCGTTGATTTCTTGGAAGGCGAATCGGTAGATTATCACCCAGAAATTGTACAAAAATGCTAAACTAACAACCATTGACCAATAGTAGCAGAGCCGGCCCGCCGGATCGAATACGAAGGTGAATTTAGCCGCCGATCCGGCAGCAGCCATCGCAGAGCTAGTACTGTTGCGAAAGCGTAGATTTGAGGTGTTTCCACTATTTGGATTACAGCCGCCAGCTGTTGTCGCACAACCAGAGCGTCGGTTTAGTCTGAAAGTGAGAAAAAAAAAATAATCAATACTAGTTGACGAATTGACAAAAAATTTAAAAAAAAAAAAAACATAGCATTATTTTCCAAGAACATTTATAAGAAAGTAAGCGAATGTCCAAACCACCACCTTTCCAAGAACCCTGATTTGAATTTTTCATTGTAAATGAACTAAGTAAGAAGACTCCAATCTCCACATTCCAAAGTGAAAACAAAAACTGGATTAAAAATGTAGTAGAAAAATCTGTAGGGATACAAATTAGATGCAACAGTTTTGACGTAGTTTAATAAAACTTCTCTGTGCAACGATGAATTAATGAAATATTTTAAAGCATACTTTTTTCATGAAATATTTTATAGCCTGCTTTTTGGATAATTTATTAATTTTTAAAATAATTTTTTTAAACACAGCATACTTCCATATAAATTGATAATTTGTACTTAATACTTCACATTCAGTTTTTGTAAGAAAAGTAACAAGAGGACCATACTACCATACGTCGCAGTTTAATAATATACAATTTTGAGTTTTCACTATTGATATTACTTTTGGTTCTAATTTTGGAATTTTGATAGAATCTTGGACCTAAGAAACTAAGTTATTTTCTATTTGATCAAAGAGTTTGTGTACGGTTCCCGGAACAAACATTGCACTATTTTTTACTTTGTGGTACTTGAGAGCTAGATATTACAACTGTTAATTTCCGTGCACAAAATTCATACCAAACTGGAAAAAATTACGAATTTCTACTATCTGGTAACTTGTCTTAACTTTTTTTTTAATGTAAAGTGAATAGCAAAAATCAGAGCATTACATCCGATTGAACAACTCTTCTCATGAGACGGAGACGGAGTTAGACTAAGTGCAAAATGCTATTCGTCTCTTAACTGACGTTTATTAATTAATACCACCGTGGAGGATGGTTAAACGAAGGAAAAATTGAAGAAAAAGACCATAACATTAATATATGGCTGTTCCTGTTATCCCACATCCGATCCACTGAATTTTTCAATCCAGAATTAAATTTCTTCCTACGGCAGACAAAATATAACGACGCCCCTGACCAAAACTGAAACAAGTGCATTGCTGAAAGCTCTAGTCACTCTCCAAGCGCTTTGATATTTTAATGCTTCTGACGTGACTTAATTATATACATTTTTGTTAAAATTTCGTCTTTTGTTGAAAATCCATTTGACACAAAAAATTCATGTTATTGTGACATCGCCTTAAAAATTTTACTTAAATTAAAACAATTTATTCAGATCACAACAGAACCCCTCCATTTGTTATGAAGCCTAGCGAGCTGTTTTCGGGATACGTTTCAGCATAATTCATCATAAAGGTTTTTAATATTTTCCCTCTGCAGAAATGAAGAAATTAAAAACAGGAAATTCTTTCCATAATGAATTATTTCGGTCAAAATAATGACATAAAGAAAATTTAATTATACAATTCTTAGTTTTTATGGTCCTCCTAAAACTTATGAAGAATTCGGGGTTGTTGTGCTGAGAGGGTGGAATAAAGCTCAGACTTTAGCTAAGTGGTGACATTCTTGGAAGTATGCTTTGTCATAAAATCCGTAAGTCTTTCCATTCCTTTGTTTATTTATATGTTTTATGTTTTAGTCGCATACTCAGGAATAAAGACATCGCAATCTCTGAGTTAAATCTGATGCATAAACTTAATTTATAAAAGTTCAAAAGGAAAATATTTAGTGAATAATAAATTATTAACTTTTCCAACATCATCTCAATTTAGTGCATTTTATTTCAGCTGAATTTCCTGCTTTCTCTCATCATAAAAGTTTGATGTGAAGTAGAAATCTGTTTTCGCGTTAACATCAGGTTTAGGATGCAATCTTCCCATAAAAGGAAAAACAAAATTGCTGGTAAAGGGTTGCCTTTATTGAAATAACAAAACTAGTTGAGCAATCTTTGTTTCTGTAAGGCGAACTTTACCGAGGATATTTCAAGAATTCTAGTTTATGTTTGTAGTTTTTTTTTTTTTGACAATTTCTCCGAAACAAAAATATGTGTTGCAAGGGCGACTTACCTATCAGATCCATTGCAATAATTTCCACTATTTATTTGATTACTGGACGCGAGGGCGCCAGGACCCAATGTATTATCTTGCGAGCCCCTCATTCCAGAGCGATTCCATGAGCCGAGCAGAGGCTGTTCGCCAGCTTTCAGTCGGCCGCGCGATTTCCGTCGTTGTGGTTTTCGTGTCAAATCCATTTCGGAGGCAGTGCTGGCTACATGTGGATTTGAGGCACGTGTTACGCATGGTGCTGTTAGGCTGTCGTGTGATGAAAAGAAACCTTGCTGTGAAACGCTTTGACCGAATTGCGGCCGCGACATTCCAAATTTCGAACCAAGATCTAATCAAATAAATAAACAAAACAACAAAAAGTCTATAAAATAAAGTCGTACATTTTTGTTCGCTTTGAAAAAAATCAATCAGTCATAATTCCTAGAAAATCCTTGTTTGTAGGTAACCCATGGGTGGGATTGCTTACCATTGAAACTCTGGCGATCAATTGAGAAACGCCTCAAACTGCCCAAATCAATATACTGCTCGTCGCCAGCGACAGATGGCGTTATTGACAATTCGGTAGTATGCATGCCAGCACCGCCTCCGCCGCCGCCGCCAGAGCTGCTCGCTGCCGTACCTGTGTTGTAACTTTCTAGAAACGGCTGAAATGATCGTGAACTTTGTTCCCGAAACAATGGCCGAGGGGATGGCACTAAGTGCCTCTGACCCGAAACAGTACCATTCAATGATAGCCTCGGCTGAAGAAATTCCGGATAGCTACTGCGAGGCCTTTGGCTATGTCCTGCTTGCCCCGCCGGAGGAATGGGGCTTCTCAGAGTCAAGTATCGATTTGTGCTGCCACCGGCCGATAAGGATGTTGACATTGTGGGCGCAAGGTGGTGCAACGCACCCAAACCCAATCTTTGGGGTGAGAGTGTGACGTTCGAAGCACTAAGCTGTTCTCGCACAGTAGGAATTGGGATCAAGTTGCAGTGTGAAGTTGAAAAATCAGCCGACACCGACTGTTGGTCGAAATCATTGCCACCTGATTGGGAAGAGAAACATTGAGAACAATTTTTTGTTTGTTTTCCGGCACATCAAGTGAGAGTAGTAGTAGTGGTGGTGATGGTGGTTTTGGTGGTGGTCTGGACAATCAAAGTGTGCATGTCTATGGTCCCGATTGAAGGATTTTCGGGTCGGGTTTATGGCAAATAATGGTGAGATGGTGGTGGTGGTGGTGGAACATTAAAAGGTCTACAAATATTAATTCATCTCAGAAATTGTTTTCTTTTTTATCAGCAGTCAACACTGCGTGTTCTCTGTGGGAGCGATTTATGGAGGGCACACAACACAGGCAGCTAGCAGGCATTCATGCAACACTATATTAATATTTCTATATATATTTTTGAAGGTATCAAGTTGTGGTTGTGAGGGATTTTTTTTTTCTCCATTGGGGTCAGGCAGGATTGGGAAAGGATGAGGAATGATGAGAATACAATATAAATCGTGGCGAGTGTCGGACCTACAAGTATCTGGTTTGTGGGTGTGGGTGGTGACGGTGATGGGCAACACTGAGATTCGGCTGCATTATACACAACAAACCATTAAAACACCACAACAACATGCGGTATTGCCGCACCATGACAGTGATGTCTATCAAGCAGCAGGCACAGAAACGGGTGAACTCTCATTTTGTCGCAGCAATAGCCGCTTAATATGCGGCAGCACAATGCGGTTGTAAATAAGCTTAATGTGTATTTTACACATTGTTAACTCTGTGGGTATAGTTTTTGTATGTTTTGGCGTTATGCTATCGTATTAAATTGCTTATGGCGGCAATTTTCCGATGTAAACTAAAAAGGATAAGGAAGATGATGGAGCAAACGGCGCGATAGAATGCGTGATGGCGTGTTATGTGTGAACAGCTATTATACAAGGATTTGGTTGAAACTACAAGTTTAAATCGACACTTATCGTGTTATTTTGCAAAGACAGCTAGGGAGATTTTAAGCGCCCTGGAAGGACGGCAGTAATATTTGCTTTGAACCATATTTTTGTGTGTACATGTACACTGTATACAACAAAAAGGTTGGAACTAAAGGATTTTGGTGCTGGTGATGCGAAAAAAACGACCTCAACAAATTTACTGGAAAGCCTAAATTTTTTATGAAAATAACCATTAAATATTTACATTTGAGCTCGGGGCACGTTTAGTATGAAGATTACATAACGCATGTCCATTCTTATGAGACATTCGCATATCATGATATCAACTATTTGGTTAAAATTGGTGTAAGCAAAAAAAATTCCATTCAACTATTTAAAGTGTCCAACTTTTTAACTTTATTTTTGTGTCTATTTGTGCTATTTTTATTTATTCTGGAGTCTGAGCAGTATCCAACGTTTCCATCTTAAAACTGATATCATAAAGATAAGGAATTGGACAAAACTGAACTCTAAACTGTGTTCTTTTCTCATAATCATTCGCTATCACAACAATTTCGAGCAAAACCTTAAAAATAGTACGTATACGCCACAGTTTGCCAAACAATTTGAAGGTTATGGGAAAGGTGAATAGACTTGAGGACAGGTGGAATCAAGAAATTAAATAATGTTTAAGATGTTGTAGATGAATAGTAGTTATTCATTTTCTAACGTTAAATTCACTGGCAAAATGATATTGGCAATGAAAAAATCAGTGAGTGTTTTTCAATCAGCTTCAGAAAAATATCTTCATACGCTTTATACTAAGTGGAGCTATGAGAGAAAATAATTTTCCTTCATATCCCTGTTTTACTGAGATGTAGTTCTATTCCATACAAGGACGATAAATTCTGGAAGATTGCGTATAAATTCACATCCTATTTTTGCCTTAGAAAATTAAAATAACTCTTGAAATCTTTATTTTCTTGGTCTTCTTTCTCTAACGTTAGCTATTAACATTCAACACACTATCTCGAATTCTTTCGAAATAAGGAAGTACAAAAATGCAACATAATTAAGTGAAACAGCGTCTCCGAGAGTCTCCCCTACCATAAACATTTTCTTGTTCTCATCCCTGACCTGCTTTTTTACAAGCAAAACAAAAATCTCTTCCATTGGCATTCTCTTCATTACCAAAATGAATTTTAAGAAAATATACGTGTTAAATAATTAAAATGCTATACCTACGAAAAATTCCTTCAATAGAGTCAGAACTCACTTTTCACGTGTTGTATGTGTCGCAAATGATGTTGTGCGAAGACTATAACAAATTTTCCACAACAATGAGGAAAGGCACATCAGCATTCGTATTGTGCAGAGCTTTAGCGTGTGCTTGGTAAATTTTTTATCCTACAGCACAAGAACGTAGCAGCAGAGATGAAGTGTTTTGAAAAAGTACCTTTCTTTCTGCCCATGGCCTTACGTTCTGGTCCTGATGGTGTTGGCACACCCTTGGAGATGGAATGTGAAAATTTGAAAAATTACCCAAATGGGAGAAATTTATTTATAAATTACTAATGAAGGAACCACCAGCTGCATAATAAGGAAAATAGTTTCGGAATGAAGCGAGAGCTGCTCATACGATTGCCTGCAAGAATTTCCAGTCTTGTAGATTTTCGTTCCTTTCGAGAAAGTTACATCAACTTAAATAATTGCTCCAATTCGTATAAAAAATAAATGCATTTAATTTGTTTTCTTAATCTGATTGCAGTTTATGATTTTAATTTTAGAATCTCAAGATTGGGTATGTGCTTAGGCGAAATTTTAATTGAGATATTTGTTCAGGTAGGGATTTCTTTGACGGTCAAAAATGGGGTTCTTTTAAATTTCATGTTGTCTGTACTGCTTTTACTTATGTCTCACACTTCTTTGATTTATTTATAAGCAAAAATTAACTTTTTCCTTCTCCACGCCCGTAACATGAGAGCAACACTTAACCCAAATCACCTTCTCTTCATCTCCATGTTTATAATGTCTCTGCTTTGCCTTGTTTTGCAATGCATCTTAAGGATTATTTTGTCTTCGATATTCATTTTTTTTATCTGCTCTCATCGTTTTAAGTGAACAAGAAATTGCCCATTGACCAAAGTGTACCCATCCCATCATATCGGCTATTCTTTTGTTCGAGTACACAATGGTTTCATAAGAGGATGATGGTTTCACACTCAGAACATCCACAAAACACAAAACAGTTAATAATAAACTCCTTCTATTTAATGAAGTGTGTCTTAATAGCCACTTTCTGCCGCAGCAGGTATCAACATTTCAAGCCGGTGTGCTTGGCCTTTTTCTTAATTGGAACCGGTAGAGTGCATTTTTCTCAACATTTTCAAATGAAGGAGGTAAGTTGGATGGGGTGCCAACTTCTTTTTTTGATTAATGGGTGGAATGCAGTAAAATAAAAAATATATTGCTGTTGATAAGAAGAATAAATATCGCAACAGTGGGAATTTCAAAGTGTCTCCCACTTTAAGTACACTCGAGGAAGAGTTGGCCTGAGACAATAATTTCAAAACAAGAAGAAAAAAGAATGAAAACATAGTGGAGCAGCTCAGAACCTAGTTACGTTGCTGAAATATAGGCTTGTGTGTGTCATGCTAGGAGAGAAGTCAACTCATATCGAGGATAATACCACTCGGAAGGATATGTTCTCTATAAATGTCGAATGACTTCCTCTATAAGCTGAAAACTTGTCAGTGGCATGTCAGTTGAAAGGATAGTGGAACGAGATTGAGGGGGGTAAAAAGGCTTCACTTAATTTTAAGTTTTGTGTCATATAAAACAGAAAACGAATGGCAGGAGATTTTTCCCTCTAGCTTCGTACCTATGTTTATATGTTGTTCTTCCTCTACTCTCTGATGTTTGTTGTTTTAGTTTGTTAGACCTACCAATACGTATAAGTACTTGGTAAAGTTTGGTAGGTTTGTGTGTGTTGAAATATCATCATGGATTAAATATTTTTTTTTAGGGAATGTATGTTTGCTTAGCCACAAAAAAAGATAGAGATGTTAAGTTTTTTTCGGAGATCTTCTATTTGACTTGTTCATGAAGATGTTTCGAGTTGACTTCTGAAGATAAATATTTAGGTTTATGTGTACTCATGTTGTGAACAAGAGTATACCTGCCAGGAGGGTAAAGCATGTTCTGGCATACCAATAAGTCTTGTGTTTTTTAAGAAATGTAATTTAAGGATGATGACTCGTAAAATGTGTGTGTCAGCAGGATACTTTCATTTTATATTCGGTCCCTAATTTTTGTACAAGGACACAAATGTAACTAATAAAAGAGTCAGGAATTTTCACAAAAAGGGCATTTTTAAAATATTAATATTGTTGAAGTTTGCTATTTTTTTTTTAATTCTTGAGTCTGAGCAACAACCCCCTCCTCCACCCCCTACTTCCATCTTGAAACTTTAAAATGTGTTAATTGACCATACAACGTCAGAAAAAGTTCGATATACAAAAATAATACGTTTACGCCGCAGTGTCCCAAACAAAAATTGCAATCATTTATCGCTGAATTGATTGGAAACAAACCAATCAATTCACGTTTAACATAGTCCTACCTCTTCGTGGGATTTAAGCCAAAGTTTTCAAAATATATAAAAATGAAATCCTGTTCGTGTATGACCGAATAACTCACAAACGGCTGGACGGATTTTGCTATTTTTTTTTTTTGTTGGTGTCAGTCTGTAGATGGTTCTTAGGGAAAACAATTTTAAATTATTGTAGGTGCATTGGATTTTAAATGGAAAACTTAAAAAATTCAAAATAGGTTTTCGAATGTAAAACAGAAAGTTCTTGATGAAAAACTCGGAAAACTCATTGATTTTCAAAGGGAAAATTGCATATTTTTGCAGGTGTATTGGTCTTCAAATGGAAAACTGGAAAATTCCAAAATGGGTTTTCGAATGGAAATAGAAAGTTTTTGATGAAAAACTCGGAAAACTCATTGGTTTTCAAATGAAAAATTGCAAATTATTGCAGGTGCATTGGTTTTCAAATGGAAAACTGGAAAACTTCAAAATAGGTTTTCGAATGGAAAACAGAAAGTTCTTGATGAAATACTCGGAAAACTCATTGGTTTTCAAAGTGAAATTTGCATATTATTGCATCAGGTGCATTGGTTTCCAAATTTAAAACTGGAAAATTTCAGAATGGAGTTGCTCTGAAGGGCGGCGAGACGAAGTTCACGGGGTCAGCTAGTTGAAATTATAAATAAAGCCGACAGGATTTTGTAGAATATTTCACCCTATTGTAGTCAAGGTTGAAGCAGCTTAAATATTTTTCTATTACTTTGGACAATCAGCTTATGCACTGATGTGTGTCATAGATGTTAGTATGACGACGGCAACGGATAAAAATATTTATCCTTTCAGTCATAGATCGGACTGTAAGAAGATTTAAACCGATTATAGAATGAGTTTGAGCTTTGTCCCTCAACACCACACTCAAACCTTTCGAAAGACTCACTCTAAATCCATTGAAACCTTTTTCTGCTCCTTGAATACAGGAAATGTGCATCTAACGAGCAAAAACACGATATGGAAAAATCAATTTCTGTAGCGGAAGGATATTTGATATGGGACGTAAGGCTGCTATTTCTCAAAAAAAAACAAAAAAACAAACGCCAACTCGAAAAAACATCTAACCGGATGAGTAAACTAACGAACGGACATGATGTTTGCCAATTTTACCCGAAAAGACAACAAACAACCACTAAGCAATGCTGACATACAGAATGTAGAAAAAAAATCATACAAATATCTTTTTCTTGCTGAGACACGGGTTGAATGTTCACGTCGCTGTCAGTCGTCTCTGAATCAGGCGGAGCGCAATTGAAACTTTGAGTTTCGATTTTCGTCGAATGGCGTTTTGTTGTCCTTTACGTTTGCTTCCTCCCTGGAGGCGCCCCTCAAAGTCAACGTTGTCATAGCTCTGTCCTGCTGGGTAGATGACCGTTGAATCGGGTTGCAGCAGTTACGTTGAAAGTGTGTGTTTGTTGGATAATCGCAACATGTGTATCCAAAATGGGATTTTTAAACCCTTTTGCTTTCAGATTTCTATAAGCGGAAATGTTTCCTCTCCTATCGTAACGATGTTTACCGAGAGCCTTTTTTCTGCGAGTCCTTTTCACACAATACACGTACATATGTATATAATTTTATTTTTGCAACAACAAGCTAGCTGGATGGCTGGTGGTGATGTATCTTTTACATATTTATTTGAATGTATGCTCACCATGTGAGTGTGCGGTGGAGGTACTGAATTCAATATTTGATTGGGGATAACAATCATGACTAAAAAAGGAATTTGACTTTTGAATCAACATTCTTTTGTTTGCGTGCTGTAAAGGAATTTATATTGCTTGCTGTCACAAAAAAAAAGGGTCAGGGTTAAGCGGTTTTCGTACATGTATACCGACATTTTCGGATATTTGCAAATTGTCGTAGGTCGAGAATAGATGGAAAGAAATAAGCAATAAAATGTAAATTGGAATACAGGCTCTTGTGAAAGAGATTCAAGCGGTTTCTAGGAAAACTAATTTAAAGTAACTGAAGGGCCGTTTTAATGGCTTAGGCCTACAACTTTTTGAGTGACTTTTTAACTTTGGAAACCTTTTGTAATACTTTTTTTAATACCTTGTGTAAAGTATTTTAATGTTCGGAGTTCTTTTATTGCAATACAAAATTTCTGTGATTGTTTCTGGTAAAAAAATGTTTGGATACTTTTGAAAATTGTAAAGAACTATTTAGTTAAGAGCTAGCACTTTCTTCTCTCCGCAACTTAGCCGAACGCTACCGGTTCAAGCCCCAGCTTCGGCAGCATTCTTTTTCTACGAAAATCGCCAGCTTATCTGAGGCCACCTGTGCGATAACATGAGACAATACAATCTAAGTCGCCTCCTCTGAGCCACGTAGGTTTCTGTTATGTGTGCTTTCTTTTATGTGTCTATCTGTCGCTCTCTGTTGTATTAATGTCTTGTTCTGTCCCAACCGATGGCCTCAGTCGCCAGTGCTGCTATGTGTCTGTAGTTCCTTATTTTCATGTGCGAAGTACTGTGAAATGTCAATGTCAATATCTTCTCTCCGCAAATTTAAATAAATATCGGAAAAGCGGTTCTTAAAATATTCTTAATAGAAACTATGAAGCAACTATTTGTCAATTTTCACTCAATCGAGTTAAGAACCTCTCTCTCTAATAAAAGTCTGTATAGTGGTGGTAGGCGAAGTTATAGTTTCTTGTTTTTACTCTTTCTACAAATAGTTTCTTCCGAAGTTGGGTGCTCAAATTGCTTTTCGTTGTCCTGAAACTCAAAAACGCACAATAAAGTTTAATTTCTTTTTATTTGTTTCCCTCTTTGTCTCTTTGGGATTACTTACTGCCCCTCCACTTTATAAACAAAGTCCAGCAAAGAAGAACAAAAAATCATTCATCCTATGCGATGAGAAATGACGTTGGAAATGCATTGGGTATCCAATTTTGCGACACTTTTACCGTCAATTCAAGTGAGTGTAAGTCTTAGTCAAGGACTCAGCTGCGAACACTATTCAAGCATCACATGTTTGCAGAGTAATGCTGTCCGACTGTTTAAAGATAATACGTCCTGACAATGAATTAGAATTGCAAACAGCTTTGACCATAGCAAGCAGATTTACTTCTACATCTATGGGCTTTGCTTCACATTTCATAGATGAACATTGTAGACTGTGGCTTGAGGTTAAAAAAAGAGATTTGGGATGTGGTAGGACTGAATATCTCCTAGCTAGATTTGTTTCTATATGAAAAATGTCAAGTGAAGTTTTGTGACTGGTCAAGCAAATGAACTGAGATAATCAAATAGAAGTCATTTGTGGAGATTTGAGGAAGGCACACTTGAGTTATTGAGTCAAAAGATGGTATTGAGTAGAACAGGGCTTAAAACAAGAATAAACACGGAAAAGTAATTAAAAACATAATATACAAACCCAACAAAATTATTAGCATAAGATATTTTGCAATCTTGGATTAATGTTATTTTGTTAAAATTTGATCAACTTTGTTTGTGGAAGTGTTTGCTTTCACTGGGATATCGTCAAAATTATCAAAAAACGAATTTAAATAGAGCTTTACCTGAGAAAAAATACACCATCTGTCTTATTTCTTCATTCATCCATTACATTTAATGACAATTTAAGGCTCAATTTTTCAAAACCCCAAAAAAGGATCTCTCTCCCAGTTTGCAATAAAACTGAAGTGTAACTTAATCATTGTAACCATTTCCTTTTGAAATTACGAAAAAGTGTTCATTTAATCAAATTAGAACAAACACAATAAAAAAATGGAGAATGGACCATTAAAATGGTTAAAATGTATTAAAAGCGTATAACTTTAATTACGACCTCATTAAATTCTTATACTGCACCTTCACATCACGGCAACCCTTACATCGTTAATCCACCACTCGAGCTTGTAATAGTCTCCTTAGGTTGCCAAATGAACTCTGTTGTCAATACGAACAAAATTTTATTTTGAAATTAAAACTTTTCCGTCATAACTGAATGGTTTTTTATGTCTTACTGTTTTTACTTGTTTTTTTTTCTGTGTTGAACGATAACTACAAACAGAATAAATTTCTAAAAGTTTCAGAGCTGGGGGCCATAAAAATATCCTCCATAGCAAAAATGCTGTAACTGTGCCACAACAAACTAGGTTCCTACTATTCCCTTGGGACATCTTTGGGCAGCAATGGAGACTGAATATATTTAAAACAAGAAAATATCCGCAGCTGGGGAAGTTTTCTCGTTTCGTTTTTTTGATCCTTGCATCATTACATTCATTTACTCTCCCTTGTTAACCCTTCTTAAATATTCAAAGAAGCAGGTTAAGAAAAAGAACTAGAAAAGAGCAAAATAACCGACTTTGAACAAATCGGAGAAATATTTGTTCCATGTTTCTTTTTTTCGTCAAGCTTACTACGCATTACCTTCGGGGAGTTTCTCTAACTTTTGGTTGGAAACTTTTTAACTTCCTGTCAAAAAAATTTATTTTAAATTAGTCCGCGAGTATCTACCTTTAAAAATGGACCGAAAACATATGTATGAAAAAGGAGTACACAAACTTATTTTTTTAAACGATTCAAGATTTCTTTGCGCTGGCCAGTTGCAGAAAAAAGGTAAAATAACAAAATGCAATTACCGTTGAGTCAAGAGCAATCAGTTTCCCAAGGAGCTACATAACTTTTTTTTCGTGCTTTAAAAAAAATTCACAATTATTCTTCCTTTCCGTTTATTTTCTCAAGCTTCGCCATTTTGTTATTTACTGTTTTTTTTTCTCAACGCCACAAAGAAATCAAATAACAAACAGAAAAAATAAACGCTATTATTGGATGAAAACTCGAAGCAGATTCCGATTACGAAGCGCAACCAAAAACTCAAAGCCACAAAAGTTTCCATCAACGTGAGCATTCAAGCAGAAAGTTTGGTCTTTAGTTCTATTTTTTTGTCCCGGAAGTAACCAAGTGACACGCTATATACAATCTCTTGTGTTAAGGTGTCCTGATTTAGTTGCAGGATGTTAGTCCGTTGTCCCCAACACCATCGTCATTCATTTCAATCATTCGTTGAAACTCAAGTTGAAAATGAAAACTTTTGAATCTATTGTACAAAGTTGGGCAGAGAGAACACGGATAACTTTTGTCATCTTCGCTGGAACTGTTTGATGGGCCGAAAGATGGAGAGATAGATTGTTGGCATGGCTTCTTACTCCCACCCACCAAAATATTCACCACATTATTGTTATCGTCTCTTCTAAGGCAACCACCGATGATGGTTCCGGTATCTGGTAACTTTCACCACAGCAACAGGCCCGGTCCCCATTTTTCAATGCTCCTTTTTGTCATTCGGAAGGACACACAAACACAAAGTGAGGCTATGGTTTTGTGGTGTGGTACTATCAACAATTTACACCTGACTA
Source organism: Sphaerophoria taeniata (assembly GCA_943590905.1). Lineage (NCBI taxonomy): Eukaryota > Metazoa > Arthropoda > Insecta > Diptera > Syrphidae > Sphaerophoria > Sphaerophoria taeniata. Next base: position 1,352,018 of record OX016540.1, read on the forward strand.
AGTCCTCACTCAACCTCAAGGCAGAATTATTTTTGATGAAGCGAAAGGTAATTTAACATCATCTCATACCAAATCAAAAGCCCTCTCCTTTGGCTTACGTGAAACCATTGGTGATGTTGTGATTTTATCATTTCGATCTCAGTTGGTGGTGCTTGATATAGGATAGAACTAATACCACTTCATTATTGAGGTTCCCCACGCTATCTGAAATAATCTCATTCATGCTCCTAGCGTCTATGTATGTAGATAAGCTCCAATTTTCGAAGAAGTTTCTAATGTCGATGCCAATGCTGAAACTAACGCAGTAATTCTGGATTGTCAGGTTTTCTCATAGCCAAGTGGAAACTCTATTAAACAAAACTTTTGTCTTCTATGTTTTATGACGCACTCATTGGGCGTTTCATTAACATTATTTGGAAAACCGAGAGTGGCTTGAGCTATGGAGAATTAATTAAAGAAGTTTGGATCTTCTATTAGGGACAAATTTTGGGGGACGGAAATTATTTAAATGGGTTAAAAGTTATTCAATAAAAAGGCAAATGAAATAACGGTTAGGTACTAAAAATCAATTGTTGAACATTGTTGTGGGAGTGAAAAGCTGAAAACTATGTGGGTATGGATGGTTCGTTATTCTTTTTCTAATTTCTCATGAAAATGTTTGTTTTACGCTCTATTGTCTTTGCGCTAGAATTGAATAAGAAGACTCACTCACAGGTGGCTATGACAAGGAAGTTAGCATAGGTATAACGTGTTTTTCTTCTTGTCTCTCGTCTAATTGTGGTAAAGTTTGTGATGGCCTTAATAGACAAAGTGCCCTGAGACTCCACCATGCAGGTTTGTGTACAAATTGGTATGAATTTCATAAATGCCATTTAACTATAAATTGTTAACCTATATTTTTTACTCACAAGCTTACAACTATAATGACACTGTTTAAGTTATGGTTTGGTACAAACACAACTATCCGAAAATCCCAACCGAAAAATTGAAACAACTTAATTTAAATAAATTGATTTATGTTTTCACATTCCACATTATTCTCAATCAATGCAATAATGATATCAAATTAATTTATGTTTTTTTTTCGACGTAAAAAAAACTCAATCAAGTGGATTTTAGATAGCAAAACGACGCAATTAAATATGGTAATCGACTTCAATGAAATTGAAATTATTTTGCCACAAGCTCAGTACAGATTTATGCACTAAACAAAATTATATCAACCATTCCTTCATCCCTTTTCATTCCATTTGTCTGCGTTTACTTGCTGCTCCATTGGGTGATTACTTTCCCTAACGTATAGGTATACTGTCAACTTTAAGTTAACAAAAAAAAAAAAAAAAACATTTCACATTTTTTCATGAAAACTGAATCGATTCAAAAACTCTCTATTCATAAATAACAGCATTTTAATTTGCAATAAAAACTTATTAATAAATCTAAATTTCGGGACTTTCGGGCACATTAAAACTCAAATTGAGTTGAATTTTATGCAATTATGTGGTATTTATGTTTTGGTCAGAGTGACTTTCATGTCGCGTCTATGCCAAGTCATTGTCGGTTCTCCTGCAGCAGCAAAATTTTCGTAATGGTCATTTGTATTGGTTGCAATTACTCCACCGCGAAATCAGATGAATTTTCGTTAATTGATTAACTAATAAGCAATTTCTAATGAATTGAAATATCCTTTTGCATAATTTTGCCAGGTGATGGTGTCCTAAATCCTGTGGGCAAGTAAATTATGGTTGAATTGATTATGCGTGTAAAGATAATGTGACCGGACAAATGACAATGTTGTGGTGCTAGAATGTGTGTGTACAACAAACAATTTACAAGACACACAAATGTTGTTTGGAAAAAACAACAGCAAAGCTTAGTCACCGTCGATATTGACATATTCAAACGTTTTAAAAAGGACGTTTTTTTTAATATATTATTTTAACCACCACCTTCAGGTGCATTTTGAAGTTCACCCTAAAATGTGCTTTGCAATTTATAATCTCGAAATTAGATGCCTGATTTGATAATGAGAAATTAATGCATTTGAAAGGATAATCATTATATTTCCAATTGGTTTTGTTAATAAGATTTATGAGTGCCGGGTTACAATAGCGGGTTTAAAAAAAAAAACAATATTTACAATAATTGTTTGAACTTATTTTTCCTTATAAGTAGCTTTCCCTTATTATTCGGAACACATTTTGCCTTCAGAAAATCCTACAGTCACTTTCTTCACACAAAACAAACCTTTTTCTGAGTTATCGTCAGCGATTTCGACTAGGAATTTTTTTTTGTTTTTTTTTTTTTTTTGTAACTGTCAAATGCTCATGTAGTTAAACCTGTACCTAAAGAAGTGACAAATAGTGGGTAGGTCGCAAGCAAATCTACCTAAATGGTGCTTTCTTTCATCGATATCGATTCAATCGAAAGTTCATTTTTGGTGAAGTTATTTCAAGGAGAGACAAGCAGGGATAACAATTACAATGCTAAATTTTATACCGAAGAAACTGGTTACCCATCTGCCAGAATTCAATTACAATCTGCACGTCACTGACATTACATCAATTATTTCCCTCATCAGTCAACATAATACAAGAATGAATTACTCAGCTTATCCAAATAAATTATAACGCATAATATAATTCAATTCTGGTCGTAATGACAGTAATACCATCAGCCGGCATCTTTTCTCTTCGCATCAATATTTGATGCAATGTATGCGAAACCAACAGCTATCTTGTATTAATCCTGCCAACGTTAATATTTAATTAATTCCTTGCATCGCTCGAATTTAAGCCTCTCGCTTCCAAGGTATCCTAATTAGGTTCCATGCAAATTTGCTTAAAATAGAATACCACAAGCTATTGGTCTAAAAGCACTTGCTTGCGCTAATACTTACACCACACAAAACATAATCTTCTCATAATCACGTCAGAATGCACCACTACAGTTTAAATATGTCCGCCGTCATTATTGTTTAGTGCTGTGGACGGATCATTTTTGTATGCGGCGAGTCTGCATGCAAATCCTTTTATATTCATATCACGATTTACCTGAGCATTGTTTTGGGGGTTTCGTTGTAAGCAAAGCTGCAGAATTCTCTCTTCTCGAACGACTGACGACATATTAAACACAGAACTGTAATCTATTCAATCCCAGTCAACAAAACATGCAGTAAACCTACCTAGCCGCTGGTAGTCGGATGAAACTCGAAAACATTCAGACAGAGGATCATGGGAATTACAAAACATGTCTCTCTTTGTAGCATGTACAAATTTTAGGAGCAAGTTTCGGTGGGATTCAAGATTGCTATTTAGAGTGGACTTCAACCGAATACAGTACTCCCATCACGAACTCCTTTTTTCCCCAAATGAAAGCCTCATTATGGCTGGGTTGTACTATTTCTAAACAAATTCTCTGGAATCTCAAACAAGGACTTGTATTAAACTAAACATGTGGATAAATATTAAAAATGACAGTCCAAACACTACGTGAATGGTTTTAATAAACTAAAACACCTAACCAACACCTTTCTACCAGGATAGAGATAAAATTTGAAATGCAACCAGATTAATTGATCCCCAAACAAAAGTGCAGCGAACAGCCTTGTCTGACTTTCTTAAAGAGTTAAAGAAGTTAACCGTATTTTAACGCGTTTGTTCTTTTTCTGAAACCAAACACCAGGCATTTACTCAACCAAAATTGATTTTCTATTTTCAATTCTTGTTCAAGATCCTCACAATACCAAATTTTGACCAAAGAGGACAAAGAAAACCTCGGTTAACCTCGACTCACCACAAACAAAACAGAATCAACAACAAAACAAAACAAAAAAAGCAGAAATCGAAAAAGTTTAATTAAAATCGCCATTTTAACACTCCACTCTCTCGCCATGCGATTGCGACTATTGTACAATTCTACACCCTCATTGTTTCACACGTTTAGAAGCAAACACACACCAACTTGGGATGATGACGATGACGAGACTACAACGACGACACTTCAGGCGGCATATCCTTTCAATTGGGGTCTCTCTTGAGTGATGTAATAATTTCTCCCTGTGGTTTCCATTGTCCTTTCATCGCTCGCTTCTCGCATATGTACTAAATTTTTTTTTTAGTCGACCCCTCCCCCACCTCACCAACCACATCAAGCACAAACCTAAGAGAAATAGAAGAGTTTTCTATTATTCGATCCATTTACTCTGGCTGATTTTTTTTTTTTGGGGGGTTTTTCTAAATTTTTTGTCGGTCCTGCCTTTGATATACCACAGCAACAGCGCGTCACACGGTAAGATTTTTCCTGTCGGTGTTTTAGTCAACGAGAATTGTAACGTGAGGTGCGGCTCCTTTTTGGATAACCTTAATGTTTTGTGGAACATTTGCGAGATTTATGTTGGCAAATGGAAAATTTCAAACAATGCCTTGCACAGTTGCAGGTCTACACTGCATCCGCCACTGAACCACACGTCAAAGGACACAAAAGAGAAGCAATTTAAGTGCTCACGCGTACATATACATATATGTTTAAAAAAAGGAATCCGGCAAAACTTTGACAAAAGAAAGATTTAATTTTTTTGTTTTTTCCTCTTGGTGATGGGCTTTTTTAATTAGATGTAGTATCCTGGAGCTGTTTTATTCATTGTTTATGAGTGTCATTGTCAGTGTCGAATTTTCAAATGAGATAATATCCTGTGAAAATAGAAAAATCAACTTAACACAATAGCAAGAGTATTTTCCAAATTTTCCCCTTCAAAAAAGGATAACAAGTGAATTCTATTAGATTTCTAATTTTCGTTAATCGTGTTGACATTATCAAAACACTTTAGGGAACAAAAACTCAAATGAGGACATTTGATTTTTATTTATGGTTTCAATGTATGGTTTGTAACGTATGTTAACCTGGAATTAGATCGGTTAAAGGGAGGAACACAAAAGGTTTTTGTCTCCTTAATAGATCTCATTATGTGTTTTTTCTTTTCTCTTTTAGAAAAGGGTTACTAGATAGAAACACAATATGCTTCAACAATGGTGACAATTAGGCAGTTTGGTAAGTGATTGTTTCATATTTGAAATTGTTGATGCTTTTGAATGATAACTTTAATGGTCATAATTGATCGATTGGCATTAAAACTGTTCGCATGTTGTTGACGATGTAACGTTAATACAATTAACAAAAAGAATAAGCAAAAATCCCTTGTCAAATACATGTTTCAAGTAATTTGGAATTATATGGAAACAAGAGGACTACATGTCGTATACGTACTATTTTCGATGTTCATTTTTGTTCAATTAGTCCAAATATGCTTCTTTGAATGTTGATTTGATTGAAAACAAAAAAAAATCTCAATAACTTAAAAAATGAAATGCAAATGCAATGCGAAATGTATTCCTAGTAAAATTATTGCCTTTGTTCCATAGAATTATGACTTTCCTCATTTTTTTAGTGTTTTGCATCGCAATAAAAACTCATGATAGCCCTCATAAGCTTAATAAACTTTAAGATACATAAAACATTAATTCTATACATTATGAGCACCGTTAAAATTTTTCATAAGCACCATACGTCTCCGTAGAAAATTCAAGCAAGAATTTGTGTATGCTCATAAAACAGAGGGAATAAAATAGGTAAAAAAAAATCCCTAAAGGTGAATTAATAAATAAGCAATTTGGAAATTATTTTCGGATAAAGGTAGAAAGTTATTTTGTTGTAAAGTCAATATTTGAGAAATAATTATAAAATAGGAAATGGTCTAGTGCTTGGCTTCTGAATAAACAATAAACAAACAACAACATCTGTTAACGGTAGAAAACGGGTAATATGCTTATTTAGGAAACCGGTCAACATTACAACCTTTCGGGTTATTTGAAACTTGTGTCGAAATGTTTTGATTCCTGAGGCAGGACATAATATTTTTATATTCATAAGGACTATTAAAATGTTTGTAGTTCCTTTTGCCTTTTTTGTTGTTATTTATGTTAAGCTTTTTAAATAAGGGATTAAACCATTAAAGGGTATTCTTTAACTCTTTTTGTGGATAAGTTCTGGGATTCAATACCCAGTTGGGTGACGCATACAAAAAAGAGGAACCCTTCCAGTTTTTCAAATAAAAATGAGAAACAAATCTTCCATCTGCAATCAATTTGTTTTATTGTTTTTGATTTTTTATGATGTTGTCTCATTAGTTTTCATTAAAGATAAAGTATAACACTTTGAATGTGGCGCGTTTGAACCAATGCAAACAAGTCCATAACTTATAACAGTTGTGTTCCAGTTCCAGTCGAGCTATCTTCACACATAAAAAGTTTGGCATCTGTTCCACTGTAAGGACCTCTCTCAATCAAAAAAATTAACTTCAAAGAAATTCACAGATAAAAGCAAACAAAAATGTAAGCCTTAAACACAAAAATTATAATACAAAAAATTAAGTCCACGAAAAAAATGCCTTTCATCGCTTAATGAACAAGGACCTTGCCCTTCCCTCAGTAGAAACAATTTTATTTCTTTTAAATGAAGAACTTTTAAAAATTCTTCAGATGTCCTTCCGACAAATTAAGCCCAGTCAAACGTCACACGCGTAAGAAACGTATCTCTGTGTTGTTGTCTTGTCTTGAGATCCGAAGGTAAGATAAATTCTATACATCGCCACAATTCAACAATAAGCTGGCCTTATAATTGTTATTGAGGTCAACAGAAACTTTCTGTGACAATGAAATAATATTCCAATTGGTTAAACAATATGCTAGAAGGTAGTTCTTCTTCTTTGGCTGCTGTTAAAACTACAACTTTACTCTCCGAGCGCTCGCTGCCGGCATTGGTGCTCCGCCGACCGACCGCCCGCCATTGTCTGGCTACAATAATTTTCTATGCCATTAAACGCATTTAATGGATCCCTCTTCAGCATTCAGCCTCCTTTTACCATCACTTTGTCGGCAGTGCCTTCACTTCAAATAAAGGTATCTTCTTCTTATTCTCAACTTGTCGTTTTCTTTGTATACCAAATAGCTTTGGTTGGACATTTGGTCTATGGGGCAGCTGCTGGCCTACATTTATTGTGTGTTGCAGTGTGGGATGTCTCCTTGGGCGAAAGTTTTCATTGTGTCGACTGTTGAGTGCTTAAGAACGCTCACAAGAGGACAATGAAATGGCCAGCCCGACCTTACATGAACCCACTCGCTCCCTGTCCTCTGCAAATAAAAGCTGTTCTATAAAATTATTTGTCATGTTACATAAAATCCTTTTGAATGTCCATGTCGAGCCTCGAATGGGCAAAGGATAGTAAAATGCAGCACATAAGAGCGTGGTTCGGTATTTTGGGTTTGGTTCTATAAACGGACACCGCCACCGTCACCACCGCCGCCGCCGCCGCCGTCGCCACCACAGTCCGCTGGGAGATTATAGAACGCACATTTCGATCAATACATTCGATGTAAAGCGTGTATATGCATTAGAATGTTTGATTGTGGTGGGTGGTTCGGTTTTGATAGTTTGCCAGCGCTTGGTTGTGCCGATATGATGAGACGAGCCGGTAGGTGTTGGGAATTAGTAGTCTTCACTTTTTTGTGTATTTCGGTTATTCTGTCAGTTGTTTTTGCTCTGAATTCTGGAAGAGCGAAGAGGGGTTGGAAAATCTGGTCCTAATGGATTCACATTAGGTATATGACAATTGTTTTTTGTTTGAATTTGGTACGGTGCGGTGCGAACAAAGTGATAATAAAATAGAACACTTTTCGAATTAAACTAGTCGATGTCTGGGGAATAATATCAAGGCGAGAGCATAATACGCAACGCTACGCAGTTCAATGGTCAACAGAAGTGATTTTGCTTTATGTGTATGTGTGACCGGCCCTTAGAGGTTAATATAATAATTTGATAATTTTATGTTTGCTTTTGTCAAGGAATTTCTGAAACGCATGGTTTGGCACAATTGTGCCAGATGTGTTTTTGATTGTATGATTTGGAAAAGTTTGAAAGTTCATCAATAGATAAAGATATATGAATGGGCAGCGAATTGGGTATTTTGGGATATTAAATTGAATTCGTAATTTTGACAGAAAATTTAACAAGGTTTTTGTATAACTGAAAGAGGCGTCATCGAATTCATGTTGTCTGAAAAAATCTATATGTACTACAAACCCGAAAAAAAATCTGTTCTATTTACATGAAACGTTTCAATTTAGATTTCGCTTGTAGGGCGAACAGATTTAATTAGAAAATCAATGCCACAAAAACAATATTTTTTGAACCATCATGCATTTAATTAGTCTTCAACTCGCACGTGCTCGTGGACGATTAAAAAATAAACGCAAAATTATAAAATCCAATTAATCAAAAGTCAACATCGTATTCAATTTAATGTTAAACTCTTGAAATTGGTAGAAATGGGGGTTTGCGTTAGAAGAAAATATGCACGTTCCATTGGGATATTTATGAATACGCTCGTGTTCACCTCAAATCCTGTTTTAATTAACATTTACTTTCCTCACTGTGAAGTGAATTGATTCGATTTTAACAGACGCAAAACCAATGGGAATATTCAATTAAGGACATTGCTATTCAAAAGTTTTTTTTTCTTTTTTTCTGATTGTGGTGAACACTTTTTACTTGCGGCATTGTTTGACAAGTATTGCATTTGTAAAAGGTTTTAAGCTCTTGATTTTGATTGAATTTTAGGATAAATACTCTTTACAGACAGGAACTATTCAATATTGACTAATAACTTATTCTCTCAGGCCTACCATTATTGAGATTTCAGTCCAAAAAGAAGTCAAATGGTCTGAGAAAGATTAACCCGAAAAGTCGAACCTGAGTATTGTTTTTCCAGTACTGTAGGAAGAAGGTTTTCTTACCACTATTGTATATCTATGTATATATTAAGGTGGCTTAAAGCTATGAAGCATACGTCAAATCGTATGGAATCAATTGAGAAACACCAAATCGATGTACCCACAACCTTTTCATCGTATTCGACGCCTTAAATGAAAGCACTATTTCTGGTATGCCTGCTTATCTAGTCAGTTTCGCGTCTCATCATCTGGATTGTATGGTATGAGTCGAAACCTTTCATGTTAGAAAATGTTTTCATTTTAAGGTGATGCCCTGTCATAACTTGGAGTCCAACTGCTCGACTATGCCGACGATACTGCCATAATCAATGAGGATAGACATTTCAAAAGACGAATGAAAATGATTAAGGTTATGTCGAATGGAATTTTCTTCAACCGATACTTAACTTTTTGTTGGAACTATGAAAATAAAATGTGAACTTTTCGAAGTGAAAAACGTCAAAAGCAAGATGTAAGGTACATGATCGACAGTTCCTTAAATAGTTTTAAAACGAAATCCATTTCAAATGTTTTGAAACTGAATAAAATATAGCAAACTAGATTTTAAAAGGAACTTGGACAAGCCACATTTTTCCTAGAGCTACAAGAATAATTGCCCAGTGGGTCCCTAATCACTCATTAAGCAACCTTAAATTGGAACAACAATCCAGACGAGACCATAACAAACCGACAGCAGCAGTCTCTCAGCAAACCCAACACCTCTAAACTTCAAAGTTGTGAAAACTGACAAAATGGCAAATGTCTTCATATACGTAAAACAAACCCCTTAACTAAAACTCCGTTTGGGTAATATATCAAATTTCATTTCTATTCTCCATCAATGGCTGGCATCAACACTACCTTGCCAGGGTGCATTTTACTAGAGTACCAAGAGTATACGGAATACAAAGAATACCAATCTATACATATATGGCTGATAGAACACTATTACAGAGGGAGAATTTGTGCAAAACCTCAGAGCAGAGATGATGAAGTTTGTTGTAGCAGTGTACCCACAAACTACAGGTCTGGTTTGAAAAACAACCTTTTGTTCTCTTCTTTGTGTGAAAGTCATTTGCCTTGAACGTTCGCCATATCGTTGCGAAGTTCCTCTTCTCATATTCAATTTTCGGAAAATGCAATTTGACAAACGCAATTTCATTGCACACCTTTCCTTTCCCAATTTCGATTCAATTCTAATTCTACTCCTCTATAGCTAGTGTACCTACACATTCGCTCATAGCTTACAATAATTATAGGTAAACCATAATGGTTGTACTTTTCGACGTCAGTTATGTCTGATTCTTGTTTGCCTGGTCCCATAAGTCTTGGCTTGTGATGATTGGTTGTTTGCAATAGATCTGACAGCTCACGAAAGATGGGGTAGAGGGAATCGGTTTGATGGAATTAGAACATTTTCAGGGTAGGATTTGTTGTTTTGAACCATAATTTTGGTATGTCATGAATTTTATAGGATATTTCCCTATTTTCTTGTTAAACGATGAATGCATATAAGATTAAGGCTCAAACAAATCATCCAATCTTGCTTATCATACCATTTTCAAACAACCGTAAAACATAACAGACTTAAAATATTGTCGGACTGTTTTCTATCAAAGATTAAATATGGCAATCTTCAAATTGTGGTCAAAAAGTTCTCAATTATTCAGTTGATTCACTGTATTTCAAAATTGTGTAAGTACACACAATCAAAATCAATACATGGCTCTTAATAGTGTAAACGGAAATTATATTGATGTTTTGAGGTAAGAAGTAGATATTGTTTTAAACATAAAGACAAAGCAATTATGCATACCAGGAAAACCTTCAATTAAGTTATATCACTTTACGACAGAAACAAGTCCCAAATGGAAGTTAAATATAATCCAGAACCAAAATGAAATTGACTAGGGTAATTTCCGATACACAATCAACAAAACCTCATTGGAGAACAAAATAATAATATTCAAAGAAATAAAGTAACAGAGGACGTACAGTTGAGAAGTTTGCTGTAGAGACATCTTCATGCAAAAGGGCATAAGGAGACATCTTTATTAATCAGCCGCCAACCAAATTGAACACTTTGTGATCAACGTGCACCATTTCTCGTTAACTCGAACCACTATTACTTTGTCATCAAGGAATGGCAATATCCAAAAGGAATGTTGTCGTCATCCACATTCGAGTTCATTTCATTCGACTTCTCGTCATCGTCATTCGAGTTCTTTTCATTCTAGTTCTCGTTATCGTCATTCGAGTTGTCGCCATCGTCATTCGAGTTCTCGTCATCCACATTCGAGTGCTTTTCATGCGAGTTATCGTCATCGTCATTCGAGTTCTCGTCATCCACATTAAAGTTCTTTTCATTCGAGTTCTCGTCATCGTCATTCAAGTTTTTTTATTCGAGTTCTCGTCATTGTCATTCTAGTTCTTTTCATTCTAGTTGTCGTCATCGCCATTCGAGTTCTCGTCTTCCACATTCGAGTTATCGTCATCGTGATTCGAGTTCTTTTCATTCGAGTTGTCGTCATCGTCATTCGAGTTCTCGTCATCTACATTCATCGTGATTCGAGTTCTTTTCATTCGAGTTCTCGTCATCCACATTCGAGTTCTTTTCATTCGAATTATCGTCATCACCACTCGATTTTTGGCATTTTTCGCGTTCCTTTGAAAAATTAAGAGCAGTTTTAGTAGAAGTAGTAGTAGTAGTAGAAGAAGAAGAAGTAGTAGTAGTAGTAGTAGTAGTAGTAGTAGTAGTAGTAGTAGTAGTAGTAGTAGTAGTAGTAGTAGTAGTAGTAGTAGTAGTAGTAGTAGTAGCAGTAGTAGAAGTAGTGGGTTTGCGATATCATTCGAATGATTTCACAGTGCATAACCGAATCGATTTTAAATCGACTAAATCATTCATATGCACCCATCTCTAGTTTTGCCACTTCGACTGGAAAGAAGAACAGCTGGCGCTGCTTCTTATGATCCTATAAAGATCATTTGATAATGGAAAATGTTTGTACGAATTCAGTTTCATTAACGGCTGTAAAAAGTTGAGGTGTGGTTTCTCACGGTTTGGGGACCAAAAGAAAAACAAATTGAAAGCCGATTAACACACTGAACTTTTCTCCTATTATTATATAAAAATAGACAAACCCACCACTTCTCACACGAATCACCAAAGAAGAAACGCATTCAAAAATGCTTCAATGTCAAAGTAAAATCCAATATTTTTAGAAACAACGAAAAGATTATTGTCATTGAATTCTTTGAATTTCAGAATAAATTCAAATTGAAAGATTAAGGTTTTTCTACATTTTAATATTTCCAAATGTTTTCCACTACAAAGAAAGAAAAAAACAAAGACAAATAATAAAAATTTTGTAAGGATCTTACGGTGAGTGATTGCGAAATCAATAATGTATAAAAGTTGGAAAGCATTTCATTTAGATTTCATGATTTTTGGTTCGAATATTCTATATTGACTGTGTGGCTAACAGCAGAAGGTAAGGGAAAGCAGGTAACTCGTAAAAACTAAGTGTTTGCGTCTGTCATAAATAATATTTTTTACCTGTCATGATTCTAAAAAAATATTCGTTTTCCTATTTTCGTTCGAACTGTTGAAATGGAGTTTTTTGTTTCTGACCTGTGGGAGTAAGCTGGAATGAAATAACTTTTTGGCTAAAATCGTTTTTACTACTGGTGTTGGCAGTTGTTGGTTGGCGTAAAGTTTAGTGCATACATTCATAAAAATTTGATTCATAAAAATTATTTGAAAGTAGGAAATATAAAACGTTACCGCAGCAGGTGTAGAATATGCGTTAGTGTAGAAAACTATCAAAGTTATTTTTTGTTTACAGTTTTCGATGGTTATAAAATTCTACGTTATTTAAATGTAATGAATGTTCAAAATGTCATTTCTTCAACATTTTTTCCACTTCAGAAAAAATATATGAATAATTAAAAAAGGATGAGAAAATCGCCGTCAACCATCAGTCGAACTCGACAATTATATTGAACAAATAATAACAATAGTAATTAACTGAATTAATCATTTTCTGATCGTCAATTTCAATATTAATTCAGAATCAATTCAACCACCCAGTGCCATTCCCATAACGGTAGATGTAAACAAGGTAAAAAAAATATTGTTGTGTTAAAATACAACTTTGCAAATGCTTAATTAATTCATTCGTTTTTGTGAGGCATGTGCTACAGGGCAAATACTAACACAAAAATTATCCCTTTCTTGTAGAGCCAGTTTATTCATCATTCTGCTCCGTTCAGCCTTTAATTGCCATAAATTATCCCATCTCGTCCTTTATTTTTCGAGCAAAGAGCAAATAATATCTTCAAACTTGTCAGACATCAGGCCTTGACGACACGACTAAAGGCAAACGTCTATAAATACATACAGGACTAAGAACAGATAAAGATATAAATCTATCAGTTTGTCATAAAGTTAATTGCTAGGCATATTGTTGGCAAAAAAGGACACAACACCTTCATTAATCAACACATAAAGTAAGAAAAACGAACAAATGGCAACAATGAAAGGATTCATCAAAAAAGAACACCAAACACTGGCCTCTTTACTGGAGGCACTGTTGGCGATTATGATGGCAGCGAGTGGCGCGGTGGGTGGTGAGAATTAAATCACATCTATGAGGAGCTTATAACTTTATCCTTTTGCCAGTTTTCAGCATTTCCCCGTCCACAATAAATCCTCCACATGCCGCAAAACGAACGAAAATTGTAGCTGTGTTTTAGTCCTTTTGTGAAGTTATTATTTTGTCACTACCACCGGCCGAACGCCGCCGCCGCCATCGTCGTCGTTGCCGATGGGCATTAAGTCAACACCAGTAGGGACAGGAAGAGAGTGAAAGAGTCTTTTGGATAAATTGTTCAGTGGCATCACCACTGATGTTCTATCAGATGGCACTGATCGGTGACGTTTGGCTGACCTGTTGGTCAGATTGTAAGTGCAAATGCACTTCCGACTTCCTGTCAGAATAAAACTTCTTCGTTTATATCTTAATCGTATTAAAACCAGTTCGCTGACGTTGAATCTTTCGTCTCTTTTGCATCCTGGTTAATTGCAATCGATTTTTCGTACAACGTCATTTAGTATAGTTTTTGCTTTTCTGATGCCACAGAGAAGGTCGATAGTAATTTTCTGGACGTGAAAGTTGACGGCGGCGGCGGCGATAGCGGGTACATTGAACAAGAAAATTACTTTGTTCACTTGCATTCACCAGTGACATCAACAATTTTGCAATTTTTTCGGTTGTCTTCATTAAAACAGGACGCAAAGGGATTTCCTTCATTCCCCGATTGCTCATTTGTTACCTTCGATAAATGCAATAATTACGAACAGTTCCGGCAAAGAGCTACTTAAACATCTGTGGACGCGAAGGACGAATACAAAAAAAGAACTTTCAACTTAACGCAAAGTAACACCCAATTTGAAGGCAGGGCAAAGTTTGGATTGACAGTTCAATAATTGCATTTCTTCTTCCGGCCAGTGGCATGCCCGTCGGCCGAGCATAATGAAATTTTGATAGGATACGCTGCATAGGTATAATGTATGTAGGTATGGCTGTGCGAATGTATGTATATTTAATGTCAAGTGCAAGTGAAACAAATGGTTTGATGGGGTGAGGATGAACAAAGTCATCTGTCAAATGCAGCAAAACTTAAATTTCTTGTGCAGATTGGTTTGACAATAAAAAGAAACAAAAAAATAACAAAAACCGTGTGCGGTTTCCAAATTGGTTAGCCGTTGTTTTTTCTTCTTGTTTTTGTCGAAAATTGCTACAAAATGCTTTTTCGAACTAAACAACGCAAAATCCCATTTTCTGCTTGGCTGGTTCTGAAGTTGAGGCACTACGGCTACAAAAGTGTGATTTTTGTGTGTTTGAGCTCTCCAACTAAGTTTTCCAGAGACAAATTCGTTTAGAATTTTATACAGAGTTTTGTGCTCGATTTGGGTTTCATGTATAAAGAGAAGTGGAGTATATCTACACCTACCTAAACTGCCCTGGTATTTTTATAAAAACCAAACAGGACACAACTGAAATTCATGTTACTTCCTCGAATTGACATCTTAAAAAGAAAAACTAACTTCAACAAACCCGTAAGCCCGTAACACTTAAGGAAGAAAGTAGCATACCACAATGCAGAAGAATTGCCATGATGATATTTGATAAAATCGTAGTAGAGATTATTTTACCTAGTTTCTAACAAATCAACTACATAGTGAGATTGCTCTTAAATTCTAATCGTAACTCATAATTGAATTGGAAAATAATCTCATTCCTAGGGAATGGAATTCTCACAATTTTAAGGATGGCTTGTGGAATTGGAAATGTTATCCTTCTTCCTTAAAATATTTTCTGTTTGAGAAATAATTGCGATAATTCTCCAAACGACATTCCATTTTAAATGCCTGTCAACCTCAAATCTATGCTAAGTCAGTGTAAAAGCCCATACCGAAAAAGGATTACTTCCCGTTCCCAAACACAAAAGCTTGCCTCAAAATAATGTGTCTCCCATACAGACATACAGACAAGCGTCTATGTAAGTTAAAAAAAAGAAGAAAAAATGGACACATTCAAGTCACATTGGTGATTAGAATTATCTGCTTCACCACCACCACAATTATGTATATTCCTTTCATTACTCGTTTCAACCAAACCCAAAGATTCTGTATGTACATATTGATTTATGGGTAACGCTGGAACATCCTTATCACAAGCAAACCATGAAATGCAGACAAAAAGCTCAAAAGGAATATTCATTATCCCTTATTATGATTATAACTACGTGGGCTTGGTTTTCTAGATTATGAATGTGTGCGAGAGTGCCCCATGTCAGTTCGCAGCAAAGACCGCATATTCTCTGAATTTCTATGCATGTAACACATAGGCGGCACATACTACAAGGGATAATGGGAGAGAGGCAAAGAAATTTTTTTGTGGTTACTCTCACACAAATATTTAGGCCAAAGTCTTACTTATGAGGACGAAACGCCGCCGCCGACGACGACGACGACGACGACGACGACGATGTGAGTTTATTAGGATTCGAGAAAATTTTGTTGACTCCACTATACAAAGCTTCAATGTCGAGTTACTACCAAGCCGGTGCCACCTTCCGATGTCGTTGTTGTCGGTCGTAGCGTCGCCCCACCGCGGTTGTTAAAGAGGATTTGGTCCATTGTGTTTGCTTATGATAATTAATAAGCTTTTTAGGTGGTTTCTGCTACATAAATTAACGAGCTCTTGTGAAGGAAATTGCATTTTAATAATTCACGCCTAATGTTTATGGAGTTCACGGTTCAATGTTACACTCTATAATCGAATACATTCTTTTCTTAAGGACGGGGATGCGGTGATGAAGGGTACCGGTACTTAATTGGGAAATGGCAGTCAGCTTTTGAGTTTCTTAACAAATTAAAGATAAATTTAAGAATGTAATAAAATTTTCTTTCTTTGACTATAGAGTGTGAAATGTACTTAAGAAAGTATTCTTTTATTTTCTTGGCATAAAATTTGAAATAAAAATATTAAAAATATTTTTAGTATTAAGATTGGTAATCACATCAGCTTGTTTTTAGAACTTGTACATCATGGTACCTCTTTCACCATCTGTAGCTACTCAAGTATACGACCTTTCCCTCTGAAATTTTGACAGCAGGTAGGTACATACGTTCATATCCCACATTAGGGTACATTATTGGACAAATCCCTTACAGGATTTTGCATAGGTACTCCTTCTAACGAAAAAAGCACTGTGTGCTGAGATAGTAATAAGATAATGCAATATGATTAGTTAAAAATGAGCCTTGAAGTCATTTGAGTCAAAAAGTCAATTGACTACAAGTTAATTGATTGCAGTCAAAAGACTTGTTAGCAAAACCCCAACTCGCTTAAGGTAAATGACTTTTAACTGACTTAATAACTGGCTTAAAACAAAATCTGCAGTTACCAAATTAACTATCAGTCATTTGACTTTATGCACTTTAACTCATAGAGTTTCTATTTTTGCAGATTTAAATAGAATTGTTAACCGAACTTCAGTTACGTTTAATTAAACAAAAAATTAACGTTTTCAAAGTCTTTGAGCCTATTCAATTAAGAAGAAAGAAGAAATCATGAATTTCTAAGCCAACTTTTAATCATTACCTCCTATGAAATAATACCTTGGATCGAAATTCAAAACTACGCATTGTCTCAAAAATATGTTTCCTGTAAGGATTCCTCAAAGTCATTTGTAATCATAAACTGCAATTTCCTCATCCAATCTTTACGTAATATTGATGCAAAACACAATCTTTACACATCCATTTCCCCCAGACAAATAGTAAAAGATAAAACATTCGTACGAGCACAAGTATTGTAAATCCAATCCAAAGTCAATCGTCCTCCGGCTAAATCTTGATTAATAAATGCTTCTTGTGCTCCAACAACTTATGTATAATATTTATCATCAACTTTTGCTTTTTTTCTCTCTATCTGCAAACGCCCGGACCGCCCGCCAACCGTTGTAATCGAGACGAGAAAAACCATTCTAAGTCCCTAGTACACATTTCATTTGTGTTGGTTAGTAAGATTCACAGGATAAGAGCTCAAATCATGGGGTCGAGCAATAACCTGGTTTTTTGCTTCCTCTGCCTTCGAGTTATCGCCCTTAGGGTTTCGGAAATTGAACTTAAAATTTCAGTGAATCAAAACAAGTCCACCATGTCACTGCACTATATGCTTTTATTTACTCTTTCAGATATGGTTTACAAATTCAGTACATGTACACATAAATACATCAGTGGAAAGCCCTTTGGGCAAAGTGAGTTCACTTTATTTTAGAAATTACGGATTTATTTTTGCAATGTTTGTCTGTGGTAATGTGAGTGTGTTGTGCTTAGCCAAAACAAACCTAATTTAATTCGTTTAGCAAACACAACAAGGCATGGCAGTGGTGTTCAATGTTCATTAACATTTCCTACATTTGTCCTTATAAACTTTTTTTGTTAGCAAAATTTGTTTTGGATCAAAGCCAAGCGTTAAGTGTCCAGGAATGTAACATGATTAAAATCTCTAATCGCAAATGACTAAAACTCTGAATAAGTCACAAAAATTGGGACCGAATTGTGCGACTGAAAGTTGCTTTTATTTCATAAGAGCCATATTTACAAAATAAAGGATAGCATGTAAGGAAAGAGGGTGTTTGCGCTCGTTTACTGCTTCAGTGCAGAAGAAGTGGTCGCTTTCTGTCTTTGAGGTCCTTTGCTATCTTGTGAGTGTTACTGGCGGGTCAACTTTAATGCATGTGGTAGTGGTACGGCCAAGTGCAATTTATTTTCAGAGCAAAATGCGGCTTTCAGTTTGTTTCGTTTATTTTTTTTTTCCTTTCTGCGGAAAAATGTATGAACTCGTAGTTTGGGATATAAACAAACAAGGACACTCATGCATCTTTCTTTTCAAAGAGAAAAAAAAAACCACGATATGTGAGACATGCAGGACCAGACCAACACAACATTGTTTGTTGAGAAGTAGGTTGCTGTAGAATAAAGAAGAAGAGTAAAAAGTTTTTAAAATGTTTTTATGGATGATAAATTGCGTTGTGCAGGGTTTTCCCAGGACGCGGACGACGACATGGCTATGCCGATGCTGACACGTATGGAGTATGGAGATTTTTTAGTCTTTAGTCTCCATAAAGGCCGGATGGGCAGGTCCAGGTTGTAAAGATTGAGATCGGACAAATGAAAGGACATCACAACGATGCACACGGGTTTTTTTTCTGAATTTTTGAAAGGAAGTTTAAATACCTGACGTTGTGTATGTGTTCTTTTTACTGGAGGTAAACAAAGAGTGGCTTTATGGTGCTGACAGTGTAGCTAAGAATTAGAGTTATGGGAGCAATTTAAAAAAGGATCTCTCATTTGTTTGTCTCTTTTTTTAACAATTTGATGGTGAGTAGCATGAATACTAATCAAAAAAAAGATTTTTTGTGCTGGTAGCTTGATGTGGGGACGACTTACGCTCACAGTTGAGCAGTCTATTATACAAGTGCATCTCATATCGTAAACGGTTTGGGGTTCGAAATTCCGTATACCAAAATCCTGCAAGCCAAAATCCCACAAACTACACTCAGAGAAAAAAATAGTTACTTTTGGAACTATTATAATAGTCATTTTCTAAAATTCACTGTAAATCGTTGAATGACTATTTTTACAAGAAAATACTGTGAAAATAGTTACTAAATAGTTACTTTATAGTTAAAAATCCATAATTTTGATTTGTACTATACAAAATAGTTAATTGTAACTATTTTGATAAAAAGTATAGTTAATAAGAATTCATTCAATTCTGACTAATCTAGAATAGCCTTCTACTATAAAATAGTGGTATATGATGGTATTCATAAAATCAACTACTACACAATTGAAAATGACTATACGTGCAGTTGAATTTTACTATTGCTTAGTTATTTCGGTCTTTGTATATGGCAAAATATGCTTTTCTTTGTACATGAGATCATAATTCCTTACTTCTCCTACAATACCAAGGTTTTGGTTGCGCGTCAATAACTAACACAATAACTTCCCCATAGTCAAAAATGACTATGTCGTAGTAGCTTCTTTTGCTCATGGCTCGTTTGCGCGTCGATTACTATGACAGTATAACTTCCCCATAGTTACAAACAACTATTTGTAGTTGTTAATAACTATGTTGTAGTTCTTTCGTTTGGGCGTCGAAAAGTATGCCGTTACACACAATAACTTCCCCATAGTCAAAAATGACTATGTGTAGTTGCAAATGACTAAGCTTCGGTTAGAAATAACTATAAATAGTTGCTGGTGACTATGCCATAGTAGTTCACTCTGACTATTATATAGTTACTTCTTACTAAATAATAGTTTTATTATAAGCACAACAATTACCACATAGTTGAAGTGGCTATGTTCTTACTAATCCATGGTTACGAATGACTATGTGAAGTCTGTAGTAGTTTTGCTTGCACATCGCGGTCTCTTATGTTTTTAACGTTCATTCTGTATTTTGTCGTGAGTTCAATCAGTCGTGTGGTAATTAAAAACTTTTTTAACTTGAAAAAAAAAGTGATTAATAATTGATACAGTTGAAAAAAAATACAAAATATGTAAGTGTTACTTTTTTCGAAACTAAAAGCGACGACAGAAAAAGTGATTAACAATTATTGAAAACATAGAAAACAAAACCCTTGATTCATAAAATCAAATCTATCAAAATCAAGTGACTACATATTTCAAATTGGTCAAATAAACAAAAAAACATATTATATAAAAATGAACAGTGATAATGATCCTTTCGAGAAATCGATCAGTGAATATCTGGAAGTGTTTAACGCTGGCCAGGAAGAAATACAAATTATTCAGGAAATAAACCCGGCCAATACTCTGCAGCCCACCAGCAGCGAAACAAACGAGGACTACTTGCATCGCCTCTTAAAAAGCTGGGATCTGGGAGTTTAATATTCGAATTTTTTTGGTAAGATTTACTTTAAAATTTATATACATACATACTAAGTACCAGATTTAAATTAATGAATTTGTTGTTTTTTTTCAGAAACTGAAATTGAAAGTGGGAAAATATTTTTAAAATACAATAAAATTGGACAGCGTGTGTCAAAACGTGGGAAGAACTTTTTTTCGTACCGAAAAAAAACTTACTACGGAAAGCCGATCTTAACCTCAAAACAATTTTTGAAGAATGGACTATTTTAAGACATTCCTTGGGATATACACTGGTGAGTTAAGTATCAATTTTGATTTAAAAAAAAAAAGTTTTTTTTTCAAATCATCTCGTTTTAAATTTAAGTTTAATATATTTAAGCTTAGATTAACATTGAAAATTATTTCTTAAACATTTTAAATATAATAAAGTACTATTGCTTTTCAATAGATAAATAAATATTTCGCTGAAAGCTTTGGTGAAGAAATATCTTTGGGATTGTTCCAGAACTGGCCACAATTTGTTTTGAAATTTCCTCGTCTCCTACCAAACATCAAATGTAAAGACAATAAAAAGTTGTTCTTTGAAATATTAATGATAATACATTACCTGGTAAGAAAAACACTACCTTTTCATAAATTGGCATTTTATCAGGACTTTTTCTTTTCTTAGATTCACGTTCTGCAACCAGTAAGCATGATTAAAATTAAGGGCCAAAAGAAAACTCGGCACCCAAGCTGTTCAGCTTCTCAAGAAAGCTTTCTCATCTATTTACCTACCATGCACATCAGAAGTGGTTTCAACGATAGAACAAAGATCCAATAAATATTTGGAAATAGGACTCAACGTAAGTCGACTTAATTCCTCAGATAACATTATTATCACTTATCACTTAAATATCTTATAACTTATCACTTCGCCAGTTGATTTTCTTGAATAATTGATATTTCCTATTCCACATTCACTTTGTTAAAAGAAAAAACAAAATTTAATAAGTTTTTTTAATGCGAGAATTAAACTTTAGGCAAAAAATAAATAAAATGCATGTATATTTATTCTAATTAATGTTAAAAATAATATTTGTAATACAGCCGACAACTAGAACCATCATTTTGCCAGTAAAATTTCTTTCTCATATATTTCGTTGAAGCCTTGACGTTTTTTATTAAGAATTATGTATTCAAAACCATTGTAAATATAATTGTTATAATTAATACAAGAAAATTTTAACATTTTAAAATATTTCTGTAAACTCCTACTTAATGTACGTATTAAAATGTAAAATGTATTGAAAAAAAAATACGTTGTTGTTGTTATTATTTTGTTTTATATATATATAGAGAGAAGTCTTGGGGAACAAAAAGTATCAGGTAAGCATTTCTGCAACAGGTAACAATAACGACGATATAAATAGTTAGAGAACGACTTTTCGATAAAGTTAAATATAACTATGAACAGAAGTTATATTTTACTAATTAGATAGTTAAATGAACATTGACTATTGATTTGTTGATTTTACTATTGATAAAGCTGATTCTGACTATCGAATAGTTACTTAATAGAAATGACTATTGAGTAGTTGATATGACTATTGCAAAAGTTGATTCTGACTATCGAATAGTTAAAAAATAGGAATGACTATTGAATAGTTGATTTTACTATTAATATAGCTGATTCTGACTAAAAAATAGTTATATTACCAATTAACTATGAAAATAGTCGCAAATAACTATTTTTAACTATTATAAATAGTGTTCCCGATTTTTACTATGAAAATTGTTAAAAAATAGTTGAAAATAACTATTTTTTTCTCTGAGTGTACTTCACCGCAGTCCTTTTGCCCACATGTCATTTGACCCCAAAATATTACATCTCTTTCATGAAAACCTACTCCTTTTCGTCCTTTTCGTTAAAGATAGGAGAACTAATGTGATCGATATCATAGCTTTTTTGATTTTTCTTACAGCTTTGAACTAGGCCTTTTTGCATAACAGAAATTTAAGAAGATACGAAAAGCTGAGAATCATGGAGAACAAAGCAAAATCATTCTTCTTTCAAATGAACTGGTATAAAAAGGTAATATTGTATACTTCCAATCCTTACTTGTAGTTAACACAAACTTCCCTACCATAACATCCAATATGCTTGTGCACTTTAAGGAGTTTTGCGATTATGGTTATCATTTAACATTAAATTATTCCACTTGGTAGAGAACAACATTTTGTCCCAGCAATATATTTTAATTGCTAACGAAGTACCTGGCCAACCTTTTAATCCTATGAACAAAAAGATGGATCCTTGCAAAATAGCCAAACATATCTCTTGGTAAGAACAAAGACGAATTGCTACAACTATGTACATACTTCATATAAAAGCAGACACTGTTGCAGTTCACAGAAATCCTCCTCGACTCTCTATACGAAGCCAGCCAGCGCCAGCGCAGCGATAAAAATGTTGTCAGGTGAATGTTTGTGTGTGAACAACTGCAACAAAAATAACGAGTATGTAAAATAAATTACATTTGCTCAGAGCGTTCACCTACAATTTCTTTGAACAAACTTTGTTTAGAAACGAGTAGTTACATTGCAATTTCTTTAGCACTTCTGTGAGCTTAATTCATTTATATTTTCCTTAAATTAATCCACTTACAAATGCAACATTTTCAATTTCAATTTAAAAGCTATGAAGAGAGCACTAGAACATCCTTTTGGCTTGTTCTTTATTTAGCTCCCAAGGAAATGGTTTAATAATTGAATTTGACACGCAATTTCATATATAACTATGATTATAGTTCCTGAAGGTGTACTCTACCTGCTCGAACAATTTACATTTAGTTTGGCTGTTATGTAGTCTTGATCCTGGACTACAAGGCATCGCAAGTTCTATAGACAAGGACAAAGCTTGACCCCTGTGAGGTGAATGTACATATAGTGCATAGTAATGCAGGACGATGATGTATGACCATGCCACTCATACATGGCAACATCTTTAAACCCTCACTTTTAATCTGTGTTTCCTATCGACGACAATGAACAAACCTCAAAGACCGTCCATATTGTTATGATAGGTTATGTGGCTTCTCTTCGTCTCTGTTCTACTATTATTTTCATTCTTTTTGTGCGCAAATTGTTCTTTTTATTTGTTCGAGAAAACTTGCAACATCGCAGGTCGTTCACTGGAATGGACCACCATCAGAGCCACAGGAGACAGGACGACCAGCAATACTTGTTACTGAGAAAACAGAAGCAGCAATGGTCGTAATAATAACCACGGCAGTCATTTGATGCCATAAAATAAATGAAAGCAACAGTCTTGAGTGTATGCTTTTGTGTTTGCTAGATGATCCCTTTTTGGAATGCTCTTTTCTATTTTTTACATTCCCTTCAAGGACTTTTTTCATAAATTCACAATAACTTTGGTTGGTGATGCGTTCGGTGGTCAGAGGGAGTGAATGACTGCTAGTGTTAATATATTAGCCAGAGGTTCATTTGACAATATGAATAGAGCAACTATTGTAACTTAAGAAAGAAATCGGTGATGCGAAGTTGGTTTTTCGATGCGTTTACAACTAAGCAATTGTTCTTTTATTTGAAATTGATTTCTAGAATGATGCTACTTTATTCCCTGTGGGACTTTTGAAATGACTAAGGAATAAGATAAGAGATGATGGGTATCCTGACAGAGGACATGTTATTATTTTATTTGGCAATTTTTTCATACAAAAGTATTATCTTATTTGCTTTTCAAAAGATTCTAAAATGTCTCGGAACAACAAGTCCAGAGTTGCTTGAAGTCCAAAAAAAAGTTGTGATGCAATTCTTTATGAATGCGAATCTAAATGTTTTCCGACTAAGGAAGAATGGTTAGAAGAACTTTTTGCAAGGGGTTCGGACAGTGCAGATAGTGGCATCGGTCAGGTCAACAATGGTCTGAATGATTATAATATCAGATGTTAATGTTTTTAAACTTCAGTAGGGCCTAAGACTCCTATTGAGTCATGAAACTTCAATTTTCATTCAATAACCCAAATTAAATGAAAAGACAGACACTTAAGAAGCTGTTAGCTTAATATCAACATTTAAATATTTCAGAATAAACTTACTCATTCTAAGCCATTTCTCCAAACTACACATGGAACGTATTAACAGAACTATCCTGTTGCCACCGTCATTACGCTTATGATGCAGTAACATAAACGTGTTGCTGCTTCAAAGCTGCCTACTTTTGTGTCACAATGAAAGGTCGTCCTATTTAATGACCTTGAAAAACTAGAATAGAGAAGTAAGTACATGCACAAGGATTAAAATTAACACCGCGCACATCACCACACCGACTACATTGTCCCTGATGCTCAACAAAACTAAAACGGCAAAACTTTCACATCCACTGCCAGAAGCATCTTTGAGAATTGCAACTATTTGTCCTTAACTGCAATTACGACCACTTTGGCGAAAATGATTGCCACTTCCACGGCCCAAATTTTATTTAACTCATGCTTCCTGCAAACATCCACACAGGGAGTGATCTCATTTAGAGTCACTATCGTCGCAGTCGTTATCCGAAATGTTGTTCTCTAACCATAGCCGCCGTCGTTGTCGACGTTGTGGTCGCTGTCATGCCCTTGTGGTAGATTTCGAGTAAAATGTTCCCATGGTTAAGGCTTGAAACTATCCCAACAGATACACATTTTGTTTTAGGGATAACCCTAGTCAGAGTCACTATTCTACCGAAGCAAATCGCTCAAACTGCTTCAAACTTAAAGCTGCTGGCAAGCGCCAACTTTCACATCATCGATAAATTTTCAATTTCGTTAAGTCACTTTGGTTTTGGTTCACAGTAAAGTGGTTTTAGTCAGTCCTTTACGAACAGAACATCCATCCATTTGCTTTTCCGGCACTAAAATAATGTCTCTCCGTTTCGGCAGAAGAAGCATAGAGACATTATGCTGAAGAGATATTGATGTCAACTTAGATTAAATAAAGGCTTTATCTTCCGTTTGGCCTCTGATACTACAACGCGACCACAGAGTGCGTTCGTCGTAGTACTTGTCGTTTGCTTTGAAGGAACAGACAGGGGATAAAAATTTCATTTTAAAAGGAAGCTGTATACCTACTGATGGAATTGGATTCGAGATTTAAATGAGTTCTGACAAGGATTTTCATAGAAAATCCTTTTTGGGTAGTGGACATAGAGTACTGACATGTGAAAAGGGTCTTATTTGTGTAAATATTTTTAAATTGTGGTTTGGAAAGTCTAGTCTAGAGGCATTTGCTAGCGATGTCACTTTATTGGAAGAGGATGAGACAGTCATATCATGAAAGAATTTGATTGGCCAGAAGCTCTTTTGCTTGTAAGCTTTAAGAAATGTGGAACAGACTTTAATACCACAAAAAAGCGGCAGACCTTATCCAGGGTGCAAATAACCACACACAGGGCTAAGAATCTATAAAAACTTATACGGTCAATGAAGAACTGAGTAGTTCTGATAGTTAAAATCCCTAAGTGCCGTTTCCACTATTGACTGTCCTCATAGGAGCACCACTTCCATAACGCCACAAATAGGACGACACGCGTGCAGACTTCGTTTACTATGTAAAACCCTTAATAAAATAAGAACCAGGAATGGGTAACGGCAAAAAAAAAACAAAATTAAACTCTAAGGAAGGATTACAGCGCATAGCAAGAGCAACAGAACATCCTTTTATACCATACTGCTTATTATCTTATCTGCTTAAGGATGTATAATGTTTTTATAGCCATCAATATGGGACTTCACGCTTCAACTCTACAACGAACGGGCGGCTGTTCGAAGAGCGTGTGAGAAAACTGCGTCACTATAATAGAAATAACATAATCCTTAAGTGGTGGATCGTAAACATTTTTCCTTCTTTTCCACAGGGAAATTCCTTTTTATGATTTTTACGTCACAACTATCGTTGTTTGTCAGCTTTGCTTGCAGATGGCTTGCAAAAGCTAAAATGTTAATAGTGCACAAAAAAAAAATTTATGATGAGAAGGTTTGCATCCTTAAAGTTCTACTTGATAAAAATTCAACATTATTTTGAGTCAAGTGATAAGAGGGTTAGAGGGCGTATCCTTCGAGAGGAATAACTACTAAGAAATTCAGGACGTCATCTCATTCTACTCCTTGAAGGACTTTAAATTAGATTGAGCTACTTAACTTCGCTTGTTATGGCTAACATATCACACCGACCTGATGGTCATTCCTAAGGACCAGGAGCAGCCGGTAAGGAAAACAAATTTCAGGCTAAAGAAAGGTTTGACATTTAATTTCGTTTTAATGGGAAAATAGTGCTGAATTCAAATAATTCATAGACATGCACAGGGTTTCCTTTCCATTTGGAGCAGACAAAAAAAAGGAAAATAAAAAATTAGGATAATGGCCGGCTCCCATGTATTAATGGCCAACTGGTAATTTTTTTTTCTTCTTGAATTTATATTTGGGGATGACACCTTTTTTCCGTCATTATGTTTAGGGAGAAAGCGATAAATATCCTTAAAATTTCTGAAAGTAAAAAATTTGCATGCCTATATTTCATGCGCTTACCGAGAATTTGAATTAAATTTTTTTCTATTTTGAACTGTATAGGCAGTTTTTATAATCTCCAAATTCTTATTAAATTCTTTTTATAAGAACAAATTATAACTTATTTCAAAACTGTACTTTTGTTAATAAAAACATGAATTTACGCTTAGCTTGTAAATTTCTTTCTAATTTGTTTTCCTACAAAATAACTTCAAATAATGTTTTCAAGTTTATTTTTAGGCTTACCATCTTGTCACCAAACAACAATGAGAATCGATAGTCTTAATTTACCAACCGTTAAACAATTTCCAGTGGGTTTTCCCACGAAAATGAGGATCATAGTCTATCAAGTTTCAATTTACTTTCATTCCCTAAATTTATTGTTCTTTAAACTTATCAACAAACACCAAGGGACGATTTCACCTTCAGGTGTCCTCTCAAAATTGTTGTCATAACAAAGCCCCCAAGCGGGCACGGCATTCCTTGTTTGAGCCTTGTAAATTGAAACTTAAACAACGAATAAAAGTTTCAAGTAAATGAAATTTTCCAAAAAGTTATCTACCCTTTTCAATTTATCATTACTTTGGAAAAAAGCTTTTCGATTCTATTTTCTTCAAAAACACAACTTTCCTTTCATGTAGCTTAAATAATTTCCAAAGTAAAATTGACAAAAATAGCTATGGGACCAGTAAAGTTATCAAATATTCTTTCTATTATTCCACTTTTTTTTCGTTTTTCAACTTGTTTCCTCTTCGCTTACTTCCTCGAAAACAAATCGCTTTTTTGGTCGAATTTCATTTATCTATGCTGGTTTTGAAGATATTTTTTTTTGTGTTCGCCATTGCGTGTTCGGAATTTAAAATCAATTCACAATAGCCTGCCATTCGTTGAGAACTGAAAAACAATGTTTGCTCCTTCCAAAAAACAAAAACATTTCTTTGAGTTTCCCTTTGTTTGGCGTTGGTTGTTAACTGATGGGCGTTGTTCTTCATTTTTTGCTTAAACAACGGCCGATTTATCGAAAAACTATGGAATATTTTTTTTTTTCAATTTACCATTTAATCAACGATAACAGTTTCCATTGAATTTGTTGAGAAAAAAACCATTTTTAATGGCTTCAAATTCCAATAAAGATGACGGCACTGCATGCACACCTGCCACGAAAGCATTTTCCATTTGAATAGTAAAAAGCAACCATTTCCGGTAGTCCCTAGCCATTAATCAACATCAAACTGAAAATCAAACAGGTGTCTGCGAAGGGGAAAATTGATTCCCATAGCCAATAGCTACAACACAGAATTGTATTCTTTTTCCAAATCCTTGCATGAGCCACTCACAGCCAAAACATCTGTTTCAATACATTCAATTCTAATGAAACGCTTCCGTTTCGACTGAGGGCGGTTGTTGTAATTGTTGTTAGCAGAATTGTAAGCTATCAATAACAAAAGCAAACTGCCACTTAGGAAGTTTGTTCCTTGTATTTGTTTGTGTCCAGTCCAGTGTTTTTTGTATATAGGATTCGTCCCTTTTTGTCTCTTAATCTGCCATACATAACTCAGTTGACATGCCTACAGACCAACCAACAAAAGTTCCAAGACCTGCCATCTTCTAATACTACCACAATCGAGCTTATGTCTCGGAATGGTGTTATGGCAGATAGTTAAAGCCAGAAGTAATAGTTTCGTTGCTCTCGACTACTATGCCATGCTGACATTACAAAAGAAATAAAAGCATGCTCCCACACCCACACCCATATATACACTAAAATACACTTTTGAAGGACATGTCCCCACATAACTCGGAAACAATGAACTTTACCCGCATTCCACAATAGAGTCACGTTCCGCACATCAAAAGGATGCAGAACATCTTACAAACAAAAGAGGGATTGAAGAACTCCTACTGCGGCAGTCAACCCAGCTCTACTTCTAGTTCTTGTTCAAACGACATACAGTCCGTCGTCGTCGTGGGTCCGACTGCCGACTTTCAGCTCATGAGATTTCAACAAATGAAAATGAAGAAGAAATCAGTCGAAAAGTGGACCATTGTCGTCTAGTCTCTTGTGTATACATTTAACCGCCATATTGATGAAAAACGTGACTAGAATACGTGAAATATTTTAAATCCTACAATTGTCGTTGTGACCTAAGGATCTTGGTGGAAGGAGTGAGATAGTAAGGGTCACCCACCACAGTTGTTCGGTTGCGGTTTGACTCACAATGGGACGTTTATTTAAAAAATTGAAAATTCTCAATTCAAAAAGTCGAGATAAGGTTAAAAATTACTAAGAGAATTGAATGACACCAAAAGTAAGTAAAATTATATAGAACAGCTAAGCCGATTTAGGTAAATTCAAGTGCTTAGCTCCACTTATAGAAAACTCAATGCTCGCCCTAGATCCAAAAATTTCAAGCTTTTTTTCATAAGAACAAGTTTGATAAGACAAATAAGGGGGCAAAAAAGTGTATTCAAATTCATTTTTTTGCTTTGATTAAGTGGAAAATATACCACTGTCTCACAATTTCCGACACGACTCCATCTTATCAGAAACAACCCTAGCGCTTGAGTGAATTAGATTCGTTGGAGCTCGTTTAAAGTTTAATATCTTCACAACACGCTAAAAAAAAAAAAAAATATAAGGTAGGACCTTTTCCTTCAAATGGGCTTTTCATTAGATGGACGGGGATTGTGTCAACCTTTTTTTTTTAACTCAATATTAGAAGACCCATCCAATCCTTTTCTTTGGCAGAACAGCTATCATATTTTATAGAACAGGCTGCCGTATGCCACCTTAATATGGATTAAAATGGCCAACCGTTCTCCGAGTTTGACATATGCCGAAGTAATGTTCACAGGTATTCCTAAAAGATAAACCTATGCATACATAACAAATTTTCAATAAAGGTATATCGGCATAAAACAAATACACTTCTGGTTCCTTATTCAAAAATCCTCTTCACTCTGTTTTTTCAATGAAATAGGAAAATTGCTTTTAGAATAATTCCATATTTCATTGTACTGTTTTTTTTTGTCTGTCCAACTCTCCCTTTTTCTCTTTGGGTTTTACAGTAGGTGGTGAGTTTTTCATTTGGTACAAGGACTTCAATGCTTTGAGTTCTGTCAATTAATTCAAACTTATCGACAATTTACTCAAAGTTTTTATGTTTTCAAACTGTCATGGTGGAATCGCTTTGTATATTTGTATCCATACCTTTTAGTTGAAAATATTTGATATCAATTCAAGGATAACTCACTGCACTACAGTTTCTCTTTTGTAAAAAAAAAGTTGTCAATGTTCCTGTAAATGGTTTCTACATCATTTAAAATTCCTTGAATAGCATACGCAGCAGCAAGAATTCCGAATTAGTACATTTGCACACATATAACACGAAAAATAGTTAAGACGAGTTCCATTATCCTAATCGATTCGTTAAACAAACAATCACGCACACAATAAATAAACTACACATTCAAACCTTGATTTGCCTAATTACTTTCGTTGCCATCTCAGACACAACACAATAGAATGTACAAAACAAAATAGACTTAAATGAACAAATGACGGAAAAACAATGATAGAAAGATACAAAGATAGAAAAGCAATCAACCATTGGTAGTGTTTTCAATCCGACTGATTAGAGTAAATAAGCCGCCTCCTTGATACTGTGGCATTATGTAGATGCCGCCCGCTACCGTCATCGATATATTTCAATAGTCAGCTTTTCGTCGCCACCGTGCCGCGTCGCATTCAAGCTAATAGCCACCTTTTTGATTCTCCCAACTCACTGTAAGGATTCCGGTGAGATTGATTGATGGATTCGATTCGACTAAATGCAAGGATTTAAAGAAACGTACCCGAATCCGAATGATACTCGAGGACATTAAGCCCAGCCAACCACCCAAATTTACCTGAGAGCAACCCAGATTAAGGATTACGAAAAAGACTCGTCGAAATCCAAGGACGCTTGTCGAGTACAATGGCTTTAATTTAATTCAAGCGAGTAGAAAGATATCTATTTGAGATGAACCGAAAGAATGACAAGAAAATGGTTAAACGCGAAAACGCCATCAGCTCTCATCAGAGATACGAACAGAAACTACGCTAGGGGCCGAGTATTTGATTTCAATTGATAAGGGCTTGAGTGGAATATAAAAGAGGTATAATAGAGACAGACGTTTAGATCGATAAAGAAGAAGACACCACGCATTCAAGTGGTAACTTCCTAAGGAAAACTAACTTCAGTACATTGCAGCAATTCAATTGTATTTTCTGACAGTAGAGGTTAAATGGTACTAGCGCCTTGTACCTTAACTTTTCTTCGGGTCTTTTAGTGTTTCAATAAGAAAACTACCACTAATTTTTGAGTACCGGTACCAGTATATCCAAGTACAAGTACTTCCAAATGAATTTTTTTCAAGAAAAAGGACTAGTATTGGCCGTTCAAGTTTATAAGTCAAATATTAAAGTACTGTAGGTACTGATACCTTAGTACATGAAATCTTAAGTATAAGTTTTGTGATAATACTTAAAAAACTTTACTCTCAAAAAATATGACAGTGGTTGAAAAACTTAGGAGGAAAATGCTTTTGAAAATACGAGAAAGAGACACTTGTTGTTGCCAGAGTTATTTCGGAGCATATTTGACATTTCAAATATTTTTTTTTTTTTTTTGTGAATATGTAGGTTTTCAAACGAATTAATGTAAATTCCAAGAAAACCGTTTAAAAATTTACTTACAAAATATCTTGAATAAAATGTGTCAAAAACCAACAAAAAAAGTAAACATGTTGACATTGCCAGAATATATCCGTCTTCCAAGGATGAAAGCAAATTTTTTTTGCTTGTGACATCCTTATCCGCCCGGTTATGAGATGATAAGACAATGGATAAAATAAACCAAGCCCCCACACGATCCACCACTATACATCCGCGCATTCTGCATGACGAACTCAAGCACGTATTTCTTGACACCAGTATAAATATTCGGTACTTGCTGCGAATGGTGGAAATGGAAGGCCTACGGCACACATTTACTGCCAAACGAATACATTGCCTATAACCACCACCACTGGTAAAACGTAATTCAGCGTATAATTAAAAACGTTCCATCTTCACTCCGGAATGACTTTTGCGCGTGCCCCTTGTCACTTTTCACCGCAGCAGCTATCATCAAATGCCAAGAAACACAAACTAACGACAACGAAGCGAAACGGAGGCGAGACGAAACGCGCTCAAAAAGCTACATAACCTTGTGTGCGAACGTCTCGTTAATATCCCAACCTTTCGGGGAAGGAAGTGGCTTTCTTTGCTTTCTTTATTCCTCGTTTCTGTTCGTTTTGCTTTTAATTCGCAACAGTTCTCTCTACCTTCGCACAGAGCAGCAGAATTACATCTGAGCAAACAAGATTTTTAATAGCAACTTCCTAATGCTGCTGTACCGCGCCGGCCGCCGCCGCCGCCGCCTGATGCTTGAGCCTATTCCTTTCCCGCCTTAAGACAGAAATGAGTTGGAAATGAGATGTTTCTTGAACACATCCTACTATCCCTTCCAAGCTTACCGTTCCCACACCACTGCTGCACTACGCTGCTGGCTGGTAAAAAAAGGACCATCTTGATGGTACCGGAAAAGCCGGTATGCTTTAGCCAAGCCAATGCCAGAAGCATCAGAAAAAGAAGCACAGAAAATAAGGATTTATGTTTTGTCTGAGGGGCTAGAGATGAGGTGTTTGGGTCTAAATCGTCAGCAATAGCAAGTTGGTTCTACTAACTGATGGTTAGGGGGATGGGATGAGTGTGGATCTCGTGCTCGTCGACGTAGAAGAGATCTGTTGAGGTAGACAAATTAAAGCATATCACAGGACAGAGAAATCCAAAGGAATTTAAAAGGTGATTCATCAGGAAGGGTATTAGTGTGTGTATAAGTGTTGTGCAGAGTGGGCGTTAGTTAGCCAGAGTGTTTTTCGTTGACATCCCCATTAAGAGGGGTTGTAGGACTTATACTTATTTTGAGTCCGCAGGAAGTTGAGTAGAATTCAAAATGTTCTGCACATCCCTTTGCCTCTCGCAATTCACTAAATAGAATTCGATGACGATGTTATTCTGTCTCGTTCGATAAATTATTTGCTCGTAGATTGCGGTGTAAATGGCAAATGGTTTTTCTCGTTTGGCGCGTGTTGGAATTGGAAGTTGGAAGACGAAGACGATGGCACTCTCTCGTCTTTTGCTCAATTTTTTTGTTGTTGCTTCCGTTCGAGTGGATGGGTCTTTTGGCACACTATTAGTTTGCAAAGTACAAGAAGTTCTATATACATATTTCAAGATCTTCCAATTGATGAGAATATAGAATGAGAGGTTTGATGTTCTCCAGTAATAGTACACAAGCGCCACAAAATCATGGAGTTCTGGTCTTCCGTCTCTTGGTTTTTATAGCTTTAAAACGATTTGAAACATTAAATAATATATAGATTTAATGAAAACAGAATGAGAACTGTCAAAGCCTTGTGGTTAATTACCTATTTATAGATAAAATAAAATGAAAACCCATTGATTTTTCGTTTTCGTCTGATTGCGTGTGTTTTGAATAATTAAGCATTTTGTCATTAAGTTCGAAACAGTTTTTCAGCACATTTAGAAGATAAATTGCAAATTAATCCTGGGAAGATTGAAAATTAAAATGATTTTGTTTTGAGTTACTGTCATTAAACTCTCCACTGTTTGTCAATTTTCATTTGAACGACAGTAAAAAGCCCCTAAAGGTAGAGTTGTGAATATTGTACCGAAAATTCATGAGTTCAGATCCTTTGGGAAGTTATTATGCTATTAAATAATGAATTCAGTTTGTTAACAAGGAAAATAGACTCTGGCGTAGATGGGAAGAGATTGATGTGCCAAGTGTGTAAATACTCTTTTCTTTATGGTTCGAACTCTGACTCTGATTACTTTTTGAAAGTGGAAAGTGTTCAGTTATATTAGAAGAAGATAAAATGGACTGCCCACAGTAATAAATTCTACAGACGACTGTTATGGCTTAGCCAAAAAAATGTGTTACAAACTTCTCAGTCGAATTGACTATGCTAAACAGAGTTGATAGCTACAGGGATCGAATGGACTTTGCTTAACAGAGAGAATGTGAAGACACGAGCTGTACCTACCAGGAAATGGATGAAATCTTAAACATTAAAAGAAATTTTCTCCAGTTTCTTGACAGACACAACGGCTGAACCTCCACTAAACAAAGATAAACTTAGTGCAGGGTCTCAAGCTGAATAATAGAACAAAATTAAATACAATAATAACTCTTTGTTCTTTGAGATTACACGAAATATTCAAAGTCCTCTCAATTAACATTCTCTGAGCCTCTTTCGATTATCGTCACACTTATCTGGGAATTATGGTCAATACATGTACATATGTGTCTTTGAAGCTCTTCAAATACAATCCTTGTCGTCATTATTCTATTTCACTACCCGTCCCAGAGACAAAGTTTGTTAGTAGAATTTATCTCCTTGTAATCGAATCCGATAATTATGATATTCTTGTAGATGTACTCAAAGTCCCAAAATTACACCATCAATTGAGCTTGAAACAACAAGAACTACACACTCGACTCCATCTACAGTTTTCATAATGTGTGGCAAGAATCAAATTGTGTATACTATGTCCAAGCTAATTAAAGTACCATCTTAATGGTGAGAGCTTCCGTATAATCTCAGATATATCTTACTTTCTCCTTCTGACTTCGTCTCTTGATGACACTTTATATCTGCAAGCAATTACATCTGGACATCTGATTTGCATTCTCAGACCTCGAACAAGAGTACCCCATAACTGCGAAAATTGTGGTTAACTGCCACGACCAGACATGAGTACAGGACATTCCTTCAAGGACTTCTTGCTCAGTCATTAAAGTAGTCTTTAACATAAATGCGAAATTCGTCATTTCTGAATGCTCAAATTGTATTGAAGGTAAAGTGTATTTTTCTTCTGACAAACATTAAATTTTGGAATTATCGTCATTGGATTTCAATCGCGTATAATGGAGTGGCAGGTATAATGAAATCTATCACAATAGCATACATAATGCTGGCAAAAGCTACCGACGCGGCGTGCTCTAGCGCTGTACCATATCGAGCACCAGCAGCGTTCATCTATATGCGATAAGAAATCACGACTAAAAGCTAAAAGCATCATTCATTCGTCTAAGTATGAGCACTTAGGGGGACATAAACGAACATCGCTGACGAAGACGACGAACATGATGACTATCCTGGCAAGGATGACGAATATTTTATTCGTGTAATAGCACAACTCAGGTATTACATAAGCCACTTGGTTTTTATTTTTCTTATTTTCTTCTGCGGATATAGCATTCAAAAGAGATTTCCCTCTTCCATACTGCGCTTCACCTCGCCACAACCTGTATCTATGGATGCGAAACATATCTCAACGTCTGCATTATTTCGAAGTCTTCTAGGACCAGGTTGTGATGAGTGATGGAAGGGAGTGCCTTCCCATACTACGACTACGGCGAAATGTATATTTTATATTTAAGAATAAAGTTTCGCAGATTTTATTTTATTTTCTTACATTTTTTATTATTAAAAAAAAAATAAACTACACACACAAATAAAACCTACATTTCAAAACATAAATAAAAGACGTTGGTATGGATGAGGGCTGGAGAAGTTTCTTGTACGAGTATACGCGTCTATCATTTCTCTATGTTTAAAATGGTCTTAGCATAAAATTCGCAAGGTGAGATTTAACTTACTCGAAGGATTTATGAGAGCGAAATGGTTTACTTGAAGAATTCTCATTGTTTTATAGTTTGAATAATGAATGTTTCGTTTGGTTGGCGTTTTTCAGTTTAATTTAATTTAATTTTACTTTTGTTTGGAGAAAGAAATTTAAGTTTGAAAAGTTTAACTATATTTTTAAAGTTGATCAAGTTATGCAAGATTCTAGATAAATTTCTTGAAGAAAGAAGGATTAAATTCACTTTAAAAACTGTCTAACTGCTGTTTTTGTATTGAAAAAAAAAGTAAGTTTCATTGATTACTACCCGAAGGAAGACGTAAACTTGTTCCTCAATCGCATCGAAGCTCTCGAGCACAGCTCATCCGTGCCCAAATGGATCTTGTTGCCATGTCAAATCATTATTAATTTATTTGTTTATTTTTTTATAGCAAATTCCAAATGGAATTAATTCAAATCTCAAAACAACAATAGAAGAAAATAAACGAAGAATCATTTTGCTTCGTTCTCCATGATTCTCATCGTTTTGAGTCTCCCAATTTTTCAGTTATAGAAAAGGGAAGTGAGGTATTATAATAATTATAATAAAAAAATTTGATTTGAAAATATTTTTTTTTCTTATATTCGACCATAAACTGTATACGAAGGCTACTTTGGCACGGTCTAGGAAGGTTTAATACTCTAAGCGTGGATATGTAGCATAATTTTAAAATTATTCATGACAAGTCTCAAAACTTTACCAGTTAGAAAATATGCTTTAATAAAAAGTCAACATCTTTTATATTTTATGCCAATTGGACTACAAGTAAAACCTTTTTGTAAAACCTTGTTAAATCCCTTACCATTGACCACGAGCAACAAAAGAAAATAGCTACTGCTACAAACTTTAGAATTACTGTGATTACTAAGTTACAGAAGGCGCCTGAAGAACAACAACATCGATTTTAAGAAATCTCCTCCTAAAAAACTCATTCAAAATTGTCCTTCTCTACAATGTTCCACTTACAAGGATTTTGACCTCACTCTAGACATGAGTCGTTTCGGACATGTATAGTTCCAGGAACTATGTCCTCTACCGGAGAAATTTCCTTTCGTTCCATAGCCTGAACTTAAACATGTTCATAGTTCCGACTGGACATGATATGAAAGTGGAAAGAGAAAGAACTAAACATGTTCATAGTTCCGACTGGATATGGTATGAACGTGGAAAGAGAAAGAACAGAGCAGTTAATAGTTCCGACTGGATATGGATATGTATGATATGAAAGTGGAAAGAATCGCGCTCTTGTGCTTGTAGGTATATACTATACACACACAAATGGAACGAATGAATGTGAAATACCAAACCAACCACCATTGTATTAGCATGTGAAGATGCCCAGTGGCAAATTTCCCAATTTTCACCAAGGAATCACCATGCGATTCACCAAGGAATGGAAGCTTCACTCATGAATTTGAATGTGAATCATTTGGTGAAATTTACATAGGGCTGTCATTGGAGTTCACCAAGTGAATTTCTTGGTGAATATGCATCAGTGAAATCATTGAATAAAAGTATTCTGTGTTTTCATTCGTTCTCTAACTCCTATGAAATGTCAAATGAAAGCTCATTGGTGAACTCATCTTCTTTGAAAGTTGAATTTCATGAATGAAAAATATTATGAAAATGCAGCTGTGATCTCACCAAATGTAAATATCAAAACAAATTTATTAAATTTTTTTTGTTGAAATATTTCTGAAAAGAACACAATATTGTTTTAAATAATAACATATAAAAACAATTCAAGTCTTTGGCTGGATCTGCTACTTTTTTTAATATTTTTGCCGCTAAACGACTCCTTTAAGGTTGCTCCACATTCCAAATTCCAGAATACCTTTAAAAAATGTTAAGAAAATTAGTTGAATTTCTTCTTCTATACAAGTGGAAAATAAATATTTATATTTGAGTACCTGGTAAATATTTTCGATCTCCCTCGTGTTTTCTCCTGTGCTGTTTATTATTATTAATTCACTTTTAAAAACAGCTATCATATTCTTCACATCAACCGTCTTTAACTAAGATTTCGATTGCACTGATTTTACATAGAACAAAACATTTTTTTAACGATCGCAGACAAAAATAGACAGTGGAAAAAAACCAAACCGTTGCGTCGTCGTCAACGGTCGTCGCGTCGTCCTCGATCAACAAAAGTAGAAAATAGGTACATACAT
Organism: Sphaerophoria taeniata; assembly: GCA_943590905.1. Lineage (NCBI taxonomy): Eukaryota > Metazoa > Arthropoda > Insecta > Diptera > Syrphidae > Sphaerophoria > Sphaerophoria taeniata. Next base: position 1,389,833 of record OX016540.1, read on the forward strand.
AATGTTTATATACTACACGGACGACCTTACGCTCTACATGTCTCACGAGAACGTGGATGTGGCCTTGATCCAGGAACCATGGTTAGGCAAAAACCGAATCCGAGGGTTGAGGTCAAAATACTACAACCTTTTCCATTCCACGTCAGATGAAGGTGATATTAGAAGTTGTATCCTAGTGAAAAAATCAATTAACGCTTTCTTCCTATCTAGGTACAGCGACAAGGACAACACGGCAATCAGCGTCGAATCAAATGAAGGTAACTTTATTTTAGCGTCGACGTACATGCCGTACGAGGAGGAGAACCCGCCATCAAAAACAGTCCGCGATCTTGTGGCCCATGCCACAGCAAGCGGTACACCTTTGGTGGTTGGTTGTGATGCCAACGCTCACCATACACAATGGGGCTCAAAGGACATCAATAAAAGAGGTGAGTCAATTTTTGAATATATTCTCTGTTCTAATTTATCGTTATGTAATAGGGGTAATCACCCTACCTTTCGTAACAAAAACAGGGAGGAAATCATAGATTTGACTCTTATTAGTAATAATAGTAAAATTTCAGTCGAAGACTGGAGAGTCTCACCTAAAGAATCTTTTTCAGATCACTTTAGGATACTCTTCTCCATAGACAGGAACTCTACTCAAAAGAAACCTTACAGGAACCCAACTAGAACGAATTGGACAGAGTACGAAAGATGGCTGAAAAACTGTATTGATCCTCCAGGGGACAATACAAGTCTAAACATTTCAACCATCGACACTGTTGTCCAAAACTTGTCTAGTAAAATGAGAACGTCTTTTGAAAAGCACTGCCCTTTATCTCGTTCCAAAAACTCCACTAACCCACCCTGGTGGAATGGTGTACTAAAGAAACGTAGAACAGAGGTTAGGAAACTTTTCAATAAAGCTAAACTGAGTAAATTAGAAGAGGACTTAAAGTCTTATAGAGCCGCACTTAACACTTACACTAAAGAGTTAAGGAAGGCCAAAAAAGATTCGTGGGCTAAACATTGTGAATCCATTGAAAAAACAAGCGAGGCGGCGAGGCTCCGCAGAACCCTGGCCCTTAATCCCACGGTCCCGGGGTATATAAAACACCCTGATGGTTCATGGTCGAACTCAAGCCTAGAAACGCTTGAACTCTTCATGGAAACCCATTTCCCCGGTTGTAAAAACCCAGAAAGTTCTGATTACTTGCAATCGAACACGCTGGATTTTACTCATACAGAATCAAATTTAGAACTAAAACAGGTTATTACTGAGCAGAAAATTATCTGGGCAATAAACTCGTTCAAACCCTACAAATCAGCGGGACCAGACGAGATCTTCCCAGCTCTTCTTCAAAATGCTCTCAAAGTAATAACTCCGTGGCTTAGGGTAATCTTCATAAGTTGTATCAAACTTGGATACGTCCCTAATAGCTGGAGAAAGGTCAAGGTAGTCTTCATCCCAAAAGCAGGGAAACCGACTCACTCGACCGCCCAGGATTATAGACCAATAAGTCTCTCCTCGTTTCTTCTTAAGACACTAGAGAGGATAATTGATCTACATGTTAGAGAACTTCTCAACGAAAACAATTTGTGCAACTACCAACACGCTTACCTTAAAGGTAAATCAGTGGAGACTGCTCTGCACGAAGTGGTTTCACATATCGAGAAAAGTCTTGAACATAAAGAATATACACTGGCAGCATTTCTTGATATCGAGGGTGCGTTCAACAACGTTAAAACGGAATCAATCAAAACTGCCTTAGTTGAAGTTGGAGTTGAATCTGTCATTGTCGATTGGATCTTCACCATGTTGAATGGCAGAATTATCAACTCTCAAATAGGAGTTAGCACTATTGAGAAAACAGTTACTAGAGGCACACCACAGGGAGGAGTCATCTCACCCCTGCTATGGATCCTCGTAGTCAACAAAATTCTCACAAAGTTCAAAAATCAGGGCATTAAAATCGTGGCATATGCAGATGACATAGTGGTTTTGGTATCAGGCAAGTTTCTTACCATCATCGAAAACATTATGGAAAACGCATTAAAGGATTTATCTTCTTGGGCAACTAAGAACGGTCTCGGGGTCAACCCCACCAAGACGGAGTTAGTTTTGTTCACGAAGAAACGGAAACTGGAGGGCTTCAACCCTCCCAAACTAAATGGTATTCCTCTAAAACTTTCTAAGGAAGCTAAATTTCTAGGAGTAATCCTTGACTCCAAGTTTACATGGAAGCGTAATACTGAGGAAAGAATGAAAAAAGCACTATGCGCATTCTACACATGCAAAAGAACCTTCGGTTCACGTTGGGGCATGCGACCGCAAGTCATCCAATGGATGTACACAGCGATTGTCAGACCCATTCTTACCTATGACTCTATTGTATGGTGGAAAGCGGTGGAAAAATCAAGCTATCTCAAGAACCTGAATAAGGTACAGAGACTAGCCTGTATAGGAATAACAGGGGCTCAAAGATCCACACCACAAGCTGGGTTGGAAATGATATTGGACCTTCCGGCCCTGGATGAGTTCATAAGGTGCACGGCAGCCAAAACCGCAATTCGTTTAAAAGAACTGAGTTTTTGGAAGCACAGCACTTATGGGCACGGGTCAATCCTAAAGAGATATGACACAATTCCAGGACTGTTGGAGACAACCGATTACATACCCCCTTTATTAGATTTTGATAGGAAATTTTCTATTTTCATACCGGAAAGACAGGGCTGGGACCCTAATTCACTTATAAGTAAACAGGGTATCCCTTTCTACACTGACGGTTCAAAAATGGAATCAGGAACAGGTGCTGGAGTGTTTTGCCAATCTCTCAACATCAGAGCATCGTATAAACTCCCAGCTGACTGTAGTGTCTTTCAGGCCGAGATCTTTGCCATTGAAAAAGCAGCTGAATTGGCACATCACGAAAAGCTAAGCTCTTCGGAGATAACTTTTTTCGTGGACAGCCAGGCCGCTATCAAAGCTTTAGCCAGTGAGACCATAAGATCAAAAGCAGTTTTAAACTGTAAGAAGGAATTAAATAAAATCTGCCACACTAACCAGGTAAAGCTCTGCTGGGTTCCGGGACATAGCAATATAGAAGGGAACGAAATAGTAGATGAACTAGCCAGGAAAGGGTCAGAAGCAGACGCAAGTAGTAGTGACCACTCAGTTAGGGAACCACTTGTCCCAATTGGGGTACTCAAGAGGAAGATAGACCTTAAATCAAAAGAGAAAACCAATAACTCTTGGAAATCCAGGGACGATTGCGTAATCTCGCGAAGTTTATGGCCTAGCACGAATGAAAAGGAAACTCGGTATATTCTATCGCTGAGTAAAAAGAACATTAAGATCTTGATAGGTGTACTAACGGGTCACTGTGCCATTGGCGCAATGGCCAACAAGATAGGGGCATTTGCACCCGATTTTTGTAGGAGCTGTCAGGATGAGGAGGAAATAGAAACCATTAAACACCTGCTCTGTGACTGTCCGAACCTCCAAACCAGCCGACTCCGTTATTTCGGAAACAGGTTTGTTGGAGAACTGGATGATCTAGCACAGGTCTCAATGGCAAACATGAAGAAATTTATAGATAGCACAGGCTGGTTCGTTAACGAGCCAGTCTACGTTAATCGACCTTGAGAAGCATCGATGCTAACTTTTATTCTTATAGGGGATCACAATGGACCAATAGGCCCCCGTGTACGCAACAGCTCACGCTGTGCACACCCCTCATAACCTAACCTAACCTAACCTACTACACGGATTCTTGCTGGTCATTTCCACCCCTAGAAAATATTTGTGTTTCTTTTTTGTTCGTTTATTCTTCTTTGTGAAAACAACACACAGCGCTCAATGCAAATTACGAACTCGTGAAGCTGTGCAGGACTTTTCCTTACTGAAATCACAACGTTTTGGTATGCAAAGAAACGAAAGCGTTAATAAAATAGAGAAAATGTACAGAGGAAAAAGGGCATTACTTTGTTCCTATGAAATCATTACCTTATTTTTCATCTTAAAAGTGTGGAATGAATTCCTTGCTCTTTTCACCGAAATTTTTCATTGAGGATGAAATTTGCCACTGGGTGGATACATTATTGAAGCGTGTTTGTATTGTTAATATGATCTAGAACGAAATGAACATTGATCGGTCTGATGTCTGATCTCTGATATCTCTCTTAATACTCATAGTTCCAAAGGTTCGTAGTTCCTCGCGTATGTCATAGTTCCTTTGGATCGGAGTCGGAACCATAGAGAACCTATTTACCTAGAGTCGCAACTCGTTCTCTTTTTTAAAAATTCACTGTCCAAAAAATTTTGGAATAAGAGAAAAATATACTACCCATTGCAAATGTATTGGTTTGGCCTCCCATTTGAAATGCATTGAAAAACCAATACATTTGCACTGGGTAGTATATTTTATCAAATTTAATTTTTTGAGTCGAAAGAGAGTAAAATGCCTTGAGTTGCGACTCTAGGTATACCTCCTCTGTGGTCGGAACTATGAACATTAAAAGACAAAACTGATTTGGAATCCAGTTTATTTAGTTCATGAAAGATGAAAATGAAAAAAATGTGCATTTTATTCGTATTGGTATTAGCAATTTAGCATGTGTAGTGTATCTTAGATTGTTTGTTATTGTTTTGTTGGTTTTTGTTTGTGGTTTGTGGATTGAAAGAAACCAACTCTGCCTTTCGCTTATTAGTTCATATTACCATGTTCAAGTTTTTATGCATTTACAGAACCTTAACAGACCTTTTATATATATTCCCTATGTTTTATATATATAAATTTTACATGTGCGCGATGAAATTAGCACATGTAAAATTTATAACACTATAGCCGACGACGACGACGACGACAGTCGGCTCGCATAGAAATTTCAACAATTGTGCAGTATGCTCTTAGGCGCAGTTTGCGCCTGAGCTGCAATTGAAATTTCTGTGCGAGCCGACTGTCGTCGTCGTCGTCGTCGGCTATGGTGTTTTAAATTTTACATGTGCTAATTTCATCGCGCACATGTAAAATTTATATATATAAAACATAGGGAATATATATAAAAGGTCAAATTGTATTGTAAACAATTCAGTTAAAGGGTTGCAATGCCACGTTTAACATTGCCGGGATATAATTACTTAGGTCCGGATAATGATCTAAGTCAACACGAAACAATAGTAAATAGTACTGACTTTATAACATACATGCACGATCTAGAGTATGCAGTTGCGCAAAACCCCGAAGATATAAGGGCTGCGGATCGTGAAGCGATTAGTAGTTTTTTGACGGACTTCAAGGCGACTCGTCGTGTGGCTGACCTTACGCGTATACTCGGTCTCGGTATAAAATATGGCATTGAGAGTGTGTTCAAAGTACAATATCCTCGTAATATTGGTAGTGGAGAAGTGATGGGAGACGGAATTCCTTGTTGGGATGATTATTTAAAACAAGAGAAACTAGCTCACTTTGACCGTGAATGGAGAAGACAACAACAAAAATTCCCCCGAATAAATGATTTTAAATTAAGTGAACAAGGAAAAAGATTAAGAAAACATTACGAAAAGGACGGTCATTTTTTTAACCAATTGCGATTAAGATATAAACAAAAATACGGTATAGATTTGAATAGTGGACAAACATCATCAAAACGGGGACGTGAAGAAAGTGAAGAAGTAAATCCTACAAAAATAATCAGATGTAATGTGTTCGATCAAAAGAGGACACAAGATTGGAAAACTGGGTAAAAAAAACTGGGTTCAAAAATGGGTGGGAAAAATCTCAAGAAAAAAACAACTGGATGGCTTCGATGGCTGTTAAACAGTGGTTGGAAAAGGTTTTATTTACATAATATTCATTTTAATTTGACTTTTACTTAACCTTTCCATCGGACAAATTACGGTATGCATGAGCCCTTGACACGAATGAGCAGACTTTCTAACTGCAACTCAAACTTATTTGATTTTAACTTAAGTAAAAATCATTTAAAATCGTTATTAAAAGCCAGTGTTCCACGCGCTTAAGTGTTTTGTTTGTGTTATGTATTTTTAGTTGATATGTTACTTTTATTTTGTTGTCTTGCTTGTTTTAGTGTTTGTTTGTCCTATTGTTAAAATTTTTTTTTTCCTTTTTGTTCCTGCTTGTATTAAGTAGTCCCTAACTCTTATCTTCCTGATATTCGTACCGCCATGACTTTTTTTTTTATTTATTATTTCTAATTAAGTGCCGATACGACTAGCAACCGCAATTGCAATCGTACTCGGTGAAAATGGACCCCAGCGCGTGCGGTATCTGGGGGGGAAAGAGGCGTGGGAATTTAAAAAAAAAAACCTCTATGAATTCTTTACGATATACAATTTTACAAATATGTTTACAAATACAATTACAATTACATTTGACATTTGACATTGACGTTTTCTATTTGGGACACACAATGGCCGAGTTCATGTATTAGACATGAGTCGTTCCGGACATGTATAGTTCCAGGAACTATGTCCTCTCCCGGAGACATTTCCTTTCGTTCCGAAGTCTGAACCTAAATAGTTCCGGACATGGACATGAAAGAACTAAACATGTTCATAGTTCCGACTGGATATGGTATGAAAATGGAAAGAGAACGAACTAAACATGTTCGTTCATAGTTCCGACTGGATATGGTATGAAAGTGGAAAGAGAAAGAACAAAACACATGTTTGTTGAGCAGTTCATAGTTCCGACTGGATATGGATATGTATGATATGAAAGTGGAAAGAATCGCGCTCTTGTGCTTGTAGGTATACACTAACACTATTCACACACAAATGGAACGAATGAATGTGAAATACCAAACCAACCACCATTGTATTAGCATGTGTAGAGTGTAGGTAGGTTGAAGATGGATTGACGCGTGTTTGTATTGTTAATATGATCTAGAACGAAATGAACGTTGATCGGTCTGATGTCTGATATCTCTGTTAATACTCATAGTTCCGAAGGTTCGTAGTTCCTCGCGTATGACATAGATCGGAGTCGGAACTATGAACATTAAAAGACAAAACTGGTTTGGATTCTAGTTTATTTCGTTCATGAAAGATGAAAATGAAAAATGATGTGCATTTTATTCGTATTGGTATTAGCAATTAAGCATGTGTAGTGTATCTTTGATTGTTTGTTATTGTTTTGTTGGTTTTTGTTTGTGGTTTGTGGATTGAAAGAAACCAACCAAGAAAACAACTCTGCCTTTCGCTTATTAGTTCATGTTACCATGTTCAAGTTTTTATGCATTTACAGAACCTTAACAGTTCCGCGGAACTAGTTCCAGGAACTAGTTCCAGGAACTAGTTCCGACTACCAAAAGAACCGTTCCATGTTCGTTCCGGTCATGGAACTGTTTTGCGCAACTCTATCATGTATGTAAGCATGGGCAGCATTCAACATAATGAGTCGTCAGACGACGACAACGGCAATTCTATACGACAAACATCTCCTATTGGAGCCGATTATTCACCAGTGGATAACAGTCGTTCTCGTGATTTTAGTGACGATAATTTGCATCAAGCACCTGATATGGCACAAGAACGAAATAATGGCCAGGAGCCGATGGATATTGCAGAGAGTGGGAGTTCTAGGGGACCGAATGCAGGCCTTCGAGATGGAGCCAGTGGTGGAGGCGCTTCATCAGCTGGGTCATCATCGACCAGTGTATCGGAAAATTTACCATATATACATCCGAGCAAACCCTCGAAATGGGTTGAACTGAACTTTAGTAAATCACGAATTCTTTATTCATTTAAAATCATTATTCGGATGAATTTTTGTTGTTGTCTTCTCCATTCACGGTCAAAGTGAGCTAGTTTCTCTTGTTTTAAATAACCATCCCAACAAGGAACTCCGTCTCCCATCACTTCTCCACTACCAATATTACGAGGATATTGTACTTTGAACACACTCTCAATGCCATATTTTATACCGAGACCGAGTATACCCGCAAGGTCAGCCACCACGACGAGTCGCCTTGAAGTCCGTCAAAAAACTACTAATCGCTTCACGATCCGCAGCCCTTATATCTTCAATCGTCGGGTTTTTGCGCAACTGCATACTCTAGATCGTGCATGTATGTTATAAAGTCAGTACTATTTACTATTGTTTCGTGTTGACTTAGATCATTACCCGGACCTAAGTAATTATATCCCTGCAATGTTAAACGTGGCATTGCAACCCTTTAACTGAATTGTTTACAATACAATTTGACCTTTTATATATATTCCCTATGTTTTATATATATAAATTTTACATGTGCGCGATGAAATTAGCACATGTAAAATTTATAACACTATAGCCGACGACGACGACGACGACAGTCGGCTCGCACAGAAATTTCAATTGCAGCTCAGGCGCAAACTGCGCCTAAGAGCATACTGCACAATTGTTGAAATTTCTATGCGAGCCGACTGTCGTCGTCGTCGTCGTCGGCTATAGTGTTATAAATTTTACATGTCCTAATTTCATCGCGCACATGTAAAATTTATATACAGGGTGATTCACGAGCGTTGTGCCAAAAAGCTAGAGCGTGTAGGTTGAGTTGAGACAAGAAAAAAATCGTATGGGAGGGGGGGTCTATTCCCCCCCGTTTAGCCGGGAGGGGCAATTTTCTGAAAAATTGACTTATTTTGTAAAAAAAAATATTAAAAATCAACGGCTAAGTTTACAATACCGTGCTATACCTTTCTGAAAAGCTAAAAACTTCTTCTTTCACTTTGTTTTTAAAACAAATTGTTTTAACGAATAGTTTTAAAAAAATAAATTTCCAAACTCAAAATTTTCAAAAAAAAGCCAAAAAAATTTTTTTTAACTAATTTTTTTCAAAATTTTATGTAATTAAGTACTAATTTTGTTTTAAAATTTCAATGTCTTTATTAATTTTTAGTCAAAAACAGAAAACCGGATGCAAAAATGTCTTTTCGTTTTTGAGAAATAAAAAAAAAACCAAAACCACTTTTTTCTAAGAAAATCTTTGTTTTTATTTTTACCTATCTGGACTTTTAGTTTATTTTATTAGTTTAATTTATACATTTAATTTTTTGTAATTGGAGTTTTATGACGACTCAATAAAGTAGAAAAGTATTGGATTTTCAATGGATTAACCATTTTATTCATTGATAACGTCTGAAAACTGACCTGCAATTTTTTCTTACTATACCTGGGGCCGCGGCCACTCGCCGGCGAAGGGTTCTACCTGCTGGGTGCTTAAGATAATTAAACCGCAATTTTTCTTGAATGAAAAAACAATTAACAACCTAAAGGTTAATAAAAGGCATCGCATATTTACTTAACAACCATTTACAATTAAAATATTAATTCATCAACACATAACAATAACAAACTCATATGTTCGAGAAGAGTTAGCGGACAGGAACTTCTGCTACGGTTTAACTTGTTGTCGAGATCGGGAAGCCGAAAGACTCTACGCTGAAAGATATCCCAATAGATGGCGCCCAAGTCGTAGCATGTTTTCAAGAATCCGCCGACGAGAGCACGGAGAGCTAGAAGTGAAAGGTCAATGGCAGACGTTTTCAATGAACAAAATGATTAATCCAGGGAAAATCCAATACTTTTCTACTTTATTGAGTCCTCATAAAACTCCAATCACAAAAAAATTAAATTTATAAATTAAACTAATGAATTAAACTAGAAGTCCAGATAGGTAAAAATAAAAACAACGATTTTCTTAGAAAAAAGTGGTTTTGGTTTTTTTTTTATTTCTCAAAAACGAAAAGACATTTTTGCATCCGGTTTTCTGTTTTTGACTAAAAATTAATAAAGACATTGAAATTTTAAAACAAAATTAGTACTTAATTACATAAAATTTTGAAAAAAATTAGTTAAAAAAATTTTTTTTGGCTTTTTTTTTGAAAATTTTGAGTTTGGAAATTTATTTTTTTAAAACTATTCGTTAAAACAATTTGTTTTAAAAACAAAGTGAAAGAAGAAGTTTTTAGCTTTTCAGAAAGGTATAGCACGGTATTGTAAACTTAGCCGTTGATTTTTAATATTTTTTTTTACAAAATAAGTCAATTTTTCAGAAAATTGCCCCTCCCGGCTAAACGGGGGGGAATAGACCCCCCCCTCCCATACGATTTTTTTCTTGTCTCAACTCAACCTACACGCTCTAGCTTTTTGGCACAACGCTCGTGAATCACCCTGTATATAAAATTACCAAAAGAACCGTTTCATGTTCGTTCCGGTCATGGAACTGTTTTGCGCAACTCTAACTCACTCTAAGGACACAAAATTAGAAACAGCAACAAAAATAACTAAGACACCAAAAACACCAGCTTTTTACAAAGTGATATTATCATCCGGCCAGCCAAAGCCAATACCGCAAATGCAGATCCCAATTGCACTTAAATCTAGGTCGACTCAACATAGACAACACCGCCTTATTGTTCAGCTTCCAATCCCTTAACGCAGGAAGCCCTGCGTCTGCATTCTGCACATTACTGGAAAACATTTTGCTTGAGAAGAACAGAAAAGAAATGGGTCGTAGTCGTAACAATGTTTTTTGCTTGCAACTGATGGTGACACTGATTCAACCTTAACCACAAAATGCAGCACCTTCGGTGTGTGCAAGTGGATAGCTTGTGGATATGGCTCAGGAATGAAGCTAAAGTATTAGTTTGATTCTCAGAGTGCTGTCTGGTTTTGCCTAGGTAGGTAAACAATTAATTTGAGAGGAAAATCTTTCTTCTTCTACCTGACTCACTCTGTGTGTTACCCCAGTAACAAGTCTCAGCCAAGTAATGCAAATCTTGTTGGCCTATCAGCGTAAACGGAACAACACGAACAGAGCTTTGGGAAATGGAATATTCTTTAATTTTCCCATTACACTTTTGCTGGTGTAATGGCAAGTTGCCTTGCAAATATCCTTCACCCAAACAAGTGTGTGTTTGCCTTAACACAAACAAATAATAATAATTTATCATTGTTAAAGTATATAACCACAACTCTATAGCTGCTACTTTTTTGCCTTTTTGCAATGTGCAACGTGACACTGTTTTCCCTTCTTAACTACTTCAACAAATGAAAATGAAGAAAGAAATAAAAGCTTCTGCCGAGAATTAAGGAAATTGGAAACAAAAGATGTAAAACAAATCTCACAACCGCAAGGATACAAAGTTCAAAGGGTTTGACAGAAGGAACTGGCTTTAAAACACACAAGAACGTTAAAGTATGGGACAAAAGGAAGCTTTAGCATACATAACACTTGGAGATGTAGGGCGCCAAGCAGAAAAAAGGAGATAGCCAAACGCGAACAAATTACTTTATAAACATATGTTCATTACCTAACTACAAAAAAAAAAAGTCTACTCGAACTCGAAAAACTTTTTCTAAAAGTGATAGAATCTTCATTTGGTTGAAATTGGAAACTCTACCTTTTTTTGTTTGTTGATAATGATAACGAACATTTCTAGGGTGAATTACCATATAACTTGATTGTGATTGCATCTAATTTTCTTTGGGTGTCTTAAAGTCCTTTTTGGAGTATTATCATGTTTTTCCTTTTTTTGTTCCTTTTGTTTTTACTTTGACTTTTTTCAATGAAACGAAGAAAGTTCTGTTATAAAAACCACTGCCTAAGCTTTTTATTAATTCTTTTCTTTATGTGAGAAAATTATGTCGTCCTTTTCTGTTTTGAACCTTTGAAGCGGACAGAAAACAAAATTGTCAAAGCCAATGATTATGATTATCATGAGATTGGGTTTTTCCAATTTTTGTAAAGCACCCACAAAGGTATTGAAAAGGGATTTCCGGAGCATGTTTGGGAATTTAGGAATTTAAGAGGAAACAGAAAAAAATATACATTTTCAGTAATAGAAAGCTTATATTTTACACCTATCCAATTGCTTACCGCATCTATCAACTTCGTAATCGTATTTCTTTCGACACGAAAAAAGAACTATCAAACACAAATTTTTCATTTCATGATAGCATCCAACCATCAGCACCACAAAAGACAAACTTTGTTCCAATCACACATTTGACACCAACTTCAAAACACAATTCTTTATAACACTATTACCCAGAAGCATAACGCAATTGCATCCTTCTGCTTCTGCCATTCGCCACATTTATTTCTGAGAGGGAGCGGTATACCCAACAGACGGATGAGAGGTACCAAGTTATCAATCTCATTTGTTATGGATTCGAAGAAAATTTCTTCCACTTCCTATTTGGCAAACTGTTCGATGAAGAACGATTGGCATTCAACATTCGACAAATCCCCAATTCCCGTTTTCATCCTTTGTTTGATATTCAAGCAACTGCCATTGCCACCCAATTCAGACATTCTGGATTTATGAGAAGAATTCCTTCTTGCAGGAATTGGGAGCAGCATCAAGGTATAAGGAAACATATAAAAGCGCAGGGCTTGGTTAGTCCCTCCGTCTCAAGTTGTGTATTGAGTTGTGCTGTAGGTGTTGTTCGTTGGTTGTTGCATTGTCCTTGGGCAAATTCATCTTTTCGGCGGCAGTAGCGCACCCAGCAACAACAGCAGTTTAGAGAAAAGAATGAAAATAAATTACTCTTCGAATATGTCAGGAGTTTTCTTCTCTTTTGTTGGTGGTACAACCTCTGTGGAGGACTATGACAGGGCTCAGGGGAAATGGTGTTTTAATTTTTCTTTCTGTATTTTTCTTCTGCGTTTGCTTTTGTTTCTCCGCTCTCCCTCTTGACAGGAGACTTTCTCCTATTAATTCGTTTTATTTACTTTACCTGTTTTGTTCTTGAAATTCAGGTTGAAAAAGTTTCCAAGTGAATGCAACAGGGAAATATAGATATACTCCTCACTTTTATGCTCATAACAAAAGAGGATGAAGTTTCGCACAAGGACCTTGCCGACAGAGCGATGAAGTAGTTTGATAAACAAGCAGTAAAATGGAATATAAAAAATTCAGAAAGGGTTTTGGGTGGGTGAGCTTTATATCTACCTTGAGGACCTAATTTCTCAAATATGTATATTAATGCTACGGGCAGAACGCCGAAATGTTGTTAGGTTTATGGCTGTAATAAATGTTGAAATAATATTCGCTCAGATTGAATAATCTTCCATCAGGCAAATGGATTTGATTGGAAAGGATTTCTTCGGCGTTTATAATGAAGTTTATTTGAACTTGCAAACGAATTTTATGGAGGCTCTATGATTTGGATGAGTTGCTATGATTTTTTGCCTAGAAGAAATTTAAATCTCAACATAAGCATGAGTTCAAGTTCACCTTATTCCACTTCCTTGAATCGATTTCATCAAGATGTCTCCTTTCTTATGCAACAAGTTGTTCCACTTCAACCCCGTTGACCGATATGCCATATATAAGCCATCCATCACTTTCCCCACTCACTAAACTTCACTCGGTATCACTCGGGTGGATTTTTATTTCTGAAAACTTTTCCTCATGAATATAATATGATTATTCGCTTATGAAAACGAACTCCTATAATATTAGCCATAAAAAGAAACAAAAAAGGCACGGCGCAGCGGTGGTGGTGGCGAGCTGAAACGGAAGCATAACCGGATATTTCAACTTAACCTCAAGTTTTCATGAAATAAATCAATCAAATTCAAAAAAATATATGTAAGAAAAGAAACGTCAGACACTCGTTTTGTTGTCGGAACTTTGTATTCAAATAGAAGAACATAGAAAAAAAAAAATTGGCCTCACCAAAATAGAATTTTTATTTATAAAAATCAAACCAATGGGTTTTGCACTGTCTTGTTTCCTTTGTCATCGTCGTCGTCGTTCGTAGTCTGTGGACTTTCTTTTCTCATTTTGACCCGTTTAGTTGAACAGGGATATATTTATTGAGATCAGAATAGAAACTGTCCATCATAAAATTTGCCTGTCCAACCTCTTTCTTTTATTCAGATTTTTTTTTCAACAAAATATTGCCATTTCCTTACGATAGCTTGCTGTGGGAGAACCTTAAAAAAGAAAGAAAGAAGAGTCAAAGGTGGGCCACACAATCCTTCATATTTCAACTTTTGATTCTTGACCGCTTGGTATGCTGTTTATATCGCACAAAATATTGCCCATGTGGTCGGTCGACAAGGATAATACAAAGAGAATTCTTCGAAATTATCGTAATCCATCCAAGCAAATCAAAAATACTCAATGAGATGGATTGAAACTGGGAGACGACACGGTATCTTTAGATCGGTTGGAATGTATATAAATGCTTATCAAGGATATGACTACCTTGAAGGCAAAAGAGATATTATCTTGCATAAGGTAAGATAGATATTTCGAAATAACTTCCTCCAAAGGCTAAAGTCGCCTGACACACGACCGTCGCGTCGTCGGACGTAGTAACAACGATCCACGGTACAAAAATATTGCTTTTGATACGAAATTTCGAAAATACCTTCAAGAATATTAATTTCTTAGTGAATCCAGGAAATGAATTGATGCTAAGACTTGAGTAAAGCAAAATTCTCATTTTGAAATTAATCCTTTTTGAAATGCTGACGAGAGGCGGAAGATTGTTTAATGTAAAACTGCTTACAGCAGGATTAAAGTAATTTTTGATGATTTTATAAAGTTGAGCTAATCGAAGGCTTTTTTAAAGTGGTGTAAATTATACTTTTTGGTAGGGTTCGTTTTGAAGAAGGTTTTTCGGGAGGGCACAGTTGTAAGTCATCGTAAACAATTAACAATTTATCAAGTATCTATTGAAGAGTAGGAAAGAAGCTTACAAAATGATAGATCTTTGTCAATGCTGTTGATTTCAGTACTGTGAATCGAAAGTTTTACCAAGCAGTTAAAACGTTTTGTTTTAACTGCTTTTTGGTCGAAACATTTTGCTTCTGGTCTCAGAACCGAGACACAAGCTCTTCGAAATAGTGAAGGAAACCTAGTCACCGAAGCACAGGAAATTGTAAATATTTTCAAGCAGCACTTCTTACAGCTGCTGAATGTGCAATGAAGCAAAACCAGTCAATGAAGATCGAGTCCCATGCCCCAGCACAGAAGAGGTAGGAAGAGACATCCAAGAGCTAAATAACAAGTCCGCCGGGTCAGATGAAGGATGTGTGAATAAAACAATGAAGGTGAAACCCACCATCTTTTCATCGACTTCAAAGCTGCTTATGATAGCATCCACCGCCAAGAGCTTATGATGGTGATGTCTGAGTTCGGGATCCCGAACTCCTCACTCTAAAGACAAAGTGCCTGTGGTATACAAAACTTTGATTTTACCAGTCCTACTCTACGCCGTTGAGTGTTGGACAATAAATAAAAAAAAGGGGGATTGATGCTTGACCCTTTCGAGAGAAAAATTCTTCGACGGATTCTCTGTCCCGTTTGCGACGATGGCGAATGGAGAAAAAGGGTCAACCGCGAACTGTACAAGCTCTACCGAGATATGGATGTAGTCCAGAAAGCCAAGAAAAGACGACTATACGCTCCTGCCAAGAAAGCCTTCTCATAGCAGCTTCCAGTATCGAGACGACAAGGAAGACTGCACCTAAGGTACAAGGACCAAGAAGTGACTGCGTATGCCAGAGCGAGTGGTTTTAGTGACTGGAGAGTGCATGCGAGGGACCGTAGCCGATGGAAGACAGTGTCTCAGGCTGAGATCCTTCATGGATTGGGAGCCGGTTAAGTAAGTAAGTAAGTAAAATGTTTTTTTTATTTTTTCGAGCAAATTTAATTGAGGCCATCAGCCAAAAATTGATTAAATATTATTAAGAAGCAAAAGCAACCAAAACCACATTCATGTTTTGTTAAAATTAAAAAAAAAAATCGAAAAAAGAAATATCATTAAAATGGCTCTGCCCCTCAACAAATCAACATTATGGTAGTGTTGGAAAAGCGGCAACAAAAAATCTCCTTTGAATATTTTATAAAACGACACTGAACTCATCTCCCCCAAACAAAAGGCACACATTGCAAAAAGTCATTTATCGTTGAAGAGCTACGTATATTAAAAAATGCAAGTTAACAATTTTTTTTTTCAACAATTGTTGTAGTATTAAAAAAGCGTTATAAAAACAAGTGTCCTCGTAAAAATTTTCTGTATGCATTATGTTTAACCATCACATTCATCGCACATCAAAAAAATTTAATTTTTGTCCCATTATGAGATAAAAAAAAAACAAGCCAACAAAATTAAATCTGTATTAAAAATATTAAACTATAGACACTGATGATCCGTCAGTTATGGCTGTGGGTTAAACAACTTCTGTTTACAGATTTTTTGACATAATTGCAGGATCACGAAAAAATCATAATGTGAAGACTTAATCGCTTTTGTAACCACGAAATCAGTCAAGGGACGGAATGTCAGAGTTTAAGCATCAATTTGAAAAAAAATCTGTAATTAGGTTTGCAGCGGGTTTGACATTTATAACCAAAAATTAATTAAAAAGCGATTAAGTCTTACAAAGAATCTGTATAAGTGTACAACAGGACGTTCGTTCCTTTTTTACAGCTTTTGGCTGATGCTCTGGGGAACAGTCATTTGGCGACAGGGCCGGGCGGTTTGAACTTAATTAAGGACAACACTGTTAACAAATTGCATTTTTTAAGGCTGCGCATGCTTAATATTGTGAGTATGAAATCTTTTCTCAAATGCTTTTAAATATTTTTTATAATTTTCTTAAAGTATATTAGAGTGTATATTAGGGTTTGAGTCCTACTCGTGCCCATAAAGTTTTTATTTCATCTTTCAGGTACTGCCTCTTGCGAAGACCTGACAAAACTTCCAAGAGTATCAATCTATCATGAAAAAGTGCTTCTCAACTTTGCCGTTCGGAATCGGCGTTAAATTGTAGGTCCCCTCAATTCTTCAAATGCACTCAGAGAATTGTTGATGAGAGTAAGCCACTTAGGCCTTGGCTCTTCAAGAGCTGTCGCGCCACTCTTTTTATTTATTATATTGACCAGTTGGAACTATAACTAACTTATTATTTCTTCTGCAAACACTTTAAATTGTTAATCGCATTGAACATATCTTAGAGAAGTGAACAAATTTGCTTGTTACTCTTTCGGCCTAAGACATTTACTGCTGCTACATGGTCTTCATCAAACTTGGACATTGATCTCATAGGAGGCACAGAAATCTAGAAAGCTCATTCAATTGGATATTGCTCCGCCTAAAATAAAAACATTTTTCGACAGATTTTTACTACAAAAAACACAAATTCATCTAGGTACCCAATAAAAACCTGTATTTGACTGCTTTCTTCTCCCAGTTGTCTTTAAAAATATGTCATTGCCATAATTTAACATGCATATATGTATGTTTTTGCCTCATCATGAATATCTTCCCCAAAAATTGGCTTGCTTTTTACGGCCATTGCAGATGGCAATGTGGTGTTTTTTTGTGACTGCCACTCACTGATATTATGCCAGTGTTTTGCAACAACACAGCTCAGCCAAGAAAAAATACGTAGATGTAAAAACCATAAAAATGTTGACTGAATATTCAGGAGATATGTTGGAAACGCAAACACATGATATGTCCGTAGGTACATGTTCGTTTGGGGTTTTGACATCCTTGTTTTGCGGTCCAAATGTCGCGTCGTGTCAGGAGTTTTTTTTTTCATTCCTGTCCATATTGAAGGGACAAAGAAAAACACAGGGTGTACCTGTATCTACCCTGATACACACGGTATGAACATTAAAAATTGAAACCAGACAAAAAAATACTCCTGAATGGAAAATGGGAATAAAAAATACAGAACATAGGTTAAAAAAGAATGTAATTCCAAACTCCCCCAAGGAGTATCCATTTGTGTGTAACATTACTGACGATGGTGATGAGTGTTCTGTTGTATTTTTTATTCAAATAGCGATACTAACAATAACACAAAAACGACGATACTTGTATATATTTACCTTTACAAGAGATAATAATGGTCAGGATAAGACTTAAAGTGTGTGTGTATATATCGCAGGCCTTATGTCACATCCTTCGAGAATAATAAGATCGGAAATGTAGTGATAGCATTAATATCCTTTTTCGTATATATGTATATGAAGGTGTATGGGGAAGTGTGTGTGGTCCATTTGGAACCCACATAACGTATGTCTTTTTAAGGACATTTCGATACATCACTCTCCTTCTGCAGATGTGTGTATGGGTGTTAACATATAAATTCTTACGACATTTTCTTACAAACATTAAGAATTTGAAGATGAATACACACTTAAAAAGAACACAAAACACGATTTTAAATGGTTTTAATGAAAGACATGAAAATTGTATAGTGGTGTGCTGAAGAAAGGCGGCTCAAGAGGAAGAACGGATAGAGTTAGGTTAATGAAGGATATATAGAGATACACAACCACAACACTAAGAGCATACGGTAATGGTACAACAACTTTTTGTCTTTTCACTCCTATTTGGTTTAATCACAAAAAACAAAAATTACTGTAATTTTTTGTAGTCAGTAACTCACCTGTTGAATATCTTGGACCATTACTGCTGCCGCCGTAAATTAATTGATGACTCGAACCGCCGGTGCCAGAGACAACGGCGATTTCATCCAATTCATGGCCAGGTGATGTACCGGCCGATACTAGGCGTGTAGATGAATTCGCGGTCCCAGCTGTGCTTTGAGATTCCTTTCGGCCTCTTAGGGACAACACCAGCCGTTTGGCTGTTGACATTACACTGCTAACTGAAAGCAAACAAAAAGGAAATTATTAAAATTAAAATATGTACATAATTTCAGATTTTGTGATTTTGTTATAAAAATTCAATAACTATATTCAAAACAGTATCTCAAAGGAAGTTGAGGTTTTTATTTACCAATAAGTCAGCCTTGATTCGGGGGCATATTGAATCAACAAAACTCTAAAGTTGTTGCGTAAACATTAACGATATTCTATTGGTTTATTTTCTTAAGGCCTGGTTACAGCTTTCACTTGACTTGTGGGCTAAGAATTCTAAGCTCCAGCAGCACTTAAGTGATAGTGGACCAAGTTTGTATAGTCAACTTCCAAAGAGGCAGCAGGCGTGTTGGATTAGGTTCTGTTATAATTTTGGCAACCAATAGGAAATCATTGTTATGCAATTTCTGTAATTATTATTTTTTGGCGAGGGTGAGTAGGCTTAGCAGGCATAGACAGTCTCTTTGCAGAGGCAAAAACCACTAATTACATTGAAAGCCATGCGGCTTCTACGCTTATGCTATGGCAATACCGATGCCGTTGTCGATGTTGACAAGGATGAAGACGACGACGATGAATGCGAAATGGCAATGGCAATGATGGTAAGAACAACTGCTGCCATTACCGTCTCAGGATGAGGGTTTCTGGGGATTATTCAAATGCTCAAGGCAATATATTTGCCGGATTCTAACATGCTGAATTGGCAGAAGTAGAATACTTTGTTAATTATTGTAACTGAAAGACCAAACTAAAGTAATGGTTGGAATTGGGGAAGAGTGTGAATATAGGGTTATTAATGTTACCCTGTGGGGACTTGATAAGGACTAAGGTTGGAGAGCTGTTGTTGCTTCTGCTGATAAATATATTATACTGCATAAGACTAGTTAGCAGATTATCATCATTCCGTTTGTATGTGTCTGATGTGATCAATTTTATGTACTTATGAAACACATTTTCTCAGCAAAACATTGTGAAATACCAAATCGCAAATGCCGACGCAGGTTTGAAAATCCATCCTTGATCTAATGCTTACAAGTTAATTTTTTAACAACTGTCCTCTCAAAACATTGTCGTTGTGTGATGAAGATTGAAATAAAATATTGGTTCACTCGGGCGTATACTTACCATTATTTTATTTTTCTCTATTTTATGAGATGGAACACTCTCCAACTACTATCTCATTACAAGGAAATATGCAACACAACTTTTTACAATTTAGTGACAACAGCTGTCAGAGTATTATCGATTAAAATCTGTCGTGTGTCTTTCACTAAATCTGACATAAATATTCAGCTCAGAAAACCAACAAATTATTTCTTATCGTCAACTCATTTTGCTATGGCAAATGCACAGAATGACACTTGAACAAAATCCTCCATTCTGTAACGAAAATCAAAACACAGAAAAAAAACTAAAAATATCATTGTTTCGATCTACATACATGCATCTCTCCCTTGCAATATCGTTGTTGAGCTGAGAGGTAAGTTTAGACACGTAACAAATATCTATTCAAGTAGAAACACACATTCGTCCTGTTGCCGGGATTGAAAGAAAACTTACTTCCTTTCTATTATAGCAAACTATAAGGGAATGCTTTATTATTCCCTTTTTTCTTTTCACTGCTTTTGATTTTTTACTGATGCCAACCGCAAATGTTGACATTGCTCTTGTCTCGCTTACCATACATATCCTTGGAGCTCTGTGAATCGATACTCTGACTCGTTCTCGTGTTCCTATAATTTGTTTTAATAAGATTGAGTAAAACGATAGTGTTCCTGTTCAGTGAGGTCGTCGATATCCGTAACCGTCAGGATACACTGACTTTTCTATGCATTCGCACAGTGTCGCGCCGTTGTCTGCTACTGCCTTCATTTGACAACAATCGGGGTATGAATATAGATTCCTCGTAACTTGGATTCGTATCGTCGCCCACCTTACGATACGATGGGTTGGGAGAAAAAAAAAATGAATTTTTGTTATCCTGTTTGAGGTAGTGATTGAGTGAAGTTTACTCCTGGATTTGTTCAAAAAGGGTTACAAATGGTTTTACATTTCTTCACGACACTCTTTATAATGCTACAAGGAGTGTGGTATATGTATCGGGTGCCACGTGTATGCATGAAGGTTGAATATTTATTCGATTTAGGCGATGTATCGCTTACTTTATTGAATGATTTAATTTTCGATTATTTAATTCGCTTTTCCTTCTTTATCGTTTCTCTCAGAGATTTATCATAACATAACGACATTACCTTAAGAAGATATCGTTAGTGTTTTTCAGTGATTCAAAAAGGATCGGTGGATAGGATTTAGTATATGGCAGGGGGCTTATCTGTAAAGCCAGTATCAAGTGAATAAAATTTAAAATTCAATTGCAAGTGAGTCAAGCTGCATATGTTTGCTGCTTGAGCACCTACTTCTTCAGCTGGTAAAGTTATTCATGTTTAATTGGATTCTTTTGTTAAAACAATTAACAAGATCTTATCGATTGCAAAAATCAAATCGATTAAATTCACCCAATTAGCATTGCCAAGGACCGACGATGGCAACACAAGAGAGACTGTCTTTAGGTTATTCGCAACAGCATTTTGTCCTTTGCTTGGAATGGGAACACAATTATTGTTACAGTTCAAACCAAACAACAGGACGGAAGCACACCTACACCTTTATTCTGCTTTTTATATGTGTACTCACCTCACATCACAGCAGAAACGTGGAAACACTCTACTTCAGTGAATGCAAATTGCATAATAACACTTAGGCAAGCATTGTGCACTTGAACTGTATAAACAAATACCTGGGCTGTGTGCTCTCTCCGATTGGTTTGTGATTATTTTAGTACTAAACAAGGACTCTTATTGCATAAATTAATCAAAAACAATTCAATTGCTTAACGAGTGCTTAGTCGTGCCTTTGAATATGGACGCAATGTTTGCTGCTGATGTATCAATTTTAGTTTGATTTGGTTAAGTTTTAATGTTAGTTGCTTTAAGTAAAACCTTCTTTGAAGTCACTTTTTCATCCTTTTTTTGCTTCAAGTTGTTTCTCTTCTGAGTTTTCTGAGTGAGTTATGAACACATAGAAAACAAATTTGACGAATACCACGTTATGACGTCAGAGTCGTGAAAAAATCACTTAGTAAAATAGCATTTAATTAATATTTATACAAATTCATTCAGTTTCTAATATTTAAAAAAATATTTAAATTTCCACCAAAATATATGTTAAATTAATTTCCGCTCGAGAATCCCCAAAAACAGTGACACTCACACTTTAAAAAGTATATTAGGGAAAATGATAAGGTAAATAGCTAGAATTTATAAAAGACAACCTTAGGGAAATTAATCTACCTTGTTATATTGTTCTCCTGAGTGTTTCCATGGCTAAGCCAAGAAAATCAAGGACTTTATTCCAAACAGTCATTGAATCCAGCACACAGCTTTTAAAATTCACTTGAGGAAAAGGATCCCAAAATTTAATTAAAAGGAAGAATAACTTCCAGTCTATTAGATCAAATCACTTGAAAAGGTGTACTGTACAAACATATGTATACAGAATTAAAGATAGAAAAACAGAAGCTCAATTCTTGTACACCGTCAAATACACAGAGTGACAGTGACATACAAGACAAAATAAAACCAACAAAATAGTATATGTAAATAAATTGAGATAGCTTGAAGAAGACATTCATATGCATGCGACAATTTTAGATTGGAACATTACCGGCGGCGGCGGAGGTGGCAGTGTCGACGAAGGCGATGAAATGACATGAAAGTGTTAGTATGAAACAACAACGATGACGAGCGACGCGTGTGGTTGAACAGAACAAATCAACGCTAATTGGTGTCACACGTTGGTTGGCAGCAATGAATGCTTACGAGTGATAGACTTTTGACGAAGAAGACGCCGCCGCCCGGCCCGTCACAACACGGTTATGCGAGTAGAACTATGGCAACGCTCAATTTTGATTTTTGTTTCTATGGCAGAGGATGTTGGTTTGATTCACTAATGAATTTAATTGAGAAAGACTCCCGATTCAACCAAAAAGTTCTTCGAGCATTGTGAATCAAATTAAAGATGACAGGTCGGGGAAAAGTGAAGGTTAAAAAGTGTTAGAGACCTAAGCAATTTAAGTAATTTGAGAGCAAGAGGATACTTTTATTTGTCTGAAATAAATTGTAGTAACCTTATGAGGCAGAACAACGATAAACAAAATATTCACACTGAAGCAAATCCTGGAGAAGAAGACCAACGAATTTCAAGTTGAAATCCACCATCTTTTCATCGACTTCAAAGCTGCTTATGATAGCATCCACCGCCAAGACTAACTAACAAACTGATCCAGCTATGCCGCATGACGCTATACATTACGCAGTGTAGTGTGCAAATGGGTTACAGCTCATCTGCAATATTTCAAACATGCGCATAGGGTTTAGATAAGGAGATGCGCTGTCATGTCATTTCTTCAACATTCAATTATTTCAATTATTCAATTTATTCAATGGCTTGATCCTCAAAATATTCCATCTTATGAGGATCGAGTATCACTTCTTCAAATGCAAACGCTGTCTCAAAGAAGGACCAACAATGATATAGTTTTCCTTCATCAACTTATAACAGGCGTCACAGATGCACCAAACCTTCTTAGTGCTATACTTTTTCACTATCGGGGAGGAGGTTATCACCTTCGTAGCACCGATCTAATTAAAGTCCCAAGACATAGGACCAATTACGGAATGCATGAGCCCTTGACAAGGATGAGAAGGCTTTTGAATTATAATACGGATCTTATTGACTTTCATATTAATAAGAATAAATTAAAGATTATGCTAAAAACCAGTGTGGCACGCTCTTAAATGTTTTTGTTGTCTATTCATGTATTTTTTTTTTATTATTTGTTTAGAAAAAAATAAGAAACTGACTCTTTTTTATTTTTTACGAACTTGACAAGTGTCTTCTACACGCGTATTTACTTTTTTCTTTGTTTCTTTTATGTTTATAAAATTCTTGACTTAAAAATTTTTAAATTTCATTGATTTTAAAATTTTGCATTTTTTTCTTTTTTTACTTTTTGTAATATTTTAATTTAGAATTTTAATTTGTTTTGTTTTTCATGTTGTACCTGCTTGTATTAAGCAGTCCCTAACTCTGGTCTTCCTAGTACCTATTCGTGTAGCCATCACTTTTTTTTTATTTTATTTATTACAAATAATTTCAAATTAAGTGCCGATACGACTAGCAACTGTAATTGTTATCGTACTCGGTGAAAATGGACCCCAGCGCGTGCGGTATCTGGGGGGGAAAGAGGCGTGGGAATTAAAAAAAAAACATAGTCCTGGAGCAGATAGGGGGCAAGGCAGGTGTGAGCACGGAAAACACTTTCTTAACAAATCCACCCAGCTACTAGGCTATACGGACGACATAGACATAGAGGCCTTCACAGAGATACAAGAACAGGCGAAACTCGGTGGTCTTGAAGCGAATGAGGACAACACAAAGTACATGGTATCAACAAACAAAACAACATCTGTTCACCACCGCCTAGGACAAAACGTCACTGTTCGTAGGAAAAATTTTGAGGTAGTTAAGGAGTTCACCTATACCTTGGAACAAACATCAATCCCACAAACGACACACCTTAGTGGAGATCCGACGAAGAATTACCCTAGCGTACCGCTGCAACTTCGGTTTGGCAAAACAACTGGGTTCAAAACTCCTCACTCACTTGCTTTACAAAACTTTGATTTTACTAGTCCTAGTCTACGGCGGCGGCGGGCGGCGCGCGGCACTTTCGAAAAAAAAATTCTTCGACTGATTTTCTGTCTCGTATGCGACGGCCGTGAATAGTATGAGCTGTACCAAGATGTGAATCTAGTCCAGAAGGCAAGAAAATATAAATACATTGGCTCGGCCACATCGAGCGAATGGACGACAACGCTCTTGCCAAGAAAGTCTTCCCATCGCAGCCCCAAGGTTCGAGACGACAAGGAAGACCGAACTGCGGATGCCAGAGCGCTTGGTTTTGGTGACTGGAGAGTACTTGCGAAGGAAGGCTGCAGTGTCTCAGGGTGAGATCCTTCATGAATTGGGATCCGGTTAAGTAAATAAGTAACACTATGAGGTGGTCACTTAATAGTTCATCATGGCTGGAACTGTAGATGACATAATTTACTTTATCAGGGAATTTTTTTCTTTTGCGTAGTGTTTTTCTGTTGTAAAAGAATGTACTCCTTTGCTGACCCAACGCATTTCAAGTAATGTTGAGACTCAATCTTTTGTTGGAGTACATGATATAGGTATCCGATGTTCACTACAAGCATATAAGACTTGAAAACTAAGAATAGACATGATGCAGTTTTACAGAATTTTGTTGCAAAAAACATAAACATCGAAGCAAACTGAAGTGTTTTTCCCTTTCCAAACTATTTGATGGAAAATAACTAGGAAAAAAGAAAACAAACTTTTCCATCCAAACCAAAACATTTCGAGCACAATAAATTATTTATCTTTCTGAAGCAAACCCTTTCCATAAATCCCTATCCCCTCATATATTATTTCCTAGATTGACATCGATTTATTTTTCTTCGGTGATTTAAAGTCTAAAAAGAAACTCAACAGCGGATTTAAGAAATCAACTTTAACCGAGAACTCATAGGCCGACAAGTAAGGCTTTTTATATGTTAAGACAACATTTTCCATTTTCTTGGAAAAACTATATCAAAACCATGTAAAAGGCTTACATAGTTTTAACCAAACCTTTTAAGACATACCCTTCACATTTTCTCCACTGGATTGCCACAGCAAATAAGTCCGTACAAATCCGTCCCTGTTGTCACTTAGTCAAAAACTTTTATCTTTAAAAATTCAGTCCCCAAGAAATCTCCGCATTCGAAAAAATGACATTAAAATAAATTCTTTAGGTTCTACTTCATTAGTTATGTTGTTGTTATGTGTGTTTTGTGTGTCATGTGTTGGTTTCACACAATAGTAGACACACAAACATTCTTGCATAGTCATACAGTCAGTCTCGATAAGTTCACGTTCGTTCCTTTTGAATGTTGAAATTTATGCTTCAATAAATATCAACATCGTTTAGCACAGAGATAGCACAGTTTGGCCTTTCCATTTTCCACTTGAGTTAGAAGCCAAAGAAATCAAAATGGAAATGTTACACATCTGATAAGGGATGGAATCCTTTTTTAAAAACATATAAATAAAAGCTTTTTCGCTTGTCATGAGTGCGTATTCGAAAGAGATACTGCTGGCATTCGAAAATGAGTGCTGAAAATTTGTTAGAATATCTTCGAATAAGTCAATTAAGAAGATCATGTTCTACAAACATTAAACTTCAAATTTCAAATTTTATAAGCGAAGGATGTTAAAAGTGTGTCTTTATAATTTAAGTACAGACTATCTTTCAATAAAAAAAAGCTGTTCAGCAAGTTTAATTTTTGTATTCCTCCTCCTTTCCTTCTCTTTTATGTATCGAAACATCTTTGTCCACTCATGGAATTAAAAAAGAAATTTAAAGTAGGGTACGTTGTCCACGAAAAACATCCGCCCACCACCTTCCACCAAAATATAAAAATAGCAGCAATGAGAACAACAAATAAGCACAGTGAGAAAAAACAAAGTGAGTACCTGCTGTGTGAAAATGTTGTCTCCTTTGTTTCGTTTCAGAACATTTATCATACTCCAATCTGTCAGGTTGCGCTGATCTCATACTCAAAGGAATACGAAAGCTGCACACCCATAGGGTGCGAGTATAAACATAAGGAATGTAGGCCACAGTGCCTTTCCGTGCCCCGTCGTCGTCGGTGTCGACGAAAGGACGACGCGACGAGTACTTTGTCGTCCTCGTCAATATCCTTCGAACAAGGCTCGTCTCAGTTTTGAATTTGCTGGCCTTTATCGGTCGACACAGGATTGGGTTCAGTGGTTGAGATGGGATTGTGTTCATATATTCCACGGGAATTAATTTTCATATACTTTTTTTTGTACTCATGCACCTTTGTTCATTGTTATTGGTGTTGGTAAAGAGGAGATATGGTTTTGTTAAATATTTTGAACTGACAACAACGAGGCAAGATATAATATTTGCATTTAAATTTTTTTTTTCTTAATTTCTTGAGTAAAACCACTAGACCTCGTTTTCATCCTGTTTTACTAGGATTGCTTATTTTTTATTTTGATGAGAGAATTGATTAAAAAGTTTCGTGTCAGTGGAGTTATTTGAGTTTTTTTTTTCATCCACTACAAATTAACACAAGAGCAGATTGTAAAATAAAATTTTTTGGGGCTGGTATTTCATTCTTGCGATAAGGTTTCATTCAGTCTCCAGCAAAAAAAAAGGGAAATATTGAGTTTGAGAGTTTGAAATTTCAACCCTTCATAATTATTTTTGTCATATAATAGGTACAAATGTTCTGAAAAAGGCAATAAATTGTAAGGGAGAGATACAACTTAAAGGGTTGTCTAAGTAATGGCGATATTCTATTTATGGCAGTTTGCAGCCAATAAATCACGTGCTGAATAAAATATATAAGAACTGAGGTATGAAAAAATTTCAGCAGACACAATTTACATTCTTTTAATTTTTTCCATCCGATGACGGATAAGATGGAGGTACGTACCTTGCTAGTATGACTGAGGAAGAACATTGTGGGCCACTTTTTGTGGTAGGAGACAGCGTGGCTGCGCCACCATTGAGACCATTTAAAGAAATGATTTGAAGTTAAAAAAGTTTATCTCTGCAGTCCATGCACAAAATTCATCATTGCTGTATTAAATTAACCTCTAGTCTCCAGTGCTTAGCCATCATTCTTAGGGAATTAAACAAAACGACCAACTACACATGTCCATCTCTTAAGATATAAATATGAATTAGTAAAGTAATTAATTCCAACTAACATAAATTCAACTCACATTTCTATTAAAAAATAAGCAAACCAGACCATCTTTAAGGTCCTTAGAGGATCGTTTATCTCTATAATTAGACAAAAATTCCATCACAAAATCTGAACGCACACAAACAATACAACGGCATCAACAAAATAATCGCCTCATCACCCACCACTTTGGTGTATTTCAAAGTTTCCATAACAAAAGTATTTTACTCACTGTACTTTTAATCAAATTACAAGCGCATCCTTGAGTATCTTTTGATGGCAATTATTTTGCATTATTATTCCCCCTCTTACTTCATCCATACAATTTTTTTTTATGTGAACAGAGTGTGTATATTTATTTCTCTTAAGAATAACGTCTTCTATTCAGGAATAGGTTTTTAGACGCTCCCACAAAGGGAACAGCACTACTTCTAC
Organism: Sphaerophoria taeniata; assembly: GCA_943590905.1. Lineage (NCBI taxonomy): Eukaryota > Metazoa > Arthropoda > Insecta > Diptera > Syrphidae > Sphaerophoria > Sphaerophoria taeniata. The sequence goes on from OX016540.1 coordinate 1,417,784, forward strand.
AACAGCATATACATTTTTATTTCCAAGCAAGAGCCAAAATGAAAAAGAATTAAAGAATCCCGAAACCAAGACACAAGCCGAAGAAAATGCTAAAAGAGGAAAATTAATGGCAAAAGCCGAAAAAAGACCGATAGTTACCATAATAATAATAATCATAATAATTTTAAGCATACCTACTCGTCCATTATTTAATTTTCCCTATCGCTCTGGTTGGTTGGTTGGTTCCTTTGGTTTGGTCCTTTTCGGTGGCTTGATTCTTTTTTTCACTTCTGTGTTTTGTTATTTGAATTAAGAATTTTAAAAATACAAGGCAATGAGAAATTGAATCGGACAGGAGGGCATTTTCTTATTGTGAAGGTCCTTTGTGTCTCCTTAAGGTCCCTTAGGGGTGCTGAATAAGAATAGCCCTGAATAAACGGGCAGGCAGCAACAAAAAATTTAATCAAGAATAAGTAAAAGAAGAAGGAATTAGGTGTGCGAAAAATTGCTATTTAATGTAAGACTTCTTCTAAAGTCGGCCGATAGAATTATAGAAATCCCAATTAAGACCTTTTTCGAACTTTTCTTTCGGATTGAACTTCAAAAGAAGTGATCGCCTTCTCAACAAAAACGTATTATGTTAAACATTGTTTTGAAGTGTTCAAAGTCAGTCCGAAATCTTGGTCCAATCAAAAAGTCGGTCGACGAAAAAAAATAACAACAATCTTAAGAAACATGTGGCAACCCTTTTGTATTGATATGCTTTGAAGTTTAGTCCTTCTTTAGTTAGGGTATTTTGAGATAAGCGATTATAAGGCGTGCCTGTTACTGTTTGATGGAATGAAAAAAAATTGTGTTTCCTTGCCTGTATATCTCGTTAACTCCTGGGGAAAGTTTAAACCAAAAAAAAGTCACGAAGGGTCGTTACTACTTAACACTTTTCTCTGAGAAAAATATAATTTGTTAGAAAGGTCCTTTTCGACGCATACACAGATACACACCGCAATGTGGCCAAGTTTTTATAGAGAATAATTAATTTCTGTGAGATGTTGAAGGGAAATAATTATAGCTGTTGGAGGGTTTTTTTTTAACAAACTTTTATCTTCTTAATTATTTGCTTAAGCTTTTTTCCTTCTCTACCGTCATATTTAACATGAGGAATTGCACGTCAACACCAACGAATTAAAAGGATATTTATTTTGTTGGAGCTGGAGAGATTCCCGTTTTTATTTTAATTGTTCGAAGAAGTTGTAGCCCGGTGGCTTAGCAGCCAGTGATGGATATCATAAGTCAGCTTAATGAGTTTAATCGTGCAAAAGTGAAGGAAAGCAAATGGTGCCAGTAATGCGACCTTTTGGATTGGAATTTTTTGTTTTTAGAACATACTTTACTTAACCTACGTTTATTTGTCGAAATTCCTAGAAATACCTTCGAATTTTTTGAACAGTATGAAAATATTAAAACTTCGACGGATGTTCGCGGTCTTATGGGAGGCATCTAAGTAGATTCAATCGGAAACCTTAAAGCTCGTAACAGGATAGAATGTAGTTCATCGTATCCAATAAGCCGTTTAGAATCGGCTTAAAATAAAGGGAAAACCACTCAACTGCCCCCTTTATTATCGCCGACTGCACTATGGAACTGTGAAGCTAATTGCTTCCCGAAAACGTCAATGTGATTTCTTGCCATTGAATTTTCGATGAAGTTGATACAAGACACGACAAGAAATTTAAAAACAACACGACAAAAAACGTCAGAAAAAGAAACCGAAGAAACTTGACATGAAAGATAAACGTTCCCATCCTCTGGTAGAATGCTCTATTCGGTAACATGTTTGAATGAACATTCAGGATTTTTTGTTACATTTGTTAATAATTTTTTTAATAAATAATATTTCTTGCAGTAAACATTGAAATAAATATTACTTTTACCAAAAAGGAATCGTTTTGCTTTCCGACAGGAAAACCTTTCTTGGACATATTCTTCTCACTTTGCTGGTTTGATTTTCAAAACGCTCAAATGTTCATCTCAGTGATTTTTTTATTGAACAATTCAATAAGTGCAATTTGATCGGAACGTTTAACGGATTTCATATCCAAAATTTGCTTGAATTCCTCACTTGTTATACCTGGCAAAAGTTTCACAACTTGCGCTGTAAAAGCATCACATGGTTTACTTGGAATCATAACAGCTTTGATAATCATTTCAGCACGATTCATTTTTGCCACGACATTTTTAGTATAATTTGTCATTGTTTTTCTCTCGGCTTTCGATCCAATATATGGAAAATCGAGGAGAGTCATTTTAACGATGTGTGTATCAAGAAGCAGCTGTTCGCAGCCAACAATGTTAATCAAACCGTCAGACATTGTAACTCGACAACTGAAAAACGAGTTGATAAGCTTCGGAATAAATGAGCTAATAAACTTGTGACAAAAATGTGTGAAATATTTTCCATTCGAAAACGATAAATTTTCACGAATTATTGGAACTCTGTCAGAGAAGATAGCTATCATTGCGCTAACAAAAGAACTTTGATCGCCAACGTTAGTGATATTTTGCCACTGTAATTTATTCATCGCAGTTAGTTGAGGATCCAATACCAATTCAAAATCTCTGACTATCTTTTCAATACATTTCGAAATAATACCACTAAACAATTCTCTTTCTTCTGACATATCAATTATGGTCTCACAATCAGATTGGTGAATTTTTTCGTTCAATTTATTCTCCAGTTGTGGAAGAGTCTCCAGACAGTAATCTGCTGATTGTAGAACACAAAGAATATGTTTCAGTTCAGGTTTTGAAAAGTTCTTGCTGTCACTAGACACAAAAGTGGATAAGACTTTCCCAGCAACAATTGACATATTCTGGATATCTTTGGTTAGGGATGACATTGAACTCCCTAAAGACGGAGTCAATTTTGGTTTACTTGCTGGAAGAGGTGGTCCTAGAATTTTTTCAGCATACAAAGTCAAGTACTTTTTGAACAGTTTGGATAAATCGTAAAAGGTGAGGGCATTGCCAATGTTTGGACATTGAACCATACACTTCTTGAAGAACATAAAAAGCTCTCCAGAACTTGAAAGGAGACTTGCCTGTGATTTTCGAGAACTTTCAATCAGACCTTCAATTAATGAAGCTAAATTCTGATCAATACTGTTCACAAAAATGTGAAGATACGGCTTGAAACAGATTCCAATAAGATCTTCAAACTTTGCACTGAATTTATGCGACATTTCTCTTTCAAAAATTTGAGTTTTGGTTATTGCAAACATTAAAATGCGAACCTCGATTTCGTTTGATCTCTCTGACATGATTGCTGAAAGGTCATTTCGAGTCAATGAACAAAATTCTAAGGACATTTCTTCCGATATCTTCCAGTTCGATGGAAATATCTCAAAATAAGAACGCTCAAAATTTACCAATCGCCGTTTGAACCATGTGAAACGATCGGTAATACTCTTCAACCATGCTCTGTCTTGTTCCTTGCTGAACTCATGCGGGTATTCTCTCAACTGGAAGCTCAAAACTTGCTTTAGAAGTTCTCTTTTAAGACTCGAATCGAGAACTGAGGCGATCAGACATGCATCTGAAAGATCTTGCTGAGACAATGGATTTCGCTTTCTAGCAGTTGTAAAAACTTGTTTGAAATCCTCCTTGATCTGATGTGAGACTACAACTTTTATTTGACAAACTTGTCCCGATAAAGCATTGATTTCGGCAATATTTTGATATTTTTTAAAATGCTGATTTATTTCCAGGACCGCCTGCAAAGGATTCAGCATTTCCTTGTACGATCGTTTCTCAATCAAACGATTCAAATCTTCGATTCCTTGAATAAGAATTTGCAGGTGATTCAGGGTTGTTATTGAGGAGATGAGATTTTTCTTGGCGTAATCCATTCGTTTGATTTGTGTTGTAATTTGTTTGACTCTTTCTTCGGTTTCCTTGGCATTGGTGAAAAGATTTGTTATTTGAGTTTGCAGCTGTTGAATGATCTTTTGCGCTGTTTCGAAACCAAAATTTTCTTCTTCAGCTTCGTTTGCTTTGAAACACACAATATTGTGGATATTTTCATCTAGAAGTGAATATTCACACTGCAGTTTTGCTATTACATCATCGATTTCTGAAAGTGACTGCTCCGTGGGGAATATTTGGTTTATATAATCGAGGGGGCTGAAATCTGTTGAATCCATTAAAAAATAAATTTTAAGGTTACTTAAGAAAATGAAAGATGAAGTAAGTTAGCTTGCTTTCTTGTTTTACGATACGTAAATTAGACAGGGTGCCTCTCAATTCAGAAATAATATTTTATAGAGTGATATTGAAAAGAAATTTGTAAATTAAAAATTGGGAGATAGGCGAAATACTCTTTTCCTTACAACTGGCTCCCAGGCAACATTTTTTCCATAACTTCAACTTGTTAACTTATTTTGACACACGATAAAGAGTGATACATGTAGCAAAACATATAAAAACAATAACACAAATAATAAAATCACAAAATGAAAACATGTAAGTTTTTTTCTTGTTTTGTATTCCATACAGCTATAGACTTGTTTAGGGGACAAACATTTTTTTTTAACTGTCAAAAAAGACAATTCTGAGTTATCATTAAATTGATGTCATCTCAATGGAGTACACAAAACAACATATACCATTAGTTCCCAATTTTCCAATCGATTTTTTCTACACAATAAATCATTTTTTACTCGCAAAGAATAATTGTACAAATACACACGAGAAAAAAGGAGGGCCCATCTATAGAGATTGCATTCAAGTTAATTGATGTAATATTTCCCACAGGAATTATGGACTCGTTTATAAAAAAAAATGTAGGTATAGCAAACCCCATATCCCAAATCAGTGCTTAACAAAAACAGAAATGAGATATGACAGTGTCGTTTGACCTTGCACTTAGTCTCATTTAGTTTTAATGAAATGAGAGTTACAGAAATCTAAAGTTTGTTTTAACATGTATGACTATCTCTTACTTGTTCGATCAGCGATAACACTCACTCACTTGAACACTGAAGCACTTACTAATTTCATCTCTTTGATGGGATATATTATCTGTAAAAAGTGTTTTTTGAAATTTCTTGTTTCCTCTACAGCACCCTTAAAAATGGAGGTTGAATATAGAACAAAGCTGTATGCCTATGAAAAGGCAACAACTAGAAACAAAAACCGTTCGTCACTCAGCGTTTATAGTTGGTCATAAATTTATTTCGCCCATCAGAACTGGGGCGCGGCTCTTCATACCAGAATAAAACTGAATAAAGTTCCATGGCCCTTCCCTCATTCCCTTCTGTCTTTCATAATAAATTGACTCTTAAATCATCTTTGCGTCAAATAGATCATCACAAGGGTTTTTATTCCATACACCAAAATTTCCGTCCCGTGTTAATTTTTTTTAATAATTCTTTTGGAACCGTGTAAAAATTGAAAAGACAAAAAAATAAGGCTGTCGAGTAACAAGAAAAATGAGAACAGTTGTGGCTATCTGTGTGTGAGAAAGGATTAAATGAATTACGGTTAAGCGGTTGAGTACACTCTATGCAGCAGTTTGGTTTTTTTCCTTTTTCATGCAAGAGCACGAGTCTACAATGCAGTCATGTTTTTCAGAAACAATATCCCGGATACGGTGAGGGTATTATTTAAATTCTTACGAGAAGATTAATAATTTTGCTTTTTTGTATTTTGTACGAAGCTTAGTACGGGAAGTATTTTTGGGGTGGAAGACAGGTAAGAGAACAAGCTTAATGATACGAAGCATGTCATCGGATCGTTAGCTTTTTCTTAAATTTCTACATTTTTCTTCGTAGTTCGCAATTTAATTTTTTTTTTTCTTAATTTCATTTATTTCAATTTTTTAATAAGAAAATCGGTGTTACTTTGTACTTCAATATTGAAATAACATATTTTTACAACTACCACAGATTCATTTCAAGTCAAGTCTGGATTTTAATATCAAGCCCTAAATAGACTTGAAAATCATCCTTGACATGCCCTTTAGCGTTTTATCAAAATTACACTTCTATTCAGAAATTAAAGTGTCGAACAACAACATCGACTCATCAAAACAGCAACAAAAACACTTGATTTAAGAAAAGAAAAAGAAAATCCTTTTCCACTTGCTGCACAAAAAATCACAGATTAATATAGGTGTACAGGAAATTGTAGTCGTATCATCATCATATTGCCAGAGCTCCTTGCTCCATAATACCAACACAAACACACATACACAGTTCTGTTCTTCGAGAGGATAAATATTATCTTGGCATAATACACTCATTCGTCGAAGTCGACATCATAGTGCATACAATGCACAACAACGAACCACAGATGGCCGGATTTTGTATTTCTCACCAACAACCTTATCTCGACTACCATCAACTTCACTCCGGATTCATTAGCAATAAGGAAATTGTATTCTGTCGTCCTTGTATCTGTTATAGTAACAGCACGACAACGACGAGGACGAGCACGAGATGCACTTGCAAATAAATTATTCAAAAAAGGACGCAAACAGAAAAGCAAAAAATCCTCCTTTTCACCACCTGCAATGCTCCTGTACTGCATGCAAGAACGGACACAAAAAAAGAAAAGGCGGTCGGCCTTCCCAAACTTTTTTTCTGTTCAACCGTCACCATCATTCTTAAAAGAAGAAAAGTCTTATATCGAGGACAACGACTTTTGATTTTAATAATAAGAGTTCATTACAAGGATACTTCCGATCCCAAGACTTGGCAATTGAAAATCAGGTCCATGGTTGAACGGAAAAGGAGCAAAAAAACAACAACAACAACAACAACAAATTCTACAACAAAGCGGAAGGAAGTGGATTTGCTTGTTTGCCATCCTGTGGCATTAGGATTTCAAATCGATTTTCAAGACTCTCGTACAGTCCATCCGATGGATATATGCGCGCAGGTAACATTTTTCAATCAAATAAAAAATTCAAATAAATTTTATATTAGAACATGACCGAGGCAAAGTATTTCTTTTCTGTATTTCAATGCATAAAGAATCTCTTGTTATAATATCAGACATAGGTAAGACCTCAGTCAGCACTCAAGAATTTATGCAGAGAGCAAACATAAAAATATTACGACTATACAGACACCAGTGTTTTCTCAAATTATCCTGACAGGATAGATTGTAATCCTACAAAGAAAGCTGAATAATTCCATACGAGAACAAGGACGATACCCCTTACACCTTCTATTCCATTCGACCGAAAACAGAGGTGCATTTTGAACAACAAAAGCAGCAACAACTATACTCTTCTCGATTTACAAGCGAGCTTTCATGCAGTCGTCCTTTTGCAGTCCTTCCTCCGGTTTTCGGTTTGCTACTACTCTATTGTGCAATGAATTGAAAGAGGTGTACAACACTTCTTCACTATCACACATTAAAGTGGAAAGATGAGAATCCTTTGTTTCCTCGTGACTGCAACAGTAGCATCCATATATTCAGGTGAAATATTGCAAAACAATTACAGTTGGGGATACAGAGGAAAATATTGTTTGCAATTGAAAGAACCATCCAACCAAGCAAGTTCCTCAGACGACACGTCTGGATTTAGAGATTCAAGTGCACGTCAAGACAGTAATGTATGTTTATACATACACAGTGAGAGATTGTGAGGAAGAAAAGCCAAAGCTCAAAAAGAAGTTGCGGTTTGTTTGCTTTGTAAGAGCCCCAAGAAATGAACCTCCTCAGGAATGAAAACTCGAAAGCAAACATTGTAACTATGAGAATTTTCGTTTGTGTTTTTCTTGTTTCTTTCCTGTAGGAATACACCTTTGTCCTTAATATACAATGTGATATGACACCAAATTTTGCTGGGACAGAGCGGGTGTTAAATAGTTTTGATGAACTGTTTAAATTACATGTGAAGATATGACAAAATTGAGTTTATTGTCGTTCTGGCATCGAGGATTACTTTGTGTTCATTTTAGTTTTGTGAGTTTTAAAACTTTCGAAGAGGTAGTTAAGTGAAAAGAATACGTTTTATGATGCTTACAATGTTGTCATGCACTCGAATATCGAAGAAATAAGAAAACAAGGGTTTCTGTTGTATTAACCGCTTTATGGGCAGTAAACATTTCCTTTTAGGATATCCCAGGGTATAATTTTTGTAGTCAAAGTGTCCTTATGAAGCTGTACAGAAACATTTCTTTTGAAAAATAACCCTTCCAGCAAATAAACGAGCTGTAATCAAATTGCCTTTTCACTGCGCCAGAGTTCATTATGCCAATTGTATGGCCATTGGCAGTTAGAACATCGAATTTATACAGAAACTGTAAGCCATGCTGGTTATCAAATCATCAACTACAGCCATCAATCGTCAATTGACGTTAGAACGTAGCAATCTAACCTCGAGCATTGCTGTATGTTTAACCGCATTTTAGCTGAACAATAGCAAATCCTCGCACACTTCACCTCTTTCATGTTTTTAAATTCAATCGATCAAAGTCATCAATCATTGCAACACTACCGACGCAACCCGGCCCACCTCCTACAAATGAAATATAATCAAATAGAGAGGGAGAAAAGCATGTTGTCAGTTTCGTTTCATCGTCATCACCAGTAAGACATTTCCATCAAATGAATTCAACCTATTTACCATTCATCAGTTGCACGGCTTCGAGATGTAGTCGTAAATAGTGCACATACATTAAACAGTACAGATGAGAAGTATCTATCATTAAAATTACACTACCGTTGCCGCAATCACCATTAACATTATCGTCATCATCGTTACCATCGTTACCATTTAAACAGCAGTAAGACTCAGCTCATACATACATAACCACGGAAATACGAAACTCTATTCACTGAATGGCCATGCACCACCGTTTAAAACATATTTTGTTTGTTTTTGCTTTCTATTTTGAAAGCAACAACAACACTGTTTGAAAGCCTGTTAAGGTGCCAATGCCAATCAATTATTCAATTTTCCCACATGGTTGGACACAACACCCACGACATCAGCTTCAATATAGCAATGGAGCGCACCAGACCAAGGAAATGTCGTCATCGTCATCATTATGGCTGACGGAAGTTATGCTACTGGTGTTACCCCCAATGAGAAATACACCCGCAATAGCCAGAGTCCAGTGGTTGGACAAAATATAAAATGGCCCACAGTGTGTAACACGTTTGTGTCTCGTGTAAAGTTCATTAAAGAATAAAACAAAACGAAAATAAATGCGAAATGGCAGCAGCAGCAACAACGTAAAATAACCATTTTTTGTTGAATGTCACATCCATCTATTCAAATAGCTTTGTCCTTCTGTTCCCACCCGCTCGTGTGCGAAAGAACTCCGCCGCACCGTTCCGCCAGCCGCACACGTTCGTTGTCGAGTGTCGCGTCGCAAAATTAAATTGTCCAAGTATTCGCAAAATCGTGTTAAGGGGAATTAGATAAGAACACTGTTCGTACATATTTGAAGAGATTAACCTTTCACATTTAGCTTTGTATTTTTATTTTAGTTTTTTGTTATCGTTTTAACTTCTTGCGCAGATCAATCCAGTCCTATGTACATGTACATATTGGAATAATTTTATATTGTGGCTTCCTGGTCGTAATAAGGTTTAAGTTTTTGTACAGAAAACATTTTTGTCTTGTCTTAATCCATAATCCACATGCATCCTCAACTTCAAGAAATCTATCCTGGTGATGGTGTGACCAACTAAATCACATTTTCACGCAACTTAATTGACCGCATATAATAATTTACCACACCGAGTCACGACCGACGACACAAAATTCTCCCTTTTTTTCTTGTTTTTTTTTCATCAAATTTTACAATGAATTTGGTCATACCCTTTTTCCGGAACAAAAAATTAACGATACTCGATTTGATGAGAATCATGGAGAACGAAGCAAATTAAGCCATTGATCAGTTGTATATTCATTGTTCAATACCTCCAGAACGACTCTACGGATCTGGATTAAATTTAGCACACTAATAGATAATAGATTATAGTCTGGAAAAGCAGATAGACTACTTTTTATAACGGTAAAATGTACATCGCAGGGGATAGATTCGTTTAAATTTTGCATAGAGCAAAGAATCGACATGATTTTTTCCATAGGTACTTAAGGGGTCAGGAAATGACATAGGCATGTCGAACAGAAAGTTCAACTGTGAGAATATTAACTGTTTCTTGCAATCAAGTAGAAGTGTTTGCATTAACTATATGTAAGCATTTGCTTAGTTGTTTTTCCGATATAGAGATATAATGTCCCTTCAGTTAGGTTAATTTTTTTCAAATGTTCAGCAGACCCCCAAGCCAAAAATAGAAGCGAAATAAATACAAATTAAATATTTCTATAGAGAATATTCATCCTTCTCAACTACTTTATTTATAAAACAAACTCTTAACACAAAAACCTCGTAACCAGGAACATGGACAAGACTACCTCTCGCATCAAGTGCCTGGCTTGCCTTGCGGCTTCATGTTTCACAGGGTTTCGTTATAATATTTTACAATTTTTTTGGCCCATTTTTTTTTCTCACCTTCTCACTTTTAGAGGTTTTTATTAAATCCTTCATCTGAAAAAGAATTTTTTTTTCTCTTTATTATTGGAATTAAATAATAAGCAGTATAAAGTGTATCTTCTAGGTGAGAGTGCCCTAGACTAATATTCTGAAACAAACAAAGGGAACGAGTTGGAAGAATTTGACCCATTTAAATTCTGAGACAAGTAAGTTGAAGTGTGGTGCTTTCTTCAGAAGAGAAATAATTGGATATTAACAAAAAATGACTTTTGACATTAGCACTTTTTAAGATAAAACCAACATCGTTGGCAGAAAAATGTTCTTGGTCAATATTTTGAGAGTTCTTATAGCACTTGGTTCCCAGTATAATTTTTTTGTATGTTTAGCTTCTGTATACGTCTTATTTTCAGTTTCAATGAGATTTTTGTTAAAGCGCCGAAGTGCAATCTAATTTTATTGAAATAAACACAGCCTTACGCAGACTTTTTGCCAATTCTCTTTTCGAAAAAAAAAACAACAACAAGTTCGTGATTAGCTTTTAGAAAAACTTGAGAAAATTATTACTTTGATTCGTAATCCCATAATTCGCTGATGGCAGTTTTACATAGAGCCAAATTAATAACCAAGAATAGTCACAAGAAACTTCCACTGTTTAATCATAGAAATCATGGCAGGAGTTAAATAAAGAAAAAAACAAATTCCAAAACTTCAAGCAACCAACTCTCTCACGTAAAGGATTTAACTTGTCGCGATAGTCGCACTGTGCCTCGCTCAATTCAATCGAAGGCAAGAATTTACTACTGTCGCTCCCCCTCTATGTCTAAAATATGCGGTTGTGAGGATCCTTTTGTATCTCAAAGCAAGCCAGCAAAAATTTTAAGGGTGACACAAGACTCCTATAAATATTGGTTGTGGCTGTAGAAGTGATGGTGAAGAAGGGAGGTATGAATTTTCAACAGCTCCAACTTTGGGTGCGGCAAAATGAAGTGGTACTTAAATTTCTGTGTTTGTGTGTGTAAATACATTTATGTATACGAGTGTAGGTAATTATGTTTTAATTGATTTTATCCCAAAGGAGCCAGGCAGCCAGGCAAAGATGTGCGTAACGAATAATTGTTCGTTCTTTTTTGTTCTTCTTTTTCTATTCCAATGAACGCATTAATGTTTCAATTAGAAAGTTCAGTGCGGAATTCCCTTGTTGAAGAAGTTTTTTGTACTCAAATCATTTTTCATTTTGTCCCTTTTTTGGGAATTTCTGGGTTGACTTTTTTAGCTGCTGCTGTTGTAATTGTTGTTGTTACTTTTTGGAACACTGATGAGTTAATCCTTTAATTTCTCTTGGTTTGGTATTCTAGTGGTGGCTGTGGTGGGTGTTCTTGTTTTCTGTATTAGCTGTTTGAGCAAAGTGGCGTGGAGGAGGGCAGTAAATTGATAGGATAACGATTGGATATACTTTTAATTATTCTGAGCTTTGTGTTGATTGTATTAAAATATATATTTTTTAGAAAAAGGGAAAAGAAGAGTTAGTTTATTTAGTGGCTGTGCCATGAATGATTATATACAGTTGTGTTAATCTGAATAATTCATTAAAACCGAGTGGTAATTGAATTCTTGATTGCTAGCTACATCAAGGAAGCATTCTTCTAATGGTTCATAGATTAGTATTTTCACTTTTCCATTACTTTTATTGGTCGTTATAGTTGGAAAACGAAACATGTATAGACACTTTTTTCGAAAGCCACTACAGTCATGATTTATGTTAAATCTTATAAAACATTAATTTTTACAAATTTGATTAAACAAACAACAGCAACATTTTAATTAAATCAAAGTCACAGCAGCTACCAACCATTTCCCACGCAAACTTAAAAATGAATATCAATACCAAAAAAAATAATTGACAGTAGATTAGATTAATTATGTGCTGTCCATTGCATATAAATAAACACATTTTCATTGTGATGAGCCCGAATGAAATTAAAATTACATTTCTGCAAATTCAAAACTAATATACCTACAAATCCATTTTGCACCCCTAACATTCCGCCTCATAAGCATCACGTGGCAGTTAATATTCACCAAAAACACAAAAACCAATTAGCGTTGATATAATTTATTTAAAAATAAATAACGATTTTAGCAGTAACCACGAACTGCCAACTCCTATAAAACCGTCCAACAAAATTACACTTCCCCGCGATCATAGTTCAATTGAAGTGGTATGGGTGGTGTGTTATTGTCAGTGGCTACCCGCCATTTTAATTGAAAACCGCATAATATTATTTGACAATGTTATCATGCGGATTGAAAAACATGGTAGATGTTTAAATTAACAAATTGGATAAACAACTGTCAAGAAATGGACACCAAAGAAGTCGAGGATTGTGAATTTTTTATTTTGAAAAGTTAATTTGATTTTGTTTCCAAGACCATAAAAGAATTTCAATTAACACTTGATTAATTAAATTTAGGAGGTGCACGAACAGGTTTTCCTTTGTTTTCTAGAATTCCCCCCCCCCCCTCCCCGTCAATACTCTCATCTTTGACATTCCATGCTCACATACTTAAGTCAAGCCAAATAAATACTCATTTCATACCATCAAAGATTGAACGTTCGTTCCCAAGTTAAGCTCTCCTCGGGGATCCTTTGTTCTAGTCCCTTTATTGCGTCTTCTTTGTCTCTTTTATAAAGAACATGTATATTTTTGTCTTCCTATGAAATTCGTTAAGTTGGCTGATGACTTACATTCACTGAGTGCGAAGTGCGTATGTAATAAAGAATCTATGTGTTGGAGTGGTGTGACACACTCGTGTATAATTTAGTCCTTAAAAAGCAACTGTTGCAGTCCTTTCAATAAAGACATTCTTATTTAATTACTCCGTCCCTCACCAAAGCAAATATTAAGGGCATATGAGACAGATGTTATATAAAAAGAAAATTTAAGACTGACTTTTTGACTCCTTGAGAAAAACTTCAACATCCATGTATGAGCACATAGAGATGAACATGCTGCCTTTAAGAGATCCACATCTACACAAGCGTTCATGTTTATTAATTTTTGGTTCATTGTCAGTTAAAAGAAAGAAGAGGAAAATCTCATTCATTTATTCTGTATGTCATGCGAGTGGTACCATTTCTTATCGTAGGTATGTCTGCAATACAACGGCACCCAAAACCATCCTACATCCATAAAATTATAAGGGCTCACGCAAGAAATCAATAAATTCGATGGCAGCGACGACGTCCATATACAGAAGAAATTTCTTCATACAACAAATTCGCCAAACAGAGTTCTCAGGACTTTATTATCCTTATTATCTGTGTTTATCCTTTATTTTGTTTGTTTCTTTGATTTTCGACTCTACCTTCACGTCATTATTAATAATATTATAAGTCTGTTCGATCTGGATCGCAGAAGCAATATTGTCACGAATAAGAACTCGAATGAAAAAGGATAATGAACCAATTTAATCTGAATATATGGAAATTTAAGTTCAATATCCTCTCGAGATTCGGCGAAGGTCTCTCTGCATATTTGTACTGTCTACAAAATGATATTCCCAGAATCGGAACACTTTACCACCCACTTTTAACCACGACCATGTTTGCGAATCCAAAATAAAACCTGAGAATGTTGATTTTCGATAAATAAATTATTATCCTTTTTGCAACAGGGAGCACGTGAGGTATTTATGTTCTTCTTTCTCTTTCTGTTACATTTTTACTTGCGACATATAGAATATATGGCAAGTATTGAATTCGTAAAAAAAAAAAAATTTGAGATGATGATGAGATATGACATTACGATGATAGAGAAGTCGAAAAAAGTGGGTCCGGCGATTCCGTCCGTCTGTCTGTCGGGAAGTTTACAGGCACCTACAGCCTTAACCACTGGTCCGATTGACTTCAAACTTAAAAATTAGAGGTTTGAGCAAAAACTCATATCCCAGTTTTTTCATTTTTTTTTTAAGATCAAAATTTAGGGTAGCCACCATACGATTTTTATGGCAAAAAACCAAAACTTTTAATTTTCTCCAAAACGGCTCCTACGATTTTTTTTAAACTTCCTCGAATCTTATTTTTTTAAACACTCATCTATTTTATGTAAAAAAATTTTTTTTGTATTGCTCGAAAACGGTACCTCCCATAGAACCGTTTTTTTGTTATTAGATTTTCTCGAAAAATAAAAGTCTGATCAGCGTAATTTTTTTTCTGAAAGTACGCATATATTGCCCAAAAAATATTTTGTATTCAAAAAATTTTCAAAATTTTTTTTGGATTTTTAAAAAATATTTTTAATTTTTTTTTTCAAAATTGTGTATCTCAAAAACGGATCAATATTAAAAACCGAAACTTACTTAAAAAATGTATATTTACATATTCTTGAATACTGCATACCCAAATTAATTTTAAGACATTTTCGAAAAATTTTATATATAAAAAATTAATTTAAAAAAAAACGGCTCCGACGATTTTCAAAAAAAAAATTCAATAAATCAAGAATAAGGTTTGAATTTGTTTGGCATTTAAATTTTTGGAATTAAATGTATTTACGAGGTACATTTTCAAATTTTAATTTTTTTTTTTTAATTTGAAAAATCAACATAAAAATTTGGAATACAGGAGCAAGTTCGTACGACCGAGTCGTGCACATTTTTTGAAAATAAATCTGCCTAAGGCGTTTTTTTCTCATTTCGCTAAAGATTGAGGATTGTAAAGGAAATTAATTTTTTTCCATTAATCATGGAAGTTCATGCAAAGTTGCCTCAGCACAAGAGAGAATTTCTCATTCTTTTTTTTCAAGTAAGAAAAATGCAAAAAAAAATGTGGACCAACAATAATTGAACCAAGTTCCATAAGGTTAATAAAGAGAGACCATAAGCAATTTATTTATTTTTAAAATCGGGTTCTAGCATATACAGACATACATAAATGAGAATGTGCACAGTGAGTTGAATTGTCGCCTGAGAATATATTGGAAGTGATTAAAATTCAACTTTTTCAATTAATTTATCGCTTCGGGAACTGAATTCAATCGAACTTTAAGCTTAAATCTGGTGAATAAATCAGTTCGGAAACAGAATACGCTGACATTTCCAAAGAGGTATGAATATAAATTTCTCAAGGATGGTGGAAAATTTGATAACGATCGACCCCTCAGCCAGGATTTTATGGGTAGCACAATCAAATCACATTTGCGTTACGAAAAAATTTAGGTACTATAGAGTTGGAGAAGAAGTCTTATGGTAAAAGTAAAGATTTTGCTTTAGGTCGAACGCAGAAATAAATTAACCTAGATTGTTAAGATGCCTATGTAAAAAGCAAGGCTTCATTAATTTTTCACTTCGAGATTGAGATTTTACTTTAAAAATTTCAAACTGTGTTAAAGAAAAACATTAATTCACATTTCAGTTCAAAAAAATGCGTATACGCCCGAGTGACCAATGATCTACGAATATTAAACAAACCAACTGAGCTTTAGCGAACAAACTAGTTGTGTGGCGTGAAAGGTATATCAAAAACCACTGCCGCTCCGGAGCCAAACACATGAACAACAAACCTTCAAAGCACCAGTACAATATAAACTGAGAGCATTTACTATTTATTACAAACCTGAGTTTTAAATAACTTTTTGGTTTAGTATTTTTGTTGCCTTCCAGTATTTCCGAAAAATGATGTTGATCCTTTACTTTGTATGAACGACAGCGATGCCAATGACCATCAACGACCAACAAGTTGTATAGAATCAGCTTTTTATGGTGACTGTTTATTGCAGTTGCAGTGAGGTAAACGTAGGTATTCCATCTTGGGGTTATGAATGTGCGATCCCAAAAATATTCAAATATCGTAGATTTTTGCTTGCTTTGGTGATGTGATGGCTTCAGGCTTTCAAACTTCAGTGGAAACGATGTTTTCATGCGGAAATGCTTTATTTTTGGACACTGCACTCACATTAATCTCTTCAAAATATACAACATACTTGTTTGCTCTACAAAAATACACACAACATTGTCAGATGCGTACCAAATGGGAAGAGAATGTGGCTGCTATGAACCCAGAACAACAAATTTTAATTTTAAATAAACAATTACCACCACTGTGTTGCTAAAAAAAAAAAAAAAACAATATCGAAATATTATATTCTGCCTACGGCAGTCGAAACTCGGCATCATGCTTGTCATATATTCTGATGTGAATGAACAGACATCGTTTCTGCCTTCTGGAATGAAATGAGAAGCAATAGTAGAGTTCTGGGAATGGGACTTCTTGCACATGAAAATGTATGGCATTCCCTTGTCTCGTGATATCTCTCTACTGTCAAGGATACAAAAATGCTTCACTACATTTCGCATCCTATCACTGACAGTCATCCTTTTGTCATTCATTGAAGCTTAATGTTTCCAAAAGCCAGAAACACAACCGAAACCAGAGTCAGAGACACTCCATCATTTTTTCATGTTGTGTGATCTTCTGACGTCATTTGTTGCGTACTCTCTGAATTTCTGTTTATTCAATTTGGGGCAATGGAATATATCCTCATACATACATCCTCATACAATGATGGGAGAGTGTTCAAATGAGATAAGTGCAGTTTATTTAGGGTAAACAAGTTGCTTCGCATCGTGTGATTTTAAAAATGATGGTATATATTTGTGATGAGGTGCAATTGCTTTTTTTAATGCAAAAAAATGGTGTATTTCATATGAATTGAATTGGATAAATTGAAATAAGGGAACTTATAGACAGAAACACATGTTGGCCAACATCATCCACAAGAAATAGAAATCTTCTTCAATGAATCCAACCAAAATTTGCACAAAAAATGGACTGTACAAGGCAAATACACTCATTTCTGTCCTCACAAAAATATTTGCAAAGCTGGTCCCTTGGAAAATTATAACTCCCATTGCACCTGCATTTCACTACAGCACTGAAATAAGCTGAGGGCAAATTAATTATTGAAAATTTGACTTTGACCACAAAATCTGAGTGTATGAAAAGCCCTACTCGTAGCAATATTGCCGCCAAGGGACTGTGGCAGAGTACAGAAAGTTGCAGGACTTGGAAACTACTATCAAGGTGCCTTAAATGCTTTTCCTACAAAAGGCTTGTAACATATTCAATTATTACTTGGGTAATTATAATGTCATCAGCTCTCAACATTTCTCAGGGGATTAATCATTTGACGCAATACGGTATTTACTCAAGTTGTGTCATTTTTTGGAGCATCTCTCATCTTCTTGGCGTATGTTTTCCAGTGGGATAATTCACATCTGCAAAAGTGTTGGCAGCACTTTTTTCCTGTTTGCCTGACCGAAAAAGAAAATATTCGGATTATGACAATCAAGTCCGACACGAAAAACCGACCTACACCATCATCCGAGGAAGATTAAACACTTAAGGCTTTCCTTCTTAGAATTTTTTCGAGCGAATAATAATATCATCCCAACTCCCAGCAGCTACTCAAGAATGATTAATGACTGTGGCCGTGGATTTATTATTTAACACAAACTACCAAAACCAATGTATACATGAATGAAAGAAACTTTGTGGTAAAATACGGTTCAACGAATATGAATGTATGGGCAGATGGACCAACTTTGGGCGGCAGATAATGAGCATCCTCACGAACATATCAGCAGAGTCTTCTTGAGTTGTGCGGGTTTTCTGTGTTTGTTGTGTTGTTGTGATATATAAAAATGGCCGACGAGGACGTTGTGGAAGTCGAAGACGGAAGGTATACCTTTAATACGTGGTTTTTGATAGATAAACTTGTCGCCAATTGTATTGGTTAAGTTTGTGGATTATCACACAACACACCCTGGGATTTAGGTATCCTCGGCAACGTTGACGATGGATTTCCGGGTGCAAAAACTATTAACGATTCATTATTTGGCCTTTATAAGGCTGCAAATTGACAATCTGACTATGGGTGGTGGTGCAAAAAGTTTGCTAAATTAATTACAAGCAATTGTCTTTCGGGTGAATATTTAAACTTATATATATACTTTTGCGTCCAGCTGCTGACTTGGCAGGAGCTCTGATTTATGGAGTACATTGGGAGGTAGTTTCTTGTATTTTCTTAAGGTGGAGGAAGAAAAACTATTCCATTCCAATAGAAGCTGTGATTGAGTACTTAAACTGCGATATAAGAACATTAATTTGATCAGACTAATTTATTTGTTTTCGTTCGTTCAAGGACTGCCTCGGGAACACACCTGTAAATACGAATAAAAATGTTGATGAAAGAATTAAAGCAACAGCATTGGATAGACTGGGATCATCGTGAAGAAAGAGATGAAGTTTTTTTTCCATTTTCGAAAAAATTAAAACTGAACACATTAAATTAAAAAAAGTTGTTAATCAATCAACATTAAACTACGCTATTCTTCACAATTCTGTTTCTATATTAGTTTTCCAACTGTCAAAAACACACTACGTCGAGGATCGAGGACCATTACAGATGCTAGCTTTTGTTTCTGTTATTTTCATGTGTGCAGCGTGAAAATACAACCAAGACAGAAACAAAATAATTGCAATTGAAAAACTAGTAAAATCAAATCAAATTCATCAATCACAAACAACTCACTTAGGTTTCGAAAGTTCTCTCAGTTTATATACAAGATACCTTCGTAATATACTACGAATACCAGTTAGAATGAAACTGATTTTAATCAAATCGTTTTTCAATTCACCGAGTGCAACCAAACCAACAAACCAGAGTTTGTTTGTGCTTTGTACAGTAGAAAAGTGGTTGTATTTTTCTGGACTTGAATCTCTAGCTAGACTAGAAGTGCCAAACTTCTGAAACGCCTGGCAAGGTTTAAAGTACTCCTCATCCGTTCAGCAGGTTAACTTCATCATAAAAAAAAAAGATGAAGAAAAAACAATAGAATCCAAATGCTAGAACATAAAAGTTCAGATTCGTTCACTCATTTTTCATTTATATTTTATCATTTTTCTTCTAACTGAAATCTGTATATTGGCACATACGGACAGGGAATTTGATAGTGAGTACGAAAGGAAGAAAACAAAAATGCTTCGATTTCACTATTCCTTTGGGTCCTTGAATTGGCTCGTTGTTTGTTTTGTTTTTTTTTTTTTTTTTGTTACTGGCGATGCAAGCGAACAACAACAGGACTCTCACATATTTCTGTATGTACAGCTTTTTTTGATGTTTCTTCTTTTTTATTTTGTTTTTACTACAGCTGACGTGGCGCTGGCATATTAAGTTTGATGCAGTGAAATCGATTGATGAAAACGTGCAAGAGTCATTTAGAAATCGATGGACAAAAATAAAGAAAGCGATAAATCTTCACTGGAAATGCTTCTTCGTTTTCGAAAGGTGAAGCAGTTGATCAAAACTACTGCAAATTCAATTCATTAATTTTTGACTCAGTTTCATTGACATTTTTCTTTCAATAAGCTCAGAAGGACATGATGTAGTCTTACTGAAGGTTGATAGCTGTTTGAAAGCCACGTTGCATTGGTTCCACTTCAGCCCGCTGTCTTCTTCTTCGGGATTGGTAATTTCGTCCACTGTTAAGTCATTCAGCATAATGAATTGACAAAAATTAAGTGACAACTTGAAGACTGTGGGGTTTGGTTATGACAGTAGAGATTCAAACACAGTTTTGAAGGCATAACTAGAGCATTGCTTAAATGACTTTTGCAAAAACTCGTATTCAACATCTTGATTGCAACTATGAAGTTGTTTATAAATAACATGCGAGCTATGATTGGAAAATGTCAGATAGAAATCACACCTCCCAATCAACTGTGGTTGAATTCGACATATCCCTTACATACCCACAATGACACAAAACTAATGACGAGTGAAATGTCAAGTGACAAATGTGACAACCGAAATAATTAATCACTATCGAACTTTTTTTTCCGAATGATGGACATTGACATATCTTCATTTTGAAATTAAATTGAAAACCAAAATAAAAAAAAAAAAAAATATTAAAAAGAAAGTAATTATTCGTCTCTGCAGAACTTGAGCTCTCAAAATTACACAAAACAAACTACATACAGTCAATTCTATTAGTTCCTCTAGGAAATACTTTTGAGATGCTCAAAAATTTCAATTTCCAAATATATTTTAAGGATACTTAATTTATGTATGTACGTACCTACTCGTATATGAACCTACAAGGAACATACATACATTTTTTGTATTTTTGAGTCGACACAAACTGTAAGGTTTTGGACACTTAAACACGTTTTCAACTTAGAGAAGAGACGTGATGTGATATTCTTGCAGTGTGACGGTCTATATGTAAGATATTTGAAGTACGAAAACTATGAGGCCTTAATTTTGTAGATTTCCTCAACGAAAACAAAAAATATGCATGAAAGAAGCTTCTGACTACAGTACCTATATTTTTTTGTGTATTTGGTCACTGATGTTTGGACGAATGTGGTTTTGTAGTCGGGGGATGTCTGATGACTTAGGTGTTGAGTTTGACATTTTCTTTTTTTGGCTTGAAAAAACCGACTTGAAAATAGAACATTGTACCTAAAGTTATTGATGATTTATGGCTTTTTAGGGCAATTGTCATCAATTATTTTAGATTCTGATAGTAACCTCAAGAAATATTGGATTGAACTTGTTAAAAAAGTAAACAAAAAATCGATACTAGAAAAATAAGGAAATACAACAATTAAAAAGAAGAAACAACAATCTTTTTCTATTTCCTCCAACAAAAATGTCAGTCATAGAATATTTATGTATAAACTCCCCACATAGTGGGAAAATCATTTGCTTGTATAACTCAGGCCTCCCCTCCATTTAAGCAAGAACAAGAAAGAATTACAGCAATGATTTTAACAAATTTCATCTGTTTATCCTTCACCCTCGTTTTTCTCCGCCTTGATTATCATGGATCTGTACAATCTCACTCAACCAAAGTTCCATCAACAGAAAGTCGCAAGTCGACGACGAGGCATTAAGAATGTAATTTAAATAAAAGAGATTTTGATCGATGTATTCATTTTTTCAAGCGTTTACTTTGTCACATAAACAAGTAACTTATTATATTTGCAAGATTTAACATAATTTTTTTTTGTTTAACTTTGGTTTTCGAATAGCTTTGGCGAATAAAACAAAATAAATGTGAGAGAGATTTACTTATTTTATCCAGTGCGGATGCGGAAACATTTTTATGGCTTTATCCACCATACCTATGGTGATGTTCATTTGACTGCGA
Organism: Sphaerophoria taeniata; assembly: GCA_943590905.1. NCBI lineage: Eukaryota > Metazoa > Arthropoda > Insecta > Diptera > Syrphidae > Sphaerophoria > Sphaerophoria taeniata. The sequence continues at coordinate 1,439,497 of OX016540.1, forward strand.
ATACACCGACACACAGAGAGGGAGCTGGAAGCTAGAGAGCTAGAGCTTGACGTCACATTAACTTAATGTATGACCACCATTGATCAAATGGAAACACATAGAATCCATCCAAACCCTCTGTGCATTATCCTGGGTAGCGTGTTCCGGATTCTTTCTTCTTTTTTTTTGCTCTTTTAGCTTGTTCGTTTTTTTATTGTGCGAACTCTTGTGTCCTGTCATGACTAAGCCACAGCTTAAAAGAACGCGGTTGAGCGATGATGATTATATTTTTGTGGGTGGGATGCGGCGGATGTTGTGATGGAATGCTTAGAGGGTGCTTTCCATAGCACTTCATGAAATAGAATTGCAGATTATACCTTGTCCATGTCCATCCTCCCTATAAAAAAGACCAGGACATTTATGGGATTTTTTTTCTCGCTCTTTGCGGCATGTCAAAATAAAAAGGATGTTGAGCTTCTTTTTTTTTTAATATCCGAAGCGTGAAACTAATCGAATTCAAATGTTCCCGAAAGGCAACCACAGAGGGAAAAAAAGAAAAGCTTTTAAAAAAATCCGTATACTCGTTTAAGGCTGTTTATATGATGCGGTGTGAAGGTACATTAAGGACTTGGTTGGATGATTTCTGTCCAGTACAGGCAGACAATGATCCTGTTAGAGTGTTAAAAGTATTTCCACGTGTTGAAAGTGCTGTGCAAATGTTTCTTCCCCAACTTCATCTAGAAACTCTTCGGGGAGGTCTAAAAATGAACATCAATACTACTATTGGAATTTTGTTTCTGTTTTGCTTAATTTTAAATCTTACTTCAATGATCTTCAAATACAATTACCTAACCTCTTTTTTCAAATTCCGACGCAGCATTCTGTCGATTCGTATACCACTGAAAACTTGTTATGTTAAATTTTATTTGTACAACAGTGTAACCAAATTTCGCCACAGGAAACTGTGCAAACGTTTGTGTTTGAAGAAGGCATAAGAGACTCTCTAAAGGGATTCTGGTTTTGTGGTTATGTCACGGTTGAGTGGTCTTACCCCATTCAAATAATTGACTGCTTTTAATTAATTTCTATTTCTTTTTTATTACTTTCGGTTGCTGTTTTGTCAGAGCTATCTGTTTTGAGTGTGGATTGTTGATTTAGCATTAAACCATAATTTGTTTCTTTTTTTTTCGTTTAATCCAAGCAGAATGTTTCCAATTAATTTTAAACGTTTTATGAAGGAGACAAATAAACATTTTCGTGCCCAAGTCACAAAGAGAACAGAACAGAAGTAGGTACCTACCCCTGGACAGATACAAAATATGTTCGTTTGCCTCAATAGAATTCACATTTTTGTTTTTTTTTTCTTTCTGAAATTCGTGATACATTCAACAAACCAACAACTTCTTAAGGCTCAGTTGCATCTGTTTTCTTGGACTGTGATTATCTATGTTAATCCGCTGGCTTAGTTTGCTACTTTGAATAACTCATAAGAACACCAAATTTTTAAAGTTTATCAAGAAAATTTATGAAAACAAGTAAAAAAAAAAACATGTTCACTATGAAATAATTTCTTATCCCAGTGTTACATATCCCGAATCGCATGAGAAATTAGGAAGAAATTTGAGTTGTTCTTTCCCTAAAGACATTTAAAATTGTATCAAACACTTCAACGATCCAACTAACATAACTAAGTTCGTCTTTCTCATAAATTTATTGCACACTTGAAAGTCATAAAAATGGACACCGTCAAAACGTATTTCCATAATTATGAAATCGCATAAAAAGTTTCAAAATTTCAAGCCTCACGCTTTGTTGTTTTTTACATGTACAAAGCCTCATTTAGCAAAGTTGCCAAGATTACAACCAAAACAAAAAAAAATGTAAAACGAGTACATTCCGATTTGGCAAGACTCAGGTAATGAAATTTGGCATGAAGTCTAATAAAAAAAAGGAAGCTCTCGTTCGTTTTGAACACCTTGCAACCGAAACAAGTTCATATCCCAACCCTGCCAAAATCAATATGGATAGGGATACGTTTTCTGGTTTTTTTCGTTTAACGAAATCGCCTCAAGTAAAAGATAATTTTTCCGCTGAATAAAAACAGAAATAAAAAAATCAGGTCTTAAGAACCCACTTTTTGTTCGAATGGTTTTGGATTTATCTATCTGGGTGTGTGTGAATGTGAGGGGCAGGATAACAGTACAGTACCTCTAAAGTGAATAACGACCCAAAAGGATAAGAAAAAAATGCCCATCGGATGGATGGGCGTTTGACTATGCTATTGAGGGTGGAAGTGCGGTAATAGAGGTGGATGAATAAGAAGATAATTTATTCTCCCCCAATAATTCCAGCGTAACTAAACCGAAGTCTAAATTATGGCCAACAACGTTTATTTTTGTTTCCTATAGAGTCCTTTTCGTATTGCGTGGTTTTGAAGGCTCCGCAGGTTGAGCTTATGTAACCTCTAAATGGAGTTCTAACCTTACCAATTTTTTGTTTGTTCTTTCGCGATTTTGTTTATTCCTTTTTTTTGCGGTAAATTGTTGATCATTGAAGAGAAATTCAGCGGCTAGCAGAGAAACCATCGGATGAGGAAATACCTCCCTCCGGAGTGATTTTTTCTTTTTTTTTCAAAGTTCCGCAGGACTGCACAGAATGTGGTTAGCCACTCATTGAACCCGTAGATACAACCATTTGAGGATGTTATTTTGATTGTGCTGTTTCTTTCGCTTCTTACATATAAACATTAGGAAACCTATAAATATTTATTTCTGCCTTGTGGTTTAAAATTTTACACGATGCAGATTGAATGGGTCTTTTTTAATCCACAAATTCGCTGAAAAAAAGTCTCTAATTTACTTTTGGTGTCGCTGGCAACATTTTATTTATGGTTTAATAAATTTGCAGGGGTGCGGGTGGCACGTGTTTTCGACCTTTTGTTTGTTTTCTTTTATTTTGTGCTATACTATAAATTAAATAAGGAAATTGTGTTACTTTTGAAATCACGTAATTGCTGTTGCCTTTTTAATGTTCTCTTTGGAAAGTCATTCGGACGAGAATTTCCGCAATAATGTGAAAAGTTTTTTGTGTATCAAACCGCCTCACGACTATTTTTTTTTCATAAAGAGAACGAAAGAAGATGAAGGAGTTTTTTGTTTTGAAATAAAACTTTTCAAATGGTTTAGTTAACCTAAAAAAAATGTTGAAGGAGAGTGACTGACTGGTCTGCTTTTGCACGCAGAACATCGTGAAGACACTAAGCAGTCAGTCCATATCCAGTCGATTGAGGTCCTCTTCCAATTGTGTTATCATATAAGTTGATCGAGAGGCTTTTCTACTCAATTGCTTTCTTAGCCCAAAGAAACAGCAATTACTTACTTACTTAAGGTGGCGCTACAATCCGGGGTGGACTTGGGCCTCAACCAACAAACCTCTCCAGCCAGCTCGGTCCCTCTCCAGCTCTCTAGCTGTCTCCAGTTTCACACGCCGAGTTGGTTGAGGTCATCTTCAACTTGCGCGCTCCACCTGAGCCTTGGTCTTCCTCTACTGCGCCTTCCCTCTGGGGTGAATTCGAAGACTTTACCGGGCCGGAGTGTCCATCCTCTCCACGTGACCAAGCCATCTGAGTCCTTGGATCTTCACTCTTTTAGCTAGGTCAGTGTTGCTGTACAGCCCGTACAGTTCGTCGTTAAATCTTCTCCTCCATTCACCGTTTATGCAGACAGGACCATAGATCTTCCGTAAAACTTTTCTCTTGAACCGGCCTAGAGCGCTCTCATCCGTTTTTGACAGGGTCCATGCTTCTGCACCATATAGCAGGACGGGGATAATGAGGGTCTTATAGAGTGTTACCTTAGTTGTTCGGGAGAGAGCTTTACTACTCAATTGCTTTCTTAGCCCGAAGAAACAGCGATTAGCAGGAGTTATTCTTCGTCTGATCTCGGCGATGGTGAAAAAAGATGTCGCATAAGAGTGCATCGGGTTGTCTGAATCCTTTTTTGACATCGAAAGATTCCGTAATCTCGTTGCCAACCTTGATGGCGCATCGTGAGTTCTCCTTTGTCATTTTGCACTAGCGAGTAGCGAACGAGTTTGGCAGGGATGCCAAAACTAGACATAGGTTTATACAGTTCGTATTACAGCATCTACAGAGTGCTGTAATACGCGGCCTTAGAATCGATGAAAAGGTGGTGGGAATCGATTTGGAGTTCATAGGTTTTTCCAGGATTTGTCGCTATTATGGCGCAGAGGATCTTGAAGACGATGTTAAGTTTTCTCTGTAGTTGGCGCAGTTCAGAGGATCTCCTTTCTTCAGGATCGGACAAACAATGCTGAGGTTCCATTCATAGGGCATGCATTCTTCCTACCATATCTTACAGATAACTTGGTGCATGCTCTTATCTAGATCGTCACCTGCTTCTTTCAACTGCTCGGCAGCTAGACCATTTCTGCTCCAGCGTCTTTGTTGGATTTCAGCCGTGATATTGCCGTTTTTACTTCTTCTAGATCGGATTCACGGAATTCACGGCGGGATTTTATACAGTCTACATTCTACAGAAATGGTCTTTCCATTCCAAATCCCCAGTATTAACTGCGATTCTAGTATGATGTATGAAATCTTCAACAGATCGACTTAACTCCTTGACTATGCAAACAACTTTGCTTTGCTTTGAGGCCTTTGCGGCGAAAATTAAAAAGGCAACGAATTTTGTCGAGTTTGTGCTTTCAATAAAGCATGCACCTACGTCCACCAACAAAGCTTACCGCTGCTTCTTAGGTTTGGCCAACAAAGTGATAAAGTGTGTGTTGTCTTGTTTAACATACATATCCTTGATTTTCCCAGACCTATTTAAGGATAAAATTGGCGTAAATAAGTTAAAATTGGTACGACATACATTCTTCGTATCACAAGACATTTGATGCTGCCAAAGCGAAAAAAGACTATAAAAGATGGAAAATTGGTTTTAGTAACAAGGAATCTTGATGAGAGTCTAAATGAAATGAATTTTGAATTCTGTATCTCTCTAATTGAAAAATATACGACGCAGGTCTGCAACATTTTGCTCATCTCTTTCCGCCTCCAGCTTCTCAAAGATAATTTCAATTTAAATATAACAACGAAACAACAAGCTAAAATTAATTTAATGAGAATAAAACTACAGACTCTTTTGTGGTATAGTTAGCTGCCAGCTATCTTCTGATTTTTAACAGACAATATTTCTTTTAGATGCTATTGAGCACAAAGGACACAACCATCATCATATTTTTAGTTTATGTGCTGATAGCATTTGCTCGAAAAAACAAAAAAAAAATCTCTTTCCTTGTAGCTCTTTTTAACTATTATTTTTATCTCAGACACTACTTTACTGAGACCAAGCAAGACTGAGAGAAAAAAAATAATAAAACATTTTTCTTAAACTCACTTTGCATTTCCATTTTTTACACCAATCTATTTGCATTTTTTGTCAGTTTTTATTTTTCACTCTTCGTGGTATAATATGAAATCTTATCCTATTTATTTTTGCAATTTATGTACTGCTGTTATACAAGCGATACATATACATACTTATTTTATTACATGCAGATATGCTTGTAACACAGTTTGGAAATTATTTATGCTCCTGTTTCCTCATTCCCTGTTGTTGATTTCCCCTTTTTATGTTCGTTCGTTCATTACCAATTTAATGTCCTCCAAATGGCTCTAAGTGCTTGTTTGAGTTCTGTTTAGTTGTATGTACCTATCTCCACTTCCGTTTTTGCGTTTTTGTGTATAGTCAAAGGGAAGAATATTAAATTCGCTTACATAGGTCCTTAAGTATAATATCGCACAGGTCTTACACACTATAACTTGTTGCTCCAAAAACTCCTGCTGTTCGCATTCATACATTAATAATGTAGGTATGCTTGGACTGGGAATAGCAACTATGAGCATAATAATTTTCTCTTTTGTTTGTTTGCTGTGTAGATATATATTTTAATGGCTCACAAAATGAATTTAAATGCGATGATTTGATTTTGTATTTGGGATGTTTTAATTTGGATAAATTTTTCGATTAGAGGATATCTTCTTTTGTGCTTTTAAAAGAGAAAGTTCCATGGGGGAATATAACTCCATTTTTGTGTTAAAATCAGATTAAAACAAACGAACTCATCTAAAATCGATAGGAACTCTCATCTGTTTCTCACGCTATCTTCATATCCTTCAATACCTGTTTGTTATACTTATTCACGCTCACGGTACACCGCAATCATCAAGTCTCTGTGGATAGAAATTAATAATGGTCCATCAGTCGACACATCTAATTTTGATAACGTTACTCGACTTCCATTTCCTGCGCACCGCAATAATGTTTGACACTATCATCATATTTAACAGCTGTCCCAAGACAAAGATAGAAACATTTCCAGTTGAAACTTGACTCTCGGTCTGATGTCATAGCCAGAAGCTCTAGGGTAATTGCTGTCAAATTATTTCTTTTTCTAGTCCTTTAACAATAACTTAGAAAAAAAAGAGATTCCTTCGCAGACGTCATGGTTTTCGTTAGATTTGGTCAGATTTTTCTTTTTTGTGATGGAAAATCTCGACAATCTCATATTTCCCAAAACAACCGAGCAGCACACAATATTCGAAAACAATATTTCAAAGTGTGTCCATGTCCATAATGGTCATATCATATCAAATACGGTAAAATGTCAAACAAAAAAATCTTTTCCAGAAACATTATTGAATCTCTTTCCAAGCAATTTGAGACCCCAACTCGATATACTTTGAGGCAGGACTTGAATGTCCGATAACTCGATGCCGAATTTTATGTTTTACGATTTTATTTTGCAAAGCAAAAAAATACTAAATTTAGATTCAAAATCGATCGGATTTTTCTTGTAGATATATATATTTTGTTGGAGAAACAGCAACCATTCAGAATGTCCTTCAACAAAGACATGGCTCGATTATAGGACTATACGATGATGACGACGACGACGACGAACGAACGTCTTTATTTTGAAGAGGGTTTGACATTAAAAGTGAAGCATCATTTCCCATCGTCCTCATCATCATAGTCATGCTCATAGTCATCCTTATCATCATCGTTGCCGGTGCGGTTCGATGTTCTAGGAAAGGAGTTTCAGCATATCCAGACTTGTTGGAATTGGAATCCCATATCAGATATTCCAACCCGTATGAGTGACACTTTTGTTAAGCTGCTACTTTTGTTAGCATGATTTTTATGTTTCGAATAACTCACTTTTTCAATGCTAGTCACTGAGTATATACATCAGAAATATTCACTTCGGTTGTTCTGTCCGCTGTGGTTAGAGTGGTGGGATGGGTAGGAAGTGGTGTGTTTGACTGCATGAGGTAGTTTCACACAAAAGAACAGTGATTTCTATTTGCTTGGATTTTATCTTATTTTTCCAGGAAATTGAACATGTCGGAATCGCAATGGTCTCTCAAATGAAATGCTCGATTGATGCGTGTTCACGTTTGAATATAAAGTTTTTTAATACACCTGCCAAAACCTTACTTCGAAATCGAAATTATTTTAATTGGGTTTGAAAAGCAAATGAAATGAAACTGCATGAAAAACTGCGAAAAGTTGTATAAATTTATAACTTTTCACATATCATTTGAGATATTATGAGTTTTTTGTTTTATGGTGGTATTTATGGTAAGCAACTGAAATGAGGATAAATGAATGAACCGCTAAAAATAAGGATTAGTATTCATACCCTTAAGCAAAATTAATTCATTCATCATTTTGTTCTAAGCCTTGTGTGAGCAGCTAGTTTAGATAAAGGTAAGGGTATGAATACTACTATGGTTGGTTAGTAGAGTTTCAAGATCGTGGTGATTTCAGTCAAAAGTTTTGTGAGAAGGGGAGAAGGGAACGTATTGCTTTTTAGAACAATACTGGGAAAAACAGCATCTTACTCAATCTACGAAAAATGTGATAACCAAATAATTGATTTCCAGAACTCACTTAAAAAACGTCAACGGAAATGGCAGTTATATTTCTTTCATAGATTTATCTGTTTATTTGTTTTTAAATTTGTGTGCATTTTCCATAAAAGGGTTGTTGTTGTCACAATTTTCGTTGGTCTTAAGTTCGTTGGTTATTGTGTTGTGTTGTTAAGGAACTCACTTACTTTATCCAACACAGCTAAATACCTAGGAGTAATCCTAGATCCCAAACTAAATTGGAAAACTTACATAGAAGAAAGAGTAAGGAAAGCTAGCATTGCTTTCTACTCCTGTAATAAAACCTTTGGCAAAAAATGAGGCAAAGGCCCAACATGATTCTCTGGATTATACGGCGATAGTTCGCCCTATTCTGACATATGGATCAATTGTTTGGTGGCCAGCCCTAGACAAAAAAAATACAATATTGTAAAGTTAAAACGAGTACAAAGAACTGCCTGCATTGGAACTACGGGAGCAATAAGATCTTGCCCCACTGATGCACTTACGGTCTCTTATCCATAGATCTTCACACTAATGAAACAGCTTCCTGCAACGCCTTGAGGATCAAGGAATCTGGTGTGTGTATAACAAAATATTTAAGTCATCGTAAAATTCTAAATATAGTACCCTCTGACTACATTACACCAACCTTTAACTTTGGAAAACAATTTAAGGCTGACTTCCCATCCAGATTGGATTGGATAAGTAATAAAAGTAGTCACACTAAAGATTTCGACATCACCTTATATACCTACAAACGGCTCCTAGATGGAGTTCGGTGTTGCGGCTGGTGTGTTCTCTAAAGAACTAGGTAGTAAAGAATCATTTCGACTGCCCGATAGGTGCAGCGTTTTTCAGGCTGAAGTAATAGCGATTATCAATGCATGTAGGCAGATATGGCCCACTTACGATCATAAACGCACCAAGGAACTTCTGTACAGGCCTAGGTCAGACATATTAGAATGTCATTTTAACAGTCCACTGGCCAATCAGAAAACATGCCATGAGACTTGGTATTTCCTATAACGAGTTCTGCCGTAGTTGTAGAGATTTGAAGCAAAGCTTCTGCCATGGACAGCCATTCCTACCTACCTGACTACCATCACGCCATAAACAGAATACCTATACTCATCTTTCCATGTGATATTGGCAACAGAAGAAAATGGAGAATAGTCTGATTTTTGTACAAGCTTAAGGAATATAAACTATAAATAAATTTATTTTTCCCAAGAGGTTCATAACACTATAATTGAATAATTTATGTTAATATCTTACCTTTGATAGAATAATCCCATTTAGTGCCTTACCACTAATTTTATTGATTTTATGTCTGTATCAATTATTACCAAATATTTTTTTCTTTTCTAAGAGCAAAACACCATAATTTGTTTACTTATTATCTTTGATTTGATTACATTCACTTATCTTAAGGTATATCAATAATTGAATAGTACACAAACTAACACTTACATTTTGTCTTATTACTTAAGTCATTTGTTTATTTTTTCATTAATACTTTTTCCTCAAATCACATCAATTATGAAAAGCAAAACTGAAAAAAAGAGAAAGAAAAATATCGTTAGATTTTTGAATTTACTTTAACTGTAAACAATACATAATAACAAGCACTTTTAAACAAAATATTATTTTTTCGCTCTATTTTTATCTCAAAAGCTTCCCCTTGTATTAATAAAATAAATTGAAATAATTCAATTTTCTAGTTAAATTAAGGTTGTGTAAGCTTAATTATATTTGCAGACGCCAACATCGATCGTATAGTCCTGTCCAGGGATGCAAATAAATAATCCGAATCCCCATTATAACTCCGCTTCCCGGATATGGTGTGTATTTTCAATTTTTGAAACCCTATCGGACCAGCTAAGGCTAAGGGAAAACAAAAAATAATCCTTCTGTATCCGTTGACCACCGCACCGGTCTTTTCGGTTGCGCACCATGGATGCCTAAAACTCTATGAAATCGGTTCATAACGGTTCTTATTTCCCTGATTTTTTTTACAAGTAAATTAAAACACTTATGAAATTTTTTGGTATGCAACATTATTAAGACATTGCATATAAACGTGTTGATGAAATTTCCGATAAATTGGTTGAGCCGTTTTTGAGAAATCTAGAAAAGAGTGTTATAAACCCAAAAGGTACTACAAAAATGGGTTTTTTCCGATTTTTTTGTTATTCAAGAATATATTTTAAAAAATATCTTGGAATGCAATATTATTAAGGGTAATGTTAAGTATAATTGTGCAAAATTTTAACAAAATCGGTAAAGCTGAAATGGAGATATACGGGAATAATCAAGAAATCAGCCGCAAAGTCCCTAGTATTAGAATTTCACTTCGCTACAGGGCCAGTAAGGGGTATAGATAAAAATCTGAAAAAATTAGAGGATTTTTTTTTATTTATTTGGAGACGATTGAGCGGATGTCTTCAATAATTTTATCTTAAGGACCACCCTAATATGTATATGTATATTTTCTATGTATGAAGCTCAAGCATATAGAAAAATGTGATGTATAGGTATAGACTATACCTACCTACACGTTTATTACCAATATTTTATTAGCAAAATAAGCATTCTCTACCCTCTGGATATGGAAAAATGTTTGCGCCACACATCCCTCTTGAAAGGAGTTTGGTTTTTTGCTTGAGACACCAACAAAAAACCAAAAACAAGACTTGTTTTTTTTTTTTTGAATGAAAACGAATGCCAATAATTCAGTCACGTAAATGCCACAGTTGGATTTTATAGTCAGAACGCTATAATAACAAAAATATGATGATACAAACGGTATCTTATTCTTTCTCCACTTCTGTTGCGAAGCAGGGCATTAAATCGACAACTTTTGCCTCGCTACAGAACTTCCCAATCCTGACCTATACTGCAGGTCACCTTTACAAAAAGATGAAAAGTATCTCAGCTCCAAGGATATTCCTGCACTAATTAATTTTTCGTTATTTTTTATTGCTTTGAATCTATATCGTTGCAAACCTAAAATCTCTAGAGATGAATCCATAGAAAAACAATACGAAAACGAATTGCAACTAATTAAAAGAAACTCCTAATTATTCTAAAAAGAATAAGGTACTCCATACAGAGGCTAGGATTTGTGATGGATTAGCCTTCCAAAAGAATTTATTGATAATACTTGGCGATGAAAGGGTCCGAACCCGAAGGGAACACAATAAACTTCTGCACTTTATTTGGACTTGACTCTCTTTTATTGTTGAATAATACCCACAAGGCCACAAATCAAGAGAGTTTTGTTAAGGTTCGAAAGAGAAAGAGAATAAAGCTTCTTTGAGCTTTTCTATTGTATTGCAAAAAACTCCCTTCAATGATATTTCTGGTTTTTTTTTGTCTACAAAATTGTTTACTTATTTATTTTCAAAATTGTATGTCGACTTCCAGCAGAAAAATATCTTTATTTGAAGCCTGAGTTTATGCAAATTTGAGTTCAATTTTATTAATTTTAATTTTCCTTTGCAAACGCACATTACGCATGTATCATGGCGACGGACGATTCAATAAGTAAAATTAACAGAGAGAAAATAAATTCAAGTAGAGAAAGATAGAGCCAGCAAAAAAATTAATCTAACAGCTGTGTGGTGAAGAAAGTATGTGTCTGGTTTTTTGTGATAAGAGTGACGAGGGATTACAACCTAACAACAACAAGAGCAATAATATACAAACTTGGTATTCAAAAATGGAACCCCGGTTTTCATCAAAACGAGGCAAGTTAGGTATATCCTTTTTTTATTTATAGTCTTACATAAGATGGTGTTTAACTTACTTCATGTGGCTAGAGAAAGGTTTATCATAAGAAGCATTTAGTTTAAGACACAGGGAGAAAGTCTTACGGCTCTTCTAAGCAGTATTTCAGGAACATTTCTTTAACGTTCGCAATAAGAAAGGAAGTATGCTTTTTATTTGAAAATATTCTTGGAGCAATGAAATGGTATAATTTTAGATTTGATTTGGCAAATGTTTTTGAGTAAAAAGATACTAGTATAGGTACCTAGTAAAAAGTTCGTATTGAATGCATTTTATTCTATCGTTATGTCCGCGTTTAAGCAACCAAAATGCTTTCTGTGAATTTTTTAAAGTCGTTTTAGTGAGTTTTTATTTTCTTATTTCATGGGATAGTGTAGTTATAAATGTTTCAATCAATGCACAAAGTACCTTCGTCTTCTATTGCTCATATTCATTCGTCTTGTGCCTCACCTTCTTGAAGGAACGTCCAAACTTCAGAGTTCATCCTTATCCTGATCTTAGAAGTATCCTATAACCGATGAAAGAACGTAGTGATCTGTCCGGAAGACGCAAACAATATACGTGGGATAGTTTGCAAAGGGTGCCCTAATGATCTAGCAACTGTAGATATTCCTAGTCTAAACTTAAGTCGAACAAAGCCAATGGAGCAGACGACATAGCTGCCTACACCGATCTTGTCTGCCGTGCTGTGTCAACGTTTGAAGCCTTTTGTCAACAACCAGATAGGTAGGTCCTTATTAGTGTGGTTTCAGACCTGGAAAGTCCACCATCAATCAAATATCTACTCTAGGGCAGATCTTGGAGAAGACCCAGCAACTTCAAATCGATACCTTCCGCCTTTTCATCAATTTCAAGGCAATATCTAGTTTTGCCATCCCAGAAAAGCTTGTCCGTCAATGACAATGGAAAACTTACGCTGTTCCATCATGGTCGTAAAACCTGACGGATGCATTTGACTTCAAAAAAGGATTAAGACAAGTTGATGCGCTGTTATGCGATTTCTTCAACATCATTCTTGAAAAGATTGTGCAAAACTCCAACGTCAACACCAGAGGCACGATTTTTCAGAAGTCCGTCCAGCTACTAGGATGATGACATTGACATAATTGGAAGAACACAGCGTGATGTCAGTTGAGCGTTTGAGAGCCTTGAGACGGAGGCCAGGAAGATGGGTCTAGCGGTTAACGAGGTCAAGACCAAGTTAATGCTGCCAAAAAGAAATGACAACCAACATCGACGTCTTGGAACTTACGTCAAAAGACACAGATTTAACTTCGAGGTAGGTAAGGACTTTGTCTACCTAGGATCCGCTATAAACTCAACAACACCAGCGCTGAAATCAAACGAAGGATAACTCTTGCCAATCGCTGCATCTTTGGACTTAGAAGGCAATTGAGTAGTAAAGTCCTCTCTCGGCCAACTAAAGTGTCACTGTACAGAACCCTCATCATCCCGGTCCAAATGTATGGTGCACAGACATGGTCCATGAAAACATCGGATGAAAACGCTTTGGGCTGCTTCGAGAGAAAAATTCTTCGAATTATTTTTGGTCCAGTCTGCATAAATAGAGAATGGAGACGTTTATTCAATCAAGAACTGTGCGAGCTGTTCAGCGACACTGGCCTAGCCAGAAAAGTCAAGGTCCAACGACTTATATGGTTGGGTTATGTAGTGTGCATGGAAAATAATGCTCCGCATCGTAGAGTCTTCGAATCCAACCCGGAAGGACGTCGCAGAAGAGGAAGACCGCGACTCAGGTGGAGCACACAGGTGGTAGAGGACCTGAATTGGCATGTGAAAATGGAGACAGCTGCCTAGGGACCGCAGTTGCTGGAGATGCTTGTTGGATGAGGCCCTGGTCCGACCTTGATTGTAGCCCCACGCAACCATAATTATACAGGTTGAGTGCAAGAAAAAAATGATTCATAAGATTCAAGTCCTCATACTTTTTCTAAGCAACATATTATTGGACCTTCATAGACCTTGGCATGTCGAAAGCTTTCTTGATAGTGACAAGTGACGTTAACTTTACCTTTTTTTTTTAATTGTTGTAAATTTTATTACAAACAAAATATTTAAGCAATGCAAAATGGTAAGTGCTTCAAGAGAAACAACCATTTCTTTTAAATTCATCTTAAATAATGAGATTTCAAGAAAGATGCATTCAAAATGTTCACCACCATAGAAGAACAATCACAAAAAGTGGAAATCCAAAAGTAGATAAAAGGCCGTGCGGAGCAAACCGACAAACCTTCAGACTCGACAAAGCTCACCCGCACACCATTTACCATGCAACTATGCACTTGGAATTTGAAATGCAGAGTGTGGTTCAGTTGAAAACTTTCAAACAGCTCAAGATTCTGTGTGTTGGTTTATAAGTGTGTGTTTGTGTGTGTGTAAGGGGGGTCTTGACCTATCAGACGTTTTTTTTTAGTGAAGTGGCAGCGCAAACTTTACTTTATTCCAAGAAGCAGTGGCGGGTGTGGGACACGAGGATGCTACAGACAGAAACGATTGAAGACGACAACGACGACAGTTATGGTGGGTGGAGGTTCGTTTCTTTTTTTTATGGCAAAGGAGAGGAAATGGAAAAAATTCCCGTCGTTTTGGTTTAAGGCAAAAACAGAGGCGCGGGATAGGATGAAGATGATGACGATGTCGGCGGAGTTGGACGAACGACCGACGACGACGACGCACGGGGCGTCGTTTGGGAAGAGAGAAACAATTATCCTGCACAAAGAATCTTATTTCGCTTGTTCCATTTTCAAAGCTTATAATATTTTCTTTTAAGGTCGCGTGATAGTATTTTTATCTATATTTGAGTATTTTCTTTTTTGCGGGTGTAAAATTGATGTTTTTCATTACATTTTTTGCTAGTTTCTTTTTTTTTTCTTATTTCAAAAGTAATATCGGCAAAAGGCGAAATTAATTTTTGAACCAATATTTGTGTAAGGCAAACGACGGCAATTGGCCTTTATCTCTAGCCAAGCACGACGGACGGAAATTATATTAATTCTAAGGCTAAAATGAAAAGAAAATTGATTTTGATTGAAACCTCTCTGTTTATTTTATATGTAAATATTTTTTTTTATTTTGTCTTAATTCGTTTATTAAATTCCGGAGTAAAATTGTTACATCTGGCGCTAATAATTCAAGAGGCCATAAAGAAAACATTTTCGCAATTTTCAAACTGTAGAGAAAGTGGCTGTATGGAAGAAAGATATCTACATCTACATTGTTTTAATTTAGCTTCAGGCATCCCTTTTTTGTTCAACTTTCCTTAAATAGTAACAGTTTACAATTTGACGGAATTCTTTACAGTGGAGAAGAATGTGAATAAAAAGTCAGTTTAAAATGTTGTAAGGAAAATAGAGAATGCGGATATTATAAATTTTTAAATTTTTGAATTTCTATGACTGCTTTTAAACTTTTAAACTGCGTTTTTCGACTTCTGTTACAAGAAAATAGTTCGTTCCAAGAGATCGATGAGGTAGAAAAAATGCATTCGTAGAAAAAGAAAAGTTGGAACTATGCACTTTCGTTGCTTCCTTGCATAATTAGAGAGATTTAATGTTTCACATCAAAAAGGTCATTTCTTTTAAGTTTCATGACGGACTTATACTGAGAATAATGAAGGTAAATTGAACTCATTGTATATGAAACCACCTAGTACAATCAAGAATGGGTTTTTCGATTTTTTGCGCCAGATCGAAACCAAAAAAAAAAATCCCAATACAAAACCTATGTAAAAAGAGTTAGCGCTGCGCCAGAACTCAAGATGGCACTACAATCGATTGCCATGTCGCGGGTACTAGCTAGATAGAAATACAATGATTGAACTGAACCATCAGTCAGTTGTCATTATGAAGAGAAGAAGTTAGAAACAAAGGGAACAACTATTGGAGAGAATAGTACCAAGATCTCCACTTTACTCCTTTCGAAGTAAAGGATTTTTTCATAATTTTTGAAAATCTGCGTGTAGCCTTTATCACATGATACACGAAAACAAAGGTCTAATCAGTCACTGAAAGCCAAAACTATCTACGAGGTCTGGTTACCGAGTTATGATCCAAACACCTTTTTAGGGTTTTAGTCCTTAGCTTATTGAAGTCCCAGTGATATAATATCTTCTGATGCGAATTGAAGCCCGAAATTGAGTTTGGCTTTCAGTAGTTAGCTCAGGATAGTGAAAACTATAAAATATATTGAACTAAGCGAAATGGATATCCTTGTGATTTTCGAAAAATATAGGCTAACCCCTTGCCAAAATTTTGAACCAAACAAATTGTTCCAAAACCCATCAAATGATGCATCAATAGAAAGGTCTGCTCGAACTCTATATTCATCAAAATGGGTAACAAGTTTCTGGAAGGCCTATAAGATATTTGCAAAACAATTCTCTGAGTGCGTGTGAAGAATTCAGGGGAGCTACAATTTAACACCGATTCCGAACGGCAAAGTTAAGAAGCACTTTTTTCATGACAGATGATACTCTTAGAAGTGTTGTCAGTTCCTTGCAACAGGCAGTACCCATGAAAGATGGAGTGAGCAGTTTTACGTCGGCACCTAGCTATTATGCCTTATCCGACGTGTGACCATTCACATTGGTATCTGTTTTATTAGAGTTGATACTCTCCCTTAATCACACAGTTTGAAACTCATCGTTATCAAACTTTCGCGATGTTATCCCTTTAATATAATAAATTTCAATTATGTTTTCAAGTACCAGTTTATTTCTTCCATGAAGAAACCATAATGGTAAATGTTTTTTTTATCTATATAACTGAGCTTGAGATACGTACTCAGTTACCGAGAACGAATCTCTCGACAACCAACAACCCCTCTGAAGCTCCCACTAGGGGGCCTACCGCTACTGTAGTTGGCGTTCAAAGGTCCTAAGACACAATGAACGGGGCCCCAACTACCCCAGAGTACCAGCTTATTCAATAGACATGGTAGTCTTTCTATTGATTATATGTACTCTTACGTTACACTTTTTCAATAGGAGTTTTCCCAACTTTCGTTCTTATCATGGATTAACAAGGATTCGCTGGCGTCCTTATCATTGCAGCCTCTTGCCAGTTGTCAGGGCGGTTGAACAATTCTGGAAGACTGCATGACTTAAGCTGCCTACGTTCGCAAGTTCATGCCAATAAATTGACAAGAACCTCTCAGGGGTACCACGAGAAGGTGTAGGTCAGCACTTTCACTTCAAATTTTCACCATATTTACTTGGAAACATTGTTTCCTTTCTAAATTGCACATATCCATGATCCCACCCCCAGTACCCATGAAAGATGAAATAAAAAATTTATGGACACTAGTAGGATTTGCACCCACAAGTTCTACATTGCGATTGCAGCCAACGCACATAACCACTAAGCCATGCATTACTGCCGGATTATTTTTTGCAACTTCAAATCGATATTTCTCACGATTTTCTTCGACAACCGTTATATAACTCTGGCACTAGTTTATAGATTTTTTATCAAAAAATAACTCATTTCGATGTCTACTTTCATAAAAACTATGCAGGTATATGTAAGGTCTGGTTACCGAGTTGTGATCCCAATAACGTTAGATGAAAAAACGTTTTTCGGGTTGGCTAGTTTTCATAATACATAGTATCTTTTTTTGTCTGTGTCAATATGAAATACACTATTCTAAAATCCACTTCGATTCTCAATTTATTTCGTTTTTTTTTCACAAATCTACGCGATTCCTTTTTTTCAAGTGGTAACGCTGAATAGGACTCAATGGGCCTGCACACACGAGACTAATTCATCCGGACTAAAATCAGTTTAGTGGGCAAGGGAAGCGAAGTGTGCAGTATGAAACGGACTGAAATTTTCAACCCGAAATTTGGTGGATGAACGAAGAATAAAACTAACACATATACAAAAGCCGACAGTTTTGGTACGAAATAAATACTCATACATTTAAAAGAGGTACATATATACATTTTTCCCCCAGTCTGAAATCATCTGGTGTGTGCTTGGACTAAAGACTAAAACCTATTTCAGTCCAAAAATTATTCATCCCGTGTGTGCAGGCCCAATGTCACTTAAAGTGGAACATGATTCTTAGTCGTCAGTGAGATACTTACTGTTGACTTTACAAATTATTGCTGTCCATTCGTCAATGACTTCAAAAAAGTTGACTAAGAAATCGGATCCAAAGTAAATGCTTATCGCAGAGCTGTCAGAAAAACCTATTCTCGTTTTAAATAATTTCTGACAGCTGCTCCGAGATCTCAATGGTATTTAGTCAAATGGAACAGGCCTATAATAAAAACAATTCTTTTAACAGGTAAACAGTTCCAAGGAGCATACAGACTTGTTTCTAGATAGGTTTTTAAATTTGATTTGGAAAACTGCTGTTAACGCGTAGCAAAAAGGAGTAATGATTAGGTACTTTAAAATTTGTCAAGACAGCTCCCAGCTTCAAATAACTTTGCAGTGATGCTAACTTAAGTCTTCACTGATATGATATTGCTACAGTATAGTTAACTCGAGGATCACCTAGCCTCAGGGTTAACACAGTAGTGAAAAACTTGGGCTAAGAGAAATCAGTGATTTCTGCATTTCACAATATAAAATGTTTTATTTATTTCCGAATATCCGATGAGTATTAAAAATCCGCCTTCAGGGCGAGATTTTATCCCTCAGATTAAAATGCAGTCAATCTGAAGAAACAAATTTACCTTATTGCTTTTAATATTCCTTTTATGACTGAAACGTTAAATCGATTAGCATTAAAATTTTACCACCTCGGCCCTTATACGTATCTACCGTTGTAATGGTAGATGTTGATGTATTTCATTTTGATTGTTAAAAACGATTTTTTTTGTGCTGGATTTTATATGTATGTCCAATTTCGATACGCGTTAAAAAGGACACCACATGCACGAGAAATTCCAGGAAATAGCTCATATCAGCAGAGGGTCAAGCTGCATACATTTTGTACATAATATCACATTCGATATTATTATTGTTATTTTTATTGGTAATTTTCGTGTTTTTATTTATACGAATTTGAGATAAAATGATCGGCATAAAGTATACTACACAAATTGGTAACAGATTATGTATTTCCAGTCAAAAAAACACCCACCCGAAAATATAGGGAATGTAATATTGTTAAACATTTTGATGTAGGACAGATTTTGACAAAGTTAAGTTTCATTTTAAGAGATGGTATTCACAAATGAAAAAATATATTAGATTAAAGGGTATTTGTTTGGTCCTCCAATATTCTATCCCAATATTTACATCGTTCTATTGATAAGGTAGATATAGGTACGTTAAACTAGGTATGTCTATTGATAAAAAAATCAGTTTCTTTTAATGATTTTAATCCATTTATCATTTTAAGTTAGCAGTGCCGTATAGTTTTCCTCAATTCATTCTGGGTGACATTATGATATATTTTTCGTGGCTAACCTGCTTGTTTGTTCCGGATTTATGGAGATTCCTAATGGAAACACCACCCCTTACATTAAAGAAACATCGTTGGCAGATGAATGTGGAACAAGAGAGTCTAATTTCATGTTTTCCAAATCGTAAATGTCGTTGAAAGGAGAAAAATCACATCTCCTTATCCTTTTAAAAGGGATTCATGATGTTGACGCGAGGATTTATAAAAAAAAAAAAAAACAAAGTCATGATGAATAAAATGGAAATGTAGGTACCTTAGACCTTATACACATAGGTACAAGAAAATCAGTAAAACCGTAGCATTACTTATGGTGATTTAAGTCATTAGTCCTGCTCAGATGATTTCAGAATTGGGCCTAGAGAAATCGTCGACAAATGTGTCGTTCGAAAGGATTCGGCATCGTTTTATCTTTTTTCCCAAATGAAAACACTTTTGATTTACTTACGAGTCGAATTAGTATATATAAGTTACATTAATACTAGCCGGCCCGACAAGTGTTCTTTCGTAAAAAAATTTGTTCAATGTTTTCTTTTTTTTGTAGAAAATTAGTGTCTCTTTATTTTTCTTAAATCTTGGAAGTGTGATCATTTAAATAACTAACAAAGTTTTTCTTCACAATTGATGATTTCTAATCCAAAAGGGGAGATTTTTTCACTACAAAATTTTCTCTATATAATGCACTGACTGCCTTTATCACTTATACACCATGTCCTCACACTAACACTGAGTTAGTTATTATTTGTATCCTAGATATTACTTATATGGCAAGAGAACGTTTACCGGGTCAGCTAGTAGAATTAAATATAATCTTTAGTCGTCTCCTTTGACCCAAATCGGTTCAGTCATTCCTAGAAATTACTAATAAGCAGGGGCGAACACAGGTAGGGGTTTTGGGGGTCTCAAATCTCTCAAATCAGCAAATCTCATTTTTTCTATGAAATAACAAATAACCATTAGCGAAGTGACTTAGCTTCCCTTTTTGACATCCCCACACACACCTTAAAGAATCAACACATACGAATTACGAAATGATGTTCGCCAATTTTGTATTCGCCGTGTAGGGAATAATGCAAACGATCATGTTGCGTCGTTGCCCTACAAGGCTGAAACCTTCTATTTCTTAATTTTTTTACCTGAAAATGCAGTTTTAATGGAAATTGTATTCTCTCTTGATTGGCGCAAAAAAAAGGTTTTTTTTTTTAAATGTATTTTCAGTAGTCAGCCGCTTATATAAACGTAAGGGTCGACTTTAGAAGACAAGTACTCTTATGTCAGCCTTTAATGATTAGTAGATTAGCAAATGATTTGTTTCTTTAACAACATAAATAGGTAGTGTAGGCAAATAATAACAAAAGCTTAGTTTTAAAAAAAATATCTTAACTTCCAGCACAATGGGTAGTTCCGAACAGAAAGCAAAACGCGAATTCCTCAAGTACCTCGAACGTATTAGTAAAAATAACAGCATGATTGGCCGATCAGAGAAGCATACGAGGTCCCTGGAGGTAGGCTACAAGAAAATAGGACAGGAAACTGTCTTTTGTTTAGCCGAAGAACAAAAGCTTGTTAAGTGGCTCATATACCTTGCCAAGTGTGGCTTTCCTCAGAAACCCAAAGACCTCTTGGTGACAAACGTCCATCGTGAGGACAAACGTAGGACTGCTTTTCAAAGATAGCTTACAAGGGAAAACGTATTACTAGGCCTTCTCTTGATGTCACATTACATTATGAACTGCGGGACTCAGAACAGCAGAGGACGAGCGACCAGGACGTATGAGTATTTAGAAGAGATTGACGCAGCCGTTATTTTAGAAGACCCCTCAAGATTCTGAATGGAGATGAAACATCATTCAGCCTATCTCTAAAACCAAGAGTCGCCAAGAGGTTGGAAAAATCTTTATACTGTACAAAATGGAAACGAATATGAGGCGATCACTGTATAGGTACTTTTTCTCTTCAGTGACGACACCTTTTCTTGTGTTTCCCTATGTGCTCCCTCCTCCAAGCTGTTGCAAAAAGTGTGCCGGATAAGTGGTCTTACCTCTTAGGCAGATCTGAAAGTAGGTGGATACAATCCGAGACGTTTTTCTAATATGTGGCCAATATAGTTTCAACGAACGGATTATGGAAAGTAATATAATAAGCTCAGGTGTGCTTTAAGTCGATGGCCACAAATCCCTCGTCTCAATGGAATGCGCAGAGTATTAACGGAATCATCTTGTACGCTCTTTTACCCAATACAAAGCATATTACACAATCCGTGGGCGCATTTAAAGGACTGGAAAATCGATTTAAAAAAAATCACGTATCACAGAACTGTGTATGCTGCCAATGAACCATTATCCAGGTGTTTAAGAGAAACAAATACTGCTTGCGACATGATTGATTTCAATGTTAGTAGATATTTATTTAAATCAAATTTATTGTTAATTTTAAATAACTATGCTGGTGGTAATATTTAAAATTAAAAATGTATATTTATATCAAGTAAAAGTAATCACTAAACTAAATTTCAAACAAGTTTCGAAGACGTACTTTTTTTAAGTGTTGGAAATGGTCTTGAATTATTTTGAATAATATACATATTTGACTGAAAAACAAGATTGTTTTTAATTAATTATTTGTTGTATGTTGTCTTTTATTTATTTAGAAATAAATAATTTTTTAAAAAAAGGTTTGTTAATGCATTTAAGATTTTAACAACGGCTTATAAATTACAAATAATTAATTTACTATAAGGGAGCTGACTACTGACAACTCCCGTGGCCGACTACTGGAATTTAAGGGGCCGACTATAAGAGAATCCAACTTCTATTTGAATTATAGTTAATAAATTTGTTTAAGGTAACAAATAGCAATATTTTTTTCTTATCTGCAAATATCAACAAATCGGAAAAAATAAGTTTCACGCCCAACAGATCAACAATTAAATAACTAATTTTTAAAGACCACGCAAAAACAAAAATTAAGTTAAAGGGCTGACTACCAGTGCCATAACCCTTCAATACCTATATATTTTTTGAACCAATGTTTTCGAACCAGCAACAGGAGCGCTCAAAAGAAGCCGGCTTTAGATCAATAAGCGAAATAGGACAAAAAAGAGCAGTTTATTTGATAAGAAAATCACTAGCGGATACTATTCACCCCCTTCATGCTGTTTCTCTTGAAATTCTTTCAAAAACACAACATAAACACAACACGACGAATACGATATCCTCTTTGAGTAAAGTATTGAATTATATCTCTCGCTACGGATACTCTCTCCTGGAAAAGGCATTCGACCCTACCATCTCTACACATCCTCCTTGGAAATGACACTTAGTTACTGCCCAACGACCTCAGTCTAGCCAATTAAAAAAAAAAACACATCTGACCAACAATTTATTCTCCTTCACCGGGAACTTATCGAAACCGTCAAGCCTATAAGGACGTTATACAGAGATGAATCCTACAAGGAAAAAAACTCCGCCTTTTCAGTCATCGAAAATTTGGATTCAAACGAAGATACAGTCCTATTCCAAGGCATTCTCCCAGACACAGCTGGTAGTTTACTAGCTGAATTGGTAGCAATTATCAAAGCACTGATCCAGACAGACAACCTCAAAATCGTAACGGGAATAAAAAACGCCAACAACAACTGTCCAACCCTTAATTATATTCGAAGTGTTTTATACACCAGCGTCAACGTTGTTCTAGCCTGGATTCCAAGTCATGTCGGTATAAAAGGAAACGAGGTAGCAGATTAAGTAGCTAAGAAAGCGTTTCGTTTTCCATTAATCAAAGAATAGCTTAACATTCCCCTTCTAATGCCTCATGGCTAAGGCATCATGGCATGGCGTACAGCAAGGACTTTTCTAGAGCAGAATGTATAACAATTTTCATTACTAAAACCATGAACAGCCCGAAGAATGTGAAAACTGTAAAGAGGTCCTGTCCGAACACTGTTTCCTCAGAAGACAAACATGTTAAAATCTCCGAAATACTTGATCTCTCAAATACAAGATCCTTGAAGCTAGTTAAAGAAGCCACGTCGAAGCACAACAAATGTAAAGAAATAAATAAAATAAATATATAATATAAATTTACTTTGTAAGTTAGTTTTTGATAAATTAATAAATAATTATTTGCTATTGTTTTTTCTGTTTATAATTTACCTTTTTTCGTATTTATCTAACACTCATATTTGTAGGTATATTAATTCTTATAGATTTAAATTTAATCATGGAAAGAGTTGAGGTTATTAATTCTTATATTTTGTTATTCAAAAGCGTTCTGAGCACTTTTTCCAATTAAGGAATTGATGTTAAACACAACAAATAATGACATTTATTTTATTGGAATAAGATATTTTTACACGGCAGTGGTTTTTCAATTCAAAGCTATTTTTGAGGTTAAGTTTATAATTTTGTTGTTTTTACGATTGAAATAAAAATATTTGTTGCAGTAACTTAAACTTCTAAAGCAAATTACTCCACATTTTTATTTTTTTTTACACCTTAATTTACACTTAAATTTATTAATTAATACACTCTTACACTTGTTTCAGTTTTTGTTGATTTTTCTTATTTTTAAATATTTCACGATTAAAGTTGAAGTTTAACAATTAAATTAATATATCTATATTATGTATGTTTGTACATATATTTTTCTTTTAAATTTACAGCAGTAATTTGGTTGTTATATAAAAGTTTAACCATTATTAGTTAGAGGGATGATTTGAATTATACCGCCTGCACATGGTAGCTCTTAAGGCCATAGAGCGCTAACACTTGAGGACTTCCGGTTCGGTCATTATTATTTTATTGGATAAAAGTCCAGAAACCGACCACGTATAGGTACATACATAGCGATATACACACACACGAAGAAGTACCCCACTCTAGACTCAAGGTTTTGTGACTGCGAAGTCAAAGAAAATAAAAATAACACCGAAAAATTAAGAAAAAAAATATGTTTGATTGCGAAAAAGCAACCGATGGTTTGGGAATTGAAATTCTTTATCCCAATGCACAAACGACACAGAAATGAAAGCCGAAGATGAATATTAGTTTCTTTTTTTCTTGTTTTTTTTTTTTTTGGAAAAAAAGAATTGACACAGAAATCCTTGTTGGGGAAAAATGCCGACCGAGAACAAGTACCAATTTACTTGAATAACTTTTTTTCGCTTTTTTTAATAAGAGCACCCACACAAAATATCCTTGCTGATTCGTCGTTGTTTCGATTTTCTCCTCGGTATGTGTGCTTAAAGTATGGCAGTAAGCAGATGGAAATGTTCTTTTGAAAAAAAAACTCTTTCTCAAAACTTTTTACCCAAAACGTTGGGTTTTCTTATTTCAAAATGATGTCGAAACAACTGTTTTCTGTTTTATTGAAAAGTTAATTACAGTTGCCGCACTCATGGCTGATTGAAACGCGATTTTTCAATAGAATTTTCTTATTTTTTCTTTTGGAAAAAAACTATATAGAAAAAAAATTAAAAGAAAAAACAGAGAACCGAGAGCATTCGAAGCTCCTGAGAAGCGAACAGAAGACCGCACAAACTCCGACTATTATGCGTGTTATCCTACAGAAGACATCATTCGTTGAAGAATCTCTCAGGGTTCCAAGCCATATCATCAGCAGTAGTTTGGAGCATCATCATCACCATCGACGTCGTTTTTGCCATCAAGAACAAGTTGAACGGCGAAAAAAAAACATCCGCAGAGATTATAGGGAGAGAGAACAAAGTTTTGGTCCGGCTCGCAGCGGTGTATCAAAGATTTAGAGCTTTGCTGCTCTGTTTTTCTAGAGGCATATTGTTGCTCGAATCTCTGGGAGAGAAGCTGGAGCTTTTCGTTATCCTTTGCCTGGGATATGTTAATGTTTAAAGGAAAATTTACGATGACAGTTCTCCAACTTGCGCAGAAGAAAGCTTTTGATTGAGGAATACAGCAAAATTTTCGGAATCTCTATTTTTATGCGATGGCTACTCCACCTGATGAGAATTTTCCGACAAGCTTTTGTATTATAACTGGACAGCCCAGGGCAGCCGTATTTATGAACTCCGACACAGAAAAGTGCTTTATCTCGGTGCTAAGCCCCGAAAAATTCATATTCAGCCCTATCGTCGTATCCGATCGTAACAAAATTCTATCCGATTTGTACGAAATATACGAATTTGGTATCGTCCTAAGGGTTCCGATTTTTAAATCGTACATACCTCAGAAAAAAAATTCAAATTTGCGTTGAAATGTCAAACTCAAAGTTTTCATGCGGCGAAAAGCAAAAATTCAACTAACGCTGTGCGACGTAATTGTGTTTTATGCGTCTCCGATTGTTCCGACAGCTAAATTGTGTCAGAACATTTGCGGAACGGCTTGCGTTATTACACGTCAATATTTCCTTTACGAAACGGATACCACGAACAAAATAAATGTTACGATCGGAACTTTTCTACGATCGTTAGTTTCTCCGAACGGATACGACGATAGGGCTGATTTACAAACTTTCAGAACTATCGTTGCAAGGAGGTTGACGTTGATTAAAACATTTCAAATTGTAGAAAAAACAGCTCAATTCCTCAACCTGGAACATTTTTCGACAACGCATAACTTAAAACACAAAATGTACAGAACCAGTGGCAACACTGCCAAGCAGCCAGAAGCACAAACTTCTCAGAAAGAAGAAGTTATAGAGAGAGAGATAGAGGAATGTCACAACAGGAACGAGGTTCGAAAGTTATACAAAAAGGTAAAACAAACCACCAAGGGTTATACACCCCGAACCGAAGCATGTAGAGACCATCATGTGAACATCGTAGTGGAACTACAGTCAGTGCTGAGGATATGGAAAGACCACTTTTCCAAGCTGTATAAAAGCGATGACGAGCAAAATTCCGCCAGCTATACAGCACCATTCAATTTGGGTGAAGCAGACCACCAATTCCACCCACTCGACATTGACGAAGTGAAGATAGCGATATCTTAGCTTAAGTCGAACAAAGCCGCTGGAGCAGACGGGCTAGCCGCCGAACTGTTCAAAGCAGCTGGAGATGATTTGGTTAGGAGCATGCACCAGCTCATATGCAAAATTTGGTCGGAGGAAAGCATGCCCGACGAATGGAACCTCAGCATCGTATGCCCGATCCTCAAGAAAGGAGATCCCCTGAACTGTACCAAATACAAATACAGAAGAATAAGTCTCCTTAACATCGCCTACAAGATCTTGTCTGCCGTGCTGTGTAAATGTTTGAAGCATTTCCTCAAAAACCAGATAGGTCCTTCGATCAAATATACGGCAGATCTTGGAGAAGACCCAGGAACTTCAAATCGATACCTAACACCTTTGCATCGATTTCAAAGCCGCGTATGACAGCGTCTACAGAGACCAACTATATAGAGCAATGTCTAGTTTTGGCATCCCAGAAACCTCGTCCATCAGTGTAAGATGACAACGGAAAACTCACGCTGTTCCATCATGGTCGGAAAAAACCTAACGGATGCATTTGATGTCATGCGATTTCTTCAACATCTTTCTTGAAAAGATTGTGTAAAACTCCAACGTCAACACCAATCTTTCAAAAGTCCATCCAGCTACTAGGATACGCAGATGACATTGACACAATTTGAAAAACACTGCGTTATATCAGTTGAGCGTTCGTGAGCCTTGAGACGGAGTCCAGGAAGATGGGTCAAGCGGTTAACGAGGGCCAGACCAAGTTAATGCTGTCAACAAGAAAGGACAACCAACATCGAGGTCTTAGAGCTAACGTCAATATAGACAGATTTAACTTCTAGGTAGTAAGGGACTTTGTCTACCTAGGATCCGCTATAAACTCAGACAACAACACCAGCGCTGAAATCAAACGAAGAATCACTCTTGCCAATCGCTGCTTCCTTGGACTAAGAAAGCAATTGAGTAGTAAAGTCCTCTCTCGGGCAACTAAAGTGTCACTGTACAGAACCCTCATCATCCCGGTCCTAATGTATGGTGCACAGACATGGTCCATGAAAACATCGGATGAAAACGCTTTGGGCTGCTTCGAGAGAAAAATTCTTCGAGTGATTTTTGGTCCAGTCTGCATAAATAGAGAATGGAGACGAATATTCAATCAAGAACTGTGCGAGCTGTTCCGAGACACTGACCTAGCCTGAAAAGTTAAGGTCCAACGACTTAGATGGTTGGGTCATGTAGTGTGAATGGAAAATAATGCTCCGGCTCTTAGAGTATTCGAATCCAACCCGGTAGGACGTCACAAAAGAGGAAGACCATGAATCTGTTGGAACACACAGGTGGTAGAGAACCTGAACCAACTTGACGTGCGAAACTGCAGACAGCTAGCTTAGGACCGAGTTGGCTGGAGACGCTTGTTGGACGCCTTGGTCCGACCTGGACTGTAGCGCCACCATAAGTAAGTAAGTAGTCCTTAAAATTGCTTATAAACTAAACGTTGCTCAAGATCCTTAGTCAGTGCTATCCTTGAGTAAATGAGAAGGAAATTTTTGTGACAAACAAACAGCAGCTAGTCTCACGACAAACCATGCCGACTATGCAATTCTAGCGGCACGCATTGTTGCGTTGTCTTGAATTTACACAAGGAAACAAAGAAAGCATTTTCAGATGTTATATATGACCTCTACCATATGACCGATGCAGCAACCGGTGAAAAGTCTCCAACTATCTTGGATTTTCCTAACAAAGTTGTAATGGACAATGCGGCACCATTGAATTCGGCAATTATTTATGACCGTGATTTCGGGTACAAGTCGAGACCGGAACACCCTACATATGCTCTACAAGGACGCCTGCAATCAACAAAATATCGGAACAATCAAATGCAGTACCTAATGTGTTCACTGAAATTGTCGAGTATTCAGCTCCAGATGAAATAGATGTCTGCAATTTGGTGTCGATCGCTTTGAATGCTTTTGTCACGCCACAGAAGAAATAAGATTTCCAGAAGCTCGAAGTCACGAAAATAGTGACGAAAAATATAAACAAAACCGTCGTATAAAACTCAAACCGACCCCTGGGATTGCGCCGCTATGAAGGAGAAAATTCCGAACGAGGGTGTTTACATACCGAAACTAGCAATTCAATGAAAATCTAAACCTATGCATTTTATTAAATAAAGAGAAAGACATCAATATATAAATTTGATAGGTCCTTTTTTTTCGTTACCAAAATTAATAACAATTTGGTTCTTGGCAGGTACCTTTAGGAAAATGGATTCCAGTACCTTTTGTATTTTCATTTTCAACCCCCTTTAGAAACAATTCAAGACAGCCAAAACAATAAAATTTTGGCAGGTGTCGTTTTTGTTTTGACAAAACTTGGCATATTTTCTGCACATGTGTTTTGCTTGAAGCTCTGCATGCAGCGCTGCGTGCAGAAATTCTGCACATCTGTTTTGAGCATTAGCCGTTCGGGATTTGAATTATATCCGGTTTCTATCCGGATTATTAAAATCCAAACATTAGTTCAAATTCCAACCAACAGATGCCTTGTTTTCTTAATTTTTGTGTATCTGGAAGCACTTTTTGTGAAAGCAGCTGTCAGTTTTGTATATTATGTACTTGTTGTTTTATATACAAAGGCTGTCACCTTTCAGAATTCGGTGGCATGTTTACATTTTTGGTTTGGTTAAGTTTCGGAACTTTAACTTGAAATTTGTTTTAAAATTTGTATTGAATTTCCTAAGTGAAAAGTATAAATATTATAAACCTGAGGAGGCCAATCATATCTAAAGGTATTCTGTATTCTTATACATGGGCATTAACAGAATTCCGTATGAAGTTCAGCCAATAGTAAAATGAAAAACGAGGTGAAAATAAAGCTTAAGAACCTAAACGTAAATTCGATCATGTTCTACAAATGCCTTTTGGAGAACTCGAATGAAGCACAACCAATTGAGGCTTCAAATGGAAATCAACTGTTCGAAATAATAGACAAACAATTTAACGAACTCAACCATCCCGAAATTCTGGTTCAGCTTTTAGACGTTCTTCACCTGACAATACAACAATCTCCGACGTCCACATGCCAATTGATATACAATTCAATCAAAAATCTTCTTAACAAACACTCTTCCAACGAACAAGAATATTTGATCGCTCTACATCTACTTAAACAGTTTCTGTCTTCTGTGTCCAATGATTTCCTTATCGACGATGACGGGCTCATTCATGAAATTTTAAGACAGCACTGTGACAATGTTAAGGTTCAGAGTCATCTGGCAATGTGCCTATGCATCCTGGTGGAAAAATTTAACATGACGTCTCTTCTTCACTTAGTTTGGGAAGAAATACAAAACAAAAAAGCATCCAGTCTGATGGTTAACTATATTGACCCTCTCATTACTCAATGTCACGTTTATCGGCGGTCTGAATTCTGGGAACTTGTTGAGACATTTCTATTGGCCGGCACAAATCGTAAAATGGCCATTTTTGTAATTCGAAAAGTTCTCAAATTTCTAACGACCTCAAAGGAAGATGTTGAAGTCGATAGGTACTTCCAGTGGCCGGGCGATAACGTGCTTGCCTCTTGGTTGGCATATTTGACTATATTGGAAAACCTTGAGGAGAAGCAATCGCATCTTATACTGCCGGCCTTGCAAATGGTTAAAAATGTCCATTTAGGTGACAATACGCCATGGACACGGATACTTTTTCAACAAATGCTCAGACATAATAATAATCTTGTCCTCCGCTGGTCGGTCAATTATTTGTACAGCAACTTTTCGAAGATGATATTAGAAAATGGAATACTCGAAGACTTTCTACTAGCCACCAACAACACCTGGCTATATAGCTATATAAAGCCTGTTGAGATTACTTCATTTCAATGTGAAGACATTGAATATTTTATGAAGGTTTTCTCTGATATTCCCTGGAAATCGGTGACAATGCATGCATGGTTAATGACAATAAAGACGCAAATGCAAGTCAAAGACGCTACTTCCAAGACTATCACAGGCATCGCAGCCAGAATTCGCCAATTACAAAATCGACTAATACGCTGCGCTTGTAGGGACATTTTTGTAGATTTGTTCGAAGCAAGAATTGAAGATTTGTCCCTAAAAGACTTCATGAGTTTTCTCGACGCATTCTACAGCAGCTCAGATCGATTATCGCTGAAACTTTTGTCTCTGTTGATGTCAAAAATTGAACAGAGTTCGGAACCATTTTTATCGCATACAGTGTTCACGATCTTAAGCCAGCAAGATCTTAGTCCTAAACATCAGGCAATAATTATTAAAAAGCTTCAGTCAATGGAGGCAAGGAACCACCAGTGGTTTTCGGTTCTCTTGGCTTTCTTCTTTGAAGACGAGATTGGAGACTATAACAAAGCCCAATTGGTTAAAGCGTTTTATGGCTTTGAAGTATCGTCGCGAAGGTTTGAACAACTGTCGTGGAATGATGTTTCTAAGGCTGTTATTCGGCAATTAACAGTGGATTCGTATGCAATAGAGCAATTGCCTGAATTTATGGAGGACAGTGATTTTGAGGATCGCTTGCATACGGGGGGACTCAACACTTTGCTCAAACTGACTGACCCTGTGGCAATTAGATTCCCAATGACACACAGAATGTTGAATGCTTTGGTTGGAGAGTTGAGAACCTTGAGCAAACGAAATGTGGACACTACACAAATGTGAGTAGTTCGTCTTCATGTTTGCGCTATATTTCTCAGAATTCCTTACTTCATTTCAGAATAAAAAACGTTTTAGTTTCATGCAAACGAGACCAACCCAGTCATTTCTATGAGTACACGAACGAAATCCTCGACATCGATACTACAAACATTCAACTTGCCTTCAATGTCTTCGACAATTGTTTGCCCATGTGCAATCTTAATGAAGCCGATGGAAGGAAGCTTCTTATTCGTGGTGTCTTATTTGGCGAGCCGTTAGCTGGAGATGCACGGTAAGTTCAAAAGATGATATTTTTTCACGGCTCATATTTTTAAATCATTTTTGGTACAGCCTTGAATACGACTATGCTGTCCGGATAGGAATTCCCAACCTAGATTCTGTGTCACCTTACAAAGTCAGAGAAGTTTGCTTGAAATATCTCACAACATTAGACTACACGCAAGTGAAGCTCTTGCAATTAGATCTAATTGACCTGAGCAAATCTATGAGCACTAAGAAACCGCGATATTTTGAAAACTCAAAGCACCATCGTTTGAAGTTGAGAATAGCTCAGGCGATAACAGTTCTCAACTCTAAATCCAACTTCTCCTGGCATGACTACTACCTCGATGCAATTTTCCATGAGAATAATCAAACGAACGTCACCTACATGTTTGAATTTATTGTTGCTACGTCCATAGGCCAGCAGGAACTTATCCATCAATTGGAACAACTACATAAGCTTTCCGCCAGCTGCCAGAGCTCAATCATTGCAATTTCCTTTCTCTTTTGCCTGCATCACAAGTATGATGATGAGTTCATTGGCAAACTAATCGCATTCATTTTGCCTTGGACTATGGGCTCGAATTTCAACACTCGCACTCATGCTCAAATGGCAGTTTATCATTTAGTCAAACGATTCAAAATCGAGAAATTCAACTACCTTCAGACTGCTATCGAGAAGGGTCTACAAGAGAGCACAAATGCCATTGAGAAACTGAACACTGATTTGCGGTTCACTTTCCCTGTCGAAATCTCCTTTGCAGATGTTGCCGAACCGATTCTCTTTGTGACTGCTGTGCCTGAAGATGAATGTCCAAGTTCGAAGTTGAATCGGTTTTGTGATATTGCGAGTTTCAAAGAAGCCCGTCGACTTAACTTGTTGAAAAGGGAACCAAGCAAGGAACATGAAACGAACACGATTATCGAAGATGTGCAAAGGAAGATGAATCCTGAAATTTTTTCGTGTGATAATTTGAGTACAAACCAACCAAGCAAGGTAAAGTAAAATTCCTGTGTTGCAAATTTCAATTCATAAGTTTTTTTGGTAGAAACATTTCGATATGATCGTCATTGCAAGCCTTATCGACAAACTGCCAAATCTTGGAGGAATAGCACGAACTTGTGAAGTCCTGGGAATCAAGGAATTGGTTTTGGATTCGGTAAAACACACTCAAAACAAGGAGTTTAAGAATCTGAGGTAGAGTTTCGTTAGCCATAAAATGTCTTCGAACCTAATGAGAATTGTTTACAGTATGACCGCAGAAAATTGGATCAATGTTATCGAAGTTCAGCCTAAAAGCTTGAAAACATTTTTGACTACGAAACAAATTGAGGGATACAAAGTTGTTGGCGCTGAACAGACTTCGAATAGTGTCAACTTTATGGAGTTTGAGTTTCCTGAAAAGTGTGTTCTTTTGTTGGGGTAGGTGAGGCTTTATATTTTGTCGAAAACGATTTAACGGTATATTTTTTCCAAGACACGAGAAGGAAGGCATTCCTGCTGATTTGATAGCCTTACTGGACTACGCCGTTGAGATTCCTCAATTCGGAATGGTACGTTCGCTGAACGTGCATGTTACTGGAGCTCTGTTCATGTATGAATATTGTAAGCAGCGTGTAAAAAGTATAGAAAGAAATGCAAGCTAATTAAAGTGGAAACCTAACCTAGAAGTAATCAATCAATCGCTCTTCTGAAACGGATGCAAGCAAGAATCAGTTTGGATATCTTACTTACTTACTTAAGGTGGCGCTACATTTCGTTGTGGCCTCAATCAACAGTCTCCGCCAGCCATGTCGGTCCCTAGCTAGCTGTCTCTAGTTTTGCACTCCTAAGTCCCTCGGGAATAGTGTCGAAGACCGGAGCATTGGTGACCATCCGCTCTAAATGACTGAGCCATATTCTTTCTAGCTCCATGTCGTTGTACAACCCATAAGGTTCACTGTTGTATCTTCTTCTCCATTCCGCATCAATGCACTCGGGGCCAAAGATGATCCGAAGAACTTTCCTCTCGAAACAGCGTAAGACAAGGTCCATGCATGCGCTACAGCAGGACTGGGATGATGAGGGTGTTATACAGTTTTACCTTAGAGATAGAGGGCCTTTCCCCTCAATTGCTTTCTTAGCCCAAAGAAACAGCGATTAGCAAGAGTTATTCTTCGTCTGATCTCAGCGCTGGTGCTATTGCCCGTATTAATAGCGGAGCCTATGTAGACAAACTCCTCTACTACCTCGAAGTTGTATGACATTCTGTCCGAGCCATCGATGTTGGGTTCCCTTCCTCGAAGATAGTATATACTTCGTTTTTCCCTCATTCACCGCTAAACCCGTTGACGCCATCACGCTGTGTTCTTCCCATTATATCAATATCATCAAATTGAACACACTTTTGGAAGTGCCTCTGATCTTGATGGTGGAGTTTTGCACTAACTTCCCAAGAAATCGCATGACAGTGCATCGCCTTGTCTGAATCCTTTTTTGACATCGAAAGATTCCGTGAGCTCGTTGCCAACCTTGATGGCGCAGCGTGAGTTCTCCATCGTCATTTTGCACAAGCGAACAAGCTTGGGAGGTATGCCAAAACTAGACATAGCTTTATTCAGTTCGTCCCTGTGATGCTGTGATATGCGGCCCTAAATTCGATGAAAGGGTGGTGGGTATCAGTTTGGATATCACAAAACCAAATAAAAATCATTTGATAATTTCTGCGATGGGCATCCCTACCCCAATCGAAGTAACTGTTCGATGCCCCCTGTGTAAACATAATATGAGTCAATGAAAACGTACCCTTAAACTGACCGAATCTGGCATTTCTCATTTGACATTTTAAAGTGACGTTCCATCATTTCCATACAAAAAAAATTACCGAAACACACCTTCTCAAACTTTTCATCCAAAATTCAACGAAACACCACGGCAAAGGCAAAAAATTTGCCTTCAAGAGAACTTTATCGTGCGAAGTAGACTGAACGTGAAATATTTTCTGGGCAACCATCTTTGAATTAAACTAGAGAAGTGTTAAGTTGGAAAAAATCATCAAATTAGGAAAAATGTCGATGTTATCTGCACGTTTCGCCTCATCTGTGGCTCGCAGCCTTCCCAAGGCTGCCACACAGGTAATTAAATATAAATTTTAATAAAATTTTATACTTTTCTTCCATTTAACTTGTCTCAAAAAGAGTGAAGAAAAAAGTAGTTTTCCCTTCGGTCCATATTACAAATCGGCTCATCATCATGCCGGAAAAAATGGCCAGTGAAATTGAGATCATAAAATGGGATAATCTCCTGTCTCCTAATAAGAAATATTAAAAAAAAACGTAAAAGATAAAATGATGGCCCAAGTTACGCAACGAAAACTCACCCACATCGCGCTGGCCGAAGAAGCAAATTCTAACCGTAATTATGTAACATGTGATGCAGGAAAATTGATTAAATCAAAGTGAATAAAAAAAACCTGTGCAAAATTCATATTTTTAACATTTCATTGAGTTGAATTGTGTAATTATGTTCTACTCGGACGAGAAAAATTGAACAGACAGTTACATAACACTTGCGGCAGGGTGGCAGAGTGGCTGTCACCAAAGTGAGGTTATGTCCGATCTTCTAGGAGGTGTGTGCTGCATTTCCACCAATTTTTCTCACATCTAACTTGCATTCCCACTGGGATATAGCCCAAAATAATATTCAAACTGATATTTTGTTGTAAATATTTACTTACATAATTTTTAGGTTAACGAAAATTATGCACCTCTTCCTGGAGAAGTATATTTTCATGAAAGTCCTTTGTTGGAATGAAATCGGACCACAAGTAGGCTAATTGCACAAATCCATCTTTTGCCTTTATACGTCATTACGGACCACTCGGGGTTTTGCTTACTTGACAACAAGGTCCGGTTCCGGTGATCAGGCTTTTATTTAACTAACAAAAAGGAAAAACTCAAAAATGTCATTCAAAGTTCAAAGACAAAGTCAATCGACAATAAATTCGATTAAATTAAAACTATGAAGTAACGGTGATGAGGATAATCAAAGTAAAGGTTCTGTCATTCTTATGACTTCTGTAGTTTTAAATTCTATTCATTTTGGATAATGCCTGAAAGAATCGATTACGGTTCGGTTTCTATTAAAAATGTTTACAAAATATCGATTGGGGATTGGCATTTCTCCAAACAACCCATTGCATTGCATAATCAGGTTTGGAAGTAAGGCAGGAATACATCTACTCTTTTTGCTACACTCTTTCGCCAGTCGTCGGTATTCTCATGTTCAAAGATCAAACCTCATTGAATTACTGATTCTAAATCATTTCATTTTGACTTCATTTTTCTAGGCCGCCTGCAAAGCTGCCTACCCAGCTGCTTCTCTAGCTGCCCGTAAGTTGCATGTCTCCTCACAGATGCGCACCGCCGAGATCTCTTCCATCTTGGAAGAAAGAATCTTGGGTGTTGCCCCCAAGGCTGATTTGGAAGAAACTGGCCGCGTATTGAGCATTGGTGATGGTATTGCTCGTGTCTACGGTTTGAACAACATCCAAGCCGAGGAGATGGTGGAATTCTCTTCAGGTTTAAAGGTAAGCATTTACATTCTTACTCATTAATTTTCATAAAACTGTAAACAATTTCTAAACAGGGTATGGCCTTGAATTTGGAACCCGATAACGTCGGTGTTGTCGTCTTCGGTAACGACAAACTGATCAAACAAGGTGACATTGTCAAGCGTACCGGTGCTATTGTCGACGTTCCAGTCGGTGATGAGCTTTTGGGACGTGTCGTTGATGCTTTGGGTAATGCCATTGACGGCAAGGGAGCCATCAACACCAAGGACCGTTTCCGTGTCGGAATCAAGGCCCCAGGTATCATCCCACGTGTGTCTGTGCGCGAACCTATGCAGACTGGTATTAAGGCCGTCGATTCATTGGTGCCCATTGGTCGTGGTCAGCGTGAATTGATCATCGGTGACAGGCAGACAGGGTACCTATCATTGATTGTTTTTTTTTCTGCAGATTTTGTCTAAATTTCATTTTTAAAGTAAAACCGCTTTGGCCATCGACACCATCATCAACCAGAAACGTTTCAACGAGGGAACTGATGATTCTAAGAAATTGTTCTGCATCTACGTTGCCATTGGTCAGAAGCGTTCCACTGTCGCCCAGATTGTGAAGCGTTTGACCGATGCCGGCGCCATAAACTACACTGTCATTGTGTCAGCTACTGCCTCTGATGCTGCCCCTCTGCAATACTTGGCTCCATACTCTGGCTGCGCCATGGGTGAATACTTCCGTGACAAGGGCAAGCACGCTCTCATCATCTACGACGATTTGTCCAAACAGGCTGTTGCCTACCGTCAAATGTCCCTGTTGCTGCGTCGTCCACCAGGTCGTGAGGCCTACCCTGGTGATGTGTTCTACTTGCATTCACGTTTGTTGGAGCGTGCCGCCAAGATGTCCCCAGCCATGGGTGGTGGTTCATTGACCGCCTTGCCCGTCATTGAAACCCAAGCCGGTGATGTGTCCGCTTACATTCCAACCAATGTCATCTCAATCACAGACGGACAAATCTTCTTGGAAACCGAATTGTTCTACAAGGGTATCCGACCAGCCATTAACGTCGGTTTGTCTGTATCGCGTGTCGGTTCAGCTGCCCAGACCAAGGCCATGAAGCAGGTTGCCGGTTCCATGAAATTGGAGTTAGCCCAGTACCGTGAAGTCGCTGCTTTCGCCCAGTTCGGTTCAGATTTGGATGCTGCCACCCAACAGTTGTTGAACCGTGGTGTTCGTCTCACTGAATTGTTGAAACAAGGACAATACGTCCCAATGTCCATTGAAGATCAAGTACGTTATTCGATTGTTGCTTTTTTTCACACAATTCAAACATTTGCTCTTGAAAACAGGTTGCTGTCATCTACTGCGGTGTCCGTGGTCATTTGGACAAGATGGATCCCGCAAAGATCACCAAGTTCGAGAAGGAATTCTTGCAACACATCAAGACCAGCGAACAGAGCCTGCTCAACCAAATCGCCACTGAAGGTCAAATCTCCCCAGCCACCGATGCCAAGCTCAAGGAAGTCGTCTCCAAATTCTTGTCTACCTTCCAAGCTTAAAAAGTAGTTGTTGTCTAAGCAAAAACCACCATAGATCCCATTAGTATTCCAAATTGAAACAACATCCTCAAAGAGAATCTAATGGCAAACCCTCACCACCATCATACCATGTGAGAGAGAAACAGAAAGTAAAAAAAATAATTCATAAGAGTACGATATAAAATTTGAAAACAAAAGAAATAAATAAGAAAAAAAACTGTAATCGATATGTGCGAATCATTTGAGAAAATACTTAAACAAAAAATAACCTAGGTATGCGCTTAAAACACTCTTAATTCAGTTCCCAATTATTACACGAAGTCAAGTCGAAAGTTTAGCACACTCATGCATTTTTGTTTTTATTTTGGAAGGGGTGCTTTTTGAATTTGTTGATAAAATAACATCGAGCGAGTCACTGTTGAAAAGCGCTTCTTTCTCAAAATAAAATTAACAATGACATTTATGATTAAACAAAAAAACATTTAGCGAACAATGAAAGAGAATAAATTTAATGTTGAAAGAAAACTAATTTCTTTTTGTATTTGGAATTCACTGTAACTCTTGTAAAATCTTGGCTTTTTTGAGGCTAGATCGTACTACTCGTTGGGTTCAATCAATTCAGCTTGCTAAGGTAAAGACTATGAGCTCGCGATGGACTTTGAAATGGTCCTGTTCGAGTTAATTGTTCATCAAACGATTTGGTTAAGTACAAAAATCAAGAAAATTCATCTTGTTTGCAATACATTGGAAATAGAAAACACTTATAAAAGGTTTATAAGTGTAGCTGCCCCTGGCTAAGTGAAAAAGTGCTTCTCAACTTTGCCGTTCGGAATCGGCGTTAACTTGTAGGTCCCCTCAATTCTTCACACGCACCCAGAGAATTGTTGATGAGAGTAGGCCACTTAGGCCTTGGCTGTTCAAAAGCTGTCGCGCAACTCTATTTATTTATAACAGTTATGAGCGCGCGGTAGCTTCAAAGAGCGAGGTTTTCAGTGGACTCTTAAGCAATTCCTGAATACGGTTGAAGAGCTGAGGGACCATAAAACAAATATTACGAGGCAAATTGAGCCAGGAAGGCTTGCAATGTCCATATTCGACTGACCAAATTTTTACATGACTAAAAATTAGGGCAAAAAATACTGCAATGTCCCAAAGGCAGAAAATTTTTTTGGTCATTTGTAAAAAAATATGAAGAATTCTTCATCTTCTTCGGTCCGTACGCTCGTTGACAATGACACTCCAGTTGTTAGCTCTCTCGCGAAAGCTAACCTTTTTGCTATGCAGTTCGCCTCCAACTCTTCGCTGCCAGAGAGTGTCATGACTCCTTCAGTTCTTGAGCGCGTCAATGATTCCATGGGACAAATCTTCTTCCGCCCTCGTGCTGTGGCGAGAGTCCTAAGAGATCTCAACATACATAAATCCGCTGGTCCAGATGGTATCCCCGCTATTATTCTGAAGAGTTTTCTTCCACGCTGGCAAAACCCTTGTGTAAGCTTTTCCATCTATCCTATTCTTCTGGGCTCGTGCCGAGCAGTTGGAAAACAGCATTTGTCCAGCCAATCCCAAAAAAAAAGTTAATCTTCTTCTCCCCTCAATTATCATCCGATTGCGCTTACGTCCCTTCTTTCTTAGGTCATAAAAACGCTGATAAACTATCAGCGCAAGAAATATCTCCAAGACCGACAGCTTCTTAATGACCGGCAGTACGGCTTTCGCAGCAACAGGTCCACTGTTGATCTGACGTTTTATCTCACCGAACAGTGGACTTTACATCGTTTGGAGAAAGTTAGATTGTTGCATTTCACATTTCAATAAAGCTTGGCATCTTGCTCTTTTATCGAAAATGCGTGGTTTCGGTATTGATGAATCCCTACTTCGTTGGATTGGAAACTTTCTTTTGAACCGTTCTATACAAGTTGTATTGGACCGGTTCAAGCCCGAAACCCACAAAATAAATGCTCGTGTGTCCCAGGGTTCCGTTTTGTCTCCGACCCTCTTTCTCATTTTTATTAATGATCTCTTGTGTGTAACTTCTAATCCAATTAATTGTTTCGATGACGATAGTACCCTTAGCTCTTCTTATTCTTTTCATGACTCACAAAGTGAAGAGATCCCAAAGTTTAGTTATAATTGTAACGTATTTCTATTAATGTCCAATTCTAAGCTTAATTGTAAACAAGATGTTAATCTTAAAATCAAGGTTTTCCAATAAGAGGTGTTATTTTGAATAGCCCGCTATTTCGGTAGCTGTCACTTTTGAAGCTGTCATATTTTGACATTTGACAAGAAGAAACTACGCCATTAATAAAAATGGAACGATACACGCTGATCTGGACAACGTTTACTTTCAACAAGACGGCGCTACGCGTCACACAAGCAATGAAACCATCGATCTTTTACGGGAAAAGTTTCCGGACCGTGTTATCTCTCGAAGAGGTGATCACAATTGGGCACCGAGATCTTGTGATTTAACACCTTGCGACTTCTTCCTTTGAAAGATAGGGTCTACGCCAACAGCCCAGCGTCGATTCAAGACCTCAAAGATGGAATTCGTGAGGCTATCGAGGACATTGGGCAGCCACTTTGCGATTTGGTTATGGAAAATTTCATGAAAAGGATATGGTCCTGTAAGCTTGGTCGTGGCGGCCATTTGGCTGATGTTGTGTTTGTGTTGTGTTATTAACGGCATACATCTTTATAATGAAATAAACATCCGATCATTTATCTCAAAAAATGCCATTTTTCTTTGAATATCAAAATAACACCTCTTATTGGAAAACCCTTTAAATACGAAATACGAAAAAATACATCCCTCCACTTCGGGTGTGGAACTGCAACGGCAAAATATGATAAACTCATTAAACTCTGACTTAAACAGCATTGTACAATGGGGAATACAAAATCGCGTAGAGTTTAATGCTTCGAAAACTCAATAGGTTTCTTAAGACGCAGACGGTGCAAGAAATTTTTCTCCCCATCTGATCTGGCTATTTTCTATAAGACTTATTATATCCATCCAAAGCTTGAGTACAATTCTCATCTCTGGGCTGGTGCTCCAGCTATACATTTAAGACCAATGTACACTACACCGACACCTCCTTCCTCACTGTGTATGCCAGAGGGTATAAAAAACTTGCATGACGATTTTTATTTTCAGTCGGATTGCAATATTCAGTAATCAAAACTAATGTCCATCCAAACCACTAACTTATCTAGAAATAACAATGATTTTGAACACAATGTAAGAACACAACAAGTGATTTAAGGTTCCTTACAACGCAACGGGCGAAGAGTAATGCTACCTACGTTTAAATTTTCATTGCAAAGAACTAGTGAAATAGAATCTGACGTCTGGCTCCACTTTCTTTCTTTTTGAAATATCAAGCAAATCTACGACCAGTTAAAGGAAATTAATGTACGTTAGCCTACCCATTTGACCATTTCAAATTGATTAGTCACATGAGCTTTTTCCATGCAACTTGTTGAATGTTTGAGCTTCGACGTCGTAGTTGTAATTGTGATTGGAAGAAGCTTCAAATTGGTCTCATCCGACACCTTCCAATCCTTTACGCACATTCGTGCGTATCCTTTAGATCAACAAAAACAAGTTCTATGAATGAAAATACACCACACCACAAGAATC
This sequence comes from Sphaerophoria taeniata, assembly GCA_943590905.1. Taxonomy (NCBI): domain Eukaryota; kingdom Metazoa; phylum Arthropoda; class Insecta; order Diptera; family Syrphidae; genus Sphaerophoria; species Sphaerophoria taeniata. The sequence goes on from OX016540.1 coordinate 1,480,274, forward strand.
TCTCAATCACATTCTGCAAAGACTTTGTTTCGCAAAGCTTCATTCTTGTTTTTAAGGATAGGTGTATCGTGTATCTCGTATTTGTAGAAGAATTGATTTTTCCCTTTCACCCCGGAACAAAATATAAAGGGCTAAGAGAGTAAATGAGATTCAAATTTATGTCCCTTGTTAAACGAAACTTTTTGATTAAATGTTTTTTTTTCTCAGCTTCAGGATTTAGGTGAGGGCATCTGCTTTAGACGGATAGCCTTTAAAAGGAACGTCGAGTTATGTGCAAAATAATAGGACCTGAATGTGTAATTGACATCCGATCATAGAAAATAAGAAGAGGATTGATAATGTTACATGGAGGCGCAAGTTGTTTTTGGAATTTGTTCCTGTTCCTCCATCCTTGTGAGGGATTATTCAAGTTGAAAAAAGTAACTAGGTATTGAGATAGATTATTTTTGAGTTCCAAGTTCGTGAATAAGGAGATTTTAGGTCTGTTCAGCAAATAACTCCCAGAGATTGTAGATGAATTTCCGATAAAGATGATCCTACCTTTTCATGTAGATACCTTCGTAATAAATAATAAATACGAAAAGCTTAAATTAGGATATAGGATTTTGCTCTTTTGCACTAAATATTCACGCCGGCCGCCCGTCTTGACCCATTTACGATTATATATGCTGGGGTAACACTACCTACCTTCACCTTTGGGCAGCTATGTACCTACTTTTTTTTATTTTTTACATTACCTACATTTAAACACAGTTAAAATAGATTTCTAAGAAATTACAAGACTCCACGGCAACATAGTGGATCTACAACGGTCTAAGATTAGTGGAAGTAAGATCCGCCACATCATCTACCTAGATTAACCTTTGCGCCATGATGAAACAACGTTTTAAAACGCATCCCAAACATTCACGTAGTACGGCTTAAGAATGATTCTCTGTACTTGAAGGAACGTCCGAAGTTCGGCTCGAGGATAAACTGGGCATTCCCAGAAGCGCGAGTATTACGGGCGAATTACTTAAAGGGAGGAATACAACTGGCTATTTCACAAGAGCACATACCGAAAAAGAACAGGGAGAGACACGATACGTAACGACGGTGGTGGTCTAACGAAGTGAATGAATTGGTTATGTTTCTATTAACAATCATTCTAAGGGCTCTTTTTTGTATACCGTCCAAAAGGCTTAAGTATGTAGCTGGAGCACCAGCCCAGAGATGAGAATTGTGTTCAAGCTATGGACGGATATATGTTAGTCTTATAGATAATAGCCAGATCAGACGGAGAGACAAATTTCTTGCACCGCCTTAAGAAACCTAAAAATCTTGCGGCATTTTTGGCCACATCGCATTATGTGCTCGTTCTCGTTACCGAGAATCTTGAGATGTTCGGTGCCAATTATGGACAGTGGCAGGGGAGATATATCTTGCTTTAACAAAAGGTACAAGACAGCATTGAGTTTTCGAAGCATTAAACTCTACGAGATTTTTTTTTCGCCGTTGTACAACGCTGTTTAAGTCAGAGTTTAATGAGCTTATAAGGTATATTTTGTCGTTGCAGTTCCATATCCGAAGAGGATGGAAGTGAGTCTGGGAACGAATAAGAAAAGCTAAGGGTACCTACTATCGTCAGTGAAACAATTTATTGGATTAGAAGTTACAGACAAAAGATCATTGATTTAAATGAGAAAGAGGGTTGGAGACAAAATAGAGCCCTGGGGCACACCAGAATGTATATTGTGGGTTTCACACTTGAATTCGTCCAATAAAACTTGTATAGAAAGCAACAGAGCTGATAGTTTATCATCGTTTCCACGACCCTGTAAAGAAGGGACGTAAGTGCAATCGGACGATAATTGAAGGGAGAAGACGATACGCCTTTTTTGGAATTGGTTGGACAAATGCTGTTTTCCAACTGTTCGGAACGAGCCCAGAAGATAGGATGGATAAGCTTACACTTCAGAATAATAGCAGGGATACTTTCCGGACCAGCCAGCGGGTTTATGTATGTTGAGCCCTTTTTGGACTCTCCCCACAGCACTAGTGCGGAAGAAGATTTATCCCATGGAATCATTGACGCGCTCAAGAATTGGAGAAGTCATGACATTGTCTGGCAGCAAAGAGTTGGAGGTGAACGGTGAAAAACACCGGAAACTTACCGTGATATTTGATTTTAAAACGTTCTTTTGTTTCATTGAAATTAATCTAGCCCATACTTAATGTCAGTTTTTGATTCGAGAACACGAACTTTCAGCTCAGATAAATTTTTAAAGTTTTCCTAGGAATTGCAGATTTCATATAAGAGAATTCAAATATTTAGAGATACATTATGAACACTCATATTTCTTCTTAAACTTCTTCATTTTTATTGAAATGAAAACACATGTCTTATTATGCGATACAATCTTCCAAATCAAACTACACTTAAAGTTTGTATTGCAAACAATTACTGAATTAAGAAGACATAATCCATCAAACAAAGTTTCCTCAATTAAATCCGTAAAACTTTTCTCTCATAAAATCTCATTTTATTAAATACACAAAATCTCGTAACCCAGCTCCGGTCAATAGGCGCACAACCTTACCCAAAATGTTCATCTGTTGAGCCACAGGACACAGCAAGGAATACGAATCACAGACAAAATTACATTATTTTACGGGATATCTCCCACAATGCAACATTAACTAAAGTTAACTGTATTAAAGCATAATGATTTTGTCTAGTCGTCGTCCTTTTGCAACAACAATAAACACAAATACACACGAAACGAAACTCGACCAAGCACAGCACCGGAGACGTGTCCTTAATGGTGGCGATGATAATGAAATGCTAAACCCATTCTAACAACACTAAAAATGACCTTACATGCTTTCCGTCTATTACTCAAAACATATCGAAGCGATGAGCCAAAAGCAGTTAAACAGAAACAAGAAAAATTGAAGATTCTTTCAAAAGGACACTTTCAGCTACTACTATACAACGTGCGTTGGTTGAATCGAGACATCGAGAAACTTTTAAAAGGACCCTGTTGTTGTTTCGAAAGCTCATTCGTTGCCGGTCGTTTGTAACAGAAGGATCGTCTCTTTTGAAACAGGAGCTCTGTTTACAGTCCTTTCGGTTGACTACCTATTTATATGGGTAATTGTAGAGATAACGGAATTTAATTCAATTTAAAGGATTGCACATATCAAGAAGTTGTGTCTTTAAAATAAGCAAAGTAAAAAATGTCGGTTAAGTACATAAACGCGAATAAGGATGTGTAAAATATTGGGAAAGTGGCGGTTCAGTTTCACTTTCAGGGCGAGTTTGTTTCTTATTTGTTGAGTGAAAGAAAATTGAAAAGCGATTTAAGCAAAGTGTCTCAACGGTTTTCAAGTCCTTAAAGACATTCTTTAGATGTGATATTAGATGATGTGATTTGCAAAAAAAATACACAATCTGTACCTACCTGAAAATTACGTGGAATTAAATGTTAAAAAGTGGATCTCATGAGGAAATTTGGAAATGTGTCTTAAAATCGCGTCGGAAACGAAAAGATATATTTGAGAAATAAAAGAAAATCTTTGCAAAACCAAAGTAAAAGTTAATTTTGGTGATGTTGATTAAAAAGTACTTGAGATGCTGTCCAATTTCTAAATTAAGTCTGTAGTTGTTTTAAATTCATAGTTACGCTTCGTTCGAAAAAATTAAAGTGAAGAAATTAATTTCGGAGATCGATTTCTTAGCTACCCTTGAAGAAAATCCAGTTATTTCTTCAATTTAAGGAAAAAATAATAAAAGTACGTATACGCCGTAGTGATTCAGGTACGTTTTCCTTCAACACTTGTTGAATATTTCTTATTCAATTTTATAAAATGCGTTTTGCTTAGTATTATATTTGGTATTTGCGAACATCGAAGTTTTGACAAACTGTCTTATTATCAATTTTTGCTGTCAAGTACGTCTTTTTGAAGGTTATTTATAATAAATTCAACGTGACAGGTTATTTAATAAGTCTCCAAATAAAATGCCAGAACAATTTAAAGTGAAAACTTGCTCGTTGATTAAACATCTTTTTCGTTTTGTCGAATTCAATTAAGTCGTTTGCAAAGCGATCTTAATGCAGTCATTCTTAGTGAACGCACGATTTACCCAAAACTGGAGCTTAACAACCATAGCTTTTAGAGCTATGAGCGTGAGAAACAATTTAATGCATTTTGAATATTTTGTAAACCCTATACTATACAAGTTGAACTTGGATACTTTCAAGAAATTTGTTTATTCTATTCTTCCAAGGACTCGGAATCTAAACGAGAAATTCTTGGCGAACTTTTTCAACCTGGTCACATCGCAGTGCTGAAATTTTCATGTTGAATTTACTGGTCACAAGTGCTTCGTATTCTTGACATTTTTCAAAAACTTCAGACTTCTTTCTTATTAAGTAAAAAACTGCGAAATGGGATAATTCTTCTATGAAAGACACAAAGTACTTATAACTTGATTACTCTCATCTTCTATGCAAAGATTTGCTTGTGGCTGGTCGTGAGCTTTCTTTAGAGAGAGTTCGTTGTCTACTTATTCTTTTAAACGTGTAACGATTTCTTCACCCTGAATCTTGATAATAGCATAGTTACCAGTGTAAATATATTAACTTCAGAATTTGTTAGACAACGAACGAAAGTAAGATTTTCTCGAAGGTTTATAACATATAAAACATCCTTCAGGATAACTTTGACACCTTCATATGTATAGCCACAAATTTTTCCAACTTCTTCAGCGATTAGTTCTTCATGATTTTTAGCGACATTTATTTTTATATGATATTTAGCAGCATAAACAAAAAATTACCTCGAGTTGTAATTCGATTTAAAATGAAGCAGACGAATTTTTCTTCATTATCCTTCTTGTTGTTTAGGCCATAAGCAAGGTTGGCTTCTTTCTTACAACAGTAATGACATCTTCCATTGAATTTTTAGTTATTTTCCTTTTTCATTGCAAACGCTGTTGGTGGTTTCCTGTCTTTATTGGATTCGGAACGGTTCATTCTCTTTCTTTGTCCAACGAGTAATCTTTGCTTTACAAGCTGAACGGTGAGATCTTCTTCTTGTTCTTTAGAGCTGTAACTAATGGATCATAGCTCTCTGGTAGGGTAAGGAATGGTTGTGATACAAGATCACTCTCAACCAACGCTGCTCTCGCTGACTTGAGACTTCTAAGAAGACCATCAAATTCCAGGAAATGGTCCTTCAGCACGGTCCCTTCGGAAAGCCTTATTCGGTCAAGTTTCTTCCTCACAATTGTCTGGCTTGATGCTGATTTCACTGCAAAAACATCTTCAAGGGCCTTCCACATATCTCTTGCAGGATTTTTATCCTTTATGTAGTCCAAATAATCATCAGATATATGTTCAACCTATAATGATGGAATTTGCTTTCTTGTTTCTCTCTTTGTATTTTTGGACAGTAACAGAGTCTTCACTTTCTGGGGCTGAATTGTTCACATCTTCCAAAACATCCACCGAGCATTTTGACTCTTTAACTCCAGTTTCATAATTCTTTCCATTAAATTGAACAATTCCATGAGGAATTTCACGTCGTTGATCGCCCATAACCTCGTGTGATTATAACTCTTCAATATAAAGTTCAAACGTCTTGATTTGTTTAAATTCAGTTAAGAAATAGTAAAATTTATTTGATTAACATTTTCTTTAAAGAAACAAAACTTAAGCTATATAAATTAAAATGTGTTAGTGTTTTTCTGTACAGTACTTATAACAATGATTAATTTATAAATAAATATATTTCTTATTCTGACAGTTAAATTCAAAAATGGGCCACTATTCAAGTTTCCTAAGTTCAATGCTAAAATACAACCCTGCTACAGACTTGCATTATACAATTTTCTTCAAATTGACAATGTCTTATTTTGAGAAGACAACACAATTTTATAAATCAAATTCAAGTTGACAAAATTATAAAAGCTATAACGCTAGAGACCATAAAAAGTTATTTTTAAATTTGTTGCAACTCAAAAAGAGGAAGTGTTTTAGAACCTTGAAGGAATAAAAAACATTAATATCAAATTTGACAGGAGTAAAATGCTTAATGGTTGAATTTAAAATTTATTTGTTAGTCGCTTAAATTTTTTTATTTATGAATTTTAATATCAATGTTCTCAACAGAATCATAATAATCAAAACGAATAACGACCATGTGTCAATAACTGTGATTTCATCCATTTTAAATTCACAGAGCTATCTCGTCACTTACTCCCACTTTCATTATGACGAGTGTCATTATACGTTACTTCAGAAGCCGTCATTTTCCACATTAACAAAATCCATAAAACTCTTAAAATACTCCAATACAAACACCCCATCTTAGGTTTTATATCTTTCCTTACCCTCCTTTCTCCCAAACGCATTCATAGATATTCCATCATCCAAAAACATCTTTGCGAAATGCGAGGAAATTTTCTATCTTTTACAATCGGCCTTTGTCTCCTTGTGGCCATTAAAACATTCGGCATAGTTTATGAATCGAAAAAGATTTACTTCGATGATGGATTTTGGGATGAAATTCCAAAGGATGCCAACGGAACTGGGTCATCAGGAATTCTGGAACAACAAGTGGCCGGGGCCGGTAGTTGGGGTAGTAATGGTGTTGAACAGCAAAAGTCATGGAGAATCACAAAAAGGGAATTGTCATCAGACTATGAAGACACTAGCACGATGGTATATTACGTTGGTGTTTTGATGGCTTCACATTTGGGTGAGTAGGTACTATGCATGTCTAGGTATGTGATTTATTGATAGGAATCGTGTCGAGTGTTATATGTATGGGAATTTATTTCTGGTTTTGATTTTGGTTTATCTCCTCGTTTTATTCTTTAGATTCACCTTTTGATTTAGAAAGATGTGGGCCGGCTGTTGATTTGGCTTTGGATGCGATTAATGAAGAGTTTCTCAAACCCCACAACATAACACTCAGGAAGGTTCAAGCAAGGTAAGCGATTAAATTAGTCAAGGAAATGGAAGTGGCAAATTTGAAAAGTAAATCACGTTCGGATAAGAGAATTTTATAAATGTTCTTAATCTTCTTTGTCATCACTGATATATCAACAACTAAAAATAATTTAAATAATTTTCATGCGAATAGCCAAAGATCAGATATTCTTGCAACTCGTTAACTCGAACTTTTTTATTGATATTTAAATTTGTCACTGTGAGTGTCACTTGAGTCTTCGAAGACAGTTGTCGTCACCGGCCCAGTATGTCGTTAAAAGAATTATCGAAGAAAATTAAATTGACCGTGTAAGCAGATATTATATTATGCACGTTTTTCACATTACAAGAGCATTTGAAATTTTCTTATAGATCATCTTATTGTACACTCAAGTTTTATTGTTTAAAAGTTGCAGTAGGTACTTTTTTCCAGACAATTAAATCTTCCTTTTTTTCTTTCTGCTTTAACTTTTGCCTAGCTATCCATCATGTTCGGGTGCTAGAGCTCCGGGACTAGCAGCTGATATGCATTTTAAAGACGATGTGATAGCATTTGTTGGACCAGCATGTGCTTTTGCTCTTGAGCCCGTGGCAAGGCTAGCGGCGTACTGGAATACTCCCATAATTACTGGGATGGGCGATCAGGTAAACAGATGTAAATACGTCTACATGTGTATCGGAACAAATGTCTTTATTTCGTTAAATTAAAACAAAGATTCAATTTTGAAATGTGTTGAATAAAAAGGCAACAGGCATTCATCAATAAATTATTATAAATATCCCCAAGCACCCACGTTCAAAGGCTACATTATGTGTAGAATTTTCATTTTGTGTCTACTTACACGGTATTGTTTTAGTAACAGAAAGAAAAGCTCCGCTGGCATTTATGTAGCTTAAAAAATACCAAATAAATATTCTCATATTAAAGACAATTGCTCAAAAGATTGTTGCTCTTTAAATAGGGGACATCATGTGATGTGACGCTTGTACTCTGAAACAAAATTTAACATTCTAAGCCAGAGACTTTCTACAGTGGAGACACGCCTTACACCTTCTGACTCCAAAACGAAAAATTGAGGGCCAGTTGCTCAATCGAATCATAAATTTAAGTTCTACATAAAGTTTTCATTTTTGTATGAGATGTTCCGGAATTCTTAAGTTCTACATAAAATCCCCATACAAAAGTAGAACTTTATGTAGAACTTAAATTTATGATTCGATTGAGCAACTGGCCCTGAAAGACTTTATTTACGGAACAAAGTTTGTTCGAAGTTTTCCCTTGCCTATCCCACTGTTGTGGGAAATATTTATTTTGTAAATAGATTAAGATTTCAGCAAGGTGTTGCTTACACCTCAAATCAGATATAGCCCCATTTGTGTTTTTGTTCTCTCCGTTTACGGTGTAAAGAAAAATAGCCGCCAATTTGTGAAAAAGAAAATATGCGGCAAATTGTTATTGATTTGATTTTTTATTTTGATTCCAGAAAGGGAATTATTTATGAGCGCTGTTCGGTTGTTATTCAAAAGAACAGTGATTGGAAAATAAGCTTATGTAGTATTTGAGACAGAGAGACTTTATGCTTTTCATGATAAATCTGAATCCTATATGATTGGCCAATATTTTTTTGGCTTTAAGAAATCAAAGAGGGCAATTTTTAATGAGAATTTCATTTCAATTAGATGAATTTGAATTTTTATTTTTGGGATATTAAACTGAGAAGAATCAGAAAGTAAACTTACGAATTTCGTTTTCTTTGACAGCCCCCATCTGAGGGTGAGTTGACGGTCACATCAGGAATTCTTGGAAAAATTCATAAATGGAAAAACGAGAGTACTGTGAGTATCCACATATACGTGTACCTACGTACATAGTCAAAATATTTAAATATCTTTTTATCTTACGCACACGCTTATACTTTTAAATAATTCAATTTAATATAAAAAAAAAACAAACATCATTGCATGCCAAATGTGTCATAAATTTATTTTTTACCAAAATTTACATTTCTGATTTTCCCCAACTGTGTTTATTTAGGATTTCATCAAATCGTTTCAAAGAAATAATCCTCAATTTGCGAAATGAAAATAGAGATATTATGGATTTATTCAGAGACAAACAAAAGTGTTTTCTTGTTAATTTAAACCTTAATACAATTCCGAATGATACAAAAGTTCTCATTTGATAAATAACTAACAGAAGATATATTTAATTGAACTTCAATTCTAAATAATCGACATTCGCCTACACCTGCTCAAAATGGCTTAAGGTGGTATACGACGGACTGAAACACTGAGTTTTGTAGTGTTCTGCTTTTAGTTCACTTTGAGTGAGAGGTAATATGGCTTAATCGCTGTGGTTTTATTGTCTTTCCCTCTGAATATCCTTAGTGGAAATATATATCCTTGAATAGGTAGGTACGTGTAATGAATTTTAAGTCCAGCAGAATAATTAAAAGCAACCACCAACATCGTTCTGTTTTAAATCAAAGCAACTTGAACAGATATGTATGTATTAGGCGGGGAGCCCCTATACAAGAAAGTTCCGTCATCGCGTCCACTAAAATTTTGAATAAGAAATAAAAGATAAACCCAATAGGTATAAGATTCGCTTGGTCGGCGTGAATTTATTTAGCCGGAAGTATTTTTAATAATTTTTAGGTTATCAACATAACGGGAGATTTTTCCCGTCATCGCGGATTTTAACCAAACAACCATAATTCGGTTCGAAATATCATTCTCTTTGAGAAAAAGTCCGGCCGACCAAAAATGTTTAGCCGGAAAGGCCGCGCAAACCTATTTCAATGGGGTGTATGACGGAGAAATTTCTCCGTCACCACGGATTCCGTTATTTTTTCTTTCATTGTACGCGTCCTTATGTAAGATGAATAAATACCTTGGTTTGCGTGCTTTCAAGCTGCCGGAAGTGCCGCGCAAACCAGATTTTTTATGAACTAAACTACTGTAGTTCATAATAAAAATACAGTACACTTCGCTTCAACTGAATGAGCACACAATTTTTCTGAGGTTCGTTGTCCATTTTTTCCTAACTTTGAGCTTTAATGTATCATTTGATAATGCAAACTGATTCCTTATGATGTTGTGAAAACAAATCACACAGAACAATTTAAGAAGTACAGCTGTTTGTCTCTCGGTTCTCCTGCAAAGCTTTCCATATCGAAAAACTTAGTTTTTTTGCGTCTACTGAATAAGCATAGGATCATTCACAGCCATTATCTTCATTGGTTATGAGAGTTTTATGTGGATTGGTATACCACATCAAAAGTTGAAGTTTTCTTAATGGCATTTAGCCGTTAAATTAAAACTAAAATTAAATTAAAAAAAATGGCTCGATTAGAAGCTTTAAATAGTGTCGAAAGAGCTGCACTATTCGTTAAAAGAATAAAGACTGACCGTGCGTGCTATAGCTACCAAAATTGACCGGAGTCTTCGTGTTGTCTATTCGTACCTCAAAAATCAAAGTTCACACGAGAAAAACATGAAAGGAGGTAAAAAAAAATGGCAACATTTGAAGTTGATCCACGAGCGATTTTGAGATGTGCTTCCTATTCATGTGCCTCTGCCGTAAAAATTAAACAAACAGTTGGTGTAAGAGCAGGTGTTTCAACAGTCTGCGGAGTACTAAAAAGCGTTTACAATTTTCTGGACTCCATGTGAGTTGAAAAAATGAGTGGCGCAATGCGGTTTTCTAGGATTAGAAGACTTTCAATTCTGTTGGACCTGATGTCTTTGATTATTACTTTCATGATGTGAGGAAAGAAGAACTATTTTTAGCGCGGCATCATAGTCGAGAACATGGAGTTATGATAATGGGGAGCAGAAAGCTACTATGGAACTATTAATCTTGAGTTTCAAACTTCAAAAAGGACTGCAATTACCTACAAAGGTATATTGGAAAGAAAGTTTCCTTCATTTTCGGATATTTTTGGACCCTTAAACTGGACTTTCTAATGGAACAAAGACCCCATCCACACGTTACGAACTGTCAAAAGTGGACCAGAATGTTGAGTTGCTTCAATGGTTGCCCTAAACTTACTCGACCTGATCCGTATAGAAAATGAATGGCGATGGTTGGTACGAAAAGTTAATGAGTCTATCCGTCAGTTTGCAGATAGAGAATTTGTTATTTTAGCCATTAAATAGGCGTGGACAGAAATTTTGCTGGATTACTTTAACAGCCTATACGATTCCATGCCAGAAAGAATTAAAAATAAAGGTGGTAGTACCCACTACAAGAAATAACCAATAAAAAAAATATTAAAAAAAAACTTGTTAATTTCATTCCGTTACATTTTATTTCCAATTTTAACAGTTGTGTCTATTCAGTTGACGCATAAAAAACTGAGTTTTTCGATATGGAAAGCTTTGCAGGAGAAGCGGGAGACAAACAGCTGTACTTCTTGAATTGTTCTGTGTGATTTGTTTTCTCAACATCATAAGGAATCAGTTTGCATCATCAAATGATACATTAAAGCTCAAAGTTAGGAAAAAATGGACAACGAACCTCAGAAAAATTGTGTGCTCATTCAGTTGAAGCGAAGTGTACTGTATTTTTATTATGAACTACAGTAGTTTAGTTCATAAAAAATCTGGTTTGCGCGGCACTTCCGGCAGCTTGGAAGCACGCAAACCAAGGTATTTATTCATCTTACATAAGGACGCGTACAATGAAAGAAAAAATAACGGAATCCGTGATGACGGAGAAATTTCTCCGTCATAAACCCCATTGAAACAGGTTTGCGCGGCCTTTCCGGCTAAAAATTTTTGGTCGGCCGGACTTTTTCTCAAAGAGAATGATATTTCGCACCGAATTATGGTTGTTTGGTTAAAATCCGCGATGACGTTTGGTTAAAATCTCCCGTGATGTTGATAACCTAAAAATTATTAAAAATACTTCCGGCTACATAAATTCACGCCGACCAAGCGAATCTTATACCTATTGGGTTTATCTTTTGTTTCTTATTGAAAATTTTAGTGGGCGCGATGACGGAACTTTCTTGTATAGGGGCTCCGGGGCTATATGTACATATAAGGTAGTTTTTTTTCATAAAAACCTTCCGTTTTCCGAAACAAATTGATATATTTAACTCACATTTCTGTACAAGTATTATTAAGCACATATGGACCGATTTAATAAAATATTGAGTAATGCGACTTATACAATAAGACATCCTGAAAAAAAAATTATCTAATAACATTATTGATGATGTTTTTTTTTTTTTGTTTGTTTGAACAACGATAGCAACTTAGAGGTGCTTCCACCAATGGTTTTTTCCGTCAATTTCTTTGGCTGGAGTTATAGCTATTTCACGGGTGCCAAGCCGATCATCAGACTCCTTTGTTAGTGGTGCTGCCTGGTTTTTATTTTTCATATTAATGAAAAACTTTCTGAGTTTACTTTGGGATTTGAATGATTATTGATGAAGGTGATATCACTAGCTCTGTGCAATTGTCACATTTGAATTCAATTAACTTTAACATTACTGAAGATTCTATAACTCAACCAATTTTAAAGCTTGATGATAGTAGTTATAAAAGCCCTTGGTCTGATGGTGTTCTAGCCTTTTTTTTAAACTGTGTCTCTCGATTAAACTACCCTCTATTTTAACTTTTTAAGGAATCCCTAAATAGCTCTGTGCATAAAAAAGAATTGAAAAGTGGTATTAAAAACTATCCGTTCGATAGCAAAACTCTATGTTATACCTAAATTGTTTGAGTCCATTGTTATAATATCTACGCCTTTCACTGAAAATCTATTTTATGTAGTAGTTAACATAGTTTCGTCAAAAATAAGTCTATATATTGAGACTAATCTACTTGACTTTACAACTGTTTGTTTAGATGGTTTTGAAGACCATGTACAAGTTGATTGTATCTTCACTGACTTTAGTAAGGTATTTGACAAGCTGTGCCACCTAACTTTATTGAAAAAACTTAATAACTCAGGATTCAACCATATGTTTGTTCAATGTATTGTTTCGTGCCTATGTAATAGGTATTATAGTGTCGTTCTTGGTAACGTTTTGTCTAGTTCATTTGCTGTTAACATCAGGCGTTCCTCAGGGCGGCCACTTAGAGCCTATCCTGTTTATCCTATTTATAAAAAAATATATACGCTGACGACATTAAAGTTTACTCATTTGTCAGGCACATTCTTGAGTACGGGTGCGTGATCTGGGCACCTTACTATGCTATGCACAATTCAAAGCTTGAAGCAGTTCAAAGAAGCTTTTAACGATATTGACTACGTTTTCTACCTTGAACCCAAGGATCAGCACTCCCAATGTATTCACATATGCTAGTATTAGTCAATCTTCGTCAAAACCATCGTAAGTACATCCAGTTCTGTTTCATTAACGGTGTAATAAATGGAAATGTTTTAGCTTCTTCGATTCTTTGCAGACTTATTTTTTACTTCAGCTAATCTAGTATTAGACTACGACAACCTCTGTGCCAAATCCTTAGCAGGTCAAACTATGGTGGTAACAGTCCTTTAAATCAGTTGATTGTCATATATAATAAACTTTATTTTCTCACATTTCAAGACTCTGTTTTTTAGCCTTATTGATTTCGTTTAAATTTTATTTATTGTTGAGTTTTAACTGAACGATTGTAACGTTAGTATTTAACGGTTTCTAGATAAACAAGAAAAAGCAACTTACATCTTTTTGACAGTTATTGTTAGACTGTTGTGTTGGTACGTAAAAATATTTGCTAAGAATGCGAGTTCCCTTTTAATTTAATTACAAAAAAAAAAACTTTGCGGTTCCTTAAGATTTATTTTCCTATAGGTTTAGATACAAAAAAATAAAAAAACAACTTCCCTTCCTTAAAATTTCCCATCATAATGAGAAAACTCGAAGGCCCATGTACTTAACCTTATGAGTGTTTCATTAACCTTTCTATGGCAACCAATTAAGATTTTAAGGGATCTCACAATAAAATTTAATACTCACAGACTCTGCACAAAAGGATAATTATTAGCTTTTTTCTAAAACAAAAATGTATTCTATTAGATAAACAATATACCCATCGTGTTGTGAATTTTATAGTGATGGGTCCAATTTTAAAATATTTATTCATATCCTTTTTTTCCCATCGCATCGTTACGATTTCAAGTCTTGAGCATTTGCCAGCCACTGCCACACTCATTTATTTTTTAATTGCAATTTTTAATAGTCCGTCTATCAATTTAGTAAAGCACTTCCACCAACATTGTTTTTTAATGTTTCCTTAAACTGTTTTAAACACAATTCATATGTATATCAATCAGTATGCGAAGACACCAACGAGCTATAAATCATTTTAAGTGTGTTCTACTAAAGTGTACTTAGGTATACTACCGAACCGGCATCCACATAATAAGGATCAAAGAACAACATTAATGGCTTTTGGCGTTAGCAATAAAGTTAATCATCCAATGCTCAGTGGATTGCGTGTTCTACCAAACGAAACACTTGAAATTGCATTCAAAAGTCGAATGATGAGATCCTTGAGTGTTCCATCTAATTGCATGCATTACAAAATTGATTCCATTTTGTTGTATTTAATTGATGTCGTTTTGCGATCTCTCTCTTTCACTCTCAATGTTTTGTGTGTTAACTTAATTTATTTGATGTTTGAGAATTTCAGGATGGATACAGCGCGACCCGCGCACAGTGACACTTTGTGTTTTATTTATTTTTTTTCAGGGAATGTTTAAGGACAAATCAAAATATCCAACACTCACGCGAATGTCCTATTGTCAGTGTCGGTTAAAGTTGGTGTTTGCAAGTGTTTTTCGTCAATTTGATTGGAAGCATGTGGCCTTAATTGTGGACAGATCGGATTTGTTTTCCTTGACAGTAGGTAATGTTTTAATTGAAGGATGTTAAAGCAAGTGAAATTGATATTAATTAAATTGTTACTTGTATTTCTTTTTTTTTAGGAAAAAACCTCGAATACGGTTTGCGACAGGAAGGATTGTTAAGTTTTGTTAGGGAGCTCAATGGAAACGAACAGGAACCCTATGAAAACTATCTCAGAGACGCCAGTATGTATGCCAGAGGTAAAGAGAGGCAATGGGTGTTGAAAATTAATTAAATCAGTCTCCTTCTTTACAAGTTCACTTTAAAGCTCTTTGATATAGATGTAGGTTTGGTTCACTCATGACATGGTTCACTGTTTACGCATTGATGGCTTGTTGTCTCTATACCTACGTTTTTCCGCGAAATTATCACGAAAAATATTTCCCCTTATTAAAGTTAAGTTCTTTCTTCTGGCCTTTTTCTTTGGAAATTATAAAAAAACTGTATTGGAATTGTGAGTTTATTTTTATCATTTATTTTGTTTATATTATTAAATTTTGAATTCCTCTCCCTATAACGACCGCGCTGAGTCAAATGAAATGTCGGAAACATCCCTTTTTATAAATGAAAACAGCGTCCTTTTTTCCAAATAAAAAACATTTAACTGAATGTATTTAACATTTAATGCTGTTTCCACGTACAAAAAGGCAGCTCATGTACATGTTTTATGACAACATACAAACATCAGACAACCTTTTCCTTTCCCTACTTTAAAACAATTTTTTTGTGTTTGAGTAGGTATAACCTCGCACATTTGAGAATTCCTTTAATAAAGGCAAATAACACTGACAACCGAAAACACCGTTAAAAAGAATGTTTGACTTGACGCAATGTTATACCCATGAAATTAGGAATGATATTCTCAATTTGTTGAGTTTCCCAAACAAAAACAAACTATACTTAGTCACTACTGAAGGTCAAAACAGTTTTGTGTTTTAAGGTACATAAAACCAAACAATTATCAGGTGTGAATTTCCATGTGCTTAAACATAAATACCGCTTGACTCTCGATTTGCAAATTGAAATTCATTTAAATGTAAATTTTGTTGTCCCTTTAAAGTTGTTATCCTTTCCGTTCGAGGCACCCTCGTAAGAAAATTTATGCTGGCCGCTCACGCTTTAGAAATGACAAAAGGTGACTGGGTATTCCTCGATGTCGAAATCTTTCAGGTAAATAAGCCTTATTAAAATATCATTCCTTCATTGTTTACTGATGTTTTCACTTTGAATAGAGTTCTTATTGGGGTGACCACGATTGGGAGATGGGTGACATTGATGATACAAAAGCCCGCAAAGCCTATGAAGCTTTGCTTCGTGTCTCCCTGCTCCAACCGACAAGTCCAAAATTTCAAGGGTTCGCTGACAATGTCAGAGATGTGGCAGCGCGAAATTACAACTACACATTCAGCAAAGATGAAGAGGTGCAAAATTGTGATATTTTCATTTTGTAAATTCTGAATGATGAACAAACTCCACACCATCAGGTAAACATATTTATTGGCGCCTTTTACGATGGAGTTTATCTCCTTGGAATGGCTCTAAACGAAACACTTACCGAAGGTGAGGATATACGTGACGGCATGGCCATAACCAGACGAATGTGGAATCGGGATTTTCATGGTAAACAAAAGTATTATAACAACAAGTATGTGTACCGAGGCTGCCACACAAAAGATGTACGAGTTTGTCTGGCACGGATGCTCGTATAAATAGAAATACCAAACAAAACTTTAAGAAGAGCAAAAACAAAACATAAAAATATCGCATATAATTTATCAACTCCCCACAGGAATTACTGGACACGTGCGTATAGATGACAATGGGGACAGGGATGCTGATTATTCAATTCTCGACTTGGATCCAATCACAGGACGGTTCGAGGTGGTTGCTCATTACTACGGCATCAACCGGTATCAACAGATTTTTCCATTTTTGTTTATTTTATTTATCCTGATTGATATGTAAATTATTTTGTCCATGCAATCCTTGGATATCGTAAAGGAACTATACGTCAGTTAGTGGTAAGCGTATTCATTGGCCTGGTGGGCGGGAAGGACCTCCGCCTGATATTCCAAAGTGTGGATTCTTAGGGAATTCTCCGGCATGCCATGGGAATGGTTAGTTGTAATTTAAATCTTCTTTTTTGCTTGTGCACATGAGTTGAGTTTGATTTCTTGGGTTTTGAGTTTTTTTTGTTTTCATTTATTTTTTCAACACAGAAATGATCATCCTGTATGTGACATTTGCGTTTGCCGTATTTCTGGGATTTGGTACTTTGGTTGTTTATTTGATGTGCAAGTAAGTAAACAATCTTCAATTTGTATCTACAGCTTTTTCAGTCAAGTTTGTTAAATATGTTATTAGTACAAAGAAAGAGAACATATAGTTTCCCTCCCAACTTTTCATACTGTTTTTAATCGATCTTGAAGTTCTCCAATGCTTCTTTTTAGACAGTTAAAATTGAATAGCGAACTGAATAATATGTCATGGCGTGTGCGCCCCGATGAAGTTCTCTTAGAAGTTGGACGATTGTTCGGAAGCAAAGTCGGCCTTCAAAAATTAAACGCCGAGGTACAAAATTTGTCTCAATATGTAAAAGCAGGTACTATCAACAATATTTCTTAGAATCTGTCTCTCCAACAATATGGAGTACACTCTGGCAGAGCCTCCATAGCTAGTTGCACTTCCTTACCACTAACGCAAGTATTCACCACCATTGGCATTTACAAGGGCGAACGAGTGGCAATTAAAAAAATTGCCAAAAAGAAGGTTGACATAACATCGACCCTCTTGTGGGAAATCAAACAAGCCCGAGATGTCTGTCATGAAAATACTGTGCGATTTGTTGGGGCCTGCATAGACTTACCGAGGCCAACAGTACTCATACTCACTGAATATTGTCCCAAAGGGAGTCTAAAGGACGTCCTTGAGAACGAAGCCATTCAGTTGGATTGGAATTTCCGAATGTCATTGATTCATGATATTGTCAAGGTAAATGGACTCCATAAGTCTTAAAAGCCTGACTTTCGATAAATTCTGTTATAGGGAATGGCTTACCTTCACAATAGTGATGTGCAGGTCCATGGAAAGCTGCGGTCTTGTAATTGCTTGATCGACGGACGATTTGTTTTGAAAATATCAGATTTTGGACTGCGAACATTAACTACGCCTTCGGATTTCCTCAAAGATCAAAACTATTACAATAGTAAATTTTAAAATCATAAACAAAAACACCTTTATTAATTTTTTTTCTAAAGATTTCCTTTGGATTGCACCAGAGCTTCTTCCATTAACGATTCTTCCTGGCAATCCCGCCACACAAAAAGGTGACGTGTATTCGTTTGCTATAATTCTTGAAGAAATCGTAGTTCGTGGAGGACCCTATGAAACTGCTCGACAATTTATGGATGTTCAAACGATTTTGAACCGTGTAGAGGCCCATGAGTCCCCATCTCCATTTCGACCTTTTGTTGGTCAACGCGATTGCCCACCGGATGTACTCGATCTAATGAGCAAATGTTGGGCCGATAATCCCGATGATAGACCAGCTTTCGTAACTATTCGTTCAACAGTTCGATTAATCATGAAGTAAGATCCTTTTCTCTTTGTTTCAAAGTTTTTGTATTGAAAGTAAGAACATTTAGAGGGTTCTGTGAGAATCTTATGGACGACTTACTGCGTCGTATGGAGCAGTATGCAAATAATTTGGAGAGCCTAGTAGAGGAGAAAACCGAGCAGCTAAGCATGGAAAAACGCAGAACCGAAGAACTTCTCTATCAAGTTCTTCCAAGACCGGTAGCAACTCAGCTGTTGGCAGGAGAAATGGTTCAACCTGAACAGTTTGAATGTGTTACCATATATTTTAGTGATATTGTGGGCTTTACGGCCCTCTGTGCTCAAAGCGGTCCAATGGAAGTTGTTAGTTTTTTAAATGACCTCTATAGCACATTTGACCGGATTATTGGGTTCTATGATGTTTATAAGGTAAATTTGCAGCAAGGTTTCTAAAAGTTTTCCAAAAAAAAAATTCGATCATAGGTTGAAACTATCGGGGATGCCTACATGGTGGTTTCAGGTCTTCCAGAACGAAACGGCGATGATCATACTCGTGAGATTGGCCTTATGGCGCTGGCGATTCTGGATGCAGTAAAATCTTTCAGTATTAAACACAAGCCTGAATGTCAACTTAAGATCCGTATTGGCATTCACGCTGGTCCTGTGTGTGCTGGTGTTGTGGGTCAAAAAATGCCGCACTATTGTTTGTTTGGAGACACTGTGAATACTGCATCTCGAATGGAGTCTTCGGGTCTTCGTAAGTATTTCGGAAAATAAAAATGAAACATGTCCCTGCTCATGATTTTCTCTGTGAACAACAAATAGCACTTAAAATTCACGTCTCACCAGCCGCCAAAGAAATATTCGACAAGTTTGGAACATTCGAAATGGAACTTCGTGGCGAAGTCGAACTGAAAGGCAAAGGAAAAGTTGTCACCTACTGGCTTATTGGTTGCACAGAACCAGATCCTCGCCCACCAACTCCACAAAAGAATCATGAAAATGAATCACCATTTCCGATTTTATTTCCAGCCATAGGAAAGTAAACCGAGTAAGACGGAAGTAACAAGAAACGAAAATCAAACATACATAATTACAGTGTACCTCTCAAAGTGTATCAATTATTGTACATCGTATTACTAAGGTTAGGTTATTATGTCTTCGCGATATATCGGAACAAAATATTGTACAAAACTAGCTTCTGGATAGTGTTGATGGGGATTAAGGTACTTGTTTTTCATTTGAATAGCCACAGAAATTTATTTTTATGAATAAACTTAAGCAAGTATTAATATGTTAAGAAAAGAGCTATTTTGAAATAAATAAATATATTAGTACGTGATCTAAGAACGTTTGAGATTTTCAATGAAACTGCTGTTAATTTGAACCCACCCAGCCGTGAACTTCAACACGGGAAAAATAGGCATTCGTTATTAAGTGAATTAACGTTAGCCCATTCTTGAGGAACATATTGAATTTATGCAATTTATTCAAGGTTTTTGACGTACATATCCACATTCAATTCTTGAAATTGACTTAACAAGGAAGTTCAAACGACACTTAAAAATAACGTACACAATTGTCAAAGCTTAACAAAAGCTTTTTTCATTCCTCGAAAAATGTCCTTCATTTATTTCCCAATGTTGGCAGCATTGAAATCCTTGGTATATCTATCATCCAAGAAGAACATACAAATATCCTTAAACATCCCAAACCGTAAATCAGTAGTGAGTGTTTTTTCGCCTTAGACAAAAATTTTCATTGCATAGCATTTCGGTTGTTGAAGAAAAATGATTGTCGGAAAAGAAAAGCCTTTAACAATGCTGAATTTACTTATCTCAGTTTTAAATTCATAAGGAAATGATTTAAGAAAAGTGTTGTAATGTTTTGTAGTTAGTATAAATGTATAGACACAAAAATTATGGAGTCATCTTTAAATGTTGTGAAATTTGTATGCAGCACCAAACCACATAAAATCAACTCGTAGATAAATTCGCCAGATAGGATAAATTTTAACCGACGACAACCCAAAATATATAAAATGAAAATAATGCGTTTGCGACATGCAAAACTAATAATTATCCTGATAGTGCTTGTGAATCTCGTCCTTTTCTATTATACCTGGAAATCGGTCCTTTGGAAATCCATTGTAGATCCTGGCGATGAGGATAATGGTAATAATCGATTGCACAAATCAAAATCCCCTCAATCAACAAAGGATAAAACAAAAACCGCCAACAAACACATCCGTAAATCGATAACAATTGTTTTTAGGACATTTTACACATTCGAAAATGATATCAAGCCATCGATTGACAGTATCTTGGAAATAATACCGAATATGCCGGTTCTAGTTGTCCAAGACACACTGCCCTATCCTCCGGTGACTTATGATACAAATCTTACCGAACCGAGTACAGTGCGGTTTCTTAATTTAGGATTCGATATTCAAAAATCTTCAAAAGAGCTGAATCCTTTGCTTGCCATAAAAACTAAATATGTCCTTTTTATGCCTGATAGCGTTCGTTTAAGCAATAAGAATTTGCTGCAGAAAATCCTAAAAGAAATCAATAACAGCCACAGAGAACAGGTTGATGTTGTGGGTGGGGGAGTTGGTGGTGGTGGTGGTGGAATTGTTGACAACGATGACATTGTCAGGAGGGTGGTGATTGTTCCATTTGCTGGCAATATGAAATCCTTCAGTAGCTGTACACAGGTGAATTTAGATCCCCCAAATTGGACGATACAGTACATAGCGGTAAACAGTACTGAAAAGTGTGATTTGGTAGGTTTTTTCCGGCATCAAAATTTTTCAATTATGTTTTTTAATTCACGTTTGAATTTGTTTAGTATCTGCAAAAACATGCGATTTTGGTTGACACAGGAGTTTTGCGAGAGATGCCAGATCCATTTGGAGCTCCATTTCCAGAACTGTTTTATATTCAAGCAAAAGCTGCTAAAATTGAAGTGAGTTTTAATATCCGCTCTTGGTGATGAACGTACTTTCAATGCCTTTGTCTTTTATAGAAAACAATATTTCCAAATTCATTTCAAGATGGAAGACGTCTATTTGCTTCGTATCACACCAAACAACGTCGCATGGAGAATCGTCGACGGCAATTCAAAGACATGTATAAAAAACTGCAAATCAAGCGGATCGTCAAACGATCCCATAAAATCTCCTCGAAGTCTGATCTCAAAGAGTCCCTCGGTCCATCGCATAACCTCGTTCTCGATGGACAATTTTCGTCATCGAACTTCTCGCTGCCCCAGGCAACTGAAATCGACTTAATAGGTTGTGAGAGAACCTCAAAATCTTGCGTTGGTCCTGTGTACAATATGAAGCCATTCTATGTGTACCTAAACAAACATACGCCACCGTGCTGTTTGGACAAACTAAAATCTACATTCAATCATGTCCTTGAAGAATTCGAAAACGTTGGCATTCGCTATTGGTTAGATAATTACGCCCTCAAGACAGCCATTGAAACCAATAATGTTTCGCCAGATGCATACGATATCGACATAAGTTTCAACGTCTTCGACTTGGAGCGTTCGAATTCACTGAAGAAATCCCAGACAAAGCCCTTCATCGACAATGAGGGCTTTTATTGGATGAAAGCAACCGATGGCCATTATTTTCGGGTACAGTTCTCGAAAGTCAACCAAATTGGACTTAATCTTTTGCCGTTCGAAATATCCGGCAACGAAGTGCGGCCAAATGCTTTTTTCGGTTGGAAGGCAAAGGAATTTTCCGGTGATTTCTTGCATCCTATGTCTACCGTTATATTTCTCGGCAAAAACATTCAGTGTCCGAATAATGTGAGAGAATATTTGGAATACAAGAATATTAAATGAAATTCACAATTTATGGTTGTGGTATAAAAACTTTTTTTGTTTTTTAAATGAAGCACAATTCGTGATGTGTGATATATTTTTTAAAAAAAATGCATTTTGTAGATGTTAATGATTACAAAATTTGTTAATTTTTATTGATTCAACATTTTTGTGTATGACTTACAATTTTTTTTAAATTTTTTATGCAAATTAAAAATAACACTTTTATGTTTAGATCTTAAGACGATTTGTTAAACTTACTGGATGATAAAAATAAATTTAAAGCAGTTAGTTGATATCCCAGTGTAAAACTGGCTTTGTTTAATGATAGTCCCAACCATTTTCTTAAAATTAAAATTTAATCTGTAATCTTTGAATCCGAGTAAAACTTATATTTGTTCCTTCTCTTGTATGTAAGCTTCCAACCTGGAAGCAGCTGGGAATTTCGAAAGGCCACATCTGTAGACTGAATAACAGCCACGACGAACAAAACCTCGGCGTCAGGCAGGAGCCTTTCATCGGACACGATGATAGCAAACAATTCCGTGAGCCCGACCGAGAAGAATTGAAAACGGCAATATCATGGCTGAAATCCAACAAAGCCGCTGGAGCAGATGGTCTAGCTGCCTAGCTGTTCAAAGTAGCATCGCTTATAAGATCCTCTCTGCCGTAATATGTGAATATCTGAAGCCTTTCGTCAACAACCTGATAGGTCCTCATCAATGTGGCTTCAGACCAGGAAAGTCAACCATCGACCAAATTTTCACTTTGCGGCAGATCCAATGAACTCCAAATCCATACCCACCTTTTCATCGATTTTAAAGCCGCGTATGACAGCATCTACAGAGACTCTGTCTGTCTGTCTGGTCAACTTCTAGCGTACGCCGATGATTGAGACAGAAACGGCAAAAATGGGTTTAGCGGTAAATGGGGGCAAAACAAAGTATATGCTGTCTTCGAGAAACGACACCAAACACCGACGGCTCGGACAGAACGTCACAATAGACGCATACAACTTCGAGGTAGTAGAGGAATTTGTCCACCTAGGCTCCGCTTTTAACACGGGCAATAACAACAGCGCCGAGATTAGACTATTGCTATAATCGCTGTTTCTTTGGGCTAAGAAAGCAATTGACTGGAAAAGCTCTATCTCGAGCAACTAAGGTAATACTGTATAACACCCTCATCATCCCAGTCCTGCTGTATGGTACAGAAGCATGGACCTTGACAAAATCGGATGAATGTGCCTTAGGCTGTTTCGAGAGGAAAGTTTGTCAAATAATCTTTGGCCCCGTGTGCATTGATGGGAAATGGAGAAGAAGCTACAACAGCTAACTTTATGGGTTTTACAACGAGGTGGACCTAGCCAGAAGGATCAAGGTCCAGAGACTCAGATGACTTGGTCAATTAGAGCGGATGGACACCAATTCTCCGGCCCGGAAAGCCTTAGACACTATTCCCGAGGGACGTAGAAGGAGAGGAAGATCGCGACTCAGGTGGCGCACACAAGTGGAAGAGGACCTCAATCAGCTTGGAGATTGCAAGACTAGAGCTAGCTAGCTAGGGTCCGCGCTGGCTGGTGGAGGCTATTGGTTGAGGCCCGAGTTCACATCGGATTGTAGCGCCACCTTAAGTATGTAAGTACCCTGGAAGCAGCAAAAACGGCGCAGGGACATAAGTCCCAGGGACATAAGTCCCAAATTTATTTTTTGGGTCTTATGTCCCACCTCAGTGGGACATAACACCCAAATTGAGTTTGGGATTTAAGTCCCACCCAAGTGGGTCATAAGTCCCAATTTTTTTTCTTGAAAGTGGGACATAAGACCCAAATTAAAAAAAAAATAGTTTGAATAAAAAAAATAGTAAATACGAAAATTAATAATTTTATTCTTGTTTTATGTATTTTAAAATTAAAAACAAAATACAACTGGAGATAAGATAATTCAAGAAGGGTTTCTTATTATAAATGATTGAAGTATTTTGAAGCATCTGTCTGCAAAACGGACATAGTAATTCATTTTTTCGAGCTATTGCCTCTTCCTTTAATGTTTAAAAACATTTATTACATATTTAAAAATGTTTGCAAGGTAATAGCACTATATTTCTTGGATTTTCTAAACAAATGGTGGAGAAAAGCAAGTTATAAGATTTTAGACAAGTATACAAATTTTGATAACACAAATATATATGTATGCATCAAACTTATTTTTTGAAAATATGAGAACAGAAACTTGCATATAAAATTTAAGTTTTAGAGACTTTATAAAATTAAAGCCCAAAAATCGCGCGATTTTTGGGCTTTAATTTTATAAAGTCTCTAAAACTTAAATTTTATATGCAAGTTTCTGTTCTCATATTTTCAAAAAATAAGTTTGATGCATACATATACATATATTTGTGTGGTGACGTGAAATAACGCCCGACGAAATAAGGCCCCATAGGGCTTTATTTCCATTTCTAATGGAAATAAGACCCCTACAAGGGTTGCGGTCTTATTTCCATTGCAACTTAGAAATAATGCCCGTGGGGCCTTATTTCGGTGTTTCTGTTTCGATTTGAAAGTTGGCGCAGGGAAACTCGTCCCGAGATCAGAATTCCCGAAAATTGTTTTCGGAGCTTCTGATCTTCTATGGAGTGTCATAAGTGCCGACTTCGATTTAGGGATTATTAATCCACTATGGTGGGTCAATAGTCCCAATTAGGTTTTACTTTTGATGGGACAAAAGTATAAAAAAAAGTGAAACAACGAATGTTCATGCTAAAAAAATAAATAAAAACCGTAAATTCCTGTATGTAGGTATACTACACTACAAAAAAATCTTACAAACAATTAGACCACGTTTCTTTATTAGCCGTCGACAAAACGTTCAGAGCAATTCGTTTTTCAAAGCTGTTGAGGTTTCCTTTTATTTGGAAAAGCAACCACTACACATCCTGTAATGCAAAGAAAGATTTTCGCAAGAATTTCAATTATTCATTTTCAGCATCTTTTTGAATTTCGACTGAGGATGAGGCCGATACGAAAAAATCAAGATCGATTTGATTTAATTGCGGGCGGAGCGGAAAAAATTTTGCCCAAAAGAGAATC
The DNA here is from genome assembly GCA_943590905.1 of Sphaerophoria taeniata. Classification (NCBI taxonomy): domain Eukaryota; kingdom Metazoa; phylum Arthropoda; class Insecta; order Diptera; family Syrphidae; genus Sphaerophoria; species Sphaerophoria taeniata. The sequence goes on from OX016540.1 coordinate 1,505,596, forward strand.
AATTTGGGGTGTGAAAATAAATACAAATAAATTTTTTCCGCTTGTGTCCATCCATCTTTCAATGTAAATGAAACCGCTTGGTTATATAAGGTGACAGATAGATACAATAAGATGAAATTGGCTTCAAGTATAGTGTACTTGTAGAATGCTGTACCCTCACAGAACTTTGACATCCCAGAGTGCAGAAGAACGTTTGCATTGGATAATGTTTTCTTAACGTCACATAGACTTAAAGCATGCGGTATGTTTCAGGTTTATGCACAGAAAAAACCTTGAAAATGTAATAAACTTATTTTATTGTTTTACAAAATGTTAAAATTAATCGCGAAGGTCGGAAACCCTGAATTAGATTTCTGGACAAATGAACCAGTATAGTAGGTCAGTAGTCGCAAAATGAAATTCGGCACTTATCACCCATTATTTTAACTTCTGGAAATGCGGCCTTATTTCCATGTAAAATGAGGCCTTATTTCCACAGTTCAATTGAAATAAGGCCTGTCGGGTGTTATTTCGATTTCTTCATGGAAATAAAGCCGCATTTAAGGTGGGGCCTTATTTCGTAGGGCGTTATTTCACGTCACCTATTTGTGTTATCAAAATTTGTATACTTGTCTAAAATCTTATAACTTTGATTCATGCTATTAAAAGGTTTGAATATATGCAGAATTTTTTCTCAAAATTTTAAGTACCAGTGCCATTAATTTCGAACACAAAGGGTGCTTTAGAAGATATTAAAAAACTTGTTTGAACCAGGTGCAGATTTTCCTAAGTACTTAAGTTTCTTTTCCGGCATTAAAATACTACTAGTTTTATCGTTAAGCAATACATACATGTACGTTATATGTGGGACATAAGGCCCAACTTTTTTTTTTGGGCCTTATGACCCACTTGGGTGGGACTTAAATCCCAAACTCAATTTGGGTGTTATGTCCCACTTGGGTGGGAAATAGACCCAAAAATAAAATTTGGGACTTATGTCCCTGCGCCGCAAAAACGGCTTCATAAATCTCAAAAAACACAAATGTTGATTTTGGCCACTACCAGAAATAGAAATTAATTACAGACCGCAGAACATGCATGCATACAACAAATATAGGAACAAAGACTAGAAAATATTTCATGTCTTGTCATGTTTCTTGGATTCGAATAAAATATTCAACACGATACACCTACTTACACAAAATAAATCAATGAATTGTCAATATATGAACAAATTTCTATAGAAACTAAAATCAGTTTGTGCTATCCTTTTTTAGCCGAGAAAAACAAAAAACAATCAAGCGAAAAATTCATTTTAACACTCGGTGCAGTGGTTTTCTTTGAGTATACTCATTGTGTTTTATTTTTGAAGTAATAATTTAAAAGAAAAAATCAAAAGCTGCCTTCATGGATCCAAAAAAAGCGCCGGTCGTCAAACCAAAGCGTCAGTCGTCCACGGTAAGTTTTGGCCCTTCAAATTTATTCGTTCATGATGAAACGATTGGAATATGGAATATTAATGAAAGGTTGTTAAAATGTTTATTACCCATTTTAATTGAATCATGTGCAACGATAAAAAAGAACAAGTTGTTGTTTATATTCCCTTCAAAAAGTTTTCTTTTTTATGATTTAAGTTCAGAGATAGTAATGTTGATTATAATGTCTCCAATTGATTATTCAATTTGATTCAGTAAAAGGGTTGGAACTTTGAAAACCTACTTATTCAAAAAAACCACGGTTACCTTGGAAATAACAGCTAAAGTAATTGCAAATTGCTTATCCTTACGCCGACCATTTGAATCAGGGGAGAAGATAGTGTGACATACCAAATTTGCTGAGGTATTATGGTGCGGCTTTGGATAGATGAAAGAACTTTTTTGAGAGCAGGTTCCCGCCGGATCCCGGCCGCAGCTCTGGCTGTGGTGGCACAGATGAAGGAAAAACTCCATTGGCAAGGCCGACGATGACGTTAAGATTATAAAATTATTTCAAATCCTTAATATGATTTAGATAAGCAAATATTGGTATCTTCTATTGGGTCCTGCAGTTCGTCATCAACAAATAACCTAATAGCTTGTAAAAGTTAATCGTTACTCTATGGTACTACCCGTTGAGAAATGGTTATGTGCGCTGGTCCGCTGCGCTGTGTAGTCTCGTAGTTGGATCGTAGAGGAGAGTGGATATGAAAGTAACAATTTGTACATTTTATACCATAAGTGTTAAACCAATGCCATCCAATTTTATCCTTTCATCGAGTGTATGCTGGAACAAAGGGGTGAAAGTCGAATGTTACAACCGTCCGTCTTGTCTTATCAATTATAACACGATGAAAGGACGGATGTAACACCAAATAAAAGTGAAATATTATTTTAACTTCAAATTTAGTTGTCCGTCTCCTTTTTCTTCCACCTCGTGTAGGAGCTGCTGCAAATTTTGATTTAGAATACGGAATAACGATTCCAGGAGAAAAAATTTATCCCGATGCAGTCTGAGAAATAATACCGGACTAGGACATGGTTTAAATTCGAAATTGCTTCTTGAATGAGAAGCTTGAGAAGATGTTGAAGACAATGATTGGTTTGAGACTTAATACGGATTTGGTCTCTCAGTAACATCGCTAGGGAAAAACTCATCATTCCCGAAAATATCTAGCAAAATTCCGGATACTCTGAAGCCTGACAGCCAATAACTGGGTACACGACGCGACGTCCTCAAGGGAGTCTCGAGAAAATTGAGCTCTACGAACAAAATAACTTAAAGTAACGTGGCAGATATTATAAGCCTTTTAAAAACACTTCGAATTGATTTTCGATTTTTAAAGACTTCGTCTGCTGTTTTTCATGACGTTTTTTCAAATCGTGCATCGGGAGGTTTTTTTGTTCTTTGTAGTGGCACTTTATACTCCCGCGATGGAAAAATTAATCATTTATCAATTTAAAGTCGAACTGTCGAACTGTCACCTTGTTCCAAACCTCCACTCAAAAAATGTAACAACTGTCCAGGTCCACCACCACATCTCGTTTTTCTCGTTTCAATAAAGGAAAAAATTAATATTGTTTTAAGACAGCTACTATTTGCTTAAAAGAATGTTATTCGAAAAAATACAACGAACAAATTACATCAGGACCCAAATTTCACGTTTTCAACTTTATTTGGCACAATTCAGTAGGTACATTGACATTTGCATTCTTATGGGTGCATTCAGGACCGAATTGCCAAGATTTCTGCATTTATAAATGAAGGCATATAATAGTCTCAGGGTTTTGTTAAAGTTCAATGTTACAACCGCCCCGTGTTACTTTCGTACCCACTCTCCCCTACCCTACTAATTCCTTGACAGTTAAGTACACTAGTCAAAAAAATTAAAGGAACACTTGAAAAAACTCAAATATTGAGTGGTTCTTTATAAGGCTGTATCTCAGGAGAAAAAATTCGGATTGAAGTGAAATACAAAGTTTTTCAAAGGTTATAATTTCTTTTCATATTATTTTGAGTTAAGAAAATACCGTTACTCGTTTTTACTTGAGCGTAAAAAATGTTCGCTCATTTCCAAAATTGAAAAAAAAAATATAGTTTGATTTGTCATAAAGTAAGCGGAAATTTTTTTTTGCAATCCAACCGATATAACATTCAATTTGACAATTTGACAATTTTCCCATACTTCAGACGTGTATTTGTGTGTGTGCCTTGGTGTTTAAAATCGGTGCAGGGAAATTACTCCACGGGAATCTGCTCCACATGGGAATTTACTACACTCAAAGTGGGAATTTGCTCCACCTTTTAAAGTGGAATAAATTCCCACTGCGAGTGGGAAATAACTGCATAATTGTGTGAGAAAGTAGTCCACTAAAAGTAAAAAGTGTGAAAAACAATTATTGCACTTCTTATTAAAAAAAAATTTCAGAATTCGATTTTTTTCTTTGAACTATAAAATACAAATAAATTAACCTTTTTTTTACTATTTGTGGACAAAATTGACAGAGCAATTCATTTTTCAAAGCTAACAGCTGCCGTTTCCTTTAATTTTTAAAAGAAACCACCACGCACCTTTGTAATGCACGCTTGTGTCTGGAAAGCAGGTGATGCATTGCAATGATTCGTTTTGAACATCTTTTTTCACTTTCGTCTGAGGATTATGACGATCTGAAAACTGGAACATTTAAAATCGCTTTGGTTTGGTTGGGAGCGAAATCAGCGGAAAAAATTTTGCCCAAAAGAGAATGAATTTGGGGTGTGAAAATAAAAAAAATCGAGCGATTTTTTTTATTTTCACACCCCAAATTCATTCTCTTTTGGGCAAAATTTTTTCGGCTCGCTTCGCTCGCTAGCAATCATTGTACCTGCTTCATTTTTTGGTTCAAGCTCCAAATTCTTTATTGAAATAATATTTTAAAACATGTGAGACTGAGTTAAGGTTTAGTATTGCAAGAATAGTACTTACGTCAGCATCCACATGATGCAAGAAAACTGAACATCCCATCAATATAAAAATGTCTTTCTGATGGAGCTGTTGATGTAATAGAAACAGCTCAGTTATTTTAGGGGACAAAAAGATGCAATAAGATGAAACTGGGTTCAAGTACAGTGTGCTTATAGAATACACTACTCTCACCGAACAACAAAGTTCAGGAGAACGTTTTCATGGGGAACAGTTTCCTTAACGTCACATACACTTAGAGCATGTGGTATGTAAACCTTGAAAATGTTATGTTCAAACTGTCCACTCAATTTATTGAATTACAAAATGTTTAAAACTTATCACGAAGAAACCCCGAATTTAATTTCAGGACTAATGACCCACCTAGTGGGTTTGTAGCCCCAAAATAGAATTCGGCACTTATGTTCCACCATAGTTAGACTTTGCGGAAAAATAAATAATTGTTTAAATTGTAAAATGATGTTCATATTCAATAAATTGGTTGAATTTATCACATAAATTGATTGCATTATAATTACTAAACATTCCTCGTAAAAACCTGTATAGCTGAGTTTCATGCTGGGAAATAATTCCACCAAAAAAATTGTGCAGTCATTTCCCACTTGCAGGGGGAATTTATTCCACTTTTAAAAGTGGAGTAAATTCCCACTTTGAGTGGAGTAAATTCCCATGTGGAGCAGATTCCCGTGGAGTAATTTCCCTGCACCTTAAAATCTTGTGTTACCACATTGATTTTCAATAGTGGCTTTACGTATAACAGCACAATAAAAGAACACGATTCTGTTTGATGTTATAAAACATTTTACCAATTGAGCTATAGTTTGATTATTATCAAATAAAAAGTAACAAAACAAACAATAACAACCTTACCTTCTTTTTCCACTTCTTTCAAATTTAAATTGCTTAAGCTGTGCCTCCTCCTGTCTTGTCATTGCACTCTGGCAAGCAGTTTTACCATCTCAATTTATTTTTATGATCTCTCATCATGAATTTCCTGAAATCTTTCGCCGTAAATAAAGTTCTTAAATTCGCAAACAAAAAATAGATGTGCGCCCACAAAAATAACTTCAATTAACCTCTTTTTATTTCATTGAGCTTTAATTTCATATACACGTCATAAATGTCATCAAACATACATCATTGCTTACCATAATGGCATGTCACCATAAATTTAATTAATTCAGCATTCACTATCTCTATTATTTTCGATATTTACAGGTTCCACCATTCGCGCTGACAGCAAAATCATTTTCTTCGAGAAACCTGGTTGGTATGCTTTCCCTCTTTCCGAAGGGCCTTGAGTTCCGCTTCCGTTGTATACACTTGTTTTTGTTCTTGATCCATACATGCACTTGCTAGCATTGAAACTTTGTTTATATCCTTTCCACAAAGACGTTCAAAACCAACTCCTTCTTTCGTTTCATGATGATTTTCCGTTTTGTTTTTTTTTATCCTTGCGGTTCCTTGTTGTTTTTGATTAAATTCAAAAATATCAAAGGTCTTATTTCATGTCGAGAGTAGCAGCCACTGCGGCAGACGGCTCGGCGGTTGATGGGTTAACTGTACTCAACTTCTAGTCAGTTGTTCATTAACCGAGTTTGAAAAAGCATGTGGAAACTGGTGAATGCAGTCGCGGTACATAAACTTGATTTTTGATATTTTCTTGTAGATATTTCGTTTGTTGTTGGTTCAAAATCTTGTAGAAGGATTTACTGTACATAATTTGATTTTGATTTCTCTCCTGTTTCAGTTGTAGTCAAAAACTTAAAAGAATAAACTTCCATTGTTTATTAAAATGAATGAAAACAAAAGTCCGAGTGATAGTTTAGAGATTATAAATATTGAAAGTTCATCTATAGAAAATGACAGTTGTTGTGGTGGTGTGGACTCTAAGGTAGATTAAGAACCTTTAGAGACCTATTTTCTTGCATGTGATTTTCAAACTTAATTTTTTGTTACTAAAACAAATATTAATAGACGTGTTTCAGCAAAAGGATTACACATTAACTTTAATGGTAAGTATTTTATTTTTTTAGCCTAAGTGGTATTAAACTTTGACATATGATTATGAAACCAAAGAAAAGAGGAGAGAAACAGATAAGTTGAAGTTTTGCAATGAGAATCAATTTTGAAATGTATGTGGTAAGTGAAAGCAAAAATTATTCGACCATAAGGCTTTTCAGAAGCATGACCTTTACCAAATAGTATAGCATAGGCACAGCATGGTTTCAGGCAAATTCTTATATTTAAACCATTTTTCTCAAAACTGCACTTTTTGCAAAATATACCTTCATACAGCTCACATTTAATTGCAGATTAAGTGATTATTTCATTTTCCTTTTCATTAGCTTAACAAACAACAAAACCAACAACCAGCACAATCGCAATCAAGGCTCAAAACTGGAGCTGCAGGCGATGAAGGCAATGCTGCTGAGGATTTCGAGGCATGGATGAAATCCCGTCAGTTACTTAAGCCTGATGACCAACTTGATTTAACAGAGGCTGAATTATCAGAAGAAATACCAAAAGCCCTCGAACCGAAAAACACGAATGTTATTGACAATTTAGTCGCTTTTAGCTTCAAGGACAGAGCTTTTGTTTCGGTAAAAATGTTGTTTGCTTGAAATTTCAAATAATAAAAAACCAACAACATGATGTAGCTTCCACCGGAAGGCAGCATAGTGACTATTTTTGGTTTCGATGGAAATTGCCTACACATCGATTCCCATGAGGCAAAAGTGCAAATGGAAGAGTATGGTCAGACGGGTATGTATAAGGATGACGTTGATAATGAGCAACATGTCAACGTTTTTATGAACACTTTTTATCCTTTGAATCCTCCTCTTGTCAATTGCATGATTGCATGTTGAATCGCTTCCTTGCATGATATTTAACCTCTATCTGCCAAACAAACCTATTTATGGAACAAGGTTACGAAATCCCACCTCCGAAAACTGCCAGAGTCCAAACGTATACTGAAGAGGCCACTGCCCCACCAGCCGCTGGAGCCGGTGGTGATGGACCTGCGGTTGAGGAAACCGGAGATGGAGGTGGCGACGCCGATGGCGAAGCAGCTCAAGCTGAGGAGGGGGAAGGCGATGAAGGAGCTGCTGCTGAAGGTGATGGTGGCGAAGGTGGTGGCGATGGTGGTGGTGATGGTCCTGGTGAGGGTGCTGGGGATGGTGATGGAGAAGTAGCTGCAAAAGGTACATTTTTGATCAGCTCTAACAAATTTTTAAAAAAATATTATGAATGTCCAATTTGTAAATATTTGTATATTTTTAAGGATTTTCCCCATCTCCTGCGTGTAAAATACGGCTTGAACTATTAATTAATTTATTTTTTCTTCGGACTTGCGCCCTCCAAGTTAATTAATAACAGACTTATTAATTTTTTTATTCTTTAAGCTTTTTGAAAATAGAACCAACTATTTCCTTAGGGCCGGCCCCTAACTCATAAGAAAAACGGATCAGAAAAAAATGTATTTTCCAAATAATATGACGACTTTCCGCCTTGAATGAGAATGAATAGTTTTAATCTTCATATTCAGCACTTACCTCTAAAAACAGACTTTTCACGACTCAACTTAAAAAAAAAAAAATATAATTTCAGAAACACCCGGAGCGGTCGTAGGTGGAGCAAAAAAACGCAAGTTGATCAATCAATTTAACTTTTGTGAACGTGCATCCTTAACGTTCACCAATCCGACGAGGGTATTTATCATTATATAGATATTAATATTTGCATCAAAAATAACCTAAAAGGTTGCAGTGTGTGGAAACCCAAACCATTCCACCGCCGCGGTCAACATATTCCACGAATGTCCTTCAATGGACAATATACGACAGTTACATCGAAGACTTTGCCCAGCAACAGAAGGAAAAAGAAAAGGATAAAAAGGTTTTGTTGTTAAATAAGATAACTCAAAGATTATAGTTATCTGAACGTTTTTTTCCACTCAGCATGTAGCTGTAAAAAAGGATATCAAGAAGAGAGATGTACAAAAGGAAGCCGCACTCGAATTGAATAGAAAATACCTGAAATGTTGGCAAATTCTTGAGCGCATGATCAACCAAAATGTTCACTTTGATGTTGCAAGTGATTATCGATATTGGGAAGATCCTTCTGATGAGTTTCGAGATGGCGAAGGAACTCTCCTACCACTGTGGCAATTTAGTTACGAAAAAACTAAAAAAGTCAATGTGACCGAAGTGATGTTCAATCCGCACTATTACGATTTGTTTGCGGTGTGTTTTGGTTCACGTAAGAAAGAGGTTTCGCTTAAAAAACGTTAAATACTAGCTACTAATATTTTGTCTTGCTTATTTAAGATGACTTCATGAAACAACCGGCTGAGGGTGGCATATGTTTGTTCACAATTAAAAATCCATCATTTCCGGATTATATTAGTTGGGATTCTTTTTATAAGCTTTGTATTTTGTATGGATTTTAAATTTTTGTTTTCTTGCAGTTATGACAGAGAGTGGTGTTATGTGCTGTGATATTCATCCCAAATATCCTTTCCTATTAGTAATTGGTAAGAAAGAGCCGTGGTTCCTTCACTACTCAGTAGCCAGCACAGTAATCAAGTGCGAATAAAACGCTCAAATTCACTTTATCTATCAAATTCAATTTGTATGGCAATTGTTGCATAAAACGTCGCAAAATGGACCTCAGGGTTGCGTCTCGGATTAAGAAAAATAGCAAATACTTCAACATAAGAGTGTTCATAAATCAGATCATTAGATTCTTTGTATATGGATTTACCTAGTACTATCAAGAATGGTTTTCAAGCAAGCAAGCAGAGAACACACATTACAAACTAATGTAAAAAACTGTCAAAAAACTGTCAAACCAAGCAGAAAACCATTCTTGATATTAACTGGTAAATCCATATACAAAGGTCAAACCAAGCAGAAAACCATTCTTGATATTACCTGGTAAATCCATATACAAAGATTAGATTCACGTAGCAAAATAATTCTTCTTAACGCTATCAGCGCTGTCTTCTTTTCAATAATTGAAAGTTCTATCGCCGGCACAACACTGTCATATTTTTACTGGTCTTCTGCAATTGAAATTGTTGTTTGCCAAGGGAAATTTTGCTGTGCTGGCTACTTGCTCACAAAAAAACAAGGATAAGGTTTCACATTTGCATTTTCTTGTTTGAAAACGAAATTTCTAAGGCATGTACGATGGGAATGTTGCTGTGTATGATCTAAAAGATCTATCGAATGGAGCTCTTTATATGTCTCATGGTGTTAACGGGAAACATGCAGAATGTGTTGTTGAGGTAATACGATAACAAAGTCAATTGTTCAAGCCTTTTTCAAACAGCTTTGACTTCGATGTAGTTAAAATGGGGTCCAGATCAAGCCGATGGAGAAATTAACTTCTTTACAGCCTCAGGTGATGGCCGAGTATTCAATTGGGTGTTGATGCAAAACGATTTCTACATCACTATTATCATAAACCTCTATCTAGTCAATACTATAATTGAAGGTCCTGATGGTACGCAAATGCGATTGAAGGCATGTCCCACGTGCATGACATTTCATCCTACAAATCCTGAAATATTCCTAATTGGCACCGAAGAGGGTCTTATCTATAAATGCAGCACAGCATACTCGTCAAAATATCTAATAACCTACAAAGCACATTATTTATCGGTTTATCGAATTGATTTCAATAAATTCAATTCGAATATCTTCGCTTCGTGTAGTGGCGATTGGAGAATCAAAATTTGGGAAGATATGCGCCCCGAACCGTTGTTTATTTTTGATTTGGGATCATGTGTGGGTGATGTCAAATGGGCTCCATACTCAAGTACAGTATTTGCAGCAGTTACTTCTGACGGAAAGTGTTATGTGTTTGATTTGAATGTGAACAAATACAAGGCCATTTGTGCACAAGCGATTGTTCCCAAAAGAAAAAACAAGCTTACAAAACTGAGTTTCAATGTGAAACTTCCCTTTATAATTGTTGGGGATGACAAGTAAGTGCAACAAGAGAAGGTATCTTCAAAGCGTTTTTTCCAACATTGTTTTTTACTTTCAGAGGAACAACATTTTCGCTAAAACTTTCACCAAACTTGAGGGTGATGGTGAAACCACCGAAAAAGCAGCAATGGTTGGATCAACAGACACTTCAAATACAAAAACTTGACAGGATTCTTTCATTGGTTAGGGAGTTGCCAGAAGGGCAAGTTGTAAAGGATACCACTACAACAGTACAAAGTTAAAATTTGATTTGTCTTGTATATATGTACAAATAAAATTTAAAAGTTAATTGAAACAAAATCATAATTTAGAACATGTTTACCTTCGTCGGTACCTAATGAGTAACAAAGAAGTTTTGCAATAAATTCAAATTACTTGTGCTAATTTGTTCTGTTCATCAAGTGACTTTCACAAGATCGTTAATTGTAATAGATGGCCTATTGCTCGAGCATTTTTGCCGATGTTTTCTGAATTTGCACTTGAATTTCTCACAATCTTAAGACTTGCAAAGAGTTGTAAGAAAGAAAGACGATCATCACCGATGGGATTGTTTGATAAAATCTGAGACAAGTTAGTTAACAAAAAGACTTGTTGCTTGTTCCTTAAAAAGATAAAATTTTACAATTGTTTTTTGGGTACAAACCCACTCAAGGGATTTTTTATATTATTACTATGCCAGAGACACAGTGACTGCATTAGGATAAAAGGGTTGGAAAGGAGGTGTCCGTATCGGTGTACATTGGTCTTGAATTCTTGATTGGGAAAGACAGAGTGTGGAAGAGAGTTACACATTCGCGTAGTACGGCTAAGGAATGATTCTCTATACTATTCGGACGAACGAAGATGGGCTTGAGGGTAAACTGATGAGTATTCCTAGAAGCGCGAGTATTACGGGGGAAAAGTTTGAGGGGAAGAATGCAACTGGCTATTTCTCTAGAGCACTTACCGTAGAAGTAACGATAAAATAGAGAGAGACATGAAACGTTACGACGGTGATCAAACGAATGGAATGACGAAGTGATGTCTCTATCACCGATAATTCGTAGAACTCTTTTTAAAATACCATCCAAGAGGCTTAAGTATGTAGCATGGAGCACCAGCCCAGAGATGAGACTTGTTCTCAAGCTTTGGAAGGATATAAGTCTTATAGATAGTCAGTGATGCACATACCGAGAATCTCGAGATGTTCGGTCTCATTGATGCAAGTGCCACTCAAAGGGGGTATATTTAGCTTCAACGATACAAGACATCATTGAGTTTTCGAAGCATTAAACCACAGATAATATAGATCGAACTGGGACGTAGTGGTACGTCCCATGGAATTGAAAAATGGTAATTTTTTTTCTCTGCGTGCGATATCTATGTAACTATATTATCTGTGATTAAACTCTACGCGATTTTGTATTCCCCATTGTACAATGCTGTTTAAGTTAGAGTTTAATGAGCTTATCATATTTGGTGTTGCAGTTCCACATCCGAAGAGGAAGGATGTGAGTCTGGAAACGAATAAGAAAAGCTAAGGGAAATATCGTCAGCGAAACAATTTATTAGATAAGAAGTAACAGACAACAGATCATAAATGAAAATGAGAAAGAGGGTCGGAGACTAAACGGAGCCCTGGGGCACACCAGCATTTATATTATGGGTTTCAGACTTGAATCCGTCCAGTACCAATGTCTTATCCAACGAAGGAAAGATTCGTCGATACCGAAAGCACGCATTTTCGATAAAAGAGCAAAATGCCAGACTGCGGTGATGCCTTAGGAACAAAAGGCAGGATGCAAAAGAACATCATTGCTTGGAACTTGCCTGGGGTCCATTGATTTGACAGTTCCAAATTTAAAATCAGCAAATAAAAGAATTAACACAACATTGGGTTATAGTCCAGTCATTTGGTAAAAAAAAGAGGGTTACCTGGAAAGTTTTCCGGGAGTTTTGAAAATTGGTTAATTTATAGATTTGGGTATGCTCTCTTCGAATTTCAACTTTGCCACCTCGTACCCCCGCCGCTCGCGCCGCCATCTTGAAAAAATGGCGTCTAAAAACGTTTTTTTATGAATATCTCCCTTCATACGCATTTTACGAAAAAAATATTTATGTACAAAATTAAACTAGAAAAAATTTCCTACAATTTATGTATCAATAATTTTTTTCATAAAATCAATAGTTTTTGGCGTACGAGCGTCACAAAGTATCATTCATCATATTACGAGAAATAAACTGCGCTTCAACTGAATAAGCACAAAATTCTTCTGAAGTTTGCTGTCCATTTTTTCCTAACTTTGAACGTTAATGCATCATTTGATGATGCTTACCGATAGCTTATGATGTTGAGAAAACAAATCAAAAAGAATGATTTAAAAAGGACCACTATTTTTTCCCTGCCTCTCATGCAAAGCTTTCTAGATTGAAAAACTCAGTTTTTTTTTTGCGTCAACTGAATAAGCACAACTTTTAAAAATGCAAATAAAATCAATCGGAAAGAAATGAACAAAATTTTCTTTAAATAATTTGTTTAATGGTTATTTCTAGTATTGGGTACTACCACCTTTATGCTTGATTACTTCATAAATTCGGGCTGGCATGGAATCGTATAAACTCTTTAAGTAGTCCAGCGAAATTTCTCTCCATGGTAACTTAATGGCTGGAATAAGCGATTCTCTGTCCTCAAACTGACGGCCTGACTCATAGACTTTACGTACCAACCATCCCCATTCATTTTCTATAAGGTCCAGGTCAGGTAAATAGGGTGGCCGTTGAAGTAATTCAACATTCTAGGCCTGTATCCCACTTTTGACAGTGCACGACGTTTGGATGGGGTCGTTGTCATATTGGAAAATCCATTTATAGGGTCCAAAAATATCCGAAAATGAAGGAAACTTTCTTTCCAATATTCTTTTGTAGGTAATTGCAGTCCTTTTTGACGTTTAAAACTCAAGCTCAATAGCCCCATAGTAGCTAACTGCTCTCCATAGCATAACCCCACCTTTTCGACTATGATGCCGCGCTAAAAATCGGTCTTCTTTTCGCAAATCGTGAAAGTAATAATTTAAATGATCAGGGCCATCAAAATTGAAACTCTCCCCATCCGAAAAAAACCGCGTTTTTCGCACGCTTTTCCAACTCACATCGAGTCTAGAAAATCTTAAACGAATATCATTTCGTTGCTCGTTTAATGGTGGTTTCTTTTGGAGTTGCAATCATTTTAAATGATCTGCGCTGTTTGGTACTCTGTGGACTGTTGAAACACCTGCAGTTACACCAACTTTTTGTTTAATTTTTACGTGGAGCCACATGAACTGGGAGCACATCTCAAAATTGTTCGTCGATCAACTTCGAATGTTGCCGTTTTTTACTAACTTTCATGTTTTTCTCGTACAAACTTTTGTTTCTGAGGTACGAATAGACAACACTAATGGCGTTTTTTTTTTTGGTAATCCGGAATTGTACACGGAACTGTCCGATTCCGGATTCCAAACGAACAGGCAAACACAATTTTTTGCTTCTAAGGGTTGAATGGTTATGTATTTGTGAAACCTCATTATGCAGAATTGCAGATGACATGACATTGTTTTTAATTTCTTTATTTGTAAACATGGCAGCGAGTACGTATATGCGAGTGTGTGCATGTATGCGTGATTTTGTTTTTGATTCTGACTTCAAATTCGGAATCGTTTTTCTGTTCTATTCAGAACAAGAACTGTCATCTTGTGCCAAGTGAACGAGTACAGAACTGTTCGGAACAGTTCCGGACGACCAAAAAAAAACGCTATAAGACTCCGATCAACGTTGGTAGCTATAGCACGCACGGTCAGTCTTTATTCTTTTAACGAATCATCCTTAACTCGTCCGACACTATTAAAGCTTCTGATCTAACCATGTTTTTTTTTAATTTTAATTTAACGGCTAAATGCACTAACAGCACTTCAACTTTTGATTTGGTATACCGATTAACTTAAAACTCTCAGAACCAACTAAAATAATGAGAGTGAAAGATCGTGTGCTTATTCAGTTGACGCAAAAAAAACTGAGTTTTTTAATCTGGAAAGCTTTGCATGAGAGCCAGGGAAAAAATAGAGGTCTTTTTTAAATTATTCTTTTTGATTTGTTTTCTCAATATCATAAATGATGCATTCACGTTCAAAGTTAGGAAAAAAAGGACAACAAACTTCAGAAAAATTGTGTGCTTATTCAGTTGAAGCTCAGTGTATTTCTCGTAATATGATAAATGATACTTTGTGGCGCTCGTACGCCAAAAACTATTGATTTTATGAAAAAATTATTGATACATAAACTGTAGGAAATTTTTTCTAGTTTAATTTTGTACAAAAATATTTTTTCGTAAAATGCGTCGGAAAGGAGATATTCCCGAAAAACCGTTTTTAGGCGCCATTTTTTCAAGATGGCGGCGCGAGCGGCGGGGGTACGAGGTGGCAAAGTTGAAATTCGAAAAGGGCATACCCAAATCTATAAATTAACCAATTTTCAAAACTCCCGGAAAACTTTCTAGGTTAAACTACCAAATGACTGGACTATAACTAAATACTTACTTCTGTTTCTGCAAAAACTCATTCAAAAATTCAAGCTCAATTTTCAAATTTTCCTTTATTCAGCAGCTTTTACTCTTGAAAAGGCAAACTTTTTTAAAGTGAATAATCCAAAATATCTGGTTTTTAAAAAGGTACTTGTTATATTTATCAAGTCAGTTGACGATATCTTAAGATTCGAAAAGGAATTTCAGGTAAATAAATGCACATCATAAAAATTAAAGGACCGAATAAAATTGAAAATATCGTCCATAGAACTATTGACAAAAACCAAATGTTCATTTTTTTTTAAACAAGTTGCTTCTTCCTTTCTATGTAAATTGGTTTGCTTAAAATTAATTTCTTAATAAAATAATATCTAAATCTATAAACTAGTATCACTTAGTTTTATTAATATTAAGTAGTTGTCAAGTGTCTTCTCAACATCTTTTTCCGCAAGTTAAGATCGCCACCTAAAAGTATAAAGAGAAAATGTGTTAAAAATTAACTAACTGTTCATTTCAGGGTTTCGTTTTAATTATTCAACGAAAAACTCAACAAATAACAAACTGGCAAATAAACTTATCTGATATTCATCGGTCGAATAAATAAGACCGTTATTCGTCAGATAAAGTCTATCTGACGATTGAAAAATCCAATATTTTATTATCTGTCGAATAAACGCTATCTGCATGTTTATCTGACGATTGAAAAATCATCTCTTAATGAAATAAATTATATAATCTCGCAAAATAAACACAGTTTTAATCAGTTACTCAAGTAGACAACTTGTATGTGATAATGTCTAGTGTCAAAAAAATTATTCAAACATTCCTTTAAATGCTACATTGAAAAATGTTATTTATGGAACGCAGATAATTCTTGTGATAAAAATAATAACACTTGAGTAAACGGAATAACTCTATAAAATTAGAGAAAACATCGAAATCTGTATTTTTCACTATCGTCATTTAGCAATAGCAACAGGAATTTCAAACTCAGCTAAAATTTCTTTTTAAATATAAATTGTGCACTTACATTATATAAAAATAGCTATCACTGTCTTTTCTTTTGATATCGTGTATTTTCCCATCGGAGCTACCACCACCAATGTTATTGGAGCCGACATTGCTGTTAGTACCACCATATCCATTTTGTTGTTTACTATTTGCATACGAAGTCTTATTAGTAGCGAAAAAGGTTTTAACAGCGTCCATGATAGATACTAGAAATACAAATTTTAAGCTTTTATAAAAACGTTGTTAAATTATTTGGTTGAAACATATTGTAATTTTTAAGAACGAACCAAACAAAAACTTATTCCATCAAAATGCTAGGAGGTATCGCAAAATGCAAAAGAAGAATGAAAATAGTATAAACACTTACTATTTCGTTGTAAAAGTAAATCAAAATTCAAAACTGCAATCATATTTCATAAATAAAAAATTAATGCATAAAAGACCAAAATTTATTTTTTTTCTCGCAGTTCATTGCAAGCATTTTGTGACTCACTGTACTTTCCAACAAAAAGTTTGACATTTTCTATCCACCACGTTCGATCTATTTTCACCATACATCGCTGAATGCGTCAATTCAAACTTCAAAGTGACAAATCAAAAATAATTTTTATTTTACATGAATTTTAACTTTTTCGTCAACCGGTTGTTTTTTCTCTTATAATTTCAATCGCCACGAAAAAACGAAATAAATGTCTGAAGTAGAAAAAGCTGCAGCGGCAGCAGGATCTGCTGGCGATGATACGATTTTCGGGAAAATATTGCGCAAGGAAATACCTTGCAATTTTATCCACGAGGATGATAAGGTGAGAAGTTCATTAATTTGTATTTTTCTAAATGTTCACACAAAAAAAAAAACAATTCACAGTGTGTTGCATTTCATGATGTTAATCCCCAAGCTCCAATTCACTTCCTCGTGATTCCAAGGAAACCAATTGCTCAACTATCTCTTGCTGGTGACGAGGATGCCGAGTTATTAGGTATTTTGAGACACAGACTTCCATCGACACGTGCACTTGAATTTTTTTTTATTCTCGCAGGTCACCTTATGATTGTGGGTAAAACTTTAGCAAAGCAATTAGGACTGGGTGATGGTTTTCGTGTGGTTATCAACGACGGAAAACATGGAGCTCAGTCGGTCTATCATTTGCATTTACATTTCATCGGCGGTCGACAAATGCAATGGCCACCTGGCTAATTGTGTTTTAGTTTGATTTGCATCAATAAAAAGAATACAAAACTGAATAAAAATAAACACTTGAATTGAAAAGAATTCTTGCTTGTTTTTGTTGATTTTAATTAAGTACGAAGCCGTGTAGGAGTGAACCCATTTAGGTATTTTGCGATTAAGAGGAGGTGCTCCTATTCATAGAGCTTTATTTGGCATTCCTCTTAATTATCATTGAACCATATTTATTCGAAAAAGAGATGTTGAATGAGATAGATAGAATAGGTGTTATGAACAGGTACTATACTATACAAACGCATTGCAAATCTATCCTGAAACAGTCATGTTCTAATTGTAAAGAATACCGACACACCTGATAAAGTTATTGAATTAATTTGTATTTTGATAATGTAATCGATTGTAATAAAAGTTGTAAAATCGAATATTTTGTAACAAAACAACTAAATGTAATAGTCTCATGATGTAACTTCCGATGCTTGTATATAGATACTTAGGGTTATAGTTTAAGCATAGCACGCTTGTAATTGCGCATATTTGAAGCATTTTCCTCATTGAATATCTGTGTCTTATCAAATTTTGTTTCGAACAAAGTTCAAATCAAACGTTTTCCAGTAAAATGAAAGTGTGCAACTTTTACTGTGTATTAAAATATCGATCTTGATGGAATTAATTGGTAGAGCTTTTTTGGAATTTCAGTGTTTATTCCCATGAGCAAAATTCAATAAATTATCTGGGGAAGGCGTTTTCTCATTTCTAATCAGCGATAAGATAAGACGCCAGAGTGAACTGATTATTTTTTTAACAGTCACACATGCACTCCTTCTTTGTTCTTCGTTGCCAGACAGATTTAATCGTAAATAGATACTTTTGTTTACAGTCTATCATATTCGTTGTCGTTCTTGTAAGAAAAAGATATGAATATTTACATGAATACATATACATTTCCAGCCATGTTTTTTTTTCCTATCTTGAAATTTACTCTTTTTTTATAAAAACAGACTATATCAATATCTAGCGATCAAAATCAGAAACTTAAAGAGGGTTAATGTCAGACTTCCGGTTTTCACCTGATGTCACATAATTATAGGAGCGCCAACTACAGACTAATCAGCCTACTTAACAACGCTTACAAGATCCCCTCTGTCGTAATTAGCCCTATCATCGTATCCGTTTGGAGAAACTTATAGCGTTTTTTTTGGTCGTCCGGAACTGTTCCGAACAGTTCTGTACTCGTTCACTTGGCACAAGATGACAGTTCTTGTTCTGAATAGAACAGAAAAACGATTCCGAATTTGAAGTCAGAATCAAAAACAGAATCACGCATACATGCACATACTCGCATATACGTACTCGCTGCCATGTTTACAAATAAAGAAATTAAAAACAATGGCATGTCATCTGCGATTCTTCATATGAGGATTCACAAATACACAACCATTCAACCCTAGAAGCAAAAAAATGTGTTTGCCTGTTCGTTTGGAATCCGGAATCGGACAGTTCTGTGTACAATTCCGGATTACCAAAAAAAAACGCTATTACGATCGTAGAAAAGTTCCGATTCCGACATTTATTTTGTTCATGGTATCCGTTTCGTAAAGTAAATATTGACGTGTAATAACGCATGTCGTTCCGCAAATGTTCATAATTTAGCTGTCGGAACAATCGGAGACGCATAGCGTTAGTTGAATTTTTGCTTTTCGCCGCATGAAATCTTGATGCGTTACTCTGAGTTTGACATTTCAACGCGAATTGAATTTTTTTCTGAGGTACGTACGATTTAACAATCGGAACCCTTAGGATGATACCAAATTCGTATATTTCGTACAAATCGGATAGAATTTTGTTACGATCGGATACGGCGATAGGGCTGAATATGTCTGAAGAATTTCGTCAACAGTCTGATTGGTCCTTATCAATGTGGCTTCAGACCAGGAAAGTCAACCATCGACCATTTTTTCACTCTGCGGCAGATCCTGGAAAAAACCTATGAACTCCAAATCGATACCCACTACCTTTTCATCGATTTTAAGGCCGCGGCGAACTGTATAAAGCTATGTCTAGTTTTGACATGCCTGCCAAGCTCGTTCGCTTGTGTAAAATGACGCTGGAGAACTCACGCTGCGCCATCAAGGTTGGCAGCGAGCTTACTGAATCTTCCGATGTCAAAAAAAGATTCAGACAAGGCGATGTACTGTCATGCGATTGCTTTAATATCGTTCTTGAGAACATGCTGCAAAACTCCACTGTCACTATCTTCTAAAAGTCTGTTCAACTTCTCGCGTCATGTTACGCCGATGATATTAATATAATGGGAAGATCACAGCGTGATGTCGATGGCGCCTTTGTGAGAATTGAGACAGAAGCGACAAAAATGGGTTTAGCGGTAAATGGGGGAAAAACGAAGTAATGGAGTTTGTCTACCTAGACTTCGCTATAAACACGGGCAATAACACCAGCGCCGAGATTAGACGAAGAATAACTCTTGCTAATCGATTTTTCTTTGGGCTCAGACAGCAATTGAGTGGAAAAGCCCTGTCTCGAGCAACTAAAGTAAAACTGTATAACACGATCATCCCAGTCCTGCTGTAGCGCATTCACGGACGTTGACAAAATTGGATGAATGTGCCTTAGGCTGTTTTGAGATGAAAGTTTTTCGGATCATCTTTGGGCCCGTGTGCATTGATGGGGAATGGAGAAGATAATACAACAGCGAACTTTGCGGGCTGAACAACGACGGGGACCTAGCCAGAAGGATCAAGGTCCAGAGACTCGGATGGCTCGGTCATTAAGAGCGGATGGACACCAATGCTCCGGCCCGGAAAGCCTTCGACACTATTCCCGAGGGACTTAGAATTAGAGGAAAACCGCGACTTAGGTGACGCCCACAAGTGGAAGAGGACTTGGAGTGTAAAACTCGAGACAGCTAGCTACGGATCGAGCTGGCTGGCGGAGACTGTTGATTGAGGCCCAAGTCCACAACGGACTGTAACGCACCTTAAGTAAGTAAGTTACTTTCGTCCCAACATGACAAAAAAACAATCAAATACCCTAGAACTCAGAAAATTGACCTCAGACACCAAAGAAACATGTAGCTAGGTTCAGAAAGAGTCTTATCTTAATTTTTTGCGGTATTTACAGTGTTGTGCACTTTTGTAGTGATGTGACCGAGTACCAAGAGATTTATAAATGGTCTTCTTTCTGAATAATCATTTGCCTTGAGCTTTTCTGTTCAGGCCGCGTTTTTGAACATCTTGACTAACAGTATTGACATTTTAAACGATAATTCTATTTTTATACATTTATTTAATTGGTCTGATATCTGTTTACTTTTTTAAATAGACAACATTTCTCGTTAGAATCTTATTTAAACTGCGTACAGCTATCCATTTTCTAGGCTGATGTTTACTTTTTTTCTCGATATTAACCCATTTTAAACAACTCTAAAAATAAACGAAGATAAATAAAAAAACACATGTTCATTTTCATAAAAATACAAACATATGTTCCTTAGGGCTCAGGGCTCAGTTATAGCTATCAGTAAAATCCATCAGTAAAAATTTTGTTTTGCTATTTTGAAAACTTTAATCATTTATTTTGAGGAAAATTTTGATGAAACAAGTTGAAAATACATTTCGTCTAATTTTTCAAAAAAAAATAAAATGCATTTAGTGTTAAATATTATTAACAAATCAATTTTATAAATTTTACTGATGAAATTTCATTTTACTGAACAACTGACTGCCAAATGTCAAAAAAAAAAATCCATTTCGTTTTACTGATGGCGTTTCATTTTTTTACTGTTCCGGTGCCATCATTAAAAAAATTACTGATGAGATGAACAGTAAGAGGCCAGTTATAGCTATCATTGGTTTTCATCATTGAAACACATCATTGGAATTTTTCTGGTAGGTCGGTTATAGCAATCATTGAAAATTTTTGTCCGGAAATTTTTTCCTGCCGTAATTTTATCATTGGAACTGTGAGAAGTTGAAACACAGATCATTGGAATTATACAAAATTGAAACGCAAATCATTGGAACGATTTGTTTCATTTTTGACATAAAACAATCAGCTGTTCAGGAAAATGAATTTACAACCGGAAAATGGAAAAACACATTTTAAAGAAAAAGCGGTCATTGGTTTTCATCAGGAAAAATTGGAACAGGAGGAATCTGAATTTTTTTCCTGATGAGCGTTTATAGCAATCATTGAAAATTTCTGTCAGGAATTTTTTTCCTGCCGTAATTCTATCATTGGAACTGTGAGAAGTTGAAACATAGATCATTGGAATTGTACAAAATTGAAACGCAAATCATTGGAACGATTTGTTTCATTTTTTGACAAAAATCCATCAGCTGTTCAGGAAAACGAATTTCCGTACGGAAAATAGAAAAATCCATTTTTAATGAAAAATAAGTTTGCGAACTTAAATTTTTTTCTCAAAAAAAATTCTTTAAGTATTTTCCGGTCGATTGGTATATTAATTGCATAAGTAATCAAAAGAAAACTTAGTTAAATATCCATTCAAACATTTTTCCTGATGGATTTCAATGGTCGCTATAACTGGCCCCTTAGGGCTCAGTTATAGCTATCAGTAAAATTCATCAGTAAAAATTTTGTTTTGCTACTTTGAATACTTTAACCTTATATTTTGAGGAAAATTTTGATGAAAAAAGTTGAAAATACATTTCGACTTTTTTTTCAAAACAAAACAATGCATTTAGTGTTTAATATTATTAACAAATCCATTTTATAAATTTTACTGATGAAATTTCATTTTACTGAACGACTGACTGCCAAATGTCAAAATCAATTCCATTTCGTTTTACTGATGGCGTTTCATTTTTTTACTGTTCCGGTGCCATCATTAAAAAAATTACTGATGAGATGAACAGTAAGGCCGTGTGCGAATTGGATGAATTGTGGTTAAAAAATAAAAATGGATGAATTTTTAACCACTACTGTCATTTTTTAACCTGCTCAGCAGCTAGTCAAATTATGCGAAGTGTCAAAATTTAACCAAACGTCAAGTTTTAACCCATTTTTAACTGAATTCGCACACGGCCTAAAAACGAAATTGTTTGCGGCGCAAAGGTGTAAATTTACTGATAGTTATAAACGCTTATCAGTAAAAAATTTCAGATTTCAGATGTTTCAATTTTTACTGATGGATTTTACTGATAGCTATAACTGAGGCCTAAGGGGCCAGTTATAGCGATCATTGAATTCCATCAGGAAAAATGTTTGAATGGATATTTAATTAAGTTTTCTTTTGATTACTAATGCAATTTATATACCAATCGACAGGAAAATACTTAAAGAATTTTTTTTTTGAAAAAAATATAAGTTCGCAAACTTATTTTTCGTTAAAAAAGTATTTTTCTATTTTCCGTACGGAAATTCGTTTTCCTGAACAGCTGATGGATTTTTGTCAAAAAATGAAACAAATCGTTCCAATGATTTGCGTTTCAATTTTGTACAATTCCAATGATCTGTGTTTCAACTTCTCACAGTTCCAATGATAGAATTACGGCAGGAAACAAAATTCCTGACAGAAATTTTCAATGATTGCTATAAACACTCATCAGGAAAAAATTTCATATTCTTCCTGTTCCAATTTTTCCTGATAAAAACCAATGATCGCTATAACTGGCCCCTTAGGGGCCAAATTGGAACAGGAAGAATATGAAATTTTTTCCTGATGAGTGTTTATAGCAATCATTGAAAATTTCTGTCAGGAATTTTGTTTCCTGCCGTAATTCTATCATTGGAACTGTGAGAAGTTGAAACACAGATCATTGGAACTGTACAAAATTGAAACGCAAATCATTGGAACGATTTGTTTCATTTTTTGACAAAAATCCATCAGCTGTTAAGGAAAAAGAATTTCCGTACGGAAAATAGAAAAATGCATTTTTAACGAAAAATAAGTTTGCGAACTTATATTTTTTTCTCAAGAAAAATTCTTTAAGTATTTTCCGATCGATTGGTATATAAATTGTATTAGTAATCAAAAGAAAACTTAGTTAAATATCCATTCAAACATTTTTCCTGATGGATTTCAATGATCGCTATAACTGGCCCCTTACTCTGTGAATATTTTAGGACAAATCTCTTCATGCAATTTAAAGTGACTCCAATCTATTTTGAAGTTATCAAAATTATTTCTTTCCCACATAGATCACCAGTTTAATTTTTGAGTTAAATGTCGCGAACCTTGTACTTTCTTGTTATCACTGATCCCTAACTTTTCTTTCGTTGTATAGGTACACGTTGGCTTTAATTTATGACTAGTTTCCACCAATGTCAATATTCTAGATTTACAGTCCAGACAATATAATCAAGAAGTAGTAGATATGCCTGCGGAAGCAATAAACTCCTTTTATCTTTTAAATAATGAGATATATGTTTCTCCTTTTTATAAGGCTTCATGGAAGCATTCGAAGGATTTTTGTCTATACAGAATTCCTTACAAGTTCAAATGGTTGCAAGTCATTGGGGTAGGTCCTGGTCTAGACACAATTAAGGTTTCTTTGCTTTTCTTTATTTGTATTGATCCTTTGTTTTAAAATCATTCATTGAAAAGAAGAAATTTTGTATATTAACACAAGAAATTCAAGAGAAATCTAGAAGAAAAACCTTTTTCCGAGTACTCGCTCATTCGCACAATCAAAAAAAAATTTGTTTGGTTCGAAAGATTAAAATTAAACACAAGGTAAAAATAAATTTCCAAATAAAACTAAAAAAAAAAAACATGACAAAAATAAACATCTCCAGTTGGCGTGACTAAAACTCACCTTGTCGGACTTATAAGCGCGTAATCCAAAAACAAACGAAATTCAATAAATATTTTCACTAACTCAGGAGAATGAACTAAGAGAACCACAGTGAACTGATATGATTTGTTTGTCTTTGTAGTGTCCTTACTGAAGTTTTCTACTATCTTCCAAGATTTTTGCTATCCAATAATAATTCTTATATTCACTTTGAATTTCAATTCAACTGGACTTGAAGTTTATTATTTCTTTTCTAGATATTCCACTTTGCTAAACGTCTGCGATCGAACTGTTGCTTGCTGTCGCAATGTTTTGGTTTAAATTCTCGAACTGTTAAACTCAAATGAACGTACCTATATAATGTTTTGGATTTGGCTCAAGTCATTGTAGCTATTGAGTTCATTTAATTAAATTAAGAAGACCAAGAAAAAGCAAAAAAAAAACAATTAACTGAAGTAATCGAAATTCTTATTGCTTCTAGACTCGCTTAACTTGTCGTCCCTGAGTAATATGAGTTCATTGAGTTTCAAAGTCCATTAGTGATAGAGACGTTTGAGAATTTCTTTGGTTGAATTGGATTTGGAAATAATAATCATTTTTTTTTCAAATATTTTGAGCAGATGGTAATTCCATCGTCATCTGAAGCTTAGGTAAACCTTAAACGTCTCTTTAAATCAAATGATAGTTCGATTGAGTACCTATTTTAATAATTTTAATCAAAACGAAAACAGAACTTTAAAATGCATCTAATTTGTTTCCCGATGGGAATTTTTAGACAAAGTCATGGGAATTTTTCATGACTATCCCCCACATGCATTTTTAAACCACTCAAGTGCGAGTGGTTTAAATGTTATCGAACACTTCCTTACCGACATCTAGTTGCCTTTAACGATCATGAGTGAGTTTTTCTCATTGTTTTGTTTATTTATGCTCCAACCATTATTAAACATATCCGTATCTACATTTTGAAGGTGTGATTATGCTTTGTGTATATTTATCGATATGTTTGTCAATAGACATAATCAAATAACCCGCCCCACATGTCTGTCCAGATTGGGTTTATTGAATTGGACTTTGTACTGTTGTTTGGCAGGTCTTATACCTCCTAGCGTGCTATCGCAGCATTTTGTAAGTAAATTTAACCATTTTGCCCGACTTGCTCTTTTGCGTTATTGATTGCACAGCTTTGTTTTTTTTTTTGGTTTATTAACTTGTACCAGACAACGATTATTTTTATCTCTTCTTAAGTACTTAGTCTACTCTGTTTTGTTGATTGAGAGAAATAGGTAAACAAATTTGTCATTGAAAATATTTTTACATGTTGAGTTCGTTTGGTATCGATGCTGTTGACGAATAGATAATGTCCTCAACAGTTTCTTAGCAAAGCTGTTAATTTTGTTGACCTTTCCAACTTGAAATCGTCTGCAGCAAATTAATGCATTTGTTAGAGGAGAAAGTATTTGTATTCCTTCTTACCTACACACATAATGTACGACACACTAATTTTAATAGCGTAAGAAAGTACGTATCCGCCGTAGTGAGCACTTAGTACTTAGCTGGACGTTAAATTTTACAGAACTCTTAGTGCACCTTTAAATTTTGAAAGGGTTTCCGGACAGACTTAATAATGTTTAAGTAAATAAAAGACAAATAAGAACAAAATCAAATTGCATTATGGCAAGCGTTTTGATATTCTTCTAACTGCTAGTATCTGATTTAAATGTTATTTCGTAGTTGATCGAAGTACGGGGTATACATATTATAAGGTATGTTCAGCGAAACTTTTCTGCACACTTTGGAACAGAAAAGTACAGCTTTTTGGTGTTGACACATTTGCTGTTCCAAACTGTTCTGATTTGGTGTTCATTGAGTCAGTCTATAGAACAGTTTGGAACAGTTTAGGACAGGATTTTCTGTTCCATCTTTTTAGGTAGAACACATTTTGTGTTCTAAACTGTTCCAAACTGTTCTGACATTTCTCATGCAGCTGTGCTGTGCTGTGCTGTACTGTGCTGTCTTTTTTCTCGCTGAACAAAGCTATAGATTCTAATCGTTCTTCGTCATTTTTTTGGAATTTGGATTAAGAAACTTGGTGTCCGTAATAAACCCACCTTTGAAGGTGATGCAGATATTGATATTGATGAACTGAATAAAACGTTTACTAAAATTCCATTGAGTCATCTTAACATTTCACCCCCCTTGTCTAATACTATTGGTATGAATACAACTGAAAATGCTTTTCTCTTGGACATTGTTGACCCGATTGCTGTTGAAAAAGCAATTTGGTCCATTAAATCAGACAGCATGGGCTTAGACAATATTCACCCAAAATTCTTAAAAATCATTTTACCTTGTGTTCTTAAATACATAACGTTCACCTTTAACAACATAATTATGTCTTCGACGTACCCTCTACAATGGAAACAGGCTAAAATAATTCCAATTCCAAAAACTAGAAACGGAACTGAATATTGACCGATTGCTATTCTTCCCTTCCTTTCTAAGGCCTTTGAATCCATTATTAGTTCTCAAATAAAGATATATTTAGAAACAAATAATTTGCTAACGCCTTTGCAGTCCGGTTTTCGCTCAGGTCACAGCTGTATAACCGCCTTGATTAAAGTGACTGATGATATAAGGTTGGCCATTGATCGAGATGAAGTAAGTCTTGTTACTTTAGTGGACTTCTCCAAAGCATTTGATTCTGTCTGTCCTGTTATTCTTTGTAACAAACTTGTGTCTAATTTCAATTTTTCCCATCTTTCTGCAAATTTAACTATGTCATATTTAACTAAAAGAGTCCAATCTGTTTATCATAACCAGTCCTTATCGTGTGCCCTCCCTGTTAATTGTGGTGTTCCCCAAGGATCAATTATTGGTCCTCTGTTATTTTCGATGTTCATCAACGACTTGGCACTCAAAATAAAAAACTGTCACTTTCATGTTTACGCTGATGACGTCCAAATATATATAAGTTTTCCCATTGGCATGATGGATGATGCAGTCGCAAAAATGAATGAGGACCTTGTTTCTTTGGTAGAATGGTCCGGCTTCAATAAACTTATTTTGAATCCTTCTAAAACAAAGGCAATCCATGTTTATAAAAATCCCCTGTGTTCTAGTTTACCACCGATTATATTAAATGGTACTCAAGTTGAAATGGTGTCGAAGATTAAAAACCTTGGCATTATCCTCAACAGCAACCTAACTTGGAGTGACCATATAAACTCAGTAGTATCTAAAATTTATGGAGCTCTTCGCAGTTTATCTGTATGTAGGGAAACTTTACCGACTGCAGTTAAACTTAAAATGGTTAAAGCCTAAATAATTCCATTAATTACTTATGGGTGCGAGCTATTTGCTTGCACAGACGCTAATACTAGGCGAAGGCTTAATGTTGCCTTCAATTCAATTGCGAGATTTGTATATTACCTGCGCAGATACGACCATGTTTCGATTCAAGCTCGACAAATACTAAGGATGCAGCCTTGACCAGTTTTTAAATGTTAAAGCTTGTGCTATGTTATATAGAATTTTAAATGACAAACAGCCTTGTTATTTGTTTTGCAAATTTGCCGTTTCACAATCTGTTCGTTCTTTTTCCTTAGACCTAACTCTTACACTTGCACAATATCGCGTAGGCAATTTTTCATTTATGCTATCCGTCTCTACAATGAACTTCCCCTAAATATTAGAAACAAAGTCAAGCACAGTTACTTTTTGTCATTAGTTTTTTCACACTTTAGTACTCTTCGTTGATATTTTTCCAAATTGCGATTATGTTTATAAATTTTAAATTTTTATTTTGTTTTATTATCAAACATGTTTAAATTTCATTAGTCTATTTTATCTCCTATTGTTTCAACTATTTATTTTCTTTTTTTTTATTTTGTAATGTAAGTTTAAATGTAAAATGTATAAACCATTCTCCGAACTGTACTTCTTAAGAGAATTATATATTTCTTATAGTACAGCAAATTTAACTAATAAATACAAATACAAATAGAGATGTATATAAAGATGTTAATTAGAGATTTGTTAAATGAAACCAAAGTTTCATATGTCTAATGAACTAATTCCGCGTAAGACCCTGAAAGCCAAAAAATGCCCATTTAATGATGGGTTTCTAAAACTGTTCACGCTTCTTTAAACACAGATTAGCATCACTTCACCATCACCAGTGTTTACGCAACTGTCCTCGCATTATAGAACTTTTGGTTTAAAACAAAATCAGTCTTTTTCCGATCACGATCGATCCGGTGGTGGCTAAAATGAATTACGATCGTGTATTACGCGCTACAAATGTCCTCTTCGTTTGCTGTGGATACCAAGTTCAATGGTTCAGCCTTGCAATTCGCAAGTGTAAATTTCATGTAGCCTGTGCGGCTTACATGGTCTTCCTGGCAATCTGGTATTTAGCATGTTTTCGGCAACACTTTTTGGATTCTTCGATATTCAATTTCCTAAAAACAATGGTTCCAATTCTACACAAGATCATTCGACTTCACCTCTTGCTCGGTTTGAAAATCTGGTTGCTCGTAATTTTTGAGATGAAAAACATAACAAAGGCACTAAATGATCTCATCAAAACACTCCCCCCAATTAATTTAAATATGTGGACTCGAAATGAAATCACAACACTTATCTGTTTGTTTTCTGGTCTGCCTATTAATATTGGATTCGGTCTGTATATCATGTATGAAATGGAGTTCAAGTTGCCAACACTTAACCAATTGATGCATGCTTCGGCTCTGTTCCTGCCTCATTTCGCTTTGGCTTGCTCATTTAAGCTTCTTAATTTAGCTTCGTTGTTTTCTAGGAATGAAATCAAAGTCATTCATTCAAAAATTACTTCAAGCGTTACAAAAGTGCCGTTAAGTAATAAAAAAAAGTTGTTTGGATCTGTAACATCGAATGGCCAAAACTCTGTGGAACTTTCAATACCTTCGCAACCCACCGATTTGGAGATAAAGATTCCTAATCTAGAAACATTACAACTATTGGGCAAGCAGTTGGAGAGATTGGCCTCAGCTACAAGCAATGTTCACCAAATCGTTCAAAAACAAATGTTATGTTTGTTTGTAATGAATTCAATTTCTTTGCTTGGAGCGACTTATTCGGTGCTTTACTACAAGACAACCTGGAACCTTATTTTGAGCGATCCAGTGGGAAAAAGTTTATATGCGTTCAATATTGGAGTTTGTGTGTTTATTTTTTGGGACTACTTGAGCATTTGTGTGGTGAACTATGGTCTTGAAAAAGAGGTATGCTTTTTGAATGGGTGTGTTTTTAATAACTACGAAACTAAATTTTCTTAAAGAAATTGGAATTCTTAAAGACTGTTGGTGAGGTACAAGGAAACACGCTACACATGAAAGCTGATGAAAGAGCAGGGTTGAAGGACATCAAAAATGTTTTAATAAATAACTTCAATGCGGAGATATTTTTTAGAATACCAATAACATGGCAGACGCTGTTAACAGTAAGAATTTACATACATGCTTTTTATATTGATAAGAAAATAAGAATTGTCTTCAAATTATTTAGGTTAATACGCTGGTTGGATTGGCTATAGCAATGTTTTTGATTTTCTGTTATTTGGATGACAGAATTGAAAATTTGGAGACACTAGTTAATGACGAGGAAGATTAAGAAGAAAAGGAAAATGGGATTTTAGTTGGTTCCAAACAAGATTACTTACTTACTAATTTGTTGATTTGTGTTTAACGTTTGTTCATGGACATATTACAAATAAAGCAGTTAAAACAGAAAAATCGTTTGAAGCGCCGTTTTGTATGCCTCTTGGTTAGCTGCACGTGCTCGTTGGCACTCATCGTCAAACCAGGGGTTTGATTGTGGTGTCCGTGTAAACCCTAACACTTCAGAGGTTGCACCTCTTCTTCTTCTGAGGAGATTTTCGGAGACACGATCGGAAAAGGATCTAGTAGTGTTCTGAGTCGATGTTGGCACTTTGGAATGTGCGGACATCTTTCATGCTAGAGAAGTGTCGTGCGTCGATCGCAATGTGATCAATCTGGTTGACGGTTGATTGATCAGGAGCCTTCCATGTCCGCTTGTGGATATCGAAATGTGGGAACCACGTACTTGCTAACATTACGTCTCGCCCTGCAGCGAAGTCGATTAGTCTAAATCCGTTATCGGAGGTGATGTCGTGTAGGCTATGTCGTCCGATTACTCCACCAAAGATTTCTTCTCTGCCCAACTTAGCATTAAAATCTCCAAGGACAATTGTAATGTCATAGCTAGGTCTTGTCGAGGAGCTCGTAGAACCTGTTTTGTCTGGTGTCTAAATCCTTTTCCTCAGTGGGGGCGTGAGCGCAGATGAGGCTTATGTTGGTGAACTTAGCCTTGATGCGGATTGTCGTGATGCGCGCATTCACTGAGTTGAAACTCAAGACCTTCCTCCTGAGTGCAGTCCCAACTACGAACCACATCTAAATAGACGCTGATTTTGTTCCCAGTAGCTGTCGCCATAGTAGATATCACAGTTGTTCATTTTACGTAGGCCCGGAGCATCCCATCGCATTTCTTGAAAGGCGGTTAATCTGCTTTATAGCAGTCAAGGGCTTCCGCTAGTTGTTCGGCTGCACGTGCTCTGTTAAGGGACCTAACATTACAGGTGCAAAACCATCATTATTTCCGTCCGTATCTGAGGCTTGTTGGTGGTTCGGAACTTTCTCTTCTTTATGCGGCCGGACAGTCACCCCGACGCACGACCCCCAGGGAGTTTAAATTCAAATACAGGGAGCCGGTCAAGGTGTTCACTAAGTAGTTCATCCTGACTGGAACTGAAGACACCACCGCTGATTCCATCTGGGGAGTTCTTCCGCTGCCTGTTGAAAGAGGAGGCCTGCCTGCGGGCAGGTTGAGAGTAGGAGTTGATAGCCAGAGGTTGCTGTGGACGCTTGTGTCCTCTTGAATGCACTGTGTCTACCCTTCGAACAGTATGCAGTATGTAACTAAAAACAGAACTGATTATATTTTTTTAGTTAAAAATTCAAAATGTTAATGTGTTTGGAACGCAAAATAGATAAATTGTTTGAATTTATTTTTAAAATTAAAAAATTTAATATGCACAAATCGGCAGAGCATTATTTGTTTTAAATAATTTTTGGCATTTTTATTTTTATGATGAAGTTGAATTTTGTTTTTCATTTTCATCATTGTCACCAGAATCATCTGAAACAGTGCCGCCGTAAATGTTTTTGATTTTCTTCATTTCATGTTCTTTTCTTCTCTCAGCTTCCTCGCTCTTCCAGAGATGTATGTAAGACATGTGCGCTTTAATGAAATGAGTAAACAAAATTTTAAATACATTCAAATGGAGATACAGTGGAGGACTTACATTTTAGGACAGCCATTTGCTTGAAACTAGCGCCACACAATTCGCATGGAAATGGTCTTTCATCAGAATGGATAATCTTGTGAATTTTCAATGTTGCTGGTGTTCCAAATTTCTTATGACAAACATCACATTCATGATTTTTCTGATCTAAAAACATTTAAAAAAGTTATAAATTTGTAAAACAAAATAAAAATAATTTACTCTCGTGAATAACTCGAATGTGATCGCCCAAATGGCTTCGTTGGACAAATGCAGCTTTGCACTGTGTACACTTGTACGGTCTTTTATGTAAATGAATGTTATTGACATGTAATTTAAGGTGAGCATCACGTTTGAATTTTTTCGGGCAATATTCACACGGATACGGTCGATGTTCGTCATGAATTTTTACGTGCCTTTTAAGCTGCAATTCCAAGACGAATCTTTCGTCACATTTCTCACATTTGAATGGTTTTATGTTGACTCGTTTTGCGCGTCGTTTTCGGCGTCGTAGGGTCAACATGTCATTTATAGCAGCCCGTGCTGGACGTTTAGCTGTTTTAGGAGCTGGACCGTTGTGTTTTTTATGATTGTGAACTTTTAAGTCAAACAAATACAAAAAGGTTTTGTCGCAGATTTCACAGACATTGGGTTTCTTATTGGGAGCATGAGTTTTTTGGTCGTGTAAGTTGATACCAGTTAGGGAGAAATATTCTGTGGATGAGGTAATGCTATTTACTTTCTAGGAATATATGCCAAAGCTTACTTTTTCGGGAGTTTGGGCATTTAGGACATTGCACCAGTTCGTTCCTCTCATGTTGAAGTCTGTGTTTTTTGTACAGCAATTCAGTTTTAAGACCTTTGAACGAAGGAGACATTTTATTTAAGAAAGTAGAACGTTTCGTCTTGACAACATACCCAATCCACAATCGCTACAGACAAAGTCCGCCTCGTTAGCATGGGTTTTTTCATGTGCATACAAATGAGGTAGCTGAATAAATTTCTTCTCACAGAACTTACATTTGACCAACTCAGAATCATTATGCCATTTCATGTGGTAGTCGTATTTGAGAAGCGTAATGTCATCGAATTTGAGATGACATACTTTGCATTCACGGGATTTGGTGGTGTGATAATATGCAATGTGCTGGGCAAGCATTTCCTTATCACCTCTAAATTTCTTACCGCACACGTTACACGAAATTGGCTGTGTGTCGAAGTGACAACGAACATGGCTGTTGCGTTTCACCTTTTTATCGAAGCGCAGTTCGCACTTCGGGCAATTATAAGGCAGGTCTGTAGAATGCAGTTCATTGTAATGCCTGTTCAAATCGTCGGGATCATCGAAACTAACGAATCCCATGCAATATTCACACCGGTGGTCTTTTAAATCGAGGACATATTCCTGTTCCTCATCATCTCCCTTTTGTGTTCGTTCAACTTGGGTGTCACCCTCACCATTTGTTTCATTGTTGTCATGGGATTCATCTTCAACAGCGTCTGGTTGGTTTTCTCCGATTTCTCTGTCATTAAGCTGCTTATTCGACGTGTTGCATGTGGTTTTTATGTTTTCATCTCCAGGAAATGTATAACGCTCTTGAACGTAAATCAATTGTTGACCAATTTCTTTATTGTCATACTCATATTCGTCGGGTATATCATCTTTGATGATGATGTCCAATCCAGTACACATTTCGCTAAAGTTCAGTTGTGCTTTGATACACATCAAGCGAAAGTTATGAATTTGACAGAAACTATCGAAACAAGTTAGGCAAATTTTTTGAGGAAGGCCATCGTTTTCGCTTATCTTTGGAAGAAGATAAAATTTAAGTGCATTAGGCGGGTTTCAATTATTATTTCATCTTCGATTACCTCCAAGTTCCATATGTCGAACTCTTCAAGAACCATTTTGATCTCATTTTCATACTCAGTGGAATTATAAATTGAGCACAGGCTCTTCTCGTGTTCAAGCATGTAGGCTTTGCCACACGTCCGACAAGTTTTTTCGGCCACACTCATCTTTAGGAATCTTTGAAGAACTCTCAGAAATTAACTATTATTTTACAATAACAAATGCTCAATTGATAAAAAAATTCC
Source organism: Sphaerophoria taeniata (assembly GCA_943590905.1). Lineage (NCBI taxonomy): Eukaryota > Metazoa > Arthropoda > Insecta > Diptera > Syrphidae > Sphaerophoria > Sphaerophoria taeniata. Next base: position 1,538,961 of record OX016540.1, read on the forward strand.
CAGGTAAAATAGCTTGGTAGAAACACACCTTTGCTTAGGAAAATGTTGGAAGCAGGCTGAAAAAGTGTTCCATCAATTAAAACATAATTTTCCAATTAAAATTTATCTTTTGCAAATATGTAAGGAAAGCAAAACTATTTACTTATTTTCATAAATGAAAAATTAAGGAAATAAACGCCGACGAACGAGATTCTACGTCGATTTCCAAACAATCAAAAATATTTTATTCACCATCGACTTGCAATTGGCGTTTTTTTTTTTCTTCTCAACAAATCACAGAAATGTCAAAATCAAAAGAAAAACTGTTTTTCTTTTTTAGCTCAGATTGAATGTACCAGAGCTAAAAATTTGTAGCTTCGGAAACACAAAATTAAAAATGGTTTTCCAAGACAGTCGCGCGTCTACTTTAGGTAAACAACAAGTTATTAAGCAAATAATTAGTAAAAAAAAAACTATTAAGGTGATCATGTTCACTATATTCAGAGGTCTTTGCCTTGCCTTGACACATCTGTGATCCTGCTCAGAGAAAAAAAGAAAAACGCCAAATGATTTGATCTAGTGTCGATTTTCTTTCACCCACGCTCCGAGAGCAATTGAAAGGAACACGATATCCGAAAAAAATCTATTTTTGATCCAAAAAATTGATCCAAATTGTATCCGATTAAAGATAGTTTTATATATAATGATCCAAAAACCAAACACATAAATATAGTTTTATTTCCAGAATTTTTCCTCGTGTCCAAATTGATTGAAAAGTGAAAAAAATTGTTATTGTACTGTGAGCAATTCATACATATTTATAACAACGCTGTTAGCATAAAACGTTTAATATTAAAATAAAACCAAACAGAACTTCCAATTTTCTGTCAACTGTAATTTTTTGCACCTTGCACTGTTTTGTTTTGGCGTTTAGCTCTGACTTCGGCTTGGCTTTTTTTAAAGCAACTACAGACGGCAGTTTTAAACTTTAATAAATTGTTAATACCTAAATACCATAAATAATAATAATTAAAAATAACCATTCCACATTGTTGTGAAGAACTAATCCGGTTAGAGTTATGAGCATAGCAGAAAGAACTTGCCGAACGTGTGGCAAAGCGTCCGAGCCAAACGATGACCAAAATCTCTTTTCACTGTTTGAGTATCCTTCGACGAAAAATTATGAAGTTGAACTAAAAGTGATTCTTGAAGAATTCAATATCTGGAACCTAAATGTAAGCGATTCCCACATCAATATTTTCATTCATTTCTCATAGTGTGCTTCTTTTTATAGATAACCCAAAATGATGGACTCCCACAGAAAATATGCATCACTTGTTTTGATAGTTTCTGTCAAGTTCACAATTTTCGCATTCTCTGTGTGGAAGCACAAAATAACTTTACGGAAATGTGCACCGGCTTGGATATATTCATAAAAAACGACGATATTCCATCCGACGAAGACATCGAGGATAATTTCCAAGTTCAAGAGTATTTTACGTTCCCCGGAGATGAATCTCTCAAATCATCAACAAAAAACATTCAACCAGACCCGGATGTTTCCCTAACAGAAGATACTGCAATCAAACCAGACCCGATACCGTTGGAAAATGGAGAATCAACACCAAAAGATGGTCCTATATCCTTGAAAAAGTTTCGCTGTGAATATTGTCTGAACATCGTGAGTTTCGATGATCCTGACAAACTGAACGATCATTACAACAAATTTCACTTGTCAGACACGCCCTATCCATGTCCAAAATGTCCCAAGCAATTTAACAGAAAAATAAAGCAAAAAATACACGCCCGATCGCATTACCATGAAGAATTCGAGTGCGCCAAATGTAAAAAGAAAATCAAGGGCGACAAGACAGTACAGTGGGAGCATGATGAGTACTATCACGTCGTTAAAGACCGTGAATGCCCGATATGTGGCAAACTCTTTCCCAACTGTTCAATGAAAAGACTGCAGTACCACATGTGCTGGCATGATGATTCCAAATTGCACAAGTGTTCGTTTTGTGATAAGAAATTCATTCAAACAACCCACTTGCATTGTCACGAACAAGTTCACGTTGGTGAATTCAAATTCAAATGTGAAAAATGCAATTCGGGTGGGTTATTTTCGTCGTCGATCTCAATTTAATCACTCATGCTCTATTGTTCTCTTGCAGCTTTCAAAAATGTCCATCTTCTAGGGAAACATATTTGCGCGGATGCACACAAAGAACCTATTCAATGCCCCGAATGTCCCAAGAGTAAGAATGCCCATTTTGTATCCGTTTTAATTTATTTATTTTTTTATTTAAGAACTTGCCACTCGTAAAAGCCTCCATGCTCACATGCAACACCATAAACCGGACCACATGTATCCTCATTGTGCCATTTGCAAAAAAACCTATCGATCTATGACGACTTTTCGGGTTCATAACCACAAACATCATGGTGCCCCAGCTACACCAGCAATACTGAATGTTATGAAAAAGCATGTCAAAGATAAAGTCATCAAACCGTACAAATGTTCCAAATGTCCAGAGGCGTTTGTATTACACTTGCAGCTGGTTAAACATTTAAAAACTCACTATGAAGATAGACCGTTTAAATGTACATTGTGTCCGAAGAGCTTCAAACGCTTGACCCACCTGAAGTTTCACATAGACTCGCTGCATATGAATAAGAGAAAACACAAGTGTACGGATTGTGGATGGGCCTTTTCCCAAGTAACCAACTTGAAAGAGCATATTGCTGCAAAGCACGGAGGTTGATACTTTTATGAATCATCTTGTTTAGGTCTTATAACTTTTGTTTTGATTTTCCAGGAAAAAAAGAGTTCCATTGTGAAGTGTGCCAACATGATTTTGCGACCAGGAAAGGACTGCGGACGCATATGATAAAACATTCTGAAGAGAAGCCTTATATTTGTTCAGTCTGCTCAAGAGGTTTCAAGCGGTTGTGTGCTCTGGAAGGTATGGACAGAATTTATTTAAATTTATCTTTTCAATTCAAATGGTTAACTCTACAGAACATATGGTGAGGCATCTTGCCAAGAAGAAAGATATCACCGAAATAACCGTGAAAGCTGAAAAGGTCCAGGGCAACGCAGATGAGGAATGAGCTCTGACGTGTACAAAATATGTTTGTAAGGTATTTTACGTGTTTATTAAAAATGTGCGTTTGAAATAAATGTTCAAATTATTTATTAAAAGGGACTTTTTGTCATAAAACAGACCCGCAACTGTTGTGATGAAAGGACTCTACATCAAGGAACACACAACCTTCTCTGATTTCCATCTATCGAGCGGCAGTGTTACATGTTTTTGTATTTGTTTATTAAAACAGAATAAACTGCCTTCTTAAATTCTTGATTTATTTCATAAGTTCAGATTTGAATTCTTCTTTTTGGTCGTCAGTTAGCTTCGAAAATAACTTGGCTTGCCTCTTCTGATGTCCCTTGAAGTGAGCTGCAGAGTGGACAATACGTTGAACAAAAATTCAATATCCATATCCAAAACAATTACCTTTTAGGACGAACGATTGTCTGAACCTTTTGTTGCAGAGCGTGCACTCAAACGGCTTTACTTCCTTATGACGCAGCATATGATTTTTCAGCATTCTATCGAAAGCAAATCTCTTGTCACACACTTCACATTTGTATTCTTTAGTGTCTGTTGAATTAAAAAGTGATTTCAATAAAGTACAGAATATAAGTCAAGTGTTCACCTTTATGTCTTGAGGCAATGTGCTCGTCTAGCGCTGGCCTGGACGTGAACATCGATCCACATGCTACGCACTGATGGTCTTTCTTTTTCAAATGCACCGTATCTACGTGAACTTTGAGGTATTTCTCGAGTTTGAACCTCTTTGGGCATGTCGGACACTTAAAAGGTCTATTTTCGTCGTGTTTTTTCAAGTGCATCACGAGTTGGGTATGCAGCAAGAAAGATTCGGAGCATTTGCTGCACTTAAACGGCTTCCCAGGGACAGTGAGACTATGTCGCTTTAGTTTGATTATTTCCTTGACTTCTTGTGTTGGTGAAGCTCCGTGAAACTTATAATTGTGCAAGCGTAGATTCATAGCGGATCGGAAGTACTTTTGACAAATTTCGCAAAACTTTGTACGGGTGTTGATTGCAGTTTGCTGGTCTCCAGACGTTTCTTTTGAAGGTAAGTAGGTTTCCTCGTGGGTTTTGTTGTGCTCAAGTAGTTGATCGTTATTTGCAAAAACTGTATTCAAAACATTATTACTGCTTTTTGAGCAAATAAAGGGTTACCACTTACCACTTCCGCATTCACAACATTGATAGATGCAAGCTCCGGTGTGCGATTTCTCGTGGACCACCAAATGAGTTATTTGAACGAATTTCTTCTCGCAATACTTGCACTTGTGCAATTTGGCATCGTCATGCCAAGTCATGTGATAGTTGAACGATTTGAGATTAGATCTGGGAAATATCTTGCCGCAAGTCACACATTCACGGTCTATCTCAACGTGATGGAGTTCATTGTGGTAAGCCAGCATCACTTTGCCGCCTCTTACTTTCTTGCCGCAAATTTCGCACTCAACCATCAGTCGGAAGTGTGTCTTGGCATGTAAGTTCCGCTTGTATCTCGTGTCATAGCTTTTGTCACATTTGGGACATAAATATGGAAAATCGGTGCAGTGGAGGGCATTGTAATGATCATTTAACTGATCAGGATCATCGAAACTAACTATGTCCATGCAGTATTCACATCGATGTGCTTTAAATTCGGGGATAGTTTCGTCCATGTCTTCGATCTCGTCTTTTTGTGCCTTATTACCGTTAAAGTTTTGTTTCTTGTCTTCATCTCCTGCCAATTCCGATTTTGGACGTTCCTCACGAGGAAATCGATAATGTTCTTGAATTGTTATAATTTGTTCTCCTAGCTGGTCTTCCGGAAAGTCGTTTTCAAAGTCTCCGTTGAGGTCCGCTTGCGTATTGATAATAATATCCAAGCCAGTGCACATTTCATTGAAATTTGTTTGAGCTTCTTCACACATTATTCGGAAATTGTGAATTTGGCAGAAGCTATCAAAGCATGTGAGGCATATCTTTTGGGGCAATCCATCGTTTTCTGATATCTGGATTTTAAGAACAGAAATATGATTAAAAATTAAACAACAATCGTCTAAATGGGGCTTTACATCTAATTTCCAAATCTCGAATTCTGATATAATCATTTTAAGCTCGTTTTGATATTCGGATGCTGTAAACAGTGGACACAGTTCGTTATTGTTCTCATGTTCAAAACTTTTGCCACAAGTTCGGCAGGTGTACTCGGCGTCCCCCATTCTGTTTTGTTATGGATTCACCAAATAATAAGTAAGGATTTATCTGTAGTATACTTTGCAAACTTTTTAATTCGCTATATATTTCAAGTTTTATGCAAACAACAAATATTTATTTATGAAAAGCAGAAAAAGTGTGATGTTTGGAGGAAATTTGCAAATGTCACTCGTTTTTGGTTTGTCATTTGACGTTGGATCTGTCTCAAAGACGTGTTCGATTTGATTTTTTGAACTTGGACATGTTTGATATTTCCTAACATTCAGTTTTATATTGTTTATAACATTATAACAAAACAATTTAACATCAACAAATGAAATGTAATCAAAAATCTTGTAAAAACTCCCGAACGAATAAAAATACAAGAATTCGATGAGAAAATATTAATTTTCCAACTTCATCGAGCGAGCGGATTGCTGCGGAGAAATGGATTCTGTTCACAAAACGTTCCAAGCAAACGGAACTAAGAGAAATATTTTGAAAACGCAGTCAGGCAGCACTTAACCTTTTTCAAACCGCAACCAACTTCAACTCACGAATATGACACTCAAGATGACAGATCAATATAAATTTTAACAAGCCGCCGATGGACGCTCATTTTCAGTGTCTAAAATAAGTTCCTTTTTCAATAATTTTGCAAATAATTAAAAAATAGACCACGCTTGATTCATCCAAAATGAGTGCCGGTAATATGCTTTATGGCGGTGATGAAATTGGAGCTCTGGTCTTCGACCCGGGTCACCATTCTCTTCGCGTCGGCTATGCACAAGAAGACACCCCAAAAGCCGAAATCCCTTCAGTTGTTGGAGTTGGTCCTGAAGATCCCGAAACATCAACAGATTTGGAAACTAAAAGCGATAATAACATTACTCAAAATAGTAAGTAGACTTTTCACTCAGGAGCAATTAAGAATCAGCATTTTTTTTCCCCAAAATAAAGATAACGATGCCAGGAAATACTACGTTGATACAACCTATGTAAATGTCCCTCGAGCAAACATGGAAATCCAAACATACATGAAGGATGGCATGATAGATAATTGGGATCTGTTCGAAAAGGTCATCGATTATACGTATTCAAAGGTTATCCAATCTGAGCCCGAATACCATCCGGTTTTGTTCTCGGAGGCGTCATGGAACGTTCGCAACAATCGCGAGAAACTCACTGAACTGATGTTCGAAAAATACAATGTACCGGCTTTTTTTTTGGTTAAAAACGCAGTCTTGGCTGCATTCGCTAGTGGGCGTGCATCGGCCCTCGTTGTGGACAGTGGAGCTACTCACACTTCGGCAGTGCCCGTACATGAAGGTTTCGTTCTTTCGCAGGCGGTTGTAAAGTCACCGCTAGGCGGAGATTACTTATCTCTTCAATGTAGGCAGTACTTGGAAGCCCAGGGAATCGATCTGACTCCGGTGTACAAAATCGCCGCCAAAGATGTGGTCAAAGAACGTGATAATGCTCGTTTCACTCTGCGCAAGCTCCCAGACAATCTCACACAATCTTGGCAGAATTACATGCAGAAAAGCTTGTTGCAGGACTTCCAAATGAATATCTTGCAAGTTTTAGAGAATCCCTATGACGAGCGAGTGGCCGCGCAAATCCCTTCAGTCCACTACGAATTCCCTAATGGCTATCATCAGGAATTCAGTTCGGAGAGATTTAAATTGGCAGAAAGTCTTTTCGATCATACCATGCTGGGAGCTGGGCAATTGGCTTCCACTAGTGTAGGAATGTGCGATGCTGATGTCAGGTTGTCTCTCTTCGGTTCCGTGGTCGTCACCGGGGGAAATACGTTACTTCAGGGCTTCCCAGAACGTCTGAACAGAGATTTGCAACATCGGGCACCATCCAATACCCGATTAAAAATGATCTCGGCAAATGGCAGCGTCGAACGTAGGTTCGGCGCCTGGATAGGCGGCTCAATTCTGGCCAGTATAGGAACATTCCAACAAATGTGGATCTCGTCACAGGAGTACGAGGAATCTGGAAAGAGTCAAGTTGAACGCAAATGCCCTTAAATGTCAACAATTCGTTCGCTGTAACAATTTTATTGCTTAAAATTAAACCCATTTTTGTGTAAGAAAAAGAAACTATCGTCTGTTTAGTTGCGCGTATTCCCTAGTGTCCTCCCATGATGTTGTCGGAGACTAGTTTTTGTGCTTTTAAGACGTCATCGGTCCAGTCCTGTTTAGCAATATTCTCGACTGAGTGCACTAAAATGCTCTTGACTTTAAGAACGTTCTCCCCGAACGTCTTCAGAACATCGGCAACGTTAACACTTTCGCAGCTTTCACGCCAACAATCATAATCTGTTGCCATGGCTACAGCGCCGTACAGGAGTCCAGCTTCCTTGGCTAGCACAACTTCGGGGCAAGTTGTCATATTGATGAGGTCGCCACCCCATTGACGGAACATCCGGCTTTCGGCTCGAGATGAAAATCTTGGTCCCTCAATGGTGACGACTGTGGCCGCTTCGTGAACCGGGTAGCCCAACTGTTTTGCTGTGCTAATGAGAACTTGGCGAGTTCGTTCGCAAAAAGCAGGGTACATTGGCAAATGACACACACCCAACGGGCTGTTCATACCACCATCGTGGAAAGTTTGAGAGCGCTTTGTAGTCCGATCTATGAAATCGTTTGGAATGGCCAAATCACCTGGTTTGTATTTATCTCGTAGGGAACCTTTGAAAGTTTGCGATATTTTGTTTCTAAATTTTAATTGAATCTGTAGTCTGTACGCCTGTTCACTTACCAGTGGCAGTGGATACAACCAAATGAGTACATCCAAGGGACTTGAGTGCCCAGACGTTTGCTCGATAATTGACATTCGACGGCAGAATGGAATGATTTCGTCCATGACGTGCTAAAAGTGCACAAGGAATACCCTTTATTTTACCTTCAATAACTAAGTCCGATGGTCGACCGAAGATGGTGTCAACGCTTGTTTCCTTGCGGTCCTCCAAAATGTCTGGATCATCTAGTCCGGAACCTCCGATAATGCCAATCTTTGATTGAGGATGTTTATACAGAGCTTATCAATTTTAAATATATTAGAATCTACCTTGATTATGGAAGACATTATTTACTGTATAAGGTATAACTTTAATCAAAGATTCTACCGATAATGAACCGATGACAGTGCTTCTGGAATACCGAAAACCGAATTCCGATAAAAGTTCAACAACGTTATTGTAAGGAGGTGTGTTTCCTTACAGATTTATGTCATGTGGAACTCATTCAAGTCCCTGCACCAGCCAGCGTTACCATATCACAGGAAAAAAAGGAACCGAAATTGATTTGTGAGAAAAGCGAAGTAGTTTGAAAATAAAGGACCAGTTATAGCTATCCTTGAAATGGATCTGGAAAATGTTTGCATGGATATTTAACTATATTTTCTTTTAAATAGAAGTGCAAATTGCATACCAATCGATTGGTTTTTTGACATTCTTCTTCTTAGCGTTCCTCTCCGCTCCAGAGGTTGGAAATCATTGATGATAGAATCATTGTGACTCCTCTTATAATTTGTATTGTGGGAAGGTTCAGCCAGTCTCGTAGGTTTGATATCCACAGCAGTCTTTGACGTCCTACCCTTCGTCTTCCCTCTATTTTTCCTTGCAGGAGTTGATATTTGTTATTGCGTAGGATGTGGCCCAGATAGCATAATTTTCTTGTTTTGATTGTGTATAAAAGTTCATTTTTGCAGTTCATCCGTCGGAGCACCTCTTCATTAGTAACTCTGTCCATCCACATTTCGAAAGCTTCAATTTTTCTGGTTGTTTCACTTTTGAGCGTCCAGGTTTCTACCCCATATAGTAGCACTGACCGTATATAACACTTTACCATTCTTACTTTTATATTCAGTTGTATCTCTCTGCTACAGAACACTTTTTTCATTTTGCAGAAGACCGCCCTCGCTTGTTCAATTCTACATTCTATTTCTTTGTTTTAAGCCCTATTCACATGAGCACGACCAACGAACGACGAATAAATGAAGAAAAGTGATTTTAGATACGTTTGAAGCCGTATTTCCTTGCAAATTCTCAACAAAATGGTAAAAGTAAAGTTTATGTTTGATTTATGATGCAAAAATTAACTCTTATTGTAAAATGTAAGTAAATTTGAATTGTAGTTGATACGAACTGCCAAACTCTATTCGCGTTCCACATCATCCACACTCCCAACGAACAAAATGTTCGCGTGCGTATAACCTCAAAAATCATTCTTACCTTGTGTTTTGGTTTTTCATTCGCGACGAATTAAAAACTCTCATGTGAAAGAAATGTCAAAATCGATGAATTTTCGTTCATTCGTTGGTCGTTGTTTGTGCTCATGTGAATAGTGCTTTAGGGTTGGCATTACTTTCGATTATGGTACCTAGATATTTGAACTTGTCTACTCTTTCAATAATTTTATTGCTTATTTTCAGCTCTAAGTTCGGTGTTACAGATCTTCTGGTTAGTACCATGAACTTTGTTTTGGCAGTGTTTATGTTAAGTCCGTAGCTATTACTGACTCTATTGAGATTGTTCATCATGTTATTTAATTCATTTATGTCACTAGCTATTATTATGGCATCATCCGCATATCTTAAGTTATTTATGTGCACTCCGTTTACTTTTATACCTCCATCGCTTTCTCCAATAGCTTCTTTGAAGATTTCCTCAGAGTACATATTGAAAAGCAGTGGTGAGAGAATACATCCTTGTCTTACCCCTCTTTGGATCTCAATTTCTTCTGATTCTTCATTTTCCATTACTATTTTTGCCGTCTGGCCCCAGTATATGTTCCTGATCACTCTCATGTCGTTCATGTCAATGCCCTTGCTCATAAGTATCTCCATCATTTTCTCATGTTTTACTCTATCAAAAGCCTTTTCGTAGTCAACAAAGCATACATAAACATCTTTGTTCATTTCTAAACAACGTTGAACTAGTACGTTGAAAGTAAAAAGTGCTTCGCGGGTGCCAAATCCATTCCTGAAACCAAATTGAGAGGGACTTATGTCGAATTCCAGCTTGTTATATATTCTCTTATGGATTATTTTTAGGAAAATCTTAAGTGTGTGACTCATTAGGCTAATTGTTCTGTAGTCACTACATTGTACGGCTTTGCTTTTTTTTGGGAGCGTAACAAAGGTAGTTTACAACCAGTCTTAAGGGATCTTACCATACTTATAGATTGCGTTGAATAGGTTGACTAGCACCGGGATATTCTCTTCATCAATAAGGTTAAGAAGTTCGTTAGGCAATCTATCTGGACCTGCTGCTTTTCTGTTTTTTGATTCATTTAACGCTTTTATCACTTCCTCTTTCATTATTTCCGGCCCCTCTGATCCATCTAAAGCTATTGTCTGGTGCCTTTCGTCCATAAAAAGTTCCTTAATGTATTCTCTCCATCTATTAAGTTTATCTTTTGCTCCCACTAAGATCTTGCCTTCCCCATCTTTTAGTACGCCGCCGAGTTGCTTTTTTTTATCGGTGTCAGCGATTTCCTTTATCTTTTTATGAACGTTAAAGCTGTCATGGTTTCTTTCATGTGTTTCAAGTTCTTCGCATTGCACTTGTAAGTGCCTATTCTTTGCCTCTCTGATCTTATTTCTTATTTTTCTTTTTAGTTCTTTGTATCTGTTTTCATTTGACTTACTTTTTCTCCTTTCTTCCATTAGTTCAAGAATTTCGTTTGACATCCATACTTGTCTCGGCCGTTGATCTCTGTTGCTCAGGTGATTTTTTCCCGCCTCTAGCAAGTTTTGTTTGAATTCTCCCCATCTCGGGTCGAATTTTTAACATAAGAAAGTTCAATTACACACTTATTTTTTCATTAAAATATGTGTTTTCCATTTCCGGTTGTAAATTCATTTTCCGAAACAGATAGAACGAAGTAGGAAATAGATATTCAAAGGTTTTCAAAAAATCGAAATATTAGAAGTAAAGTGGTAACGCTGCCCTGCACTCGATTCTATCGTTTGACAAGAATTCCACTATGTGAAACACGAGCTGTGTGTGGTTGGGTGGAATAGATTTCCTTAAAATTTGAAACTTAACGGAGATTTATAATAATTTTCATTGAAAAAATGAGAAAAATATATTTTCATCTAATCAATACTATGATTGGATATATAATTATTTAACTGACTTGTTTCTTCTCATGTTATTTCATAAATTGTATCGATGGAAACTCTACCTTAATCGAAACCCCCCATTTTTATCAAATCGAACAGTTCTATGTGTCAAGAAGAAAATCCACGTTCCACATTTATACGTCATTTCTTATGTTCTCTAATCTCAACTATCAATTTGATCAAATAAAAATATAACTTTGCCTACGGCGACAATCGCAGACAATTTTCAAGGTTTTACTTTAAGAATAAACAGCAAATCGAATACTTTTTCAATAGAATTAGTCAAGAACTAACAGGTGCTCCACTATGACCGACCCAAATATGATAGAAATCAATGAAATAACAGGATATTGGTCCTTCCTGATGAGTGTTTGTACTCCAAACCATAATCATGTTAAAATTTATAACTTTTTACACTTTAGATCGATTGGAAAGATCCTTGGTTAATTGGTTTAGTGTCTTTGCACATTCTTACAACAGTAACTGCCGTCATGTCGAGAAATAACACAAACTTTCAAATATTCCTCTTTTTGGTGCTTAGTAAGTTTTATCAAATTTTATTGACCGGCTCACCAAGTTTACAGCTTCACACATTTATTTCAGTATCAATTGTATACTTTTCGGAAAGTATAAACGAATACGCAGCCCTTAATTGGCGCTCCTTCTCTAAACAGCAATATTTTGATAGCAATGGACTCTTCATATCGACGGTCTTTTCAATTCCCATATTATTGAATTGTATGCTCCTGATTGTAAGTAGTTGTGGAGTTAAATAAGCTTTCGATATTATTGTAACTTTTATCTTTAAAGGGTGCATGGTTGTACAATTCAACTCAAATGATGACGAAACTCAAGACTCGACAGTTGAAAGAACGAGCGCGTCGTATAGAAAAACAAAATGCAGCGAAATCCGACTAGCCACACTTATAATTGGATTTCCTTTTGAAAAGCTTGTTATAAGATCACTTATTTCTACTACTCTCATCAAAAGATGCAGAATTATCTTGGCGAATTTTTTAAAAACTTTGTGATAAATCCTTGTAAACATAACCATAAAATTTTGATTTCAGTTTCTTTTAGTTGTAAGTTTGCTTACTTACTTATGTTGGCGCTACAGTCCATGTCGGACCAGGGTCTCCAGCAAGCTCGGTCCCTAGCTAGCTGTCTCCAGTTTCGCACGCCAAGTTGGTTCAGGCCCTCTATCAGCTGTTTGCTCCACCTGAGTCGTGGTCTTCCTCTTCTACGACGTCCTTTTGGGTTGGATTCGAAGACCGAGCCAGAGCATTATTTTCCATTCGCTCTATATAACCCAACCATCTAAATCGTTGGACCTTAAGTTTTCTGGCTAGGTCAGTGTCGCTGAACAGCTCGTACATTTCTTGATTGAATCTTCGTGTCCGTTTTCCATTTATGCAGACAGGACCAAAAAATCACTCGAACCAGCCCAAAGACTTTTTGTGCACCATACATTGGGACCGGGATGATGAGAGTTGTGTACAGTGAAACTTTAGTTGCTTGAGAGAGGGCTTTACTACTCAATAGCCTTCGAGTTCAGAAGCAGAGATTCGCAAGAGTGAGTTGTCTGAGTTAATGAGTGGATCCTAGGAAGACAAAGTCCTTTACTACCTCGAAGTTAAATCTGACGTTTGCTCCAAGACTTCGATGTTGGTTGTCTTTTCTTGTTGGCAGCATTAACTTGGTCTTGCCCTCGTTAACTGCTAGGCCCATCTTCTGTGTTCTTCCAATTATGTCAATGTCATCTGCCTATCCTAGTAGCTGGACGGACTTTTGAAAGATTGTGCCTCTGGTGTTGACATTGGAGTTTTGCACAATCTTTTCAAGAATGATGTTGAAGAAATCGCATGACAGCGCATCGCCCTGTCTAAAACACATCAAATGCGTCCGTTAGGTTTTTTCTGACCATGATGGAACATATAGGTATCTTACACAGACGGACGAGTTTTTTGGGATGCCAAAACAAGACATAGTTGGTCTCTATAGAAATCGATGAAAAGGTGGTAGCTGGTAGGTATTAAATTGAAGTTCCTGGGTCTTGTCTAAGATCTGGCGTAGAGTGATGGTGGAATTTCCGGGTCTGAAGCCACACTGATAAGGACCTATCAGGTTGTTGACGAAAAGCTACAAACGTTCACACAGCACGGCAGACAAGGTCTTGTAGGCGATGTTTAGGGCATACGATGCTGAGGTTCTATTCGTCGGTCATGCTTTCGTCGTGGTGCATGCTCCTTACCAACTCATCTCCAGCTGCTTTGTACAGTTCGGCGGCTAGGCTGTCTGCTCCAGCGGCTTTGTTCGACTTAAATTTAGATATCGCTATCTTCACTTCGTCAATAGGGCTTTTTCCCTTTTGACAGCTGTCAAATACCAAATGTCATTTTTCGGTCGTGGAGGGCAAACAGAGCGCAATTTGTATTGAATTTGGACAAAATTTGGTAATTTTCCTTGATATTTAATAAAATAAGTTTTCTAATACAGTTTTTTTTTGAGAAAATGGAAATTTCAGGGTACGCGAAGGGATTGGACCAACAACGGAGGAAGGAGCACATTGAAAAGTCGCCAGGATTGCCGCCAAAGATCGCTACCTCCTCAGGTGCACGGAGCAGTGTCTGGAATAAGGAACGTCTCGAGAGGCAGGAACGAGAAGACGAAGAATTTATTAAGTGAGTTTCCTTTCGTTCTCAAACAAGATCATAATCAGATTTAAGTTCTATCATTCCAGGAGTGTAAATTTCAAAAACAAATCAGTTGAGGGAAAGAACATTGTCGTTGAAGAAATTATCAAGCAAGTTTCGCTGCAAAGAGCAGCTCATCACTGAAAGGTCTGGTAGTCAAGCGAAAACAGCCCCTTGTGCTAGTCAAGCCTCGCGAGAAGGAAGCCCCACCTGCAAAAGCCGAAGACACAATGTACCTCAACGTCGACCAAAACTCCAGGAGGTCTATCACTTCTTTCAGCTTACTCAGACAGCTCCGAAGAGTCGGAATAGCATTTATTACAAATTCTTTTATTAAAAACAAATTTTATGTACACAAAGTGGTCACTCTCTCGATACCGTCTATTTATTCGTAAAATTCCACCGCAGGTCAAAACAGCCCGTTCCGTTTTTAACCGGTAATCCGACAATAATTTGACTGGAAGGTGAATTAAAATCATCCGATCGTCCAGCTACGGTGGCTGCTTTCAAGAACTGCAGGCACGATTCGAATGATATCTGCTGCAGTGGTGACGAAGATGAATCCATTCCCTTGCGACTCAACGGTCTGAAGGTTCCATCAAAGGTCATGTAATCAGCGATTAGCAACAAATGCCGCGGATCCACCGTGATGCCGTAGACTTTGAACACATTTTGAACTTCTTCTACAAGAAATAGATAAATAAAGTAACTGATTTTTATAGAATTCTTGGCAACCTACTCCATTATCATCGCCTGAAGAATCATCATCGACGTTTTGGGTTTTATCTGCTTTCGATTGTTTTGCTCGACTAACCTCATCATCGTCCTCGGCTTCCTCGAATCTACTTGCTTTTCCCGGTCCTCTTTTCTTGGGCTTGTCTTCATCGATGTCGATTCTAAAACAAAAAAATACATAAGAATTTGCTTTGCGGAAATCTTTCGGCTCATTTCTACAACGTGAGCGAGTTGCATGTTGGTTGGGTGTTGTAGATTGAAATATAAATACCAACTTACCTGTGACAAAATGTTGGGAACATATTCTCGTGTAAGGAAGTGAGTGTTCCTTGAGATCCTTCCTCTTAATAGCATGAAGCCATGCTCTCCTCCTTTCCTTAGAGGTTTTGATTTTGGCTAGGTTTTGGTGAATGGCCGGGAAGCGAAAAAACTTTAATGTGGGGTCTCGGTTTCCTCTTGTGGAACAACCAAAAACACAGCACGTAGAAGGCATTTTACACAATTTTGTACACAAAAACTTAAAAAAGTATTAACTAACACAATACAACACACTAAACTTTTTGTTTGAACAATTTAAACTTTATATTTATTGAATAAAAACAGCAATTTACAATCTTTCTTGGCGCTTTTTAATAGAAATTGCAGTTGTTTGCCCTCCACGAGTAAATGACAGCTAAGACGTCAGCTCGTTTGACGTTTCCCGCCGGTGGTCTATGTCGGGTTGCTGGAATTGTTGGCCTGCTTCACCCAAATCGCACACGAGACTAATTCATCCGGACTAAAATCAGTTTAGTGGGCAAGGGAAGCGAAGTGTGCAGTATGAACCGGACTGAAATTTTCAACCCGAAATTTGGTGGATGAACGAAGACTAAAACTAACACATAAACAAAATCTGACAGTTTTGGTACGAAATATATACTCACACATTTAAAAGAGGTTCACATATACATTTTCCCCCCAGTCTGAAATCATCTCGTGTGTGCTTGGACTAAAGAATAAAACTCATTTCAGTTCAAAAATTATTCATCCCGTGTGTGCAGGCCCAATCTGCTGAAAAACGAGCATTTTTGAAAAATGACGGTTGTCCTAGGTAGGCTCCAACTCTTTCTGAAAAGTAGGCCTGCGTGGCGGAGATGACCTCACTCGACCGAAATTTCTGAATGGTGATCCATGATTTTCGTCACGTTGTTTTTTTGATTTGCATTTACCCTATGGTCTACCTAAATCATTTCCTTTCTAACAGAAAGAATGTAGTAGAATAATACAATAGCATTCATAAATGGCCCATGTAGAACTTTATTAAAACTTTCTTCAAACAGCTGATTATTATTGACATTTCAAATGTTTATTTTCAAGAATTTATTTATTTCTTGTTTGTTTTATTTTTCTTGTTAAATTAAATGTAATACAAAAATGCAGCATTTCAATTTTCTAAAATACGTTTTATGTATTGTTTTATGTTTTGAAAACATTTACTGTGATATGATGCCAATAATTCGTGTTGAAATGAGCAATGCCGGTTTCCATAGGTTTGTACTGCAATCGTGTTATTTGTTGTCTGGTTAAAAAGTAATCAACAAATTGAATTGTTTACCCAACAGAGATCTACAATATACAATTGAATTTGACTATCCTCTAGCAGGGAAAGATTGTGAATTATATATAGAACAAACACTTCCAGCAGCCGTTTATGTAAATGTAGATCAACTGGACGATCTGAAAAGGCTTAAAAAGGTAGGTCTTAAAATGACAATTCAAGTTCTGGTTGTAAAAGCAAATTTAAAATTTCAGCTTAATGCGATATATCCGAGATTCATTGATGTGGAAATTCCAACAGAGAAAGCGAAAGAATTTACAGTTTTGCTTCATGGAGCTCCAAAAATTACAGAGAATTTAATACTACCGATACATTTTCGTTATCATTCCCCAGGCGATACAAGGTAAGGATGCGATTTGATTTCTACAGCTAAAACTAGAACCTTACAAATTGTAAGATTTTGAGGTAAGAAATCTCGAGCAGAATAAATGTCAAAAACCTATCCCAAAGGTGGTACAATGCTTGTGATTAGCACTCATCGCTCAGTGATTTCAGAGCCAAAAAAAAGAAAACCCCCAACTGACTTTGAAATAATTTTAATCTTCATCGCTTAGATCTTAGATCAGTTAGAAATTGTAAAATGATTTTTCAAAAAAAAAAAAAAACATATAACAAGCTTGTTATATGGTCTTTGGTTATATCTTGGTTCTTACGCAATGAGTCCCGTTATGGAAAAAACATGAAAGGACGAACCGTTGGTGCCCTAACTGCTACAGAAAAGAGAGCTATTCTTCGTTTGGCTTCCAACTCACACGATTCTTCCGCAAAAATAAAGGGAAAAAGTGGTGTAAAAGCAAGTGTTTCTACGGTTAAACGCGTTATTTCGAAAGCTAAACACTTAAAACTTGAAGTTTAAAAAGAAACCACCCCTTGACGCAGCCCGGAAAGAGCAACGTCTTGTTTTCTACCGTGCCAACATGAGTTGGAGTTCCGAATGGTACCGCGTCGTTTTCTCCGATGAAAAAAAGTTTAACATGGAGGATCCCGATGGATTTGATTACTATTTTTACGATCTGCGTAAAGAAGAGCATCAATTGGATCGATTTCACAGCCGTGTGATCGGTGTAATGGTTTGGGGAGCCATAACTTACTATGGTACTGTAAAAAAACTACAATTTCTGACACCTCGTATGAATGTGCAATCGTACATTGCAGTTCTGGAAAAGTTGGCAAAATATATTTAAACAAAAGCACTGAAGTCGGCTTAAGAAGCTTAAAATATTAAACTATTGTTCTGAAGAGGTGTTCTTCAACGCTGGCAAAACCCCTCTATCCTATTCTTCTGGGCTCGTTCCGAGCAGTTGTAAAACAGCATCTGTCCAGCCCAGCCATTTCCAAAAAAGGTGAATCTTCTTCTCCCTCCAATTATCGTCCGTTTGCACTTACGTCTCTTCTTTCTAAGGTCAAAAAAGTTGCTGATAAACTAACAGCTCAAGAAATATATCGAATTCCGAAATCTTCTTTAAGACCGGCAGTACCGCTTTTACAGCAACAGGTCCACTGGTGACCTGATGTTTATCTCGCCAAACAGTGGAACAAATCTGTACATTTTATTATTATTATTAATATTTATTAACCAGTAATTAAAAATTACAAGCTAAAAAAAAGAGTTAACAAGCCTAGCTGCAGAGACTATTGGCTATTGTTTTTTCTTAAGCTTAGATTACAATTTTTGCTTCTTTTAAAAATTCATTAATGTTGTTGATATTTGCTAAATTGGGGGTTCTGAGTATTTCGTATAGTGATTCGTTTTTAAATATTTTGTTGATTATGGATTGCAACAATGGGCACTGTTCCAAAATGTGTTTCAAATTAAGGCAGGTGTTGCAGTTCGAGCACATTAGAGGGTTGGTTTTGTTGAGGATGTGTTGGTGGGATGCACTAGTATGTCCTAGTCGGAGTCTAACAAAATTTGTTATTTTTTGTTTTGATATATTAGGAGGGTACATCGGTGTAGATTTTAACGGGTTTATATCCTTGTAGTGGTGATGATATAGGCTCCAGTCATTCATGGTCTGTGCATAGGATAGCTTTGCAGTATATTTTTGGAGATCGGTTTTGGTGAATATGTTGAAGTTGAATACAGGTCTGTTTTTGGCTGAGTTTGCTGCGCTGTCAGCATATTCATTTCCGCTTATTCCAACATGCCCAGGAGTCCACATGAGTTTAACATTTTTTGATTTTATGAGTTGGTATCTTATTGCTGAAATGATTTCGGTGTTGTTATTGGTGTTTTGAATTGCATTAATCACTGAAATACTGTCCGAGCATATAACGTATTTTTCAGCTAGCCTAGCCGCGGCCCTAGTCGCTTGGAGAATGGCAAAAGCTTCTGACGTAAATACCGATGCAAAGTCTGGAAGAATACCAAGGCTAATAGTTGACCCGTTTTCTTCGGTCACCGCATATGTTGTATTTTCTGTCGTTTTAGAACCATCGGTGAAGATAAATTTCCAACCATCAGATTTAAATTCAGCAGCAAGTTTTGCATATAGTTGGCGATATGTGCAATTTGGTGTTGAATTTTTTTTGTATTCAGTGAGGTCTAAGACCAGCGATTTTGAATTAATGAACCATGAAGGGTAACGTGGGGCAATGAGACGTTCTCTTTTGGATGGTAAATCATTGATCTTTGATTGTTTTAAAATCATAGAGATGGCGGACGGAGTTCGTTTTTCAAGTTTTTGGTTGATTGTTTTCTTGATGTCTTTGTCGATGATTGAGTTCTTGGAGAAAATAAGTTTTGCAAGCATTCTCAGTGTTATTGTGTCTCTTCGCTCTTCAATGCTGGGGAGTCCTGCTTCAGCTAGAATGTTTTTTATAGGAGTAGTTGGGAAGGCGTTTATGCTTCTTCTGGCTGCCGTGTGGTAAATGGGTTTGATGATATTTAAGACATACTTTGGGCAGTGACCATAAATACACAATCCATAATCAATTTTACTTAGGACTAGGGTTTTCGTTATATATGAAAGTGTGTTAATGTGTACATGGCTTTTTTTTGATCCTAAATATCTTATTATATTAGTTCGTGCAGCTAGGGATTTCTTAAGTTCTAAACAGTGTTCTTTCCAAGAGTATTTACAGTTAAATATGAGACCTAAGATACTTAATTTACCAACATTATTTATCATAGTATTGTTTATGCTAAGGTTGAGTTGTTGACAATTTTGTTTGCGACATATATGAAGCAATTTGCATTTTTCAATTGAAAGTTTTGCGCCTGAGTTTTTTGACCATGCAATAATATCTTCTAACGCTATTTGAAATAAGGTTTTAGTTTCAACTAAATCATTAATTTTGCATAAAATGTAAATATCGTCTGCATAACTGCAGTGATCCAAGAGGTGATGCCTCGTTAGGATGTCATTTATGTCATCAAAAGCAATAATAAAAAGTATCACCGAGAGTGGTGATCCCTGGGGGATACCGTTATGAAGTGGGTAGCTGGAAGAGTAGACGTTATTGGTTTTTACCCAAAGTTTTCTATTTGTCAAAAACGACTTTATGTATCCGAATATTCTGCTTCCAACACCCCACTTGATGAGTTTGTTTAGTATTATGTGTAAGCCTACTCGATCAAATGCTTTTTCAAAGTCAAGGGATAATATCGAAATATGTTTTTTTGTCGAGAGTGCTTGTGAAACAGCGTGGTCGATGTGAAGCAAAGCATCAATGCAATCTCTTTGCGCTTTATAAGCAACTTGGTTGTGACTTATAAGGTTGTTCGTTTCGGCGAACCACATCAGACGTTTCGAAATTATTTTTTCCATTACTTTGGACAGACATGGGATTAGAGAGATAGGGCGGTAGCCTTCAATTTTATGTTTCTCTTTATTTGGTTTGGGAATGGGTATGATAGTTGCACTTTTCCAGGATTGGGGAATTTCATGATTGTTGAGGATGCTATTGTAGAGGGTTATGATCCTGTGTTTGATTTCAGTGGGAATGTTTTTCAGCATTGGGTAACATATTCTGTCTCTGCTTGGGGTTTTTCCCTTCAGTTTGTTGAGGCAACTTTCAAATTCAATTATTGTAATTGGTTCTTCTATTCTTTGGGCTATTATGTTGGTTGCCTGAAGTGGTGGAGGATGCCTTAAAGTGTTATTTTTTTCTATTACGAATTCATTAGAAAAGTTGGAGTCACCTGAAGCTAATGACCAGTTCTTGGCGAAATGGTTAGCAATATTTATTGGATCTGTGATCGTTTTGTTGTTGGTGTCTATATTATTAATAGAAATAGGGCTAAAATCACCAGTGAGGACACGGATGTTTTGCCATATTTTGGCGGTGGGCATGTTTGGGTTAATTTTTGATGTCATGTCAGAGAAACTATTAGCTTTGCTTGTTTTAAGAAGCCGCCTAAATGCGGCATTTGACTTTTTGTAAATGATTAGGTTTTGGGTAGTAAGAGTTCTTTGAAAATTTTTCAGTGCAATCATCTTTTCTTTTCGCAGGGCAGACAGTTGAGGATTCCACCAAGCTGTCACCTGTTTGCGCTTCATATTTGGAATAGTCTGAGGGATGGAGAAATTCGCAGCGGTTCTAATTCCTTTCAGGAGTATTGCAGCTTCCTTGTTGTTGTTATCACTGATGTTTTGGTAGGATAACAGTTCTAAGGCTTTTTTTTTTAAAAGCGACCAGTTGGCTTGGTCGGTTTTAAATTTTGCTTTTTTTGTTATTGGGCTTGTCGTTTGTTCTATGTTAATGGTCGTGAGGATAGGGAAATGGTCGCTGTTATGTAAGTCGTCTAAAGTCTTCCAATTTGTTCTTGGAAGAAGCTCCGGGGAGCAGCAAGTAACGTCAACGTGTGTGAATGTGTTGTGTGTTGAAAGATGGGTAGGGGATCCGTCGTTTAATAAGCAGCAGTTGTTGTGAGTGAGGAATTCTTCGATTATTTCGCCTTTCTTGTTCGTTTTTGGGGATCCCCAAAGGGTGTTCCAGGCGTTAAAGTCTCCACCGAAGATGAATGGTGTATTTATTTGCCTTATGATGTTGTGCAGATCGCTGCTGGTGAATATTTCTTTGGGGGGTAGGTAAATGTTAATGTACGTGAATTTAATATTATGTTGTATTTCGACGGCTAGAGTTTGAATATTTGATCTAAGTGTTAAGGTTTTGTGCGCTATATTTTTTTTAACAAGTATAGCGATGCCTTGTTTAGCACTGTCATTAATGGGTAGGTTGTGGAAGTAGGCGTCATATGTTTTTGGAGGATTAAGTTTAGAGGCATAGGGGCAGTGAGTTTCTTGGATTGCGATTATGGATGGATTGTGTTTCTTTATTATAACGTTAAGCTCATCAAAGTTATTTATAAACCCATTCATGTTCCATTGCAGAATGGTGAGAGCTTTGTTAATGTTTTGAAGATTCCACGAACTTGTTTTACACATGTTAAGACAAGACTGGTTTGTGTTTCGAATGGATTGTGTATTGTTTGGATTGCGATTTTTGTTTTTTTGTTGAAAGTTATAAGGGTTGAAAAGGTTCTGTTGTTCAGGGCTCTGACTCCGCGGGCCGGATGTTGAGTCGTGCAGGCTGTGGATAGAGCCTGCTCGACTCAATTCCCGATTCGCGGAGTCAGTATTTCTGTTGAGATTTTCTTTATTGCATTTCAGCATCATCGCTGCTATCAATAGTATTTGTATTTTTTACAAAATAGTCATTACTATTAATAAGTGTTTGAGTTACTGCTGATATAGGTGAAAGAGTGAGGGAGGGATTGGAGTGATTGTGATTGATATGTGTGTTAGAAGTGGATTGAGTGATTATATTGGTATTTGAGCTTGAAGGTATTTCTGAGTTAATATGATTGGTTTGAAGTTGTTCTAAAGTGTTTGAGTTGGAAGAAGAGTTTTGTATGGAACAAGTATATGAGTTTTTTTGTTGGGGATTAGATGTAAGTGTTTGTGTAAGAGTGTGAGATATTGGCTGTGTTTTTGTCTTCGTCTGGCTTTGGTTGGGATCTGTGTTCTGTGTGTTGTTCGATGTTGTTTTCGTGGCCAATGGTGTAGAATTGGAGTTTTTCGATGGTGCAGTAGTGGTTTGAGATGAGGTTGGTGGTGAGGGTGGAGGGGAAGCTTGGGAATTGCTTGAAGTACTAGGTAAGTGTGGTGGTGGTCGTTTTGCTGCATCAGCGAATGTATCATTCAGCGGGGGAGTTTGGTTTGCATTTTTTTGATTATACATACGTTTCGCTTCTGCGATCGTACATTTATTCACCGTTTTTATAGTTAAAATTTCTTTTGCCTGCTTGTAGGCAGGGCAGGTTTTTGATGATGAAGAGTGGGATAGGGAGCAGTTAGCACACATTGTGCGGGTGCACTGGTCGGGCGAGTGAGGTGGGAGGTTGCAGGTATCGCATTTCGTACTACCGTTGCATCGTTTCAAAGTGTGCCCAAGTAATTGACAATTACGGCACCGCATAGGATTTGGGATGTATTCCGATAACTTGGCAGTGTAGAAACCGATAGCGATTTCACTTGGGATTTGGTACAGATCAAACGTAAAAAGCATGAGGCCTGTCGGTCTTTGCTTTCCGTCTTCACCTTTTTTTAAGAATTTGTACACGTCTTTGACATTTTGCGATTTCATTTCTCTTACAATTTCTGTTTCCGCGACATTGATCAGGCAAGGAGCGTAGCAAATTCCTTTTGATTGATTGAGTTGCTCGTGTAATTTAACCGTTATTGGACAAACCCCGGCAAGGTCTTTTGCGCGAAGGAAGAGATCAGCAATTTTTTGAGATTTTACAAATATTAATAAACTACCATCACGGAGTTGGTTAACCTTTTCGTAGTCTTTGCTAATAGCGTCGATTGCTTTTTTTAGGAGAAAAGGGCTCAACGAAGTTATGGGTTTTTCGCTGTTTGTTGGATTCATTACAACGAAGCGAGGGTTTTTGGTATTTGAGGTATTTGGAAGTTCAGGGAATGGATTAAGCGAAGAGTTGTTGACTTTAAGTCTTTTTTTTGGTTGTTGGTCGAGGTCACAATCGGGATCGAGCATCCCGAAGCGACCTCCGGGGTTTATTGGCCTGTTGGCCATGGGCTTAGTAGAAGAAAACTATGTATGGATTGGTGTGGGTGTGTATACGGGTGAAAAAAACAAAAGAGAGTCTACGGTTTGAAGAGAGAAAAACCGGTTTGAGCACTAGGCGGCACTACTTAATCACGATGGCTTGTGGAAACGATGTTATCGGCTTGAAAGCTAGTCGATGACTGAAATCTGTACATCTTTTTGGAGAAAGTAAGATTTTTGCACTTGATATTTCAAAGGCATTTGATAAAGTTTGGCATCTTGCTCTTTAATCGAAAATGCGTGCTTTCGGTATCGATGAATCCCTCCTTCGTTGGATTAGAAACTTTCTTTCGAACCGTTTGTAGCAGGGAATTTAAATGTTAATTGGAACAATAAAGAAAATAACCAAACACGTTTATTTTATTTAAAGATTTTTATTAAGCCGTTTTCACAACACGTCCACTTCGTTCGGATGATGCGTATAGAATGAATCTCTTTCTTTCTTATTTTCGTTCTTAAAACTAGTTACACACTAATACATACAAAATGGCAAGAGATACAAAGCGGAATAAAAGAAACTGACGCATGTGTAGATGGCTATCGGTTGTTTTAAATATAAAGGTATTCGGTTTGGGTTTGACTCAACATGTGTATAACAATGTCTTACGGGAAGAGTAACAATAACTAATACATGTGTAGATGACTATCGGTTGTTTGAATATAAAAGCGTTCAATTAGGTTTGACTCAATATGTTTACAATAATGTCTTAAGGGGAAAAGTAACGATAATCATTATAGCAATACGGTAGCGTGCAATACCTTAACATAAATATGTGCTTACTACTACAATTCGGCCATCCTGACCTTTGAGATCACCTGATCTCTACTTTGTTTTACATTTTTCACCTAACCAAGGTTTCATATTGCCGACCGCCCACACCCCTTGATATGGTAATCGTGACTGTTGAAAATTGTCTACATCTTCGAGCAGATATCTGTCATTTCGTAGGACTTTAGCAACCCGATACGGTCCTCTAAATTTCGGGATCAATTTCTTGGATGCGCCGGGATGTGAGTCAAAATTTTTTATCATCACGTAGTCTCCTGTTTCGTAGGATGTAGGATTACACCTTTTCTTGTCCACATAATTTTTGTTGTACGTCTGAGACTTTTCTTGTTCTATCACCGCTTTCTGTCTTATCTCAGTTAAATCCCGTTTTCCTATCCCGTCTTCAACTTCGCTTAAACTTTCAACGATTCTGTCTATTGGCTTACCTCTCTGATTTACCCCAAACAACATCACGCTCGGATGTTCTTTTATCGTTCGATTTACTGTATTATTTAGTGAATACTCTACCTTTTCTAATATGTGATCCCAATACATACCCTCTTCTGGTTTGACAAGTTTTGCTATCATTGGCCCTAAACTCCTATTGACTCTCTCTACCTGTCCGTTTGCTTGAGGCGATCCTGTTGCAATTTTTACATGCTGAATATCCCTTTCAGATAGAAACTCTTTAAATTCATTTGCTGTGAAGCAACTTCCTCTGTCTGACACTACGCATTTTGGCTTACTATATGCCCTAAAGTAATCAACCAACGCTTGCATTACTTCTTTAGTGTTTGTTGTCTTAGTAGGGTACAGTCTCACGAACTTTGTAAAAGCATCTATTACTACCAGTATATATTTCTTTACCTGTCTTGAATTATCCACCGGTCCATAGTGATCTATGTGTATTACTTCGAACGGAACTTTTCCTTTCGGTATAATATGGAGAAAGCCTTCTTCTCGACCTTGTTTAGCGGAAAAAGAAATACATTTAAGACAGTTTTGTATATGCGTACCTATCTTTTCTCTCATTTTAGGGAACCAATAACTTTTTGATATTAACTCGATTACTTTGTCTGTTCCTACATGACCGACTTCATCATGGTATCTATACATCACGTGATCTTCCATTTGTTCTGGCACTAGAAATACTACATTACCATCATTTTTCTTTTTATATATCACTCCGTTTCTCATTTCATATAAACCATGTTCTGCATTCTCTAACATTCTTTTCAACTTAACTATTTTTTCATCTTTTCCTTGACATATAATTAAATTTTCTTCAAAAGTATTAGTTTCCAACGTTAAAATATTCGTCGTCCTACTTAATGCATCAACATGTTGCATGCGAGTGCCCGCCCTGTGCTCCAACGTATAATCGTAATTTTGTAATTCCAATGCCCAACGAGCAATTCTTGGGTTGAGTTCTTTCTTGTTTAAAGTAAGGGTTAGAGAATTGCAATCTGTAACTATTTTAAACTTTCTGCCTTGAAGATAAATTCTAAACCTACTCAGGGCATTTATAATTGCGAGCGTCTCCAACTCGAAGCTATGAAATTTTGATTCAGCGTCTGTCGTTCTTTTGGAATAATAGAAGACTGGATGCAACTTTTTGTCTTCTTTTCTCTGTAATAGAATTGCTCCAAACCCTAGGGCACTGGCGTCGCAATGCAACTCTGTCTCGTCTTTTGGGTTATAAATTGCCAGTACTGGCATTTCTATCAATTTAGTTTTTAGTAACTCAAAAGCTTCCAATTGCTCTGGACCGAAATTAAGTTTTCTATCTTTTCTAATCAAATCGTATAAAGGTTTTGCAATAGTCGAGAAATCCTTAACGAACCTACGGAAGTATGAGCATAAGCCCAAGAAACTCTGTACTGTGTGAGCACTTTGTGGAACCGGAAAGTTTTGTATCGCTTCGATACCCCTATCATCAGCCTGAATACCTTCACCAGTAATTGTAAAACCCAAATATTTAATTTTACTTTGAAGAAACTTACATTTGTCTATTCTAAGCTCCAGTTTATTTTCTACCATTCTCTTAAAAACTTCCTCAAGAATCAAAAAATGTTCGTCATAGGAATTCGTAGCTATCATTAAATCATCCAAATAGACTATCACCTTATCGTTTCTTATCATGTCTGCAAATATTTTGTTTATATGTCTTTGAAACGTTGATGGCGCGTTTTTGAGTCCAAAAGGCATTCTTAAAAATTCGTATTGGCCTAACGGTGTAATAAACGAAGTAAACTTAACCGAATCTTCGTGCATATATACGTGGAAGAACCCATTCTTCAAATCCAACTTTGAAAAAATAGTTTTACCCGCCATTCTGTCTAACAAATCGTCAATTATCGGTATGGGGTAGCTATCTTTTGACGTTACCTTATTTAAAGTTCTAAAATCTACACACATTCTGAGCTCTCCAGTTTTCTTCTTTACTAAGACTATAGGTGAAACGTACTCGGACTCGCTTTCCCTAATATAGCCTTTGTCTAAATATTCATCTAGCAACGAACTGAGTTCTCCTTTCTCAGCATAAGATAACCTTCTTGGACGACAATGAAAAGGTTTCACATCATTTAATGATAATTTCATTTTAGTTTTTACCAAAGGTTCGGCGGGGCGTTCGGCATACATATAACTATTCAAATATAACTCGTTTAATTGTTTTTTATACCGACAATCATTTAGCTCATCCACTTCTAAATTTAAATTTTCGCTATCAGTTTCTTCAATATTAATAGACATTAATTCTCTTTCAAAATTCGATCTGTTGTCAATTAACATACTTTCATTTTTGCAATTTTCTAATTCAGAAAAAAATTTGAACCTTCCATTATTTAAAAAATCTCGTCCCAAGATTACCTCATATCCAGTCGTGCCGTCATCTACCACTAGCAAATCTACATTTATCTCAATATCTTTATAAATAACTACACCAGACAACATTCCATAAATTTTCAGTTTACTTTTATTGATCC
This sequence comes from Sphaerophoria taeniata, assembly GCA_943590905.1. Classification (NCBI taxonomy): domain Eukaryota; kingdom Metazoa; phylum Arthropoda; class Insecta; order Diptera; family Syrphidae; genus Sphaerophoria; species Sphaerophoria taeniata. Next base: position 1,566,224 of record OX016540.1, read on the forward strand.
CAAAATAATTTTGTTTTTTTACACTGTTAAGTTCGATCAGTTTAATATGTTGTGGTGTCATTGACTTTTTAATAAGGCTGACAGGACTACCGGAATCTATGAGGCAATCTAGAGAAAATTTTTCCTTATTTTTTGAAAAAACAAAACATAACTTTCTTACATAATCATCATCTTCGGTCTTGTCTGTGAGCTGATGGACAAGTGATTTCCGTTCTGGGCAGGTTGCTACTATGTGCCCCATCTTTCCGCAAGCATAACACGCTCCATACTCTCGCTTCGGTTTCTTACACTCGTTTGCCATGTGTCCAATCGAATTGCAGTTATAGCATCTCATCGTTGTCTTACTCGATCCTGTTGTTACCCTCGACGTCCTTCTTGCCGATCCTGTTGTCGCTTCAGTTGCCGATCCCGTCTCGTTCCGTGTCGGTCGTTGTAGTACTTTATTGTAGGCTTTGTACAAGGCCGCTTTGGTAGTAAATGCGCCGACGTATGCGTATAGCCTCATGTCTTCATCGGTGAAACCATCAATAATGTACTCTACCAGCTCTTCTTCTTCCATCTCCAGACCCGCAGCCAGTCTCAACTTGTCGCTATAGTACTCTCCAAACGTCTCCGACAACGCCCATTTTCTTGCTTCAAACCTTTTTCTTGTCGCCATTCTATTTTCTTTCACCCCGAAAATTACCCTCAACGACTGGGAAAGGGTCTCGACACTCTCGCACAAGAAATTCGGCTGTGCGTGCAACCACTCCTCCGCTTTCCCTTTTAGCTTCGACACGAAAAGTGTGCGCAGCATGTCTTCGCCTACATTGTACATTTGTTGCACATTTTTTAACTGTGTCAACCAAACGTCAATATTAGCACCACCGTTGTAGTCTGGGACGAGGTCTTTGTATGCAGTGTATGGTTGAATGTTGCTTGTTGTCATTTCTGTCGTTGTTTCTGTTGTTACTCCTGTCATCGGTCCCGTTTCCATCGCTGCTGTCGATCCTGTTGCTGTTGTCGCTCCTGTTGTCAGTTCTATAGCACCATCCGTTGTCTCTCCCGTTTCCACTCTAGCTGTAGTCATCTCCGTTGCCACTCCCGTTGTCAAGCTCATCATCTTTCTTAACAGCTCGTTTTCCCTTCTTGCTACATCTCTTTCTCTTTTCAAAATAGCCACCTCTCGTTGTAGTAACTCGTGGTCAATCTGTTTTTGACGATCCGTTAATGTATGCTCAGTTTCTTCATGTGTTTCGTTTTCATTAGGAACACGTTCCTCCTCGTCGCCGTCGTCGTCGTCGTCGTCGTCATCATGTGAGTCTTTCTCGGGAGCATTTTTCTTCGGCGCTTCTCCACGTTGTTGCAATGGGATTTCGCTGAGACGAACAGCCAACGTCGCCTTCTTTCCACTGCTCTGTTTTCCTAACCGTTGTAGCCACTCGCGCAGCTGGGCAGCTGTGTAGTCTGATGCACGGACTATATCTTCCATTTTACCGAAAAGCGAAAAGTGTGCAAACAGAAAACAACCACCGAAAAAAAAAAAATTTCACAGCAAGGGAAAAGAGAGAAAAAAAAATATACGACGCGTTACTTGACAAGAAAATGTGCGACGCGTTATTAGGCGAGAATGGATTCTAGAACTTTTCACAGCAGAGGCAGAGATAGAGAGAAAAAAAAAATTTAACAATCTGTTTTTTGAGTTTCGTTTTTTTTTTTAACTTTATTGGATCTTGGATCCCACTTCTGATATTTGTAGCAGGGAATTTAAATGTTAATTGGAACAATAAAGAAAATAACCAAACACGTTTATTTTATTTAAAGATTTTTATTAAGCCGTTTTCACAACACGTCCACTTCGTTCGGATGATGCGTATAGAATGAATCTCTTTCTTTCTTATTTTCGTTCTTAAAACTAGTTACACACTAATACATACAAAATGGCAAGAGATACAAAGCGGAATAAAAGAAACTGACGCATGTGTAGATGGCTATCGGTTGTTTTAAATATAAAGGTATTCGGTTTGGGTTTGACTCAACATGTGTATAACAATGTCTTACGGGAAGAGTAACAATAACTAATACATGTGTAGATGACTATCGGTTGTTTGAATATAAAAGCGTTCAATTAGGTTTGACTCAATATGTTTACAATAATGTCTTAAGGGGAAAAGTAACGATAATCATTATAGCAATACGGTAGCGTGCAATACCTTAACATAAATATGTGCTTACTACTACACGTTTGTTACCAATCTTATTATGGCGGTTGAGATTACCGAAAATTCAAATCCGTTTCCCATTTCGAAATAAAAAAATAATAACGATCGATATTTGAAAATCCCCTAAAGGTAGGCAACTAAGTGGCGAGCTACTTGCATGATAGTTGCTATTACAGACAAAAAAGTTTTTAAATGTTGACAAAAATAATCCTGTAAAATACGCGTAACAGAGATCGAAATAGTTACGTAAAATTTGAATGTCAACGTAACAGGGATTCATCGGTGCTGGATTGGGAGGCCTGAGAATAGGATTTTGGGGATTGGTGTAGTGGTGCAACTAGACAAAATACCGCTGAGAGTAAAGCTTCTTTACCTTGGAATTCTCCACCGCTAGGGATTTCTGAATTTTTGGGTAGCTGACAAGGTATAGGCGATCGAAAATTTTATTCTGATCCGACCAGAACAAGAGAGTGTTAGTTGCGAAGTCTTATATAGTCAGTTGAATAGTTCAAAAGAAAAAAAGTAAAGTTCAATAAAAAGTGAAATATATGTATATGCATGCATGTACATAATTTGATTTTACGACTAATTCAGTCGATCTACCGTATCGTTATCACTCATCAAAGGAAAAATCAAACAGAAATAAGAAGAAAATCTAGCTAGCCGATCGCCAATTTCCAATTTCCAATATGCAATTAAGGAATTTCACTTGCGATCAAAAACCAAAGCATCGGACAGCGGCTCCAAACAAAATCTGAAAAGCCACCGACTACCTGTACAAGTCTCGGTAGCCTGATCAGTTCAGGCGCCGACAAAAAAACGCAACGGATTTCAAGCCACGGGATCGAATCCTAACAAGAACACACATTTTAATTAAACGTTTTTTTTTTTTTGAATTTTGATATCATTTTGCTATTTTATAATTTTTTTTATTCAAACTTTATATAAACTTAATAATTAACTACCTTATATCCATCGATTGATATTAATAGAATTTATACTGGCAAGGGTATTAAGTACTTATTCAAAATTTTTCTTTCGGGTAGTATACTTCGCGAAACGTACCCTTTTAAAATATCGCGAAGTTACTTACATTAAGTCTTTTCAATTGTATGTATTTAAAATTGGTTTGCATTAATATCCATTTAACGAAAAGCGAAACTCTAGCATCCAGCAGCAGTGGCCACAGCAGCGGAAAGCAGATATAAAAACGGTGAGTCATTTTATGATTCAATATTGGATAAATTTATGTACATGTATTGAACAGTACTTATGTTCAAATTGAGTGACATCGCGAATGAGTAAATTTTGAGTTTTATTGAATATTAACGAGTAATTGAATTTTGAAGCCAAAAGAGATATTTTAATCCAATTTAGCAATAAATCGAAGACGATTTATATTATTCGGAAATAGGATTTTTTTGGATGGGGCCTAATGATTGCCAACCATGTTCATTTAATATTATTTTTTATTTGCAATTACTAATTGTTTTCTTGAATGCTATTTTCTTTTTTTTTGAATAACGTTGAACAATTTTGAATAATTTTGATTTAGAATAATCACTCAATCAAATAAAACATGCTTTTTATGTTTGTATTCAATAAATTTTGAAGTCTTTTTATTTAAAATGAAGATGGAATAAAGAAGTAAGGAAAGGAGGATGAGGAAAGTAGCAATGTGAAGATGAACTAGAAGACAAGACGAAGAAGCGGAAAAAGGGATTGCCTTGGCGAGAAAGGCCATCATGGTAGGGGGGGGTAGAGGCGATTATTCTCGCAAGTCTCTTTCCATCTTGGAGACAATGAACGGCTGGATTTTTTTTTGTAATCGCCCAAATGGTTCAAGAACCCGCGACTGGAGCTAGTCATTAGGGATCATATCCGGCCAAATTTGAACCGATGGCAAAAGGGGTGGTTACAAAATGGCGCCCAACGTGGAGCCCTCTATCTTGTTAGATAGAGTGGCTTATTTTTTTTAAGAGTCAATTTTATTTAAATTCCTTTTTCATTCATTTTTTTTAAAGTAATTTTTCAATCAAAATTTTTTTTTTACATTTTCATTTAGATTTTTTTTTTTTTATTATTTAATTTCAATTTAAAGTTCAATTTCGGTTGCAATATGTTTGTGAGTCCCGATGACTGGGAAGTATAACCTCGGTATCGCGTCGCCACAAATATAGTGCAATCATGCAACAAAATATAATGTTGTATGGAAGTTTGCTTGAGTCTTTGGATATCTTCGTTAAAGGTATTCAATGTCCGAATAGTCTTCGTACACATAATGCTGAAAGAGACCCGTCGACTTAAGGCGTCTTCGGAGGTCCTTTCAGCAACAGTCACAACGAATTCTCCGAAGGTTTCTGACGTCTTCAAGGATGAAGGATTCGTCTTTCGAAGTCAAGTAACCTGAGGAGAATATACATTTTTTTTCAAAGTCCTTAGTAGCATATTTTAATTTTTTTTTCTTTTTGGCTCTTAGAACTTCGGCTTCTTCGTCTTCTTCAGTTCTTTTCTTTCCTATTGCGAAATACTCATTCTCCTTTCCATTCATTTTATGAATTATCGATTTTTATATAAATATATTAATACTTACATATTGAAATTATTTTATTTTATTTAAAACAATATTTTGTATTGATATACCTACGACATATCATACTTTCAAATAAAAACAAAAAAAGGTTTGAAATTTTGAAGTTTTTGGTGTTTTGAAGTTAAGTTTTCAACAAAGTGGAGATTGGATATCGGCGATTGTTTGAATTTAATCGCGTGGTGCAGATTTTTGAATTTCTACAAAATTACTCAAAACACATTTTTATATATATGTATATATATTTTTTTTTTTGAATCCTTAAAAATTTGTTTGAAAACATCGTTTAATTGAAACTGCCATTAAACAAAGTTTAAACATACATTTTTGAATTTTTGAATTACTTTACTCAGAATTAGAATTCACATTCAATTCTGAAATTTCTCATTTTAGTTTTATTTAGTTTTTTTTACTTTTATTTTGCATTTTTATGTTTGAAAATTGGATTTACTTTCAAAAACGAATTGAATTTGAATAGAATTTTTTTTATTATCATTTTTTTTTTTAAACTTCTTAGTTTTCTTTTATTTCTGGTTTTTCCTTACTGACAGTTAGGATTTTTGGTTTTGAATTTTCGAATTTGAATTAAAGTTTTGAACTTTCGAATTTGAATTGAATTTTTGAACTTTTTGAATTTGAATTGGATTTAACGAAAGAAATTTTGGTCTGGAAAGATAGTTTTGTTCGAACTTGTCAGTTATTTTCTTAAGTGGGTGCGTTGAGGTATGAGCTCCAATCGACGGAGATCTATTCACGACAGCCTAAGCACCACATACGCTCGTTCTGAAGCTCAATTTGAAGCTTTCTTCCACAGGTTTCATAACAGAATTGATCGTTTCGATCTGAACAATTCCTTCAGCTACTCAGAGAATTTGAATTCTTTGGCTTCCGAGTCAATTGACACCATGCCAAACGACAACGATATGTCAAACAATTCTGAATCTCAAAATCATTCTTCCGAAGAGGGTCATCCACCTGGGGGTGAAGGAAATGCAGCCCATAGCGATCAAACGGCCGAATTAGCAGCACGTATAGAAAGAACAATGATGACAAATCAAATCAAGTTATTCGAAACTTTTGAAGTGTTTATGGGAAATGTCATTCAAAAACTAGAGGCTTTAGGTGTACAACAGCAAACCCATTCGACGCATGCTATTAATAACCCATTCAGCAATGGAAATCAGCAGCGGCCGGTTGAGGATCTCCACTCAAATTCTGAGGTGAGACTTTCCGCGGCTCCTTCGATGACTTCCAGTGGTTCCATTCATTGTAGGTTAGACAGATGGAACATCAGTTATGATGGGAAGGAAAATGTGAGCGATTTTCTGTTCAAGGTCGATCGGATGAGGGCGTCGTCTCAATACACAGACAAACAAATCGTCGACAATTTTCACGTCTTATTGAAGGACAGGCCATATAAATGGTATTGGGCCTATTTGCATAGGAACCCCAACGTTTTATTCCCAGAATTAAAAACCGCCATGAAGAAAGAATTTGGAAGGCTTGAAAGTGATGTGGAAATCTATATGAGAGTACTCACTAGAAAGCAAGGCATCAAGGAATCATTCGATGATTTCTACAATGCCTTAGCAAGCATGAACGATCGCTTGAAAGAGCCTTTCGACGATCGAAAACTTATAGATATCATTCGAAATAATGCGAAAGAGAAAATTGGGGAGATTCTGTTGGCAGCAGACTTACAAAGTTTAGAGCAGGTGAGAAATAAGGCTCGAGAAGCTGAAAGATTTCTGGCTAAGCGAACTTCGACTCTAAAAACTGTCCACGAGGTCGCAGCCGGTGAAGACCAAAGTGCGGTTTTCCCGGACGGAGAAGAAGTCGCCGCCATGAATTTCAATCGAAAACCAATGTCCACTGCACATTACGTCTGCTGGAACTGTGACCAGAAGGGTCACGCGTACCATTTTTGTCCTTCAAACGTTCGGACCTTATTCTGTTTCCTGTGCGGGAACAAAAATGTTAACACCCTGGACTGCGGTAAACATTCGGGAAACCGACCGGGGAACGAGAAGAAGAGTGGGGAGTTTCGTTCCACAAGAGAGGGTCAGGACCACTCACAAAAGTAGAACTTGTCAAGCTGTCCAATGACACAACTAAAGATTCTGACGCAGAGGTTCCTTCCAAGATTTTGGAACGAGATTTGAATGTTAATTCGTGTTTTGAGTCACATCCAGTGAAAACCTTTGATCTTAAATCTTTACATGAGCGAAAGATAAACTATTTTAAAACTCGGCAAAGAATTTTCGGAAACACACCAAACATAGCTAGTCTTCATATAAGAAAATGTCGCCTTCGGTTTCGAAACCGAAGAAAACTTAAAAAGAAGATAATCGAAACGATTATCTGTTCAAATACAGATGGCCGAATGTATGCGAACGTTCAATTAAATGAAGAGTCTGTGTTTGGTTTGTTAGATAGCGGCGCGTCAATATCAGCGTTAGGAAATGGTTGTTGGGAACTAGTGAAAAGGATTGGTGCTACGGTAAGGCCATACAAAAACATTGTACGTACTGCGGATGGCAAGTCGCATGATATAGTGGGCCACTGCGAGATCGAATTGACGTACAATGGCATCACCAAGCACCTTACTTTTTACTTGATTCCCAACTTAACTCAAAAGCTATATTTGGGCATGGATTTCTGGAGAGAATTCCAGCTAATGCCTCAAATTTCCGAAATTCAAAACGAAGCCGATTTAGGTGAATGTGAAAGAAATTTTAAAGACGAAGCCGAGCTGATGAAACTTACACCAAAACAAAATTTGGAATTGGAAAGGGTGAAAAGCCAATTTCCAAATTTTGTGTTGTTAGGATTGGGAAAGACAAACCTGGGGTGTCATGTCATCGACACGGGAAACGCTGTCCCTATAAAGTCCCGACATTATCCTTTGTCCCCGGTTCGTCAGGACGAGGTCTATAAAGAATTAGACCGAATGCTAGAACTTGACGTGATCGAGGTTAGTAACTCACCTTGGAGTTGTCCGGTGGTCTTAGTGAGAAAACCGGGCAAGGTTCGTCTCTGCCTAGACTTCCGCAAAGTCAACGCAGTCACAGTTAAGGATGCGTATCCACTGCCGCATGTAGAAGGTCTACTCAGCCGTATCAAAGACACGAGGTTCATAACTGGTATCGACCTTAAGGACGCCTATTGGCAAATTCCTCTTGACGTAAAGTCACGAGAAAAGACCGCATTTGCTGTACCAGGTAGACCACTCTACCATTTCAAGGTGATGCCTTTTGGTTTAAGCAATGCGGGTCAAACAATGTGCAGAGTGATTGACCAAGTGATACCCGGTTCACTTCGAGAGAACGTATTCGTCTATCTAGACGACCTTCTCATATGTACGCCTGATTTCGAATCACACATGCGCATCCTTAGCGAAGTGGCTGCCTGTCTCAGGCGAGCGAATCTTACTATAAACCTCGACAAGAGCAAATTTTGTATGCAAGAAATTAAGTTTTTAGGGTTTATTGTCGGCCAAGGTACCTTGCAAACAAACCCTGACAAAGTTGAGGCGATGGTCAACTTTCCTGTACCTAACACCATCCGACAAGTTAGGAGGTTTTTGGGAATGACGGGCTGGTACAGGAGGTTTATAAGAAATTATGCTGACTTGGCAGCTCCGCTTACGGATTGTCTGAAGAAAAAGGTGAAATTTGAACTGACACCTGAAGCTTTGGAAGGATTTCACAAGCTAAAAGCAGCACTCTCTTCGGCGCCTGTATTAGCACAGCCCGACTTCTCAAAACCTTTCACTATTCAGTGTGATGCTTCTTCAGATGGGATAGGGGGTGTTCTCTTTCAGTTGGATGAGAACAACCATGAGAAACCGATCGCATACATGTCAAAGAAACTGAATAAATCTCAGAAAAATTACACGGTTACTGAGCAGGAATGTCTTGCAGCCGTTCTTAGCATACGCAAGTTTAGGCCCTATGTTGATGGGTTACCTTTCACCGTGATAACTGACCATTCAAGCTTAAAATGGTTGATGTCGATGAAAGAGTTGAATGGCAGATTAGCTCGATGGAGCCTGGAGCTTCAAGGCTATGATTTTAAAATCGAACATCGAAAGGGATCCCTCAACGTAGTGCCTGATTCGTTGTCCAGGATGGACATGGAAGAGATTGCTGCAAAAGTAACCGTAGTAAAAAATGAGATTGAGGAGGTTGATTCGACTATGATGTGTGGTGAGATCGACCTTAATTCGGTTGAGTTTGATTCGAAGCAATATTCCCAACTGAGAGAGAACATCAACTCCAACCAGTCCGCACTCCCAGACTTAGTAGTGTCGGGAAAATATGTCTATAAGAGGGTTAGGTTCAGGACAGGAGAGACAGATGAGGAAGATTCGTTATGGCGACTCTGGATACCCGAGGCGCTAACTCGTCGATGCATTAAATTGTCTCACGACACCAAATTGAGCTGTCATAGTGGCTTTGCAAAAACGTATGCTCGAATCAAAGCGAAATTTTATTGGCCTAAAATGGTCAAGGACATTAAGGCATATGTCAAAGATTGTGATTTATGCAAAATGGTAAAAGCACCAAACACAATCCTTCGTCCACCAATCACTAGCCAAACCTTGACTGAACGGCCTATCCAACGGCTGTACATAGATTTTTTGGGTCCTTATCCTCGGACGAAACGAGGTAACGCCTACATTTTTATTGTTGTGGATCATTTCACAAAATATACTTTTCTAAAAGCGATGTCAAAAGCTACGTCTTCGAAGGTTATTCAGTTTTTAGAAACTGAAATTTTTCATGCTTTCGGCACCCCTGAAAAGATCCACTCAGATAACGGACGTCAGTTCGTTTCTAACGAATTCAAGAAGTTTCTGGCAGACTATGGCATTCAACATGTGCGAACGGCAATGTATTCGCCACAGGCTAACATTTCCGAACGGGTTAACCGAAGTGTTCTTAGTAAGCTTAGAGTCCTTATATCCAAAGAGCAAACCGATTGGGATGTACATTTATCAAGCATAGCTTGTGCTCTTCGATCGGATGTACATGATTCGTTGGGATGTCAGCCTTACTTCGCTCTATTTGGGCAGAACATGGTGACACACGGATCCTCTTACAAAATTCTGCGAGCACTGGAAGCTTTAAGTGACCCGGAAATGTTAGTCCTGCCACCCGCATTGAAAACTAATCTTGCCAGACAGACGTTATCTGAGAATCTTTTCAGGGCACACGTTAAGTCCCAAAATACTTACAACGCGCGAGCGAGACCTGTAAAGTACCGTGAAGGCCAAGAAGTTTTCCATAGGAATTTTGCTCAGAGCAATTTTGCGGCTGGGATCAATGCCAAACTTCTCCCAAAATTCGTCAAATGCCGAATCCGAAAAGCCATCGGAAACTGCATGTACGAATTAGAAACGCGAGCGGGAAAAACTATAGGCATATTCCATGCAAAGGATATACGCCAATAACATCCTCCAAAATTCCATAGCATCTTGTACACGTAACATTATGAATACTACACGTATTCTACAAGTCATAGACATTTATGCCCGGCTAACCAATCTTTAAGTGGGTTCGCGTCCCACGTTTGTTCTATTTTGACAACGATCACGATCCGCATTTTCAAATTATTTTTAACAAATTTTACATATTTCAAACCTTGACGTAGTACCTACTGAAATTATTTATTTATTCCACTTGACGATTTACTTAATTAAAACTTAATTATTTACTACTTTTACTAATTGACGATCGATCTTTTAGGAAACGGATTTTGAATTAGTTTCATTCATTTTACTGACCTTTTCATATACATATTGTGCAATACATTTTCAGACATTCAGAATAAATTATTTATTTATTTATTATTTATTTATTTATTATCCATTTGGACCTTATGACGATATTAATTAAATAGATAAAAAGCATTAAACGTGCAAAACATTGAGAAGCCAATTCCCGTCGGCAAAACATTGTTTGTAAAACAGCAATTTCCCGACGGCAAAACGCCTTATGCCATAAACAAACAAACAAACAAAAACGCATAGGATCGACCGTGCACTTAATCTTCTCTTGCACGATCCAATTCAATCACTTGGGTGAAGCACAATTATTCATGTTATTAGTTTGTATTGTTTGAGTTTGTTTTTTTTCTCTACCTGTCTGGAGCCTAATCTGTTTTTTTTTGCTTCTTAGCAAATCTAATCTGACCTTGACTTTAGTTTGTGTTTATGTGTTATTGCATACTATACGGCAATTAAAGCCAATTATAAATTTCAGTGTTTATGTGTTCACAAGTAGACATGCCGTGGGTTCCTTTGCATATTCCTGGATTTATATACATAAACCTGGAAAACGCAAAGCCCTGTTACCAATCTTATTATGGCGGTTGAGATTACCGAAAATTCAAATCCGTTTCCCATTTCGAAATAAAAAAATAATAACGATCGATATTTGAAAATCCCCTAAAGGTAGGCAACTAAGTGGCGAGCTACTTGCATGATAGTTGCTATTACAGACAAAAAAGTTTTTAAATGTTGACAAAAATAATCCTGTAAAATACGCGTAACAGAGATCGAAATAGTTACGTAAAATTTGAATGTCAACGTAACAGGGATTCATCGGTGCTGGATTGGGAGGCCTGAGAATAGGATTTTGGGGATTGGTGTAGTGGTGCAACTAGACAAAATACCGCTGAGAGTAAAGCTTCTTTACCTTGGAATTCTCCACCGCTAGGGATTTCTGAATTTTTGGGTAGCTGACAAGGTATAGGCGATCGAAAATTTTATTCTGATCCGACCAGAACAAGAGAGTGTTAGTTGCGAAGTCTTATATAGTCAGTTGAATAGTTCAAAAGAAAAAAAGTAAAGTTCAATAAAAAGTGAAATATATGTATATGCATGCATGTACATAATTTGATTTTACGACTAATTCAGTCGATCTACCGTATCGTTATCACTCATCAAAGGAAAAATCAAACAGAAATAAGAAGAAAATCTAGCTAGCCGATCGCCAATTTCCAATTTCCAATATGCAATTAAGGAATTTCACTTGCGATCAAAAACCAAAGCATCGGACAGCGGCTCCAAACAAAATCTGAAAAGCCACCGACTACCTGTACAAGTCTCGGTAGCCTGATCAGTTCAGGCGCCGACAAAAAAACGCAACGGATTTCAAGCCACGGGATCGAATCCTAACAAGAACACACATTTTAATTAAACGTTTTTTTTTTTTTTGAATTTTGATATCATTTTGCTATTTTATAATTTTTTTTATTCAAACTTTATATAAACTTAATAATTAACTACCTTATATCCATCGATTGATATTAATAGAATTTATACTGGCAAGGGTATTAAGTACTTATTCAAAATTTTTCTTTCGGGTAGTATACTTCGCGAAACGTACCCTTTTAAAATATCGCGAAGTTACTTACATTAAGTCTTTTCAATTGTATGTATTTAAAATTGGTTTGCATTAATATCCATTTAACGAAAAGCGAAACTCTAGCATCCAGCAGCAGTGGCCACAGCAGCGGAAAGCAGATATAAAAACGGTGAGTCATTTTATGATTCAATATTGGATAAATTTATGTACATGTATTGAACAGTACTTATGTTCAAATTGAGTGACATCGCGAATGAGTAAATTTTGAGTTTTATTGAATATTAACGAGTAATTGAATTTTGAAGCCAAAAGAGATATTTTAATCCAATTTAGCAATAAATCGAAGACGATTTATATTATTCGGAAATAGGATTTTTTTGGATGGGGCCTAATGATTGCCAACCATGTTCATTTAATATTATTTTTTATTTGCAATTACTAATTGTTTTCTTGAATGCTATTTTCTTTTTTTTTGAATAACGTTGAACAATTTTGAATAATTTTGATTTAGAATAATCACTCAATCAAATAAAACATGCTTTTTATGTTTGTATTCAATAAATTTTGAAGTCTTTTTATTTAAAATGAAGATGGAATAAAGAAGTAAGGAAAGGAGGATGAGGAAAGTAGCAATGTGAAGATGAACTAGAAGACAAGACGAAGAAGCGGAAAAAGGGATTGCCTTGGCGAGAAAGGCCATCATGGTAGGGGGGGGTAGAGGCGATTATTCTCGCAAGTCTCTTTCCATCTTGGAGACAATGAACGGCTGGATTTTTTTTTGTAATCGCCCAAATGGTTCAAGAACCCGCGACTGGAGCTAGTCATTAGGGATCATATCCGGCCAAATTTGAACCGATGGCAAAAGGGGTGGTTACACGTTCAATACAAGTTGTATTGGACGGTTTCAAGTCTGAAACCCACAATATAAATACTGGTGTGCCCCAGGGCTCCGTTTTGTCTCCGACCCTCTTTTTTGATCAATGATCTCTTGTCTGTTACTTCTAATCCAATTAATTGTTTCACTGACGATAATAGGTACCCTTAGCTTTTCTTATTCGTTTCCAGACTCACATCCCTCCTCTTTGGATGCGGAACTGCAACGACTAAATATGATAAGCACATTAAACTCTGACTTGAACAGCATTGTACAATGGGGAATAAAAAAACGCGTAGAGTTTAATGCTTCGAAAACTCAATGCTGTCTTGTATCGTTGAAGCGAGATATACCCCCTTGCCACTGTCCATGAGTGGCACTTGCATCAGTGAAACCGAACATCTCGAAATTCTCGGTATGTGTATCACCGACCACCTCTTGTAGAATGATTCTGATCTGGCTACCATCTACAAAACATATATACGTCCAAAGTTTGATTACAACTCCCACGTTTGGGCTGGTGTTCCAGTGACGTACTTAAGTCTTTTGGACAGTTTACAAAACAGAGCATTGAAGATGATTGGTGACAATACCATCGTTGGGACATTTACGTCACTCGAACATAGACGTAATGTTAGATGCCTCACCCTCTCCTACCGTAACTCCAACGGTAAATGCTCTAGTGAAATAGTCAGTTGCATTCGATCCTTAAGATTTTCAACCGTAATACCCGCGGCTCCAGAAATGCCCATCAGTTCACTCTCGAGCCCAACTTCAAACGTACGGTCATGTTAAAAGAATCGTTCTTTAGCTGTACTATGCGAATGTCGAACTCTCTTCCACACTCTGTCTTCCCCATTCACTGCAATGAACAAGAATTCAAGACCAATGTTAACCGACACCTCATCCTAAACCCTCTCCGTCTATCCCATTTTCCCTAACGCTCGCACTGTGCGAGGGATATAAACCCCTTGAGTGCGTGCTCAAAACAATTTTACAACTTGAGCCTATAAATACCAAACTCCAACAAATGATTTCTCAAGTATCTACGCAAAAATCTTGTCCAACTTAATATTATGTCAAAGATTAACATTGTCAAGTAGACGAACCAACAACGACATAATATTCTTCCATCAAGTTATTACTGGTGCAACAGATGCACCGGAACTACTTGGCGCTATATCTTTCAACCATATCGGGGTGGCGGTTATAATTTTCGTTGGAAGGACTTGGTACAAGAACCAAAACATCGTACCAACTATGGATTCTATGAGCCCTTGACACGTATGAGTTGGCTTTCAAACTGCAACTCAGACTTGTTTGATTTAAATATAAGTCTTTGCTCAAGACCAGTGTTCTACACTTTTAAATGTTTTTCTGTTTACTTAATGTTTGTAATTATTATTAGTTATGTATTAATCTTTGTTATCAAGCCTTCAAAATATTTGTTATTTATTGTTGTTATTTGTTACTAAACCCTTCTTCTTAAATCTTACTTTGCTTAAAATCACTTAACTTTTTTACTATCAAAAACATCGTAGCTTCTTTGAGTTTTATTATTCGTCAATTTTGTATTGCTTCGTTCATTCATATTTTTTCTTTGAAAACGTTTGTTAGTGCACATCAGCGTTGCCAGATTTTTTTTGTACCAAGTCGGGATTTTGGATCTTTTTGAGTGAAAACGGCGGGATTCTTTCGTCGAAAGCGGGACATATTAAAACCAACGTACATAATTAAAATTAGGTTTTCGTGAAAAAACATAGCAAAAATAGCCATAGAAAATGTAGATATTTTAATTAAAGCAAAATAATTAAAATCATATAAATAGTTGAGCCTTATTCGTCTTCAAAAAAAAAAAAAAAATACAAATCAAAATCAAAAAAAGTCTTTTTCATAAGAGTGAATGTTACAATTTATTTACAAGAGAGTAACGTATTCGTTATATTTCAGCGAAGATTTTACTTCTTTTAAAATTTAATTTTTCTTTAATCATAACGTTTGTCTAAAAATAGTTGTCAATTCGTAAGAAAATTTTGATGACTTTGGTCCGCTCAGATTCAACCAATTTATTTAAAATCTGTTTGGCCTGGTAGTCGAAAAACCCATCCTTAAGCCTTTGAGTCAACTTTAAGCGGAAAAGGCAGAATGACTCATGCATTTCTGTTATTGCACCATCGTTTCCCTGAGACTTTTTGTTTAATGCACCAAAAGCACTCACCACATTATAAACGAAATGCAAGTAGGCTAAAGTTTAAGTTTCCTCTGCTTCAGAGCAAAAAAATTTTTGAATGGCTTTCGCAGATGGTTCGCGCTTATCAAAGTAGCTTCAAAGCGAAAGAAGCAAGTTGATATGGCAGAGAATTTTAATTTCTAGTAAGAAATAGTCAAGTAAATTAAAATAAATATACAAATATCAAATTCCTGAATACTAAGTGCTCAATTGCATTTCAAAATTAAATCAGAGTTCAGAAAATTTTCAAAGCTTATTTTGTTCAGAGCGTGTTCAGCATGGTCTGAAGATTCAGGTTGAGTTTTCCCCGAAAAGCGGGACTGAGCCATCGCGCGCGAGACACTGAATTTTTAATTTAAAAATCGGGACGTCCCGCCAAAAGCGGGACGTTTGGCAACGCTGGTCCATATTATTATTTAGTTAAACAATTCAATTTTT
The DNA here is from genome assembly GCA_943590905.1 of Sphaerophoria taeniata. Taxonomy (NCBI): domain Eukaryota; kingdom Metazoa; phylum Arthropoda; class Insecta; order Diptera; family Syrphidae; genus Sphaerophoria; species Sphaerophoria taeniata. The sequence continues at coordinate 1,581,930 of OX016540.1, forward strand.
CTTGTTGCGCTTTCGTTCTTTTATGTTTTGGATTCCAATACCAAATTGTTAGTTCTCATTTTCCTTTTTCCTTAACTTATGTATGTAACCTTGTAATTTTTTTCTACAGAAAATAAAATTGTACGATTACTAGCTAAATCTGAAGTTTTTTGTTTAGAAATTGCTAGAACAATCTTTATTAGTTGGAAAGGAAACGAAGGAGCAACAATCTTGTTTTGTTACTGTCTTGTTTTTGTTTCATCCATGTGATTGTTTGTTATGTTATGTTTGCTTACTAACAACTAACACTACACTAACATAGTCTACTATGTTGGCAAACCATTGGTCGTAAGACTGTGCTTGCTATAAGCTCTCTTCGACCAATTCTGATAGTGTAAAAAAAAGATAAAGTTTATTACAATTACATGCATAATGTGCCTACCCCCTCATTGATAAAAAACATCACTACCATGAACCGATAAGCAACTTGTTATCGCTTGATACAAATTTCTAATCGATTATGGTACACCGTACACAGTATCCGTCAGTGTACATAAAAAATACGAAAAAAAAATAGAATTACAATTATAAAGAAAATAAGTTTAAATTTTATTATTTAATCTTGTTTTTTCCACCCCTACATTTTAAGAAACTGCAAATATCTGTGTAATTGTAAGATCGCATGACTTTGTTGTCAGATAGAAATCAAGTCATATCTTAGGTCATGTGATTTTGTTTTCAAGAAGGTGCCTATAGTATCTACTAAGTTGTACCGGAAGTGTGTTTATTTATGATTTAAATTATTGGTTAGTCATGTTGTTATTGGCAAATGTTCTTGGCCAACAAATTGTTTAAATAAATTATAGATTAACTTTTCCTTTCTGTAATTTGATCTTCTGTATTTCGATCTCTGAAATTAAGGTCGTGTGCGAATTGCGTTTAAAAGTATGTATGCAGTGAGCAACTGACTGTGTATACACACCGACTTTTCAAAAGCTTTTGATCAACTGTCTCATTCAGTTATCAAGTTAAAATAACAGTTATTAGGCTTCCCTCCTGGACTTGTTTCATAGATTTCTTCTTACCTTGCGAACAGAACTTATCAAGTGAAATTCAGAGACAAGTTTTCGAAGACTTTTACTTAGTAGTATACCACAAAGTAGTCAATCAGGACCTCTTCTATTTATTTTATCAATAAATGATGCACCGTTATGTGTTCGTAACAATGAAATTCTTATTTTTGCAGATGATATGAAGATCTTTAAGAATAACAGTGTAATAAGAACAGTTTAAATCTAAACCCAGTCGAAATATCAGACAATGACATTCTCAAAGAAACGAGCAACTTCGATTAATGAGTATTATATGTACAGTCCGTAACATTTGAATAGCCTCACACGTGCCTGTTTTTAAGATCAGCAGTTTTTTTGTTGCTTTTTGATGTGGACATATGAAATTATATGTTGTGTTGAAAGGTAGAGATTAGTTCTTCAGATTGAGAGATATTTCAAATAATTTTGAATAGCTAACAGAAAATGTCTGAGACTATTTCGTTTGGATGCACTAAAATGTTACTTTTTTTTGTAACATTAGAATAGAATCACTTTGTGTATCTTAGTTAAAATAAAAAGAGTATTATTTTTGTGCTAATAAAAATATTTTTCTTTATTTATTAAATTATTTTAATATTTTGTACAACCTCCCTTATTTTGAATAACATCAAAAATGCGGTCTCTTAATGAATCATCATACAATGATTTTAGAAGGTCAAGGGAAATACTGGCCCAGGCCACTTTTATGCCTTCAACAAGCTCTTCTTTGTTCTTGTACTGCTTCCCGCCTTCATACACCTTTCGTGTCAACCAACCCCACACATTTTCAATGATGTTGAAATCTGGTGAGTAGGGTGGCCAGGAAAGTTGTTCTATATTTTGGCCCTGTAACCAAGCTTTAATTATTCCAGTGGTGTGAATTGGCGCGTTGTCCTGCTGGAAAATAATCGGTACCGGTCCAAAAATATCCAGAAATTGAGGTAAAGCCATTTCCAGTACAGTTTTATAATAAGGTGCAGTCATTCTGCAGTGCACAAAAACCAAATCAATGGTTCCATAATATGATATGGCTCCCCACACCATAACGCCTCCCTCTCGGCTGTGGTGACGGTCCAAAAACAGCTTCTCCTTCCTCAAATCATGAAAATAATAATTGTATCCGTCGGGCCCATCAAGGTTGAATTTCTTTTCATCAGAAAATATCACTTTTCTCCAATCGTTTGAGTGACTACTTCCATCAGTATTCCAAGCCATGTGCGATCTTGCAAAATTTAGCCGCTGTTGCTTTCGCACTTTGTTAAGTGGTGTTTTTTTTTCATTTTTTGGCGCTTAAGGTGTCCGGCACTCTTAATAACTCTACTAATCGTCATTCGGCTCACTTTTACCCCAGCTTTGTACCTGATCTTACTAAGAGAATCGATTGAATTCGATGCTAACTTTATAATCTTCCGTTTATCACGACTTGAAAGTACAGTTGAGGTACGGCCTTTGTAATTTTTTCCATAAGACAATGGATCTCTAAAATAGCTGTTCACTACTTTTGGACTTCGATTAATTTTCTTGGCTATAGCGCGATTAGAAAGGTTTTGTTCATGATAGACCTGTATTTTAGCAATTTCCGTTGCACTTAAAGATTTTTTTCTACCCATTTTAAAAGAAAACAATGTTATTTCAACAAAAAATAAACCGATTTTCTTTCCCGATAGCTTTCCGATGATCGCGCCACTTGTTTTCGATTTAAATAACTAAGAATGTAAGATGAGGCTATTCTATTGTTACAAAAAATAATTTCATTTTTAAACGGACGCATACAAAACAAGCTTAAAAGGTCCCGTTAGCTTAAAAAATGACGAACGCTCTCTTGATCTCAGAAACTCTCGCTCTCACCATGAAAGCTAATGCATAATTTTTTGGATTAAAATCAAAGAGCTCTCAAAACAGGTTCTCAACAAGAAAAAACAATACATGAGGCTATCCAAATGTTACAGACTGTATATCTCAGCAAATTCTTTCTCCTGTTTTTGAAGTTAGGGACCTAGGGCTAGGGTTTTTTTTTTGTTTTTACAAGGACTCTAGATTTTACTGAGCACATTAACAACTTTGTTAATAAAGCTAATTCTATACTGGGGTTCGTTAAGAGTTGGTCAAAAGAATTTCTTTATCCTAACGTCACCCTTTCTCTTTATAATTACCTTGTTCGTCCCCACCTTGAATATGTTTCACAGATTTGGAGTCCTTATTATGACGTTCATATTGACAGATTTTAATCGGTGCAACGTAATTTTACTCGTTTCGCATTAAAAGGTATTCAATGGCATGATTCTCAAAATATTCCTTCTTATGAGGATCGAGTATCACTTCTTCAAATGCAAACGTTGTCTCAAAGAAGGACCAACAATGATATAGTTTTCCTTAATAAACTTATAACAGGCGTCACAGATGCACCAAACCTTCTTAGTGCTATACTTTTTCACTATCGGGGAGGAGGTTATCACCTTCGTAGCACCGATCTAATTAAAGTCCCAAGACATAGGATCAATTACGGAATGCATGAGCCCTTGACAAGGATGAGTAGGCTTTTGAATTATAATACAGATCTTATTGACTTTCATATAAATAAGAATAAATTAAAGATTTGCTAAAAATCAGTGTGGCAGTGTTTTTTTGTTGTTGTCTTTTGTTTTTTGTATTTGTATCTATAATTTTGTCAATTCTTGTGTAAGTGTTCGTTTGTTTTAGATTGCTCACTAACAACTAACACTGCACTAAGTGATGAGCCGGTCTTTTACACAGTTTTCTGGGTTAAAGACTATTGGTCGTTAGATGTTGCTTGCTATAAGCTGTCTTCGACTTAGTGAAAAAAAACTTGACGTTTGGTTAAATTTTGCAACTTCGTATTGAACAAAATGAGTTAAAATTACACTAGATGCGGAACAGGCTAAAATATTGACATTGACATTGACTTCACAGTACTTCGCACATAAATGTAACGAACTACAGACACATAGCAGCACTGGCGATTGAGGCCATCGGCTGGGGCAGAACAAGACATTAATCAACAGAGAGAGACGGATAGATACATAGAAGGGAAGAACACATAACATAAACCTACGCGGCACAGAGGAGGAGACACAGATTTTAAATGTCTCATATCATCGCACAGGTGGCCTCAGATAAGCTGGCGTTTTTCGGTAGAAAAAGAATGCTTCCGAAGCTGGGGCTTGAACCCGTAGCATTCGGCTTAGCAATCAACTACTCTATCCTCTGAGCCATGGCCACCTGCAGGCTAAAATATGACAGCAGTGGTTAAATTAAACCAGTATTTGTAACGCAATTCACCCAATTCGCACACGGCCTTAATATTAAAGTAAAACAAGAGACATATAAATTTGAAAACGATGAACATAGCTTGTTCGTCTTTCGTTTTCAGCGCATTTTCCTACAACCAAATTATTTTGTTTGAATAGAGTGCTTTTAAAAATATTAATTGTTATTTTTTCTTATCTCAACAATTAGTCAAAACACCCTTCTAGTTGGTATGAAATTGAAATCACATACATAATGGATATATGACCATGAGCGTTACAGCATGAAAAAAAGGAACCGAAGTAGATTTTAGGAAAAAGCGGAGTAGATCGAGAAAAAGGGAAGTAGATCTTAAAATAGTATATTTTATATTTACCTTCGATACATTGAAACATCATATTTGCCAATATCTCGGATCTCGGCTACCAGGCCTCAAAAAACTTGTTACCAATTTTGATGAATAGAGTTCGACCAGACCTTTACTTCGATGTATCATTCGAGGGGATTTGGAAGCATATATTTTCTGTCAAAAAATTTTCACAAGATTTTTTTTCGAAAATCGTGACGAAATCGATTTCGCTGATTTCAACATATTTGATACTTTATCAAATCAAATCAAATCCATGAAGGATCTCACCCTGAGACACTGCAGCCTGCCATCAGCTACGGTCCCTCGCAAGCACTCTTCAGTCGCCAAAACCAAGCGCTCTGTCACCCGCAGTCACTTGGTCCTTGTACCGTAGGTTCGGTCTTCCTTGTCGTCTCGAATCTGGGGCCTGCGATAAGAAGGCTCACTTAGTTGGAGCGTTGTCGCCCATTCGCTCGATGTGGCTGAGCCAATGTAGTCGTTTTTTTTGGCTTTCTGGACTACATCCACATCTTGGTACAGCTCGTACAGTTCGCCGTTGAACCTTCCCCATTCGCTATCGTCGCATAAGGGACCGAAAATCCGTCGAAGAATTTTTCTTTTGCCCTTTTTTACTTACCGTCCAACACTCGGCGCCGGCCGTAGAGTAGGACTGGTAAAATCAAAGTTTTGTATAGCAGACACTTTGTCCTCCAGCACAGCGCTCTTGGATCGACCGATGATGTCTCCGATTGGATTTGTTGAAGATAGTGTTTTCCGTGCTCACACCTGCGCACCTTGCGCACTATCTGCTCCAGGACCATGTTAAAGAAATCACATGACAGCGCATCTCCTTGCCTAAACCCTGCGCATGTTTGAAACAACTCGGATGAGTTGTTACCCAGTTGCACACTGCACTGCCTATTGTTTAGCGTCATGCGGCACTGCTGGATCAATTTGTTCGGGATCCCGAATGCAGACATCGCCATCATAAGCTCTTGGCGGTGGATGCTATCATAAGCAGCTTTGAAGTCGATGAAAAGATAGTGGGTTTCGACTTGAAATTCGTTGGTCTTTTCCAGGATTTGCCTCAGTGTGAATATTTTGTCTATCGTTGATCTACGTACTTGCAGATTATTGTGTTGCAGGACGGCTCACACAGTACGTTGGATAGGATTTTGTACGCAACATTAAGCAGGGATATGCATCAGTAGTTTTTGCAAGACATAGGATCGCCTTTTTGTAAACGGGGGATATGGCTCTTTCTACCTCTTCTATGCTGGGGGTTGGGACTGAGTCTTCATTGACTGGTCTTGCTTCTCTTACGTCCCTGGCTCGCTCTACCTACAGTATGCGCATTCAGCAGCTGTTGGAAGTGCTGCTTGAAAACATCTACAATTCCTTGTGCTTCGGTGACTATTAGGTTTCCTGCACTGTTTCGAAGAGCCTGTGTCCCGGTTCTGAAATCAGAAGCTAATTACTTCGACCTTTTAAAGAAATGTCGGGTGTTGTTCTAGATCTTTAAGCTGAGAAACTGCGGATGCTCTTTCCTTCCTTTGCAGGGTCTTTTTCGAATTTTTGTTCGGTACTCATATTTGATAGTTCTCTTTACTATGAACCTACCGGTAAAAGCCAAACTAAATTACGAGCCCTGTATGCATCCAAAAAAGAAGGTTTTTTGATCATAACTCGGTAACCAGTCCTCGCAAATTAAGAAACCTAGCGATTTAAAAATGTTGGAAATTTTTTGACGGCAGAAAAAAAATTAATTTTTGATAATAACCTTAACCGAGTGCTGAAAAAATGTTCGCTTTCAATAGCTGATAGATCACTTGTAAGCACGGTTGCCGTTTTAGCGACATTGTCGCTATATCTAGCGGAATTTTTTTGTAGGTAGATAATTCTAGCTACTTTTTCTAGCGACTTTTTGAAAAAAAAAAAAACATATTTTGTCCAGTAGAGCGCATATTCAGCATGATGTCAACAAAAACTTTTAATTCTATAATGTTCATCCAGCTTTAATTACTAAATAAAAATTGTAACACCAACGAATTAGCCGAAATTTTGCTAACGCAAAATATTTTAAAAAATCCCGTTGAGGGGAATGAAGGTGAACACATCGATTTAATTTATGTAGATTTATTGAATTTTGTTAATTTTTGAATTAACCAACTAACGAGTACGATTTTCTTTTCACAAGTATTTATTTTATGTATTTTTCTTATTTTTATAAAACTAGAAACAAGAGACTGAATTTGTTTGTTTTTAACTAACTGTAAAGTATTTCTGAGGAAATGTAATTATTTTCTCATTTTTGTTTTATTCCTGAAAATCTCTAAAGGCTGATAAGGAGATAAGAGACTGAATTTATTTATTTTGTTGTTATTTTTCAGGAAAAAAATGTCAAAGAAAAGATTTTTTGTTTATTATTTTGTAATTTTTTCTAGCGACATCTAGCGACTTTTTTTCTCCGAAATTTAAGCCAATCTAGCGACTTTTAAAGTTGTGCCTAGCTACTTTTTATTTCAGCTTGCGGCAACACTGCTTGTAAGCCCTTATTTTGATGTACACTTGTATAAAACTTGTTTTGACTTTTTATTTCCATCGTAAATTTTTTTTAGATAAAATCTTTTTTTTTCCTGTAGAAAGAAACAAATGTTTTTCATTGTTTTGATTTCAGTTTCGTCAATGTCGAAATAAGAACTCCCGAAATGTACATGCGATGTCCTGGGGATGATCTTTCCAACTACGACGAACTCCTTGAAGATGCCTACAACGACTACTGTCTCGATGACAACAAGTTCGTTCTTCCCCAATATTCCATTTCAGACGAATGTGACTGGAAACACTTAAAAAAGACAACACGCTTGAAAGCACCCCTGATCGCTAAAATTCCCATTGGAGATGCCAAATCCTATCAACCCATACTCTATGCAACAATCATCATAAGCTGGATTGCTTCTATTTGGTTCGTCTTCGAATCACGAGAAATATCAAACAAAATCAACCATAAACTTGAGAACCAAAGAATCATAGACAAAAAATACAAATAAATGTATTGTTTTTTCCTTAACCCTAGTTTACATCCTGGGGTGTGATACACCCCAGTCGACTTTTAAATGCTTGTAACTTTTTTGAAAATCAGTTTTTCGACTTGGGATAAAAAATCAGTGAACAAAATTCTGTTTAGTGAATAGTTTTCATCTTTATTTTATCAAAGAGCTTCAACTTAATTTTTTGGAAATTTTGTGTGAAAACAGGTCGTCCACACTTGCCTGGGGTGTGTTACACCCCAATGATCAAAATATGAAATAAATCAATTTTTTTTATGTTTATTTTAGTTTTCATGAATTAGTAAAATAATAATTGACATTTCGATGCGTAACATTATACTGGTATAGATGGAAGTTCTGGGAGACATTTAGTACAAACTGTATTGATGTGGCGATGTTAAGTAGATCTCGATTTCCTGTCGTGTGCTCTCGGGCAAATGTGGTATCTGGGCTGAAAATAAAAAGCTTTTTGGAAACGTTTTGTTTTTTATAATAAGAAATACTTACCTGTTTTCGTGGAAGCTTCTCGTCAACTGAACGAAAAACTTGCAATTGTCTTCCCATAGTGCGAAGAGCATCGAGACTAACCTTTTTTTCATAGAGGGATGCGAACGATCGTCCAACTCCATTTCCATTAGTTCTTTTGCAAGTTGGATAAGCTTTTCGTTTCGAAATTACTTTATATTTCTTGAAGGAGGGTTAAAATGGCGAAAAATAATAACTGTGGCTAAAGCTGAAACATCCAACAAATTGTAAAATACAACCATGGGCCACCGATTGGTTTGAAAGAAACCATTTGGTCAAACACGTCGACTCCTCCTTTTGTTCTATTATAGTCTAATATCATGACAGGTTTATTTTGTGGTCCGAAAACTGCTTTTTCAACAATGTGCTGTGTTGAAAGCAGCACAACTTGTTTCCTGGGTTTTGGAACATATGAAACCAATACCATTTTCTCCGAAAATCAAAAAAGTGAGGAATAAAGTGGACGGTATTGTTTCTTGTTATTTATTTTGATTGGTGTATCATACTCATTTAGATGTTCCTGGGACTATTTGCAAAAACAAACGCGACATTCCCAAACCATTTGTTGTCAGGTTTGGGAATGTCGCGTTTGTTTTTGCGAATAGTCCCAAGAAGAGTAATTTTTTTTATCCAATAACTTAAGTGCCAAGTTTACAGAAGTAAAAAAGTTATCCACTGTAAGATTTCTTCCGGTGTGAAAATATCTTGGCATCAATGACATCACAACATCGTATCCGCGGCCAAGGCCTTCATTTTGATCACTACTGCCAGTGTAGATATATTGAAAGTTGCAATGGATATCCAGTTGAACTCTCATTGAGCCACCAAAACTTGATACCATTTTTAGCAGGTTTGCTTGGCATATATTGACGAAACTTACATAATAATTTGATGTCAAGGTTTGATTCAATTCTTTCAAAAGAAACTCAACGGGCTATACAATGTTTTTTTTTGCGGCTGACTGTCCTCGACGGCCAATTGAATCATCGAATCGCAAAAATAAATTCAACTCCTCAAAACGTGTAGATAACATTGATTGAAAAAAAAAACCTAAACAATGCAGCAAAACATTAATTTAAACAATAAGATGCGCTTAAAACTGTTGGGGTGTAACACACCCCAGGCAAGAAAAGTAGTAAGTTTTTTGGGGCTGTAAACTAGGGTTAATAAAATATTTATTTGTATTATTAAAACCTTAAAGTAAATGTGTGTTCTTATGATATAATTTAAGCTTCTTCGAGTTCATGGTGATGCGGATATAATTAATTTGCTGGGCTGGCAAGTATCTGCTCATATAACTGTCTTCTTTTCAGTTTTAAGTGTATCCAGTGACACGTTTGAGTTTAATGTATTTCTGCTAGACCACTCCGTTCTAGGTTCGTTCCATTTCTGTTGAACTCCAGAGCCAAAGAACAAGAATATGGAATTGCAGATAAGATAAACTCCACCAGTGATATAAAAGACAATACGCCATTCAGCTGGATTGCTCTGGAAATTATATAAACAAAAATGAAAATTGATAAGAATTTTTCTTTAAGATGTTGAAAAGAAAGTTCCATAATTGCGTCTGTGTGAAATTGAAGTTATAAAGGAGACAAAGTAGACTTATGACCGAAATCAATCCATTAAATTGTCAAGACTACTTTTAGGATAGTGTCATAAAAATATTAAGATACTACATGCGCTAAAATTTAATTCAAAGAAAGACTTCACAAACCAATTAAGTCATCTATTTCAATAAGGTTATAATACTAGCATATAAAATAATTGAAGGTTAAGGGAGCGTAGGGCACCCCTATTGATAAATCTTCACAAAATAAAAATAAAATAATTGCACTCAAACTCACCTCATTATTAACAACGCCACCAACGACAAGCGGCGCAAGCAATGACAATATATTCGACAGCCCATTACTGATTCCCATCATCGTTCCGGCAAAGTTTGGAGACAAATCCATATGGTTCACCATGTATCCCACATATGAAGCAGAATTCAATCCAACACCAATTGTAAGTAAAGTCAATGCAATTGGCTTGTTTTCTTCACTTGTCATGTAACCCATGGCAATTAGACACACCATTGGCACCCACTGTCCAATCGAGTTAAACAATTTCCTCGACGCTGTCACACTAAGATATTTCCTGTTGATAAGTGCATCCGAAATGGGACTAACAACCAAACAAAGTATCCACATGGCCAGATATGGTAAGGCTGAGAATACTGCATTCGATTTGACATTCAATCTGAGAACATGATTGAGGTAGGTTGGGATTTCAGTGAGCAGGGTATAGAATCCATAAGTGAATCCACAGTGGGCTGCTATCAGAGCGTAGAATGGCATAGAAGTAAAAATTGCCAACCATGGAATAGGCATGTCCTGAAAAAAAAAAAATTGTTAACTGTGATTACATATAGAACGAAGAGTGTTGACCGGTTGTCTTCTTATATATTGCTGGGGTTTGGATGTTGAAAAATATTAATTATGAGTCAGGTTGTGTTATCTCATGAGTTTACAAAACACTCCTAACCCCTGTCATAATTTTTGTCTTTGTAGACGAAATTTACCTGGGTATTAGCTTGTCCTCCTGTCAATGCTTCGATGTAGTCTTTTTCTTCTTTAGATATTTTCTTGCAATCGTCTGGTGAATTATTTCCGAAAATTTGGAACACAACTGCCCAAATTAAGGTCACTCCCGCCGACACATAAAATACTCCAGGCCATCCCCATTTTGAGTCAATAATGAATCCACTTGTTAGTAAAATGATGGCCGATCCTAATTGCGCTCCCGAATAAACAACAGCTACAAACACTGATCTTTCAGTACATGGCGCCCATTTTGCCAAGAGTGTGTGCATGCAAGGATACACTACACCCTGTGTCAAACCGGCAAGTATTCTAAGTGCAATTGTAAGTTTCAAACCACCAATCTCGGCTGCTAGAGGTGCAAATACTGTAAAAATACAGCAAACTATTGTGGCCAAGGATAGAACGACCTTCGGTCCAAATCGCTTTGCTAAAATTCCAGACGGAAGTTGTGCAGCTACGTAACCCCAAAAGAAACTGCTCAAAATCAGCGCTCTGGTATTGCCGTCCCATTTATAATATGGAATGCCCGTATAGTTCGAAGGTTGAGACATTGGAACGATCGCTGCTGAGATGTTTACACGCAAAAAATAGCTGAACACCATTCCCAGAAACATCAAGAATGCTTGAAAATGTCGATATCCAAGTCCTCGAGCTACAAATTAAAAGAAAAAAAAATTGATTAATAAGAATTGTAAATATTTGTTAGATAACTTGCGTGGAGAGAAAGGCACCTGAATCTTTGATAAAAAACAGAGTCTCTCCTAAGACCCCGTTATTTTTAGTTTTCGAAGTGAAAATAAATTGTTTTGCAAATTGGAATGCAATCTTATCATTTGTTGGTTTTGCATTTTTAGAAGATATGTGTGAAGATTATTGGAAACGCAACATATTGCTTCTTCTTCCCTTCTGAATGCAATACACTCAAGCAAAAATTGTAAAACGCACAATTTATTTTCTTTTATTTTAAAAATCTTTAAGCGAACTAGTTGACGGCACGTTTTGAAATGGCGCCAAGACTTAAATTTCGCTGTTCGAAACGCGTGTTTTTGCTTTTTTAACAAAAATTGCACTGTTACAAAACCAAATTGAAAATAGTACGTATACGCCAGAGTGAACTATTGAATACAAATAAACCTCTTATGCATTCTATTCTAATTTAAAAAGGTTCGTGTTAACGGCAAATGTAATTCATATGATTTTTCGTAAACTTTTTTAATATTATTTATTGAATAAATGCGTTCAGTCTATACAAAAAAGATAGTTTTTATATTTTAGCTGAACAAATAGATACACCAATAGATACACCTTACGTCATCCTGGACCTTCTTTCGATTGCCCTTTTCATTAAATATCAACCGATGTGACGAAAAACTTCGACACGACTATCTTCACAAATGGTTCGAGGATGGAATGCGGTGTTGGTGCAGGTGTTTTCTGTGAATCTCTTAAGATTTCAAAATCCTATAGACTTCCCGACTTTGGCAGTGTATTCCAGGCAGAATTGTTAGCGACAAAGGAAGCTTGTATAGCCCTGGAAACATATCCAACGGAACCAAAATGTGGCCACTAGTTAGGCAACTATTAAAGTCATTGATTCAGCTTTATCATCCTCTAAATTGATCCAGCAATGCAGAGAGGCCCTCAAGGAACTAGACCTGAGATTTACTCTAATCTGAATACCGAGCCATAGGGACTATGAGGGAAATGAGAAGGCAGACGAGCTAGCTACCGAAGGATCAGCCCTTCACAACTTATTGGAAGTGAGAGTATGTGCTCCTCTTGGAGTTGTGAAGGGCAATATCCTGACCAAATACAAATCAGGAGCAAAAAATAGGTGGAACAGCTTAACCAGTTGAAGAAAATCTGGGCGGCCTATAACAAACCTAAATCAATCAATTTAATTTCGGCCTATAGGTGAGCATGCGGCAAAATTGGGTATATTTTACCATATAACAATTTTTGCCGTGGCTGTGAGGACCAAGATGAAAAAGAAGCAGTTTCACACTTTCTCTGCTATTGTCCGGCCTTGGCTAGGACAAGAGCAGTCCACTTCATCAGTAGAGATTTCTTCAATGGTATTGAGGAACTCTCAGAATTCAAGATCAAAGACATGAGATCTTATACCTCAATACCACAAAGTGGCTTGAGCGCCACCCCCCTTGTTTCTCCTAACCTAAATGGCCCTATGAGTTAATAGGCCGTAGTGTAGGAGAATAATACTACATTATGTATAGGATTGTACGTGCGAAACATACATCCTTCTTAACCCATACTCAAATCTTTTTAGAATCTTTTGCGTGTATCAAAACTGCGCAAGTAGGACAGCCATTTCTACCTACCTACCTTACTATTAAGTTCAGTTCAGTTTTTTTAATGGTTTTAGTTTCCTTTTACCCGAATTTAATTTTACCAATAAAGCATTTTAAGTTGGTAATACCAACGATAATGTGCTATCGTTCATTAACTTTTAGCCGAAGATAATAATCCTCGTGTAAGAAATAGTTATTACCATTACTTAAACTATTACCTGTGGGTATTTACTAAGTGTATTGTGTCAACAATAATAATTAAGTTGTGATAAGTCCTTTAAAATTGCCAGCCGACTTCAACGAAATTGTGATAAAAATGCCGAGCATAAAATAAATAAACTAAGGTGTGTGTTGTTCATTACCTACTTCACCGTATTAGAGTAAAGGCTGTTGCGCTAAGATTTGATAAAGATAAAGCTTAAGTGTGGTGCGATATCCCAGAATAGATAGAAGAAAATAATATAATTCATTTGAGGAATTATTTAGCTGTGCTATTCTTGACTACTCATTTTTGTTTTGAAAATACATACATTCAATTGTTTATGTTGACAAGTATCTTATTTTTCGGTGCAGGGAAATAACTCCACGGGAATCTGCTCCACACGGAAATTTATTCCACTTTAAAAAGTGGAGCAAATGCCTGCTTTGAGTGGAGTAAATTCCCATGTGGAGCAGATTCCCGTGGAGTAATTTCTCTGCATCTTATTTTTTACTGTAACATTTTAATTAATTAGAAGTAAATCTTCAAATTTAATTAAAATTTTACTGTCTACAGAAGTTGTTGATCGCCTTATTAAAAGTGAGTGTCATCATTATTTGACTAAAAATATTTTGTTATTAAAAACCAAACTTGTTTCATTCAAACATTGTCATGGACAGGCTTTGGCATTCACACATTAATTTATTCAATGAAAGATGTTCTTGTTTTAATAATTCTCTACGTACGTTTTTCTATTTTACTAGAATTTACAACGACGTCCAATACTTTTTGTGTCATTTCAATTTTAATTTTTTTACTTCACTGCTGGTAAGTAGGTTTAAATGAAATCTTAAATTTCAATCGTATTCCACCGATACACTTCGAAACTATTAAACAAAAAACCGCGTAAGCAGAAAACGAGAATAAGAAGTGCACTTTTACCCGTGCGAAAACCGACTCATCGAAAGTGTCTTCAGCAACTTGTTTTTATTTAATAAAATTCAAATCTTAGAGCCATATCATAAACGACTAATTTGTTTCTTATCATTGCCCAAAAAATACAATTCATGATACTTTTTTTTTGTAATCAAAGATATTTTATAATCTATATAATAATCTATATATTATAAATAAAAGACTAATTCGTTTTTCGTTAAAATCCTGGTGGACTTATCAGTTGACATCCGGTTGACCGATTTTCTAAATTTTTGTTTTAAGAGTGTTCCGGAGCAAAACTGCGTTTTTTTCAAAAAGTATTGTGAAGCGATGGGATGTCGTATCAAAATGATTAAGGTGTCATTGTGTAGACAAAAACTGTTTCTAAAAAATCATTGGAGCACAATTTCAATTAAGTACTTCTATACTCAGTATTAAAGGCTCAAAAACGCCAAAATGGCCTTAAATCGTACAAAAGAGAATTCCATCAAAATTAAAACATTTTTCGCTAACATTTCTGAATGAGCATAAAATTCGACATTTAAACTGTATAACTATTGGAGCAAAAATTAACTTTTTAAACAAAAAAGAATTAAAAAAATATGAATAAAATTTGTATTATTGCTAAGCAATTTTTCTTATGATGCGATATTTATATTTTCTTAAATCTGTTCATTTATTTAGCACGTACTTGTTTTCAACACATAACAATCAAAACATTTTGAAAAAACTTTGATCGAACACATTTTATTTCGAAATTAAGAGATAGCCAAATCTGCCTAAATTTGAAAATTCAAATCAGTAACGGCTGGCGGAAGTCACGATTCTCATAGGAAGGCGATTCTCCGTCTCTTAGTAAGATGCATTTAGTTCAAAATTTGTCGCCTGGCGCTTCAAGCAGTAAGAAGAAGTAAGAATTTTCAGTTTCAGTCCGGAACACTCTTAAACTAAAGAGGAATAAAGGTTTATAACAAAAAATGTATATTTTTCAAATCACAAATGGTGTGAATGTTAAAAAACAATGCTTTTCTCACAACAGCAAAATATATCTCATACTCAATTTCGTTTGAAAATTTCGTCAAATATTTTTATTTTCATATAAAATACATTCGTCAAAAATTGTTTGTCATCGCCAAAAAAAAAAAAACGTACACTTGTGACTTTACATTTTTTGTCGTCGATTTTGTTTTCCGTTTTTAAGGGCTAACTATAATGAACGGAAGCTAGTGTCAGAACCGAACGAAACGCTCCGTTCCGAACCATGTGAACACTTTACCCATAATGAACGGATGTGTACGGAAGTATCTCTCAAAATAAATGTTTTTTTTTTATTTCTAATAACTTGTGAATTTCGGTTGCCATGCAACAAACAAGCAATTTTAAGAAATTAATTACCTGAAATCAACAACAAATCGATTTCCTCTTTAGAAAAATCAATAAAACCAGTCAGCTGTCAAATTTTTGTCCGTAAAAAGCGAAGGGGAGCGCAGTTTACATCCGTAAGCAAAACTGAACGAAAATTGACGAAACGGAGCAATCCGCTATTATGGCACAATATACGAATTCCTTGTATTCGCTCGGTTACGGACGGCTCCGTCCGCCATATTCCGTTCATTATAGTTAGCCCTTTAAGGGCTAACTATAATGAACGGAAGCAAGCGGAAGCTAGTGTCAGAACCGAACGAAACGCTCCATTCCGAACTGCCATGTGAACACTTTGCCCATAATGAACGGATGTGTATGGAAGTATCTTTCAAAATAAAATTTATGTTTTTTATTTCCAATAATTTGTGAATTTCGGTTGCCATGCAACAAACAAGCAATTTCAAGAAATTAATTACCTGAAATCAACAACAAATCGAATTCCTCTTCAGAAAAATCAATAAAACCAGTCGGCTGTCAAATTTTCGTCCGTAAAAAGCGAAGGGGAGCGCAGTTTACGTCCGTAAGCAAAACTGAACGAAAATTGACGAAACGGAGCAACCCGCTATTTAGGGCACAATATACGAATTCCTTGTATTCGCTCAGTTTCGGACGGCTCCGTCCGCTCCGATCCGTTCATTATAGTTAGCCCTTTAGATTTGTTGTAGTAGTGTAGTAGTAGTAGTAGTAGTAGTGGAGTAGTGGGGTAGTGGGTAGTAGGTACTGGATAAAGCGGCGAGCGGTAGCGGTTAGCGTGTAGAAGTAGGGGTAGGAGGAAGCTCTGGAGGGTAGAAGGGTAGCGGATAGAACGTAGCAGGTATTGTGGTAGCAGGGCAGTACGAAATCTGCTGGGTCAGATTTTTTAGATAAGTTGCTTTTGTTTTGCTAAACTGTTTTCAGCGAGTAATAAACTGGGTTGATTTGTGAAATTCACTGAAAATCTATATTTTATGTATATAAAAATGAATTGCTGTTCGTTAGTCTCGCTTAAACTCGAGAACGGCTAAGCCGATTTGGCTAATTTTGGTCTTGAAATATTCATGGAGTTCAGGGAAGGTTCAAACGGTTAGAAATTTTCCATACATTCACCTTTTCAGAAGTTATGAGGAAAATTAGTTTTTCCATTTATTTTTGAAGACAAAAAACAAAGTAATGTTGACTTTCGAATGAATAAAAAATAAAATTTGAGAGAAAAAAATTAAACTAGCTTCCCCAACCACCATTTCTTTATTTTAAACAACCAAACAAATTTTTTGTTTTCAGAGCCAGTTTGTAAAGTTTGAAGTCAATTCAAAAAGGTTTTGATTATGCTAAGAAATTAAACGCTTAAGTGTTAAAATTAAAAACGTAGTTTCAGAGGGGTAAGCCTAGACGTGGCGGAGCGGTTTACGTTGACTAATGCGATAAAGCTGAGAGCAACGCGATCGCGAACCTTATTTTCGCAGAAGGGCCTCCCATGGTCGACAGGTCGAAGCGGAGTAGGCTGTTACCACTAATTACCCCACATTAAAGGAGTGTTCCCCACCAAGGCACTCCCAACGAGGGGCGGCAGCGAATGAATTTTTTTTTTTTGGAATCAACGGTGGCGTCTTCAGTTCCAGTTAGGCCGAACTACTTGGTGAACACGTTTACGGGCTACATCACATCACATCAAGTGCCTGGTACTCCAGGTTGGGGGTTGTACGTCGGGGTGACTTCCCGACTACGTAGAAAAATAATTAGTTGGAAAGCAACAACAGGCCTCGGAAACGGACGGATACACTGATGACGACCCAAGCAAATGTTTTAAGGATAAGAGGAGTTTGTCTATTTAGGTTCCGCTATTAACACGGGCAATAACACCAGCGCCGAGATCAGACGAAGAATAACTCTTGCTAATCGCTGTTTCGTTGGGCTAAGAAAGCAATTGAGTTGAAAAGCCCTCTCTCGAGCAACTAAGGTAAAACTATACAGCACCCTCATCATCCCAGTTCTGCGGTATGGTGCAGAAGCATGGACCTTGACAAAATCGGATGAATGTGCCTTAGGCTTAATTGTAAACAAGATGTTAACCTTAAAATCAAGCTATACAAATAAATAAAATACGAAATACTAAATAGGCTGTATTAATAAATTAATAATTATCTAATTAATAAATTAACATACTGTTTCTAAATCCCTGATTCACTGTGAACTAGTCACTGATTCACTGTGTACACCCAGGGTACACAGTGAATCATTTGGTAAGTTAAAAACATTTTTTTTTTATTTTTAAATTTTGTGCTTAAATTAAAGAAAATATATTGAATAAGCTGTGAAAAAAAATTCATGGCTACTATGATAAATGCAAGCTTAACAGCCCAAGAAGTAGAAAGTAATCCACTGTTGACACCTTTACCCTACTCAAAAATCTTGTCCAACTTAATATTATGTGAAAGATATAGTTTAAGACAATTACATGCATAATATGCCTACCCCTTCATTGACAAAAAACATCACTTCCAAGAACCGATAAGCAACTTGTTATCGCTTGATACAAATTTCTAATCGATTATGGTACACAGTATCCGTCAGTGTGCATAAAACATACGAAACAAAATAGAATTACAATTATAAAGAAAATAAGTTTAAATTTTATTATTTAATCTTGTTGTTTCCACCCCTACATTTTAAGATAGAAATCAAGTCATATCTTAGGTCATGTGATTTTGTTTTCAAGTAGGTACCTACTGAGTTGTACCGGAAGTGTGTTTTTTTATGATTTAAATTATTGGTTAGTCATAGTCGCACACGGCCTAAAAATTAAAAGTAAAACAAGAAACATATAAATTTGAAAACGATGAACTTAGTGCATTTACCTACAACCTACATATCATATTACTTGTTTGAATAAAGTGGGTGGTAAGGTGTTGTAGGATCGGGGGGCATATGCTGTATCGTTTCCTACATACCAAATGCTTACTTTACCTCCAAGTGGTAAGCACCGGGTACTGGTTATATCACCTTGCGAAACTTGTAAGCGCGAGTGCAAAACGGAGAAAAAGAAGCACTTAAACAACGGCCCTACAAATTGGGAGGTTAGTGCAAAGGGCTAACAACCCTTCCTAGTAAAAAACATGAAGTTATGAGAGAGAAAGGCAGACCCCCCAATGGCAACCAGACCCGGAACGACAACGGAGTACGAATTTAGAGTTTGTACCTGGAATGTAAGATCATTCTACACTCTAGGTGCAACTCAAAAACTTTAATCTGTCCTCACGCAGTATAAGGCAAACATTATTGCGATCCAGGAAATTCGATGGATAGGATCAGGAACAATAAAAAGGAAAAATTATGACTTTATTACAGCTGTCATCAAAGAATGCACATATTTGGATGCGGATTCGTCATGGTAAATCGGCTTAGATAGAAAATCATGGATTTTAAGCCAATTAGTGATCGCCTGGCTGTAATCCGCATCAAAGCCACACTACAAAAACATCAGTCTAATAAGATGCTGAGGAGTCTAGCAACGTGCATTTTTGCGACCTCCTGGATAGAGCCTACGGAGCCCGTCCTGTCCAGAGTACGACGTCAAAATGGTACTCGGAGACTTCAATGCAAAAAAATGGGAAGGAAGACATCTTTGGCGGATTAAGAAAGAAGTTCAACATAGGTTGCCTTAGCACCCCAGATAATGCGAGAGACTACAATGAGCGCCTAAGTGAGCGACTCTCCGCATCCGCATTCCTCCTAAATACCACAGACAACTCGACCTTATCTTTTCCAATGAAGCAACTAACTGTATCGTAGAGGAAAGTAGCTTAACTCTTTCCACCATTGACATTTTTCATCCGCCACTGTCTTTAACTTATGCCTACGAACATAACAATTCCGAAGTTGAATCTGAGAACTCATATCGTTTTAATTTCCGAAAAGCTAACTTCGCCCAACTAAATGAACTTCTTAGTAACATAAATTTTGACTTAATTTTGAACCAATCTGTAAGCAATAGCATCAATACTTTAACCAATAACTTCTACTCAATAATTTTTGAATGCTTTTTTCTATGTGTGCCCTATGCACCACGTAAAAACACCTCACAATCACCTCCATGGTATTCAAGAGAACTTCGTACACTCCGCAACTCTCGAAATAATTTATGGAAAAAATATTTAAGATCTAGATCAGAAACAGACTATTCCTCCTATTTAGAAGTGTACAACGAATTCTCTGCTCTCTCTAAACTCCTCTATGATGCATATATCAATCAAATGCAATTTGATATTATCTCAGATCCCAAACGCTTTTGGCAATTCATCAACGTAAAAAAAAAGTCGGATGGATATCCTAATACCCTTAATTATTTAGATCACTCTTCTAATGACTCAAAAATTATAACTAATTTATTTGCTAATTTCTTTAGTCTTGCTTTTTCCGACAGTAATTTTGTACCTGATGCTGACTATTTCACTTATTTGAGCAATTGTAACCAAACATCATTGGTATCGATCAACATCACTGTTGACGATGTGGTTAACAAAATAAGTAAACTTAAAGATGATTTCTCTTCGGGGCCTGATAGTTTACCTGCAATTGTATTAAAGAAGTGTGTAGTCAATTTGGCCCAGCCTCTTACCACTCTTTTTCAAAAATCTCTTTCTCAAAGATTTTTTCCATCTATGTGGAAAGATTCTTTTATAATACCTATTCACAAGAAAGGCTGTAAATCAGATATTTCTAACTACAGGCCAATTGCCAAATTATCCTGCATTCCAAAATTATTCGAGAGTATTATCTTCGACACCATGTATTTTCATTGCAAATCTTTATTTTCGCCCAAACAACATGGGTTCCTTAAAGGGAAATCAACGACCACAAATTTAACTGAATTTGTTTCTTATGCATTAAACTCAATAGAAAGTAGAAAAGAAGTTGATGTTATTGCTACGGACTTTAGCAAGGCGTTCGATAAAATATCCCACAATATTATATCTTTCAAGTTAGAGGCTCTTGGATTCCCTCCTGGTTTCATTGAGTGGATGGAATCATACCTATCCGACCGTAAATATCGCGTTTTATTTAGATCTTCAATATCAGAACCATTTACTGCGAAATCAGGGGTCCCTCAAGGTAGTCATCTAGGCCCTATTATTTTTATTTATTATTAATGACGTAGATTCTTTGATTGAAAATTCGCAAGTTTCAATGTACGCAGATGACATGAAAATCTTTAGAATGATTTCTTCACCCGATGATGCTTTACCCCTGCAGGCCGATTTAAACAATTTCTATGTTTGGTGTCAAAAATTTTTTTTTGAACTTAATGTTTCCAAATGCCAAACAATCACATATTCCCGTAAACGTTTCCGTCAGCAAACACGGGACTATTATATCAACGAATGTATTGTTCACAGAGTAACAACTATCCGTGATTTAGGTGTTATTTGTGATAGTGAGCTTAACTTTAGGACTCACTATGACAATATCGTAGCCAGAGCTAATTCTGCTTTAGGTTTCGTCAAACGTTGGTCTAAGGAATTTTCGGATCCTTATGTTACGAAATCTCTTTATACCACGTTTGTAAGACCTCTACTGGAATACGCCAGCCAAGTATGGTCCCCTTATCACCAAGTCCATATAAAGAGAATTGAAGCAATACAACGCAGATTCCTCCGTTTCGCCTTAAGAGGACTTTCATGGGTTGACAATTTCAACTAACCGCCGTATCAAGAACGTTTGCGGCTTATAAACTTACAATCTCTAGAAAAACGTCGTGAAGTTGCCGATATTATTTTCGTACACCAAATTCTATCCGGTGCTACAGAATCTTCCACCCTCCTTGACGCAATGGGTATTAACGTTAACTTTCATTCTCTAAGATCAGTTCCCCAATTTCATCAAGCTTAGCACAGAACTGATTATGGAAGTAATGAACCAATAACGAGAATGTTACGAAAGGTTAACGAAAACTCTAATATTTTTGATTTCAACCATAGCAAGATCACACAAAAGAAGCTTTTATACTGTACTTCCTTAAACAACTAAAAAAATAAATAAATTCGTATATGTAGTAGAGAGAAACTGACTCTTTTTTCTTTTTTTTTTTATTTTATTTCCTTTCTACGAACTCGACAAGTGTCTTCTACACGCTTATTTCCTTTTTTGTTTTGTTTTTTAAATTTTTGACTTTAAAATTTTAAAATTTTTGATTTTAAAATTTTGCATTTTTTCTTTTTTTACTTTTTGTAAAATTTTAAATTATTTTGTTTTTCCATTTTGTACCTGCTTGCATTAAGCAGTCCATAACTCTTATCTGCCTGATATTCGTATCGCCATCACTTTTTTTATTTTATTTATTACAAATAATTTCTAATTAAGTGCCGATACGACTAGCAACCGTAATTGCAATCGTACTCGGTGAAAATGGACCCCAGCGCGTGCGGTATCTGGGGGGGAAAGAGGCGTGGGAATAATTATGTCAAAACCTTGTGGAACCAATATCGCAAACAAATTTAAAATATAGCCGAGACCACCATAGGTTACCCTTACCAGCCACCCCCGAAAAAGAAACCGTATTATGATGAATTGATGATGAATGCCTGTTATTGAACAGAGAGACGGAAAATGCATGGGAGCGGGTCATAATTCTGGTTTCAAATTTCTGCTTTTCAAAATTCTACTTTTTAATCGAAAATTCTGATTTTCTAAATTCTGCTTTTTTGCATTCTGGTCACCAAAATTCTGAGTTTTTTTTTTAATTCTGCTTTTCAAAATTCTGGCTGTTTTAAATAAAAACATTCTGCTTTTTTTCATGTTTTTTATTTTTATTCATAAAACAAACACATTTCGGGCTGGGGTCAAAATCCAATTTAGTCACTATGCGTCTCTAACTCGATTAGCAATTGAAATAATATTCATGGTTAAATTTCAACACTAACTCGAAGGCATAACAAATTAGACTATCCTTACAGCTTACAGGAGTTAAAGTAGGTACATATTATACATACTATTGTAACTATGTATGCAAACATAAAATAATCTTCTGCTAATCTCTAATGAGAGAAAGTATTCTGCGAATAATATAGAAAAGAAAGGTTTAAAAAGATTAAAAAGTGCGCGCTTTTTAATATTTTCAAACCTTTCTTTTCTATATTATTCGCAGAATTTTGGTAAGCAGAATTTTGAAAAGCATAATTTAAGAAATCAGAATTTTAAGCTGCAGAAATTCGAAAAGCAGAATTCTGTAAAGCTGAATTTTGAAAGCAGAATTTTACCGAACAAAAAAGAGAAATGAGAAACCTAGTCACCGAAGCACAGGGAATTGTAGATGTTTTCAAGCACTTCCAACAGCTGCTGAATGCGCATAATGTCGAGCGAGCCAATGATGAAAGAAAAGCAAGACCAGTCAATGATAATGAAGACCCAGTCCCAGCCCCCAGCATAGAAGTGGTAGAAAGAGCCATCACAAAAGCTAATAAATAACAAGTCCGCCGACTGGGATTACATACCAGCGGAACTTTTTAAATATGGAGGAGGAGGAACCGCAGGGACCAGGTCATCAACAATGCATACCCACTGACTGGTCGATAACTTCCATATGCCCCATGTACAAAAAAGCCGATACTTTGTCATGCAAAAACTACAGAGGCATATCCCTGCTTAATATTGCGTATAAAATCCTAACCAACGTACTGTGTGAGCGTCTTAAACCGCCCTGCAATACGATAGACCAAATATTCACGTATAATATATATAATATATGATAGCATCCACCGCCAAGAGCTTATGATAACGATGTCTGGAATTGGGATCCCGAACAAACTGATCTAGCTGTGCCGCATGACGCTAAGCAATACACAGTGCAGTGTGCAAATGGCTAGCAGCTCATCCCATTTGCGAACCGCTGCTTCTTCGGTTTGGCAAAACAACTGGGTTCAAAACTCCCTACTCGAAAGACAAAGTGTTTGCTATATACAAAACTTTGATTTTACAAGTCCTACTCTACGGCGCCGAGTGTTGGACGATCAGTTAAGAGGGCGAATTGATACTGGGCACTTTCGAAAGAAAAATTCTTCGACGGATTTTTGGTCCCGTATGCAACGATGGCGAATGGAGAAGAAGATTTAACCGCGAACTGTGCGAGCTGTACCAAGATGTAGATGTAGTCCAGAAAGCCAAGAAAAGACGACTATACATTGGCTCGGTCACATCGACCGAATGGACGACATCGCTCCAGCCAAGAAAGTCTAATCCTATCAACCCATACTCTATGTAAGCTGGATTGCTTCTATTTGGTTCGTCTTCGAATCACGAGAAATATCAAACAAAATCAACCATAAACTTGAGAACCAAAGAATCATAGACAAAAAATACAACTAAAATGTATTGTTTTTTCCTTAATAAAATATTTATTTGTATTATTAAAACCTTAAAGTAAATGTGTGTTCTTATGATATAATTTAAGTTTCTTCGAGATCATGGTGATGCGGGTATAATTAATTTGCTGGGCTGGCAAGTATCTGCTCATATAACTGTCTTCTTTTCAGTTTTAAGTGTATCCAGTGACACGTTTGAGTTTAATGTATTTCTGCTAGACCACTCCGTACTAGGTTCGTTCCATTTCTGTTGAACTCCAGAGCCAAAGAACAAGAATATGGTATTGCAGATAAGATAAACTCCACCAGTGATATAAAAGACAATACGCCATTCAGCTGGATTGCTCTGGAAATTATATAAACAAAAATGAAAATTGATAAAAATTTTCTCAAAGATGTCAAAAAGAAGGTATCGTTATTGCGTCTGTGTGAAATTGAAGTTATAAAGGAGACAATTTATTATAAAACAAAAAACTAGACTCATGACGGAAATCAATCTATTTACTTTCCAAGACACATGCCAAGGCTACTTTTAGGATAGTGTCATAAAAAAATAAAGATACTGAATGCGCTAAGATTTGAATCAAAGAAAGACTTCATAAACCAATTAAGGCATCTATTTCAATAAGGTTATAATACTAGTAGATAAAATAATTGAAGGTTAAGGGAGTGTAGGATCCCCATAATTGAAACATTTTCACAAAGAGTAAACCTTGAATTATCTTGCACTCAAACTCACCTCATTTTTAACAACGCCACCAACGACAAGCGGCGCAAGCAATGACAATATATTCGACAGCCCATTACTGATTCCCATCATCGTTCCGGCAAAGTTTGGAGACAAATCCATATGATTCACCATGTATCCCACAACTGAACCAGCATTCAATCCAACACCAATTGTTAGTAAAGTCAAAGCAATTGGCTTGTTTTCCTCACTTGTCATATAACCCATAGTAATCAGACACACCATTGGCACCCACTGTCCAATCGAGTTAAACAATTTCCTTGACGATGTCACACTAAGATATTTCCTGTTGATAAGTGCATCCGAAATGGGACTAACAACCAAACTAAGTATCCACATGGCCAGATATGGTAAGGCTGAGAATACTGCATTCGATTTGACATCCAATCTAAGAACATGATTGAGGTAGGTTGGGATTTCAGTGAGCAGAGTATAGAATCCATATGTGAATCCACAGTGGGCTGCTATCAGAGCGAAGAATGGCATGGAAGTGAACATTGCCAGCCACGGAATAGGGATGTCCTGAAAATATAAAAAAGGTGAACGGTGATTACATATAGAACGAAGAGTGTTGAACGATTGTCTTCTTATAATATTGCTGGGGTTTGGATGTGTGCTCCATTCATAATCTAATCAATTCGACCCACATTGAAAAAAATAAATAAATTACGAATCAGGTTGTGTTATCTCATGAGTTTACAAAACACTCCCAACCCCTGTCATAATTTTTGTCTTTATAAACAAAGTGATGCGAAATTTACCTGGGTATTAGCTTGTCCTCCTGTCAACGCTTCGATGTAGTCTTTTTCTTCTTTAGATATTTTCTTGCAATCGGCTGGTGAATCATCTCCGAAAATTTGGAACACAACTGCCCAAATTAAGGACACTCCTGCCGAAACATAAAATACTCCAGGCCATCCCCATTTTGAGTCAATAATGAATCCACTTGTAAGTAAAATGATGGCTGATCCTAATTGCGCTCCCGAATAAACAACAGCTGCAAGCACTGATCTTTCAGTACATGGCGCCCATTTTGCCAAGAGTGTATGCATGCAAGGATACACTACACCCTGTGTCAAACCGGCAAGTATTCTAAGTGCAATTGTAAGTTTCAAACCACCAATCTCGGCTGCTAGAGGTGCAAATACTGTAAAAATGCAGCAAGCTATTGTGGCCAACGATAAAACGACCTTCGCTCCAAATCGCTTTGCTAAAATTCCAGACGGAAATTGTGCAGCTACGTAACCCCAAAAGAAACTGCTCAAAATCAACGCTCTGGTATTGCCGTCCCATTTATAATTTGGAATTCCCGTATAGTTCGAAGGTTGAGACATTGGAACGATCGCTGCGGAGATGTTTACACGCAAGAAATAGCTGAACACCATTCCAAGAAACATCAAGAATGCTTGAAAATGTCGATATCCGAGTCCTCGAGCTACAAATTAAAAGAAAAACAAAAATATTGGTTAATAAGAATTGTAAACATTCGTAGGATTACTTGCGTGGAGAGGAAGGCACCTGAATCTTTGATAAAAGAAACAGAGTCTCTCCTAAGCCCCCACTGTTTTTAGACATTTCTATATTAGAACTATTCTGTACGATGGTCACGCGTGGATTAGTTTTAAAAATGAAAATTAATTGGCTTGCAACTTGGAATGCAATCTTATCTCATGAGATTCATTTGTTGGTTTTGCATTTTAAGAAGATATGTATGAAGACTATTGGATACGCAACATATTGCTTCTTCTTGCCCACTGAAATGCAATACACTCAAGCAAAAAGCGTAAAACGCACAAAGCTTTGTTCTTGATTGTCTCAATTGTTGTTTTTTGAAATCTTCAAGTGAACTCGTTGAAGCTTGTTAACTTAATAATCTTTGATATCTTGGAGCACGTGCTGGTCAGTTGTAATTGCATTTTTCTTTTCGAATTCGGGGTAGGGCACGTTTTGAAATGGCGCTGAGACGAAAATTGCTAATATTTTGTTGTTTTAAACACGTGTTTTTGTTTAGAAATAAGTCGTAGTTGTTGAGGGTATTTTTTTAAACGAAAATTGCACTGTTTTATTTTGGTTTCAAAACCAAATTGCGTAATAGTACGTATACGCCATAGTGACCTATAGAATTAAAATACATCTCTACTACATTCTCTTCTACTTTAAAAAGCTTCGTGTTACCGGAATATTTAATTTTAGGAAATGATTTAATGTTACCAGCTCTAAGTTTTTGATATTTGGTAAACTTTTTTATATTATTTTATTTAATAGATGATGTGTTCAGTCTAACGGCAATATCACAGCTGGAATTCAACAAAGCCGCTGGAGCAGATGGTCTAGCTGCAGAGCTGTAGGTGAAGATCTAGATGGGAGCATGCATCAAATCATCTGTAAGATATGGTCGGAAGAATGCATGTCCGATGAGCATTGTTTGCTTGATCCAGAAGGGTGATCCTCTAAACTGCGCCAACTACAGAGGAATCTGTTTACTTAACATCGCCAACAAGATCCGCTGCCATAATAAGTGAAGCCTTTCGTCAGAAATCTGATTGGTCCTTATCAATGTGGCTTCAGACCAGGAAAGTCAACCATCGACCAAATTTTCCAAATCGATACCCACCACCTTTCCATCGATTTTAAGGCCGAGTATGACAGCATATACAGAGTTTTCGCATCCCTGCCAAACTCGTTCGCTTGTGCAAAATGACGATGGAAAACTCACGCTGCGCCATCAAGGTTGACAACGAGCTTACGGAATCTTTCGATATCAATAAAGGATTCAGACAAGGCGATGCACTGTCATGCGAATTCTTTAACAAAACTCAACCGTCAACACCAGATGCACTATGTTCCAAAAGTCTGTTCAACTTCTCGCGTACGCCGCCGATGATATTGATCTTATGGGAAGAACATACAGCGTGATGTCAATGGCGCCTTTCTGAGAATTGAGACAGAAGCGGCAAAAATGGGTTTAGCGGTAAATTGGGGGCATAACGAAGTACCTATATGTCTTCGAGGAAGGACACTCAATGCCGACGGCTCAGATAGAACGTCACAATAGACGCATACAACTTCGAGGTAGTAGAGGAGTTTTTCTACCTAGGCTCCGCTATTAACACGGACAATAACACCAGCGCCGAGATGAGATGAAAAATAACTCTTGCTAATCAATTTTTTTGGGCTAAGAAAGCAATTGAGTGGAAAAGCCCTCTCTCGAGTAACTAAATTAAAATTGTTTAACACCCTCATCATCCCAGTTCCGCTGTATGGTGTAGAAGCATGGACCTTCACAAAATCGGATAAATATGCCTAAGGCTGTTTCGAGAGGAAAATTTTTCGGGTCTTCTTTGGCCCCGTGTGTATTGATGGGGAATGGAGAAGAAGCTACAACAGTGAACCTTACGGGTTGTACAACGACATGGACCTAGCCAGAAGATTCAAGGCCAAGAGAGTCAGATAACTCGGTCATAAAGAGCGGATGGACACCAAAGCTCCGTCTTTTGACACTATTCCCGAGGGACGTAGAAGTGGATGAAGCGGGAACTCAGGTATTGGCGCACACAAGAGAACCTCAATCATCTTGGAGGGCAAAACTGGAGACAGCTACCTATGAACCCAGCTGGCTGGCGGAGACAGTATATTGAGCCCAAGTCCACAACGGACCTTAAGTAAGTAAGCAAGCGTTCAGTCTATCCAAAGGCAATAGTTTTCATATTTTAGTTAAACGAAAATGGGCAATACTTTACTTTAAAGTCCAATTCAGTTTTTGTTTACTTGAATCCCATTTCACCAATAATGAATTTATAGGATGGTCATACCAACGATAACGTGTTATCGTTCATTAACGCCGAAGATAATAATCCTCGTGTAAGAAATAGTTATTACCAGTATTAAAACTATTACACGTGGGTATGAACTAAGTGTATTTTGTCAACAATAATAATTAAGTAATTGTGATTAAAATGCCGAGCACAAAATAAATACGCTAAGGTGATGTTGTTTACCTTCTCCACCGTATTAGTGTAAACGCTGTTGCGCTAAGATTTGATAAAGACAAAGCTTAAGTGTGGCGCGACAGCCCTTGTACAGCCAAGAAGAAAATAATATAATTCATTTCAGCAATTATTATTTAGCTGGGCAATACTTGACTACTCATTTTTGTTTTGAAAACACATGCATTCAATTTTTTATGTCGACAAGACGTGGATATAATGGGTTTTGATTTTGATCCACACAAGTATCTTATTTTTCACTGCAACATTTTGGTTAATTAGAAGTAAATTTTCAAATTGAATTAAAATTTTACTGTCTACAGAAGTTGTTGATCGCCTAATTAAAAGTGAGTGTCATCATTATTTGACTAATAATATTTTGTTAACCAAACTTGTTTCATTCAAACAATGTCATGGACAGGCTTTGGCATTCACACATTAATTTATTCAATGAAAGATGTTCTTGTTTTAATAATTATTATCTACGTACGTTTCTCTATTTTACTAGAATTTACAACGACGTCCAATACTTTTTGTGTCATTTTAATTTTAATTTGTTTACTTCACTGCTGGCAAGTAGGTTGATACTAAATCTTAAATTTCAATCGTATTCCACCGATACACTTCGAAACTATTAAACAAAAAACCGCGTAAGCAGAAAACAAGAAGTGAACTCTTACTCGTGCGAAAACCGACTCATCGAAAGTGTCTTCAGCAACTTGTTTTTATTTAATCAAATTCAAATCTTAGAGCCATAATCATTACGGCTAATTTGTTTCTTATCACTAATAAATAAATAAAATACGAGTAGGTATAAGTGCCCAAAAAAATACACTTCATGAAGATTCTTTACTCCGACTGAATATTATATGGCGCGATACGTTTTTTTGTAATCAAAGATATTTCATAATATTTTAATAATATGAGTCTTAGCGCAAGATTTTTTGAAAATGCTTTTCAAGTCCAAAGAATTAAGAGTGTAGTCACATTTTGTTTGATCGATTGTAGTAGTTGTAATATTGTAGAAGACCATAGGTTTATCAATCGAGTGTCAAAGATAATACGCACTGCATTGTTGTGGGCTATAAATTCTTTGATTAAATCCATTCAAAGTTTAAACGATTGATTGTAGACTGCGATAATACTAATGGCACGGCTCCTGCCTGCAGTTGCTAAATCTAAGTAATTATGTGAAGCAATTAGGCGCTATTTAGGTGATAACCAGACCTTTGCTGACCCCACTCCGTGGTCAAGAAATTGTTCTTTTTTTTATGTCTTTATTGTTGAGCTGAAGTCCGTTTTTTGTCTAATTTGTCGCTTTGATTTAACAAAAATAAATTGACAAAATATTTTTAATAATTATTTTAAAGCACTTTTGAAAAAATTCCATGCGGAGACTTAATGTTACGTTTTGCTGATACGACGAAATTCGGATTTCAGATTTAAGTATATAGGTCATCAACCTATGTGTACTGGTTTTGCATATTCTTATGGATTTTGATGACAAATTGCTGATTACGAAATAAAACACAAAAACTAAAAATAATTTAGTCAAGAATTCCAATCGTTTGGTGGTCTTAGAATCAACATGACAAGAGTGTCTTTGAAGTTATCAATGAAATCATTAAAAGCCAAAATCCTTATCAAATCAATTAAAGACTTGTTGATAAGTGTTGAAGTTGAGCTTAGGCATCTATGATGACACCTAGAGCGCGAGTTAAACTGATTTCGTTTCCATCTCAGTGTGACCACACACAACATTACTTTTGCTTTGACCTGCAACTGGGAAGTATTGAGCGTATTGAGCGTTGTCGGGTTCTTTTTTCAAAGCGTTTAGTAAAGATGATTAGTGAGATTGAGTGATTATGGCAATTTGAAGTCATACTTGGAAAAACAATTGGTGGGTTTCATTATGTAGATTGTTATCACATGGCCCTTAGGAAAGCTGTTTGGAGGAGACGTGCCATCATGAAGTTTTTTTTTTCCAAAACATCTGTTTGACATTTTTTTTTGTATAAAGAAGTCACATACTCATGGGAGAGTAATGAACTTAAACAAACCATTTTGTACTTTTAATGAAATTAGAGAGACATCTTGTGTCGATCGTTTCCAGTTCACTAGTTTTATCGAAGAAGGGATTATGGAGATAGTTATTCCTGCTATTGGGGAGTGCCGGACATGTAGGTACATAGAAGGTGTTGGACTGTTTCCTCTTCCTGCTCGTCCAAGCAGCTTCTACAGCACCCATTAGTGTAAACTCCCAGCATCATAGCATGTCAACCTATGAGGCAGTGTCCTGTTATGACTCCAATTGTGGAGCTTTTACTTTTGTCTGCTCAGGGAAATCAAACCTTTTGACCGCTTCAGCCATAATTGTTTGGTTGCTACGTTCCTAGGCAGGTGTTACCCTGTGACTATCTAGCATTTGTTGATTCTAGAGCATATTGTTTGAGAAGATATTTCCATGTAGCAAGTGGTGTTCCTATGTTGTGTCTTTGTCCAACAGTGGACAGAAGTGTTCCAGTTTTGACGAGCTTATCAGCTTTGCAATTTCCCGTAATGTTTCTGTGGCCCGACAGCCGACACCCAAATGACGTGAAAGTTATGGCGTTTTTATTTGGCAATCTGGAAGTTAAAAAAGCATTCTGAATGCGTTCGATTGGGCGAAAGTGATAGTACTGATTCTGAAAAGAAGAGAATTCCCTTCTGATTTTAAGACTGGAATGCTTTGTTTAGATTTCAGATTGCCAATTAAAAACGCCATTTAACTGTTCTGCCATCTCATTCAGAGATGATCGACAGTAGTAGACTATAAGAGAGTTTATGGAGGCAGACTGGCAGACAGAAGAGATTTGAGAGCAGCTTGGCTATCCGAGAAAATACGTATATTCTTGCAAGATATAAAGTTTTCTTTGAGCCAGGATAGTGCCTCTTTTATCCTCTTTTACTTCTGCCTGGAGCACACTACATTGATTGGGAAGTCCATATGATAGACTGAGATTCAGTTGTTTCGAAGTAGATACCACTTCCAACGCCGCCGCCGTAGTCGGTCTCTGAACCGTCTGTACAGAAATGTATAGTGTTTTCTTCCAGAGGTCCTCCAACTCCTCCATCTTCCCAAAAAGGATCTTGAAGGGATGGAAATATGGAATTCATTATCGAATACCATTTTTTGGGTGATATAGTCTAAGCGATCTGAGATAGATCTGAAATTGATAGTAGGATGACCAGTGTTGTTACTAATCCTTTGAGAGGTGGCTCTATGTCTCACGCATGAGTTGGCTGCAACCATTTTGTAGAAGATGTCAAGAGGTGTTAGGTTTAGAAGTACATACCTCTAAAGCTGCTATTGGTGTTGAGCGAATTGCTCCCGTGATGCACATACCTGCTGACCGCTGGACTTTAATGAGTTTATTCAAATTTACCATCTTGTCCATTGCGTTCCAATATACGACAACTCCATACGTGATTATCGGTCTAATTACCGAAGTGTCAAGCGAGTCTGTTCATTTTGAGCCTTGTCGTCAGTATAAGCAATCACCTTGAAAACCTCTGCTTCAGATGATGTTAGGAGGTCATTTACTACAATGTTCCATAAAGGAGGCGAAAGGACCCCACCTTGGGGGTAATTCTATTCACAGATCTGGTGGTAGTTAAACTCCTCATGCTGGAAGTGACTGTCCTGCTATTTAGCATGAGACTTAGCTTATTTGAATCCCATAGAAAGAATGTCTTCTTATGCAAATATATGGACAATAAGGGCTCTTAAATGAGTTTGGTTTTCACCGGTAGGCTCAAAACAAAGAGAACTATCAAATATGTTGGAATCAGCGAAATCGATTTCGTCACGATTATCTTAAATAAATCATGGGTTAACCCCTTGACAAAATTTTGGACAGAAAAAAAAATCTTCCAAAACCTATCGAATAATACATCAAAAAAAGGTCTGGTCGAACTCTATTCATCAAAATGGGTAACAAGTTTTTTGAAGGCCTGGTAGCCGAGATCCGAGATATTGGCAAACATGATGTGTCAATGTATCGAAGGTAAATATAAAATATAGGTACTATTTTAAGATCTACTTCCCATTTGCTCGATCCTCTTCGCTTTTTCCTAAAATCTACTTCGGTGCTTTTTTTCAAGTTGTAACGCTGATGATCATAAATATCCATTATGTATGTGATTTCAATTTCATACCAACTAAAAGGGTGATTTTATTAATTGTTGAGATAAGAATAAATAACAAACAATACCTATTTTTAAAAGCACTTTATTCAAACAAATAATTTGATATGTAGGTTGTAGGAAAATGTGCTGAAAACGAAGGACGAACAGGCTAGGTTCATCGTTTTCAAATTTACATGTCTCTTCTTTCACTTTAAACCCTTGATTTCAGAGACATATTTCAACAAGATCAAATTACAGAAAGGAAAAGTTAATGTATCATTTATTTAAAAAATTTGTTGACCAAGAACATTTGCTGTTCTATTATTTAATAGAATCTTGAAACATGACAAAACACACTTCCGGTACAACTCAGTAGTTACCTACTTGAAAACTAAATCACATGACCTAAGATATGGCTTGATTTCTTTCTGACAACAAAGTCATGCGATCTTACAATTACACAGATATTTGCAGTTTCTTAAAATGTAGGGGTGGAAAAAACAAGATTAAATAATAAAATTTAAACTTATTTTCTTTATAATTGTAATTCTATTTTTTTCGTATGTTTTATGCACACTGACGGATACTGTGTACCATAATCAGTTAGAAATGTTTATCAATTGACAATAAGCTGCTTATCGGTTCATGGTAGCGATTTTTTTTGTCAATGAGGGGGTAGGCACATTATGCATGTAATTGTCTTAAACTTTATCTTTGACATAATATTAAGTTGGGCAAGATTTTTGCGTAGATAGTTGAGAAATCATTTTTTGGAATTGGGTATTTTTATGTACCTATATATAGACTCAAGTTGTAAAATTGTTTTTAGGAAAAAAAGTGTTTGTAGAAATAAAGTAACTTAATAAAATACTAGGTAGAATTTTGAAGAAGATAGAATTTTGTATTTGTTCATTTAAGTAAAGCTTCTTACGTCGATTTGGGTGCATTTCTTTAAATACATTTTGGATGAAACTAGGTTTTGTTGTGAACTACTTTAAATACATATAGAAGATGTATATATTATCGAGTAGGTTGAAGAAAAAAACGCTAGTTTCAATAGCTGATAATTTTTTTTTGATATGTGAAAGCAGACATGTCTAACAAATTCATACTGTTAAAATTAAGAGCGTTTTCTATTTTAGTGAGTCAATTAAGATGTTTTCCATGACACTGAAAAAGAAAAACAAAGACTTAGCAAAAGAACAGAGTACACGCAACTCAATCAATAATGGTGAGTTTCAACCTTTAGAAATCCAATTATTCAACTTTTTCACACAATATTGTTTTTTTTTTCTTAAGACATACTTTCAAAAGCTGAGGATTGATGTTGGGAAAAATGTATTCTTGAGGAAACATCTTCTTTTTTTTCCATATTTTGACATCGATAATGTCGACGACGCGACGATAGTATGAATGATCCTGACTTTCTGCCGAGTACAAAGAGCAGCACTGGCGATGACGATAGTTTTGTCAGTGAAGATGTCAGGCAAGCCACTGCACTTTTAGAAAGGAACAACTGAATATGATGCTCCTAGGGAAAGCAGATCACCAGACCAATGATGTTCATAAGAAACACCAGCAAAGCCTATATAAAAAGTTCAGGGAAAACAGTTAAGGCCAGAGAAATAAAAACTTTAAAGGCTAAACCACAAAGGCGCTTCAGCTTCGGCTTCGCCTGACGTTTACGAGTTCAGCTATAGGAATTCAATGCTTGCTATCACAATGACGCTTCGACCTCACGTTTCGTACGTAACGTGACTCCAAACGGAAGCTCTAGTTCAAATTTGCTGAACTTTTGCTTTGTCTGACAGCTCAACAGCTATTTGTTCATTTGTTGTTTGAAGCAGCGTTACCACTTGAAAAAAAAGCGAAGTAGATTTGAGAATAAAGCGAAGCAGATTGAGAAAAAGCGAAGTAGATTTTAAAATCGTGTATTTCATATTGACATGGATACATAGACAGATCTACAATTAGGGCTGTTTGTAAATTGTGTTTAAATATGTATACAAACTTGACTTTAGATTTAATTTTGACACTACCTGGTTGATAAAATGTGCTAAAATTTAACTAGCAAGCTAAGATAAGATATGACACTAGTGTTTAAATTTTTCCAACATTTAAACGCAAGACGCACTCGGCCCAAAATATTAAACATTTCGATACAAGCACAGAAGCACGTAACTCATACTTTGCGTATTTGTATAGGTTGACATTTCGTATCTGTAAACTATCCGCTTATTGTTCTTGTATAAGGATAGAAACTTTATTGCAGATGTCCCTTATCTATTTTCCCGATGAAAATAATGAAAGCATGTCATGAAATATATTTCAAGAAATTCTTGATGATGCGAAGTAGATCTACTTCGAAAGGAGTAAAGTGGCAAAGCTGTTTTTGAAGGTATGATGATGATGGAGGGAGAACTGTCATTCAAAGCAAACGTGAAGCGTTTGCATCGTAACGTAGGCGAAGCTGAAGCTGAAGCGCCTTTGTGTTTCGGCCTTAACTGATTGTAGAATGAAGTACCTACAGCACAAAAATTACTACACGAGATCAGCGAAATATTTTCATATCATTTGAAAGCGAAAAAATGTTCGGAATTGAACTACTCTTAGTTACAAAAAAAAAAATACTGTGTCGACATGCCACTATTTTGCAAAAAAAAAATTATCTCGAACTCGAACTAAACCAGAATTAATTATGCAAGTTCTAAATAGTATGGTATTTAAGGAGCAATTATTCAAGATTTACATCGTTTCCGTGAAAACCTACTTTTCACTTGAAAAGTTTACCATCTGAAAGTACCTAGTATCTATTTATTTTAAGATGAACAGTCAGTTACGTCTCATCTAAATGGTAAATATAATAATTTATATTAATATTTAATGAAAATAATTATTCACAGTACTTTCGGTTTCTACGAAAGATGTCATTTCCAATGATAAGTTGAACTTAATTGTTGATTCTCTTATCCGAATTTTTACAATCACAGTTTATTTTTTAAATAAATATGAGTCCATGTGAAAAAATGTTTTTATTTAAAAATACCTACATATATTTAAATGGTTAATCTTTTAATTTGAAAGTAAATAAAATGAGAATACGGGTAGGTTCGCTTGTATCATGCATTTATTTAAAAACAAAATAGATAAGCTGTACCTACTGAGTCAGCAAAAGATTCTCTCCTATCTGTTCAGGGTTGGATTAATAAATATCTGCGGAATATCATCCTTAAAAGAAGAAAACAATTATCATATTGAGACTGACATAAACTGGCGACTGAACCGATGGCTTCTGAGACTCAAATATAGGTTTTTCCAATAAGAGGTGTTATTTTTATATTCAAAGAAAAATGGCATTTTTTGAGATAAATGATCGGATGGTTATTTCATTATAAAGAGGAAGGTATGCCGTTAATAATGAAACACAACATAAGCCAAATGGCCGTCACGACCATGCTTACAGGACAGGGGCGAACGCAGAAAAAAATTTCGGAGGGGGTTTCAAAAAATATTAATATTTTTTAATTGTTGAATTGAAATTGGGTTTTCCGTCGGTCGGCTTTTTTGGTCATTAAAGTTTTTGCAAAGAAACAAAAAGTTGAAACTTTGGCTTTTCCCGACGTTTCGGGAAAGTAATATCAAGCCGCTCCTCACCGGTTTTGCTTCGCAGACAAGTCTTTTATCTGCGTAGACATGGGAAAGACCGATCACTTGTAGCCACAGACATTGGCAGTGTCGCACCGATTTGCATATCATATAGCGATGAACTGTCTTAAATAAAGACGCATCGCAAACATTTAAGGTGTCTATACAGTTTTTGGGCCGTTTTTCATTTGACATACTAATGCAATGTCTGCAACAAGAGTTCGTTTAACATTGACAGCTTCAAAGAACTTATAAGAAATAAGAATTAAATTTTTACCTGCGCCAAACTCTCATTTCAACAAGAAAATCATCCAAATATCTTCTTATATCATCTGGCCACTCATGAGCAAATACCTCAACAGTTCTTTTCATGTATTCTTCATCAAGTTTGCAACATTTGTTTGGCAAAATATTTTGAATTTTGGAAATTAATTCATGATGGTCGAGGAACCGATTTTTGCGCTGAACCAACAAATGGTCCAAAAAAGAAACAAAGACAGACCGAAGAAAATTTACTTCCGGGCCACCCCTATCGTTTTGTCCGTTTGGCAATAATTCCACTACCAATTGTTAATCCATTTTATCAGCCATTTCCTTAGCTGCAGTAAATAGTTACCAAATCTTGTTTGGGAATTATGTCGCAGTTCAAGTACTCCCTACACGGCGAATACAGAATTGGCGAACATCATTTCGTAATTCGTACGTGTTGATTCCTTAAGGTGTGTGTGAGGATGTGTCAAAAAGAGAAGCAAGCCATTGCGCTTATGGTTATTTCATAGAAAAAATTAGATTTGCTTGCGAACATCTCTCTAAATGCGAACAATGAAACCGACGAATTTGAGAAAATCGAAAATTTTTGACAACAGCGAACCATCTACTTATTATGACGAATTTAAGTCGAGCACGAGCATGTTCGTCGTTTAGGGCTTCCTTTGAGTATGTTGTATGTGTGAGTTGTTGTGGCTATGATGAAGGTTTTTTTATTTTCGTAGATTTTGTTCGCAACCCCCGTTAGATTCGAAACGACCGATTCAATGTATTTGCAATTGCAAGCAGATAAGTGAATTTTTGTACATTTTCGTCTCAGCTCACGTTATTTGGGACCTACCAACCGTAGCAAATTTATTAAAAATTTTCGTTAAGCGTAGTTTGAGAATTTTTGTTGGAAAATAATTTTATACCATTTCTTTCTTTTTTTCTTTTGAACAAGAATGGATATTTGCTAACTGCACATATTCTCATATTTCGGGGGGGTGTTTTAACCCCCAAACCCCCCCCCCTGCGTTCGCCCCTGTTACAGGACCATATCCTTTTCATGAAATTTTCCATAGCCATATCGCAAAGTGGCTGCCCTATGTCCTCGATAGCCTCCCGAATTCCATCTTTGAGGTCTTGAATCGACGCTGGGCTGTTGGCGTAGACCTTATCTTTCCCGTGGCCCCAAAGGAAGAAGTCGCAAGGTGTTAAATCACAAGATCTCGGTGGCCAATTGTGATCACCTACCTCTTCGAGAGATAACACGGTCCGGAAACTTTTCCCGTAAAAGATCGATGGTTTCATTGCTTGTGCTAAATTTTCACCATTTTTATAGTGAATTTTAATAATTTCAATGCGTTGTTGAAGCGTGTATCGTTCCATTTTTATTAATGGCGTAGTTTCTACTTGTCAAATGTCAAAAAATGACAGCTTCAAAAGTGACAGCTACCGAAATAGCGGGCTATTCAAAGTAACACCTCTTATTGGAAAACCCTTTAGTTAGCACCCTGTGAGCTGAGATCATTAAATTAGTTTAAATTTATGTTTAGGTGGCGCTACAGTCCGTTGTGGACTTGGGCCTCAACCAACAGTCTCCACCAGCCAGCTCGGTCCCTAGCTAGCCATCTTCAGTTTTGCACTCCAAGTTGAGGCCCTCACTCTTCCACCTGTGTACGCCACCTGAGTCGCGGTCTTCCTCTACTTCTACGTCCCTCGGGAATAGTGTCTAAGGCTTTCCGGGCCTGAGCATTGGTGTCCATTTGCTCCAAATGACCGAGACATCTGAGTCTCTGGACCTTGACCCTTCCTAGGTCCACGTCGTTGTACAGCCCGTAAAGTTCGCTGTTGCATCTTCGTCTCCATTCCCCATCAATGCACACGGGACCAAAGATGACCCGAAGAACTTTCCTCTCGAAACAGCGTAAGGCACATTCATCCGACTTTGTCAAGGTCCACCAATACAGCAGGACTGGGATGATGAGGGTGTTATAAAGTTTCACCTTAGTTGCTGGAGAGAGGCTTTTCCCCTTAATTACTTTCTTAGCCCAAAGAAACAGCGATTAGCAAGAGTTATTCTTCGTCTGATCTCGGTGATGGTGTTGTTGTCCGTGTTTATAGCGGAGCCTAGGTAGACAAACTCCTCTACTACCTCGAATATCTACGCCTATTGTGAGTGTGACGTTCTGTCCGAGCCGTGTCGGTGTTGGGTGTCCTTCCTCGAAGACAGCATATACTTCTGTCTCAATTATGTTCTTAATTTATGTTCATAACAGTTCTTATAATCTTGGTACTGTTGAAGGTTCACAAGCGCCGAACATCAATAGCAGTACTCCAGATTCCAGCACACTTACCTAAGTATCCATTTCTCCATTTATACAGTTTTTTACTTCAAATTCACCCTTTTACAAATCAAATTCACCCTTTTACAAATCAAATTCACCCTGTACTTATAATGAAGGGTTTATGCGACACAATTTTCCCAAAATGCACCTGAAAATCGTCAAAAAATTATATTTATTGACGAATCAGGCTTTAACTACCATCTAAGACGAAGAAAGCCAGATCAAGGGCTGGCACCGCTGCTCGAGTCACAGTGCCAACGGTACGAGGCCGTAATGTGTCATTGATTATGGCTATCAATATTAGAGGAAAAGTCCACCACAAAATATGTAGTAGAACACTCTGCGGTGAATACCTATGTATTTTGTAATTTTTTGTGTGGATTATTTGAAGAGCTACAGAGACAACATTTAAGCCATGTGTGGTTAATACATACAAAACGGAAGAAGTTCAAAACCTTGTTGATCAAACAACTCATACGCTTCATTTTTACCACCGTACTCCCCAATGCTAAATCCAATAGAAGAAGTTTTCTCGAAAAGTAAGCTTCATGCAAGAAACTTATTAGCCGATCTTACAAATAACCAAAGTTTGGTTGACACTTCTGTCGAGACGGTAACTTCCGAAAATTGTCACAATTATTTCATGAATATAAAGTTACCCCCCGCTGCAGCTGCAGGAGAAGATTTGTAATATTATTAACCATAATGTTCATTAAAAGTACAGGGTGAATTTGATTTGTAAAAGGGTGAATTTGATTTGTATAAAGGTGAATTTGATTTGTAAAAGGGTGAATTTGTTTTGTAAAAGGGTGAATTTGTTTTGTAAAAGGGTGAATTTGATTTGTAAAAGGGTGAATTTGTTTTGTAAAAGGGTGAATTTGATTTGTAAAAGGATGAATTTGAAGTAAAAAAACTGTAAAATGACAAACTTATAGTCTTGTATAAAGAAATTTGAACTGATTTATTTCTATAAGCTACAGTTTGAATAAACAATAAGAAATCACGATTAATATCTATTAATATTCGTTAGGTAAGGAATAAGGATATTGAGATTTCAATTAACTTCATTAATTGACACAACCAATACCAAGTACTTTATTCTCTAAAGTCAAACAAAAATAAGAGAGAATCTCCGCTGGAGGGGATTATTTTATGTTATATGAGCACCGTTGTTGTCCAAAAGAGCATCTTGATCGCTTGAACGTCGCTGGTCTCTTGGATTTGGATAGTTCCATGGCTGGATTTCTGTTTTGCCAAAAAGCAGGAATAATGTATTTCCGACGAGATAAAATCCCGCAGTAATAAAGAATACTAATCGCCACTGTAACGGGTTAGTCTACGAAAAACAAAAAATGTTAATTATTTAAAGAGGAGTATAAGAATTTATCTCACTTCTTCTGTAACAATAATTCCAACAGTCAGAGGAGCAAGGATACTCATGACATTCGCTGCACAGTTTGTTAGTCCCATTAAAGTCCCAGCAAAATTCGGCGAGAGGTCAATGTGATTCACTTGGAAGCCCAAATAAGTCGCTGAGTTCACGCCAACAGCAATGGTAAGTAAGGCAATTGCGAGTTTTGTATGTACGGCGTCCACATAGCCCAAGCAAATTAAAGCCACCATCGGAACCAAAAGGCCAATGCTATTGAAGAGTTTGCGCGACACTGAAAGTGACAAGTAATTTCTTTTGTTCATGAAGTCTGATACGAAAATGAATGCGTAGCTGAGCAAGCACATGGCTAAATAAGGCAGTGCAGAGAGCATTGCGTTGCTTTTGATGTCCATGTCGAGGACATACTTCATGTAGTTGGGTATTTCCGTTAGTAAAGTCCAGAAACCCCAATTTTGGCCGCAGTGAACGATTAATAATGAAATGAACGGCAGTGAAGTGGCAATCTTCGTCCATGGTGTTGGCAGTACTGAGCTATGACTGTCCCTGGGCTGACCTACTACAGATTCGATGTACCTTCGCTCCTCGTCAGATATACATTTGTGTTCAGAAGGGTAGCTTGCGGCATAGAGCACCCAGACAAAAGCCCATAGAATCCCGGCGAAGCCGGAAACGTAGAATATGCTTGGCCAACCTAACAACGAAGACGCAATGAACCCACTGGCGGTCAGCATTACAACTGTGCCAAACTGTGTTCCAGAATAACAATACGTCACCAGTCGTCCACGCTCGTCTGGTGGAGCCCATTTGGAAAGGAATGTGTGCGTTGAAGGGAAGACGACTCCCTGACAGAGGCCTTGCATAACTCTCA
Source organism: Sphaerophoria taeniata (assembly GCA_943590905.1). NCBI lineage: Eukaryota > Metazoa > Arthropoda > Insecta > Diptera > Syrphidae > Sphaerophoria > Sphaerophoria taeniata. The sequence continues at coordinate 1,623,385 of OX016540.1, forward strand.
ATACACACACCAGTTGCCAACTGCCAATTTCTGCAGCTAACGGAGTCATCAAGGCAAGAACCGAGCATATCGATAGCCCTATAAAGAGAGTGCACTTCGCGCCGTATTTGTGTGCCAAATACCCGCCTGGAATCTGAGTCATAACATAGCCCCAGAAAAAACTGCTCAGAAGGAGAGACTTTGTTTTGTTATCCCAGTCGTAAAAGTCCTATAAAAGGAAATGCATTGATAAAACAATTTTTTTTTTTACTGATTATGAGGCCTCACTTACTGTAAAGTCCGGATTTGTTGAGTTGCGATCGGTCATTGCCACAATGGCAACAGACAAATTGACGCGTAATGCATATGCGACAGATAAGCCACAGAACACAAGAAAACATTGGAAATGCCTGACGCCAATTGTGGTGGGTGTCGCATCTATCCCAAACAATGAAAATAATTGACATTAAACTCATAAGAGAGAAACCTAGGACAAAGATGCAACTTACTCTGGCCCAAAGGTTGATAACCACGTCGATTAAATCGTGGCAACCAATCCCATTGCAGGAAAGGCATTACGTTTTATTGGTATTGTGCCGAGATTATTATTTGTCAGGAATGTTGGGAGGGAATTCTTTGGGAATGTAAAAGCAAAACAAATAAATGTGAATTCAAAAAACGGAGTACGGCGCTTGTTTTTATTCTTTACATTACAGAACCGATTTGATGATCAATACAACGCGATTGCAATAGCATTTTATTTTTTGAGACGACGGACGTATGTACGAAAAGTTATGAAGCTATAAAATAAATAAATAATCAAAAAGATATGAAAGCGCAACAGCTGTTTTTGTTTTGTGTTGTTGTCTTTTGGCATGTACACTGCCTTATCGACGAATGTCAACTCAGAAACAGAAACTTCTTATCGACATTGTTTTCAAGTACAGTACGGATTGAAAATGCGAATTGATAAACTGAAATTTTAAACAAACGATTTTAACGGTTATCAAAATTGTGGAATTCAAGATTTCTTTAACATCGTGCTTGAGAAAATAGTGAAAATCACTACCGTCAACATCAGAGGCACTATCTTCCAAAAGTCTGTTCAACTTCTCGCTTACGCCGATGATATTGATATAACGGGAAGAACACAGCGTGATGTCAATGGCGCCTTTATGAGAATTGAGACAGAAGTGGCAAAATGGGTTTAGCGGTAAATGAGGGCAAAACGAAGTATATGCCGTCTTCAACGAAGGACACTCAACACCGACCGCGATGGCTCGGACAGATGGACGCATACAACTTCGAGGTAGTAGAGGAGTTTGTCTACCTAGGCTCCGCTATTAACAGGGGCAATAGCACCAGCGCCTAGATCATACGAAGAATAACTCTTGCTAATCGCTGTTTCTTTCGGTTTAGAAAGCAATTCTCTTTTGAACAACTAAGGTAAAACAGTATAAAGCACTATTCACATGAGCACGACCAACGAACGACGATTGAATGAAGAAAAGTGATTTTAAATACGTTTGGAGCCGTATTTCTTTACAAATTCTCAACAAAACGATAGAAGTATAGTTTACGTTTGATTTATGAAGCATTAATCTACTTTTTAATCTCAAATGTCAATAAATTTGAGAAAACAAATTTATTCGTCGCGAAAAGAAATCTAGATGATACGAACTGCCAAACTCTATTCGCGTTCCACATCGTCCACACTCCCAACGATCAAAATTTTCGCGCGCGTATAACCTCAACAATCATTCTTGCCTTGTGTTTTGGTTGTTCATTCGCGACGAATTAAAAACTCTCATGTGAAAGAAATGTCAAAATCGACGAATTTTCGTTCATTCGTTGGTCGTTGTTCGTGCTCATGTGAATAGTGCTTAACACCGTCATCATCCCAGTCCTGCTGTCTGCACCATACAGCACTCAATTGCTTTCTAAACCGAAAGAAATCGAAATGATTCGTTTGTTCTTGATTTGTTAGGGCCATCATCTTGTCAAGTGGATTAAGAAATTTGTTTTTGGAACTTTCAACGAAGGGTGAGCTGGAAGCTGAAATTGATAAATATTCTTAGAAGAAATCAGTTGTACGAAGAGTTATACTGTCAAACTTCGCTAGCGAATCACCACCAAAACCAAAATAAGAATGATTTGTGAGGTGAAATACGCGTGAACATTTTGTTCGTTGGGAGTGTTAAGTGTGGATGGTGTGGAACGTGAATAGAATTTGGCAGTTCTTAATTCGTATAAACTAGAATTCTTTTCGCGAAGAATAAATTCGTTTTCTCAAATTCATTAAGTCGCTTTGTTGAAAAGTTGTAAGGAAATAGGGCTTCAAACGTACAATCACATCTTTTTATTTATTCGTCATTATTTCGTTGGTCATGTGCTCATCAGCTCACGTGAGTACATTGTATTGTCGTCTTCTTCTGTTGTTCTTCCTTGTAGAAATGAATGTTACTTCCGTCCGAAAAACCTTCCATACTTTTTAAGCTGTTTAATATATAATAATTTCTAATTGTATATTTCAATAAAATGCTGTTTTTTTTTTAGTTGGCATCTTTTTTATTTTTATCAAAAATTTTCGTTTTTTTTACTTTTTTTTTTGTAAATTGGAAGATTTTTTTCGATTTTTCCACAAAACTAATGTAATTTTTTTTTTGTTTTTATCATTTTGCAAGTCAAAGGCACCAAAAATATTGTTTCCACTCTCGAACGGAAAACACGTTCACATCATAAGTACTTACCAACTAAGTATTTAAATTATTTACATTTAAAATATTATTTACTTCTTAAATTAATAGAAATTTCAACTAAAACATTCAAATTCACTTTAAAAAAATAATATTTTCACTCATGCATTATTCTTTTTAATCTAAAAAAAACTGTATTTCTAAAATACTGTATACAATATTCACACAGTTTTGTTTTTTACACACGGCTTAGCATTAATTAGCTTTAAAGTTAAAACAAAAAATTATAAAATATAGAATTGCCCTGTTGTTCCTTTATTTGTTGTTTTCTTTTACTTTTTCTCAAAAGACTAGAAAACTCATTCGTTGAGTTTTTTTTACGAGTGACATCACAGTTTGCATCACTCTTTGTCTTCTTATTGGAGATATCTTATGATTAAATTAACTTTCCTACTTTTTTTTAATGATTAATCTAACAACTAGCCTAACAGCAATAACAAAGTCTTTTACGCTTTTTTATTCTTAACTAAATGTCCCTTCAAACTTCTAGCTGATGTCAGGCTTCTTTAATTCGTGGGCTTCTACATCGAGTATACTAAGCCGTTTTGACTGCCTTCGGGCAAACTCATCCTCGACAGAGTTCCAGCTCTGGACATTGGTTTTCCCTAGAATGACGAAAAGCAGGTTACCGCAGAAATAAAATCCCGCCGCTATGAAGAACACCATTCGCCACTGGCTTGGATTTTTCTGAAAACAAAAAAAGGAATTAATTTAAATTTAGAAATTTTGCTGGATTGTTTTTTGCTTACCTCATCATTAACGACGAATCCAACCGCAAGGGGAGCCAAGGAACTCATAATGTTGGCAGCGCCATTTGTAATGCCCATCAATGTGCCAGCAAAGTTCGGCGAGAGATCTATGTGATTCACCTGGAAGCCAAGATACGTCGCTGAATTGATGCCAACGGTAAGCGTTAGCAGTACCACAGCCAATGTTGTATGTTCCTTGGTAACGTAGCCCAAAGCTATCAGCGAAATCATTGGAATCCAGTGGCCAATAGAATTGAAAAATTTTCTATTAAAGGATAGCGATACTTTTTTGTTGTTGGCCACGATCTTCGAAAGGAATATGAAGAAGAAGCTCAGCAAAAGCATAACTGTGTACGGCAAGGCAGATAGCAGGGCACTGTTTTTGAGGTCCATTCCTAGGATGTTCTTCATGTAAGATGGAATTTGTGTGAGAAGTGTCCAGAAGCCCCACATGTGAGTGCAATGAACAACAATAAGCGACAAGAATGGCAGCGATGTGAAAATCTTCAACCAAGGTGTTTTCAGGTGAGTTTTGTGAGTGGCCTCCGACTGCCCCAAAGATGTCTCGATGAATTTCCTTTCATCAGGTGATATTGTTTTGTGTTCTGAGGGAGTACTGGCGCTAAATATTACCCAAAAAATTGACCATACGAATCCAGCAGCAGCCGAGATGTAAAATATACCCGGCCAACCTGCAGACGATTGGGCTATGTATCCGCTGGTAGCTAGCATGATAACAGTTCCGAATTGTGATCCCGAGTAGCAGTATGTTCCAAGTGCTCCACGTTCCTCGACCGGAGCCCATTTTGCCAGCATAGCGTGTGTCGCAGGATGAACACATCCCTGAACCATTCCTTGAATAACTCGTAGAACAAAAACAAGTCTCCAGCCGCCTAGTTCTGCGCATATAGGTGTTAGACAAGCCATCAAAGAGCATGTCAGAATTCCGAAGAGAAGGACAAATTTGGCGCCATAACGTTGAGCTATCTGGCCTCCAGGTATCTGGGTGATAACATAGCCCCAAAAGAAACTACTCAGCAGGAGTGATTTCTTTTGTTCATCCCAGTTGAATTCCTTTGATGAGAATAGAACATTTTAATGAACTGTATTAAAACGATTTGAGTCAAAAGTTACTTACATCAAAGTTAAGGTTGGTGGCGTTTTTATCGGTCATCGCTACAATGGCCACAGAGAGGTTTACTCTCAGGGCATAGGCTACCGATAGGCAGCAGAAACATAGGAAACATTGTAAATGCCTCGTCCCAAACAAGGATTCTGAAATTGATAAGAAATTGATTGTTACTAATTGGCATTAAAATTAAGGAAGGTTAAAATTTCAACATTTTCTGGATTATGACTTGTAATTTTCGTTTAACAATACATATGTTTACTTTCGTTCTTTTCTGTGGAGATTGCATCAGAACCGAATGAGTTGTAGGATACAACATGCAAGTAAGCAAAAATTAATTAATAACATGAGCTCATAGTTTGATTTTATCGGGTTATTTTGAAAATTAGATAAAGACGATTTCTACTGATTGAAAACCGTTAACGATTCGTGATAACCAACACTAAAAGTCGGTACTATCTTAAGAGAAGAACTTATTAAAACTATTTTTTCAATTAGAACTAACGAATTAGCCATACTTGGAGCCTTCAAGTTGTCTACTATTATAAGTTAATCTCATGCTCAATTCCTAATTTCTTCATCTTTTTGAATTAACTGAGTGCGTTAGTTTAAAAAGTGGTGAACTATCAAACATTCACGATAGTTATACTTGTTGATTGAAAAAAAAAATGATTAATCATCTTAAAACCATTTGTGTTGATTGATTACGTTTCAGATTAACTTAATGTTGCCGAAGATAATAATAATTATATTATTAATGAAACTATTAGTACATAATTTGGAGCAAGTTCTTAAGCAACCTTAAAAGATGTGTTATGAAATTTTACCTACATGCGTCATATGGTCTGGAGTTAAAATAAATTATAATTTTCACTATTTTACTTTTAGTTGTACGTCTGACAGCCTGACAAAATGACATTCTCGGTAGTTGGACTGACTGTTTTGTAAATAAAATCAACATACGCTACACACATACAAATGTTTGTAGAAAAGCAAACAAAGCAGTTACATACGTTAAAGCTTATTCATTCAAAATTAAAATTTATAATTTAATATGAGTGACATGGGAGTACGTCTAAACGTCAGTCTAAACGAGACTGTACGTTGAACTTGAAGTTAATTTTTTTTCTTTAATAATCTAAGCTCTGCATCGAAATACTATAGTACCTGAATGACGAAAGATAAGATTAAAGAAACTATAAACAATACACAACTCTGCTAAATGCGTAGCTAAAGATTTGTATTCTCTTTTATTGATATTATGACAGCAATGACTCACATTAGAATATTTAACTTAATACAAAGTAATACAAAGATAAATAGGTATTTTTGAAAAATGCATCAAAAAACAATGTTTGCGTATTGGATGACTATGTGAAACTCCGTCTCAAGCGCAGAATGGAGGATTGTGTTCACATAGCTACCTCGATACGGACCCTGGAAATGCATAGTAATGAAATAACTCGTTTAATCAGTGCTACTAGTCTTCCTTCCTTCCTGGCTCATAACCGTAACCTAGCATTCTGCGTAGGTATACAGCCACGATCAAAACAACAACATAAAAATCTATGATTTACCACTAACGCTATCAATATTCCATTCATTCAAAAATAAATAAATAATTCATCTGCAGACCGATACAAAAAAGAAAATCATCGTGCAAATTGTTATGACTCTTAAAATTTTGTTGTTATCATCAGCAATTTTGTTTATTCTTTTGCATACGCTCTGATTGATTCTCTAAAGTGGTTGACCATTGATCTTTGAGAAAATGTACCATCTTCCGTGTTTGATAAAGCACTTCAATTTATTTCAATATAATTGATTGCGCTCAATAAAATGCTTCTCCAAAGGCTTGAAAATGTAAATGATAAACACTTGAATAATTAAAAACAATTAACTATCATTGACATGACACTATCGTATTTCAATAAATTCATATCAAGGCTGTATCTAACCGAAAAAAGTTAACCCGAACAAAAAGGGAAAAAGTATGCAATATCAGGAGAAATTTAGGTTTGACGCTTGTTTGTTATAAGTCTGGTCGGGTTGTCTTTGCCAAATTATTATTTCCTGGTTTTCCTGGCTTTCTTTCGCAGAGTAGTTCGAACATCCTGTTCGTACATAGCCATAAACTTAAACATAGACTTTTTGGCACTCAATATGGCAGGCCGAAGATCTAGTAAATCGGAAGGTTCAAGTACGTACACTGCACGGTTTAAAACAACACAGAAGGTCGAAGTTCTCATAGAACACCAAGCCGCAAATCTGGTCGATCAGAAGCTATAGGCCCTTAGTAGTATCACTTGCCTTGATAGTTCTGTGATCTGCTCAGAGGTAAAAAAAAAGAAAAACACCAATAGCAGGCCAAATGTTTGGTAGACAAGTATATGGACTTCTAAGCATTCAACATTCTGGTAGACCAAAAGTTACAAGAATATCAGTGGCAACCCAGCACCACAGCACAGCAGGCCCCAGCACTGGCAGTTCAGAAGGTACAGGGACCTAGTTGCATCGCTGACGTTCTTGTAGGTCCATGTCTCCCTTTGTTCATAAAGCTAAGCAAGCTGAAGTTTTGGTAGATTAGAAAGTACCAAAACTCTGGTGCCAATTTAGGAAAGCAAAATTTTGTCTGGCACTGTGAGTTGGGCCTCTTCCACGAGAAACAAGCAGGAAACAATTGAAAAAACAAAACAGCAAACAAGCAAACACCAATTATATAATCAATTTCAAATTACTTAAAACCAAATTTATTATGTCAACACCAAAGCAAACTTCATGCTACACACGCGAAAATATGTCCTTAGTATTTTGTTTAAATATTTACCGATTGTGGCATCCGAATTTAAACATTTAAGCAAAAGTCTGGTTAGATTGTTGGCAAATTCTTACGAAATTTAGAACGCAGTTTTCAAACTCGTGCGAAAATCAATTTCTACAACGAATTCAATTCGGAGCGAATATCAGAACAGGGGTGAAATGTTCAACAACCGCTGTACAATTTACTATTTAAAATTAAGTTTGAAAATTCCTAAGCATAATTGAATTAAATAATGTTGACTGCGAGTTTCTAGAATTAGACATTTTGTACTAGAATTGAAGCTAAATTAATTGCTACTTCTGTCAAATTTTTGTATTATGAATAAATCAAATGCAAAAAGAGATGTACAACAAAAGTTATTATGGCCTTCAATTAAGAAAATTAAGTTGTATACGAGAACCCATCAAATCTCTCAATAAACAATTTTTTGTCAATTAGCCACGAATTTCAAATTTAACGATCATGATCTTTTTGGGTGAAGAGGAATTGACAAGATTGAACTTTTTTTTTCAAATTCCATTTGATCAACGTGATTGTTAATTTAATTTAAGCAAACCGAATCGAAAAAAGAGAAACAAAAAACAATGGTTTTCGCCCAGTAGCGTGTCCATTGTGGGCATTGGGTCCAACGACTTTGGGCATTAGTATGCGATTTTTCATGAATGATCTCATTCAGCAAGAGAGTGCCTAATAGAATAGGATAAAAAAGGGAATGATAATCAAAACATTGAACCTGCATGTGTTCGTGTTGAATCGAATAAAATTCAACAAGTGAATATGTTTTGAATATGTTTATCAAACAGTGTTCCTAATACATTCTTCCTTTGAACCTTATACCATAATTGTTTAAAACAGCTGATTTAATAATCATTATCATTGTGCAGACTTAATTTACTACTTGAAAATTTATGTATGAATCAGTGATTGATATCCAAAATTTTAATGGACTTTAATCGACTGCTATGATTGTCTTTTAAATCAAATTAGTTGTCGACTGTTTTGAGTTTGTTTTAACTACTAGTTCATTAAAGGCTTTTCATATGTCGAAGCTAGAAGTCTTCCCACAAGGTCAACAATTTTTGACAAGCGAAAGTAATGAAGCGCCTCAAAAACAATATGAAACGAAAATAAATAAACCGATAAGGGTAGTACAAAGTTTTGAAATAGTAAAAAAAAAAAAAAAACTCATGTCATGCTTGATGTTGCTAAGAAGTGTGATGATTTGTCATTACAAGGGGTCTCGTTGAGCTCAGAGCAAATTATCACAAACTATTCGTTGACATTGAAAATTTGTCAAAAACAACCCTCGCAAATGTAAAATTTATTGAAATAAACTAAGTTATCAATTAAGCTATTTCGGCACATGATTTTCAACAGCTGATAGTCTCTTATATGTAATAGTAATATTTATTCTAGATTTAATTGAGAAAATGTAGTTACGTGAGCACTCGATTATCTGTATAGTTTTCTAGTGAGTAGGAATACCCTATGATAATTTCAAGCAGCATGATGTTGTTTGTTTCATAAGAATAATGATCAGAGGGTACATCGTTCTACGAATAACCAAATACGTTTAACAAATACGAATAATAAATCTAATGTATTCAATAATCAATAGTCTCTCAATTCTAATGATTTTTTTTTTAATCAACAACAACTTATTACTAATTTTGACATGTTCACTTTATGCGTTTAGAATGAAAATACTTATTATTTCTGTAAACACTTTAAACAAAATATAGCGTTCCTTTAAAGTTCCTATGTTCGTGCCTTGCCTGATATCTATTTAGCAGTCTGTTATTTTTATGATACTATATTGTTATTAAATTTATAACCCTTTTTAGGAAGTGAATAATAAACTAAACCTCAAACTGTAGACGCAACATTGAGATAGCTGTCATATATCAGGAATATCAGCATCATTATTTGTCTGTAGGAAATCTTGAGCGGACTACACAACTTCTGCTGATGATACAAGGGACATCTTCTCATGTCTGATGGCTCAGGAAGTTGCATCGCACTAAATTCTTAGTGCGTCAGAATAGACAAGACAGACATTCTATTATCTGAAGTCAAGTTTAGTTCAGTTGATTATGCACATAAAGAATTCAATAATATTGTTTACTTAAAGAGTATCCTTCTGAAACAGTTAACATTTTTCCATTCATCAAATGTTTTCTTGAAATAACAATGAATCATTGCAGAAAAAAGAATCCTTGAAACCCCTTGACCCAATAAAATAAAGTTCCCCTGGATTGTCATCACCGCACGATGATGGAGATTATAAATGATGCTCACTTCTTAATTGCAAAACTCGTTAAATTAATAATTATTGAAGAATCAATTTTTGATATCATCTTACAGTGAGTTTCTATACAACACGTTCTTAGTCACTTTACACTTACAAACTTTCCACTTATTGTATTGCTATAAACAATAACCACATCTTTGACATTATTTAACTTTCCGTGCTCCGAAAAGAAGCTGAATCATTGTGGTTGCTCTTAGTTTTGGCTAAACGAAGGAGAGAAAATGTTATCAAACATTTCAGAAGGGCTTTGATGTTGTTGTTACTGTTTCATTGCCGAGTCTCGCATGTTGTTGCAAAATAATTTGTTTTTTCAACATTTATCTTTTTTTTTTCAAAATGGAACGATAAGACAATATGCGTGTGTATTGTGTTTGTATATAAAAAATAAAATGTCAGTTATTATTCAAACAAATTGATTTTTAATTATTTGCACTTTGGCAAGGTTTACTCTTATTCTTTTGTTGAAAGAAACAAATATTTTTTGTTAAAATTGGTGCCTCATAGCACGAGCACTTAAACTTGTTGATTTTAAAAGCAACTGTCTAATTTAATAGCTTGTTTTAACAAACAATGTTAAACAGCTGTATTATTTGATTATGCAAGTGGTTCAAATCCAAAAGCGGAAGATTTTGCAATTGTCAAATCAAACAAAGCTCAACGTCAACACTTTTGCAGCATTCTTAACCCAACGTCTTATCACATTTTCACGTCAATTTTGGATGTCAACAAAAACTATCAATAACAATCTTGTACATTATCATTATTCCATTATTTTATTTTTTTACAAAAATTCACTGACATGCACTTTATTTGATAAGATTTTTGCCCTATCATCGCTTTCTAGTTTCAACTTTAGATGCTCTGCTCAAAAGTGAAAAAATTAAAATATGTAAAATGAACTTCAAAACACGTGTTAAATTTTGTGTTGTATATAAAATACCAGTTCATTGCTGGCATACATGTGGCTTATTGTTGCTCTTGTATATATTATCACGTTTTTGTCGTTATTTTTTTGTTTCTGCCTGCATACTGTTTCAGGTTTTCGGTGTTTAAACAAAAGAACACCCATCTGACGCATGATGTGTCAGATAATTCCGGTCAATTAAAGAATCTCCAAGTGTTGTGGATTCGTGTCAAAGTGCGATACATTTTTGTTGTTATAGTTTTGGGGTTTTTTGGTACTTTTCCAGTTAAATTGGGGCTACGAATGTATCTATTATGTATCGCACTTGGTAAAACCCAAATATTTCTTTTTGGAAATTCAAAAAATATGCATAAATTCAAAACAAAAATTAGTTGATCGAAAGTTGAGTTTTTCACGCAACCTCAATAAAAAACAAAAATCACAGACACTTGGGAAAGTATTGCACAATCACATTTACAGACTGATAAGAAATTAAGTCGAATTTGCTTTCTATTTTGTGTGTCCCAAAATAAAACTCAAAACGAGAGAAAAAAAAATAAGAAAATCACAAAAAGAAGGAAACGTTGACTTCCATTACTTTCTGTCTACGGCAGCGGCGTGGTGGAAATGATTTTTTGAGAATTTATTACACTTTTTTTCTTTCAAAATTGAGGTTGATCATTTTCGAGGTAAACAAATGCGCATGTTAAAGGAAATATGAACAAATTCTTTATTTTTATATCCTTACCTCCTTCGTATCTCCTATTTTTGACCATTCTCTTAAACTGAGGTTGTGTTTGGAAAAGTCCGAAATGCAATGATCGCCCGATGAGAAAAATTTAAATTAACGAAAATTATTATTCGGGAAAGTGGAGCTTTTAATGTGGTTCCAGTAATCGAACTGTCGGCGTATCTTTCCTGGTGTGGCGCTTTTAAACCGACCTAGCGTTATCAGTCTTCTTATTTGAAAAAAAAAAACCGATACAAAATGCAAACAGAAGAGGAAGAGCCACTACCACAAACACTGGAGCACGAAAATGAAGTACCTTTTTGCTTTATATAAAATTTTTAGTACTGGAATTCAGTAATCTTTTGTTAAAAGATTACAAACGGCACCGTACGTTAACAGTAACACTCGTCATCTTTCATTCAAGACTGGCAGAACACAAACAACACCGCAAAGAATGAAAGATCATAAGCGAATAATTATCGCAGATACTTTATTTTTCTTTTTGAGTAGCCACTCTCGTTGAGATCTTGACGCAACACGACAAAACGACCGAAACGTTGTTGGTAGCAGCAGCGGCGACGACGCACGACGACTTTGCTGGCGGCAACAAGCAGTAGCACCACAGAGCGAAAGCAAAAGTAGCACTAGCAGCAGCAACGTACAGCGTGGTTATAACAATAAGATAGAAGCGACTACTGACGTTGACGATATTGTGACTCTAGTGAGAGCGATACTTGCTTACTTAGTGTTGGAGTATACTAGATAGAAGGCAATGGCAAACCAAGCAAACGATTTGATTATATTCGAATCGGAGTTGCCAAGTATTTTTTAAAGCAATTTTTCTTAAAAACAAAACATCCTCGCAATAACAGGTTAGGTACAAGTGGCACAAATCGACCTTTGTAAAAATGGCGCCCAACACTTGTCAAGAAGTGTCATAACTATTATACTCAATTAAAGAGGGAAATGATTCAAACGCCCAAATTGATGTTGACAGCAGACTCGTATTTTTTTCTTGTAAATATTTTCCAAAACAGTATTCCACAGTACTTGGCAATCTTTGAGGTCTCACTCGACAAGCATGTGTTTTTCTTCTTGGAGATTTGGTTTTTCTTTTTTTTTTATATAATATTGTTCTTTTATTTTCTTTCGATTGGATTCCAAGAATCCAAGCAAAAAAATAATACTCAATATTCGTACTGCTTTTGATCCAAAGAGTGTCAGTCAACCTTTGGGTCTGGAGAGGAGACTTGATGTTTCTCTGTGAATTGTTTTTTTGTTCTTTCAGAAACATGTACCTACTTTGTTTAGGTATATGTATCGTTTCGAATCAATTTGTATTGATTAGGCTATATCGAGATACTATGGTGTATGGATTGGATTGGTCGAACATGAACATGCCTTTATTATCACCAAACTGGTTGTAGACAGAGACACCAAATAAGAGAGAAATTGATGAAAATAAAAAATAAAAAAAAATTAACAGCCTGATACCCGGCGAAAAAAGAATAGAAAAAATAAAAAAAAACTTATTGATAAGCTTAAAAACACCTATAAAAACACCTATAAGTACCTACGTGAGTCGGTATGATCTGCTATCTATATCGGCTAAATATAGGTTAGATAGGTATGTCAATTTTAAATTTGTTGACGAAGAACGATGTATAAAGACGAAGCAAGAGACCTGTTCGAAGGGTGATGATAAGTATGAGACAGAGCCGTAGTTTAGAAGGTTAATTTGGGGTCTGTCCCTGTGTTGTTGCTTATGGTAAAGGAGGTTGCACTAAGGAGAGAAAAACAAATGTTCACCTTAAAATAAAAATGCTCTGCAAAGGAAGTTTTACGGAGGATGAGCTCGAAGAGGCAGCAACTGCGTTTTCAATTTCTATCTACGACCCTGGTTTTGAGCACTGCTATCCTGTGGAGCCGAGTAAAAGAGAGAATAGAACATTATCATGCAAGCAAAATGTGTATTTTATAAATGAACGTGAACGCATACTCTGTTTTGATTCTGTTTGGGCAAGTCTTGTCGGTAAAGACTAAACTAGGCACTGCAATGAGTAAGTATTTTGGAATGTGGTTTAAAAGGCAAAATTCTTACACCGCACTTGTGTTTAGAATTCCCAAGACTTATCTGCATTGATTAAGAACTCATGCTTGCCTTTTCTATCAGTGGCTTGGATGTAGGGTAGACTTGTAGTGGCGGTTGGTTTTGAATCGATTACATGTAACTAAGGTAAAAGCTACATTATGATGTTTGAAGAACTCGTTTTTGAAGGAAAGCGCATCATATGATCGACAAGTGAAGTGAGGCTGGCGAGTTTGACAACGTTATCAAAAAGCATGCTTGGATATAGTCGAAATTACTGAATGGGCAAAGATAAACTAAAGAGTTAAGGAAAAAGTCGGTATCTTCTAAATCGAATTCTGAATTCCTAGCAAACATACAGCCCATGTACAGGTTATGAGTTTTAATTAGCCATGCTCAGACAAGGGGACATTTTCACTAACATAAAACTATCTAAAGAAGAAAATATCTTACGTCAACTGGATTAGACATACATATAACACAACTACAGACCCTAACTATTCTTATCAATATTTTTTTTTGAGATCCAAAAATCTTAATATAGAAGTTACACAATTTATAACAAATAAGATAATACATTTATGTTTGTCTTGAATCATCATCAAGTGTAAATTCAGTGAATCATGGCTCTATAAAATGTCAGGAGGGTCCAAGGTATAATATCTTCTCCGGTTTACATTTAGCATTTTATTATCAGTGCATTTCAGTTTGTTTTGCCTTTCAATTGTTAATCGAGTCAATTAAATAAATTGAATCGTAGTGTTATCAATTGATACTGGCTTTTATGTTGTGGACACACACTTCATGAGTGTGTGCAAACCTTTTCACATTTGCTCATAAAAACAATAATTGAAGATTAATGTTTCTGTAATTTTCCATTTAATTTGTAATCAATTTGTGTTATTGAACAAAAATTGTTACCGTATCTAAGAGAATGCACCTGTTTCAATCAAATCACAAAATGAAACTTAATTTTTTTTTTTATTATTTAAGGAGGGAATCATTCGGTATGCGAAGTCACTTAAATGCGGTAAATTCAAAAAGTTTAAAGCAACAAATCCGTTGTAAATTGTGAATTTCCTCTCGTTAATAATGTTTCCGGAATAATGTGCCTAAGTCGATCTGTACCTACATAGTATTGCAAATTTCTTAGCCCTGAAAATGGCGTGCATTGGCGTTCGATTTACAATTGCATCTAGCCCCAATGTCACAACCTCCACTTTGTTGTAGTTTTGTTCATAAACAAAAAGATAAAAATAAAACTTTTCAAGCATCGCACCGTTCAAATAGACAGCAGTTGCAAGTAGTGAGCTATGGGGGCAGAATTCATAATAAAATAAAATACTTTAAAAGTAACACACAACTTAAGATAAATGTGAGAAAATATAAAGTTTATTTTCAGCAACAGGAACTTATTCCCAGCAACTTAATAAAAAGTATTATTTCTCGATTCATTGCCATCAGAGTTATCTCATGCATCAACACTAGAGACACAGTGTGTGTCTCTTGTTCACAAAAACAAAATTAATTTTGCGTTTCCCTTAGATACACCTTTTGAACAGATCATCAAATTAAACTCAAATGTGTGTCACAAAATAAATATTTTAATTAAACTTATAGCACAAAAAAGAGAAATAAATGCAACAACAAACGCTTTATTTGAGATGAGTCGTTCATACTATACAGTTTAAGGATTTTATCAACATTTTCTATTTGCAGTTTCAATCAAATTGTGAGGTTTTAGTCTCTCGCCGGTGTAATTTGTGTAAATAAGTGGCCGTCTAAAATGAGTATTTAATTACGTCAGGTGTGTGCCCCTGTCGCGAGCGGTTATGTATGTATATTTCAAAGAAGTCTGACGTCAATTTGATAACAGAATGAGTTAGAAATAAAGTTGATGCAGAAAAGATTAGAAGACACTAAAAGAGCTTTAAGAAAGAGTTATAACAAGAATGTGGTTATTGATCTGAAAACCATAGCCAACAAAAGGTTTTTAAAATCAACATTTTCACTAAACGTCTCGCTGAGGCCACCTACACCACTACCCCAAAATTCTGTCAAAATTTAGTTACAAACTGTACAACTGCTCTCGAGTTTTGCACACATTTTTAGCGTTCCATTTTTATATATAAGAAGTTTTGAACGAAGAATTTTAATGCTTCGTTCTCTATGCTTCTCAGCGTCTGGTATCTCAAAAAAATTTTGTTTTTCAAAAAGGCTGTAGCCTAGTTCAGGGATGTTATAAAAATTGAAAAAGGAACCAGATTTCGATATCTGTTCTTCTCTAAACTTCGAGTGAGTAAGGAGTAGATTTTTATTTTCCAGGTAAATGATAAATTAATGCGGGTAAGTACCTACATTTCAATCTTTCGACCCCAACCCAATCTTCGAGTTCGAGCTAAAGCCAAACTAAAAGCCAATTTTTTTTTATTGATCATTTGCCTAAATAAAGTCAAATCGCAGTGATTCAAAGTGGTTCAATTTTCTGTAACTTAGTGTAGATAGGCCAAGTGTAGCCAGTTAAGGTTAACTGAACACTTTCAGAAAGCTCTCGCATTGATTAGTTAGTATGTATGTTTGCACTTTCAGATTATCGTCGAAACGTGATGTGATACAATTTTATTGTTCCGGATTCCAAAACTTTTCAAAGATTATTTTAAGGTTAAATATGAAATAAAATTCTAAGAATTTCGTTTCATTCAATTTAATGTAACAAAATGTTGACAACATTTTGGTGTTTGTTTATCAAAGATTTCATTATATTAAATTGTCTTGCAATGCAATGTCAGAAAATACAAGTTTAAACAAGAATATAGACGCAAACAGACCACGTGCAGTGGTTATCAAAAATCAACACGGTAAAAGGCGATAAAACAATAATTCATCTTTCCCAAGCAGCATAATCGCATTCAAATATTATAAATTTAAATGCAATAACTGTCACATCAAACATTCAAGATACTTAGTATATTTATGTGCATCAAATCAAATAAACAATATCTTAATTAATTTACTGTTTCACAATAGAATAAGGTAACAAAAGAAAACAAATGTTTAAAGATATTAAAAAGCAATTAGTGATGCCTTTTATAGGTATAAGGTTGAAAGATACGACTATCTTTGAATAAAAGATATCAAGTATTTGCGTAAACATCATATCCTTACTCTTTAAAATTTGAATCATAATTTCGCTGTTGGTATGTCATAGAAAATAGACATAAAACAAAGAATTTGTTTTTCTTTTAATCGAATCTATTGATAACCTGTACTTTACAGTAAACATCTCAATAAAATCAAAAATATTTGAACCATAAAAATATTCACGTCATAACACATGTGTAAGATGTACATGAGAAGCAGAAATAATTTGGTAAGGCCACTCTTCAAAACCGCTGAACCATTAATTCATTTACGCAAAAAAACTACCACGAATTGCGACAAGGTTATTGAACTTGCGAAATATCTTGCGAAAACCCAGCAGCATTTAAATTTCAACAAAAGCCGCGATGGTCAAAACTCAACATGACAGTGAAAGGCACTGGAAAGCAAACGGCCAAATTCAAAAGCTACTTATTTTTCGTCTTGACTTAATAAAGTTGATTTTTCAACTGTTTCACTCTAATTATTCTCATCATCACTTGGGCAGAATTATGTCGTTGTCTTTGTTGTTCATTGCATTAGGCCAAATGAGAGTCTCAAGACCATGATCACTTTCAAGCCAACCGGTTCCCAAATTTCGCAATCACTAGCAGTTATTTGGATTCTTCATGAAACTTTTTTGTTTCGATTTCCACGTTTCAATTCAAGGTTGGGTGTGGATTTAAAGTGTTTTATTAAAAATTGTTAGTCTAAGTAAATTTCAATTGTTCTCTGACATAAAACGGTTTTTAATAAAATTGTTCCTAGGCTCCAATTAGAAATTTAAAATGCCTTTGTCCTAACATTAACTTATCGAATTTGTTATCTTTTTTTTTGTAGTTCTTACTCTTTTTGAAATAATCTTGATATTGAGAGAATATTTGAAGACCTTGTTGAAGTTTTCCATTAAGAAATAGTTGTTGACATATTTCAAGGGGAGAGTGACAAACAGAACAAAACGGTCTTTACTGTACTTTGAAAACTAGGTCAGGGTAGGGGATGTTTTTTTTTTTTTTTATAAGCAACCTATTTTGTATGAGTTTGTTAATTGTACTTACTTTTATTGGAAGTGGTTGATGGGGGTGTTAAAATCATGTCAATGAATTTTTATTATTATTTTGTTTTCTTGTAAAACCACTTGAAATTAAATTAATTTATGCAGAGCACTTGAGATATGTTGTATTAATTTTGCAGAACAGCAGATAGTTTGTGTTGCGTGTCATATTCCATTTTGGATTTCACTTTTGTTGTCTCACTCTTTACTATTTTTTTCTTTGTGTACAGTTTATTGTTTAGTGGTTCAATCGAAAAAATGAGTTGTTGTAGTCATACCGCTGCTCTGCTGGACACTTAGATCTGAACACTTTTCATGTCTTGCACTTACTGATCTTGCTTCAAATCCAACAGCTGCATTTTATTATGGAAAACCAGATTCAAAAGATACATTCAGAAAGGTTCGTGAAAATTTTTGTACAAGAAAAATGAAAAAAAAAAAACATTTGCGCGCCACTGAGGTGCGGTTCGCATTTCGTTTTTCTTTTCTTGTTATAAATCTTACGAGCATGGATATTATTGTGTTTTGTGTACCCGTATATGAGCGAAAGTGTACGCACAACAAAATATGTATCTTTCGGTTGATGGATATCTGGAATCTGGATGTTCTTCGAGAGATGTTGGATGATCTTATATTTTCGATTGCAATTGAAATGCATTACAAAATGTGTGGAGTTTTTGTTGGTTTTGATTTTGACGAAAAAAATTAATGCTATTAATGCATTCGACGTCTTTTATAGTTTCTTAGCACACCGCCTGCCGACCGAACAGTATCAGGTAAAAATTTGATTGTTTATTATTATGGACATTAATGCTGGATTTAACAATGGGAAAATTTGAACTATTTTAATATATTTGAATAGAAAAATTGGTAGAATTCAATATTGGCTTCACCCATTTGAATTTGTACTACTTTTGCCGTGGGCTGGCTTGTTGAGAAATATAATATGAATTTCTAAGAAATGAAATTTAAATCTCTTAATTTAGGTTCTTATACATAAATAAATAAGATAGAAAATGTTTAAAGAAATAAAAGGATGATCTGAAGAAAAGGTAACAGTTATGTAATTGGCATTTACTTGCGTTATCAAATATTTATTTTAATTTATGTTTGAAAATACATATAAACGAGATTATAATGAACTTACAAAGTTGTATAGCAAATGAATATTTTAATAAAACGTAGACAACATTTTTTGGAAATAATGAAATGTTTCCAACATTAAGGACTATCAATGCGGAAATGCAATAAATAATATTTCCATAATTGTGGTATCTGTGGAAAGAAACATTTCAAAGTGAAGCCCTTTTCATTTTTTATTTGCTAGGGTAAATTTTCCAAAACCAGTTTAATCTATGGTGTTTCAGTCTCTTTTATAGCAGTAACTGAATGCGGGCGTCCATAACCAAGGCAGTTTTGAAATTTGGACCGAAATATAACGAGAAAAATAAGGGGTCCTGATCATCATTTCAGAAATCACAACTATCAAATTAAAACACTGTTGTGCGTTTATTTAAGGCTGGTTAAACCAAAATATTCAGGGCTGAATGCTCTCGATATAGCATTGCTCTATTTCTATAAAATTTCTAGGAAAATTTAAGGTGCATTAGCAAAATTTTCGCAAACCAGTACCAACTTAAAGGATGACGCACACTTTTTCTTGCTCCAATCACAACGCTTTCAATTTTGATTTCCAAACCTAGTTCCAAATTCCATTAATCTATATACATTAAAATCAATTGCTGTTCGTTAGTTTCGCTCAAGAATGTTCCGGACCAAAACTACGTTTTTGAAATGGTATTGTGAAGCAATTGGCTGTCGTATCAAAATGATAAAAGTGTCATTGTGTAGACAAAAACTGTTTTTAGGGCACTATTGGAGCAAAATTTCAATTAAGTACTTCATTACTTATTAGTAGAGGCTCAAAAACACCAAAAAGGACAAAAATGCCACTTTTTCAAAGTGAATTCCATCAAAATAAACAGATTTTTCGCTATCATTCCTTAATGAGCATCAGGGGCGAACGCAGAAAAAAATTTCGGGGGGGGGGGGTTTCAAAAAATATTTGTTACGTAAAACAAATTTATTAACTATAATTCAAATAGAAGTTGGATTCCTTAATAGTCGGCCCCTTAAATTCCAGTAGTCGGCCACGGGAGTTGTCAGTAGTCAGCTCCCTTTAGTAAATTAATTATTTATAATTTATAAGCCGTTGCTAAATCTTAAATGTATTAACAAACCTTTTTTAAAAAAATTGCTAAATAAATAAAAGACAACATACAACAAATAATTAATTAAAAACAATCTTGTATTATGTGTTAAATTGGGTAAAAGAGCGTAAAAGATGATTCCGTTAATACACAGAAGTCGCTTGATTCCATTGAAATGAGGGATTTGTGGCCTTCGACCTAAAGCAGTCCTGAGCTTTTTATATTACTTTCCATAATCCGTTCGTTGAAACTATATTGGCCACATATTGAAAAAACGTTACGGATTGTATCCACCTACTTTCAGATCTACCTAAGAGGTAAGACCCATTTATCCGGCACACTTTTTGCAACAGTTTGAGGAGGGAGCACATAGGGAAACACAAGCAAAGGTGTCGTCAGTGAAGAGAAAAAGTACAGTGATCGTCTCATGTTCGTTTCCATGTTGTACAGTATAAAGATTTTTCCAACCTCCAAAAGGCTCGACCAACCATAGAATTCATAGGTTAAATTACTTTTTCAGAAGTTACAATACTTCAGGGTATCACAAGGGATCTACATTGATCTATGTGTGACGGTAACAAAATCAACTGTCAGCCCATATAACCTAACCTTACCTAACCTCTGTGCGACTCCTGGTTTTAGAGATAGGCTGAATGATGTTTCATCTCCATTAAGAATCTTGAGGGGTCTTCTAAAATACCGGCTGCGTCAATCTCTTGTAAATACTCATACGTCCCGATCGCTCGTCCTCTGCTGTTCTGAGTCCCTCAGTTCATAATGTAATGTGACATCTTGAAAAGGCCTAATAATACGTTTTCCATTGTAACCTATCTTTGAAAGCAGTCCTACGTTTGTCCTCAAGATAGACGTTTGTCATCAAGAGGTCTGTGCGCTTCTGAGGAAAGCCACACTTGGCAAGGTATATGAGCCACTTAACAAGATTGTGTTCTCCGGCTAAGCTAAAGACAGTTTCCGGTCCCATTTTGTTTGCTTCTCTACAATTCTACCATGGATACGATCTTGTAGTCGCTACCTCGAGGGACCCTGTATGCTTCTCTGATCGGCCAATTGTGCTGTTATTTTTACTAATACGTTCGAGGTACTTGTGGAATTCGCGTTTTACTTTCTGTTCGGAACTACCCATTTTCAGAGTGCTGGAATGTTAAGATATTTTTTGAAACTAAGCTTTTCTTCACAGTACCTATCTATGTTGTTAAAGAAACAAATCATTTGCTAATCTTATCTTCTTAAGTCGGCCCTTACGTTTATATAAGCGGCTGACTACTGAAAATACATGTTAAAAAAACCTTTTTTTTTGCGCCAATCAAGAGAGAATATAATTTCCATTAAAAATTAATAAAAAATGGAAGGTTTCAGCCTTGTAGGGCAACGGCACACACAACATGCTCGTTTGCATTATTCCCTACACGGCGAATACAAAATTGGCGAACATCATTTCGTAATTCGTACGTGTTGATTCTTTAAGGTGTGTGTGAGGATGTGTCAAAAAGAGAAGCTAAGTCACTGCGCCAATGGTTATTTCATAGAAAAAATTAGGTTTGCTTTCGAATATCTCCCTAAACGAAACCCCCAAAACCCCTACCTGCGTTCGCCCCTGATGAGCATATATAGAATACGACATTTAAACTGTAAGACTTTTGGAGAACAAATTAATTTTTTTTACGACATGGAATTAAAAAACCATGATTTTTCATATGAAGCGATATTATTTTTTTTTAATCTCTTTATTTATTTAGCCCATACTTGGTCACAATCAGAATAAAAAAAAAAACTTTGATCAAACACATTTTACTTTGAAATTAAAAGATATCCCAATCTACCTAAATTTGAATATTCAAATCAGTAACGGCTTTATTACTTTAGCGGAAGTCACGTTTCTCATAGAATCTCTCTCTTAGCAAGATGCATTTAGCTTAAAATTTTTCCTCTGCAGATGGGTGGCGCTTCAAACAATTCGAATTTTCCGTTTCAGTCCGGAACACTCTTAAACTCGGGAACGGCTGGACGGATTTATTTAAATATTGGTGGAAGTTCAGGGAAGGTTTAAACGGTTAGAAACTTTTGAAAAATGCACTTACACACGTGATATGAGTAAAATTCATTTTCCTATAGGTACCTAATTTTTGAAGATTAAAAACAATTCAAATATTAGAAAAATTTATTTAACATTAAGAAATAAAATATGAACCCATGTATGTAACTAATTTCCTTCATGTTATCAGTGTAACGAAACTTTGTAAAAATAAAAAATGAATAGAGTGGTGCAACAGCTCTAGGAGAGCCAAGGCTTTAGTGGCTTACAATCATTAACAATTTTTCGAGTTCGAGTGCGTGTAAAGAATTTAACGCCGATTCCAAACGGCAAAATTGAGAAGCACTGACACATTGATTCTTATGGATGTTTAGTAATCGCAAGAGGCAGTACCCATGAAAGATGAAATAAAAACTTTATTGGTACGAGTAGGATTCAAACCCACGCGCTCCGTGAAAGAGCCAACGCAAATTACCAATACGGGCACTTCACGAAATTTGTTAGTTTAATTTCTTATTATTTAAAATAGGCATCCAGGTTTTGCGGTTGCAAGTTCCAAAACTAAATACGAAAGACCGTTAAGTGTGCGTTATAGGGATATGCAAATTCTTTAGGTTAGGCCCCTACAAATAAAGATGATTTGCACGGTCTTAAGATAATTTGTAATACACGGCTGGGAATAAAATGTGTTGACAACGTAAACTATCCAAATAGAAAAGATATTGGATGTTAGGAAATAATTTCAAAGGAATCATATTTATTGGGTTACAAAAAAAAAAATGTAAGCACCACCATCAATTATATAATAATATAAGAAAAAGCTCTTTTTCGATAAGGTCCCACGTCATAATTTTGAGACAGAACCCCGAGTTATTAATATACCTACATAATATTAAATATCACACTTAAAAGATATAAGAAGAGCAAAAGACGTACAATTCTTGCGCAGACAAAAATAGGGGAGGATTAGGATTCACATTTCTTTTTGACGAAACAACGTTTGTCAGGTAGGCTAGTTGATTTATAAAAAGCTTGTTGATTTGATTAAACTATTTATTAATAGGTAGACAAAAATTAAAATTTGTGCAATATCTATAAAAGAGTTGTTTCGTTTTGAAAAATTAATTCAAACTAGTTTTTCGAGAAGAAGTCAAACTTCAATAAATAATAAAAACAACAGAATTGGGGTTGACCGTTTTTAAAAGTTTATTTTTAAATATTTACAAGTTTCTATTATATTGTATTTTATCATTTAGAGAGTCTTAGTTATCTATTTGCATATTCCCGATTATAACTAAATTATATAAAGTTAAAATGTATGTTACTTTATGGATGGATTAATACTTATAAATTCATTTTTTTTTAATATTCATACTTATCATTTCTTACTTATAAAAATTATTTATTTAGTTATTTTATTAATTACTTAACTTTAAATTTATCGTAGAACATAGTAGTATTAAAATTGATAAACAAAAATGTTTCTTTCATACCCGAACTCCTGATCAGAGCTTACAGTATACTTTTGTACTATACTTATACTCGTAATACTGTACTCATTAAAAGTAAGTGTATTTTCGCTATTTTTTTGTTTATCTACTTATATAATATTGATGTACATACATAAGTACTGCACAAGAAAGACTAAGGGTCAGTCGTAATTTTAAAAGACAACATAAGCAATTTTACACCTCTTTTATAAAGCCCTATTTTTGATCAAGAACCAAATTTGTCAAAAAAGAAAACAACAGAGGTCGCCTTAAAATTTTAATATATCCTATAAGATTCTTGCATATATAATAAATAAAATCAATCAATTACTGTCTAAAACAAGGGACAGTAATTAACAACTTTCGACAAAATGGTATTTTCCCTTTAAATTTCCTTACGTCCTAAGTTTATTTTTAAATTTGTTTAGTAATACTTTAAACATGGCTACATGGCAGTACTAACTGTACAAATAAAATTTGTATATTATCCTAATGATTTATGTTAATTGTTTTATATTTTAGTCAATTAAATTCTGCATTTGTGATTATTGCTAACGAAAGTGATTTTCTATAAACCTACGGGTTCTTATGACTAGATCACACTTCTTTCTCGCAGTTGAGTAATTAAAACTTAGAGAAAAAACTAAAAAATTAATTTAAGAAAAGAATAAGATCTCACTGCTGTGACTCTACGTTGACCCCATTGTGACCATTTAGTTTGCTTTTCTCGTCGCCTTTGACTTTTGGTTCATTCCACGATTGAGTTTCACACTTTCCGAATATGATAAACATCAAATTGCCCACAAAAAAGAATGTTGCTGCTATGAAAAATATGATTCTCCATTGGGCTGGATTTTTCTGAAAATCAAACAAATTATAAGTTCGAAGCAACTGAACACATCAACAACAAACCTCATCGTCAACAATGACACCAACAGTTAGCGGAGCGAAAATACTCATTATATTCGCTATGCCATTCGTAATGCCCATCAAAGTCCCAGCAAAATTTGGCGATAAATCAATGTGATTAATTAAGAATCCCAAATAGCATGATGCATTCATTCCAACGGTCAGTGTCAGCAGGGCAACTGCAAGAGTCGGATTATTGCCGTCAACAAATCCCAAGCCAATTAGTCCCAACATTTGGACCCAATGTCCCATGGTGTTGAAAAACTTCCTACTAAACGCCAGATCTCTATTCTTTCTTTTAGCCAATATTTCCGAAACGAAGAGGAAGAAATAGCTGAGCAAAAACATCACCCAATATGGCAACGATGAGAGCAGAGCACTGTTTTTAATGTCCATTCCAATGACGTTTTTAAGATAAGTAGGAATCTCGATTAACAGTGTCCAGAAACCCCAATTATTGGCACAGTGGACAAATAGAAGCACATAGAAAGGACAGGATGTCCAAATTTCCTTCCATGGTGTTACCAGTTTCGGTTTTTTCTCATCGCTAATCTTATTTGCGACCCCATTTGCGGGTATCATCTCGATATATAGTCTTTCCTCCTCGGTAATGAGATGACTTTCAGCTGGTGAGCTCGATGAGAAAAAGTACCACAAAATCGCCCAAATTATCCCCACTCCACCGGGAAAATAAAATGTACTTGGCCAGCCCATTACAGATGCAGCCAATTCACCACTTATGCAGAGCATAAGGGCTGTACCAAATTGTCCTCCGGAGTAACTGATTGTACCGAGTCTTCCACGTTCAGCTACAGGTGCCCACTTGGATATCAGATTGTGTGTCGAAGGCAAAAGACATCCTTGACAAAGACCTTGTATGACACGAACAGTACAGACTAGTATTGATCCACCTAGTCGGGCACTCAATGGTGTTAGAATAGTTAGAACAGAACACGTTGTGATGCCCCAGAAGAGGACCAACTTGGCACCGTATCTTTGTGCAAGTTGTCCAGCTGGAACTTGGGTTATAACATAGCCCCAGAAGAAGCTGCTGAGTATGAGTGATTTTGTTTTCTCTGACCATTCGAACACCTAGAAGAAAAATGTATTTCATTTGAAACGCTTTTATTTTGTAAATTTTCGTTTGTCTCACATCGAAATCAGAGTTTGTTGTCTTGTCAGTCATTGCCACAATGGAAACGGACATATTCACACGCAACATATAGGCCACTGCCTGACCGAAAAATATAAGAGCACATTGTAGATGTCGAATTCCAAAAGCAGGTTCTAAAATGAAGACAAAAAAGGGTAAAAATGGTGTTGTGTTTATATCTTCAATAATTCAAATTTAAACACGGTGTTTTTGTGACCACATAAGCCCGAAAACGAAAAAAAATGTTTCTTAATGTAGCCTAAAACTGTGCTACATTTAAATTTAACTCTCATTTACCAGAAACATTTACAGAGTGTTCTGCGCATCAACCAATGCCTCATTTGGAATCCTAAACATATTAAGAGTTTGGGTAAACCTTGCTGTCCCAATTCGTCACAATTTTCGAGCACCCTGTCTTATGGGTTAAGTCGAATAAAAGTTATTATAAACCAAAAAGGTGTGTCTGTTTACGTTATGCTCTGCTTGTTCAACTGAAATATAGGTACGTACATAATGTGTACATAAAAGTGATTTTTATCTCTTCAGCAACCTTTTGGCAAACAATTAAAATCTAAATCCATACGTACTCCAATTTTTGTAAAAATATATTACTGTTTAAACTAAAATACAGATTGTTTAATATCTACGTAGTTAGCTATTTAAAAAAATAATATTTAATTTTGGTAAAGTGCGTAGTGGATTCTAAATTTGAGTAAAAACAAATGTCTTTTCATTGAACCCAATTTCGCATATGTCTTGAATAAAAAGATTTATGTGTAAATAGCTGATGATGATGCTCCGAACAGTTTGATAAACTATGAAGAAAAGGACATATGTATGACACACATGAAACATGAAAACAGACTTCTATTTTCCATAGCAACCATATCAATACCTGCATTGAACGCATTACGTCTGAACCTTGAAAGAGTAAGGATTCTATTGATTGCTCGAATTGTTTACCCTATCGAAGACATACGATTTTAATAAAAGGTTGTCGATTGATATTCCAACTACAACGTTGATTCAAGTGCAACAATACAGGTTCTATTGACATTCTAAAGCCACCACTCGCACTCACTCGAATATTATTTGTTTTTGTTTATTTAAGTGCAGCAATATGAGATATTTAATTAGGAATACATGTTAAGAAAATTACTGTCCCTGGTAAAAAAAAAATATATTGTCAAGTTCCTATCCCTTTAAATGCTTAAAAATGTTAAAGGTTGATAAACTTTGGTGTGATGTATACTTACATAGACGGTTAATCAATTGAATGTTTCAGTTTTATTGTTAAAAATCATTCAAAGATATATGAAAACAAAAAAGGTGTTTATATGTAAACAAAAAAATCAAATTATTCTAGACGGATCGCATGCGCTTGCTTTGTGTCTCAAGGTTAAAGCAATTTGAAATTTAATTTACCTAAACTAAACCTAAAAGGTTTGTCTATTAAGGAATAAACATTCACGCACACATTTCTCACAAAGTAGATAGATTAGACAGGACCTAATTCAATACAAAATCTTGTTTTTATTTCTGTCCACTCCTAATATGTACACACCCAGTTTGTAGCCAAGGGTCAGGCCCAGCAGTCTAGGCAGACTTCCTCACGAAAAACAACACTGATTTTTAAGAAAACGTTCAAAATTGAATTTTGAATCTAAACTATTCTTTAATTGACTTGTCAGACACACAAATTTCATCCAAATCGATACTGCAGTTCAGAATGAGCTGAGTATTTATAGAAAAACACAATAACTTCTTAAAATTATCACAGAAAATCGTTCCTTAAAAGGTTTTTCAAAAACTTTTTTTCGACATTTAAAACACTTTTTAAATTTCAACTAACCAAATAAATCACTGGTTTGAATTAAAAAGCTTTAAGTCAAAGAAATGTGTATGAATTTAATGAAACCCGAAAAACATTAATTTTTACCTTTATCGTTGAATCTGCGATTGTTAACCATTTTATTATTCACGATCTCTTTACGATATCCAGAAAGTTTGATATGAGTTATGTCTTTTTAACACCTATTCAGCTTGAGATGTTATCACAGAATGATGGGAAATAATCAATATCAAACAGAATAATGCTACTGCTACCGTTGTTTGCCTATAAGTTGACGTAGATACTGTTATTTATAAAAAAATAAATAAATAAATAAATAACATATTTTTGTCAATCAACTATTATGTGGGCGGCGATAATATGTGAGTGTAATTATTATAACTCACCTTTTTAATTTGGTGCCCCTATAAAAATTTAAATAATTTTGGAACCACTATCATATAATCAATAAAAATTTAAAATTTCTTGATCGTCATGGTTGGATATTCCAGAAACCTGAAAGTAAATGAAAACAAAAGAAATTTTATCACCAAACACATAAATTTAGTTATTACTCATGTAGAAAAAATATCGTAAGAGTATTTTGACCCCAATACTGATCATAAAAATGACTCAATTTGGGCATCCCTTTTTTGGATAATTATAAATACAGATTTTTTGAATTAGGTCAATTGTACTTAAGATGTCAATAAAAAGTGATATTTGTCTTAAGAATGTTGTTATAATTTATCAAAACATATCCAAACAGAGAAAAAACAAACAAATAAAACAGTGGTGCAGATTCTACTTTTCAAGATTCAAGTAGAACCTAGTTATTTACATCAGTTTTTCTTTATTTTTTCTTATAGCTTTTTTAAGTTTGTTGTTCAAATTATTTTTATTAGCTTTAAGATTTTGTTCTAAAACGCCTTGTAATAATTATAATAATTTTTTTCATGAGATCTGAAATATGACAGCCGTTTTTGATGAACATTTGTATTGAATTTCCGCAATTGTGATAAAAAAACGTCTTTTTTTGATGTTGTTGTATCAAATTCATTCTAAAGATTGATTGATATAATGAAGCGCCTTAATAGAATTATTTGAACGAAGAATTTCAATGATTCGTTCTCCATGATTCTCAGATTCTGGTGTTTCATAAATTTTTTTTTTTTAAAAAGGGTGTGGCCTGATTCTGAACTGTTAGAAAAATCGAAAAACATACCAGATTTGAGTGACAAAAATGAGGAGATTCTCATGAAAAAAGGTTGGATTTTCTCCAGCAAAATTTTACGTGCGCAAAAGTTCTTTCCGGAATATCGTTATCTGGAATTTTCATTTCCAATCTTTCGACCCTAGCCGTTTCAATACGTGAACGAGAATATGCGACCGAGTAGTCCATTTCCCCCTTTTTTAATATTGTTCAATCAACCATCAAAATAATGTGTTTAGCTCTCGTACTATGACTTGTTTTGAATTATTAAGTGTTCGCTTCCAGAAAATCCAAAATAATAAATAAGTACGTATGCAAACAGCTTGATAAATTCCGTATTCCGTATTATTTTGAAAACTCTTCTTCTTGCAAGTTGCTTAAATTTTGTTATCAGTCATAGTGGAAGTTGTTACTGAGAACGATGTCAACGTTTCTTTAAATTTACCCAGAATTTTATCTCAACTTGTACAAATGTATTTAGGTACATACGTGCTGCAAACGCAATAAATCAAACTTGACAAAATCTAGGTGAAGGAGACCTTCAATACAAATAAATGCACAAAAAAGAATATGTCAGTTGTTCTTTTTCATTTTTTTAAATTCAGTTTCATTAAATTAAAAAAACAAACAAATTTAGTTACGTCAAACTTGATAAGCGACAATTACTTAAAGAATGAAAACATATTTTAAAAGTACTGTCTTTTACATACTTTCTTCATTTATCGGTGTTAAAAAAATACATAACACACCCGAACACCCCCTAACAAAAAACGAACAGAAACAGATAAACACAGCTGCAAATTACAAGTAAACACAGAAGAAAAAAATCAAATAAAAACGGGAACATCTCTTAATAAATAACAAATTTACGACTCTGAATAATATTAATTTATTCCAACACCCAATAAACCGGATTGTGTTTTTCTTTGGCCTAAATGCAGTATTTAGGGGGTTCGGCAGCACCACTTCGTTCCCATCTCAAAAAAGCACGCTTCGAGTATCAATGTTGCCTGCCATTATGCGCCGCCGCAACAGCATTCTTCCATCTCAATTGAATCATCATAATAATTCTTTGTCGCAGGTAACAGGCAATTAAAAGTTATTTTTAGTATCAAATGCGTGCACAGGTACAGTAATGAAAAAAATGAGAATTTTTCAAATGGAATAACGTCAACGGATAAAATGGACGCGATGCGACTTTGGTTGAACATAAAATTATAATGACACACACTGTACATATATTTTTTTGCAAATTAAAAAAAATATTATGGAAAAATACTGAACATAACCTCAAAAATGCACCGAAGTGTACACAAACATTAACTTATCTTCGAAGGGGATAGGAAAGTAGACGATTAAATAAATACCAAATTAGAGCCAATTGCCTTGGAAATTATTATTGAAATGTTTAAGATATTTTTTTTTTTTGCAAAGAACAAAATAAGAAAGTAATACCTTTTAATAAAACACAAACAAACACTAATATTCCACCATAAGCCTTAATTGAATGCAAAAAGACAGTCATCCGCGATACCATGGTACAATGGAGGAGCATTACAAAACGTCAAACCGCGAGAAGAAGTACATTACCACTGTGTAGTGCGTTCGTTTGGTCTTTGAATTACAACGACAACAGTAAGCAAAAGCAACCGGTCGGTCTCGGTATTCTTAATACCGTCAAAAACTCTATAGCTACGAATAAAACAACAGATACGCTCGGCGACCGACCGACCACGACAAGGTTCATAAATTTAATGCGAAGTGGGAGCCTTACAAATTCGCAGATTAAGTGGCCGCATCGGGGTTTTATTTAATTTTGTATTCCCTTTTTGTTTTGTTTTAAGCGTCAACCTCTTCTCAACTCACAGTGATGCACAAGATTTCTCAAATTCAAATAACAGTGGGATTGAAAATTATCATAAACCTAAGCTCGTAACGCTGCGGATGTTATATTTAAAAAAAAAAATATTATTTTACTTTTAGAGGTAAAACATAAAAAAGGTGTTGCCAATGATATAACGAATTTTCTTCGCTCTCGTAAGAGTATATTTTAACATGAATACGCATTGAAACTTTTTTCTGTGACGTTTAATACTTTTCAGTTTCACTGCATATGGCAACACTTCTTTTGAAACGAAGCAAAAGGGAATGGTATTCCTAAAGTACTTAAAACCTATTTAATGAGGCATTTTATTCGTACTTAACAATAAATTCATTCCAATAATCTTGGGATTCCACAGGTTTATTGTGCATTAAACCAATACTTCAACATTTCAATACATTTCAACATCGAAGTTAAAGTAATTTTAGGAAAACGGTTTCAACTCTTTAATTTTGTTAACATGGAAACCCGATTTTTGTCTTGTTTTTCATCCTTTTTGCTTTGCCAAACACTTCCTTTTCTATCAAAAGAAAAATTATTGTTTGAAAAAAAAGAAAAAAAAAACATTTTTATCAGAAAACTGTTTACAATAATAAATTATAAGAAATTATAAAAAAAAACAATACCATGATAGTATATGACAGTGGCATTACTGACAGACAAAATGATAAAAATTTTGTTAAATTTTTAAACGTAATCTCCATCAATATCGATAGTTTTAACCCAGTTTTTGTTTTTGTATTAGCGTTTCTGTTTTTTTCCATATTTTTTCTTTTTTTGTACTTTTGCCAGTTTGTCACTGCCAAAATAGGAGTGGTCTATGCCAAAATAAATGACAAACATCACATGCTTGCATTAAAAAGGCATTCGACAAGGCGCAAATTGTAATTCACATTTATTCGTGCTCGAGCTTTAATAGTTCTAGTTTTAATTTTTGATTTCTTACATGTTTCTTTTTTTGGTTTTACTCTTTTTCTCTTTCCTGCTTAGATGTTTTTTTGGAAAATCTTAAATGGCTGAATTACCAACAGTTTGTGGTTACGTTAAAAATCTGGGCCTTATGAGTAAGCTGCATTTAAATAATTTATTACTTATGGAAATAAAAATTGCCTTTTAAGGTTCCACCCATAATATTGAAGCCTATAAGTTTGCGTATTTTTATGTCTTTATAACACTTAACACTGATGTGTGGTTTTAAGAGTGTTTGATTTTATTGATGCGGGATGCGATCGATAAAAAATGGAATTAAAAATTCAAATAAATTAAGGAAATTAATATGCGCAAAGTGTTACTTATTTAATTTATGTCATTATCATCATTTGCTGATTTGGTTTCTCCTTGCGTTGCGACTGAGCGCCAAAGGTCTTTTTTACGGTGAATATCAAGAATTTGAATAAGGTTCTTGGATACAGTATCATAAGTTCTGCGAGTTCTTAGAACATTTATTTTTGGAAAAGGAGATGGTAGTGCTGCCACCGTGCCATTTCCATTAAATAAAACCAAACGTTAAAAGGTTTAAAAATGTGCGAATAAGGAAAACAAAAATTGTGAATATTTTTTGAATCTTTGAAGCTAACAGCGTCATTGAAAGCAGGAATCATTGTTTACTTGATGAATTTCACTTTGAAACAAACGCCAAGATTAGGACAGCTAATTACCTCATTTTAATTATAGAGAAACAGTATTTACTTTGTTTTGTTATTGTTTTCAACTCTAGCTATGTGACTAAGCTTGAATCAATAACTAAGTCTTATTTTGCGTAAATGACTTCTGAATTTCATTCAAGAACATCTTGTTCTTAGCTATCTAATTGACAAATAAGTTCAGCTGTTTTGGTAAAGTAGTTGTTTAAAGTTTTAACAACAAAATTGTTTTTTAAGTTAATTAAGAAAGCTTCAAGGAACAATTGCAGTGAAAAAGGTAAGAAACTTAAAAAAATGTGTTTAAAAGAGCAAGGAACTACTGTTTAAATATGCCTTAACCCAACATTTTGAGTGTCAAAATAAAATTTGAAAAAAGTACTTCAATTGTTCTTTTGGTATTCAATTTTGTCACTAAGATCAGTGACGTTATATTGTAAGAGTGTGTTTCTTTTGAGAAACCTCAAACCTTTTGCTTTTTATCAAAGGCTGGGGTAAACTCACCGGTCCCAGGGTTCTTTACCAAAGAAGAAGTTCAACAATATTATATGGTACAATCTAAGTGTGGCAGCTGCCCGTGGCTAAGTAGTTAGGTGCGTTGGCTGCTAAGCAGAACGTCGTGGGTTCGAGTCCTACTCGTGTCATAAGGTTTTTATTGTGTGACAATATTTAGCAATAAAAGTTAACAAAGTAAGGCCCATTTGCTGAATCGAAACGTAAATTTAAGTTCTACATAAAGTTTTCATTTTTATATGTGACGTTCCGGAAATGTTAAGCTCCACATAAAATCCCCATACAAAAGGAGAACTTTAAGTAGAACATAAATTTATGTTCCGATTGAGCAAATGGGCCTAAGTGTGACAATATTTCAATAGTAACAGGTTTTAAATTAAGTGTGATTGAAAATAGCAGCCGTCAATTATTATCACAGACTGAGAAAGCACTTAAGCAGCCGTACACTTTTATCACAGACTGAGAACAGCAGTCGTACACTGTAATCACAGACTGAGAACAGCAGTCGTACACTGCAATCACAATCTGATGAAGTAGTCGTACACTTTTATCACGGACTGAGAGCAACAGTCATATACTGTAATCACAGACTGAGATAGCAGCCGTACACTATTCTAAGTTGCTACATCCTAGTCAACTCTGGACTAACCACTTTAACTAAACTTAATGAGAGTCTTTTTTTAAGGTATTTCTACCTGTATAATATTTATACGTGAAAGATTTTATTGAATTTTGATTGTTCTTTTAAGAATTTTTGTACGAAAGCAAACTGTGAATTATGTATTTAAAAATTCAAATTCATATATGAGTACAAAACCATATCAGAATTTATCTCGATGTATGTAATGAATATGTTTCATACAATATGAAAAAAATAAAGCAAACAAAAAAAACCAATCAAATGAATGTTCTTAAATTCCCTCCCCAGACATAAGCACATGATTTAAACGCACCTATCTCACCTTGCGTGCTTAAACATCTGAGACTCCTGATTTGTTGATTCTCATAGTCTCGGACTTGGTCTAGTCTGTTTGCTATTGCTGTACGTATTTTGTTATTTTTAGTGAGTGCTATGAGAGATACATGGTGTGGTGAATGTGGTAATTTATTTTTAGAACCAATTTACTGAAGTTCAGTAAAAAGTCAGAGATGAGAAAAAAGACAAGAAAAAAGAGATTGGTTTGTGTATGAACAACAAACTAGTCGTTGCGTATGCCTGTATGTTGTTCTCTTCGTTTGGCGACTTGCACGTGCTTTTGCTTTCACAAAATCAATGAATTAAATGTTTAAACATACCTTTTGCATCTTCTTGATATTGGCAAAAAAAATAGAAAATAACACTTAAGTAGTAAACTAGAATTTAAATAAAATCGACAATTTTTTTTCTTTTTCAAAGAATCCACAGGACGGACAGATAGAATATTAACGAAGCGCTTCAGCTGACACTTAGTGGCCAAATGCGTGCCTTGAATTATGTATTGCAGACCAGTTTCATGTGACGTTTGTTTATGGTTGCTCTGAGTTGTCGAGTACGCGTGTAACGAACATATTTTGAGCACAGTGCACAGACTTATCAACCTATACTCGATTCTTTGAGAAAATGTATTAAAATCTTTTGTTGTTTTCGTTTGCTCTTCAATTTATATTCCCAGAGAACCCATGTATGTGGGAAAAACCAGCATAGTTTTCAAGGATGAGTAGCTAGTTTGTATTTTTGATATTGTGTAGCATTAGGTACGCTTTACTTGTTGAGGCTCATTTTCATTCAAAAAGTACAATATGTGTATGTGTCCAAATAACGGTGTGCATTTTCTCTAAAATTTAAGAAGTTGTGTTTCTGAATCTCATGATTCTGACAGTTGGTTTGATAATTGAATCCAAAGACGTGCAGTAGGTGCTTATATTTATTTTCTATTAATTTATGTTTACTTTCTAAAATACAACTATTTATTACTTCTAACTGGTAATAAATGAGTATGAAAACTGTCCGAAAAAATAATAATTATTTCTCTTCCACAGTTTCCTTATAAACTGAGTTTTGACTTTTGTTTTTTGACGTCTTAACTAGTTCCGGTTGAAGATCATTCCAATACTGCGTTTCAAACTTAGCACAAAAAATGAACAAGAGATTACCTACGAACAAGAAAAGTGCTGTGATGAAAAATATGATCCGCCATTGTTCGGGATTTTTCTGAAAACAAAAACCAAAATTTTAGATTGATAAGTCATTGAAATTACACATTAACAACTATACTGACCTCATCAGTAACGATAACACCAACTGTCAAAGGTGCCGTTATACTCATAATATTCGCGGCACAATTTGTCATGCCCATCAGAGTGCTGGCGTAATTCGGTGCCAAATCTATGTGATTCATAATAAACCCTAAATAGCAAGCCGCCTTCATTCCCACAATAACCATCAACAAAACAACAACGAGTGTTTGATCCTCACTCCCCAGATATCCCATTCCGATCAATCCAATCATTGGAATCCAATTGCCAATAGTGTTAAAAACTTTGCGACTTGTTGACAAAGTCATACACTGATTCTTCCTTAGCACTTCCGCAATAAACAAAAAGGTGTAACTAAGAACCAATTTAGACCAATATGGCAACGATGACATAACCGCATTCTTTTTGATGTTCATTCCATGTACGTTTTTGAGATATGTTGGGATCTGCCACAAAAGGATATTGTAACTCCATGAGTTGCCACAATGCACCACTAGAACGCAAAAGAACGGTAAGGATGTCAAAATATGCGACCATGGTGTTTGCCTTTTACTATTGTTCTCTTCATCATCATCGTCATCGTCGTTGTTATCTTTCGGAGACTCGACACTGGGAACAGGAACCATTTCAATGAAGTTTTTTTCTTCTTCCGAAATAAGACGACTTTCCGATGGCGAACTCGCTCCGAATAAATAAAAGAGTAATCCCCATATAAGACCAGCACAACCAGATACATAAAATATTCCCGGCCAGCCCAGAAACGATGCAGCTATTTCTCCACTCAAACAAAACATGAGAGCGGTCCCGAGCTGGGATCCTGAATAACAAATCGTCCCCAATTTTCCGCGTTCCTTTATTGGCGCCCATTTAGAAACAAGACTGTGCGTTGTTGGAAGAACACATCCTTGGAAAAATCCCTGAACTAATCGCAAGGCGCATACTAACTGCCATCCACCAAGCTTCGCACATATCGGTGTGAGAATTGCCAGCATTGAGCAGATAGTGATTCCACACAGTAAGATTTTATGGCCACCATATTTTTGGGCCAGATGTCCGGATGGGATCTGAGTGATCACATAGCCCCAGAAGAAACTACTGAGAATTAAGGATCTGATCTTTTCATCCCATAAGAAGACCTGAAAATAGTTTCAATAGAACAAATTTCATTCACATACATTAATCTAAGGCAATCTTAATGTCAACAAAACAACTTGCTAACTTAACACGAGTTAATGAGGAAACACTTTTCTGACAAGGCTTATAGACACAACACAAATGACTCATGAGTGACAATGTCAAGTGGTGCACGCAAATATGTAGAATCACGAGTGTAATTTACGTTAAATGTTTACATGAAGAATGCACTTATTTATTACGGGATTCACATTGAACGAAGAATTATTTTAACTTCGTTCTCCTTGATTCTCATCATTTCGAGTGCATCTTTTTGAATGAAGGCAAATACAACGAAGCCAAAAAAGTTGAAAACTTAGGATTGACAGTTAGTTTATGACTTATAGAGGAAAATTAAAAAATTAAAATTAAAATTAATTAGAAAATTAAGCATACTTTTCTGAAAAATTCGAAAACTCGCTTTTCATCAAAACCAGCAGTTAGAAATCTAACTGTTGACTTAATTAAAAATACTTACACCGAACTCTGAAGCTGCTGATTTATCTGCCATTGCTACAACTCCAACTGACATGTTTACACGGAGTGCAAACGCAACTGCTTGTCCCAAAAATATTAGTCCACATTGCAAGTGCCGCACTCCAAAGGTTTTTTCTAGTAAAAATCAAATTTAAAGTTATTTAACGATTCAAAGTGAATTGTGCAGTCATAAGTAGTTTAGAAAATGAAGCTTATTTGCATTCTTTTTACAAATTCTCAACATAAGACACAATTTTAACACTTTTTTGAATGCAATAGAAAATAAGAAGAATGTCGTGAAAAATTTTACGCACTAAATATTAGACTTTTCTACCTTTGTAGTCGTGTTTTTTACTTTCAACCATTTTAATTATATTTTTTTCGCACTAAAGTATTGTTTAATCCTTGCGACATTTATGTAGAATAAGAATCAGACCAAAATCAGCACTAGGTTTTTAGCTTTAAAGGTGTAGAAACTTGACAAGATAAGAAAAACAAACAGTTTTGTCTTATTTTAGAATTTGATGCAGTGGCAATTTTACGCTCTTTTTATTTGAATTTGTATGTTTAAGTTGTTTAAATCAAATCCTTTATCTCTGGCTCCTAATGTCAGATAGTAATTATCTTGAGTCTGTGTACGAAGAATATTTTCATTCATTGAACTTAAAAATGTTTGAAAGAAGTTAATTATCTGACGCAAGGTATTTCATAGAAAATATAACAATTTACTAATCGTATTAACTTTGATAAGTCATGGTCATGTGTATATATAATTTGCTCATCAAAATAACTAAATAAAGGTTTAGAAAAAGAAACTAGCTTGTAACTTGTTTTTCTTACAAATTCTTTAACTACTTCTGAGTCCTATTTTGTTAAGAAAAAAGTTGTTGTCAAGATAGGTGAGGTAAAGCTAGTAAACGAAGTATAGTTCAAAAAGAATAATTTTTTAATTTGCCAAATACAATACACTGTCTTCACCTATGCAACTCCTGTTTTGGCCCTCACAAGAGATTTCAAGTTTGATATGCAGCGTTTTTGCGCGTCAAGATTCAAGCTTTTTTCTGTAGCCGTTTTTCATAACAATTTTATCTTATCTGTTCACAAATTTTTGAGATTACCTTTTCAGACATATGTTTGCTTGAGCCGTAATTGTTCTTACTTACTTACTAAACCGGCTCCCAATCCATGAAGGATCTCAGCGTCAGATACTGCAGCCTTCCATCGGGAACGGTCCCTCGCATGCACTTGGTCCTTGTACCGTAGGTTCGGTCTTCCTTGTCGTCTCAGACCTGGGGGCTGCGATGAGAACACTTTCTTGGTTGGAGCGTTGTCGTCCATTCGCTCTATGTGGCCGTTCAATGTAGCCGTCTTTCTTGGCTTTCTGGACTACATTCACATCTTGGTACAACTCGTACAGTTCGCGGTTAAACCTTCCTCTCCATTCGCCATCGCATACGGCACCGAAACTCCGTCAAAGAATTTTTCTGCCGAAAGTTCCCAGTATATCAATTCTCCTTTTTTACTTATCGTGCAACACTCGGTGCCATAGAGTAGGATTGGTAAAATCAAAGTTTTGTATAGCAGACACTTTGTTTTTCGAGTGAGGAATTTTGAACCCAGTTGGTTTGCCAAAACGATAGCAGGGGTTCGCTAGGGTAATTCTTCGTCGGATCTTCACTGAGGTGGCGTTTGTGGGATTGATGTTGGTTCCAAGGTATGTGAACTCCTTAACTACCTTGAAATTGCTACTACCAACAGTGAAGTGAACAGATGTTGTTTTGTTTGTTGGTAGCATATACTTTGTTTTGTCCTCATTCACTTCAAGACTAACAACGTTCGCCTGTTCTTCAATCGCTGTGAAGGCCTCAAGCACAGATGTCTTGGATCGACCGATGATGTCTATGTCGTCCGCATAGCCTAGGTGCTGGGTGGATTTGTTGAAGATAGTGTTTTCCGTTCTCACACTTGCCTTGCTCACTATCTGCTCCAGGACTATATTGCAGGAATCACATGACAGCACTTCTCTTTGTCTAAACCCTCAGATGACCTCTTACCCATTTGACACTGCATTGCCTATTGTTTAGTGTCATGCAACACAATCGTAATAATAGAAGTACCTACAAGTACTCACCCCTGAAGCGATAATGATATAATGATTCTTATAAACGTCCAGTATTCAAACAAATACCTGATAAAGCCGTGCTTTGAATAAAAAAAAAAACAGTCTGGTTCAGAATGATTTTATTTAACAACCTCTAATACAACAAACTATTATTATTAATTTAATATAAGCTCTTATTACGAAATTTCAATAAAAATATGCTTCTACTCTAGTGAACAGCTTCCTTACGAATCGAACACTGGCTCTCACTGTCGTCTTTTTCAATCTCTACTGGCTGAGGTTCATTCCAAGACTGCGTTTCAAACTTTCCAAAACAAATGAATAACAGATTTCCGGTGAAAAGCAAACCTGCTGTTAAGAAAAATATTATCTTCCATTGTTCTGGATTTTTCTAGAAGGAAAATAAAAGAAACACATTAAATCAGTTCCGAGTTTGAACCTTTAAAATTCCTACCTCATCCGTGACTACAAATCCGACAGTGATCGGTGCCATGATGCTTGCTATATGCGATGCGCAATTCGTTATGCCCATAAGTGTGCCAGCAAAATTGGGAGCCAAATCAATATGATTCAAAAAGAAACCCAAGAAAATAGCTGCTTTCATTCCAACCGTCAACATTAAAAAGAAAATCACCAAGACCTCATTATCCTTGCCCATATAGCCCAATCCAATAAGACCAAGCATTGGAATCCATGAACCGATTGAGTTGAAGAACCTTCGACTAACAGACACACTCATGCATTGGGTTTTCCTCAGAACTTCCGAAATGAACAGGAACACGTAACACATCACAAGCATAGACCAATATGGAAGCGATGAGAGTAAGGCATTCTTCCTTATGTCGACGCCAAAAATATTCTTCAAATAAGTTGGTATTTGGGTAAGCAGAACATAGTATGCCCATGCGTCAGTACACTGCACCACCAACAGACAATAGAATGGCAGCGATGTTAAAATTCCTAACCATGGAGTTTGGAAGTTACGATTGGTTTTCTCCTCTTCGGAATCAATTGGTGATTCAACACTTGGGACAGGTTTCATCTCAATGTAGTTCTTCTCTTCCTCAGAGATCTTGTAGTGTTCTGATGGGGAATTTGCTCCATAATAGAAAAACAGCACTCCCCATAGGCATCCCAAACCTCCAGATATATAAAATACCCCAGGCCATCCATAACTAGATGCGCTTATTTCCCCGCTCAAGGCAAACATAAGAGAAGTTCCAAACTGGGTACCAGAATAGCTGAGCGTTCCCATTAATCCGCGTTCCTTAACCGGTGCCCATTTCGATAAAAGAGTATGTGTTGAAGGCAATACGCATCCTTGACAGATGCCTTGAATTAGCCGCAGGCCACACAAAACTGGCCATCCTCCTTGTCTGGCAAGTGTTGGTGTGAGAGTTGCCAAGAGTGAGCACAAGAAAATTCCAAGAGTCATAATACTATGTGCTCCATATTTCTGAGCAAAAATCCCAGAAGGTATTTGTGTAAGGACATATCCCCAGAAAAAGCTGCTCAGAACAAGTGATTTTGTTTTTGTATCCCATTGATAAGTCTGTAAGAAATAAAACAAACAGTCATTTTGTTTAATGATTGAAAAAGCCAGTTATTTACACCGTATTCTGGATTGGCATTTTCGTCAGTCATTGCCACAATAGCTACTGACAAGTTTACTCGGAGCGAATGTGCAACCGCAAGCCCAAGAAATATGAAGAAACATAGCAAGTGTCTTAGGCCAAAAGTTTTCCCTTAAAGAACAAAGAAGAAATAATATTACATTACAAACAATCATTAACGGATGTTTTTATAAACGTGTGAACTCCACCTTAATGGCTGGACCGATTTTGATGAAATGTATTTCAATTGAATTCCTTTGGTTTAATTCACATTTCTGTTCGTTTTAAATTGACCAGACAAAGTCACTCTTATACACACGTTTTTTAAAAATTTAGTCAACCTGCTTTTAACATAAACAATGCCTGTCTGAGTACACTAAACGTATGTTTCGCAGCACACATTTAATGATAAGACTAAGAAAAACTTTTAAAACTGCAAATATCATCAAACTCTTTGTTTGGAATCCGCCACCTCAAATAATTTATTTAACAACAAAAATACCTTTATGGTTGAATTTCTGCTCATCAGTCATTGTTTTAATTTTTTTTGTTGTTGAAAAAGTCAAGGTAAAAAATATCTTAGATGAGAAATTAAATTCAGCTTGTTACTAGATTTTCCCAGAGCATCTGTACTATTATTCCTAATTTTTAGCTGATGAAACTTCTGGGCTTACTTTCAAGTAACAAGAATGAAATTGATAAAATGAGCAAATGTTTACTGTGCGTTCAAAATAAAACGAAGATATATTTTTTTAATGTATAAATTATAAGGAGTAATCTTCCCTAAATCAAAGTCTTAATCTTGCGCACCAAGTTGACAAGTATTTGCTTTTATCTACGTTCAAGAAGTTTTTTTCTTGCTTTGTCATTCCATTCATATGTTTGAAGCTCATGGTTTATCTATTGCTCTTACGTTCACATTCGTATACTTATTTGAATCCGAATTCTGAATAGTGAAGATACAAACATTTTTGATAATAATGAACAAAATATGAAAACCACTAGGCGAAATTCTTTTTGTTAGGTTGGTTTATTGAGATAATTGGAGTCTTAACTTTAGAAAACAATTTTTTG
This sequence comes from Sphaerophoria taeniata, assembly GCA_943590905.1. Classification (NCBI taxonomy): domain Eukaryota; kingdom Metazoa; phylum Arthropoda; class Insecta; order Diptera; family Syrphidae; genus Sphaerophoria; species Sphaerophoria taeniata. Next base: position 1,664,633 of record OX016540.1, read on the forward strand.
AATTAAGGCCTAAATGCCTCATGACTCATGACTCATGACTCATGACTGTTAATGTGAAGTTGTGCACGTAAATACTATTTAGAACTCCAGGTGTTATTTCTTGTTTATTTGTCCATGTACACTAATTTTTAAAAGGGTTCAAATTAAACGAAGAATTATTTTAACTTCGTTCTCCTTGATTCTCATCATTTCGAGTGTTATATTGCAAGTACGTATCTTCTCGGACAGCCAAGCCGCTCTCAAATATCTCGCGTCTGTCTCCACAAACTCTCTTATAGACCAATACTGGCGATCATCTCTGAATGAGATGACAGAACAGTTGAACATTCACCTAATTTGGGTGCCGGGCCACAGAGACATACCGGAAAACTGAAAAGCTCAGCTATCTGCATGTTGTAGTTGAGGTCCTCTTGCACACCTGTTCCCCTGATAAGAGGCCTTGCTCTACTTTAACGTCCTTAGAATTTCGATTCAAAGTTATTGCTATATTTTTCGACCGCTTTTACTTCATCGATGTCATTATTATAAGAAAAGTTAAATTTATTTATTTATTTATTTCTTATTTCATCAAGCAGAGACACAGCTCTTATAGATTACTTAGAACAATAGTAAATATATATAAATAATAACAATTAAAACAAAAATAAAGTGTACAATTATCACTATCCACCGGAGTTTATTATTAATAACAATTTTTGTTTAAAACATTCAATACTTATATATAAATTAAAATCAATAGCATTACAAACAGAATTAGCTTGTTTTAAACAACGAGTCAAGGGTTCATTGATTCCATAATTAACCCTATGAAAGGGTACACAAAATAAACGATTACTACGTAATTCACGACTAGGAACATGAAAGCCAATGAATGAAAGCAAGTGAGGACAATTGATTTTATAATTTATTAAATCTCTGACAAACATTACATCAAAATAAATACGTCGTGATTCCAAAGATTGAATGGCCAACAACAAACACCTGGTACTATATGACGGCATATCCGTAGGGTCCCAACGCAATATCCGAATTGCAATTCTAGTGAAGCGCTTCTGAATTCTTTCAATTCTCTCCGAATAAATTGTATATATTGGATTCCAAATAGATGAACAGTATTCCAAAATTGAACGAACAAAAGAAAAATATAAGGCTCTTAGAGCATATGGATCAGAAAAGTCTTTAGCGTTCCTGGAAATAAATCCAAGCATGGAACTGGCCTTAGAAACAATATAGTCGATGTGACTAGCAAATTGGAATCTTAAATCAAGGATTACACCCAAATCTTTTTTCTCAGAGACTTGTGTTAAGGTCGACCCAAGTAAACTGTACGAGAACATAATTGGAGAGGTACCGCGACAAAATAACATACTATGACATTTAGAAACATTTAATTGTAGATCGTTGTTAGAACACCAAACGGACAGATTATCAAGATCAGTCTGCAACTTTATACAATCAGAAATAGATTTAACACGTAGGAATAATTTAAGGTCGTCAGCATACATCAAACATGAAAAATTTTTAAGACAACGGGGAATATCATTGATAAACAGGAGAAAAAGAAGAGGACCCAAATGACTTCCTTGTGGCACACCGGAAGTAACGAGAACAGGGTTGGAAGTTACATTGTTAATACGAACATATTGAATTCTGTCAGTAAGGTAGGATTTAAACCATGTCAATAAATTGGAATGAAAACCAATGTTATGTAGTTTGGATATCAAAATTGAGTGATCGACTCTGTCGAACGCTTTCGCGAAATCGGTGTACACCACGTCACATTGGAAACCCTGTTCGAGAGCTTCGAGTACATAATTACTAAAAATTGTAAGATTCGTTGTAGTTGATCTTCCACTGATAAAACTATGCGGCAAAGGTGTGATTATTTCTTTCACAGAAAAAAGTATTTTTTTATAAACTATTTTTTCGAATAACTTAGGGATCACAGATAATTTACAAATCGGACGATAGTTGGTTACATCATTTTTGGATCCAGATTTAAAAACAGGATAAATAAAAGAATTCTTCCACTGACTTAAAAAGTAACCATCACGAAGAGAACGATTGAAAATGATTTCAAGGGGGATTGCTATGGAAAGAGAGCATTTTTTTAAAATAAAAGGAGCAATTCCATCATACCCAGACTGTTTATCTTCATGTAACCTTAAAAGTTCACAGATAATATCTTCTTTATCTACTGATAATTGGTTTATATTGACGAACTGAGATGAAGAGGAAGACATCAACGAGGGCCTCGTTTGATTATAAGAAGGCTTAAAGATTGATCTAAAAAAGTCAGCAAAAAAGTTGGAGATAGTTGACGGATCACTAGATGTTTGCCCATTATAACGCATAGAATTCGGAATTCCGGTGGAACTTTTTTTGTCATTTATAAACTTAAAGAAACATTTACTATTACGTTTTACTTAAGATTCAATGCTAAAAATATATTGATTGTACAAGAATTTATTAAGAAAATTGAATTCACGATTACATCGAAGGTAGTTCATGTATAGGTACGCTGACCATCCGTCCCGTTTTTCCCGGGACTGTCCCGTATTTCAATAGCCCGTCCCGGTTTCTTTTTAAGGAAACCCGGGACCTACAAGTGTCCCGGGTTAAGTTATTAGTCCCGTATTTGAACATAGTACAAATATTACAAGTATTAGTAACCATTAAAATAAAAGTAACATAAATAGAAGAGCATGAAATTCTTTACCATGTGCGAATATTTCACAGTACTAGGTTGAAATCTTTGTGCGATTTGCTGTTTATAAAATAGTGACGACATCGCGTAAAATTTTTTAAGGCTAGGCGCATATTGGGACGCGTCTAAGGTGTGTGACGTGACCTGACAACTGTCGCACGACATGATTATAGAAACATGTCATGCCGTTCTCCGCAAATTGATTCGCGTGTCTCGTGTCAAAATACATATGTATATTAATTAAATCACAAATTGTAAAGCAGGGCAAGAACATCGCAATGAATTTGTCAAAAGTTAACTATTTTTTTGAATTTTTTGAGTTCTTAGTCTGAGGAAGAATACGAGGAGGATACACTTTTACTGATTTCCTTGAAGACCAAAAAATTCAAATCCCAGAATGCAAAATATCTTTCAAAAAGACAAAGCCACGGACAGTTCAAAATATTGAAATAAACTTTGAAAACAAACAAATAATTACAAAAAAAAAAAGTAAACTGTTTTTAATTTTCAAACCCAACGACAATTTACTATTTTATTTTTGACATAAAAAACAAACTCATGGCAGTCTCGCAAGGAAAACTGTGTTTCGGTCACTGTGTCACGCGGTTTCCGGAAAACGCTCGTCAAGTCATGTCGTGTCGTTCTATCAGTATGCGTTGTCCTGTTTATTTATATTGTTTACAAAAACAAGTGCTGTGCTGTGTAGCGTCACTCGTGTCGAACGCGGATCAATATGCGCCTAGCCTAAAACTTTGAATGTCGTATTTATTTATGATTTATCAAAATCCATTACCATAACTTTCAAACTTCTAGCCTTACCAAGAATTATACAAATTTTGACCTAGTATTTGAACTCCTTGCAACCCTCTCAACCCCTTTTACTGCGTTAAAAAATAACCTTTCTAAGCCTCCAGACTATCTTTTTAAAAATTAAAAATTAAATTATGAGGAGTTAAAATATGCCTAACCCCTTACTTTTTTGGTAACGCTTTTTCTCAACATTTTATTTTACTCCCATAGGTACATTTATCATACCGGGCTCTAGTTCTATACCTATATGAATCGATTCTAAAGGAGTAAACTCCAAAAATACGTTGTTTTTTCTACGTTTTCAATTTGTTTATTATTTTGTCCCGGGTTTTGCTCCCAGAAATATGGTCACCGTATGTATAGGCCATAATTATCCCTAGAATCACGATACATTTTGAAAGCTTTATTTTTTCGATTATTCAAATTAATAAGCTTTTTATTGAACCAGCAGGGTTTCGAATGAGATTTCTTCAAATACTTGGGAGTATGTAAATCAATTGCCTCACCTAGAAGATACGTAAAAAGAGCAAACGATTCCTCAATATCAACATTTTCAAACATCGAGAACCAATCAGCCCTATTTAAGAAATTAGAGACATTCAGGAAATTACATTTATCATAATTAAGAAATGTACTAGACTCAGAGGTTTGCTTTATATAATCTTAAAATTCAAATGATATGCGAAGAACAAGATGATTATCGCAGTTAGGTAAAGGAGGAGGAGTAGGGCTATCAATACTCACGCTGAACTCATTATCAGTGAAAACTAAATCAAGAAATCGATTAAGTTTATTATGAAAACAATTGATTTGTTTGTTTGTTGTTGTTGTTTGTTTATGAAGGATTTATAAGAAAACTTAACAGAAATGTAATTTATTTATTTCCCAACTAATCCCCTTCGTAAACAGAACTTACTGGCCTGCTCTGATTCGATTCGATATTTATTTATATTTATTTATAACAACAAGAGCACAACTGGTTCCATAATACTGGCTAGTGGAACTTCAAAACAAAATTTCGTAGTATCCACTTTGTTCGCTTACAAGAAGATAAACTGAAGTCGATATTGTGTTTTTCTTTTTTTTAAATTTATTTCAAATTATTATATTGATTAATCTTACAATCTTATTTCTAAATGTATGGTGTGATTCTTTGCTAATGGTTCCTTTACTTTATGAACTTGGATGTCAATACATTTCTTTGTCCAAAAATAAAGAAAACTCTGTTAATCAATTCGATCCTTATACAACGAATCTTGACTTGGCCTTCTTGATGATTTGACGAAAATTGGCTGCGCATCGTTCCAGTGTTGTGTTTCAAATTTCCCAAAGCAGATGAACAACAAATTTCCCAAAAACAAAAGGCCAGCAGACAAAAAGAAAATAATTTTCCATTGATCTGGGTTTTTCTAAAGAAAAAAGAGTTTCGAAACATTGTTTTTTTGTCTTTAAAGTTGATACTCACCTCATCGGTCACAACAAATCCAACCGTCAAAGGTGCGAAAACGCTCGTTAATTGAGAAATACAATTCGTGACTGCTATAAGGATGCCCGCGAAATTCGGAGACAAATCAATGTGGTTTACTTGCAAACCCAAGTAAATAGCTGATTTCAATCCAACTGTCAGCATCAAGCACAAAACTGCAATAATTTCACTCTCCTTTCCCAAATAACCCATTGCAATAAGACCTAGCATGGGTATCCATGTTCCGATTGTGTTAAATACCCTCCGAATCACCGGTACACTCATGCATTGGGTTCTCCTCAGAAATTCCGAGACGAACAGGAAGAAATAACCAAGCACGAACATACACCAATACGGAAGAGAAGAAAATACTGCGTTCTTTTTAATATCCATTCCAAGGATGCTTTTTAAATAAGTTGGAATTTGTGTTAGAAGTATGGCTTGAGTCCAAGCATCAGTACACTGTGCTGCCAGGAGACAATAAAATGGTATCGATGTCCAAATTTGAAACCATGGTGTTGGTAAACCTCGCTTCTGTTCTTCCGTTAAATCCGTTGCAGTCTCAACAGTGTTTACAGGTAACATTTCAATGAATTTCTTTTCTTCATCGGAAATAAAACGACTTTCTGATGGCGAGCTTGAGGCAAAAGGATAAAACAATAATGCCCAAATAAAACCTATAGCACCAGAAATATAAAATAATCCAGGCCATCCAATGAATGATGCACTTATCACCCCACTCATTGAAAACATGAGTGATGTTCCAAACTGGCACCCGGAATAGATAATCACCCCCATTAGCCCGCGTTCACTAATCGGTGCCCATTTAGATATGAAACTGTGTGTAGATGGAACGACGGATCCTTGACAGAGTCCTTGGATTAACCGCAAGGCACATACCAACTTCCATCCACCTATCCTTGCGCAGAACGGCGTAAATGTAGCCAACATCGAGGAGACCAATATCCCACTAAACATAATCTTGTGAGCACCGAATTTCTGAGCAATCAGCCCAGCTGGTACTTGAGTGAGTACATAGCCCCAAAAGAAGCTACTAAGAACCATTGCCTTTGTTTTTTCATCCCATGAGTATACCTGCAATAAGTTGAACAGAATTGAAGAATGTTTTAGAAAAAAAAGATGTTACTTACACCATTTTCAGGATCTGCAGAAGTGTCGGTCATTGCAACAATACCAACTGACATATTGACACGTTGTGAATACGCAATTGCGAGTCCAAGAAACAGAAAGCCACATTGTACATGTCTAACTCCAAATACTTTTCCTTTAAAAGTAAAAGAAAAAAAAATGAGTGGTATAGATTGATACATGGTGTTTTGTCCGAATACGTTTGATATCAAATAATCAAATTCAGTGTACCTACCTTTGAAGGCGATTTTTTTCTCATCGACCATTTGTAGATTTGGGTTTATCGCCGGGTTTAAGTCAGTGAAATTTTCGTTCGAATTAATTTTTCTTTAACTTGACGAACTCCATGCATTATTGCCAGCCTGTGATATGAAACTGCTTGAAAATACAATCAATCCTCTTGATGGTCTACATTCTTTTAATATAAATGATAACACTGCTGATATTATCTTAACTGTTATATGTACATTAATATTTGTCAAGTTCATAAGTCAAACTTGTCAAGACTTAGATACTTAAAAAATAAATAAAATAAGAAGATAGACATGGGTTTACCTTTAAATAGATTTGTCTTCTTGTCGTCCATTTGATGATAATTTGGTTTTCTGAACAACAAAAAACAAGCTCGAGTTCTTTTCCATCTTTTGCTTTTATATTTTACTAGCCGACCCCGCGAACTTGGTCTCGCCACCCTTCAGAGCAACTCCAGAATAATAATTATGAGTAACACTGATATTGTTAAAATGCAATGTGATTCGCTTGAATCCAATTGAAATAGAGAATTTTCTGATTTTTTCCAAGCTTTAGGTACAACTAACATTCTTCTTTCATTTAAGTATACAGTAAAATGCAAATTTCTTTGAAAAATTAAAAAATTCTCTGTTTTGACAATTTCACAAAAACCAGAATTCCATACAGCTTACGATTATCCCCCTTTTTTGCTGACTTTCCCGTAAGATTGTCCCAAAAATTTATTTTTTACTGAGGCTATATCTATGAAAATTTTATAAAAATGCATTGAGGAGTGAGCGGATTAAGGGTCCAAACCGGACATACAAAGAAACCAATGCACCGTAAATTCCATGCAAAAACTTGATTTTAGGTCTTGAAGTTTCGTGCTCTCGCAAAGTTTTCCGAATTTCCAACCAAACATTTTCCATTTTCCTCTTTAAATCCATAAAAAAAAAATACTATTACTTCTGGCCTGTATAAGGCCATAGTCAAACCACAGATCCGATACTTGCGTTCTTAACCAAAGGCACTCAGAACTAATAGCCGACTTGACGAAAAAAAGAATTTTGGTAGACCCGTGGGTTGGACACTCCTAGCTCGTATGAGCGAAGAAGAATCGGCCTGGAAAGTCTTTTGCGGTAGAATTCATAGTAGGAGACAGCGCGGCAGACCAAATTTGCGTTGGAAAGATAACGTAGCCCATGACGCTTACAGCCTGAGGCTGCGGAACTGGATGGAAGGTGACGGAATATGTATGTATATTGTATATGTACATACATACATATGTACAATGGACATATGTACCTACATGCAAGAACTTTTTGAAAGAGGCCTGAACTGATTCTCGGTTGTAGCGCAGATAAAATGGGAAAGTTTATTGGCCATTAGCCACCGAAGATGATGATCTTGCTCAAATTGAACCTTCAGCAATTTATTTCTTTCCAGTTATGTACATAATGTAGTATGTATCGCTTTCGTCCATAAAATAATAAATTTTCAATTTAAATTATTTTAGATTTGACAAACATAGTTTTTAATATTTGATTTTGATCAGATTTGTTTTTATTTTGTTGAAGTGAAAAAAATATATTTTTTTAACATTGGCACCGTTTGACATTTCATTGCATTTGAAAAATATACATTTTATTTTTTCTAAACCTTCTACCCTAATACCTCTTGCATTTAGAGAAAAAATTAGGAAAATCGGTCAACCAGTGTGCCCGTGTGTGTGGAATAATGAATAATCAGTGATAGTGTTTATCGACTGAACAGATGTTCACGAATTTCACCGTTTCAGAGAATCTGATGGCTGAGGATTTTCAGATTGCGCTGATTTCTCGGGTTCAATTTACATGCTTCTGTTTTCCACCCTAATGTCAGATCTCTAACGGTAGAAACTTTTGCAACGACAAAGGAAATCGAAATCTGGTACCTTTGTCGATTTTTACAACAACCCAGAATAAGTCCGCACCTTTTTTTGAAAAACATCAATTTTAGGAGGTACCAAATGCTGAGAATCATGGAGAACGAAGCATTAAAATTCTTCGTTCAAATAAATTTATATAAGGTTTAAAGTGCAAATTCGCGCGAATAAATAATTAAACAAAATTCAATATTATAAGGTTTGAGATTCGCCCAAAAAAACGTCCTTTTTAGGACGAGAAATTATTTAAAAAAAAGATTTTTCAGAATTATTCCAAGCTCTATCAGTACTTTTTCTTACCATTTTGAAACTATAAGACAAGAAAATTGTTAAATTAAAAAAAAAGACTCAATTATCTGTCCGCCCTGTAGCATGAACAATCTAGAACTGACAAGTTTAAGTTTTGGTTTCACAAAAAAGCAATTGCATATATAGAATTATTTGAACGAAGAATTTAAATACTTCGTTCTCCATGATTCTCAGCGTTTGGTGTCTCCTAGAATTTTTGTTTTTCAGAAAGGGTGTGGGCTAATTGTTAGAAAAATCGAAAAAGGAATCATTCTCATGAAAAAAGATAGGATATTTTTGCGGTCAAATGATATTCGCGCTGCGGGAAAGCAATTTACGGCCATGCGGACAGCAAGCCATATTACTGTTGTTTGTTTTGCTAGATTTTGGTTTTCGGCCGTTCGATGCCAACCTGAAAGCATTTTCAGTGACTTTCGATTATTTTTTGTTGACGTTATTTCCTTGTTTCTTTTCCACTTACTGTTTCAATGCACGTATTCGGAAGCTACTTATCTTCTTAAGGAAACAAATTTCGTAAATTTCAGACTTAAACTATGAATATATTTTTCTTAATATATAAAGTACACATATGATATAGGAACAATACATAAAAATATAATAATAATCTTCTTAGCAAGAAATTACATTTTAACTTAGACTAGATCACCAGTTGTTTTGTCAACTGTATCCTGATAAACTAAATGTTGACTTTTATTATTAAACGTTTTAACAATCACTGGTTGAGGATCGTTCCAGGATTGTGTGTTTGTTTTTCCGAAACAAATGAACATTAAATTTCCTATAAAAAAGAAACCCGCCGTTATGAAGAAAATAATTTTCCACTGTTCAGGGTTTTTCTAAAAATAAATACATTAAAGTTAGTAAAGTGAAATATTCCGAATAATAAGCAATTTCAAACCTCATCAGAAACAATAAATCCAACAGCCAATGAAGCCAAAATACTCATCAAATTGGACGCACAATTTGTCATTCCCATTAGAGTGCCAGCAAAATTTGGCGACAAATCAATGTGGGGACATATCCCCAGAAAAAGCTGCTCAGAACAAGTGATTTTGTTTTTGTATCTCATTGATAAGTCTGTAAGAAATAAAACAAACAGTCATTTTGTTTAATGATTGAAAAAACCAGTTATTTACACCGTATTCTGGATTGGCATTTTCGTCAGTCATTGCCACAATAGCTACTGACAAATTTACTCGGATCGAATGTGCAACCGCAAGCCCAAGAAATATGAAGAAACATAGCAAGTGCCTTAGGCCAAAAGTTTTCCCTTAAAGAACAAAGAGGAAAAAATATTTCATTACAAACAATCATTAACGGATGTTTTTATAAACGTGTAAACTCCACCTTAATGGCTGGACCGATTTTGATGAATTTTTTTTTCAATTGAATTCCTTTGGTTTAATTCACATTTCTGTTCGTTTTAAATTGACCAGACAAAGTCATTCTTATACACACGTTTTTTAAAAATTTAGTCAACCTGCTTTTAACATAAACAATGCCTGTCTGAGTACACTAAACGTATGTTTCGCAGCACACATTTAATGATAAGACTAAGAAAAACTTTTAAAACTGCAAATATCATCAAACTCTTTGTTTGGAATCCGCCACCTCAAATAATTTATTTAACAACAAAAATACCTTTATGGTTGAATTTCTGCTCATCAGTCATTGTTTTAATTTTTTTTGTTGTTGAAAAAGTCAAGGTAAAAAATATCTTAGATGAGAAATTAAATTCAGCTTGTTACTAGATTTTCCCAGAGCATCTGTACTATTATTCCTAATTTTTAGCTGATGAAACTTCTGGGCTTACTTTCAAGTAACAAGAATGAAATTGATAAAATGAGCAAATGTTTACTGTGCGTTCAAAATAAAACGAAGATATATTTTTTTAATGTATAAATTATAAGGAGTAATCTTCCCTAAATCAAAGTCTTAATCTTGCGCACCAAGTTGACAAGTATTTGCTTTTATCTACGTTCAAGAAGTTTTTTTCTTGCTTTGTCATTCCATTCATATGTTTGAAGCTCATGGTTTATCTATTGCTCTTACGTTCACAATCGTATACTAATTTGAATCCGAATTCTGAATAGTGAAGATACAAACATTTTCGATAATAATGAACAAAATATGAAAACCACTAGGCGAAATTCTTTTTGTTAGGTTGGTTTATTGAGATAATTGGAGTCTTAACTTTAGAAAACACATTTTTGAATTAAGGCCTAAATGCCTTATGACTCATGACTCATGAGTGTTAATGTGAAGTTGTGCACGTAAATACTATTTAGAACTCCAAGTGTTATTTCTTGTTAAGTGTTTGCATTTGTCCCTGTACACTAATTTTTAGGGTTCAAATTAAACGAAGAATTATTTTAACTTCGTTCTCCTTGATTCTCATCATTTCGAGTGCATAGTTTTGAATTAAGGTGTACACAACCGAGTCTAAAAAGGTTAAAAACTTTGTTCTGACTGTAAGCTTATAATATCTTGCAAGTACGTATCTTCTCGGACAGTCAATCCGCTCTCAAATCTCTCGCGGCTGTCTCCACAAACTCTCTTATAGACCACGACTGCCGATCATCTCTGAATGAGATGACAGAACAGTTGAACATTTACCTAATTTGGGTGCCGGGCCAAAGAGACATACCGGAAAATTGAAAAGCTGATGAGCTCGCCAAAACCGGACCACTCCTGCCCACTTATAGACAAAGACACAACATAGGAACACCACTTGCCGCATACAAACATCTTCTCATATTGCTCTAGAAGGGAAAACAGTCTAACACCTTCTATGTACATGTGCGACACTCTCCAATAAAAGGAATAACTATCTAATAATCCCTTCTCCGATAGTACCAGTGAACTGGCAACGATCTCTAATTTCAATAAAAGTACAAAATGGTTTGTTTATGTTTTATACTCTCCCATGAGTAACTTCCTTAGTGGTATCGCAATTTACCCTTGAGGTCTAAGTGAGTCAACGACATCTAGACAGCCACTCTAACCTAACCTAGCTTATGACTGGGTCGTTCACAATATGGAAAAGAAAAATATTTTTGTATAGATTTTGTATCAGCGGTTAAATGTTCACTTTTATACTGAATTGCGGTTAAAATACAATCCGTATCCAACTAAGGCTGGATCAATCAAGGTTTTCCATTCAGCCAGGTCTTCAGCTAACTGCATGTTGTAGTTGAGGCTCTCTTGCACAGCTGTTCCCCTGAAAAAAGGCTTTGCTCTACTTCTACGTCCTTAGAATTTCGATTCGAAGTTACTGCGATTATTTTTCGACCGTTTTTACTTCATCGATGTCATTATTATAAGAAACGTTGAATTTTTAGGGGATTTCTAAGAAAACCTAACAGAAATGTAATTTATTTATTTCTCAACTGCTCCCCTTCGTAAACAGAACTTACTGGCCTGCTCTACTTCGATTCGATTTCGATCACGCTTCAATATTTATTTATGTTATAGCCAAAGAAAATGAAACCAATATTTTTTGATTCTTCATTATTTCATGATTCATTTCCTGTCAGTATCAATAATAAAAACAAAGGAAATGAATCCTATACTCAAATTGATAATTTTAAAAGACACTGACTATCTGCGATAAGTCAGCATAAAACAGAATCCAATACTCAAATTGATAATCTTAAAAGACACTGGCTATCTGCGATAGTGAAACATAATTATAATTCAGTTCTAAAATTACTCTCAAATAAACCTGACGAAATCAAGAGCTCTGCTCGTGATTCGTTTTTTAAAAATTTATTTTAAATAATAAATGTTAAAATTGGCGCAGTCGGTAGGATAGCTATCAAAAAATGTACAAGTATACTACATACAAAATAAAATAGCTATCTAGTGATTCGAACGAAAATCGTCACGCACAAAAAAAAATTTTCGTGAACACTTTAAAGAACTTAAAGTTTTAATCAGTGAAAATCAAAGTAAGAAACACTTTATAGACCATAAAGTTAAAATTCTTTTTCTTGTGAATACCCTATCGAACATAGTGTTTAAATTCACAAAAATCTATACACTCTAGTGAACCCAGAGTTTAAGTAAAAAAATCTTTAAATTTGATAAAGAACAAAACCAAGTAGAATTCTTTAAAGCAGATAAAGAAAAACTACAAAGTGAATTAGTTTAATGACCAATGTCAACGTAAATGACTAATGTTATGAAGTTCCATAGAGGAAAAACTAATTAGAGCCAAGCAGATGAAAAAATTATTACATAAAGTCAAAAAGAAGAAACTACCAAAACCTGATTCCATATTCACAGATGAAGAAGAAAGCACAACGGATGAAGAAGACGAACAATTAAAAAACATCAGAAGCACACCGATACCAGAAAATTGCAAGTATAATTTAAGTACTAATTCTAAGAAAAATAATTGTGAAAATATTGAAAGTATGTAGTTCTGAAAAAATTATTGAAAAAGAAAATATTAAAATGGCTTTATCATTGACATTAGACCCACTTAAGTACATCGAGAAATTAAGTACATTTGACGGTAGACGAGAAGACCTATATACATTTATAGCTAACATAGACGGTATTATACCAACATTAGAAAAATATGACGTCCAAAGTCAAAAAATGTGTATAAATATCCTAAAATCCAAACTAATTGGCAAAGCCAAAAGATGCATAGAGATTCACGCCCATCTAACTACATGGCTAGATATCATAGCACTACTCATTTCAAATTTTGGAGGTTTTAAAAGTTCCTTCCAATTGTATGACGAGTTACGACAAACTCCATACAAAGGTAGCGTAATGAACTTTTATAATGACATCCAAAAGATACTGTGTGAACTAAACCAAAAAACCGTTCAAGAAGGGAAACAATCTGAAATCCCTCACAATACTGACACAGCTTTGAATATTTTCAAATAACGTTTACCTGTTCATATGAGAACAGTTTTGTTTGCCTTAAAACCACCAAACTTACAAGCAGCCTTACATGAGTTAACTCAAGCTGGTTTTGTAAATGAAAAAACCGAAGAAACCCCCAAAAAATTGCTAGAAGCACCAAATATTCCAACTCCACAAAAACCCCAAACTAATTATAAAAAATATCCAAATCAAAATAATTCACACCAAAACACTAACAACCCTAATCCTTATTATAAAGGTAATAATTATGACCAAAATTACAAACCTCCTAGTAGACAACATAAACCTATGGAAGTTGACCCAACTTCTAGTCAGTTAAAAAAGATCCAAACTAACTTTAATGAAAGTGAACCCAATAACTCGGTTTTTCCGAATGTAGCCTCGGAACTCTGTCCACCCAACGAGACAACAAACTCCCCTTTATTAAGTTAGAAAAAAACAATCAAACGTTAAGACTATTAATTGACACAGGAGACACTAATAGTCTAATAAACGAAGAAAAAGGCTCCAGTATGCTACATAAAAACCAGAGAACACCCATTAGAAATCAAAACAGTAGGTACTTCCATTTTCATAGACAAAGAATTAGTAATACCAAAAGAAAAATTTGCACTCAAATCTCGTGTAGATTGCATTTTTCAAATCCACAACTTTAATGTCAACTTTGATGGATTAATCGGAAACAACATATTATTTCCAAACAACGCCAGTATTGACTTTAAAAACAAAATCTTAAAATTAAATGAACATAGTATTCCACTGTTCTTTTCTGCGGAAGATGAACAAGACTACAACAAAGAAATCAATCACTTGGAAAATATGATACCAGATTCTACACTGTTCGAAAATTTGGAACAACAAAGAATCGACCATCTAAACGCCGAGGAACACAACAAATTAATGAAACTTTTAAGTAAACACAAAAGAGTCTTCTACCACAAAGGTGATGATTTAAGTTTTACTAGTCACGTAAAACATAAAATCCCCACAATAAATGAAGAACCAATCTTCACACGAATATATAGATATCCCGAAATTCACAAAAAAGAAGTGGACAAACAAATCAAAGATCTGTTAGATCAAAAAATTATCAAACCAAGTACTTCACCTTATAATGCCCCAATCTGGATTGTTCCAAAAAAGGAAGACAAGCTAGGAAACAAAAAATGGAAACTACCGAAAATTAAATAAAGCAATAAAAGAAGACAAATTCCCTATTCCACTAATCGACGACATATTAGACAAGTTAGGAAAAGCTAACTACTTTTCTACGCTCGATTTAACAAAAGGATTCCATCAAATTGAATTAGACCCTAACGATAGAGAGAAAACAGCATTCTCAACGCTATCAGGACACTATGAATGGTTAAGAATGCCATTCGGTCTAAAAACGCCCCCGCTACATTCCAACGAATGATGAATGAAGAACTGAAAGAATATGTAGGAAAAATCTGTTATGTTTACCCCGACGACATAATAATATTCTCAACCTCATTGGAAGAACATATAGACTCACTAAATAAAACCTTCACCAGATTACAATCTGTTAATTTAAAAATATCCCTAAATAAATGCGATTTTATGAAACACGAAAGCGAATTCTTAGGTCATATAATTACTACAGATGGAATAAAACCCAATCCCAATAAAATAAATGCGATAAAAAACTTTCCTATACCAAAAACTATTAAAGAAATTCAATCTTTCTTAGGACTAACCGGATACCTTAGAAAATTCATCCATGATTATTCCATGCTCATAAAACCACTAACTCTCTGTTTGGGAAAAGATAAACAAATAAATATTGGTACCACAGAATACAAAGAATCATTTGAAAAATTAAAACTGGCCATGTCAGACGATTTATTAAACAGACACCCAGATTTTAACAAAGAATTTATACTAACCACAGATGCATCCAATTTCGCAATTGGAGCAGTCTTAAGCCAATCACACGGACCACTATGTTTCGCATCCAGAACTCTAAATAAACATGAATGCAATTATTCAGTTATAGAAAAAGAACTATTAGCAATCGTTTGGGCAACCAAACAATTTCGCCATTACCTATACGGTAGACACTTCAAAATACAAACAGATCATCGACCATTAGCTTGGTTGCACAATCTCAAAGAACCTAACTCGAAACTCCAAAGATGGAAAATAAAATTGGAGGAGTATGATTTTCAAATCGAACACAGCAGGAAAAGAAAACAAGGTAGCCGACGCGCTATCAAGAATAAGAATAAATGAAACAAATTCACTTGTAACCAACAAAACAAATCAAAAGAATGTATTAAACAATATAGAACTCGTTTCCACACAACACTCAAATGAGTCGGACAGTTCAAACTTAATTCCAATCACCGAACAAAGTTTAAATATATTTATTCGACAAATTATTATAGAAAAAGGAGAACAAAATAATGAAAGCATAACTTTCCCTTTTAACAAAAGAAAAATAAAAATAATTAGGCAAAACTTCACGGAATCAGATTTCGAAAAAATCATATTAGAAACTGATATAAACCATAAAAATGCTTTATATTGTAAAAATGATGAGTTATTTTTAGGATTCCAGGCTTATTGGAAAACACATCACAACAACCAAATCTTAATCAGAACTCATATATTCCTAGAAGACATTTACGATATAACTGAACTTGAAGGAATTATACACAAAAGCCATAAGAAATTAAATCACGTAGGAATAGAAAAATTATACTTAGATCTAAAAAGAAAGTATTATTACCCAAACCTTAAAATGCAAATAACAAAAATCATAAATAATTGCGATGTCTGTAATTTAAAAATAGAAAGAAACCCTATAAAACTACCCTATGAAAAAACGGAAACACCCCTAGAACCACACACTCACTACCATATGGACATATGGATCTTACCCAATAATAACAAATATTTAAGTTGTATCGACAAATTCAGCAAGTATGCTTCAGTAGAAAAACTCAAAACAAAAAACCAAAAAGACATTTTAAACGCTATGGAAAAACTATTCTCATACATGTCTGAACCCAAGATATTAACTTTGGACAATGACCCCACTTTCAAAACTTATTCCATAGAAAATTATCTTAAAGAAAAGAATATACTAACACATTTTACTACCCCTTATAGACACACCGGAAATTTGGATATAGAACGCCTACACAGCACCTTAAACGAACATATTAGATTACTTGAGAAAAGTGAAAAACTGATCGACTTAGTAACAAAAGCGGTAGATACATACAACAAAACAATACATCTCACCACAAAAGAGAAACCTTTAGAGGTACACCTAGGCAAAATAGATAATAAAAAAATATATGATAGAATAGAAGCAAATAAGAACAAAACTCTAGACAAAATAAATAAATAAATAAATAAAGACGCAGAAATCAATCCAAAATTTACAAAAATAAACAACCCAGAACGATTTAATAAACTAAAAACCAAACACATGAAAGTTAAACTAATTAAAACAATTGATAAAAAATTACTAATTAAACCCCACCTAAGACAACAACTCCTTCACAAAGACCAATTCAGAAAGAAAGAGAAATTTACGGAAACACAAAATGAAAACAACCAATACAATAGCAATCACGATAGTGATTCGCTTATTAATAACTGCAGTGAAAACTAATGATTTAAAAATAACAAAGATTGATAGAGAATTTTTAATTATACAAGAAGGACAAATAAAACTTATAAATGATTATGAAATTCTATTACATGCAATTAACCTCACAGAATGCCAATTATTAATAAACCAGTTAAAAGAACAAAACCACCTATTAACAAATCCTAATGACTCACAGGAACAAAAATTAAATACGCTAGAAATAAAACTCCAAACAATTAGGTATCCCACATCATATTATTCATAAACGAGGATTAATTAATATTGTAGGTAAAGGAATGAATTACATATACGGAACTATGGACGACGATGACAGGCAAGCCATAGAAGAAAGGTTACAAAATTTAGAAGATAATAACAAAGAACTATTAGCAAACAATAACAAACAAGTAAACATTAATAAACAATTCAATGAACAATTCTTTCAACTACAAAACATAATTAAGCCAAGTTCAATAACTTTAACTAAGTACAAGAAAATAAAATCAGAAATAAATAGTTTACGCATGGAACTAGAATTCAATAAAAATTTAGCAGAAATACAACAAATAGTAGGAAAAATTGACAATATCATAATGACCAGTAGGACAGGTATATTAACACAAGACATACTAACAGTAAAAGAAATTTTTGACTTCAATATAAACATAGAAAAACTAAAAGAGATAAAACTGACATTGGCTACCTATAACGAAAATTTATTAATTATTCTAAGTATACCAAGATTTAATGAACATTTATACAACAAAATATTTATACATACCTTTCTGGTAAAAGATAAAATAATAACAATACCTTGCAATGAATTTATAGAACTTAATAAAACTATGTATTACACAAGCAAGGAGATAAAAAATCTAACGAAAATTGAAGACAATTGTATCGAAAACATATTTAAAAATAATTCAAATCTAAACTGTAAGGTCAAAGATTACAAAAGTGAAAATGTTATAATCAATAAAGAAACATATTTAATATTAAAAAACATAAAGAATGAAAAGTTAGAACAAGATTGTAATAACTTAGATTATACTTTACAAGGAAACTGTATTTTAGAATTTGAAAATTGTAAAATAAAGCTAAATAATGTGTCTTACAATAGAAAATTATATCAAAATAACTATAAAATAATACCATTGATAAATTATAACTTTTCAGGTAGTTACTTTAAAGAATTAAATTTCAAACCAATAAATAATATTGAAATATTAGAATCAAAATTACATAAGAAACATGTACAATATAATGTAATAACTATCGTTATTATAATATCAATTTTAATCTTTGCAATCATGTATTTAAAAATGAAATTGAAGAATAAAAAAATTGTTACAAACGTAAGCCTTCCAACGGTCGCTTTTCAACCGTTAGAATTCTCTAAGGAGGGAGGTGTTATAACCAAAGAAAATGAAACCAATATTTTTTGATTCTTCATTATTTCATGATTCATTTCCTGACAGTATCAATAATAAAAACAAAGGAAATGAATCCAATACTCAAATTGATAATTTTAAAAGACACTGACTATCTGCGATAAGTCAGCATAAAACAGAATCCAATACTCAAATTGATAATCTTAAAAGACACTGGCTATCTGCGATAGTGAAACATAATTATAATTCAGTTCTAAAATTACTCTCAAATAAACCTGACGAAATCAAGAGCTCTGCTCGTGATTCGTTTTTTAAAAATTTATTTTAAATAATAATAATGTTAAAATTTTTATAACAACAAGAGCACAACTGGTTCCATAATACTGGCTGGTGGAACTTCAAAACAAAATTTCGTAGTATCCACTTTGTTCGCTTACAAGAAGATAAACTTAGGTCGATATTGTGTTTTTCTTTTTTTTTAATTTATTTCAAATTATTATATTGATTAATCTTACAAAGTATTTCTAAATGTATGGTGTGATTCTTTGCTAATGGTTCCTTTACTTTATGAACTTGGATGTCAATACATTTCTTTGTCCAAAAATAAAGAAAACTCTGTTAATCAATTCGATCCTTATACAACGAATCTTGACTTGGCCTTCTTGATGATTTGACGAAAATTGGCTGCGCATCGTTCCAGTGTTGTGTTTCAAATTTCCCAAAGCAGATGAACAACAAATTTCCCAAAAACAAAAGACCAGCAGACAAAAAGAAAATAATTTTCCATTGATCTGGGTTTTTCTAAAGAAAAAAGAGTTTCGAAACATTGTTTTTTTGTCTTTAAAGTTGATACTCACCTCATCGGTCACAACAAATCCAACCGTCAAAGGTGCGAAAACGCTCGTTAATTGAGAAATACAATTCGTGATTGCTATAAGGATGCCCGCGAAATTCGGAGACAAATCAATGTGGTTTACTTGCAAACCCAAGTAAATAGCTGATTTCAATCCAACTGTCAGCAT
This sequence comes from Sphaerophoria taeniata, assembly GCA_943590905.1. Classification (NCBI taxonomy): domain Eukaryota; kingdom Metazoa; phylum Arthropoda; class Insecta; order Diptera; family Syrphidae; genus Sphaerophoria; species Sphaerophoria taeniata. The sequence continues at coordinate 1,684,171 of OX016540.1, forward strand.
CAAGCACAAAACTGCAATAATTTCACTCTCCTTTCCCAAATAACCCATTGCAATAAGACCTAGCATGGGTATCCATGTTCCGATTGTGTTAAATACCCTCCGAATCACCGGTACACTCATGCATTGGGTTCTCCTCAGAAATTCCGAGACGAACAGGAAGAAATAACCAAGCACGAACATACACCAATACGGAAGAGAAGAAAATAATGCGTTCTTTTTAATATCCATTCCAAGGATGCTTTTCAAATAAGTTGGAATTTGTGTTAGAAGTATGGCTTGAGTCCAACCATCAGTACACTGTGCTGCCAAGAGACAATAAAATGGTATCGATGTCCAAATTTGAAACCATGGTGTTGGTAAAGCTCGCTTCTGTTCTTCCGTTAAATCCGTTGCAGTCTCAACAGTGTTTACAGGTAACATTTCAATGAATTTCTTTTCTTCATGGGAAATAAAACGACTTTCTGATGGCGAGCTTGAGGCAAAAGGATAAAACAATAATGCCCAAATAAAACCTATAGCACCAGAAATATAAAATAATCCAGGCCATCCAATGAATGATGCACTTATCACCCCACTCATTGAAAACATGAGTGATGTTCCAAACTGGGTCCCGGAATAGATAATCACCCCCATTAGCCCGCGTTCACTAATCGGTGCCCATTTAGATATGAAACTGTGTGTAGATGGAACGACGGATCCTTGACAGAGTCCTTGGATTAACCGCAAGGCACATACCAACTTCCATCCACCTATCCTTGCGCAGAACGGTGTAAATGTAGCCAACATCGAGGAGACCAATATCCCACAAAACATAATCTTGTGAGCACCGAATTTCTGAGCAATCAGCCCAGCTGGTACTTGGGTGAGTACATAGCCCCAAAAGAAGCTACTAAGAACCATTGCCTTTGTTTTTTCATCCCATGGGTATACCTGGAATAGGTTTAACAGAATTGAAGAATGTTTTAGAAAAAAAAGATGTTACTTACACCATTTTCAGGATCTGCAGAAGTGTCGGTCATTGCAACAATACCAACTGACATATTGACACGTTGTGAATGCGCGATTGCGAGTCCAAGAAACAGAAAGCCACATTGTACATGTCTTACTCCAAATACTTTTCCTTTAAAAGGAAAAGAAAAACAATATAAGGGGCAGAGATTGATACAAAGTCTTTAGGCCGAGTGCGTCTGATGATATTCAGTGTACTACCTACCTTTGAAGTCGATTTTTGTCTCATCGACCATTTGTAGATTTGAGTTTATCGCCGCGTTTAAGTCAGTGAAATTTTCGTTCGAATTAATTCTTCTTAAACTTGGTGAACTCCATGCAATATCGCCAGCCTGTGATTTGAAACTGCTTGAAAATACACTCAACCCTCTTGGTCTTCCTTCTTTTAATATAAATGATAACACTGCTGATATTATCTTAACTATTATATTTACATTAATATTTGTCAAGTTCATAAGTCAAACTTGTCAAGACTTAGATACTTAGGCCGTGTGTGAATTGCGTTAAAATGTGTATTAAAACTTGACGTTTGGTTAAATTTTTACGTTTGGTTAAAAATGGGATCAAATTTAGCCATTTGCTGTTTGAATTGCGTTAAAAGGGATTTTTTTTAACCAACATTTCTGCGTAGAAGTAAGAAATTTCCCTCAGGATCTTAGAATTTTCCGTCAACAAAAAATGTTTTACTTTTTCCAAGTAAAATAATTTCGCGTACGAAACCAAAATTTAGAACAACAAAGTAAATAAAAAGTCACCAGAAGCAATGAATAAACTATGTTTTATTTATTTTGCTCGCTTTTGCAGTAATAATTCGATATTTTGAAGCAACAATAAGAAATATTCAAACAAAAATTCCCATTTTGGATGATTGGTTTTTTCCCTGTAGTAGCACTGCAAAGCTTGTTTTCGCAGCTGATATCTGTTATCACACTCGAAAGAAAAACAATTTTTTCGTTTTTCAGTTTTGAAATATGATCAATTTAAACTATTTTATTCTCATCTTTTAAAATATCAATGCATTAAAACAAGGAACTTAATAAAATGAAGAAGTACAGAACAAAACAACAAAACAAAAGCAAACTTCTCATCATTCATGAGGAAAATAGGGAACGTCAACATTTTAACCCATTTATCATGCTCCACAGCTGGGTAAATTTTAACCCATTTTATTCACCACGATAGTGTCAAGTTTTAACCAAAATACATATTTTAACGCAATTCACACTGTTCAGTTTGTATTTAATAATATTTAAATCAAACGATGTTGTCTCTTTTAAGTTGTGAATTCAAGTGACTTTATTAGAGCAGGTTCAATAGTTTCACAATAACGGTTATACGTTAAATGTTAAGCATATAAATGTAGTAGGTATATAATAAATGAATAGAAAAGCTAAAGGCAAAGAAGGTGTAGACCTACACTTATTAATTTAACTTTATACAACATCTCTCTTTGCAAATCAATAATCAAAAATTAAAAAAATAATAAGTTCAAGATATTTCGTTAATTCATGTTTCAAAAAATTAATTTATGATTTAATATTAGATATTTGTTTTTATATATATAATACTTATAGAATAGAAAATTTTAGTCGAAGTTCATCTAATTATAGTTAAACATTATTCAAAACTTAACTTTCTAGATTTACAATGGTTTACTTAAAATACTTTAACGCGGCTACGACTGTTGTAAACCTTACGATCATAAGATGGTATTTCAACTTCTTTTTGGGGGGGAATTGTAGTATTAAATCTTTTTCTAATGTGCATTTTGTTCCGCCTATATCTTCCCCCTTCATTTAATTCTACCATATATGACCTTGGTTCCTGACATTTATATAGTATTTTACCAGGATACCATTTCTTGTCAGGTTTTTGCATCCATACAGATTCATTTAATGAAAAGTTTCCTTTTATATATGATGTTTTGTTAAAATGTTTTTCTATTTCGTTTTTCGATTATTGGATGGAATCTTCAACGTTAGTGGGAATTTCCGGTGTGAGTAAGTTGTCGTGTATGGGAACCTTAGTGCGTACTCGTCTACTAAACAGAAGTTGAGCTGGGGAATATTGCATTCCAGATAACGGGGTATTTCTATACTCAAGGAGTGCTATATTAATATCTGTTTTCGAAGCCTGACTCTTTCTCAACAAATTTTTAGCAATCCCAACAAATTTTTCGGCAAGTCCATTACACTTTGGATAATAGGGACTGCTAAATAAAAGTTTTATCCCATTTTCTCTAGCAAATGACAAGCATGCAGCACAGTTAAAAGGAGAATTATCAGCTATTATCTCTTGTGGTATTCCATGAGTTGAAAATATTTGTTTTAAATGTTTGATTATTTCCAAACTAGACTTATTTTTAAGTTCAATTATTTCCAACCATTTAGAATAATAATCAACTAAAACAAGATATGGATGATTTGCAAATTCTAAAATATCCATTCCTAATTTTAAAAAGGGCAGTTTAGGAATGACATGCTGAATTATAGGCTCTTTCCTTTCTGAACTTCTGTATTTTTGACAAATTGAACAGTTATTTACTAAATTTTCTATGTCTTTGTTTAATCTAGGCCAAAAAACAAGTGATTGAGCTCTTTTAGTTGTTTTGTTAATACCTAAATGATCTTCATGCAAAATATCTAAATACTCTTTTTGTAGTGATAATGGAATAACTATTTTGTCATTAAAAAATATAATATCTTCTTCTAAAAATAAATCGTTACGTAATTTGTAAAATTGTTGTAAGTTTGTATCTATTTTATTTATTCTAGTTGGCCATTTGTTTTTTAGAATTATTTTCAATTTTGACAAGACTTTATCGTTTTCTGTTTCAGATTTTAATTGTTCTTTTCGATATTCACTTATATTTAGCGAATGAATAACTTCATTGAAATCTTCTTCTTCGTTATTTATTTCAGTTTTTAAATATGATCGCGACAATAAATCTGCAATATGTAAGAATTTACCTGGAACATATACCACATTTAAATTATATTTAATTAATTTTAATTTCATGCGTTGTAATCTAGTGCAATATATTTTATCTCATTCCTTTTTACAAATATTAACCAGCGGTTTATGATCTGTCTGAACAGTTATTGGTCTTCCATATATATAATGGTGAAATTTATTGCATGCAAATGTTATAGCCAGTAGCTCTTTTCTATCTGAGCATACCCAACTTCAGACGAGCTAAGTGATCGAGATGCAAAACTTAAAGGTGCTCCAGATTGCATTAAGCAACATCCTATCCCGCTTTTTGACGCGTCGCACTGGAGAACTATTGGTTTAAGGCCGTCGAACATTTTAAGTATTGGAGCGTGGGCGATTAAATTTTTTATTTGTTTTAAAGTGTTGCTGTGACTTTCCAACCATACAAAATCTTTATTGTTTTTTAACAACTCGCGGAAGCACTCAGAAATTTGAGCAAGGTTAGGAATAAAACTACGAACGTAATTAATCATGCCTAAAATACTCTGTAGCTCTTTTTTGTTTGACGGATTTTCTAAATTTAATATCGCTTTGACCCTATCCGGATCTGGAGCTATTCCTATCTCTGAAAATATGTGACCAATGTATTTTACACTTTTCATTTTATACTGAAATTTGTTTTCATTAAATTTAACTCCTATTTCTCGAGCTCTTTTGAAGGCTAAATTTAAATTTTTATCGTGCTCTCTCTCATCTTTCCCCGAAAATAATCAAATCGTCAATATAAACAAATGTTCCAGGTAGTGTACTAAAATTTTGATAGGTATATTTCTGAAAGATTTCGGGTGCTACACTAATGCCAAAAGGGAGCCGGGTGAATTTATAAAATCCGAAAGGAGAACTGAATGTGCAATATTCACTAGAAATTTCATCTAACTCAACCTGCCAAAATCCATGTTTTAAATCTAACACTGAGAAAAATTTCATCCCGCAGAGCTTATCTCTGATTTCTTCGAATTTAGGAATCAAAAATTTTTCAGGTTTAAGAGCCTTATTTAAATCTCGCGGATCTAAACACACTCGAATTTGTTTATTTGATTTCTCAACGATAATCAAATTACTTACCCACCCTTTTGGGCTATGCACTTTTTTAATTATTCCAGTTGATTCCAGTTCATTGAGAGCTTTTTTAACCGGTTCGATAAGAGTGGCTGGCAGGCGTGTCGTGGTGGTTTAACTGATGGCGAAACTGTGTTATCAATTTGTAGGTGACATTGTATGGGAAATTTCCCTATTCCTGTGAAAATATCTTTGTTCTGTTCAATAACTCTAGGTTTTGGATCCTGAATAGTATTCACATTAGCTCGACTAACTAAACCTAATTTCTCGCATGCAATAATACCTAATAAAGGAAGTGTATTTTTGTCAACTATAAAAAATTCTTGATCTAAACTTCTGTTACTTGTAGAACATGTTAAAACAATGCTGTATTTTGGACGAATAAGTTCTCCTCCGAACGCTTCTAAGGTTCTCAAGCACGGTTTAACATGTTTTTTAGTTTCTATACGAGTTAAATACGAGGTTGGCAAAACGTTTACTTCTGCACCTGTATCAAGCTTAAAAGAAATTGGAGTTGACTCCACGATGATAGTTTCCATCCAACAATTCTGTTTTTTTGTACTTATATCATATATAAAAAAATTCTTTTCATTTTCATCTGAATTTTCGATGCAATCCATCTGGACATTTGCATTATTATTTTGTAGGGATAATTCATTTACCTGTTTTGTTTTGCACGCACATGCAAAATGATTTTTCAAATTACATTTTAAACATACTTTTCCAAAAGCTGGACATTTATTTGGGAGATGCTGCTTATGGCAACGTTCACAACACTCGTACCCTTTGGTATATTGATCCTGTTTAAAAGAAAAATTATAATTAGAAGTTGGATTTGTATTATGCTTCTGATTTCTTGTTTCAAATTTATTTTTATAAGAATTATTAAATTTATTAAAATTGTTGCTAGGTGATTTCTTAATAATGTTGATTGATGAGCATCCCGACTGCTGCATTGCATCTTGTTCTTTTATGTTCTGGACGACTTCTAGCCTGGATTTGTCTATTTCAAACAAGCGACATTTTTTTATAGTATCCTCTAAGGATATATTTCCCACAGCTAATAATTTTTCTTGGCATGACTTTGAACGGATTCCAAAAATGATTCTATCTCTGATAACTTTATCCAATTCATCTGGATGAAACTCGCACGTGTTGGCCAATTGCTTCACATCAGTTAGAAAGTGATCGAACGTTTCTCCTTCTTGTTGGGTTCTATTATATAGTTTGAACCGCTCATACACCTCGTCTTTTTTAGGATTACAGTATATTTCGAACTCTTTCAAAATAGACTCGAGTGTTTTCACTTTCTCTGCAGGGAAAGTGGAGAAGACATCAACGGCATCATCTCCAATTAGGTTAAGTAAAATTGCAATTTTTACCGCTTCAGGTTTTTCGTCACTCTCGGAAGCGCACATGTATGTCTTAAACCTTTGTTGGAATTTTTTAAAATTCTCAGAAAGATTTTCATCCATGACCAGATGACTCGGAACTTTAAAATCCATTTTTCTATTTTGGTGACTTGATTTTGAATCTGATTCTTCACAACCTTTCACAATTTTACTGCTTTTTATTTCTTCTTTTATGTCCTCTGATTCACTTTCCAAACTACTTGACTCTTCTGAATCGTCACTTTGTTCACTTTTTTTAACTTTTTATTTAGTTTGCCTTGATTTCTTTTTAAGATATTGTGATCTTGTTTTAGTCATAATTATTTTACTTTAATTCGGCTGCGCCATGTTCAGTTTGTATTTAATAATATTTAAATCAAACGATTTTGTCTCTTTTAAGTTGTGAATTCAAGTGACTTTATTAGAGCAGGTTCAATAGTTTCACAATAACGGTTATACGTTAAATGTTAAGCATATAAATGTAGTAGGTATATAATAAATGAATAGAAAAGCTAAAGGCAAAGAAGATGTAGACCTACACTTATTAATTTAACTTTATACAACAACACACGGCCTTAAAAAATAAATAAAATAAGAAGATAGACATGGGTTTACCTTTAAATAAATTTGTTTTCTTGTCGTCCATTTAATGTGTTTTTTTCACTTGGATTTAATTTTAATCAACGAATCATTTCTTTTCGGAAGGTACTGGGCGATTGGGTTGATAATTTGGTTTTCTATATCATAGAATCTGATGGCTGAGGATTTTCAGATTGTGCTGATTTCTCGGGTTCAATTTCCATGTTTCTGTTTTTCACCCTCATGTCAGATCTCTAACGGTAGAAATTTTTGCAACGACAAAGGAAAGGAAATCTGGAAAAGGTATTTCCGATTTTTAGAACAACCCAAAATAAGTCCGCACCTTTTTTTGAAAAACATCAATTTTAGGAGGTACGAAATGCTGAGAATCATGGAGAACGAAGCATTAAAATTCTTCGTTCAAATAAATTTATACAAGGTTTAAAGTGCAAATTCGCGCGAATAAATAATTAAACAAAATTCAATATTATAAGGTTTGAGATTCGCCCAAAAAAAACGTCCTTTTTAGGACGAGAAATTATTTTAAAAAAGATTTTTCAGAATTATTTCAAGCTCTATCAGTACTTTTTCTTACCATTTTGAAACTATAAGACAAGAAAATTGTAAAATTAAAAAAAGACTCAATTGACTGTCCGCCCTGTAGCATGAACAATCTAGAACTGACAAGTTTAAGTTTTGGTTTCACAAAAAAACAATTGCTTATATAGAATTATTTGAACGAAGAATTTAAATACTTCGTTCTCCATGATTCTCAGTGTTTGGTGTCTCCTAGAATTTCTGTTTTTCAGAAAGGGTGTGGGCTAATTGTTAGAAAAATCGAAAAAGGAATCATTCTCATGAAAAAAGATAGGATATTTTTGCGGTCAAATGATATTCGCGCTGCGGGAAAGCAATTTACGGCCATGCGGACAGCAAGCCATATTACTGTTGTTTGTTTTGCTAGATTTTGGTTTTCGGCCGTTCGATGCCAACCTGAAAGCATTTTCAGTGACTTTCGATTATTTTTTGTTGACGTTATTTCCTTGTTTCTTTTCCACTTACTGTTTCAATGCACGTATTCGGTAGCTACTAATCTTCTTAAGGAAACAAATTTCGTAAATTTCAGACTTAAACTATGAATATATTTTTCTTAATATATAAAGTACACATATGATATAGGAAAAATACATAAAAATATAATAATAATCTTCTTAGCAAGAAATTACATTTTAACTTAGACTAGATCACCAGTTGTTTTGTCAACTGTATCCTGATAAACTAAATGTTGACTTTTATTATTAAACGTTTTAACAATCACTGGTTGAGGATCGTTCCAGTATTGTGTGTTTGTTTTTCCGAAACAAATGAACATTAAATTTCCTATAAAAAAGAAACCCGCCGTTATGAAGAAAATAATTTTCCACTGTTCAGGATTTTTCTAAAAATAAATACATTAAAGTTAGTAAAGTAAAATATTCCGAATAATAACCAATTTCAAACCTCATCAGAAACAATAAATCCAACAGCCAATGGTGCCAAGATACTCATCAAATTGGAAGCACAATTTGTCATTCCCATTAGAGTGCCAGCAAAATTTGGAGACAAATCAATGTGATTCAACTGGAAACCTAAATAGATGGCCGCATTTGTACCCACAATAATCATTAATAGCATCATCACAAGTGTTTCGTTTTCCTTGCCCATATAGCCCATGCCGATGAGTCCAAGCGCCGGAATCCATTGTCCGATTGTGTTGAAGAATTTTCGACTCACCGAGAGACTCATGCACTGAGTTTTTCTCAGTACTTCGGATATAAAGAGGAAGAAGTAACTTAACACAAGCATGACCCAATACGGTAGAGACGACGATAAGGCATTCTTTTTAATATCCATTCCAAGAATGCTCTTGAGATAGGTTGGAATTTGTGTGAGGAGCGTATAATAACCCCATGTGTTGGTTGCGTGTGCCATCAAGAGGCAGTAAAATGGCACTGACGTTAGAATTTGAAGCCATGGTGTTGGCATCTTATGGTTTGATTGCTCTTCTGGATCGTGTGGTGTCTCAGCACTTGGAACAGGCAACATCTCGATGAACTTCTTTTCTTCTTCTGAAATCAAACGGCTTTCTGATGGTGAGCTGGAGCCAAAACAGTAAAACAATAATCCCCAAATGCAGCCGATGCCTCCAGATGTATAGAATATTCCAGGCCATCCCATAAACGAAGACGTTATTTCCCCACTCACACACAACATCAGTGCCGTCCCAAGCTGTGATCCAGAATAGCTGATTGTTCCCAGTTTGCCACGTTCCTTGATTGGCGCCCATTTGGAAATAAGACTGTGTGTTGATGGGAAAACGGATCCTTGACAGAGTCCCTGAAGTAAACGCAGTGCACACACTAAAGGCCATCCACCGAGTTTGGCACCAATCGGTGTTAACAGAGAAAATACCGAACAACAGAAGAGTCCCCAAAATAAGACCAAATGGCCGCCGTATTTTTGAGCCAGCTGACCCGATGGGACCTGAGTGATGACATATCCCCAGAAAAAGCTGCTGAGAACGATTGATTTTATTCTTTCGTCCCATGGATAAACCTTGAAAAGAATGAGGTTATTTATAGTCTTATTATTCTTCTACATCGAAAACAGTTACTTATACAGTCAATCATTTGGATGATGTTCTCATCCTAGTGATTTGCAGTGTATAGTCATTTTCATATGTACGATGTTAAATTAAAACGAAACAACAATTTTAATCTTTGATTTATTGTTATACAGATAAATTTATTACAGAGGCTACTCACGCCATGTTCAGAAGCTGCTGATTTGTCAGTCATTGCAACAATAGCAACTGACATGTTTACACGCAGTGCATACGAGACTGCTAATCCAAAGAAGATAAGAGCACATTGCAAGTGTCTTATTCCAAATCCTTTTTCTAAAAATAATTTATTAAAAAAATAAAAATAGGCATTGCTTATGTATAAAATTTGTTACAGTTTTTATAGTGAATGGTGTATGGGATAGCCAAAAAAAGCTGCTATTGCTCATAACACAGTATAACACTTTGTTGGTCACAACCCAGATCGAAATATAAATAGTAAAGATAATATTTACATTATTTTTAAAGCCGCTTTATAGGGCATAAAGAACAAAGTGTCATTTAGACACACTATTGTTGTTTTATTCATAAAAACCAGATATCAATTTGATGCACAATGTCAAAGTATAAATTTAAATTAATGAAAGTATGCACCTTTATTTTCAAATTTTCTATTGTTATCGACCATTTTAGGTGAATTTTTGTTTGTTTGAATTTAATTCTTGCCCTTATTATTATACACTTGATTCCACCTTAGGTTATTATCACAGACTGTGTAGAAAATATCTAAAGGTACTATAAGCATGGAAAAGGCGCGACGCGACACCCACCACCTTGCTTTTAAGTTAATAACTTGAGTTTGATAAAAAAGGCAAATATTTACTTCTCTAAAGCGAAATAAATAAATAAGGGAAATATGTTAAAGAAAGTGTGAGTAGGGCAGGCGTTTTTGCGTTTGATTGCACAAATGGCTACTTATGTCTCAAAATTCCCCATTTTTTTTAACTATAATTTTAATTTTTGAAACTTTCCGCCCGGTGATGTTTTCAAGGTGGTATTATATGAACAATGCACATCTATTTAATTTCTGAGTTCAAAAATTAACAGACTTTCAACCATTTTCTTTTGTTAATTCTGATAATTGATATTAACTTAAGATTTGCACAATGTGAACTGTTTTCTTTACTACAGGAATCCATTCTTACCCATGTTACTCATTCCTTTTTTTTTAAACTTTATCACTCTCTCATTTGTGTATGATAACAGATAACTTTACCCATTTAAACTATTTCAGCTAAATTATTTACTGCATAAAATTAAATGAAAAATATCAAGATAAACAAAATTTAATTAAAATCAAAATAGTCGGTCACTTTTGAGGTTGTTAAAAACGGTTCTACATTGTTCCCTCCTCAACCGCAGAGATACAACTAAAAAAAATCAGAAATTTTCTGAATCTTGCAGACTACAGAGTTTACTGATTATTATCCTTCAAATAGAATAGTCATACTTCTTACTGGCTTCTTTCTTATCACAAGCAACAGCATGACCGCACATGTGATTTCAAATTTTCACACTTGATAAAAATAAGAAGTGTAAGTTGTGCCGATTGTTGAGATATGAACGATACTATGGCGGCAAGTTAAGTGTCAGCAAAGTGGAATTCTGAGTCTTCGTCTTACGTTCGGCCATGTGTTTGAAAACTTGTTTTTGTTTACAAATTTCACTCGAGTAGGGCAATACACTTAAATTTCCCGAATTTGAAAAAGGAACGAATTTCTTCCGGTTATAGGTATTGTTTTTGTTTGCACAACTTTTTCAATGAACTGATATATACCTCAAGTGATCGACTGACGCTAATAAAATCAATACGACGGAATGACCACACATAGCTTGAGAATTTCGTAATACTAGGTATACATAAGCTATATGTATGAATGTATTTATTCTCATAAAATGACATAAAAGTTATACCACAATATTTTGTTGTAAAAATTTAACTTAACCACAGTATTTTATTTCATTCATAAACAATTGCTTAGGAAGTGATGTTTAACTGCTATAGTGATCGCAAACACTCCGTTTAACTCGCGTATGTATAGTGAGTATCAGTGGCGTAGATTGCTTCTAATCATGTGGGGTGATGGAGAAAATAATAAAATTCTTCAGACTTATGTATCTAGATCTACTACAAAATTAAATCAAGCTTGCGCGGTTTTTTGCATAAAATATGACCTCTTTAGCTATAATGCCGATGTCACGGTGCATTGTGCACGACAATGCATTCAAGCAATCCTTGTGTGATGAAAGAGAATAGATAAGTGTTAGTAAAACATTCATTGAGAAAACCATAAAACTCACTTCTTTAATATTGTTCCTTTGAATGGTCCTCAATCGTTCCAAACAGGAAAATGTTCTCGATGGGGAGGAAGTAGAAACAGGCAAGGTCGAAAAAAATTTCAACAGCATATGGATGTTCGGTATAAATGTTCATTCTGCCAATCATTACCTAATGTATCTAATGCATTCAAAGGCTTCACGCTGCCTTTTGTTGTCAAATAATTTTTTTTTTTGGTCCTGCTATCAGAAGTTCCCGATAAAACTCAACCGTTTTGGCAAATTCTCAATAAGCATATTATCTTCAGATAACTCATGCTTGAAGAGCGCCATAAGTCCCTTGAGATTATTCTCATGATTAGTAAATCTTTCTTCAATATCTGTGACGTAGTAATCTAGAAAAGGATTGAATACAGACACACAAAAATTAACGACGCTTTTGTCTATCAAGTGATCTTTTGTGTTTCACTTCGATTTCCAAAAATACTTCTTATTCAGTTGAATCTTTGAAAAGGCAGAAAATTCAGAATTTTCACAACGAATCGTCGTAAATCGTTAGCAAGGGTTAGCTCGTACTAAAATCCAAATTAACTTTATGAAATTCTCGGCTTAGAGGCAATGAAAGCTCGTAGATCTTGTTAACAGAACGTAAGCTGATAACAAACTCGAAATCCATGGCATTTTTTTAATTTTGGCATCTTTTTCACTAGTAATCAGATCTTCTTAAGTCAAGTACGCGTACTGAAACGACTCAATTATATCGCTCACAGTTCTATATCTCGAAAACCATAGAGTGAAATTCAATCTCTTCAACGCTCTCGTCTATTTGTATAATCACCTGACTCATCGATTGTTTTTCCCAAAATTTGTATTCTCTTTGTAGTGCTGAAATTACGTAAACAGTTTCTATAGTGCTGATGCAATCTCTAAGCGGGAACTTTGTTAGTTGCAGATATAGCAGGATTGTGAGCGTAATTAATAATGAGGTCTTAGAGCAGATTCAGCAGAAAAGCGCTGAAGACAGAAATATGCGAGCTCTGTTCAGAGTTTAATTCCGAACAAATATATGAATACGCCAGCCAAAGCGAACGAAGGTCTCATTCCCAAGGAATTCAGACAAGGCAAAATGCGAAATTAGAGAACAAAAGCTCGTACCGAATGTCGTATCGTCGCTTGGATAAATATTTGTCGAATGTGCAAAATTGAGGTTTTGAGGTTTGAATGCAATTTTGGTAATAGATTTTTGGTCTAAAATCCTTTAAAATCCGTTTTTGTTTCTATCTATTTTGAGTTCCCGAGATAATCAGTGTACTTTTTGTCGTAATCTTAAAATTTCACAGTTGGAAAATACTTACGTATTCTAGTTTATTCTGATTTTTTTAGATAACAATTTAGCCCTTAATAAATTATAAAAGTTCATATATCGCCAACTTCAATGAGGGTTGATCTATCAACTTCATCACCCCGCTATCTACGCCGCTGGCGAGTATATCTCGGTATGTACCAGGTACCTGCTTTCGTACTCAGGAGGTGGATTTTATAATTTCAAAACTAAAATTTGGCATTGTCATCTTTTTGAATCAAAATGAAATTAATTTCAGGACAATCTTGACATGAAGTTAGAAGTCGTGAGAGGCCTTTTTAACTGTATTTGCCATGAACATCTATTGGGCCGCTTTGTAATCCATTACGGGCATGCAAACATACAGACACACAAACAAACAAACAAACAAACAAACATCCATTTGCTTATAATAATTCAATGCCACATATCCTTTCGAGTTATTTTTCGTCCTGACTGATTTCCCAAAGAAGCAGTTGCTTATATAGAATTATTTGAACGAAGAATTTGAACGCTTCGTTCTCCATGATTCTCAGCGTTTGGTGTCTCAAATAATTTCCGTTTTTCAAAAAGGGTGTGGCCTTATTCACGGTTGCGTTATAAGGCTAACGTATCCTTACAAACGTTAAATTGAGAGATCAATTTGTTTCTACCCTGGAATCGATTAAGAATTGTTAAAAGACCGCTGCACTAAGCGACCGAGGTGCGGGGAAATAACTCCACGGGAACTAACTCCACTGAGGGATTTACTTCCCGCCAAGTGAGAACTTACTCCACTTTTGTAAAGTGTAGTTAGTTCCCATGTACGGTGAGAACTTTGTTCACTTTCTAATGGGAACTAAGTTCACACATTTATACATGGCGCAGGGAAACTGGTCCGGAAGTCAGAAGTCCCGAAAATGGGTTTCGGGGCTAATGACCCACTATGGTTGGTCATTCGTGTATACACAAATAACTACAACCCCAAAATGTCTTATAAATAAATAAGATCAGTTTTATTTACTACCTGTTTGTCGACAAAATGGATAGAGCAATTCATTTTCAAAGCTGTTGCCGTTTCCTTTAATTTGGAAAAGAATGCTAGTGTCTGGAAAGCAGGTGCATCTTTTTTCACCTTGGTCTGAGGATGATGACAATCTGTAACACCCAAAATCAGTTTGGTTTGATTGGGAGCGAAGCGAGCGGAAAAAATTTTGCCCAAAAGAGAATCAATTTGGGGTGTGAAAATAAAAAAATTCGCGCGAATTTTTTTATTTTCACACCCCAAATTGATTCTCTTTTGGGCAAAATTTTTTCCGCTCGCTTCGCTCGCTTGCAATTTTTGGTCCAAGCTCCAAATCCTTAATAATACAATTTTTTTTGACCATTTGAGAGGGATTGTAGAGTTAATAGAGTCAATAAATTTTTTTTTTCTGATGGAACTTTTAATGTTATTGAAATAGCTCAGTTATTTAAGAGGGCAAAAAGATGCAACAAGATGAAACTGGGTTCAAGTACAGTGTGCTTGTAGAATGCCCTACTCTCACCGAACACCAAACTTCAGAAGAACGTTTGCATTATAAAAAGTTTTCTTTATGTCACATAAACTTATGTACAGCATGCGGTATATTTCAATCGTTATATACCGTTTTAGAAAATGTTTAAAATTAATAACAAAGAATTTGATTTCTGGACTAGTGAACCAACATATGGGGGGTCTTGAAAATGGGTTTCCGAATGACTAAGTTTCTCAATACTTTTGTACATGCGATTTTTTAAATTATTTTCAGTCTTAAAAACTGAATTTCGGAATGACTTCGTTTCTAAAAGCCATTTATTTTAATTTCACAAACAAAATTGCTCAGTGAACTTGAATTTTAATTTGTTTAATTGATAAAGTGGCAAATTATTTAAAATTCGAAGGGAACTAGATCCACTAATTTTTTGAGGAATTTAATTCCCACTGTACAAGGGAACTAACTACACTTTACAAAAGTGGAGTAAGTTCTCACTTGGTGGGAAGTAAATCCCTCAGTGGAGTTAGTTCCCGTGGAGTTATTTCCCCGCACCAGCGACCGATAGATAATGAAAATAAAAACTGAACTTTCTTACTTAATTCTAAATTTTATTTATTAAACTCGAAAGATTATCATAGGAAGTTCTTTTTTTAATAAAAGAAAAGTTTTCTTTGTCCTCTATACTATTTACACCTAAGCTAACAACAACTTGTGTATTGTTTCTAATAAACACATTCCTGGTTTGCATTTTCGACGGCATCCTTTTGCGAAACAGGTTCCCCATTCGAGTCCATCAAAACGGTAGTTTCATTCCAGCTTTGCTTTTCGAATTTTCCAAAAATTATAAACATAAAATTTCCAATGAAAAACAATCCAGCCGCCACATAGAACACAATATTCCACTGATTTAAATTTGTCTTTGAGAAAAGAACAAAAATCCAGACAATTAAAATCTAATTAACTAATCAGATATTTGTATTCAAATATTACCTGATCGGCGACGATAAACCCAACTGCCAATGTTGCTATGGCACTCGTCAAAAATGCGGCACAATTTGTTAGACCCATTAAAGTTCCAGCAAAATTTGGTGACAAATCAAAGTGATTCATATGAAATCCGAAGTAGCTGGCAGATATCATAGCAACTGTGAGAGTCAAAAGACTTATCACAATGCTTGGTTCGTTTCGCCCTATAACCAGTGTCAAACCGATACATCCGAGCATTGGAATCCAACTGGATATTGTATTGAATAGTCTTCGACTTACGGCAATTCCCAAAAAGTGTTGTCTACTGAGGATTTCTGAAATCAGCATGAAAACAACACTCATCAAGAGCATCACCCAAAATGGCAATGCGGCAAACATCGTCATTCTTTGGATGTCCATTTTAAGGACGTTTGTTAGGAAGCCAGGAATTTGAGTCAGCAAAGTGCTGAAACCCCATGAAGTTGTACAATTCACCAGCAACAAGCACAAGAATGACATCGATTTGAATATATCCTTCCATGGAATTGGCGGCAAGGGCGGCTGATACTCTTCGTACTCGTCTTCACAAGTGTCACAATTTGGAATTGGCACCATCTCAATATACATTTTCTCTTCCTCGGTGATGAAGTGACTGTCGTCAGGACAGCTCGATGAAAAAAAGTCCCACAGAGCCGACCAGAGGCAACCGATTGCGCCCGATATATAGAATAGACCCGGCCATCCAATCGGTGACGCTATGATTTCTCCACTAACACTCAGCATAAGTGCAGTGCCAAGCTGCGATCCACAATAGCAGAATGTTTCTAGTTTGGCTCGTTCCTGAACCGGAGCCCATTTGGAGAGAAAGTTATGCATCGATGGGATTGTTGTGCCAAGGCAAATTCCTTGAATGAATCGAACAACGAAAAGTACAATCCAGTTTCCAAAACTGGCACAAATTGGTGTCAAAACGGCTAGAATGGAAGACAGAAACAGGGCGCAGAAAATCGTCGCTTTGCCTCCCAGTTTTCGAGAGAGCAGATCTGCTGGAATGATTCCGATTACTGAGCCCATAAAACAACTGCTAAGGACCAGTGATTTGGTTTTTTCGGTCCAATCGTAAACCTTTAGGAGAGAGAACAATGAAAAATGACTTTTATAATAAGGGTTAACGTGTTAGGCTTTTGTTAAATTTTATGAGGTTTCATTATATTTGAAAAGGAAAGAGATTAGCTTGCTATTTTTTGAATGGAAGACTTATGTAATTACTTTTTCTTGAAGTTTTGGTTTTTATTGGTTGAAAATAAGTCTTACTTACCCCAAAAGTAGAATTCAACGATGTATCGGTCATTGCGACTATAGCAACTGGCATATTTACTTGAAGAGCAAAAGTAACGGCCAGACACACTGATATTAGAAAACATTGCAAATGTCGAATTCCAAAGTTATTTTCTGTAAATTTTAAAACAACACAATTAACAAGAGTCGCGGTGGCTGCTTCAACTTCTTTTATGAAATGTTACCCTTGTAGTCCAGAGTTTGAACTCCATTTTCACCCATTTTCTTCTCAAATTCTTGCAAAGTTTTCCACTCACAGCTTCTTGCCTTGATAAGATAATAGTACAAACTGAACTGAAATAAAATAGTGTATATTTTAAAAAAATTCTTTGTCAATCTTACAATAGAAGCAACTAATTGAAACAAAAAATTGTACCACATGTTTACAATCATTCGGCATCTAATTAGCAGCTTCATGACACAAATGAATTGATTTTTTCTACTGTTTGAAGAGTATTATTCCAGATTCCAATTGAAAAAAAGAAAATCAGATTTTGGAATATCTTATATACTTTTATTTTAGTATTTGTGCCAAGCTTACCGTGCAGAGCTTACCAACAAAGTATGTTTTAATAAATTTTAACATACAAAAACTTTGTGTCGGGATGAAGCAATATTCTCCGATCCAAGCTTTGACATACTAAATCAAATTTTTAGTTCACAGTTAAATGTTAAACTTGTAAGGAATATGACTTTATTTTGACGAAATTGGGTCGTATATAAAATATTTCTATATTCGTCATAAAAAGTAAAAGATAAAACGGTACACGCATAAAGCAATGAAAGCAACATAAGCAGTTGTTTCCTACCATAGTATGGTATATGTATTTATTATTATTGTTTTATAATATCATTTTGTCAAACGTTAAGAAAACAATTCTTAAAAGTGACTTAAACAAACAACAATTATTGAAGTTATCAAATACAACTTGATCTTGAAAACACACTTTAGTTGACAACATTATTATGCTATCCAAAAATCTTACGTGAACATATGTTCTTCGTCACTTTTTTTATTTATTTCCTTTAATTTCGACAAATTAAATTCATTAACATTTTGTTTGGGCAAAGAAGTCATTTGAAATAGTCCTTTGAAACAGTGATAAAATTAAAACATAATAAACGTTTTCATGCAACAAAATACACCCTTGACTGATTCAACTCCAGGTCAGATTTATAACAATACCTTAAAGTTTGACTTTAGGGACAACTTCGATATAGACACCATCCAATGAAATGGGTGGAAGCAGTGTATTAAATGAATGCTTATATATTTGCAACGTTTTTGTCTTTGAAGGATTCAATAAGTCCAATGTTCAATGAGTCCATTTTTATTAGACCATTCCGATAAAGCCATTAGATCTTCATTCATTCGATGAACTCCATCTTTTAACTTTTTGAAGAATTTGAGGAAGATCATTAATAAACATGGAGAAAAGGAGGGGACCAAGTATCGAACCTTGAGGGACACCAATGTTAGTTTCATTAAAGTCTGAAGACTGAAGTCATGCTGATAAAGCCAATCGCATGTTAAATAGCTTTTTCTATTTCATTCGACATCCAAGGAGCATGCCCATGTCTTAAAACCTAGCGTTAAGGGTTTTCCAATAAGAGGTGTTATTTTGATATTCAAAGAAAAATGGCATTTTTTGAGATAAATGATCGGATGTTTATTTCATTATAAAGAGGAGCCGTAAATAATGGAACACAACATCAGCCAAATGACGATCACGCTTACAGGACCATATCCTTTTCATGAAATTTTCCATAACCAAATCGCAAAGTTTCTGCCCTATGTCCTCGATAGCCTAGCGAATTCCATCTTTGAGGTCTTGAATCGATGCTGGGCTGTTGGCGTCGACCTTATCTTTCACGTGGCCCCAAAGGAAGAAGTCGCAAGGTGTTAAATCACAAGATCTCGGTGTATCTCTGTATTGCGGTCCGACAAAAGGTGCTTCACGACCACCCAAAAATTAGTTTTACGAAACGTCTCTTCCAAATTTTCACCATTTTTATAGTGAATTTTAATAATTTCAATGCGTTGTTGAAGCGTGTATCGTTCCATTTTTATTAATGGCTTAGTTTCTACTTGTCAAATGTCAAAAAATTACAGCTTCAAAAGTGACAGCTACCGAAATAGCGGGCTATTCAAAATAACACCTCTTATTGGAAAACCCTTACAAATATTTTATACAATGATTGAGTATTTTTTTCAACTTGCTTGTTGACATCTGGTGTAAGATATATCACACCAAAAACATAAATGTAAAAAAAGAGCCAAGTTCTCCCGTACAAAAATTCTGCCTAACAAATCAGCCACGAAAAGTAATGAGATCTAAAAGAACGCCAAGTTCTAAGATTCAGCAAGTACTCGTAGGTGCATTGCAAATGTTTTAAGTGGACTTACATCGAATCAACTATTAGTTTTGAAAGTAACTTGTAAACTAATGTAAATTAGTTAATTTTGTTTACTTAGCAAGTTTTCCAAACTTTTTTAATAGTAGGTTACTAAGAGAAAACCTGCCAAGTAAAAAAAATTAACTAATTTACATTAGTTTACAAGTTACTTTCAAAACTAATAGTTGATTCGATGTAAGTCCACTTAAAACATTTCCAATCCACCTACGAGTACTTGCTGAATCTTAGAACTTGGCGTTCTTTTAGATCTCATTACTTTTCGTGGCTGATTTGTTAGGCAGAATTTTTGTACGGGAGAACTTGGCTCTTTTTTACATTTATGTTTTTGGTGTGATATCATTACTTTTTGCAAAGATTTTTATTTTTTGATAAGCAGAAAAATCTAAAAATTAATTTTATTTCTTTATATTGACTGGCAGAATTGCTAGTTTGCCAAATTACAATATTCTACGATGATCAGAGGTGCCCCATATATTTTATAAAATTTATTTTTAAATGGGTGGGTACCACACCCCCTCAGTTGAAAATCATAAATTTCATATTTTATTTGTTCTATTGCACGTTGTACTTGTATGCCAAATTTCTTGATTCTACTGCACTTCAAAGTGCTCCATATTATTTAAATTAATAATGTAAAAGTAGGCGTCTACCACGCCCCCTGACTAAAAAATTTCAAATTTTCGATTTTTTCCTTTGTATGTACTTCATTACCTATCACTGTGCTAAACTTCTTGATTCTACTGAACTCCAAAGTGCTCCATATAATTTAAACTAATAATGTAAAAGTAGGCGGCTTCCACGCCCCCTGATTGAAAATTTTCAAATTTTCGATTTTTTCCTTTGTATGTACCACATGACCTACCACTGTGCCAAATTTCAAGTTTCTAGGGCAACGGGAAGTGCTTCATAATTTTGATGATCTGTCAGTGAGTGAGTCAGTGAGTCAGTCAGTCAGTCAGTTACGGTTTTCGTGATATTTGGAACATTGTATCTTAGAAACTACGTATGCTAAATATCTGAAATTTACTGAGGTGCTTCTTCTTGACTAGCTTAACAAATGATGTGAGTTTGAAACTTTTGGCTTCTTTGGTATAGAAGTTAGAGGGGTGTGGAAAATGCCCTGAGTTGTTTCCTGTAAATAAGGGTCTAGTGCCAAAGTTGCTAGAGAACTTGGCTGGGCACTACCGTGCCCCTTGATTTGATTCCAGTTTTGCTCAGAACATTCATTATGGACTTTTGTTAGGTTTACTCGCTTAAAGTCACACATGATAAGAAAAAGATTCAGTTATATGCGTTGTTTCAATATTAGCGGAAATAAAATATCAAATCGTGGTGAGAAAGAGGACAAAAGAGCTGTGAGTTGTTATTAAGAATTCGAGGGTTGCTGACTAAAAAAATATCGATGAGGCTAGGTGAGGTAATTATTCACAGTTTCTAAGTCTGGCTTAGCAAATTTATATTCAAATCGACACAGAAGATATTTATAGGATTCAATAGACTTAACTCTTCAATATTACCCAACAAGTGATCACTAGCAATACCAGGTGGAAAGTAAGTTGAAACAACTATGCATTTATCGTTTCCATTGATAATTTCAATAGCAACATATTCAAAAGCATCAGAAATGAGTGAGGTTTGAATAAGATTGGATCTTAGTGTTTTTCATGTATACAGGGTGATTCACGAGCGTTGTGCCAAAAAGCTAGAGCGTGTAGGTTGAGTTGAGACAAGAAAAAAATCGTATTGGAGGGGGGGGGGGGGTCTATTCTCCCCCGTTTAGCCTGGAGGGACAATTTTCTGAAAAATTTACTTATTTTCTTAAGCCCCTAGCAGGTAGAACCCTTCGCCGGCGAGTGGCCGCGGTAACAGGTATAGTAAGAAATAATTGCAGGTCATTTTTCAGACGTTATCAATGAACAAAATGATTAATCCAGGGAAACTCCAATACTTTTCTACTTTATTGGGTCCTCATAGAACTCCAATAACAAAAAATTAAATTTATAAATTAAACTAATAAATTAAACTGAAAGTCCAGATAGGTAAAAATAAAAACAAAGATTTTTGTAGAAAAAAGTGGTTTTGGTTTTTTTTTTAATTTCTCAAAAACGAAAAGACATTTTTGCACCCGGTTTTCTGTTTTCGACTTAAAATTATCAAAGACATTGAATTTTGAAAATAAAATTAGTACTTAATTACATTAAATTTTGAAAAAAATTCGTTCAAAAATGATTTTCTTGCTTTTTTTTTGAAAATTTTTATTTTGAAAATTTATTTATTTTAAACTGTTCGTTAAAACAATTTAATTTAAAAACAAAGTGAAAGAAGAAATTTTTGGCTTTCCAGAAAGGTATAGCACGGTGTTGTAAACGAAGCCGTTGATTTTTAATATTTTTTTTTAACAAAATAAGTAAATTTTTCAGAAAATTGCCCCTCCTGGCTAAACGGGGGAGAATAGACCCCCCCTCCAATACGATTTTTTCTTGTCTCAACTCAACCTACACGCTCTAGCTTTTTGGCACAACGCTCGTGAATCAGCCTGTATAGATAGCAACCCCACCTCCCCAACGATTTTTCCGATCTAATTGAAACCATTCAAAGTGAAATAGGCACTTGTGTAGTCTGAATTTAACCAGGTTTCCGATATACAAATAATGTCAAGTTTACTACATTCAAAGATCCATTTGAATTCATCCACTTTATTTTGTATGAGGTTTTCTATTTTCGAAACGCCTGAACGTGAATGTTCCTAAACTACAATTTTTTTCGATATCTTACATCCATTATAGTGAATAAAAGTTACCTATTCGTTTTTTTTTCTCAATGAGGAACACTAAGCGCTTTCATTTAACTTTAAAATTAAACTTTAATTTATCTAAAACATTTAAAACTTAATAATAACATAAGTTTTGTACAACATAATAATTGAATTATTCAAATAACAACTTATCGAACCTAGATGCCAAACAGCTGGCCTAAATGCTTTAACATAAAGATCAAGTTAAAATTAAATTACTTTTGAAACAGTATAATACACTTAAATGACTAGATCACCAAACTACTATATTTTTTTTTTCAGACAGTTTCGAAAACCTGGCTGCGTATTAATTTTGTGACTCCATAGTGACAGCGTTTTGTGTGCCATTTGCCGTTGCATTTTGCACAACAACAGTCTTTGGCTCATTCCAAGATTGTGTTGTGAATTTTCCAAGAAGAATAAATAACAAATTTCCAAAGAAAAAGAATCCTGCAGCAACGAAAAAGACAATTCTCCATTGATCTGGGTTTTTCTATAAACAAATAAAAATATAAATAAAAATTGTAAAACAATAAATAAGTCATCAATCAAACCTCATCAGTAACAATCAATCCCACAGATAATGGAGCAATAATGCTCATAATATTGGCCGCACAATTTGTCATACCCATAAGAGTGCCGGCAAAGTTCGATGACAAGTCAATGTGATTCATCTGGAAGCCCAAATAGGTGGAAGCATTCATACCGACTGTCAGTGTTAAAAAGACAATCGCCAGCAAAACATTGTCTCCGTCCATGTAACCCATGCCAATGAGTCCGATCGCTGGAATCCAATGTCCAAGCGAATTGAAGAATTTCCTGCTGAATGACAAACTCATACACTTGTTCCTACTTAAAATCTCCGAAATCATCAGGAAAACGTAACACAGAAGGAACATAACCCAATATGGCAGTGACGACAGCAACGCATTCGATTTGATATCCATTCCAAGGATGTTTTTCATGTATGTTGGAATTTCGGTTAAGAGTGTCCAGAAACCCCAGTTGTTGGCACAATGAGCGCACAAGACCACCCAGAATGGCACCGATGTCAGAATGTCCAGCCATGGAGTTGGCAGCTTTGGTTTGAGTTCGTTTTTCTCTTCAACCGATTGGTCATCAGATGGAATCATTTCAATGTATAATTTTTCTTCTTCCGAAATGAAACGATTTTCAGCTGGACAACTTGATGCAAAGAACCACCACAAAATGGCCCAAAGACAACCAGCTGCCCCGGATATATAGAATATACTTGGCCAACCTAATGCCGATGAAGCAAGTTCCCCACTAACGCACAGCATCAGAGCAGTTCCAAATTGCACTCCAGAATAAGTGATTGTTCCCAATTTTCCACGTTCAGCAAACGGTGCCCATTTGGACAGGAGGTTATGCGACGAAGGGAAAACGGTTCCCTGGCAAAGGCCTTGAATTACTCGCAATGTACAAACGAGGGCGGAGCCTCCAATTTTGGCGCAAACTGGGGTGAGAATGGCCAAAATTGAACAAATCAAAATGCCCCAGAAGACGACCAACTTGGCTCCATATCGTTGGGCTAACTGACCAGCTGGAATTTGAGTTATAACATAGCCCCAGAAGAAACTGCTCAAAATTAGAGATTTTGTACTTTCCGTCCAAGCATATTCCTGAAAAGTTCAAAGGCGTAAGGAAGTGTTGAGTGATTAGGAGATAAGTAACTTACATCGAAATTGGTATTTGATGACTTGTCAGTCATTGCCACAATGGCTACTGACATATTGACCCGCAATGTATACGAAACAGCCAGTGCAAAGAATATCAGGGCGCATTGTAAATGACGAACTCCAAATATTTGATCTGCAAATAGAAAGGACATTGTTTGAAAAAGTTGGCAAATGAACAGCATAATGAACAAAATCGAATTCTCAGTATCGAAATATCCCCAAAGTATGCAACGTTAATAAAGAAATCGGCTTTGAAATGAAAGAAAAAAAAGTTAATTGTTGGTGGCTTAGGTCAGTTTCGGATATGTGACGGTTTGTTGACATTGCGTCACTCAAAATGCGTTAATTAGTAATCAAAGAATTAATACTCAACATTCTTTTGCGACAGTTGTAAAGGTGTTATTTTAATGATTAAATATTGAAATTTGAATTGATTTTTCTTGTAGGAAAAAAATGTGGAAAGAAAAAACAAACACCATGACACCTATGGATCAATTTATTAGTGATCTATAAAGCTGGGAAGTGATTAAAAAAATGAAATAGCAATTTATTTTAATTGCTGAGAAAGTATACATTATTAAATCTATTCATAGAAACTGAAAACGGCAAGACAAAATTTAGAGAGTTTGAAAATTGAAGGATTGATTAAAATATCATTAAATTTAGAACCTCAAAAAAATTTTACTTGCTGAAACTACTATCGTTTTCGTTATTTAAGTCGTTCTATTGTCTTTGTCAACAAATTTTTCTGCAGAGCATCCTCTCCATAGCATTAAAAATCCGGTATTAAATGATTGCCCAGAAAAGCAATTTAGAATTATTTGAACGAAATATTATAAATCTTCGTTCTCCATGATTCTCAGCATTTGGTGTCTCCTTAAACTTTTGTTTTTCAAAAAGCACACCTTAAAGGGCTGAAGGCTTATCAAGGCGGTTAGTAAAATCTAAAAAGGTATCAGATTTCCATCACCTTAATTCTCCTAACTTTGAGTGACGAAAAGAAGTAAATCGTCATGAGATAATGTACGATTTTTTGCGGTAAAATGATATTCGGGCAAAAGTAATGAAGAAAGCAGTTTGGGGTCATATGGCTTGCGGTTTGTGATATTTTGGTTTTCGGTTTTCCGACCCCAACCCGAACATTAACCTTAATCGAACTTGACACTCAAAAAGAAGTTGAGAATATAATTTTGAATGATTGGAATTAAGAATTTTGTAACATTTTTTCAGTTTCCACTGGGCATACAGCTTAGAGTTTATCTTATTTGTTCAAAAAACAAGATTGAAATTTTAAGCTTAGCTTTTTTTTTTAATATTATTATCACTTCAAAGCTTGAATACAGAAACAATTATTTACTTTATTTCTTAAACAACTCAACAATGTCGAAAAAAAATTCCGATTAGAACGCGTTTTCTTGAAATATTCCACTTACTTTCAAATCTACGATTCTTAACCATATTGTTCACTTTCAACTTTATCACAATCCAAAAAAAAAAAAAAATACAAGTGAAATTTTAAAATCTGACTTTTGAGTTTTTACGTCTAGACACCTTAAGATGCAATCACGGACTGTTGATGAAAAAGTTAAGTAGCATCAAGACATTAACGCTATCATATATTATCATCGTTAAACCTTGCCCTGTTCTGAGTGCCTGAGTTCGTAGATAATAAATATAAGGAACAAATATTTACATTAGTACAACTGGGAAATGAAATTTATAAATATTGTTTTTTTTTTATTTATATTTCCACCAACTAATTGCGCTAAGAAAAAAAAATTGTTATTTCAATCAATCGACAAAAGTGCTAAGGGAATCCAACACCTTGTCTGTACTTCAAATTGTATTTCCCTCAAAGAGCAGCTCTTGTCAGTTAATACCGAATATTTGTTTAGGTCTCAATCAACTTTAACCACGTGTCTGTCTTGAGTTGTTAGTTCGATTTTATAAGCTTTTCAAAAACAAATAATTAAAACTAGCTAGTGTGAAATTTGTGCTTTAATTGAAAGCAAAACACACGTAACGTATTGCTTTTGATTAAAAAAAAGGCTTTATTGAGTGGCTTTGAACATTTATATAAAAGTGAATTAAAAGAAGTAATTACAAAATTAATTGTGTAGAAGTTTTTGTCTTTGTTTTTTATGTAAATGCAAATCGGAGTCTAGACAATATTTTGCGATATCGACAGATAGACTGATAGTATTACGAAACATTAAGTTTGATTCTTATAGTTGACATGAGCTTCTCATGGATTTCTAAGAAAGACTAGTGACTTTATGACAATTCTTACGTGTAGGTATATTTGTCCTTATGGCCTTGGTCTTTTATTTCTTGAAATTGTTCTTTATTCTTATTGCACTTTTCAAAAATTTAAAATTTCCTAAGCATCACGTTTACGGAGTTCAAGGCGCACACCATCAACATTGTCGTCGTGCGTCGTTGTCACAATCAATAAAAATAATAAGAATTCCAAGAATGGCAGTAGTTAAACAAGTTTAAATACTAAGGTTAACTTAGAACGTAAATAAAGTTGTTGACTAAATACTTCTATCTCGATCCACTTTACTAATCATTGCAAAAATTAGCTTGGGCAAAATGAATATGAAGAAGTCATGTCATGATATCTTTAATTCCTAATGAACATGAATCTAATATATGTTTGTATTGTATTATGTAGACCCGCCTCCAAAACTTCTTCATTTCATACCTTGACCTAGATACACAAAGCACTCACTAATGTTAAACAAATCTTCTTTGATGAAAAAAAAAATCATACTTAAAACTTTCCAGACGTAAAACTCTTTTCAGGCAGTTAAGGTGGGGGCACAAAACATGGACTAATTAGTTAGGCTACCATAAATATCAAAGAGCTAAATTGTTGGATGAAATCACGTTTACGCTAAACCTTGTAAAAAAAATTGCGGTTCATTATTGCGTTGTCCATATATCTAACAACCTGATGGAAAGTGGTATTTCAGCTGAAAAAAAAAGACTTTAAAAATTCCATGAAATACAATAAAATCGAATTTGATAAGAAATATTCCTGTATAAAGGGGTGTGTTCTTTAATTATTTAAAGTAATCAAAGTTAGCAACAAAGGTCCTTGATTTACTTTGCGCCTCAGAATACTTATCTTTTTTTCAAATGTTATCTCATTTTATTTTTAATGAAGCCGTTGGATTCATTTCAATTAATTATTCTTTGACAGAATTTCCTCATTTAAATCAATTCACAGCTCAGACAACAATAAATAATGGCCGATGGTTGTTTTGGACTTTGGTCAAAATAAAAACTGGTGAGGACATAAACGGCATGGGTGTATCATTGATATTTTCAAACTAGCTTACCCACTCGAGGACTTTTTGATTTGGAATAATGAATGCCTGGTAAGTATAACCCCGGATAACGAATTCCCGGAAATTTTTTGCTTGCGGGATTTACTATCATTCGGAAAAAGAAGTAGTACTATTTATTTGCGGGATTTAGAATATTTTGGAATTTTATTCCGAAATTGCTATTTCGTATTGGAATGTATGATTTACGAAATTGTTGTTATTTTTTTTTTTAATTAAGGTTGAGACCAATCATTTTTTTTTAGATTTGTTTATGTTTTTTGATTTTCGTATGAAAAAAAATGAAAAGCAAATTTGAAGACGTAAGTCGCACAAACCAACGTAAGGTCAAAGAACAATACTGGAACAAGTTCAACTTTTGTAGCCATTCAATTGAATCATTATCACAGAGACATTTGTTTCAATATGGAACAAACATTATTATTAACAATTTAAAGTCATCTCTGTTTTTGAATTATTCTTTGTTCTGAAAATGACGATTTTTCTTTTCCAGGAAGAAAAGACATATCGTTTGTAAAAAATTAAATACAATATAAAGCTATAGTTTAAAATTTGCGCGAATTTTAATCTATAACTTTGTATTTTATTAAAGAAAAAGCATCGGCGTGTCTCCTTAGCATAAACAATCCGGAACTGACTGATTTTGATTTTCCTAAAAAAGCAACTGCTTTTATAGAAATATTTTAACGAAGAATTTGAATGCTTCGTTCTCTATGATTCTCAGCGAGGAAAAGGTATCACATTTTGATCTCCTTAATTCTCAAAACTTTGAGTCAGGAAAAATATTAGATTCTTATGAAAAAAGGGAAGGATTTTTTCGGGGCAAACGTTATACAGGAAATTATTTTACGAGATTTCGTTTTCCAGTCATTTGAAGAAGAATAAGAACTGAATTGACTACAAAAAAGGACATTTTTTCTTTTGATACAAAAAAGAATTGTGAAGGCAACCAACATTATATACATAAATGTGCGTACGGCTAGTAGCCAAGTAAAACATAATACATTTTTATTTACTCAAGTACGTTCGACGTTTCATTGTCATTTTTATAATATCACAAATTAACACATTTTTGAGTGATGAAAGAATTTGATTGATTAGGTCATGTAATTGTCAATTATTACTCAATTACTTAGTTCAATATATCATTTGTATTTAAAAATTAAACAATATTCATATATTGTCAGAAGTAAGTATCTGCATTGTATAAAATGAAGTACAACCACAAAAGCGTTCACAAAAGAGCCAGTGAGACCGCTTCAAGCAAATCAAAATAATAATTTTTCTCAAGATTTTGATTTGTTATTGTTATTATTATTTTCAAATTATTGTAAAAACGTTATAGGGAACAATAAAAACAGTGGAAGTCAGAATTTCTCGTTCAAGTGTTTATTTGTGCAATTTATGATCTGCTTAGTAAAAGTGAAATAATAGTCTCCAGTGTTTATGCAATTGTTAACAGTTTTCAGCACTTAATTCAATCAAATACTTTACTCAAGTTGTCACCTGTCAAGTGTCACTAAGCCATTTTTCACTGTAAATAATACGCTTCTTATTGACGCTTATCGTCTATTATTTGAATGTTTCTTAAAGTGTCTGACTAAATATTATTATTGTAATAGAGAATGACAAGCAAAATTCATTAATGAGAATGGTTTAATTAGGTTTTCAAAATATGCTCCAAAAAGATGAGTACATTTTACACACTCTTGAACATCATCGTGTAGGTCCTTAAACATAACCTTGTTGTTTTTTATGAAAGTTTTTGATTTAGTCAATAACATCGGAAATCAATCAAGAAAAAAATATAAATAGGTACGCCAACATTACCAACAAGTGTGCAGATTATAATTCCGTTGATAATACCCACTTATGGGATCTTAAACAATTGTTTTGTTAAAAGCCTCAAATTTTAAGTTATATGAAGGCTAAGTAAGGTAGGCATTAATTAATTTATTAAAAATCTGAGAACCTTGAATATAAAATCTATTTCATACAACCACGAAGCTCCCATTGATTAATTTGTTTAAAACTTCCAGGTTAATGACCTGCAATTATTTTAATTGTTTAAAATCAAGTTTGTTTGTTTAAATCAATTTATAAATTCATTTTCAATGGTCGGTCAGTGATCTGAGAATATAGATTTTCATTTAATGACGCCACACACTTCTTGATAGAATTTCTAATTCAAAAAGAATTATGAAAGCATTTCTGTGATAAGCTTGAAACGTATTAGCGCATTGGAATCGATCTTACTTTAGAGTGCACTGGATTCACATTTTTTTATATAACATTCCGCTTCAGTTAAATTTATTGCAAGCGCAATTACGTTTCGTAATACTGTGTTTTGCTGGTTGGCTGATGAACTGCGAGATAAATTCTATTATTATGGCTTGTTAATTTGTAGGTGAGTGCAGTGAAATTCGCACATAATGATTTTGTTAAAAATTTATATTGTATACTGGCGGTTGATATTAGATTTTATTTTTATTTTAGACTTAATTGGTACTAGCTTATTTCTCTCATATGTAATTCATGTACTTCAGATAAATAATGTTGTTTTTATAGGCAGTTATGAATATACTGTGATATACTGTGGTGAAAGATTAAACACTGGTTTTTTTCAATTAAATTGTTGTTAGAAACTGAGTGTAGGTAACGTCTGTACACAATATATAACTGGTATATCCATTAATAGATCGATAGTTTATTAAATAAATTCCAACAATGAATAATTCTAAGAAAAAGTGTTAGTTTGCACCTGATTTTTTCTGTCTTTACTCCATGCTAATTTAGTAGTTCAAAAGACGAAACATTTTGTCTGATATCTCTTCTAGAAAAATTGCATCAGTTAATCGAAGTCTCTTGTGCTTTTCGTCCAATCCTAAACCAAGGCTTTCATGGCAAAACCAATAAAATTAAAAGCTTAAGTAAATTTAATTTAATAGATAATTCTTAACCTATTCGTCATCCATTCATCGTAAGATTGTCATCTAAATTTTTTTGCACGAACGCAATACCTGCTCTGTAGAGACAAAGACAATGTGCAAAAATAGAACAAATATGCCTGTTTGCAGCTGTCAATATTTTTTCTGTCTTTATGGACAGAAATATTTTCGTAGAAATATACCTATATATACCTATAGACTTATATTGGGGTCAGTTGCGGATCCAGGAGGCCCCTTTGGCATAGCTAAAATTTTATTTGCAAATAAGAAATAGGAAGTTTTTAATTTTATAAACATTGTGAACAGTGAATTAAGCTTTTGAGAGACAAAATAAACAAAACCAAGATGGTTCCATCTTAGTTGAAATAATGATCATTATTTTGAAAGCTTGATGCATTCGCCTTAAAAACAACAACATCATTAGATCCGTGTTGACTAAGGTTCAGCTCCATATATTAAATCTCAACAAAACGATTGGGTTGAAACAAAAGTGTCGCTTTACTTATTCCAATGTATTTGAATTTATTTTTCTAATAACCATACCAAGAAAAAGTCACCCTCATTACCTTGCAATGGTTTAATTATTTTTTCTGATGCAAAAACAAAAAAAAACTGAGAAATGTGACAGAAAAGTAATGAAGTAGTCAGTTTAATAACTTTACAGCCCACAGTAGTGCGTAAACCCAGAAAAATCAACGTCAATTAAACAGTTCGTTATATTAACTTTATTCTACCCACAGAGGAGCACTCTATTTCATAGATTAATATTATTAAAAATATAGTGACATATCAATCGTAGCACGAGAAAAAAATATTAAAAACACCATGCTTGGTAGGTACTAAAATTTATCGATTTTCAATCGTTAATTTTATCACAAAGAACATAACTTAATTGAACAAGTCTTGAATGTGCTGGTGACAAGGAAAAGTAAAAGTCTACCATAACTATTAATAGGGAACTAGTTTATAAAATGAGTGTTACAAAATGTTTGATCCTTAAAAATACAAAAAGAAACATATGGTCACCACAAAAAAAAACTAACTTGGTTTTGATGCATTGTTCGGTCCACTCCCTGCTTCCTTGGCCTTATCCATCATCTTTAACACATTTTGATGTTTCATTATTACCACGTCTTCATAAATTTTCAATTTCAAAGCGCACAAATCCCGGTATTCAACTTATCCACCATACGAGACACACAACAAATAATAATTTCAACACTTAATGTAAAAAATGTTCTCGCTTAAATTGTATGCAAATTTCTTAACTCCGAATTCTTTGAATTCCGAATTCCTCAATCTTTATTAACTTTCGCGTAGTAAAGCACACGATTTTCAAACAAATTTTTCTTTAGCAAACAGAAATGTCACCGAACCGTAACCGACAAGCTGCAACGTCTAAATGGCTGGATAATCAAACATTTGTTCAACTTTTGTTAAACGCGATTTAAAAAGGTGACTGATCAACGGCTACTAACGTTACCGTCATTCAGGCTTTGCTTCAACAAACACGCGACCACCACTTAGTTATTAAGTTGGTAATACAATCGCGAGCGCGTTGAGTTTGAACACAAAAATAAAACATAATATTATTATTAACTTTTTTTCGGTTTCATCTTTGGGTATTTTTGTTTTTGTTAACTTTTTTTTGTTATTGTTTTTAGATTTGTTTATAAATACTGCGAGAAAAAAACATTAATTCTGCATGTTGTATGAAAAAAAGTTAAGATTGATTATAATGGTTTTGTAATTTTATTTTTATTAATTTTTCTTTTTCGTTTGACGCAGTTTGTTATGATAACTCGTTTCGAATTGGATTCGATTGGGTTGTAAAAGGCATTCTGGCCATTTTAGGCACTTACATCGGCAATTTATTTGTTGGCTTAAGAGTGCTTGCTTGAGGATGTAAGTGCTGTTGACTGTAATATAAATGGTGCTTCTAACTTAACAATTTAACACAAGAGGGGCATATCTGTAACGATACAGTTTCAGCATATGGTGGAAAGGCTGCTAGGCTTGCGTCGCG
Organism: Sphaerophoria taeniata; assembly: GCA_943590905.1. Lineage (NCBI taxonomy): Eukaryota > Metazoa > Arthropoda > Insecta > Diptera > Syrphidae > Sphaerophoria > Sphaerophoria taeniata. Next base: position 1,716,522 of record OX016540.1, read on the forward strand.
TCAACCAGAATGACTTTGCTGACTTTTATTCGATACAATGTATTTTGATTGAAGGCGGGTGTGAAATAGTTATGGCACTTGTAAAGACATATTGATAGTCATGCAGTGATAAGAACTTTGGTATATTTACGAACGAAATTAAAGTTGTTTGAAATTCATTTCTTATCTCATTGCTTAAAAGGGCAGAAGAGTTTTTTGGAATTGTGTGAATTTGAATTATTAGTCCAAGATCGCAAACCTGTCAAATGGTCTTTTTCTATAAAGATAAAAATGGATCTCTAGCTAACCATCTTGTCCAAAGTAAAGATTCGTAAACAATAGACATACATACAAACAATCATCAATTCAAATTCACATCGGTCGTCAACGGTTGTTGACTCAACCATAAATTTTGCAAGATAGCTATATTTCATTTATGATATCCAAGATGAGTTTCATTGAACGATACTTAAGTGTCTTCAATAAAGGTCTCATAAATCGCAACGATCCAAGGTAAATTATATTATTTATCAATTCAAAGGTTAACAATTAGATCTGTGTACCGAATGTTGCTCAAGAAAATCCAAGAAGCACTGGGTGCATTTCGTGTAGTTAACTATGAATAACAGAAATTGGTCTTTGGGAAATATTGTAGAACCAAGAGGAAGTGTTCTTTAGTTCCCTGCTGCTCTCATCCCTGATGAAAATAGCGTTTGATAAGGTAGGCGTTTTGGTGGAATTTGCAAACTCAAAAATACTTGTTTTAAATGATGTGAGAGCAAGTTCTTGCGACAGATTCGAGGCATTTGTTTTGTTTCTTGTTGCCTTATTAAACATCAGCGTTGAACAGAATTGAGTGCTTTGACACTTAAAAATTCTCTCGACAACATTTTTAACTTGATGCAAATGAGATTTTAATTGGGTAAACTACACGCGGTTTTGTTTGGAATTTCGTTAACTGTTCCGGCATGTTGCATTAAAATAAAAACAAGATTTGTCATTATTGTATTATGAAATAATTTCTCTATTCAATTCGTCGATATTCCCGACAGTTATGTACAGGAGTCCGTCTCAAAAAATTGATGAATTCAATGTTTCCACATCTTGACTAAATCTTCAAAGTCTACTGTCTTGAAATTCACAATTGGTGTTCTTTGATTATTTCAAATTTTATTTAAAACAAAATAATTAACATTAAACTTAAGTTTAGCTTATCTTCTAAAAATCGATATAAAATGTAAAGCAAATAACAAATTTAAAGTTTTTCAGTTAAAAACAGAATTTCTAACAGAAAGGTTTTAAATAAATAAATTCATTCAATTTCGTTGCAATCTTTCGATCACATAATAACGTCAGAAGCATTTTCCTTCAGCACTTATGACTAGATCACGGCTTTAAAATTTTAAACATGAATTCCGTTCTTCAGTAGCGTGCCTCCATGTGTGCAGGATTATGTACATGTGAAACATCCTTCTTCGGTTCATTCCACGGTTGCGGCTGTACTTTGGCAAATGCCAAGAATAGTGAATTTCCCACCAGATAGACACCAGCGGCGATGAAAAAGATTATCTTCCATTGCGATGGATCTTTCTGCAATTAAGTGGTTTAGTTTTCGAGACTCCAAAAAGCTTAGTTCCCATTCAAACACTCACCTCATCTGTGACAATGAATCCAACAAGAAGTGGGGCAATGATACTCATAATGTTAGCCGCACAATTCGTAATACCCATCAATGTTCCAGCGTAATTTGGCGATAAATCAATGTGATTCATTTGGAAGCCCAAATAGCAGGCGGCATTCATACCTACTGTCACAGTTAGCAAGGCCACAGCCCAGCCAACGTGGTCTCCATCCATATATGCCATACCGATCAATCCAAGCATTGGAACCCACAATCCAATCGAGTTAAAGAACTTTCTGCTGAAAGCAAGACTCATGCAAGGATTTCGGTTTAAGACCTCCGAAATAATAATAAAAACAAAGCACAGTCCAAACATTGTCCAGTAAGGAAGAGAAGAGAGGACAGCATTCGATTTTATATTCAATCCCAAAACATTCTTCATGTAAGATGGAATTTCGGTTAGCAAAGTCCAGAAGCCCCAGTTGTTTGCGCAATGCGATAGCAAAAGTACCAAGAACGGTATCGATGTGAAGATACTGAACCATGGAGTGGAAAGCTTTTGGTTTGATTTGTCTTCGGATGTTTCAGTGCTTTGTGGCCTCCATTCGATGTATGCCTTCTCGTCTTCAGAAATATAGCGATTCTCAGATGGGCAACTTGATGCGAAAAAGAACCACAATACTGCCCATATCAATCCAGCTCCGCCAGAAAAGTAGAAAATACTTGGCCAACCCATTGACGAGGCGGCAAGTTCTCCACTGACAATCAACATCAGTGCTGTGCCAAATTGTGCCCCAGAATAGGATATTGTTCCCAATCTACCACGTTCAGAGAGTGGAGCCCATTTGGCTACCAGTGTGTGCGTTGAGGGAAAGACGGTTCCTTGACAAAGTCCTTGGATTACCCGGAGAGTAATCAGCAATGGGGCACCACCAACGTCAGCACACCAAGGTGTCAGAACGGCCAACAATGAGCATATAGTAAGACCACAAAAGACAACAAGCTTGGCACCGAATTTCTGTGCCAGCTGACCCGCGGGAACCTGGGTGCATACATAGCCCCAGAAAAAGCTGCTCAAGATAATTGACTTAGGCTTCTCTTTCCAATCGTATACCTATGGGAACAATGGAAAATCACATCTTGTCTTTAAATAAAACGTATGTAGAATGACTTACTGGATAGCTTGAATTGCTTTCATTTTCCTTGTCTGTCATGACCACAATAGCAACGGACATATTGACTCGGAGTCCATAAGTAACAGCCAGTCCGAAGAATATGAGTGCGCATTGCAAATGGCGAATTCCAATAAATGAGCCTAAAATACAAAACAAAATTAATCTATTAACAAATGTTGTTCTTCCCGAACACTCGCTTCATAAAATTCAAAATTGAGTTTAGGAGTTTCGCAAAACTACTCCACATTATCTTCATGATAACTCTGCTTATGAACTTTTAATGTAGTCAACAAGTATGCAATGCTTTAGGAATTAATATTAAGCTGTATAACAATTGCATACTTTGCAGCTAGTGTGTAAGAGTTACTGTCAAATTAACACTAGTTTAACAGTTATAATATAACAGAACCTCCTTATTTCATTCTTACTTTGCGAACGGGGTACATCAGACTTTTGTCTTATCCAAGATGCAACTGTACGGAAAAGGAGTGTGATAAGACATTTCACATTCTCGAAGTGAGGCTTCAAAACCAATCCCTGTTCACAACAGAATGACTTAAGCTCAACCCAAGGATCACTGATATACAAGGCATACAGAAGTAGCAAAAAGGAGTCAAGAATGTGCTGACGTTAATGAAGCAACGATGATACGAAATACGATCTGTTGTTAATCTGGTTTGAATACTTTCCGACAGATTTAAGTACTTAACTAGAAGAGTACTCAAACTTTTGAAATTTATAAACGTTAGTTCTAATGGGCAAATCAAGATCGGAGAAGGAGAAAATGTCTTACACAGACTCAAGGATCTCATAACTCCTGGGCCCTATTGCACCAACAACTTTTCACTTTTCACTTTGCAACTTTGCAAAATAATAGTTTTCTGCAAAGTAAAAGTAAAAAGTGTTTCACCAAAAATGAAAAGTTCTCGACTTTTCACTTTGCAAATTTCAATGTTTTTTTGCAAAGTGAAAAATGTGGGCGTTTCACCAACTTAAAATGTAACTTTTCATTTTCAGTCCTAATTTGAAAAGTTGCAAAGTAAAACAAATATAAGATTTGGGCTTCTTTTCCTTGTAATTACGAATTTAAAAAATATGTGAACAACTGTTTCGTGCGAACTTGCTCCTGTTTTCCAAATAATAACTCATAAAAACATTAAAAATAAAAACATGTAATTAAAAATCATAAATAAAAATTTAAATTTAAATATTTATCTTCAAAATACATTTAAGTCTGAACTTGGACCAGTGGTTTAGGCTGTAGATGCGTTTAATGACAGACTTTTTTCGACTTCTCTATCGTGGTAATGGCATATCTCATCAAAATCTCAACTTATTTTTGCGAATTCAATAATGCCATTATATGTTCTATGTGGCGCAAGTAAAAAGTAAACAACTCCACTAGTGATAAAAAAAAGCAAATGTCAAAAACAAAATTTAATGACAGAATGTCATAGAAATAGGGTGCTTTCATAAATGCATGGTTGCTTTGTTTACATGCGATCATTTGCAATCATATTAACGTCACACAAAATACTTGCGCATGTATTTAACGCTGCATTTATGAAAACTTTTTTATGATTTGCGTCATATGTCAAAAGATACCCTGGAAAATCGTTTTTACTATATACCTGTCTCTTTTATTGAGAAGGAAATGCAGATTGCATGTGAGTTTTTAAAGTTGCACATTTGCGCTGCAAATATTTGCATTTTGCTTTTATGAACATCTGACATTAATCATTTGCATTTATGAAAGTTATGCATTCGTCAGACTTTCGCAACCATGCATTTATGAAAGCACCCATAGATATTAATAGTGCACGTTTTTTTCAAAATTTTCAAAATGAGTCGTACTGATAAGAAAGCCAAAAAGTTAGCTGTTTTGGAAGTGGTAAAAAACAAAAAAGCTTTATCATTTCGTTATTTTTTTCAAATCAAGGATATTCTCTTTGCTTCCTTCCAAAATAACGCTGCGTCCAAAAAGTGGTAGGAAGTTGAAAATTAAGGACTGAATGTATTTCTTAATGACAGACCACAAAAAATTATTAAAAACAAACAACGGCCCCAGAAATGCAAAACCAAACAGTGTGGGTGAGCCATCCTCAACAATTAGCGGTATAAAACTTAGTTATAACTTATAAACCTATTCTCATACCTACTGATACTGAATAAACATATAAAATTTCATCAACATCGGTCAAGCCATTTCGGAGGAGTATGACCACTAAAACTGTGACAGAAGAATTTTATATATTAGATAATAATCTATTATAATGAAATTATATATAAAATTGAATATAAAACAAAAATAAACGAACTTATCAGAAACCGCAAAGAAAATTTTTGCTTTGCATATTATTGAAAAGCTTTTCAGTATTTGAAATGCAAAGTGCAAAGTTTTTTCGTTTGGTGCAACGAAATCAAACAATTCTTTGCAAATTTGCAAAACTTTTCACTTTTCAGAAAAGTACTTTTCACTTTGCGAATTTGCGGTTGGTGAAACAAAATTTGCAGAGAAGGATTTTTTTGTTTACTTTTCAAAATGTAATTTCCTCTTTGCAAATTAGCGTTTGGTGAAACAGAATTTGCAAAGTAAAAGTGAAAAGTTGCAAAGTGAAAAGTGAAAAGTCGTTGGTGCAATAGGGCCCTGATGCAATACTTCAAGAATCAATGTAAGACTTAAAACCCTTACCGAATTCCAAATTCAAAAATAGAAATAAAAGCATTTCATGCTACTCCACCACTTCTGTTGACAATCATGTCTAAGTGAAGATCTCAAAGTTTGAACGACGACTTCTTTAAACATTCAAAAATCACCTTTGCAAAATTTATTGCAGATGAAAAATTCAAATATTCTTTTGTTCGAGTTTGCAAACCTTCTAGCTTGTATTTAAACATACAAAATAATAACTTTTCAAGTAGCATGTTGCATGATTACGAGTTCGAATTAAATAAAATACAAATCGCAATCAAAGATCAATTGAAAGAAGCTATTATTTCCCAGCATGTCATTATCAATCGTCAAGCATGATAATCCAGACAGGTTGGCGAAATTATCGCACATTTTTATATCTCTATTGGGAAAACATATTTATCTTGAATTGTCATCTAGGAAAATATAATTATGGGCAAAAAATTCAACTACATCGCCTACTGATGTCGTTCTCGAGATCGCTGTTGGTGTCAGTGTGCAGTGCACAGAATTATTAATTTGGAATATGCAATCGCCTATAATAGAGTGACAATGTGATTTATTAATTTGAAATTCAACGAAAGCAATAGAAAACCTAACAAGCATGATTTATATCAGATCAGTGACCGAGAGAATTCTATAATTATTTCTATTTCACGATCATTGTAGTTTAAATGGACTGGCACCCACTTAACTCTTACAGTGATCATCAAGTTTTGTAGTGGAAGAAAAATTATTGTCCATAAAGAATCAATTAAATAAAAAATATTGAGCAATATGCTAAGAAGACAAAATCATCGAAAGTGTTAAAAATTAACCCAAGATAACGATTTGAAAACAAATAAAATTCGCTGTTAACCTGATCCAGATAATAGAACAACAAGTGCTAGTTGAAGAAGGGTGTAAGCATATTTATCAATCAATTTGAATCTAATCAGTTCATAGGATGTTATTATTGGCCTTGAAATTATTTGATTTACTTTTTATTTGCGCAAAAAGGCATTGAAGGTACAACAAAGTAAACAAAACATGAACGCATATCATTGACCATTGTTTGACCAAATAGCACGTGTGGCAAATTTTTAAATCTGTCGTCAGTATCAAAATATTATCTTTGAAGGACGATTATGTGGGATTCTTGCAGAACTGTTTTTTCAACTTAACTCCAGATTAAAGCTCGCACTTAAGACAGGGGCATATCTGCGAACAGAGATAAATGGGATAAGGATTACCGACGCAAGTAAAGATGACTTTATTCAATTTATGGCTTAAAACAAACAAACACAGATGATTATTTATTAGAAGCGTAATCGAATGCATATATGAGGTCAATTAGCTTCAATACATTACTTTTAAGGTCTTTATTTGCACGAAATGAGGAGCGACCCCATCGTTCTTTTTATAATGTGTTTAATGCCGGATTTCAAGTAATAAATTGTCTTTAGAATATTCGCTTATTTTTATACTTAATTTAAGTAAGTATACGCCATAGTGACTCAAAGAGTTAAATCTTTTTAACTTCATAACTGACCTGCCTATAAATGAATACGTCATGAACTCGATACAAAACATACAAATTTCGCAAAGTAATGCCGAGCTATCAGAATTGTAAATAATAAATCTAGAGCGTGTCAAAAATACAGATAAGACACACTCAAACGCAGGTATTTATGAGACGTCCAATATACAAAACGGAAAATCACAGATAGATAAAATTATAATCCGATGATAAAGTATCGAGATCCCTGAAAACATTTTTTAACAAAACCGAACAAATCAACAAAAATATTTTGATTGCTTTAACCACATAATTTACGATGTTTACATACATTTACTATACGGCTCTCCGCAGTTATCAAACAATTACTATAGTATTTTGCGATCGGTACTGATTTGAAAGGAATATATCTTGAAGAAATATAATAAAACAACTTCATGAAACAGTCTGACATTTCTGTCAATTATTATAAAGAGTTTAATGGCAGTCATTCAGTTTATGTGTACACATTTGCACGTAATTAAAGTAATGAGAATACCTGATGCTTTTGGTCATGGTATTTAAGGCGCACTATTGAGGAAAGTACTGTGGAACTATTTTGAGAAAACGATTTGACGACATTTTTTGTTCTTTTGTTTAAAAACTCATTTGTTTTCTTTCAACCAAATCGTGTATTTTTTTATCGATGAAGATAAATAAATCACATATAACGCTAATGAAAATTTAATTTCAGATTGCAACGCTAGTAAAACACGATCATGCATCATACAATCGAGTAAAATGCGATCGATTTTTTCGAAATGAAAAGACAATAATCAGATAACGTTGGTGAAATTTTTATAGAGCAATGTTGAGGTGGCTTTCCTTTAATTTCTTTTACTTACGCAGACTTCTACAAAACACTTTTCGTACACTTATTTTCTTAAGTTGCTTTCAGGACGCAGTGATTCCAATCTCAGCTTTTGTTATAGTGTCAAACCATGCACATTGCACTTCATTCACCTCTCCGCCTCTCTAAGAAGTCAAACAAAAATGTTAAGCCTATGATTTATTAAAATTATATGCAATAAATAAAATATGTCTGTAATGCCTACCGGCTACACTAGGCGCCACATACACAAAAAAAACTAACATTGCTCATTACAGTCCAGCTATACGATTTTCTGAGGCATGTTGTGCACGCGACAACTATTACGGAAGGTTATCGCAACAAAACTTACTTGAATCAAACAAAATAAGAACGAAAATAAAAAGACTGCACTCGACAGAAAAGGCTATTTTGTGTATGTTTGTGCTACTGCATAATTATAGTTATTAAATTAAAAACCAAACATAAAGAAAAGTAAAACAAACTACAAGATCGCTTGCGGAACTTCCTTGCGCTAACTTCCCCCAAGCAAGCGAGCTTAATGAATGTGTTTAGCGACAAAAATCTGCTGCTGTCTCATTATTTCTGAATTTACTGATCGCGAATACATTGTAGAAAAAAATTATTAAATTTTAATGAATTTCGAATAGAAAATTTGCTTGTTTTTTTTTTACACAATGCCATTGAGGTGTATTGGAATTTTGATAATAATTGGTGACAGCAAGGACCTTCTCTTTGGGACACACTGAGCTGGCGCCCAACGCCTACAAATCTAACTTGTCTTGCCATAATTGATTGGCTTGGATCAAGGTTTGCAAAACCTTCAGATTTGACAGAGCGATGAGAAACTTACTTGGTTTTTGAGGCTGGTCTAAGGCTTCCTTTGATTTATTCATCACGGTTAAGTTTGTTGGCTGCTTCATTATCCTTCGGTTTTGAATTCTTGAAAGTAAAAGTGAGTTTCTTCTCAAGTTATATTTTTATTTATTGGAGAGACACTGGTATTTTTATTTTCACTGATTAAACAAAACAAAAAACGACTATCAACAATTAATCTGAGGACTTAAAGTCTGTCTGGGATAATTGCACATTTGTTCAACTTCAGTTGAACAGAGTCAAAAGGCGAATGATCAGCCGCTTCCAGCGTTACCGTCGGACTAGGCTTCAACTTACAATTGCTTTTAAGATATTAGCTTTGGCAAACATGCGAGAGAGCCCAGAGCTCATACGAAATTGTGTGATCGTTGTTGGTTTCGGAATGACAGTCGGCTCAGCACGTCCAGACATTTGTAGGTAAACTTATGATATTGTTCATAAAGTAATCACTTTTTTATATTGGCACTAGGCTATGGTGTGTTGAGTGTAAAAATTCGTCAAAAAGCGGTTGATAAATTTGATTGTTCTGAAGTTAAGAAGAATAGATAGCGAATTTCAAGCCACATGAATTGGGAATCAAATCAATAAAAATCACAAGTTGATTTCCAGATAAGTCTGTGGATTGTTTTTGAGAGTTGATTAAAGAGAAAGAGATAAAACTTTATCAGTTAATGAAATGTATTTTTCGGGTGTTTTTTTAAACGAAATAGATAAATTGGTGGTTTAGGTGTTAGTGAGTAGAAAAAGTGTGGGGTGTGGGCCATTACCAGAACCTTTTCTTGAATGAACGCTTGAGTATAATTGTTATTCAAAACCATAGCTGACAGCAGGACTAAATTCACTTCGCTACCAAGAGTGATAATAGAAAAAATTTACAAAATCTACAAAGTAAATAAAATACAACGTTCAATGTCCTTATTCGATTATGAAATTGTTATTGGACTTTGAGGAGACCATTAAAAAACATAAATCAAAATTACAGTCATCGATTCATTCAATTTCTAAAGTGATCTTTTGTATACATACTTGAGTTGTATTGTTTGACATAGTTTCTTTATCTTTCAGAGTTAATTTTATGTTGACCAAATGAAAGTGAAGAAGGAAGTTAACAGAAGGTAGGTTATGAACATTGTATTGTGTTCAATGAAAAGTATAATTTTTAAACGTTTGAAAGTAGATCTGTGAGTTTATCCTCATGATCACGTTCATTCCTTATAATTCATAAACTGAATAAAGAGGATTTATTGAATTCAGGAATGGTACACTGCCAGATATCCACCATTTTTTGTTATTCACTCGTAGGCGTAGTTCAGTATTATTCCTAAATTAAGGCGGCGAGACATTCCAATTTGAACCACCCAGCGAGTCTCTTTATCATGTGTAATCCCTAGCTTTTTGAGGTCACTTACTTTTTGTATGTTTTACCAAACTACGCTGTCTTTTGGTCTTGATTTGTAGATTTTGACAACAAGGACAGTGTGATCCACCCATTTCAGCTGTTGGATATTGATTCTCCTGGCTACATAGGTGTTGTTTTTGTCATACTTCTGCCCCGTGATTACTATATGGCTACGTTATAGGATATTGTCGGAGTGACATTGGGAAAAGCATTTGGCGATCTCACAAATGAGGGCTTCATCATTAATCGTCAATAAACAATTTAAAAATAGACATTTAAAACACCTTTGCGGAACATTTCAACTCACTAAAACAATAAAAATATTAAAAGTCATACGCTAATATTTACAGATTGTCTATTAAAATTATTCCAAAAATAACAAGATGTTCTGTGTACTCAATTGTATATTTAAATTTTCTACGAGTTTTATTGACCTTTAAGAGCTTCAATTCTCTATCAACAAAACATTATAAGGTTTATATAACCTAAAGAGATGTCTCACAGACAGAGCACAATATTAATTTAACAAACAGTTTTATCATACCTAAACTCCCACATACGTTTTCTTGATTACTGAACCAAATATTTGATTTTCGAATTTGGCGATGAACATCAAAGTCAGGAAAAGCTGAGGTTTTATTGAGGAACGGATGGCTTTTAGATATCGGTAATGATTTTTGAAGATAAAATAAGAATGGAATGAAGAATAGTATTACCAAGAAAAGGATTGCTGTTAAATAAATGTACAATGAAACCAAATCTAGCAGTAGGTACTTCCCAAGGATATATTTTGACTGCATCTTTTCAATCTATCAATCGATTATCTGTGTTGTTTTTGTTCAATCTTATTGAAGTTTATATTCAGCACGCATGCAAAAGGCATAAATAATTACAAATGTAAATTGTCTTAAATATACATTATATTTAAATGATTTTATCACTTTTTTTAAAGTACCTTACTGTCTCCATTAAAAAATCATAAAGTTACTTCATTAAAAACAAACGTGGTTAATTGAAGATTTAAAAAAAAATGATAACATGAACGCGATCACTTTTGTGTTTACCTTATAAAACTCAATTACGACATCTGTCAGTAAATATTCCATGAAACTGGCCAGGATTAGACATTCCTTACATTAATTACATTTCTTCCAGAGAAAGCCATCATGAAACTTCTATTAGGTACCAAATGTCACATCACTCAACATTCTTCACAGCATCTTTCATTTCGAGATCAACTTGTTGATCGAGCTTCGAGCATTAATCAGACCGGCAATCATGCCAGCAGTTAACACATCATAAATGTGACTATCCACACACAATCGAAGAAAAAAAAACGGAAAGTGCAAACTTCATACGAAACGCGCGTATTTGACATTGAAAATAAATAAAAGAGTAAGTTAATTCCAAGAATTATTCAGCTCATACTGTGCAACAATGACGGTAAAAATTCTATGTGCATCTACTTCCAAATAAGCCATTGAGTGTCGGAAGCAACTTTAAACCAAAAAAATCATGCAATTTTTTTTTTTAATATAACGTATACGCTGCGTTGACCCTATATTCGTCTCCGTTGCCAATAGTACAAACCAAAAGCAGCCATTCAATCAAGTTCACCACGATGACGGTGGTTCGCGTTCAAAATACCTAATTAATTTTTGTGTTTCCTCAAAAAAAACTTTCCGGTGTCGCACAAAAATTCATTTCGAATTCAAAAAACGTTCATGTAAATGGTCGATTTCAAGATCGAGAAGCTTAGAATTGGCAAAACTCAACTTCTACTCTTTTTTTTGCATTCTCATTCAAAGCAGATGGAACCAATTTATATTTATTTATTTTTTAATTAAAATGATTTTTTTGATAAGTTAAATCTGAGTTATATTTGTAAACAAATTAATGATTTGGAAGACTATAAAATCCCAATTAAATTACATTATGAGGCATAATAAATCATTATTATTGAATCATCAGAAATAAGTCAAAATTTCATTATGAGAATGTGCAATAGTCTTAAAATATATTTTTATCAATAAATAATAGCAGAGATAACGCTCTTGAATTCTTTCGTTGTAATAAGAAGTAAATATTTGGTTTCCTTTTCTTTCCAATTTTCAATTTCATTGATTGATTGTGAATTGATTGGTTAACCCATTTCATTGAGCATTTTGTTCTTAACTTTGATTTAATTGCAAATAAACAACTGTTAAATTACATTTTCGATAAGATAAACAAAAAATACAGCAACATTATTATGTTATTAATTTATTTTTTTCGATGGATATTGACAATCAAGCTTGTCACTCAAACTCAAACGCAAGTCTGTACTGTGCAGTTAAAATTTCCAGCTCAATCTTGGAGTGTTTTTTCCCCAAGCTTCATTTTATGGGAAAAAAGCTCTAGTGCTTCTTAGGGGATTGCATAGTTTGGGGAGTTGAAACAAAAGACTACGTTTTATGAAGTTCAAGATAATTTCTATTTGAAAACATACAAAACGTAAGATTATGAAACACTTCAAGCCTTGCTACAACTTGAAACAAAAAAATAACTAGAAAATTAAGGATAGATTTTTTTGCGAAGGCAAGACATTTTACTAGCATTTTCTTACATGTTCTCTCATTTTCACGACAGATCCGCAATTCAAACATGACAGTTTACTATTTTTTTTTAAATACTCTCATAAAAAGGGAAGTCATAATTAATTAATTATTCCCACGCCTCTTTCCCCCCCAGATACCGCACGCGCTGGGGTCCATTTTCACCGAGTACGATTGCAATTTCGGTTGCTAGTCGTATCAGCACTTAATTAGAAATTATTTGTAAAAAATAAAATAAAAAAAAGCGTTGGCGATACGAATATCAGAAAGACAAGAGTTAGGGACTGCTTAATGCAAGCAGGTACAAAAAGGAAAAAACAAAATACAAAAAAAAATGCAAAATTTTAAAATCGAAAATTTTTAAAATTTTAAAGTCAAAAAAAAAATTATAAAAACACGAAAAAAAAACAATAAATAAGCGTGTAGAAGACACTTGTCAAGTTCGTAAAAAAGAAAAAAAAAACATTAATACTCATTGCCTCAAGGAGGGTGGAAGATTCTGTAGCACCGGATAGAATTTGGTGTACGAAAATAATATCGGCAACTTCACGACGTTTTTCCAGAGATTGTAAGTTTATAAGCCGCAACCGTTCTTGATACGGAGGTAAGTTAAAATTGTCAACCCATGAAAGTCCTCTTAAGGCGAAACGGAGGAATCTACGTTGTATTGCTTCAATTCTCTTTATATGGACTTGGTGATAAGGGGACCATACTTGGCTGGCGTATTTAAGAAGAGGCCTTACAAACGTGGTATAAAGAGATTTCGTAACGTAACGTTAGACCAACGTTTGACGAAACCTAAAGCAGAATTAGCTCTGGCTACGATATTGTCATAGTGAGACCTAAAGTTAAGCTCTCTATCACAAATAACTCCTAAATCTCGGATAGTTGTTACTCTGTGAACAATACATTCGTTGATATAATAGTCCCGTGTTTGCTGACTGAACCGCATACGGGAATATGTGATAGTTTGGCATTTGGAAACATTAAGTTCTAAATTGTTTTTTTTTTGACACCAAACATAGAAATTGTTTAAATCGGCCTGCAGGGGTAAAGCATCATCGGGTGAAGAAATCATTCTAAAGATTTTCATGTCATCTGCGTACATTGAAACTTGGGAATTTTCAATCACAGATTCTACGTCATTAATAGTCAGAATAAAAATAATAGGGCCTAGATGACTACCTTGAGGGACTCCCGATTTTGCAGTAGGTAAATGGTAAATAATGTCATTTTTCTCAAATAAGTTTGCATTTAAAATAACCATAACGAACCGTTACCTACCATCCTCGACAGCACATACAACGAAGTTGGCCAATAATAAGAGCAGGCAATGTTTCCTAAATGCACTGAAACTCCGTGTTTTTGTGCAAAAATTATTAAGTACTGTATTAAGAATAAAGAAAACATTGAGTAGTCTGATGCTTTCCACGTTTGCGATTATCATTAGAAGAAAGTAAGTGGTGAATTTTTAAAACGAAATTTTTTTGTTGGCCATTGATTTTACTTATGGCGTTTTTTATTGGAAATCTGAAAGTAGAAAAAAACATTCTGAATGCGTTCAATTGGGTAGAAGTGGCAGTTCTGATTCTAAAACGAAGAGAATTTCCCTACAGATTTAAAAAGCAGAATGCTTCCCTTAGCTTCTAGATTGCCATTAAATATCCAAAAATCCATTTTGCATTTAAACCTAGAACACCCTCTTCACCGGGGATTGGGATCTTACAGTTCATACCTTCTCTTTCAGAGTTTGGTCTTATAGAGTCTTCTACCTGCTCCTCACAGAGTTTGGTCGCACAGAGCATACCTACTACTCACAGAAATTGTTCTTTTCGGTGAATAACCACTCTTGCAGAGACGAGGTCGAGTTTATGTTCTTTCTTTGAGTAACACCCTGGACAACCGACGAGTGAAGACTTACTGAAATATTGTTAACTTTTATTTTGCTACTCTAAATATTTCTCAGATGGCTCGGGCATTTAGAGCGCATGGACACCAATGCTCCGGCCCAGAAAGCCTTCGACACTATTCCCGAGGGACGTAGAAGGAGAGGAAGACCGCGACTCAGGTGGCGCACACAAGTGGAAGAGGACTTCAATCAACTTGGAGTGCAAAACTGGAGACAGCTAGCTAGGGACCGAGCTGGCTGGCGGAGACTGTTGTTTGAGGCCCAAGTCCACACCAGACTGTAGCACCACCTTAAGTAGACTCTTAATTTCAATCGGTATTAAAAAACACTCACAAAAATCACCTGTCTGCTTTCTTTAACTACATTAACGCCAAAATCTCTGTTGACTCCAATTTTTTGAATACTATGTAGGTGTATTCTTCGAAACATCGAGAGAAAGAAATTCATCTACTTTGACAAAGATTATAAAAGACACCATAAGTGAAACCTTGCTTCTCTTTTTTTGCAATGAATTTAACTAACCTGTTCACATATTTTTGGCACATCAATGACCCTTACCGAACCTAACAAACCAAATATCTAAAGCAAAATCACAATGAATGGAAAACTACCAATACCAAATCTCGTTTGAAGAAATAAAACAAAAAAAAGAAACAACAGGTAGCCTCGACACCTCCGAAGGCACCTTTCGTCGATAATATCAATGAACAAAGCGTAGAAAGTATTTCACCGGCTCTCAGCAGCATGTAGCTGAATAATTATTGTTACTTAAGCCACGAACACCGCCCACGCCTAATTCATATTTATTGGCCTTCCGCTTGGTGTCAAATAAATAAAATTGCGTGCAACTTAATTTTTATTCACTTTACATGCAAAGGGTTCAAGATTTTTGTACCAAATAAGATGAAGTTAAAATTAATTTTGATCAACAAAATCAACACGCACTTGGCCATGCCCATGTCTGTGGAGTTTCGGCCACCAAATCCACTTGGTTGTCTTCAGAAGAGCCCAACAATCTGTTGAAGGGCAATCAATTCTTGTCGTTATGTTATACGCAAAAGAATCATTAGCTTGCGTTTTTTTTTTTGAAATGAGGCCAACGACTGATCAACTGCAAAGATTTTTTTTTTTGGATTTCCTGGATCATAATTTTAATAAAAAAACAAAAACAAAACAAAAAAAAAGCTATCAGAAACAGAATAAACATACTTTTACGAGCTTTCTTTATCTTAAATATAAGTGATGACCCTTCCAGTTATTCTTAAAAATACAATTGCCTTGTATCATCGTTGAAAAAATTATTTTCACAACCGCAATTTTGTCTAAGTTGTTTTGAGCCAAACTCTTCAACGAGGGAAGGACACTCGTAGTACAACCATTGCCAACCGCATGCATCGCAAAATCTATTTCTGGATAATTCTATTTTTGGATCAAACCAATATCTCTATAAATTTCTAGTGGCGTACTAACCTGTCCTCAAGCCATCCTTACGTTGTGCTGTAAATAGCCAATGCATTTCTAGTTGGTCATTATGATTTTTTTACATAGTTTCATCCTTACCCTCCCCTTTCTAATTTTACATTGGAATGTTTTATTTTTAGCTTGGGAATTCTATTTTATTACGACACTGAATGTGTATCCAGTTTAACCGTACAAGAGCGTGTGTCATCAATGATACAAACCAAGCGAACACGCGTCTTTGATAGGAAACGAAAGAGCTGAGCGACGAACGCGAAAGAGAATATAAAACACATTTTAGTGGCTAAAAGATAGTTCGACAAGCAAAATTACAAAAGTAGGTTTTTGAATTGCATTTTGAGAAGAAATAATAAGTAGCTGGTACAGTTTTAACTTTTCCAACAATTTCTCCGAGACTATAACTTGTTTTGGACAAACGCAGACGACAAATGAGTAAAAACTGTCCAAAGATGGGACGTGCGGTGTGAATTTGCAGACATTAGTTGGTCAAGAGAGTACAAGAATTGTCGTGGTCATTTCTTCTCCGCTTGTTCAACGGATCGGATCAGAGCGGCAGATTTGAAATTCGCACGAGACAGCTTTGTTGATTTGTTATTATTTTCGTTGAAGTGTTAAGATCTAAGTCGAAACAAACTAACTTATATATAAACTAAAGTCGATGTACAATGACAGCCAAATCGTTTTCGCTCATCAAAAAGGGTAATACGTTAACAGTTAAAGAGTTGTAATGTTTTTTTGAGTAGGCACTCAAGTGCCTATAAAACCAGAATCTAAATGGACGCCTTGCACCTCTTAACAAGACAAAAAGCTTGTTGGTTAAAATTAAAAGTGTTCAATTCAATTCAAATTTTAAAGTTCAACGTTCCTTTGTTTTTTCTTATTGTAATAACGTGTGTAACCGATAAATTTAATTTTAAAATTTAAAAATAAATTTAAGTTTATGTAAATAAATAAAACTTTTTGGTGCTGTTGTGTAGTTTATTCAAACGTTTTTGAGAAAACTATTAACACTGAATGGAATCACAAAGTCACATTTTGGTCGATTCTCAACTGTTTCAAACAAAATTCGGATTTTAAATTCAAAAATATAACAAATAGATCTTTATCACTCTTTAAATTCTTCTAACTGTGTTTAACCTTTCATTTTCTTTTAACAATTTTCAGGACCAGTTTTTGGAATTCGCCATGTTCAAGCCTTATTCCTCTTTATATGCTGCACTCTCGGAATCCAAATGCGCGTAAATGTTTCCGTTGGTATTGTTGCAATGACAAACGCAAACTCAACAAATGCTGATTTCCCAGTAAGTCAGTTCGTTTTTTAAATACTCAATTTAGTTACTTAACTGATTTCATTTGGTGTTCAGGAATTCATTTGGAGTGAACAAGAAAAGTCCTACATGCTAAGCAGTTTCTTCTGGGGATCATTGTGTACACAGTTTTTGGGCGGCTACCTCTCAAGCCAGTATGGAGCAAAGCAACTCCTTCTAGCCTGTACGTTGGGTGTTTCACTGCTGAGTCTTCTAACTCCCACAGCCGTGATGTATGGTGGTTGGCAGTTGTTTTGCGTTGTTCGCGTCTTCCAAGGAATCTTCCAAGGTGTCATGTTTCCCTGTTTCTATTCTCATCTCGCCAAATGGTGTCCGGTCGAGGAACGCAATCTTCTCGGTGGAATCACACAGACTGGCATGGACATTGGTTCGGCAATAGGATTTGCTGTTAGTGGTTTGGTAGCTGCTTCGGATCTTGGTTGGCCTGGAATGTTTTATATTCCAGGAATCTTAGGAATACTATGGTCAATTTTGTGGATTAATTTTGGAGCCAACAGCCCAGAAGAGTGTCAAATGATATCATTGGCGGAAAAGAAAAAAATCCAACTGTCTCTGGAACAAACAACGAATTCGAGTCGAGGCAATAAAGTAGTTCCGTGGAAGGCGATTTTCACCTCGGCTCCGTTTCTTGCCCTTACATTGGTTAAAATCAGTTTGGCTGCTAGTTTTTTTACACTCATGCAACAAGTTCCAGCCTACATCCATGGAATCTTTAAGGTCGGCATCAAAATGAATGCCGTGTACTCGGCAGTTCCGTATGTTTTTATGTGTATACTGTCTTATGTGTTCCTGATTGTCGCTGACGTTTTTACAAAAGGCAACGATGTTCGTCTAGCGCTGGTTCGCAAGACAATCAATTCAATAGCTTGTTGGATTCCGGCAGCAGCTCTGGTAGCACTGGGCTATGTGAGTGTGGAACATGTGGCGACTGGTGTGACTTTGCTGATTGTTGCGGTATCAGCATGTGCAGCTCAGGTGATTGGGAGCAGCTTGAATCACATTGATCTGGCACCTGATCATGCTGGAATTCTTTTTGGCATAACAAACACATTGGCGAATGCTGTTGGCATAGTTTCACCCCTTTTTGTCGGAGTTATAGTTTCGGATGAGGTATGAAAGCATTCGCAATTTGTTTTTTACTAGAATTGATTTTGATTTTCTTAAATTTCATTAGGGCGATAGAAGCCAATGGAGAGTTGTCTTCATTGTCATAGCTGTGATATTATTTATTGGAAACTTAATTTATGTGATATTTGGTGAAATGGAAAAACAACCTTGGAACGAAGGTCAAGATGTAGGTGCTGATGTCGAGAAGCCCCCGGTCAGTCAACCAATTGCCGTCGAACCGAATTTACCTAGTTTTAGATTTATTAATTAGAATTATGTTAACTGTAAGGTTATTTATCTAGAATTAGAATAGATTGACAAATAGACTGATTGAATTTTACTTTTGAAGACTTTTTTGTAAAGGCAAACATTATTTTTGGTTAAGATTTTGGTATTTCTTATCTTTGTAGACTCCAGAATTCACAAAACGTGTAGTATGATTTTATCACCTTTTTATGAGTTCTATTGTAGAATGATGTATATTATCTAATAACAAATAAAATTCATCGTAGAAGCAATACACTTATTTTATTTTAACTATAAAGTGATTATCCAACCAAGGAGAAAATTTTAAATACTAAAAAAAAGTTGAAAGTAAATTTTACAAATTGCTGAACAAAACAAACAAATTTGTTTAAATAATATTAGGAGAAGAAGAAAGTATATTGATACGAGAATCAAGAAATACAAGAGGATAGCCGACAGAGTGCAATTTTTCTAAACACGGTGAAAATTCATTTACAGAGACCAAAAAAATAGAAGACAAAGAAAGGAGCCCTGAGGCATTCCGGAAACAGTCGTCAACAAAATGAAAGAGTGCCTCATAAAAAAGTATTTCGTCGAAATTTTACTAGAGCTCTTACAATACACCACGATTTAAAAAAGCAGTCATTCAATTTGTAATGGACCATGAAAAAAGATCATTTAAAACATGATTTTAATTGAGGCTTTGGGGTTATTTCAGAATAAGTTCTAAAAGAAACACGCTACTGCCGCTCTGTTTGGCAAAAAAAGCTTTCCTCTCTCTAATTTAAGAACTTCAAGGACAGTGCTCATTTTTCGTTCTCAATACAGTATTTCAGTTCAACAGAATAATCTTTTATTTCGGGTGTTATCTTAAATAAGCTTGATTACTTTGAATTCGATATTTTTTATGATAACAAATAAAGCAACGAGCAGTATTTCTGTTGATTATCATTGTCGTAATTTCTTAGCTACTCACATCTTTTTATATTATCTCTTTGAGTAAATGATCGGTGACAGTGTTACCACACGTCATTCTCAAAAATTTTTGTGGCAAACGTTCTGTTTAATTACTAAAGAAAGTAAGCACATTCCAAATTGTTTAATTCATCAAATTCGGAAAAAAATTCAAAGTCAGTTCAGTCAATTTAAGGCTCCCAAACACATATATATGTGAAAATGCTTCTTTTTCCGAGTGACATAGACTGAGTACGTTGCAGTGATCGCTGTATTTCGGCAACGCTGATCAGCTAACGACACGTTCTTATCATTCTTTATTGAAAGTGGTGCTCTTGAATTATTGTTTATGTTAGCTTTCAGTCTGAGTAAACAACTCAACTGAGTTCAGACCAAAGTTGTCAGAGAAGAATTTGTTGAAATCAGTTTAAGAAATTATGCCCAACATACAGAACGGTACTTTACCTACTAAATTTTTAAAGGTGTAATCACTAATTTCCAATTTCAATTTTATTTCGTTTTCTAATAAGGTGCTCTGCCACAGTCTTCACCATCGCTGCCCCGCTTTGGAACCCGCCATTTTCAAGCATTTATGGTTTTCCTCTGTTATGTGTTGAATTTTTTAGGCAGAATAAATTGCTCTTTCGCTCTGGTTGCAATGACAAATGCAAAAACAACAAATCCCGATTTTCCAGTAAGTGAACACACTCCAAAGAAAATTAAAATTAAAATTCATTGATTCAATAGGAATACAATTGGGACGAGAAAAAAATGTCCTACATAATAAGCGCTGCAAATATCGGGGCCACTGTTGCCATGATACCAGGGAGTTTTATGTGTCGTTGGTTCGGTGTCAAAACTACAATGGCAACATCAAATCTGGGAACTTCACTTTTGAGTCTCATCACACCGGCAAGCATTCCATTCGGTGGATGGCAAATTTATTGTGTCATTAGATTGATTCAAGGCATATTTCAGGGTTTGTTCTTTCCATGTGCCAATCAACACTTGGCAAATTGGGCAGCTCCTAATGAAGTTACACGTTTGGGAGCCTTGTCAATGACTGGAATTTCGGTTGGGGTTGTCATGGCAATGTTTACCTCTGGTTTTATAGCAAAATCTAGCTGGGGCTGGCCGGGTATATCCTACTTTGCAGGAGTACTTGGATTGGCTTGGAATCTTCTATGGCAGATTTTTGGAGACAGTTCTCCGGCAACATCCAAGTTCGTCAGTCATCAGGAAAAGGAATTCATTTTGCAATCGCAACAGAAGACCAAGAAAGACAGTTGCGAAAAGATTCCGCTACCCTGGAAGGCGATTTTTACATCGATTCCATTTTTGTCGGTGCTTACTGTGCAGACAGCCGCATATTGGGGCTATGTGACGATTTTACTGGAGATACCGTTGTATATGAATGGAATCCTGCAAATGGACATTCAGAGTAACTCAATTTTCTCATCTCTGCCTTTTATGGCGGCATTCTTCATGTTATTCGTCTATCTCTACTTATTCAATCTTTTGATGAAAATTTGTTCGAAAAATGTTTCCAAGAAGATCATCAACACAGTTTCAATGTGGATTCCGGCTGCTGCTTTGTTTTGGATTGGTTTTTTGGATGCCCCCCAAAGGCAACTAGCAGTTTTTCTGATGGTTATCACTGTCGGGGTTAATGCCGGGGTGACTGTCGGCAGCGGAGTCAATAATATTGAATTGTCACCTAATCATGCGGCGTTTCTTGGAGCTGTTATTGTAACGTTTAAAGGAATTGCCTCTATAGTCGCTCCATTGTTCAAGGGAATGGTCGTTGATAACATGGTAAGAGATTATACATTTTATTTTTCTTCCCAATTTGATTTTTTTTTTTTTTTAAGAATGATCGCGCTCAGTGGCAAATTGTATTCATGGTTGCGGGATCAATATATTTCCTTGGAAATTTGCAGTTCTTATGTTTTGGTACAACAAAGAAACAGTCCTGGGATAATGATAATTACTTAAAATCGAAAGAAGAGGCGGAACTAAATGATCTCATTGAGAAACCTAGCGCTTTGGAGAAATAATTTAAGTATCATTGAGAGAACATACAATGTAAGACTGATAAAGGCAACTGCTACTTAATTAAATAATAAAATAGAACATTTAAGATTACGGAAACCAATTATTACTTTAAATCATTTTGTAATTTTTGAACGCTTATCGAGCTTTAGTCATCTGATGATATGTATAGCGTCTGACCATGGTTGAGTTTATGTTTTGATTACTCAGTTGAAAACTGTTTGTTTACCTTATATACTTGCTTGACGAATTGGCTCTAGACTTCTGGCGATAAGCTATTTTAGTGCCTCTAAGAATATGCAAATAAAATTGTTGTTTTATTGTTCATGTGCAAGTAGGTATATATTTGCTGCAAATAAAAATAAAAAATAAGACATACCTACCTTTCATTATGGATGAGAAGCCATAAAGTGTGATTCTGATTAGATACATTTTATGCGACAGTTTAAAATTGTTTCTATATAATTAAAAGAGACGTATAAGGCTGCACCCACAGCAAGCACACTCAAGGATTTTAGATTAAATTTACTAAAATTCTAAAATTAATACCAAACTCTAATAACTTAAGAAAAAATGTGTTACTTTTTAAACACAAGAATAATTTAAAGCTCTTTTGTTCACGCAGAATAATTAAACAAGCACTAATCTTAACTTTACCCTTATCGTTCAATTTGTTTCATTCGGGCAATTGTTAATAATGACGATACCTTAAATCTTTGTTGTTTTTTCTCTTGTATTCGGGGGTTATCTCCTGGATATTTCACAAAGAATTGAACAACGATTTTGCTAGGAATACCTTCTTTATTTTGATTTCAAGGTCAATACGAGATAAAAGCCATACATAAAAGTGCAACGATAGAAATCAATTTGCCAAATTATTATATCGTTATTTCTTTTCCAATAATCATAACTTAGAGTTTGCTTAACCCAGTTGATAATAAAGATAAGACAATAAAACATTAGTACTTCAACGACAAGCCTTTGCGAACGACATAAAAAAGCGATTAAAAATAATTTTGAATTTTTTGAGCCAGTCAGTTTGGAGTCCGAATGGCCGACACTAAGTTGGAATCGAATCTAAAGAAAACCAACATGATCTCGAAAGGTAAATGACATACAAAAGCCTATTGTTTAGTCAAAATTGTAAATAACTGAGAATTTCTTATCACAGGTCCGATATTTGGCGTTCGCCACGTTCAGACCGTTTTGTTGTTCTTCGGGTTTGTTGTCAACTTTATGGAACGCTTGGTAGTGTCAGTAGCACTGGTCGCTATGACAAATGCTGAAACCACAAATCCAAACTTTCCGGTAAAATTAAAATTATACTTGCTTTCAAAAAGGTTAAACAATATCGTAACTCTATCTTCCAGGAATACGACTGGACTACGAAGGAAATGTCTTACATCATAAGCAGTGCCTTTTGGGGAATGCTTTTCGGAATGCTCCCAGGAACGTTCTTGTGTCGACACTTTGGAGTCAAAATAACCTTTGCAGTCTTTCTCTTGGGATCGTCTCTTTTTGGAATCATAACTCCGGTTTGCATACCTTTCGGCGGATGGCCTATCTATTGTGTGATTCGAATAATTCAAGGCATATTTCAAGGAATATTCTTTCCATGTGTTGCCGATCATTTGGCGAAATGGTCGCCCATTGAAGAGAGGACATTTTTGGGAGCTTTGTGCCACTCGGGTCTAACAATCGGGACAATTCTGGCTATTGTTGTTTCAGGATTCATTGCAAAATCTAGTCTCGGCTGGCCGGGAATCTCGTATGTAACGAATGGTCTTGGTCTTGCTCTATGCGTAGTTTGGTTGATTCTGGCCGACGACTCTCCCACAACATCGAGATTCATTTCTGACGAAGAGAAAAAGTTTATTTTGGCATCACAGCAGAAGATCGAGCGAAATGAGAAAACAAATCCAATTCCATGGAAACAAATTTTTACCTCCCGGCCTTTTATATCACTTTTGATCGTTCAATCTTGCGAAACATGGGCACATACATCGGTTCTTTCTCAGTTACCCTTATACATGCGGGGTGTTCATAAAATGGATATTACCACCAATGCAATTTTTTCAGCACTTCCGTATGTGGCTATGTTTCTGATGTCATTTGTGTATTTATTTGCTGCTGATGCTTTAATTAAGAGAAAATGTGTTAATTTGACAGTGCTGAAAAAATCCATAAATACAATGTCAATGTGGATCCCAGCAGTGGCTCTTGTTATAGTCGGATTCCTGGATTCCGATCAGAGGGTCTTGGTGATTGTGTTGATGGTAGTTGCAGTTGGTTTTAACGCTGGTGTTACCATTGGCCATGGATTGAATGCAATTGATTTGTCTCCAAACCATGCTTCTCTTCTGGCGGGATTGATGTTTGCTTTTGTTAGTATAACAGCTGTGGTGACTCCATTATTTTCTGGATTTGTTGTGACTGATCAGGTTTGGATTCAATAGTTATTTAGAGTTTACATTATTTATACAAAATTTATCGATTCTAGACTGATCGAAAGCAATGGCAGATCGTATTCTTAACAGCGGCTGCTGTTCACTTCTTTGGAAACTTGCAATTTTTATTCTTTGGAACGACCAAAACACAGCCGTGGGATGCTGAAGATTTTCTTGAACAAAATAAAAGCACCGACTGTGAAAAACCTCGGGAATCTGTCATTATTCCTGCAAAGTACTAACCGATTCACAAACACATTAATACAAGTATTAAGTCTTTCTATTTATTTCGCATATTGTATGTAAGAGTTTAATGTTATCTTATTTTATCTTTTTTATATTTTTAATGATTTTCTTTTTGATAAAAAAAATCGATTAAAAACTAGTTTAAATTTTCATGTCCCTGATAATATGAATGGACTTAAGCTATGCGATCGGAAGTGTTTATCTCTTTTTTCTATTATAAGTGTTTCCCAAAGGAAAATTTAGACAGCAGCATGGTGAGTTGGAATTTGTTAAAACATGGATAGTATCCGTTAAATAGCAGGAACCAAATCGTTTATAAAAATGATTGTTACGAGCTGGACCAAACTGTTCTTGATGCTGACAGTGAAAAGACTGTTTCTTACTTGAAATTCATGGTTTTGTTATGACCCACATTGGGGTCACGAAGTAACGGACTTATTTCAACTATCCTTTTTACAATGTTTCGTAACATTATTGCAAGTTCGGCGATTGTGTTTGGACATCGTAATGAGGACAAGGGAAAACAACCTCCAAGTGCTTCGTCGGCTTTATTGGGTCATTGATTGAGTTTCAATCTAGAAGTGTGAATTTGTTTTGATTTGTCGTGTACGAGATATCGAACAAGCAAGTCGTCGTCGTTTAATTTGAAATATTAAAATAATAACATAACAGTTTTATTTCTTATGTGTCTCAATCTGATTCTGAGTATTTGTAGAAAAAAGTTTGAACTTCCTTAAGCCAATGGATTACAACAGTTAAAAGTCCACGAATAAATTGTATTTGATAATTTTTTCCAATTTACCATATGGATTTAATGTTACTACTCGAATCAACGACCGTTTTAGTGACACCGTCACTACTGCAAAGGCAAACCAACAAATCATATCGCTGTCAATGTACTGAAGTTCACAATATTACAAGTTATTGCACAACAAATTAGCATAAATCATACGAATTGTTATGTTTTTATTTGCCACATAATATGTCTCTTCGCTATAAATTTCTTCATTCAACTTAGAACAACTACCGTTTTGACGTGCAATTAAATTGATGATATCTCTAGTTAAGCAAGTCAAGAAACGATTGAATAGATTAAGCACATTTAGCTAAAGCATTCCAATCAAACAGTCAATGTGTGCGGTTAGTTTCGTGTCGTTTGTCGTACTTTTTGCCAGTGCGCTAAGCATTATGGATCTTCATTTTCATTTAATTAAATGCATAACACCAGTATTATTTGATGAAGCGTGCGTCGGTAAAAATGTAATGGAAATTAAATGAAGAATTAATTATAAAGTAGAAAACCACGATTTGTAACCAGGTGTGGTTACTGATTGGTCTGTGGAGTTAATAAAGAATAATTAACTTAACGCCATTTACACTTTTTAAAGACCGTTTACAATCTTATGCAGTGTAAATTTTTGTTTGCATTTATGCCGTTAGTTGATTATTTAAGAAAATATAGATAAAAAAAGATCACTCTTGAATCTTGACATTCGGAATATTACAAAATTGATAACTCATCGATTTTTGACTTTACTCCTCATTCATTAAATAATTTATTTTGCCAGCCACTATATTTAAAATTGAATAATAATAATTAATATGTAAAATAATAACTAATAATTAATTTAAGTTAAAAAGGAAAAACGTACAAATATGTTGCAGTTTTTTTAATAGGTAGGTAAGCTCACTTTTAAGCTGCGTTGTTTGTTTTTACGTTTTTGATTGAGAATAGTTGAATGAAGTTGAAATCAATCAAATGCAAATGACTGATTTCAACTGGTTTTTCTTATTTTTAACAAAACTATTTTCATTCCAAGCATTTAATGAATTCAAAAATGTTTGTTTTGTTTTCATTCTGCACATCTTTTTCGCTTTAATTATTTTACAGAGTGTATCAGAACAACGTTCATAGCTGCGGAGAAAATTAACACGGGCTCGAAACCCATTTGAACGAAGAATTTTAATGCTTCGTTCTCTATGATTCTCAGCGTTTTGTGTCTCCTAAAATTTGTGTTTGTGTTGATAGAAAAATCGAAAAAGGTATCAGATTTCGATCTCCACAATTTTCATAACTTTAAGTGATGAAAAGGAGTAGCTTCTCATGAAAAAAGGTAGGATTTTTTCCGGCCAAATGTTACGCGGTTAAAAGTTCTCTCCGGGATTTCATTAACCGGGATTTTGATTTCCTGCCTTTTGAACGTAATGCGAAGTTTGGATGATGAAAAAAATATTCTCAAGATAAGAAAATAAAATTTTTGGACTAAACAAGCAGAGTAAAATATGTTTGTTGACTTTGAACACCTTGTGTCAAGTCGAGATGAAAACTATCTTTAAACTTTGATTTATAGAAGAGGTTAAATCTTTTATGACGTATCAATGAATTTATTACATGATAGTTACTAGGAATTCTAACTTGCTCGGCGACCGTACATACTACAGAACAATCACTAACCGCTTTGAAAGACTATTGTAATAAAATTCTGATTAGTTGATGGAAAGTCTTTAAGACATCAAGAAGTCTTTTTAATTGTTTTTTGTGAAGATTCATTCATAACTTAGAACGTGATAATTTTTTAAGTAGCTTAAATGTTTACCGAACAAAGTAAAACCGCGGAAGAATAAAAAATAACAAAAAATAAATAAATTAATAGAAATGACTAAAAAATCTTTTCAAAAAGGTAGGATTAGTTTCCGTTAATATCTTTTTACGATTTATAAAATTGTTAGGTTTTGTCATGTTTTGTTTGTGAAAAAGTGAAATGAATTAGGGATTTGTGTTAAATTTTCGATGGTAATGTTTCTTAACTCAAACGCGAATGTGGGAAAAATGTTGTTATTTCCGGAAACAATGTTTAGTTTTCAGAGTTTGAGGCCCACCCATTTTTTGTATTACTACTACTATATTTTTCTACTCATGATAGGACCTTAAAAACTAGTTTTCCAAATTATTTGAAGCAACAAAATTGTGCAACCAATTATTCAAAGAGATCTTGAATATTTGGTGCTGTTAATTTTCTTTAAGCAGCCTATGGCCTCAGTTGCCAGTGCTGCTATGTGCCTGTAGTTCGTATCATTCATGTGCGAAGTACTGTAATGTCAATGTCAATGTCAAATTTTCTTTAAAAAAAAAGCTACTAGCAATAAAAATTTGTTAAATAATTACAGGTCCTACTATTGGGGTTCGGCACATTCAAGCGCTGATGCTCTTTCTCTGTTTCGTGGTGAACTTCATTGATAGACTCAAAATTGCTGTAGCAGTAGTAGCAATGACCAATGCCGAAGCCTCAAATCCATCCTTCCCCGTGAGTATATAATTGCTTTCAAGCATTCAAATAAACTTCAATGTACATAAATCTTACAGGAATACAATTGGGAAAAGAGAGAAAAATCTTACATCCAAAGTAGCTTCTACTGGGGTCTAATTCTGACCCAGGTTCCAGGAAGTTTCTTATGCCACCGGTTTGGGGCCAAAATAACAATGTTCATCTCTACATTCGGATCGGCTGTTTTGAATTTAATCACACCAGTTTGCATACCCTTGGGTGGGTGGCAAATTTATGCCGCAATAACAGCACTTCAGGGAATGTTTCAGGGTTTCTTCACACCTTGTATTCATGAGCATATAGCCAAATGGTCCCCAATTGAAGAACGTAACCGATTGGGTGCGTTTGCGCACACTGGAATCGAAATGGGTACAATCATAGCCATGGGTATGCCAGGATTTATAGCTCAATCGGCACTGGGCTGGCCAGGAATATCTTATGTTTCGGGTGGCTTGAGTCTGGCTTGGTGTGTCATGTGGGCTATCCTGGCTGATAATGATCCGAGTATTTCGAGATTCATCAGTTCGGAAGAAAAACATTTTATACTCTCATCACAACAGAAAATCGATCATCAGCAGAAGAAAATTCCAATACCCTGGAAGGCTTTGCTAACTTCTGCTCCGTTTTTTGCTCTAGTGGTGACTCAAAGTGCTCAAGCGTGGGGATTCAAGACAATCCAGGGTGAAATACCGTCTTATTTACATGGCGTTTTGCGGATGGATCTCAAGAGTAATTCGCTGTTTTCGGCACTTCCGTATCTTGTGATGTTTGTCATGACATACGTTTATCTTTTGGCAGCCGATATAATGATGAAGAAATTTGGCATGACACTGACAACCTTACGGAGAACAATTAACTCCATATCGATGTGGATTCCTGCGGGATTGCTTGTTGGAGTTGGATTTTTGGGCGAGAGTCAGAAGACTCTTGCTATAACATTGATGACGGTCACTGTTGGAATCAATGGAGGTGACACTATTGGTGCTGCACTTAATGCCATTGACTTGTCGCCAAACCATGCTGCAACACTTATTGGAATCATTAACACGGCAATGAGTGCGGTTTACTTGGTGACGCCTCTGGTTGTTGGTGTTATAGTGGGTGATGGGGTATGGATATTTTCTGTTTGTGTTATTTTCACTGTATTAACGTTTGGCTTTGTAGACCGACCGAACTGAATGGCAGATTGTATTTTGGATAACATCATTGGTCTTGTTTTTCGGAAATTTGCTGTACGTTTTCCTTGGAACAACTGACACTCAAGCCTGGGATGACGAGGATAGTGATAGTAAAATTAAACCTGAAAGTTATAAGAAAACAGATGATGAAACTAAAATATCAATCGATGGAAATGACAAGAAGTAGAGTTGCCATATACTTTGTAATCTAAGTTTGTAATTAATTGTAAATACACAATAAATGTATAAAGTACCTACATTTTAAGGAGAAACCCAATATGTTTTTTTTAAAATTATAACGACAAAATGTCATTGAATGTACAAACATCTTTCAATGCTGAGAATATCTGCAATCTGAGTAATATTATTTGTCTTAGGTTTATTTACACATCTGTGTTCAAAGCGAAATAAACAAAAATAACAAGAATTAGAAAAAGTAATGCACACTTTTCTTAAAATTTTGCACGCGCTGCTTTTTTTTATCCTGAAATAAATGACTTCCAAAGTTCAATGCCAATATCATCAACGTTAAATTTATCAAAAACAGTTGCCTTTGAGGCACAATAAAGTAATTACGTTCGGGAGATAACAAATTATTCCTATTTCGGGAAACGAATGTTAAGTTAGAAACACTGAAATGTTATTTAAAGATTTGTCAATAAGTTACAAATTCTAGTTTTTTTTTTTTTAAGCAAAAGCAATGCCAGGAATCACGAAATTTAAGGCAGTTTAAATATACCTACAAAGTTCTCTCGGAGCATCCTAGAGCATACTTTTCCGCATGTGATAAGGTTTATGAACCATTTTCCGGTGTCGTATGAAAAAGCTGTTATTTTGTCAAACATTACACACATGGCACATTTCTGCAGAGTTCAGAATACTAAAATTAATTCAGTTAATCCACAAAGAAATAGTTTGCAATGGCAAAACAGTGAAACTCGAAAAAGACATACTTAAAAAAAACAGTTTCTTTTTAATTAAAAAATAAAACTTAATAGTATGTACATAGATATTAACTAAACATATTTAAGAAAAATCACAGCCTAGCTTAAACTAATCAGGAAAAATTTTCTATTTTACACACATAAGCTACTCAACGACTCAGGCTTCAGTGTAAGACTTTTTACAGGGGCCACTTTTTCTTGACCTTCGATATTTGGTATTTTAACTAAATAATTTTCATGGTTCCAAACTTGAGTTTTTGATGTGCCAAGAAATATAAATTGTAAATTGCCCAGAAAGAATACGGCCGCTGAGATCATAAAAATCATCTTCCACTGAGAGCGATCGGTCTGCAAAAAAGGCAATAATGTAACGAAGAATTTATCTTTGCTTTAAAACTTACCGTATCTGTAACAACAACACCCACAAACAGTGGCGTTAGCATTGATACAAAACTGACCACCGCCGTGTTGACGATGCCAATTAGGATTCCCGTATGATTCGACGACAAGTCAATTGTATTCAAACCACTTCCTATCGTTATTCCAGCATTGAAACCGATAGTGAGTGTCATTAAGACGATGGCAAAAATCTTTTGCGTCTGGTCGAGATATCCAACAGCCACTAAAGTCGCCGCTGGAACCCACATTGCAATTGAGTTGATGGTTTTTCGTAAAATCGCCAATCTAACGATTTTCTTCTTCACAAGGATATCCGAAAAAATAAGATAAATATACGATAAAACAAACATTGCCAGAAATGGAAGAGCCGAAAAGAACGCATTGCTTTTGATGTCCATGCCAAGGACTCCCTGTAAGTATGATGGTATTTCAGCTTGAACGGTTGAGTAGCCCCAAGCTTCTGCAATCCGCACAATCAGTAGCGAGAAGAATGGCATCGATGATAAGATCGCCTTCCAGGGAATTGCGATCTTCTTGTGAACACTATCATCTCTCAGCTGTGAGTCCAAAATATACTTGAGTTCTTGTGAACTTATAAACTTCGAAGTAGTTGGGGTGTTATCTGCAAACAAGAGCCACATTGCACACCATGCCAGTCCGATACCACCAGACACGTAGGAAATTCCTGGCCAGCCCATGCTGGATTGTGCTATCCAACCGGTAACCGCCATAGAGATAATTGTTCCAATGTCCATGCCGGTATGACAAAGAGCGCCTAAGCGAGTTCGTTCTTCAATCGGCGACCACTTGGCCAAGTGTTCAAACAAGCAAGGATAGAATAACCCTTGAAAGAGTCCTTGAAGCACCCGGATACCGCAATAAATCTGCCAGCCTTCACCATCGCCTAAAGGCATACAAATGGGTGTTACGAAACTTAAAAACGACGATCCAAGCGTCGAGATGAACATGGTGAATTTGGCACCGCATTTTCGACACATATAACTGCCGGGAAACTGTGTCAGAAGGTAGCCCCAATAAAAACTGCTTAGAATGTAGGATTTTTGCTTGGCGTTCCATGAGTATTCCTGATGAAGAAATAAATTTGGATGGTTATTGAATTATCGATTTAATTGAAAGGAACTTACATCGAAATTTGGATTTGTACTTTCTGCGTGGGTCATCGCCACAACTGCAACCGAAACATTGAGACGGCTCATATAGTTGACTACTAGGCAGAGGAATAATAGTAGCACCTGGATGTGTCGGATTCCCAAAATAGGACCTATTTGAAAGAGAAAACAGAGTTATTGGCCATTTTTTTTTTAGAAAATTAACAAAATTCTTAAAAGAATAGATTTGCATTGTTTAAAATTTGTTTCTTATCTTATCATTGAAACAAAATCAAAATCAAGTTCATCAATTTACAATGTTGAATGGAATTCGTTGATGACTAATAGCTGTGCAGTTAAATTGATCCATTAATTTTATTGTGTCCATTTTATTGTTCTTTTGTTAACCACCCATAAAATGTCTCACAATTCATGTGTCACAGAAGGTTTAGGATTGGCAAACATTTTAACCCTTTCTTGTCCAATAATCACCCACGTTACGTTTTTTGAAATGGTTCTTGAAAAAAAACATTTAATTACAAACACAAATCTTCAGATATGAGGAAAGCCATTTGTTATAATTATTTGATATCGATGCACTTCACTTCTCACTTATAGTATTCTGTCAATGCTTTTGACATTTGAAATTAACAGAAAAATCGTATAAAAATTATGTCGGAAACACTTACATTTTAAATGTTCTTGAACAGACATGGCTTTGTTTAACAGCTCCCTGAAATTGACTTTTTGAGTGGGGTTTGTGATAGGTACTATTCAAATCTTTGATGAAAAAAATATTCTCAAGATAAGAAAATATAATTTTTGGACTAAACTAAAAAAAATGTTTGGAATGAAAATAGTTTTGTTAAAAATAAGAAAAACCAGTTGAAATCAGTCATTCGCATTTGATTGATTTTAACTTCATTCAACTATTCTCAATCTAAAACGAGATATGTTTGTTGACTTTGAACACCTTGTGTCAAGTCGAGATGAAAACTATCTTTAAACTTTGATTTATAGAAGAGGTTAAATCTTTTATGACGTATCAATGAATTTATTACAAGATCGTTACTAGGAATTCTAACTTGCTCGGCGACCGTAAATACTGCAGAACAATCACTAACCGCTTTGAGAGACTACTGTAATAAAATTCTGATTAATATAAACAATTATTTATAATAAATAACAAAAAATAAATAAATTAATAGAATGACTGAAAAATCTTACCAAAAAGGTAAGATTAGTTTTCGTTAATATTTTTTACGATTCATAAACTTGTTAGGTTTTGTCATGTTTTGTTTTTGAAAAAGTGAAATTAATAAGATATTTGTGT
Source organism: Sphaerophoria taeniata (assembly GCA_943590905.1). Lineage (NCBI taxonomy): Eukaryota > Metazoa > Arthropoda > Insecta > Diptera > Syrphidae > Sphaerophoria > Sphaerophoria taeniata. Next base: position 1,749,281 of record OX016540.1, read on the forward strand.
TGAATTTTCGAGGCACTGTTTTTTAACTCAAATGCGGATTTGGGAAAAATTGTGTTATTTCCGGAAACAATGCTTTGTTTACAGATTTTGAGGCGTTCCAATTTTTTTTAAATATTACCACTTTAATTTTCTAGTCATGACAGGACCTTTAAAACTAGTTTTTTCAAATTATTTGAAGCAACGAAATTGTGCAACCGAATATTCAATTAATTCTGAAATGTCTTTTAAAAAAAGAAACTGAGTAACCAGCAACAAAAATTTGTTAAAAAATTTCAGGTCCTACTCTTGGAGTTCGGCACATTCAAGCGCTGATGCTCTTTCTCTGTTTCATGGTGAACTTCATTGATAGACTCAAAATTGCTGTAGCACTAGTAGCAATGACCAATGCCGAAGCCTCAAATCTATCCTTCCCCGTGAGTATAAAATTGCTTTCAAGCATTCAAATAAACTTCAATGTAAATCTTTCAGGAATACAATTGGGAAAAGAGAGAAAAATCTTACATCCAAAGTAGCTTCTACTGGGGTCTAATTCTGACCCAGGTTCCAGGAAGTTTCTTATGCCACAGGTTTGGGGCCAAAATAACAATGTTCATCTCTACATTCGGATCGGCTGTTTTGAATTTAATCACACCAGTTTGCATGCCCTTGGGTGGGTGGCAAATTTACGCCGCAATAACAGCACTTCAGGGAATGTTTCAGGGTTTCTTCACACCGTGTATTCATGAACATATAGCCAAATGGTCCCCAATTGAAGAACGTAACCGATTGGGTGCGTTTGCTCACACTGGTATCGAAATGGGTACAATCATAGCCATGGGTATGCCAGGATTTATAGCTCTATCGGCACTGGGCTGGCCAGGAATATCTTATGTTTCGGGTGGTTTGAGTCTGGCTTGGTGTGTCATGTGGGCTATCCTGGCTGATAATGATCCGAGTATTTCGAGATTCATCAGTTCGGAAGAAAAACATTTTATACTCTCATCACAACAGAAAATCGATCATCAGCAGAAGAATATTCCAATACCCTGGAAGGCTTTGCTAACTTCTGCTCCGTTTTTTGCTCTAGTGGTGGCTCAAAGTGCTCAAGCGTGGGGATTCAAGACAATCCAGGGTGAAATACCGTCTTATTTACATGGCGTTTTGCGGATGGATCTCAAGAGTAATTCGCTGTTTTCGGCACTTCCGTATCTTGTGATGTTTGTCATGACATACGTTTATCTTGTGGCAGCCGATATAATGATGAAGAAATTTGGCATGACACTGAAAACCCTACGGAGAACAATTAACTCTATATCGATGTGGATTCCTGCGGGATTGCTTGTTGGAGTTGGATTTTTGGGCGAGAGTCAGAAGACTCTTGCTATAACATTGATGACGGTCACTGTTGGAATCAATGGAGGTGACACTATTGGTGCTGCACTTAATGCCATTGACTTGTCGCCAAACCATGCTGCAACTCTTATTGGAATCATCAACACGGCACTGAGTGCGGTTTACTTGGTGACGCCTCTGGTTGTTGGCGTCATAGTGGGTGATGGGGTATGGATATTTTGTGTTTGTGTTATTTTCACTGTATTAACGTTTGGCTTTGTAGACCGACCGAACTGAATGGCAAATTGTATTTTGGATAACATCATTAGTCTTGTTTTTCGGAAATTTGCTGTACGTTTTCCTTGGAACAACTGACACTCAAGCCTGGGATGACGAGGATAGTGATAGTAAAATTAAACCTGAAAGTTATAAGAAAACAGATGATGAAACTAAAATATCAATCGATGGAAATGACAAGAAGTAGGGTTGCCATATACTTTGTAATCTAAGTTTGTAATTAATTGTAAATACACAATAAATGTATAAAGTACATTTTAAGGAGAAACCCAATATGTTTTTGTTTTTTTTTAATTATAACGACAAAATGTCATTGAATGTACAAACATCTTTGGGTTGGCCTCGATATCCCGTCTGTCAATATCCCGTTTATCAAAATCCCGTCGTTCAATATCCCGGCGGTCAATATCCCGCCGTTCATTATCCCGCCGTTCACTTCCCCGTTGATAAACATCCCGTCACCGGTGCCTGCCGAATGACCGCAATATGAATGATCGCATGTCATAAGACCGCAAAATTTTTCCTTGCGAGATTGACTACTATTTTGAAAAGGAAATAGTACTATTTTTCTTGCGGGATTTAGCACTATTTTGGAAATTGATTCCGAAAGTGCAATTTCGTATTGGAATGTATGATATGCAAAATTGTTGTTTTTTTAATTTTGTTTTCTTGATTTTAGGTTGAGGTTAATAATTTTTTTAGATTTGTTTATGCTTTGCGTTACACTTTTTTGGAGGAAAAAAAAGTTTTGGTTTTTCGACAATTTTTTTCGTTTTTTTTTGTTAAAATTTTTATTTTGGTATGAAAAACTTTAAAATAGACATGCATGATGTTGGAAAGAAATGTTTGGGATTTTGTTGTTAACAAATTGCTAGAACATTGTTTACAGCTAAAACAACAATTGGATGAGATACGCTGTAAAAATTGACATAAGGTCGCTTGAATTTTTTTGCGTTTCAGTTGTTTTTATTTTTTTTCTTATTCGATTTTTGGTTGAGAATAAAAACATTTTTCATTTTTTTATGCATTGCAGTACAGGTTCTTGGAGAAAATAAAAAAAATTAATTTTTCGAAATTTTTTTTAGAATTTTTTGTTAAAATTTTTATTTTGGTATGAAAAAATTGAAAATAGACATGCATGATGTTCGGGAGAAATGTTTGGGATTTTGTTGTTAACAAATTACTAGAACATTGTATACAGCTAAAACAACAATTGGATGAGATACGCCGAAAAAACTGACGTAAGGTCGCTTGAATTTTTTACTTTATTGAATTTTAAAGTTGTATCTCTTTTAAATTTTTTGTCGTCCTGAAAAGGACGGATTGTCGTCCTCAAAAGAACGTATTCACCGTAGATCTGGTCCAAAATCTAGGTTATGTCCAATATTTTTCAAATATTGGACCTTGCCTGTGGTCATCCTTAGGCCGCGGATTCTTTGGAGGATTTCATTCTTTTTTATTATCCTCGACTTTGGTGGCTGCTCTCCCCGACGTTCTCTCTCCACTGCCAGCTTTGCCATGGCTTGTTCCTTCCCAAGGTCTGCAATGATCTTATACAGACCAGCGTGTTGCTTGCCCACGACAACTTTCAGTCTTCGATGCCTAGCTTCCACGCTGTTTTGGGTCCTCGGAAAGCTAGAGTCGGCTGCCATCGCTCCGGTTGTCCAAAATTCTGGCGAATACCGTGGCCTACGGTTGGAATTGCCAAGATAGTTCTTGCCGAACCACTCAACCATCCTTTTTGAATCCGGGTCAGCCAAGCTAGCCTGGAACTCGCCAAAGTACGCTGGAACCTCCTCTGCAGGGACAAATGCCAGAGCTTTGAGCATGTGCATCTCTTCGTGGAATGCCTCATCTGTGGAGTATTTATCTGCAAGACCCAGGCCTTGCATCTTCCTCCACAGGATTTGCCCAAAATGGAAAAGGCATCCCTTTCTCTCTGCCGATGGGAAGAACGTCTTTGTCGATTTGAGGATTGCTGGCTCAAAGTCTGATATGATGGTATCAGGCTTGAGTGGCTGCTGGTTCTCCACAGCAATCCTTAGGAGTTGTATCCAAAACTCCTCATAGGCACTATTTGTCCTGTTGGACATTAAACAAAACACCAAAGGACCCACTGTTTGTTCGATGTACCCGTGCACCGAAAATAGCTGACCCATGATGGTTGGCACGACGTGGAACGTACCATCCACCAGCCAGCATTTCGACTGCACGAGCAGGTCCATTGATGTTCTGGTGCCCATGAGGATGTTCTTCCCTCCTGCAAAGTCCATCTCCGCCAGCACGAAAAGCTCTCCGTCAACGTATTTTACGTTTTCAGGGATGCGTATCTGCTCCAGCGATTGTGGTTCGCGTATCAAGCTGGAGCGCACCCTTGAAATTTTCTTGACTTGAGCATTCTTGGAAGGAAGATGCGGACGCACTTTCTCCTTAACTTCCATGACAGTATCCCGAATGAAAACGCTGGGCGGAAGAGGCTCCCTAGCTTTAGCCTTCAGCGCTGCGTTGGCCTTGTGTACCGCTTTGGGAAAAGGCGATGGAGTGTGGCTGTGGATGTTGCTCATCTTCGTCACCAGATAGCAACCGTCTCGGCAACTCGTTTGCATACGGGCCTTGCAAAGCAGCCGTCTTTTTTCTTCGCAGTTCCAGACTTCAACTTCGTTGTACCTCTTTTCCAAGTGGTACAGGAAGCCACCATGGGCCAATTTTGTTCGCCCCTTTTGCGACAGAAGAACAAAAATAATTATTATCAAAAGCACTCTAGTTTCTAGATAATAGACTAGATAATATTTTTTCCTCAAGTTTGCGTAACCTGGTCGATTTTTTGCGAAAACTTACCTCGGCAAAATGTTTATTTTGTTGTTGCATTTCACTTCACTTTTTTAACTTTCACTTCTACTTCACTTTCACTTTAACTTCAAAACAAAAATATTTTCTATTTCAAAAAAAAAAAACAGATACTATCTTATATATATGTATAAAAGAAAGTCGTGTTTGTTACAACACTTATAACTCGAGATCTGCTGGACCAATTTTCATGGTTTTGATTCGTTGGATTTGTCTCCGCCCCGAATAGCAGAATACATCTTAAAAACAATGAAAACACTCACAAGCGGTGCCAATGTTAAAAAATCATACTTCTCTCACTACAACAAAATATAAGCTAAGCTGATCAATATAAACGTACTCGAAAATTATGTCAAATCGAAAAAAATTAATTGAAAATGTAATAGTATTTTCTATACGAGGATGAAACAGAAGAGGGGGTCTCTCATGCAGGCAATGTCAGGTATGCATGTTCAATGTGCGCCCTGGGTCCCTCTGTGGCGCTCTGATTTCGCCTTGAGTTGTTCGATGTCATTCTTTTTTCGTCCCGGTGCATTTCCACCGTTCGATGTGCTCGATTTGTGTTCAGTTTCAGTTGTCGAGTTTTTTCGGGGCTGTTCGAATCAGCTGTTTCGAAAAAAAGGGGCCGACCCATAGAATCCGTCAGTCCGTCAGCGTCAACATTTTCAACTGACAGCACAATGGAGAGGTACACATGAAACAGAAAAGGGTAAGAAATCATCAGGTGTGTTCTGTATATCATTAGGTGTGTTTATTGAGTGCCCTGGGTCGCTCTGTGGCGCTCTGATTACGCACTGAGCTGTTCGATCTCTTTTTTGGCCCCGGTGCATTTCCTTTTCCACAATGTTCGTTGTGTATTCGGTTTTTTTCGGGGCGAAAATTTCGGAGTTGTTCGAATCAGCGGTTTCTATGCAACAAACAAAAAAATAGAACTACTAATGCGTTCAAGGTGAAACAAAACCCAGAGAATTTGACAGTTCCATTCAAATAAAAAAATAAATAAATAGACTGGTGCGACAGCTCTTGAAGAGCCAAGGCATAAGTGGTTTACTCTCATCAACAATTCCCCGAGTACGTGTCAAGAATTGAGGGGTCCTACAATTTAACACCGGTTCCGAACGGCAAAGTTGAGAAGCACTTTTTCATGACAGATTGATGCTCTTGAAAGTTTTGTCCGTTCTTCGCAAGAGGCTATGAAAGATGAAATAAAAACTTTATGGGCACGAGTAGGATTCAAACCCACAAAGTTCTGCCTAGCGTAATATCTAGATAAAGTTTTGAATTATCCGACAGAATTAAAAAAAGGTGCGCCGATCATATTGCTTCGCAACATAAATGAGTCCAAACTAAGTATTCCAAATTATCAAACAAAAATGCAATGCGGGTACAACGTCCCGCGGGTTGGCTAGTTTTAGATAAAACTTAGATGACTGGTTTATTATTCAAAACAATGAGAATTAAGGGGAGCGAAGGAAAAAATTTCAGAGAAAAGGCCTCCTAACTTTACGTATTTGTTTTAAGAAAAACGAATAAAACCTTGCTTTTCTTCCGTTTGAATAGCATTTAAATTTTTTTTTTTTTAAATCTTCAAACCCATTAAAACCTCTATGATATTTTTCAAACAAAAATTATAAAACATTGCTACAAACTCTAGAATATTGACTTTAATGTGATTATTAGGGATTTCTGGTATGAATCGTAGTCTGAGTTTTCGTTTAAGAACAGTAGTACAGATTATAGAATTTGAGGTCTCAAAATAATGATGGGGACGGCAAACAAACTCAATTTAAGATTATTGATTAAACATTGACCCAAAACAAGGATTTCGTGCGAATTTTACAAGTGTAAGTTTAAAGTTAAACTGTAATTTATTTTGTTAATAAACAAATGTGAAAACTGAAAAAGTTGTATCTCTTATTGAATTGTTGTTAAAAAAAAAAATATTTTTTCGAATAAAATTATCTTGTTTTTGTTCAACGTTTTATTTAGTATACAAATTTTGAATGTTTGGGAAAAATGTTTGCGATTTTGTTGCTAACAAATTACTTGGACATTATTTACAGCTAAAACAACAATTGGATGTCGTAGGTCGTAGGCCGCTAAAACTGACGTAAGGTGGTTTGAAATTTTTTGCGTTTCGGTAAAAATTGTCGTTTTTGAATTTTTTCTTTTGCGATATTAGGTTGAAATCAAATTTTTTTTTTATTTATTTATACTTTTCGGTACAGGTTCTTGGAGAAATTAAAAAATTTAAATTTTTCGAAAAAAAATTTCGTTTTTTTTTTGTTAAAAATTTTATTTTGGTATGAAAAAGTTGAAAATAGACATGCATGATGTTCGGGAAAAATGTTTGAGATTTTGTTGTTATCAAATTACTAGAACATTGTATACAGCTTAAATAACAATTGGATGAGATACGCCGCAAAAACTGACGTAAGGTCGCTTGAATTTTCTTGCGTTTCGGTCGTTTTTAATTTTTTTCTTTTTTGATTTTTGGTTGAGAATAAAAAAAAATTTTATTTGTTTATGCATTGCGGTACACGTTCTTGGAGAAATTAAAAAAAATTTCTTTTTTTTGTTAAAAATTTTATTTTGGTATGAAAAAGTTGAAAATAGACATGCATGATGTTCTGGAGAAATGTTTGGGATTTTGTTTTTAACAAATTTCCAGAACATTGTAAAAAGGTTAAACAACAATTGGATGAGATACGCCGTAAAAACTGACGTAAGGTCTCAAACATTTTTATTAACAATTTACGTTCACATCTCTTTTTGAATTATTCTTCGTTCTTAAAAGAACGTTTTATCCTTTACAGGAAGAGAAGACATATCTTTTATAAACAATTAAATAAAATACAAAGTTATAGTTTAAAATTCGCGCGAATTTCGAAATTCGAACACCGAATACACTGATTCGAACAGCCCCGAAAAAAACTCGACAACTGAAACTGAACACAAATCGAGCACATCGAACGGTGGAAATGCACCGGGACGAAAAAAGAATGACATCGAACAACTCAAGGCGAAATCATAGCGCCACAGAGGGACCCAGGGCGCACATTGAACATGCATACTCAGGTATGCCTGCATGAGAGACCCCCTCTTCTGTTTCATCCTCGTATAGAAAATAGTATTACATTTTCAATTCATTTTTTTTTTCGATTTGACATAATTTTCGAGTACGTTTATATTGATCAGCTTAGCTTATATTTTGTTGTAGTGAGAGAAGTATGATTTTTTAACATTGGCACCGCTTGTGAGAGTTTTCATTGTTTTTAAGATGTATTCTGCTATTCGGGGCGGAGACAAATCCAACGAATCAAAACCATGAAAATTGGTCCAGCAGATCTCGAGTTATAAGTGTTGTAACAAACACGACTTTCTTTTATACATATATATAAGATAGTATCTGTTTTTTTTTGAAATAGAAAATATTTTTGTTTTGAAGTTAAAGTGAAAGTGAAGTAGAAGTGAAAGTTAAAAAAGTGAAGTGAAATGGAACAACAAAATAAACATTTTGCCGAGGTAAGTTTTCGCAAAAAATCGACCAGGTTACGCAAACTTGAGGAAAAAATATTATCTAGTCTATTATCTAGAAACTAGAGTGCTTTTGATAATAATTATTTTTGTTCTTCTGTCGCAAAAGGGGCGAACAAAATTGGCCCATGGTGGCTTCTTGTACCACTTGGAAAAGAGGTACAACGAAGTTGAAGTAAGGTCGCTTGAATTTTTTTGCGTTTCGGTCGTTTTTAATTTTTTTCTTTTTTGATTTTTGGTTGAGAATAAATTTTTTTTTATTTGTTTATGCATTGCGGTACACGTTCTTGGAGAAATTAAAAAAATTTAATTTGTCGAAAAAAAATTTCGTTTTTTTGTTAAAAATTTTATTTTGGTATGAAAAAGTTGAAAATAGACATGCATGATGTTCTGGAGAAATGTTTGGGATTTTGTTCTTAACAAATTTTTAGAACATGTAAAAAGGTTAAACAACAATTGGATGAGATACGCCGTAAAAACTGACGTAAAGTCTCAAACATTTTTATTAACAATTTAAGTTCACATCTCTTTTTGAATTATTCTTCGTTCTTAAAAGAACGTTTTATCCTTTACAGGAAGAGAAGACATATCTTTTATAAACAATTAAATAAAATACAAAGTTATAGTTTAAAATTCACGCGAATTTTAAACTATAACTTTGTATTTTATTTAATTGTTTATAAACAAATTAAATGAAGGTTTAAAGTGAAAAATTCGCGTCACATCAGTATCCCGCCACAATTGTATTATTTTTGAAAAGAGACACCACTGAGTAGGTCACTCGATTTCATGAGAATCGTATTAATTTATTTCTTGTTTTTTCGACAGCGCAGTCCTTAGCTCCTCCCCCTTTCCAAAAATTTCGATCACTCGAAATTATGAGAAGCAAGGGAACGAAGAAAAAATTCTTCGTTCAAATTTTTCTATAAAAGACGAGTCAATTTTCAATAAATTTAAATTCAGTATTCTATCCTGCCGGCCGTCATATTGTGATGTTGGGCAGCAGTGAATGGTTTGCCCTTCTTGGGGCAAATTACGCATTCTCAAAGGGGTGTGAACAAATTTTTCAATTTTTTTTTTTTTAAAAGACAATACAAGTTTATAGTGCAGAATCCGAGCGGATTTAAGCGTTTTTAAAGAGGATTTTCTTCCAAAATGTCTATTAAAGTATAAAATACAAAAGAAAAATAATCAAAACCTTCGTTCTCTATGATTCTCATCGATTCATATGCCCTACAAAATAAACAAATCATTTTTTGCAATCACTAAATCCTCTCTGGAAGCTCGGTTTTTGATTTTAGAGCCTGACAATGTTCTACAAAAATGTGCATTTGGCCAAAAGACGCATTTCGTATGAAGACACCCATGGTCTAAAATCAAGCCTTATATGCTTTTTTCGACTTTTAAGAAAAGTACGTTTGAAAAAACGGTTTTTTTTCATAATTTGTTGTTAATTTTTATAAATGTTCATAACTTTTTCTGAGAGTCAATTTGATGCGCTAAAGAACGACATCAAAATTTCAAAATTTGAACAATCGTTTCTTAAGATATAGACACCTAAAGTCAAAAAAAAAAACTTAATACTATTCACTCCTCAATGAAAAAGTATTAGATTATCCCGCCGATTCGACCGACGGGATATTGAACTTTACTCTTTTTTTGTCTTCTTCTTCTTCAAAAAAATTTCCATTTTTTGGCAGGCAAATCAAGTGACTGGATAATGAACGGCGGGATATTAATCGTATCTTCGTATCCCACATCTTTCAATGCTGAGAATATCCGCAATCTGAGTAATATTATTTGTCTTAGGTTTATTTACACATCTGTGTTCAAAGCGAAATAAACAAAAATAACAAGAATTAGAAAAAGTAATGCACACTTTTCTTAAAATTTTGCACGCGCTGCTTTTGTTTATCCTGAAATAAATGACTTCCAAAGTTCAATGCCAATATCATCAACGTTAAATTAATCAAAAACAGTTGCCTTTGGAGCACAATAAAGTAATTACGTTCGGGTGATAAAAAATTATTCCTATTTCGGGAAACGAATGTTAAGTTAGAAACACTGAAATGTTATTTAAAGATTTGTCAATAAGTTACAAATTCTAGTTTTTTTTTTAAAGCAAAAGCAATGCCAGGAATCACGAAATTTAAGGCAGTTTAAATATACCTACAAAGTTCTCTCGGAGCATCCTAGAGCATACTTTTCCGCATGTGATAAGGTTTATGAGCCATTTTCCGGTGTCGTATGAAAAAGCTGTTATTTTGTCAAACGTTACACACATGGCACATTTCTGCAGAGTTCAGAACACTAAAATTAATTCAGTTAATCCACAAAGAAATAGTTTGCAATGGCAAAACAGTGAAACTCGAAAAAGACATACTTAAAAATAACAGTTTCTTTTTAATTAAAAAATAAAACTTAATAGTATGTACATAGATATTAACTAAATATATTTAAGAAAAAATCACAGCCTAGCTTAAACTAATCAGGAAAAATTTTCTATTTTACACACATAAGCTACCCAACGACTCAGGCTTCAGTGTAAGACTTTTTACAGGGGCCACTTTTTCTTGACCTTCGATATTTGGTATTTTAACTAAATAATTTTCATGGTTCCAAACTTGAGTTTTTGATGTGCCAAGAAATATAAATTGTAAATTGCCCAGAAAGAATACGGCCGCTGAGATCATAAAAATCATCTTCCACTGAGAGCGATCGGTCTGCAAAAAAGGCAATAATGTAACGAAGAATTTATCTTTGCTTTAAAGCTTACCGTATCTGTAACAACAACACCCACAAACAGTGGCGTTAGCATTGATACAAAACTGACCACCGTGTTGACGATGCCAATTAGGATTCCCGTATGATTCGACGACAAGTCAATTGTATTCAAACCACTTCCTATCGTTATTCCAGCATTGAAACCGATAGTGAGTGTCATTAAGACGATGGCAAAAATCTTTTGCGTCTGGTCGAGATATCCAACAGCCACTAAAGTCGCCGCTGGAACCCACATTGCAATTGAGTTGATGGTTTTTCGTAAAATCGCCAATCTAACGATTTTCTTCTTCACAAGGATATCCGAAAAAATAAGATAAATATACGATAAAACAAACATTGCCAGAAATGGAAGAGCCGAAAAGAACGCATTGCTTTTGATGTCCATGCCAAGGACTCCCTGTAAGTATGATGGTATTTCAGCTTGAACGGTTGAGTAGCCCCAAGCTTCTGCAATCCGCACAATCAGCAGCGAGAAGAATGGCATCGATGATAAGATCGCCTTCCAGGGAATTGCGATCTTCTTGTGAACACTATCATCTCTCAGCTGTGAGTCCAAAATATACTTGAGTTCTTGTGAACTTATAAACTTCGAAGTAGTTGGGGTGTTATCTGCAAACAAGAGCCACATTGCACACCATGCCAGTCCGATACCACCAGACACGTAGGAAATTCCTGGCCAGCCCATGCTGGATTGTGCTATCCAACCGGTAACCGCCATAGAGATAATTGTTCCAATGTCCATGCCGGTATGACAAAGAGCGCCTAAGCGAGTTCGTTCTTCAATCGGCGACCACTTGGCCAAGTGTTCAAACAAGCAAGGATAGAATAACCCTTGAAAGAGTCCTTGAAGCACCCGGATACCGCAATAAATCTGCCAGCCTTCACCATCGCCTAAAGGCATACAAATGGGTGTTACGAAACTTAAAAACGACGATCCAAGCGTCGAGATGAACATGGTGAATTTGGCACCGCATTTTCGACACATATAACTGCCGGGAAACTGTGTCAGAAGGTAGCCCCAATAAAAACTGCTTAGAATGTAGGATTTTTGCTTGGCGTTCCATGAGTATTCCTGATGAAGAAATAAATTTGGATGGTTATTGAATTATCGATTTAATTGAAAGGAACTTACATCGAAATTTGGATTTGTACTTTCTGCGTGGGTCATCGCCACAACTGCAACCGAAACATTGAGACGGCTCATATAGTTGACTACTAGGCAGAGGAATAATAGTAGCACCTGGATGTGTCGGATTCCAAAAATAGGACCTATTTGAAAGAGAAAACAGAGTTATTGGCCATTTTTTTTTTAGAAAATTAACAAAATTCTTAAAAGAATAGATTTGCATTGTTTAAAATTTGTTTCTTATCTTATCATTGAAACAAAATCAAGAATCAAGTTCATCAATTCACAATGTTGAATGGAATTCTTTGATGACTAATAGCTGTGCAGTTAAATTGATCCATTAATTTTATTGTGTCCATTTTATTGTTCTTTTGTTAACCACCCATAAAATGTCTCACAATTCATGTGTAAACAGAAAATCACCGAAGGTTTAGGATTGGCAAACACTTTTTCACCCTTTCTTGTCCAATGATCACCCACGTTACGTTTTTTGAAATGGTTCTTGAGAAAAAACATTTAATTACAAACACAAATCTTCAGATATGAGGAAACGATATTCACATACTAGTATGTTGGAAATTAGAAAGCCGTTTGTTATAATTATTTGATATCGATGCACTTCACTTCTCACTTATAGTATTCTGTTATTGCTTTTGACATTTGAAATTAACAGAAAAATCGTTTAAAAATTATATCGGAAACACTTACATTTTAAATGTTCTTGAACAGACATGGCTATGTTTAACAGCTCCCTGAAATTGACTTTTTGAGTGGGGTTTGTGATAGGTACTGATCAAATCTTTGAGACCGTTGGTAGCATTTAGACTGATAATATCGGTCGTCATTCATTTTATGACAAAGAGAAGTGTATGGATGATAATAAGAAGTGACTCAAAGACTGTTCTTGAGTAGGTACATGCGAAATGGTTATGTTTTTGTGTTTTGTCGCTAAGAATATAAAAGTATGTTTTGTTTGTACACACATTTGAATTACAGTAAATGAAGAGATAAAATAACAGCGTACGCAAGTATAGAAGATAATAGTGGGGGTAGATTAAATAGAAAAAAAGTACTAATTACTCCCTGCAAAATCTGTTGACATAATCTCCTTCTTCTAATTGCTGATCTAATTACCGCTCAACAAAAATATTCTTAGTCTATAGTTTGAAATGATAATAATATTTAAAAATAGGGTTGTCAATGTTCAGGTTTAGTTAATAACTACATCGGTGCTATTTGTATAGATACCATAACGCGACTTTTAAACAACATTTTGTAAGGGTTTTCGAGTTGTCTTTACTTTTTGATTGTATACTTTGAGGAGAAATTTAACACGTAGACGAATCTTGGTACGAAGGTTCACAATAATGTTGGTGGCATTACTATTTCCGAACTCAAAATAAGTAATAAATAAAATCGGTACTACCTATTGCCAAACTTCTGTATACCACTTGTTATTTTTCAACTAAGCCGATCGGAATCGGCATAAAATTGTAGATTTCTTAAGGATTTTTTGTAGAGTATTAGCCCCTTGGACCTTTGCCATTCAAAGCTTTCAAACCTTTATTTTTATAATTAACACTCACTATAACCTTATTGCGAGAGACACAGCGAGTGCTTTAGAATGGTGCAAAGGGGTTGGAAAGGAGGTGCCGGTGTACATTGATCTTAAATTCCTGAACATTGCAATGATTTGGGAAGACAGAGTGTGGAAGGGAGTTCCACATTCGTGTAGTACGGCTAAAGAACGATTCTCTAAACTTGAGAGTACGTACGAGGCTGGACACGAGGGTAAACTGATGGGCATTCCTAGAAGCGTGAGTATTACGAGCGAAGTGTTTAAGGGGAGGAATGCAACTGGCTATTTAACTAGAGCACTGACCGTAAAAGTAACGATAGAATAGTGAGAGACATGAAACGTTACGAGAGTGCTCTAACGAGGTGAATGAGTTGGTTAAGTCTCTGTCTCTGGCTCTTTTTTGTACACTTAAGTATGTAGCTGAAACCTATCCTATTTTTAAGCTATTTAGGTACTCTCAGCATGTATATGTACATATCAATTTGAAGAGTGTAAGCATATACTTATACATACAAGATGCCATTAAAAACAACATGCTGATAAAAAGCATGCTACTACTAATTGCGTCAATCGTAATGAAAAACAAGTTAAAGGATATAAATAGCTTTCAAAATAGTCTTCAACTTATTATCGGTAAATATTTGCACACTTTTTCCTAGACTAGAAAAAGCACTTGAAAAACTGACAAATTTTATTTGTGTACAATGTCAATATTGTTGAACAAAATTGATTGTTTGCACATTAGGCCTTTTCTCATACAGTGGCTTGAATTGAAGTTTATTTCGTAAACATGTAACCAAACCATAATATTTACACATACATACAAAAGCCTCTTTTGTTATTTGGTGATCGTAAAGATCGTAGTACAATGAGTTTACCTCAAATTCTGTTCATCTCTCAGTTTAATAATCCATTTAAAAATTTATATAAACAATCAATGTTGAAGTAATGTACGTTTTTGCATTCAACAACCAAACTATCCATAAAGAATCTACAGAATGCTCGTGACTGTCGTAACCAATTAACCGCGCAATCTAATTCATTAAATCACGGAAGCTTAGAGAGCTGAGTTTTTAGTTGTAAACGAAAATTGAATAATTTCAGACCACTTAAAGGGTTGATACACAGTTTATCGAACAAGCACTTTGTATAGAACAACAACAAATACAATACCTCGATTTGATTTAAATATAGTCATTTTCATTCAATCATTCATAAACAAACAAAAACCAAACCAAAAATTACCTTTTGTATATTTCATTTCAATTTTTTTTTTTCAACGAAGATAAAAATTTGTATGACAAAAAACACACTGCTTTCGATTGAAACAATCAAACGCGTCAAGTGCAAAAAATTGTTGTAACTGCCGCTAAATATCACTTCCGGTCGGTTGTATGAATTGACTATTTAAATCCAAAATGACACATTTTACCAACCGATACCGCAAAAGTTACACACAAAATGTTAATTTGAAATATTTGAATGTTTGTTGCAACACCTTTGCCAACGCAAGCTTATGTCAACTTTGAAACCGAAACTCTTCAACACTGAACGAAAGCGCCAAATAGTAGCAGAAACTTAAACCCTGAAGCATCGAATTCCAACAAAAAACGTCAATTGTTTTGCATCTCTTCTGAGATTAACTCTTTTCTATCTGAATTTGTTTTGCCGCGTCAATGTATAATAATAATTAATAATTTATTTTGTCAAAGAAAAGGTTCAACGAAAAGTGAAAGCCTTGATGCCAATGTTTCAAGACAAAAGAATTGAGGTGCTTTTAAGCAACTGCCAAATAAATTTTGACGTGTTGGGAAAATTTTGTACTGTTTTTTCAGTTGTTATAATTTTTGAAATTCGAATTAAAGCTTTATTCAGTTGGAACACGTGTGTATGCACAAAAATCTTAAATGAAACAATAAGCAGCGAATGGAATAGAAAAAAAGAAAGGCACGCTACTCTTTCTGATGCAAAACAAATTCTTAAAAAAAAAAATACACAATGAAAACAAATGTTTATGTTTTGTTTTAAGTGGCAAGTTCAACTCAAGTAGGTGTAGGAGTGGCAATGAAAATATGACACATTTATTTCTGCTGATTTGATAAAACGTTGTGAAGACACATTAGCGAACTGAAAAATAAAACAATGTTGATTTTTTGCGGTTGTTTTTTTCATTTTTTTTGCATTATAAAGGTTAGGACTTTTGTGAACGAACATCTGTTGTCATATTTTTAAGGTATGCTTGCAATTTCTTGAGCTTGCGTTCTTCCAAGTTCATGTGAAAACAAACTTTTTTAAGAAAATTTGGTTTTGTTGACAGAATTACAGTTCATTGTTTAATGAGGTTTTGACTTGATGGTATTTGTTTGCTCTTAAGACCCATAAGACATTTTAAATTGTTTTCTTATTGGAAAATTTTCTAATGACGTTAGTAAAAGCTCCCAAAATAGCTACAAAAAGGAACTGAGAAGGTCTTAACGATCGTCCTGGCGATCCTTTTGTGATATAAAAGAAGAAACTTCTGAAGCCTCTAGACTACGAAAAATTCTTTTAACAAATCCAGTGATGCCCAACTGTCTGAAAAAGGCTAATGGCTCCTGCACAACCTCAAGTAGGTAAAGAATCTCTTAACTTGCTACTATATACTCATTTTCCCGGTAGCTCTCAAAATATAGCCTGTAACAATCAGTTGCACTCAATTACTATCAACTACATCATATCCACAAAGTCTAATCACAAGGGATAAACTGTGATGGGCTATCAACAGCTTTGAACCGTACAGATCGGCAGGACCAGACGTCAAGTTGTTCTCATACCCAAGGCGGGAAAATACTCGCAAGTTAACCCTAAGGACTGGTTGATATACATATACACTTTAGAGTAAACACGGACACAAGACGTATGTCTATGTCTCAACACGCCTACTGTAAAGGCAAATCGGTGGAAACGGCGCTACACACTTTAGTACGCACCATCGAATTAGTTAACGAAATTCTAACTGTCTGGATAAGGAGGCGGATTCAAAGTGATAGTCTATGCTGATGACGCGACGTTGCTATAGCTGTTTCAGGGAAGCATCTTAATACTTTAAAAGAACTCTTAAAAAACGCTCTAAATAAGCTAAGACCTTGGGAATCGGTGTGAATTAAGCGTTCACCCACACAAAACCGATTTAGTCCTATTCACTACGAAATATAAAATTCCGCAAATCGACCCTCCTTCTCTAAACGGTATCCAATTAAAGTTTTCAGAGGGTCTTCTTTTAGACACAAAACTAAATTTGAAGAGCAACATACACGAAAGAATAAGAAAATCATGCGGTAGCTCTTTTCACCTGCAAGAAAGCCATTGGTACCAAATGGGGTCAACAACCCAGAATCACTCACAGGCTATATACACATCGGTAAATAATCACCGATTTTTCTTTCTGGTGTGGCAGTGCGGTGGACTGCCTTGGACGTAAAAATGAACTGCTATAAACTTAGTAAATTCCAATGCTCAGCATGCCTATAAGTATAAGCGAATCACTTCGTACGACCCCATCAGCGGCACTACCACCCTACTCTCTCTGACACATCTGGATATAATCAGCAAACTAGTCTGCTATTCTGCTATTTGTCTATTATTCTTAATTATCTAGAATCAGTTCCAAAGCACACAGACCAAACCATTTTCCAACTGCAACTACAGTTCAATAGAAACTTCCGAATTTCTATACCTTCCAGATCCTCCTGGAAGACGAGGCAATCGGGTGGGGTTGGTGGAGGTGTGTACTCTGAACGACGAAAACTAAGTCTCTCATTCAGCCTTCCAAATTATTGTAGCGTGTTTCAGGCACAACCTTTGGCGATTAAGGAGGTCTTATCCTGGCTCAGAGAAAACGGGGTATCCACATCCGGATTTTCTCAGACAGTATCATTTTAGGTCCAAAAAGTAATATTTTGTTTTTAAGTTTAATGTTCTTAATTTTTTTTATTTTCAAAAACTTTCTTTTCATAGTTGTTCTCCACTTAACGTGCTTTACTTTCTTAAATTTCCATCGTTTCTATCATCTCGAATTATAAAATACTCATCGTTCCATGCCTGTGTTTGCGTTGAGCCGAAAATGACAACTCCAAATTTTCGAAAAAGAAGAAAGCCGCTGCAATGATGAATACAATTTGCCCGTGACTTCGTTGTGTCTTAAAAAAAAGTTATTCAAAAAGAAAAGAAATTCCTGTCACAAATATGAGTTCTAACCTCATCATGGACAATTAATCCTACAGCGATCGGCGACAAAATTGGTACAATATTTGCAAATTAACTATTCCCATGAGAATACCAGCATGATTTGGAGAAAGATCAATTATGTTTAACGAACTGACAAAAGTACTTCCTCCATTTAAACCAACATTAAAAGTCATCAAAGTTACAGTCAGAGATTTTTGATTTTCTTCTATCAATCCAATTCCTAGAACCAAAGCAGCTGGAACCCACAAAGAAATTGTGTTCATCGTTTTCCTTGTCACATTCAACGAAGCCCATTAATATTTTAAAATTATATCAGCTGCTAAGAGAAAGTCATTCGAAAGAATCAACATCGCCAAATAAGGAAGAGTCGAAAACAAAGCATTTGGCTTGATGTCCACATTCAGAACTCCATACGGAGATATGCAGGGATCTGTGATTGCATCGTGGAAGAACCCCATTTCTGGCATATCTGGCCATCGTAAATCTGAAGCGGCGATAATGCCAGACAGGCCCATGGCAACTATCGTTCCAACTTCCATATCCATATGACTGAGACCTCCCAATAATGTCCGCTCTTCAATAGGTGACCATTTTGCCAAGTGCTCATGAACTCAGCGGAACAACACTCCCTGTAATAATCCTTGAATTATGCGAATGCCACAGTAGAACAGCCAACCGCCCCAATCAACGCAAATAGGAACTATCATATTCAGCAGTGACGAAGTTAAAGTTGACATTAAGATTGTTAATTTTACGTCGAACTTCCGTATAAAATAGCCGCCCAGCATCTAGGTTATAAAGTAGCCCCAGTAAAAACTACTTGAAATTAAAACGAAAGCGCTTTCCTTTTCATCCCAATCGAATCCTAAGGAGAAAACTAAAAATAAAAAGTAAAACGTTATAAATATCACTTTTATTTACCTACATGAAAATTTGGATTTGTGGTGTCCGCGTTTGTCATGGCAATCCAATGAAACCGAAACATTGAGCCTCCTCTCATAAAATAGCTCTGATTCGAATGTTAATTGGCTTATCAAGAATAATAAATTTCACTAGCAGTACTATAACCCCATATCTACTCTAGACGTTTGCAATAAACTAAATGATAAGAATGAAGCCGACCATTTTTACTTTTGGAACACACCCAACACAACGTTGTTATTAATTTAAGCACAAAATAAATTCCTTAGTAAACGAGTATTTTTGTATTTATTGCAGAGTTTTTTCGAGAATTTGAGTAACCGTTATTTTCTTTCAAATCATAAGACTTCTGGTGCAGAAAATCGTCATCATTCCAGGTTTGGGTTTTGGTTGTACCTAGGAAAAGGAATTGAAGATTTCCGAAAAAGAAGAAAACAGCCGCAATAATGAAAATGATCTGCCACAGTGTTCGTTGAGTCTGAAAATGAAGCATACCAAATCATTGTGTGTTCTAATTCCAACAATATTATTAAGTTGCCTTACCTCATCATAAACAATAATTCCAACGGCCAGCGGAGTAATTATTGGAACGATATTTGCCAAGCCATTTACTATTCCCATCAGTATCCCAGCATGATTCGGAGACAAGTCAATTGTGTTCAAAAGACTCCCAATAGTGTTTCCACCGTTTAGGCCGACATTCAGAGTCAACAGAATAATTGCCAACGCCTTATGATTTTCATCCAAGAATCCAACTCCAACAAGCAACGCAGCTGGAGCCCACATTGCGATTGTGTTTATGGTTTTCCGAACAACTTCCAATGAAGCCCATTGCTTCTTCAGAACTAATTCGGCTGTGAACAGGAATACCACTGATAAAATCAACATTGCTATATAGGGAAGGGTTGAGTATAGCGAATTGTTTTTGATGTTCATGTTCAACACTCCGTGGAGGTATGCAGGTATCTGAGCTTGCATTATCGTAAAGCCCCATCCATGGCTAAATCGTACAACAATCAACGATATAAATGGCACAGATGTTAAAATAGCTTTCCAGGGGATTGGTATTTTTTCCGATGAGCTGCCGTTTGAAGTAGCTTGCGATATTGATGAAAGAATATATTTTTTCTCTTCGGCAGTGATAAATCGAGCATTGGATGGACAATTTTCTGCAAGAATCATCCACAGTACACAAAATCCGATTCCTATTCCTCCATAGACGTATGAAATGCCTGGCCATCCGAGACTTGATGCGGCAATCACGCCTGTAAGACTCATTGCCAGAACAGTGCCAACTTCGACTCCTAAGTGACTTAGACCTCCAAGACGAGTTCGTTCCTCAATGGGAGACCACTTGGCCAAATGGGCATGAGTGCACGGAAAAATTAATCCCTGGCATAAGCCCTGAATTAAACGTATGACACAATAAATTTGCCATTCACCCCAGGGCACACAAAATGGAATGATTGTGTTACACAGCGAAGATCCCAACACCGAAAGTAGTACACAGGCCTTAACACCAAATCTCCGAGCCAAATACGCGCCAGGAAATTGTGTTAATGCATAGCCCCAGTAGAAACAGCTTAGAATGTAAGACCGTTGCTTTTCATTCCAATCGAATTCCTGTTCAAAAAGATCAATATTAAAAATATTGTATAACTTTTTTAGTTAAACTAAATGAAGCTCACATGAAAATTGGGATTTGTAGTTGCTGCATCAGTCATAGCCACCAGGGATACGGACACATTCAGCCGGCCACCATAGCTAACAGCAATCGCAAGAAATAATAGGGAAGCTTGGAGATGGCGCCCTCCAAGAATTGGGACTGGGAATTGAAAGAAAATCTCAGTACCACTTCTTTTTCACTTTACTGAAAAATCCTTACTTTTTTCACTTGCAGCCATTTTGCATTAAATAAACTTGATAACTCAACACAATGCACAATCATTCACCGTTCTCCTTGACTGAATTTTAAAAATAAGCCAACACTTTCCAAAATGTCTTATTTCTTCAATTCAAAGTTCTTTCTCACACTACAACCATTCCGATAATAAAGTTTATCTTCAGACCTACGTTTTGGAATTCCGAATACCAGTTAACATTTTGGCAAAGAAGTATAAAATAAAATGATCTTTATCAACAAACAATGATACGAGCTAGCTAATCTGTCATAAATGATGTTTATTATACGGATTATTTGCCAGGTCTAACTGGAAAAATCGTAATCATGCTCCATCGAAAGTGTACCTATCCATAAAATTTCAGACTCAATAAAATTCCATCAGCTATAATCAAATAGTTAGATAAATTGAGTGTAATGTTGCCCATACTGTGGGATAAAGTAGAGAACATGACTAGGATTATAGTGTATCACATTCTGAATATCGGTTCAGTAAAAAAACAAACCGAAAAGTAACAATTGATATCAGAAGTAAACGGTTTATTTGTTAGATTTAACTATAACTTCCATTTTTTCGTTTTCCCTTGTATGTACTGTTCATCGTTCCAAATTTGCGTTTGAGTTGACCCATAGAAAATATATTGCAGATTACCAAGGAAGAAAAAAACCGCAGCAATGCTGAAAATAGTCTGCCACAGTGCCCGTTGCGTCTGAAACCGATAAAACCTAAATATTATTTCATTCCTTTTAGATTTAAATCAAATTTTGCACCTCATCATAGACTATGATACCAACAACGATTGGAGCAATAATTGGAACTGTATTCGAAATGGCATTAACGATACCCATCAGGATTCCTGCATGATTTGGGGCCAAGTCAAGTGTGTTCAGGAGACAGCCTATGGTGTTTCCCCCATTTAGACCAACATTCAAAGTCAAAAAAATTAAAGCCAATGCTTTTTGACCTTCACCGAGAAATCCAATGGCAATAAGCAATGCACCTGGTATCCACATTGCTATAGTATTGACCGTCTTCCGAATAACTTCCAAAGAAGCCAATTGCTTCTTCAAAATAACTTCGACAACTAATAAGAATACAAACGAACAGATCAACATAGCTATGTAAGGCAGGGATGAGAACAGGGAATTATTTTTGATATCCATATTCAACACGCCATGAAGATAAGCTGGAATTTGTTGAAGCATTATGTTGTAGCCCCATGCCTGGCTGAACCTTACAGCAATCAGCGAAATGAATGGAATTGACGTTAATATTGCTCTCCAAGGAATTGGTGGTTGTACCCTCTTTTCTTTTGCACTGGATGAGGAAAGAATGTATTCTTTTTCTTGAAATGTTACAAATCGAGAAGTTGCCGGACTGTTTTCGGCTAAGATCGCCCAAATTGCACAAAATCCAATACCAATTCCTCCGTAGATGTACGATATTCCTGGCCAGCCCAGACTTGAGGCGGCAATAAGCCCTGTAAAACTCATGGCAAGAACTGTTCCGACCTCTATGCCAAGATAACTCAATCCACCAAGACGCGTTCGTTCTTCAACAGGTGACCACATGGCTAGATGAGCGTGCACGCAAGGAAATAAAAATCCCTGAAATAATCCCTGCAAAACTCGTAAGACACAATAACTTTGCCATTGACCCCAGGGTACACAATATGGAAGGATAACATTACAAAACGAAGATCCAAGCACCGAAATGAGCATGCAATGTTTGACGCCTAATTTTCGAGTCAGGTATGCAGCTGGAAATGTGGTTGCTACGTAGCCCCAATAGAAACTGCTGAGGATATAAGATTTTTGTTTTTCATCCCAATCAAATTCCTTAAAATAAATTATGATCAAATTTAGATATTATTATGATTAATGCAAACTTACAGGAAAATCGGTATTTGTACTTGCTGCATTTGTCATGGCGACCAATGAAACAGACACATTTGTTCTAACGCCAATGCTGACAGCCAGTGCAAGAAACAACATTAAGGCTTGAAGATGTCTCACTCCGAGAATAGGCCCTAAAATAAGAAGAACAATTTAAAGAGAATGTTCGAAAAGAAAAACTTTTCGTGAGAAAAGGTTTTCTTGGAAAATTTTTGATTACCCTTTTTATGTAAGCTTTCCATCTCTCAGCATTCACTAAACTTATAAACTACTTAACGAATTCTTAAAACAAAACTAAAACTGCTGCCTATTCCAAATTTCTTTCAAGTTAAAATTTTCGATTGAGATGATTAATTAATATAATCGATCGTTAAATTTTCTAATATTTTATCAGATTAAGTCTTGGTAGTTGATAAAATAAAATCAGCGATTAGTTCTCAGTCTTTTTCACCAAAATGGTTTCATGTTCTATATCAAATTTATAGTGAACCAGATAGAATGATAAAAAAAGATAGTTAGTCTCTGGCCTGCTGGCATGAGTAAGGAGGGACTTCGGTCAGCGAGGCGCGCGTCCAATCTTGCTATCGATGGTGTAGACAAGGTCATCCGAAACCTTGTGGTGTAGAAATGGATCTCGTCAGCGAAAAATCGGAAAGTAAGGATACAATAAGTATAAAGAAATTAATCAAACACAAAGCTAGTGTAAAAAATTGTATTTTATGTTTCTATAAAATCCACTAAAGGTGTTACATTTGATGTTTTATTTATTTTGCCTTAATTATATTTGTTAAAAATAAATATAAATTAAAAGGACGTTTGTTTTTTTCTTTAAAGAACTGCTTGGTCTTAAAAAACAAGCAATTGCTGTTTATCAAATTAAACAAAGAATAATTGTCCTTCGTTCTCCATGATTCTCATAATTTCGAGCATTTGAATTAATAGAAGACTAATATTAATGCAGTCTATTATTTAGCCGTAAGTTATTCAACCTTGAATCAATAGTGGTCTTACTACGAGTATGACGTTATGATTTAAATGAATTATTTACATTACATTACATTTCACAGTACTTCGCACATAAATGTAACGAACTACAGACACATAGCAGCACTGGTGACTGAGACCATCGGCTGGGACAGAACAATACATTAATACAACAGAGAGAGACAGATAGACACATAGAAAGAAAGCACACATAACAGAAACCTACGTGGCTCAGAGGAGGAGACTTTGATTCGTATTGTCTCATGTTATCGCACAGGTGGCCTCAGATAAGCTGGCGATTTCTATTATTTTCTTAAAAGTATACTTTTATTCTTGTATTATTGACGCTGAACGTTTTTCAACAAATTTTTCATCATTCCATTTTTGCGTATTAGTTGATCCAAAAATAATATATTGCAAGTTTCCGAAAAAGAAAAACACTGCTGCAATAATGAAAATGATCTGCCAGAGTGTTCGTTGAGTCTTAAAAGAAAAAGAGTTAACAAAGTCCTAAGAAACATAATAGACATAATGTTTTACCTCATCGTAAACAATAATCCCAACAGCCAGCGGGGTTATAATTGGAATTATATTTGCCACGCCATTCAATAATCCCATCAGAATTCCGGCATGATTCGGCGACAAGTCAATTGTATTTAAGAGACTTCCGATAGTATTTCCACCGTTCAGACCAACATTCAAAGTCAATAAGACAATAGCAAGAGCCTTGTGATCTTCTCCAAGAAATCCAATGCCTATAAGTAAAGCAGCTGGTCCCCACATTGCAATGGTATTGAAGGTCTTTCGGACAACACTCAACGATGCATATTTTTTCTTCTGGACAACTTCAGCAACGAAAAGAAACACTAGTGCAAAAATCACCTGTGATATATAGGGAAGTGCGGAAAAGAGAGCATTGCTCTTAATATTCATATGGAGAACTCCATGGAGATATGTTGGAATTTGGGCTTGCATTATTGTAGAGCCCCATCCTTGGCATATACGACAAGCAACAAGCGATAGAAATGGCATAGAGGTTAAAATTGCTTTCCAAGGAATCGGAACTTTCTTGTCCTCAGATTTGCTTTCAGCCTGCGCTTGTGATGATAAAATATACCTTGTTTCTTCCTTTGTTATAAATCGAGAATTAGATAGATCGTTTTCCGCAAGTATCAGCCAGATTACACAAAATCCAATGCCAATTCCTCCATACACGTAAAATATCCCCGGCCATCCCAGACTCGATGCAGCAATCATGCCAGTGAGACTCATAGCAACAATTGTTCCCATTTCAATGCCCAGATGACTAAGCGCTCCCAGACGATTGCGTTCCTCGATTGGTGCCCAAATTGCTAAATGGGCATGAACGCATGGAAAGATCATACCTTGAAATAAACCCTGAACTACCCGGATCACACAGTAAATTTGCCACTGACCCCAAGGCACACAGAATGGTATAATCGAACTGCATAATGAAGATCCAAGAACAGCGAATAGAATACATGCTTTGACTCCAAACCTGCGAGCCACATATGCACCAGGAAACTGGGTAACTACGTAGCCCCAAAAGAAACTGCTGAGCACATAAGACCTTTGCTTTTCATTCCAATCGAATTCCTAAACAAAAAATCTTTAATTTAAATGCATTTTGAATAAATAATCGTACTTACAGGAAAATCGGGATTTGTAGTTGCTGCATCAGTCATAGCAACCAATGAAACAGAAACACTTAGCCGTTCGGCATAGCTGACAACAATTCCTAGGAAAAGCAGTAGTGTTTGTAGATGTCGAACTCCGAAAAGTGGACCTATAAGTAGACAGATTGTATATATTTTTTTTTTTTTTTTACTGCAATTTTCATGCCCAGGCTCACCGCTCACTAACCTTTATCAATCGTCTTGGAAGTCATATTATTGAATTTATTTTAAATAAATCTGTCTCAACCCCATTCCCTTAATAACTTAACTAAATTAGTAAGCAAGTTCATATTCACCTTAAATTCGCTTTTCTTAAGAGAAATTCATTTATACCTCAACATTATTTAGTTAGATAAGCCAGCATTGATTGGCGAAAATAAAGGCAAAAGTTGATATTTATCAAGAGCTAATCGGTGTCGTACGATTACAGAAAGTATTATTGATAAAAGTCAGATGTCAAAACAAAAACAGCAAAACAATAATAAACAATACAAGCTTTTTCTTACCCTAAAAAGCAATTTGATTTGGAATGCCCATTTGTGTCAGTCAGCGTTGGAAAGCTGGAAAGTGTAGGGTAGACTGGGTACGGTTGAGACAATTTCGCTTTTATTGTCCATAACTTTGATTTCTGTAAACCGAGCGATGAAGTGGATATGTTCAATAAAAAAGCGGGTTTTCATCTACAACTGAAAAGTAACTTCTGAGTCCTACGTGCATTATTTTATGAAAAATATGGAATTTAAAAAGACATCTTTTTTGTTGCAACCGTACCCATACCAAGGACGGTTGAAACAGCGACTGGGGTCAGTTGAAACAGAATGAAAAAATAAACATATTTCTTATTTTTGACATTGTTTTACAACGTTTATCACATATTCCATTAGGTGATTAATTTTTTATTAATAATAATTTATTAAAAACAAACATAACACAAAAAAATCAACAATTGATAAAACAAAACAAAACGAAAATTATTTATTTTAAATAATCCATCTTTACAAAACAAAACAAACTTAAACAAATAATAATTTCAAAATAGACTGAACAAAAACGTTATTTCATCGTGGTTTTTTAAACAAAAAATTAATTATTCGGAAAATTCCGAGTCGCAATTGTGGCAAACATATGAGCTCCTACGTAAATATTATGTTTCAACCGTACCCAAAAAAATTGTTTCAACCGTCCCCAACCCTTCTATAAATACAAAATTGTATATAACTATTGTCACATTAAAAACACGTTGAAACAATTCACTGCGATACGTTAAGCGTTTTTCATTTATAACATAAACAAATACACAATATTCTTACATAAATAGAAATTCAGTTATTGAAAAAGAAAACGGCACATAAATTCTTACTTTTGGTTGCCAATATAAAAAAAGTGCTCTCTCATACGATTGCCACGCGCAGCGTGCAAAAGAAAACTTACGATTGTAGCACTATGTTTTCGCTTCGTTTGCTCTTGACAAACGTTCGCGTATCGCCTACTGTTCCTGGGAAATTTGATTTGTTTCAACCGTCCTTTGTTTCAACCGTACCCAGTCTACCCTACTCTTTGAAGTGTAAAAAACTTCATACGGTTTTTTGTTTTTTAAATTATAATAAGTGTCTGTTTAACAATGTAAAAGTAAAGTTCTGATTAATTACCCAGCACTTAAATTACCTGCCCGGTTACTCTTCCTGTTAGTGAGTTTTACGTTTCACATTCATGCTTCTGATAAATTATTGTGTTGGGTAACTAATTGTCAGTTATTCCAATTTTTCACTTTGAAAAACACAAAATAAGATGTTTAATTAAATAACAGTTTATTTTACCTTTAAAATAAAATTAATAATAAAAGAAATAACACGACATTTGTTTTTGTTTGCTTTTTTTTCAAGGAACTATTCGGTCTCGAGAAAAAAGCAATCGCTAGCATTCAAATAAAACGAAGAATTATTTCTTCGTTCTCTATGATTCTCATCATTTCAAGTCACTTGAATCAAAAGAAGACCAATATTTATGAAATAAATTATTTTCTTAATAGTTTTGACGTTCTTAAATTTTTGACGCAGAACGTTTTTCAAGAAATTTTTCATCGTTCCATTTTTGCGTATTAGTTGATCCAAGAATAATATATTGCAAGTTTCCGAAAAAGAACAACACTGCCGCAATAATGAAAATGATCTGCCAGAGAGTTCGTTGAGTCTAAATAGAACAAAATAGTTAACACATGGTTCTAAGAAAAAAAAAAGAAGACATTATTACCTCGTCGTAAACAATAATTCCAACAGCAAGAGGACTTATTATTGGAATGATAGTTGCCACGCCATTCATTATTCCCATCAGAATTCCAGCATGATTCGGAGACAAGTCAATTGTATTTAAAAGGCTTCCGATTGTATTTCCACCGTTCAGACCAACATTCAAAGTCAAAAAGATAATTGCAAGGGCCTTTTGATCTTCTCCAAAAAATCCAATGCCAATAAGCAAAGCGGCTGGAAACCACATCGCAATAGTATTGAAAGACTTTCGCACAACACCCAACGATGCATATTGTTTCTTCTGGATAACTTCAGCAACGAAAAGAAACACTAGTGCAAAAATCAACTGTGATATGTAAGGAAGTGTGGAAAAGAGAGCATTGCTCTTAATATTCATCTGCAGCACTCCATGAAGATATGTTGGAATTTGGGATTGCATTATTGAATGACCCCATGCCTGGCATATACGAACAGCAATAAGTGATAGAAATGGCATAGAGGTAAAAATTGCTTTCCAAGGAATCGGAACTTTCTTGTCCTCAGATTTACTTTCAGCCTGTGCTTGTGAAGATAAAATATACCTTGTTTCTTCCTTTGTTATAAATCGAGAATTAGATAGATCGTTTTCCGCAAGTATCAGCCAGATTACACAAAATCCAATGCCAATACCTCCATACACGTAAAATATCCCCGGCCATCCCAGACTCGATGCAGCAATTATGCCAGTGAGACTCATGGCAACAATTACTCCTATTTCAATGCCCAGGTGACTTAGCCCTCCCAGACGAGTGCGTTCCTCGATTGGTGACCAAACTGCTAAATGGGCATGAAGACATGGAAAGATCATACCTTGAAAGAGACCCTGAACTACTCGGATCACACAATAAATTTGCCACTGACCCCAAGGCACACAGAATGGTATAATCGAACTGCATAATGAAGATCCAAGAACAGCGAATAGAATACATGCTTTGACTCCAAACCTGCGAGCCACATATGCACCAGGAAATTGGGTAACTACGTAGCCCCAAAAGAAACTACTAAGCACATAAGACCTTTGCTTTTCATCCCAATCAAATTCCTTAACAAAAAATCTTTAATTTGAATGCATTTTGAATAAATAATCGTACTTACAGGAAAATTGGGATTTGTAGTTGCTGCATCAGTCATAGCAACCAGTGACACAGAAACACTTATCCGCTCGGCATAGCTGACAACAATTGCGAGAAAAAGCAGAAGGGTTTGTAGATGTGGAGCCCCGAAAAGTGGACCTATAATGATGTTTAACAGTTTCTTTAATGATTTCTTAATGCCACACAAAGTGCGATGTATAAAAAACTGATTTTGAATGTATTTAATTTCATGCCCAAGTTCACCAACCTTTATTAATCGTCTTGGAAGTCATATTATTGAATTTATTTAAAATAATTCTGTGTCA
Source organism: Sphaerophoria taeniata (assembly GCA_943590905.1). Lineage (NCBI taxonomy): Eukaryota > Metazoa > Arthropoda > Insecta > Diptera > Syrphidae > Sphaerophoria > Sphaerophoria taeniata. Next base: position 1,778,071 of record OX016540.1, read on the forward strand.
ACCGCATTCCCTTAATGACTTGACTAAATTAGTTAGCAAGTTCATATTCACCTTCAATTCGATTTTCTTAAGAGAAATTCAATTATACCTCAACATATTTAGTAAGATAAGCCAGCATTGATTGGCGAAAATAAAAGCAAAACTTGATACTTATCAAAACTAATCGGGGTCGTACGATTACAGAATACTTATTTGATAAAACTCAGAAGTCCAGACAAAAATAGCAAAACAATAGGCGTGTTTTAATATACATTTATCGGGGTTAGGGTTAATTTTTTGCACACAAAACAACAACAACCTGGGACCCCGATACTTATAGGAGTTTTATGGCGGATAGATGGCGAGTTTGATACAAAGATGAAGTTGTTGTAGAAAGATTTATTAATATCAGCAATGAGTGCGTCCATTGGGATCTGGAAATCCGCGCAGTCTTTCATATAGGATGAAATTCACCATAATTTTCAATGTTTTTAATTTATTGCTCTATAAATATGAGCCCGACTCTCGATTAGGAGCCTACGACGGACCGCCACTTGACGAAGGCTTTTTTGCTACTAACAAATGGCCCTCCGCCGCTCAGACACGCCGCTCAGATTCGCCGCTAAGAGTTGACGCTCAGCGTCGCAACTCAGACCTTAGAGTCACCGCTCAGCATCGCTCAGTAAATGGCCACCCGCCCGCTCAGATTTGCCGCTCCGCTCAGCCGCTCAGAGGCACGCCGCTGCCCACTACGTGGCCAGAGCCTTAGGAAGCAGGCGCCACTGTAGCTTAAGCTTCATAGACTGGGTTAATATAGATAACACTGTTTCAACCACGAGAGTAAAACTTGTTAAATCATTTAAAATTGTTATTTCCAGCTATTTGAATAAAACAGAGAATCTGCTTGTTTTCGTCACTTAATGTTATGAGAATTAAGGATATTGAAATCTGGTACCTTTTTCGATTTTTCTAACAACCCTGAATTAGGTAATACACTTTCTGAAAATCAAAAATTTTAGAGAATCATGGAGTACGAAGCATTAAAATTCTTCGTTCAAATAATTCCTTATAAGCGATTTCTTTTTCTTGAAGTTATTTGGAATTAACAATCTGGTTGATGACATAAAAGGAATACGTTGATGACATTTTCGCGTGAATATGGTTCACCTACTACAAATGGTGGATAGGAACAGCAAATTTTTCACCATTAATAAAATTCATTGTTTCCAAGTGACTGAAAGTTGTAAGTGTTGAGTTAACTCTTAAAATCAACATCATTAAATTTATTAAAACACAGCACAAAAATTAGAAAAAAAAGTAATGAATTGACATCAAATATGTACAAACGTTATTTTGCAAAGACATGCGTTGTTGCTAACTAAAAAAAAAATGGGGTGAATATATACTGTTTTGTTGTTGTTTTCCATTATAATAAAGTTACAATCTAAATTACGGTAATACAGCAAAAGAATTCAAGGACAAAGTAAGATTGGTTTGTGTATATTGTTAAATATATTTAAGGTGTTGTTATTTTTATTAGCAATAAGCATATCTTACAAAGTTCGCACTAGTTTATATAAACTCATAAATCTTGTGAAGCTCTGGCTGCTTGAGTATAAAATGTGGAATCTTAATAAAGTAATTATATTTTTTGCAATAAATTGAATAAAGAATGTTTAACGCTTCAATTTCACTGCTTGTATAATGATAATGTCTCCTACTTAGAAATGAAAGAAAAACAATCTTAGAACTAAACATAGTCTTTGGCAATTTTTCGAAAGTTAAATTATAACGAAGAAACTGTACTCGTTTTAATTCCATTTTCATTATCCCTTTTCTTCATGTAATCCTGTTCGTTCCATGGTTGAGCATCAGTTTGAGCAAAAACTAAAAACTGTAAATTTCCTAAAAACAATAAGCCAGCTGCTATCAGATACACAATTTGCCACTGCGATCGATCGGTCTGAAAAATAAAATTGTAAGTACTTTACAGAATTTTTTCTTTGTCATCTTCTGTTCTAACCTCATCAACAACAATTCTCCCCACAACGATGGGACATATAATTGGAACCATTTGTGTAAATGTATTAGCAATAGCCATAAGGATTCCAGTGTGATTTGGAGACAAGTCAATTAAGTTCATCAAGTTTCCAATGATAACTCCACTTGCTACGCTTACGGCCAAAGTAAAACAAATTATTGCAAGGGCTTGCTGATCTTCATTTAGGAATCCAATAATAGTTAGGAAACAAGCCACTCCCCACATCGCAATTGTACTAAAACTCTTCCGCAATACCAGTAAGGAAACCCATTTTCTTTTAATCAACACATCTGCAACGATCATGAAAACTAACGATGTAAATAACATGCCCACGTAGGGTAAGGCTGAATAGAAGGCATTGTTCTTTATGCTCATTTTAAATATTCCATGGAGATATGCAGGTGTTTGAGCTAACAATGTCGAAAAGGACCATCCTTCGCAGAGGCGAACTACTAGAAGTGATAAAAATGGACCAGATGATAATATTGCCCTCCAGGGAATTGGAATATTTTCCTTCTTTTCTTTTGTCTGCTGGATTTCTTCAACAGGTTTCCGCGAGAGGATAATATAATTTTTTTCGCTAGAAGTTATGAATTTCGCTTTTTCTGGTGTGTTTTCAGCAAATATCAGCCATATAAAACTGATAACAATTCCACTTCCACCGAAAACATACGAGATTCCTGGCCATCCCCATTCCGAGGCGGCGATCAAGCCAGTCACAAACATTGCCAAAAAAATACCACATTCAATGCCCTTATGGCTAAGGCTTCCAAGCAAATTGCGTTCATTCAACGGTGACCACTTCGCTAAGTGCTGATAGACACAGGGGAAAAGTGTTCCCTCACACAAACCTTGAAGAGCCCGAACGGCAAAAAAAGCCGGCCAATCTCCCCATGTTACAAAAAACGGCACCGAAAAGTTCAGAATCGAATTCATGAAAATGTTGACGAAAATTGTCATCCTTACGCCAAATTTGCGAGCTGCATATCCTCCTGGAATTTGAGATAACACATAACCCCAAGAGAAACTACTCAATAAGTATGACTTTTGTTTCTCATTCCAGTTAAATTCCTATTGCAAAAAAAATAATAAACTAAATAACCATTCACAAAAAATTCAAAGAAACTTACTTGAAAATTCGGATTTGTTGTTTTCTTATCAGTCATAGCAACCAAGGACACGGATATATTGTGGCGGGCAGCGTAGCTGATCGTAATCGCCAAAAAAAGTAAAAATGTTTGAAGATGCCGAGCTCCAAGAACTGGACCTTGAACATTTAAGAAAGTCAAAAAGCTAGTATTTTCGGATGTGGAAAATTTATAAGCCTTAGATGTTAGATAGAACAAACCTTTGCTTGCTTTCATTTTCCCCAGGATTTTAAGCGCTTTCAGGAAGGAACTGAGATTCAAATTGAAATTATTTTTAAATATTTTTGCTGAACATTGTTATATGCTGTTAAACAGTTTAAAGAACACTGAGATAACAATCTCATCTCTTATAATTTGATATCTACTGCAAGAAATACATGAATATCTTTGTTTATCATTTAAAAGCAAATAAATATTAATTGATAATTATAAAAATCTCGAAAATGTTTTATATGCTTTGTGTTCTTGAAAAATCTAGACACACTTATCAGCTTAAATTAAATAAATTTTATTTAATCAACTGCGCAATTTTTAAACTTTTTCACGTAATGTTACTACTAACAAGACCTGGCACTTACAATTTTTAGTATATTATTCTAGACCTATCACAAGCTTCAAACAACAAACTTCAACAGAATGAACGACTAACGCAAATGAAATAACATTTTTACAATAACGAAATCTACGATCTTTTCATTAAATAAAATTTGTCATACAATTGTTTTGTATTAACTTACTGCCGGGGTGGGTGGGAAATTAATGATTGCATGTTCATTCTTTCATTCTTTTCCCTTCTCCGACCAATGTATGTCTAACGTAATTATTGTTGACAGTTTAAATTTTTGTTGAACAGAAATATCAACAATTCATCAGATATACAACAAAAAAGGTTGAGGTAGAAAGCTCGAAAACCAAAATCTCGCAAACCGAAAAACCGAATGTCGTTTGACCGCAAAAGGTCCTACGTTTTTTATGAGTTATGAGAAGTAAGAACTAAGGAGATGGGGATCTGATAGCCTCGAATTGGCCATACACTTTATTTCAAAAAGAAATTTTAGGAGACACCAAATGCTGAGAATCATAATTCTTCGTTCAAATAATTCCCTGCAAGCAATGCTACAGGAAAGACACGTCGATGGCGTTTTTAAATTGAATTCTCTGTTAAAGTTTCAAATTCTCGTTAGCTTCAAACTATATATCTATAAATGACACCATATTTGTCTAAGTTTTCGTTAGATTTTGTATCTGTTTTCGACAGATATGTAATGAAACATTCATTACAAATAATAAATATCCCACTCCACCATCGACGATTGACGACAACCAACAGCAGCGCTCAGGCGACAAACAACAGCTGCACACACACAACCAAAACCAAGCACACTCAGTCGTTTCTTCCAATCAGCCAACAGCCAAATACGCTGTGCATAAGAGAGAAACAAAATATATGGAATCATTTCGTTTGCCAAGTATAATTCACATTCATGTTTTGGCACGAAATTGACTAAAAGAGGTGAAATTTGAAGACAAAAGCAGATAACAATATCCCAGCGGTTAAGTACCAGACTTGTTGTACTAAGGTCCTTTTGTAAATTTTGATAGACTGTGAAATTCATTCACTGGTTCTTAAAAAGGTGCGTCTACTTTCAGACTGTAATAACCAGTGGCGTCTGCTTGCTCAGATTGTAATAAACAGTGGCGCCTGCTTTCAGATTGTAATAACCAGTGGCGTCTGCTTGCAGACTGTGATAATCAAGTGGCATCTGCTTGCTCAGATTATAATAACTAGTGGCGCCTGCTATTTCAGGTTGTAATTAGTAGAGGTCTCTGTTATCTTAAAGTGAACCGAATCATTAATCTATTTGGAATAAAATAGAGGAATTGTATGAACTCTCCAAGATCTTAAGTTTTGTTATTTCTTCAGTCAGACCCTGGAAGCCGCTGAGTTCTACCTAAGCCCTTGATAAAAAATAAACCGTCTTACAATCTTGCGTTTTGTTGACGTACGGATGTTGGCTTATATATCAGTGAGCCGGTGAACTCGAATTTTACAACCAAACGTTGAAGAGTCGACTAGGAAGGACGATAATCTACACCATAAAAAATAAAACAAACAATATGACCGCCACGAGCTTTCAAAATCAACCCATTGGAATAAGTTTTTAATTTTTTCTGACTCAGATAACCGAGGTAATGGTAGATGGTGCCAAGTTGCACTGTTCTAAAATCGCAAGATAAAATATTTGTTTGGCTAACCACGTTATGCTATTTAGGTGTGCCTAATATCATTACAATTGTGTTGTAAACCAATTAAAGATCAAATAAAAACATTAGATAAGTCTAACAACCTTTTTAGTTTTTCAATTATTATTGATTTATTGCTTGAACACAGAACTTATAGAATTATTCTCCTCCATTCCTCTGGGAGTTAGTTTTTCAACTTTAGTTTTCTTTCTTGTCGCCATAAAGTCCTCAGCATTCCATGGTTGTGCATCGACCTTTGCAAAAAAGAGATATTGCAAGTTCCCCAGAAAGAAGATTATAGCTGTTATCAAAAACACCAATTTCCATTGTGATCGATCAGTCTAGATTAAAAGGTTTAAGTAAAAGCATGATTTGAAGCACAAGACATTACTTACCACATCAGTGACCATGATGCCAACAATAAGAGGTCCAATCACAGCAATTATACTTGCCAAGGTGTTAGCGAATGCCATTAAAATTCCAGTGTGATTAGGTGAGAGATCGATTAAGTTCATTAAACTCCCAATAACGTGACCTGCATTCAGGCCAACATTAAGAATAATAAAAGCTACGGCAAGTCCTTTTTGGTCTTCAGAAAGGTATTCAATACCAATAAGCAGAGCTGCCGGGCCCCATAAAGCAATTGTATTGATAATCTTTCGCAGGACCAACAACGAAGTCCACTTATTATTTAAAACAATATCAGCTGAAATCATGAACGTGTACAAACACACCAACATGGTCAGATATGACAATGCTGAGAAGAATGCATTATTTGTAATATCCATTCCCAGTGCTCCATGCAGATATGATGGTAATTGAGCCTGCATAAATAGGAAGCCCCAAGAATCACTTAGCCGCACAACCAACAGAGATAAAAACGGACCCGAGGTGAGTATAGCCTTCCATGGAACCGGTATGGACTTCTTCATCTCAACGGCACTGGCAGCATTCGCTTGAGACCCAAGGATGTATTTCTTTTCAGCAGTACTTATATGTTTTGACTCGTTTGGAGAATTTTCAGCTAATAAAAGCCATAGCAAACTGAAGAATATACCAATTCCACTGAAAACATAAGAAATTCCCGGCCACCCAAGATCGGATGCGGCCACGTAGCCGGTCACAAACATTGCACAAATAGTACCGAATTCCATACCCGAATGGCTGAGCACACCTAAGCGATTTCGTTCTTCCACAGGCGACCATTTTGCGAGGTGCTGATAGACACATGGGAAAAGTATTCCTTGGCACATGCCTTGAAGAACTCGGATGATGCAAAAAATTTGCCATCCTCCCCAAAACACACAAAACGGTATTGACAGACTTAGAACTGACCCCAGGAATGTGCCTGTTAAAATCGTCGATTTGACACCAAATCTACGAGCAGCATATCCACCAGGAAGTTGACAGGATGTGTAGCCCCAAAAGAAGCTGCTTAAGATGTAGGACTTTTGTTTTTCATTCCAATCGAATTCCTGTTGGCAGAAATAACAATATTATGCTGGTAATGTTTTTAGATCAGATATCGTCTTACGTAAAAATTTGGATTTGTAGTCTTTGCGTCAGTCATCGCAACTAAGGAAACGGCAATGTTGAGTCTCATGGTATAATTAACAGCTATTCCGAGAAAAAGTAAAAAGGTCTGCAGATGACGGACACCCAAAATTGGACCTATTAAGATTTTTTTTTTTTTTTTATATTTCAATAATTTATTTTCAAAAACAAACCTTTCTGTTCCAACGTCATTTTGTTGTTTCTTTAAGTTTCTCGATAGAGACTGAATTTTCTACAATTCCAAGTTCGATAGCAATTTTGCTTAGTTTATCGACAGCATTGTTAAGTCTCGACAGCCTCAGTTCACACTAAAATATTATTATGAACATTTTAGAAATGATACCCAACCCCTCTCGTAATATGTTTGCTAAAGCCAATAAATATTAATTTTTATAGGTCAATTTACACGTTCAAACAAAAATTAGTTTCGTGTTTAAGATTTTATAGAAGATTTAACAAACAAATTAGTAATTAAACAGGTCTCGTTTGGGTTCAGGCGAAGTGAAATTTTTGTAATCATCTTCCGCTGGAATTTTAACAGTAGACAAGAACTGGGATGATCTCTCATGATCATTTTAGTGGTTCGAGAGTGGACATTAATGCCTAGAAAAGAAGCACTTGGAAAGAGTATGGGTGGTCGAAAATAGTCGTGAATTTTGAACTTAAAACCTTAGTCTTTTTTGTTATAAACAATCAAAATAAATACAAAGTAATAGTTTAAAATTCCTGCAATTGGTCATACGGATTTATTTGAACGAAGAATTTTAATGCTTCGTTCTCCATGATTCTCAGCATTTGGTGTCTCCTAAAATTGTTTTTGAAAAAGAGTGCAGCCTAATTCAGGGCTGTTAGAGAATCTCATAACTTTGAAAAATGATGATAACTTTGAGTGACGAAAAGGAGTAAATTGTCATGAAAAAACGTAGGATTTATTGCGGTCAAATGCCTTTCGAAAAAAAGTACTGCGGGATAGAAGTTTGCGGTCAAATGGCTTGTGGACTTTTGGTTTGCGGGATTCTGATTTTTGATCCCAACTCTTTTCAAATGACTAACAAATTTGCTGTCTCTCAACAGTAAAAATATATGTTTATATTAATCCGAAACGAATTTAATTTTTTTATAACTTTAAAAACTTGTTCCAACAAAACGATAAATTCATACTAACACATTTAACAATATCATTCAATGCTTCACGCAATAAAAGCTAAATTATCTAAATTTTAAAACACACACATTTTTTTTAATTTGTAAATAAAGAAGTTTGGCGTGATACTATTGTTTTTGTTAGTGTTTCTTGCATTAAGAGAGAGATTCGAGTTTTTTTTTTATTCGAAACATTTATTGGTGTACGACGACGTCTTATTTTCCGTAGGATTCATTTCAATTCCGCTAGGTGTTTTAGTCTTAATTCTCTCAGCATCTTGACTTTGAAGAAAATGTTCGTCATTCCATTTTTGTATTTTGGTAGATCCAAGGAAAATGAACTGCAAATTACCAACGAAAAACAATGCAGCTGTTATGAAAAACACTATTTGCCATTGACCACGGTTAGTCTGAAATTGAAAATAAATATGTTTAAATCCAAAACAAACAGAATCACTTCTTAATTATTTACCTCATCATCAAGAACTCTACCATTTACAAGAGGTGAAAATATGGGAGCAAGATTACAAATTCCATTTAATATTCCCATCAAAACTCCGGCATGATTTGGAGAGAGATCAATTACGTTAAGCAATGCTCCAACCGTATACCCAGCGTTGAATCCCACATTTAGAATGATCAAAACTAATGCCAAAGTAGTTTGACTTTCATTGAGAAATCCGATTGCTACCAAAATCACAGCTGGCGTAAACATTCCAATTGAATTCACTGTTTTCCTGAACACAGCCAGCGAAACCCAATGCTTCTTCAAAATTATATCACCCAAGACAGTGAAAATGCTGGCAATTATCAAATTTGCCAGAAACGGTAATGTTGAATACAGTCCATTGCTATTGATGTTCATTTTGAGAATTCCATGCATGTACGGCGGTATGTAGGCTTGCATTGTTGCCATACCCCACAACTCGCAAGTTCCACAGATTGTCAAAGATATGAATGGAACTGAAGTGAAAATTGCCCGCCATGGAACAGGTACCCTGGTAGTTTGAGCATCCCGGGCCTTTGCTTGCGATTTAATTATGTACTCCTTTTCTACTATATTTATTGTTTTTGATCTACTTGGACTCTCTTCAGCGAATAAGGCCCATAAGAGACAAAACAGTAATCCGATGCCTCCGAACACATAGAAATTTCCTGGCCACCCCAAACTAGATCCGGCTATAAATCCTGATAGGCACATGGCGCAAATTGTCCCGAACTCAACGCCGATGTGGACGAATCCTCCAAGGCGAGTGAGCTCTTCACATGGCGACCAAGTGGCCAAATGAGCATGGACCAGAGGAAACAAAAAGCCCTGAGCCAATCCCTGTATGAATCGAATTGCGCAATAAATTTGCCATCCGCCACCCAAATCGAGGCAAAGTGGGATAATTAGGGTGCATATGGTACAGCAAAGGATTGACAGCAACATCATCAACTTGACACCCATTTTGGTAGCGAAATATCCAGCCGGTAGTTGAGTCAGAACATATCCCCAATAGAAAGCACTTATTATGTAGGATCTTTGCCTTTCATCCCAATCGAATTCCTTAAAAAGATGAATCAATACTTGTATAAATATCAGCAGGACATTATTTAACTTACATGAAACTCAAGATTTGTGCTCGCAGCATTTGTCATCGCAACGAGAGATACGGAAACATTTAGCCTTTCGCATAGGCTTATTGATATTGCAAGGAAAAGTAGCAATGTCTGCAGATGTCTTACGCCAAAACATGGCCCTAAAATCAATTACATTGAACGAAATTAAAATGATCTTCCTTAGATTCCTTAGAGAAAGGGATTCGTCCAATAAATGTCAATCCAAATTAATCATACGAGTCGCAATATAGTTTATAGATTTCAGACTGTATTTTTACATCCGCTTAAACCTTATGATTTCAAAACCTGTTTCAGTAAGAATTTGATCATAGTGCCAACCTTTTAATTAATTAATTAGTAAAAAAAAAACCACACAAATAAAATGGAACTTTCCAATTATTTTTTTTTAATGATAATTTAGTTGCCGAAATAAGGTTCTATACTTCTATTTTGTTTACTCAGTGAAAAAGCTAAACAAATTCTTTTTTATGTTACTATAAGGTTCTTGAATTATTTTCAGTTAAATCTCAGCGAAAAAGTAGCGATTAGCTTCCATCAAAGTTATAAAACATAAAACCACAATTTCACTAATTTAAAAATAACAAATAAAAAAACATGCTTCAATAGTGAAATAATTGATAGTGTCACGCATTGTGTGCATTTGAATGCCTGCTTGACTCTGCAGACATTGGAAATAAAAAAATATAGGTATTCGCAATAAAAAAAGACTCATTTCGGAGTTCACATTTAACAAATTCCTCTCAATTAGTATATTTGTTTAACTGCTTAGTATTTTAAGAAACAAAACTGCGACGTTGACGTTGCTTTAAAGATAGTTAAATGTAAATAAAAATTTTGAAACTAAAATAAATCAAATAATTATTATTTAACCTTTAATCACTTCACATTCAGTCATTTTGAATGTTTCTCAAGCTTAACTTTTTTCACAATTTCATGATAACAATATGAATTGGATGTACTTCTCTCAAAACCCGAATTTAAACTGAAATCGAATTTGACAGGTTAAACAATATTAAACCGTCTAGATACGTGTTCTCTGATTCAAAGCTGAAGCTGAAACGACCAGAGAGTACCAATTTTTTGTCAGCAAACATTTGCATTTCTATGTTTGTGAATACACGCAAAATGAAATCAAACAAAACAAAATTAAAATGAAACATATGAATATAATTAAGTTATAAATTTTTTTCGCGTAAATGAAGACGTGTATGTAAAGCAATAACCTTACAACAAAAGAGACAATACAATTTTGACTAAAATCAGAGTTGCCATTTAAGGTTTTATTAAATTTTGAATAAAATAATTGATAAACTTCGATGTCGGTCTCGGTATACAGGTCTTTAGAAAGGAAGGTTAGGTTAGGTTGAGGGGCTGATTGATGTTGTTACCGTCACACTTAGATCTTAGATACAGATCCATTGTGATTGTGATACCCGTGAGTATTGCTACTCAAGCTAATAAAAACCTATCTGTTCAGTCAATCAAGCCATTTGGAGGCATTGATGAAATTCAAAATGTAAGTAACTGGAGTACTAGAGAGTTCGTCGCCGAAGAAATAATTGCCGAGCAATTTCTTCCTTTGCTGGGAAAGTGCGGGGCAGTGACATAGAAAGTGTGAAGTGTCTTCATGCACCTCCTCGTCACCGCATACTCTACATAGATCATCTCAACTGATTCTCATCCTTTTCTTATGATATCCTAACAGATTATGTCCGGTGATTCCACCTTTCATCGGCCGTAACAGTTATTCTATTTGAAATTTCCTGCTTTAAGTGAAAGGGTGGAGTACTGACTAGCTGAGCTTAGCTTACGTCAAGCATTGATCCTAATCTTGCTAACTCATCGGCTTTTTCGTTGCCTGGTATACCGCTGTGGCCTGAAACCCAGCAATGTCTAATGTTATGCTGTTTGTCAAGCTTAAGGTTCTTGGCAGCATGAAACAAGCTTTGATTTTACCTCAGTTGCAGTAATCGCTTTTATGGCCGCTTGGCTATAAATGTGATATCAGCCGATGGTATCGCCATCATTAATACCTGTTTAGCAGCTGTTGTCACTACCAGGACCTCCGCTTGGAAGACACTACTGTAGTCTTTAAGCCTAAGCGAGTCGATTAACTGGAGAGATTCAGAATAGAAGCCTGCACCTACAACAGTATCCATCTTAGAGCCATCTGTATAGATAGCTATTGATGACTCACTGGGGTATTGTGTGTTATCTATGCATTCCTCTCTGCTTGGAATGCTTCGTGAAAATCATGTTCGGGTAGGGAAGGTACTGAAATAAAACATATTTGTTCTAATACTTTTTACTTTACTTGGGTTCACAATTTAACAAGGAATATTCTTATAATTATTTTAAAACTAATAATCACTTACTTATAATATCAAAAACATTATTTTCTTACATAGAACATTACTAGCTTACAGTTACAACAAACGGTTTTTGAGGTTTGGAGTAGATTATACCGTTTTTATTAAGAAAATTTTCATCATTCCATGGCTGAAGATCCGTTGAACCGAAAATAATATAAAAAAGATTCCCAACGAAAAACACCACAGCTGAGATTATAAACACCAATTGCCATTGAGATCGTTCTTCCTAAAAATAAAAAAATAAAAAACAAATTGTTATCTTCTATTTTCACCCGCAAACAACAATTTCATCTTACATTTTCAGTAACAATGAATCCCACCAATAAGGGTGTTATTATAGGAATGCAGTTGGCAGCACTGTTTACAATGCCCATAATAACACCTGCATGATTTGGTGATAGATCAATGGTATTCAAGCAACTACCAATGGTTGCAGCCGAGTTCAAGCCAACAGTTACGGTCATCAATATTATAGCAAATGTCTTTTGTTCTTCTCCCAGAAATCCAATGCCGACTAGACCAACTGCTGGAATCCAACAGGCAATAGTATTGTAAGACCTTCTTACCATTGTCAAGCTGAACCAATTTCTTTTGAGAATAATCTCTGCCGACAAAAAGTACACAAACGACATTATCCACATAGCAAGATATGGCAAAGATGAATAAAGAGCATTTGATTTGATATCCATCTGAAGGACACCGCTCATATATGAAGGAATTTGAGTTTGTAAGGTCGACAGGCCCCAAGCCTCTGCACAGCGTGCTACCAGCAAGGCCCAAAATGGCAACGAGGACAGCATTGCAGCCCAAGGCACCGGTATACTCTTAACTTCAACGCCTTTCTGCTGCTGATTCAATGACGTCATAATGTACGTTTTTTCTTCCTTCGAAATGAGTTTCGAAGCGGATGGAGTGTCTGATGCAAAAATCACCCAAAAGACACACCAAACCATTCCGATACCTCCAGATACGTACGATATACCCGGCCAACCCATGCTTGAGGATGCTATAATCCCACTTATGAACATAGCTGATAGAGTACCACATTCAATTCCGGTATTACTTAGAGCACCAAGTTTATTTCGTTCTTCAACCGGTGACCAATTAGCCAAATGAGCATGAATTGCTGGAAACAAGAGTCCTTGAAACAAGCCTTGAATAACTCGTATCGCACAGAAGAGTTGCCAATCTCCAAGTGGTACAAGAGGCGGGGTGACAATTGCGAAAGCAGCTGATCCAAAAGTCGATATCAGCATTGTCCATTTGGCACCGATCAAACGGCAGAGGTATCCTCCTGGGAACTGAGTTATTGCATAACCCCAGAAGAAACTACTGATAATGGTTGCTTTTTCTGTGGGACCCCAATCGAATATCTGAAAATAAACAACACATTAGAGTTCTTAAACGTAGACAAAATTTTTAGATCAAACAAACAAACCAAAGAAATCTTACTTGGAAATTTGGATTTGGACTGTCTGTGTCTGTCATCGCAACCACAGCAACACTGATATTGAATTTTGCAACATAGTTGACTACAATAGACAGGAATAAGAGGAACGCCTGCAAATGGCGAATACCCAGTGTAGGTCCTATAAGAAAATTAATTCAGATGGAATTAATAAAGAATTAAGCAGCATTGTTTTTAACATTTGTAAGTTAAATTTAAAAAGAGAAATGTGTTTAAAAAATTTAACAAGGTTTTGTGTAACTTTATTTTGGCATCATTAATCAAAACGATATTGTAGCTTGTATAGAGCATTTTTTCTTCTTATCCTCATAAATCAATTTGTCAAGTTCTGACGCACTTCATCAATTAGAAAGTCACATTTTTTTTAGTCTTATCATGAATTGGCGAGGCTTATCTTTAGAAAACTGATTTTCAACATTATAGAAATCAATATCTTTTTATAATGTCAATCGTTATCGATTATAACTTAAACAAAAGAATTGGGATAACTTATAAGATTATAATTGCTCAGATAATAGATCAAGTATGATAGTGAAGGTGACCAACCACTTTTTATTGTCTAAGAGATATCTCATCATTATCATTTATTCGGAATTGCGTTTTTCACCAATGCGATGTCCTTTAGATATGTCTGATACAGTTTTGTGGTTTTCATACCAGTTGCCTTTTTTCAATTTAGATCTTAATCTCTTCGCTCTTCGGTCAACAATTGTTATTCAGTAGGTATTTGAACAACAACAGTAAGTTAGAGGTGCTTCCACCAATGGCTTTTTCCGTCAATTCCTTTGTTTTGGCTGGAGGAATAGCTATTTCACGGCTGCCAAGCCGATCATCACATTCTTTTATTAGTGGTGCTGTCTAGTTATTTTTCATTTTAACCGAAAAGTTAAGTTATTTTATTTTTTCTTATATTAATTTGCACACAATACAAGGGCTTTAAGGACATACCTTTTTATGGCAGAGGCACAATTAGACGTATATTACGCTAGAATCTCCATTTTATAAGCTGGACTCTGGGACCATCTGGGAATTTGTAGCTAATTTTTTTACCGAAAGAATTGATTTTGTAGCTGTTTTAATTTACGAGAAACGGCTAAGGTGCTGAACTGCTTACGTTATATTTCACTAGATTACCCCTCTACTATATCTAGACAAAGAAAATACCAATCGATTAGAAATCGCCCATATTGAGTTGTTGAGAAAAAGGCCAGCTACATTTCACGCGGGTGTACCACCCCTTATCCTGTGTATACTAGAGCTCTTGATACCCGGGTACCCGATCCATGGACCGGGTACCCGGGTACCCGATGATTTCGGGAATTACCCGGGTACCCGAGTACCCGGGTATTTGCATGGTTCGGGTACCCGGGTACCCGGGTATTTGAAACAACGATCGTGTATCCGAGTACCCGGGTACCCGGGTACTCGGTACGCTTACGCGATGAAGCTAAAGTTGTTTGAACAAATGGATGCGTTTATGAAGGAAGTTTTTAATAACATTTTGCATTAGGTATTTGTTCTCGGTTAATAAAAATAATGATGGTGGTTAATTAATTATCTATTTCAATTGCAAGGAATTGCAAGTTGGAGGTGGATGATTATGAATATGTAGTTTATTATTGTCATTAGATTAGATACTCTTAGGATGGATTTCGCTAGTGCTTATAGCAATAGTTTTTTGTGCTGTTTTTTTTTTTCATTCATTCATTAAAAAATGTCATTGGTTATGATTTTATTAGGGGTTGAAAAGATATAAAACCGATTTTGTGCGTCGTCGTCGTCGTCGTCGTCGTCGCGTCGTCGTAGTCGTAGGTAGTCGTAAATAAAGAAGAAAGCAAGCTGTTGGCAAGTGTTTGTTGATTTATTGTTGTTGCAAGATGGTACGAAAAAGAAATGCAAGTTGTTTTTGGATAATGATAGTTGAAAGGGATGATTTTATTATGTTGGTTAATCACTGTCCTGGTACCTGGTATAATGTATGAGTGGAGTTTGCGATCAGTTTTGTGTTATTTTTTTCTCAATTTTGAGATTCTGAGGAAACAAATAAAAAATTGCTATGATTGTCACCACCTAAAATTTGAAAGATAATTACGAATACAAAATAATAAGACCAGGTAGTTGGTGCGTTTGCTTTTTTTTTGTAATTCATAAAAAATGACATTTGGTAGAAAATATTAGATGGATTATAATTTTATTAGGGGTTGAAAATTGAGATAACCGATTTTGTATGTTGTCGTCGTTCATCTGTTTATGATTGGTCTTTTTCTTAGCCACAGGTCAATAAAGAAGACAAAAATCTGTTGGCAAGTGTTTGTAGGATCTCTACGATAAAAGTAAAGACTGACTTCAGTTGCAGGATTTTTAATTTGGGTTTTTGCATGTCATAAAAATTTATTAATGTTTGGGTTTCTCTACATGACCCACTCGTAGACACCAGACTAGACTAGAATGGTAACGCACAATGTAGGTAAATTGAGAAAAAATAACACAAAACTGATCGCAAACTCCACTCATAGATTATACCAGGTACCAGAACAGTGATTAACCAACATAATAAAATCATCCCTTTCAACTATCATTATCCAAAAACAACTTGCATTTCTTTTTCGTACCATCTTGCAACAACAATAAATCAACAAACACTTGCCAACAGCTTGCTTTCTTCTTTATTTACGACTACCTACGACTACGACGACGCGACGACGACGACGACGACGACGCACAAAATCGGTTTTATATCTTTTCAACCCCTAATAAAATCATAACCAATGACATTTTTTAATGAATGAATGAAAAAAAAACAGCACAAAAAACTATTGCTATAAGCACTAGCGAAATCCATCCTAAGAGTATCTATAATCTAATGACAATAATAAACTACATATTCATAATCATCCACCTCCAACTTGCAATTCCTTGCAATTGAAATAGATAATTAATTAACCACCATCATTATTTTTATTAACCGAGAACAAATACCTAATGCAAAATGTTATTAAAAACTTCCTTCATAAACGCATCCATTTGTTCAAACAACTTTAGCTTCATCGCGTAAGCGTACCGAGTACCCGGGTACCCGGGTACTCGGATACACGATCGTTATGTTTCAAATACCCGGGTACCCGGGTACCCGAACCATGCAAATACCCGGGTATCCGGGTACCCGGGAAATATTGAATACCTCGGGTTCCCGGGTACCCGGATACCCGGGTATTATTTCGAGTACCCGGTCAGAGTCAAGAGCACTAGTGTATACTAAATAGAGCGTATCTCGTTAATCAGAGCAGCTAGGAACACGAGATAAGTGGCGTCCAGGTCCCCGAGTCCGGCTTATAAAATGGAGATCCTAGCGTTATATACGTCACAATTGGGAATGAAGGGAGCCATTAAAAAATATGGAGGAGAAAGAGCCTGAACAAAGTTTATTTTTGGTGTTAATTTCAGGAAATATGTAAATCGTTATGGGCGCATTACAATGATTTATTTGAGACCTTTCGATTATTCAAATCATTCAAATACTATTTTCTTGATTATTGAAATCATTCGATTATGCCCATCACTAGAAATGAGGTTGTTACAGCAACAGTTACAGTTACAATTGTTATTATATATTGTTATATACAATTGTTACAATTGTTATATTATATTATATTATTTTTTCAAATACATGATTTCATCACTTTGTTAATAACTTGTTGATATGAATTTTTTCGATGCAAAGGTGTGATTATTTTCTTTTAAAACAATAATATCCCTCAATTAGATTTTTCTGGGAACTAATCGATGCATATTCTACTTTCTTCAATATGCTTTGTGATGACTGATGAGTAACACATCTTCCGAAGAGATCACGTTTCACTTATATATTCTTCACCCACGAAACTTGAATTATCGAACAAGAAATTAAACGTTTTAGAACCTTTTTTATACCTTTTGCAATAGATTCTACTGTCATTTTTCAAGTTAAATATTTCCGCAAAACGAGGGATCGTAATGATATTATTGCTTTTAGTCAAATTTATCCTTATCGAGTAATTTCGCATGGAGTTATTGGCAACAACTGAATTCAGCCTCAACCGATCGCAGCCACGAAACTATCAATTTTAAAACCCTTAAATCACTTTTATTATTATCGGACTACTGTGTTCTGCGAGTATATCTAAAATTACAGTTTTTTAATCTTAATCTAAATGAGGTATATTGATTACAGTTAAACATCGAATTCAATTGATGTCAATTAAAATCACGCTTATCGTTGCGATAAGTCCATAAGAATATCGAAAAAGGAACATAAGAGCTACATACCTACATGTACAAGTATAAATCGAAGAAATAAAATGTGTGTATGGCAACACTGTATTGTTGTATCGTTAACATGTATCGCAAGTCCAAATTTCGAGTTTTTTTTTTGTTAAGCTTCTTGTTTTCTTTACTAATAAGCGGTTATTGATCTTTTGAACTGTTTTTCGTAATGACTGAAACATAAAACCTGATAAATATATGTATTACTCACAGTTACAGAACTCATCTTCCGCAAAATGAATTTAGTTGTTTACTTTATAAAATCTTGAATGCCGATCCATCATAATACAACCTCTACATGTATCCCTTTCATATTGATTACCTACTCTAAAAATTGTGAACCCATGTTAGTTCTTCCAATTATTAAAAATGCTTAGTAATTTATTAAAATGATGCATATTCAACCTTGAAATGTCATTTATTAGTTATTGCAAAAAATAATCTTATCAGCGACCAAGGTCAAAGGTTTGAATAACCCTTTATATTAAAAAAAAGTCTTGTTTACTTTTGCTTAAAAATTTTTCCACTTGTGTACTTCAAATTTCAGCGGTTAGATATGGCATGTGCAATAGAATACAAATATAAATTTTTAAAATTAATATCAATTTAGCGAGATTGTGGCATTTCAAAAAAATATTTCTTCAAACCACTTGCATCAGAAAACCGGGTTAAACCAATTAGGGAAGTAGAAGTGTACCTGGGCTTGTTTATTTTTCGAATTTTTACCATTTGAAGTCAAAGACTCTTTGTTTCCGATTTCTTATACCCGGTTTGTTAGAGAACTTAATTTTTGCGGTTTCTCTGAATTTCGATTTCCTGTTTCTAGTTTCAGCATCACAACTTTTAGTTACGAATTCTTCTATTCGATTTTCAATTTCTAGCTGGCGTTGCATCGAACAATATTTACAAGGACAAAACCTTTACAAACAAAAAAGATAATTTAATTTAGATGGAACGGTTGTGATGTGCTTTTTGTTTCTCAGCCGAGATTTTGCTAGTCGGTCTAGCCAGGGTCTATTAAAGAAAACACGAAACTTCAATGATAGATCTTAATGAACCTAATAACTAATGCTTTATTGGAAACACTTAATAACTATAACTAAGATATAGAAAACAATACATTTTTTGATTTATTTCTCTCAAATACAGTAGAACGGGTATCCGCTGGTGCTCGGATGTAGAATCAAATTCTCGTTTCCACTTGTCGGATGTCCGGTTACTTGCTGTTTTTCTCGGTTTGTACCGTTTTTATTGGTAATTCTTAAATCAACCGGTTTATTTCCGGGGGATCAGCAGGTACGTTTAAGGCCCCTGGTGGCACTCGGCACGGCAGGAAATAGCTCTGGTAAATCAGCAGGTGTATTTAAGGCCTCATATGGGAATACACAGCAGGCAAAAGCTCTAATGGATCAGCAGGTTTGTTTAAGGCCCCTGCTGGCACTTCACGACTGGCAATAGCTCTGGTAGATCAGCAGGTTTATTTAAGGCCCCTGGTTGCTCTACACGGTTGATGCACGTTCGGAACTCAGGACAATTTCCTTCGTTCCCCTTACAACTGGCGGGGGAAGCTTTAAAAAAGAAATGGCGGTTGGCGGCGGAAATGACCAAGAACACTCGATTCGAACCCAAATGTTGAAAATTTTGAAAGTTGAATGACAACCAAAGTAGTAGCGAAAGGTAGTGGTAGCGGTGATTTTACAACGAAAGTACTGACCCCCATATGAATTTTACTGCTAAAACTGAGTGTGAATTATATAAATGCGAATGTTAAACTTTCCTGTGATTCGATTTAATTTGCTTATGTCATGTATTCTATGAAGCAGTGAATGGTACTGATGATGAATGTAAGCACTGTATGGGTAAATGGGTCATACGAGGTAGTTTTGCTTGTATAGACTTAAGGCCAAATCGATATGTATATTAATACAGGCTTAAATTAGTTTTGCCTGAATATATGCTTTTTAACGAGAGCTGTGAATTGTATGAATGCGAAAGGTAAAAATTGATCTGTTTATTTGGTAGTTATTAGAAATTCATTATTGTTGTATTTATAAGAGCAACACTTCGTTACACGGTTAACGCTTAGTTCTAAGTTGCAGTTCTAAGTTCTAGTTGCAGTATTGAATCAAGGAGTACTTGTACTATAGTTAAAAATAAGACTCTTCAAGCAATTTGAAGGTTTGGGTACGGACCTGGCGCATTTTTTAATGAGTGTGTAATAAATATATGATTTCCTACTTGTTGTAAATCAATTCACAATCTTACATTCCAAAAACATTTTAATTGCTGATTATTTACGAAAAATTTTACGATTGCCATTCTACGTAAAGCAAATTGAAATGTGTCAGCGCCTACGTAAAAGCTAAACTCTGATAAGAAGTTTAGAGCTCGTGGAAATTATTCCACTTCTGAAATGTTTATTGATACGAACAGCTGTGTTCAAGCATTATCTTATTATTACCAAAATGTCATTTTCCGTTTCCCTCTGAGCTCGTAAGAGTCTGTTCTGCTTATGTGTCCCAAAAAACAATTACGAAATAAATCTTTTATTTAAAATTTTGTTCTTAACATTTTAATTTTTAAATATTTGCTGCTGTTTAATAAATATTCCATGTAAATAGAATTATAAAACATAAATAAAAATAACATTATTCTTATTGGTAATTTAACAACTTTTTAGAATTATTTCAGAATGAACAATTGTTCATTTTCAGTGGTGTTCATCTTCTTCTTCTTGTAATCGTAATATATCGGCTTTGTTTATAAAATAGTAGCTTGGCTGACGTCCCTTTAAGTCCTTTGTTGTTCGCTTGGCACCTTTTCGTATCAAAACCCGACTTATGGTTTCCACAGAGTTTGTACCCATTGCATAATGCAATGGTGTTCTTTCCAACTTTAAACGAAAAAGAAATAAATATCATAAGAATCATTAAAACGCTAAGGTGTGAAAAAACTCACATTATCGCCTATTTTCAGAGCGTCTGGACAAGTATTGACAAAGTATTCCACAATTTCCTCTTGCTCCTTGAGAACAGCAATATGCATTGCATTTCGACCTTGAAAATAAACAATTTTTAATTTGTTAAGTTTGCCTTAATCTTATCTTATCGAAACTTAAGATTTCGTGTCCTACTAAAACATATCTGATATCGGTGGAAAAAAATTAATGAACGAATTTTTTGACATTGGCCGATTAGAAATTTACAAACATTAATGGTTGTGTTTGATTGAGTTGTTTTTCTGTTCATTATAAACAAAAACTGTCAAATATAAGACTAATCTATTTGTAAACAGAATCTTTAGTTCCCTCAACAGTTATCAACATTCAACAAGTTTTAAGAATAGTTGGTCTCTTAATGTAACACAGCCAATGAGTAAAACAAATTATTGTTCTTTCTTTGTATACCTATGCATAGTGAAGAAATGGCTTACCATAGTAGTTCTTGGCTTTTATCAGCCACTTTCCCCTGCGAGATGACGTGACTTCTTTGATCCTCTCAAAGTCTCCATTTCTTGTAACTTGATGAAGTTCTTCTCGTGATTCCTGAAAAAATTATTTTCAATTTCAAATGACGTCAACTTCATAAATCATATTCATCACCTCCAGATCCCTTAGCTCATTCAAGAACTCCACCAGTTTGTCATGACCTCTTGACTCGGCTACATCTGTTATGGCGGTTCCTTCATCGTCGATTACATCAAGGATATGATCATAACCAGCTAGAGCCATATGTTCAAATGGTTTGGTATCACCTTCAAATTAAAAAGAATTCAAAACAAGTCCTAAAGTGTGACTCAAATTTTCATACCGACAACTGCTAATGAAAGTACGAATCGATCGATTTCTTTAGCATTTCCCGGTTGATTTGCCTGCAATGACACATCTCTAGCTGTACGATAGAGCTCATCTCTATAAGTAACATCGATTTGAGATTCTTCTATTAAATTCAGAAGACCATTCCGTCTATGTGATCGTGCGCAAGCAAAGTGCAACATACTCTGACCGTGCTCATCTCTATCTTCCTTCTTCGGAGTCATTTCTGGCGATGAAAACCGGTCTTCTGACTGCTCTGATCGGGAATCCACTCCGTTGTCATTGTTGGGAGTTGCAATAATTTCTGCATCAGAATTGGCCAAGGCTGTGGAATTCGTGTCGCCAGTGTCGTTGTCACGGTTATTGTTATTCTGTTCGCCTATGTTGTTGTTGTTGTTGTTGTTATTGTTGTTGTTTCGGGAATGAATGAAATTTTGTAGAAAACCAGCCAAATAAGCAACCGGGTCTGTGGGACGTTTCTCAGCAATTTCTGTAAGACCTTTTATTAGAGGGTCACCTAAACCTGGTGCATGGGTAGGGTTCACAAATGATTTCACATTCTATAGAGTCAATGATAATTCGCAAACTTACTACTGGCTAGATATTTTCCCTGTTCAGTTTTGAAAATTGCATTCTGAGTGTAGTTTTCAGCTTGGCCTATAGTTAAAAGAAAACACCACACAAATATTACATTTGTTTCCATGGTTGACCTACTTTTTCTTAATATGTTTTAACATTTAAACGGACACAGACTATAAAATAATAAAAAGCGCTTTGCAACAAAACAAAATCTTGAGAAAGATTTAAATTAAAATTATTTCGTTCCTTAAACACAAGTACATATCAACATTAAACAAAATTTCATTAAACGAGAAATAACAACAAAGAAGTGAATTTTTTCTTAGTTGGACGAATGGTTTTTCAAAGACGGTGATAATGACAGTGTACATAGGTATCTTTTGGATCGTAGGGTTTGTCATATGGAAATGAGGATCCTAAAAAATGTTAACAGAGTTTATTGTCACATTCCATTCGAAATTCAACAATTTCGGTGATGTCAAAGTTGAAGTTTAGAAATCCTACAGATATGAACAACTTATTTATTAACAAAACACAACAAAGCGACAGCGAAACAAAAAACTAAAAAGCTCAACAAACTTCAAAAACTCCTACGAAAAGTATTTTACTAACCGTTAATAAAAAAGCTGATATTTGGTATCGCATCTCAGTAGCAGATGGTAGTTATAATTTGTACTTTTTTTTGTTAATGATAAAGTAAAATTATTTTGTTTAATAAGAAAAATGTTGTATAATACAAGAATAAGCCATTGAAACACAAAAACTCAAATTAGCAGGCTCGTTCAAAATAGAGACAGGACACACAAAATTAAAACCATATCTTAAGGCACTATTGATTGTTTGATTGATTAGTCATATCGTTTTTCTAAGTTCGATCAACTAAACTATCCCGTTTCCGTCTGAATATTTTGACCAACATTGAGGCAATATGCTTCGAATTAGTCAATGACATGTCCTTCTCCAAAGAAATAATATTCGCAACCGCTGTACAATACTCTCTGAATATCAACAATTCTGTGGCACCAAGACTTTGCATGTTAACAAGGCGAACACAATTTTTCAAATTGCTACTCATCATGAGAAGACCACGAACTGAACACAAGTGACGCAAATTATCGATTTCCTTTATGAGATTTGGCAATTGGATTGTTGTTGTCATTTTGAGGCCAGTTCCAAGAAAATGTGGCCTAGCAGCGAGATATCCCAATAAATAACTCTCCTTAAAATGCAGCTGCGTCTCGAGGTAGCATACTGCTCGCCCTACCTTGCTGTAAGCACTTCCAATATTGGCAGCATCTAGTCGACTGGTTGAGGAAATTATCCTCAAATGTTCCTGGCAATTCAGCCAAAGAGCAAGGTTTTGCTCAGCATTGACAAACACACCTCGTCCGTAGGGCCACAGGTGACCATTGAAAGCCAGACACTCAGCCTCCTGAGCTCTGTCTTTCACTTCCAAGTTCGATATCAGCAGACCAGCGTCGTGTAACATCTTCAATATGACAGAATTGTCTTCAAGCACCTCATTCATAGTGTAATAGCTTCCAGTTTCTCGGTCGCCAATGGCTTTGGCAAAGTTTGTTGTGAAGATCTTCCCCATCATCGTCCGTTCGGCCTGTTCGATTTGAGCAACATTCAGATTCAGAGGCAATTCCAGACCTTCCAAATTTCGCGAACATTCAATCGAACACTGCACAATGAGTTTCGAGTCGTCATTAAGTACAAATGGCAGATGGTCCATTAGTTTGCCCTTTGAAACTGGAAAGTAGATTATCCTCGGATGGGGTTTAAAGTCACTGCTAATATTGAGACAGTGAATGTCTTTGATCAATGGTACTAGAAACTCCTGAAAAACAACATAAACATCATAGTCGGGTGCAATGATTCCGAAATCCAGATCTTCATCAAATCTTCGTTCACGAATTTTCTTTCGCATTGCCGGCCAAATTACATCAAATAAATTGTGATCAAGTCG
Organism: Sphaerophoria taeniata; assembly: GCA_943590905.1. Lineage (NCBI taxonomy): Eukaryota > Metazoa > Arthropoda > Insecta > Diptera > Syrphidae > Sphaerophoria > Sphaerophoria taeniata. The sequence continues at coordinate 1,802,310 of OX016540.1, forward strand.
AGTTTGACGTTTTTTGATCTTATCAAAAACACTGCGTCTCAGGAATTTCCCCAAGTAGCTAGTGACTGTTAAGGGTTGTGAAGAGGCACTTCGAGGTTTCCGTTGAGTTGCGATTGCTGACGCTGTTGCACTACTCAGACACTTTGTAGACTCTTGAATAACAGAGAAGCATCGTTCTAATGTTGTGGCCACATCCATATCCAACATGTTACGACGCGAACTGTGCAAGTCATCCGGCACTGAGGGTTGGGTAGGAATTTTTGTATTTTTATTTGGGTCTTTCATGTTAGTAGTTATCTGTGCTGTTGAAGTGGTTTTTGTATTGTGGACGAGACACAAAACAAATTAAATTAAAACAAAAGTGTGTCTTTATGATTTACAAATGATGAGTGGTCTTAGATCAAATTAGAGACGGATTTAAAGATGAGGAAAAAAAGTGCAATGCAATAAGACTTATATTAACAAATTGCTAGATCATTCTTTCTTTCCATCACAAGAGTACCTACTGATCCATATGGTTGTATATAAAAGCATAAATTAATTAAATGTGACAAGCAGATCATAATGAGGGCACACCTATCCCATCTTCATTGAAGTATTGTCTTCCCCCTTCCCCTACCTTTGTCGACCTATGGAGCAGAGAAATGATTCAAGACTGCTAACAACAAAATGTCTTGTACTTCAGACCCGGAAAATCCACTATCGATCAAATATTCACTCTACGGCAGAACTACCACCTTTTCATCGATTTCAAGGTCAAGGTCGTGTATAACAACGTCTATAGAGGCCAACTATATAAAGCAATGTCTAACCTAACGGACGCATTTGATGTAAAAAAAAAGGTTTAAGACAAGGCGCTCAGCTGTCATGCGATTTCTTCAAAATCATTCTTGAAAATACTGTGCAAAACTCCAACGTGAACACCAGAGGCATAGTCCGTCCAATTACTAGGATACGCAGACGACATTGACATAATTGGAAGAACACAGCGTGATGTCAGTGGAGTGTTCGTAAGTCTTGAGACGGAGGCCAGGAAGATGAGTCTTGCGGTTAACGAGGGCAAGACCAAAGTTAATGCTGTCAACAAGAAAGGACAACCAACATCGATGTCTTGGACCCAACGCCAGTATAGACAGATTTAACTTCGAGGTAGTTAAGGACTTCGTCTACCTTGGATTCACTATAAACTCAGACAACAACACGCTGCACAGCGCTGAAATCAAACAAAGGATCACTCTTGCCAATCGCTGCTTCTTTGGTCTTAGTAAAGTCCAATCTCAAGCAACAAAAGCGTCACTGTATAAAACCCTCATCATCCCCATGACAACTTTCTGCATAAATGGAGAATGGAGACGAAGCTTCGAGCTGTTCAGCGACGCTGACCTAGCTAGAAAAGCTAAGGTCCAACGACTTAAATAGTTGGGTCATGTAGAATAAATAGAAAACAATGCTCCGGCTCGTAGAGTCTTCGAATCGAACCCGGAAGGACGTCGCAGAAGAGGAAGACCGCACTCGGGTGGAGCTCGCAGGTAGAAGAGGACCTGAACCAACTTGGAGTGCGAAACTGGAGACGCTTGTTCGATGATGGATGAAGAACTGGTCCAACCTGGACTGAAGCGCCACCATAAGTAAGTTAGTAAGTTATTGTCGATCATTTCGAGAGCTTCATTTATTAAAGATCCCTTTAAGATGAGGGCGGACTTCTAAGAAATTCGATAAACTTCTTACCGATGACGCAAAATCCGAAAGTGATGTTGCTAACTTAACTTGATAAAACTCAATCTCAGTCTCCCACTTTGTTCCTTTATCATTGTTATACATTCCAAGCAGATCTCTCGCGATAAAAGAAGAAACGTTGCAACTGATGTTGATAGAAACAAACATTGACAATGCGTAAACATACCTCTTGAGATCTTCTAACATTAACTAGACAAAAATTCTGCTAGAAACGATTTATTGCGTTTCAAAATTGGTCGTATCCGTCTAAAATAAAATAATTTCTTCTGTCGTTACAAAAAGGACAATCACAACGGTGGAACTTAAAGGAAGACAAACACATTATAGAGACAAAATCTTAGATAACAACATATTGACCATAATTCTTCAACCTTCAAAATACATACCAAAGACATCATCAATATTATTGATTAAGTGCTGTAATAACTGTTCGTTTGCCATTGCAATTGAATAAGACATTTTTGTTGGTTTTTCGCTTCTCTCCAAACATTGACGAGTTACTGACAAATTAGCTTATATGTGCGGACAACTCCGCTATTAAATTCACTTCAAAAGCACAGATACCAATCAAAAATGAACAAATTGAACTTGATTTCACTTTGGTATAGGACAAACACAAAATTCATTTTTCTCTCCTTAACATTGTTAAAATAAAAGCTGAAACACGGTATTTTTGCAAAAGTTAATTCACACTGAATAAAAAATGATTGTGCTTCTGCTGGGGAAAGGAAGAATAAAAGCTAGCGAATGCTTTGACGGTATTCAACAAAGTGACAATGGAGGTATACAAAAGACTGCAAGTCATCCCCTTTTTGGGGGCTAGCTAGCAATTAGCTGAACACATGCACACAAATCCGTACACACACACGCAAACTCACGAAAGACTTTTTATAAAATTCACTGTATTGTTCGTGGCCACATGACCATACCTTGATCGTTGAGCATTTCGTCCTCGATTGCTTCGGCACCGAATCGTTGCAGCAATTGCCTGTACGAAAGGACATTTTTGGCCTGCTCATCGTTCATATAAAACTCGGCTGTATTCCCAAGCTGTAATGGAAAGAATATTTATAAAACTTTTAAGTTTGTCCGTTTCGATGGTATAGGTACATACAATTTGTTAAACAACGTTGAAAGAAAAAGACAAACAAATTCTCTTGCTGGTCACGATAATATTGATTTAACAGTAATTTAAAAAAATTTAATGGTCGCTGACAGATAATAATATGATTGAAAATGGGAATAACCGTTAAATAATTGATTTAACCTACTTTATCAGTTGCCTTTGGATTGCCGCCTAAATGCGATAGCAGGTTGAAAAAATGTCCGTTGTCGTTTATTGTTGCAGCATAGTGTAATGGCGTTCGGCCGTCATCGTCCACGGCGCTAGTTGTTTCCGGGAAACGTCCAGCTAAATAACGAACGATGTCTACATGCGTAGTGTTGGTTTTGAGAGAGAATGGAAACAGAAAATTAAATGTTACAATTTGGTATTCAAACAATTATTACTTTTTTATTGGCTTAGACATGTAGAGTGTAGACATGTATAATAATTAAGAATGCACACAAAGTTAGTTATATATATTCATGTGTAGGAAATGTACAGATATGTTAGTTAATGTGACTTGAAAGCTGTAATTATTGCTGCTGTTTTTATTATGCAACCTAAATAAACTCAGAAGTTGGTTATTGCCACACGAAATTGGATAGAGCTTAGGTTAACACACAGCTGGGGTTATTAATTTGCTGAATGGTTATTTTTTATTAGTTTATTGCATGATTGTTAAACACTTCGAACTAGAAAGCTTTTTTAGGTATAGGTTCCAGGTATGTTTTTTTGTTTCTTTTGCTGGATGTATATATTTAAAATTGTCATTTCAAAGTATGAATGAAACTTGAGGACTTAAAGCAGGTTAATATGCATACCTGTGTGACCAAATAAGACAGCTACATGCAGAGGCGATGCTCCACAAGGTGAATTTTCATCTTTGGCAATTGCGAATTTTCGTCTGTCCAAGGCAGCTTGTAGTTGATACAAAGTTCCTTGTTTAGCTGCCTCATGTACCCTTGATATTTTATCCTATTATCAATCGCACTTTCAATTGACCTGATTTTATGAGTAACCAAGATAACACTTACCATATAAGCAGGAACATTAGTTAAAAACGCTTGAATCTCTGGTTTCGAAGACTTCCTATTCATGATCTTTTTACCATCACCATTTAGAACGATAGCCGCAAGTTGTTCCATATCACCAGAATTAATTATTGCTTCGATATACCGTTCCTGAAGCGAATTTAATTTACACTTTTCTTTATGACAATTGTTAAAGCAAATTTCAACATTCATGGAAAGTGCGAATAATAATTTGAATATCACAAAACTTGAGAGAAGGTGTGTATTATTAAAAAAAAAGTGGCAAAAAGTAATCAAAAGATTTACAAAAAACAGAAATATATATTTGTATGAAAAATTGAAATGTATACTTCTTCTTCTAAGCCAGCTGCACTTTCTGACTGAACTTGATTATCCTCGGAGTCGCCACTCACGAATCCTTCGATTGCCAAAGAAGATGTTGGTGAATCGGTTGAAATCATCTCATTCTCGTGTTCAGGATCATTTGCATTGACGTCATATTTATCCTGTTGCTGGTGGGCTTGCGGAGTCTCTATACGTTCTATTTGCACATCCTAAAGCGGGTTGGGTTTTTTTGTTTTCATTTCTTTCGTTCTATTAATTTATTTGGGATGATAAGACTTTTGATTGCAAGTAGCTATTTAACACATTGAGTTACTCAAATAAAGAGGACATACAGACAAAATAAAAACAACAACCAATGAAATTCGAGTTAGTGTTGAAAATAAAATGTTTGATGAGCAGCGTGCGCTTTTAATAACATTTTTCATAGAGAGGTGAATATACGTATAATTTGTCTTACCTCTTACATTTCGGTTGGGTTTGATTAACAAATTTTTAAGGTATAAACAAATAAACAACTTCTACGGTGGTTCGTAAGAAAGTATCAGTATTTTTGGTCCTAAGTATAGCCTGACATGTTTCCATTCCTAAGAAGCAAGTGGTACTTGCAGATTTCAGTAGGAGTACTTTTGAGTAACAGTAGCAGTACTGGTATTCGAAAGAACTAAAGTACCGAAATACTAAAGGATCTCGAGCTCTAGAAATTTCATAGCTGGGGGTTCTAAACATCAGAAATATAAAAAACATTTTTAAATTGTTTTGTTTTTTACTAAAAGACTTGAAAATCCATGGCTGTTCTGAGTAGCCTCTACCCAGGAACGTAATTAACGCTTCAATTACGCCGTTTTGATGAAAATCCATATCTAAGAATATTCTTAAGTTTGAATACATGTTCTATTTTGAATGCCCGAAGGCAAATGCTGGAAAAACGCCTATTACATTGCCCTGAAAAAGAGCCAATGACAGTTGCACTTCTTATTGCAACGTAAGGAGGTCCAATTTATCCTTATTAGAATAGATATTTTTACTTCCTGAAACAACAAAAAAAGAACAACGACACAAATTTACAAGAACAAAAGCAGAATGTATTTTTAATTCATGTATTTTACATTTCAATAACGTTTGTGAATTGAGGACAACAATGATTATTATTTTGCCACTTGTAAATATTCAAAAAAAAATTATATGTTTCATGTTTCAAGTTTTTTTTTTTAGTTCAATGATTTGTAAGATAGTTAAAATTTTGTGCAAGAGAGAAAAAACATTTCAATAAAGTAAATAAAGAACATCCTACAACTTCACAAATGTATAGTTTGAAATTTGTTTAAGCTTGTTTAATAAGTGAAATCAATTTCGCAGGATGACTATTCCAAGAACTATTGTTATCGATAAGGGAACAGGTGGTTTATTGTTTAAAGGCTTCCAAATTGTACCTGGTCATCATCATCGTCGTCCTCTTCTTCTTGTTTTTTCAATTTTTCTTCCTTTTTACCAGCATTTTTGTTGTGATTATCTTTAATTTTCACTTCATCAGATTTATCTACGATTTCTCGAGTATGAAAAGAGCGTGCCGACCCAAGTCTTAGTGGAGGACTTTCTTTTAAAAGATTTCTTGCTCCAAGATCTTCTGAGGATATTTTTCCAAGATTTTGTGTCAATATGTACTCTTCCGATGATAATGAGACATTTTCTAATGAGTTTTGTTCATCTAAATAAGGAGGTTTTTGTATTCCTTCCATTTGAATCTTTTGCTCCGATGGTGAAAAAACATAACTCTCACTACCTACATACTTTTTAGTTTTCTTTTCTTCACTGAGCAATTGTTCCCTTAAAATTTCGTCATAGTGAATTTTGCTCATTTCCTGAATAATATCGGTAACATCAGTCTTTTCATTATCATTTTCAGTATCTATTTCTTTCTTCTCCTCGTTGACGAAATGTTCATTATCAGTTTTAATTGGATGTGCGTCTTCAATCTTTGTTCCAAGATCTTCAGCTAATTTTTCATCAGTTTGATGTTCTTTTTCCTTTTCTTCTTTCTCTTCATTTATTTTAATTTCCTTCTGAACGTCCTCATCATCGATCTCTAGTTCAACGCTGTTAACATCTTCATCAGCATATTCGGTTTCGTTGTCGTCCGCTTCGCTTACACGATTGTCTTCATTGATTTTCTCATCACTCAAAGCATTCCCAACATTCTGTAAAAGTAAACAATTGTCGACTGATTTTTTGCTATATCGCTTAATTTTTTTTTGTTTTTTTTTTATAGAAAAAATGAATACCAAAAACTCACACCGCAAAGGTCAAGGAAAACGATCAAATCTTCAAATTCTTTTTTTATGTAAATAAATAAATTAAACGCTTTTTATTGATTTCAATGTAAACCAAAAAATCTCAAATAAAACAATTAAAGTAATTTCTTCGAAAAAAGGAAAAAACCTCGCCGACAATGGCTTACTTTTTTGTAAAAATTTTTTGCAGGAAATTTGAACGCCTTCAACCTGATAATAAACAAACACTCACAATGGTTTTTTTTTTTTTGTAAAACAAAAAATGATTTTGATTTTTATGAAGTCTCAAATAGTCATGCTAAGCGATGCAATGTTTTTTTTTAATTTCGAATAAAATTATGCTTTTTTCTAAGAAAAAATAAAAAAAAACAAGCAAGAGCGAAGCTGTGCAGTAGGAAACCAAATTACCTCCTCTCTGGTCAGTTTTTCAACCTCCTTTTTCGGGCTTCCATTTTTGTCTCCCATTTGATGTTTCTCTGGAGTTCTTTGGGGACTTCCATGATCAGTTTCTAATTCACTTGTGGTCATATAACCATTTGCCAGGGTCTTAGCATCAACTTCAACATCAGTGGATTCATCCTTGGTGTTGTCACTTTTGGTAAAATTAGAATAATTTATATTTTTTGTGCAATCGCATTGTTATTTCATAAGTTTTTGATTGATAATTCAAATTGAACTACAAAAAGCTCTAAGCTTCATCTGCCCAATTTTGTTTATGGTACATTTCCCCGCAGTCTTAAAAATGAATTGTTTCATGAAGGGTTAACAACAATGGAAAACTATAATGGTTAGAAATTGTCTGGAAAATGCGGATCAAAATTTCGTGCCAACCCAGACTTAAAATATCTAAAATTGTGGTAGATTTTCTTACCCAATCAACTAGCTTAATGAATGGCTGGTATCGATAGCAGATATTGAGAAAACACTTACCCTTGATCAAGATCCGGTTCCGATGTGTTCTCAAGACTGTTCGCTTCCGAGCGAGGTGTTAGCAGATTCACAGTATTTCCCAAAAGATCAGTACTTCTTCTACCTTTTGTAATATTAATCTCTTGTTTCTGGTCAAATAAATCAAAGCTTGTCATTCTATTAAATGAACAAAGAAATGTTATGATAACACGCACCTTTCTATCATCACTTTCATCACTAGCCAAAGCCTCCCAGTCAATGGGAATATCCTGTGAAACACGTGGTGCGTCTGGCACCTGCGTTAGGAAAGAGCGTTCAATTTCACTAAGCCTTGTCTTGTAGTAAATTGGAGTTTTCATTTTCTGCAATGAGAAATATAACAATTTTTATGTGACACTCGAAACATTGAAATCTCTTCTTACATAATCTAAGGCCTCCTCATCGCATCCAGCTTCAGTGAGCATCGTGTAGCACCGCATGTTATCTTTAGCAGTTGCAGCCCAATGCAGGGGCGTCTTCCCAGTCATGTCTATTTCATTAGCGCCATCTGGCCAAATACTCAATAAGTACTCCAACATCATGGTATGGGCCAAACCACCTGCTTTATGTATCACATTCAAGCCATTGGCGTCCTTGCATGTAATCAGTTCTGGTGGCACATCCGACTCCATTGTAGCTTGCAAATTTTCCAAGCTATTGTCCACCACTGATTGATGTACATCCTTAATTGAGTTCTATAAATGCCAGAAATAAATCCAAGAATTCCTGATGTCAAATTAAATTTACAAACCATAACGTAAGGAACTGCAGCTAAAAATCGCTTAACTTTCGGATTTGTGCTCGCTTGCTGTCGCAAACGGTTCCCTTGACCCGCCCACAAGACTCGCGTCAATTTTCCAATATCTTTTTCGTGCATCCATATCCGAATACTGGACAATCGTATGGAAAAATCTTTAAAAAAAATCCAATAGCAATTATAGTGTTAAACTTTTCAATATGCCGCGATGCGACGAATAAACGTGACGCCAAGCCAATACGAACGCCAACAATTGATGGTAAATGCAGTTTCTTGTGCATGTTACAGCAATCACACGTTTTCAATCAAAATCAATTTAAATTCGTGCTCATGCATTATTGAGGATAGATACGAGGTAAGCCGGAATTACAAATAAAATATAATCCGAGGGCTCGTCCTCAACGCTCTACATGGTTACAATAGTGTCTATAAGGCATGCAACGAACCGAAAAACGTCAAGTAGACGAAGGAATTTTTATTGCCTTCTCCATTTGCATCTGTGATGGAATTTTTTTTATTTTGAAACGAATCTAAAAGTCCTTTTTTAGAAACTTCAAAGGACGATGCATTGAAAAAGAATGCTCATGTAAGTGGAAAATAATTCGTGCCCATTAGTGACTGATACTAGATTTGGTTTCAAAAGAATATAGATTGGCCCACTGACATTGAAAATGTCTTTTTTTAGCAGTTTGAATATAGATTATGATGACTGACGTTTTGATGGTGCAAGACGGGGGGAAATTCCTGTCTTGAAATGTGAACGCTTCCACTTAGACCTAGGGCCTTATGAGCATATGAACACGAACTTCAAAAAATATTATTATATACGCGAGCTTCTTTGTATGTACTACAATGGTATGAGAAAAAATGTTCAAGATTTGCATTTGGTGCAGACACTTGGTCCTTACAATTGAATTAGTTAGTTATGTTTTCTTTTAGAATAAAATTCCAAATCGTTCTGTATTAGATTTCTATGTTTTTCAATATGATAATGCATTTACTGTGAATTGTGGGCTCCTTGGTTGTTCTAAAATGCTTAAACCAAAGTGTAAAAGTTGATCTTACCATCGGAACTCTTCCTTTTTGGATCTTGGGAGCGCATTGGTAAAACTGCAAAATAAAACGATTTTTTTGTTAAGCAATAGAATCAAAAAAGGTGTATAACGAATTAAGAATCCGAATAAACTATTGAACCAAAATTAACCACAGACGTCATAAAAAAGTAAGACTCACACTTGGTGATTGGTAAAGGTGTTATGTTAAAAGTTATTGCAATTCTATCAACTATACAAGTTTGTATGTACTTTAAAAATCCTTTCTGAGTTGAACTTTTTGCTTCCGAACGCTATGACTTCTTCTACTTGACTAATTCCAAATTATTCCACGTCTCATCGTTAAATTCGTTAACCTCAAATTTTCATTCGACACGTAGGTGCTTGTACATATGTGCAACAAAAAATTAACCAATGAGGCACAAGGGAAACACAGAAAACTAACAAGGACAATAATTTGTCATTAACGAACCGGTTAAAAGGACTTATCGATTTATTGACATTTTTTATCGAAAAGTTCCATTAAATATTCAACAGCTCCTGTTTTTCACATGAACTCAAAGCACACATGTACGAGCATCTGGTTCATGCAAGTCGAAATAGCTGTATGGTGAGTATTGAGTGTAGAGAATAGGAGAATTATTTCTGGGAGGAGGTTTATTTATAGGAAAACAAAAACTCAATGTACTTAAATTGGGTAAATAGCTTTTTTTCACAAAGTAAGTTTGACGATGCGTACTACTATCAAAAGAACAAGTTATTGGAAACCTTGACCCTTTAAATAAATTCCTTATCTCCGTCTTATATTTTCTTTTCCTTAAAAAATGACTTAATGACTTTTATATTAGCTTAGAAACACATTTCAAGGACACAACTTCCTTTTTGAAAACTCTATCTGTCTACACTTAATTTAATTGGCTTGATACCATAACCACCAACACCACCAAGAAATTGATGAATCAATTGAAAAAACAAACGAAAGTAAATTAAATAAAAGATGTTTGTATTAATTTGTCTATGCTATGGCGTATTGCGATTGTCACGCAAAAGTCTTTGGATGGAACGAAGAAAGTATGATGGAAGGAAATATTTACTTTATGAAATGGTTGATTGAACACGCGTGAACAAAACTTTTTGCCACACCTTGTAAGCTTGTTTAATATAAATGTTATTGAGCTATCATTCAAAGGAGCAAAATAAAAAGTGACATGCAAGTTGAGTTTGTCTGAAGTAATAGGGTCCTCATGAATTGCAACAAGTTTGTAGTAGTAATACTCAACTCATCACTATCTAATGTAGAAAGTATGAAATAGTATTCTTATCCAATTTTTTATTTGAATTTTAAATAACACGTATACGCCGTAGTGTGCAAATAATAAAAATGTTTGAATACTTTGATTTGAAATTATCAATGCAGTGGATGTTTTCAAGCAACACTTCCAACAGCTGCTGAATGTGCATAATGTCGAGCGAGCGAGCAAATGACGAAAGAGAAGCAAGACTAGTCAATGAAGACCCAGTCCCAGCCCCCGGCACAGAAGAAGTAGAGAGAGCCATCCAAAAGCTAAAAAGTAACAAGTCTGCCGGGTCGGATGGCATAACTGAGGAACTCTTTAATTATGGAGGAGGTATCACCAAAGAGTGGGAGGATGAATGTCATGCAATAAGTACCGAGGCAATAACTAATGCTGCATAGAAAATCCTATCCAACGTTCAGTTTGAGCGTCTTAAACCGTTCTGCAACACAATAATTAGCATGTAGCAGTGTTGCTTCAGAACAGGCAGAACAGTGAACAGTCTGAATTCGGGATACCGAGCAAACTGATCCAGCTGTGCTGCATGACGCTAAACAATACGCAGTGCAGTGTGCAAGCAGCTCATCTGAGTTGTTTGCAACATATGCGCAGGGCTTAGACAAGGAAATGCGCTGTCATGTGATTTCTTAAACATAGTCCAAGAGTAGATAGTGCGTGGGCAGGTTTGAACACGGAAAACACTATTTTCAACAAATCCACCCAGCTTCGATCCAAAAGAGTTGTGCTTGAGGTCTTTACAGCGTAGAACAGGCGAAACTCGTTGGCCTTGAACTGAATGAGGACAAAACAAAGTACATGCTATCAACAAACAAATCAACATCTGTCCATCGCCTAGGACAAAACGTCACTGTTGGTAGCAGCAATTTCGAGATAGTTAAGGAGTGCACCTACCTTTAAACAAACATCAATCCCACAAACGGCACCTTTGTGGAGATCCGACAAAGGACTATCCTAGCGAACCGCTGCTACTTCGGTTTGACAAAACAACTAGGTGCAAAACTTCTCACTCGAAAAACAAAGTGTCTGCTATACAAAACTTTGATTTTACCAGTCCTACTCTACGGCGCCGAGTGTTGTTGTATTGACCAATAAATATTTACTTATGTATATTACAAAAATTATGTTTTTCTTCGGCTTTTTTGGTCACTTTGATCGTTGCAATGAAACAAAAGGTTGTTACATTCGCTTTTCCCGACGTTTCGGCAGGGGTTGCTGCCAAAAAAGCCAAAGGAAAACCTAATTTTTCTAATATACTAAGATAAGTAAAAAAGGGAAATTGATACTGGGCACTTTCCAAAGAAAAAATGTCCGACGGATTTTCGGTCCCGTATGCGACAATGGCGAATGGAGAAGAAGGTTCAACCGCGAATTGTACGAGCTGTACCAATGATGTGGATGTAGCCCAGAAAGCCAAGAAAAGACGACTAAATTGCCTATGCCACATCGAGCGAATAAATGACAACGCCCCAGCCAAGAAGGTCTTCTCATCGCAGCCCCCAGGTTGGAGACGACAAGGAAGACCGAACCTACGGTACAAGGAACAAGTGACTGTGCATACCATAGCGCTTGGTTACGGTGACTGAAGAGTGCATGCGAGGGACCGTTCCCGATGGAAGGCTGCGTTTTCTCAGGCTGAGATCCTTCATGGATTGGACCCGGCCAAGTATGTAGATCAAGCTATGGAATAGAAAGATGACCATTGCACTTTTGGAGAATTCACCTTTCTTGTGAATAATCTTTCATTTCTTAAGGCCTACAAACAACAAACGCAACGGGTAAAGATTTTTTACCAGAAAATTTATTTGAATAAGAAAACTTCTGTTCAACTCTCCTTAATCAAAAGGGAAGTTGGCGGAGAGAACTGTAACTCAAATGAATGCCTAACGTCCAAGCGGGACTAACGACAAAACCCGAGATAATACAAAATCTAAGCCTCTTACCCCTTACCAGTATAGATTGTCACAAAAATTGGTTTTTTTCTAACCATAAATCATCCTACGATCGGTCATTGAAAAAAAGATTTTAACATATCTAGTTAACAAAAATTGCTCTTATAATACGTATACGCCACAGTGACCATCACATTTTATCAAATTGTAGAAAGAGCACAAACAATATTTTTGTTTTTGTGTTTTTTTTTATATTTTGATAGATTACAAGAAGAATTGAATTGACAAGAAAAAATAGAAAAACGAACTTACCCCTTGGAGGCGTAGAATGGTAATACAATCCATGAAAGCGTGTTTTCCTTTTCGGCGGCATTATTACACTGGAATTTCAACTAGAACCTCACTCACTAATTTTGTTTAACATACATGTGTTGTGTATGTTTATAATTTTTTTTCTGTTTTAAATTTATATGATTGACACTGTGTCACAAAAACGCAAGTCAAAAACAAATCAACAAAACCAAACAGTGCTTAAAAGGCAATAATAACACTTTACAGTTCATTTTTGATATATTTCCAGTCTTGCATGGTGTGTAAATGATGCATCTGTAAAATTTAAACAGTCTGTCGAAATTACAGGCATTTTTGTCGCGAAATGACAATTTAAAATTGTTGGATTGTCATTTAATCACCACGTTCGCTGTGTGCAGTAATATTTTTCATATATCTAATCACATTTCTCACGAATATAAATTTATGGCACTTTTTCCAGGAAAGTCATTCACCGAATCGCTCTAGAAAAGCACTGAATCCTTTATTGTCTACTGTGCAATATCTCCTAGACAATTTGACCAACTGAGGGCCCATATACTTATACATAGAAAGAGAGACTGCCACCACGGGTTAGAAATATATTGATGAATTTTTAATAATGATTGCATTGCATGTCCTCATCGAGTCGGCGGACAATTCATATTTCTTCTTCTTCTTCTTTTTTTGTTGTTTTGTCATAAGAACAGAAACAAACGACTATGTACTACACAACACATGACCGAAGGACATGCGATCAAAACAGGCTGCAATAGACAGTTTATAGTGTCTACAGACCAAGTCTATGTAAATCTCATTTTGTTATTCGTTTACCATTTTGACTATATTGAGGACCACGAAATCAATAAAATTCAAATTCAATTCTTTTTCTATTATTTATTGTAAGGAAAACGAACAAAGCTGACCTGTCACTACAGCTGACGGGCTGGTGAGTTTAGTGGCTGGAGGTTGGCGTGTGGTTTTTGGAGCAAGACAGAGTAAGTGGTTCAGTTAAAAATGAGGGCAACATTTTTTGTCCATCTTTCGATGATAATATTTAATTGCTGTGGACAGTTGGTAATAACAATAATTGCTGAATTCAACTTTATTTTATTTTGATTAAGGAAATGCAGATTCTTTGGAAATGGGTCAACCAGTTAGAAGACATAAAAACTATGTTTGGAGTGGTGAAATACTTTGGTATATCTTTCTGAAGATTCAATTTAACTAGGGGAAAGTAAGTATCTCACCTTAAATCTATGTAAAAATTGTTTAACTTTTTTTGTATTTTTCCATCCTACTTGATTTGTTAAGTTTATTATGCAATCTGAAAGTACTTATGTACGTATTCTGTAATGCATATTTGAATATAAGAGAAGTTCCGTATTATGCATTTCCGAATTTAAAACTTTAAAAAGGAAGTAGCGAAAACTAACTTCCTTCATAGAATTCTATGAGTCAAATCTAATTTATTCATCCATCAACTTTTACTGATGAATTAATAACTCAAGGATAAGGAACCTTTCTCAGAACGGAGTGACCTTTTTGCATTCGTGTTCTTACTTTAAGAAAGAAAATACGACCATGTTTTATGTATCATCTCTAGGAAGTAATTAGAAATTTATTGTGTATGGTTTATTTTTGGTACAGTAGTTATTGCCAAATAAAAACAGAAACATGCAATTTCTTTTATTAAAGTAGAAAAAGTATTTCCTATGTTTGCATGAAGGGAATTTGAAATTTAATTTTCAATTTGTGTTATTGAGTTAAATTGAATCAATTTTTTTTCTATTCGAATCAACGTGAATTTCTCCAAAGTTCTTGCAAAAAATGAACAGTGACAGTGAAGCAAAAATAACTAATTGAATCATTGCCATAAAATTTATCGTCACTTCAATTCGATGTCTATGCCAAAACAAAAACCTACATTTCCTACATCTAAGCTTCGACGATACGAAGGAAAAAATTGCATGACTGGCGATTGTTATGCAAATAAGGATCAATAGCCTGCCATCAGACACACAGGGCAAAGTTTGTTGCACTTTTACACTTAACTAATTTCACCCAACGGCAAAAAAAACGCCTACAATACTTTCATTCACTAACTTGTGTACAATTTGAATTTATATTCATCCTCGCTCGAAACAATGCACTTGACAATCAGTATGGGGTTTATCCTTAACACTAAAGAAATCGTAGTAGATTAAAACAAGCAAGTAACACAGCACTCTGCCTGATAAATGGCTAGTCTATAGATTTTGAATTATATTTCACCCGGACGACTTCCTTATATTCTATGACTTCGGCTTGGGCACGTCCACCAAGTTGAAGAACCTATCGATGACTGTGGAGTATCCACAACTCGAAGGTGTTTATCTAGCCGTTATTTTAAATATCTATAGGGTAAGGACTTAACATAGTTTTCTATACAAATTGCACTTGGTGTCGGTTTATTTTTGTGTGTGTTGTAGTTGTAGAGGCAGGATTGAAGAAATTTGAATGAAGTGGAAAGGCAATTATACGCAAGACAGGTTGAAAAATAACTTTAAACTGAAAAAAACTACTTCGACGCAAATTGGGTCAATCAAAAAGGATGTAAGTGTACTTTTTCAATATTTTTAGCATTGTAGTAGGTATGGAGAGTATTTAGGGGGTGTTTTAAGAATGGAATTGAGCTTGATGTGTGTTTGAGGCAATGTGAGTTTTGAATGGGAAAATGTTGACGGAATAGGTCAGACACTGCTTGGGTCTCTCTAATCAACTCTTCAATACATTTTTAATTGCTTGATTTGATTGATAAGGTGTTAATCGAATTGACCTTCGTAACGCCTTCATTTGCAATAGAGAAGTTGAGAAAGGAACTGCTTATTAACTTGTTGTTTTGACTAAATCTAGCACTAAATGTAGGTATATATTACGCTTTTTGAATAAAATGAGTTCTCTCTCCTTCTTGCTGTTAGATCAGCGTTGGAGAACCAAAATTTTAAATGTCGTGTTCAATAGTTTCCCAGCATTTCAAAGCATTAGCTCACACAAATAGGGACACCGATGACGTAGAAAATAAAATACTTTATGGCTGAAACACGCTTTAGCTTCGTCATCGTCGAAGACGGTGCATCCTCTTCGAGTTTGCTTTCAATGACATTTCACACTGCATCATCCTTATTTAGGCTATGTTTATGACCGAGCGTAAACGCATCGCGCGATGCGACGAGAATCGCTACTAGCGACTAAATTCATTGTTGCTTATGAAAGTGTTTATGACAAAGCGATTTAGCGAAAAGCGAATTGAGCAATTACAAGCGACAAAAGCGACGAAAATTTGCAATCAAAATATTTTGATATTTTGAGCGATACGAGCGATCAAGTACACTCCGCTTCAACTGAATAAGCACACATTTTTTCAAAAGTTTGTTGTCCATTTTTTCCTAACTTTGAACGTTAATGCATCGTTTGATGATGCTAACCGATAGCTTATGATGTTGAGAAAACAAATCAAAAAGAATAATTTAAAAAGGACCACTATTTTTTGCCTGGCTCGCATGCAAAGCTTTCCAGATCGAAAAACTCAGTTTTTTTTTGCTTCAACTGAATAAGCACAACTTTTAAAAATGCAAATAAAATCAAACGGAAAGAAATGCACAAGATTTTCTTTAAATATTTCTTGTATTGGTTATTTCTAGTATTGGGTACCACCACCTTTATTCTTGATTACTTCATAAATTCGGGCTGGCATGGAATCGTACAAACTCTTTAAGAAGTCCAGCGAAATTTCTCTCCATGGTAACCTAGTGGCTGCAATAAGCGATTCTCTGCCCTCAAACTGACGGCCTGACTCATAAACTTTACGTACCAACCATCCCCATTCATTTTCTATACGGTTCAGGTCAGGTAAATAGGGCGACCGTTGAAGCAATTCAAAATTCTGGTCCTGTGTCCCACTTTTGACAGTGCGTGACGTTTGGATGGGGTCGTTTTCCTATTGGAAAATCCATTTGTAGGGTCCAACAATACCCGAAAATGAAGGAAACCTTCTTTCCAATATTCTTTTGTAGGTAATTGCAGTCGTTTTTGACGTTTGAAACTCAAGCTCAATAGTCCCATAGTAGCTAACTGCTCCCCATATCATAACTCCACCTTCTCCACCATGATGCCGCGCTAAAAATCGTTCTTCTTTTCTGAAATCGTGAAAGTAATAATTAAAACCATCAGGGACATCAAAATTGAAACTCTTCTCATCCGAAAAAAACCGTGTTGTGCCACACATTTTTCCAACTCACATCAAGTCTAGAAAATCTTAAACGAATATCTTTTCGTTGCTCGTTTAGTTGTGGTTGAAATGATCTGCGCGCTGTTTGGTACTCTGTGGACTATTGAAACACCTGCAGTTACACCAACTTTTTGTTTAATTTTTACCACGGAGGCACATGAACTGGAAGCACATCTCAAAATTGCTCGTCGATCAACTTCGAATGTTGCCGTTTTTTTACCACCTTTCATGTTTTTCTCGTACATACTTTTGTTTCTGAGGTACGAATAGACAACACTAAGAGTCCGATCAATATTGGTAGCTATAGCACGCACGGTCAGTCTTTATTCTTTTTACGAATCAATCTTAACTCGTCCGACACTATTAAAGCTTCTGATCTAACCATCTTTTCTTAAATTTTAAATAAACGGTTAAATGTCACTTAGAACACTTCAACTTTTGATTTGGTATACCAATTAACTTAAAACTCTAAGAACCAATGAAGATAATGAGAGTGAAAGATCGTGTGCTTATTCAGTTGACGCAAAAAAAAAACTGAGTTTTTCAATCTGGAAAGCTTTGCATGAGAGCCAGGGAAAAAATAGTGGTCCTTTTTAAATTATTCTTTTTGATTAGTTTTCTCAACATCATAAGCTATCGGTTAGCATCATCAAATGATGCATTAACGTTCAAAGTTAGGAAAAAATGGACAACAAACTTCAGAAAATTGTGTGCTTATTCAGTTGAAGCGGAGTGTATGTACTGTACTTTCTGATTTCTGTTTTTTTTCAATCATTGCCGATATCTGATCCAAGATGTACTCAAAAGTTTCTTTGCTCATACGATAGTATTCCTTAAATTTTTCAGGAAATTTTAGCAGTCGTGAATGAAGATGATGAAATTCACGGTAAGTTTTTCTTTCTGTTACAATTGGATGCACTTGAAACCTCTTATATATGCTTTTATTAGTTAAATATTTTTTACGCAAAAAATTGCTGGTTTCTAATAATAAAACTTTCCTAGTCAATGCGCGCATTTTGCTTTCTTCACTGCCAAAACTTAAATAAAGTTTTAATATTTCAAACATTCAATCGCTCGAAGTTTCGCTCTACTATAAACACTCAATAGCTAGCGATAACGCAAGCGAAAATGTAAAAAGCGATGGAGCGATTATCGTCGCATCGCGACATGCGTTTACGCTCGGTCATAAACATAGCCTTACTTACTTATAGCGTTTTTTTTTTGGTCGTCCGGAACTGTTCCGAACGATTCTGAATTCGTTCACTTGGCACAAGATGACAGTTCTTGTTCTGAATAGAACAGAAAAACGATTCCGAATTTGAAGTCAGAATCAAAAACAGATTCACGCATACATGCACACACTCGCACAAACGTACTCGCTGCCATGTTTAAAAATAAAGAAAATAAAAACATATGTCATATGTCTTCTGCAATTCTGCGTATGAGGTTTCAAAACGCACAACCATTCAACCCTAAGAAAAAAAATGTGTTTGCCTGTTCGTTTGGTGTCCGGAATCGGACAGTTCTGTGTACCGATTCCGGATTACCAAAAAAAAAACGGTATTAGGTACTACAGTCCGTTGTGAACTTGGGCCTCACCAACAATCTCCGCCAGCCAGCTCGGTCCCTAGCTAGCTGTCTCCAGTTTTGCACTCCAAGTTGATTGAGGTCCTCTTCCACTTGTGTGCACCACCTGAGTCGCGGTCTTCCTCTCCTTCTGCGTCCCTCGGGACTAGTGTCGAAGATTTTCCGGGCCGGAGCATTGGTGTCCATCCGCTCTAAATGACCGAGCCATCTGAGTCTCTTGACCTTGACCCTTTTGGCTAGGTCCACGTCGTTGTACAACCCATAAAGTTCGCTGTTGTATCTTTTCCATTCCCCATCAATGCACACGGGGCAAAAGATGACCCAAAGAACTTTCCTCTCGAAACAGCCTAAGGCACATTCATCCTATTTTGTCAAGGTCATTTCTTCTGCACCATACAGCAGGACTGGGATGATAAAGGTGTTTTGCAGTTTTACCTTATAGCGTTTTTTTTTTGGTCGTCCGGAACTGTTCCGAACAGTTCTGTACTCGTTCACTTGGCACAAGATGACAGTTCTTGTTCTGAATAGAACAGAAAAACGATTCCGAATTTGAAGTCAGAATCAAAAACAGAATCACGCATACATGCACACACTCGCATATACGTACTCGCTGCAATGTTTACAAATAAAGAAATTAAAAACAATGTCACGTCATCTGCAATTCTGCATATGAGGTTTCACAAATACACAACCATTCAACCCTTAGAAGCAAAAAAATGTGTTTGCCTGTTCATTTGGAATCCGGAATCGGACAGTTCTGTGTACAATTCCGGATTACCAAAAAAAAAAAACGCTATTAGTTGCTCGAGAGAGGGCTTTTCCACTCAATTGCTTTCGTCCAAAGAAGCGTTTAGCAAGAGTTGTTCTTCGTATGATCATGGCGCTGGTGCTATTGCCCATTTTAATAGCGGAGCCTAGGTAGACAAACTCCTCTACTACCTCGAAGTTGTATGCGTCTATTGTGACATTCTCTACGAGCCGTTGTCGATCGAGGTTGGGTCTTGGGTGTCCTTCCTCAAAGACAGCATATACTTCTTTTTTCGCTCATTTACCGCTAAGCCCATTTTTGCCGCTTCTGTCTCAATTCTCACAAAGGTGCCATTGACATCACGCTGTGTTCTTCCCATTACATCAATATATATATATGTAACAGACTTTTGCAGATAGTGCCTCTGGTGTTGGTGGTGGAGTTTTGCACTATCTTCTCAAGAAAGATGTTTAAGAAATCGCATGACAGTGCATCGCCTTGTCTGAATCATTTTTTGACATCGAAAGATTCCGTAAGCTCGTTTCCAACATTGATGTCGCAACGTGAGTTCTCCATCGTCATCATAGAGAACCATTGAATAAGAAGTACAGGAAGCGGTGTTAGCTACATGTACAGTGTACGTGAGTGAGGCAACAAAAATTTCTGATGACGTCAATTTGGATTTTGTAATGTCAATTTTTGGATTTTGTAGTGTCATTTTGCTGAGCTGTAATTGGTCAAATGTGTTTTGTAGTTTCATCTGTCAAAAAAACAAAAACTCGAGCTCAGGGGCGCATTTATTTTTGTTGGTGATCGTTAGGCGCTACACAATTTGTTGTACTTTGTAACACTTGATCAAGTTGTTCATAGAATGCGCTTTCGAATATGACCCGGAAAAGGACAATAAATATGATGAATTAAGAATGAAAATGAAGAGAATGTAACGAAAAATAAAAAATAATAATAAAAATCGTGCATGTTAACCTTGAACGTTAAAACACCATGTACAAGAATTGAAATTGAAAAAATAAAATTGATGCACAATCGATTGATTCAATCATATTTCACTTGGGGCCCCTAAGATTAACCATTCAACTGCAGACCAGCCCTGTTGTAATGCGTTTGTGTTTGTGAAACTCACACTACTTAGAAAAATGCTTCACTTCTTTTTCATAAGACCCCTTCCTGTACTTCTTATTCAATGTAGAGAACCTATTTACCTAATTTTCAATTGTCATTTTTGACGTTTTTTCTAGTTTGCTGTCAAAAATACTCACCTCATCGTGGGCAAATTACAAATTACAATAAGGACATGACTGCACTTTTTAAAGGTGTCATACACTATGTGAACATGTTTAAATGTTTTTTTTTTTTGTTATTTATTCGTAAATAATAGTTTAATTCCATTCAAAAAGCTAAAAAACACTATGTACTGCACTGTGTACTGTTATTTAAACACTTAAAAATTGAATTTCATACAAATATTTTTTATTTTTACACATTTGAATTTAACTGACTCTTACGCCCGATTTCTTGACAAAGTTCTAGCCCTTAAAACTCGGTTTAGTGAAATTTTAGAACTCTCTTGAGTTCTAAGTCATTTCTTCACCAAGTTCTAGTGCGTTAGAACTTCGATTTAGAACTTTGTTATAGTTAGAACTTCGATAAAATTAGACCCTCGAATTCGGGGGTTTAGTGCCTTAGAACTTCGATTTATTAGAATTTCGTTTTTTCAACGAATTTGCTGATTTCATATTGGACAACGGCGTCGAGCGTTCGTTGGGAAAAATTGGTATTTACTTTGTAGCATTTGTTGGTAATGAATTATTGTTGGTGTTGTCAGATGACCGCGGCACCGTTGTTTCGGTGGACAAAGCTGTAGACACCTGAGCTGTCGGTGGAAAATTGACGGTTCGAGATGGCGTCATTAGGGTTGTAGCTTTTTTTTCAACCAGAGAGCATGGGATATGGGAATCGTCTGCAGGAGTCATATTTAAGACGTCGAAATCTGGTGGCATTGCATCAGAATCAAATGATGCTAATCTTGCTGGCAAATGGTCAGTGAAGTATACTTCGGCGATGGCGACAGCTTAACGAAAGCCAAAGCCTAAGTGTAAGCCACTTATCATTAACAATTCTCTGAATGCATGTGATGCACAATTAAAGGCCGATCCTATATTCAGTTAGGGGACCACTCGTCCCGATTGGGGTACTCAAGAGGAAGATAGACCTTAAATTAAAAGAGAAAATCAATAACTCGTGGAAATCCAGGGACGATTGCGCGATCTCTAGAAGTTTATGGCCTAACACAAATGAAAAGGAAACTCGGTATTTTCTATCGCTGAGTAAAAGGAACATTAAAATCCTGATAGGTGTACTAACGGGTCATTGCGCGATCCATTTGCACAATGGCCAACAAGATAGGGGCATTTGCACCTGATTTCTGCAGGAGCTGTCAGGATGAGAAGGAAATAGAAACCATTAAACACCTGCTCTGTGACTGTCCGAACCTTCAAACTAGCTGACTCCGTCATTTTGGAAACAGGTTTGTTGGAGAACTGGATGACCTAGCACAGGTCTTAATGGCAAACATGAGGATATTTATAGATAGCACAGGCTAGTTCGTTAACGAGACAGTCTACGTTAATCGGCAGAATTGAGGAGCATCGATGTTAACTTTTATTTCTTTTATAGGGGATAACAATGGACCAGTAGGCCCCCGTGTACGCAACAGCTTCATGCTGTGAACACCCCTTATCACCTAACCTAATCTAACCTAAAGGCCGATCCTGAACGGCGAAGCACTTTTTTCTTGACAGTTTAAGGGATATGGGCACGAGTAGGATTCGATTTTGCGTAACAGCTAACAGCCAACACACAAACTAATGGCGTTTTCAATTGGCAATCTGGAATCTGAAAAAAGCATTCTGGTTTTAAAATCACAACTGTCACTTTTGCAAATTGAGCGCATTCAGAATGCTTTTTTTCACTTACAGATTAACAATTAAAAACGCCATAACACGCCACGGACATCACCAAAATAAACATACAAATAGCTACACCGTACACACATTATTATGTACAAACACAAACAAAAAATTAGCGCAACTTCAAAAATTATATTTATTTTGTTTTGAAATGAAGGAAATATGTGTCAAAAATGACTGCCGGGTGACTCAAAAATTTTAAAAACATGCTAGAACTAGGTTCTAAAAATGACAAGTTCTAAGCGCTTAGAACTCAGTTATGATTTTAGATCGAGTTCTAGAGAAGTGAAGAAATGCCCGAGTTCCAAATTTTCTAAAAACTAAGTTCTAACGTTAAGTCGAGATTTACTAGATCGAGTTTTAAGGGAACTTTAGAACTTTGTGAAGAAATTGGGCGTTATTTTTGAATTTTGAGCGTAGGCTTTTTAAATTGAGCCCAGGCTTTTCACCTTTTTGAGCCCAGCCCACAGGACTACCCACTGCAAATGTATTGGTTTGGCCTCCCATTTGAAATGCATTGAAAAACCTATACATTTGCACTGGGTAGTATATTTTTTCAAATTTAAATTTTTTAGTCGAAAGAGAGTAAAATGCCTTGAGTTGCGACTCTAGGTATACCTCCTCTGTGATCGTCATTTTGAACAAGCAAACGAGCTTGGCAGGGATGCCAAAACTAGACATAGCTTTATACAGTTCGTCTCTGTTGATGCTGCGTATGAGGCCTTAAAATCGATGAATCGATTTGGAGTTCATAGGTTTCTTCCAGAATCTGCCGCAAAGTGAAAACTTGGTCGATGGTTGACTTTCCTGGTCTGAAGCCACATTGGACCAATCATAACATACCTAAGGACCAATCAAATTGTTGATGAAAGGCTTCAGACGTAAGCTGATTCCTCTGTAGTTGGCGCAGTTTAGAGGATCTCCCTTTTTCAGGATCGGGCAAACAATGCTGAAGTTCCATTCATCGGGCATGCATTCTTCCGACCGTATCTTGCAGGTGATTTTGTGCATGCTCCTATCTTGTCTGCTGCTGAACAACAGCTCGGCAGCTAGACCATCTGCTCCAACGGCTTTGTTGGATTTCTCTATTTCAGCCGTGATATTGCCGTTTTCACTCCATCATCCATCTCGTTCATAATCGGGGCTTACTGCACTGGGCGTCAATTCTGTAACTGTGAAGTTGTGAAGTGATAAAAAATATATCATTTCATTTTTCACAGGAGGTTTTCATTTTATCAGTTCACAATATCACAAAATGCGATTCTGTTACTCTTTGTGAAAAAATTTGTACTAAAGAGTTCTAAAAGGTGCTAAATGATAAATACTGTCAGTTTTTTACATTATTTTTTGCTGAGGTCGTAAAAAATTCAATGTTCAAGAATAATTTATTGAACTAATTATAAATAATAGAACCGTACTCAGCAGAGGTATTTGTTTTTCAATTACAATATATTTTGTTACATTTTTTTTTATCTAGGAATGATGGAATGGAAGGATCTTGTAGCATTCGCGCCGTAGTGGAATCTGTTAGAGAAAACGACCGATGAGCATTTCATATTTTGCTAACCAAAACAACTTTGTTTGCGTCTTATAAACGACGCAATAACTAACTATAAGCCAAGCAGACAGTGAGATCCCGTGCGATGTACAATTATTGAGCGCGTTACTTTTTTGGCCTTCAAAACGTGGTGTTGCTCAGGAATTATTGTATTCCTTATCACAGACGCCTGTGAGTCGCTGTGTATCAAACAAACAAAATGAAAAAAAGGTTTTTATTATTCTGTCTTTAAATATAGAAAAATATGTTTTTTAAATAAAAGTGCTTGTGTCTTGTTTGTCCACAAAAAATAAATAATTTATTTTAAATAAGAACTATAATTTATCAAACCAATCCCTTGTCATTAGAAAAGTTGAATTTTGCTTCAAAAAACTCTTTAAAGATTTTTTGGGCTTCTGAGCACTTGAGCGTATGTGAATTGCGTTAAAATGTGTATTAAAACTTGTATTAAAAAAACAACTCGTTCGTTGGTCTTATTAATGTGAATAGTAATGCTTTTGCTCTTCTTTTCACTCGTCCATTTCATCTTTTCACAAAATAATTTGACTGTGATAAAAATATAGCGTTGTGAAAAAAATTTGACAGCTTTTTTCATTTTTTCACACATACAGAATCGGAAATAGTGTGAAGCTGTGATAAAATTTATCACTTCACAACTTCACAGTTACAGAATCGACCCCCTGTAATGAAAAATATGCCCATGTTTGCTTTTGCTGATACAAAATTCGACATTTATGGTTATCAAAATATTTTTTAAACATTTCCTGCGAGTGAGTGCTCAACCTAAGACATTTTTCTTCATGTCGAACCAAGCGCCCTCTGAACCTCGAAGAAGGAAATGAATATGTCATTTTAGACATTTCTGTGTAAAAAAAAACGTATTTGTTTACGTTTCTTGTTTTTCTTTTTGGAAAAGTTATCAGAAAAATTAAAAATATAAAAATGGAGCAAGAGCTCTCATCGCCTTCATCCGATAATTTCATTGCAGAAACATTTACTAAACACGAAAAATGCCTTACAGACGAGGAAAAACAGCAACTTATCTCCCAAAACAATCGACTCGTACCCGAGTTCAAAGCAAACCAACTTGAACTAAATGCCCAACGAAACTGGGACCTCTTCTACAAACGCAACGAAACACGTTTTTTCAAAGACCGCCGCTGGACAACGAGGGAATTCGAAGAACTCCTTTCAGAATCAGGAAATACTCAGAAAACTCTTTTCGAGGTCGGCTGTGGCGTTGGCAATCTCATATTCCCCCTCATCGAAGAGAACCACAATAACTATTTCTATTATGCCTGCGACTTTTCGCCCCGCGCTGTGGAGTTTGTCAAATCGAATTCCTTTTATGACCCTACCAAGATGAAAGCGTTCCAATGTGACATCACTACAGATGTTGTCTTCAAACACATTCCTGAGGGGACTCTAGACATCGTTACTATGATATTTGTCCTATCGGCAATTCATCCAGATAAATTTCTCAAAGTAGTGCAAAACCTGTGGCGCCTGCTAAAGCCCGGTGGAGTTATTCTCTTTCGGGATTATGGCCTGTACGACATGGCCCAGTTGAGATTCAAACCTGGTCACAAGATTGGCGAAAATCTGTACATGCGACAAGACGGAACGAGGAGCTACTATTTCGCAGAGCAAGAGCTATCCGAGCTATTTAGCAAACACGGTTTTGAGGTGATCAATAACTCGTACGTCCACAGGAGGACAATCAATCCAAAGGAGAACATAGATGTGCCCCGGATATTTATTCAGGGTAAATTCAAGAAAATACTATCGTCATAATAAAGTGGTTGCTTTTAATAGAAATGCTTTAGTGTTTCTCTAGCGCTTGTGAAGAACCCTTAGGGTTCTTCGGGTATCACGGTAATTGTCAGTTTCTCCAACCCTCGGTACACGATCATTTCAAGGGATTTTGTCTTCTCGGACAAGGCTTTATAGATGTCGTTCGAGTTCTTCACTTGATTACCGTTGATGTGAGTAACGATGTCGCCAGGATGCAGCCCTCCCCTGAAAATTAAGAATTCTATATTTCCTATAACTGTCATTCATGATGTTCTTACGCATGTGCTGGAGAGTTTATGATAACCTTCCAAACCAGAACTCCATGTTGCACTTCACTGGGAACAGTACGACTCCGAACCTTCAATTCATGGAGTAGATCATCGGTCAGTGTGAGCATTGTAATTCCAATGTATTGGCGAATGGGGTATCCTTGAGTCTCGTGGCCTTTCTCCTTGCTTTGGGTGAGACTTTTCTGCAGGAAAGCTCTAACGTAGTCGATGGGAATCGCGAAACTGATTCCCGACGTCACTTTCATACTATTCACACCTATTGCCTCCCCGTCGAGGTTCACCAAGGGTCCCCCAGAATTTCCGAAAGTAATAGCTGCATCGGTTTGTATGTAGTTGATATTTAAGCCTTGTAGTCCTAGTTCGTGCGATGCTCTCTGGGTGTTGCTGACCACACCAGCTGTTACGGTGTTGCTTAGTGACAAAGGGCTGCCCAGCGCCACAACCCATTCGCCAGTTCGCAGTGATTTCGATTCACCGAGCTTCATTGGTGGCAAGTTATTACATTGAATTCGAACTGTGGCCAAATCTGAAGACTGATCGACGTTCTCCACTACTCCGGGAAATGTGCGTCCATCCGCTAGACGCACTTGGACGGTGGTATGGGGTTTGTTGATAACAACATGTGCGTTTGTTAGTATGAGTCCATTTGAATCGATTATGAATCCAGATCCATTTGAGGCAGTTATAGATTTGCCGGTGTAGTAGTCTTTGCGACGGTTATCTTTTATCTCTATGTAGACTACTGACGCGGCACACTCATCGACGACGTCGGCAATGAAGTTGCGCTCGATACGCCGATTTTCCGATTTAAGAATGGTTTTCGCTTCAACAGTTGGCAGGAATTTGTGTTTGATTTCTTCGAAACCATAAATAGCTGCTACCAGTAAGCCTACACTTGGAACAACGTATGTGGCCGATGATTGGTTATGTTGATGATTATTTTCTTGATCGCGGTGGCTGGAGTTGGTGGTAAATTTGTGTAACGTAGAGATGTTTCTTCTATAATCCAATCGGAAAAAAAGGCGACGGAGGTTTTGTAAGCTCATTTCGTTTTCAAATATAAAATTTTATTTGTTCACTTTCGATGAAAGTGGTAAGTTACGGTGACATTAGGAAAATAGATTTGCTTGACATAAAAGGTTTGTTCAATGAAATGTTTGTGAGTGACCCAGACCACGTAGGGCTGTCGAGATATGTATTCACCAAAACAAAAGTGTCCACGATTTGTGGATTTGATGAATTATTTTTTTTTTAATCAGTTAGGCCGTGTGCGAATTGGATGAATTGTGGTTAAAAAATAAAAATGGATGAATTTTTAACCACTACTGTCATTTTTTAACCTGCTCAGCAGCTAGTCAAATTATGCGAAGTGTCAAAATTTAACTAAACGTCAAGTTTTAACCCATTTTTAACTGAATTCGCACACGGCCTTATTCATTTTTCATTCATTAAGGAAATCTTATGGATGTCGTATACAACATTTCGGAAGATCTGACTTACAAGTGAGGTTTCGTATGGCGGAACAAGATATGGGTGCTTTCATAAATGCATGGTTGCGAAAGTCTGACGAATGCATAACTTTCATAAATGCAAATGATAAATGTCAGATGCTTTGTATATGGATTTACCTAGTACTATCAAGAATGGTTTTCAAGCAAGCAAGCAGAGAACACACATTACAAACTAATGTAAAAAACTGTCAAAAAACTGTCAAACCAAGCAGAAAACCATTCTTGATATTACCTGGTAAATCCATATACAAAGGTCAGATGTTCATAAAAGCAAAATGCAAATATTTGCAGCGCAAATGAGCAACTATAAAAACTCACATGCAATCTGCATTTCTTTCTCAATAAAAGAGACAGGTATATAGTAAAAACGATTTTCCAGTGTGTCTTTTGACATATGACGCAAATCATAAAAAAGTGTTCATAAATGCAGCGTAAAGTACATGCGCAAGTATTTTGGGTGCTTTCATAAATGCATGGTTGCGAAAGTCTGACGCATGCATGTTGTTCATAAATGCAAATGATAAAAGTCAGATGTTCATAAAAGCAAAACGCAAATATTTGCAGCGCAAATGTGCAACTACAAAAAATCACATGCACACTGAATTTCTTTCTGAATAAAAGAGACAGGTATATAGTATCATAAATGCAGTGTAAAACACATGCGCAAGTATTTTTGTTATGATTGCAAATGATCGCATGTAAGCAAAGCAACCATGCATTTATGAAAGCATCCGCATATGAGCTGAAAAGTGGCCCATGTAAATACTCAATTAAAACAAAAATTGAGAATTGGCCACATCTGTTCTTGAAGGTATCTGTCAAAAGTGAGAAAAATCAAAATATTTTGTAAAAAGGTCGAGTTTGCTACGTGGACAGGCAAGAATTTGTTTTAATTCATTTTAAAGACGAACTAATTTATAGAAAAGTTACAAAATGAATGTAAGTAAATATTTATCATTTATCAACTTAACTTGTAGAAGTTAACAAGTTTCGAACAAAATTAACTCTAGGAAGCCGATATTCCCATCGACATCCATACGCTGAAGTTGCAAGACTGGTTGATCAGTCGTCGGATAGTTCCCAAAAATATCCAACCTTACATCAAAGATATTCGCAATAAAATCAGCAATGCTATACAAGACATGCCATCGAATGATCAGCTTATTAAGCTGCTGTCAGGAGCCCGTAAGTTGACTACAGATTCTTTTTTGACTGCAGATAAGTCAAAGACTCCTTTCAGATATCAACTATTACCACTGCAAAGAAATTGTTGAAATTCTAAAACAAACGGAAAAAGACACCAAGAGTCTCTTCGGAAGCTATGGAAGTCAGCGAATGAAGGATTGGCAGGAGGTTGTCCGATTGTATGAGAAAGAAAACATCTACCTTGCCGAAACAGCTCAAATTTTCGTGCGAAATATCAATTTCGAAATTCCCGGAGTGAAGAAGCAAATAGTCAAACTGGAACAACAAAGTGAAGAAGCTCTCAAGCGCATCCAAGAAATTTCTAAACAGGAAAACAATTTTCTCAACGAGCATGCCGCTCTTCTCAAACAACTCGGTTTGAAGGGCAATAATTTGCGTGAAGAATTCACAGAGGTTCTCCAAAAACTCCCTGAAATGTATGCCCATTCCATTCGGAATATTGGAACACTCAAGGATGCCGTTGATCTGTACGGCGAATTTTCCAAGCACGAGACTTGTCTTCCAATTATCAGGCATCTCATTCAATCGGGCAACACAACCGTCTATCATTATGTCCACAAAGAAGCTCCATTGGTTGTCGAAGAAAATCCAATTGTTTTGAATCTCACCCAAGAAGATGATGTTACTGCTCCTGGGGACAATGAAATTGACTTCGGCGCCGATGACAACGGCGATTCGTCGACTATTTCAGGTGAGATGATCGATTTCGGAGACTTGCAAATCGACACACAAGGCGATGCAGGTGGCGACATTGACTGGGGTATTGAAACTACTCCCGATGAGGCCAAGGAAATCGATTTTGATATTCCCATTGAGGAATATGGGATGGTTATTGAAGGTGTTGGTGTTGATGGAGGAACTGCCAAGGGCGACGAAGCCTACACACTCCTTGACTCGCCCAACTATCGCAATAAATTCATAGATGAGCTCTATGAATTGGAATCATTCTTAAAATGGCGATTTGTTGAACTCAATCAAGTTGAGTCATCCAGTAACTTCTTGTTCTCTCTGCTGGACAGCATATCAACATATGACGCCGAGAGTATAAAGAAGATGGTTGAAAATATCGATGGAGTTCTGGAAGACGTACAAAATGAAAACACACGACACTACTATCAACTCAAGCATTCCCCAAAATATGCCGAAATTCTGGCAGCTAAACTAAATCAGATGATGAAGGCCGTGGAGAAGATTCGTGCAACAAAAGAAGTTCTTAAGGATCGATCCGTCGAATTGAAGAAACAGAGTGTGGAGCTCAAGCCTGTCCAAGAAGAACTCATTCGGCAGACAAAAGAGCTGCAGGATAGAATCGAAAAGGACATTTCGAAGCGCTACAAGAATCGACAGGTCAATTTGATGGGTGGTTTGAATGCCATTTAAGTTAAGAAAATGTGGTTAGTAATTATTTTATGTTCTGTTTTGTTAAACCATTTTAAAAATAAATATATTTACACCAACAGCAAGCTGTTAATACAAAAGACGTGACATTTACTCTTACTTGCTTACTTAACTAGCTCCCAATCCATGAAGGATCTCAGCCTGAGACACTGCAGCCTTCCATCGGGTCCCTTGCATGCACTCTCCAGTCGTCTCGAACCTGGGGGCTGCGATGAGAAGACATTCTTGACTTGAGCGATGTCGTCCATTCTCTTGATGTGACCGAGCCAATGTAGTCATTTTTTCTTGGCTCTTTGGACTACATCCACATATTGGTACAGCTCGTATAGTTCGCAGTTGAACCTTCTTCTCTATTCGCATACGGGACCGAAAATCCGTCGAAGATTTTTTTCTTTCGAAAGTGCCCAGTATCAATTCCCCTTTTTTACTTATCGTTCAACACTCGGCGCCGTAGAGTAGGGCTGCTAAAATCAAAGTCTTGTATGGCAGACACTTTGTCTTTCGAGTGAGGAGTTTTGAACCCAGTTGTTTTGCCAAAGTAGCAGCGGTTCGCTAGGGTAATTCTTCGTCTGATCTCCACTCAGGTGTCGTTAGTGGGATTGATGTTTGTTCCAAGGTAGGTGAACTCCTTAACTACCTCAAAATTGCTGCTACCAACAGTGAAGTTTTGTCCTAGGCGGTGGACAGATGTTGTTTTGTTTGTTGATAGCAAGTACTTTGTTTTGTCCTCATTCACTTCAAGGCCAACGAGTTTCGTCTGTTCTTCCTTCGCTGTGAAGGCCTCGACCGATGACGACATAGACGCCCGTATAGCTTAGGAGCTGGGTGGATTTGTTGAAGATAGTGTTTTCCGTACTCATACCTACCTTGCGCACTATCTGCTTCAGGACTATGTTGAAGAAATCATATGACAGCGCACCTAAGCCTTGCGCATGTTTGAAACAATTCGAATGAGCTGTTACCCATTTGCACACTGCATTGCGTATTGTTTAGCGTCATGCGGCACAGCTGGATCAGTTTGTTCGGGATCCGGAATTCAAACATCGCCATCATGAGTGCTTGGCGGTGGATGCTATATTAAGCAGCTTTTAAGTCGATGAAAAGATGGTGGGTTTCGATTTCAAATTTGTTGGTCTTTTCCAGGATTTGCCTCAGTGTGAATATTTGGTCTATCGCTTTTCTGCCTTTGCTGAAGCCACACTGGTACGTGCCGATTATTGTGTTGTTTAAGACGCTCACACAGTACGTTGGGTAGGATTTTGTATGCAACATTAAGCAGTTTTGCCATCCGAACCGACGGGGGTGGCTGGTAACCTATGGTGGTCTCGGCTACATTTTTTATTATTTCGCGATATTGGTTCCACAAGTTGTTGACATCTGTGGTATTTGGGGGGACGGCGGAGAGGTGCTCATTCAGGCGCTCACTGTAGTCTCTGGCATTTACCGGAATGCTAAGGTAACACCGATATTGAACTTCTTTGTTTGGGCCGCACGTGTTTTTTTTTTGTCGTTTGATAATCGAGCTCTAAACTTAGCCACTACAAGAAGGTGGTCAGAGTCGACATTTGCTTGTCGGTGCGCACGTTCAAGATGTTGGATGCGTGCGTTGTTGCGATTAGCACATAGTCGATTTGATTGGTGGTTCGAAAATCCGGAGATCGCCAGGTTGCAGTGCTTTCCAACTAATACGCCAAAGATATCTTCCTTCCTTTTTGCATTGAAGTCTCCGAGTACGATTTTGACGTCGTACACAGTGTTTGTAGGCTCTATCCAGGAGGTCGTAAAAATCCGGATGCGGATTACAGCCAGGCGGTCACTAATTTGCTTGAAATCCATGACTTTTGATCTTAGCCGATTTCGCACGACGAATCCGCATCCAATTATGTGCATTCTTTGATGACAGCTGTAATAAATGTCCCAATTTTTCCTTTTTATTGTCCCTGATCCTATTCATCGTATTTCCTGGATCGCAATACTGTCTGCTTTATACTGCGTGAGGACAGATTAAAGTTTTTGAGTTGCACCTAGAGTGTAGAATGTTCTTACATTTCAGGTACAAACTCTCAATTCGTAGTCCGTTGTCGTTCCGGGTCTGGTTACCGTAAGAGGGGGGTAATTTTCCGAGGCTCTGCCTGTCTCTCTCATAACGTTCAAGTTTTTTTTACTGTGAAGTGCCTCGCACTAACCTCCAAATTTGTTGGGCCGTTGTTTAAGTGCTTCTGTTTCTCCGTTTTGCACTCGCGCTTACAAGTTGGAGGTAAAGTAAGCACTTGGTGTGTAGGAAAAGATACAGCATATGCCCCCAGATCCTACAACACCCAACCACCCAACAAAGAGTTCCGCAGGTATCCCATCCGTCATATTTCATTTAGTCTGCTTACCTTTAAAGGTGACGCCTTCTATCTGGTTCCAACAGTAAATCAAACTTATGTCATTCATTCTTACAAAAAAATAAAACCGTTGTTTTTTTATTTACATACAAAATACAACAATAATAATTCGCAGTATAATCATCGTACAAGAGTGTTTCTTAATGTTAGTTTAACTTTATTACTTTTTTCTTGTTTAAATATGTAAATTGTTTCGTAAAAATACTATTTCTCGTTTGCAATGGTCAAAACACAAAATAGACACAAACAAAAACTATTTGCATTGCATTAGAATTATTGAAGTTCTGAGGGAACTAGGGCAGCACTTTCTGATGTGTTTCTTATGGGTATTCTTGTTTTCTTGAAATATCGAGTAATATCTTTCGTTTTAAGGACAAACTGATAGCATACTTTTCAACAAACAAAAAACAAACAAACTTATGTTAGTAGGGACACAAAAATAATTGCAAGTTCTTAAAAGAATTCAACATGATTTATAGTAACACAAAGAGTCTCAATAACCCTCTCCAATCTAACAGAACAGAGATATCATTTTCAAATCACTTATGGCTAGAAGAAACGAACAAAATCGCAAATAAATAAAATGGAGTTTTTGTTTGTATAAAAATAAATCAATTGTAATCAATAAAATAACATTTTTGTTGCTTCTTCATCCTACGGTAATTCTCGGCATTATAACAGCATGGAACAGGGATAACTACTTTTCTATATGAATATATCGTGGCACCTTGTCTACATGAATAGCTGATCGGCTAGGGTTCCGATGAATGCAGACAAATTCATTGATGAGCCTTCTTTGAATTTCAGACCAATAGTTTTCCCATATGACTGAATGAAAATGGAGCGAACAGCATTAAGGCGTTGTTTTCGACTGTTGATAGGAATATTGATTTGGTAAAGAAGTAATCAAAGAGCAATTAGCGAGAACTTACGGTGTGATGGTGACTTTTTGATCTGCGGCAGCATTCGAAGTACTGGGTCCATTTGAGGCATCTTGCTGACTAACGTAGCTGCTGTTTGTACTTGAGTCGAGACTTCCGGCTTCGGTGACAATTTGCCAACTGCCAACGGATGAAATGGACTCTTGTCGCTGTCGATTAGCGTTACTTCCAGGAACAGATATTGGACTAGTTCTTATCCTGTGGGAAATATAAAGTTTTACATGTTTATGGAGGTTTTTGAAAAGTTACCTCTTTGGATTTGGAGAACGACTAGTTAGGTTATTGCTCGGGCTGTTTGTGGTGCTCGGATTATTTGTTGCTGTGTTATTGACGGTACTTGTGTTACTTGCAATACTCGCACAGCTCGGACTACTTGTGTTACTTGGATTACAACTATTGTTTACATTGCTTACAGGATCAGCTACTGACATATCACAGTTTGAAGGATTTGAGTTACTATCGTTGCTGTCTTCGAAAGTAAAGTCTCTGTAAAGTCATATCCATTAGTATGCAGGTTTTCAGTGCGAATTCATACTTACTCTTTGGGCGTATCATCATCACCGCCATCTGAACGGACAACAACAACACTGCTACCGCTGCTGCTGGTGGTTTTTGTCCGCCTTCTGACATTAATACTATACAAAACAAGATTCACGTTAATCACACGAAATTTCAAGACCTGCACACACTCACCTAGGCTCTGTTGCACTAAATTCATCATCGAGAATATATTTCAGCACATGGAAGCAAAAGAACATAATATCTTCGCTACGTTTCAATCGGTCCGGCAACTGATGGCCAAACAAATACCAATCGTAAGCCACAGTAAAATAAGTCATTTGCAGCGGACTCAGTGACTGATGTATCAGTCCATCAGCCCATAAGGACAGTCTAACAAGTGACACAAACAACGGTGTTCGATCCCATCCACTAATGCAGTGGATCAATACGCCGGATGTTTCTTCCTGAATACATCTGAGAGTTGCTTTCAAATAGTTTTGTGTTATCAAGACCAAATCCCATTTTTTGTACTCCTGCCAGTTAACATCGATGTCATGGGCAGGTCCGTTGACGGGAATACTCAATGAAGCATCAATGAAACTTTGTTTCCAATTAAAGAATAGATTCTTCGCCATGTAGTTATTGTCACGGAATTTCTTGAAGAATTCACAGCCTGGATATGGCAACGAGAGGATGTTGAAATTTTCATAATGATTTTCAGGGTCAGCCTTTTCTGATGATGAAACACTGTAATCAGGAAACAGTTTAAATGGAGAATGGAAATTTTTTGAGGAAAGAATTATTAACTTACGTCATGAAATACTTGACTTTTCGCTGTTCAACCATGAGGTCTACAATGGTCGAGACGTTTAATGCTCTCAGCAGCTGGATGTCACTTTTAATGACTTCTTCATATGAGAACGGCAGTGGTTCGACAGCTTGATTCACAAGCGATTCGTCAGTTGGATCGTTATTATCCTCTTCTGTTGTCGATAGATTCCCACTGCTACATCCACTATTGCTATTTGTGATGCCGGTGCTAGTGCTTGGGCCATTTACACCTGCTCCACCCCCATTCAGACAGTCGTAGGCGTAGTCCACCACTTTTCGTCCATAAGTTTCGGGCATAACCGATATTGTTGCCGAACGGCAAATATATTTGCCTTTATACATTATCACAGGAACTGCAAATCTTTGTCTGCATCTCGCATATTTGGCCATCGTTATGAGTTCGCGAATTTTCGCAGCATCATAAAGATCTTCGTAGATAGTTTTTTGTTGTTGTGGAAGGCTAGTTGAGGTGTTGGCGAATGTTACATAGGCCTGAATGCCATTGACCAGGCCGTTTAGCATGGGTTTTGAGAAGCCATTCGTGATGCCGGAACTTGTGCTGGGCATGTGTGGTGTCCGATGGCTTGCTTCGAATTCGGGTATAAAAATGCGACTAGGATAGCGAGGGCATAGGGCACCATTGGAATTGTCCAATTCGATGAGGCTGTAGTCGGCTTTGAATAGATTTTCACATTTTTTCGTGATGTCGTGCTCCTATAATAAAGAAAAAAAAACTGTTATTTTTAGGTTTTTAAGTTTATTTCCTGCATTCTTCCTGGGCTGTGACCTTCAATGACGTCACTTAGCTCTTGAATGAGATCCAAGATGAGACTACGTTCTTAAAAAACGGAACGCAGTCTATTCTACTTGACTGGCGCTTTGATTTGGATTCCCATTCTAAAATTAACAAAAAGACTTAACTTATTGAAGCGTGTTGTTACCAGAACTTAAGGTGCCTATACCGGATTTCAGATCAATCGGTCAACGAGAAAGTTATTTTGACATAAACAAATAACAGATAAGCAAACAACAGATCGACATAAAAAACGTCTTATTTGTACCGGAATCCGTGATCCTCTCTCTCCAACATTTAATATACCTCACGCTCTCAGGTCAAGAGGACCCTAAGAGCGATTCAGAAGAGAGTGCCCAGGCTACGACTGCGGCATGCTTGCATTGACTTTACTCATATTCATATTTGAGCCTTTCTTATCAATTTGCATTTAAGAATTTCCAAATTCTCTTTTTCTCTCTTTTTCCTGTTTTCGAATTTTGGTTTTTCGCCGAAGAATTCTACATTAGTTCCCCTTCCCATCCGAAAAAATGAAGATTTGATACAAAAAATTCAATAACGCAACGTAATGATGTAACGAAAAATCAGCATTGCCAGCGATACTCAAATTAGAAAATAATTCAAAAGTTATCCCACTGTCAATGAGCAATTAGCATTGCCAGCAGTTCTCAAAAAAGAAAAGAATTCATAAACACACTCACTGTCCTTTCTATTTTCTAATAAAATTAAAAGAGAAACAAGAAAAGTTATTAATAATTCAAAGCCAGTCCCCGAAGAAGACACATTCATAAAGAAAAATAACAAACTTTTAATAATATGCCGATCAATAAAATGCCGTAACCAAAACAAGTTTCACCATGCCAAGCACGTGTGTGTGCAACATTTAAGGCCAGCGAAATTCCTGAGAGCAACACACGACAAGTACCAGCACATGCAGTATTCTCAGCTCAACAATGAGCACATGAGTTAGCTAGTGCTAGATGTTTATTTTAGGTACTTACGTACGACCGACCTACGACATTAAGCGCGCAATCTACCAACATTGTCATTGTTATCATCTCAATTTGTATTTTTTTATCAGTAAATTGAAATACCACCGAGAAGAATTTACCTTTCTCAATGCCACTTGCTACTGTTCTCCCAGCCAGCAGCCGGATGTCAACCCAAGTGCGCGATTGAATTCCTCAATCCTCATAATAATCTTTTAAGCAGCAGCCAGCCAGCTCCACCGACCGACCGCCCGCAGCGTTCAAAAGAAGGAGCAAACAAAAATAAATAAAACAAACACAAACGCCTCAGCAATGAGGTCAATGAAACAATGTTGACTTTGAACCGTACGCTGCGCCAAAGCCGCCATGCGTTTTCGTCGACGAGTCGGATGTCTCCGTCAGTTATTGCATCAGCAAGCAGCTCGAGGGAGTGCAGTCTTTTTGCATGGCGATTTGTATTTTCGTATATAAGAAACGTGCGCCTTTTGCACTCCTGCAAATGAAGACGCTACATCTACACACGTCGACGACGTCAACATTATTTGTCTCAGCCTCATCAGCCACAGACAGCTTTTGATGGCTATATATAGATCCGTATCCGTGTTAGGGCGTCTCGATGTTGTGTGACAAGAACGTCATTGATATTGGTGGTAACAGGCCGAACTGAGCGCCTAGTAGCTTTGCACTAACGTATTCAGCGAAAAACGCAAGTGCATTGGGTCAATAAGAAAATCTTTGCATTATTTAATTCCCCACTCGGCGATATGCTGCACTATTGACGGTGTAAAAATAAACAAAACTAACTTAAAATGTTTGTGCACGAGCAAGTAGTTTCAAGAGACCGACAGCACAATGATGGATCAGTGGGGTGAGTGGAAGAGATGATGCTGAGATGCCGATATGAGCGACAAATGGGCGTCATTAGGAGTACACTGCACTTCGCGATGTTTAAGAATTTTTTCGAAATGGCAGCGATCTGATGTATTTGCTTTGCAAACTCGTTTCTTATGCGCGCAACTTGTTTAACAAGAAAACGAGGTACCAACAGGAGACAGAATGTTAAGTGTAGTTAAGCTTGGAGAGCATAACATAGCTTCGTTTGCACATGCAAAACTGACGCGAATGCTTTAAGCAAAATCTTAAAATTACAGCAATAATTTTGCTGGCATTCGGATATGGGGTTTTAAAGACACAATTATATGGTTGTTGTTGAATTATGACCACTTTGTTACGCTTTGCATTTTGCAAGTCGCTACAATGTGGCATAGGAATAAGTGGGTACATAGTTTAGATTCTAATTGAAAATGCATTTGTATTTTGTTGCTGTGCGATGGAAATCCTTGGAGCAATTGTTAATTAAATTCATGTTATGTTTTTGTAAGAAAATACCATAATATCGAACACCAGGAAATCGTATTGATTTAAGTACGGTTAACCAAGACATCTAGGAAATGAACATTTCAGGGAATTCAAATCACCAGCTCTCAGAACTTTCCCTGGAAGCCTATACCAAATGATACATGAAATGAAAGGTATATATGCATTCTATCAGTCACTGAAAACCAAAACTATCAACGGGGTTTGCTAGCGAGTTATGATCACAAAACTATTTTTCTTAGTCTTCGTCCTCAGCTAATTGTAATCCCATTTGGAGAATACCTTGTAATAAAAATATCTCGGCAACCAGTGCTCGGAATAGAGCTTAGCTATCAGTGGAAGGGTCAGGATAATGAGGACTATCAAATATGTAAAATCTAGCGAAATCGATGTCTTCCGATTTCCGAAAAATATCATGGGCAAAAAAATTTCTTCCAAAACCCGTCGAATGATACTTCAAAAGAAAGGGCTGCTCGAACTCTATTCATCGAAATGGGTTTACATTTTTTTGAAGCCTGGTAGCCGAGATATTGGTTAGGATGTTAATTATTCGCACAAAGTGTGGGAGGAAGAATGCATGTCCATTGACTAGTCGATAAGCTCCATATCTACAAAAAAGGCGATCCTATGTCATGCAAAAACTACCGAGGTATATCCCTGCTTAATGTTGCATACAAGATCTTATCAAACGTATACAGTGTGAGCGTGCTAAACCGTTCTGCAACACAATAAACGGCACGTACCAGTGTGGCTTTAGGGCAGGCAGACCAAATATTCACACTGAGGCAAATCCTGGAAAAGGCCAACGAATTTCAAGTCGAAACTCTGAATTCCGGATCCCGAACAAACTGATCCAGCTGTGCCGTTTGCCGCATGACGCTAAACAATACGCAGTGCAGTGTGGCTCATCTGAGTTGTTTCGAACATGCGCAGGGTTTAGACAAGGTGATGCGCTGTCATGTGATTTCTTCAACATAGTCCTGGAGCAGATAGTGCGCAAGGCAAGTGTGAGCACGGAAAACAATATCTTCAACAAATCCACCCAGCTCCTAGGCTATGCGGACGACTTAGACATCTTCGGTCGATCCAACAGACCTGTGCTTGAGGCCTTCACACCGATTGAAGAAGAGGCGAAACTCTTTGGTCTCGAAGTGAATGAGGACAAAACAAAGTAAATGCTATCAACAAACCAGCAATATCTGTCCACCGTCTAGGACAAAACGTCACTGTTGGTAGAAGCAATTTCGAAGTAGTTAAGAAGTTCACCTACCTTGGAATAAACATCAATCCCACAAACGACACCTTAGTTGAGATCTGACGAAGAATTAACCTTAGCGAACCGCTGCAACTTCGGTTTGGCAAAACAATTAGGTTCAAAACTCCTCACTCGAAAGACAAAGTGTCTGCTATGCAAAACTTTGATTTTATCAGTCCTACTCTACGGCGCGCCAATTGTTGGACGTTGGACGATAAGTAAAAAAGGGGAATTGATACTGGGCACTTTCGAAAGAAAAATTCTTTAACGGATTTTCGGTCCCGTATTCGAATAGAGAAGAAGGTTCAACTGCGAACTAAACAAGCTGTACCAAGATGTGGATGTAGTCCAGAAAGCCAAGGACGGTCACATTGAGCGAATTAACGACAACGCTCTAGCCAAGAAAGTCTTCTCATCGCAGCCCCCAGGTTCGAGACGACAAGGAAGACCGAACCTAGACCGAACCTTAGTAAATGAGTTCTAATAAAATTGAATTACGGAAAGTTGATTCTTTGAAAAGCAAGCAAAATTGCTTTAGTAAGCTTAAGACTAGGCTCAGCTCAACAAATGAACTTAATTCTTTACAAATTTGGACGAACATTTGGGATGGCTTCTTATATATACCCGATTTGAAATTAATTGGACAACATCTAAGCCAGTTTCAATACCTCAATATAATCCAGATTTGAATAATAGATCCGCCTTATCAGGCATTGTGTTGTTTTGTTTATTAAAACACAAAGAAAACAGAAAACAATCAACAGGTTGCAACTTAAAAGGAACACTATTTTCAAAAACAAAAGAAAACATTCTCATGATAAACGAGAAATTAGTAAAGCAATCAATTTTATTTCATGGCGCTAAGTTGAATGTAATGAAGGTCTATTATACACAAGTAATCACCTTTTCTACTTGGTATATACACACACACATTGTTATGAACATATTAGTGTCGGATTGTAAGTGCAAATGCAAACTTCCAATCGGAAACCTGTAATCAGCAGTCGGTATCTGCTTAGGAGTGTTTTAAACGTTTTTGTTTTTTAAATTTTTTCAAAGCTCGTTATTGAATTTATTTACATATTGCAGGTTTGTGCTTGTTCACAAATCTAGAATGATAAGCTTAACTTAATCGCAAGTTAAAATTAATTGCAGGACGGGGTCGCAACTTTTTGTTCATATACCGTAAACCCTTAAAATGCCATGTTACATCGAAATTTGTATGAATTGGCGTTTTTCTTTTTTACCTCTGAGCAGATCACAGAGCTGTCAAACAAAAAATCTATGTTTCTTTTTTAGCTCAGATAACACGAGCAATAACACCCAGAAGGGTCAAGGTCCAGATGGCTCGGTCATTTAGAGCGCATGGACACAAATGCTCCGGCCCGAAAAGCCTTTGACACTATTCCCGAGGGACGCAGGAGATTAAGATCGCGACTCAGGTGGCGCACACTTACAAGTGGAAGAGGACCTTAATCAACTTGGAGTGCAAAACTGGAGACAGCTAGCTAGGGACCGAGCTGGCTGGCGGAGACTTTTGATTGAGGCCCAAGTCCACACCGGACTGTAGCGCCACCTTATCTAAGCTAAATCTATTTGCTCAGGATTAACTGACCGAGCAAATAGAGCAGATAGCTGAGCGAAGACAACTTCACTTGTTTTTTTTGGCTTTTAGACACATAAACAAACACAAAATCAAAAATGGATTTCCTAGACAGTCGCGCGTCTACTGTAGGTTAACAAAAAATTGTGAAAAAAAATAATTAGTAAAAAATTACATTTCAGTGCTTTATTAAATCGGAGGACATTGAATATTATCGAGCTTCGCTTCGTTTGACACATCCGTGATCTGCTCAGATGTAAAAAAGAAAAACGCCAAATGCAATATGTATGTTAAATATTTATTGAGAATTTACGACTGTATTACGATAATTGTGTCAAAAATGTAAAATTTTAACCGCGTCGGCGGCGCGGCGGTCAGTTTGGTTATATTCAACCCTATTTTTAGAGATAAAAACAAACACGTGTTTATGGCGTTAACCCAAGAAAATTAAGACATTTGATTCTATATCAACGCGTTTTATGATAAGACAACATTCTTATCGTAACATTTTCAAGGTGGAATTTTTAATCTGGAACAATCTTGATCTATTGTTTAATGCGAAGTTTGAAGTAAACAAATCATTGTAAATATTTTATCAGTTTTATTTTTGTTATGATTTTTTTTTCTTGTATAATAAACGCGTGGCTTAAACAAAAATAACTACATAAGAAGAAAAAAGTCTCACAGACTCACACACGCCCACATTTCTCCTTTGACTTGGACTAAAATGTTTAGACCTATTTTTATGTAGGTATTGTTTATTTTGATTCGATTTTTATCAAACGAAGTTATTACTGATGAAGTGATGAAGACGATTGAAAGTGTCGAGATGTCATAGTGGATATGAAATAAGAAATATGAGAAGGTTTTCATTTTGACAAAGTTGATTAGGTTTATTTTTGTAACCTTGAGATTTGGATTAAATTTGACATATTGGTTGTTTGATAAATGAGGGTGTTTTTTTAATGTCTTTTTTTAGGTCAATCGAAATTTGATCCCCCCCTGTTGACGGATTGATCTGAAATTTGCCACTATACTCATATTTAGGCCGTGTGCGAATTGCGTTAAAATGTGTATTAAAACTTGACGTTTTGTTAAATTTTGATAGTACGTAGTGAATTAAATGTCTTAAAATTCTGCGGAGCAGGCTAAAATATGACACAAGTGGTAAAATTATAATA
Organism: Sphaerophoria taeniata; assembly: GCA_943590905.1. Classification (NCBI taxonomy): domain Eukaryota; kingdom Metazoa; phylum Arthropoda; class Insecta; order Diptera; family Syrphidae; genus Sphaerophoria; species Sphaerophoria taeniata. The sequence goes on from OX016540.1 coordinate 1,844,297, forward strand.
ACAAAAGTATATCAGTTCCATGTCATTGGAGAACCAAGTTGTTTATATCTCTCTTTTCGAAGAGTTTAAAAGACTCTCTTTTGATCTTTACAGTGAATATCTCATTAACATGGGAAATTCACTGAAACAGGACCCAAAAAGTTTTTGGAATTTTGTCAATTCTAAAAGAAAATGTGATGTTTATCCTATTAACTTCAATTACAACAATATTGTCTTGAACTGGAACTCAGAAATCTGTGATGCTTTCGCAAGTAATTTTAGTCAGTCTTTCATCGATACTCCTATTTCCTTGGATACTGACTTCTTTGCCTATCTGCGAAACTGTCCCCAAGTAACCTTTAACAACGTTCTTATCGACTTTGATAAACTTATAAATTGTATGTGCCTTCTTAAGGAAGACTATTCTTTTGGACCAGATGGTATTCCGCCCATTGTTTTAAAAAAATGTAGGACGGTCTTGGCTATTCCTTTACATAATATTTTTGAATTGTCGTTAAAGCTAGGAAAATTCCCTAGCATGTGGAAAAACGCATACATAACACCTGTTTTCAAAAAAGGTGACAAGTCAGATATTACTAATTATAGGCCCATATCTAAACTGTCTTGCATTCCTAAGATTTTTGAGCAGGTTGTTTGTGAGAATTTAGCCTTCTACAGTAAAAATATTATTTGCTTTGAACAACATATGGCTTTATGCAGACACGTTCTACGGTGACAAACCTTCTAGCGTTTTTGCATAAATGTCTGAATTCTGTAGAAAGTGGACAGGAAGTTGATTGTGTTTACACAGATTTTTCCAAAGCGTTTGATCAACTTTCGCATACTATTATCAAGTTTAAATTGAATTCATATGGATTTCCTCCAGGATTCGTCAAATGGATTTCTTCTTATCTCGATAATAGATCTTACCAAGTTAAATTCAGAAACTCTTACTCAAAACCTTTCATTTCTAAATCGGGTGTACCACAAGGTAGTCACTTAGGACCCCTTTTATTTATTTTAGCTATTAACGATGCTCCGTTAAGTGTTCGAAGTAGTAAAATTCTTATCTTTGCAGATGATATGAAGATATTCAAAAACATTTCATCTAATGAAGATCGCGTTCAACTGCAAGATGATATAAATAAGTTTGTTGTATGGTGTGAAAAGAATTATTTGAATCTTAACCCAAGAAAATGTCAGACAATGACAATTTCCAAGAAGCGTAATCCTACATCTTATGATTATGTTATATCCCAACACATATTATCCCGTGTCTTTAAAGTTAGGGACTTAGGAGTTCTTTTCACATCTAATTTAGATTTTTCAGAACACATTAATAACATCGTCAATAAAGCTAATTCAATACTTTACTTACTTAAGGTGGCGCTACAGTCCGTTGTGGACTTGGGCCTCAATCAACAGTCTCCGCCAGTCAGCTCGGTCCCTAGCTAGCTGTCTCCAGTTTTGCACTCCAAGTTGATTGAGGTCCTCTTCCACTTGTGTGCGCCACCTGAGTCGCGGTCTTCCTCTCCTTCTGCGTCCCTCGGGAAGAGTGTCGAAGACTTTCCGGGCCGGAGCATTGGTGTCCATGCGCTCTAAATGACCGAGCCATCTGAGTCTCTGGACCTTGACCACACGGGGCCAAAGATGACCCGAAGAATTTTCCTCTCGAAACAGCCTAAGGCACATTCATCCGATTTTGTTAGGGTCCATGCTTCTGCACCATACAGCAGGACAGGGATGATGAGGGTGTTGTACAGTTTAACCTTAGTTGCTCGAGAGAGGGCTTTTCCACTCAGTTGCCTTCTTAGCCCAAAGAAACAGCGATTAGCAAGAGTAATTCTTCGTCTTATCTCAGCGCTGGTGTTATTGTCCGTGTTGATAGCGGAGCCTAGGTAGACAAACTCCTTAACTACCTCGAAGTTGTATGCGTCTATTGTGACGTTCTGTCCGAGCCGTCGATGTTGGGTGTCCTTACTCGAAGACAGCATGTACTTCGTTTTTCCCTCATTTACCGCTAAACCCATTTTTGCCGCTTCTGTCTCAATCCTCACAAAGGCGCCATTGACATCACGCTGTGTTGCGAAGCGACAACAGGCCTCGGAAACGGACGGATACACTGATGAAGCTAATTCAATGTTAGGGTTTATTAAGCGTTGGTCCAAGGAATTCCTTGACCCTAACGTTTCCTATGCCTTGTACAATAGTTTGGTTCGACCCCATCTCGAATATGCATCACAAGTTTGGTCTCCTCATTATGCGATACATATTGAGAGACTAGAATCAGTTCAACGCAATTTTACACGTTTTGCATTTAAAGGGCTTCAATGGTTTGACCCCAATAATATCCCTTCTTACGATGATCGACTTGCATTTTTCCAGATGCAAAAACTGTGTCAACAAATAATGATATAGTTTTCCTTCATCAAATTATTACTGGTGTCACTGATGCTCCAGATATTTTGAGTTCTATCTTTTTTAATTACAGAGGTGGAGATCATATTTTGCGTTCTCATAATTTGATTAAAGTCCCCCAACATAGAACTAACTACGGAATGCATGAGCCACTGACAAGAATGAGTAAGCTATTGAATGCGTATGAAGACTTATTTGACTTTAATATCAATAAAAACAAGCTAAAAGTAATTCTTAAAACCAGTGTTCCACGTTCTTAAATGTTTTTTTTTTGTATTTTTTGTATTGTTTGTCTCTTTGAAATTTTACTTTCTGAATTACTTACTTTCTTGACAAGTGTCTTCTACACGCTTTTTTTTTGTTTTTTTTTTTCGTATATGTATAATTTTTTGACTTTAAATTTAAAAAAATTTGGATTTTAAATTTTGCATTTTTTCTTCTTTTTTTTTTGCTTTTTGTAAGATTTTAATTTACAATTTTGATTTATTTTGTTTTCCCTTTTGTACCTGCTTGCATTAAGCTGTCCCTAACTCTTGCCTTCCTAACGTTCGTATCGCCATCGCTTTTTTTATTTTATTTATTTCAAATAATTTCTTATTAAGTGCCGATACGACTAGCAACCGTAATTGCAATCGTACTCGGTGAAAATGGACCCCAGCGAGTGCGGTATCTGGGGGGGAAAGAGAAAAAAAAACATTTTAACGCAGTTTGCACACGACCTTTGAACATTGTATTTGTGAAAATGATTATTAGTTTTGGAGGTGTGTCCAAGCCTTAATCGTTTTTTAACTTTCCAAAGGAAGTTATTGTAATGGGGCCGATTTTGTGAATCTCCAGTTTTTGGACATCCCCATATTTCGAGGTACGGACGTATGTGCATTTATGTGGGTTACGTTTTTTCTGCTCGATTATCTCGCGAACCAGGCTTAGCATTGACATGAATTTCGTTCGACGCAGAATTCGTGTTCAGCGAAATCGGCTTTTAGCAGTCTTTTATTATGAATGAAAAAATAAATCTAACAAAATCTGAAAGTATTCATCATTTATTCATAAAAACAGGTAATTTCAGCATAAATTCTAACAAAAAAAAATCTTATTTATAAAAATGTGAGAAAAGATATTAACCATTTGTCAATAATTTGTTATATACAATAAATTGAAAATGAGTTTAAGCGGATATACAGGGTGCACCATCTAAATATGGTCGATTGAAATATTGAATAACTTTGACAAATTTCAACCGATTGACGTCGTTGAACACATTTTGGAAAGGTTATTGCATTACAATTTTAACCATGAATCGGTTCATGTCTACAGAACGCGTGGAAGGAAAATAGTGACAATGTTCATTAAATGTAATCGTATCGTATTGAATATTTTAAATCATAGGAGATAATACAAGAATATTAAAAGAAAATAGAAAATAGTTTGGATGAAAATTTACAAGTTCACTGTTCAAGTTTTAAAATGTTAGTAACTACACATCAAACGAAAACTTGCCAAGTGAATTTGTAAATTTACATCCAAACTATTTTCTATTTTCTTTTAATATTCTTATATTATCTACTATGATTTAAAATATTCAATATAACACTTTTACATTAAGAACTTGGCGTTCTTTTAGATCTCATTACTTTTGGTGGCTGACTTTTTACACAGTGTTGTTCGCATTCGCACATTAGAGAACTTGGCTCTGTTTTTTACATTTTATGTTTTTGTTCTGATTTCACATCTTTTTGCAAAGTTTTTTTTTAGGGAAGTATGAACCTCGAAATAATCTAAATATGCTAGCAATTAGCAAACCTTAACAATATAATTGCTCTGCCAATTTATAAATAAATAATAGGTAGGTTAGGTTCGAGTGGCTGTCTTAATGTTGTTAACTCATTTAGACCCCAAGGGTAAATTGTGAAACCACTAAAGAAAGTTACTCATGGGAGTGTTATGAACTTAAACAAACCAGAGTTTGTTGTTATCCTATGACAGTTTGAAGAAAGTGGGCGGCAATTACGCCTGTTTAATGAAACTGCAATTTTATACTTGTATTTTCTCTTACATTCAACCGAAACCCTATGAGCATATCGAAATTAAACGTTTTCAACCATTTTGATAAAGTGGGCGGATACTACGCCCTGAATGGAAATACATTTTTTCTCATTTTTTCCATGCCATTCAACCAAAACGTTACAAGAATTCCGAATTTCAACATCCTACGACCAGTTTTAGAAAGTGGACGGATACCACGCCCCCTGAATGAGAAAATTGAAATTTTTGATTTTTTCCTTTGTATACACCCGAAAACCTATCATTTTACTTAATTTCAAGATTCTGCTACTGTTAGAAAGCACTTCTCTTCATAGTTTTGATGATCAGTCAGTCAGTGAGTTAGTCAGTGAGCCAGTCAGTCAATCACGGTTTTTGAAATTTTTACTGTTCAATATCTCAAGAAGTAGTGGTTCTACAAAATTATTTTTTTTACAGGAAATACATGAAACTAATACGTAGTTCAAATTTGAAGCTTCCACCTTTATGGGTTCAAAAGTTATGGGGGGTTAAAAATGTGCTTGAGTTCGATCCTGTAAAAAGGGGGTAGTGCTAGAACTTGGCTGGGCACTACCGTGCCCTTTGACATCGACCACATTTAGATGGCGCAACCGTTTTTTTTTTACCTTACCGTGTGGACCACAGGGGTCGCACTCATATTTTTTTTTTGTCTTGAAAAGGAAGTGATTAAGGGAAGAAAAACCTTAGAAACACAGATCGATATGTATTATGTCTATGTGATCAAGTAGAATTGAATAACTTCAACATTCTGTTTTCTAATTGGGCAACCAAATCACCCCCGCTTCAGTCAGCTGCTTACATCGGTCTAAGGGTCCTGTAGACCTAGAAACATGAAAGGTAGTCAAGTTTGAATAGGGGTACCAGTCCCGTTACAAAAATGTTTTTTTTTTTAGGAAAACTACGATTTTTTCTTTCATTTGTTGAAAACAGATGATGAAAGCACTTTATTGTACATAGGAGTAAGTGATCTTTGAGGGATAGTATAATATTTTATCATCGAAACTTGCTTTAAAAGCCAACTAATCGATTTTTAAATTTAATCTAACTAAATAATACTTGAGTAATTACTTCCTCATTAAAGCGGAACAATTCCGGTTAGTTGGTCTGCCGGTCTGTATCATATTGGTCAATTATAATGTATACACGTTTCTCATCTAAAATTAAGTCATTGCATGAGTAATAAAAAATACAAAAAATAACAAAAATTATAGACATTTCCACGAGGCATCAAAATGTTTAAATTTAGGTCAAGAACAAATCGAAAAAAAACAGAACGTCACATAATAATAAACTCTTCAACAATTGCTGATGTTGACATCGAAGTTCTCAAAGATAAAGAATACCTAATTGAGGATTCATAACGGGCGCGGGGCCTTGTTTTCTCTGAATATTTTGGAGTTACTACTAGTTTTAGTTTAAATCAACATAATATTCATCAAAAACGAAAAAAGATAGAGCACTTAAAGGGATCACCATGACGTGCATGTAACCATTTTCGCCAACAAACAAACCCTGAATCTGAACTTGAATAGAAACCTGAAATTCAATTCCAATACCTCATAAGTGACGCAAATAATAATACACAAACAAAAGCAAAACGAAAAGAAAAAAGTATACACTCAATTTTCTTGTTTTCCGTTTTTGTTGTTTATTGTTTACAACTTTTAAAATAGTAAACACATGGCCCACTTGGAAGGTTCACTATTTTACAGAGTGTGTTTACACTCTCTTTGCAGTTTTACAACTGCACCAATCGAAGTGGTCTCAAAAGACACCACACGGACATGAATTGAACTCGTTATAGTCGAGTAAAGTTGTGTCGGTGTACACATTGGAATTTAATGAAAAAAACGAATGAAAGTACAAAATGTGAACCTTGGATAATCCACCGCACCCACCGCCGCTCTTCGTCACACAAAACAGAGATTTATGAAGACTACACGTCCCGGCCAGACCAGACACTACTATACATTGAAATTATTATACCGGCATGACAGCATAGCCGCTCGTCTCTGAAGTCGCGGCGTCGTTGCCGTCGTCGTCGGCCAAACAGTTTTTATGTAGGCAGTGGCAGATAGATACAATAAATTGGTCTGATTTCTGTTTTCATTAAGTGGAATGCTGTTTCGAGTGGGAGAAGCTTGACATAAATTTCTCAAATACTCGTTGTTCCAAGTAGTATAGGTATGTACATAATTTGAAGCATTTCTTCTAGGATATTCGCTGAATTGTAGATACTTGGATTGACAAGCATTCTTTCTATCTAACATCCTACAAATAATCTACTTTCCAGTGTCCATAAAAGTGCTTCATACTGTTTTCCAGTCCTCAAGGATCGGAATCGGTATAATTTTAGCATTAAGCAGTTTGTAAGGTGCCGCAGTCTTGTCGCATTATAGAAAGGATTTGCCAAAACAAGTTTCTTGACCCTTTTTATAGGGAAGAACTAGTGCGAGGAACATTAAGTTAAAAATAAATCTCTAGTTACCTCATTCTCATACACTTTGTTTGGGTCTTGGGGACATACGGCCTGGCTAATATTTTATGTTTTACTTTTATCGTTTTTATCATGAAAACTCTTGAGAGGAACATGGAAAACCAATAAATAATTCTACATGAATGCCTGAAAAATCTAGCATTTGAGAATTGAACTGGGGTTGTAAGGTTATACTCTTAATGGTGTTCCAAGGATAAGAAGTCAGTCGAAAACACTGCATCGTTTTTAAGAAATTGACAAACAGGGGTTAAGCGGAGAAATTCATTGGACTTTAATAACTTACCTCCAACATCCGCTAATGATAGGACTGAAAATCAATCCAAACATACAAGAGGGACCATTGGAGGTCAGGTCAAAAAAGATTTGACGCAAACATTGGGGTCACTTTCAGTGGAAAAAGGGTACTCCCTTCTATCCAACGTACTGTGTGAGCGTCTTAAACCGTTCTGCAACACAATAATCGGCACGTAGAAGTGTGACTTTAGGCATGTGGTTTCTTCAACATAGTCCTGGAGCAGATAGTACGCAAGGCAGGTGTGAGCACGGAAAACACTATCTTCAACAAATCCACCCAGCTCCTAGCTATGCGTGAGACCTTCACAGCGATTGAAGAACAGGCGAAAATCGTTGGTCTTGAAGTGAATGAGGACAAAACAAAGTACATGCTATCAATTAACAAGGCAACATCTCTCCACCGCCTAGGACAAAACGTCACTGTTGGTAGCAGCAATTTCGAAGTAGTTAAGGAGTTAACCTTCCTTGGAATAAACATCAATCCCACAAACGACACCTTAGTGGAGATCCGATGAATAAATTACACTTGCGAACCGAAGCTGCTTCGGTTTTGGCAAAACAACTGGGTTCAAAATTCCTCACTCGAAAGACAACGTGTCTGCTATACAAAACTTTGATCTTACCAGTCCTATACTCTATGACACCGAGTGTTGGACGCTAAGTAAAAAAGGGGACGTATGTGACGATGGCAAATGGAGAAGAAGGTTCAACCGCGAACTGTACAAGCTGTACCAAGATGTGGATGAAGTCCAGAAAGCCAAGGAAAGACGACTACATTGACTCGGCCACAGCCAAGAAAGTCTTCTCATCGCAGCCCCCAGGTTCGAGACGACAAAAAAGACCGAACCTGCGGTACAAGGACCAAGTGACTGTGGATGCCAGAGCGCTTGGTTTTGGCGACTGTTGAGAGCATGCGAGGGACCGTACCCGATGGAAGGCTGCAGTACCTCAGGCTGAGTTCCTTCATGGATTGGATTGTGAGCCGGTTAAGAATAAGGGTATTCTCTTGGCAATAAAGTCAAAAAACAAGAAGTAAGGAAACATTGGTATCTAAAACAACGTGGCGCTGGACATTCGAGAGGGAGTCATTGTCAATAAGTAAGAGTTGGGGGGATCTAAATACTTTTCTCAAGAACGCCCTTCATGGTGCGTAGGCGTATTAAACACTGTAGAGCCCTTAACGGGTCGTCAACAAACTTCAAAAGGGTGAGGACATAAGTTTATTTTTCGCTTACCTTGCAAACCTTCTTCCATTTCCCGGAAGATATAAAAGGGAACTTCCTTTCCTTAACTACGTATAATTAATGCAATTTTGGGAGCTATAGTCGTTTTAAATTAGGAAACCATTTTGCTGAAATTGTGTTCACACTATCTGCACGCTCAGTCGCACTACAAGTTGGACCTTGAACCCACAACACAGTTGCTGTTTATTTTTTTGCGTATCTCTTATCTAGGATTTCAAGTTTTTAAGAAGATCGCATTTCACTTTAAAGAACAACAATCAAAAGTTGTGTAAACTAAAAAGGTTTTTTTTTTCTTATTTTCAAGTTCTGACGTTCTGGGTTTTCTCATAACACAATTCACAAGGTTAAATTTATGTTTGAATGTTAATAACTGGATATTTTGTTCGAGATAATGCAGCGGTTGTTGACATAACTGTGCTCACATCAAACATACATGAACCTTTAATTTTAACGTTATCTGGGCAAAAAAAAATAAATGTTTTTACTTACCGTTGAACTTTCCTCACATAATCCCGCCTCGAATGCCTTTTTTTCGAAAATATCGAACAAATCCTGTAGATCTTTCAAAGTTATTTCTAAGCTGCACATTTTCCCGATGCGACATTTATTTCTTTGACTTAATTAAGAAAAATCTTGTTTTCCAATGCTTTTGCAAATTATTTATATATTCAACAAAATTTATTACAAACAATAAAAACTTAAATAACAATTTTTGTTGTTCCACACTCTTGATATTTCCAACTACGCACCACACCGCAAAATTTCGTTTATTTTTTTTTTCTTTTTACTTATTTCCGATTAGCACATGAAATTCTTTCGTGGGTTGTTATTTAATTATTTGTCCACATATTTTGGTGTTGAAAACGTTTTGCAGTTTTGCGATTTTCTTGTATTATAAAACAGATTTGATATTTGATTATTATTTTTTGCAACACAACACTTGAAAAGAAATTTGTTCTTCAACAAATAAATTTTTCTCCGCGTTTGAATTTTTTTTTTTGACAGCAGAAGCACATTCGTCGTATTGGACGACGAAAAAGTTGTAATCGTGTGGTGGTGGCAAAAAACGCCTTTAGTTTTTGCGTATTCCTCTTTTGGATTCCTTCGTTTTTGCAAGTTTTCTATTGCTGTTTTGTTTTGCCATAGAAGTTGGAGGGAGATGGTTGTGTTTTGTCCGATGTGTTGTTTCTTTTTGTGTTCATGTAAATAAAGTGTGTGAGCGAGATGGCCATATTATGGATTAAAAAAATGTCAAAATGCAGTATTGCCAGGACATAATTTTAGATTTTTTTTTATTATTATAAAATATGGGATTTAGCATACGTTTAATTTTTGAAGCTGTTTGTAAGAAAAACTATTTTGTCATCATGGACGCGTAAAGTGCTGCACCCTCTCGTGCTAGGAGGTCGGCTTTTTCATTTCCAACAATACCTTGGTGTCCCCTAACATAGTTCTGGGAATTGGAGAGCGTTAATTCAAATTCAATTTCACAGCAAGGAGCATTTGATTTACCCATTTAATCTCTATACTTCCATCCAATAGTTGATCCAATACTTCGAAGTCCTCTTTGTTCTTCACTGGCCCGCCACTTTTCAATTTCCATCCCTTTCGTTTCCAAGATTTAATCCAACAAGTCGCAGCATTTATTAAAAACTGTGAATCAGTGCTCACGCACAATTTTTGTATACCAAGATCCTTGGCAATCCGAATAGCATAAATTGAAGCTTGAATTTCCCCAACGTTGTTTGTAACTCTTCCCGTTACTGGTTTGGCAGCGTTTCTTATAAAACGAAAGCAAATAAATAGAAAATAGAAATTCCTTATTAGTCGTCCCATCTTACAATGCATGACCATCGGAGAAGTACACGCCAAAACCTGCTACGGCATTCTTCTGGCCGTTGTTTATACATGAACCGTCTGTGTAGACTATTACAAAACCCTCACAGTCAATAGGAAACTCAAAATTCCCAATCTTTTTCAAGCCAATGGGCTCCCATACCTTCGATTCGTGAGTGTAATCTTTCAAGATTTTTGAACTACTTGGGCCATCTCCGTCTTCAAAAGGCGCTTTTCTCTTTGCAGGAACTTGTGGTATACCTTCAATTTCGGCTGCTGCAGCGAGCTTGAATCAAATACGAAAAATCATAATGAAAGCTGTAAGGAAGAGAAAATTCACAAGGCAAACCAATATTTCGTCGTCGTTTTCCTCCCATTTCACATCATCTGGCCAATACTCTTTTATTTCTTCAGGCGATGGGGTGGTTTCAATATCACTCGCACTTTCATCCGAAGATTGAATCTGAAGACGTTTACTAATTTTACTTGGTTTCTTAGTTTTAGCGAGTTTCTGTTCGACCAATTCCTTCAGTCTGGATTCTATTTCTTTTTTTGGTGTCCGTACCAATGGAACCGAGTCATCTCTAGGATTGTATGACGTGTTGCTAGTTGTCGGAGTCTCTGTCTTAACTCTATTCAAACTAATAAACTCTTCGGCTTCTTGTCTGGTATTGAATTTCTTGAATTTGGGTTTCGAGAATCCTTTAACTTTCCTTTCGCAAACATCCCTGAAAATAAAGTTTGTATTTTTTTCTGTATACAATGAACAAAGCAAATTACCATGAATTAAAGATTCCCACTTCCCAACCGGAAGCAACAGCGTAATATGGCATTGAATTTTGAATACTTTTTAAATCAATCAGACGATGAGATACTTTAACCCCATTTACAAGACTCGAAAATATTTTCAACATTGAGGACGATTCAAGAAATGCAAACACAAATTTACGATTTCAGAAAAATCAGCTTCGTAAACAAAAACAAAGCTGTTGACATTTGGAGATGTCAAAATGGAACTGACAGCAGGAACTGATAAAAATTGCCAGAACTGTTTGATCCCGAACAGTTTCCACGTAATTTTACTGAGAAATCAGAAGCCGCAGAAATTCAAGGTAACAAAAAATAACTTTTCAAGATTCCGAAAAACATAGAAATATGTTTGACTCTAATTGGATGAGTAAAACCAGCAATCATAAGCACCACAATGCACAATTATTGCCCTCATAACTGAAAATTATATTCTTGTCGGTGACATTTACTTCGGCCCGAAACCAACCGAACAAACCTAAAATGCAATTTTCCCGAAACAACCCCATGCAAATTGACATGACAAGTCCCTTTCTTTGAGCAAAAGAGTGCCGAAAAGTGTCCGTGTCTATAAAGTACTTAGAATATTGAAAATTAATTAAACTTTTCTTCAATATGAGTTATCCAACTCAAAACCAATATCAAGCGCCGCCTCCACCTCCTCCAAAAGGGACATATTCGTCTGCTCAAGCAAACACATACATGCCAACAGACGCACAAACATCATACACTTCACCAGTTTATCCTGCAGGATCTGTCCACCAAGGTTATCCCTCAACAACTTTCAATCCTGCAGTTCCACCGCCACCTATAGCAAATACAGGACATGCTTACTATGCGCCACCTTTGCCATCTTATGCTCCTCCAGGAAACGCACCATCTTCACATAAGTCGATAGCACCCTACACGCACTATCCTCCACCACCGCCACCTGCATCTCAATCTTATATGAGTTATCCTTCCCAGCCTCCTCCTCCAGGTCTGCCTTCCTCTGAATATTCTCCGAAAGGACCTCCACCACCTCCTCACGCGCGCACTTGGTATAATCCACGGCCCAATTTGACGTACAGAAATCCGGCGTTATGTCCGGCGCCACCGCCTCCACCTCACGAACACAGGTCATCCTATCGCGCCAGAAAACCATACGTTCCCACAAGCAGTTATAGGTTTTCATCAACTCGGCCGTCGTCACTTACCCCACGACCATCATCTTCCGATAGTCGTTCCTCTAGCTCACTTTCCCACTATCCTAGTCAGAATTTGTCAGAGAAGCTGTCCAAAAAGCCCGAAACCGAAAGAGATCGTCTCTTAAAAAACTGGCGAAGCTTCTTCTGTGAGACATCCGAGGAAATTGCCAAAAAACTGGCCGAGCTAGAAGAGAATGGCGAAGAAAAAGATGTCTGGATTCGTTCATCTCCAGCTGACATTTACTACCGGCGCACAAATAATGGTAACGAGGTAGAAGGCACGCCCCGTCTCGAAGCACTGTGCAAACTCTTCGAAGAAGAACTCGTCAAGAGGGCCGAAAAAGCTAAAGCCAAAATGGAGCCTTACACACTTCCACCGCGCAAACATCGTCGTCGATTATGCAAGCACAAGTCCGAAGCCTGCTCATCTTCATCTGACTCTGATGATGAATTCCAAATTGAACAGGATTGCTGTATGGAAGAGTTGTCCCGCAAAGTCCAACATCCTTATCGTTTGCATCCGGATTTATGGCACAATGATCCTGGTGAAATGAACGACGGGCCATTGTGTCGCTGTTCGGCCAAGTCGCGAAGAATCGGCATCCGTCACGGAATCTATCCCGGTGAAGTGGGCATCCCAAAATGCATTCCCAATTCAAACAACGCCAACAGACTACACCATTATCGCATAACTGTCTCGCCTCCGACGAACTTCCTCACCAAGACCCCAACTATCATAAAACACGACGAACATGAATTCCTCTTCGAAGGCTTCTCTCTATTCTCACACACCCCAATTGATGAATTGCCTACCTGCAAAGTTATAAGATTCAATATTGAGTACACTATTTTGTACATTGCCGAGAAGATTCCCGAGAACTTCACAATCCAGGAGTTGGAACTGTTTTGTAAGTTCTATGCACTATTTTCTCATACAAAACTCTAATGTCTCTTTTTTCAGCTAAGTACCTCTTCCATGAACTTCTCGAACTCGTCGACTTCAGTCTCTTGCCGAGTGTGAACGCAGAATCGTCCTGTCCAGCTTTCCATTTCCTTCCCCGATTCGTTCGAGATCTCGCTGACAATGGAAAGGAAGTACTCGCTATGAGCGAGGTCCTGAAATATTTGCTCGACAACTCCGGCCCTCTGGTTGATCCTGAAAAGTTATCCACAATGGCTGATATCAGTCAGAATGACTGGCAAGATTATGTCGATTACATCAAAGGAATGGTTGTCACAAAGCCCGGGCAAAAGCCATGTTCCGTTCGAATTGATCAACTCGATCGAGACGTTCCAGATATTCCAGACTGTGTAGATAAAGACAATGATGCCATCCTTCATCCGGCGATTGTACACTTTGGCATACGGCCCCCGCAACTTAGTTACGCTGGGAATCCGGAGTACCAGAAAGCCTGGAGGGAGTATGTAAAATTTCGCCATTTGATGGCCAACATGTCAAAGCCATCGTACAAGGACAAACGAAAGCTGGAGGACAAGGAAATTCGGTTGCAGGAAATGCGTACGCAGGGTCGTATGAAGAGGAACATTACAGTTGCGATCAGTTCGAAAGGATTTTTCAGGACGGGCATTATGTGCGATGTGATTCAACATGCAATGTTGATTCCAGTTCTAACCAATCACCTGCGCTTCCACCAGGCACTGAATCACCTCGAAAGCAACATTGGCTACAAGTTCAAAAACAGATATCTTTTGCAACTGGCTCTGACACATCCCTCTTACAAGGAGAACTTTGGAACGAATCCTGACCATGCCAGAAATAGCCTGACCAACTGCGGCATTCGCCAGCCAGAATACGGAGACCGAAAGATCCACTACATGAACACTCGCAAACGGGGAATCAACACCCTAATCAACATCATGTCCAGGTTCGGCAAGGAATATGAGACCATGTCAAACATAACGCACAACGAGAGATTGGAATTCCTAGGCGACGCTGTTGTTGAATTTCTTAGCTCTATTCACTTGTTCTTTATGTTTCCTGATCTCGAAGAGGGTGGTCTTGCCACCTACCGAGCAGCTATTGTCCAGAATCAACATCTTGCCGTGCTATCCAAGAAACTCCAGCTGGAAGAGTACATGCTCTATGCCCATGGGTCGGATTTGTGTCATGAGTTGGAGCTGCGTCATGCAATGGCAAATTGTTTTGAAGCTCTGATGGGCGCTCTACTGCTGGACGGTGGAATCTCTGTGGCTGATAAGGTCTTCATGAATGCTCTCTTCATGGGTGACCCTGCTTTAAAGGAGATTTGGGAGAATTTATCAGAGCATCCATTGCAGGAACAGGAACCGCTCGGTGATCGACACTGTATTCCTTCGTTTCCAGTGCTTCAGGAGCTAACCAAGTTTGAGGATTCCATTGGAATTAAATTCAAGCACATTCGACTGCTGGCGAGGGCTTTTACCGATCGGAGTATTGGCTTCACCCATCTCACTTTAGGTTCAAATCAGCGGCTAGAATTCCTCGGAGATACGGTTCTTCAGTTAATTTGCTCGGAGTATCTCTATCGTCACTTTCCCGAACATCATGAAGGTCATTTGTCATTGCTTCGATCGTCCCTGGTCAACAACCGAACCCAAGCTGTGGTGTGCGATGACCTCGGGATGACTCAATATGCAGTCTTCTCTAATCCAAAAGCCGACTTGAAGACCAAAGATCGAGCCGATTTACTCGAAGCATTCCTTGGAGCTTTGTACGTTGACAAGGGCCTGATGTACTGTGAGCAATTTTGCCATGTTTGTCTCTTTCCACGTCTGCAGATGTTTATCATGAACCAGGATTGGAATGATCCCAAGTCCAAACTTCAGCAATGCTGTCTGACATTACGAACAATGGAAGGTGGTGAACCGGACATTCCGATCTACAAGGTGGTCGAGTCGATTGGTCCAACGAACACTCGTATTTACACAGTGGCTGTGTATTTCCGATCCAAGCGATTGGCCACAGCTACAGGGCACACAATTCAGCAGGCCGAAATGAATGCCGCAAAACAAGCTTTGGAGAACTCGCGAGAGCTCTTCCCCCAGCTGGACCACCAGAAGAGGGTGATAGCAAAGAGTATTAAGCGTCAAACCGGCGACACTAATTCCGATCTGGAGGATGCTTTTAAACTGCCTCCGAAGAAGAGCTTTGCCGATGATATGGACGAATCTCACTTGCCGAAGCAGTATCGATTGCGGGAGGATATATCATCCGACGAGCTGCCGGACGATGATGAGGACACTCCGGTCCGCACAGACTCAGAGACAACTTCGAAGAGCAGCAAAAAGAAAAAGAAAAAATCCAAATCTCCCAAAAAGAAACACAAAAAGAAGAAGAAAAAAGCCAAGAGGTCTTCTTCGGGCAGCGATGGCAGTGGGAATGATGATTATGCTGTGCCAAAGTCTAAGTTATCTCCACTCAAGTCGGCTCTAGTCGATGGCTCGCTAAGTCCTTTATCCGACGATGATTTGGCAGATATTTCCATAGAACGTAGTTCTCCTCCTCCAATCACAACACCAATTTCTTTCGACAAAGATGACTCCTTTGACATCACTGCTGAAGATAAAGGCGACGAAATTACTAGTAACGATCAAAACGACAAGTCTAGAAAACCATTCGCTGCTTTGGCGGATGTGGAGGACGTTTCTTCGATGTCGGAAATTGAATCTGGAGAGATTAGTACCTAAGCGGGACGAAAGACATTCATATTATTGCATGTAGAAGTATTACCCAAATTAAACTTGTCCAAGAACTTTGAAAAAGTATTAAAAGGAATCACTTGTGGTAACTAAATGGTATTTTTTTTATTTCCGGTATTTAATTTCCTCAACAAAAATTACTTGAACAACGAAAGCCGCCGATTCGAGGCAAACTTTCCGCCATTGCTTAGCGCACTTTGTACTTCCTTGAGATCCGGCAGCTTGGAGATGGCTCCTCGAGCCGCCATCGAAGGAGGCGTTGACAAAATTCTCTGGGCTACACGTTTAATATCCAGTGGAGTCACTTTATCTATAAAGAACCAATTTTAAACCTTGTTTCCAGAAATAAAACATTAAAATCTAACCAATTTCCGAGATGAAATGTTCTGGCCGTTTTCTATGTCCGGTAGCTAGAACCTGTCTGCCTACATCCTCAAACACAACGGGTCGCGATTCAAGATTCATCAGCAGCATCGATTGCAATTGAATTTTGCCCCGACTCAACTCCTCCTTTCCAGGTTCAGACTGCATATTCACCAATTCGCGGGTGATGACTTCGACCATTTCGCGAACATTGTTCGGTGGGGCACTGGCATGTATGCAGAACACTCCTGAATCGCTGTAGGCGTGGTTGTATGCCGTCGCACTGTACATCCAGTGATAACGATTCAGCACGTTTGTGTATAACCGTGAGTACATTCCTTTGCCTGGGCCACCAGCGGAAAATGAACCACCTCCACCCATCATTATATTGAGAACGCACAACGGCACAAAATCTTTGTCCTGGTGCGAACAGCCTTCGAGACCGATGACAACGTGAGCGAGTTCGGGCAGGCCAGCAGCAGCATAAATCGGAATATCACATTCTTCCTACAGAAAAATAAATACACTAGTAATTTCTCCAAGAGCAAAGTATATTTTGTACCTTTTTCAGCCCACCAGTGTACTGTGAAATAGAATTATCCACGGAATTGGCTCCATAACCGGTGATCTTTTCGGTATCCCAAATTGGAGGGTCGAGCACGAAATATTTTTGAACGTTTTTCACTAGTTCGTCATGATCCACCCCGACTCCGGCGACAACCATACGATTTGGAGCATGATGATACTTCAAATAATTCAAGAGCACATTTCTATCGATAACTTCGATATTTTGCGATGGACAGAGCTTTGGCAGACCCAAAGTGTTTTCCCTGTAGGCAGCCGCATGAATCATATCCATAAGTATAGTTTCCTGTTCCGGCCGCATGCCGAGGGTCTCCAATTCGAATTGTATAGTTCGTCGGGCAACCTGAACTTCTTCCTCTTCCAATCGTGGACGAAGCGTAACATCAGCCAGAAGCCGCGTTACTGATTCAACTGCGCGACTGTCAATGCTCGCGGCATAAATAAGAGTATCCCTCGAACTCTGGCAATCACAAATACCACCGTTTTTCTCGAGTTCCTTGAGTATAGCATCTTTATTCGGGAAATTAACAGTCGACTGTAAGAGGGGAAGTGTTGAAATTGTATGAATTCGATTCGTTCAGAAACTTACATTGAAAGCCAACTTCTCGAGGAAGTGCGACACACCGCTGGGATAAGCCACCTCATAACGTGGTCCTGAATCGATTACTAGTCCCACGGTACAAAATTGACCAAAACGCTTTTCGGAAGCCACACGCAATCCATTCGGTAATGTTGTTACTTGGGTTACGTTATCATCTTTGCTTGGCTTTGCGTATTCAACGTCAGGTAAGTCGGTGAGGGGTTCTGTCAATGGAGGCAAGTTGGTAACAATCTTATTTGACGCTATTTTAACATCTTTTTTGGGTAGGGCTGATGTTGCAAAAGGAGCTGATTGTTTACTAGATGTGAATGTTCTAGAGATTCTAGGATAATACAAAAATTTGAATGAAATTTCATCAGTTCAGAAAAAAACGCAAAGGTTAGTTTATTTAGCAATTTTTAAGAAATATTACCCCTGCCATGAGTTTTTCAGTTGAAGTAGACCTCGGAAATTCATATTAATTTTTTTTTTGTATTTTTGTTAGATAACAATTGAAAATTTAAATCGATTTGTAAATATTTTTCTTCAAAATTTTTATTGGGAAAACATGTTTCTCGTGCCTGGTTTTGTTCACCGACTTGTACTTCTCAAGAAAATATTTTCGATGACATATGTCATCGGTTGTCATTCTGAGCTGAAAACTAGATGGGCTTAAATTCAAGGCATGCTTATGGTTTGTTTTCATCGGTTTTTTTTTTGTGAATTTGTATGTATTCTCTGCCTTGCGATGTTTCTTTCGGAGTGGACAATAATAAATAGACCACCGGCGGGAAACGTCAAACGAGCTGACGTCTTAGCTGTCATTTACTCGTGGAGGGCAAACAACTGCAATTTCTATTAAAAAGCGCCAAGAAAGATTGTAAATTGCTGTTTTTATTCAATAAATATAAAGTTTAAATTGTTCAAACAAAAAGTTTAGTGTGTTGTATTGTGTAAGTTAATACTTTTTTAAGTTTTTGTGTAAAATGCCTTCTACGTGCTGTGTTTTTGGTTGTTCCAAAAGAGGAAACCGAGACCACACGTTAAAGTTTTTTCGCTTCCCGGCCATTCACCAAAACCCAGCCAAAATCAAAACCTCTAAGGAAAGGAGGAGAGCATGGCTTCATGCTATTAAGAGGAAGGATCTCAAGGAACACTCACTTCCTTACACGAGAATATGTTCCCAACACTTTGTCACAGGTAAGTTGGTATTTATATTTCAATCTACAACACCCAACCAACATGCAACTCGCTCACGTTGTAGAAATGGGCCGAAAGATTTCCGCAAAGCAAATTCTTATGTATTTTTTTGTTTTAGAATCGACATCGATGAAGACAAGCCCAAGAAAAGAGGACCGGGAAAAGCAAATAGATTCGAGGAAGCCGAGGACGATGATGAGAAGGTTAGTCGAGCAAAACAATCGAAAGCAGATAAAACCCAAAACGTCGATGATGATTCTTCAGGCGATGATAATGGAGTAGGTTGCCAAGAATTCTATAAAAATCAGTTACTTTATTTATCTATTTCTTGCAGAAGAAGTTCAAAATGTGTTCAAAGTCTACGGCATCACGGTGGATCCGCGGCATTTGTTGCTAATCGCTGATTACATGACCTTTGATGGAACCTTCAGACCGTTGAGTCGCAAGGGAATGGATTCATCTTCGTCACCACTGCAGCAGATATCATTCGAATCGTGCCTGCAGTTCTTGAAAGCAGCCACCGTAGCTGGACGATCGGATGATTTTAATTCACCTTCCAGTCAAATTTGTCGGATTACCAGTTAAAAACGGAACGGGCTGTTTTGACCTGCGGTGGAATTTTACGAATAAATAGACGGTATCGAGAGAGTGACCACTTTGTGTACATAAAATTTGTTTTTAATAAAAGAATTTGTAATAAATGCTATTCCGACTCTTCGGAGTTGTCTGAGTAAGCTGAAAGAAGTGATAGACCTCCTGGAGTTTTGGTCGACGTTGAGGTACATTGTGTCTTCGGCTTTTGCAGGTGGGGCTTCCTTCTCGCGAGGCTTGACTAGCACAAGGGGCTGTTTTCGCTTGACTACCAGACCTTTCAGTGATGAGCTGCTCTTTGCAGCGAAACTTGCTTGATAATTTCTTCAACGACAATGTTCTTTCCCTCAACTGATTTGTTTTTGAAATTTACACTCCTGGAATGATAGAACTTAAATCTGATTATGATCTTGTTTGAGAACGAAAGGAAACTCACTTAATAAATTCTTCGTCTTCTCGTTCCTGCCTCTCGAGACGTTCCTTATTCCAGACACTGCTCCGTGCACCTGAGGAGGTAGCGATCTTTGGCGGCAATCCTGGCGACTTTTCAATGTGCTCCTTCCTCCGTTGTTGGTCCAATCCCTTCGCGTACCCTGAAATTTCCATTTTCTCAACAAAAAAAAACTGTATTAGAAAACTTATTAAATATCAAGGAAAATTACCAAATTTTGTCCAAATTCAATACAAATTGCGCTCTGTTTGCCCTCCACGACCGAAAAATGACATTTGGTATTTGACAGCTGTCAAAAGGGAAAAAGCCCTATTGTGGTTTATTCAAATCGGAGAACGAAATGTTATACCGTTTTTGAGCGATTTGTATATTTGTACTACCCGAAAGCAAAAGATCTAAATCGATGGAAATCGTCGCCCAAAAAAAACCTATTAAGAGAATTTCTTGAATAACACACTCCCATTAAAATTTTTCATCTTAGGCCGTGTGCGAATTCAGTTAAAAATGGGTTAAAACTTGACGTTTGGTTAAATTTTGACACTTCGCATTATTTGACTAGCTGCTGAGCAGGTTAAAATATGACAGTAGTAGTTAAAAATTCATCCATTTTTATTTTTTAACCACAATTCATCCAATTCGCACACGGTCTTACTTACTTACTTAAGGTGGCGCTACAGTCCGGTGTGGACTTCAATCAACAGTCACCGCCAGCCAGCTAAGTCCCTAGCTTGTTGATTGAGGTCCTTTTCCTCTGGTGTGCGCCACCTGAGTCGAGGTCTTCCTCTCCTTTTACGTCCTTCGGAAATAGTGTCGAAGACTTTCCGGGCCGGAGCATTGGTGTCCATCCGCTCTAAATGAGCGAGCCATCTGAGTCTCTGGACCTTGACCCGTAGAGTAGAGTTCGCTTATGTATCTCCTTCTCCATTCCCCATCAATGCACATGGGGCCAAAGATGATCCGAAGAACTTTCCTCTCGACACAGTCTACTACAGTATACCGCTTAACCCATTTTTGCCGCTTATGTCTCAATTCTCACAAAGGCTCCATTGACATCGCAATGTATTCTTCTCATTATAATATCAATATCATCGTCGTACGCGAGAAGTTGAACAGACTTTTGGAGTAAGCTCGTTGCCAACCTTGACGGCGCAGCGTGAGTTCTCCGTCTACATATTGTACAATCGAACGAGCTTGGCAGGGATGCCAAAACTAGACATAGCTTTATACAGTTTGTCTCTGTAGATGCTGTCGATGAAAAGGTGGTGGGTATCGATTTGGAGTTCATAGGTTTTTTCCAGGATCTGCCGCAAAGTGCCAATTTGGTCGATGGTTGACTTTCCTGACCTGAAGCCACATTGATAAAGATTAAAGACCAATCAGACTTTTGACGAAAGGCTTAAGACGTTCACGTAATTACGGCAGAGAGGATCTTGTAAGCGATGTGAAGCAGGCTGTTTCGTTTGTAGAGTTTAGAGGACATCCCTTCTTCAGGATCGGGCAAACAATGCAGAGGTTCCATTCATCGGGCATGCATTCTTCCGATCATATCTTACAGATGATTTGTATGCTCCTATCTAGATCGTCGTATGCTGCTTTGAACAGCTCGACAGCTAGACCATCTGTTCCAGTGGTTTTGTGGGATTTCAGCCGTGATTTTGTCGTTTTCAATTCTTCTAGGTCGGGTTCACGGAATTTTTGGCTATCATCGTGTCCGATGGAAGGCTTCTGCCTGACGGCTGGGTTCTGTTAGTCGTCGCCGTTATTAAGTCTACGGAAGTGGTCTTTCCAAATTTCCAGCATCGACTGCGATTGTACTATGATGTTCTCTTGTTTTTCTCTGCAGGCAACGATTTTTGCTCTTGAGCCTGCTGTTTTACCTTCCGATGAAACCTCCGAACTTCATTCCTGCTGTTGGGTCTCTCAACATCCTCGATCTGACGCTTCTCATGCTCTCTCTTTTTTCTCGTTATAAACGAAGCTCTGTATGCCTCCTTCTTAACTGCATGGGCCTGCCTGCATTCTACGTAAAACCAGGGGTTTCGTTATGGTGGCTGTGTGAAACCTAGCATAGAGGTGGCATCTCTAACTGCTTTCTGGCAATGTTGCCACTGGTCTTCGATACTTGATATTGGCGGCATAGAACTTCTTACAAGGTTACTTGACACTCGATCAGAGTAGGATCTGGCGATCTCTTGGGATTGAAGAAATCCTGAATCAAAGTAAATAAATGATGTCAAAAAAGGCCAAAATTTAAACTTCGAAAAAATGGCTCAAAGGAACAGTTACCAAAAACAAAAAAATTACCAATGACTATTGAAAACGTAGTACCTACTTCAATGAAATAAAACACAGTTTTCATTATTTATAATAATTTTATAATTCGCCCACTTTATTAATCTTATTTTGTCAAGGCTATTTTACAATTCGGGAAAAAATTGTTAAGTTTAATTAATGTCTATAGATGCAAGATTCTTACAGAAGCAAAACAAAAACAAAACGTTAACTTAATGAAGTTCTTAACTATTTAGGTAATTGTAGATGAAACTGAAGCAAATGTTACATAACACCAACTACATGCTTAAAACAGCATCACTTAAAGAATAAGACTCCATTAATGATTAAACAAAAAAATATTTAAGAATACAACAAAAAAAAACTGCAATTTTAGTAAAATGAAAATGAAATCTCACGAAATATTATTTTGTTTATTGTTTTTATCACATTTTCTTGTATGTAGTTCTTTTTTTAATTAAATAAATTTTGTTTATTTATTAATCGAAACTTGTGATATAATTTTAATGCCAGCTACAATAATCCGTATTCTTAGTCTTTTATTTGCATTTAATTTCATCCTAGAAGTATTTTTTAAGTAGGTTTAATTTATTTAATTTAATTTTCTCTTCTTTTCGATATTACATTGTTTTAAAATTTAAAAATTTATTTATCTGAATATTTAGTCTAAATAATTTGTGTATTGAATTATGTTGACATTAATATTGGCATTTTATTTAAGGTAATGTATATTTTTAATCTAACTTTTTGATGATGATGATTTTCTGTCTTAATCGCTGTTAACGTTATACATAGCTTTCCGTTTGCGATCAAACCAATAAACGACTAGATTAAAAAAAAGATTATTCTTGAAAATTGCTGAATAATAATAATAATATTGTTTAACGTTTAACACAAAATCTTCATGCAGTGGTGGAAATCTGAATAGCACTTAAGTAAACAATCCTATTTAATCACATCAATTTCTTACCAAAATATAATTTACACAAATTTTTAATTTAGAAACCTTTGTAACATCCCTGTTTACATAACGGTAACTTCTGTCAGGTTTTAAATGAAGCTCAAACCGAATTCTGCATTGCAAATTGTGATTTTGATTGTGAAACAAATAGCACTAACGTCTTTTTTTGAGAAATTTTATAACTTAGACATTTTTTGGGTAAGTTTAGTAGTAATTAGTTTGTTTAAGAAAATTTCAATTGATTTTTATTAGACTTACAAACGGGAAGAGGTATTCATATTCACTGCTCGCGTGATAAGAGAATTGTGATTTTCAACATGCTTGAAAATGGAAAGCGTATTCTTGACATTGCGAAGGATTTGGGCTGGTTTATAAAGCTATACGACATGTGAAGCAGCATAATTCGTTTGAAAACGCCAAGAGAAAAAAAAAACGGAGCAGTAAAACCACAAAAGCTATGGACAGAGCAATCGTAGCCGCGAGCAGGAGATCCATTTAAGACTTCTAGAGAAATTCAGCTCCAAATTGAAGACGAATACTACGTTAGAGTGTTGTCTAGACTTCTACGCTATCGACTGACTGAAGCTGGGCTCAATGACTGCATCGCTAGAAGCAAGCCCCTGGTTTCAACGCGAAACATAAAAAAGTTTATAGTTTGCCAAATACCATTCTGGAAAAATGTGCTTCAGAGCGACGAATCGAAGTTCAACAGGTTCGGATCCGATGGTAAAGTTTATGTTCGTTGTCCAAAAAACCAAGAATTTAATTTCAAGTACACTATGAAAACTATCAAACATGGCGGCGGAAATGTGACGGTGTGGGCAGCATTTTCGTGCCACGGAGTTGGTCCAATTTCCAATAGCTCGGATTTGTGGTAGAATGGACCAGTTTCAATACAAGGAAGTATTGGAAAATCATATGGACCCTTTTGCTTTTGAAAATATGCCGATAACTTGAAAGTTTGTCCAAGACAATGATCTAAAACACACTGCCGAATCGGTCTAAACTTGGCTTCGAGATAACCAAATTCATGTATTGGACTGGCCACCGCAAAGCCCCGATCTGAATCCGATAGAAAAATTCTAGAAAGATGTAGACAAGGCCATTAAACAAAAACAAGTTTAAAATATGGAGGATTTGTGGGTAGAAGTTCAAGAGGCATGGTACTCTATATACCAATAAATCGTTGTCTAAAACTTGTGGAAAGTTTGACGAGAAGACTTTCTGCAGAGAAAGAGATTTTGCTTTAATTTTGGTTTGATTGGATCTTTAAGTGTTTTTTCTATTTTTCTTTGACTAATGTTTTAATTTGTTTATAAAAAATGAATTTAAAGTGAAACATGAAATATAATTATAAAATAAAATATTTTCAAAGTCAAATACAAGAGTTAACAAAATAACCTGAAAATAGTGCTATTTAGTTTTCCACCACTGTAAATCTAAAAAAAAAACTTCAATTTACAACTGAGTCTAAGGTTGTTATAATTTATTCTAAAGATTGGTTCCATATTTTTACTAGTTTGATTTTCCAAAGGCTTGATCAAGAACCCTTACAATATAAGAAGCATAAGTGGCAAAAAATATATTTTATTTAAATTCCGAAATTCTTTTAATTTTATTTATATAAAAAAACAAACAGAATATAAGTCTTTATAACAAAAAAAAAAAAAGAATTATGCATATAATAAATAACAATATATTTATGTAAAAAAATAAAAATAAAAAATATACAAACCCTAAGCATAGTTAAATCACTTTTTTTTCAATTTCAAATCTTAACTTAACTTCCATTATTTATTAATAATTTTATTATGTATATAACATCAGATCTTCATTAAATTTAATACTTAACTTTTTGACTTAAGTGTAAATAGTTTGTTTGTTTGTGTGTCTTGTTCTTGTGTGTAGTGGTTTTTCTTTTTCGTTTGTGATTTTGTGAGCCAAGTCTTGATCAATCGTCTGCAAACGGATGATCTGAGGTTTCACTGCTGTTACGGCGTCTGTTTTCAAGAATTTTAGTAGCTTGCTCAAGGGTTTCCTGATAGAAGATGTTATTGTCTTCACCAGGCAGAGAGTACTTGGAGTCATCGAGGTGCCAGGTTAGTCCAAGCACAATGTTGAATGCAGATGTATCATATGCATGACAACCGGAGTAACGGTATTGTGGTTTTTTGTTGTATTTACAGCCGTTAGATTGTGCACCTGAAAAAAGAATAACAAAATTGTTTTTACCTTTTTTTTATAATGAGCACGCACTCAAGGGGTTTATATTCCCTATTTATGCCAAAGAACAGTGCGAGCGTTAGGGAAAATGTGATAGACGGAGAGGGTTTAGGATGCGGATGTCGGTTAACATTGGTCTTGAATTCTTTAACACTGCAATGACTGGGGAAGACAGAGTGTGGAAGAGAGTTCCACATTCGCGTAATACAGCTAAAGAACGATTCTCTGAACATGACCGTACGACCGCATTTGGGTTCGAGGATGAACTGATGGGCATTCCTGGAGGCGCGTGTATTACGGTTGAATATCTTAAGTAGAGGAATGCACCTGGCTGGACGTATA
The DNA here is from genome assembly GCA_943590905.1 of Sphaerophoria taeniata. Classification (NCBI taxonomy): domain Eukaryota; kingdom Metazoa; phylum Arthropoda; class Insecta; order Diptera; family Syrphidae; genus Sphaerophoria; species Sphaerophoria taeniata. The sequence goes on from OX016540.1 coordinate 1,869,910, forward strand.
TATGTTTTATAGATGGCCAGATCAGAAGAGGAAACAAAATAAACATTTTGCGACATTTTTGACGACATCGCATATGTGATTCCACAAGAGGTGGTCTGTGATGCAAATACCGAGAATTTCGAGATGTTCGGTTTCACTGATGCAAGTGCCACTCATGGACAGTGGCAAAGCATAAAACTCTACTCGGTTTTTTATTCCCTATTGTGCAATGCTGTTTAAGTCATATTTTCTTATCATATTAAGCGGTTGCAGTTCCACATCCAAAGGGGAGGGATGTGCGTCTGGAAACGAATAAGAAGAACTAAGGGTAATATCGTCAGCGAAACAATTAATTGGATTAGAAGTTACAGACAAGAGAAAGAGATCATTTATAAAAATGAGAAAGAGTGTCGGAGACAAAATGGAGCCCTGGGGCACCCCAGCATTTATATTGTGGGTTTCAGACTTGAAGCCGTCCAACACAACTTGAATTGAACGGTTCGAAAGAAAGTTTCTAATCCAACGAAGGAGGGATTCGTCGATACCGAAAGCACGCATTTTCGATAAAAGAGCAAGATGCCAGACTTTATCAAATGCCTTTGAAATATCGAGTGCAACAATCTTACTTTCTCCAAAACGATGTAAGGACTAGTTCGACTATTCGGTGAGATAAACCATCAGATCACCAGTGGACCTGTTGCTGCGAAAGCCGTACTGCCGGTCATTAAGAAGCTTTCGGTCTTCGCGATATTTCGTTTATCAGCGTTTCCATGACCTTAGAAAGAAGGGACGTAAGCGCAATCGGACGATAATTGGAGGGAGAGGAGGATTCGTTATTTTTGGATATAGGCAGAACAATAGTGGGGATACCATCCGGGCCAGCAGATTTGTGTACCTATGTTGAGATCTTTTAGGACCCTCGGTACAGCACGAGTGCGAATAAAGATTTTTCCCATGGAATCATTGACGCGCTCTAGAAGTGGGGGAGTAATGACACTCTCTGGCAGCGAAGATTTTAAGGGAACTGCCTAGCAAAAAGGTTAGCTTTCGCGAGAGAGACAACGACTGGAGTGTCATCATCAACGAGCGTTGGCACTGAGGAAGAAGAAGAATTCTTCAGATTCTTCACAAATTACCAAAAATGTTTACTGCCCTTGGGACATTGCAGTATTTTTTCCTTAGTTTTTGGTCATGTAAAAATTTGATCCGACGAATATGGACATTGCAGGCCTTAATGGCTTGTTTAAGCTTATTGCGATTATCCTCAGTAGGGTTGGGTTTGTAACAACGGTAACTTACCTCTTTAGATGCATTCTCTTTGGGTCTGATCCTTTTAACCCTATTCGGGATATAAGTTCTCATTCCCAGAAGAATTAAACTTGTGAGCATGTCAGAACTGGAATCTACGTCACTATCGAGGAAGCACAGTGACCAGTTAAAGATCCTGAACAAATTATTGAGACCGTCCCAGTCGGCCTTCTCGTACTGCCAAACGGTTCTCTTCGGAGCTCTTTCTATAACTGGTATTTTTTGACACGAGAAATTTGCGGATATAACACAATGGCCAGATCGGCCTAGAGGCGATAATACACTTATTGTATATTTATCAGGGTCAGAGGAACAAGACAAGAGTGTTTTCTACTTGGCCGTCAATGTCCGGTATTCGAGTGGGCTCGGTGACCAGCTGAGGAAGATGGTTGAACTCAGCAAAAATTTCAGCACACACTCCTTCGGGTGTTGTCTTGTTCGAATGGAGAAGCCAGGAAGAATTGTGTACATTGAAATACTTAAACCGACTTCAAGTGTTCAGCAAAATAATTTTATTGCCCACTAATAAAACTCGGCGTTGTTGGTTTAACTGTTTAATATAGAAATAACACTGCGGTAAATTCGTTTTATGACAAAATTTGCTTGTGAATTTTTATACGTGCAACACGCACCTTACATGTTGTGACCAAAACGTTTTGAAACTAAAAACAAAAATAAATACCTTACTTTGAAACAAAAATTTACATATTTTTAACATAAACATACTTTTATGGAATATGAATAATGTTCCCTTTGATGTTGCGGACAAGAAAAAAAAATTGTGTCCCTGGCAAAAGAAATTCCTCTCTAAGATTACATAAGACTTAGCCAATAATTGTATATTCCAGTTTCCTAGGATTCAAAGTCCTTGATTTTTGTGTGTAGTCAGTCGCCTTTGTGCGTAAACACACTCATCCAAACTCGTCTACATCGCCCCCGCCGCCACCCCAACAAGGTCAAATTTGAAAGGAAAACTTTTTTTTTCAGAACTAGCTCATCAGAAATCCCCCCTGCAGCTTGTTAAACAACTTTGTAATTCGAATGAACATTTGTTTCATCATCGTCATCATCATCATGAGAGGCACTTTAAGCTTTCGTGTATATTTTTTTTTCTTTATTTAAATAAAACTGAAATAACCGCAGTGCTATAAGATGTCTTAAAATGGAGAGCATACATACTGATTTTGAGGCGTTCAAAGGCAGTTTCATTGATCGATAAAAAGAATAATATCCAAACAGCATGAACCTACCCCAATTGCTACTGTTTTATGGAAAACAGTTTTTTTTGTTTTCTTTAAAGAAATTAATCCGCTTGTTTGATTTCTTTTAATTTAAAGCACTTGGTTTCATGCAAGCCATTAGAATCGAATGCTTTCGTTGGCGTCGTCAGCTGTGCATAAAACAATTTGCATGCATTTAAGCGCAATGCCAGCTAATTCCAGTACAGTCTTCTAAACTGTAAGCGCTGGAAATTGTCGGGACGGAAGGGGTGGTGGTGTGTGCCTTAAAGAACATATACTTTATGTCCGTACCTTTGTACCACACAGTACGTTTTTCGTCCTTGCTCCTGCACAGCACATACCTATACAATCCAATAGATTTGAATCTTTTTGAAAATCGTTTAAGTGGTGTCCCATTTTTTTGGCAAAGACAGGTATTTGTGTGCACATACGATTTCTATCCAATTTGCATTGAAATTGGAAAGTCGGCTGTGAAAGTGGGAGCAATGGTGGGTGATGGTAGAACGACTCGTCCATTTTCGATCGTTTCCTAATCGAATAATTTTGAAGCAAGAAATTTGTAACATGCTGTTTAAATGAGGTTTGCAAAAATTGGTTGGGCTTTATTGAATAAATTATGATTTATGGGGTTTGAAGCCGGAAGTTCAGCTTCGTGTCTTGTGGTCAACGTTGCCTAGGACATAAACTATGTAATAAGAGACAAATTTACTTGGAACAGACGGTTTCCGTGGAAATACACACATAAAGCCAATTATTGTGGCTATACAGTTCCAGTCAAGATGAACTATTTAGTTACATACCTATGCTTATAGAACTTTTGTAGGCACGGAGCTGCACGTATTACGCTAGAAGACCTCAACTCACTCGTCGAGTGGGACTTGATCTAACATTCGGAGACGCTTTTAGGATGAGTCTCACGCTCTCAGCTTTAGAAGAAGATCAGCAGGGCAAATTATCATAAAATTAAACGGGTAACACTATTCTTGTGGTACACTGTACACAACTTAAAAAAATCGAAGAGCATCCGCAGTTTCTCAGCTCAAATCACTAGAAGATTCACGGGCCAAGAGCAACACCCGACATTTCTTTAAAAGGTCGAAGCAATTAGCTTATGGTTTCAGAACCGGGACACAGACTCTTCGATACAGGGAAGGAAACCTAGTCACCGAAGCACAGGGAATTGTAGATGTTTTCAAGCAGCACTTCCAACAGCTGCTGAATGCCTATAATTTCGAGCGAGCCAATGAATAAAGAGAAGCATGAAGACTCAGTCCCAGCCCCCAGCATAGAAGAGGTAAAAAGAGCCATTCAAAAAGCTAAAAAATAACAAGTCCGCCGGGTCGGATGGCATACCTGCGGAACTCTTTAAATATGGAGGAGGTGTTTTGATGAATCACATGCACCAGGTCCACAACAAAGTGTGGGAGGAAGAATGCATGTCCCCTAACTGGTCTATAAGTTCCATGTGCCCCATCTACAAAAAGGCGATCCTATGTCATGCAAAAACTACCGAGGTATATCGTTGCTTAATGTTGCATACAAAATCCTATCCAACGTACTGTGTGAGCGTCTTAAACTGTTCTGCAACACAATAATCGGCACGTTCCAGTGTGGCTTTAGGCCAGGCAGAATGAGGATAGACTAAATAATCACACTGAGGCAGAACCTCGAAAAGACCAACGAATTTCAAGTCGAAACCCACCATCTTTTCATCGACTTCAAAGCTGCATCCACCGCCAAAAGCTTATGATTACGATGTCTGAATTCGGGATCCCAAACAAACCGATCCAGCTATGCCACATGATGCTTAGCAATACGCAGTGCAGTGCGCAAATGGGTAACAGCTCATCCGAGTTGTTTCAAACAGGCGCAGGGTTTAGACAAGGAGATGCGCTGTCATGTGATTTCTTCAACATAGTCGTGAAGCAAATAGTGCGCAAGGCAGGTGTGAGCACGGAAAACACTATCTTCAACAAATCCACCCAGCTCCTAGGCTATGCGGACGACATAGACATCATCGGTCGGTCCAAGAGAGCTTGAAGCCTTCTCAGCGACAGAAGATCAGGCGAAACTCGTTGGTCTTGAAGTAAATGAGGACAAAACAAAGTACATGCTACTAACAATCAAAGCAACATCTGTCCACCGCCTAGGACAAAACGTCACTGTTGGTAGCAACAATTTCGAGGTAGTCCCGTTTGCGACGATGGCGAATGGAGAAGAAGGTTCAACTGCGAACAGTACGAGCTGTACCAAGATGTGAATGTAGTCCAGAAAGCCAAGAAAAGACGACTACATTGGCTGGGCTGCATCGAGCGAATGGTCGAAAACGCCCCAGCCAAGAAAGTCTTCTCATCGCAGCCCCCAGGTTCGCGACGACAAGGAAGACCGAACCTATGGTACACGGACCAAGTAACTGCGGATGCCAGAGCGTTTCGACTGGAAAGTGCATGCGAGGGACCGTACCCGATGAAAGGAAAGGATGCAGTGTATCAGACTGTCAAACAGCTTTTGTGTGCAGGGTGTGTTCGTGAAGAAATGTCAGAAATATCATTAAGACTTAAGGTGGGTTCACAGTGGTGTTCACATTACACAAATCCGCCAAAACGATATAAGTTGATGAACATGATTTTGAATGTGAATCCGCTTAAATGAAAATCTGCAATCCATAAATCTTAACATAAGAACACAGATGAGTTACGAAGTCCGCTGATACTTCATAAGACACTGGTGCAAGAAAAAGGCATAAAAGAACGGAGAAGAAATATATATGTACATCTGTTGAGATTGTAAGATGACCTCTATCTCATTTTGTATTAACATAGCCAGAATTGGCATCATCGTTTAAGCTTGAGTGTTAAGACCAGAATGCAGCTTTCTCATAATTTGGTATGGTTACTTTTTTTCTAACCTTGAACCTTTTTCAAAGTCAGTTTATTATGAAAATCTCTCCACTCCACTGAGTCGATTTATTCCTTTGAGCATTCAGAGAGGAAATGTATTTTTCAGCACCTTTTCACATTTATCTTTCTCTTTAGGTTCTTGTCCATACGAAAACAGAAAAAGAAATATACGATTTGCTCGCTTGGTTTCCAGAAGAATTTCCAATTTATTTGATTGAAGACTAAAACAGTTTCATATGAACACAGTCACCTTTTCCGTTTGGCACATTCGAGTGCATTTCGCGAAGCCACCAACATCACCATTCCGGGTTTCCATTTCAAATTAAAATCAGCTCTGTCTCAACCCATCCAGTGCGATACCCCTTCAAACTAATCCGATATGCTGCCCACCAACCTGAACAGAAATTCAATATTTATCAGTGACTGCTACTTCTGGTCGAGTGGTTGCTTTTCCATATTTGATGGAAGTGTGGGTTTTTTTTTCTCAGTCCACTGGTTACAAGATGGAAAAGTAAGTACATGCACACTCCCCCTTATTAGTATATGGAAACGTTTCGACATCATCGATTGGATTAGAGAGCTGATTACAGTGCGAGACTGTATGACAACAATCACCGCAATTGTAAGTAATATTTCTACAGACAAACGACTTCAACTCTGCCACCATGCGATTGGATCTTATGGAAATGAAACCATTTCAAGACGATACGATATCGCTACCAATACCAACCTATATTCATATGGTGTAACCGCAACTTTATAGAATTTCAGCATTTTCCGTAGCCTTAAACAATATACTCGTTTGTTTTCTCAAAGTTGATTTCGTGTCGCAATTAGTATACGTAGATAAGTACATATATCAGTTCGAAAAATGAGGTATACAATGACCAATTAGAATCAAAGTTGATTGTCATCGATTTGGAAAGTTTCCATTGTGGCTGAACCAGAAATTAGTGGTGTTAATGTTCGGTCTAATTATACTTCTACTTCTTATTACCGTTTTACTGGCGTTTAGTTTCTCCAACTTCTTTTATGGAGGTGGAAATTTAACGAATAACGTCTGGACACAGATGGTGGTGATGTAGCCAGAAGACAACTTACAGAATATAGCCGCGTGGATAGTGGCAAGGCTTGGAATATCTGCAAATCTAATACCTAAGACTGTGGCACAAGAGGAAGAACGCAACTCAGGCGGTAGAGTCTATAGAGACATTACTACAATAATTCTTCTTCAAATCAAATCCCTTAATATAGATGGGTTTTAAATAGTTTGTACAAAATCGACCAAGCTGTTCTTGAGAAATGGTAGATAAAAAATGTTGTAATGATGCATTAGCAGCATACATTCCAAATTCCAAAACATCATGAATTATACCAACGAAACATAGTTCATAAGGTAGCAGAAAGACTTTTGTATGAAATTTTACAACTCGACCGAATATAATTCACACCCAGTTTTTGTAAGAAATGTGCATAAGAGAGCCAGCCGTCGACAACAAAATCAGGTTGAAGTGTGGTAACATTCCATGCCTCCTAAAATACGGAAGCCGATCAGTCGGTCAAAGTATACTTAAGTCCCGGACCTGACCGTTAAGACACCGGTTAACCGCCGTTGAAAACCGGAGGAAACTCCGTTGATAAACCGGTTCAAAGCCGTTGATAAGCCAAGGGAAACCTTGTTGATAGCCGATTCAAAGATCGTTGATAGCCGGAGAAAATTCCGTTGATAAGCCAAGGGAAACCTTGTTGATACACCGGTTTATCGCCGTTAAAAGTCATAGGAAACTCTGTTGATAAACCGTTTCAAGGAAGAAGGTCGTCGGCAGGAAGAACGCTAGTCAACCTAGCCTGATACTGCAAATGAAACTATCTTCTATACGAAGCTATATATTTTTAAGAAAACTAAAAACGATGCTTAGTTTTTGAATTAAGAAACATTTTTTTTTTTCTATTTACGAATATTTTTGAGGTTTTAATTTTTCTAGAGTTAAATTGTATCAACCCACAAGGAAAATAACGAACTCAAAGGATTTACAACCAAAAGGAAACCATCCAAAAGTTATAAAACAAAAAAAATACCACAAAAAGCGCAAAATGCATGAAGTGAATATCCGTATTTTTTCTTTTAACAAATGGGGTTTTAACCAGCGGAGAAAAAACTGTTTTTTTCCAGAAACCTCAAAGTAAACGCAAATAGCTTCAGGGAAACATTTGCCTAGTTCCATCGTGGTACAAAGTAATCTCTCCCGAGGGTTAATGTTCTCAATTTTCCTTCTACTTATGCTTTTGCAGCAGTTGACCTTTGCACTAGAAACCACCCTGGTTTTACATATTTCGGTTCTCGGCATTTTCTCTATTTTTATAATATTACACCAAGAACCACAATGCATCATTTCGTTTATGCATTCTAGTCACTGTGCAATATACATTTATGAATAAAGTTAAAGGTCAAAAGTTCCCTGCATCAAGCGAATACTTTTCTGCATGAATATTTTTTTTTCTTCAAAGGAACAAGTGCATATCCAACGGAAAGAACCTAGAAATTCCGTGCACGATGCGTTGTTCGTCTGTTCATGCAAAAGGACATAAAAACATATCATGGACAACAAGGATATACAAAAACCGATTACCTATCAACAGTTGTTATATTCTTGCCTAATGGCACAACAGATAATTGCTTCTGGCATTGAGTCACGTAATGTTGATTTTTATATTTGCACTTAACAGGCTGAAATGGGTAGCTAGATTGATGTCCTTTTTTATTATTAATGAGTGTATTTTCCACCCAACTAACTGCGGTTGATTGCAAATAATTTTATGTTTACAAGCTTATTCACTTGAAAACTACTTATGCAAAAAAAAGAGACTAAAACGAGTTGTCGAAAAAGCCGTTGGTGTCTAAATGAAACGTGCAATGTTGCCTGTAGCAATGTAGGTCAAGGAAATTCATGTTGTAGGTCCTGATTGCGCTTTGATACATTCTCTTTTCCCATGCGTTATATTAACAAATCGAACTTACCTATCGGATCAATACACTCAAGTGTCAGTGCACACTTTATCCATGGCAGTAGAATCTTCTCCTCCACCAACGGTGTATCGGCGAAAAACACCTTATCCAACTCGACCATCCGCAAGAAAATAAAATCATCTGCGTCGGTTTGAAAGTAATCAAACATTTTCGGATGCGTCCGCGTCGACACAGCTTTCGGAGTTGTCCAACCGAGCACACCCGATCCAGCCTTGGCCCGAAGATCGTTCAAATCTCGACTATTTCCACGTATTCGAACGGAATTTTCGGCAAAGAGAATATTTTTGGAACGCATCAGAGCGTCTTTTATCACAATGGGACGATATGCATGCATCCGTTGATCCGTTACGTATGATGGAAAAACAGACAAGTCATAGTTTATAACTGAACACTTCGAACTGTTGCAAAAGGCTGACAAAGCCCGGGAATCATCTTCGGACAGGCCGAGATCATAGATGAGTAAGTACTCATTTGGAAATTTCGCGGCTATATTCTGTGAGAGCAGAATGGCGGACGGTGCCTGACCTTCTTGAACGTATGTGACAATTGTGAAGTTTGCTTTTGTGCCATTGTATGGAGTGGCACTTGTTGTAAATGGCTGTGATGATTGTTGCTGTTGCTGTGTTTGATGATGGTACTGTTGCGCTTGAGATTGACCCGAGTACAGAGTCTGTGATGGTGATGTTGGAAGATTGGTGAAACCCAAAATAGCTAGGTATTTTGGTTCTATGTCGAATTTTTTCGCTTCCGTTGCACGCAGATTCTCCTGAAAGTAGACAATAAAAACAAAAATACAAATTAATTACTAAGCAACAATAAAATATTTATTGTAGGTATCAGCTTATCAGCGATTCAAAATAGAAGGTATTGAGCAATGTTTTTCTATAAAGACTGATATAAAAATATTTGTTAATATCAGTTAAGATACAAGGTTCCAGTTTTTTGGGGACTTATTTTTTTGTCACTTTTGTTGTGTAATCTGTGGAAAAATACAGACAAAAATCGATTTGAAGATAAAATCCCTTATTAGTTGACTTGCCAAATTTTTCATAAGGGCCTTGTAAGCTTATAATAGATAACAAGTTAGTCACATATTTTTCATATTGTGCATAGAAAAAACTGATAACTTTTTCATGCCATAAAACGTCCGCACGTGTACGTGAGTAATGGTTAATGAATAATATAATCAGTTGCAAATAAAAGTGTGGGAAAAGTGTAATTTTGCAAATACGAGAACACAAAGTAAACCACAACAAGTATAAAGTTAAAAAAGAACGCCTCTATTATAGGCAAGTGAGTCAAACACTGATTTTAATCTCAATCGAATTGTCAAATAACATTATCAATAAGCTAATAAACAAAATTGCTAATAATTGTATAAATTCTTAAAAAAAAAAAACAGGTGGGACACATTTTGGATGTGCAAAGACAGACTTTGACTCATGCCTAATAATATTGGTATAGTCACAGCTATAAGCTGACTTGCCTTAGTTGTGACAATTTAGCGAATTTTGTGATTTATGATATCAATATTTCTATGGCGCAACATTCGCACACAATTATTGTTGTTATTGGAATCGTAAGATGGTAATTAATGAGATTGATTGATACTTCAAAATAATTTGATAGCGCTGATAACGTCCAAGTCCGATGTGTACCTTCGGAGTCGATCGGACCGGTTGCATTCCTCACCCTAAGGTTAGGTTAGGTTAAAATGGCTGTCATGGATGTTAAGAGACACACTTAGGCCAATCAAAAGGCCCATTGTGATACCACATGAATCTAAGAAGGCTATTCTTCGAAGCTTATTGAAACCAATTAGAGTTCCTTACGAAACGAAGAAGATTATTTAAGTTAATGTGTTCGAGATCGTTTAGATCATTGTAGAAGTATTCCCCTAAGTGGATCCTACGTTTATGAGCAAGAGCAGGACAGGTGCAGAGGAGGTGAAGAACTGTCTCCTCCTCCTCCTCATCCATACAGCTTCTGCAGAAGTCATTAGAAAATACGACCAGTCGCGCAGCGTGTCTTCCAATTAGACAGTGTCCGGTAATGACACCAATTAAGGAGCTTATATGCAATCTGCTTAGAGATATCAGGCATCTGGACCTCTTTAAGTCCAAATTTGGCCAAAAGTTTTTCGTTGCCTGACAGGTGGTTATGTTATTCCACCTGATGTTAGTTCTCTTAATAGCATCTTGTTGTAGCAAAAGTTTACATGTAGCGAATGGTATACCAACATTAGCCATTTGTGGCTTAATGGGTAATGTTGTACCATGTTTGGCGAGTTCGTCGGCTTTGCAGTTTCCTGGAATGTCTCTATGGCCCGGCACCCAGTGAAGGTGAATGTTAAACTGTTGTGCCATCTCCATTAGAGACGATCGACAGTTTTTAACCGTAATCGAGTTTGTAGAGACAGAGTCCAGGGATTTTATAGCTGCCTGACTGTCTGAGAAGATCCGGATATCAGATGTGGATACCACGTTTTCTCTGAGCCAGGACAGGACCTCCTTAATCGCCAAAAGTTCTGCCTGGAACACGCTACAATGATTTGGAAGGCTGAATGAGAGACTTAGTTTTAGTCGTTCGGAGTACACACCTCCACCAACCCCATCATTAGTTTTCGATCCATCTGTATAGATCCTCACCCTAAAGTATTCAAACAAAATATTGGCGCCTATAAGAATACCTCGACTTTTAATTTGGTCGTACTGTCAAATATAGAGATTCGATTTTAAGTTGCACTATGCGAATGTGGAATGCTTAACAAACTCTGATTTTTCCTCTTATTGCAATATTCAGGACCAATGCACACAGGCACCTCATCCTTCTCTCATCGGACTGTGTCGTTGCAAGGGAAGATGTTTGCATGTAGCAAGTGGTGTGTCTTTGTCTAACAGTGGGCAGAACTGTTCCGGTTTTGGCGAGCTCATCAGCTTTGCAATTTCCCGGAATGTCTTTGTGACGCGGCACCCAAATCAGGTGAATGTTAAACTTTCTGTCATCTAATTCAGAGATGATCGACAGTCGTGGGCGCGAGAGATTTGGGAGCGGCTTGGCTGTCCGAGAAGATACATATCCTTTCAAGATATAGCGTTTTTTTTGAGCCAGGATAGTGACTCTTTTATCACTATTACTTCTGCATGGAACACACTACATTGATTAGAAAGTCAGGACTGAGATCCAGTTGTTTCTAGTTGATACCACTTCCAACGCCGTGTATCGTTTTTCCTTCAAGAGGTCCTCCTTCTTCCCTAAATGATACTGAAGGGATGGAAATATAGACTATAAGCGATCTGAAATTGTCTATGATAATAGTATGATCAGTGTCCAATGAGAGGTGGCTCTAAGCCCCACGCATGAGTTGGCTGACACCATTTTGGAGAAGATGTCGAGAGGTGTTAGGTTTAGAAGTACTTCTAAAGTTTAAAAGTACTTCTGTTGGTGTAGAGCGAAGTGCTCCCGTGATGCACATAATTGGTGATCGCTGGACTTTTATGAGTTTATTCAAATTTACCATCTTGTCCATTGCGGTCTACCATACGACAACTCCATATATGTGAGTATCGGTCTGTTTACCGAGGTATATAGTCCAGTGAGTTATTCTTGGGCCCCATTTTGTGCCATTTTCATCAATAATTGCCTTCCAATTTAGTTTTTTGTCTTGGTCGGAAAAGCTTAGGAGTATTCTTTTAATCGTGGGTGTGCTAATTTGAGGAATTTCGTACCTTCTCGTAAAGAGTTCTAGTTCCGTTTTATGTGGATTGAAGTCCAAGCGACAGTGCTTTGCGTAATTGGTAAGCCTGTTTAAGACATTTTAATGGAGTTCCGAGAGAACTTCCCCAGATACAGATATTTCAACAGCGAATGAAATGCTGTTTCTACTTATTTTCTCTTAGAGTACGCATGTTTAGCTGTGGAAATGAAAAAAAAAAAACGAAAGAATGTTCAAATCTTGAAAACGAGGATAATTATGATCAAACCCATGTTTATTGCATACTTTACCCAGAAAGTGTTTTACGGGGATTGCAATCTGTAATCCTAAAGCTAATTAAACAAAAGAAATTGTATTTACCTACATATTTATTAAATGGAGTACCTTGTCTATTTTGTAAAATTATTTTCTAGACTCATAGTCATAGCCACTCACTTTTATTCTATCATCAAGCGAGAACTATTGCAAAACTATATGATGACACGAAAATGATTTGCCAACGGGTGCCTTCACCTTGCCATTTGCCAGTCATCATTAGGTATATGCTCTTTGTCCCCTTACTCACAAAAAGCAATTGCGGCAATGGCAATGGGACAATAAAATTGTAGAAAAACAAACGACGAGTCGCTCTGCGGCGCTAGAAGGCTTGGGGTACCTACTTCTCTATGAACCCACTTTTTCAATGCTCGAAAATAAATTTGTGCTTTTTTTTCGTATCACACTTTTCAATTTAGAATATTGTCCCGAGCTCTAAGTGCTTCCAGCATTTGTCACCGTAAATTGATTGCACTTTTTTTGTTTGTCAAGCACTTTGATGTGGTCTAGTTTTGCAGCAACAACAAATCGACTCTATGTTAAATATATTTGAAAGATGGGAAAACTTGAGTACCTAGTGATGAATTAATGAGAAATGCAAACTTCAAGATTTTCGTATTTATAAATATGAAATGTAAACTGTCCCTATAATAGAACACTCGTGGTGGCACATCGGAGCACGGATACATAATTGAACGAAATGCAAATGAATTTACCTTCCCTAAAGCTTATAAGCCTCTTTGACTAACCCAAGTTTATATCTGCATCCTTTTATTTCAATAAAAAATTCAAGCTGTATTACCTTCAATTTTTTGACTTAACAAGAAATGCTCTGTATGTACCTATACAGCTTCTACACTTTGCCACCATCCAAGAAGCATGTACCTACTTGTGTTTGTCGTAGTGCAGATACATCTTCCCACAGAATGGTCTGTCTGTACAACTTCTGCAGGAATTTTAATTAATTTTTCTGAATGAAGAAGAAGATTCCGTTATAGCATTCTTCACAGCAAGTGGAGGCAAACTAGAAAACATGAACCATCATCATGGTGCATCACGAAGAATGAATATTCAGTTTTTGTTGAAAGTTTTTAATTTAATCTTGTTCAACATTCAACGTTCACCTATCACCCACCCGCTATATTGCCATCTCTTGGAAGCTTTGAATTGATTTATTGTGATATTTTTAACATTCAAGGAAATTGTTTTGCCATCAATTAATGTCATCAGGAATGAAAATATTTCAAGGACTATAGCAGGTGCTATCCATGAGTTTGAAAAGCATTTTGAGAAACATTAGAACACAAAACTCTTATTCATTCCTTTGTAAATTTTGCTGATGTTAAAAAAAAATCCCAAAGTGAGAACTGGAATACCACTTCATACCTGCTCAAAATGCTCGAAAGGATTATCGGTTTTATATTTTCGTTTTATTTGTTTGCTTTTTGTTCTAAAGGGGATTGAAACACAATGAAAATAGAATCTGGAAAGTGGTACCTAGTACCTTCCTATCAAGGATGATATCTTCAAGTTTATTGTTTTGGTTCAACAATTGAACATCCAAGTTGTTTCTTTTTTTTCGTTTATCTCAAAAAGCAACTTGTCATTTTTCAACAAGAATGGGTTTAAGTTGTGCTACTAAAAACACAACCTTTATTATTTCAAAATGATGGTTTTTAAACCCACTAACGAAATGAACTTAAACTATATCTCTCAAGTTTAATTAACTGTTTTGAACTTTAAACTTTAGAGAGATAATTGATGAGTAGGTAAATTAATAAACTCAAGTAATAATTAATTGAATATTCTTTAATTGGAAGGTCAATGAAGTTAGCTTCAGATCTGTAAATAAAGTAAGATAAGAAAGATGAGCAAAGCGCCTTATCTCTTTATTAGGTATTTGCTATCGTCACTAGAAACTTTTTTTTTCAATTTCAATTTTTTTTTCATAAAAATGGAAGCTAAGCAGCCAGCCGGATTCAATGGGTGAAGAACCGTGTCAATCTTGGAAATTGAGGCTATAAAGCTGACAAAGTGAAAAAATCGTGTCATAGAATAAAAAGGAATTTGAAATTGATTAAAGTAATCTGGGGAACAAATCGAAAGAACTAGAGAGCTAATACCGCATTATAATCGCAACTTCTACTAATCCGTGACGCATTGTAGGTAGTTAGGTAGAAATAGCTGACCTTCTAGCATGTAGGACACAATTAGAGCTGAGAGCCCCGTTTTGATAACATACCTCATGGTTATGACATTCTAAAAAGATTTGAAATGGGTTAGGAAGGATGTATGTTTCCCAAGTACAATCCTGTTCATAACGTAGTATTATTCTCCTAAACTACGGCCTATTATCACATAAAGCCATTTAGTTTAGAAGGAGGAATAAGGGGGCGCTAAAGCCACTTTGCAGTATTGAGATATGAGATCATGTCTTTGATGTTGAATTCTGAGAGTTCCTCAATATAATTGAAGAACCCTATAATTAAGTGGAGTGCTCTTTTCCTAGCCAAGGCCGGACAATGGCAGGGAAAGTGTGGAACTGTTTCTTTTTCATCCTGGTCCTTACAGCTACGGCAGAAAGTGTTTTAGCATGTTTTGCCGCATGTTCCCTTATAGGCCAATGCCCTGTGTAAGTTGGAAATTAAATTGATTGATTTGGGTTTGTTATGGGTGGGCCAGATTTTTCTAGATATAACGCAACTGGTTAAGCTATTCCACCTTTAGTTTGCTTCTGATGTGTATATATTGTCAGGATATTGCCCTTCACAACACCAAGAGGAGCATACACACTCACTCACTGAGTTTTGAAGGGCTGATCCTTGTCTTCTCATTACCCTTATAGCCCCTATGGCCTGGTATCCAGATTAGAGTAATGCTCAAGTCGGTGCCGTGCAATAACGCCGAGCGAAATAACGCCGAATTCTGAAATTCGGCCTTATTTCACTTTACCAAAGTGAAATAACGCCGAATTTTAGCATTCGGCCTTATTTCACTTCGACAATGTGAAATAACGCCGAATACCAACTGAGAAATAAAGCCGAGAAAGAGAAAACAAGGAAGCCGGTTTTATTTAACTTTTGAAAAGAGCATTTTAGCTGGATTAACGCAAAATCAACTGTAGAACAAAATTTTCCGGGACAAAATGAAAAAAAATTAATTCACAAAATTTATTTGTATTTTTCAATATTATGTACAAACAATAAATGTTCATGGTACAAAGAAGAAGAAATTATCTTAAATTCATATAAACACTTAAACTACAAATATGAAAGAAGTCTAACAAATTAATTGGACCACATTTATTCATTATTTGTCGACAAAATGGGCAGAGCATTTCATTTTTCAAAACTGTTGCCGCTGCATTTCAATTATTCATTTTAAGCTCCTTTTTTCACTCTAATTTGAGGATGATGTCGATTCGGAACATTCAAGATCAATTCGGTTTACTAGCGAGCTTAGCGAGCGAAAAATTTTTTGCCCAAAAGAGAATCAATTTGGGGTGTGAAAATAAAAAAATTCGCGCGAATTTTTTTATTTTCACACCCCAAATTGATTCTCTTTTGGGCAAAAATTTTTTCGCTCGCTACGCTCGCTGGTATTTGTACCTGTACTATATTTTTGGTTTCAAGTTCCAAATCCTTAATCATTTTTAATTTTCATTTGATCAAATTCTTAAAAATGTAGTGTTAACTGAAATGTAAAATCTAACATTAATATTCTTCCTGGTCCATGCCGCAAAATTCTTCTTACAGCCCTCAAAAATAACATGCGTTTTCAAAATCGAATTCATTTGTGGTAATTAAATGGTTTTGAAAGAAACTGAAATATTTAGTTATTGATGTTGTAGAGGTACCTGCGTAGGTATTATTTAAATAGTTTTTAATTTCCATCAATACTGAAACTTTCACTTCATGTGACTTCGCTTAATTTAACTGGAGCTTGAGACCAAGTATTTTAAAAATACCTACTTATGAAATGTAGGTACATATTCCATATTATTAATTTTTGATAAAATAATTTTTGTGCAAAGCAAAATTTTGTTTGGCAAATTTATTCCAAAACATGAGAAGGCAACCTATAAAACACTGTTTTTTTTTATTATAAAGTATAGAAAACCTGACGAAAACTTAAAAAAATTAAAACTGAAAAAGTGAAATAACGCCGAATCGGCACTATTTCATTTTGTCATAGTGAAATAAGGCCGAATGCAAAAATTCGGCGTTATTTCACATTACTAAAGTGAAATAAGGCCGAATTTCAGAATTCGGCGTTATTTCGCTCGGCGTTATTGCACGGCACCGCTCAAGTCTAGTTCCTTGAAGGCCTCTCTGCATTGCTGGACAAATTTAGAGGATGATAAACCTGAATCAATGGCTTTAATATCTTCCTGACTATCTGTTAGTATAGCTTCATTTTGGTTCTGTTGGATATTTTTAAGGGCTATATACAAGCTTCCTTTAACGCTTACAATTCTGCCTGGAATACACTGGCAAAGGTGGGTAAGTTTATAGGATTTTGAAATCTTAAGAGATTCACAGAAGACACCAACACCGCTTTTCATCTTCGAACCATCCGTGAAGATAGTCGTGTCGAAGTCTTTCGTCACATTGCCTTCCTCCCAGTCCGTTCTTAACGGGAGCAACACTCTAAACTTCTTTAAGGTTTTTAAGGTGGGGGATGCAGTAATTGGTGGTTGTAGAAAGAATGTCTGATGGTATCAGGCTTGTTTGATTGCAGTGCCCGAAGGATTTGGTTTTCCAGCGGTCTATTTCCTAGGGTCTCAGGATACAGGACGACTTTAAGTGCATCTGTTGGACAGGGGGCAATTACCTGATATCCTACACAAGCATTTCCCTACACCTTTGTAAGCTTGTTTACTATGTAGGATTTACTGACAGCGAGATTTGGGTAGCTCGTAAACAAGTATCTATCTTACAACCGCCGTGTATGTCCACTTTTTGCCGAAGGTTTTGTTGCAGGCTTAGAAGGCAACGCACGTCTTTCTCAACCGTTTTTTAATGTTAAGCTTCCAGTTTAATTTGGTGTCTAGTATAACGCCAAACGCCCAGATATTTAGCACTGGAAGACAATGTTAGTGATTGACCGTTTAACCTAGGTAAAGTGAAGGATGGTATTTTGGTTTTCGTGGTGAAAAGCATCAACTTGGTTTTGTTGTTGTTAGCACCTTGTCCAATGCTCGCAGCCCAGGTGTTTACTATCTTCAAACCATGTTAGTGATTTCACGCTTGGAAGTTTTCCCGAAACTAGAATTACCAAATTATCGGCGTACGCAGCAGCGTTCACTTCACTACTCTCGAGTGTAACAAGAATGCTGTTCATGACCAAAAGCCATAAAAGAGGAGACAGTACACCACCTTGAGGTGTTCCCCTGCTGGCTATTTGGATTTTGGAATATCCTAACTTTGATTGAATCCTCCTGTTACTTAGCATGGATATTATCTCCATCTTCACCTTCATGAATTCATTACAAAAATTAAAAACCTATTTTCAAATCAGCTTTAAGGCCATATTAACAATCAAGTTGATAGAAAAAAAAAACACATAGAAAGTACTAGAATTTGGGCGACGCCGACGCTCAGTTTTAACAATAAACAAAAACCAATCTTATCTAATTCAACGAAAAAATAACAACAATTTGTGATAAAAAAAATCACATTAAAATAATTGAATTTCAGTTGGTGTGATACAAGTTTTGTTAGTTTACACGAACAATTGAATATTAATCACTCATACGCCGTGTATCCCCAAATTACTTTTGTCATATTTTTACACTTCTGCCTTTTGAATTACACCGAATGTTATGCTCCAGACAAGTCATTAATAAAACAATTGGATATTTAAATAAATAATGCTATCGAAGCCCCATCGAAATGCAAGCTACATCGAACATAATGAATAAATAAACAGTAAATTCATATTTCCCTATGGAAATATATGCCTTGCAGTGAGCGAACAATGAATAATCATGTTTTTGCTCATACGACTTTGTAAATATTTTGAAGCTACAATTTAAGGGAAATTGTCGCCAAATGGTATCATAATTTATAGGTTTTACATTATGAGCTTTATAATATGGTTTTTTGCCGAAATAATACCTAGGTACATTAATTTTAAAGCAAGTGAACCTGAATGTACCTAACTATATGAGTTGAAACTTTGCGTGCAATTAGTAAACTTGGTTGGTCAGTTTCCATACACACAATTTATTTATGATTGCTCAAATTTTGTTTCCCTTGAGAGCTAACCTTGTTTACTTTGTCTTAATAAAGAAAAACTTTGTTTGGTTTTCTTTTTATGAACATAATGTTTGCCTTTGTAGCATTTTTGTTTTGTTCTCTTTTGAAGTTCAATAGACAACATGAACATATGTATTTCCACCTTATGTCTCTAGAGGAAGCAATCAAATTTGTTTTCTTATTCGAGCAAGTTTTTATTTGTTTGTTTCATTATTTTTCTTTGAGAAACTAGGAAAACATTTGGTTTGTCATATATTTTGTATGATAATGTTTTGTTGTCTTTGGGTATATGTTTTCCCATGTGAAATTATTGAAGTAAATTTTTGTATGGTGGATTTTTTTTTTGATTTTTAGAAAATTTGATAAAAAAGCACTGTTGCCCTGCCGAGAATTAAAAACTGATTAGTGATTAGATTTAATTTGAAAGTAGGACAAGGTTATCTTTCTTTTCCAGAAGCTTTATTCTTATCCTGACACTTTTAACTTACAATTTCAGTTTTCATTGCGATTCAATTATGCATTTTAAAGACATTGGGTATGTAAAAACAAGTTCTGTATAATTGGATCAAATTACATATTAAACCGAGTAAAACAAAAGCCACAATCATGTTAATTCTACTCTCAATATTACACTGCACCAACACGGTACCAACGAATGATTAAAAAAAAAAATTTAATTACACAAGTTACTATGAAAGGTCACGAAGCAAACACTGTGAACGCAATCTAGAAATCCCCATGATCCATGATTCATCTCAACGATGCGACGACGACGTAGCCTACAATTTGTAAGTAGTACGAACCTAGTTTAAAAAATAGTAAAAAAAAAATAATTTGGAATTCCCCCATTAGCTCTTTCCCATCACATAAAAAAAAAAAAAAACTGTAGAGGAAAAAGTTTTTGTAAAACTTAATGACGGTGCTTGTATTTTCTTTTTAAGAAGATGATTACTTTCAAAAGTATCAGGTTTTCGTTAAAGTTCAGCATTTCTTGGTAACTGTACACAGAAGTGTCGTTTGAAGAAAGAAGGATTTTCGAAATGAAACCATTTCTTCTTTTTCAAAGGATTATTACTTTGGCCTTCACAAATATGGTTTACTTATCCGTCTTTTGTGCTCCTTGGTCCTTTGTTCTAAGATTTAAGAAGGAAGTACAAGCATGTATTACCATAACCTATGTTAAGTAAGTACCTGTGTGTGTGTATGTAGATATCTTTTCTTAAAGAAATAAAGAATTTATAATAATTTTTCTAAAATAATTTTCTTTTGTTTACGAAAACAATATAAGCAACAAACCAATTGCTTTATCTGACTGCATCTCCGCCGCACACTGCACACCTCAACAAGAATGAACAAAAAAACTTACCCGTATCAATGGAAAACAATTAAAACTCAGAGGTAAACAACAAAAGCACACTGTTGTTTGAACCCATCCAAAGTTCGTTGCACAGATTTTCTTACACATTCTCATTCGGAATCTCTGATAAAAAAGAGAAAGAAGATAGGTGTGCACAGAAGATTGTGCCATATACGAAGTGAACACTACCCCAGTGCCCGCTAAGTAGAGAGCATTTACGTGTCAAAATTCTCATGACATTGTTGATGATGAAAAAAAAAAAAAAAAAACTGCGTGCTTCCGGCATTTTCCACCAGTTGACAATAATTGCTTTCAACGCGTCATTTATGCTATGTGAGCTTAACTCACCGCAATTATACGTTTTTCTCTACTTCTCTGCTTCTTGTGTTTCCAACTTCTGATGCATATGAGCCTGAAAGCAAACTTACTCGCAACAATAGGTCTTTGGAAATGCTTTCCTGTCTTTGCCCTTTTTATGCAAAATGCAGTTATTAAAGAGCTCCATGACACGACGTTTTATTCACTTCTCTTTTTTTTTGCCTCATCTTTAAGCTGAAGTGTACTTTGTTGTTTGGTTTTGTGGTTTTGGTTGCACTTCAACTTCAATCTTTTCGCTGATTAAAATTCAATAAACCATTGAACGTAAATGGAGGGATAGGGGATAAGGCGGATCTTATTTGCATATTTTGAGCAAAGAGCTCGCCAATTTGCTTCGTCGTCGAAAAACAAACTTAATATGTATCTGCTTTCCCTTACATGTCCTCCTCCAGTTTCACACGTAAACCCAATATTTTGATTCGATTGAGGGTGGCAGTAACCGCATCCTGACCGAGCACCCTTGACGCGATAGTTATATTCCACTAGTTTCGGTAGTGCGAGTTGGAGCATTGTTTGTATTTTTGTGGGTCAAAATTTAAGTAGTAATTTACCTCTCTTGTCAATAACCTACTCTTTCATCGACCAATTCTATGGCAGTGTGCACTTAGCTTCAATGATTATGAGGGTGGGTTTTCAAATGAATCGGTTGCTGCTGGGATTCATTTATCTGGTGCTGATTAAGTTTACATTAGCTTTAAAAGTACACACTGCACTGGAATAAATTTGTATTCTCTGTGCTTGATATTGTGTGTGTTAACTGTTGTTGGGTTTTGTTTGAAATTGGCTCCGACGAACTCAAATTTATAATGGTACAGAAGAGTTTAAAATTTAAGCATCATTACTGCATGGGCTTACCTCTGTCACCCATTGTAAACCACTACTCATTATTAATTTCATATTATGCTTATACAATTAAACTCATAAAATTCTTTGTGACAAGGTATGTCACTGATTTTCTCCTAGACGTCTGGACCGATTTGAATAATTTTTTTTTGTATGCGTTGAGGTTTCGCCCTGCATGGTTTATTTATTCAGATTTCAGGTTTATTATAACATTAAAAAAAAAAACTATATAGATTATTTACATATCAGCCCGGCAACTGTAACTACAAGGCTGGACAGGTTTGAACGTATTTTTTTTTTGCTATACATTCATTCAGGTTAATCATTTTTTGTATGTTTGAAACTTTTTATTCTACTAGCTGACCCATCAAACTTTATTCTGCCAGATAAGTAATTCCTCAGAACGGCTGCACTCCTCCTTTACGACGGGACCGAGTGCTTTTTTTTATGCATTCGTGTGGTTCCCTAGATGGTTTAGAACCACAAACCAGCCATACCAGCTGCCCCGGTAAACGTTGTTTTATCATATAAAAAATTTCTACGAGCTTTTTTAGGTGCAAAAAATATCGATGTTAAACTTAAAAATACAAGAGTCATTGCGTGGCAAAGGGATATGGTCTTAGTCGATCGAAACTGTTCCCAAGCCATTTTCACAATCAAAGTAAGGCCCAAAGAAAATCATGCTAATGTTGCAGAATGTGTGCGAAAATTGCGTACGGATTTTGGAAGAAGAGAAGCACCGTCACCTCCGTATGTTCATTATCTTGTGAAAAAAGTGAAAGAAACTGGCATCCTAATCGATAAACCAAAACGTGAAAAGCCAAAAACAGTGCGTACAACCGAGAATATTGCTGCTGTGGCAGAAATTGTGCGTGAAGCGCCATCAACATCAATTCACCGTCGTGGGACGAATTTTGCATTAAGACCTTGTTATGACGCCATACAAAGTCCAATTGGTTCAGGAGTTGAAGCCAACTGACCATCCAATGCGTTTTCGCTTCGCAAAGTGGGCCTGTGATCGACTTTGAGAAGATTTCGATTTTGCCAAAAAAATCATCTTTTCAGATTCAGATGAAGCTCATTTTGATCTTGGAGGTTATGTAAACAAGCAAAATTGTCGCATTTGGGGCACGGAAAACCCGCACACATACATTGATAAGCCGGTACACCCAAAACGAGTCACTGTTTAGTGCGGATTTTGGTCCAGAGGCATAATTGGGCTATTTTTCCCGGAAAATGAGCAAGGAGTGGCCGTTACAGTCAATGGCGATCGTTATCGGGCCATGTTGAACGAATTTTTGTTCACAAAAATTGAAGAGGAGGATATTGGCAACATTTGGTTTCAACAGGACGGCGCTACGTGTCACACAGCCGAAACTACACTCGATGTTTTGCGTCCTGTTTTTGAAGATCGCATTATCAGCCGCAGAGCTGATTTCGTTTGGCCACCTCGGAGCTACGATTTGACACCGTTGGACTATTATTTATTGGGTGCCTTAAAAGATAAGTGTTACGCCGACAAGCCAGAGACAATTGACGCTTTAAAGGACAATATTCGTGAAGCCATTGGTGAAATACAGCAACACACAATCGATGATGTGCTTAAAAATTGGACCGAGCGTGTAGGCTAATGCATGGCCAGCCGAGGCAGCCATTTGAATGAAATTATTTTCCATTATTAACCGGAAGCGGAAGGATTGTACTTTCAAATAAAAAAAGAAATTTGAGGAAATATTCAGTAGTTTTTTTTTATAGCATTTTCAAAAAAAAAGACAAAGTTATTTGGCGGACCCTGTATTATAAAATTGAACAACATAATTGAACCAAATGAGAGTTTATTTGTTATGTTATGAATGGATTAGATTTTTAGATTAACAAATGTTTTATTCTTCTTTAAGTCTTATACAGATTATACAGGGTGATTCACGAGCGTTGTGCCAAAAAGCTAGAGCGTGTAGGTTGAGTTGAGACAAGAAAAAAATCGTATGGGAGGGGGGGTCTATTCCCCTCCGTTTAGCCGGGAGGGGCAATTTTCTGAAAAATTGACTTATTTTGTTTAAAAAAATATTAAAAATCAACGGCTTCGTTTACAACACCGTGCTATACCTTTCTGAAAAGCCAAAAACTTCTTCTTTCACTTTGTTTTTAAATTAAATTTTTTTAACGAATAGTTTAAAAAACACAAATTTTCAAACTCAAAATTTTCAAAAAAAAAGCAAAAAAAATATTTTTGAACTAATTTTTTTCAAAATTTTATGTAATTAAACACTAATTTTGTTTTAAAAATTCAATGTTTTTGTTAATTTTCAGTCGAAAACAGAAAACCGGATGTAAAAATGTCTTTTCGTTTTTGAGAAATTAAAAAAAAACCAAAACCACTTTTTTCTAAAATATGCGATGCCTTTTATTAACCTTTAGGTTGTTAATTGTTTTTTCATTCAAGAAAAATTGCGGTTTAATTATCTTAAGCCCCCAGCAGGTAGAACCCTTCGCCGGCGAGTGGCCGCGGCCCCAGGTATAGTAAGAAAAAATTGCAGGTCAGTTTTCAGACGTTATCAATGAATAAAATGGTTAATCCATTGAAAATCCAATACTTTTCTACTTTATTAAGTCGTCATAAAACTCCAATTACAAAAAATTAAATTTGTAAATTAAACTAATAAATTAAACTATTAAGTCCAGATAGGTAAAAATAAAAACAAAGACTTTCTTAGAAAAAAGTGGTTTTGGTTTTTTTTTAATTTCTCAAAAACGAAAAGACATTTTTGCATCCGGTTTTCTGTTTTCGACTAAAAATTAACAAACACATTGAAATTTTAAAACAAAATTAGTACTTAATTACATAAAATTTTGAAAAAAATTCGTTCAAAAAAATTTTTTTGGCTTTTTTTTTTGAAAATTTTGAGTTTGAAAATTTATTTTTTTAAAACTATTCGTTAAAACAATTTATTTTAAAAACAAAGTGAAAGAAGAAGTTTTTAGCTTTTCAGAAAGGTATAGCACGGTGTTGTAAACTAAGCCGTTGATTTTAAATATTTTTTTTTACAAAATAAGTCAACTTTTCAGAAAATTGCCCCTCCCGGCTAAACGGAGGGGAATAGACCCCCCCTCCCATACGATTTTTTTCTTGTCTCAACTCAACCTACACGCTCTAGCTTTTTGGCACAACGCTCGTGAATGTAGGTTGAGTTGAGACAAGAAAAAAATCGTATGGGAGGGGGGGGTCTATTCCCCCCCGTTTAGCCGGGAGGGGCAATTTTCTGAAAAATTGACTTATTTTGTTTAAAAAAATATTAAAAATCAACGGCTTTGTTTACAACACCGTGTTATACCTTTCTGAAAAGCCAAAAACTTCTTCTTTCACTTGGTTTTTAAATTAAATTCTTTTAACGAATAGTTTAAAAAAAAAAATTTTCAAACTCAAAATTTTTAAAAAAAAAAAGCAAAAAAACATTTTTGAACTAATTTTTTTCAAAATTTTATGTAATTAAGTACTAATTTTGTTTTCAAAATTCAATGTGTTTGTTAATTTTTAGTCGAAAACAGAAAACCGGATGCAAAAATGTCTTTTTGTTTTTGAGAAACTAAGAAAAAACCAAAACCACTTTTTTCTAAAAAAAATCTTTGTTTTTATTTTTACCTATCTGGACTTTTAGTTTTTTTATTAGTTTAATTTATAAATTGAATTTTTTGTAATTGGAGTTTTATGAGGACTCAATAAAGTAGAAAAGTATTACATTATCCCTGGATTAACCATTTTGTTCATTGATAACGTCTGAAAACTGACCTGTAATTTTTTCTTACTATACCTGGGGCCGTGGCCACTCGCCGGCGAAGAGTTCTACCTGCTAGGGGCTTAAGATAATTAAACCGCATTTTTTCTTGAATGAAAAAACAATTAACAACCTAAAGGTTAATAAAAGGCATCGCATATTTACTAAACAACCATTTACAATTAAAATATTATTTCATCAACACATAACAATAACAAACTCATACGCTCGAGAAGAGTTAGCGGACAAGAAATTCTGCTACGGCTTAACTTATTGTCGAGATCGGGAAGTCGAAAGACTCTACGCTGAAAGATATCCCAATAGATGGCGCCCAAGTCGTAGCATGTTTTCAAGAATCCGCGACGAGAGCACTGAGAGCTAGAAGTGAAAGGTCAAGGGCAGACGTTATCAATGAAAAAAAAGGTTTAATCCAGGGAAAATCCAATACTTTTCTACTTTATTGAGTCCTCATAAAACTCCAATCATACAAAATTAAAGTTATAAATTAAACTAATAAAAAAAACTAAAAGTCCAGATAGGTAAAAATAAAAACAAAGATTTTTTAGAAAAAAGTGGGTTTGGTTTTTTCTTAATTTCTCAAAAACAAAAAGACATTTTTGCATCCGGTTTTCTGTTTTCGACTAAAAATTAATAAACACATTGAATTTTTAAAACAAAATTAGTACTTAATTACATAAAATTTTGAAAAAAATTAGTTCAAAAATGTTTTTTTGCTTTTTTTTTGAAAATTTTGAGTTTGAAATTTTTTTTTTAAACTATTCGTTAAAAGAATTTAATTTAAAATCAAAGTAAAAGAAGAAGTTTTTGGCTTTTCAGAAAGGTATAACACGGGGTTGTAAACGAAGCCGTTGATTTTTAATATTTTTTTAAACAAAATAAGTCAATTTTTCAGAAAATTGCCCCTCCCGGCTAAACGGGGGGGAATAGACCCCCCCCCCTCCCATACGATTTTTTTCTTATCTGAACTCAACCTACACGCTCTAGCTTTTTGGCACAACGCTCGTGAATCACCCTGTATAATAATAAACTAACATTTTTCTTTAATTAATAAAAAGTTATAATGTTATGAATATAGGTACTTAAAGCTTACAACAGAATGAGGTAGATCCGTCGAAACGAAACTTATAGCCTGGTTGCTGATTTCGAATAAGAAATGAATTTCATGAACATGAAGAATAGAAACCGAATGATAAATACAGCCAAAGGTCTTACTACTTGCCTTCTTGCCTACCTCACTTAAAAAACGGTGTAGGACGTAGGATTTTAGGAAAAACCACTCGCCATCCTTCAACACTGTATCCGTTGAAGAATTATAATTTTACGGGACATTTAAACATTGGCCTTCGAACTTGTGTCAAGAAATTTTACTCATCGTTTATTATACATTGACACATTGTTCTATCGAAGTTGTTTAAAAAATTCTCTGTCTGCCAACGTGAAGACTCTCTTCTTGTAAAAACATTTAATATAAATCCAAATTCGAAAGAATTTTAATAGGTATTGCCATCAGTCAATTTAAAATTAATTAAAGCATTGACTTATATTTCTCGATATACAACCGATTCAATAGTTTAACCTTTTTGTTTACTCTTATGCCAATCAAAGAATCCACTAGATGCCGCATGTCAGATCTAAATGCTTGTGTCATGGATTGAACTTTCCTTTCATTCATTTAAACACAGAGTTATTGGAAGACATTGCTATGTATTTTTGTTTCGGTATCCTGATGTAACGTACGGTGGTGTGTATGTTTGTATGTTTAGGGCTTGTAGGCAGGCCAATAGGCAAGTCAAGTAATCGATAAGTTCCACTTGATATTTTATCGATTCCCATACAGCACAATGTAAATATGGTGTCTAATATCCGAAACAGATTACTATAACAAAGACCAAACAAAGGAAATTCTTTGTTTAGACAGAATCAAAGGAAAAAAGCAAAAGTGTATTTTCTATTACAAAAACAAAAAACAAAAAAAACTTTGACAATGAACTGAGTCTATGTATGTATGAACTTTTGTAAGAGTTTGAAGGTTTTTCCATAAAAGATGTAAAAATCGAAATAAGAAGAACAAAATGGGTTCAAGTTTACTTAATTTTTGTTTTATCTGAAATTCATTTATGAAGGAAAAAAATGTCACTGGAAATCATCGATCAAAGATTATGCAAAATTCAAGCGTTTCTAAGGAAATGGAAAATAATTTCACACTATGAATCCAAATCACGTTGCGTGCTTGTATACTTTAGGAATAATAAAACGACTTGCATTTAGGGAAATCTAAACGACTATGCAAATAGAATAGATTATAAATTAGCTCATATATAAAGTAGACAATGCAAACTTATCTCTCGCTATTATATAATTTTCAAGCTGTGGCTTCTGTTTTTTGTTTTGTTTTTAAAATTGATTGGAAGAAATATTTGTATTCTGATTTGTTTAAAATATCTCTGATGTAACTGGTTCTGAAAAACAATTAATCAATTGTTTTTGTTTTGTTCATAAAATAATAATAAACGATTGACAAAAAAAGAGTACTATAGAAGCTTTGTTCAGCGAGAAAATAAAAAGATTAGATAGTAGCAGTTAAGTAGAGCACAGCCCATTTAAATGAGAAAAAGGTACCTATCAAATCAGGTTAGAATAAGTGCCTGATGTCCTTGTAGAAAAGCATGGTCTTATCCTAACCTTCTTAATGTTGGGGGCACACTCAACGAAGGCCATTTAAGAACAAATAATTGGAGGTGATAAATTTTCATTGAACAGCTAAACTTGTTCTTTTCTGTCCAGAATAGTCAGCACTCAGCACAGGCTCAGTGAATGAAACCTAAAGTGAAATAGACGTCATAACGCATGCATACCTTTGAGTTAAAACTTGGCCATAGATAAATAATTATTTGTTTACAAAGAGTTACAATTCGCCAGGAACAGAATAAGTTTTCATGTTTATATATCATTTCATAGGAGCTGTTTGATGTCCTCTACCATTTGAGTACGCCACCTGAATCGCAATGTTCTGGTGTCGAAGGCATTTCGTGTAGAAGCATCCGCTTTTTATGACCAAGCCATGCTAGGTTCGTGTCGATATACAAACTCGTTGTTAAATCTCCTCCTCCATTCTTCATCAGTGCACACAGAGCCAAAGATAACCCGAAGACATTTGCTCTCGTATTTTGAAGAAAATAGAAAATAGTTTGGATGAAAATTTACAAGTTCACTGTTCAAGTTCTAAAATGTTATTAATCACGCTTCAAAAGAAAACTTGCCAAGTGAACTTGTAAATTTTCATCCAAACTATTTTATATTTTCTTTTAATATTGTTGTATTATCTTCTATGATTTAAAATATTCAATAAAACACTTTTACATGTAAGAACTTGGCGTTCTTTTAGATCTCATTACTTTTGGTGGCTTACTTTTTACACAGTGCTGTTCGCACATAAGAGAACTTGGATCTTTTTTTACATTTTATGTTTTTGTTCTGATTTCACATCTTTTTGCAAAGTTTTTTTTCTTAATGAAAGCATGAACTTCGAAATAACTTAATAAGCTAGCAATTTGCAAACTAACAATATAATTTCTCTGACAATTTTTATAAATAAGTAATAGGTAGGTTAGGTTAGAGTAGCTGTCTAGATGTCACATTTAGACATCAAGTGTCCATTGTGAAACCACTAAGGAAAGTTACTCATGCAGTTTTATGAAGTTAAACAAACCAGAATTCTATATTTCAACATCCTATGACCATTTAAAGAAAGTGGGTGGCAGCCACGCCCCTGTAATGAAACTCCAATTTTGTACTTATACTTATTTTCTCTTATACTCAACCGAAACCCTATCAGAATTTCGAATTTAAACTTTTCGAACATTTTAACAAAGTGGGCGGATACCACAACCCCTAAATGGAAATAGATTTTTTTCTCATTTTTTTCATGTTATTGAACCAAAACGTTACAAGAATTCTAAATTTCAACATCCTACGACCGTTTTAAGATAGTGGGCAGAAACCACGCACCTAAATGAAACTAAAATATTTTACTTATATTTTTCCTTATATTCAACCAAAACCCTATTAGACTTCCGAATTTCAAGATCCTACGACCAGTTTTAGAGAGTGGGCGGATACCACGCCCCCTGAATGAGAAAATTGAAATTTTCGATTTTTTCCTTTGTATACAGCTGAAAACCTACCATTCTACCAAATTTCAAGATTCTGCTACTGTTAGAAAGCACTTCTCTTCATAGTTTTGATGATCAGTCAGTCAGTGAGTTAGTCAGTGAGCCAGTCAGTCAATTACGGTTTTTGAAATGTTTACTGGCCAATATCTCAGAAAGTAGTGGTTCTACAAAATTATTTTTTTTACAGGGCCTTTGTGCCCATGAAGTTAATACGTAATTCAAATTTAAAGCTTTTAACTCTATGGGTTCAAAAGTTATGCAGGGTTAAAAATGTGTTTGAGTTCGATCCTGTAAAAAGGGAGTAGTGCTAGAACTTGGCTGGGCACTACCGTGCCCTTTGATCGTAAGATAGTATATCACTCTGTCTGAATTAATTTTTAACATCGAATAATGATTCTGTAAGTTCGTTGCAAACTTTAATTTAGCCGCGTTAGTTCTCCATCGTCAATTTATACAGATCGTCTATGTAGGTAGCTGCTATAATACGCGGCCTTAAAATCGATAGAAAGGTGGTGGTCGATTTGGAGTTCATAGGTTCTCTCCAAAGTCTACCGCAGAAAGTACTCGTAAATTAAGAAAAATTCCATGCCGCTCACATTGTTTAAATTAAGTATGCAGTTAGTATTGCAGTTTAACCTACCTTTTACTAACAAACCAACGTAAAATAAGGCAAGTTTAAAAAACCGTTTTGTCATATTATGGAAATTATATTCAAGAGAGTTTAGGACCTTTAGAATAATGAACACAAAGTTGTTCCCAGACAAATTAGATATTACATGAAACAACATGTAATCACCGGTTGGATTATATTCTACTTCAGTTTATTAAAGAACAAATATTGATTGTATTTGCTTCATATCGATAAAAACCCAACCGATTCACCAGGTAGGCATTACCATGTTTGTCTACCGCAATAATTGCTTACAAAAGTAATTACACCTTAAATGCTTTCGGATATTGTCTATTTAATCAGAGATTATAAAAGTCAGAGCACAAACAGAAACAGAAGGAAAGGCAAGCCTCAAATTGTTGCCTTACACCCCCATTGAGGGAGACATCAAAATCAATACTGTGATCACCTTTTTGTTTGTTGTATAATTTTGGTCAAACTTTATTACAACACAACCGAAGTAAGAAAATACCCTTAATTGTCTCAGCGTTAATTTAATTCAATCTGATTTATGTACTTCTAACCTGTGAGCTGTGAGGAGTCATTGGCCACGCCATATCATACTTCCGAGCACACGTGCTCTTCAAATGTTAAAAAGAGGAAAAAATCGCAAAAAGCTCCACGGCGGCGGCGGCGGCGTTTTTTATCCATGCCATTAAAGAAATTTTATATTCAACTGGTAACACACACATACGTCGCTTTAAAAAAAGCCGGACCGTTCCTTGTTCTATCGTTTTGATTCCGCACGAGGTTGGCTGCCGCCACCGTGTCGTCGACAGGACAGAAAGGACGAACGTGCAACATGCGTGACCACAACCGGAAAACCATTTAATGTTTGGATTTTATTTTTCCTTTGCGTTAAGGCTTCTTAGTCGCGCGGGCACGCAAGCCCTCACTACCTACTGCTTTTCAACGATAATTCTGAGTAATTCATTAGAGGAGCAAAATTAATAGAAAAACTTATTGTGAAAAAGTGGCCTAATTATCTGACACTAGAATTTCCGCTATTAGTCGTGAAAAAGCAAACATTCTTTTGAGTATTAACATTTGACAAAATTCACAACAAGACGATTTTCCGAAGACACATCTATGGGTTCAAATTGTAGCGTCGACGTCATTGTCATCGTCGTCGTCGATTCAAGGATATTAATGTGAATTTTTTTGTTTTTTTTATTTTTTGAAATATTTGTGGGCGCGAAATCTTAATTATTGTGTTTTAAATTAAGCTATTTGTTTCTTATTTCATTTGGGAAGTGTTTGCCTTTCAACAAGGCTACAAGATTGTGGGAAACTGATT
Organism: Sphaerophoria taeniata; assembly: GCA_943590905.1. Lineage (NCBI taxonomy): Eukaryota > Metazoa > Arthropoda > Insecta > Diptera > Syrphidae > Sphaerophoria > Sphaerophoria taeniata. Next base: position 1,901,167 of record OX016540.1, read on the forward strand.
TCTTGTTTATTTTTTATGTGTTTGAAACTATTAATAGAATTTTGTTTGAAATTAAATAAATTGCAGTACAGATTGGCTTTGATTCTTCCGCTTTTTTTAAAATTTGTGAATTGAATTGTGTAGGATTAAAAAAAAAATATAATCGTACTAATATAGAAGCGATTAATTAGTATCTAATCTATCTACTCCTAGGGATACGAAATAATACGTTTTTAAATTGATCAGAAATTCTGGTGACTACATTTATGGCCTTGTTTTGGACCTTAGGTTAGTGATATAGAAAAAAAAAATGTGCACGACTCGGTCGTACGAACTTGCTCCTGTATTCCAAATTATAACTCAAAAATAAATAAAACAAAAATATTAAAAAATAAATATGAAAAATTAAATTCATAAATAAAAATTTAAATTGAAATATGTACCTCGTAAATACATTTAATTCTAAAAATTTAAATGCCAAACTAATTCAAACCTTTTTCTTGATTTATTGAATTTTTTTTTTTTTGAAAATCGTCGGAGCGATTTTTTTTTTTTCAAATTAATATTTTATATATAAGAGTTTTCAAAAATGTTTTAAAATTAATTTGGGTATGCAGTTTTCAAGAACATTTAAATATACATATTATAAATCAATTTGGATTTTTACAATTGATCCGTTTTTGAGATACAGAATTTTGAAAAAAAAAATTTAAAATAGTTTTTAAAAATCCAAAAAAAATTTTGAAATTGTTTTGAATACAAAATATTATTTGAGCAGTATATACGTACTTTCAAAAAAAAATTAAGCTGATCGGACTTTTATTTTTTGAGAAAATCTAATAACAAAAAAAAGGTTCTATGGGCGGTACCGTTTTGGAGCAATACAAAAATATTTTATTTACATAAAATACATCAAATTTTTAAACAAACATTTTCGAGGAAGTTTTAAAAAAATCGTAGGAGCCGTTTTTGAGAAAATTGAAGCTTTTGGTTTTTGGCCAAAAAAATCGTATGGTGGCTACCCTAAATTTTGATCTTAAGAATAAAATCAAAAAAACGACCCACGCGAATTCGCTCAAACCTTTAATTTTGAAGTTTGAAGTCAATCGGACCAGTGGTTAAGGCTGTAGATGCGTTTACAGACAGACAGACAGACGGACGGAATCGCCGGACCCACTTTTTTCGACTTCTCTATCATCGTAATCCGTAATGTCATATATCATCATTACCTCAAATTTTTTTTTTTTTTTACGAATTCAATACTTGCCATATATTCTATATGTCGCAAGTAAAAAGAGCTGAACAGAAAGCAATTGCCAGTCGCCGGAAATGACAGCTGAAATGGAAATGTCAAACTCGTCGCGCGACAAAGTTCAAAAACGTTCTAGTTAGTTGAACCTGAACGAAACCATACGAATTTATCTGTCATATTTGGTGACTGCGTTCTGTTCAGCTCATAAACTGTGAAATTTTACCAAACGGTATTTTTAAAAACTAAGAGCTGGACAGAATGCATCGCTTCTCTGCCGTTGACAAAAAGGTGCTGTCAAAAATGTGAAATTTGTATGGATATCGCGCATCGGCAACAGACTTCGTCGCCTCTCGCCCGGCGATTTGCTCAAAAGTTGAACTTTTTGCAACTTTGTCGGTTGACGAGTTTGACGTTTGAACATCGCGTTGTTGGCTGCGCGTAGTGCGAGAAAGCGCTGCGATGCGAGAAGCGTTTGAATGCGAGAAAGATATTTACATTGATTCTTATGAGTGTGCGTACAGCATTGAATAAGAAGTACAGGAAGGGGATGAAAAAGAAGTGAAAGTGAAGCATTTTTCTAAGTAGTGTGAGTTTCACAAACACAAACGCATTACAACAGGGCTGGTCTGCAGTTGAATGTTTAATGTCAGGGGCGCCAAGCGAAATATGATTGAATCAAGATTATATCGATTGTGCATCAATTTTATTTTTCAATTGCAATTCTTTTTTTGGACTACATGGTATTTTAACGTTCAAGGTGTACATGCACGATTTTCATTATTATTATTTTTATTTTTACATTTTCTTCATTTTTCATCCTTAATTGATCATATTTATTGTCCTTTTTTCGGGTCGTTTTAGAGAGCGCATTCTATGAACAACTTGATCAAGTGTTAAAAAACACAAGAAATTGTGTAGCGCCTAACGATCACCAAAAAAATAAATGCGCCCCTGAACTTGATTTTTGTTTTTTTGACAGATGAAAATACAAAACAACATTTGACCAATTATGTCGTTTTCTATTGGTTTTTTTTGACGTTTCTTTTTCTACCTCCAATGGAACGGGTTATGATGTATGTGTCATTCTTCGGACGATTCTGTTTTCAAAACAGAAGAGTTCTGAGGTGCGTTTTTGCGCTGACTATAATCAACTATAATCAACAATGGTTGACTATTTCTCGTTTTTGCACGCCAATAGTTACGATTCGTAATCACAAATGTCGTTTTTGCGGTCTGTGTTGATGTGTCAAATCGTAACTATCTCTAACTATTTCCAATCCATCTCAGGAGGTGAGTTGAAAGTGGTTGGTGTGTCAAAGTGTGACACAAAAACTATAGTCAACTATCGTCAGCGCAAAAACGCACCTCTGCTCTTCTCATAAGCATTCCGTCTGTCAAAGTCAGTCCAATGGAATGGTTTCAGAAGACTTCTGGACCCTTCCGAATGCTTCTGGACGACCAATGGAAAACGACATTACAGCTCAGCTCAGCAAAATGACAGCACATGCCCAGTTTGACAGATGAGGTTCCAAAATTTGACAGATGAGGTCCCAGTATTTCACGTTATCAGAAATGTTTGTTGCTTCACTCACCGCTTACACCGCTTCATGTTGTTGTACTTCTTATTCAATGGCGTACAGTGAAAGTGAAGCGATTAGCAATAACCTGTACGAGGTCCTCGCATAGCAACTCGCTTCAAAAATCTTCCGACTAGTTTTTCAAGCGAGTAGAAAAAGAGTGTTTGTTTTGACTTTGATTGTAACGTTTGGAAATAGCAAATTTATTTATTCCTGTGTTGTGTGTTTTCAAAATTGTTTTGGTGATTAATGAAATTATCAAAGAGTTAATATATAGAGAAAATGATAAATTTGTTATTTCCTAATTGGAAGTGAATAATGCTGTTTCATTCTTTTTTTTCCTTTGAAAACAGGGCAATTTAAAAAGAGGGAGGGACTGAAGTGGGCAATGCATAATCTATACGGGTAGCACAATGATCGTCGGTTGGGGTAACATCAGAATAATTAGTAGCAGAAGTTTTATGTACATCATCGTCATCGGTGAAAAAGACAGCAAGCACATAATTTTTTTTAGTAAGGTTAGGACTGAAGTTGCAGAAGTTTTACCAACAGTACGAGTTATATCAGTCGATACGGCGGCGCGTGGTGACGGGGCCTCGATGGGCACAGCTATGTTTTCTGTGACCTCGGGATCGGGGACTCCAGTCTTCTCCTCGCATGCGCCATCCACAACGCTCGCCTCTGTATCATCCTCGGATTTCGTCGAACACAACCCCAATCCTCCATATAGAGGGCGAAGTTGTGCAATGCTTGCTGTCGCAGGAAATTCCACTCCCGAATTTGTGAGCGCACGTGCCATCTCACTTCGAGTTAAGGATCGCGTTTGCTTTTCCATATTTTTTAATTATTAATATCCCACTTCTGAGATGAAAACAGGCAAATTTTAAAAAAATACTATAAAATGTAATTTACTTTAACTTTTCTTTTACACGTCTCGTCTGTTTAATATTTTGAGTCGAAATAACGCAACAACAAAATGGAGTATTCTTTTCTCTTTCTTTTACTCAAATTAGATGCGGTTTGTGACTTTTCTAAAGCTCTATCTACAATAACTGTTCTTAAGTCGTCTTGTCTTATTTGGTGTGTTTTTAGCCTAACCGTTGAACCGATTTCGACCATATTCGATGAAGAAACAAATGTTTTACTACGTTTTGTTAAAAACTAAATTGCATTCTATTTTTTGCTGAATCGGATGAGGTTGAATTGGATTTTCGGATGATATTCTTACATTTTTATGCCTGGGGTCGTAAGAATTTAGTTCCGATTTTCCAACAAAATAAAGTAGGTAACTATTTCCAACAAACAGGAAAAGAAATAGGATGGTACGATGCATTTTCATGTATGTATCTCAAAACTTTAATAGAAAACTACGAACAAGAAACTTAGAACCATAAAAATATATCAACCTCCAAGGAACCATGTTTTCATCCTTCGATTATGCACACAACGCAGTTACATAATTGGATAATTCTCTTTTACCCCTTTTAAAACCAAATATTTAGCCAACGAAAATAGCAAGACGCACTTACTTGTAATTTATTGAACCGCTGATGGGTTTGTGTTACGATATTCTTGAGTGAATCATTTTGTTGTCCGGCTGGCCCAAGAATTATAAAAATAAAACTCGTCAGCACAATACAGCAAAGGATTAGGACTAAATTTTTTGTTCGCATTGCCGCCAACGTCTTTGCACGCATCTGCTATTACTGCTGCTGCTGCTGCTTTTTTCAATACACAAATTTTGTTTTAAATTCTCAATGAATTTGTTATTTGATGAAACTAAACACAATAATTTATTATTCATTTAGTCACTGAAATACCGCGCAAGGGAAACACTTTTGATGCCCGGAGGTATATAGAGAAACTAGAAAACACTTTCACTTCATCGCACCACGAGAGTGTCTAATCATCATCGTCGCAGTAGCTGCCGTTGACGTAGTCGTCGTCACCACCGATTAACTGGCGGCTATCTTTTCATGACACATCCCCTGGGATTGGAATTGAATTTTGTGTAGAGATAAAGTTGTTGTTCCTTTTTTCTTACTTCAAAACTAAAATTTATTTGGTCGGAGTTCTGATAGCGATAAGAGGAGATTGTGAGTCCAGGGCGTTTAATACACTTTCTGATTAGAAAACGATACTTAGGGCTAATTATTGGTTTTACTCTTAAAATTGAACAACCCGATTTCGAGATAAGAACTGTTTACATTAGATATGTTGATTTGAGCACTGTAGTTGGTAGGGCAAGAAGTTAAGGGAAGCCTAGTTGGAACACACTGGGCGCAGCCAGTTATTTTATTGTTGTATTCACTGAAGTTTGCGAGTACACACCTGGGTTAGGCTAGAGATTAAAACTTTTGAATATTAATTGGAAAACTTCTTCTCAAACACCACATCAAATTTTAAGCAGCAATGGAAATTTTCTTGCGTTCATTTCTTTTTTTTTTTCTTAATAATCCCACACGAGTTATACGGATTAGCAAATTTTATCCGGTCAACGATGTCATTTCGCGTTCGGATTGGATGGGCTAGTTAGCAAAAGCGTTTATTTCTGGGCTTTTTGGAATATAAATAACTTTATCTGAATTTTCGTACGTATTTTTTACTTGAAACGGCCTTGCAAAATGATGCAAAAATAAAAATAAAAAGTATTTTGTTAAACTTGTTCGAAAGGGGCGAGCTACAAACGGCGTTTTTGTGTGTCTAGCTGTCACTGAAGAAAAATAGAAGGCACAAAGGAGAATGTGCAATAAAATTTCTTGACAGTTCGTTGTGGAGGAAAATTATTGTAGATGAAGTTGGTTGGAGTTGGCTTGTTGATTTGTTTCATGCAGCTTGGACAAAAACCATTAGGCTTTTAACTTAAGGATGATGTCTCACTTCATAACCTTTTAGATTTTCGGCAATATTTTTATTTACAATTTAGGGCCGTTTTTAAAACTGTATCGAAATTATGAGCTTATTCTCCTAATTCAGGAAATACGTCATATGTACATGTTTTAGCTTCCTCAAAAGCGGATTAAAAATAAATTTGTTCTTTTATGCTGTTTCTCTTCCTCGTCCTCTCCATCTAAGTTCCTCGGGAATGGTGTCGAAAGCTTTTCGGGCCAGAGCATTGGTGTCTATCCGCTCTAAATGACCGATCCATCTGAGTCTCCGGACCTTGACCCTTTTGGCTAGGTCCATGTCCTTGTACAACCCGTAAAGTTCGCTGTTGTATATTCTTCTCTTTTCTCCGTCAATGTACACGGGGCCAAAGATGACACGAAGAACTTTCCCCTCGAAACATCGTCATTTTGCACAAGCGAACGAGCTTGGCAGAGATGCCAAAACAAGACATAGCTTTATACAGTTCGTCTCTGTAGATACTGTCATACACGGCCTTAAAATCGATGAAAAGGTGGTGTGTATCGATTGGGACTTCATAGGTTTTTTCCAGGATCTGCCGCAAAGTGAAAATTTGGTCGATGGTTGACTTTCCTGGTCTGAAGCCACATTGATAAGGACCAATCAGTATCAGACTGTTGACGAAAGGCTTCAGACGTTCACATATTACGGCAGAGAGCATCTTTAAGGCAATGTTTAGTAGGCTGATTTTTCTTAAGTTGGGGCAGTTTAGAGAATCTCCCTTTTTCAGGATCGGGCAAACAATGCTACACGTTCACCTGCCAAAAATTCGAGATTTTAGATAATCAACGAGATTTCTTTTATAAGGAATGCTTTTCCTATTTTTGTTCTGATAAGTTAATAATGCCATTTAAGGCTTTCTCTGTGGTCTGACAGCACCGAACGATTGTTGGTTAACTCTTAATCTATTTCTGTTAATCTCAAACTTATGGCATTTGTAAGCCATTTTCTGTGTTTTTGCACTAGCACCGCTAGTAACATTGCAGATTATGCAGTTTTGAGAAAAATGGTATCTCTTCTTGTAACTAGATGGCGAAACCAATAAATGACTTCTCGATAATAGCCGCTGTCAACTACTGCTACATTTTGGTTTGTGTATGAACTAACAATGAATGTAAATGGTGAAGATCTCGACTCAAAGTCGGTTAACGTAACGTAAGAAATCATTTGAAATGAAGTTAAAACGAATATTTTTGACAGAATTGAATATCAATGCAATGATGCAAAGGTAGTCCGCTTATGAACAATTTTAGTGTGATACTCGCTTAAAATGACGTTTGAGTAATGACTGAAACGTCATTTTATCACACTCAAATTGTCAGTCATGACTCAAACCTCATTTTAAGCGAGTATCACACTAAAATTGTTCATTAGCCGATTATAATTTTGCGCCTATGCTTCTAATTTATACACTTGGACATTTTAGGCATACAAAGCCTTGGATGATTAAAGATAATAACTAGTTTGACCGACATTTACTCGCTTATGAGTCAAATTCTATTGTCTTTGTCATCTTCTTTGAACAATATAAGTTTTTCTCATAATTAGGTCATTAACTTTTCGGAAAATTTAAAAACTCTTACACGCCCAGCGCATTAGACTGAAGCCATAAACAAAAACTGCAGAAGAATAGCCATTAACAAACACCGATTTCAATGCCACGAGCTGACAATGGCTTTCCAAATAATAACAGCCAATTAAATATGCGCCCAAAGATGCGACCTTGCTGGCCTACTCCACCACTTATTTCCACAAAAAAAAAGAAACCAATTTCAAGCGTCACAATGAACCACTACTATAATCTACAATCTACTAGCCAAGGGTCTTTTTATTTCGGTTCTCGACTTGACTCGAGTCTCATCGTGTCTACATCATCACCGCAGTGCATCATCACCTCAGGCGCACTGTCTATGCTACGCGCTTCATGTTCATGTCACGATAACATTCATCCTCGTCGTCTTCGTTCAGTCATTGTGGCAATCAAAACAATTGCCACTCCTCGCTTGACACCATGTTAAAATCTACGGTGTCATTCCCAAGCCGGCCGTTATGTAACTCAGGTGTAGCAAAAGTAGCACGAATCGAACCACACCACGAGAAATGTCATTTCACACTTTTAAACTACTGTCTACTGTCAAAAGAAAACGAAACAACCTTAAGGGGCCAATGGAATCGAAATGAAACCGAAAATTACCATAGGAAATGGCCAGTAATTATTATCTGCGCAGCGAGTGCTACTACTTCCAAAATTGTAGCATTCGCGTTTACATTCGAATTTACGAATGGAACGCGTCAATGCGATGCAATTAATAGGCCACTTACTGCCAACTACCTGTCTTCGGGAGTGCATTTATACGTCTTAATGTCTTGAGACTTGAGGGTTTGTGCAGACTTGTGACCTACAGGGACGTCTGATATTATTGGAATGGCACAACTTATTTCGCGAATTCCACCATTTGGGGGTATATTTCATAATTTGCATATGCCAAAACGATCTCTTAATAAAGTTGAGTTTCATTAAAGTTTGATCAGTGTGGTATGCGTTAAACTTGTTTAAAAAAAAATCTAAATCTAGCAAAGGCCTAAAAGCCTAAAGTGGCTTGAGAGAACGTTTTTATGCCTATGTGAGCTTGGATTAAGATTCTAAGCGGGGACTAACAAGGCCTGATAAACAATTAATAGCGATTTTAATTTTCCTTAACAATTTTGAGTTTACCCGATCTGGAGACTGTGGGTGAGATGGTTCATCGTCAATCGGTCGGTTAAAGCAACACTGACGTTTAACTACTTAAATTAAGTTGTGTGTGAATTGCCTTTAAATTTGTATTAAAACTTGACGTTTGGTTAAATTTTGACACTACGTGGTGAATAAGATGTGTTGAAATTCAACTGTGGAGCAGGCGAGACTTGTGGTTAAATTTAACCAACCAACGTTTAAACGCAATTCGCACACAGTCTTAAGTTAGGATTATTGGATCAATTATAAATTAAGGATGATTGTTTTTTACATTTCTTACTTTTTTGGAATTTTTCCATAGAATGTCTACATTCATCGCGGATGACGAAACGACATTTAAATCTCTCTATCTGTCTCTTTTTTAGCGATAGATGTTTGCTTTTCCCGTCAAATGAAAGAACAGTTTACCAAAGTTTACTCAAGAAACGTCAGAACTGAAAGAATTCATTTACATACGATTTGCGATCATCGCCCAGCGACCAAATGAGATTCAACATGATATCGCTGTGGCACGAGCTAAACTTGTCTCATTTCCATTTTTATTAAAATGGACAGCAGCGACTCGAAGACAGATTCCCTGCAGAGAATGACTCTGTGTCATTCAATTGTTCCTCTCGACAATGACAATTCCACGAGATGTGTCTCGTGTGTTCTGTTACATAATCTCCATCAGAGATTATATATGGTAAGGAGATGGGAAACAAAGCTGTCAAAATGACAGATGCCTACAAGCGTTTTTACCAATACTATCACATTTTGGACCATAGTTTCTTTGAAAGTATGCGTTTTTTTACCAATACAATCACAGTTTGGACCATACATTTTGTGAAAGTATGTGTGTTTTTACACGGTAAATATGGTCCTGCCATATTGTTTTTGTTTGTATATTTTTCATGTACAAGGAAAGAAAATAAAATGAAAGAAAATGAAAATTGAGGGATCTAGGGAGTGAAATGTAAGTCAGTTTCCCATCTTGTTACTTATTTAATCTTTGATCTCCATAGCCACAGACAGACACGGATTGAAAGGTGTTTTTTTCATCGCTTAACGAATCTATGTTCAACATCCTGAGGTTAATGGGTTCAGGTCAGTTCGTTTCGGATTCACGATCTTTTTTGGCGTGATTTAAATGCCCCATTGCGAAGGTCAAACGAGTGATAAAGTGCTTGGTTTGTTTTTGTACTCTTCATGTAAACATGCAGATGGAGACTTGCAAATTAAATTTGCTCATCGCGTCTTGCATCTTAAGCACGGCACATTCCAAAATCAATAGGTTAAAGAATACTTTCGCTTAGCGACAAACTGTATGGACGCAGAGCGTGTTTAAATGGTATAGAAGAGCCACCCGCGCAACATTCTCTTTTTTCTGCTATGCTCCAAAATGTATAAATTAAGTATTTAAGGAATTTCGAACTTGAACTTTAAATTCGAGATGGGATTTTTTTGGAAATAAATAATAAAAATTTATTCTGAGAAAAGAAGCTTAAAGTTGGTGACAGCCAGCGCAGTGATGTGGGTGGATATTGAATATTCAGCGTATTGCGGTAGCAAAATTCTTATGCTATTATGCCAACCTATTAATTGGTTCATAACTCAGATTAATTTTCAATGGAGTGTTATTTAGTTTTGTTTGTTGTCATGCCTGTTTTGGTCCTAGTTCCTGGAGCAGGTGACAATAACACCCCCATTCGCTCATTATAGGCTTGTTTATGAACATAATCAAACTTGTAGGTAAGCAGAGTCGATTGTTGGTTGTGGATTAGAGTAATAGAGGGAAGATCAATCATTCAGAGGCTGAGTTAACTCTACCGTACTGAAATTGACTTAAGGGTTGTGGAATCACATAATTAAGGAATCAAAATCAGTCACTATAAAATGAAACGCCACTACAACTATTACTTTATCTAAATACTGTCAAAACCTGTGGCTGAGGCACTCTACCGAGCAGATTACAATGACGAGTGAATTTATTCATTTCTTTCAGTCCTTATATACTAAATTTAAGTAGTCGTTGGTCTAACTATCATTATTTCAAATTTGAAATCATTGGGCCCATTCACTAACGTAGTCAACTCATTCTGATTGGCCAAATACAACTAAGAAATGAGTTGAGATTTCCCCTCCGACGTAGTGTAAAAATTTTGACTTCAAAGCTAGTTGACAGATTATGACATTTCATAATCAGCTGTTGAAGAAGAAACAAAAATTCAATTTCCAATTTAAACAAAATTTAAAATGAAATCAATCGTACCATTCGACAATATTAATTATTTATCTGATAGGGTCTGAAGACGAAATTTTTCATAGTACAATAAGCAAAACAAGACAACACTTGTGATTAAAGTTCTCTAACCTCAAATCACAAATTCACAAATGTTTCTCACTCCATATGTTCATAGTCCAGGCATTATAAACATTTTAAAAAACTATCTGGGAAAAATTTCCTAGCAAGCTGAATTTTCGTATACACTTTTATTACGGTGCTGTCATGAAGATGTTCAAAATTGACGTCGATATCGTGCCAACTAAAAAAGTTATAAGGGTCAAAAAGTCACGAAATTAACTTTTTTCGCAAATATCTCGCGATCTATGTAAATCAAACGGAAAATCATCTTTGTTGTGTGCTGTTACATAAGACCTTGCAGTCCAATTGAAACTTACCAAAATCGTATCACAGCAGTTGACAATCTGGGTGACACTATGGAGGTACATGATGGCTTATTACTCGTTGGGGATTTCAATCTCCCTAACCTGTCATGGTCGTGATCCGAGGATGACTCTCATTTCGTTGCTAGTAACGCAACAACAGAAAAAGAAATGTTATTTGCTGACAATCTGTCTGATTGCGGCTTGCATCAGATTAGTGATGTCAAAAACAACTTGAGCAGTTAACTCGACCTTATCTTTTCCAATGAAGCAACAAACTGTATAGTAGAGGAAAGTAGCTTAACTCTTTCCACCATTGACATTTTTCATCCGCCGTTGTCTTTAACTTATGCCTACGAACATAATAATTCCGAAGTTGAATCTGAGAACTCATATCGTTTTAATTTTCGAAAAGCTAACTTTGCCCAACTAAACGAACATCTTAGTAACATAAATTTTGACTTAATTTTGAACCAATCTGGAAGCAATAGCATCAATACTGTAACAACTAACTTCTACTCAATAATTTTTGAATGCTTTTTTCAATGTGTGCCCTATGCACCACATAAAAATACCTCACCGTCACCTCCATGGTATTCAAGAGAACTTCGTACACTCCGCAACTCCCGAAATAGTTTATGGAAAAAATATTTAAGATCTAGATCAGAAACAGACTATTCCTCCTATTTAGTAGTGTACAACGAATTCTCTGCTATCTCAAAACTCCTCTATGAAGCATATATCAATCAAATGCAATTTGATATCATCTCAGATCCCAAACGCTTTTGGCAATTCATAAACATAAAAAAAAAATCGGATGGATTTCCTAATACCCTTAATTATTTAGATCACTCTTCTAATGACTCAAAAATTATAACTAATTTATTTGTTATTTTCTTTAGTCTTGCTTTTTCCGACAGTAATTTTGTACCTGATGCTGACTATTTCACTTACTTGAAGAATTGTAACCAAACATCATTGGTATCGATCAACATCACTGTTGACGATGTGGTTAACAAAATAAATAAACTTAAGGATGATTTCTCTTCGGGACCTGACGGTTTACCTGCGATTGCATTAAAGAAGTGTGAGTGTGAGTGAGCTTAACTTTAGGTCTCACTATGACAATATCGTAGCCAGAGCTAATTCTGCTTTAGGTTTCGTCAAACGTTGGTCTAAAGAATTTTCGGATCCTTACGTTACGAAATCTCTTTACACCACGTTTGTAAGGCCTCTTCTTGAATAGGTACGCCAGCCAAGTATGGTCCCCTTATCACCAAGTCCATATAAAGAGAATTGAAGCAATACAACGTAGATTCCTCCGTTTCGCCTTAAGAGGACTTTCATGGGTTGACAATTTTAACTTACCTCCGTATCAAGAACGGTTGCGGCTTATAAACTTACAATCTCTAGAAAAACGTCGTGAAGTTGCCGATATTATTTTCGTACACCAAATTCTATCCGGCATTCACTTTTGCTAGTTGAAAATCGACTACGTAGTGACTAGGTTAGTGAATGCGCCCATTGTACACATTTACTTAAATGTCATTATTTGAAAATTTAAGGAGATACCAGATGGGTATCTATAACAGTTAAGGTAATACCAGAAGGGTATTGAAATGTTACGGTTAAGGTTGTACCAGAAGTACTATTTACTATTTGAAAACATTAAGGAGTCGCTAAACCAGAGAATGTTGTAGATGTGTTAGAAAACCTCTTCCAGCTAGGATGTCTTAAAATACAAGATGTCTTTGGCAGAGAACCCATCTAGGAATTATGTAGATTGAGAGCCGGTTAAGAAAGTAGGTAACCACAAGCAAACATTTGCAAAGTTTTTTCATAAAGCGCTCAAATGCAAATAAAAATATGTATATGAATTTATTAATAAAATTCGATTATTAATTTTTTCGACAATCTAAAGATCTTTCGGTAAAATATACAATTTATCATAAAATTAGTATTTCTGAATTTGATAACTTGTTTCTTGACTCTTATCTAATACATTTTTGTTGTTTCTCAGTTCCTCGTGGATTAAGACAACGAGCCACTGGTTAAAGAACAACTTTGCGGTCTCTATATTAATTTCAAGAAAAAATTCCCAAACTGAAATTTAACAGGTGAATGGATGCACCGTCACCAACTTATGCAAAATATTAAACCTTGAGCAATCAAGTGAAATATAACCTGCCAAAGACATGGCCCCCTGCTGTTCTGCCAACTACTGTCATCAATTTCATTTAATAGATAAACATAAAAAGATTGATGTTAAAAAGGTTCTAGTTTCACATAAATTTTGTTCCGAATGCGAATGCCCCAAGAGATCCGTTCTAATACTCGTTATCCATAAGCCCATCTCTTATAATTTTGACAAATGTCTTTTTCTTGTCTTAAATAATATTTTGTGGACATACAAGTTCGCATTAAGATTTTATTGCAAGACTGCGAAAAATAAAAGATTTTAAAGTTAAATTAAAAAACTTGGTCGCGTGGAGTCCAGGAAGTGTCAAAAATCTAAATAATTGTCTAATTAAACCTTTGCGTTGAGCATAGAAATAACAAGTTATTGCCAACAGATTAACACTCTGCTCTGCGTATAAAATTGAATCACTTTTGTTGAGTTGGTAATTTTCCATCATCATCGTGTTTGCCATCAAATCAAACAGAAGACGCATCCAAGCGAATAGAGATACTTATCTGCGAATTTGATTGGTGTAATCAGCACTATAGTTGTGTCCACACCCGCTGGTAATTTCAATTCATTTTCGCAAAACATTACGTTGTTTTAATTAAATTTGTGTTGCTTAAATCTTTTTCGGCGCCTTATTGAAGCAAGTGTTGCATATCTCGCTGGCGATGTTGAAAGATGGACTAAGCAGTTTGGTCCCGGGTTATCCTTAATTTTTCTGTGGAAAACTTTTCTCATTGCCAATTCAATAAATTAGTTCGTTGCGACGGCCGGCGCGGCGCGGCGGTGTCAGCTGTGTGCCCCACAAAAATTAAGACATAAACAATAATGACAAATGGCTGTTCATACTAATCGTCTGTGAAGGGCTGAAGGTGTAACAGTTAAGCTTCTTAACATCTTCTTCTTGTTCGCAGTTCAAAATTAACTCCTTAAACACCTGACAAGTTATTAATTTTTCCGGTACAACTTTGTGTATTAAACGAAAAACAACTTTTAATACATATATCTCTGTGTGGTGGCGAAAAAATGTATTTCTGGCGATCTTTGTAAAGGCCTTCAGTGGTTAGTTGATTTATGGAATTGTTTATCATTAGTCGGAATAAGTTGGCCAAATTAGCTTGGCTTTGAAGACAAGAGTAACGATGCACGCGTAAGACGACGCAGTGATGAGTGAAATGCATTTCTTGCATAACAGCGATTTAAGCCTGAAAAAGAAGATGTTCGAGTTCAATGATTCTCCATTCAAAGTTCACATTCAACAAAAATGTTTATTAATTTCTGTCCGTTTCGCGGTATTGTGTAATGTGAACACCACTGTGAACCCACCTTAATTCTTAATGGCATTTCTAACATTTATTCACGAACACACCCTGCATACAACAACTGTTTGAAAACACTATGATTTGACATTTACAATTTTTTTTATTTTAATAACCTCACAATTATTAGAAAGACGGAGTGTGAAAGAGAGTTCCACATTCGCGAAGTACGGCTAAATAATGCTTCTCTATACATGACAGTACGTCCAAAGTTGGGCTTGAGTGTAAACTGATCAGTATTGCTGGAAGCGCGAGTATTACGATTGAAATGTTTAATTGGAGGCATTGTATTTCTATTTAGCTAGTACCCGCGAGATGACAATCGCATTGTACTGCCATCTTGAGATCTGGCGCAAAGCTATTTTTTTCCCAATACCAAACTTATGTAAACAAAAATAGCACTGCGCCAGAACTCAAGATGGCACTACAATCGATTGTCATCTCGCGGGTACTAGCTAAATAGAAATACAATGAGGGGAGGCATTGTATTTCTATCTAGCTAGTACCCGCGACCTGGCAATCGATTGTAGTGCCATCTTGAGTTCTGGCGCAGTGCTATTTTTTTTTTACATAAGTTTGGTATTGGGAAAAAAATAGCTTTGCGCCTTATCTTTGTGTCTTTATCATATCACCAATAATTCTTAGAGCCCTTTCCTTATACCACCCAAGTTGTACTCAAGCTTATGTTTTATAGCTACAATATGGTCATGATTGTCTCTACTTCAAACCTCATTGTTGCTACCCCCCATACCTTTTGCATTGTTTTCCACCGGAAGAGTCAATGACTTGCACATATAAAAACCATAGAGCCTTCTTATTGTAAATTGAATTTTTAACATTTGACTTGCGTGGGTCCGGGTATTGGTTACAATATTTATTTTATTACATTCCATTATTAAACATTAAAAATTTAATAAATAGCAATAAATTTGATAACACTTGACATTTATGAAAATTCCTGAAATTGAATAAAAGCCATAAAACATAATTTTCCTGATGTTACTCACTATCGAAGCTTGTAAAGATATTCCAATACGAAAAATTAATTTGCATTTAAAAAAATATACTCTGAGCACCCACGCTACACTAAAAGCCTCGTCACCAACTCTTCGCTTTGCTAAAACTCCTTTTTAAGTGCTCAAATTCATTTGTCTAGCGGATTTCCAAATCATGTTGGATCCAAAAACAATAAAACTCAAATTCCATTGCCAAAACAAGTTTCGTTTGTTTCATAAAATTATATCAATAACAAAATAAAGGTACATTCATATGTGTGTGAAAAAATTATCACTGTTAATAAATTTAATAATTTTTTGTCTTAACGTCTTTGTTGTTTTTGGTAAAACCCAAGAATACATCCGGACGACTGACAGAAGGAATGTCCGAACATGGGTACTTGATGAACTCGTATTTCCGATCAATATTAAAAAATTATGGTAGCTTCAATAATATAATAATTATTGCTTTTAATGTTTACTCGTTAAGTCATTGATAAATTTAATGTCCAGCAATTTGTTTTAATTAAGATAATTAAAAATAAATTATAACTGCGAAAGAAAGAGCCATAAATACTTTGATAGTTTGTGTGGGAATTTATGAACTGAAAGGAAACCTGCCAATTGCTGGATTATAGTTCCGGTTTTTTGTTTTC
Source organism: Sphaerophoria taeniata (assembly GCA_943590905.1). Classification (NCBI taxonomy): domain Eukaryota; kingdom Metazoa; phylum Arthropoda; class Insecta; order Diptera; family Syrphidae; genus Sphaerophoria; species Sphaerophoria taeniata. The sequence continues at coordinate 1,917,420 of OX016540.1, forward strand.
ACTTCAAAAGTATAACCAGTTGCCTGGGAGAATCAATATAACTGACAACAATAAACTATTCTCACTAAGCATCGCGAATTAAGTACTAAAACACTTTGCTTCGAATTTGCATAGATATTTTGAAAAATTATAACTGCTGCTGATCTTTAGACGGAGTGGGTTTTTTTCTTCTTAAGACATCAATTATTATGGAAAGTGCGAGAAGGTAATTGAATTGGCTTGAGGCCACCCACGTTAACGTATTCATTTGCACAAAATGGGTCTTTCTAAAAACCTTGAAAGGCATCCAACAATCACATTTCTGCTTGTCTGAACCACCAAACCGCACAGCAGCAGCAAAACACTAAATTCCGGCAACAAATTATTTAATCAGCCCGATATCTCGTGCTGGGATAAGACCAGTCTTCTGTTAAATTCACCTTCTAACCTTGCAATCCATTTCGCACACAAAATTTCTGATCTGATGTGAGCCAAGTCCCAAACCACGTGCAAACGCAATTTATGCAAATTGTTTTTTGATTTGGAAGACAATGCAAACTTCCCCAGTACCACCGACCGCTCTATTTAAAACCACACTGCTTCTAATTGTGTGCTAACGAGTGTGGAGCATTAGATGAAAGATATTGCTCGAATTATGCAATCAATGTCTAAGGCACCGCCAGTATGTTCCACATCCGCCACAGTGAACATCATCAGTGCCACTTTCCACGATCACCACAAAGGAGCGAGCGGTTGTGGTGGTGGTGTTAGACGGCAGCCGATCATAATAGCCCACAAAGAGTCAACACTTCAAGTTCATTTTTATGGCTGGGTAGGCTGTGTGATGGCAAGTCAGCCATCCAGCCAGGCAGTCATCCATCCAGTCCAGCTAGATTTGATCTCTAGACTATGGTGAATTCTTATTTATTTGTTCATCTTGATCTATGCTGGCATAAAACTTAATGGAGCATTCGTTTGATGGAATGTGAATACCACCAGCCAGCAGTGTGTGCATCACAATCACTTGGATTGTGAATTTGCGGAGGGATTCTATTGTTCAGCTTCGGCTTCAGCTTTTTTGAGAGAAAGAAAAAGATCTATCTTGAAATAATGACTCTAGAAGAGATCTCAATCGGAGATGGGTATTTTGAAATGTTTTGGGGGATTTTTTGTCTGGCAAAATGAACTTGTTTGTCTTTGAAAACGGATGAGTGGATGAAAAATGGTGATGGATGGGATATATCGGAGTCTTGAGTGTGTGGACATTTTTGGTGTTTCTCTTATGAAACTTTTGGAACGTGAGTAATAAAATATGTAGTATAAGTTACATTGTTGCCATTCGCGTTACAATTGTTGGGAATATTTGGGATTGGTAATTATCGTGACTTTTTTTTACATTTTTACAGAACAAAAATTGAGTAGCATAAAAAAACCGAAGGGGCATAAATTACATATCAAACGAAAGCATTTTTTGTGCAGCTGTATATTGTTTAAATATTCAGTACAAAAATTGTTTAAAAAAATAAAATATAGTTTTAGAAAAAGTGAGGTTATTTAAACAAAAACAATTGGAAATGTCAAATCACTGTTGTGTCAAACAGCTGTTTTGTGCAGGGTGTGTTCGCCAATGAAGACAGAGTTGATAAACATGTTGTTAATGAAGAATCAAAAATTAACATTACCGACGCGGACCTGAAATACTCAGACTTAACTGAATAAGAAAACTAGACAAAGTCAACGAATTCGTTTAACCTTTAACTTAATTCACAATAAAGTTTGCAAACACACTTTGAATTAGTTTTGTTTTCGAAATTTGTTTACAACCCCCGCAAAGGTCATATGGGCATTGTATTAATTTTTTCGGATGCGTGAAGATCTACTAATTCTTCTTTGAACATACACATGTGCTCTTTACGCAAGGCTACCTTTGGGCTTTGTTAAACATTAATAATGGCTGTCAACTAAAGATTTAGAACCAAAGCTGAAGGTCATCCATATTGTAGGTATCCTCGTTTTGACTCTTTTTTAAGGCCTTAGTGTGAAATTAACACTAACATGTTATTACTTTGGACTCAGTCTAGACAGAAAAACAATTTATCACTTGTGAGTTTGAATTTTCTGACACATTGCTATTCAAATGCGTTCAAAACAAATTAAAATAACATAACATCAAGAGCCTCTTCCATAAAAGTGTTTAAAAAAACAAAAATTATGTTAAAATTTTAATTTCTTTTCCTCAATCATCATAAGTCAGAGGCACATCAGGCAACAATTGCTACCTTATAATGCTTTCGAAACGAAGACGATGCCACCACCACCGCACTCCAACACCACGGTGCCAGTCATGCCGCGTGTCGTGGCTCGTTTTTTGAAAAGATTATGGAAATTTTTATTCAGACCAAAAGTTGGAAATTGAATAAAATCTGTACACAATGGAGTTTTTACGGCGCTTAGTTTCTCACATCTTGTTAATTGATTATAACGCACTACTTACAAGGTCATTCGATTTTTGTTTTTGTTAAAAGAAGTCGAAGCCATTGTTTTTTGAAGAATTTCAACTTAATGTTCCTTAACAGCAGGTGTTTTTTGTTTTCCAACAAAGCAGAAATGTAGGTCAGACAAAGAATAAACTTTGAAATTTATAATAACGGGTCAGTCTGATTTCAATGAATTGGGTTTTTTTTTTGGTAAAAAAATTTGCAAATACGACTCCCACTTGGAAAAAACTAATGACCACATGATGGAGGAAATGACAATGAAACAAATGATCATAAAGTAAGTGTTTTTTGTTTTAGGTCGATGGCTTTGATGCTTTGGTGTTTGAAACTGGAGATTTCAATGTGAATATCGTGGTGGAGTGTGGAGACTTGAATGCAACATTTAAACATCTTTTAAAGTAAAATAATTCAGCCGATAACTTTCATTCGGACCATTATTTTCAGTTATGTATGTGGAGTGTGAACTGTCTTACAATTCTCAGGGAGGAAACGTTTGAAGTAATTTTTCAGTGAATTGTTAATTTGTTCCTTACAATTTCGTTTGGCATTAGAATAAACTATTGCGAAGCTGTTTTCATCGTTGCTTACGCTTTACGCACATTTTAAAAAAATTTAGAGCGAAGAAGACAAAAACAGAGTCGAGACGAAGTATCTACAAGTCAACGTGTTATATGTATTTAAAACAAAGCAAGTCTATTGTACAAATACAAATTTTGACACAGAAGTGAAATATTTATAAATGCTTACCCCTCTTGAGCGGAAAACACAAAACTGCTTTGCTGTTAGCGTTGATTGACGTACAAAGTTAAAGTTAAAACACAAACATGCTTCAGCTTCGTCTTCATCTGCGTTACGATGCACTCGCTTCGAGTTTGCTCTGAATGACAGTTCTCCCTCCATCATCATCATCCCTCGAAAAACAAATGTATTTTGCTTGTGTACTTTTTTCTTACAGCTATTGAGCTGGCAGACAAAGCAAAACTTCAGCATTTTGAACTATAGCTTCCCGTGGTGAGGCGTGACTAATTTCTAAAGGTAAGTCGGAGAAAAATGAGCGACTAGAAAAAATCCAGTCATTTTAGTAATATAAAACCCGAATCTGCGGAAAAATTCCTAGTGGGCTAGATTTTTGTGTACACCTTTTTTACGGTGCTATTATGAAGATGTGAAAAATCGACATTGATATCGTGCCGTTATGGTGGTCAAAAAGTCGCGAAATTCAGTTTTTCGTGAATATTTCACGACCTTTTGCCCGGAGGGCGATAAAAGTCAAGGACAAATTGTTCGTCTTCAGATTATCTAAAAACAATGCCTGAGTCATATTTCTCTAAAATTAACCGTTTTCGGAGTAGAGGGACTAGAACGCACTCACATTTGCTCTATTGTTTTTTTCTATTCTGCAGATGAAACCTTAACTGACTGGAATAAGATAAATAAAAGAATATCAGAAATTTACTTAGTTTTTTTTTACGGACAAAGTGTTTTCTTTAAGTAATATCCTTTTTACAAGTATCTGAGAAAAAAAAAATCAAGATAAAGTGCATTTTTGGTAATAAATAACGCCTTAGAAGTTTGAACATTCAAGCCCATTTTGTTATACCTCAAGTCATTTCATATTTAAGTTTCAATGACCTTAACTTCGAAAGAAACCTTTCTGGATGATGCAAGTGCAATGTTTTGAATAAATAAAAATGAATAAAAACACTTTTTATCTTCAATTAATAATTTTTTTGTTCACACTTTTATTTATACACTTTGCACTGCAATCTGCTTGTAAACTATTTTTTAGGCCGTGTGCGAATTCAGTTAAAAATGGGTTAAAAATTGACGTTTGGTTAAATTTTGACACTTCGCATTATTTGACTAGCTGCTGAGCAGGTTAAAAAATGACAGTAGTGGTTAAAAATTCATCCATTTTTATTTTTTAACCACAATTCATCCAATTCGCACACGGCCTTAGAACAAAATGAAAATCTCATTTGCCTAATTCATTTTGGCTAGTTGTGCCACTAAACTGCAATTACAGTAACTTTGTGACAAAAAATTTGTCCACTACGCAATTTTCTTTAAGTGGCAACCCCTGCTTCTTAAACTTCATCCGCCGAGAATGAAGGAAAATGTCCTAAAGTCCATAAGAGACGGGTTACGTTTTTTTTTTTCCTATACAGAAAAAATGAATTTTTGTTTACAAAATGAATAACAAGTGTAGTGCGTGTTGCGTGAACGTAAACGTATTGCTTTGCTTTGCTTAGACTCAACGTCGACCTGACATGCGCAATGCGTATTTCTCCATTTCCAACCAGCGTTGCCGCAAAGAAAGAAGCAAAGCGGGCCACTTCGAAATATTTTGAGGGTCATTTGACTAAACAGCGGGCCAAATGTTTAAAATTAAAATCGATCCTTAAGAACTTAAAATACATTTTTTAAAAATGGGTATTTATTTTTTAAATTAAATAATTCATTCAATTTCTTCAATAATTGTTAATATAAATAAAATAAATAATAAAAAAAGTCACTGATTTTGTTTCATAATTCATAATTTCATAATTTGTTTCATAATTCATTGAGATTGATATACTTAATAAGAATATATAAAATGAACTTAAAATAAAGCCATATTATAAGGTATAATGAGATATCACATCTTTTCTAAATTCTATCAATAAGATCAGGGCAGAATTACCGCTCATGTGAACGAGTGAGTGAGTCTCATCAGTGAACGAACGAACGACTAGCCACAATCATTGAGATGATGACATTCGTTAGGTCACGTATCGTTTGAGAATTAAAAATTATAGCAGTTTTTATCGAGTCTCGATTATTTTGAAAGAATTTTGAGAGGTTTGACGAATAAAAAAACAAAAAGTTGAGCCAAATACCGAAGGCAGAAATATTTTTTTTTTTTTTAATGAAAAAAACACAGTTTGACTATTAACAGAAGAGGAGATTGGTGAAGCTTTGGAGGTTAAAATCTTGATCTTAACAAATTATTGGTTAAGAATTTCATAATAAAATAACCCAAGGAAAAAATGTATGTGTCGAATGAAATTCAGTTCGATAACTGAGGATAGATTTGAAAATGTTTGTACTAGAAGCTCGTACAGAACTCGATAATGTAAGAGGTAATGCCTAAGAAGCCTCGGATACGGACGGATTTACTGATGACGAACTATGCAAACGAAATAAGGACAACGAGATTCGGATCTGCACGTGGAATTTTAGGTCCCTTAACAGACCACGCGCAGCCGAGCAACTAGCGGAGGCCCTAGACCGTTATAAAGCGGATATAACCGCCATCCAGGAAATGCGATGGGATGGGCCGGGCAAAAGGAAGATGAAAAACTGTGGTATCTACTATGGCAACTGCTTCAAAGAACAACAACAGCGTCTGTTTGGATGTGGCTTTGTCGTTGGAGGCAGGCTTAGGCCGCATGTCCTAAGCTTCAGAGCTGTCAACGAGCGCCTCACGACAATCCGGATAAAGGCTAAATTCGGCAACATAAGCCTAATATGCGCTCACGCCCCCACAGAAGAGAAAGATGACGACACCAAAGACAAGTTCTACGAGCTCCTTGACAAGACATACGAGCAATGCCCTAGCTTCGACGTAAAAATAGTCTTAGGAGATTTTCACGCCAAACTAGGAAGAGAGGACATCTTTGGTGGAACAGTCAGAAAACATAGCCTGCACGAAAAAACTTCCGATAACGGATTCAGGCTTATCGAGTTTGCAGCGGGACGAAATATAGTAGTAGGAAGCACACGATTCCCACATCTCAACATCCACAAGGGAACCTGGAGGTCTCCAGACTAATCAACTGTCAACCAGATTGATCATATTGCGATCGACGCAAGACACTCTTCAAACATTATTGATGTAGTAGCAAGCACACGATTCCCACATCTCAACATCCACAAGGGAACCTGGAGGTCTCCAGACCAATCAACTGTCAACCAGATTGATCATATTGCGATCGACGCAAGACACTTCAAACATTATTGATGTAGTAGCAAGCACACGATTCCCACATCTCAACATCCACAAGGGAACCTGGAGGTCTCCAGACCAATCAACTGTCAACCAGATTGATCATATTGCGATCGACGCAAGACACTTCAAACATTATTGATGTTCGAACCTTCCGAGGGGCCAACATCGACTCGGACCACTACCTCGTTGTAGCCAAGGTAGTGCAGCGGATATCTCAACCAAAGCCAAAAACAGGAAGTGCTAGAAGAAAGTATAACGTCGGACGGCTACTATCGCAAGAGATCACCAGATCCTTTTCCGACCGAGTGTCAAGTAACCTCAGGAGAAGTCCGCTACAGCCAGCATCGAGTATTGAGAACCAGTGGCAGAATTGCCAGAAAACCATTAGGGATACTGCCTCTGATGTGCTGGGTTTCACGCGGCCACCAAAACGAAACCCCTGGTTTGATGAAGAATGCAGGCAGGTGCATGCAGCCAAGCAAGAAGCATACAAAGCAACGCTGCATAGGAGGACGAGATCAGCTCGGGAGCTCTACGAGCAGAAGAGGAGAGAAGAACGCAAGCTTTTCAGAAAGAAAAAGAGAGAGCATGAAAAGCGATCTTTCGAGGATATTGAGAGACTAAAAAACAGGAATGAGGTTCGGAAGTTTTACCAAGAGGTAAAACGAAAGACTCAAGGTAACCGAGCACGAACTGAGGCCTGTAAAGACCAACAGGGTAATATCGTAGTAGAGTCACAGTCAATGCTGAGGATATGGAAGGACCACTTCTGCAGACTGTACAAGGGCGATGACGAATCAAATTCCACTGTCAGGCAGAATGAACCATTCAATGAAGACGACGCAAGCCAAGATTTCCGTCTACTCGACCTTGAAGAAGTGAAGATAGCAATATCTAAGCTTAAGAACAACAAAGCCGCGGGAGCTGACGGCATCACTGCCGAACTCTTCAAAGCAGCCGGCGATGACTTGGTCAGGAGCATGCACCAACTCATCTGCAGAATATGGTCGGAAGAAAGCATACCCGATGAATGGAACCTCAGTATTGTTTGCCTGATCCTGAAGAAAGGAGACTCTCTAAACTGCACCAACTACAGAGGCATCAGCCTCCTAAACATCGCCTATAATATCTTTTCTGCAGTACTATGTGAACGTCTGAAGCCGGTTGTCAACAATCTGATAGGTCCATATCAGTGTGTCTTAAGACCAGGAAAGTCCACCATCGATCAAATTTTCACATTACGGCAGATCCTGGAAAAAACTCAGGAACTCCAAATCGACACCTACCATCTTTTTATCGATTTCAAGGCCGCGTATGACAGCATCTATAGAGAAGAACTGTATAAAGCCATGTCCAGTGGAGAACTCGCGCTGCTCCATCAAAGTTGGTAACGACCTCACCGACGCCTTCGATGTCAAAAAAGGCTTTAGACAAGGTGATGCACTGTCATGCGATTTCTTCAACATCATATTGGAACGAATAGTGCAAAACTCCCACGTCAACACTAGGCACTATCTTCCAGAAGTCTGTGCAACTACTCGCGTACGCTGATGACATTGATATCATTGGGAGAACACAGCGTGATGTCAACAGTGCTTTTGCGAGTATACAGACAGAGGCTGAAAAAATGGGTTTAGCGGTCAATGAGGGCAAAACAAAGTATATGCTGTCATCTAGAAAGGACACCCAACACCGACGTTTTGGACAAAACGTCACGATAGACGCTTGTAATTTCGAGGTAGTAAGGGACTTTGTATACCTTGGCTCCGCTATCAACACGGAAAACGACATCAGCGCCGAGATCAGACGAAGAATAACTCTTGCTAATCGCTGTTTCTTCGGGCTATGAAAGCAATTGAGCAGTAAAGCCCTCTCCCGAAAAACTAAGGTGACGCTCTATAAGACCCTCATCATCCCCGTCCTGCTATATGGTGCAGAAGCATGGACCTTGTCAAAAACGGATGAGAGCGCACTTGGCCGTTTCGAGAGAAAGATTCTACGTAAGATCTATGGTCCTGTCTGCATAAACGGTGAATGGAGGAGAAGATTTAACGACGAACTGTACGGGCTGTACAGCGACACTGACTTAGCTAAAAGAGTGAAGGTCAAAAGACTCAGATGGCTCGGTCACGTGGAGAGGATGGACACCAATACTCCGGCCCGTAAAGTCTTCGAATCCAACCCAGAGGGAAGACGCAGTAGAGGAAGACCAAGGCTCAGGTGGCGCGCGCAAGTTGAACACGACCTCAACCAACTCGGCGTGCGAAACTGGAGACAGCTAGCTAGGGACCGAGCTGGCTGGAGAGGTTTGTTGGTTGAGGCCCAAGTCCACCTCGGGCTGTAGCGCCACCTTAAGTAAGTAAGTAAGTAATGCCTAAGTGCGTGGCTACACAGGGTGTTTGAGATTCATGAGCAAAAAACGATGGCATCCTGAACGCGCCCAGCTGTCATTGACATCATCATCTTTTTAGTTTTATCTTTGGCTTCGATAGTTTCATGTTTGTAATTTTTGCTCTCTGGCATTCGATTTCAGTCTGGCATTAAGGCAACTTGTTTCTTGGCATTCATTTTTAAATAAATTTATAACGTTTTGGTAAAAGTTGGTTTTCTTTTCGATTGAACATTTTTGGTAAACATTTTTGTGAACATTTTTGGTGCCTCCTGTGAGGAATATTCAACATTTGGTTGAAGTATAACGAAACTCAATAAAATTAACGTAAAACAAATTTCAAGGCAATTTTGTGATTTTTCGTGAATATACGTGAGCAAAGCCAACGGCTAACGGTTGTCCCGTTATACATACAGACACATATTTGCATTGTAAAGCATACGACGAACGGTAAAAAGTACAGTTTTCGGTTTGGTTTTGGCGAAAGTTTTTTCAATTTGCACACGACGCACGCTGGTTTTTATTGTTTCGGGAAAGATTATGGCGGAATTGAATTTACGATCCAGTGCAGTAACATCAATTTCCAAGTTAGTGGCACAACTGGAGTCTGGTGTTTTGGCTGCTCTCGATGTTTCTACGAAGCGTGTGACACTAGATAATTTGGAAGGCCATTTCCGAAGGTTTAGCGATGCACATTTTATGCTTGTTAGCCTAGCTGAAGATACGGAACTGGGTGACCATGCGACTCTCTTTGAAGTGGTCGAAGAGAAGTATACGAAGGTTAAGGCAGCGCTTGTAGCGGCCATCGATTTGGCTTTACAAGATCAGGCTTCGGAGGCAGGCACTTTTCGTTCGGTTCGCAATCAACGATGCGACGCAGATGATATGCGATTGGAGAAAATCTCCATCCCTGAATTCCATGGGGAATTCAACAAATGGATCGCTTTCCGCGATATGTTCGAGGCAATGGTCCATACACAGGAGCATTTTTCGACGGCAGCGAAGTATACAAGGCTGATGAGGGCATTGAAAGGCACTGCTGCTCAGGTGGTCGCTGGCTTTCTTCCAACGGACCAGAACTACGAATCAGCATGGACCACGTTAAAGGCAAGGTACGACAACGACAGACTGATTGTATCAGCTCATCTCAATGTATTTTTGAATATGGAGCCAATCGAGAAAGAGACCAATACACATAGCCGTAGCTAGGATTTTGTTTCAGGGGGGGTTAAGATAAATGATAATTATTTCAATTTTTTAATAAAAAAGGAAACATATTTATCAAATTTATCACATTCTTTCAATTCGCGACATCGCATCGCAAATGTGCTCGTTCCACAAAAGGTTGTCAGTGATGCACATACCGAGAATCTCGAGAGGTTCAGTCTCATTGATGCAAGTGCCACTCATGGCCAGTGGCAGGGGAGGTATATCTCGCTTCAACGATACAAGACAGCATTGAGTTTTCGAAGCATTAAATTCTACGCGATTTTGTATTCTCCATTGTACAATGCTGTTGAAGTCAGTGTTTCATGAGCTTATCATATTTTGCCGTTGCAGTTCCACATCCGAAGAGGAGGGATGTGAGTCTGGAAATGAATAAGAAAAGCTAAGGGTACTATCGTCAGCGAAACAATTGATTGGATTAGAAGTTACAGACAAGAGATCATTTATAAAAATGAGAAAGAGGGTCGGAGACAAAACGGAGCCCTGGGGTATACCAGCATTTATATTGTGGGTTTCAGACTTAAATCCGTCCAATACAACTTGTAGTGAATGGTTTGAAAGATAGTTTCTAATTCAAAGAAGAAGGGATTCACTGATATCGAAAGATTTGTTCCACTGTTCGGTGAGATAAACCATCAGATCACCAGTGGACCTGTTACTGTACTGCCGGTCATTACGAAGCTTTCGGTCTTCGAGATATTTCTTGAGTTGATAGTTTATCAGCATTTCCATGACCTTACAAGGAAGGAACGTAAGTGCAATCGGACGATAATTGGAGGGAGAAGAAGATTCGCCTCATTTTGGAATTGGCCGGACAACTGCTGTTTTCCAACTGCTCGGAACGAGCCCATAAGAAGGATAGATGGAAAAGCTTACGCAAGTGTTTTGTCAGCCTGGAAGAACACCTATTAAGATTAATAGCAGGGATAGCACCCGGACCAGCAGATTAATGTATGTTGAGCACTTCTAGGACTCTCGCCACTGCACGAGTGCGGAAGAAGATTTGTCCCATGGAATATTGACGCGCTCAAGAACTGGGGTAAACATGAGACTCTCTAGCAGCTTTCGCGAGAGAGCTAACAACTGGAGTTTTTTATTGTCAATGAGCGTAGGGACCGAAGAAGAAGAAAAAAAATTCATATTTTTTACAAAAGACCAAAAATTCGTACTGCCTTTGGGACATTGCAGTATTTTTTGCCTTAATTTTTGTTCATGTAACGACTTATGTAAAAGAAATATGGTAACTGCTTGTAGGTAACTAGATGCGAGAGTAGTAAATGATATCTTGATTATACCAAACTAAATAAATATACAAAGGTTTCTGGAACAAAATTGAAAAATACCCTTAAGCTTCAATGGAAAAGTTATAAATTCAGTGTTAGCAAGACAAAAAAAAAATCATTAAGTTATTAATCAATAGTTATTTGATTTTGCTTTACAAAATTATTTCGGGGAGGGTTAAACCCCGTAACCCTCCCCCTAAATACGGTTATGCCAATACAGGCTTACGTCGTGCAATCGATGTGACAAATGAGACGACGAGATCTTTGGCTGCAATGAATAGGCCAGTTGACACATGGGACGACATCTTGGTACATATCCTGGTTTCGAAGCTTCCCGAAAGTACCATTATCCATTGGGAAATGCAGCAAAAGGGCACTGAGCTCCCTAAATTGAAGACGCTTCTTGACTTTATCGAAGGCAGAGCACGAGGCCTGGATCACATGGGATGTACGTTGGCAGAACGAATGAGCAATGCAGGCTTCAATAAACAACAATCCACGCCTAGGCCAAAGGCACATACAATTACGAGCACGACTCCGAGGCTAACACGAACCAACTTACCAACAGCAGATCCAGGTCACTGCTACTATTGCAACGGTGAACATTTCATTGGACGATGCTCAGCTTTGAGTGCATTGAACCCATCAGAGAGATTTGGTAAGATTAAAGATACGAATTTATGTTTCAATTGTCTGACTCCAGGTCACGCCACACGAGCTTGCCTATCGAAACGTAAATGTATGCATTGTCAAGGCATGCACCATACAATCCTTTGTCGAACGAAGATACAAAACCAGGCTACTACGAATACGAATTCAGGTCCAGTGCCGTCAGTACGTCAGCGACAGAATTGACTAGACAAGGCTCCAGCTGTTTCATCATTCATTTACAACGGTCATACTACATTATTGGCAACTGCAAACGTACTTCTGTTGGACTCACAAGGCAATCCAGTTTTGGCACGTGCATTATGCGATACAGGCTCTCAGGTTACATTTATCGTCGAGCGATGCGTACAACAATTACGAATAAAGAGGCAGAAATTTGACATGGTCATCGCTGGCGCAGGTGATGTACCAGGACCAAAGGCACGAGGCGTAGCCAAGTTACAGCTCCAATCACGAATGGAACAGGACTTCAGCATTCAAGTTGATGCTTTTGTTCTGACGAAGATTACTGCAGACCTACCTACCTATCGTATTGGCACCGATCAATGGCAGCATTTACAAGGTCTCCCTCTAGCAGACCCTAACTTTGGCAATCCTGGCGCAGTGGATCTTTTGATTGGCTCTGATGTTTGGGGTTTAATCGTTAAGGATGGACTTGTTACTGGTGAGGCAAACCAACCACATGCTCAGAACACACATCTCGGTTGGGTGGTCTCAGGTCCAGTTGATTTCATTCACTGCAATTTGGCGAGAAGTATGCACACACGATGCGATGAAAATTTAGAAGAAGTCCTTTTACGTTTTTGGCAAGTGGAGGAACCAACTTATCCGAAGAATGATGGCGAGGCAATAGATGAATGTGAACGAAAATATGCAAAGACAGTGCAACGACAGGAAGATGGCCGGTATGTAGTTAGTATACCTTTTTTAACGGACGAACCGAAGCTTGGTGATTCACGTCGAATGGCAACGCAGCAGTTTTAACGGAACGAGAGACGTCTGCATTCACAACCAGATATATTGGAAAAATATATCACTTTCATGAAGGAGTATCAAGCATTAGGCCACATGAAGATCTACGAGGCGAAGGCAAACGACGACACTCAGAGCTACTACATTCCTCACCATGCAGTCACTAGCAGGTTCCGGGTGGTATTTAATGCATCAGCGAAGTCAGACAACGGTGTATCACTCAATGACGTACAACACATTGGCCCTGTGATACAAGACAGATTGGCAAATATAATCCAACGCTTCAGGCTTTATCGAGTGGCTATAGTAGCAGACATCGAGAAAATGTTTCGACAAGTTATGGTGAATCCCGATCATCAACGATGGCAGCTAATACTATGGCGAGAGGACCCTAACGATCAACTTAAGACGTATCAGCTCACAACAGTGACTTATGGCACACGCTCTGGTCCATACTTGGCAGTTCGCACACTACAACAATGTGCTCGAGACAACTACAGTATTATCAAAACAGAGGTCGAGTCGATTGAGGCGAGGCGAAGCATCGAAAGTGATTTCTACGTGGATGACTACCTCTCAAGCGTTCCTACTCCAGCGATCGCTATCTGCAGATCAAGGAACGTTGACCTTATCTTACAACAAGGCCACATGCATTTACGAAAGTGGCAGTCGAACAACAAAGATGTCTTTCAGGCGATAACTGGCCAAGGCGATTCAGGCAAGAACCCTTTACTAATAAATACAAAAGATCTTTCCGTTTAAGGTTTGCAATGGGATAGCGAGTTTGATATGCTGTCCTTTGAAGTACAATTAGATGACGCTGTAATAGGCACCAAACGTAAATGCCTCAGCGACATAGCAAAACTCTACGACCCAACGGGACTACTAGCTCCAGTCGTCATCAAGGCAAAGATATTCATGCAGAGGCTATGGTTAGCAGGCATTGGCTGGGATGAGGTTATGCCAGATGAGTTATTACGAGAGTGGATGACCTTTCGTCAGGATCTTTGGCAGCTTGCAAATTTGTCAATACCACGTCATCTTGGAATGCACCCAGGCCAGGAAACAACTATTCATGGTTTCTGTGATGCATCACTTCACGCTTATGCAGCCGTTATTTATGTTCGAACCATAGACGAGGAAGGCAAGGTTACAATACGTTTGCTCACGTCCAAGACTAGAGTAGCACCAGTTAAGACTTTATCCATACCGCGGCTCGAGCTCTGTGGAGCTCAACTATTGGTGTCAACGATGAAGACAATACGAGAGGCAATAGAGGTACTGAACGTTCCATATTTCCTGTGGACTGACTCTACAATTGTGCTGGCATGGTTACGACAATTACCAGTCAGATTCAAACCCTACGTTGGAAATCGAGTAAGCTTTATACAACAAAATAGTGAACCATCAGCTTGGCATCATATACCTACAACGTTCAACCCTGCGGACTGCGCTAGTCGAGGTCTATCAGTATCGCAGTTGGAGGCTCATACGCTTTGGTGGTCTGGACCCGATTTCTTACAACGAAGCAACACTTACCGGTCGGAAGGCATTGAAACTACATACATACCAGACGATGTTCAACAGTTGCAAGCAGAGGAGAGGTCAGCGGTCATGTTGATGACACACACACGAGTTAATCAAATCGATTTACTAATGACAAGACGACGGGATGGCCAGCTCTACAATTTCTTAGATCGCACAAATTCTCTAACGAAGCTTAAACGAATCATGGCCCATATTATTTATGCTGGTTCCATTCTTCAACTTCATTTCACAAGCAGCAAGGGACATACGGTGCCAGATTCCGATATATGCAGTGTAGAACGTTTGCATCAGGCAATGATCATCTTATCACGCTTGGACCAAAGGCAATGGTACAGACACGAAATTGACTCATGTCATCAGGCAAAGGATTTACCAGGTAATAGCCCACTTTTTTCGCTAAGTCCATTTCTCGATGACAGGCATATTTTACGAGTTGGTGGTCGGATTAAACGAGCGGCCGTAGATGCAGATCAAAGGCATCCCATAATCTTATCAAGGGAAGGCAGGCTTGCTTACTTGATTGTTTCGGAAGTTCATGAAACAACTTTACATGGTGGCGTACAGTTGATGCTTCAGATCATCAGACAAACACATTGGATCATAGGAGGCCGGGCACTTGTGAAGTCATATGTACACAACTGCGTCATTTGTCGCCTACAACGAGGTGCTGTAGCGAAGCAACGAATGGGCGACCTACCAAGGTATCGAGTAACTCGACATCGTCCATTTCTAATCTCAGGCGTAGATTATTGTGGCCCATTTCTAATTCGTTTGGGCACGAAGCGATCGAAGACGACAACGAAAACCTACGTGGCGATATTTGTATGCTTAGCAACGAAGGCAGTCCATATTGAACTCGCATCGGATCTATCATCAGAGGCATTTCTAAACGCATTTTCACGATTCATCAGCAGGCGAGGCCCATGTGAACAACTTCACTCTGACAATGGCACTAATTTTCATGGAGCGAATCGTCAACTTCAAGAAGACTTAAAGGAATGGCAGAACGAGCATGTGAAGCAACAATTGGCACATCGTGGTACAACATGGCATTTTATTCCTCCGGCTGCACCACACCAAGGTGGAATCTGGGAGGCTGCTGTCAAGGCGTTGAAAAGACATCTAGTGAGAGTGGTTGGCAACGAAACGATGAGCTATGAGCAGTTCAACACTTTGTTAATACGCATCGAGGCTTGCTTGAACTCCAGACCATTGGTGGCATTATACGACGATCCGGACGACAAGTTGGCATTGACCCCAGCTGATTTCCTGACTGGAGGTCCTCTTATTGCTCTTCCGGAACCTACCTATATGAACTTACCTACGAACCGTGTTAAGGAATGGAACTTAGTCCGGAGGTGGACTGAAGACATATGGCAACGTTGGCATCAGGAATACCTTTCAACTCTTCAGCAGAGAAGCAAATGGCGCAAGGCAGAGCAAAACGTAAAGATAGGCGATATTGTTGCAATCAAGAACGAAAATCTTCCACCAACCCAATGGAGTATTGGCCGAGTAACAGCAGTACACCCAGGCGAGGACCAGCTGGTGCGAGTAGTTACCACACAGCATTATGACAAGATCACAGGCAAGACTTTTACGAAGCAACGACCGATCCAAAAAGTCGTCATTCTACTTACCACAGAGGATTCAGAAACTAGTGTTTCAGAGGAGGCCGGGATGTTTGAGATTCATGAGCAAAAAACGATGGCATCCTGAACGCGCCCAGCTGTCATTGACATCATCATCTTTTTAGTTTTATCTTTGGCTTCGATAGTTTCATGTTTGTAATTTTTGCTCTCTGGCATTCGATTTCAGTCTGGCATTAAGGCAACTTGTTTCTTGGCATTCATTTTTAAATAAATTTATAACGTTTTGGTAAAAGTTGGTTTTCTTTTCGATTGAACATTTTTGGTGAACATTTTTGTGAACACAGGGATTTTTCAATGCCCTAACGAATGAGTTTGTAGGCAAGAGAAACAACGTGAAGGGGGAAGATGCTCACGAAAGGAACTGAATTTTCTGTGTGGGCAATACAGTTTTATTCCTAAATTGTTCCTCTTTTTGATGTGTGCATATTTTTTTGTCTGACCTTGTCGTTGTCATTCAAATATTTTAGTTCAAATAAATTTTGTTCAATAATTGTTGTGCTGCCATTATTTTTGCAATTGCAAACCAAAAATTAACTGTATCAAAACGTAAGTCTATTAAAAAAAAAACTAAGCAATCGTATTACTAATGTACGACAGAAGATATACAATTTCGTAGAGAACGCGATAGCAAAACTGAAAAAACATTTGGACTTGGAAAGAAGATAATTTCGTAAAAGGTGGTCTTGTTCCAAGTCGGCTTTAAAATAATGCAACCCACACACTGACAAAACCAAAAAATTGAGTTCAGAAGTATTATGAAATCACAAAATCTTTGGGTAAGTTCTCTTTTTTCCCTATTGAGATTATTTTGTTGAACAAATTTTCTTTGCAGATTAAACTCCTGTTAGATTAGATTTAGATTAGATTAACAAATGCTTTATTTTTCTTTAGATCTTACACAGATTATAAGTATATAAAATAATAAACTAACATTTTTAGAGCATGGCCTAAGCCGTCTGCCAGTTGACAATATAAACTTTAAAGTAAATTTTAAGTAATTTTTTTTTTTTTAATTTAAAAGAGTTCATCTATAATTTTTTTTCTGTATGAAAGAGCAAGCTTGACAAATTGAAACAGAACTTTCCAGTCAGCTCCATTGAGAATGGTTATCATTTCATCTTCACTGAGTAAACTCTTCCCGAAAACACTCCTCCGAGATTCCATTAAAATCGGGCATCTGCAAAGGAAGTGGTAGTTGTTTTCCCTTTCTCCTTGGTTGCACAGATTGCAGATTTCCGGGCGTTCCTCTCTGTGCGGTATAAAGTTGAGTGGCAGCAACTCTCCTCTTGTTTTTAAAACCAGTGACATGAGGTCGGTTGAGTACTCTTCCTTGAAATAACTTCTGGTTGAAAGATTGTAATCGAGCATTGCGTAAATACATCTGCTTGTTGACTCTCTCGCTCTTGCAACGAATTCCTCTCTTTTCTTCACATCAACTGCACTTATAAGATCATAAAGTTCAGCTTTCCATTGTTCTGGCCTACTTTCGTTTAAAGTAAGCTGACGGTCACAAAAAGTAGCTAAGTTGCTCCAACTCTCGAACCAAGATAACTTCCTTCTTAAAATTACCATAGTTATTTTTTTAGGCAGCCTGTTCTCGTTCATGGTTAACGTCTTCAATATGTAGTCTACTTGCATTTTGAGTGTCGAAATGAATAAAGGAGGAAGACCTGTCTCGAGCATGAGAATGTGATTTGGAGTACTGTTTGGAAGCCTCAAAGTTCTCTTTAGAAAATATCTCAAAAGATGTTCCACCTCACCGAATTCTTTGTGACCCCATACTTGTGCGGCGTAGCACATCACTGCCTTCGCCGTTGTTTCAAAAATTCGAAACTTTGAATTGAAATTAACGTCTTTGTTGTGCATAATGGACTTCCACGTTGCATTTAGCGCATTTTTGGATTTGGCCAGTTTCTCCACAATGTGGTTCCTCAGATTCAGATTTCTTGATATTTTTACTCCTAGGTAGTTATAGTCACTTACTACTTCGATTTCCTTGCTATCAAATCTCCACTTTTCGTTGCGACAGTTTGGGCCTCCACCGTTACGAAAGATCATAACCTTGGATTTACTGAGGTTTACCTGAAGCCTCCATTTGTAGCAGTATGCAGCTATTCTGTTTATCATCAACTGGAGACTTTCAGGCGTTTCAGCAAGTATCACAATGTCATCGGCGAATTTTAAAGATTTTACTAGAAGATTTGCTGCAACTTTTGCTCCACCCTGTAGATCATCCTCCATGTCGTCTATGAAGAGTGCAAACAAAAGAGGGCTTAAGTTACAACCTTGTCTTACTCCTATTTCCACTTCGTATGATTCCGCTACATCGTTGTTGAATGCGATTGCAGATGTTGTCGATTCGTACAATTTTTCCAAAATGCGTCCAAATTTTGTTGAAACACCCTTGTTGTAAAGTTTAAGCATCAGAGCTTTTCTGTCGATGGTGTCGAAGGCCGCTTTAAAATCTATGAAGAAGGCATATAATTTCTTTTTGTCTTTAATGAAAATGTCCGCAATGGATGTGAGCGAGTAGATTTGATCTATGGTTGAGTAGTTCTTGCGGAACCCGGCTTGAGACTCACCAAGGAGGTGGTTTATTTGAACCCAACTGTAGAGTCTTTTGTAGAGAAGCCTTGTAAGAATTTTCATTGATGTGTTCAGCAAGGATATTCCTCTATAGTTTGCAGGATCAGTGCGGTCACCTTTCTTGAATATGGGAGTGACGATGGAATCCTTAAAATAATTTGGTATGCATCCGTGTTCATAAGCCTGGTTAAGCGCTAGAGTAAAGTGTTCGATGAACGTAGGTGTGCTGAATTTGTAGAATTCCGGCGGTATTCCGTTGGAACCTGGAGCTTTGTTACATTTCAGTTCATCCAAAACTGCTTTTACCTCTGAGATACAGAACGGGGCGTCCAAGGCGTCGTCCGCCTGAAAGGGGATAGCAAATTGGAAGCTCGTAGCAAACTTGTCCTTTGTCAGGTTTTTGAAATGCTCGCATAAATCCTTCAGCTCGATCGGTAGGCAGGGTCGCGGTGGTTGACTGTCGTTGTTTATAAGGCGTACTTTGCTCCAAAACTGTGACGCGTTCCTGCAACTTGAAAGATCGTGGGCAATGTTCTCGAAGTATGCTTGACGCTTAGCCTTAAGCAGCGCTTTTAAAGTTTTGTTAGCGGACAAATATTCCCGCTTTAGATAGAGGTTTTGAGGGTACTTCCTTACAAGCTTTAACCAAGCAAATGATTTTTTTCTAGCTTGTGAGCAGTCTCTGTCAAACCATTTGTCACGAGGAGTAAAAACCCTGTTATTGTTCATCCTGCAAGATGTTGGTATCGATATAGCAATGGTGTCATCAATTTCGGCGAGATTAAGGTTTGTATTGGATGAAGGTGCAAGCTTTAAGGCAATGTTGGTGTCTAATTCTTCAGCATACGTATTCGCCATCGATTGTTTCCATTTGTATTTTATAGCTTTTGTTGTGCAAACATCTACGCGTTGTAGGCTCATTGGTAGCTGAATTGAAACTTGGATAGGGAGATGGTCCGAGTGAATCTGTGATACAACTTCGAAGTCATTCATTAGGTTACACCAATCCCCATTCACCATAGCATAATCAATAACTGAGTTGCCCTGAGGA
Source organism: Sphaerophoria taeniata (assembly GCA_943590905.1). Classification (NCBI taxonomy): domain Eukaryota; kingdom Metazoa; phylum Arthropoda; class Insecta; order Diptera; family Syrphidae; genus Sphaerophoria; species Sphaerophoria taeniata. The sequence goes on from OX016540.1 coordinate 1,937,265, forward strand.
CCGATAAAAGTGTAGTCACCATCAGCATCTCCCTGTGTACTTCCATTGCAGATACCAAGACCAAACGAATTACATAGATCAATAATTTTCTTTCCTTCTCGGTTTACAACAACATCTTTCGAATGACGGAGGTTCAAGTTCAAAGGTTTAAGTTCGCTTTCTATTGATCCTGTTCTGGCGTTGAAGTCCCCAATGAGCATGACGTTTTTAAGATCTGCAAGGTACAAGTTGTCTTCAAGCAAGTCAAAATGTCTATCCCAGCTAGTGCAGTTTAGATATACAGGAACCAAGGATAAAGTATGGTAGTTGGATTTGATTTCAATATACAGAAAGTCTTCGAGGTTCTTGAAAACGAATTCAACTCCTGTTATATTTAGTTTGCAGCCCATCAGTATGCCTCCGCTAGCCCTTCCTTTTCTATTTATTTTAACTGCTGATTGCCACTTGGTAGTATGGTTCGGGAAATATGATTCAAATTTAATGTTATGTTCTTCAGTTACATGAGTTTCAATTAATATAAAAATTTCATATTCATTAATAAAGTTTAAAAAATCTAAAGTTTGTATCTTATTATTTAAACCTGCTATATTATAACTTAAAATTCTAACGTTAACTTTATTTGAATTCTGACAGACGGCATCTACCTAATTCATTAAATTATTTATTAAGTTGGAATGTGCTGAAGTGTTAACCCCTGAGTCCCAACCGCAGATTTGCATTGTGTTGCCAGCCGAAGATGTACTTTGCCCAACTGACGTTTCTTGATGATTGACGTTTAGTCTGACATCTCTTCGTGAGTTTTGTTGAATTTGTAAACAGATTTGATGAAAAAAGTTTTTTTCCAGGTTGTTATCTTCAATTAATTTTTTAAAACCATCTACCTGATTAGTAACAAAACCTTGATTATCGGTCCATTCTACAATTATATTATTAATGCTGAGTCTGTCGTCGCGCAATGAAACTTTCATCCGAGGTTGAGTGATCTGAATGTGTTTTCTTAGTTGTAAGAGTTTGCTACGCTTCTGACGGATGGCTGGTGGGTAATCCCGACTTACGGATGCTCCGGTTCCTTTCAGTCTTTTAGCATTCCTCAAAACCTTAAATGCATTATTTTTGTTCTTAAATTCTGCCAAAGTTGTTACTGTTCCATTAGCTGAGCTTATCTCCCGTATATCTTGGATAGTGATTATATCTTGCGACTCCGATAGAGTTTTGCAGATGTTTTCGGTTTCTATGAGTGGATCATTTGAACCTTTTTTCAGTCGAAAAACTAAGTTGGCCGCATTAGCTGATGTTTTTATCTGGTTAATTTCATTTTGCAGGGAAATGCACTTTGTGTTTAAAGAAATCAGTGACTCCTTCAGTTTCTCATTTTCGGTTTTAACCTCAATTATCTCACTGCGAAGTCCAACAATGTCATCCTTCGTAGCAACGTCTTTGAGTTTTAAGTCGAACATTTGGCGTAATTCCTGGATGGACATGGATCCGACTAATTGAGACATGCTTTTTTCTTTTTTTGAGTTTAACGATGCTAATTCGGGGGAGGTCTCACCAACTTTACGCTTGTTGCTCATCAATAAATTTTAATGTATATATATTAAGTTAATTAAAATGGCTACTATTGATCTTGTTAATGACTATGTGATCTTTCAAATTGATTCAAATAGTGATACTAGTTTGAAATTGGAAAATCTGTGAATCACACTTGCTTTTCGGTTTCCGGTTTGGTCACTTTGAGATGAAAAATAATTTTTTAACTTTTTATTAATTAAAGAAAATAACAATTTGTACAGAGCACTTTTGTATGTCTTCTATATAACACTAGCCAGAGTTGCCAACTCAACTCCTGTTCTTTAGCAAGGATGCATAGAAAAATACACTATGAATCAGAGCCTAGCGCCTAGGTGCTCATGTGAGTAGTGTGGCAAGAACTTTTCTTCGTCGTCACCCGATGAAGACGACACACAGAAGAAACATTCCAATGTGACTTGTGACTATCCTCATCAACGCTAAGGTCATTTGCATATTCAAGTACACTGAAATGCCTTGCTTATGTTTACATTGTATGACAGGCTATCCTACATAATGTACATGCAAAGTAAGAGGGAAATATCAAATCAGTGGATATATAATATTTGCCTTTAATTTTCAGACTACGCTTTTCATTTGAAAGCAACACATTTCATGACAATGGATGAAATAATGAAAATCTATATTTTACAACATACAGGAGGACTTCAATGGATAAACAAACAATAATTTTTTGCTTCCTTAGGAAATGGCATATGCCCGTGAGGTATGCGAGTACAATACCCTTGTTAACAAGGGAGCTTTGCGACCAAAACTCGTACAGAAATTAACCAAGTCGCTGAGCGGTTCGAAGACCAGAAAATCTCTGAAATTTGGGAGATCATGAAGTACATGGTAAACGTGACTCCGGTCTCTCGAAGTCGCGATCCAATTCAGAGTTCAATTTTGAAGCAACTTCCGGAACATAAACGGTCAAAATCAAAATTACGTCTACCACATTTGTGAACGGGTAAACTAAATTTATTACAATCATGGGCATGAAAGTAAAGGTTGCAATCAAAAAGAGAATCTTCGGACAGTTTAAAGTTAACTAATTTAGTTTTTTCACTTATAATAACCTTACAAAAAGCTTTCACACTGTTTATTTACTATTTTTTAACTTTAATCAATCTTAAGCACTTCGATACACGTCTGATCACTCTAAATAATCACTCACGAAAAAAATAAAATAAAAATAATTTACTGAATCACAATACAAGTCAGAACAACAATGGATACGCCCGAGAAGGCCACCGATCAAACTTCATTACCCATAATGACACCAAAATCAGCTGCCGCAGAGCCCACGAAATTCTCATTGAAACGAGCAGAATCCTCTGAAACGCTAACATCTTCATTTCAAGGAATCATTGACGGTACAGTGTTCATAAGCCTGGTTAAGCGCTAGAGTAAAGTGTTCGATGAACGTAGGTGTGCTGAATTTGTAGAATTCCGGCGGTATTCCGTTGGAACCTGGAGCTTTGTTACATTTCAGTTCATCCAAAACTGCTTTTACCTCTGAGATACAGAACGGGGCGTCCAAGGCGTCGTCCGCCTGAAAGGGGATAGCAAATTGGAAGCTCGTAGCAAACTTGTCCTTTGTCAGGTTTTTGAAATGCTCGCATAAATCCTTCAGCTCGATCGGTAGGCAGGGTCGCGGTGGTTGACTGTCGTTGTTTATAAGGCGTACTTTGCTCCAAAACTGTGACGCGTTCCTGCAACTTGAAAGATCGTGGGCAATGTTCTCGAAGTATGCTTGACGCTTAGCCTTAAGCAGCGCTTTTAAAGTTTTGTTAGCGGACAAATATTCCCGCTTTAGATAGAGGTTTTGAGGGTACTTCCTTACAAGCTTTAACCAAGCAAATGATTTTTTTCTAGCTTGTGAGCAGTCTCTGTCAAACCATTTGTCACGAGGAGTAAAAACCCTGTTATTGTTCATCCTGCAAGATGTTGGTATCGATATAGCAATGGTGTCATCAATTTCGGCGAGATTAAGGTTTGTATTGGATGAAGGTGCAAGCTTTAAGGCAATGTTGGTGTCTAATTCTTCAGCATACGTATTCGCCATCGATTGTTTCCATTTGTATTTTATAGCTTTTGTTGTGCAAACATCTACGCGTTGTAGGCTCATTGGTAGCTGAATTGAAACTTGGATAGGGAGATGGTCCGAGTGAATCTGTGATACAACTTCGAAGTCATTCATTAGGTTACACCAATCCCCATTCACCATAGCATAATCAATAACTGAGTTGCCCTGAGGACCGATAAAAGTGTAGTCACCATCAGCATCTCCCTGTGTACTTCCATTGCAGATACCAAGACCAAACGAATTACATAGATCAATAATTTTCTTTCCTTCTCGGTTTACAACAACATCTTTCGAATGACGGAGGTTCAAGTTCAAAGGTTTAAGTTCGCTTTCTATTGATCCTGTTCTGGCGTTGAAGTCCCCAATGAGCATGACGTTTTTAAGATCTGCAAGGTACAAGTTGTCTTCAAGCAAGTCAAAATGTCTATCCCAGCTAGTGCAGTTTAGATATACAGGAACCAAGGATAAAGTATGGTAGTTGGATTTGATTTCAATATACAGAAAGTCTTCGAGGTTCTTGAAAACGAATTCAACTCCTGTTATATTTAGTTTGCAGCCCATCAGTATGCCTCCGCTAGCCCTTCCTTTTCTATTTATTTTAACTGCTGATTGCCACTTGGTAGTATGGTTCGGGAAATATGATTCAAATTTAATGTTATGTTCTTCAGTTACATGAGTTTCAATTAATATAAAAATTTCATATTCATTAATAAAGTTTAAAAAATCTAAAGTTTGTATCTTATTATTTAAACCTGCTATATTATAACTTAAAATTCTAACGTTAACTTTATTTGAATTCTGACAGACGGCATCTACCTAATTCATTAAATTATTTATTAAGTTGGAATGTGCTGAAGTGTTAACCCCTGAGTCCCAACCGCAGATTTGCATTGTGTTGCCAGCCGAAGATGTACTTTGCCCAACTGACGTTTCTTGATGATTGACGTTTAGTCTGACATCTCTTCGTGAGTTTTGTTGAATTTGTAAACAGATTTGATGAAAAAAGTTTTTTTCCAGGTTGTTATCTTCAATTAATTTTTTAAAACCATCTACCTGATTAGTAACAAAACCTTGATTATCGGTCCATTCTACAATTATATTATTAATGCTGAGTCTGTCGTCGCGCAATGAAACTTTCATCCGAGGTTGAGTGATCTGAATGTGTTTTCTTAGTTGTAAGAGTTTGCTACGCTTCTGACGGATGGCTGGTGGGTAATCCCGACTTACGGATGCTCCGGTTCCTTTCAGTCTTTTAGCATTCCTCAAAACCTTAAATGCATTATTTTTGTTCTTAAATTCTGCCAAAGTTGTTACTGTTCCATTAGCTGAGCTTATCTCCCGTATATCTTGGATAGTGATTATATCTTGCGACTCCGATAGAGTTTTGCAGATGTTTTCGGTTTCTATGAGTGGATCATTTGAACCTTTTTTCAGTCGAAAAACTAAGTTGGCCGCATTAGCTGATGTTTTTATCTGGTTAATTTCATTTTGCAGGGAAATGCACTTTGTGTTTAAAGAAATCAGTGACTCCTTCAGTTTCTCATTTTCGGTTTTAACCTCAATTATCTCACTGCGAAGTCCAACAATGTCATCCTTCGTAGCAACGTCTTTGAGTTTTAAGTCGAACATTTGGCGTAATTCCTGGATGGACATGGATCCGACTAATTGAGACATGCTTTTTTCTTTTTTTGAGTTTAACGATGCTAATTCGGGGGAGGTCTCACCAACTTTACGCTTGTTGCTCATCAATAAATTTTAATGTATATATATTAAGTTAATTAAAATGGCTACTATTGATCTTGTTAATGACTATGTGATCTTTCAAATTGATTCAAATAGTGATACTAGTTTGAAATTGGAAAATCTGTGAATCACACTTGCTTTTCGGTTTCCGGTTTGGTCACTTTGAGATGAAAAATAATTTTTTAACTTTTTATTAATTAAAGAAAATAACAATTTGTACAGAGCACTTTTGTATGTCTTCTATATAACACTAGCCAGAGTTGCCAACTCAACTCCTGTTCTTTAGCAAGGATGCATAGAAAAATACACTATGAATCAGAGCCTAGCGCCTAGGTGCTCATGTGAGTAGTGTGGCAAGAGCTTTTCTTCGTCGTCACCCGATGAAGACGACACACAGAAGAAACATTCCAATGTGACTTGTGACTATCCTCATCAACGCTAAGGTCATTTGCATATTCAAGTACACTGAAATGCCTTGCTTATGTTTACATTGTATGACAGGCTATCCTACATAATGTACATGCAAAGTAAGAGGGAAATATCAAATCAGTGGATATATAATATTTGCCTTTAATTTTCAGACTACGCTTTTCATTTGAAAGCAACACATTTCATGACAATGGATGAAATAATGAAAATCTATATTTTACAACATACAGGAGGACTTCAATGGATAAACAAACAATAATTTTTTGCTTCCTTAGGAAATGGCATATGCCCGTGAGGTATGCGAGTACAATACCCTTGTTAACAAGGGAGCTTTGCGACCAAAACTCGTACAGAAATTAACCAAGTCGCTGAGCGGTTCGAAGACCAGAAAATCTCTGAAATTTGGGAGATCATGAAGTACATGGTAAACGTGACTCCGGTCTCTCGAAGTCGCGATCCAATTCAGAGTTCAATTTTGAAGCAACTTCCGGAACATAAACGGTCAAAATCAAAATTACGTCTACCACATTTGTGAACGGGTAAACTAAATTTATTACAATCATGGGCATGAAAGTAAAGGTTGCAATCAAAAAGAGAATCTTCGGACAGTTTAAAGTTAACTAATTTAGTTTTTTCACTTATAATAACCTTACAAAAAGCTTTCACACTGTTTATTTACTATTTTTTAACTTTAATCAATCTTAAGCACTTCGATACACGTCTGATCACTCTAAATAATCACTCACGAAAAAAATAAAATAAAAATAATTTACTGAATCACAATACAAGTCAGAACAACAATGGATACGCCCGAGAAGGCCACCGATCAAACTTCATTACCCATAATGACACCAAAATCAGCTGCCGCAGAGCCCACGAAATTCTCATTGAAACGAGCAGAATCCTCTGAAACGCTAACATCTTCATTTCAAGGAATCATTGACGGTACAGTTGAGAAAGCCATGAAGCGAAAACATGAATCACCCACGACAGAAGACAAGCCACAGACTCATCTGAAGCAGAAATGAAACCTCCGAAACCTACAACTGCGGAGAATCCAAAACGACAGTCAAGTACAACTCTCAAACTACCGACAATTGAGCAAAGTCCACCAACTCCCTCCGACTTACCGCAGCGTCAAAGGAAAACCTCCCTCAAACAAATAGAACCGGCAGAACCCTTACAGAAAGAACGAACTTAACGGCAGAACGAACTACAAAAGAACAAGAACAAATACCAATTGCGCCGCAAAGAGGCGAAAAAGCATCCGAAGAGCTCATTGCCTTTCCGATGAACAAAGTTGTAAATGATCGCGCAATTGGATGCGTTCCACGATGCGTCCCTGATGCCACCTCCATCAATTCTCTCTCAATTTCTCAATGTCCCAAGACATAGGACCAATTATGGAATGCACGAACCCTTGACACGGATGAGTAGGCTTTTGAATTGTAATTCAGATCTCATTGACCTGCACTTTAATAAAAATAAACTTAAGACTATACTTAAAACCAGTGTGGTACGCCCATAAATGTTTTTTGTTTGTCTAATTTTGTATTAGTTTCATTTATTTGTATCAGTATATGTAATGTTTTTTGTGAACTTGACAAGTGTCTTCCACACACTTAGGTATTTACCTTTTTACTTTGTTTTTAATTTTTTTTTCTCAAATTTTTGACTTTAAAATTTTTGTTTTCTAAAATTTTGTACTTTTTCCTTTTCGACCTTTTTGTAAAATTTTAATTTGTAATTTTATATTTTTACTTGCGACATATAGAATAGGTATATGGCAAGTATTGAATTCGTAAAAAAAAATTTGAGGTAATGATGAGATATGACATTACGATGATAGAGAAGTCGAAAAAAGTGGGTCCGGCGATTCCGTCCGTCTGTCTGTCTGTCTGTCTGTAAACGCATCTACAGCCTTAACCACTGGTCCGATTGACTTCAAACTTGAAAATTAAAGGTTTGAGCGAATTCGCGTGGGTCGTTTTTTTGATTTTATTCTTAAGATCAAAATTTAGGGTAGCCACCATACGATTTTTTTGGCCAAAAACCAAAAGCTTCAATTTTCTCAAAAACGGCTCCTACGATTTTTTTTAAACTTCCTCGAAAATTTTTGTTTAAAACTTTGACGTATTTTATGTAAATAAAATATTTTTGTATTGCTCTAAAACGGTACCGCCCATAGAACCGTTTTTTTGTTATCAGATTTTCCCGAAAAATAAAAGTCCGATCAGAGTAATTTTTTTTTGAAAGTACGTTTGTATTGCTTAAATAATATTTTGTATTCGAAAAAATTTCAAAAAAAATTTTGGATTTTTAAAAAATATTTTTAAACCTTTTTTTTAAATTCTGTATCTCAAAACAGATGAATATTAAAAATTGAAATATACTTGTAAAATGTATAGTTACACTTTCTTGAATACTGCATACCCAAATTAATTTTAAGACATTTTCGAAAAAATTTTATATACAAAAAATTAATTTAAAAAAAAAACGCTCCGACGATTTCTTAAAAAAAAAAATTGAAAAATCAACAATTTCTCAAGAAATCATACGACATCAATTTTTTTCAGATAGAATCTTTTTTTGAGGTACATATTTCAATTTAAATTTTTATTTACGAATATTAATATTTTTTATGAGTTATAATTTGGAATACAGGAGCAAGTTCGTACGACCGAGTCGTGCACATTTTTTTTTGTTTTTCCTGTTTGACCCTGCTTGCATTAAGCAGTCCCTAATGCTAACTCTTTTCATCCATCGTTTCCAATGTCTTTCTTGATATCACCCAATCAAACGGTGGAGATAAAAGTTCTCAAAGCGGAAAATGGCACACAGTCAATTGAGGTGAGGATTGTTGTTGCATCAAGTGAATCACCGACTACAGTTGAAATTGTTGAAATTCTCCCCAACCTTGAGGAAAAATCGAGAAGCAGTAGAAATTATACCTCAAACGCCCTCGCAAACAGAAATGCTATCAAAACCACTCAATAATTCTAAGCTGGTTACTCAACAAATTGCCACTTCAATACCCAATCGCCGTGAAGCCTTGCCACAAGTTATCGAATGTAAGGTTCTTTCGCCGGATGAGGAAATCGATTTGAGTCTTCTCACAAACAAAACTCTCATTGGCCTTATATTACCCAAGAAAAGGTACAAACAAGATCAGAATTGGATAACCTCGGAACAAATTCCGGAGGATGAATCCATTTATTTGGATTTGTCAGCAGTGACGCAGCCAACTGCGGCACAAAAGTCACCAACCAACAAAGAAATCGAAGAACAAAATCAATCTATTGCTTCGGAGGGAACCGAAGTAATTGAGAGCAGTGAAGAAGTCTCAACGAAAGACACTAAATCCTTGCTCCCAAATCAAATGCCTGAAAAACTTACAGAACCCCCCACGTGTCTCGCGGGTAGTGCGATTTCTCCAACAAAAGTGGACGACACCGAATTTAATCCCCGCCTCCTGCTAAAACGCAGCAAAGAAGAGCTCAAATCCACTGAGCCCTTAGTTGATCCCAGTCTCCAAAGCGAACCCAATGGTCCTGACGACATCCAATGTGCTCTCTGCATGGGATACACAACCAAAAAGGCATGGATGAAGCATATAAGGTCTCATTATGGCGTTGGATGGATTGTTGGCCAACCGCCACCATTGAATCTACATATCCGCAAGTCGGTGCGCAGCTATTTCCATGCATTCTTCAAAAATCCCAAAATCAAAGGTTTGAAGTGTCGTATATATGGTTCCTGCCTACGAACGGGTCACGGACTGTTCTTTCATCTTGAGCGGTGTTGCCTCACCCAAGAAGAGATTAGTCGAGTTGTTTGTGAATATTGCACGAAGGATTACACAAAAGCTTCATATCTTAATCACAAGCGGAAATGTCGGAAATATCTGAAGAAGATTGTAGAGGAATCAAAAGCCTTGGAGACTGTTGTAAGCACCGAAGGAACCTCGCAGTCACAGGAGGAAGTACTTTCAAACACCGGACGACTAAAAAGGAAATGTGTAATTAAGTGAGTTCGTATTCTCCTGGACAGCTGTGTTGGGCAAAATTTAATTGCAAGGTACAATTAAAAATAACAATTAATTAATTGTTAATTGTGATTTAACAATTAACAATTAATTAATTGTTAATTGTGACTTTTCAATTAACAATTAATTAATTGTTAATTGTAAGTTTTTCAATTAACAATTAAGCAATTGTTAATTGTGCTTGCAAATAAACTTAATAATAATAATAATAAAAGGAGGAAGGAGGAATAGCTCCAAGCTGCGCTAAATCAATCCTCTAGTTGCGATGTGATACGAGAAAGACATAGACAGAAGTAATGTTCGTGGTCTTAAGTTTGAGCGAGAGCGAGACAAGTGTCAACAAAAGGGGACATAACACCCCTGTTCTGATTTTCATTTACGAAAGAAAAACTTTCGTTTTCAAAGCAGAGGTGTTCTTAATTTTTTCGTATTCAATTCGTTTTGATTTTGTTGACCGAATTTGAAATCGTAAATTTAAAATTTAAGTCATTTCAGAGAAATATTTGTCAAAAATTGAAAGGCAAATTCTTACGAAATTAAGAACACAGTTTTTTAGCTGTGCGAAAATCAATTTCGAAAACGAATTCAATTCGGAGCGAAAATCAGAACAGGGGTGAATATGACAGTGTACAGTGAAATATGATATTTAATTGTTAGTTTTAATTGCTTCTTACAACAATTAAAAATATTAATTGCAATATTTTAATTGTGTCTCGCAATTAACATGCGTTAATTTAAATAAATTAATTGTAATATGCAATTAACAGATTAATTGCAATTAAAATTAATTGCAATTAAATCAATTGCAATTAATTTTTCAATCAATTACTAAGATAATTAAAATATTAATTAATTAATGCCCAACACTGCTGGACAGACGTTTCAAATCTTATTATTTTGTCATTTCAGGGCCGAAACAAAGCTCAAGAATCTGAACGAACTTGACAAGTGTCTTCCACACACTTATTTACTTTTTTACTTTGTTTTTTATTTTTTTTCTTCAAATTTTTGACTTTAAAATTTTTGTTTTCTAAAATTTTGTACTTTTTTCTTTTCGTACTTTTTGTAAAATTTTAATTTGGAATTTAATATTTTTTTTTGTTTTGCCTGTTTGACCCTGCTTGCATTAAGCAGTTCCTAACTCTTTTCATCCATAATTTCCAATGTCTTTCTTGATATCACCCAATCAAACGGTGGAGATAAAAGTTCTTAAAGCGGAAAATGCCACACAGTCAATTGAGGTGAAGATTGTTGTTGCAGCAAGTGAATCACCGACTACAGTTGAAATTGTTGAAATTCTCCCCAACCTTGAGGAAAACTCTGTCGGAGAAGCAGTAGAAATTATACCTCAAACGCCCTCGCAATCAGAAATACTATCAAAACTACTCAATAATTCTATGCTGGTTACTCAACAAATTACCAGTTCAATACCCAATCGCCGTGAATCCTTGCCACAAGTTATCGAATGTAAGGTTCTTTCGCCGGATGAGCAAATCGATTTGAGTCTTCTCACAAACAAAACTCTCATTGGCCTTACATTACCCAAGAAAAGGTATACACAAGATCAGAATTGGATAACCTCGGAACAAATTCCGGAGGATGAATCCATTTATTTGGATTTGTCAGCAGTAACGCAGCCAAGTGCGGCACAAAAGTCACCAACCAACAAAGAAATCGAAGAACAAAATCAATCTATTGCTTCGGAGGGAACCGAAGTAATTGAGAGCAGTGAAGAAGTCTCAACGAAAGACACTAAATCCTTGCTCCCAAATCAAATGCCTGAAAAACTTACAGAACCCCCCACGTGTCTCGCGGGTAGTGCGATTTCTCCAACAAAAGTGGACGACACCGAATTTAATCCCCGCCTCCTACGCAGCAAAGAAGAGCTCAAATCCACTGAGCCCTTAGTTGATCCCAGTCTCCAAAGCGAACCCAATGGTCCTGACGACATCCAATGTGCTCTCTGCATGGGATACATAACCAAAAAGGCATGGATGAAGCATATAAGGTCTCATTATGGCGTTGGATGGATTGTTGGCCAACCGCCACCATTGAATCTACATATCCGCAAGTTGGTGCGCAGCTATTTCCATGCATTCTTCAAAAATCCCAAAATCAAAGGTTTGAAGTGTCGTATATGTGGTTCCTACCTACGAACGGGTCGCGGACTGTTCTTTCATCTTGAGCGGTGTTGCCTCACCCAAGAAGAGATTAGTCGAGTTGTTTTTGAATATTGCACGAACGATTACACAAAAGCTTCATATCTTAATCACAAGCGGAAATGTCGGGAATATCGGGAGGAAGTACTTTCAAACACCGGACGGCTAAAAAGGAAGTGTGTAATTAAGTGAGTTCGTATTCTCCTGGACAGACGTTTCAAATCTTATTATTTTGTCATTTAAGGGCGAAACAAAGCTCAAGAATCTGTACGAAACTCCTGATTTTATTCCCGAAGAGGTTTGTACGTTTTAGTTTGGTTTACTGTAAAACCATCAGTTTTCTATACTCTTTCCAGTTAGTGAAACACATTCCAAGCACAAGTATCGAGGCAATCAGAGAAAGGTGGAAAATGGAGATCAATAGTCTAAGCAAGGGGTTTTTGTGCCAGCAAGAAATGCGAGTTCACTGCGACCACAATCGAGGACCTTGAGGAGCATTATGTTCAAACGATCTGCCAGTACTTCGAGAAACCCTGCTATTTCTGTATGAAATGTAAAATTAATAGTGAAAACGATAAGGACGCAGTTGTCCAGCATGTAAACAAGAAGCATTTGCCACGACAAACGAGGAAATGCGATGACGGTGATGCGGAGATTCAGAGCCGGATTAAGAAGCTTATAGGCCCGGGGCAGCAAAGAAGTTTATTATTATTTTCCAAGAAAAAATGGATAGTTACTTACAGTTGAGTTTATACCTACTTCTATATTGTGAAACCAAGAATATATTATTTTAATATTTAACCCTAGAAAGCTATCCTTGTTGTGGACCTGCAAAAGGCAAATGATTATCACTTTATCAGCAAAAAGAACCACACAAAAATTGCATAGACTTACCCATTCCTCAGTGTCCAATCCAATAGTTCCGCTTACTGGTTTCCGCCTTCTTACAGGGAAGATGTCTTCCAACACACTTGTTTGTTGTTTTGCACAGGCAAGTGAATTTTCAGATACATACAGATTCATCGATGAAAGTCGATGAACATCGGGTTACTTCTATGCTTAAGAATGCGTTGGTTGAATAAAGAGGCACACGCGTAGCGAGAAGTAGAAGCGGAAACGGGAAAGAAAACAAATTTGTTCTATTCAGCGAAAAAATAATAACCCGGGTTACTTTTATAAGAAAATACATGTTGATTGAATTGTAAGTAATGTCGCAAGCGTTGCTGTTGTATGATTTGCTTATATACATGTTGCATGAAGTTTGTTTGTTGATATTGAGATTTACAAAAGGTAAGTCGATAGGAATAGACTTATATTATGGTGCCTTCGCCACTGATAGCTTCCGTTTGTAGTCACGTTACGTACATGTTTCATAGATGATGCTTGCAACCGTAACCGTAGAATACCCTATCCGGAACATCCAAGCAAGCACTTGTTTTGGAACTCCTTGTGAAAGATACCTTACCAATATTTGAATAAAATGAATTGAATATTATAATGAAAAGAACCTACAACAGAACCAGAAACATTCGAGCACTGGGTTTAATTGGCTTCCTCCAGAATGTTTTTTTTTTTCAAATAAGGTTCAATCAGTGTTCGGAGGATCTCAAAAGTTTCATGAGACATCTATGATCTTATAACATTGTTCTGGATCCTTTTCCTTCATAAATTCAAAGTTTTGGGCATAGAAACCTGTCACATCTCGGGCTAGGTTTAATTCGCGATCCAACCAACGTCTTTTTGAGTGTTGCTAATTTACCAATTAAATCAATCTTGTAAATTTTTGTCATCATGTCCATGTTTATTATTGTTTTTTTATTATTGATACAGAAAAGACAAAGCTGCTTTTATGAATTTAAAACTCTTTTTGAAACAGCTAATTACTTAATTGACGGATGTCACTCAGAGTTCAATCCGAAGTATAGTAGCGTAACGGAGTCAACGCTAACATCAAAGCAGCTTTGCGTTTTCGGCTTTATACTTCTTTTTGAAAAGTTTCTAGTTCAAAATATCGTTATATTACAATCCAATCAAATTCTTACGTTAAAATATCGTTACGTTACATCAAATCAGGATTACGTTCGAATAATAAGGGTAATAGATTGGCATATAAAGTTATATATTTTTAATAGTAAAATTTTGTGTTGTTATACATTTTAATAATATTGTTTTTTATTTTATTGTTTATTTAATTGATGGCATTTTTATCAGCGACGATAAGCTGAACCAAACACACATGATAAAGAAACATTTTCTTCAAAATATTCCCCGCTTTAAGATTTGATAATTATTTATTTTAAATATTTCACCAATGTATCTTGTCACCGCCCACACGCCTATATTGAAACGATTAACGATTTATGATGGGAGTTTTAGATTAGACTTAATTTATCGCGACAACTGTGTGGGTTTTACCCTCTTAATATTTTAAACATTCTAAAATCCTAAAACTGTTGTATGCCTGCACGTGATGGTTTATTTAAAATAAATTATATTAATATATTTACCTATTTAGTTAATTACAATAAAAATGATAAATAAATTTATTAGCTTAAAAATTATGACACGCGATGACAAATGGCAGAAGAGGGATTTAATAACAAAAGTTATGTTTATGAAAAACGAGGTGGAATTTCGAGCTAGATTACTTGTTTTGAAATGGCTGTCGGCAGCTGTATTGGATTTTGACATTTTAAGACAAAATAACAAGGAGTGGAGGCGTTCGAAGAAGAGTAAAGCTCTGAAATCACAAATTTATGAACTATAAGTAATTCTTTTATTTATTTGACTTTTGCAAGCCGATTGTCTCCCGGATGTCAATAGTTCTTGGAAAAAATAAGAAACGCAATTTGAAGTAGTATTATAGAAACGGTATGGACACCTAGGTCTATCAATTCCATGCTTTGAAACAAAATGCTAGCTGTCTGGTACCTCAATTGGAGATTGGGTCTTAATATTTGCTTAAGGTTGAAGGCATGATTCTAAAATAGAGAACGTGAATAGAAACGTGAAATATTAGCGGAAACCCTTCACTGCTATTGGACAACGGTTATTTGATGTAGGTATGTACTTACATATTATATTCATCGATACTCCAAGAAAAAAAAAACTACCAAATCATATCTCCCACTCTCTCACAAAACCTGATAAGTTCGTTAACTTACAATCAGGCTATAAGTCAGCAAAACAAACAAACTCATCGAATTCTTATGAAAAATTAATATTTGAAAAAAAAAATAAACAAAATTACACTGAACTCTCACGAAATCCAAAGAAATCATAACATTACGAAGCAATCAAACAGACATTGGTCTTTTGGGTACAAATGGGCGTTTTCACCCTCAAGCACTCAAACATTCCAAGACTTACAGTGTTTGTATTTTGTTTGTTTCCATTCAAACTCTTTTGTTGTGTTAAGGTAAAAGATTAATTTGGTCGACATTGACGCAACTCAAGTCGATGACATCTGTCTTCTCCGCATGTCTCAGTGAATTTGTTTATACGAAAAATACCAAATTAATTGCCTCTAGATACAAATTTGTTTATTCTTATGCAATATGAAATCAAGCAGTAATAATTTAACAGCTTTTGATTTCTTTTTTCTTTTTCGACCCAGACTTCAAAATATTCATTTGATATTTTTTGTTCATTTTTTTGCCTGAATAAATTAAGAAATTCTTCGCATCTTTAAACACAAAACTAGTTAAGCTCCGAATAATGTTGTTATTTTTATTTTGACGCCTTGAATGCAAACGGATGTGCTTCTATTTTAAGCGAAAGCATTTCACAGCCATTTAAAAAAAACACAAATGCTTGAAATTTAACCTTAAAATGTCCATCGTACACTCACTCGATATGAAGTAGCTTTTCAAGAATTTATGGTATATCCCAAAATAAATTTTTAAAACTAATTAAGCATATCTAAAGTCCAAATAGCCTGAAACTAATGGAAACATTTGCACATCTTCATTCGGACTTAGAAATCAGTTGCAGAGTGCTTTGAGCGAAAGTCAATCAATCAGAAGGTGGACAGGATATGCCGGTTCACTACTAGAAACACGAGAACATTGATGTTTGTTTTTTTCATTAATTATTTTGAGTAAATTAAGTCAATCTCATCAATTCAAAGATAAAATTTGATATTTCTAAGGCTATGGCACGTCAATAGAATAGGTAACCTTCAAATATTGGCCTATTGATAGAGGCGCCTGCCAAACATGACTTGACATTGATAGGGGTTCATTGAAATTTCAATCGGTGACGAGCTTTTATGTGTTACGTGTTTGAATTCTGTTTTGAACATAATGTGCCCTAAAGTTGAAATTTGATTTATCAGAAACAAACTGTCAATAAATTTGAAAATTTTATACCGCTGGAATGACCTTGTATTAACATTCACAGTAAGATGGCAACTCATACAAATGAGATGTGACTTTTTTGTGATAATTTGTTCTATAAACATGTTTATTGCTTCAATTGAATTTTTATTTATCACAGTTCAACAATTCATACCAATCGAAAAAAAAAATAAATTCAACCTTAACATAGATTCCTTACTATTTTCCCAGACATATTTTAAGAAAAAAATTAAAACAAAAAAATCATCGATTTACACCAGCTGTCTAAGTCATTGTCATTGACCATCAGACAGTCAATGAATCAAACCATCATCAAACCCATTATCGAAGTCTGAATCATACCGTCATAATTCAACAAAAATGTGTAGGTATGTTTCCATTTACCTCCCTCAAATACAAACTCATTAGGCTGCACTTCAGTCCCACGGGCGTTCCCCCAATGAATCTCAGCCTGACCTTTGACTTCACCATTTTGCGCTTTCATTACCACTAGAACAATTTGGTTTAAGACTAAGGTCTCTTGTATTTCAAACCTCTCATTAGATTACCCGTGCACACTGACCAATTCCTCAGCTTTAGTCATAATTAATGGGCCAGCATTAAAAAACATTTAACTCACTGGGTGCACTTTAGCATTAGCCTTTAAGCAATAGGCAGAACCCATCACCCACCAAAAGCTAAATTGTTTCGTAATTTCATCAACACACTGTTTCATAAAATATCTACAAAAGGCTAATTAACCACAACCTCGAAGAGCTTCAAAAACGACTAATCGGTCCAGCATTAGATTCTAAGTCTTAGATCCAGCGCAGAGCTGGAAATGTCGCCATCTAGACTTAAAACTCTTGTCGGACGGACTAGACTTGCGGGAAGAGGTATTGTTGGCGACACAGGTTGTCATGCTGTGCACGCTGGGCTTGTTGTAGTTGCAGAGGTGCTTAACAAAATTCTTGGTTGTCGCCGAGTACATGTTCTTTGGAGGCTGTCCGCATGGTTTGAACATGGATTTTAGGCGATAAACAAATTATAGCAGCCTCAGGCGGTGTCTTGCATGTGAATTTCAAAAGGCAAGCAGAAGCATTGTTAACGTTCCTTGATCGTTTACGTTCGACAATCCCACACTAAGAAGTATGTGTATCTCTTGTGAAATTCCTACAATTTCAGTTTCCCACCGAGATCACATCGATTTAAATCAATTATTAGCACATCATGGCAACGCAATTTGCTTAGTCAAGTGTACCGTTTTATATTCATACAATTAACAATCTTTAGTTTTGTGTGTACACAAATAAAACGGGGAGCTTGCATCTGCGCAAACGCCACACTCTTGCTGTTAGATAGACAATGGTCATTATGGTTTCGGCTTCTCATGACTTGGCCCCAGCCCCATGCTGGTTGACATCTAGAGACATCAATACTTATCAGATGACTTCGACACATGGGGCTGTGCAGAGTCAGAGTGTAGTTGTTGTTACGCCATTGGAATATGATTATAAAAATGCTTGTATCGCACCATGGATGCAACGGCTACACCTCCGCCAAAAATGAGTATCCAAGAGGGTCTTTAGACTGAGCTATGGTAATTGCATATCGGTCGATGTACTTAGTAAATCAAAATAGCCAAACAGATAAGTATGACATCGAATTTATCTGCTAGATTTGCATTTCTACAAGTCACACACTGTTGGAGTCGCGCAGTCATAGTGACATAGAGAGAGATGATTTGCGTGTAAATTGGATGTTAGGTTAGGTTGCTGCAGGTTAGTGGGACAAATACATGAAGTTGAGGAAGTTGAACTTTAGCGACCATTAATCATTTTGTTAAGATTTTTGTTTATGTTCGGAAAAATAACTAGAGAAGAGTTTTGAAGCATAAACAACTTTGGAATTTCAATTAAGACATTTGGATGTCAAGTTGTGTGGTACGAGGTAAGCGAGATCTTCTTTTATATTGCATCGGTTGCATATAAAATAAATTTGTTCTTAGGGTGCAAGATATTTGCACTCGAAAAATGTAAATTGTTTTGGGTGAAGGATAAGAGATCTCTCTATTATTGCTCTTGGGTGTTTGTTACTTTCAATATTGCATCTTGATGACAGTGCGAGTGGCTGTTTATAAAGTTCTATCAGGCTAGAGAGATCAATGAATTGATACTTTGTATTGATGATACTTGAAAATGCTTAACATCGTTTACAATTATACATGTGCTTGTGCAGTTGCCCGTAGCTAAGTGAAGAATTGACAAAACTTCCAAGAATATCAATCTGTCATGAAAAAGTGCTTCTCAACTTTGCCGTTCGGGATCGGCGTTATATTGTAGGTCCCTTCAATTCTTCACACGCACTCAGAGAATTGTTGATCGCGCCACTCTATTTTTATTTTTCATATACAGGTCATAACTCATAAGTGGTATTGTTATACTTGACTTTCCACAGTCAATGAACCGGAGCTAATAAAGGACTAGATCTCTTGTCTGAAATAATCTATTCAACTAAATATTATATCAAAGGACTTTTGACGTTAAGTAAAAACAGACTTTCCTCGTGACATAAAGAGAACAAGCTTAAAAGTTATGCACTTGCACTTGCATTTGTGTTTATTATTCCTTCCCATGCTTCGACATACTCTGCCTTGAACAAGGACATTGGGAAGTCACCTCGTTGTGAACATATACATATTATGAAAATCGTTTCAATAATGATCCGTCATCGAACGCTCTGTCAATGCACCGAAATGCATCCGAAACTCAATAAAACGTTCTCGATAGAATATTAAACGCCAAATGTCTCTTAATCAAACTGAACAATCATCAAAAAGCCTCCACAAAACTCAAAAAAGAGGAGGAACAACAAAAAAATTCTCCGCGTCTGGAATAATTAAGAAGTCCAAGATCTCAATGAGTTCAGGCTTTGCAAAAAAAAGAAAAAAACACTAAAGAATACGGAGGCGGCTCTGTGATGATGCATACGTTATGGTTGGATGTTCAGACCGGTGGTATGCCAATCAACGCAAAGCACAAAACTTGCTCGTCCAACGGACATGTCTTGAATTCAAAATTTCAAGTCGAGGCTCCCGGTGAACTCTTTTTGCAAATATTTTATTTTTTCAATAAATTAAATTCCTCGCAAGTTCGGTTTGTTTTTTGCCTTTTTTGGATGCAAAATTAGACACGGTCATGTTCGTTGGAGCTGAAGTTGCAGCTGGAGCTGGACAGAGTCCACATTATATATTTTTTTAGTTTAAAGGTGACCGATGAGTAATGAGACAGGAGGTTTATAAATTGAGGGTGAGAATAAAGGATTAATAGCTTTTTTTGTTGGGTGAAAGGTCATTAAGCGGGTAATTTGTTTTCGGGTTGTAGGTAGACACTTCGAAGCCATTTCGAGAACATAATAACTTTATTAAGTCAATTACTATATGAGTTCGCTGGTTTTTGGCAAGCAGACAGGTTCGTTATATTATTTAACATTGAAATACAAATTCAGATGCAGGCAAACAATGATGAATAGTTTATTAATGAGTTGAGACGAGTGACCTTTTTGTATGGGCAAATTGAAAGTAAGTGAATGGAAGTCAATAATAATGTACCTGCTTTTATTTATGTGCCTAAATGTTCCGACTTTATATCTTGAAAGCCTGTTTGTGTTATTTCAAATATGTTTAATTAATTCTATTTTATTTCTTAACTCAAAATAAAAGACTTGGAGTGCAATTCAAAATATAATTTGTTATTCAGAATTTTACTTCCTAAGTTGATGCTGGTCGGAATCAGAGAGACCGGAAAAAAGGAAAATGTCGTAGTCAGTCGTTTAATTCAAGATCATTAAGTTAAGATAACTTAACCAAGTACAACCAACTTTGAGATATAAAATTAGATGAATACATTCAGTGCTCAATAAAAACTACATACTGAAAATTAATAAAAATTTTCATTTACATCAATTTCTAAGGTGTTTTCATTAGTCTAAGGTCTTAGTACTATTAAAACATGTACCTACAGCTACAGGATATTCAGCTTCTGGCTGAAAACCGTATAAGTAGGTGAATAGGTACAAGAATGAAATATAGTCTAATAAAATTCCACTCCTTACCAAGGAATTAATGAATAATTAATAAAATATTAAAAAAGTAGTAAAAATAATATTATAATAATACTTAAAGATGAACTTGAACTCAATGAAATCTGTTGCTTAACTTTTCTGCATAAGAAAAATTTTTTTTCTAACGTACATTCTGCGGACTGCGAAAGTAAGCAAGTGAGACAGCGAGTCATCAAATTCACCTATTTGATTTTTTAATGCGGAAGATGATTTTTCATTAAAATTTTCATAATACATCATTAAAAAATTATATTCAGTTCCAAAAAGTAGCAACGCAATCTTATAATCTTCATTTCATTTATGACCTTTGCTTTTTTACAGCATTACATTGTAAAATATTAATTTATTCATTTGTTTCTATTTTCGTTCAATGCGACCGTATAATCCAATTAATTTATTTAAAATATCTTCAAACAACAATTACAGTGAATAGAAATCAAATTTACAAAAAACGATTCAATAAAAGAGAACTATTGAACATAAAACAAAAAGCTATCGATTAAAATCGCGTTTCACTAATTTCTTCCAATTCAAATTTAAATTTTTTAATTAAATCTGTATGCATCACATTTCTTTGCATAGGCCTACATCTTGAAAATGTTTCTATGATCATTTAAGATTATAAATCTTTTAGAGATTTTCCTTTTTGACGTTAAATAGTAATTAATTTTGAACTAATTTAAATTTTTAATTTTTTAACCAAGTAAAAAAAGAGCAAAACAAGATCTAGACCTGAAATTATACTTAAATACATTAATCGGTTGTCTTTTATGTTACTACATGAAAGGCCACTTCTTGATTTTAGGCTAAGAGATAAGAGAAATTGACTATGTTTTAAGCCGTCGACAGAGAAGCATCATCTATCAAGTGTCTTATTTAATCTCAATGCTCATTCTGGGTTTTTTCAATAAGATAAAATTGTTATCTTAATTTTAAGAAAAATATTTTAAATTGGGAATTGGTTCGTTACCACAAAGTTTGTCCTTGAACAAATTAAAACAAAAAAAAAATAATTACAATTTACAATTTTCTATTGGACCATCAAGTGCCGTCTTTAATTCTATGTCGTTTTGTCATACTAATCCGAAGAAATCGATATAATGTACATAGAGCCATCACAAGTTAGCGAAGAAAACGATACCCAGTCAATGACATCCCAGTCCCGACGACGCACGCACGGCGGCGGCGGCGGCGGCGCAAAGTTCCACCTTCTTAAAAACGTGTACTTAATTGACGTTATTCTTTAAGAACAAGTGTCATTATCCAGCATCAACACAGGGGTTTAGCTACACATTTGTGTTTTTATTATAACGGGTGATTTTTTAAGAGGTTTAGAACTTAAAAAAAAAAACACAAAAAATTCGAAAAAATGAATGAAATATTTATTTGAATCGATAGTTTGAACCTTGCAATTTAATGTTTAAAGATAATTTCATGCAAATGTTGACCGCGGCTGCGTCTCAGGTAGCCCATCCGCTGAGTCCAATTTTGGCATACTCTTTCACACATATCGGCCGGTATCTCACGAATGAATGCATGGATGTTGGCTTCCAGTGCGTCAATCGAAGCGGGCTTGTCCCTATAGACATTAGCCTTGACATACCCCCACAAAAAATAGTCTAATGGTGTCAAATCGCACGATCTAGGCGGCCAATTGACCGGCCCGAAACGTGAAATTAACTGTTCACCAAGCTCGCCTCGCAATTGCGCCATTGTTTCGCGTGCTGTGTGGCATGTGGCACCGTCTTGTTGAAACCACATATCATGCAAGTCAAGAACTTCCATTTCGGGCAAAAAAAAGTTTGTTATCAAAGGCCTAACTGCTGGGAACGGCGCCGAATCGACATTTCGCGGTCTTCTGTCACACTAGCTGATACGGCCGCAATATTTTCTTCACTACGCACAGTACGTACACGTGTTGGTGGTTTAATGTCCAACAAAGTAAATTTGGTGCGAAATTTGGTCACAATCTTCCGAATAGACTGCTCAGAAGGTTGAGAATGCCGATCATAAAATGGAAGCAGCGCGCGATGAACATTTCGAACCGAGCACGAATTTTGATAGTAAAATTCAATAATTTGCAAGATTTGTTCATTTGTAAGACGATCCATGGTTAAATTGCAAACCAAACTGAAGCTGTTTGACAGTGACACAAGGTACTAAACACACGTCAAAACCAGTGTTGCCAAAACCAAACCAGCTAAAAAATCACCCGTTACAATAATTATTTTTATTATTTTGGTTGCGTATACGCCCCAGTGACCATTATCTTCTGTTTGCGTTTTCTCTTCAATTCAATCAAGTTTCCCAACAATTTCGGAAAAGTTCATCTGCCTGGGAACAAATAGAACGTTAAGTGAAAAAGGGCAATTGATACTGGGCACTTAAATATATGAGGGATTGGAGAAGAAGATCTACTTGAGAACATATCCAACAAATCCAACTCCATAAAATAGTACGGTGAAATAACGCCACACGCAATGATTGCAACTTTTGAAAACCTAACTAAATCCGTAGATAGCCAACTTTCAGTGATTTAATACATTAAGTTTAATCATAATCCAATCATAAAGTGATGAGTCTGATTAATTTCTTTTTTAATGTTTCATGCCAAATTCCTCTGAGAAATTCCATGCATTCCTTATTGCTATCGTAAATTTTACGATTGATTTGTAATCATGACCATATTGAAAGCGAACATGACGTCTGCGAATTTGTTTTGTTTACATAATCAATACAACAAGAATATGCATTTATTTTTAGGGTGATGGACCGAAAGTACACAGCCAGCAGAGCCATACCTTTATTCAACTATCTCCGCCAGCCAGCTTATGATGCTGTTAACGTTTACCGAACAAAAATGT
Source organism: Sphaerophoria taeniata (assembly GCA_943590905.1). Taxonomy (NCBI): domain Eukaryota; kingdom Metazoa; phylum Arthropoda; class Insecta; order Diptera; family Syrphidae; genus Sphaerophoria; species Sphaerophoria taeniata. The sequence goes on from OX016540.1 coordinate 1,960,622, forward strand.
CGTCTTGTAAATGCGCCCAACTCTACACTTATGTCGATACGTTGGGATAGGCTCATGCATAGGCTTAAGCCAACTGTTACTCCCTCCTCCTCCGACTGCGAGCTGCGACTGACGCAATGGTGATTTTATTAAGTGCAAATTACAATAAAAACGTCGGCCCTTTAAAATGTAGATTGTGCGTATATGTGGCTCGTTTTAATTAAATTGCGTTACACTTTACCCATCGGCTCGTTGTTGCACCGTTGTATGTCTTGACTGTTAAAATTGCCAGCGCCACACTACACGACTCGTATCCGTACCACTTGGTGATGTATTAAATGACCTGACGGACCAATATTTTCTTATTCTCTTGAATGGAATTTCGTTTTGCTGTATTCATGGATTTCTGACGATAAAAAAGAAGACAGCATAAACACAACTCTACAAAAAGAAAAAAAACTCCCAATCGACACCAAAACAATTTGTCATAAACAAAAGTTGAGGAAGGTCGGCGCCATCGTCCATCGACATAAGATAATGTTTGCATACATTAATCTGTTACTGATCGGGTACCCGAAACACAGTCTAGCCGAGCCGGCCAGCCAGCGCAGCTCATAAATCTATAGATGCTGGTTCGCGACGGCTGAGGGCGGTAACAGAATAGAGATACCGAGGCTTACAAAATTTGAATTTGAACGACAAGTTCAAATAATTTTGAAATACCAAACGTTTCAAGTTCACCACTGCAGGCTTAAATCGGTCGAACTCGGACTTGGACTCAAAGTGTAATGTTAATGATAAATCATGACTTGTTGGATCTGCGCCAAATTACTCACCACTGAGTGGAGACGCGACCATCAGTCGATCGACTCGGTACAGAGAGGTGCGGTACAAATTAAATGTATCTTCTTGCTGACTGTCTGGATTACATCATTTATGCGAATAAACAAATGGCAAATAACAATTAAAGATACTAATTAGTATTTTGTGGGGGGGATTGGTCGTTTTGTGAAGATCGTTTGTTTTGTTAATGTTATTGGTGATGTTTTTTTCTCTTTCTCGAATTCGAATTTCTAGGTGGAGGGGAAGCTCTTGGCAGTGGTGGTGGCAATAAGGAAGTTTCAGAGTTTTAAGGCCCAAAACCTATGGTAATTATGTTTTGTGGTGTGTGAAGAGCGCTGAGCTCAATTCAAACCCACGTCATTTACTTAAGTTTTGATGATCAAATCACAAGCTGCGATTTTGGTCTAATCTGCGAAATTATGTGCAAATTATGGATGCAATTTGTCATATTTAAATGTCGACTAGTTGGTCGAATTGGTTTTATTTTGTTGTTGTGGTTTGCTTTTTCTTCTTTTTGCAAAGTCAAGTCTCATTTGCATAAATACCTGAGGTTTAATAACACCTTTAACCCTCACACTTCCTTAATAGGAGAGATTTGATTTGATTGCATAATTTGATGGAATTTTAAATATTCAAATATTTTTGGCACCAATGCAGATCAGTGTATTTTTAATTTAAAAATTTAATGTAAACAGTATTTTTGAGAATTTTAATTGTTCTTGAATTCAAATACATCATCAATGATGATTTCGAAAATTTACATTTTTCTGGAGCAAACTCAATTAATTTGGTGTTTGAAACAGGCGTTGCACGATAACTGATAAAAGCTACATACGTTTCGACATTGGTCTTCGAAACAATAGCCCTGATGAACTACTTCAGAAACTCTGTATGAATTCAGCAATGAGTATGTACTTTGATCCATCACAAGTGGCTTCATTATTGATCCACAAATCAGAGTGCACTCTAAGCCCCTTTATCTTGATCTTTTTTGATTGCTATTGAATAGATCACAACCTTGCTTTTAAGTCTCCTGATCACACTTTCTGTTTTATGCAATCATGTTCGACCTTAGGCGCTTGTGTCATCTTCAGTCACTGCTATTTTATCCCCCTAAGAAAAAATCGATAAGCCTAACACAGCTCAAGTTGACAAATCCACAAATCCATGTCATCAGGATTTTGAAGATCTTTATCTTGCTGTCAGTGTCTTCTCTCAGTGTGAGTAAATGTCACTTTGACAGCAAGTCTTTTTCAAAACCATCAATTATGCTGTGCTGTCAACTTGGCCCGATCATCGGCCATTGACAGGAACACCAAGCGATACTTGCGATGAAAAATACTGGCCTTTCGCCACAATTACCATAAAATTTAAATCTGTAAAATAACAAGCACAAATCTCTCACGCAATTACCGATACTTATTTATCGCACTCAAGGCGTTGCGAGGCTTCCTCGCCCTCTGGGTTTTGACCTCATGCATATAGTGCCCCGGTCAGTATGTGTGAATTGTGCTTCTGTCATCCATTGTAGCACTTCACTTACGAGAAGTTAATTTTTTGGAAAATTGTTATTGACGCTTGTGTGTCACGCAAAACTATTTCAGACCTGACTGCTGGCTGGAACTCTTTGAAATGTTTAAATTATTGTGACAAGTCGTTTGTGAGCGATCACAGCTTCAAGGTGTTGAGCTGAAACGAGCGTGCACTGCTGATGATGCTCCGACAACCGTTCCTTGTCACTTCGTATTCATGTTAAATGTCTGCAAAGAGTGGTCAGTTGGTCAGTGCGTGGAGAGAAGAGTTTTGTTTTTTCGTTTGTTAAATAATTTACGATTAACAGCAAGGTTAATGGTGGTTGTTATGTATTTAGTGTGAAGTTGGATGTAAGACAAAATACTTGGAGTGATTTATGTTTCCATACACTGTTGCATGGAATCGTTTGTTACGCATGTGACTCGAAGCGTAACAAAGCTTTCCGGAAATTTGGCGATAATGGTACCGGACTTAACTAAGAAAACAATTAAAAATGAAAGATCAAGTATGATGGGAAATAAGTGAACTGTGAGCTTTTTCTATCGTATCGGTGGTGATTATCTTCTTGACCTTCGTTGAGAATATATGACAGTTTAAGTGTTCTTTTGACAACTCTCGGATAAGGAGTGCTATTAAAAATGTCTTTTTTCTACTTGTCATTTTACACCCTCACAAAATAAAATACACCTTGTATTTCCTGATCAGATAATTTATTTATTGTATGCGTTAAGAAATTAAGCCTGTCGGAAGCATCGTGCTAGGGAGCATAATTAGGTTTTATGGCGCAAACTAATTGTTAGGCACAGCAAATTTAGAATATTCTTCACGACAGTTCCTGAAATTTCAGCTTTTCAATAATTTTTCCTTTGCATGACATTCATAATCTTAAGCAGCTTTGTGAAAGATTGACTCAGGGAACAAACAACATAGATAAGACATTCAGAAGTTCCCTTTAACTTTTAATTCCTGATCTAAACTTTTTTCGTTCTTTTGTTTTATAGATGTAGCGATAAATCAGAGCTAACCAAACAAAATACATAGTTTTAAACATTAGGAACCTACTCACCTGATTTTTGCATTAATTTTTGTTATTCTGACAGTTGGTTCCACCCACGGTCGGTATAACTCAAAACAATCAATATTATGTATCTACAAAACCTTTTTAGGATTCCATTAGAATTTATGTCTTCATTAAATTTATGTCTTCGACATAAAACAACATGGTATCTTCCAGTTATGCTTTGTTTGTCAACCTTTTAGATATCATAAAATTTAATTGGTTTTAGTGTGGATCATAGCACGTGCTGATTGATTCGAATGTTTGGATGTGCTGTTAAAGCGAATAAGGCAAACTACATGATTTGTGTGGAAACTCTAATAATTCCACAATTTGACAATGATTCTTTTTTTCTACTTTTGTTTTAAAATAAGCTGCTTTATATATACACAAGATATTGGAGCCCTTGAACAAATTTGGAATAAAATAATAAGTATACACTACAGTGCCCAACTGCATTGAATTCATGTTAGTTTTTTTTTAACCTCGTGCACTTAGTCTAGCCCACAATATAAAGGCTCTCTCCGCTTCACATAGTTGAGAAACAAAACATGTAAAATTTGAGAAATGTTGGAGACTCGAAATGATGAGAATCATGGAGAACGAAGCAAAGTAATTTTGGTACAATTTTTTTTTCCTATTGAGTGATTGCTTTTTTAATTGATATTTTGCTATAAGAAAAGCTGGTCGTAGGTTTTTCTTTAAATGACAAAAAAATATACAAACAAAATACAAACATACACAATTTTATTCTACGGTCAAACAGTCCAAAAAATTCTGCTTCGTCTTCATACGTTTTAAAAGAGTAACAAAAAAGCGGAATCCCTTCACACAAAAAAACTCGAATGACATTTTCACTCTGTCTATTGAAACGAGCGATGAATATTTATTGAAATGACAATGAAAACAGACCCCAAAACATTCTCAAAGAGCAACTAATCTTTTCCTTGTTATCATGAAGCTGCATTTTTATCTCTCATATTTGTAAGTAATTATTATTAATTAATTATTGCCTTTTAATATCTCCAACTAGACTTTTGGAATTTCAGCATTTTGAAATCCGTTTTGTGATTGTAGATAATCTTATTCATAATTCCACGATCACCAACACAAAACTACTGTCCAAGTGTCCATGCGTCGTCGTTCGTTGCTGAAGCTCAATTATGATTCAATAATTTATAATTTTGTATATTCCTGGAATTTCTACAAAATCATTTTTAATATTATCAACGAAGCATGTGTGTTCAATTAGTTGCCGATAAATCAACCCAAAAATTATCTCTTTAAAATTCAATTCTTCACAATAGAAAATCATGTCATGAAAAATCGCTGTTCGCATTGAGCTCAGCACCGTCTAAGCCATACACACGTTCCGAACAACTTGTTTTTTTAGCAATGAAAAAAATCACACAGAGACAAACAAAAGTTAATGGCTGAGCTTGTGAGCATTATATTTTAGACACAATGTTATTGTTAATAGCTCTCCTGTATTAGGATGAAGTCGTAGCGCACGTAGGTACAAATCTGACACCTACCCATGACAAAAGACTTGAATTGCTTTTGACTGGCTAGCTAGTGGCTTAGTTAGTTCCATAGAAGGCAACAGGTGTCATCTTCTGAGCTGATGACTTATGTTGCGAGGCAGCTACTGTTTGTGGCAATTTGTGAGATCAACGTGAAGATATCTGTAATGTCTATACCTTCGACAGACTGAAAACTTGGAAGTTCAACAAATATCTGATGTCTGACTCAGTAATTCAAAAACGTGTTGTACACTACGAGTTTCAGTGTGGGGATGCTAAGGCTTTTGGATTGCGATTGCACTTGGCAAATTTTTGGTTTGAATGGTTGTGAATTTTCACCACGCCGCCGCACAGTGGGACGACCCATAGTAAAAAGTCAAAAATACAACTATTTTAGCGGTACTTTTTATTAATTGGTAAGTCATCCCAAATATATAGAAGCTCGAAATGCAATAAAATTTTGTGCTTTTATTTATTGGTCCGCAAGTTATAGCCACGTGAACATTACCTTTTTTTCCGCATTTTATATAAAGAGTTTTAAGGTGATTTTTTGTGACATATTCAATTGCTGTGCAAATATATTTCGCGTGTGAAAATTAAATTAATAATGGAGAATATTAATAGTGAAGGTATTTAAATTTAAGAATTTTTTGTAAGAAATAGATTTTTTCGTGTTTTTTTTGTAGTAGCGATTTTTGCTGTGTCAGTGTGGTGCAAGAAAAAAAAAACGAATGTCAAATTTCAAGTAGAGTTTTCAAAAAATGGTCAAAAACGGGTCTTGAGATCTTTTTTGTTTCATAATAAGCAATGTGTCAGCTAACTAAATCACGAAAAAAATCTTGCGCAAGTTTGCGCTTTTTAAAGAAATTGACATTTTTAGGTTCGACCGTATTCATCAAGCATGGTGACTTATTAGCAACATGGATGGATAGTGCACATTCCAGGAAAGTTTTCAGCGTTGCTAACAAAATTCAGCAGTTACTTGGCTTGGAAGAGTTGAATGAAGGAGAAAACGAAGTTTTACAAGAAATTTCGAGGCTTTTTTGTGTTAATTTAAAGCAAAAATGGCAGTGTTGCCAAAGAAACAAATTCAGGTTTCTGGAGGTTCACCAACGGTGGCTTAACCTTAATTTATCCTTACCAGACGTGTTTATAAATTCCGTAAGTAATAATACTAACTTTTATGCGAAATTCTTAAAATAATTAAGTAAAGTCCCTCCTAATAAACCTTTGCTGTTTCCGAGTTCACTTGAAAAATCGTTCAAAATTCTAAAACAAACCCTTTTTTCTGTTTCGTGGGACAATTCACCTAGTACAAGCAAAGGAAGACCTCTTAAACGTTTTAAAGACAGTCAACAAACCAAAAGTTATCGAAAAGTGACCCAAATATAGATCACTATTTGGTAAACAATAACGAAGATCCAGGATTTCTAAGTAATATACTATAATATAGTAATACTCATCGGAAAGTGAAATTGATTAATTTTTCTTAGTCTTTATTATTAGAATTATTTATTTTGATATCAAAATCATGTAATGTATACAAAAAACATAAACAGAAAATCAGAAATAAAAAAATATAAAATAAAAACAAGTTCGCTGCTCAACTCTTTTGAATAAAAAATCCTGAAATCATAAGTTTTAGTGAATCAATTTTCTTGTTTTTAGGTTACAATCATAGATATGAGTACTAAAACACTATTTAAGGCATGTTTGGTTGATAAATTTATTTTATTCTCAAGATATGAATTTTGAAGTGTTTTCTCATACATTCGTCCCACTGTGCGCCGCCGCAGCCAGCGCCCATAATTTATTACCAATTACCTTGCCGCTAGCGACATCTAATCCTGTGTAGACATTTTGCAACTGACATTCGCATTCCAATGAGTGATTATTTAACAAACTACTTTTCGACGAACCCAGACGCTTGTTCGACGTGTGATTAGTTTCCCGTTTTAAGAGGCTGTTGCACTTTTTTAAGCATTTACAACCGATAAACGAATGTTGCGTTACAAGGCAACTTACAACTTATTTGGCTGGATGATGTTGTAGTTGAGTCGCCTGACCCAGCCAACAACGGCGTATTGGTAATAGTTTCGCACTACCCAATTAGGAGACAGTGGCTCAGTGACCCACAATTGTGTTCATAAACTTTCCTGTTTACATAGATGGAAATCATGTTTTTCTCATCAAACTGGTGTCGCTATTTGTGGATGAGGTGGAAAATGACGATTTTTAAATTGATTTGACACACTTTTTTTTGTGATGCAAAGTAGCACTTGACAAGAGTTGGATAAGGAAAGGCATTGATGTTAAGTTTTTTTAAGGTTGGAAGTATTTAAATAAAAAGCCCACTTATAATAAGTACACGTCGCGTCGTTAAGGAATCGTAAACAAAATACTTAAATTATTAAAGATATGTACAGTAAGCCTAAATGATATCAGTGGGTTGATTATGAAATGCCGAGTCTTTCAAGCGACCGTGCGTCGTTCTAATTTTATAAATTTTAAAAGATACTTCATTTACTGGTCGTTCTTTGCCACAACTATTGCTTATCTAATCACTTTAAACCCCTTAAAAAATATTATTACTCATTTCAAAGTATCCATTAAACTTAGGACTAAATGTTTCAATTAAATTAATTGTTTAACATCGTTCTAATTGGTCATTAACCATCCCTAGCTGGTTAAACCACATTTTTGACTAACATAAAATTAAGAAGGTATTAATTAATAAATTCAGCATTCTAGATACACACTTATGGAAGGTCCGGCCTTTCTCACGACTCAAAACAAAAGAATTTGATCTACATAATTCACAAGATCTAGTATCTCATAGGCTTTCAATGTTTGATTAATTTACAACTAAATTTTTGAAGTTTCTGTCCTATCGGATTTCTTGATTCCAAAAATACCAAGTTAATGTAGTCGGATGTTTAAATTAGCAACACACACATAAAAGTAATTAATGAACACGAATAGACATAATTTGGTTTTTTATTATGATAGATTTTTAATACGAAGACGTCATCGAAATAATTCAATAAAACAGTGATGCCACTACCATTTGTTTTTGAAAAATTACATCTTGTAACAGGTGATAGAAAAAGGTCACGAATAACTTAAAATTAAACTACCGTTTAGTGCTCGCATGATAAACTTTTTCATTCAAGATCATCATTATCAATTACCATAAAAAATTTAAATCTCGAATACCCTTGAAGAGTTTTGAAAAAACTAACCCAAACAGTATTTTTTTTGTTGTAATTAAAGCTCGGAACTTAATAATAGCAATAATAAATGATATTTTCTTAAATTAAGAATTCCCCTCATTTACTTATGAAGGTTAAAACAACATTTTTGTCAATATTACATCTAAATTTGTCAACAGAATTTGTCACATGAATAAAGAGAGGTTGATGAACGATTAAACGATTATTCATAATTTAAATTTGGAGGAATTAGTGTCTGCAGATTTTGATGTTAGAGATTTATAGTCTGATAGATAAATTCAAATCTAAAAATTTCAAATGTGTTCAGTGTCAGGTACAAGGCTCTCTGGCAGTTCAATTTCCATCGATCATTGGCCTCCCCTCAAACTTGGTTGCGAAAGAGTTCAAAGAGTTCTGATCTTCTAGAGTTTATGGCATTTGCAAATATTAACATGTAAATTGAATATCAAACGAGAATTATGATTCCTTTGAGTCTAAGTGCAACTCACTTAATTACATGTTTCAGCATCCTTGGCCGTATTCCATGTTCAACAATCATCGCTCATAAACACTCGAATTGACAGGAAAAAATTCTCCAAGTGTCGCAATTATAGATATAACTTTAGCTAAATTAACCTACAAGCACAAGAACAAGAAGCCAACCCGCTTAAGAGAAAAGTAATTAATTTTGAAGAGGTCGTTGGATATAATAATTCTAAGAGAAGACCTTGTATTCTAAATACAAACAATAATAATAGTTCTTAAGCATTATCACCCACTGAGTTTCACTTTTTTAATGGGAATTTGACTTCAATTAACTCACAAAATCTTATAATGTTTAATGATGATGGTAACTTCATTTTATACTTTTTTGGGATTAACAACAGATTTGAAGCATCCGTATTAAAATTTTTAAAGAACTGGATGCTGGGCACTTAAGTTTTGATAATTTTGAACATCGGAAGCACCTTGATGGTAAGACGTTTAATTGAGGTAAATTTAAGCTATGAAGTGGACAGGCATAAGAGGTTGCGTTAAAGCCATGCATTTATAAGAAGAGGGTGGGTCAATTGATTGGATTGACATTGATAAGAGGAGATATTGTTTTTGCTATCGCTTCAATTTAGCCACACTTTTGTAGCGAAAAAATAGAAGCAATAAGGAAGATTTTTTAAAGAAGACTTGCGATTTGCAAAGAGTTAGCTAAAGGGGCTTTTAAATTCACATTAAATGAGATGAGCTCTTGCGAAGGTTATTTTGAAAACTGAGCTTTATTGGTCTTAAAATGCCTTAAGCTCTCATAATAATAATATGATGATGTGATTACTTGCATAAATGTTTGAATCAACTCAGAAAATAGAAATGTCTATATTTAAACTTCACGTGTGTCCACACATATGTTTTCGAACTCTGATACAAAAAAAGAAAAACATGAAAAGATAATGAAGTTATTAAGTTAAACTAATTTTTCCCTTTCATATAGTTCAAAGTCACAAATTTAATACAAAGAAATGACTAACGAAAACGTAAAATTGAGAAATGTTGGATACTCGAAACGATGAGAATCATGCAGAACGAAGCAAGATAATTTTTTGTACAATGTTTTTCTTATAAAAAGGATTGACTTTTTAGTTGATATTGTGCTAGTACCTTTACATATAAAATTGGGCGTACATTTCTTTGTTTATTTGTATGCAAGGCAATCCAAGACGATTTAAAAAGAAGGAGATAAATGGACTGTATTCAGGGACGGCAGAAGGTATGGGGTGGGTGGGGTATGGACCCCACCTAAAATTTCTGAGCATGGGGTGCACCCCACCTTCTGGCTTTGGAAATGTACCAATTTTTTTAAGTTAATTGAGGAAAAAAAATGTTATGAAATTATGAATATTGTTGCAATAATTCTCGATTGATTGACTGAGACTGACCAAGTGATTTGATTTATTTATCCATCAGTCAAAGGCTCAACATCATGAATTATTTTTATATTTTTTTTCTGCTTGATTTTAGTTAGTGTCCGACCGAACCTTCGGCTTCGGCTTCGGTCGAATTCGGCCAAAAAAAACAACATTCGGGCAAATCTTCGGCTTTGGTATATACTAGGCCGAAGTTTTGGTCGAAGCCGAAGAATTTTTTTATTGATATCGAGAATCGTAGTAGGCGCCGAAAAAATTCAATTTTTGAATAAGATAAAATATTTTTTTTTGCACCCCACCTAAGCAAAAAGTGTTCTGCCGCCCCTGACTGTATTGTCTTACTTCCGCTGTCATTTAGTCTTCTTTTAATTTCATAAGAAATTATATACTTTTTTATGGTTAAAGCTTAGGTTAGGTTATTTGGGCTGACAGTTGGTTTTGTTAGCGTGGTTCTAGAGCTTCTATATCCGCAGTTGGTAGGTTTTTAGTTTCGTGGATTTCTCCAGAGCTCAGTTGAGTTTCTTATCCAAGATAACTCTAAGATATCTTGCTTTTTCTGAAATTATAATTGATATTACAATTTTTTGTATTTCAAAAGAAAGTATTTTCCTTCTATTGGTGAAATTACCAGTTCTGACTTGACTTGACTAATAGCGTTTGTTATTGTACAAACGAATTGCCCTTTTTCAATTTTTTTTATGTTTCATTGTCAAAACGAATACTTCTAGATCAATTCTGAAGAGAAAAGAATTGATCTCCCAAATTTGAGAGAATTGCTCTTTTTAAAACACACATGAAAACATTCTAGCTTGTCAAACGTCAAATTAAAGATTTTAATTTGTTTATATTGGTCTACCGACCGACCAAAGTACAAAGTTTTTTTGAAAATAAAGAAAAAAATGAAATAAAGAATGGATGTAAGTTCTTGCTCAACTGTAACGATGAAAAAGATTTGATTTGTATGTAATGCTAAACATTACATACAAATCAAATAAAACAAGAGACTGTACTTAAAAAAAAAACCAATGGTACTCGACCTCAAAACTAAAACTCAATAACCGTACAAAAATTCTATTCAAACTCAAGGCACAGATAGTAGAGGGTTGCCTACCCCCTCTACCTTAAAGGGTTGAATACGCGTTGCTGTTAAGCGCATTCCGTTACATCATTAACACTTCGAAAAACAAACTTGACCTCACGACAGTACAGTTCTAGATATCCCAAGCATAAATGAGAAATCACCATAGGTACATGTCTTCTCATAGCAACTTGGGTCGTTCTTTTTCGAAACAACACCGCTTCAGACATTTAGGACCAATGGTTACGTCTTCATTGGCCCGTCCACGCAAGAAACGGAATTGCTGCCTAAGTTCCCTTTAGCAGCAGCGGCCTGCTTCTGGGTGCCATCGCTTAAACTCGCCGGATGGGGGGGGGATCTTGTGCTGGGTACTAGGCTGTGTTACAGTTTAAATAAGCAGACCTGCCAGATGGTATCGGCGGAAGAATGTTGAGATTAGGCTGAGGCCCGAATACCGTTGAGTCAAATTCTGAAGGGTCCGTAAGGGAAGGTACGTCGTTGAATGAGATTTGATCTGAAGATGATTAGCCAGTCCACGTAAAACCAGGCTAATGTTTCATTACAGTAAAGCTTAATGCTCTGCTTCACCCCGAGAAGCGGAGAGGAGCAGAGTGGAGTCGACAGCATTGGAGCACATAGATGTTCGTGACTCCTCAGGGTATACGTGTCCACGGACAACAACTACTATCCCTGGGCTATATGAGTAGATGTGTCACAAAATAGTGAGGGGGAGATGAGGTGGTAAGTTTCCCCCTCGCAGTCTCAAAACCCACCCGTTGACTTGACCCAGACACACATCCTTAGGCCAAGCCAACCTATGATTTGCGTGACTGCTATATGAATGTTACTGCAAATCCCCAATATCAAAAGAATCAAAAAAAAAAGAAACCTTACTATATACTTACATACTGAAATCTAAATACTCCCTAACTGAAACTAATTCCTAACAATACTAATATCTAACTCATTACTAAATATTTCTTAACTTACATTTCAAAACTCTCGGTCCAGCTCTTCGTTGTCCAGGTTCACTCACTTCCAAAAACTTAAACCCTTATTAAGTTCATCCTAAATTATATCAAAAAGAAATATGTTCTAAATACCAAGCAGGTAATCTGTTTCGTCTCAGATCACTCAAAAAGGAACGAAAAGGATTTGTCTTTACTTAATACTTTATTGATAACAAAAAAAAACTTATAATATCATACTAAATTTAATGACCATCAAATATCTAAATAGTAAATTTCATTAATATCAATTTCATTAAAACAATATCTTCTCTTACGGTCAAGGATCGTTAAAATTTCATTATCATATTCTTGATATCATTTGGTTCTATGGTCAAGGACTTGTGTTAAATTATCAATCCCTCAGGTACACGGGACCTATGGAGGGTCTGGACACTTCCAGGTGTCTTATAAATTCAAATGGCACACAATACAAAAAAAAACATTGGCGGTTGGGTAGCGCTTAGCTACTTTCTCAACCTCGTTAGGTTTTACGTTACGCTTTAAAATTTCTGTTTACGACTCTTGTCTCAATTTTCAAATTTTCAAATATCAATCTCAAAGGTACTAAATCCAATAAGAAATAGAATTTCAAAACGACTCACCGATCATACTTTTGACTTACTGCGTCAAACCGTTGAACTTTAACTGCTTCATCCCTCGAGGTAATGTGCACATTGCCCGTACTCGGATGTTGTGGGTGTTGACTTTATGTTCTATGAATGATGTTAAAATATGATTTTCTTGAGGTATTCGTAACTTTGATTTGAGATGACTTGATTGATGGTTTCTTGTTCTTACATTTACAGATACATTAACAGACTCCTTTCGATGTCAAATAACCTACATGTCTTTCATAGAAATTTTTTCAATCGGACTCACCGTTTAAGAGTAATACGCAAAAAACCGTTATTTTCGACATTTGACACATTTTAAAATCGCAATATTTTCTAAACCCTTGCTCGTAGGAAAAAAAGCGTCATAATGTTTTTTTTAGAGAATTACAAGGCGTATAAGCCTTTCATATACTTTTTTTTGATAGCTTCCTCCGTTTCAAAGATATGTATGAAAAACAACATTTTCGACATTTGACCTTGAATAACTTTAAATGCACACATGGGATTTTTGGGGACTTTTGACATTTTACTTTAATCGATGTTCTAATGCTCTGTACCAATTTTCAGCTCTATGCGAATTTTTTCTGGGTCGAATGTTTATTTTGTCTGGACTATAAGCGAACAAAAATTAAGACAGGTATCCACTTAGCTAAGTAGAAATATTTAACTGAAAAGAATGCGGAAACTGCAGAGTTTACATATAGCGTTTTTTATTGTAACCTGAAAGAATTGCCCTCAAAACATTTTTCAATAAAACATGTTTTTTGGTTTTGTAATAGAATTTGTTGTGTAAGAAAAATTTATTTTTCCTAAATAATATCTTCTTTCGCGTTCATGAAATCAATTCATGAATGTGAACACTCACCAACATTAATTTGTTCTTCAAGATTATCCTTCACGGATTATATCAACTAGGTTATTAAAACCCTCACATGAAAACCGACCCTTAGTTATGGCGCACGCCATCTACCAGTTCGCACTATAAGCGAACGTTCATACAGAAAAGGTAACGCAGTTTCTGTGCTGTCAGTTGTCATTCCTGCAAACAAATTGCCAACGTGGCAATTACAACAAAAATGTAATGGGACCACTGCAAGAATATGAATAACGGAGTGCAATACCGACGCTAATTGCCAACACGAAATCTGATTGGGATTTCTTTTTCTTCGAGCAGCCGAATCATCCAGTACATAATTTTTCCTACAAGTCTGAACTAGTTAAAGAAACGTTTTATCTGAATACGTATATTTTTTTCCATTTGTGTGGTTTTATCTCTTTGGTCAAATTGAAAGTGGCGAATAAATCAAGTAAGTGATTTCGGGAAATTAAGCAAAAATGTGAAACGCAGTTTACAAAAAAAGTTATTCCTTCTCTGGGTTGATTAGAAATCCTTTACCGCGTGCCCGGGACACGAGTTCCTATTCGGAGGGCATTCCATCGTTCCCTGGAATTGAAGCTGCTGTCTGATAAATTCATGGACGGAACTCCGTCCAACAAGAAACTTCAAGATAAGGAGTGAAAGATTCCTCCCCAGAAAAGAAAGCAACAGGTAATCATATCATTTCTTATCCTTAAGACTTAGGGGCTTAACCCCCAATCTCAGAGAGAACGAGACTTCCGTGGACGTCACTAATACGAACCCCAAAATTTCCCGCAGGTGACGCCCCCACGGACAGTATCCTGGCACGCCAAAAATTTAACATTTGATGAAACAACAAGCGAAAATTTTAACAATTTACGAAGTATTTCAACTATTAGCCAGAATTTTCACCCAACAGCGAATGTCTTTTAACAAAGTGCGAAGTATTTTAATAAAGTGCAAATTGCGAAGTATTTATCCAACAAAGCACCTTTAACAATCAGCACCTACGCTTTTGCGTTTTGCGAGATTTATCTTGATCACCTGAATTCAACGAATTCCACATCTTTATCCTCGCCACAAGCACCCACAAATTTCCTATTATATATATCTATATGTCGTATGGAAAATCCGTAAATATACGTAGAATCCTCCGCTACCTTTTTAAACTCAATTGTCGGAGTGTCATAGTTGTATGGAACACGAAAATCACGTCCTATATATCCTTTAATTGGACGCCTCATCCTGGTCTCAGTGGAGTGCCCAGAGACCCCAAATCAAGCACAGTCGTACATATCGAGATACTGGTTACCGCCCCTGGCTGTATCCAGCATCGTACCTGGACATCCAACACCTCGTCGAAAGCTGCAAAAGAATAAGTCGGTACTGGGAGTACCCAAATGATTTCTCCCCAAGTTATCCTTCGGAAGACGAACCCACCTCGAAGGATCGGATTCCCCTTGAATCCCCGATCGACAAATCTGTTCATTTATCACTTTTTATGTTTGTTTTTGTTTGGCACTGTTTATCTTTTAATTTCTTATCTTATAATTTTTGCACTATTTTATGATTTTGCACTTAAATATCCTCCTGGATATGACTCAATAATAATTAAATTTGAAATCGAAAGGAGTCTGTTAATGTATCTGTAAATGTAAGAACAAGAAACCATCAATCAAGTCATCTCAAATCAAAGTTACGAATACCTCAAGAAAATCATATTTTAACATCATTCATAGAACATAAAGTCAACACCCACAACATCCGAGTACGGGCAATGTGCACATTACCTCGAGGGATGAAGCAGTTAAAGTTCAACGGTTTGACGCAGTAAGTCAAAAGTATGATCGGTGAGTCGTTTTGAAATTCTATTTCTTATTGGATTTAGTACCTTTGAGATTGATATTTGAAAATTTGAAAATTGAGACAAGAGTCGTAAACAGAAATTTTAAAGCGTAACGTAAAACCTAACGAGGTTGAGAAAGTAGCTAAGCGCTACCCAACCGCCAATGTTTTTTTTTGTATTGTGTGCCATTTGAATTTATAAGACACCTGGAAGTGTCCAGACCCTCCATAGGTCCCGTGTACCTGAGGGATTGATAATTTAACACAAGTCCTTGACCATAGAACCAAATGATATCAAGAATATGATAATGAAATTTTAACGATCCTTGACCGTAAGAGAAGATATTGTTTTAATGAAATTGATATTAATGAAATTTACTATTTAGATATTTGATGGTCATTAAATTTAGTATGATATTATAAGTTTTTTTTTGTTATCAATAAAGTATTAAGTAAAGACAAATCCTTTTCGTTCCTTTTTGAGTGATCTGAGACGAAACAGATTACCTGCTTGGTATTTAGAACATATTTCTTTTTGATATAATTTAGGATGAACTTAATAAGGGTTTAAGTTTTTGGAAGTGAGTGAACCTGGACAACGAAGAGCTGGACCGAGAGTTTTGAAATGTAAGTTAAGAAATATTTAGTAATGAGTTAGATATTAGTATTGTTAGGAATTAGTTTCAGTTAGGGAGTATTTAGATTTCAGTATGTAAGTATATAGTAAGGTTTCTTTTTTTTTTGATTCTTTTGATATTGGGGATTTGCAGTAACATTCATATAGCAGTCACGCAAATCATAGGTTGGCTTGGCCTAAGGATGTGTGTCTGGGTCAAGTCAACGGGTGGGTTTTGAGACTGCGAGGGGGAAACTTACCACCTCATCTCCCCCTCACTATTTTGTGACACATCTACTCATATAGCCCAGGGATAGTAGTTGTTGTCCGTGGACACGTATACCCTGAGGAGTCACGAACATCTATGTGCTCCAATGCTGTCGACTCCACTCTGCTCCTCTCCGCTTCTCGGGGTGAAGCAGAGCATTAAGCTTTACTGTAATGAAACATTAGCCTGGTTTTACGTGGACTGGCTAATCATCTTCAGATCAAATCTCATTCAACGACGTACCTTCCCTTACGGACCCTTCAGAATTTGACTCAACGGTATTCGGGCCTCAGCCTAATCTCAACATTCTTCCGCCGATACCATCTGGCAGGTCTGCTTATTTAAACTGTAACACAGCCTAGTACCCAGCACAAGATCCCCCCCCCCCCCATCCGGCGAGTTTAAGCGATGGCACCCAGAAGCAGGCCGCTGCTGCTAAAGGGAACTTAGGCAGCAATTCCGTTTCTTGCGTGGACGGGCCAATGAAGACGTAACCATTGGTCCTAAATGTCTGAAGCGGTGTTGTTTCGAAAAAGAACGACCCAAGTTGCTATGAGAAGACATGTACCTATGGTGATTTCTCATTTATGCTTGGGATATCTAGAACTGTACTGTCGTGAGGTCAAGTTTGTTTTTCGAAGTGTTAATGATGTAACGGAATGCGCTTAACAGCAACGCGTATTCAACCCTTTAAGGTAGAGGGGGTAGGCAACCCTCTACTATCTGTGCCTTGAGTTTGAATAGAATTTTTGTACGGTTATTGAGTTTTAGTTTTGAGGTCGAGTACCATTGGTTTTTTTTTTAAGTACAGTCTCTTGTTTTATTTGATTTGTATGTAATGTTTAGCATTACATACAAATCAAATCTTTTTCATCGTTACAGATGGCGCCCAACGTGGGGCCCGAATACGTTAGTCCCTGAAGTTAACGTCGGTTACGATTTTCGCCCTTTCCATCTCGTTGAATTCAGTCGTAACGAGGACCTGACATCGTTAGTCCTCGAAGTCATTAATGAGACTGATTTTTGAAGATGGGTAGTGTAGGCAAGGTAACTTGCTTTTGTCTGTCTATCTTTGATGATTGTTCGAAGGTTCTATAGTGTCCGTATTTTGTTTCAGTGACCGGGGGATCGATTAGAAGTATTCTCGATTCCAGCCTGCTGCATTGAACAGATGCGATCGCTTGGTTCCTTCAGTTTCGTTCAACTTGTATATATTCCATGTCCTAGCTGAGTAGAAGGTTTGCTCAGTTGTAAGATGCAGGAAATTTTTAATAGCAGAATTGAATAGGAGTAGTAAGGTTGTGCAGTATGTCTTTAGACCGGAGGTTGATGATTTTTCTTAACGCACGTCTGTTGCTGAAGGTACTGGCCAACTAAGCGAATCCGCCTCAAAGAAGATTTTGTTTTCCGCACTTGTTTTTTCAAGATGTTTATAAGTAACTACAATTGCAGTAATGAGAAGTTTAGTTTTACTTAGTGATTGGGAAATGTCCCGCACGTTATCCGGTACTTGGTGATTACTCCCGAGATACGTCTGTTGTAGCGTGGAGACCAATTCCCGAAAGCTTAGTCAAGTTTAGGCTCTCCTAAGCTTGGAGAGTCAGCCATCCACACAAGAAAGAATTTTTCTTTCTTTAATTTTTTCTCTCGTCATGTGGAAGTAGACATGATTAGAAGTTTAGCTCAAGTTTTCCAGATTCACTCACTAATTATGATTATTTAGTTTTTTCGTATAATTTTGATTTTTAAGTATTTATACCTGGTGGCTTATTTTCTTATAGTTTTTTTTTGGATTTAGTATTTTTGCCTGGTGGCGCTATTACGTTTTATAGGTAATTTGGGACGTAACAAATTACCTTGGTTTCGTTTTTGCGAGGTAGATTGGGACGCAACAATCTATCTCAGATTTTCAGTATATTTGCCTGGTGGCTTATGTCATTGAGGGTAAATCGGGACGCAACGATTTATCTTGAATGACTGGTGAAGTAAGTTGGGACGCAACAATTTACTTCAGTTTTCATTTATTAATTTTTTTTTTATATTAGTTTCTTTTTTGCCTGGTGGCACATTCATTATTGATAGTATTATATTATATTTTCTTTATTTGCATTTAAGTATTTTTTTTTCTTTATAAATATTCAAGTTTATTTAGTTTAGCACTCACATTTATAAATAGTATAAAGTGGTTGCTACCCTTTTAGTTTCTTCAGTAGGAAGAGTAACTAACTATATATCGTAAGTTTTTTTTTCATCCGACCATATTAATTAGTTTATTAAGTTTTTTTTGAATAGCATATTATAATCAGTGGACAGTCGACCTTGCAGTAAAGAGTAGGAAAATGTCCCAAGCAAACTCAGATGTTGTTGTCGATGATGATAATCGCGACAAAGAAATAGAGCAGATGGCTATGCAACTGTTGTCAGGTGATGAACCGTCAGGTAGTAACCAAAGTAACCAACAGCTAATTCAAATTACCAATTCTGGTAATAGTCCAGTAAGAGAAATAACAGCTGGCGAGGTAAACCAGTGGTATGATTACATACAAGATGCGGTTACTTCCTCTCTTAGTACTCAACGTGAAGAAGAACGCCAGTTCTTCCAGGAAGAATTAGCTCGGAGCCAAGCGAAGATGTTAGAACAGGTTATGGTATTGCTTCAGAATATGGCAAAGCCAACGAAAACAACTTCGCAGAGCTCGGCGTCTACACGAATGCCAACTGTTGCCAACACAGCCCCTGTCTCATCAGAGCCCTCCATTCCTCCAGTTACAACGAATGTAGATTCTGCTAGGATATCTTTTAGAACGCCCGTGATTAATAACGGACAGACGTCAAAAGAGTCTGTAAGTCACGGCCATCAACCATCTACGTCTAACCCTACTACTAAGAGAGCGTCTCAAGTGAAGATACTCGATAATGTGACAATAGTACCTTCTTCCACTTCCCCTGTTGTCCACCCAGTGGATATGGCACAAGCGAAAGATTTAGATGATTTCTTAACGAAAATGGGAGCGATGAATTTCGACAACACGTCTTCGCCCTCAACTTCCCCAAGAGCTCACACTCCTTCGTCGTCAAATTCCACCGCGAAATACCCAATGTTCCACAAATGGGGTATTAAATTTGATGGTCGCAATATGCCCATCGATGATTTTTTGTTTAGACTTGATAGAATAAGGAACAGTTTTAACGTGTCATGGGATGAAGTTGTAATCAACTTTCACCATTTCGTTTCCGGCCCTGCAGAATCGTGGTATTGGATGTATATTAAGTCCAATCCAAATGCACCGTGGCTCATCCTTCAAGGAGCTCTTCTCGAACAATACCGAACCCTTGAAACCGATTCAGAGCTATCCCGGAAGATGCAAGATAGGAAGCAGATGGTGGGAGAATCTTTCAATGAATTCTATGATGCATTGATGCAACTTAATTCAAGATTGCGAGTTCCGAAACCACCCAGCGAAATCATCGAGATCATCAAGACCAACGTGAAGAGGAGAATAGGAGAACACTTGATCACATTCAATACTAGTAGCTTGGCGCAAATGGCGTATGTTTGCAGAACTATAGAGAAGTTCATGGAGAGAGCTCCAGATGTAAACAGATTCAGGCCCATGCCTAGTAATTCCAATGCTCCGCCAAAACGGCATGTCAGCGAAGTAGGAAGAACTAGTGAGAGTAGAGAAATTGCGACACCACAACAAGTCGAAGCTATCAAACGCGAAGTATTTACTGAGCGATGCTGGAACTGTAAGGGCGTGGGTCACAGTTTTCGAGACTGTACAGATCCTACACGGACTTTATTTTGTTATAAATGCGGATTGCCCGAGTTTGTAACACTCAATTGCCCAAGATGTTCGGGAAACCTGAACCAGAACGGTCTTCCTTCCGGGGTAAATCGTTCGGGGAGGTCATACCCGGAACAATAAAGACACATACTCCACCCGAGACAAAACCCATCCAAATTTTAAAACCTAGTAATGACAAAGTAAATAACCCAATAGTAAGTAACAAGACCAATGAAGTAAAAGTTGAATTACCGCGTAAGACATTCCACGAACGTCTTCGGAATTATTATGCGGCAAGAGAAAGGATTTTATCCGTTCCCACATTGTCTAAGCGTATTAGAAAACTCAGAGACCGCTTTCGAATTAAACGACTCAATTATAAAAATATCGCAACCACTACGTTGCAAAAGGATTCGAGTGATCCACGACCATATGTATCGGTGGAAATCTTTGGAGACCAATGGTTAGGCTTATTGGACTCCGGCGCAAGCATTAGCTGCCTTGGAACCAATACACTTAAATACCTAACTGAAAAAAATGTCGTTATTCGGAAAGTCGCGTCATCCGTGTCCACAGCGGACGGTAAAAAGCAAGACATTGTTGGGAAGGTCACAGCAGATGTATTCTACAAAGGTATGGTGGAGAGTATCGACTTTTATGTCGTGCCCTCGTTATCTCAACGCCTATACCTGGGAGTAGACTTTTGGAAGAAGTTCCACCTAGCCCCGCAAATAATTTCAGAGATGTCCGTAAGTCCATCCCCGATCGAAAACGAGGATTACAAAAATCAATATATCCTGAACAACGAGGAATCTAAAAGGCTACGGCAAGTAATAAATGGATTTCCGTCCTTTGCCACGAGAGGTTTGGGAAAGACCCACCTTTTGGAGCATAGGATTGATACTGGAGATGCAATGCCAATTAAACAGCGGCATTATCCCGTATCTCCAGCGGTGCAAGCCCTTATGTATGCGGAATTGGACCGCATGCTGGAGTTAGGTGTGATCGAAGAGAGTTCAAGTGCATGGAGTTCACCGGTTGTGCTAGTGCGCAAACCGGGTAAGAATAGATTGTGCTTGGACTTTCGAAAGGTTAATTCCGTAACGAAAAAGAATGCAGGCCCAATTGCGCATATTGAGGGGTTGCTAGCGCGCCTTTCGGACACCCACTTCATTTCGAGTGTGGACCTTAAGGACGCGTTCTGGCAAATCCCGTTGGAGAAGGGATCCAGGGAAAAGACAGCCTTCACGGTTCCTGGGCGTCCCCTTTATCAATTCACTGTTATGCCATTCGGCTTATGTAACGCTCCACAAACCCTCACCTATCTCATGAGCAAAGTGATTCCATCGGCCTTAAGAGATCAAGTGTTTGTTTATTTAGACGATTTACTCGTAATTTCAAAAACTTTCGACGAACACTTGAAAATTTTAAAAACCATTAGCGATCGTTTGACAGATGCAGGTCTCACGATAAATGTCGGCAAAGCGAAGTTCTGCTTCAAAGAACTCCATTACCTCGGTTATAAGGTAGGACAAGGATGCTTAAAAGCTGATCCCGCCAAAATAGCAGCCATTGTAGATTTTCCGGTGCCAACAACCCAACGCCAAGTAAGACGATTCTTAGGTATGGCCGGTTGGTACCGACGATTCGTCAAAAACTTCTCTACTCTAGCAGCACCCTTGACCGACACCCTTAAGAAAGGAAAAACATTCAACTTCGGTAGTGAAGCTCAGTCAGCATTACAAGACATCAAGTTAGCCCTGACAACAGCACCCATATTGATCAACCCAGATTTTTCCAAAGAATTCGTTATTCTTTGCGATGCATCAGCGTCCGGTATCGGATGTGTTCTCTGCCAACGGGATGAGAATGGAACTGAACGTCCCATTTATTATTACTCCCAAAAGCTAAACGCAGCGCAGAGGAACTACTCCGTTACCGAACGCGAATGTTTAGCAGCATTCCAGGGGATACAAAAGTTCCGCGCCTATGTGGAAGGATATAAATTCAGAGTCATCACCGACCATTCTAGCTTGAAGTGGTTGATGAGTCTGAAAGATCCTACTGGAAGATTAGCTAGATGGAGCATGAGGCTCCAAGGTTTCGACTTTGTAGTCGAACACCGCAAAGGTACACTTAACGTAGTACCAGACGCGCTCTCAAGAGTCTACGAGAACGAAGCGTTAAAGTGCAATTTTCAAATGTCTAGCGTGATACAAGTCGATCCCTTGGAAGTCCTCCATGTGGATCTGAAAGATCCTCAATTCCAGTCGGAAGAATACACTCAGCTCATCGACCACATCAAGGCTAACCAAGAACGGTTACCTGATCTACGAGTTTCAGATGGTTTCATCTACAAAAACACCGGACATGCAGTGGGAGATCCGTTGCATGACGATCTGGTTTGGAAGCTCTGGATTCCGTCGGTGATGACAGACGATCTGATTGTCCTCGCTCACAATCCACCACGAGCAGCGCATGGCGGTATCGCCAAAACTTTGTATCGCCTGCGACAGCAATTCTATTGGCCAAATATGTTTGTGCAAGTCAAAAACTATGTAAGTCGTTGTGAAGTTTGCAAGGCGAGTAAAGCCTCTAATGTAACCCTACGAGCAGAAATGGGACAAGGATTCAATGTAGAAAGGCCCTTCCAGCATCTCTACATTGATTTCCTCGGACCATATCCACGATCAAAAAGCGGAAACACCTTCATTATTATTATGGTAGACCAGTTGACAAAGTTTGTCTTATTGAAACCGTTGCGCAAAGCTAATGCAGCTAGTGCCATTAAATTCCTTCAAGAAGATGTATTCTTGATATTCGGTGTTCCGGAGAGTATTCTCTCCGATAACGGAACTCAGTTCATAGGACGAGAGTTCTCCAAAATGATAGAAGTTTATGGCATCAAGCACTATCGCACGGCAGTTTACTCACCGCAACCGAACGCAAGCGAACGTGTGAACCGTTCAATATTGGCAGCCATTAGGTCTTATATGACCCAAAGCAAACTACATGGGACTTACACTTGTCATCAATAGGAAGTGCCCTTCGAACAACAGTTCATTCAGCACTTACAATGTCTCCGTACGAAGCCCTTTTCGGACAACGTATGGTGGAGCATGGTTCAGATTACCAACTACTCAAGAAGCTAGGAGGTTTAAATCACTCGGAAATTGATTGGTTACCCAAAGTAGCAAAGTTAAACATTTTACATTCTTATTTGAAATCTACTTTAGAAAGTGCTCACACTAGCTATGAAAAAACATACAACCTAAGGAGTAGAAATATTTCTTTCAATGTAGGAGATACTCTCTATAAAAGAAACATAGTTCTTAGTGATGCAAGCAAGCATTTCAATGCAAAGTTAGGACCTAAATTCGTTAGAGTCACAGTTACTAAGTTAATTGGCAACAATTTATACGAAGTGATAGATAGCAAGGGACATAAATCAGTGACACATACGAAAGATCTTAAAAGGTAATTGGCTTTAGCATTGCCCGGCTGCAGCTGTGCATGAGACTCTAGTAGTATTTCAGATTAAGATCATTATACCATCACTAAGCTACACAATTTAATGACCATCATGACTAGGATTTTTCCTTCCTTGTTTCTTAGGGTAAGTCGTGGACTGACCCGAAGCAACAAGTTTTGTAAGAAAAATTTATTTTTCCTAAATAATATCTTCTTTCGCGTTCATGAAATCAATTCATGAATGTGAACACTCACCAACATTAATTTGTTCTTCAAGATTATCCTTCACGGATTATATCAACTAGGTTATTAAAACCCTCACATGAAAACCGACCCTTAGTTATGGCGCACGCCATCTACCAGTTCGCACTATAAGCGAACGTTCATACAGAAAAGGTAACGCAGTTTCTGTGCTGTCAGTTGTCATTCCTGCAAACAAATTGCCAACGTGGCAATTACAACAAAAATGTAATGGGACCACTGCAAGAATATGAATAACGGAGTGCAATACCGACGCTAATTGCCAACACGAAATCTGATTGGGATTTCTTTTTCTTCGAGCAGCCGAATCATCCAGTACATAATTTTTCCTACAAGTCTGAACTAGTTAAAGAAACGTTTTATCTGAATACGTATATTTTTTTCCATTTGTGTGGTTTTATCTCTTTGGTCAAATTGAAAGTGGCGAATAAATCAAGTAAGTGATTTCGGGAAATTAAGCAAAAATGTGAAACGCAGTTTACAAAAAAAGTTATTCCTTCTCTGGGTTGATTAGAAATCCTTTACCGCGTTCCCGGGACACGAGTTCCTATTCGGAGGGCATTCCATCGTTCCCTGGAATTGAAGCTGCTGTCTGATAAATTCATGGACGGAACTCCGTCCAACAAGAAACTTCAAGATAAGGAGTGAAAGATTCCTCCCCAGAAAAGAAAGCAACAGGTAATCATATCATTTCTTATCCTTAAGACTTAGGGGCTTAACCCCCAATCTCAGAGAGAACGAGACTTCCGTGGACGTCACTAATACGAACCCCAAAATTTCCCGCAGGTGACGCCCCCACGGACAGTATCCTGGCACGCCAAAAATTTAACATTTGATGAAACAACAAGCGAAAATTTTAACAATTTACGAAGTATTTCAACTATTAGCCAGAATTTTCACCCAACAGCGAATGTCTTTTAACAAAGTGCGAAGTATTTTAATAAAGTGCAAATTG
This sequence comes from Sphaerophoria taeniata, assembly GCA_943590905.1. Classification (NCBI taxonomy): domain Eukaryota; kingdom Metazoa; phylum Arthropoda; class Insecta; order Diptera; family Syrphidae; genus Sphaerophoria; species Sphaerophoria taeniata. The sequence goes on from OX016540.1 coordinate 1,985,450, forward strand.
CGAAGTATTTATCCAACAAAGCACCTTTAACAATCAGCACCTACGCTTTTGCGTTTTGCGAGATTTATCTTGATCACCTGAATTCAACGAATTCCACATCTTTATCCTCGCCACAAGCACCCACAAATTTCCTATTATATATATCTATATGTCGTATGGAAAATCCGTAAATATACGTAGAATCCTCCGCTACCTTTTTAAACTCAATTGTCGGAGTGTCATAGTTGTATGGAACACGAAAATCACGTCCTATATATCCTTTAATTGGACGCCTCATCCTGGTCTCAGTGGAGTGCCCAGAGACCCCAAATCAAGCACAGTCGTACATATCGAGATACTGGTTACCGCCCCTGGCTGTATCCAGCATCGTACCTGGACATCCAACACCTCGTCGAAAGCTGCAAAAGAATAAGTCGGTACTGGGAGTACCCAAATGATTTCTCCCCAAGTTATCCTTCGGAAGACGAACCCACCTCGAAGGATCGGATTCCCCTTGAATCCCCGATCGACAAATCTGTTCATTTATCACTTTTTATGTTTGTTTTTGTTTGGCACTGTTTATCTTTTAATTTCTTATCTTATAATTTTTGCACTATTTTATGATTTTGCACTTAAATATCCTCCTGGATATGACTCAATAATAATTAAATTTGACTTTCTATATAAAAACATTTTTTTTTTAAGCTGTCATCAAAAAAAAAAATATAATTTGGTCAAAACTCAAAAATTCGATTTGTTTATAATTAGCTCCTAAGCCCTGTACAAAATTCGCATAGACCTGAAAATTGGTACAGAGCATAAGGACATCTCTTTATATAAGATGTCAAAATTCCTCAAAAATCCCATGGGTGCAAAAAAAAATATTCAAGGTAAAATGTCGAATATGTTGTTTTTTCATATTTAACTCTGTAGATTTTGTTAATCCCTGCAAAAACGAAAGTAACAGTTTTCAAACTTTGATTCCTTTCCAAAAGCTGTCTCTTGCGCACACTTTTTTCCACACCACCCATGGGGTAAAGTCCTTGGCTTTATCCTTTTTTTCGTTTGAGCGATCATTTATATGATGTGCACTCAAAATTTCGAATTCTTATAATTAGCCCCTAAGCCCTGTACAAAATTCGCATAGAGCTGAAAATTGGTACAAAGCATAAGGACATCTCTTTATATAAGATGTCAAAATTCCTCAAAAATCCCACTGGTGCAAAACAAAATATTCAAGGTTAAATGTCGAATATGTTGTTTTTTTTATATATAACTCTTTGTTAAATATGAAAAAAACAACATATTCGGCATTTAACCTTGAATATTTTTTTTTTGCACCAGTGGGATTTTTGGGGAATTGTGACATCTTATAAAGAGAGATGTCCTTATGCTCTGTACCAATTTTCAGCTCTATGCGAATTATTTCTGGGTTTGGGCTTTTTTATGTTTAATTTGTCTGGACTATTAATAGAACTGAAAATCACAAGCTTTGAATATGAAACGAAGTTTTTATTGAAGAAACATTTATTTCATATTATTTTGACCATTATTTGAATATGACAATATGTCAAGATATTCGACTATATAAATTTAAGTGCTTAATCCTCGTTCAATGAAAATGTTTATGTTTTTTTTTTTTTTTTGTTAGTTTGCAAAACAAAGTATTTATGTGTTTCTTCATTTATGGTTCTTGTGTCCTTAAAAATATTGAAAGCAGAAGGAAATTCTGGATATAGGTAAACCATGTTCTCATTCATAAATCAAACATATTTGAACAAGTTGAAGGAGCCTACCAAACCATAACACTGATACGATACAATCAGTCCATTCAATCGTTACCGAAACCTTGGAATAAAATGCTCAATGAAGCACCTACTACTTCAATTAAAATCATTAAACCTAAACAAAACACTCTCGCTGAAAGGTGGATGGGTACATTCAACTCAATTATTATATTTCATAACTATGATGAAAAAACAAAAAAACCAACACGACTAAGCACTATATTGAAGACAAGACTTTTGAACAAGCATTCACTCTTAGCGCGCATCGCCCGCCATTCAATTCAATGTATTGTGGGGGTCCTCTTCAGCAGATCTATGACCTTCATTTCAAACTTTATGTAAATGTTTCATTAAATAACTATCAGCACGCCATCAAACACGAGCTTAAGCCATCATATCAAACCGGCGGCCTTGAGTGTTTAAAAAGTAATTTAAGTCATCAAAGCCCAGCGATGATGTTTGAGTCGAATTTTCATAGCCCTATAAAAAATGTGAAGTGCCTACTAAATTCCATCCGATTTGATGCGATCAGGAAGAGCTACTGTTTTTTGTTCAAAAGAATAATCAACTCACCGCCACCGGCCGTGGACCGCTTACAACTTTGAACTTACAATCTCGGATTCAGTTTGAACAAACAGAGATGCCACGGCGCATAGCAATCCATAATTGGCGGTCTCAACTGCAAATCTATTTATAATCAATGACGGTCCAAAGAATTCTTTCCAAAAGAAGCAAAAACTCATAAATTTGAAAAGAACAAAAAATCTAGACGACAGGTACACACGCCGCGCAGTCACTGATCGCTGAAAATCTAAACCCCCAAAAATGTGTGCAAAAATCTTGATTGTGAACTTAATCTTCCTGTTTTCAGATTCTATTCTCAATTCAATTCAAACAGAAGTGGAAGTCGTCGAAATCCGTTGTTCAGATTTCTTCTTCTGCTTCATCATCATCTACTTGACACGAAAAAACTCTTAAATGCGTCATCTCGAAATGACCTGAACCGGACTTAGATTCCTTTCGATGCCAATTAAGATTGTGAGTCTTCAATCTATTTTATTTCTCTCTTTTGTTCTGCGACTTTGACTTTGTCTCTGTTCTATTCTGTTGGGTTTTTCTCAATTACTAATACTTTGGCAATAATATTCAGAATTTATTCATATTTGTATACTAAATGCTGATTTATGAAAATTATTGTTTTGACTTTTGTTTTGTTTACGTTTTGATTTCTCCCGCTAAAGGCGGTCAGTCTGGCAATTTAGCACTGACTTATGAATTATTCTGTAGGAAGCTATTTACCAGAAGCTGGCAATTCATTTGAAGATGTATTTTTATGTGAGAGTTGATGGCAAAGAAGGTCAGTCTTTCTTTAGGGCTTAGCGTGTTATAGGAGGTCATTCTTTGCTTGTGCTTGTCTTCGAGAACCTTAGTAATTTATGGACGATCTAATCTAAATCTAAATGAAGAGTTTCTAAAGTTAAATTGCCATTATTAATTTCTTCAAACCGGACGTCTGTCTTGCTTTTTTTTTATTGTGGAAGAAATTGTGCGGAAAAAAGGTTAGACTGTGGGATCAGGAATGGAAAAGTGTTATTATCTGAGAAAAAGAAGAGAATTTCACATTGTTATAATTTTTGCAAAACTTTAAGTATCGTCAATCGTACCTATGTTGTTTTACAGAATTTGTTCATGGTTAATTAAACACTTTAGTTGCTCGAGAGAGGACTTTACTACTCAATTGCCTTCTGTTGTCCGTGCTTATAGCGGATCCTAGGTAGACGAAATCCTTAACTACCTCGAAGTTAATTCTGTCTATGCTGACGTTTGCTCCAAGACGTCGGTCAATGTAGGTTGTCCTTTCTTGTTGACAGCATTAACTTGGTGTTGCCCTCGTCAACCGATAGACCATCTTCCTAGCCTCCGTCTCAAGGCTTACAAACACTCGACTGACATCACAATGTGTTCTTCCCATTATGTCAATCTCGTCTGCGTATCCTAGTAGAAAGACGGACTTTTGAAAGATTGTGCCTCAGGTGTTGACGTTGGAGTTTTGCATAATCTTTTCAAGAATTATGCTGAAGAAATCGCATGACAGCGCATCGCCTTGTCAAAAGCGTCCGTTAGGTTTTTTCCGACCATGGTGGAACAGCGTGCGTTTTCCATTGTCATCTTACACAGACGGACGAGTTTTCCTGGGATGCCTGGGATCGATGGTGGACTTTCCGGGTCTGAAGCCACACTGATAAAGACCTATCAGGTTGTTGAAGAAAGGCTTCAAACGTTCACACAGAACGGTAGGCGATGTTATGGTTCTGTATAGCTGGAATAATTTTGCTCGTCATCGCCATCATACTCGGAAAGTGGTGTTTCCATATCCTCAGCACTGACTGTGGTTCCACTACAATGTTCCCATGATGGTCTCTAAAGGCTTCGGTTTGGGTTGTAAAACCCCTGCGGTGGTTTGTCTTACCTTTTTGTAAAACTGTCGAACCTTCGTTCCTGCTGTGACATCCCTCTATCTCTTCGATCGCACACTTCTCATGCTTCCTTTTTTTTTTTTGAGAAGCTTGTGCCCCTCTCTCTTTTTCTGCTCGTAGGGCTCGCGAGCTGCTCGTGTCCTTCTCAGCTCTTTAACTTTATTAGGGATTCTTTAAGTTCCAAAATAATAATTTAAGCTGTCATTATATGGTGTAGTCATGGGGTAATATTTTCCGTACCTAAGCACTTCTACTCTAAACGAAGCCTTGTACTCATGGCCATATTCTTTCGTTCTTTAACATCACATTGCTCAACCAAAAACTGCATGCTATTAATTATGAAGAGGCCATGCACATCTTTAACCACTTCATTTCAAGCATTTACTCCACTATTTGAATATTCACACAATAAATCACATCATTTTCATACAAACTCAATTTCTCAAGACTCTCAAGAGTGTCTATGTCTTCATTCCTTTTGAATCAAAGTCAAGCTCTAATACCTTGTAGTTAACTTCCATTATTCACAAATGCCCGAAGGGTCTTTCATTCATACGAGTTCGTTAATTTGAAAAGAAAACGAAAGCGCTATTAAACATGAACAAAATAACGAGACTTATTCCCTGCTCGGCTTGGGTGAAGAAACCATTGACCGTGTAACCTACCTACTGCTTTCGCTACCAAGTACAATAATTATGCAATGCTATCGTCCGTAGACGAGGAGATGGATCCCAGATTGATAGACAGATGGATGATGATAGAAGAAGCAAGTAACACACATTGTTGCTTGAACGAGGAAGAAGAGTCTCTCTCACAATGTTTGGAAATTTCATTCAAAAAGAAAAGGCTTTGAATGGAGATAAGTCTCCGACAATGAACCAGGATTTTGAAATTACCAAAGGTATGTATCATCAATGAAAGTCATTATGGCTTTTCACCATAAATAATTTGAATAGTTTATTAATTATTGGTTTTCAAGAAGTATTTCTCAATTTTGTTGGGTTTTAAGCGGAACACATCATCGCAGTTATTACAAAAATGGGTTTTGCAAATGCGGCTTTTAGGACCCCAAAACGTTTGGCACAAATGCGTGGCCTTCTTCTTTAGTTACAGGTAGTGACCAATGACTGCATTGAAAGTGATTTGATTTATGATTATCGTGTTATGCAGCAAGAGGGCATTTATTTCGATAATTAGGGGCTTTCTTGAGGATTACGACCATGAAGATTTAGTTTGTAACACCTCAAATGATGATGGCAAGCTTTTAAACTTCATGGATCGTCTTTAAAATCACATGGCCGTTGCCGGCCTGATTGAAGTCGCTGTTTTTGTTCTTGATTTGAAAAATGATAGAGTTGACTTTAAATTATAACCTAAAATTTGGGGACTCGTGTCGACCACGATCTATTGAAATCTTTTATTTACACAAAAACTAAAGTATAATAAGTATCTCCTTAATCAATTTTAAGCTTTTTTGTGTAAACAAGCTTTTCAGTCACGATTTACGGTCATCATCACGATTTAGGTAAGCACTTGACCGCAAATGTGATCTTTTTCTCGAAACTGATATTTGTATGGAAGAACATAACTACTTCCTTGTTCTTTGATGTTGCAGATTATTGTTTAGATACAAAAATAGACTAAATTGCAAAAGGAAAAAAAACTGTGATATTTAAATAATTGAGGAAGCAATTATAAACACAAGTGTCATTTCTTAAAAGCAAGTTACACTATACATTAACATCTTTTTGAAGTATTTTGTGATTTACTAGATGCGTTGGGTTTGTTTAAGTTTTATTTTAAGGACTTTAGCATGTAAGTAAAAACCCAAAAAAAAGATAACGGCTTTAGTTTTTTAAATTTTCTAATAAAAAAAAAATAAATAAATTGAAATAATATTAAACATATTTAGTTCGTAGGCCGAAAGGCATTAGTTTTTAAGATCCATGAATTGCTTAGAGCGCCCGCTTAGGGCCAGTAAGTTATATAAGTAGAATTAATTAGGCTAGTTTCACATTTTTGTCTAGCATGTAAGTAGAATTAAGTTTGAATTGAATAAAAAAAATGAATTACAAAAAAAAAAAATGCGTTGGGTTTGGGACTCTAATTCGATAACAAAATCTCGGTCAGTTCTTCCCCGCATTACATTTGTCCGGGACAATTTATCCTCCTTTACTCCTTTTCGTCACTCATTGTCATTGCTATGAATATTAACGAAATCGAAATCTGGTGTCTATTTCGATTTTTCTAACAGCCCTGAATTAGGCCACACCCTTTTTCAAAAAATAGAATTTTTTTGAGGCATTGAATGCTGAGAATCATGGAGAACGAAGCATTAAAATTCTTCGTTCAAATAATTCTATACAAGTGAATGAGTTTTTTTGTGAAGTGAAACCAAACCAGAAATTATAGAAGACACCAATTGCTGAGAATCATGGAGAACGAAACATTAAAATTCTAAGTTCAAACAATTCTACACAAGCGAATGTGTTCTTGTGAAGTGAAACCAAACCAGTCTCGCAAAAAATGTTGTTATTTCTTTGTCCAAAAATTAGTAAATCCAGCAAGGAAAAATTTTCTGGGAATTCGTTTTCCCGGATTTTAGTTTATAGCCTTTCAACATGACATACCGAAGCTAGCTAAGGAAGAAACCAAAGTCCTTATTTTCCGATTTAGTCTCTTTGGAATACTCTTCCAAGAAGTCCATACCCAACAGCATCAAGGTTTAAGAAGGAGTGACAGGATTTCTAAGCAATCATCAGAGATGCTGCTGCATATTATTTGTATTTTCGTTAAAATTAAAAATTTAATCAATCTGCTCGAATATGATGCCTGAGAAAACATGGCAAGCACAACTATTTTTGGTGTGAGAACATGTTAATTAAGTCGTGGGACCAACACTGCTCGTTTACAAATTAAAATAAATCAAACTAAGCCGCCAAAATAATCTTTGCAAACAAGATAAGACGACATACCTTAAACGTCTCTTTTTCCTTAAATTAGTCAAGGTTTAATCTTGAGACGAACTTAAATTATGTATTTTAGAATATGTATTGCAAATTTCCATCGCTGTTTTTTGTGGTGCAGTTTCCTTCCGCTCTTTAACATTTTAAATGAGGATAAAATTCTCATCTGCCAACAAAAATGTCATCATTATCAATTCGTGTGGCAATAAAATTTTGTAGAAACCAGAAGCGAGCTATTAATTATTTGAAAAATGTGTCTTTTTCTCTCATCTCCAAGGTGATCAAAATCAAAAATTTGACAAAATTAAATCTATTTCACACAGAAATTTAACAATACACTCAGCCAACATTTTTTTTTTGATGGTATACCTGCCTGCTCCATTAATAAATTAATGTAAATATTTCCCTCACTGCTGCCATAAATAACAAGAGGTCTTAATTTGACATAGCATAACTGAGGCCAATAGCCCCATTATAACAAACAAACACAAATCGCTGCACTGCTTTGGATAAAAGAAAGGACGCACGCTCTGGCCCTATGACAAAATGCCTGGTCTTTTGACAGTTTCCAAACATCAAGTTCGAATCAACTTTTAAATGACAAGCAGTTTATTTATTTCTTTGTTATGGAAAATGCCTGCTCTGCTAATAAAGATGTAGGAGAATTGGACTTTTGAGCTTGGTACATGGTCTGCACGAAACTCATCAATCAAAGCCCAATCGATGGTGAAAGAATTTATAATTATTACTCTTCGAATGAAATTTGGAAAAAATCTTGCATGCTTAGGAGGGTTTCGTAATATTTTAAGCACAGGTGCTTTCTGTTTTCAAAGGGATACAGTGGGACAGAAATGAGACATAAAATCGTCTCATTGAAAACTAGTTTAAAAAAAGCACTTTCAGATTTGAACAATAAATTTTTTTTCGTGGAACTTTAAGCGTAACGATGTTTCCGAAGCTCACTGAACATTGGTTTTGTGACAGTGATTCTTACTCGTGCCCCACTGTGTAGCATCTCAAAGGCAATAAAATAATTGCTTGGGCGGTGGCGCGTGGTTCAGCCCATAAGCTTAAATTAACAATCTTATTTGCTTTTCTTTAACAAGCTACCCACTGACCTTCGCCAGCAGGCAGTTTAAAATAAAGCCGAAACTGAAGCTCACAAATCATCGGTTTATGTTGCTGCCATATAAAAATGTGAAGATTAATCAAACTGTTGGTAGTTGCATTCAACAATAAAACCACCACCAAAACAAATCTATTTGAGCGAAAGAGATGTTCGAGTCACACGGTAGCACAATGCACAGCTAATCAAGTCATTACATTCCAGTTCTCTTGATATTGTGAATCACAGTGACAATCGATATTGAATTGTTGGATTTTTATCTTTAAGTAATGTGAACGTGCGACGCATCGTCGCATCATTTTTTAGACTTTGGTTTGAGGAAATTTCGAGGGTCAAACGATTAGTGGCAAGCAATAGTCATTTTATAAAACGAAGAACTGAAATGACGAGCAGCAGAAAAATGCGGAATTCCGAATTTCATAATATCATTTCATGCCACGTTATTGTCTTAACATTGCGTGGATGAATTTTGAATCATAGTTACAGATTTTTTGGAAAACATTTTAATGTGGTCATGTGGTTTACAATCCAAACAGACGAACAGGATCAAAGAACCATATAAGCCAATGTCATGTCTTAATCATCATTCTCTGATTTTTATGATAAAACCATATTTAATGGCATTTCTTTAAAAATAGACAAACCTCAACACTTAAGCATTTATGGTAAACTTTTGCACAAGGTTACGAGGTTGTTAGTCTTTGCGTGACTGAGCCAGCGAGATTATAATTCTCGAAGAATTAGATTAATTCGAAAGCACGAATGTGGGCATTGAAGATGGAGGCTTTTGATATAAGGGCTATAACTTTACTTCTTATGTTTATTATTTTTTCATTAAATAATTATTGTTTTAGAATCCTAATCGTATTTTATGAATTGTTAGAATTAATTAGCATCAATTATTTTCCAAATCCTGGTTTTGAACTCATTACAGTTTTACCCTTAATAATGCTAATAGGAACAGTTTTATTTAATCTCTATACGATCCGCGAGCAGACAATTTTGAAGGGACGCGGATCTTAAAGGTACAGAACTACTATAATGTTCTTAGCTGATATGATTGATTGAAATTTCTGGATCTATATTTTACTTAAAGAGGGAGGAGGAGTTTTCTGTAATATTACACTTTATATTAAAATCGTTATTAAATTTAATAGCTTTGAATAAACTTTTATTTATTGGAATCTGTTTTTTAACTAATTATTATTTTCGTATGAAGAAGAGTTACTTACTTTTGTATAAACCTATTTGTTACTGGCAGGGATGAAAAATCGTCTTTCAGAATTTTTTCGAAATCAAAATAAAAAGTGTATCGAATTGTACTTTTTGATTTCTTATAGCCCAGGAGCCTCCATACAAGAAATTCCCGTCATCGCGCCCATTAAATTTTTAAAGAGGATTAAAAGATAAAGCTAAGACTAATAAGTACCTAATAAGATTCGCTTAAATTTAGTAAGCCGGAAAGGCCGCGTATACCTGTTGCAATGTTGTGAAATGTCTCCATCATCGCGGATTCTATTTCTGTTTCTTTCAATGCACGCGTCTTAGTGTTTAATGTATAAATACCTTGGTTTGCTTGCTTTCAAGCTGACGCGTGTAATGAAAGAAACAGAAGTAGAATCCGTGATGATGGAGACATTTCACCGTCATTCACTACATTGCAACTGGTAAGCTGGGCCTTTCCGGCTAACTAAATTCACGCCGACCAAGCGAATCTTATTAGTCTTGGGTTTATCTTTTATTTCTCATACAAAATTTTAGTGGGCGCGATGACGGGAATTTCTTGTATGGGGGCTCCCAGCCTATTAGGTTTTATTGAGAAATAAATGAAACTTGTTTTTTTTTTAAAGAAAAAAATGATATTTTTTCATAGGTAAAATATAAATTACTATCCGACCTTCTGAACCTCGTCTCGCCCGCAATTTAAAGTCGAAATTTGTTTTGAAAAAAACCATGCCTATAGCCGTTCTGAGATCTATATATAGAACTATGTACTTTTTCGCGTTTCGCCTCCTCTCGCTGGTTATTTATCATCATCATAAGCGTCGGCCTGTCTAATTATGATCCGATCCTCCTTTAGGAAGTTCTTCAATGCCTGCCGATTGTTGGCCGACGCCATCCAGTTCCGCACCCCAAAGCTTTGGGCGTCCTGGCCTATACTATACGCCATTCCAGCGAAAATTTGGTCTTTTATGAATTGTACTGCAAAGGACTTTCCGGGCCGGTTCCTGCTCGATCACACGAGCTAGGCTTACATCGGAGTCTATAAAGCTTAATGTTTGTCAAAAATTCGAGATTCGTGGTAGATTTGATACAGCTCGTGGTTATATCTCAAGAATCTGCCTTCTTTACAAACGGCACCAACTATTCTTCGTAAGACTTTTCTCCCTCCATAAGTGAGTAAGTGTTAGGACTACCGTCTTATAGAGTAGCAGTTTCAAAGTAATGGAAGATTTTTATATTTAAAGAGCCTTGAAAGTGGATTCTGTTGGCTTTGAGCAGCCGCCCGAATTTTTGGTTTTGTTTCCATATTGTTATCGGCTACTACTACTGACGCAAAGTATTTGAAGGATTGCACTTCTTCGAATTCGTGCTCTTCCACTTTAATAGTTGTCCTTCTACTTTTTCCAACGTTTTCAGCAGTCCAGGTTTTTTGCTGTCTGGCTCGCTCTGGATAAATGAAGATTGTACAGCTTGTGGGTTCCTCCAATGTTTTCAATGTCGTCTGCGGATCCCAATAATTGGGTGAACTTGGTGACGATAGTGGTAGTGGTGATTCTAATTTATGACATATAGCTGTTCCTGCGGTGTTAGATAAAAGTAGCCTATGTGAATTTCGGAACCCTAAACTATCACTAACACTACCAATTTGTCTATCCTTTGCTCTATGAAAAATTGGGTTAAACCTATCCCACGGGAACCGTACATTTTATCAGGATAAAACGTATTCTATGTTACTTGTAATACCTCCAAGAATATGTGAAATTTAAACGTGTTGTCAAAGTAGCAATTTTATTGACTTGCAAACAATGAAAAAGTTAAGAAAAAGGATACTTCTTGGTGATATGGATGATGTTGGTAAAAATATTTATGATTTAGCAGAATACTTATTACATCAAGTGAAAGATTGTAAGTGCAAATTTGTATTGCATTTAATAAAAGTGTCTTTATGTACTTAAGGAGAGGAAAGTGTATCGAAAAAGTACAATTGTATTCACTTTTGCAATCCAGGTTACTAGTCGAGCAGAACACCGCTCGCTAGAGCGCGTCATCAGAATTTGGCGTAAAAATTAAGTCTTATATAAAAATTGCAAGTGAGCGAAAGATGACAAAACCTTACGCAAACTAAGAGAGCAACAAATTGTTTTACTTTAACAAAATTTACGGTGGCCAATGACACCGAAAGTTCAAGAAACCCAGTTTTTTGTTCGATTTAAATGCTAATTGGTTTAATGTGAGACATCAATCACTCAACAAAAAACTTCACTTAATTTTTATAATGATCCAAACCACATTTCAAATGCACTTAAAAAGTAAACTTTACACAAAATTCTTGGTTGACTACGTTTAATCAATATTACGTCACAGGTGCATTATATTTTTTCTTAAGAATTTATTTGGGTTTAAAGAAGAAAGTGGATGTCATTAACGATATTCTGATTTCATTTGCTTATAATAAACTTAACTTTAAACAAATTATTAGAAAAATCAGCTTTCAAATATGACAATGCCATCGGCAAGCAGTCGTATAGCGTCATAGTTAGTCCATACCGACTTAAAAGCAATAAACCTATTGTTGGCTATGATCTCAACTTCATTGAAACGTCAAAGAAGAAGATACTTACCGTGAAAATATAACAGGATGTATGAGATTGTTCCCACCAAACAACTTATCAATTCTGTTGATAACCATAAACAACGGTATCTATTCAAAACAAAATTCCTTTGCATTCAACTAAATGGAATAAATTAAAAATCTATTGTCATCATGTAGAGCACGATTGTCGCATTAAATATAATACATTGCACTCTATTCGTTCTTTTATTATTTCGTTTTAGGATTCAAAATAATATAATTTATGAATTTTTGTTGACCATCTTTTGTCAACAAAAAAATGCTTATAAGACGATTAAGCGATTGGATTTAAGCCATATGCATTGTTTTAGTAAAACGCTTCAAGGAACTTGTTTCAAATTTTTGAGCGATGACTTATTTATAAGTTGGCTTGTGTTTATATCGGGGACCTTGATATGATTGGAATGAAATATAATAGGAAAAGTAAAACTTTGCACGAATGTCAAAAATCAGTATTCTTAGAATTATTGTCAGATATAAGAATTCTGGGATTCTAAATATGTAATTTTTGCAACAATGTTGTAACGACATGAAACTTTTACAATCCAAAAGTTGAGAAAAAACAAAAAAGGGTTCGATAAATCCGTAAAGAAATCACCCAGAGCGAACGTTCCTGGTAGAGTTTAATCCTGTCTGTTGTTAGGACCACATTTGAAGAAAAAAAAACTAAAATTTAATACAGCAAAAACTAATGTCATTTAAGTGCGAATAAACATACTATTCCTCTTTTTCTTCAAACATGTTTAAAATAACTTACGTCCAAAGTTTGAGAATGTGTAATTATTGAAGAATTTTGGTCTTTATTTTTTGCTTGTAAGCCTCAAACAACGTCAATTGGTGAGTGCCGCAAAAAAATACTGAATTAAGAAGCCGCACGATGGCATCAATTCATAAAATAATATTTCTGAATATTATTAATGACTTTGATTCAAAACCTGAAATTTTAATTCATTACAATTTATACGAAATTTCTAACCAAATGTTTGCTGGTGAGCAAAAACAATGGTAACGGTAACATAAGACAAAATTGGCTTGTCATTTTCAGCGTATGAAGCCAATACAAAATCGTCATGAAACAAAACATCGATACAGAACAAAAGAGTTGACATTAGAACTTGATTATGAGAAACTGTCCTAACTAGCTGTCTTTCATAAAAAAATAAAATAAGAAAAGCCTCTTCTCCGCGTGATTCATCCATGTAAACTGATTGTTAATTTGTTTTTCAAACATAAAGATCCTGCATACAAAAAAGATTAAAAACCGAAAGAAAAATACATCCGCTTTCAAAAACTAAACAAATGCACGCAAAACTACTTAAATATTCATTTTTCTTGTAATGGGGAAAATTCCGCACACCCCTAAAGCACAAGACCAAGTAAGTTCAAGCAAACCTGCTACACGTTCGAACATCAAAACTATTCTCAGCGAAAAATTCACCATTCAATATGTTTACACAAAATAAACAAACAAACACAAACTACACTCATCCGGATCAGATGGAATCACCCGCTAACGACATCATCGCTCGTAAAAGTTCATTCGCTTTTAACACACAAAATGAACCAAACTCAGCGAAAATGTTGATGTAGGCTCAAAACAATCACTGTGTGTGCTGCATTCCCATCCCCCAAAAAGTGCCCACAATCATCTTCATCTCAGCGAAGAATTCCAACCGAATTGCGATTGTTGCCGCCACACCACTCGTCTACACCAAGACAAGACGACTGATGATCGACCGGTGAAGACCCCAACTGCGCAGAAGAGGAAGAGGTCACACTAGCATCGTCATCTCTTCATTCAGTTAAAACAAAAAAGGTAAAAAAAAAATCCACCAACGAACTTTGTATGCTAACAGTTGTATGGGTATATAAAAAGCTGTCTTAGCAAACATTTTAAACAATCAAAGAACGTCGCTCGTTCCGATCGTGTGTGCTTATAGTAAAAACGCCCGCCGGTGGAACATTTTTAATCGAATTTAAAACCAAATCGATATAAGGATACGATATAATTTTTTTTTTCTCAAAAAAGGATACTCATCGAATAAAGTGAATTTATCGAAAAAAAGTAAGAATTTAAATCGAGTGCAGTTTATGGATATTTGTTTCGAAAGTGCTCAAAAATTAATTGAACTATACAACATTAAATGTCACTGATTTCTTCAAGTGAAAATTAACAATGAACATTTCTGAATTTAAAAAAGAGTTCTATTTTTATACTGTGTGCTTTTTTTGTTTATAAACATTGTGTGTCTAGACGAAATGCCCTCCTTCCCTTCAAACCAAGTTCTATACTTGAATTCTTCTGTGGATTAACTAAACAGAATTTTCGCAAAGTGATTTGTATCATTTGAATTTCAAAAACCATAAAAAACTTGTCCTTAATTGATGTTGTTCTGGGACGGGCGCTTGTTCATGTTAAAGTGTTTGAATAAATTAATAAAAGAATTAAAGTATGAATTTTCATTAATGAATTAGAATAAATCTAAGACGATGGTATTTCGTCTTGTAGTTAAAAATAACGACTTTAGTTTTTGTACAAATAAAGAAAGAAAAAATACAATTTTAAGAATTTTTGGATTTGGCACAACAACATCCGCATTGGATCTAAAAATATTAATGACCCCCGAAATTTGCATAAAATATCTTAAAGATTGTTTCTGTCTGTTTTTTTTTTTGATTATTTAATAATGAGAAAATGAAATAAAAATAATATGGAACAGGATGTTCTCGCGGCACTTCTTCTATTCTATTATTCAGTTTTCCGGTTCTACAAATGATCAATCGATTAAAGTGATTATTTGAAAGCTGACAGATAAATTAATCTGTATTATTTCTTTTTTTAATTTAATGATAGTAAATTAAATAGTTAAGACAGTTCATTAAAATTCTTCAGATTTCTTAAGCAATTTTTAAGTGGCGGTCAGTCGTTCTTTTTTCAAAACTGTTTAATTAAATTCTGTGCGACATGTTTTCATTTTAAATGAATGCAAGAGGATGTTGATGCAAAAATAAAAGTTTATTTGTTTTTATTTTAATTTAAAATTGCTAACAAGAAATTCAATTACAAGATCATCACATATTTCAGCAATTTCTAGATGATGATGATGATTGATGCTCTAAAATGTTTAATATCAAAGGGCATCTTCAACTCTCATAATATTTTGTCTGAAGACAAAATATCAAATATCCTTGATTTAATTTAAAATTTACTTAAATAAATAAATAGAGTGGTGCGACAGCCCTTGAAGAACTAAGGCCTAAGTGGTTTACTGTCATCAACAATTCTCTGAGTGCGTGTGAAGAATTGAAGGGACCTACAATTTAATGCCGATTTCAAATGGCCAAATTGAGAAACACTTTTTCATGCTTAGGAGCCAACGCACCTAACCACTTAGCAAAAAAATTAACTTAACTCAACAAAATTACGAAAACATTGGAATTTTTTCCAAAGCAACTTGTCACAATTATCACACGATTTTGTTTATTATTTTAGATAATAAACAAAAGAGTTCAACGTCGAACTTGATTTTGTTGATATCTTCATCTACGTCGTATTATTTTTAAGAATCTTATATGAAATACATTGTATAATAATAATTGAAATTCAGCGTGCTACATTCCAGATGAATATCTTAATAATTTGTCAAAATTAATACAGACACGCTCTAATCGTCTTGTGTGTTTGTTTTTTCTTAACCAATAATTTCTATTTATAGGATCAAGAAAACAAAATAACTTATTTGTAATTTAAAGTAAAAAAAGGCTATTCAGCAAATATAATGCGAACAACAAGCAGCCTACACACAAACAATAGAGCTGATGCACAAACCTGATTTAAGAACAAAGTACGCTTTTCGGTTGTCTCTTACTGTGCTAATGTTTGACGTTGGAATTTGAAACTAATGAATCACTTATTTACACATTGAAAACCATAAATCTTTAGTTCATCAATCAATTGGTAAAAACATTGCGTAATTGTTGAACACAATGCTGTCATTGGCAGCAATAAAAAAAATATTCCTATTAAATTTACTTTAAAACTTATCATTGTCATTTAATGCATTTTCATTTAGCAAACGTCACTAACGGCATTTTATGAGTGTATTGAGTTGGTAATTTAAATGAATAGTTAATTTCATACTGATTCTTCTTGACTGTGATACTTTGTGGTTTTTGAAACATTAATTTTGGGTTAATATAAGCAAACTCATAACCTCAATTTCTGCATTCTGCAACGGGACAATATGAATACATAAATAATAATTAATTTATCATACAACAAATCTGTATAAATCAAATAAAACAATAAAATATATTCATCTACAAATTATACAAAAAGTCAAATAACAATGAAGCCACAGGAATCAATGAACTAAAAAATAGCACACAGAACAAGAAATGGCACACTCTGACCCATTTTGATTTACGATTTTCAATTTATTAACATTAACATATTTTTTTATCTTTGACAGTTTTGAAAGCAAAAACCAAGCAACAAAAAGAAAACTATGGCACGGTGTAAACTTTTACCACTAGCAATCCTGCTAGTGCTGCATGCCGCATTAGGCGACATGGGCTCAAATATATTTCTCACCGGTGTCTACAAAAATTCAATTGATTCTCATCCGATATCATCGTCGGAATATGATAATTCAATAAGTAAAAATATTTTCCTGGAACACGCAATTTTCAGTCGACAAGCTCAGCCATTCAGTGCTCCAAAATATTTACCGCCTAAGGAGTATATCAAATGCGGAGGCGGACAACAGTGTGTGAAGAAAAATGTCTGCCAAGGAGGATATTTCACAAATAATCCAGATGGTTACATACAGGTGAGCTTCTTTTCATTTCTTTTTGAGGTTGAGTTGAAGAAAATATTTCTTTTTAAAAGTGAGAAATGACACACGACTGTGTGGTCACAAACGTGTTTCGATTACATTTGGAATTTTGTTTATTGCTTATAATTTTTCACATAGAAGCAAGATTATTGACAGTTTGATGAAGAATATTCTTTGCTCTTAAACGAGTTGTTAAATAATAGGTGTGTTTTTTTGCACGCGTATATACGCTTAAAATGAACAGTGTACAAAAAAACGACAATTTTATTGTTTTAGTAATTTTGGCATCACTTTTCAAATGCTGAGCTGTAATTGGTCAAATATTCTTTTGTAGTTTCATCTGTCAAAAAAAAAACAAAAACTCGAGTTCAGGGGCGCATTTATTTTTGTTGGTGATCGTTAGGCGCTACACAATTTTTTCTGCTTTTTAACACTTGATCAAGTTGTTCATAGAATGCGCTTTCGAATACGACTCGAAAAAAGACAATAAATATGAAGAATTAAGGATGAAAAATGAAGAAAATGTAACGAAAAATAAAAAATAAAAAAATTAAAATCGTGCGTGTACACCTTGAACGTTAAAACACCATGTAGTACAAAAAAAGAATTGAAATTGAAAAATAAAATTGATGCACAATCGATATAATCTTGATTCAATGATTTTTCGCCTGGCGCCCCTGAGATTACCCATTCAATTGCAGACCAGCCCTGTTGTAATGCGTTTGTGAAAAGAGAACAAAAAAAATCTCCTGCTCAAAGAAGCAAACCAAGAGAATGGAAGATGGCACATACAAAAGGTCAACGTGATTTTGTTCTGTGTGTTAAATAAATACACAGATCATTACTTTGTTTGTGTTTTGTGTAGTAAGAAAAACAACAAATAAAAAACAACAAAATCCTAGCTTGCTCGGATCTGTATGTAAAATGGAATGAATTTCGAAATGAAGTTTTGAAAATTCATCGGAGAGAGTGAAAAAGATATATGGAAGCACTGTTTTTATATCCGCTTATTTCATTAGCGTGGATAATTATCGCCGCTTACTAAGCGGATATAGAAATGTGTTGTTGTTGCATTTTGCATGTAAATATTTTTTTAAGCGTATATACGCGTGCAAAAAAACACGCCTAATATTCCTGTTTATTCATTAATTCGTTTAACGACTCTATTGTTTTGTTTATTCGTTTGCCCGTGACATGTGTCATTCGAAAAAAAGAACATTTTTAAAAATGTCTTAAGATACCTCAGCGTGTTTCAGAAGAGTAACTTTTCGTTCAAATGGTTTGTTTATATTTTCATAAGCATTGAGAAGGTCATCTTTGTGTAAGAGAGGCATTGCTAGCAAATTTAATGACCATCTTTAAACATTAATAACAAAGAAGAAGACTATCAAAATTTATAAGAATAGGGTGATCTCAATGATCATAAATGAACAAAGCAAATAAAACTTTCTAACATTATAAATGCTTCATCGAGAACAACCTTGACGATTTTCACCTTGAATCATCTTAAGAATAACTGTTTTGTTTAAGCTTTTAAGGCTCATTAAACATTTCTGTGGGTCTTTCATTCTAAAAAATGAAGCTCAAAAGAGGCAGGATACTACCTTGAGGCGTTTTACATAAACCGACTTCATTTGTTAGCCTTTTTGAAATGTCAAATTGATATGACAAATGACTACATGGCCAAACAAGTTAACCATCATAATTCTAGCCAATAGAGCTGTGCAAAACTTCTTTAATTTTATGATTGAGAATTCAATTGACATCACCTCTGGCAGAAATCTTAGATATATTAAAGAAAAACACACATAATTACCAGACAATTATACGATATCTATCTAATTGGTTAGCATAACCCAGACGTGATGATCAGCATTCAATGACCTTTTTGCCATACCTTCTATTCAAGCACAAAAGTCTGCATGTTCGCCTTTTGGCATAACGTTCTTTATATATGACGACCATGATGGTGGTTTAAATTTAGACGCCATCAGCAGCAAACGAAAAAGTGGTTTTTCAAAACAACATCTTCAACATTTGTTGTCTGGTTATTGAGATATGTGCAAGTCGACAAGGTGTTGTTGTATTTGTTTTATTATTTTAATTTGTCGAATTTAAAAGGTCATTTTTGTACAAATTTATGTCACTCACTCAATGGGTGTCATAAGAATAATATTTATTTTAATCGGTTTTTAAAACCAACACCCGATACCCTCCAGGCTCATCAGGCAATAAATTTAAGTACGCATAAAAAACTTTCTTTTTATGACTCTGAGATACGAGAACAGCAAAAAAAAAATCAATCAAGTTTCCGCCAAAATAAAATAACAAAAAAAACCTAAATTATAACCACAAGTAAAGAGAATGAGGACTTTCGGGCAGCAGGTGATCTGACCGCTTTCTTTCTTTGGCCTCTGATGATGGTGTGTAGGCAATAAAGTAAGTTGTTGTTGTATTATGTGATTGCTCACTGCCACCGGACAGACATACCTACCCTAAAAAACAACAACCGAGAAAAAAAACCAAACCACCAAGATACCAAAATCAAAATATCATGAAAATAATTTTGTGATTACGAAATTTTTTTTCTGGGTTAAACAACAAAGTACTTTTGGTATATAGTAGCACAAGTGCATTGCAGTATCAGTTGGCGCTGCTAGTGCAATGAGTAGGTACACAAAACTGCACTTAAGGGATTTTTTTTTTTTTTGTCTGTCGTTTGAGTTGTTTTCTTAACTGTGTTATTTATTTATTTTATTTTTTGTTGATGACGCCGGGACACGGTTTCACACTGGAAAAACGCGGATATTCTTGATTTATTATATAATCTTAATTTTATGCATACCGTAGATTTGTCTTCAAGTTTATTACGATGATAAGGTTAAGCTTAAAGTACAGTAGGATGCCGGATGCCTTAAATCGAGTTTTCTGTTCAACTCTTTTGTTTCATTTGTTTTTTTTTTCTTTTAGTGCAACTTGAACGTCAACTGTTACAGTCTGACACTATCTAAAATTATGCTTCCAAATTTAATATTGCTTAAAATATATTTTAATTTATTCAAACAGCCTTGTTTCGACACCATTAAAATGTCTTCAGGTAAATTCGTACCTAATTTGTTTTGCACATTTCCAAAACGCGTATAAATTAACTCAATTAAATGTCAATATATATTGTTTCTGTCATATTTTTCTTAAATCGGCATCTTTTGATCTAAGCGAGTTCGTCTTAATGTTTCGGAGGTCATGTTCCTATGCAAAAATTTGGACACGGAAGTTGTTTCAGAGAGCATGCGGGTGGGATCATCAATACTATAATCATTCGACTGACAATGAAGATGGACACAGAAAAAATACAAAAAAAAACACTAATGACACAAACAAAAATCAAGATCAATGCCAATCGTTCGCGTAAACTAGGCCAACATAACATTTCGTACGTAATACTGGTTTCAAAATAGTTTTAAATTTAAATTTATATTAATACGTCGTTAGACTAAATGCTCTGTGGTGTTTCTCCTTTTTTTTTATTTTTGTAAATTGGCAAAGAATAAAGTTCACACAGAAAACGCATATTAATTGATGATTCAGTAAAAGCTGCTTAACAATTTTGTGCTCTTCTGTTTCTTCTTCCAACCCACTGTTTAAGTATCCTCCTTTCACACAATATGACGAATTCATTTGATTTTCCACTTGAAAGGCAAATCGTTCTTATCGATATGACATAAGTTGATATATGACCTAGTCAAAAGGTCAGCTAACTGGAAAGAGATGTGGTATTTTGACTTTTACGATAAAAAAAATACTCTGTGAAATATTCGTGCTGTGAAAAGATATTAATTCAGATTCATCGCCCGTTAAATGGACTTACGCCACATGATTTACTTGTTGAAGTAGAAAACTAATACCACGTCTTCACTATGAAATTTAGTCAATAAATTTGGTTGTTCTGATATCTGTTCAGTGATTAACAAAACAAACAAAAGATTTGAGCTGCACACATTACTTGCACATTTTGAATAGCAAACACAACACTTTATTTGGTAAAAAACCGATGTCACGAAGTGACTCACTAACTCGGTGTACTACAAATTCAACGCAAACAAATCAAGAAAAAGTTTACAATTCGGTAGCAGGTGTTAATTGTGATGTGAATAACAAATCAGTTCAGTTTACCGGAGAGGTTAAAAAACGGAGTTTGAGTGTCCATGTCTTGTCAGTCAAAACAAAAATATTGACTTAGTTGGTATTCGTGCAGCACTCGCGAGAGTCAACCAACAAGAAGATTAATCATACATCACAAAATCTACAAACAAAACAATAACCGTTGAACTTGAATTTGTAATAATTAACATCGACTTTCCGTTTAAGACTATCTCCGGTTTCTTTCAAATTCTTTTAACAGAACAGAACTTCATCGTAAATTATAAAATTTCTCAAGACAATTTACATAGACAGTATAATAATTTTAAAAAACCCGATGATTTAATCGGTTGCGTGGTATGTATTATGGTTGTTCTAATCAAAGTTCAGTTAGTGAGAAAATCACCTTACAGTAAAGTGTATGGAGGTGTGGGCCTCCCACTTGGAAATTCCCATAAATGGTCCTCGGTTTCTTTTCATCATCTGTTACTCTTAGTCACTCTTAACAGATATAGAAGCTTAGCAAATGGGTGTTCAGATGATGTATCACATGCAAATAGAGGTCTGAAAGGTTTATTAACCTTTTATCATCTAAGCCAACCGATTGATTAATAGTTTGTTAGCATCATTAAAAATGATTAATATAACTAGCAATTTTTTGCGAGAAGGAAATAAAATACATACCAATTCCTGCTTGTGCAGCATCTGACTGCAAGAAATTCTACTTTTTCTCGCTAGCTAGCTTACATCATTGAATGAAAATGCTGAGCAGTAACATTTTTGCTAGAATTGAAGACTATAACAAGTTATTGCTCTTGTCAACGAGAACACGCGAATATACACTATGTTTCGACTCAACCTTGAAATTCTTCAATGACATTAATAAAGATCCTCAAGTAAAAAAAAAAAAAATTTGACAAATTAACAGCATGTTCTTTGACGCATTTCATAGCTTCTGGGCAACATGTGGTGAGCTTCATTGTAATAAAATTGAAGCTTCTTTAATTAATCAGCTTATTGGTTTTAATTAAAATTTTTAATTTATCTCCTCCTCTATTTTTTTTTTTGTTATTTTTGAAATTCTGAATTTAATTAGTATTGCTACTTGGACATTCAACATGAAGCAGTTAACCTGTTTCTAAGACTCTCCGACGAAGAAGAATTTAGGAAAGTTTGTCAGTTTTGAAGTTTCAATTTATAACTGCCTTTAACTTGTATTTTGAACAAAATTGGTATTAGAACAATTTACCAATAAAAATCTTACATAAGCAAAACCTGATTTTTATGATGAAAACGAAAATTCATCCCGCGTAATAAATCGTTAAAACGTCAGAGGAAGTTAATTGAACACCACCACGAGTAACTTTTGTGCCTGCTTGTTGCAATGATGAGTGTTTATTTTTTGTGTTTTATTATTGACCAACGTTTAACTAAGCACAGCTGGACATAAAATAAACTACTGGGTATTATTGACTGATTATTTTTGCACATAAAAGTGAAGTTTAAACTATCACGTGGCTATGAGTAGAGGCTTATCTTATTAGCATTTAGTTTTAGTGTATTTTTTGTCATTTTTTATAATTTTTTTTTCTCTATTTGCAGAACTGTGAGCCAGAGACTGATGTTTGCTGTACATACCGTGCACCACCAACAACAACCACAACAACCCAACGTCCATCGGTACCATGTGCTGGTGATTCAGATTGTGTTAGCCCAAGTCAATGTACCCGCGGAACAATTAATGTGTCAAACTATGCCAAGACATCTTCGGTAAGTGTTTCATTTCAAACAGTTAAATCCGGAAGCCAGAGTCAAACTTAAATGTCAAGAGAAATAGCAAGCCTTTGAAAGCCTTACCATTCTTGGAGCACAGCTTATGAATTATGAATGGTTTTATCTGAAGGCGTCCAACAGTTCTGACAAGTGTTTTGTTTACACACTTGACCCATATTAGGGCAAAAATTCGCTCATTCATATTGTTTTTGTGGTTTTCTTTTTGTATACTCAGACTAGCCTTGCTGGACTTTATTGAATCAAATGCAAATGAGTCTAAAAATAAATTTGTTAAGAATAAATTGAGACTTAACGATCAGACGCCATTGTCTGATAATCGTGTGCGTCATCATCGATCGGTGATTTGGAATCTAATAAAACTAGTTTAGCTCACTTCCAGACTAACCTATTACTTTAATGTTAAATTTATACATGCTAAGTAAGATTTAACATTGATGCCTGTATCTACCTATGGCTATGTCGATATCCCACAAGACAAATTTCATAAGAAGCACTCCATAGTTAATTTCAAAATCAAAGCCATAACAATTAAGTCCTCGGAACAAACTGCATTCCAATGCCTTATCTTGCTCCATAATTTGACATATTCAAGCCACAAGAATGCTCCAAAATCCCATGCTCTCATTCCAATAACAGCAAGTACGCCGATGCTATGCAAATTATGACAGATTGTTACAGTTTTTCTTTCTGCAAGAAAACAAATTTCTGCCACCACAATTTATTCCAAGATTCCAGATAAGATAAAATCCGTGCCACTGTGCGCAGAGTAACAACGTGCCTCAAGTCACTCTAAAATAATAAACATTAAGCAGTAGCTTAATATCGCATTCAAGACACCATCACCAACACCACAATGATGACGAGAATATAGTGATGCATGAGAGTTTTTTTTCATGGCTTAAAGATTGCACATTTAAGGCTTGGGATACACATTACCTAACCCTAAAAGAATTCAAAACAAAGTGAAAATACAACAAAAACAAAAGAAACCTGTCATATAAATTATAAGTCTTATTTAGCTCCTCAGTCAGGTGTACCTGTTGGTTGCCTCCAAAAAAAAAAAAAAAACAAAATGCAGTTCAACATAAACAAAAAGGGAAAAAAGAAAACAAAAGCGAAATTCAGCACCAAAACAAAATTGTTGGCAAGGTCGTCTCGTGATGGTGATTATTATGCGCATCGCTTATGATCGAAACCATTAAATAATTTCGAATACCATCAAAGGTGGACTGTTCACCTAATATCATCTGTTTTATGATTTCGCTCATCTGAAGACGAAAACCACTGATGGCCCCTTTAAATCATCAGCACTCCATAAAGACATCATGGCACTTCCTTGGCTGCTTTTAAGTCGCATAAAATCTAAATAAAACATGAGATGGATTAGTGATTTAGTTTCAAGCGCATGCTGGTCTCTTGGCTTTTTGCCGAAGACATCGAGATCAAAGACCGGAATCTCTTCGTAGCTGTATGATTAGAAAGTATTGACCTAGACCTTGAATTGGATTTTCGATATGAAATTCTTCATGGGATTAATGTGGTCAAACGATTTGCATTTTATTTTCTTGAACGTGAAAAGAGCCCTTGAAGTAATTAGGAACTTAGATAAGCATTATGCTTTCTGTTCTCATGAAATTCTAAACAATCGAGCAGACATGACTTAATTAGGGCTCAAAGCAGTGTTCATGGTTGACTGAGATTCATATTCAAATTTGTTTCTTTAATTTTCTTAACTTAGACTTTAGATACTGAGGTTGTTTGACGTCTCGTCTAGTAAACCCTCTTCTGTCATTATTACTCAACGTGTGCAACACATCAATCAGACACCGAATAAAATTGAAATGTCATTGTCTGGTTGGGAAGAGGAAACAGAATCCGCAATTGTGAGAAATAAGAAACGAAAGAGCTCAACTGCAAACTTTGTTTTCCCATCATGTCGGTTTGTAAAAACTAACAGTGTAAACTACACGCCATTTCACTGTTAGGCAAATATTGTTTTCAGTTTTATTTGTTTGAGCTTACAAAACTTAATTATGGCATGAGTATGAGATATGCATTCATCATCATTGCTAATGATATAGCAAGAAACTTCTAATCGGCGTGGCGTCAATAAAGCAACAAATAACATTAATTATGTTGTATTTTATTGATTGGAAGGGGAAAAATTCCTAAGCGATAGTTGTTTCTCGCCTGACTAATTAAGTGTCTATCTCGATTGGTAAACAGCGAATATTAAGCAAGCAATTTTTATTTCATTCGAAAATTAGAATTAAATTGCCCGGAGAAAGTTCCGGTTATAAAAACAATTTGAATTAAAGGAAAAAATTTAAATATTCAAATTAAAGTTCGCTACTCAGCTCTTTCGTTCATAAATACAATCATTTAAATTTATGTTTTGAGGGACTTGTTATTTGGAAAAAATTTCGACCTAAACATTCCCAACCCAAAAAAAGTATTGCAATTTTATTTATGTTTTCAAAAGACCCATAAACAACAACAGTGTTTTAGCTTATCTCAAAATACAAAATGCATATAAAGCTACCTTAACCATCAGAGCACAATAACCATCAATTAGGTTTCCTGTCCCAGTCTCGGGGACTTTGTTAACAAACAAAAAAAGAAGACGACCAACCAAATTTATTGCCCTCTTTGTACGATCGATGGAGATGTCGCGCTTTATGTCAATTTGGTTTGTCGGTTAATAGCGCATCTGATTGACATTTGCCTGGATTTCTGTGCAATTATTTAACCATTTTTTTTCTGCAACAGGTTTTTCCTTGTTACTTTCGATTTCATCATACTCGTAGTAGTTCCCTTCAGCTTACTGCAATTTTTGGCTGTCTAACAACCCACATCAAGTCATTGGTCTTCCTGTTGACAAAAAACTGCCATAAAATTACT
The DNA here is from genome assembly GCA_943590905.1 of Sphaerophoria taeniata. Classification (NCBI taxonomy): domain Eukaryota; kingdom Metazoa; phylum Arthropoda; class Insecta; order Diptera; family Syrphidae; genus Sphaerophoria; species Sphaerophoria taeniata. The sequence continues at coordinate 2,011,314 of OX016540.1, forward strand.
AAAAGTTGACAAAATAAAAATTCAAACACCATAAAATTAATCCAATCCACCTTCTCACCATATTGGAACTAAAACACAAAAAACTTATATGCAAATGCAAATATAATTATCAAATCTGACAAAAAATCCAATGACCTTGTTTGGCTCTTTTGAAACACTCTGCGTGCCATGTGCCATGGATGGATGTGGATGTGGATGCAATGCAGCGAAACAACGTGCATAGCTATTTCGAAGATTTGGATCTTTGACTCGTTTGTGTTGTTTGAAATTTTTATGGCGCTCATGTTTTCGTCTTTGGAGATATTTTGTTAACATAAATTTTACCCAGCGTTTGTGCTGTGTGTGATTGAGGTGGCTTGAGTGATATTTTGCAGCAAGCAAAATTACTGTTGTCAAGAGTTTTTTTCTTGTGTCTTGTTTCTGGGAGATAAATTAAAATGGCTTAATTGGAAGCATAAGTTTGTATTTTTTTTTTTTTACTGCGCCATGAAATCAATTTAATTTTAGTGCTTGAACAAGGTTTTAAATAGTACACCAAAGGTCCGTGTTTTGTCTCAAGATGCAGACGAACTATAGAATTTCCCACTTTGCTTTTAAGAAAGAAGGATGATGTAGGGACCCCCCAATGGCAAATTTATTTGTTAACTACTTTTGTATCATAAAAAGTCCCAAGTCCTTTTACGGAATCTGTGTCGGCCAGTGAATTTAAATAAAAATTATACACAAGCGAATCTTTCGAATAATAATGTCATCTAGAGTTATTGACTGCATGTTGCATGTTTCTAACATTGTATTTGACACCTTTTTTGCGGTCATAGAGTGGCGAACATTCTGAATCAACACATGCTCCTTCTCAGCACTTCTGCCCTCGCTTCATCACTGTTTGACTCTGATATGACCAATGTTCAGTAACCGTCAGCCACACTCTTGATCTCGACGGTAATGTGAGCTCAGGTTCAATAGGTCTTAAGCTGAATTTGCATGCAACATGTGCAAGCAGATAAGAATTGAAGAAAAAACAAATACACGCGGTTGTTGAATGTTGCCGAAGAAGTATAAATCCAAAAGTTAAAATAAAAACAAGTGAAAATTGCACAATTTCAATGCTTCAACGGTACATTAGAGTTAATTGCATGGTTTATTAATAGCAGTGAGATTCGAACCCCTCGTATGTGTACAAGAGGTAAAGACTTAAAAGGAGGGGTTTCGCCAAGCCATTTCTATTTTTTCTTCTTTTAGCTCGCAATGCGGTTCAGGAAAGTGTCAAATGTGAACAATTGAAGTGACTGTTAAATGGGATTTTCAATTATTTTGAATGGCAATGGCTATATGGTGATGACAGCAAAAGTCAATGGTTAAACACCTCCTAGAGATTGGAAGAAGTTCAAAAGTCGCCCATGAAGAAATACAAAATGCATCGTAAGGTGTAAAAATGTCTTTTTTTATGTTAGAGGAATGTAGTTAAATTTGAAAGATGCAAACAAGCTTCTGGTTGTTGACAATTTTGGTCAACAGAATTAATTTTTGTCGTTTGTCATACTTGGTTTCACTTGGACTCATCAGTTGGCTGCAGCGAGGCGTTTTGACAAGACCAATTCCGGTTCACTTACTTAAGCAAAACAAGGTGACCTTAAAACGTCTACATAAATTCGTTTCGATTGCTAATTTTTGCTATGAATTTTCTTCGATTCAGAATGAATTAAAATTCAGCAAGAAGTCGAATATTAAATGAGTTAAGGCAATGAACTTTTGGGGAATTTTTCAGCAGAGTTATTTGTCAAGTTTGTGTCTAATTATGATTTCGGAAGTTTATTTTCTTAATTTATGTTTTATTCTCAATTCAAACATCAGTTTATGGCAATCGCGTGTTGAAAATATGTCTAATCTGTCTAATTTTTAGAATTTTAAACCCAGGAATTGATTTTTGAGAGTTCGAAATTCTCGAAATCAACCTTGAATTGTCTTAATAAGCTTGAATCATGAGCATATTTTAAATTATAGGTATGAATGCAAATGGGAAGAACATCTCAATATCTAAGGAAAAGTTCTTAAAGTTATGCTCCTTACCCTCATTTTGAATTGTTATACAACTAAGAACGATTTATCAAACAACTTTTCCGACTTAGCAGTTAGCGCCCAGCTCATTTAAACCCTAATCAAATATTGAAATCAATTTATTTGCATAAAAGCAAACATTAAAAGAGTAAAGAATTTATTTAGATAAATTAATAGTCATTCATTACTTTAGTACAGGTTTAAAAAGATGTCTTGCGACTCGTGTAATAAATAAATTTAAACCTCGTTAATGTTCAACAAACTAAGATCGAGAGCCTCATACTGATGATTTATGTGATTATTTATGCTTCCACCCGCAAACGGGTTAATCCATGGAGAAACAAGTTTATGTTAAACGCGTTCAATTGAAATTCCAATTATCGTAGAATACAAAATAAATAGCGTATTTCATAATAATTGGTTCTAAGCATACACACGCCTTTCAGCTTCTTGTTAATTAGCCAGCATCAATAAAGATACCGAAAGATACATCTTTAGACTTTGCTTCTGAAGAAGAATTGCATCCGCAGTTAGATTGGAGTTAGTTAAGCAACTTCTTGTAAAAAAAAATCAACTTTATTGCATGCCACTTTTATGCGTGCAGGTTTGAAATCTATGTCAAATACAAAACCTGCTTTAAACACCCACCAATCTCCACAAGGAGATAAAGTTCAATTTTCAAAAGTCCAATGAAAAGTTGCATGAATAAATAACATGAATGGCTGCTGCGTCGCGTCGCGTCATCGCAAAGCCATCGGAGTTAACGGATCAATTAAGTGATACGCGACACATCTTTCACCACGAACATTCATCAATTAGATTTTTTGTCTTCTTGAAACCACGAAATGGACCCATTGAGTCCATCCCACACACCATGATTAGATTTTAGAATGTCTGTGTTTTCAGAGCCATCATTATTCATTGTGAATCTCGAACCCACCTACTTTTTATGTTGTTGTGCTTAATGGCAATATGCGTTCGGGCATATTTGTCTCTGTAAATATTTTGACACTGAACAGTCATTTACATTTATGGCTGTAATCCATCACCATCTTGGTTTTGGTATAATATTACATATTCGTTGACTTCTTTAAGAGTCCTGAGTTAGGCAAATCTGGCCTCTGGATTATTAATGACTTGAGAAATATAAAAACATTTTATCTATAATTTTTATTATCTTTGTTTGTTATAGCAAAATCGTTGTTATGCTCCTGAAGTGTGCTGTCGTCTACCGGCTACTGCTCTGACTCCAGATGGTTATGTTTTAACTGTACCAGAAGTTCCATTCCCACAGCCACCAGCACCACGACCACCAACCTATCAGCCACCTGCACAAAAACCTCCAACTTATCAGCCACCTGCACAAAAACCTCCAACTTATCAGCCACCAACTTATCAGCCACCAGCACCCAGGCCTCCAACTTATCAGCCACCAGCACCCAAGCCACCAACTTACATTCCACCAGCACAACCAACACAACCATCATACCAGCCACCAGCACGACCAACCTACCAACAACCGCAAACGCCAAAACAGCCAACTTATGCACCACCTGCCCCACCAGCAACTCCTTCGTATCAGCCACCAGCTAGGCCATCTTACCAGCCACCAACCTATGGCCCACCAGCTACACCCGTGACACCAGCAAGGCCATCATACCAACCACCATCACCACAGGGACCAGCATACATTCCACCTGCTCCACCATCTGCAACACCTGCTAGGCCGTCTTATCAACCACCTGCACAACCTACATACCAGCCACAACGCCCACAATACAATCCAGTTTCACCACCAGCGACGCCATCATACCAGCCCCCAACCTACATTCCACCCGCTCCTCCAGCACGACCATCTTTCCAACCCCCATCACCTCCAGCTCCTCGCCCAGAACAACCCCGTCCTCAACCACAACCTGTCCAACCTCTCCGTCCACAACCACAACCTCAACCTCAACCTCAGCCTCAGCGTCCACAGCCACAACCTCAACGTCCTCAACCCCAACCTCAGCGTCCACAACCACAACCTCAACGTCCACAACCACAACCTCAACGTCCACAACCACAACCTCAACAACCTCAACGTCCACAGCCACAACGTCCTCAGCCAACTCCGGGATACCTTCCTCCTAAGCAACCTCAGCAACCCGAGGAACCCTATGAACCAAATCTCGAAGGAAGCCCCTCGGATGAAGTGTCCCAAAGCCAAGCTATTTTGCCAAGACCTACTCCTTCAAGACCTAGGCCTCAACCTCAGCCTAGACCTCAACCACAACCTAGACCTCAACCACAATATCAACCTCAACCATCGGACAACAACCCGTCGCTATTCGCTCCACAAAAGTGTGCCGCAGCCCTGATCTGTACCGATATCAACTACTGCGATAGCCAAGGAACAATTACCAGCTCTCCAGCTAATTTGTCGCCACAACAGAGTGCTTTCCGTGCACCATTGTCCGATTGTACGATCGAAGGATCTGGTGCTCCAGGCAAGTGCTGTCGTGACTCGAACTACGTTGACCCATGGCCAGTGAATCCATCTGGACAGTGTGCTACAAGAAATAAGGTAAGTCTCACTTCGAGTCATTCACGTCATTTTTGTCTAAATTGTCTACTGAATTTTCAGAACACAAAACCACAAGGTGTTACAGAAGAGGATACCTCATTCGCTGAAATTCCATGGCAAGCAATGGTCCTGAAGGAATCTTCAAAGTCACTGTTGTGTGGTGGTGCCATCATCGGTTACGGAATGGTTTTGACCACTGCCTCATGTCTTGCTGGGTGAGTTCGATTACTCGGTTTTTAATTGGGCGCCATTTTGAACAATTTCCTTCTTTTGTATATCTCAGTGAACCAACTAAGGACGTCCTTGTGAAGGCTGGTGAATGGCAATTGGGCTTGGACGATGAGCCTCTTCCATTCCAACTTGTTCGTGCTTCCGAGATCGAAGTTCATCCCGGATACGATCCAGCTACCGGACAAAATAACTTGGCCATCATACTTTTGGAAAAGAACCTCCAAACTGCCATTCACATCAATCCAATTTGCATCAGTGACAAGGACCCCAGTCCATCAGAGAGATGTATTGTCACAGGATGGGGCAAGGACGCCTTGAAAAGTATGTTAATCCCCAAAGTTTGTCTTCAAAATCGTTTGTTCATGACATTTGCTTTCAGTTCATCAACAAGGAGCCCTCATGCATCAAACACCAGTTGATCCACTGTCCCGCAGTGAATGCGGAGCCAGTGAGTCACAGGTGTGTGCAAGGACAAAGTACGACGCGTGCAACGTTGACTACGGCAGTGCCTTGGCCTGTGGATCAGGCAACAGCTACACGCTGAAGGGAACCTTCACTTCCGAAGACCAGTGCGGAAGCTCGGTGGCGACATTCGCCAAACCAGACATTAAATGGATCAACACTGCCTTCAATTCAAACAGCCGTGCCCTGACTCTTGGTTAAGACAAAATCTCTCTATATCTCACTCTCTCTAAAAGAAATTCGGTACCTTGGTGCAATTTTAGATCCTATCTCGGTGTTAAAAATTGTGTTATTTTTGTCTGTTAAGTCCAACGAACAAAATCAAACAAAAATTGTACACAACTCATACAAACGAAAATACTGTCATTAGATGTTAGTTTAATTTAATTTAAGTTAAGTATTTTTTTTGTTCTTGTAAGATCGTATTTTTAATTTTATATAACTCCTAGCAGCTTCTACCTGTAATTTACTCTAAAAACACAAAAATACGAATGGTAGAATCTCATAAATCTACATACTCCTCTATCGCTTAATTTTCTTCTATTTATGATTTTTAGTTTTTGTTAATAATTTTATAATAATTTTTTAGTTTCGATTTTATTTTTGTTTTTTGATATTTATAAACCATTTTTGTCATAAATTTTTAATTTTATTTCCCATCAAACATTTATCGCGTATGTCCTATCATTTAATTGAATTTTTATTTTTTAATATTAAAAAGAATGTAAGAGAAAACGAACTTTACGAACAAATTTTAGTTTTTATTTTGTGCAAAGTGGTGCGTAAGTTTCATCGTCCTCTCTTTAGTTTTGTTTTACGAAAATGATTATGTAAAGAGATGATGGGTTAGACATTTCTTTGATGAAATGAAAATGAAGAATACGATTTGAAAGTGTAGATACGTTGATTTGTCAGTAAAAGCTACTTTTTTGTAAGATCCTGTCACTATGTGTGTGTAAAATAGTAATTTTTGTTCTATTTAATAAAATTATTTTTTACATAAATTATTTATTGCAAAGTTTTTTTTTTCATTTCTACTGATGTTTCAATTTTGTTCATTTACGGAAGATTACTTACTCAATCGCCAAAAGTTATTTTTATAGGAATAAGATTCAGTAAGTTGAAAAAGAAGGTAAACATTGTGGAACACATCCAATAATATTCTATGTAACATATTCGATGACATCTAATTGAAAAGATCTATTTACTCGATGCTGTTGTCAGTTGTCACAAATATATGCTTCTCTTTCTGAGCGTCAAATATCAAATTTTTGGTTTGTGTTAACGAATTTGAAGTTTTGAACAAATTAATTTGTCTCTTCGCTCCATTGAATAAGAAGTACAGGAAGGGGTCTTATGAAAAAGAAATGAAGCATTTTTCTAAGTAGTGTGAGTTTCACAAACACAAACGCATTACAACAGGGCTGGTCTGCAGTTGAATAGTTAATCTCAGGGGCGCCAAACGAAATATGATTGAATCAAGATTATATCAATTGTGCATCAATTTTATTTTTCAATTTCAATCCTTTTTTTTTGGACTACATGGTGTTTTAACGTTCAGGTGTACAAGCACGATTTTTATTTTTTTTATTTTTATTATTTTTCGTTACATTTTCCTCATTTTTCATCCTTAATTCATCATATTTATTGTCCTTTTTCGGGTCGTTTTAGAAAGCGCATTCTGTGAACAACTTGATCAAGTGTTAAAAAGCACAAGAAATTGTGTAGCGCCTAACGATCACCAACAAAAATAAATGCGCCCCTGAACTCGAGTTTTTGTTTTTTTGACAGATGAAACTACAAAACAACATTTGACCAATCACAGCTCGGCAAAATGACAACAAGTCAAAGTTTGACACTACAAAATCCAAAAATTGACATTACAACTTCCCAAAATTGACGTCATCAGAAATTTTTGTTGCCTCACTCACGTACACTGTACATGTAGCTAACACCGCTTCCTGTACTTCTTATTCAATGCTTCGCTCGCAGTTGTTTTATGTTCCTCGAATCAAGCACATTATTAAAACATTTTTGATTGTAAAATATTTTTTTGTCTTTTTATTTTCATCAAAATGAACAATGAAGACATCATCGGAAATGTAGGTTGGTTATAGAAAATGCGAATATTAACATCCGACAACGGATTCACGCTGATCGATTTTTGCTTCGGGCCAAATGTGGTAGCAAGTAGATGGTTACCACATCTCAACATCCATAAAGGAACATGGAGATCTCCTGATCAATCACATTGCGATCGACGGAAGGCACTTGTCCATGTTCGAACTTTCCGAGGAGCCAACATTGACTCGGACCACTACCTCGTCGTTGCCAAGGTAGTGCTACAAATATCCCGACAACGGCCAAAACAAGGAAATGCTGCAAGAAAACTCGACGTCGGACGGCTACAATCGCAAGAGATCGCCGGATCCTTCTATGATCGAGTGTGAAGTAACCTCTTAAGAAGTCCTATGCCGGCAACATCAAATATCGAGGACCAGTGGCAACATTGCCAGAAAGCAGTTAGGGGTGCGGATGCCGCCTCTAATGTGCTAGGCCACCAAAGCCTAGTTTGACGAAAAATGCAAGCAGGCCCATGCAGCCAAGCTGGAGGCATACAGTGCTGCTCGTGAGCTCTGCGAGCAAAAGAGGAGAGAGGAACGCCGGCTTCTTAGGAGAAAAAAGAAAAAAATGGGAAGTATCAGATCGAGGATGTTGAGAGAGCCAACAGCAGGAATGAAAAGCGGAGGTATTATCGGAAAGTAAAACAGCTGGCTCAAGGTCATCGAGCAAGAACCGATGCCTGCAGAGATAAACAAGGGAATATCATAGTAGAATCGCAGTCTATGCTAGGGATTTGGAAAGACCACTTCTGTAGACTGTATAACGGCGACGAAAACAAAATCCCGCCGTCAGGCAGAGAAGCCTTTCATGTTCATCGGACACGATGATAGCCAACAATTACGTGATCGCGACCTAGAAGAAGTGAAAACGGTGATACCACGGCTGAAATCCAACAAAGCCGCTGGAGCATGCACCAAATCGTCTGTAATATATGGTCGGAAGAATGCATGCGCCTAGGGTGACCAGATATAGAATGAAGGAAAAGAGGACACCTACCAAAATCTCAAAAAAAAACGAAGTTCAAATTTTTTTATATTTATTTGAATGAAACAAAACAAATATTTAATTCTAACAAAAAAAGTAACTTTGGGTAAGTTCTTAAATGTCAACATGCAGCAGTAATGCAAGATTTGCGTTCATAAATGAAGATAAACTGTATTATGTTTGCAGTATAGCAGTCAGTCCCTGTGTTCATAAAAACAAATTGACAGCTAAACTGCGATCAAGTCTGCAGTCGTTTTATTTTTGTTGCCGCTCTGCAGAAAAATTTCGGAACAAAATTAGCAAGTTAAATAATTGACTTTTATTAAATTTTTGGCAAAAATAAAACATTTTTGTTCTTAATAATTTGAAGTACCTATAATACTTTTATTTTCTAGGAATGACTGTGGTCTACTTCATTTATGAACAGTTTTTTGATATTGTATATCTGCCGCATTCTTGCAGCAGTTTTTCTGTTCATAAATGCATTGAACGAATTTTTTCGGCAGGGCATGAGCAACAAGGTTGCATTTATGAACTCACGTTTTTTTTCCATTTATGGTTGCGCTACAGTCCAGGTTGGACCAGGGCCTTATCCAACAAATGTCTCCAGCCAGCTCGGTTCCTAGCTAGCTGTCTCCAGTTTCGCACGCCAAGTTGGTTCAGGTCCTCCACCACCTGTGTGCTCCACCTGAAGCGTGGTCTTCCTTTTCTGCGATGTCCTTTCGGGTGGGATTCGAAGATTCTACGAGCCGGAGCATTATTTTCCATTCGCACTACATGACCCAACCATCTAAGTCGTTGCACCTTAACTTTTTAGACTAGGTCAGTGTCGCTAAACAGCTCGTAAAGTTCTTGATTGAATCTTCGTCTGCATTCTCCATTTATGCAGACAGGACCAAAAATCACTCGAAGAATTTTTCTTTAAGTCCAAAGAAGCAGCGATTGGCAAGAGTGATTCTTCGTTTGATTTCAGCGCTGGTGTTGTTGTCCGAGTTGATAGCGGATCAGGTAGACAAAGTCCTTAACTACTTCGAAGTTAGATCTGTCTATGTTGACGTTTGCTCCAAGACGTCGATGTTGGTAGTCCTTTCTTGTTGACAGCATTAACTTGGTCTTGCCGTTGTTAACCGCTAGACCCATCTTCCTGGCCTCAAGACTCACAAACGCTCCACTGACATCACGCTGTGTTCTTCCAATTATGAAAGATTTGCCTCTGGTGTTAACGTTTTGCACAATCTTTTCAAGAATGATGTTGAAGAAATCGCATGACAGCGCATCGCCTTTTTGACATCAAATACGTCCGTTAGGTTTTTTCCGACCATGAGCGTGAATTTTGAATTATCCTCTTACATAGACGGACGAGTTTTTCTGGGATGCCAAAACAAGACATTGCTCTATATAATTGGTCTCTATAGACACATGCCATACGCGGCCTTGAAATCGATGAAAAGGTGGTAGGTATCGATTTGAAGTTCCTGGGTCTTCTCTAAGATCTGCCGTAGGGTGAATATTTGATCGATGGTGGACTTTCCAGTTCTGAAGCCACACTGATAAGGACCTATCAGGTTGTTGACGAAAGGCTTCAAACAGCACGACGGACAAGATCTTGTAGGCGATGTTGAGGGGACTTATACCTCTGTAGTTGGTGCAGTTCAGGGGATCTCCTTTCTTGAGGATCGGGTATACGATGCTGAGGTTACATTTGTCGGGCATGCTTTCCTCCGACCAAATTTTGTAGATGAGCTGGCGCATACTCCTAACCAAATCATCTCCTGCTGGCTTTGTACAGTTTGGCGGCTTGCCCGTCTGCTTCAACGGCCTTGTTCGACTTAGGTTTAGATATCGCTATCTTCACTTCATCAATGTCGGGTGGGTGGAATTGTTGGCCTTCTGCCCCCAAATTGACTGGTTCTGTATTGCTGGCGGAGTTTTGCTCGTCATCACCATTATACAGCTTCGATTATTAAAAAGTAGAAAAGAACAGATGGCGTTCTGAATGGGTTCTGGAATGGGTGAGTTCAAGTCAACATTTTGTGATGAAGATTCTTTTAAGGCCGTCTTCACACGAAAATTATTTTTGATATAAATCGAAAAACTGACAGGATACGGAAAAAGAGGACAAATCGCTTTTTTAAAAAAAAGTCACCGGACAAAGTTTTTTAGGTTAAAAAGAGGACATGTCCTCCATAAAGAGGACGTCTGGTCAGCCTACATGCGGCATACCCGATGAATGGAACCTCAGCATCGTGTGTCCGATCGTGAAGAAGGGAGATCCTCTAAACTACAGAGTTATCAGCCTACTAAGCATCGCATTTCGCATCTTCAAGCCTATCGTCAACAATCTGATTGGTCCTTATCCTTCAGACCAGGAAATTCAACCATCGCCAAATATTCACTTGGCGGCAGATCCTGGAAAACCCATGAACTCCAAATCGATACCCACCACCTTTTCATCGATTTTAAGGCCGCGTATGACAGCATCTACATAGACGAACTAGATAAAGCTATGTCTAGTTTTGGCATCACTGCCAAGCTCGGGGCTTGTGCAAAATGACGATGGAGAACTCACGCTGCACCGTCAACGTTAGCAACGAGCTTACGGAATCTTTCGATGTCAAAAACGGATTCAGACAAGGCGATGCACTGTCTTGCGATTTCTTTAACATCGTTCTTGAGAACATAGTGCAAAACTTCACCGTCAACACCACAGGTACTATCTTCCAAAAGTCTGTTCAACTTCTCGCGTACGCCGATGATTTTGATATAATGACAAGAACACAGCGTGATGTCAATGGCGCATTTATGAAAATTGAGACAGAAGCGGCAAAAATGGGTCTTCAAGAAAGGACATCCAACACCGACGACTCAGACAAAACGTCACAATAGACGCATACAACTTCGAGGTAGTAGAGGAGTTTGTCTACCCAAGCTCCGCTATTAAAACGGGCAGTAAAACCAGCGCAAAGATCAGACGAAGAATAACACTTGCTAATCGCTGTTTCTTTGGGCTAAGAAAGTAATTGAGTGGAAAAGCCCTCTCTCGAGCAAATAAGGAAAAACTGTATAACACCCTCATCATCACAGTTCTGCTGTATGGTGCAGAAACATGGACGTTGACAAAATCGGATAAACTATTTTGAGAGGAAAGTTCTTCGGGTCATCTTTGGCCCCGTGTGCATTGATGGGGAATGGAGAAGAAGATACAACAGCGAACTGGGGTTGTACAACGACGTGGACCTAGTCAGAAGAAGGTCAAGGTCCAGAGACTCAGATGGTTCGGTCTTTAAGAGCGGATGGACACCAATGCTCCGGCCCGGAAAGCCTTCGACACTATTCCCGAGCGACGTAGAAGTAGAGGAAGACCGCGACTCAGGTGGCGCACACAAGTGGAAGATGACCTCAATCAACTTGGAGTGCAAAACTTGAGATAGCTAGCTAGGGGCCGAGCTGGCTGGCGGAGACTGTTGATTGAGGCTCAAGTCCATAAGGGACTTTAGCGCCACCTTAAGTAAGTAAGAAAGTAAGTGAAGATTGTAGTTCTATAAATTCTTGGGTGTTATTGAAGAACTATACCGATTTTGAAAGCGTGTTGAGGAATTAGGAGCACTTTTCCGGAAGAAGTGATACACAACATTCATGAGGTTTAAGAATCAGTACTTTTTATTTCAAATTGTGTAGGAAAATAAACATTTTAAATAACTCGAAGCATAGTTATTTTCTTGCGATTTTGTAATTTTCAATGAACCACTTCACCGAGACGTTGATTGACTCCTCAAAGTTTGAGAACTTGAAGTCCGGATTTAACTGTCTCAGTTTCTTGTTGGAGGCAGTTTTCTTGAACTGGCCGTCAGCTTTGCTGGTATCACAGACAATTTTTCCCTGCGAAACAGATCATTTCATTTAATTACCAAGTGTTTCAAATAGGAGCTCATACTCACCTTGAAGTTAAATGCTTTTGCAATTGATTCAGCGACTTGTGCGATTGTGACTTCATCTGATTCATCAACTGAAAAAGAGGCAACATAGTTGAATTTTAAAAGAAAACATCCAAAAGTAGTTTGTTTACCTGATAAAATGATTGGATCAACTTGGTTGTACTCTTCCAGCACCCAGATCATCAATTTTGCCAGATCCAGAGAAAAGATGAATTGCCGCAGCGGTTTCCCACTCCCGAAGACGCTGAATACTTTGTCCTCCTCATTGATAACACTCTCCTGATTTATAAGCTGATGCATTCTATAAATCATGCCTGGAATGACATGGCTCACTTCAGGTTTATAGTTGTCGTGTGGTCCGAAAATGTTGCAAGGTATCACTGAGGTGAACATCGATCCGTTCTTCTGGAAATACGCACGATTCTGAATGTCTATCAGTCGTTTGGCGTAGGAATATCCGAAATTCGATTCATGCGGCGGTCCATTGTGAACCATTGTCTCGTCAATGGGGTAGGTGGTTTTATCTGGGAATATGCAAGTTGACAGGCACGAGACAACCTTGATGCAGCCATGTTCAAAGGCTGTTTGAAGGACATTGTCGTTGATTTGAAGGTTTTTTCTCTGTTAAAGACATATAATTGAGAGTTGTACATGATGATATCTGAGATTGTCTCACCAGGAAGTCAAGATTGTTGTTCATATTGTGGAACAGTCCACCGACCATGGCTGCTAGGTGAATGACATGAGTTGGTTTCACTTTATCAAACAAAGCCTTTGTGTCCGAGAGAATTCTAAAATGAAAACATGAAATTAATTGCTTGTCCTCAGAGCCACCAAGAATTTTCTTTCAGACGTGAGGTCTCCATCCTTCGAACCGGCAAAATACCAAACGTCTTGTTTTGGATTGTTTTCTTTGATAACATTTTCGATGGCTTTGCCGACGAGGCCAGTTCCTCCAGTCACGAGAACTGTCTTGGTCATTTTGTGAGGATTTATTGTTTAAACTAAGGACTGTAACTATTATGGAAGCTATACTGAAAAAGATAAAGAATGGGTCAAATATTTTTTGAGAAAAACAAGTGAAAGTTTCTCAGTGACGTTTGTAATTTATTTTTGACAGAAATGACATTTGCTGTTTGACAGATATCGTTGTTGACTTCTTAAGGGTAAACCACAATGAAAAGAAGAAGAAAACCCCTAAGTTGGAAGCAAATTGAGGCGACAACTCACTTTGCATTTTATTTATAGTAAAGCCTAGTACGCAGATCGGGAAAAATTTTATTTCTCATACAAATTTTTTCCTTGCAAAAATTTTGTCTTCGATATTTTTCCAAGCGGTACGCAGCTCACGCGCAAAATTTGTTATTTAGAACCGCTGTAAAGAAAAAGTCTCCACTTACATTTGTCTCGACAAATAATGTTCGAAGCATTATTCTGCCGGAAAAGTAGTGACAAGGAAAAAAAACAAAACAAAAGTAAACAAACAGAAATGAACCAAGACTGAGATGGACTATTTTATTGAATATTTGGAAGAAAAAAAGAAAAAAACGAATTCTATTAAATTCGCAACAAAAGCAATTTAGACAATTTATTAGTAGAGCGGTTTAACATATGGGATGTTGGTAACAAATTGCTTTGGAGAATGGAGGTAATTTATTCGTGGCTTTGTCAATTGGAAATCTGGAATCTAGAAAAAAAGCATTCTGTTTCAAAATCAGAAGGGAATTCTCTTCTTTTGAAAATCAGAAATCTCACGTTTGCCTAATTGAACGCATTCAGAATGCTTTCAACTTTCAGATTGCCATTTAAAAAAGCATTTCTTGTTGACAAATAGACATTTTTCTTCATTTTTCCAACTTCAAAATTTTGCGCGGGACAAAGTTAGTTTTGTAGAGATTAAAATTGTAGAGATAAAATTTGTCTTTTCCCGATCTGCGTACTAGGCTTAAGGTGGTTTTTAGTCCTTCTTTGCAGCGCCGCTTTGTAGATGCCTCTTGTTTAGCTGCATGTGCTCGCTGGCACTCATCGTCAAACCATGAGTTTCATTGTGGTGGCCGTGTAAGCCCCAGCACTCCAGAAGCGGCATCTCTGATGGCTGCTTGGCAGTGTTGTCACTGGTTCTCTACATTTTGTGTTGGCAGCAAAGGACTTCTGGGGAGATTTGCGGAGACACTATCGGAAAAGAATCTAGCCATCTCCTGAATTTTCTTCTAGTATTTTGACGTGTTGGCCTTGATCGGGAATCGAGATCTCCGAATTCGTACCTTGGCTACAACAAGGTAGTGGTCCGAGTTGATGTTGGCACCTTGGAATGTGCGGACATCTTTCATGCTAGAGAAGTGTTGACGGTTGATTGAAGAGGAGATTTTCATGTCCCCTTGTGGATTTCGAGATGTGGGAATCGCGTACTAGCTACTATTACATCTCGCCCCTAGCCTTTATCCGTTATCGGAATTGGTGTCGTGTAAGCTATGTCGTCCGATTATTCATTTAAAGGTTTCTTCTCTGCCCAGCTTAGCATTAAAATCTTCAAGGACAATTTTAATGTCATATGTAGGTAGGGAATTGCTCGTAGGTTTTGTTGAGGAGCTCGTACAAAGACAATGTGTTCATCCTTTTCCTCAGTGGGAGCGTGAGCGCAGATGAGGCTTATGTTGGTGAATTTAGCCTTGATGGGGATTGTAGTAATGCGGTCATTCACTGAGTTGAAACTCAAGATCTTCCTCCTAAGTCGAGTACCAACTATAAATCCACATCCAAATAGACGCTAATTTTGTTCCCGGTAGCAGTCGCCGTAGTCGATATCACAGTTGTTCATTGATGATGGTCACGGGTTTCCGCTAGTTGTTCGGCTACACGTGGTCTGTTAATGGACCTAACGTTCCAAGTGCCAAACCGATATTCGTTGTCCTTAAATTGTTTGCGTGGGTCGTCATCATTAATTCCGTCCGTATCCGAGCCTTGTTGATGTTTCGGAACCATGTCTTCATTATATGGCCCGGCAGTCAGCCCGACGCACGACCCCCAATCTGGAGGGCCAGGTCTTTAGTTTAACTCTAAGACGAAGAGTCAGCCAACCCACTCATTTTAGGCCTGGGCTGCGAATATGTCGTAGTAGCCCTGTAAGGTGTTCACTAAGTAGTTAATCCTGACTGGAACTGTAGACGCCACCGTTGATTCCATCTTGGGAGTTCTTCCACTGCCGCCTGTAGAAATGGAAACATGTCTTAGTGGACACATACCTCCCCCCCCCCCCCCTCTCTCCTTTGCTGCCGCCAACAACTTCCATCTGAGTTTGGAAACCAATCTTCGGTGGAGGTACTGGACACCCGATGTTCACCACGGGGAGGTGGAGAGTAGGAGTTGATAGACAGGGGTTGCTGTGGACGTTTGTGTCCTCTTGAATGCACTGTGTTCCCTTCGAACATCTTCAAATTCTTACAGACAAAAAACTAGAGAAGTTAAGCACAAGAAAGCATGACAAATAGCAAAAAGTTGTACTTTTTGTATCAATTAATTTGTAGGTTAGTAGTTGTAGGCAGATAGGCAAAAGAATGAGCGCATTCTGAAACCTAGTGAGTAGTGCCTACGTAGTCAACGCGTTCTGATTGATAGATTAGTTGTTTTTAACCAATCAAAACGAGTTGACTGCTTGGTCAATAAGTTTCGGAATGCGCTCAATGACTCAGTAAAATTTCCGGTTCTTGAATTAGATTTTTTTGCTGGTTGCTGTATTGGAATCGGGGTCGTAGCACAGACTTCAACCGCATAATAAATAACCATTTATGAGTTGAAAAATTGTCGCTGCAGGCCTTAAGCTCATTTGAAACAAACAGACTTTATGCAAGTTTCTGTAATTCTGTAATTGCTCGAAGCCAAAATTTCTTAATTCAGTGTGGGTAAAAAAATCATCTTTGGCTCGATATGCCCCAGTAAATATTGATTACCCTAACAGTTAAAGGCGGTATCCAACACAAAATTTCATCCAAAAAATATCTCGCTCATCATTGTCCATAAACTGTCAATAAAAAGAGTTGATATTTTAAGAGAGACAGTCACATCAAGACCAGCTCAAACGACAAGTAAAGCGATCACAATTATGTCAATGTAAGTTGACTCATTACAGGTGCGAAAACAACCCAACGCCAGACACCATTAAAGGTGACAAAATATCTGCAACTGTCTTAAACGGTGGTACATGCATATTTTCTTTGCAAATATCTCACAGCAACGACACCACCTTTCGTCGAGACGTTCTCCTTCGCGACAGCTTAACTGCACCATCCAGCACCTCACCACACCCCCTCCGCCATAAAACATGAATTCCAAGCTCTTGTTAACTACAGCAGCACTTACTTTGCATATAATCGCAGACGGAGCGACGGGTACCAGGGGGCTTCGGGCAGCTCTTGGACGAGACAAAATCTACATCCAGTTCACCAGTACCACCAACGCCATTGGCTATGCTCTTCCATCCCGCGAGAACCCCAAAAGAGAACAAAAAGTCGTTGGTGCACAGGGCGGCAAGAGCGGTGGCGGCTGCGGTAGTTTTGTGCCTCGTTTTGCGCGCACACCTTTGTTGGGACTTGGAAGATGCGACCTTAACAAAACATTGGAGTTCCCAACATCGATCGTTTGTGTGTTCACTGCTCAGTGACATAACAATGGAATTAAATTATTTGCTCAAGCTGTCGGTCGTTACAGCGTAATTTGTTTAGCTCGGCGTCTTGGTCGTCACCACTGAACTAACTGCTCCAGCACCAACCATCAAGATTACCGATCACCACCACCGACCGGTCCGTAGCCGTAGACCGACGCGACATCGAGTGTTCGGATTAGCATTCAATTCTTCTGTTTTTATTTCATTTTCTGGGGAATCGTCCTGAATTCGTTGTTGGTCGGTTGGTCGTTTTTTTGCTTTCCGTATTTCCTCTCACTTTTATTGCCGCTTTTAATCCATCGATTCGGATCAATTTCGGATTGATGTTGGGCAGAGGAGCCTACCGAACCGATCAGGGCAGGGAGTGTGTGTGTAGGACGCTTGCTTTATGCGAGTTATGAAAGATGTCTTACCATTTAACCACGGATCCACTGATTTGAGCCCGATTCTGATTAAAGTACCTGTAAGCGCACACAGCGGACTTGACAGAGACGGACTACAAACATGACATTGTACAAAAGTGATTTCATGGTCATTTTCGCTCTTCCGTCGCATGCATCTCCCTCTCTCCCCTTAGCAACTGCTTGAGAGAAAAAGAGAACATCATAAAACGGACAAACCGTGTTGCGGTTCAATATAATATTAGCATATAAATGTACTGCAGTTATTCTGATAAATCGATTGTTTGTCCCCTTGCCATGCCGCTTATGTCCCGAGGATCGGAATATCGGAAGATGCAACCGAGCGAGCACAGAAACGTGTCCATGGACGTGACTGCCGCGGCAGTGGCGCAGCTCACGAGAATCGTCGCCGCCAACTTATAAATCCTTCTTTGACAAAGTGCAGGCATTTGCCTGGTCGACTTATATTGCCTGCTTTTGTGGCAGAAGTTGCTAACACAAACGGATGGATAGATGGATGGACGTTGCAAGAGGAACGCATTTGCAGATGTAATATCGAAATCAATGCAAAAGGTGGACTGGTCGGCATCGGAATGATGGAGCGAGAGACGCAGAGCTTCGTTGTATTATGGCCGCAAATTTGTCTAATCATTGGGAAGAGAGATGGCGGATAGCCGCAGAAGCAGACGTGCCGTATAGAGCAAATAAAGTGAACATGTTGTTTACGCGACGGATCAGTTAATGTAATTCGGAGTGTCTCGTTGTCGTCTTTGTCGTTCTCGTCTTTTCGCTGTGTGCTGACTGTTGAGCAGATCAGATTCACTGCACAAGCCCCGACGCACCAGCCGTAAAGGGCAGCGATGTTTCTTTGTAGTTGCTGGTTGTATAGCTGTTTACTGAGAAGCTGTTGCTGGACGTGGATGATGGCATAATGTCAATTGCCGTGGAGGAGCCATAATCGGAGATTAAAGTTTGAGATATGTCACAACAATGAAGACTTAAACAACGAACTTAGTGTGTTGGACAAAATGTACATTTGGAGACATTATTTGCATGAGTAATCGTTGTATGGCTTGCCGGAAGACTGGAGTTTGGTTGTACAAATGCAAAGGGTTAGAGAGATTTTCTTAATTGACTTGTATAGTGGCATAAAGTTGGAAGATGGCTATATAGTGATTTGTGCGAATATTTGTATATAAATTTTATATCTGTGAGGAAATTCATTTTTTAAGAATTTACATAGGTTCTGCATACAAAACACCCCTTAGAGATCTTCTTCTGGTATTCCAAAGAAGAAAGAAGAGACCGCTGGCTGGTGCCAATTAGGTGGCTTCAACGAAGGGTTTGATAGTCTTTGCATGAAAAGTTCAAAATTTTTGACAATTCAGCATCGCCGCTGCAGTATCTTACATAATAACATTTCCTCCAGAGATCTAAATCGGTTTACCTCGCTTCAAACTCTTCAATAATATTTTAACGACCTCTCTTACATAATCATAGACCTACTCCTCTTCTTCGAAATTGAGACACAAATTTGAATATCATTTCAAAGAACCGTGCACAATAACTCATAAAAATAATGACATCAACTGAAACCCAACTAACCAAAAAGGCTCTCCCCTGCTCTAGACCCGATGCCAGACAATCGATGCTACCATCACATTGTCAGATATTCCGCCACAATAATTTATCATACCTCAATCTCAATTAAAGTCAGACAAATCGCAATCGCTGCTATGGTTGGTGCACGCAAGACTCTTTGCCGCACCACCAGCAACAAGAAATCCAGGTCAAATTGTCAGTCAATCCTGACCAGATGCAGTCGGAGATTCCGCAGTCTCGCCAATCGTAATCTAACACAATAGAGCCCTGCAAGTTCGCTAACAATGGTTTCAAATGCGCGATAACAATCGCTCCTGCTAGTTGCATTAGCCACACGGAGATAACTATTATGTGAGACTGGCTTCCAAAACAAGCGGCACTCTTGCTCCAGACAACTGAAAACAGTTATGCCATTAAGATCGAAAGTGTTCTTCCTGGACCAGACCAGGGCCAGACCATTGAAACTGTGAGTGGCGCGAAAACGAATACGGGCAAAATAGGTTATACAAAGGACCGTTTTGTTAGCAATCACAGTACTGACGATAGTGATGATATGCCGTACATAGAGGCTTCCCATAGGATGGATCAGATTCCAGTGAGGTTAAAGCGAAATATTACCAAGAGTAAGAGTGTTTTTCTTAAAAATCGAAGGCCAGAGTAGAGGAAAACTGGATGGCTAGGTAAAACACCCCAGCAAAGGAACTCAGATCATGTGACTTTCTTGTCTAAATGTGCGATGAAATTTTATTAGAGTCACGATTTTATCACACCAGCAATTTTCACACCACAAGAAATTGTCCATGTCGACCGACACCAGTGGCAACGATGTCTTAAGGTCTTCGATGGATTTTTTAACCGAGTACCTACAGAGCTCCACCGCACTGTGCTAACCAATTTTATAAGGAGACTTCATTACATAAGTTCGGTTTCCGAATCTCAAGTGGCCTTCCAAAAACCCAAATATGAGGAAACAATAAATTGTGGATATTTTTTATTATTCGTTTATTATCTTTTTATCTTTTATAAGTGCCAAACGAAAGCATGTAGAAATGTGATTGTGAAAAGTGAATTCCAAGGAGGTAAGGGAAATTTCGTTATGGTCGGTTTTCAGGTGTTTTTGACGCTCGTTGCTGAGGTGAATATTAATGCTTGTCACAGTATACTTACAATTTTTAAGAATTTTTCATTATTTTTCAGTCATGGGAGCCGAATCTACCCTACTCAAGTTCAATAATGTAGTTATACACTATTTGTTCTTATACTTATTTACTTACTTAACCGGCTTCCAATTCATGAAGGATCTCAGCCGGAGATACTGCAGACTTCCGTCGGGTACGGTCCCTCGCATGCACTCTCCAGTCACCCAAACCAAGCGCTCTTGCATCCGCAGTCACTTGGTGTTGTACCGTTGGTTTGGTCTTCCTTGCCGTCTCGAACCTGGGGGCTGCGATGAGAAGACTTTCTTGGCTGGAGCGTTGTCGTCCATTCGCTCGATGTATAGCCGAGCCAATGTAGTCTTCTTTTCTTGACTTTCTGGACTACATGCACTTCTTGGTACAGCTCGTACAGTTCGCCGTTGAACCTTCCCCATTCGCTTTTATCGCATACGGGACCGAAAATCCGTCGAACAATTTTTCTTTTGAAAGTGCCCAGTATCAATTCCCCTTTTTTATTTATCGTCCAACGGTCCAACACTCGGCGCCGCCGTAGAGTAGGACTGGTAAAATCAAACTTTTGTATAGCAGACACTTTGTCTTTCGAGTGAGGAGTTTTGAACCCTCCGAATCAGCAGCGGTTCGCTAGGGTAATTCTTAGTCGGATCTCCACTAAGGTGTCGTTTGTGGGTAGTAGGCAGCAGAACTCCAGAACTCCTAGATTTGTTAAAGATAGTGTGTTCCGTGCTGCTTTGCGCACTCTCTGCTCCAGGACTATGTTGAAGAAATCATATGACAGCGCATCTCCTTGTCTTAACTTTGAGCATGTTTGAAACAACTCCGATGAGCTGTTACCCATTTGCACATTGCACTGCGTATTGCTTAGCGTCATGCGGCTCAGCTGGATCAGTTTGTTCGGGATCCCGAATTCAGAAATCGCCATCATTCGACTTGAAATTCGTTGGTCTTTTTCAGGATTTGCCGCAGAGTGAATATTTGGTCTATCGTTGGTCGCCTGGCCTAAAGCCACACTGGTACGTTCCGATTATTGTGCTGAAGCATTAAGCAACATTAAGCAGGGATATGCCTCGGTAGTTTTTGCATAATAAAGGATCTCTAGGCTTTCTTCACTGTTTTGAAGAGCCTGTGTCCCGGTTGTGAAACCAGAAGCTAATCGCTTGGACTTTTTAAAGAAATGACGGGTGTTGTTATTGGCCCAAGATTTTTCTAGATCTTTGAGCTGAGGTCTTTTTTTATTTCTCCTTTTTATTCGGTTCTCTTCTCTTGCTGCTCTTGTTTTCCGTTGCAGCATATCTTCAAACGTGCATTTTCCGTCTCTCTTTTCAATAACGCGCATTCATCATCATACCACGGGTTCTTTTTCGGGGTGGCTGGTAACCTATGGTGATCTCGGCTACATTTCTAATTATTTTACGATATTGGTTCCACAAGGTGTAGACATCTGTGGTATTTGGGAGGACGGCCGGCGGAGAGTTGCTCACTCAGGCGCTCACTGTCGTCTCTGACTTTCTACTAAGGCTAAGGCAACCGATGTTGAACTTATTTCTTTGGACCACACGTGTTTTTTTCGTTTGATAATCGAGCTCTAAACTTAACCACTATCAGAGAGTGGTAAGAGTCGACATTTGCTCCTCGGAATGTGTGCACGTTCAAGATGTTGGATGCGGGCCTTGCGCCGATTAGCACATGGTCGATTTGATTGGTGGTTCAACCATCCGGAGATCGCCAGGTTACTGTGTAGATCTTTCGTCTTGGAAATCTAGTGCTACTTATCACCATATAACGAGCTGCAGCAAAGTCGATCAATCATAAGCCGCTATCTATTGTAACTTCGTGGAGGCTGTGCTTTCCATCTAATCCGCCAAAGATGTTTTCCTTCCGATTTTTGCATTGTGGTCTCTGAGTACGATTTTGACGTCGTACTCTGGACAGGCTCCGTAGGATCGATGTATCCAGGAGGTCGTAAAAATACTCCTTGCTAGACTCCTCAGCATCATTGGTAGGGGCGTGTGCTCATATTAGACTGATGTTTTGTAGTGTGGCCTTGATGCGGATTACAGCCATGTGATCACTAATTGGCTATTTGTTCTTAGTCATTTACAACCGTTTAAACTTAACATAGACTGACACAGTCATTGGCTCTTAATCCCATCCGTCATCCTCATAAAGATAAGAAAAATCAAAGTCAATAGCAATTTCATTGAGAACCACCCATAAAAGTAGAGGCTCAGCTCTTAATGTCCATATCTATTTCTGTGCCAATCTACATCTTTGCCGTCACAACTCCTTCCTCAATTAGTTAAGTTGTTTTTACTGCTGTTTATTGCTGATTGAGCACTTTGCAGTCATCTTAATTACAAACTTATATGCTCCTTTATCCTCTCTTTCATCTTGAAGTCAGTCCCTTTTACTGACTCCTCAACAACTGGTTCATGATTTCATCAGTCTCAGAACTCATATCCTGGATCAGAAAATTTACAACTTTCGATCGATTCGATCAGGGTAATCGGCGGACGATTGCACCATCAGATATCCTGTTTTTCCTTAATCACCTCTTTAACGTGTTAAAATGATCAACTAAACATATCACCTGTTCTGATCATAATTCATATTGGAGCGACAATGCTCGACTTGTGATGAAGAACATCGCATTGCGTCATCGGGAGCAATGCAGCCTCAAAGATTTCTGGAACAAGGACTCTCAAACAGAAAATTGTGAATTGGAATTGAACGCCTCCTGTGCCTGTAAGGGCGGAGCCAGGCTATCAGCACTACCAAGCCCAGCTTGTTTATACTCAGAGAGACTCACGCACAAAAAAATGAGGAGGTTGTTCATTTTTTTCTTTTTTTTTCATTTCTTAGGATGAACAAGACTCTGCACTTGCACCATCTCATCCGATCGGCCAACAGCCAGCGCCATCTAATTTGAAATAATAATCTCAAAAATAAATTAAAACATAACACACTGCTGGCCGGATTGCGGTTGCTGCCGCTACTGCTACTGCTACTGCAGCAGCTCTCTGGGATGTTGGGCGTTTAAGTGTCGGAAATGGCGATGGCAGTGTGCCGCAGAATATTTCTCTTCAAATGAACAGGTGCATGAGCAATACAAAAAAAGAGATAAAGATACACGGCAAGTTGCAGAAAACTTCAAATACTATATGCGATGCGAGCAGCTTAAGTAAATATTAATTAAGGGGCGAGGTAGAGCGCGTCGATTAACGGGCCACAATTTATAATCACTTTTGAATGACCGCCCGCCCAGTTGATTGTTATTAGTTGATGTGATATGACTTGGTTCTTATATTTTTTTTACTTAAAATAACGATGTGTGGTTCCATCCTCTTTATTTGGGAGGTTTCCTTTCAACTTGCTCACCTCATAGAGTTGCAATTTTTCTGTATTAATTTTTTTTCTTTTTGGCTCGCTACTGAGTGAACTAGAGTACTTTGCTCTTGTGTTGTGACATTGAAGTAGAAAAACAAAACAAAAATCAAAACGTTTTGAGTATTGTTCAGGCGTACTTCAAGTTGATTAACATTCAAACCCTGTTTCCATATTAAAATCCCATTACCACACGGCATTCATACGTGCTTTGTTTGAACATGCCAGGCACTAAATTTGCATAACATAGAAACGATTTGTTCAAAGAACGAATAAGATTTTTGTCGACATAAATGTTATGAACTCCAAAAAAGAGTTCGCACATCAGCTCTTTCGTTTTCATGTTTCACACAGCTCTTTCGACAATTATTTTTCAACTTTGTTGTGTATTGATTTAAAATTTTATTTCCAACATTTTGAATACACCTGAGGCCCAAGAATGTTTATCTCCCTCCATGGTCCACATCAATCTGTCGTTAGAAATCACATAGTCAAAAATTTGTTTGCACGATTTGATCAACATCGCCAATCAAGATGACCCAGAGTGCAACCTTTGACGCTCATAAACAAAACAAATATCAACTTAAAGATCTCACGTCGCGCAAGCCTTTGACGTTCACATCGTTCAATCGTTCCTGGCGGCAAAATGGCATGGCGATGATGGCGCTCGGTCCACGTCAATGTCGACAACATCGATTGAGTCTACATTTGACCATACTCGTCTTCGTAAAATCCAAAGGCCAATAGTTATGTATGTATGTGTTCTGTCGTTTTTAACGGAACAGCAATATCAACAAAATCTATATCTATGGCGTGGTCTATTTTTAGATCGATGGCATAATTGCCGCGGACTTGTTTTCTTTATTTTTCGTTGAACAATTTTGTTTAAATTTTGAAGTGATTTAAGAAAGGGACATTATGGTGGTGGGTGCTTTATGACATCTTAATGCCGCTAGGGTTATCGTGACTCGTTAAGTTTATTAATGGCGATTTAGTGGGTGAAGCCGATTTTAATAGACGGGAAATTATTGGGTTTTTGATCGTCCCTTTAGGCGGACCGAACATGTTTGTTTTTTGTGTTTGCCTTGGATGAATTTGAATATTGCAAGGTTCCCTGCTCAGTGACAAGGTTTTTAAGCAATATGATGCGAAAATGAGCCATTTTTCGACTGCAAATTGAAAGACAAGCTTTTTGTGGGATAACTAACACAAAATTTGAATAAAAACAAGCATTTCCATGTCGTTTAACCTACAATTAGGAAACAATTGATTGTGCAACATCAAAGCCCATAAATCCCAGCAGCGAATCGAGTCGTCAACATCAGCGAATTGAGCAACCAAAATCGGGCACGGATAAAAGAAGTCGTCGACAAATTTAAATTTGAATTTACAAGGAACTCCAACAAGCCCCATAACTCTGTGTTTGCCAACAATCGTGTTCGCGAGCTGAGAAAATGAAACAGAAAGTTGTGTCATTGTACTCTGGCACACCAGATTTGGTGATACTATCAAAAAGAAAAACATAAATACCCTAAAGAGAGCCAAATCAATGCTCCTTCTCTTGTAAGTAATGGAGATGGATATACCCCGAAGCAATGCTTTTAGTGGATGGTGGCTCTGATGTTGATGATAGCGAAGATTGTTGCGAACATAACCTGAGCGAAAATCCACTTGGGTTACATGATAACTCTTGCACAGTGCTTCCATGTTGATTTAATATTAAAACAAATAAAATTTTGGAGCCGAAACTGATCTTATGACCTTCCAAAAAGGAGATATCTGTTCTCCGAGATTAATCGTCATTTTTTTGGATTTGTCTTTAGCATGGCATTTGTGTTGGACAACAAATAATATCAAAGTTGTGGTGGCTTAAGTGAATCGCTCAGATCTTGAATTGAATTTCTCAGTATTACGATGGATCAGTAGTAAATTTATGGAAAGTAGCTTATGTTGTGATCTAGCTTTCACTTTGAATTGAACAAAAAATATTACCCGGTGTTCAAGCCAAAATGTTTAGAAAACGTTGAAAAATTCAAATTCTCATTTTTCTAACTTCCATGAGTGCTCCATTTGGATTTTTGTTGTTTCATGAATCATAATATTTCTGATCAATACCCACACCCAATCGAAGTCATTGCGGAAAACCCATAACCTGCAGATTTGTAATCGGATAAAACGGCAACTAATCACTGTGTCATATCCTGTCCACTCGACAAGCCGACCAAACCACCACCAAAACTTTTCAATTCTTCTGACTTCTATTATAACTGCAGGCTCTACAGCAAATTGATATAGTTTTCAAGTTCAATTGACATTCCAGACATCTGCACAAAATGTCATCCGAATCACTTTGGTCGTCTGTCTACTGCATGACAAAGCAAACGATTTTCTGTCCGTGAGTCGTCGCCGTCGCAACGTCCAACTTCAGCCCACCCGCCATCGCTACTACATTGCCGTCCAAATTCGACATCAAAAATGACTAAACACATTCGAACAAGTTCGCACGTGCGGATGTCTGTTTTCTTGGGGTCTGTTGTCATATCGCTCGAGCTCACAGGACCGTGGAGCCAATCCCATGGAGATTACATAAAATGTACACCCGGACATCGCAAGAACAAAAAGGCACCAATTCAGAACAAACAGAACACGGGAAAATGTTAAGCTGGGAAAAACAAGAAACCAGAACAGAGACACCAAAGGAAACAATGCGAGTGCGCTGGATGATGCGGCTCTGATGCTGACGCTCACTTTTCAGACAAGAAAGACCGAAATGGGAGCACCAGGTACATTAATAAGCGTCACTCGCCGAGTTTTTCGATGAGATTATCATAGTATGTTGGAAAAGACCATCACGAAGGCAGGACCAACGATGAAGACGACATCCACGATGATGATGCGGCCAACAGACATGGCGCAAGAGTGGTTACACTCTGATTGCATTTGGCGCGTAGGCAGACAGATAAAAAGGTAACCGAGCGATGTTACTTCTGACGTTGAACGATGTACTTTTGCCGATTGGTTTTGTGGCAAAAAAATTGTGAACTCAGAAAAAACAGTTTACCAACAATTGACATTTGGAGCACTTACTTATGGTTGGTCTTTGTTTTTATGGTAATTTTGACATATTTGGTGAATGAACTGAGTGTCACAGAAAATTATTGTGAATGTGTTGGTATCCATTTATTAGCAACCAGGGTGTTTTGGACAGAAGAACATTTCGACCAGACCATTCAGTTCGTTCGATTGGAATTTTTCCAAGTTTTGTACCTTTCTGCACCTTTTTCGCCATAGAAATTTTAATGTACCTACAACAAATTTGACAGAAACGAAACGTATTCATTTTCATTGCCAAAACTGTCAACATCAGAAGATAGAAATCTGTGACAGCAAGAGTCTCACCTCCATTCCGCTATTCAGTACACTAACCAGACCAGAGCTAATAAAAATTCCTCAGTAAATAAATACCGTTTAGGAGATTCGATATTATTTATGTGAATAACTTAACTATTTCACAGCGTTTATTTATAGCGAAACAGAATACCACTGGCGATAGCATCTTCATCTTTGCCACTTTCACTTGAGAATCTAATACCACAATTTCTCCCAAGAGAAATAAACCGCCAATATCACATGAAATGATGAATTTCCAATTCGACATAACCAATAAATAGGAATGAAAAATTGATCACTTTGTCTCTCTAAAGGCGATAAAATATATTGCATCTTCTTCAATCGTATATTCTTCGCAAAGACCGACGATGAGGGCTACGCGATGCCCGTCGCCCGCCGTCGGTCGCTGACGACGGCAAAGTTGATTGCGCTGGCGACACGACCAAAACCTGACTTCGAAATAATCGGTAGCGAATTGACGGAGTGTGTCTTCTTTAAGCCTTCTTCTTTCACCCTTTTGCGGATCGCAAATGGGCATACATTTTCTTTATTGCTTCTTGATGCCCATCTGTCTATAAATCGAAGCATTTTGGCGGCATGCAATGTGAAAGAGGAGAGGCAAGTTGTATTTCTTGCTGTTAAGTTGTACGAGTGTAGAAATAGATCAGAGCGACACACAACAACTGAAATGCGTGCGCTTCTTTGACAGCTAAATGATTTATATGCTGTCTAATGTGACACAATCGGGAACTGAACTCGAATAGCATTTAAATTAATTAGACTTCTAGGTGGGAGTGGATTTAATCCGGGTAGGAGTTTTGCGAAATTGAAGCTGACTGCCAAAGAAATTTCAATTTGCAAACACTCTGCTCTGCTGTCACAGTGAACATGACAAACAGA
Source organism: Sphaerophoria taeniata (assembly GCA_943590905.1). Lineage (NCBI taxonomy): Eukaryota > Metazoa > Arthropoda > Insecta > Diptera > Syrphidae > Sphaerophoria > Sphaerophoria taeniata. The sequence continues at coordinate 2,039,183 of OX016540.1, forward strand.
AGTATTGAGTATAGTAGATGTGTACACACAAAAAACATGATCAAATCTTAATTGGAATTGAAAAGTCATAGCGCATAAATCACGACTTTTTTCAGTTTTGACAAATTAACTCTGACACTTTGTGTGGGGAACATGTTCGATATTTTGTTTTTCATTTGCCAAGCAATCAGGGAAAACAGAAACTCTTATATTTCTGAAAATAATGTCATGCAACTGTCACCCACCACATTAAATTGTCCTCTATACCTACATAAGAGTTATTTCAATATCTGTCATTTGGACGTTTTGTAATGGAGATCTGTCAGGCATGAAATGCGATATTTGTTGAATGCCAAGTACAACGCAGGCATAAAAGAACATCGCATGCGTATAATTTATGTCACATTGACGTAACGCATGGTGCGAAGCTGCGAAGAAATGACTAAAACGATTTTGCCTATTAATTGTTTACATTAGTGGGTTAGCGGACTATTCGACAGTAAAAATCTGACACCTGACACAAACACAAATAACGAACACGAAGCAATGATATAGGTACTATTGCTTTTGGACCGTTACAGTTTTAAAATAGGTTATGCTTTTCGATGACATGTGTCAAACTGACACCATTTCAGGTAACCAACTGAAAAATATACTCTTAAACGTTTTAAGAGATTTGGAGGCTGATGCAAGAGTTTTCAAAGCCCTAATTAAAAAATATTTTACCAAAATGATTTTTTTAAATCAAAACAAATGGTCACTCTAATATCATAGTTTAATTGATCGTGTTGCCGTTTTATTGCAACATTGTTGCAGAAACTTGCGTGTTGGAATGTAATTAAACCATTTCAGCCATGTTCTTCGAATGTAAACAGCCCTCAGACAGTAGGAATTGAAATTATTTATCAGTCGATGAGTATTTATAGTGGAAGAAATCAATTAAATTTTGGCATGTTATAATAGTGTTAAGGATGCTTTAAAAAAGTCATGTCGACTTGACATGACATCAAAGTTTTGCATTCTAGGCTCCAAGGACACTTTGACTTTACCAATCCTACTCTTCGGCGCCGAGTGCTGGACGATATGTAAAAAAGGGGAATTAGTACTGGGCACTTTCGAAAGAAAAATTCTTCGACGGATATTCGGTCCTGTACGCGACGATGGCGAATGGAGGAGAAGGTTCCTTTGTGAACTGTACCAAGATGTAGATGTAGTTGAGAAAGCCAAGAAAAGACGACAACATTGGCTCAGCCATATCGAGCGAATGGACGACAACGCTCCTGCTAAGAAAGTCTTCTCATCGCAGCCCACAGGACCAAGTGACTTCGGACGCTAAAGCGCTTGGTTGGAAAGCGTATGCGAATGTTTTTCGCAAAAAAGCATCGCCAATGACAGATGAAAAAACATGGTACAAAACAAGGAACATTTTTAGAGCAGGTATATAAGCTCAAATTGTCTCTAAGTCGATTTATGAAAAAACCATGCTCTTTGAATCTTAAATTTATAAATCCATCTTCGTCGTCAAAACGTGCCTTTTTTTCTCAGACAAATTTGTCTTGTTTGCACGGCTCAGTCACAAGTTCCTTTTTTTGTTACCAAAACTCAAGCACCATATTATGTGAAACAGAAAAAAACATTTTCTGTTCTTAAAAATTTGTGTGTACCTAAAAGAACGTGTCTTGCCTTCACATAGTTCCATGTTAAACACACATTTGTCATATTTTGTTTTGTTCTTTGAAAAAAAAAAAATGAAAAAAACTCAAAAGTTAAATATTTGTTCTTCACAAATAATCACAACCAAAATGATGCAATGTCTAAACGCCTCATTTACATCTTTCAGCGTTTCAGTGCAAACATTCCTGTGACTCGGTTTTCCTTTCTTAGTCCCAAACTTATTTTAGGAGAATTTTGTGTTATGTTTCAGATGAAAGAGTGAACCTAATAAGTCACGTAAATATTTGAGAACTATGAGACTCAATGGCTTTGAACTTGTTTTCGGTTTCTAACCTTTAAAGGCTTGTTTATGTATGATTGGTTAAGTCAACAGTCATTAAATGTTGATAGGACCTATGTGAGGTCGAGAATCGATCCGGGTTGTCAGGTTAAGGCCGTAAACTTTTACAAACAATCGTTAAAATGGAAACATGTTCCGGGTTATTCCAATCTTAACAACATAAAATGCAGTGAGGAATTTTAATTGTCGCAACATAAGTACCCAACAACGTTGCTAAACCAACAAGAGGCAACAACAGCGGCAAAAGCAACATGTTTACCCGCTAACAAGATTCAATCTACGAAATGAGTACATTTTGTCCACATTTATTCAATTCGACTACGATCTAACATGGTGTTCATCATCCTGCGACCGCGACGAGAGGACAACGAACGGACGCGAGACCATATTAATGATCGTTGATTCTTCGATGGATAAGTCCTTTCGAGCTGAACAAATGGAACTAGCATTCCGGACTATTATCACATCACAGCACCAACAGGTCGTCTGTTGTCCGTCCTCATCGTCGACCGTGAGTTGTTTGTTTTCTTCTTCTATTTGTAGATTCTGTATACAATGTATGGAGAAGCGAAGCGAAAATCCTTAGGAATTAAGGTTTTTTTTGTTGGAAATCTTCTGGCAGACACTAATGAAATCGTGGGTGTATCTGTGGAACTTCAACCCGACACGGGAGGATTTATTGGAACATCAGAGTGCATCTGTATCGTGCGGAGTTGGCAGCAAGAAAAAATATATTTTTTCTCTTTGGCGATTGTTGGCTGATGTGTAAACAGGGGAATTATTCTTCGTGAGATATTTTGTATTAATAAATAAATCTTACGAGTTCAAGGATTTTTTTCTTGAGCAGTACCTTCATACTCATATTTAGGGCTAAGCTGTATATTGTAAACACAGATTTTTTCAGACGGAAGTAGGGTGACCAGATATAGAATTAAGGAAAAGAGGACACCTGCCAAAATCTCAAAAAAAAAAAAAACCTTCAAAATTTTTTTAAATTTATTTGAAAAATATTTAATTCTAATAGAAAAAGTAACATTTTTTTCCATTTATGTTGGCGCTACGGTCCAGGTCGGACCAGGGCCTTATACAACAAACGTCTCCAGCCAGCTCGGTTTCTAGCTAGCTGTCTCCAGTTTCGCACGCCAAGTTGGTTCAGGTCCTATACCACCTGTGTGATCCACCTGAGGCGCGGTATGATGTTGCCTGAGTTGATAGTGGATCATAAGTAGACGAAGTCCTTAACTACTACGCTAGACCCATCTTCCTGGCCTCCGTCTCAAGAATCACGAACGCTCCACTGACATCACGACAGACAAGACTAGATCTAGATCAGAAACAGACTATTCCTCCTATTTAGTAGTGTACAACGAATTCTCTGCTCTCTCAAAACTCCTCTATGAAGCATATATCAATCAAATGCAATTTGATATTGTCTCAGATCCCAAACGCTTTTGGCAATTCATCAACATAAAAAAAAAATCGGATAGATATCCTAATACCCTTAATTACTTAGATCACTCTTCTTACGACTCAAAAATTATAACTAATTTATTTGCTAATTTCTTTAGTCTTGCTTTTTCCGACAGTAATTTTGTACCTGATGCTGACTATTTCACTTATTTGAACGACTTTAACCAAACATCATTGGTATCGATCAACATCACTGTTGACGATGTGGTTAACAAAATAAATAAACTTAAGGATGATTTCTCTTCGGGACCTGACGGTTTACCTGCGATTGTATTAAAGAAGTGTGCAGCTAATTTGGCTTAGCCTCTTACCACTCTTTTTCAAATATCTGTTTTCCAAAGAATTTTTCCATCTATGTGGAAAGATTCTTTCATAATACCTATTCACAAGAAAGGTTGTAAATCAGATATTTCTAACTACAGGCCAATTGCCAAATTATCCTGCATTCCAAAACTTTTCGAAAGTATTATCTTCGACACTATGTACTTTCATTGCAAAACATTATTTTCGGCCAAACAACATGGGTTCCTAAAAGGGAAATCAACGACCACAAATTTAACTGAATTTGTTTCTTATGCATCAAACTCAATAGAATGTAAAAAAGAAGTTGATGTTATTGCTACGGACTTTAGCAAGGCGTTTGATAAAATATCCCACAGTATTATATCTTTCAAGCTAAAGGCTCTTGGATTCCCTCCTGGTTTCATTGAATGGATGGAATCATACCTATCCGACCGTAAATATCGGGTTTTATTTAGATCTTCAATATCAGAACCATTTACTGCAAAATCGGGAGTCCCTCAAGGTAGTCATCTAGGCCCTATTATTTTTATTCTGACTATTAATGACGTAGAATCTGTGATTGAAAATTCTCAGGTTCCAATCTACGCAGATGACATGAAAATCTTTAGAACCATTTCTTCACCCGATGATGCTTTACCCCTGCAGGCCGATTTAAACAATTTCTATGTTTGGTGTCAAAAAAAAACAATTTAGAACTTAACGTTTCAAAATGCCAAACTATCACATATTCCCGTAAACGTTTCCGTCAGCTAACACGGGACTATTATATCAACGAATGTATTGTTCACAGAGTAACAACTATCCGAGATTTAGGGGTTATTTGTGATAGTGAGTTTAACTTTAGGTCTCACTATGACAATATCGTAGCCAAAGCTAATTCTGCTTTAGGTTTCGTCAAACGTTGGTCTAAGGGTTTATACCACGTTTTTAAGGCCTCTACTTGAATACCCCAGCCAAGTATGGTCCCCTTATCACCTAGTCCATATAAAGAGAATTGAAGCAAAACAACGTAGATTCCTCCGTTTCACCTTAAGAGGACTTTCATGGGTTGACAACTTTAACTTACCTCCGTATCAAGAACGGTTGCGGCTTATAAACTTACAATCTCTAGAAAAACGTCGTGAAGTTGCCGATATTATTTTCGTACACCAAATTCTATCCGGTGTTACAGAGTCTTTCACCCTCCTTGAAGCAATGAGTATTAATGTTAACTTTCATTCTCTAAGATCGGTTCCCCAATTTCATCTAGCTCATCACAGAACTGATTACGGCAGTAATGAACCAAGTACGAGAATGTTACGTAAGGTGAACGAAAACTCAAATCTTTTTGATTTCAATCATAGCAAGATCACACAAAGGAAGCTTTTATACTGTACTTCCTTAAACAAATAAAAAAAAAAAAAAACACGTATTTGTAGTAGAGGGAAACTGACTCTGTTTTCTTTTTTTAATTTCTTTTTTACGAACTTGACAAGTGTCTTCTACACGCTTATTTATTGTTTTTTTTTCGTGTTTTTATAATTTTTTTGACTTTAAAATTTTAAAATTTTGCATTTTTTCTTTTTTCTGCTTTTTGCTTTTTGTAAGATTTAAATTTAAAATTTTAATTTTTTTTGTTTTTACTTTTTGTACCTGCTTGCATTAAGCAGTCCCTAACTCTTGTCTTCCTGATATTCGTATCGCCATCGCTTTTTTTAATTTTGTTTTTTTACAAATAATTTCTTATTAAGTGCCGATACGACTAGCAACCGTAATTGCAATCGTACTCGGTGAAAATGGACCCAGCGCGTGCGGTATCTGGGGGGGGGGGGGGGGGGGGGGGGGGAAAGAGGCGTGGGAATAATTAATAAGATCTTGTAGGCGATGTTGAGGGGACTTATAACTCTGTAGTTGGTGCAGTTCAGGGGATCTCCTTTCTTGAGGATCGGATATACGATGCTGAGGTTCCATTTGGCATGCTTTCCTCCGACCAAATTTTGTTGATGAGCTGGTATGCATACTCCTAACCAAATCATCTCCAACTGGCTTTTTACAGTTCGGCGGCTAGCCGGTCTGCCCCCAGTGGCTTTGTTCGACTTAAGTTTAGATATCGCTATCTTCACTTCGTCAATGTCGAGTGGGTGGAGTTTTGCTCGTCATCACCATTAAACAGCTTCGATTAAAGTAGAAAAGAACAGATGGCGTTCTGAATGGGTGAGTTCAAGTCAACATTTTGTGATGAAGATTCTTTTAAGGCCATCTTCACACGAAAATTATTTTTTAATATAAATCGAAAAACTGAGAGGACACCGAAAAAGAGGACAAATCGCTTTTTTAGAAAAAAGTCACCGGACAAAAGTTTTTTAGGTTAAAAAGAGGACATGTCCTCCATAAAGAGGACGCCTGGTCAGCCTAGACGGAAGTAACTTGAGAAGATATAAACCAATTGAGAATCTTCAGCAGAAATTGTTTACTAGCTTTACTACGACTACTTTGTTATTAAATTTGGTGACCACTATTTTGTACGATAGTAAGCGAGCTTCCGGATAGAAAAGCAATGGTGTTGCTAGTCGATAAAAGTTTGTAACGGTTTGATGCAAGGCAGCCATTCCTTAATTCTGTATCTTATCCTCATTTCTGCTGATAAATACATAATGATACAAGCAGTAAACTTAACATTGCTGCAACATTGTATCCGCATAGCTGTATCGCTTCTACGAGCATGTTCGCTTCCATGTTTAGAATTGTCCATTAAAATTGATGTAGCCCTCAATTCAGACCCACGTACATGCACCACCTGAACAAAGGCAAACAAATTTCGCTTTGATCAAACAATTTCATTTCTAGCTTCCAAGGCATCATAGCAGCTATTCGCACGAACAACATCATAATTGCAAGAGAACTCAAAATTTCACTTTACAATCAGTAAAACGTCTTTATTTGTGTCTTTCAATTTCCTCACAAGATTATGAACTAAAAGTGCTGAAACTTCAACCATCCAGCTATGCGTGCACAAGAACCGGAGTGGGTACACAGAAATACACCCATGCCTACAATGCTCTTCAAGAATGAGATTTACATTTCACAAGAAGCAAGCACAACAGGGAGGAGAAGCAAAAGAGGGTATAATCCATATAGCAGCTTGGCAAACAAACCCACCCACATTTTCGCCCATTAATGGAATAGTGTGCACACATATCGATCCACTGCAAACCCGAGAGCCCTCGCATCTGTCCTGGCCAGACAGACAATAACAACAGCGAACGCAGAGTAGATTATGTGAGACGATTTTAATGCATTTGCCATCAAATAGATGTCACCATATTGAACGCAAGTTCCACACACTCATAGCAGACGCCATATCTCTTGAGTCTTGAGTCTGAGCTCTCGATCTCAAGGCGAGTGCTACACAGCAACTTCGTAGCGGACCTGATTTCGCTCATAAATAATGGAATATAATCTGCAATCTACCCCCCGCCCGCACCCGTATACTTATTATAGTCCATATCCATACAAAGTTAGCACTCGTCCTGTCCTGAACCTGAAACTAAAGGAGCTCGCGCAAGTTAAAGGAGCCGAACCAACAAAATCATTTGCTCTTCGAAATGAAGGTGTGTACCTTAATGGCTGCGGTAGAAGTGGCAATGGCACTGACGATGATGATGGTGCCGACATGATGAGGATGAAGATGACGACGACACGTTCAACGCTCTTTCCTGATTATGCTTTATGATTCACGTAATGTTGACCAACACAATGGCCTAGATGGCGTTGATCGCTACATAAATCCTGATTTCACAGGCGATTGCGCCCGCTAATGTTCGCTATGAATCTCTCGCCATCGAACATGGCCTGAGTATCATAGAGCGATAAAAACGAGGATCTAACTAATTAAAGCCTTGGACTTAAGGTCGTTCCATGTATTTACGAGTCCTCCGCGCATGGAGGTGGGGCTTTGGCGAAATATAAATGACTGGAGCGTGTCGCAATCGCAATTAAAATCAACAATTCTACGGTCATGGGGGAACGAGCTTATAAGTGACAAAAATCTGACCCAGATGAATGAATGAACGAGCGGTAACGTTGGGCGGCCGCACGATTTGATCCGACAACAAAGCGACATAAGTTGCTCTTTATGAGGCATTGTTGTGAGTGCCAAGTAACCGCAGTAAACATTCAAAAGAAGGATTCGAAATCATAAATCGAATGAAATTTCTTGTTCTTCCTCGCGAGGGCGAGAGGACAATCAGATGGAAAGAGTGAACGCACCAAATCGACACAAAAAAAATGGACTTGGAAACTCATCTGATGAGAAGCGCAATAATTTACAATGAGCGCATCAACATGGAACTTGCGCGTTTCAGTTGGAAGAGATTTGTTTTTTCCGTGGCGGACTCAAGTTTTAAATGTGTTTTGGCACATGTTTCCGATTGCAGATTGGAATTGCTGTACTGTTTTGGCTGTGGTTCGGAATGAATCTTCTTCAATTTGACATAAAAAGGGAGAGAAAGAAAGTTTAACAAGATTTGTGGAGCTTCTTTTGGTAATGAGGTAAGGTGAGAAAGTTGATTATACGGAAGTTACTTTGAGCGAAGATTAATCGCTGACCGAACTGAACGTAGGTGTGGACGGTTTTGGGCTAATTAAAGGGTTCCGAATGGCTTTGGAAATTAATATTGTTATGATGCGCCCATAAATCTGGATGTTAAATGAGGTCTCGCAGAGATGCGAATGGTTCATGTAAGTACATGAGTTGTTGGTTTTTTTTTTTTGTTAGTAGTTGGTAGACATTCCGAAACAAGTGCTTACGAGTACTACTTTTTGTCGTTGAACGTTTTCGGAATATTTGATTTGAATGAAAAGAACTCAAATGACGATGACGAGAATTCGCATCAAAAGAACTCGAATGAAAAGAACTCGAATATCAATTATGAGAACTCGAATGAAAAGAACTCGAATGATGATGACAATAACTCGAATGACGATGACGAGAATTCGAATCAAAAGAACTCGAATCACGATGACAAGAACGAGAATTCGAATCAAAATAACTCGAATGAAGATGAAGAAAACTTGAACGATTATTACAAGAAATCGAATGAAAAGAACTCGTATGACAATGACGACAACTTGAATAACAAATACTTGAATCACGATGACGAGAACTCGAATGATTATTACAAGAATTCGAATGAAAAGAACTCGATTTTATAAGATTACGTAATTCGAATGATCTCTCGGTTATTCGTAAGTGATCTCTATAATACTTAGGGTTAAAATCAAGAAACAAAACGTAATTGGAACCAAGACGACTGTGGAAAACAAATCAGAGCATAAATACTTCATGAAAAAGAAACTTTCAGCCTTGTTGTAAATCAACCAAAACATCGATGTTGCACGATCGCTAAGGTCGAAAATGTCTTACCTCAAAATTCACTTCCTGTTGCTTATGTCAACATTTTATTCAGTCTTTCAAGTTCGTAGACACCACTACCATGACAGAATCAGGGTGATAACGATAATTTTCAAAAATTAACACAAAACATTCATTTTTCATGCTTGACTCAAATTCAACGCACAACAAATATGCCGACAAATTCCTGTGCTCTAATAAGATTCCATAAACAAGTCAAAGACCTCTGGGTCATCCAACCTTCCTCCATTTTCATGTTCCGCAACATTATCGCTGCGGATTATCGCCGACATTAAGAAAAAGCGCCCTGAAATTTCCATCGACACCAAAGAAACAATACAAAAAAAAAAAAAGAAAATTTAAACAAGCCCAAATTTGCGACATGTTGGTCACTCATCAGCAGCCACACATCATCATCAATCATCAGAGTCGATGTTTTGTTGCCTTTTTTGTGTTTATATTACAATTTTTATTTAGGGAAGATTCAGCCCACTTCATGTTTAATATAGTCCGTTCAACCACACCTCCTATTTGACGATCGGTGGTGCGGCGGCGGTACGAGAGCAATAAGTTTGTATATTGGCTTATCAATGTTTTCGGATCAATTTTGGCGCGTCGTAAGAAACAATTTTTCCATAGTTGTTGCTGATCGGGAGTTGAGTTAATTTGGAAATCCCATAAACGCGCCACATTGAGTGCATTTGTTGCGGGCGCTTTGGTCGGTGCATACTGCGCTGGCCGGTGAGCGTTTAAATATTTCTTTGCTGGCGGGCATTAGCAGGAAGTGACCGCGACCGACGACGACGACGATGACCATCAAGGACAACACACCACCGATGGTCGTCGTTGCTTCAGCCACCGCCCAATAACGACGAAACCACACTGGAGGAAGCTGGCTTCCACAAAAAATATCCGATCCGCTCATCCGCAAGCAAAGTGAAGCAGAGAGAGGCAAGAAAATGCAAAAGAGCATAAGTAAGCTTCGAAATATTCAGCTGGGCGGACGTTGAGTAATTAAGACTGGATAACCCTGCATTACCATAATAATTAGCCAAAAGCGATTTTTCGGTTGCGGTCTTGCGGTGTTGGTCACGGCCTCGCTTCTAAGTCAAGCCACAGCGAGTGCGCTCTCATTTGCTTACAATCTAGCCATAAATTATGAGTGCAGCAAGAGTGCAGGGCGTAGATAATTCGCCGAGATACAGATACGCGCTCCCGACTCTCTCTCTCTCAGTCTCAGTATAAACCGATGAAACCATCAATGCAGAGATGGCGACCAGCAGCGAGTGGACATTATAACCAATTCTTTGTTTTTTATTGCATCGTTTTATAAGCTCCTCGCTGTCGCTGGTTGGGATCCCTCTCGCGCAGGCATAATCTTAATTCGATCAGTTCGTGGAGCTGCCAAGTGCTGGTTTAGCATCCTAACAACCTGCAACTGTATGTGTTCGTGATAAATGGATAGAGAGCACTAGCTTCGTGTCTGTATCTATTTCAGCGAGCAAGCGGCACCCTAGTCTCGCAGAAACAACTCATCACTGCTGCAGATGCAATACGCTTTTGGCGCAACATTTTCAACTAACGCATTCGTTTCGTGTGATCCTCCCCCCAAAAAACAGAATTTATCGCAGGGGGCGATGATGATAATGGTCATGCCGGCCGGTGCTCGGAACTACCAACGACACGATGCCATGTGACGGTCGTCGAAGGGAGAGGAGGAACCACATGCACCGATCATGATGATGATGAAGTTGATTTGCTGTCATCTTTCGAATGGAATCCGATCGATTCTGTCATGGATCGAATCGCATGAAGATTCACATCCACCGTCGTCGTTGTCCTCAGTTAGACGATGCAATGAGCAAGGAATGATATGGTGTGCGTTTCAAACGTTGGAAAACTCGTTTTTGGACGCGTTTTGAGGGCTCTAGGCGACGCTTGTTGAGGTACTTACGACCATAAGAGTATAAATATTCAAAATATGTGCGTGGCCATTCGATATGGAGGAACCTTAGCGAACTCGTTGCTAATTTAGCTGTGTTCCAGCTAAATCATAGAAGGAGCCGATATTTTTCTTTTGTAAGCAAGTTGTTGGTGCATTTTTGTCGTTCGACTTAGAAGTTGAAACGTGGACCTTCGGTTTTGGACAAATTGAATATTTTCATTATTTCAATGTTTCTCAAATGTCAATGATTTCTATGACACTTCAGTTATTAATTTTTACCCTAAGCCACATCTTTTGTTTATGTTTATCTCTTTCATCGGCATATTGAATAAATTATGACGACCCTGAAAATTGTTCTTTCCCTATGATTCCCATAAGCTCAGGAATTATCTGGCATCTTAAATACCAACAATCTCATGACCATGATCATTCGATTCTAATTCACCTCTAATCTTTGGAAATAGGGTTTTTCGGTCTTTGACAAAATGCCTCCTGGGAAAGCAACCTAGACACAGAATGGAGGGTCCAAATCCAAGTAAAACAGAGAAACAGCAGCCAGATGGTTTACACTGAGGTGAAGTTAATTACTTGCCATCCTTCTGAGGAACAATAACTAATGTCCTCAGAGGCAATGTCATCTTTCATAAAAAAATGACGTCAGATCACATCGAGATTAAGGAAAAATTCAGAAAATTGTAAGTTTAACATTTTTGAAAACATTCAACATTCCGTAGGCATAACACAATTGTGGACCAGATGGTTCAGCTCTGATAAAATACTTGTGCTGATTGGGTTCATGAATCGTTCTTAATTGGTCTGACAAAAGATTACTTTAGTTTTCTACGGTGAGGCGGTAAGATGCTTTGACAATTAATTTCAGATTCAATTTGATTGTGATAAGCATCGGGCTTTGGCTTGAAAAGGTTAAAAGTTATTGGGTCTTTTAATAATCTTTGAGGTGAAGCACAGATTGATTAAAAATAGAAAAGGAAATAATTTTCAACCTTTTCTTGCGTTTTCCTTCTTGCGATCGATTCGGGGCTTAATTGATAAAATACATTAAGAATGTTCGGAAGTCTGATGGTCTAAACTCTATGTTACTTACTTACTTAACCGGCTCCCAATTCATGAAGGATCTCAGCCTGAGACACTGCAGCCTTCCATCGGGAACGGTTCCTCGCATGCACTCTCCAGTCTCCAGGTTTGGTCTTGCTTGTCGTCTCGAACCTGGGGGCTGCGATGAGAAGACTTTCTTGGCTAGAGCGTTGTCGTCCATTCGCTCGATGTGGCTTTCTCGACTACATCCACATCTTGGTACAGCTCGTACAGTTCGTGGTTGAACCTTCTTCTCCATTCGCCATCGTCACATACGGGACCGAAAATCCGTGGAAGAACAGTGACGTTTAGTCCTAGGCGGTGGACAGATGTTGCTTTTTTTGTTGATAGCATGTACTTTGTTTTGTCCTCATTCACTTCAAGACCAACGAGTTTCACCTGTTCTTCAATCGCTGGTGAAGGCCTCAAGCATAGCTTTCTTGGACCGACCGATGATGTCCGCATAGCCGACAGCTGGGTGGGTTTATTGAAGATAGTGTTTTCCGTGCTCACACCTGCCTTGCGCACTATCTGCTCCAGGACAATATGTTGAAGAAATCACATGCGACAGCGCATCTATCCTTTTCTATACCCTGCGCATGTTTGAAACAACTCGGATGAGCTGTTATGTTACCCATTTGCTCACTGCACTGCGTATTGCTTAGCGTCATTTAAAAGAAGTAATTTTCCGGTGTTTTAGGGCCAACCCAACCGAGAAAAACCGGAATAAGTTTAAACAAGCCAGGAAGGCTTGCAATGCCCATATTCGACGGACTAAATTTTCACATGATCAAAAATTAAGGCAAAAAATACTGCAATGTCCCAAGGGCAGTAAAAATGTTTGGTCTTTTGTAAGAAATATGAAGAATTCTTCTCCTTCCTTGGTCCCTATCCCTACATTCGTTGACAATGACACTTCAGTTGTTAGCTCTCTCGTGAAAGCTTACCTTTTTGCTAGGCAGTTCGCCTCCAACTCTTCGCTGGCAGAGAGTGTCATGTCTCCTCCAGTTCTTGAGCGCGTCAATGATTATATGGGACAAATCTTCTTTCGCACTCCTGCTTTGGCAAGAGTCCTAAAAGATCTCAACATACATAAATCCGCTGTTTCGGATGGTATCCCCGCTATTATTCTTTCCAAATCATTGCAATGTTTAGGAATTTAAGGCCAATGTACACCGGCACCTCCTTTCCAACCCCTTTCCTACTTCCTAAAGCACTTACTGTGTCTCTGTGGCACAGCTGTATCAGTTTTGTTGAAACAGGATAAAACACCTAACAAAGTTTTATACTTTATCGAATGTTTTCATCAATATGTATATGATTTATGAAATTGAAATTTTTTGTATATTACATCACAGACGAAAAACTGAACTCATTAGGAACGTTTGTTTTCAATAAATTAATTGTACTTTTGTTTTTCTAAGCCTTGGTCTTTTCATTAGCAGCTCAAACTCAAGAGCCTTTAACAGGTTATGGGCCCAGGTTCGTGTGAACTGCATAAGAAGAAAAGAATATAAGAAAAAAGAAATTCAGAAGAAATAATTTTTGAACAAAGAAAATGCCTAATGAAATCAAGATCTCTGTAGACAAGCTAGAAGGTCCTAGCGAATGGCCGAAATGGAAATGGCAAATGGGAATGTTATTCCGTGCATACGATCTGAAGGAAATTGTTTCTGGAGAGAACGTACGTCCTGTAATTAATGAAACATCAACCTCAGAACAAACGAAGAAACTTAGCGATTGGCTGAAAGAAGATGCGAAAGCTGCTGGCTTGATTGCCGCATCACTAAGCTCGCCAATAGCTGAACTCGTCCTAACATGTGAACATTCAAAGGACATTTGGGACAAATTGTGTGCTCGTTTCGAAAGAAGCAGTATACAAAGACTCAATATGCTGATAGATAGTTTCTTTCAAGCGAGGAAACAAGAAGAAGAGGACATTAGTGCACATATTGCGAAATTGCAAAAGTTGTTTGTGGACCTCAATGATGAGCTTACCAAACACAAAGAAAATACGCTCTCTGAACGGATTCTGATAGGTCGAATCATGTCAACTCTTGGCAAAGAGTTTGATAATTTCAGAGATCTGTGGGACACAATTCCTGCAGAGAAGCAAACCCTCAACTTACTTATAGAAAAGTTGTGAACAATCGAAACAAGAGAAAATAAGAAAATCACTACAAGTTCAAGCAATAGTACAGCACTAGTTGCCAGAGGTAGTTTCAAGAAAAAGCCACCAGGAATGATAAGTAACATCAAAATGGAGCGAGCGAAAATGAAATTTCCGTGCAATAAATGTAAAGAACTAGGACATTGGGCAGCTGAATGTCCACAAAATAAACCAAGACAGAATCATATCAAGAAACCTAACGCTTTGATAGCATATTCCTTGAATGCCACGAATGGAAACTTTCTGAGTACAGACCGATAGTATTGTGACAGTGGTGCATCAAGGCATATTTCACCGAACAAATCGCACTTCGAATCATTTATGCGATTTGATGTACCTGAAGTAATTTGTCTCGGAAAACAGGATGTCACAATGCAGGCATATGGAAAAGGAAGCATTCGAATTCAAGCAAACATCGAAGGTGTGTGGGAAGATGCAACTTTAAAGGAAGTATGGTATGTTCCTGATGCAAGTGCACAGTTATTTTCTGTGAAGGCAGCAGCTCGCAACGGTTTCACGACAACTATGGATGACAAAAGAGTAGTAATCAAGAATAGCGATGGTAAAGTAGCAGTTATTGGTTATCTGCAGAATGAGCTCTACGTTCTTAGAATTCAAGTTTTAAAACCATTGCAAGCAGAACAAGCCTTAATTTCAAAAGTTAAAGAAACACTTCAAGTATACCACGAAAGATTTGCTCACCAAAATAAGCGACATGTAAAGAAAATCCTTGGAAAACTAAATATCAGTGTTCCTCAATGTGGAGAAGAATTCTGTGATGGATGTGATGTTGGTAAGATGCACCGACTTCCCTTCAAGTCCAGAAGTGATCGACCCAATAAAGTTGGTGAGATTATTCATGCAGATGTTCTCGGACCCGTTGAAACTATGTCACTAGGAGGATCACGATATTATGTCTGTTTCAAGGATGACTTTAGCAAATTCCGTAAGCTGTTCTTTTTGAAACACAAAAGTGAGGTATGTAAAAGTCTTGAAACTTTTCTTAACGAAGCTAGATCCAATGGACACATTGTCAAGAAGTTGAGATGCGACGGCGGCAAAGAATTTGATAATAACGAAGTTGCTAATTTGTTGTCAAAGTTTGGAGTTGAGCAATGTATTACTCCTCCTTACACGCCACAACAGAATGGAGTCGCAGAAAGAGAAAACCGTACCATTGTTGAAGCAGCTCGTTGTATGCGAATATGCAGTAAGTTGCCAAAGTGCCTGTGGGCTGAAGCATGCAATACAGCAGCATATGTTTTGAACCACACAGGACCGACAAGCATTGAAGACAAGGTTCCATATGAATTATGGCATGGAAAGCCCCTTGGATCCTTAACGCACTTACGCATCTTTGGCACGGGATGCTATGTTCATATTCCAAAAGAACTTAGAAAGAAATTTGACGAGAAAGCTGTTTTTGGAAGAATGGTTGGCTACTTGAATGATAAAGATGGTTATCGAGTAAGGATTCCAAAGCAGAATAAAATTGTATGCAGTCATGGCGTCATTTTCAAGCCAGAAGTTGTATGCAATGTGAATTTTGATGTAGTAATTATAGATCAAGATGAAGAACCCCGAAAAGAACAAGAAAAGGTTGATTTGTTAATTATCAATGATGTAGAAACCAACGAGAGATCACAAGATGTTTCTGACAGCCAGAATGAAGAAAATGAAGCCAATATTGAAGAAGATATCAAAAGAGAAAGAAAGAAGCCAAGCTGGATGACAGGAGGTGAATTTCTTATGTTGGCGGAGTAAGATTATTCAAATCAAGAACCAAGGACATACTCTGAAGCCTTGAAGTCAACGTATAAGAAAGAATGGCTCTTAGCGATGAAAGATGAATTATAAACCCTGGAAGAAAATCGAACTTGGGAACTTGTAAGAAGACCAGAAAACGTGAAGATTGTACAAAATCGATGGGTTTTTCGAGTAAAAGATTCAAGCATTGGTGAAAAGCCGAGGTCCAAAGCAAGACTTGTTGCGAAAGGCTATATTCAACAAAAAGGAATCGATTACAACGAAACTTTCAGTCCTGTTGCGCATTACGATACAATGCGTATGCTTTTAGCCATGGCTGCAAAAAGTAAACTGAAAATTAAACAATTTGACGTAAAAACTGCATTTTTGTATACGGTACTCTTGAGGAGGAAGTGTACTTAGAGCAGCCCGAAGGATTCGAAGATGGAACTGTAAGAGTATGCCTGTTGAAACGTAGTTTATACGGTCTCAAACAAGCACCGCGTTGTTGGCATAAGCGTTTTCTAGAATTCATGTCAAACATAGCCGTATTTAGGGGGGGGGGTTACAGGGTTTAACCCCCCCCCCCCCCGAAATTTTTTTTACATCCATTTTCCATTAAACAGTTAAAAGTACATAAGTCGTCACATAGATGACTATATTTAAAAGTGCCATCTTGATAGCAAATCCGTATTTAGGGGGGGGGGGGGGGTTACGGGGTTTACTGACCCCCCCCCCCCCTGAAATGCAAAATCAAATAATTATTGATTAATAACTTAATGAATTTATTTGTTGGCTAACACTGAATTTATAAGTTTCTGTTAAGGCTTAAAGGCATTTTTCTTTCAGAATAAATGTCTGTTAGAGCCATAGCCGTATTTAGGGGGTTACGGGGTTTTCTTTTAAATAAGTCGTTATATAGATGGTTACAGTAAAAAACGCCATCTTGATAGTACCAGTCAAATAAATATACAAAGCTCTGAACACTCTTTTAACTGAACGTGTTCTGAGCGTCAAATTCTTTCGTGACGCATTTGATATCCAATTGACATTCGTCATTTAACAGCCAAAAATTCATGAGAATTTTTTGTATATATATATTCTTGTGTAGTAGAGACAAGATGGCAATCAATTTTGGTGACATCTTGAGAGGGAAGCAGTTTTTTTTACACAAAAATTCCAATTAAACCCATCTTTGACGCAGTTCGGACTAAAAATGTAATCCATTTTAACCAAACGTCAAAAAATTTCTCATTAATAAAAATAATTTGTTTCCGGAGTAGTAAAGTTAGTGACGGTAAGCTTAAATTCCCTTTGGGAAATTTGTTTTTGTTGATACATACTTATAAACCATCTATTGAACTTTTATCTTACATTTTTTTATTGCTTCGCTAAACCACCCTCCACGGTGGAATAAGTTTGTAAACGCCTGTTAAGATACATTTCTTTTATTAATAGCATTTTGCACTTAGTCCACAGAATAAGAAATAATCCTTCGTTATTCTGTAGGTACTATCAAAATGGCATTTTGACTGAATTTAGTAATCTATATGATATTATAATATATAAAATAAACTTTTTTAACACAGATCATCACTCTTATGAATAAATAGCATGTATACAAATAAATTCCTTAACATAAATTTATAAGATTTATATAATGTTATACTATATTTATGTATTTATTCTTCTTTTGTTTTTGTTTTTATTCGTTCGTTTGAATAAATAATGCCATAATGTGTTATTTTTTGTTCAAAGAATTTATTTGTATATAATTAATTCACAATTGTGATGATCTGTGTGAAAAAAGAATTATTTTATATAGTTAAATATTATATTTATGTATTTATTTTGTTTTTCTTCTGCTTTTGTTTTTATTCGTCCTCAATAAACAATAATGCTTTTTATGAAAGAAGTTCTCTCCTACTTTTTCCAAATCAAAATAATACAAAAATTTTATTGACTTCGAATAAAGGTAAGTTAACTTTAAGATTCATATATCTAATATACCATGCAAAAACATCTACTCTGAAGCTTTGAAGCCAATATCTTCAGTTAGACTTCAATTTTGTAGTAGAAATGATGTTTTTCATATGCATTGAAATCTTTATTATCAGTTTTACAATATATTTAAAAATACTGCATAAATAACAATGGTTAATATTAAAAATTAATATTAAAGTAAAAGATACACTGAAGAAATATTTTTAAACTTTCCATCAAAAATTGTTTCGTGAACTAATGAATTGGCTTCGGGGAAGTGAAAGAATGTGATAAATTTGATAAATATCTTTCCTTTTTTATTAAAAACTAGCCGACCCCGCGAACCTCGTCTCGCCTG
Organism: Sphaerophoria taeniata; assembly: GCA_943590905.1. Classification (NCBI taxonomy): domain Eukaryota; kingdom Metazoa; phylum Arthropoda; class Insecta; order Diptera; family Syrphidae; genus Sphaerophoria; species Sphaerophoria taeniata. The sequence goes on from OX016540.1 coordinate 2,057,638, forward strand.
CCACCAGATCAAATCAAATCTAGAAATAATTTAAAAAATTCTAGTTTTGCGCAGTTTTCTGATTTTTTTACTAATTTTTGAACAATTGCAGCTATGATCCCATACAAAAGTATAATTTTCGACCACCATTTGATTGTTTCCATTTTTCAATTTTCCGGTAAAATGTTCCCAAAATTTGTTTTCGCAGGAACCCTGGCTCGTGTTAACTTTGCCTACAATCAAAAGTTTATAACAATGCGTTGGACTACTTAAGAGTCTTTACCGGTCACACAAACAAATCAACATGCATCCATTTTATTGTTTACATTAATCTTTAGCTAACCTCGTTTCACCACCATTAAGCGCTTTCAGAGATAGGATCTAAAATGATTATAATCATATATTTCCAAAGATATGAAATTTTTCTAGCTTGACAACGAACTTTCCAACACAGTCAAAATCCTAAATGTGACAAACAAAATCATACGTGTTGCTCTTTTCCTTAATTTTCCAAAATTGCACCTTAAATTCCATGCAATAGTTTGATACTGTGCTCTCCCAGAGTTTTCCAAGTTCCCCATCACCAATTTTTCAGTTTTCCGTTTGAAAACCAACGCACATAGATACAATTCCATGCAGTTTTCCGAGTTTTTCATCAAAAACTTTCTATTTTTCCATTCGAAAACCCATTTTGAAAACTAAAAAAAATTCCAAGCAAAAAAAAAATCAAATTTCCGACCTTTGTTTGGTTTTTCCATTTCTTTTTGTCACAGAAAACATCACTGAATACAACAGTATTAACCATTAAAATTTCAAAAATATCTAGTGGGCCATTCCGGAGTCCATTAAAGGACATATAAACAAACAAACGTATGTATATACATCCATTTTTATATATAGAGATTTTGAAAAAAATTATCATTTATCTTAACCCCCCCCCCCCCCGAAACCAAATCCTAGCTACGGCTATGATGTCAAAGACAGGATTGAAGAACAGTACAGCAGATCCATGTCTATTTTATCGGAACGAAAGTGGAAACATTCTTTGTGTCGCAATTTACGTTGACGATGGACTGGTTCTTGGCAACAACGAAGAAGAAATTCAAAATTTTATGCAAGAACTCAAGAAAGAATTTAAAATAACTATTGGAACTCTTGACAATTTTCTCGGCATGAAGATCAAAATTGAAAATGATGGATCGATTCAATTAAGTCAAGAAAATTATACAAACAAAATTTTGGAACGCTTCAATATGCATGAATCTAATCCAGTGACAACTCCTGTAAGTCGGGAGGAAGAAAAGTCAAAATTAGAACCAATGAAAGAAGAAGTCCCTTACCGAGAAGCCGTAGGGAGCCTGATGTTTTTGGCAACTGGAACGAGACCAGACATTGCCTTCGCGGTAAGTTCTGCAGCGAGGAAAATGGAAAATCCTACAAAAGATGACTGGAATAACGTCAAGCGAATTTTTCGTTATATCCGTGGTACGACTAAATCAGCCCTACGATATCAAGCGAAGAACAAGGACCAACTAAAAGTTAAAGTTTTTAGTGACGCTGATTATGCAGGTGATCTTAGGACAAGACGGTCAACAAGTGGAGTTATTTCATTGTTTGCAGGTGGACCTGTTTCATGGACAAGCCAACTCTAACGAACTGTAGCCTTATCAACAACTGAAGCTGAGATTATGGCTGCGAGTGAAGGTGCGAAGGAGGCAATGTGGCTCAAACGTCTTCTGCAAGAACTTATGGGACAAGAAGAACCAGCACCTATACTTTATGTAGATAGTGCAAGTGCTGTGAAACTTGCGAAGAATCCAGAGTTTCATAAGCGTTCGAAACATATTGAAGTTCGACATTTCTATGTTCGAGAGCGTTTTCTTGAAGGTGACATAAGCTTGGAACACATTCCAGGAACAGATCAACTTGCTGATTTGCTCACAAAACCTCTTGAACGTGTTCGATTTCAAATGCTACGAGAGAAGATTGGTATTTACGAAGACTAACATTTCCCTTGTTGTTTGGTGTTTTGGAGGAAGTGTTGAAACAGGATAAAACACCTAACAAAGTTTTATACTTTATCGAATGTTTTCATCAATATGTATAATGATTTATGAAATTGAAATTTTTTGTATATTACATCACAGACGAAAAACTGAACTCATTAGGAACGTTTGTTTTCAATAAATTAATTGTACTTTTGTTTTTCTAAGCCTTGGTCTTTTCATTAGCAGCTCAAATTCAAGAGCCTTTAACAAGTTTGTTCCGGATCCCGAATTCAGACATCGCCATCATCATAATGCTCTTGGCGGTGGTGGATGCTATCACAAGTAGCTTTGAAGTCGATGAAAAGATGTTGGGTTTCGACATGAAATTCGTTGATCTTTTCCAGGATTTGCCTCAGTGTGAATATTTGGTCTATCGTTGTTCTGCCTGAACTAAGGCCACACTGGTACGTGTCGATGATTGTGTTGCAGAACGGTTTAACACGCTCACACAGTACGTTGGATAGGATTTTGTATGCAACATTAAGCAGAGATATGACTTGGTAGTTTTTGCATGACATAGGATCGCCTTTTTCTTCTTCTCCTTTCTCCCTCCCTCTCATTTCTCCTTTGTGTTCGGTACTCTTTCTTGCTGCTCTTGTTTTCTGTTGCAGCATCTGCAGACGTGCATTTTCCGTCTTTCTTTCCGCATCAACGCGCATCATCAAAAAACAAGAAACAATTCCAAAATGTTGCCTTTTTTCCAGGAAATACTCTTCTCTATTAAACAAAAAGTAAGCAATTAAGGCGCTTAGTAAATAGCTCGAGGGCAACATTTAACTCGAAAGTGCAATTATTGGAATGACATAAAAATCCCTTTCCAACATTTGTAAAAAGATCAAGAGCCGACAGCACGATCTTGGTGAACTCCTATTTTTTCTTTAAATCCTCTTCAGGCAACCCAACACTTAATTGAGTCCCATCACGGAGAACATTTCGTCAAAAAAAAGCCAAAAAGCACCAAAAGAATTGGTGAGAATTTGTCAATTTTAATTACTGCGCTTCAATCAAATTCTCGTTCTAAGGTGATTACACCAAAATACTTAACAACGAATCGGCCAGGAGCATCATTATGATTCGATGGACGAAGGACGATGGCAATGTCAATGATACCATCGGATGGTTGGCAATTAATCGGTTTAACAAGTAAAAAAGACAAACAAAAAAATAATCAAACAAAATGTTGATTGCTTTTGAGAATCTCTGACAAACAGCGCCAGTGACATTTCCATCCATCCGAAATGTCATTGACACAGCATGGCACTTGAATAACACCACGGAATTTTTGTTTTTTTAAGAATTTCGCCGAAAAAGATGTCCAATGTCCCAACTTAATTAATTGGATTCTTAGCTTCGCAGTCCATACAAAAGAGTACTCACAAGAATGTTTAACAATAGTTGAGATAAAACGGGAGAAACGGACGTGTTTGTTTTAAGAATTGTCAAAGTATATTGTCGACTTTGGGCAAACTTTTGTTGAAGAATTGTTTTGCGCTCGAAGAGGTTTGAATACCTTTCAAGACAAGTTTAGGAATCCGTATTGCTATCCCAAACCCGTCAAAATCTTGAATGCATTTCGACAATCTTGAATAACAGAACAAGAATAGATATGACAACGTGATAGCCAAAATTCATGCTGAAAGGCTTTTGAAAGGCAGTTGACATTATATAGGCCAAATTCAAAACATTCGATCTCAAGATTGAATCCTGTGGCACTTGCTTTAAAAAACTTGAAATTAATGTGCTGATATCTGAAACTTCTTCCAAGTGGAACCCTAAGACTCTTATGACTTATGAAAAAGCTATTCAACCAGATTTTGAGCACAAAAAACTTAAGTCCATTAGGTAATTAAATATTTGTGTATGCGATCGTTCAAAAAATTAAACAAAAACAATATCCCATATGAAACGGCCACTAATGATATCAAAAACAATCTTTTTTCGGCTTTAAATGAACCAAAACAGTTTTTCATTAACATAAGAAAAGAGTGACGAATAGGAAAAAAATTTCGATAGGTACCCAACGGCAAACCATGAACCAATAAATTTCAAACGCGTGAAATATCTAATTTCACTTTCAACACACACAATCGATTGACCCCATTGATTAGCATCGCGCATATTTATACAAAATATCACTTAACTTGGGTTAATTTTGTGGAACGCATCTCCAAAATACGGACTGATTAGTCAAGCCTCGATGTTGGATTTCGACAAAAGGAATTAAAACATAATTTTTGTCAAACAAATTTCATCTTATTATCATGCAAATGATCGATTAAGAAACAAAACACATTTTTTCTCATTCTTTTGGGGCTCCGAACACCGAAGGCAAGACGAGCGAAAATTCAGGAAAGAGACATAAAAAGAAAACCATCACTTGGAAAATTATGCGCAGTTACCTGGTTAAATGTCAACAAGGTCCAAATGTCAAACAACAAATTAACTCATTAGATGAAAATAAATTTGGGAGTAAAACATTTCGTGATATGCGGGGCACCGTGCCTCCTTCCCAATCTCATCAATAATTAATCCCCTAACCATGCGGCCGGTCATCCGATGTGGAATGTCCCAACAAGCATCATAGATTCAGAATGATGACCACCCAGTTATGGTCTACAAATACAACAGCCTACCGCAGCAGTCATCATCCTGCTTCCAATAAACTTTGTCCCATTATTCTCCATTTGATCTTGTACAACTTCTCGCCAGCAGTTGCTCTTGTGACGTTATGCTTGTGTTTCGGGGTCTCTTCAATACATTGATAGTTTTGTATTGTATTTTATGGCATCGGGAGGCGACAATCGGGCCATTTAAGCTAACACTCAAAAGACTAGTATTCTCGTTCCCTCTGATGCTCATCTGCCCTGCACTTGGTTCGGCATCTATGTTTTCTTTGGAATCCAATAATGACATCCACCCATTCGGTTCGATTATTTATCGAGCATTAATTAAAGATCAATGCATAGATAAGAGGATCTTGTGCTGCGGAGCATAGAGTTGCATCGCGTCCATTGAGAGTATGGAGCGTATGCGAGAGATTCAGATGAAATTGAGTAGATGAAGAGTTGATTCTTGTTTCTGTCGTTTTTTATTCTTCGTCAAAATTAAGAAGAAAAAAATCAATGAGATCCACAACCACAGATATGGAGGATACTCTTGCAACCGCATTTGAGAAATAATTTATTGGACGTATTTCCATAAGTTATTGTGTGTGTTTAACTATGTAATGGTTGTTGTTTTGATGGGATCTTTCTGAAGTTGGCCGCCGCTGTTCCAATCCAGCAAGTTCCGTTGGAGGTTTGTGGGTTAGGCAAATGTCTTCATCTTGAGAAATGAAATCAAAAAATCGCTGCACGCCTCTGACATGTATCCAATGCATACGTCACTTCGAAAGGAAATATCAATCCTAATTTCGGAAGTCATCCCTTGTCATATCGAACCCAGTTGGCTGTCGCAATAAATAACATGAAAAGGCATTTTTCTGTTTCCCAAAATGAGTTATGAACAATAACTTACGTGTGCCTTTCCACCTCGATCAGATATACAAGGACAAAACATGTTTTTTTAACCCTCAAAATTGAATGTTTACTAACCCACACACAATGTTGATTATGCCAAACCGAAAGATGATTAAAATTCTCGACATATGAAGTTCATTAACACCCAATGATACTTTCATGCGGAGGTGGTAGCTACCTGAGCCTCACTGACTCTCGGAGCTGTTGTTTATGACCACCTGCAACACTTAGCAACAAAACACATCCTCCTCATTGGTCATGCACCAGCATGATGTACTCATAAGTGGACGTGCACATTAGCCATTCAATCAAAGTCAAAGTATCCGTTTATTTTCATCACGTTTCGTGTTTGCGTTTGAGAGACTATTTGTGTAGCTGTGGGTTGGAGGTTGTCGCGTTTGAAGATTTTATGGCCATCTTACTTGAATATTTAAGCCGAAAGGTTTATAATAACTTTTTTTGGATATTTGTTTTAGGAAATTACTCCTCTACATTTGGGTCCCCTTCCCATAAGAATTGATTCCACTTCCCTTTTTATCGAAAGTCATAAACACATCAAGCACTTTCCATTATCACACATCAAAAACTGAAGCCATGACCGTGACGTCCTTCAATTGTTGCACAGCACTTGTCTTCGTTCATCCTTCACCCGAAACAACCTCACACAATGCCAACTGCACTCCATTCATTGGGTGATTCCATTCGTTTTGGTATATACAACACAACAGTCACTCCAAATTAACTTGCACTTGCAAGCTCGCCCGCACCACAAAATTCTCGTTCCCACAATACAATCCCTCACCATTGCTTAGAGGCTGACAAACACCACCTTCACTTCATGGGCCAAGTCGATGCGATGAGTCGTTGTCGACCGTCCGTCGTCGGTCGGCGCGCAGTGGCAGCAGAGACGTCCGAACCGTTTCTGATTGATGACTTTCATTTGCCACTCGGACAGTTGCACATTAATTTCTCGGCGCGCACCAACTTAACCAAACCAATGTGACTCGACTGTGTTGTGTATGATGATGTTGAAGCGAGAGTGTTCTTCTAGAACCACCCAGGAATTCAAAATATTCAACGGAATACACATGTCCATTTGGCAAGAGAAACCTCGCAAAAGATAACTATATCGAGAAGAATATTCCATTAGCATAATCTGTGCGAGACCTAATATGTCAAAGCCTCAGGCTTCACTCCTTCGCTTTCGCGGCCAGTTGCATTATGGGTGAACTATTCCCTTAAGCCCTTAGCATCACATAGCCCTTGGGACACCAGACGGACGGATGGACAAATGATTCTCCGCACTTAATGCCATTTCAAAGCGATTCGACTGGCCAAATTGATAAATCTTTGTCATTTACATAGCCACAGGGGAAGCGCGGACTCGGGCTGCATACCTTGTTAAGAACATCTTCGATTCGATGCTCTCCAGACCCTTTAGCTTTCACCTCCCCATTTGTTTGTCTCTGATGGTATAAGCCTGCTTTGCTATTTTCCACGGAAGACTAATCCCGCTTCTTCCCACCAAAAAAACTGACTCTGCAAATCTACAAACTACAATCTCCGATCGTTTCGATAAGATCTATCTCTGGACTGCAACTCCGACTGACTGGTTGGAGAATGAATCATTGTGTGAGTGTGTTATCCGATATTATTGATTTAAATGTTTTCGTATGTTTTGAGTCCTGGCATTATGATATCAATTTTTCAATCATGTGCGGGAAAATCACCGGCTATTAAGACAGCCAATCTTGTCTCGTATAATGGTGGTATTGTATGCGATTGTGTGTGTGTGTTTCTAAGTGAATTGTAAGCTTTATAGTTACAAGACACTGTTAACGAACGATGGTTTGTAAGTCCAACACTGCGTGGAACGGGAACCAGAAGCTAGCTACGTTCGAAGTATTGGTCTTATTATGGGTTGGTTCAAAGGCATAGGTACAAGAAAATTCTAATCTCAGATGATAGACGAAAGATGGACAAAATGTTTGGAAATCAAAGAAGGACTCTTTTGAACTATTAGAGAAGAAGAGAGAGACTTAAGAACAGGTGCTAACTAGAAACGAGTCGGGAAGAGCAAAAAATGTACAGTCAAGGCCAGAAAATGTTGTCGGAACCATAAAATCCACTCAATCGTATTTGGACTCAATGTTGGCAATATGTTTGAACGCTCAATTATTGGCCCTAACTGTAGGTACTTTATTTGGACATTCCTTTGGAAGTTATCATAGTGATACCATATTATGTGATATGGTCTAAAAGTATCAACAACAAGGTGTCTTAGCTTAATTTGGCCTCAACATTGAACCCTGTGGCACTGCCTTTAGTAAAATTGGAACATGTCTTGATATCTGAAACGTCTTTGAAGTGGAACCCTAAAACTGTGACACTTTTCAAGTACTCTACTGTTTGAAGAGTTAAAAGTAAAAAACAGTCGGGAAAACACGATACAACTGTCGGTCGGTCGGTTAGCCGCACTACGCACACCAAACTGCCGCCCATTACTCAAACTAATCCCATTCCCATTTAGGAGTGGAAATGAAAAATTATTCGCGTTGCATTCAAAAATTTCCACCGCACGTAATCTAGGAAATTCATTTTCACCGATAGGCCAGGTGAACTTGCCTCTTCTTTGGTTTTTTTTTTTCCTTCTGTGCCTCTTCCGATCTAGAGTCCTGCTGGCTGAGGTTTTTGCTGATGGTGGTGCAGTGGCTGGCCTTCTCCATTTCTGGCAAAAGTTATAGTGTGAGGATTTCCAGCTTAACATTTTTTTTAATAGCAAACCAAAATGGACAACACAGAAGGCAATCGAGAGACAGTCGGTTCGGCAGGGGAAAGAAATTGAGTTGTTTCCAAGTCCAAGGCTGGTTTTGTTGAAGGTTTAAGTGGAGGATTCTGTGTGATCATGTGGCTACGATAGTGTTGTGCGAGACTACGATGAACGGTAAATATCATAATGGGATCGCATTTATATTCATATTGACACAACAGATGTCGTTGGTGTGTACCATCCTTTGGATTATGTTAACATTTAACTTATTCCCTATCTAAGATGACGTTGTATCATCTTGTTTAGTTGGAACGGATAACGGGCTCCCAAAGGAACAATCATCATTCGAAGAAATTAGCAAAAAAAGACGATATCGAAGTTTGTGCAAAGAAGAAGATTGAGTGAGGAATTTCGTAACAAAATGTCTTAATCTGTTAGGGACATGGAAGTTTTTACTTAAAGGAAGGAACATTTTTATGGGAATTAAATTTTAAGTTTTGTAGAAAAGGTGTCTAACGTTAATGTAGAGGACAAATTAGCTCTTATTTATGTCTAGAATGCTTAGAATCTGAAATAAACCAACCGTCTCTACTCTCCGCCTCTAAGTGTTGACAAGCAGCTGCCTACAGCTTTAACAGAAAGTAAGGTCTAAATGCCAAAGAAAGGCATAACTTGCATACAGTACACTGGGACACTTGTCTTGAAAACAGGATTTCCACGCGTTCCGAAAAACCCAAATTGACATGGACCACTCACTACCAAGAAATCACCAAATACTTTTCCAACGGGACTTACAATAATTTCCTAATAAGTCCTTTTCTAAAAAGAAATAAGGAAATTGAACCATTGGTAACATTCACAAGGCCACCTTAACGATAGAACAAGGAGTTCCAACGGGCATAAGCAGCTGAACAAGAAACATTAAGGAAGGACAATGAGAATCTTAAGCGGATCTATCCAAAACAGTCAAAGTTCAATGGCTTGGAAGACAAGCTCATGTAGATAGATTGGGTAACAGTTCTTCTACCAGAAAGCCTTCGAATCCAGCCCTGGAGTGATTAAAGCAACAGAGGTGATGGATAGATGAACCTGGGCTGACCTGGATTTAAGCGTCATCTTTAATTATTTGCAAAGACTATTAAAGTCTGATTTTAGAGCAAATTTCTCATATTTAAAGCAATAGAACAATAACACTTCTCTCTTAGTGCAGGTACACGAGAACTTACGTAGGTTGATTATTAATAACGTCGGTCGGCAGTTAGAGACAGAAAGAAGGGGTCCTACAATCTCATTAGTCGTAACTTTGGAAGATGCGAATGTGATTCTCTGTCTTCTGATTTCACATAACAGCAATTCAGGCGAGACAACAAGGTCTGTGGTCTTATGAATGTCAAAACCTGGACATGATGTCACATCATCTCGAATTCACGATTTGGGCTGACAAAGTGACAATCATCTAAAGATGGGTTTCCTGTACGATTTGTTTCATGAGCGACATCGCATCCGCAGATAAGTGAGACATTTGCAAAAACTTCTACTTCGACAGCAACAAAAAGGTCGTCTCGGAGGACCTCGATGGTGGTCCTTCTCGAAACTGGTACAAACCAAAGAATTATTATTCGTTTGTCTTGTTTTCGGGATTCGCTGTGTATGTCGCGATTTTTTTTTTGCGAGGATAAATTGCTTGTTGCAGAAATTTACATGCTACTGTACATGAGCCGAAAATCAAAATTTGTGTGTGGGACAGCATTTTTTTATTTTTTGACTAATTACAGTTAGTTGTTAAATGACCTCCCACAAGCAGAAGTCAAACTGTGAGTGTAGGCTGTGTCCGAAGACGTGAGTAATCTTTTTTGGGGCTAATAAACGGTTATATGTACATTGTGTGTTGGGGCACACTGCGCGAACCGTTGGACCTACATGGCCAAATTAATGTTTCGAAATGTGTTGTTAGTAAAACATTCATCTACACTGTGGGTAGAGTAAGCATATTTTCATTAAAAGGGCGGATAATGGGTTCAATGAACTATTTAGATTGTTTTTGTCCAAACTGAGTATTTTTGTATTTTTTTTTTGTTTTATTGCAAACTTTAGAGGTTATAAAAGCACATCTAGCAAGTCTGAGAGTAGTCAAATGCCCTTCTTAGTATAGGGTTATGAAAAAAGCTATGCCCGTATTGAAGAAACAACTGCTAGTTATATTAACAAACCTTAAATTCTGATAGAGATAGGGAGGCTCATTAATCACTCTTTCATCACGTTTGTTGCAGAGATACAATCTAACAGCATTTCATTAAATAGATAGGTACTTCCCAAGAATACACTGAAAATAAAATCGACAAGATGCGCTTAGAAAAATGTTAGCTTGACAGGCACTAAAGAACTTAAACTTGAGTTTCTTGAGTCATCGGTGCTTATCTACTTTACTCAAAGAACATCCAGAATATTATTTTCAGTGTAAATGTTATCGAAGAACTTTTGACTACACTCTCGGTGGATTCTTTAGGGTCAACATAAGGGACATATTCAAAGTCCATTACTCCTCACTTAATGATCACTTTGCCATCATCTGATACACCTGTTTGGTTTGTTTTACTTTTATCTACTAAACTGTAGGCGTTCTTTTCTCTCTGTTCTGTCACCGTGCCGCCGCATCTTGTGTATTCATAAGAACAGAAAGTCACTTTGAGGGGGTGAGCCGAGTCCATTAGCATTCTATAAAATACATTTTAATGACATCATTAATTCCGTTGTTGTTACTTATTTTGAATTTTATGACACGTTTGTTTTGTGTGACTTAGTATTTGTTCGAATTCAAGCCTTGGGGTGTTTGTGTACCTCTTTAAATTATTGTGTTATTACCTTAAGCCCAACAGCAATTAAGTTCTTTGAAATGTAAAATTTAACTCTTGGCTTATCGCAATCGAATTTTGTATCGAATTCAAATCTTGGGACCAGTAACATCAATTTTTATGACTTAACATCCCGAGGGAAGTAGAACCCTACTCATTTGAAATGTAAGCTCAAAAAGTCCCACAAAAACATATTCTCCGATAAAATATCATAACTATTAGTGAAATTCTTGATAATCTTCTTTTACGACTTCCATGTTCAGATTATCGAGAACATAATCGGATCCGTTTGCCAATCGATTTCGGTTGTGTTCGTATTTTGCATGAATACTTAATCATTTATCTGGAAGAAAAAACAGTGCTTATCAAATGCCTTTCAATCTGCTCCTTGCCCTCATCATTGAAGAAGTAAAGATCCCTACTGAAGAAGAATACAAAAAACCGCTCAATGAGTCCTAATTTAGCAGCAAAAACAGTTGATTATCACAAATTATTTATGTTAACTGTATTTGCAACAATATCTTGCCACTGCAATCAAAAATCAGCCCCCGGGCAAACACTCCACCTTTTTTGACAAAGTATCCCGAAAAAAACGGTCGGGCCGGGCCGCGCATATTATCGTCCCTGTTTGGCAAGCAATCGCATTGCCATCTATTTACATGATAACACATTACACGGTTCGTCGGCGAGGCTCAACAAAATTGAGAACTTCCATCAGGCGCGGCGGCGACGGGGATATCCCAGAATATCTTTTAAAGATACCTAATAACATTAATTTCCGACAACCCGCACCTTCAATTATCCAACATAAAGAGTTGGTGCGATACGAAAGTATCAGACAATCGGCGGGATCTTGTGCTGCCGTATGCAGAGTTCAACTCAAAATTCGTTGCATGCATTTGTGTGTAAAGGGGAAGAACCAAAGAATCGATCACCATACCACCAGCACCAATCAATCGCAGAATCTTTGTCGTCATCTCAAGCCGGGACCAATATGACGGGCACCGAACCAAATGAAATTCTTATTAAATCCAAACCCGAACAAGATAATGCCTCCCGGTGAATTGTTGGGCATCTGTCATGCGAGAGGACATCCAGAATGCAGGCGAACCTAATTATTATCGGCTCTGTCTCTTTTTGACTCAGATTGTACGTCAGGCGAGGGAGACACATTCTGCACTCGGTGCGATCTTGATCGAAAGGGCGTGTGTGTGCTGCATAGAACAATATGCGGTGAAGGCAAACTGCATATGCAGCAGGAGCAGAAGTAAAATCCTCGCAGGGTTAATTCCTTGGCCAAAGGAGAATTTATGCAGAAATTATGCTAAAACTTGACAATGTCTGAACAACGAATAACAGCGATATCTTGTGTGATCGCTGATCGATGGACAGAAGCGTTTCGATGTTGCCTAAACCGTGTCGAATGTTAACTAGTGTGACCATGCTTACAAAATTTAATGCAAATTCTTTTTAGAATTTTGTAAAAGTTTAAACTCGTTTGGCTTGCAATTTTTTCCCCAAAAATTATGGTCCTTAAAAATATTTTGTACCCAAGCAGAATGAGTTTATCACACTGCTGGTAACACTAATCAGCATAGTTTATGGTTGGTGGCGTATTTTGCGCTCCGCTTCGATTGAGGGCCTAGATAAAAGCTTGACGTTTTGATCGATATTTATTGGTAGTCCCCATGAAGTCGATCCGTCAGTCAGTTCGTTTTTTGTGCATGCCTGTGTGTTTGTTTGTTTCGAAGGTCCTTTTATGCAGATGACGATCGCATGACGTGGAGCAGTTCCTCTCTCATATATCCTGGAGTGATGATCATCGCTACTTGGGTGAGTGTATTCAGACCCTTTTATGCCAAAAACCAAACCAAACCTTGCTATTCGCTGTCAGATGTACCACTGCCACCGCCGCACTGTACACTGTGATGGATTTTTATTTATTGCGATCGAGTAGAAAATTATTATAATCGTTTCTCGCTTTTAGGAGATGCATCGAAGACTTTGCAGATACCCCACTCGTCGTCTCGCATGCCAGAGAAGAAAATCGATCGATTCGTTGATGGAGTTGGAATTTGCTCTTGCATCTTGTTTATGGGACCCGCTGTTGCTAAGATTTAGCTGGAAAAATTTAACCAACACAAAAATTATTGATGGAGATTAACCCGGGTAGCAGTGATGGCGGCACACCGCACTGCTGCTCTAGCCTAGACCAGCCTCGTGGGGCCTTATAGCAAAAATAAAGTGGCAGTATATAGTCATTTGTCAATGTCAATTTTCACCCGTTTATATGCTGGTTCAAGCTAGCAACATGTATACAACGGGGCAGACGGTTTTAAGTGAGCGTAATGATTATGATTAGTAAAGCATTTTGGGATTGAATATGTGCAGTTGCAGAACCCACCTATGTGTGTGCTGCAATAAATGATTCCGAGTCTTTATAGACGGGCCCATCAGATCAGATTGAAGCCAAGCGAGGGAACCGATCGATTGGGCGTTGGATATTTATGCAAATTGCCACTGCAACGATTCTGAGGTCAATGGTCGCCGCAGTGGTCGGATGCAATTGATTGATTGCATTACTTTGGTTCAGGGTGAAAAGCTTCGCTAGATATACTAAATCGTTTCTTTGATATATGACTAGCGAATATTACTAAAATCAAGCTCCCGCGGGGCGTCAAAATACTGCATTTTAGAGTTTAATCTAGTTTTGGCCAATGCGATGGATTGGAACGGAAAGCGCATGGAGAAAAAAAAAACAAAGATAGCAATTTTTTTTTGCAAATTTATGAATCATGCGAGTGTAATGTTGCGGATTAATTCATAAAATATTGATTCGCATCAACGGAACGACGATTAAGCGATCCTGCAGTTGCGACTTGTGAATGAGTATCAGTTCTATTAATTAAGTTCGCAGTTATGCGTGCACGAATATTTTCTTAAAGTCTAATTCTGACAGAAAAATGTTGTTACATCTTGCTGAGCCAAATCTTTGAAGACTTGTTTTTCAGACTGTGATGCTAAAAGCTTAATTGGCTGGGGTATACTCGTCGGAATCCAAGGTGTGCCTGAAGAAAAGCACTGTAAAACTCAGTTTAAAAAAAACCGTACTCTTTCCAATTAGTTTGTACCTTCTTGTTTATTTAAGCATTGTTAATACCCAATTTCAATTTTAAATTTAAAAGTATATACCAATTTTGTTAATACTCTTATAAAGGATTTTCCAATAAGAGGTGTTATTTTGATATTCAAAGAAAAATTACATTTTTTGAGATAAATGATCGGATGTTTATTTCATTATAAAGAGGAAGGTATGCCGTTAAAAATGAAACGCAACATCAGCCAAATGGCCGCCACGACCACGCTTACAGGACCATATCCTTTTCATGAAATTTTCCATAACCAAATCGCAAAGTGGCTGCCCTATGTCCTCGATAGCCTCACGAATTATATCTTTGAGGTCTTGAATCGACGCCGGGCTGTTGGCGTAGACATTATCTTTCACGTGGCCCCAAAGGAAGAAGTCGCAAGGTGTTAAATCACAAGATCTCGGTGGCCAATTGTGATCACCTCTTCGAGAGATAACACGGTCCGGAAACTTTTCCCGTAAAAGATCGATGGTTTCATTAATTGTGTTTTTTTTCAACATTTTTATAGTGAACTAGCTGACCCGGCAGACTTTGCACTGCCTAAATCGATAAATAAAAGATCTAAACTTTTGTAGCCCACTACACAACCCGCTAACCTGCTACCCTGCTACCCCACTACTCTGTTACCCAGTTACTCCGCTACCCTGCTACCCCACTACTCTGTTATCCAGTTACCCCGCTACCCGTCAGCCCACTAAACACTGCCGGCTACCCAGTATTTCTACGCGCTACCCCGTTACCTGTTATCCCGCTTCCTCTTACCCTGCTTCTAACTACTCACTATCCGTCAAACCGCTACCCGCTTCCCATTAGCCCGCTTCCCCATTAACCACTACCCTGGCCATTTCTCATGAAAACGGCTTGGTCGATTTTGTACAAAATACTAAGAACCCATCTACGCCACTAACCGAACATTCCCTCAACATTTGCTTCTAAACACTCCACTGGTATAAAATCAGTGAGTCGTCAGCGAATTTGAATGAGATTTTTACACAACAACTTTGTTAAGGATATGGTCAAATGCATAGGAAACGTTCTCTAGGGAAAATTGTGTTTCCACATTTTTTTGCTATATCTTATGAACGGCTTGGCCGATTTTGTACAATTTTCTTAAAAACCCTTCTGTAATAATACTCGAAATAATACTCGAACATTTTGTCAAACTTTGATGACAAACGGCACGAACTTTCCATTTTACGAACTTTCCATTTTACCATTTCAAAAGTAATGCATTTAATTGGGTGCCGTGAACGAAGGCCATATGAACTAACGCCATAATGGCCTTAGTTCTCAATCAAATGTGAACTAACGCCATAATCCGATTATGGCCTTAATTCACAGTCGAATGAGAACTAAAGCCATCACTTGAATGAGAACTTACGCCATATGGGGTAAGTTCACATTCAAATGAGAACTGATGCCATAACATGCTTTGAGCTTTGAAGCAAAGTTAGCATAGCAAGTAATTACCTAACAAAATCTCATCGAGATCTCAGGGACCTTAGATATTTCTAAAATGGAACAAGAGATCTCACTCTCAGCGAGTGCTGATATTTTCTTTTAAAATTTCCGAAAGAAAAAAATGTGTTGATCCGTTTTTTTGGTCAGCCATTTGAACGTAATCATGAGTTAACAATATTAATTTCAAGGAATCTCACTGAAATTTGAAAATTGTGCTACACCTAATAATTAAGTGATCGTAGGTGCTTCGTTCGGAAAACTAGTTTTCTAGACTCTGAAGTAATAAAAAAAATCGCGTTCTAAGAGCCGAAATTTTTTTTGGCAAACAGAGAAACAATTTGGGGTGTGAAAATAAAAAAATTCGCGCGAATCAACACATTTTTTTCTTTCAGAAATTTTAAAAGAAAATATCAGCACTCGCTGAGAGTGAGATCTCTTGTTCCATTTTAGAAATATCTGAGGTCCCTGAGATCTCGATGAGATTTTGTTAGGTAATTACTTGCTATGCTAACTTTGCTTCAAAGCTCAAAGCATGTTATGGCATCAGTTCTCATTTGAATGTGAACTTACCCCATATGGCGTAAGTTCTCATTCAAGTGATGGCTTTAGTTCTCATTCGACTGTGAATTAAGGCCATAATCGGATTATGGCGTTAGTTCACATTTGATTGAGAACTAAGGCCATTATGGCGTTAGTTCATATGGCCTTCGTTCACGGCACCCAATTAAATGCATTACTTTTGAAATGGTAAAATGGAAAGTTCGTAAAATGGAAAGTTCGTGCCGTTTGTCATCAAAGTTTGACAAAATGTTCGAGTATTATTTCGAGTATTATTACAGAAGGGTTTTTAAGAAAATTGTACAAAATCGGCCAAGCCGTTCATAAGATATAGCAAAAAAATGTGGAAACACAATTTTCCCTATAGAACGTTTCCTATGCATTTGACCATATCCTTAACAAAGTTGTTGTGTAAAAATCTCATTCAAATTAGTGGCGTAGATGGGTTCTTAGTATTTTGTACAAAATCGACCAAGCCGTTTTCATGAGAAATGGCCAGGGTAGTGGTTAATGGGGAAGCGGGTAGCGGTTTGACGGATAGTGAGTAGTTAGAAGCAGGGTAAGAGGAAGCGGGAAAACAAGTAACGGGGTAGCGCGTAGAAATACTGGGTAGCCGGCAGTGTTTAGTGGGGTGACGGGTAGCGGGGTAACTGGGTAACAGAGTAGTGGGGTAGCAGGGTAGCGGGGTAACTGGGTAACAGAGTAGTGGGGTAGCAGGTTAGCGGGTTGTGTAGTGGGCTACAAAGTTTAGAACTTTTATTTATCGATTTAGGCAGTGCGAAGTCTGCCGGGTCAGCTAGTCTTATATAGTAATTTTAGTGCAATAGCACCACGGCTTCGAAGTGAGGAGACTCTCGGAAGGAGATAATATAATCTGCTGCCAGGGCCTCAAGGTGAGGGGTAATCTTGGGAATAGGTTAAACAGCCTACAACTACGGCCTCATGGTGAGGGGGATTCTCGGAAAGAGGTAAATAGCCGCTATATAATAAAAATAAAGAAAAAGCAAAAAATTAATACCGTAATGTGTATACACTTTATTTATCTCATACGCTCTGTATCTCCTTCTATTGTAAGTAATGTCTAATGTGTATACTTTATTATCTCTTACGCTCTGTATCTCTTTCTATATTTGATGTACACACTTTACTTACTCTGTATCTCTTTAACTCTAATATCGTTTAATTGTAGTAGTAAATACTTGTGAGGGGCAACGGGCAATACCTAGTGATTAAGAGAAACTTTTGTTTAGCATTAAGAACGTTAGCCCCTACAAAAAGTAATCCCAGTATTTTTATTTGTAAATGGAGAGCTTCTGGAACATTCAGCTTCTCCAAGAACCATAGTAGTTTCTAGAACCCATCATTTTTGTTATATAAATAGCCGTTTGGCGGCGAAGCAAGTTAGTTGATTGTGAACTGAGATAAAGTAAAGATACTGTGTTTGAAAAGTAATAATTGAAAGTGTTGAATAAATAAGTTTGTGAGTGATTTGAATAAAGTGAATTTGTGTTTTATTTAAAAAGTGAATAAGTTTTAATTGTCGGACCAAGCCGAATATTACAATACATATTCCGTCAAAATTAGGGACAATCTATATTGTCAAAAGCTAAGCACCATAACTAATCAACTTGTAGCGGTGGGAGAACAACTAGTATTGTAGGAATAAGTTGCTCGAATTTCCTACTTTAATTCTCTTCTACTTCGCAACTTGTTTGTAACAACAACAAGTGAATTATAAAAAGACAAAAAAACTTCAATACTAAAAATATTGTGTTAAATTAAATTGTAAAAAAACTATATATGAATTGACAGTAAAAATATATAAAGTTTTAGTTTTAATTTATTTTATTTCAAATGAATTTCACAAAAAAGTGTAATTTTTATTTTGAGAGTTTTGCGCCCGATGATGGACTCAGTCGGAAACGCGTCGCCTATTGAAAGAAAAATTATACTTTTTTGTGAAATTTATTTGAAATAAAATGAAATAAAACTAAAACTTTATATATTTTTGCTGTCAATTCATATATAGTTTTTTTACAATTTATTTTAACACAATTTAAAACACAAAAAGGAGACAAAAAACCCAACAAAATGGTACTAAAAATATGTTTATTTTTGTTGCCTTCAACGGAGTCGAGTTTATTTATAGTTCAGGCGGTACAGCTACTTGTTGTTTGTTTTGTAGTCCAGGTGCACGGAGTTGTATTATTTCAATTTTTCAGTATTTATGATAGCTGGGGGGAAGTACGATGCAAAGTGTGACGCTTCGTTACAAGACAAGCAGAAAACCCTTGTGGTGTTTTTTTTTCAGCTTATTTAAGAGCAACCTATTCAACAAGTCAGCTCTGAATAGCTTTTCGAAGCCCTTTTCATAAGCAATAACTTCTGCAGAGTGTTATTGAACTAAGAACCGTTTATTTGACTTGATTTGATGAGAGCCGCAGTTTGTAAGGTTCGTGCCATGCAAAATCAGCGCACGCAATAAAGACAGCTATTGTAAACTGGCTTTATTTCACGTTGAACCTCAATGATTGAACAACGATGTTTTATGCAAACGAAAACATTCAAAATAGAGACTACATTTTAGGGTTAACGAGTACAAAAGCAATAATCCTACTTATTAAACTCCAGTCACAAGAAATCTGCTTTCTGCTGGTTCCCAAGAACTCATTCAAAAATCTGTGTCTTTTCACTTCCTCCGCTTCAAAAAAAAAAAACTCCTCATAATCCCACAAATGACTCCAATAAATTTAGCCATTATAATATCGATTTAATATAAAAGCAGACCCAAACAAAATTCCTTAACTCACATTAGTCCGATCTCGCTATCTCTTATTTTTCACTCTGTGGACTTTGGGAACATTTACGATGTGATGCTCTGAAAAACCAACGATGCGCATCAGCCGCGGCGGCGTTGCGGCAGAAGCAATTGCAAACGTGTCCACCCAAACTCTAATCGTTGGATTCCCAAACAATGAATCCTCCTCCAGAAGCACACCACACCACGCCATCCGTTGTGGGTATTTTTTTTTCTCAAAATACAAATGAGAGGAAAAAAAAATATAAATCCCCAACGTTCGTGTATACAAATCGAAAATTATGTTATAAAATTTTGTATTGAATTGAACACTTTAAATAACAATGGTGCAAGGCAAACGGTTTGGGGAATCCAAACTAGTCTCATCAAGGTATCTCGTGGTCAGGGCATATGAATTCGTTCGATTGGTGATGGGCGAAGCCACAGAATAACCGAATGTGTGTCCGTAAATGTGCAGCTTAAAATTATGATGTTGTCCTATAAATTATGAGAGGGAGAAACTGTGCGCGTTTTTTGAAAGAATGGGGCCCTGCTGAGTTTTTGGTACTTTTTTATGGTATTTTTAACCCTTTTATAATATTTTTGTTTCCTTTTGAAAAATTAAAACTGAATCGACAACTGAAGAAAAAATACATATCATGGGATGCAGTAATGGTGGTTTGACCAAAACACGCCTCCGCTCACAAAAATAGACATACGGTAGCTACTGATGCTGCAAGTGGCCAAAGGCTGGTGGCTATGGGTTGCTTCCGAAGGGCTATAAACATTTTATTGGGGGTTTTAGTCTTCCAAATGAATGTTTTGTTACTAAGCGTCAAATAGTAAATTTGTATATATCATATCCTTATGAACTATGAAGATTTTTGAATTTTATAATTCCATCTTCAACCAACATCAATTCACTCAACTGAATGCTTTACACAGAAATTGACTGAAACTGACTGAAACTTGAAAATTGTGACTTTAAAAGCGCATAAAAAAAACGGGTGGTCCCACTTGAGAACCTTAAACCATTGACAGACGAAAATGTCCTTAGTTTCGACATCCTTTCCCATCTAACAAATAACAAGAACAAGATATATCAACAAAATTATTTTTTCATTAAATGCTCGCCGCCGACACAGAAAAATAATCCCTCAATTCCAGGGATTCCTAGACAGATGAGTCACCGTGATAACACAATCTCTCAAATCATAACAAAGACAATTAAAATACAAATAAGAAAAAAATACAAAAGACAGACATTGTCCTTTCTTCAAACTGGAAACAGAAATTCCTTTCATATTGTCGAGAACTTGAAAATAAAATAAAAGGTAGACGGACGAAACAGGTAGAAGAAGTATCAGTCATTGGGTTTTTTTTGGTGTCCATTAAAACTCACCTCAAAATAAATGGAACGCAGTGCTGGCAATGATAGTGATCCATTTGTGTACCTACTTTCCTTTATTTTTGTTCTTTGTATCAATTCCGTGTCCAGGCTTTGATATTGAACGAATAAATAAATGTTATGGATTGTGTGTTGGTTGTGGAGACAAGCTCAAAAAGTTGAATCTTTTACTTAGGCCGTGTGCGAATTGGATGAATTGTGGTTAAAAAATAAAAAATGGATGAATTTTTAACCACTACTGTCATATTTTAACCTGCTCCGCAGCTATTCTAATAATTTTATTCAATGTGAAGTATCAAAATTTAACCAAACGTCAAGTTTTAACCCATTTTTAACTGAATTCGCACACGGCCTTAGAGGACTCTAAGAGGACGAAAAGAAAATGCAAAGTGTTCTTATGTTTGCTTATCTGCTTCTGTCTCATAAAACGTTGCTTGGTAACAATTTAGTCGGATTGGGTTGGGGCCAATAGACCACAAATCGAAATTCCGCATAACGAAATCGTGCAAAAGCACTTTCCTGCAGAACTTTTGCCCTCATCTCATCTGCCCGCAATAACTCCGACTTTTTCATAAGAATCTACTACTTTTCGTCAGTCAAAGTTATGAGAATTAAATAAGGCCACATTCTTTCTCAAAAACAGAAATATTTTAAAAAAGTAATTTGTGTGGCCTTAAATTTGTATTGATAATAATTGTCCATAGTATCTTATTGTCTTCTTTAATACTCATTCAATTGAATGTCTGCAAAAGTTGATGTCTTTGCGGGATTTTCGTTTGCAGGATTTCGACATGTCTATACCTTTAAGGCGAGCAGCAGCTTTACTCCTGTCTGTTGCCAGAATTTAAACTGAGTTTTTTTTTTGTTAATCAACTAACCAACCCTTAAAGAAAACACGATCCTTTTCGCCTTTGGATTTAAAGACAAATCTCCAGAGGTCATAACTCTGGACCTTATCAACGTACAGTCATGTTGCACTCATTTTCCTTTCGACCTGTGATCGTAACGTAATGGTGTAATGGCCAAGGAAAGTCTCAAACATATACTTTATCTCATCCACTCTTTGAATCTCCTTTTTTGGTTCTCCAAGAGAGCAAAAGTCTGGCTAAGCCGTCAAATCCCAATAAATTATCATTTCTGTGTTTTTTTTTCTTTATTTCGTCTGATTTTTTGTTGTTCCAGGGAAATTGGTGACAGTGCCAAGAAAACTGATACGAATCACATTTGGGCGGCAACTTGCGTTACAATGTTACCTACAAAAAGTACGGCAGGTAGTTACCCAAGAACCCATTACATTCCTTAAAGAGGTCCCTCAACACAGGATATGAATGACATTTTCCTTGATCAGGAACTGCACACAAATTCGTAAACGAAAGTCACGTAGATGAATTAGCTGACGCTTAATGCCAAGTTATTGTTTGGAAATTACCTTGAATGGGATAATAAATTTTGATTGTGCGATGCAGTGTCGGTCGGCTGACTATCAAAGCAAATGGCATTCTCGCTGTGACAGTAGTGAGGACGATAAATGTCATGCGTCAACTTCCGGATTGATTTATCAGCAGTTTTTTTGTTTTCCTCTTTGAGTCATATGGTGAATCTGAAAGAGTGGGAGGTCTACCTAAATTTTAGGACAATAATGAATATTTAGGTGGATTTTTTGTTTGATTGAAGCGAAACTGTCAACTGATATTAGAGGAAAACAAAAGAGTTGAGGTGGAAACCTGTTTTTTTTTCTTGTAACAAAAACCAATTATTCATATGTTAAAAACTGATTATATGGTTGCTCAGCTTGATAAGGAAATCATATATACGATGTTGTAAGGTTCTCTGTTTCCCCTTTTCCGACGTCCTAATGAGGCATACCGAAAGATCATCAAAGTCTTGTGTTAATGAAAAATTAAATCACTTTACCGCCTCACCATGCTTCCTTTCTTCTCACAAACAACACAAAAAAAAACGAAAACGATCTGCAAATGATTAACTCAGTTGTCAAAAAATATAATCCCTCTGGACTGGATCAAAGAAGTTCAGGTGGCCAGGATGGGGGCTTGCACATACTCCTCCATCTCACAGCTACGCAAATTAATCCTTCTCATCGAGGAGTGTGCGCAATCGTCTCCGTAACTGTCTCGATCAGACTTTCCCACCAAAACGCTCCAAACTCGCAATCGATCTGGTCGAGAGCTCCACCAAGCAACAAAAAGCTACAAATCGATGGAATTCATCGCTGCCCATGTTATTCCCCAACCGAATCCGAAAATCCATTTGTTTCTTTTCGTTGTTTAATTTTTGTTCGTATTTTCGTGATTTTGAATTTTGTGTCCCACAGCCAAGCAGCCGTCGCGTCGGTCGTCGTCAGTTGGTCGGCCCCTAAAGATTGATTTAGATAACCGCATCCGAAAAGTTGATCCTGTACAACAAAATGAAAAATAAAACCAGGCACGTACCTCACTAATAATGCCACCATGCCATAATCAGCCTCTTACCACAACTGAATAAAAGGGATCTCGCGCTCTCTGACGAATTACTTCGACAGACCTCGGTTTTTTTTTTGGTTCTTTCATTTCAATCGCCCCTTTTTGACTAATGATCTGCGTTCTGTTTCGAATGGGAATTTTTGACAGTTGTTTTGGTCATTCTTTGACATTGCATTGTTATGTCCTTTTGGGCTTGTTTTCTTGTTAAATTCTCTTAGCGTGCGCAGTGTGATTTTAGAATTTATATGTCAGAACTCAGAACTAAGGAGAGAGGGAATAAAAGAGAGTGCCTTGGGTCGTTCTTGGCATCGTGTGGGAGATGAGTATGACACTTTTCGGGGAGCTGTTGGCTTTGTTATGTTAATTTTGACAAATGTCTGTGGGACTTGTTTTTTCCTCTTCTCCCAAATGCGGGACTCAGTTCAATCAAGATTTTTGTCACTGTGATATTTTTTTGGGATTGGTTTACCTTTTCATTTTTTTGAGAAATTTGAGTGCCAAGGAGATCAAGATCAAGATCTACAGCAAGGAAGCAATTATATTGAGAAAACAAATCGGGATAATTTGTTTGTCGAAGAAATGTAACTGGATATAGTTAAGAGAAGGCTCACCTAAGAAAAGAAAAGAAAACATATAGGTAGGTACGACTCAAATTTGAACAAAAAAAATGGAATTTAAGTTGTTTTCTTCTTTTTAAAGGCGGTTCTAGCTTAAACCCACTTTTAAGTTGTCGATATCTCGTTGGGTGTCTCAAAACACTAAAACAATGAATTTCTTGTAACCTTCGTTCTCCTTGATTCTCATCACTTTCAATAGCAAAGTTCGCCAAGAAGATAGTCACTCAATGAAAATGGTTTTAAGCCCCGTTCTCCTTGATTCTCATTGATCTTAGTGACTCAAGCAGAAATACTTACTTTTCTTTGCAGAATTTGCTAATTTGTCAATTTTTTTAATTGACACATTGTATTCGCATTAGCAAACAAATACCGCTGACCAAAAGTATTTCCCCAAAGAACATATATGAAATGCGCAAACTTGCAGCACGTCGAAATTGTACTTCTCGAATGAGACAGTCCTTGCAATGCAATTTGAACAAAAATGTGTTGAAAAATAGAAAAACAAGACCGTGATCAAAAAATTCAACAATTTTAATCTGTTAATTCTTTCCTTACGAGCCAAAAGAGACATAAACTAAATTCACCAAAAACAGTTTGAAAACCAAAAAGACCCCTAAACTCATAAATCTGATCTTTGTCTTAAGTTTTGTGCAAATAAAGTCATCAAATTCCGTCGTTAATGTTGGTCTCTCGCCGGTCATTGTAACAAATCACTAGCCCAAACATCAATTTCACCAAATCGCCGCCTTATAATAAGCAGTTTAAGTGTAACAACTTAACAAGGTGCTACATGTTGCAGGCCAAAGCCGACTGCGGCAATATAGCAGCTCCTAACCAAAAATTACCATTGACAAGTGTTTGCCGAACAAATATGCCAACACGCTTTATGGCTAATTGTGGCAGAGATCGATGTTGATTTTATACTTTGGCTAAAAGCTTAAGCTTAAAAGTTTTCACTCAAACTGCTGTGTTCCATTCGTCTGTCGCTCGCGTCGTTGTTGTCGCGATTTGTTTGTCGCTTGATTGGTCAACTTTGGAACACCCAGGTAACAACCCAAAAGTCACCATCGCCTTTACCATCACATAGCTCCAAACTTGGTATTTGGTCATTTTCAAGTCTGTGGGCTTATTTGTTTTTGTTTCGATTCCATCGATTTTAGAACTGCGTGGTCGCTGGACACATTCATTGCATGGCGGTCGAAAAAAAATTATGTTCATGTCCGCACCAAAGCCCATAAACGTTTTATTATTTAATAAGCAACACGACACTTGTCAAATCAGACCGTGGAACGGTATTTATGTCCGATTCGATTTGGCATGCTATTCGGGCTGAAAGTCGTGTTTCACTCGTCCCCAGAGAGCCAGGGAGACTCACAATATAATGGGAGTTGATTTGACTGATTTGAAAGTGATTTGACATAAATTGTATTGGAATGTAGAACTGATTTTGGAATACGATTGGGGATTTGTCAATTGTTTAAATATTTGGCTTGACTGCGTGTGGTACAACAAAATATTCCAATCTCTTTGGAGCCACTCCATGTTGGCTACTTGGCGTTGGCATTCTCACCCACACTGGTTTTCGTGTTTCTGTGTGTATTTTTGAGAATGATGAAATTGATACTCCTCCATCGTCGTCGGTACATCACTGTTCAACACCTTTTCGTGGAATCAAGAAACCAAACTCCTTACACATTGAGATGGTGTGTCTGTCTGACGCTATACGAAGCAGCATGATCATTCAAGGGAAAAGAACAGATATTTTGAGTGTACCTGCTCCTGTCGCTGATGGCTGTGAAGAGTGGTGGTATGTACATCCATGGGAAGGACACTAGGCAAAAACAACAACCTTATGAAGAGGGACAATGCGGCTGGTGTATCAGCTTACAGAAGCACCTTACACCAGGCGACGCACGGTTGAATGGATTTCAATTTCTGCCTCTCTCTCGTTACAGCCTCTCCAATCAAGTGAAGGTGGAAAAGATCAAAATAAGGACAAAGTGTCAAAAAGTTGGGAACCCGAATATAGGTTTATAACTTCGAGAGAATGGATTTCTAGAAAGTGAAGATAATCGTCAGTGCAAGGAAATACTTAATTGCTTTGGGAATGGAATTCTTGTAAGAACGCAAGATTTGTTGTTTCCGACTAGTTGCATTCGAAAGTTATTCATTTTGTTGAAACAAAACAAAAATAGTTCAATAATTGTATTTAATTTGAAATTGATTTCGTTTGAGCTGGAAAAGAAAGTCGAATTCTGCGGTACATCTTCATAAAAGCATGATGGCAATCATATGCATGTCAAAAGGCTTTAAATTCATTAGAAAATTCACCGTCGTTTAGCAATTATCCAGTTATTTGAATTGCTGAATTCAAGGCACTAACTCCAAAATATTGTTCATTGTACATTTCGAACAACGCGACGACTGTGGGGTCAGCCTGTAAAATTCACATTCTTGTGCAGATTTTAAGAATACCAGATTAGAGTAGGTACTATCAATTTTTCGAGAATCGTGTTCTGTTTAAATTTGTTTCCTTAGCGCCATCTGTTGAAAACTTTTGGTTTAATAATCGCGAGGAACCCTCCAAAGCACATATTCAAATTTGAGCAGCCATTTATCAACTTAAAAATCCTTAAAACCATATTTTTAGTTTATAGACTTTAACGAATATACTGGCTGACCCGACATACAGTCGTTTTTCAACATTTTTTGAAATGTTTGGATTATGGACAAATATCTGTCCGGAAATGTGGGTTTAAATTTTACGAGACAATTTTACAAAGTATCCATTAATTTCAATGTCTTCGGCACTTGTGAAAAATTAACTTTAATTTAATAATGGGTATGCAAATTTAATTTTATGATTTCTTAGAAAATATGAAAATGCCTTTTTTTAATTGATTTAGCAGAGTTAATCCCGAGACTTTAAGAGCCCAACTCCTTTCATCCATTCATAACTAAGCCACTTGCATTCAGTAATCTCTTTCATTCCATATTCATCGGAATCGCTGTCTCTGTTGGACAAAACAAATTCCAAGCCATCAAAAATTACAAAAAACAAGAAAAAAAATGTAATACTAAAAATCGCTCAGTGTGTTGCGAAATATGGTGGCAAGATCCTTTTTTTTCGGACACACACCCAAGCAAACACTCCAGTCACTTTTAGTTCGGCAGGTAATCCTCTCGTTTTCATTTAGGAAAAAAAGACCGGTTTGCACCGGATCCGATATCCCTCCAACACACATAATACACACAGTAAACAAACCTTTAGGAGCAGCTTGCAGCTCCAACAAAAAAAAAACCTTCCTTACGGTGCACAATGGGAATTCAATGTCCATCCAAGAGGGAGGCAGCAAAAGAACAAGCTAAACTACAAGGCATGTCATGTCAATGTTACCACTAAAAATAAAAATTATTAAAAATAAAAAAAAACATACCGCTGACCACTTTTAATGTGAATAGTTTGTTTTTTTTTCTGATGTTCATTTGTTTTATTTTCTTTTATTTATCAAGGAAATGGAAACCAAAAGGACATAATAGAAGGGACTGACAGTGAATGGTTGATTTAGTTTTTATTTAAATTTTTCACGCGATCCATCGCTCTTCTTCATCGGGACGCTACGGGACAACACAACGGATCACATTTCAAAGAAGCCAGAAGACCCATGGTGGATATTGTTTTCTTCGTGTTTTCGGTTGCGTTAGAGGGGAAATAAAGGTGGTAAAGTCTAAGACAATTTTTATCCTGCTGGGTTTGTTCTTTTTTTACAAAATAATTCTGGATGGCTTGTGAGAAAACTTATCATTCGACGATCGTCGCCGTCTTTATGGTGTTAGAAGTCAATTAGTATTTTGTTAAGCATCAACATGTTTCGTCTATAAGGTGAAAACTATGAAAACAGCTGTCCACACTTGCAGACTGTTTTAAGGCCGTCCTTCAAGAATGCTGTAATCCATAATTCAGACTTACTTTTTCAAAATATTTCACAATATTTCCAGGCAATAGCAGATCAATGTGTTTGAATTGTGTAACACTAGATATCAAAATACCGGGGAGAACAGAGATACCCGATCTCCAAGGCTCCCTTGCACACTTTGCTTACCATTTCTATCTTAAGTGTCCACTACTCCAGCAGCGTCCAAGTGCAAGTACGACACCTTTAATTATTCCAATAGATTTAAATTTCCTCATCAAAAAAGGCGTAAGTTACGTTGCCTTCCATCCAGCGAGCTGCGCACCAAGCCAGCAAAAAAGTACTCTTTCAGCACTTAAGAACAGGCCGCTTAGCAAAAAGTTATGTTTCAACATCGCCATCGTCTGCGTTGCTGGAATCATTCTATACTCCTAGAAGACGAGGACACAGGATGGAGCAAAAGGAAATGATCGAAGATTATACTCAAATAGATTACAGAAATTTACCGAATGCTCCAATCCGCTAAATGATTACCTCCGCCGAACAGCAGCAGCAGCAGCCAACATCTTGGTGTGTCCACTCTAGCACAGACGGGAATGGTCCATCGTGGATAGTTTTCTCGCGCGATGATGGTCCAACAGATCATTTGGAAGCTGAGTCCCTCTCGCTCATTGGCACTCTCAGCTCTTTGCTACACGGGCCGGGACAAGTCAATTTAATTAATTAATTAGGAATAATTAGTAAGTGGCGTTTGGTAAATGCGAGGGAACTGCAGGACATTTATTTTCGCCAATTGAATTACCTTTGCCCATTTGGCCACTGATACAGGTAAAAATTCTTGGCTATTGCTGTGCAATTTAGCACATTATTCACATCCTTTCTAAGTCTAGGGTATATAAACTGCCATTGCAGGCGAGGTGACGCGGTCTGTCCGCGTCGGATGAAAGAGAAGAGAGTGGCCTTGATTGCATTGTCCCGCTTCAGGGACGTTCGGTTGTCAGTGGTGGGTACAAGTCCTAATGAATATGAGGTGATTTTGAGAGTTGCCATTAATTGTGACACACTGTCTTGGGTTTGGTTTTTGCACTGCAACACGAAAGCAACAGCCGACAACGGGACATGTCATCAAAGTGGAGGCGTATATTGGTAAATTTAATTGCTTACAAGTTTTGGCAGAAGGCCTCAAGTGATATTTGGTGTGACATCACCTTGGAGAACAATCTGTTAAGCGACATATTTGTGTGTCAAACTTTTTCAACGGTTATTAAAAGAGTATCAAAACCCAAGTTAGTACCAGCATTCCTTCACTTGTTGTGACATTGAAACAAGGAAGTTTTGTGTCGAGCATGACATGATGTAAGATAAGCCAAAAGTACCTCACTTTTATTATTTACATAAAAAACCCAAACAAATGGTAATACCAGACTCCAACTAACAGCCATTCACAATTCATTTTGAAGGAGAAAGGCAGCAATCATGTAAGACGACAATATGCTGCCATGGCAGTGCAACATATCGCCAATGATCTAATAAAGTCATTGTCGCAAACTATAACCAAACGAATGACAGAGGGAATCAACATCACCTGTGGAGCTCATGTTTACCAATAAAATCTCAAGACCTGAATGAATGCCATTGGAAACACCTGTCAATCTTTGATCATAAAAAATCGTGACCCTTCACTTTGTTGCTGTTTTCTTGGCTCAATGCATCGAATCGTTGCTCTGCAACAACGAGTATCGAATTAGTTGTAAACTAACAACTAATAGAGTATTCGAATTAATGTATCCTTGTCGAGCAGTAATCGATTTGGATTTCCTGTGGCATCTTTTGGCTCACTGAAAGTGCCTCACCTTTCCCATTATGAATGACTAATCTTCCCCCTTTTCAGATAACAGAAATGTCGCAATACAATTCCAGTGAAAGATCGAGGTGCCGCTTCGTAACCAAAGATGACGGAGAACTTAATTTATAACTGTTCCCCGGTAAGATTTATGATTAACAAAAATATTTACCATACGAAAATTGATCAGGGCTGCCGTCAATTGTGATCCAAAGCGTCACACCTTTGAGTTGAAAGGCCCCATTGGGAGACGAGCCGACTCGAGTGTATGTCCACCCACGCTTCCACCAACACTCTCCCGTGTTGAGTCTAAGACTTAAGAGTACAGATACCTGGATGGGATTGAGTTGACGACGATGATGTGATTTCGCTACTTTCCTGCCGAGCGGCAACCGACAAGCCACTGCCATCAGCCGACCGAAGGTATTAAAATAATTTTCTACATCTATTGTCAATATGGAAAGGGAACAATTTCATGATGGATTTTTTTGTTTGTCATGAAGGGAACAACAAGAGGGTTAGGTTATCGCTGAGAAGGTGCGGCTCAAGTCGCTTCGCAGCTACCAAATGGGATTGACCCACATTTGCATTTGATAGGTCGATCCGTGATTTAACGATCTAGGTACTCATTGAACCCACATCACATTTTTTTTCTGTCGATTGCTGTTACAGAATCGAGAGACGGATTCTTGGATTTTCAATTATCGATGATGATTGTTTCGTGGGATAAGAGATTATGATGATGAATGTGGTCTTGATGACGCGCATTCAAAGTGGGGCTTAAATTTATTGATTTGTTGTAACAAAGGAGGAGACTCTTGTGAGGATGATCTTTATTTGGAAGTGTAATATAGTGATGCCTGATATCAACTTTAATGCTATTGAAGCGACACATCAGAGGACCTTAAACTGAAATCAATGCTTGAAAAGACCAACGAGAAACCTAGTATTGTTTAATCGACACTTAGGAAAAATATGATAGCAATTTTCGGCAAGAACTTCTAACGACAAAAAAAAGCAAATGAACATCTATTTACTATTCTGTTTACGATTGGCTAAGTTCTTATAGAAGTATCAGGATTAGACGTTGAAGAACTGTAATGATACCAATCAACAAAATATAGTTCATATCGAACCAGAAAGACTTTTGTACGAAATCTTACAACTCGACCAAATATAATTCACACCCAGTTTTTGTAAGAAATGTTCATGTTCCTACCTTAGTAGACCCTGGATCCCATGAGGATACCCCAGCCTTTGATAACAAGGAACATCAAAACGACCCATCAAAAATCTCGTTTGACTCCGGTAAGGGGATGAAATGGTCAGTTCGAATCGAACTAACAATATCCAACAATTCTTTTGTTGGGTGATTGGCCTTTGAACTGAGAGCTAAACAAAATTCAAAACTTACGATTTTAGATACTTTGTTTTCTTCATTTTCGAAAAAGATTAATCTTATTGTTAGATCTACCAACTCATATCACATTGCCTACTGTAGGGCCAAAAAAAAATTTCAGTAATTTTATCTCATCTCGACCTTCAATACGTCTAAATTAAATCCTGTTCCTCTCCAACTTCATATTTCAGATCTCTGTAGGTCTAACCACACAAGCACGTGTGTGCTACAAGCACATTGATTTCATTTTCATAATTAATTGCAACCATTAAATATGCTATCTGTCCGTCTTCCATGTCTCAGCCGTCCTTGTAATGGTGTCGTTCTGGCCATCGTCATCGTTTTGGTTAAGGAATTCATGTCTGAGTCCCGTTCACCTTCAAAATTTTAGTTACTCCAGTATGCTGTCAAATGTCGTAAATTATGTTTGAATCTGCTGTTGTGTGCTGTGTGTGCCTGTGCCTCTCTGTCTCTTTCAGAACGATCATACCATGAACTTCATTCGAATGAAATCGAAAACAATTCTGTTTGTTCTTATGGACTGTTTTTCTTTTCACCTCGTACAAATAAAGTTCTCAGATATCATCGGGACCTTGGTTCATTAAAATCATCGTCAACTTTTAGAACGGACCAAAGCACATCTTCCAGAGAGACGTTGGCAAATTGAATTCGATACCATAACAATAAATTATGCTCAGGATTGGTTAACCATTGTCCTCCACCTTCACCTTTCAAAAATCTTAATGTATTGAAACAAACTCTGAACTTAACGTTTTCAGAAGACTTTAATTTGGCCAGGAACACAATTTTGCAAAAGTGACACATAGAACTCTCTAGACTTTGAAACAGCATAGTGGACTAAAAACCAAAATCAACGAAGTCAGACAATAATCCATCGTCGCTAGAATGACGCGATCGATTGTCCAAATATTCATGATTTTCATTTCGTTCGCTCTTGTTGGCTTTTTTGTTTATTTTTTCGTCTCTCCTCTTCGTTTTCAAAAAATACCATGTAGAAAGATCCATATCGCGTACAAACTAAACGAAACACGCGAGGAATACCTTCCACTGACTGCGACCGGCCGACGCACGGTCCGTCACAAAGTGCCTCAGATTTGGTTTTGGTCTTGACCGCTTTAATTATGGTGTACGAAAATAATCACGGGATATTTATTATTTTAAAAGGGTAATTCGTTTTTCGGGTCGGGAACCCAAACAACACTTAGTGTCTCATTCATCCTCCCCTCTTTTGTACCTCTCTACCAGTACCTACCATCGTATTGATTCCGCAAGCGACCATGGCAGGAAGCAGGGGGAAACTTACTTTATACATACACTTTTAGGGAATTTTTGGTCTGTCTGAATTTTTGCAAATCTGAATCTCTGAATCGGATTCCGAAACCAGCAAAACGCAAAAGTCTCAAATAAATAGCAGGGCGGCAGCATTAGTCAGGCGTGAGTTTTGCCACTTGCCTCTGAGGCGGTATGGTTGCTATGGATATGGTCTTATTTCATTGCGCGCATTTGGGCGATGCGCGATGGGTTTTATTTGCAAAGGAGGCGTGTCACTCTGCTGTGTGGCAAGTAATTGATATTTCTGGAGGTGATGGAATTGTGAGTTGGTCTTCTGTTCTCGTTCTCGTCTTTGATTTCTTTGTGGTGTATCCAAAAATGAAGTCGCTGATTGATAAATTTGGTTTGCGGAAGAACATTATTTTTTACGCTTACATTGTAGTGGGTTTTGATTGAACGGATTTCGCGTAAGGTAGGGAGTTTTTAAGACTTGCTAAGTATGATGAGGTCGGGTGAATTGATAGAAGCAATTTATCAAGGTTGTAAATGATGAAATGGAAGACGTCAGTAACAGTTTAAGACGTTTCAGTCAATATAATTGCTGTGATATTGGGTCAAACTCGCTCTGATTCTTTTCGTCTGCTGGCATCTTCATTCTAGGCGTCCAGGAAAAATTAAACTCTACTTTTAAGACTAAGTGACTGCTTCGTTTTGATGATTCAAAAAACTAAAACTAATTGAAAATTTGCTTTAAAATAAGGGAAGCAAAGTAAATTCTTCGAGTACCTATCACATTTATTGTCAGACAAATTTTAATTTTCAATTGTAATACAGAGCAGAGTGCAAATCCCTTCAATGTATGGAATTTGGAGTTTTCTTCTTGCGATTCTTGTTTGATCCAATTTCAAAATCTAGCTTCGTTCTCAGAATAAGTTCTTCCTCAGAACGAAATTCCATTACCAGTTTGTAGACTGACGATTGCATAAAAACTGAAGCATAGTTCAGCAGAACTGGCATTTTTCTTACACTCATATTGCCCTAGAAGTAGAAATGATTTTAATCTAGAAAAAAAGATTACAAAAATTAGAAGAACTTACCTGAAATGGATAGTCAAATCCTGTAAGAAATCTTTTGCTGGCAATAAATAGGTTGGACATGATTGGTGTTGAAGATGCTGATTTGACAATTTTACCCAAATCTTCTTTCAAATTGATTAATGTGACATACTTGCGTCCTCGTTTTCTCTCCAACCACATTTCCCACTGGAAGTAGATAGGTGAAAAAATAGTTATGTTCAGTTTGTTTATTGGAAACAAGAAAATTATTACTACTGCATGGTAAAGAGGACGTGGAATGAAACAACCACAATTCAATTGATGGTTGTTGTCGCCAGTTACGGTGGTGTTGCAGTGAAGATTCAAACAGAGTTCTGGTCCTGCAACGCAAGTGAATGAGTGAATTTCGGCGCTTCCGTCCTAAAATGAACACATTTTTTTAGATAAAAAATATGTGAAGAATTTTTAAATCCAAAAATCCTTACAATAAATCCAATTCCAACGAGAAGAACAAGAAAAACGTAAATATAAGACAAGATCATGTCATTATGGTATTAAGTATCTGAGCTCGATGTTGAAGTTGATGGTAAATTTATAAACAATACTGAAATTGTTTTGTTTACCAATTGTATGTTTTTAGCCCAATTTCAAACGAAAAACACATTAAATACACATTAACACAAGAGATACAATCCTTAGTGATCTCGGCTCGTTTGCTCTAAAGGGTATTGTCTTTGGCATAAATGCATTTGTGTCAATCTGATTGAAACGTTTTTCAAATCAGAGTTTGCTTATCAGATTGGAAAAGAACAACAGTGTTTAACCAATCTAGAAAGTTAAATAACTTTTAACTACCTTGTTTACTAACTCTATAATCAAATTTGTAAAAAAATGTTTCCCAGTTTAAGAACAGAAGTTGCGCCAAAATTGTTTTTTTTTTTTATTCGGTTTTATAAATAAAAATATATGTTGAAAACAGCTATTAATTTTTAGGGGAAAAGAAGAGAGTATAACCTTAATTTGACGTAAGATTTTGACGTTAATATTTCCGTTCCCCGTTGTACTATTAAAAAATTGAATGTTGTTTCAGGTTTCCGGTGACGAAACATATAACGCTTGAAATGTTCGTTTTTCGGCCTCTTGGTTTCCAGTTTCAAATTCTCGTAAGATTTCTACGTATTCTACTTATCTGTAAAGTATAAGTATAGCAAAAGTTGATTATGTGCTTGAAGTCAGCTCTAAACCGGAAGGACGTATCATAGCCGAGAACAACAACTGCAAATGGAGAAGGATCTAAAAAAACAGGAAAAAGAAAAGAGGAAAGGATATAAGAAACTGTGAATCGATTTGGAAGATTCTGTAATCACCAGTTCCATTGTGTAAGATTCGATTTCAGTATCTTAAAATTGAGTTCTTCTTCTTCGGCACTGTTGCAACATAAGAAAGGAAGCAAGGCAAATTCTTTGAGTATCACATTTATTGTATTAATTTTTTCAATTTAGTGCCAAGACAATTTTAAATTTTCAATTTTAATACAGAAAAATTTCGCTGAACAGAGCGAAAATCCCTTCAGTGTATAGAATTTGGGATTTTCTTCTTGCGATTCTTATTTGATCCAATTTCAAAATCTAGCTTCGTTCTCAGAATAAGTTCTTCACCTTGAGTACGAAATTCCATTAACAGTTTATAGATTGACGATTGCATAAAAACTGCAGCATAGTTCAGCAACACTGGCATTTTTCTCACACTCAAATTGCCCTAGAGGAAGAAATGATAAACTTTAAAAAAAAAAAATACAAACACTTGGAAGAACTCACTTGAAATGGATATTCAAATCCTGTCAGGAATCTTCTGCTCACAGTGAATAGGTTTAACATGACTGGTGTCGAAGATGCTGATTTGACTACTTTTACCAAATCTTCTTTCAAATTGATTAATGTCACAAACTTGCGTGCACGTTTTCTTTCCAACCAAACTTCCCACTGAAAGAAAAAGAAAAAAAAAGTTATCATAGTTTCCTAATTGAAATAAAGCAAATTATTACTGTCAATTCATAAAGAGGACGTGGAATGAAACAACCACAATTCAATTGATGGTTGTTGTTGTCATTAACGGTGGTGTTGCAATGTAGATTCAAGCAGAGTTCCGGGCCTGGGGTGCAAGTGAATGAAAGAATTTCAGCGCTGCCGTCCTAAAAAGGGAAAATTTCTTTTTGTAAAATTGTAATTAAAAACACAATAAACCTTACAACAAATCTAATGACAACGAAGAGAACAAGAAAAATGTAAAAATAGGACAAAATCATATCATTATGGTATTTGGTATCTGAGCTCGATGTTAAAGTTGGTGGTTAATATATAAAAATAACTGAAATTGTTTTGCTTACCAACTTTGTGTTTTGGCCATATTTCAAACAAAAAACAGATTAAATAAACATTAGCACAAGAGATACAATCGTATGTGCATACTTACTGATAGGTCAAGTCATTGGCTCGTTTGCTTTATTGTTTTGCCCCTGCTACGTCGCTATTTAATCAATTACTCAAACGATCTTCATGAAAGTTCTGTTTACGGAACATATCAAACTAAGCCATCAAAGTCGGCTTTCAATATCATTTTTCGGGTGTTATTACTTACCTTCACTCATTCTAAGGTTTCCGCCAAATTGTTAGAATCACAGGAAACTTTTGAGTCACTGACAAAAGAAGATATATCAATAGGTTGCTCTTGCAAAAATCTTTTCTTTAGACTGGTTCGAGACTCATTTTTATGTAATATTTAATCAAAGTAACGTCATTTAATATCTTACAATAGTGTAGTAAAAAAAATAGTAAGTATACGCCTAAGTGTCTCCTATTCCTAAATTGTGACAAAATAATTAAAGGGAATAAAAAATGAATGTATTCTGAATGCTTTTTGAAATTCACAAATATTCACAGAATGTGGCCGTCATAATCATTCCACAAATACCAATTGAGAGATTTCTCCATTTAATCAAACCTTCTACGCACGTCACATTAATAACTTCTTTAAGCAAATTCTGTCAAAATATTTACTTTATCCAAATTATCCTCGTGATTAATTATTCATTATAGTTGATGTTAAGTGTAAGTTAAGGTATTAAAGTCTACAAATAGGAAGATGACCTCAACTCTAACTTTCCCCTTAAAAGCATTTTTGCCCGTTTATCATCGGATTTACTCTTTTCACCGAAATCCAAAACTGACACACATTTCAAATGCCCCACACTGTGATGAAGTTATTTTAC
Organism: Sphaerophoria taeniata; assembly: GCA_943590905.1. Lineage (NCBI taxonomy): Eukaryota > Metazoa > Arthropoda > Insecta > Diptera > Syrphidae > Sphaerophoria > Sphaerophoria taeniata. The sequence goes on from OX016540.1 coordinate 2,094,047, forward strand.
TTAAGCGCATTCGTGGTACCTTAACTAAATTACAGAGGGTGATTCGGTGTCGTATGCGATTGCTCTTCGAGAATCAACATCTTGTGCTCAAAATTTCAAATGTTCATGACGCCAATACACTAACCCCTCCACAAAAAGAGCACAAGAACTTGATTAATAATACAAAATTTTAATTCTTTCAATGAAAAATGCACAGCCTTAATTTTACTTTTGGTCACTGTACAAGCGTCAAAATTTAAAACAACTTTGCCTCACAGTTGGAATTGATTCTTATTCGTGGCCCTTCGTCTCAAGTTCAATTATTCAAACTCGAAACAAACAACCAGCTCCGAAACGATACAGCGATCATCGACGCCACGCATGGCAACGTCTGCAGCATATGCATCACCAGTGGCCAAAACCACACCGCTGCTGCCGTCTTGGTGTTAAAATTGACCACTGAACCCATTCGTTTAGGTGAATACAAGGAGGGGTCATGCTTACACTGGTTAGCGGAGAACAAAATTAATCTTTTGACATTTGGGCGATTTCGGGACTGTTTTACAACTGTAAAGCTGTCCCGCTGGCTGCAGCAATCGTGGTATTCCTTTTTCATCAACTTCCCGAAGAAAAAAAAACAACACACCGACACAATTCAGGTGCGGGTGAGTGATGGCGCATTGTTACGTATACCGCTAATCAGAGATGAGATGTTTTCGCGCGATTCTGTCAGTTTGTGGCATCGAAAAAGTGACAGTTTACATTTAACACAGAGGCGGAGTAGAATGAACATCAATCTCCTCCGTTTCGAGTGCTTTCCGTTTTTTGTGTAAAAGAGCTACCTTAATTTTTTTGCATTTCAAATTTTGATTAATAACAAACACAAAGACATCAATGACGTGACTTTACAAGAGTTTTATGTTTTTATGATCGATATCCATTTCCGTGTTGTAAAATATACGAGGTGCGTAGAGCTTGATTCAAAGTGACGTCTGGCAGCACGTTTTCTGCCCTGTGTTCGCTCAAAATCTCTTTGATTTTGTTTTGTTTGTTATTATTAATCCTACGCACAAAAGTGCGCGACAGAAAGAGGACAGATTGTTTTCGGTGGTTAATTTGAGTGTGTTACTCATGTTCGGTTCGAATGTTCATCGTCTTGGGTTGGCGCGTTGTGGTGCTGGGGTATTAGAGCTGGTGGGCGGATTCGGTTTAGTTATATTAATGGAAAAAAACTGTGTGGAGGTGGAGGAGAGATTTTGGATTTCTCTTTATGTAATTTAATAAGAAATCGCTACTGGAGTTTTTTTTCCTTCAATGTGGTCTTTTTGGTGTGGTGTAGTTTGGAGCGTGTTGGGACTAATTGAAAAACACCTATATGACATGGTGTCTAGTTGTCGGTAATGGAGTGAAATGAGAAAGAACTGGTAATAGAAAAAACAATAGGCCAGTCCACTAACGAAAAAAAACATCATCATCTGGGTCTCTTGCAACCAAAATTCTTCCACGATTGGCAACGCCTTCGGCTGTAAGAATGCTCAGCAAAAAAAAATATCAAGACATCAAGACGATATGACAGTAAAACAAGCAAAATTAAATAAACGCCTTTAATTGCATTTCAAACAAGGATTCCCGAGCAATCGCACTTCTTTCTGCCATCAACTCAACCTCAACAACACCGAACCGCACCATCGCGTCCCAGAACATGATGCGCTCTTACTCATTTAGTGAAGCTTGATAGTAATTAATTCTGCAAGTTGATGATTGAGAACGCTAGTACCCAGCAGAGGTAAACGTGGTGTTAATCGGCGCTCTCCACGCGACATAAATCTACCGATTGACAGTTTTATTAACGAATATGTCCAATAATGTGTTTGCTTAAGAAAATTACACATAATGGTCGTTTTGGATTCGTTTCGGTTGTAAAGGTCTGTGTTGTCTTCAATTTTTCGTTTAATGGATACCTACCTCTCGTGAAACTTTGACAAGACCTTTCAAACTGAGACACATTTTTCGTGGTGACCATCTTTTATTCTCCTTCGTCTTCTATCATTTGGAAACTGCGGGGAACTTGCTTTGGCGCAAATTATTACACTGTGACGTGCAGTCGCAGTCAAATTTACTTCGCCAATACCCTTGTGCTCATATAGCGTCCTGTTTCTAGCGTCAGTTCTCGCACACGTACTCAGCCGTGGCCATTTCAAAACAAAGTGTCAGCCTCAGCGAGATAGTGTCCTGTCCGGCTTGGCAAGATGGACAAACACGCATATGCTAAGGTCTAATGCGGTGGTGGTGCACTTGGACATCCTTACCCGGCCATCGGTTGAATGAACGGATAAAACTGACACTAAGAATATTTAACACTTTTCAATTTATTTGATATCATGAGTATGTTCTCGAGTATGGTCTTGGGATTTGGGGGTGCGTGAGATAGCACTTAACTACCGCGGAAGCATAAGCGTAATGGATGCGTTTTAGAATTAAATGACGTAAACAGAGGGTACAACATCATCTGGCAATTGCCATTTTATTGAATTTCGCACAGGCCTGCGCAATGTGCATTCCCTGGTGACTTCTATACATCTGCAAAAGTGGATAACATTTATGGAAGTGTCCCTGCAGAATGTGTCTTGGACAAAGCCACAGGTGGTTGCAGGCCGAGACACACTTTATTCTTGCGCGTGCGGCTCCAGATAAAGTTATAGAAATTATGCTTAACTAATTTTAATTTTGTTGTTGCTTTCCTGTTGTTTTTAAGAAAGAATTCTGTGAGAGTTGAGGTTAAGTGGTTACTTCGGAAGCATTTGTTTGGTTTAAAACGTTTGCCATGATTTATATTCGATGGTAGTTGAGAGTTATTTGCTGTGTGCATGCAAAGGTGAGAAACTGATAAGAAACACTAAGTGCTCTTTCAGGGAAATCATTTGAGGACCTCTTGACAGTGCACAGACCTAACCTTATTAACTATTTTTGGTAGCAAACAGGAAAAAAAAAATAGTTCTGCGGCTTTTCTAGTACCTAATCATTTTGACTGACTTATAAATTCATCATTTTCGTATAAGTCCGACAACATCTTCAATTATTCGTCGTGCACTGAACCCTTAATTTACGACGCACACCAAAGCCAACGACGACTGACAAACCGGGGACTCGACCATAGCCTCGATCTAGACTTGATCGTATCCACGTCTGCACGTTCGCACCACAAACAAGATACGCGAGAGATCAAGTGCCATTATGATTATTTCATCCAATATATAATAAAGGGTTAGCGCCATCATCGCATCGAGCAATTCCATTTGCCTGGGAAGTTCCACAGGAACCACCAGTCCGTCATCTGGGTTTGGGTATCATTGCTTTGCCTAAACAGTTGTTATTACCAAATTAGTGGCACGATTCATTCGTCATGATAACCTCTGCTGGCGATGATGGCCGTGCGATGGTGGAGATCCACACGAGCAATTGAGTACACCCTCCGGAGCGGACCCGTTCGCTGAACAAAATGCATAGCACCACCGAACACGATTACAAGCGCACTTATCAAGCCTGTAATTATGTCGCCCAAAAAATTATCCAACCAACGAAAACCAATTGATATTTAATTTGGGAATCCGTGTGTTTTGGCGGCCGTAAAATTGGCCACTTTTAGAATTTAATATGTGGTCACTGCGGCTTGATGGTGAGGAGTGAAGTTGCTGTAGCTATTTGCTCAGAAAGCGCGAGGATGCGCTGAAAAGATCTTTAGCTAGAGCTTGAGAATGATGATTGCGCCGCGGCCGTTGCAAAAAAAGGAGTACTAAACGAAGACGAGTTTAGTGTGTGCTGATTGCTCATACCAGCATGTCAAAAGGTGCTCTGCAAGATGTTTTATGTGATGGCAATAGTTTGTTAAGTCGAGAACGCCTAAGTTTAGTTTAATTGAAAGAGGTGGAACAACGGAGCAGTATAGAATGATGAGGACGTGGCAAGACGATGGGTACGTCGCTGTTTTATGAGATCATTTTATTAAGATTACGACGCATGATTGGATGCGTTGCTGCCGGTTCATTGTATACGATGTAGAAGTGATCTGTTGAGTGGGAACTGGCATACAGCATGGATCGTGAGAAAGAGAGAAAGCGAGAGAGTATTTAGTGTGGTAAGCGTGCGTCCGTGATTGTGATGATGCGCTGCGATGATGATGAGGAGCACGATGATTGCTTGGACGAGCTGATGCTGATGATGATGACGACGGAGGACAATGAGGGATGTGGCGGTGATGGGCTGATCAACGACGCTGATGATGATGGCCATGATGATGAGGTGTTAGCTGAGTGTTTACAAAAAATTTATAATTTAATGAAGAACTAATTGTTTGATATGGTTACAGCGCGAGAAGTGTGTTAAAAATGGGAGCGTAAGCCTTAATCGACGATAGTTGATATGTTATAAAGGTTAAATTGATGACAGGGTGGCACTTATCGTAATTGATCTAATTAGCAATTTAAAGGCCATAACTGAGGGTCGAAAATCGTATGCGTACCATATATCGTTCCTATTGAGAAGACAAATATTAAAACAAAAGAGCTGAAGTTCGAACCTGTTTTTAAAATTGTACGGAAGTTCGTACTTATTTCCTCGCTATAGTTTGTGTGCTCGAAGAATCCTTATCGATCAGTGCATTGGAAATTTTCTCAACGCAAGAAGTTACTTAAACATCGATTTTTGGCTGTTGGATTGCAACGTGGGTATGTGCTCTCTCCATCGCTGAGTCAACTCCATTTGCATTAAATGATAAGCAGCTCGCAATGTGCCCCAGCCCACTGACAAAAAAATTCAAATCAACTCTGTGGTATCCAAAAATTCATCATGCTCACCCAGTTCTTGGGCATCACTTCCACCATCTTCTGCACCCACTCTCTCTTTCCCTTTTGTGCATCTTAAGCAAACACTGCTTGCTTGCCGCTTACGCGATAACCAAATTGTCACATTATTGGATTCGGGAAATAAATCAATCGGCCGTGCTGAAAGCATTTTGCAGATACAAATATTTTTGGGCGATTAATTCGCGGTTCCCTTCATACTCGTTCAAGTCGAAGCCTTTCGTTTAGTTTCACTTTGGCAGAATCGGACTTTTTTTTTGCTTTTTGAACAAACAACTGGGGTGAGATGGAATATTTTTGAGTTTGGTTTTCTGCAAACTGAGAGACTCTTAAGATTCTTGCATGGCATCATCGCTAATCTCATTCTTCATTTGACAAAAGTTGATTTGCTTTTTTGTTGAAATTTTGTTATTTTTTGAACTGGATTCCAATTCCCGTTTCTTATGCATACTTAAGCATATATTTGCCAAGTCGAAAGCCCATTTCGGATGCACTCTACGCACACACGAATGCGGGTCGATAAGGATGCTACAAGAAGTGAATATGAGAGAAAGCCAAATGAAAAGAAGAACTTCAAGTTCTACCAAAAAAAAAAAACGCGAAAGAAAAGAACGAAAAGAAAAACAAACAAATGAAACAAAAAAATTATCAATTAAAAAGTAAATTGCTTTTGGCAAATGTAAAAATGTCCATTAAATGTGTCCGTTTATACCATTTACGGGATGCGGAATTCTGTTCGAGTTAATTTTGATTGCCGTGAAAAAGGTGCTCATGGAGTTGTGGCAGTTTCTGTTTAACTTCAAACTTAGTTTTTTTTTTTTGTCTGAATTTGTGTGAAGAAAACTGGTGGCGTTAAGCAGGTTTTTGGGGAGTTGTTGCAGCCGAATTGGACAAACGATTCCAATTATAAGAGAACATCATCATGATCGGAGTGAACAATAATGGTTCAAATGAGAGTTAAGTGGAACAAGAACATCCGGTATTCGGTTAGCAACGCATATTTGGGTGGCAGGTTATAAAGGGCTTCATATACGAATTTTGATGAAATGAAAAACCGCTTAAAAAATTGTTCAATGTAATAAGAGCCAACTTGTTGTTTTGATGATCGACAAAGACAAACTTCAGAAACATTTAACATTTCCAAGCATGCCAAGTCGTTTAACTCTCTTGAAATCTTTAAGCCACGTCAATGTGGTTTATTTATCAATAAATAGTGGTTGCCTTGATATGATTTGTCTAACAATACATACTTACAATTTTGATCTGGATCTTACAAGACTTGCAAACTAAAACAGTTCAGACAACACCTGTTGTTCTTATCAATCAAAATGCTCAGTCAACTGGCGCCCGACTGCCATCGTTCAAAAAAAGGAAATGCTGTCTCTTTGTTCAACAAAGTTGACAATGACAAACTGAACTAGTTCACCCACCATGCTTTTCAACCAAGAAAAAACCTCACAACAAACAATGTTCATAAATTATTAAAAAATACATTCAAATCCGATTCAAATGAATGACTCTAACCATTTCCAGTTAATACTGCTAATCACCATCAATGGCTTAATTCCCTCGAATTACTGGTGCTGGTAACAAAAACTAACCAGTGGTATTGTTGAATCTTTACCGTGTGCCACAAAAGCATACATTTCGATTTCAATTATTCATTTCGATAGCCATCGCGCACACAAACACCGGAGCAGTATGCGACCAATTGTGGTAACCAAACAAGCATTAGCCTATACACTCTTAATGGACCACTCAACTTGACCACCAAGCGATCGATCGACTGGCGGTGTTTATCGGAAACCACAAATCACTTATGACGATGCGATCCCACAGTCAAAAATTCAGCTTCAAACGAATATTGTTGCATTGATGATTGAAATGGGAAATCAGTAATGTAGTTGTGCTCCCTCGCAAATTTGTATCAACTTCGAGTTGGTGGTTACATTTTAATTCACAACAAATTATTAATGATATGGTCAGAAAACTGTGATGCATGTATCGATCAAATTGGTCACGCTTCGCTTGGCTGATAGTAAACGTACTTTGTAGTTGAAACCGTGAAAGTGGTCATTTTACTTCCTGGCACCGTCAATCGTTGGGAAAATAGAACTAACACAGCTCGGCGGCACCATTTAACGGCCTGCCGCCAAAACAGCTCAACATCGTTCCCATGGCGTGGCAGCGACAGGAGCATCAGGATTAAGCGTAAAGATGGTCTTGTTTGTTGTCATACGCATGTTGTCATCCATGTTGGCCAATCAGCTTAGAGGGTTTCTTTTTTTGGCCATAGCCCAAGATAAGCTTGTGTAAATCTGATGACCGACGGCCACGATATTTCCTCGTCCACGCATGATTGCACGTCCTTGGCTATAAGCTTGTGTCTGTGTTTAGTTTAATCACAAAATCAAACAAAACTTCTTCTCACCACAACTATGTCTATCGCAGAACTCCTCGCATGATACACGCCGATTAATGCCGCCGAAACAAGAAAACATGATGTCAGGGATTTATATGCAAAACTATAGACATATTGTAGATAGTCCGATGATACTTGCTAGCTACCACCATCACGCTGCTCATGTTGTATCAGCACATGTGCAACACATGTGCTGCATTCGTTCAACAATTAGGAACATGATAATCTACGTACTAACGTTAAGCTGAGGGCAAATGTGCTGCGCATCTCTTCTTGATACTGTAGGCTCGAACAACGACACACGTCTACGAGATGTATTTGTAATGGTAAACTTGAGTATGATGCATGTGCGAAGATGTTAGTAAATCATTTTTCTAAGCAAATTGTTAGTTGATTTTTTGAGCCTGTAGGGTATGGTAGTTTGTTTTTACAACTTTGTCTCGTCCGTTTTGTGCTCGAAGTTCAATGGTTGTTGTTTCATTTTTGTGTGTGTGTGTTGAGAAGAGTGGATAGCTTTGATCCACTGAAGCGGGAGCCGGGAATGATTTATACAATCAATATATTATTTATTACTTGTTCAAATGCTGTCAAATGAGATGGTAATTAATTAAAATGATATTCCAAATCGAACAAAAGGGAAAAAAGGCAGATGATGCGATGGTTGGGAAAAACGTTTTCTACTTTTCCAGCGAAAAATAACTGGATTTTCAGAAATGCTAATGGCCGGACAGCCAAACAAGTTTTTCTATTCAAAATTCTAACTGTGGCAAGGAATTTTGTATTTGTCTTTGATAAAACAAAAGAGCTGAGCTACAAACCTTTTTCCCTTCCTTTTTTCAGTAGAAATGTTTCCATTTGCTGACCACAGTCCTGATCCCACCTCAAACGTTATATTATAAATGCTTCAGAGACGTGTCCAACAATAAAAATGCTTTCTTCTTCCGGAACCATCAACCAGGTCGTAAATAAATCATCTCACTTAATCCTTGTGAGAAAAACAATTCAAATATCAAATTGCTATCATTCATCATCGACAGCCACATCAGGTATTTTCATCGAAAAGAGACCGAGCTATGTTGTTAATGTCAGAACTTCCCCTCCATTACACGGATTAACGACAATGTAGCCCGTTGCATGATGCAGTCAGAAAATTACTCCGAAAATACTGCGAGCGATTTTCTTGTTGCAGCTAAAAAAATTACCAACAAGGATTCCTGCTGAGAGATCAAAATCATCCCATTACCTCGCCCCAATGCCGAATTTCACTGACAAGTACTAGTAGCCGTGTATTTATCATCAGTCTCCCGAAATTAAATCCCAAAATGTTCTCCTCGAATCTCATCTCATCTGACCCAATTTCTCTCCGATTACAACCAAATCGATATCCGATCCCTCGCCATTGGCCCACCAGAGGTACATACTGTTTGGAAAGGGCAGAGGACATAAGAACACCGATCGTAAATTTCTCCCCTTATGAGCACGCAGACAGTAATGGTCATTTTTATGAATATAATTGGTTTTCCTTGAGCTAACATCATCAGCTCTTACGAACAAGCCGGCCGGCTGGCCCTGTGAGGGTGAGGACTCACTGCCGCCCAATTCAACTCGAGTTCGACAAACATCGAATCGATAATAAAATATAAACTCTGCGTTTGCTGAATTGCTCGCAACTTCATTTAATTTTTTGTTCAGTAAGTCTTTTGTCTGTCCGCCCTTGGTCGCTCTCAAAGGACGGGTGTGTGTAACCACGCTGCGTATACACATTCCGAGGGTCATAATTTACTTCTTTATTATTTTGACATTTTATTTATATACAAATCAATAATTTCGGAGCATATCCTGCAACACACTAACACATGAACCGATCAAACGCAGATGCAGATGCAGCGACCCCTCATGCCGTTTGTAAGCCATTTGTTATGGTCATTTATCCTGAACATTGTTTGTCTTGCACAAAGTTGCGTTCGTTGTACTTTCGGTATTTTGTGCCGGAACAGTTCGGCCATTTGCGTAAGTGGCTCACATTTAGGTTGGAATTCGGGGTATACCCAACGAAAAATGAAAAAAAACACACCAACGCTAACCGCTTTGGCAGAAAGGTAAGAAAGTGAAGAGAGTGTTCTCCATTGCTGGCGATATGCAATTGGGCGAGGGAGATTCCTGGAAGTATCGACTTCGACATGATAGTGTCAGGTGAACATGAACATTTTGTAATTTTTAACGTTTTATTTTAAGTTGAAAAAAGATGGACGAAAAGAGTCAGAAATATCGAACGAAGCGGTCGTTTGTTAAAATAATGAAAAATTGATCAATTTATTTTTGCAGTCAGATAAGTCAAGACCGAAGTGTTGTTAAGACTTTGACGAAGACATTAAAAAAGAAAAAAATTCCAGTGTCAATTCGGTAGCTCGGAAACGGGTCAAAATTTCGTGAAAAAGGTAGAAAGAAAAGTTCATGAAGTCTGCAATTTTGTGTGACCAGTTTTGTCAAAGCAGTGCAGGCTGGAACCACTGGTGGCTGTTTGGCAATGTTGTCACAGGTTTTGTATACTTGATGCCGACTAAAAATCTTATTGGAGACATTATTGGAGATTTTTAGCCATCCAAACATCAAACTTTGTCTTTTGTTTTTGGCTAGATCATGATATGCACAGTCATACCTTCGATTTAATGATCACAGAGTGGCTGAAGGCACTTACCAACATCAGTATTGTCTTGAAGCCAAATCCAATCTTGTTCTTAATTCAAAGAAATAAAATCAAATAATTTATCAGTGCTCGACCACCCTTCATTTCTGCTTGTCTCTCAATTTCAAAATTCGTCAAATGTTTTGCACACTTTATACCTTTCATAAAATCCTCTATCTGAACTATCAGCGACTTGACACCTTTCCAATACTTAAAGCCCACGAAGAACTATCAGGAAATCCCATGTAAGCCCTTGCGCAGCGCATCCCTGATTTGAACCAATTAACATCACTTTCCGAAGTTTGTCATAAATTTGCGATCTGGCTGCGCAACTGTCTCACATATAATCCACTATTTAATTTAGCCAAGGATTACAACTTAAAAACATAACAGCGAGCAACACCCATTAAGAAATGCATATCGTTGCGAAAAAGGTGCAAAAAGATGACAAAAAAATTAGTTAACAAAAAAACCAATTCACAGCATCGAAGAGATTATCATTAATGTCCAAGGACCAAATTCATTTCCACACCCTGCACCGTGTGGTCGCACATATCTTATTTTATTGTTGCCCCTCCATGGAATAGGCTGGCCATACGTTCAACGTTTTGTAAATCAATTCAACATTCAGTTTGTGTCCAAGAGGTGTTTTGTAATTTAATATTGCGAAATTGTTTATGGAGTTCCACCATTGACAACTTTTATGGGAATTCATCCCAGCGCGCCATCATACTGAGGCTGTGCTCTGCAACTGATTTCCATCGGCGGCGGTGGCGATGTAGAAGCGAAGAAGATGCGACTAAGGTGCTCTAGTAGATATTTCATGGGCACACGTTATCTGCAGTCTTACAGAGCGATAGGATGCGATGCAACGCGATGCGATCGAGAGGACGTTGTTGATCCCTAGTGTCTACTCCATATCGGTGGATAGGTTTGTTAAGAAAATGCAAATGTACTTGAGACTCGTGAGGACTATTGAGAGTAATAAAAACAGTCTGCCGCCGCCGTTGCATCGTGTCGTTCTGCAGATATTCTGAGAATCATCCGTACTCCAACCGTCCACCTCCAAAGATGAGGATACCAAGTTGAGATGATGTCTTCTTCTTCTGGAATGAGATTCACTCGCACAGATGTTAGATGGTAGGTACAACGGCGGCTAGGTGAGTATTAATGTACAAACACGCGCAGATACAAACCTTAAATAGATTGCTTTTTAAGTGGGCACATGTGTGCATGAGGCAGAAAACACACATCGAATTGGTTGGTAAATTTTAAATATCGCCATTGGTAGTGTGGTGTAATCAATTAGATTAGTGGATTAATAGGCACAAGCGATTAGTTTAGTTTAAGTGCGAAAATAGTTTTAAATTTGTTTTTGGTTGCGTTCTGTTTTATTTAAATTTTTTAATAGAAATAAGATGCAGGGCAAGTTGGAGGTTGAGATTCTATAAATAAGTTCATTTTCAGAGGGGTGTGGTGTGCAGGAAACGTCAGCGGTAAGAAACTTGATTTAAGCTGTTTTAGTTGTGATTTTGTTGTTTCAATTCAGAAGAGATAGAAATATTCGATCGCAGCTTCTCACTAAAAACTAAAAAGACTAAAAAGGCACTTCAGTAACAACATCTTCCCTCTAGACTGTTGAAAATAAGCAAACCAGCAACTCCCACTGTAGTACAATCTACTGTACTTATATCAATGAAGTTTTTAATATCAAATTATTAATTTTAGTTTTCAATATGAAATGAATGTTTTGTTATATTATTCTCTATTTAGCTCTTGAACAATAAACAACGGTTATTTTTAAAGGATTGTTTTATTTGGATTCAAATATAAATCCCATAGGTTATGTGCCCAGAACGTTTTCATCTGCGCTGAAGAAAAGAAATTAGCTCGCTAAAAAGGCTAAACGAATACATACGAAAATTGAAAACGAAGAAAAAGTTCAAGAACAATTGAAGAGCAATTAATTTTTGTGAAACTATAGAGAATCAAGTCAATCGAAGAGGACCATACCATGAGCTTTACCAATGTGAAGATTGAGACGTTGGGGAAGGACAATTTCGACACATGGAAGATTCAAGTTGAAGCCCTTCTCATAAAGAATGATGCCTGGAAGTATGTGAATGGAACATGCGAGAAGCCGTCTACGCTGGAATCAGCAATAGCTGAGTGGGTAAATAATGATGCGAAAGCAAAAGCTGATTTGATTTTAACCATCTCTCCAACTGAATTGAGGCAAATCAAAAATTGCACAACATCTAAGGATATATGGGAAAAGCTGCAAAATCTGTATCAATCAAAAGGACCAGCGCAAAAGGCAACGCTATTGAAAAATTTAATCCTGCTCAGAATGAAGAATGGAGAAGACATGAGAGACCACATTCGAAATTTTTTCGATATTGTGGACAAAATTCAAGAAATGGATTTGGAAATCGTTGATGACCTACTAACAATTCTGTTGCTCTACAGCATTTCGGACGAATACGAATCCTTCCGAATCGCAATTGAAACCCAAGAGAAATTATTGAATCCTGAATATCTCCAAATTAAACTTCTCGAAGAATATGAAGCAAGAAAGCGAAATACATCGAATAGTGCTTCAGGTGCCATGCTTGTGAAAAAGAATAATGGCACATCGAACCGAACGAAGAAATATGAAAAACCAGCCGAGGAACGCTTTAAGTTGGCTTGCCACACATGCGGCAAAACTGGCCACAAGGCAAGGGACTGCAGATCGAGGAACTTCAAAAAGATCTCAGCAAATAGAAGTGAACAACATGAAGAAGTCAACCGAAATGCAGCAGTTGCAATGAAAGCCAGCAATGAAAAAGAAAGTTGGCGCATCGTCACACATGTGCTTCGAAAAATATAAATTCACTTCAATCAATCCTTCAAACACAAGAGCCTGACCGTAAATTTAGAAGAAACTCTTTTTGTACCAGACCTTCGATCAAATCTGTTATCAGTGTCAAAAATAACAGAGCACGGTTTTAAAGTCACATTTGGAAAGAAGGAAGCTGTGATTTATCGCCCTGAAACTGGAGAAGAAGTTATGAAGGCTCATATAATCCATGACCTGTATTATGTAAGAGAATACACAGAAGATAGCAGAATTGCACAGAAGACTTCGTCGTCACTTCAAGAATGGCATGAAAGATTTGGCCATCTGAATGGAGCTGGCTTGAAGAACATCATACGCCAGAAGAAAGTTATGGGGATAACCGCCCGAGTTGAAGAGGAACTGCCAGTTTGTGAAACGTGCATCAAGGGGAAGCAATCGCAAAAACCGTTTTCAAGGTCGGAATCTAGAAGTGAAAACATTTTAGATCTTGTGCACACCGACGTTTGTGGACCAATGCGCGTAAGTTCTATCGGCGGTTCAAGATACTTTCTTACATTCATCGATGACAGATCTAAATGGACCGAAGTTTATTTTCTGAAGAAGAAGAGCGAAGTCATCGACAAGTTTAAGGAGTACAAGAGTATGGTAGAGAAGAAAACTGGCTACAAAATCAAAACCTTGCGATCTGACAACGGGTCTGAATGCACAAGCCATCAATTTGAAACGTTTTTGAAAGATGAAGGAATCAAGCATGAACTAACTGTTGAGTATACACCGCAACAAAACGGTGTGTCTGAAAGAAAAAATCGAACGTTATTCGAAATGACGCGTTGCATGATGATACAATCGGGACTCTCAGCAGGTTTCTGGGCAGAAGCAATTCTCACATCTAACCACATCAGAAATAGATGCCCTTCAAAGAGCTTAGATAGTGAAATTCCATTTCAATTGTGGACTGGAAGAATCCCCGTTGTAAGCTATTTTAGAAAGTTTGGATCAACTGCATTCGTGCTCGACAAAACACCCGGAAGAGGCAAGTTCGATCCAAAATCCAAAAGATGTATTTTTATCGGATATTCAGAGCAGTCAAAAGCATACAGACTTTAGGACCCAGAAGCAAGAAAAGTTATCCGTAGTAGAGACGTCACTTTTACCGAAGCCTATCAGCCAGAAAACAATTTCGAAGATTTCATCAATGACGAAATACCTCAAGACAAGGTAATGTACAAATCCATTCAGAAGCTGTAAAAGAACCAGAACAGTTTACAGATGACTATACCGAAACATCAACAACTTGGAGAAGAGGACCAGGACGTCCACAGAAAGTTCTAACGGGAAACCGTGGTAGACCTCGAAAATTGTTCAACATGATTCAAGTTCAGAACAACAACGCTGATATCGAAGAAACATCAGAAAATGAAGAGCCATCCAGCGTTGCAAATCTCATTCAGTTTGGCGATCCACAATCAGTCGAAGAAGCTCTCTCGAGTCCAGAAGCCATGCAGTGGAAGAAAGCTATGAAGGATGAATACGAAGCGTTGAAGAAAAGCAAGACCTGGTGCGTTGTTCAACGCCCAAAAGGTAAGAAAATTATCAAATCTAGATGGATACTACGAACAAAATACGCCGCAACTGGATCATTAGAGCGTCGAAAGGCCAGACTAGTCGCCAAAGGATTCACACAAACACAAGGCGTTAACTACAATGAAACCTTTGCACCCGTAGCTAGAATTGGATCTATTCGAATGATAATGGCACTGGCTGTGGTACTTAATCTTGAACTTCACCAACTGGATTTCGTAAGTGCATATTTAAACGGCGAAATAGAAGAAGAAATTTATATGGAAATCCCTGAAGCATTCGAAGAAATTTTACCCAAAGAGGAGCTCGAAGAATTCAAAGGTGATAAAGTCTGTCAAGTCAAGAAGGCCCTATATGGATTGAAACAGTCTGGACGACAATGGTACAAGAAATTAGATCAGAAGCTGAAGCGACTCAATTTAAAACCTTCATGTGCTGATCCTTGCGTCTATACTCGAACACAGAAAGATGAAATTACCATTGTTTTAATTTACGTTGACGACTTGATCTTAGCATCAAATAACCCGAAGAAACTGCAACAACTTAAAGAAGATTTATCAGAATCTTTTGAAATGAAAGATTTGGGAATATTGAATTTTTGTCTAGGAATTCAATTCAAACAAGATAAAGCTAAAAATGAAATCACAATGTCACAATCAAAATATGTACAAGACATCCTATGCCGTTTCAACATGAAAGATTGTAAGCCAGTAAGTAGCCCTATGAATCCTAACGAAAAACTTACGAAAGAAATGTGTCCCAAAACTGATGACGAAATAGAAGAAATGAAAAATATACCATACCAAAATTTGATTGGATCTTTGATGTATTTGGCCGTTTCAACTCGACCAGATATCGCACATGCAGTAAGTATACTAAGTCAATTCAACACAAACTTCGGCAAACAACACTGGATTGCAGCAAAAAGAGTGCTACGCTATTTAAAAGGCACAGATAATCTTGGACTGAAATTTACCAAAACCGGAAAAAGCCTAATAGGATATGCTGATGCAGATTGGGGTTCATGTGTTGATGACAGACGACCCTATACAGGATACAACTTTAATTTGGCAAATGCAGCAGTTAGTTGGGAATCCCGGAAGCAACGTACAGTTGCTATGTCAACTACAGAAGCCGAGTACATGGCTATATCCGAAGCAACTAAGGAAGCGATTTACCTCAGACGATTTTTGGACGAAATTTTTAATCAACCACAAGCAACTACGATTTTCAATGACAACTAAGGTGCTGGCCAACTAAGCAAGAACACAGTGTTTCACAATCGTACAAAACATGTTGATCTACGTCACCATTTCGTAAGAGAAGCTATAGAACGAGAGGACATCAAGATTGAATACATGCCTTCAGATGAAATGCCAGCTGATGTTTTAACAAAATCCTTATCAGCACTCAAGCACACTAATTGTATCACAAACCTTGGTATGTGTTTGGTATAATTATTCGGGTTGCAGTTTGAGGGGAAGTGTTGAAAATAAGCAAACCAGCAACTCACACTGTAGTACAATCTACTGTACTTATATCAATGAAGTTTTTAATATCAAATTATTAATTTTAGTATTCAATATGAAATGAATGTTTTGTTATATTATTCTCTATTTAGCTCTTGAACAATAAACAACGGTTATTTTTAAAGGATTGTTTTATTTGGATTCAAATATAAATCCCATATAGACACCCACAAACAATGACTTCAAAATGGACAGAAGTGATGGTTGGGTCATGTAAGCTAATGAAGACTGATCATATATATGTGGAAAAGCATTGATCATGGAGGTAAAACATACGGACGAGCATCTCAATCCGTTTGAAGGAGCTGCCCTGAGACGTTTTTCAGACGAGTCTCCTTTTCGAACATAAAATCAGACTTAAATGAGAAAACATTTTTCTAACTGTTTCTACGGGGTTCATAGTGTTTAACACAAAGGATCTAAACCGAAATAAACAAATAAGAAATCTGCATAATTCATTGATTTTTTGGTTAATTTTTTTTTTGAATAAGTGATCGTTATGCCTACTAGACATCTGCAACGAGTAGCTTGAAACTACGTCCAAGCCGTTCTGTATTTTTTCAAATACACTATTCGCTGTACTCACTGCTTGAAATTCAAATCAAATGAATCATTTCCTGATATCAAAACAATAGAATAGTGTATTTGTTCGAAACGAATACACCACTTGATTTTTTTCTCAAATGCATCGAATACAGCGAGTTTATATCGAACACACCGAATGCACCGAATACACCGAATCAAATTCAAAACACGCCAAGCAAACTAAGAATTGCTAAAGAATGAAAAGCTGAATAAAATAAAAATGAAACAAAAAAGCAGTTGTACATCACAAACTAAGGGAAATTTTTGGTGTGGTTAAGAAAAGTTAAGAGTTCGAGATGTATTAACCCTTAAACAAGGTACCCGACCATCAAGGTCAAGGTCAATAAAGAAAGTAGAAATGTCAGGCTCCAGGTCAGACTCCATTTAAACTACAAAACGAACAAAGAACATTATTAATTCATATTTATGCAAGTCCTTGCACTCAGTGTGTTAATATCTGTGCCGTTTGTATATTTTGTATTTTTCCCAATTCATTCAATAAGTCAAACTAAGGCCGTGTGCGAATTCAGTTAAAAATGGGTTAAAACTTGACGTTTGGTTAAATGTTGACACTTCGCATTGAATAAAATTATTAGACAAGCTGCGGAGCAGGTTAAAATATGACAGTAGTGGTTAAAAATTCATCCATTTTTATTTTTTAACCACAAATCATCCGATTCACACACGGCCTAAAAAGCGACACCAAACAGTGCGTATTTGATTCTATAAATACTCGGTGTATTCGCTGTATTCGGTGTTTTTTTAACTGTTAGGCTTGTTCTGTTCTATTTGATTCAAGCATTCAAGCTTTGGAGAGAAACCAAGCAGTGTATTCGTTCTATTATGAAGGGATCGAATGGTGTGCAGTGTTTGTTTTTAAGAATAGTGTATTCATTTTTAGTGTGCACTACTATCTATGCATGCAACAAACAGAATACACTGCAGTACTGTACTTGGTCAGTGACGGCAAATGAATGTATTCATGCAGACCTCTAATGCCTACATCCAAATCGCTCAACAAACCACCATCACATTTCAGCCGCAGATATTTTTCGCTGGTACATTATCCACCTTACGCGCACGCGATCGCTGCTAAAGTATGAGCACAATTCAACACAAAAAAGTTCTGGCAAAGAAAAACATAAGAACTTAAGGATGAAAAAAGGAAGACGATGCAAAGAGGTGGATCTGGATGACCATTCAATGATGCACTCTCATGCAAATTTTTATGCTTAACATTATAATTTCGAACACAAAAAGGAGCGAAACAAAAACACAAAAGAGAAAAAAATTCTACATCGGCGTTGGTGCGTCGCCGTAGTAGACGTCGTCCTTTTACAGCATCACTGTGACTTGACTATGGGAAGAATGGAATTCCAATATTGATTCACTCTTCCACCTAAATATAGATCACTTTTTTGCTTCAAAGGCATGCCTTTGAGTATCCTGTCAAGGTAGCCCGCTCGACACGAAGACTTGCCATCATATTCCAGCAGAATAGAGTGGTGTTCCTTTTGCTGCATTTGAGCTATAAATAAATCAAAAATGTTTTTGCATGGATGCAGATGATGCTAAGCCGTCATTTAGATCTAGTTCGGTTATCGCAAACACTTGGGCCCTATTTTTTGCTTCTTCTCCTTCTTTTGCGCTCTTTTTCACTCAAAGCGTCCTGAAATGGAAGTAATTTTTTGTTTGTCTGTTTGCCAAATAGCACGAGTAATGGACTACTCGGTATATCGGCGTATCGCATTCATTGGTTATATGAATACATGGCCGCTAGTCCAGTTGCAATCGAAACAATTGATCATGTCAAATTAACAAATCTCGTACTTGGTTGCCAGTGGTGGATTGCGTTTAAATTGCATTGATTGATTCTGTAATAGACTTTTGTGCACAGAGGGCATAAAGTGACTAACTGATGAGGAAGTAGGAATGCTAGTTTGCCACTCAAGAGTTGAGATTGGGAATATTAGTTGTGATGCGAGCGAATACGGAAGTTTTTAGGAAGAAACTTTAATTTGAGGAGATTTTTCTTGTAAATTATCAGATTGTGGTTGAAGTAGAGTTTTTTTCATTATGGTAAAGTATTGTTTTGTCTACGAAGGTTTGAAAAACAAAGAATTGAAAATCGAGTTTATGCTCAGCTCTTTCGTTTCATACACTTTTGCTTAGAATGTGCCGAGAATTTTTATTAATTTCATGTTAGTCGATGTAACCAAATTAAAGAAAACAATATCCACCGATTCTCAAGTCATTCAAAGTTGAAATCGAATTTTTTTAGTCTCAAGTGTCTTTTTACCACTCGATAGAGCTACGCTCTCAAAGACAACTCTGTACCTGTATCGAAAGCTTTTCGAAGTGAAAAGGCCTAAAAAATTACGTGCCCTGAGAACAGAGAACTGTCCAAAGAAAACATTAGAATTGATGAGATCGAACTTGTCGAGAGTATTAAGAGGGTCACACATCATTGTCGCATTGAAACATCTGTGTGAGAATTCGAAACAAAGAGAGTACCATTTGTGACGGATTGGAAGATTGATTTCATAGGAAAACGCTGTCATTCCAAGTGGTTCATACTTCTGGCTCTCAAACGTATAAGATTGTATCCCCCAATTCGAAGGTTTCGTTCGAATTCAAGTGTTTAAATAAGGCCCAAAGACGGGGGAATTGATTAAGTACAAATGCGGTTGGGTTAAGTCTTGTTTGTGTTTATTCGTTTTTTCTTTGTTTTGTTTGAGGAGAAAGATATGCAGGCTTAAAATTTTGAATATTTGATTCGAGGGCGGGACCCATTGACTCATGTTTGTACATCGTTATGATATTTACTTAAACTGCAACAATTTGTCTTGGATTTGTTAATGAACCGGTGTCTGGGAATTAAAAATAAATATTTGTTTTTCGCTTCTGATACCATGAATCATCATTCTTTCATGGCATTGACACATTTGAATTGGAAAAAAGTTATGCGCACAGAGTTGTACTTTCTTTTGAAAGCAGTAACTTTAAACAACACCCAGACGTGCAATTCCTTAAATTAAAGACAGAACTATGCTCACATCGACCTTATTCCACGTACAAAGTCTTCAAGAAGCAATAAAAACTTAAGTCCATACTCTGTACAGTACACAAACAAAGCATTATTACTGCAAATCGAACAAAAAAAAAGACCTTGACTGCTGTGCTCTTAATGTTGAAAAAAGATTAGCAACTGCAGCAGCAGCAGCAGCATTTCTGATGATGATGGTGACGATGGAGCGTACGTCGCTGTCGGTCACAGGCAGAGGTTGGTGGTCTCTCCGGCTGCAAGAGTTAATGCAGAAAAATCTCACGATTTATTGCATTCGGCGAGTCTAATGTCTCGGTCAGAATCAGCGTAGGTGACGGTAGCGCGCTGCAAAGAGAGACATAAAGCGATAGTAGATGCATTTAAGTAGTGTTGTTTTGCAGGCAACACGTACAAATCCATATGGACTCGGACTGTAACCACTTTGTGGCTAAATTGCTGAACCCACTTCAACTGCCATCTCACGTTGGCTTTAACAAATTAACATGCAAACATTAAAATGGCGTTAAAAGGTGTTTTATTTTGTCTTCTTGCTGTTGTTGTTAGAGTTTTAAGTTCTGCGCTTGAAAATGTGATAATTTTTGTGTCAACATCGGAAAATGGCCAACAAGTCTCTGCATCTATGCAAACTGAAACTTAAAAAAAAGTCAATAAATCTTTTTTTTCTGTGGCAAATTAAAGTCGCCCGAGGTTGGGGCCGGCTGGTCGGTCGTCAAGAGTAGAACGTTTTAACATAAGACTGGATCTGTGTAGGTGCTGGAGTAGCAATAATTCAAATTTAGCGCGTAATTAATAGGTAACTGTAAAATTGAAAAAAAACTGCAGCTGTTTATCGCTGATCGGTGCAGTTTTTTTTTTACTTGATCCTGACCCACATTTATTACGAGACATTGAAACTTGATGCAATTAAAGTTATTTGCTTCTAACTGGCGTCAAATGCCTCGACAATCTGCATTCTTATACACCATCTTAGGTATAAGCAAGATTATGATTGATCTAATTATAGGTTGCAATCCTTATCAGACGGTGTCAATTCATCGAGACATGGCACCGTTTGACAGCGGACCTCAGTCAACTTTGGAAAAGACAACTGCAATTCATTAGCATGGGTAATCAGTAATTCAGCTTAACAATAATAATTTCTCAGACCTCCACCGCGGGAGTAACGAAAATGGGAAAAAATGCAAAACGAAGAAATTCCTGCACCTACATTGGATTACTGCTCATGGCCCAGTGGCTACAAAGCAGCGGCAACGACTGCGACAGTCGATGGAATTAAATTCAATTGGCGCGACTATGCCCAAAGAAACTGATTTATTTCAATAATCTCAGCTGAAAATGTCACTTTTTCAGCGAGACATATTATAAACGTTCGCGACACAGAGTCAACACACATACAGACTGCACAGACTGCCGCTTGAGTTTACATAAGATATCAACTTGCCGAAGTGGCACTCTCTGCAATGCTTAAATCATGTAAATCTCAACAAAAATGTTGCTACAACTAATTAGTGACAATAATAGTTACACACATTCTCGTTTGTTGTGCAGCTCAGAGATGTAGTTGCAGGATATAGTTTTGAGCGGTACTTGAAACATTTCTATAAATGAAAAAGAGAAAAACAAACGCCGATAGTTTTCACATATATTATCGGATCACATTAATCAACAAATGATACACAGGGAGCTACTGTGTGCGGTTTTATCTGGTACGAATGCGCCGCGACGACGGTTGTGTGGGGCCTACTTATGCTATTAAAAAGTTTGAGACGAACGCATTTATGTAAGTAAATGATGTGATCTGGTGATTAATTTGAAATTTTGGGCGGAAAATCACTTGTGGCAGTTATGATGATTTATTCAAGAAATAAATCGAGTTTGTTGCTCAACTCTTTCGTTTTGGAAATGTGAACAGAAACTGGTGCGTGTTGTTGTTTGATTTCGGTGCTAAGCTTGTTAACCTGAACGCATTCAAAACTAAGCCAATGCTTGAATATGATAGGATACTAAACAGAAGTTTTTAAATTAAAATTGTTTACAGAAGTTTTAATTTCTTTTTCAACTTGGCTTATTGATACCAAAAGTAGAATTCGGGGCATCTCAACACAACTGACCGAAAACTTGTTGAAGCAAATTTATAAAAAAAAACCTCCTCCTTTCGATTTTTAAAAACAACTCTTAAGCGAAAAAACATGCACAAGGAGCGTCACTTTCCCGCCAAATCAAATTATTCCAAATGAATAAATTCAAATATGCAGCTGGAACGCACCATATCGGCTGCTGGAATATGTCAAGCTACGTCGCTTTCCATTTTTCTACCATCATCAGCCTCACAATTCAAATTGAATTCGCTATTCGGTCGAAGCCGCACATAACTCGTATCCAACAGCAACCAGTTGCCGGTGCGGTCGGTGGTGGCAGCGGCAACACGATGGATATTACTTTCTGACATCGCATCGCTGCAAAAGTGTGAAAAAATCTCTGGACGGACTCTCTCGAGGTGTGAACCGGATATGGGTGCAGACGAATAAACGAGCCTTCCAAACAAATCCAAGCAGCTAGGGGTTTCTCGCAAGGGAAAAAATAAAATTCATATAAAAACAAGTAGGTAAGCAAAAACTCGACAAAATGAAACCAATATTTCTTTGATCAAGAAGAAGTTACGTCTCTTGTGGTTGAAATTAAAACGAGTCCTTGCCAAGTTCAGGCATAACAAACTCTTCGTCCACGTTCGTGCCAAATGAATTGTTTATAATTGTCCCACAATATTGGTTGGGAGAGCCGCAACTCAGTCGAGCGGGACACAGAGCAGTGATAGCGGCAGTGGCGCAGTAGCAACGGGAATGGGAACCTTTTTCCCATTTCATTCCACTTTGCAAGAAAAAACTGATTGTGTTAATTCATCTGGAAGCAATCTAATTATATTCGCTTCCTTGAGCCTAACACCACAAGTGATTAGATGCGACGGAAGACTACGACAGCAGCTAGGATTGAAATAGGACAATCAGTACTTACTATACGTCAGATAACATAGCTCACAAAGAAGCCGGCAGGCGACGGCGCTTTGTTACATAATGTTTGGACCTTTAGCTCTGACTAGTTGACAAGGACTCTATTTGTGTGTCTATGATGCTCACTGCTCAATCAATGGCGGCTGCTGAAGGACAACTTTGACATATCAGAAACAAACAACACACTCTCCTTGTCACAAACGTCAGATTGTGACGGAGCCAGTAAAAAGCAAAATGAAAAATGAAAAATACTAAAACAAGGATGAAAAAATGTTAAACGAAAAGACTTGACCATTCTATTCATTCCATTATGATGGGACTGACAACTGGGGGCCGAGACAATTCAAGACACTATGTGCGCGGGGGAGATGTCGCTGTCCCTGTCAGTGTTTTTTTTTACTGACGCTTTATAATTCTTGCTGTTGCTCGAGCTGTCGGTCGGTGTATTTTACTAGTTAACCTTCGGAGCAAGTGATGGTGATGTCCTGCTGTGCAAATTCCATACGCCTTGACCATGGGCATCTTTTTTTCGCTCTCTGTGCTTCGCATTGTTCTCAACGGTCGGCCTGGTCCATATCACTTGGTCTTTCTTTTTGTCTTTGCGTAGAATACTACATCGTCTTCGACTATAGTGGAGTCGCATTTACTTGCGTCGTTGGTCAGATGTCAGTGGCGCGACATTGGGCCGTCATTTCGTCCTGTATTGTGGTCCAATTTGTCCAGTTTTTTGTCCGAATTTTTGTTTTGTTGACCACAGAAGTGTGAAGACATTATTTAAACAGATTTTTTTTTATATACTTCATTGGCGACGCAAAGGATGGCATGGCGGTAGCAAGTTCAAGCATTTAGTAAGACTGCGCTAGTGCCCTGAAGTGTGGAGGAAGAGGGCCAGAGCAAAATTGTTCTACTTGGAACCTGAGGACTGACCGGTAACGTGGTGTGAATTTATGCAAAAATGAACAAGGGTGGAAGCTTAAGACGTGTTATTTTTGGCGGATGGTGTTAGCGGCGTCACCTCGACAGATTTCTGATGATTTTATAAATTTTCACACGAGTATAAACTTCATTACAATGTTTTGTGTGACTGAGTGTGGAATCGATGTGCTTCTGTCCGGTAAACAATGTTGAAAACCCTTTATGTGATGCTTAAAAAGAACTTGGTGTCAGGTTTGAGAATCTGTGTGTTTCTTTCAATAACCAGCAGCGTTTGGTTGAAGTTCTAACTCAATGGTTTGGACACCTTATAGTGCAGCTCTAACAGATAAGGCTGACTGTAACAAGAGTTTAGTTTCTCTTTAAGTTTCATTGCAAACAACTTTGCTTAGGGTCAAGGACTTGCAAATAACTCCCTGCCCCCTTAAACTTCGATTCCCGTCTCCCGTTCGATTTCATTGAAATTCAACTGCAACCAGAGCCATCTTAATTGATCATTTAAACGAAGTGCAATTAATTTCCCTCCAAAGACACCACATCAGATTCAGTCTTCCAAACTGCGCGCGCATTAACTTTTGAGTGCCGACTCCTAATCGATCAGAATCACGACACGACGATTGAACATGAGAATGAGAGGCGCTTTCGCTTATCCTTCTTATTCTCCAGCGTTTAAAAGAAGATTCTTTCTTTTCCTGAATGCGAAGGCACTCCAAAACCCACCAAATTCAAACCGAACTCGCAATGGACCATATTCAACAACGACCGTTCGCACTATACTATTCTGTCCCTTTCTCACGCAAGCCACCGCTGACACAAGTAGAAACAGTTCCCTGCCTCATTTTCCACTCTTTTGCGATGGCTTAACTTTAATTACCAATTCGAAAAGTTGTCAGATTTGTATCGAATCACCATGAGATGGTTTCAGTCGAGATCTGCAAATATTTTGGTGGAGGAGCAAGAGCAATCGCTTAGAAGGTAGGTTGGCAATGTCACGACATTATGCTGGGCCACTTAACTGCTGGACAAATTCGACGATCCAAGGGGGCTGGCGAGAGTTGCTCTTTTGCAAAATCCAAAGACTCAGGTTTGCATGAATTCTTCTCTAACGATGCTGACTGCCTTCTGCTCTGCACTGACTTTCATGCTGCAAATAAGCAGCAATAACAGCGGTGACGTTGTTCGTTCTTGTAGATCGGCAATCAACGATGGTCGTCGGTCGTTTCAGTCCTCGTTGGATGTATTGACATTCAAAAGCAGGGCTTAAGCCAGAGGATCTTAGAAGAGCAGATCGAGGTGCACACAACCAGCACAGCACATATATAAATGCATAAAAAAAAACTTTGTAATTACAAATTGATTTCAATGTCGAACATGGAACTGTCAAATTAGATGAATGTCTTGTTTGATTTGCAAATGACTTAATTGATGTGGAAGGCTGGAAAAGCGATCCAGTCTCGACGGTCTATTGAGGTGACATTTGATCGAAGAGGATTATTTTTGTCGTGCGAGCTTGAGACTTGTCTGGCAAAAACGATGCAGTCAGAAATGCAGAAAAAGGATCGCATGCAAGTTTTGATGTCTTGTTAGCTGCTGGTGGCATAATCTTGGTTGTATCGCCTGTTTGGCTAATCTTGGACATTAGTTGATTGATTTTCTTATAGAGACGAAGCTTCTTGGACAGCAATTCTAGACTAACGTAGATATCATATAAGGGATTGCGATTCTTCGGAAGTAGCTTGAAGAAACACCAGAAGAAATGGTATGTTACCTCATATCTAGTTGCAATCTGCTTACGGTCTATAGAAACTGATATGGAATAATTATCTGTAGTCATTGACAAGCAGATCCAAAAATTATTTCTTCGTTTGGTGTTCGCCATAAAATATTATTGGCAATCATCGCCTTCGTTCCAATCATGTTCACACCGCAATTTGCACATGTCTTATGTTTTCTTCCCATTTTTTGTTTCAGACCAAGATCAATTGGAAACAAGGTCAACCTTAAAAGTCATTATAATTGCTATAGATACCTAAAAAACATCAAACATAAAGAAAATGACCCTAAACTGAAAGCAGTTTTCCAATTTCGTATTAATTGAATTGTAAGCTCTTACATGAGTCAAAATGTAAATTTTAAGAGCGAAAACCCAAAAGGTTGGACTTTGAAGAGCATCTTTGGTGATTTTCCGTAATTTTTACTATTTCAAAGTGTTTCAAAAATGCGGTTTATCTTTTATTGGTGTCTCATTAGAGCACGCTAAAAATCTGAAAATGATATAATGGTTGAATTTAAATTGCAGATTTGATGGAAATGTATCAGACAAGTGCTTTGGAGGGGTTTTCTATATTGAGAGCGTTTTTCTTGGCTTGGTTGTCGTTTTTGAAAACTTTGGGCTGAACTAAATTGGGTGTTTTTTTTATTTTCATGGGTCTTTAACACTTGTCCCACACTTAAAACAGCTGATTGGCAACAGTTTTATGAGTTGTAGCTTGGGGGCAGGTTTTTATGGGCTTTTATGGTTAGGCTTTGTTTTATGGTAAAAAGTGTTTACAATACCTTTTTGGTTTTTACGGTATTTGGATAAGACATCGATCGCAACATTAATCTTAATTGAGAGCCCATTGACGGGTATCACTGCCTTGTTTTATTCTCAAGACTGTCTTAATGAACCGGTCACTGATCTAAATTAAGAGGCCTTTTATAGAGAAAATTAGTTGTCTCGTGATATCGACAAAATTTGTCACAAGAGCGGGTCTGAATTACCTATGGCGAAACAAATGACTCATTTAAGGAAACCGTGGTAAGCTGACCCTCGTTTTTTTTATGGTTCCTCGATCTTGTTCAGGGAAAGCGAATATGGGGATTGCATTACATCAAAGCTGGCAGCATCCGCAAGCGTTCACACTTAACACTCCACATTGATGTGGCTTTGAAAAATACATTAAAACCGTGATCTTATAAAATGAACCTAAGATTAGTTGACCAAGAAAGGACTTAATGATTCAGAAAAAGGATTCCTAGGAATCAGCAACTGACAATAGTTATTTTTCGTTTAATTTTATAGTACTTCTCCCATTTTCTGCATTTACAGCTGCTTGTTGTCTAGAAGAACAAAGTTCTTAACTCAAGGAGAATAAAGTTCTATGATGTTCCTTGTTATCAAAGGCTGGCGTATCCTGAGGGGTCTACTAAGGTAGGAACAGTTAACCATACTTACAAAGTATCCATTTATTTGTAGGTGATGTATATCTACACTAATATATAAAGCTGAAGAGTTTGTTTGTTTGAACGCGGTAATCTCAGGAACTACTGGTTCGAATGGTATAATTCTTTTTGTGTTGGATGGTGCCTTAATCGACTTAGACATTAGGCTACTTAACATTAAGCTGTGACCAATAGCAACGAAGAATCTGTGGAAAATGTGGAAAAAACGGAAAAAAATATACATTTTTCTGCGTTTTAACGCGCTTATCTCAGGAACTGCTTTATGAAATTGAACAATTTTTTTAATGTTGAATGGTCCATTTATCAAGGAAGGCTTGAAGCTATATAAAATTTAGCTGCGACCAATAGGAGCGAAGAATTTGTGTAAAATGTGGAAAAAACGGCAAACAATACAATTTAATACAATATAAAGCTGAAGAGTTTGTTCGTTTGAACGCGGTAATCTCAGGAACCACAATTTCGAATTGTAAAATTCTTTTTGTGTTGGATAGTCCATTAATCGATGAAGGCTTTAAAATAAAATAAATAAATAGAGTGGCGCGACAGCTCTTGAAGAGCCAACGCCTAAGTGGCTTACTCTAATCAACAATTCTCTGAGTGCGTGTGAAGAATTGAGGGGACCTACAATTTAACGCCGATTCCGAACGGAAAAGTTGAGAAGCATTTTTTCATTACAGATTGATACTCTTGGAAGATTTGTCAGGTCTTCGCAAGAGGCAGTACCCGTGAAAGATGAAATAAAAACTTGGCCTGAGTAGGACTCGAACCAACGACGTTCTGCTTAGCAGCCAACGCACTTACCAACTAAGCTACGGGCAACTGCTTTAGGCTTTATTCTACTTAAAATTAAGCTGCGACCAATAGCAGCGAAGAATCTGTGGAAATGTGAGAACTGAGATTTTTTTCTGAGATCTCTGAGATGAAATTATTTTGGATTCGATTTCTCACTCAGCTATTTGACGTGGCTGACATATGTGCAGCAACAATTAGTAAGGTAACCATTAAATCTCAATGATAACTGAGAATTATGTTCCACCAAATGATTTTGCCTCAGTCAAGGTGACATTGAGATGTTGTTAGGTGGAATTGGCCTAATAACTGCTCAAATTAGAATTTTGAGAGTTCAATTGATTTGTGAATGTGCGTGATTGCACTATTTGTGCAGATTATTTTGTTTAAACAATATCATTTTATGTACTTCTTAACTAAAAAATATGCTCAGTTTAAAGAAAAAAAAAATTTACTTAACGAAAAAAAACGATGCAGAAGTAAGAGAGATATTAGAATTAGGGAGAGTTCATCCAAGGGAATGCTTTAAGTATGAACAACTGAAGGGAATCATAAAAAATGCTCCAATTTTTCAAGTTCAAGAGAATTACGACCTAGGGAGAGTTGACTGCAATGCAATTTTACAATAACTTCCGAACAAAATTCCCACGCGCGCATGATGCACAAGTCGAGACGATAATCTGGCCGGTGGACGAGGGAGAGGCGGACGAAGTCGCGGGCAACTGCTAGTCGATTATAACCATATTGAAAGTAACCACATTTTAAGGAACCTAACATTCAAATTTGGTTAATGTTTTAAATTGCATACTCACTGTAAAATAAAGCTCAAAAAATAAATTAAGATTAAGAAATTATATTTAATTTTTTAAATCACTTCATTTTGGTTATTACTAGTACATACATATAAAGCAAAGATTTAATTTTTGTATTCATTTTAATAAGGAAAGTTTCGTATATTTTTATTTTTAATGAACATTTGTTTCAATTTTTAAATTAAGCAAATTTGATTTTTTTAATTACATTGTGGCAAGCAACTCAACTGACATTGACTTATGTACGTTTGTACGTTACCCATATATAACAATAATTTATAAAAGGTAGAAAATGTTTAAATTATTTGTCTTCTTTGTTTTATACACACAAATTCTTTTATTATAGTTTCGGTGTCAATCGCATCAGTTTTTTGCATTTCTATGGCTAGAATTCCTAGGTTACTTAACCTTAGAGTACTCATTGTTGACCTGAGATAGTTTTTTATTAGTTTTAGTTTTGAAAAACTCCTCTCACATCCGACATTGCTTATTGCTATTGTTAAAAAAATACGCAGCATAATGATAATGTTTGGCAAACTTGTTTCTAACTTCGACTGTACTATGAAATTTAATATTTCAAACGGGTTTGTTGTTTC
Organism: Sphaerophoria taeniata; assembly: GCA_943590905.1. NCBI lineage: Eukaryota > Metazoa > Arthropoda > Insecta > Diptera > Syrphidae > Sphaerophoria > Sphaerophoria taeniata. The sequence goes on from OX016540.1 coordinate 2,122,960, forward strand.
AAGATCGTTAAGTCTTTCCAAGGACGATGCAAAGGCTCTCAATTGACCACGTTCTATTTTGAAATCATCGGGAGATACATCATGCTCATTGAATGCAAATTCCGAATCGTAATCAAAATTTTCAGCCAGTAGCTTGGAAGCTGAAAGAAAGTTGAATTTTTTGGCCAAACTTTGCAATTGGTTAAATCTCTCCTTGATTTCGACGATGATTTTATCTAAGGAAGAAAACAATTTTCTTCTCAACTCTTCGTCATGAGGCAGACTATAACATCTGTGCTTTCATCACCAAAGATGTGCTTCCTTTTTTTCCTTCTGGGAGGATCCAAGGAAATACCTAAGCTCTCACACAAATTCCTTGCGTAAACAAGAGCATTATTGACTAATTTTTCTCTTGTATCTTCAAGAAAAGTCAGTAGAGCACTGATTTTAGCTGCACACTGATAAAGGTTAAGACCTTCGGTATTCGGTTTGTAAGTAAATTTGACAATCATTTATTTCATGAAGAACAGGTTTCCAAAAGGCCAAAAAGCAGAGAAAAGAAAAGGATTGCATTGCTATAAGCAAAATTCCTGCATCTGTTCTCGTATTTAAGCTTTCGCATGTCTCAGTAAGCTTTTCTATAGAACTTAAAATATCCTCATAGTAAGAGTATGTGGTCTCCACAGAATCCTCTCTTGCACTCCATCTTGTTTCTTGAATCCTTTTCAACGATTTACCAGTAGTCGCAATCAGGACGTCCGGTCCCAACGATGAGTTTACATTACAAAAAACACATAGCATCGTTCCAATGTTCCGAAAAAAGTAACTGAGTCGGACTCAGTTGCAGCAGCGTGCAGGCAAACAAGATTTAAAGAGTGATTTGAGCATGGAACGAACTAGGCTTTCGGGTTTATGTCTTGAATTCTTTTTTGGACTCCTGTGTTTTTCCGGCCATAACAGCGGCATTGTCGTAAGCTTGACCCCTGCAATCCATTATATCGAGGCCGTCGGTTTTTAGTTTACAAAGGATCATCTCGGCAATGCCCTCAGCAGTTTTATCTTTCGTTTCAATGAAATCAACAGAGGATTCCACCACTTTTATATGATGATCTTCAATTTTTATATACCGCAACACTTGACTGGTCTGGTCTTTGTGGGAAATATCAGGAGTGCTATCAAAAATTATTGAATAGTATTTCGCTTTTTTCACCTCAGAAATAATTTGTTGTCGCACTTCTTCTCCTAAAATGTTTATAAATTCATTTTGAATTTGTGGCGACATATAACTTGTTGATATTTTTTCATTACAAGATGCTCACGAAGACTGGGTCATACTTTGAGATGAGATGTACTAGCTCTAAGAAGTTGCCTCTGTTAGAGCTTGTAGGGTCTTCTCTATGGCCACGAAAAGCTAAAGTTTGTTTTGCTAGGAATTTAATGATGTCAACCATTCTAACAAGAATTTCTTGCCATTTTTTTGATTTATTAGCCAAGAGTTTTTCCTCAGTTTGATCAATGGTTTGATCTTTCTGAAGTCTTACTTCCAATTCTTGCCTCACCACCCGTCCCAAAAGATATGTGTTCTGCTTGTCAAAGAATAATTTAATGAGATTTGTTTTGCAGCGTTGCTTATTCAGAAATTTTCTTTGAGATTTTCGGTCGCAACAACCGCTAATCGTGAAGCAATTGTTATGAAGTTTGTGGTGGTATAGGTACAGGTCGATTGGATGCCACCCCATACGAAATTCTGTTTACCGAAAATTATTTCAGGGTTCTTTTGTTTTGGTTACCTTTTTTTTTTTGCCGCCCCTCAAACAAGTGCAGGGTTTTTTGTTTTGGTAACCTTTTTTTTTGCCGCCGCCCCTTTTTTGCCGCCCCTCAAACAAGTACCGCCCGGGGCATTTGCCCCCCTTGCCCCCCTCACGCTACGCTACTGCGGACTTGTGATGAGTAAAAGATAAGCACGACGTATGCGTGTGTCCCTTAGGGTTTCCACTAGTGTATCAACGCAGTTTCCTCCGGCTATCAACGATCTTTTAATCGGCTGTCAACAAGATTTCACTTGACTTATCAACGGCTTTGAACCGGCTTATCAACGGAGTCTCCACCGGCTTTCAACGGCGGTTAACCGGTGTTTCAACGGACATGTCCGGGACATATAGTTTGACCGACTGATCGGCTTCCGTATCTTAAGAGGCAGGACATGTTACAATTCTTCAACCTGTTTTTGTCCGCGACGGCTCGCTGCCTTATGCACATTTTTTACAAAAACTGGGTGCGAATTATATTCAGTCGAGTTGTAAGATCTCATACAAAAGTCTCTCTAGTACGATATGAATCATATTTTGCTGGTATAGTTCATGCTATTTAAGAATTTGTAATGCATGCAGCTAATGCATCCTTACAGTATCACATCTCTCTATTGAGCCACTAACAACTGTAAAGTGATATTAGCAGATTGCAACGATTTGGACGGATTAAAAAACTAATATTTGCGAGTTGAAACTCGGTTTAAAAAATTTCCAGTTCGGCACGTGCTCCGAGAACCAAGGTGTCTTGAATGACTGTGATTGAATTTGATAGCGCTATCTTTTAGTTGTGTCCAGGTGAAGTGAAATAGTCCAACCAGGTCGGCCACCCTAAGGAAGCTATGACGAGCCCAATTCAATCGGGCTCACTGTTCAATGACAGATAAAATAGAAGCTTTCAGCTCTGAAAAAGTAGATTTGAAAAATAAAAAATCAACTCTTATTTTTCCCCCGGTTAGCTATAGGTATTGTTTTATAATATCATTGACTTTTCAACCGAAATCCATTTTTTACGCGGAAGCAAGACCCAAACTATTTTTTTGTTTTTATGGAATTAGTCATCTTTTCAAATTAAAGGCCACAATAAATAATGTCAGGCACATCTATGCAGGTATCAGTTGACTTTAATTGATGGCGAAATCTGTGGGAATATCCTGTTCACACAACACAAATAATATCTAACTCATTCAAAGGCCCTCACATTTATCGAAAAGACAAAACACATTTCATTGCTTATCCAAACCGAACACAGTCTGCTGGCTATTAATCATTAGCGTTGGTCTAATCAATATAAACTTAATTTTCTACAGACAAAAAGGCAAATTTTTCAAACGAATAAGATTATAAAATTGCATCGCCATTGATGTGATGTGGTCTCACACGACCTCCTCCACGCCCAAAAAAAAGACAATAACAAAACAGACAACCCAAAAGCTGTCTCAGAATTCAGACACTTTACCCTAAAGCTATATTATTATTATTACTATTGGAGCCTTGACATTCAGATGACACCAAAACAGGCACATTAGCCGATTAAATCCTCAAAAATTGCAACCAAAACAACTCAACGACAATAATAAAACCGACTTCGGGCACGAAAACGAACACTTAAATCCCATCTCGTATCCGTCCGCCATCAAAGCTATATTGGTATGTAGATGAATACAGTCAAGCAAAAAATGCTATACAAAAAGCGCATAACTCGATCAGCTTGACATTGAGAACCAGAATCACTGGCTCATTAATCAACGAATTACCCGTCGCGAGCGCGATTGTGACCAAGGTAAGGATTCCGAGAACCAGATCCGATTTGTTTGTCGTCGTTTTGCGTTTCCTTTTTGGATTTGCGTCTCTTGCGTGTGTGTTGTTTTGGTTGTTCTTGTTGTTGGTTTTGTTTATTATTTTTTATTTTATGTTGTTTTTTTATTATTCTTTATTTAATTTATTATTTCGTTTATTATTACTGCACACACTCCTACGAATAGTGGAGCGTTGCTGACCGAAATGGATTCCGATCCGCGCCTAATCCGAAGAACCTTATTTATCTTATAACTTATACCTGCTTTGAAGAGTTGCCAGATTGGGATGATCCAATTGGGAGAGAAGCTGTCAAATAGGAGTCCTAATAAGCTTAAGAGGTCCATTTAAAGTTGCATTCACATCGAATTATTGCAAGGCAAGTTTCGTTGAAAAACATGCCACCAGTTTCGATTTGAAAAATCAAATTATGGTCAACTTTTCACTTCTTTGTCAAAATTCAAAAATTTGCTTTTTTCCCGATTCTCTATTCTTATTTAAGAACAGTTTCCGGTTCCCTATTTGAAGTTTTAAATTTCGGGTTTGATGTGTACCTGTCCCTGTTCCGGTTTTCTGTTTCCTGTTTCCTATTTCGATTAGTCTAATTATAATTTTTTCCAATTACCGACTTCCAAATCCGGATTGTCTCACTATTTGAATTGCTGACTAAATTCCGATTGCTTATTGAAAGTTACTTCCGTCCGAAAATCCTAATTTACTCTTATGACTCTTACGGATTAGTGACTAATGGCCGGGTCCACACGGCACAGACTTTGAAATCAACTTCTATTGAATTTTGTCTGTGCATGTTGCACTGTTCTTTCAAGAAAACTATGATATTTCGTTAATCTGGCAACTCCAATACTATTGCTCTTTTTTGAGGATTCTACATAAAACTAATGGATTACGGATTGGATGAGATTTGCAAAGGCACCCCAGTGGTGTCCGGAATCTAACATTCAGTTTCCCCGGCTGCCAACTTTTGACTTTTATCCGCGTTCCTAATGGATTTGGGCGATTGTCCCATCGCTGCCGCCACCATACCACCTCCAGCCGCTCCACTATACAAACGGAAACTGCTATGACTCAATTAAGTTGGAATTTTCGGTGTGGCGCGTTGTGGATCCTGTTTTTTCCCTCTCTGTCTCTCTTACTGTTCCTCAATTTTAGAAAAAAGTCATGAATAAACTTGCTCTAATGCTGATCCCATCGTCCAACTATTTATTGTTCACAAATTTTATGAAACTATGCCGAAGGCAGTCAGAAGGGTGTAAAGTATGTCACACCATTGCGCCTTGTTTGAGATGCTCATGCTCATACAGTCAAAGGTGCGCCGACACCGCCGTCGCTGATCCAGGAAATTGCTTATAAACTATCAATTAGAAAGACAAAGAGTTCACACTTTGTTTGTCTTCCTAGGAATCACATTGAAGTGTGAGTGCCTTATCAGCACCACGACGCGACGGACGTACCTCCAGAGTGGTGTCCTTATCTCGAACCAGACTCATTTCACTGTAAACGTCTTCTCTCGGGACATGGGCTTTTTGGGTAAACACATCGGAACTGTTTTGTTGATTTTGTTTTTGGTAATGATCATGGAATTTATGGTCCATGAAGGAACGCGCACGACATCTTTCCATTTCATTTGGTGTGTGGTACTGTTTGATGTTTGGAGAGACAACAATGGGTTGGGTTATTTGCCAAAGATCCTCAAAGGGATCATCATTTGTCGCACGCAAAGAAAGGAGGCTTCTTTCATGTTTTTTTCTGTTTTAGGTTTTTGTTTGAAGAGCCATAATGGAATTGGATTATTTGAGTTTTGCGATTTTTGTCATTCGGAGTGTACAACAAAAAGGAACTAGGGAATTTCCAGGTACACACGTAATTCACCATGAAACGGCTTTGTGATTTTTCCGATAAGGGATTTACAAGGATCTTCCTGTTAATTGTCAATAGGAATTCGGAATGGAATGGACGAATGTTGGAATGTCACAGTTTAATTTATTATTTCCTGAATGACTCATTCTTGTCCCCCATGTCGAAATTACAAAATTGCGTGCTCAATCAATTAAACCTAGTCAAAGTAATTTAAAAAAACCTAACAGATAAGCTAACTAGTGTTCCATGTAAAATGCAAATAAGTCTGTCGAAATTAATGAAATAAATGCGAGATAATTTATGGAAATGCCAAAAATGTAAAAGTGATTGCCTAAATAAATCACAACACAGTTTATCTTGAGGTTCTGTATTTTAATTTATTTGTTTTGTTCAAGCTTATTAAGAAACTTTTCAAACAAAAGTTGATTACAGAATTGAATCGACAAATATTTTGAAATGAAGGTTGATGTCTTACTGGAGAAAAAAAAGGTACATTTCGACAAGTTGAGCAATTAGTCGGTGCAATTGAAGTCTCAATAATCAATTTGATGGCTCAACCGCCCCAGAATCAATCAAATTGATGGGACAGTGTAGTTTTTAATTGCCGCCAGTTTGTCGGTATCAAGCAATTAACCAGTTATTCTCGGTTTTGTGGCTGCATCATCATTCACCACGCATCTTAAAAGACAAAAACGGAAACACGAAAAATCAAAACCAGTTAGATTTGAGATCAAAGCTCTGATGGGTCCGTGATGGTCGTTCTTTTTTCACATTGATGCCAACAGTACATACTACACACATTAGGCATAAGGCTCCTGTGCTTATTTTGAGTTATCAGTGAAAAATGCATCTGCTTTTTTTGTCTGGCAAACAGCACACATATATGCATGCCTACTCAAAGACCGCGCTTATGCTGGTATAGTGCTTCCGCGGCTTTTCTATTGCCAACCGAGACCAATGTCATTTGACTATGTTTGAGTAAGTGTGGAGAGAACTTAAAGAGCTACCACTTCTTGAAGATAGTCTGCGTTTGGTTTTTTGCAAAAGGCCTCTCTCTCTTGGTTTGTTGGCAGTTGGTGATGTGTGCTGCTGCTGCTGGTGCCGTTTATCATTTCTTATCGTAGTGCACTCGTGTACACAGTGGTTAGTTATGACATATTTCAGCTCACTGTATTCAGTTAGGCAATCACTTAAACCGTCAAGTTTCCATTTGCCCGTATCAGCTACTGTCTGTGTCAGAGAGTGGTTGTGATTGTCGTTGTTGACCAATTGCTGTTGAATTGAAGATGTTTTTCTACATTCCTCGAATTATAATTAGCAAAAGCGTTCGAAAGCAAGTATTAAACTAAATTCGAGTTTGCTGCTCAACTCTTTTGTTTTGCGAGGCTGGAGTACTTTCTTGCTTTGTTTAAGGATGTACATGTTTATAAAATTGTAATTTTTTCAAACTTGCTAATATGTATTCAAAGCTGCATAGAAGTAAGTCCCGTTTTGTTTTCAAAATGCAATGTCTTCCAAAAGTCATAGTACGCGTTGTTTCTTCAACATTGTCATGTACCTCGAGAGGTTATTCAAGATTCTTTTCAATATTGTCTTTACCTTGGCCTTAACCCTATTTTCAAGCTGCCGACACGCTTGTTTACAAAGCCGAGCTTGGAACAACCCATCGTTTGGTTCTCCTGAGTGCTGTTGCTGTTGCCCAGCCGCTTTGGATCGTTGGGTACTGAGTGGAGTAAGACGCGCGAGAGAGGACAATGTACCAAACCTATAATGTTCATAGGTGTAAAATATCATTATGAATTTCATATACGATATATGTGTTTATTACAAGCAACGACCTGACGACGACGACGACGACGACGACGACGACTTAACTACGACGACTGCACCAAGAGCGAGCTTACATGTCTGCTCCATCGCCATGAGACAGGAGTGCCTATTGTGGGCTAAAACACTTCAAACATGCCCACCAATTGCATAGTGTTGATTTATTATTTTATAAACAGTTGGTAATGTGCAATTTTTCACGCTTTTTATTGAACAAAACTACTGTTAACGTTATTGGGTAAAGAGGATGCGTTAGGAGTATTTTCTTTGAATCGAAAAAAAGGGATTTGAGTTGTCACTTTTTTGTCTGACGAAGAAAAATGAAACAAATCAAATCAGTTAGCAAATTTTTTGGTCTTTTTTTTTCTTTTGCATAAACTAAACGAAAAAAATATCACGAAATTTTATGCACAGGAAGAAAACGAAACAAACATAAAAAAGTCTTCGAACTTTATTTTAAGTAATGGGACGCCTACACGCAAAGGATTTTCTGTTTCCATGATAAATGTTTTGGTTTTGGTATCTTCGTCTCTTCGACAAAAATTATATCATTGCTTCGGAATGTGACACAAATCTGGAGAGTGAGCTGAAACATACCTATTCAAAACCGACTACTGCTGTTTTTTAGGACCATGGCTGGTAACAGTTCGAAATTTCCCCCCTAAGCAAGTAAGCGGCAGAGTTAGCTTAACACGAGTTCGGTTTCAATTTCCGTTACGTATTTAACGTTTAAAATAGATTTTTATCGCACAAATAATAAAACACTAATCTTTCCTAGATTTCATCGCTACTCCTTGAGATTCATTAAACCAACAAAAGAGTCATGAAATCAATTGAACAAAGACACACTAAATGTTGATTTTCTCCGACACTTCAAGAGAGACCACCTCCAGACAAAAACCTCCAAATACACATCGCTCAAAAGAAACAGTACAAACAATTACATTTGTTTTGATTCCTGGACTTTTTCATCAACGGTACGGCTGGCGCACACACTCATCTCCAATCGTGACCTCTTCAAAAAGATTCATCATCATGCGCAACTTGGCCATCACCAACTTGAGCCGTTCAATGGTTTTTGAATTTTTATTACCAGAGATTTAAATTCAGTTCATCGTCATTGAGAGATGAGATTTGTGAAGAGTTTTTGTTAATTATTCCAAGATGCACTTCTCCCCAATGCAACACACTCCAACCGACCAAAGTCAAGTGGCTCTGACTGCAGCCCAAGTTCCATCATTCAAATAGATAAAATGAGTTGGTGGGTATTATAATAGTTCCTCTTAGTTCTGGGAATCCGCAGTTGAAGAAAGGAAGAATGAAGATTTGCAAGTTCGTCTGGTGTGTTGATTTTCATCTACAAATTGTGCGAAGAGAAAATTAAAGAAAACAATAATTCCAGAAAATAGGAATACACGAGTATCTTTCTTTGGCTATGGGTCGAAGACGATGACGATGAAGTAGGTACCCGTCTTGAGTGGGTGTGCAAAAGAGCTCTCGAGACGGGTTTGAGTAATGCGTTGCAGAAGTTACAATCTCCTACTTATTTGGCGAATGAACTGTGAAGTTCTGGAATATTTGTTATTTTTTTTGCAGATAGCGGTGCGAACGAAGGGATCAGCACTTAAAGGGAGGAAATTCCTGCTGATGGAGAGGGTGAACAAAGGTGATAAATCACTTAACCTCATATAAGTGTATATGTTAGGATTTATTGAAGAAAGGACAATACTGCAGGCTCTATAATAGAAAAAAATGCGTCATGGCTTTTATGAGACATTGATTTGTCGATATCGGATATGAGAATGAGAACTAATTTTCTGTGTATTGCTCGAAGCGGTGGCGCGGCGCGGCAGCAGCGACGGTTGTGAGTAAGCGGATTACGAAATTCCATTCCTAGTTCATTCAAAATATCAATTGTTGAGGATCAAAAATTGTTTGACAAAAGGATACCTACCTGAGTGTAGAATGGAAGGAATTTATTGAGTCCCTAATGGGACATGGGGACAAAAGGGACAGATGTTTTAAGGATTTTTTGTGAGACAGTCATCTTGCCTTTTGAAACAGAAAATCGCTTAGAATTTAAAGAGGTCACGAAATGTTCTCGGCCATTTTTGGGTCGTTTGGAAACTTTTGAAATAACAGTTGCACTTATTACAACTAAAAAAGTAAAACTCATGATTTTGACACTTAAAAATGTGCTTCAATTTGTTATCGTCACTTAAAGGACATCAATGAATATTTGATGAGTGAAAGAGAAACTTGTTTTCAATGTCCAACATGTAGATGGCAATAAGTCGACTTTGAATCCAATGGTGTAGATTATCGGAAGAGGTATTAGGTGAACCCAAACATCTTTGCTTCCTCGACAAGACCTACGACTAATGCCCTAGCTATGACATTAAAATTGTCTTTGGAGATTTTAATGCTTAGCTCGGCAGAACATACATTTTTGGTGGAACAATCAGACGACATAACCTTCACGACAATACCTCCGATAACGGATTTAGGCTTATTGACTTCGCTGCGGGCCGAGACGTAATGGTAGCAAGTACGCGGTTCCTACATCTCGATATCCACAAGAGGACATGGAAATCTCCTGATCAATCAACTCTCAACCAGATTGATCACATTACGATCGACGCATGACACTTCTCCAGTATGTAAGATGTCCGCACATTCCACCAACACCACTAACTTCTTGTAGCCAAGGTACGAATGCGGATATCCCGATCAATACTAAGAGAAAATTTGACGTTAAACGACTACAATCGCAAGATGTTGCTAGATCCTTTTTCGATCGTGTCTCCGAAAACCACCTTAGAAGTTCTTTGCTGCCAGCACGAAATGTAGAGAACCAGTGGCCACACCGCCAAGCAGCCATCAGAGATGCCACCTCTGAAGAGCTAGAGTTTACACGGCTATACCGCAACGACACCCCTGGTTTGACGAAGAGTGCCGGCGAGCACATACATCGTAGTTGAACCACAGTCAGTGCTGAATATAGGGAAAACCCACTTTTCCAAGCTGTATAATGGCGCTAACGACGGAGCAGACCACCAATTCTATCCACCCGACATTGACGAAGTGAAGATGGCGCCTTCTAAACTTAAGTCACGCAAAACCGCTGGAACAGACGGCCTAGATGCCGAACTGTACAAAGCAGCTGGAGATGACTTGGTTAAAAGTATGCACCTGCTCATCTGCAGAACGGTTCCACATGCATCGTATAACCGATCATCAAGAGAAAGGAAATCTCCTTAACTGCACCAACTACAGAGGTATAAGTCTCCTAAACATCGCCTACAAGAACTTGTCTGCCATGCTGTGTGAACGTTTGAAGCCTTTCGTCAACAACTTGATAGGTTCTGGCTTCAGGCCCGGAAAATATTTACTTTACGGCAGATCTTGGAGAAGACCCAAGAACTTCAAATCGATACCTACCATCTTATCATCGATTTCAATTCCGCGTTAGAATAGTCGCCTTCAACTTCGAGGTAGTAAAGAACTTTGTCTACCTAAGATCCGCTATAAGCTCAGACAACAACACTAGCGCTGAAATCCAACGAAGAATCAATCTTGCCAATCGCTGCTTCTTTGGACTTAGAAAGCAATTGAGTAGTAAGGTCCTCTCTCGAGTTTCGAGCAACTAAAGTGTTACTGTACAAAACCCTCATCATCCCGGTACTAATTTATGGTAGACCTTGACTACATCGGATGAAATGATTTGGACAGCTGCTTCGAGAGAAAACTGTTTCAAGTGAATTTTGGTCCAGTCTGCACAAATGGAGAATGGAGGCGAAGTTTCAATCAAGAACTGTACAAGCTGTTCAATGGCACTGACATAGCCAGAAAAGTTAAGGTCCAACGACTTAGATGGTTGGGTCATATAGGGCGAATGGAAAATAATGCTCCGGCTCGTAAAGTCTTCGAATCCAATCCGGAAGGACTTCGCAGAAGGGACGGGACTCTGGTGAAGCACACAGTTGGTATAGGACCTCAACCAACTTGGCGTGCGAAACTGGAGACAGCTAGCTAGGGACCGAGCTGGCTGGAGACGTTTGTTGGATGAGGCCCTGGTCCGACCTGGACTGTAGCATAAGGAGACCGAGCTGGCTGAAAAAGTCGTTTTGAAGATGCCCTAGTCCGAATCTTAACTACCCTTAGGTCCATTTAAAAAATTATTACTTAAGACGTTTAGTTTCTCCAGAACTAGCAAATAATGAATTTGCGATTCTTCAAACAAATTTTGGAATTAAAAGACTTGAGTGAAATTTCAAAGTAGTCATCAGTAATTCTTTTTAATGTTCTTGTCCTTTGAAAGGTGCAATATGCTCATTCCTCTTAACACTTCAGGACAATAGTATCGAAATTCAATAGATCCATTTGCAGGACACCCAACACCTACTCTCCTGAACACAAAGGCGGATTAAATCCGAAACTACTTTAAAAATCCTTCTAATTCCCTTAGGATATCTATTCATAATATAAATCTGATCCCTTCTTGAAGAAAATATAAAAAAAAGATTTTGTGGAAATTGCTAATCAAATTCATGAAAACTCATTCAAAGAGACTCGACATAAAAAATGTACTTTGTCACAAACTCAATGGCTTCGAAGAGATTTTATCCCGATTCCACTCCCATTTCTCGATAAGCCGATGCGGCTCGTTATATCCCTACAAATTCTAAAATGTGAAAAGAAAAAGTATCTCCTACTGGAATGTCTCAAACAATAGTCAGACAACTAAATGTTTGACATAAACGTCTGTTTGCCCATTCCTTTGGCTCTCATTCCAAAAAGTCCTGAATTTTTGTTCCTGTGTTTTTTTTTTCTTGTTCTTGTCTTACTCGCGCTCTGATGGAAGCCGCCCAACAGAACACATTCTACTCTGGTAACCTGCGTTTTTGGTAGTTCATCAGTTTGGTGGCGATGGTGATGGTTTTGTGCGTGTTTCTTTTTTGTACCTTTTTTCGCTGAAAATTCGTAAATTGCAACGATTTGTTGATACTCCGTAGCTATGGCTACTGTGGCAGTGGCAGCAGCAGCATCTAAAATTACTTTGATGCGTGATGCTGGAGGAGAGCAAACTTCATTGCGCTTCGCTATGACGATGATGACAAACAAGGATTCCAGAGTCAGAAAGCCTGCATTCTTTTGGATAATTAAAACCACTTAAGATGGAATTTTGAATCAAAATCATCATCAGCGTCATCGTCATCGTCATGAGCATCGTGTGATGGTCGTGGTCATCTTTTGGCTTGGTTGTCATCTTTCATGTTGCTGCGCGAACAATTGTTGTTTTTTCCTTCATTCACTTTGTCGCGGTAGAGTGGCCTCCATGGACACTCTGAGTACTAGTCTTTTCGCCGTGCTTTGTCATTCTTTTGGAGTTTTTTGTTTTCAAAAAAAAAAAAAAATTGTCAAAAAGTCGAAAAGTCGCCTTTAGTGCGCCTGTGAGGAAACAGAAAGAGAAAGACACTGGACAACGCGATAGAAATTGGACAGATTCATCATAATTACACGACTATATGTTGGTCAATTAAAAAATCAAGCAAATGGTTGGTATTCTGGTTTGTTTTTTGTGTGTTATCTTTGGTTTATTTTTGTATCTCTGTGTCTGCTTCCTTGTCTCTTAATTCTTTGAGAGACCAACCGAAAGACAGTCTTGCCAATGAGGCTGGAGGAACATATTCGGATAAAGGATAATGACACAAAAATGTTGCGCTGATTAAAAGGGCAAAAGGGAGCAAGCGTACATACCAATAGTAGGCCAAAAATACAGATGTAATCGGGTCTCTTGATGGTGTGTGTTAATTTAGTGAATTGGTTTTGGTTTATTTTTTTGAGATGGAACACCAAAATATGCACGGAATGGAGCAGTTGTTATGCTTTTTGACGAAGCCTAAGCTAAGCAGGGACCATACAATGTAGAGTGAATTCTTCTCTCATCGGGATGTGAAGGGTTCCTTTTTTGTTAGTCTTGAATTTGCTGGTCCATCGAAGAACAATTAAAGTTAAACAACAAAAAATTAAATAAATTAATGTATGTATGGATGTCGTGCAATGCAGCAATGTGGAGCTCCTCTGTGGAATATTCGATTTGGTCGAACATCAGGCTTTGGGGTTGCATCATTTCGAAGCAGAAAAAACTTTAGAAATTACTTCTCGCAACTGTTGAGAATGGATCTCAGAGTAAAACAAACAAATAAAACGAAAGACTTGAGGTTGAAACTTCATAAATGATTAGCTCAGAAAACCTATGGAACAGGGGACACACTGAAATTAAACGACAGTATGGGTAACGATATGGTAGTTTTGGACAAGTCCATCAACAGTGTGCAAATGTTTGGGTGTATGGAATTTCGAATCATTTTCGCATGAAAACCATGTTGTTGGTTTGGTTTCCTTCTGTTCAAGGTTCGACGGGAAAAAGGTGGAATTATTTAAATTTTCACGCAAAACGAATGTTTTAACGGTTGTTTTTATTCAGAAACCTACCAAAAGAATTTCGATGAAGTTATTTAAGAAATGCGTGGTCTCAAGTTTTGTTGTTTGCTTTTTTTGTTAATTTTCGGGTATATAAGAGTTGCAAGTAGATAATGTGTTTATGGGAAAGAATATGTTTAAGACATTGTAGTGCATGGTTTGCATAAATTAACCAAACAAAAAAACATAGAGAAAATCTTCCTTCCAAAAAAAATGTCATTTTGTCATATGGGAAAGCTGTTTTTTGTTTTTAAGACAGCAAAATAAGATTAAAAGTTTGAAATTGCTTAACTTTTTCACATTTATGTGTCAAGAAAACATTTATTTCTACGGCATAGGTGCGTTTCCAATAATATTTCAAAATAAGGTTCGCTGCTCAGCTCTTTCGTTTTAGTCTACTTAATTCATAATTTTTTTGGTTTTGAGAGACGGAAACTGCAACCTGAAACGTTTTCAATTGCCTTCATAAGCTGTTCACAATATTGTGAATTCCGAAAGACTAAAAATTTCTCAACAAAACAGGAAAAAACTGGAACCAAATTTAATGACGACATTTTTCTAAACGCATCGTCTGCGTCATCGTCGAACACACCAAAAATATGTTGCTCCATCTGAGAATACCCATAATTTCATGGACGAAGCGTGATGAAGATGAGGACTTTGCTGTTTCCCTCACTCCTCTGCTAAGTCGTTACCCCTTTAACACAAAGATTTATTTCTTAATAGTTCCTTAAGGATAAGCATGAAATTTCGAAGGTTGTGTTGGTTAGATTTTTTTCTTTTAAAATAACAAAAGGAATATATCTAAGCATTTTGTTAAATTGTGCTCTCTCCCCTTCAGTTTTCCTTCTCCTTGAAGCTTGTATCTCTCTCATCCATAAACAAGTATAAACCACATTTCTCTGTAACACACCAATCGATCGATTCGTTGCTGGAGCTCAAAATGCAAGATTTTGTATTTTTCCTCTTAAAATAATATTCCAGGAGAGTAAGAGCTCGAGTCGTCCTTTGCCTTAAGATTCTGTTAGGCAACCAGAATCGTCTACGAAAATTAGAGAAAGAAGAATATCACAGCATAAGAAAAAATAAACAACAACATCTTTGGGAATTCATAAGAAAACCATGAAATATGGAAAAAGATGAGAACACACAGCACAAAATGTGCTCCAGCACCAGCTCCAACATGGATCGCAAAAGCGAACAACCATCCAAAGCAAACGCAAAATCCACAAAAGCAAAAGATGCACAACCATGATGATGATGATGAAGAACAAGTCTCGGGAACTGAAATTCTTGAAATTCAATGGAAAAATGACAATGTTGACATAGAAAATGCTCGTTTAACGTGCGCGCACACAAGGAGCAGCATTGAAGCTACCCAAAGGAGCGGAGCGTGTGTGCGTGTTAGCTCTAGGCAAATAAAATGTACGTGACACTTGAACACACTATCATAACCTTAAAAGCAGCAAAATAAAAAAAAAATAACAAAACACAAACAAAAAGACGAAAACGAAAACCATGAAAAACCAGAACACAATGTGTATAGATTTGAATGGGTAAGAAAAATACACAAAAGCGTAATTGTAGCGCAAGCAAGGTTTTGTTGTGTGTTGAGCAAGGTCTGCACAAAATGAGAGATTTTTTGAGAACTGATGAGAGATTAGAGGGTCTTTGCAGCGAGAAGTTAAACACTCTGAGAGAAATACATCTGAACAAATACAAACAAGGAATGGACGTTGGACGAGCAAATAGAAAAAGTATAAGATAACAAACTCCAAGTTCATATTATTATTAATTAACAAGTGTAGGTGACATTCTTTTGATGTTGTTTGTTAATGAAGTAAACGTATTGCAGTGTTGCCAATGTCTCAAAAAAAAGGAAAAACTGCTAACAAACATAAAAGGAGTTTGAATGTCAGCTCTTTTGATTTGATGTACAAAAAAGTTTTTATCTTAAACTAAAACATTCTTTTGCTTTAATTTTGTACTATATGGAGCACCAAAACAAAAGTTCTGAAAATATGACGTGATTACTGACTTACTTACTTATGGCGGCGATACAGTCCAGGTCGCACAAGGGCCTAATCCAACAAGTGTCTCCAGCCAGCTCGGCCCCTAGCTAGCTGTCTCCAGTCTCGCACGCGAAATTGGTTCAGGTCCTCTATCACATATATGCTCCGCCTGAATCGCGGTCTTCCTCTTCTGCGACGTCCATCCGAAAAGTCAGTGTTCGTGATTGAATCCTCGTCTCCATTCTCCATTTATGCAGACTGGAACAAAAATCAATCGAAGAATTTTTCACCCGATGCATCCCAAAGCGTTTTTATACGATGTTGTCATGATCCACGCCTCTTCATCATACGTTAGGACCAGGATGAGAGAGGACTTTACTATTCAATTGCCTTCTACGTACAAAGAAGCAGTGATTGGAAAGAGTGATTCTCCATTTGATTTCAGCGCTGGTGTTGTTGTCAGAGCTTATAGCGGATCCTAGGTAGACGAATTCCTTACCTCGAAGTAAAATCTGGAGTTTGCGCCAAGACGTCGATGTTGGTTTTCCTTTCTTGCTGAGCATTAACTTGGTCTTGTCCTCGTTAACCGAACAAACGCTGCATTGACATCATGCTGTGTTCTTCCAAGTTGTTGGAGTTTTACACAATCTTTTCAAGAATGATGTTGAAGACATCACATGAAAGCGCATCGCCTTGTCCAAGACCTATTTTGGCATTAAATGCGTCCGTTAGATTTTTTTCGAACATGAAAGAACAGCGTGGGTTTTCCATTTTCATTTTACACAAGCGGACGAGTTTTTCTGTAATGCCAAAACTAGACATTCCTCTATATAGTTGTTCTCTATAGACGCTATCATATACGCGGCCTTGAAATCGATGAAAAGGCGGTAGGTATCTGTTTGAAGTTCCTGGGTCTTCTCCAAGATCTGCCGTAGTGTTAATATTTACCAGGCTTGAAGCCACACTGATAAGGACCTATCAGGTAGTTGACGAAAGGCTTCAAATGTTCACCCAGCACGACAGACAAGATATTTTAGGCGATGTTAAGGAGTCTTACACCTCTGTAGTTGGTGAAGTTCAGGGGATCTCCTTTGTTGAGTTTCTGAGGATCAGGCATACGATGCTGAGGTTCCATTTATCGGACATTCTTTCCTCCCACCAACTTTGCAGATGAGCTGGTGCATAATCCCAACCAAATCATCTCCAGCTGCTTTTTACAGGTCGGCGGGTGGTCGACGATCAGACTATATCCGAGTTAAGCTTGCTTTTATGAGTAAAAAATCAGTTGTTAAGCAAACTGATCCATTCAATTTTTTCAATTCAATTCAATTTTTGAATAAAAACGGTTAACAAAGTTAGAAAATCCAATTAATACAAAAAATCGCGTTCGCACACCAACTCTTTCGTTTTATCGAATACTACCGAACTGCAGCAACGGCAGCTCTGCTAAAACACGAATTGGAATTTACTTACATTGCACTTTTGACTTTCAGTGGCGTTCAGCGCTGCGGGGGCTCTTAAAATAAAAGCAGAGAAAAAGTAAAAAAACAAACACAAACTAAAGAGAAAAGCACAAACTTGTATAGAGATCAAAAGAGAGTCTGCAAAATACAATAGAAATATTTTACAATTCCGAATTTCAAATCAGACTTCTAATATAATTTTTTGGACGAACAGCTTCGTCAGCAACATTCTTGTTCGAAAAAATTAAAAATGTTCAAAACATCAACCAAGAAACCAAATAAACGAACCAGCTCTCAATGCATGACGAAACAAAAAAATCTCATATTTCACCTTAAAAGAAAGACGGAAAGAAAAAAAAAACAGATAATATTATACGCCACCACCATGAAACCATGAAACCACATGATGCAAAAGTGATCAAACAACCACTTCATAGTGTCAGCTTTTTAATTTTTTGCACCTCTTCTCGACTTTACATTCATACAAAACAGAGATCCCAGACTCAGACTTCCTTTGCTTTGAGTTTTGTGTTTTTTTCATTTTTTTGAATACTTTTCTATAATCTCTCTCTCTCTTTTTCTTCAAGAATTCACCATCAATACAGGCAGACAGAAAAATGAAAAAAAAAATGAACAAATAATTTTTTTAACAAAAATCTTTAGAAACAAGAAAATCATAATAAATTCACACCAACAAAAGTCAAATTCACGAAAGACTGGTTCTCAACTCAAAACACACACAAGAGCCCCGCTCGCAGAGCATTCCAATATCTTTTACCATTTCGACCACAAATACACTCTCAAGCGGGAGCGAGTATCTATGAGATGCGCTGCAATATTCACATCAGTCTTTAGCAAAACCTCAGAGAGTTCGGTACCAAGATTTAACGTTCTTTTTGGCTCGTCCTCTGCTTATAAGAAAAATATATAAAAAAAATATCTTTTTTCGCATTGAATCAAATATTTTATTCGATTTTCTGCTCCTGTAAATCATACGTTTTGCTAAAAAACCAAAAAAAAAAAAAAACCGTGAAAGACACAAAACGCGACACATGAGTAATCATAGCCGGTAAAGTGCGCTTGAGCGACGGGATTTTGAAATGTCACTTTTCGGATAAGTGTCGTTTATTTAAAGTATCTCAAATCACGAGAACAACATCATTACGCATTCGATCGTGACCCTGAACGGTTGTTGCGGTCTTAATAAATTTAATAAAAATTTTAAAAGTGCCAACTGCCAACAACCCAACCAAAAAAGTGTGGGAGTGTGTGCCAAGGACCTGACTCAAACGTGTGCAAACAAGAAATATCTGAAAACAGAAAAAAGTATCTAGATACTTTGATACGACGACGCGTAAAGTGTTAAGAAAAAGAAAAACGATTGTGGTATCCAATTTAATCTTGCCAACTACATACATTCTGGAGGATAATAGAAATCATCTTCAGGAGCTACAGCTATAAAGCCTCCTTGTGGATTAAAAATAAAAACGAAATAATTGAAAATAAATAAATAAGAACGACGAAAATCACGTCGACAACGTCGAAAAAGGTTTGATTCCTTGTTCTTTCCCTTCGAACCCACCCGCCAGCCCTCACACCACCACCGACCGGCCGGCCGCTCCGTGTCGTCATCGACCATCGAACATTGAGCACCTCGCTGTTTAGCCCCTCGCGCGCGGTGGTTTGGTGTATCTTTCTCTGTTTTTATTTTCATTGTGCAACCAGCAACTCGCTTGGCTTTTGGATATTTCGTCCGGTGGTGCGCGCGGTGTTATCGCGGAAAGGCAATCAATTTATTGAAAAATAATCCCCCAGCCTTGTCGAGGCAACAGAAAATATAAAAATAGTGCTTTACCAGTGTGATCGTGCACAAAATAGATCGATAAGCGCATCGGGCGCGTATTTAAAAGCAAAATAAAAAACACAAAAAAAGATAACGATACGAAAATTTTATTTTTCCCAACAGTGAAATGTTCGACGAACCTTTGAGTTCTTTTCTCAACTGCAAGTCGTGTTTAAGTGAAGTCCCTGCAAAGACACATCGTCGTCGCTGACAAGATCGCATCTTGCAGAACGCTCATCTCTTCAAAGACATTTCTCTCAACCCTCAAAAGGCACTCAAAATTGATTTTCTTTTTCTCATAGTCAAAAATCATGTACGAAATTAAGTCAATCGAATTCGGTAGAAAAACGGATAAGAACAATCAAACCCCATTAGCGTCAAAAAACTACTTCGATCACTATCAGCAGATAAGCGGCAGCGATTGTAGCGCCGACTCCTCAATCACTACAATTGAGGTACCAATAGTAGTCACAGAAAAATCTACGGTGGCAAACAGTCACAGTCACCATCATCAGCACCTTCAAGGACTTGCAATAAAGGCCAATCAGCCGCACCAGACAGAGTTGGAGTCGGTTGAGGACACAATGCATGTGTCACTTAGGCGTCGGCGGATATTTCAACGACAGGCGTGTCTCCTAAGCATACTGGCGGCGTTCATTTTGGGCCTGATGTTGGGCGTCTTCATGCCCATGATGTCAGGAATGTCAGGAGTTTTCATAACCGGAGAATTGATCGGTGTGGAGCCGGTGGCTCCGGGCACGACAGCGGGGACGGCTGTGGTCAACAAGTCAGTGCTGCCACTCCACCCACCATCGGATTTTCCCACGATTTATGAACTTCGAGCAGGCGAGAACTTGGTCAAGCAGCAGCAACTGCACCATCCGAAACCCACACTGGTCCCGAAGCCAGCAGCGGACAGTATGTTTTCGGTGTCGTTCATCAACGAAAAAGATCTACCAGCAGAGGAGGTCTTCCGGAATGCATTCCACTTGGAGCAAGACAAACACTCCGAAGACTCGATGATTGTCAGGAAACTCGATGCTGTCGACGGAAGCATTAAAGAATTCCGTGTCCTGCGAACAGGTGATGGCCTCTTTCGAAAAGGTCCCGAAAGGCGCCTGTCAAAGCCGTCGGTAGCCGAACAAATGCTACCCGGAGACACTGCAAATCTGAATATCAATGAAGCCTCGATAAACTTCATTCCGATCGCCGAAAAAATCGTCCGCAATGCCAATCACAACACCGGCATAGTCGAGAGCGACATCTACTGGGGTAGTCTGGTTGAACACGCGCTGCCCAAGGGATTCCTCAAGAGTGACGCAGCCGCATGGAATAACTTCATTCACAACGGAGTTGTTACCCGACTCGAGACAGGCTGTGGGCGGATGCAAAATCGATTGGTAGTGTTTGCTGATGGGACACGCGCTTGTGCCCGCTATCGACAAAACACCGACCAAATTCAAGGTGAACTCTTCAGCTTCTACTTGGGCCAATTGCTGAATTTGACAAATCTCGCTCCAAGTGCGGCCTCTGTGATTGATCTAGAATCGGTGACATGGGCAAACGCCTTGCAAGACATCACAAATGCACAGTGGAAATCCACACGCCCAGTTGTTCTAACAAAATGGCTACCTGACCTCGAACCAGCCGGCATACCTCAGCCATTCCAGCCACTCGAACGTCATTTAAATAAATACGACGTTTGGAATATCACGCTGGGCACCAGTACCGGCACAACAACATTCCCCTTTGCGCCATCTTCGTCTTCGTCGATTTCATCGTCTGCCTCGTCTTCATCGTCGTCGTCAACATCATCGTCCATTGCAGCCGATCAAGATGCAAATCAAAAAGGATTACTCAAACGGTTGGGTGCTGCTGCTCCAGCATCATCATCATCATCGTCGTCCACCATCAACTCGGCCAGCAACAGCAATAACAACAACTACAACTACAACAGGTCTTCCCGTCTCAATCAATCAAAATCAGTGGCTGCTGCCGCATCAGATCCATCGTCATCGTCGTCGTCTGTTCCAGCTTCAGCATCATCATCATCATCATCGGCGGCGGTGGTGTCAGAGGCAGCTGGGGCAACGGCGACACTTGACAGAGACGAATTGCATTTGAATGCGACAGTGCTGAATCGATTAATCGAGCTAGCGCAATGGTCCGATCTAATCGTGTTCGATTATTTAATTGCGAATCTAGATCGGGTTGTTAACAATTTGTACAACTATCAATGGAATGCAGACATCATGGCGGCGCCAGCACACAATTTGGCCCGACAAATCAATTCGCAGCTTCTGGTCTTCTTGGACAATGAATCCGGACTTTTGCATGGTTATCGATTGCTTAAGAAATACGAAGCTTATCATGGTTTGTTGTTGGACAATTTGTGCATATTCCGACGGCCGACTATCGAAGCGCTTAGGAACTTACGCGAATATGGTCCCGGCAAGCGATTGCAGGAGATATTCGAACTATCGACGAGTTATCAGGTGCGTGATGTGCTGCCATCGTTGCCGGATAAATCGATAAAAATCCTAATCGATCGTATCGATCGAGTATTGGGGCAAGTACAAAAGTGTAGGGATTTGTTCTCGGACAGATAATAATAGTCGAAGATGTTCATGTTCTAGTTATAAATTTTGTACTCAAACAGTATTGATCTGTTGTTGGAGTACGAATTTGATTTTTCCAGCATTGTTATCGAACTGTGTGTAGAAGTAGTTTATTGAATTGTTATTAGAACTCAGTTTTGCAAATCAAGACACTGCAGAGACCAGTCAATAGTTGTTTTTATTTTCCGAAATTTAAAAGAAGTCACTGATAAAAGTTGTTATTTACTTTAAAAGTTGCATTATGAACTGAAAATTTTAAATAGATTGATTTGATTTTGACCGGAGATAGACTACTTTCTTTTCACTTGCAGCTTACCCCTTAAAGCCTTTTTCATCAAAAAAAATTATATAGAATTTTACCGTCAACAGGAAATAGTATTACGATTTTTTTTCCTCAGTTTCTCATCTAAAGAATTCTCTAAAATAAAACATTGCGAAAAACGAGTTCTTGTGTCAACTCTTTCGTTTATACGAAAATTTTACTAAATCAGCAACCAAATGCTTAAAGACGACTTACCATGTGCAAATCAAGTCAAATTTCTTAATTTGGTTTAATGCTTTGTTCCAAGACTTGTTTCGTTTCGACTTTGGTTAAGCTTAAGCATTTCGATCTGAATGTCAACCCACATTTAGACTCGCATAATGGCACTCATCCATCTATCCTTAAGGTAACTTTGTTGTCATTAAAATAGAGCCCCTCCAAAAAATAAAAAAAGCAGTCAAATTAAAGAAAAAAAAAACATTCCTAATTTTTTTTCTGCATCGCCGAGGTTGTAAACTATTTTCTGTTGCTGGTTTTAAAGAAGCTTAAATAAAGAGTTCTTTTATTTCTTTTATTTTCTTCGTGTAGATCACACTGAAGTCTCAAAAGTGACAGCTTATAATAAATCACTGTCTTTGTTCAAGTATATGAAAAAAAGCTTGACGTTGATTTTCAGTTTCTTCACTAGGTTACCAGATTGATTGTTTTTCTTACAGAATTGAAATTCCGGTTTGTCACTTAAGCAAAGTGTCGTTTTTAACAAACTTTCACTTTGAAGATGAGCTGCGATGGGTGTTATAAAATCAGCAGCTCTAATGAAAGAAAACTGACATGATTTATTAGCTTGCCTGTCAAAGGGTTAAGTTGCTAATGGAAAGGCAAATAGTAAAAGTTAAAAGTGGCACCAGTAAGCTGCCATCTCATCCAATAGATTCATACCTCTTAGGTTGTTTTAAGAGATTAACAAAACACTGAACTAAATTTTATTGACAATGATTGCATAAAAACCAAGGACTGATCAAAATTAAAAATGTTGTAAATACCCTTGTTCTAAGAAATGTACAGTAGGAATACTTAATGTTGTAAAAATGATACATGTCTTGTACGGAGCCAAAAATAATTAAAAATATTAATTTTACAATTAATCAATTAATCATATGGTTTAAATTAAATTTTGTATATAAAGTCATTAATTTAAAACAAAAAAGAAATTAAGACACCTAAGTATTAAAGCCTAGTATCGTTATAAAAAGAAAATTGCCTTAAAATAGAAATATCTGGAATTAATTATGTATTGTTCTTAAATGTAATAATATATTTAATTAAACAAAAGAATAAAAGAAAAATGCGTGTAAGCAAACCTATTGTAAATATGTAAATCGATGTGATATACTATTAAACGAAAAACAGATATTTTATTATAACTTAGATGATGTTTAGTTATTTAAAGAAAATGTTATATTATAAGAGGAAAGATTCGGAGGAGAAAAAAGAAAGAAATCATTAAAAAATTAATTTAAAAAAAATTATAATTTCTCGTGTTGTTTTCCTTTCTACAGTCATCGATGGGTTGATGTTCCGGTGCACAGTTGAACATTTTCGCTTGTTTTTTATATTCATGGTGTCACCACCAACACAAGGATGGCTTAATTTGAGGCGGTCAGTATAGCTTGCCTGCATATTTGTTCATCGCTTATGGGTCTTTTGGATTACATGGAACACAAATGAAAATGAATACTAAGCGGAAGAAATGTGACGATGGGAAACATTTATTCGCTGCATTATTTTTTTTTCACAGAAAATATTTTCTGTAGTTAAGAATGGAATTTATAGCTGTCAGCCGATTAGATCTTAGACGAACATATACAGAGTCGATTCACATTTATGAGGAAGGTCCCATCAAAAAAGCTATAAGGGGGACAGATATTTTGATTATTTTTTGGTTATATTTTTCAAAAACAAAGACGAGTCGTCGTGAAAATAATAAGAAAAACTACCAACGCGCATCCTTTATTGAGAAGTTGTATAATTTCCAAATTTATTTGGTAATAAATTGTGATTGTTGTTGACGGCATGGAACAGCGGGAAGAATTATGTGTTTTTTGGGTGGTGCAAGTCAAAAGACATTTATAGCTTATAGGTTTTTATTTTCACAAGAAAATTGATGATTTAACAGAAAGTCGTTATGTTAAAGATGACTGCTACAATCGCATGAGACACTTCTCATCCTCAGAAAACGAATTTAACTAGCCCTACTTTCTAAACTAGAAGTTGAACTCAACACTACAACAAAAGTTCAACTTCTAGTTCCATTTGTTCTCGAGGTTCTTACTGATTTTTCACGAAAATGTATGTCAACAGAATTTGTAAATTATAAAAACGTTCGAACCTCAAATCTTTCATTTCAAAAATACTAACTTACTTACTTATCCAGCTCACAATCCAAGAAGGATCTCAGCCTGAGAGGCTGCAGCCTTCCATCGGGGACGGTCTCTCGCATGCACTCTCCAGTCGCCAAAACCAAACGCTCTGGCATCCGTAATCACTTGGTTCTTGTACCGTGTAGGTTCAATCTTCATGGTCGTCTCGAAATTGCGTGCTATGATGAGAAGACTTTCTTCGCTGGAGCGTTGTCGTCCATTCGCTCGATGTGGCCGAGCCAATGTAGTCGTCTTTTCTTGGCTTTCTGGACGACATCCACATCTTGGTACAGCTCGTACAGTTCGCGGTTGAACCTTCTTATCCATTCGCCATCGTCGCATACGGGACCGAAAATCCGTCAAAATTTTTTTTTTTCGATACAGACACAGACACTTTGTCTTTCGAGTGAGGAGTCTTGAATCCAGTTGTTTTGCCAAACCTGAGTAGCACCGGTTCGCTAGGGTAATTATTCTTCGGATCTCCACTATGGTGTCGTTTGTGGAATTGATGTTTGTTCCAAGGTAGGTGAACTCCTAAATTACCTCGAAATTGCTGCTACCAAACCAACAGTGACATTTTATCCTAGGCGGTGGAAAGATGTTATTTTGTTTGTTGATAGCATGTACTTTGTTTTGTCCTCATTCACTTCAAGACCAATGAGTTTCGCATCTTCTTCAATCACAGTGAAGGCCCCAAGCATAGCTCTCTTGGTTCGATCGATGATGCGTGGGAGGAGCTGCGCCTAGGAGCTGGGTGGATTTGTAGAAGATAGTGGTTTCCGTGCTCACCCCTGCCTTGCACACTATCTGCTCCAGGACTATGTTTAAGAAATCATATGGCAGCGCATCTCCTTGCCTAGAACATCGCTCTATGGCAGCTTTGAAGTGGATGAGAAGATGGTTAGTTTCGACTTGAAATTTGTTGGTCTTCAGCGTGAATATTTGGTCTATTGTTGTTCTGCGTGGCCTAAACCCGCACTGGTACGTGCCGATTATTGTGTTGTAGAACGGTTTAAGACGCTCACACAATACGTTGGAAAGGGTTTTGTATGCAACATTAATCAGGGAGCCTATCGACCAGACAGTGGGCATACATTCTTACTCCCACGCTTTGTTGATGACCTGGTACATACGGTTGATCAAAACACCTAAAAATAAATAAATAGAGTGGCGCGACAGCTCTTGAAGAGCCAAGGACTAAGTGGCTTACTCTCATCAACAATTCCCTGCGTGCGTGTGAAGAATCGACCTACAATTTAACGCCGATTCCAAACGTTTGCCGTTGAAAAGCACTTTTTCATGAAAGATTGATACTCTTGGAAGTTTTGTCAATTCTTCGCAAGAGGCAGTACCCGTGAAAGATGAAATAAAAAGTTTTATGGGCACGAGATCAAAACACCTCCTCCATATTAAAAGAGTTCCGCAGGTATGCTATCCGACCTGACTTGTTATTTTTTAGCTTTTGGATAGCTCTTTCCACCTCTTCTGTGCTGGGAGCTGGGACTGGGTCTTCATTGACTGGAAGTGCTACTTGAAAACATCGACAATTCCCTGTGCTTCGGTGACTAGGTTTCCTTCGCTGTTTCGAAGAAGCTGTGTCGCGGTTGTGAAACTATAAGCTAATTGCTTCGACCATTTAAAAAAACGTCGGGTGTTGATCATGGCCATTGACTCTTCTATATCTTTGTGCTGAGAAACTGCGGATGCTCTTATCTTCCGTTGCATCAT
This sequence comes from Sphaerophoria taeniata, assembly GCA_943590905.1. NCBI lineage: Eukaryota > Metazoa > Arthropoda > Insecta > Diptera > Syrphidae > Sphaerophoria > Sphaerophoria taeniata. The sequence continues at coordinate 2,149,081 of OX016540.1, forward strand.
CTGCATTTTCCGTCTCAATTTTCAATAACGCACCTTCATCATCATACCACAAGTTCTTTTTCGGGGGTGGCTGGTAATCTTTGGTGGTCTTGGCTACATTATTAATTATTTCGCGATATTAGTTCCACAAGGTGTTGACATCTGTGGTATTTTGGACGGCGCGGCGGAGAGTCGCTCACTCAGGCGCTCACTATAGTCTCTGGCATTATCCGGAGTGCTAAGGCAACCGATGTTGAACATGTTCCTTTGTGCTGCACGTGTCTTTTTGTCATTTGATAATAATCGAGCTCTAAAATTAGGAACTGCCAGACAGTGGTCAGAGTCGAAATTTGCTCCTCGGAAAGTAATAAGACAAATAAAAATCAAATCTCAAATAAAACCCAACGTGTTGAGTACAAGTAAATGTTCAGGAGGCAAGCTCTTCCTCCTGGAGGTGATATTTAATTGATTGACCCGCATTCAAGTCATTATTTGAAACACGTTTTTTTATATTATTCAGTTCCATCAAAAAGACATAAAATTATTGAACAAAACAACGTAATCCGCATCTTAAACTATGGCACTTGTTAGAGAGCTTATTAACCTCGAGGGAAGTTAAGTATCCGTTTGGCACCATGAGTGCTACTATACTAACTGTACTGTGCTTTTTTCACTCATTTGATAATGGCAAAAAAAAAAAAATAAAGCATTTTAATTCGCAAGCAGGAAAAAATGCGTTTGAATGCAGATTTACTTGACAACTGAGGCTGTTAGAATATACAGCCAATGCGAACCTGGCTTAAAGGATTAGGCTACCAAGCAGAACTTGTTTTCAACTTTCAAGTGAATGGATGCTAGAGAAAATTTGTCTGGTTTTGTATACAAACAACAAGACATACCAGATTGATCGATTTTTAATTATGTGCTTAAAAGTTCATGATCACTCTCAAAACCTCTCTCCATAACGTTATTAATTAACTCGCTGTATTCAAATGAGAACAATCCCAATGAGTCTTTGAAAAACAAATAGACAACAACTATATACATACCTATTATCGATGTTGTATTGTGTTGGCGTTGGTGATAAATTCCACGACATCATAATAATATGGACTGGCGCCAAATCACTGCATTTTTTTGTCCACCTCCATGTACCAGTCTCAATCATCGGACAATGGACAACGGATATCAGATTGTTAATTACAAAATCGAACTGCATAAACAATTAAAAATTCAGTGTAGCAGATACAAATGTATCTGCACCACGACAACGACACCATTATCAGCTTGAAAGTAATGTAACCAAGTTCAGAACCCAGCGCATGCAGTTTCGATTAATTCATTCATAATTTAAATTTACATAATTTTATCGAAGTTCCATGTTCATGAGTTATTATAATATGCAGCGATCTGAACTTATTTGATTCTATCTCAGGCTAGAAGCCCAGTCGAGCTCGTTTCTAGTGCTATGGAGTTATTTTTATGATCGCTGGCGTTCTATGCAAAAGGCAACAACTGACATAGGTTCTAGCTTGCAATGTAATGTGCATAAGACATCTTGCGACATGCTGTGTGTGGTGGGCGTGAGATTTGTTGCCATTGGCATTAGGAATACAGAATTATATTTTTTTCTCTTCTTGCTTAGGGGATTGTGTAAGAAAGTTGTAAAGTGAATGCTCAAGGTGAAGGCAATCGTTTTGTAATTAATGCTCAATTAATTAAGGTTTATTTACACAGGTAGTTAATATTTATGAGCAGTTTATTGTTGTCTGGGAAGAAACTGTCACAACTTTATTCCTTGTATAAATCATTCCAAATGGCTTTTTAAAGCAACGGAATAGATTTTTCAACATATTCTTTTCCTAGTGACATGTCCTCAAATAAGCACTCCCGTACTATCTCATTCCCACTTCATCCCTGATTGGGAAGGACTTACATACTTTCTTGAGGATAGGGCATACGATGCTGAGGTTCCATTCGTCGGGCATGCATGCATGTATAGCTGGCGGATTTTTGGTCGTCATCACCATTATACAGCTCAGCACTGACTGTGGTTCCACTGCTATATTCCCATGATGGTTTCTACAGGCTTCGGTTCGGGGTGTATAACCCCTGGTGGTTTGTTTTACCTTTTTGTAAAACTTATGGTATCCAAGTAAAGAATTCCAAGGACCTTAAAACTTTAATAACCCAAACTGTTTTGATCAATTTAAGAACTAGGTGAATGAAATTTTCCATAAGGGTTCAAGAAACCTGTCTGCCACAAAATTCTATTTGTATGCTCCGTCAACTTGTTGGGGCATCTAAACGAGGCGATCAATTAAATTCCAAAAAATCCAACATTCATAGCCCCTGGATATCAGACTTTTTGGTGTTTACTGAATCCCGCATTTAAATAGACCTCCACAAACCCTAAAGGCTTTTGTGATCTCTCAGGCTAAAAGTCATTACAACTCATCACACTATGATTTATGAGAAACCTAATGTGATGCCTGTTAAAAAATTCAATTTCGTTTTGAGCTAATTTGAATGTTAAATCGTAAAAGAACCATTTTAAAGCACCAACCATCACACAGCCCCACTTGTGTATGTCGTCTTAACACACTTCGAAAGTGTTTAGTTGACCATGGATCCTTTTATAGGCATAATTTCACATGACACATGGTCGTTGGTCAGTTTGCAGACTAGTGTGTTTGCAATATAGTAAACAACTCTAGCCATGAGGTCTATAACGAAAACGATAAATACTATACCGCGGACGAGTGTTTTTTTTTTCTTACTAGCCAAGCCCGCTAAGACCTCTTGAGTGTTGTTGAGTCGCTTTTGAATAAGGAAGTACGTAAACCTATCAAACTATATGGCGCGGAACAAGATTTGTGTAAAACATAAATTTTGAAGTTTGATCTTTTTTTGTCTATTTTATTCAATTTCGTTCATTTTTTCCACGTCTGCACCATGTTTTTCTAACCTACGTCATATCTCAAAATCTGTTGCCAATAAAATATTCTGACCATTACGGAACCCCTATATACACATATGTAGGTATTTGTATACGGAGATTACATTAGAGTTTTGTGTGGTTAGAATGGAACTGCCTACACTCGAATGTGTGGATTTAGAACTCAATTGTTGTAGAATTGTAAAATTCTAACAAATCAATCCGTCACAATGAGACACAGGGAATGTGAACACACAAGAGACCCCTAACTAAAGCACACGGGGCAGTTGCCCAGTGTTGAACATATTTCGATCTAACGTCCATTTGAGCAGCCATCACCACCAAAGTGGTGGCAGGCAATCTAGATCCCCACGCCATGTGTGATTCTGGAATCAGCGTGTGATGTGGTCCCATTTGGGTTTGGTGGAAATCCAGGAAAATAGATATTGGGATTGCGGTGGTGTGGTAAAAAAAAATCACAACATCGTGGCGAGAAAACGAGCTCAGGATAAATCTTTTGTCTGGGAAGCGCTCTTAAATCACGTCGTTATGTGTTTTTATTTACTTTGATGGACTTCTTAGACGGGCAGTTTTTATAGTCACTCTTGAATTGGTTTCGGTTAAGGAATTAAGGAGAGAAAAATCTATGATTTACGACAGCTGCGGGAGTGGTTTGGTACACCCACGAGGAGCAGAGAACCATGCAAATAAATATAAATCTAAAGTGTAACGCAATGAGGATGCGTTCTTAGCAGTTAACAGTTCAAAGTTCGATGGACCGTGTTGGGGTGACAGAGAATTTGGTGCACATTGAGTTTAAAGTCCCTCTTTCCCGAAAAAATTGATTAAATTCGATACAAAAACAAGACTTTCCAAATAAACTCAATTCCCCAGTGTAATGACAATGAACCAAGATGCTGATGAAGATAACATTCAACGCCTTGATTTTCATTTGACAGACAGTGACATTGCATGTGCTTTTCAGCTTTGGTGTTATTTTTTCTTGTCACAGCCTCTCCTTTGTCTTTTTTTATTTTCGTTCAAACTCAAGTCTTCTTTCATAATTTTTTTAGGAAACTCATATCTCGAGAAGAAAGGTGATGAAGATGAAAACCAGACGAGACATGTGAAGAGAAACATTCTCCCAAATAACCGAGAAAAAAAAATAAACACAAAACTGTACAGAACATAAGAAGGAAACGATGATAATGAAAATCAAGTTTGCTGCTCAACTCTTTTGTTTTCGATGCAAAGGAAAAAGAAAATATCAATAAATTGTGATATTGTTGATATTATGACATATGGAAAGTCTATTATCCTCACACGTACACACAGACAGCATAAAGATATAATTTATAATTCACTTTGATTACAAGTTATGAGTCGAGATATTAGATTTAGTCATAGATAGACTCTCTGATGTCGTGTCTCTTTCAATAGAGGATCATCATCAGCGTCATTGACAGCGTTTTCGGTTTGTGGATGGTTATGTTTTGATAGGAAAGAATATTTTTGAGGGGGGACTTGACAAAATATGATTCGTTTTTGATCGTTTGTGTTTAATAACGAAGAAACGTAATACCTCAGAGGTCAAATCGAAATACCTTCGGACAGTGTTATTTTTTCCAATAATGATAATCTGCCATTAGGAAGTTTTGTACCGTTCAGTTTTGTTGTTATTAGTAATGAGGGAAATTGGGTTATTTATTTGGGAGGAGGATTTTATTAATTGAATATGTGGAATCAACGCTAAAATAACAAATCGAGTTTTTTTCAGTGGAGACTCTTGTTCTGTGCATTGTAGACAGAAGGGTACCTGATATAAATCAACCAACAAAAATTGACGAGATGTCAAAATCTAGTCTAAAATCCAATCTATTCACAGGTTGAGTCAAAATCCACAAATTTTAACACCTGAATTATATCAATGTTCTTTCATTCAAACTAATTGAATTCTTTAAATACTAAATTTACTTTCGAATTCACGTCTGGTGCGATGTGGTGGCCCAAACAAACACCAGAACCCCAAAGCATGGTTTTTAGCAGACGAAAATGAAGAAGACGACTCTGAAAGTATAAAAGGCCAAGAGAAATGACCCAACATGATCATTTTCTTGTTCTTCCGTGGCCTTCTATCAAAAAAAGATTTCAGTTTAAACGGCTCCCATTGTGAACCTGACCGGAGCGAGTTACAAATTGTAGTCAATTCTTCATTTGCCCCCATGAACATGAAAACATACACAAATAACTTTGGGGTCTTGGCCAAATAACATCACCGAACCATCATAATGATGACGGCCAGTGTGCGGCCAATATACGTAGGTACGTGCGCAGTGCGTGAGAAGGAGATACTTCTCAAAGAAGCTGACGAAAAAAATCATATATTGTTGGGCATGAATTCTTCCACACACTCATGGTGAGCTCTATTGTTGATTTTCAGTTTCAAATTTTTTTTTTTTTTTGTTCTTTCAAAAATAAATGTATTATTAACAATCAATCAAGTTCACCTCAGCAGTCATTGTTCCCGAGATAAAAGTTTGTCGTTAATTTTCCATAGCTCGCTGGCTCTATATATCTCTTCACATGATGGATGAATACAGAGACACACACGCATGTGTGTGATACATTACTTTTCTGTACGGTTTCGAGTTTCAGTTTTTTTTTATTCGTTTTTTGTTGGTGAGTGCCTGACTTATTTGAAATGTCTCAAAGTTACAACAGGTGACAAAGCTGCGGATACATTTGCCGCATAAATCATAGTCGAATAGCGTAATAGCTATCAGGTTTTTTTTCGAAAAAAAAAAACAAACAATAAATTCCAAAGATTCAGTGATCGACTCTTATTTCGGACAAGTGAAGGAGTTTGTGCTGAAAAAATATTTTGGTATTGGCAAAAAATAACTAATATGTGAGTTATGCTAAATAACCAAACATTCTCGAGCTGTTTGTATGCTGCCAGATCCTAATTGTTGTTGATATTAGGGTTGACTAACAAAACATTAATGGGCACTGTTCTTCCCAATCTGTATTCCAATCTGTTTTCTCAAGCTTGAGATGACGAGCAAAATTCCGCCAGCTGTACAGAACCATGCAATTTGGGTGGAGCAGACCACCAATTCCACCCACCCGACATTGACGAAGTGAAGATAGCGATTTCTAAGCTTGAGTCGAACAAAGCCGCTGGAGCAGACGGCCTAGTCGCCGAACTGTACAAAGCAGCTGGAGATGATTTGGTTAAGAGTATGCACCAGCTCATTTGCAAGATTAAGTCGGATGAGAGCATGCCCGACGAATGGAACATCAGCATCGTATGCCCGATCCTGAAGAAAGGAGATCCCCTGAACTGCACCAACTACAGAAGTATAAGTCTCCTTAACATCGACTACAAGATCTTGTCTGCCGTGCTGTGTGAACGTTTGAAGCCTTTCGTCAACAACCTTATCAGTGCGGCGTCAGAACGGGAAAATATTAACTCTACCGTAGATTTTGGAGAAGACTCAGGAACTTCAAATCGATTTTCAGGTTTTAGACAAGGCGATGCGCTGCCATATTATTTCTTCGACATCATTCTTGAAAATATTGTGTAAAACTCCAACGTCAACACCAGAGGAATAATCTTTCAAAAGTCCGTCCAGCTACTAGTATACGCAGACAACATTGGCATAACTAGAAGAACACAGCGTGATGTCAGTGGAGTGTTCGTGAATCTTCAGACGGGTCTAGCGGTTAACGAGGGCAATACCAACAACACCAGTGCTGAAATCAAACAAAGAATCATACTCTTGCCAATCGCTGCTTCTTTGGACTTAGAAGGCAATTGAGTAGTAAAGTCCTCTCTCGAGCAACTTTTTTGTACTCTCATCATCCCGGTCCTAATGTATTATGCAGAGACATGGATCATGACAACATCGGGGGAAAACGCTTTGGGCTGCTTCGAGAGGAAAATTTCTAGACTGATCAAATTTCCTTGGGTTATCAAAGTTTTAAGGTCCTTGAAATTCCTTATTTGGCTACTAAACTCTCAAAAATTCCTATTATCATTACTTGGGTTATTTTCCTTATTGAACATAAAAGTATTAATGTCTTAACTACGGTAACAAATGTCCATTCTCACCCATCAAGATGATGGCAGTTACCATAAGGAGTTGAAGGCGACAAAAGTAGGTACTTCGAATTGAAGCGGTTGTTTAAATTTTAGACGAATACCAACAAAAAATGTAATTTTCAGAAAAATAATAAGATTCTATCGCGATCAGTGTTGAAGTCGAAGCGCATAAAGATTATGCTCTCTTCCCATAGTGGCGACTGGTGAGAACTTATCTCTCTGTTTTTATGATTTTTTTATTTTTAAGTCTGCTAGCTTCGTTATACACGAACAAGTTGTTGTTATTGTCATACCTCGAGAGTCGTTAAAGAAGCGTGAAAAGTCCCTCTAAGAAATAAAAAAGGGATAAACATCAAAATAAGAAACACAGAGGAATGTCCTTTACCTATGCCACAATCTTCTGCATGAATGACTCATAAGCAGCATCCAACGAAAGCGAGAACACGAAGAACAAGAAAACAAATGTTTTAGAGGCTCCATTCCGAGCTCTATTCGAGCGTCATCATTGTATCTCTGTGAGGAAGACGATCGTGTGTGCGTGTCTATACTGTATCCCAACATTTTGAAGAGCATAACTGGTTTGTTTTGGAAATTCAAACCTTTTTTTGGATTGTTATATGATTTTTTACCTAACAGAGCGGGAGTGCGTGGTATTTACATGGATAGGACGAAGGATTTGCCAATGACATAAAGTTAAAACAACGAGAAACTTCACCAAACAAGACCCATCGCTCGTCACCCGACGCCTCAAGTTTTATCATTTCATCAAACAGCTTCAAGTTAATTGATCATTTCTTTTATTGTCTATTTTCGTTTCGTTTTCAAAACCGTATCTTATTACCTAAATCCAAATCGAAACCATTAATCAATTATTTTTTGTTTTAAATCATTAGAAGAAGAATGAGACAACAAACAACGGCAAGAAACACAACGAATTCCACCCCGCTGTGCTCATTCTTATAATGCTGGTGTACTTCGACAATTTAATGACTCCACTTTGACCTCTTATCGATAGATACAATCACCTACAGCAGGCATGATACACTTAATAGCTTGCAAGGCTTGTTAGTGGTTGCCCCGCTTCATTTCTTGGTTCGTTCGGTCTAATAAAAACAACTACCTGTCTTGTTAAATAGTCATGGTTTTCAATGAGACTTCTTTTGAAGGTGAATTAGATATTCACAAGTTTGGCATATGATGAAGGCGAGGAATACCTGTTGTGACGATGGTACATGACAGGGGTAAGCATTGTTCTGAGAAAGAGCAAATTCTATGTGTTTGAAATCGATTAAGCACCGAATTTGCTTGTCTGAAAATGATTTATTGGTGTTTTGACATTCACTTAGAAGGCGTGAACTGTGTTTAACAAGTCATGAACATTTTATTGATATGTTGATGAATCGAAAAGCTGCTAAGATTTTGCTATTTAAATTGTTGGTACAGCCCTCTCTTAATGAGTTGTTGACTATGGAATGGGACATAAAAGAATTGCGTTTTCCTTGAAGAATTCCGTACCCAGAAAATTCAAAAATTTAAATCTCAAAGCATGTCTCGTAAAACATTACTGTCCAACACATCCTCTCCTTCAAAGCTGTTAGTAGCAATTCCACAACCACAATGACTATAACTCGGACTTTAATAAACTTATTCAATTACCTAGCGCCATGTATAGCAAATCGTTAAAATTCATTTATAGTCAAAATTATTAGTCTATAAAACCGATTTAACATCAGCCATTCAATGAGCTTAAAAACATCTTAATAAAGCTCTGAACGTGCCAACTTTATGCTCCATTTACGACTGAGATGATGTGGAACCAACCTAAGAACCGTTTGAGTCACCTTTAATGCTCACATTACTTTGAACCAAGTCAAATTAATTACCACGTAAACAACTAGCGCCATCGACCTTGTGTTTTTGTGGCATCCATTGAATCAACTACCTACGTTTTATGGGCTTGAAAAAAGTCTCACCAATGATGGCTGATAGTAACTGCGATCGTGCCTGACCTCAGAACATCGGAATTGGCTTCAACACACACACAACGTCCAAGTCCAATAATCAGCAAAGGTTAGTTGGTGTTCGCATTCGAATAAAGTCTCGAGTTCGGGGGCAACAACAATGACAACGATCATTGGATATTGAAATAATGTCCAATTTGGCCTTCCTCTCCATCTGGATACACCAATTAATTAAGCAATTAAGTAGTTGGCACTGCAAGTCATCGTCATCGTCATTGGCGTCGATTCGGTCGTTTTTCACAGCCATAAAGGTGGAGCAAAAGCAAATATCTCGATTTGTATCGCACGACGCCAGTTATAGGTATTGATCGAGCATCGGGCCACTATCCAGCAAACTCCACTTCACAGAAGGACTGCGGATCGGAGTCGGAGCGGTGCGGCACAGTTATTTTCTCTTTTTCGAGATTTGAACATCGCACTATTGATTTGCTTAATAACTTCTACCAGACTTCGAATGCCAAAGAGCACTTTTGACATTAGTCTAGCTCCAAGTGCGGCACAAGCGGGAACTTTAAGATTGCAAAGATACGCGAAGAAGAGATGCAAAACGACGATGTAAAAAAAAGGGAAAAGGTGTTCATCCTCAAGGAGGATGTTTGTAGATACAATGTGTAGATTGAGATGTCGCAGCTCCTGTACGCTGTGTCGCGATGATGTCGCGCCCCAACTTGCCGTATGGTGTCTGTCTCTGGTCTGGTGACGACAACGACGCGACGCACGGCGACGAGCCACTTGAGGTCTGTTACAGAATCAGCACTACACCATCAGGAGGTGCAGGTAACATATGCGAAATTGAAATGACTTTTTGCTATGCAGAGGTATTCAAATTTCTTGTAGGGCATCGCGCTGGGTGCGGTTTATTGTCGATGGGATCCTTGAATTGGGACTGGTGGTGCTTTTAAGTCCTTTGTTTTCATATTTCTTCTTGTGATTCCACAAAAGTTAATTGATATTTAAATTGAAAGTGCTGGATGAGGGTCTTGATTTTGAGATTGTGTAATTTATGCGCCAGAAAAAAAGGTTCTCGATTTATGGAAATTTATTTTCATTTGTGGTGAAGTGAAATAGGAACACTTCAAGCTCGACTTGGAATCAGGCAAGGAAGATTTCGAAGTGATGAATTGATGTCACAATACCAGAGGTTTCTGCTTACAAAAAATAAACGGCATTTAAACTTTATCGACCTTCTTTCAGATCGTCGTTACTCATTTTTTTGCAAGAATCTTAAATCGAGTAAGTGCACTGAAACTTATATTGAAAAACCAAAGCTTAATTGGCTTTCATTCTTCAAATGTTATCCTGAGCTCGTGTGACAAATTGGGAGGGCCGACAATTTAGTGCGATTCCGAAGGGCTGAGCTGAAAAACACATTTTTTTTCCAAAATCATCTACAAAATTTTCCAGCCAAGGTTTGCATAACAGCCAACGAAAAAACAAAAGAGTTCAACAGCGAACTTTATTTTAAAAATTTACTTCTTAACACATAAATGAAAGGAGTAAAGAACACGCGGGTACTTCATGTCTTACAACGCATTAAATATTTCGAAATTCAGATGTGACACGAACGCCGGAAAATACAGTCTTTGATATCCATGGTGTGACAATATTCCCAATTCCCAAACCAAACCAAACATTTTTCAATATTGTAAAACCACTCTGTGGTGATTGGGATCTCGTCCAAATTATGTCCCATTGATATTTCTTGATTGTTCTTTCCCAACTCAATAATTTGTAGATCAAAATTAAACCTCAACATTCCACAATAAGACCCCACTTTCCACATTGTCCACCAAAATGGTTTGATCAATGATGTGCTCAGATTTAAGCCAAAGTCGAAATGTCTCGACCCAGATTCCTTATCGATGGTTCAGATTTTATTTCTCTGGGAGTAGGTTGATCTATTGTCGATGACGTTATGTTTCAGCATCTCGTCTAGCTAACTTGTTCCTTCTCTTTTTTTCGTATTTCTTAATAAGTCACCATTGGAACTGATATTTTATTTTTTATATTCAAATTCGTGACTTGGTACTTACAAATTTCGTTGCTCGCTTAGCAGGAGGTAACAGTGAGCTCCTGTCTGATGCTGCCGCAGTTGGTTCAACCGAAATAAAAGTACCATCTGAGAGTTTGGGCTTTCCATGCCGGTCGGGGTAGCTTACTGAGTGAGTGATATCCTCGGTTTTGTTAACTCTTGTTGAATTAAGCTCTGCTAATGTTGCTGCATTCACACTCGAACTGAAAATTTGGCATTTAATTCAATTGGCAACCCAAAAGAACTTCCAATTAATTTACCTGCCTATATTCCCCTTTGGATTGGATTGGTTTTCTTTTTTTTTGAATTAACGGTACTCGAAGTTGAAAAGGTAATACATCACCTCAAGACTCGGTTTATAGTGTTTGATGGAGAAAGTTTCAATGCGAACTAAATATGGAAACTCTTAGGAGTTCACAAATTTAGTTCTATGCTTTGCCTGCTACCGGAATACCTACTTGGCTCGCAGTCAATAAATATTTGCAGGGATCAGAGGTCAAAAATGGTTTTAACTGCAAAGACTGGCTGGTGTTTTAGCCTACGAAGAGATAAACTGCTGCCGAAAGTAGAGATTTTTATCGCTACTCCTTAAATGGCGTTATTTTATTGGGGTTTAGATTTTATTTAAGGGCAAGACATTCACCGTTTCCAAAAGATGATGATGGTGCCTTGTTTTAATGGCATATGGGAAGAAGTTTTCAGGTTGTTGTAGGTAGGTTGATGTATTGGAAAAAGTCTGTTTGTGAAGGAGTGCGATAAAATGCTACCTTATTGCAAATTTTCGATAATTTTAAAGAAATTCTTTTGCGTGATGACATAACTTTTCTATTAATTTAGGTTAACATCGGATTTCAGTTTTGACCTAAGCATTTCAGTTTCTTTTCCTTGAAATAAGGTATGCTAGGGGCAGCTTCTAATTTTCGAGTAAAAGTAGCTTGTTTCCTCCATGGCCTTACGAAGACTGTTTTTTCCACCTTCACTCATAATGATTCAATCGTACACTATTAGATTCTCAAAGACATCTTCAATGAGCTATGACAAATAGATCTTAAAACTGACAGGATACGCTATTTTTGTTCCAATCAGGACAGATGGCTATCTCTTGGCAATTTACGGTTCTCCGCATTCCATGTTGCAGTTTCACTCAAACAAATATTAATCATAACGAAAAGAAAGAAGACCCTCACCGCCACCACAACCTCACAAAAACCTCAAACTCACTACTTTTCCAGTTTTGTTCGTTTACAAATTAATCATAGAATTATGTCCTCACTTGATACGATACATTTCCGTCTCACACCTGCGTACACTTAACACGATTTCCAATCCAATAAATTAAGTCACCAGGAGAATTGAAGAGAATTGTCCCATTTATTTGGAGCATACGTATCTCTATAGACTAGCTGTTAGCTGATTGAAATAACCGGAGCCGGAACGAACGCCAACATCATCTTTAACAACATTTCTGCTTCAATTGAACTATTTTCTTTTCTTTTGGTATTGCTGCTATTGACTTAATCCACTTTTGTGTGTGCCACACCTCGCCCAAGGATGGGAAAGTGCTGTGCTTGTTGCACTTTCATCCGTTGCCGTAGTTGTGGTTACTGATTAAACAGTGCTATGGGCTAGTGTTGCCATTTCTGAATGGAAAACAGATTTTAGACGGGAAATGCATCCAAATTGAAAGAAATGGCATCACTGGGAACGAATATACTTGAAATAGAGAAATGCATTGTAAAATTTCAATAAGAAATCAACTTTTGGCAACAAGTCCACGAAAAATTCACCTTGAACAAGCTTCCCCTTGAATCCCCTCAGGCCAAATCTGATTGATGACCATTGGGAATAACTCCGTATTCACACGTTGCCATCGCCCAAACAATGTGGGCGCTTAAAGAATCAAGTTCTTTCTATCTGCTTAAACTACGCGCTTTCAACCAAACAACCTCCCATCGGAGGAGAGCGCATCCGAATGCAACCGAAACGAATCACACAGGGTCAAACTCTGCTGTTTACATTGCTCAGGCATCACCTCTAGTGGAAGTAGCTAGTTGAGTTAATAGTTGCATTCGATATTGGATAGCCCGTTTAAAAAGTAATTAAATCTGCGCACATGGCCAAATGTGTTGGTTCAGATCGAATGCTCGTTGTTAGAGGCCTTTTCGAGTCATACCAATGCCACCACACTCATATGTTTGGTCTAGTATCGAGTATCGACATCGAGGTTGGTGTGTGTATTATGGTTTTTGAGTGATGAATGGAACAGATTGTGTTTCAGTTGGAGGAAAAACAAAAAGTGGGCCAACATTATTGGCGATTTGTTTCACGCATGTGATTATGTTGCGTGTGTTTTGGCCGGAAAACATTTGTTAACAACAAGAAAATCTACCATGCCCAAAGAGCATGACGTCCTCAGACTGCCATAGATAGACTCGGATTCTGAGTATATCCGAATTTGACTCCGACTAGCTCTACTGCACATCACGACTAAGACGACGACGACGACCGTCGCTCGACGCGATGTAGAACATGGGATGGTTGGTTGCATGCGCTGCGATCGACCACCACCGATGCCAAGTGGAGTTATTTCTTGGCGTCTCGGACTCTTTTGGTTCGCATTGAAAGTAGTTCATCGACGTAACTCAATGTGTCAATCGATTTGAAATTGACTTTGTGACTGAGTGTGTCTGGAGGTAGAAATTCTGTTGTCAATGTGCGGCGCACGGGCATATGAGGAGCTGGAGCGAGGCGGTATTTATTGCTTATTTGAAAAATCAAGCACTCTTAAGTAGGCCAGCAGTAGAAATTTATGTAAGGAACGGCCAAGACACAAAAATCGTGTATTAGAACCTATTGACATGGCGTTTTCTTTGGAATATGAACTTTGCTTTACTGCGCGAGTATCAGGCATGGCGTTCATAGGCATGCATCAATCTCTTATTGCGTTAACTTTTACGGATTTTTTACAATGTAGGTATTGTATTTGTTGAAAGAATAGGCAGTAAAAATATAAAGTACAAAAAGTTCCAAGTTCATCTTTTTTAATTATAGGTGCCTTTCACTGACTTTTCGTCCAAGGTATTTGGCTTTTGTTGATTTTGTTCAGTTAGTATGTTGTGCGTGCGTCAGCTGCAGTTATATTCTCACCAAACTTACCAAATTATTTCAGTCTGTTCAACAGTTTTTTAGGCACGTTGATTGTCTTCCATTTTCCTACATCCCTAGCTTTGAGTCCTACAACAAAAGCTCGTCGAAAAATAATTTCAGAATATCAAAAAAGTCCAGGACCAGTCCTTGATAAGAAAAGTTGAAGAAAATTGTTGGACCTTTTTTTAGAGTCCAAAGTCCATTCAACAGTTCGACAGCAACTGCAAGTGCTTCGAGCGATCTCAGGCAACAATCAACCTCTATGTTTGTTCAGACTGACTATGACTAATAGCACTTCTCGTCAAGCTATTTGACTTTTTGCCCCAACCAACTGTTTACATACACAAGTCCCTCTAGACAATTGGTCATCGAGAACAACACTCCTAGGAACGGTTGCTTTCGCAAGAAAAAAAAAATTATTAACTTGGCGCCAATGTGTTGAGAGCATTCTGCACAAAGGTAACTTTGCTTTTGCTCGCTTATCGCTCTGTGACTGAACTGAGACAAAAGGAATTTGTAGATACAGGTGATGGATTCCTGGTGTCGGCTGTTGACTCAGCGCGCAGCACTTTGGTAAATTTTATTTCCTGCAAACACAATGCTCAGACTCACCACAAGAGGTGACATTATGAGCAAGTTTTCAATGCGGCTGCCCCGATTACGCTGATGGCTCGAACGAACAAAGTTGATTCATTGTAATTATCAGGTGGACTTAATGGCCAACAATCAATATGTTTATCACCCCTGAATTTGGTCGTTCGGTGGATTGTTTCCGCGTCGTTTCGCGGGTGTTCGTTTCGTCGTCGTTGTTGTTTGTATTGTCAATTAGCGAAAGACTTATACAGCCGCTCTTCCTCACCACCGTGCGTCGCCGATCATATGTCGCCGAAGCACCACTTAATGTGACTTTTTCCTGTTTTGTTGGTGTTCTTCTTTTTGTTCCTTGTCCAGCTTTATGGAGACGAGCACATCTTTATCAGTAATTTATCAAGGGTAGTATTTCTTTGGGATGCATTCCTTTTTTTTGGTTGGTCTTTTGATTTTGTTTTAGTTGTCGAAACAAAATCGACTGTTAAGTGGTCATTATTGAAAAGAAGTCTTCGGTGACCGCGATTTCGGCAAAGGTTTTTAGGACTTTGGATATTGTGTGTGTGTTGCACAAATCAATTCGTTTTTAATGGAGCGCAGGCATGGTTATCTCGCTTGAAAGACGAACGAAGGGCAGGAGGTGCTAATGTGATGAAACCGTAACGCAGATATCGAATGCAACCGGGGCTAATTGATTTTTGATGTCCCCTTGTTCCAAAACGAAGAAAGAAAGGAACTGCGATTGTATCGGGAATAAGATTTGCCCAAAATTTGGTTTCTTTGAATTTCTTATGAGAATTTTTCGGCCTATTCTGGACGACGACGGAATGCATGAGTATTCCAATACGTTTGAAAAAGTTGTCGTTTCCTTGGAAAAACTGCGAGTTCTCATTTTCACTTGATTTGGACACAAAAGAGAAATTAATTGCAAGCCTTTTTCGCAAGCTATCTGTTAACATCTCTCTCAAGAGAAACAACAACTTCCATTTCTCATTTATGGAAGGGGGAACAAAAAAGCCATCATCAAACCATAACCATCAATTCCCACATTGCCCAGACAACGCATGCCGCTGTCGAAGTGCCTCGCTCCGTGCGTCGTCTAGCCAAAGCATTCACCGTTACACGATCTGCAAGCGTGTAAATCCATCGCTACTATCTACCGCTCCCACCACCGCCACACCGACATCTGACACTGGACCAACCGCACATCCCATATAAAAATAAGAAATACACGATCAACGACCACGACAACATAAATAATTTGATCTACAAAATAGTACAAGTTCAAAGACATAAATTACATAATATTAGGTTAACTCGCATCACACTAAAAGCTTCCCAGTTGCTAAGCCTGGACGCTGACTATAAAGCAGCACCAGCCAAGACAGCATCAGCATCTGACTCTGACATCTAAGTCCATGATCATATGCTGGTTGTTGGTGAATACAAACCTCTTTTGAAGCGGCAATGAAGACACCGCGGCCTCGGCAACACACCAAGAAAACACAGACAGACAAGACCACGACCGACGCGACGAGCGACGACGACGGGTAAATGGACAAAACGGAACGGTGCAGTTCGGTGGTTCTTTTTTTGTGCGTATCTGCTGGTGGCAGATGCATTCTCATGCTTTCATATAGTTGCACTGGCAGCGTGCAGCACGGTAGTAGCTGGCGAGATCATAGATCAGAATTTCCGGAGCCGTATAGCTGGAGATAGACGGCTAGAAGTCAACTTGGTCAAAACCATCCGCCACACAATTGAATTCCATTACAAATATTTATATACCTATTGATAGTGCGGGCAGGGGAGGCGATCTAAGCAGACGAGCGACAGTTGGCTGAGGCAGAAGAAGTGTATACAAGTACCAGCAGCTAGCCGTGACAGAAAGAAAACGGACGATTAAATTTCCCAATTAAGAAGCACTTAAAGACATCATGCGAGGATAACATGTCAAAAGAGATTTTCGTTTATCTTGAAGCGCTTTAGCGCTGTCAAATTGTGGCTTACCTTTGACGAATACTGAATGAAAAGTGTGCAAGGTTGTTTATGATAGTTTGTATCTACTTTCTACTGCACTAACAAATTTTTGATGCTAGGTTAGGTTAGCAAAAACAAACGAACGACTCTTCCTAAAAGGCTTAGCTCATTCTCATAAAATGTTGTGTGTACAATCTCCTTCCTTCCTTCTGCAATCGCCCCTAAACGAAGTCTGTGGAGACCATCATGGGAACATTGTAGTAGAACTGCAGTCAGTGCTGAGGATATAGAAAAACCACTTTTCTAAGTGATGACGAGCAAAATTCCGCCCGCTATACAGAACCATTCAATTTTTGTGAAGCAGAATACCAATTCCACATCCCTTGCATTAACGAAGTGAAGATAGCGGTATCTTCGGTTAAGTCGAACAAAGCCGCTTGAGTAGACGGCCCAGCCGCTGAACTGTACAAAACAGCTGGAGATGATGATAAGGAGCATGCACCAGATCATGTGCAAAATTTGGTCGCTCGGCGAATGGAACCTCAGCATCGTATGCCCGATCCTCAAGAAAGGAGATCACCTGAACTGCACCAACTACAGAGGTATAAGTCTCCTTAACATCGCCTATAAGATTTGTCGTGCTGTGTGAACGTTTGAAGCGTTTCGTCAACACACACAACAGTGTGGCAGAGGACCTGAACCAACTTGGCGTGCCAATTTGGAGACAGCTAACTAGGGACCCAGCTGGATGAGGCCCTGGTGCCTGGTCCGACTTGGACTGTAGCTCCATCATAAGTAATGAATTTTTTACTTCGGAATATAATGTTTACCGTAAAGATGGTCTTTTGGGGGTTAGGCCTGGAAGAGGGGTACTTATAGCAGTACATTCAAGGTATGATAGTTCAATTTTTGAAATTCCTAACACCGACCAAATTGAATTGATTTGCGTTAAAATCACTATCAAACGGAAAATCATCTTTGTTGTGTGCTGTTACATAAGACCTTGCAGTCCAATTGAAACTTACCAAAATCTTATCACAGCAGTTGACAATCTGGGTGACACTATGGAGGTACATGATGGCTTATTACTCGTTGGGGATTTCAATCTCCCTAACCTGTCATGGTCGCGATCCGAGGATGACTCTCATTTCGTTGTTAGTAACGCAACAACCGAAAAAGAAATGTTATTTACTGACAATCTGTCTGATTGCGGCTTGCATCAGATTAGTGATGTCAAAAACAACTTGAGCAGACAACTCGACCTTATCTTTTCCAATGAAGCAACAAACTGTATAGTAGAGGAAAGTAGCTTAACTCTTTCCACCATTGACATTTTTCATCCGCCTTTGTCTTTAACTTATGCCTACGAACATAATAATTCCGAAGTTGAATCTGAGAACTCATATCGTTTTAATTTTCGAAAAGCTAACTTTGCCCAACTAAACGAACTTCTTAGTAACATAAATTTTGACTTAATTTTGAACGAATCTGGAAGCAATAGCATCAATACCGTAACAACTAACTTCTACTCAATAATTTTTGAATGCTTTTTTCTATGTGTGCCCTATGCACCACATAAAAATACCTCACCGTCACCTCCATGGTATTCAAGAGAACTTCGTACACTCCGCAACTCCCGAAATAGTTTATGAAAAAAATATTTAAGATCTAGATCAGAAACAGACTATTCCTCCTATTTAGTAGTGTACAACGAATTCTCTGCTCTCTCAAAACTCCTCTATGAAGCATATATCAATCAAATGCAATTTGATATCATCTCAGATCCCAAACGCTTTTGGCAATTCATCAACATAAAAAAAAAATCGGATGGATATCCTATACACCGGGAGCCCTCAATCCTAAAAGTGCACTTACACGGATTTCAAAATTTTTTATATTAAAAGATAGTTTTAGGAAATACCAACAAATTAAGCCCGGTATGACGAGGACTATCCTGGCACCAGTATTTTTTGCATTTTTTGCATTATTAATAATTTGCACTTATCGCGGATTTTAATTTTAAATAGCGCATATTATTGGAAATTTAATGTGCTTTCAGGAAAAAATGGTATGACAGCTGCCATCCTGGCACCAATGTCTGTCATACCTATTTTAAAATTTTGTCACTCATGTTTTTAAAATAGGTATGACAGAAATTGGTGCCAGGATGGCAGCTGTCATACCATTTTTTCCTGAAAGCACATTAAATTTCCAATAATATGCGCTATTTAAAATTAAAATCCGCGATAAGTGCAAATTATCAATAATTATTAATAATGCAAAAAATTGCAAAAAAAATACTGGTGCCAGGAAAGGCCTCGTCATACCGGGCTTAATTTGTTGGTATTTCCTAAAACTATCTTTTAATATAAAAAATTTTGAAATCCGTGTAAGTGCACTTTCAGGATTGAGGGCTCCCCGCCTACTAATACCCTTAATTATTTCGATCACTCTTCTAATGACTCAAAAATTATAACTAATTTGCTAATTTCTTTAGTCTTGCTTTTTCCGACAGTAATTTTGTACCTGATGCTGACTATTTCACTTACTTGAAGAATTGTAACCAAAAATCATTGGTATCGATCAACATCACTGTTGACGATGTGGTTAACAAAATAAATAAACTTAAGGATGATTTCTCTTCGGGACCTGACGGTTTACCTGCGATTGTATTAAAGAAGTGTGCAGCTAATTTGGCTCAGCCTCTTACTACTCTTTTTCAAAAGTCTCTTTGTCAAAGAATTTTTCCATCTATGTGGAAAGATTCTTTCATAATACCTATTCACAAGAAAGGCTGCAAATCAGATATCTCTAACTACAGGCCGATTGCCAAATTATCCTGCATTCCAAAACTTTTCGAAAGTATTATCTTCGACACTATGTACTTTCATTGCAAATCATTATTTTCGGCCAAACAACATGGGTTCCTAAAAGGGAAATCAACGACCACAAATTTAACTGAATTTGTTTCTTATGCAATAAACTCAATAGAAAATAAAAAAGAAGTTGGCGTTTGATAAAATATCCCACAATATTATTTCTTTCAAGCTTTCTTTCAGGCTAAAGGATTCCCTCCTGGTTTCATTGAATGGATGAATTCATACCTATCCAACCGTAAATATCGCGTTTTATTTAGATCTTCAATATCAGAACCATTTACTGCAAAATCGGGAGTCCCTCAAGGTAGTCATCTAGGCCCTATTATTTTTATTCTGACTATTAATGACGTAGAATCTGTGATTGAAAATTCCCAAGTTTCAATGTACGCAGATGACATGAAAATCTTTAGAATGATTTCTTCACCCGATGATGCTTTACCCCTGCAGGCCGATTTAAACAATTTCTATGTTTGGTGTCAAAAAAACAATTTAGAACTTAATGTTTCCAAATGCCAAACTATCACATATTCCCGTATGCGGTTCCGTCAGCAAACACGGGACTATTATATCAACGAATGTATTGTTCACAGAGTAACAACTATCCGAGATTTAGGGGTTATTTGTGATAGTGAGCTTAACTTTAGGTCTCACTATGACAATATCGTAGCCAGAGCTATTTTTGCTTTAGGTTTCGTCAAACGTTGGTCCAAAGAATTTTCGGATCCTTACGTTACGAAATCTCTTTATACCACTTTTGTAAGGCCTGTTCTTGAATACGCCAGCCAAGTATGGTCCCCTTATCACCAAGTCCATATAAAGAGAATTGAAGCAATACAACGTAGATTCCTCCGTTTCGCCTTAAGAGGACTTTCATGGGTTGACAATTTTAACTTACCTCCGTATCAAGAACGGTTGCGGCTTATAAACTTACAATCTCTAGAAAAACGTCGTGAAGTTGCCGATATTATTTTCGTACACCAAATTCTATCCGGTGCTACAGAATCTTCCACCCTCCTTGAGGCAATGAGTATTAATGTTAACTTTCATTCTCTAAGATCGGTTCCCCAATTTCATCTAGCTCATCACAGAACTGATTACGGCTGTAATGAACCAATTACGAGAATGTTACGTAAGGTGAACGAAAACTCAAACATTTTTGATTTCAACCATAGCAAGATCACACAAAGGAAGCTTTTGTACTGTACTTCCTTAAACAACTAAGAAAAAAATAATTAAATACGTATTTGTAGTAGAGAGAAACTGACTCTTTTTTCTTTTTTTTTTTCTTTTTTACGAACTTGACAAGTGTCTTCTATACGCTTATTTATTGTTTTTTTTCGTGTTTTTATAATTTTTTTTTGACTTTAAAATTTTAAAATTTTTCGATTTTAAAATTTTGCATTTTTTTTCTTTTTTGCTTTTTGTAAGATTTTAATTTGTACTTGCTTGCATTAAGCAGTCCCGAACTCTTGTCTTTCTGATATTCGTATAGCCAACGCTTTTTTTTTATTTTATTTTTTTACAAATAATTTCTAACTAAGCGCCGATACGACTAGCAACCGAAATTGCAATCGTACTCGGTGAAAATGGACCCCAGCGCGTGCGGTATCTGGGGGGGAAAGAGGCGTGGGAATAATTAATTAATTAAGTAACTTGTGTATACAATGTGATCATATAAGTTATGACAGGCTGGTCACCCCAATGCAACTGCTTCATATTTTGAAAAAAACAACAAAATTGCATTGCAAAAACAATAAAGTTACAAAAATAATAAATTTTCCACTCGTCATACCCAAGCCACTCGTAATACCCAAGCCACTCGTCATACCCAAGCCGTTCTCATTTTGTGAAACCAAGCTTAAGTAGTTTTCAAAATTGTTCGCTCTGGTGAGTCAGTCTATTTCTTGCGGTAGAAAGCTCAACATTATTTGACTCATCAGCTTCCTCATAGAGGAATAATTATAAAATTATAAAAACTGTACATAAAATTTATTATAAAATAAATAAAATTTATAAATTTAAAATTGAAAAATAAACTCTTATAATTGGCGCCCAACCTTAAGTGTACCGCGTTCTCTAAAAATATTTAATAAATAAAGTTTCATTAAATAATAGTTCGCTACACTTCACTGTGATCCACGTTTTGGCCGGTGTTCCCTATTTAACTACCTCATCAGTAAGGTGCAACAAATATAATCAGTTTATAAAACTGAAAAAGAAAAAGACTAACTACGAGTTCTCGTTAATTATAAAGAACAAAAACGGAAAGTTTACGAAATTGAAAAAGTGACGAATATTTCACTTAAATCGAAAAGCAGCGTGCAAAAAAAAAGAACAAGTTTAAAAAAAAAGTAGAAATTGAAAAATACTTAAAAAAAACAAGTACAACACAATAAAAAATTATCATCAAATAATAAGAAAATCCTAAGGGAAAATATATAAAAACTCTAAAAAGACAAAATTTGTGACTGGAAGTTGAAATAAAACACGTGCTATCTACAAGCAACAAGAGAAGACCATCAACATCAAAGTTATTACTAGGTACATATATAATAAAATTATGCATAAGCGCATAAGCTTAGAATTAACCCATATATATGTCTACATTAAAATTTATTAATAAGTCTAATTAATCTAATTAATTTTGTGAATTCATTTTGGACATACAATTTATATAATAAAATTATTCATAAGCTTAGAATTAACCTATACATATACACATTATTTCTTTTCATTCAAAGTTTGTAAATATTATCTACATCTACTATTTATTAAAAAGTCTAATTAATCTAATTTTGTGAATTAATTTTTGTATACACAATTTATATATTTCTGTTCTTTTACTACTGGATTATCTCTTACGTTTTTTTGAATCAGTGTAAAAATGAACAACGAACAAATTAATTCAATAATTGCTGCTGCGGTTCACGTTGCAACCGAGCAAACTAGAGCAGCACTTAGCAGTACAATTGAGGATTTGACGACTCGGCTCAGGGCATTAGAAACACCTGCTGCTGTTGAAGTGTATCAACCAGTTACTATTGAAGCTGGTAAGATATGCGAAGAGTCGTTGGACTTAGTAAAGTCTCTGCCTGAATTTGGGGGTCAACAAGTAAGGTATATTTCTTGGCGTCAAGCTGCATTTGCCGCATATAAACTATTTGAAGGGTATGAGGGAAGTTCCAAGCATTACCAGGCGGTAGCCATAATAAGAAATAAAATTATCGGTTCTGCGGACCAGGTCTTAGCTTCCTTTAATACCGTACTCAATTTCAAAGCAATCATTTCGCGATTAGACTTTACGTATGCAGATAAGAGGCCTGTGTATCTTATTGAACAGGAAATGTCTACTCTCCGCCAAGGTCGGTTGTCAATTGTAGAATTTTACGACGAGGTTGAGAAGAAATTAACCTTGATTATAAACAAAACAATAATGCTGCATGAAGGAAACAAAAACCTTGTCGAATCTCTGAGCCAAAAATATCGGCAGGACGCATTAAGGATATTTATTTCTGGTTTACATAAGCCTATGTGTGACATATTATTTTCGTCACAACCAGCTGACATGCCAAGCGCTCTTGCTCTTGCACAGGAGTTAGAAGCAAACCAAGCGCGATATTTATTCGCAAATTCCTTCTCTAACAGGAATGAACGCTCTTTGAATTTTACCCCACGGCATAATCTTAATCATTACTATAGTCCTAAAAATTCACCACACTATAGACCTGTCGACACTTTCTCAACACAAAATAAACCAACGCCAATGGAAGAAGATCCTACCGTTTCCCATTATAGAAATCCAACAGCCTTTCAAAATCCGAATTATGTCCAAAGACCTGTAGAAAACCAAAATAATTTGCAAGGTTCTATGCAGCATTCAAATCGTCATCCAAGACCTATGCAAAATCCAAATCAATATCAAAGACCTTTTTTTAACGCCAATCAACTAAAACGAAATCGCGATTCTGATCGACACACGCTTCCAAAACATCAAAGAGTCAATCATCTTGATGAACCTCTCGCACCGACCACTACTGCAGAACAGTATGAACGTGAAAACTATGTCCGAAATTATAATGAGCTGAGGTATTACAATAATTGTGATCCAGGGTTGTCAGAAGATGATGATTTTGAAGATCAAAACATAGATAACAATAAAAATTTTGAAACACAAGACGAAATCAATTTTTTAGGGGAAAGTCCCTCCTGCCATACGTCGGTCGAACTCTGGCGGGAAAAGAAATAAAACTTTTAGTGGACACGGGTGCCTCTAAAAATTATGTTAAGTATTTTAATGCACTTAAAGCTATCAAACCCATTGACAAACCATTTTATGTTAAGTCTATACATGGCACAAGCCACATTACGTCCAAGTGTATCATTAATATTTTTAATAAAAATGCTACCTTTTTTCTACTTCCAACTCTAAAAACATTTGATGCTATCATAGGGTTTGACTTTCTTAATGAAATAGGAGCAAAATTAAACCTCGAAAAAGGAACTTTAAAGTACATTGGAGGCGAGGAAAAACTTCTCTACTTTTATTGCAGGGATGTCAATAATATCCCTATACAAATAAATAATATTCCAACAAATATAAATGACCAACTATTCTTATTATTGGCCAGAAATTCAAGAGTCTTTGCCGATCCCAACGAATCCTTACCTTTTAACACGAAAGTTGTTGCAACTATCAGAACGACAGATAATGAACCGGTTTACTCTAAAGCCTATTCATATCCTATGTCTGCGATTGATTTCGTCAACAATGAAATTGTTAATTTATTGCAGAATAAAATAATAACACCTTCGAGGTCTCCCTATAACAATCCTGTATGGATCGTTGACAAAAAAGGTATTGACGAGACAGGGAAACAGAAGATGCGTATGGTGATTGATTTCAGGAAATTAAATAGTAAAACGATTAGCGACAAGTATCCAATCCCGAATACAGGAGTGATTTTGTCTAACCTAGGAAGGGCTTCATTTTTTAGTACCTTGGATCTTAAATCAGGGTTTCACCAAATACTGTTGTCTGAGCGTGATAGGGAGAAAACGGCTTTTTCTGTCAATAATGGGAAGTACGAATTTCGTAGACTACCTTTCGGGTTAAAAAATGCACCCAGTATTTTCCAAAGGGCGATAGACGACGTGTTAAGGGAAGAGGTAGGCAAATGCTGCCATGTCTATATCGATGATGTAATCATCTTTTCAAAGACCGCAGAAGAGCACCTTCGAGATGTTGATAAAATCTTAAACCTGCTCTTCGAAGCTAACATGCGAGTTTCACGGGAAAAGTCCAATTTTTTTAAGGAGGAAGTTGAGTTTTTGGGATTCGTAGTGTCCAATAAAGGAATCAGAACATGCATAGATAAAGTTAAGGACATTATAAATTATGAGGTTCCTAAGACACTTCGGAGTTTGCGGTCATTTCTCGGACTTTCTGGTTATTACCGGCGGTTTGTTAAGGACTATGCACAGATTGCGAAGCCCTTAACAAAGTTTTTGCGGGGTGAAAATGGAAACGTAGGGAAAAATCAGTCAAAAAACTTGAAGCTAGAACTAGATCTCGAAGCGCTCGATGCTTTTGAGAGAATCAAAAAAATTCTGGCTTCGGAGGACGTGCTCCTTTTGTATCCGGACTTCGAGAAACCCTTCGATTTGACGACTGACGCTTCCTCTCATGCCATTGGTGCTGTCCTCTCCCAAGATGGCAGACCGATTACGATGATATCTCGTACATTATCCTCTACTGAAGAAAGCTACGCTACTAATGAAAGAGAGCTTCTGGCCATTGTTTGGTCATTGCAGAAACTACGCAATTATTTGTATGGAGTTAGTCGGCTCAACATATATACAGATCATCAACCTCTGACTTTTGCCATTTCGGACAAAAACCCAAATGCAAAAATTAAGAGGTGGAGGGCTTTTATAGAGGAGTTTTCGCCAACATTTTACTATAAACCAGGTAGGGAAAACTTCGTTGCTGATGCCTTGTCGAGACAGCATATAAACAATCTAGATCAAGAACTTAACTCCAGCTCTTTAACAGTTCATAGCGAAGCTTCCTTAACCCAAACAATAGCAAGTGTTCAAAATCCATTAAATTGTTTTAGGAATCAGATAACAATTAATTCAGGGCCAGAACAAATAAGAAAAAGCAAAATAATTTTCAAGACCCGATTTAGACACTCGATTACGTTTGACACCATTGCAAACCTTTTACTAATGTTAAACGAAGTAGTAAATCCCAAAGTTACAAATGCCATTCACTGCGATCTACCAATTCTGGCTCAAATTCAAGACCAACTGAAATCCTCCTTTCCTTCAGTAAAATTTGTTTTTACAAAAAAATTCGTAACCGATATCTTCAACCCAAATGACCAGACAGAAATCCTTGCCACGGAGCATAATCGAGCTCATCGATCGGTTCGTGAAAACACAAATCAAGTGTTGAACGATTATTTCTTTCCAAATATTCGAAAGCGTTTTAAGGAAATTGTCTCTAGCTGTAGGATATGCAATGAAGCAAAATATCAAAGACATCCACCAAAACCGGCAATAGGAGAAACACCTATACCGACACATTCGGGCGATATACTTCATATGGACATTTATTCAACGGCTGGAGCGCATTTCCTGACGTGCACGGATAAATTTTCAAAATTTGCGGTGGTTAAACCAATAAAATCAAGAGCGATAATCGACATAAAGGACCCAATTTTAGAATTGCTAAATTTGTTCAAAAATACAAGAATTATTGTTTGTGACAATGAGAGATCCTTTTTATCAGAAAGCATACAATCTTTGCTCAGGGACCATTTCAATATTACTATGTTTAATACACCACCCTTTCACAGCATTACAAATGGACAGGTGGAAAGGTTTCATAGCACCTTAACGGAAATAGCTAGGTGCATTAAACTAGAGAAAAACATCAGTGATACTTCTGAGCTCCTTTTACTTGCCACAGTCAAGTACAATAGGACGATTCACTCGGTCACTAATTATCGGCCCATTGATATTATCCACTCTATTTCTATTCAGTTGGAAAAAGAAGTAAGAGAGAAACTAGCCGTCACGCAAAAAAGAAATCTTAATTATCACAACAGACAGAGGCAAACTAGGACCTTCGAACCAGGAGAAAAAGTTTTTGTTCGAACCAATAAACGAATCGGCAATAAGTTTAGAAAGTTGTTTGTTGAAAAAATTGTCCAAAAAGACTTAGGGACTACAGTTGTTATTGACAATAAGAAAATCCATAAGGAAAACCTAAGATAGTTTGATATGGTTGCAACTGAATTCAGTACTAAATGATTCGTTAAAAACTTTTTTACCTTCTTTAAATTACTAGTTTTTTTATTTAATCCAGTATTAAAGAAATAAGAAACTGATTATAAACCTAAATTTAATTTATTTTTATGAATCTCTATGGTATTTCTTTATAGATGTGAAATAAATATGTATTATAATTTAAGCCTTATAAAGTAAAGTATAATATATTGATATGAAGCCGTGGACGTCATCATTTGAGAAGGGGAGAAGTTATGACAGGCTGGTCACCCCAATGCAACTGCTTCATATTTTGAAAAAAACAACAAAATTGCATTGCAAAAACAATAAAGTTACAAAAATAATAAATTTTCCACTCGTCATACCCAAGCCACTCGTAATACCCAAGCCACTCGTCATACCCAAGCCGTTCTCATTTTGTGAAACCAAGCTTAAGTAGTTTTCAAAATTGTTCGCTCTGGTGAGTCAGTCTATTTCTTGCGGTAGAAAGCTCAACATTATTTGACTCATCAGCTTCCTCATAGAGGAATAATTATAAAATTATAAAAACTGTACATAAAATTTATTATAAAATAAATAAAATTTATAAATTTAAAATTGAAAAATAAACTCTTATAATTTATATGCATATAAAAATGGTTAAGGCTTACAACTCTTACTAACTGGCGGCCCCGCAGATGTTATTGTAGACATGGAAGACAAGCTTAGAAATACAACGACTTTTCCTCAATGGTTTTTGCCGGTTACCGGGTATTTCTAATTCATTAAAAAATGAATTCAGGTTACTAGCAGACCCCACTCTTGTTGTCTTATAGGAAAGTACTTGAAGGAAAACTGATAAAAGTATACCTGTTTTCAAGAATTTTTACAATGCAAAACTAAGAAATGCAACTTCTCTTCTCTTAAACTCTATCGAGCCTGACAAACTTTGCCTCGCGAAAAAAAAGCTTTTAAGTGAATGCTTAGAAGTACCTACATGGCTGTTTTTATTATAAGAAGTCACTGTTTAAAAGTTCAGAACAATAGAAGGCACAAAAGTCATTATTTAGAAGGAAGATTAAGACATTTAATGATAATTCATTCCTAGCAAGAAATGTTCACTAAAAACATTCATTTATATGAAAAATAAGAAAAACAATGATGTCGTTTTCCATTGGTCGTCCAGAAGCATTCGGCAGAGTCCAGAAGTCTTCTGAAACCATTCCATTGGACTGACTTTGACAGACGGAATGCTTCTGAGAAGAGCAGAACTGTTCTATTTTGAAAACAGAACCGTCCGAAGAATGAAACATACATCCTAACCCGTTCCATTGGAGGTAGAAAAAGAAACGTCAAAAAAAGACCAATGGAAAACGCCATGAGAAAACAGAAAACTCTGAACGAAATCTGACAATTAAAAAAAAAAACAATAACTAGCTGACCCGACAATCGTTTGTCAATGGAAACATACTTGACAAATTACTTCTGTCAGGAAGATGCATGGCGAGTCAGCTAGTATATTTAAACATTTGTTGAGCTATATTTCCTGTCGCTCAAAAATATATACTGCTTAGTCTTATAGCCGTAAAATTATTGGGAAATCAACATTTGTACAGAATGTTTGCACGTTCAAAAACAGTAAATTTTGAATATGGCACAAAACTCCATAAAGACCACAAGTTTAGTGAGGATCTGATATTTTTTGATTATTTGTTTTTTTTTTAGTGTTTGTGTTTTGTCAGACGAAGAACAGCACTACGACTGACCGATATACAAAAGTTTACAAAAGAGACGATTTCATGAGTTCGTGCATCTGAAATTGTGATAAAACCAATTTGGGAATAGTATTTGTTGAGTAGGTATAATTTGGCAGGTACAATCAATTATTGTTATTAGTTTGTCCATTTAATAGTTGTTAAGTGCACGATTTCGTTATGAGGTGTCGGTCGGGACCGAGATGGATAGAGCGAGCTGAAAGAGTGTGCTTGTAAGTGATGTAAGATTGCAGATAACTGCATTGAAATGTTTTTGAAGCAATCGAACGATTTGAAGTCGTTTCACACTCAAGGCTATGAAAAAAGAAAACCTTTAAAAAACCTTTAAAAGGGATGGGCATCATACTTGTTTTTCGATTGTTAGAAGCAATATTACCCATGGACTTGCTGAGATTTACTTATGTATTTTGGAAAAATTAAGTTTTCCTTCGGCAAAAAAGACGATATTGGTCAATACATTATCTTTCAATTCCTGAGATTGAGTTGAACACAAAATCTAAGTTCTGGTCTATTTTATTGTCATAACATCAAATAATCATTTTGTCAAAGCTCATAATAATCTGATGGATGTCATAACCATACGCACCATGTTGCTATCCGCCGGCTGCTGCGAGTTCAAGAATTTTTATTAGGTACAAGACGCACAATCAAAATGCTCAAAATACCAAATTGCGACCTACTTTTCCGCTCACATTATATCTAATAACTTTGAACGCAGGCAGGACAGAAATATTGAGTTCCACTGCTGGTTGCATAGAGTATAGGTCGTCCATGTTGACATACATTTTTGCCCAAGAACAAATTCGAACGCAAGCAAATTATTATCGTGTCCTAGGTTCTGGTTAATTCATTTAACATTATGGCTAACCCGTGAACGTTTAAGACACCCGTTAATGTGACTGCAATATGGCTGAAACGGAAAATTGTTTATTGCCCCAGAAAACAATGCATCAATGACTATTAGCCTCACGAGCCATAGACATACGGAAAACCTTCTTTTGTCTCTCCGCGCTCCCAACCATAACTGCAACAATTTGTTGCAACAAGTCGTCGAATCGTATCGGTCAGTTAGGATCAGATTCGAACGAATGGTCGCCCGGTTTATGGTCAAAAAATTGTCGCAAAAGATTGAAATTATTTCCAGTCTGGAAATTGTTCTTTTTTTTCGTAGACTCATGCCAACAGACATCAACAATGCTACAGGCCATTGGATCTTAGCCGAATCGCACTGCTGGATTTTTGCCTTAGCGGGAAATTCAAAAGGCAGCACCTCACCTTCTGTGCTTGGAACTTGAATCGCGAACAATTTTGTATTCTACGTCAGATTGAACAGGCATGCTCCGACAGCAGCGCTTGGAAGTTGTTGAAACGGAACACTTCGCTGACTGCCGGAGGAACCCCGCAAAGGTTGATGACGAAGACAGGCATTTGTTGGGGCGCTGCTGGCGCTGATTTTTACTGGCCGAAGGAGTATAAGTGGCTGATTGACTTGGCTGGTTGCAACGGAGGCCAGCCGGCAACGAACGACGACGCGACGACCGCGACGCACGTTGCTGTCTAAGAAAGGAACAATGAACCAAGAGTGAAAGTAAATTACTGTTGAAAAGCTTTTGTTGTCTGGGATGCTGGTTGCGATCAGGGAATGAAAGTTACCACCTGGTCTGTCTGACTAAGCGAATAGTTGGTTCTGTGAGACGGGACTTAAAATTGAAAGTGTTAAGAACGATTAACTGAGAGTTCTGTTTGAGGATTCACTGCACACATCGTTGAATTCGATTACCAAAGTGGCTTACGAGAAACTTCGAACAATCTGCAAAGTGAAGTAAGCATTTACTGCGTGGGCGTTTATCGTTGAATTTGAAAACAGAAAATGTTAGGCCCCATGCAACTCACACTGGTTCAGACACTTATGTCATATTCCAAGCCACGTGTGTCTGCAGAATCTCCACTGAATTGAGAACACCCGCCGCCGCCACCACTCACTGCTGAGTTTTGTACGAAATGAATGACATACGCACCCTGAAAACGGCTTTGACGATGACTCAAGCAGACAGAGACAACGACCAAGGTAATAAAAAAAAAAACCACGCAGAAATCAAATCAAAACCGAAAAAAAGAAATAAAATTTTTTTTTTAGCTCTCTACAACATTTAAGACCTCAAAGGAGAATGTGGAGTTTGGAGTACCTACTTTATGCCGCCATAAGATGCAGATACTTCAGACAATGCACTTATGGCCGATATGTCTAGCCTGCGTTTATGGTTTTTACTATTCTTTTCTACCTTTTTTCATGGCTACCGCGGACAACTATTTGTTATTTCGGATCGCGTAGAGGCTTTGTAGAAAATTTTGCACTTCAATAACTTGTTATTCCCTGAAAACAGCTGCTCTGATTTTCATAAGCAACATGTTAAGATTTTAGAGTTTTTGTAGATGCAGGAGCAAGTTCGTGAGACCCAGCAAAACATATTAAATTGCATTTTTGCCAGTTATGAGTACTTATTTCTGGCAGTTTGGAATATCCAAATCCATGTGAACTGTGCCTTTTGAAAACAGCTTTTTCGCTATGTCTTGAGCCCGTGCGTCGATTTGGTTTCCTGTTGCACAGCTTTATGCGATTTTATGAGCTTAAGCCTGATTTATGACACCGGAAAATTATTTTTCGTATCTTTGGTTTGTAATGCATTGTTTGCATTTGTTGAGTTTGGCATTCATGAATTTTATTTTTAGAAACATTGATTTATTTTATTATCGGCATATGAACGTTATTGCAATCCCTAGTGAATGCTCTCACGCACTATTTTTTTCGGCTCCCAGGCCAAGCATGATCTCAGCCAGAAACACCGCTCAATACCTAATATAGGTATCCACTAAGCATTCTGATAAAGTGCGCTGTTCAATAGTAAGGAAGGCTGTCGTTAGTTCGAATCCTCCTAAGTGACTAAAATGTTCTTATTTCGTATATCACGGCCTGACGGGTACTGTTTGTTGCGAAGAACTAACCGAGTCTCTGTTCTAAGAGTATCATTTCTTGTGGAAAAGTGTTGGTTCAAAAATTTCTCAATGCTACACATATTCAGTGAATATTTGAAGAGTGTAAGCCACCTAGTATTTGTTTCTTAAAAGCAATCTTACCACCTTGTTATTTGTATAGTATGTAGTTTTATAAGGTCAAAGGGTTTGTAGATGAGATCCTTAAGGTTCCGTTACAGATAACTCTTCTGCTAGATGTTAGAAAATATTCTTAACATTTGTCAATTAACAGGCTTTCTTTGCAGTTCTCCGGCACTCTATCCCAACTTAATTGTGCCCTTACCGCCCGGAGAGTCTATACTAACCTTAGTGTGACATAACCCGCTGGGGGCTCTTTCCCTACCTAATTGTGCCTTAAACGACCGGGACCTCTATCCTACACTTATTGTGCCCTAACTCTAACTGGATACTCTATCCCAACCCCTTACTGTGTCCTAACCGGCCGGGGACTCTATCCGAATCTAATTGAGGCTTAACTCGCCGGGGATTCTATCCCAACCAAATTGTGCCTTATTTGACCGGGACTCTACCGCCCTGTTATTGTACCCTAATTGGCCGGGGACTCTATCCCAACATTAATCCTGCCTTCAGAGGCCGGGGACTCTACCCCAACCAAATTGTTCCTCAACTGCCTAGGGACTCTATCCCAACCAAATTGTGCCCTAACTAACAAGGGAGTCTATACACCAACTAAATTGTTCCTCAACCGGCCGGAGACTCTATCCCAACCTAATTCTGCCCTAACCAGCTGGGGACCCTATCGCAACCTAATTGTGCCTTAGCCCGGTGAGGACTCTATCGCCCCCTAATTGTACTCTAATCCCCTAAGCCGGGGAATCTATCCAACCTCATGTGTACCTTAACCAGCCGGGGACTCTATCCTGCATTAACTGTGTGCCCTGACCGGCCGGGTAGTCTATCCAAACCTAATTGCGTCTTAACCAGCCCAGCCATCTTTTATGTTTATTTAATTTCACCTACAGTTACACAAAAATTGCATGGAAGTCATAAAATTATATTTTTAAAAGTTGTAAACTGTTTCTCCCACACAATATATGTAATTGAAGCTTTCTAAACACTTGAAACAGTGTATTGGCTTTTCTTTTTTTTTAAACAAGACCTCTTAACCTGACGATATAAACTGACTAACCTCGAAACCGTCTTCATTTAATAAGAGCGTCATAAAATTTTGCAAAATGGCATTCGAACACGAACTCAACTGCGGAATGCAGTTGATCCCCCTCCAGCCAATAATCACTGTAAAAACAATTTTGGACAAGGCAAATTACAAATAATAATACCACACACCTCCCAGATGTGTAAATGCATCCGCCGCGCCGCAGCGGTCAAGTGGTTTCCTGCACTAAATTATAAGAGCCTATGCATATTTTTCCTTGTACCCCCTGTGTGTCACATTAGTGCGAAAAAATGCACAGACCCCAGCCGTAGCCCAAACTCAAATCGGACGACGACCATAAAGTAGAGATTTATGTAATTGGACGGTTTCTATTCGGTGCAAAATTTGCCATTTTATTGGACGTCCATAGGTGTGATTTCGATTGTAGGTTACATCGACAATAATCTGTTCTACGATGAGCCCTGGACACTTTTGCTTCGTGCATTTGCATTTCGAAAATGTCACTGCACTGTGGGACTCGCAAGTGGAGACCGGACGATGCGCTGCTGATCCCGAAGTCAATCGGACACCGGAACATAAAATCGCTAACCAACTGAATGAAGTTTTTTTTCCATAACTCCAAATCGAACACTTGCTTGTTCCACCTTCTGGAGTTAGGAGGATAGAACAGTCAATGTGAGGGGACAGAAATGAGACAGAGTTGGTGTGGCGATGCGCTCGTATCAGAGTGTCAGGCCGTCAGGGTTTGCTTGTTTTACGACAATCTTAACCGGAAAGTGCACAATAATTTTCCAATTTTATTTTTGTCAATGAAGAAGGCATTTTATGCGTTATCTCTTTGATTTTTATGTCCTAACACAACTGAGATTGCGTTCACACTCTGGCGACTGGCACTCTGGCATTTCGATGTCAGTTGAGAAATGGTTTGTGAACTTGTGAGTTCAGTGAATTTAGAGATTTGGAGAAAAGTTTTGTCAAATTTAATCTCCTAATTGATATGGAGGTTCTGTGTTAAACTTTGAGATTTATGTCTTCCTGAATCAGTTACGTGAGACCTTTGATAGTTAATATAGAAATTTATGAACTTTG
The DNA here is from genome assembly GCA_943590905.1 of Sphaerophoria taeniata. NCBI lineage: Eukaryota > Metazoa > Arthropoda > Insecta > Diptera > Syrphidae > Sphaerophoria > Sphaerophoria taeniata. The sequence goes on from OX016540.1 coordinate 2,183,057, forward strand.
ATGACGATATGCTCTTAAGGACTTAGTGACTGATGTTTGTCGCAAAAGGAATTGTAAAATGTCAAATTGATCTTGATAGAAGTTATGAAGTGCGAACTGCTGTTCTTTCCTTCCTCGAGAGGTGTCATTGTCTTTTTGGCGGACACAAAATGTGTGCCGCCACATCCTAGACAATAAACTAATACTAAAAAGTTGTTCTTAGAAGAATGATCACCATATTCTAGCTGTTGTTTGTGCTTATTTATTTATGTCCTCCAAAACAACTCTCCACTCAACAGCCACTGCCACACACTCTCGAAGTGCACAAAACCACTCTAACTCGGCCAGTTACAACCGGACTGACCAGCATAGAAAATCTATCTTTTATTCATACGAGTCTCTGCCAAACGACACCCAAAAACCCAGAGCAACTTTAGAGTGACTCCATATTGGATTAGATAGGTTAACTTCCTCCGCACAAAATTATACATGAAATAATACACTTCGCAAATGTGTGTGCGACATTGTTTGTGTTTTTTTTTTTTTTTGCTCGAGCGATTATGGGATGTGTGTCAGGCGACAGGAAAACTCGTTGCCATTAGACTGTGTTGACAAATTGGACAATGGTTCTATAAGGACATATTTGTATGCCTTAGTTGGAACTGAGCAAGGCGTTAGAATTCAAATTACAAACTTTTTGTCTTCGATCAAGATTGCCGGAGTCAGAGCCAAAGTGGCACAAGATTGATTAGGGACACATGCGCTTTCATTTTGCACAAACGGGTTAGCGAAACAAAAATTATTGCGTCGAACAAGAGTGTTCTACAAGGAAAATAAAGCGTCGCGTTAGTTGTGGCGTCTTCGTGGGGTTCCTTATCGGGTGTAAAAATAAATTGTGTTGCCTTGAAAAAGTGCAACAATGTTGTGCGGCAACCTGTAGCGTGGTTACATTAAGAAGAGTGAAAAAAATTAATTGTTATATGGGCAAAGTACAACCTAGATTTTTTTTTGTTTATTTTTATAGTAATTTTTCAATATTGCTTTACCATAATAGAGAGAAGTCTTATGAATTATAGCGTGAGAAGGATCTAAATGAAGGTCCAATATTCGTTTTACGATCTTTAACTCATTGCATAGAAGAAGTTGTAACGAAACGAAACTCCTCATTGAAATATACCTCCCTACCATGCGTCGCGCCGGACATATGTCAATACCAGTTCACGTTGGAATACCAACGAATATGTGTAAAACGAACTTGTTCACTCCCCCCCCCCCCCCCGAGCTACGCACCTGAGCTATAACATCCGAACTGCACATACCATGCACAGGCCACTTTCCATACGAAGAACATCACATCAATTTCACTTTACCATTCTCATAATTCACACTCAGTCACAGCTGAAAAAAGGCAGAAAAAGAGAAATCAGAACTAGATACACTACAGTGGTCTCGATGCAAAAAAAAAATCGTAGTACTAAGAATATTAATGCGCTCATTTTTCGTAAAGTAGCTAATCTAAGGATGAAGACACCAAAGACAGGTTCTACGAGCTTCCCGACAAGACCTACGAGCGATGCCCTAGCTATGACATTCAAATTATCCTTCGTGATTTTAATGCTAAACTGCGCGGAAAAGAAATCTTTATTGGAATAATCGGACGACGTAGCCTACACAACACCACATACTATAACGGAATAAGGCTAATCGACTTCCCTGCGGGTCGAGACGTAATGGTAGAAAGCAAGTGATTTCCATATCTGGAAAATGGAAATCTCCTGATCAATCCACCGTCAACCAAATTGATCTCATTGTGATCGACGCACGACTCTTCTCTAGCATGCAAGATGCCCGCACATTCCAAGGTGCCAACGTCGACTCGGACCACTACCTAGTTGTAGCCAAGGTACGAATACGGATATCCCGATCAAGGCCAACACGTGAAAATGCAAAGAGAAAATTCAAAAATTCGAACTGCACCGACTACAATGGTATAAGTCTCCTTAACATCGCCTACAAGATCTTGTCTGCCGTGCTGTGTGAATGTTTGAAGACTTCCGTCAACAAGCAGATAGGTCATTATCAGTGTGGCTTTAGACCCGGATGGTCGACCATCGATCAAATATTCACTCTACGGCAGATCTTGGAAAAGACCCAGGAACTTCAAATCGATACCTGCCGCCTTTTCATCGATTTCAAGGCCCCGTATTACAGCGTCTATAGAGACCAACTATATAGAGCAATGTCTAGATTTGGCCTCCCAGAAAAACTCGTCCGTCTGTGAAAGATGACAATGGAAAACTCACGCTATTCCATCATGGTAGAAAAAAACCTTACGGTTGCATTTAATGTCAAAAAGGTTTTAGACAAGGCGGTGCGGTGTCATCCGATTTCTTCAACATCATTCTTGAAAATATTGTGTAAAGCTCCTACGTCATCACCAGAGGCTCAATCTTTCAAAAGTCCGTCCAGCTGCTAGGATACGCAGACGAGATTGACATAACTGAAAGAACACAGCGTGATGTCAGTGAGCCTTGAAACGGAGGCTAGGAAGATGGTTCTAGCGGTCAACGAGGGCAAGATCAAGATAATGCTATCAACAAGAAAGGGCAAGCACCATCATCGGCGTCTTGGAGCTAACGTCAATAAAGACAGATTTATTATTTTTATTATTATTATTTATTAACCTGAACATAAATGTTACAAATTAATCTTACTAACTAAAAGCACTAGCTACAAGGCTTTCGGCTGGACGACAGATTTAACTTCGAGGTCGTTAGAGACTTTGTCTACCTAGGATCCGCGATAAACTCAGACAACAACACCATAGCGCTGAAATCAAACGAAGAATGACTATTGGTAATCGCTCCTTCTTAGGACTTAGTAGGCAATTGAATAGTAAAGTCTTCTCTCGAGCAACTTAAGTGTTACTGTACAAAACCTTCATCATCCTGGTCCTAATGTATGGTGCAGACTGCAGAGACATGGACCATGACAACATCGGATGAAAACGCTTTCGGCTTCTAGAGAAAAATTCTTTGAGTGGTCCAGTCTGCATGAATGGAGAATGGAGACGAAGATTTAATCTAGAACTGTATGAGCGGTTCAGAGACACTGACCTTGCCAGAAAAGTTAAGGTCCAACGACTTAGATGGCTGCGTCAAGTAGAGCGAATGGAAAACAATGCCCCGGATCGTAGAGGACGTCACAGAAGAGGAAGTCTCAGGTGGAGCACACAGGTGGTAGAGGACCTGAACCAACTTGGCGTGCAAAACTGGAGACAGCTAGCTAGGGACCAAGCTGGCTGAAGACGTTTGTTAGATGAGGCCTTGGTCCAGATCGGACCAAGCGACACGATAAGTAAATAGGTAAGTAAGCTTAGTTCTTATTATCAAAGATGATATCTCTTGAATCTACTTGCGGTTTTCAACAGTTTAACAGTGTTAACTGACTCCCCCACCTTTCAAGCACTTCTTATGATATTAATTACGGTTTCTTATTAACGATATGAGTGTATGCCTCTTCGGCTTAAAGTTTTCTATAAGTGCAACATTTCGTCTTCTAAATATAAACAGCTTCCTTATGTGAAATCCATTCGACAACCACTGACGAATACTTACACACATGAGACCCCCGCACTGCAGCACTCAGAAAAGTATTATATTACGCATCGAAAGTCGACAACTTCGTCTTGCAATCGCTCAGAACAGATACGACCATCAATTTAACACTTCCTCTTCACTGCATTTACAATTTATTTATTTTCACTATCGAACGTCGATCTAGCTTTTATTTGCTTGCCCGAAAGAAGGAATGCGCTCGTAATATTGCCCAATTGATGGACAGTTTGCACACTAATCTATTTATTCCTCCATTCCTCCTCCGAACGAGATTATATTCAGCGATTTCTGAACGCGAACCTCCGACACTGTCACCGTAATAGCTGTCACATTAAGAATATCCAATACTTGTGTAAACACACCTCGAAAATTGTTGGCTATTTATTAAAGACGACAAATGTCATAAAAATTACAAAGTTATTACTTTGTTTGAACCCTTGCTTTTGGTTTCTCATTCTCTTTTTTTGCTTTCTGTTTATGTGGTGTGCTTGTCCTGTCTCTGGCTGTTTGGTGCTTGATGGCGCTGCTGCGAGTCACTGCCACTAGCGAAGGATGTAATTTTGCAATTTATTATCATAAGCCAGGAGGCAAGTGTGAAATTCAATGTATTCCAACAAGCTTGCTAGGCGGCTAGGCCTCGTCATCAAGCGGGCAAGAGAAAACTAGTTGAATGAAAGAGAGAACAGCTAGCTGTGTGAACTGTTTGGCTAATTACTCACGACGAACACTTGCGCTATTAACAGTTGATGCTGGTTTTGCGCTTCACCTCTGCTGGTTCCTCCCTGACTTGTTTTTCCTTATATTTAATTTGCATAGCTTCGGCTACAAGGGAGCCCAACATCCAGTCAAGGAATTATTGTCTGTCGGTTTTGTGCGATGAGTGTTTGTTTGTTTTATTCGCAACAAAATGAGCTACACTCTGGCCTCGAGATGTTAAAGTCAGGCGCTAAGCCACTTTGCCATGAGCTCCACAGATTCCAAAGCGAGAAAGAAGAAGATTACTAGAATTTGTATGTGTCTAGGGTCTCTAGGCGCGTTTTGTTCCTTTGACCAAATTAGCTCTGACGCAATTTATTACAGTTTTCCCTGGTGCTTGGCTACTATGCGAGTGTGTTTGAAGGGCCAACGTGAAGACGATGGCAAAAGGTAAACATTTTTAACCAACAAACATAATTAGATATTTGTCAGAGTTCGCTGCTCAGCTCTTTTGTTTTGCTTTTGGAAAGGCAAATAATTATAGATTTGCACGTCGGTGGGGGTGGTAACTGTCAAATAGAGATCTATGACTGTAATCTTCAAGGGAATAATAACGGTACTCTGGCAATAAGGCGAGTCATCTAGCCATTTATAGTTCTTCGCACTCTTGGCACAGTTTCAAGTTTTGAGGTATGAAAAATTGGAATGTCTAAATTGTCAGTCAAGTTACACATGAATGGAGCAATATCCTTGTCACTGTTATCTCAATCAACACAAGTCAAAGATTAGAAAATGACAGGCGCCTTACGACTTTGTTAGCCTACATTTATGCTGCTCGCAGCCTGATATTCTCATCACTCAAAATTCAACACAAACTGAATGTATCTGTCTCTTAAACAGATAAGAAATGAGACTCGAATAACAGCCACCGGTGCATTGGCAGCAATCTAATCAAATGTAACTTCTATTGAGTCCAATAACTTACCCCTAATTAGGTATCGACTTAATTATGCCGACGGTTGCGTCGGTCGTCGTCGTATTGGGCTTGCAAGCCTCTTGTCATAGTTTGAGACTTTCGATGGCAGCTTGAATTATGAGTGGTGACGCACATTTGCAGCTACTGCGCAATGGTCTCAAAATCAAAAGACTTAATCTCTGTTTGACCTTATTACCGAATTGCCTACTGAAAAACCTGAAAAATTACTGATAAATTTCAAGTTTCTTATGTTACACTTTTTTTTGTTGTTATGTGTCGCAGACGACCGCTGCTGTTGATAGTTAAAAGATATTTTTCATAATTTTATCTAAAATTTATAAATTGGCGGTGCGATTAATCTGCTGCAGTTTTCCCACCAAATGCTACAGCGCTGGCATCTAGTTCGCAACTTATCGAATCGCGAATACCAGCGCCATATTCAACAAGGATTTTTGCACGGATTATGTTGGTTAACATACTAAAAGCACGATACGACCAACCGCGGCAACATTACGTAACTTTTGCATTCACACTCTCGCTAAGAGGGGAAAAAGCGATTAATTAATTAATTAACTCACTTGTTGCTGATGGTCCTATCTTACACCTCTTTAGCGCAACCTGTTTTGGACAGACTTAATTAGGAGAATTATTGTAAAATGCCAAGTGTGTTTTGGAATGCTGCAACCGTTGATCGGCTAACTGATAACCTGGGTGGTGGATATAGTGTGTCTGTGCGAATAGGATTGTCAATTATTATTAAGTGGGCACCTAAGTGTGTGACGTGGTGATTGTTGGTCATCGAGGTAGATTGTCGTTTGTTTTATCGCCGTAACGCTGACATGAATGCAGTTTCCCATATTTTATGACAACTTGCACAGGTACTTTGGCTGTCACAGTCATTGATATGCCAAGCATCTACGATTTCTCTAGGAAAACGATAGCGTGCAATGTCTGCTTGAGAGAGAGTTTAAGGAAAACACACAATCGCTGGTAGAATGTTAAAATATGCCATAATCTTTAAAAACAATAAAAATGATGATAGTCGCTTTGACGACGTTCTTTTTATGTAGAATTTGAGTTGCAAAATAAAGCTAACATTCTCTTTTATATTTGCTTATTTTCGTCATAAAAAGTGGAAGACAAATTGGTGAGAACACCTTGCTTGAAAATGAGAACGTCATAAAAGAAACAATTTTCAAAAGAATACTTACCTTCAGGGTGACTCTGCTGTTTCAAAACCGAACTCAAATCTTTGTAAGAGTGTGTTTCTCTTGAGCAACCTCAAACCTTTTGCTATTTTTTAAGGACTGGGTTATATACTCACTGGGTTATACGCAGCCGTACATTTTTATCACAAACTAAGAACAGCGGTCCTACATACAAGAAGACAAAACGATAGCAGCGATGAATATCGATTTAAGTACTGAATACGTTTCATTACATCTTTTTTGTCCGTGAAGCACCCCTGGTGTTGAGAGTGCTTCTGCAACGCCAGCTTGCCATGGTGTTCGATTTCTATGGATACCAGTCGCAACTCCTTCTTACTCTTGCTTTATTTGGCTGACTCTTCCTCTTCTGTGCTTCTCCATGAGCTTCTCGGTTATCAAGCTCTACTTTTTTCTTGAGTTAGTGGGTTCCACTGCATCTACTGCCATTGTCGAAGTCGTATAATACGTATAGAGTCAAAAGGTCCTTGACCTGTTCTACTGAGGAGCTAGAAGCTTTGTAGTAAGTTGTTTTCCAGGTCGTGCTTGAGGCTTGAGATGCTTACATTCACCAAGTTGGACTTCGAATCTTCTATTACAAGCAAATTATTTTTGAAGACTGCTTCCTCTGGATCTTTGTATGTTCTTGATCTTAAACCTGACAGATGACAACAGTTAAACTAAAACGCTGATGTCAGGACATTGATTTTGTTATTTAAAATTATTAAAGAACTAAGAGAGGATAAGACAGATTTACCGACCCCAACCGCCTCAGCGAATAACTCGTAGATAATCTCTATAATTTGGACCTTCCCATGGGAAGAAAAATTACCACAATATCGAGCTGATTTAAATTAATGGCGGCACCCCTTGCTTGATCTCTCCAGAACACAATGCTTTCCTCGAAATCCGGATCATAAACAACAATCCACCATAATTATTTCGCTTATCACACTTCCTCGTAGCTTCAGCTAGATTGTCGATCAACGTTCATTTATTACATTTAGAGCTAGAAAAATTTACACTGTCGGAAGCCATTTTTCTCTCCAGCAAAGTTAAAGTCGTCTGTCTCGTCATTGATCGTTGCCATGTCGCAACAACGGACGGGTATACGTCAATCGCTTAAATTGCAACAACGATGTAAATTGTCTTCGTGGTAATTTTTACCCGAGGGCGTCTTAAAAACTGCAGATATGCGCCCCATTCTGGGGTCGAGCGCCTTTTACATCGTCGTTGTCGTCATCGTCATTGCGATCGAGTAATGTTGAATATTTTGCAGAAGCTTAAGAAGCCGCAGCAGGAGCACAAGCAACATCTTTGTCGTCGTCGTCGTCGGTTGATAGGGCGGGACGTACGGTGGTGCAAGTACCAATCTCACCGCTCTCAATATACTCGAACGCAACAACCTGATTATTGTTATTAGCGATTATTTATATTCATCCGGTTGAAAGTTCTTCAGGATAAACCATCCTTCAAGGAGTGCATTGTGCATTGCAACCCATTGCCATCCCCACCATGATTTTTGTGCGTTACAGTGCGCGTAATTTGTGGTAACGATTTTTATCGGAGCCTTTGATTAGGACACCAAAGGTCTAGCAATGGCTTTTTTTCGTTCATAAAGTTGGTTTTGTATAATATGCAAATGTCCTGAGGCTACACTTGATCCATGGTACCCGCTCTCGGTATGGCTACTTCATCTTCTTGTGGTGTTGTTGTTGTTGTTCTCGGCAATATTCGATAAAGCATCATTATGCACATTTAAGTTTATGTGTGCGTTGAAGCTCGAAAGAACGTAAATTTTATCTATGGAACATCAGTCGTTTTCTGGTGGTTGGTTGGACGAGCCAATCGCATCTTCGGCTCCAGCTTCAAACTGGCATCCTGGCAACTGGCACTGGTACTGGTACACAGTGGTTACATCGCGCGAACAACCTCCCAAACGCAAGATAATCATAATGAAGATCGACTTGAAAGGGGTTGGACTGCAGGCGAACAAGTTGTTTGGTCATCCAGTTTGTCCGATAAGAATCAGTACTTTTGAATTGCTGTGCGCTGGTGCAATTCCAAAGGTACCGGTAATGAGTGGTAACCGCGTGTTTGGCCTTTAATTTTTGCTCTTTTGTAAAATTTATCACACACAGCTTTCCTTGAAGAAAATGACATCGGTTGAGGTTCGGGTCAGCTCATTGGTAGATTTTTGTAACAAAATGCAAGTAAAGTGCTCAATTAGTACAGCAGTACCTGCTGTGGTATACGTTGTATATTATGAGTGCTGCTATACATACAATTCTGTTTGAAAATAAAATCAACGAAGAAACAGGATCACTGACTTCTTAAATGCCGTCGAATTTTCAAAATGTTGTTTCTTCACACCTTAAATTGGTGTTAACAGATAATACTCAAAAAGATTACAACTTCACACTTCAAAATTAGAAAATAAGACAAAAGGCAGTAAAAAAGAAACAAATTGTGAACCTTGAAGGTGTTGAGGCATTTTCCGCTGTTTGATTGAAGGACCCAAATCTATTAGCAGGTGGTAAGAAATTAAGATTAATTGGAGCAAATACTGAGGTGTGATGTTATCATTTTTCAAGTTGCATTTTCCATGAAACCAAATTGAACCAAAAAGAAAACTGAGCATGCGTCAGAAAAGATTTTGCTTTTCTCAACAGATTTTATGCAAAATAATATTTTCGTTCCCGATTTTTCTTCAGTAGCCACTAAAATTTAGTAACACTTGCAGCACGCGCTTTTGTAAACCAAGAACTATTTACATATATAATCCTCCATTGGATGAGTGAATACGGCTTCGAAGGTTTCTTAAAATTTTAATAAAATTTTGTTAATATCGTAAGTCTTATCAAGAAGCCCTCTACCGCCTAGATTCGCTTAGATAATTTCAGCTTCTCCAAAGCTTCCTAACCAGCTATGCTAGATGAACATGGTTCCTACGAATCTGTTGAGTTTTGTTGACAAAAATGAAAGTTTCGCAGGATTGTTTGATAAATTCCCAACTTTTAGCTGTCGTCGGTGTCAAAAGACACCCACTGAGGAAAAGGATGGAGACATCAAAGACAGGTTCTACGAACTCTTCAACAAGACCTACGAGCAATTCCCTAGCTATGACATTAAAATTGTCTCTCTGAGAGAGAGTAACAAGTACACGATTCCCGCATCTCGATAACCACAAGGGGACATGGAAATCTCCTGATCAATCAACCGTCAACCAGATTGATCACATTGCGATCGAATCGGGGCCCTACCTTGTTGTAGCCAATGTACGAATGTGGATATCCCGATCCAGGCCAACACGTGAAAATGCTATAGGGGAAAATTCGACGTCAAGCAGCTACAATCGCAAGAGATTGCTAGACAGATTTAACTTCGAAAAAGTAAAGGACTTGGACAACAAGTTTTGCTATAAACTCAGACAACAACACCAGCGCTGAAATCAAACCAGGAATCACTCTTGCCAATCGCTGCTTAATTCCTTGGACTTAGAAGGCAATTGAGTAGTTAAGTCCTCTCTCGAGCAACTAAAGTGTCACTGCACAAAACCCTCATCATCCCGGTCTTTGTATGGTAAAATTTGACATCATCGGATGAAACGCTTTGGGCTGCTGCGCGAGAAAAATTCTTCGAGTGATTTTTGGTCCAGTCTGCATAAATGGAAAATGGAGACGAAGATTCAATTTAAAACTGTACTAGCTATTCAGCGACACTGGAATGGAAAATAATGCTCCGGCTTGTAGAGTCTTCGAATCCAACCCGGAAGAACGTAGAAGAAGAGGAAGACCGTGACTCAGGTGGATCACACAGGTGGTAGAGGACCTTGAAGTGTGAAACTGGAGCTAGCTATGGACCGAGCTGGCTGAAGACGTTCGTTGTTTTGCAGAAATGATAAAGAGGCAAGTGGAAGATTTCGCAGTGAAGGTTTTGCTCTACCTAAATGAATTTGTTTTTTAATATATTTTAAAACTGAAATTTAAAAGAAATTTAGAAACTGAATAAATAAAATCCGCTCTTTATCTATACATTGATATGTATGTTTCGGAAAACTCAATGAAAAAAGTAACTGTTCTAAGTATAAATAGCATCGAAGTCTTGATTTATTTATTTTATTTATTTGTTTCATCTACAAGCTTAATGCTAACAGATATGATCTTAATATTTAAATATTATAATATAAATTAAAAAGTAAACAACAGGAATAAATTAGTCTTAAACATATCCCTAGAACTACTTAAATCAATAGATTGACAAACCTCATTGAACTGCCTTATTGACCTGCAAATCGGCTCATTGCTGCCGTAGCTTGTTCGGTGAAAAGATTCAAACAGAAAGTTTCTACCACGCAAAGCTCTTGATGGAACATAAATTGGTATAATTGAAAGTAAAGATGGACAACGTACGTGGTAACATAAGATATCCCTCACAAGCATTATACCATGAATACTTCTTCTCGATTCAAGAGACTTAGGTAATGCCTAGAAAAAGGCACCTTGCTTTATATTCGGGAATAGAATGCCACTTCATTTTATAAAATATAAATCTGGTAAATCGCTTTTGAACCTTTTCCAGACGATCAGAGCACGTTATAAAACCTGGATTCCAAATGACATCAGCGTATTCCAATATAGATCTTACAAGAGATATATATAGGGATAATAATGCGTACGGATCACTGAAGTCAGTACAATTCCGTTTTATAAAACCTACAACTGAGTTCGCTCTTCCAATGACATAGTCAGTATGGTTTTTGAAAGAAAAATTACTCTCTAATATAACCCCTAAATCTTTTATGTTTTCTACGCAAGATAATACATTCGAGTCGATCTTGTATTGAAAGCTAATGTGGCTATAGGACCTATAAAAAGAGATAGCATTACATTTTTCATATTCAAATTAAGGCAATTTAACTGACACCAATCAGAGACATGATTTAGGTCATTCTGAAGTAGTTCGCAATCATGTAGAGAATCGATTTTTAAGAAAAGTTTCAAATCATCGGCGTAAAGAAGGCATTGAGAGTGTGTTATCACCGCTGTAATATCATTTATAAAAACATTGAAGAGGAGCGGGCCTAAATGGCTTCCCTGGGGAACACCTGAGCTACATTGTATCGATCTCGAAAAAGAATTATTTATAATGAATTTTTGAGATCTACCCGTTAGATAAGATGAAATCCAATCAAGAAAAGTGGAATGGAAACCGTAAAGTTTTAGTTTGTGTATTAACGTGGAATGATCCACCGAATCAAACGCTTTACTAAAATCGGTGTATATCGTATCCACTTGATTCTTGCCTTCAAGAGAATTGAGGACATAATTAGAGAACAATGCTAAATTAGTTGTTGTAGAGCGACCAGAAACAAAGCCATGTTGTCGGTCAGAAATATGTTCTCGTGTTACAAACTCCAATTTTGTTTTTACAAGGCTCTCAAACAATTTAGGGATTGCAGATAACTTGGAGATGCCACGGTAATTCTCAACTTGACTTTTAGATCCAGATTTATGAATTGGTACTAGATAAGATATTTTCCATTCACCTAGAAATAAGCCTTCTGAAAGGGATTGATTAAATATCAAATGCAACGGATAACATAGGGACTTAGCACAATTCTTCAAGAAAATCGCCGGTATACAATCCGCTCCAGGTATAGTTTTGGACTTTATTGACTGAAGTCCTAAATATATATCCTGTAAACTGAGTTGTAATCCACCGACATCGACGCTATTGATAAAATCATCCAAATGTGGATCGTAGATGTTACTTCTTGGAGGTGAATAAACAGATTGAAAGAAATCAGCAAAAAGACTTAGAATCGAAGAAGTGTCTGAAGCTTCAATGTCCCTAAATGTCATTTGCTTTGGGTAACCTGCCGTATTTCTTTTTACATTAATATAATTCCAGAACGAAGAAGTATTCGACTTAATGTTCGTCTCAATATTCATAACATAACACTTGTAAAGGAATTTATTAAGAGTAAAAAAGTCTTTACGCAACTTGCTAATTTTAGTCAAAATAATCATTAGTTCGCTTAAATTTGTTAAAAGCTTTGCGTTTAAGATTTTTCAGATTTATAATTTCCTTGTTGTACCACGGCAGCTTTGGTTGTATTTGATTGGATCTTCTCAAGACTGGAACAAATCTACTAAAACTATCGTTGATAATAGAAACAAAACGCGAATACTTTTGTTCGAGGTTCAGATTGACAAAATTAGTTGACCAATCAAAATTTTCAAGAAAATTGTCAAGTTCAATGAAGTTTGCTTTCTTAAAGTTGAAGAAATTAGGACATTGCTTGGGTTCATTTGATAAGTATGTATACAAATTAATTTCAATAAAAAGTTCTTTATGGTGGACAGATTCATTAAGTAAAGAAAAACGAACAATTGAGACTTTTGAATCAAAAGAATCATTTATATTGAATTGAATTGATTGAATATTACTTAACGAATTGTGAATACTATTAATTTGGTTAAGATTAAGCGAAAAAAGAGAATCGATAAGATAAAACTCATAATCTTTTATCAAATTACATGCAATCAATAGATTATCATCTGCGGACCATTTCCATACAACATTACATAAATTAAAATCACCAAAACAACAAATATTATCAAGATCAGAACATGAATTATTAACAGTTTCAATATTGTTAAAATGTTTTTCATAAATTTCGAGATCACTTCTGGGTGGAATGTAACTTACAATAAAAAATAAAGTACAATTTTGCGTTGAACACAAATTAACAGATACACATAATTGTTCTACATCCAAGTGGGTAAGAGAAACTTCCTTACAACGTAACTTCGTACTAACAGCAATCAAAATACCTCCTCCACGCTCAGAAAGGGTGTCGCATCTGTCACGCCGATAAACGATGAAGTATTTCGAATCTAAAAGTTCATGTGAAGCTATTCCAGGATGTAACCAAGTTTCCACAATTAAAATAATATCATAATCGAGGTGACTTGAATTGTTAAAAAGCTCTGAAACTTTCGTTCGGATGCCACTTGCATTATGATAATAAACTTTAAGTGATGAGTCACAGGATATTTTTTTCGGGCAGTTAGGCTTTGGAAGATCGGATCGTGAGGAAATCAAGGATTCCTCAGTCCAACCTAGTATTTTGAAATGAATTTGAACGGACGAATTTTCACCCCACGAGGCCAAAAACTGTCAACATAAATTTTTTTTGCACATTCAACAGAAACTCCAATTTTAAAATTTACAAACTTTAAGTTCAGGTCAGATTCCTGTCGCTTAACGAGCTTATAGCAAGAAATTTCATTTGGATTAATTGAGAGATTAAAAGACATAAAATTTTTAATTTCATCTGCTGTAGTGGTACTGTGAATGTTTCCTATATGAAACCATTTCGTATTTCTTACGACCTTAAGATCACTCCATTGAGTTTTAGTGCCCAAGATAACTTTGTTGTCACTTACATGGGAAGAAGATTTACTTTTTAAATCAGCAGCAGCAATAGAGAGATCATTAGATATAAGCTCCACTGCAACAGCAGCAACATCAGCAACATCACTAGGGGCAGCGATGTTATTTCCCGTATGAACGATTTCAGCATCATGAACCACAACATCTCGAACAGCATCAGTTTCATCAACATTATCAACAACAGCCTTCTCAACATCTTTAACAGCAACAGTCTCATCATTCATCAACATCTTCAGCAGCAACAATTTCAGCAATATCTTCAACAGCAACAGTCCCACCGTCAGCAGCAACATTCTCGTCAACAGCAACAGAAACATTGTTTTCACCATTAGCAATAATCTCAATATTAGATTGAGTAGCGATAGCAGCATCAGCAATCTCTTGCGAGTTTTCATTGCTTGTTTTTGATGTAGTAGAGAGAGAATTTCCATTTAACGTAATAGAAACATCATTATTTATTTTGCTCAGTGGAGTATTACTTGAGCTCCCATCCAGCGATCAAGAAACTGGGAATAATTCACTGGGCCATATTCAATAAAACATACGAACCAATTTTGAAACAAAAATCCTTCAACGAATGATTTGAAACTGTGTCAGGTCAATATGTTTATGGACACCGATTTAACTTGCTAAGCCACAACAACATACAGGTTACATACGAATATGCATTTGAACCCATCAGAAAAAAGTTGACGTCTAAATCCAATACAGCCCAAAATGCCTCCATTGAGTTAATATCGATGTGCAAAATCGTCAGAGATCAGAGCCAACGCTTTCGCCAAAAACAAAAAAAACGTTCCAAAACGAACTATTCAAACCGATAACTTCGCAAATCAACCCCCGGCGGATGCATGTCCAAAGATTTTGATGAATACCTATGCGTGCGGATGATTCGGTCATCGGGCCCCGCTATAATTAATTTAATAGCTTTCAGCTTGATCAACAAAAACGACACAAGGAAGTCAAAAAAATAAACAACCCAGGCCAAACACAAGGACCCTAACATCGGATGTCTACTGCAGAGATACCCCATCGATAGTGGTGTATTGTATAAAGGTTTTGTTATTCTCAAAAACTCCAAGTGATTGATGTAAATTGCTGGATCTGTCATGTTTGGGGTCTGTTAGTCTGCTGGGCGAAAACAACAAAAAACTGCCAATCTTTTTGTTCGATGTTGTTTTTGGGTTAAACAAATTTTGCGTGAAAGTGCAAACGTTAGACCACATCAACTCTACTCTCGGGTGAAACTTACGAAAAACCCAAAATCGTTTTGACGGAGCGATAGCACGCGAACGACTTCATGGTGTCCTATAGTTTTATTTTCTTCAGCTCCTAGAGGCATTTTAAGATCATGGATTTGTTTTGGTTTGTTTTGCGGATTTATCACGCACGATGGAATCGATTGGTATATTCGACGTCTGGAAATGTTTTGAGGATTTTCTTAAAGGCATAGTGGAACTGTCATGTCAATGAAGTGTTAAATGAGCCACACACAAAGAGCATTGGATTCATTGGATTGGATGTACACTTTAGCGAATTATTGGCAAGTCAATTTTGACACATTGATTTGGGGCTCGGTGTCAAATGAAGACGAATGGATGTCAGATTGAGAGAGTGCTTGATGCACATTCCCATAATTTTTGATTCAAGTAACAATCATCGACTGTTGTTATCGAAAACAATCGATAACAATTCACAACTCGAAATAAACTTTTTCAAAGTAGTGTGAAGAGAAGTTTTTGAAAGGTATAGGTACATTTTGGATATTTCCGTCCAAAAACTATGAGCAATTCTCCTTAGTGTGTGTGTTACTTGTGACTGCTAAATTGACACAAAATACCAAACTTCGTCTTTAGAGTAAAAACAAGAAAAAAATTGTCCAAATCATTTTTGTTCATCATTTGCTGCCTTGACACTGCCAGAAGTCTCGCGGTGGATTGGTCAATCCATCCGCCATCTATTCTATAAAACCACAAAACTGTTACGCGAATTACGATGCTTGTGGTTGTGACTTCTGCAATTCCGTTTGCATAAAATCTGAATGTGTCGACGATCTGACCAAGAAGCGAGCTGCACTGCGCCGCTCAATGCTCACCGTCAATCGACGGGTACATCTCATTCGTTGCAATCTCCATTGCGCGTCGATTTGCGTCGCATAGCGTCTTATGGAAAGAGAAACTGCAGCTTTTCCTTCGGGCGTATCTCGGTTGGATTCATCAATGTTCGACATGTTTACCACATGATTATGAGGATTGCTGTAGTTTTTCTGGTTTTGTGTTCTTCATCCCGGGTATTTTGTTTTTTGTTCTGCCTCTCTCTCAATTCTGCTTGTTTCTTTGATCTTTTTTGTGTTGTTGTGTTGTGCCTGTCTTGTCCACGTTGATTTGATGGTGCCAGCTACTGCCACTGCCTTAAAAATAATGAGAATCACAATCGTGATGCATTTCCACAGGCAACAGACGCGACGCGACGCTTCGGTCTTCTGCTTCTTCCTCCTCTTGAATGCTCCGCCCAAATTCACTTGATTTCACACAGGGAAACCGACACGACGACGACGACGCAAAAACCATGATTCAACCCCAAATTGTTATAAGGTCTGCAATATGGGGAAACCCACATCAAAAATTCAAAATGGACGATAAACTGTGAACTCTGCACATGCCTTTGGGTTAGATGAGGTCTCAAAGGATATCACATGGCCGCTCAGCATGGTGTCTGACACTTTTTATGTCAGCTATATGGGACTATACATTTCTTTTCGGTGGCAAACACCAGGATACGACATTGTTTCATCCCTCTGGCAAGGGAATTTCAATTTATGCTTGAAAGGACATCAACATGTCATCAACACCTGTAGCTGTAGCAAAATATCAAAATATAAACTGACCCCTAGCCCCGAGCCGTTCGTTCATGTTAAATATGGCTGCTTTTTTAAAATAAACTCAAAATGGCGGCAACATGCACAACGAACACTAAAACATCTTCCTGTTGCGGTCGCTTAGAGTAGGAATGTTGCTTCACTCGAAATAAATTGGTTTTTTGTTGTTTTTTCATTCGATGTTTAGTTTTTTGATGAAATTTGATATCAGTGGCAAAAGGAGACCAAAACACCAAGACTGTGTATTTTCAAAGTTAGAAGGTGTTAAGAATCAAATTTCACATTGCAGGCGGTACTCGAGAAGTTTTTAAATACTGTCCCAACTTTTTCAAATAATAAATCAAAAAAATTAAAACATAATGCGTCTCCATCCAGCTCGGTATAGTGAAACTCTAGTTGCTCGAAAAAGGATTTTACTACTCCATTGCCTTCTATGTAAGTCCAAAAAACCAACGATTGGCAAGAGTGTTAATACGTCGTCGGGGTGACTTCCCTAATCCCTACTACGTAGAAAAGCATTTTGTTGAGAAGCCACGACAGGCCTCGGAAACGGACGGATACCTACACTGATGACGTTCCAAGCAAAAGTTTTAATTACAAAGAATTTCGGATTTGCACGTGGAATGTTAGGTCCCTTAATAGACCGCGTGCTACTGATCAACTAGCGGAGACCCACAACTGCTGCAAATCAGACATAAGCGCTATACAGGAAATGCGATGGGATGGACACAGCAAAAGGAGGATGAAAAACTGCGACATTTACTGGGGTAAATGTTACCGAGAGCAACAACAACAACGCCAGAACATATGAGCAATGTCCTAGCTATGACATTAAAATTGTCCTCGGCGATTTTAACGCAATGCTGGGAAAAGAGGGCATCTTTGGTGGAACAGTCGGAAAGCACAGCCTTCACGACGCCTCTTCCGACGACGGATTCAGGCTGATTGATTTTCCTGAGGGGCGAAATGTAGTTGTAGCATGTACAATGTACATCGGACGGCTAAAATCGCAAGAGATCGCCAGATCCTTCTCTGATCGAGTGTTAAGTAACCTTTTAAGGAGTCCTATGCCGCCAAAATCAAGTATCGAGGGCCACTGGCAACACTACCAGAAAGCAGTTAGAGATGCTGCCTCTAATGTGCTAGGTTTCACATAGCCACCAAAGCGAAACCCCTTGTTTAACGAAGAATGCAGACAGGCCCATGCAGCCAAGCAGAAGGCAAACACAGCGCCAGCGGTGCTGCATTAAAGGATAAGAGCTGCTCGTGGGCTCTACGAGCAAAAGAGTTAAGAGGAATGCCAGCTTCTCAGGAGAAAAAAGAGGGAGCATGAGAAGCGTCAGATCGAGGATGTTTAGAGAGCCAACAGCAGGAATGAAGTTTGGAGGTTTTATCGAAAGATAAAACAGTTGGCTCAAGGTCATCGAGCAAGAACCGATGCCTGCTGTTATAAACAAGGGAATAACATCATAGTAGAATCGCAGTCAATGCTGGGTACTGGGGAGTTGGAAAGACCACTTCGGTAGACGGTATAACGGCACGGCGACGACGACGAACAAATTCCCACCATCAGGCAGGAGCCTTCCATTGGACACGATGATAGCCAAAAAATCCGTGAATCCGATCTAGAAGAAGTGAAAAGGCAATATCACCGCTGAAATCCAACAAAGCTGCTGGAGCAGATGGCCAAGCTGCCGAGCTGTTCAAAGCAGCAGTCGACGATCTAGATAGGAGCATGCACCAAATCATCTGTAATCATCGAAAGAATACATGCTCGATGAATGGAACCTCAGCATTGCTTGCCCGATCCTGAAAAAGGAAGATCCTGTAAACTGCGCCAACTACAAAGTAGTAAGCCTACTTAACATCGCCTACAAGATCCTCTCTTCCGTAATATGTGAACGTCTGAAGCCTTTCGCCAACAATCTGATTGGTCCTTATCAATGTGGCTTCAGACCAGAAAAGTCAACCATCGACCAAATTTTCACTTTGCGGTAGATCCTGGAAAAAACCTATGAACAGCCTACGACAGCATCTACAGAGACGAACTGTATAAAGCTATGTCTTGTTTTGGCATCCCTGCCAAGCTGGTTCGCTTGTGCAAAATGACGATGGAGAACTCACGCTACGCCATTAAACGCATATAACTTCGAGGTAGTAGAGGAGTTTGATTACCTAAGCTCCGCTATAAACACGCGCAACAAGACCTACGCCGAAGTCAGACGAAGAATAACTTGCTAATCGCTGTTTCTTTGGGCTAAGAAAGCAATTGAGTGGAAAAGCCCTCTCTCGAGCAACTAAGGTTAAGCTTTATAACACCGCCTCATCATCCCAGTACTAGCGTGGACCCTAATGAATGTGACTAAGGCTGTTCGATATTAACGTTCTTCGGGTAATCTATGGCCCCGTGTGTATTATTGGCGAAGAAGATTCAACAGCGAGCTGTACGGGTTGTACAACGACACGGACCTAGGCAGAAGGGCCAAAGTCTAGCGACTCAGATGGCTTCTTCTTATGGAGCAGATGGATACCAATGCCCCCGCCCAAAAAACCTTCAACACCATTCCCGAGGCACGAAAAGAAGTAGAGGAATACCGCGGCTCAGATGGCGCACTCAAGTGGAAGAGGACTTCAATCAACTTGGAGTGCGAAACTGAAGGCAGTTAGCTAGGGACCAAGCTGGCAGGTGGAAACTGTTGGCTTAGGCCCAAGTCCACAACGGACTGTAGCGCAACCTTAAGTAAGTACTTCTTGTCAAAACTATAGTTCGCTCTTAGTCTTGGAACTTTTATGATAAAAATGTGTTGTGGGACCTGGTGTCAGTATCACATCTCTATGTACATGCACAATGTGCTGCATAAGTTAAACTAAGGCCAAGTTAATCTGACAAGTAAATACTTCTAACAAAAATTTATTTCCAACAATGTTTAGAACAAAACAAATGAAAACCAAAATTTCAGCTCCTCAAAAGATCCCATAACACACGCAATTTTTTGTTGGTTATTTTTCGGTTATGTTGAAATTTGATTACTTGTTTCGGCATATTTTGTGTTGCAACCAACACCAATACACGTATCCCTTACCCAGCCATCAACTATCGGCTCGGCATCGAAACATAATAGTGTGAAATGTCGTTCGCAGCAAAATGAACATGCATTTAACAAAAACATCATTTAAGCGAATTCAAAAATAAAGCAAAATACAAACTAAACGAAAATACAAGAAGACTGATTGTCACATCCCATCATGAGCTGAAATTATATGCAAAACTAAACTAATCCTGACACAAAAGCGGTTCAGAAACAACAAAAACAAGCGACCGACTGGCAGCGGCCAGTGGTGAAGGATACCAAGTGTGCGTTTCTCTTCAGAGGGACGAATGGAAATATGGGAATGTGAGACTAAACTTAAGAAACACCAAAACAATGAAAGGTTCCAAACTACCAGAAGCCAAAAGAACGGATCACATCCGATCCCAATGTAGATGTATCTACAAGAACATGCCCAGGCCAGGCTTTGACGCACAATCCAACAAAAACAACTGCAACAACAACAAACTTCCTTTCCTTTTTATTGACGACGAAATACTACGATGATTACGAGAAGACCAAGATGATGATGATGACGATTATGATGATGATATACGTCCAGCGACAATCTGCCCTGCTGCTGCTCGGTGGTGTCCATCTATCTGCTGCATGGTTTCTTGCGACCCGCATCCCGAAGTCCATCATTCTCGATCAGACCTCAGCGTGTTCTTGCAAAATGGTTGTCACAACAGTGGTCTGACACCAATTTCTCAAAACCCACAAGCCAACGCAAAAAAGAAGCTTACAATACCAACAACAACAACAACAGCAGCAGGAAAAAGGGAGGCTTCTTCGGCATCGGCATCCACTTGAAGAGGAAGATGAAGACCGATCAAAATTATATATGAATGATTTAGGTGGACTGCCAGCACTTAGCCAGTTGGCTTCTCTCACTCTCTTGTTGGGACACATGTACACATTCCATCTTCCGACCGTTCGTCGTCGATCGCTCGCCGTATGAAGAGGTGACGTGAAAGGGGCCAGTTCCCAGAAGGCAGCCGAGAGGGAGATGACGACTACAGCGGGGCAACAGCAATCATTGACGAACGACCACGATGACAATGGAGGAGAAATGTGAAATTGGAAGAGTGAGAAAAACTCACTGTGTCTCACTTGTCTCGATGATGATGGTCTTGAATGGTCTTGCTTCTGCACTTCTTCTTCACTCACATTTCAGTCATCATTGCTGGGGACCATCTCCAGACAACCTTAGACTGTCACTGGTTGGCTGCCGCTTGACGGCAGACCAAACGACCGCGACGACGCACGGCGGCAATGAAATTGATGACGATGGACGATGAGGATAGAAGACTGCTGCAGTGCTGTTGTATTTCTCTTTGCTGAAGAAATTACTTCCAGTAGTTGATTACAAGCGTTTGATTGCACGTCGAACACATGTAAGAACAACCTGATAGTTGGTCGGGCATTGCAGTTGCCATTGCGGTGCGGTGGCCTCCACCAATTGTCGTTCTGCAAGTGGGGTATGAAATTACATGGCGAGGCTAAACAAAAAGATAATTATCACTATTTGGCCACCGCCCATATTTTTTTTTCGCTCTATCTTGGGGAGTAATTTGCGTCTTGTGATGTCGTGGTATCAAGGATTCTTGTTTCTTGTGTTTCTGTCTTCCATCAGAGTATTGGATTAAGCTTTGGATTTCGATATGATGCGTCAGTTGCGGTGACAGCAGTAAAGTGTAACGGGTTATTGGTTACATGTTTCAGCAACAAATTCTGCAAAAGTGGCATCATTGGATAATGGTCTGCAGATTCATTAAAATAATAAAATATATGAAGAAATGTGACGTGACTAAATGGTCACCATGAAAACTACATATTGAACGATGGACAGACGACAGGCTAAGGCAGATGTTGTTATTCCACTTGAATTGATTCTGGCTTCTTGCGACTCAGAGTACTGATGCAATCAATTTATAAAAAAAACACAACAACAACATGTAAAAGAGGACTGTTCGCAATGGATATGCAAAAATGTGTTTGTGGAATATATCTTTTAGATTGGTTGACGGGTATTCTCTGGGATGTGGTTAGAATATTTGCATAATGGAAGCTAGGGGGCTGGCTATTAGCAACATGTTATTAATTTATGGACGACATTTTGTTTTAGTTTTTATATGAAAACATTTATAAAATGAAAATTTATGAATAAAATAACAATAAAATATTTAATATTTTGTTTTAAAGCGAATATAAATGAAGTTTAGTATTAGCGGTTTTAAAACGAAAGAGCTGAGCTAAGAACTCGATTTTGATTCATATGCAAATGGGAGGTTTTACGTATTACTACGTTTCCTGGAAAGTGTTCACATTTTCTGATAACGCTTTGAAAATTATTTTACTGTCCTGGAATAGCTGTGAGAGAATTTTTGATCCTTAGGATCTTACTTGTGATTTCCATGAACAAAGGCCCGACAACATTTGCATTTTCAGCATATATAACATCTCTGAGCTAATTTAAAATTAAGTTCTCATTGGTTGTGGTTGGAACACATTATTTCTACATCTTTATTGCCTGTCACGCTCCTCCAAGTTGCCACACCTGCTGCTCAATGCATTTTCTCCATTCTCATGTTTCGCTCATATGCGAAAAATTAAAGCATTTAATGCAAAAACATCTTGATTCTTCACTTCCAAGACATAATCCCATAGGACAAGATAATTGGCCTTAACTATCCCCGATGGTGGTGTGATGGTAGAGCTTCCGCCATTGTTGTCGACCGGCTAATTGTGGGAACTCATTCCCAGGTAAAGAGGGAAAACAGACAACAAATATTGCTTTAATTTACAACCTCAATTGCCTTAACATTTTCCCTCCAAAAACGGCGAGAATGTCAGACTGCTGGCGAACATGCAATATTTTGAATAACATTTCAATCCATCGGTCTTAGGAAATCCTTGGACTTGTCCGAATAAAGTCGGAATTCGCAATTGAATTTTTCCAACACAAGAGAACACAAAATAAAATGAAATATCTTTCTCAGAAGCAAGCACAATTGCAACGTTTATATGCACGCGGTCAACGTTTTCTGTTCTGCAGATCGCGCAACCGTAAAGCGTGAAACTACTCAACGATAATGGTCGAGAGCAAGGTGATGGCACAAACCCCAATTCAGTTAGGTAAAATGCTGGCTGTTCCATTGCGCACTTTTAGCAATTGTGGCACTGGTTTTATAAGGCACTCATAGCGGGCTGCAGACTAAACCAAATCGATTCGAAATATTAATCAGACAGTAAAATATGGTGCGCGGCCCCAACATTCGATTGGAAACGATTAATTCACAGCGGGACGCTCTAGTGACCTTAGAGCACTGATATCATGATTATGGAAAAGGGAGAGGAGTAGGTGTGTTCTCAGCTATAGAGTGCTGTTTTTGAGTTTGTTATATAAAGTCGTTTTAGTTCCTCCATAAAGAATGGAGAATTTAGCACGCTCCCCGGCAATTGAAAAAAAGTAGGTGCATTTTAAAAAAAATAGCGTAGTTCATTTTGATAGAAAAGGCAAATTTTCACGTTTAAAGAAAATAATTTTCTGTGCATTATTCTATAAAATCATTTAATAAGGCGAAAAATGTAGGTATGCATATCAAGTTCCAAAAAACACAAGTCGATGGTTTAAGATTTTTGACAATCATTAAAATGGAATTAAGATTTGGGATTGGTCCAAAAACAAATTTCCCAACATCGAAATATTTCCCCCTTATTAAAACAAAACATCTGCCTGCACAAACAATAAATAAAGTTACGATTCCATTTAAATTTGTTTGTTTTCAAGGCTGTGTTTGTAGTGTTTTCTCAATACTACCACTCAACATTTTTAATAAATTTAAAAAGAAAACTAGAACCAACAAATTCAGTCTAAACTGAAGTTAAATTTAATTTATATAGACACTTGAATTTATTGTCTCAGCTGGAGACTGGGAGGATCTGTCGTGTGGCTTCCGCCGACTTCGGCTTGGCTCAGCTCTGTGCCCTGTTGTTTCCTTTATGCGTGATGATTAATTTGGTTGACAGATGGTCGCGCGATACTATTTAGGAATATTATGTAGGTTTTGAGGGGAAACAAACAAATGTTGTTTATCCTTTTACCAAATATTGATTTTTTCATGCACCTGAATCAGGGTTTGCACAACAACACTTTTGCTAGTTCGAATTAAATTTTTTTCCTTTCCTTAACTGGCTCCCAATCCATGAAGGATCTCAGTCAGAAACACTGCAGCCTTCCATCTAGTACGGTCTTCTCAAGCACTCTCAAGTCGCCAGAACCAAGCGCTCTGGCATCCCCAGTCACTTGGTCCTTGTACCGTAGGTTCGGTCTTCCTTGTCGTCTCGAATCCAGGGGCTGCGATTAGAAGACTTTCTTTACTGGAGCGTTGTCGTCCATTCGCTCGATGTGGCCGAGCCAATGTAGTCGTCATTTCTTGGCTTTCTGGACTACATCCACATCTTGGTACAGCTCCTACAGTTCACGGTTGAACCTTCTTCTCCATTCACTCATCGTCTCATACGGGACCGAAAATCCATGAAAGAAATTTTCTTTCGAAAGTGCCAAGTATCAATTCCCCTTTTTTAATTATCGTCCAACACTCGGCGCCCGTAGAGTAGGACTGGTAAAATCAAAGTTTTGTATAGCAGACACTTTGTCTTTCGAGTGAGGAGTTTTGATTTTTGATCTCATTTGTTTTGCCAAACCGAAGTAGCAGCGGTTCGCTAGGGTTATTCTTCGTCGGATCTCCACTAAGGTGTCGTTTGTAGGATTGCTGTTTAATCCAAGCTAGTTGAAATCCTTAACTACCTCGAAATTGCTGCTACCAACAGTGACGTTTTTTCAAAGGTTGTGGACAGATGTTGCTTTGTTTGTTGATAGCATGTACTTTCTTTTTTCCTCATTCACTTCAAGACCAACGAGTTTCGCCTGTTCTTCAATCGCTGCGAAGGCCTCAAGCACAGCTCTCTTGGATCTTGGTTGGATTTGTTGAAGATAGTGTTTTCCGTGCTCACACCTGCCTGGCGCTCCAGGACTATGTTGAAGAAATCACATGACAGAGTGTCTCCTTGCCAAACCCTTCGCATGTTTGAAATAACTCGGAGGAGCTGTTACTGCACTGCGTATTGCTTATCGTCATGCGGCACAACTAGATCAGTTTGTTCGGGTTCCCGAATTCAGACATCGCCATCATAAGCTATTGGCGCTGGATGCTATCATAAGCAGCTTTGAAGTCGATGCAAAGATGGTGAGTTTCGACTTGAAATTCGTTGGTCTTTTCCAAGATTTGCCGCAGTGTGAATATTATTGGTCTATCGTTGTTCTGCCTAGCCTTAAGCCACACTGGTACGTGCTGATTATTGTGTTGCAGAACGGTTCAAGACTAAGACGCTCACACAGTACGTTGGATAGGATTTTGTATGCAACATTTAGCAGGGATATCCCTCGGTAGTTTTTGCATGACATATGATCGCCTTTTTTGTAGATGGGGCTTATAGAGCTTTCCGACCAGTCAGTGGACATGCGACATGCATTCTTCCTCCCACAAGTTGTTGATGACCTGGTGCATGTGGTTCATCAAAACACCTATACTCCGCAGCTATGTCATCCGACCCGGCTGACTTGTTATTTTTTAGCTTCTGGATGGCTCATTGTACGTCTTCGGTGTCTTCATTGACAGGTCCTGCTTCACTTTCGTCATTGGCTCGCTAGATATTATGCGCATTCAGCAGCTGTTGGAAGTGCTGCTTGAAAACATCTACAATTCCTTGGGCTTCGGTGACTAGGTTTCTTTCACTGTTTTGAAGAGCTTGTATCCCAGGTCTGAAACCAGAAGCTAATTGATACGACCTTTTAAAGAAAACGTCAGGTGTTGTTCTTGGCCCGTGACTCTCCTAGATCTTTGAGCTGAGAAACTGCGGATGCTTTTTTCTTCCATCGCAGGGTCTTTTTCTCATTTCTGCTTTTTGTTCGGTACTCTTCTCTTGCTGTTCTTGTTTTCAGTTGA
Source organism: Sphaerophoria taeniata (assembly GCA_943590905.1). Lineage (NCBI taxonomy): Eukaryota > Metazoa > Arthropoda > Insecta > Diptera > Syrphidae > Sphaerophoria > Sphaerophoria taeniata. The sequence goes on from OX016540.1 coordinate 2,208,969, forward strand.
AGCATCTGCAAACGTGCATTTTCCGTCTCTCTTTTTCAATAACACCCATACCACGGGTTCTTTTTTGGGGGTGGCTCTGGCTGGACACAAATGGAGGTTTGGCTACATTTTTCATTATTTCGCGATATTGGTTCCGCAAGGTGTTGACATCTGTGGTATTTGGGAGGATGGCGGTGGGGAGTTGCTCACTCAGGCACTTACTGTAGTCAAGATGTTGGATGCGTGCCTTGCGCCGATTAGCACATGGTCGATTTGATTGGTGGTTCGTACATCCGGAGATCGCCAACTTGCTGTGTAGATCTTTCGTCTTGCAAACCAATTGCTACTTATCAACGTATTAAGAGTCGATTAGTCGGAAACCGTTAGCTGTTGTAACTTCGTGGAGGCTGTGCTTTCTAACTACTCCGCCAAACATGTTTTACTTCCCGATTTTTGCATTGAAGTCTCCGAGTACGATTTTGACGTCGTCATATGCTAGACTCCTCAGCATCATCGAAAGGGTCGTGTGCAATGCACTTATGAAAATGAAATATGGTTTGCACTACAGCTCTTTTGTTTAGTTCGAATATATTACATTTTTTCTAAAAAAAAAAAAAAAACGGAAGTATGACGTTCGTTGGCCAGCAAAATATTTATTGGATAATGCTCGAACGCTGCTTTTAAGAGCTCAAGTCTTGAATTTACCTTAAAAAATTAGAAATGGAATCGATGTGGTGCGTGTGATGCGGGCCACTAAAATTCAATTCCTTTTTTATAAGTGCAGAAACAAAAGCTTAATTCCCAACACCAGAAGAGTCAAACCCCCTCAGAATAATTCTCATCAAAACGAGTTCGTCGCCAAGTGTCTTACGCTTAAATAAGTTTTGACCCTTTCCCACCAATTCCGATGACTGCACAAATAACCTGTTCCTCATTACCACAAAAAGAGTCATCATCTCCATTTTTAAACCTCTTTCTGGATTATTTAATTTTTCTTAAATAAAATAAATTGATTTAAGCCTAATTGGTGTCCAAACAACATCATCTGATTTGCATCGATTTGATTTAAGGTTTTTTCTTAATAAGTTTTAATATTTATTCAAATTCACACCGAAACCAACATCGAAGCGTGATTAGGTGAAGAGATTTTCTCACCGCTGCGCTGCTCGTTCATGTCACAATAGCCAGTTGCTTTTTTATAAATGTTGTTTTTTTTTAGACACGAAAGAAAAGCCTACGTCTTCGGAAACAGTTAAGGCCATAGAGTTGGCTTGTGTGTTGTTAGATTCCAGCAGTTACGCTTGGTCATGGTTTTATTTTTGTCTTCTTTGATTTATATGGAATGTTTGATTGAGGCGGAAAGCGAGGTGGAGATTAAACACTTATTGGAATTTAATTAATTAATCCAATTTGCTATTGATGGTTTGTTTTGATTTCGAATGACCAATTGGCTTTTATCGACCGGATTTTGTTTTCGGAACAAAGGCGCATGGCATTCGGATACAGATACAAATACCAACGAAGTGTCGGATCTGTCTTCAAATCGAAGTCGCATGAAATCGATATCTGACGGATTTGGTTTCGATGGATTTTTAAAGAAATATTTTTGGGTGTGTTTGGCTCGATTTAAATTGATAGTCACGCTTAATTGGAGTGAACATGAATACGTTGATTCTATATTCGGATTGGCAAGACGAAAGTGAACACTTTTTAAGAAGAGAACATGAACTCGCCTCCACCGCCATCTATTGTCAAAGGAACTATGAGGAAGTTTACGCTCATGCTTCACTCAAATATCAAGGCATTCATACATTGTAACAAAAAACCTTCTTTATCTTTCAATCAGATCCAAATCGCTATGCCGCCACCACTGCAATCGTAAATTTTCCATTAAAATCCCCATTCGAATTTATTGAATTGTTAGTTTTATCCAAACTGATTCGCATGCCTTGTGGCAATTTGTTGATTCGCTATTTTACTATCCAACTTCAATTGGAGGACATTAAAATAAACAACAACCACTACACAAGTATCAATAAGCCGATAGTCGTCTCCTTCGTCAGGGGGCGCACCGCACCAATATCAGTTAATCTCAATTAAATTATGCCACGAGTGCTAAAGCATAAATAAATAACAATCCCGCAAATGTGTTGCGGTGGGTCCTGTCTTGTCCTGGCTGTATCATCGTCATATGTCCTGTGAGGCATATTCAAAACAAAACACCGCTGTGGGGTGCATCATGGTCATATGTCTAAGCCCTGCACCGAACTATCACAAGCGGCATCTAAGCCACATGGGTACTATGCACTACTTTTATCTGCCCCATATGATATGCCCCACGAACATTGATATTCCAAAAGCTCCCCAATTGCGTCGTGTCATAATTTCACCTCTACCTTATGACGCTCATGCATGCATTCCGCGCTCAATAGCGCGATTCTTCATCATTGTTCGCTCTAGAGACAAAAGGGGCGATCCACCTACCACACCATCAAAAATCATTGCTCTTCGGGTCTTGGGAAACGACGAGTACTCGCCCAGCCGTAAACGTAAATTTTGGAATTGCTAGCCAGATATGGCTCGATTTGAATACGCATAAATTGGCGGGAGTTCTTGTCTATCAGTTGCGATTCCGACTGCTAAACGGCAGTGCCAGAAATGGGCGTGTCCCATGTAATCTTCGTAATGACTTGTGATAGAATTCGCATCAACATGAGTGCACTGAGCTGCGGATGTTATTAAATTGCCGCCGCCGCCGCCACACATAGCCTGACTGTACGTTTCAAGTTTTTGGATAGAGTCCGACTGCTACGCACCCGTCACCGATGCTTGATCAAGCTGCTGCTTCATCGCCATTCATAAGCCTTGTATTCCGTTGAGTTATTAAATTATTTATTTGCGCTATTGTCAACATAGGGTATATTTGCTTTGTTAAACCGATAATCCGTTTTTTGTCACAAAATAGATTTTAATGTAAATTATATGTTTAAAATTTAATGACTAATGCAGTTGACTCTCTCTAATTCGAGTTCTCCTTAAGTCGAATCACTCCTTAAACTCGAATTTTTTCGGTTTAAAAAGCCTCTCACTCATTCTTTAACTCGATTTTTTTTATGTAATAAGTCCGAATATCACTCACTCCCTCTTTAACTCGAATTTGATCGGTTTGCCAAGCCGAGTGTCTCTCATTCACTCTTTAACTCGAACTTCTACGGTTTAAAAATCCAAATATCTCTCACTCACTCTTTAACTCGAACCTTTTCGGTTTAAAAAGCCGAATATCTCGCACTCACTCCTTAACTCGAACTTTATCGCTTTAAAAGCCAAACATCTCTCACCCACTTTTTAACTCGATATTCTTCCGGTTTAAAAAGCCGAATATCTCTCACTCCCCCTTTAACTCGAATTCGGTGAGTTTAAAAAGCCGAGTATCGAGTATCTCCCATTCACTCCTTAACTCGAATTTCTACGGCTTAAAAATCCGAATATTTCTAGCTCGATCTTTAACTCGAAATTTTTCGGCTTAAAAAGCCGAATATCTCGAACAGATTTCTCTCGCTAAAATGTTGACGTGTACTCAAACATAGGGTACTGCATATTCTGCTTATAACAAACGCTCCCTCGAGAAGTGTTACTTCTCCCTCTAAAAAGTAAGCAGACATCTTCGTCATCGTTTGCTGTTTACACGACGACCGACGAGGACACCCGACCGCAAGAACGACAATGAACTAAAGAATAATATAAAATTCCCGGGACCAGCCCAGATGATAGGATCGCAAACGCCCGAAGACTACTTGCGCATTGAACCTGTTGTGATGGTGCGTTCTTGCCATCCTCGTCCTCGTTCTTGTCGTAGTCGTCATCATATTCCTGATGTTGTAGTACCTCTGGTCTTTTAATGCGAGAGCGTTTTTTTACTGAAGAGAGTCACATTAAGTCGTCGGCTGATCGATTGGGCGGTGGCTCTGATATAACTGAGTAATGGCCATCTGGACCCGCAGGGGACAATTTCCATAATGTCCTTAACCTGAAAAGATCGGTATTGGTGTGTTGCAGGCCGCCACTTCACAGTCGCAGCAACCATGCATCCGCCGCCGCAGTCGCTTTTGCACATTGAAATGGAAGGAACATGGGTGAAAATTGTTTTCTCAATTCGACAATCCTCCTGACGGACGGAGGCGCGCTGCGCTGTCGATCTGCATTCAGCTGCACTATGATTTTGTGCCATAATAGGATGTAACCATAAGTCTTGGCATTTGTATTGTCGACCGAAAGATGAACATGATGATGATGATGATGTTGCTTTGTCCCTTAACGCGGTATGGCCAATTTGTTCGAGTACATGTTGTATTTCTTTGTTTATAACTATAATTAGAAAGGAATACTTTTCGAATATGTTGAAATAGTATATGGGTGGTGGTTGAGGACAATATTTTCCGGGGTGATTGTACGTGTTATTTGTTTCATTCTTCGATAAGTATTTAGTGAAACTCGAACATTGATTCAATAAAATTCGGAAACTACACAACTTAAAGCAACGCATCTGTTTCGCCAGATCATTCATTGTTCCCAAGTCGACAACAACAATTCCACTTGGTTCTTCTGAGTCTCTTCATTGCTGCTGGCGATAGGTAATTTATGTCATGTTTGTACAAAATGACTTTAATTTGCCATGACCGGGCTTCTCGGGGCCGTGGCCTCTCTTCATCATCTTTATGTCCGTGTGGCATATCTCTCTCTATATCCACTATATTCCGATTCAATGTACATTTGTTGCTTCGTCTCAACTCTACAACTGATGGCTCAGCCGAAAGCCAACAGAGCAACAACAAGCCACTGAGCGCGGCTTTTGTATGTTTGCAAATTGCAATTCGGTTGCCGCCACGCCATCCACCACCACTCGCTGTTGGTATTTTATTGTAAGTTATTGACAATAACTTCGACCTGGTTTTGGGGGCCGAGTTCATTCGCATCCAAGTCGACATAAATTGAGTCTTATATCTGGGATCAATGGAAATATGGGGCGTCACACACATCGCCTGCGCGTATATGGCTTGTGTTGTTCTTGTTCGAGAGCAGTTCGTCGTTGAAGCCGTCTTGGGAGAAGGCGTTGATGTATAAACGACTGTCAAACAGCTCCAGAACGAATAGGCTGTCAGAATGGTTTCATCTAGTTAGTATCAAGTTTTTGTAATATTTAAAGGTAGAATGACACATTACGGTAAGAATTTGTTAAGTGCCCAAAAGAACATCGCAAAAATTAACATCCGCCATTAAGCAAAAAGCTTTTTAATTGTTCATTAATTAACTGGCCATAAGGTGGACACCGTGCTTAACAAATGTTCCCAATTGGTTTGTTTGGGCAGGTTAAACGTGATCTTAAGTGCGAAATTAAAAGTAAAACAAACCATAATCGTAAATTATGTTCGTTGGGAATGAAGACGGTCACAATGGCACTTGTAATTTTTTAAATCGAGTCCAGATATTCCCTGATAGTGACATCTTTATACTCATTCCGGTTTCAACTTGGGATCTTGAATGCAGAAAGCATAAGGCTATATTAAATGAATTTTATGGGTGTGTTAAGACAAGATGTAAATTAACTTTGAATTAAAATATCTAGAAGATAAAATTAAGAAATTCTGACTTGATAAGGACGAATTTATATGTTATTAAGGCTTGTTGTTTTTGCATTTCTGGTTCCTCAAGCTATATGGAAAACATTTCCCGTTGTAAAATAAACTAGTCGACCCAGCTCTCGCAATGCGAGTGTGTTGATGCTTCATTTAAGGGGTTTCACATTCAACAACAGGTTTGTCTAATTCTGTCGTTATGATGGATTCGTGAAAAGTAAATATCACTTTGAACCCACCTTTATTACTAAAAATGACATTTCTGACATATCTCCGCGGACACACCCTGCAGACATCAACATCTGTTTTGACATCACCTAGTTTACGACACGCAGAATAGGTACTGTTACTTCAGACGAAATATAAGAAAAACAGAATCGGGACCAGTCTCCGGACGATCAAAACAGTCGCCGGACAATTTTGAACATACAACCTACTTCACTATTCGTCGCTTAAATGGCGCATAACTCTCCTGTTTTCTATCTGAATCTGTCTTTGTAATAATTACATGTCCCAAAGTCAACTAGTTTTTCATTCTTGTTTCCAAAATCTATCTGAAAAGTAATGAAGCCATCAACACTTAACTGATGCAGGTATACCTACTGATTTTAATGCACCTAACCCTTCTAGATAGGAGTGGAACGTAAGAAGTCATGTCGTGTTTTGTCGGTTTTTGTTTTGTATGCATACCAATATAGAATAACGTTATTTTAAACTGAATAGAGAAGTGGGGGAAAGAAACTGGTTTTATTATTCCCATGTTTAGGTTTCAGTAAAAAAGAAAATATTTCCTTAAAGTGTTGATATTTCTCCATCGTTTGACACCCAAATGATTTCAAAATATTGTCTGACAAAGGATAAATAATGGTAATAAAATTTTAACATCCGAAAAAAAATTCTAGCCAGTCTCCGGACGATTGAAATCTAGTCTCCGGACGATTAAAGACAAAATTGTTGTTTTTCGTTTCAAATCTATAAGAGGGGTGATAAGTGGAAAATTTGTATTCTGGATACAAAAGAGCACTTCGGCTAGTTAAATTAAACATTATAAAAAGAATTTGAACATAAATATAGACAAGATAATAAAATAAAACCTTGAAATCGTCCGGAGACTAGATTTTCGCTATATTTGGGAGCAGTGCCCCGGAGACTGAAAAAATCGATAAAAAAAGCAAAATTTAATTTTTCTCTTTAGTTTTTGGAAGTTCATTGTAACAAAAACAAAAAATAATATCAGAAAAGGTATAAAATGAGGCAAAAATTGAGGGTTCAAATAGCAAGAGTTCGTTAAACACTTTAAACAGGAAAAAATCCAGCTGAAAATCAATAAGAAAAGGCAGGGCCAATGTAGGCAAATACACTAGTCAAAACAATTAAAGGAACACTTGAAAAAACTCAAAAATGGAGTGGATTCTTATAAGGCTATATCTCAGTAGAAAAAAGTCGGATTGAAGTGAAATAAAAAGTTTTTTAAAGGTTATCATTTTTTCTTTTCAAATTATTTTGAGTTAAGTACCGTTAGTCGTTTTCGCTTGAGCGTAAAAAATGTTCACTCAATTTCAAAATCGAAAAAAAAATAAACTTTGAGTTGTCATAAAATGAGCGGAAATTTTTTTTCAATCCAACCAATCTAAGATTCAATTTGAGAATTTTGCTGGCTATAATTCACTGTTTAGTTCAGATCGCTACGATTTTTTTCCTAATCAAAAAATGGGTTTACATGCAAAAACACAATTTTGACTTTGGACCCTAATAGGGGAAACTGGGGCACATTTGACAATTAATTTTAAAGAGCCTGTATTTTTGTATTCGGTTAATGGATTTCAATCTTTTTTTTTGCATTCAATACGTTGAATGTTTGAGATAGAATTGCCATGCCGATATTCCGTTTTTAACATTTACATGTTTTTTTAAAGATTAGTTTTGTAAAAAGAGTCATTTTGTCAAAAGTGCCCCGAGCCCGGGGCACCCTTCAGTGGCGTGGCGTGGATATTTTCAAATGGTAAGTCGAGAAAAATGAATCACCTACACAAATGAATAAGGAATAAATAGAACGTAGCTTAAATTCCAAACGTGGATTAATCGAAGCCAATTTTTCTATACTTTAAGTCATTTAGGTTAAAATTCACAAAAAGCCTAAAGCAAAAAAAAATTGATTTTCCTCTTCTAAAAGGTAATCGGATAAGCAACACTCGACATTTAGCAAAGCCATTTAAATAATTAAAACAGTTCCAACGTTTACTTTTCACAATTTTCAGAAATTTCAGTTTTTTTTCACAATTGTCTAAATTTGTGACAATTGTGAATAAAAAAACTTACTTAAAATTCACTTTAAACTTGCAAATAATCCAAAAGAATGATGAGTAGAACAAAACAAAACAGTAAAACAAAACCGAATTCGCCGTACATTACTCGAAGACGAAAACTGTATTATTTTTTCCAAGCAGACATTGCAGAAAGACGAAAATGATCGTCTTACTTTTTTCAATAAGAGAACGGTATTGAAAAGAGTGGCACCAGGGTGGAAGTATATCGTAGGAAAGACAGGGACAAACACAAAATATGTTCGGCGCGGCGATTTTCAATGCTTCGTGTATGCTTTGTGTATTGTGTGTGTATCTCGCAAATTTAAAAGGCTTGAAGAACATTGTGTTTATGGGAAAAGAAAGGCTGTTAAATGCTTAGTTGTAGACTTATGTTGCTGGTTTTTTCTATGAACAAGAGACAAATTTTAAAAGGTAAGACGATAGGAATCGTGTATATGGACACCACGCAACTGGCACCCTTGACTTTGTACTGGGGAACATTTGACAATACCAGTTTAAGCTCAATAAGGCTCACCAAATGTGGTCTTTTTGATGTTAAGATGGATAAAAAAGTCAAACTTAGGGCTGAATTAATTTTATTCATAAATTTGTCGAAGATTCTGAAGAAAGTTATCAACTGCTAATTTTGAAAAGCCGTTGAGCCTGGCTTAGCTCATATTTTCGGGCTTTTTTAGGGAGAGATTTGGATTTCGTTTTAAAAATCCGTAAGGCCAATCGTCTGCAGCTTTTTTTTTGAAAATTCCCAACTTGGTGAACAGCGAATGTTATTAGCCTTGGCAAAGACATAAACAAATTTCTTAAAAGTTTCTTTTGATAAACCATTAAGCATAGAAAGAACACTTCTTTAAATACTAAACCAACTCTTTTTCTTGAATTTTTGTGAACGTCTATCGCGCTGTATATATTTCGATTGAAAAGGAAAATCTTCGTTATACTTTCATTTTCCGAATCGGAGCAATCTTTTAAGGGATCCTGCTTTTTCATGCGCATTATCAATGTTGTTCTATTGATGCAATACTTTCTAGCTGCAGATGTAGGTGTTCCACGATTCTTTCGGATGTCTGAAATAGCTCTCTTTACTTTTTCTTTGTCGATTGAGTTTTTATTTGACTTTTTTTTGTAGTTGCGAACCATTTTTCCTGAAAAAATTAACATGTAACAATCGAAAATGAAAAGTCGTGTTATCAGGATCAATATGGGGCACTTTTAACAAATGTCAAATGTACCCCTAACACAAGTCAAATGTGCCCCATTTGAAAAAGTCAAATGTGCCCCAAAGGTTGTTTACAGCTATTGTTTTTATTTTCCTTAATTAATGTTACACTTTCACAAAATTTACTTTAATTTATAAATTTTAAACGCAAAGCACTATCAAAATAATGTTTCACAATAAAAATACACTTTCACAAAACTCATAAAATGCTTACGTACCGTTGGTGGAAAATTACATCAAGTATCTGGAAATCACAAAAACGCGTGTTGCTCGTAGAAAAGTTGAAGCAAGCCTGTCACAGTTTACTACATTGTTTTTTAAATCAAATAAGGCACCGTTTTCAATCCCAATTTTTCTTCTTAAAGGCTACGTTCACACTTAAAATCGGAAAGTCAAATGTGCCCCAACGTCAAATGTACCCCAGTTTACCCTAACTCTGCTAAATATTGACTTACAAAAATGCTAAAGACAGATCTGAAAAATTAATTAAATTTTCAACACAAAAACATTTTGGAAAAATAAAAATATTGTTTTTTTCAATCTTTTCTATCACTTTAAAAAAAGGTCCAAAATACGCATTTTTCAACTTTTTCATAAAAACTACCGTTATTTTGTGCTTTTCAGTGATACAACTAATCTGAGGCTTAATTATTAAAGCTCATAAAATTTCCTTGATTTTGGTGAAAATTTCACATCAATACGATTAACCGTTTCTCTGTTTCGATCAATCAAACTTACAAAACACTTTTTTTTCAATCTTAATTAAAGTTTTTTTTTTGTCTTATTTTTCTGTTCTTTTGAATTTGTTTATTTTTAAAATTTTTTTATTTTTTTCATTATCATTATGACTTTGTGAAGTTCGGACGAATTTCCTTGATTTTGATGAAATCGTCCAAATTCAAAAGAACAGAAAAATAAGACAAAAAAAAACTTTAATTAAGATTGAAAAAAAGTGTTTTGTAAGTTTGATTGATCGAAACAGAGAAACGGTTAATCGTATTGATGTGAAATTTTCACCAAAATCAAGGAAATTTTATGAGCTTTAATAATTAAGCCTCAGCTTTAAGCTTTAATAATGTTCCCCAGTACAAAGTCAAGGGTGCCAGTTGCGTGGTGTCCATATACACGATTCCTATCGTCTTACCTTTTAAAATTTGTCTCTTGTTCATAGAAAAAACCAGCAACATAAGTCTACAACTAAGCATTTAACAGCCTTTATTTTCCCATAAACACAATGTTCTTCAAGCCTTTTAAATTTGCGAGATACACACACAATACACAAAGCATACACGAAGCATTGAAAATCGCCGCGCCGAACATATTTTGTGTTTGTCCCTGTCTTTCCTACGATATACTTCCACCCTGGTGCCACTCTTTTCAATACCGTTCTCTTATTGAAAAAAGTAAGACGATCATTTTCGTCTTTCTGCAATGTCTGCTTGGAAAAAATAATACAGTTTTCGTCTTCGAGTAATGTACGGCGAATTCGGTTTTGTTTTACTGTTTTGTTTTGTTCTACTCATCATTCTTTTGGATTATTTGCAAGTTTAAAGTGAATTTTAAGTAAGTTTTTTTATTCACAATTGTCACAAATTTAGACAATTGTGAAAAAAAACTGAAATTTCTGAAAATTGTGAAAAGTAAACGTTGGAACTGTTTTAATTATTTAAATGGCTTTGCTAAATGTCGAGTGTTGCTTATCCGATTACCTTTTAGAAGAGGAAAATCAATTTTTTTTTTGCTTTAGGCTTTTTGTGAATTTTAACCTAAATGACTTAAAGTATAGAAAAATTGGCTTCGATTAATCCACGTTTGGAATTTAAGCTACGTTCTATTTATTCCTTATTCATTTGTGTAGGTGATTCATTTTTCTCGACTTACCATTTGAAAATATCCACGCCACGCCACTGAAGGGTGCCCCGGGCTCGGGGCACTTTTGACAAAATGACTCTTTTTACAAAACTAATCTTTAAAAAAACATGTAAATGTTAAAAACGGAATATCGGCATGGCAATTCTATCTCAAACATTCAACGTATTGAATGCAAAAAAAAAGATTGAAATCCATTAACCGAATACAAAAATACAGGCTCTTTAAAATTAATTGTCAAATGTGCCCCAGTTTCCCCTATTAGGGTCCAAAGTCAAAATTGTGTTTTTGCATGTAAACCCATTTTTTGATTAGGAAAAAAATCGTAGCGATCTGAACTAAACAGTGAATTATAGCCAGCAAAATTCTCAAATTGAATCTTAGATTGGTTGGATTGAAAAAAAAATTCCGATCATTTTATGACAACTCAAAGTTTTTTTTCGATTTTGAAATTGAGTGAACATTTTTTACGCTCAAGCGAAAATGACTAACGGAACTTTTTTAACTCAAAATAATTTGAAAAATGATAACCTTTGAAAAACTTTTTATTTCACTTCAATCCGACTTTTTTCTACTGAGATACAGCCTTATAAAAAACCATTCCATTTTTGAGTTTTTTCAAGTGTTCCTTTAATTGTTTTGACTAGTGTATAATAAATTTAAAACCCTTGTAGTTGGATGTGCTGATCGACCCAAGACACAGTATCATCGGTTATCGGGATCCAACATCGACTCGGACTAGGAGTGGACTACCTCACGGAAGAATAACTGTTCCAGTGAATTGGTTCAAATCAGAGGCAACAAAATAAAAGTAACTTAAGTTAACCTGTATAGATTATTTCACTATAGAAATAAGAGCAGATATTCAAAAGGCTTTCAGAATTTTCAAAAACGGTCAACCGCAGAAAATAAGACTGCTTAACCCATTGACCTTATTTTGTGTCTTTCAGAAAAGTTCATCTGCGAATTTCGAAACAGCTTCCTTTTCCAAGGTTTGCAACGTAAATAGCTCGAATGTCTGTATAAAAGAAGTCACTCTCATGACATCACTTTGTCTCTCTGCCTGTCGGAACTCAACAGAGTGCATACTGTTAACGTTTCTGCAAACAGCAACATTTTCAAATTAACCAACGAACGACGATGGCTAAGATGATATATGCCCGAACCCGACATTACCATAATGACAATGTACAACATCTCGAATGGATGACGGACGTACGGTCCACACGCACACCGTTCGCTTATTTATGACCAATTATAAATCTAAACGCTGCATTTTGTGCGATGGACTGGACACACTGGGCACTTTTCGCTCTTCCTTTTTGTTGTATTTTTCACGTTGATCTTTGGCAAATGGCATGTGGGTCCGTTCTCTTGGATTGTAGAACAAAAACCATGGAGTGTAGAAAGGAAGACAAATTTGTGACAGTTCGATCAGTTTTAATGTTGTTAGATTAAGCATTGTTGGGGTTCTCTTAGAATTTCGCTTAAAAGTCTATAATTCCTCGGTCTTGGTGTACCTGCAGTTTGATCGAAATTAAGTCAGCTGTGAAAGAGTCAAAGTCTTCTTTGTCCCTAACTTCGAAGTGCCCCTAGTGACACACATTTGTCAAATCACATGGACATCCTCGTTTTGAAAAGTGAACCAAGGCACACCATGTTTTTGTGCTCCATCAGCTAACAAAGGCAAACAAAAAATTATTATAAAACCAAACTGTAGATAAACGACCAAATCTCTTGTTGGCAAGTCATCATCAAGTGCGTGCACTGTTTACAGACGCATCGCATGATATCTCTGTTAAGAAGTCCATGTTGTCCCCATCGATTTAGCAATGATGTTGCTGACCAACAAGCACAAACATTTGTGATTATGGGGCCAACATAGAAGTTCCTTGCTCTGACAAGTCAACCAGCATCGAAGCTTGTTCACTTCACTTCGACTCCGATGATGGAGTTTGACAAGTCGATTGTCGTCGTCGTCGTCTTCGACGTTGTTGATGATGCGCGTCTTCGCAAGATGACGGTGATGATGATTGGCCTTTGTCACTTGCTTTGCGACATTGATGGCCAAAACCACTTTTTGTCGCCATGCCAGAAAACTGGCACCAAATTACATAATGCGTCCAGCTGAAGATGACAAGATACTTTTTTATCGATTGTGATGGGATTTCTTGCTGTTCTGGTTGTTTGGTTTGAAAAATTTAGAAACCTGAGTTGGAGCGAATATAAAATTGTCACTCAGTTGAATTGCTTCCCGGAACTATAAAACGCAGCAGTAGGTTTTATAGCTCAACACCAAAATAATGAAGGCGACACTATGTCCCGAAACCGAATCCCTTTTGCCAGCCGAGTGGGCAGTGTCGGGCGGCCCATGCGAGATAATAGCAAAATGTATGCTGAAGGATTTGAATTAACTTTTATCTGACCCGGGAATAGTTTTGCCAAGTGTGGGCGGGCAACAAAGGCATCAGCAGACAGATATAGTTTTTGTTTTGGTCGCTTGTGCCATTTGTTGCCACGCGTGCGGTCAGTGATCTATGTGCGACACATTTGAATAATAAATCTCTGCCGCGCCGAATGTATCACAAGAGTCCTATGTGTTGTGTGATTTTTTTGGTTTTGTGCGTTTCGCACACGCTGCTGTCAGTCAAGTTTTGTTGCCTGGGAATACCAGCAGCCTTTGGTCACTTTCTCGCATTGACTCACACAGCGCTGCGACTCGTCCTACTCCTTGCCACTGCGTCTTGTCATTGCCTTTTCAGTCGCTGCATTTGCGATTTTTGCGAAGCTTGTGAGTTATGGTCTAATGGTAAAACAAATTTTATTACCTGGCTAAATGAATGCCTACGCTATGCTCTCAATCTCTGTGGCTGTCACTGGGCGTCTGATCGTTATTTTGTTGTGTTTCTATGTTTTTTTTTTTTTATATACCGCTATATACCGCTTGCAAATGGCATCAGACGAGACGAGTGTCTGTCAAAGTCGAAGTCTGATACTATTTCGTTCTGCGGGGTGATATCGGACGCCAGACCGCATTTGGTTGCTTGCATTTGGATTGTTGCTGATTCATTGCCACTTTTTGCAATAAAACGCATTTTGATGTTTTTAAAGCTCAAGTCTGACAATTTGTTGTTTCTCATATTTCTTACTAAGAGTATTGGGTATTGGTTGAGTTGATACTTGATGTGAGATTAACGATGGAGCCAAGGAAATTTCTTGTAGAACAAAATGCTTTCGATTTTGATACATGTGCAACTTTGTGATGTGCTTTTTAGTTTCCAGCCGAGGTTTTGCTCGCCGGTCTCACAAAGGTCTTATTGAAGAAACACGGAACATCAATCTATGGTCTTCTGACACCTTACCACTATTAAAGCTTAATACAAATATATCGATAAGTGATTGATAAGTCTTATTATTATTGTTGCTGCCTGGTCTGAGCTATCTCTAATGGACGGCCGTTGCGTTGGTTGCTGTCCCGTTATATTCTGACAGGTCCTTATATGAATAAAATAAATAGAGTGGCGCGGCAGCTCTTGAAGAACCAAGGTCTAAGTGGCTTACTCTCATCAACAATTCTCTGAGTGCGTGTGAAGAATTGAGGGGACCTACAATTTAACACCGATTCCGAACGGCAGAGTTGAGAAGCACTTTTTCATGACAGATTGATACTCTTGGAAGATTTGTCAGGTCTTCGCAAGAGGCAGTGCCCGTGAAAGATGAAATAAAAATTTGGCCTGAGTAGGACTCAAACCAACGACGTTCTGCTTAGCAGCCAACGCACTTACCAACTACGGGCAACTGCGGTCCTGATATGAAATCGGTATAATTTGGTGATCGGAGTTATACTTTATGCGTCTGCGAGCTGGCAGGTACAATGCCCCTGATGGCACGGATCGGCAGATATGATGCCCCTGATGGCACGGTTCTGCAGGTACAATGCCCCTGGTGGCACGGATCGGTAGGTATAATGCCCCTGGTGACACGGATTAACAGGTATGATGCCGCTAGTGGCACGGATCGGCAGGTCTGATACCCCTGGGGCACGGATCTGCAGGTAAAATGCCCCTGGTGGCACGGATCAGCACGTACACGGATCAGGTTATGCCGACCACATTTTTATGATAATGTTAATAAAAGGACCAAAGGCGAGCAACAAAGCTAGAAAAGGTCTTGAATCTCAAGAATTGCAATGCGCAGTCAGAGTTCCTTGTAATTTTGGGAAATTGCTTCTTCATTTCATTGCTTATGTCTGCTTCAAGAAAGAGACTTTAACTTACGTGAACTTTTTCCTTAAATTTTGACTTTTTCCAGCTCTAGAAACTGGAACTCTTGCTTCAAAAGCCTAAATCTATATCTCAATATCAAACACGATTCAGATCCAAAGTTACATGTCGTATTTCAAGCATCAATTTTATTTAAATACCCCAACTTAATGTCAGCTTAATCAAACGCATATATCTTCTCCAGGGACATCTCAAGCTAACAATGAACATTTTCATGTCATGTTTAACTAAATTACAGCTGTCCAAAATCGACTCCGATAAATACAAAGATAGCAACGTCATATCACAAAAAAAAAACATATTCATACTTTTTCATTTCAGAATTTCAAAACTTTGCTCCATACGGACCACGACCACGACCAACCGACCGCGACACAGAAAGAACAAAAAAAGAGAGCAGCTCGAAGAAAAAAAAACCCGAATATATCAAACTTATCGCTGATTCAAAGATTGAAATCAGCATAAGTTTGAAAAACCAGCAGAAGAGAAGAACAAGAAACGGACTAAGAAAAGAAAAATGAAATCCTGAGAAATCCCTTGTTGTCCGCGCTGCACTGGGAGTCGATTAAATCCTTCTGGCTATGCAACAGGTCGCCCTTGCTTCACTTTTAATTTTGATAATTTTTTTTTGTGATCGCAAATTCTGTTGTTGGTGTAATAACTCCGCTGTTGCCGAATAATCACTCTGCGCGAATGATTGATCAGACAGCGATTGAAGGATTTTAAGAAAATGTGTTCGAGATATAAATTAACGTGGACCAGCCTCTGGCGCATGATTCCACACCAAGATGAACCCAAAATGTACAGACTTTTTCATCCTTTCAAAAAATAAAGAACGGTCTGCATCTTTTTTTATGGAATTCCAAAACATAAGATCGGTCTTAGTGCGGGAATAATTTGGCCAAGCTTAAGGCAGACAGTTGCTTAAATAACGTGGGTGCTTTTTGGACATGTCAAGCAATCTAATGAATTACCATCAAGTTTGAATGATTTAGAGGCGAAATTATCTTTTCCTACTGATGCCACAAAAAAAAACTATCGTGGTCTTATTGGCTTTTGAGAAACGTATATCCAGGAAATTGTATTTGAAACAAAAGTAAGGACATTTCGTCAAAATGAGACGATCAAAAAGTATCAAATTTGAATAAGCCTCTTTGAAAAGATCGTCAGAACCTATTTCAAAATCAATTGTTGCAATGTTAACATCAATCAGAATCAGCAATTAAAATCTAATTCGAACCCTTGCTCTTGTCTGCTTACATTACGTTTTTCTTGTTCTCAAAACCAGAGTTTGTGCAAATTGATTTCACTCCATTAACGTCAGTCTTCAACACTTGTTAGATTTGTTAACAGGGGGAATCATGGTGTAACAGCCAAATCAACATTGAGTTCAAGTTGAACACTCGATACTCGATTCTAGCATCCAGTCATTCATTACTTTTAGTCACGGACGGTAGACGTGCTTGGCTGAACTGATTCATACAAAATAATACAAGAAATTCAACAACAATGTTCAAGTACGACTGTTTTTTTTTTTTTTTGTGCTTTCAATAGCAAATGTAAACACAAAAGCTGATCCAAACACAATATCTGATTCAATTAATCGAAGTCTAGATTGAATGATAGTTTCGGTCAACCTTGGGTACGAATTAAGAAAACTATGATCAGCTTTTGTTACAAAAAGTTGTATATAGTTGAATTGTGAACGAGAAAAGCTTGTTGAAGTGTTCGAATTAATATAAGCCAGAGTGGTTTTTACTCAAAAATGTGATCCATATTACTTAACTGTCACAGCTTTAACGTAATCTGTAGCGGATCGACTCTCACACTAAGTACAAACTTAAACCACGTAGTGTGAACAGAGTCTATTCGGAATTCCATCATGTATGCCAAAAAAAATAAGTTCTGGCAGCACTTCGTTTCTTTAACGAGGCCACATCACCTTCGTTAAATTAATTTTAAACGACGCCGTTTTTTTTGACGAAGATAGGAAGATCGTGACGAGACCAGTGTTCCCAGGTTGAGGGGAAAATCACCATTCTTGCCGATTTTTTTCAGCTAAAGGGGAAAAAAGGGGACGGGGATAAGTAAGGGGAAAAAATCCAAAAAAGGGGAAAACAGCTTGAAACTTTAATGAAAACAAAACAAATGCACAATATTCCATTTGAAAAAAATTTTGTAGCATTTGCTTCGGACGTGCCAGTGTTATGGTGGGAAAACAAAATTCTGTCTCGAAACTTTTCAAAGATGTCATTCCAAATAATTTGTTCATCATATGTGTGCCATTCGTTCCATCTCGTGGCAAACAACGCCTTGAAATTCCTGCCTGACGAAATAGAAATTTGTTGTCGCGAAATCTTCTCGCATTTCAATTGCAGTGGCAAAAGACAACATGGTTTTAAGGAATTTCAAGCCTTTTGCAACGTTAAGCCATATCGCAAACACAATGGTTGTCCCTGCATATGGTTATCAAAAGACTTATTGAGTAATACCAAGCTTTAGTATTGTATTTTTTGGAAAGTTATCTGGAAGATTCTATTAACAAAATTCAGTGTGAAAAAACATACGGGGTTCTTGGAAAACCAACAACGGTTTTATATTTAGAAATTTTAGATTTCTTCTTACCGTTTTTTTACGAAACTGAACCTTGAAATGCAATCGGAAGACGTTTAAATTCATATTTTATTTGACCGAGTTGAACTGACACTTAAGATACTTGCTGATTATTTTTTTAAAAGCGAATATTTAAATAGTACCTATTCCAAATATTTTTGAAATTGATTTTGTATTTCTTTAAGTTATTATCTATTCAACTCTATTGTGATGGAACTCATAAAAAATAATGTTTTTTTCGTACTGAAGTCCCCTTTTTGAATTGTTTTTCTTTTTGTATGAATATGTATGAAAAAATAAACAATAAAATTTTATAAAAATTACATGAAAATCCTAATAACATTTTTCGGGGAAAATTAGGGATTTTTTTTTCGTTCAAGGGGAAAAATAAGTGTTTTGGTGTCAGAAAAGGGGGATTTTGTTTTTGAAAACCTGGGAACACTGGACGAGACATGATGTTTTCTGTCCTTTTTATTCTGGATCGTTCTGCAAGTAACATCTCAACCCCAAAATATAATTAAAAAAAAAAAAATATATAATAGTAAGTGGCTTTCTATTTTTCCTTCGGCATTTTGGGCCATAACCGACTCCATCCGAAAATAAAAAGAAACGAATTTGGTGCAGTAAGTGTGTCTAGATTACGGCAGTAACAAGGCACTCGACACTCGTTTCGGAGTCGTGTTTGGGATTTTGTTGTTAACAAATTATTAGAACATTGTATACAGCTTAAACAACAATTGGATGAGATACGCTGCAAAAACTGACGTAAGGTTGCTTGAATTTTTTTGCGTTTCGGTCGTTTTTAATTCTTTTCTTTTTTGATTTTTGGTTGAGAATACAAATTTTTTTTATTTGTTTATGCATTGCGGTACACGTTCTTGGAGAAATTAAAAAAATTTAATTTTTCGAAAAAAAATTTCGTTTTTTTTGTTAAAAATTTTATTTTGGTATGAAAAAGTTGAAAATAGACATGCATGATGTTCTGGAGAAATGTTTGGGATTTTGTTGTTAACAAATTTCTAGAACATTGTAAAAAGGTTTAACAACAATTGAATGAGATACGCCGCAAAAACCGACTTAAGGTCTCAAACATTTTTATTAACAATTTAAGTTCACATCTCTTTTTGAATTATTCTTCGCTCTTAAAAGAACGTTTTATCCTTTACAGGAAGAGAAGACTTATCTTTTATAAACAATTAAATAAAATACAAAGTTATAGTTTAAAATTCGCTCGAATTCGCGAAAATTTTTCATTTTAAACCTTCATTTAATTTGTTTATAAACAATTAAATAAAATACAAAGTTATAGTTTAAAATTTGCGCGAATTTTAAACTATAACTTTGTATTTTATTTAATTGTTTATACACAAAAAAAATAGTATCGGAGTGTCCTCTCCCTAGCATGTGATATCTGGAACTGACTAATTTCCCAAAAAAGCAACTGCTTATATAGCAATATTTGAACGAAAAATTCATATGCTTCGTTCTCCATGATTCTCAGCATTTGATGTCTCTTAAAATTTCAGTTTTTGAAAAAGGGTGTGGCCTAATACATGTTAGAAAAATCTAAAAAGGTACCAGATTTCGACCTCCTTAATTCTCATAACTTTGAGTGACAAAAAGGAGTAGTTTTTAATGAAAAAAGGGAGGATTTTTTGCGTTCATATGACAATGCGGTCATATGGCTTGCGGTCTTTTGTCTTGCGGTCATATGGTTTGCGGTCTCGCGACCCCAACCCCTTTTTTTTCTCCCGCTTCTGCCCACGAACGACCGGATTTGCGACACTTATAGTTCTCCAAGCATCATCTATTCTCGGCCATTGTCCTCATCATCATCGTTCCCTCGCTGGTCGGAGTCGAATTCGTGAGGAGGTCCTAAAAGAAAGCAAAGTATTTGGTGCAGTGAGTGTGACCGGAGTTCGACAGCAGCTAGGTGCTCAAAAACTTGCTTGCCGCCGTGCGGCCGAACCCCAACTCCATTTCGACAGCAGCAAGGCACTCGACACTCGAGTCGAAATCGAAGCACGGCCGACGACAACGGCAACGGCACCGCACAACTGCCGTTTGTCTTCCCTGTCATCTACAATCGATTGGATTTGCGACACTTATAGTTCTCCAAACATCATCTATTCTCTGCCATTGTCCTCATCATCATCGTTCGCTCACTGGTCGGAGTTGAATTCGTGAGGAGGTCCTAAAAGAAAGCTTTCCCTATGTACTTGTGCTGTATATATAAACATCGCCAAATTCGAAAGGAACCGGGACGAGACCAAGAGCACAAGTCACAAATCATCACCAGAACAAGCAAATCGAAGTTTCAGTAATCAGAAAGTCTGTTCACCGCTTGGTGAAATCTGCCCGCCTGCGTGCAAGTCGGACTTCATTTTGCCTCACCATCGAATCGAGAAGAGCTCAAAAACCGAAGAATCGAGACCAACCACCTACTACCCACCGGAATTGACCTTATATATGTTGTTTTTTTTACCTTATATTAAATTATTGCATTATATATTGCGTTGTCTAGTGAAAAGTCAAGTGCAAAGATTTTTTGTTTATTATTTTAAATCCTAGACCTACAAAAAAAAAAAATAACCCAAGCCCTTTGGACATAACACATAAGATATAAGATATTGATTACCTTTGTATGAAATTTAAAACTCAGACTTACCTCGGATGTACAAATTGTTTCTCAGACTTACTTTTATTCTAAAATTAAAAACCTTGACTTACCTTTGATGTACCTTGATTAACCTTGAATCTTAAATTTAAACCTAGACTTACTTCAATACTGTAATATTCGGCTTGGTCCGACAATTAAAACTTATTCACTTTTTAAATAAAACACAAATTCACTTTATTCAAATCACTCACAAACTTATTTATTCAACACTTTCAATTATAACTTTGCAAACACAGAGTACTTTTCTTTATCGCAGTTCACAATTAATTAAATTTATCTCGCCACTAAACGGCTATTTATATAACAAAAATGATGGATTCTAGAAACTACTATTGGTTCCTATTGGTTCTTGGAGAAGCTGAAAGTTCGAGAAGCTCTCTATTTACAAATAAAAAATACTGGGATTTTTGTAGGGGCTAACGTTCTTAATGCTAAACAAAAAGTTTCTCTTAATCTTAATTAATTATTGCCCCTCACGAGTGTTTACTACTACAATTAAACGATATTAAGTAAAGAGAGTATGTACATTAAATAAACAAGAGATACAGAGTAAGTAAAGAGAGTATGTACATTAAATAAACAAGAGATACAGAGTAAGTAAAGAGAGTAAGAAAAGTGTGTACATTAAATATAGAAAGAGATACAGAGAGTAAGAGATAATAAAGTATACACATTAGACATTACAATAGAAGGAGAAACAGAGCGTATGAGAAAAATAAAGTGTATAGACATTACATTGCCCCCTCCTTAGGATTGATCGTCCCGAACAAATCCATCATTCTCATCACCACTGTAGCGATGTAGTCGGTCGCGATGTACGACTTTAAGTTTACCTCTGACTCCTTTTTGTATCCGGTATACGACGTCGTTGATTTTGCTAATCACTGTATATGGACCTTCCCAGTCCCGTTGAAGTTTCGGTGACAACCCTTTTTGTCGATGGGGATTGTAAAGCCACACTCGATCTCCTGCTTGGAACTCTGTTGTCGCTCGTATATCGTAGCGTGTCTTCATTCGGTCACTGAACATCTTTATTTTTGACATAGTATCGTCGTGGATCTGAAGGAGTCTTTCCCTGAGGTCATCCAAGTAAACATCCTCGGCTTGCGGTTCCGACGTGGGACATCCAAATTTTATTTCGCTCGGCAATCTGATGTTCCTTCCCATCAAAATCTCAGACGGTGTATGGCCAGTTGAGCTATGTCTTGCACTTCGATACGCCATCAAAAACAGTGGAATGTGTCGATCCCAATCTCGCTGGTTGTCGTCCACAACTTTGCAAAGATGTTCCTTAAGGGTTCGGTTGAACCGTTCGACCATGTCATCAGATTGTGGGTGGAGTGGTGTTGTTCTTGTCTTCTTGATGTGAAGAAGCCCACAAACTTCCTGGAATATGTTTGATTCAAAGTTCCTTCCCTGGTCGGAATGCAGTTCTAATGGAACACCGAATCTGCTCACCCAGTTGAACACAATTTGGTCTGCGACTGTTTTGGCTTCTTGATTCGGTATGGCGTATGCTTCAGGCCACTTGCTGAAGTAATCCATGACGACCAGAATATAACGATTTCCATTATTTGTTTCCGGAAATGGACCCGCCACGTCTATTGCAATCCTTTCAAAGGGTGATCCGACATTATACTGCTGCATTTGGCTGTGATTCTTTTTGTTCGGGCCTTTGGTGGCAGCACAGGTATCACATTTTCGGCACCACTTCTCGACATCCTCCCTTGCATGTAGCCAATAGAATCGTTGTCGAACCTTTTCTAGCATCTTGTTTACTCCTAGATGGCCTCCCGAAACTCCATCATGCATCTCTCGCAGAACGTCCATAATCTTCGATCTCGGTAAGACTAGCTGCATTACATAGGACTTTCCATCTGCTGATTCCCACTTACGTCGAAGGACACCTCTTGGACATGCAACGAGTCCCACTGTGCCCAATAGGCCTTCAGAGCCGGACTTCTGTCGGAGATATCAGCCCATTCTGGTTTTTCCTGGTGTTCCTTGCATGCGAGGATGGGTTCAATATCTGGGTCCTCTTGTTGAGCCTTCCTCATCTCGTCGTTGCTCCAGCCATAAATGGGATCGGTTCTGGTTCGTTGGACAGTAACCACTTCTTTTTCTTCTTGGCGTCTGCAATGCTTACAGTCTTGCTTACATGGTCTCCGAGACAGTGCATCAGCATTTGAGTGAAGCTTCCCCTTCCGATGTTGAATTTCATAATCGTACGTCTGCAGCCTCTCAATCCATCTCGCCACTTGACCCTTTGGATTCTTGAAATTCAAAAGCCAGTTTAGTGCTCCATGGTCGGTTCGGAGAAGAAACTTCTGTCCATAGAGATACTTATGGAAGTGCTTTGTTGCCAAAATCAGTGCAAGAAGTTCTCTTCTAGTCACACAATAGTTTCTTTCCGGCTTCGAGAGTACCTTGCTGTAATAGGCAACCACCTTTTCTTCGCCATCATGTACCTGTGACAATACAGCACCAATCCCGACATTGCTGGCATGAGCATCAATGATGAACGGTTTTCCTGGAGTCGAGTAGGTCAGCACTGGTGCATTACACAAGCGTTGCTTGAGCTCTTGAAAGCTGCGCTCGCACTCACCTGACCATTTAAACTGCTTTCCCTTTTCCGTTAGCTGATGTAGACTCTTGGCGATCTCAGCAAAATTCTTGACGAAGCGCCTATAGTAGGTGGCTAGACCCAGAAAGCTTCGGAGTTGATGTTTGTCCTGTGGTGTTGTGGAGCCATGTCTTCTTAACGAGGTCCTGCCGTACAATGGACGCCGTGGCACCGGTGTCGATGGTAGCCACACATTTGTTACCGTTTATACTTGCTTCCACGGTCAGGCTCTTGTTGTCACGTTTCGTTTGAGAAACCTGGATGGTGTTTCTGTAGCTATCGGTACTAGAAGCCAGCTTCTGTCCCTCGAAGTTGGTGGGGTGGGAAACAACTTGGGAAGCAACATTGTTGTAGTTGTAACTTTGGCTTGTTGAGTAAGTTCTGTTTCCACAGTGTTGACAT
This sequence comes from Sphaerophoria taeniata, assembly GCA_943590905.1. Lineage (NCBI taxonomy): Eukaryota > Metazoa > Arthropoda > Insecta > Diptera > Syrphidae > Sphaerophoria > Sphaerophoria taeniata. The sequence continues at coordinate 2,232,591 of OX016540.1, forward strand.
GAGGTTCGTCTTCGCGGTAATCTGCACTGTCGTTGAAGATGCCCAGTCTTGTTGCAGTTCCAGCATCGTGCTGGTCCGTCTCGCTGACTCCTTTCCAGAGTAGCCTTCTGACAAGAGCATTCTTGGACTTCCAATTCTCTCACGCGATGCACGTTTTGTGAAGCTTGTTCTGCGGCTTCCATTGTTAGAGCGAAAGCCAATGCTTCTGGTAGTGTTTGCTTTCCGGCAGTGCGAATAGCCCTTTGGAGATTTATATCGCCCACAGCTCTCACAAAGGCTTCAACAGCAAGTTGATTAATTATCTCATTGCCAGCTGTTGGGTATGCCAGGTGAACCAGTTGCTCGATATCTGCCTGAAGCTGCTGCAGAGTTTAACCTCTTTTCTGTGCTCTATTGTTAAGCTGAACTCGGAAGACTTCTGTCATGTGGCTATCCCCAAACCGCTGTTCGATTGCGTTTACCAGAACTTTGAAGTCACCGTTCTTCTCTGCTGGGATGGTTTGTAGCAGTTCAGCAGCTGCTCCTCTCAAGGCAAGTGTAAGAGCAATATATTTTTCGTCATCGTCCCAGCCGTTTGTTAACGCTGCTGCTTCAAACTGTTTCTTGTAGATTGACCACGGTATCTGACCATCAAAGCTTGGAGGATTCACTTCTCTCTTCCTTGAGCACTCACCAGAAGGTTCTCGAGCTTTCATCTTTCGCACTTTTTCCAGTTCCTTTGTGATGGTATCGATTTGTTCGTCGATTTTCTCGATACGTGCATTTTGTTTTCCGACGCACTCGTCGAGAGTATTGATTTTCTCTTCGAAGTCTGCAAACCTGCCTTCTAGAAGATTTTTCTGTTCATCAAAACGCTCTAGAACATCATTTCTTTGTGTTTCCAGTTGTTCCAGAACATTCTTGTTTTGAGTTTCTAGTTGCTCCCGAACGTTATCTTGTTCTTTCTTCTGTGCGTCAAACCGCTCTAGCACATTCTTTTGATTCTCGCCAAATTTGGCTAGAAGAAGTGTCATCATGTTAGATAAGTCGGCAGTTGCATTTACCTCTTCCGATTTTGCTTCCACTTCGAAAGCAAATGTATCTGGGTTTTCATTTTGTTGATCAAGATAGGCCTGTAGCCGTTTTACGAGTTCGATTTTAATTCCTGCCCCACTTAAGCCACGTTTGCTTAATTCGGCCTTTAGCTCAGCGACAGTTAGGTCTTTCAAAACTTTACTCATTTTTTTTTTTTTTTTTTTTTTTTTTTTTTTTTTTTTTTTTTTTTTTTTTTTTTTTTTTTTTTTTTAACCTCACTATTTCACACAAAATAGTTTAATCACTGTTCACTGTTTTATTCTCAATAAGTTTTAATCCCACTTCTGACACCAATGTAATATTCGGCTTGGTCCGACAATTAAAACTTATTCACTTTTTAAATAAAACACAAATTCACTTTATTCAAATCACTCACAAACTTATTTATTCAACACTTTCAATTATAACTTTGCAAACACAGAGTACTTTTCTTTATCGCAGTTCACAATTAATTAAATTTATCTCGCCACTAAACGGCTATTTATATAACAAAAATGATGGATTCTAGAAACTACTATTGGTTCCTATTGGTTCTTGGAGAAGCTGAAAGTTCGAGAAGCTCTCTATTTACAAATAAAAAATACTGGGATTTTTGTAGGGGCTAACGTTCTTAATGCTAAACAAAAAGTTTCTCTTAATCTTAATTAATTATTGCCCCTCACGAGTGTTTACTACTACAATTAAACGATATTAAGTAAAGAGAGTATGTACATTAAATAAACAAGAGATACAGAGTAAGTAAAGAGAGTATGTACATTAAATAAACAAGAGATACAGAGTAAGTAAAAAGAGTAAGAAAAGTGTGTACCAGTGATCACTTTATAACAAGATTGGAAACCTACCTACGTTTTACCCTCCAAATACCGCAAAAAATATTTTTTTCATGCACACATACTCTTGCAGCTAACTTGCTTTTTATTATGTAGGCAACTGTATCTTTATTACAAAAACACGCATACTCTTACAGCTAACCTGCTCCATAAGTTTGTATTACACGCAAACTGTTTCAGCTAACCTGCTCCCTCAGCTTGTAGGCAAATGTCACTTTGACAGCAAGGTTTCCAATCTTGGTATAAGTGATCACTGGTGTGTACATTAAATATAGAAAGAGATACAGAGAGTAAGAGATAATAAAGTATACACATTAGACATTACAATAGAAGGAGAAACAGAGCGTATGCGAAAAATAAAGTGTATACACATTACAATACCCAGACTTATCTTTGCTATAAAATTTGAAACTCGGACATACTTTTGCTGTAAAATTTAAAAACCTTGATGTACCTTTGATATAAAAATTCAATCTTTGATTTACCTTGTACGAATTTTTTTGAAACTTAGACTTACCTTTGATAATTATATGAACTTAGACTTACTTTTGTTATATGTAAAATAAAAAGGATGTTGAATTCCCTTTTGAAAAGAAACAGTTTCGAGTCATTTTTTGTTTGTCAGAGTGTAGCTTAAACTATCATGTGGTAAGCAAGGTCGATTGAGGCGATGTAGGGATTGGCAACGTTGGGAGAAAAGGATAAATAGACATTTTGGGGTCGTCGACAAAATTCCGGTTTTCGACGACCATGGAGCCCTGAATTATAATCAGTGGTTGGGTGGGTAATGCCCTGGGTCAACAACAACCGACCCAGTCTATGTCTTCTTGTGTTGTGTTCCCCTTTTCCTTCCTATTTTTCAAACGGCTCAGCTGTTTACTTCCCTACTAGATACGCTTTTGGCTCTCCGAAGCCACACATTTTTTTTGAAAACTCACAACTGCTTCAGAGCAGTGAATTGCCTTCTTTCACCCCTTTTCCAGTTCCGACTCGGCAATATTTTTTTTTTTTTGTTTTGTGGATAGTTTGTACGGCGGAAAAGAACCCCCCCTCGACTGAGAACTAGCTGCACAATTGCCAGCATGCCGAAACTAATCCTCCGCTCGGTGAAGAAAAGAAAAGAAGATTGCTCAAACAATTTTTCATTTTTTTCCCTTCCACCTAACCAAGTCCAAAGTCAAAGATCCGTCTTTTGCAGGCGGCCGCAACACCCCACATTACAAATCTCAAATCATAAAAAAACCGTAGTTTTGCATTTAAAATTTGTAAAATTCGTACTCATGGCATCAAATTGTTCGCCAAATTAAATTGCTTTAAATAACTCATTCGCTCTATTTAAACCTTAAAGGATTAAAGAGCTGAACGCAATGCAACGCCAATCGCTCGGCAACGAAAATGACAGATCGCAAAAATGTAGGATTTGTATGTATAGGCAACAGAATGCGTAAATCGCTCAAAAGTTGAAATTTTTTCCTCTACTTTCAATCTATCTTGATTCCTTTCCAATATGGCTTTCTAAATAGTAGATCAACTACAACTAACCTTACTTTATTTGTTTCTAATTCTCCAAATAATTAAGAAAAAGGAAATGAAGTGGATGTTATCACCACCGACTTTAGTAAAGATTTTGATAAAATTAGCCACCAAATTATTTAAATCAAGCTTAATTCTTTCGTTTTCCCTCCATTGCTTATAACATGGGTAAAATCCTATCTTAAAAACTGTGTCTACCGGGTACTTTTTAGAAACTGTACTTCCGATCCTTTTGTTGCTTCATCCGGCGTCCCTCAGGGCTACCAACTTGATCCACTCTTCTTCCTATTATCATAAACGACGTTGATAAAATAATTTCCCATTCTGACCTGCATATTAATCTATGCTGACGACATTATAAAAGTAATCTCTTCTGACGTTTCTGACCTCGGTTCTATCATCATTTGGTGCAGTAAAAACTTTCTTGACCTGAATATTAGTAAATTTCAGGGGTGCCAGCACGTAACTTGTTACAATCGAGCTTTGTTCATCGTCTATCAACTCGAAACAAATATTTTTAGGAAGCACGTAACTTGAAACGAGTTTTTGCTTAAAATTTTCATTGTAAATCATTAAATCAAAAAATGTCAAACATTTTTCCATTAAAATTTGTAGGTAATCTTACAAAAATGATACTTTTTGATGCTAAATGTGAGGATGATTCATCCTGGATGAAGAAGAGTCCAATGCAATATTAAAGAGAAGATATTCTAGCGACAAAAGCAATCCATTAGAAATGAGTGATAATGGGGAATGCAGCAGAAAGAAGTGCAGAAATACGGTTTAACAATAAACATTGTCATAAATTGAGTAAAACTGCATTTTGTTCTCTGTTTATGGCCCGATTTGGATTCGGTTCCATATTTTTTCCAAAAAGAAATACTTGCTCGATAACTATTTTCTGTCGAGTATTTTTTTCTGTTTCAAACGTCTATTTCAAAATTGAATGCTGTGAAATATGACGATACAATCGAGTTCATTCGATTGAAACAAATTACGTGCTGCCACTGCTCGATTGTATCGAGTAAACTCGATTGTATCAACTTACGTGCTGGAACCCCAGTCTTTGCCCTTTTTTCGTAAGTGACTGCCTTCTTCCCCTAAATTGTATTACTTTTCGAGTCAACCTATTCCGCAGTGATTTCTTTTATTAGCGATCTTGGTGTGATTTGTGATATAAGGCATTAAGCTTTCGATCTCACTTTGACCACATAATTTCGAGAGCCAACTCAGCTCTTGGCTTTATTAAACGTTGGTCGAAAGAATTGTTTGACCCATACGTCACTAAAACACTTTTCACTACATATGTTCGCCCCCTCCTTGAATAAGCTAGTGCTGTTTGGTCCCCATTCCAAGTAACACGCTCTCAAGGAATTGAGTCAGTCCAATAACGATTTCTTCGGTTTTCTCTACGTCATCTGACTTGGAATAACCCTCTTATTTCCCAATTCAACTGGACTTGATGAAGTTCACCCCGTTTTTGTCAAAGCTATACTACCGTACACTCTTAAATACATAACCCACCTTTATAATACCATCTTATCGTCGAATGTTTTTCCTTCTGCTTGGAAACAAGCTAAGATTATACCAAAAAATCAAACTGAGTTTCGACCGATTGCCATTTTACCATTTCTTTCCAAGGTCTTGGAAAGGATAATGAATGGTCAGATAAGGAAATTTCTAACTGACAACAACTTACTGTGCATAAATCAGTCTGGCTTTCGTCCCAAACACAGTTGCACAACTACTCTTATAAACGTTGTAGAAAACATAAGGCAAGCTGTTGATTGTGACAATGTCACTTTTCTAGTTCTCTTAGATTTTTCTAAGGCTTTTGATACAGTCAACCACAAAATCCTATGCAGTAAGTTGATTAATCAGTTTAATTTCTCTTTCTCTTCTGCAAAGCTAGTTCAGTCTTATTTAAATTTCCGATCCCAGGCAGTTGTAGCAAATCACTCCGTTTCGGAATTCCTCATGATAAAAACAGGGGTTCCACAGGGTTCAATACTGGGACCATTATTGTTCTCTCTGTACATTAATGATTTGCCTCTATGTATACAAAACTGCCAAGTAGATATGTACGCAGATGATGTTCAAATACGGAAAAGCTTTCCTATAGGTTTGGTCGAAAATGCTGCTGTTGAAGTTAATGAGGACCTTGCTAATATTCATAGTTGGTCACTGAAAAATGGACTTTGCCTTAATCCACTTAAATCAAAATGCTTGGTTATCTCAAGAAAGGTCATCGACACATCTGATTTTCCAGAAATATATCTCGATAATAAACAAATTGAATTTGTCGAATCCGCCAAAAACTTAGGTTTAACCTTTACAAAGACACTTTCTTGGAACTTGCACATAAGATTGACGATCGGAAAAATCTACGGAGGCCTTCGATTACTGTGGAGCAATCATAAAATAACACCACTAAAAACACGCATTATCTTGGCTAAAACATTACTTGTCCCTATTATGCTCTATAGCTGTGAAATTTTTTGTAATTTTGATTTTGAGCACAAACGTAAACTAAATGTTGCATACAATAGTATAGCTAGATACATTTTTGGATTAAAAAGATACGATCATATTTCTGAATTTTCAAAATCAATTTATAGTATCACTCTCGAAAATCTTTTCAAGCTGAGAACGTTAACTTTGCTGAACAATATTTTACAAACACGTCAGCCACCGTACCTTTATAATAAGATATGCCATACACGTTCTATTAGATCTTTGAATCTTGTGCCTTTGCGTTACGCGTTCCTAGTATCTGAACGACAATTTTTTATAAATGCGATATGTCTGTGGAACTGTCTACCCCGATCTTTAAGAATGATAAGCGATACTGGACTCTTTAGAATAAAGCTCAAAGAGTATCTGGAGACGTTAAGGTAGTGATGATAGAACAAAACATAACTTATTTTTTCCTTCTTTCTTATTTTTTCTCATTTCTTTTCTACTATTTTTTTTTTATTTCTTTTGCTTTTTCTTTTATATAAGAATTAATTATTTTCAAACTTTGTTACATACAAGCTGTTTAATTATATAATTTTTATTTTTTTTGTCTTATACATAACTATAATAACACATCATTTAAAACAACTAATTAAGTTTATACTACTTAAAAAGATATTGTATCTTACAGTATAAATCTGTTCAAATAAATATATGAAATATGAAAAAAAAAATATGAAATATTTTACCCCGTCATGAGGATCGTATCCACATTTACAACATTCCCTCGCTTGAAAAATGTCGAGAAATTGCCGACAAATTCTTGCATCGCAGGCTGTGAGCGGTCATCTAATTCAAATTCCATAATCTCTCATAGACACTGAAAAATTAAAACAATGTGAAAAAAACAACTTGATATTATAATGTTACAACTTACTTTTTGTATTTGTATTTGTATTTGTATTTGTATTTGTATTTGTATTTGTATTTGTATTTGTATTTATAAGCATTTACATGATACATCAAGATTACATTATCTTTTAATTGCATCTAGATATTCAAAAAGTTAATTATACATTTGACAAGATACGTTACATAATTAATTATAAATAATAGTAATATAATGAAAAAAAGGAATATAATAGAAAAAAGTATAATAAGAAATGGATTACATTGATACAATAAATTTATAAATAAGTAATAAAAAAAAGCAAAAACAAAAACATGACCAAGTTAATTATATAAAAAAAATAAGAAACAAATGAGTGAGTATAACATTAACAGTAGTAGACGATTAATTAATATTTGTCACAATATAAGTAGGTAACTTTTTCTTAAAAATTGTGAAGTGATTCTTTGTAGTTCAAAGGGAAGGCTGTTCCAAATCCTTATTGAAAAGACGAGGTGAGATCGATCAGCAATGGAATGAAGAAAACGTGGCAAAATAAGTCGTAACCCTCTTTGGGATTGAGCGAATTGAAGCATTTCCCCTAAATACCCTGGAGATCTTCCATTAATAATATTATGCAAAAGTAATATATTACGAAACAATAAATGATTATTCAAACTAATCCCCAATAACGTAGACTGAACACTAGACACACTTTCACACCTAGGTATATTGTATATGAAACGCAAGCAATCGTTAAATGCTTCGTTAAGTTTTCAAGTCAAGACAAGGGTATACAGAGCAATTAAAAGTAAAGAAAGGAAGAAGCAAGCTTTTGACTAAATGTTTTTTGATATCTTCATTCAGAAAATGTGACGAGGTCCTTAGAGAGCGTAGACCAAAGTAAATACGTCTTACAGCTTCAGAGATGGCATCGCAGCAAGGGAGTTTATTGTTAATTTGATAGCCTAAGTACTTTACTTTATTGACAAACTCAACTGTTCGGGAATTTAAAATAACTTTAGGGATATCTTCAAGAATAACATCATTTTTTGAACACACCATACTCAACGTCTTCGAAGGATTAAGACGTAACATATTCGTCTGAACCCATTCCTGAACATGAACTAAATCCTCATTGATTCGCGCTACAGCATCTTCCATCATACCTAGTTTGCAAAATTTATACATCAAAACATCGTCTGCATACAAGTGAACTGAGCAATTTTTAATAACATTTGGTAGATCATTGATAAACAGTGAAAACAGAAGTGGTCCGAGGACAGAGCCTTGGGGAACACCACAGTGAGCAATAAAAGGAGTTGAAGTTCCTTGTCATCTTCATACTTTATTATGCACAAATTTACACAACATTTATAAATTTTGGGAAAACCAAACACGTGCTTTAGTTGAAACACACCTCAACTGTCAAACTGTGGGGTTCCCGATTTTTTTTCACGTGGAACTAGGAATTATTTTTTAAAATATTTGGATGCCAAGCAATCAGGAAATAACTAAAGATTCAGAAAATGTTTTCCACTTTACTCAACACTTAGCAGAAAACAAGAAATGTATTGAGTTTTTAATTGGAAATGTCCGGATACTCGATTTTCAGTCGTCCGGAGACTAGAACAATCGTCAGGAGACTCCGGAAAATCGGCCTTTTTGTTTAAATTAATCATTCCAAAATAATGTTATCAGTTACCTTCACTTCATTTATACACAAAACTACTGGGAAATATTTATAGTTTTAGAAATATATTAAATTTCAATGAAAAACATTGAAAACGTTATTGGGATCACAACCCGGTAACCAGAGCTTACAGTTTTTGATAGACCTTTGTTCTCGTCCATCACTTGATATGGGCTTCCTAGGAAAATTGAAAGATATGGCGAGAGTTTGGTCCTACAGGTAATTAATATTAATACCACCCTTGCAAAGACGAGGTCTTTCTATCGTATTGTAACAGTTCCTGTTGCTTACTTCCCACCATTTCTATCGCATCAATCAGATCTCAAATCTGTTTTTTGTTTGGTTTATGAACTCTGATCAGACCAGTTTCAAAAAGACCAAAAATAATAATTAACAAATTGGCTTGAAACCTCATTGAATATTTCGTTCCAAAGCCCTTACCTACCACCTTCAACAAGCAACAAAGTTGCACTTGAAATAAATCCCCAATTTATAAATTATGCAAATTCCAAAACAAACTTATTCTCGATAAAACTTATTTGCATTTTTATTTCCACAAAGTCAACAAATCCCGATCGACAATAGGTATGTGAACTCACTTTACCAAATCACACTGCACATTGTTGCTATAAGTTGTATTGCTCTGATTGAAACATTAATACTTAATTTATTTACATATCCCATACTCGCCGGTCAGACAATAAAACACAAGAAAAAAATCCTTATCCATTCGTTTCGGTTTTAGTTTTTTCTTTATTGCGGTCATGCAAAATTTAAATGGGCGCTTATCTGGGTGTGTGATTTTCTGTTTTTATGGTTTGCGAATTTCTATCAGATACGAAATTTGCACAGAAATGTGCTTTGTGGGTTAATATTTCCTGTTTCTAGGCTTATCGAAGTGAAAACGGGCCATAAAATCACACCATAAATATCGCTCCACTCACAACATACATCAATCTTCACCGCCAGTTTTCTTATCATCGAACTATGATCGATCAACTATTGTGTCTGCCTCATTTAGGATTTTATTTGTCATAAATTAACTCGTCGAACAGAGTTGGTCTGAACTGTCAATATATCCACCTTAATGCTGTGATAATTAAGTTCAAGAAGACAAGGAGTGTTATATGTCAGCCGTTGGATCGATCGATGGTGGTGCCACCTTCACCGAACAATTGAGAATCGACGAGCTTACAACTGAGCTGTCAACCGTCACGTCACGAGCTACTGTCGCATGCTACTGAACTTTTTTTCTATCCCAGCATCGTTTGAAGTCGTGTGTTGTTTCACCGATGATGATGGGGGGTTGATGCACTTCCAGAGGTTTCCAATTCATCTCAATAATATTGTTGAATAGATGTTTAATAAAAATGTTAGCATTAGACTTTAACGACTGCCGTGACTGGTCCTAAAACATTCGTCGACGAAACTGTCAAAGTCTGTTAATGACGTTCCATAAAATTAAAATCAGCAGAACCACTTCTGGGGGCATTCTTCTACGAAATCAAATTCAAACAAACAAACAAAAGATACCAAATTAACGATGATGAGGATATAGCACCAGAAATAAAACCATAAAACTACATTTTATTGCTGTTTTCGTAGAAAGAAAAGAACTTGGCCCGAAACAACCGAGCCGATCCTAATGTGGGATTCTACTTTTGTGTTTTATTGCAGACTCTGTGAGATGACAGATAACTTAATTCTTCTTTTATTTGGGAGGAGGATAGTTTCGAGAATCGTAGCAAATGACATGGCTGCGCTGTGCACACGGGAGGCAGAGATGAGTGTCTTGCTATAAAGTTGTTGTGGAGTCAAGTTACCATATCCCGTGGACTGGACTCACATAGGCGAGTGAGAAAGAATACGGGTGCAAGTGCATAGTCACTTAATTAAGTGAAGGTGTGGATAAGATGAACAGACGAGTCACAATGAAATGGTGTTTGCATTTCTGTTTGCAGCTTAATCAAAAAAATGAGAATATGTACTTGTTTGTTTACTTTTGTAGAGACAATTTTATGTCTTATTGCCGTCTATTTTGACCAAATAGAAGGATGTTTTTCGCTTGATGTCAATTCTACTTTCCCGGCCATCAATTGCCTCAGAGTTGTTCTATTGGCATTTGGAGGAACGCACTGAAGAAGTCCCCTCAGGATGATCTCATTGAACAGGTGGTCATCGAACGACCACCGCTTTCATGTTTAGACCTAATCATCGATTGTGTGTAGGTCCTTCACCCCTGTATTCTCCCTGACACGGAATTAACTCATCGTCGCGTTGCTTGACTCGATTCTACTTCTATCATGATTACCCCGAATTGAAATACAATACAGCATTGAGATCGATACGGAGGCTGTAAACACACCGACGCTAAACGACGCTACCGCAAAGCGATCCAAATCGCTAGGCCAATTAAACCATTACAACATAGTTCAGGCAATTAATGCACATTCATGCGTTGTCGTGTCGGTGTCGGCCATTCGCCAACACCTGAGCGGTGTTGCACACAAGCTAATTGAAATCATTACACTCGTAAAAATGCTAATTCAATTAGCTGCAAAGTTAAAGATACCTCATCGATGTTCCTCGCTGCCGTTAGGCCCTTAAAACGAATCGAAGACGTAAAATGAAGCAACACTGACAGAAAAGGGAAAAACAAACAGCCGCAAAGAGAAGCAGAGTGGAAAACATGTATCCACTTCCACATCATCATCAGCATTCCGCATGCCATCCCACATGAGCAGGGCCAGGGCCATTGCGAGGCACATCCAGCTGCCGCACTAGCGTGTTGTAGATTTAAGTTGAGCTGCTGCACTATTGCCTTCTTAAGTGACCTAACAACAAGTATCAAACTCGCGAACGATATTGATTCAGCAGCGAGAGAGTAAAAATAGTGTATGCAAGGAGATATCCATCGGGGATGCCTGAGAACAAGCTCCTATATGCCTGACCATGGCACGACCCAACAAGGTGTATGCAAATGTTCGACATTCAAACATGAATGCTATTCCAGCAAGCCAGCAATTTAACATAAGGCCCGTTGGAAATGAAAGAGTATTAATGCAGCCGATACTGGGGTGCTCCCAAAATTACCCGAGGTCGGCCATGGAGTGTCCCCTACTTGTACCAATTTTCATATTTGTGTTCATCCTTATCGACGAAGGATCTTAATTTGTGGCCAAGGATGCTAGAGACTGCAAAACGACGCACGTACCAACAAGCGGAGCAGCCTAATAAAAACGAAATAAGAGATGCACACACATTTCCTGTCGAGCAGCATCAGGATCAGGCAACGACCCAATCGAACAAGGTGTGAAAATAAACCGCCAAACCGGCAGGAACGAATGAAAATATCCAAACGGTTAGTGTGTGATGTGCGTACAAATTCCCCCCAGTTTTTTTTTTTCAAAGGCAACATCGGCCACCCTTTGTGGTCGATGCATCTAAACAATTTTATGTTAATTACCCGAGTATCGATGTCTCTGATCGCTTTATTACTCACACAAACTTGCTTAGGGTGGGTCGGTCCGCATCCGCACACTGAAAGCAATCTTATAAATGAAATTCGTATAAACCAGGAAGCAACCAGCAGCGGTGGCGGCCCATGAAGTAGAAGGAACCGATGGGAAACACTTTTTTGCATACAAGACTCGCATCAAGATGCATGCAACCAGATGGGAATGGTTTCTAAGTTATTAGTGGGTGTAAACCTGTGAATTTACGAGATGATGTTGCAGAAGTTAGCAGCCACTCCGCACGATGTGTGATGGCCACCGCCGATTGGCATTTGTTTGTTAGTTGAAGGAGGCGCCAATCGAACACTGGACGATCTGTGAGATTGTTTCAAATTGCTGAGTGAAAAACGGAGTTTGTGTTTCTGTCGAAATTGTAGCTGTTTGAAATGGCTAATAAGAATGAAAAATGAGACTTATAGATCGATAGTTGAGTGTAAGGTTCGAAGGGAGATTAGCAACTATAAATAGACTATTGAATTCGATCTGCTTCTATATACTTGTTAGGGCATCCAACTAACCGATGAGCGACGCACGCATCGATCGAACAAACTCATCAAACCATAACAATGGTTAACCAACTGAAACTATTTTCAAGTTTCCCGATCTCATCGTCAATTCACTCATTGAGTAACAAGGCCCAATAAGTACCTCCATCAACACTGATGCGCATCAGATAGAATCAACAACAACAATTAAAAGTAATTTGTGATTATTGATAGATCAGTCCATCTCTTGACTAGCTGACGTGTAGTTTGGTTTCGAGTTTGCTCCAAATTGGCTCAAAACGCTCGAGGCGAAGACCGAAGAGTAACAAACGCCAAGAACGCTTTATGAGCTTCATAGTTATACCCTATCCCATGTCCAACTCCAAGCCAACCGAGAGTTAGCCAATAAATCTCCATGCTAATTGTTCCACTTTTTTGTATATTCTTGGTGTTTTCCACGGCAGCAGCATCGAACCGTTGAACATCGAACGAGTTAACAATGCGTCTCAGCCACCGCTTGATGAATTATGGTGACGACATTTTGTCTAATAGCCCATTCTGGTGTTCTAGCTGCTTGACCATTTGGCATCGAAATATAATTAAATGGAAACTAATTTTGAGGGGCCTATAGAGGCATTCCAGAATACCTCAGGCTGATAGCTGATGTTGCCAGCCAGAATCTAACCAAACAAGCACATAAATCGACCTCAATCCGTGTGTTGCTGGTCTTAACACGAACAACCGACAATGACACGACCGACAACAGAAAATGTCGTACGATAATTGCCCGACGATAAAAATTAATTTAACAATCGAATATGGACATATGGTTATGGGTTTGGGTTCGAGTTTGAGTTTGAGTTTGGGTCTATGAGACTAGCTGCGGAGTGATCGTTTGGATGTGAGGAAATTAGATGCCAGAAGGAGTTTAAAGTTAAAATTTCAATTAATTCGTAAGGCATGTTTATGTTTATGTCGGTACGCGGATCGTTAACGGTTATGGGAAATTAATACAACTGTGTGCAAAGTCTTGGTTTGAATTTGAAACTTCGAGCCACCCACTTGTTAGTGGGGGTTGCAGCTACTCAGACGTATCAGTCAATCATGGGTCTACAGAAATTGACGTTGGCAAATTGTTATGATTGCGGAGTCCACAAATTGAGTTATAATTTATGAGGCACTTAAAATTTGTGTTTTATCGAGTTTTGTGTACGAAATGCTAGAAATCGTTGCTAAAACTAAATTTTAGTATTCAAAATCCGTTTGCCTTGGTTCATTAAAAATTTATTGAACAAACATTAAAATGGAAAGTTTGCACTTCAGCTCTTTCGTTTTCTCGAGTTTGGATAAATCAAAGCTTTGAATGTTTTGTGATTTTTAAATGAAATTGTTTGCTGAAATACTTCTGGGAAAACAAAATTTTAAGTACAAAACCATATCCCAGGGCAATTCAGCCAAAGATCTTCTTAGAAATCCAAGCAAGCAATTCATCCGCATGCAAAGAAATGGTCTCTGTCGACGACGAGACGGTGACGCAACATGGAACTTCTTTTTCTTATCAGTAACCCACACTTAATGTTAATGTATCTCCTCGACGAGGCAGTCAAACGGTCCAATATCCTCACTCCTCACTGGAGGAAGAAGCAGGCTCTGCAGTTTATAAGAAATTCACAACCAAACCGAATGACCAAGTCCAATGTGGTACTACAGCAGTGGCCCGCTTTTTACCAGTTCTTATTCCTGTTTTTGTCGCATCCATCGATCGTCTCGGTATCTTCAGTTGTATGGTCTGTGTGTGCTCTTGGCCAAGGAATTCGCCCGAGATAACAGAGACTTTCAAAATGAAGAAAATACCTTATGGCTTGATGTTGTTGCTTAGCTACTACCGACCGCTTGCGAATGGAATTTCTGTGTATGAGGCACGTAAGCGTTCAAAGAGCATCACCGCTCCTCACTCACTTTCTGATGACAAGGCGATACAAACAAAAACCTAAGACTCAAATGACCGGTCGGGTAGTCGTCCGGCGCGGAGCAAGCGTTGGTAATGAAATTGTAAATGCTGCAAGCACTTTTGCTGGGACACATATCGCCATCACGAAGAGCTTGAAATGAAAAATAAATATACAAACACACACATTCACAAATCGTGTCCCAATAATCAATTTGTCATTCGAACGACTTCCGTACAGTGTCCCATTAGTGACGGCTTTCAATCAAGATTCCCATCATCAATTCAAATTAGCGTTGGTTGGCATGACTTTGACAAGAGCTTCGCTTTGATTTGAAGTAAAGTGGTGCGCCACCACCATTGCACGCAAAAGGTACAATGCCTAGTTTTAATTGGAAAATAATTATCGGACTTTTCGATAGAATTTGATAAAACTTCGTGGCAGTCAGATGAATTCTTTTCATCATGTTTAGAGTTGGGTTCTTCATTTTTGTGGTATTGAGCGTCGATTTGGTGGTAAGTTCTTGTTGCAGAACTTCTTAGGCATCCTTTTTAACATTTTCAATGTTTTTCTTACAGCGAGCAGCACTTCCGATCAAAATTGAAAACTTTCATTGCGTTGGCAACTCGATTTACTGTACGAATTTGGTCTGCACTTTGGGCACGATTCGCGAGAAAATGCAGGTTATGAATTTCGATTGCACTTTTCCTCTGGAAATGGATAAGCTCCTGGTGAGCAAAAAAAACTTCTGAATCATTTTCGAAATCGCATTAAAACGCTTTTTCTCGTTTAAGATCAGATTCACACTTTATAAGAAAGAGGGTGGAAGTTTTAAGATTTTCAATATTGACTCTAAGGAAGACTTGTGCAAGGTTCTCGATAAAACTGAACGCTCAAATGTTGTTAGTCGCATGATGCCAATGTGGAAGTACTATGGACACTTTCCAGATTTATGTCCAGTTAAGGTTAGTTACAGACACTTTTTCAAGGTACAGTTCTATGAATGATTTTCATTTTTCAAGGGCGATATAACTGTCCGGCGATATCCTATTGATTTGGCGTTTTACCCATCAGTCTTTCCGAGTGGAGAGTTCCAGATACGAGTGCAAATAATCGAGGGGAACACAAACATTGGTATCCTTAATGTGACCACAGGTTTTAGCATTAAATACTAATCTGAAAGGAATAAATGCTTCTAAGTTTGTTCATTACTATTTTTATTATATCATAAGCGCTTTTACGCCAACCATTCTAAGGCCATAAAATATGACACTCGACAAGTCATACAAGAGTTGAAAAAATGTATGGCATTTGTCTTTTTTAAACTTTCAGTTAACTTTCAACCTTTCCCTCATAAATAATTCATGGAAATTGACTACCACCCTCTTGAAATAAACACTTAAAAAACTCAATTTATATCTGTTATGACACGTGATACCTTATCCGGTGTCATCATCTTCAAATACTACCACTTTAATGTCTTCTATAAATAAGGAGCCCAACTTGACAGTTTGCTGCGGATGCAAGGCAACCGATAGTGTCAGTTTTGTTTATGAAAAGATAAAGGATTCGATTAATACTTAAACAAACAATTGCCCTCAGTTGAGTGAACCCTCAACTACTTGCCCCAGCACAGCGGTGGCGACGTAATCCTAACCAGCTTCACTGAAGCACCCCACCAGGCGTAACATTGTGTCGTACAACATGTAAGCAGATAACACAAAACCGATAACCGAATCCGATTCACACCCAAATTGTCAGAGTGAAGACTGCGTGCGCGTGCGTCTATCAGCCTTTCAGACTTAGACGTCAGACGTCTTCGTCTGAATGTTTTTCTCAAAGAAGACCAGCATATAGGCAAATCGAAAGAAACAACGAACGCTTAAGCTGACTGATTGCATGACGTGAGGTGACTTCTTTAATTTAGAATGAATGCTAGGCGACTCAATTAAGTTTCTTTCAAGCCTTCCTGCTTAATTGGGCAATGAACGCACTGAAAAATCTACAAGCGAACATTGGGCAAATGCTAACAAAGTGTCAGCAAAGATAGTTTATGATTAATAACTTAGCATTGGAAATGCACTGCAGCACTGCAAATGGTAAGAACAGAAATGTCAAGCTAGAAAAAAACGACATGAAGTGTCAAAGTGGTTTGAGCTGTTTGCCAGTGTGGCCCTTAATGAGATTGTCGCTAAGCGTGCGTACGTGCGTTCGACAAAAACAAAAATATTATCAACGCCTTTGTGACCATTGGACTTAGGGATGGCTGAATAGGGCAGTTTTAACACCTAATAAGCGCAAAGCGTTTCCGCTTGCCCCATCAGTCGTGTAGTCGAGAATGTAAAATC
This sequence comes from Sphaerophoria taeniata, assembly GCA_943590905.1. Lineage (NCBI taxonomy): Eukaryota > Metazoa > Arthropoda > Insecta > Diptera > Syrphidae > Sphaerophoria > Sphaerophoria taeniata. Next base: position 2,249,364 of record OX016540.1, read on the forward strand.
CATAAAGCGTAAGATGGAAGTGTAACCATATACGATACCTGTTGGGAGCGAGTAATGAAGTCGCAGACATAACGAGCATGTTTCCGTCGACATTGTCGACATTTGTGCACTCTCCACTCCTATTTAATATTCTTCTTGTTTTTTTGTGGCAAGTCGAACCAATGCTATTGGTTTTGTAGAGGTTTCATGTCCCCATTGAGGGGGGCTTCAGCTTCATATTATTCCGGCTTTGGTGCAGAAAGTGAAATATCTTTAGCGAATCTTTATTTTTTCTTCACGGCTAAATTGGTTCTTTTTTCAAAAATAATACGTTCTTTGGTAAATTAGTTCCGTTTGTTTATATTCGTGTAGAATACGACCAGGAAGTCAGTTCACGCTTTGTTCGTTATGAAAATTGCAAACAGTAACTTCATATCTCTGCGTTCATTAACCTTTCAAAAAAGCAATTAAAACTAACCAATCAAAAATGGAAGGACAATTTATTTTTGAGCAAATCCAGCCTGATCAATAATTTCAAAATACAATCATACAAGTAATGCAGAATCGAACTTGATCATGATCGTTATTGAGAGGTACTTCAGTCTCGTTTAATGCTAATCCTGATCAATCAACCGTCAACCAGATTGATCACATTGCGATCGACGCACGACACTTCTCTAGCATGTAAGATGTCCGCACATTCCAAGGTGCCAACATCGACTCGGACCACTGCCTTGTTGTAACCAAAGGTACGAATGCAGATATCCCGATCAAGGCAAACACCTGAAAATGCTAAAAGAAAATTCGATGTCAAACGGCTACAAACTAGAAATCTAGATCCTTTCCTATCGTGTCTCCGAAAACCTGCTCAGAAGTCCTTTGCTGCCAGCACATAATGTAGAGAACCAGGGGCAACACTGCCAAGCAGCCATCAGAAATACCGCAGCCACCAGGGTCTTACACCCCGTGCCGAAGCCCGTAGAGACCATCATGGGAATATCGTAGTGGAACCACAGTCAGTGCTGAGGATAAGAAAAGACCACTTTTCCAAGTCGTATAATAGCAATGACGAGCGAAATGCCGCCAGCTATACAGAACCATTCAATTTAGGTGAGGCAGATCACCAATTTCACACACCCGACATTGACGAAGTGAAGATAGCAATATCTAAACTTAAGTTGAGCAAAGCCGCTGGAGTAGATGGCCTAGCCGCCGAAGTGTACAAAACAGCTGGAGAAGGTTTGGTTAGGAGCATGCACCAGCTCATCTACAAAATTTAGTTAGAGGAAAGCATGTCTGACAAATGGAACCTCAGCATCGTATGCCCGATCCTCAAGAAAGGAGACCCCCGATCTGCATCAACTACATAATTTACATAGTAGGAAGAACACAGTGTGATGTCAGTGGAGCGTTCGTGAATCTTGAAACGGGGGCCAGGAAGATGGGTCTAGCGGTTAACGAGTTAATGCTGGCAACAAGAAAGGACAACCAACATAGACATCTTTGGAGCAAACGTCAGCATAGACTTTGAGGTAGTTAAGGACTTCGTCTACCTAGGATCCGCTATAAGCTCAGACAACAACACCAACGCCGAAATAAAAGGAAGGATCACTCTTGCCATTCGCTGCTTCTTTGGATATAGAAGGCAATTGAGTAGTAAAGTTCTCTCTCGGGCAACTAAAATGTCACTATACAAAACCCTCATCATCCCGGTTTTAATATATGGTACAGAGACATGGACCATGACAACATCCGATGAATACGCTTTGGACTGCTTCGAGAGAAAAATTCTTCGAGTGATTTTTGGTCCAGTATGCATAAATTTAGAATGTAAACGAAGATTCATTCAAGAACCGTACGAGCTGTTCAGCCAGAAAAGCTTAGTTCCAACGACTTAGATGGCTGGGTCACGTCACGTAGAGCGGATGTTAAACAATGCTCCGGCTCGTAGAGTCTTTGAATCTAACCCGCAGAAGAGGAAGACCGTGAATCAAGTGAGGCGCACAGGTGGTAGAGGACCTGAACCAACTTGGCATGCGAAACTAGAGACAGCTAGCTAGGGACCGAGCTGGCTGGAGACGTTTGTTGGAATAAGCACTGGTCCGACCTGGACTGTAGCGCCACCATAAGTAAAGTAAGTAAGTAAGTAATTCTTCAAAATATCCCGAATTTGACAGCTAATTCCCTGAAAAATATAGGGTTCTATCCTTTGGTGTAAAGGCTTCTTGATATTTGCTAGCACAGCGCCGACAAACCATGTTGGGCACGCTCGTCTTACCAATCAATCAATTTGTATTGACTGCGTGCGAGTTAATGAATTGGTTTATGGAGGAGGCGTAAGAGCAACTAGAAATAAGCAAATAAACATAGTTCTTTTCATCAAAAGTTGTCATTATTGTTAACTGTTTGGTAATTTTAGATCAAGTGTCGGTAACCGAATTGATGAAGATGTCAATCAAAATAAAATTTGCACTTCATGGCAAAGTTTTCAGCTGACACAACAAAAGAACAACCTCTTTCTTCCAAATTGAAATTATTGAACTACACATATTTTCTATAGGGTCCCCAGAGCTCTCTATCTCGCTCTATCTGTCTCTCTCTGTCAAAATGAGTTTCCACAGTGCTGATAAATGGGCGTGATTAAGTCACAATTTATGTAAATAACCGAAAAACATCATATTTCCGATCATCTATTTGAATTTTCAAAATCATAATACCACAATGAAAATAGCTATGACCTGACCACTCTCTCTTCGTTGACTGTTGAAGCCAACAACTTTATACAAAATATTGTGTTCGTGCCCTGGTTGATGTTTTGTTTAACCAGCGGTAATAGATATGGACTCACGCGTCTCTTCAATGAGTGTGGTCCGTCTGACTAGACGTCGTCATCGCCGAATACTGTAGACTTCGACGGTTCTAAGTGGTGCTGTTTCATGATATTTCTTTACTCTTGTTCATCTATGATGACATCAAGTGTGCCAGTGCCAGTTCGACTCCACTTGGTCAATCTTAATTCTGAAAATCCCAAAACGGTCAACAATAGAAAATGGAATAATTTCCCATTGGGAACGGGATGTGTCAATTCAATAGACTATTCGATTTTTTCGATTTCTTCATTTCTTGTTTTCTCTCGTACTATTTGTATCCGTTGTTGTCGACAATGCTGACAAGGCGTTGTCTGACTGTGCGTGTGTCGCCGGCGGTCGGTCGTCATCGCATCTAAACCGAATCACTCCGAAGAAAACAGTGTTTAATCTCTATTGAATTAAAGGTGTTGGCCTACAGCTTTGGCCGGATTTGAAACAGGCTTTGTGACACTGAATATTAATCGTTTAATTAAATATGGGTCGCTCCAGAGGCTAATTTAAGCACTTTTCATTTTTTTTTTTCTGTCTGAAGTTTCCTCTATACTTTGAGGTGAACCATTATCAGCCACCCAAGTTGATACGATGAACTTTCTTGTTTCTGTTTCGGTTTGGTTTCAGAAGCCAAGTTTAGAGAAACGAGCCACAAAAGCCGATGCAACAATGTTTTGACTTTTTCATGCGATAAATCAATATTAGGTGAAAATGGTTATCGACAGTTTTGGACTTTTAGACGGATATTTAGCACTTAAGGTGTGTGCTAGGTCGGTGCGTGTGGTGGGTTATTTCCATAAATTGTTAATCTTTCTTTCTTCTTTTTTCTAGCTGATTGTTTATTGCTTAATTGAACGTGAACATTGGGCTATCAAAACACGGTACGGCCCCATCGTTTGTATTTTAGTGCGGTCAAATGTTTGGGGGCCTTGTTATGAGATAAGCTTGTTTCGGTTTTTGTTTGTTAATATAAAGCGATTTGGGTCTAAAATTTAAATAAAAACACTTTCTAGTTGTGTTTCCCATATCATAGCAGGCTTTTTTCATATTTTATTCTCAGTAAAGTACGTTATTTCAGTTGTTTTTGAAAAATCGAGTTCTTACCTCAACTCTTTCGTTTTGATATGAGAGAACCTGGAACTCGAAAACAAACTAGATCTCAACCACATTTCTATCTTTATATAAAAAAAAAAACATTATACCTCTGGTCTTCTAGCATCATTTGAAAATGTCCCCGGAACTTTTTTCACTTAGGCAATTACACTTTTACGATACCAAGGACTTGGCTTGGCGCGCAATCAACTTCAATTAAATCGATGACAACTGTGTGTGTTAGCAAAAACGAACACCAAACGATATCATCACGTTGTCGTGCATCATCAGTGGTGTTGCATCAATTCCATTTGCAGTCGAGTCTCGTTTCTCGAGTTGCGCCTTTTTGCTTTTAACTTTTCACATATATATGAGTTGCACACCGATACCGGCTGTTGCTATTAAATGACGTGACATCAAATTTAATTTATCACTCAACTCAATAAGCAGTCCTTTGAGCATGGCACACGCATGCGCACGCACTCAATCGCACAAATTGAAACCAAAGTCGTAGCGAAGCTAGCTACAGAGTGCTAATGTTCTTGAAGCCGAAGAAAATCTCACAAAGGAAATTTATGGCGAGCATATCTTTTGGTGCCACATGAAAATTTTTATGCACTTAAAAATGAAGGTTGAAACTGATGCTGATGATGATTTCGAAAAGAAGGCTTTTTGATGTATCTAGAACTCATGGAGTAAAGCAGACAGACGCAGTAAAATTTTCAAAATCAACTGCGCCAATGATCAACCAACAACTATTATACCATCAGCAATGCCAACAACAACTTTTCATAGATTCTGCTTCGCATCTTGCTCCTCGATCACCCAACAAGGTGATAAATGTCAGCGGCGGAAAATTATAGTCATAGAGGATGTGTAGGAACCTTAATGGTGAATTTATGTAGCACTTTTCGAGGATATGCCTCTGCAGACGGGCGAACCAGCGACGAAGACGACGCGACTCACTGCAAAGAAGATTGAAGTAGATCTTGGATTGCTTTTGCAACCACACCACCACCACCGCACTGATATATGCCACCTACATGCGGTTTGGCTTTCTCAAGGCAAACTCTAGTTTGCTGTTTGTAAAGATAATTGCTGGCGTGCAATAAAATTAGAATCTGGTGACTTTTTATTGATGGCACTTGGGTATGAAATACTACGTAAGTCTTAAAAAAAGCTATAGGTTCAGCTCAACGGTTCAGAATGAGAATCAGAGAATGGTCATGGAACAATTATCTAAAATGAGTAGGCTTGGCAATTGTCCTTTGACGGTGGTCGCACTGTTGGTTTATTGGTTGAGTTATATTCCAATGTGGGATGAAGCTGTCCACAAAAACTAACTTGAAATAATGGAATCACGTTAATGTGCACAAAATTTTAGTTGAAAACCAGAAAATGGCTGAAATACATTAAACTTTGCATTCTGTTGATTTATTTTTAATTAAAGGAGGAATTGGATTCATGAAATGACAAGAAAAAGCGCAACAAACGACAAAAAATGGATTGTAATTAGACCAAAGGAATTTCGTCGTTGGTAGGTTTAGTTGCATAAAATAGCCTGCGGGTTTTTTATTCATGCATTGTATCTACAGAAAAGTTGATGACAAACCAAGTCATATCAGAGGATGTGCGACATTAAAATTTAATCACGTAGAGTTTAATTTCTGCAAAGTGGCTGAGGAAATACGACATGCTTTTTCGCATTCATGGAGCTTCAATTTATGCGAAAATACAATGTTGCAAATTGGGTGTTGCGTTAATAACAACAAACCATTTGTTGGCAACAAAATTTTTACGTACAACAATTTAGAAAACATCAATAAAAAATACACTTTCGAAATTGAAAACGAGCTCATAACAAACTCTCTCTAGATTTTTATTTCCCAACATCTTCGATTTCATAGAAAATTACAAAACTGAAAGTCATAACATCTCAATGCAAGCAACTACACCCGCAAAACGATAAGAAAAAAATCAGTCATCACAATTTCGCAATAAAATCCAAAAACATTGCAAACTACACCACAGCAACATCTAAGTCAAGGGGTAGACGTAGACAAAAACTTGTTCGCATGGAAAAAAGAAACTGTCAGAATTGTATCCGACATCAGAAACGGACGACCACAAAGTCAGCGTAATGTTTCAATTACCACAACGAGTGCGTATCCATTTCTGGTTGTTGTAAAAAGTTATGTTAATACTACAATGTTGCTGGGTGCGTTGTGTTCGAGGTAGGTACTTGCAACGCTCTAAAAATCTCAAGTCATAACGCATTTATTTGCCTGAGTGTTTCTATTGACAAAGCTGGAAACACAGTGGCAATGTGAAAGTGTTAATTTGAACTCTCAATCAACACAAGGATTAAATTTCAACACAAGATTGCGCAACATGTATCTAGTGCGAGTGTACACAAATCCATCAAAGAAAGCACCCACCTCGCAAGCACTTAAATATTCATTGCTGTAGAAACAAATGAATTCCTGATCACTTAACAAACTCGATTACAAATTGGCCACGAGAGTTCCCAAAGGAGAGGCTGGCGATTCCTAAATTTAAATGTTAAATCGAGGCCAAGTATGACCACACCACCACCGCGCCGCACTCAGTCATCAGGGCTATTAGCCTAGACACAGTTCACCATGGAACATTTAGGGGGCTGGGGACATAAATCCCCAACGAGACTCTCTCTGCTCCGGTTGTAATGTTAATCGAGATGGAGCAGACGCAAGCGGTCGACGGACACTAGTTCGTTAGTGTAGAACATTGCCTGCAAAAGGAACGCACACAGAGCGTGCAGAATGTATGTAGTGTTCGCGTCATGGTCTCGTGGAAAAAATTGCAACTAGGAGGGATGCCAGCATGTGAACGAGCAAAAGAGTGGAACAGGAAATTATGCATATATGTAAACATAGTCTGGACAAGATTACAATATTATTTGCGGAGATGAGAGGTTAAACGAAACAGAGCGAAGAGGAAAGAAGAGTGGATTTAAAGAATTTTGGAATTTTGTTCAGTTGAAGGAGTCTTAAAATATGTTAAGTTACTTTTAAATAAATTGGCAAGTTTAACCCTGATTTCTTATAGTAAATTCGTCAAAAGGGTCTCTCGGAATGTCATCCAAAGTCAAATACCCCACATTTGCATGGATAAGTAGTTGGTAGCTCACACTTAACCCCAGAGGGCATTCAAAGATGGTATGACGTCCAATGGCCTGGCCCATAATAAAACCAACATTTTTTCATAAAGAATATTATCTCTGCATACACGCATAGCCTTTTCTGCGTGTTCTTATTACCATTTCTCAATAGTGTCGACCAAAACCGACTGTACAAAGACAACAACAAACGACGACGACGACAACGCGACGGACGCACTACCATCAGGCGACAATCGCTAAGGATGAAGAACACTCTTTGTGAGAGAACTAGCATTTATGCAACTTGACTGGATCGGTTGGTTGCTGGGTGCGCTGCGCACACGTTATTCCAGAAAATGCGTGCAACATCAATAAATTTGTTTGCAATCAAATCAAATGAAGTGATTTATGTGAAAGTCGCCCACAAAACAGCTCTGCAAGCACTTAGCTCCAAACGACCGACGACGACCGCGACGATGGACTAGGGGACTCGGACAACCACAGGATGAGCATATTTACCTTACGAGGTTGTTCCGCGAGGCAAGAAAGTGTGGAAAGGTGACCAGAACTCAGAGTGATGATGGTATATTCTTGAGGAGGATACGGTGCGGTTCATGCATTCCTATAGTCGATTGTAGTCCTGCTCTGCCGGCCGGCGGCAATGGCGGCGGCACAGATGACTTCAACAAACGGGACTGCTGGAATTATGAGGGTTATTCGCATATTAATGTTTTGCTTATAGCATAAATAGATTGCGTTTTGATTGCTTAACAGGTGTCAACATATTGGTGTCTATTCCGTCTTTGAGGTCTCATATCGCTGAGGGCGGGGGTGTTGCTAGCCTTAATGGCAAATTTACTATTCTAAAAATCCTGTTTGGTATCTGTATTTTGAACAACATTAGAATTTGAAATAGTTTGTCCGTCGACGGACCATTTTAAACGATAACCAGTATAGGTTCTAGATGCATAATAATGACTTCATTTGAATTTTATTAATAATTCTAAGCAATGCGATAAATTCGTGCGTAAGATCTCTTGAAGTAGATAAAAATTGACTTTTTAATAAACGAAATGAAACAGGATGTAGTCAGTACTGAAAAAATGGGTTAAATTTTAGAAAACTTATCGTCGTCTTCTAGCGGCCTTAATAGCATTTATTATTATTACTAAACACAAATTGTTCACTGACGGTTGTCAAATGAGAACCTTGTGGAACTCTTGAGCCGAACAGATAAAATCAGCATCAAGGCTAAATTCACCAACATAAGCCTCATCTGCGGTCACGCCTGGACTGAGAAAAATGATAAATACACCAAAGTCAGGTTCTACGAGCTCCTCGACGAGACCTACGAGCAATGCCCTACCTATGGCATTCAAATTGTCCTTGGAGATTGTAATGCTAAGGTGGGCAGAGAAGAAATATTTAGTGGAATAATCGGACGACATACCCCACACGACACCATCTCCCATAACGAATTAAAGCTAATCGGCTTCGCTGCGGGGCGAGACGTAATACAGTAGCAAGTACGCGATTCCCACATCTCGATACCTACAAGGGGACAAGGGAATCCCCTGATCAATTAACCTTCAACCAGATTGATCACATTGCGATCGACGCACTACACTTCTCTAGCATGCAAGATGTCCGCACATTCCGAGCTGCCAACATCGACTCGGACCACTACCTTGTTGTGGCCAAGGTACGAATGCGGATATCCCGATAAAAGCCAACACGAGAAAATTCTAAGAAAAAAATCGACGTCAAACAAAACAGCTGCAATCACAAGAGATTGCTAGATCCTTTTCTGATCGTGTCTCCGAAAACCTCCTTAGAAATCTTTTGCTGCCAGCACAAAATGTAGAGAACCAGAAGTAACACTGCCAAGCAGCCATCTGAGATGCCAACTCTAAAGTGCAGAAAAGGAGAGAGGAGCACAAACTTCTCAGAAAGAAAAATGGGAGAATGAGAAGCTCGCGATCGAGGAGATAGAAAGATGTCACAAGTCACAACATTAACGAGGTTCGAAAGTTTTATACCCCGAACCGAAGCCTGTAGAGACATGTGAGGTGCTTATCAGTGTGGCTTCAGACCCGGAAAGTCCACCATCGATCAAATATTCGATGATTCGATCATTCTTGAAAAGATTGTGCAAAACTCCAACGTCAACAAAAGAGGCACAATCTTTCAAAAGTCCGTCCAGCTACTATAGGATACACAGACGACATTGACATAATTGGAAGAACACAGCGTGATGTCAGTAGAGCGTTCGTGAGTTTTGAGACGGAGGCCAGGAAGATGGGTCTAGCGGTAAACGAGGACAAGGCCTAGGTATAGTTAATGCTGTCAAAAAGAAAGGACAACCAACATCGACGTCTTGGAGCAAACGTCAGTATAGACAGATTTAACTTCGAGGTAGTTAAGGACTTCGTCTACCTAGGATGCGCTATATAAGCTCAGACAACAACACCAGCGCTGAAATCAAAAGACGGATCACTCTTGCCAGTCGCTGCTTCTTTGGACTTAGAAGGCACTGTACAAAAGCCTCATCATCCCAGTTTTAATGTATGGTGCAGAGACATGGACCATGACAACATCCGATGAAAACGCTTTAGGCTGCTTCGAGAGAAAAATTCTTCGACTGATTTTTGGTTCAGTGTGCATAAATGGAGAATGGAGACTAAGATTTGGCCAAGAACTGTACGAACTGTTCAGCGACATCGCCCTTGCCAGAATAGTTAAGGCCCAACGACTTAGTTGGTTGGGTCATGTAGAGCGAATGTAAAAAAATGCTCTGGCTCGTAGAGTCTTCGAATCCAACCCAGAAGGAAGTCGCAGAAGAGGAAGACCGCGACTCAGGTGGAGACAACAGGTGGTAGAGGAGAGGACCTGAACCATCTTTGCGCGTGAGACTGGAGACAGCTAGCTAGGGACCGAGCTGGCTGGAGACGCTTGTTGGATGAGTCTATGGTCCGACCTGGACTGTTGCGCCACCTAAGTGGCTAAGAGCCTCTCTTTTTTGGTCTTGCTGTTTAATTTTTTCTCCTCCATAAACGCAATTGATTTTCATGAATGAAGTGATTGGAGGAACAGACTTTCCTATCAAACTAGCTCTGTCCACCTTCCAACCATTTGCATGCATACGCAACAGTAGGTATATATATCGACAGTGGTAAGAACAACCCAAATGCAACCAGCTTAACATAAGATTTATTCAGTGATTTCGTCTTAGCGTCATTAAATAGTTGACAAACACATTCAGCTTGGTCGAACACACTCTGCACGTATCTTAACTCACCAATCAAATTGCACTCCATATACACATGAGTGCGCGCGAGGCTCGAAGTTATCTCCTAGCATAAGCGCGTTGCTAATGACACCCGTACATTTCGTCTAATCTAGATTCAGCTGTCACATGTAAATTACGACCTAACCAAGCTGTGCGTTGTAATGAAATGAGTCTTTGACGCCGATTTCATTTCGCTTGGGGCGGGCGGCCGTTCCCTCCTTCCCCCATAGCAGCCAGATTAATATTTTGCCATAAAGTCCGATATTCATATAGCGGATTATCGAATAGAGGACGTTAACTATTTTTATTTTGGAACAACATTCTTTGGTGTTTATTAATATAATTCCAGCTGCAGGGCTTTTATCCCCCTTGTTTGCAATCAATTTGTGCTGGGGGGTCAGTCGTTTGATTGAGGCACGAACAACTGGTTCGGTTCCGACAATTGAGTCATTTTGTACCAAAAAGCGAGTCCAACAAAGCAAAATTTTAATAAATGATTGTAATTCAGCACACAGTTGTTGACGTTGGCCTCTATCCAGCCAGCGGTCGGTTGTAAATGTCAAATATTGTGAACATTGTCTACCGAAATACATCACCCGCACTGCGCGTCGCGCTGCTGTTACATGACGCACCAATGAATTTGAAATGGACACCCTAACAAATCACAAACAATAACTCGTAAGTAAATATGTTTATTGACTTTTCTCTTATGGAGAAGTTCGCATTGGTAGATACAATATCCCGCCTCTTTTCTTTTTGGTGAGCCATTTTGTTCGAAAGGTTTTGAAATTATGGCAAGATCGAGAGGCCAACAATCTAATAATTGACAGCAAATCTTCGTAAAACTGATACAATATCTGATGGGACCACACTGTGTGACACCCAACACTTTATCCAGTGTCTCAAGTCAAATAAAATGCTTGACGAATAACTTGTATTTATCAAGCCAGCAGCATCGAAACGGCCGGCGGCAGACCCAAGAATAAATTTCTGATGGTGTCGCGGTGTGGCTCTATAAAATGTCTAAATTAATGCGATCTCCCTGATATTTGCATTTGAGGTGGCCGTCAGCCGTGTATAGTCGATGCGAGCCGTGTGGGCTTCCTAAAAAACTCAATTCAAATGCCCAGAACCAGAAAATTGTGGTGCTCTTCCCCGACATATCGTGTTGGGAAAAAGCTTAGCTCCCCTGATTCATTAATCAGCCATTTAGTCTATTATCATTGAAATTACCCCAACAAAATCCCAAATAGACATAATTTTTTGTATTGTTTAGTGAGACAGGCGTAGCTAGGCCCATCTGGCATATGGATTTGGATTTGTTTTTGTTATGTTTTGTTATGACAGAGACCCCTTCTCTCGGGCAGTTGTTACGGCTGTTTAACAAAATAAAGATCTTGCGATTGGATGGTTTTTGGAGATCAGAGGTGGTGCCCGTTGAACTAACATCGATGTGTTTAGAGGTGACAAACTGAATAAAATATGACACATTTTGTTGATTCGCTTTGGCTTGTTGTATCTTGGTGATTTTATTGGTTTTCTTAATTCTAGGGAATATTTAAATAGCCATTGGCTTAGGCTATAGGCTTTTTCTTTGGAAGATACAGCACTTGTCATGATTTTAACAACTTCAATCAACATTACACCCCATTTGCAAAGCGATAGTTATAGTAGTAAGTAGTGAATTTTATTGTTCTTTTTTTTTCTTTCTTAAATATATTACATATTTCACAATAGTGCAATTGGCTTTGTGCCGTCAGCCGAAAAGAGAGTTTTTTTTTTCTTGAAAATTTGATAATCAGCCTTATTGTGAGTTTCGCCTGAACAGCATTCCGTCCGTAAAAAAAATAAAAAATCCCTTTTTTTCGTTACCTTATTGTGAATTCCGGGTGAAAAAATTCCATGTTCGAAAAATTCCCCTTATCGGCATCAATCATTCCGGGCGGAATCAAACGACATTTCACTTTAAAATGTTCACCTTTTTTTTGTTGGCGAAAAGACAAATAACCAAAAGGTTAGAGTTAAGAAACATTAACATTTCAAACCGTTTGGACTCAAAATGAATCTAGTAAGATGAAAAATACCAGAAAACGGCTTCGAAATCTATTCTAAATGTGGGTTTTGTCAAGTTAGTACACTCAGTACAAACTAGCGGATGGACGAGGAAATCTACAAAAATCACTTGATCGAAACATCCTTTTGTAAGCCGATTGGTCAAATTCTCGGTTTGATTTTTCAAGGTGCATATTTTTCATTATCACAACACTGAACTAAAAAAAAAGATAAATACCTAACGAATTAAATTCTTTTAACACCAATTTTCCACCAACCCAATTTTATTTTTCAACCCCCAAATCGAAGCAAGAATATGAATCAAAATCAAAATTAATTTATTTAAATTGAAATAGACTTCACCTTGACGTCGACGTTTTCAATACAGTGATATCACACTGAGCAAAAATTTCCTGTATGTTTAAAATTTGGTTTTTGAAATGAAATGAAAATAACTGATATCTTTCAAACTGCGTATCAATAGCCTTAACAAATGTAAGCCATGAGTTGGAAAAGAATATTTCTTTAATTAATTAGCCATTTGGATTGTAAGTAAGGAAAAATATAAAAATGTTTAATAATTTGAAAGGGAAATATGAATAGGATATTTTCATTCCCTGAAAACTGGTGTTTTTCTACAAGCATTCTAACTGTCAGTCCTTTTTCGAAGTGAAATTCTATTCGGGCGAAACTCACAATAGCCCTTTTGAACTCCGGGCGAACGATAATATTCCGGGGGAATGATTTTCCGTGTGGAACTCACAATAGGGCTGAATATATCTAATTTAAAAAAGTTTTTTATTAAAAGTATTCGTTTATTATTTGTTGTCTGTATACTTAAGAGCCGTTTTGACGTAATTGTAGAGCAGGTTCCAGTTTTCTCCGTTTAATATTTCCATAAGTTCATTCGTTTGTAGCATAGATTTCCTCCAGACCTGTATTCTAATTGTTTTCAGCACTGGGCATATTGCGATGAAATGTTGTGTGTCTTCTATTTGTCTGAGGTTGCATAGCGCGCATGTTGAATCAGAGTCAGTCATGTATGGTTTATAGTTTAACGGCAGGAGTTCACTTCTGGTCTTACAGATTGTTGATATCTATCTACACTTAGATCGTCATGGAAGTAATTGTTAGGTCCTAGATCATGTTGGAGATACTTATACGTCAATCTCATTTGGCTGTCTTGGATTTGGTCGCGGAAGCTTGCAAATTGGGCGGAGTCAACTTTTGAAATGAGTTCCTGTATTAGCCACTGTACCTACTTTTGTTTCCGCAATGACATTATGTTCTCTGCAAAGCTTAGTCTATTCGTAGAAGCATTGTTTGTTGCAGTTTTGCAGATGCGAAGCAATTATAAATGTGAGGCGATGTGCCGGTTGGTTCATCACCTTCTTCATGTAGTCCAGATGGAGTTTTAGGGTATATGTGAACATTGTTGGTAGTCCGGTTTCTGTGTGCAGTATATAGTTAGGTGTGTTAACTGGAAGCCTGAACATTTTTTTGATAAAGTATCTTTGGAGTTTTTCTACTTCTTCGAATTGCCATATTCCCCATACTTGAGCTGCATAACACATGATTGCACGGACAACTGCTTCGAATATTCTAAATTTGGCACTTGCCACAATATTATCCTTTTTGAAAATTTTACTCCAGGTGCAGTTAGTTGCTCTTTTTGCCTCCTTCAACTTTCCTTCCAAGTGAGACTTGAAAGAAATTCGAGGGGTTAGCAGGACGCCCAGATACTTATACTCTTTGACTTTCTCCAATTCTTCATGTCCCCAGTACCTACCATTTCTCGTTACTCGCATACCGTCCGGTTCCATTTCGGAAAATCAAGATTTTTGATTTACTAGTGTTTAATTTTAAGTTCCATGTGTCACAATAAGTCTGGAGTTTGTTAATCATTAGTTGCAATGTATTTGTATTATCAGCTAATATGACTAAATCATCTGCGTACATCAGAACTTTGATCTTAGTTTCCGCGTAAGGTATACCTCCTGGTAGGTGTACGCTAAGGTCATCCAGAAAGAGAGAAAAAAGAAGTGGACTAAGGAGACAACCTTGTTTAACTCCTGTTTCTGTATGAAACCATTCTGATAATATATTACCATCCCAGACAGCTGAACGTTTGTCGTGGTAAAGCTGTTTCAGTATTTTAAACATCTTTGTAGATAGTCCTAGATTTGAGAGTTTGAAGAATAATGCTTTTCTATCAATGGTGTCGAACGCAGCTTTGAAGTCTACAAAGAAGGCATACAGTTTTTTTTCCGTTTTCTAGATATGATCGTGCAATGCTTGTCAGGATGAAAATATTGTCTACTGTGGAGTAACCCTTTCGGAATCCGGCTTGGTATTCGCTTAGTAGGTTATTTTCATCTACCCACCTGGTGAGTCGTTCCAATAAAACTCCTGTAAAGATCTTCGAAATTGCGTTAAGAAAAGATATACCTCGGTAGTTGCTTGGGTCCGTTGGATTTCCTTTTTTCTGGGTGATTTGTTGGTCTAAGATATCGTTGGTTATAAATGGTTCTGCGTAATGGATATGGTTGCTATTTAGTTCTCTATTCAAAAGATTTTGAAAGTATTCAGCCAGAATTGGGGCATATACTTTTATGGTGAATCCGTTATGCTGTTTATTTAGGGTTTTTGCTATGTTCCAGAAGGCTTAACTATCCTTGGCATTACTTAGGCTCGACGCTAAATGTAGAGTGTAGTTTTTTTGTTTCGTTATACATATATTCTTAAAGGCTTTGTTTGCTTCTTGTCATTTCAGTTTTAAGTGATTAGTTCCATTTTTTCTAGCCTGTCTGAGACCTTGCTGATTCGCACTCCCAGTCGTACCAGGGTTGTTTCCATTTACATGTTTTGACTTCCAGCAGCTTTGATAATACAGCTTGTCAGTGTATCTATGTTTTTTATTGGGTCAGTGCTACTGTGTGAAGTGAATTGCAACACTAGTTTATTGAGAAAAGTCAAATAAAGCTATTTTCGGGTTCGAACATCAGCTCTTTTGTTTAAGAAGTGATACCTTAGGGGTCTTCTTCTTTTGCTACATTTCTTCAATGACATTTTACCGCAGCAGGTGGCCATGGTTCAGAGGATAGAGTAGTGGATTGCTAAGCCGAACGCTACGGGTTCAAACCCCAGCTTCAGCAGCATTCTTTTTCTACAAAAATCGCCAGCTTATCTGAGGCCACCTGTGCGATAATATGAGACAATACAAATCTAAGTCTCCTCCTCTGAGCCACGTAGGTTTCTGTTATGTGTGCTTTCTTTCTATGTGTCTATCTGTCTCTCTCTGTTGTATTGTATTGTTCTGTCCCAGCCGATGGTCTCAGTCACCAGTGCTGCTATGTGTCTGTAGTTCGTTACATTTATGTGCGAAGTACTGTGAAATGTAATGTAATGTAATTTTACCACAATAATAGTTAACTGTTTACATAATTTTAGAATCGTCGAAGGCTGTCTTTCGATCGAATTATTAAACTGAAATGAGTAAACAAAAATCGCAACTAAAGTACTGACTTAATTCATTCATCACTTCAAGACTAAACGCTTTAAACAATTCCCTCACTGTGCCATCAAACTTTACAAAAACTGTCTTTCAATTTTCATGGCCAAGTTGGACAGTTGCGATCTACTACCATGATGTAAAACAATACGAAAAACCCACTCGTCCAATGTCATTAAAATCATTAACACGTTTTCATATTTTAAATACCAGAGCTTCCGTAGAGACCGTTTTAGTTTTTCTGAAAAGTTATTTTTCCAAGGAAAACTCTCCTGTGTTCTCAACCCTGCCTACTTCTACCTGTTGCACATCTCTTTTGTGCTGTGCTGTCACTTTGACTTGCATAGATTTTGCAAATTCATTCGGTGAAACTGTCTTACGTCTGCCGAACAGCAAGTCGACTAGAGGATTTTTTTCTGCTAAGCTGACTTACAATCTTGACAAAAAGACTTGCAAGAAAAAGTATTTACTCTGCCAGAAAAAGACGGATGGCTTCTTCTGTCCGGTTGGAGCAACCGCTATGGCAAGTGGCAAGCTAAAGCAAGTGTTCGACCCCATTTATGTTTTGTGGTATTTTGTAGTTGTTGTTGTTAATGCGTGTTTGCCTAGATACCACTCCACCGCTTGACACACGCATCACCTCGGCAGTCTAGCATTTACGGATGATGAGGTACCAAGTCTATCCTTGGACATGACAGCATTGTTAACATTGCCAGTGATGTTAAAGAAACAGGACTCCATGCCGTTTTGAAAGCTCTAAAAATTTAACATCACTGAGTGTTTCACTCGACAAGGTATTTGACAATTCAGAGCAATGCGATGTGTTGTTGCATTGAGAGCAGATCAAAAGGCAGACAGACAAAGTATAACCTTGTTTCCATCAACACAGGAGTTTGCACATCTACACGATGAGAAATGAAAGTGATTTCTCATTAAGCGAGGTGCGAGGTTATAAAAATGTGCAACGGGGTCCGCGGAACACACTGCCACTCTATAGTGCCATATCGGTCCGGATAAACATTCCGAAATCCCATCATCGTTGTCGTCGTAAGCCCAGCTATGAGTACAAGCAAGGACCATGCTAGGCATGGTGTTATCAATGCAGCAACATCGGCTCAGATTCCGATTGAAACATCGATTAAATCGTTGGAGATGGAGATGCTGATGCAGGCTCGACATAGACTCTGGCATTTTAACTATTTGGGCAGTTTTTATATCCTCCTCAGATTGTTTTTGATTGTGTATTTGCAGTTTCTGGAAAAATTCTTTTTGAATCAGTGCGCGGTTTGTTATAAATGTTTTCCTGGAAAAGTTATGATTCTTAAATTAGTTTTGCAATTAGTGTTGGGAATAATGATGGTGGATGAGATGTTTCCTACTCGTAAAGATCCTTGGAGATAGACACAGACAGAGATAATGCTAATGAGAATATTTCCACGTACGTAAATTTCACACAAGGTATGAGCTGGTATTTCGAATTTTTATTTGTGGAATGAGATTAAGAAGAAGTCTGGCACCAATGGAAATTTCGAAAAATGTATTTCGATATATCTCGATATCTTTTGTTCGAAAGGACTTGACTTTTGGTCATACCGCAATGCAATCACCTTGCCACAACATTCAGGGCTCACAAAAAATTGCAGATTTGCCATTGAACCGGCATTTTAACTCTTCATCTTTCATTTGGCAATGTCTGGTTTGCTCAATAGACCTCAATAGATAAAGGTCCACGCTCAACAGATGTCCAACCGAAATAGGTTTAAATTCAGTGACTTTAGAAAATGCCACAACCATAAACAGTACCCACTCAAAGGCAATCAGTACGTGCAGCTCTCTACATTTTATTTAACGATCCTGAAATAAATTGGTTGTGGTTGTTGTTTGTATGGAGAGATGAATGAATAAGTGAAAAGAATCGACCACAAACACAAATTGTTCGCAAGCGCAAATCAAACATTTACTAATTCAGCAATCAGCTACTGTATCTGAAGCACTGATGACGAACTTAAGGCTTATGAGTTCTCATTGTTCGGGAAATCCAATCCTGTGGGAATGGTGGCGGTGCAAAGGTTCATTAATGAAAGAACCATTTTTCAACACAATAAAAGCCTATAACACTCTGCTCAACCTTCCTTGTCAAATCGTTATTCCTTTTGTAAGTCGCACGTCAATATGTGAAATTTGATACTTCTGCAAGTTTGTGTCAACGTTTCCTAACTCGTGGATTACAAGTTACTTAAAACCCGGCTCTGACAGCGTTCACATTTGCATTCATGCATTGCTGGACGACAAACACACAGGCGGATTGGATGACTCACAAGATGAATAAACATATCAACATTCAACAATCGGTGCTCCCTCAGTAAGCGAGCAGAGATGTGTTAATTGTCGAAATGGCATTTTATTTGCCGAAAAAAACAAGCAACTGCAATGTTATGAGGCTGAGGCTTTGTGGCAAAATGCAACTACATCGAGTATTCGAGCAGTTATAGACAAATGTGTTAATTTGTGGTTAATTAGCAGAAATGCGGTTTTTAATGCATCATGGTTTCAAAAAAAGGCGAACCGGGATGCAAAATCGGTTTACACAATGCATTACACTTTCTGTGCAAATTCTTCAGCGGTTAGTGTCAATTTAGATTGCGATAAAGATGTGTAAACTTTCTATACAAGGACTGCGTAGTAAAATCAATATACAAAGGTCTAGTTATGCATGTTTCTAAACAGGAAAACAACCCTGGAAGCACGTATTACGGTAGAAGCTGTGCAGATTACTTATTTACTTGCTCAACCGGCCCCCAATCCAAGAAGGATCTCAGCCTGAGACACTGCAGCCCCCTATCGGGTACGGTCCCTCGCATGCACTCTCCAGTCCCAAAAACCAAGCTCTCTGTCATCGGCAGTCACTTGGTCCTTGTCGTCTCGGACCTGGGAGCTGCGATGAGAAGACTTTCTTGGCTGATGCGTTGTCGTCAATTGGCTCAATGTGGCCGAGCCAATGTAGTCGACTTTTCTTGGCTTTCTGGACTACATCCACATCTTGGTACAGCTCGTATAGTTCGAAGTTAAAATTTCTTCTCCATTCGCCATCGTCGCATACGGGACCGAATACCCTCCGAAGAATTTTTCTTTCGAAAGTGCCCAGTATCAGTTTCCCTTTTTTACTTATCGTCCAACACTCGGCGCGCGCCGCCCCGTGGAGTAGGTTTGGTAAAATCTAAGTTTTGTATAGCAGACACTTTGTCTTCGAGTGAGGAATTTTGAACCCAGTTGCTTTGCCAAACCGAAGTAGCAGCGGTTCGCTAGGGTAATTCATCGTCGGATCTCTATTAAGGTGTCGTTTGTGGGATTGATGTTTGTTCCAAGGTAGGTGAACTCCTTAACTACCTCGAAATTGCTGCTACCAACAGTGACGTTTTGTCCCAAGCGGTGGACAGATGTTGCTTTGTTTGTTGATAGCATTTACTTTGTTTTGTCCTCACTCACTTCAAGACCAACGAGTTTCGCCTGTTCTTCAATCGCTATGTGAAGGCCTCAAACTCAGCTCTCTTGGATCGATCGATGATGTCTATGTCATCCGCATAGCCTAGGCAGTGGATTTGTTGAAGATAGTGTTTTCCGTGCTCACACCTGCCGACTATGTTGAAGAAATCACATGCGCATGTTTAAATCAACTCGGCACAGTTGGATGAGTTTGTTCGGGATCCTGAATTCAGACATCGGCATCATAAGCTCTTGGTGGTGCAGCTTTGAAGTCGATATGCCTCGGTAGTTTTTGCATGACACCTATTTTGTAGATGAGGCATATGGAGCTCATCGACCAGTCAGTGACCATGCATTCTTTCTCCCACACTTTGTTGATTACCTGGTGCATACAATTCATCAAAACACCTCCTCCATGTTGTTTTAAGGAGTTCAACAGCTATGCTATCCGACTAGCGATAGCTTTTGGATGGTCTTCATTGACTGGTCTCTTTCATCATTGGCTCGCTTGAGATGCGCATTCAGCAACTGTTGGAAGTGCTGCTTGAAAACATCAACAATTCTCTGTGCTTCGGACTTCGGTGACTGTTTTGAAGAGCCTGTGTCCCGAAACCATAAGCTAATTGCTTCGACCTTTTAAAGAAACGTCGGGTGTTGTTAGCCGTGTTTTTTTCACTACCCAGTAGCCAGCACAGCAAACTTTCTCTTGGCAAACAAAAACAATTTGGATTACAGTCGATAAAAAGGCCAGTAAAAAAATGACAGTTGTGCCGGCGATAGAACTTTCAATTATTGAAATGAAGATAGCGCTGATAGCGTTGAAAAGAATTATTTTGCTACGCAAATCTAATGAAATAGCTTCTCTGAACTAACTTAGATTGAAGTATTTGCTAATTTTTGTAGTCCGAGACGCAACCCTCAGGTCCCTCTTAACATACAAATTGAATTTGACAGATAAAGTGAGTTGGAGCGTTTTATTCGCACTTGATTACTTTACTGGCTACTGAGTAGTAAACACGACTGTTTTCGGCCCGTGAATCTTTTAGATCTTTGAGCTGAGAAACTACAGATGGTCTTTTCTTCCTTCGCAGGGTCTTTTTTTCATTTCTCCTTTTGGTTTGGTACTCTTCTCTTGCTGCTCTTGTTATCCGTTGCAGCATCTGCAAACTTGCAATTTCCGGGGTTGGCTGGTAACCTATGGTGGTCTCCGCTACAATTTTCATTATTTCGCGATATTGGTTCCACAGGGTGTTGACATCTGTGGTATTTGGGAGGCCGCGTCCGGACGGCGCGAGAGTTTCTCACTCCAGGCGCCCACCATGCTATGGCAACCGATGTTGAACTTCTTTCTTTTGACCTTACGTGTTTTTTTGTCATTTGACAATCGAGCTCTAAGTGGTTTACACTCTTCAACAATTCCTTGCTTCAGTTTTTTGCCGATTCCGAATGGATGGATTGAGAAGCACTTTTCGGCGACAAATAATAGTCTTGGAAGCTTTGACAGTCCTTCGCAAGAGGCAGTACTCATGATTCATGAAAGACACACAGTTTAGTGATCTTGTGATGGGCTGACAAACTTCATGTTAATGTCTTAAGAGTTAAAGTATTGCCAGACAAAATTGTCATAACATTTGGAAACGAAAAGGTTCAAAAGCTGAATTTTATGTTAATTGACGCAAAAATCAAGAGAGCCCTAGGGGATTAACATCTTCAAAAGTAGCCAAGTTGCCTTCTGCACTTTACTAATCACATCAGTGATGTCTGATGTGGTTTAATAGGCTATATTTCTTTTACTTTAAAAACATAGAACCATCTGTTGGACGTCCTCATTTTATCTGCTAACTTTGTATGCGCAATATGAACAATAACGACACGACAAAATGACACAAAGACGGACATCGCGAATGACTTTTGGCACTTTACAGGTGAAGAGAGTCTCGAACAACAAGCTGAACGCTCAAAGCAATGATTTCCGGAGATGATAAGATTCCTAGGCTTCCACTCTCACGAGCTTCAGTAACTAGAAGCAAGAATAAACTCAACCCAGCGAAGCATAAAACGCGTCGACCAACACTCGGCGACAGCCACAATCGACTACGATGACGCAGGACGCACGGACAAACATCGTTGTTGTTGTCACAGGGGAATTTCACCGCTTGTCTGTGGCATTTTTAAATAAATAATAAAAATGAGCGATAATTATCTCTCCGCAGCTCCGTCAAAATGATAACGAGGCGGGTGAGGAGCTACGGTGATGGCGTTTCCATGAAGTATAGGAAATGGTTTGGTCGACCGAGTAGAGAAACGGAAAAGTATATTAAAACAAAAAAAGCCAATGCAGTGCCTCTGACTATTGTCGACGACGACGACGTTGCGACGCTACGGACGGAATAGCACCACACCACCACCATCGCATCACATCACATCGCCTGACCAGGCCATGCCAACGATGTTGTTCCACATGATGGAAGCATTTTCGCCTTACAATGACGACAACGACAACAACGACGGACACAAGGACACGGCAAACATTTTCCAATTTATGAAATCTATATTTCTCAGAAGTTAATTATAATACCAACAAATGAAGTGCATACTGAGTATTTGTGGCATTTCGATCGGAATATGATGGCTGTTGAGCGATTGTTGTCGCTCGAGGTTGTCGCCTTGGCTTTTGTCCCTTTGACTATGATGCTAGAGCGAGGACGGAAGCGCAACTCGTTGTTTCCTTTGGATGGAGCCGTTGTTCAACTGGATTTGCCTTGTATGTTTTCTACGTGTTTTTATGTTGTCTCGCACTTGATTGGTTTTGTGCGTTGTTCTGTTTGTTTCCTTTCGTGCGAGAGTGTTATTTCCTGCGAAATGATGTTCTGCATGAAGTGACATATTTAGAACAGAACATAAGATGGTCAGGCGGATAATAATTGTCAGTTGAGATTTTCTTGTGATTTTCCTGAAGTTCTTGCGATGCCAAACAATGCACCAACAACGGCGGCGGCGGCGACAATGATTGACACTAAGTGTTAAGCTAATTGGTTTATGTAGAAAATATTGACATAAAGTACGAAAGTGTTTTGCGCGCTTCAAAATGCATTTATCGCCTTTTACAAGCTGATGGCTTGTCTTGTGAGAGCCTGAGAGGTAAATATTTCCGCAACCGTCGGATTTCATTGACAAACCGCATCGACAAAGACACTAAATATGTTGTCTTAAGATTCTTGTTGTACAAATAAAATTCATTACAAGCCGAGTTGAAGAATTATGAGGGAATGACTCTCCGAATCTTGTGATGTGGAGGTCTGCAAATTGGCATTAGGCTTGTTAAGTTGCAATTAAATTGTTGAGAGTGTGGATTCCTTGCAACAGAGTTTAATTACTTTCTAGGAACGGAACGTTTGTGTTAAATACATATAACAAAGCTGCTGAAAAATTGATATCATTCCTATAGGAACTTAAAACATGGACATTTGCCACTTTTAGAATTATGGAAAGCAAATTCCAAGGTTTTGCAAAAAATTGTAGAACGATCGTTTGAAATCCATTTACAAGTGGATATATTGCATGCCACGAAATTCCGCATCGTGGATGAATTTGGAAGCCTCTTCTGCGCTCAGACCAGGAGTAGGATGAGACCCCGAAGTTATAATTCGCATCATCGGGGCACTTACTTGCCCATCCTAGGAGAAAAATGACGTCAGACGACAGGCTATACGATTTCAAAAGATCCCCCAGTCTTCAATACACTTGAACCATCTGAACACTGCCAATAACGGTTTTTCTGTTAAACTATGAGAGCATGACAGTGGAGTTATATAATTTCTTTAACGTTTCGATCACCCTGTAATGTCAAATTCAGACTAAGGTAAGTCTACACTTTCGTACAAACGAAGCAACCACACTGAAGCACAAACCTTATCTCGATTTTGATGCATTTTGAAAACATTCAACACTGAATTTTTGCATATATCCCGAATTCATGGAATCTAAAAGTCTTCAGCGACTGACACTTTTCATAGGAAAATCGTCCTTGTTGTTGTTGCTATTGTTGGTCAACTCTCCGAAGGCAAACAACACGCACCAAAAGCCAACGTGCGATCGTATCGATCTCCCCGTCCACTTGGTCGCAGTCATTCCATAAAGGTGGCGAAAATTAGAATTCCGCAAACGTACGATTCGAATAAACGGCTTTCGAGCATTATTCATTTTATGTGACTTACAAAAAAGCCATAAAACTCAAACTGGCTACGGAGCTTGAAGCTAGTCCATCAACCTGGCACAAGGTACAACTTGTCATATTCCATTATGTGCTTCCGATTCAGAGGGATCCATTCACAGAAGGAGCCCAGCGAATCGAATGGGCAATTTACTGGTTGCGGTAGTGCGGAGCGGTGAGGCTGGCAGGCGGTTGGGTGCCTGAAACGGGTGGAATATGGGAGTCCACAGGATGAATACAAATTAAGATTGAAATATTGATGGGAGGAAATTATGTGAGAGACATGGTACTCGAAGGACCGTATATAGTTGCGGCAGTTGCTGTGAATGCAAAGGAAGGTTTTCTTTTTTGAGTCATGCAAATGACCAGTGGTGGCCATGGGGTTCTATTTATGTAACCCTCGCTGAAGGCGGTTCAAATCAAACGTTGGTCAAATGAGCATAATTTTTAAACTGACAATCGATATTCGTGAGGATGGTTTGAATAAAATATGTGAAACTGGAAGGAATGTGCGAATTGTGCATCAGGAGGTAGAGCGGTAAAACGGGCATTTTGACAACTTTCCGAATGTCACTCAATATCGTTGATTGGCAAAGTTTGAGGGATTAAAGAAGCTTCTTGGTGGAGATTACTATTCGAACTGCGAACTGCGTTCGCACCCGGCGGTGATTCCTTCAGAAGCGATGTTCAGTCGGCTGATTCCTCTGTGGTTGGCGCAGTCTAGAGGATCTTCACGATCGGGCACACAATGCTGAGGTTCCATTCATCGGACATGCATTCTTCAGACCATATCTTACAGATGATTTGGTGCATGCTCCTATCTAAATCGTCGCCTGCTGCCTTGAACAGCTCGGCAGCCATAGACCATCAGCTCCAGCGGCATTGTTGGATTTCAGCCGTGATATTGCCGTTTTCACGTCTTCTAGTTCGGGTTCACGGAATTGTTGGCTATCATCGTGTACGATGAGCTGCTCCTGCCTGACGGCGGAATTTCGTTCGTCGTCGTCGTTATACAGTCTACAGAAGTGGTCTTTCCAAATCCCTAGCATGAACTGCGCTTCTACTATGATGTTTCCTTGTTTATCTCTGCAGGCATCGGTTTTTGCTCGATGACTTTGAGCCGGCTGTTTTGTCTTCCGGTAGAACCTGCCAACTTCATTCCGGCTGTTGGCTTTCTCAACATCCTCGATCGGACGCTTCTTCCTCTCACTCTTTTTTCTCCTGAGAAAACGGCATTCCTCTCTCCTCTTTTGCTCGTAGAGCTCACGAGCAGCCCTTGTTCTTCTATGCAGGGCATCTTTATATGCCTCCTGCTTGGCTGCATGGGCTTGTCTGCATTCTTCGTCAAACCAGGGATTTTGCTTTGGTGGCTGTGTGAAACCTAGCACATTAGAGGCGGCATCTCTTACTGCTTTCTGACAATGTCGCCACTAGTTTTCGATACTTGATGTTGGCGGCATAGGAATTCTTAAGAGGTTACTTGACACTCGATCAGAGAAGGATCTGGAAATCTCTTGCGATTGTAGCCGTTTGACGTCGAATTTTACTGCAGCATTTCTTTGTTTTAGCTGCTGTCAGCATTATCCTTGCACTTCCTTGGCTTCGACGAGGTAATGGTCCGAGTCGATGTTGGCTCCTCGGAAAGTTCGAACATCTAGAATGCTGGACAAGTGCCTTCTGTCGATCGCAATGTGATCAATCTTATTGACGGTTGATTGATCAAGAGATCTCCATGTTCCTTTATGGATGTTGATATGTGTGAACCATGTGCTTGCTACCACAACATTTCACCCCGCAGCAAAAAAAATTGTTCATTAACGGACTATAATTTTGCGCCAAAGTCTTAGGAGAAAGGATACAACAAACAACGTCGAAAAGCCATGCAGGTTTCTCACTAATCTTATCCCAAAAGTATGCATCTATAATACATTTTCGTTTTAACAAAAAATAACATTTTTTCGGATTTAATTCTATTGGTTTGAAAACTGGCTAATCAACCAAATTGCAGCCATTCGGAGTAGTCAATGCACGACCCGTTCATCCTGAGCGTATGCCACATAAGCTATCAACTACTAATCTACTACATTATCGAGTATCGAAATTCTGACAGCAACACATGAACCTGTCAAAATCATCTGTTTGTTTGAAGTTTCACAAACTTTGTTTGGTAGATTTCTTTCCTGTCTACAGTCATCTTTTGATTTCCAACTCATTTAGCGATAAGAAAACTAAAACCATGGATATATCCAAAGTTCCGCACGAAAAGAAACTCTACTTATGTCGATGGTATTTCAAAGGTAACTCCGTTAGAAACAAATCAATTTCGTTCCTTAGACAATTGTTTTCCATTCAGCTGGATTCGCTCTCCTCCCCTTTGTGTGGGCAATCAACTTCTGTTGGTTCTTCAATGAAGCATTCCGGAAGCCAGCTTACAAAGAACAGTCCGAAATTAAACGACGTAAGTTTGGTCTAAGAGATACCCAATCCCCTTTAACTCTTGAACTATTTTGCAGTTGTGATATACTCCGGAATTGGTGCGGTTGTTTGGCTAATTGCCATCATCGCTTGGGTGTCGGTGTTCCAATCGAAACGTGCCGAGTGGGGCGCCACAGCTGACTACATGAGCTTCATTATTCCTCTCGGAAGAGCATGAACAATTTTCAAGAAAACATTCCCCTCTCCTCATCGAAACTAACATTTTTATTTTAAATCCTAATAAAAGACTAACAACAATAAATTAAACAACTTTTACTGTGCCATTTCTTCGTTCTTATCTCCTTTCAACTTTTTCCATTCCTCCTCGAAGAAGGCCTTGTGAATGGTGAGTGGCAGGCTCTTTTGTCGCAAGTAGAAGTTCTCGTTACCCTTGGAAGTGTAGGTGTCATCGCCGAGAAGCGCACGCAGGGCCATGTTCTTCTTCAACAATTTGTCGTAGAATCTGACACCGGCGTCGACGAATTCCGGTCCCAAAGCACTAAGCTGCTGGTCGATTGATGTGTCGTAGAGAACCTGATTGAAGTCCTTCATGAACGACCAGCTTCCAACACCGAACAGTCCCAGAATGGAGTACATAACTAGCCGCAACTGAAAAAAAGACTCATGATTGACCAAGAATCAAACAAAAAAGCAAAACATTTCTTACCGAGATCCCTTTAGCGTACAAGTTAAGCTTTTGGTTGAGGAAATTCCCGACAGTGTACACAGTCATGAAGGAGACACTTGGGAATATCGAATTGAGAAGAACTCGTTGGGTTTTCAGTTGCAGAATTGTTCGACACATTCCAAAGATTTGTTCGTCTTCGCTGAGAACGAGGGCCTCCTGCAACAGCTGTCCGCTCTCTGATCCCCACTTGATCTGCTCGTTGCGGAAGCGAATTTCGCTTCGATCCAGAGTATCAACTGAGCTGTACGAATAGTTGTTTGGGATTCCGATGATTGCACCGAACTTTGATTTTGTTGAACCCGCCGAGAACATATCGAATCCATAGACGACAAAGGGTTTGATAACTTTGCGTTCGTACTCGGGGACTTTGAGAATGTTCATGGCTTTTTCCAGTCGGGCTTCGATGATGCTTGGGACGGGGCGTGCAATGCCATCTCTAAAAAAAAGTCACAAATTCTATTGAATACTGATGGGCACTTGGGCAGTGTAGTTGGACTTACTTGTAACATTGGACAAATTCCCTATATTTGTAGAGGTAGATTGTATGCGGCAAAAAGTTTCCAAGGAAAAGTCCAACTGTGGTCGCTCCGGCAGCGAAGAAAACAATTTGTCGACCGAAGCGAGTGGTGAAATAAGAAAATGGGCGTTTAGGAGGTCTCTGTTTATTCATTTTTTATGGAAATTTGTTGTGAAAAATTACGAGATTTCCAAAAAATTTTATTGAAATTGAAATAAAGGTTACTTTTTATGGAATTTTGACAGTTCGGAAAACGAGGCTCGAATTGTATAACACATGAGAGACGTGTTCAGTTAACTGAGTACACTGGATCCGTCCAATAAATTGTTCTAAATTTTTACAAAACACATAAGGATGTTCAATTTATAAAATTTGTGTGTCAGAGAAAGCAGAAAAATGAGGACAGTTCAAATGATTTAGTTGGTATCTTGAATATAGGTTCGAAAGTCTTACAAAAAGGTAAGGCAAAACACAACTGTAGACAATATCATGGGAACATCGTAGTGGAACCACAGTCAGTGCTGAGGATATGGAAAGACCAATTTTCTAAGCTGTACAATGGCGATGACGAGCATAATTCCACCAGCTATAGGTACCTAACCATTCAAGTGCTGCGTGAATGTTTGAGGCCGTTCGTCAACAACCTGATAGGTCCTTATCAATGTGGCTTCAGACCCGGAAAGTCCACCATCGATCAAATATTCAATCTACGGCAGATCTTGGTGAAGACACAAATCGATACATACCACCTGTTCATCGATTTCAAGGCCACGTATGACAGCGTCTAAAGATTCCAACTACAAAGAGCAATGTCTAGTTTTGGCATCCCAGAAAAACACGTCCGTCTGTGTTACTCCCAGTAACAAGAGAGCACTATTTTTAAGTAATTATTGTATGTCTTTTATTGAAAACTTATGCGTGAAACAGATTAAACCAGCAACAGCACCAGCGCCGTCAACAGCAAACAGCACGCTGGCCAGCAAATATTTTCCAAACACATTGCCACCAGCACCAGCGACGTCATTTCATCTGTTTTGACATTTCGTTCTCCTTGTTTTCATGTTTGTTTTATTTTTTGTTGTTTGGTGCCTCTGAATTTTGAACATTGAAAGTTGTCAGCAATGGACCAGCAACAGCAAATTTAGGACTTTGACCAAACGTTGCTGTTGACGTTGCTGGTGCTGGTTTATTCTGTGTCGGACGATTAAAATACATGGGTTCTAAAACAATGGCCGCCGCTGTTGCTGGTGCTGTTGCTGTTGCTGGTTCAATCTGTTTCTCGCTTTATGCAAATATAATTATTATGAATTACAAAGATGGAAAAGCATGAAAAGATATAATGTCAAAAAAGTAAGTAACTAAAAATTTAGTGCAACTGTATGGCTCGGCTGACAGAATCCAAATCCAAGAAAAAATACGTTACAAGCATTTCAATTTTTCAATGCAATTTGAATAGTAGTAAGAGTGAGATAATATGATAAAATATAAGAAAAGGAAAAACTAATCGTTCACAATCTTGAAGTCGCATTCACATGGCAGCTTGTGGTTTGAGTTTAAAGGTGCGGTTTCATTCCATCAGTAACAGTCTGTGTAAGATGACAATGGTAAACTCGCGCGTTCCATCATGGTCGGAAAAAACCTTACAGATGCTTTTGATTTCAAATAAGGTTTTAAAAAAGGTGATGCGATTTCTTCAAAATCTCTAGAAAAGATTGTGCAAAACTCCAAAGTCAACACACAGACGACATTAATTGGAAGAACATAGCGTGATGTCAGTGGAGCGTTCGTTAACGAGGGTAAGACCAAGTTAATGCTGTCAACAAGAAAGGACAACCAAAATCGAGTAAAGGACTTTGTCTACCTAAGATCCGCTATAAACTCAGACAACAACACCAGCGCTGAAATCAAACGAAGAATTACTCTTGCCAATCGCTGCTTCCTTGGACTTAGAAGGAAATTGAGTAGTAAAGACCTCTCACAAGCAACTAATGTATGATGCAGAGACATGGATATGACACCATTCGATGAAAAAGCTTTGAGTTGCTTCGAGAGAAAAATTCTTCGAATGATTTTTGGTCCAGTCTACATAAATGGAGAATGGAGACGAAGATTCAATCAAGAACTGTACGAGCTGTTCAGTGACACTGACCTTGCCAGAAAAGTTAAGATCCAACGACTTAGAGGGTTGGGTCATATTCATGTAGAGCGAATAGAAAATAATACTCCGGCTCGTAGAGTCTTCCGAATCCAACCCGGAAGGACATGGCAGAAGAGGAATACCGTGACTCAGGTGGAGCACACAGGCTGTAGAGGATCTGAACCAACTTGGCGTGTGAAACTGGAGACAGCTAGCTAGGGCCCAAGCTGGCTTGAGACACTTGTTGGGTCAGGCCCTGGTCCGACCTGGACTGTAGCGCCACCATTAGTAAGTAAGAAAGCAACTCGTTTTTATTGTTGTTTAAACAAGGTTGAAGACGTACTTCTTGTTTTCATCATCAGCAACATTTGAGCCGCATATTTTTCATTTATAAGAATACAAAGAAAATGATACGCATACGCCACAGTGAACAACTTACCTCTTTAACTTTCTTATCATTAATAATAATTGGCTTTGACATCCGTTTAACACTTATTAATCTATATTCAATTAATCACTTTCTGGAAATAATAAAAATAACGGTTTCTAACTCCAAAGCTCTGAAACCAGAACCAGTTGAACTTTACTCTCCGAAAATGGTAGCCACCGTCTTA
The DNA here is from genome assembly GCA_943590905.1 of Sphaerophoria taeniata. Lineage (NCBI taxonomy): Eukaryota > Metazoa > Arthropoda > Insecta > Diptera > Syrphidae > Sphaerophoria > Sphaerophoria taeniata. Next base: position 2,279,414 of record OX016540.1, read on the forward strand.
CCAGTGAAAAATGCAACAAAAATTAGTATTTTAAGCAAAAAGTCTTTTAGTTTATTCTTCAAAGTCTTGCTCTTAGTTTGTCAATTTTTCTGTGCTGCACCGTTACTGAATTGCAAGCACAAATGCCTGATACTGTTGCACTTTTCTTGGTGCATCTTTATGGTTACTTGCGTTGTAGTAGCATCAGTGTCATTGGAAGAAATCCTTGCAGTCGACATGACAACTATCAAGAAGATCTTGTACATAAGTGAATATTTCTCTGATGCTGGCCTCATAATTCTGACTACGTTAACATGCTATTACCACCGAGATTGCTACACGGTTTTCCCGAAACGCTTCCAGGAACTCGAAAGGAGAACTCAAATTTACCAACGAAAGATCGACCATCAACAGACGATTCGCAAAACATACAGACGAATTATGAAAGCTGTTTTCTACGGAATGTTGTTTTTCGTATCGACATTGTTCTTAGATTTTGTCTATCACACTGATGATATGTTTTTATTCCTCAAAAGTACCGTAGTTTTCATTTTACCAAATGTAACAATTACCTTATGGATTGGACAGTACTGGGCCTTGCTATCATTAATTCTAACCCGTTACGAAGTCATTAACTCAATTCTCAAGGATTTGAATAGCTCGAAGTACCAACTGGCACCGACTTCGAATTTACTTCTGACCGAAGTTATGAAAGGAAACGAAAAGTCTCGATGGGACGCTCCGGCTGTGCTCGAAGATTTGAGAAGTATTTTTGCGAATTTGGAAATTCTTTTAGGTGATGTGACCGATGTTTTTGGCGTGACAATTACTGCGAATTTTTTCTCATCATTTCTGACATTGAGTGTGCAGTTTTTTGTTCTCTACAAGATGCCTGAGAAACCAGAAGCGTGTACTTGGTCAGCGGTGTTTTATTCATTGTTGTGGATCTCGTTGCATTGCTTGAAATTTTTTGTTATTCTGTATTCCAATAGTTGTCTATTGAATGTGGTACGTAATTATATTTCTATCACTCGAAAGAATTTTTCCTAAAAGCCAAATGTGAATTTACAGAAATCTGAAACAGGAATTATACTGAATTGCTTTGACGAAGCTGATACGAAGACAGAAGATGCAATCAATCGGTTTCTCATGCAATTGGTTGTGCGAAACAATGTTCAAATGGCTTGTGGAATTGTTGAACTGGACATGGAACTTGTCGGTGGAGTAAGTTTGAAAGTCTCACTTCTATCTGTCAATGGTTTTGTGTACTCCTTTCTTTCCAGATTATAAGCGCATTGTCTGTCTACGTTATTTTCCTCATTCAGATTGACTTGGGAGAAATAATTCTTATTCCTCAAAAGCTGTCAAACATCACTGCCACGAACTTACCACCGATTTCTTAGGACTAAGTACCCTTTCGATTAACCACGTCCTTAACAGTCATTAATCACAATTAAATTGTATTCAATTAATTTAATAAAAGTCAATTAACTGCAAGTCAATGGGTTTTGTTCTTATTGTCAACCAAAAGTTCGTCTAGTTAGTACAATGGACGAATCCAACAAATCGCTTGGCTTGGCCTTAAGCCTAGAAACGAAATTGTACGATGCCATTCAGCCGATGTTAAAAATTTGTCAATTCTTCTGCGTTGCGCCATATTTAGACAAAAGGCTTCAACCTCTAAAACTGATGTCTATCAAAGTTGTGCTACACATAACATGGTGCTTCTTTCTTTGTGTCTACATCTTAACTAACATTTACTTCGAGTATCTGGAGAGGACGATTCCACTTCGCACGGTGCAGAAGCCGCTTTTCTTCAGCGAATATTTCGTGTTCATCCTTCACATAACCTTTCTGGTTCCATCCTGCTACTGCAAATACGAGTGTTATGGGAAATTCATTCGGACAACTGTCACAATCGATTGCAAACTCGTCGAATTTGGAAAAACTCCGAATTTCGGAATTTTGAAAACATTCACTTACGTTCAACTTTCACTTTGGGTGATTTATGTTTTCTCGGTTATTTTCATAATTTCGCTTTGGGACGATATGACAATTATGGAAACTTATGACAACTTTATTGTTTATTTAGTCCCGAATGTCATAATTGGTATTTCAATGCTGCAATACTATCAACTACTGTTTCTCATTCATCTACGATGGAAGTTCCTCTTCGAAGCTATTCGAGAATTTCATCAAACGTACAAAGCAGACGAGAATCGAAGTGGAAAGGCCAAAAACACTGATCACAAAACCTTGGATGTCCTGCGAGGAATTTATTGCAGTTTGGAAGTATTTACACAGGAAGTGAACTCGGTGTTCTCTTTTTCGATTTTGATAATATATTTTGGTTCGTTCATAAATTTGTCATTGAATACTTTCTTCGTGTACAAGTGTGTCGATGATGAAAAAGTGATGGAAACGACTTTTTTCCTGTACTCGTTGATTTGGGCATTAATGCATATGGGTAAAATGTTTTCGGTGTTGCATTTCAATCACAAGATTCTTGTTGAGGTGAGTCGATTTTTTAGTTTAGAGTCCTTTTAATGTCTCTTTATGTAATTCAAGAAGGACAAAATTGCAGTTGTTGTCAAAAACCTTTCTCCGCATTACCTCGGATTGGAAATAAAGGTAAGAATAGGTTGTGTTTCGATTGAATGCTGAAATATTTCATCATATAGATAACTTAACCGATGTTGCCATATCTCTGGTTTTTGCCCTCATTTGTACTGTTTTCCTCTTGGTCTTCTTGGAGAAATTTCTATGGAAAAATAGAAAATACTTCAGAAGCTTCGAGACTCAGAAAAATTCTATCAAAAATTCCAACAACACTCAGTGCTTTAATGACTGAAGCGGGCTCGTGGAGTACCACAGATGAAGAATCTCTAAATCTGTTACTAGACACCCACTTTCCAGGTATCTCTAACATTTTAAACGACTTAACATCTGAGTCTCAACCAATTGCAAACGATATAATTGATCTAATAGCGCGGGAAAAGCTGCAATGGGCTGTAGATAGCTTTGATTGACATAAATCTCCAGGACCTGACAGAATCATTCCTGGCGAGTTACAAAAATGCTCAGACATAATCATTCCACCAATGGAGATCATTCTCACTAGCTGAGATATATTCCCGAAGCCTGGAGAATGGCAAAAGTAGTATCCATTCCAAAAGCAGGGTAACCCTCCCACGTTAACTCTTAAATCTACGACCAATCAGCCTTCCAGCACAGCTCAAAACGCGTAGGTACTTAAAGGGAAAATCAGTAAAAATAGCACTTCATTAGCTGGTGCGTAGTATTGAATATTCCCTCAAATACAAAGAATATAACCTAGTAGCTTTCCTAGATATCGAAGGAGCATTCAACAACGTCAGCTACCAGGCGATCACAACAGCAATGGACAAGCTGCAAGTAGAGAAATCACTCATTGTCGCATGCTTAATAGCAGGAAAATAACTTCCAGCATGAAGAGGAGGAGTCTTACTACCACCAGGTTGGTGAATCGAGGTACTCCCAAGGTGGAGGGGTCCTTTGGCCTCTTTTATGGAACATGATAGTAAACGACCTCCTAACATCATTGGAAACAGAGGGTTTCAAGGTGATTGCCTAAGCTGACGACATGTGCATTGTGCATCACGGAGCACTTCGCTCAACACCAACAGCAGCTTTAGAGGTACTTCTGAACCTAACACCTCTTGACTTCTTCTCCAAAATGGTGGCAGCCAACTCATGCGTGAGGCTTAGAGCCACCTCTCAATGGATCAGTAACAAAACTGGTCATACTACTATCTTAGACAATTTCAGATCTATCCCAGATCGCTTAGACTGTACCAACCCAAAAATGGTACTTCCATATTACAATCCCTTCAAGAACGTGATACACTTCTATACAGATGGTTCAAAGACCGACTTCCGCGTTGGAAGTGGTATCTACTCAAAACAACTGAATCTCAATCTATCATATAGACTTCCCAATCAATGTAGTGTGTTCCTGGCAAAATAAAAGAGGCACTATCCTGGCTCAAAGGTAGTGTCCGTGGCTTAGTGGTTAGCTGCGTGTTGGCTGCTAAGCACAACGAAATGGGATCGAGTCCTACTCGTGCCCATATTTTTATTTCATTTTTCACGGGCACCTCCTCTTGCGAAGATCTGACAAAACTACCAAGAATATCAATCTGTCACTGTTAGACAAAGACACAACATAGGAACACCACTTTCTGCATGCAAATATGTTCTCAAACAATATACTCTGAATCAACAAATGCTAGATGGTCACAGTGTACCACCTGCCTAGCAACCAAAGAAATATGGCCAAGCATAGACCTGAAGCGGTCAAAAGGCTTGATTTCCCTGAGCAGTATAAGTTCCACAATTGGAGTCATTGCGGAACACTACCTCATAGCTAGACATGCTATGCGGCTGGCTGTCTACACTAATGACTTCTTTAGAAGCTGCTTGGACAAGGAGGAATTGGAAACAGTCCATGTTCATGTCCGGCACTCTCTAATATAAGGAACACCTATCTTGGTAATTCCTTCTTCGATAATACCAGGGAACTGGCAACGATCGACACAAGATGTCTCTCTAATTTCATTAAAAGTACAAAATGGTTTTTTTTTTTATTTCATTACTCTCTCATGAGTAACTTCTTTAGTAGTATCACAATGGACCCTTATGAGGTCTATAAGTGAATCAACAAAATCTAGACAGCCACTCTAACCTTGAACTGTTCGACAACCCATGATTCAGAAGTGGTATTACTGTTTAATTTACTGTAATTGCAACTTTAAATAGTTAATGACTGTCGTTCATTTAAATATTAAAATCATGAAGGAACCTTAACTCAAACATTAATCAGTGTCAAACAAAATATCAATTAATTCTTCTTTGAACGAAAATCTATATTTCCAAACATACCGTCTGCTAGCACAGTTGAGCTTGGACAATGAACAACTTCAGGAAACCTTTTGCCATCGATTTCAACGTCGAGCCACAGTTGTACATTCGGCCATCTTTAATAGTTGCCAAAATCTTCTGTGTTACACCCGTCGACATTGATCAAGGCAACGTGCTAGTTTTGAAATACTGGAAATGTATCCTTCATATACTGTGGTACACCATTGTCTACATATTCCTTGTCTACAGTATCTACATTGAACACACCTACTACAACAACGATCTTCCGACCATTCAAAAACCACTTTTTCTAACTGAGTATTTGGTATACATGTTTCATGTTCTATTCATCATGTTGTCTGGCTACTTCAAGCGAACAAGATTGCTAGAATTTATCGAAACCTTCGTCAACATTGACCAAAAACTGATGAAATTTACCATCATTCCGAGCAATCTGGAACTCAAGAAATGTATCCTACTGCATTTTGCTTTTTTGGGCATCTATACTGTGATTACGTTCTTCTTGAATTACATATTTTGTGAACGCGAAACTTTCTGTACCCTTCGCAGTCTCATAGTTTACATGCTCCCCAACATTATAATCGGGATATCACTTATGCAATACTATCAATTATTGTTCGCCATCAAATTGCGATGGAAATCACTCGTCGAAATTCTGATAGACTTTCAACTAAAATACCAAACTGACATTGGTATCCTGATGGTCGATCCGCTGAAGCTAATCGAAAGCTTTAGATTGCTTTTTGCAAAATTGGAAATGTTTACCAAGGACGTGAATTCCTTATTTTCGTATTTGGTGATGCTGGTTTTTTTTGGGTCGTTTCTCAACATTGGTGTGAATATTTATTTAGTTTATAAATGCATTGATCAAGATGAAGAATTTGACAAAGTGCTGTTTGTGTATTCAGTTGTTTGGGTTGCCATGCATGTTGGGAAAATGTTTTCGATCTTATACTACAATCAATTGATAGTTACTGAGGTAAAAACTCTATTTTTTTCCTCTTGTAACTGTTAACAATATCTTTTATTTGTTTGTTTTTAAAGAAGGAACATATTAATTTGATTCTTAATGAATTGAATCCACACACTGAAGAAATGGAATTAACGGTAAGACTTGAAAAACATTTCTTTTTTTTCAAAACTAGTTTTTATTCATTTTCTCAAGTATGTAAGCACCACCCCGACCAAACTCATTATCTGACTGAAGTCCCCAGAACTGGTTCTCCTGCTTCACCCTATCGATTCGGTCCCGTTTGGACACAGCCCTACTGAACCGAAGGAGCTCTGCTCCGTCTTGTGCGAGGACGTCTCGACTGTAAAGGAGCCGCCGATCCACGGTTCTTCGCCTGACGTGGTAGATTTGCTGCACAGCCAATCTATCCTACATATATCAGACCGCATTTATCTAAATAAAGGAATGCCTCTAGTGGAAGGAAGCCGCACTATCAAAATATTCGTCATTCGGATAGAACGCCCCAAAGATCAAAATATTCGTCGAAGGCATAGCTCTCGCAATGTGATCCCGAACAAGTTTTATCACGAAATTGACAATTCTGTTGATCCGAGCCTCGTTGTATTGAATAATAATGTACATACAATGTCCGGACACTGCCTCTCGAACACCCAAATCTTCTCCATTTGAGATGGTGTAACGTTGAACCACACTGGACAGTCATAAACGATCATCGGCCGTAAGAGGGTCATGTAGAAAATTACTTTCACTCTGGGGTCAAGCCGCCTGCTGTAAAACAGCTGTTTTGTCAGACCGAAGGCTCTTCTAGCCTTAGTCAGAGCAGCATCTACATATATATGTCTGTCGAAATACAAATACTGTTCCAACCAGATACCTAGGTACTTCACTTCACTTTTGCTCGTTAATCGCTGTCCGTGAGGCCCAACGATGACCATCTTGCGCCAATTCTTGCGCATATCCCTCGTGTCCCCAGCCAACGAGGCCGGAACAGAATTGTTTCGCATTTCTGGACATTTATCTTCAATTTCCAGTCATTGCAATATCGCTCAATCATAGATATCATAAAGCATATGCAATAACGGTTTACTGATGCCTAGTCTGGTGAGTTTAAGGTACAACCCTTCTTACCATACGGTGGCGAAGGCCTTCGCTAAATCAACCAGAACAGCATCCGTGCATTGTTTCTTGGACTTGTTCCATTGGATGTCAGAAACTAGCTTAGACACGGCATGAATAGTGTCAGGTCCTGCGTTGAACCCGAACTGATTATCCGGGATAAGTGCGTGTTGTCCGCGTGTTGATCACCTTTTCGAATACCTTGCTGATGCTTGGAAGAAGACTTATTAACCGAAGATTTGAAGGATTGGAGTTGCCTTTTTCGGGAGAGGATGCACCAAAGCTGTCTTCCAACGCACTGGATAATATGCATTATCCATCGTTTTGTTGAACTGTGTGGTATAAATGTCGATGGCTTCAATCGGTAAGTGTCTGGGTACAATGTTGGATATACCGTCGACAACTGCTGACTTCTTATCTTAATTGATTCGAAGATGAATTGGAGCTCTTCGATTATAGCGTTTGCTAAGAATTCGTCATCAAACCGGGTGAGACCACGGTTCTCCGATTGCCAGTGCGTAATATCATTCCTTAGGTAGAAGTGATGAAGTAAAGCTCTGTTTTCTAGGTCGTGGTTCGGGCGAGTGCGAGCAGTCATTTTCCAAGACGTCTTCCTCAGGATCAATTTGCGCTGTCAGAAGTACGTCTCTGTTTTCTACTGTCCTCTGAAGCTTAAGACACGGAAGGTTGTTCTGATTCTTGGTCCTTAATATCTTATTAATTCGCTAGAATTAACGACCCGAATTTTCTTGTTCCAATACAAGTTAATAGATAACCTGCAGTTTTCCTTGATCAACAGGTCGTTGGAGTCTGTAAATCGTCTGTACAAGTTTTAAAGTCTTGTCAGTACTCCGCTTTTCTGCCTGTGCAGTGCCTCTATAGTCGCGATACTGTAGACGTTGTTTTGATAAATCCTTAGTTTTCTAACCCGTCAGAGACACTTAAAAAAAAATATTAGAACTTGGTACTTGTATTTTACTGAAATTTTTATTTATCTTTCAGGTTAGACGATTTCTTCTCCAATTAATGGCAAAATCACGGGCTCATGTTATTTGTAATATTCTCGACCTAAATTTGTCTTTCGTCAAATCGGTTTGTTCTGCTTCATTGCCTGTTCGACCAAAATGTTTCACTGCTTTTATTTTCAACAGCTGCTGGTCAACACCTCTGTTTTGGTGATTTTCTTGATTCAGTACGATGTTACTTTCGAAGCGCTCTACAATACACACGCTACCAGCCAGGTTCCAGGAGCTTAAACAAGGAACTAACTTTTTATATCACATCTACATTATAACAAAGTCACCAATAAACAAAATTATTGCTTACTTCCCCATCTTAATAATTTCGTCCTATTCATAACCCTAATGACACATTTCTTTAACAAAAACACTTTCCCATTGTTTGCTTTTCCAATCACAACCTTTGTATCTTAATTGATTCCATTTACCATCAAAAACATTAAACAGGCCTTTGGCTTATTTCAAAAATATCCTTCGTTCAGTCAACATGAAAATCTCACTCGGAAAACCGTTAAAAGAGGCAGCGAAAGCATTCAGAAGACGAGCTAATCCAACATGTAGCAAAGTAAGTAAAAAAGCAGTCGACATTTTGGGAGAAATCGGGGACACAAGTGGCATCCTTGCTATAAGACTAGTGGCCGACAGATCACTTCACTGGACGGAAAGGTGTGTTCGATTACTATTGAAAAACATCCCATGAACTTCATTCAAATTTCTTGACAGGTTCCTGTGGTTCAGTTTGATAACTCTGTCAGTTTATGCAGCCTACTTGATAAGCGCCAAGCAACTTCGTCGCTATATAATCTCACCAACAGTTGTGTCCTTGGATCGGGATTACCGCGGCTGGAAGGGAACAATGCCTGCGGTGACCCTATGCTACTATGATCATTTGGACTCGTACCGGGCCGATGAGTATATTCAGAACAAGTGGAACATAAGCATTGCTGATGAGGAGTACTTCTATTTCGTCGAATTTCTGTACGCCATAGTGAATGCAACTGCTAATAACTATGTCGAATTGGCACGCTTCGCGACCGATGAACGTTTTGAAGATGTCGACTTGAATGAGGCACTCGGCGCAATTTATCGATCGTTCGACCAGACTTTGAAAAGCTTCAATCCGTGGTTTAAGATTCGAGCCAATCCGATTATGACCGAGAGAGGGCGTTGTTATGCAATTAATTCACCATTATCAGCCATTCAAGCGGAGAAGAAGGATGAGTAGGTTTTTCAGAGTACCAAATCTCTAAACTTTGTGACCTTTCTCTTCTATAGTGATAATGAAGTTGGTGAGTCCTATGAGCCGTTAGTTTGTGAGTTTGGAAAACAACCTTGTTTTATTAATATGGAAATTTTTGAGAGCACTGGAACAGTAAGTTGTCAATCTAGCACTCAGTACTCAACTTAACAAATGTATACCTAGATCGACGTGCATTCGGCTTATGAAGTCTCCGGAAGTGATGCGAATAAAATTCCCCTCCGGAAGTCGGATGAAGTGATTGCAACGTACAAAGTAACCGAAACTGTGTAAGTATCTTGAAAACGCAAGGAAAAACTCTTTTACTATTTTTGTTTTGAAAAATTGGAAGTGCGAGCGAAAAACTCCGAGAACTGACTCCAAAACAAAGGAAATGCGTGTTTAAAGATGAGAATCCATCACATTTACCTGTGAGACATGTTTTAAGTCTTTCAAAAGTTATGTTGAAGCATAACCAAAATTTTACAGATTTACACAAAATCACTCTGTCTCGCTCGGTGTAGAGCTGTGATGGCACTTGAGATGTGTAATTGCGTTCCGTTTTTTTACCCATTTGTTGGTAAGTTGAAAATTGAGTTGCCATCTTTGGACCTCTTTGAGTTTTTCTTTTTCATTTTGCAGAAGGAACAAGTTGCAATCCTGCTGGATTCGAATGTCTCTTGGATTTCAAATGGCCTGTTTGGGCCCTGCACATTTGCAACTGCCCCAACACGTGCACCGAACTCCAATACACAGTTCAGTCCATCAAACGGAGGTCATGGTAATTTTGATTTATTCAAAATGATCAACAACAAAACAACGGTTGAATTTTTGTACAGGGGAGCAAAAGAAGCAAACAAACCCGATGCAATAACATCAACATTCCGGTGGGAGGTTACCCCTCCAAAGGTTCGAATGCGACGAGATGTGTTGTTCAGTTTTGAGGATTTGCTTGGTATGACACAACATCATTCAAATAGAAGTAAACCTAAAAATGACTGCATTTCAGTGTCCTTTGGTGGAACTCTTGCCTTATTTTTGGGCTTCAGTGTCCTGTCAATTGTTTATATCGCTAACGTTCTCATCTACCATGGACTCGATGGTATTTGGACTCTAACTCGTTTTCTATGGAATTTCTCTTGCAGCCCATTGCAACAGGTTGTTGCGAAATATAGAGCAAAAAAGCAAGTGAATGCGATTCGCATGGTGGCACAACGAATGAGAAAGCCTAAAGGAAACTCAAAAAGAAATAACTCCATGGGTACCCTATTTGAATATCTCGAATAGTATACCTTCTGTATCTTGGATGTGGGTGGCGAAAATTGCACCTTGAGAAACGCAATCATAACAAAAGAAGCAACACTGCATATTTTTATTCGTGGTTTTCCGCGTTTCTTATGGTTTAGCCTTGATTGGGTATCTGATATTCAATAGGGTTAGTATGCGGATATCCAGTGTTAGATTTGCACTTCAAATTTACCACCTACCTGTAGCTAAAAGAGAATACGAAAATACTTCAAAGAATAGATGTAGATGTCATTTTTGTGCTTTTTTTGTTTCTATACACCACGTGCTCTCATAAATGTGACTAAACGTTTACTTGTTTGTTTTACATTGTGCAAATAAAATTCTTGTTCTAGAACCTATTGTGTTATTGTGTGTGTAGTTTTTTTTTTTGGTCAATATTATAGCAAGGCACTGGAATTTTTCTCTCGAAGTAGCCCAAAGCGTTTTCATCCGATGGACCATACATTAGGTCCGGGATGATGAAAGTTTTGTACAGTGACACTCTAGTTGCGCGAGAGAGGACTTTACTACTCAATTCCTTCTAAGTCCAAAGAAGCAGCGATTGGCAAGAGTGATTCTTCGTTTGATTTCAGCGCTGGTGTTGTTGTCTGAGTTCATAGCGGATACTATAGGTAGACGAAGTAGTTAAATACCTCGAAATTACATCTGGCTATACTGACGTTGGCTCCAAGACATCGATGTTGGTTGTCCTCTCTTGTTGACAGCATTAACTAGGTCTTGTCCTAGTAAACCGCTATCCCCGTTTTCCTGGCCTCCGTCTCAAGACACACGAACGCTGCACTGACATTACGCTGTTTTTTTTTTTTTTTCAATTACATATATCAATCGTCTGCGTATCCTATTAGTGGACGGGCTTTTTCAAGATTGTGCCAATCTTGTAGGCGATGTTTAGGACACTCTTACCTCTATAGTTCTTGCAGTTCAGGGGATCTCCTTTCTTAAGGATCGGGTATACGATGCTGAGGTTTCATTCGTCCGACCAAATTTTGCAGATAAGCTTGTGCATAATTCTAACCAAATCATCTCCAGATGCTTTGTACAGTTCGACGGCTAGGCCGTCTGCTTCAGCGGTTTTGTTCGACTTAAGTTTAGATGTCGCTATCTTCACCACGTCAATGTCGATTGGGTGGAATCGTTGGTCTGCTTCACCCAAATTTAATGATTTTATATAGCTGGCGCAATTTTGCTCGTTATCACCATTATTTACATCCTCAGCACTGACTGTGGTTCCACTATGATATTCCCATGATGTTCTCTATCGACTTTGGTTCGGGATGTAAGACATCTGGACATCCCTCTATCTCGTCGATGGCGAGCTTCTCATGCTCCCTTTTTTCTTTATGAGAATTTTGTGCTCCTGTATCCTTCTCTGCACTTCAGAGGCGGTATCTCTGATGGCTGCTTGGCAGTGTTGCTACTGGTTCTCTACACTTCGTGCTGGCAGCAAAGGACATCTGAGGAGATTTTCGAAGACATTATCAGAACAGGATCTTGCAATTTTAGCCGTTTGACATCAAATTTTCTCTTAGCATTTTCACGTGTTAGCCTTGATTGGGATATCCGCATTCGTACCTTGGCTACAACAAGGTAGTGGTCCAAGTCGATGTTGGCAGGGCACCTCGGAATGTTCGGACATCTTGCATGCTAGTGAAGTGTCATACGTCGATCGCAATGTGATCAATCTGGTAGAGGGTTGATTGATCAAGAGATTTCCATGTCTTCTTGTAGATGTCGAGATGTGAGAATCGCGTACTTGCTACCATCGTCTACGTTTCCCCCCGCAGCGAAGTCGATTAGCCTTAATCCGTTGTCGGAGGTGATGTCGTGTAGGCTATGTTGTCCGATTATTCCACCAAAGATTTCTTCTCAACCCAGCTTAGCATTAAAGTCTCCAAGTACAACTTTAATGTCATAGCTAGGGCATTGCTAGAAGGTCTTGTCGAGGAGATCGTAGAACCTGTCTTTGATGTCTTTATCCTTTTTCTCAGTGGGGGCGTGAGTACAGATGAGGCTTAAATTGGTGGACTTAGCCTTGATGCGGATTGTCGTGATGCGCTCATTCACTGAATTGAAACTCAAGACCTTCCTCCTGAGTCGAGTCCTAACTACAAATTCAAATTCCTTGGATGCGAAACCGGATATCCATCGAATTATTCTCTTTTAAAAGTGTCAATTATCAATTCTCTTCCCTCGAATGCACTTTTCTGTTGAATTGGGAGTTGTTGAAACATTTCTTTAGTCAAAACAAGCAGGTTGCACCGTTTATCGATCGACATTGCTTTGTTGAATCCTCTTCAGGCTTTGTAGACACCCTAAAGGAGATCCGATAACATCTTCCTTGAAAGACTAAAATCAAGCAATGGATGCACTTAAACTCTCTTTCGGGATTTATTATTTATTTTTATCAGGTTAATTTATATCAAAAACAATACCTACTTGAAGCATGACTGCAGAAACAGATGGTATCTGTATAATAAGCGAAATACAGTCGGCATCAAATCAAAAGAATGAAAGCTCTTCGCGGATAAGAATTATCAGTTTTCTTATTTCAAATGTCTCAATATCAAAAAAAAAAAAACTTTTTTTATTTATAAACAATCGAAATCGCCTCCGGATTTGGTCCCATCGTGACCCTATTATAAAATAAATTGTTAATGGCCAAACAACAATTAAGTATGACCGAGGTTATCTGTCGACTAGTCTAAGATTATTGTCTAATGCAAAACAAACTTGTTTCTATTATTTTCGCGCAAAAGATTAAATTCCAACGAGAATGTTTTAAAGTTATCACATCAGTATTGCATTGTTTTTTTTTTTTTAACTTTATATGTTAACTTCATTCACCAAGTGTAGGCTTTCGAACAGCAACAAGTCGCGGTATGTCTTGTTACTCGCATGTTGCTGTTGCTGTTGCTGTTGCATCTCTCCACCCCCAAAATATACAAATCAAAACGATACATCTGCCTTCATCGGTCGTGGTGTCGCGCGTCGTCACCGAGACTTTGAGCTAAAGTTTACAGCTGATATTGATACTTGATAGATACGTCTTCCGTCGTATGCACAGACACAGACTAACTTGTCAAGCACAAGTTAGTGCTTCGCTAGTAGGTCGCTAGGCCTCGAGTAATCACTGTCGAATCAGACTTTGCCGAGATACCTCATCGCGATCTTAAAATTCAAAATTAACATCTGCCACTTAGCTCTTATTTGAATAGTCGAAAATTCGAAGATAAATAGACTCGTTGATGCAGATAAGAATCTTATCTCGGTCGAGTGTATGCATAAGTCTCCTCAACCAGAACAATCCTCTGATTTATTTCGAACTGTTTCTCAGAGTGATAACACGTTGTCCGCCGCCGAGTTAGTTGTTGAATTTAAGTGAACTTGTGAAATAAAATATTAATTTTAATAAAACAATAGAATTCAATTTTAATAAAAAAAAAAAATGCAATCGGATCCGGGCTTGTGTCTGGAGTGGAAGAACATAAACTACTCAGTGCCAACAAGCGAAGGGAATAACTTCAAGTTCTGGCACTCGTGCCAAGAGCAAAAGGAGATCAATATCCTTCACAATGGTGGGAACAATCTCGCACAAAAATTACCCATCCACTTTGGCAAATCAATATTTACTTTTTATGTTCTTTCTGTTTTCTTGTCTCATCACAACCTCAATAAGTTAGTGGAAGTATGAAAACGGGAGACCTTGTGGCAATATTAGGAGGCAGTGGCGCTGGCAAGACTACCCTTTTGGCTGCCATTTCACAACGTCTGCGTGGTAGCCTGACTGGGGACATTGTACTCAATGGTGTTGCAATTGATAGAAAAGAAATGACTCGACTCTCCAGCTTTCTACCGCAATTTGAAATTAACGTGCGGACTTTCACTGCATTTGAGCACCTTTATTTTATGGTATGCGAGGGTGTTAATCACAATTATTGGTAGTCGTTTAGAGTTTATTTTTTTATTTTTATGAAAGTCCCATTTTAAAATGCATCGAAAGACAACAAAAGCTCAGAAATTGCAAAGAGTCAATGATCTTTTGAGAACGGTTGGCTTGAGTGGATCAGCCAATGTTAGAATTCAGAGTTTATCTGGAGGTGAACGAAAACGTCTCAGTTTAGCTGAAGAGGTGAATAACCTTCTTATTTGAGAAGAAAATGAATATCAAATGAACTTTTTGTTTACCAGCTCATAACAAACCCACCATTTCTGTTTTGCGATGAACCAACAACTGGACTTGACAGTTTTAGTGCTCTAACTGTTGTGAAGACCCTCCGTCAGCTGTGCCGAAAACCTCGACAGAGCAGCAGTACTACCAGCTTGAGATCTTCCTCCAGCAACTACAGTTCTCCCGCAGAAGACTTAAATTCGTCTATTGAAATGGAGGTGCTCTGTCCCTCCTCCTATGACAATGCCATCGAAGACTTATTGGGAGAGTCTTATCAGAAAAGTGTAATATGCTCCATACACCAACCCACGTCAGATATCTATGAATTGTTCACGCATGTTATCATCATGGATGCCGGGCGTATTATCTATCAAGGAACAACAGACGATGCGTTAATTTTTTTCAAAAAGTGAGTGACTATAAATATTTGTTTTGCTCTTTATTTACATGTGGAATGTGAGTGTAGATAGATTGGGGACGCGTGGAGATCTCTTATCGCTTTAGTCAAATAAGAATTCATTCCAAACAGAGACTAGACATTGAGTTTGTCGGGCTTTTGAGTGAATGGTTTTCCTTTCATACAAAAAGTACCAAAGCTGTGAATAATTATTCTTATTGTAAGTGATAAGAATTAAATTGTTGGGGTACCTACTTTTGTTGAATGAGTAAAAATAGACAATTAAAATGTTTGATCTTATAAATTTTGTTACAACTACTGTTTGCCTCGTTAAAGAGATAAAGTAGGTAAATATTTTGAAGGTGGATCAAAATGTTGCAGTATTTAATTCAAGAACAATGATTTATCTAGAAATGAAAGTATTACTACGCAACACGATGGCAAGAAAACGATGCGATCAATTGAGTTTGATGACCAATCCAGCCAATGAATGAATGTCGACGTAATATTTGACCCAAATATTAATATTTTTAACCGGAATCATAAAGCGAGCATTTTGAGTGAGGTTATCTCTTATGCGCACAGGGGTTAACACTTACATTTTTAAGATTCAAGCGACATAGAATCAAAAGCTGTTGCTTATTAGAATCACAAATATATCAACTCGCGATTTTTGTCCAATCAATGTGCAATGAGTAAGCATGCAACTTAGGGCGCTAAGTTAAAACGTTCTTCATAAAAATACAAACAAAAAAGATAAGCTTGATTGAAGAATGCTTTGAATCGTAAAACTGAGGACGACTGACAAATAAATGCATCAAAGAAAAATATAGAAATGTGACAATTTTCTGATGAAAGCATTTTTTTTTTGTGTTTCTCAAATCTGTATATCAGCTTTGTCTCAATTAATTTTAGTGATAGCTATCAAAAGTAATGTCAAAACCGATGACTAAGAAATAAACGTTTTATTGACACATCCCCGGGATAAGAAGATACGTTTAAGGTCCAACTATAATCGCTTAAATGAACTTAAGCTAATATCAAAAAATCGGACGAAAATTTCCTTTGATAAGTAGAAGTAGTAGGCTTTTCCTTGATTCCTTCTCTTCTTTACGCTGTCAAATTCACTTAAGCAATGAGCGAAGCGAATGAAAGCGCACTAGCAAAAGTTGAACGAAAATTTACCGAACTTAGCTTAATTACATTACGGTTTGCTCATAGGGTTCGTGTGTATTCGCTGCTTGACTTAAGCGTGCTTAAGAAATCAAAATTGCATTATAGGTTAGGTAAGGTTTAGTATAGGCTGACAGTTGGTGTTGTTACCGTCACACTTAGATCAATGTAGATCCATTGTGATACCCTGAAATATTGAAACTTCCTGAAAAATAGTTAACCTATGAATCATGTGGTTCGTCTAGCCATTTAGGTGTCTTCATAAAGCTCAGCAAGCTTTTGCCTGGCAGTTCAGATAGTTCCCCTAATTCGTTGAAAAAGAATTTGCCTAGAGTGTTCTTCCTAGTAAGACAGAGTAAAAGAAAGTGGCAGAGAAAATGAGCAGTACCTTCATTATCGTCTTCATTACCACAGCCCCTACAAAGGTCAACGGTACTAAGCCTCATCTTCTTTTTATAGTAGCCAAGTAGGTTATGCCCTGTTATTATACTAGTAGATAAGGGATTTTGAAGAGGTTTAATTAAGAATTAAAATACTGTCGGTTTGGAAAACGGCGCTATGGTCGGTTAGCCTGAAAGAACTGGCAAGGTTGCGGCTTTCCGACTAGAAACCTGCACCTACTCTAGTGTTAATATTTGTGCCATTAGTAAAGATGACAAAAGTCGAGTCATTAGTGCAGGGCACACTATTTTCCAAATCTAGTCTATTGGGTAAAATAAAATAAATAGAGTGGCGCGACAGCTCTTGAAGAGCCGAGGCCTAAGTGGCTTATTCTCATCAACAATTCTCTGAGTGCGTTTGAAGAATTGAGGGGACCTACAATTTAACGCCGATTCCGAACGGCAAAGTTAAGAAGCACTTTTTCATGACAGATTGAGGCAGTACCCGTGAAAGATGAAGTAAAAACTTGGCCTGAGTAGGACTCGAACCAACGACGTTCTGCATAGCAGCCAACGCACTTACCAACTAAGTTACGGGCAACTGCATCAGTCTATTGGGCAGGCTAGTGCTAAACAATTCGTTGGCTAGTTTTCCAGATACTGTTTGCTGCTGATTCTTGAACAAATAGATCTATTGGGGGAGATAGATCGCTTCTAAGCCCGTAGTTGGGGTAGTCCTCATCGCACCACTTGTACCAATGCAAGACATTCTTTGTACTTTGGTAAAGGTTTTTAAATTCGTGGATTTCTCCAGAGCTTTCCACCAAAGCATTCTGCCGTATTGGGTTTGGTCCAGAATTTCTACCCAGAACCTTGTTGCATAAGTAGAGCGCAATCATGACTATCCTGTATCTTTCTTGGATATTTGAAACCCAATTATTTGTAGAGGTATCTCGCTCGGTCAGAAACTTTAAGTGCGGTTTCATCAATTTTTGGTATTTCAAACGGAGGTAATTTCCTGCTGTTTGTGAAAAGAATCAGTTCTGTTTCAAGGGCGTTTACCTTAAGGCCCCTTTTCTTGGTCCAGTTGTTGACCTTTGATAGTGCGCTTTCTATGTGTTCGCTAATAGTGGTAAGATATTTTCCCGTGGCCAAAAGTGCTAAGCCATCAGCGTAGGCTACCACTACTATACGGTTATTCTAAAGTTTTATCAGGATGTCGTTCATCACTAAGATCTAGAGAAGCGGTCAAAGAATTCCAACTTGCGGGGTTCCCCTAGATGCGTACATCTTTATCTGTGCGTTATCAAGCTGTCTGTTTTTCAGCATACACATGATCCTTGATTTGCTTCCTGGGAAGTGTGTTTTGACCAAGAGTTCTAGACTTCCGCGACCTTATGCAGTCAGCCGTTGTCAGGTTTCCGTAGAGAACCTACAGAAGTGGTAGTTTTCCTTAGGATTTTCCTGAGCCTATAGCTGATTCGTTTGTGCACTCGATATTGGTACAGAAATTTTTCCACGACTTCCGTTTAGCTTGCTGAGTTTCTGTTTTGAATTTTCTTTGCCTGGTCTTATAACAGTCCAAGTCACTTTCGAGTCTTGTTCTTTTAGCGACATTGAAAAGCTCCCTTGTTTATTTTCTAATGTTGGTTAGTTCTGTTGTCACTTCGCATCGTAACGTAGACGAAGTCGAAGCTAAAGCATATGTGTTTTAGGCATAATTCCTTCGAAAATTATATAAAATCATTAATCTTTTTATTGAATATTTTTCTACATTAATAAAAAAATATTTACTAAACAATGATTGCATTGAATTTAACGACAGCCTTGTGACGTTTTGTGTGGCCATCGCAAATGCAAGTTTTGCTTTTGACTAAAGTAAAATTATTGCATAGAAAAGGCATTATTTTTCCTTGAACTGCTCTTTCACTATCGTTGCCATCAAATTGTTCATTGGCTTAGTCAAAATTGGTTGGGTTCGTTTCAGATTCACTAGAGGGTTTTTTTCTGAAGTTGCCTACACTATGAAGAGATAATTTAATTAATTAATTAGATATACTATTAGATGTATGAATTTTTTTTTTCCAGATTGGGCTTTCATTTTCCTCACAACTGTAATCCAGCAGATTTCTATTTGAAAACAATATCCGACAGTCACAGTTCGAACAATGGAACCACTGTCAAGCTCAGATTCGATACCGAATTCGCCGGTCTGTACTCAACGAGTTGGCTGCTACCAAAACAATCTAACAAAAATTATTTACAAAAGATCAATAATTTGTAAGTTTAACTTGAACGAAAAACACATCAAAGTATTTACAAGATAACTTTCTATCTAGCCAAAAGATCTCATGGTTCTATCAAGTCTATCTTCTTCTGCTTCGATTTGGTACCGAAGAGATACGAAATTACAAGGAAGCTCTTACGAGCATAGCGTTTTATATGGTAAATAGAGAAACCCTCTCAAAAGCAATAACACTGACTAATCTCTATTTAAGATCACATCAGTCACCCTATCAGTAATGTATTCCGGAGTAGTGGGCCTTAATCAGCTTTCCGTTCAGGATATCACCGGATCAATATTTATATTCACAACGGAAGTCATATTCACATCATCGTATGGGGTGATGTTTTATTTCCCCTCATCGCTCCCGATACTTCGACGTGAAGTTGGCGAAGGCACTTACAGTTTATCCGCCTTTTATGTTGCTACAGCAATATCCATGATCCCTGTGGCATTCTTCAAAAGCTATTTGTTCTTTGGTTTAATTTATCTCTCCGTTCAATACACTAGCGGCTGGATGACATTTTTGACGATGGGATTTGTTTTGAGCCTTGCGGGCTTGGCTGGAATGGCTTATGGTATTTTCATATCGAGTATATTCGAAGAGGATAAACTAACCTCTGAAATGGCTGCACCCTTTGACCTATTGTTCTTGATCTTTGGCGGAGCTTATTACAATGTTGATTCGCTGCCATTTGTCAAGTATCTGTCGATTTTTTTCTTTAGTAATGAAGCTCTTATGTACGATTATTGGATGGGGGTTGAAGGCATCGGTGGGTTTAACACTTGTTTCTTTTCTTCTTTAAGTTTATGTGCATATTGATTGTTGTTTTTTTGTTTTTTAGAATGTTCGCAAAATCTCGACCATCCGTGTGTTCGGACTGGAATTGAAGTACTCGAACGAAAGGCGTTCAGAACAGAGAGCTATACATATGCAATTGACTGTTCAGCAATCGTCTTATTGGCTGCTATATTCCATGTTATGGCATTTAGTTTGATACGAAAATATGTAAACAGAACGGGATACTACTAACGAGTTAACAGTTGTATAAATTATGTAAAAAAGATCTATTTCGCCGTCTAGTTTTGTTGAAATAAAAGAAAAAATTCATTTAACATTTTTCAATACAAAAGTTCGTTACCTCTTTATTGAGCTTGTGATTATTTAATCTTGCAAGGCATTGAACCACTCCCAAATATTTATTCAGAAATTGAAGAAAAAAAGCGCCTGGCAATGGCAAGCCAGAGAATTATTGTCTGACAAAATTTAATACAAATCAAATTGTGTGCGCGCATGTATAATAAATATAAATTATGGCAATCGAAAAGAATTAAAATGCCACGCAAAAGTATCTGGAGAGTACGCGAAAGAATAAGAAATAAGCCTTAGTTCAGCTCAGCATCTAAATAAAAGAATTACTCGTCGCTCGTCGCCGTTATGCATACGTTCAATCACTTAGTGCTTCATTATTGACGACATACGCAGGCACGTCGCATGTCTGTGGGATGGAGCGAAAGGAGGGGGGCTATCAAAGGGTTGTGCTTTCTTCAACGCCTCTGTACTTAATTTTGATCGTCCCTAGGTATACTGTATACTGTACTGTATATATTCTAAAGACCTCCTAACATTGTTGACGGCTTTACTAGAATCTTTAGCTTAGATATTCAATAGAACCGGTGTTAAAAAAGATCAGAAAGAAGAATAATATTGAATTTTGTTTTTGACATGTAAGATTTGTCTGTTGTTTTTTGAATGTTTCTACTTTACACCGGTGCACTAGGGCGTATACTTACCTTTTTTTATAAAATCTACCAAAAGTGCATGTGTTAGAATTTGAACTCGCTCGCGAGCTCTACGAGCAGAAAAGGTGCAGGGAAATTACTCCACGGGAATCTGCTTCACATGGGAATTTACTCCACTCAAAGTGGGAATTTGCTCCACTTTTTAAAGTGGAATAAATTCTCACTGTGAGTGGGAAATAACTGCATAATTGTGTGAGAAAGTAGTCCACTAAAAGTAAAAAGTGTAAGAAACAATTATTGCACTTCTTATTAAAAAAAATTTCAGAATGTGATTTTTTGTCTTTGAACTATAAAAACCTCTTACAAATACAGTTTTTTTTACTTCAAATTCAGCCTTTTAAAAATCAAATTCACCCTTTTACAAATCAAATTCGCCCTTTATACAAATCAAATTCACCCTGTACTTATAATGAAGATAGTATGTATTTGTTAAAATAAAATCACAAAAGATCGCTTTTATTTAAGACAAATGATGTCTGGGTGAATTTGATTTGTAAAAGGGTGAATTTGATTTGCAAAAGAGTGAATTTGATTTGTAAAAGGTTGAATTTGATTTGTTAAAGGGTGAATTTGATTTGTAAAAGGGTGAAATTGATTTGTAAAAGGGTGAATTTGAACTAAAAATAACTGTAAATAGGACTATTTTTTTTTACTCTTTGTTGACAAAATTGACAGAGCAATTCAATTTTCAAAACTAACTGCTGCCGTTTCCTTTAATTAAAAAAAAAAACCACCACGCACCTTTGTAATGCACGCTTGTGTCTGGAAAGCAGGTGCTGCATTGCAATGATTCATTTTGAACATCCTTTTTTCACTTTCGTCTGAGGATTATGATTATGACGATCTGGAATATTCAAATTCGTTTTGGTTTGGTTGGGAGCGAAACGAGCGAAAAAAATTTGCCCAAAAGAGAATGAATTGGGGGTATGAAAATAAAAAAAAATCGCGCATTATAATTACTAACATTCCTCGTAAAAACCTGTAGAGCTCAGTTTCATGCTGGGAAATAATTCCACAAAAAAAATTGTGCAGTTATTTCCCACTTGCAGGGGGTATTTATTCCACTTTAAAAAGTGGAGCAAATTCCCACTTTGAGTGGAGTAAATTCCCATGTGGAGCAGATTCCCGTGAAGTAATTTCCCTGCACCGCAGAAAAGGAGAGAGGAGCACAAACGTCCAAGAAATAAAAAAAAAGGGGAGCATGAGAAGCGTGCGATCGAGGAGATAGAGGGATGTCACAACAGGAACGAGGTTCGAAAGTCTTACAAAAAGGTAAAACAAACCACCAGGTTTTATACACCCCCAACCGAAGCCTGTAGAGACCATCATGGGAACATCGTAGTAGAACCACAGTCAGTGCTGAGGTTATGGAAAGACCACTTTTCCAAGCTGTATAATGGTGATGACCAGCAAAATTACGCCAGCAATACAGAACAATTAAATTTGGGTGTAACGGACCACCAATTCCACCCACCCGACCCAATCTAAGCTTAAGTCGAACAAAGCCGCTGGAGCACGGCTCAGCCGCCGAACAGTACAAAGCAGCTGGAGATGATTTAGTTTGCAGTATGCACCAGCTCATCTGTAAAATTTGGTCGGAGGAAAGCATGCCCGACGAATAGAGCCTCAGCATTAGATGTCCGATACTCAAGAAAGGAGATGCCCTCAACTGCACCTGCTACAGAGGTATAAGACTCCTAACCATCGCCTACATGATCTTGTCTGCCGTGCTGTAGGATTTCAAGGCCGCGTATGACAGCATCTATAGAGACCAACTATAAAGGGCAACCCAGAAAAACTCGTCCGTCTGTGTAAGATGACAGATTAGGAAAACAAATACACACGAACACCTGGCTCAAGGCCCTAATTTCGTGGTGGATTGAATTCCAATCCACTCTATAATTATATGCATGAATTACATGCATATTATAGTGTACGTTGCCTTGTAGTAAAAGGAAAAGGCACAAGATTAATCTTGGAGCATTTGTCCTGTAGCCGTAGACTTTACCTTCCATCAATTCCATTTTTCTCAAGTACCAGTTTGCTTTTCCCGTTAAAAAAAGCCATACTGGTAGATGTGTTTTTATCTATGTAACTGAGCTTAAGACCATCACTCAGTTACCGAGAACGGATTTCTCGTTAACCACAGCCACTCTGAAACTCCCACAAGGGGGCCAACCGCAACTGTAGTTGAGATTCAATTAGAATCCGGGCGCAACTACCCCAGAGCACCAGTTTTTTCAGAAGACATGGTAGTCTCTTTTGTTATTTTGTACTCTGTGAATGTATGACATTATCATCATACATTCTATCGGATGTGTGAAATTATCACACATCCGTACAAACCAAAAGGATAGTTTTCCAGCTTCGTGACTTAACGGCTCACAGGAACACTGGTGTCCATTGTCATGCAGTCTTTTATCCAGAAAACAGTTGGGTGAGCAAACTGGAAGACTGCATGACATATTGCCATGATGCACCACGCACTTTTCTTAAGAACACTCATTAGTGCCTTATTCTATCACAATGATAATCAAGTACAGTCTCATTAATCACGGTATCAAAAGAAAGTGATTATGATACATGTACAATAAAACGTAGGTTCATTCGCCCTGACCGAAGTCAAGTTGACGCTCTGCACCACTTGGAGGTTGAACCTTCCGCACATGAGCGGCAAGAAATCTGTACTTGGAATTGCAAGCAATCCTTTCCAAACCCTCACCCACTCTTCGCAGAGCAGTGTAAGATGACAATGGAAAACTCACGCATTCCATCATGGTCAAAAAACCTAAAGGATGCATTTGATGTCAAAACAGGTTTTAGACAAGTCGACGCGCTGTCATGCGATTTCTTCAACATCATTTTTGAAAAAATTGTTAACGAGGGCAAGACCAAGTTAATGCTGTCAACAAGGAAGAACAACCAACATCGACCTGTTGGAGCCAACGTCAGCATAGACAGATTTAACTTCGAGGTAGTAAAGAACTTTGTCTACCTATGATCCGCTATAAACTCAGACAACAAGCACCAGCGCTGAAATCAAACGAAGAATCACTCTTGCCAATCGCTGCTTCTGTGGAAGGCAATTGAGTAGTAAAGTCCTCTCTCGAGCAACTAAAATGTCACTGCACAAAACCCTCATCGTCCCGGTCTTAATGTATAAACGGTTTGGGCTGCTTCGAGAGAAAAATTCTTCGAGGGATTTTTGGTCCAGTCTGCATAAATGGAGACGAAGATTCAATCAAGAACTGTATGAGCTGTTCCACGACACTGACCTAGCCAGAAAAGTTAAGGTCCAACGACTTAGATGGCTGGGTCACGTAGAGCGAATGCAAAACAATGTTCCGGCTCGTAGAGTCTTCGAATCCAACTCGGAAGGACATCGCAGAAGAGGAAGACCGCTTCTCTGGTGGAGCACACAGGTGGTAGAGGATCTGAACCCACTTGGCGTGTGAAACTCGAGACAGCTAACTAGGAACCGAGCTGGCTGGAGACGCTTGTTGGGTGTGGCCCTGGTCCAACCTGGACTGTAGCGCCACCATAAGTAAGTAGGAAAAGTAAGAATTATCTGTTGTTTTTTGAATGTTTATGCTTTACAATGGGACACTAGGGCGTATACCTACCTTTTTTAATAAAATCTACTAAAAATCTTTTAAATACTAAAACAGGCTCCTAAAAGTACAAGTGTTAGACTTTGATCATTTCTTGTTATGGAAAAACTGTAAATTTCGCATCTTTATGCACAAATTAAGTCTTTATTTCAAAAATATTATTAATTTTTTATAACAAAATCGTACAATTGAAAATAGTGAGAAAAAACAGTAAATCTAAAATGCTTTTTACTACTTAAGGAAATTTCAAAATTCCCTTTAGTAAAACTCACACTCTCAATAACTTCCCTTAAAATCAATATTCTCCCTTTCCATTTGTCATTGCCCGGGGTTGAAAAATCACCAAACCTAACATTGTAAATATAGAGAAATATGAATATAATAAATCCCCCTATTTAAAATATCCAATTCTCAGCTTTGTATTTATATAAATCAACTGCAAAGACAAACCTACCCCCAATTGGCAATAGCAAAGGCCAAAAAGCAACGCAAACTGCATTAAGTATCTAAAAAAAAAAAAAAACTCAAATCTGGACTGATAGAATGAAAATATCTAAGTCTCGGGGGTTCTCTGAAAACTAGATGAAAAAGGAAAGCAAGAAAAAAATTTAAACACATACCAAAATAATTATAAGAAGAAGCAGCAGTTAAGATACAAGATACAGACCTAAAAATAAAGATACTTACTAAAGCAGAAGTAGAATAAAAATAAATACAAAAACTAAGAATCGACACAAAAAGCACAAGAGAAGATGCAAAATGATAATAAAGTAAATCAAACTTGGTTCGAGACATTGAGCAGCCAGCAGACTCGTCGATTGGTTCCATGCCATCCAAGATAAGGCACAGAGAAATAATACTCTATGCAATCTATCTCCATCCTCACCTTCTCTGTCTTCCACACCCACAATCGGTATATTGAGCAGAGAATTTTATATCCAAATGTGCATTCCTTTTAGTTTTAATATCTTTTATCTTTTGAACTACATTTATACACAAGTCGGCATAACTACCATCAATTGTGTAGTGTGCGCTCGCCACCACCGCACCCGCCCCAGGCCCCATGACACCCGCTACACCCTAATCAAAATGTAAACACGTATAAGTGTAGGTACAAGAACAGAATTGAGAATATACCTACTATTGTAGATCCCCAACTACTGCACGTTTGTATCTTTGTATCTATATTTTCTTTTTAGTAACAAATCGAAGGAGACGCAGTCGTCGATTTAAGTTTAGTACCATTTTAGTGTGTGTGACTTATTAGTCGAGGTAAGACGGCAACTACTCTACTGCCGCTTATTATTATCAAAGCAAGAGACGTTTAAAATAATGGCTTGATATTAAATTTACAATTATATTGCTTTTGTGTTGTAAGAGTGTTTGTATATGAAGGCAAAGCCGGCAAACAATTCAGGTGCCAGCTGTCATGGTGTATCAAAAGTTGAGGCTTATTAAACAACAAATTTTAACGCAACATAAAAAACGAAGCAACCACCCCTCGACGAGCTCGTTATCTAAAGGACCACAAGGACGAATACGACGACGAGTGGTATGTACTTATTGAGAACCACTTTTACAACCCTGTTTTGATTTTAAATGCCACCAAACAAGACACTGGGGTGGCGAATACGCATGTAGAATGTTATTTATGTAGATATGCCACAAATCTTAAATTACAGAAGTAATAATTTCTATCTATAAATGGAATATGAAAATGAGTTTCATGAATGTGTGTTTTCACAAAATTTTAATAAATTCGTGGTGGTTGTGCGTTTTTAGTTTAAAAATGGAGATTCAAGTGGAATGACAACTGCATGAATGAACTGAATTGGGATCAATGAAGGGCAGCGTATGTTTGTTGATTTTAGTATCTTTTGTTCGTTCTGCTTTAAGTGCCTCAAAAAAAAAGAACACTTTTCTTTTGCGCTGACTCAAGTTTTTTAAAGATACTCTTTTGCACAAGTTCTCTTTTGATTGCATTATTATAAGTACCTACTGAGTGATAAACAGTGCTGTCGAGTTGTGAATTCGTAGATGCCCTCTTACTACTCTTAGTAAATCACACACCATACCACTAACTATAATAATAAAGATATCGCAGTAAGGAACCTCTAACTTGGCACGCCTTTGTCTAGATTTCATTACTTTTTAGCGATAAACAAGCAGCTCCATCGAGACTTGGCTTGTTTTTTACAGAAGGTTTTTGGTGGAATTTCACTTCTTTTTGTGGAAACGTGGGCATATTGATTTTTTTCTATTACAAATCTTTCTTTTCTTTTTTTTCTGGTTCTGATTCTTATGGTATTCGGTGATCGCTGACACTTGAGCTTTTATACTCTTGAAGTCAACATTAATGAGGTGCACCCCGTGAAGATTGGTTACTCGTTAAAGCGCCACGAAGGCTTGGCCACAAGAGAATATGGTGGTGCCAATAATGTCCATGAGGGCATTTTTAAGACTAAGACCTTGGCTCTTGTGATTTGTAAGAGCATACGCCATACGGAATTGTTCTCTGTACACGTATGCCCGGGGTACGTCGATCTCTAATAGTTGGGTTGAACTCTTGTGTTTTTAAATCAGGGTCACCAGGTACTCCAGATTTTCGATAATCCTCGTTTTTATAGTTTTACCCTTTATATGGCCACTAAACCCTAACTCTGTACCAAATTTCAGTTCTCTGAGCTTATGGGAAGTAAGTGAGTATCATAAAACCAGGTTCTCCAGATCTTCGATTATACTAGTTTTTATAGCTTTATTTTTATGTGGCCAGTAAACCCTAACTCTGTACCAAATTTCAGCTCACCGAGCTTATGGCAAGTCCTATAGTTACCGAAAACTAAGTAAAAATAAGTTAGGAATTTAAGTAAGTAGTTTACACAGGATAAAGTTTCGCCAATTCGACACTTGAGTTTTTCGTTTTGTTTTTTGTATAGATTGGCTAGGTTTTGACATTTGATTATCAAATTTGGAGTAAATATAGTGTGGCGCCATATTGAGACCTATCTGAAAGCATTTTTTTCACATGAGTTTCTATGGTGAAAAACTGTTTTCTTCTAGGTCTAAAGATGGCGTTTGAAAGGTTTCGATATTCCAGTGAACGAAACTCAGTTTAAAACTGAGTATACCAATTACTAAGTAATATTTTTTTCTTATGAAAATAAAAACAGGTTCATTAGGAATTAAACAGGAATCTAACGAGAAGATTATTGAGGCTAATAATTCATAAACGATTTTCAACTCCGTTTTAAAAATGTTGCATAATGCATGCCTACGAGTATAATTACACAGTTCTTCTAGTAAATGTTGTAGACTTCTCAGCAGATATTGCTCATAAAGTGAAACTGTTCAGAATATTTCGAAGTTAAGATTCATTGATAGTACCTGCATTGACATGTGTGGACAAAATTCATACTAGTACAAAAGTAGTAACTAACATTTGCAAATCGTGAGTTCTCTTTATAGGTTTTTCTTTTTATTTATTTTTCGCGAATTCTCTTAAAGTTTCTCATTCGTCTCATTGTCATTTTGCTTTTGCTTTCGATTTTAGCTTTGCAAAAACATGAAATCAAAACAAAACAAAAATAAACCACAAAAGAGTATTGTTTGTTGTTGTAAGTAAACGCCATCAGCAAGGCAAAGGAGGAAAGTGCTAATTCACACACAGTGCAATTATGTGTAGATAAGATATTGTGCCGGCGAACAAGCAAACCAAAGGCATTGAAAACAATACTACATATTACACAATCAAATACTATGTGACCAAATGTCCGAATGTTTTTCCCCTTTGAATTTTAGCAAATTTTGTCAACTGTAGGAACTCCACAGGGGTGAGCATTGGACAAATCCAAAAATTGCATTGTTCAGGAATTAAGAACGAAACTTATCTTCTGATAACATCAGGCATGTTTTTTGTTAATTTGATAAGACAAAGCAAAAATGAAGTCTGAAGTATCGATTTTATAAATTAAGCAATTTAAAAATTGAAAGGCCCGTTAATTTCAATTTCTATAAAACTAAATTTAGCTTCATCTACTCCACGGTTTCTTTCGAACCGTTCAATACAAGATGTTTTGTACGGATTCAAGTCTGAAACCATCAATATAAATGCTGGTGTGCCCCAGGGCTCCATTTTGTCTCCGACCCTCTTTCTCATTCTTATTAATGATCTCTTGTCTGTCTCTGTATCTAACTTCTAATCCAATAAATTGTTTCGCTGACGATAGTACCCTTAGGTTTTCTTATTCGTTTCCCGACAAAAATGTTCTGTAAGAAAGATTGGTGAAAGAGACATCAATAACTCATTCACTTCATTGGAACACTGTACCTTCTTAACGTTTCGTGTCTCTCTCTGTTCTATCGTTACTTCTACGTTGAGTGCTCTAGTGAAATAGCCAGTTGCATTTCTCCCCTTAAACAATTTAACCGCAATACCCGTGCTTCCAGGAATGCCCATCAGTTTACCCTTGAACCCAACTTCAAACAAACACTCAAGCATAGAGAATCGTTCTTTAGCCGTACTACTCCAATGTGGAACTCTCTTCCACACTTTGCCTTTCCTGATCATTGTAGTGTGCAGAAATTTGAGAGCAATTTCCACCGACAGCTCCTTTCCAACGCTTTCCTTCCTAAAGGTCTCACTATTTCTCCGGTTTAAAAAATGAATAAAAACCCCTTGAGTGGGTGCAAATTATAAAAAAAGAGAAAAAATCCTTTCAAGTCGTTGGAAAGAACAGGGCGTTCAAATTTAATCTCCTACTATGTATTGTAATGCAGGGGATCTGTTGGACATGTTCCTTTTTACTCATTTGCAATAAAGGTGCCCTGATCCCTGCAATAACTCAAAACAATAAATGGATCCTTGAGGCATGTCGGCAACGATCAGTAAGAATATAGTAAGCTAAGATTCGTTTCTAAAATAAATGTGAAGATAAGTGCAAACTTTGATGGTGCTCCCTTGAATCACGTTGTATTAATAGTTTCAGGAATTATTTCTACAGAAAAGAAGATGATAAACATGAAAAACTTTCCTATACCTACTTTTTATATGCATTCAATATTAAAAATATGCTTTCATTTAATTATTCCAGCTGATATTTGGGTTTGATTTTATGGAGTTTTTAATAACTGAAAATAAATTCCTAGAAATTTCAACTACATTTCTGCTTACATCTTAGGACAAGCCTACGAGGCTACGAGTAGGTATATATGATGTATACTTAGACAGTCAGACAAACAAAAAATAGTCTTCCACACACTGAGGCGAGAGGCCTTTAAGATAGATTGACAAGCATGAGTGAATAAATGATTTCATTTCTTTCAATTTTGAAATTTTATTCCGCCCGATCGTTTCATCTCATAGTCGAAGTCGCAATCACCAGCGTCACATCACCCCATAAAAAACACTAAATACGAGATTTCCGATAGAAGTAAATGTAATAAAGTCTCTTCTCTATACTTTGAACAAAAGACGCGTTCAAAACATAGCTACTGCACAACGTCGACGGTGGCGTTGCCTAACACTTTCAATACTCGAGTCTATTCATCCCTTTCGATTGCGACTTCAAATACCAATTGCAAGACAGATACTCTGTTTCGTTTGTGTTTCATTTAGGGTTCCTCCCGCTCAATATTTTATTAATATAATCAAGAACCAAGTACAAATCTATTGATGAATCTTACAGATACATTTATTTATTCGAATCAACTTCTATGCTTCATACTTCGTGCCAGTTTTTGGTGCGGTGCGGTACGGAGCGGCGCGCATCCGCTCGAGCCTCCATTTTAATATAAAACGGTGGTCTGTTAATGAAATTTCTCTATCATTTTCAAGTGTTCAACTGACGGATAGATGAATAGATTTATGGGTTAGATAGATGGATGGATGGAGATGGAACGAATCTTCTGAACGTGGATTTTTTCCTTCATCAAAAAATATGTTCGAGTACGAGTGAGTTTTCGTTAAGGGTTTTTCCCGAGATTCATATTAGTCTTAGCGAGAAGTTGTTGATTTAGGGCTGCATTTTTAGTAGAAAGGTTGATTTTTTGGTTTTGCCTTGTACTTGTACATTAATAAGGAAAGGAGCGGGTATGAAGAATTTGGAAAAATTCAGGTTCTTTTTTATGATGTTGATAAAATGCGTAGTCATACTTTTTCCTCTACATTTTCTATTTACTCTTAAAAAATCAAGCATTTTCGTCAGTAATTTAATTTTTTTCTTCAGCGCATTTTAATACAAAAGGGGACTTGAACAGATTTATTCGGTTACGACTTTTCTCATTAAATTTTTTTTTTTTTTTTGTGATTTACTTTTTGCTTCTAGCTTCAATTTGTTCATTGGAAAGGATTCACGTAAATTCTTTTTCTTTGTGATGAAGATAATTTGATTTTCGCTTTTTACTTAATCAAGTTAATCCTTTTATCGAGGTCTAGCAGAATTTTATGTTTAATTTGGATACATGAACTTTGCTATGTAATGGATTTGATTGTCGAATTGTACCTATTAATGCTTTGACGCATCTGTACATTCAAAAACTACAGACATACAACAGCACATGCCACTAGAAACTGAGCCCGTATTGTCATCTTCTTCAACCGAGTCTTCAGTCAAATTATTCATTACTTGTGGAACAAATCCGCTAAGCCTGAAACTATTTTTTATTGTTTCCATTGAAACTCTCTCCCAAGCTTTGGAAACCAACAGAATTGCATTACAACATTTTGCCTTTTTTGCCTTTCCATGTTTTGAATGATGTTTACAATTTGCAATTTTCTACAATGTTCTCTCTTAGCGATCTAATAATTCCCTGATCGATATAGGTTGCAAGACTGATGTAGTGATGTGGTGTCAGGTGGCAAAAAACCAGCTTTATTGAAGTTCAGGCATCTACCTTCGGGTGAGCAGGGCGATTTTCGACTAACAACACCATTTTTTCTTTTTTCACCAGTAACCACTTACCTTTGCGACAACGATATTATGCCTTTGACGAAAACGTTGAATCCAAGCTGTAGAGCATGTGAAATCTGACTTTACTTACCCTGTCGCAAAATCTTCTGCCTTACTTTGAAGAAGTGGTCCACTTAATGGAATATTCAACGTTCTTTGGGCCTTAAACCAACTTAGTCAGGCGGCGTCAATGTCAGGATGTTGACTGCATCTTCCTCGAAATGCTGCTTAATTTTATTACGGTGCTGAAATTGTTGAGGCCGAAACCGAAAATTCAGCTGCCAGACGTTTATTTGAACTGCCAGCTTCAAGTCTTGAAACTTTATTATGTTTTTCTTCAATTGAAACAAAAAATTACGTTTTGAATTAATTTTAAACAAAAATAAGCAATCAATTCACAAATCAAATTAGTTTTCTAGTTCCTTCACAAACAGAGAATAAAATAACAATGAGGAATTCCTTAAAGATTATCATTTGAAATAGACGAATTTTTCAACGCCAACTAAGTTTTTTTGAATTTGAGGTTTAAATTTGTTCGTTATTCGCTTAATTACTTTGAAATATTTTTAAGAACCTTTAGATAAGTACCTTCTCGTTATTACTCGTTGTGCAAGAGTTACAACACAAATATGAAATATCTTTTTTTTTTAGAAACACACAGCTGTAAGATAAGAAAGGTGCTACTAAATTCTTAAAACATGTTCCTACATACCTAAACGTTAAACAAATCTCTCCTCCCCCACATATCGAACTTTCAAACCAGCCGAATAACAAACGAACTAAAATCAGACCTAAAACCATTATTTTCTATCCATCTGTATGCATAATCACCTTGTTACTAATTACTGCATAACCGTTGGGAACCACGTTGAACCAAATAAAGAGATAAACAAAAAATATATTCCTATATCTACCTACAGCTTGTATCGACCTAAAAGCTAGAAATAAATAAAATCTAAATAAAACACATAAAACTCATTGTTCAGCAATAACAATGGTAATTCAACTAAAGGTGTTCTATGAGGTGTACCTGAGCTCCTATATCTTGGTTCCAGAACAAAAAGAAAAAACCTAGCATGTACAATTAGGTATAGTCACCAACTTGGTTGGCCCATAAATAGTTATCGGCTCTAGATACATTGTCTATCCAACACAAAACGTTTACTTGCTTTTATTATTTTTCTCCTCGCAACTATCTATAGATACTTTGAATACCTTTCTCGCAGATACAATAAAGAATCTTATGCATAGATTTTAAATTTTTAGAAATATGTATAGGTACTGTACATAACAGATACTCGAAACCCGAGTACAGTCACACCAAACAACAATTCCACCTAAAAAAAAAAAAGAAAAATGTGTTGTAAGTATTTTTCGAGTACAAATATTCGGATTCTAGGTACCTTTAGAGCGAGCTCAAAACTTTGGGCTTCGGTAAAGAGAACGCTAGAGAACTAAGCTATTTACTTATTCGTAAATCGTAAGGCAGCTCTAATTTAAAACATATTTTTTCGTATGGGTAGCTTAAGTGAACTTGATATTTTCTAAATAATCAGATGGTGTCGATGCCATGTTGCCGTCCTGCTGCTGTTGTGTGGGTGAAGTGAATTAAAAAGAAATATCCATATCTCTTTTTTTTGTTGCTCAGAGGTATCTACTTTTGTACTGTTCAATGGTATTTGGTTAGCACATTCTATTAGAACAATATCCAACAGTACCGACCGGTAAGACCAGGTATAGAGATAGCTTTGAAGTGACGGGATCAAATGAAAACATAGCTCTGCGCCACGTACAGCTGCCGTGATTTTAATTTAATACCTGAAAGAACCTACGGATACGTTGTCAATAATAATAATATGCGGCTTAATCACAATTGCCTGATTAGTACGCAGAGCGCAAATCGCGGTTACTAAGACTTACTTACTGAAAAGCTGAAAGCTTCTTGGACAATTCGTCCGACCGACCGACGCGCTCGATTCACGGTGAGGCGGTGCTGTAGGATTTGTTAATTTTTTATTGTTATTTTTTTACATCTGTCCACTTTATTATGCGTGTACGATACAATATGCTCATAAATGATAAATAAGTGAATAAATTGAGCCGCACGCGCAATTGAAGGTAATTAGGCGTTGCTTGAGTTAAATGAACTCTCTGTATCTTACTTGCTCTGTCTCCCCATATTTATTCTGAAGCAAAGGCTTTAAGAAGATTATTATTATTCCAGTTTTATTGAAGGAATGGGTAACTTTACTTAGATGGAATGACGTAAGAAAATTTAGTGATTGAATTTATTGGAGAACGGAGACGGAGACGGAGGACTGGGGATGTGTATTCATGACTGCGGGCCACAGTTGGGAATTGTGTTGTTTGTTAAAGGTTATTCTACTTTATTTAATCAATTGTTATTCAGGGAACAATATTTGTTTGTTTGTCGATATTAATGCAGGGATGCGAGTAGGTATTTGAGATGTCGTTGTAACTTACTTACTTACTTAAGGTGGAGCTACAGTCCTTTTCGAACTTGAGCCTCAATCAACAGTCTCCACCAGCCAGCTCGGTCCCTAGCTAGCTGTCTCCAGTTTTGCACTCCAAGTTGATTGAGGTCCTCTTCCACTTGTGTTCGTCCCCTGAGTCACGGTCTTCCTCTGTTTCTACGTCCCTCGGGAATAGTGTCGAAGACTTTCCGGACCGGAGCATTGGTGTCCATCCGCTCTAAATGACCGAGCCATCTGAGTCTCTGGACCTTGACCCTTCTGGCTAGGTCCATGTCAATGTACAACCCGTAAAGTTCGCTGTTTTATCTTCTTCTCCATTCCCCTTCAATGCACACAGGGCCAAAGATGACACCAAGAACTTTCCTCTCGAAACAGCCTAAGGCACATTCATCCGATTTGGTCAAGGTCCATGCTTCTGCACCATACGGCAGGACTGGGATGATGAGAGTGTTATACAGTTTTACATTAGTTGCTCCAGAGAGGACTTTTCCACTCAATTGCTTTCTTATCCCAAAGAAACAGCGATTAGCAAGAGTTATTCTTCATCTGATCTCGGCACTGGTGTTATTGCCCGTGTTAATGGTGAAGCCTAGGTAGACAAACTCCTTTACTACCTCGAAGTTGTATGCGTCTATTGTGACGCTGTGTTCTTCTCCTTATATCAATACCATCGACGCACGTACGCGAGAGGTTGAACAGACTTTTGGAAGATAGTGCCTCTGGTGTTGACGGTAGAGTTTCTTAAGAACGATCTTAAAGAAATCGCATGAAAGTGCATCGCATTGTCTGAATCCTTTTTTGACATCGAAAGATACCTTGATGGCGCAGCGTGAGATCTCCATCGTCATTTTGTATAAGCGGCCTTAAAATTGATGAAAAGGTGGTGGGTATCGATTTGGAGTTCATAGGTTTATTCCAGGATCTATCGCAAAGTGAAAATTTGGTCGATGGTTGACTTTCCTGGTCACATTGATTGTCAATCAGATTATTGACGAAAGGATTCTGACGTGCACATATTATGGTAGAGACAATCTTGTAAGCGATGTTAAGTATAGGCCGATACCTCTATAGATAGTTGGCGCACTTAAGAGGATCTCCCTTCTTCAGGATCGGACAAACAATTTCGAGGTTCCATTCATCGGACATGCATTCTACGGACCATATCTTACAGATGATTTGGTGCTTGCTGCTGTGAACAGCTCGGTAGCTAGACCATCTGCTCCAGCGGCTTTGTTGGATTACAGCCGTGATATCGCCGTTTCCACTTCTTCTATGTCGGGATCACCGAATTGTTGGCTATCTCCGTGTCCGATGAAAGGCTCCTGCTTGAGGGCGGGATTTTGTTCGTCTTCGCCGTTATACAGTCTACAGAAGTGGTTTTTCCAAATCCCCAGCATCCACTGCGATTCTTCACTTGTTTATCTCTGCAGGCATCGGTTCCTTGAGCCAGCTGTTTTACCTTCCGGTAGAACCTCTGAACTTCATTCCTGCTGTTGGCCCTCTCAGCATCCTAGATCTTACGCTTCTCATTCTCATGCTTCCTTTTTTTCTAATGAAAAAGACGGCGTTCCTCTCTCCTCTTTTGCTCGTAGAGCTCACGTGCACTTCTTGTCCTTCAATGCAGCGTCACTTTGAATGCCTCCTGCTTGGCTGCATGGGCCTGCCCGCATACTTCGTAAAAACCAGGGGTTTCACACATTAAAAGCGGCATCTCCAACTGTTTCTAGAAATGTTGCCACTGGTCCTCGATACTTGATGTTGGTGGCATAAGACTCCTTAAGAGATTACTTGACACTCGATCAGAGAAAGATCGTTGTAACTTCGTCTTGAATATTTAATCATTGAAATGGTTTATCTGTTCTTTATGCGCATAGTGCGGTTCAATAACGAGTCTCATTTTTTAATATTATGAACGAAGTTGGGTTCTAAGCTATAGGTACTGGTTTTTGTTCCAATATTACTATGTCCAGTGCTGATTAATCTGGATTTTCTTAAGGAAAACAAATCTTACAAATTAATGGCTTAAACCAAAAACTTTTTTCTATGCACAGAGATTCAACTTTAATCGTCTATATCGTTACCATTATTTACATTTATAAATTATTCATGCCTCCCTTAACCCTTTTCATGACTTTATCATTTGTTACTGGGTACCTATACGGTTTAACACGTCAACATCACATTATTTTTTCCCCGGACCTCTATTTCAGAATCATAAATAAACCCTATGCCCAACAGTGTTCCACAGAAGCGGAATCAAAATCAAAACAATGTGATTCCACCCAGTAACCTAAACTAGAACCAGTGGCACTAGTCTGGTGTCTGGTCATGCTGTGCCACAGCCACACTGACTTCTATTCACCGTATACCTTCTGCTTCTACCAAGGCACGAGGACGATGACAACGAATACGAATACGGCGACGAGCGACGCGACAACAAAACCATCAACAACATCGACACTGACGATATGTGTGGATGTGCAACACATCCCGTGACGAGAGTGATAAAATTCCACGCAGGTTACCACCGGATGCCGACACAATGTGAATCGTGAATGAGGACTTCGAAAACGAAAAACATTGAAAAAGAAAAAAAGGCAAAGACGAAACCCAACTTGAGGGTGCGCTGCGCTAGCCTGTTGCCACCACAATAACAAGAACAACACATGTGTTGCATAAACATTACAAATCACCCGAACCAGACCTTTAGCCAGATCCCAGTGAGGAGGATTCCTTTTCCTATACAACTCTTTGAAACACCTGTTTTTTGTTTTGTCTGGGATTTTTGTTGTTGGTTTATCCTCAAATTCAAAAACAAAAATAATGCCATCTGTTATCCTGAACCGCGGGATGGCCGTCCTTGCCATGTGTTGGAAATTATGGCAATTCCTTTTTTTTTTAAGACCTTGCGGTTTCACAACATGTGTGCTGCAACATTCTTTCAAAAGTGCACGAATAACGGTTCAACAGGTAGGTTATTAAGAGGAAGCCAAGAACACCATTTCAGTTTAAAGTTTTATTTCGTGCATTTAGTCTTATATCCATATAAAACCATGTATAGCAATTGAACATACAACATCCTGTTTCAAATGATCAAAGGATCAAATAATAAAAGAATTTTAATTAAAATACAGATTTAGAATGACACAGCCTAGGTTCCTCGTACGTAGTTCTTTGAGTTAAAGGTTCACACGATACCCGAGTTCTTCGTTCAACAATATGAATTATTATTTTAAGTACCTGAACTGGTTAAGTCTTCTGTTTAAATTGATATCAGATATAAAATTTCCAGGGATTACTCAATACACACAAAATAAATTCAAAGAAAACTTTACTGAATAATGAAAGAAGCGCAGCTGCCTAAAATAACACAGGAGACAGGAATAAAGTACGCAATACGTTTGTTAATTTGAGTATCTTGTGAAGGTTAGGTAGTTACTCTAGCAACCATAGATCTTGCTTCCTTTTATGACAATGAAAAATATCAACTAGGCTAGAGCTATTGTGACAATACTACATTTTTGCCAAGGTATCTAGTAATAAAACATTTAGAAATGCTTTAAAGGGAGAATGATCTGAAAGAAAAAGGTAAGGGTACCTTCCTACGTCATTAAAATAAGTGCAAATAGGCTCTACATATATTTTCACCTTTCATCCCTTAAAATCGTTTTCAATTTCGAGAGAGGTCAAGCTTAAAATTGATTTATGAAAAGATAAGTAAGAATCTACAGCTACACTCTTATAAGATTTAAAATTTGTAAAAGCAATTTAAAAAGGTAAAGGTAAATTCTATGTTGCCATACGGCACTTAGGTCTTTCTACAATAATCCATTGAACAGGTGTGTTATATTTTTGAGTGTAGGTAGAAGGCATTTATTTAATTTTAAATCAAAATTACCAAGTTCATATGCTATCTCATCCCAGCTAAAAACGTTCCTGTTAGTGTCGATGAGTTGATTGGATTGTTTCAAAATCTATGAAAAACAGTTGCAATCTGTGTTATTACTTATACCTACTTAACCGGCTCCCAATCCATGAAGGATCTCAGCCTGAGATACTGCAGCCTTCCATCGGGAACGGTCCCTTGCATGCACTCTCCAGTCGCCAAAACCAAGTGCTCTGGCATACGCAGTCACTTGGTCTTTGTTCCGTAGGTTCGGTCTTCCTTGTCGTCTCGAACCTGGGGGCTGCGATGAGAAAACTTTCTTGACTAGAGCGTTGGATTTGTTGAAGATAGTGTTTTCCATGCTCATCATTAGGGCAACCAAAAATATGCTCTATAAAAACCATTTATAGCGCTTTAAATATGCTCTAAAAAGCCAATTATATGCTCTAAAAATATACTCTAAAAAATTTTGAAATAGCAGAAAATCTTAAATTTCGTGTTTTTTCTTACAGTTTATTGACTTGTCAAAAAAAAAAAACAGAGGTCAAAAATCTTTAGAGAGACAAATAAAAGAACAAAACAAAAAACAAAAATATAAAAAGCTAAATAAATACCAAATATCAAAAATGAAAATATAAACCAGAATAAATTTAAAAAAAATATTTGTTAAAATTTTTGTTGCAATAAAAGAAAACAGTTTTCCTTAAAATTTTTTCTCTGAAAACATTTTTGTAAGTGCATATCATCCGCCAGTTATACGTGCAAACTTGAATGCCATTATTTCAGATGCAATTTTTTTTCTACGAATAAATTCTGCCATAATAAACAATTCGAGCCCTATAATTTTTCCAAAATATCGAGAATTTTTTTTTTCCTATATTGGAGTCCATGGTATTAATTTTAACTTGGGCATTGATCAATAATTTTATGTTAGCTGAAGGCCGCTTGTTTCCAGTTGTGCAATACATTTCAATAAAAACTTATAACTAGATGATAGAAATATCAAGTTACGTTTAATGCCACTTCATTAAAACAATTTTTTAACAACTCGTATTGCAGTTGATTCCTCTTCGTGTAGTGTTTCGAAAAGGCTTTCCTTTTTTTTAAACATTTCTACACAGTAAACTGCTTCCCTCCAAGATACCCAATTAGTCGTAATCGTTTGCGAAGGAAGTGGTGTTTCCGCTGCAATATCCTTGAATACCCTTATTCTTGGCGGATCTTTTAAACACTTTTTTCACGTTTGCGATGAAAATATCAACTTCTGGAAATTAACCTCGAAGTGTTCCACAAGTTCTATGGAGCCTATGGGCATCACAAGTGACAAGCGTTATTTTTGGAAAAAATACTTGAATAGCATTGCAAATTTTTCGAAAAAAAAGTTTAAAAAAAAATATTTACTCCTACATTTGCAACAAAAATTACAAAAATAATGATGAAATATGCCAAAATATGCATTTTAAAGCAAAATATGCAAAAATATGCATTTATAACAAAATATGCTAAAATATGCTCTAACGAATAGGGTCCAAAATGTTTATTTTTTCATGAAACGTATTGCTATCTTGTCAATTGTCAAATTCAACGTTCCAAAAAAAAACATGCTCGAGCATATTTTTGGTTGCCCTACTCATCATTGTTCTGCTACACTGGTAGGGATGTGTCAGTTTATTGTGTTGCAGAACGGATTAAGACGCTCACTGCTCACACAGTACGTTGGGTAGGGTTTTGTATGCAACATTAAGCAGGGATATGCCTCGGTAGTTTTTGCATGACATAGGATCGCCTTTTTTGTAGATGGGGTATATGGAGCTAATCGACCAG
Organism: Sphaerophoria taeniata; assembly: GCA_943590905.1. NCBI lineage: Eukaryota > Metazoa > Arthropoda > Insecta > Diptera > Syrphidae > Sphaerophoria > Sphaerophoria taeniata. The sequence continues at coordinate 2,318,934 of OX016540.1, forward strand.
TCGGTGGGCATGCACTCTTCCTCCCACACATTGTTGATGACCTGGTGCATGCGGTTCATCAAAACGCCTCCTCCATATTTATTGACTTCTGCATCTATGTCGTCCGACCCGAGACTCTTCTAAATCTTATTGAGCTGAGAAACTGCGGATGCTCTTTTATTCCTTCGCGGGGTCATTTTCTCATTTCTCCTTTTTGTTCGATACTTTTCTCTTGCTGCTCTTGTTTTCCGTTGCAGTATCTGCAAACGTGCATTTTCCGTCAGTCTTTTCAATAACGCGCATTCATCATAATGTGTTGATTAGATTGTTTAAAAATCTAGGACTAGTTTAAAAACATTTGCGCACTAAAAAATTATATTACTCTTATAACCCCTCTTTTCAACTTAGAAATATGCTCATGTATTCATTACTCCTGTTAAGCTTCTCCATCTCGTCCCATCGACTGAACGCATTAAAGTCTTGGGTACCCAACTCAACCGGATTATTATTAAGCTATTTAAAAAATTGTCACTCGATCCAAAAACTATCTAGATACTTCATAATTTAATAAACATAAATCTGTCAAACCACCAAAAAAAAAACTGCACACTTTGATTTATAGAAGAGAAAAAAACTCGATGCCAATCTGTTGTCCTACCCAAATTCCCAGGTGGATATGTTTAGTCACCGTTTCTCATGTTCCACTACCTCCATGTAGACACATTTAAAAGCCAAAAATTCTAAATACTTCTACCTATCTAGTCATAAGGCTCAAATATTTGTTATTCGTTTGTTAATTTGTTTGGTCTCCCATTTCTATTTAACACGATCTCCTTAGTGGCACTCCGCCATACCGAAACCAATACTAATTCCCATACTCCACAACCACTACTTCATTCCCTATCTACTACTACGCCTTATGCTAAGAATAATAATGGACTTTTTATATTTCCATCCATCAGTTTCAGACTGTGATGTGGATTTGTATTAAAAATTTATTTCATTTTTTTTTTTATAAACGAAAATAAAACAAGACAAAGGTATAACAAGTAAGCATTTAGGTAGATCGAGATTCGAGAGTTTGAGTTCGAGTTTCCATTGAAATATCTGAATCTCGTCTACCTGGGCTTGATGGTGTACGTGTGATATTATTAAGTTAGGTACAAAATAATAATAAAAAAAACATCTAACCTTAGTATGTACCTAGAAAAATGTGGAATAGGAATTAGTTAAGAAGAAAAGATAAGACCAACCGAAAAGATCTACTCGTCAATAATAAGTAGAAATAATATTTAAATAGGAAAAAAACTCACACAAACTAGCCGTTAAGAAGGAAGTCGCTCACATAGACGATTGCGATGAACACAAAATTTAGATTGAAAAAAAAAACTAATGATTCCAATCCTAGGTTAGGTTTTTCAAAAGATTTTAAGATCGTCAGATTGCATTTAAACGCATGTGTAACCGTAACGTGTACATTCTCGGCTTAGGTCTTTTGCTTTTGGTTTGATGGAAGGATGATCGATTTCGGAACACGTTTGAAAAATTACTTTAAAAGGAAAATAAAAAAATACGAGTTTTTGTTGATTGAAATTAATCAAACAGAAAAGAAATGCAGAATGCGTGGGCTTATAAATGAGCAATGGTAATAGCTGTGTAGTGGAGTTTTCTGAGCGGACGGAGATACACAATAGATTACAAAAAAGGTCCTATACATGCTTGCATATTTGTATTAGTCTATGCTATCTTTTCTAATTGCCGAACTGCCTCGCCACCAACTCTTCGCTGCCAGAAAGTGTCATGACTCCTCCAGATCTTCAGCGCGTCAATGATTCCATGGGACAAATATTCTTTCGCACTCGTGCTGTGGCGAGAGTCCTTAAATAAACCCTTGCGTAGGCTTTCCCATCTATCCTATGCTTCTAGTCTCGTTACGAGCAGTTGGAAAACAGCATTTGGCCAGCCAATTCCAAAAAAAGGCGAATCTTCCTCTCCCTCCAATTATCGTCCGATTGCACTTACGTCACTTCTTTCTAAGGTCATGGAAACGCTGATAAACTATCAGCTCAAGAAATATGTATCTCGAAGACCGAAAGCTTCTTAATGACCGGTAGAACGGCTTTCGCAGCAACTGATCTGATGGTTTATCTCACCTAGCAGTGGAACAAGTCTTTACATCGTTTTGGAGAAAATAAGATTGTTGCACTTGATATTTCAAAGGCATTTTATTAAGTCTGGAATCTTGCTCTTTTATCGAAAATGCGTGCTTTCGGTATCGATGAATCCCTCCTTCTTTGGATTAGAAACTTTCTTTCGAACCGTTCAATTCAACTTGTATTCCACAATATAAATGTTGGTGTGCCCCAGGGCTCCGTCTTGTCTCCGACCTTCTTCCTCACTTTAATTAATGATCTCTTGTGTGTAACTTCTAGTCCAATAAACTGTTTCGCTGACGATAGTACCCTAAGCTTTTCTTATTCGTTTCCAAACTCATATCCCTCCTCTTCGGATATGGAACTGCAAAATATGATAAGCTCACTAAGCTCTGACTTGAACAGCATTGTACATGGGGAATTAAAACAAAACCGAGTAGAGTTTAATGCTTCGAAAACCCAATGCTGTCTTGCATCGTTGAAGAGAGATATACCTCCCCTGCCACTGTCCATGAGTGGCACTTTCATCTGTGAGACCGAACATCTCGAGATTCTCGGTAGGTGCATCACTGACCACCTCTTGTGGAACGAGCGCATATGCGATGTCGCTTTAAATTCCGCAAGATGTTTGGGTTTCTTAAGACGGTGCAAGACATTTTTCTCCCCGTATGATCTGGTTATTAAATATAAGACTTATATACGTCCAAAGCATAAAAATGGAAGAAAAACCTATTGAGTGGGTGCAAATTATAAAACAAAAAAAGAGGAAAAAGTCCTTTCAAGTCGTTGGAAAGTACAGGGCGTTCAAATTTTTAACAGACTCGTCAATCTGCCCGCTTTCTCTTGCAAAGTTGTGATCTTCCTCTACTAAGGTAGAAACAGTAAGCCTAAGGTCGGTCCAATAGAAAGAAAGATAAATATTTCTTAATTCAAATGTTCTATTTAGATAGTTTTCTAAGAAATATATGGCTTCATGTATATAGTTTCTTTAGCGGTATCAGACTAAGTTGACTGGAGTTCTTCCTGGTGATGACTTTCTTCCTTCATGGCTCGGAACTTCATGTACTTCTCGGATTTTTGATGAGTTAAAGATAAGCACGACGTGCATATGCGTGCGTGCCTTACGGTTTCCCTTAGTGTATTAACGGAGTTTCTTCGGCTTTCAACAGCTTAGTATCAACAAGGTTTCTCTCGACTATCAACGGAGTTTTCTCCGGCTATCAACTATCTTCCGATCGACCATCAATAAGGTTTCTCTTGGCTCATCAATGTCTTCGAACCGGTTTGTCAACGGAGTTTCCTCCGGCTTTCAACGATCTTTCAACCGGCTTTCAACTAGGTTTCCCTTGGCACATCAACGACTTTGAACCAGTTTATCAACGGAGTTTCCTCAGACTTTTAACGGTATTTCAGGGGTGTATCAACAAGGTTTCCTTGGCTTATCAACGGAGTTTCCTCCGGTTTTCAACGATCTTTCAACCGGCTTTCAACAAGGTTTCCCTTGGCACATCAACGACTTTGAACCAGTTTATCAACAGGGCTTCCTCCGGTTTTCAACGGCAGTTAAATTGTGTTTTAACGGACAGGTCCGGGACTTATACTTTGACCGACTGATTGGCTTCCGTATCTTATGAGGCATGGAATGTTACCACTCTTCAACCTGATTTTGTCGTAGACGGTTTGCTCCCTTATGCACGTTTTTTACAAAAACTTGGTGTGAATTATATTCGGTCGAGTTTTAGAGTTTCTTACAAAAGTATTTCTGGAACGATATGAATTATATTTTGTTGGTATAATTCATGCTATTTTAGAATTTGTAATGTAAGCACCTAATGCATCATTGTAATGAATTGTTATACAAGGGATCTGTTGGATAAGTCCCTTTTTACTCATTTGCAAGAAAGGTGCCTTGATCCCTGCAGTATAAACTTGTGAATAAGAAGTGTCCATTGAAATTATGAAGGTGTAGGTATATGTCAAAAAGGATTCTTCTTCGTCATAGAAGCTATTGAACACAATTCCCACAGTTTCTATAAATCTTCTCGTCGTCTTTGCGAACAAAAGTTCTGCCAAAACTTTCAAATCCAACTTCTATCAGAAGATTAAAATCGTTTCTTTTTTTTCTGTACCTACCTATTTCATGGAAAACAAGAAAATCGATAAATTTCTCAAACTTCTAGATAATTTTTTTTCTAAAATTCAACTTCAGTGACACTATCTACAATACTGCAATTTTATCCTTTAGAAATTCCTTGCCCTGACCAACTCCAGCTTCCATACTTTTATAAGTTATTCGAACTTTGTATAATTTACGAACGATTTCGTCCTTTTCTAGCTCACATCTCTTCTTACAATACGACAACGACCTCTTTTATAATAAAAATAATAATAATAATCAGAGGAGATAACACACACCCGAAACCCGATCGAAGAAAAAAAGGGATTCGTATACATTTGAAATTACAAAAGTTTTAAAATTTCGGTGGGTATAAGGCTCGAATGAAGTATGGGGTGCTGTATCTGTTGGAGATGTTATACTTTTATTATTACCTACCATCATTGTGCCATGTGCCAATACTGCATAATATTAAACCTATACTACAAGATTAATACATAAAACATCCTTTTAGAACTCATACTAACACACGAAAATTATCACAAATCCTCTGCCATTGCCGTATCGTTTCCGAGAGTTTCTATAGTCTCTATAAGCTCTTCTCTACACCCATTACTCATACTCAAGGGCCCGAAGACCCGGTTAAAGGGGGAAAGAACACAGAAAGTAACCAGAGTCGTAGTCGAAGGTTTTATGGAATTGTAATAATAACTATAATCACAATCATCATCGGTTTCCTCTCATTGTGTTCTTTCCCCTTCTAATCCTTAATTCAAACGAATTTCCTTTTAGCATAGCCATAAACGTGGAATATGGATAAGAAGAATTATTTAACTCGAATATATTGAAAGCGTCAGGAAATTATGCCTCCAAACCCTCTTGCCATTGCTGTCTTTTTACTGTTCTCGTCTCATGTTTAGAATCGAAGGCCTTTCGTTGTATAGATACTTTTTGGGGGCTGCTAGTGTGTGTTTTTGAATTTCCAAAAATTTCAAAGACGAAGATGAAGGGCGAGTACCTACTTAAGTTATGCTTATGAAATTCGATGTTTATTTTTTTTCCTTGTAAAATTTCACCTTTTATTGGCACTCGTTATTCGAGTATCCGTTTTGTTAGGCTGTCTTTTTTGGTTCGTCGTTTTTCTGAACGTTGGTCCTTTTTGGAACTAAATTGCGTTTCTATCTTTCCTAATGTAGTCTTAAGACATTTTAAAGAATACTTTGAGAATGATGAATATTATTTCTTCAAATTCTTCTCGTTTTGTTCGTTGCGTCTTTGCAAGATACACATTTTTCGACTTCCAAGTAAAGTCATGTCCTTCTCATTCCCATGCTGTTTGTTATTAGTTGCACATTCCCCTTTAGGTGTAGAAATTGATTTTTGTTAGTTGCCAGTTCTTAAGGGGTTAAAGCAACTTTTTGTATAAGTTACTTGACTAGGGTTGCCAAACTTCAATCAAACGAAAATCCTTGCGTTAAAGAATTATTTTAGAGCAAAAGAAATGTTGTCAACTGACAAAGGTAGGTAGGTAGAAATGGCTGTCCTACTTGCAGGGCCGTCTTTACCCTTTTGGGGGCCCTGGGCACTTTTCGAAAATCGGGGCCCCTGTATGATTATATATAAATGTTATCTTGTGTAATAAAGGTATACAGAAAAAATCACATAGCTTTGAATTGATTTTTATTCTTTTAATTTTTTAAATAAATAATTTTTTTTAATTCATTAAAAAGATAAATAGCAGAGCTGTAAAAGAATGCAATCATTTTGGTATTGCAGTTAAATGAATAAAAAGACTTATTTTTTGAGTATTTTAACTTCATGTCAGTACTTAACTTTAAAGGAAAATTCGCAGTTAATTTTGAAGTCTTTTGAATAAAAATCATTTAGAGCAGTTAAAAGACTTGAAGTCAAAAGAATGCATTACTTTTAACTGCTTGCATTCTTTGAAGTCTTTTGCATTCCTTGCATTCTTTTGCATTCTTTGCATTCTTTTGCATTCTTTGCATTCTTTTGCATTCTTTTACATTCTTTGCATTCTTTTGCATTCTTTTGCATTCCTTGCATTCTTTTGCATTCTTTGCATTCTTGCATGCAAAAGAATGCAAAAGAATGCAAAGAATGCAAAAGAATGCAAAGAATGCAAAAGAATGCAAAGAATGCAAAAGAATGCAAAGAATACAAAAGAATGCAAAGAATGCAAAAGAATGCAAAAGAATGCAAAGAATGCAAAAGAATGCAAAGAATGCAAAAGAATGCAAGGAATGCAAAAGACTTCAAAGAATGCAAGCAGTTAAAAGTAATGCATTCTTTTGACTTCAAGTCTTTTAACTGCTCTAAATGATTTTTATTCAAAAGACTTCAAAATTAACTGCGAATTTTATATCGAAGTCAAAGTATTGCAATAAAGAATGTGAATGCATTCCCAAAATTTAGTTAAATGAATGGGACTTTTGACGATGCAATACCAAAAGATTGCATTCTTTTACAGCTCTGATAAATAGTTATTGCAGCATTTAAAATATAAACATTAACAATGTAAAAAAAAAAAACAAAAAAGTGTTTCATATAAAAATTCAAAAATAAATAAAATTTAAATAACAGACAATTAAATAAGTTATTGAGAATGTAATTTAAAGAACAATATAGTGACACAGACTATATTTTTTCAGATAAAAGAAAGGAATATTTATTGATGGGTTTTTTTTCTTGATTTGAGATTAGCAAAATCATTGATCACATCTTCAAAATCGATGCCTCTGAGGATGTCGCTTTCGGTTGACATCAGCGACAAACATGTCAATCTTTCTTGAATAATTGTAGTTCTGAGTTCGTTTTTGATTCTTATTAACTTAGAGAAGGAACGTTCCCCACTGCAATTGGCCACCATCATACTTAAGGAAATTCTAAGTTCAATTTAAACATTTGAAAATTCATCTTCAATTTTATTAGTTTAAAAAAAATTATAAAGCTCTAGAATGTTGTCAGTTTTTTCATTTTCGTGTCGACTAATTTTCAAGTAGTCTTTTAAATTCAGGCATTCAGCATGTAGTTCATCTCCGTTCACATCTTCGGTGTAAAATTTAGCAAAAGATTTGCAGTTCTTTTTTAAGTCTTCTGAATTCAGATTTTTTCGAAAAAAAGTCAAAACGTTGGCGAATCGTCGTATGCGAACCTAGTCGCTGTTTCAAATGAACGCTTAGTGTGTCGACAATGGGAAGAAAGGTTTCAATTTTAAATCTTTCTTTCCCAGTCAGAATTACTGAGCGTCCAGAGCCGTCAAAAAAGTCTGGCGTGAGCTTCTACACCCCATCCTTTCAGAAAGGTCCTTTTATCCGGAATCCGGGTTTTTTTTTGTCTGGCTGATGAATAAAAGTTATCAAAATTGTCCCTGATCCCAATAATTATAAATTCATCTATTGCACTCAGCAAATTTATTGCAACATCCAGGGTAATATTTTGTTTTTGAAGTAAAGTACTTGTTTTATTAATTCTTTGCAATACAGAGTTCCAAAGTTCTGTAAATATGGTAAATTTAAGCTTGGACATTTTTTTGCAAAGACTAAATGCTTCCTCTCTGGCCTCTTGTGTCTGTTCTAAATCGTTCGCGATAGCTTCTTCAATTTCTTGATGACCTTTATATAAGGCGCTTAGTGCATCAGCTCGCGCCGACCATCTTGTTTGAGAAAGACTTTTTAAAACTTTTTTTGGACCTAAATGAGCAGTCAACGCACTTCATCGATGAGAAGATACCGAAAAAAAGTTAAACAATTTTTGACTAATGTCAAAGAATTTGGTTGCTTCTAAGACACACCCAGCGGCATGCACTCCTACCAAGTTGAATGAGTGTCCTGCACATGGTACAAAAGTGGCAAATTTACATTTTTCTTTTATTCTTGCCTGCAGACCAGAAAATCGAAATATTTTTTTTCTTGAAAATAGACCAATAGAGGTTGAGTGATGTTTCAGCAATTTGGGGGCCCCTCGCGATTGCGGGGCCCTGGGCCTGGGCCCAGTGGGCCCAGTGGTAAAGAGGGGTCTGCCTACTTGCGTAGGACAGTTGCCCGTAGCTTAGTTGGTAAGTGCGTTGGCTGCTAAGCAGAACGTCGTTGATTCGAGTCCTACTCAGGCCAAGTTTTTATTTCATCTTTCACGGGCACTGCCTCTTGCGAAGAACTGACAAATCTTCCGAGAGTAAATCTGTCATGAAAAAGTGCTTCTCAACTCTGCCGTTCGGCGTTAAATTGTAGGTCCCCTCAATTCTTCACACGCACTCAGAGAATTGTTAGTGAGAGTAAGCCACTTAGGCCTTGGCTCTTCAAGAGCTGTCGCGCCACTCTATTTATTTATTTTTTACTTGCGTGTAGGACACAACTAGCGCTAAGTTCGCCGTTCTGATACCTTACCTGAGATTCTAAAATGATTTGAGAATGGGTGTGTGTTTCGCACGTATAATCATATACATAATGAAGTATTATTCTCCTACCCTACTTACCCTACGGCCTATTATGTCATCGCACAATCTAGTTTAGGAGGAACTAGGCGGGGGGTATGGGGTATGAGATCATGTCTTCGATCTTGGATTCTGGGAGTTCCTCAATACTATTTATTTTTCATCCTGGTCCTCACAGCTACGGCAGAAAGTGTTTTATGGTATACCGTATACCTAACGTGACCATACGTCCCGTTTTTAACGGGACCGTCCCTATTTTTGGTTACCCGTCCCGGTGTCCCGGTAATAAATTTCGGGACGCCAAACTGTCCCGTTTTTCATAATTTCACAAACGCAATAAAAACATCACTCACAATGAATCGATAACTACCTTGCCAAGTCCGACTCCAAACATAAAGTCACCAGACCAATTAGACCCATTCTACAATTCTCTCCAAGGTTTTGAGTAGAAAAGATGTAAGGCTTATAGGTTGATAATTTTTAGCATATGCATGCCCTCTTTTACCAATTTAAGGACAGAAAAACACTCTTACCTGTCTCCAAGACAAAGGGACATGGTTAAGTAAGAGACAACCTTTAAAGATACTCTCAAGCCGTGGTACTACTAGATCAACTGACGAAATTGGGTAAAGAAACCTAGTCAAGCTTAAAGTCAATTTTCTAATATATATTGGCAGATTCAGAGTAAGACCTCGTTCTTTTTTAAATGGAACTGTCGTTCTTTTGTCTTCTGCTTGTAAACTGTGAAAATTACTCGTGTAACGAAACGACGCACGTAACAGCAATGATAAATGTTTTGTATTAATAGAAAATCAATTTCTGAAACCACCTAAACTGTACTCCTGGTATCCCTATTTCACAATTTCACAAATAATAAATTTTACCCTTCATTTTCTGCCCCACATCCGAAACAACCAAAACAGTACCTACTTCTTCATGTTTCCCTTCAATTTGTATTATCTTGGGCGATGCCGATTTCGATTTTATAATTCTTTTTCATTCCCATTGACTAGCTTCTAGCTCTGTTCTTGTTTGTATTGAAGAACAAGTCTTAGTTCTGAGCTCTGAACTGAAAAGGGAATCTTTTCTCGTCTCATCTCAATGTTTCTTTTACTTGATTCTTAGAACCAGAGAGTGAAGTTCAAGTTGTTGTTCTCTTAAAACGATTTCGTTTTAGTTGTCTTCTTTTGTGTGAAGATGAGGATATTATGTACCTTCTTTCCATTCCGTCTGCATCTCTGTCGGAACCCTACTCTAGGGGTTAGGCAAGGCGTTAAGCAATCCAACTTTAAAATGCACACAATTATTTGGTAGTGGGTGGATGGGTACATGAAGAATTTTAGGTACTGATTTTTATCGCACTTACTACATATTTTGTTACATCGATTTAATTTTTGGTGTGATTGTGTTAGTTTTGTTCTTAAATCTTTGAAGGTAGTTGGTACCTCTGTACTATTTTATTACGTTAGTTAAACTAGAGTGTTGCCGTCCTTAACATTGTATTGGGAAAGCATTATGTAATTTATGGTGCAATCTTTCACTCAAGACTCAACTCCTACTGTTTGGATTTGGTTGAGGAATACGAACGTTAAAAGATAGGTACATTAATTCCACTCCAAACTATAATTTAAATTCAAAATATTCTTGACTACTCTTATGAGATTCTAGTACATTTATTTAATAGTAGTGTAGTGATTCTTTAAAAACAAATTACGAATTACGATTCGTTCAAATGAGTAAGAACATTCAAGGATTATTATTTCTACGTTCTACCCCAAAAATGTAAAAAGAGCAAGCGAGAAGTCAGTTGTCTTTCAATTGATTTACAAAGTCTTAAGTCTCGGTCTTCGTGGTTACCACCTTTGTGAATCTTTAACTGGTTGTTGTTTTTCCATTTCTTAAATGATACGTTATTTGTTCATCTGTTTTAATTTTTCCAGATGAATCCTAGTCTATTGCAGATCTAGTAAAACCTTACGGTTAGAGGCACAATTTTCGATATTCCAATGTTAATCTTTATAATAAACCCAGAAAAATCGTAGACATGAATATGAGATTGAACCTCTTCTATCCAGATGAAAACACTGCTTGATCTTAGCCAATCATCATACGTGCCCAAGCTCAAATTGATGAAATTTAGAAATAAGATTCATTCTTTTAACGCAAAAAAGTTGGCCACATTTATTTTAACGCAAAAAAGTAGGCGCATAGTAGCATAGTCCTTTTGTTTGATAATGACTTTCATTCGTTTTGGAAGTGTTTCCACAAGATTATTGCAAAACTCAGGGATTATTCCATCCCAAACTTCTTATATTTTTGTTCTCAAGTCAAAGATCCTTAGTTAGTTTTGCCTTCAATTCTTTTTTCATTTTTCCTCACAAAGTCTCTATGAGAGAAAGGTCCGGGCTGTTTGCAGGCCACAGTAGAATGCGAGTGTCGTGTTCTCGAAGCCAGTCCATGTTAATCCTAGCTGTGTGACACGATGCGCTACCTTGTTGATGTTCCAAGATATAATGATACCTACTGGCGTTAACAGTACCGTCGATGAAGCAAAGGTTTCCGACTCCTCGAGCTGACATACACCCCCAGACCATTAGTGAAGCCGTAAATTTTGTTTTGCTACGAAACAGTAGGGATGAAAAGCTTCAGAAGGAGTTCTTAAGACTCTTGATCTTGAATCTCCCACACATAATTCGAATCAAGACTCGTCGCTCCATATGATACTTCTAAATGTCCAGTTTAGGTGATCACGAACAGACTTTAAGCACCTAAAAGTGGTTTTTCTTTTGCCGTATTGGTGAGTAAAACAATGAATATACTTAAATATAATATGGTAAAATTTAAATAAATCACTTTATAGATTTTTTCAGTTCCTTCCATTATAAATTCTAATGATGTGGAACGTTGATCTTTCTTGATGATTCTTTTTAAAATTTGTCGGTCTCGATTTGTAACAATTGACGGCCTTCCAGTTTTCTTCAGTGCTTTGATATTGCCCGTATTTTTGAATAAACTAATTATATTTCGAATTGAAGACTGATATTTCTCTTATTTTCGCGATGTTGCATTCCAAAATGTTTTTATTGTAATTTTTTATTATTATTTGACTACGCATGTCTTCAGACAAGCATTTACCACGTGCCATTACGAACGTGTACTGCGATTTTTCAGTCAGTCAATAGTTCAATAAGCTAAGCACAAAAATTATGTAATAAACGGTAAATGGCAAGAGAGCAAATAGCAAGATGTCAACTTTTTTTATTGATTGTGTCTAATGATTTTTGAACTAAAAAGGGAATATTGTAAATTTAGAATACTAGACCAACTATTTTGCGTTTGGGCTGTATAACAAACACCGTTATCGTTACGTCTGCAATTGCAGTCTGCTTCTTATTCTTTCGATTTTTCTTAAGATGGTAACCATAATCATCAAATCGCCCTCCCTGATTTTAATACCACACGAATACAGACACAACGGCAACAGCAGACGAGGAGACAAGTCTCTTCAGTTATTTTATTTTTCTTCTCGTTTTGCTATTCCTCGTTCTGTTGTGTCGTTGTGTGTTTTTCTTTCGGTTAATCGGTCGTTTATGATTAGTTTTAGTTTAAGTTATTCGTTCTAAAACATAACACGTGAGTGAGAGACTGAGAACGGCAGCGGTGGTGTGCAACGCGGATTGGCGGCAAATTAAACAAAAATATTAAATTTATATATTTTTTCCCCTAAGTCTAATTTTGTGGCCATCTTTTTGTATTATTAAAATATTTTGTTTACAATAATAAAAAAACAAACAAAAAAATATTCGGCTGTGATATTGTTCTGAAAAAAAATAAAAAAATTCTTAAAAATCATTTAAATAAAAAATTAAACAAACAAAAATCAGTGAATAACTACGTTCAATAAATGTGCAGCTAAAGTACCTACAAATAAATAAGAAAATTCTTATCTAAAAAAAAAAAACGGTAAAACGTTGAAAAAAAAATAGTGCCAGTGTTTTTCTTTTTTCGAGTTATTGAAAAACTTTTATCATTATTCAAATCAAGTCATTTGCCAGGGGCGCTGCGGATATTGCCCCCAAAGTCGAAAGGAATATTCCTGTCATCTCAGCAGAAACCATAGCTGACAAAATGGTAAGTTATCTAACCTAATTGCATATTTTTGTGTTAAACGAATGACATTTTAAATCGCACAAGCTCGAGCAGCAAACTAATAAACGGAAATTAAAAATAAACGCGAAGAACATTTTAAGTTGTTTTATTAATAAAATAATTACACCGTTTATACCTGCCTATAGATCTAACAAATTGTACACAAAGAGATCTCGATTCTCGAGTCGTTTGCTAAAAGAAGAGCCGCAAGCTTGCTAGTCGGAGGAATGATATTGTGATTAATTTTATTTTGGTTAATAAAGCAAGCCTTACGAAATGCATTGCATCTAATAATTTGTGTACGTGCGTGTATTTTTAGATATGTACTTCAGCGCTCGTTCACAAGAAGATGATTAGATTTAGGTGCTTTCTGCTTGTATAGTTGTTCGGTTTGGTTTTAAATGAATGTAACTAAATTATTTAATAAATTATAAATATGTCATGATAATTATCATTAGGTTCAATGTAGGAGGTATAAAGTTGTTTGTTGAGTAGGTATGAATTAAGATGTACATAGGTACGCTTACATGGCAGGTTCAGGTACTAAAATAGTTTTGGTAGACACGTTTGACCTTTTTAAATTTATTGCGCTAGAGAAGACAAATTAAGTAAATTTTCTTAGTAAGGTCTTAGGTTTTAGGTACCTAGTTTGCATAGAGAATTACACAAAATGTTCTTCGAAGCCGATAATTCAATATGTTTATTTTTTCGACACAAATAAACCTTTTAGGGCTATTGTGTGTAAAGTTAAAGATGTGATTCCTGCACATAGACACGTATGTATTGAAATCTTCTAATTCAGAGTATGAAATAACACATTCATGAAAATTCTTATTTCTGGTCCCTGATTAGCCGGATAGTTACCTATTCTTGAATCTCCGTTCATTAAAAAAAAAAAACCTCAACTTCATAGTTCTTTTATGGAAAAATAAGCCAATAGGGTGATGTCGTGTGAGGTCAGCCCTCTGTAGTAGTCGGCTACTTCGTTATAAAAAAGAGAATAATAGTAAACGTTTAGGTTAAACCTCGAGCTTTTTAGTCTTTTTAATTAAATATCAATTTAAAGAAAAATAGTCAAGTTATAAGAAAAGTAATAAATTATTCACCCAGTTTTTTTGCTTATGTACAAACTTGTTAAGTATTTTGTGCTCTAAGTTTTATACTAAATCCATCTATTGGAAACGGAATTTTTCCTTATGCAAAACAACCGTAATAAGCGCAATTTGGCCGATACATCTCCCGAATTTGATACAAACACCAAAAAATCTTTTGTGAAAACAATAATGTCAATGGACAAACTAGTATCTTTCACTGAACTCAAACAAATTCTAGACGACATCTTAACTGAAAAGCTGAAAAACATCGCATCTATGGACGATCTCAAAGGAGTTTGCGCCGAACTCACTGACCGATCTCACTGAAAGCTGCTAATGCCCAGCTGAACCACAAACTGAATTTGATGTCCGAACGTTGCGATCTACTTGAAAGTCAACTAGAAATATATGCTCGGAAACAAAATGAGAGCTCAATAGTAGTTCACCTCCCTTTAATCGCAGAAACCGATGCAACTCATTTTGCAATACAGACTTGCAAGGGGCTTCTTAAGCAATTTCGAAGTAAAAAAATCCCGAGAAATACGCAACAACAACACACAACGCGGAACTGTCATAATGGAACTCCCTTCGGTAGAGATTACGAACAGAATTATTTCCTCGGCTCGCCAGCTTAAAAACACTGGAATAACCATACTTCGCGAACAATCACTTGTGTACCGAAAAAAGAGGAAGTCTCTCATGGATATTAAACGAAAGCTCACTGAAATAAACCAAAACGCTAGGATCTTCATTAAAGGTGATACAATTCAAATTAACAATCACACTTTTATTTACAAATTATCACGAGGAATATGTGTCAAATCCGATTCGGAGTTGTCAAACAGCTTTTCGGAGATAGATCTTCTGAGTTTTTTGACAGCAACGTCAGCCATGAAAATTTCACTGGAAACTGTCCTATGTTTTGACGACGAGAACAAGCTTGTTAAGTGACTCATAGACCAAGTGCCAAGTATGGCTTTCCTCAGAAGCCCACAGACCTTTTGGAGACAAACGTCCATCGTGAGAACAAACGTTGGTCTGCTTTCAAAAATAGCCTACAAGAAAAAACGTATTACTAAACCTTCCCAAAATGTCATCATGAACTATCCCTCAGAACAGCAGAGGACAGCGATCGGGACGTAATAGTATTTAGAAGAGATCGGTGCAGCCGCTGAAGAATCTTTAATCGAGTTGAAACATCATTTAGCCTATCTCTAAAACTAGGAGTCGCCAAGAGGTTGGAAAAATCTTTATGCTCTACAACATGGAAACGAATATGAGGCGATTAATGTACTTTTTCTCTTCAGGGACGATGGACAAATGGTACCACCTTTGCTTGTATTTCCCTGTATGTGCCCTCCTCAAGCTGTTGTAAAAAGTATGCTGGATAAATATGTCTTAGGCTGATCTGAAAGTAGGTAATTTCAGTTCGAGCATTGCGATCAACCGCTAAAGTGGGAATATGTTAAAGTTACAGTGAAGTTCATTGCATCGACGAATCGTTTTGATATCGAATCGTGTGATATTGAATTCTTCGACAGTTGAAAAAATGCAGCAATGGGAAGAAAACAACGTTGCTAATGATCAACGATGGGTGGAAAATTTAAAGCACTTTGAGAAAAGCAATATTCCCAATAATTATTTGCTAAAAATCATGGAGTATATTCTTTGTTTGCCAGGCACTTTAGTAACCGTTGAAAGAGTGTTCTCTTAAATAAAGGAATTATTATGGATTATAGATAAAAGCCGATTGAACATTGTGACGTTTAAGGATCTCCTATACATCAGATACAATATAAAAATGTCAAGCCTTGAGATCGTTGAATTCTTAGCAGTCCATGTCCAAGCAAAAATGCTTGAAGAAGTAGAGTCTGATGGATTTTCCATCATGCATTTAAGAAACCCGACAAAGATTAATGACTAAAACTAAAGTTCTATAAAATTTTAAGATAATGAGCCAGTAAATAAAACTAAGTCTTTTCATATTGTACTAGAGGAGTCTGCGAGTCAGATCTTATTGAAATATAAATAAGATTATTTATATTGCGCAGATTACCCAATTGGAATGAAACTCCTTATTCGATTGCTGATTACAGAATGATTTTATTATTATAAAAACTTCTATTTATATATTAGAAATAAATACTATGCATACTATGATTATATATTAGTAGCTGAGTGAAACACTTAATATAAAAATTATTACAACAGATCTCGCCTGCAATTTTAAGGTAGGTAAATACATGGTGATTCTGGTTTATGATAGGGGAACTGGGGCACATTTGACAATTAATTTTAAAGAGCCTGTATTTTTGTATTTGGTTAATGGATTTCAATCTTTTCTTTTGCATTCAATACGTTGAATGTTTGAGATAGAATTGCCATGCCGATATTCCGTTTTTAACATTTACATATTTTTTAAAAATCAGTTTTTTAAAAAGAGTCATTTTGTCAAAAGTGCCCCGAGCCCGGGGCACCCTTGACTTTGTACTGGGGAACATTTGACAATACCAGTTTAAGCTCAATAAGTCTCACCAAATGTGGTCTTTTTGATGTTAAGATGGATAAAAAAGTCAAACTTAGGGCTGAATTAATTTTGTTCATAAATTTGTCGAAGATTCTGAAAAAAGTTATCAACTGCTAATTTTGAAAAGCCGTTGAGCCTGGCTTAGCTCATATTTTCGGGCTTTTTTAGGGAGAGATTTGGATTTCGTTTTAAAAAACCGTAAAGCCAATCGTCTGCAGCTTTTTTTGAAACTTCCCAACTTGGTGAACAGCGAATGTTATTAGCCTTGGCAAAGACATAAACAAATTTCTTAAAAGTTTCTTTTGATAAACCATTAAGCATAGAAAGAACACTTCTTTAAATACTAAACCAACTCTTTTTCTTGAATTTTTGTGAACGTCTATCGCGCTGTATATATTTCGATTGAAAAGGAAAATCTTCGTTATACTTTCATTTCCCGAATCGGAGCAATCTTTTAAGGGATCCTGCTTTTTCATGCGCATTATCAATGTTGTTCTATTGAAGCCATATTTTCTAGCTGCATATGTAGGTGTTCCACGATTTTTTCGGATGTCTGAAATAGCTCTCTTTACTTTTTCTTTGTCGATTGAGTTTTTATTTGACTTTTTCTTGTAGTTGCGAACCATTTTTCCTGAAAAAATTAACATGTAACAATCGAAAATGAAGAGTCGTGTTATCAGGATCAATATGGGGCACTTTTAACAAATGTAAGATGTACCCCTAACACAAGTCAAATGTGCCCCATTTGAAAAAGTCAAATGTGCCCCAAAGGTTGCTTACAGCTATTTTTTTTTATTTTCCTTAATTAATGTTACACTTTCACAAAATTTACTTTAATTTATAAATTTTAAATGGAAAGCACTATCAAAATAATGTTTCACAATAAAAATACACTTTCACAAAACTCATACAATGCTTACGTACCGTTGGTGGAAAATTACATCAAGTATCTGGAAATCACAAAAACGCGTGTTGCTCGTAGAAAAGTTGAAGCAAGCCTGTCACAGTTTACTACATTGTTTTTTAAATCAAATAAGGCGCCGTTTTCAATCCCAATTTTTCTTCTTAAAGGCTACGTTCACACTTAAAATCGCAAAGTCAAATGTGCCCCAACGTCAAATGTATCCCAGTTTACCCTACATAGCTGTGTCCACGGTGATACCCGCGACGATCGAGATAAAAAGTACCCCATGTGATTTTCTGACCCCTAAACTATCACTTCCTATGCAAAAACTTGTGTAAATCCTTTCTCTATGCAAAATGAGGACAAATCTATCCCTCGGGAATCGTACATTTTATCAGGGTAAGAAGTAGGTAGGTAACCCATGTTACTTGTCATACCTGGTCACCCTAGAAATATCAATAAATAAATGCATGAATGTATCAATTTCTTTAATTCTGTTCATGAAAATGAACAATCAGCTTTGTTTCCATTTGGCTAAAATGCATGTGCTTTACTCACTCTTCGTCAAACCAGACATTTCATTTTGGAGGCCGTGTGAATCCCAGCACTTTAGAAGCAGAAGGTATGAATGTAGATAAGAAGCCACTAGTTCTTTACCCTTAATAAAGGACGGAGGACTTCTTATGAGATGACAGAGCAACGATCGGTCTCTTGTGTTTGTAGCCATCTGATATTTAATTTTCTTGTATTGGTCTTTAGAAAGATGTCCTCTTGGATAAAAGTAGTTCTGATTCAGTAGTTCCTAAGAATGTGCGTACCTACGTCTTGGTTGGTCAGTCGAGTTTCCTACTATGCATCCGACATATTCCTGGGAAAGAAAAAGACAAGCTTAATCCTTGAAAAAAATAAATAAAATCTTGCTTATGTATCGAAACCTCAAACGCGAGGTGACATCATCAGAAAAGAATTTCTCATTTCTGTTTAGTCAAAAACAAACACCCAGCTAATTGAAATTGGAGAAAGTTTAATTAATGCATTTAAGCAAGCCCAACAATTGAAATTTCAATACCAACATGCAAAAAATTACTCATACAACAAAATAATTCCCAGCACGATCAATGCCTTAACAGAACAGTCAATTTCTTATGATGCGATCTTTTAAACGTCCCGCTTTATTTATTACATCCAAACTATTTCCCAACCTCCTCGTTCTCATTTTAAATCCCTTCCCTTCCTAAAAAAAGACGATATTCGTTCATACATTCAAAACCCATATACCTAAATAGAAACGAAAGTCAACCCTAGTTTCCTAGAATGCTCTGAAGCTTAATTGAATTTCTTTGCCATACATTGATTAACCCGATTGAAGCCGTCTGCTTCCAATTAAAATAGTTTCTGAATAACCAAAAATAAAATTTAGAAAAATAAACCAACAATGGGGATTAAGAAATTCCCCATTTATGGGTTTAAGTGCAACCAAGGCAGGCAAATACCCATTAACTTCCAAATACAAACCTAAATACAGTCACAAGCAATCCAATTTAACATCCAAACACCAAAGTTTGAGCATAGAATCTAGTATCTTTGTCTCGATCTTATTAATACCATTCCACATTCAACAGATGCGCACAGGGTTCATTTATTGTGTATGAAAACTATTTTTCTCGTTAATTATCAAGAATAAAAATGAGTATCTTCTCTGTGGGCCAAACTCTACACACACATGTAGAATGTTCACACAAATTTAACGACACCATACCAATAATTTTATATAAACCAGCTATAGCCAGAGAATATGTAATAAAAACAATTTAAGCGAGTATGAACGACTAAGTTCATAAATCCATCTGGAAGTTTTGAATCCGAATCTTATGAACCTCAAGTCAAAGGGAGATTAAATCTGAAAACCCTGACAGACAGACACACACACCATCACCGCCTCCCCACTGCACCGCCATTGAACCATTGCAACAAGGAGTAAACATAAACATCCATACATGCATTGCTTAGAAGAACATCAACATTTTCTTCCGAAGAGACACAACAAAATCGAATTAAAACAAAAATCATGTTTACTTATCCCGTGCCACACCCACTATCAGTGCATGAGCGTCTTTTGGGTCGTTTCTCGTACAGTCAGTTTTCGGTCGGCCGATTCGATCAATGTGATCAGTCATCCCAACCGAACAGATACACTTTCCAGAAATTAATCCTCTTCTCGCTTGATTTGGAGTTTAAAATGAAAAGGGGTTCACATCATTACCCAGCAGTCGTTATCCCACCACCAACGATCGTATGTTGCTTTTAAAATACCTCGAACTATCCAAGTTCGGTTAGAATTAACCCTTTCCAAAAACACTCGTATTCTTAAAACCGAGGGTCCCTCATTTGTCTCCTTATATTTAAATACATTCTGCGTAGTTATTATAATTTTATTTAGCTTCTTCCAATTCGCTTTTATTCAAAAATGTTCTCATGCTTGAGTTGTTGAATAATTTTAATGGTGACTAATTGCGATTGGTTGTCAATTGGTTAGCATGCTGCAGACTAATAAATTAATGACAAGCAAACGCTAGCGAATATCGAAGGAGACCTATGAATGATTTTATAATTTTGATCGGGAACAAACAGCCCCACTGACAGAACAACACACGGTCGGTATGAATATAGGGGCCCGCATTCTATGGCGAATATTTTTGATTGTATCTTAAAGGCTTGTCTATCTGAATAGTATCTTTTTCTTTGA
This sequence comes from Sphaerophoria taeniata, assembly GCA_943590905.1. Lineage (NCBI taxonomy): Eukaryota > Metazoa > Arthropoda > Insecta > Diptera > Syrphidae > Sphaerophoria > Sphaerophoria taeniata. Next base: position 2,339,052 of record OX016540.1, read on the forward strand.
AAAGTTGTAAGACTAGGCGATCGATCGCTGCCGCGCAGTGAATGACTGAATGATGGGAAGGGGGTGTTCGAGTAAGCGACATGCGTGCACAAGTTGGGCTACCAATTTCATTTCGATGTGGGTTAATTTGGGATTTTTAATAAAACATTTCGGGCATGGAATTTTTCAGGCACCACTTAACACGACTAATTGATCTATTTCTTGAATATACAAATAGCTGGCGATAAAGTCTAGTGAGGGGACTACATCAGCGAGTTAATAAAACAAAACAATTAAAAATTAAATTCACTAAATTTTGAGTTAGTACTAAAAGATGGGTTAATATGGAGAAACTTCGAGGACGAAAGTATGTATGGATACTGCTGTTTCGTTCTGGTTTATGTTTTAGAAGTGAGTTTCTTGTCCTTCAGGAAGCAGTAAGTACCAGTGATGCTGATGTTGGATTTTGTGCTGCTAAAGTAACGATAATCACGACCAATTTTCGTAAATGAATTTCATTCTTTGAAGGTAATTGACGAACGACAAATAGGTAGTATCGACATCGAACCAGTAAGAATGACGGTACCTTTATTAATAAAAGGGATAGTTCAGCGATACCTTCTTGAAGCAGTGTTTGGATATTTTTGCGTAATACCCCGTTGACACATGCTTTGATTTCTCTAATCATTCATTTCGATATACTACACTATTATATACCTACTATTATAAAAATGTTACCAAATGGGCCACAACATGTGGACTTGGAGCTAACCCGAACAAGACTGAACTGATGGTATTCACTGCCAGAACTAAAATATCCTCCTTTCCGCTTCCGAGATTAAATGGGCAATCACTTATACTTTACCCAACACATCTAAATATCTAGGTGATTCCTCGATCCCAATAACTGAATTGCAAAAGTAACATAGAAGCAAGCTTTCTACTCCTGTAATAAAACCTATGGCAAAAAATGGGGCCAAACATGATTCTCTGGATTTACACGGCGACAGTTGGTCCCATTCTGACATATGGATCAATTGTTTAGTTATTGCTGTACAATATTGAAAAGTTAAAAAGAGTACAAGGAACTGCCTGCATTGGAATTAGGGGAGGAATAAGATCTTGTCCCACTGATGCACTTACGGTCATTCTGAATCTCTTACCCATAGATCTTCACATTAATGAAGCAGCTATCTTGCAACGCCTTGAGGCTAATGGAATCCATTTTGTGAATTACAAAATCTTTCGGTCATAGTAAAATTCTAAATTTATACTTTACCTAAAAAAATAAAATTAAAATACCCTCTGACTACACCAACCTTTAACTTTGGAAAAGTATTTAAGGTTGACTTCCCATCCAGATTGGATTGGATAAGTAATGGTCCCACAAATGATTCCTACATCACCTTATATACTGACTGACTGCTCAAAGATGGAGCTCGGTGGCAGGGCTATTGTCTTCTCTGAAGAACTAGGTATTAAAAAATCATTTCGACCGCCCGATAATTGCAGCGTTTTTCAGGCTGAAGTACTAGCGATTAGACAGGCATGTAGACTACTTAAACAAGCAGTCACATTCGACAGCAATACCAAAAATATAGCAATTTTTACTAACAGCCAAGCAGCCATCAAGGCTATAGACAACTGCCTGACGAAATCCAAAATCGTTAGAGTGCTAGCAAGAACTCGCAAGCTTCAACGATAATATAAAAAAGTATTCTTGTTTCGGTACCAGGACACAGTGATATTCTGGGAAACGAAATTGGTGACGAACTGACCAGGATGCGATCCAACCTTCAAGAAGCTTTAGCTGAGAAAGTAAGGATTAATTTGGGAGTCTTAAAAACAGGCATTCAAAACCACTTTCTCAAGAAATCCAACGAAAGAGGGAAAAATCTCACCAACTGCATTATTCCAAGGCAGACATGGCTCACTTACGATCATAAACGCACCAAGGACCTTCTGTACTGGCCTATATCAGACACTAGCAGAATTGTTGCTATTTGTAAAGGCCCCTGACCAATCGGACAACATGCCCTGAGACTTGGTATTCCCTTCAACGAGTTCTGCCGTAGCTGTAGAGATGTGGAGCAAAGGGAGATACTTCAGCATTTTTTGTGTGAATGCTCAGCCCTACTTAATGCCAGAACGATGGCTTTTGAGGCTTCTTTCCTACATTATCTTAGCGAACTCTAAAGTATGAAGATGAACATGATTCTTTATAATCAACAAAATCAATTGGATCTAGCTAATCCATATTTCCACTATGCACCAAACACTGTAATTTTTTCTAATAAGGTATTCTTTTTCAGGTACTCTCGGGTTTTTGGTATCAAAAAGGGCGAACTCAAGCGCTGATTGTGTTCCGTGGGCAGCGTCTGCCATGAAATACCTACCTACCTAGATACCATCAACAAAAATAAATCACAAAGAGAATCTTAGGTTAACGTCACTTAACTATTCCGGGATCAAATTATTTTTATTAATGAGAAATCTTAACCCATAGATTAACTCTTATTCTATGGGTTAGTTCACCAGAGGAATAAGAGTGGAATAGGCGTTTTTTTAATGCCCATCAAGTTAGCACTACAACTTTGGAATTTAAAAAAAGTAATTATGCAATTAATTGTCGTGAATTTGTCGTAAATTTGTCGTGAAACAAAAAAATTTGTCGCGTACTTATTTTAAAAGTTAGCCCCTGGTAGTGCTAACTTGATGCGAAAGTTAGCACTACAACCCCAGATTAGATTTTTTTTTGTTAAAAGAAGTTAATTACTACCACCCCAGATTAGCTACACCGGACAAGCAAACCGAAAACTGAGTATGCAGATAATTGTCGTGATTTTGTCGCTGGTAAGTAGCAAAACAAAAAAAATTCCAAAATTTTTTTTGGAATTTTTGGAATTTTTTTTTTTTTAAATGACCCCTGGTAGTGCTAACTTGATGCGAAAGTTAGCACTACAACCCCAGATTAGCTTAACTGGACACGTAAACCGAAAACTGAGTATGCAGATAATTGTCGTGATTTTGTCGCAGGTAAGTAGCGAAACAAAAAAAAAACCAAAAATTTTTTTGGAATTTTTTTTAATCAAAAAATGGGTTTACATGCAAAAATACAATTTTGACTTTAAACCCCAATAACTCATCTAAATATTGAGTTACAAAAAAACTAAAGACAGATTTGATACATACCTATTGATAAAAATAAAGAAATTTCTTAAACTAATATTTTGCTTTTTTTTTCTTTTTACGAAAAATCCAACAAATTGAAATAAAAAAATGAAAAACTAACTGTGAGTCCTTATATTTGTTAGACAAACATTGTAGGAAACAAAGATGCGATTTTTAAGCGGTTTGATTTTCATCTTTTAGTTAATTGTTTCTTCTTTAAGGGCGCTATAAACTATGGTGGGTTTGGCAAGCAGAAGTCCAAAATCACCCATTATCTTGTCGATATTAATTGTATTATTACAAAATGTATTATAGTGTTGGGCCAAAAGTTGAAAAAATTGAAAATTTAGAAAAAATTTCCCTAACACGTGGTAATATTTAGTGATTGCAGTCAAAGGCCGACTGCTTCTTATCTAAAGGCGCGACAAAATCGTTTATGGAATTTCTGGCAAGAAGGGGTCTTACGACAATTGTTGGCAACAAATTTGGTTCAAAAAAGTGTTAAGGGAAAAAAATTTCATATGGTATTTACTTCATTTAATAACAAAAAAAATTCCAAAAATTCCAAAAAAAATTTTGGATTTTTTTTTGTTTCGCTACTTACCAGCGACAAAATCACGACAATTATCTGCATACTCAGTTTTCGGTTTACGTGTCCAGTTTAGCTAATCTGGGGTTGTAGTGCTAACTTTCGCATCAAGTTAGCACTACCAGGGGCTAACTTTTAAAATAAGTACGCGACAAATTTTTTTGTTTCACGACAAATTTACGACAAATTCACGACAATTAATTGCATAATTACTTTTTTTAAATTCCAAAGTTGTAGTGCTAACTTGATGGGCATGTTTTTTTAAATGTGTTGTGAATAGACTTGGTTGACAGTTTGTGTCGATTAAAGTTGTATTCTAACAGCCCTATTAATAAAAACTGCAGATATGTCTTCTAATTCACCAATTAACAAAAACATTGATTAAAAGATAATGCATGAATTAACATTTCCTAATAATAAAAATATAAGCACCCTGCGATAGCTAATTGACGTTTAGATAAAAATTAGTACCAAAATCTACTACAATTAACAAGAAACCTGTAGTGACCATAGATTATAAATTGGTTTGCACATATACTTTCTCATCTAATCTCAACTTTTACACACACACTGTCTCATTGAATTGCATTTAAGCGTGTGACGTTTAGAACTTCAATTAACTCGTTAATCCACCTACTTTGGTGTATTAGTTAATTGACAAGTTAAGTAACGTCAATTAACTCAATTTTTGTTTTATTGATAAGATTTTGCACTTAAGTCACTGATTAAAAATAATTCAGGTTTGATTTTCGTTTATTATTAGGGGTGTAAGTTCTAAGTTAGCAATGCGTCATTATATTTCTTTCAAAAAAAGTTATCAACATTACTTTCTCTTTGATAAAAGCCTCTTCTAAAGACTCACTAGGTAAATAAATCAAAATAGGTACTTATCTTGCAATTAGTTCTGTTCTGTTCCACATAAAAAGATGTCTCATTCATATTTCTTTAAAAATTTATGAATACACACAAAAGTATCCAAGAATCATATCCAAACAATCAAAAATGTTATTCCTTTATTTATATAACAGTGCGAGAGAGCACAAACATGCCGCCCAAAGTTACTCAGCAAACTCGAAAATACAAAATAGCAGTCGTAAAAGCGCACACCTGGACGTATTCGTCATTGTTGCCGCACACCGTACGTCACGTCACGTCGTCATCGTAGGTTGGATAGGTCTAGTCTAACCTAAAACATCTTGTATATGAATGTTGGTATGGTATGGATTTAATAGGCTAACAAAAACCTAAGTGCCAAGCAGCTCGACGACAAAGCCCCATTTTCCTGATATAATTTCGAATACCTAACATAATTTTGAATGTGAAATTCACTAAAAATGAGTCACAATCGCGCTTAGCTAGTTTTGGCATTGTGCACTTTGTTCTCAGTTGTTTTGTTGCTATTGCTTCAATTGTGTATTTGAACTTAAAAATCGTTAAGTCGTTCCTTATCTTAATTTACACAAAGTATATTTTGCTTCTTTTTTTTGTATATATTAAACAGTACACCCGCCTCGGCGGCGATGGTGTGGGATTATTATGTTACTTTTAAATTAGTATATCGCTAGTGGTATAGTTTATTTTTCTGCTGGTGTTTATCAATTTCTGTCTCTCTTTTTTTTAAAGCTGGGGCTTATAGTAAGTTGGTGCTTTTGCATGTATGTACGTATGTGTATAGCTGCAGGAAGTTGCCTTAAACTCATTTCCTATCGTCTGCAAAGTTTGCTTGACTAATTTTATTTGATTGTTTGTTTTACTCGTAGTTGTATTTTGTTTGCGGTTCGGTGGAAATATTTATACCTAAAGTTATCTTCTAACTTAGTGAGTAAGCGAGTTATCATTTTGTTTTGGCTTGAGTAATGGTTTTTTAGTGGGAGTTTTAGGTAAGTAAGTAACAAAAAGTACCCTTTACTGTCGCAGGATATCCCTTCTGAATTCTGATCACTACCGAGAATTTTTTATGTTTATCAATTCGAGGAACTGAATGAGTTGCTTCAGTACGAAAACGTTTACTTTCAGAACCACTGATAAGGATCTTGTCTCTTTTGTGCGAGTTTAGTCCCTACTCCTTGTTTCTAATTCCAATTTCAGCTTTGCTTACTTACTTAAGGTGGCGCTACAGTCCGTTGTGGACTTGGGCAGTGGCGGCGCAAGACCAAAATTTTATGTGGGCAAGACAGATTTTGCGAGGCCCTATTCTGTGGCGACCTGAAGACGGATTTCAAGAACTAATAAAAAAAAAAAACATTAACACTGCTAAGTTTTTATTCATAAAAATATAAATTGTCATCTGCACTTTTGTATACATTTCTTAAAGTGTATATTTAAAATATTTAGATTTCTTAATTAAAGGAACAGAAATTTCCTGCTTTTCACTTTACTAAATTCTTTAGTTATTATTTCGTAATTCAGCCTAGATGCCATGTCTGATTCAATTGATAAAACAGCCAAAGCTGAAAGTCATTCCTGGCTCATTGTGTTTCTAAAATATTTTTTTATTAATTTTAATTTTGAAAAATCCTTTCAGCAGAGACTGTACTTACCGGAATTGTTCACAAATAGGGTAACTTTGGGTAAGAAATAAAATGAAAAGGCGTAGAATTTGCTCATGAAAATTCATTATTTGGCTTTTCTAAATCGTGACGGTGACAGAAATCGTGCATATCCTTATCAATTTAAAATTAAGAATGATTAAAGTAAGAAAACACATTAAATTGAAACAATAAATTTCTGTATTTTCTCGAAAACTAAGAAATTTAAATTTTTTGTTTTCATTCAAACGAACAATAATTAAATGTTTTAGTATTTTTAATTTCCAGCACTGAGGCATGAAGCTCTTATGCATGAAGCTTAGTAGGTATTACTAACACAGGGATGCTCTCTGCAAAAACAATGAAAAACTGAATTGTATTCGGTTTTGGAAACGATCTCGCGGCCACTTCTAAGGAAAAATGAATTATAAAAACACCGAAAATTTTTTCGGTTCATTTATATTAGTTTTGAAACTAAACAAATCTACATATTATTTATGTAAATTTTTCCCACATTTTGAATTTTGAGACAAGAAGTTGTTTATGTAATGCAAATAAAGATGACGAATATTTTCACGTTTTGTCCAGGTTAAAACGAAAACAGCAACCCTGTTTGCTTTTTTTCATGTTTTTTCTATTTTTCGAGAACAAGAATCAAATTGACAATGAAACTGATAACTGATACCTGTTAACTTCTAAATTCAATTGCGCTAATCAACAATTCTAGTTTGATACTACCTTAAAATGACGGTTGATTCATGATTGAAACTAAAATTGTTCATTAGCGGACTATAATTTTGCGCCAATCTTTTTAAATATTTGAGTGCGTTCCTACCTTGCAACATTCCTTACTATAAGACCTAAGTTTCGGCCTAGAGTTTCGGAACACATCCAAAATCTTAACTTCTAATGTTTTCGTGGTGAGTTTAAGAAAAACGTGTTATGACAATTTCAAAATTCAATCTAGCAACCTACGGTTAATTTGAAAATATGATAGTAAACAAAAGAGAATTGTCACAATGGAAAAATCTTACCTCATCTCTTTGTTTTTATAACTCACATTATTATTCATGCACACGAAAAGAAAAAAAATGAAAATTGCGGGATCTAGGGAGTAAAACGTAAGACAGTTTCACATCTTATTATTATTATTTAGTTAATCTTTGCTAGCGACTGCGTTGCGTCTTGCGTGCGTGTGGTACTTTAATCTGATTGGTTGGCTTCCTAGTAAAGAAAGTAAAAAAATAAAACAAGGGATTCCCCGCACTCGTCGACGCGTCAAGGATTAACTTGCGATAGTTACGCAACGTAACAAATGTTGCCAGACTAAAACAATATTTCACAACAAAATTAATTAATTTCTTTTTTTATTTTATTCTCACAGAAGCAATGCATACAAATTTTTGAAGCGCGAAGCCCCTTGTACCGCGAGGCCGTGGGCGATGGCCCACGTCGCCCACGCCTTACGCCGCCTCTGGACTTGGGCCTCAATTAATAGTCTCCGCCAGCTAGCTCAGTCTCTAGCTAGTTGTCTCCAGTTTTGCACTCCAAGTTGATTGAGGTCCTCTTCCACTTGGGTGCCCCATCTGAGTCACGGTCTTCCCCTACTTCTACGTCCCTCGGGAATAGTGTCGAAGGCTTTCCGGGCCATAGCAGTCCATCCGCCCGCTCTAAACGACCGAGTCATCTGAGTCTCTGGACCTTGAAACCTTCTTCTCCATTCCCCATCAATCCAAAGGGGGCCGAATATGACCCGAAGAACTTTGCTCTTGAAACAGCCTAAGGCACATTCATCCGATTTTGTCAAGGTTCACGCTTGTGCAGCATACAGCAGGACTGGGATGGTTAGGGAGTTATATAATTTTACCTTAGTTGAGCGAGAGAGGGCTTTTCCACTCAATTGCTTTCTTAGCCCAAAGAAACAGCAAGAGTTATTCTTCCTCTGATCTCGGCGCTGGTGTTATTGCCCGTGTTAATATAGCGGAGCCTAGAGACAAACTCCTCTACTACCTTGAATAAATTGTATGCGTCTATTATGACGTTCTGTCCAAGCCGTCGGTGTTGGGTGTACTTCCTTGAAGACAGCATATACTTCGTTTTGCCCTCATTTAACGCTAAACCCACTTTTGCCACTTCTGTCTCAATTCTCACAAAGGCGCCATTGACATCACGCTGTGTTCTTCCCATTATATCAATATCATCGGCGTACGCGAGAAGATGAACAGACTTTTGGAAGATAGTGCCTCTGCTGTTGACGGTGGGGTTTTGCACTCTCGTTGCCAAGCTTGATGGCGCAGCGTGAGTTCTCCATCGACATTTTGCACAAGCGAACGAGCTTGGCAGGGATGATAAAACTAGACAAAGCTTTATACAGTTCGGCTCTGTAGATAAGCTCTGATCATACGTGGCCTTAAAATCGATGAAAAGGTGGTAGGTATCGATTTGGAGTTCATAGATTTTTTCCAGGTTCTGCCGCAAAGTGACAATTTTGTCGATAGTTGACTTTTATGGTCTGAAGCCACATTGATAAGTACCAATTAGATTGTTGACGAAAGGTAGTTGGCGCAGTTTAGAGGATCTCCCTTCTTCAGGATCGGGCAAACAATACTGAGGTTCCATTCATCGGGCATGCATTTTTTCGAAGGTATCTTACAGGTCGGCAGCTAGCCCATTTACCCCAGCGGCTTTGTTGGATTTCATCCGTGATATTCCCGTTTTCACTTCTTCTAGGTCGGGTTCACGAAATTGTTGGCTATCATCGAGTCCGATGAAAGGCTACGCCTTAACACAGCCTTCAGAAGTAGGTAGTCTTTATCTCTGCAGGCATCGGTTCTTGCTCGATGACCCAGAGCCAGCTGCTTTCCGGTAGAACCTCCGAACTTCATTCCTGCTGTTGGCTCTCTCAACATCCTCGGTCTGACGCTTCTAATGCTCCCTTTTTCTCATTAGAAGCTGGCGTTCCTCTCTCTTCTTGTTCTTCTCTGCAGCGCAACTTTGTATGCCTACTGCTTGACTGCATCGGCCTGCCTGCCTTCTTCGTCAAACCAGGGGTTTCGCTTTGGTGGCTGTGTGAAACCTAATACAGTAGAGGCGGTATCTCTAGTTTTCTGGAAATGTTGCCACTGATCTTCGATACTGTCGGCATAGGACTTCTTGAGAGGTTGCTTGACAATCGATCAGAGAAGAATCTGGCGATCTCTTGCGATTTCATTTTAACATTAAAACGAAAAAAAAAAACACTCCAATCTAAACTACAAGAGCACGAATTCCAACATCCCCTAAAATTTAGACACATCGTTCAAAGCCTCATTGTAAGTAAAATCAACAATAATGTCGAAATAAATTTAAAAAAATGTGCACGACTCGGTCATACGAACTTGCTCCTGTATTCCAAATACTCATACAAAAAATTTAATTCATAAATAAAAATTTAAATTGAAATATCTACCTCAAAAAAAGATTTTATCTGAAAAAAAATTATGTCATATGATTTCTTAAGAAATTGTTGATTTTTCAAATTTTTTTTTTTAATCGTCGGAGCGGTTTTTTTTTAAATTAATTTTTTATATATAAAATTTTTCGAAAATGTCTAAAAATTAATTTGGGTATGCAGTATTCAAGAATGTAAAACTATACATTTTATAAGTAAATTTCAATTTTTAATATTGATCCGTTTTTAAGATACAGAATTTAAAAAAAAAAGTTTAAGAATATTTTTAAAAAATCCAAAAAAAATTTTGACATTTTTTTGAATACAAAATATTATTTGAGCAATATAAACGTACTTTCAGAAAAAAAATTACCCTGATCGAGCTTTTACTTTTCGAGAAAATCTGATAACAAAAAAACGGTTCTATGGGCGGTACCGTTTTGGAGCAATACAAAAAAATTTTTTTTACATAAAATACATCAAAGTTTTTTTTAGTTTAGTTTAGTTTATTTTATTGATTGTATGCCTATACAGTAAGAATATACTTCTTATGAGCTAGTATAAGGCTATTATTATAAAATTCAAAAATGAAGATAACTAATATTGAAAATTGAAAGAAACATGAAAAATGAACAAAACAAGGTGTTAAAAAAAAGAGAAACAATAAAAGATAAAATACTTGCTTTACATTACATTACATTTCTGACATTAATATTAATTTTGGTCCTGAAAATATTTTTTTAATTCTCTACGAAACTGAGGCTCACCTGTAACCCTTCTCAAATCTCTAGGAAGTGAGTTCCAAAGCCGAATGACGTTGATGAAAAATTGTCTTTCTGATGTAAGACACGAATAACGTGGCGGTACGAGTTGAATGGATCTGTTCGAGGTACCGAATTGAATTCTTTCGAATAAACAATGAGGTTGTTGCGACTGAATAATTTTAAACAAGACAATGAGACTTCGAGAACGCATAAGTTGATCGAACGATATGTCGAAAATAAGTTTATTGATTGATATTATTTTTAAACAAAAATTTTCGAGGAAGTTTTAAAAAAATCGTAGGAGCCGTTTTTGAGAAAATTGAAACTTTTGGTTTTTGGCCAAAAAAATCGTATGGTGGCTACCCTAAATTTTGATCTTAAAAAAAAAATCAAAAAAACGACCCACGCGAATTCGCTCAAACCCTTAATTTTCAAGTTTCAAGTCAATCGGACCAGAGGTTAAGGCTGTAGATGCGTTTACAGACAGACAGACAGACAGACAGACAGACAGACAGACGGACGGAATCGCCGGACCCACTTTTTTCGACTTCTCTATCATCGTAATGTCATATCTCATCATTACCTAAAATTTTTTTTTACGAATTCAATACTTGCCATATATTCTATATGTCGCAAGTAAAAAAAGAGTCCCAACTTCGATTTTATTCTTTTATTCCAATTTGTTAAGACAAGCACATTTTATACTTTAATTTCTGAATTATTCTGCTTGATGAACCTTAACGAATATCGATGTATATGTACCTACATATAAACGTAACGTAAACTAAGCAAAATCAACATCATAACATAATCGACGACATCTACATCACGAGTACAGCTATCTGTACCAACCTTTTTGAGTTCCAATTCCATTTCCAAGCTCCAATACAACAACGACAACGATTGCTCATTACTCAAAGCATAAGGCAAAATTCACACTCCTCCTATTTGATTGCATCTCCTTACCCTGCCCAGTCTGCTCGACCCGCTCCGCACCTACAACTTTCTTCATCATCATCGCCGTCGTCTTCATCGTCGTCGCGGTCGTTTGTTGTCGTTTTGTTTAATGTTCACATCAAATGCTTATGAACTCACGAAAAACTGTGTATCTCTTCAAAATTTCGAATGTCATCGAACCATAAAGTATAGAATAATACGCATCCACTTTTATAAGTGCCTTCAGTTGTTTTTTCTTTTTTTTTTTTCTTATTATTTTTATTTATTTTGTTCGAGTAAGAAAACCTCATTTCAATTGACGAGGCTGAGCGTTTTCTTGACAAGCGAAGCTATATTGGATCTTTTAGGGTACTTAGAGCACAGGCGAAGCATAAGACTGATTTTTGGGTTTATTCCAAACAAATGTAGTTTTTTAGTTATTGTATCTAGATAGATTACCTTCTTGCGATGTTTGATGCCGGGGATGTATGTATTTGGTGTAACTACTCGTACTCGTTATTTGAAGATAGTTCACTGACTTGGGGACTGGTAAATGGGGAATAGGAATTTCTTGATTCTTTGTACTTACATTTGAATGAATAAAGTGATCAGCGTTTTTTTTTTTTTTGAAATCTTTCAAAGTAAAGAGAACAAAAGATGGAGGTGTATAGAGACTGCCAGCCGTTGACTTTGTGTCAGTTAAATTGTTAATCATTATTCTTAAGTTTTATATTTTTGTGTGTACGCATTTCTGAGTTCTATTATCCCAGAGACTTCAGTCTTTTGATTTCATTAGTCATGATGATAGACAATTGAGCCAGTGGTGACGGTGGAGGCACGGGTACCTATACCTTACCTACCTGGGTCATTTGAATGTTTTAGTATTGTTATAAGGAATATAAATGCTATGAGATACTTTTGTATCTTTTAAGTAGTTGGCGGTAAATCGACACAGATTGAGATAGAGAAAAGATAATCTTTGTGATGTTTGATATATCACGTTTCGTTATTGGGACTGTTTTTTTCTCTGGTTTGCTGAAGTGGTTTATTCAAAAGGAATATTTCGATAGTTTGAGAAGTTTGATGGGAATAAAACAGAGAACTGAATTCCAATGAAATTTAAGATTAAATACGAAAAAAAGGTTAGAGGATTAATTGCATTAGTTTTTGGGGCCTACTTAGAGCTTAAAGAGTACCTTATACACATCGTATATATTACGGTTCAAAGCCCGACTACGACGTTGGAAGTGGTATTTACTCAAAACAAATGAATCTCAGTCTGTCATATAGAGTTCCCAATCAATGTAGTGTGTTCCAGACAGAGGAATGGCGACAAAAGAGGCACTATCCTGGCTCAAAGGTAGTGTCCATGGCTTAGTGGTTAGGTGCGTTGGCTGCTAAGCAGAACGTTGTGGGTTCGAGTCCTATTCGTGCCCATAGTTTTCATTTCATCTTTCACGGACACTGCCTCTTGCGAAGACCTGACAAAACTTCAACAGCCTTATTTATTAGATTTCACTAATACTCGTTTGATACCCGGAATAGTTATAACGAGTTTAAGCACGTACATCAACCTATTCCTATTCCTTATTTATAAAATATTTTATTACTCGTTTTAGTTATGCCTGGCTTATGTCAAATTTTGCTATTAAAAATTGACCAATCTAAAACTCCTGTAAACAAATTTGACACCTTTGTATATTTATTCGTCAAATAAATATACAAACCTGACACTGACTTTCATTTTTTCAGAAAATAATTAATTGAAGAGCAAAATATTGATTTTTGGGACTGCAAAAGTACCGGCAAAAGTAAGTATGAAGAAGAGGAACGGTTCCAAATAATTTTAAGAACCATGTACGGTCCGAAGATTAAAATTAAATAGCCTTTTTGGATGCAAATTCTCCTGCAACATAATAGCAAATTTGACAAAACAATTGTTTGACACATTTTGATATTTATACCGATTTATTCCAGCTTTAAACCTACTATAAATCAGTTTAGCTTATTCCGACTCTAAAACTTGTTTATTTTTTTTTTATTTATAAGCTTTTCAGTATTAAAGGAGTATTAAGGTCGGAATAACTTTATTCTGCTTCTAATACTCGTTTATAAATAAGGCTGCAAGAGTATCAATCTGTCATGAAAAACTGCTTCTCAACTTTGCCGTTCGGAATATGCCTTAGATTGTAGGTGCCCTCAATTCTTCACACGCACCCAGATAATTGCTTATGAGAGTAAGCCACTTAGGCTTTGGCTCTTCAAGAGCTGTCGCTCAAGGAAAACGTTATATCTTGCAAGGATATACGTATATCTTCTCGGACAACCAAACCGCTCGAAAATCTCTCGCGTCTGTCTCCACAAACTCTTTTATAGTCCACGACTGTCAATCATCTCTGAATGAGATGAAAGAACAACTGCCTATGAATTCTGTAAAAGCTGCTTGGACGCGGAGGAAGAGGAAACAGTCCAACACCTTCTATGTACATCGTACATGTCCGGCAATCTCCAATAGAATGAATAACTATCTCGGTCATCCCATCTTCGATACTACCAGTGAACTGGCAACGATCGACACAAGATGTCTCTCTAATTTCATTAAAAGTAAAAAATGGTTTGTTTAAGTTCATTACTCTCCCATGAGTAACTTCTTTAGTGGTATTTCAATGGATCCTTGAGGTCTAAGTGAGTCAACAACATCTGGACAGCCACTCTAACTTAACCTTAGGTTAGGTTAGGTTGAACGGGCTGATAGTTGATGTTGCTACCATCACACTTAGATCAATGTAGATCCATTGTGGTACCCCGAAGTGTTGTAACTTCCTGAAAAGATATAATAAACTATGAATCATGTGGTTCGTTTAACCATTTAGAGGTCTTGACAAAGTTTAGTAAACTTTTGCCTGGCAGTTCTGATAGTTCCTCTAGTTCATTAAAGAAGAAGTTGCCTAGAGTTTTCTTCCTAGCAAGACAGAGCGAAGGACAGTGGCAGAGAAAATGAGCAGTGTCTTTATGCTCGTTTTCATCACCGCAGCCTCTACAAAGGTCATCAGTACTGAGCCCCATCTTCTTCTTATGGTAGCCGAGTAGGTTGTGTCCTGTAATAATGCCGATAAGGGATCTTAGGGAGGGTTTATTAAGAGTTAAGATCCAATCGGATCTTTTCTTATCGTATCTAGGCCATAGCTTCCTGGTGTTAACACAGGTTTCTAGGAGATTCCATCTGTCATTGGATTTTTGAATGATGGTTTTACTGACGTTATGTTTCAGTTCACATAACGGTATCCCTATATGATGGTCTATCTGAGAGGGTTCCAGTGTGGAGCCCTCCCTAGCAAGTTCATCCACCTTTTCGTTGCCTGGTACATCACTGTGGCCAGGAACCCAGCAGAGTCTTATGTTATGCTGTGTGCCAAGAACCTTTAGCTCTTCGCGACAGCAAGAGACAAGCTTCGACTTGATTTGGGTGGCAGAGATAGCTTTTATTGCTGCTTGGCTATCAATGAAAAAAGTGATGTCCGCGTGTGATATCGCCATCATGGATATATGTTTAGCAGCGTTTTTCACTGCCAAGATCTCAGCTTGGAAGACGCTGCTATGGTCGGGGAGCCTGAATGATTTGGCAAGGTTGAGGCTTTCAGAGTAAAAGCCTGCACCTACTCTAGTATCCATTTTAGAGCCATCGGTGTAGATGGTAATGGTTGAGTCGTAAGTGTAGGGCACAACTATTTTCCCAATCTAGTCTATTGGGGAACCTAGTACTAAAAGATTTGTTGAAATCTAAATAAGGGGTCACATAATCTGCGCAGATATTGTTGTCTACGTATTTCGTAAGAATAGCTGCGTGGCCACTCTGGCTAGTTTTCCAGATGTTAGTTTGGCTGAGCCTGAGGGCGCTGTTTGCTGCTGATTCTTGGACGAATAGGTCTATTGGGGGGAGATTGAGGATCGTTTCTAAACTTAACCTTACCTAAGACTCACTGGCAAAAGAACCTTCATAAGACAAGATCATTTTAGTCAAGGAAACAGTTATTCAAGACTTCAATGAAATCAAACAAGAGCTATCAATTTTTTTGAGTTTCTGTACCTTATCGAACCATTTTTTTTAAGGTTCTATTTTGCTTTACAGCATGTCCTACACTGTACATGATTTTTTTTTTTTGTGAAGCGAATTCACAGCCAGTAGAATATTTCCAACCAATCAGAAACCATTACTAACGCTACCTATTTTTGAAAGTTTGGACAAAAGCAAAAGATATATAGATTCACATCAATTTGGTAATTCTGTCTCCAATAATACCCCAATTTTATTCACTGCCCTCGTCCCCCAATCCAACCCAACACTAATGATAGCCGACAGCCAAACTAAAACACAAAAAAACTACATCCATTTAAATACAAAACAATGAATAACCAAATCGATGAACATACAATAGAAATGCTTCATTGAAATCAAATTACCGTCAAAGGTAAATATAAGTAGTCAACGATACCAAAACTCATGCAGCGGTTTTTTTTAAAAGTCAAACGCTATATTAAGGTACCGAAATGCTATATCCAAAATGGGGGAGAATCTATGTTTATCTGCGAGAGGGGTGTGCGGAGTATGGTGTGGTACAATAATAAGTACCTTCTTTGAAGAACTCGACAGAGTCGACACTATGCATAAACAATATCGTCAGTCATCATAATATTCGATCGATTTAAATGGGTTGGGTTTAACGTTCTTGATTTGAAATGAAATGAAAACGAACAAAGAAGAAAATATGAAATCAAAATACATAAACGATTTAATTATTATTACGAAAAAAAGTTAACGACTTCTCTTGTTTTAATTTTATGTTGATATTTTTTTAAGTTTTTGTTGGTATTTTTTAGTAGCAATGACGACGATGGAGTTAAATGAGTTGATAGGGGAATGTACATATTTAAATACTCTCAAACAATGTTTCAAAATCAAGTCAGCTTTTTAAGAGAAATTAGGATTCAATGAGCGAAAAATCGTAATTCTCAAAATATTATTTTTAGCACCTTCGAATGACGTCTTCTTATTGAATTGTGCTCTTGTCGCTTGCAAGAAAAAGAAGACGATTGTAAAAAAAAAGGATTATTGTCATCAAGCCAAGTAAATCATTTAGAGTGGGATAAATGTAGTGCATTGTTTAGTGTAAAGAACTGAACACCGAACACTCTAATCGCACATGTGCCCTGAATTATTTAAGCACATGGCAATCAAGATCAATTTACACAACAGATATTGCAGTGATATGAAACAATTTTATTCATTTGAAACAAATTCATCTGGAGCATGTGTTATCGTTTGTATATATTGAACAACGTCGTATTTGCCGGTTAGTGCTATCAACACACATTTTCGTTAGAATGACTGTCTAGATGTTGTTGACTCATTTAGACCTCAAGGATCCATTGCAATATCAATAAAGAAGTCACTCATGGGAGAAAAATGAACTTAAACAAACCATTTTGTACTTTTAATGAAATTTGAGAGACATCTTGTGTCGAACGTTGCCAGTTCACTGGTAAGGTGTTGGACTGTTTTCTCTTCCTCCTCGTCCAAGCAGCTTCTACCGAAGTCGTTTGCGCAGACCCCTAGCCTCAAAGCATGTCTACCTATGAGGCAGTGTCCTGTTAGTACTCAAATTGCGGAGCTTATACTTTGTCTATTCAGGGAAATCAAGCCTTTTGACTCTTTCAGGTCTATGCTTGGCCATAATGGTACCCTGTGACCATCTAGCATTTGTTGATTCTAGAGCATATTGTTTGAGAAGATATTTGCATGCAATAAGTCGGTGTTCCTATGTTGTGTATTTGTCTAACCAGTGTACAGAAGCGTTCCGGATTTGGCGAACTCATTAGCTTTGCAATTTCCCGGAATGTCTCTGTGGCCCGGCTCCTAAATGAGGTGATCGACAGTCGTGGACAATAAGAGAGTTTATGGAGACAAACGCGAGAGTTTTGAAAGCGTCTTGGTTGTCCGAGAAGATATGTATATCCTTGCAAAATATAACGTTTTCCTTGAGCCTGGTTAGTGTCTCTTTTATGACCATTACTTCTGCATGGAACACACTACATTGAGTGGGAAGTCTATATGATAGACTGAGATTCAGTTGTTTCGAGTAGATATACCACTTCCAACGCCGCGCCTTAGTCGGTCTTGGAGATTTGTATGGAAGTGTATCGTGTTTTCTTCCAGAGGTCCTCCTTCTTCCCAAAAGGATCTTGAAATGATGGAAGCATAGAATTATCGAATAACATTTTTGGGGTGACCTGGATATATCTGAAACTGGGATAGATCTGAAATTTCGGAGAAGATGTAGGTTTAGAAGCACTTTGCCACTTCCAAAGCTGCTGTTGATGTTGAGCGAAATGCTTCCGTGATAAACATAACTACTGACTGCTGGACTTTAATGAGTTTATGCAAATTAACCATCTTGTCCAGTGCATTCCACCATACGACAACCATAAATGAGTATCGGTCTTATTACCGAAATGTATAGCCAGTTGGTTATTTTTGGGGAGAAGCCCCGATTTTGAGCCTCTGGCTTTTTTACAAGTAAAGAGTGCTACAGTAGCTTTCTTTACTCCTTTATACATTTTTCCTTTCCAATTTTGTTTGTTGTCTAAAATGAGGCCTAAATATTTGGCTTGGTGGGAAAAGCTTAAGGGCATTCCTTTAATCGTGGGTGGGCTAATTTGAGGAATTTTGTACCTTCTCGTAAAGAGTACTGATCCGTTTTAAGTGGATTGACGTTCCAGCCACAATACTTTGCCCAATTGGTTAGCCTGTTAAAAGCATTTTGTAGTAGTTCCGAGACGCAACGTGCGTCGTCGGCATAGGCAATCACCTTGTGAAACCCTCTGCTTCCAATGGTGTTAAGAGGTCGGTTACTACTATATACCATAAAAGAGACGTAAAGACTCCACCTTGAGGGTACCTCGATTCACCGATCTGGTGGTAGTACAACTTCTCATGCTTTTTTTTATAATTAGCACACACTGAAGGGGTTTTTTTATGCCCTTATTATGCCAGAGACACAGTGAGTGCTTTAGGAAGGAGGAAAGGGGTTGGAAAGGAGGTGCCGGTGTACATTGGTCTTAAATTCCTGGACATTACAATGATTTGGAAAGAGAGAGTGTGAAAGGGAGTTCCACATTCGCGTAGTACGGCTAAAGAACGATTCTCTACACTTGAGGTTATGACCGAAGTTGGGCTCGAGGGTAAACTGATGGGCATTCCTAGAAGCGCGAGTATTACGGAAGTTATCACAATGAGTGATTTATCTATTTGCAGCTTGGCCATTGCTATTGTGATCGCCTGGTAGCTGACGTTGTTGAATCTTGAATGCAGGGGCGGCAGAAGCTATGGGGTGGGGGGGTATGGACCCCACCTAAAATTTCTGAGCATGGGGTGCACCCCACCTTCTGGCTTTGGAAATATACCAATTTTTTTTTAAGTTAATTGAAGGAAAAAAAATGTTATGAAATTATGAATATTGTTGCAATAATTCTCGATTGATTGACTGAGACTGACCAAGTGATTTGATTTATTTATCCATCTATCAAAGGCTCAAAATCATGAATTATTTTTTATCTTTTTTTTCTGCTTGATTTTAGTTAGTGTCTGAACGAACCTTCGGCTTCGGCTTCGGTCGAATTCGGCCAAAAAAACAACATTCGGCCAAATCTTCGGCTTCGGTATATACTAGAATAAAACTAAAATAAAACTACCATTCACACCACGTTTTATTCTACCATGCACCCCACCTAAACAAAAAGTGTTCTGCCGCCCCTGCTTGAATGTTCTTTCGATATCTAGGAAATCTACTAGGTTATATTCTTTGTATTTGAGGGAATATTCAATACTACGCATCAGCGAATGAAGTGCTGTTTCTACTGATTTTCCCTTAAAGTACGCATGTTGAGCTATTTTTGCTTACACTATCAGATTTAGTCGAAGCGAGCTTATAGCAAACTCTGTCAAACTGTGAAACTCTGTGAATTTCAATCAACCTTTCCAGGGTTTTAAAAATGAAGGATGATAGGCTTATCTGTCGTAGACCTTTAGGGTTAGCATGGGAGGGTTTTTCTGCTTTTGGAATGAAGACTACTTTTGCCATTCTCCAGGCTTTGGTAATATATCACAACCTTACACAGCTTTAAAGAATGATCTCCAATGGTGGAATGATCATGTCTGAGCACTGTACTTATATTTCATAACCCAAATAACACTTATTTTTTTCTTTTATATCTTTTAGGTGAATAAATCGTATACAGCCAACGATCTGGAGGCATTTATGAAGATCGCCGCCAATTGGCAGAACGGCAATCCTATTTTCGATGTTTCTGATGGTAAATGTGGTAAGTTGGCAACTCTTATTATTAAACCAGTAAATTTCAAACAATACTGTAGGTGTTGCGAATAAGTCCAGTAAAAAAAAAAACATTCCATACCTTTGAACTTTGAAGAAAGACAAAAGAAACATTTTGTTCACTCTGGCGTATACGTTATAATTTTTAATATGAATATAACCTCGTTTGCTTCGAAAGAATTCAAATGTTTGAAATCAGAGAACAACTCTGTTATTAATAAATTTAATTTAGTCAAAGATTCAAATGCTTGTTTCTGAGAAATATCAGTCAGGTTCATTCAGTTAATCCAAATTCACAAACTAAACTGTTCGTAACTCTCATGATTTATTTAATTCCTTACACATTGTGGATTATCCTCTTTTCAGATATGCAACAATATATAAATAATCCCACCTTAAACATGTACAAGAAACGGGAACGCACACAAAACTGGAATCACCAGGAGAAAAAGTTTCTACTCGACTTGTGCCGCAAGGATATGCGAATAATTGAAAACAAAAGATTAGATGCTGGTCTAACGGCTGTCAAAAACAAAGCTTGGAAGATAATTCATCAGAAATTCTCAAATGCCTTCGGTCCAGACAGGACATGTAATAGACTAAAGGAACAATGGCGTCGAATGAAAGGTAAGTCTTGATTTTTTCGACTGATTGTGACTGTAAAACTGAAACTTCAAATTCAATAGCTTGTACCCGTAATGAGATTATGGACTACAACAACAGAATGACGCGATTCGGTCAGGAAATCGCCGATCGCAAGAAACCATCGAGTTTTACCTTTGAAATTTGGGAATTCATGCAGGAATCGAAGAAAGCATGCAAAAGTGAAGCACTCGATGGAGTCGACTATTCAAAAATGCCATTAGCCTTGGAAGAGGATTTCGAATTCAAAAACGATAATGAGAACGAAAATGATGAAAACGAAGTGGACAATGACCTGGAAGAGTGAGTTTCTCTAGTTGAGTATTTGATGGCTAGATCTAATGTTTTTCTTTCTTGTAGTAGCCGAACCCCACCACAAGAGCACTGCGATGTTGACATCAAGGAAGAGGAGAACTACACAGACAGTCACCACAACGGCGACCGTTTGTCAGCGTCGTCACCAAACGACCAAGAAGATGCCATAACCGACCGACATATGAGAAGTCCTCCGATGCCGAATCAAAACCTTGACAATGGCTACACACACGATCAGATGAATTTCACACCGCAATTCAACATGAACAATATATCCGCAACTCTGGAAGCGTTAAATGCCCTTCGCAATGGACAATTTGCGCCTCCACCATCCGTAGCTGCTTCCTTCCCAACCTCAGATGTGTCACCGCCAGCTAAACGCCAACGTACCTCATCGGAAAGTGACAGCAATACCTCGCCCGAACTAAAGGTCTTCATGGACATGCAGAGCAAAGAGCATTTCATGCGCATGAAGATTCTCGAAGTGCAACTCCAATCGGCCAAATACTCCCGTGACATAATGGAGATCAATAAATCGATAGCTCTGCAAAAGCTCCAGGAATATGCCAGCAAGAGGCTGAGCTAATCTCTCTTTTGTATAATTTCAATTTTGTTTGTTTTCTGTAGAGTGTAAGCTTTGTAACCACATTCCTATTCAAATGCAGTATTCTTTTCTTCTTTGAAATCTTAATTTCATAGTTTTTTTTTGTTGAATGGATTCTGTTCCATTCGTTGTTTTTTTTTTAGCACGACTTAATACAGTGAATCAAATCGTATTTGAAGATTCCTACCTCAGAACATTTTTAACAATTTCAGTTTTACTAGAGAATAGGAAACGTTTATTATGTAGTTTTTATGTTTGCACCCAACTCGAGTGCATTTTGTCATCAGATAAAACTTAAAACTTAAAAAAAAAGAATATTTTTGTACTTAGCAGTAGTGACTTATTGACAATTGGTCCGAGTTTTGTATTAAACAAAAGGAGAACGGATTAATGTTTATTTATTTGTTATGCGTCCCGAATCAGTACTTCATTTTGAACTTTGTTTAGTGTTTTTTGTTTCTTTTATAAAATATTTTATTTTAGACACTAACAGTGCTTGAATTGTTTCGAGTCTCAAATTAAACATTAATTATTATCATTAAAACTTATTTTGTACAACAACGCAAGCGTATTGTTAAATATCCTTTGTTTTATTAGAAGAGCGATACAAACTAGAAATCAGATGCAAAATAAAAATAATTGTAATCTATAGACTGGAATAACAAAAACAAATCTAAAAAGTAATATTAGAGTGCATATAGGCCTACGTATAAACAAAAATGTATAAACACAAAAAATAATAATTTTAAATAAGAAAATACGAACAATAAAATGAAAATCTCTCTGTTGATTAGATTAAACAGGTTTTTGATGTTTCTTTGTGCATGTGGGAAAGTGAATGAAGGAGATCGGGAACTGACTTACGTTTTACCTCCTTTCTTACTTACTTATGGTGGCGCTACAATCCAGGTCAGACCAGGGCCTCATCCTACAAACGTCTCTAGCCAGGTTCGTCCCTAGATAGCTGTCTCCAGTTCAGGTCCTCTATCACCTGTGTTCTCCACCTATCCCCTTGTGCGATGTCCTTCCGGGTTGGATTCGAAGACTCTACGAGCCAGAGCATTATTATCTAAGTCGTTGGACCTTAACTTTTCTGGCTAGGTCAGTGTCGCTGAACAGCTCGTACAATTCTTGATTGAATCTTCGTCTCCATTCTCCATTTATACAAACTAGACCAAAAATCACTCGAAGAATTTTTCTCTCGAAGCAGTCCAAAGCGTTTTCATCGGATGTTGTCATAATCCATGTCTCTGCACCATACATTAGGACCGGGATGATGAGGGTTTTGTACAGTGACACTTTAGTTGCTCGAGAGAGGACTTTACTACCTACTCGATTGCCTTCTAAGTCCAAAGAAGCAGCGATTGGCAAGAGTGATTCTTCGTTTGATTTCAGCGCTGGTGTTGTTGCCTGAGCTTATGCGGACCCTAGGTAGACATAGTCCGTTACTACCTCGTAGTTAAATCTGGTTGTCATTTCTTGTTGACAGAATTGACTTGGTCTTGCCCCCGTTAACTGCTAGAACTATCTTCCTGGGCTCCGTATGAAGATTCACAAACGCGCCACTGCCATCACGCTGTGTTCTTCCAATTATATCAATGTTGTCTGGGGCCTGATTCACTGCTGTCGTTTTTGCTACTATAGTAGTATTTTACTCCTTTCGAGAGTCAAATGCTACTCTACTACCCTTAGACGAAATATACTCCCCAAACTTAGTGAACAAAATCTATCTATATTTTATGTAGTATGAGATAAAACAAGAATCGAAAATCAAAATTTTCACATTTCTTAGCTCATTTATATTTAATCAGTGAGATAGTTGGCCTAAATTTAAGTCATAGTAACCAATTTACGAAAATTGCCAAACATTTTAACGTACATTTTAAGGTTCCTAAAACTACACACAACTTATTCCACACCTTAATTAATCGAAAATGTTGAAAAAATGAGCCTGCATTTTTTAAACACTTTTTTATGGATCAGGATCACTCAAGTCTGTATTTGTAGGTACATTAATGATTTTGGATCACTACAACCTAGAACCTACACTGAAGATCCAGAAACAATATTATAAGCATTAACAGAAAGGTAAAAGTTGAAAACTTGATTAAACATTTTGTAATGAAATAAATAAAATTCAACTGGTGGCATTACTATAAATAGAACTGTAATAAAATCTAACCTTTATAATAACAAGAACTTCGTCGCATGACAGCATTCAACTTTTTCAAATCTGAAGTAATATTTTCTGTGCATTTCCGTTGTTAAATTTATAATTAAGGGACAACTTGGGGAACTTTTGAATATCAATTCGTGGGAAACTAGCGATAAGGAATTATAGGTAAAAACAATTGATTTGGTGCTGGGTTGCAAAAGTCGATGCAATTGTACTTTTTTCGATACACTTGCCTCTCCTTAAGTACACAAATACACTTTTACTAAATTCAATACAATTATGCACATCCACTCTTTCACTTGATGTAATGCTAAATCATAAACATTTTTACCAAAATCCATATGACCATCAGGTATCCTTTTTCTTAACGCACTCATTTGTTGCAAGTCAATAAAATTGCTAGTTAGGCAATACGTTTAAGTAACGATGTAACATGTATTTTCATTCCGCTATCCATTTCCATTTTCATTTTTTGATTTGGTTTTGTGAGTTTTTGAAGACAACATTTAGAGTTAGGTGCACTTACTACATGTGAAAATCCATACGGTGTCAGAGCGTCACGCAATAACTATTAAGGCGATCATCATGAAACTTTGTAAACATATTCTTGGAGGTATAAGAAGAAACATTTTATCCTGATAAAATGTACCGTTAACCTACTTTTTCATGGAGCAAAAGATTTGCACATTGCATAGATAGTGATAGTTTAGGGGTCAGAAAATCACATAGGATACTTTTTATCCCGGTTATCCCGGATTACACCGCGGGTACAGCTATTTGTCATAAATTAGAATCCTCTATCGTCACCAAGTCCACCCAATTATTGGCATACACAGACGACATTGAAAACTTTGGAAGGAACTCACAGAAGTACAATCATCATTTAACCAGAACGAGTAGGTGGCAAAAACCTCCTGGTACATATGAATTAGCGAAAAACTAAGTATGTGGTGGCGCTGACTGATGAAAACGTTGGCAAAAGTAGAAAAAGAACTATTAAGATAGGGGAGCACACATTCAAAGAAGTGTGATCCTCCAATTACCTTCGATCAGTAATAGCAGCCGATAACAATATGGAAACAAGTAGGCTCTTTAAATCCAAAAATGTAACCATTACTTCAAAACTGCTACTGTATAAGACGATAGTCTTACCAGTACCTACTCACTATCGGATGCGAGATATCTTAGTCAAAGGTACTCTGAACTCTTAGCCGCGTTCCAGAGAAAAGTCTTACCGAGAATATTTGCCCCGTTTATGAGAAAGGACGATTCCGGAGACGATATAACCACAAGGTGTATCAAATCTGCCACCAAGCAGACTTAATTACAAAAATTAAGCTTTTTAGACTCTTAGCTCATGTGAGCGAAGAGGAACCAGCCCGGAAAGCCCTTTGTTGTACAATTCTTAGTAGGATAAAGCGTGGCAGACCATTTGGGCTGGAAGGATGGCGTAGACGAGGACGCCCAAAGCTTTGTGGTGCGGAACTGGATGGCGTCGCGTCGGCCAACAATCGGAATACATGGAATAAGAGGGTGGGCTAGTTATTTATGTTTTAACTATGGAAAAAATATATCTTTATTCTTTAAAAAAAAAAACTAATTTTTATTTATTCTTCAATAACACTTAACAAATCAAAAAGTACAATTCGATACACTTTTTATTTTGATTTCGATACAATGCTGAAAGACTATTTTTCATCCCTGATTTGGTGCCGTTTTCTTCACTTTGGAGACGGTGAAAGCAGGTGATGAAATTCTGAATCAAGAAGAAAAAAGACGACAGATACCTCTTCATAATGACATAATAGCCTCCTCCGGCAAAAATGTTCTCTAGGAAGTACCAGGCCAAAATGACGATACAGGAAACTACTTTTGTGTTCGAAGACCCTCCAATCAAAGAAATCTCTTGGGAAAGAGTGTAAACCCTTAAAAATAAACGCAATACATAATTGTGTGCAGATATTGCATAGTCACTAATCAGTTAGATTTTTAAACTTTTTCTTTCCTACTCTATATTTGTTTATTTAAAAAAAGTGTTTTACTAAATGTAGAAAACACACAATATCTGACAGAAAATTGTAGGAATGTTTAATGATCTAATTTAGTTTTTTGGCAGTTGAGAACAATAACTTGAGATCTAATGAAGACAACTTAAATCGAAATAAGGATAAAATCCTCAAGTTGATATCAACTTCAATTAAATAAAAGGCTCCTCCTATCCCCCAAACACACAATTTGGGTTTTAAAACTCCCAAAAATTTGTAAGAAACTATCGATTGCTAATAAACTTCAACCACATCATTTTTCAAACTTCAAAACGATCTGCAAAACCCATTATTATAAGTGATACATTTTTCCGGAGGTGATTTATCGGGCTAAGTTCCTATAGTTAAAAAATTATACTACCCAAATATAGAAAATACTCCTCAAAATAATTCAAAAATACTCCCCATTACATTTTTGAAACGACAGCACTCCCTGATTATGGGGTTCGCGGCGGATCGTTTTCAATTCGACCTTTCAAATTCGACTCGCTTCGTATTTCCTTATTAACGAACTCGCGGCGAAGCGAGAAAACTCCTTCCAATATTCCAGTTAATAATGTGAACAGTGTTGCCGCATGGTAAAATTTAAATGAGTCTCCGCTGCTGAAAAAATAGTCATATAATAAAAATAAATTTTATTTTTCACACAAAGGTTCTTCTAATGGAAGATTCTGAACTTTGGCAGTTGATAGCGGCCTTTTTTTGAAGATACATCTTTTGGTTATCATTAATCCAGTCTATTTTGCAAGAGTATTGATTACATTTTATAATTTGCATGAGAACAAGAATGTTAATAAACATGCAGAAATGAAAATAAATTCTTTTTTCATGCACTAACTGTAGAATACTGAAAAAGATAAGTCAAATTTAATAACATGAGACCCTGAGCCAGCTTATCAAAAATCACTCTATCGGAAAATGCCGAGTGGTGGTAACTCTGAATAAACACTCTTTCGTCTGTGAATCCGCCAATGAAAAGCTGTCGTATTTCAACTCGCCAGCAAACATTATGACATTTCAAATACGCCTTCGAATTCGTTAATTGGTCGAATTCAAAACGAAGAAGACGAAAGCGAACGCAATAATTGAAAAATATCAAACTCGCTAGCAAAACGATTCGCCGCGAATCCCATAATCAGGCCCCTGCGTATCCTAGTAGCTGGACGGACTTTTGAAAGATTGTGCCTCTGGTGTTGACGTTGGAGCTTTGCACAATCTTTTCAAGAATGATGGTGAAGAAATCGCATGACAGCGCATCGCCTTGGCTAAAACCTTTTTTGACATCAAATGCGTTTGTTAGGTTTTTTCCGACCATGATGGAACAGCGTGAGTTTTCCATTGTCATCTTACACAGACGGACGAGTTTTTCTGGGATGCCAAAACTCGACACTTCTCTATATAGTTGGTCTCTTTAAACGCTGTCATACGCGGACTTGAAATCGATGGTATCAATTTGAAGTTCCTGGATCTTCTCCAAGATCTGCCGTAGAGTGAATATTTGATCGATGGTGGACTTTCCAGGTCTGAAGCCGCAATGAAAAGGACCTATCAGGTTGTTGACGAAAGGCTTCAAACGTTCACACACCACAGCAGAAAAGATCTTGTTGGCGATGTTTAGGAGACTTATACCTCTATAGTTGGTGTACGATACCGAGGTTCCATTCGTCGGGCATGCTTTCCTCCGACCAAATTTTGCGGATGAGCTGGTGCATGCTCATAACCAAATCATCTCCAGCTGCTTTATACAGTTCAGCGGCTAGGCCCTGTGCTCCAGCGGCTTTGTTCGACTTAAGTTTAGATATCGCTATCTTCACTTCGTCAATGTTGGTTTAGTGGAATTGGTAGTCTTCTCCACCCAAATTGAATGGTTCTGTATAGCTGGCGGAATTTTGCTCGTCATCGCCATTATACAGCTTGGGAAAGTAGTCTTTCCATATCCTCAGCACTGACTGTGGTTCAACTACGATGTTCCGATGATGGTCTGTATAGGCTTCGGTTCGGGGTGTAAAACCTCTGGTGGTTTGTTTTACCTTCGTAAAACTTTCTAACCTCGTTTCTGTTGTGACATCCCTATATCTCCTCGATAGCGAGCTTCTCATGCTACCTTTTTTCTTTCTCCTTTTCTGCTCGTAGAGCTCGCGAGGTGTAAAGGACTTCTAAGAAGGTTTTCGGAGACACGACCGTAAAAGGGTCTAGCAACGTAGCAACCTCTTACCCCCTTTTGTTTGTAATAAATGTGAGTTACTGGACTGACGAATGATGATAAGAATGTATTTGTGATGAATAAGCTTATACACTCATTCCATTGGTCTTTTTTTGACGTTTCTTTTTCTACCTCCAATGGAACGGGTTATGATGTATGTGTCATTCTTCGGACGATTCTGTTTTCAAAACAGAAGAGTTCTTCTCTTCTCAGAAGCATTCCGTCTGTCAAAGTCGGTCCAATGGAATGGTTTCAGAAGACTTCTGTGCCCCGGTTCTGTATCTCAGTCGTTAATTTAGCGAATCGTTAAAAAGTGGAACAGATTGTTCCCTCGTTAACGATCCTGGAAAAGTTTGTGTTCTGTAACTACAATCGTTAACTCAAATTTGCGTCGTTAATTGAACTGGAATTTCCAGTGGAAATCGTTAAAATTTTTGACATTTCTTTCAAATAAAAATATTCATATTTCATATTTTCTTAACAAATTTCAAACAAATAGATAATCTGCAGCTTTTTCTATTTAATTCTGTGAATTTGCATTCAAAAACGATGTCGACAAGACCAGAACATTCAGCACCTCCAGTGATTTAGTACAATGAAGATGAAGCGAAGAAATATGCAAGCAATTCTCGTAATACAGAGATTCAAGTTGAAATGAAGCACAAAGATGGACTCAGGGCTCTGGCGGCGTGTTCTGCAAGCCTACGTCCTGCGAAATCCACATGTTGGCTATTGCCAGACAATGAATATAGTATCGTCTGTTTTTCTTTTGTTCTGTGATAAAGAGAATGCCTTTTGGATGTTGGCTAGTTTGTGTGAAAACTTGGTGCCGGTATATTACAATGATAAAATTGCAGGAGCACAGGTAAGTCAAACGTAAATCCTATGGCATCACTTAAAACTGTTGTTCTAGATCGACAAAGGTGTTCTCAATGAGTTGGTAGAGACCGACTTACCCGATTACCCGTATTATGCATAATACAGATGATCTCGATATCATGGTTCCTGAATCCTGACAATATTCCTGAGTGTTATTCCCTTCGAGAGTTCACTTCATATCATTGACAGTTTCTTTTACGGAGCCAAGATTATATTTGTCGTAAGATTCGATTAGACACTCCAAACTTCTCTTTAAAAAAATATCCAAAACCATTTCAGATTGCGCTGCAAATCCTCGAATGGAACAGAGACAAAGTATTTTTTGTGCAAGGACAATGGCGAGGCAATGCAGTTGCAAGGAGAATTTTTACATGGCATCTACAATCCCGACTACCAATCGCAAACTCACCACAGTCAATCGGTGCACACATTGATCCATGAAGCCTACAGTCGTTTCGGCAGTCAAATATCAGTTCAGAAAATCGAAGAACTCCGCAACAAACATCGCCGACAACGAGAAGACAATGGTCAAATTCCACGCCGACAGCATGTACTTTGACAAAGATGAATTGCACAAGTTGTTGGCTATAAATGCGGGAGGAGAAAATGACTCCGAAAAATATTCAACAAAAAGCAAACAGCGCCCATTCTAGTACCACATGCCGGCGGGGCGGCGGGGAGGACTATTCCGCGCACAATATCTGCAGCCGATCCGAACCGTTAAATGTCGATTTTGAGGCCTTCAGATTGTTGTTTTTCTAACTGACTCCGTGGAAGAGCTGCCGATCAATCGATTAGGCCGAGAAATTGTTTCGGGTTAGTTATGTCTTGAATGAAAGACAATCCGATAACTCGATTTATATTGCGTTTCAGTTGACTGACAAAAAGAGTATCGGCATCTAGGAGTTCCCACAAGTTATAAATGCGATTAGGATCCTATGCTCAAGCAAATACACCGAAAAACTTAAGCTGCTGTACATTCTACATTTGCCACCATTGTTGAGCAAATCGAAAATCGAGGAAGGAGAGAAGCCACGCATTGACAAAGGCGACGCCGAGTTCAGAATCAAAACAGAGGACTGCTTTGGGTTTGTGTCCAATTTGTACGGTTGGATTCGACCCCAAATAACTGATTACATCCTGTGCTCAGCTCTACAAATTCTGCAGTCAACTTTAGCCTCAATTTCCTTTCAAATGAAACAAAATGCACAATAGTACTTAATATATCACCAGTTACATTTCAATCCGATGACCTTATTGAAAAATTAAAACTACTAAATTATGAGATAAAACGTTTTTTTAATTCAACATCAAAGTTTATAATAACATCTTCTATGTTGAGTTCTTAATCTTCTTCGTTTTCGTCTTCATTATCTTCATGATCTTGTGGTTCATCGGCATCAGCTTCCTCCTCTTCCCCATCGTTATTATCTTCATCTTCGTCGTCTTTGTCTTGTAATGGTACCAAAGCAGCTTCGGCCATTTCTTCAGTAATTTGCTGACGCATGCTTGAGCCTAAGCAAAAAGAAATCATATTAAAAATGAAATGGTTAATCCAATGTTTTCGTCATACTCAATCTCTGGTTGGACTGACGGCCTGAAGTATCTTAAGGTGTACGTATAAGGGATTCATCATCTAAGTTAGAATCATCGCCACTTTCGTCCTCAGCAGCTTCCGGTTCTGAAGGAAGGAGCAGCATTAAGGCTTATGACAGGGGACACTCCTTCAGCGTTGTCTTGAGTTGAACTTACATTTCTTGCGCCGCCTAATCAAAAACAAATTCAAAATGTATAAAATCAATTTACAAACTATGTGAGTGCTACTAACTTGTTTCAGTTTCATCATTTAGAGCATAACTCGACAGCGGGGTCAGTGGCATCCGAAGCTACGTTTGCATCGCGTAAATCAATTTCTTCGCAGCAAAATCGGAATTGCATTTCTTCTATGACTTGTCGACCATGAAGTATTTTGTGTTGCAGGTGTTGTGATGCTGACACTGGCCGGTACTAATTCCACTCGCTTCGGGCCCTTGACTTTTAGGTGCAGATTCATCAGCTGCACCACCAGCTGGGGTTGTAGTTTAAGCCGTCTTCCTCTTTCTTCCCTTTGTTTTGGTTCGCAGCTCCTATAACACTGATATTAATTAATTAGCTACAGTTAGGCAGGCTGGAGAAGATTTTGATTCGGGTTCCTTTTGCGCAATGAGAGAACGGAGTTTTCGTCATCGTTTGGCCATTTCCTGAAAATGAAAAGTTTGTAGAAAGTGTAGCGAATGAATTTAGCTAATAATTACCTTTGGAATTTGATAAATAAATTGTTTAAATAATATTTCGATTTCCTTCGTCACGTCACAAACCTAAAAATGGAATTATTAAGATCAATTTATCTGATAAAAAATTCATTTGCAACTTACTTTTATCTTCAAATAAATTTATCTCGCCACATAAAGTCCAGTGAGATAATTTGACAGTTAGAACTAGTCAAATTAACGATTTGAACAGTTACAGAACACAATTTAACGAAATCCTTCCAGTGTTTCTTTTAGATCTGTTCCGGTAGTTAAAACTAACTATTGTCAAAGTTACAGAAACACAACACATCGTTAATTTTCAAAATGTTTCAATTCGCAGCGTTTAACGACTGATTTTAACGATTCGTAAGTTACAGAACCGGGGCACTGGACTCTTCCGAATGCTTCTGGACGTCCAATGGAAAACGAAATCATTGTTCGTGAATTTGGCTTTGAAGTTCACGCATACACTGTAACCATTCGTTAATTTGAGCTTGTAGACCATTGAATAAGAAGTACAGGAAGCGGTGTAAGCTACACGCATAGTGTACGTGAGTGAAGCAACAAAAATTTCTGATGGTGTTAAATAGGGGGCATTCATCTGTCAAAATACGGGGCACTCATCTGTCAAACTGGGCATGTGCTGTCATTTTGCTGAGCTGTAATTGGTCAAATGTTGTTTTGTATTTTCATCTGTCAAAAAAACAAAAACTCGAGTTCAGGGGCGCATTTATTTTTGTTGGTGATCGTAAGGCGCTACACAATTTCTTGTGCTTTTTAACACTTGATCAGTTTGTTCATAGAATGCGCTTTCAAATACGACTCGAAAAAGGACAGTAAATATGATAAATTAAGGATGAAAAATGAAGAAAATGTAACGAAAAAAAAAATAATAATAATAATCGTGCATGTACACCTTGAACGTTAAAACTCCATGTGGGTCCAAAAAAGAATTGAAATTGAAAAATAAAATTGATGCACAATCGATATAATCTTGATTCAATCATATTTCGCTTGGCGCCCCTGGGATTAACCATTCAACTGCAGACCAGCCCTGTTGTAATGCGTTTGTGTTTGTGAAACTCACACTACTTAGAAAAATGCTTCACTTCTTTTTCATAAGACCCCTTCCTGTACTTCTTATTCAATGTTGTAGACAAATCCTTTTTGACAGCTTAGTTTCCTATCTCCCTCTTATCTTTGATTTCAGCGAGGAAAAGGACATAGAAGCAAATTTCGTTTTCCATTGTCCGTCCAGAAGCATTCGGCCCTTCCGAAGTCTTCTGAAACCATTCCATTGGACTGACTTTGAGAGACGGAATGCTTCTGACAAGAGCAGAACTCTTCTGTTTTGAAAACAGAATGGTCCGGAGAATGACAGATACATCATAACCCGTTCCATTAAGGGTAGAAGAAGAAACGTCAAAAAAAGACCAATGGAAAACGACAAAAGTTTCTAACACAACCATACAGTTTTTAATAGAACGTTGAAAGTCGGGTCAGACATTTTCAGGTTCAGTTCTTCAACAAATTCTGAAGCAGTCCAGAAAATTGATATTTCAGAAGCACTTTTCCGGAAGCAAATTATGCTGACAGTTCTCCCAAGAGATGGCATCCATGACAGATAAGAGGAAAACAAATCAAACGTAAGAATGTAAACCACTTGGATGAAACGAATAGGGTACTTTTTTTAGTACTATTTCAGTAAGATGCAAAAACGTTATCTGCATCGAAGTGTGGATTCCCGTTTCTGAACGCCAAATAATATTTGAATGTAAATCCCACAGCCTTATCGGGAAAAGAATTGGTTGTTTTTCTTAAATCTACCCAAAATATCTTGACACGCTCGAGAAGTCAATAGTATAAAAAGGTTCCTACTTCGAAGATTAACATCAAACACAGACAAGTTGTTCAAATTAAAAGATCACATCGAAAAAAAAATTACAAAATTAAACATGAAGCTGTTCATTCTTCTTGGAGTATTCTTCACTGTCCTGGCCACTTTGACTTGCCCAACAGAAGCTACAAGGGATGCTAAGCCAGCACCATGGAGATACGTAGGACCTCCCCCAAGGAAACTCACACAACCTATGCTCTACGATGGATTGAGCCGGCCATCAAGGACGAGAAACGCTTGAGTTTATAACGAAAAATAAGATTTTAAGTTTTCTTGTATCATTTTTTTATTAAAAACAAAAGACATTGCATCATTGAATCTCTGTGTTTACCTGAACTCGTTCTGAATGCCTGGTTGCGACTGTTACATTAATAATATTTTTCTTCTCTTTCAATCTGCTTCAGAAGCCTCTTTTGTTCTTTAATTTTCCCTGAAAGTACTTTCTCTTCCTGTTTCAGTATGTTTCTTAGAATTTTCAATTGTTTCTTTTGCTTTAAAAATCGGTGTCGTTTTTTAAATCATGCAAGAAAACAAGAGTTTACGCAATATTGCAAATTTACCAGTTTCATGTAGTAAACATTTTCCTTAGCTTTGCCCAACTCTGAAAATTTGCTTGTACCATATTCCTTACACATTCCGATTGCTCCAAGGCCCAGTTGAGTATTAAATGGATGAAAGGTTTTTTGAAGAAATAACGGAAATTTAGATGACATTTTTTTAAGAAAAAATTATGTAGAGAAATTTAATGTTTTCAAAAGCGTTTGAAGTAGAAATTTTGAAATCGTCCGAATTGATTATAAAATTAAGGGTATACAGACAGAATGCTCAATTGAAAAATTCCATACTATAAGGTGGAAGAATGTTTGATTCCGCAGAGTTCCATATCAGCCGTTAAAATAAAACCACAATCGGCCAAATCGAAGTAACCGTGTCGGAGCGGAATTTTCTCCGAATTTAGCTTCGAGGTAGTTCTCCGACAAGCAAAATGTCTCCGATTCAAAGGAAATCCGGTCCGAAGGGGACCTCGATTCGGCCGAATGCCTCAGCAGAACCATCTATTTTTCAAAGACTATTTTGTCTGAATGACCTTGAATAACCTTGCAACTGCTGTCAATGTTTTGCTCCAAGATTCCCATTAAACAAATATATTTTGTTTGTTTACCAACTCGGATTTAAGCAAATAAGAAACAAAAACACAAAGAATCGCACTAGATTGAACAAAAACAGCGTATGTCCCGAAATAGATCAATAAATTGAAGAATTTCACAATTAACTGCAGTGAAATCATCCCAGCTGACAATGAGTATGGAAATTATAAATAACCATGTTTTCATAACAAGCATAATACGCTTTAAATATTGTTCACTTTATTGGAATAAGTAATCGCCTGAGTGCAGTTTTAACAAAAAACACTGAAAAAGTAGAATATAAAAAATATTTAAGAAAACTTTGATTTGTTGTTCCAAAGGCCAAGCTATGTCAAAGGTGTGTGTTTGAAAACTTGTACTCTTTTCGCTTATTTGTCGCTGGACGTATGTATATTGAGTTAAATAGAGGCAGCAGCGTTTTCGTGTATAGTTAGAGTGAATTTTGCTTAAGATTTCGATACATTTTCGAGAAATTTCTTATGACGTTCAATGGCCTCTTCGTGCTCCTTGATCTGCTGGGCATGGAATTCGGCTTGGTGGATTGTGTCGTTCTTCAATTTTTCAAGCTGTTCTTTTTGCTATATTAGACATGGGACATACATAGGTATAAGTAGGTTGGGATGGTATGGTTTTGTTCAATTTTGCTCACCTTTTTGTAGAAGTACTCCTCTTCCCTTGCGGCTTCCATTTTGCCAAATGCTCCACCTGCGCTGCGGATGGCTCCACCACCGCCACCGCCCTTACCAGCACCGCTTCCGGGATCACCCAATTGGGACATTTTTGCAAACCTGTAATAAACATTTCAAGCGGATTTTGTAAGATTCGATCGACTGGAAATTTCTCCATCTATATTTTCCATTGCGTAATCTATACCCCCCGCCCCCCTTGCTGAAGTGGTTTATCGAAAACACTATAAAATGCTTACTTTGATTTTTTTGTAATTTATATCTTATCTTAATTTTGTATTAATAATTTGTTCACACTAATTTATATGATTATGCCGAGTACTTACTGCATGCAAGTTGGGTACAAACGACAACGAGATGTGGCCCTATTAAATGCAAACATCTTTCTTTATATTTATTTTATTTGATGATTAATCTGTTGAGAGGAAAAGTAAACAAATAGAAAACAGATGATGATTAGCCGAATTTTTTGGCAAGGAAACTAAAAACAATAGTTTATCTTGTATCTATTGCGAAATAGAAAGTGAAAATTGGGCCGAGTTCAACACACACCTTCTTCGAGAACTTGAAACGAATAACTTAGAACGTACATGTGAAAGTACAAAAAAAGTGTGTAAATGACGTTAGTCAACTGCGTTATCGACATTTCACCAATTTCGTTCATTTTTGACATCTCAAAATTTTGCTGGTAGTGCAGAGCTACACAGGGCTGACAATTTAAACTTTGAACAACACTTCAGAAATTGTATTTTTTTTTATTTAAAAACGTAATCTATTTTAATTATTTCTTTTGCTCATAAAATTAATAAATAAATAAATAAATAAAGAAGAATGCGCTTAGCTTTCTAGGAAAAAAATGTAAGGAACTCGATTCAATGTTATACACATATAATACCAAAAAGTACTACAGTAAAAAGTATTGTCTATGTGCCTGATTACACGAGCGCAAAAAAGAATTAATTCACGAAAGAGAGCGGATGATTTTTAGAAAGAAGGAAAGGGATGGAAAAAAATGCCAACTTTCGTCTTTTTCCTCATTTTCAGATATGAGTTTTGCGTTAAAAATCATGTTTTTTTCTCATCATCATGTTTCTTCTCTTTCTTTCTTTTGTGTTTTAATCTCCGACTGCTCCTCTATTGTCAAATTTTCTTGCATGCCCACTTAATTTTTTTTTCTGTGTGTATCCAGGCACTATCGTTATTCTGCCTGGCCTAAGGCCACTTTGGTACGTGCCGATTAGTATTTAGCAATATTAGTGTTAGAGAACGGACCTGTTATTTTTAAGCTTTTGGATGGCTTTTTTTACCTCGTCTGTGCTGGGACCCTATTCTTGAATCAAAAAAATAAAATATCGCACACATTTTCGTATACGAGATCAAAAATAGTATTCTTGAACGCTATTCGAATGCTGTCAAACGTCTCGTATACGAAAATTATCGAATGCTTCATCTCGAGTGGTCAGACCCACTCGAGATGGAATTTCGTATACGAGAATTGTGCGATGAATATGAAATTTTAAAAATTTTGCCTAGTTTGTGGCTGAATGAATGTGTGTTGAATTGAATGTTTGGAAATGTGATGTGAAAGGGCGCGTTAAAAGGGAAATGATGGCAAATTTACTGTTTGAGGACTCAGGTATACGGACTTTTCGACAACGAAGGACACATCTAGCATATGGACTATATAGAGGTTCCGAACTATCTATTGGACAACAGTTCTCAGTGAGATATCGCTGGGTGGCACATGACGTTATGACTTCGATATTTAAATGATAACACGTTTGTTTAACTTAAAAAAATATCATTTTTTAATCAGATATGTCTTCCATTTTATTCGGTGAATCTATAATGGTCTTAACGGCTTCCGCAGTTCCTTGCATTTCCAACCCCTCCAAAATGTACGCCAAATTGTCCAAACTCAAACCAATTAGTCAGCATCGCTTTACACGCATCACTCGGATTCTAGTTCTCTGTTTCGTAGAATAATATCTCATCGGCCGTATAGGCTAGTTTCTTGACAAGTTTTTCCAGTTGGTTCCGATTTTCGGTGCCAGCTCTTCGATGCTCTCTTTGCTGGCTGTATTGGTCTTGTGTGCTTTTTTATCGTCTTGTGTGAATAATGGCTCTGGCTTCGGTTCTAGTTGTGGAACTTCGACGCTATTCTCTGTTGTATTTTCTGGCTGGTTGCCGAATTTGCTAGCTTCGTGCTTTTCTTTCTGGATCTTCTTGCGAACGCTCTCGAGATAATCGGCAATTTTGTAAAAGGCGCGTTAACTGATGTGAAGCTGATGTGAAGAAGTACGGCGATTGGCGAGCTAGCAAACGCAGTGCCCTTCATTCGAAAGAACGATCGTTCTTTTCGCGGGGATTTTCATTGTTTGTATCGACCGGTGGTGATAGATTCCAGAGTTTTGTTTAAACATCACTGAAAGAGGAAGTATACTTTAGTAGTAGTAGTAGTCTTTATTGAGATTTTTTTCACAGCACAGTTACATTCTTAAATTCTAGGAGGTACATCTCCATATATATATATTTACAAATTTCAATTTGCCGACTTTGAATTGGTCTGGCTAAACAAACTTATTATTTTTTGTATTTTTAGTTTTTATAAATGCACAATAGAGTTTTAAGACAGCGGTCTAAGTTTTAATTTTTAATACGTCCACTCAAAAAGACGATGTCTTTGAAACTAGAATAACTTAACCTAAAGAAAAAGAAAAAAGGACAGAACGTCTTAACCTAAGAGAGAGAGATATTTTATGTGTGAGTGTGATTGTACATTTTTTTTTTTTTTTTGAGAATCAAAGTTTAGTTTGTGAGGTTTTATAGTTCAGGGGCGAGATGTAATTTATACAAAAAAAAATTTTTTTTAATTTATTTGTATTTTTTTGTTTTTTTTCTCAATATATAAAATCTAAATGTTAAAACTTAGGTGTAAAATACTTAAGTTTTTTATTTTTTTAGCGCTATTTAATAAAATTAGTCCATTTACAATCTAGAATTTGGATTTTTCTCTTTTTTTTATTTGTTTAAATACTGATATGGTCATGGTTGAGAGTTATCGATTTTACTATCCCCTATACGTGTTTGGGGATTGTTTTTTTTATAAAATGGTGAGGTAGTTTCATTGTCATCTTCGATATCAAAGGCTAGGTTGGACCCTTCGTTGAGGATACTAATTGGGGACATATAGTATCTATCATTTATTGACCAGTTGATATTGGTTTCATAAATACTTTGAAGAATGGAGTTTTCATGATGTCTTAGTTCTGATATTCTTTTTTTTTGAAAGGCAGGTTAAGTAGTGAAGTAGTGGACAAATTTTTGAATCCTCGTAGATTGTTTTATTGGAGAACCATTTACCACTCGGTCTACGATGTTTATTGATACATTTACGAATTATGTAACGTTCAAATCTTTGAAGTTCAAACACCATACTGGGAGTGATTTGGAACCAAATGAGGAATCCATAAGACATTAAAGGACGTATAAGTGTTTTATACATTAAAAGTTTTGTTTTAGGTTCTACATAGGAGGAATTGAGTAATAGTTTTAGTTTAGCTGCAGCCGCTTTGCCATTGTTTAAGGCTTTTTTTGCATGCATGTTCATTTTTAATCTTTCATGCAAGTTCACTCCTAAATATTTGATGGATTTTTTAAGTGGAATTGAGTTTCCTTCTATTGACAACTTAAGTTGTCGGCTTTCACGGACAGCAAGATAGTGTCCTTTTCCTGCCGCATTACGGAAACAGATCAATTCACATTTATTAAGATTTAGGTCAATTCCCCATTTTCTGTAATAAAGTATTGCTATTTCAAGGTGCTCTTTTACTGAATTTAAAGCTTCAAGAGGTCTTTCATCAGGGCTAAATAAAATGGTGTCATCGGCATATAATATGGCTTCAGATCTAAGGTGTTGAGTAGGAAAGTCAAACAGGTATAAATTGAAAAGGAGAGGTCCAAGAATTGATCCTTGAGGGACTCCAGAAAGTATATTAATGTAAGAGGAATTTGCACCTTCAAAGTTAACTGATAAACTTCTGTTTGACAAGAAACTGATCAAAATTTTTATGAGTGTTGGGGGGATGTGAAGACGATTAAGTTTAAAAATTAATCCAGCGTGCCAGACTGAATCAAAGGCTTTCTTTAGGTCTATTGCACACGCTACAGTGCATTTCTTAGACCTAAGATTATTTAAGATTTGGTTATGAAAGTGTAGTAGTGCATGTTCTGTGGAATGTTTTTTTTTGAAGCCAAACTGTACTAATTGTATAGGTTCTACATTGTTAAAAAATTGAATAGTTTTTGGTGAATAATTTTTTCAAGGATTTTTCCAAGATTAGAAAGAAGAGAAATTGGACGGAAGTTTTCAACATTGTTTTGGGAATTGCTTTTCTTTATAGGAATTAATTTGGCAATTTTCCAAGCATTCGGAAAATAACAATTATTAAGACAGTTATTGAAAATTGGTGTGAGAAATGTAGCTAGAGTATTTTTAACTTTACGAAGGACGAAATTTGGAATCTGGTCAGGACCAGTTGATTTTTTGTTGTTTAATGACGAAATTAGATCTTCAACAGAACCCGATTGAATAAGGAATTCATTATTGTGGTTAACCGAACGATTTGATGTAGAAAAATTTGTGATTTGTAAGTTTTCATTCCAAACTGGAAATGAAGCGTTGAAAGTGTTAACTTCTAGTGTTAAAGATGGATCAAAACGAGGAATTTTTAAGGCATATAAATCAGAGTAGAAGGAGGCGAATGCCTCAACTTTTTCTTGAGGTGTGGAGTAGTTATTGTTTTGGAACGATAGAATTTGATTGCTTGGAAGAGCATTGTTAGCTTTACGACCTGTAATCCGATCTATAGCTTTGAAGACATTAGAGCTGGGTTTGAGACTAGTTAGCTTTTTCCGAAATTGTTCATTAAGCTCAAGCTTTACTCTTTCGCTAATTAGCTTAGAGAGGCATCTTATTTGAGCTGATAGTTCAGTGTATTGTGAATTATAGCGGTCCCCAAAGTGATGAAAAATTCTTTTTAGTCTTTGTTTCCATAATTTTCGAATTTTGAAAAGATTTAATGTAGAAGGAGAAACGTTAAAATGGTTATTTCTTAAGCAGATCTGTTGACTGTGTTGGTTAATACTGTTGTTAAGAGTAGTAGTTAATGAGTTAATGAAGGAGTCAATCTCCATATTTGTGAGGTTTCTATCTGTTGGTATGTTGAGATTTGTAAGGTTAGTATTAAGTGTTCTGTTAAAGGAGGGCCAATTGGTGTTCTTGAAACTAGTGAATTTTTTGGGTAATTCTGGGAAAAAAGAATTATGTCCTAATTGAATAGAGGTGAATACTGAGTAGTGGTCTGAAATTAGATCAAGTGTAGTGCAAGCAATGTTGTTATTTGTTCTGAGGTTAGCAGAGGTAATAAAAAAAATCTATATGGGAGTCTGAGGCAGGGCGGGTCGGACCCGGGGGTGCAATAATATCGAAGTCCAGGAAGTGGCTCTGGAGGAACCAGTTGACTAGGTTAACACCATCCTGATTAATTTTTGAGTCTCCCCATAGGGGGTGCCTGGAATTGAAATCACCTCCAATCACTACGTAGTCGTAAGAAGTTAATGAAGATATAAGATTGTCGAGGGCTGTTAAAAGAGACGCACCTGTGTTACAGGGTATGTAAATTGAGACAAGAGCTAGTGTTTTAGTGTGTTGAGGGGTATCTAAGGGTAGTATAGCAATTGTTGCTGAAATTGTGTTATTTGAAAAAAGTGTTTGAAAGGACCTAATTGAATTTCTTAGGAGGATTCCAGTGCCTCTACCTTCATTGTTTGATATTAAATCATATTGTCGTTAAAACGACATTTAATTGCTGGTTTTTTACGACAGGTTTCTTGAAGAAAAATTGCGGTTGGCCAGATCTCCTTTGTTAGAAGGTCTAATTCTATTTCTGTGTCTTTGGTAAGGTGGTTAATATTCGCTGCAATAAGTTTTAGAATCATGGTGTGAGGGAGGCGAAAAAAGTTAAGTAGGCACCCGGTTTTTGGGATTCTTCCAATTTTTTATAATATGGCCAGAAGCCTCTAATTTTTATTATGAGGGATGTTATTGGCATACCAAAAAGTCTCTCAGACTCGTTTAAAAATTCAGACATTTCATTGGAGTTGTTAGGTTTGGGAACCGGAAGATCAATTTTAGCTGGCGGTGAATTATTTGTTCCTTTTAACGCGTCCGCATAGGAGTTGCCATCAAGTGTAAGAGAAATTGGTGTAATAGTGGAATGATTATGTGTGTGTTTGTTATTTGAAATTAAGGCTTCTTCTTTTTTTTTAAGAAAGGCAATCCTATTTGGACAACCTCTAAAACTGGCTGGGTGACCCGGTTCTTTACAATTGACACATGAGGCAACTGAAGTATCTGATTTAGGACCTACTTCACACTTACCAGGTTCATGATCTTTAAGGCACTTGACACATCTTATTGCAAAACTACAGTAAGACGCCACATGTCCGTATCTTTGACACCTAAAGCATTGTTTGGTGTCTGAATTTCTAACGGTATCCCAAGAGATTTTGTGCCTTAGCAAAAATTTTATTTTTTTATGTTAATGAGGCTTTCTCTATCCTCAAGGGAACAAATGAAGAGATCTAGAGGTATATTGTTAGATTTGGACCATTTGGTCTCAAATGCCCTTACATTTACCCTCAACGAGGGGTCCAACCTAATAAGTTCCTTCTGTATTTCACTTGGTGAAAAACAACTTGAGATGCCTTTGAGGATAGTATTGTATTTTTTCAATTGTTTAGGTGTGAATGAAAAAGCCTCTATGCCTAATTCTTTAAATTTATTAATAAAAAAAGTGTGGATATCGATACTCTTTACCATTATTTTTAATTTACCGAAACCATTCGCAATAAACTTTATGTCATCCAGATTGTAATTGGACTTACCCAAAAATTCCAATAAAGTTTTTGCATAGACTCCCTTTGCGTAAATGGGAGGGCACCATGGGTCTTGTTTTGTTTTTGATTCATTATTTTTGTCTTGATTGAAGTCTTGATTGTGGTCTTGATTGTTGTGTTGATTGTTGTCTTGATTGTTGACTTCAGTGTCGCTGATGTTGCTGTTATTTTGATTTTCGAAGTTATTATTCTTGTTGCTGATGGCCCCTAGCCTATCAGTGTTGGTGGTGCTGTTGACGTCCCCTGGACTATCAATATTGGTTTTTATATTTTTAGCTCCTGGACTATCAAGATCTTCTAATAATTTAAATCGGTTAGTATTGTCTATTAGCTCTCTCGACCGTTTAGACGACGAAGAAGGCACAACTATTCTTCTCTTTCTAGCTAATACATTCTTAAATGCCTCTTGGTCGGCAGCAAGCAAACGCGATAGAGCTATCTCTGTCTCATTATTTAAAAACTTTTTAGAACTGTCTGGAATGTTAGAATTAGAACCGATGATTACATTGTTATTTTTTGATTGTGTTTGTAGCGTCACATTTGAGTAGTTAGCATCCATGTTTTTATTATTTTTTTCGATAATTGGAGATTCAAACTCCATTGCACACACTGTTTGGTTAATTATGTCCTCTTCGTTTGAATTCCACTCTCTAGTAGCGGCACTGATTATATTGTAATATTCGGCTTGGTCCGACAATTAAAACTTATTCACTTTTTAAATAAAACACAAATTCACTTTATTCAAATCACTCACAAACTTATTTATTCAACACTTTCAATTATAACTTTTCAAACACAGTGTACTTTACTTATCGCAGTTCACAATCAATTAATTCGCCTAGCCACCAAACGGCTATTTATATCAAAAATGATGGGTTCTAGAAACTACTATTGGTTCCTATTAGTTCTTGGGGAAGCTGAAAGTTCGAGAGAAAATACTGGGATTTTTGTAGGGGCTAACGTTCTTAATGCTAAACAAAAAAGCTTCTCTTAATCTTAATTAATTATTGCCCCTCACGAGTGTTTACTACTACAATTAAACGATATTAAGTAAAGAGAGTATGTACATTAAATAAACAAGAGATACAGAGTAAGTAAAGAGAGTAATGAAAAGTGTGTACATTAAATATAGAAAGAGATACAGAGTAAGTAAAGAGAGTAAGAAAAGTGTGTACATTAAATATAGAAAGAGATACAGAGAGTAAGAGATAATAAAGTATACACATTAGTATTAGACATTACAATAGAAGGAGATACAGAGCGTATGAGATAAATAAAGTGTATACACATTACATTGCCCCCTCCTTAGGATTGATCGTCCCGAACAAATCCATCATCTTCATCACCACTGTAGCGATGTAGTCGGTCGCGATGTACGACTTTAAGTTTACCTCTGACTCCTTTTTGTATCCGGTACACGACGTCGTTGATTTTGCTAATCACTGTATATGGGCCTTCCCAGTCCCGTTGAAGTTTCGGTGACAACCCCTTTTGTCGATGGGGATTGTAAAGCCACACTCGATCTCCTGCTTGGAACTCTGTTGTTGTCGCTCGTATATCGTAGCGTGTCTTCATTCGGTCACTGAACATCTTAATTTTTGACCTGGTATCGTCGTGGATCTGAAGGAGTCTTTCCCTGAGGTCATCCAAGTAAACATCCTCGGCTTGCGGTTCCGACGTGGGACATCCAAATTTGATTTCGCTCGGCAGTCTGATGTTCCTTCCCATTAAAATCTCAGACGGTGTATGGCCAGTTGAGCTATGTCTTGCACTTCGATACGCCATCAAAAATAGTGGAATGTGTCGATCCCAATCTCGCTGGTTGTCGTCCACAACTTTGCAAAGATGTTCCTTCAGGGTTCGGTTGAACCGTTCGACCATGCCATCAGATTGTGGGTGGAGTGGTGTTGTTCTTGTCTTCTTAATGTGAAGAAGCCCACAAACTTCCTGGAATATGTTTGATTCAAAGTTCCTTCCCTGGTCGGAATGCAGTTCTAATGGAACACCGAATCTGCTCACCCAGTTGAACACAATTTGGTCTGCGACTGTTTTGGCTTCTTGATTCGGTATGGCGTATGCTTCAGGCCACTTGCTGAAGTAATCCATGACGACCAGAATATAACGATTTCCATTATTTGTTTCCGGAAATGGACCCGCCACGTCTATTGCAATCCTTTCAAAGGGTGATCCGACATTATACTGCTGCATTTGGCTGTGATTCTTTTTGTTCGGGCCTTTGGTGGCAGCACAGGTATCACATTTTCGGCACCACTTCTCGACATCTTCCCTTGCATGTAGCCAATAGAATCGTTGTCGAACCTTTTCTAGCGTCTTGTTTACTCCTAGATGGCCTCCCGAAACTCCATCATGCATCTCTCGCAGAACGTCCACAATCTTCGATCTCGGTAAGACTAGCTGCATTACATAGGACTTTCCATCTGCTGATTCCCATTTACGTCGAAGGACACCCTCTTGGACATGCAATGAGTCCCACTGTGCCCAATAGGCCTTTAGAGCCGGACTTCTGTCGGAGATATCGGCCCATTCTGGTTTTTCCTGGTGTTCCTTGCATGCGAGGATGGGTTCAATATCTGGGTCCTCTTGTTGAGCCTTCCTCAACTCGTCGTTGCTCCAGCCATAAATGGGATCGGTTCTGGTTCGTTGAACAGTAACCACTTCTTTTTCTTCTTGGCGTCTGCAATGCTTACAGTCTTGCTTACATGGTCTCCGAGACAGTGCATCAGCATTTGAGTGAAGCTTCCCCTTCCGATGTTGAATTTCATAATCGTACGTCTGCAGCCTCTCAATCCATCTCGCCACTTGACCCTCTGGATTCTTGAAATTCAAAAGCCAGTTTAGTGCTCCATGGTCGGTTCGGAGAAGAAACTTCTGTCCATAGAGATACTTATGGAAGTGCTTTGTTGCCAAAATCAGTGCAAGAAGTTCTCTTCTGGTCACACAATAGTTTCTTTCCGACTTTGAGAGTACCTTGCTGTAATAGGCAACCACCTTTTCTTCGCCATCATGTACCTGTGACAATACAGCACCAATCCCGACATTGCTGGCATCAGCATCAATGATGAACGGTTTTCCTGGAGTCGGGTAGGTCAGCACTGGTGCATTACACAAGCGTTGCTTGAGCTCTTGAAAGCTGCGCTCGCACTCACCTGACCATTTAAACTGCTTTCCCTTTTCCGTTAGCTGATGTAGACTCTTGGCGATCTCAGCAAAATTCTTGACGAAGCGCCTATAGTAGGTGGCTAGACCCA
The DNA here is from genome assembly GCA_943590905.1 of Sphaerophoria taeniata. Lineage (NCBI taxonomy): Eukaryota > Metazoa > Arthropoda > Insecta > Diptera > Syrphidae > Sphaerophoria > Sphaerophoria taeniata. The sequence continues at coordinate 2,383,954 of OX016540.1, forward strand.
GAAAGCTTCGGAGTTGATGTTTGTCCTGTGGTGTTGGCCAATTCTTCACGGTGTCAACCTTATCAGGATCCGTCTTAACTCCTTGGGATGAGATGATATGTCCCAGGTATTTCACTTCGGTTTTGAAGAGTGAACACTTTTCTGGATTGAGCTTGAGGTGGGCTTCTCGAAGTCTTTGAAACACGGCTCTCAGATTTGTACAATGTTCGTCAAATGTTTTCCCGTATACGATGACGTCATCCAAATAGACCAGGCAAGATTTCCAAGTGAGTCCTTGCAGGACGCATTCCATAAGGCGCTCAAAAGTCGCTGGAGCATTGCACAGTCCAAAAGGCATCACTTTGAACTGCCACAATCCGTTTCCTGTCGAGAACGCTGTCTTCTCTTTGTCTTCAGGATGGATTTCTACTTGCCAGTACCCACTTTTCAGGTCCAACGTTGAGAACCATTGTGCTCCTTCCATTGCGTCCAGAGTATCGCTGATCCTAGGCAGAGGGTAGCTATCTTTCTTGGTCACATCGTTCAACCTTCGATAGTCCACGCAAAAGCGGGTTGATCCGTCTTTCTTCTTTACCAGGACCACTGGAGACGCCCAAGGGCTTTTTGAGTTTTCGATAAGACCCTCTTCTTTCATGGTGGTTATCAGTTCTTCAACCTCACCTTGTTTGGCTAGTGGAAGGCGTCTTGCAGGTTGACGAATCGGCTTTGCATCCCCGGTGTTGATTCGATGTTGAACCAGTTGTGTTCTGCCATATTTCCCTTGCGATGATGAAAAGATGTCTGCAAATTCTTCGAGGAGACCTTCTGCAGTTCTTCGTTGTTGTTGGCCAAGATTAGAGGACTCGAGAATGTTCGTCTTTATGGAGTTCAGCTCTTTGGACTTCAATGTTTGCCTTGTCTCTTCTTCGCTGATCCTTGTTATAGCTGATACAGATTCGCATTGTCCGACAATCTCACCTTTTCTAAGCTTAACTTCGTACGGCTTGATGTTGAGTATTCGTACGGGAACCATGTTCTTTACAGGTCTAACAAGAGTCTTCCCAATGGTGACGTTTTGGGAGGACTTTACAGATGCTGGTTCGACCATGAGGTATCGATGGCTGCCAGGCTTACCTTTCAATTTCGTCCACACGAATACTTCTGAAGAAGCAGGCAAAGTCAGATCTTCTTTGATGACGGTTTTCACAGATAACGAGGTCTCATACGAGTGGATCCCATAGATCATCGGAATCTCGATGTTTCGATATTTCAGGACTTGGTTCCCGATGTCCAATATCACTCCGTGATCTTTCATGAAATCGACACCGACAATGCACTCGTCGCATATATCTGCTACCAGGAACAGGTGAGAGAATTCCAGCTCTGCCATCTGGATCTTAAGACGTACCTCACCATAAACTTTTGCGGCTTCTCCAGTTGCAGTCCTTAGACGATAGCTGTTGGTGTTGTGGAGCCATGTCTTCTTAACGAGGTCCTGCCGTACAATGGACGCCGTGGCACCGGTGTCGATGGTAGCCACACATTTGTTGCCGTTTATACTTGCTTCCACGGTCAGGCTCTTGTTGTCACGTTTCGTTTGAGAAACATGGATGTCGTTTCTGGGGCCATCGATACCAGAAACCAGCTTCTGCCCCTCGAAGTTGGTTCTTATTAGTTTTCCCGGGTGGGAAACAGCTTCGGAAGCAACGTTGTTGGAGTTACTTTGACTTATTGAGTAAGTTCTGTTTCCACAGTGTTGGCATGAGGTTCGTCTTCGCGGTAATCTGCACTGTCGTTGAAGATGCCCAGTCTTGTTGCAGTCCCAGCATCGTGCTTGTCCGTCTCGCTGACTCCTTTCCAGAGTAGCCTTCTGACAAGAGCATTCTTGGACTTCCAATTCTCTCACGCGATGCACGTTTTGGGATGCTTGTTCTGCGGCTTCCATTGTTAGAGCGAAAGCCAATGCTTCTGGTAGAGTTTGCTTTCCGGCAGTGCGAATAGCCCTTTGGAGATTCATATCGCCCACAGCTCTCACAAAGGCTTCAACAGCAAGTTGATTTATTATCTCGTTGCCAGCTGTTGGGTATGCCAGGTGGACTAATCGCTCGATATCTGCCTGAAGCTGCTGCAGAGTTTCACCTCTTTTCTGTGCCCTGTTGTTTAGTTGTACTCGGAAGACTTCTGTCATGTGGCTATCCCCAAACCGCTGTTCGATTGCGTTTACCAGAACTTTGTAGTCACCGTTCTTCTCTGCTGGGATGGTTTGTAGCAGTTCAGCAGCTGCTCCTCTCAAGGCAAGCGTAAGAGCAATGTATTTTTCGTCATCGTCCCAGCCGTTTGTTAACGCTGCTGCTTCAAACTGTTTCTTGTAGATTGACCACGGTATCTGACCATCAAAGCTTGGAGGATTCACTTCTCTCTTTCTTGAGCACTCACCAGAAGTTTCTCGAGCTTTCATCTTTCGCACTTTTTCTAGTTCGCTTGTAATGGTTTCGATCTGGTCGTCTATTTTCTTGAAACGTACATTAGTCGTTGAATTTTGTTTTTCGACACGCTCATTGATTCTGTCTTCGAAGTCCGCAAACCTGCCTTCTAGCAGATTTTTCTGTTCATCAAACCGATCTTGTAGTTGTTCCAGAACATCATTCTTTTGTGTTTCCAGTTGTTTGAGGACATTCTCTTGCTCGGTCTTCTGCTCGTTTCTTTGAGTTTCTAGTTGCTCCAGAACATTCTTGTTTTGAGTTTCTTGCTTCTTTTGATTCTCTTCAAATTTGGCTAGAAGAAGTGTCATCATGGTAGATAAGTCGGCAGTTGCATTTACCTCTTCCGATTTTGCTTCCACTTCGAAAGCAAACGTATCTGGGTCTTCATTTTGTTCTTCCAGATATTCTTGTAGCCGTTTTACGAGTTCGATTTTATATCCTGCCGCACTTAAGCCACGTTTGCTTAATTCGGCCTTTAGCTCAGCGACAGTTAAGTCTTTCAAAACTTTACTTATCATTTTTAACTTCACTATTTCACACAAAATAGTTTAATCACTGTTCACTGTTTTATTCTCAATAAGTTTTAATCCCACTTCTGACACCAATGTAATATTCGGCTTGGTCCGACAATTAAAACTTATTCACTTTTTAAATAAAACACAAATTCACTTTATTCAAATCACTCACAAACTTATTTATTCAACACTTTCAATTATAACTTTTCAAACACAGTGTACTTTACTTATCGCAGTTCACAATCAATTAATTCGCCTAGCCACCAAACGGCTATTTATATCAAAAATGATGGGTTCTAGAAACTACTATTGGTTCCTATTAGTTCTTGGGGAAGCTGAAAGTTCGAGAGAAAATACTGGGATTTTTGTAGGGGCTAACGTTCTTAATGCTAAACAAAAAAGCTTCTCTTAATCTTAATTAATTATTGCCCCTCACGAGTGTTTACTACTACAATTAAACGATATTAAGTAAAGAGAGTATGTACATTAAATAAACAAGAGATACAGAGTAAGTAAAGAGAGTAATGAAAAGTGTGTACATTAAATATAGAAAGAGATACAGAGTAAGTAAAGAGAGTAAGAAAAGTGTGTACATTAAATATAGAAAGAGATACAGAGAGTAAGAGATAATAAAGTATACACATTAGTATTAGACATTACAATAGAAGGAGATACAGAGCGTATGAGATAAATAAAGTGTATACACATTACAATATTTAGTTTGTCTTCCTCGGAAATATACTTTTGTAAATATGAAAATGAAAGAAAAACATCTCTTACTTTCTAAGAAAGAACTTTCCTTGGCGATTGGCATTATGAATTAGGAAAATTAAAATTTAAAATTTGTCTTTTGCTTTTTTTGTATATTTGAATTTTTAAAAGTGGACACTATGATTGCCAAACTCAAAGTGTCAACTGAATTGACAACAAAAATCAGCATATTGTTTTCTTTTTTTTTTGCCCTTAAGTGGGAGGGAGAGAAATGGACTCTTAATTTTGACAACGCGTTGCCATCTCGTATACGAAATTCATCGCATGCACAAAGTCGTATACGAGTCAATTTGGTTCAAGAATACCACTCTGCTTTCGTATGCGAGATTCAGTATGCGATAATTATCGTATACGAAAATTTTCGCATGGTTTCAAGAATAGGGCCCCTGGTTGCTGGGACTGGATCTTCATTGACTGGTCCAGGGACAAAAGGAGATCGGAAACTGACTTACGTTTTACCCTCCGGATACCGCAAATTTTATTTTACCGTTGCTCGTGTATGTGAATAAATGAGAAAAAACAGCAATAAAAATCAGGTGGTGTGTCGAAGTTTACTGAGATAGTATTGGTAAAAACACGCATACTTTTGCAGTAAACTTTGACCGCAGCTTGTAGACATTGTCATTTTGACAGCTTAGTTTCCCATCTCCCTTTTAACTCATCTGTGGACTGGTCTTGCTTCTCTTTCGTCATTAGCTCGCTCGACTTTATGCTCAGTCAGCAGTTGTAGGAAGTGTTGCTTGAAAACATCTACAATTCCCTGTTATTCGGTGACTAGGTTTCCTTCACTGTTTCGAAGAGCCTATATCTCGGTTCTGAAACCCAGAAACTTATTGCTTCGATCTTTAAAAGAAATGTCGGGTGTTGTTCTTGCCCCGTGAGCCGTGACTCTTCTAGATCTTTGAGCTGAGAAACTGCGGATGCTCTTTTCTTCCTTCGCAGAGTCTCCTTCTCATTTCTCCTTTTTGTTCTCTTCTCTTTCTGCTCTTGTGCAGCATCTGCAAATGTGCATTTTCCATCTCTCTTTTCAATAACGCGCATTCATCATCATGCCACGGGTTCTTTTTCGGGGGTGGCTAGAACCCTATGGTGGTCTCTGCTACATTTTTAATTATTTCGCGTTATTGGTTCATTGTTCCACAATGTATTTGGGAGGACGGAGGAGAGTCGCTCACTCAGGAGCTCACTGTAGTCTCTGGCATTATCAGGAGTGCTAAAGCAGCCGATGTTGAACTTCTTTCTTTGGGCCGCAGGTGTTTTTTTGTCATTTGATAATCGATCGAGTCGACATTTGCTCCTCGGATAGTGCTCACGTTCAAGATGGGGGATGCGTGCCTTGCAGCGTTTAGCACATAGTCGATTAAATTGCTGGTTCGACAATCCGGAGATCGCCAGTTTGCTGTGTAGATCTTTCGTCTTGGAAACCTAGTGCTACTTACCACCGTATTACGAGCTGCAGCAAAGTAGATTAGTTATTGGAAGCCGTTATCTGTTGTAACTTCGTGGAGGCTGTGCTTTCCATCTAATCCGGCAAAAATGTCTTCCTTCCCGATTTTTGCATTGAAGTTTCCGAGTACGATTTTGACGTCGTACTCTGGACAGGCTCCGTAGGCCCAATGCTAGACTCTGCAGCATCATCGATAGGAGCGTGTGCACATATTAGACTGATGTTTTGTAGTGTGGCCTTGATGTGGATTACAGCCAGGGGATCACTAATTGGCTTGAAATCCATGACTTTCGATCTTAGCCGATTTCCCACGACGAATCCGCATCCAAATATGTGCTTTTTTAGATGTCAGCTGTAATAAATGTCGCATTTTTTTCTTTTCATTGTCCCTCATCCTATCCATCGTGTTTCCTGGATCGCAGTAATATCTGCCTTATACTTCGTGAGGACAAATTCATGTTTTTGAGTTGCACCTGGAGTATGTAGAGTGTTCTTACATTGCAGGTACAAATTCTCAATGCGTAGTCCGTTGTCGTTCCGGGTTTGGTTATCATAATAGGGGGGTCATTATCCGAGGCTCTATCATATTTTCATGTTTTTTACTGCAGTTGCCCGTAGCTTAGTTGGTAAGTGCGTTGGCTGCTAGGCCGAACGTCGTGAGTTCGAATCCTCCTCGGGCCATAGTTTTTATTTCATCTTTCACGGGCACTGCCTCTTGCGAAGAACTGACAAATCTTCCAAGAGTATCAATCTGTCATGAAAAAGTGCTTCTCAACTCTGCCGTTCGGAATCGGCGTTAAATTGTAGGTCCCCTCAATTCTTCACACGCACTCAGAGAATTGTTAAAGAGAGTAAGCCACTTAGGCCTTGGCTCTTCAAGAGCTGTCGCGCCACTCTATTTATATATTTTATTTTACTGTCGAGGGGTTGTTAGCCCCTCGCACTAACCTGCAAAGTTGTAGGGCCGTTGTTTAAGTGCTTCTGTTTCTCCGTTTTACACTCGCTGTTACAAGTTTCGCAAGTTATATCTAGTGATATAACCAGTACCCGGTGATTACCACTTTTAGGTAAAGTATAAGCACTTGGTATGTAGGATAGATAGATCCTACAACACGGCAACCACCCATACCAAGGATAACACGCTTTAAATATTGTTCGCTTTTTTTGTAAAATTTTATTGGAGTATAGGTAATCGCCTCAGTGTAAAATTTATAAAGTTTTGTCAAAAAACATTGAAAAAGTCGAGTATAAAATATATTTAAAAAAATTTCGATTTGCTGTTCTCAAGGCCAAGTTATATCACAGATGTGTTTTTGGAGAAGTTGCATATTTGTCGCTGGACGTTTGCATATTGTGTAAAATTGAGGCAGCAGCGTTTTTGGGTATAGTTAGAGGGAAAGCATTTTGCTTAAGGTTTGTTTTCCGATACATTTTCGAGAAATTTCTTATGACGTTCAATGGCCTGTTTGTGCACTTTGATCTGCTGGGCATGGAATTCGTCTTGTTTGATTAGGTCTCTCTTCAATTTTTCAATCAGTTCTTTTTGCTATAATATTAAACATGGGACATACATGGGTATAAGCAGGTTGGGATGGTTTGGTTTTGTTCAATTTTGCTCACCTTTTGGTAGAAGTACTCCTCTTCCTTTGCGGCTGCCCTTTTGCCAAATGCTCCACCTGCACTGCGGATGGCTCCACCTCCGCCACCGCCCTTGCCAGCACCGGATCCAGGTCCACCCGATTGGCCCCTTTTTGCAAACCTGTAATAAACATTCCAACCGGATTGTTTAAGGTTCGATCGACTGGAAATTTCTCCATCTATATTTTTCATTGCGTAAACTATATCCATTTTTTTTACACTATTTTTTTTTAAATATGATTATACCGAGTACTTACTTCATGCAAGTTGGGTAAAAACGACAATGAGATGCGGTCCTTCTAAATGCAAACATCGTTTTTTTTTTTAATTTTGATGATTAATCTGTTGAGAGAAAAAGTAAACAAATAGAAAACAGATGATTTTGTTATGCGTGAAACAGATTAAACCAGCAACAGCACCAGCGCCGTCAACAGCAGCAGCGACGACGTCATTTCATCTGTTTTGACATTTCGTTCTCCTTGTTTTCATGTTTGTTTTATTTTTTGTTGTTTGGTGCCTTTGAATTTTGTACATTAAAAGTCGTCAGCAATGGACCAGTTACAGCAAATTTAGGACTTTGACCAAACGTTGCTGTTGACGTTGCTGTTGCTGGTTCAATCTGTTTCTCGCTTTAGCAAGAAAACGAAAAAGAATAGTTAATCTTTATCTATTTCAAAATAAAATGTGAAAATTGGGCCGAGATCAGGACACACCTCCTTCCAGATTTTGAAACGAATAACGAATAAAAAAAATTTAAATTTAAATTAATTTTTAGTTAACTACGTTATTGACATTTCATCGCTTTCGTTCATTTTTGACATATTTCAATCTAATTCAAATTCTGCCGGTAGTGCAGAGCAACTCAGGGTTGACAAATCCTATTTTACACAACACTTCAAAAATTGTATTTTTGTCTTTATTAATTTTAAAATGTTTTGGTAATTTTTATTAATAATTTCTCTTGCCAATAAACAAATAGGGGAAGAATGCACTAAGCTGTCTATAAAAATAAATCTTAAGATCTCTATTTAACGTTCCAAATAACTAATACCTACCAAAAAGTACTAAGGTAATAAGTATGTTTGAAACAAAGAGGACACCCTATATAACAGCTGTCAACTGTCACTTTTCAGCATTCCGGCAGATTTTAAAAATCTTTCCATACCATAAACAAAAAAGATTTTTTTAAATCAAGTTTGATGCTGCCGAGTTCTTCGTGAACTAAATTTTTAAAAGTTATATTGAGAAGAATCAAACGTGCAAATCAAATATGTTTCCTCTAAGTTCCCAAAAAAAGTACTGGACATTCACAAATGAACAAGATCTAAACGAACGGCGGATAGACCAAAATCGAAAGTTCATCAAAACTCATGGAGGAACATTGACTGTAAGTTAATACAAAAAAGAGTAAAAAGCATGCTATTAGGAAAACAAAATGCCTCATTTTGTAGGAAGAACAACAAGAAGCTTACTTCCTCTCACCAGCTGAGGAACGACTCCTCCTCAAGCAATATGAATTGCATCTGAAGGATTTTTGCCGCCGATTTGAACCACCTATGCCCAAGTGCATCGTTGGCACAGCGTTTCATTACTTTAAACGATTTTATCTCAAAAACTCTCCAATGGACTTTCATCCAAAGGAAATTCTGTAAGTTATCGGACAATATCATTGGAAACCTTAACCATTCTCTCGCGCACTTTAGAGCCACTTGTGTCTATCTGTCATGCAAGGTTGAAGAGTTCAACGTCTCTATTGGTCAGTTTGTCGGCAATATTAAAGGTGATCGAGTCAAGGCCATGGACATAATTCTGTCCAATGAACTGCTCCTCATGCAACAGCTCAACTACTACCTGACTATTCATAACCCATATCGACCAATCGAAGGATTCCTTATTGACATAAAGGTACGCAAATTTTGGTTTTTCATTGATTTATAACTCAAGTAATTTTCCAGACTCGCTGTTCAATGAACAATCCAGAACGTCTTCGACCAGGCATTGATGAATTCATAGAAAAAACATTCCTCACCGACGCTTGTCTACTGTATGCCCCCTCGCAAATAGCTCTGGCAGCTGTTCTTCATGCGGCAAGTAAGGAGCAGGAAAATCTCGATAGTTATGTCACAGAAAGCCTCTTCCATGCAGCTAGAGATAAGCTTCCCACCCTGATTGAAGCTGTCCGAAGTAAGATCTATTCTTTTCCTTGCCTTATCCTTGAGATTTTCAATCTGATTGTATTCAAGAAATACGGTACATGGTGAAAACTATTGAAGTGCCCCCGAAGGATCGAGTTAAACTGATCGAGAAGAAACTAGACAAATGCCGGAATCAAGAAAATAATCCCGATAGTCAGATGTGAGTTGAGATGGTCTAATTGATCTCAAAAATTGTCTAATATTCTTGTTTTTCTTACAGTTACAAACAGCGAATGAAGATGATGATGGAAGACGAATTGGACATCATTGATACTTCGTACCATGTAGCTGATTCGATCGCCGACGTCTCCATGCTTAACATGAGCCAGTAGCGTGTGACATTCGTTTAAGACCTCTCATGGTATTTTGTTAATAAATAATCAAAAATCAGTAAATATTTTCAAAAACTACCTTTAATTGTTTATCATACTAGAAACACCCTATTTACACTTACAGCCTGCTCGGGAAAACAAACCGAGCCGGCACACTTCCTAATACTTAACAATAGTTTAACCTTTAGAGTTTCTCCACAGCGAATGTTACTGGATTTTGCATCACAGCCTGACCAGTAGGTTGTATAACCATTTTGGGGATACTCATCACCAGTCGCACAGTTGAAGGCGGAATTTGAATTTCCGGACCAACGGCACTTTTATCTGAAACACATAAATTAGTTTAAAACTTCGGTTTCTCTATATCTTAAACTAACCAGCTGGACAACAGTTTTGATGTCTAGCCAGACTCAGCCTTAGCTGTTTGATTGTTTCTTTTAATTGAGCATTCTCAGCTGCTAAATCTGAGTTCTTTTTTCGCAGATCGACGTGTTCTTTCTTAACTTTATTGCGGTATCGTTCGGCTGCGGCGCGCCTCCTTACCATACATTCATCGTCAAAGGTTTGCTTGGGCTGTTTCATCGCTTTTTTGGGAGGCGATTTAGCGGGGGAATGGTTCTCGAAGAGCGTTCTTTTCGAATTCGAATTCAGAATCGCTTTGAGCCTTTCTTTAATGGGAAGAGCCGAGTTGGGAGTGGAATGGGCAGTACTCGGTTCAGCGGTTGTTTTCGGGAGGATAAAAGGCTTCACGGTCTGCACCGGTACTGCACTTATAACCGGTGTAGGAAAGTTCAGAGTGATAACTTGCGGTTGAATCAATTGAATTGTTGTGCTCTGTGGTTTATTGACTTGTTTGGGCAGGATCATGGGGAGAGATTTAGTTGCCTTCGGATGTTCGGCTGTGTTCGAAATATTAGGCAAGCCGATGGGAGTTGAAAGTGTTTTCATAGGAGTTATGGGCAGTCGTTGACATGGAATTCCGCTCTCGGTGCTCTCAGTCACGGGAAACACTTGCGGTGTGTGCAGTGAATCATGGGAAGAAGAACTCAGATCGTTATGTTCAATCTGGGATGCGGAGAGTGGTTGATTGTGTTTTTGTTCAACAGCCCTACGAAATGTTTCATCAAAAGGATTTACATGTCGCAGGTCCTCGAAAAGGCCAACTTCTTCGCAATTTTTTATTAGACGAGTGGGTGTAGGTGTTTGATCGGCTTTGGATTTGAACAAAACAAATATTAAATTCAATGTTAGCTTTTTTAGGAAGGTAAACTGTTTTTAACATCTTACCAACAAATATATTCGCTGACTTTTGCTCCAAGCTAAGATTTAGAATCATTTCATGTTTTTTCTCGTGAACTTGCAAGTGGTCTTCGTTGGTGAAGCTCAATCCACACCCATTTGCCTTACAAGCGAATGGTTTTGGAGTTGAAAGGTCATGCATAGTTATGGCACAAAAATTGATATTTTTTTGTTTCAATTTGAAAAAATCAAACAAATTGGTTTTAATTTGAAATCATTTTGGATTTCTTGAAAAAAACGAAAATACTTTATTTTGTTATCAAGAATCAAAATCATTGTATTTCTATCTAGCTAGTACCCGCGACCTGGCAATCGATTGTAGTGCCATCTTGAGTTCTGGCGCAGCGCTAACTCTTTTTACATAGGTTTTGTATTGGAATTTTTTTTTTTTTGGTTTCGATCTGGCGCAAAAAATCGAAAAACCCATTCTTGATTGTACTAGGTGGTTTCATATACAATGATCAAAATCATTGTATTTCTATCTAGCTAGTACCCGCGACCTGGCAATCGATTGTAGTGCCATCTTGAGTTCTGGCGCAGCGCTAACTCTTTTTACATAGGTTTTGTATTGGAATTTTTTTTTTTTTGGTTTCGATCTGGCGCAAAAAATCGAAAAACCCATTCTTGATTGTACTAGGTGGTTTCATATACAATGATCAAAATATCACAAACGTCAAATCTGGGTAGGTCTAAGAAAAGTGGTGCCAAGATAGCTTATTTTCTTAAATCTAGTTTCAGAGCTAAACAGTCGCCCAGCGACTAAAATGACAGTTGTCAAAAATATGCAATTTTTATGCGAGTCGCCCATTGGCAACAGAATGCGTCGTTCGTCGCATCTATCTGCGTACTTGGTGTGACGTCAACTGCTAGTCAACTTGCTTGCAAGTCCACATATTCTTTTCAATTAAACGATTTTTTACAAGTTTAACTGCCTATAACATCCAATTTTGAATTTCGAAGATTTCGCCAACAAAAAAGAAATTAAAACTCTCGCTTTAACTAAGAGAAGCAGTTTTTTTTACATGAGTTTGTATTGTAGCTGCCTGCTTGGTTTAACAGATCTTCTGTCAAAGATTGCCAGATCCCTCTCTTATCGAGTAGCCTCTTAAGAAGTCCTATGCCGCCAACATCAAGTATCAAAGACCAGTGGCTACATTGCTAGAAAGCAGTTAGAGATGCCGCCTCTAATGTGCTAGGTTTCACTTTCACATAAGCCTTTAATCGGACACGATGATAGCCACCAATTCCGTGAACCCGACCTAGAAGAAGTGAAAACGGCAAAATCACGGCTGAAATCCAACAAAGCTGGATCAGATGGTCTAGCTGCCGAGCTGTTCAAAGCAGCAGGCGATGATCTAGATAGGAGCATGCACCAAATCATCTGTAACATATGGTCGGAAGAATGCATGCCCGATGAATAGAACCCCAGCATTGTTTGCCCGATCCTGAAGAAGGCAGCTCCTCTAAACTACAACTACAGAGGAATCAGCCTACTTAACATCGCTTACAAGATCCTCTCTGCCGTAATATGTGAACGTCTGAAGCCTTTCGTCAACAATCTAATAAGTCCTTATCAATGTGACTTCAGACCAGGAAAGTCAACGATCGCCCAAATTTTCATTTTGGTGCAGATCCTGGAAAAAAACCTATGAGCTCCAAATCGATACCCATCTCCTTTTCATCGATTTTAAGGCCGCGTATGAGAGCATCTACTGAGACGAACTTTATAAGGCTGTGTCTAATTTTGCATCCCTGCCAAGCTCGTTCGCTTGTGCAAAATGACGATGGAGAACTCACGCTGCGCCATCAAGCTTGGCAACGAGCTAACGGAATCTATCGACATAAAAAAAAGGATTCAGACAAGGTGATGCACTGTTTTGGTTTTTATTTGTTTTAAATTGCAATGACTGAGGACTTCAGAGTCGATTACTGTAATATTCGCGGGCTTCGAATAAATTTTCTGGCTGCATACATCCACACTGTATCCAACAGGCCAGCTGTTTTGGCGCTAAGTGAAACCCAAGTAGGTGAGAATTCCGATCCTACTGAATTTCTCATTCATGGGTATAGCTTAGTGCCATTATTCTTTCCCCACCATGGTCTCGCCGTTTACATTAGGAGTGATGTAGCTTATCAGCTCTTGCCTCAATATGGACGTTACTCCAACTCTTTTTTCAATTTTATATGGTTTAAATTCTCTATCAATAAGCACATCATTCACTACTGTTTTCTCTATCGAAGCCCAAACCTGGACAGAGCTTCAACTTCTCGCGAATTTGACACTCTGTCTGACTCCATACAAAGAATTGTATCCTTGTATCCTCACACTGAAATCATTATTACGGGCGATTTCAATGTACACAATTCTTCGTGGCTTCTCCATTCGGGAAAAGTCATGGTTTGATTCAAGCTGTAAAGAGGTTATCAAGGAGAAAGAAGTAAAGTTCCGGTGTTTTAGAGCCAACCCAACTGAGGAAAACCGGAACAAGTTTAAACAAGCCAGGAAGGCCTGCAATGCCCATATTCGACGGACCAAGTTTTTGCATGACCAAAAATTAAGGCAAAAAATTCTGCAATGTCCCAAAGGCAGTAAGAATTTTTGGTCATTTGTAAAAAATATGAAGAACTCTTCTTCTTCCTCGGTCCCTACGCTCGTTGACAATGACACTCCAGTTGTTAGCTCTCTCGCGAAAGCTAACCTTTTTGCTAGGCAGTTCGCCTCCAACTCTTTGCTGCCAGAGAGTGTCATGACTCCTCCAGTTATTGAGCGCGTCAATGATTCCATGGGACAAATCTTCTTCCGCACTCGTGCTGTGGCGAGAGTCTTAAAAGATCTTAACATACATAAATCCGCTGGTCCGGATGGTATCCCCGCTATTGTTCTGAAGAGGTGTTCTTCCACGCTGGCAAAACCCTTGCGTAAGCTTTTCCATCTATCCTATTCTTCTGGGCTCGTTCCGAGCAGTTGGAAAACAGCATTTGTCCAGCCAATCCCAAAAAAAGGCGAATTTTCTTCTCCCTCCAATTATCGTCCGATTGCACTTACGTCCCTTCTTTCTAAGGTCATGGAAACGCTGATAAACTATCAGCTCAAGAAATATCTCGAAGACGAAGACCGAAAGCTTCTTAATGACCGGCAGTACGGCTTTCGCAGCAACAGGTCCACTGGTGATCTGATGGTCTATCTCACCGAACAGTGGAACAAATCTTTACATCGTTTTGGAGAAAGTAAGATTGTTGCACTTGATATTTCAAAGGCATTTGATAAAGTCTGGCATCTTGCTCTTTTATCGAAAATGCGTGCTTTCGGTATCGATGAATCCCTTCTTCGTTGGATTAGAAACTTTTTTCGAACCGTTCAATACAAGTTGAATTGGACGGTTTCAAGTCTGAAACCCACAATATAAATGCTGGTGTGCCCCAGGGCTCCGTTTTGTCTCCGACCCTCTTCCTCATTTTTATTAATGATCTCTTGTCTATTACTTCTAATCCAATTAATTGTTTCGCTGATAGTACCCTTAGCTTTTCATATTCGTTTCCAGACTCACACCCTTCCTCTTCGGATGTGGAACTGCAACGGCAAAATATGATACGCTCATTAAACTCTGACTTAAACAGCATTGTACAATGGGGAATACAAAATCGCGTAGAGTTTAATGCTTCGAAAGCTCAATGCTGCCTTGTATCGTCGAAGCGTGACATACCCCCCTTGCCACTATCCATGAGTGGCACTTGCATCAATGAGACCGAACATCTCGAGATTCTCGGTATGTGCATCACTGACCACCTTTTGTGGAACGAGCACATATGCGATGTCGCCAAAAATGCCGCAAAATGTTTAGGTTTCTTAAGGCGATGCAAGAAATTGTTTTCCCCTTCTGATCTGGATACTATATACAAAACCTACATACGTCCTAAGCTTGAGTACAATTCTCACGTCTGGGCTGGTGCTCCAGTGACGTACTTAAGTCTTCTGGACAGTATCCAAAAAAGAGCATTCAAAATGATTGGTGACAATACCATCGTTGAGTCATTTACATCTCTAGAACATCGTCGTAATGTCTCATGTCTCACCCTGTTTTACCGATACTTCAACGGTATATGCTCTAGTGAAATAGCCAGTTGCATTCCTCCCCTTAAGACATTCAACCGTAATACCCGCGCCTCCAGGAATGCCCATCAGTTCACCCTTGAGCCCAACTTCGGACGTACTGTGAAGTACAGAGAATCATTCTTTAGCCGTACTACGCGAATGTGGAACTCTCTTCCACACTCTGTCTTCCCCAGTCATTGTAATATTCAAGAATTCAAAACCACTGTTCACCGACACCTCCTTTTACATCCTCTATCCTTTCCCTAATGCTCGCACTGTGCTCTTGGCATATAAAGGGTAATGAAAAAAATCCCTTGAGTGCGCGTTAATTATAAAAAAAAAACTGTCATGCGATTTCTTTAACATCGTTCTTGAGAAGAGGCACTATCTTCTAAAACTCTGTTCAACTTCTCGCGTATGCCGATCATATTGATATTATGTGAGGAACACAGCGTGATGTCAATGGCACCTTTGTGAGAAGAAAGTAGCGGCAAAAATGGGTTTAGCGGTACATGAGGGCAAAACGAAGGATATGCTGTCTTCGAGGAAGGACATCCAACACCGACGGCTCGGACAGAACGTCACAATAGACGCATACAACTTCGAGGTAGTAGAGGAGTTTATCTACCTAGGCTCCGCTATTAAAACGGGCAATAACACCAGCGCCGAGATCAGACGAAAAATAAGTCTGATCTTTGGGCGCTAAGAAAGCAATTGAGTGGAAAAGCCCTCCCCCGATCAGCTAAGGCAAAACTTTATAACATCCAGAAGCATGGACCTTGACAAAATCGGATGAAAGTGCCTTAGGCTGTTTCAAGAGGAAAGTTCTTCGGGTCATCTTTGGCCCCGTGTGCATTGATGGAGAATGGAAAAGAAGATACAACAGCGAACTTTACGGGTTGTACAACGACGTGGACCTACCCAGAAGGGTCAAGGTTCAGAGTCTCAGATGGCTCGTTCATTTAGAGCGGATGGACACTAATGCTCCGGCCCGGAAAGCCTTCAACACTATTTCCGAGGGACGTAGAAGAAGGGGAAGACCTCGACTCAGGTGGCGCACACAAGTGGAAGACGACTTGGAGTGCAAAACTGGGGACAGCTAGCTAGGGACCGATCTGGCTGGCAGAGACTGTTGATTGAGGCCCAAGTCCACACCGGACTGTAGCGCCACCTTAAGTAAGTAAGTAAGTTCATATGGCAACTGTGTGAAGTGACGGGAAAATTGTATACTCCACCTTTTAGTTAACTTTTACGATTTCCTTAGAGCGGGTACAACGTCCCGGTGATCGGCTGGTATAAAATAAGGAGGTTAAAGGTTCCTATTCCTATAAATTGACTGAAAAATGCAATAGATTATCTAAACCAGTCAGAAAATTTTGTATAATTCGTTTGGTTTGCCAAATTTTTTCTTATGGCGATAAATTTTTGCATGTGCACCTCTTTTAAGTGTAATCTAAGTGTCAGTATAAACTTGTCAAAATAAGGATAAGGCAAAAGAGAAAGCCAAAAACCAACAACCTTTTGTGTTTTGTTATGTAAAACGTTTTGAAACAACAAGTGATAAAGCTTCGTTTTTCAAACATGCGCCATAGGAATTGTAACAACAAGATTCTCTTTGTTTCTCTGTTGTCAAATATTCTTATCAACAAAAACGCACATGTAATAAAGCTTATAATATTCCAAACGTTCATTCAGGTTTCTCTCTGTTTGTACACAACACAAATCGCAACACAAATCTACCCCCACAAGGAAAAAACTACCCTCTAAAGCCCACTTTCACCACCCACTCATACACTCTCTCCGTGTGGCTTTTTAAGTATTGTCATTTTGTGCGCGAAAGATATCTTTCATCGTAAAAAAGCTTTCTTCTTGATTTTACCGAATTCACTAAATGAAAATCCAACTTTAAATGAGCTCTTCGGTAGGTACACCAAACAGTCAGTCTCTTTTCAATTCTCAACCCCGAAGGAATTAAAAAAAAAAAACTGCCTCACAGTATTTGCAAAAAGAACCTCTTATATTTGTGTATACTTCCCTAGAACCTTTGAGCAGAGAAAAAAATCACTTATGAAACTGCAATTGCTGATTTTTACTTTTCTTCTGAAATAAAAACGAATTTCCACAGAAACCATAGTACGGGGGTGTTAAAAATATCCAACCAAGTGAATCTATAACAAAGTATCGGTATTCATTCTAATTTAAGTGCTTTTTGCGATAATTCTCGTTTCATTTTTTTCACCTCAGTGAAAGTAAAACAAATTTGCGTTTTCCACGCTTTTCCTTATTTATGGATTTCATAATCAAAAACAAGGGAATTGAAAGAAAACAAAGGAAAATATTTAATTAAATTTTTGTGAATCAAATAAAGTGTTCTTGTAATCAGTACAACTTTCCTCTAATACACATCTTTCATAGCTACTCAACACCGCATTGCAGATAAACATAAAAATACCCTTTTAACCGTAGCACCCTTGTCTCATCTCTTCAGCCTAAATGTTGCCAAAAAAAGTTTATGTTAAAAAATCATAAAATCATTAAATCCTTCCTAACGAAAATTACTGTTGCTTTGGAATATCCTTTTGCCTGTGAATTTTGAAGAGAGTTAAGTGCATATTCTCTGATTTAGTCAAAAAACGGAAAGGAGATCAAAGATAAATAATTTTATTCCGGTGTAAATGTGTTGGCAAATAAGAAGTGAAAATTGTTTTTTTTTTTTTTTGAAAACGAAATTGGCATAGAAAAATACAAGAAGTAAATCGATTTATGTGTATCGTGCATGCATCAAATCTAAAGCCTTGTGAAGCGGGGAAAACAAACCAAAGGGTATACCCGAACGCTTTTGCTTCGCACGAGTGTTGTGCAAGAGTTTCATTTAGGTCAACAGAGCAGAACACACGTTTGTCGTCGTCGTCGTATGTGTCGTCTTCGTCATCATGGTTGTTGTCGTTGGTCGGTGTCAGTTCTTTCACATACTGCAATTATGTTAGAACCGGAAATATGTTTTTTTTTTTTTGTGAAGTTTGTTAAGAATAATAAGCTAATTTACTTTTGTCACTCGTTGAAAAGGTCCTTGCATCCCTACCATATTCTATTTATTCCGAACTGTGCTTTTAAACTCTGTGACACCCCACTCAGTCAGTAGGTTAAGAATTCAAGGACGTTAGAGAGAAATTTCACTCTAGGTGTGTCGCCGTTTCTTCTTTTGGCAACAACAAAAAAAAGGTACGCATACGCCACCCCATTCATTTGGCGACATAAAATTGAAGTTGAGGAAAAGTGATGTTGGTGCTTTTTTATAATCCAAGCGGTGATTTAGTGTAATAATTATGCACATATTTTGATTATTTATTATTGGTATGGACGTACTTAATACATACATACACAAACACACATTTGAGTGTCATAATATTAAAGGGATTTTGCTTTCCGAAAATTTGAATGAACTCTGTGTGTAAATGAAGTGTTTAAAACCGTCAAATCATTTTCCTTGAATCAAAAATTGAGTTGTTGTGAGTTGGAAAAGTTTTTCAACAACTTAAAATTATTTTCAACATTTGCCAATTTCAACAGTGATTTACAACTTTTAAGATTAAAAATAAATGTACAAAGTTGACGACAAATAATTGCAATTTAACCCTTCGACCTTCAAATGCGATCTACTGGCTTTCATATAATGATTTTGCATTGATTTTCAAATACGTTTATAGTTTGTAAGAAGCTTATCAACAAGTCACGCTTATGCATGCTCGATTATTTGAGTGGTGCAATCAATTCAACTCTTAAGGGGTCTCATAGAAGCTTGATGAGTAGGTTCGGTAAGGTTAGGTTAAAGTGGTTGTCATGGATGTAAAAATACACACTTAGGCCAATTGATGGCTCATTGTGATTGTTCAAAAACCGAATGAAACCAAAAAACAACCAGGAAACCTGAAAACCAAATATAACAAAACGTTTTACATTTATTTTAAAAGATCAGAAATCAGTTTGATGTTGCCTTAAGGCCAGCCAGAACTTCAATGCCAGAACAAGAAAATCAAACTTTAAAACTATCGAAGCCAAAGTTTAGATTATAAAGGGTTTTCAAATAAGAGGTGTTATTTTGATGTTCAAAGAAAAATGGCATTTTTTGAGATAGATGATCCAAATGGCCGCCACGACCACGCTTACAGGACCATATCCTTTTCATGAAATTTTCCATAACCAAATCGCAAAGTGGCTGCCCTATGTCCTCGATAGCCTCACGAATTCTATCTTTGAGGTCTTGAATCGACGCTGGGCTGTTGGCGTAGACATTTAACACCTTGCGACTTCTTCCTTTGGGGCCACGTGAAAGATTTTTCTTTGAATATCAAAATAACACCTGTTGTTGGAAAACCCCAAAAAAGATGATGAGGATGATATTAATAAAACATCGATAACCAGCTGGGCGCGTTCGCAATGTCATCGTTTACTTCAGGACGTGTTCTCATGAATCTCAAACAGTGATACAACGTGAATCTAAAATGCTTTCTTCAAAAGCTCAATTAAACCAATTAGAGTTCCTTACGAATCGTAGAAGATTCATTATATTAATGTGTTTGAGATCGTTTAGATCATTATAAAAGAATTATCCTAATTGAATCCTGCGTTTATGAGCCAGAGCAGGAGAGGTGCAGAGGAGGTGAAGAACTGTTTCCTCCTCCTCCTGATCCATGCAGCAATTCGTTTGAAAATACGCCCAGTCGCACGGCGGCGTGTCTTCCTATTAGACAGTGTCCAGTTATGACACCAATTAACGAGCTTATACCAGGTACCTAGATGTCTTTAAGTCCAGTTTAGGCCAAATGATGTTTCCTATAAGGTCTCTTTGGCCCGGAACCCAGTGAAGGTGAATGTTAAACTGTTGTGCTATCTCCATTAGATATGATCCACAGTTTTGGACCGTAATTGAGTTTGTAGAGACAGAGTCCAGGGATTTTATAGCTGCCTGACTGTCTGAGAAAATCCGGATATCAGATGAGGACACCAGTTTTCTCTGAGTCACGACAAGACCTCCTAAATCGCCAATGGTTCTGCCTGAAACACGCTACAATGATTTGGAAGGCCAACCCCAACTCTAGTTTGCGATCCAGCTGTATAGAAGGATATTGTCTCTTCTTCCAGAAATGTTCTATTTTCCCAGAAGGATCTTAAAGTTATTTAAATTTGGAAGTTTCTATCGAACTGTAGTTGGGGAATGGTGTGTAATCGTGTGCTTTGGAATTGATTCTAGATAATTAAGAAAGTCCACTGTGAACTAGCAGTTGTTTGTTTGCTGATTATATCCAGAGGTGTCAGAGAGAGTAGGGTGTCTAGTGCCGCAGATGGGGTCGTACGCTTATATTTAGGCGTGCAGAGCGTTGGACTTTACTAAGTTTATCGCAGTTGATTTCCACGTCCAAGGCAGTCCACCAGACTGTCACACCATAAAGAAGAATCGGTATGATTACCGATGTGTATACCCAGTGAGTGATTCTGGGTTTGCACCATTTACTGCCAAAGGCTTTCTTGCAGGTGAGAAGAGCTACCGTAGATTTTCTTATTCTTTCGTGTATATTGCTTTTCCAATTTAGTTTTTTGTCTAAAATAAGACCCAGCTATTTTGTTTCCTCTGAAAACTTTAATTGGATACCGTTTCTAGAAGGAGGGTCGATGTGAAATAGTGAATAGGACTAAGTCGGTTTTGTGTGGGTTAACGCTTAATCCAAACTGATCCGCCCATAGTGTTAACTTATTTAGAGCGTTTTGTAAGGCTATCACTCTGAAACCCTCCCTATCCAGAAAGGTAAGAATTTCGTTAACTACCAGATTCCAGAGTAGAGGGGAGAGAACACCGTCTTGCGGCTTACCTCTGCTGACAAATCTTCTAATGGAACATCCACCTAGTTTTGAGTTAATTATTCTGCTAATTAGCATTGATTTCATCAAGCGTACTCTCCACATTCAGAGATGACAGTGCAGATGTGTCTACGTTGTTAAAAGCGCCTTCTATATCAAGGAATGCTCGATGAGTAACTCATCATGTAAAAAGTTTGTACAGGACATAAATAAGCAGTCGGTTCTTTTTCTACTTTAATCGAATTTATCGAATCAAAGCACCTGTTACAACGACCATGATGGAAGACCTTGACCGACCAGTGTTCTAAAAATTTGTAGATTTAATTTATTAACGTCCGTCTATGTCTAAATTCACAAAAATAACACAACAATAATTATTTTAAATTATTGTGCCACAGTAGAGCTCGAAGTCGTCTCTAAATTCTCAAATTAGCCTACAATAACCACAAAAATTGGTCTTTCCTTATATTCCACAATCACAGTCTCTCTCGATATATGTCGCTTTGCTAGTAATTATTGTCAACACAAATAGCAAGAGCAACTTGCGTGTAAAATCTGTGGGAGTGTGCTTCTTCATATGAATGAGCATTTTTGACAATTTAGATGGGCTAGACGGAATGTCTAATATAATCTCCGAGGAAAGACGGAGCCGAAATTTATGAAATAAACAAAGTATTTAATTTATAAATAAATTTTAACATCGAAATAAGTATATTGCGAAGAAGAATGAAAACAAGAGTACTAGTTTTGTTTGTGTAATTAGCAATTTAATGATATTTAAAAGCTTAATGTCAAGTCTAGTGTGAGCATCTGAGCATTAAGTCCAATAAAATATTTTGAGTAGGCAGTGAAAAATGTCTAACATACCGTTTGACATTCAACTGCATTTGCCTAGCATCAAATTACTTCGATTAAAACGAATAAAATTTTAATTTGCAGTTTGTTGTTGATGCATCCATTTAAATTAATTGTTTTGCCGAAAAATGTTTCTTTTTCAGTTTGTTTCTCTTTTAAAAAATAGAAATGTTTGCACAAGGTTGTCATCAAATAGTACATGTATTTATTATAAGCTGCCTTTCTATTCAAGCTCTTGTCCTTGTCAACCTTGAATATAACGGGTGATTTTTTAAGAGGTTTAGAACTTTTTTTTTTTTAAACACAAAAAATTCGAAAAAATGAATGAAATATTTATTTGAATCGATAGTTTGAACCTTGCAATTTAATGTTTAAAGATAATTTCATGCAAATGTTGACCGCGGCTGCGTCTCAGGTAGCCCATCCGCTGAGTCCAATTTTGGCATACTCTTTCACACATATCGGCCGGTATCTCACGAATGAATGCATGGATGTTGGCTTCCAGTGCGTCAATCGAAGCGGGCTTGTCCCTATAGACATTAGCCTTGACATACCCCCACAAAAAATAGTCTAATGGTGTCAAATCGCACGATCTAGGCGGCCAATTGACCTGCCCGAAACGTGAAATTAACTGTTCACCAAACTCGCCTCGCAATTGCGCCATTGTTTCGCGTGCTGTGTGGCATGTGGCACCGTCTTGTTGAAACCACATATCATGCAAGTCAAGAACTTCCATTTCGGGCAAAAAAAAGTTTGTTATCATCGCTCGGTAGCGTTCACCATTGACAGTAACGCTGCGATTCGCATCATCTTTGAAGAAATATGGCCCAATAATGCCGCCGGCCCATAAACCGCACCAAACAGTGGCTTTTTCGGGATGCATTGGTCGCTGTTGCAATGCTTCTGGCTGATCTTCACTCCAAATGCGGCAATTTTGCTTATTTACGTACCCATTCAACCAAAAATGAGCCTCATCGCTGAACACAATTTTTCGATAAAAAAGCGGATCCTCGGCCAGCTTTCCAAGAGCCCATTCACCAAAAATTCGGCGTTGTGGTAGGTCGGCTGGCTTTTGTTCTTGCACCAGCTGTATCTTAAAAGGCTTTACGCCCAAATCCTTCCTCAAAATTTTCCACGTAGTACTGTAACAAAGGCCTAACTGCTGGGAACGGCACCGAATCGACATTTCGCGGTCTTCTGTCACGTTAGCTGATACGGCCGCAATATTTTCTTCACTACGCACAGTACGTAAACGTGTTGGTGGTTTAATGTCCAACAAAGTAAATTTGGTGCGAAATTTGGTCACAATCTTCCGAATAGACTGCTCAGAAGGTCGAGAATGCCGATCATAAAATGGAAGCAGCGCGCGATGAACATTTCGAACCGAGCACGAATTTTGATAGTAAAATTCAATAATTTGCAAGCGTTGTTCATTTGTAAGACGATCCATGGTTAAATTGCAAACCAAACTGAAGCTGTTTGACAGTGACACAAGGTACTAAACACACGTCAGCTGTCAAAACCAGTGTTGCCAAAACCAAACCAGCTAAAAAATCACCCGTTACTTTAAAAGCATTGGCGCAAAATTTTAAACGATTTAGTAAAATGTTAAAGCCATTTTAGTAAGTTATACTAAGTTAAAAATAAGAATTTGCAAATTTTAAACGATTCTAACAAAATTTTAATTTCATC
Organism: Sphaerophoria taeniata; assembly: GCA_943590905.1. Taxonomy (NCBI): domain Eukaryota; kingdom Metazoa; phylum Arthropoda; class Insecta; order Diptera; family Syrphidae; genus Sphaerophoria; species Sphaerophoria taeniata. Next base: position 2,407,109 of record OX016540.1, read on the forward strand.
AGAATTACAGAAATAATTCTCAGTATCTGCACTTCCATAGTCCAAAATCACAGAAGAGTCTTTTTCAAGTCCTAACTGTCACCTGATCAGGCAGGTAATGTTCCTAGATCAAATTTGTACGATTCACTATAATGTTCACTATGCAAATTTGCATCTGGAGATTTGCGACTCTGCGATTTTTCGAAATTTTCACAAATTAATTGATTTTAAGAAAATTGTAGGTTGTCAGTTGTCACTTTGACTTGATTTCAAATGATTAGGTTTGTTTGCTTTGTTTTTTCACGAACTGTCATTTTTTGGAAGTGTTCAGATTCACCATTTTTAATAAAAGGGAATTAGTAATTTACTAGTTTATGACACGATTAAAAAGGACTACCATTTGCGAACAGCTAGTAAACTACTAAATATTTAGACAATTCTTAACTAGTAATTTGCCTAGCTCTTAACAAGAGGCTGTTTAAAATATTGCGCCATTATTTTTATTCGTAGTCTGGTGGTTGTCAAACGCTCATTTGTCAAAAACTAAGTACCTACATGTAATGCAATTGAAAGTTCTTTTAAGTTCCTATGGAGTCCTTTAGTAAATTTTACTATTGTTTTCAGTTTCTGAAATCATTTATCGACACCTCTGCATTTAACTCAGTTTTAAAACTCTTTTCCGTCAAATTTTTTTCTGTAATGGTAAACTAAAGTAACAGTAAATTACGTTTTAACTCTTCCTCTTCTGTCAATCTTCCTTTTTCCTGTTCATGTTCATATAACAGTTTATTTTTAATTTGGCGGTTAGAAAGCCCTTATTAGTTTTTTGTAAATAAAGTATTTTTTTATTTTGTAGACAAACAAAAACAACAAGTTACTGTTTCTAAACTGACACAACAGTGTATGTAAATAAATAGTATTTAGTGTTTTTAATAGTTGTTTATGTCTGTTGCGATATTCAAAGCTACAAAAAACATCAAATACCCATTGAAACTAACATATGCCTCAAAACCAAAGAATAATCATTATAAAATGCATTTGCTGTAGAAGCGCTTACTGATGAACAGTTACATGTCAAGTTGATGTTTTCAAATAAGTCCACCTTATTCGTTCAGCCAAAAAAAGAGACAAGCGTTGCCATCTACACTTAATGCAGTCCTACCACAATAAACAGAAATACCAGCACAATACAAACCCATCGATTCCTAGCAATAACATTGTCGTTTAACCTCGACAAGTGATTGCTGTTAGAACTTCTGGTGTTGGCACACGCACCAAAGAGCGGAAGGAGAAAATCAATACCTCATGCAGACATCTGGCAGCAGAGCGTAAATACGGAAAATACAATAAACACAATTTCATACCACCCACCACTAAGGCTAAGGCAACAGGGGGCGAACGGATTGTGTTTGAGCTTTTCACGAACAACTGAAAGTTTACAGGAAATAGACCTCCAACAACACAAAAATCTTCTTATCATTTTACAATGACTCTACTTAAACTAGGCATATGTGATTCTTTATCCTCAAAATGGATTTTTATGATAGCAGGTGAGTTTAAATGTTTCGAATGGTTTTCTTTTTTTTAACTTTCAACATTTTTTTTTTTATTTAACTTAAATGTCGGTTTTATTATAAAGAAAAATATATAAAAAAGAAAAAATTACTTTAAGATTAATTTTACAGGAATATAATATCAAAGGTATGACCACCAAAGAGTGTGGTTTTTAAAATTTGAGAATTTGCTTTTACTTAGTTTTCTAGCTATTATTTTTTCTTAAAACTATTCCTTGATTTCATATTGAAAGTGGTTGTAAATAGCTTTTATTGCAATAACACCGTTAGAGTTTCATTTCAGGCGAATTCCTTATTGAACAAAAAGGAAATTTGTAAACATCTGAATTATTAGGAAGGAAGACATTTCAGCAGACGTTGTAAATCTTATTTCAATAACATCGATTTCATAGAGCCATAGACCCACTCCATATCATCGATAAAGTTAGGTTAGGTTTAGTGGGCTGACAGTTGGTGTTGTTATCGTCACACTTAGATATATGTAGATCCCTGAAGTATTGTAACTTCCTGAAAAAATAAATAACCTAAGAATTATGTGGTTCGTCTAGCCATTTAGAGGTCTTGACAAAGCTCAGCAAGCTTGTGATGCGTAATTTACACGGGCTGAGGTATATTCGACTATTCGTTGGAATCCAAGGTCTGACTGTTAAACTGAGTCTAAAGAAAACATCGAACTCTTCCCAATTAATTTTCAACTTCTTCAGTTAACCCTTTTTTTAGTAACAATTCGGTCTTAAAATTCTTAAATAATACTTATCATATATAGTAAGTATAATAGCGCCACGGCCTCCAAGTGAGGGGGACTCTTGGAAGCAGTGGCATATTATCCTAAAGGCAAACTAGGCACGTGCCTAGTGGCAAATCATGCGAGTTCATATGTGGTTGTTAAAGTAACAAACTTGCACTTGCATCTTTTGATAAAATAAAAATCGGTCCTGAGCAATTCCTCTTACAGAGTCAACTCGGTTTGCCAACTCGGAAATCGACTTAGCTTTCTTCTAATTTTGTAATGGTTTTTGAAAAGGTATTGGCGCAAAATTATAGTCCGCTAATGAACAACTTTAGTGTGATACTAGTTTAAAATGACGTTTGAGTCATGTCTGAAACGTCATTTAAAGCTAGTATCACACTAAAGTTGTTCATTAGCGGACTATAATTTTGCGCCATTGATTTTACTTATTGTAGGGGCAAATAACCTAATGGTTGAAGTTCATAAGCGGATGGCAAAGATTTCGACGGATTTAAAACCTATTTTTGTTTGCTTTTTAAGTTCTTTCTAGATTGATTATTATCGGGGAAATCCGATTTGAGAACCGAGCTGCCTCTCGGTTTGCATAAGAACCAACTCGCGTTAACTTGGTTTACAAAATTTACGTTTCGGCAAATCATCAATTAACATTTGGTTCTTTAGGACAATACTAATAGATCTCATGTTAACTAAGTCTCTTTTTTTTTCTTGGCCCTTATTTCAACGCCTTTTCTTTAGGCGTGGTGTAGCGGTTTCGGTCAAACTATAGTACGAGAAATTTCTATATAGGGGCGCCAATGAGATGCTTGCCTATGGCGCCCTCAACGTCTAATCCGCCGCTGCTTGGAAGGAGATACATAGTATAATCTGTTGCCACAGTCTCAGGGTGAAGGGGATTCTCAGAAGGAGCTAAACTGTCCTATCGCCACGGCCTCAAAGTGAGGGGTATTCTTGGAAAGAGTTAAATTAGCCACAGCCTCAAAGTGAGGGGGATTCTCAGAAGGAGCTAAACTATCATATCTCCCAGCCTCAAGGTGAGGGGGAGTTCTCGGAAGGAGGTAAAAAGCAAAAGAGTAATATTTGGTAAAAAATTAGAAACAAACTATATTGTCCTTAGCAGTTTAGCACCATAACTTGTTTCTAATCAACTCGTAGCGGTGGGAGAATTACTACAAATGTAGGGAAATATTTGCTCGAATTTCATACTTTATTTAACTTATACTTGGCACCTTTTCTGTAAAAACAGCAAGTGAATTATAAGAAGATAAACAAAATTAAATGCATAAAATATGTGTATTCATTTCGTTGTCTTTGTTGACGTCACCTGCTTATGAGTCGATGTGATTTATAGTGCGAGCGGTACGGCTGCTTGTTGTTATATAGTCCGGGTGGTATGGTTGCTTATTTGTTTTATAGTCTGGGTACGCGAAGTTGTATTTTTTCTATATTTTTTGTTTTGTTTTTTTTTGTTTTTATGGTTGGTTTGTTGGGGTAGTAGTTCGTGAAGTGTAACGCTTCGTAACAAGCTTTTGCCTGGCAGTTCAGATAGTTCCTCTAGTTCGTTGAAGAAGAAGTTGTCTAGAGTTTACTTCCTAGTAAGATAGAGTAAAGGACAATGGCAGAGAAAATGAGCAGTGTCTTTCATGCTCGTCTTCATTTCCACAGCCTCTACAAAGATCATCGGTACTAAGCCCCATCTTCTTTTTATGGAAGCCAAGTAAGTTATGCTCTGTTATTATACTAATAATAATAAGGAATTAAAATCCTGTCCGATCTTTTCTTATCCTATCTAGGCCATAGTTTCCTAGGATATTCCAACTATCGTTGGATTATCATCAATAAACAAAAATTAAGTTCTCATTATAATTCCCTCAATGTTCTTTCAAGTGTGATTGATGAACATCTTTAAAAGAAAATTGAGCACTTGATACCCTATTAATTGAGTGGTCTGTCCCATTCATAAACGCTAGATAGAGCCCATAACTTTATTGTTTTCCCTCACAATGTATAATGTGCATATGGCGGGGTTAAAGAAAGGAGGTCGAACTAAGGGAAAGTATTTTATTTAATCACCCTGACCTAAGGAAAATGTTTAAGTTTATTTCCTTTTAAATAAGGGAGACATGTGAGATAATAATAATGAACGTGACATTGATTTTGTTTATACTTTTTTTTTTAACAAACACATGGAGGTTATAGAGCTTTGTTTTTGTCAATCATAAAGAAAAAGAGGTATTTATTTTTAGTGTTGACACTTAAAAATAAATATGTATAAATAGGAATGACATGGCGGGTTGAAAATAAATGAAAAGAAGGGAGATATTCCCAAAAAAGTGCACTTTTTCAAAAGTAAGACGTAAACAGTCAGCCTCGTTCTTCATACACTTAACATCAATCAACATGTGGGATGCTTAAGGTCCCACAAATAATGATCAAACGCTTATTGACTAGAATTTCGAATCAGATTAAGTTTGTAAACACATCGTACACAAGATTGAAGAGCATAAACAAGCTCAATAATTTGGAAGGAACATTTTTGGGCTACCCTACATTATAATTCATTTAATAACGAAGTACATTGTACTGGGACAGTATAGGTACAAGCATTAGTGTGATGTTTTGTTGCTGTCTGCCAGTTCGGCGAATGTGGTTACATTAATTCTATTATTCAATTTAAGTAGCTTGTATTGTTCGTTTGATGGGAAGTAACATTTAATAAATAATAAAAAAAAAAATATTGAAAATTCAGTAGAAGAATATCACATCAATTTGTTTCCGAGGAAATAACCGCATCAAACAATTCAATCGGATACATTATTCTGAAATGACAAAAGAGACGAGTAGAAATTGTCAACAGTCTCCGCCAGACAGATCGGTCCCTAGCTAGCTGTTTCCAGTTTTTGCACTCCAAGTTGATTGAGGTCCTCTTCCACTTGTGTGCGCTAACTGAGACGCGGTCTTCTTCTATTTCTACGTCCCTCGGGAAAAGTGTCGAAGGCGGAGTATTGGTGTCTATCCGCTCAAAATAACCGGGCCATCTAAGTCTTTGGACCTTGACTCCTCTGGTTAGGTCCATGTCGTTGTAAAACCCGTAAAGTTCGCTGTTGTATCTTCTTCTCCATTCCCCTCCAATGCACATGACCCAAAGAACTTTCCTTTCGAAACAGTCTAAGGCACATTCATCCGATTTTGTCAAAGTCCATGCTTCTGCCCCATACAGCAGGACTGGGATGATGAGGGTGTTATACAGTTTTACCTTAGTTGCTCGAGAGAGGGCTTTTCCATTCAATTGCTTTTTAAGCCAAAGAAACGATTAGCAAGAGTTATTCTTCTCGGCGCTGGTGTTATTGCCCATGTAAATAGCGGAGCCTAGGTAGACAATTTCCTCTACTACCCCGAAGTTGAATGCGTCCATTGTGACGTTCTGTCCGAGCCGTTGTTGTTGGGTGTACTTCCTCGGAGGCAGCATATATATTTCGTTTTGACCTCATTTACCGCTAAACCCATATTAACCGCTTCTGTCTCAATTTTCACAAAGGCGCCATTGACATCACGCTGTGTTCTTCCCATTATATCAATACCATCGGCGTACGCGAGAAGTTTAACAGGCTTTTGGAAGATAGTGCCCCTGGTGTTGACGGTGGAGTTTTGCACTATCTTCTCAAGAACGATGTTAAAGAAGTCGCATGACAGTGCATGGCCTTGACGGAATCCTTTCTTGACATCGAAATATTCAACTCACGCACAGCCGGCGTGAGTTCTCCATCGTCATTTTGCATAAGCGAACGAGCTTGGCAGGGATGCCAAAACTAGACCTAAGCCTTATACAGTTCGTCTCTGTACATGCTTTCATACGCGGCCTTAAAATCGATGAAAAGGTGGTGGGCATCGACTTGGAATTCATAGGTTCTTTTCCAGGATCTGCTGCAAAGTGAAAATTTGGTCGATCGTTGACTTTCCTGGTCTGAAACCACATTGATAAGAACCAATCAGATTGTTGACTAAAGGCTTCAGACGTTCACATATTACGGCAAAGAGGATTTTGCAGGCGATGTTAAGTAGGCTGATTCCTCTCTAGTTGGCGTAGTTTAGAGGATCACCCTTCTTAAGGATCGGGCAAACAATGCTGAGGTTCCATTCATCGGGCATGCATTCTTCCGACCATATGTTACAGACGATTTGGTGCATGCTCCTATATAGATCGTCGCCTGCTGCTTTCAGCATCTCGGCAGCTAGACAATCTGCTCCAGTGGCTTTGTTGGATTTCAGCCGTGATATCGCCGTTTTTACTTCTTCTAGGTGGGGTTCACGGAATTGTTGGCTACCAACGTGTCCGATGAAAGATTCTTGCCATTGCTATTCTGTGTTTATTAATTTCGTTGAAAGTACGCTAAACACGGTTTTAAACTCTGACTAAACAGCTATTTACAACCATTACAATAATTAACTTATCCTATTTCTTTTTTTCTAATTTTTTTTTTCTATAAAATACAAAAATATCTTTAAAAAAAAATTAATTTAAACAAAATATTTTCCAATAGCATCAAACTAGCAAAATATGATTACTTATATAAAATATTTCACCAAGATCATTTTAATTGAAATCAATTCTTTTTTATTTCATTTAATTCGTATGTTACAAAAAATAAAACCTAAAAATCCGAAAATTAACACACAAAAATAAAGTTATCACGCTGGTAATGAAATTTTCTGCGGCAGATAATTGTTTTCCATGTAAGTTTTATTTTTTAATTTAGTTTGGTTAAATAAAAACAAAAAGATAAGTTTTGTTTATTATTTTTTCCTTAAATTGTTTTTCACTAAAGGTTTTAGGTAAAATCGTTTAGTTATGTATTTTATGCAAGAAAATCAATAATTCTTACTTTTTAGTTTGGTTTCTTATAAGACTTTGAATTGTATACTTCTTTAATCTAGTTTATATCTAATGTTAGTTTTGTTGCAACGAAACAACTTCAATCTACTTCTTCATGCGTATAACCTTTAAACTTTTGAATATAGTCTCTTCCGCACTTTTATCAATAAGTCTTCATAAAATTAATTAATATAGAAATGTATTTTGTTTTGGATTTTTCAATAAATAAATTGTTTCAAAGAAACACAAAGAATTCGTCGTTTGAAGCAATTTAATGTTTTTTGAGTATAACAAATATGTTTTTTGGTTTTCAATTCTAATAATAATTAATTTATTGTTTTTGGATTTACTAGTTTACAATTTTTACTCTCATAGTTTGAGTTTGTATTTTGGTTTTGTTTTATTGGTTTTTCTTTTTCAAAATTAAAAATGGAATGACTAAGCATGATTAGCTTATGTATTTTTTTTTTCGAATAAATTAAACCCAAAACAAAAACTACAACAACAAAAAATTTCATGTGACGCAAGATTATAAAAGAATTGTCAGTAAATAATAATAAAAGTGTTATTATTTTAATGTTTTTTGTAGATTTAATTTATCAGCTCTAAATTTTAGGACAACGTACACTCTTTGAAAGTTTGAAGAGTGTAACACATTTTCGAAGTTTCAACATTATTCCCGAAATGTTTAGATTTAGGGGAGAAGAGGGAGACTTGATCAACCCTTAATATCTTCGAAAGAGTTAAAAAAAAAGTTATTTGGCACCACTGAGAATTATCTTTCAAATCATATCAATGAGTCTCTCTCATTGAATAAGAAGTACAGGAAGCGGTGTAAGCTACACGCACAGTGTACGTGAGTGAAGCAACAAAAATTTCTGATGATGTAATATAGGGGGAGTGCTGTCATTTTGCTGAGCTGTGATTGGTCCATTGAATAAGAAGTACAGGAAGCGGTGTAAGCTACACGCACAGTGTACGTGAGTGAAGCAACAAACATTTCTGATGGTGTTAAATAGGGGGCATTCATCTGTCAAAATACGGGGCACTCATCTGTCAAACTGGGCATGTGCTGTCATTTTGCTGAGCTGTAATTGGTCAAATGTTGTTTTGTATTTTCATCTGTCAAAAAAACAAAAACTCGAGTTCAGGGGCGCATTTATTTTTGTTGGTGATCGTAAGGCGCTACACAATTTCTTGTGCTTTTTAACACTTGATCAGTTTGTTCATAGAATGCGCTTTCGAATACGACTCGAAAAAGGACAATAAATATGATAAATTAAGGATGAAAAATGAAGAAAATGTAACGAAAATAAAAAAAAAATAATAATAATAATCGTGCATGTACACCTTGAACGTTAAAACACCATGTGGTCCAAAAAAGAATTGAAATTGAAAAATAAAATTGATGCACAATCGATATAATCTTGATTCAATCATATTTCGCTTGGCGCCCCTGAGATTAACCATTCAACTGCAGACCAACCCTGTTGTAATGCGTTTGTGTTTGTGAAACTCACACTACTTAGAAAAATGCTTCACTTCTTTTTCATAAGACCCCTTCCTGTACTTCTTATTCAATGGGTGTAAGCTACACGCACAGTGTACGTGATTGAAGCAACAAAAATTTCTGATGATGTAATATAGGGGGAGTTCATCTGTCAAAATAGGGGGAACTCATCTGTCAAACTGGGCATGTGCTGTCATTTTGCTGAGCTGTGATTGGTCAAATGTTGTTTTGTATTTTCATCTGTCAAAAAAACAAAAACTCAAGTTCAGGGGCGCATTTATTTTTGTTGGTGATCGTTAGGCGCTACACAATTTCTTGTGCTTTTTAACACTTGATCAGTTTGTTCATAGAATGCGCTCTCTAAAACGGTCCGAAGAAGGACAATAAATATGACGAATTAAGGATGAAAAATGAAGAAAATGTAACGAAAAAAAATAATAATAATAAAACTCGTGCATGTATACCTTGAACGTTAAAACACCATGTAGTCCAAAAAAAGAATTGATTTTGAAAAATAAAATTGATGCACAATCAATATAATCTTGATTCAATCATATTTCGCTTGGCGCCCCTGAGATTAACCATTCAACTGCCGACCAGCCCTGTTGTAATGCGTTTGTGTTTGTGAAACTCACACTACTTAGAAAAATGCTTCACTTCTTTTTCATAAGACCCCTTCCTGTACTTCTTATTCAATGGTCTCTCTATACCAATACCAGTTTGAATTTGGTTTCCATAGCGAGAGCACGTGTTAGTATAAAGTCTTGTGACAGTGGTAAAACATTTTTTCGGCATTTGTCTGGCTGTTCATACAAAAATCAGAACTCTTTTGGATATAAATAAAATTAAAGAAGCCGTATTATGCGTTATAAGAGATGGGGCTTTCAAGGGTACGGCCAAAAAATTTAATTAAAACGTTATCCGTTATGACCCTCAAACGATACGTTCGAGCGCAGAAGGCTTCTGATTGTAAAATAAGTATGCGATCACCCGAAGCAACGAGTTTAACAAGAGCCACCAGCTTTAAAGAAGCTTCAAAATTGTTCACGAACCTAAGACATCTGGAATCTAGATCTGGTCTTTTGAAAGCCCAAAAAAATTATTGCGACCAGAGCAGAGGCGAGAAACAAGTTGGAAAGATAAACTCAGGTGAACGAGGAGAAACAGTGACCGCTTGTTGTGCAATAAGTGCAATCGGAAACCATATACCACCATTTATGATTTTCCCCCGTAAAAACTGGCAAGATCGGATGATCGTTTAGTAAATTATTTATACGTATTAAGAAATGTATCGATGTTTTTTCTTATGAAAATTGCAATTTTTGTCAAATTTGACTCAGGGATCAAGCGTCCCATAACCTGGGCCCCTGGGGTGAGTTGATCCTTTTTAGTCACTTCTAAAAGGAAGCCAATTTATGTGCCTTTGATTTAATAATGGAAACAGGTCTTTTAAGAAACGTAGGTAAATAAAAAGTTATGGTGCAAAAATTTCCAAAGGCATCAAGTATCCCTCTTCTCCCCTAAGCTTGTATTTTCTAGGTACTCAAGTTTGTATTTACAGAAAGAGCAGAAGCTTTAATAATTGTGTTTAAATGTATATCGGAGCAACAAAAAAGGATACAATTAAGCGGGATGAGTTTTCTACCTTTCCACTTCCATGTCTTATGTCTTGTCTTATCTTATTTGTTGAATCTCGGATTTTTAAAAGTTTCAAAAAACATTTTTTAAAAGAATCAACCAATTTGCAAGTCGAAATAAAGCGAGATGAAATAATTCGTCAATCAAAAGGAAAACACAAAATGGACAAGTTCAAATTTATGTGGAACAATTTAGGAAAACCATAATTAAGACCTTTTTTCAAAATTCAAATAAAGGGAAACAGTTATCTGACACAAACTCAAAAATTCTTCATTCAGTTTCACATTATTAAGGAGTTTGATTTACCACTACAAGATCATTTTTAATCGTAACTTTTTCAAAAACAACAAATTGCAGATGTTTTCTTTTCATCATAACCGCAACTCATTCATTCTCTACAAAGAACCTCACACACACAACCAACACGACAAAATTTGAGTAAAACACAAAAATCAAAAGCAAAAACGTACCTATGTACATCAGTGAATTTGATTAGCTCCTCCACATTTCTGGTATTTTTCTCTTTTTTCTCTTCTACTTGCAGCCACATTTGGGGTACTTTTTTGGCTTTGGATTCCACAAGTGTCAGCCGAATGCCAAAGTATGAGTCCATTAAAAATACAATCGACACAGCAAACAAAAACAAAATATTTATTAATTTTTTTTTTCAAATATACAAAAATATTCACTCTGTTTCTTTTTTCTTTCTTAATATTTTATTACTTTGGTTAATACATTTTTTTTTCTTTTAAGAAAAAGAAAAGAAAGAAAAACACAAACATTTTAATTTTTTTCCAAAAAATATCAAAATATCCATAAGATTATTTTATTATTAAAAACAATTCTTTGGTATAATTTTGCGCTGAAATTGAATGATCGAAAGAAAACAGAAAATGAATAAGGCTAAATAAAAAAATAATAAAAATTAACACTGCTCTGTATAAAAATTGCATTCACTGAATATCAACCGAAGGGATAATAATTGCTTCTCCATAAAATGCTAGTTATGAATATATTTTTTTTTAATATTTGTTTTTTTTTACTTTTCTTTTTATGAATGAATTTTTCAACACTTTTAATACTTACTGAAAGCAAAATTGGGAAAGGGACTCACCAGTTAATTAAAAACATACCATTTTTTCTAACAAAACTAAAAAAATAAATATACAAATTATATATTTTTTTAATGTGAACACGCTTCAGAAACTATGGAACAATTGTTTCTTTTTATTTAAAATATTTTATTTTAATTTGTTTTTTATTTATTTGGTATAAGTAATAAATAGAAATTATTGTAAATTTAAGTAGTGAGCGAAAATTAGGTATTTAGTAAATATTGCAATAATAACGAATAGTCTTAGAAGCATGCTTTATTTTTATTTTTGTACCAAAGAATAAGAACATACATGTACTGTACATAAGTAAAGTGTGCAACCAGGTAATTTCTGGCTAAAGTTGGTGTTACAAAATAATGGTTAAATATTAAGAAAGGCTTCTATAGTTGTTTTCTGTGTTAGCTATTGGCAGATTAATTGTGTACAGCTGTGTTCCAAAAGACATTTCAACTTTTTGTCAGGAGTATATTCGTTTAACTAAAAAGGATGCTTAGCTTAGTTCAAATAGGAGAAGCAATGCATGTATAGTATATATATAGAATAATGATGCTTATAGCTTATCCAAGGCTGTTCGGAGAAATATCAAAACTTAGAGGTCCAATGAATACAATAATTCGATTTGGCAATGAACAGAAAACCAGGTCATATACACTTGGCTTCAACTGAATAAGCACACAATTTTTTGTGGGTATGTTGTCCATTTATTTCCTTACTTTGAGCGTTAATGTATCATTTGATGATGCTAACTGTTGGTTTATGATAAAAAAAATTGGATACAGGACCAGAAATTGAATTGGTTCAATGGCCGCCGTACTCGCCCGACCTGAACCGTATAGAAAATGAATGGGGATGGTTGGTACGAAAAGTTTATGAGTCTGGCCGTCAGTTTGAGGATAGAGTTAGCATCATCAAAAATAATACATTATGCAAGGAAAAAAGGAAAACATAGACTAGAAAAATTGTGTGCTTATTCAGTTGAAGCGAAGTGTAATAACTATGGGTTCCCTTAAATATGAACTAAAAATGAGTAGGAAAGAGTGGATCTGGATAATCAAAGATTTATTGTTTATATTTGTAAACCGGAAACAATCTATTCCCTTAGTTCTAGTTCACAATGTTAACAGAAAACATTTATTCGAAACTAGCTGTACCCAGCCCGCGTTGCTTCGCCACAAACTAAAATAAATTTGAAGGAAAGACATATAAAAAAGCAAGGCACTAGAAGGTCTGGAGCAACTGTGACGCCTGTTATTAAATGGTGAAGGAAAACTATTATTAATATTTCACCGTCTTTTATTCAATAAAAGAAAACACTTCAATTCCTTTTTAAATATTTATTTTATTTTATTCAAAAAAAACGCGGCTCGACCAGCCACTTCAAATATATCAAAAAGAATAAAAAGAACATAAGGATAAGGATATAATAAAAGCCAGACACGCCAGGCAGGACACACACACGTACACATAAAAAGCAAATACAGAAAATTGAACACATCGTATCTTTCATTGTGTGATCCTACTCTAACCTTTATTAAAAAACGATAGCGCAAAATTATAGTCCGCTAATGAACGATTTTAGTGTGATACTAGCTTAAAACGACGTTTCAGATATGACTCAAACGTCATTTTAAGCTAGTATCACACTAAAATTGTTCATTATTGGACTATAATTTTTCGCCAATGTCGATCTTGATGGCTTTTGCACTTACAGGAATTCCTTATAAACTATATTAAAGGAGAAAAGAAACAACACAAAATAAGAATTGAATTCAAGAATACACTGCAAGAACTCCAATAACTATATTATTGTTGGTCCTTCTTTGAGACAACGTTTGCATTTGAAGGAGTGATACTCGATCCTCATAAGAAGGAATATTCTGAGAATCATGACATTGAATGCCTTTTAATGCTAAACGAGTAAAATTACGTTGCACCGATTCTAACCTGTCAATATGAACCACATAATAAGGAGTCCAAATCTGTGAAGCATAATCAAGGTGGGGACGAACAAGACAAGGCAATTATCAAGAAATTCTTTTGACCAACGCTTAACCCCCAGCATAGAATTAGCTTTATTAACAATGTTGTTGATGTGCTCAGTAAAATCTAGATTCAGTGTAAAAAGAACCCCTAGGTCTCTTACTTTTAAAACACGAGAAAGTATTTTCTGAGATATATACTCAGAACAAAAACATAAAATGTAAAAAAAGAGCCAAGTTCTCTTATGTGCGAACAGCACTGTGTAAAAAGTTAGCCACCAAAAGTAATGAGATCTAAAAGAACGCCAAGTTCTTACATGTAAAAGTGTTATATTGAATATTTTAAATCATAGAAGATAATACAACAATATTAAAAGAAAATAGAAAATAGTTTGGATGAAAATTTACAAGTTCACTGTTCAAGTTTTAAAATGTTACTATGTTCATCCAAACTATTTTCTATTTTCTTTTAATATTGTTGTATTATCTTCTATGATTTAAAATATTCAATATAACACTTTTACATGTAAGAACTTGGCGTTCTTTTAGGCCCGGTGCACACACGCGATTTTTGTCGCAGCGATATCGCTGCGATATCGCAACTTTTCAGTGCACACTTGCGACATTTACCGCAGGTTTCAATCTTTACTTCGAGTTTGTATTTAAACAAATGGAGGTTTACAGGAAAAAAAAATGTTTTCGCGTACCTCGTGCATAAAATTATGTTCTTCGTTTCGACGTCACTGACGTTAATGGCTAACAAAATGACTATTTTATTCATCGTTTCAAAATAAAAGACAAAATCCTGAACATTTTTTTAACAATTTCCAATGAGTGTAAGATCTTTTGATGAGTTGGCGGTCAAAGTTTCACCAAAAATCAAAATAAAAATCAAATAAAAAGAAACCAGCATCAAAATTCATCCATATTTCAATTTGATCAAAACTCGCGGTAAAAATCGCATGTGTGCACTGCACAATAGAAAACAATGTAAAACAAGACACAAATGCGATTTTTGTCGCCGCGATATCGCTGCGATATCGCAGAAACTTTTGCGACATTTTACCGCAGAAATGTCGCAGAAGTGTCGCAGAAGTGTCGCTGCGATATCGCAAGTGTGTGTGCACCACTCCATTTGATTGTGAGTACTTTATGTCGTAAAAGCGATATCGCAGCGATATCGCCGCGGTAAAAATCGCGTGTGTGCACCGGGCCTTAGATCTCATTACTTTTGGTGGCTAACTTTTTACACAGTGCTGTTCGCACATAAGAGAACTTGGCTCTTTTTTTACATTTTATGTTTTTGTTCTGATTTCACATCTTTTTGCAAAGTTTTTTTTATGAAAGCATGAACTTCGAAATAACTTAATAAGCTAGCAATTTGCAAACTAACAATATAATTTCTCTGCCAATTTATAAAAAAGTAATATGTAGGTTAGGTTAGAGTGGTTGTCTAGATGTCACATCTAGACATCAAGCGTCCATTGTGAAACCACTAAGGAAAGTTACTCATGGAGTTTTATGAAGAAACCAGAATTCTATATTTCAACATCCTATGACCATTTAAAGAAAGTGGGTGGCAGCCACGCCCCTGTAATGAAACTCCAATTTTGTACTTATACCTATTTTCTCTTATACTCAACCGAAACCCTATCAGAATTTCGAATTTAAACGTTTTCGAACATTTTAACAAAGTGGGCGGATACCACGCCCCTAAATGGAAATAGATTTGTTTTCTCATTTTTTTTTCATGTTATTCAACCAAAAAATTACAAGAATTCTAAATTTCAACATCCTACGACCGTTTTAAGATAGTGGGCGGAAACCACGCCCCTAAATGAAACTAAAATATTTTATTTATATTTTTCCTTATATCTAACCAAAACCCTATTAGATTTCCGAATTTCAAGAACCTACGACCAGTTTTAGAAGGTGGGTGGATACCCCCCCTGATTGAGAAAATTGAAATTTTCGATTTTTTCCTTTGTATACAGCTAAAAACATACCATTGTACCAAATTTCAAAATTCTGCTATTGTTAGAAGTGCTTCATAATTTTGATGATCAGTCAGTGAGTCAGTCAGTCAATTACGGTTTTTGAAATTTTTACTGGCCAATATCTCAGGAAGTAGTGGTTCTACTAAATTATTTTTTTTACAGGGCCTTTGTGCCCATGAAGTTAATACGTAATTCAAATTTAAAGCTTTTAACTCTATGGGTTCAAAAGTTATGGAGGGTTAAAAATGTGTTTGAGTTCGATCCTGTAAAAAGGGAGTAGTGCTAGAACTTGGTTGGGCACTACCGTGCCCTTTGATACTCATAGGTCGAAGTTGCTAGTTTCGTAAAGATCTTCATATCATCTGCAAAAAAAAATTTCATTTTTTCGAATACACATATCGGTAAATCATTTATTGATAAAATAAAAAGAAGAGGTCCTAAATGATTACCCTGTGGAATACCAGATTTATTAGTAAAAGTCCTGTTGTCAAGGTAAGAAGAAATCCATGAAACAAGCCCAGGGAGAACACCTTATAAGTGGAATTTCAACTTGATAATTGAATGAGGCAGTTGATCTAAAGCTTTTGAAAAGTCAGTGCATACACAGACAGTTTCCAGTCCATGTTCTAAACTGTTCAAAGTTCAAACATTTATGCGTAAAGGCAAGAAAATATGTGACAGTTGATCTCCTTTGCATAAAGCCATGTTGCTCACTGCATATGATGTTTTTGCGGTAAAAGGATAAACTGTCACATACTATTTGTTCAAACAGTTTAGAAATACAAGAAAGCTTAGAAATTGGCCTAATTAATAAAATGCCACTTATTTCCCTTGTGAAAGCAATCTTCCAGATGCAAAGAAATTTTCCAAGTCGCAAGGATAATTGGAATATGTTACTAAGATCTTTTAGGAATACAGTCAGGACAGGACCAGAAGAATAGTCTTCTTTCAGAATGGACAAAAAACTTAGGACTTGCTCAATCTCCATCGGGAAATTATTAAACGTGACTTGTTTGCCATTTTCCAAATACATAATTGAAAAAATCCACGTGTACATCAACGAGAGTAGGGGAAGGTGGTCGAATGACGGTTAAGGGGAAAGTATGAAATCTCAGTTAAAATGTCGTACATTTTTTTTAAATTTAAGGCCGTGTGCGAATTCAGTTAAAAATGGGTTAAAACTTGACGTTTGGTTAAATTTTGACACTTCGCATAATTTGACTAGCTGCTGAGCAGGTTAAAAAAATGATAGTAGTGGTTAAAAATTCATCCATTTTTATTTTTTAACCACAATTCATCCAATTCGCACACGGCCTAAATCAAAAAACATAAATTATTGAATTCTTTACGTTTCTCAGAAGAAACAAATCTCTAATGACATACATTTTCAGAAAAAACAAAGTTTAAAAAAAAGTCCAATCTGACCGTCATTGCCCATCATAGTGGGAAATAACGGTCATGAACACGGGTAATTACAGTTAGACAATTATTGTCTTCATATATAAGAAAAGCACAGAAATAATTAAATTTTCAATTTAATTTAATAATTAAATTTTCAATTTAATAATAGATAAAAATAGATATATGGGAAAATATTAGATAAACATGTCACATTTACACCCCTTTGGTGACTCCCATCCTAAGCATTCTGCGTTGGCCCACCTCCCACACAAAGTACAACGCAACCACAACTCGTTATTTTGACCAAAATCGTCACACTAAAGCGCCAATATCGTAAAACATCTTGCTAAGAAGAATAAACTGACCAACAATTTCCTTTTTCTGTTCCTGTATAAAAATTGGTTCTTCTCATAGAAGGTGGCTAAAAAAAAGAAAATGAATTTAAAATTTTAATGACGGTCACTTGACCGTTATTTCCCAATTTCACCAAAAAAAAAATTTTCTGAAAAATGCATGAATATTTTTTTTTTTTTTTAAATTAGTGAACTATACACATAAATGCATAGAGTGCATAATTGAACAAAAAAAAGTTTGTTTATTTGATATAATAACAAATATACACTGATTTTTGTTCGGCTAAAAATAAGATCAGCAATAGTGAATTTCTTTATGTTTGATTTTACTTCACAGTTTGCCATGAATTTGAACTTTACGAATGTCAGAATATTTTCCTCATTCTTCCGTTGTATATGGATTTACCAAGTACTATCAAGAACGGTTATCTGCTTGGTTTGACAGTAGCAAGCAGAGAACACACATTACAAACTTATGTAAAAAAATGTCAAAAAAACTGTCAAACCAAGCAGAAAACCATTCTTGATATTACCTAATCAAAAGCGCGACTAACTTCGCGTTAGTTAGGGCAAAACTGCAATGACCGTCATTGCCCGCTGACCGTGATTGGACCACGTTCCCCTATTTATGAAAAACATAACATTTTCATACTATGATTATTTACATGGCAAAACAGCGTTCGCTGGGTCAGCTAGTGTTTGTATGTTTTGGGATCGGTTTCGTTAATCAGGTTGGAACGAAGTTTCAACTTTTTTATATAATTTTAAATTATCATAGCCTTTTTTGGGTTTTTGGGTATTTATAAGGGGAAAATGAGGTGTCCACAGGTCCACATGAACGGCTTAGCCGATTTCGCACAAACTTCTTAAAACTTGGGTGCCAATATAGAGCTAGTATACTATACCTATGTGCATATATAGAGCACGGAAGTAAGCTTGAAATAAGAGAAAAACCGGACGAGAGAGACAGAAAATCGAAGGACTTTAATTTGGATTTTGGAATAAGCAGATTAAGAAATAAGAACTAAAAAGTGTTGTTTGCTTACTAGGTTATAATACGATCAGCCCAAAGGTCAGAGATAGAAAACGAGAGAACACTTCGATTTTCCTTCTATATCGTCCGGTGTATCAATTCCACTTGTACGAAGTGCTACCTCATCAGTGCACTATGTGCCAATGCCAAACACTCCACTGGTACAAAAGTAGTGAGTCCTCAACGGATTTGCATTAGATTTTTAAGTAATAGATAGCGATACCTTGGTACTTTTTTTATTAAATTAGATAAGGAGAATGTATATTCACACAAGCAACACATTATTTTAGCAAAAGCATGATCTTATAAAATGGGAATTATTATTTTGAATGTGCATTGTGCATCCCCAATTGATTTCTATGTGAACACTCAACTTTAACCTATCTGCACACATAGCAAAGCACAACAGCATCCTTGTTTTATAGCAAACTTATCTTGTAAATACTTCATATATTTATTCACACTTTGATAACATCAAGACATATTCCTCCACATTTGGCACAGAATAGCATTAGCTCTCTTTCCACCATCCTCCATTTATTTTTCGTTTCAAAAGTAACCAACAAAAAATATTTAACAAATCGAAATTGGTAAACATTTCAACGGATTTAATTCTCATTGAGAAACACCCATTCCAATCGAATCACTTCTTACAAACCAAATGAGTAATCCTAATTTTTGATTTCCTTCACATATACCAAATCTGATCATCAACCAAACAACCGAACCATCAGCTCGGCAGATCTATTGCTATGAGTGCGACTCATGGACTGATGCACGTTGCCGGGATCCATTCAACTACACAGCGCTGCCCAGAGATCAACCACCGCTAACGACCTGCAGCGGATGTTGTGTTAAAATGGTGCGACACTCCAAGTCACGTAAGCTATTTTTATCATCTCTATTCTCGATGTTTCTCGACCTTTAGTCCTTATCCCCAAGTGTGTAAATAGAAACTTCGAATGTTTTTCGTTTTTTTTTTTTAAGTTTTATTGATTTCAACACAACCGGTCACACCCGGCCAGCTCTTTGCCACTTATTTGCTAAACAAATTAACATAACTCGCATAATTGAGAAGGAAAACCAACAGTTAGATTTGAAAATATGTTTTATAAAAAAAGAAGGGAAAATTCTAATTAGGCTTAATCTTAAATTAAAAATAAACAAAAAAGAGAAAACACTTTCCACCTAAGACCAGGAGGAACTCCTCACTTGCCTGCGACTAGCTTATCGCACTCGGCAAAGTAGTCAGTGCTGAGTTTAACGATTGCAGCACCAGAAGCTAATCCCAAAGCAGTTCCAACGACATAGTTGTTTTGGGAGACAGTACGGCGCAGGATAGCCCACATTAATAAGGATCCCATGCTGAACAAAGTACCCCCCAACATGCTAGTTAATTGAAAAGGAAACAATATAAATTACATAATGAAAACTTTACGGCATTTAATTAAAAACCTCACCTGTATAGACCTCTCTTGCCATTAGGAATGGTCCTCATGTGAGGACGTCCATAAAGGTAGAATGATGTTCCAAACAATGTGCTCAAGAGCAAAAGATCCGTCAAATCTTTATTTGGACTCAACCTTAACAAAAATGAGTATAAATCATCACTCTCACCGACTTGAAAACAAAATCTTACTTGGAAATCAATTTGGGATTCATGACGTTGACGGCCAGGGCTCCATAGGACACAACCCCATGCAACGGGATGTAGTAATAGTAAATATTTTGCTTGGTGAAAGGTTTCAAGCCAACCTTATCGCAGAGCGTGCATTCTTTCTTGCCTTCAGCAGCCATTATTTTATTTATACTTTATATAAAAAGATCCAACACTTTGTATGAAACGCTTCTATTATGTGATGAAATTCTTTTGGGAAGGAAAATTATTAGCACCACTTCACTGCAGAAATCGACCGGTTGAAATGTCAAAATTTCTTAGAATGAGAATTCAAAGTTACGTAAATGGAAAATCACTTCAAGTTATGTCTGGCTCGCTCTTGCCTTAGTATTTTGCTAAGGGGATATCGTTTTGTCGTCATTCGTTTTTACTCCTTCTCATTCTCTTAATTAATAAACTCTTTGTCTCGTTTTTGCGCATGGCTGAATTGTCTTTTTATTGCGTTGTATTGTACAAAAAACAAGGTAAAGATTCAGTGCTACCACTTTACTTGAACTGCAGATGACTTTTTGAAAAATACTACCATACAGTAAAATCAATTGAATTTGATTGCATTCCTGCATCATTGCATTTGTGCAATTAAGAACATTTAATAACTTAGGCCGTGTGCGAGTTTGATGAATTGCGTTAAAAATACTGGTTAAATTTAACCACTACTGTCATTTTTTAGCCTGTTCCGCAGTTTGCGTAATTTCCATTGTATTCAAGTCAAAATTTAACCAAACGTCAAGTTTTAACCACTTTTTAATGAAACTCGCACACTGCCTAAGGCTGAATTGCGTTAAAAAGTACGTTAAAACTGGACGTTGGGTTAAAATTTGACACTTCGTTCCGAATACAATGGAAATTACACAATCTGCGGAGCAGGCTAAAGGATGACAGTAATGGTTACATTTAACCAGTATTTTTAACGCAATTCGCCCAATTCGGTATCCTCAAATAACGAAACGAAAATACCATGCTTCTGGGTTGATGTTGTACAATATTTCTGCGACATTTTTTCCTAGGAAGCCATATTACTGGTAAAAATATTTTAAATATACTTGACGGCGTAGGATTTAACAAATTACAGGAGCGGATTTGAGTAGTTGACAACCTGAAACCTTTAACAAAAATCAATTTTCTACAAAGAAGAAACTAATAATGTTTTGTTTTTCTTTTCAGCCTACGAAGTTGTTCGACGAATGTGTACGTCACAATTGCAAATAAATTTATTTATGGTCGATCATGTGTGCATGATGGAAAGTTCAGGCAATGGACATATGTGCTTTTGTGAGGAAGATATGTGCAATTCTAGTAAAAATTTATTACCAACTTTCAACTTTTATTTTCTTATGTTAATCCCGTTTTTTGTTTTTATTGTTTTCAATCAAATACTTACTCAACAACATGTTCAAATCATTCATAGTTAGAAAGAAAATTGATTCTAGTAGAAAATTATTATTTTGTATAATTTTAACTATTGTTACCTAGATTTGATTGAGGTTACATAATTCGTTAGAATATCTATTATTTTTTTAATCACAGCGATGCTTAACAGCTCCTTTCAACTGATTTTGTTTTCATATTGGTTTTTATTTAAGAAAGGATTTTCCTTAGTTTACATAATAAAAACGCATTTGAATGAACAAACAAAAACTCTAACATGGACCTAACTATTAAATGGTCTGCTATGTAGATTACATTAATATAATGTCACCAAAGTGATACATTACTATTTCGGTAAATTGATAAAATATTATAATAACTGCATGTTCTACCTGTAAAGCATGTTCCAGTAGAACAAATCCGTTGACATTCTTTTATCTTTCTTTAAATATGTGTAAAAATTTAAGATTTATACTGTCTAATTGAAGAAAAAGCGTAGGATCGAATATTTATGTATATTTAGGAGAATGCTCATAACTATACCGTTTATTAGGTATTTTGTAAATAAGACATTAGGCTAGTTTATCCAATTTTATTTTCATATTAATATATATTTTTATAAATTACTACACAAATCTAAAATACAATTCGGATTCATAATCATTAGGACATACATATTTTAAGAAATTCATATCGTAGAGTAGAAGTGCATAGGCGAATCAAAAGACATTTGTTTAAGAAAAGTACACTTGTTATCGAACGAAGAAGAGTAACACTTTATTCAGCAAATTTTTGACCTAAATTTTACAAAAACTACATATTTAATATCTAATTTTTCTATTAAGCCTGCATTACACGGTCAATGGGTCAATGTCTGACGTCACGAAAAAATTGGTCACTGCAACAGTCATCGTGTCCGCTCATAAAACGTTGATGATTACACGAATGAACCAAGTCGGTCAATGTTGTCCCAAATTGCGTTGACTCTGTGTCAGTGTCATCGCAGTTTTTTCCTTTCAGTGTCAACGCACTGACACATGAAACGTTAACTATCCCACAACATGATCAATAGAGAACACGTTGACCGTTGACCGTTGACACTGCTTTGACTCTTTGTCAATCTGTCATTTCATTAATTGCAATTACATTAGGTAAATGTTTCTTTCAACGTTGTCATTTTTGCACCGGCACCGTAGAAAAGGATAAATAGAAATAGGTAGTTCTTAAAAAGATTTTATTTACGGATTTAGAAAATTTTACAGTTTATACTCTCTGCTGCCACAGTCCCAAAGAGGTGGTCGCTTTTGCACAGACGTAATTAAGCATGACACCTCCTTTTGCAAAGCTCCATTTCCAAAGATATATATTACCCTTCTATTTCTTTTCAAAAGAGCAGCTTTTTTATTGGGAGCTGAAAAGAGAGGGTCTTCTTCTACCAGCGCAGCCCAATCGTCATTTTCTTCCATCTAAGAATATAAATTGTATCCTACTTGGGCTACTTGAAATTGTATTCCTGGAAGAAAATAAATTAATTTAGTTAACAATTTGATCAAAATATTCATGTATTACGAAAAGTCGCTTTCCTTCACAACTAAACCAAATTCTTTAATACCAAAACACACACTGAAATTCATTTATATATGTATAAAAGATGTCATTGCAGACAACATTGACGTTTCAGAAAATTATGCCGTGTCCAAGTTCAATTATGACGCTTTGACTAGCTGTCCGAAAAATTGTGAAACTGCGTCTCAACAGCGTTGACATGATGATTACTCGGTCAGCGAAATAACTTAACGCGTTGATTTAAAAATGCACGTCAATTCTGTCGTCAACGCTAACGTCAACGCGTTGACAGTGTTTTACGTTGACCATCAAACGATAGTCCAAGAGCTGGGAAACCTTCTGAGTAACGGTCTTCCTGTAAGGTTGGAAATTTGTACACTTATGATTTATAGCATGCTAAGGGCAATAGCCATGACCTGGCAGGTGTCAGCCCTTTACGTCACTACGCCATTTATTTTTCAAATTGTTGACGTAGTTTATTTACTGTAAACCTTAAAACAAAATTGACAGGCGATTACAATGAGCAGAAGTATGCGACAGGCGAATTGAAAGTAGCACAGTTGATGAGGTAAAATAAACTTTCTCCTGTAAATTTGAAATTTGGGTATGTTTTTGAGTTAACGTTTTAGAATAAATATGTAAAATGACAGGCGATTTTGAACAGCAAAAGACCTTGCCAGGCGAGGGGAAACCTGCTAACGGCGTGAGTAAAAGGTGACCGTGATCGCTTAATGCAGGCTTACAAACAAAATTCCAAACATTTTTAAAATATGCTTTTGATATATCCGGAATATCAATTGGAGCTTACGTCCAAGCTTTGACTATTTTCCTTGGTTGTTTTTCGCCTTTAAATATTTGTTTAATTAATAAAAAAAAAAAACACCAACATCAATCATTCAACTCTTGTCTTAACTCACATGTGATTAAAACCATATCAACTACTATCATTCATTTAAGCATTGATCTTCAATGAATTGGATTTATAAAATTCATCAGCTTTAAATACTTTGCTGCTAGAAAAAAAGTAGAAAAAGGTTATCATTAATTAAAACAAAAATATTAAGGGTATAAAGGTTAGTCTCGCAAATGTTAATCGATGTAAGTATTTCTGCACAGACAATATTTTGATTAAATCAAGTACCTTTCAAAGCTTATTACTCTTTATAGTAAACATTTTAATATTTCCTCAATTTTGTTCGTTATCCTGATGCTTGTTTATTAAATACGTAGAATTCCATCACCGAACACAAACACCATCAAAACTTACGTTCTTGTGTAGTCACTTGATGTCAGCTTCATATTTTTTTATATTTATCAACCGTTTCATTTTTATTTCAGAAAATAAAATAAATTTTTACTATACATCTAGCTATTGGCTTATTAAACAATAAAACGCAAAGTAATAGTTTTGCAAGACAAATACATTCATTTTCGAGCTTCACTAAGCTTTACGTTAATTTTTGAGTATATTCAACAATTTTTTGAATCGTGTATTGAAAAGTTAAATTTAAAATTCTTATAAACTTTATGCTAGAAAAGCGAAGCGCCAAGAATGATGAATAAAAATGCAAATCAAGGTATACATAGATTCCTCACAATATAAAAAGCACTTTATCTACTAATAACTCATAAAAATCATTTATTTCATAAATAAATATGATTATGACGATAATGTGGAAATTTAAGTTTATAATTTTGTTTTTGTTTAAATTAAATTCCTATAGCTAGCTCAAAATTCTTTAATGTGACAAATCGATGTGTTTTAAATTATTTTGGACTTTTTTCATTTTAAAATCCAACATGCAGGATTTTTTGTTTAAAAAAAAGAAGATAACAGCACATTCATATAACTTACACTTAAACAAACACAAATTTCATTTATCCGAATTATATTTTATCCTTTTTTATTTCTTTTATTTAATTCCCTTCACACTATAAGAAATTATATAAGACAAATCGAAAGAATTGTTTAAAAAAAAATCAACTACCTATCTACCAAATGCAAGAAAAAAAAGAAAAAAAGTTACTCACTATGAAATATTTTTTTTTGCAAAAAATAAAAATATTTCCAAGCAAAAAGTGCTTTTTCACATACGATACCACTGGTCTGATTCAAATTTTTTCATCATGTACCACCATCGCTCCATTTGCAGCTCTGCTATAACAAAAAAAAATTAAACCCATATTTTAACAAAAATTAAACAATTTGACCAAATATTATGAACAAAATAATATTTTACATTTAAATTTTTATAAAAATATTGGATTACGAGTTTATATTTCTTATGAAATAAATTTTCTTAAAACGAAAAAAATTTATCATAAAAAATATAAAACAAAACAAATTTGAACAAAAAATAAATAAAACAATTTGTTAATTTGCAACGACGACACGCTGAACAGTAAGCAAACCCAGATCTATTTTATTAACCTAAAGCGACAGGAACAACTAAATTACTACTTCGCATAATCATGGTGGTTTTGTTGCTATTATTTTTAAAATAAGTATAATTCGTGTTTTTTTCACTACTCAGTAGCCAGCACAGTAATCAAGTGCGAATAAAATGCTCCAACTCACTTTATCTGTCAAATTCAATTTGTTTGACAATTGTAACATAAAACCACAAAATGGGCCTGAGGGTTGTGTCTAGGATAAAAACAATATCAAAAAGTGAGTTCATAACTCAGATACGCTCAGAATTCTTCTTAACGCCATCAGCGCTGTTTTCATTTCAACAATTGAAAGTTATATCGCTTGCACAGCTGTCATATTTTTACTGGCCTTTTTATCCACTGCAATCCAAATTGTTGTTGTTTGCCAAGGGAAAATTTACTGTGCTGGCTACTGAGTAGTGAAAACAAAAACGGCTATCAATATATCTATGACATATTTTGTATACCAGCAGCATTAAAAAAGCTAAGCTAAGCAAAAAAATAATCAAATTATTAACTTTTTTAAATTTATAAAAGCTAACTATCAAACAAATTTAGTATTACATAAATTACTTACAATTCGTATATCTTATTCGAAATCTTACATAATTAATATTTTCTTTAATTAAAAAATAATTGAATTTATATAAACGCTTAAATTAGTCACACATATCTTATTCTAAATTTTTGTTTATGTTGCAAAATAAAAATGATTAGATACATTTTAGACAGACAAAACGTTTTGAGTTTCAAAATTTTGTAAAAAATAAAAAAATGCCTTATAACGTAGTTCCAATTCTATTTTTGACAATTAATTACACATTTATTAATATTGTAAGATATTTTCAATTCCAAATCACTTTTGATCATGAATAACTTATATTATATTATAAATTTAAGGATATAAGCCCAAGGCTTTTTGTTTAAAACTGTGAAGAATTGTTTCTTTGAAAACGAAAAATGATTTGAATATGTGCATACTTTTAAAGTAAGCATAGAGACATTTAAATTTGTTAATTATTTAGTTAGACATAAAATTATTAATAAAAATAAACTCATTTAGTAGATTTAATTAAAAAAAATATGCAGATTGTTGATAAAATGATGTAAGTGTAAGATTTAAAGATTTGAAATTGCTAATATAGATTAAAAATGGGAGAAAAATATTATAACAATCATTAAAAATGAAAATCTTTGTTTTATTTGGATTTAACAGTCTCCGCCATGTCGGTGTTGGGTGTCTTTCCTCGAAGACAGCATATAGTTCGTTTTTCCCTCATTTACCGCTAACCCATTTTTGCCGCTTCTATCTCAATTCTCACAAATGCACCATTGACATCAAGCTGTGTTCTTCCCATTTTTCAATATCATAGGCATACGCGAGAAGTTGAACAAACTTTTGAAAGATAATGCCTCTGGTGTTGACGGTGTAGTTGCACTATCTTCTCAAGAACGATGTTAAAGAAATCACATGTCAGTGCATCGCCTTGTCTGAATCCTTTTTTGACTTCGAAAGATTCCGTAAGCTCGTTGCTAACCATGATGGCGCAGCGTAATTTCTCCATCGTCATTTTGCACAAGCGAACAAGCTTGACAGGGACACCAAAGCTAGACATAGCTTTATACGATTCGTCTCTGTAGATGCTGTCATACGCAGCCTTTAAATCGATGAAAAGGTGGTGGGTATCGATTTGGAGTTCATAGGTTTTTTCCAGGATCTGCCGCAAAGTGAAAATTTGGTCGATGGTTGACTTTCCTGGTCTGAAGTCATATTGTTGGCCAAAAGCTTCAGATTTTATTACGGCAGAGGGGATCTTGTAGGCGATGTTAAGTAGGCTGATTCCTCTGTAGTTGGCGCAGTTTAGAGGATCTCCCATTCATCGGACATGTATTCTTCCGACCATATCTTACAGATGATTTGGTGCATGCTCCTATCTAGATCGTCGCCTGCTGCTTTAAACAGCTCGGCAGGTAGAACATCAGCTCCAGCGGCTTTGTTGGATTTCAGCCGTGATATTGCCGTTTTCCCTTCTTCTAGGTCGGGTTCACGGAATTGTTAGCTATCAACATGTCCGATGAAAGGCTCCTGCTAGACGGCGGCGGGATTTTATTCGTCGTTGCCATTATACAGTCTACAGAAGTCTTTCCAAATCCCCAGCATTGACTGCGATTCTACTATGATGTTCCCTTGTTTATCTCTGCAGGCATCTGTTCTTGCTCGATGACCTTGAGAACTCCATTCCTGCTGTTGGCTCTATCCACATCCTCAAGCTGACGCTTCTCATGATCCCTCTTTTTTCTCCTGAGAAGCCGGAGCACTGATCAGTTATAACAAGATGGGAAAGCTTGCTGTCAAAATGACATTTGCCTACAAATTAAAAAGCAGGTTTGCTGCAAAAGTGTGCGTGTAATACAAATTAAAAATGCAGTTTTGCTGCAAGAGTATGCGTGTATAAAAAAATAAAATTTTAGGTATTTGGAGGGTAAAACGTAGGAAGGTTTCCAATCTTGTTATAACTGATCAGCGAGCCGGAGTTTCTTTCTCCTCTTTTGCTCGTAGAGCTCACGAGCAGCTCTTGTCTTTCTATAGGCGTTTTTCTTTTTTAGCACCGAGCGGGGCAAAGAGCGGGGCTCGAGCGAATCGAGCGAGTGTCGAGTCGAGCGTGACCTGAGCGCTCAGAACTATTTGAGAAACACAATTGAGCACTGAACTGTCATAATACAGTAAAACCAGAAAAAAAGTAAATTAAATAATTATAATCTTCTAAATCCAAAACATTATTTACCATCACTGGAAGAGCAACCAGCTTCGCCTGCCATTTCTTTTGTTTTGTTTGTTTGTTTTTTTTTTCGTCCCTCAAAAACTCAACGCTCTTTGTTCTGCTCTATCTGCTCGATCATTTTTGACCGAGCAAATCGAGTCAGCCCCGAGCGTGTTCGGTTCTAAAAAAGTAACACAGATCGAGCGCTCCGAGTGCCCCGAGCTAAAAAAAAAATGCCGATCTTTTTTTGACAGTCCGATTCCCGCTCCGTGCTAAAAAAGAAAAACGCCTTATGCAGCGCAGCTTTGCATGGCTCCTGCTTGTCTGCATGGGCCTGTCTACATTCTTCGTCAAACCAGGGGTTTCGCTGGCTGTGTGAAACCTAGCACTTCAGAGGCGGCATCTATAACTGCTTTCTGACAATGTTGCCACTAGTCTTCGATACTTAATGTTGGCGGCATAGGCCTTCTTAAGAAGTTACCCTCGGCTACCAGGCCTTTAAAAAAACCCATTTCGATGAATAGAATTCAAGCAAACCTTTATTTTAATGTATCAGTCGATGGGTTTTGGAAGTAATTTTTTTCTGTCCAAAATTTTGGACAGGGGTTAGGTTAGGTTAGGTTTGAGTGGCTGTCCAGATGTTGTTGACTCACTTAGACCTCAAGGGTCCGTTGTGATACCATAAAATACTCATGGGAGAGTAATGAGCTTAAACAAACCAATTCGTGCTTCTAATGAAGTTAGAGAGACATTTTGTGTCGATTGTTGCCAGTTCACTGGTGTTATCGAAGAAGTGATTACCTAGAAAGCTGTTCCTTCTAATGGAGAGTGCTGGACATGTACATAGAAGGTGTTGGACTGTCTCCTCTTCCTCCTCGTCCATGCAGCTTCTACAGAAGTCATTTGTGTAGACCCCTAGCCTCAGAGCATGTCTGCCTATGAGGCAGTGTCCTGTTATTACTCCAATTGTAGAGCTTATATTTTGTCTGCTCAGGGATATCAAGCCTTTTGACCGTTTTAAGTCTATGCTTGGCCATATTTGCTTTGTTGCTAGGCAGGTGGTACCCTGCGACCATCTAGCATTGGTTGATTCTAGAGCATATTGTTTGAGAAGATATTTGCATGTAGCGAGTGGTATTCCTATGTTGTGTTTTTGTCTAACATTGGGCAGAAGTGTTCCGTTTTTGGCGAGCTCGTCGGCTTTGCAATTTCCCGGAATGTCTCTGTGGCCCGGCACCCAAATGAGGTGAATATTAAACTGTTCCGTCATCTCATTCAGAGATGATCGACAATCGTGGACTATTTGAGAGTTTATGGAGACAGACGCGAGAGATTTGAGAGCGGCTTGGCTGTCCGAGAAGATTCGTATATCCTTGCAAGATATAACGTTTTCTTTGAGCCAGGATAGTGCCTCTTTAATCGCCATTACTTCTGCCTGGAATACACTACATTGATCGGGAAGTCTGTATGATAGACTGAGATTCAGTTGTTCTGAATAGATACCACTTCCAACTCCGCAGTCGGTCTTTGAACCGTCTGTATAGAAGTGTATCGCGTTGTCTTCCAGGGGTCTTTCTTCTTCCCAGGAGGATCTTGAAGGGATAGAGACATGGAAGCTTTTACCGAACACCATTTTTGGGGTGGTATAATCTAAGCGATCTGGGATAGATCTGAAATTGTCTAGAATAGTAGTATGACCAGTATTGTTACTGTTCCATTGAGAGGTGGCTCTAAGCCTCACACATGTGTTGGCTGCCACCGTTTTGGAGAAGATGTCGAGAGGTGTTAGGTTTAAAAGCACTTCCAGGGCTGCGGTTGGTGTTGAGCGAAGTGCTCCTGTGATGCACATACCTGCTGACCGTTGAACTTTGATGAGCTTGTTTAGATTTACCATCTTGTCCAGTGCGGTCCACCATACGACAACTCCATAAATGAGTATCGGTCTGATTACCGAAGTGTATAGCCAGTGGGTTATCTTTGGGGAGAAGCCCCATTTTGATCCTATGGCCTTTTTACAAGTAAAAAGCGCTACGGTAGCCTTTTTTACTCTTTCATCAATATTTGCCTTCCAATTTAGTTTTTTGTCTAAAATGAGGCCTAAATATTTAGCTTGGTCGGAAAAGCTTAATGGTATTCCTTTAATCTTGGGTGGGCTAAACTGAGGAATTTTGTACCTTCTCGTAAAGAGTACTAGTTCTGTTTTATGTGGATTGACGTCCAAGCCACATTGATTAGCCCATTTTGTTAGCCTATTTAAGGCATTTTGTAGGAGTTCCGAGAGAACTTGGGGATGTTTTCCAGATACAGATATTGCAACATCGTCAGCATAGGCAATCACCCTGAAACCCTCTGCTTCCAATGATGTTAGTAGGTCGTTTACTACCATGTTCCATAAGAGAGGCGAGAGGACCCCACCTTGGGGGGTACCCCGATTCACCGATCTGGTGGTAGTAAAACTTCTCATGCTAGAAGTTATTGTTCTGCTTTTGAGCATGAGACTTATAAAATCTATGAGTGGTTTCTCTAATTTAAGCTTTTCCATTGCTGTTGTGATCGCCTGATAACTGACGTTGTTGAAGGCTCCTTCAATATCTAGGAAAGCTACTAGGTTATATTCTTTGTATTTGAGGGAATGTTCAATACTACGTACCAGCGAATGAAGTGCTGTTTCTACTGATTTTCCCTTAGAGTACGCATGTTGAGCTGTGGAAATGAGACATGGTTTTAATTTATGTCTGACGTGAATTTCAATCAATCTTTCCAAGGTTTTAAGAAGGAAAGATGATAGGCTGATTGGTCGTAGATCTTTAGGGTTGACGTGGGAGGGTTTCCCTGCTTTAGGAATGAAGACTACTTTTGCCATTCTCCAGGCTTTTGGAATATATCTCAACCTTAAACAGCTTGTCAGAATGATTTCCAATGGTGGAATGATCATATCTGAGCATTTTTGTAATTCGGCCGGAATGATTCCGTCTGGTCCTGGAGATTTATATGGATCAAAGCTATCTACGGCCCATTGCAATTTTTCCCGCGTTATTAGATCCACTAAATCGCTTGTAGAAGCTTGAGACTCTGATGTTAAGTCGCTAAGTATATTAGAGCTACCTGGAAAGTGGGTGTCTAATAACAGATTAAGAGATTCTTCATCTGTGGTAGTCCACGTACCTGCATCTGTCTTTAAAGCACTGGGTATTGTTGGACTTTTTGAGAGAATTTTCCTGAGTCTTGAGGCTTCTGAAGTATTTTCTACTTTTCCACAGAAGTTTCTCCAAGAAGACCTCTTACTCTTTCTTAATTCTTTCTTATATTGCTTTAGAGCTTGTTTGTATGAGTCCCAGTCAGAAGGAGATCTAGTGTACTTAGATCTATTGAAGAGCTTGCGACAGCTCTTCCTGAATGGTTCTAGTTCTTTGTGCCACCAATGAGGTTTCTTTTTACCCTTTGGAATGGTTGTAGGGCAAGCAGTTCTCATTGATTCGTTGAAGGCGTCGGTGAGATGATTCACAGAAAGGTCTAGTTCATCTTTAGTGGAGGGACTTTTAAGAAGGTTGTGATCAAGCAGTTGTGCTAGTACCTCCCTATATCGTTCCCAGTTAGTATTACGGTGATTGCGGAAACCCGTAGATATATTTGCCACATCATTGAGCTCAAACTGAATATATCTATGGTCAGAGAAGGAATTCTCCTTTGAGACATGCCAGTTTGAAATCATGTTGTGGATAAAGTCGGAGGTTAGTGTAATATCGAGTACCTCTTTCCTATTCTTGGTAACAAAAGTGGGTTCATTACCAATATTACTTATGAGTAGGTTAGTGCTTAAAAGGTAATCAAATAAGGACTCACCTCTCTCATTAATATCAGAGCTACCCCATACCGTGTGATGGGCGTTAGCGTCCGATCCAATTACTAGGCCAACTTTCCTCGTTTGCGCGTCTGCAACTGCCTTCCTCAAGGTGTCTCCCGGAGCAGGGCTGTCGTGGCCAAGATACGAGGATATAAGCCAATAGGTGGCTATATCCGTTGTTAGAACAGCTGTTGTGGTGTCTTTGTCGCTGTAATTGGGGAGTAAAAATACATTTAAGTTATTTTTTACTAACATGCATGACCTTGATTCACCTTTCTCCGATGCATACAATAGTTTATATCCAGGAGTCTCGAGGCCTCTGATGATGGAGTTAGAGACCCACGGCTCCTGTATCAAGACGATGTCTTCCTTTTTACTATGCAGTCGGAGTAACAGGTTGTCTGCGGCCATGATGGCGTGATGGAGATTAATCTGAAGTACTCGCAGCATTGCTACTTTTACTCAGATTGACCTCCACCACTGTTTTGTCGGCATTATCATCGTCTGAGGAGGAATGAAGTAGGTCTTCCTCGCTCAGAGTGCTGCCTAAGATGGCGTCTTCAGTTTCCATGTCGGAAATACTGTCGACTATCGGATGAGCCTCCACGTCGGATGGCTTGTTTGGGGGTGCTGAGGTCGATGGTTCCACTTGTGGATCGACTTCCATTTCTGGGGGTGGTGAAGCGTTTCCTTCCGCTGAAGGGGCTTCTATGGGGGGTGCGTTGAACGAGTCTTCATCTTTTTTATAGATTCGGACAGTGATTTCATC
The DNA here is from genome assembly GCA_943590905.1 of Sphaerophoria taeniata. NCBI lineage: Eukaryota > Metazoa > Arthropoda > Insecta > Diptera > Syrphidae > Sphaerophoria > Sphaerophoria taeniata. The sequence goes on from OX016540.1 coordinate 2,439,729, forward strand.
GAAACCATACCTAATCACGCCCTCGGTCGCGGCCAGTGGAGCCAGTGATTCTCTATTGATCACCAAGAGAGCTGATCTATAGCGACCCACTGTCTCCTTCTCAACCTTTGGGACTTTCCAGTCGTGAGTAGGTAGGTTTGGATTGCTCGCTTTGATTAATTTCATAATCATGTCTGGGCAGTTGTGTAGAGCTGGGACCATTATACGTGCTCTCGGTCGGCAAGGGATATTCTCCCTTGTAACAACTTCGAGCTTGGCACCCGGCCAGACTTCTGGCAAGCCATTAACAGCAGTCCTGTACAGATCGAAAGATCTCTGATCACCACAGGCGATGAGTTTGATACGATTTTGGTACCATCCTGCATCGGCTGTGTCTGGGAGAGGCCCCGGATTCTCCTCGATGACAGATAAAAATCTGAAACCGAGGTGAGCCTTGACGTCTGCCCATTGATCATGAGAGATGTTACCATCTGCATGACTTCTGTCAATGACCGCGGCTATGATCTTGCCTTTGAGCGCGTCGCTGAAAGACAGATCTTTATTGAAGGCTGCTGTGCTACTGGAAAGCACTTTCTGCCTTTTCGGTTCAGGCTTGTCGCCTTCGAGAGACCTATTGCGCTTTGACGTTGAGTCGCTGCAGGTCGATTTGGTAATTCTGCTGAGGACGCCACTAGCCCATTCGAGTTTCCGCGCTTGCTCAGGGGTTCTTTCCGCCGCCGGTATGACACTGACTGCGGCCCGAATCCTTTCAGCATTGCGCTGGTCTCGACTGACCTGTGACTTCCAGGACTTCTTGTTGGCCGGCCCAGAGCTATGTCCGTGTGACACAGATGTGGGTCCACCACCAGAATTGGTCGCTACCGATACCAATCGGGGAACGCCCTCACCCTTCGATTCATTTCCACGCGTCGCAGATTTTGTCTCTCCGGATGGGGCGTCCCTTCTTGGGGTCGCTTGCAACGTCCTAGCAGGGGCGGGGAAGATGTGGGGTTTGAAATTGCCGCCCTTGGGACAGCCGAGCGTCACAGCCGTTCCACTGACGGGTAATTCCTTTAAGTTGAGGTTGCGGCTAGTAGAGGGAGAAGGACTCCCGCTGCTAGTGGCAACCACAGGGTTAACAACTCGTTCACACCTCTGATTTGGCTCGACAGCCTTTCCAGGAGATGTGACCGCATTGTCAGCCCTGGCTCTATTTATGTTTTGTATTTTTTTTCTGTTAGATTGTTTGTTTGGTTTCATTTTTGTTCCCACGAGTGAAGCGGAAAGACAGTCAGCCCCGGCAGAGCCGCTTACCGGGGCAAGGCAAGAAATATGACGGACCTCGCCACAGCATCCGAAAGAGCTCGTTAATGACTGGTTTATCCCCCAGCCTTTCATTCTTCGGCACGGTTTTCGTACAAAGTACGCTCACACCACCACTGAAATTAGGAACCTCTAAACTATGATTGAATTAGGTTTCCGAACGTTGCACTATTGAGGAGTTACAACAATTCAGCGACCCAACTCAACCTTAGCTAATCACCATCCTGCCAAAAACGCACAGGACTCTGTAGTGATCATTGCCCGCCTGGCACCCACTTGGAGGGTTTGAATGAGGATTTTTGCCGGGCTTGGACAGGGGTTAGCCCATGATATTTTTCGAAAATCAAGAGGAAATCGATTTTGCTAAATTCTTCTTCTTGAGCCTACCACTGAAAGCCAAGCTTAATTCCGAGCCCTAGTTGTCAAGATATTTGCATCTGAAAACACGAAATAACTTTTCTTCTGATAACACATAATAACTTTTCTTCTTGTTATTTTATCCGCGTGCCAGTCTCTTTATTACCTCGTCATAAAATTTCATAAATATCTGTTGGGCCGTTAGGAGTCTTTACTGGATACACAAACATGCATTCATTTTTATAGGTATATATTATAATACATACATTATAGTGAAATCGAAGGATATATTTTTTCTAGAAGTAGACTTTACAATTCTTTTTAAAAATCGAAGTAGATTTATTTCGAAAAGAGTAAAGTGTTAGCACTGCCTAAAGGTCGAATGTTGATAAACCATAAAATGACATACTAGGGTTAACTCTGAACCATGGATCAAGGAACGAAAATATCCATCGTAATTTGTTCCATGTTCAAACTTCATTTGTGTACTTCGATTGTGTACTTTGTGTCATTATATATTTTGGATTTCTTCGCGATTTATTACTAACAAAATTATTATAGTAGGAGTCGGAACATAAACGCAATCAACTCTGCTGAATATGGAATTTATGGCAGGTGAAAACGTAGCATAAAATCGAAATGGTATTGACGAATTTCTACTACCATTCCGCCTCTGTGTTTTAGTACAATGGAAAACCCACTATTTTACTTCTCAGCACATCCGCTGGTCGGGTTAAAAAAAATAAACGGCTTTTGTTTTGTTTGTTTGTTTGGCATCAAGAACTTCGAAGTAAACAAAACAACGAAATCATGTTATTTTCATTCAAAAATTAAAACAATACAAAAATGGAAAAAAGTGAAAATTTAGCTTCCCAAAAAGATATTCAGCCAAAAATTAATAGAAGCAATTTTAAATTCAAGAAGGAAGAAAATGGGTAAGTTTTCCCTAGCAGTAAGAAGAAACGAAATAGAAATTCGCATTTTGAAATTTCAGTTTGATTTTAACAATTCATCACACAGTCAAGGAAAAGAATAATCTAGTTAGAATTCGTCTGGTTGCCTGTTGTTTTAATGAAACAAATCGCCAGTTTCTTGCCATCGACAAAAGGTGAGTCTTACTTTTTAAAATCTTAATTTTTCCACAAGACAAGAAGGTTAAACTATACTAAATACAAAGGGGACACATTTTCATCTTTGATTTGGCTAAGAAAAACTTTTGGAAACTGGTCGAAAAAACTCCAAAAGCATGTGTAGCCATAAACATTCCCAAATGGGAAAATATTTACTTAATAGGCACCAAACAAGGTCGAGTTTACTGGCTCGATGCTGGTAAGTTTTTGTTTCCTTTTGCAAACAATTATTTGAACAAATAATTGTTAACAGAAAAATCAACAATTATCCACTCCGAGAGCTACTCGCACCACCGAATCGCCAACATTTCCTTCCCAGGGATTCCTCTAGCTCCACTATTTGCTGTTGTCCATTGCCATCAAGAGGCGATTCTCTTCGATGTTGAAACTTACGAAGCTCGTCACCGCCTTGAATTCAACGAGACCAAAATTTCTGTAAAGCTCGTTGCTTATATTCCACAGAGTGATCAGATCATGACCTGTTTCACGAATGACACTATACACTTTTGGTCTGGAGTAACACTCAGGACTATCCGAACCTACAATCCAATTCGAAACAGGGATCGGTTTCTCGTGAATAAAGAACCGACTGAAATTCGCTTAAACGAGGCAGATTTGAATGAGTCGCAAATCGACATCGACAACACCGAAATCAAGGAATTCTCCAAGGGCTTAATAAATTCTTTTAGTTTTTCTTCAGATGGCAAATCAGTTTGCTTCACTACTCTCGATAACTTTGTTATGTTAATATCGACTGTAAATTTTGATCTGCTAAGAGTTGTCAAGGTGCTAGATGCTACTTTGGATTCAGCCTGGACTCTTCCAAAGAACAACGAGAACATCCTCCTTTGCCAGACGTCCAAATCCCAGCTGATAGTGGTTGATGTCGACAATCCTGGGATCAAGCTGGTATTAGACCCCTCAAGCTGTTTCAAGGCTGGTTTCTCAAAAAACAATGAATTCTTCTACACAATTCGACACTCGGGAGAAGCGAATATTTACGATGTCGGTGCGTTTGTCGACTGTCTGAAATCTGCCCAGAACTGCGCACAAATACTGCGAACTGCAATGTCGCAGCCGAAAGCACTCTCAGTCAATTATTTCGACAAAGAATTGATGAAAATGTTGACCAAAAACCGACTGATTCCAATTCTCAAAGAATACGGTGAATATCCAAGTAAATATCGACTACTCATTTGGATTGCTCTCCTCGAAGTGCCTTGCAATGCGCCACAATTTGCACAACTGGCCAAAATGAGAATCCATCCAGTTGCGGCGGCATTGAATTCCAGTTTAAAACTTAAAGATTCCTCTGCCCGTCGAAATCTAGTAAAAATTTTCTCATGTCTGGGTCATTGGTCAAAGGTTTTTGGCTACAGTGACTTTGTACCTCAATTAATTTTTCCATTTGTGAAAACATTCAGCAATAGTCTGACTGTTTGCTTTGAGATTTTGGCCACAGTTCTCATTAATCAATGCCAATTATGGTTCGAATTCCATCCTTTGGAACCGCTCAACTATTTGGGAATATGCGAAAACATCCTGCACCATTTTGCTCCCGAGTTGGGCGCATTTTACATCCGCAACGGTGTCACGAGCAAGGAATACGCTTGGTCGATTCTGGCAAATGGTTTCTCTGAGGTTCTTGATGACGAACAATGGATGTGTCTGTGGGACAATATCCTCTCAAGCCCACCCTATTTTATGGTTTTCTGTGCGGTGGCATACAACATTGTGCAGAAGTCGTTAATAGTTCGACTTGAGGGTGCTAAAGCGGAGGTGGCAGAATTCTTCCACGAACAAAGTCCAATTGATATGAAAAATTTCATCAAGAAAGCCTATCGCTTGATGGAAAAATGTCCGGATGACTTACATCCCCGACAATACATGAAAGAATTTGTGAAGCTGCCAAAAGGCGTCTATCCGACATTCCAAAATTACCCTCGAAAGTGGTTGGACGCACAGGAAACTGAAATGAATAACTTGCGAAAAGAGAAGGAAGTCATCAATGCCAGAATGCGGGAGCTGGAGAGGGAGGAGGCTTTGATGATGGAGAAATTACAACGAGGATTGCAGCAAGAAGAATATACAAAACGAATGAAGGGTTGGTACAATCAATAACAATTCTTATCATGCTTGAGATTCTTGAAATACTGACAGAAATGCAAAAGCAGTACCAGAATATGCTTAAGCGTGAAGAGGAACGGATATCACACCAGCGCAATATGCTCGCCCTATACCAGAGGGAATTGCGACAGCGAAAAGGTAAGGTGATTGAGTTGATAGAGCAATCAGCGAGACGAAGGAAAGAAACATTGCAAAACAGCGAACTGGACCTTTTGATGAAAGACATTGAAAGAGAGGTAGGCAGATAAAACTAAGCTCTAAACCCACAATTCATATTCTCTCTCTAGCGTCAACGCAACGAGATTGACTTAGCATTGGCGGAGGAACGGATCAAAGATCAAGAAATGGAAATAATTTCACACAAATATGGAATCGATGATATTGTAGAGGGCGTCGATTATCAACCGATGCGTAGTAAATTTAAGGACACGATTAGCAAAATCAATGCAGACAAGAAGAGGCTCAAGACTGACTTGCAAGATGTGAGTCTATTTGAAAAGCATAACCGTCGGATAAAACTAATCATTTTTTTTCTTTCAAGATACTTGAAAATGAAACAGAAAACAGAGGATCAGGATCGACACTCGATTTAGGGGAAATAGAATCTTCAGTTGTGGATTTAGAACGAGAATTTGAGTCCACCGTCAAACGCAGATTGTAACGATGGCTTTAAGCCTAGGTATAATGTAATTCATTTAATCCTTAGTTTTGTTTAAATTATATGAATTTTAATTATTAAATAATAATCTTACTTACTTAACCGGCTCACAATCCCTGAAGGATCTCAGCCTGACCTGAGATACTGCAGCCTTCCATCGGGTACGGCCCGATCGCCGAAACCAAGCGCTCTGGCATTCGCAGTCACTTGGTCCTTGTACCGTAGGGTCGGTCTTCCTTGTCGTCTCGAACCTGGGGGCTGCGATGAGAAGACTTTTTTGGCATGCGGCACAGCTGGTTCAGTTTGTTCGGGATCCCGAATTTAGACTTCGCCATCATAAGCCCTTGGCAGTGGATGCTATCATAAGCAGCTTTGAGGTCGATGAAAAGATGGTGGGCTTCGACTTGAAATTTATTGGTCTTTTCGAGGATGGTCTATCATTGTTCTGCCTGGCCTAAAGCCACCTACACTGGTACGTGCCGATTATTGTGTTGCAGAACGGTTTAAGACACTCGCCCAGTACGTTGGATAGGATTTTGTATGCAACATTAAGCAGGGATATGCCTCGGTAGTTTTTGCATCTCCTTTTTTGTAGATGGGGCATATGGAGCTTATCGACGCAGTCAGATGACCGGTTTAACAAAACACCCCCTCCATATTTAAAGAGTTCCGCAGGTATGCCATCCGACCCGGTGGACTTGTTATTTTTTAGCTTTTGGATGGCTCTTTCTACCTCTTCTGTGGGACTGGGTCTTCAATTCTTCATCGACTGGTCTTGCTTCTCTTTCGTCATTGGCTCGCTCGACATTATGCGCATTCAGCAGCTGTTGGAAGTGCTGCTTGAAAACATCTACAATTCCCTGTGCTTCGGTGACTAGGTTTCCTTCACTGTTTCGAAGAGCCTGTGCCCCGGTTCTGAAACCAAAAGCTAATTGCTTCGACCTTTTGAAGAAACGTGGGGTGTTGTTCTTGGCCCGGTACTCTTCTTGATCTTTGAGCTGAGAAACTGCGGCTTAGAGTCACTCACTCAGCCGCTCACTGTAGTCTTTGTTTCTCCGATGTTGAACTTCTTTCTTTGGGCAGCACGTGCTTTATTGTCGTTTGATAATTGAGCTCTAAACTTAGCCACTACCAGAAAGTGGTCAGAATCAGCATTTGCTTCTCGGAAAGGTCGTAAAAATCCTCCTTGTAGACTCCTCAGCATCATCGTTAGGGGCGTGTGCACATATTATACTGATATTTTGTTGTGTAAATAATAAAACGGCAGTTTTATGTTATGAGTGATGCTAGACTTTTATTTCAACAAAAAAATGAACCAAACTTATTTAAATAATTTCAAGGAATGTTACTCGCTTCACCTCCTTTCCTCTTAATACCGCCAAGTGATTTGACTCCTGTCATCACCGGCACTTTTGACGCTGCTTTTCGAATCTCAGCAACGGCATCGAGTAATCTCTTTGGTTCGGTGAGGAACCAAATCCAAAGTAATTGGCAATTATGCCACAAGACATCACTGCTCTAAAAATCAAATAGAAAAAAGTTATTAACTTGCCTAAGGACTGCCCGAGTCAGTTTACCATTTTTTCGTGAATATTTTCCTGGAATTGAGAACGCAAGTTCCGGAAATCGGTTTCAAACCGTTTTTTATTCATTTTTGCATTGAAAATCGGTTTCAGTAAGTTTATCTGTTCGAACATGGGCAACTTGACGGGACTATCGTACACATAAGGCTTCAAGATGCTCTCAATTCGATTACTACAAACAAGGAAGTTATTGAAATCTGGTAAAAAAAACTTCTAGACACTTACAGTTCATTCATTAATTCCAAAACAGAGGAGTACGGCTTTTTATTGAGCAAAGCATTGAACGCATATTTCAAAAGTCGACCGAACTTCTCATATTCATACAAACAAGCCTTCGGCTCATTGCGCACCTTGGTTGTTGAATGCTTCGATAGAATTTCGGCAATTTGGGTAAAAACAATTTCACTCATTATGTTATTGGGAAGCTTTTGTAGGTTTTTCATTGCATCAATGCGGCGCAAGCAAAGCTGAGCTTGCATATTCAATTCATCGGAATTATCGAATCGATTTCGAACCTTTTCCAAATCGAGTTGCGTTGTTATCCAAAGAAGTTCGGCATTCGTGAGGGCATCGGATACGGTCTTTGTGAGCATTTTTACATTCTCCAAGCGCTTGTAGGCTCGATTAAGTTTCTCTTTTGTGTTTTCATAGAGAATCAGTTCCATTTGCTGCTGGGCGCGTTGTTCCAAATGCATTTGTAAGTCGTTTATGAGTGTTTTGTAGGTGCTGTTGAAATGATGATTGTTCATCAATTCCAAATCTCTTGTTTCCTTCCTAAAATAAAAGGAGTTCGATTAAGCTTAGGACGAAGATTGAGGCTTGAGGTATTACTTCATATCGGAAAGACTGACAATGTGCATTTTACTGATGTCCAGATTATCAATCATCGCTTGGGTGGCCCTTGATTTAGCTTTGTCTTTAATGAACTTCTCCATAAAACTCAGGTTGCTTAAATGAATTAAATATTTTAAGAGATCTTATGTAGCGTGTTCAACTAACTTACAGTTTACGAATGGTTTCAAGCTGAGACGATATTTCTTGAATTTCTTCATGATTACCTTCCGACTCAATAAAATCCTGTGTTCAAAGAAAACAAAGAAAAAGGGAAGGATTTTATTAAATTATAGAATAATACACTCTGAACATTCAACGAGAGCTTCGCGACAATCCGCGTATGCGCTCACGCCCCCATAGAAGAGAAAGATGACGACACCAAAGACTCCTCGACAAGACATACGAGCAATGCCCTAGCTTCGACGTTAAGATCGTCTTAGGAGATTTTAACGCCAAACAAAGAAGAGAGGACATCTTTGGTGGAACAGTCGGAAAACACAGCCTGCAAGAGAAAAACTCCGATAACGGATTCAGGCTTATCGATTTTGCAGCGGGCGAAACATATTAGTAGCAAGTACGCGTTTCCCACATCTCAACTTGGGGACATGGAGGTCTCCAGACCAATCAACTATCAACCAGATTGATCATATTGCGATCGACGCAAGCATTATTGATGTCAGAACCTTCCGAAAAACCAACATCGACTCGGACCACCACCTGTTTGTAGCCAAGGTAATACAGCGGATATCTCGACCAAAGCCAAAATCAGGAAGTGCTAGAAGATAAAAGAGTGAAGGTCCAAAGACTCAGATAGCTTGGTCACGTGGAGAGGATGGACGCAAATACTCCGGCCAGTAAAGTCTTCGAATCCACCCTAGAGGGACAACGCAGTAGCGGAAGACCAATGCTCAGGTGGGGCGCGCAAGTTGGAGATGACCTAAACCAACTCGGCGTGCGTATTGGCGACAGCTAGCTAGGGACCGAGCTGCTTGGAGAGGTTTATTGATTGAGGCCGAAGTCCACCCCGGACTGTAGCGACAGTGAGTAAGTAAGAACATTCAAGGAATTACCTGAAATTTGAAGTTTTCCTTTATGTACAGATTCAGATATTGCAGGAATGAATCGCATTTGATGAAATACTTATCCAGAGGTAGTTGGTGAATAAATAATGGGGGACTTTGCTAGAGAAGAAAGAGTTCTATGAGTGTCAATAACTAAGTCGTTTTAAATAAATGCTTACCAATTTCTTGTAACATGTCTTCGACTCGTCACACAGAGAGCGTGTTTCTTTTTGGAGTTCCTGCAGTTCTTCACAAAGTTCAACGATCTCTGTGTGCAGAGCCTTCTCATCGCTCATTTTATTGTTAATTTCACTTTCAAGTTCAGTTACATCCTTGATTATATTTCTCTTTGTGTTCCTAAAGCAAAAATGAAGACAATCTCTAGCGTTTTGACGTGAAATGAAAACTCACCCCATTGAATAAACAAGATCCGAGTATAATGCCTCAGTTTCTTCAAGGCTTTCAATTTCATTTGTGATTTTCTCTATACACGAATCTTTGAGCTGAAACAATCCCGGATACTCCTCTTGAACGTGGTCGAGTTGGGCTTTGCGTTTGTCTGACGAAAGGATTTCATTTCTTTCTTTCATCTCATTGTGGCTATAGGACAAATAGTTTGTTAATTTTTTAAGGTTTCTTCTTAGTTTATTCATACTCAAGGACTTCATGTTCGGTTAGAATATTCTCATCTGTGATATTTTCGGCAAAATGTGAAAAGAATGCATGGAAACGATCATCGTAGAACATCCACTGGTTTGTCGAATCAAAACCAAGTTTTTTGAATATCTCGAAGTTCTGGGAGAATATTCAAAATGTACAGAGATAAATAAATAAACAAATTCGAGTAGATTACCTTTATTAAATCACCCATTTTTAATTTTTGAAATAAAATATTCGAAAGAAAAAAACAAATTAACAAAAACAGCACAACATTCAAAAAAGATAAATAAAAATACGGGAATTTATTTGAATTTGACAGTGAGTGCATTCAGCGGCGTTCAGTCTGTGGCTTGCATTAGATCTGTTTGGTTACTTGCTTCGTTTCCAAAAGTTATCATCATCGTTCAATCAAGTAGGAATTCGTTTGGAATTGTACAGATATTAACTTAATTTCAATTTTATGTTGTATAAATAAATAAATGAATGGTAAATGAAGAAAATAGATAAACTTTCAGGATCATTATGACTGTAAAATAATTTTAATACTTCTTATGAGACTTTGATAGAATTATCATACTCCTCAGTGTAACCATTGTGAGTTTGGGGAGTGGTAGCACTTTTTTTTGACATATCTTGTCAAAATTTTCGTTGTTGTCTTGTTTTCAGGTCGTTATTAATCACTTTTCTCATCTCGGAAAAAATATATAAATCTCAAATAATTTCAATGGCTGCTTTAAAAGGTAAATCAAATTAAGTAGAAATATATGTTTCCACTTTAGACAATAATTTAAACATTTCATTAATATTTGCTTACAACATGGAATTAATCGATTTGCCTACTACTTTCTGTGCAACTCCGAAGCGTAAGTATACATACATCAATAAAATTGTGAGATAAGTTCATTGTTCTCTACTTTCATATACTTGACACCGAAGTCTTCTTATCTCCGCCGTGCTGATTTGCTTCGGGATGACATTCCTCATCCTGGCATGTGCGATACCACAGCCGAAGCTATTCTATCCTTTCTTCGTATTCATATTCTACATTCTTTCCATCATACCTGTGATCATTTCCAGACGAGTTTCTCCAAATGGCGAAACAAATGCCCGTACCGAGTTTGCACTTTTCTTAGCGGCTGGATTTGTCCTGAGTGCATTTGCTCTTCCGATAGTCTTGGCCAGATCAGCGGCTGTAAGTAATGAAGCTGTATTCCAAAACTAAAAGATAAATACCTTCCTCTTTCCAGATAACTTGGCTAGCGTGTTGGTTAACACTTGTAGGCAATCTAATCAACTATCTCACCATGCTGGGTTATGCCATGAAAGACAGCGAGTTCGAGGCATCCTATGGAGGAATGTTTTAGTTCGTGACTTCCACGCTAATTGGATCTTAACCGCAAATACATTTTATCATAACTAATTTTAGATTTAAGGAAACAAAAGAGTATGAGAGTGACATTGATTACACCTTAATGTTGCCACAACAAAGGAATCTCATACCGACGACGAGTTAAATGCTAAAAAACCTAAAATGTTTATTTCTGTTCAGTTAGATTGCAACCGACTTATTTTAGAAAACTGATCAAATATTGATTTTTTTTAGTGCTCATTTTATAATGTAAAATATATCATTTGTGTCTGTAACTGATAAATAAATGTCATTAGTACTACCCTCAATGAAGGCTGGTTTTACAATAAAGTTTGTGTTTGTCGTTCTGAGCTTGAAGGTCTTAACATGGTACACCATTTCAAACGTGGAGATTGTCTAGATCCAGCATCCTAAATAATTTTAGATGACTTCCGTTTGAAACAGGGCTATGCAGCCAAGCAGGAGACATACAGAGCTGCGGACAACTGGTCGTGAGCTCTACGAGCAAACGAGGAGAGGCACGCCGACTTCTCAGGAGAAAAATGAGGGGGCATGAGAAGCGTCAGATCGAGGATGTTGAAAGAGCTAACAGCAGGAATGAAGTTCGAAGGTAAGTAAGTAAAAAAGCTGGCTCAAGGTCATCGAGCAAGAACCGATGCCTGCAGTGATAAACAAGGGAACATCATAGTAGAATCGCAGTCAATGCTGGCGATTTGAAAAGACCTTTTTTGTGGACTGTATAACGGCGACGACGAAGAAAATCCCGCCGTCAGGCAGGAGCCATTCAACGGACACCATGATAGCCAACAATTCCGTAAACCCGACTTAGAAGAAGTGAAAACGGCAATATCACGGCCGAAATCAAACAAAGTCGCTGGAGCGGATGGTCTAGCTGCCGAGCTGTTTAAATCAGCAGGCGACGATCTAGATAGGAGCATGCACTAAATCATCTGGAAGAGATGATGGGAAGAATGCATGTTCCATAAATGGTTCCTCAGCATTGTTTGCCCGATCCTGAAGAAGGGAGATCCTCTAAACTGCGCCAACTACAGAGGAATCAGCCTACTTAACACGGCCTACAAGACCCTCTGCCGTAATATGTGAACGTCTGAAGCCTTTCGTCTACAATCTGATTGGTCCTTATCAATGTGGCTTCAGACCAGGAAAGTCAACCATCGACCAAATTTTCACGCTGCGGCAGATCCTGGAAAAAACCTATGAACTCCAAATTGATACCTACCACCTTTTCATCGATGTTAAGGCCGCGTATGACAACATCTACAGCGACCAACTGTAAAAAACTAAGTTTTAGTTTTGACAAGCTCCTTCACTTGTACAAAATTACGATGGAGAATTCACCATCAAGGTTGGCAACGAACTTACGGAATCTTTTGATGTCAAAGAAAAATTCAGACAAGGCGATGCACTGTCATGCGACTTCTTTAATGGGAAGAACACAGTGTGATGTCAATGGCGCCTTGTGAGAATTGAGACAGAAGCGGCAAAAATGGGTTTAGCGATTAATGAGGGAAAAACGAAGTATATGTTGTCTTCGAGGAAGGACACCCAACACCAACGGATCGGACAGAACGTCACAATAGACGCATACTATCTATAAGACTTATATCCGTCCAAAGCTTGAGTACAACTCTCATCTCTGGGCTGGTGCTCCAGCTACATACTTAAGCCTCTTGGATGGTATTCAAAAAAGAGCTCTACGAATGATCGGTGACAGAGACATCACTGCGTCATTCCAATCATTAGATCACCGTCGTAACGTTTCATGTCTCTCTTTATTCTACCGTTACTTCTTCGGTAAGTGCTCTAGAGAAATAGCCAGTTGCATTCCTCCCCTTAAGCAATTCACCCGTAATACTCGCGCTTCTAGGAATGCCCATCAGTTCACCCTCGAGCCCAACTTCGGACGTACTGTCAAGTATAGAGAATCATTCTTTAGCCGTACTACGCGAATGTGGAACTCTCTTCCACACTCTGTCTTTCCCGGTCATTATAATGTTCAGGAATTCAAGACCAATGTACACCGACACCTCCTTTCTCACCCCTTCCCTTCTTCTTAATGCACTCACTGTGTCTCTGGCATAAAAAGGGTATACAAAATCCCTTGAGTGGGTGCAAATTATAAAAAAAAAAAAATACAACTTCGAGGTAGTAGAGGAGCTTGTCTACCTGGGCTCCGCTATCAACACGGGCAATAACACAAGCGCCGAGATCAGACAAAGAATAACTCTTGCTTATCGCTTTCTTTGGGCTAAGAAAGCAATTGATTGGAAAAGTCCTCTCTCGAGCTACTAAGGTAAAACTGTGTAACCCTCATCATCCCAGTCCTGCTGTATTGTGCAGAAGCACGGACCTTGACAAAATCGGATGAATTTGCTTTAGGCTGTTTCGAGAGGAAAGTTCTTGGTGCCATCTTTGGCCCCGTGTGCATTGAAGGGGAATGGAGAAGAAGATACAGCGAACTTTACGGGTTGTACAACGACATGGACCTTGCCAGAAGGTTCAAGGTCCAGAGACTCAGATGGCTCGGTCATTTAGAGCGGATGGACACCAACGCTCCGACCCGGAAAGCCTTCGACACTATTCCCGAAGCGACTCAGGTATCGGACACAATTGGAAGAGGACCTCAATCAACTTGGAACTCGAGACAGCTAGCTGGATGGCGGAGACTGTTGGTTGAGGGCCATGTCCACAACGGACTGTAGCGCCACTGTCACTAGGTCCACCCTTAATCTAACTACATGGTTTCGTGTGCAGATTCGTATTCCAAGGGAATCGCAGAGAAAACTCTTGTAAGGAGTGGTTGGATTTTAAGACGACGAGCGGGTTCGAATCTTCAATTAAAACAAAAAAAAGTAAAAGAGTGCTGTTTGACACAAACCTTTATTAGATGAGATTAAAAATACAATTGTTACTTTTTTCGACAAAACTATTAAAAAAAATGCCAGTCAATTAATTGCTGATTAAAATTTCTTATTTATTATTTAACTAACTACAAGTCCGTTTCAATTTCCGACCACCACACTTGAACCCATTGCTCTATTCGGCCCAATCGAGGTATCCGTCTAAGCGGCTCCGATTTCCTCCGAATTTTGGTCCGACAAGCAAAATGTCGTCGATTCTGAAGAAATCGAAGAAAATTCCGCTCCGACAGTTACCTCGACAGGGCCGAGAGTCTATTCCGTATATCGTTAAAAAATGAAGCATTTTATTTTCGTTTGTTTTATTTAACAGACCACAAACAGTGGTTACCAAGTCTTTAGTAAACAAATATAATATTATAAAAGGGCATGATTGAGTACAAAGAAACACAACATCTGAACATGAAGTGAACATACAAGAAAAAAAAGTAAAAATAAAATTAAAATTAGAAATACAACTAATTGCTAAATTTTACATCAGTAATCAGTTCAAGTGAGAATAAATTACACGTACTCTTTATTCTTCGGATGATTTGCACAACAAATAGACGTTCATCATTTTTATCCAGTAAATGAGTCTTTGCTGCTGCTGGAGTGAATTGTTTTATCGGAAATTACATACTTACAAAGCTACCTTATAGCTAAACACGAGAACAGTTTAAGTGTGCCAACTTAAAACTTAACACTAATTGCCTTCCTTGGTGGCGATAATGGCGTCTATCGCGGGTCCTTTCAGCTCTGAACGCAGAGAGACCTTGCCCAATTGGAAGGACTGATATTTGACATAGACGGCCTTGAGTTTTGCTGAAGATGCATTCTTGGCAAGCGTGGCGATTTGTCGGCTGATGGGTTTTAGATATTCGGCACTGTAGCGTGAATAAAACTCCAATGTTGGACTCCAAATTTGCTCTGGTGGGGTTTTTGATGAGTTAATCAGCTGCAGCGAGAGATACAGTGAGGCGGCAGCGATCTAGAAATCAAACAAATAAGCGATTTTAGTTGAAAAGACTGAAAGAATTAGTTTCAACTCACTTCTGATGGTCGATAGTGGGCCATCGAGTACTCAGTTGTGACCAGTTCCAAGAAGTACTTCGACATAGCGTGGTGGCAATCTTCAGCACTGGCTGCTTTCGAGAAACGACGCAAAAAGTGAATTGACAATGGCCGTGACAGATTGAAGTCAAGGGCCTTCATGATTTTCACTTCCATATCGAGCAGTTGATTCTTGGTGTATGTGTCGTCGGTGATGTAGATGAAATCTGAAATTGCCGGCGGGAAGAGTTCCTCGTATTTTGAGGCAATAAAGAGTGCAGTTACGCCAACCATTTGCAAGTGTTGGCGAGATGTGGTTTTTACAGCTTGCAAGTATCTGTCGATAATTGCAACACACATGTGGAATGTTTCGGGGACCAAATGGAATTGGTGGTGTACTTCGTTGATCCAGTCAATCAGAATAGCACGCATTTTCGGAATGACCTGAGTTAATTTATGTCAAATTAGTCAAGTAAGAGAAATAAGAGCAAACAGAAGAATACCTCTTTCTGATCTTTCAAGTGATCTGGTTCAACGGGCATTTGTTTTTCCAACCAAAAGAGGTAAGCGTATATTTCGTTGACATACTCGGACACGAGAATTGGGTTTTCTGTATCGTCGGCATCGATATTTTCCACCTTTGAGAATGAAATGAGGAATTTAGAGGAGTAAGTTTTGTATGTGTTGCATGACGCCTATGGCAATGGCATTCTTTTTTTTCTATTTGCCTCTTCTATTGCGGACACAATGAAGGCATGTAGTTTGATTTGTGTGTACGGCATAAATAGGAAACGAATTTCTACCTGGCAAACGCCCTAGTAACAAATGGGTCGGAATTTTGCTTTCGAGCGGTTGGGAAACTACACTAAGACCAATATGGCTTTATGGAGATAAGTAGAAAATCAATACAAAATCAGTTATTGACACATGTGAGGAGGAAAATCTCCAAAGGGTCGTTGTGTAGTGGACGTTTTAAGAAACTGAGAAAACATTAAAAAAAAAAGCACAACTTACCGCATCCAAAAGTTTTGTTGAGTGCGACTGAGCATCGTTGGATTTTTGGGCTGAACTTGTGACTTCGGATTCCTTTGCAACAGACTGAGGCTCTGGAACAGCAACCGACTTGACAATCGGAGCAACAGCAAGAGTCGGAACAGCAGTAGAAGTTGCTTTAATACTCGTCTGTTGTTTAATGGCAGCCTTCAACTTGGATAATGAGCGACGAGACAGATTGCTATCCTCCCTCTTGATTGCAGCACCCCCTTGTGCCGTCTGCTGTTTGGTGGTGAGTTCGACTTTTGGTTTGTTGATGTCTGGGAAAAATCGAAAAAAAAAAAATAATAAAAAAACTTCGGAAAAATAAGGATTCTCTTTTGGATTTACATCGAACGTGCGAAGGATTATTATCAATTTTCACTACTCTTGCGGTGATCGTCGTTGATTGGGGCTTAGATGGTTTGAGTGTAGCGGCACTCGATAGTCCCGTTGCTGATTTGACCGAATTGGACCGCGTGACCATGTTCGTTTTGACCGAGTTGGTTTTAGTGGCAGCAGGCTGCACATTATTAATAATTGCTTGTGCTGGTTTTTTCCAAGTGGTGTCCACTCGTGGCTTAGCATTCTTCAAATTAATTTGATTAATTTTGGTGTCTTTTAAGCTAGTAAACGATGAAAAATGAAATTAAATTGTTAAATAACTGTACATCAACGCCATTACTCTTTTTGGCCATCTCTAACTGTTCTAAGAACAGCACGGTTTCCAAGCTCCCCGAGAGCTGGTCGTTTAATTTCCTGGCCATTTTGAACTCCGAACTTTTTCACTTGCTGCAGCTTATTGTCGACTTTGTTCTAATTCATGAATAAAAAAAAATGTTTTTGAACAAAATTAACATGCATGTTCGGCTTTCCAAAGCCTTTCATAAAGAACCGCTATAGCTGTAAAAATAAATCCATACCTCGTCGTATTTGATTCTCATTTGGGTAGACATTTTCCTATTTTATTGCTTTAGTTTCCTTTTTTCACAAATAGCACAACACAAAATATTAAAATATAAAAAAAATATATTGACGGTAGCCTCGTTGCTTTATTGATATTTTTTTCTTTGCATAAAAATTATAGTTGTGGGAAAACTACATTAATTTTTCTTTTTCACTTTACTCAACCAACTCGACCACGATCCGTTGGGTTTTGTTTTTGAAAAGCAACTGAAAGAAAATTTGCTGTGAAAATGCTTTCAGCTATTTGCTGAATAAATGCGTTTGGCTGAATAAAATTTTATCAGCTGAAAACGTGAAGAAGCGCTGGGATTTTGCACGTCTTATAAGTAAAATGTCTATTATGAAATAGAAATAGAACTTGTTAGGGTTATTTTTGAAGAAAAGATTTCATTGCTTTCAATATTTTTTCGATTTAAGTCTTGTAATCAACGACGATTGAAATTTTAAGACTTGAATTAAATATATTTTCAAAATCTTGTATTCGCGCCCAATGTACCAGTGCCTGTCAAACTTTTGATATATGCTTGTATTAAGGGGTAACCACATGGTTTCAGCCAAGGATGATACAACACTTCCTAAAAAGTGGGCGAATGGTTTTAATTTTATAGTATGTACTTATCTGCGTTCGTGATATATAATCGGTGATGTTTTTAACAAAATGGTGGATTTACATGTAACTGCATCTTAAATTCTTGTGGCAGTTTGGGTAAGTTCTGTCAAACCATAAGAAGTACATTGAATTTTGTTGATGTTTGACATAATTTTGTGCATTTGGCAGATTTTTGGTGTGAAGCGTTCTTTTACTTTTTGGGTGAATCACAGACTTTCGAGGAGTGGGGATGATTTTTTCTCAGTTTTTACACAAACTGCCCAAAAAGTAAAAGAACGGACCTATTACTTCGTTTGTTATTTCTTATCGCAATCGCACATTCAATGAGCGGAAAAATTGACAATTATAGTTTTTGTTGCTTTTTTAGCGTTCAGGTGAGAAAGGGAGATTCGCTGTTGACCTGGAGCTCAGTTATAGGAACCTCAAATGCAGATGAACATGCTACAAAAAAGATGAACATGTTCGTCTTAACCATAATCTTGATCTTGATTTGTATTATTTCCTATAATCTTGATCTTGACAAGATGTCTGCATTTGATTTTGCCTCTCTATCGAACGAGCATGATTTTTGTATGTTGCATCTCTCTTTTTTCCAGAACTAAAAATGCAGATACATGTAAATCCACCATATAACTTGTATAGTTCGAAGGTCAGCAGTGAATCACTTTTCTCACTTGAACATACGAAAATCAACGAAAACTCTCAATTTTACCAAACTGAAGCAAAAAGGCGTAAACGTGCTATAAGTAACTAGGGAAGTTAATGCCAAAATTTATTTCGTACAGAAAATAAAAGAAGTAGGGATTGAGGAATCCTCACTGGACAGACTTTACTTTTAATAATCTATCAGCGGGCTATAGAAAATCATGGCAATTACAGGCCGACTCCACTAGAGATAATTTCTCTCAGAATACTCATCCTGACATGAAAATTCAGGAAACAAACGACGACGACAAACGAAACAACGCGACTCCATTAGACTTTTCATGTCAGGATGAGTATTCTGAGAGAAATTATCTCTAGTGGAGTCGGCCTGTTAAGAATGAGTAGGTATAATGTACTCTTTCACTTTTTTGTATAATTGTTGTGTATCTCGCCCGCTTTGATTTTCTTGAATTTTGCAGATCCCGATGTTGCAGATGCATGTAAATCCACCAATATATTCAAAATGACAGATTATAGCAAGTATGAACACGTTTTTCTACATTATAGCAAGTTGCTCAGCATTTACATGAGCGAAAATCATTTTTCTTACTATTTTTCAACAAAGAATTAAACGAAATTATAGGAAAAGAAGAAATCATTTGATTGTAACAATCTAAACAATCTATTGGGTACTGACATGTGTAGAAATATTCAGATAATTTTTAGAACGTACATTTGTAGATGGGCTGATCACTGTGGACTTAATATTAATCCTCAAAAAACAGATCTCGTCCTGATTGTGTTTACACGGAAGTACAAAATTCCAGAAATTGTACCTCCTTCAATAAAAGGTATACCACCAATTTTTACCAATGAAGCCAAATATCTTGGCCTAAGAAGTAATTCCCTAGATTCATGTGGTATCACAATGGGCCTTTTCCTTTGGCCTTCGTGTGTGGATCCTGTAACCGCTACCGCAGCCATTTTAACCTATCCTGACCTAACTAGGGTTTGTGCAATGTGTTCATTATGGAATACTTTTAAATTAAAGAAGAGGTACCCAACTATTACGCAGACACAACTTCTAACATTATTTTTCCTGCGAATCATGTTTTTCTAGTAAAAAAAATTACGCACTGAAAACTGTGAAGAATCAATAGACAGCAAATGTTATAGCTCTTATAGCATTGTTCGTTTAATCAAACAGCTTATCCGTTTTGCTTCACTAACTAACTAGCAACAAGAATGTTCTTATTGTAACTAATGAGACAGAAACTTCAAAACAAATGAACATTTTAATCTTGTTTCCCAACTCTTAACACTGTTGAAAGTACCTACGCTTGGAAGCAGAAAAAAAGCTTTAACTCAGGGCCAAGAGTAATCTAGCACTTCTTCGTATAACAACATTGTAATATTTCTGCTTGAACATTCTTCCTAAAGAACAAAAAAGAATTTATAGTTTCCGACAGACTATAGCATCAGTGTGGCTTCATCAGTATCTTCATTATGCCACAGAAAGAATTTAAATTCTACATCAGTGTCCGTTTGCAAGTTCTGGGTGAGATGAGCGATGCAATTCATCAGACCTTGTTAAAGATATACAAGAAGCATAACATACAAAAAAGACAACAAACAAGAAAACACTTCAACTATCAGCATATCCATCTTTGCGCTAAAAGATAAACAAAAAATAAGTAGCCACTTCTTGTCTTCTGCCTGCATGCATATGAGACTATTCCTTGAAGGAATGGCGATACCATTTCAAAGTGGAACTGTCCTCAATAATGTTACCAACATGTTGTGTTGATGTGATTCCAATCTACCCTGAGAGTTTTTTTTGTAACCATAAGGTTCATGTAGGCAAATCTCTTAACAAACATATTTTGTATGCATGTTCATGTGTCTAAACATTTATGCGTTGCATCTGAACTTCGATCGATGTTTTGATGGCGTTAGATGGAAATACATTTTCCAATCTATTGTTCCATTCGGAGGAGTAGCATGCGCTGATTCAATGTTAAGATTTGTATCTTTTAATGCGTTTAAGACAAAGAAGTTTGCATGCGATCGCGATGCATCTTTGCGTCTTCATAATAATTTTCTATTGCTAATTAATGATAAGACTTTCCGATGACTTTGTAAAGATTTTTTAATGCATTAAATAGTGCTGGATATTTCAACCTTGTCATCGGTTCCAATTTGATGTTCGTTCCGGTCCCTGCACTTTTGTAATATTCTGTCTGTGAATGTTTCTGTTACGCTCCGAACGTACCAATATTTTCAGTAAGCTTTTGATTACTTACTTTTGGGCCTCAACCAACAGTCTCCGCCAGCCAGCTCGGTCCCTAGCTAACTGTCTCCAGTTTTGTACTCCAAGTTGATTGAGGTCCGCTACCACAAGGGTGCACAACCTGAGTCGAGGTCTTCCTCTACTTCTACGTCTCCTAGGAATGGTGTCGAAGGCTTTCCGGACTGGGAGCATTGGTGTCCATCCGCTCTAAATAACGTTGTGTTCTTCCCATTACATCAATATCATCGGCGCAAACGAGAAGTTGAACAGACTTTTGGAAGATAGTGCCCCTGGTGTTGACGGTGGAGCTTTGCACTATCTTCTCAATAACGATGTTAAAGAAATCGCATGACAGTGCATCGCCTTGTCTGAATCCTTTTTTGACATCGAAAGATTCCATAAGCTCGTTGCCAACCTTGATGGCGCAGCGAGAGTTCTCCATCGTCATTTTTGCACAAGCGAACGAGCTTGGCAGGGATGCCAAAACTAGACATAGCTTTATACAGTTCGTCTCTGTAGATGCTTTCACACGCGGCTTTAAAATCTATAAAAAGGATAAAAAGGTGGTGGGTATCGATTCGGAGTTCATAGGTTTTTTCCAGGATCTGCTGCAAAGTGGTCTGAAGCCACATTGATAACGACCAATCAGATTGTTGGCGAAAGGCTTCAGACGTTCACATATTACGGCAGAGAGGATCTTGTAGGCGATGTTAAGCAGGCTGATTTCTCTGTTGTTGGCGCAGTTTAGAGGATCTTCCTTCTCCAGGATCGGACAAATTATTGTAGATTTCCGAACTTCTTTGGATTTCTAAACAAACAGCTTAAGACATAGTACCTGTAGCGTAT
This sequence comes from Sphaerophoria taeniata, assembly GCA_943590905.1. NCBI lineage: Eukaryota > Metazoa > Arthropoda > Insecta > Diptera > Syrphidae > Sphaerophoria > Sphaerophoria taeniata. The sequence continues at coordinate 2,461,170 of OX016540.1, forward strand.
ATGTACAGGGTGCGCCAGAGAAACTTACTTATTTGAAAAAAATTCCCGCGCGGTGAGTTGGGCGGGTAGAGGGGCAAGAGGGGGCGCATCTGGAGGGGGAAGTTCCCAAGTTTGTTTCTCCCTCCAGTCAGTTGCCATCATGCTCTGGTCTAGAGAGCAGCGGGCCTTCGCAGTTGAGAGCTTCTTTTCTAACGGTCGCTCACTTGTGGCTACAGGAACATGATCGAGGAATTTTTTCTTCCAAGACTCGAAGAAATGAACGCTAGGAACGTGTGGTTTCAGCAAGATGGATCCACAGCACACACAGCACGAGACTCAATGAATTTGTTGCGACAACATTTCCCCGACCGCCTCATCTCTCTCAGAGGCGATCTCCAATGGCCGGCACGCTCTCCAGATTTGACTCCATGTGATTTCTTTTTATGGGGTTATTTGAAATCCCTGGTTTATGTCGATCGACCACGGACCATAGCACACCTCAAGAATAACATTCGCGACGCCATCCATTGCCAACATACCGATTCAAATCGACTTCATCAGTGTATGCGCAATGGGGGTCGCCATTTATCCGATGTCATTTTTAAGACTGCATAAAAAAAAATTGGGATATTGTATTCTCAAATAAAAAAAATTTAAAACAATAACTGAAGTAGATACTTTTTTTTTATTATTATAAGTAAGTTTCTCTGGCGCACCCGTATATCAAGAGGAGAGTATTGAAAGCAAAATTAAATGTAATTTTTATATGTGATTTCGGGTCCTAATTTTGAGTGACGCTCCTTTTTTGTGTTAACTTTGTTTCTATTGTCTGTATAGTCAACTAAATTCCTAGTAACTCAAGTTTTCTTTGAACTTTCGCCAATCCACTTGCAGATGCTTTTCAAACAAGCTTGGAAGAAATTTATAAACAAAATATTTATCTATACCTAAGTACAGACAAGTTGCTGTGAATAAAATCACTGAGAATAAGTTTGATTTATTGCTCTTGAAGCGGGAAGAAGCTTTTCTAAAACAAAACATTCATCAATATCTTGTTTATTTTACTAACAATTTATAAACAAATCGTAGGATAGGTAAGATCGCACATGAAAAGACAATAGTTATCTATTTTAGTCCAAGGTCAGATCAAGGAATTTTCTTCAAACAAAGAAGACATACGGATGAAAGTTTCTTAGATAATACGTCATTTGCCCTAAAGAAGCTTATCCTGCTTTAATTGGATCACCTTGAAAACTAAGTAACTTGTTCCAGTTTAAGTTATCATCAAAATCTTATCTAATAAATGATCTGCATGCACCCATCCAGATAAATACATCATGTCGACGCATTTGTAGAGCAGCGATAATCTCGAAAATAGAACCTAGAAATTAAAATTCATTATTTTAAAGTGCATGACAACTTTGGAATGTCATGAGATACGTCTCGCAATTAACAATCAATTGAAAAGAGTACCAAGGAATAAATTATTATTAAATCATATCCGAGGGTTATATCGTCACGATCGTTAAATCAAACTATGACTGATTGGAATCGTTTATGTATGATAATTATAAATTGAAACAAACTCACTCCCACACATTTGGAAACTCTTGAGTCTTAAGTATCGATTTTAGTATTGATTTTAGAACTTGATTCGGTTTTTTTTTAAGCTATGTTTTCTCTTTAGTAATTGTAACACATTGCATTACACTTGAATTTGATTAATTTCAATAAGAAAAAGAAATAAAAATCAATTGGAACAACGTTATGTTCAATTTTGTAATATTATTATTGTTACAATTGAAATTGAATGACTTTCTCAGAAGCTGCTGATTGATTTGAGATTCAATTTGTTATTAAACAATATTATCAATGAACAAATAGGTTTGAGTTCAGAATAGTATAAGAACATTTTTAAGGGAAAATACGCATGAATCCGTAAATGAAAATATCGATAAAAGATGAAAGTGCTTCCATCATTAATCATTAGGTGAAATAAAGTCTTCATTAAGTAATTAGCTTGGCCTATCCTAAGACTGTTTTTGAGTTTTTGAAAAAAAGTACAATTCTTAATTTACAAAAAAGTGCGTATACGCCGTAGTGTAGGTTTAGTTTAATTTAAACCGGCTTCCAATCCATGACGGATCTCCTGCCTGAGACTTTGCAGCCTTCCATCCGGTACGGTCTCTCGCATGCACTCTCCACTGTTCCAAGGTAGGTGAACTCCTCAAATAAATACCTCGAAATTACAGATGTTGTCGACAGATGTACTTTGTTTTATCCTCATTCACTTTAAGACCAACGAGTTTCGCCTGTTCTTCAATCTCTGTGAAGGCCTCCAGCGCACAGCTCTCTTGGATCTCATCCGCATAGCCAAGGAGTTGGGTATTGGGATTTTGTATGCAACATTAAGCAGGGATATGCGTCAGTAGTTTTTGCATGAAATAGGATCGCCATTTTTGTAGATGGGGCATATTGAGCTTATCGACCAGTCAGTGGGCCCGCTTCTTTTTCGTCATTGGCTCGCTAGACATTATGCGCATTCAGCAGGTGTTGGAAGTGCTGCTTGAAAACATCTACAATTCCTTGTGCTTTGGTGACTAGGTTCCCTTCACTGTTTTGAAGAGCCGTGTCTCGGTTCTGAAATCAGAAGCTAACTGTTTCGACCTTTTAAAGAAATATCGGGGTTGTTCTTGGCCCGTGATTCTTCTAGATCTTTGAGCTGATTCTCTTTTCTTCCTTCGCAGGGTCTTTTTCTCATTTCTCCTTTTTGTTCGGTACTCTTCACTTGCTGCTCTTGTTTTCCGTTGCAGCATCTGAAACGTGCATTTCCGTCTATTTTATATAACGCGCATTCATCATCATACCACGGGTTCTTTTTCGGGGGTGGCTGGTAACCTATGGTGGTCTCGCGGCTAAATTTTTAATTATTTCGAGATATTGGTTCCACAAGGTGTTGACATCTGTGGTACTTGGGAGGACGGCTCACTCAGTCGCTCACTGTTATCTGTGGCATTCTTCGGGGTGCTAAGGCAGCCGATGTTGAACTTCTTTTATTTATTTATAAAGCTAAATTCTAACTTACAGGAAACAAAATTATGTCTAAAAGGAAAATTAAAAATACAATAATACAATACATTATTATATACAAAATGTAAAAATTATCATTGATTATTATTATAGAACATAGTTCGCAAGCTAATATTTGTTGTGTTGTTGTGTATTTGATGAGTTAAGTTGTAATTGTCATTGTAAATATGAAACATATTATTTAAGGGAGAATTCCTCTCGTAATTGGTACGATAGTGATTAATATGAAGAGGAACTTGATTGTTTCGAAGAGTAGTACGCCTTGGAACACTGAAATTAACGCGTTTAAGGACATTTAACGCATCAATATCTCCATTTATAACTTTGACAATAAACATAAAACATAAATAGGATCGACGTGTTTCAAGAGGTGGTAAGTCAATTAGTTTAAGTCTGGAATGGTAGGGAGGTAGATTTATGGGATCTTGCCAACCTAATCCTCTAAGAGCAAACCGCAGAAACCTTTTTTGAATTTGTTCAATTCTATTTATATGACAATTATACTGGGGAGACCATACCTGACAAGCGTACTCAACAACAGGTCTAACAAATGAAATATAAATTTGTTTAATAACATAAGGGTCGTACGTGTTTTTGTCATTTGATAATCGAGTTTTCAACTTAGCCACTACCAGAAAATGGTCAGGGTCGACATTTGCTCATCGGAAAGTGATCACGTTCAAGATGTTGGATGCGTGCCTTGCGCCGATTAGCACATGGTCGATTTGATTCGACCATCCGGAGATCGCCAGGTTGCTATATAGATATTTCGTCTTGGGAATCTAGTGCTACTTATCACCGTATTACGAGCTGCAGCAAAGTCAAGTAGTAGGAAGCCGTTATCTGTGTGTGCATATATTAGGATGATGTTTTGTAGTGTGGCCTTGATACGGATTACAGGTGATCACTAATCGACTTGACAGCTGTAATAAATGTAGCAGTTTTTTTTTCATTGTCCCCGATCCCATCCATCGTATTTCCTGGATCGCAGAGATGTCAGCCTTATACTGCACCTGGAGTGTAGAGTGTTCTTACATTCCAGGTACAAACTCTCAATTCGTAGTCCCTATTGTCGTTCCGGGTCTGGTTCAACAAGAAAAATTAGAAAATATTTAGTTAAAACACACATGAATCCTTAAATGAAACTATCCACATAGTTGTAGCAAGCTGAAAAACACTTCCGATAAATCAAAGGTGGAATTCGCCTTCACAACGTATTAACCTTGGACCGCCTTAAGTATGTTCAAGTTTTTGAAATAAAATGCAATTCTTACTTTACAAAAAAGTGCGTATACGCCGTAGTGTACTCGTCATATTTAAATCAGACATTTATGAACCTGGGAGATTTTAATCGATTTAAAGTTTTCAAATAATAAACAAGTACTTCTAGGACTAACGCTAGCTGTAACTACAAATGCAATTAACTGTTGAATCAAACAATAATCATGAACCGAAAAATATTACAAAGTAACAATAGATTTAATATCAAACAAAAATTAAATTCCACATTAAACACTAATATACAGTTGTATTTTAATTGTTCACCAGAAAAGCTTTTAGCCTTATCAACAATTAACAATTCCTTAATGCAGGAATATCTTCATTCATCACCACTCATTAAAACTATTAAGATACTCGTACATGCAGTAAATGGCGCTCAACTCTTTCTTGAAAATCAAAAAACAGAGAACAATAAATCCCAACACCATTTAATTCAAAGTAAATTCAATTAGAATTTTTGCCATTTCATCAAAGCACAATCTCTATATTACTGTTTCTGGATCAGATGATGATGAGTTCGCTTCCCAGTCGCATTATTATTTGCCACCTTACGGTCGGTTACATTTGCCGCCACACCGCCACAGCTACTGCTGTTTTCGTCGTTGCTGTAATGAAAATGGGAAAATTGATTTTCATTTTCATATAGACACAGACCAGAATACAATTCATTCGTGCTTGAACCACCGATGTGTTCAGAAGTGTTGATAGCAACATTTGAGGCCAAAAATATTTTAACTCAAAAGGTTCAAAGGATTTCACTATGGAAAAAATTTAATAAATAATTCATAAATATTAGTTTTTGTTCACCATCATAAAGTTACTGAATTGTCGAAAAATATGTACAAAAAAAGAAAACAAATTCTAACCATTAAATCATAAGAAAAGAGTGTGTTTCGGTTGAGAGATTTTGGCATGGCATAAATAATAAAAAAAGAAAGAATAATTTTTGCCTCAAAGTGATTTTTTAATTTATTCGTTTTTGTTCCTTTTATGGTTTTAAATTAACCGTGTGGAGCTCATACAGTTTTAGTGAAGAAACCCAAGTCCCTCCAGCACCTGCAACAAATGCATTTGAAGCATAACATTTAGTGCACCAGAAACTACCAGCAATTTTAAAAAGATTTCTCCTAATGAATCAAGAAAAATCAACAATTACCAATTAATTAGTGCATAAAGCGAATTATTTTCTGCGTCTTGATTCCTTAGCAACATTGTTGCTACATATTTTTGATCGTGTTCCCAAGTGCTTCATATCAGTTATTTAATGAAGTTTTCAAATAAAACGAACGAAAATGTTTTACAATTTATTTCAAAAATGTGTGTTCAACAATAATCTTGTAGTGCAGTTTAATTCAAATATTATAAAATAGATTATGATGTGATTTGAATTGATTAAATTTTTGTGTTGTTTGGTGCGTGTGATTTTTGCTGTTGCTGGATGTTATTTTGTCTTTTTCGGTTGATGCAATGTTCTCATTTAGTGTGGTTTTTGGAATTTTACTGCTGTTTGGAGTCTTGAGCATTTACGTTAATTGTCTGCACATAAATGTGAAGCGGAAGAATTATGTTCAGTTGAATGGAGTTAAGGTAATTGTTGTGCAACATATTTATGTTTTTTTTTTAGTTTTTATGCAACTAGTGCAGTTTTTATTTTTGAACTGTCAGACAATTTGTTTAAATTTCATATACAAACACCTGCTAGACAAGTAGACAAGAAAAAGTCGGCAAAGTTTAGATTGTAAATATGCAAAATGTCCAAATATTATTTCAGTTCTGAACAAAGGAAAAACGTTGTTTGTTTATGTTTTGGAAACATTTAAACGACGGCACTGTTTCAATCTATTTTAAGACGTAAGGTGTCTGGCAGATAGACGTTTTGAGTTTTACATGTTGATCTGCATTCTAGACAAAGAAAGAACGGATAATGGGTGAAATGGACATTCCTTTCCGCATTTACTTGTCATTTATTTTAAAATGTTAATGAATGGAAGGTCTTTGTTTTGCATTTTTGAATGCTGTATACAAATGATATCCAGTGATCTCATTTATTGCTCTTTTTGCTAGGCGTTTAATTGGTAACGTATTGGTTGGTTGTCACGCAAGGGTTGAGGTCAGAGTAATTGACTATCTAGTGTATTTTATTATACCTTATGTACATATCATCAACTCAACATTAAACAAATTTTATTGATCCATTCATCGCAAAAGTCAAAGAACCTCTGAGACTTGAATGAAAATACGATACAGGAGAATTCATAAGAACTTGATAATTTGATATTTTTAAGCATTGAATAAAGTTAATGAACGAAAGGCACCTTATGGCGTTAAAATTTCATTCAAAACCTTTAGCCAATTCATCAATTGGCAAACCAGAGAGAAAAAACATTATTTTTCCCCGGAAAAAAATCGCTACCTGTTCGTATTGAATAACGCCCCCAAGTCTCACGGTGTTCTTATTTCTTAATTTTTGTTGGATAACAAAACTAGCTCCCCAATGCGCAAATCATGAATGTTTGGTATAACGACCTTTTAAAAGCATTCTGAAAGAAAAAACCTAAATTAAACTTTTACAAAAAATCCTTAAGTTAAAAAAAAAGAAATTTCAAATCAATTTTATTTCGCAACTTTCCACAAAAACATTTCACATATCTGACCTATAAAAAAGTCCACCCGTTCAATGTATGCCCTCCAGTTGCCAAGAAAAGATTAAGTCTTGAATCAGACATATCGAGTTATCAACATTGTTAATCGCACGTTTCCTAGTTTCGACTCACGTCAAAAAATTGATAGTCATCAAAAAAATGCTATTAAAAGGTCATGATACAGCAGAATATGAAATTCGATGAAAACATTCTACACAGCATGTTTTCTTTTTTTTTTTTGTTTAAATTTAGATTATTTGTTTTATTTGCGAAAAAATACACTTACCCATCAGGCAAGCAATTTGTCTGGGTTTACAAATAAATTTGATTTATTTACAGACTTGAGCTTTAACTGGGTTAAATTAAAGTATAGTTAGTAGCAATCTTATCAAGTTTTTAGAATGTCACTTAAAAATCAACACACCCTGTATACATTCTGAGATAATGAGGCAGACCTACAAGTTGTTTTCCTAAGAACAAGAAAAAGTTCACACTTGGATCTGCACATCTCGTTTCAACACCCACGACATTGTTGCATCTTCTTGTTTCATCAACTACCGCTAGAATATTTCTGAACATGTGTACATTTTGTCTTACTCAATCTTGCCGGTCGGCAGTGGTGTTTTCCCAGTAATGCAGTCTTTCCGCGCTCTTGCAAAAAAATGAGTGACAAGAAACCCAGACCCAATCAAATTACGATCATAATTAGTCATTGTTTCGTCAAGTAGTATGTTGCTAGCTATGTTATTCGGGCTTACACACAAATTTGGCTCATTACGTTTGATTATGATGTCTTTTCGCAAAAGATATCACGCGATAGGATTCTCGTCGTCGTACACGGGATTACGAATTTACCTCCTACAATGAGAACCTGAGTAGCTATATTCTTTTTCGCTCAGGTTGCATTATTTCTCACACACTTGTTGGGTATGCAAATATTATAATTCGATGACAGACAGGCAAAAGAGACAGGTTGGCATTATAGCGAGTGCTCACGCCACTTTCAATGTTTTGACAAGCTCAGGTTGCCTGAACTGGGCACTGAACAAGGTATAGGGCATTGGATGGGAAAAGTAATTACTCATCGGGGTGACCATGATCTTCATCGAATTAAAAAAAATAACATTGTGAGGTTTCAACTTTCAATAAGTCAAAAGCGATTTAAAACCTTTAAGGGGGTTTGAACTTGCATACAGTTTTTGTTAATTGTTAGTTACATAATTTGCAAATAATGTAGTGACAGTTCAAGAATAACACACGTTCTTCCCTATGCAAATCACAGAACGTGACTTTGACATTTAAGAGATGAATATGACGTGATTTTAAGCATAACTTGTCACTCTTTTATTTCCGAATTCTAAAACTCTCCAAGAAATATCAGTTATGTGTTTTTTTTTCAGAAATTGTGGTGATATTTGCAAAGTCACAAGTTAGCTCATTCGATTGGAATTTTCATAAGAACTTTCCGCTTCCGTTTTTGAGTAACCGCAAAGGGGTTCAACATTGACCTGGGATGATTGTGACTGTTGGCGCTACAGTCCATCAGGTCGGTCGAGATTCGGTCCCTAGCTAGCTGTCTCCAGTTTCACACGCCAAGTTGGTTCAGGTCCTCACCAGCAATCTACCAATCTCTTGCGATTGTAGCCGTTTGACGTCGAAATTTCTCCTAGCGTTTTCACGTGTTGGCCTTGATCGGAATATCAGCATTCGTACCTTAGCTACAACAAGGTATTGGTCCGAGTCGATGTTGGCACCTTGGAGTTAGCGGACATCTTACATGCTAGAGAAGTGTCGTGCGTCAATCGCAATGTGATCAATTTGGTTGACGGTTGATTGATCAGAAGATTTCCATGTCCCCTTTGTTGACATCGAGGTGTGGCAATCGCGCACTTGCTATCATTACGTCTCGCCCTGCAGCGAAGACGATTAGCTTATATCCGTTATCGGAGGCGGTGTCGTGTAGGCTATGTTGTCCGATTTTATTCCACCAAAGATTTCTTCTCTGACTAGCTTAGCATTAAAATCTCCAAGGATAATTTTAATGTCATAGCTAAGGCATTGCTCGTCGAGGAGCTCGTAGAAACTGTCTTTGGTGTCTTCATCTTTTTGGTCAGTGGGAGCGTGAGCGCAAATGAGGTGAATTAAGCCTTGATGCGGATTATCGTGATGCGCTCATTCACTGAGTTGAAACTCAAGACCTTCCTCTTTAGTCGAATCAATCACCTTCGAAAGATTGTTGGAACGCAGCGATTAATGTTCCAAATCTCCACCGAACTATTAAAAAGACGAAAGTGTGTCAGAAGCCTTAACTTAAGTCCCTTTTGAATTACTAAATACCAATTCTTTTCCAAAGGTACCTCTTCTAAATTATTTCTCAAAAAGGGAACCAAAACGGCGCGCGTGTGGTGGAGGTAGCTGAAAGTGACAGTGAGAGAGTGGTTTCACTTATTAATTTTGTTTCAAATTTCAAATGCATTCATTTTCGTTTTCAAAAAAGTTAAAGTCATTAAAAAAAATATATAAATACGACCTACAGCTTACGCCTTACCATTTGAGTCAATTAACAGTTGAGAATGAATGAAAACACATTTTTTGAAAATCAAGAGTGAATCCATCTAACCGATGCATCCATTGTGGAATTAGTCTTATGTAATTTCTTCCATTTCTCCTCGGACTTCGACCACTTTTTTCGTTCAGAGTTATATGGCATAGGTTTAATGATAATATAGTATTGCATTTGAATGGCATGAAGACGACTTGTGGCAGCGTGGGTAAAATTTATTTGTATACAAATGTCTTTGGCAAGAACCGTGACCAGGCGCTTGGTGTATAAATGCGTTTGCTTTTAATTGGAGTTAATTTAAATAATTACAATGAAGTTAACACTGTTAGACTGTTACGAATACCGTGACATAATAACCACAGATCTGCTACAGAAACACATTTTAAAATGAAACCATTCAGACCATAAATTGGCGAATAATTTTATTATACCTAATAAAAGAAACATTTTATGGAAAACATCTGTAGAACAATGACTTACACTTTTATTGTTTGATACGGGACTGTGCTTTCACTTAATGAGTTATGAAGTGGTTAATTTTGACAGCACCTAGATTTAGGTTTAATAATTGGAAAATATAATCAAATATAGGTTGTTGCGGTTTCTGTCCATGAGAAATGCTTTGCAATTTGAAACCATTAAGGCTCAACTATAATGCAATTTTGCTTACTTAAGCACGCTTAAGCGATATAATACACAATGCGTTTTAACTCTTCGTTCAAATTTTACTAGTGCGGTTTCATTCGCTCATTGAGAATTTGACAGCGTAAAGAAGAAAGTAAAGAAACAAACGGCGCGTACGAAGCTATCCGTAACTGAGCGAGAACAAGAAATTCATTTATATGGTGCCCTAAATGGTGGATTGCTCCGTTTCGTCAATTTTCGATCAGTTTTGCTTACGGACGTAAACTGCGATCCCTTTCGCTTTTTACGGACGAAAATTTGACAACTGATTGGAGTTTTTTATTTTTCTGAAGGGAAAGTAAATTTTAAGTAATTATTTCATGTTTTGTCCATTCGTTGTATGGCCAACAAAATTTGCAAATTATTTAAATCGAAAAAAACAGATGTTTTATTTTGAAAGATACTCCCGTACACATCCGTCCATTATGGGTAACTTGCTCACTTGACAGTTCGGAAGGGAGCGTTTCGTTCGATTCTGACACTAGGTTCCTTTTGCTTCCGTCTGTTATAGTAAGCCCTTAAAAGGACATTTTCGTCGTTTTTTTTTACTTTAGTTTAAGTTCACTTAATCAATTATAGTTGGCCCTCAAATCTGCTTATAGCGTTTTTCATTGTAACCTGCAAGAATTGCCCTTAAAACACTTCTCAATAATACATGTTTTTTGGTTTTGTGATAGAATTTGTTTAGCAAGGACTCACACCCATACTTATTTATTTCACTTTTTTTTTCTTATTATTTTCAATTTTCTTTCAAAATAAAAAAACCTTTGCACTTTGGTCGGTAGAACAATATAAACAAATTAAAATCTTCTATAAATCTGTTCAACTTCTCGCGTACGCCGACGATATTGATATAATGGGAAGAACACAGCGTGATGTCAATGGCGCCTTTGTGAGGATTGAGACAGAAGCGGCAAAAATGGGTTTAGCGGACCGAGCTGGCTGGCGGAGACTGTTGATTGAGGCCCAAGTCCACAACGGACTGTAGCGCCACCTTAAGTAAGTAAAGTAAGTAAGTATTAGTCTCGTTATATTTTCATTCACTTGTCGTAGTGCAGAATGCTTGACAGGCCTTGGATTGATCGAAATAAACTCCATAGAAATAGATAAACAAATGTGTATTTGACATTTCCTTCCGTATTACACTTTTACACAGTTTATTATTAGTAGTACACCAAATGGCAGCTCGGGAAAAATTGCTTCGATATTGAAACGTCCTTTCGATTGCTTTTATCTGAGCCTTATTTGTTCATTATGACAAGTCACATACATTTTGAACACTTAATTGACCTTTGATTTTTCCTGCCAACAATCAAAATCAATTCAACACCGTAAAATAAATTGACATTACTCTGGTCAAGGTTGCCACACCACCAAATTAGGTGCTTCATTTTTAACTAATCAAAACTTCCAATCAAATACAAAACAACAAACAAAACGTTGACCTTTTCATTTAAAATAAAAAAGAAGATCTGCAATAAAAAGTAAAGCACAAATGGGTAGCAAGAATTATTCCAACTATATTCGCACACAAAAGAGCGTCACACGCGGGCAAGTTTATGAGTGTTTTGATTTTATTTTGCCTAGACGGGCGGGCAAACCAAACCAAGCCCGAGATACACTTCAAATCATAAACAGATAAACGCATCACTGGTCGCAGTTGTTGTCGGGAGGCTTTATTGTATACCCATATGGTTTTTCGTTTAGGTATTCATGGGTTCCATGTCACGCAATCGTAATTGGAATAATTTCACTGGGGCGAGCAGCTCCACACCCCCAAACACCTGCCATAAAAGTTGGTTGTATGATTATGATGTAGGCTTTGTAGTGGCGCTCGACTTCGGTAACTTGGGTAGCTTTTCGTGTATAGTTTCGGGGACAACAATTAGAGGCGTTTAATTTTTTTTTCCAAAATGTATAGCGAAATATACATTACCAATGAACAGTAGCTTCATGGTCTGTTGGGTGCAGAGGAGGGAGTGCGAAAAAGACTTATTTTGGATTTAAATTTTCAAAAATCGGAATTTGCCAATTTAATTTGTCGTGAATTATATTTTGACAACTCAATGCCTGTGTGTTTGACATAAAGTGATTTAAATGGTTTTTCAATGTTAAACACATTGTTAAACTCATTTCCATCTTCCCCCTCCTAAAAAAGAATTGAAAGTTTATATCAAAAGTGAAAGTTTTGCTTCTTATGTTTAAGTTAACCAAAAAACACTTGGGAACGGTTGAGAGCATCAACTAAATCGATGCCATATGCCAAGACTTATCTAATGCTCTAGAGAAATATTTCTTGAAGACTTCTTATTTTTAACGGGGAATTTACACGCATCGCATCAAATTTGTATTAAAAATTTTGTTTTACTTATTTTTTTTGCAGATAGACGCTAACTCATTACATAAATATTTGGAACAACATGAGAAAGAGTTGATTTTTGGAAAGACTGATAAAAGTAAGTTCAAATAAATTTTTGTTTAATTTTAAGTTTTAACGTATTGGCAACCCTTATGGATTGTAAAGGGTGTCTCCGTAAGATTTTTCATAAAAAAAAAATATTTTATAACAGAGTTGTGATATTTTTATTGTTTTGTCAAGAAGATATGTTCCGATTAGGGATGGAATAAAATATCCCCCCCCTCCCCCCCCCGCTCCGATGACAGGCCATTACTCTTTTCATGAAATTTTCCATGACTTTTGCACAGAGATGTGGCTGTATCTCACAGATGATACGTTGGATTTCCGATTTGAGCTCAGGAATTGTTTCTGGTTAATTAGCATAAAACCGAGATTTCACAAAACTCCAAAGAAAAAAATCGCATGGCGTTAAATCTTCAGTGGTCAGTTTCGTGACATAATGTGTTCTGGAAATCGTTGCTGCAATAAGTCGATTGTTTCATTCGCGGGTTGGCAGTTTGCGCTGTGTTGCTGAAACCACATGTTTTCCAGATTCATGCCGTCCAGTTGAGGCCACAAGAAGCCCGTTATCATAATGTTCCTGTAATAAGGCCCGGTGCACACACGCGATTTTTGTCGCGGCGATATCGCTGCGATATCGCAACTTTTCAGTGCACACTTGCGACATTTACCGCAGGTTTCAATCTTTACTTCGAGTTTGTATTTAAACAATGGAGGTTTACAGGAAAAAAAAATGTTTTCGCGTACCTCGTTCATAAAAATTATGTTCTTAATAAAAAGAAACGACGTCACTGACGTTAATGGCTAACAAAAGGACTATTTTATTCATCGCTTCAAAATAAAAGACAAAATCCTGAACATTTTTTTAACAATTTTTGATGAGTTGGCGGTCAAAGTTTCACCAAAAATCAAAATAAAAATCAAATAAAAAGAAACCAGCATCAAAATCATCCATATTTTCCCTTTCAATTTGATCAAAACTCGCAGTAAAAATCGCATGTGTGCACTGCACAATAGAAAACAATGTAAAACAAGACACAAATGCGATTTTTGTCGCCGCGATATCGCAGAAACTTTTGCGACATTTTACCGCAGAAATGTCGCAGAAGTGTCGCTGCGATATCGCAAGTGTGTGTGCACCACTCCATTTGATTGTGAGTACTGTCGTAAAAGCGATATCGCAGCGATATCGCCGCGGTAAAAATCGCGTGTGTGCACCGGGTCTAACGAATGCCGTCACTGCAATTTCGGCCTCATTCAAAAAAGTGAGGTACAATCACATGGATTGCATGAGCATTTTCTGAGTCCCAAATTCAACAATTTTGTGTATTCACGAAAACATTCATATGGAAATGCGCTTCATCCGCGGAGAAAATGACTTTTTGTAATGAGTTTTCACAACTATAACGCTTTGTTCTTTCGAAACGCGCTCCATTTAAATAATCGGAATATACAGAGGTGACAGCTGTCAAATTGTAGAGTTGCCTTTTGCATGAAAAAAAACTATTACAATTTTTAAAAGTGCACTCTCACTGGAGACACCCTCTATGTATTTATAATGTTAATTTTAAAATTTGGAACTGGCGGTTTTAGTTCTATGAGGTCTGGTATTATTTCTGAATTGTCAAAGCAACTGACCATAACAATAATGTTAATTTATTGCTAACATGTTTGTAGTTCCTCTTCAGAAGCTCAGGATTTAGCAATTATAATAAATTTTCAGCTAGGACTCATGTGTTCATTTCGCTGTGAACATTGAACCGAAGAAGCACGAATATTTTCTTGACTTGTAATTATACCATCAACGCCAAGTGAGCGTGGAAACAAGGCAACACACTATTCTCAAGTGCTGCTATAATTTGCTAGCAATATTTTTTACCCAATAAATTGCGCATTCGCCACAGTGACTAATTACCCAGGCAAGAAAGAGAAATATGTCTGGACAGGGTACCTATACGCTTCACAGGCAACACACGAAGAAGATGGTTTTATTTTGACCCATCATCGTTTCAAATCCCACACAGACTGATTAGCTACACTTTACACTGTCTACTCTCTGTGTCTGCGCAGTCCATTGAAAGAGTTCAATTTCGTGATGCAAACATATATTCAAGCAATAGCCAAACAATTGAAAAGTGACTGCGTGCAGGCAAATGGCTCATCCTTCTTTGTCTGCAACAACAGCAGCTGCAGCATTGAATGCAATTTACTTATTTAACAATCTGTGTAATGTCTTCCTCATGCTTGAGATGCTAAGCTTACTGCACTTAAATGCTCAATTTATATCACCCTCTTATTCTGTTCAATTTGCATAGTAAGAATTTTGTGTGTTCTTTTTTCCAGAAGGAGAAGTCAAGCTGGTTCAAATTGAACGTCGTGATCGGCAGCGCCATAAACGATCGGCTCAAAGTGAAAAAGATATTTCGCTGCAGATTGAAGGTGAGTTCATATGCGCAAAAGCATGGTCAATTGATTTCCATATTTAATAAAATTGATAGACTACAGTGGTATTCAAAAATTGAGTTTAATCATGTTTAAAGCTGGGCCTTCTTCCAGAGGCTGTGGATACAAGAAATGCAAAAATGTTGCTTAGCAAACTTTGAATAAATGCACAAATCAATGCAACCGAAAAAATCAGATATTTCTCACTACATCTATGTTTTATTCATGAGTTACACTTTTCTTACCACCAACTGTAATTTCCGCTGCATTTAAAATTTCAAGTGGACTCTATTTGCATCTTTTCGTAACGATACGATACGTTTGTCTATTTCACAGATAATGGTAAGCTAGTTGACCTGAAGCTCCAGCAGGCCGAGAAGCTGGTCGACGATGCATTCATATTTATCAGACGAACAGCAAACACTTCACAGTTCATTGAAAATTCGCATAAATTGGCAGTGAACTATGAAAGATGTTTTTACCGGAACGCAAATTCAGCACTTGACCTTTGTGATGATTCAAGCTTGGTAAGTCGAACAAGCAATTCGATCTAGATATCTCTGTGTTTGTTTGCTTGGCTAACTTCAAAATGTATCTTTCGTAGCGTGGAATAGTGTATCACAATTCCACTCATTATATAGTTCATCCATTGCCCGATAGATTTGGCACTGGCAGTCATGTCATTGTCGAGTTCAATGGTGGAATACATTCGGATACTGATCTTGATGGGGGTATTGGATTTGAACCCCACAAAGATGCGTTTGAGGCTTCTCCACAAGATCATGATCATTCAGTGCATCATCGGAGAAGAGGACACAATCGAAATGACAAAATGACAAAGAGAAATCACAGAAGAAGACGTCGAAGGAAACGTTATATTGGTCGCCAACCGTGGACAATACCACAGGTTCTTTATATTGAGACTGCGATTTTTGTTGATCAAGATCTTTTCAAGCACATGGCGAAGAACTTTCCAAGAGACACTGAAAGCCATCTGGTGCGTTTTGTGTTGGCCATGATTAATGGCGTCCAATTACTCTATAATCACCCATCGCTTGGACACCGAATAAATTTTGTGTTAAAACGATTAGAGATCCTGCACCCACATCCGAAAGATCTAAGGCAATCAAGTGATATCGATACTTATTTGAATAACTTTTGCATGTGGCAGAGAAATTTCAATCCACGATCAGATGATGATCCACTTCATTATGATCATGCGGTGATTTTGACAGGTGAGTTCGTTGTGAATTTAACGGTGTTAAAAAACGGTTGGTGTTTCAAACTTTAAACGGTGGCTTGAATTTGAAAATAAAGCACTCTTCTTTTGGTTTATGGCTAGGTCTCGATTTGTTCGTTGTTGGCAAAAACGGAAAGGTCAGCAACCAAGTTGTAGGTTTGGCTCCAGTCGCTGGGATGTGCACTACAACATCATCCTGCACGATCAATGAAGGAAAACACTTCGAAAGCGTTTTCGTAGTGGCTCATGAAATTGGTCACAAGTAAGTGTCC
This sequence comes from Sphaerophoria taeniata, assembly GCA_943590905.1. Classification (NCBI taxonomy): domain Eukaryota; kingdom Metazoa; phylum Arthropoda; class Insecta; order Diptera; family Syrphidae; genus Sphaerophoria; species Sphaerophoria taeniata. The sequence goes on from OX016540.1 coordinate 2,477,782, forward strand.
ATTTACTCATTTTATCGAAATTGTTTAAAATAATTAAATTTCGATCGAACTCAGTCTAGGAATGCGGCACGATACAAACGAAAACAGTTGTGATCCAAGTTTGTATCTTATGTCACCGACCCTGGGCAGCGGCAAGATCACTTGGTCAAAGTGCAGTAAGACCTATCTAAATACGTTCTTAGAGTAAGTCTCTTCACAATCGACTTGAATACGGAATGAAACACAGCCTTCCGTTCTTAATTTTTCGTAGATCAAGCCAATCAAAGTGTTTATTTGATCATGGCGAGGTAAGTCATAAGTATGATCATGCTGCCGAGGGAATACTGCCAGGTGAACGGTTTGATGCAGACCAACAGTGTATGCTGAAGTATGGCAGGGATAGTGTTCGATCACCAAATCAAATTATGTCGGATATCTGTAGAGATCTTCACTGCCAGAGGGATCGTTACACTTGGACATCACATCCTGCTTTAGAAGGGACCTCATGTGGAGAGATGATGGTTTGTCTTAGGATTCTTTAGAAAGCTCTTGAACTTAAGCTTGTTATTTACTTTTGTTTAGCGCTGTCGCAGTGGCGTTTGTTCGATGAAAGCCACATTTATGGAATCGTACTCTTCATCGCGACAGGTCAACCCTGTTAAATCTAACGAAAAGATGAATTTACTCGAAAACGATGCTAAGCCTGATAATTTAAATCAAGGCTACAACAGTTACTTTAGTAAGGTAAAGTTAGAATTGACAAATTTTATCAATTATCAAAAGTTAACAACCACATATCCAGCCACCTAGTTGGAGTGAATGGGGAGACGCAAGTAACTGTGATTCTGGGTGCTTGTATGGAGCTTCCGGCCGTTTAAAAGAAGGAAGCACAGGACTGAAGACTTATGTAAGAACTTGCTTAGATCATAGGTAAGTCTCTTTGAGAGATAATTAAACCCAGTCTCTGATGAGAGTTTGTCTATCTTAAAACACAAAGACGACGTTGTCAAGGACGAGATAAGAAATTTGAATCCTGCAATGCCAAACAGTGCCTTACGGTTAAAAAAATAACAATTGAAGAATTTGCAACAAGTATCTGCAAAAGAGCTCAAAAATTTGATCCAGATCTAACTGGAGAAGGACTTCAGATAGTGGGAGATGCTGGTAAGTTTTGGTTTGAGCATTTTTTTTGGCCCAAGTAATGACTAAATTACAATTTAACAGAGGAGTCATGCAAAGTTTTTTGTAAAACAAAATCAAACGGTACGAAATCTCGTAACTGGATCTATCTAGATGGCACCACCTGCCGATCAAAAGAATTTAATTTCGACGATACTTCATTTTGTGTTGATGGCCGTTGTGAGAGATTTTCGTGTGATAACTCAACTAAAAATTATTTCAAAATGGATTCCTATTACTGTCCACAGCCGAAAATGATCGAAGAGGAATCGAGAAGATCGAATAATGTTTATAAGCCACCAGTTGAAGAAAGAAGGATTTATAAAAATGTTCGTGGTCATCAGACTCCTGAACGAAGCAAATTTGAAAACGGTTTGTACTTTTTATTTTAAAATTTTGATAGATTAAAGGCTGCATCACAAACACGCTTCAGCTTCGGCTTCGTCTGCGTTACGAAGCACCCTCTCGAATTCGCCTTAAATGACAGTTCTCCGTCCATCATTTTCATCCATCCAAAAAGAAATGAATTTTGTTTTTTTAACATCTGTTGAGCTGTCAGACAAAGCAAATGTTCAGCATATTATTTGAGCTTCCGTTTGTAGTCACGTTACGTAATATTACGAACGAAACCTGAGGTCGAAGCTTCATTGTGATAGCATCCATTGGATTCCTATGGCTTAACTTGTAAACGTCAGGTGAAGCCTAAGCTAAAGCGTGTTTGTGATTCAGCCTTAAGAAAACTTAACGAATATTTGTTTATCTTTCGTTAGAAGTCGTAGCTCGCAATTTCCAAACGTCACGCACTAAATGGAAATCGGATTCTTATCAAAATCAGTGGAAGTATCCAATGAGTTTAAATGAGAAGGACCCTGTAGAAAGTGAATGGGAGGTAAAGTCCGGATGTCACTCGAGTTGCATGGAAAAATCGAAAGGAGTTCAAGTCATTTCATCAAGAAAGACAAGAGCCAATAGCATTCAACTTTGCACACATAAAGTTAAGGTGAGAAAAACCAGTTTGTCAACTCGACAGACGTCTAAATAGAATTTCAACAATTTCAGCCTTGCGACCGCTTGCAAACTACAACTGAATTCGCCGAAGCAACCTGTGGTCGTTATGCCCGGAAAGTAAGGGGCTTATCAGGCTATGGAATGCAGATCTCGCCAAGTGTCTACGATCCGGACAGAAGCTGTCGCGTTGCTTGTCAAGATGAACTTCTTCAGCACCGATTTTACATAGTAAATGGAAATTATGGACATTTCCCTCTAGGAACGAAATGCTCAAATACCGACGAACGGTATTGTGTTCATGGAAAATGTTTGGAATTTGGAGCGGATAATATAGCATCTACGCAGTCACATATAAGTCTGGCCCTTTTCCGGAGCAAGCGTGATGTTACAGAAGTTAACGAAGAAATTATTCAAAATAATAAAAGCTTTATAAGCTCAGCACCTGTTCAAATAACAGAACTGTTGACACAAGATATTTTAAATAGTATTATTCATAGTCTTAATAATGAATCACGGAGTTTGGACGGTTTGTTTTCTCTGATGAGATGTTTTGTGACCTAAATGTTGAAAGTTTTTCCTTTTTTTTATTTTTTCAGATGACTCCTTATCGAATGATCACATCGAATTTACAAATCCTATCCACATCTCAACTGACGAACTGATTACGGAATAGCTTATTTTAATAATTATTTTAGTTTTTAATTTAGTTTTAATTTTTTTATTTAGAAAACTAAGATAATGTTTTACATGGTTTTAATAACATGAATAAATAAATAAAATAAAACTGAAGATTTCGTTTCATTATAGTTTATGTATTCCACTTCCACTTATCGGGTTCTATAATCTTGAGTGCTTCCATAATCCATAATTTGTAATATGCCAAAATAGATTCGCTACGTTTTTAATGCCGTTTAATATAAGTATAGCGAAGCAGTTGTCCGTTCCAGTTGACATGTTGTCTGCATTTGAAGACCTTCATAAAATGCTAATTGCCTTCAAAAATATACATTCAAAAATATACATTATGGAACAAACAAATCTGTTCGCCTGCATTATAGCAAGTTTCATTTAAGATTTGTGCAAGAAAAGGACGAACAAATTTATAATGTTAGAAAAACAGAGGGATTTTATCCATACTGTAAAATTTTTAAAATAATTCAAGCATATCCATATTTGTTTTGGAAATTAGCATAAAACCCTTATGATTCACTCAAATTATCTTAAGCACTATTTACATGAGCACGCCTAACGAACGACAAATGAATGCAAAAAAGTGATTTTAGATGCGTTTCAAGCCCTTTTTCCTCAAAAATTCTCAACAAAACTACAGAAATATAGTTAATTATTTGATTGATGATGCATTTATTTACTTTTTCATCTTAAGGCAGTGTGCGAATTCAGTTAAAAATGGGTTATAACTTGACGTTTGGTTAAATTTTGACACTTCGCATTGAATAAAATTATTAGACTAGCTGCGGAGCAGGTTGACAGTAGTGGTTAAAAATTCATTCATTTTTATTTTTTAACCACAATTCATCCAATTTGCACACGGCCTAAATGTTAATAAATTTGGGAAAACAAGTTTAGTCGTCGCGAATGAATTCTTTTCGGGAGTAATAAATTTGTTTTCTCAAGTTTATTAACATTTGAGATGAAGAGGTAGATTTATTCATTTTAATTCAAAGATAAACTACATTTTTACAGTTTTATTGAGAATATGTCAGGAAATAGGGCTTGAAACTCATCTAAAATCACTTTTTTTCATTCATTCGTCGTTCGTTGGTCGTGCTCATGTGGATAGTGCCTTAGAATACTATTTATTTCTGTACATTGCATTTGCACCTTTAATATTAGTTTATTGAAAAACAATTCGAACCTCAGCCAACTTCATGTTTTTGCCTTCCGAATGTTTGACAACCATTTTCGGAGACTCATTGTATTTCTATCTAGCTAGTACCCGCGACCTGGCAATTGATTGTAGTGCCATCTTGAGTTCTGGCGCAGCGCTAACTCTTTTTACATAGGTTTTGTATTGGGATTTTTTTTTCTTTGGTTTCGATCTGGCGCAAAAAATCGAAAAACCCATTCTTGATTGTACTAGGTGGTTCATATACAATGCGGAGACTGACAGCAGTGACAATTTAATTTCAGAATTCCGTGTTTGCAAAGTTTTGCAAATCTTATTCAGAATTTATTTCAATTAACACGGTTTTTATTTGTTAAAATTACAGCATCATAAATTGTTAAAATGGTAAGAACTACTCGAACTTTTCTAATTAACTCTATTAGTGGTATGAAAGCGCGATTTGTCGGCAAATTCAAAAAGAGGTTATGATGCTCCTTTGTCCATCAAAATGCTTGGTCATCTATGCGATTTAAGTTATTTAAAATAATATTAATTTTGTGCATCAATTTTTCTACAGGCTCGTCGTTATGATTCTCGTACTACCATCTTTTCTCCAGAAGGTATGACCTGCGTTTTCTTTTTCTGTACAAAATTTGCTAACCAATGAATTCGATCATCTAGGTCGCCTTTACCAAGTTGAGTATGCAATGGAAGCTATCTCTCATGCTGGTACATGCCTTGGTATTTTAGCTGAAGATGGTATCCTCTTAGCTGCAGAACGTCGCAACACCAACAAGCTACTCGACAACGCTTTGTTCTCAGAAAAGATCTATAAACTGAACAAGTAAGTTCGGTCTTGATTTCAATATTAATAAGTATGCATTAACTGTTCCGTTTCTATTTCACAGCGACATGGCCTGTTCCGTTGCTGGTATCACCTCCGACGCAAACGTCCTCACACACGAGTTGAGAGTCATTGCTCAGCGCTACCAGTTGAACTATGGTGAACCTATGCCATGTGAACAGCTGGTCTCTTACTTGTGCGATATTAAGCAAGCCTACACCCAATACGGAGGCAAACGACCATTCGGAGTGTCGATTCTCTATATGGGATGGGACAAGCACTATGGCTATCAATTGTATCAATCCGATCCCAGTGGAAACTATGGTGGCTGGAAGGCGACTTGCATTGGAAACAATTTCGGAGCAGCTGTATCGATGTTGAAGCAAGAATTCAGCGATAATGACAAAATAACATTGTCGGGTGCCCAAGATCTGGCGATTAAGGTCCTAAGCAAAACGCTGGACACCAATAAGTTGACTTCGGAAAAAGTCGAAATGGCCACCCTACAGAGAGTAAATGACAAAACTGTGATCAAAATCCTCACAAACTCCGATGTTGAGGTTCTGATTAAGAAATACCAGAAACTCGAAGCTGAGCAAGAAGCAGCAAAGAAAGAAAAGGCAGCTGCTCAGAAGTCCTAAACCACAACCGTTCGCTGATTATAAATGTACGATGAGGGATGAGGGAAGTTTTCACTATTAAACCCTTTTTTTGTAATAATTACTGTAATGCTTTGTGTCGTTTCCCAAACGAATTTGAATAAAAATACACATGAAAAATCTTAGCCGAAATGATTCAATTTTTCTGCTTTTAATCAAAATACTTGAGAGTACGGGAAATTGTCCAACGCAATGTACAAAAAAATCTACTACAAATCACTATTTTGAACGCATTTACTTTTTATCTCATACAACAACCATATGGTCCACGTCGGCCATTTTCTTCAAAACTGTGGATTCTATCGGAGCTACCAACATTCCCTCACCGAAACCTGACACAAAATTCCCTCACACATCAATCCAGTCACTCACACAACTCCAAACCGACTCTCACCGCCTCTCACACATTTGCAAATTCCCCTGTTCGTACACTAAAAAACACCCACACCATCACACAATTCATGAAAAAAATCTTCCATTTTTTTATTTGACAGCTAGCAAACTTCAAAATTGTCAAAAAAGCAGTAGTAGAGAAGTAGAAAAAGAAGGAGAGTGAGTGTGAAGAAGAGATGAAAAAAGGTTCACTAGGAAAAAATATAATTCTCATCCAATCTGAAAAAGTCCAAATCAATTTTTGCAATTTTCTGCGTTTTAAATTAAATTTTACGCCCGCAATTAATCAAAAGTGAATTTACAAATATGTTCCGTGTGTGTTAAGTGTATTTGCGCTGACAAATAATCCCCATCTAGCCAATTAAATTGCATTAAATTCAGTTGCGACAAAACATAAACATAATCCAAATGCAACCAAAATGGATAACAAGAGTGCACAATTGGAATTTAAGTTGCTGGTAAAAATCTGAAATTTTAATGTCGGACGAAATTTGATTTTCAATTTATTGTTTCTGTCGTGTTTTTTATGTGAATTTTGTTGATTTTAATGGGAAAATGTTCAGTTCGTTGGGGAGAATTCTTTTGGGCCTGACCTCCATTAGCGGGAAGTCAAATTTCGGGGGGCGAGAAAAATTTAGTAGATGCACAGGCAGAAAATTAAAAAAAAAATAAGGGCGCTCGTCGCTCACCCACGATTAACGATATTCCACTTGGTTTTTTTGTTCTTGTTCATCTATTTGTCTTCTTTTTTACTCCAATTTCTGGTATCAGGGAATCTTTTCTAATTTTAATGGATTTTTGTGTACTCGGGAGTCCCGAGTTCGAGTGAAGTGAACTGTGCTTGAAATTTTTCGCTGAAAATTATTGAATTTCTTCTCGATCCAATAATATTTTGGTTCACGAGTTGGCATCGTTGTTGGTGGTAAATCGAAATGAAAAGTTTGTAAAATTGATATTTTCCAGATTTTCACATTCAACTGGTTTGGAAATGTAACTTCTCTGCCTGCCTTGTAGCATCTTCGGTTGTCGTCGTCGTCGTCTTTGCGGGGTTCGTCCCCTGATTTCGGTGTGTATATCAGGCGTAGTCGTAATCGCCATACTTATGCACTACTATCATCAATTTACTAAAATTAATTCGAAAATTAATGTACCTAGTTTTAAGCTGGTTGATGTGAGATTCGAGAGCAGTAACGTTCTCGATTTGATTGTCTAATAGAACTATCAGGCTTGGTTGTTGCCGTAGACAGTAACTTGACTCTAAATGGACATTTGGTTTTATTTTTATTTTTTCTTCAACTTGAATAGGTGGCATCGACATTATGCCAACTTAATGTTCTTGTTTCCCAGAGGATTCGTTGATCTTGTCACAATGCTTGCGGTCTAAGTGTTCTACGAAGAAACTTTCTCTAAGAATTTAAATTTGTTTACTACCGAGGCAGACCTACTGATCTAATTTTGATTGCAAAATTAAGAATGTTGACCTTGAAACATTGTTTTTAACAAGTAGATTCTTCTTTAACTTGTTTAGTTAATAATTCTGCTGGGAATATAACACGAAACAATGCCAGTTGTACTGCGCATGTTTTTGTCAGTTTAACGACCAAACATAATAGATTCCTCGATTGATATTAAAACCAAGATGCCCAAATATGTTTACCCAGCTCTTAGACAGCTATGAGTTCGTAACTGTACACTTACCTGCTCTGCTATGGTTTCCTTTTTGGGTATTGAGATTGTGAACACAAATTCTAGCTGGATAAGCAATTTGTTTCGTTGGAAAACTTACTTACTCAACCAGCTCACAATCCATGAAGGATCTCAGCCTGAGCCACTGCAGCTTCGGCTACACTCTCGAGTCTCGAGTCGTCGCCGAAACCAAGCGCTCTGGCATACGCAGTCACTTAATCCTTGTACCGTAGGTTCGGTCTTCCTTGTCGTCTTGAACCTGGGGGCTGGGATGAGAAGACTTTCTTGGCTGGAGCGTTGTCGTCCATTCGCTTGATGTGGCCGAGCCAATGTAGTCGTATTTTCTTGGCTTTCTGAACTACATCCACATCTTGGTACATCTCATACAGTTCTCGGTTGAACCTTCTTCTCCATTCGCCATCGTCGCATACGGGACCGAAAATCCGTCGAAGAATTTTTCAATTCCCCTTTTCCCCCAACATTCGGCGCCGTAGAGTAGAACTGGTAAAATCAAAGATTTGTATAGCAGACACTTTGTCTTTCGAGTGAGGAGTTTGGAACCCAGTTGTTTTGCCAAACCGAAGCAGCAGCGGATCGCTAGGGAAATTCTTCTTCGGATCTCCACCAAGGTGTCGTTTGTGGGATGGATGTTTGTTCCAAGGTAGGTGAACTTAACTACCTCGAAATTACTGCTACCAACAGTGACGTTTAGTGGATTTTTTGAAGATAGTTTTTTCCGTGCTCACATCCAGGACTATGTTTAAGAAATCACATGACAGCGCATCTCCCTGTCTAAACCGTGCGCATGTTTGAAACAACTCGGATGAGCTGTTACCCATTTGCCCACTGCACTGCGTTTTGTTTAGAGTCATGCGGCACAGCTGGATCAGTTTGTTCGGGATCCCAAATCCAGACATCGCCATCATAAGCTCTTGGTGGTTGATGCTATCATAAGCAGCTTTGAAGTCGATGAAAAGATGGTGGTTTTCGACTTGAAATTCGTTGGTCTTGTGTGAATATTTGGTCTATCGTTGTTCTGACTGGCCTAAAGCCACACTGGTACGTGCCGATTATTGTGTTGCAGAACGGTTTAAGACGCTCACACAATACGTTGGATAGGATTTTGTATGCAACATTAAGCAGGGAAATGCCTCGGTGGTTTTGCATGACATAGGATCGCCTTTTTAGCTTATCGACCAGTCAGTTGGCATGCATTCTTCCCACACTTTGTTAATGACCTGGTGCATGCGGCTCCTCCATATTTAAAGAGTTCCGCAGGTATGCAATCCGACCCGGCGGAGTTGTTATTTTTTTAGCTTTAGGATGGTTCTTTCCTCCTCTTCTGTGCTGGTGGCTGGTACTGGGTCCTCATTGAATGGTCTCGCTTCTCTTTCGTCATTGGCTCGCTTGACATTATGCGCAGCTGTTGGAAGTGCTACTTGAAAACATCTACAATTCCCTGTGCTTCGGTGACTAGGTTCCCTTGACTGTTTCAAAGAGCCTGTGTCCCGGCTCTTTGTTGGATTCACCCGCTTAAAACATTTTACCTGGAGCTCCCTTGCTTATCCAGCTCCCAATGGTTACGTCTATCGTCAAAACTAACCTATGTGGCATCGGAAATTACTTGGTCTTGTAGCCGAGGTACAGTTGTGTTGAACTTAGAAGACGCGTTTTGTCTTGGTAAGCCTATCATTCAAGTCAGTGTGGGACATTTAAAGTGGTATACGGCTTCCACAACATCTTCGCATGCATCGTGTGTTATTTTCAAGACATCTGCCACTTGCCTAGAGACACTGATTGTCTTTCTTGAGTCATGGGAATAACGCTTGACATCTCTTTTTTAGTCTTGAGCTAACAGGCATCTCTGCAATCTTTTGATTCAGCTTAGACGGTTCCTATTAGAAACGTCTACTTCTTTAATCCAGAACCACAAATTCACAAAATCTGCAATCGGAGTTCTAGCTAAGATTATTTTCAATTGTTCTTTTCATTCCGTTTTCAGGCTGATCGAACTTTAGGAATCCTCCAACATCTAGGTAGCGCCCAGCGCAGCGAAGCCGTTCACTATCTTATCGAATCTCTGCGTCATAAGCATCCCGAGTCGTACGAACAAGTACGTTTACATTTTTGCAATAGAAACGCCATTGCCGCTGCGAACAATTCAATCAAAAAAGAACCCATCAATGTGCATCATATAAAAAAGAACGAACCCTCGAATAACATCGGTGGCAGTGGCAGTGGCAGTGGCGTAAGTGGAGTCTCACGCAGCGGCATCGATGCCGGCAGCAGCAATAGCAACAGTAGCGCAGCTACTGACCTCAATCAGAACTTTGAGAAAATCCTCTGCAAAGAGGAGTTCATGTGCATCGATGACGAGGACGACATAGATGCCGATGAAGATATCGACGATATCGATGACGATGACGAAAGCAGCGACAGTCCGACCCATTTGCGCAATCACAGACACCATCAAATCCATCGAATGGACTCGTCCTCATCGTCGTCAATACTTAAGTTGCATGAAGACGAAAGTGCCGCAATGGTCCGGATGCCATTCAATGCTCACTATCAGAGTTTAGCCGACCCCTTAGATTTGATACCATCTTCGATAATCGATGCAAGCAATTTACGTTTGAAACGTAGCAACACACTCACTCGGCTAGGTGGTGGATTTACATTTCATCCAGATTCGTCAATTGCTGTACACTATAATCAGCGGGACGGAGAAATTAGTATTAGATCGTTCAAAGAGCAATTTCGTTGTAGAATTAAATTCGCTTTAAATCACCGTCATAAGCCTTTTCTCAAAGAAATCTATAAGAATCTTATTTTGACTGGACGCATCGATGGAATCAAACCGCCACAGAAAGCTCTTCCGGCGTTACCGCCACCACCACCACCGCTACAGCCGCCGCCGCCGCCGCAACCGTCTCATGAATATGAACCCGAACCTGAACCAGAGGATGATCCTCTCAAAAATGACGACGACGATGATGACGATGATCCACATTCGATAAAAATCACTAGTGTCGAATCAATTGGACGAATCTCAGTTGACCTAATGCTAAAAACACAACAACCTACTTACAATAGTTCGAAATTAATTCTAAACAATAACAACAACAACACTAACCTAAACGGGATGTCAGCGCTGATGTCAAAAGACTTCAGCCGAAGCAGTCGCAACAACCTGAATGACTTCCCGTCATCGAATTACAATCATCACCATCATCACCTTAACCATCCGAATCTCGAGGACAATAGCCAAACTACAAACACCGAAGACAGTTCAGAGGATGCTACCAACCTAACTGGAGTCGGCATGGACACGAACAGTATGTCGGGTTCGATTTTAAACAGTATTGAAGAGGACGAGATCGATTTGATGTCCATGGAGCAGCACCCAGCGGTGCCAGGGACAGCTGGGCATAGTATGATGATGCAACAGCGGCAGCAGCAACAATTCTTCGATCAGCAGCAAATGATGCGGCGACAATTTGACCAGAATGCGCGTCAACCGGATCAGGTTATGATGATGCAGCAGGAGACAGAATCTCAGCATGATATACTGGACGATGAGGATGACGAAGATGAGGCGAAGGAGTCGACTTCGTTGGATTTGGACAACGGGGGGAGTTCGGTGGGACAGACATCATCGACTGGGGCGGGTAGTAAGAAGGCAAAACCCTGTTACAATTGCTTGCAATGCCCGAAATCCTATCGCAAGCGAAAATCTCTGCTGGATCACTACAAGAGTCATCCTGGCTTCTGCCATGATTGTGGCCAGCCAAATGGCAAGACATTGGAGGTTTGTTTCTAACACAATGATCGCGTTTGTATAATTTTAATTTTGTTCTTCATTTCAGGAAATTATTGAACATAATCGCACGATGCACGCTAAAGAATTTCCATTTGTTTGCGAGACATGCGGCGAATCGTATTCACGTCGTCAACAGTTCCACGCCCATGTTGAATCTCACAACAAAAAGGAGTTCAAAAGTGAGTGGTTGAGTGTAAATTTCTGCAACCAAACAAAACAATCGACCATGAGACTATTAACGGAACCAAAAATTAACATCTCTTGACTTTGATTTCTTTTTACTTGCAGTTTACTCGTGCGTTGAATGTGGCCAAAAGTTCTCTCAGAAGAAACTCCATCTTCAGCATGTCGAAGACACCGGTCACAAGGCCGACGGAGCTATTTGTGAAGTGTGTGGAGCTGCGTTTCCCTCCAAGAACGCCCTCTACCAGCACATCATCAAAACACACAAAAAGGACAACTTCTTTGAGTGTCACATTTGTCAGAATCGATTTACGCTCAAAGCGAATCTAGAACGTCATGTTCAATTGCATACGGAAATCAAACGAACGTATGTGTGTGATTTGTGCGGGTCGTCGTATTTTACGTACCCGGCCTTGAAGGATCATAGCAGAAATGCCCATACAGACGCATCTGAGTGCAAGTGCCCGTTGTGCGGTAAGCGATTTGGTTCGGCGAAATCGTTGCAGCGTCATTTGCCTTCACACTCTGAGGAGAGACCACATAGCTGTCTTTATTGTGAACAAGTAAGTCAAATGAAGCTCTCATCAACGAAAGCATTTAAACCGAAATAAATTGAATTTCAGACTTTCAAGTGGAAAACTCATCTTGTTCGCCACAAGCAGACGGCTCATAGTAATGAGCCAGCGTCGAAGATCAAGAAACGTTTTGCTAAAAGTGACGAGGGTGAGTCTAATTAAAATTGTTTTTGTTTGACTTCTCTAAAGTGTCTGTATTTCATTTCTTAAGAATTGATTCCAATGGATATACCGGGACCACCACCCGCAAAAATACCGAAAAAATCCAATTCGAGCAAACCAAAGCAACAAAAAGCAATTGTAGTTACAAATACACCAACACCAATGCCCACAAGTACAATTCAGCAATCATCAAAAGAACAACAGCAACAGCAGCAGCACCAACAACAATCACAGTCGCAATCTCAGCAACAGCCACAACAACATCCACAACAGCATCAACAGCAACAGCATGCTCATCACCCACAGCAACAGCAGCAACAACAACCACAACAACAACAGTATACAAATTCGAATAGCAATAGCAGTAACAATTCATCAGTATCACATCAAATGGGAGGCGGGGAATCTCAAAATTCAATTTACAACCACAGCTTTAGTGCAGAAAATCTGCTTGGACAACAGTGCAATCAACCAACACCACCACCACCACCACAACAACAACAACAACAACAACAACAGCCGTTGCAACAGCAACAACACCATCAACCACAGCAGCAGCAACAGCAACAGCAGCCACAACAACTGCTGCACCGCTTGACACCAAATGCGGACAACAATCTAATTGTTCGTCTGAACAGCTTTAATCCCGGTGCTGAAACACAGTTTCATTTCGATCAAAGCGCTGCAGGAGCGTATCAACAGCAGCAGCAGCAACAGCAACAACTGATGAGCCAATATCAGCAGCATCAACAACACATGCGTAGCCATACGCCACAAAGTCCACAGCATCAGAGTCTTCATCATCATCAGTTGCAGCAGCAGCAAAATTCACACTTTGCTCCGCCCCACCACATGCTCCATCAGCAACATCAATTGCACCATCAGCAATCGCCTCACCAGCATCATCGCCAACACCAGAGGTCACCGCACCATCAGCACCAACAACACCAACAGCACCAGCAATTGCAGCAACAGCATCAACAAGCATCACACTCTTCGCCCCAACATCATCAGCACACTCCCTTGCAATCACCACAACCAGTGGGTGTGGCGTCGGCTGTGCCACAGCCACAGCCACCTTCGCAACAACAGCAACAACAACCACCGCAATCTTCGCATCATCTTCATCAACAACAACAACAGCAGCAGCAACAACAATACCCATGTGCCTCAATTCAGCAGCCTCCGAATCCGAACGATTGGGGCGGTTTGAATTTCTCAACATCAGCTAATCCCACCAGTCAACAACAACAACAACAGCAGCATCAACAACATCAGCAACAACAACAGCAGCGGAGTCCAGCAATTGGTGGCGGTGGTGGTAGCTCAGCCGGAGCAACTAGTGGAGCAGCAGGAGGTAACAATTTAGAGGAGAAAGACAAATTCTATTCGGTCATACATGTCGATTCGACAGATTTCCTCGGTCTTCCATTGAATGTTACTCCTACTGGACGCCAACAAGCCCCAGCTGTTGGCGTAGGAGCTGGAGGTGCAAATGGTCCCAGTGTAAAGCCGCCCGTTGTCCCACCAACGGCTCACGATCAACAATCTGTTCTTAACGCTGATTTAATGAACTTTCAGGTAAGTTCTATTGATTTTACATAAACACTAACAAAACAATTGGTAGTGTCCGTGGCTTAGCGGTTAGGTGCGTTGGCTGCTAAGCAGAACGTCGTGGGTTCGAGTCCTACTCGTGCCCATAGTTTTTATTTCATCTTTCACGGGCACTGCCTCTTGCGAAGAACTGAACTATCTGTCATGAAAAAAGTGCTTCTCAACTTTGCCGTTCGGAATCGGCGTTAAATTGTAGGTCCCCTCAATTCTTCACACGCACCCAGAGAATTGTTGATGAGAGTAAGCCACTTAGGCCTTGGCTCTTCGAGAGCTGTCGCACTACTCTATTTATTTTTATTTTACTGACGAAACAATAATTACTTTGCATTTAGAATATGTGGCCCCAAAATCCCCAGCCACAGCAAATGGCATTCAACAGTGGTGCCAGCCAACCAGTTGTCGCACCGGGCACTGCTGATCCACACAACTACAACAACATCGGTAGCATTCTAACCAATTTAGACATTATCGGCAACAACAATCCGATGGAGTATAATTTTGAGTTGTTGCCCCCACCACCGCCACCACAGCAAGCCAATTCGCTTCCCGGTCCCGGTCAGCAACAACAACATCATCCATATGCGAGCGCAGCAGGTCTTCTGCGTCACACATACGACTACCCCAATCACACCCTAACTGACATATCGGAACAAAAGAACTCCTTTCAATCATATCACCAGCCCGTTGCAGTGGTAACTCCACCTTCTGGCTATGACCCCCAACCGGTGCCCAGCAATCGTGTCTATGGTCAGCAAGCGGACGAAACGAAAACTGTTTTGCCACCCATCAGTGAGTACATGCACCATGCGGGCCTCCAGCCGCCACCACAAGATGTCAATCTTGTCTACTATCCAGTGAAAAATGAGTAGAAAAAATCCAACGCTAAACAGAATGATATTAAACAAAAAAATCACACTAATCCCTTCCCTAGAGTGAGTCTATAAAATAGACGAACAGCAGATAGAACACCAATAGCAGAGCTCCTCCTCCCTATGCCCTATCCTCCCACCCAGCTTTGGGTAGCGTAAGAGAAAAATCTTTAATTTTTATTAAAAATATAAATAAACAAAAAAAAAAATACTTCTTAGAGAACCTTTTATTGTTAGAATTTAAGAGTAAAATAGTGAAAATAAGAGAAAACACACACACAGACCCTTCACACATATTTTGTTTTAATTTTAACACGTTTATTAGTTTTTGTCTATATAAAAAAAAACAAACACAAACAATATATACATAAATATATATTTAACTTTACACAAAATTTATAAAAATTATACAAGCAACAAATTGTATATGAGACACTAGAGGCATATTCCATTGCGGATTTCAAGTTTTGGACAAAATTTCTATCATAATTATTATTTAATAATTTTTTTTCTACATACATAAATATATTTACATAAAAACAAACAAAATACATAAAAAAATCTGATACCAGTAATTAAACAGAACAGAACATGGAGTGAAGAATTAAATTTATAAATAAACAATTGATTTTTTTTTGTTTAGAAAAAAACATGCACATTAACATACATAAATATTATTATCATTATTGCAGATTTTATTATAAATATATTTTATATTATATTATTTTGATCAGCCTGATATTGTTGTGTGTTTTTATTGATTATTATTTTTTTAAGAAAAAAACAATAATAAAATTATGTAATACAAAAACAAATTTGTATATTTCACTATAAAAGAAAAACAACAACAATACAGATAATTATTGTATTATTATGTGTATACATCATATAAATATCAAAACAACAAAACAGAAGAAATGTTTTAAACAAACGTTTATCAAGAACATTTTTTGGAACAATAAAAAATTATTTTTTATTTATAAAAATAAATGATATTGAAGTGGTTTTATTTCAAATTTATATTTAACTAGCTGACCCCGGGAACCTCATCTCGCCTTCCTTTTGATCAACTCCAGAATAAAAATAATACCCATGTAGTTCACACGACTAACTTCCCAGAGTAGAAAAATACCGTAACATGGGGTTACTTTGCCCCGTTTTTTGCACTATTTTTAGAAAACTTCTTAAAAATGGTAGAGACATTTTTTTATCTATTTGTTTTTTTTTTTTAATTCATTGATAAGACATGAAATAATGCATTCATGCCTATCACAAGATCCCTTCAGAGAAATCCCCGAATGAAAAATTCCGCTACGAATCACGAAACAAAACAATCAGAAGATCCGAAGGGATTTGAAAAAAGCATTGCCTGATTCAAGAAAATTAGCGTCCATTTTCGAAATCAGCTGTTGGTTCCGTTACATGACATTTACGAAAATCTTGACATTACTTTTGAATTTTTCAATAGCGGGGTTTACATGGTCCAACATGGTTGGATGAAAAAATGAACTTTGCGTTTACACGAAGTACGATGTTGTCCAACATTAATGGGTTATTGGTTCTGGGAGATTTTTATAAAGTTGAAAAAACTCCCTCCAAAACTCATTATCGGAAATTTCCGACATTCCGATTCGACCTCAGAGTAAACGCATATAATAGAAATGAAAAATGAGTGAATGCGGCGAATTTCCCATATTTTCATTTTTCAGGTTTGTCCAACATCTGTTAACACACGTTGGATGGTATGACAAACCAGCAAGTTTTTAAAAATTTTTTAAAACCATCCAACATGGTTTGTCAAGCGGTTGTTTTAGCGTTTAGAATTTTAGATGATCCAACATTGCTGTTGTCATACCATGTTGTCCAACCATGTTGGACCATGTAAACCCCGCTAATGAATATGACACAAAATTTGAATTTCGACTGATACCAAATTCTACGAATTTCGAATTTCGTACAGATTTTCCACTACGAAGGGAACTTGTAATAGATTTTTCGGGGTTCGTAGTCTTTTTTCTATTACGACGTAGCTCGTGATAAGGGGCATTTATTCTAAAAAAAACCATTCAAATAACAGTAAAAATATTTTGTTTCTTAAGTTGAAAAGTGGGGCAAGTAGTCCAAGGGACGGGGTTACTTTGCTCCATCTGAAATTTTTAACTATACTGCCTGTATTTAAAGAGCTGGAGCAAAGTTAGTCAGCCTTATTACCGTACCCGATCGGAGAATTCTCCGATCGGAGAAAGTGTCCGATCGGAAGTTTAATTTTCTTCGCCGTACCCGATTCGTAAAAATTAGTGATGCGTACCGACGCACTTCTTTGTTCTTTTATGAGTTAAAAAATATTTTTAGTTCCGACACTTTTTTGCTTCGGAGACAATCGGACGAAAATAGTGAGTAACAAATCGCAGTGCATCGCATGAAATAGCGAAACGTCGCTCTCAATTTCAAATTCCGACGCAGGTTTCAAATTTTTTCGTAGATGTCTACGATTGAAGTGTCCGAAAGTATATGGTGGTAGAAAATTCGTAGAAATTGTACGAATCGGAGAGAATTTTTCTCCGATCGGGTACGGTAATAAGGCTGAGTGTTGTATTTTAATACCCCTGGATCAAAGCTGCAAATCTGTAAGAAACAAATTTTATAGGTACACACAAAACTTTTTTTTTTTACAAAAAACAAAACAGCCTCTTTTATTTCATTAATTGATTATAAATAAATACGAATTTAAAGAAAAAACATTAATTTAAACAAAACAAGTTTAAAATAAACATAAATAACAATTCTTAACAAACGAAAAAATAGTTCACTTTTAAAAACAATAAAAACAATAAAACATCGCTCCAAGGGTAGGTAAGTTCATCTCTTTGATATGGCCATTTCCATAGCTTAAGTGCAATAGCAATTCACTGGTATTTATGGGAAATCCATACTCTCCCAAAGAGAGCGAGCGGTCAATGAATTTGGCATCTTCTTCTGTAGCGAAAATAGGTTGTTTTCCAGGCTTCTGTATGTGTTTACCCTGGGGCAAAGTAACCCCAAAACAAAAAAAAAACTGCTTAGTCAATAAAAAAAAATGCAATAATTATTATTTATTAATTAAACAAACAAATGCCATGCGCAGAGTAATAACAAAATAATATCATAACTAGAATATTTATATTTACTTTGGCAATTATCACACAACTGGTTTTACACACCAAATTTTTCACCACAAAAAAAAAACACGAATTTCCTACCTCAACTTCATAGGTCAATTGCATCTTACAAACTGCCGGCAGATGGTCCGTTGCAACACGTGGCAGATGTATATATGTATGTGTGTGTATATTACAGTAGCTTCGATTTAGAGAATCTAAATCAAGAAACTAACTCTTTTCGTCTGTGGCGCAAATTTACCCCCGCCGGGGCAAAGTAACCCCATGTTACGGTACGCAAAAACATTAGTTATTTTGCAAAATTTCCAGCACGTTGGTTTTTAAAGTCAAATTCCATAAAACTAATGATTTGAGGACATACATAAAGCTTATTGAATATTGGCGCCATCTGTCAAAAGTTGGTCGTACAAACTCGTGGACTCATGCACAACTATTTTGCACAGTAAAATACAGCCTATATTACTCCTGAATATTGTAGTTTTCTATTAGTGAAAGAATTTTTCTAATCGGTATTTCCTAAGATTAACATTTATATGGAAAAACAGCGTTTGGTGGGTCAGCTAGTAATAAAATATAGTCTATGATATTGTTTTTTTTTCTCACACTAACTCTCCCTGACTACAACTGCATTTACCATGAAAATTTCATTAATATCTGTTGGGCCGTTAAGGCTTCCATACCGGACATCCAAACAAACAAACATGAATCCGTTTTTATATACAGAAAGATTTAAACTCACACAGCTTATATTTTCAACTGTTCATAACAAATCATTTGATTTGTTTTCATTATATTAGGGTTGTCTTAGTTTATTGATTGCCATTAAAAAACCGCTAAGCGGATTTCGCTCAAAACTTAATTAGCTTAACAAGACAATACCGCGTCGAATGAGACCAATTTCATGAAAATACGATGAGTGGTTCGCGAGATAATCGAGCCGAGGAAACGTAACGCACATATGCAAACACGCACATACGTACATACACACACACACATCATCATAAAAAGGTTTGATTCGGATTCTAGTGACCTCGAAACATGGAGATATGCAAACATTGGAGATTCACAAAATCGGCCCCATTAAAATAACTTCCTCTGGGAAGTTAATAACGTGATTTATTTGAATCCAATTGATGATAATGTAATATTCGGCTTGGTCCGACAATTAAAACTTATTCACTTTTTAAATAAAACACAAATTCACTTTATTCAAATCACTCACAAACTTATTTATTCAACACTTTCAATTATAACTTTTCAAACACAGTGTACTTTACTTATCGCAGTTCACAATCAACTATATCGTTTCGATTTCGAATCGGGTATATATAGTCCTGATCATTGACTTATTATACATGGACTGCCAGTGGCCAACTTCACGATGATTCCACTTTTCACGAACGCCGCCCGATCCAGCGGAAAAATCGTGTAACATTTTTGACAATTGAAAATGGCGCTTCTTTATTTTTTTTTTCTTATTTTTTTTTTTTTTTGTCACAGTTCCAAACAACTGCCGAAGAACAAGATAACCACTACATGCTGTTTATGAAATTCCAAATGGCAATCATAAATCTGGAAGAGGACTTTTGCAATATCAACGAGCTAATTCGGAGAATTGAACTACTCAAACAAACATGTCCAATGTCCAGTCCATTAGTCAAAGCCGAAAATAAGCTGCGAAATGATAAAGAAGAGGTCAATAACATGCTAAGAAGTGTGCTTCTATCGCAACTTCCTGCCAATTTTAATGCCGTAGTTTATGCCTTTTACAATGTATCATTCAAAGTCTTTGCCAATAGTCATCAAGCTGGAGAAGGTAAACCAAATTTGAGACATGGTTTGTTTTAGCTCGTTCGCTAGTTATGTTTCAGATGACGATATGGGAGATCTGGATGAAGTGAAATGTAATGGCTGTGATGGCGAAACTGAAGGTTGTCGCTGCCAAAATCTTGTCTGTTCATTCAACAAAACCAACGAGCATTTGACGAATTTGGGACTTCTAGATCGAATTGCGGGACATACGCTGACAACACTTATCCAGCAGAGAATAGCAACTCATGTTCGGGATACTTGTCTTGGAATATTCGATAAGGGTCATTTGAAAGAACTAGAAAAGGTAATGACCACGTTCAGTGTTAACACTCTTTTTGACTTCTATTGAATTGCAGTGGCTTGAAGGCATCGTTTTGAATTGGTTAACCAGAATCTTCAACCGAGGGCATTTGAAAATCAACATAGAGGACGTTAAAACCCAAAAAGTTATTCAGGATTTCAAAGTAAAGCTCACGTACTTCTTGTATGAAACCTACGCCAACATAATCATTGAGCAGTTCTTCAGTATTATCATCGGTTTGTTGTTGTGTGGAATTTTTGAGCAACATTTCCATTACCTTTCATTGTAGATTATCCAGATTCAATTCCAGCGATCGATGACCTTAAAGTTTGCTTGGAAAAAATTGATCTACGCAAACATCTCATTAAATCTCTCAAAGAATCTCTCGAAGCAAGAATACTGCACCCGGGAGTCAATACCATGGACATTCTCACTGGCTACGTAGCGGCGATTAAAACCATTCGCCATTTAGATAGTAGTGGAGTTATTTTGGAGACTGTTACTGAACCAGTTAGGGATTCCTTAGAAAGCGAAGTGACACAGTACGTCGAGTTGTTACTGGTTTAACTGAGGAGGGACCAACAGATTTGGCCGAAGAATTGGCCAAAAGTGAAGCACTCAAAGAGAACATCGATGCAGCTGGCAAAGATGAGATGGCCAATTGGGAGAATTGGCAACCGGATCCTGTTGACGCCACACCAGTTGCGTTCACTCAAAATCCTCGTAGTAATCGGTCTGCCGATATAATTTCACTCGTTGTGCCCGAAAAGCTGAGATTCTGAGCTGAGATGAGTGTAGCCAAGTCGATTCAGTGTTCGATGAGGTTTATTCTGATCCAGTGAGAGTGATTTTGTTTGGAGTTCCTGTCGAGGATCTTGAAGCAAATCCCCAAGGCGATGCTGGTGAAAAGACCTCCGTGGAATTCTGCGGTGGCACCCATCTTCGTTGACTTCGTCATTAGCAGTGAAGAAGCCATCGCCATGGGCATACGACGCATTGTCGCCCTGACCGGACCGAAGCCGTCAAGGCTCTTAAAAAGACAGAAAGCTTCGAGAATGAAATAAATACTTTACGGACAATGATCGACTCCGATAAAGACGGAAAAAATTCAAAGGATCATGTTAAGAATATCGTAGAATTAACCGAAACAATATCGCAAGCTCAAATTCCCCACGTAATGAAGGATGTTATGCGAAATCTCTTAAAGTCCCTTAAAAAGACCCTGGATGACAAGGAACGCACTGACTGTATGTATGTCAGGCCAATTTAAACACTCCGGAAGCCTTCAACAACACCAAAGCACTTGATGCTGCTCTGAAACAAGTTCGTGCCTTAAGTCCAGAAACGTCGGCTATGTTTGTGTCGGTGGATGCAGAGTCGAAGAAGATATTCAGTCTGATTTCAGTGTCCAAGTCTGCTGTGGAAAAGGGTCTGAAGGCTAACGAGTGGGTCCAGCATATCTCTGCGACTCTGGGTAGCAAAGGAGGTGGTAAAGCTGAATCTGCTCAAGCTTCTGGACCGAATTGTGACAGGGTCGATGAAGTGCTCCAATTGGCATCGGCATTCGCTAAAGCAAAACTGGGTGCTTAATTCATATAAAAAAGCAATTTATGTGGCATTTTATTTTTCTCAAAATTTATACATTATCCGGCTTAGTGGAAGCTACAATTAATAAAGATCGTTAAGGCTTTTTGTATTTATATTCGAATTCTGGGTTTTATTGGTTTTTGTTTTCTTCTATCCATTGCACAGCTTACGCGAAGTTTTGTTTGGCGGCGGGTCTGCAACGACGTGTAGTATACTCTCCAGTTTAAACGAGATTTCTCTTCATTCCTAGTCCTACCGCCAGGAAGCCTTTGCAAACGTCATTAAGATTCTTACATCACTTACATCACCAACCATAACACACTCATCAGCTTTGAGGCTCTTTGGTTTTGCACTTTCAAAAAATAATAGATTTGGTTCACCAATGAGGATTGCATTAACTGAAGGTGTGTATTCCAGTCCTTTGACGAAGCACTCAGGACCGAGGGCTAGGCCATCACATTCCGCGAAAGCGAAACAAAACCATACACACCAAGGTTAGGATGGAGTGGCTGTCTAGATGTTATTGACTCACTTAGACCTCAAGGGTCCATTGTGATACCACTAAAGAAGTTACTCATGGGAGAGTAATGAACTTAAACAAACCATTTTGTACTTAAAATGAAGTTAAAGAGACATCTTTTGTCGACCGTTGCCAGTTATTCCTTCTATTGGAGAGTGCCGGACATGTACATAGAAGGTGTTGGACTGTTTCCTCTTCCTCCTCGTCCATGCAGCTTCTACAGAAGTCTTTTGCGTAGACCCCTAGCCTCAAATCATGTGTACCTATGAGGCAGTGGCCTGTTATGAAGCTTATATTTTGTCTGCTCAAGGAAATCAAGCCTTTTGACCGTTTCAGGTCTATGCTTGGCCAAATTTGGTTGGTTGCTAGGCAGGTGGTACCCTGTGACCATCTAGCATTTGTTGATTCTAGGGAATATTGTCAATTTGTTTTGGTACATTACAGGCTTCTTCTTGGTCTTCTCAAACGACTTCCGCTTAACTTCAATCTATTTTTCGATTTGGCTTACCTTCACCGCATCAGATGTGTTCTTTTCAATGCGCGTTTTCTGCGCTTGCAATAAGGGCAGCTCTTCTTGTAAACTGTTGATGGTGATTTGTTGATTTCGGCTTCTAAAGACTGTTTTTTAGAGTAAAGCTGATAGAGTTCACGTTCTAGACGGCCTTGTTCTTCCTGACAGAAATTGATTTGCGATTGGATTTCCTCGGTCTGCACATGCATCTCTTCGAGAGCTTTTTGTGAGATGAGCAATGTATTGTCTGAGGACTTGGTTTTGGTTTGGACCTTAGTTCCCATCTTGCCGCGGATTTAAGTGCGACCACCTCTGGACATTGTTCCCGAGGTTTCAATCAAATCGCTGTTGAGGGTAACAATGCGGTAACGACGTGCTCCATAAGCAAATAAGAAAATGGAAATTTGAAGATGAAGAAAACACAAATAACGATCTACCTTTATGTAACTAGCCACAATTGAGATGTTCTTAAAACCTAGTGACGCATCGAGTTCGTCCATAAAATAAAAGACGATAGTTAATAGTAATGCAAATCAATTACCAGCGCCAGCGACGACAGTGTCTTCTCACCAGGTTTTGTTCGGCGGCACTCAGCTATACACCTTCCGAAAATGGATTCATCGAATCAACCGATTTCAATTCAGCAGTCTATGTATATTAAGTCAATGATATTTGTTATTATTGTGAAAAGCTTGAAGTTTGTTCAAATAATAAAATTGAAAGCAAATAAAAAATAATAAAAAGTGCTCTAAAAACCATAACAATGAAAAAGTGTGCAATTGTGGGATGCAACTCGCATCAATTACCCAAATATGTGTCCTTTTTTAGGTAAGTCTATTTGTTAAGAATTAAGTTCTTCGCTAATATTTTGATTTTTGAGTGGCTTCTTTATTTCTTGTTAACTTCCCAGAGGAAGTTATTGTAATGGGTCCGATTTTGTGAATCTCCAATTTTTGCATATCTTCATGTTTCGAGGTCACTAGAATCCGAATCAAGCGTTTTTAGGATGATTACTGCGTGTGTGTATGTGCGTTCGTGTGTGCGCTACGTTTTTTTGTCTTGGTCTCATTCGACGCGGTATTGTGTTGTTAAGAGCTGATTAGGTTTTGAGCAAAATCCGCTTAGCGGTTTCTTAATGGCAATCAAAAATCTAAGACAACCGTAATATAAATACAAACTCGAAGCAAAGATTGAAACCTGCGGTAAATGTCGCAAGTGTGCACTGAAAAGTTGCGATATCGCCACGAGAAAAATCGCGTGTGTGCACCGGGCCTTAGTGTGAAAAAAAACGGTTTTCAGGAGTATCATAGACTATATTTTATTACTAGCTGACCCACCAAACGCTGCTTTGCCGTATAAATATTAATTTTCGGAAATACTAATCCGATTAGAAAAATTGCGTGTATTACTACAACGGGTTGCATCGGCTGAATATTTTGCAAAACAACTAATGTTTTTACGCATTTTTCTACTCTGGGAAGTTAGTCGTGTGGACTCCATGGGTCGCATTCATATTTTTGGTTTTGAAACTTATTTTGTATATTCTAATAAATTTCATGGATTATGATGCAATAAATGATAATAATGTTTCGTGGTGTTTACTTGACCCCAATTGAATTGAGAATTAACGTTGATGCGTTATGATTTTTTTCACTTTCACGTTGCATTGTGTTTTTTAGCCTCGTCCGCAAAGGAGCAGTCAGGGAAGATTGGATTCTAGCCATTGAATCTCTTAATGGCCAGGTGATTGACACAAATCAACCACTCCACAACTTCTTCATATGCGAAGTTCATTTCGATCCAAAATTTGTGAAAACTCTTGGGACTTACAAACGTCTCACAGAGGATGCTGTTCCAACTGTTTTCCCTAACATGCTGAAACAATTGTAAGATCATTTATTCACAACAAATAGAACCTAATATTGTGAAATTACAGAGAGCAAGAAGTTCAACACCAGCAGATGGAAGACTCTGAAGAAACATGTAACATGCTGGAACAAATGTAGGATAAATTAGTTTTTCATAACAAATATTAGATAGTTTTCTTTTTTTCAGGAATGAACCGCCCACCGATGAAGTTGAAGACTATCCAACTGTTGACTACGCAGGAGAAGTCATCGGCAACTTTGATGAACCACCTACGAATGACTTTGATGAAAGGTACTTTTTAGATCATGATTCATGAAAAAAATTATATGATTATTTTCGAATCTATTATTTATCAAAAATCTCTTATAAATTATTTAAAAAAAGAAGACATGAGGGTTTTTAAAAATGTAATCTACCTTTTTTTTAATTTCGGTATAGGTTTAGTGATATAATTGCTTATTCGCCCGAAGAGGACGATGTATCTCCTGAAACTGCGTTGACTGCAAAGTAATTATAAATTTGTTTTTGGTTTAAAGAAATCACAAAATTATATTTTATTTTTTTACTATAGCATTTCACCTGTTTGTAGCCGTAAACGGCGGTTTGATGTAGAGGAGGCCACACCCAGAACTTTGAAGCGAAAATGTATTCGGTACAAGAACTTGTTCCAAAAAAAAAATAACATGCTCAAGGCATCAAGGCGCAAGCTTAAGAGGAAAGACAATAAAATTCGATCCTTGGAATCTTTGCTTGACGAGCTTCAAAAGAAAAATCTGATATCAGAAAACTGTTCGCAGATCCTGCAGGTATTTTAACAAAATAATTTAGATTTTCCTATGTATATATATGGAGGTATAGGTATATGCTATACATATAGAAAATGTATGCTTTTTTTTTGTTTTTTTTTCTGTTTTAGGACTTAACTTGTCTTCAATTCAACTTGTGTAACAACTTTGAATTCTTGACACTCAAAGACACGACTTGCTACCCAATTGCAGGAATATTCTGGTCTGCAAAAATTCAGCAAAGCTATTCCTTAGCGGTGATTCTCTTTACAATTACACTAATCCCATAGTCCTCATATTACCTACATTCCCAACACCGATGCATTCCTGCTACGGTGACATTCAAAAATGTTGCACCTTACCCACTATGACAATGACTTTGAATTAATAGTCAACATTCCAAGGTTTTATTCCATTGTGAACAAAAGATGTTGTATACTTTTGGGATAAACTTGATTTCTAACCGTTGATAGCATTCTAAATACGAAACGAACTGATTTACAATTTTTATAAATTGTGTTCATTATTAAACTTAGGTTACATATATTTGATTTGAATAAAAGTACCTAAATAGTTAAACAGTTTGCTTTTCTTTTGTTTTTAATATTTCAATAAATATAAAAACGTTTCAAATAAATAAGTATTTTAAATAACAAATTTTTTTGTTGATTTTTAGACATACGATAACAATTTGATCAAGTTATTGCAAGGAAAGAAGATATGTGGAAAATACCCCGTAGAACTGAGGTCCTTTGCATTGACCTTACATTTCTATAGCCCGCGGGCGTATAAGTACGTAAGGTCACTCTCTAAAGTAAATTTACCAGCAGAGAGTACCTTGAGATCCTGGTACAGCCAGACCGAAGTTGGCCCTGGGTATACCCAAAAATCATTAGATGTCCTGATACTAAAATCCATTGCTCAAGAACAAAAAAACAGAAAATTGGTGGCATGTTTGATGATGGACGAAATGGCCATAAAAAATCATATTCAATGGGATGATTCCAAAAAAAAATATGTTGGCACCATAGATTATGGAACTGATTTCTCGTCGAACGAAGAACTTCCTCATGCAAAAGAGGCACTGGTGTACCTACTTGTCGGGATGAACGGAGCGTGGAAGCTTCCTGTTGCATATTTTTTATGCAACGGTTTAACCTCATCTGAGAAGGCCAGTTTTACTAGGCAGGTTGTAGAGTTCGTCAGTCAGACAAATGTTGTTATTATCGGTCTTACTTTCGATGGTCATCCGGGCAATATGGGCATGCTGCGATCTTTGGGTGCCAGTTTAAATGATTTTGAACCAAAATTTGAAAACCCTGGTAATGGTACAATTATTTCTATATTTCTCGACGCTTGCCACTGCCTTAAATTGATCCGGAATACGTGGGGTACTAAAAGGACATTTACGGATGAAAGCGGTCAAGCAGTAAGGTGGGAGTTTATAGAAAAACTTGTCCATTACCAAGGCGAATTAGGGCTGCATCTAGCAAACAAATTAAATAAAAAACATTTAAACTGGCACTCAAAAATAATGAACGTCAAGCTAGCAGCAGAAACGCTGAGTGAGAGCGCTGCAAACGCCCTTACTTTTCTCCTTGAAACAAAGGTACCAGGGTTCGAAGGTTGCGAAGCGACCATAGAATTTATAAAAATTATAAACAATATTTTTGATTGCTTAAATTCGAAAAGCAAATTTGGGTTTTCTTTCAAAAGAGGCATATCCGAAGAAAACAAAAATGCCATATTTGAATTTTTCGATAAATCCATCAATTATATTTCAAATCTTAAAATCGGAAAAGAAAACATAATTTTAACTAAAAATAGAACAGGTTTCATTGGTTTCATCATTGCAATGAAAAATATAAGAAACCTATACGTAACTCAAGTGGAGGAGCTAAGAAATCTAGATTACATACTGACATACAAATTATCGCAAGATCATTTGGAATTATTGTTCTCCAGTATACGATCTAGAGGAGGATTTAACAATAACCCAACCTCCGTGCAGTTTGCTTCAGCATACAAACGGCTTTTAATACACAATGAAGTTAGTTCGTCTACTCAAGCAAACTGCATTTCTTGCGATGAAACAAATATTCTTATGGCATCTTCAAATGCACTGCCCAAAAAACTAGGTTTAGAAGAGGTTAATGACGAGGAATTAGTCATTTTTGAAAACATGATTCCTTTGGATGATTTCACTTCAAACGAGATCATAGTTTACATAAGTGGTTTTGTAGAATTTAAACTTAAAAAAATCGTTAAATGTAAGAAATGTGTTCAGTTTTTGATTTTTTCGGAAAAAGTAAGTTCAAAACTTATATCCATAAAAACAAAAGGTTTCCTTACATATCCGCATAAGGATACTGTAAAAATATGCAAAAGTGTAAATACCAATATATCCATACTAGAAAAAGAAAAAAAACTAACACATAAAAATGCTTATAGTTTAATAGTATTAAGTACACTTAGGAATCTAGATTTAAGCAATGTTTTTAAGGAACTTGATGACCACATATTAGATGGCGATATTTTAAACAACCATAAATATGAATTGATCAAAAAAGTTATAGAACAATGCTCAAAAGTGCTTTTGCATTTCATTGCAAAAAAGGACAATATTGAGTGTCACCAAAACTTAGTTCGTAGTAAGCTTACAAAAATTGTGCAATTTATGGGCCAATAATTAAAAAAAGCCCAACTCATAAGAATTTTGTTTTGTTTTAGCTAAACTAAAAGCCCCACTTGCGTGACCTCTTGTTTTGTTTTAGCTAAACTAAAAGCCCCACTTGCGTGACCTCCTGTTTTGTTTTAGCTAAACTAAAAGCCCCACTTGCGTGACCTCTTGTTTTGTTTTAGCTAAACTAAAAGCCCCACTTGCGTGACCTCTTGTTTTGTTTTAGCTAAACTAAACGCCCCACTTGCGTGACCTCCTGTTTTGTTTTAGCTAAACTAAAAGCCCCACTTGCGTGACCTCTTGTTTTGTTTTAGCTAAACTAAAAGCCCCACTTGCGTGACCTCCTGTTTTGTTTTAGCTAAACTAAAAGCCCCACTTGCGTGACCTCTTGTTTTGTTTTAGCTAAACTAAAAGCCCCACTTGCGTGACCTCTTGTTTTGTTTTAGCTAAACTAAAAGCCCCACTTGCGTGACCTCCTGTTTTGTTTTAGCTAAACTAAAAGCCCCACTTGCGTGACCTGTTTTGTTTTAGCTAAACTAAAAGCCCCACTTGCGTGACCTCTTGTTTTGTTTTAGCTAAACTAAAAGCCCCACTTGCGTGACCTCCTGCTTTGTTTTAGATAAACTAAAATCCACGAATGGAAACCCCATTTTATTTAAGCTAAACTTAAGGCACAACTTGTAAGAACTCTATTTTGTTTTAGTTAAACTAAAAATTATTTATTAAAAGCGTAAATTATAAAAACTCCTCTTTTATTGTTTCGTTTTGTTACTTGTATATTCTTAAAATAAAATGAAACTTGAAAATTAATAAAACAAATTGTTGTGATAAAACATAAAAAAATGCCTTTTAATTGATTTTATTGATTTATATTTAATAGTTAATACCATTCGTAAATTATGTTCCTGGTTACTACTTACTACATAAATGCATACATGAGTAGTTTTGTTTAAAAAAAAAAAAAATAATACGATTACAAAATAAAAGTATACATACATATGCATAAAAAGTTTTCGTCATCTTCTTCATCATCATCGTCAACAACGTAAAGTTATTCCTGGGCACACCAACTCTTTTACATACATTGATCTGCAAATTGGAAATCTCTTCGAGTCACAAATTTATTTCCACCTGTTTGGTGTTTGGTGAACTCTTGCCGGCGCCTATTCGTCCAACAATCGCTATCCTCTCAAAAGCTGTCGTATTGAAGCTCAAATTGACTAACGGCGTTGCCAGTGCCAGATGATCTCGATACTTAAGTTGCACTTCTTTAAAGGATAGAACACCCTGACTTGGCCATCCGAATGGTGGATCGGCACTGCCATTGGCATTCGGCTCTTCCTCGAGCTTCAAATATTGATTGACACGCTCCACAGCAATCATCTCTTGCTCAGTTTCTGCA
The DNA here is from genome assembly GCA_943590905.1 of Sphaerophoria taeniata. Taxonomy (NCBI): domain Eukaryota; kingdom Metazoa; phylum Arthropoda; class Insecta; order Diptera; family Syrphidae; genus Sphaerophoria; species Sphaerophoria taeniata. The sequence goes on from OX016540.1 coordinate 2,507,224, forward strand.
AGAGCATTGAGAACTCCAATCAGAAGACCGGTAATTGACAAAGCGCCAGATATTGCCAATCCCACCAATGCTGGGCTGGTTGTGTGGGCCGATGTCAAGGCTGCTAGAATGGCTGCTCCACCCACGAGAACTACGCCTAATATTTGCAAACGCAGACCAAGCCATTGCTAAGCCGACGAAGAAGTTAGTTGAGCTTTAATGCTCTCTTCCAGTTTTACATGGAAATCCCGTTGGAATCTCGGACCGGCTCGCATTGTTCGGATTGTTGTTATGCCCTCGAGGGTCTCCGTGAAGTGGGTGTAGAGTGGCGACAGAGCGTTGCTCGAGAGGCGCTTAATATCTCGCGATGCGTGGGGATATCGGTATTGCAAGCTGATGTAAATGGGGATCATTGGAATGATGACTAGAGAAATCCAAGGCATGGCATACAAACTGATGCATAGAGCTCCTGGAATTGTTTAAGACCATCGATTGACAGAAATCAAATCAATAAGGGAGACTTCTTACCTTTGAGACCAAAGAATTGAGCTAGCAGAATGCTCAGAATAAAAGGAAGCGAGTCATCAATTGTGTACGTGTCGGAGGAGAATCGATTTAAGATCCGACTCACAGGGGTTATGTCGAAAAATTGGAATTTTGTCTGCAATTTTCAAATATTCTTACATAAAAATGAAAAGAACAAAAACTCAACTTACAAAGAGAACCCTGTTCTTAAGTTTGTCATGAATTATCTTCGCCGCCTTAATCCCGGCATAAGCAAACAAAAACGCCCGAATGAGTGTCAAACCAGAATTGGCCAACGCCAAGGAAGCAAAAATACCCAAATAGTATCGAGAATCATGAGTTGGCGCTGTCAAATTCGTTGCATTGTTCACTCTGGCTTCAGAAACCCAATGAACAAGCCAGGCTTCGTTGATTTTTCTTGAGAGTTGCATGAGGACAACAAAAACGAGGACAGTTGTTCACAGGGGACAAGCCACAGCTTTCCAATAGCAGGAGATGACGTTCAATAAAAGATTTCCATATTCGCGAGACTCTTCCATCATGACGCTGTCCATGCTCTTCTTTTCAGCCGAATCATCACTTAGTAGATCAATGCTTGACATTCGACTACGTGCTTGAGCAACTGGCTCAATGATATCATCCAGTCAATGCTCTCGGACATGAAGTCGCTTTTGGTCACAACACTAAAAAATCGAAAGTCAACATTCTAAAAACGATTGGAACTCGTAGGAACCACAAACCTGATTTCAATTGTAGAACAACATTTTATTGCTCGTGATGATTATCCGAGTTTTTCAACAATCCCAGCAAGCAGTATTTCACGACGTGGTTCGCTACATGGGCGTCCATTGATGAGAGGATATCATCCAGAAGATAAACTAAACAACAGAGACTTTAGAAATTCTAGGGAGAATAAAACTAAAATTGCAAACTTTTCTTGTCCTGATAAATATTAATTACCAAAAATTTACTGCTACTGCCTCGCCTGCTTGCTTTTCACGAACTGTCAAAATTTTTATTATTACATAACGAAAAAATAAAGATGACATCGTTTATCTTCAACAAATTAAACTAGATGTCAGTACTTTCTATGCGACCGAAGCTTATCTCAACAGATGTCACTAAAATTTTTACTTACTTTTTTTGCCACTGTCTCGGACAATGCTAGTGTAGCGAATTTCAAGTGGAACCATTTTTTTTCGAATTTTGTATGGACAATTCAGACGACTAGCAGTCCATATATAGTAAGTCAATGGTCCTGATAATGGTTCTAGAAACTACTAAACCGAATGTTCCAGAAGTTCTCTTTTTAACCACTAGATGTTGCCCCTCATTTTTAACTGTTATACACATAAGTGTTTACTACTACAATTAAACGATATTAAGTAAAGAGAGTATGTACATTAAATAAACAAGAGATACAGAGTAAGTAAAGAGAGTAATGAAAAGTGTGTACATTAAATAAACAAGAGATACAGAGTAAGTAAAGAGAGTAATGAAAAGTGTGTACATTAAATAAACAAGAGATACAGAGCGTATGAGATAAAATAAAGTGTATACACATTACATTGCCCCCTCCTTAGGATTGATCGTCCCGAACAAATCCATCATCTTCATCACCACTGTAGCGATGTAGTCGGTCGCGATGTACGACTTTAAGTTTACCTCTGACTCCTTTTTGTATCCGGTACACGACGTCGTTGATTTTGCTAATCACTGTATATGGGCCTTCCCAGTCCCGTTGAAGTTTCGGTGACAACCCTTTTTGTCGATGGGGATTGTAAAGCCACACTCGATCTCCTGCTTGGAACTCTGTTGTTGTCGCTCGTATATCGTAGCGTGTCTTCATTCGGTCACTGAACATCTTCATTTTTGACCTGGTATCGTCGTGGATCTGAAGGAGTCTTTCTCTCAGGTCATCCAAGTAGACATCCTCGGCTTGCGGTTCCGACGTGGGACATCCAAATTTGATTTCGCTCGGCAGTCTGATGTTCCTTCCCATTAAAATTTCAGACGGTGTATGGCCAGTTGAGCTATGTCTTGCACTTCGATACGCCATCAAAAACAGTGGAATGTGTCGATCCCAATCTCGCTGGTTGTCGTCCACAACTTTGCAAAGATGTTCCTTAAGGGTTCGGTTGAACCGTTCGACCATGCCATCAGATTGTGGGTGGAGTGGTGTTGTTCTTGTCTTCTTAATGTGAAGGAGCCCACAAACTTCCTGGAATATGTTTGATTCAAAGTTCCTTCCCTGGTCGGAATGCAGTTCTAATGGAACACCGAATCTGCTCACCCAGTTGAACACAATTTGGTCTGCGACTGTTTTGGCTTCTTGGTTCGGTATGGCGTATGCTTCAGGCCACTTGCTGAAGTAATCCATGACGACCAGAAAATAACGATTTCCATTATTTGTTTCCGGAAATGGACCCGCCACGTCTATTGCAATCCTTTCAAAGGGTGATCCGACATTATACTGCTGCATTTGGCTGTGATTCTTTTTGTTCGGGCCTTTGGTGGCAGCACAGGTATCACATTTTCGGCACCACTTCTCGACATCTTCCCTTGCATGTAGCCAATAGAATCGTTGTCGAACCTTTTCTAGCGTCTTGTTTACTCCTAGATGGCCTCCCGAAACTCCATCATGCATCTCTCGCAGAACGTCCACAATCTTTGATCTCGGTAAGACTAGCTGCATTACATAGGACTTTCCATCTGCTGATTCCCATTTACGTCGAAGGACACCCTCTTGGACATGCAATGAGTCCCACTGTGCCCAATAGGCCTTTAGAGCCGGACTTCTGTCGGAGATATCAGCCCATTCTGGTTTTTCCTGGTGTTCCTTGCATGCGAGGATGGGTTCAATATCTGGGTCCTCTTGTTGAGCCTTCCTCAACTCGTCGTTGCTCCAGCCATAAATGGGATCGGTTCTGGTTCGTTGAACAGTAACCACTTCTTTTTCTTCTTGGCGTCTGCAATGCTTACAGTCTTGCTTACATGGTCTCCGAGACAGTGCATCAGCATTTGAGTGAAGCTTCCCCTTCCGATGTTGAATTTCATAATCGTACGTCTGCAGCCTCTCAATCCATCTCGCCACTTGACCCTCTGGATTCTTGAAATTCAAAAGCCAGTTTAGTGCTCCATGGTCGGTTCGGAGAAGAAACTTCTGTCCATAGAGATACTTATGGAAGTGCTTTGTTGCCAAAATCAGTGCAAGAAGTTCTCTTCTGGTCACACAATAGTTTCTTTCCGACTTTGAGAGTACCTTGCTGTAATAGGCAACCACCTTTTCTTCGCCATCATGTACCTGTGACAATACAGCACCAATCCCGACATTGCTGGCATCAGCATCAATGATGAACGGTTTTCCTGGAGTCGGGTAGGTCAGCACTGGTGCATTACACAAGCGTTGCTTGAGCTCTTGAAAGCTGCGCTCGCACTCACCTGACCATTTAAACTGCTTTCCCTTTTCCGTTAGCTGATGTAGACTCTTGGCGATCTCAGCAAAATTCTTGACGAAGCGTCTATAGTAGGTGGCTAGACCCAGAAAGCTTCGGAGTTGATGTTTGTCCTGTGGTGTTGGCCAATTCTTCACGGTGTCAATCTTATCAGGATCCGTCTTAACTCCTTGGGATGAGATGATATGTCCCAGGTATTTCACTTCGGTTTTGAAGAGTGAACACTTTTCTGGATTGAGCTTGAGGTGGGCTTCTCGAAGTCTTTGAAACACGGCTCTCAGATTTGTACAATGTTCGTCAAATGTTTTCCCGTATACGATGACGTCATCCAAATAGACCAGGCAAGATTTCCAAGTGAGTCCTTGCAGGACGCATTCCATAAGGCGCTCAAAAGTCGCTGGAGCATTGCACAGTCCAAAAGGCATCACTTTGAACTGCCACAATCCGTTTCCTGTCGAGAAAGCTGTCTTCTCTTTGTCTTCAGGATGGATTTCTACTTGCCAGTATCCACTTTTCAGGTCCAAAGTTGAGAACCATTGTGCTCCTTCCATTGCGTCCAGAGTATCGCTGATCCTAGGCAGAGGGTAGCTATCTTTCTTGGTCACATCGTTCAACCTTCGATAGTCCACGCAAAAGCGGGTTGATCCGTCTTTCTTCTTTACCAGGACCACTGGAGACGCCCAAGGGCTTTTTGAGTTTTCGATAAGTCCCTCTTCTTTCATGGTGGTTATCAGTTCTTCAACCTCACCTTGTTTGGCTAGTGGAAGGCGTCTTGCAGGTTGACGGATCGGCTTTGCATCTCCCGTGTTGATTCGATGTTGGACCAGTTGTGTTCTGCCATATTTCCCTTGCGATGACGAAAAGATGTCTGCAAATTCTTCGAGGAGACCTTCTGCAGTTCTTCGTTGTTGGTGGCCAAGATTAGAGGACTTGAGAATGTTCGTCTTTATAGAGTTCAGCTCTTTGGACTTCAATGTTTGCCTTGGCTCTTCTTCGCTGATCCTTGTTATCGCTGATACAGTTTCGCATTGTCCGACAATCTCACCTTTTCTAAGCTTAACTTCGTACGGCTTGATGTATTCGTACGGGAACCATGTTCTTTACAGGTCTAACAAGAGTCTTCCCAATGGTGACGTTTTGGGAGGACTTTACAGATGCTGGTTCGACCATGAGATATCGATGGCTTCCAGGCTTACCCTTCAATTTCGTCCACACGAATACTTCTGAAGAAGCAGGCAAAGTCAGATCTTCTTTGATGACGGTTTTCACAGATAGCGAGGTCTCATATGAGTGAATCCCATAGATCATCGGAATCTCGATGTTTCGATATTTCAGGACTTGGTTCCCGATGTCCAATATCAATTCATGATCTTTCATGAAATCGACGCCGACAATGCACTCGTCGCATATATCTGCTACCAGGAACAGGTGAGAGAATTCCAGCTCTGCCATACGGATCTTAAGACGTACCTCACCATAGACTTTTGCGGCTTCTCCAGTTGCAGTTCTTAGACGATAGCTATTGGTGTTGTGGAGCCATGTCTTCTTAACGAGGTCCTGCCGTACAATGGACGCCATGGCACCGGTGTCGATGGTAGCCACACATTTGTTGCCGTTTATACTTGCTTCCACGGTCAGGCTCTTGTTGTCACGTTTCGTTTGAGAAACCTGGATGGTGTTTCTGTAGCTATCGGTACTAGAAGCCAGCTTCTGTCCCTCGAAGTTGGTGGGGTGGGAAACAACCTGTGAAGCAACATTGTTGTAGTTGTAACTTTGGCTTGTTGAGTAAGTTCTGTTTCCACAGTGTTGACATGAGGTTCGTCTTCGCGGTAATCTGCACTGTCGTTGAAGATGCCCAGTCTTGTTGCAGTTCCAGCATCGTGCTGGTCCGTCTCGCTGACTCCTTTCCAGAGTAGCCTTCTGACAAGAGCATTCTTGGACTTCCAATTCTCTCACGCGATGCACGTTTTGGGATGCTTGTTCTGCGGCTTCCATTGTTAGAGCGAAAGCCAATGCTTCTGGTAGTGTTTGCTTTCCGGCAGTGCGAATAGCCCTTTGGAGATTTATATCGCCCACAGCTCTCACAAAGGCTTCAACAGCAAGTTGATTTATTATCTCGTTGCCAGCTGTTGGGTATGCCAGGTGGACTAATCGCTCGATATCTGCCTGAAGCTGCTGCAGAGTTTCACCTCTTTTCTGTGCCCTGTTGTTTAGTTGTACTCGGAAGACTTCTGTCATGTGGCTATCCCCAAACCGCTGTTCGATTGCGTTTACCAGAACTTTGAAGTCACCGTTCTTCTCTACTGGGATGGTTTGTAGCAGTTCAGCAGCTGCTCCTCTCAAGGCAAGCGTAAGAGCAATGTATTTTTCGTCATCGTCCCAGCCGTTTGTTAACGCTGCTGCTTCAAACTGTTTCTTGTAGATTGACCACGGTATCTGACCATCAAAGATTGGGGGATTCACTTCTCTCTTTCTTGAGCACTCACCAGAAGGTTCTCGAGCTTTCATCTTTCGCACTTTTTCTAGTTCGCTTGTAATGGTTTCGATCTGGTCGTCTATTTTCTTGAAACGTGCATTAGTCGTTGAATTTTGTTTTTCGACACGCTCATCGAGAGTATTGATTTTGTCTTCGAAGTCCGCAAACCTGCCTTCTAGCAGATTTTTCTGTTCATCAAACCGATCTCGAACGTCATCCCTTTGAGCTTGTAGTTGTTCCAGAACATCATTCTTTTGAGTTTCTAGTTGCTTGAGGACATTTCCTTCCAGTTGTTTGAGGACATTCTCTTGCTCGGTCTTCTGCTCGTTTCTTTGAGTTTCTAGTTGCTCCAGAACATTCTTGTTTTGAGTTTCTTGCTTCTTTTGATTCTCTTCAAATTTGGCTAGAAGAAGTGTCATCATGGTAGATAAGTCGGCAGTTGCATTTACCTCTTCCGATTTTGCTTCCACTTCGAAAGCAAACGCATCTGGGTCTTCATTTTGTTCTTCCAGATATTCCTGTAGCCGTTTTACGAGTTCGATTTTATATCCTGCCGCACTTAAGCCACGTTTGCTTAATTCGGCCTTTAGCTCAGCGACAGTTAAGTCTTTCAAAACTTTACTTATCATTTTTTTTAACTTCACTATTTCACACAAAATAGTTTAATCACTGTTCACTGTTTTATTCTCAATAAGTTTTAATCCCTTATTCTGACACCAATGTAATATTCGGCTTGGTCCGACAATTAAAACTTATTCACTTTTTAAATAAAACACAAATTCACTTTATTCAAATCACTCACAAACTTATTTATTCAACACTTTCAATTATAACTTTTCAAACACAGTGTACTTTACTTATCGCAGTTCACAATCAACTATATCGTTTCGATTTCGAATCGGGTATATATAGTCCTGATAATGGTTCTAGAAACTACTAAACCGAATGTTCCAGAAGTTCTCTTTTTAACCACTAGATGTTGCCCCTCATTTTTAACTGTTATACACATAAGTGTTTACTACTACAATTAAACGATATTAAGTAAAGAGAGTATGTACATTAAATAAACAAGAGATACAGAGTAAGTAAAGAGAGTAATGAAAAGTGTGTACATTAAATAAACAAGAGATACAGAGTAAGTAAAGAGAGTAATGAAAAGTGTGTACATTAAATAAACAAGAGATACAGAGCGTATGAGATAAAATAAAGTGTATACACATTACAATAATGATAATGATGATACACTGTGGTGTTTGAGTACTTTCTTTTTAATATTTATGGCAAAACAACGTTTAACGGGTCAGCAAGTAACGGGTGTTTTTTTTCGAGGTATAAAACTTTAGGTTGGCATTACTTTTCAATACGGCGCGCGACCGATTTAACAGCTGTCAAGTGATTTATTCTCATTCTCAGTTTGGCTTGGCAATTCATTATGAATAGACTCACGCCTGAACAACGCTTGCAAATTGTGCAATATTTCGCAAATAATGGTTCTGTGCGGAATAAGTATCGCGCACTACGTCCATTTTATCGTCGACAAAATCGTCCATCAGAGCAGTTAATTCGATTAACCATGGAACGTTTTCGCACCACGTTTACTCTAATTGATAACTCGCATCCCCAGAGACGCCGTACGGTGCGTACAGAAGAAGCTATTGCTACTGTAGAGCGTAGCATTGAGGAAGACCCGAATGAGTCCATGCGCCATCGAGCACAGGAATTGGATCTGTGTCCATCCACTTTATGGAAGATTTTGCGGAAGGATCTTGGTTTGCGTGCTTACAAAATCCAACTCGTGCAAGAATTGAAGCCAAACGATCATCAAGCAAGGCGTAGATTCGTCGAATGGGCCCAAAACGAGATGGCCGTTGTTCCCGATTTTCATAAGCGAATTTTTTTGGCGCATTTAGTGTGAAGCTAATCCATAAGTGTGTGTCGAAACACCGTTACATCCAGAAAAACTGACTGTTTGGTGCGCTTTATGGGCTGGTGGAATTATTGGTCCGTACTTCTTCAAAAACGATGATGGCCACAACGTTACAGTCAATGGTGAGCGGTATAGAGCCATGATTACTAACTTTTTCATTCCTGAATTAAACAATCATGATGTCCAGGAGCTATGGTTCCAACAAGACGACTCAACATGTCACAGATCGTGCCACAATCGATTTATTAAAAGACACGTTTGGTGACCGCCTAATTTCACGTTTTGGACCTGTGAATTGGCCTCCAAGATCTTGTGATTTTACACCGCTAGACTATTTTCTGTGGGGTTATGTAAAGTCATTGGTCTATGCGGATAAGCCACAAACGCAAACAAACCATTTGGAAGACAACATTCGCCGTGTTATTGCCGATATACGGCCACAAATGTTGGAAAAAGTCATTAAAAATTGGACGTCCAGATTGAACAATATCCGAGCCAACCGTGGGAGTCATGCCAGAAATCATATTTAAAATGTAATGCCACAAGATTATCTTTCGAATAAATAAAAAAATCATGTCAATCGAATCGTTGTTTTATTGCAATTAAAAGTCTTATACCTCTAAAAAAACATCCTTTACTATTTATAAATTTTCATATATCCATCTTCTGGTTCCAAGCAACTTCCCCATCAACCGAAATCGGTTTAGTCGTTCTTTGATATTACGTGTACATATGTCCAAACAACATGTACTGGATCAGCTAGTAGGATAAAAAAAAAGGATTTTACAGCCGTCTCCGGATTCTAAGCTACCTCCCCACAAATTTTGAGCCATATCGGTTCTGCCATTCTTAGAAATTATTTATGTGGCAAAACAACGTTTAGTGGGTCAGCTAGTAGGATGCAAAAGTATTCTGTACCAATTTTCAGCCGTTCTTAGAAACTACTAATATGGTAAAGCAACGTTTACAGGGGCGGCAAGTATGGCTGATTTGTGAATCTAAACCATCCAGGTCCAGGGTGCAATCCAAATGCATAAAAAAAATAAAGGGGCCGACCCATAGAATCCGTCAGTGCGTCCGCGTTGACGTTTTTAACTGACAGCACAATAGAATACACACGTTCTTATGAAACTCGTCCCAGTGATCACTCACTCGTCCCATAAGCAACGCATGTGACGGATACGACGGATAGAGTTGGTTAACTTTCTACTTTTTGCGTCCGTTGATCCGTTGACAAATAAATTTGAGCAGTCAATTCAATGTGTTCCCACAGCAACAAGGAAAAGCTATGGATGATGAAAATTTTGTGCAAACAAATAATTTTGACATGATTTTCATATTTTAATTTTAAATGATGGCTGATTCCGATTCCGATTCCGCTTGCATCGATCAATCTGTCTCTTTCTCGATCACTGTGAAAGCTATTGAAATATACCAACAAAACAACCAAATAGACGGATTTGTTTCTTTCGTGCAGATTTGCAAAACCAAAAACCCAATTCATTCCCAAGGTGTTTCTTCTAGCGGTTGATAACTAATCGGTTATTAAATTTTCTCGGGAAAATGTTAAATTTTTTTGAAAAAATATCAAAAAAGTTTTTAGTATGTTTCCGGTAATTTTCCGATGATATTTTTCCGGATATATAAGTATGAGGTTAAAATCGAAGTTGAACAAAATTTTGTTCGTTGTTTGGTATTCAGTTGCGTCGTCGTACGTCGCGTCGGTCGTTTCGATTCCGACGTGGAGCTCTTTGTTCTAATGATCTTTCGGGTTTTCGTTGAAATCACTTCCTTTTGTTCAATTTATTGTGCAGTGTCTCGGTCTGTTTGCCAATTTTCTTCATGTTTTTTGTGAAACGAAACGTTCTTAAAAAAATGCAATGGCGTCGTAAATTTTTGTTCGTAATTTTTCTTTCAACGAGATTTTATTTTTGATTTTTAAAGTCCGTTATCGCTACGATCAACATGGTAATTCGATTTAAATTTCCGTCGCGAAGTGTCATGGCGTCGTCGGTGCATTCTATCTTTGCAAGAGTTATGGCGTTTTTAATTGGCAATCTGGAAGTTAAGAGAATTCCTTTCTGATTTAAAACCTGCTTTTACAGATTCCAGATTGCCAATTAAAAACGCCATTACACAAAAGTTACGAAAAAAAGAATCCAACGTGTGTTGTGCGTTTTTTCATGAGCCAGCGAATTTATGTTTGTGTTTGTGTAGAAGAGACAAGAGAGTACGCGAGTGAATGATGTAATTCCAGTTAAGTGCAAGTGAGAGAGAGAAGGTACAAATGGAGAAATGCTGAATGTGGACTAGCCGTTACCCGTTACCATTTGAAAATCAACACTGAGCTTTATAGTTCAAATTATATTTTTCTGACGTCAAAACTTTGATGGATCATCTTGAATCTCATAAAATTGTTTCCTTTCAAAATTGAATCCCAAACATTCTGTTAAAATGCATTTTCTCATGATAAAATAACTTGACTTTTTGAAGAATAGGTTTCGAATAGGTTTCGAGCTGACCTTTCTTTTCATGTATCATTCGATGGGTTTTGGAATATTGTTAGCCCATGATCGTGTAGAAATCGACTTCGCTAAATTCAACATACTTGATAGTTCGCATTATCCTGAGCATACAACTGAAAGACAAATTCAATTCCGAGCCCGATTCAGAGGAAATCGCAGAAAATTCGGCTCCGACGGTTACCTTACCTCGATAGTGCCGAATTTAAGATTTTGAGGGGCACGAATTCGAAGTAGGAGCCGATAACAATGTGGAAGAAGAAAAACGCGGGAGGCCAAAAATCCAAAAATCTTACCATTACTTCGAAACTGCCAGTAAAATGTCTTTCCAGTACTCACTTACGGATCCGAGGCTTGGGTGCTTAGCCAGAGACACTCTGAACTCTTATATCAAATCTACCGCGAAACAGACTTCATGAAAAAATTAAGCATGGTAGACTCCGGTAGGCTGGAAACCTAGCTCGTATGAATGAAGTGGAACCGGCCCGGAAAGTCCTTTGCGGTACAATTGATGGTAGGAGACCAAATTTAAGCTGAGAGGATGGCGTAAAACAGGACGCCTAAGGCCTTGTGGTGCGGAAGTAGATGGCGCCGGCCAACAATCGGGATACATTGATGAACTTGCTGAAGGACGCCCAAACCGGACCTCTGTTATAGCGCAGATGAAGGGAGAAATTCATTGGCGAGGCCGACGATGATGAAATTTAAGTGTAAACCATTAGAAACAAGAAAACATCAGTGTTGAAGGTCAATTTTATTCATTGGTATAAAATTACGTTTAAAGATAAAACAAACTAAAAGACTACGTTAAAAATAATAAGATTGAAATGCCTCATTCAGGTCCAAGCATAACTTTTATATTCCCCAATAGCAATTGACTGTTAAAGTCAACAAGAAATTTGAAAAATTCATTGCGATGCAAATGCACAATATCCACATAGCACAAGACATCTGGATTCGCTTCCAACGTCGAATACAATCGACGAACACTTTCGATTTTTTCTTCAGTGATTTCCTGCATTTCCAGGGTGATTTCCCCATTCCCGTTGATACGACATGTAGCGTTCATATTCGAAACGAGATAACGTAAAATAGAAACCCCGTAGTGAGTCAGAAACAAAACGTTTTTAAACACGATTCTCTTTGGTTGGATTTCGAGAAGTTTCTGCAGTATTTGCGAGTAAAACTCTCTTTGTTGCTGGCTATCGAACGATGTGCGATGATTTTCAACACTTGTTGACCAGACCTCAGGATTTTCCATTGTTCCAAGAGTGCAAACCGGAGTGCCATGCATAACTGGATCCACATTGTACAGATTGACAATTTTTTGGCGCAGAAACATAATCTCAACATTCGCAAAAAGACTGCTTCCCAATTCTTGCAATGGTTTGCCTCGGAACAATTTCAGGGGAATCTTTTCCTCCGATAAATCTCCCCCAAAACAGCCGATTTGTTCGTATTGCCACATGAATACCTTCTCGATTTCATTGAATTTCGTTCGAAGGTGAAATAATTGCTCCTGTGTGGATAGATTCTTGATGCAAATCCGTTTATTGTGGGATCCATAGTGGATCCTTATTTTATTGCCATATTCGATCTTACTTCGGGGATTTTGTAGGATATTATGCTCCGGTGGAAGTGGTCGCACTTTGTACAGCTGAAAGAATAGCTGGCACACTTGGCTGCGCAGCTCGTGAGACTTTCTGTTTTGCCATTTCGATTTCAGTTCATATGTATAGATGTTCGATTCGATGGCCTGCATTTGTTTGAACATGAACTTTCGGTTGCATACTTCGTGTTGCAGGTAGAAATCCGTGGGAATGTACTTTCGAGGAAATAAGGGAAAAATGTTGGGCGTTGTGAGTTTTTCTCCCATTGCTGTTAGATAGTCGCCGATGTTGTCGGGCTTAAGGTAGTTCAAACAAATGATGTACAATTCAGAACTACCTCGTTTTGAGGTGCCTGGCTTGAAGACGTTTACTTCTTCGAAAACGCAGTTTAACAGGTACACAAGGCTGACACTGGTCGCCTCGAAAAGAGTGAACATTTTGATGAGGAAGGTACCTCCTTTGGCAAGAATTGGCAGGCCAGCACATACTTCGGCAAAGTGTAGATTGAAAACGAGATCCTCTTGATTATCGGGTGTTTCGATGCAATCGATGGAACCATCAGCTGTGATTAGGTGAACATCTCCTAGCCTTTCACGGCACTCTTTAGCCATGTGCTTGATATTTTCGAGATTGAGAATGTTTCCACTGAAGTCTTTGTGAAACAGCCAACGATCCAGTGTATGGAGCATAAAACGATCGTCCATTATCATTTTACTGAGCGGATTACCCTCGTAGTAGGGATTAAGTGTGGTCGACAGCCACTTCCACTGCACCTAATATGAAAAGTGAACGCATTAAGCAAAAACCCAATCAATTACTGAAAAGAGTTTACCTCATCAAAAGTCAGATGTAAGTAATGGTTTAGAGCTGCTATGAAGGCCCCGGGAGCCTCACACAAGTGCAAGCTATTCAAATTCCCGACTTTAACCATATTGTACTGATGCAAGCATTCGAAGAGCTTGCACCATGCAACCGTCACGAATTCAGCTTTAATATCAGTCTTTATTTTCCAAGGAATCTCGCCGCATGGATCTTTTTTCCTCGTATGCACACTCCAATCCTCCAGAAGGTAGTCGTTAAGCTTGCTCTTGACGGCATTTAAATCCTGTTTCAACTGTTGCAAATTATCGAATTGATAAAACTCCGTAAAGAGCTCATTGACTGGAGGCAGTTTCCAGTCGGGTGATTTGGTGTATTTAAATTTCTTTTCGAAAATGTACAAGTGTTTCTCTAATGCATTTCCCCCACTCAAATTCGCCGCTGGGAAGTGGTTGCTGTGCGGCAAATTGTGCATTGGGGTTTGCACTTGGGGACTTGCCGAACATGACATTACGATTTCGGGCTTGGAATAAGTTAAATGCAAGTTTTAATTTTAAGAAAAATCTACAAAATTTTAATGTCAAAACTTTTATTTACGTTTGTTTGAAATTCGATTTTACCAGATTGACAGCGTCACTGTGACTGCGGGTCAGAGACAAAAGGAGATCGGAAGGAAACTGACAACTGACTTATGTTTTACCGGAATTTTATTTTTCCGTTACCTCGTGTATGTGAATAAATTAGAAAAAACAGCAACAAAAATGAGGTGGTATGCTCAAGTTTACTGAGATAGTATTGGTAAAAACACGCATACTCTTGCAATAAACGAACCAGCTTGTAGGCATTGTCATTTTGACAGCATGGTTTCCCATCTCCCTTTTAAACTCATCTGTCTGTGCTGCAGGTTGGATGAGTTCAGATAAGAAGTCCAATTGGATGGGGCCTTTGTATATGGATTTACCTAGTACTATCAAGAATGGTTTTCAAGCAAGCAAGCAGAGAACACACATTACAAACTTATGTAAAAAAACTGTCAAAAAACTGTCAAACCAAGCAGAAAACCATTCTTGATATTACCTGGTAAATCCATATACAAAGGATGGGGCGCATTCGTTAATGTATACATTTTCTTTCGGAGTGATGCCAAATTACAGTTCTGCGTAGAACTAAGAAATTTCCTTCGGACGCTCTTCCTCTCTCTTGCACCTATTATATAATTAAAACTTTAAAGCTTGCTTTAATATTTTATGGTGTGTAGCATGATGAATTTTAAAACATTTTATTCATCACGCGAGAGTTAACCTTCAACCAAATAATGTCAAGTTTTACACATCTTAACGCAATTCACAAAACGGTCTAAAGGCCCAACTATAATTGCTTAAATGAACTTAAGCAAATGTCATAAAACCGAAAAAATTTCCTTAAGTGAGCAAAAGATGTATGCTTGTCCTTCTCTTCTTCAAATTGTCAAATCAGTGAGCGAATGATACCGCTGTAGTAGAAGTTGAACGAAAATTTAACGAACGGAGCTTAAGAACATTTGCTCGGATTTTTTTTTGTGATCAACGCTCACTCAAAGGCTTTTTTCATTACCCTTTATATGCCAAGAGCTCAGTGCGAGTATTGGGGAAAGGATAAAGGATGTAAAAGGAGGTGCCGGTGAACATTGGTTTGGAATTTTTGAATATTACAATGACTGGGGAAGACAGTGCGGAAGAGAGTTCCACATTCACGTAGTACGGTTAAAGAATGATTCTCTGTACATGACAGTACGTCCGAAGTTGGGCTCAGGGGTGAACTGATGTGCACTCCTGGAGGCGCGGGTATCACGGTTGAATATCTTCAGGGGAGGAATGCAACTGGCTATTTCACTAGGGCATATACCGTTAAAGTGACGTTAAAATTGGGTGAGACATGAGACATTACGCCGATGTTCAAGAGATGTAAATGACTCAACGATGGTATGATTACCAATCATCTTGATTGATCTTTTTTGGATACTGTCCAGAAGACTTTAGTACGTCACTGGAGCACCTGCCCAGACGTGAGAGTTATACTCAAGCTTAGGACGTATACACGTTTTGTAGATGATAGCCAGATCAGAAGGGGAAACAAATTTCTTGCATCATCTTAACAAACCTAGACATCTTGCGGGAATCTCGAGATGTTCGGTCTCATTGATGCAAGTGCCACTCATGGACAATGGCAAGTGGGATACATCTCGCTTAAACGATACAAGACAGCATTGAGTTTTCAAAGCATTAAACTCTACGTGGTTTTTTATTCCCCATTGTGCAATGCTGTTTAAGTCAGAGTTTAATGAGCTTATCGCATCCGAAGAGGAGGAGGAGAGTGAGTCTGGGAACGATAAGGGTAATATCGTCAACGAAACAATTGATTGGATTAGAAGTTACAGACAAGAGATCATTGATGAAAATGAGAGAGAGGGTCGGAGACAAAACGGAGCCCTGGGGCACACCAGCATTTATATTGTGGTTTTCAGACTTGAAGCCATTAAGTCATTAAGAAGCCGGTCATTAAGAACCTTTCGGTCTTCGAGATATTTCTTGAGTTGATAGTTCATAAGCGTTTCCATGACCTTAGAAAGAAGGGACATAAGTGCAATCAGTCGATAATTGGAGGGAGAAAATAATTTTTTTTTGCAATTGGCTGGACAAATGCTGTTTAAGATAGGGTTTTGATAGCGTAGAAGAACACCTACAAATATGGGTGCTTTCATAAATGCATGGTTGCGAAAGTCTGACGAACGCATATTTTTCATAAATGCAAATGATAAATGTCATGATGTTCATAAAAGCAAAAAGCAAATATTTGCAGCGCAAATGTGCAACTATAAATACTCTCATGCAATCTGAATTTCTTTCTCAATGAAAGAGACAGGTATATAGTAAAAAGGATTTCCCAGGGTGTCTTTTGACACATGACGCAAATCATAAAAAGTGTTCATAAATGCAGCGTAAAACACATGCGCAAGTATTTTGTGTGACGTTAATATGATCGCAATTGATCGCATGTAAACAAAGCAACCATGCATTTATGAAAGCACCCTATGTGACGGAATGTCATTTGCTAGCTTGTCTTACTTTCAAAGTTCTTACTAGGGGCCAGTGACGTGCCGTGGTGATTTCAGTGTTCACTATTATTATTTGTACAAATAATTTCGTGATCCAGGATCACGACGGGGACGTAATAGACAAGATCCCATTTTTGTTTTTTTTAAAATTTTTTTTTGTGCTTTTTTTTTTAAGTATTTATTTTAATAGTAGAATAAGTCATATTTATTTAGTAGTATAGTTGAATTAACGGAGTCCAAGAAACACTTGCTTGTAGATAAGTTCGATTCGACGGGATTTCTTCAAAAAAAACTTGTAGAACGTCATCATTAAAAATATTTTTCCTTAAGAAATGATTTTTCAATTGAAATAATTGCCAGTTCTAACAACCTGTTCTCCAGCATTTTATTTCTGGCATATGATTTTATGCGTTTAAGTGCAGAAAAAGATCGCTCGACGGAGCTACTTGACACTGGAATAGTCAAAATTAGTGAGCTTAGGCCGTGTGCGAATTCAGTTAAAAATGGGTTAAATTTTGACACTTCGCATAATTTGACCAGCTGCTGAGCAGGTTAAAAAATGACAGTAGTGGTTAAAAATTCATCCATTTTTATTTTTTAACCACAATTCATCCAATTCGCACACGGCCTTAATTTAAAAATTTCAGAAAAAGTGTCCTTGAGTTCCATATTATCGAGGAGTTTTGAAATATCCTTAACGGAAATATTTTTGAATTGTGACTGTGCATATTTAAAAAACACAGTAAGTTCTTAAGAATGAATATCACGAAATCAAAAAACCAAATGAACTTTTAAGGCATTCGAAGGCTTCAGCTGGGAATTTTTTTTCATTTTCAGCAAATTTTTTTACAGAAAGTAATTCTAATTATGGAAATTTATGGAAATTAAATTTGGAAGAGGTGGTATTGGCCTTCCAACATTTATCGCCTTTTTTTATGGGCCTTAGGCCGTGTGCGAATTGGATGAATTGTGGTTAAAAAATAAAAATGGATGAATTTTTAACCACTACTGTCATATTTTAACCTGCTCAGCAGCTAGTCAAATAATGCGAAGTGTCAAAATTTAACCAAACGTCAAGTTTTAACCCATTTTTAACTGAATTCGCACACGGCCTAAATAAATGGAATGTGACAATTTTGGTAGGGTGTGCGGTGAACACCTGCGTACCTTCGAATAAACGTCACTGCTAGGGGCTTATGTATACTTTAAAATGTTAACTGTTTTTTTCTCACTCATTGAACCATTAACCTTTTTGTGTTCATTCGCAATTAAAACTTTCTTCAATTTTCATTCAAATGCAAATAATTCAAGTTCGACTAAATTGGCGATTTGCTCTTCTTAAAAGGACTAATAGCAGCAATAAAAAAGAACAAGAAAACTTAACAAGCTTTACCAAGAAAATTAATCGATAAGAATAGAAATTTGCTGGCAAAGAGCTATAAGACACATCAACATAGAAAAAAAGGTTCGATGACGTCCATTAGGCGAAGACAAAGATAGATGACGAACGATCAAGACGGTGACGAAGACAACAACGCGACGATTACTTTTCTTAAAGTTCCATCTGAGACCCGACGCAAGCTATTAAATTAAGTTTATTAAACAAGTCCCAACTCCTAAGCAATACGTACATTGGATAATGGGTGAGTTAATTAAAAAATAATGTAGTTTCTTGGGCATGACAGAAGTGGCTTCTGTTATAGAACAATGGAAAAAAAAAGTTTGCATAGCGGAATTGCGGACGTCCAACTTTTGTTGGATATTTGAGTTAATTAAAATAGGACAACTTAAAGGCGTTGTAATTCTTAGTAATCATACATATTTGCTGAATTAGGTTTTGGTGGAGGTATAAGCCCAAAAACAAAAATTGAAACTACTTCATCTGATATACATCCTAAATACATTAAAAGAACTTCACTAATTTGTAAAGGTTTTTAAAGATAAATTATGACAATTTTGGTGAACTTGACTAACTTCATTTTCAAAATAATACCCTTAAATTGTAACGAAGCGTCATACTTAACACCTCCTACCCCGACCAACCAACCATAAAAAAAAAAAATGGAACTACGTGCACCCGGTCTATAAAACAAAAGAAGTAACCGTACCCCCCGGACTATACAACAACAAGCAACCGTACCGCCCGGATTATAAATAAACTCGACGTGCCTCAACAAAAGCAACACCATAGAGTACTATGTATTTTTAGAATTTAAATTCATTTGTAATTTTATAATTCACTACCAGTTTTTACAAAAAAGTTATCAAGTAGAAGTTAAGTTTACTAAGAGAAGCGTAATCCTACCATGCTACAAGTTGACTAGCAACAAGTTATGGTGTATAGGACAATTTAAATTGTTCCTATTTTTGGCTTAAATATTGTTTTTTATATTATATTGATCGAGTTTATAGTTTCCCTCCTTCCGAGAATCCCCCTCACTTTGAGGCCGTGGCGATAGGCTATATTTTCCCTCCTTCCAAGAATACCCGTCATTCTGAGGCAGTGGCAAAATACCTCCTTCTTAGAATCCCCCTCACCTTGAGACCGTGGTGATAGACTATATTTTCCCTCCGTAAGGGAATCCCCCTCACTCTGAGGCCGTGGAAAATTACCTCTTTCCGAGAATCCCCCTCACCCCGAGGCTGTGGCGTTAGGTTATACCTTGTCTCCTTCCGAGATTCCCCCTCCCTTCGAGGACGTGGCACTATTGTATTTATAAGGCTAAAAATATTGTAATATTCGGCTTGGTCCGACAATTAAAACTTATTCACTTTTTAAATAAAACACAAATTTACTTTATTCAAATCACTCACAAACTTATTTATTCAACACTTTCAATTATAACTTTTCAAACACAGTGTACTTTACTTATCGCAGTTCACAATCAACTATATCGCTTCGCTTTCGAATCGGGTATTTATAGTTCTGATAATGGTTCTAGAAACTACTAAACCGAATGTTCCAGAAGTTCTCTTTTTAACCACTAGATGTTGCCCCTCATTTTTAACTGTCATACACATAAGTGTTTACTACTACAATTAAACTTATTACTATAGAGTTATAGTAATAAGGAGTAAGTAAAGAGAGTAAGAGTAGTATGTACATTAAATATAAAAAGAGATACGGAGTAAGTAAAGAGAGTAAGAAAAGTGTATACATTAAATATAGAAAGAGGTACAGAGTGTAAGAGATAATAACGTATACACATTAGACATTACAATAGAAGGAGATACAGAGCGTATGAGATAAAATAAAGTGTATACACATTACATTGCCCCCTCCTTAGGATTGATCGTCCCGAACAAATCCATCATCTTCATCACCACTGTAGCGATGTAGTCGGTCGCGATGTACGACTTTAAGTTTACCTCTGACTCCTTTTTGTATCCGGTACACGACGTCGTTGATTTTGCTAATCACTGTATATGGACCTTCCCAGTCCCGTTGAAGTTTCGGTGACAACCCTTTTTGTCGATGGGGATTGTAAAGCCACACTCGATCTCCTGCTTGGAACTCTGTTGTTGGCGCTCGTATATCGTAGCGTGTCTTCATTCGGTCACTGAACATCTTAATTTTTGACCTGGTATCGTCGTGGATCTGAAGGAGTCTTTCTCTGAGGTCATCCAAGTAGTCATCCTCGGCTTGCGGTTCCGACGTGGGACATCCAAATTTTATTTCGCTCGGCAACCTGATGTTCCTTCCCATCAAAATCTCGGACGGTGTATGGCCAGTTGAGCTATGTCTTGCACTTCGATACGCCATCAAAAACAGTGGAATGTGTCGGTCCCAATCTCGCTGGTTGTCGTCCACAACTTTGCAAAGATGTTCCTTAAGGGTTCGGTTGAACCGTTCGACCATGCCATCAGATTGTGGGTGTAGTGGTGTTGTTCTTGTCTTCTTGATGTGAAGAAGCCCACAAACTTCCTGGAATATGTTTGATTCAAAATTCCTTCCCTGGTCGGAATGCAGTTCTAATGGAACACCGAATCTGCTCACCCAGTTGAACACAATTTGGTCTGCGACTGTTTTGGCTTCTTGATTCGGTATGGCGTATGCTTCAGGCCACTTGCTGAAGTAATCCATGACGACCAGAATATAACGATTTCCATTATTTGTTTCCGGAAATGGACCCGCCACGTCTTTTGCAATCCTTTCAAAGGGTGATCCTACATTTTACTGCTGCATTTGGCTGTGATTCTTTTTGTTCGGGCCTTTGGTGGCAGCACAGGTATCACATTTTCGGCACCACTTCTCGACATCTTCCCTTGCATGTAGCCAATAGAATCGTTGTCGAACCTTTTCTGACGTCTTGTTTACTCCTAGATGGCCTCCCGAAACTCCATCATGCATCTCTCGCAGAACGTCCATAATCTTCGATCTCGGTAAGACTAGCTGCATTACATAGGACTTTCCATCTGCTGATTCCCACTTACGTCGAAGGACACCTTCTTGGACATGCAACGAGTCCCACTGTGCCCAATAGGCCTTCAGAGCCGGACTTCTGTCGGAGATATCAGCCCATTCTGGTTTTTCCTGGTGTTCCTTGCATGCGAGGATGGGTTCAATATCTGGGTCCTCTTGTTGAGCCTTCCTCAACTCGTCGTTGCTCCAGCCATAAATGGGATCGGTTCTGGTTCGTAGGACAGTGACCACTTCTTTTTCTTCTTGGCGTCTGCAATGCTTACAGTCTTGCTTACATGGTCTCCGAGACAGTGCATCAGCATTTGAGTGAAGCTTCCCCTTCCGATGTTGAATTTCATAATCGTACGTCTGCAGCCTCTCAATCCATCTCGCCACTTGACCCTCTGGATTCTTGAAATTCAAAAGCCAGTTTAGTGCTCCATGGTCGGTTCGGAGAAGAAACTTCTGTCCATAGAGATACTTATGGAATTGCTTTGTTGCCAAAATCAGTGCAAGAAGTTCTCTTCTGGTCACACAATAGTTTCTTTCCGACTTCGAGAGTACCTTGCTGTAATAGGCAACCATCTTTTCTTCGCCATCATGTACCTGTGACAATACAGCACCAATCCCGACATTGCTGGCATCAGCATCAATGATGAACGGTTTTCCTGGAGTCGGGTAGGTCAGCACTGGTGCATTACACAAGCGTTGCTTGAGCTCTTGAAAGCTGCGCTCGCACTCACCTGACCATTTAAACTGCTTTCCCTTTTCCGTTAGCTGATGTAGACTCTTGGCGATCTCAGCAAAGTTCTTTACAAAGCGCCTATAGTAGGTGGCTAGACCCAGAAAGCTTCGGAGTTGATGTTTGTCCTGTGGTGTTGGCCAATTCTTCACGGTGTCAACCTTATCAGGATCCGTCTTAACTCCTTGGGATGAGATGATATGTCCCAGGTATTTCACTTCGGTTTTGAAGAGTGAACACTTTTCTGGATTGAGCTTGAGGTGGGCTTCTCGAAGTCTTTGAAACACGGCTCTCAGATTTGTACAATGTTCGTCAAATGTTTTCCCGTATACGATGACGTCATCCAAATAGACCAGGCAAGATTTCCATGTGAGTCCTTGCAGGACGCATTCCATAAGGCGCTCAAAAGTCGCTGGAGCATTGCACAGTCCAAAAGGCATCACTTTGAACTGCCACAATCCGTTTCCTGTCGAGAACGCTGTCTTCTCTTTGTCTTCAGGATGGATTTCTACTTGCCAGTATCCACTTTTCAGGTCCAACGTTGAGAACCATTGTGCTCCTTCCATTGCGTCCAGAGTATCACTGATCCTAGGCAGAGGGTAGCTATCCTTCTTGGTCACATCATTCAACCTTCGATAGTCTACGCAAAAGCGGGTTGATCCGTCTTTCTTCTTTACCAGGACCACTGGAGACGCCCAAGGGCTTTTAGAGTTTTCGATCAGACCCTCTTCTTTCATGGTGGTTATCAGTTCTTCAACCTCACCTTGTTTGGCTAGTGGAAGGCGTCTTGCAGGTTGACGGATCGGCTTTGCATCTCCCGTGTTGATTCGATGTTGGACCAGTTGTGTTCTGCCATATTTCCCTTGCGATGACGAAAAGATGTCTGCAAATTCTTCGAGGAGACCTTCTGCAGTTCTTCGTTGTTGGTGGCCAAGATTAGAGGACTTGAGAATGTTCGTCTTTATAGAGTTCAGCTCTTTGGACTTCAATGTTTGCCTTGGCTCTTCTTCGCTGATCCTTGTTATCGCTGATACAGTTTCGCATTGTCCGACAATCTCACCTTTTCTAAGCTTAACTTCGTACGGCTTGATGTATTCGTACGGGAACCATGTTCTTTACAGGTCTAACAAGAGTCTTCCCAATGGTGACGTTTTGGGAGGACTTTACAGATGCTGGTTCGACCATGAGATATCGATGGCTTCCAGGCTTACCCTTCAATTTCGTCCACACGAATACTTCTGAAGAAGCAGGCAAAGTCAGATCTTCTTTGATGACGGTTTTCACAGATAGCGAGGTCTCATATGAGTGAATCCCATAGATCATCGGAATCTCGATGTTTCGATATTTCAGGACTTGGTTCCCGATGTCCAATATCAATTCATGATCTTTCATGAAATCGACGCCGACAATGCACTCGTCGCATATATCTGCTACCAGGAACAGGTGAGAGAATTCCAGCTCTGCCATACGGATCTTAAGACGTACCTCACCATAGACTTTTGCGGCTTCTCCAGTTGCAGTTCTTAGACGATAGCTATTGGTGTTGTGGAGCCATGTCTTCTTAACGAGGTCCTGCCGTACAATGGACGCCATGGCACCGGTGTCGATGGTAGCCACACATTTGTTGCCGTTTATACTTGCTTCCACGGTCAGGCTCTTGTTGTCACGTTTCGTTTGAGAAACCTGGATGGTGTTTCTGTAGCTATCGGTACTAGAAGCCAGCTTCTGTCCCTCGAAGTTGGTGGGGTGGGAAACAACTTGAGAAGCAACATTGTTGTAGGTGTAAATTTGACCAGTTGACATATTTCTGTGTTCACAGTGTTGGCAAGCGGTTCCTCTTCGCGGTAATCTGCACTGTCGTTGAAGATGCCCGGTCTTGTTGCAGTTCCAGCATCGCGCTCGTCCGTCTCGCTGACTCCTTTCCAGAGTAGCCTTCTGACAAGAGCATTCTTGGACTTCCAATTCTCTCACGCGATGCACGTTTTGGGAAGCTTGTTCTGCGGCTTCCATTGTTAGAGCGAAAGCCAATGCTTCTGGTAGTGTTTGTTTTCCGGCAGTGCGAATAGCCCTTTGGAGATTTATATCGCCCACAGCTCTCACAAAGGCTTCAACAGCAAGTTGATTTATTATCTCGTTGCCAGCTGTGGGATATGCCAGGTGAACCAGTCGCTCGATATCTGCCTGAAGCTGCTGCAGAGTTTCACTTCTTTTCTGTGCTCTATTGTTAAGCTGAACTCGGAAGACTGCTGTCATGTGGCTATCCCCAAACCGCTGTTCGATTGCGTTTTACCAGAACTTTGAAGTCACCGTTCTTCTCTGCTGGGATGGTTTGTAGCAGTTCAGCAGCTGCTCCTCTCAAGGCAAGTGTAAGAGCAATGTATTTTTCGTCATCGTCCCAGCCGTTTGTTAACGCTGCTGCTTCAAACTGTTTCTTGTAGATTGTCCACGGTATCTGACCATCAAAGCTTGGAGGATTCACTTTTCTCTTCCTTGAGCACTCACCAGAAGGTTCTCGAGCTTTCATCTTTCGCACTTTTTCCAGTTCCTTTGTGATGGTATCGATTTGTTCGTCCATTTTCTCGAAACGTGCATTTTGTTTTTCGACGCGCTCGTCGAGAGTAGTGATTCTCTCTTCGAAGTCCGTAAACCTGCCCTCTAAAAGGTTTCTCTGTTCGTCAAACCGCTCTAGAATATTCTGCTGTTCTTGCTTTTGGTCATTTCTTTGAGCCTCTAGTTGCTCCAGAACATTATCTTGCTCTTTCTTCTGTGCGTCAAACCGCTCTAGCACATTCTTTTGATTCTCTTCAAATTTGGCTAGAAGAAGTGTCATCATGGTAGATAAGTCGGCAGTTGCATTTACCTCTTTCGATTTTGCTTCCACTTCGAAAGCAAACGTATCTGGGTCTTCATTTTGTTCTTCCAGATATTCCTGTAGCCGTTTTACGAGTTCGTTTTTACATCCTGCCCCACTTAAGCCACGTTTGCTTAATTCGGCCTTTAGCTCAGAGACAGTTAAGTCTTTCAAAACTTTACTCATTTTTTTTTTTTTTTTTTTTTTTTTTTTTTTTTTTTTTTTTTTTTTTTTTTTTTTTTTTTTTTTTTTTTTTTTTTTTTTTTTTTTTTTTTTTTTTTTTTTTTTTTTTTTTTTTTTTTACGTCACTATTTCACACAAAATAGTTTAATCACTGTTCACTGTTTTATTCTCAATAAGTTTTAATCCCTTATTCTGACACCAATGTAATATTCGGCTTGGTCCGACAGTTAAAACTTATTCACTTTTTAAATAAAACACAAATTTACTTTATTCAAATCACTCACAAACTTATTTATTCAACACTTTCAATTATAACTTTTCAAACACAGTGTACTTTACTTATCGCAGTTCACAATCAACTATATCGCTTCGCTTTCGAATCGGGTATTTATAGTTCTGATAATGGTTCTAGAAACTACTAAACCGAATGTTCCAGAAGTTCTCTTTTTAACCACTAGATGTTGCCCCTCATTTTAACTGTCATACACATAAGTGTTTACTACTACAATTAAACTTATTGCTACATACTTATTTCCTATAAAATGATATTAGAGTTATAGTAATAAGGAGTAAGTAAAGAGAGTAAGAGTAGTATGTACATTAAATATAAAAAGAGATACGGAGTAAGTACAGAGAGTAAGAAAAGTGTATACATTAAATATAGAAAGAGGTACAGAGTGTAAGAGATAATAACGTATACACATTAGACATTACAATAGAAGGAGATACAGAGCGTATGAGATAAAATAAAGTGTATACACATTACAATATTAAGAGTACAAATCGGCCTGTCATCAGATAATCCAATAGAGACCAACAATCCAACATCCAGTCCATGATCCGGTCATCGTAGTCTGGATTTTTCGAGCGGATTAAAATCCTGTCATCAAATTTGACGTTTGTGTTGTATGTAGTGATGAGCGTCTATTTTCTACAGAATTTTTGCAGTCGAGTACGGTCATATGTACCTACATATCTGTGTAAGTGTAAAATGTGACAATTTGAGGTTGCTGATGGCAAGACCTAATATGCCCAGTCAAAAAAACACTGGATTGTGGATGAGATTGCGGAACAGAAGTTGGATTGGATTTTACTCTTGTGGAGCGTCAGGGTTAAAAATTAATTGGAGAGAATTCGGTGTTTTCTTTACTGAGTTTTATTGTTATATTCTCAGACAGACCTTGGATCCCGACGAGTATACCCCAGCCTGAGTAAATTAAGCATCACAAACTGTTCCACTTTATAAAGCCAAGTTTACGAAAAGAACTAGCTTTTTTCTTGGAATCTTTGCTTCTTATATCTTACGTTATATCTACGTACCTAAACATGCATCTATATCTCATCCCACAAAACACTCCACTCACATCTCAAACTAATGTTCGACGAAATACTTTTAGTTTTATTGCCTTGTTTTCATCGTTAAATTTGTACGTTCTGCAAGAATATTTTGTGGTACTACATACTGCTTTACCTTTATCTTTTTTATTGTTCTCTTTGTTCCTATAAAACTGTTGGAAGTAAAGTCAGTTTCCTAAAACAAGTAGTAAACAATATCGTTACAAGCAGAAGAAGCATCCATTAACTCCGAGAGAAACACATAAAACACGACTCATTTTAGTGCGAATGATGATTCAATGTTCTGCAAAAAGCTTAAGTTTCATTTGCTCTTCCTTGTTTCAATTTTATAACCACCCAAAAAACATTCCCAAACCGCTTTGGAACACCATAATATTCACCTTCTTTAATGCTGTCTCTATGGCGACAGTCTTCTTATTTAAGGTGATAGCAGGAAAATGACTTTTGATGGTGAAATTCGTAATAAAAACAAACCAACCCTTCTGTTGTGAAAGTGATTACATTTGAAAGCTTAATTCTAAGTTGGAACATTTAAGCCTTAATTTAAAATTTGTTTGAGAATAATCAAATGTTTATAAGAGCAATAGAGTTGTACACTATTTTAGAAATAAAAAAAGGAGCGGTATTTAATGAAAATGGCTGTGACGTCAAAATTTGTTAATCTTCGAAATTGTTTTGTTTTCAACCCTTTTTTTTCTTGTCATATTTAATCGTAAGCACTATGCAGAGAGCAGATTAAGAACTAATCTGGACTTTTCTGGGATTTGATCTACTAATATTATTCAGTAAATCAGACAAGATGTTTTTTGTCTTTCGACAAAAAATCTAGTCGGATTCCAACCCAAACCGAGGACCATAGAAATATATAATATATATAATATATAATATTATATATTCTCTATGCCGAGGACGACAAAGACAAAATGACTTGTCTTTGTCCGCTTCCGTGTATGTTTCTCCTATACAACCCAACAACTGACGTTTTTTTGTCGATTTCTGTTTGTTTGTCTTGTTCAGTTTCGTGTGTGTTACTTCATAAGACGGTGTGTAATTTTAGGCGTTTTGTCCCGGACTTTTTGTCTTCTTTGGTGTGTTTTGCTCGGGTTTGTTACGTTTTCCCCAAGACAAAATCCCCAAACGAAAATCCCCAAACCCAAATCCCCTAACTGAAATCTCCAGCAGCGAAATCTCCAAAGAGAGAATCCCCATCGCAAAAATCTCCATGCCAAAATCTCCAAAACAAATTATGTTCAAGTAGTATTTTATTTAGATAAGGTTGCGCGAGATGTAACGTAAGAATTAAAAAAATCCACTTTGTGTTGGCCACAACGTCGTCGATAATTTTCTATTTTCTTCGTTTTTTTTTTTTTGTTTAAGGGAATGTTAGCCATGTCCCATTAAAAATGTCTTTTTTCTTCCTTTTTTTGATGTTTAAAAAATAATTATTTCATCTATAAAAGGTTACTTTTTTAATGAAACACAACAGTCCTCAGTTAGGAATACACTTGATTGACTGAAAGTGCATTCATAATTTGGTTTCATGTCATAACGGTTTCATGCACATGCCGTGAGAGAAATGGTGTAAGAAGACGTACCTAAATATTGGGGATTTGGAGATTTCAAGGAGATTTTGGCAAAAAATATTTTTTCTTTTGGGGATTTTCTCGTGGAGATATTGGCAAGTTGGATTATTTTTTTTGGAGATTTTGTCCCCATGGTGATTTTGTCTTTTGGGGACTTCGTACGTTTTGCTCCTATACAACCCCATGTATTTACTGCAACCATCGAGCGGGCAAGACTTTATCGTGCCGTGTCTTTTTCGGTGTGTGTTGCCTCGTTAGAGCAATGGACTTGTGTCCTCGATTTTTTGTCGAAAGACAAAAAGACGTCTTGTCTGATTTACTGTGTTTTTAGCCTAACAGTACGTTTAGTATAATAATGCAAATTCATCTAACCTAAAGCCGAGAAGTCATGTCTCCCCCAGTTCTTGGGCTTGTCAATGATTTCATTGGACAAATGTTTTTCCACACTCGTGCTGTGCCGAGAGTCCTAAAAGATCTCAAATTACATAAAGTCGATGGTCCGAATGTCATCCTCGCTATGATTCTGAAGAGGTGTTCTTCAACGATCGATCTATCCTATCCTTCTGTTCTCGTTCCGAGCAGTTGGAAAACAGCATTTGTATAGCCAATTCCAAAAAAGGCAAATCTTCTCCCACCAATTATCATCCGATTGCTCTTAAATCCTTTCTTTCTAAGGTCATGGATACGCTGATAAACTATCAGCTCAAGAAATATCTCGAAGACCAAAAGCTTCTAAATGACCGGCAGTACGGCTATCGCAGCAATAGGTCCACTGGTCTGTATCTGATGGTTTATCTCACCAAAGAGTGGAACAAGTCTTTACATAGTTTTGGAAAAAGTAAGATTGTTGCACTTGATATTTCAAAGGCACTTGATAAAGTCGGGCATCTTGCTCTTTTATCGAAAATGCGTGCTTCCGGTATTTATGAATCCCTCCTTCGTTGAAATAGAAACTTCCTTTCGAACTACTCAATACAATTTGAATTGGACGGATTCAAGTCTGAAACCCACAATTTAAATGCTGGTGTGCCCCAGGGCTCCGTTTTGTTTCCGACCCTCTAACTTCTAATCCAATATATCCCCCTCCTGCCCCTATCCGTGAGTGCACTTACATCAATGAGACCGAACATCTCGAGATTCTCGGTATGTGCACCACTGACCATCTCTTGTGGAATGAGCATATATGCGATTTCGCCAAAACCGTAGTAATCGGGCTTCCAGGAATACCCATCAGCTTGCCCTGGAGCCTTACTGCGGACATACCTACTCTTAAGTATAGCGAATCGTTCTTTAGCCGTACTACGCGAATGTGGAACTCCATTCAACACACTGTCTTTCCCAATCATTGCAATGTTGAAGAATCCAAGACAGACAGTTACTTTCCAACCTCTTCCTTAATTCCTAATGCGCTCACCACTGTGCCTCTGGCATAATAAGGGTATAAAAATGCCCCAAAGTCTTACGGTCGCATCTTTTCCAACATTTCTTTAGTTTTTTCACTTAATATGTTTCCATTTCACCAATAAAACAACTGAAGTTATCTCCACATGGTTTTTTATTCTACGTGGTTTTTGTTTTTTTTTACAATCATTTATTGAAAATTAACACTTAACATCTCTTTTGCGCCGATACTTTTGTATGCACTTGTTTTTTTTTTTTTTTTTTAATTCAAATGAATTCTACTGTATTTAATTTATTTTAAATGTGACCTGCATAAAAAAGGTTATACAAGTTTATTTTTAAGACTTAGCTGACTAGAGTGTGATATAGAGAGTGGGTGTGTTTTGTGTCTGTGTATCATGAGAGATGCAGTAAACAAAGAAAACAACAATAAACAACAAATATTTGTTATAAATAAAATATTGTTATGATGCTGCAATATTTATTATTTTTTATCATTTTTAATAAAGTGATTGTCTTTATTTTTTATTTTTTGTTTTTAAATACTAACATTTAAACGTACGGTGCTTTTTAAGCATGAGATGTTTTCTATTATTTATTAATACATTTCTACATGACAGAAAGAACAAAGTTTTAAAATTGAGTAAAACTTAAAACTTAATAGTAGCATAAACATATTTTTTCACTTAAAGAAATAACAACTTTTAAATATTTAATAATTTTTAAAAAATTGGATTTGTGATTCGCAGTTTTGTTTATAGTTTTTCTTTTTTTTTTTACAACGTAAGCATAGTCTTAGCTTTTAACCCCTTTATTTAAGATTGTTTTGTTAAACATTTGTTTTAAATCTTTTATATTTTTTTAAAATTGTTTTAT
This sequence comes from Sphaerophoria taeniata, assembly GCA_943590905.1. NCBI lineage: Eukaryota > Metazoa > Arthropoda > Insecta > Diptera > Syrphidae > Sphaerophoria > Sphaerophoria taeniata. The sequence continues at coordinate 2,537,025 of OX016540.1, forward strand.
TATAGAAAAAATGCTGGGTAAAAGTTTTGACTCTAAAAAATTGATTCTTCTTACTTTCAAGTACAAATTGTTTTACTCTTAGTTTTTAATGTAACGCTGTTGTCTTTTTTTGACTTAGTAGTAACCACTTGCTGCAAAATGATCTTTAAAAAGAGTTTGATAAAAGAAATGAGAAATAAAATTAGTTGTATTTAAATTTTATAGAAGAGAAAATGTATCAATTTTAATGTTGAATGTTCTTGCAACTACGTGACATGTTCAGAAAATAATAAGAAGCTTATCTGTTCGATATTGATTATCTAAAATTAAACTAAGGAAGTTCGTTCGTCAAAATTAAAAGAGTTTTGTAATAAAATATGAAAATAAAAAAGATAGGTACAACCCTCAAAGTTTGGCGGAACTTTTTTAAAAATCCCTTTCGGGAAATGTTTTCTAATTAAAATAAGCTGTCAGAAATTAGGTGCTCAACTACAATAACACGGTCAACATTTTGACTCTCTGAACCCACAGTGATGTCAAAGTCTGTTACGAGTGTGCTGTCATGTTCGTCGTAAGATCTTCAATGAGAAATGCTGTAGAAAGCGTTAAAGTTCAAGTTTATTTTGCTTATAAACAGTTAAATAGAATTAAAAAAGTATTCGTCGTTTGCGACCCAAGAAAATGTTTTAAGGACAACGAATTTCGGATATGCACGTGGAATGTTAGGTCCCTTAATAGACCGCGTGCTGCCGGAAAACTAGCGGAGACCCTCAACTGCTACAAAGCAGACATTACCGCTATCCAGGAAATGCGATGGGATGGACCGGGCAAAAGGAGGATGAAAAACTGCGACATTAAGTATGGTAATTGTTACCGAGAACAACAGCAGCGGTTCTTTGGGTGCGGATTCGTCATGTGAAGCTGACTCAGGCAAAAAGGGTTGGGCTTCAAATGTGTAAGCGAACGCATCACGACGGTCCGAATCAAGGATAAATTCGGCAAAATTAGCCTAATATGCCCCCACAGAAGAGAAAAAAGCGACTCTAAAGACGAGTTCTACGAGCTCCTCGACAAAATATATGAGAAATGTCCTAGCTATGACATTAAAATTGTCCTCGACGATTTTAACACATAGCTGGGAAAAGAGGACATATTTGGTGGAACAGTCGGAAACAGCCTGCACGACACCAATTTTGATGATGGATTCAGGCTGATCGATTTTGCTGTGTGGCGAAATGTTGTGGTAGCAACATCCATAAAGAAACATGGAGATTCTAGATGTTCAAACTTTCCGAGGAGTAAAAATCGACTCGGACCACTACCTCGTCGTAGCAAAGACAGTGCTGTGAATGTGAATATCCCGGCAACAGCCAAAACAAGGAAATGCTGCAAGAAAATTTGACATTGGACGCCTATAATCGCAAAAGATCGCCAAATTCTTCTATGATCGAGTATAACGGCGACGACAAAGAGGAAGAATGCATGCCCGATGAACGGAACCTCAGTAATGCTGTCCTATCGTGAAGAAGGGAGATCCTCTAAACTGCGCCAACTAGAGAGGAATCAATCTACTAAACAACGCCTACAAGGCTACAAGATCCTCTCTGCAGTCATATGTGAAGGTCTGAAGCCTTTCGTCAACAATCTCATCGGTCCTTATCAATGTGGCTTCAGACCAGGAAAGTCAACCATCAAACAAATTTTTAATGTGCGGCAGATCCTGGAAAAAACCTATGAACTCCAAATCGATACGCATCGATTTTAAGGCCGCGTATGACAGCATCGACAGAGACGAACTGTATAAATTGATTTGATTTTTTGACCAATTTTTGTAATTAATGTAGTAAGTGGAATATAGTTTTCCGTCGGCTTTTTTGGTCGCTGTAATTTTTGCAATGAAACAATTAAGTTACATTCACTTTCCCAACGTTTCGGCAGGGATTGCTGCCTTCTTCAGGGGAACTTTATTAACACAAAAATACAAATAATCTTAGTTAGATCAGTGGAAGATTCTCGACTTTTGTCTTAAAGAAAACAATTTTCTTCAATACCAGGACACTATTTACAGACAAATTTTTGGAATGCCCATGGGCAACCCGCTATCTCCGACGATTGCAGATCTAGTTTTGGACTATGTCTTAGATGAATGTTTAAACAACATCAATGAAAAACCTACGTTCATAGCAAAATATGTTGACGACATATTTGCAATTATAGACATAAGAAACATAGACAAAGTACTAACAATTCTAAACGGATTCCACCCAAAAATTCAATTTACAATCGAAAACGAACTCAACAAAACAATAACTTTCTTAGATGTTAAAATCTACCGTGAAGATAATCGTTTGCTATTCGACTGGTATCAAAAACCAACAGCGTCTAGAAGACTAATCAATTTCAGATCTAACCAAGCAAGGCACATCATCATCAATACTGCGTCCAACCTCGTGAATAAAATTTTCAAAATAAGTGATGCACGATTCCACGCTGCCAACGAGAAAAAAGTCATCAGAATCTTAAGCGACAATGGTTATCCTTCTACCATAATTCGCAGTCTTCTTTTTAAGCATAAAATGCAAATTCCACGTGAAAATAATGACGAACCAATTAGAACGTACCACAAAAGCATAGTTTACGTCCCAACTTTATCCGACAACTTCAAAACATCTATTTCCAAAAATTTGACAGATGTTCGCCTTGCCTTCAAATCAAACAAAACACTTGACCATTGTTTTACTAAACTTAAGACGAAACCTGATAAGGACAAACAAACAGATGTGATCTACAAAATTAACTGCAATGGCAAACCAAATGAACCGTGCAACCTGTGTTATATTGGGACCACAAAACAACTTCTTAGACAACGCATCTCTGATCATAAATCCGACATTAAACTTAAAAACTCTGAAAAGACAGCCCTGGCCAGTCACAGCATTGAAAGCGGTCATTCTCCAAACTTTGAAGGCGTGGAAGTTCTACAGACGGAGAAACATGTTTCGAAACGATACACGTTAGAAACATTACATATTCTCAACAACAAAAACAACATGAATAGAAAACAAGACACTCAAAACATCTCTGCTGTCTATTGCTCTCTTCTTTCTTCTTAAATGTAATTTGTGCTCTATTCAAAAACAGACTAAACATCATTCCTCGAAGTGCTAACCATATATTTATTATTTATTTTCAATTTATATAAATGTTTTGACAATCCATTTTTCCTATTTTGCTTAAGTGAGTAAACTTTATTGTTTTTGTATTCCACTGATCTAACTAAGATTATTTGTATTTTTGTGTTAATAAAGTTCCCCTGAAGAAGGCAGCAATCCCTGCCGAAACGTTGGGAAAGTGAATGTAACTTAATTGTTTCATTGCAAAAATTACAGCGACCAAAAAAGCCGACGGAAAACTATATGCCACTTACTACATTATTTACGAACTGTATAAAGCTATGTCTGGTTTTGGCTAAGAAAGCAATTGAGTGGAAAAGCCCTCTATCGATCAACTAAGGTAAAACTGTATAACACCCTTATCATCCCAGTCGTGCTGTATGGTGCAGAAGGATGGACCTTGACAAAATCGGATGAATGTGCCTAAGGCTGTTTCGAGAAGAAAGTTCTTCGGGTCATCTTTGACCCCGTGTGCATTGATGGGGAATGGAGAAGAAGATACAACAGCGCACCGGGTTGTACAACGACGTGGACCTAGCCAGAAGGGTCAAGGTGCAAAGACTCAGATGGCTCGGTCATTTAGAGCGGATGGACACCAATGCTATGGCCTGGAAAGCCTTCGACACTATTCCCCAGGGATGTAGAAGTAGATGAAGACCGTGTCTCAGGTGGCGCACCCAAGTGGAAGAGGACCTCACTCAACTTATAGTGCAAAACTAGAGCCAGCTTGCTAGGAACCGAGCTGGCTGGCAGAGACTGTTGGTTGAGGCCCAAGTCCACAAAGGACTGTAGTGCCACCTTAATTAAGTAAGTATTCGTCGTTTCCTCCTTATAGCATGAACAATCTGAACTGTTTTAAAGTTTTTACAATGTAATTTGAACGAAAGATTAATTTGATTGGTTCTCCATGATTCTCATCAATTCGAGTCTTATAAACTCCATGTTTATTGAAAAAGCATGTGGCCTAATTCATATAGAATCTCCTTAATTTCCATGGCTTTGAATGACAAAAAGTAGAAGATTGGTTTGCGGTCAAATGGCTTGCATATCAACTTATGCCGTTTGCGTTTTTTTGAAGACAACCCAATGCCTTTGATATTTAACGTTCACCGTGTGATTGTATGTAGTTTAAAAACAGTGAAAGTAAAAACAAAAGCAAATAGAGACCAACAAAATCGTGTTTTTAGACCAAAATTCGTCAAAATATTTTTTCAATAGTCAATATTTCTCGAAGAGTGCAAATTTATGCAAAATCTCACTAAAACCTAAGTATTTGCTTTCAATATTGCTTAATATTTTTGTGTAAGTATTGCGTTAATGTAAAATTAAAATGAAAGATATTATGTTAAATTTTTCTAAAAATAAAACCGAAAATAGGACAGAAAATTATAGCACAGCTCAATAAAACTTCACAACTAAACTTACTCTTCATTTTATTGAAATAATTTTTTTATAAATAGCTTGCTTTTACTTACGTTATTTATCCAAAATTTACGGCAAAGTTAATCACCTGATACTTATGCAACTAAGGACAATACAATATGCACATTTTCTAAGCGTCTAATTAATGTTTTTTGTTGTGTTTTAATTATTTTTAATTTTGTTTATTTTTTTATTTGAGGTATTTAAGACAGTTTACAAGCATTTACCTAACGCAATAATTTGTTTTAAATAATAAATTAATTTTGAAGTTGGTAATTCTAATTTAAAATTTTATTTATGTTTAATTGTTTTTTTGTCTATACGGTAATACATTTTTAAGCATAATTTTGTGAAAGTCTAATAAACAACTCAACCACGAAAGCAATTCAAAAGCAAACCAAAGAAATATTTTATTTTGATGTAAGCAACAATTTAGCCAAATTGATTATTAATTTTTGACCATAAAACTTCATCGATCAAATCTATAAATATTTAAATAAAAATGTAAAATAATAGAAAATTAATTTGTTAATAATTTTTTGTTTTTGTTAGTTATTATTTTTAATTCTAATTTAGGCGAATTCGGGAGGAGTTCATCCAACAACAGGGACGCATCATCTACTAAAATTTCTACGATATAATTTCAACGCAGGACTTTTACAAAACACAAAAGGAAACGACACACTGGGTTGCCTTAAAATTCTTATTCTACATTAATAGTTGTTTAGTTTCTCATTTATTTTTTGTTTAATATTTTTGCGTGCGGTTTTCTAATCTAAGATCTTACATGAATACAAAAAATTTCATCATTCTTTAAATACTTAAGTTTTGTATATACCACACATGTAAAGTCTCCGTAAAAGGTTTATCAATGTGTATAATTGTATATAGTATTAAGTTGCTAGTTTTTAACAAAAAAAAAAAACACATTCGGTTTCAGCAGGAAAATGCACAGTTATTATCGTTTTAATAATATAATTTTATGTTTGGAGAACTTAAATGGGCTGTTGTAACGAACTTCTGGAACTGGTTTTCGAATGCACTGGATGTTAAAATTTGTTTGAGGTTTAAAATAAGAAACAGAAAATTTAAACGTTAAGTTTTCCTATTGTAATATTTGGAGGAATTCTCAAAATTTACTGGAAAATTGATGAACAACAAGAAATATTGATTTAAATTAAGAAAAACATCCAACATTCAGCATGCTTGTTTGCTATAACATTTACTTACCATGTTTGGTTTTTTAAATTGACCGAAGCTCAATTATAAAGGTTTTTACTTAATTTTTGTGAATTATAAATGAGTAGTTCTCCTGATTCCTCGATTGATAGCACCTAAAGAAACTAGTCCACTGCTCCATCATGGCGGAAAATAAGAGTACCGCCATCTTAAGCGCGTTGTTGTGATCAACACTTGATTTAAAGTCTTCTAACTAGATTCAACTTATTGTTTTATAGATTGATGAGGTCTTTCATGTTTTTGAAAAACGACGATTACTGAGTAAAGCGAGAAACAGATTGAACCAGCAACAGCAACAGCAACAGCGGCGGCCATTGTTTTAGAGCCCATGTATTTTAATCGTCCGACACAGAATATACCAGCACCAGCAACGTCAACAGCGTCGTTTGGTCAAAGTCCTAAATTTGATTGTGCTGGTCCATTGCTGACAACTTTCAATGTACAAAATTCAGAGGCGCCAAACAACAAAAAATAAAACAAACATGAAAACAAGGAGAACGAAATGTCAAAACAGATGAAATGACGTCGCTGGTGGCTGGTGGCAATGTGTTTGGAAAATATTTGCTGGCCAGCGTTAGGTTAGTTAGGTTAGGTTTAGGGGCTGACAGTTGATGTTTTTACCGTCACACTTGAGTATTGCTACTCAAGCTAATAAGAAAAACCTATGTGTTCAGTTAGTCAAGCCATTTAGAGGCTTTGACGAAATTCAGGATGTTAGTACCTGGCGTACTAGAGAGTTCTTCTAAATCCCCGAAGAAATAGTTGCCAAGCAGTTTCTTCCTTTGATGGGAAAGTGCGGGACAGTGACACAGAAAGTGCGAAGTGTCCTCATGCACCTCCTCGTCACCGCATCCTCTGCATAGATCATCTGAACTGATTCTCATCTTTTTCATATGATAACCTAACAGATTGTGTCCGGTGAAGTGATCCCTTGTGTAGCTGCATAATTTTTTCCGTTCTTTGTTTGTTAAAACAGGGCCAGATCTGTCTTGTTGTGCCGCAGGTGTCAAGAAGATTCCACCTTTCATCGGCCTTGATAGTTATTCTTTTTGAGATTTCCTGTTTTAGATAACAGGTAGGGGTGCTAACTAGCTGAGCTTGGCTTACGTCAAGCATTGACCCTAATCTTGCTAATTCATCGGCTTTCTCATTGCCTAGTATATCGCTGTGGCCTGGGACCCAGCAGAGTCTAATGTGCTGTGCGCCAAGAACCTTAAGCTCTTCGCGGCAGCATGAAACAAGGTTTGATTTTGCCTCAGTTGCAGTAATCGCTTTTATTGCCGCTTGGCTATCAATGTAAAAGGTGATATCAGCTCGTGGTATCGACATCATTGATACCTTTTTAGCAGCTGTTGTCACTGCCAGGACCTCCGCTTGGAAGACGCTACTGTAGTCTGGAAGCCTAAGCGAGGCGGTTAACCTGAGAGATTCGGAATAGAAGCCTGCTCCTACACCAGTGTCCACTTTAGAGCCATCAGTATAGATAGCTATTGACGACTCACTGGAGTATGGTATATTATCTATCCATTCCTCTCTGCTTGGGATGGTAGCCTGGAATGGTTTGTGAAAGTCAAGTTCAGATATTTTATAGTCTGTTGTAGTTGTTTCAGAATGTTCTAAGTTTTTAGAGCCGCAAATGAAAAGCACAGGTTAGCTTGTAATTCATTAGCCTGGCGGCTTAAAAATTCTGTAATTATATTTATTTTTAGATATAAGTATTCGTACAATCTTTTTCTAATTACCTTAGTTAACAAATTATAAAAAATTCAAGTTAGAAAATTTTACTTTTATTTCTGCAACAGATTTGTTCTTAACCATTAAAGAGTCAATCGAGAAAGAACGAGAAAAATTAGGTTTGGTTAAATTACATGTGCAAAATGTAAATGATAACTCAGCATTTGCATGTGCAAGTGCAAGTGCAATAAATTTGTTTTAGGATGACGATGCAGATGTCGTTAACAGTAGTACTATGACCCATAACTTTATGAAGGATCTGGGCATGTCCTATGGAACTGTTTTTCCAGACTTTAGTTTGAGTAAGTCTCAGGGCACTTTTGGCCGCAGATTCTTGAACAAAGAGGTCTAGGGGAATAAGATTGAGTATAACTTCCAGTCCCGCAGTTGGAGTGGATCTTATTGCCCCCGTAATGCCAGTGCACGCAAGTCTTGGAACTTTTGTCAAAGTTTTCAGGTTCGTGCTCTTTTCTTAAGCTTTCCACCATACCAAATTACCGTAGGTTAGTATTGGTCTGATTATTGCCGAATACATCCATCTGATAATTTTAGGGTTTGGTCCCCAGGTTTTCCCGAAAATTCAATTGGAGTGGATGCCTTTTTGAATCTAACTTTGGTGTTCAGGCCCCAGTTTAGTTTTTTATCTAAGATCACACCGAGATACTTTGCGTGATCAGAGATTTTGAGAGGGCAGCCTTCAATTGAAGGTATTTTAAAATCGGGTATTTTGCGTTTGTTAGTAAATAGCACTTGTTCTGTTTTAGCTGGATTGACTGTCAGCCCACAGTTCTTAGTCCATTTGCTTACCAACGACAGGGCGTATTCCGTTTGTTCACTTATAGTGGGCAGGAACCTGCCAGTCGCTAGTAATGCAAGATCATCAGCGTAGGCTACTTTCCTTACTCCACTTGATTTCAATTTAGAGAGTATGCCGTTCATGACAAGAACCCAGAGTTCTGCTGGCCAGCGTGCTGTTTGCTGTTGACGGTGCTGGTGCTGTTGCTGATTCAATCTGTTTCACGCATAACACCTAACTGTACGAAAATGAAAAAAATTCAAACTGTACCAAAACCAATTGATAGAGACAGAGACAGAAACAAATACGCGTTTAGTTTAAAATTGTGAGCCAACGGCGACACACGTAGAAAAAACCAGTGTTTAATAAACTCTTGATTTTTAATAAAGAAATTGCAGAATCTTTAATTGAAAAAAAAGAAGAAATGAAAACGTGTCACTGGAAAATAGATACAGTTTCTTTGTTCTAAGCACTTACCTGGAATTGAATTCAAATAAAAAAGGAACCAAATAAAAACCAACAGATGCTCAAATAGATTGATCGGCTTTATTGCTCAACACTTAAGTTACATAAAAATATCGTATCAAAAACATAAGAAAATTGAACAATGCATTTTCAAATCGTATGACTAATTCAAAAATTAAAAACTTAACATTGTACATTTACAAAAAAAAAGAAAACAACTATAATAAGGTAAAACCATCGAGTGTGCTTGTGGCCAATTGAGTAACGTTTTTCTATAACGACATTTTAACTGTAACAAGTGATTAAAAAATAATTTAACGAAAACAAACATAGAGACAACGAACAAAGTTTTGTAGAAATTGCGACTTTATTGGTTCTACTTCTACTGTGCAAGGCATTTGTGTTCGTTTTATTGAATTTAAAATGTTCAGACTACCAACATCAGTCATAACTTTTGCCCATGTTTAGCAACATTAAAATAATTGAGTAGTTTTAGCTTTTTCTTTAACTGACTGACAGATGGATTGACTGATGACTGATCTTGATTGACTTCTAAACGGTTAGTGATCGGATCATGGGACACATTTGATTGGAGTGAAATACAATTTCGACGTCTCTGTTGGCGATTTCCGAGAGACTTCCACCGAAACATGCTCCATTTCTTTTTGAATGCCTTTTGACCATCACATTTAGAACAGCCGGGCAAGTGGAAATTGTCATTTCGAATTGGAGAGGGTGAATTTTCCAAGTCAGGATTGACAGTTGTAATATCTTTAACTAAATCTGGTTGGGACCCATGATCCAAATCACTTGCCATTATTTTTTCAGTTGAAATGCATGTGTCCCATGCAGCTACTGGAAGTGAAATTGGGCGCATTCTTAACATTTCGGGATGAATATAACATCTACTAAAATAAACCGTTTCCGTAGATTTAGACATACCTGCACGTTCGTCATGGTATTCATCGTCGTCTGATGATTCAAGGCGATCTTCAACGAGAGATGTTTGCCGTGATAGACCCTTTGATTTTAAATAAAAAGAAAAGAGCAGAATTTTAAGAAATCTGTAAACGATAGATTTTGTTTTCGATGTGCAACATCCAGATGTTGCAGCAGTATTTCGTAAAACTTGCTTCAGCTTTACAATTTGATAGAACAACTTTTATCAGTTGCATCACTTTCACTCTAAAACATGTTGCAGCAACATTTTATAAGAAACTCAATTCTTTGTGCTTGCAGGCTAGAATATATTGTTGCTACAACTTTTTCAACATGATCAATAGCACTGAAAAATTTGTAAGATTTTTTTAGGGATTCTACCAAACCTACCGTATTATGACGTCTTCTTGGCGGTGATCTCTTATTCCACAAAGCTTCTAATTGATCAAAATGCTGTGACTGTGCCAAAGCTGCTTGTTCGGGACCGAGATTTGTTTGAGACGTCAGTGTTTTCATCTCTGCAATTTTCGAGATTTCCTCCATACTAGCTGACACCGAAAACCGCCTCTTCAACCTCTCATCTACTTGTGCCATCATCACCGACGATGTCAAATGACCGTACTTCTTCTGCCAAGTATAAGTGTCAAGAGAGACTTCTTTTTTGAGTAGACGTTTCATTTGACGTTTTGGACCCTGAGGTCGAAGATCTAACAAAGAGCAAAGCAACATTAACAATCAGAAAGTTGTCATAGCACTTCGAACTTACCTTCAACGTCTCTAGCTGGTGCTGAATAAGTTGGAAGCTTAACATATTGTGCTGGTGTATTGTGCAAGCAGATCACTGGCAAATTAAAACTATCTATAAGTTGAATGAGAATTCTCGAACAGTCCAAGCTTATGTCGAAACGCGCAAAGGACACATGAAGTTGCAAAGAAGTTAAGGCTAGACCACGCTTCGTCTCCCAAACGATAATATTTTTGTCATCGCTACCTGAGACAGCCGTTGTTCCTATTGAAACCAAAGGAAAGTTGGAAGAGTTTCATACAAAAAACAAAAGTTTGATCTCACCATCAGCTGATACTTTGACACAAGTCACTTGACCTAAATGACCAGCAAGAGTGTGAAGCTCCTCGCCTGTATGTAAATCCCATAAAATTAGATTAAAGTCCTTCGAGCCGGAAATCACTTGTGTCTTGTTTGTCACTGATACTGTCACACAAGTCACAGCATCTGTATGACCAACTAGAACCTGGGCCAATTTGCCACCCGTTGCTTGCCAGACCTTCAGAGACATATCCTTGGAGCCAGTTATCACATACAAACTATCAGCTGTGATTGTGAAGCAAGTGATATCGTCCGAATGTGACACTGAGTATTTCTCATCTTCCCTTGTGAGGGAATAGATTTTAAGACTATTATCACCGTTTGAGGAGACCTATTTTCCGATTGATCAAAATTAACAGGGTTCGGAAGCAGCAGCAGTACTACTTACAGCAAACTTCATGTTGTTGGTGCAACAAAGACTCTTGAAGGGTCCCTGGATGGTTTGAAGAAGGGTCGCTGCCTCAGCTAGCCAAACATACAAAAATCCCTCTCGATCCGAGGAGATAACCCTCCGCGAATCCATCAAGACCACTACGCACGTGATGGTTGTGGTGTGGTTCTATAACATTAAAAACAATTTGTTCAACATGATTAGTGTTAGAGAAAAATCCCATCACGTCGAACGGATTCCATAGCAACAAGGTTACTCACCTTAAACCGTGTCACAACTTCTCCTTGGTTAATTCCCCAAATGCTAACAGTCTTATCATCCGAACCGCATGCCAAAAACTCACTATTCGGTGCAAAATGGAGGCATGTCACAGCACCCGTGTGTCCATCGCAAGTCATTTGATATTCCGGTGTGTTGTTCACCTTCAAAATATGAACACTCTTGCCTGAGGCAATGGCAGCCAACTGAGAATCCCTGGACACATCGAAACAGCTTATCGGTGGCAGAGTAGTCGATGGGGAGCGTTGCGATTGCATACGCTTGAGCGAGCGTTTGCGTCGTTGATTGTGTGAGTAAGGATGTACGTAGAGCTCCTCATTACGGAACGAATAGAAGGTGATTTTATTTCCACCGACTGTAATTAGGAAATCATCGTTGTCCATGGCATAGACGGCGGTTACTGGTCCCGGATTTGGTGGCATCGAGCGGATGAGTTTTCCCGAATGCATGTCAAAAATTAAGGCTCGTGTGTCGTCGCAGCCGACCACTGCTCTTTGGCTGTCCTTAGCAATTGACAAAGTTCGTATCTGCGAAGCGGGGGAGGATGAAAATATAATTTTTAAATTCAAGATCCTCTTAACCTGGCATGTGGGAACGGGAAGGTGATAGTTAATGTATTCATTACCTTGGATTTGTGTCCTTTGAGAGTGTGTAGCTCGGTGCCAGTCGCCAGGGTACGCAGATATAAACCATTGTCCTCACAGTGAGCCAGCAGGAATACCTGTTGAGGGAGGAAAAATCAAGTTTTATTTTCGTTCTTTTAAGTAATCATTCTCCGAAGGCTTTCAGGTTCCAAAGGTTGGAATTTCGAAGAACCCCGTGACTGAGCTATTTGATTAAATGGGTGGAGATTGGATGGCGGTAGCGGAAGTGGATGACGTGTATAAATAAATCGATAAAGTGAAGGTGTGGGTGAAAAAGCAAAATCAGAACAGGTGGTCGATATTTTGTTGGCATTTTCCTTCTTTCTTTATTATACATTTTTTTTTTTGAAAAACCAACCAGGATGCGGCGTTAATTTAGACAAGGCTCCCTCGACACCCGGACCCGACACTTTGCTTAGCAGTTCACCAGATAAAATACTTGTTTAGCAATATTTTTCGGTTTTCCAAGGGAATGAAAAATGATTTTCTTGAGTATTATCGATGTGAAGTGCTGGTTCGACACCACCATCGCGCCGGGGTGCCCCCTTCGATGATGATGACGATGATGGGTGCCTAAAGCGTGACTATTGTAGAGGTGATGGCGAAAACTGAAAAGTATTTACCAAGAGATTTTCAAGGAAAATCCTTGTGGCAGCACAAAAGTTAACTGCTATTAAATAATTTGCTGGTAAATATTTGATGTTTGGCGAATTTAAGGCAGATGCTGCGCATGTTGAAGATATTTTCTTTGGAAAGAGATTTTATTTTTAAAACACACGGAAGAGAGGGGCGCAGGTAGGAAAGGTAGCTTGCTAATTAGTTTGATGAAATTTTTGTGCTTAGAGAAATGTCGATAATAATAGAATGTAAAACCGATTGTGAGCACTGATGATTAATTGAGAACGACCTGGATTATTTTGATATTTTCACATTGCCAACAATTTATTGTGGTGTTCCGTTCTTGTCACCAAAGACGAGTTTCACGAGCTACTTGACAAAACATATGAGCAATGCCCGAGCTACGAAATTAAAATTGTCCTCGGCCATTTTAACGCAAGGCTGGGAAAAGAGGACATCTTTGATGGAACAGTCGGAAAGCACAGCCTGCACGACAACACTTCCGACAAGGGATTCAGGCTGATCGATTTTGCTGCATGGTTCCCACATCTCAACATCCATAAATAAACATCGAGATCTCCTGACCAATTAACCGTCAACTAGATTGATCACATTGCGATCGACGGAAAGCACTTGTCCAGCATTCTAGATGTTCGAACATTCCGAGGAGCCAACATCGACTCGGACCAGCTACGAATATCCCGACAACGGCCAAAACAAGGATTTTCCGGCTCAAGGTCATCGAGCAAGAACCGATGCCTGCAGAGATAAACAAGCGAACATCATAGTAGAATAGCAGTCGATGCTGGTAAGTTGGCAAGACCACTTCTGTAGACTGTATAACGGTGACGACGAACAAATTCCCACCGTCGTCAGGTAGGAGCCTTTCATCGGACACGATGATAGATAACAACTCCGTGAACCCGACCGAGAAGAAGTGAAAACGGCAATATCAGCTGAAAAAGCAGCAGGTGGCGATATAGATAGGTGCATGCACCAAAGCATCTGTTAGATATGGTCGAAGGAATGCATGCACGATGCATGGAACCTCAGCATTGTTTGTCCGAAGAAGGAGATCCGCTAAACTGCGCCAACTACCGAGGAATCAGCCTACTTAACATCGCCTACAAGATCCGCTCTGCCATTATGTGAATGTCTGAATCTGAAGCCTTTCGTCAACAATCTGATTGGTCCGTATCAATGTGGCTACAGACCAGGAAAGTCCACTATCGACCGAATTTTCCCTTTGCGGCAGATCCTGGAAAAAATCTATGAATTCCAAATCGATACCCACCACCTTTTCATCGATTTCAAGGCCGCGTACGAGAGCATCTACAGAGACGAAATGTATGAAGCAATGTCTAGTTTTGACATCCCTACCAAGCTCGTTTCCTTGAGCAAAATGACGATGGAGAATCACGCTGAGCCATCAAGGTTAGCAACGAGCTTATGGAATCTTTCGACGTCAAAAAAGGATTCAGACAAGTCGATGCACTGTCATGTGATTTCTTTAACATCGTTCTTGAGAAGATAGTGGCAAACGCTAACGTCAACACCAGAGGCACTATCTTATCTCCCAAAAGTCTGTTCAACTTCTCGCGTACGCCGATGTATAATTGATATAATGGAAAGAACATAGCTTGATGTCAATGGCGCCTTTGTGAGAATTGAGACAGAAGCGGTAGAAATGGGTTACGCGGTAAATGAGCAAAAAACGAGGAAAGGCACCTAACAGAACGTCAAAATAGACGCATACAACTTCCAGGTATTACCTAGAAGTTGTATGCGTCTAGTCTACCTAGGCTCCGCTATTAACATCTGCGCCGAGATAAGACGAAGTATAACTCCTGCTAATCGCTGTTTCTTATGGGGCTAAGAAAGCAATTGAGTGGAAAAGCCTTCTCTTGACAAAATCGAATGAATGTACCTTAGGATGTTTCGAGAGGCAAGTTCTTGTGGTCATCTTTGGTCCCGTGTGCATTGATGGGGAATGGAGAAGAAGATACAACAGCGAACTTTACGGGTTGTACATCGACGTGGACCTAACCAGAAAGGTCAAGGTCCAGAGACTCAGATGGCTGGGTCATTTAGAGCGGATGGATAGGTACGTATGCTACGGCCCGAGGGACGTTGAAAAAGTGGAAGACCACGACTCAGGTGGCGCACCCAAGTTCAAGACGACCTCAATCAACTTGAAGTGCAAAACTGGAGAAAACTAGGTAGGGACCGATCTGGCTGGCAGAGATAGTTGGTTGAGGCCCAATTCCACAACGGACTGTAGCGTCACCTTAAGTAAGTAAGTTCCTTTCTAGTAGAAGACTGCACAGAAGTTACAATTTTACTTCCACAATGACGACAAAATGAAAATCGTAAAAAAATTCACTTCATTCCGAATAATGTTAAATTCCAAGAAAATGTCAGAATCCTAGTCGTCAAAAGGTTTTACCCTCGATTGCATGACATGTGCCTCCTTTTGTAGAAAATCCCACAGAAGGAGAAAACAAAATCTCAAACGTTCTTCCAATTTAATTGGCCAAATATTCCTCAAGACTAAAAGAAGAAAAATCGAAAATTAGACTCCCGTGTCAGTCCTCACTTGAGAGAAATTCAATAAATCCATCATCAATTTTCATAAATCGAAACAAGAAAAGCATTTTATATTCGCATCACGTGCCATGTTCTAAAATGACACTCATCTCATCTCTTCTTATTTATGTAATGTCTTTGAAAAATCTCTCGATTCGATAAATGTAAAAGTCTAATCCACCCACCGCGCCCCCAGGCGAAGTTTCTCAATATTCAAATAAGAACACAACAAATTAAAAGTCTCCTTTTAGGCTCCTCTTTATTGTTAAGCAGATTAGGGTTGACTCGCTGTATTGAATTTAAATCCGTTCAAATATCAATCAAATCCTTTCAATGCCAGGATATGGATCCCGATGTATCCTGTATCCAAAAGCGAACCGACAAACCCGGTTAAATGAAATTTTAAATGAAATGACAGAGCTGTAATGACGTCTTAAATCCGGCTCTTTCAGCTATATGAAAAAGTCTTGACTGGTAAACATGTCTATTTTCGCTGACATTTCTCCATCAGTTTACTCCCAGTCTATTGTTTGATTTTGAAAGTCTTAGCATTTTTGAAAAAAAGGAGGGGATTGAAAAAAAAAAAAACCAAATGCGTTAAATTGTGCGAGTAAGAATGTCTATCGAATCGACTAGCCGAACTCCGCCCGCGCGCCATCCCTCCACTGTTATCCTTGCAGCAGTTTTGAGGTTTCGTAAAAAAAAATACCCCGAAGGATTCCATATTTTTTTGTAATGAAAAAAAAGAAAGAACAAAAGAATCTTTTTCCAAAGAACAAAAAAGGCAAATCAACAAAAAATGTTCTAAAGCACAATATGTTCTTCCATCCGGATTTCCTCCCATCCCAGCGGCAAAAAAGAGTCTTGTAACCCT
Organism: Sphaerophoria taeniata; assembly: GCA_943590905.1. Classification (NCBI taxonomy): domain Eukaryota; kingdom Metazoa; phylum Arthropoda; class Insecta; order Diptera; family Syrphidae; genus Sphaerophoria; species Sphaerophoria taeniata. The sequence goes on from OX016540.1 coordinate 2,553,269, forward strand.
GAAAGGCATGATGGAGCTCTTATTTTATATCCAAACTCTGTAGGGTAAGAACGAAGTCTCCCGAACTCCCTGCGGCAACAGGAAGTGGAGAATTTCTGTCAAAGTATAAATCGGAATAGAAAGGACTAAGGATAATCTCAGTTACCGGAATTTTGCTTCCTTATCTCTATGCTTTAATAGACAGTCCAAATAATAATAATAAATGAATTCCCGGATATGTATCCGTCGACGATGCCACGCTTCTTCCAACCCACCAAAAAGGACCGCACACAAAAAGAAAAGAGCGCAACAAAACTTACCGAATCACACGATATGTCTATTCTCATCACAGGACTAGCCATTGTCATTGTATTAAGTAAGGTATAATCCTCCAAGGACCATAAACAGATGAGTTTGTCATGACTGGCCGAGATGAGTACATCGCAGGCGGAGCTCACTTTGACGGATGTCACTGGACCGCGATGGTGTTCGATTTTTTGAAGCTAAAAGAAAAAGAAAACAAATTATTAATATGGAATGAATGAAGCACGTAAAAAAACACAGAGGGGCCCGAAATACGTACAGAGCCTTAATAGGGTAGATTACTGTCGTAAAGATAAGAAGCCACCATGTGGAAGTCATTTGTGATGGTTAAATAAGTTAATTTCAAGTAAATGGAAGACCTATTAATTTTGTGCCATAATTGGGAGGATATTGTGTGATTTATCTTAATTATAATCTCTTGAAGTTGGAAAATGCTAAACTGGAATAAATTGCTTTAAGTGGTTTTGTAATTTGTTTCCGGTTGTTGGTGGGCCGCGAAATTTTTGGTGCGAAAATGGAGGTTAATGGAAGCAAAAATTCTTGGAATACATTGAAAGAGGGAACAATTTCTGTTTAAGATTACACGCTTTTGAATGACGTTGATAGCATTAATCTTACAAGCTTCAATGGACAAGTCGGTCCTATTGAAGCTGTCTCCCTTGTCGAATGCCGATGTGTTTGAGATCACCTGACATGTGGGGCCTGTTTGAGACGCAGTTTTCTTACTTCAATCTGAAAGATGAAGTTTGCATGTGCAGAGAAGGTGAGAGATTGTTTCATCTTCTTCTTCTTCCATACAGCTTCTGCAGAAGTCATTTGAGGCCATTTCAAGACGCATTGCGTGTCTGCCTATATCTCATATTTACTTCCTTATGAGCTAATATGAGATATGCTTTGAGATAACAATTCTGTGAAGCGCATTAAATCAAGTGACGGTTATACAATTCTTGTGGCTGCGCGTGTTGGTAAATTTTACCAACTAGAGCTCGTTATCGCTAACGCTTTTAGCATAAGTTCACATGTACGAGTGCTAAAAGCCTTAACTATCGATATGCCTATCTTTTCCTTTTCAGGTGAGATAGGTATAAAGGTTCCATTTTAAGCGAGTTTATTGGCTCTACAATTTCCTGTGATGTCTCCGTGGCCCGGCACCCAACAGAGGTGAATATTAAGTTGCTGCGCCATCTCCATAAGAGATGATCGAAAATCGAGGGCCATTTGAGAGTTGGTTGAGACACCACCGTCGCCGTCGGTCGATAGATTTTATTGCAGCCTGATCTGACTGTCAGAAAAGATGAGGATATCAGAAGTTGATATCACGATTTCTTTTAATCGCCAAAATTTCCGGTTGGAAGACGCTATCATGATTTGGGAGGCGGAATGAGAGGCTTAGATTAAGCTTTTCTGAACACACACTACTACCAACGCCATCATTTGTCTTGGATCCATCTGTTTTAAAATGGATATTCCTGTCTTCCAGGAATTTTTCTTCCCTTTCGGCTCTGGATGGAATGGATACCTGGAAGTTATTCCCAAATTGGGTTTTTGGAATAGTGTAGTCTATGTACTTTGGTATAGAACCAAAGAAGTTCAAAGAAGTTCAAAATGATGGAATGTCCCACACTGTTTTTGGCCCATTGAGAGGAGGCGTTGAGTCTTATTGCTGTACTAGCTGCCCCTTGTTTGCTGAAGATGTCAGGGGTGCCATATGGAGGAAATTTTCTAGCGAAACTGAGGGGGTGGTTCTAAATGCCACGCTTATACAAAGGCATGCTGTGCGTTGGACTCTGCTGAGTTTGTCACAGTAAGTGACTTTCTCCAGTGCAGTCTACCATACTGCAATCCCGTACATGAGTATTGGTCGGATGACTAATGTATATAGCCAAAAGGTTGTGCGAGATTGGAAACCTCATTGGCTCCCGTAGCTTTCTTAACTCTTTCTTGAATGTTAGGTTTCCAACTTAATTTAAAAAATTAGTGGTAGCCTGTAGCCTTCCTTCTATAGGGATATTAGCAGTTCGTTAACTACTATGTTCCACAGGAGAGGGGACAGAAAACCACCTTGCGGAGTGCCTCTGCTGACAGACTTTCTCGTACAAAAATCTCCCATTTTAGAGTTGATGATCCTGCTTTTTAGCATTGCAGAGTAAGTTTTCGACGTTCAGGATCGTCATAGCAGAAGTGATAGCAGATGTGTCAACGTTGTTGGAAGCGCCCTCAATGTCCAGGAAGGCAACCATATTGTATTCCTTTTGCTCTAGGGAGTATTCGATGGTTCCTACCAGAGAATGCAAGGCTTGTTCTACCGATTTCCCTTTGCCGTAAGCATGCTGAGACATAGGTAGTCTCTTATCAATCGTCCCAGAGTCTTAAGAATGAATGGATGAGAGGCTAATAGGTCTCAGATCTTTAGGGTTAACATGCGAGCATTTGCCCACCTTGGAGATGAATACTACCTTTACTTCTCTCCATTGCTGAGGTACATATATGAACCGGATCTAGACAACTTTTGAAAATCAACTCAATGATGGTCAAAGTTATATCGCTGGTATGTTGTATGTAGCTCAGCTGGTATGATTTGAGATGTGAAAAGAGAAACAAACCCTTTATTTTTACGCGACTTTTTAAGTAAAGTAGGACTTCTAATCTACGGATTTTCCGATGACTTGCTGCTGCTGATACTTATTTCATGAGAAAAGTGGTCCCCTTGCAGCTTTATGCGTTCCTAAAGGCTATCAAAAACAATTTTGATTCAGATTTATTTCAAAGCTAAAAGGTTCTAACTTTTACCAAGAGTCATCTCAGAATTTATTTTGGACAGTGGCTTGGTGTTGAGTCATGGCCAGGTTAGGTTGTAGTGGCTGTCTAGTTGTTGTTGACTCACTTAGACCTCATGGATCCGTTGTTGTCATGGCCAACTTTTAAGCATCTTTCAAAGCTTCAAAATTAATTATTTTCTTGTAACCTCAGAATATTACATCGAAAGTCTGATATCAGCAAGTTTTTTGAGTTTTGTGAGTTATAAATTAATTTATGAAATGAACCACTGTAAAAATTTCGACGAACCGAGGGACAAAAGAGAAAAACCAACATCTGGTTCATAAGCGACCAGACAAAGTTCTTTATTTCAATTCACGTGTTCGTACAATGCGGATGATATTAATATTTTTCTCCGTATTCAAGGCCTCTATGCGCCCAATAACTACGTTCTTGTATAAATAAATTTATACCCAACTAAAGCTTTGTTGTAATTCCACTGAAAGTCCATGTAAATTATACGAAAACTCCTCTTCATACATGGCTACAATGGCTACATACACACATGGAACATTGTACACGGCTGGCTCGAATGGTTGCACAAAAAGAAAAAAGTGGAAATTCCGATTACCTCGCACCTTCTTGTGAACAAAAACTGGCTCCACAATTTCTGTCACACAAATCAGGATAAAATCCTTTTTTTTTTGTTTTCTTTCTGTTCCCATACGCCACCCTTTTTTGTCCTTCGAAATTGAATCAGAATAGAAGAATGATGGGAACTTACACCAACTTTGACTTTCAAATGTTTGTATGACTTGGCTCTGCTACTGGCAGATACAAGAGCACCGACACGGTGACAAACAAAGACCCTGAATGAAGCTTATTTGACAAAAAAAACAAAAATTAAATAAACAAAGAGGAAACCGTGTGCGTATAAGTAGGCAAACGAAAAAAAAAATGAAACACGCATATCACACGCTAATTCTAATATCACTCGTCCTCAAACCACTCGCACCAGGGCGCTGGATGAGTAGGTCACACGCAGGCAGGCGGAATACATTTTATAGAACGTATAATGAAGTTTGTTCTTTTTCCCATGCCAAGCTCGGAAATTGTCATCCTTGAATTTATCCTCGTACTCGTCGCATGAAGGAAAGGAAGATACCTGACTGGAACGAACATCGCAATGGCCCTGTTATTTGAGGGTAATTTTTATGACACCCACGTTATGGTAAAAGTTTAAGGAGTGAAGATTTTCTGGAACCTTCCCGACGTTTCTTATTGTATACGAAATCTAAATCTAGAAAATAACGGAAAATGTCGCGTGTAATAAGTAACATTTAGCTCAAGGTGGTGCTAATAATTAGGAACGATTTGTGGAGACATTCCAAGACATTATACTGATTTAGAAAACGACTGAACAAATTTTTTGAGGAAGGGTTGATGAAGCAAAAAGAATAATACCTAATTATTTCTGACGTTGTTACCACAAGAGTCCGCCAAACGTGAAGCCATTTCATGCTAGCATAGGAAAGTTAGGATAAATGGAAACAACAGTTGTCCGAGCTAGCCGTCAATCCGCCGCCGGCCGACGCGTCGTTGACGTTGACGTTTTAAACTGTACATAGCATAAGCAACATAGAGTCGGTCAACTTTCTATTTTTGCATCCGTTGACAACTAAATCGATGAGCAGTCAATTCAATGTGTTCCTCCTGCAACAAAGAGAAGCAATCGATGCTCCGGAAAATGCGTTGAAAGCAAAGCCGGTGAACTCGCTTAAAATGCAAGCGTCATACCTGGTGCAGTGCATTAACGCCCATGGAATTAACGCCCGCGGGTGTTAATTCCAAAAACAAAAGGAATTTACCCCCGCGGGTGTTAAATCCTTTTTGAATTGGCAATAAGGCCCACCATAAAAAAGAACTAACGCCCGCGGGTGTTAATGCCATTTGAAATTGGCACTAACACCCGCGAGGGTTATTTTCTTTTGGAAGAGATCTTTTCAACCTCGGATGTGAACACTTGCGCTGGCATCCTAGACACCTTGGCCACGTGAGTGGAAACAAATTAAACATCACAAATGAAGTTTACAAATTTTACATTTCTAACTTCGTACGATTGTCGATTATACTTTTGGCCATTCAAGACTTATTCGGTTTGTGAATTAAATTTTTTTTTTTTATTCAAAAACCTAATAAATCTTTGGGATGTCAAAGTTCGGTGAGGATACGGCATTCTGCAAGCACACAATACTTGAAGCCAAGTTCATCTTATTGTATCTATCTGTCACCTAAAATAACCAAGCTTTTTCATTTACATTGAAAGATGGATGGACACAAGCGGACAAAATTTTGGCCAAAAGAGAATCAATTTGGGGTGTGAAAAAATTCGCGCGAATTTTTTTATTTTCACACCCCAAATTGATTCTCTTTTGGCCAAAATTTTTTCCGCTCGCTTCGCTCGCGATCGATTCATATCGATCTTGAATATTTGGTATCGGCTTCAACCTCAATCGAAATGATGCTGAAAATGAATCATTGAAATGCTTGCAAAAATGTAGAACCACTACTTTTCCAAATAAAAGTAAACCTAAACAGCTCTGACAATTTTGTCGACAACTAATAAAGAAACGTGGTCCTATTTATTTCAATGTGTACTTATACAATACATAACCAAGAATTTAAGTTTTTTGTTTATTTGTTTAGCATGAACGTTCGTTGTTTCACATTTTTTTTCATTTGGGACTTTTGTCCCATAAAACTTAAAATTTAATTGGGACAACTGACTGGCCATAGTGGGTTAATAATCCCTAAAACTATTTCGGTACTTTTGAGTCTCCAGAGTGGCTCAGAAGTTCCGAAAACCATTTTCGGGACTTCTGACTTTGAGACGAGTTTCCCTGCGCCAAGTTTCTAACCAAAACAGAAAAAACAAAATAAGGCCCCACGGGCATTATTTCTAGGTTGCAATGGACATAAGACCGCAACCCTTGTAAGGGTCTAATTTCCATAAGAAATTGAAATAAGGCTCCATGCGGCTTTTTTTCGTCGGACGTTATTTCCCGTCACCATTTGTTTCACTTGTGGGAAAGGAATCGAAACAATTTCAATGCAATTTGTTTCGATTCCTTGCGTTTATCACTTTTTTCTTGCGAGTGATAAGTTACAGAACATGGCCCCTGGAGTAGGTGCAGGTTTCTACTCGGAAAGCCTCGATCTTGACAATTCTTTCAGGCTCCCCGACCATAGCTGCGTCTTCCAAGCCGGGATCTTGGCAGTGAAAAACTCTGGTAAACATAACATCCATGATGGCGATATCAATCGCGGACATCACTTTTTCATTGATAGCCAAGCAGCAATAAATGCGATCTCTGCCATTCAAATCAAGTAGAAGCTTGTTTCTTGCTGTCGCGAAGAGCTTAAGGTTCTTGGTACACAGAAGATGGGGCTTAGTGCCGATGACCTTTGTAGGGGTTGTGATAATGAAGACAAGCATGAAGATACTGCTCATTTTGTTTGCCACTGTCCTTCACTCTGTCTTACTTACTAGGAAGAAAACTCTAGGCAACTTCTGCCAAGCTTGCTGAGCTTTGTCAAGACCTCTAAATGGCAAAACGAACCGAACGATTCCTAGGTTAATTATTTTTCACGGTACCAAAATGGATCTACATTGATCTAAATGCGACGGCAACAATACCAACTGTCAGCCCACTAAACCTAACCTAACCTAAGTACTAAAAAGGACTTCCCTATAAAACCACCCTCGAATAAAATTAAATTTTGGATATGAGACCCGAATTTAAAAGATTCCACTCACTTTCTTTCCAGTGTGCAAGTTGAAAACGGCAATTGTTGAGTCCTCGCTTCCACTAATCACGACTGTATTATTAACGCCAACGGCAACGCACGTAACTGGACCTGTTTGTTCCCTGTAAATAGAAACAAAATGCCAAGCTCAAAAATAAGTTAGCTTGAAAATCATGACAGATAAAAAGACACCTCGTATATCGTGTCGTCCTCGTATATGAGAGGAAAAACTAAATTAAAGGACGTCCTACACTCACCGAATGTGAACTTTCATTTCACGATTGCTCACGTCCCAAACAATCACAGAAGTATCCTCGGAGCCAGTCAACAGAATATCCGATTGTGGTGCAACTAGCATACACGTAACTGCTGCCGAATGTCCTGCGGATAAAACATACACAATCATGAGTTGCATTATGCATGAGTGTTGCAAGAGTTGCGTTAGCCAAGCATCAGAGTCAGACCAGGACCCACGACACACAATAATCGCATGCATTTAATTTCTGTTCACGTCGTCCTTGATAAAAGTTTTATGTCCGTCCCCTCTATACCAATCTGCACTTACCCTTGAATGTGTGTTCCAATGAATTGCTCATTATATGCCATAGTTGGACGTCGCCGGATTTTGTAGCTAGAATGACGTGCTGTTTCGATGGAGCAACCGCCAAGTCTCGAATCGGTCCGGTTCCGGACACAGTCATTGTGCGTATTTGTGATGGTAGCGGAGCCGGAAGCCATCCGGTGAGTGGGACTAGTAATGGAACAGTGTAACCATCACACCATGCTGTTGCCGAACGAACTGTGATGCTCAATAACGAATTATCATTCTCGTCGTGTTCGCTAATGGGTCGCAGCCAGGAGATTACCTAATTGCGCGAATGAGAATGATAACGATTATTTTTGGATTACTCGCTACTTGTCTTGTCTTAAGATATGTTGTTGCTTTACCTGTGCGCCAAGTTGCATGGGATCGCGGGTAAGGACATCGCTTGACTTACGGATTGTGTAGTAGATTAGCTCGATGTCACGGTCGAGTAGGTAACATCGAACATGCTCGATTAAGCAGCGTAGATAACTTATCGAAACGGTTTGCACCTACAAAAATAAATAAACACATGAAAAGGACACTGTGAGTGTGAAGTGACGAATGTGATAAATTTGTTTGGAATGCTCGGCCAGGACTTGTTCTGGTGGCCATAAATTAAATAATGGAAATGCTCAAGGCTTGCACAAATGAAATTCCGAATTGATGGATTAATTAATTGACGTTAAGTTTAATTCGGCAACAATTTCGAATTGAGATAAATGACAAGCAGAGAAGTGTGTGTCATTTGTTTTCATTCGAAATGTTCGCGAGCACAATTTTTGGAATCGACTTAAATTCTTACTGAACTGGATTTTTAAAGTTAAATTTCAGTACAAAATGAGTGAGTCCTTGGAAGGTTTCCCAAAGAAAATATTGTTGTAGAGCGAGACACTGAAACTGAACGAAACATCAATCCACTTCAGAAAATAAACAAAAAATGAGTTGAAAAGTAAAAAAAAAAATTGGAAAACAAATTATTTTTCAAGCCCTTGTCCTGCCAATGCAAATGACGTGAGTTTTCAACTCTCGAGAGGACAGAAGGAAACACCGAATAACTTTTAATGATGGTCTGTTTCTGGCTACAATCATTCTCCTTTACAATCACCCACATTAAACCACTTTAACAACTCTGCTTGGACCGCAGAAATTTTCACGAGAGTTTATGAAAGCATCTCTGTTTTCTAGAGAGTCCTACAACATACCTACCCATAAAAAGGATTTATTTTTTCCTCCTTTTTGCCCACATTTGATATTCTCTTTCATAATTCCTTGTTATTTTACCTGAGCAAAATATAGAAGTACCCTCCTTTATGGCAGAACTTTTTTTATCAACACAGGAACACAACTAATTAATGACCATGAAGAACAATGACCATGTCGAACGTTGGTATATAAAAACCGAAAAGGACGAAAGTTAAAGAATAAAATTGAGGGTAGTGCTTGAGGTTTTAGCGTTTCCACAAGTAAAGTACCAGTATAATGGTCATGAACGAGGACATCTATAAGGAGCCTTGTTTAATCTACCTTAAAATTTAATAGTGTGTGTACTGAGGAAGTTTTTGTCTGGTTTGGATGGGAAGGAGATGATACTTCTTAGTTTTGGTCTTCAAAGTTTTAAAGTGAATCGAGAGTTTCACAGTTTTCATGAAGTGTTTCACATATGGCGGATGAAAATGCATTGGGTGATTATGGTTAAGACACAAAAAGAGGGACTTGTGGTGTTAGCAAAGTAGTTTCCTCAGATGAAATAAAACACGTTAAAATGTCCCGTACATGTCAAGTCGTCATCGTACTTGTCGTCGGGCTCGAAAAGATGACTTCCACCAGAAAGGCGAATTTCACGAATTTAATTTAATTGCATTTATGTGAAGTTTCTTTTAATTTTTAATTTACATATAAAACGCCCTCTCTAACGCCCAGTGCTACCAAAACGAAAAAGCACTCTCCCGGTGATCAGAATTGGGTTCCAGAAGGCTACTCTCATCCTTGGTAAGATTGCCGGTAATGAAAAAGCCGGAAAGATTCATGAGCGCGATGCCGCCGACAAAATCAAATATCAAAAAATTGTTGAAGAATTCAACAGTCGGGAGAAGGGTACAACACCAAATACAGAAAAGACTGCCAGGAGGAATAGTTCTCTTGAGGAGGAGAAGCCACCTCAAAAGAGGACCAAAATTGGTGGAGCAATATGAAGGATATTCCGAGGGCGCCAACTCAACCGCGTGCTTTGAGCGAGGTCGTCAGAGAAAACCTCCAAGTGGCGATTGTAGATGAGCTTTCCACTGACAACAGAGCTCTATTGTCGGTGTGGAACTCCTTCGAGGCCAAGCTCTCAGCAATTGTCTTTCAATACACCATATCAGCGAAGAAGGGTCCCTATCCGAGCTTTGACTCCGGCGAAATGCTCAGGGGTTATAAAGTGATAAGGTGTGCGGAAAAGTTTTCGAAGGATTTCCTTGGCAAAGGAGTTGCTAAGATTAGCAACGACTGAGAGGGCTTGAAGCTCAAGCTTATCCCAGCCAAGGATGTGCCTTTTGCAGGTGCAAATTGCGTTTTGGCATTAAAATCGTCAGAGTATCAGGATTTTGCAGAGCCAGTAAGTTGGCCCAACCCTGTGTGAGGAAATCGTCACGGTAGACTACGTCACCAAGCGGGTAGGAGTCCCCAGCGAGGAGCTGGATCCTAGCCTTAAAGTTCCCCCTGCAAATTAAAAAAAACGATCCGCTACGGGCCATCTAGGTTAGATAGATAAAATAAAGATTTTTCCTCAGAGAGGAAAATATACATGTCGTACTAGTCCAAGGACCATAGGTTAATGTTCTCGCGGTATGAGACCTCAAACCAATATGGCCTGTTATACACCTATGCTATAACAAACCCAAATCAATCAATTTTATTTCCAAGACAAAGACAAAGCCTGGATTGTTGCAACTTACACAGGGCACTGGCCTATAGGGGAACAAGCGGTATGCCAGGAACATGCCAGGATGAAAAAGAAGCAGTCCCACACTTTCACTGCCCCATTGAGAACTCCACTTAGGTAGAAAGTTCTTCAATGGTATTGAGGAACTCTCAGAATTAAGGATCAAAGACATGATCTCATACCACAATACTACAAAGTGAACTAAGGAAAACGAATATTTACAGTCCGTACTGGACGAAAAACATCAATTTCATTTTCAACTGTACGAAAACCAATTGAAAGAGACAGATGCGCATTTTATGAACATTCGCATTTAGTTTGAAATTGTAAGCCAATGGTGACACACGTAGAAAGTGTGTATAATGAACTCCTGATTTTAATAAAGAAATTGCAAAATTAAACAAACTAAATAAAATGTCACTTCTCAAAACAAATCGGCAATAGAGCAATGGCTTAGTTCAAGATACATACTTATTTACTTTAAGGACCACTTAGCTTTAAACCACTTAAAAGCGATAAGCCACTTTTTCATGCAACTACTCTTCAAGTCCATTAGACTAAAGACAGCATTGAAAATAAATCTCCCGAACAAAATTTCGCCTGTGATATAGAATAATTTTCTGGGCCATCTCTTGCAGTTTTATTATGCAAAGTCGGCTTATCTGGACAACATTAGCCCTGAAGCCAAGCGCATAATTGATTCTATCTTTTTTGTTCCTCAACGAAAAAAGGAAAAGTTATTTTTTCCTTTTCATTCATTTTTTTTTTGAAACCACGAGAAAGCCCTCCATCAACTTGAATTATTATTTTAATTTTCTATTTTCGCCATTGTGTGGATTCATACTCAACCCCCGATGGTATCTCTTCGGTCCAAAAACACACACAAGGATAAAGTTTGACAAAATTAAGTGCTGACTTTGTGTTTTCCCACTTTGCATCCCATTAGATTTGCAAAATTCCTCATACTCAATGTTCGGTTGGTTGTTCCTGTTCCCAGCCACCGACACAGACACATAGATAAAATGGCTATTATGCGAAATATAAATTCAATGAAACCGCACAAAGCTTTTTAATAAATTGCAAGTTCAAGTTTCTCGAGGAAGAGGGAGTTTTTCAAATTGTTCAACGATCCTCGTCACTGCAAACCAAACGATGACAAATTCAGACCCTAACACTTGACATAAGTCTTTTGTTTAATTTGGCCTAGATTCATCAGACTATAATTAAATAATTTGTATTGAATGGAATGAAAGGATTCATTTTGGTTGGAAATGGATTGGAGATAGGATACTTACCGCGGCAAGAAGAAAATCAAAATTGCACACAGCAATTTGTTTGAATTTTGTGGTATCATCGGACCGCATTAGATGATGCCATGATTCCTCAACATGCCGTATGCTGTAGGAGACATCCGCTGCAATCGGATTGTAAAATGTTGAGTTGTCATCCGGATGTTGGGAAGGCTGTTTAGCTGATTCATTGTCACGTTCCCTCTGGCTTATGACTGTTGAAGAAATAAAAGAAACACGAAACCAGTGTTGGGATTGAAATGAAATTGAAAGAGCGATATTTTAAAAACGGAACAAAGCTTGGAACGTCATTTAAGGTGCTCTTCAGTCAGTCAGGAAATCAGAAATTTAAGCCTTAGGAGTTAAGACAAAGTCAGGTTCAATTTCCCCAACTCCTTAACGTAAATTTGGAAAACAATTTCAATAGAAACTTATATTCTGTACTTTCAGCAAGAAAATCGTTTATTTTAAGTTCCATTTAAACCGCAACATTCCTGCTCACGTTTTTTCAAAATGTTTCCCGTATCACCTAATCACCTTCAAAGCTAATTTTCTCAAATTGATTTTCTTATAATCCGAATCCCCTTAGCAGAATAAAGTTTAATGCCAACAATTACCTGAGACATTATCGCTTTTTTCCGCACTCGTGTCGTCACTATCCTCAGCTTCTTGATTGAAAAATATATTTGCAATTTCCATGTGCATCGTCCTAGTGCTCTTCGCATCCATGTAACGAGATTTTGCAATTTCCGCACAAAATCGGTGTCGCCACTGAATCAGAACCTTTCCGGACATGATTTTCTCTCGAAAAAGAAATTCTGCGCAATGAGAATGAAAAGAAAAAAAATGAAAATCATAAAATTTCAATTGAATTTGTGAGTTTAATAGAAATGTACAAAGTCAGCACCAGCAAAATTGAAGAAAATATAAAAATCCACCGGAAGGGATTGCTACTCACTCATTTCGTTGCGGACTTTCTTCAGCGTTGCGAAATTGAAATTTCCCTTTTCAATTTCGATGAACATGTCGGGGTTATCGCAAGGCATTAGCAACTCTAGCAGTTCCGTTTCCGAGAGGCCATATTCCGAGCAAGTTATATACGCGGCCAACCTCCCGAATGCCTTCCTTCCAAACCGCTCCTCGAAATAGTCAAATTGCTGAAGAATTTTCTCCTCGAACGGCAGTTCGTCAATTGTCCTTAACTTTGTTAGATTCACATCCACTGACAAATCAAACAGATACTCGGTTGACTTGAAGCGATCCTTCTGGATGTTTGTGAACTTAAGCTGGTCAACGGGTATGCTGGTGCTGCAAACTATTTGCACATTCCATGGCAGGCTTATTGGTAGCCAGGACAGAGCTGCAACTATATCACAATCGAGCGGATTCAGCTTGTGCAAGTCGTCGATGAACAGGAACAGGATGTCATTGTTCATGTCCTCGCATTTTTTCAGTAAATTCTGAAACCAATTATTGATGTAGAGCGGATCAAAGGATGCATCCTTGGGCAGGTAGCCTTCGGGTATATTGAAAATAATCGAAATTTGTTGGCAAATGACTCGAAGCAATTCGAGGCTGTAGGCTGAGCGTGGTGTGGCAGACGCAAAACGAATGACACGATGGGCTCGAGTCGGTAATTCCGCGAACCAACTGATTACTTGACTGTATAAATCGGCCATTAGGGTGCTTTTGCCACTGCCGTTTTTGCCATAAATAAAATATGGAGCATGACGGCTGCCATTGCGGAAATTAAGCATGACGCTTGCCTTGAGACGTTCCGGTACCGTTGATGAGATGAGACTTTGTGAGTCGAGATGCTCCTTGAGAAATCTCAAGTGGGTGGAGTGTTCGTGGAAAATTTCCTGTACAGAAAAATGAAAAGAGACGAGATGACATTTTTTTGTTTGTTTTCTTTTTTTCATCAGAGTCGAATTTTGAATGGGGCAAAGTTCATGTACTTGAAATAAAATGAGGTGAATATCGATTGAGGGTTTTTCAAAATGTTAAGGTTCATTAGATTTTTCCCAAATTAAGGAATTCGTAGAGCGAAAAGTAATGGGAGCTCTTTTGCAAAGAATGTTATTAAGATATGACCCTATTACCAGTAAGAAAAGAATATTTTTTTTTGTCTATTGTCAATGGATGATTTGGTAAAATGAACAGATTTCATGTGAACTGAACCGTAACTCTGGTGAAGAACCTCTATCACTTCTGTAATTGAATACAGAAGGAATGTTTTTGAGTTTTATTGATAAAATTGAGTGACAGAAGTCGGTGTTGTTTTTAATAGTGATTGATTTTGAGAAGGATGAAATAATTGGAAGTTCAGTTGAACCTTTTTGGAGTGAAGAGGGTTAAATATTTTTTCGACTAATTAGGTTCCTATTCACTATCTTTAAGGTGCAAAATACGGTTTAAGTAACGAATCAAGTGGTAGTCTATGTTTTTGTAAATCTTAAGTATTCGTTCGTTACTCGTTTGAATAAAAAAGGTAGATGCTCTAAACTGCGCCAACCACAGAGGAATTAACCTACTAAACATCGTTTACAAGTTCCTCACTGTCGTAATATGTGAACGTCTGAAGCCTTTCGTCAACAATCTGATTGGTCCTTATCAATGAGGCTTCAGACCTTTGCGGCAAATCCTTGAAAAAAACCTATGAACTCCATATCGATACCCAGCACCTTTTCATCGATTTTAAGGCCGCAGATGACAGCAACTACAGAGAGGAACTGTGTAATGCTATGTCTAGTTTTGACATCCCTGCCATACTCGCACGCTGTGCCATCAAGCTTGGCAACGAGCTTACGGAATCTTTGAATCTTTCGATGTCAAAAAAGGTTTCAGACAAGGCGATGCACTGTAATGAGACTTCTTTAACATCGTTCTTGACAAGATAGTGCAAAACTCCACCGTCAACACCAGAGGTACTATCTTCCAAAAGACTGTTCAACTTCTCGCGTACGCCGATGATATTGATGTAATGGGAAGAACACAGCGTGATGTCAATGGCGCCTTTATGAGAATTGAGACAAAAGTGGCAAAAATAGGTTTAGCGGGGTAAATGAGGGAAAAACGAAGTATGTGCTGTCTTCGAAGAAGGACACCCAACACTTTTCGATTGAGAACTCTTTATTCAATTATTTCCTTAATGTAACGAACTTCATATTGGTTTGGTTTATTCCATTACATTTCAACTTCTAATACTAATCAACGATAGTCTCTTGAACTGATTCTATAGTCTTTGATACACCTAGTGGCTCAAAGAATAAGCTGATACCTGAGCTTATTTGAATCAAGACTTGTTCACTGTGTTGGTTGTTAAATAAACATTTGAGCTCCCGTCAGCGCCACCGTCTCCAAGCGGTGGCTTTCGCCCTGTCCTTGATACACTAATCGGTCGGTAAAAAATCGGAACGGAGAGCTCTACGAACAGTGGCTTCCCTCAAAAATATTTGTGGTATGCGGATGCAAACCTCCTAGGCGTTTCCTTTAAACAAGATGTGTACTCCACCGAAGCGGAACAGAAACTGAATTTCAATCACTAAAACACCTTTTCTTATTTATTCTTTCGGTGGCTACTGCATGTGAATTATGTGGCACACAAACCAAATATGTATCACATGGTTTCGTGTTGTTGCATTCTCTTGTCATTCTCAGAAGTTTTCAGACACAGATCGTCGCGTCGTAGCCGTAGGTTTATTAATCGAGATGCGGTGATTTTTGCGCAAATTCAGTTGATCAGAAAGTTTTCAATTTCGTGTGCCTGAAGTTAAGGGAAAATACGCATTTTAGCATATCCAATAGAACCTCTTGTTCATATTTTCATTAGTAGTTAATTCAAGCAAACACCGTACCTGTGTACGGAAATTTACTGATAGCATCTTTCCATAGCCTATTCCATTTTCGAAAAGCAATTAATATTTATAACTCTCCACTTAGCCGGATATCACAGAATAGAGAGAAACATATTATCATGAATGAATATTTTTTCAGCTATCCTTAAATAATCATCCGTGTTAAAAAACACGGTTGAATAGCTTGAAAAAACTATGAGCATGCATTCATCGCTATCTCAATGCATCACCGCCTTCTGGCTATGCAAAAACAAATGCAGATTGTATAATTATTTCAAGTCCATATGGTGTTGACCAATCGGATTTATGAAAAGCTTCCAAGCTTTAAGCGGATTTTATCTATAAACTAAAACAAAAAACAAAAATAAACATCTGTTAAAATTTAAATGCAGCCATAAAGAAGGAAAAAAATCATTTTCCAGATTAAATTTGTTCAGGGAATCTCCGGTGTGGAATAAATTTTCAATTTGCAAATTTATTCAAGCAAACCAACATTCCTTCAAACGAGAATAGAAAACGAGCGAACAAAAAACGGTTGTATCTTAATTTAAATTGATTTAAAATTGAAATCTCTAATTCAACACAAATATAAGGTATCCAAAAGCGAGTACAAAAATTCCTTAAATTTTTTTGTTATTCAATAGCAACTGGTGTGTAGGTACAGACACTGTACACTGTTGTATAGGGATTAAAGAAAAACCAGCTAAGATTCAGGGGTATTATCCTAATGGAAGGCAAAAATACGAGTATTATTCGGTTAGACGATCCCATCCCTGTTCAAGGAGAAAAAAAAATTGCAGACAGCAACCGAAAGGAGGGTAAGTTTCACATTCCAAAGAAAATTAAATTCTGTAAATATTATCTACCTAACTTGATTTAATATTTTTGAGGCGTTTCTAGGATGTCTTCTTCCTTTGAAGATATTTTTTTATTCGAATTGAATTTTGAACGAGAAAAGAGATGACAATTTTTCATTGTGTATTTGTTAAAAGATGGAAGGTGAATGAAAATCAAGAAATTAAAAGTAAGTCCACAAATATTCCTAAGATGCCTTTAAGTGATAGATTTCATCCTTTTATGTTGAAAAATACAGTTTTTGTGCTTTCAAGGACATAAGGTAGAAACAGTAAAAACAAAGGACCTGCACTTAACAGCTATTTGGCATCACTGTGATTTGACTTTTCTGATTATTATTTTTGCTTTAATAACCTCATTTTTTTGAAATATTAATTTATGACTTAAGACAATTTAGGTACAGAATATTTAAATAATAATTTTATTTTTAGAAACTAGGGGTTTCCTACAGTGGCTCTTAATGTTTTAAATAATAAGACGACGCATAATTACAACGTTACAATAATTATTTATTTGATTCTTATCCATTTATAAAGTACATTTTGAGCGAAGAAATTAACTGTTGCTTAACCGATTTTAAACGCACGTCCGCTTGCTATCATGTTGGAGATTCAACTGATCTCGAAATCAAAATGTAAATTGAAAAGAAGGACAAGAATAGTAAACATGAAATGAAATGAAGCTTTTTTGCTTTTGTGTGTCCGTTCACCTGTGTTGTGTCGTTCGTTTGTCTTGTCAATAGGGTGTCTCCACAGGATTAGGCCAATCCTACATATAGGTAGACACTGCTCATCTGTAAACAAAAATCCTTCCGTTTCGGTGTTTTAAGTCAACGCAAAGTGTGCCACAAGAATAGTGTTTATATAGTTTATTTCAAATGCCAGTCATTTTTACTAAGACAAACTGATTTAAAAGCTTTCAAGTCCTTAAAAGGTATAAGAAAGAAATTTAATGTCCTTCCAAAGTGACCTCGAGATAAAAATATTTTCTTACAAGGTGATGCACAGAAACAAAAAACCATTCAACTTCAAAGAATTCTTTTCGCCCACTTTAGTGACTCGCCTGTTCATAAAGCCTGTGACCACTTGGTTCATAAAAAATATGAAAAACAAAATTCAAATATCATCTCTTGCCACAAGAATATTAAACACGAAATAAAGAACAAAAACAACAAACCCTGAAGTAATTTCAAAATTTTGCACAAAATATAATTGCATTTTGTTTTTTTGTTTTTACTACGGAAGTTTTCTCTCTTCTGACATTCATCTTTTTTCTCGTATTCATTCTCATTGCCGCTTCATCCTCATTTTACTGACTCAAAAAGAGATTAAAAATTTAATCACACATACTTTGAGAGTTGTGAAAAGTTTGTTTTTATTTTACCTCGCTCCTTTGTTTCACTTTCGCCCTTTTGATGTATGCACGTAAATGGAAATGAGCAATACTGACAGAAACACCTTCGTTTGCTTGGTACTTGGAACAATTTTGTGGTTTTAATCTACCACCAGGTGCAAGGGATTTTCATCCCACAAAACTTCTTTACAAGGATTAAGCACCCAACGACCCAACATCGACTCTGTGAGAGAGTGACATTTAAAATCTGAAATCGACATCTCGTTACAAGGATATTACCTCATAACCCTTACTGAGGGTGTTTGTTGAGAGGGCTTGACATTAAGATCGTTAAATGCACATGATGCCGGAGTATGTTTGAGTTTTCGTTTAAAATAAAAACAGAGCTGATCAGGAGTTGAAACAAACAATCGCAAAAGTAAATAATGATTAAAAATCAATTAAAACTTGTAAATGAGTCAGTCTTCCAATATATTCAAGGTCCTCTGAGACATATACTGCTCTGTAGGAGAAACAGTTCCATTCTTGAGCTTTACAATCTGGGATTCAAGTAGAGAGGTGTTTTCATATTATCAGACGGTCGTTTACAACCCCAATTAGTGTCTTTTATTCATTGATTTAGGCCCATTTGCTGATTCGAAACATAAATTTATGTTCGACATAAAGTTTTCATTTTTATATGGGACGTTCCGAAATTCTTAAGTTCCACATAAAATCTTCCGGAACGTCCCATATAAAAATGACAACTTTATGTAGAACATAAATGTATGTTTCGTATCAGCAAATGGGCCTTAGTGTCGCAAGTACTATGCTGCCAACATCAAGTATCGAAGTCCAGTGGTAACATTGCCAGAAAGCAGTTGGAGATGCCGCCTCTAATGTGCAAGACGCATACAAAGCTGCGCTGCATAGAAAGACAAGAGCTGCTCGTGAGCTCTACGAGCAAAAGAGGAGAGAGGAACGCACCGGCCGGTTTCTCAGGAGAAAAAAGAGTGAACATTGGAAGCGTCAGATCGAGGTTGTCGAGAGAGCCAACAACAGGAATGAAGTTCGGAGGTTTTATCGGAAGGAAAAACAGCTGGCTCAAGGCCATCGTGCGAGAACCGATCAATGCCTAGAGAGATAAACAAGGGAACATCATAGTAGAATCGCAGTCGATGCTGGGGATTTGAAAAGACCACTTCTGCAGACTGTATAACGGCGACGATGAACAAAATTCCGTCAAGCAGGAGCCTTTCATCGGACATGATGGTTGCCAACAATTCCGTGAACCCGACTTAGAAGAAGTGAAAACGGCAAAGTCACTGCTGAAATCCAATTAAACCACTGGAACAGATGGTCAAGCTGCCGAGCTGTTCAAAGCAGCAGGCGACGATCTAGACAGGAGCATTCACCAAATCATCTGTAACAAATGGTCCTCTTTAACTGCGCCAACTACAGAGGAATCAGCCTACTTAACATCGCCTACAAGATCCGCTTCGAAAAAATGGGTTTAGCGGCAAATGATAGAAAAACGAATTATACGCTATCCTCGAGGTAGGACACCCAACACCGACAGCTCGGACAGAACGTCAAAATAGACGCATACAACTTTGAGGCGAGTAGAGGCGTTTGTTTACCTAGGCTCCGCGATTAACACGGGAAATAACACCAGCGCAGTACCGAGATCAGACGAAGAATAACTCTTGCTAATCGCTGTTTTTTTTGGGCTAGGAAAAAGAAAGCAATTGAGTGGAAAATCCCTTTCTCGAGCAACTAAGGTAAAAGTGTATAACACCCACATCATTTCAGTCCTGCTGTATGGTGCAGAAGCATGGGCCTTGACAAAATCGGATGAATGTGCCTTAGGCTGTTTTGAGAGGAAAGTTCTTCGGGTTATCTTTGGCCCGTGTGCATTGCTGGGGAATGGAGAAGGAGATACAACATCGAACTTTACGGGTTATACAACTAGCCAGAAGGGTCAAAGTCAAGAGACTCAGGTGGCTTGAGCATTTAGAGCGGATGGACACCCATGCTCCGGCCGGGAAAGCCTTCGACACTTTTCCCGAGGGACGTAGAAGTAGAGGAAGACCGCGACTCAGGTGGCGCACACAAGTGGAAGAGGACCTCAATCAACTTGGAGTGTAGACAGCTAGTTATGGACCGAGCTGGCTGGCGGAGACTGTTGGTTGAGGCCCAAGTCCACAACGCAGTGTAGGGCCACCTTAAGTAAGTGAGTAAGTGTAAGCAAAGATTGCTATTTTTGAATTGATTATTCTGCTTCTACGAATGAATTTAAGAGAGGGTAAAAGACTTATTGAATTATTCAACTTAGATTCTTCGATGCAAGTTAAAATCAACAGCAACCTTATGGATATAAGTCCAAAAGCTGTTTAGCAAATATTTATCATAACCTATTGCCAAAATGAAAATAGTTCCTAGAAAGAATCTTTTAACTTGAATAGTCAAAAGCAGTTTTCGCGAAAATCAGTTTGCAATAAACTCACTCCCGAAGTTCCCAATAGAAGATTGCTCGCTCTGCAAAATTGTTACGAAGAAATTAGAATTTCTTTTTAGTCGAAATTCTAGTTTAACACTTTTAACGATTATGTTGAATTTTTATTGATCAAGAAAACTTTCACATAGAAATAGAAATGAAATTACAAAGAGCTCTCTTGCAAATCATTTAATTAACCGAACCTTTTCGTATAATTATCCTAAAAAGCTGTAAGTGCATTTGCCCAGAACTAACTTCCGTCAAACATAATATATTTTAAAAGGATAATAATTAGAATGCTAAAAGCCCTTCAACCACTTAATTACATTTCAATTAAGGACTCCAAAATCCATCATATACTTATTCTAAAAATGTTCCAGATTTGTAAAGTTAACCAACTTACAATCCCGTGTCTGCCTTCATTAAAATTTTGACCTACTTGCATATGTATATATTTTATGAGATGAGCACGAGTGCACTTAAAATAAAACTGCATTCATACCTGCAACAAAACATTTCACATCGATGAATGTGAATAGCTAGGTAGATAGAAGAATATTCTCAATTTTCCACGACCGACAACATACAAGGTTTACCCTTACAACCATTTTAGCGTAGCACTCAATTCAGATCATATTAATTAACTAATTGCATTCGCTAGCTGCACATATCCTGTCAACAAATACAATAGAAAGATGAAAATGGAAACCCTACTCTAATCCCCACAAGTCTTTCATTGCCTCGCTCGTTTGCTAGTTGGGTTCATCTATTTTTTACAACAAGCTGCAGGATTTCCTTTTTATCCCTGTATTGGTTCATTGGTTGACCTTTATGTGCGCAACGACGACGAAGGGATCATAAAAAAATATTCAATTTACTGAAAGTTCACTGCGATAAAAAAGCACACAAAAAAGGAAACGAATAGAGCTGATTCGTGCACTAGGGCGTATACGCAACCACTTTTTTATGTTTGTTCCTCGACATCGAAAAAACGGCAAATATAATATGATGGGATAAAATATTCTGAAATATGATGGTGAATGCGACAATTCCAAGATGAATAATTGATGTTTATTACAACAGAACTTGCTCATGGTACCCCTGCCCTTGTAAGCATAGCCTCATAAACTGGATGGAAATGTTTCCTCAGTGAATTTTAGCAGACAAACATTATTGTTTGTCCTTGAAGTGCGCTATCTCCATCTGCGTGTTATTATTCATTCGTTTTCTAGTTGTTCGCTTGTGTGTCGAGTATTGTCGTCTAATGTCATCAATATCTGTCCTTGATGACTTAGATTCAAATTGCCGATTTGAATGAGTAATTGAATTTGATTTATTGCCTGCAATTGATGTTCGCAATCGATTGCAATAATTTTTGATAAATTGACGATAGTTTTTGTGGGTACTTAGATGGGACTGACAGATGTGACACGCATTGAATTTCAAATTTTTAGTGGTAGTCCTCGATTTCAATTATAAAAATTCAAGGCACTTTCTCGCAATTTTCCTACTGAAAATTCAGTCCAAAATTGGTAGGAAGTACCTAATTAATAATATTTCTTCCCTCTCGTGTAAAAGTACCTACACTCAGTACCCGCACACACCCTTGATCCTTTAATCTCCCTAAAGAAAAAAAATCCTCATGTGGTATGTGGTTGAAATTTTATTACACCATTATTTAAATTTTCTACTAAATTTGCGTTTGCCTTTTTCTTTAAACCATTTAATAGAATTTATAGAAGCTTTAAGCTTAAGGACTTGTTTATAATCGCCCTTTCGACATAAAACAAGTTACGGTTGAAAGGATATGCAAAATACGGTCTCTTTGGGTAAACTCGTTCACCTGATGTCCCCGCATTTATTTCTTTTTTTTTTCGTGTTGAGTTTCCTTTTATAGACACAAGCAAAATTGAAATGAAGAAAAAAGGATGGTTTAAGTAACAAAAGCGAAGAGTGCTGTAGTGATATTGAAATAGGTTTTTAAATTTAATAGAAAACCATTCTGCCGAAACCGTAAACATTTCAAGTAACATAAATACATTCAATGTGTTGGAATCGAATTTCTATTTACACCAAGGATCTCAATTTTCAATGCGGAGAGGAAGGCAATGGTTGAAAAGAGTCCTTCTCTGCATCCCTTTTCTTTAAGGCTTGGCATGGAATCCATTAAATTTGATTGTGTTTTTTACTCGATTGAAGTGGAGGAGAATAAGGCATTTTGTTTGCTGTGTTTTTTTTTATGATTCAAAATGTCCATTAATGAAGTGAATGCTTTTACCGAGTTGAATTTTAACTGGGTACTTGAAGCGTCTCGATGAGAAAGTACTTAATAAAAATAAATGTATGATTGGGTCAGTGGCTTTTTGATGTTTTGCTTGAACTGTATAATGTCAACAAAAGACAAGCCATACATAGACAGAATTTTTTTGAGAAGGTATTTCTAATATGAAAACTTCCTTCGCATGACTAATTTTGCCAAATAAAGAGCCATTAAATTTTCCTCACTTTTTATTGTGTAGATGATATTAAACTGAGTGGCTTGAATAAGAAACAAAGGTGGTTAACGTCATCTTAAAAAGATCCCGTGCAGATAATCACTTACTCTTTTTTTTTGATAACTTAACATACCTGCGTTTTGCAGGCCAAGGACCTTTGTGCAGCTCGGTCCCTAGCTAGCTCCCTCCAGCTTTGCACTCCAAGTTGATTGAGGTTTTCTTCCCCTTCTTCTACGTCCCTAGGGAATGGTGTCGAAGGCTTTCCTTGCGGAAGCATTGGTGTCCATCCGATCTAAATGACCGAGCCATCTGGTTCTCTGGCTAGGTCAATTTCGTTGTACAACCCGTAAAGTTCGCTGTTGTATCTTCTCCTCCATTCCCTTTCAATGCACACGGGGCCAAAGATGACCCGAAGAACTTTCCTCTCGAAACAGCCCCAGGCACATTCATCCGATCTTGTCAAGGTCCATGCTTCTGCACCATACAGCAGGACTGGGATGACCAGGGTGTTATACAGTTTTACCTTAGTTTATCGACAGAGGGCTTTTCCACTCAATTGCTTTCTTAGCACAAAGAGACAGTGATTAGCAAGAGTTATTCTTCATCTGATTTCGTTATTGCCCTCTACTACCTCGAATTTTTATGCGTCTATTGTGACGTTCTGTCGGAGCCGTCGTCGTCCCGTCGGTGTTGGGTGTCCTTCCACGGTGACAGCATATAAGAGCGAACGAGCTTGGCGGGGATGCCAAAACTAGACATAGCTCTATACAGTTCGTCTCTGTAGATGCTGTCATACGCGGCTTTTAAATCGATGAAGAGGTGGTGGGTATCGATTTGGAGTTCATAGGTTTTTTCCAGAATCTGCCGCAAAGTGAAAATTTGGTCGATGGTTGACTTTCCTGGTCTGAAGCCACATTGATAAGGACCAATCAGATTGTAGACGAAAGGCTTCAAACGTTTACATATTACGGCAGAGAGGATCTTGTAGGCGATGTTAAGTAGGCTGATTCCTCTGTAGTTGGCGCCATTTAGACTCATAATTACTACATCTTCAAAAACAGATATTTGCTCTAAAAAACTATTCACACTTTTAGTTTGAATAAGAATATAAGTTTGTCATGGGGTCTTCACTCCTTCAAGTAATTAAAAAACTTCAAATTACACACTCTTGTCAGTCTTTTTTGTTCCGAACGTAAACTTCAAAAGATCAGAGTGTCAGGAATGAAATGTGTGCAATTGAAAGGTCAATTTTCTTGCTGCCATATAGCGTCAGCTATGTCAAATATTTGAGTACAAACGACCTTTTTCCCTCAAACAATTGCCTTAAAGTTGGTCCTTGCCCCAACTTCATTTAATTTCAAATCAAAAAGTCTTATAAGAAGCTCCTGATATTTCATTTCATAAATGTAAAAGGCCCACAATCAATCCCCAACTGCCAATCATGTCCGTCAATACAAAACATTGTTAAAATATTTACAATCCAGTTTTTCCTTCTTCGCAAGAACAAAACCTAAATATCAATGCAATAAATGTGCCTCTATTATGTGAGGGGCGCTTTCATGTTGAATTTGTTTGTCTTCGGAGTGGATTCAGTATTTAGATGGAGCCCGAACGACAGATACATCAAGGTAATCTGTAATATTTTGTTTGATATTTGTGATTCCTAATCGCATGCAGTTGACTCTGAAAACATTACAATATTTTTAATCCTTGAACCAACAAACGAGGTCAAGTGATGATTGATTTTGGGTACGAAACAAAGACAAACACTAATATTATCTTAATAGCCGAGTGTTTGCTTAACACCAGCACATCATTCAATAGCTTTTAGTTATATTTAAGGATTTTAAAGTGATTGCAACAAGTTGTATGTCAGAAAAATAAGATTTAAGATGGAATTCTGTCTGATAAACGATGGAGCTCTTAGAGCTCTTTTTACGCAAATTAGGAACATCCTTTTTTGAAACTTTTCTTCTTTGCCCCATTATCAACCCCATCTACATCAAAATTAAATAGAAACTTACCTGTACAGTCTTTTTTCTCCCCTTAATAACATCGGGATCATTTGAAATGTGCTCCTCGATTAAATTTCGCATTTTGTCGAAGATTTTATTTTTAAATTTACTCAAATATGACTCGTGTTCGTCCAAGTCCGCATCAATCCTATGATTCTCTGATTTTCCAGCAACTCTAAAGAATAAAAATAACGAGACAGTAAAACATCAAAAGTTGTGCAAACTCTTCAAACATCAAGAAACAAGATACTTAGGTAACTAAGTAGAGCACACGTAAGAAACTTTTCCGAACTTACACCAATGTTGTGTAATTATCCGAAGAGAGACTTATTGTAAGACGATCCTTAAGTTGGCGTAACCTTTCACCAGACTCAGCATCCGGAGGACTTTGATGGCTTGACCATTCTCGGAATACAGCAATAACTTTGTCATTCGAGAGTTCTGCAATAGACAATTTCATGTTACATGCTCTCGAACATGTGCGGAGAAAAAGTTTACAAAACTTTTCACAATACAGACATAAATAATTATGAGATAACCTACCCAGAGCCTTATGAACCTCCATTTCCATTGGTGTCATACGCATCTGTTGGATACGTTCACATAATTCTTTTGAGTGGTTCTTCTGTTTCGTTATTGCGTTGAGTGATTTTTCAATTGTGTTAAGAAGTTTCATGTACTCCGAATGCCATTTCTCATGAGAAAGTGATCTGCATTAATGAAAAATTCAAAACAAGAAAAAAAATGATTTTAAATATGAAATTTCATTTCGGTGTAATTCTGTTAAGGCATGGAACTCTCGAAACTCAAGAGGAAAGGACACCCAGGATATTAAGTTATGTTTAATTCAAATGTTGTAAAGTTCAACAAAAATATACACACTCATGTGTGTGTGTTCCTGTGGGTTGAAGTCACAGAAGATGAAAAGTAATCTTTCGGTTCTTCGTCTTCTGACTTAGAAGTTTGAAATCTCTTTACAGAAACAGCAGCATGGAAGGAACACGTCTGTCGTCTTGTTTCGTATATAAATAAGAGAAAGTAAAGCAAAGTTTTCGGTTTCCGAAAATAAGCAATAACAAAAAAGATTTTATTGCACTCTCAAGGATATACGTAAATCCTATTTTGCAATGGAAATTTTCCAACAGAGGCACAGACACTAACGTCTATACTCACTCGTCCAGGTTTTCTGCTTGTTGTTAAAGATTTTTTCTTGAATTTTTGTTGAATTGGTTTGTTGTTGAAAATGAATATTTTACAGGCGGATTACTTTATTTAATCGGATTTAAGTGAGTTCAACAGTAAAATTTGAATTTGTAGTTTGAAATGTTTTGCAAAGTGAAGACGGAAAGATTTATCTCTTTATGCAGGACCCACATCAATTTGTGAATTTAGAACTGACTCAAAAGGAATATACAAAAAAAAACTGCAAGAAATGGTGTAGTCTTTCCGAGTCACCCTTATGTATGCATTTTTTCTAGAGTTAACTCGAATGACGATGACGAGAACTCGAATTAAAAGAATTCTAATGACGAGCACTCGAATGACGATGACGAGAATTCGAATTAAAAGAACTCGAATGGAGAGTGCTTGAATAGATGATTACGAGAATCCAAATGAAAAGAACTCGAATGAAGAGAACTCGAATGACCATGACGAGAACTTGAATGAAGATAATTCGAATGAAAAGAACTCGAATGACGATGAAGTGGACTCGAATGACGATGACGAGGACTCGAGTGACGATGACGAGGACTCAAATGATGATGAGGACATGAATGAAGATGTCATGAACTCGAATGAAAAAAACTCGAATAACCATTACGAGAACTCGAACGACGATAAGGAGAATTCGAATGACAAGAACTCGAATGATGATTACGAGAACCTAAATGATGATAACAAGGACTCCAGTGAAAAAACTCTTGAAACGATTGCGAGAATTCGAATGAAAAAACGGTTCCGAGGATTCGAATGAAAAAAAAAACTCGAATGATGACTACGAGAATTCAAATGAAAAGAATTTGAATGAAGGGAATTTGAATGACGATAACGAATAACCCGAATGACGATGGCGAGAACTCGAATGAATTAAAACTCGAACGACGATATCGAGAATTCGAATGAAGAGAACTCGAATAATAACGAGAACTGAAATGAGGAGAACCCGTATTGCGATGACGAAAATTCGAATGAAAAGAACTTGAATTCATTATTCTAATGGTCATTCGATTATTCAAACTATTCGAATACTTTTTTCTCGAAAGTTGAAATCATTCAATTATACCCATTACTAATTACAGTCTCCGTAGTAGACAACTCTTAACTAGGGTTGAAGCTCAAACTTAAATTAAGGAACTAGTTACTTACGTTAAACTCACTTAGGTGGATAGTAAGGGTTAATAGATAGAGATTGGTTACGTGAAAGACCTAGTCGAGAGGCAGATATCAAATTAAATAAATGACAAAAAATAAAAATTAATAGAAAGTTTGCTAGCTTCCTCCACGCTAAAGAATTCCCCTATAAAATATAATTGACTTAGTCCTTGGCCTTCAACGAATTACTCTTCTTCACATTGCAAAACATTCTTTTCAGCACACAGCAAAGACATTCTTCTCACATATCCTCATTACTTTTCCAAATTGATATGTCTTTTATCCTTAAGAAGTCACAGGATATCAATTAAATAAAATTAATTCGTTAAAGTCAAGTTCTTTTTTTGAACACTACTGGAATGTCTAACTTATCCTCTTAACTCAAATGCACAACAGCAACGGAGGGTCCTTTATCTAACGAAACAATCTACTCACCGGTAGTCTTCCTTGAGTCTATAACAGCTACTGCTGGTACCAGTGCCGTTGACTTTATTACTCTCGTCCAAAGAATACCATTTATTCAATAGGATTTTCTCGTCTTCAGTTGTTGTTGCTGTACAACAAGTGGAAATTGCTGAAAAAATGTCACTATCTATGTGAGTGGGAAGCCACATTCTTCCAATACTTTCACCAACCAGGGCCTGTGTTGAAGGATGAGACGAAGAAAGAGCAGATAAGTAACGCCATTATCCTTTCACACATTCATCTTTAACTTACGATAAAAAATACACTCTTCGAGACACGATGACATGTTTCGATTTCGTCTAGGTAATGGTGAATTAAATATGGATCCTGTTCCAAGGCTATCACGTCCTGGGGCCCGGTTCCAAAGTGCATATCGACAATTTCGATCTAGAGTGGATATTTTGGAATCGAAAAAAAAGGATTTAAATTTAAATACTTTCAAGACATGACTTTAAAGGACATGAAAAATCGTCCATCCTCAAGGGATAAGATGGAATTCGATAAGATAATCCATTTCGATGATAAATGATGTCAGAGCTGAGTTTTCGATTTTTGGAAAAGGAATGCGAACACTTTCAACAGTGTGAATTGAAAATGCTTGGTCTTGAGGACCAGGAATAACATTTAGAAAGGATATGCAGCATGTTTTAGGTTGAAAACTTTTGATCAGCAGTGTAGCTCATTTACAAAAGAAAAGCAAGCACAAAAGCCATTATACCTCAATCTGTCGGTCATCGTACATCGATTGTAGCTCAGGGCCTACCAACTCTAGCAGCATGCGACGTTCTTCGATGAATTCTTTGAAGGATGAAAAAGATAAGAACAAAAAATCATAAGGATCAATAGTATTTCTTCTTTAAGCTAAAATTAATTACATTCCTTGCGATAAAGCAAATAAAAAGAGAGAACGATTAAAATTGATTTTTAATGAAAATAATTGACCAGAACAAACAAGTTCAATACTACAAGGAGAAACTTACCATCCTTCAAACTGGACACGTAGACTTTGATCAGCAATGGCTGGGGCAGGCGTGTTGATTCAGTTGTTATACCCCGGAGGGCGCTGAGGATGCCCTCCTCGACAGGGACAGCCATTTGGTGCTGTACGAGGGATGTTGCTTTTGTTTAGGGATTTTGGGCAAGTTAAATGTCACTCGGGTGCCTTTAATCAAGTCTCAATTGTGTTTTGGTTGATGATATAGCTGCCTGTGTGCGCAGGGACGATGACTATTGCTATGTTGTGGCTGGCTGAATTCAAGCGAAGTTTCGACTTGAGTATTTATTGATGTACAAGTGTAGATGGCCTCAAATTGAATAACAAGCTGATACAATTTGCACAAATTTGATGAGTGGTATGTATCTTGTTCTCGATGTTGATGTTGGAAACACGAGAGGCTGTGTTTCAAGTTGATGCGGTGTTTTGTCTAGGAATTGGAGGACGATGACGATGTTGACGACGATGACGGCAACGTCTTCATGATGATGATGACTTTAAGTTGAGGAGTTGTGTTGGTTTTCAGGTCGACTGGCTCTTGACGATTTGTGAACTGTAATGAAATAATGAGAAAGTTCTTGTTGGAAATTGTATTTTCAGGACCAAGATGGAAAGTTATTCAATTAAGAAATTGAATTTGGGAGCAGTTGAAATGATTGTGAAATAATAATGATCTTTCATAAAATATATAAAATGCTCAATTCATTTGAAAGGTCAAAAAACCGCAAGTGGCAATAGACTGAACATACCCTTCTACGTAAACTGAAATATGTAATTTCATTCTCAATCCACAACTCAAGGACTAGAACAGACTTCAAGCCATAAACCACATGAGAAAATGTCTAGCTTTTATTTTATTGTTTTAATGAACTCCCAACAAATTCTCCAAATGATTCTACAATGACCAAAAGTGGTCATGGCAACAAAACATGCAATGAGAACCATAAGACTGCAATTCTTCCAACATTCCATTTCCTCAAAATATTCATACACAAAAGGGTGCATCCACACCATTTACTCAGAAATTCACAATTGATATCCTTCTGAATATAACCTTTGAACAATTTAAGGAACAACGAATAGGTGTGCTGCAAATAAATTCCAAGAGAAAGTCTTCTTTTTATGTCCAATGAAACTGAAAGGCAAAATGTTGGTATGTCCTGTTATATACATGTGAGTACCTATGTTCATTTTGAAATTGAGATGAAAAGGCAGATCGTTGAAGGATGGTTCTGTATACGCCCAGTTTATGGTTGAAAGATAGGAACGTTTATTCCGAACGTCTTTGCTACAGGAAGCGTGCAGATATGGTTATTGAATTTCTTGATAATTTCAATAGAAATTTATAACATCCAATAGTCGAAAAGCAATGGCATAATAAAGGTTGCAAATAGAGCTCGACTTCCTTGAAATAGAAATATTATTGTCGGGTACCAAGATGTGCATCCAAGGGTGCATCCACACCATTCACTCAGAAATTCACAATTGATATCCTTTTTAATAGAACCTTTGAACAACTTAAGGAACAACGAATAGGTGTGCTGCAAATAAATTCCAAGAGAAAGTCTTCTTTTTATGTTCAATGAAACTGAAAGGCAAAATGTTGGTATGTTCTGTTGTATACATGTGAGTATGTTCATTTTGAAATTGAGATGAAAAGGCAGATCGTTGAAGGATGGTTCTGTATACGCCCAGTTTATGGTTGAAAGATAGGAACGTTTAACCTGAACGTCTTTGCTACAGGAAGCGTGCAGACATGGTTATTAAATTTCTTGATAATTTCAATAGGAATTTATAACATCCAATAGTCCAAAAGCAATGGCGTAATAAAGGTTGCAAATAGAGCTCGACTTCCTTGAAATAGTAATATTATTGTCGGGTACCAAGATGTGTATGAGTTGACGTGCGATTTCGATTGGGAACCGTAGAACATTTTTCAGTAACTTGTCAGTTTCCAAATCTTCTTCTTCTCTCTTACTTTATTTTCAACTTATTTACTTAACCGGCTCACAATTCATGAAGGATCTCAGCCTGAGATACTGCAGCCTTCTATTGGGGACGGTTTCCCGCATGCACTCTCTAGTCGAAAAAACTAAGCGCTCTGGCATCCGCACTTCGCAGTCACTTGGTTCTTAACCCGTAGGACGTTTTTTTTGTCATTTGATAATCTAACTCTAAGCTAAGCCACTACCAGAAAGTGATCAGAGTCGACATTTGCTCCTTGGAAAGTGCGCACATTCAAGATGTTGGATGCGTGCCTTGCGCCGATTAGCACATGGACGATTTGTTTCGTGGTTTGTTCATCCGCAGATCGCCAGGTTGCCATGTAGATCTTTCGTTTTGTAAACCTAGTGCTTTTTATCACCGTATTACGAGCTGCAGCAAATAAGTCGATAAGGTGGAAGCCGTTATCTGTTGTAACTTCGTGGAGGCTGTGCTTTCCAGCTATAATCCACCAAAGACGTCTTCCTTCCCGATTTTTGCACTGAAGTCACCGAGTACGATTTTGACGTCGAACTCTGGACAGGCTACGTAGGCTCCATTCAGGAGGTCGTTAAAATCCTCCTTGCTGGACTCCTCAGCATCATCGTTAGGGGCGTGTGCACTAGACTGATGTTTTGTAGTTTGGCCTAGATGTGGATTACAGCCAGACGATCACAAATTGGCTTGATGTCCATGACTTTTGCTATTAGCTGATTTCTCACGACGAATCCGCATCCAAATATGTGCATTCTTTGATGACAGCTGTAATAAATGTCACAAGTTTTCCTTTTCATTGTCCCTGATCCTATCCATCGTATTTCCTAGATCGCAGTTATGTCTGCCTTATACTGCGTAAGGAAAGATTCAAGTTTTTGAGTTGCACCTGGATTGAAGAGTGTTCTTACATTCCAAATTCAAACTCTCAATGCGTAGTCTGTTGTCGTTCCGGGTCTGGTTACCATAAGAAGGCGGTCATTATCCGAGGTTCTGCTTATCTCTCTCATAACTTTATTTTTAAAGTCTTAATGAATTATTTGAGCCATCAGCTCTTTAAAAACCTCGACGCACAACACAAGGACATCTTCATTGGAAATCTACGAAAATGGTCATGAATCAAAAATAGCTTAGACTTTGCTTGAACTTGAACGCAAACAAACATCAGTTAAGAAACCAAAAACAGTTTCTAATTTTATAGGAAACCATTTTCCCAAATACAACAAAGCCCTGCCCATCGCCATCGTTAGGACGAAGAAGAGGGCCTTTCCAGAACCCATTGTACATTTTGATCTCATAGCAATTTTCGGTCATCAACGTTTTAACATTCTTTATTATTATGAGACCATAAGCTTGTAAGTAAACTTCATCTTTTCTTCTTCTTCCTTTTCTTCTTCATCTACTTGCTCTTGTGACTTGTGATATACGTATCTCTGCTGCTTCGCATTCGTTTTAATGGAAGTTTTCTTTATAATAGAAAACTTTGTCCCAAAGACAAAGAAGAAGAATATTTCAAGAATAACTTTTGCGACAGCTTGCATAATAAGGACATTCGAGCCATTTTATACAAAGATGGTAATTAGGGTCTGCTTTCTCGTTCTTTTGTTTCGTATCTTGCCTATCCAAACAATAAGCGACCTTTTCAGATTGAAATTATTCCTAAAATACGAAAAATGCGGACAGCAAAACAACAACAGTGACAAAGTTTTCATTGTTACTCTTACTAGGACTGTCATCGCATAAATTACTTTCCAGTTTCTAGGGAAATCCTCATCAAAGGAGTTATATTCCAGAGGGAATGAAAAAGTGTAACAAATTAAAAAAAGGGATGAGCGTCAAGGTCTTGTGTGCTTTTCATCCGGAATTGAAAGTAATCTGTTGTCGTTGTGGATGTTTTAAAATCAATCAGTTTTTACTGAAGGACACCCATGATTCAAGAAATTCTTTGTGATTTTGGTTAAGACGCTTTCAAGGATTGTCAAATTTGGTTAAAGTAACACTGGTGCATGATTTTCATTACTTCAGTTGCCTTAAGCGAAATTCATCATTTCCTTGTGTAACTTGCCTACCTACGTTGTCCTTTCATGATTTTTTCTGCAACTACACACGGATTCAAGTCCATAATCAAAGATCGACTTTTCACTATTCTTTTATGTCCTAAAGGATAAAGAGAGCCTTATTGCTTGTATTTTATGACACATACTAAAGGAAAAGATGTCAACATCATGGAAAAGGCTCTTTGTTATGGTCCCCATTACAAAGGCGTTATTTTTCTTTGTGTTGTGTTGAAGTTTCGTTGTTTATACATTTTGTACTATTTCTTATATCCGATAGTTTATATTTTCTATTTTCCAGAACAAACAATATTTATGTAGACACACACGATGGGTCACGAACAGGGTACAATATAGTTGACATACAGAAAAAACGTAACTGAGTATAAAAGTAGCTATAAATAGAGTTTTGAGCTTAGTTTCAGTAGTTTTTGCACGGAACTACTGGCTTCTGGAGTTTTCTAGACTAAACTGAATGCTTTTTTACTGGGACGGAAGATCTTGTGAGTGTGTTTCTTTTTTTTAAGGATAACAACTTTTCACGACACATCGTTGTTTCAGTTTAGTGGAAGATAAAAAATAATAAAGAGTAACAAGTTAACTCATATTGTCACATGAGGACAGTGGGGGATTATTTGTATCTAAACTTTCTATTCCATAAGACTTTGTATTATATTCAATTATTAGTTGATAAAAATCATCATATCAAGAGCTTGTTTTGGTTGTTGTGAGCAGGACATTTATAAAAAACCTGAGCCATTAAAAAGAATCCTTGAATATATACGCAAAGAGCAGAAAATGCAGCCAGCTTCTTCTTGATAAATGCTTTTCATGAGAAATTATAATCTTGGAAACTTTGTCAGCTCTTCACATGTTAAAAGCCTGCAAATTAAAATCCCTTTCTTCGCTTATGAAGAACTATGAACGAAAAATTATTTTGCTTCGTTCTCCATGATTCTCATAATTTGGTGTTTCATAAAATTCCTGTTTTTGAAAAAGTTTGTATGAAATTGACTTTGATTTTGCATTATGTTAATCTATTGTATGCTTTCTTAAGTTTCAGAAACTTTGAACACGTATAACTGTCTATCTAAATTACCATTATCAGTGAACCTTAGAATAATACTACCAATAAACATAAAGAATAGTGTGCATCTTGAACTCTAACTAGTTCTTAGGAAATTTTTAGATTCTAAAAAGGAAGCTTCATCCATCCTATTTGAATAAAATTTCAAACGAAATGCTTTTCACATCCATCTACAAAAAATGTTTTCATTTAGAAACAAAAACTTTGTTCTGTTCAAAGTGTAAATGCACAGTCTAGCACTTAGAATATATACCTATGCATGTAATTTAGACGCGTAAAATAAGAAATTTTCATTATAAGGTAATTATGTCCTAGACCTTGTATAGACCTTGGGTACAGGTGTGTTTTATGATTTATTATCACGTTTTTTCTTTAATTGCAACATATTTCTTTGTTACTTAAGAAGTACACTTAGATTTAAGAGCTAACTTCTTTTTACGGAGAGCATTTCTGCTTTGTATTCGTTGGCAACATTTGTTGACCTTTGATAGTCGCAATTAGCTAGAATTGTTTGTGAGTGTGTGTCATTGGTTCAAGGATATTTTTAATGGTTTTGCTTTTTTCAGTCTTCTTTTCATTCTGTAGCATTGTTACGTTTTTTGTTCGGCTGTTTAGGATGTACTCGTACATACATTTCCATATGCTTAAACTTTGTCATATAGAAAAAATTTTACATACACGCAATTTCAACATTTATTGAGGCGTAGAACTAGACGTACACTTTTTTTTAAATATGAGCCCTAAAATTTGATTAATTTAAGTTAGGTTGGGACTTGGGAGGGTTTTGCACAGCACCAACCTGGTGAGTATACGGGGGGTATTGGTCCATTTAGATCTCCTTATTAAAAAGGTAGCTCCTAAACAGTTGATTAACAATTAACTTAGACTAGTTTATTTACGAACCAGTCTGTGCTTTCAATCAATTTTCTCATATTAGCATTTAGACCATTGTTAGATCATCCAGCTCTCCAACAAGCCTGTTTGCGAAATACCGGAGTCGATTTGTTTGGAGGTTAAGACATTCACTGAGCAGGTGTTAAATTGTGTCTGTTTCTTCTTCAACTTGACATTTCCTGCACCTCATACACCTATCATGATTCTAAGATTCGTTTTACTCTGCGATAAGATATACCGAGTTTCCTTTTCATTAATTTTAGTCCATCAACTTCTTGAGATAACGCAGTCGTTCCTGGACACTGAGATTGATGAATTTGCTCCAAATGTCCGTCATTTGCAGCAAAACGTTGAGTGTTAAAAAAAATTCTAAATTTAAACATTAAACTATGGTTGTTTGATACTAAATTCATTTTTTTTTCTAAAGAATTAGACAAAATGAATAATACCAATTATTTGCTTCAACCACAGTGGGAATTGACGAGATATCCGTTTAATCTGCACCCACGCCTATAGAGGCTATGACAGCTTGGCTATCTGCATTTCTATTCTCTCTAATATTTTCAATAATTTTGAATTCATTTTGTCGTTTATTTTTGTTTTGTTTTAGTTTTCCACACAATGAGATTACGAGCTAACCAAATATTGATAAAAATAAAATATGCAAATTGAACAATACTCAAATTGATTGAAACTTCCAACAAAAAGTACCAAAATAAACAAATATGCAAATAAAAACTTAAAAAATTCAATTGAACCTATTCCCACTCTGTCTAAACAAGTAAATTTATGAAGTGGCCTTCATGAATTTCATAGCAACAAAAAGAACAAGCAAATAGAAACATTAAAATGAAAAACACATGAAAATGCAAACAACATTTTGATAACCTCCAATTAAAAATGAATTTGAATTTCTATTTTTTTTTTTTGTCTAAACCAAAATTACACAAAAAAAGAAGAAGCACTCGCCGTTCGTAAATAAAAATTTTATTTTTATTGAAAGAAGAAAATTATTAACGTGAAGAAAGAGAAATTTTATAGCCCGAAGTGAGGTGAAACCATCTGTGAAGTCAAGTGGAACACAGTGGGTTTGGTTTTGGTTTTTATCCAAACGAAACGAACAGACAAAAATATCGAAGAAAATTTATTATTAATAGCAAGATAGCATTTGCCGAGTAAGCCGACTGGACATCAAAGAATAATATTTTTGTATTTGGATTCTGGGACGGGACCGACCGGCCAGTGGTTAAACTCAATGCCAATATTTTCCACACTTCATATGAAATGCCTTGAAGATCTCCAGCACGCATGTAAGCAGGACGACATGCTGTGTTATGTGGGGTTGAATGCGCCTTGAAAATTCGGAAAACGCTCCCAATAGCGTTATTATTCAGTATACGGGACACATCCAGGGTTTCAATTCGGACATATTTGCATTTTTGTTTATCAATGAACAGAAAGAGGTGTGTACGTATATGTTGATGGAGTTATTCACAGTTCATTGAGATCTCTCTGGTAAGGAATTTTGAAAGGAAAAAGGTCGAATCAAAAGTCACAAACTCAAATTTTATTAGAAACAATTTTTTTTATAATTTGCACCCACTTAAGGGGGTTTTTATTCCCTTATTATGCCAGAGACACAGTGAGTGCTTTAGGAAGGTAGAAAAGGTTGAAAAGAGGTATCGGTGTACATTGGTCTCAAATTTCTGAACACTACAATGATCGAGAAAGACAGAGTGTGGAAGGGAGTTTCACATTCGCGTAGTATGGTTAAAGAAAGATTCTCTATACTGTAGAGTACGTCCGAAGTTGGTAAACTAATGGGCATTCCTGGAAGCGCGGGTACTACGGTTGAATTTTGTAATGTGAGGAATGCAACTGGATATTTCACTAGAGCACTTACCGTAGAAGTAATGATAGTACAGGGTGAGACACGAAACGTTACGACGTGACGGGAGTCTAAAGAACTGAATGAGTCAGTGATGTCTCTATCACCAATCATTTTTACAGCTCTTTTTCGTATACCATCCAAAAGGCTTAAGTATGTAGCTGGAGCACCAGCCCAGAAATAGGAATAATACTCGGTTTTGAACGAATATTAGTCTTATAGATAACAGCCAGATCAGCGGCGTTTTTGGCGACATCGCTCGTTCAAAAAATGTGGTCAGTGATGCACATACCGAGAATCTCGAGATGTTCGGTCTCATTGATGCAAGTGCCACTCATGTACAGTGGCCAGCGGGTTATATCTCGTTTTAACGATACAAGACAGCATTGAGTTTTCGAAGAAATAAACTCTAAGCGGGTTTTTAACTCCTTATTGTACAATGCCGTTCCACTTCCACATCCGAAGAGGAGAGATGTGAGACTGGATATATCAAAGGCTAAGGGTACTATCATCAGCGAAACAATGAATTGGATTAGAAGTAGAAGTTACAGAAAAAAGATCATACATTAATGAAAATGAGAAAGAGGGTCGGAGACAAAACGGAGCCCTTGGACACACCAGCATTTATATTGTGGGTTTCAGACTTGAATCCGTCCAATACAACTTGCATTGAACGGTTCGAAAGAAAGTTTCTAATTCAACGAAGGAGGGATTCATCGATACCGAATGCACGCATTTTCGATAAGAGAGCCTGGTGCCAGACTTAAGGAAGGCCTTTGAAATATCAAGAGCAACAATCTTACTTTCTCCAAAACGATGTAAGGATTTGTTCCACTGTTCAGTGACATAAACCATCAGATCACCAGTGGACCTGTTGCTGCGAAAGCCGTATTGCCGATCATTAAGAAGCTTTCGGTCTCCGAGATATTTTTTGAGCTGATACTTTATCAGCGTTTCCATGACCTCAGAAAGAAGGGACGTAAATGCAATCGGACGATAATTGGAGGGAGAAGAAGATTCGCCTATTTTTGGAATTGGCTGGACAAATGCTGCTTGGAACGAGCCCAGAAGAATAGAATACATGGAAATGACACTCTCTATGGCAGCGAAGATTTGGAGGCGAAGGTTATCTTGCGCGAGAGAGCTAACGGAGTGTCATTGTCAACGAGCGTAGGGACCGTAGAAGAGGAAGAATTAATCATATTTTCCACAAATTACCAAAAATTCTTATTGCCTTTGGGACATTGCAGAATTTTTTGCCTTAGTTTTTTATCATGCAAAAACTTGGTCTGTCGAATATGGGCATTGCAGGCCTTCCTGGCTTGTTGAAACTTATTCCGGTTTTCCTCAGTTGGGTTGGCTTTAAAACACCGGAACTTTACTTCTTTTTCCCTGATAACTTCCTTACAGCTTGAATCAAACCATGATTTTTCGAGGGTTAATTCGGGATAAAACATTTCATTCCCAAAACAATCATATTATTAATCATATCTATGCTGGAGTCAACGTCACTATCGAGGAAGCATAGTGACCATTAAAGATCCGGAAGAAGTTATTGAGATAGTCCCAGTTGGCTTTCCCGATTGCCATACGGTTCTCTTCGGAGCTCTTTCTTTAAGTGAATTAGTTTGACACGAGAAATTTGCAGATATGATACTATGGTCAGATCTGCCTAGAGGCGTTAATACAAGGTGTCTCAAAAGTAAGTTCACATTTGCTTATCTTATTACGCGAATATAATAAGATAAGCAAATGTGAACTTACTTTTGAGACACCTTGTACTTTGGTAGTGTATTTATAGGGTCAGACGTAAGGAACAAATTTGAGTAGACTCAGTGACAAGCTGAGTAAGGTGGTTAAACTCAGCACAGATTCCAGCACATATTAGCGAAGCCACGAAGAATTGTGTACTTTGAAATCTACCGTATTACCTAACGATTTCAGTGTGAGGGAACAAGGCTACAATTCTTAGAAAGGAGTCAGACAGAGCGTCAAATTCGCGACCATTCAATTTAAACTGAAATGGATTTTTTGCATGGCCTGAAATTGATTTAAAATCTGTTGAATGGTTCCTAAATAACAAAATTTAAAACCTTGTGTTTTTTTTAAATCAGGCAACATTGCGTCACGAGCGTATCTATTATCACCCATTCAAAACCATCTCAGAGTAAAAATCGATCACAAAATGTGAACTTTATTTCCAATCAAATGAGGAAATGAGAAGTTGTAAAAATAAAGTTAACCACCCACACGCACGAATCAGTGTACAAATCTGCTTGTTTAAGGGACTCCATAGGATACTGGTACTGAGATTTAAGGGCAAGCAAAAAGACACTAAATGTTGAAATCAAATTATAAGATATTGCCTTGTTTAACAAACAAAATACACAACATGACGGAATAATCAAATGATTCATGCGATACTTATAGACAATAAAAATCGTATAAACAAAACCCCATGTTGTTAAGAATTTTCAGTTTTTGCACTCGATGTCTCTAGGATATATTTTGTAAGTCCTTTTTTGCTCCATAAAAAAGGTTATAGGAAATTTTTTTGAGACACGCGGTAGGTATACCGAAGATGCTGACGAATCTTTAAAAGCGCCTCCGGGTCGAAGACGCCCAAAAAGACAGAACCTCCGCTGTCAAGATCAATATATTGCTCATGTTAAAAGACTTGGTTTTCGATAGTTCAAGAACGCTGCCGAGATAGCTGATGAAAGTCGCTGATTGTTGATAAAAACAACTTTAAAACTTTAATAGTGTCATGTAACATTGACGTTTTGCACTATTCCGACCCTTGTCAACGTCATTTAACTCTTTCACCTGGAATGAGTCGTGTTTTTGAACACTCACTATCACTATCAATAAAGCAATAAAAGTCCCCCCCCCCCCCCTTTGCTTTTGACATCATATATAGCCACAAACTAAATAAAAACAAATCGAAATGTTCTCCCAAAAGCAATTAATCTCTTTTTCCTTCTCAATATGCTCGAACTGATACAAACTTAACTTAATCCCTTTTTCTCAAGCTGTAAACATCCAATTTTGTGTCAAAATACACCAACTTTATTGAATAGCAAAAAAAAGAGAACGATTCTGTATTGGCAAACACAATATTTACACCCGTTGGTCGGTCGCTCGTATTCGTAGAGCGAAGGTATAAGTGAGGCATCGCAGGACATGTCATGCATAAATCATGACGATACCCACCATGATTGCTAATGGACTTCTAATAATATTTTCTTTTTTTCTACCCTCCCGGCTGCCGGTTGCAGACTGCCACCTCTCACTCTTATTCATTCCTTGCGAAGAAGAAGGGTAGTTGGCCGCCCATGAACACTTTCTTAGCTCCAGCTCCAGAAGAGTCCTAGTTCAGGATTCATCCATTTTGTATTTTTTTTCCTCACTTTATATCTTCTCACATCATTTTGTATCCTCATCAAAGTTTACGATAATAACGTTGACGTCGGTCGATTCTCGGTTGTGTCGGTTTCAGTTCGTCGACGATGTTGCAGGAGGCGGACGGCGAAAATTATTAAATTATATGAAAACAACTTATCTCTTTTCTGATCCGATAAATACATATTTACTCCATGGCATAAATATTTGGTAAGTTTTTGGGGAAGGGGCCACGCAACGCTCGGAGAGACGAGACGATTTGGTATTTTGGGTTTTGGTAAACGTTTCGTTTCGTTTCAGACACGACAAGACCGAAAATTTACCCATTGAAGGGCTAAAAAAAAACTTTCCTGTTGAACACAACCTTTTTTGCCTTTTTTTTTGTGGGGTCTTGTGTTGTTGTTGGCAGCGAGGCAGGTATTGAATTTTAGTCCTTATTTCTTTGGTAAGGTAAAAACCACTCATCCTTTTCATTTCCTAATTTTCCTTATTTTCATTTTGTTTATTTTTTGTTTCTTTTGAAAATCAAATGAAGCATCCTGATTTTTTGGGGAAATTGAAATCGTCTTGAGGGATGCGTCGCTCGGAGAAGGTTCCACCAGAATTTTTTTTCCCCGACCTGACTGAAAGAAAATTATAGAAAAAAGGAGATGAATGGAAGAAATAAGAACCCACTGGCAAAAAGCTAAACAAAACTTGTTATGGAAGTTATCAAAGAATTATCTAGATGGATTTCGTTTTTTATTTGTTTTTTGTGAGAAAATAAAACTTTACGAAAATGTTTGGCTAAAAAGGGAGAGCTTGATAAACATCATTATAATATCAGTCACGAGCCTTTTCATTTTATTAAGTGTTGTAGTTTAGATTTTATTATTGGAGCATAAAGGTGAGTCTGTCCGGCTGTACCTTATCTAGGGTACAATCAGGGATTCATATAACTGGGCTGATTGTTGAGTTGTTGAGACTTTAGTGTTTCTTTTGTTTTTAGTTTTAACTTTACAGGAATAAGATAAATGCCCCATTTACCAGTTCTATCTTGGGACTATGCTCAGGTTATTTTTAGTATTGTAATTGAAGGATGCATCAATCAACAAAAGTAAGACCCTTGAGAATGGGGTACACAATTTCTTTGGATGATGGATCGTAACGTTATAATTGAAGAATAGATGAGAATAGATTGAGTTTTTAAGAAGTAAAAAAAACATCTCCTGGGATATAGCCTACGGAGCCTGTCGAAATCGTACTCGGAGACTTCAATGCACAAATGGAAGACATCTTTGGCGGTCGAAGCAATTATAGCTTCTGGTTTCAGAACCGGGACACAGGCTCTTCGAAACAATTAAGGAAACCTAGTGACCGAAGCACAGGCAATTGTAGATGTTTTCAAGCAGCACTTCCAACAGCTGCTGAATGCGAATAAGGTCGAGCGAGCCAATGACGAAAGAGAAGCAAACCCAGTCAATGAAGACCCAGTCCCAGCCCCCAGGACACCATTGATTAAAAGAGCGATCCAAAAGCTAAAAAATAATAAGTCCGCCGCCACGTCTGATGGCATACCTGCGGTACTCTTTAAATATGGAGGAGGTTTTTTGATGAACCGAATGCACCAGGTCATCAGCAAAGTGTGGGAGGAAGAATGCATGCCCACTGACTGGTCAATAAGCTCCATATGCCCCATGTCCAAAAAACGAGGCATATCCCTGCTTAAAATCCTATCCAACGTACTGTGTGAGCGTCTTAAACCGTTCTGCAACACAACACTCGGCACGTACCAGTGTGGCTGTAGGCCAGGCAAAACAGCGATAGACCAAATATTCACACTGAGGCAAATCCTGTAAAAGACCGAAGAATTTCAAGTCGAAACCCACCATCTTTTCATGGACTTCAAAGCTGCTTATGATAGCATCCACCGCGAAGAGCTTATGCTGGCGATGTCTGAATTTGGGATCCCGAACAAACTGATCCAGCTGTGCCGCATGACGCTAAGCAATACGCAATGCAGTGTACAAATGGGTAACAGCTCATCCGAATTGTTTCAAACATGTGCAGATTTAAGACAATGAGATGCGCTGTCATGTGATTTCTTCAACATAGTCCTGGAGCAGATTGTGCGCAAGCAGGTGTGATCACGGAGAACATTATCTTGAACAAATCCATCCAACTCCTTGGCTATGCGGACGAGATAGATATCATTGCCTCATTGGTCGATCCAAGAGGGCTGTGCCTGTGGCCTTCGCAGCGATTGAAGAAAACTTTGATTTTACCAGTCCTACTCTCTGGCGGCGAGTGTTGGATGATAAGTAAAAAAGGGGAATTGTTACTGGGCACTTTCGAAAGAAGAATTCTTTGACGGATTTTCGGTACCGTAGTATGCGACAATGTCGGATGTAGAAGTAGGTTCAACCGCGAACTGTACGAGCAGCACCCGCCGATCTACTGCTGTGTTAAGAAGTTATAAGCAATTTTATTGACTTTAATTTTATGGAAGAATGAATTAAATCCAGGATATCTTTTTTATGTCCCTCACATTTGCACGCAAATAAAATGTTAAGCTTTTCATTCATTTTTATTATTGGTTTTAATTTTCCAGGTGCTATGGTTTTTGGGGGATGTTTAAATTAAAAAGCAGGTGACACGTTTTCTGAATCAATCTTAGTAGAAAATTTTGATACAAGTTTTTGGCGAATGACTAAAAGTTAAATTCAGCAAAAAGCTAAAGAATGCCTTTTTAAAAATGAAAATACAAAAATGAAATAACAAATTTTCACCATTTCATCAGAGAGTAAGTAAATTTTAAAAGAATAATTTGCTCCTGCCAAAAATAAATTGCCAACTGAGTGGATGTTAAGCCCTGGACATTAGGAGAAGAAGAAATATGTAGACACCCACAAAGAGGCTAAATCTACCGCATGTATGAATCAACCGCGAACTGTACGAGCTGTACCAAGATGTGGATGTATTCCAGAAAGCCAAGAAAAGACGTCTACATTGGCTTGGACACATCGAGCGAATGGACGACAACGCTCCAGCCACAAGGTACAAGGACCAAGTGAATGCGGATGCCAGGGCGCTTGGTTTTGGCGACTGGAGAGTGCATGCGAGGGACTGTACCCGATGGAAGTCTGTCTCATGCTGTGATCCTAAAGTAAGTAAACAAACATTATAGTACAGCGGATTTGATAACGTCAGAAAAGTCAAGATCAAGTTTTAACACCGCCCGTAGTCTGTTATTTTGTTTGCATTTTTCAACTAAAAATACAGAATAGCGAAGGTTCAACTCTTATTCTGTGGACTAAGTGGAAAATGCTATTTATAAAACAAATTTCTCTTAACTGACGTTTGCTTACTTATTACACCGTGGATAGTGGTTCAACTAATAAAAAAAATGTAAAAAAAAACTGCTTCTCTGTCAGGCGTTACAATCGATTTCCAAACTGTAGCAAAGAAGGTTAACGTCACTTTACTTTTTTATAAATAAGAAATTTTTACCCATGGATTAATTCTTGTTCTATGGGTTAGTTAACCTGTGGAATAAGAGTGTAATTTTTATTGACATGGCTGTATTACCAACTTAACCTTTTGAAACACATCTAAGGACAACTGATATGTAAAGATCCATCTGTAACAAAACTTCAAAGGAATGCTATTTTACCGACAAGTACAGTTTCAGAAAACCATTCAAATTCGAATCAATATTAATCGGCAAAACGTTTCCTTTTAATCTGCAAAACAAAATGTTTCAAAAATAGCTCTTCGCATGTGGTTTGTTTTGTACAAAACATTCAACGAAGTTAAATTCAATTTCCACTGATTAAACGAAACGAACATCATTGAGATGATTATAAATTGTATATGTGTCGTAAATTTTCCCAGTAAAATGCTCATTCTGTTCGTCTAGTTTTGGGCCCTGGCTCGTCCTCATGCATGAACGAGTTTCATAACTCTCTGGAGTATTATTCTGTGAGAAAATGAATATTTCCATGGATGCAATCGATTTGGCACCTAATGAATTGAATATCCCACAACAGAAATTCGAGAGCTTGTTATTGACTCTGTTGATGGAGATGCCGCTGCAGATGATGATGAAATGATGCTGATGCATGCTCAAGAAACCAATTGAAGCGTTTGTTAATATAACGTGTGGCTGTGAATGCCATTCGATACACAATAATTCATACTTGGATTAAGCTGATGTAGAAAGCAGGAGATTTCAATTTGAAAAGTTCGTAATAATCCTCATCCTGGAATAGTTATCATTGAAAATTAAGGTTTTGTGATGGTTTGATATTCATTCTTACCCCAAGACTTTTTGAAGTGCAATGTTGTGTAACCTGTTTTGGGATACGGAAATATGTTTTTGACTTGTTATGTTTTGAAATCGTGTTTTCTCGTGTGAATGGAATGACATTTGGATCAATAGAGAATCTTTCTAGAACCTAGGTTGAAGAAACAGGGGAAACAAACCTCAACTCCCATAACACGAGTTTCATTTTTCTATGGAATTTTTCATAAATGCATTAAAGTTACAAAAAATATTTGCATCACTGCTGAATCTCGAAAATATTTGTTTTGAATTTCATTTCTTTCAAAATCCTTTCGAGAATATTGCTTGCTTTATGCGAGGGTGCATCGAAATCGACACCATGCACATTCCACACCAACAAAGGAGAAATATAAAATGTATGCGGAAAACGTACAAGGAAATAAGGAAAATGAAATTAGATTAAATCGCAGCGTGGCGTCGCTTCGTCCTTCTCAACGTGTCGTTGCCTTTCGGTTTTCTGCTTGGCTTGGCTATGAAACTTAACTTCAAACAGAAAAAAAATGTTCCATATACGCCATGTGTGACGGTCATGAGATTTATGCTCAATGTTGTACTTTGTTGCTGGAGAAGCTTGTTGGA
The DNA here is from genome assembly GCA_943590905.1 of Sphaerophoria taeniata. Taxonomy (NCBI): domain Eukaryota; kingdom Metazoa; phylum Arthropoda; class Insecta; order Diptera; family Syrphidae; genus Sphaerophoria; species Sphaerophoria taeniata. The sequence goes on from OX016540.1 coordinate 2,598,022, forward strand.
TGCACGAAATATGTTTTCCTTTTTTTTATTTTGATTTATTTTTCCTAGAAAATGCTATTTGTGTGGTTCGTTTTCTGAAGCAATTTTCATGCAAAATTTATGAGAGTTTTGCAAACAATTTGTGTCGTCTTTTTCATTTACATTGATGAATAAATTGTTATGAACTTCCATTATTCATGTTCGCTTATGGAAAGCAAAAGAAATTAAGCAAACAACATTAATTTGTTTTTAGAAAGTCTTTGGAATTTTGTTTTGTTTTGGAAATTGAAAATGTGATTTTTGATGGTATGGCAAAGGATATGAGGACATATTGGAAATATTAAAATTGTCCTTGTTTGCAAAAAAAGGTGATTTGTGCATTTAAAATTTAACTTGATAGCTGTGAAAAGTAACTTCAAATTAATTTTCAATTAACTAGAATTCTTGTGCACTTAATTAACAAAGAATCATTTTTTGTTTAGAAATATTGCTTGGAATTCAATTAGAGGAAAAAATGTGATAAACTCATAAAAACTAGGAAGGGTGCTTGGCTGCGAGATAATTTATTGGTTAACTTTTTTTGGAAGAGGTTGAGCATTAGGTCTTGAGCTCTTTGAAAAATCCAATAAATTAGAATAAATGTAATGAAAAGACTTTTGGCATAAAAATGAAACATAGGCGATATGATAATTTCAGTTCAAAGGAATGTTCATACTTGTGAATGAACATTTTTCGTGGAATGTGTCTTCATAAACTCATTCATATGGCTTGATGCTTTTATTTACTCAAATATGATAATTTTTTGACAAAGTTCAAGTATTCCAATTTTCTTAGAATTGATATGTATTTTCAGCTGAAAAATGAATTGGTGAATTTGTCAACAGAGACGAGACGCCTGCTGGGAATGAATTCTCAAGATCTAGGTTAAGTGGTGAGGGTAGCCATAAGTAAGGTTAAATCTGAGGAGAGTTACCTATAGCAGGAAGAAACATTTAACATCCCTGTAGAAATAAAACGACCTGAAAACAAATCTGGATACACCATAGCTTTGTCTGGCTCTGCGTCAGCTTCGATGATAGACAAGGACGAGTTCAAAGTAGTGCATTCTAATATAAAGGATTTTCCAATAAGCCTCGGTTGATTTTGACAGCTCGCGGCCGCCCAATTGTTACTTTAACTTTCTGTAAAAATATCGTCAATCACTTAAGACAAATCAATAATCCTCATGGCAAGTTAATGAGCAACAAGTTCAAATCATAAAACGTTATTATCAAAAAGGGTGGTCCTTAGTATCAACGATGACCGCGTTGCGCACTTTTAATGGGGTACATGGTCGTACGTCCAAATCAACCATTCAACGTTTGGTGACCAAATTCGAGCCCACCGGCTCAGCAAACTATCAACCAACAACCGTACCGCAACGAAACGCAATATCTGCCAAAAACATCGCCACTGTTCGTAAAAGTTTCCAGCAGAATCCGAAAGAGTCAATATCGAGTCATACTTATATACTTACTTACTTACATACTTCCTGATGGTGGCGCAACAGTCCGGGTCAGACCAGGGCCTGAGTCGCGGTCTTGCTCTTCTGCGACGTCCTTCCAGGTTCGATTCGAAGACTCTACGAACCGGAGCATTATTTTCCATTCGCTCTATATCTAAGTCGCTGAACCTTAATTTTTCTGGCAACAGGTCAGTGTTGCTGAACAGCTCGTACAGTTCTTGATTGAATCTTCGTCTCCAATCTATAAATATGCAGACAGGACCAAAAATCACTCGGAAGAAATTTTCTCTCCAAGCAGTCCATCCAATCATCCAAATCCGATGTTGTAAGGGTCAATGTCTCTGCACCATACATTAGGAGGGTTGTGTACAGTGACACTTTACTTGCTCGAGAGAGGACTTTACTACTCAATTGCCTTCTAAGTCCAAAGAAGCAGCAATTGGCAAGAGTGGTTCCTTGCTTGATTTCAGCTTACGTTGGCATCGCATGACAGTGCATCTGATTTCTTTTTTGACATCAACATCCGTTAGGTTTTTCCCGACCATGATGGAACAGTGTGAGTTTTCCATTGTCATCTTACACTGACGGACAAGTTTTTCTGGGATGCCAAAACTAGACATTGCTATATAGAAGCTGTCTTACGCGGCCTTGAAATCGATGAAAAGGTGGAAGGTATCGATTTGAAGTTCCTGAAGAGTGAATTTTTTTTTCGGGTCTGAAGCTACACTGATAAGGACCTATCAGATTGTTGACGAAAAGTTTCAAACGTTCACACAGCAAGACATATAAGATCTTGACGGCGACGTTAAGGAGACTTATACCTCTGTATTTAGTGCAGTTCAGGGGATTTCTTTTCTTGAGGATCGGGCATACGATGCTGAGGTCCCATTCGTCGGGCATGCTTCCCTCCGACCAAATTTTGCAGATGAGCTGGTGCATACTCCTTACCAAATCATCTCCATCTGCTTTGTACAGTTCGGCAGCTAGGCTCTCAGCTCCAGCAGCTTTTTTCGACTTTAGTTAAGATATCGCTATCTTCACTTTGTCAATGTCGGGTGAATGGAATTGGTGGTCTGCTTCACCCAAATTGAATGGTTCTGTATAGCTGATGGAATTTTGCTCGTCATCGCCATTATACAGCTTGGAAAAGTGGTCTTTTCATATCCCCAGCACTGACAGTGGTTCCACTACGATGTTCCCATGGTACAGATACCTGGTGGTTTGTTCTACCTTTTTGTAAAACTTTCGAACATTATTCCTGTTATGACATCCCTGTATCTCCTCGATAATAAGCGGCGTCGTGATTTCGATAGTTGGGTTTTGGAGCAATTGGAATTTTTCCCAGTTTTGGTCAATAAATCTTGGAAAGAACCTGCAAGGGGATTCTTTTCCAGTACCGTTCACTGCAGATGTTTGCAGACCAAATTTAAGCAGGAAGAAATTTATTTACGACAAGTCTTGGTAAGAGACTGCTTGAGAGGACTGACTATCAATGAAAGTTCCTATTATTCCTCTTCCAAACAACAAACAGCATTACCAAATGGCACGCACAACATTCGATTAATTGAATCATATCATCCAAACTGCGAACTTTTATATTCAATTTTGTTTTAATATCTTTCTTCAATTATGCTCTCACCTCTTTATTCACAACAAGCAATTCTGAATCTTCTCTTCACACAAAAATAATCTCTTAATTCATTTTGAAGGCAGCCAGCAGCGGCGCCCGCCGATCTGCTGTTGTGTTAAGCGGTTATAAGCAATTTTATTGACTTTAATTTTATGGAAGAATGAATTAAATTCAGGACATCTTTTTTATGTCCCTCACATTTGCACGCAAATAAAATGTTAAGCTTTTCATTCATTTTTATTAGTGGTTTTAATTTTCCAGGTGCTAAGGTTTTTGGGGGATGTTTAAATTAAAAAGCAGGTGACACGTTTTCTGAATCAATCTTAGTCAGAAATTTTGATACAAGTTTTTGGCAAAGGACTAAAAGTTAAGTTCAGCAAAAAGCTAAAGGATACTGGTTTTGCATTTTTAAAAATGGAATAACAAATTTTCACCATTTCATCAGAGAGTAAGTAAATTCTAGAAGAATAATTTGCTCCTGCCAAAAATAAATTGCCAACTGAGTGGATGTTAAGCCCTAAACATTAAGAGAAGAAGAAATATGTAGACACTCACACAGAGGCTAAATCTACCGCATGTATGAATCTATATGGCGATTGTTGTGAAATTATTCAACTCGGAATATTTGATTACCCCAATTTAGGGTTTCGTGCTAAAGAACCGGAATAAATGGTAATTACATGCCACGACATCGACATCACGACTGCTGTTGTACTCGTAGAACAGCGTGAAATATTACCTACTTACTCTATTTCGGACTTAATTAGTAAAATGAAGAAGCGCGGAAAAGAACAGAACATGAGAATAGAAGGGAGAAAAGGCCTTTTCAAGGCCGATGGTAGCTAAATAATTAAAGGACACAAATTAGTTAAGACTTGAAAAAGCAAAATACGATTATTTTGACGTTGAGGAATAATGTTCAAAACATTCGAATGACTCATCATTGTCAAAAACCAAAAAAATACGTAAAGATAATTTCTCGAATAGCACACTCCTATTTAAATTTTTCCATCTACTACTTAAAATGGAGGAGGAAGCCTGAACCAAAGTAAAAAAAAATGATATAAGAAATGGCATACAATTAGGCAAAAATTGAAATTTTGCAAAAATGTCTCAAAACAACAGTTATCGTTTCATCACCTTTTAAAACTTTATATTCTAATGGAGTTTCGTTGAAAAAAAAAAATGTTCAAACCAGAAACTCCTCGAGAATTATTTACAAACTTAGCTAATAGTTTCGTATTGCATATTCTGCGGAGTTGGTTTAATATTGCATATTCTTAGGAGTTGAATGCACACACAAGTGTTTGAAATCACAAATTCAAGGAAAAGTTTTGCAATACTCTGTGAGCTGAGATGTTTATAAAGTTTATTCAAGAATAAGGGAAACATTTTATGATTTCAAAACTTAATATCCTGGTTTGAGTGTCTAACGTCTGTGTTGGATTTTCAGCACTGCTGATGCCAAAGCAAATAACTTATTTGGAATTTATGTTTGAATGATAAAGTCAACTTTTGATATTTCCGGAAGAACACTGGAAAGAGAAAAACTTAAATCTGACCTAAATGTTGAACATAAACTTCGACTTAATAATATTTTTCCTAGAAAAAATAGGAAATTTAGGAAGGAATAGTTTTGTTTATTTAGAGTTGAAGTTGTTTCCTTGCGACATAACAATTCTTATTTGCATTGTGATTTCATCAGAATTAAAAAAAAAAAAAATCAGAAGGACTAATTTCATTTCTTTAAGTGATGACCAAGACTCTCACTAATTAAAGACTGAAACCGGCGGCTGTGGGGCCTTTAAGGAACCAGAGACAACGAAACCTTGTGCTTGTGACTATAATATTATCTGTACCTACTCAAGATTGGTATCACGGCAAGAAGGTTCCACGAAAGAGATTAACATTTATAAAGGGTGCCTCTGCCTCGACATATTATGACATTAACACACATTGCTGTCACGACGATTATGTTTCATTTTTAATTAAAAAGAAGTTACAGAACATTAATCAAAATAAAATAAAAGGCTTTATTTCCAACAAATACACGAAGACATTCATATTATCCTCAAATTCCAAATGATATTTATTTTTCCCCATCGGAAAATCATTTACGAAAGCACACGTTTTCGTAACAGGCTTATACTGTTCCATCAGCCGAACAAAAGGACCTTCACATGATTTGGGTACAAAAAAAAAACCCGATAGACAGAAAAACCAATAGGTCAATGCTGCTGACGTTTGATTTATGAATGAATGGACATGGAAAAACCTTTTTTTGCCTTCTTCAATATTATCCTTGTGTTAACGTTCATGTGCCAAATTGATATCTAAATGAGATGTAACATAAGGATTCGAAGGACATTCGATTCTCCCCTGAATCCAGATGTTCAGTCATTAGGTTAAGCTAAATGAAATAATTGGAAAAAATCACAAGGCCCGTAAATCAATTTTCTCACATACACACCCACGAATACAGTTGAGTATAAGTTGAAAATAATACCGCATTAATTCGAAAGGAGGCAACTGTGTCAAGGCTTGAAGGCAAGGCTGAACTTTCTAAAAATGTGTCTGAAAACTGAGTCGGTGTTTACTTTTCATCGCATTTGCCTTAATATAGAATCCATCAAGCGTCGTTAAGAGGAGCATTGAGTGCTCACTCTGTTCTTTTCAAATCTTTTATGTTTCTAAAAAAGAACGTCGACAACACCCAGCATACGACGACGACCCAGAGGAGGAGGAATGATGATGTGGAGGTGTTTTTATCCTTTCTAGTGCATTATTTCAATAGATTGAATTGTGTGAGCTTATTTGCAGATAGATGCGCCTTGTTTACTGTTCCAAGTGTGTTTACACTTTCTATTAGGTATGACAACAGGTGACGATGAGAGCGACGGTGTATGCTTCAGTGGCTACGATGTGAATTGACGCATGAAGGCGAAAGCTTTAAGTAAATCCACGTTGAAATGTAACAGACTCACGTTCAACCCTCACGTGGATAAACTGTTAAAAAAAGGAAAATTTATTCTACAACCTGTGACCTGTTTCTCGTTTACTACATTTGTTGAAATTTAAAAATCCAATTGAGCTCAGTATATCCATAAGACTGGACAGTACGGTATTGTTCAAAGCAACATAATTTGACAGATTCCAGTGGACCTGGTAAGACTTTTGCAAACGAGCTCTGTGCTCACTTTTAAGCAGGAACCACATAGCCCTTGCTACAAATGTATTGAATCGAAAATTGTGGGAATCCCTATGACGTCTATAGAGTGGCCACCACTTCGCAGGGGGTTATTTTTAGCAAATTCGTTTCAAAGCTTAGTTTCTATTTTTATCTGATTTCTCTGAGATGTCTATACGCACTCAATTTCACATGCTCTCTGAATAGAAGTTGTAAACGTTATCTTTAGCCTTTGTGCGTGTCTCGGTATTTCAAAAATCAATAAATGGCTTTCATGGATCTACCCATCAAGCAATTTATTTTCCAAATAAAAGTGCCCGAAAGGTATAGACACATCCAACCAATCAATTTTGCATATTAAATTTAAGAACTGACCTTTTCACTTATCCCCCATGTACATGTGTGTACATTAGGCCTAACAAGGAAAAACCACAAAGCTTTGGCTTGAAACGTATACCAAAATTTTGAATTAAATTTTTACAACACGTGCAGATGAGATGAGATGTTAGTTAAGTTTTTTTTTTTGTTCGAGGGGATTTTCGAATGGTCAGAAGGATATGGCCCGTTCGAAGCCTCGTGAGAGGGAAACAGCTATCCTACAGAAAGGTTAACGTTTTAAGGTATTACACGAATTTCAAACAAAACCCAAAACATACACGATAAATTCAAAATCCTTTATTGACAGAGGACCAAAAGTCATGTAAAGTAGCTTAATATTTCTGCTTTTCTTTTATATGTCGTTTTGCCTATCAATGTTGTCCATTCAGGGATTGTGTCTTTTACCGACACATGTGGGTTTGTCGAACTCAGAAAAGATACATCTGCTGGATATATTTCTAAAGAAGGTAAAATAAAATTCAACTTCACAAATGTTTTCCTTGCGTAAATATCGAACAAAAATTTTCTGCAAAAAGGATAGGTTGAGTTAAAAGGTATCGAGGAAATTATATTTCTTTTTTGTGTCTACGTTAGCTTTTTAAAAATACACAAAAGGAAGATACACAGACATTTGAAATTTTGTCCGCAGTGAAGCCAAAATAAATTCTTCAAAAATAAAAAAAAAACATGTTCTGGCTTCAAGGGTTGGAATAAAATTGTGTTAAGGTCGGCAAAGGTAAGAAAATATTTTAAATGAATTGATGTTTGTAAAAAGAAACCTTTTTATGAGAAAGTTTTACTTTATCAATCGCCTTGATTTCACAAGAAATGTTTCTTTTTTAAACAACTCAAAAAGTTGAATCAAAAGGGATCTGATGTAAGCAAATTTTTCTAGGTATCTGAAAGATATTGACTAAGGTTTTCACTTTCTAGAGGATATAAGGATATATATTGAATTCGTGAAAAAAAATTGTCGATATAATCATTTTAATGTCGGAAAAAATTTAATGGACGAATGTTTACCTAAATGAGCGGATAATTACTCTTTGGAATTCCTTTCCCAAATTTGTTGAAAACTCATGACTCATTACAAATTCACTCCATACACCTGTTTGCATATATACTTCTTAAGATATAAGATCAACCCAGGACCATACACATTCAGGGAAATAAACTGCCAGATTGGGAAAAACAAGCTACTACCGGAAGTAATGCTCAGCAACCACATCGAGCTTTCAACAACAGCAGATAAGGTCGCAGCCTTTGCCAACCACTTCGAACAAAGCTTAACACCTTCTTCGTCAGCAGACCAAGCTTTCCGTATGGATATCGGCGCCTTCATCCAATTGATTCAGCAACCCACTACTGAAGCTGTCCAGCTGATGACCCAGCAGAACACCAGCAATTCTGCAATCAGGAGGAGGTTGAAGAAATCATTGGTAGTCTTAGGCCAAAGAAGTCAACTGGAATGGATGGTGTTTTGAACTACATACTGAAGAAACTTCCACAAGTTGTCATTATAATTCTAGAGATTATCATTAACAACTGCATCAACAATTGCTACTTTCCACAGTAGTGGAAAACAGTATAAATCTTGGCCGAAGAAAGGACCAAGCAATCTGGTCAACAACTACTGGCCTGTATCCCTTCTTAATAATACCAGCAAGACTCTGGAAGAAATCATCCTCAGCAGATTTTATAGATTTTGTAACGAACGCAGCACCATCCCCGACATGCAGTTTGGATTTTAGGTATCCCTAGGGCACTAATTAAAATATTATTTTCTTTTCTTTCTGAAAGGAAATTCTTCGTGGAAGCTGAAAATAAGAAGTCAACAACAAGGAACAGTAGAAGATCGGACCCTTTCTCTACAGCCTAATGACGTCGGACCAACCTGTGCCATCAGACTGTGACAATCTGCTTTTTGCAGATGACTCTCTCTCATACGCCTCATCCTACTCACCTAGCTTTGCAATCCGGAAGTTTGGAGCCCACATATGGAGACTCTACGAGTACTACACCAAATGGGGAAAAAGGATTAACGACGTCAAATCGGAGTTGGTATGCTTCAGGAGACCGGTTTTCAATCGCAGCCACTGAAGATCAGCGGCCCAATCCTAAGTTCCGAAATGGATCCACTACCAGAGCTAAAAGGAACGCCAAATACCTGGGAGTAAACTTCAACGAGCTGTTCCGCTTCAACCCGCATGCAAGAGCAGTGCTAGCCAAAGCTAACCCTGCCTTCCACCGCATCAATCCCCTGTTGAAGAAGAAGAGGACTAAGTAAGCCAACCAAACTGCTGATCTAAAAACAACTACTCAGGCCAGTGATCAGCTACAGTTTCCAGTATGGTATACAATTTTCAAAACAGCGATGCAGAAGCTTCTATTATTTAAAAGGAAGCGATTTGCACTGGACTACACTTCGATAGGCAAAGGAGCAAGTACTAAGGCAAAAAACGACTCTGCAAGGAAGCCCGCCCAAGTAACAATTTATCTTGTATAAGGTCCGATTCCTGAATATTTAGAAGCAATAGCTTCCATAGAGTTATTTTAAGACTTATTTAAGGATGATTGTTTTTATTTTGCTTAAATAAGACCTTTTGTAATTTACTTATAACAGTCTGCAATTTGATAACAAAGATAAGGCCTCCTTGTGCAAATTATAACAAACTTCTTGCACGAGATTGATTTACCGAAATCACATAAGGCCTCGCTTTGCTTCCTCGTGAAAGCACATTTAAAATAGAAAGTATAAGGCCTATTATTTGTTTCCTAATAACAATCTGCAATTGATAACACAGGTAAGGCCTCCTTGTGCAAATTATAACAAACTGCTTGCACGAGATTGATTTACCAAAATCACATAAGGCCTCGCTTTGCTTCCTCGTGAAAGCACATTTAAAATAGAAAGTATAAGGCCTATTATTTGTTTCCTAATAACAATCTGCAATTGATAACACAGGTAAGGCCTCCTTGTGCAAATTATAACAAACTGCTTGCACGAGATTGATTTACCAAAATCACATAAGGGCTCGCTTTGCTTCCTCGTGAAAGCACATTTAAAATAGCTAGTATAAGGCCTTTTATTTGTTTCCTAATAACAATCTGCAATTGATAACTTGGATAAGGCCTCCTTGTGCAAATTATAACAAACGAAATGTCAATCTTGTTACTTCGCGTATGTATGTGTGATTGTTCATTTCAATACATGCGTACTCTGGTTTCCTTATGATAATTATTGCCCACTTAAGAAAGCGGACACTCTTAGGAATGTCAAGTTATCCGAGTTCAAATCTCATGGCATGTTCTTTTTTTTTTTGTTATTGAATGGAAAGGCTATTATTCTCATGATGTCTCAAGCAAAAAATGTGGTATCGTATGTAAGGTTATCACCTGAATTGATGGTAATTGATCAATTTTGTTTTCAAAAAAATAAATTCAAATTATAATATAATTTTACTACTTTTTGAATCAACTTTAAAGAAGAGTAGATATTTTATGCATTTTATGTGTTCAAGTCAGTTTCCAATAAAGCTAACTGTATCTAATCTGGATGGATGGACACCCTTTAATCCACAACTTTCTTTTTATTCAATTTTAATGTTTCACTCTTCACGAATTTAGTAACATTATACATTTTGTGCCATAAAGTTTGAGAGAAATGAGTTGCAACAACTATTTTCAAGTTTGCTACTCATAACATAGAAGTCGCAATAGCGCAGTGGATGAATGCTTGACTGATAAGCGGAGGGTCTCGAGTTCAAATCCCATAGGTAAACTCTAATATTTATTCTCATTGTATAAACAAATATAATTAATGATAAAAATAACCGAATGCCCATGTCACATCAGAAATAAAAGCAGCAAACAACAGAGGATCGCAAAAGAAAAACAATTTCATGTTGAAAATAAATTTTTCTCTACTTTTGCAATAACTTGCATAAGGCCTTATCTTTACCGTTTCAAAGAAACTATTGCTTTCTGTATCGAGCTGTTGTAAGGTCTTATTCGCAATTCTTGAAAGAAGCTATTGCTTCTTTAAATTAACTGTTATAAGACCTTATAGAGATTTCTTCCGAGAAGCTATTACTTCTTTAAATATAACTTGATATAAGGCCTTGTCATAATTGATTTAAGGAATCAATGGCTTGCATAACTTGCGCCAAACGTATTTGTATAAGGTTTCATACAAGCAAGATACAAATCATGAAATAGCTTCGCTTAAGCCTTATAGAAGTTAAATTGTTACTTGGGCGAGTCAAGTCACTGAACATATTTCTTGTTGACGCAGCTAGGAAGATGATTGCAAATGTTACCAACCAGCCCAATCCGTTGATGAGAATGATGACCAACGTGGAACGACATCCCGAACCAAGGTACCTGATATCGCCAAGAAATTGAAAAATTGACAACGCTGAAGCAGTTTCCTTTTATGCTGGCTTGGAGTTCTCACACCATCGCGGCTAGATGCCGTCACCCAATCCAACCAACCCACAGTAGACAACCAGGACTGAAAAACCTGATATGAACTACCCCACGGAATACATTTTAAGCCAAGTATGATTACGTATATAAATATTTTTTAATTTAGTCATTGTGGATTTTAAGGCCGATTTTGTGCCTAATTACCTTAAAAAAAGTAACGTTGTATATATAATTTTTGTTCAATAGAACAATAATGTAAAAAAAAACAGGAAATTCAGTTGATGTCAGCAACTCGAGGCAAGCAGACTTGTGCTAGCTGTAGGTTTAAAATAACCCACCTGTGAAAGGGGCTTGGTCACACATACTAACTCTGTAATGGAGTCATTCTTTCGAACTAAATCTGCAGTAAGATAACTCCGCATTCGCGACAACGACGAATTTAATCAAACAAAACTTCGGATCATAACTTAAAATTTTTTACAAAAACATAGCACATAGCAATATACAGAAAACAGTGTTTAAGCTGGGATAGATAAAAACTTGGTTTACATTAAGGTTTGTGGTAATCTTTAATTCCGAAGACTGGAAAACGGAAAAAAGGACAAGTTTATCAATGTTGCAATAACAAGATTTGTAAAATGAACAAACATTTTGTTCAAAACATACCTCTAGTGGCCACGAATTCCATATATCTAAAAATAAGTGATAAGTTCCAAAAATGGCCAGAAATTCTCTTGAAAAACGAGTTGTTTATTGAAAAGAACGAGAAAGTAACCAAAAGTTGAGACTAATGTAAAAGTTTAGGGTCAGCGAAAAGTTCCAAAGAATTCGCTGAACATCGGTAAACCAGAAATTTTTAAATTCCCATTCCCATTTAAATTTTCCTTTTATTTTGATATTTTGTTTCAAACAAAAATACTTAAAATTTGTGTTTAATATTTCTATTTCATTGTGGTCAAAATTCATTGAAAAACCACCATAAACGCAAATACACAAACATAATCCAACCATTCAGCGGTTAGGAAAATTGTTATGGAAACAATATTGTTTTAAAAAAAGTTCTTTTTTGTTGTTTTATGTTATTTATTGAACTAAAGCAAAAACCACTCAAAAAGAATGCTGTTGAATTTGTCGGCACTTCAACTAAAAACATCTAGAGGGCATGCAAACTTGAACAACTAAAAAATAAAACACAAAAGAGGTTTTTGGGGTTTCGATCGAAATCTATCCACAAACACGAGCCACCACTAGACTCATTCACCGGGCCGCACCGAAACGGAACCATTTATAATATGTATTTCAAATAGGACGAACAGTGGGAGGAGGGTGTTTTAAATTCTTTTCATGAAGCAACAGTTGTGGGAAATTAAATTTATTGTATCCATTTATTTATTTATTTATTTATTCATTCAATCTACGATATAAATCCACAGATTGGCTTATAAACTAATGTAATATACAATTTTGTTGATTTTTAATACCTATACATTTCATTTTAAATAATTTACTAAAAATTATTATGCAATAATGTAAGCAAAGAAGATTTAAATTGGATTCTAGAAAGAGAAATATCCAGTTCATTACAGTTATAGTACATATTAAAATATTCACTACAATGAGAAATTGGTTCACGCTTGCCGTAATTTGTGGAGTGAGGATATTCAAATATGAAATATCTCGCTCTTAAAGGTCGACTTGGTGCATAAATATTAATTAAAGAGAGCAAGAACTCGCAATCAATATCATTTGAAAGAATATCACGAACAAACATAACACTAAACATTCTACGTCTTGATTCAAGTGTTTGCATCCCTAACAAAAGGCATCTAGATTTATAATTGAGATTAACATTACCATTTGATCCGAAATTTCGCAAAGCAAATCTCAAAAAATTCTTTTGGATATTTTCAATTCTAGCAATCAGTTTTATTGTACTAGGATTCCAAATGACTAAACTATACTCAAGTATGGGCCTAACAAGGGAGCAATAAATTGCTTTCAGTGTGTATGGATCCTTAAAATCAGAAGAATTCCGTTTAAGGAAGCCTAACATAGAGTTAGCTTTGGAAACAATATAGGAAACGTGTGAGATAAAGTTGAGTTTTTCATCAAATACCACACCTAGGTCTTTAATCTCATATACTCTTAATAATTTGCTTCCTTTAAGGATATAATCAAAAATTATAGGGTTTTTTAAGTGATTGTAAGTTAACACAGAACACTTCGATATATTAAGGTCAAGATCGTTTTTCGCACACAAAAGGATGATACAACCCTTTGTTTTGTTCACTTTTAAGAAGGACGAGAAGGCTTAAGATATGCGATAATAATTTATAAATCCTGCTATTTTTTTTCCATCCTTTCCGAAAAGCTGAGAACTGAAAGAGGGAGTTGAATGAGAAAAAAGTCTCAGGATATTGTTATTTTTGCTTTGGTTCTGGAAATCCTTGAAGGTGAGGAATTATTAAAAAATCAGAGCCTTATACAATTACAGACGATGATGATTGATGTTATTATTTTCGAGTTCGGGGTTACAGGACCCTCGTTTACTGTTGCTCAATTTTAACTAGTCGACCCAGCTATTAAAGCGTTCTGCAACACAATAATCGGCACGTACCAGTGTGGCTTTGGGCCAGGCTGAACAACGATAGACCAAATATTCACACTGAGGCAAATCCTGGAAAAGACCAACGAATTTCAAGTCGAAACCCACCATCTTTCCATCGAATTCAAAGCTGCTTATGATAGTATCCATTGCCAAGAGCTTATGATGACGATGTCTCAATTTGGGATCTCGAACAAACCGATGCAGCTGTGCCGCATGACTCTTAACAATACGCACTGCAGTGTGCAAATGGGTAACAGCTCCTCCGAGTTGTTTCAAACATGCGCAGGGCTTAGACAAGGAGATGTGCTGTCATTTGATTTCTTCAACATAGTCCTGGAGTCACTATCTTCAACAAATCTACCCAGCTCCTAGGCTCTGAGGACGACATCAACATCATCGGTCGATCCAAGAGAGCTGTGCTTGAGCCCTTCACAGCGATTGAAGAACGGGCGAAACTCGTTGGTGTTGTAGTAAATGAGGACAAAACAAAGAACATGCTATCAACGAACAAAGCAACAACTGTATACCGCCTAGGACAAAACGTCACCGATTTTAGCATCAATTTCGAGGCAGTCAAGGAGTTCACCTACCTTGGAACAAACATCAATTCCACAAACCACACTAAGGTGATCCGAAGGAGATATACCTTAGCCTTATACCTGGTTTGGTTTGGCAGAACAACTGGTTTCAAAACTACTCACTCGAAAGACAAAGTGTCTGTTATACAAAACTTTGATTTTACCAGTCCTACTCTACGGGGACGCCGAGTGTTGGAGTAAGTAAGAAGGTGAAATGATACTGGGCCCTTTCGAAAGAAAAATTCTACGACGGATTGTGGTCCTGTAAGCGAAGGTGGCGAATGGAGAAGAAGGTTCAACCGCGAACTGTACGAACTGCAAACTCGTACTGACGGATTTGTGTGATGTGAAAATCACTGAATCCACTATAATTCTAAGTAACTTTTCTGACATTTCTTCGCGAACGCACCCCGCACAGAACAGCTGTTTGACACGAGTGATTTGACATTTCCCCTTGTTTTTGTTAATAACCTAACTTTTTTTATTTTTATTTGATTTTTTTTTAACATTAAATAATATACAGTCACTGCACATCTGCACAGAAAATGCTTTCGTTTGATATCCAATTTATTGCTCATCAGTTTTTGTAGGCCGCGTAAAGTGTACCTACCACAAAAATGCTGGTAGCCCTTTTTCTATATATGATTCAAGCTCTAATTAAGATGGCCCTACATTATTTGATGCAACTTTTTTCCTTTAAATTGTAATTCGTTGAATTTAAGAATGAAAAAAAAGAAGATTTGATGCCTTTGAGGCAACATTCTTCAATTAGATTATGAATTGCAAGTGAACACGAGACACTTAGGGTCACCATTATTAAGTAAAATTGGTCAAGGATGACATAACAAGCATATTATTTTCAATGAACAATATAATTAACACTCGTAAGAAAACAATGTCATGTCTCCGCTCATTAATAATAATAGAAATTAATATCAGAGAAAAACACCTCAACAACAATATAATCTGCTCACAAATCTATCCGAAGGTCCTTTAATCAGAGACCCATATCAATTTCACATTCCACACATAATACTACAAATTTCCATCAACAATATCAAATCAAAAACTAATCACAAAGCTTATAAAAAGATTTTATCTTTCGCATTTTGTTAATAACACGAAATTACCTTCATTAAAAGACCATATACCACCCTCAACTACTGTCACCAACATACTCGTAAACCTGCCGTCTAGAATCCGATTAGAGAAATTAGTGCGACTTTCTAGAGAAAAATAAAACCCACCTGATTGTTTTTGTGCGAAGGAGCAAAGCACACCTTTTATGTAATGTCCGACCGATGTATACCTACTTACAGTGAAAACAATATAGTGTTTGGTGTTTGCACAGATAAGCTTATCGCATATCCCCATGGGGTGGCCAGTATACAGAGATATCACACATCAAAATATTTATTAATGTTTCAGCTATATCGTTGTCTTGCATTCATTTTGAATTCATATATGTATGGAGGGATATTATCCTTTAGTTGGGATACTCACACATAAAGGCAGCTATTATCCTTTTCTGTTTGGATGTACAAAGTTTTCGCATAAGCTCCCAATTACGTTTCACATAAATGAAAAACCCAACTCCCGTTTTAGGGGACCAAAAAGGATACAGCTAAAACTGCACCCAGGCCAGGCCATATTCATGTTTTCATTAAAAGTTTGTAAATAACCATGTAATGCGACTAAAATTAAGGTTTGGGCACCAAAAAATGTCGGAGAAAGGACCGGATTAGGGTACTAAGGGTTACTGAAACTTGACAGTAATTTATTATTTTTTTCTGATCCAGCCCTGAGATTCTGAAAGTTCGGCCAAACTCAAAGAGTAATTTAATGCCACCAGCAGTTGTTGTTCTCCAACTGCTCCCTGGATATGCCTGATTCAGATGTGGCATATTAGATTGTCGCTTCTCACTACCGAACGAAAATACCACCAAAGTATAAATATACAGGATGTAACGAGGTAATGCAGGCTTGTGTGATTTTTTGCTTAATGTTATCTCTCATACATAGCTTTTTAATCTCCCGCTGTGTTATTTTGCTTCCCATTTTTCCATTAAAGATTTAAATTTATAATTTCACTACCTGCTGCAACCCCCGCAGCTAAATGTTATCCTCGCCGTCGCGTCGTCGTTCGTTTGGACTTTACATGTTCTACCGTCCGTCAGAACCTGCAGCCACATATGCAACACAGAAACTAAAATACATTCAGCTCCATGCACGCAACAGAAATGTCATTCGGTGTGAAATTCTTTTTTTGCCATGGTGACATTTTAATGCAGCGCAGCGCCACCGAGTATGACCACCATGAACAGCACCACAAACTGTTAAAGCAATGGAATCGGACCTAGCTGTGTACTAATTAATTAAAAATTCATAATCGTGTTTCGTTCTGCAATGAAATGACACAAAATTGTATTATTTTTGTGGTTGTTCCTATTAATTGAAGAGAAATTTGATTATTAAATAAAATTACCTACCGTTATGCAAAGAAGCTTGTTTTTCGATTTACACGATTGACGGCGATAGCAATAAATGTCATGATTTCTGTGTGACAATTTACTAATTAAAATTTGTTGATGAAGCTTTTGTGGTATTGACGATTAGCCTGTTGTAATTGAAACTAACGATATGAGCTTTAACGATGGGATACGGACCCGTTCTTAGTGCCAGAATTTTGAATTCTTGCAGTCAGTTAACAAAAAAAAAAAAAAACGAATTAGTTAAGATTAAAAAAAAAGTGATGTTAGAAAATTGGAAGTGTCAAATCACAGTTGTGTCATACACATACACCTGTTGTATGCAGGGTGTGTCCGCGAAGAAATGTTAGAAATGTCATTAAGAATTAAGGTGGGTTCATATTACAAAAATCCACCAACACTACAGAAGTTGATAAACATATTGTTGAATTAGAACCCCCTTTAATGACGAATCAACACAATTGCATTTCGTGAGCTGGAAGTTACTCATGGGTGAGAAATGAACTTAAACAAACCATTTTGTACTTTTAATGATCTTAGAGAGACATATTGTGTTGATAGATGCCAGTTCATTGGTATTATCGATTATGGGAGATTGGAGAGTACATTTGTTGATTCTAGAGCATATTGTTTGAGAAGAGGTTTTCATGTAGCAGGTGGTGCTCCTATGTTGTTTCTTGTCTAACAGAAGTGTTCCGGTTTTGGCAAGCTCATCAGCTTTGCAATTTTCCGGAATGTCTCTGTGATCCGGCACCCAAATTAGGTGAATGTTAAACTGTTTTGTCATCTCATTCAGAAATGATCGACAGTCTTGAATAATAAGAGAATTTGTACAGACAGACATGAGAGATTTGAGAGCGGTTTGGCTGTCCGAGAGATATAATGTTTTCTTTGAGCCAGGATAGTGCCTCTTTTATCACCATTAATTCTGCCTTGAACATACTGCATTAATTGGGGAGTCTATAAGATGGACTGAGATTCAGTTGTTTCGAGTGATACCACTCCCAACGCCATTGTCGTTCTTTGAATCGTCTGTATAGAAGTGTATCGTGTTTTCTCCTAGAGTTCGTCCTTCTTCCCAAATAGATCTTGAAGGTATGGAAATATGGAAGCGATCTGGAATAGATCTGAGGCCTTAATATCAGGCTCGGTCAGAAAGGCTTAGGGGTATTGCTTTTATCGTGGGTGGGCTAATTTGAGGAATTTTATACCGTCTCGTAAAGAATACTAGTTCCGTTTTATGCGGATTGATGTCCAAGCCAAAATGCTTTGCCCAGTTAGTTAGCATGCTTAAGGCATTTTGTAGGAGTTCCGAGACAACTTAAGGGTGTTTCCCAGATATTGCAACGTTCGTCGGCATAGGCAACCACCTTGAAACCCTCCTGATGTTAGGAGGTCGTTTACTACTATGTTCCATAAAAGAAGGGAAAGGACCCCACCGTTCAGGGGGTACCTACCTGGATTCACCGATCTCGTGGTAGTAAAACTTCTCATGCTGGAAGTTATTGTCCTGCTATTAAGCACGAGACTTATTAGATCAATGAGTAATTTCTCTATTTACAGCTTTACCATTGCTATTGTGATCGCCTTGTAGCTGACGTTGTTGAATGCTCCTTAGATATCTAGGAAAGCTACTAGGTTATATTCTTTGTATTTAAAAGAATATTCAATACTACGTACCAGAGAATAAGGTATTGTTTCTACTAATTTTCCCTTAGAGTACGCATGTTGAGCTGTGGAAATGAGACATGGTTTCAAGTTATGTCTGAGGTGAATTTCCATCAACCTTTCCAGGGTTTTGAGAAGAAAGGATGAAAGGCTAATTGGTCGTAGATCTTTAGTATTAACGTGGGAGGGGTTCCCTGCTTTTGGAATGAAGACTTCTTTTGCCATTCTATGGGCCTTGGGAATATATCCCAACCTTACACACTTATCTCCAATTATGGAATGATCATGTCTGAGCATTTTTGTAATTCGGCAGGAATAATTCCATCTGGCCCTGCAGATTAATATGGATCAAAGCTATCCACAGCCCATTGCATTTTTGCTCACGTTATTAAATCTACTATATTGATTGTAATGAACCCCCTTAAAAGTCGAAACGTCGAAAAGTCGTATTTAATTTACTATGTAAAAGACTTTACTGTCACCGATCTGCCTACATATATGATTTTTTGAATATGAAAATGGAGATCTGTCATTTAACAGCTTCTATTCTTTAACAACTGATAAAGTCAATTCTCAACAACATCAAACCATTTTTAAGCATTAAACATTCACAAAATTGTAAAGTTTCTTCAAATTCCAAATATTCATTTCACCTCCAGACTGCATATAGACTCAACAAATTGATGTTGAGCTGATTATTGCTTTCTACCATAACATTGGGAAGACTACCACTTACGAATCTCAAATCACAACAGAAGTACGACTTCCGTTTGTCTTCTTTTCTTCAATTCAAAAAATCTCAGATTATACAATAATGCCTCTAGCATTTCAACCCATTCCCATCCTGGTTCCGACTCTCACACACAAACACAATGCTTATTGTATCCTGTCTTTCAAACCAAGAAATGTTCACTTAACCAATACAACATCTTTTTCTCTGCCTTGGCAGTGGCACAAGCAAGTACATTTTCCCGAGAAAAAAGAAACAAAATTTGAAGAAGAAAAATTGAAATCTCTGCGTAAAATCATTGCGATCCCCTGTAGCTTTGTGCAAAAACTTTTATCATTGCCATTGACAGACGAAATCACCTGCGGAAATGCTTTCTTGCTTTTTTTCTTTCTGCTCCCGATGGTGGGCGCTGTGTTCCCGTACTCACTTATCTCTGGGAAACTTTTCTCATCCCTTTTGTGTCAATTTATTCCCAACAAATAATACGAACTGACATAATAATTTTTGTATTTATTTATTGGAACTGAAAAGATGGTCTCGGCGACACAGGAGAGTGTGGGTGGGACACACCCGTCCCACATTCATACGTATGTTCATAGTACTTTTACCTCGAGTTATCCTTCAATTTATTACAGGATTTTTTTTGACGTTTTCATAACAAAACAGAGTTAGGAAAAGAAGACAAAAACAAACGAAGGAGTTCCTGTTCCTGCGAGTGTGACTTTATTGGATCATAAATTCATCCTTTGATGTGATTCAATTGATTTTGTTTTCTTTTTTTTTCTTTGGTATTTGGAGCACACATTCAGGCAGGATAACATATTTGGTATGCAGTTTTTTTTTTTAGCAAGAAACCCGTTTCATTGAACCCTGAAGAATATTTTATTTTTTTGTATTCTTGTCTCTTACACACGAATGGACACATTTTATTCGTATTACGTGACACTGAAATAAATTCCAAAATTTTGCTTGTTTAGTATAACTTCATACGATAAAGCCTAGCGCTTAAACTGGCCTATCTGCCCACTCATATGGATACGAATTTTCTCTCCTAGATGATAGCAGGTGGTAAAATACAATTTTTTGTTATTGTGGATGTCATAACTTTTTATGAAAGAAGTTATTTTTGGAATACACGTTAGTTGGGTATATTTATGCATGGAAGTGTAACTCTTTAGTCTCCAGGCATGTGCTCGTGGTTAGGGAAACTTTGTTATTTAAACTATGGAATAATTCAAACCTTAAGCTCAAGCTCACGTGTAAAGTTTTGATATGGGTTATTCTTATTTAACGAACAGTTAAAAACACCGCCCAAGGCTGTCAGGAATATAAGGAACGTCATTAATAAGCTTAACCGAGAACAAAGTTATCCCTAAGCCGATTTAAATATTAAATTAATTGAAGAACTTTCTTTGTGTTCAACCTGGTTTTTTTGATAGGTACTTGCAGTTACTCTCATACGTTTTGAATTCTTATAAATCATTAAGCTTGTTTTTGAACCCAAACAACTTGTTAAAACAAAATGTTGAACAACTTTAAAGTTGGAAAATGTTTTATGAGTTCCATAAATTAGTCATTCTTCGAAATGTCACGAAAATGAACGATTGAAGTGAACAAAGATACAAATATTCGAATTACCTACCTATTGTAACTTGAAGAAAAAAAGGAATAGGGAATCTAGGATCTTAGTATGGAGGAAGTATCAATTTTTATAATTGACAGTATGTCAAAACTCAGACCTTATTGTAAGTGAAGGAATACCAGAAAAAAAATCTTTGAACCTATTATAGTAGGTATGTAAGTAGGTAGGTACAGTGTTTTTTTTAATTTTATAATTTTGCAATCTCTTTATTAAAAATCAAGAGTTTATTATACACTGGTTCTTTCTACATGTGTCGCTGTTGGGTTACAATTTTAAACTGAATGCTCATAAAATGCGCATCTGTCTCTATGAATTGGTTTTCTTACAGTTGTAAATGAAACTGTTCTTTTTCGTACAGTACTGACTTTAAACATAAAGTTTTCGTTAGTTAACTGATAGGGGCGCGACTATCGTCATAGAACTTAAGGTTGACTTAACACTAATACGGTTTGATATTTACTTTTATTTTTCAAATTTCAATACTACAAGCTAATTGTTTTTAAATCAATTACCTACATCAAAAATTAATGTGTTGACAATGACAAAATATAATCGTTTTTTTTTTGTCGCAGATGCACCAAAAGTAAAATTTTCAGTTTGACAGTTCATTTTCAGATTTATCAACCCTTTTTTTCAACCATTTTTGTTTTATAACACTCATTTTCAATCATTTCACAATAAGTATTTAAAGGTCTTCACTTGTCACTTTAACCACACAATCTATAGATCTGTTTATTTACTGGTCTGATTTGTCCAGAACTTCTATCAGAGTATTTCTTGTATCAGTATAGTGTTGCCGAAAGTACTCCTTTCGGAGTATTGTACTCCTTTCAGCACCATCGTACTCCCGTACTCCTCCTTTCACATTCGTACTCCTATTTTTTGAATGACCTAACATATCTTACACTTCTAATAAAAGTGCGATGTCAACCTACATAAATTCAATTCGCTTTGAATTTATTGCAAATTTCGGAGCACTTTTGCCTTCAAAACTGTCTTCGAAAAGGGAATTTCCCTCATTCTTCTTTTCCTCGTTTAATTTTTCGTTATGTGTTGAAATAACAGACCACACGCCAACACCGTTCGCCGTTCGTTATTTATTTCATAGAATATTTTAATATTGTAAAACATAAGTTTCTAAGGCCGTGTGCGAATTGGATGAGTTGTGGTTAAAAATTGATGAATTTTTAACCACTCCTGTCATATTTTAACTTGCTCCGCAGCTAGTCTAATTTTTTACGCATTTTATTTAATGCGAAGTGTCAAAATTTAATCACACGTCAAGTTTTAACCACTTTTAAACTGAATTCGCACACGGCCTAGGAACATATTTTACTAGATGGCTCGATATGGAGCAGGTTGTTACAAGAACACTAGAGCAGTGGCCTGCGTTATTGCATTATTTTTTGGAGGTTTCTTTTTTATTTTGTGACAGAGTTCCAATATCAGTCCGTCCGAATTCACAAATTTTTGCCACACGTAAAAACTTTTTACAAAACTACTACAAAATTTCATTAAATCGAAATTTATATGTGACGAGTTTCTTTCTAATCCTGACTTTTCAGACAACTTTTTAAAAGAACAGTGACTCTGATTACGTTGGGGCTAAGGCTGAACTCTTTATAAAAACTAATAAAATGCAGATGAATGATGTAAAATATTTAAGGTGTTTTTGCGAATACTATAAAACTCTGTGTGCGCAAATTTCACAGCGAATAGATTTCGATGACAAAATTTTGAAATCTATCGACCCTTTAAACCTGGCATAAAGCTCATAAACAATAATTGCTTGCATTCCTGATTTGATTATTGCAAATCAAATTGAAGAGCTTGACATGGAGTGGATAACACTTCTAAACCAAGCCGTGGTCTCTAATTCCCTAGATATTGAAGAATTTTGGGCAGGAATATTTTCTCTTAAAAATGCTTTGAATACACTTTTCCTTCTGACAACGAACAGAACATAACGAGTTTTTACCAACTGTTTGTAATTAAAGAAAAAAATCGAAACAGACTAGAGGTTGATACATTAAATACAATCATGAGTTGCAAGGAACTGTTAAATGGAGTCGATTGCTGCAAATGGAATCCTTCCAAACAACTTTTGAAAGCCTATAGGAAATAATATTTCTTTCTCTCTAATATTTTTGCTTTGCTGTGCTGACACTAATTTTTGAAAAAAAAACGGTACTACTATTTTGTCGAAAATACTCTCCTTTTTTTGCTTAAGTACTACCTTCAAATATTTTTGTCCGGCAACACTATCAGTATTTTTTAAATTTCAAGCATTTAAAAAAAACGTAACATTACTCGTATCCTGTATCAATGTCCTTAAGTACCTACTTCTAGTTTAATAAAAGCCCTCGATATGTTCCTGCAATTGGAGTCTCTTCATCAGAGTATTTCTTACAAACATTTTGTTTCATTATCATCTTAATTTGTGTGTGAACATGAATAGAAAACCAATGTGATCTTTGTATAATGCAATAGAATTAAACAATAGATGTTTTGCATTCAAATTGTACGATTTAAAAACGGATCCCTTTAATATGTTATGAGGCGTACTGATGGACAGTTCTTGAAAGGTGGATATAACCATTGAACCGTTTTAGGTCTGGAATACAACATTCTAATTCTCTAGAGAGCATTGACAGAGGTAAAGAATATTAAACATTTCGTCGATTTATTTAACATTAGATGCACAATCAATCATTATTAACAATTTGGACAAAGCTTATTAGAAAAAGTCAATGACAAAAATCAATGTCTGAATAATTACTTTTCATAAGAAAAATTTTCTTTTTGTCAGTTTGGTTATGAGGACTTGAGGACCTTGAGGTCATCGTGACCGTTCACAAACAATATACAATACTAACCTCGATGCGAGCATGTCAATTCGGTCAACAAAAAATTGTCGATGAAAAACAAACATAAATCATCAATAACACGATTGTCATCGAAATACGTAATTAAAGTTAATTAATTACAAGCAAATTATTTATATCCATTAAGTGCGGTAGCGTAATAACAAAAAATATTAAATAATTTCATGATGAATTGCTTTCATCAAAAGGCATACAAAACATCACAAACAAATATTGTGTTTAAACAGGTAAATGGCATTTTCATTGTGAAAATTATTGAAGCAAAACTTAATAATGAGTTGTAAATCATTTAATCGACATTGGACATATTAAGAGCAATAAATAAAATATGTATTCCGTGTGAGGGGCATGGCGTGCAATGCGCATTTTTCAATAATGTTGATTGATATACAATTTTGTAAGTACAAACACATGTTTGGTGTGTAAATATGGTTGGAATGTTTATGCACACGTTTTCCAATTTTAATTTTTGAGAAAACTGGAACTCGAGATTCTGGCAAAATAAGACATTTAAAGAATTTCTAGGAATTTATTTTACATTCAATCCCTTTAATATTTGTTGAAATGGAATCAACAAAGGTAGGAACAATCATAATGTTTTTCTCCCAAAAGATCGAAATTATCCATTTGATAAGCGATTTTCAAAGCTTGGTTAGGATATTACTAGGCCAACTATATTTGCAGGACACTCGGGCGTATACTTGTCGTTTTTTTTAACCTGAAAAATAAAACATATCATAGATTTTGGCGTTTTCGAATAAAACGTCAGTTTATTTAATATTGCATCGTGATGTTCTGCAAAATCAAAGACCAAGTTCTTTGTAAACTTTGTATGGCTTTCAAAATTTTTCGAGGGAATCGATCTTACAGAAAAGTTGAAATAAACTGAAGAGCCCGTTGAAATGAAATCAACGAAAGTAGAAAGTAGATTCGATACAAGCTAGACTCATATAAAACTAATGTAAGAATTCTAAATTGCAAAATCCATAATTAAATCCTACTCTTTCATAATAGAAAGTGGAACAATTTATTATCCATTTAGTCTCAGTATATTTGAGTGATCTTCATACTGTTAATCGTGTTAATAATAAACTTAGTGAATTTAGAAATTCTGCTGTTAAACAACCTGGTGCGTTAACTCGTAATAATCGTTTTGTGAAACACTTATTAAAGGAGTTAAAAGTTAAAAAGGCATCTGATGTCATTAATGACCAATTCTTAACAGCCCTGCTTAAACCTTTTTAAGGTTTATTTTTAATACTTTTTTATTTTTATCTATATATATAAAAATGAATAGCTGTTCGTTAGTCTCGCTTAAACTCGGCAACGGCTCAACCGATTTGGCTGATTGTGGTCTTGAAATAATGGTGGAAGTTCAGGTAAGGTGTAAACGGTTAGAAATTTTCAAAAAATGCACAAACACGCACGTTATAAGCAAAATTCCTTTTCCCATACTTTGCAAAGAAAAAATCATTTTCTCATATACTTTGTATAAATAATAATCTTCAAATTGAAGAAATTGAAAATTGACACTTTATAAGGCCAGCTTAACCGTCCTCAAGATACGTCAAATAAAGCATATGCAGCTTCATATTTCTAAACTTCGGTTAACTTCCTTTGCTATTTTATTTGTTGTTCTTCTGTGATAGTGACTGCTAGGTGTGCGACAGCTTTTCTTACTTAAATCAATTATTCCAAATAAAGATGACGAGGAGAAGACGACCCGATGTAGGCCGTCGCAATCAGTCAACGGGTTAACCGCACTGATGACCAAAGAGAGACTGACCAACAAAACAGTCGTATTACTATGTCACAGTTGCGTTCTGTAGTAATCAGCAATGCAGTAGATAGGCTTAGAATGCAACGAGTTCGTGCACGTCAATCTCAACAACAGCGAGCACGACAAAATGTAATTGAGCGATTCCGCAGACGCAGTGCTGCTGTGATTCTTGAACGTGCTGCATTCCATTATTATCCAGCATTAGATAACTGTGCCGACAAATCGGTAAATATTGGAGAAGTGACAGTAATTTGTTCATATTGCAAGGCATTGAAATACTGTGGTGAATCTACTGGATTATGTTGTGCTGGAGGCAAAGTAAAATTGCCACAGTTGGTCCCACCGCCAGATCCCTTACGCTCTTTTGTGTCTTTCATTCATCCATTTAGGTAGTACGAAGTCTGCCG
Source organism: Sphaerophoria taeniata (assembly GCA_943590905.1). NCBI lineage: Eukaryota > Metazoa > Arthropoda > Insecta > Diptera > Syrphidae > Sphaerophoria > Sphaerophoria taeniata. The sequence goes on from OX016540.1 coordinate 2,623,915, forward strand.
GGTCAGCTAGTTTTTATTAAATAAATAAATAAATAGAGTGTCGCTACAGCTCTTCAAGAGCCAAGGTCTAAGTGGCTTTCTCTCATCAACGATTCTCTGAGTGCGTGTGAAGAATTGAGGGGTCCTACAATTTAACTACGAATCCGAACGGCAAAGTTGAGAACACTTTTTCATGACAGATTGATACTCTTGGAAGTTTTGTCAGTTCTTCGCAAGAGGCAGTGCCCGTGAAAGATGAAATAAAAACTTTATGGGCACGAGTAGGACTTGAACTCATGACGTTCTGCGAAGCAGCCAACGCACCTACACACTAAGCCACGGCCACTGGCTTTATTTTTATTTTTATTAAGCTATCTTATACATATTATCAAAGCAATGTTAATAATCACCCTTTTTTAACTAACGAGCAGAATTATTTGAATTTACGAGACACTCGGGCGTATACTTATTTTTTTTTCGGATTTCATGTTAAGGAAATAAAAGAAGAAGAAGATAAAAACTGGATTCCAATTTTCCTGATTAAAAAAGTAAATGATTTTGTTTTAAGCCAAGGTGACGTATTCGAATCAAAGGGCACGGTAGTGCCCAGCCAAGTTCTAGCACTACTCCCTTTTTACAGGATCGAACTCAAACACATTTTTAACCCTCCATAACTTGTGAGCCCATGGAGTTAGAAGCTTCAAATTTGAATTACGTATTAACTTCATGGGCACAAAGGCCCTGTAAAAAAAAATAATTTTGTTGAACCACTACTTCCTGAGATATTGAACAACAAAAATTTCAAAAACCGTAATTGACTCACTGACTGACTCACTGACTGACTCACTGACTCACTGATCATCAAAATTATGAAGCACTTCTAACAATGGCAGAATCTTAAAATTTGGTAAGGTGGTAGGTTTTCGGGTGCATACAAAGGAAAAAATCGAAAATTTCAATTTGCTCATTCAGGGGGCGTGGTATCCGCCCACTTTCTAAAACTGGTCGTAGGATCTCAAAATTCGGAATTATTACAGGGTTTCGGTTGAATATAAGGAAAAATATAAGGAAAATATTTTGGTTTCATTTAGGGGCGTGGTTTCCGCCCACTATTGTAAAACGGTCGTAGGATGTTGAAATTTGGAATTCTTGTAAGGTTTTGGTTGAAAAACATAAAAAAATGAGAAAAAAATCTATTTCCATTTAGGGGCGTGGTATCCGCCCACTTTGTTAAAATGTTCGAAAATGTTTAAATTCGAAATTCTGATAGGGTTTCGGGTGAGTATAAGAGAAAATATAAGTACAAAATTGCAGTTTCATTAAAGGGGCATGGCTGCCACCCACTTTCTTAAAATGGTCATAGGATGTTGAAAATTAGAATTATGGTTTGCTTAACTACATAAAAGTCCATGAGTTATGGGTTTCACAATGGACCCTTGACGTCTGAATGTGACATCTAGACAGCCAGTCAAACCTAACCTACATATTATTTATTTATTAATTGGCAGAGCAATTATATTGTTAAAGTTTGCATAATGCTTCCATAAAAAAAAAAAAAAACTTTGCAAAAAGATGTGAAATCAGAACAAAAACATAAAATGTAAAAAAAGAGCCAAGTTCTCTTTTATGCGAACAACACTGTGTAAACAGTTAGCCACCAAAAGTAATGAGATCTAAAAGAACGCCAAGTTCTGACATGTAAAAGTGTTATATTTAATATTTTAAATCATACAATATTAAAAGAAAACAGAAAATAGTTGGGATGAAAATTTACAAGTGCACTTGGCAAGTTTTCTTTTGAAGCGTGATTAATAACATTTTAAAACTTGAACAGTGAACTTGTAAATTTTCATCCCAACTATTTTCTATTTTCTTTTAATATTGTTGTATTATCTTCTATGATTTAAAATATTCAATATAACACTTTTACATGTAAGAACTTGGCGTTCTTTTAGATCTCATTACTTTTGGTGGCTAACTTTTTACACAGTGCTGTTCGCACATAAGAGAACTTGGCTCTTTTTTTTACATTTTATGTTTTTGTTCTGATAAAATTTTAATTCCTTGTAAACGTTGCATGGCTGCAAACGAGGGAACCGTTCTTCAAGAAAAGTTGTAACAAAAACGTTGAAGAGCCAGTTGAAATCTAATGTCAGTGTTTTATTGAGCACAAAAACTAAATCCATAAATTGTAGGGAAGATGGAAGGGGAAGGTGGTGCACTTATTTTTCCTTAGATTCTATGAGGAACAGAATCTATATATATAATCTATCTATCTATCTTCTATCTATACAGGGTGATTCACGAGCGTTGTGCCAAAAAGCTAGAGCGTGTAGGTTGAGTTGAGACAAGAAAAAAATCGTATGGGAGGGGGGGGTCTATTCTCCCCCGTTTAGCCGGGAGGGGCAATTTTCTGAAAAATTGACTTATTTTGTAAAAAAAAATATTAAAAATCAACGGCTTAGTTTAAAATACCGTGCTATACCTTTCTGAAAAGCTAAAAACTTCTTCTTTCACTTTGTTTTTAAAATAATTTGTTTTAACGAATAGTTTAAAAAAAATAAATTTTCAAACTCAAAATTTTCAAAAAAAAAAGCCAAAAAAAATTTTTTGAACTAATTTTTTTCAAAATTTTATGTAATTAAGTACTAATTTTGTTTTAAAATTTCAATGTCTTTGTTAATTTTAAGTCGAAAACAGAAAACCGGATGCAAAAATGTCTTTTCGTTTTTGAGAAATTAAAAAAAAACCAAAACCATTTTTTTCTAAGAAAATCTTTGTTTTTATTTTTACCTATCTGGACTTTTAGTATAATTTACTAGTTTAATTTATAAATTTAATTTTTTGTAATTGGAGTTTTATAAGGACTCAATAAAGTAGAAAAGTATTGAATTTTCAATGGATTAACCATTTTATTCATTGATAACGTCTGAAAACTGACCTGCAATTTTTTCTTACTTTACCTGGGGCCGCGGCCACTCGCCGGCGAAGGGTTCTACCTGCTGGGGGCTTAAGATAATTAAACCGCAAATTTTCTTGAATGAAAAAACAATTAACAACCTAAAGGTTAATAAAAGGCATCGCATATTTACTTAACAACCATTTACAATAACAAACTCATATGTTCGAGAAGAGTTAGTGGACAGGAACTTCTGCTACGGTTTAACTTGTTGTCGAGATCGGGAAGCCGAAAGACTCTACGCTGAAAGATATCCCAATAGATGGCGCCCAAGTCGTAGCATGTTTTCAAGAATCCGCCGACGAGAGCACGGAGAGCTAGAAGTGAAAGGTCAATGGCAGACGTTTTCAATGAACAAAATGATTAATCCAGGGAAAATCCAATACTTTTCTACTTTATTGAGTCCTCATAAAACTCCAATTACAAAAAATTAAATTTATAAATTAAACTAGTAAATTATACTAAAAGTGCAGATAGGTAAAAATAAAAACAAAGATTTTCTTAGAAAAAAGTGGTTTTGGTTTTTTTTTAATTTCTCAAAAACGAAAAGACATTTTTGCATCCGGTTTTCTGTTTTCGACTTAAAATTAACAAAGACATTGAAATTTTAAAACAAAATTAGTACTTAATTACATACAATTTTGAAAAAAATTAGTTCAAAAAAATTTTTTTGGCTTTTTTTTTGAAAATTTTGAGTTTGAAAATTTATTTTTTTTAAACTATTCGTTAAAACAAATTATTTTAAAAACAAAGTGAAAGAAGAAGTTTTTAGCTTTTCAGAAAGGTATAGCACGGTATTTTAAACTAAGCCGTTGATTTTTAATATTTTTTTTTACAAAATAAGTCAATTTTTCAGAAAATTGCCCCTCCCGGCTAAACGGGGGAGAATAGACCCCCCCCTCCCATACGATTTTTTTCTTGTCTCAACTCAACCTACACGCTCTAGCTTTTTGGCACAACGCTCGTGAATCACCCTGTATATATAAAAATGGATGTGTGTTTGTTTGTATGTCTCTTATACGCTCCGAAATGGCCTAACAGATATTTGTGAAATTTTCATGGTTCATACTGTTGCATTCAGTGATGATTTCTGTGAAAAAATAAATTGGAAAAACCTCATGGAAGAGTGAGAAAACTGGAAAAACCAAACAAAGGTCGGAAGTTTGATTTTTTTTTGCTTGGAATTTTTTGTTTCAAAATGAGTTTTCGAATGGAAAAACAGAAATTTCTTGATGAAAAACTCGGAAAACTCATTGGGTAAATTGCATATTATTGCAGGTACATTTGTTTTCAAATGGAAAACTGGAAAATTTCAAAATGGGTTTTCCAATGCAAAATAGAAAGTTCTGATGAAAAACTCGGAAAACTCTTTGGTTTTCAAAGGGAAAATTGCATATTATTGCAGGTGTATTGGTTTTCAAATGGAAAACTGGAAAATTTCGGAATGGGTTTTCCAATGGCAAATAGAAAGTGCATTGATTCTTAAATAGAAAAATGGAAATTTTTTGATTGGGAACTCGGAAAACTCTGAGAGAGCACGAAGAACTTCAACACCTTAAATCAAGTTTTTTTTATTGAATTTAAGGTGCATTGGTTTGTTTGTATGTCCGGTTTGGACTCTTAATCCACTCAATCCTCAATGCATTTTTATAAAATTTTCATTGTATAAAAATAAATTTTTGAGAAAATCTTAAGGGGAAAGTCAGCAAATAAGGTGGATAAGCTGTTTGGAATTCTGTTTTTTGTGAAATAGTCAAAACAGAGAAGTTTTTGAATTTTTCAAAGAAATTTGCATTTTATTTCATGCTTTAATAAAAGAAGACTATTAGTTGTAGAGCTTGAAAAAATTCAGATATGAAGTTCTCTATTTTAATCGAAGGGTGGCGAGACGAAGTTCGCAGGGTCGGCTAGTATAAAAATAAAAATTAAGATTAAAATTTAAAGAACCAAAAATAGTTTTTTATAAATTAATTAACTTTTGCTTTTTTTTGTATGTAGTACAAATCTTTATGCTGGACTCCTTTTGGTATCTAGGAACTCAAAATAAAATACAATGTTTCATGTCTCGTTATTCTTTTTTTTTCTTAACAAAAAAATTTGAAATCAATTACCGCCATTATATGCTTTCGTTTTGTTTCTTTCTTTTCATGTTTCCAAAGCCTTTGTGTGCTTTGCTGTTTTGGTAAATAAACCCCCATTAGCCTCTATCAGAACAAGGCTTCTCCATCAATTATATGCCAAACAATAAACCATCAAGCCTGTCTTTTGGATATAGCAGTGTTTTTGATGTATTTCGCTAATGTTTTCCGAACTGTCATGTCAGCAAGATTAAAATTCAAATTACTTTTTCTTACACTTCGGGAAAGTTTTTTTTTCTGTTTGCGTTCGCACATTTGTATCGATCAAACAAATTTGCGTCGTTTATGTGTCTTCAAAGAAGTTCGATGTCACCAGAAAAAAAAATAAGAGAAATAAAATTGATATCCCTCAATTTTATTACACAAGATATTCAAAGGCCCAACATATCAATGGAGTCATGGTCCCTTCTCTTTTTTGTCGTTTCAATAAATACGGGCTATTTATCAAAGAGTTCATTCGTTATTTTATTTTTACTCATGAAATCACTTTCGAAAAAAGGTCGATTCTTTTTTCTCCTTTCTATCCCTTTTTTTAAGTGATTTTCTTTTTAAGTACTTCTAATATTTTAAAAACTGGATCCCTCGTTCGATATTGATGATTTGTTTTGTTTTGGATTAATGTTAAGTGTTTGAACATAAATCATTCGAACCACGCTCATCCATCTTCGTCTTTGAAATTATTGCAACACACAAAAAACTACTTAAAAGCATGCCGTTTTTTGAATAAGTTCTCATTGTTTAGGCAATTAATTTAAAAATTGTTTATGTTTTTGGAACAAGTGTTCCATAGTGCAGATCTACCAAGCCTAATATTTATTTTAAAATTGAGTGTATAGACACAGCGAGCATTGTAATGTGCTCATCATTTACACCTTGGGAGAAGGAAATTAATTTTGATGATTTGGCTGTGTGCGATCGTAAAAATTAATTTTTCTACTTATTTATATTTTTCTCTAGTTTTAAGTAAACAAATCGAATAATTGGGTTTTTATTTGGATTTATAGCGAGTAACTTTGTAGTCAAAACATTTGTGCTGAGTTGAAATAACAGTGGGAGTTCTATGTTTGCTTATTGATAATCTTGATATTGTTCATAATTTATTGGTTATGAGGTAAAAGTTTATTTGATTTTTAAGTGCACTCTACTTTTGTAAACAGAGTTCATCTTTGATTGCAACCGAAATATTTCTCTTGGCTTACCAATGAGAAGTGGTAGATCATTCCTTACCTGACCAAATTGCAAGAAGAAAAAGAACATTTTCAGCCATCAATATCAATTTGTTGCAGGACGAAAAGTCCACAAGCCTAATTAACCAGTCAAACTCAAATTAAACGCATAATTAAACCTGATGGAACAGCATTTTGCTCCTCTTTATATGAGGTCCATCAATGTAATCTATTTAATCCTCTTGCTGTCTAAATTAAAACTCTTTCCCACAGATAAAAACCGACCCTATTAATCCTTAATCAGATAATTGATAAATCATGTTAAAACAAATTAACACCCCATACCAGGAAGACACGAAAAACCATCACGAGCAACAAAAACAACAAAAAAAACCCTAAATAAATTGTAGAGTTAATGGAATATTAAAACACCCAACAATTTCTGTCTGTCAAATTACACATATACAGCAGGAAAGGTCCTTTTTGTCCGTTTTTATTTATTTTTTTATTTTTGCTGTCTGTAATCCGCTTAAATATTTTAACAACCTTTCTATGAATAATTCAAAATTTCGTCCAACTTATGGTTTGAATATCGAGGCTCGAAAATAGAAATTTATTAGATATACATTTTTTTTGTCCACAGACCCGAAAAATGAATTTTCAAAATTTACATACGATCTTAATCGATTTTGGAATATTTAATTTACGCCCGAGCCCAAAATGAACATAAATATTTATTAAGTACACAGGCAAGGACACCAGGGCCAGGTAGATGGATGATGGGCAACAGAAAAGACAAGACACACAGAAAAGGACGATTTCTATCGTCATCAGATTGGTTACTTTGTCCCTCGTTTCCGGTGCGAATGGGCAACAAAATTTAGCCCCAATATCGAATATTTATACAAAGAATAGAGGTCTCGCCTTTCTTGGTATAATTAACAGTAAAACTTGTTATAATTTGGAATTCTAATTTGCCCGAATGGATGCTTACCCAAATGGAAATACCCTGCTGCTTCCTTGGCTCTCCTGTGGGCTGGCAGGGGGTACTGTTGGTTTGTATTGATGGCAACGAAGACGTCGAGAAAAGAAATCCTTATCCACAGGATGTACAATTGCTGCTGTATATACTTTTTTCTTGTAAAGGTACACACAATACACAAACAAATCGACTAAACCATAATTTGGATCACTTTGTATTTGTTGTTGGGGTTTGGGTAGAATTTTGTTTCCAGCTGATTTATAGCACAAACTTTAGCACTTTATCAGAGATTTTTTTGTTGCACACACTTTTTTGGTACCTAGGTGAGAAGGGGAAGTCCAAATTCAAAACTTAAAATAACATCAAAGAACTTTCGTTGGAACCTGTACCGAATGAACCATTAAGAACGTTAAAACTTAAGGACATAACTAATTCAGGAAGTTACAAAAATGGAAAACGGAAAAAATAAATCAACAAAAAAGTTGCCCTCCTCTCGAGAAAGGCACTTTTCTCTTAGGGGATTATCCACAACGGAACAACGAACGACCACGACTTGGATGAGAAATAAAAGTTGTATTTTTATTTTATTTTTTCTTATTTCAATTCACAGGGACGGACAAAAAAAAAGAACGATAACCGCAATGCACATTCGAATGTAACGCTTCCTTTGGGGTTTCTCGTGTTTTATATTTTTTTCTCCGCTCTTCGTTTCTTTTATTTACAGCCAGGACTTGTGGCTTTTAGCAAACGAGTAATGAATACTGAACAAACAAAAAATGCACTGTCAGACCAGATAATATCCTTCTTCCTTTCGCTGCCGACCAGGAGTTGGGAGAGGTACTCCAAAGTAGGACACCAATAAAAAATAAAGTTTATATAGCTTCAATAATTTTTTATAACCCCTCGAGGGATATTTTTGGAATCATTCTTTGAAATGAAAAAATGAAAATTAAACACAACTACTCAGAAAAATTATTTCTTAACACTTTCTTAGCCCAGTGAATGCCCAAAGTCCACTTGTCCACGGAATAAAGAGTACACAGCTAGATACTTTTAAAATATTTACATTTTTTCTTTAAGTTTTATTTTTTCAAACACAAATACCACCGAATGGTTTACATATGTATACACACACCAAAATATACCACCAGCTAAAACGAGAAAACACACCTGTATGTATTGTTTGGCCACTACCGCACCGTTTGGAAGAAGCAGAACTATAACGGAAACCCCCACTGAAGTTAAAGAAACACAAAAAAAAGTAGGTACCTCTATTTGTTTTTTTGTTTTTTTTGCTACCGCCTGAACGCGAATTACCGTTACACGGAAGAAACTGAACTTTTCGATTTAAAGCTTGTCAAGAGACTAAATGCGGCAGTGGCAATAGGCAGCCTCTGTAGGGGTTGAAATTGAGATTTTCCTTGTACATTTTTGTAAGAGAGAAATTGATGGAAAATGTTGCAGCAACATTTCGTCGGTCTTGACCTGGAATGAACTAGAAACGGGGAATAGCCGATTTTTTGGGTATGTTTTGATTTGAATGATGGAAAACGGGCGTTGGGGAGGCAGACGGGTTGAATGTTTCTAAGAATAGAGAAGTGGGTGTTGAGGGTTTGGTCTAGCCGTAAATTAATGGGGTGATTTTGGCGGGAATCTGATGTACTGAAGACGAAGATATGAATCATCGTTAAATGATTTTTGTTGTTGAATTTTGAAGAGATTGTTATCATTTTCAAAGTAGCCATTAACCTTTTTTATATGCCAATGAAAAACAGTCAACAAATTTCATGGTTAACACAAATAAAAAATAAATAAAGTTTCAAATTTCTCAGACACAAAAACTGAAACAATAACCCGAATTGTTCTTACACCCCCAGAGGCATTGGCACTTTTTTAAAAGCCAAACAAAGGAGAGGCGAGTCTTTTGTATATCTTTTCAATTTCATATCAACATTTTCATTGGAGTACTTCAAGTCGTATTTGTTTAACCCAGATCGACCTACATATAGCACAAACTTACATGTATATCTATATCTGTGAAAAGTCTGCTTGAATTCTCTTCACTGAATTCTCAACACTAAAACATTGTTCGCGCTATGCATCGGAATGATGTTGCTCACAAGTTCGCACCTTCACAATTGAATCATATATAGACCGGAAGTCTATTTTGCGTTTATTTATTTTGGCCAAATATTTTTAATGCTCGTAACCAACCGGTAAATTCAAAGCTAATTTCCATAGATAACACGATTGCTGGGCTATCAACATTTTAATTTTTTTTTTGACCGGGACCGAGATGGAGAGAAGAGAAATGTTGCTGAGAGACGAGTGGCCAACAGAGCAGGGGATGTTGTCGTTATAGCGCATGTTTGCAATCAAACTCGGGGAGAGAGAATAACTGATACTCTGGCAAGGAAACAAAATAATGGAAAGTGAAAAAAATGTTTTGTTGACACCATGAACCTAGCATACCACCCACCTGTGAGAACTCAAAGCATCATTGCCAAGAGTTGCCAGGCTGAAATTGAGATAGAACACGAATGGAACAAATATTTTATTTTAATTTACCTTGGTTTCTTTTTCTCTTCTTTTTTTTATTTAAAAACGGAAAACACTAGCTTCATTAAATTCACTCAGCTCCTAGGCTATGCGGATGACCGACAAAGACATCATCAGTCGATCCAAAAGAGCTGTGCAGCAAATGAAGAAAAGTTTTGAAGTGGATGAGGACAAAACAAAGTATACACGCTATCAACAAACAAAGCAACATCTGTCCACCGCCTAGGTCAAAACGTCACTGTTGGTAGCAGCAATTTCGAGATAGTTTAGGAGTTCACATACCTTGGAATAAATATCAATACCACAAACGACAGTACAGATCCGACGAAGAATTACCCTAGCGAACTGCTGCTACTTCGGTTTGGCAAAACAAATGGGTTCAAAACTCCTCACTCGAAAGACAAAGTGTCTTCTAAAGGGGAAATGATAGGTTAGGTTAGGTTATGAGGGGTGTGCACAGCGTGAGCTGTTGCGTACACGGGGGCCTATTGGTCCATTGTGATCCCCTATAAAAAAAAATAAAGGTAAGCATCGATGCTTCTCAAGGTCGATTAACGTAGACTGGCTCGTTAACGAACCAGCCTGTGCTATCTATAAATTTCTTCATATTTGCCATTGAGACCTGTGCTAGATCATCCAGTTCTCCAACAAACCTGTTTCCGAAATGTCGGAGGCGGCTAGTTTGGAGGTTCGGACAGTCACAGAGCAGGTGTTTAATGGTTTCTATTTCCTCCTCATCCTGACAGCTCCTACAAAAATCGGGTGCAAATGCCCCTATCTTGTTGGCCATTGTGCCAATGGCGCAATGACCCGTTAGTACACCTATCAAGATTTTAATGTTCTTTTTACTCAGCGATAGAATATACCGAGTTTCTTTTTCATTTGTGTTAGGCCATAAACTTCTAGAGATTACGCAATCGTCCCTGGATTTCCAGGAGTTATTGATTTGCTCTTTTAGTTTAAGGTCTATCTTCCTCTTGAGTAGCCCAATTGGGACGAGTGGTCCCCTAATTGAATGGTCGCTACTACTTGTGTCTGCTTCTGACCCTTTCCTGGCTAGTTCATCTACTATTTCGTTCCCTTCTATATTGCTATGTCCAGGAACCCAGCAGAGCTTTACCTGGTTAGTGTGGCAGATTTTATTTAATTCCTTCCTACAGTTTAAAACTGCTTTTGATCTTATGGTCTCACTGGCTAAGGCTTTGATAGCAGCCTGGCTGTCCACGAAAAAAGTGATCTCCGAAGAGCTTAGCTTTTCGTGATGTGCCAATTCAGCTGCTTTTTCAATGGCAAAGCTCTCGGCCTGAAAGACACTACAGTCAGCTGGGAGTTTATACGATGCTCTGATGTTGAGAGATTGGCAAAACACTCCAGCACCTGTTCCTGATTCCATTTTTGAACTGTCAGTGTAGAAAGGGATACCCTGTTTACTTATAAGTGCATTAGGATCCCAACCCTGTCTTTTTGGTATAAAAATAGAAAATTTCCTATCGAAAACTAGTAAAGGGGGAATTTAATCGGTGGTCTCCATCAGTCCTGGAATCGTGCCATATCTTTGTAAGATTGACCCGTGTCCATAAGTGCTGTGCCTCCAAAAACTCAGTTCTTTTAAACGAATTGCAGTTTTGGCTGCCGTGCATCTTGTGAACTCATCCAGAGCCGGGAGGTCCAAGATCATTTCCAACCCAGCCTGTGGCGTGGATCTTTGAGCCCCTGTTATTCCTATACAGGCTAGTCTCTGTACCTTATTCAGGTTCTTGAGATAGCTTGATTTTTCCACCGCCTTCCACCATACAATAGAGCCATAGGTAAGAATGGGTCTGACAATCGCTGTGTACATCCATTGGATGACCTGCGGTCGCATGCCCCAACGTTTACCGAAGGTCTTTTTGCATGTGTAGAATGCACATAGTGCTTTTTTCATTCTTTCCTCAGTATTACGCTTCCATGAAAGCTTGGAGTCAAGGATCACTCCTAGAAATTTAGCTTCCTTAGAAAGTTTTAGAGGAGTACCATTTAGTTTGGGAGGGTTGAAGCCCTCCAGTTTCCGTTTCTTCGTGAACAAAACTAACTCCGTCTTGGTGGGGTTGACCCCGAGACCGTTCTTAGTTGCCCAGGAAGATAAATCCTTTAATGCGTTTTCCATAATGTTTTCGATGGTGGTAAGGAACTTGCCTGATACTAAAACCACTATGTCATCTGCATATGCCACGATTTTAATGCCCTGATTTTTGAATTTTGTGAGAATTTTGTTGACTACGAGGATCCAGAGCAGGGGTGAGATAACTCCTCCCTGTGGTGTGCCTCTAGTAACTGTTTTCTCAATAGTGCTAACTCCTATTTGAGAGTTGATAATTCTGCCATTTAACATGGTGAAGATCCAATCGACAATGACAGATTCAACTCCAACTTCAACTGAGGCAGTTTTGATTGATTCCGTTTTAACGTTGTTGAACGCACCCTCGATATCAAGAAATGCTGCCAGTGTATATTCTTTATGTTCAAGACTTTTCTCAATATGTGAAACCACTTCGTGCAGAGCAGTCTCCACTGATTTACCTTTGAGGTAAGCGTGTTGGTAGCTGCACAAATTGTTTTCGTTGAGAAGTTCTCTAACATGTAGATCAATTATCCTCGCTAGTGTCTTAAGAAGAAACGAAGAGAGGCTTATTGGTCTATAATCCTGAGCGGTCGAGTGAGTCGGTTTACCAGCTTTTGGGATAAAGACTACCTTGACCTTTTTCCAGCTATTAGGGACGTATCTAAGTTTGATACAACTTATGAAGATTACCCTAAGCCACGGAGTTATTACTTTGAGAGCATTTTGAAGAAGAGCTGGGAAAATCTCGTCTGGTCCCGCCGATTTGTAGGGTTTGAACGAGTTTATTGCCCAGATAATTTTCTGCTCAGTAATAACCTGTTTTAGTTCTAAATCTGATTCTGTATGAGTAAAATCCAGCGTGTTCGATTGCGAGTAATCAGAACTTTCTGGGTTTTTACAACCTGGGAAATGGGTTTCCATGAAGAGTTCAAGCGTTTCTAGGCTTGAGTTCGACCATGAACCATCAGGGTGTTTTATATACCCCGGGACCGTGGGATTAAGGGCCAGGGTTCTACGGAGCCTCGCCGCCTCGCTTGTTTTTTCAATGGATTCACAATGCTTGGCCCACGAATCTTTTTTGGCCTTACTTAACTCTTTAGTGTAAGTATTAAGTGCGGCTCTATAAGACTTTAAGTCCTCTTCTAATTTACTCAGTTTAGCTTTATTGAAAAGTTTTCTAACCTCTGTTCTACGTTTCTTTAGTACACCATTCCACCAGGGTGGGTTAGTGGAGTTTTTGGAACGAGATAAAGGGCAGTGCTTTTCAAAAGACGTTCTCATTTTACTAGACAAGTTTTGGACAACAGTGTCGATGGTTGAAATGTTTAGACTTGTATTGTCCCCTGGAGGATCAATACAGTTTTTCAGGGGAAATGATACTAGGCACTTTCGAAAGAAAAAATTTTCGATGGATTTTCGGTCCCGTATGCGACGATGGCGAATGGAGAACAAGGTTCAACCACGAACTATACGAACTTTACCACGATTTGGATCTAGTCCAGGAAGCCATGAAAGACGACTACATTGGCTCGGCCACATCGAGCTTGAATTACAGTAAGGTTTCTGGTACTCTTATACTCCCAACCTTGGAAGACCGGCGAGCTTACCTCAGCTTTAGAACAAAAGTATTTCACTAGTAAATAGTATTGATCGCATACGACCTCCTCTTGCCATGCTGAGGAGACTTATGTAGGTTTTTTTTTGTATTATCATATCTCTGTCAATATTTACCTTCTTAAATCGAAATGTTTTTCGTTGTTTCCGAGGAAATGCTGTCCCAGAAACACGATATCTCTAAGAACCCAGCAAGTGGCATTTGAGACGGCTTAAATCTCAATAATGGTGCTGGTGCCATCTGTTATTTGACCCATCATCCACCTTTAAACACTAATTGATACATAATTGTCCTTCAGATCGCTCCAAACTGTCAGCATCGCTTTCAACTGGAATACGAGAAGGTGAACAACTGCACTCCAATTAGTCTCCAATTTATCTAATTACAAACACATTCAACGGAACCAGCACAAAAAAGGTCAAAATCCGTCTGGCATTTGTTCCACTGGTAAGTCAAAGCCATTACAAGAATCGAAACTTTGTCTAAAATTATGATCCGCAGTCTTTTGTTTACCACAGACAAAAGTTCATCCTTAAACAAGGATTTTTTGAAGCCACTCAATGCGGGTGCGGTCGAAAAAAATATGAACATAGCTAACAACAACCAGTAGCTACCTCGGAGCAACAATAAAAAAGTTTCTTCAAATTCTGATATGTTTACCGAATTGCCAAACATTGTGTGCAATAATCTTTTCCTCACCTGGGTTACCTTACCATCAGCACAATGAGCAATAATAAGGATAACCCTTGAGGATTATTTTTCAGAACAACACAAGACTTTTTCTTCCTTTGTTTCGTTTTGTTTTTTCTTATGTTTGAATGTTTTTAAGTTTTTTTCACTTTGCTCTCAGTTCGGGATACAAAACGTGATTCGTCCTTTTTTGTGTAGGAAGGTATTTTTTTATGTTTTGATGTTGTTTTTGTTTTGACTTGATGGAACATGGAAGTCACAGTTTTAAGGAAAGTTTAAGCAAACTTTTTGTCAGGCTTAATCACATCCCTTGTTTATTTTTTTGGACAGTTGTTTATTTCAGTTGTTCAAGAGAGCCTGGCCTCAGGGCATTTAATCGCGTCTTGTTTGGGTAAATAATCGTATCTAGGCCAGAGCTTTATTTTATTTGTTTTTATTTTTTTAAAGGAAATTGTGAACGGAATCTGCAATTTCGTCCAGGATAGTAAAAACCGTAGTCCACTTAAAGGTCTATTAGTTTTTTTTTTTTTTTCTAAACAAATTCAAAGAAAAGGATAGACTTGAATGAAAGGATTTAACCTACTCCTCACAATGAAGACTTTTTAAAGTGTTACGTAAGTTAGTATTCGAAATGAAGCTCAAGAGGTGAAAATAAAGATTTTCTTTTCTTTCGGAACTTTGTGTTTTTTTTTTTCCTAACAAATTAGGCCATGTGAATGGGGTTTTCTGTTGAAGGAAAAGTGACTTTTTCTTCTCATGAAATAGCTTAGATTTTCGTATTTTAAGGAATAAAGTATTCGTCGTTTACTTTCTCGATTTTCTTAAACCATTTTGTAAATGGCTGGTTTATCAAAGAGTAAAAGGTCAGGGGATTAACTGGGTTTTATATTCATTTCTTCTTTTTGTTTGGGGGAAATAGATTTTCGTCTTATTCACAGTTCTCCCGACTGGAATGTTGTAATTTATTCAGGTGCTTTTGTAGTCGTATTCGAATGGCGACAAATAAAAATGAGAGTAATATGGAAGTTTTCCTTGCAAATCGAATCAAGTACAATGCAGAAAAAAAAGGTTTTATGTTCAAGGTTGGGATTTGGGAATGATGTGACGACTTAAACGCGCGGTTTTCTTTTTTGACATGTTTCTATTTTTGAAATGGATTTGGGAAGGTAAGCTTATTTTTAGCATAAAAAAGGTTTGTGGAATTTCCTTAAATACATAATATATGTCTAACCACAGTCATGTAGTGTTAGGGCGTTTGAAGAGAAAGGTCAAGAATGGGTAAAATTAAGAGACTGTGTTTATGAATTGATGATTTAGTTAAAAGAAAGTATTAAGAAGAAACATAACCTCCTCACTTTTTCCCTGCTTGGTAGTTGTGCGTAGGTTCTATACCATTTTACTTTATACTTGAAGGCCATATCAGTAGAGTACCAAACGTCCTCAGGCAGTCTTCTCTAATATACTACCATACAACAATAACTCGTCTACCTCTCTTGCTTCCGTTACAATACAATGTGATGATTCAATCCTTAGGTAGGCTCGTGGGTGTGCAGGATCGATCCCAAAGAAAACAGTCAGGAGAGCGACATATGTCCCCGATGCACTAAGAAGGAGTGGATCGATGAAAGAAACAAGTAGTATTCAAATATGGTCTACTCTCTGTCACCAGTGCAAACTTAGAGACTAAGCAGTGAGCGGTCCTGTATCCTGTCTGTGATGCGTTTATAAGAAGGGGAACTACAGAATAACTTTTAGACTAGATTATTAGAGATAAGAGAATTAACGGTGAGCGGTTTCGGGACTGAGTGTCTGCTGTCAACGATACATTTAGAAGAAATGGTAATGGAAGAAAGAATAAGTCTCTAGCAAAAGACTAGAGAATTAACGGCGAGCGGTGTCCGGTTTATGGGCTCATGTTCGTGGTTAGTGGTATGCTTTGACGAAAAATAACCACGAACTCAACAATAAACGTCAAGGTGAAGCCTTGAGCCTTTCCTAATAGGACAAACTCTTGAAAAAAGAAGTATGGATTTCGGACGTGAAAAATTACAATATTACAATAGTTTATGCAAAAGGAACGAGTTCTGAAGCTACTAGCAGCAATACACTAAATACAGCAATTTGCCTCCCGACAAACGACAACGGAGAAGCAAAAAGCTGATTTTTGCTTGAAATTTCACTTCTCCATATGAATTTTATCATAATGACACAATGTGAACTACCACACGACATAATCATTTTGACCGAAACTATTGGCTTAACAACACGTTCTTGGATACGGAACTCTTCGATTCAAATTATCAAGTGTACAGACGTGATAGACGTTGCGTAAATTACATCAGCACTGTAGGAGGTTGAATTTTGCTTGCCGTCATAGCTGGGCACCGTTAATGAAAAAGTTAACTTCGTTAATCGTTAATCCGTTCATTAAAAATTTAACTTCGTTAACAGTTAAAACTTTAAATATTAGAAAAATTAACGCAAGTTAACGTTAATCGTTAATCCCTTAACACGCCATACAAATTTTATCTTCTTCTATCTTCTTCTTCTTCTTCTATATATATAAAAATGAATGTTTGTTTGTATATTACCTATAGACTCATAAACTACACATTTGATCATGTAATAATCTTTGGAAAAGTTGTTGTGCATAAACCCGGGATGGTTCCTGAGTTGGAAAAATTAGTTTTTATTGAATTAAGTGCGAGAAAAACGCAAATAAAAATTGGGTACCTGTAAATTGTTATCGATAATTTCGTTGATTTATCGATATTTTCGCAAATAAAAATTGGGACTAGAAAATTTCAAAATGGGTTTTCGAATGGAAAATATAAAGTTCTTGATGAAAAACTCGGACAACTCATTGGTTTTCAAAGGGAAAATTGCATATTATTGCAGGTGCATTGGTTTTCAAATGGAAAACTGGAAAATTTCATGGCTCCATAGTCATTCCAATGAATTTCAAAAACTCCTTGACGGAGTTTCATTTAATTCTTCAAATCAAGGCAGGACAACGTCTGCCGGGTAGACATGAGTCGTTCCGGACATGTATAGTTCCTCTACCGGAGACATTTCCTTTCGTTCCATAGCCTGAACTTAAACATGTTCATAGTTCCGACTGGACATGGTATGAAAGTGGAAAGAGAAAGAACTAAACATATTCATAGTTCCGACTGGATATGGATATGTATGATATGAAAGTGGAATAATAATCGCGCTCTTGTGCTTGTAGGTATACACTATACACACACAAATGGAACGAATGAATGTGAAATATACCAAACCAACCACCATTGTATTAGCGTGTGTAGGTAGGTTGAAGATGGATATATTATTGAAGCGTGTTTGTATTGTTAATATGATCTAGAACGAAATGAACATTGATCGGTCTGATGTCTGATCTCTGATATCTCTGTTAATACTCATAGTTCCGAAGGTTCGTAGTTCCTCGCGTATGACATAGTTCCTTTGGATCGGAGTTGGAACTATGAACATTAAAAGACAAAACTGATTTGGATTCCAGTTTATTTCGTTCATGAAAGATGAAAATGAAAAATGATGTGCATTTTATCCGTATTGGTATTAGCAATTTAGCATGTGTACTGTATATGTGTAGTGTAGTGTATCTTTGATTGTTTGTTATTGTTTTGTTGGTTTTTGTTTGTGGTTTGTGGATTGAAAGAAACCAACCAAGAAACCAACTCTGCCTTTCGCTTATTAGTTCATGTTACCATGTTTTTATGCACTTACAGAACCTTAACAGTTCCGACTACGAAAAGAACCGTTCCATGTTCGGTCCGGTCATGGAACTGTTTTGCGCAACTCTACTGCCGGGTCAGCTAGTTTTCTAATAAAAATTGGAATCGGAGTAATAGTGGCATTTCAAATTTTACTAGGGACCGAACCTTTCCGGCACGGTGGGCGCAGCACCTTTCGACTAGCTCATGATTCGTATAAGAATTGTTGTTTTTGCGCACGGTGAACCTTTCACCAACAACCCAAAACAAAAAAAATCTCACCCTGCATAGCTTAGGTAGCGCAAAAAAAAATTCCATTGGCAACCAACAACAGTTTTTTTTGCTGGCAATAAAGAAGTCAGTAAAAAACGCTCGGCCACCCATGAAGTCCACACGACTAGCTTCCCAGAGTAGAAAAATACATAAGAACATTAGTTGTTTTGCAAAATATTCAGCCGATTTACCCCGTTGTAGTTGTACACGCACGTTGTTTCAAAGTCAAATTCCATAAAGCTGATGATTTTATGAAAAATATAAAGTTTATCGAATAACAGTGCCGCCATCTGCCAAAAGTTGATCGTACCATTTCGTGAACTCATTCACAACTACTTTGCACAGTAAAATACAGCCTATATTGCTCCTGAATATTGTAGTTTTCTATTATTGAAGCAATTTTTCTAATCGGATTAGTATTTCCGAAGGTTAATATTTATACGGCAAAGCAGCGTTTGGTGGGTCAGCTAGTAGCCAAATATAGTCTATGATACTCCTGGATATTGTTTTTTTTTTCACACTTACTATAAAATTTTTGCATTATTGTTGAAATTATTGCAGAAATTATCATAATTTTAATTATATTAGGGTTGTCTTAGATTTTTGATTTCCATTAAAAAATCGCTAAGCCGATTTCGCTCAAAACCTAATCAGTTCTTAACAACACAATAAAGCCGAAAAAACGTAACGCACATACTCAGACATCATCATAAAAACGCTTGATTCGGATTCTAGTGACCTCGAAACATGGAGATATGCAAAAATTGGAGATTCACAAAATCGGCCCCATTACAATATCTTCCTCTGCGAAGTCAACAAGTCGCGTGCCGTTCTGTTTCCTGAAGGGTGTTGACTAATTTTTTATAAGTTATAAAAATAATTACCAATTATCTAATTTTAATGTGTATCTGTATGGTATTTGTGTTCGATTAACGATTAACGGACTTTGGAAAATTTAACGATCGTTAACATTTTTTTGAAGTTAACTGAAAAGTTAATCCGTTAATGGGAATATTAACTTCGTTAATTAACGATTAACGGATTAACGAAAAAATGCCCGTTAATGCCCAGCTATGCTTGCCGTAAAAAACTGCTTGATATGCACTTTGGTTGACGATTTTCACCAATCTGAAGTAAAAATTATTTCCATAAAAGTTAAAACAGAAACAGGATTGCTATTCATTTTTGCAACATATATACCTCCAAGCTCTCGCAACAACGTTTATGAAAACTTAATTAATTGTAGGTATCTAATAAAATAAACAAATAAATTGAGCCACAAGATGAGTTACTAGCCTTAGGAGATTTTAATCTTCCAAACATGATCTGGACTAAACCGACGGATGAGAACTATTTTATTAACATTTCGTCTTCCAATGAGTTCTTGACAATTGAAGAACTTTCATCATGTAGACTAAGCCAATTTAATGGGATTGTCAACAACTTCAACAATATATTGAACCTCATATTCTTCTCGGACACACTTAATGCAGATATTGCTGTTAATCCAGCCAATACCTTACTTGTCGAAGAAGACCGACATCCCCCAGCGTTACACCCAGCGTTAGACCCATTCGGTAATTAAAATGTGTGTAATGTTCCTAGTTGCTCCAAAAAAAAACCTTGAATTTAATTTTAAGAAATGCAGACTAAATGAACTTTTCAATCTCTTATGTAATGTTACCTGGAATCATTTGCTTAAGAACTATGGCATTAATGCTATGTAATGCTTTTTTGAGAAATAAAAAATTATCGTCCCATTGCAAAACTCTCCGTCACCCCTAAGGTATTTGAGTCCATTATTTGTAAAGTCATATCTTTTAATAATTGTAAGTCTATAATTTGTGGCAGTCAACATGGTTTTGTTCAAAATAAGTCAACAGTTACTAACCTCTTTCATTTCACTTACATCTTTTTGTTTAGAGTCGTTTGAAAAATGGAAATGAGTTGACTGTGTCTTCACAAACATCAGTAAGGCCTTTGGTTTGATAATAATTTGTGCCATAAAACATTATCTTCCAAACTAAAGTCCCAAGGCTTTAACGAAAAAGTTTTTAGTGGGATTTTGTCGTATATAATAAATCGTACAGCATAATTTTTAGGAATATGCGGTCATCATATTTTTACACCAACTCTGGCGTACCACAAGCTTGCCACTTAGGACCTTTACTGTTTACTGACCTTCTATAATCTATTTTTTTTTTTTAATATTCATTAAGCGATGATTTTAAAAATAAAACATTTAAAGAAAATTTGTTCAATACTTCAGTTAAGCTTTTAAATCACATTTGCAAATTGATTCAGTAAGTATTGTAAGTGTATAAAATTTAAGAATAAATGTAATATTAGTCTTAAGTTCTAACGGTAGTTTTTTTTTAACGTATTCAATAAATAAAGAGGCAAATGAAATACATTTGAATTTATTGAAAATTTTAATTTTTTGGTCGGTCGGTTTGTATGATAATCTGGCTTAAGCTAAACGGACGACGGCGACGGTTCGGGTGATGAAATATTAACGGTTTCCGCTAATTGAGGAGGAGTAACGCTTCGTTACAATGACACCTTTCTGTTTGTAACCTTTTCTATTTTTGGCGGTTGATGACTTCGGAAGATGAAGCTGAGTTGTAAGACTGGAAAAGGGTGATTTTTCTTTCATTTTATTAAAGCATTTTCAATTGAGGTTGGAACCATACCATGAAGTATGAAGTTAACACAAAAGTTACATTTTTAATTTTTCTTTTTTTGTTTTCTCCCACACACTCAAATCCTTCAACTTAAGCAATTTATCAAACATTTTTGCTGGTCAAATGTTCTGGTGTTAGCCAATGGAATTCCTTCTGACTGACACAAAGATTAAACTAATGATATGGGAGTTAAACTTTGACTAGCGGCCGCCCTCAAGGTTTTGTTCAACGAACAAAATATCTTAACTCAAGAAAAAGGTCATGAGGTATATAGGTACATGAGAAAGATAAGTGGTCAACATCGGCCATGGACTTGAAACAAAAAGAAAGAACCTTGGTGGCCAGTAATTATTCACAACTCAACAGATGGGCCACTGCAGACAGACAGATTCTTGATCTCATGTTGCCACAAAAAAGTGAAAAGGGAAAAGGCCACAAAACTTTCGTCTCTCTAAATGGAACGCAACTTGGTGCCGATGGTTACATGATGTTAATTAAAGGAAATATTTTATTCGCTCAATTTTTTGTTTTTTTCTGTGAACTACAATTTCTAACGATGTTGAAATAAGCTTCAAGGTAAAAGTTCATTTGAAAAAAAAGTTATCAAACTACGAAAGAATTAAAAAAAAAAATCAAAAGTTTCATGCCAAATGGCGTCGGAAGCGACGACGACGAAGGAGAAAGACAGAAAAACTAGTTCAATTTTGGGTATTAGACGAATTCCCAGATTAAAGTTTTATCTTGTGCTTTCGGCAGATGGTTTGCTTTTATATTTTTACCTCTTAATGAGAAGAGGTATTCATGTAGATTCGAAAAGGATAAAAGGATTATCTTTTTCTGTTGTTTATTTGCAGCTTTTACTTATCCTTGATCTTTGTCAGTAGAATTTATGATGAGGATTTGTCTGAAGATGAACGATAAGATGGATAAAGGTCATTCGGACCTTAAATTGTTTGTGATATATTTGTTAATGGTTTCAAATCGTCCTTAATAACAGAAAAGAGTTCAAGGAAGGCCAATAACGGAGCACTGATAATAAGAATTTGTGCAAAACTTGCTAGCCCCAAGCTTATGATATCTTTTGATTTTTCCTGCTGTAAGGGTTTTAACAAATTCAAAAATTGAAAAGCACGATTCAATGGAGAGCATTGAATTCATCACCATAAAGTTAAAAACCGAATCTACCAACGGATGTGGAAAAAACCACAAAAAATGATATTCTACCTTGCAGTCCATATTTTTTTATGAATTTAATTTTTAGCTCTTGTTTTAGTTGAAAAATAAAATGACACACTCTTCCCTCTCCATGATTGACTAAAAGGATTTTCAGAGACTTTCATAGCATAAAAACAGAATCCTAAAGCAAAGAGGCAAACATGGAGCGAAGGACGAAAAAAGCAGATTTTTAAAAGCCTTGAGGTATTTGGATATATGGGAAATCCAATCTATCTAAAAGATATAAATGGTTGGCTGACTTGCATGCCTTTCAGCATCATGCACCCCCATCACCGTGCAAATACCCTCCACCCTGGACTTGAAAAGATGGTTTACATTTGAAAGTGCATCTCAAGGAATACATTCCATATTCCATTACTTTCATCTTCTTCGAGTGGGCCTGGATTTTTTACTTTTCTCAACTTCCTCTTACTGAATATCCCTACCGGAAGTCAAGTCAAACTGGATGGTAATGGAAACGAACGAGACTAGAAGGACGCACTGAATGTATTTTATTAGTATCCGACGGACGGTTCCTCTTTCATTCAATATCGATTCAATTTAATGCAGTTCGCAATTTCCGAACCACGTTCGTCTTGAATAACTTAATCATTTTGATATTATGCATAGCACGCGATTGTGGCACTTAAATGGCAGAGCCGTTATGGCAGACAGAGGGAGGAATACAAAAAATAAAGATGGCAATGCGACTTCTTGCCTAACTTCCGCCAAACAAACACGCCCGAGAATAACAATTAGATTAAAGTAAAATGTATGGGACTCTGCTAGGCAAGGACTAGATATCCTTTTCACGGTTAGCTTGTGTTGCTTCTTCTCTGAGCTGTCAGTTCAAGGAATGAGTGCCTACTTTTGGTGACAAACGAGACTAAACAGAAGGCTCGCAAGGTACATTTGTGGAATATAAATTTTCAGCACCTCTTATCCGTGTGGCCTGGTTTTGTGATGGTTGACTTTGCGGATAGTATAAGGTAACCGCCAGAAAATGAACAGACACAAAAATGTATACGGTGTCTTCTTTTTTATGAAGACATGCCATAAACGGTACATTGAAAGTGATATATTATTCTGACGTGAGTCGAATTTGATTTTGGTTATGACTAACATTTTTGTTATTTTTTTTCTTTTGTAAAACTCCAAGCACACGAAAATGATGTTTTTGAGTGATAAGAGGCGTTTGTATTTCGCGTTTATTTTCTCAATCATTTTCTCAAATTTGCTGGAATATATCTTGTTATTTGAGATACAAAACTTGTTTTGTTTAAGTTTGAGAAAATCTATTTGCTAAGATATACCTATGCTGATATTTGTGTGTGAAAGTTAAAGGATTTTTAAGCTTTCACATTAGTCTCTTTTGGTGTATTTCTCTTAAGTAAACCTTCTTTGGGGGCGTTGTAAACGAAAATGATATTAATTTTCTTTGAATTGGGAAACAGAAATTCAAAAACAGGACACCCGAAATCAAACACCAGAATTTTTAAAGCGACACATATAAATCGCAAGCGAAAATGGCTTTCGTATTCGTTACGACCAGGAAGAAAGACAGGGAACTCAAATTCCGGACACACTTTTAATTCAAGAACCTATCAACATCGATACTGCGTCACAAAAAACTCAGAGTTAATCTGAATCATGCCTTCGGAAAAAGGAATGTGAATGGAAAATGGGTAAAAACCACACTGGTGGACCACTGAAATAGGCATCCTAAGAAAAGAAGCAAGAAGACCTTTCAATGTCGTAAAAAAAACTAGAAAAGGAATTGACTGGGAACATTATAAGACCCACCAACGGATAGCGCCTCGAGTCTTTCTTTGCAGCGCCGCTTTGTATGCCTCTTGTTTAGCTGCATGTGCTCGCTGACACTCATCGTCAAACCAGGGGTCTCTTTGTGGTGGCCGTGTAAACCCTAGCACTTCAAAGGCGGTATGCTGGCAGTAAAGGAGGTTTTCGGAGACACGATCGGAAAAGGATCTAGTAATCTCTTGCGATTGTAGCCATTTGACGTTGAATTTTCTCCTAGCATTTTCACGTGTTGGTTTTGATCGGGATATCCGCATTCGTACTTTCGCTACAACAAGGTAGTGGGTTCGAGTCAATGTTGTCACCTCGGAATGTGTGAACATGCATGCTAGAGAAGTGTCGTGCGTCGATTGCAATTGCTACCATTACGTCTCGCCACGCAGCGAAGTCGATTAGCCTAAATCCGTTATCGGAGGTGGTGTCGTGTAGGATATGTCGTCCGATATTTCTTTCTTCTCTGCCCAGATTTAGGGTCAAAAAATGGTTTCTGGATTCAACTGACTTTAAAAGCGCTGTCTGCCTACAATGTTATCTAGTCCGCGGCAGCGAACGGAGTGGTCGGTTGGAAACTGATTTATGCTTGTAAGAATCCGGGTAGCAACTGGTTTTCTTCAGTTTCGATTCGGTTACCATAACTGGTTTGTCTCTGATTCGGTGCGGTTGGTAACTAAAACTTGTTGTATGATATGTGCTGGTTCGAGACTGCTGTTTACTTGACTAAAGTCGGTCAGCAACGGATCAAATGATGATAATTGCAATTTTGTGGGTCTTTTATACCACGAACAGGGGGCACGTCCTGTGACTTATATTTCGTGAAGAATAAAAATAGGTATACTGCGGGAATTTTCAATGAGTCATTACATACTAATTCTTAAATTTGCAGGCAGAAATGGGTATGGTATGGCATTAAGGTACTGGTTCGCCTAAAAAACCGGATACTAAACCAACTTGAAACATACTTTTCATATTGAATAAATTATATACTATATTTGGTTTCATCCGCTCGGCCTCAATATGAGTTACTGAAAAATTCACCAAAAACCCAAAATTAAATTGCCCTCCTGGGTTGTCATTTTGCTAAAGAACAGAAATCCCTATTATTAATTATTAGACTCTGCATCTGCAATTCACTGTAAACGACCTCAACCGCTCAACCGAGTAACAATTACAATTTATCTGCGTCCTCTTTTCTCCCCATGTCCACATTAATAATTAAGTTCCTACTCTACCAGAAACATATCCTCCACCCATTCAAGTACTTGCGGCATCTGAGTTTGAAAATGATCCAGGTCATGTGGTCCGTTCACATATCGTCCTTGAAAAAACAAAAATTATTCCAGGTTATGTACTCAAATAGCAGTTTTGAAGATGATTATAATAAATCGAGGAGCTGTGGAGAATACGAACGACGATGATGCTGCGAAGGTGAGGTACTCATAAAAATGTCCTCGGAACTTAAGCCAACGTAATACATTGTGTACGTCCGCATGACACATATTGCTTCACTATCTTTAGAAGCAGCACTAGCTCCATCTCGAGTTAGTGTGAGCTAAGGTAAAAGTATGTCACATAATAATAATAATTATTGTTTATGTTTCTTGCTCATGAATAAACAATAAATCACTCCCCTACGTATAGCTGGGAAGCATAAGTTTCGAACATCATGGCGACGAGGTTCGGAACGATGATAGTGGGCGGATGATGATGAAGTATATCCTTGAAATTGTCTGTTCTTGAGCTGAAGACGAAGAGGAAGACTGCTATTCAAACCCAGAAAAGCGTATGAAATATCCTCCACTTAAACTTCTCACTTCGTCCTTTGTCTTTCCCCATACTCCTGATTCCCGACTCGAGGGAGAAGAACGAGAAATGGAAATTTATCACCCCGAAAAACAGGTAAAGGACGTCTTTCATTTAGGATGAAGGAAGTTCGGGTCTCTCTGGTGCTTATTTGGTCGGGACGGTATCCCTATGTGTTAGGTGCATGCTACCCCTGCTGCTGATGGATACATGAGCATGCAGTTTGTCTTGGCGAACGATCTATGACCAAAATAAATTACTTTGTATACTAAGCTCTCAAGTGTGAGAAATGAGCATGTATCTTCCTTTTTTATGTTTTAACTGTTAGAAAAAGGTTTAAGATTAATATGTTGGGCGGTGTAAGAGGTTCAGGGGTGGAGGTTATGTGTTTTTACACTTTTTTCTTAAGCTTTTGACGACGATATGGCTTTGAGTTGTTTTGTTGAACAAGTCAATTATAAGTTTTTGATTGAGCGCACTCTAGCTTGAGCAAAGCTCGAAATTGTGTGTTCAGGTAAATACAGAAGACGATTTGTCTTTTTGAAAGAAACTTGAAACTTCGAAGAGAAGATTTAATCAAGCCAGATGTTACTTAAGGTAAGTTTGATTGTTTTAAGTCCAGTGTGTTCACACTGTGTCCAAGTCGTCCTGTCTCTGGAATTGAACTTGTAGATATACGTATATCCTTCTCCAAAGCACTCTAAAACTTAATAATAAATAAGGACTCAAAAATTGATACTTATCAAAATGAATTTTAAAGTAATGTAGCCTTCTTGTCGCTGATTGACATTCTCATTTTTTCTTCCTTCCACTTGAACCGATCCACTTCAGCTCTGTCAACGTAGAGGTGCCTATTACCATTTCCATTAACCCATTTTTATTTTATGCGAGCACTGAGAAAAATTTCCATGATTCTGCACTTCAAGTACATAATTACTTCAAGTGCACCAATCAATTTTAATCCTGTGAACTCTCATCACTCAGCGAAACGAGTGAAAGTCATATGAGCCTCGTGGGTTTGGTGTGGGGTGCCTGTCACTCATGTAAGCACGATACCGTGAATAATTCACTTTTAATCGATTTTTCAGAATTCACTTGGAACAAGAAATAAAAACACCATCGATAGTTCAATCAGGAAAGAATAAAAAAACAAATCTCCCTCAGCGCAACGAACGCTCATCTAATCTTCCTGAAAACCAAACTAGCACTCTGCAGATATTTTACCGCAGCTCATTTTCCAACTCTCATCATCTACGAATACGACAACGACGCCAGCAGCGCCAGCGAAAGTCCTTGGTGTTCTTCTTGCATTAATTTCCCGGATGCAAGATGATACTCCCAGTAGAACGTCTGCATAATGTGAACTTACCATCAGCTAGATCCCTCAATACACATCTCCCGCCCTGAATTCCTTACCACTTTCATCAGCAACGATTGCAACATCTAGCCACTACGGATAGAAATGACTACGACAACGAAAAACGTTGTGGTAGAAGCAGCAAGTGAAAATGAATGAAGCGCATTAATTTGATTTGATTTGAAGCTCCCTTCCCACTCTCACACACTTTATAGTCACACCGTTTTTTTTCTATTCATCAGCATCAATTAACCTGCAGTTTGATGCTTTTTGCAAAGCCATCTTGATTAATTATTGTGCCTGGAGTGCGCAATGGAACATCAAACAAACTTGGATAAAAGGTCGAAGTAAAAATGGCGCCCAACTGCACAGAGAGTTTTCTTGTGTTGCTCATTTAGCGTGCACACAGCCAATGTTGAACACAAAGAAAAAGTCTATTCATCAACATTAAATCTGATTGAATTAAAGCGCAACCTGATCGGCAAAAAGGACGATAAAGAACATGGGGTCGATGTAGCAGCAGCGAAAGACCAACGACTGTGTGATGGCAGAAAATTGTGGACAAGAAAAGAAAAGGCCGACGTAAACGTTCATTTTTTCGCTACCCCATTTATTCCACGATTACACTGATGCGCTGCTGTTTGGGGCTATGTTGGCACGGCCATCGCTCGTACACCTACAGTACACGTCCTTCTCAAAAGGTCCCCAGGGATTTACTCGTAATATAATCAATTTCTTGTGTTTTTCTTCTGTATTCTGCTCCGGCATTGTACCGGTTGATTGATGGTGACAATTGTGTAATACGCGAATGTGCCTGAAGTTGATGGATGCCTTTTTTTTGCTGTTCAAGTCGCAATGTCACAAAATTTATGATAATTTTTGTTTCAAATATGGAAAGCCTTATTTTTTGTTGCTCTTGATTTACAAAAAAACAAAAAGAACAAGGCTTTAAAACAAATTCAGGGAAAAAATACAACCTTAACGAGATTGAGCTTGAGTGAAACGCAATTAAGGAAGTTTAATTTTATTAGTTTCACGAGGAACTATACAAAATTCGGAAAAAACAGACAAAAAAGATAACGAAGAGGCTTCGTTAAAGGGTTTAAGGTCATAAAGATTCTCTTCAGTTCACTAATTTTGATGATGAAACAGAACGGAGGAAAATAAATGCTTTTCCGAGCACAAAAAAGAGTCAATTTCAACTTTGCCTTGTTAAGTGGCTTCGTAGGTCGGAGATATCCTTTTTTTTCTTAACAGTAGAATTAGTCTTAATTAGGTTTTTCGAACGAAGAGGCAAACACCTGGAAAAATTTTTAATTTTCACAAATTCTTTTTGTTTGCTTCGTCTCTTTGCTTACACTTACAGTTTCCTGGGAAATTTCGTGACGTTAATTGGATAATGTCTATTTTGATGCTTAATTTTTTTGTTTCTGGTGAAGAATGAAGACTGTGTCAGGAGTGCGATTCAAAATTCTTTTCCGTTTGATGATATAAATAGGAAGCAAAAATTGTGTAGGGTTTCCATTAGTGATGCCGCGAATAGTGATTCGGCCGAATACCGAATACCGAATGTTCGGCCAGACTAATCGGCCGAATACCGAATATTCGGCAGCCGAATATTCGGCCAACGAAACGATGTGTTTCTCTATCTCTTACGTGACTCTTTTATTACCTATGTCTTATTGGATTGCATTGCATATTGCATTCGTCAACGATTTGTGTATAGTTGTAGAAATGAAAAAAGGAAGTTGCTAAATACAACACGAAAATTGACAAGGATGTTGAAAAAACTTCTGTTGTTAGCAAAAGCGAACTTTATTTAAGAACTGTTCGCCAAGATTGGATGGTAGAACAAATGGTGGTCAGCAAACACAGAACAGTATCCCCATTTGACATCAGTTGCTTGAATCTACCTCTCGGTACTAGTGTACACTATACATAGTGTAACATAGTGTAATTCGGCCCAATCGGAATTTTCTCCGATTTCCTCCGAATTGGAGACATTTTGCTTGTCGGAGAACTACCTCAAAGCGATTGGGCCCATTGTTTACGAAAAAGTAATATCTATTGACCACAATTTACCATTGGTAGATTTTCAACACTTAATTTATTTTTAATAAAAAGAAAACATTTTTATAAATAAATCAATTATTTTTTTCTCCATTTTTGATATTCAACCGAATATTCGGCCGGCCGAATATTTGGTGTACTATTCGGCCGAATACCGAATATCAAAAAATTGGCCGAATAGGCCGAATACCGAATAGTTGCCGAATATTCGCGGCATCTCTAGTTTCCATAAGTCGTTGGAATTGTATTTATGGTTTTCATGGTTCAAGGAATTTCCTGTTGAGAGACTGAAACAATGTGAATTTCCTTCCAGCAATTATTTACATTCACTTCAATTTTAAATTTGCACACGTCAGGAACGTAGGTTATAGTTGAAAAAAAAAAAAATAACCGAAATGTAAATTTTTACCATTTTTCATTAACTTTCTAATTGAATCCTTCTTTAAGGCTTAACTAAATGAGAAAGAACTGGAGACAGAATTCTTGTGCATGCCAGCGAAGGGGGTTCGATCTTGAAGTCTTTTCGTCCGTTTTGATTACAACCAGTGGGCAGGGGTTTTGATATCTGCTGATCCTCGGTTGCGCCACGGCCGGCCGCCTATATTAAGTGCCACCAAGAACATTATAGCTATTGATCCGTGCCAACAAAGTCGTTGTACTTACCAATCCGTGCCACCAGGGGAATTATACCTACGTGCCAACCCGTGTAAAATTTACTTGTATTAAGCTTTATTATTGTAATTGAATGTATCCGCGGCAGGTTATTTTTCAAAAGGTTCAGAAGACATACAACTGTCGTGTTTTCTTCATAATACCTTGGAGAGATCAGCGAGCAAAACTTGGAAATAAAAAAGCACATCACAACCTTCCTTTTACTTACATATGGTGGCGCAACATTCCAGGTCGGACCAGGGCCTCATACAACAAACGTCTACAGCCAGCTCGATCCCAAGCTAGCTGTCTCCAGTTTTGCACGTCAAGTTGGTTTAGATCCTTTTCCACGTGTGTGCTCCACCTGAGTCGCGGTCTTCCTCTTCTGCGACGTCCTTTCGGGTTGGATTCGAAGACTCTACGGGCCGGAGCATTGTTTTCTACTCTACTTTACTACTCAATTGCTTTCGAATTCCAAAGAAGCAGCGATTGCAAGAGTGATTCTTCGTTTGATTTCAGCGCTGGTGTTGTTGTCTCAGTTGATGGTGGATCCTAGGTAGACGAAATCCCTTACTACCTCGAAGTAGTAGAGCACAGATGAGGATTACATTGGTGAATCAAGCCTTGATGCGGATTGTCGTGATACACTGATTCACTGAGTTGAAACTCAAGACCTTCCTCCTGAGTCGAGTCCCAACTATAGATCCACATAGACGCTGGTTGTTGAAGAAAAATCTCATCTATATTCAATTCGACCCCGAACACATTCATTTGATGAGCATTCCAATTACATTCTCTTCCAGTGAATGGAAAAGAAAAGAACAGATGGCGTATTTTTTGTATCTATTTTATTATTCTTTTTTGTATCTGAAACTGAAGACGACGAGACAGAGAAAAACTTAATTTTTTAGTTGCGCTTTTATTAAAACTATTAATTTTTGAATTGAACCTAAACGTGTTAATTAATAAAGACTACTTAAAGAAAGGTTGCTCTCTCTTATTTATTTATTGAGATTTACATTTCTAAAAAATTAATAAATAATCTACTTTAAATATGTCTTCGGTATCAAGAAACGAACAGCTGCCGAAAATGGCGGGACAGCCGCCTAATTCGGCGACAAGAACGATCATGTCAGAGAAATGTCCGGTCTTCAAGAAGGCGTACACTGAAACGCGGATGGTTGAGTGCACGAATTGTCCAATCTGGACACACTACTCATGTGCTGGTGTCGGTGATGAAGTGGCCAACGATAGAAGCTGGAAATGCATCAATTGCAACGATTTGCAACAGAATGAATTGAACCAGTCTACAGTTGAAACTTGTCAGACATCAAACACAATTGTGTCCAGAACATCAAACGATTGCGGAGCCATAATCGCCGATGACGCAACAGAAGCAGTGAATGATGGGAAGTCGTCAGTGTCGTCCAATAGAAGCAGTGTCATGGAACAACTGAAACTGCTTCAGGAAGAGCAGGACATTTTGAAGCGGCAGCAGGTTCTCGTACAGAAACGGCAAGAACTCATGGAGAAGCTCAGCAGTTGCTCCGTCACAGAAAAACATCACATTCAACCGCAAATTAAAGCAGTCAACACGAAACAGAATATACTTTGCAAGAAAGATGTTAGTCCCGAATTGGTGAATGAATGACCCACAAGCATTTTCCATGCGGATCGCAGGAAAATGACATAACACCACGACAGCTCGCTGCAAGGCAAACACTGCCAAAGTATTTGCCAATATTTTTGGGCAATCCTGTATTTATAAACATGTACAAGCAATCAACAGCAGCTTGCGGATTTTCTGATTGTGAAAATCTAATCCGACTCCAAAACAGCATCCAAGGCACTGCTCGCGCTATGGTTGAAGACCAGCTACGTACTCCCAGTAGTGTTGAAGCTATTCTTGATACTCTGGAAATGTTATTTGGAAGGCCGGAACTTGTTTTGGACCAACAAATACAACGATTGCGAAAAATGCCAGCTCCGAAGATGGAAAAATTAGAAAGTTTCGTCTCATTCGCCATGGGAGTAAAAAATATATGTGCAAACTTGTCCCAGGCCGGTATGGAGCATTATATCTGTAATCCAATGCTGATGAAGGAACTTCAGGACAAATTGCCTCCAACAATGTTGGTGAGCTGGGCGCAGTACAAAAGATATTCAAGCGATCCAAATAGTCTTCAAACTTTATCCGCATGGCTATATGAAGTGGCAACTGATGTGTGCAGTGTCAGCACATCAACGATTTGGACGTCCAGAGAAGATCCGTCAACGAATAAATCAACTCCGTCAAATCAACTAACACAAAAAAGAAGCAAAACCCAGCAGAACCTTCACCAACATTCGGAAATCGAGTCACCCGACATCAACGTTTTAGACAATTCTCAATCGGTTATTCCCATTCCTGACACAAGAGAGACGCATCTAAGTCATCATTCACAAATCGATGTAAAGTTCAGAATGATTCCCGTCGTTTTATCCTTCAATGGGAAAATTGCTAAAACAAACGCTTTTCTTGACGAAGGGTCCACAAGTTCACTAATTGAAACAAGAATCGCAAAGGAACTTGGATTGATTGGTGAATTAGATCCATTACATCTCAGGTGGACTGGAAGTGTGACGAGGACGGAGAACGAGTCTAAAAGAGTTGAGATTAATATATCAGGAGCTTATAGAAACGCCAAGCAATTTACTCTAAAGAATGTCAGAACTGTGAACTCGTTGAACTTACCATCACAATTTATTGATTATCCTCGATTAGCAAAACAACACCCTCATCTCAGACACCTTCCAGTGATGTCTTACGCGAACGTAACTCCTGGGATTCTTATTGGATTACGTAACTGGAGCGTAGCAGTGCCTTTGAAAGTCAAAGAAGGTGATGAAAACGAACCGATTGCTGTATATTGCCGACTTGGATGGACAATCTTTTGCAGCACAAACAACAATAAGAATCAGAATGCCAATGAGATCGAGGTCATCGATTTTCAATATCTTCATCATGACCAGGAAGACAACTTGAACGAGATAGTTAAAGAGTTTTTATCAGTCGATAGTTTGGGGATCACTGCTCCAGATCATTCTAAGTGGAGAGAAGAAGAAAAGCGTGCGATGAATTTACTGAATTCCACAACTTCGTACAATGGTACTCGTTATGAGACTGGTTTACTTTGGCGAGGTGAAAATATCAAACTACCGGACAGTCGACCGATGGCTTTGCAAAGATTATACGGTTTAGAGAAGCGATTAAAGTCAAATCATGTCTTAGCAGAAAAAGTAAAAGAGCAAATCGAGAAATACTTGGAGAAAGGCTACATACGAAAACTTACCGCAGACGATATTCAGATACCACAAGAACGCAAATGGTACTTGCCGATGTTTCCGGTGGAGAATGTCAATAAGCCGGGGAAGGTTCGATTAGTATGGGACGCCGCTGCTGATGTTCAAGGAATTTCGCTCAATACGATGCTGATGAAAGGTATAGATCTAAATTCTTCACTATATGGTATTCTTCTTCGTTGCAGACAACGTAAAGTGTGCATAGCCGCAGACATCAAAGAGATGTTTCACCAGATCCTAATGTCGGAACACGACCAGCATGTTCTGAGGTTTCTCTGGAGGGATTTGGACGAAACAAAAGTTCCTGATACTTACGTACTACAGGTCATGGCGTTTGGGCCAACATGCTCACCGAGTTCAGCACAGTATATCAAGAACAGAAACGCTGAAGGATTTGGTGAAGAGTTTCCGCGAGCCGTAAATTGCATCATCAACAATCATTATGTCGACGACTTATTGGACTCAGTAGACACCGAGGAAGAAGCTTTGCTACTAGCTTCCCAGGTTACCAGAATTCATCAGCATGCGGGTTTCGAGATTCGCAATTGGAGGTCCAATTCAAAGAGATTTATGGAAGTTTTCAATCCATCAACCCATGACGTAAATATCAACATGCTCTTAGATCAAGAACACTCTACTGAAAAAATATTGGGAATGTGGTGGAATCTCCCCACTGATGAATTTACGTTTTCACTTCAGTTCAATAAAGGTAACCGAGAGGTGTTGAATGGCGAAAAAAGACCAACGAAGCGTGAGGCCTTGAGGATACTCATGTCCATTTACGATCCCTTAGGACTCATCGCGCACTTCCTCGTGTTCCTGAAAATCCTACTCCAAGAAATTTGGAGAAGTCATATTGATTGGGACGACCAAATCACAGATGCACAATTTGACACCTGGCTCTATTGGTTGAAATTGCTACCGAAAGTAGAACATGTTAGAATTTCTCGATGGTACCTGAAAGATGAAGCAAATTGGAATGGTTCCAATGTCCAACTCCACATCTTTACTGACGCCAGCGAACAAGCATGTGCCGCAGTGGCGTTTCTCAGAATCAAAACCGAGGACCAAGTTATATGCTCGTTGGTTTCAGCGAAGACTAAGGTAGCGCCGATAAAACTTCGTTCGATACCACGTTTAGAACTGGATGCGGCGGTGATGGGATGTAGGTTGGCACAAAACATTCATAAGCAGTTGACGATTACAATACACGATGTTTTCTATTGGAGCGACTCCAGGACGATTTTGGCATGGATAAGAAGCGAGCCACGAAACCATGACAAGTTCATAGCTTTCCGGGTAGCTGAGATTCAGGACGACTCAAATGTAAGAAATTGGCGGTATGTGCAGACTAAAGTCAACGTCGCGGATGACGCCACCAAGTGGGGAACCACGTCCAGCTTTGATCCATCTGACCGATGGTTTCGAGGCCCCGAATTTCTATACCAAGAAGAAGCACATTGGCCTAAGAATATTTTCGAAGATTCATCGGAACTATTTGGAGTCCATATGGTCCAAAGCCCACTGGTTATCTTTGATCGGTTCTCAAGATGGAAAAGACTTCTCAGATCAATGGCGTACGTCGTTAGATTTCTCAATAATAGCAAAAAAGATTCAGTCAAACAGAATGGTATTCTCAAACAAGAAGAGCTATTTACTGCAGAGATGGAGCTTTTTAAAATGGTCCAAAGAGATGTCTTTCACAAAGAGATAGTCAGTCTCAATAAGAAAACAGCTAAGGGAATGCAGATAATAGTCGACAAATCGAGCCCAATTTATAAACTATCACCCTATCTTCATGAGGATGGTATCTTGAGAGTTCAATTCGATACACGACGTCCAATTATCCTACCCAGAGGTCATAGAGTAACAAAGTTAATAATTCTGAACGAACACGAAGCATTTTTGCACCAAAATTATGAAAGTGTCATCAACAAATTACATCAAAGATTCCGTATTCCACATCTTCGAAGTGAAGTCAAATCAGTTTTACTAGAATGTCAACTATGCAAAATAGTTTAGTTTAGTTTATTTCATCAATTTGAGATTAAATTCTCTTTTAGATTACAAAAAATATATAAATAGTTAACAAGAAATAATTTAAATAGTGATAAAATATACAGAAAACATAAAGTTAAAATATAGTATAATAATTAATGCAAATATAATAATAACATTAAATTTTTCTTAAAAGTTTCACGCACACAGTACATAAAAATATCAATTATATCAATAACAGCATTGGTTTCTCTGATGCAACGCAAAATTGGTACATTTCTACCATAATTGTAGTTTGAAAAAGTCTCCCGAAAATGAAAGCCCATACGGAGGCCTCTGCTCGGAAAATAAAAAATTATTTTCTCAAGCAAGTAGGGACAAGTAATGTGACCATCAATTAAATCCTTAATCAACATAATAGAAAAGTACCTCCTTCTGACTTCAAGCGTTTGCATACCAAAAAGAAGACATCTTACATTATAAGCAGGCATAACAATGTTCCAATTTAGCTTTATAAAACAATATCTCGTGAAACTTCTTTGAACCCTTTCAATTCTTAAAGAATGATTAACATAGTAAGGATTCCAAACCACGCAACAGTATTCAAGAGTCGATCTTACAAATGCCATATAAAGAGATTTGAGAGCATATGGGTCGGAGAACTCTCTTGTGTTCCTTCTCAGAAAACCCAACATTTTATATGCTTTATTTACTATATAATCTATGTGATTACTAAAAGTCAACTTCCGATCTAATACAACTCCTAAATCCTTCTTTTGCGTAACTTTGTCTAATATTATATTATTGATACTATAATCGAATACAATCGGTGCAATTTTTCTTGTGCACGTAAAACTTTGACATTTGGCTACATTTAAAAAGAGGAGATTTCTATCGCACCATGAAGCAAATTTACACAAATCGTCTTCTAATAAATGACAATCATATACAGAGTGTATAGTTCTGAATATTTTAACGTCATCAGCATATAAAAGACACCTAGAAAACTGGAAAATATCTGGAATATCATTAATAAACAAATTAAAAAGTAATGGACCAATGTGGCTTCCTTGTGGGACGCCCGAAGTTACCTTTATACACCTAGATACAAATCTATCTAATTTCACGAATTGGGTTCGATCAATGAGATACGAACGTATCCACCTCAAAAAGATGGAGTGGAAACCGAGCTTAGACAACTTGTGCAATAATATTTCATGGTTGACCCTGTCGAATGCTTTGGCGAAATCAGTAAAGATTATGTCAGTCTGGAGACCACTTTCAAATCCTCTGACAACAGAGTCACACAAAATAGAGAGATTTGTAGCTGTAGATTTGCCTGATACAAATCCATGCTGAGAGTCACCTATAAGTTGTTTTGTTAGAAATTTGATTTTATCACACACAATTTTTTCAAATATTTTAGGAATAACAGATAACTTACATATTGGTCGGTAATTACATATTTTTTGTTTTGAACCAGACTTGAAAATTGGAGATATGTACGATGTTTTCCAATCTTCTAAAAACTGACCAGTTCGTAAGGACTTATTGAAAATAAGCAACAAAGGCAAGGCAAGAGACGTTGCACATTTTTTGATTATCTTGGGAGATATACCATCAGGACCAAGTCCTTTGTTATCATCAATCCCATTCAACGCTTCAAGTACATCAGGTAATCCTATTTGAACCAACCCAATGTCAACAACATTAGATGGAGTAAATTCAGGAAGCTCGATTGGAACCGTAGCAGCGTAAACAGATTCAAAGTAATCTGCAAACAGATTACTAATAGTTTGTAACTCGCTGGACGTAAAACCAGAAAACTCCATACAGTTTGGCAAACCATTAGATTTCTTTTTAGAGTTTATAAAATTCCAGAAACTTTTGCTGTCTTTTTTAGCTTTGGATTCAGCGGTTGATACAAAGTTACTATACAAAAATTTGTTCAACACATCAAAAGTTTTTTCAATTTGAATATAGTTTTGTCTCAATACCAAATTATTTTTATCTTTTTTGTAGCGTTTGTATGCTTTGATCTTCTTATTTTTAAGATTGGAAAGCCTATCATTGAACCATGGAGGATTGGAATTCTTTTTACTTAATTTTTTTGGAATGAAACTTTCATATGCCTTCTTTAAGTAAATTTTAAAAGACTCAAACCCTTGGGTCAGATCTTGGCTTTCTACTATGGATTCCCACGGTAGTGAATTCAAAAACAAGTTCATTGCATCGAAGTTACCTCGCTTAAAATCAAAAACATAATCAGTTTCATTAACAGATTGAAAATAGACTAAGAGCTTACAATCTATGATCAGACAAATATGATGCTGAGTATTTTGTACTACAGGAGAAAGAGCTTTGTCAACACTAACTTCTAATTCATTGTCAACAAATATTAAATCTAATATGCGATTCAAAGAATTAGAAAAGTTATTTATTTGCAATAAATTAAATTGGCTATGAAAATCAATTACAGAGCTCTCAATTTCAGTTTTGACGTTAAAAGGTATTAAACATTTATCGTCAGCATCAAATTTCCAATCTACATCACCGATATTAAAATCGCCAAGACAAATAATATGATCAGATGAATTTAAACAATTAAACACATTTCGACAATTTTCGTTATGAGCAATATATAATTCTAATGGGCTTCCTGGTGAAATATAACTGGCGGAAATATACAAGTATACATTTTTTCTAAGATGCACTTTAACAATTAATTGATCAATATCGAAACAAGTATCGTTTTTGTTTGAGAGTAGTTCAATCTGATTTGATATAAAATTAGTATGAATGGCGATAATAACTCCACCACCCCTATTTAGACCTGTTTTCATTGAACAACGATCTTTCCTGTATACAGTATATTGATTACAATTAAAAAGTTCTGTTGTTAGATGGCTATCATTAAGCCAGGTTTCTGTTAAAACTATAATTTGATAATTACAAGAAGCAAAATATATAAATAAATTATTTAATTTAGTTCTTATTCCACCAACATTTTGATAATAAATACTAAAATCACGAAAGCTAGGTAATTTTTGATCTAAGATAACTTTAGCGGGAACACCAATGGGAACATCAACAGCATCGTCAGCAACAAAAACTTGTCTTGGGCTTGATTCATGTGCGTCAACAACATCAGACAAGAGATTATCAACAATTTCATTTGCAACAACTTCAGCAACATTATTAGCAACATAAACATTCTCAGCAGCAACTTCAGCAACAACAACATTTTCAACAATAACATCAGCAACATTAGCAATATCTAGGTCGTTTGTATTACTTCCGGGGGCGAATCGTTTTTTGGCCTATAGTTGAAAGGTCGAATACGAATACCCTTAGGCCAAAGTTCAGAGTTGTAGATCAAATGCACATATTCCAGCGGAGTACCAATTTAAAAATTGACAAATCTTAGCTTTTCCTCATCATAGTTTAACGTACCAAGCTTATGACACGAGAAAAGGGAGGAATTAATTTTCGTTTTAGATTGAATATAGTCTGTAATATTTTCGGGTGTTGTTTCCTTACGGAAACTAGATATATGGAACCACCTCATTCTGCTATAAACATTTTCTCTTAAGTTGTCTGCATCCAAGTTGCAACCGGTCTTAAAAATGTAACCATTAGCAGAACGTAGAATTTGATCATTTTTAGTTGTAGGTCCATCATCACAAGCAGGAGTCAAACCATCAGTATCAGTAACATTCGTATCAATAACAATGACATCATCGTCGTCAACGTCGCGGTCGTCGTCGTCGGCATCACCGCTACGGGCTTTTTCAGATTCGTCATCATCGATATACACATCAATAGCATTTTCAATTTTTTTCTCCATACCCATACCCAAATTCGATGCAATCATCTCCTTCGTACCAGCAGCAACATGCACTCCAACGAGACCAGCAGAACATGAAGCTACGTCATCACCGTTAATTTTTTGCACAAGCACAGTGCCTTCTTCTTTTTCTTTTTGCACGTCTTCTTTAGGGAGCGAAATTTTCGGTGAAGAAGCAGGCAGTGCATGAGATAGTTGTTTTTGTAATAAATTTTTACTTTGAGTTTTTGGTTGATTATTGCTACTAGCCCTTTTAGACGAAGTAAGAGGGGAGGGCGAGGGAGTGGTGTTAGTTATTGATAGTCGATTAGTAGCAGGAGAAGAATGTAATTTGGTTTTATTTTGTATTTTTTTCTTTATAGGCGCAATAACTTTTGTGAGTCGTTGACCTTTGGTAGAATTACGAACATCTCTACTGACATCTAATTGTTTTTGTTCTTTCACTGTTTCGATTTTTTGTGTAGTGTTCGTTTTATTAGGAATTGTTGATTTAGATTCGGAAACCGATCTATTCAAAAGAGCAACACAGTCGAACAGCTTATTCAATAGTGATGGTAGCATTATGTTTACACACTTTTCACATTTCCAGAAGATAATTGAACTGGATTTTATGATTTTTAATTCAAAGTCACTAAGCAGAGTGCAAATGGCATGGAATGGGACACCGCATATACCGCACAAGACAGTTTCACCGCTGTCAGGCAAGACGGCACACTTTCCGCACAACACACTCATCGTAAGCAAAACGTCTAGCAAAAATACACTTGTAACGCAATCAAGAGTCAGAACTAAATCTCTTAATAAACAAAAATTT
Organism: Sphaerophoria taeniata; assembly: GCA_943590905.1. Lineage (NCBI taxonomy): Eukaryota > Metazoa > Arthropoda > Insecta > Diptera > Syrphidae > Sphaerophoria > Sphaerophoria taeniata. Next base: position 2,663,710 of record OX016540.1, read on the forward strand.
GTACCACAATAAAATACCAATCTGTTTTTCTATTTAATTTGACAAAATAAGAAAGGCAAAACCAGTTCCACCTCAAATGGCACCACTTCCTGTAGCAAGACTATCCGCTTATGTCGCTCCCTTTACATTTGTAGGAGTGGATTATTTTGGCCCGTTGACAATTAAATGTGGCAGACGTTGCGAAAAACGGTGGGGTGTGCTTTTCACATGTATGAGCACTCGAGCGGTGCATGTTGAAATTGCAAACAAATGTGATTCTGATACTTTTATATTATGCTTTAATGACTTCATAAGCCGCAGAGGGTATCCATCGGAAATATTTTGCGATAGAGGGACGAATTTCATCGGTGCCGAGAGAATGCTGCGACAAGAACTCCAGGCTGTTGATCCTGAAATGATAGCAAAACGCTTTGTGAGTCCGAGACTAAAATGGAATTTCAACCCTCCAGCGTCGCCTCAAATGGGAGGATCATGGGAAAGACTGGTGAAATGTTTCAAGTTGGCATTGTACGCGTCGCTTCCAGAGAGTAATCCATCCGACCAACTACTCCGCAGCTGCCTGATTTCAGCGGAGAACCTGATTAATTCCAGACCATTGACGCATATCCAGTTACATGACGAAGATGAAGAAGTCCTAACGCCAAACCACTTTTTGGGTCTAGCAACAGGAAACATCAAACCAATCAGCGATCAAGAGTCAACTTCTAAAAATTTAAAACTCAAGTACGCCGTGCTCCTGATGGACAAGTTCGAAGTGCGACTGTAAGAACCTCACATGGGTATTTAGAGCGGCCAGCGGTTAAACTTGCCCGGCTGGAGGTTAAGAAGGAGTAGCAGCGACTTACTACAGCAAATCGCCGTACTCGGGGAGAGTGTTGAAGAAAAATCTCATCTATATTCAATTCGACCCCGAACACATTCATTTGATGAGCATTCCAATTCCATTCTCTTCCAGTGAATGGAAAAGAAAAGAACAGATGGCGTATTTTTTGTATCTATTTTATTATTCTTTTTTGTATCTGAAACTGAAGACGACGAGACAGAGAAAAACTTAATTTTTTAGTTGCGCTTTTATTAAAACTATTAATTTTTGAATTGAACCTAAACGTGTTAATTAATAAAGACTACTTAAAGAAAGGTTGCTCTCTCTTACTTATTTATTGAAATTTACACTGGTTTTGTTTTCCTTTCTTCCTTTTAAATTTTTTACTTTAAGCAAAATCAAATTTAACAAACATTAAGTCTTTCTTCGAGCTCTAGATACCTACATTTTGATTGTACGAGTTTCTCGAAATTCGCACTAATTCCAGTTAATGCCTTTAGCCTTAATTTGAAAAGTTTATATCTTTTGCCTCGTAGACTCCTTCATGTTGCTTTGCTTGTTCAACAAACGTTTTATACCCATTCCTACTTATTTTCAACAGCTAATGAAATCGATACATTTAATTACAACTTTACAACATTTTGACTGTCCGACAAAACGTCCATCAATCAAATATTACGTTTACGGCCAACAAATAAAGTTAAGCAAAAAGCTTTTACTGCAATTTAATAAAAAAGCAATCAACTTTTTAAATCAAATCCAAAATACAAAACGGTCCGTAATTGTTTTCTTTTTTCTTCTCGTCTTCAATTTATGAAACCATCAACTGACTTATCAAAAATACAGAACGAGAGAATAATAAAAACCAAGGCGCAAGAAACTGATAAGATAATGACATTTTAGCCATCGGTCCCGCCTATAACACAATAAACTTTTTTTTAACATAAAAAACCAACATAAAAACTTTAATGTTGGGGTATCGCCTTGAAGAGGTTTTTGTTATCTCTGAGGAGGTACGAATCGAGAGCGAAAAACACAAACCTCCCTAATGCTGTGTCACCTGGGGTTTATTTTACTCATCCTGGAAGCCTTAAAGATCTGAAGGCAAAAAGACTCTTGGCAAATATTTTCTCAAAAAAACAAAAAATGAATAACGAAATTTATTACCTTCTCCAAGGAAGAAGATGTATCTTAAGAGCTTTTCAATTGATTTCCACATCATATCGTGAGGACTCGTCGTTGTCGTCATCATCATCGTCGTCGTTCCATGGAAAATTATTTGTCTTCCTTTGACAAAATTGAGGGTCGATTTAGAAAACTGGTGTAGAGGGGAGGTGTCTGATGTCTTTTGCAACTATTCGTCTAACATCGATTGACACCCACTTGAGTGATGTTCTTTAACTTAGATATTTTTGCCGACAACGCACGACGACGCGCCTAAACGTCTTGGGTAATGAAGTTTAAGGACAAAAGGCAAGCAATTTGTGTTGTGGTGCGAGTGGCAGAAGTGAGGCCTGCTCTATTAAGATCTATAAAGACAAATCGCATTTGAAACTTTTGACAGCCAACCCTGAAGTTAATGGTTTTCTATTTTAAGTTAAAAACAATTTTCGAGATATACTACGCACAAAAGTTTAAGGAAGTCAAATTAACACAAAAATGGGAAAACTTAATTTCGAGACAGACGAGAGAGATTATATTTCTTTGGAGAGTAAGACATCAAAATGGTTGATGGTAGATAATGTCCGGATGTCACGACCCCTGGCATATCCTTTGAATGAGCGTTGGTAATTCTTTGAGTAAACCCTTTTATGGGTGATTGACGTTCGTATGCCAAACACAAATTGATTGATGGTTCCTTTACGTTGTCGCTCGAAGTCGCATAAGTGATGGTGTGGAAAATTTTTGAGCAAAGTTGTTTTGGAACCAAATCTGAAGAACCGATTTCAGCAAGGAACACCCTATATTAAACATTATTTGTACTCATTTTTTCATTTACTCATTTGCTCATTTTAACTTTAACTTTCACTCATTCATACATTGCACTCAGTTTTAATCTAACTTAAGCTTATTTCTTTCTTTTTCAATTCATTGTTGATTCAGAGCTTGTGTAAGACGTACCTTTTTCCTAATCCTAACATTGAACATTTATACACAGTACAGTTACCTTTTTTTCCCTATCCTTACATTGAACATTATACATTTATATACAATACAGTTACCTAATTTAATTAAACCCGAACACTTTTAATAAATACATTAATACAGTTACTTAAATTAAATTAAAATTAAAATAGTTTTGCTCTATTCAAAAAACACAACCAATCCTTCCTATCTCCTGATATTCCCCAACATAATGGTCCTTCGTCGTCAGATGCGTGAATCAGCGTGCATTTAATTTTTATGGATGGTTTCAGGAGTTCGCTACCAGGATCTTAATTTGAAGAGTAAACTCGTATAAAAAACGAACAGGTGAAATAGTTCGAATCAGTGAGTATCACCTAACAAAAAGTTAAAGTGAAATTATTCGGACATTACATGAAAAGGTGCTTGATTTGCGTATAAATATATGTACATGTACATAGGAACAGTGAAAGTACAGTTGAACTTCTGATCACGTGATCGCGGTACAAGCGGTGCAACGGGACAATTGAACAGTTATTCTTTTCCAAGCCATTCTTTAAATTTCATTCTTAATTGCATAAAGAGCTTTGTTAATATTTTGCGAACTTTTAATAGTTTCGAAGAATGAACAAAATTATTGCTAAACGTGGTCGGGCTAAAGGGTGCATTACGAATGCATTATCGTATGTGGACTCAATCGATGCAACAACGACCCTTTCCACGTTAGAATTTCGTCTGAATAAACTCGAAGAAACGTGGTTAGAATTTGTTAGCTTACAAAATGATTTGTTAGACCACATAGACGCGGAAGGGTACGTAGATCGCGAACCAGAGTATGCCGAATATGAAGAAAAATATTTCCGTGCACACGTGGCTCTTTCAAACGCAATTTCAAATCTTAAGAAAGCACCTTCCGATGTTAAGTTACCCCCTCCACAAGGTTTGGCCCAAGGAAACGATAACGAGGGTCCTATACACGCTTCTGTATCTACTCAATTTACACCACAGGATATCCCTGAGGATAGGGCAGATTCTGCAATTCGACCTGAATACAATCCGATACAGCTACCTAAAATCACAATAGAACCCTTTTCTGGTGATTATAAAGACTGGCCAACTTTCCGCGATATGTTCTTAGGAACGGTAGACTCAAATAGCACTTTGTCGTCGGTTCAAAAGTTACATTTTCTGAAAGCTTTCCTTCGTGGACGCGCCGCGGATTTAATCAGTCATGTTAAATGTTCTGAAGCAAATTACGTTGAAACATGGGATAGATTGGAAAGAAGATATGACCAAAGACATTTAATCGTTAAATCTTTCATAGACTCATTTATCTCGCTTCCAAACTGTTCTAACGGAAATATCGGATCGTTGAATAAGATCGCGGACGGAGCAGAAGAAGTTGTAAGAGGTCTTAACGCACTTGATTGTAATAGTAGGGACCCTTGGCTAATTTATATACTGCATGAAAAGTTGGACTTTGAAACCAAAAAGGCTTGGGCTGCAGAAAAAGGTTCGAGGGATGATCATACGATAGATGACTTTTTGGACTTTCTGCAAGATAGATGTCGATGTTTAGAAACCTGTCAACCAATCGCCCGTCCCAGTCAAAATCGCGCTGTAAAGACTTCTAAGGCAGTTTTATCGCATGTCGTTGAGAATCGTTCAGTATGTCTTAAATGTAAAAAAGATCATGTACTTTCACAGTGTCCAGAGTTTAAGGCTTTGGTAGTAGCTGCACGTCGTGAATTTACTAAGAACTCTTCTCTGTGTTTTAATTGTTTGAGGCAAGGGCATTCGTCTAGGAGGTGTCGGTCTAACTCTCGTTGTAGTCTGTGCAATGCCAGGCATCATAATTTAGTACATCCATCTGAAAATACATCTTCGTTGCCATCAGATTCATCAAGTCTTAATTCTCCCATATCGAATGAGAATTCTGAACAACCTGTCATTGCTAACCATTCCACTGACGCTTCGCGTCGTCGTACCACAACTATTTTACCTACTGCTGTTGCTAGGATTAAGGAAAAATCTGGAAACTATCGCAATGTTCGTATGCTTCTCGATTCGGGATCGCAAGAATCATTTGTTACTGAAGGAACAGTTCGTCGTATGGGGCTTTCTCGTAAACGTTCCCGCATCCCAATAATTGGAATTGGTTCTGCCTCTGCAGGTGTGACCAACGGACTAGTTTCTTTAAATTTGCTTTCGAATTATAGCGCTGAATCTATAAACGTTGATTGTCATGTGTTGCAAAAATTGACATCAAACTTACCTGCCTTTTCTATGAACCATAATCCTCAAAATTTCGTAGGCATCGAGCTTGCTGATCCAACCTATTATGAACCAGGCCCTATCGACATTATAATAGGTGCTGATAAATTCTTTGATTTGATTAAGGGAGGATCTAAGCATATTTCTAATTCAAACTTGGTGTCGATTCCAACCATTTTTGGTTCTATCATAGCTGGAGGAACAATAGCAGTGTCTGATCATAGTGAAGAGGTTACTTCGTTTCACACTAGTTTAGACTATAGTCAGGAATTTGACCTGGAACGTTTTTGGAAACTTGAGGAAATCTTAAGTGAAATTCCCTTGTCATTGGAAGAACAATTAGCTGAAGATTTGTTTGTAAAACACACAACTCGGCGTTTGGACGGTAGATACGAAGTTGCTCTACCCTTTAAGCCTTCGATGGCTCTCGATTTTGGTAATTCGCTTGGAACCGCAATTAGTCGATTTTATTCACTTGAGAAGAGATTACAATATAATGAGAATTTAAGATCACAGTACTGTGGATTCATAAATGAGTACTTAGCTCTAGGCCACATGGAAGAAATTCCGCCTGACGAATTGAAAACAGATAAAAATGTCTATTATCTTCCGCACCATGCTATTTTCAAGGATGATAGCACAACAACGAAAATAAGGATTGTTTTCGATGCATCTGCTAGGTCAAATAATTCAATTTCACTAAATGATTCTCTTCTCGTCGGACCCACCATACAGCGTGACCTATTTCCAATTTGTCTTCGCTATCGCCTACATCAATTCGTTATATCTGGAGATATAGAAAAAATGTATAGACAGATTTGGATTACAAAGGCCCACACAGATTTTCAACGCATCATTTGGCGGTGTAGTCCCACAGAACCGTTGTAACACTATCGCTTACTTACTGTAACCTACGGCACAGCTTCAGCTCCATTTTCCGCCATTCGTGTTTTGATGCAACTAGCCCTGGATTCGTCATCAACTCATCCTCTTGCATCAAAGGCATTGCTTAGTGATTTTTATGTCGACGACGTTGTAACAGGAGCGGAGACTGTCGATTATGTATTTACTCTTCAATCTGAATTGGTAGATCTATTGGGTTCTGCAGGATTTAACCTTCGCAAATGGACAACCAACTGCCACCCTCTTCTGTTAAGGTTGCCGGAAGATCAACGCGAGCTCTCTCCAGTTGATTTTGAGAACTCGAACTCGGTCAAAATTCTTGGTTTACAGTGGTGTCCATCAAGGGATTGCTTTTCTTACAAGGTAAAGCAGAGTAACGGTGTTGCCTGCACGAAACGTCGAATGCTCTCGGACGCGTCACGTTTGTTTGATCCCCTCGGATTTTTAGCGCCTGTTATCGTCGGCGTTAAGATTATGTTTCTAGAGCTATGGAGACGAAAATTGAAGTGGGATGACGAAGTTCCAAGGGACTTGGCTCTTCAATGGACCGCCATACGAGATGAACTTCCCACTCTTGAATCATTGTCTATCCCAAGGTTAATGGTAAAAAATAAATTAAATTGGGAACTACATGGTTTCTGTGACGCATCATTGGATGCGTACGCTGCGTGTGTCTATTGCCGAAGTATTTCATCAGATGGTACGATCTCTGTAGAACTTGTAGCCGCCAAGTCAAGGGTTGCTCCTCTAAAGGTTTTATCTTTACCTCGGCTCGAGTTATGTGGGGCTTTATTACTGACTCGTCTAATAAACAAAATTAAGCTATCTTTGCAGGAACCTGATATTAAAACATTCGCCTGGACCGACTCTTCCATTGTGCTTCATTGGCTATCTGCACCTCCGAAGAAGTGGTCAGTGTTCATTGCCAATAGAACGTCAGAAACTCTGAGTTCCATACACTTCAAGCAATGGAACCATGTACCAACCAATTCTAATCCGGCAGACCTGGCAACCCGAGGAATATCCCCAACATCTCTAGCTTCAGCGAGTTTGTGGTGGAATGGACCTATCTGGCTGAGCCAGGAAGTAGATCAGTGGCCCGTATCTAGCTTGGAGGAAAATATAAATATCGAGCACCTAGAAGAAAGAAAAGTATCGCCGACACACGTATTCATATCTAATATATATCAAACTAACTTTGTAGAATCACTAATACAAAATGCATCGAATTGGTTCCGTTTGATTCGAGTCGTTGCATATGCTATTCGGTTTATAGATAATTGTGTATTAAAAAAATGAAGAAGGTCGTAATTTAAATCGTTGTCAACCGAAGAATTGAACCATGTTAAAACTAAATTGATCAAGTGCGCGCAGATGACATTATTTCGTAAGGAAATCGAACTTTTAAAATCAGGGAAGGATCTGCCTCCCAAAAATAAGCTTCGTTCGTTAAGCCCTTTTATTGACTCTTTTGGTGTACTTCGGGTCGGTGGCCGCTTAGAAAATTCAGAACTTTCATACTCGGAAAAGCACCCTATTATATTGTGCAGTTCACATCACATTTCTAAGCTTATAGTGAGTTTTCTTCATGAAAAACATTTACATCCGGGCGTATCGCTATTGTTTGCATTAACTAACCAAAATTACTACATACTTGGATGTAGAAATCTTGCGTGCAAAATTGTACACGATTGCATTAGATGCTTCCGCGAACGTTTGACCACAACCCAGCAACTTATGGGAGATCTTCCGGTCGAGCGTATTCGGTACTCGAGGCCGTTTAGTAAGGTTGGGTGTGACTACGCAGGTCCAATTACGGTGCGTTCAAATCGAGGAAGAAACCCTAAATTTACGAAATGCTACATATCACTGTTCGTGTGTTTTGTTACCAAAGCTATTCACATTGAGCTTGTGGGAGATTTGTCTTCAACCGCATTTTTACTCGCATTGGATCGTTTTGTCGCGCGTCGTGGTAAGCCTTATGAAATTCAGAGCGATAACGGCACAAATTTTAGAGGAGCTAAACGTTTGCTAGACGAAATGCATAAATTACTTTGGGACCAACATCACAACACCATCGTCGCGGATCATCTTGCTAACGACGGTATTGATTGGAAATTTATACCACCATCCGCACCCCATTTCGGCGGGTTGTGGGAGGCTGGTGTAAAATCAGTAAAACTACAATCAAAACTCACTTATGAAGAGTTGTATACACTATTGGTCAAAATAGAGTCATTACTTAACTCTCGACCTATGTGGGCAACAGCTGATTCCGATACAGTTGCCCTTAGTCCTGCACATTTTTTGATAGGAGAACGCTATACAAGTGTTCCTCAACCTTCTGTTCATAATTCCAATTTACCTATGACAACTAACTGGTCTCTCCTCCAGGCAATGCTCCAAGGTTTTTGGACTCGCTGGCATCGCGAATATTTGACTTCCCTTCAACATCGTCCCAAGTGGCAAATACCAAGGCCACCATCCAAATGGATCATCGGGCGAATAGTACATACACACCCTGGAGAAGACGGAAAGGTCAGAGTCGTGACCGTAAAAACCAATTTTGGAGAGTACCTCAGACCAGTCGTTAAGGTGTCACCATTGTCTTTTTCTGAAAGACCCTAATCTTTCAGGGGGGGCTGTATGTTTTGGAACCAAATCTGAAGAACCAATTGCAGCAAGGAACACCCTATATTAAACATTATGTGTACTCATTTTTTCATTTACTCATTTGCTCATTTTATCTTTAACTTTCACTCATTCATACATTGCACTCAATTGTAATCTAACTTAAGCTTATTTCTTTCTTTTTCAATTCATTGTTGATTCAGAGCTTGTGTAAGACGTACCTTTTTTCCTAATCCTAACATTGAACATTTATACACAGTACAGTTACCTTTTTTTCCCTATCCTTACATTGAACATTATACATTTATATACAATACAGTTACCTAATTTAATTAAACCCGAACACTTTTAATAAATACATTAATACAGTTACTTAAATTAAATTAAAATTAAAATAGTTTTGCTCTATTCAAAAAACACAACCAATCCTTCCTATCTCCTGATATTCCCCAACAAAAGTGCTAGCCTTAACCTTGTCTTAGCTGTTTAAGGTCATTTTGGAGCGTTGAATGTTTCGGAATAAATCCAAATCACTTGGATTATAACGAAGTGTTACATGCTATCTATTTTTCATTTAAGCAAAAATGTGGCTACCAGCATCATCGCCAATGTTTGCCATCAACAAAAACAGCCAACACGTTATTGCACTCATTCACATACAATTTTACTATTCCCAAAATATAACTCACACTCAGTCATCCCACGAAAAAGCATAAGGCAGCCTGCACTAAGCTACCAAAAACACAGTTCACCGCGCCATGGTGAAAGGGTTTACTGTTAGATAACACAGTCCGCCGCCGCCGCCATAGTGATTGAGTTCGCTTTTACTTACAAAACCAGTCCACCACCGGGTAAAAGTATTCACCAACCTACCAAAAGAAGGTAATTTGTTTAGTGTGGTAGAACGGTGAACCACATTGGGAAAAATTATATTTGCGAGTCTGTCGGTGCTCGGTAGCAGAACGTAGCAGGTCGTCTCCCGGAGGTAATTGGTTAAATATTATTATTTCCTTGGAACATCCCCCCACCTGTGGTAAGGGGTTTCAAGGGTATTAGGCTGTTTTCGTGCCACCAAAGCTGTACTAGTACCTGCTGATCCACCAGAGCTATTGCCTGCTGTTTTACTTGCCACCAGGGGCCGTATTAGATCCACCAGAGCTATTGCTTGCTGTTTTGTGTGTCACCAGGGGCCGTATTAATACCTGCTGGTCCACCATAGCTGTTGCCTGCGTATTTCTTCAGACGGAACCTTGGCGATCCGACGAGCATAAACCTTGACTGGAAAGCAAAAAGCACATCACAGCATGCATGATAATTATTGTAAATAATGATATGCGACCTTACTTTCAACATAAGTCGTAAGAACAGTCTCAAGGTAAAATCAAAATAACAGAAGTAATTCGATTCCAACTTAAATCAAGAAAGACGGTTGTTTTCATTATCTAATCCTATAATTTCATCAAGGATTCCATGCCTCGTGCACACATCCCTCATATATAGAATAATTCAACTTCCCAGCCTTGATCCGCCGGAATAAATTTACCGAACGATCATTAAATATTTATCGAAATTTATTTATGCATAAAACAATTTCCAAAGGCAGTTGGAAAAATCCTTATTCAGTGACTGGAAAATGTATACGTCTTCTTAATTTCTTAGTTCTCAAAGACATGAAATTACTTCATCCTCCTTAATAAACGACCCATTCCCAAAAAAAAATGAAAACAAATCGAAACGAGCATGGAGTTTGTTTTGACTTTGTTCCAATGGGAAACCAGGCCAAGCAAAGCATTCAAACCTAACGTCCGTTACATAGTAAAGTCATGGTAAGTAACTGAGGTATTCCCTAAGGCCTAGAAGGCACATATACACACCTCTCCTTTGTATACTTCACTCAGTACGTTGAGCAAGCACTCTTCCGGAACTAATCCTGATTATTCCATCTGAGCTTTTGTCAGAAGAAATATTTTATGTTTATTAGTTTAACCACCTTTGCTGCCAGCTCAACCCTAACCCCTATTAGACCTGCCAATAGTCTCTATCCGAACATGTTTCTGCACCTGGGCTATGGCGATGGCAAGTTGTATAGATTTATGGCATCCGGCTATATTATTGTCTGTCTGTGCCAAAGGAATAAATATGGCTATCGGCTAGGCTTATGGCTACTTTGGGAGATGAAACTTTCAGACAAGAGCTATTGATACCACACCGACAATAAATAGATTCCCCAAGTGAAACGTTTGCGTTCTTAGCACCTAGAGGGTCATCCTTAAAGTTTGTTATTGTTGTTTTTCAAGACAGACTATGGTCTGACATAAAAATATTTTCTATTTTCGTCGGAAAATAATTTCATCCTCAACCAAAGAGAAAATGACAAGAAGGACCAATTTTCGGATATCTTCATTTGGCGTTTATTTTATGTAGTTTTTCGGTTTTATTGTCCTTGGATTATGTTATTTGTCGTAAGACTGATATAAAAATAAATTTAATAAAAAATCAATTTGAGTTTGTCCATATACGTTTTGGTGTGCTTGCTTGGCAAAGGCAATTGTATTTTATTGTTTTTGATGAAAAAAGTTCTATATGGGGGAACAGAAATCAATCAAACGGAAATTGCGTTTTTCCTTCGTCCTTAATAATACCTAACGGAAATGTTTTGTAATGGGGGAAGAAAATCGTTTATAGTTTGTCTTAGCCTTGCAGGAAATGAATTACAATAACGAATGGCTTTGGGAGATGGAAGTTTTGAGTCCATCACAAAAGTAAATAAATAAATAAACTATTAAGGTAAACTTTCGTAAAAGGGAAAGGTAACTCATATTTATGCTAGGTTGTTAGTGAAACGAACAGTTTAACTATCGTCTTCCTTGGAAATTTATTAACTACTTAAAAGTGTAAAGATGAATTGCAACCTTAAAATGCTTTAGACACTTTACTTATGTCTGAAAATATTCAAATGTAAAGCGTGTAAAAGAATTCATTTTGCAATTTCTTTATTAAAGAAATTTGCCATTTTGTTGCGTGGCAAGAGGAGGGGGGCCTTAGGATTTTGTGAGAGGAAGGATTTAGGAAGAGGAAGGAAATAGGAAAAGGAATTGTTGGCATAGGAGGGGTTGGAATATTAAGTTCCGAGGACGCGGCCTGCTAGCGATGCTCTTGCTCAGCTCGTCGGACGGGAGGATCTTGCCCCCGAAACTTAACCTCACCTGCAATCAAAAACACAGATCAGGCCAAAAGAATTCAAAATAAAACAAAATAACGGTCGGACTAGACCAGCGCGACGGACTATTGTCACGTCAGGGTGCTGCAGATGGTTTCGCAGCGAGGCCATACCCACCCAACCGTAGGAATCCGTGGCCATGTTTGGATTCCCCCAAAATAGAAGTGGATGATCGGTTTCAGATCATACCACCATCACCGAAGTCTTCGACTACCCTCCGCACCCCTGAAAATTAAACTTTTAATTCCTTATGTTTCAAGAATTTATTATGCACTGGTTTTTTCTACGTGTGTCACCGTTGGCTTTCAATTTTAAACTGAATGCTCATTAAATACGCATCTATCTCTTTTTATTTGTTTTCGTACAGTCGCAAACGAAATTGTTCGTTTTCGTACAGTAAGGACCAGCATTAGTTTTAGTTAGTTCACTGATAGAGGCGCGACTATCGCCACAGAACTTAAGATTGACTAATACATTTTTAATACATTTTCAGTAGAAATGCGGAATTAATAGTGTAAGGTTTTTACTAAAATCTTTGTGCGATTGTACATGATATGTTTAAAATAATAAAAATAAAATTAAACTGTTATACTGATATTTATTTAAAAAACTGAAAATTATGTTGGTTGATTTTTTGGAGCGAAGGAACAAAAACTTAATCGATGCAAGTACAAAGTTATTGCTGCTCAAAGAGAGAGGATGACACAAACGAGGAAATTTGTCTCCAGTGAAAGATTGTAATATCACAGTTTGAGCTCCTGCACTAATTTGGAGCTGGTTACATAAGAATGAACATGATTCAAATTATCGCCAGGAAGACCTTCACCCATGCGAGCATCAAATGGATCTTAATTACAAATTATATGAACATGAACACAATATGGAAGGTTTTTACCTCAACGACCATGCCAATTACATAACAATAGTTACGCAGAACAACAAACTTAATTAGGCATTAATTGCAATTCACGCACTCGGGTATTTCTTCCACACAGTGAATACCTCTTACATTAGGTTTTTGCCATTGCAATACTAAATTCCAAACAATACATCTCCATTTACGTTTTCCAGCGAAAATGCACAGATGTGTAGACATATAGGAATTACTAAGTTATCCTTGCAAACAGAGGGGTTAATTAAAATTGTCATTCGTTTCGTTTGTATGGTTTTTCTATTGTTCCTTGTTCCACGACTGGATCTCGAGTAAGCGTTGCCTCATGTTGATACACATATTGTTATTCTGATGCACTTTTATGCGTTTTTCTCTCATTTCGCATAGCAAAAACAAGACTTTTGTAGTGGTGAATTGGGTTTTTTATTTGTTTGATTTTTTGTGTTTGGAGAATGGAGAGTCCTTTTCCAAGGCCACATGACGACGTCGACGATGAATACTTCCAATCATGCAACTGTATTCGACATGATTGTTGTTGTTTCTAATGTTTTGTGTTTTTTTTTTCTGAAAAAGAAGAAGAAAAAAGTGAACAACATCAGAGCAAGGCAAAAAGGATTGCAATTCAATGGAACAATATGGGAACACTTTTCAGGAACTGTTATTGTAGTTATGTGGCACGGAGGAGGACCATCAACATTGAGTACCATTTGGGTGGAAAAGATGAATCTGCAAGAGTTATTGCATCCGGAGCCAGAAACCCATAGAACACATTAATCCTTTTCAGATAGGTAGTTCAGTTGTAGGACAAGGTTATCATTTCAATTCACGTTCGAAACACGAAAGTAGACCAGAGGAACTTTTAAATAGGTACATATTTCTAGTGGAAATGATGACAAAATCATAGTGGCATAGTGATAGTGACACAAACAGTGGGACCGAAGCAGTGAATTTTGTTACCTTCTTTGAGAACCTGGATGAAAAAGTCCCAAAAACTATGTCTTAAAAGGGTTTTCGGTTTATTAAAATAGTCTCAAATTCGTTTACACTGTATCAGTAAGCACATAATCACTATCTAAAGATCAATTGACACCGACAAAACTGTAGCAAAATAGAAAATGTCAGAAACACAAATTCATACAGGAATAGAGACTATTTTGTGCAAAGTGCAACCGAGACACCCGATTGGATTACCTCAATAGAACTTTGAGACACTCTCAACACTTATGTACAACTTTATCATTTTTCATCCTCATTATCTACCTCTCTGCTATTGCTGCAAGGATACTTTCACAAGCACTTTCGCAATGTCGTTTCCGGTGGCAAATTGGTTGCCACAACCATCTCTTGGTACCAATTTCTTTTCATTCACATTATATCGATTGAATTTTGTGTTCTCTTGTTTACACTACCACACTGCAAGTGTTTCAATTCCTAGAATCGAATCAAGATGCAAATAGGTATGTCCTTGTCCATATGTAAGGAATAAATCCTCACAATTTATGCAGACCCAAGACCAGAGGAACAACCAGTACATTCGTACCTTAACTCGTTTATGGAGTATAAAGCAAGTGATAAATATTTTGTGAGCTTTATAAGGGATTTGCTTGTTCGTTATGGGTTTTGCTATGAGAGCAACTGGCATTGAACTACATATTTCTCAGGCTCCATAAAATGGTGAATCGGAGCATTCCGTAATAAATTAAGACTGTCTTATCGCCTTTGGATGCTAGCCAAATATAGTTGCATCATCTGGTTTTGCATTTTGACCGCTTTGGGACGTCACTTGGGATTAAAAATAATTTATGTATTTAAATTTGGTTTTAAGATGGAAGAGAACAGTTGTGCTCAGCATAGTTGAGGAATTTTGTGCATCAAAAATAATTTAAGTAGGTATGATAAGTTTTCTTAATCGATTCGTGTTCAAAACAAAAAGAACTAAATATAAACTGTGTAAGTGTAATGTCAACCTTACCTGTGTCCGATAGTCACGCCCCTACCAGTGAACTAAAGAAAACAAATATTTAAAGTCCGTTTCGTTTCCAACTGTATGAAAGCCAATTGATAGAGACAGATGCGCATTTCATGAGCATTCAGTTTAAAATTGTAAGCCAACGGCGACGAACGTAGAAAATACCAGTGTATAGTATATTCTTAATTTCTAATAACGAAATTATAAAATACTAGCTGACCCCGCGAACTTCGTCCCGCCGCCCTTCACAGCAACTCAAATAACAATTTTCCCTTGGAAAACCAATAAGTTGTCCGAGTTTTTCATCAAGAACTTTCTATTTTCCATTCGAAAATCCATTTTGAAATTTTCCAGTTTTCCATTTGAAAACCAATGCACCTGCAATAATCTGCAATTTTCCCTTTGAAAACCAATGAGTTTTCCGAGATTTTCATCAAGAACTTTCATCTGCAATAATTTAAAAATGTTTTCCCTAAGAACCATCTACAGACTAACACGAACAAAAAAAAATAGCCAAATCCGTCCAGCCGTTTATGAGTTATTCGATCATACACGAACAGGATTTCATTTTTATAGATTAGATTATATTTTATTTCTTTAAACTGTATTTACATATACATTATAAATTAAATAACATAAAAGCATGGCTTTTTGCCGTCTGCCTGATTGACAACTTTATATAACAACTAGCAGTTGCCCGCGACTTCGTCCGCCTCTCCCTCGTCCACCGGCCAGAGTATCATCTCGACTTGTGCATCATGCGCGCGTGGGAATTTTGTTCGGAAGTTATTGTAAAATTGCATTGCAGTCAACTCTCCCTAGGTCGTAATTCTCTTGAACTTGAAAAATTTGAGAATTTTTTATGATTCCCTTCAGTTTACGGCTAGCAACCGTAATTGCCGCCGTACTCGGTGACAATGGACCCCAGCGCGTGCGGTATCTGGGGGGGAAAGAGGCGTGGGAATTATAAAAAAAAAAGTTGTTCATACTTAAAGCATTCCCTTGGGTGAACTCTCCCTAATTCTAATATCTCTCTTACTTCTGCATCGTTTTTTTCGTTAAGTAAATTTTTTTTCTTTAAACTGAGCATATTTTTTAGTTAAGAAGTACATAAAATGATATGGTTTAAACACAATAATCTGCACAAATAGTCCAATCAATCACATTCACAAATCAATTGAACTCTCAAAATTCTAATTTGAGCAGTTATTAGGCCAGTTCCACCTAACAACATCTCACTGAGATCTCAATGTCACCTTGACTGAGGCAAAATCATTTGGTGCCTTGGTGGAACATAATTCTCAGTTATCATTGAGATTTAATGGTTACCTTACTAATTGTTGCTGCACATATGTCAGCCACGTCAAATAGCTGAGTGAGAAATCGAATCCAAAATAATTTAATCTCAGAGATCTCACATTTCACATTTCCACAGATTCTTCGCTGCTATTTGTCGCAGCTTAATTTTAAGTAGAATAAAGCCTAAAGCAGTTGCCCGTAGCTTAGTTGGTAAGTGCGTTGGCTGCTAAGCAGAACGTCGTTGGTTCGAGTCCTACTCAGGCCAAGTTTTTATTTCATCTTTCACGGGTACTGCCTCTTGCGAAGACCTGACAAATCTTCCAAGAGTATCAATCTGTAATGAAAAAATGCTTCTCAACTTTGCCGTTCGGAATCGGCGTTAAATTGTAGGTCCCCTCAATTCTTCACACGCACTCAGAGAATTGTTGATTAGAGTAAGCCACTTAGGCGTTGGCTCTTCAAGAGCTGTCGCGCCACTCTATTTATTTATTTTATTTTAAAGCCTTCATCGATTAATGGACTATCCAACACAAAAAGAATTTTACAATTCGAAATTGTGGTTCCTGGATACCGCGTTCAAACGAACAAACTCTTCAGCTTTATATTGTATTAAATTGTATTGTTTGCCGTTTTTTCCACATTTTACACAAATTCTTCGCTCCTATTGGTCGCAGCTAAATTTTATATAGCTTCAAGCCTTCCTTGATAAATGGACCATTCAACATTTAAAAAATTGTTCCATTTCATAAAGCAGTTCTTGAGATAAGCGCGTTAAAACGCAGAAAAATGTATATTTTTTGCCGTTTTTTCCATATTTTCCACAGATTCTTCGCTGCTATTGGGCACAGCTTAATGTTAAATAGCCTCAAGTCTTCCTCAATTAATGGACCATCCAACACCAAAAGAATTATACCATTCGAACCAGTACTTCCTGAGATAAGTGCGTTAAAACGCAGAAAAATGTATATTTTTTGCCGTTTTTTCCCCATTTTAAACAGATTCTTCGCTGCTATTGGTCACAGCTTAATGTTAAGTAGCCTAAAGTCTAAGTCGATTAAGGCACCATCCAACACAAAAAGAATTATACCATTCGAACCAGTAGTTCCTGAGATTACCGCGTTCAAACAAACAAACTCTTCAGCTTTATATATTAGTGTAGATGTAGATTAGAAATATTCGTTTTTCTTTTAGGTACATATTTGATATTAATAAAAAAAAAATCTGTTTAAAAGTTTTCATTTATTATTCTGCTACGATAAGCTAATGCTATTGTACAAAATTGGAACAGTACTGGTACTTCGGCTTCATTTAAATATTGGATGATCTGCTCTTCAGTTAAAAAATTGCTTCCAAAAATATGTCTTCTTGTTTCACGCAGAACAGGGCATCTACCGATAAAATGACAAATATCCTCCCTTTCGCCCATATTACACAATTCGCACAGCAAGGGCAAATCTTCACGATGTGGAATGAAGTTGATACTAAGCAGTTCACCTCTTAATCTGAATACCATTGAAATCTGATTAGTCGTGTATTCATCGCGGAAGTAATTCCTCTGGTTGAGGTTATGGTTGAGCCTGCTATACAAAGTCCTGTGGATAGATCCTTCTGCTTCAGATGCGAAGCTCAATCTAAAACGATCATCTATAACGGAGATCAGCTGATACAAGTTGTTCTTCCACATACTAAAGTCATCCAACGCAAGTTCTATATTAGCTTCTTCAGCTAGCTCTGTCCACTCTCTAAACCAGCCTGATCTGCTATTAATAGCTTGAAGTGCTGCTTTTTTCGGGAGCCGTTCATCAGACATTTCCATTACCTTACATATATAATCGATTTGGAATTTAAGTGTTTTGATAAATATAGGTGAGATACCGGTTTCAAGCATGATCATGTAGTTCGGGGCATTCGGTGGTAGTCGAAATATCCTTTTGATATAAAATCGGAGGAGTTTTTCAGCGGTTTCATATTTTCTACTTCCCCAAACTTGACAAGCATACAGCAATGTTGACTCAGCTACCGATTCAAATATTTTGTATTTGCTACTGTGTGATATATGTGCATTGGTAAAGATTCTTTGCCATGCAATATTGATTGTGTTTTTTGCTGTTTGTAACTTTTCCGTAAGATGTCTTTCCATGCTGTTATTTTTCGTGATATAAACCCCCAAATATTTATATTCATTGACGACTTCGATTCTCTCATTCTCATATGACCACCGTTCACGTTCACTTGCTCTTCCTCCACCTTTCCGGAAAACCATAACCTTCGACTTCTCCAAACTAACAACTAATTTCCATGTTTTGCAATACTCATTAAGTTTGTTAATCATTAATTGGAGAGACTCTGGTGAGTATGCAAACAACACTATGTCATCCGCGAACAGAAGGGCCTTGATGATTGTTCCAGCATATTCCACTCCACCCGGCAAACAGTCGGTAATATCATCGATAAAAAGGGCAAAAAGACTTGGACTTAGTAAACAGCCTTGCCTTACTCCTGACTTCGTTTCGAACCATTGTGAAATGGTCTCACCATCCCATACTGCTGCTGTGGTTTCCAGATACAAATTCTGCAATACCCTTCCGAACTTGAATGACATTCCCATTCTATAAATCTTATACATTAATGCATTTCGGTCAATCGTGTCGAACGCGGCTTTAAAATCGACGAAGAATACATACAATTTCTTATTACGGGCCAAAAAGAAATCCACGATGCTTCGGAGGACGAAGATGTTATCTATCGTTGAATATCCTTGTCTGAACCCCGCTTGGAATTCCTTGATAAGCTTGTGTGCTTCTATCCATGATCTGAGTCGGCTTTGCAGTATCGATGTAAATATTTTGTAGAATGCATTCAGGAAGGAAATTCCTCTATAATTCGCTGGGTCCATTATACAACCTTTTTTATGGATGGGAAAAATTAGTGCTTCCTTGAATTCATGAGGTATAACCCCGTGCTCCATGACATTGTTGAACACGGTCGTCAGTTTGTTGATGAGCTCTTCAGTACCATACTTGTAGAATTCAGAAGGTATTTGTATAAACGCGTAATATTTTCCCGATTATTTGAATAAAAAATTAAATGAAACACGAGACCTTTTATTGTTGGGAAAAAACCTTTCGGTAAAAAACACAACATTTATTAAGAACACTTTACCACTTTCCGACCCTGTCGGTTTGCTGGCTGGACTTAGACTGACTAAAAATAATCTTATAAGAAACCAATTCTCTAATAGTATAAAAACATCGCATATAGACTCAGGATTGTATAAGTATTGGTAATAATAATGATGGCGTAACATGAAGTATATGTAAAGAATCACTCGTACGGTCGCGTACGATACAGTCCCACCAAAACGAACGTTTTTCATCTAGGCTCCTTTCCGGTGAGAGTCCACTTCCGCTTCCTTTCGTTATGTGTCCTTCCCTTGCTCGTCTTATACGACTTTTGGAACGCTTTCGATGTGCGGGCAACACCCATGGCTTTCTGAAATTAAATAAACTTTCGAATATGTTAGCGCTGGCAGTACCTTGTAGACCAAGGAATAGCTTTCGATTATGTTAGAGCTGGCAGTACCTTGTAGACCAAGGAATAGCTTTCGATATGTCTTGACAGCTGTCCACCCTACCTAACCCTAATGTGTGTTATCTTGTTCCACTGGGAGTAAACATATTTTCTGCACTGGTCTGGTAAGCTGTCCGGTTTCGGTTTGCAGAACAACTGATCTGACAATACCATCCCTGCTCCTGAGTAATTCACACACCCGACCCATCAACCATTGGGCCGGTGGGAAGTTCTCACTTTTAATTATCGCTAACTGTCCCACCTTTAACGCCTCCCTTTCCCTTCTCCATTTCTTTCGCTCTTGCAATGTTACAAGATACTCCTCTCTCCACCTTTTCCAGAAGTGTTCAAGCATAGTTTGCCGCTGTCTAAAAAGCTTTGCCCCCCTCGCATCTCCTCCCTCTGTTATAGAAAATGGGAGTGGTAGAACTATAGGCTCTCCTATCAGAAAATGACCTGGCGTCAATGCTTGCAGATCTGACGGATCATCACTGAGCGGATGGATCGGTCGAGAATTTAATATACCCTCTATCTCTGTCACTAAAGTCAAAAACTGTTCGTATTCAAGGGTTCGCTGTCCGACTATACGCTTTAGATGATATTTCATCGATTTTACTGCTGCCTCATATATTCCGCCCTGATGAGGAGCAGCTGGCACCATGAATATCCACTCTGTCCCTCTCAGACTCAAGTTATTGAAGAGCTCATCCTGTTCCCATATCCTAAATGCTTGCTTCATCACTCTCGCTGCTCCGACAAAAGAAGTACCATTGTCGCTGTACATTCGCTGGCAGTGTCCTCTTCTGCTGATGAATCTCTCATAACATGACAGAAATGAGAGAGACGTTAGGTCTCTTATAATGTCCAGATGAACCGCTCTTGTTTTCAAACAAACAAAGACAGCCACCCAAGCCTTGCTGAATCTGATCTTATTTCCCTCTCGATCGAGTAGCTTAATCGTGAATGGACCGGCATAGTCCACGCCTGTGTGAATAAATGGTTTCCCTGCTCGTACCCTGTCAGCTGGTAGCTCTGCCATTAGTTGCTGCTCTAGACGATAGTTGTAACGCACACAGATAACACATTTGTGTATGTAATTGCGTAGTTCACTTCGTAACCTTGGTATCCAATATCGCTGTCGTAAATACTGCATCATTACTTGACTCGCACCGTGTTTTGTCATGCGATGCGCCTGATCAATGAGTAACCAAGCTAACCTCGAACCTGGTGGTATTATAACCGGATGCCGCATGTCATAACCCCCCTCGGCTCGATGTAATCGGCCCCAACTCGAAGAATTTTGTCGTTGTCAAAGGTTGGTTTGAGTGCCTCAATATTACTCTTTTCCGATAACTGCCCGCTCTTATTAAGCTGTGCTATATCCTTTCCATAAGCCTCTCGTTGCGCCCTCTTTATCAAGTACCTAAGCCCAAAGGCCCTCTCTTCTGTCGATGGTGCCATGGAAGTTTCGGTAACCAAATGCCTAACGCTCTTTTTTCTCTTTCGCATTCTACTGTTCGATACGCTCTCCTTTAGCTTTCCAACAAACCTTTTGACATATGTAAATATGTTCAACACCTTCTCCAGCTTGCTGGCATACTCCTCTAATGGAATGATTTCTTGCCTTTCCGGAACCCAAATACCTAAGCCATCATTGGCCTTCACGGTTATACATACGCTCATCTCTGAGGCTGCTATTGGTGGAATCTCACCTCCTATCGAATTCACTGGCCAAGCACTCTCTGCCTCAACCAACCATGTTGGACCTTGCAGCCATAACTTGCAGTCTATTAGCTCCTCGGGAAATAATCCTCTGCTTAATAAATCTGCAGGATTCTCTTTCGTCCCTACATGGCGCCATCTACCTACATCTGTGTTAGTCTGTATTGAAGACACCCGATTCGCGACATATGTCTTCATATCTCTTGGCACCTTGCGTAGCCAATGTAGGACTACCATCGAATCTGTCCATAGAGTGTATTCAGCTCTTTCCCATTCCATTGCAACACAAAGCTCTCTTAGAAGTCGCCCTAGTAACTCTGCAGCCGCTAATTCCAATCGTGGAATGGTTATAGTTTTTAAAGGAGCCACTCTCGTTTTCGCTACTATCATCTTGCTTGTCACCTCTCCATTGATTTGCTGTACCCTTAGATATATAACCGCTCCATACGCTGTTATTGATGCATCCGAAAAACCATGTATCTGTACTCTGGCATTCTTGTATGTCCCTATCCACCTATCGATCCTCATCCTTTCCAACGATTTAATCCCTTGCCATAGCCTTTTTAGCTTGCTTTCGATTTCAACTGGGACTTCCTGATCCCATCCTATTCCTATCCGCCATATATCCTGTATCAGAACCTTCCCTAATATTACAACCGGCGCTATATACCCATTCGGATCATATAGCTGAGCTAAGCAGCTTAATACACTTCTTTTCGTAACCTTCCCAATTATCTCTGGTGTTTTAACGACAAACGTAAATTGATCGCCTTCAATCAACCATTGTAGACCTAATACTGTAGCTTGCTCACCCTTGTCGAAAACCATAGCTCCATCCCTTTCCATATCCAGTTTGCTCGCTAGCCATTGGCTGTTCGATTTCCATTTTCTGAGTTCAAACCCAGCTGTCTTCAATACGAAATCCAGTCTCTTTGCTGTATACAGAGCCTCTTCCTCACTATCGCAACCTGAGACACAGTCATCCATGTAGAAATCGTTCTGAATGACCCTCTCAATATCAGGGAATGAATCACTAGCATCTCGGCCACATTGCAGTAGTGCACGAACGGAGTTGTAAGCTGATGACGTCATTCCATATGTTACCACTGTCAACCAGTACTCTTGTTACTTGTCCCTTTTCGATTCTCTCCAAAAGATCCTTTGGAGATCCCACTGGTGCATCGCTATTCTGACTTGCCTGAACATCATCTTGATGTCAGCACTGAACGCTATCCGATGTCGTCGAAATCGCATGACTATCTCTGATAGATCGCGCTGTAGCTTTTCCCCTAGTTGTTGTACATCGTTTAGAGAAATACCCTTATCGGTTCGACAACTGCAATCAAATACCACGCGAAATTTCTTTGTAACGCAGTGGTGTGGTATGTAGTATATCATCTGTCCTTCTCTTGGTGGCCCGTTGACTTTGGTCATATGGCCAAGGCTTTCGTACTCTCGCATAAAATTCACATATTGTTCTCTCATAGCTGGTTCTCTTTCCAGTCGCCTTTCCAAATAAAAGAATCTTCTCAATGCAATCGCTCTCGAATCTCCTATGTCATGCACAGAAGGCTTTATAGGAATGGTTACAATGAAGCGCCCTTCATTATCACGCTTTGTTGTGTTTATGAAATTGTCTTCAACCGCTTGTTCTTCGGGTGTTCGAAACTTATCTATCGCTATCTGGTCACTTTCCCACATCCTTCGTACTAAATGATCAAGGTTGTCTAGCTCTGGGCAACCTAACGCTGGCATTTCGTTGTACTGTTCGCTGACTGTACTTAACAATGTTCCGAAAACCACCACCCCGAATACCGTATCTATCGTGGCTATTGTGCCCAGATTCCGTGAAATCGAGCTATTCATTATTCTTGCGAAGAAACTAATACCCAAAAGAATATCTGTGTCGGCCTTCATCCAATAGATAGGATCTGCTAATGGCCTTACGGGTTTTATATTAAGAGGCTGTCCAGTAGCTTGGGAGGATGCCAACGACCAATCTGTTCCCTTTGGCAAAATCCAAAAGTTCTCTTCAATACGGATCTCTGAATCGAACCATGGCGCTATACTAACCCTCGCCTGCTTTCGTAATTGCAAACCTCGTCCCTCTATACCGATAACCTTTCGTCTTGCCTGTGTTGTTGGAACATCAAGCACCCTAGCAATCCTCTCCGTCATCAGATTGGGCTGTGCTCCTGAATCTAGAAGAGCACGCACCGGCCTTGTCAAACCATTGAACCCTACAACCCTTATTTGAATAGTGGGCAATAAAGCATTCAGATCCCTACCTAATAAATGCGAATTAAAAGACCTGGGATATGTTTCAAGTGATTCTTTATTTACGCTATCGCTTTCGTTGCGTTCTTTCTTGAAACGTTTCGCTGTCGCTGCTTCAGTTAGTCAGGATGCTGATCGCTTGACACTGGCTGTGTTCACTGTTGACGTCGCTGTCCCTTGCTGTTCATATACCGGGCATAGTGTACTATTATGCATAGTTCGCCTGGGACACCTCGGGCATGCTGATTGAAAGCATGTTGTTGCATCATGCCCCTGTTTCAGACAGTTCTGGCATAGGTTTTTGGTCCTAACTAAACGGAGTCTCGCTGCTTGGCTCAAGGCCATGTACCTTTCGCATTGGAAGAGCTGATGAGTACCAGCACAGAGTTCGCACCAGTGCCCTTCGCGGCGGCGTACAGTGTGGCTCCTTGACGTATCCCTTTCCGGCATTCCTAGATTTCTCGATGGTCTCCTTTCAGATGTGCTGGCCTTCTCACTTTCGAATCTATTAAAACGTGGCTCTGTCCTTTCGGTTGGTCGGGCCCCTGTTTCGATTATCCTTAGACGCTGTCGAGACGTTGGCTGGGAATTAGCGCTGGCTTGCCTATCCAAAAAGTTCAACATGTCCCTGGCAGTGGGAGTTTCTGTTTGCCGGTGTAGCTCCCACTGCTTGGCAGTATCGGCATCCAGACGCTCATGCAACATGTGCACAATGAACATGTCCCAGTGTTCGATGGGCAATCCTTGAGCCCGCAGCTGTCGAAGGGACTCGTGTGTCACGTTTGACATACGCTGGATGTCATCAGCTTTCGGCGACGCTGGCAGTGTAGGCAGGTTGATGAACTGTCGCAATAGCTCTCGACAAGTTTGATACTTTCGATTATATAATTGTTGCAGCCTTTCCCACGCTTCGGCGTAATTGCCATCCGTCAGCTGCCATTCCCCCATGCATTGAGCTGCCTTTCCTCGCAGTGATTTGGTCAGGTATTGGAATTTGAAGGCCGGGGTAATATCTTCGTTACTGTGAATGGCAGCGACAAAACGGTCGTGAAACCCCTGCCACTTCGTGAGGGAGCCGTCAAACTCCCCCCACGTATTTTTGACTTCTTGGTGTTGTGGGATTTTTAATTGGACCTCAATTGCCTGTCCATTCCCTGTTACTGAATTATCTCTATCCTGTCCCTGTTCGATTTCGCGGAGTTGCTGTCGGATGCGTGCTTTTGTGTTGAGGTATAGCTGCTCTGTGTCCTCGTGCATTGCCTCTATCTCCGGCGTGAACTCTTCCCTTTCCCGTATCCAGTCCCTCATGTTGGTCATCACTTGGCTCCACAAACTTTCCATGTGTTCGGCTCTCGCCTGGGGCATTTCTCTGTCCTCCCTGTCGAAGTTGTCCTGACCAACATAAGTCGCTATCCTTCGTATCCCTTTCGCTAAAGAAGCATGTATATGCTCAAAAGACATGTTTCTAGTTAACCAAAAGAAAGAAAAATACACCAATAAGAAACAATACCAAAAAGGGGAAACGCTACCTAGTGAACAGTGAGTGTTTTGTTTTTATTTTATTCGCTATTCCCTCGCTCCCTTTCCTGCATGCAGCTTTTGTTCGCCTGTCGCTATCACTGGCCATCGAATTTCATGACGATTCGGAATATTTTGTTATGTCACTTTTTCGTTTTAGCTCTCCTTTTATTATGTGCACTTTCCCGCTATCCCTATCGACATACATTCCTACCTACTTGTTTAATGCTGCGTGCCTGCCGTCGGTTTTGCCCCTATGCATACTTGTCGTTGAGAGAAATTAATCAACAGAAAAAGGAACGCACCTAGCCTAAGTGTTTATATCCTAAACGCACTCTGCCTATGTTTTTGTAACCAACTACACTTTTCCTAATTACCTATC
Organism: Sphaerophoria taeniata; assembly: GCA_943590905.1. Lineage (NCBI taxonomy): Eukaryota > Metazoa > Arthropoda > Insecta > Diptera > Syrphidae > Sphaerophoria > Sphaerophoria taeniata. The sequence continues at coordinate 2,689,314 of OX016540.1, forward strand.
AAATGGTTTGAACGTTGTTTTATTCTCCCCGTGAGTGCGGATAAAATTCAATCGAGACACAAGCAAAAAACCGATGCAGCACACAGCATTAATAACAACAAAAAGAAACACCTCACTGTCCACAGATTAATTGGTAAAAATTCTAGATTCACTCACCAGTTTGGAATAAGTAACACACGAAAAAATCTTTTTATTGTTTTGCAAAATAATATTGGAATTTTTCACACTTAGCACTTCACTTGAGTAAATCACAATTTCGAATGACGCTTTGTGTCTGAAATTGTTTTACTATCAACTGCAGCTGTACCTATCCCTCTCCTATATAATCATGTATGTATACACTCTCGACCTTTTTGGTGGTTGTTTGTTCGTTGAAACGAAACAAAAAACAACCACTTCCTCGCTATACCCCTTTTTTTCGTCACGTACGCAGTTGTGACTTGTTGATACATGTTTGCATTTGCAAAACATGACGCTTTCGGTTGTCGCAGCCTGCTGGCTGAGAGAGGAGAAAAATTATATTGTATACCTGATTCGTGCTTGTATGTGTGACGCTCTCGATCATTCGTGTATTCTACGCTGTTGCTACAGCGTAGTCGTTGAGAAAAGGTACAAGGCAAAAATATATGTCCAGTATATACTTGTGTACATATTTTGCTGTTTTGTTCACGCTGTCGTGGTAGCGTGGTTGCTGACAATAAGGGGATGAAATTTTGATACATACCAAATGCCTTGCTGGCATACACTCTCGATCGCTATATTATATGCAGTTGTGGCCGTGGTATAAATATTTTATACTTGGCAGACTGACGCCTTTACGTAACGGTGCATTCTCCTTTCGCTGGCTTGATTATTTAACTCACTATCGGTTTGTATGTTAGGAATATATTTTTTTGCACATACACTGGTCTCGGAAAATAAATTATCTTTCGGTACACTTTTACACTTTTCCACTCTCGATAAATGCAGGCAATTTGCTAACTTTCGTTACACTTTTCTGAACTACTTTTCCTAGGCGCTGGTCATACGGCTCGATTTGGACCAAAATGTATAAACGCGTAATATTTTCCCGATTATTTGAATAAAAAATTAAATGAAACACGAGACCTTTTATTGTTGGGAAAAAACCTTTCGGTAAAAAACCCAACATTTATTAAGAACACTTTACCACTCTCCGACCCTGTCGGTTTGCTGGCTGGACTTAGACTGACTAAAAATAATCTTATAAGAAACCAATTCTCTAATAGTATAAAAACATCGCATATAGACTCAGGATTGTATAAGTATTGGTAATAATAATGATGGCGTAACATGAAGTATATGTAAAGAATCACTCGTACGGTCGCGTACGATACAGTATTCTATCCGATCCGGCGGCTTTACCATCTTTAAGACCATTAATAGCTGCGGATACCTCCTCCTTCGAGATTATTTGATCCAGAACTCCATCATTGAAAGCAGGTTGCGCGAATTGTACCATAACCCCGCTCACAGACGAGTTATTAAGAAGTTGAGCGTAATGCATTCTTAAAGTGTCACAATTTAGATGTCGGTTTATGACATATACTTTGCCATTTATTTTTTGAGCTAGCTTCCAGAAATCACGCGTGTTCTTGCAATTTGCTAGGCTTTTGGCTTCATTTTCATAAAAGATTGCTTTTCGCTCCTTGCATAGGTTCTTGAACTTTCGATTATGTTCCAAGTAGTTTCTTTTCGCGGACTCTTCGTTGCTTCGTCTATATCGGTTTAACCAATCATAGGATTGTTTCCTTGCCTTCATGCATGCGGAGTCAAACCATGGCTCTTTAAATACACCACTTCGTTTGCATACGTTACTTACTGGAGCCGCTTCCTTAATACAATTTTGGATGGATCGTAGATCACTACTTTCTTGTCCTCTCAGACAAATATCCAATTTACTCTTGTAGATCTCTGCCTTAGAATCTTTCCATTGCAATTTGGGCATCAGATTTAGGCTCACGCTTTTCTCGTTTTCAGTTGCTCCAATTCTTAAAGAAATCACAATCGGCATGTGATCTGAAAATGGTACTTGCTCCACCTCAAAATCAGTGATGACTGAATTCCAGTTCCCTGATATAAGTCCGTAATCAATCACAGAGCTTCCTTGTTTTCCTACAAACGTATATTCGCCGAGTTTATCCCCTTTACTGGTGCCATTAAGGATTCGGAGTCCAAAAGAGTTGCATAACTCCAGTAATTGATTACCTTTGCCGTTCTTAATTGCGTCCTTGGATTGTCGGCAAAGACCTTTCAGATCATTTTCAACCCCTCCTGTTGTACCCACTCGTGCATTTAAGTCACCAACTACCAATAGATTTGAAATTGTTCCACCCATAACAAAGTCCTTTATCTTGTCAAAATCCGTTTCCCAATGGTTGCAGTTAACGTAGTATGGCAGGATACGAAATATTTCTCCATCTATTTTCAGATCAACACAAATTACATCATCAAACACCTTAAATTCGCAGTCACTACTCTTCCAATCCTTTCTAACACCAAATATGCAGCCTCCACTTGCTCTCTATATATATAGATAAATAAACCGCTGTATTATAACTCCAAAAGTTCTTTGTCATGACATAAGTACAAGCCAAAGACAGTCAGATCTGAACTTAAGGAATATTTTAGCAGGTGCTTCGAAGGCAAGAGCCAAGAGTAGCGACACATGGTAGTCTCGATTGATTTGGGTGAGAGAACTTCTTGCAATAACATTCTTGAACGTCTCAACTATGACGATAATGATGCAAAAAAAAGGCCTTCCAGATAACCTTAGTGATATTCCTATAAGACTTTCTTTTCTTCGTTCACTTAAAATTGCTTTATTTACGTCTTTAAAAGAAAAGTTTTGTTCACAAAAACAAGATTTTAAATAGATTACTTGAAAATGTTTTCAAATGTTCACCTTTCTACCCTAGAAAAGGTACAACCAGGGGAATCTCCTTCATCTTTTGGCAAAACACAAAAAGTTAAAAGTAAACCCTCCACATGACCGCAAAGGACCTGCTTGTGTCGGTTCATAGTTTACTCTTCAAAAAAAAGCAAGGAAAAAGTGTTCAACAGAATAAACACAAGAACCCTTTGAAAAATTTAACCTTTTGCACCCAAAACACTCAAACTATTCCCCTTCTTGACGAGACAAGAACCAAAACGCAAGGAGCAAGCCATTTGATAAAATCAACATAATGCAGCTTAATGTGTGCCAGCACTTTAGACACAAAAAAGAAAAAGCAAACCGCAATGTTCATCATTTTTGCCGCTTGCACTGATGGACTTAGCCCAACCGTAACCCGCAACTCTCAGTAACGACACCAAGCGATCCAAATGGAATCCTTGATCCTACCTTAATATATTAAAATGTTTTTACTTTTAACATGTCCTTGTAGCTGTTTTCAAACTCTTGTTGACTGGGAACGGCTCAGCGACGGGAAGAAGATCTGCGAGAGTCATGCTCGAGCAACGTTACAAGCTGAAGCTGGCAGAGTGTTTACAGTGCGGATTTTTTTTGCTTTCAAAAACCAGACATGATGGTGAGAGCTGTGAGCTCTTATTTTTCTAAGAGGATTCCATTTCATCCAAAAAAAACCAGGACACACTCTCTAGAAAATCAACCTCATTTTGAAGTTGCTGATGTAAAGTTCTAAGTGTTAGCTCACTAACATATATTCATGGATTTAATTATGTCCTGAAGCCAGGTTGAAAAGTTTTTCTTCAACAAGTTCCACTTACATTCGCGATGAAAACCAGACTTTCAACTAGTACTTAAAGGTTCAGCTCCGGGTCGCTTAAAACTGCTCTTTCTAGACCCAACAGCTCCCCATTGAGCTTTAATAAATTCCGGAAGCTCTAAATTGGACTTAAAATTCCCTTTCACATGCAAACATTGGTGGAAAAAAAGTCTTTTCACATGCAGATATGTTGGAGTGTGCTTGGAATATTATGCATGAAACATTTTTTGACATCAGTCTACCTGCTATTCACGAATTCAACGACTACGTTGGCAGAAATGTTACATTTCGCATGACTGATTGCTTTCATAAGTGTTATGGCGACGATGAAGATATCTAGACCTCCATGTATATATGCAAAGGATAGAAGAGTGGGACCCTCAGTTGGTGTTGAAGTAGATTTTTGTTTTTAATTTGATGTTGCAAAGGTAACGTAGGTGCTTGCACGGTATACGCACAGCAATTAAGGGAACAGCTTGGCTGGGTTCTATTCACTCATATGAGGCTCTAATGTTGTTCTTTGTTAAGTTTGTTTTATATTTTCTTTTTTGTGCTTGAAAGGTTCTTCCAAGCCCAAGCCACCCAACATGCTCATCAACGGAATTGTTGAAAGCCAGCTATTCGAAAACTATGTCAAGGATTCTTGTTGCTGTGAATAAAACTTATTTCAACAGGAACACAGGTCATTTCAGCTAGAACAGCGTTGTGAGAAAACAACTCTCTTGGGAATGCAAATAGGTAGACTCAATGAAGTGCAGCAAATTGAGGTATTTTCATATATTAGTATACAAATTTCTTTTATGAAGACTTTCCTTTATTCAACATTTTACTTATGGAAGTCCTTTTAAAACCATGTTTTATTGGGCCACACCTTATAATGAGGGCTTTCAAGCTAGCTCTATCTTAAGCCAACTGTCTAAGGCTGTCACGCACCAAGTCTACTAAAACTTTCTTCTTCTTGCGTGCACCATTTTAGTTGAGGTAGTCCTGTTCCACTATTACTTATTATAGGGTGTCCCAATAAGAGCGCACTTTTTAAAATTGGAATAATTTCTTTGTCATGCAAGTAGGAACTCTGAAATTTGGCAGATGTCACCTCTGTTTGTTCCGATTACTAAAAATGGAGCGCTTTTTGAAAGAACAACACGTTATAATGGTAAAAACTGATTACAAAAATGGAGAAAGTTACGCTTCGCAAACTTCACCAAATTTTCAGTCGAGAGAGTGTACCTAATATGTCAACCATTCGAAGAGTGGTCAAAAAGTTTGAATAAACTGGGTCAATTATGGATGATAAGAATCCTTCGCGTCAACGTACTGGTCGGTCTCTTGAAAACATTGCTGCTGTAAACGAGAGTGTTGTAGAGAACCCGAAAACATCAATTCGACAGTGAGTGTGAACGGCATTCGTTACAGGAATGTGATAACGGACTTCTTGTGGCCTCAACTGGACGGCATGAATCTGGACAACATGTGGTTTCAGCAGGACGGCGCAACTTGCCATACTGCGCATGAAACAATCGACTTATTGCAGCAACGATTTTCAGAACACATTATTTCACGAAATTCTGATGTGAACTGGCCACCAAGATCGTGCGATTTAACGCCGTGCGATATTTTTCTTTGGGGTTTTGTAAAATCTCGGGTTTATGCGAATAAACCCGAAACAATTCCTGAGCTCAAATCGGAAATCCAACGTGTTTTCGGTGAGATACAGCCACACCTCTGTGCAAAAGTCATGGAAAATTTTATGAAAAGAGTAATGGCCTGAAGAAGATATACGAATCTTCTCGGACAGCCAAGCCGCTCTCAAATCTCTCGCGTCTGTCTCCATAAACTCTCAATTAGTCCACGATTGTCGATCATCTCTGAATGAGATGACGGAACAGTTTAATATTCACCTCATTTGGGTGCCGGGCCACAGAGACATTCCGGGAAATTGCAAAGCCGACGAGCTCGCCAAAAACGGAACACTTCTGCCCAATGTTAGACAAAAACACAACATAGGAATACCACTCGCTACATGCAAATATCTTCTCAAACAATATGCTCTAGAATCAACCAATGCTAGATGGTCGCAGGGTACCACCTGCCTAGCAACAAAGCAAATATGGCCAAGCATAGACTTAAAACGGTCAAAAGGCTTGATATCCCTGAGCAGACAAAATATAAGCTCTACAATTGGAGTAATAACAGGACACTGCCTCATAGGCAGACATGCTCTGAGGCTAGGGGTCTACACAAATGACTTCTGTAGAAGCTGCATGGACGAGGAGGAAGAGGAGACAGTCCAACACCTTCTATGTACATGTCCAGCACTCTCCATTAGAAGGAACAGCTTTCTAGGTAATCACTTCTTCGATAACACCAGTGAACTGGCAACAATCGACACAAAATGTCTCTCTAACTTCATTAGAAGCACGAATTGGTTTGTTTAAGCTCATTACTCTCCCATGAGTATTTTATGGTATCACAACGGACCCTTGAGGTCTAAGTGAGTCAACAACATCTGGACAGCCACTCAAACCTAACCTAACCTAATGGCCTGTCATCGGAGCCGGGGGGGGGGGGGGTCATTTGCGGGATATTTTATTCCATGCTTAATCGGAACATGTCTTCTTTACAATACAATAAAAATATCATACCTCTGTCATAAAATACTTGGTTTTATTTGCAAATTAAAAAGTGCACTCTTATTGGGACACCCTATAGTTTTTATTCGGTCAGAATGAATGGAAAGCTCGGGCATTATTGACACTGAAATTATGCCATTCGTCATCGATGAGATGACAATGTGTGAAAAAAAAACCTTTAAGAAGAATGTGTCTGCACTTTTTGTATAGCAGAATTTTCGTATAAAGAAATTGCAAAATTATGAAATTAAAAAAAAAAACACTATAGCCAACTGCTTCAGAAGGAAATATTCTCGATAAGAGTAAAGTTCTTCAAAAAAATATGTCTACCAAAACCGAGAAACAAAACTGGTGTTAAATGCTTTTGTTGCAAATTAACGCAAACAAGATTGTTCAATATTCAACTCAGCTAACGAAAAAAGGAGTTAAATAAAATCACAACCATGCATCACTCTTAAAAAGCATGTTTACGGAAACATTCTTCATTTTGAATACAAAATGAAGTCACGATTGTTGAAGGATTTGTATCTTTTGTGATGTGTTTCGTTTGCTTTTCAGTTCTGCTACATCGGTTTTTAGTTCTCGGATGTGGGAACGAGAATTTCTATTCAAACTTCCTTGACAACGAATTGACAAGAAAAAGGACTTCACCAACAACAGGCAATTTTCCATTCTTTCCATCTGGCTGTGAAAAGTACATTCAAGACATAGCATCCCGAATCTCAATTCCAAGAGTTTTCATATATTGATTTTGTTTGGTTAAGATGTTATTTGATTTATATAAAATTTTCTCTCTGAGTTTGTTGAGTAAAATATACAAACGATACCGAAAAGATTTTTAATTTATTTAGCATGCAATTATGTAGAGTTATTTACTTTTTGGCTGAGTGCCAAACGAGAAAAGTGCCCATAAAATTGATTTAAAGTTGGTAGACTTTTTGATTATTGCTTATATGTTGGAGGATGTTTACCTAATCTAAGGATCACGTATTTAATTGGAAAAAAAACAATATTTAAAAATGCATCTCGCATAGACTCTCTGGTTCTTTTGAAGTCGAAACCAAGCGTCCTTTCTTTTGCAGTGGATCGATCCTTGTAGTTGAGGATCTGAGAGAGGTTTGGAATATAAGACTTTCTTGTTGCAAAAGAGGTTGCTCCATATCTAGAACATAACCTATAACTCATAAAATATAAATTCAATTCAAATGTGATTGAAACTGGTTTTAAGCGCATAGCCTTACGTCCTTGTTTTGAGTCTTAAACCATAAATTTTCGTCATCTTCCTTTCTTCTGGGACAAAAAGAAAATAAAAAATTTGGTCCTTGATAATTTTTCATCCTCCCTCTCCTTTAAGGTTCTTAATATTATTTTACGTGCACTGGAGAGTTTAATCTCCTATTTTTGTTTGCAGACAAAAAAATCTGAACTCAATTTTCAGCAAAAAGTTGCTAAAGTTTGCGTGTCTATTCTTTCCATTTTATTTTAGCAGGGCTATGGCCTATTTGGGGCACTTGGAGAGGCAAAAGAAACTTCTCATTTTTTAGATTAATCCCCATTCGGGTTGAGTTGGAAGTGTAATGAGCGTATTGTGGGTGATTCTTTGTTTTTTATGTAATTAAAACAATTCAGGACTTTGGTTCTTTTTTTCGGTTTTTTGTTAAAAAGTTTGATTCTGTGTCTGTGTTTTGAAACTCGAATGGGCAATGTAATGAACATTAGTAAAAAAAAAAGACATTTGCTTGCGGTTAATGGACTACAATTTATTTGGAAGAACTGTGAATTATTTTGTTTGCTAATTAATTTTAGAGCAGAGTTATTTCGTGTAATTTATTTTTCAGCTGATTTTGGAAAAGACCTTGAGACAACTAAGTATATTAAACTTTTGGTTCAATTAAGTTTCAATTCAGAGGCAAGAAACAAATATAAACTGTATTAGTGTTAAGTTAGCCTTAAATTCTGTGGCGATAGTCGCGCCCCTACCAGTGAACTAAGGAAAACTAATGTTTATAGTCCGTACTGTACGCGAAAAAGAAAACTTTCATTTCCAACTGTACAAAAACTAGCTCTGCGAAGAGTGGGTGAGGAATTTGGAAGGGGTTGTTTGCAATTTCGAGTACAGATTTCTTGCCGCTCATGTGCGGAAGGTCCAACCTCCAAGCTGGTGCAGAGCGGTAACCAGACTTCGGTCTGGGCGAATGGGCCTACGTTTTGTACATGTATCATTATCACTTTTTACCGGAACGCCGTGATTATTGAGACTGTACTTGAAATCAATATGATAGAATAAGGCACTAATGAGTGTTCTATAAAAAGTACGTGGTGCATGGCAATGAGTCATGCAGTCTTCCAGCTTGGTTCACCGTAACTACAACTGGCTAGAGACTGCATGACTGAGGACACCAGTGTGCTGGAAAATATCCTTTTGGTTTGTACGAATGTGTGATCATTTCACATATTCGAAAGAGTGTATGATAAATTCATACATTCAAAGAGTACAATAAATTAAAAGAGACTACCAAGTCTTCCGAAATAAATTGGTGCTCTGGGGTAGTTGTTAGCCCTATTCATTGAGTCTTTATGACCGTTGAATGTCAACTACAGTTGCGGTAGGCTCCCTTGGGAGAGTTTCAGAGTGGCTGTGGTTGACGAGAGATTCTTTCTCGGTAACTGAGTGGTACTGTCTCTAAGCTCAGTTATATAGATAGAAACACATCTACCAGTATGGCTTTCATTTATGGTTTAGCAAACTGGTACTTGTGTAAAATGGAAATTGACGGAAGGTAAATTTTTGGCTAATTGGGGCATATGCTTCAAAATTGATCTTGTACAACTTCTGTTTACACAAGGCAAGAACACTATCAAATATGTATGTAATTCATGCATATATATGTAGATAGAGTGGATTGGATCCAATCCACCGTGAAATAAGGGCTAAACGCCAGGTGTTCATGTAAATTGAATTCTAATCTGTACAAAAACCAATTTATAGAGACGGAGATAGAAACAGATGCGCATTTAGTTTAAAATTGTAAGGCAACGGTGACACACGTAGAAAAAAAAATTGTGTATAGTAAACTCTTGGCTTTTAATAAAGAAATTGCAAAGTTAAAAATAAAAAAAAAATCTATCAAGAAAACAAATTATTGAATAAGATCTCAAAAGAAATCAAACTTCAATACTTAATGCAATCAACAACGACATATCATGAACTTTTGTGTGCCTCTCTTGTTCGTCCTCTTCCACATCCACTTCCACATCCACTTAAAAATTTTGTACGTCCTTTTAAAGGTAGATGAAAACTTTTCTAATTTCGCAGAGTGCATCCAATTCAAATTCAATCGATTCCATATGTACATTCTCGTTGCGGAGGTTGTCCCCATCAGATTCGTCGACAAGTTGTGTGTTTTCCGCCACAGCGAACCTTTACAACGACAATCTCAACAAAACACGAGAGAAGAAAATAGTCCTGAGTCCAGCAGCCAGTCAGCAGAAAAGCTATTTATATCTTGTTGACTTGGCCAAATAAAATGTGTGTAGGACGAATAAAAAGACTGTTTACAAAATCATTATCCTTGTGGCTATCATCGTCGAACCGCAACTTTGCAGGAAAACTTTATTTTCTCTCTCAGCTACTTTTAACGATGATAAATACATTCATAAGATAGTGAGCAGCGACCGACATCGCCAAAACGATGAACTCAAGGTATCTGCGACATCCAGAGGCTGGTGCCATAACTATGTGTATTCCGGTGCCAATGTTCAATTTAGGATCTGTAAATGGAAGATATGAGTTAAGTTCTTGCTATCTTCTTCCTAGCATCAGTAGAATAGAGTAGACTACTGCTTTTAAGTGCTTGTAATCCACCCAATTCAATCAATAACATTATATTCGTGTAGTTGTAAATGGCTTTGTTGTGTGTACACCGCATCACGGTCGAAAATTGTGTCCTGCAATGCCAGAGGCCAATTGGGTTGGGCATTATCTAATATGAAATAATAGCAACTTTTCAAAGTCTAGTTATGATGGTCTTGTGGTTTATGGTTAATCTTGTGGTGATACTTTCTTCTTTGGAAGCAATGTGGTTTGTTTTGTAAAGGACACTGATTCTTGGTAATAAACTCAAATTAGGGTCTTTAAGAAGTTAGACTTTCAGTTTCAGAGACAAATTTACTTGTAAGAAGTGTCTTATTTTTTTGTTCAATGAAGAATCATGTTCTTTTGAAAGAGGACTGGAAGATGAACCAAAAATATGGCCAACTTTAAGCTTTAATAAACTTAACTTTAGTTTTAATATCTCAACTTTTCAGTTGGTAAGCCTAACTTGGGAGATTTTGTTCCTTACAGAGTGACAATTCTGGTTTGCAGAATAGTTGGAGATGTCAAAGCTAGCAGCTTTATTGACTGGATGGAATTACTGCACATAATATTTTCACATAGTAACTTACCCAATGGGTAAATTAGCAGGTTGTAGGGGTCCATAGTCAAGCGTCAACACTGGCAAGTTTGTTTTTTTCCTCTGCAATGAAGTCCTCTTTTCTGTATAAAACTTGCAGCTAGTATTTCAGTTTCCTTGATTTTATTTAGGGTTTGAAATTACATTTTTATTTATTTTTCTTAAATTTCCTTCAATTTCTATGATTTTCCTTAGAATTTTAGTTAAAAGCAAAGTGTCTGAACTTTAACGTGTCCGTTGATCCGTTGTGAGGTACTTTTGTCTAAGGCTGAGGTAAGCTTGCCGGTCTTCCCAGGGTTTGGGTTAAAGTGTACCAGAACTTTAATATTGGTCAATTCTTTATTTATTTATTTATTCAATTACAATCGTTTATGTTAAACTAGGTTGTCTTAAACTATTCAATTCTGTTATTGCAGCGTCTGAAGCTCCGTTTGGTATAACGTATAAGAATAATGCTCCGCCTTTGGAGGTTTCCTTTCCTGTAGGATTAGACTCATGCAGTGCGAACGTGGCTAACTAACGGTTAGGTTTACTGGTGCAGGATTATTATGAACGGCTGGACTCCTTTTCACTGGTGGGGGAAAATCAATGCTTGGTTAATACTAAATCACAGATGAATCCGGTAAATCACCTACGTATCCGGTAAATCGCAGACAAATCTGGTAAATCACGGACGAATCCGGTAAACCACGAACGAATTTGGTAAATCACGGATGAATCCGGCAAATCACGGACGAATCCGGTAAATCGCAGACGAATCTAGTAAATTACGGACGAACCCGGTAAATCACGGTCAAATCTGGTAAATCACGGACGAATCCGGTAAATCGCTGACGAATCCGATAAATCGCAGACGAATCTGGTAGATCATGGACGAATCTGGTATTTCGCCGACGAATCCGGTAAATCGCAGACGAATCTGGTAAATCACGGACGTATCCGGTAAATCACAGGCGAAAGTGGGTTAGTATAAATGACAAGACGCCTTACCACTGGTGGGGGGAAGTCTGTGTCTGGTTAGTTCGGATTAATACTTACCACTGCTGGAGCACACGTCTGCTGAACATTCAATTCAATGTGTTCCAACTAAACAAGAAAAAAAACAATGCATGATCAAAGTTTTGTGTGAAAAAATCATTTTGACACAATTGCAAACGATGAACTCGACTGTGGTGCAACGCATGGATCGTAGAGGACCTCAACCAACTTTATTTGTGAAACAGTACATGCTAGCTAGAATTTTTAAGAATTTGTAAACGTTTTTTTTTAAATTAAATATCCTAAAGGTTTATTCATTCGTTTTCTAAAAAATAAACATTGACTTTTCAAATAAAATTAGCACAAAAAGACTGAGACAGAGTGCTCCGTGTATTAAGGACCAAACCTGGAAAACTTCCCCTAGGTAAGTACATGACCCACTCCGTAATACTCAAATAAATCGTCTTAGAAACTTGAATACAATCTGTAAAGTTTATTTAATTGTGTCCTTAGCATACCATTACTTAACCTATTATCCGCCTTCAGAAAATAAGCAAAATTTCGATTTACTTAAGCCCTATCGTATTTTCTTATTTGTCTTGAGGGGTCCCGTGAATCTCTCTTGCTCTGTCTTGAGTGTCAAATTGGAAAGAGAATACTCCCATTAAAGCTAATATAAGATAAACTGTCAAAGCCTCAACTTCCGATATCTTTCGACTTCGAGGTATAGCATGGGTACATGGGTACAGCTCCTAGAAAAGCCAACCATCTACGGATGAAAAGCCATTCTATCCACTTTAATTGCTATTTCCAGTTTCATGGTTCCCTAAATCCGAGATTGCGTTGCGTTGTTTTCATTTTCTCGTCCTCTTTGATGCTTTTGCACGCCTCTTTCCGTCTCCGACTCGCCATTGTGTGCGCGCCATTATCCTCTGTCGATAATTGAATTGGCATTCATATCTGAGTCGGCCAAAGCAGAGATAGAACGAACAACAACAACAAAAACAATTACTTATCCAAACGCATATAACAAGAATCCTTAGAATTTTATGGAAATTCCTTTTGTCCTCGCCCGATGATAAGTCTTGAAATCTCTTTTCCGTCTCTCTCTCCTTCCCAGAAACAATCCTTACCTGTGATGACGAAACGAGGACAACTTGTTATCGTTTTACCTTTCGGTTACGAAAACCAAAAAGAAAAAAAGAGGAAAAGAAAAGATTAAAAAGCAAAACAATATTGTGAGATTTAATTAAAATTGAAATCAAAATTTCAAATAGGAGTCGTTGTCATCGTCGCTGTTAGTTGGGTCCTCCAATGTGATTTCAGTCCAGCTTAAAAGATTTGGACAAAGACGAAGCGCAGTCAAGCAAATTGGCAAAATCTTTGGAAATCCGCCAAAATTGAAATTCGAGGACAGAATTAATTGCACGAAGGACAGTCCCTATACACCGTTTACTACCGCACCTAAATAGATTCAGTTGGGAGATATTTATTTTATGGTGATTAAGAAGATCACCTCGGGAGGTCTTTTTGGCAACGTCAAATCGACAGCGATATAGCCTGCCACCACGCGGCATCTTGAGAAGGAACCCAAACAAGGAATATTCAAAACGGAATAGTAATCTAAGACTTTCTCCCGGTGGTGGTGCCGTGTTATGCATAAGAAAAACCTAATTAATTTGCTCACTTTATCGGGATGTCAATTAATTGTGATTTGTTGTTGAAATTGCTTATTTTTTATTCGTTCAGTTTTTGTGTGAAGAAAATTAAGTAGCAGGAAAGGCAATACGGGAAACGTGATGTTTTTCTTAACTTCCTTTCTTCCAGAGAGATATGTGTGTGGGGTAATTTTATCCTCTGCTCTCTGCCTTGTTTATGATGGCTTGTCAGGAATTTTGATGGGTTGTAGGAAATCAGAAATGTAATTAATTTCAATTTTCAAATGAAATTTAAATTGCATTTGTGTTAGCTAATTGATTTCAATAGAAAGAGGATTTTTTCTGTTGCTGTGTCTCGGTTCATTTAATTGGCTGAATGAGCACAGCACAAATCGATCACATGTTGTCGTTTCCTAGGTGATTGGGGCTTACATGGAATTCAAGCTACAATTTAATACAGAATTTTTTCTCGAAGGTCATCCAAAAAGTCACTCCAACCTGCTCGTTCCTAGAGTGAATGTTGGCCACTCTCAATATGGGATATCCTCGATGTCTAGACAAATTCCTCAACCTAACCAACCTGGTCAATTGGTAGTTCATAGCCCAATTAGGCGTTTTTCTTTTTTAGCACCGAGCGGGGCAAAGAGCGGGGCTCGAGCGAATCGAGCGAGTGTCGAGTCGAGCGCGACCTGAGCGCTCAGAACTATTTGAGAAACACAATTGAGCACTGAACTGTCATAATACAGTAAAACCAGAAAAAAAGTAAATTAAATAATTATAATTTTCTATATTCAAAATATTATTTACCATCACTGGAAGAGCAACCAGCTTCGCCTGCCATTTCTTTTTTTTTTGTCCCTCAAAAACTCAACGCTCTTTATTCTGCTCTATCTGCTCGATCATTTTTGACCGAGCAAATCGAGTCAGCCCCGAGCGTGTTCGGTTCTAAAAAAGTAACACAGATCGAGCGCTCCGAGTGCCCCGAGCTAAAAAAAAAAAAATGCCGATCTTTTTTTGACAGTCCGATTCCCGCTCCGTAAAAAAGAAAAACGACTATAGTTAGATCCTTGCAAGGAACTCGAACACCATAAGCAGTCATATTAATAAAAAAAAACTCCTATTCAACTCTTATTCCACAGGTTAATTAACCCATAGAATAAGATTTAGTCCATGGGTTAAAATTTCACGTTAATAAAAATAATTAAATAACGTAGTAGGAAAATGACGTTTACCAAGATTTCCGTTTGGGAGTTTTTTTGCTGTCGATAATTTTTCAACCAATTTTTTACTTTGTTATCTATATGGCAATCGATTGCGACGCCATCTAATGAACTGATAGAGAAGCAATTTTCTCTTAAACTTTTTTTATTCCTTCGCTTAACCATCCTCCACGGTGGAACATGTTAGTAAACGTCAGTTTAGAGAAATGTTATTTTATTAATAGCATTTTCCGCTTAATCCACAGAATAAAGGTTAATCCATCGCTATTCTGTGTTTATTAATTTGGCTGTGCGATGGAGTCCGATGCTGATATTGGAAAATAAAGCCTCAATGCAGAGTTTCGCGAGGCGCTTGTTTACATAGTTAAATATTGAAACTTCTTTCCTGATTCTATAGTGTCTGGTCACAACTACAAATTCACCTCAAAACAGAAGGTTTTTGGTTCCATCAGCAGCCGCCGTTTACTTCTGTAAATGTCATCTGAACAGCACCTCCCATCCAAACCTTCCGCAGAAAATGAAATGACGTAACTAATGGTCGATGTGGTGACGGGTGATGGTGATGGTATTCTGATGCTGATTTATGGCTACTTAATGCAGAAACTTTTTCCCTTTATGCGGTTTAATTGTAAGGCCCGAAAAGTTCATATCACTATGGTATTATCAGGAGGTCGGTCGGTCTATAGGTTTTGTGAAGTCATCCGTGTGTCGCCGCCGCTGCTGCTGCTGCTGTCAGAAAATTTCCAATTTCACTCATTTTATGTGGTTAGAGATTGTGGGTGGGCAATGGTAAATGTTTGCTTAATGCAATTTCTCACACTAGCACTGCAATCGAACTGCCGAACTGCTCATTGGAATTCGGTTTTCAGTTTGACTTTGAGCGGAAGGATAGCTGATTTCCAATTGGAATAAAGCGTATCGTTGTGGGTTTTCGCAAACTTGGTTTGGACTGAATATATAATATCCAGTCCACCATTGACCACTTTTTCGCATGCCTTGAATATCTACTAACAAGTGATGTGGGCTTGAATCCGCAGTGGCCAGAGTTAATGAACATTTTAATATTCGTTTGGGTATTGATTATTATTTTTTGCTCTCTTGTTGTCGGTATATTTTCAGCCACACCATTTTGATGTTGCCTTTTTGTTTTGTGTGAGTGTGTCACGAACAAAATGCGTTGAGGATATTATCCACCGTTTAATGGTCCTTAAAGCAGAATTCTGGTTTATTCAATTCAATTGATTATTGCAAAGGTAATTTATTTTCCAAATTGCATAATGCTACTTTTTACTGATTAATGCAGTTGTGCGCTCATTGCCTGCAGAAACGAGCTGACAATAAATTTATTATTGAATAATTGATGCTATGAAATGAATTTCGATTTATCGTATAATCCGACAAAAGCCAAGTTAAATAAGTGAAAATAATTTCGTTATGTGATTGGGAATGGGAATGAGAAGGGGAACCGATTTATAATGAAAACATTTAACATTTTCAAGGTCCAAAGGAATATCCAAATGACATCCTCCTATATTTCCGCAAAATCATGTTAAGCGAGGCAAAAAAAAATAATAATATCCTTGCGACTTTTAATCGCTTTTAATCGAGTAAAAGCAAAAATCCTTTATTATGCATATCCTTACAACGTAAGGGCTGGCATGGAAAAGTTTTCTCATAAATCTTCCATAAAGATAATAAGCAAACTAATGAGCCTTACAATTATTAGAACCTATGTGTATGTGTGTGTTGCGTAATTCACATAACTATGTTTTGTCCTGGGCCTTCCTCCTCTCCTTATCAACCATAATTCATACTTAAATGTGCTGTGGGGATTAAAACATGATTTTGTGTGTGTTTAACATAGTTTTCTTGGGTTGTGTTGTGTTTTTTCTGTTGTTTTGTTTTATTAACTCATTCAAGGGAAGGATTAAATTAATTGAAAATCTTAATTAATATTGATTTAGTGGATGTCTTATGTAAGGGTAAAGATAAGGAGGTATAGATTTGCGTCACCTGTGACCTTTTTACTTGTTGCACAATTTTGAGTTCGAAGAGAATTGATTAAGATGAAATCAAGGAGAGGTAACAGGTAACAGCAATTATGCAGAGCAGAGGCATCTTATGGTTATGACATTGGTGCAGTTAAAACATATAAACAAGGATTTGCTAAATTATGTCGATAGACTTCACTACAGGTGGCATCCGGCGAACAAGTTTCAAAGCCAATGATGATGGCTCTCTTACTCCGAACCGATACCCATCAAAACCTTTATTATGATGATTTGATTTCATCATCGAATGGAATCGAAGACAATGACATTCCAAAAAAATTTAAATGTCACCATCTCATCTCAATGGCACATCCGGCATCGGCACCCACCGACCGGTACGGCAACGGCACCCCACAGCACTCAAGCAGCATCATCCCTAGAAACCAAGAAAACAAAAGCACAATATTCCGAAGAAACAAAAGTCTGTTTCATCGAAATACGAACAACGAAACTATGCAGAAGCCTCAACATCCATACCTGCCCTGCCAGCTGCCACTTGTGGATGCACAACGATGAGTGCTTGCTCCAAATTCCAAATGAAGTGTACTACTCCTGCTAATGGAATTTTTAGCTGAACAATTGCAATGCATATTGGAAATGACACCAGGCATCTGGATTTCGTGTGCAATGCAAGTTTGTGCAAATAAAAACCATAACCAAAAACTCATAATAAAAGGATTGGGATTGCAAAGAGCTCTTGTTGATTTACCACCCAGCCAAGTTCCGAAGCGTCCTCGATGCTGAAAATGTATATTCCCTGAAAAAATTACCACTTATGAGACTATGGTGGTGTGTGTTTTTGTGACGATAAGTGATATTTACGGTTGATGCAAAAATTGGATTTTGTAGTTCTCCCAGCAATGGCGGCGCGCGGCAGGAGTGTATGAAATGTAGATGATGGCATCCACATGGTTGTTGGATGTTACGGAAATTCGGTTATCTTAAATGGAAGTTTTATGCTCTGGAGCCCGGATGTACCGAAATGAAACATGGTATCGACTATTTCCGACATGGAAATGAGAGAAATGCAACTGATGGTAATAAAGATGAGAAAAAAACGAGGAAATATTTTTGGCAGTTTGATGAATGGTTTTTAATTTTGTTCTCTTTTTTTCTTGATATTGCAAAAATTATACAGAATACTTGACGATTAATCATTGTCAAGCTGTTGGAATTGGGTAAACTTTGAGGTTCGACTTTGAGTTCAGGTAAACATAATTTGCATTTAAATTAGAAGTTCAGGAAATCTCTCCAAAGTAGATCATACGGGCAAAGCACATTTTATGGTTAATCGTGAATCAACTTCTGAATTGTGAAGTTTATAATTTGACGACGAGATTGGTATGATGAGAATCTACCAATTAACCAGGCATTTCGATTTGATTTCTGATTTTTTTATCAGAATTTCAATAATCTATGAGCTTTCAAGTGATAGGAGGTATGTACCTGTTTCCTAATTTCCTTTAATATCTAATCGAATGATCGTTCGAATTACAAAACCGTATGAAGCTCGCGTTCTTATCTTCATTCGAGTTCTTTTCATTTGAATTCTCGAAATCGTCATTCGAGTTCTCGTCATCGTCATTCGAGTTATTTTTATTCGAATTCTGGTAACCGTCATTTGAGTTTTTTTTTCAGTCGAATTCTGGTAATCGTCATTCGAGTTATTTTCACTCGAATTCTCGAAATCATCATTCAAACTCTTTTCAATCGAGTTCCAGCAATCGTAAATCGATTTCTTTTCATTCGAATTCTTGAAATCGTCATTCGAAATCTTGTCATTCGAGTTCTTTTCATCGTAATTCGAGATCTTTTCATTCGAACTCTTGAAGTTTATTCGAATTTTGGGAATCGTCATGCGAGTTCTTTTCATTCGGATTCTTAACATTCGAGTTCTTCCAATCGTTAATCGAGTTTTTGTCCTTCCAATTCACGAAATCGTCATTCGAGTTTTTCTTGCTCGAAATTTCGTCATCGTCACTCGATTTTTCTTCATTTGAGTTCCTCTGAAATATGAAGAGCAAAAGTAGTAGTAGTAGTATGTTTGAGAAATCGATTATAAATAAAATTAAATCAATTGAATAGGCTCATCACTATTTCTAATCATTCAAACAGTCGCGTTTTGTATTCGGTTGTAATCATATTTTTTTTTATTTTTACATTTATGACGTTTAATAAAGGATCATCCATTTGCAATCACGTCAAACGAGTCAGTGTTAGCCACTTGGTACAGCATTCAGCAGCAAATGCTAATCTACCGTTGTAGAAATAATTGTTTCTTCCGTCTTAAAATCCAAACAAGTTGAGATATTCTCCATAATCGTGACTTACAAAGTTTTACATCAAAAAACACAATGTTTTTTATGTTTAGTCTTCTTTTCAGAAATGTCTTCGTTTCATTGCCTTTACGCACTCAACAACTTTCCCATGGAGAAGACAAAAACACAACAAATTGAAATATAACCTTACTGTTTGCAGTGCTCATATATTTGGTTTTACTTAATTTTCCGAAACCATCATAAATTCTTGTACAAATAATATCTCTGGGAAAACATATTTTATTTATTTACCTGGTGGAATTACTCTTCCTGGTATCACGATTCACGAGCATTTATGTGAACAAAATTAATTGCCTACGCACATGTCATGTCGCACATTGTTCAATCAATTGCTATTTATTCACAATCCAAATAATTTAATTCAATGTGTAATACTCGTAAGAACGAATTTGCATATTCGATATGGGCAAATCTTCGCTTAACAGAGTTTTCGATTCGGATCCGATTTGAATCCTCGATTCAATTTAATTTAAGCAAATTTACAAAAGTCTTGTTCGTCTTGCTCCGCTCTCACCGGAGTCGGAGCATCGTTATAAGCATAACAATTCCAATGATGATGACGATGATGAGTTCAATTCAAATGGAATAAGCACTTAAATTATGAACTGAGCTCATTCTGGAAGCGTTGTCGTATCCGTATGACAGGTTTATTGAATAGGGAATAAGAAACGTGTTGTTGTGAGGATAAATTCAGGCGACTACTGCCACTGAGTAGATGAGAAAAGAGAAAGTATTTATGTATATTTTTGTAATGAAATTAATTTGGGAAATTTTGAATTTAATTAAATTTTAAAACCATATGAATGTGACGTTCAATGTTCGATGTAAGGGGGAGGGTGGTTTGGAGGAGGTATAAGATTTATCCAAGGAATAATTAATTTTTACATAAAGGGGAACAAATTTAGATGAAATTTGTGCTTAAAGTTCGTTCTATCTTCCATTGAAATGGGATCAGTCTTCTGGCGTGAAAGGTTCCCAAATTAATTTGGAAGTAAAGCAATAAATTTGTTATTTTTTTTTTTGTGCATAAAACAAAACAAGGGTTCTGCTATGCTCAGAAAAATTTTGAATGAACAATTCCCAAAGCAGGCCTCTAATTTGATTTATTTGAAGGAGTGTGGTACTTAGATCTACGCACTTGGAATCGTCCATGAACTTATATAACGAAGCATCACACGCCCTTCTATCCCGACCAACCAGCCATCAAAAATAAAAAATGTAAAAAAATACAACTCCGTGCACCCATACTATAAAAACAACAAGCAGCCGTACCACCCGCACTATAAATCACCTCGACTCATCTTCAGGTGACGTCAACGAAGTCAACAACATAAAAACACATATTTTAAGCATTTAAGTTTTTTTTGTCTTTTTATAATTCACTTGTTGTTTTTTTTTTAATTCATTTTTTTTTATTCATTGAAACTTAACTCTACTTACATGCTAGACAAAATGGGAAACTAGCCTAATTAATTCTACTTATATATAACTTACTGGCCCTAATCGGGCGCTCTAAGCAATTCATGGATCTTAAAAACTAATGCCTTTCGGGTTTCGGCCTACGAACTAAGCATGTTTAATTTTATTTCAGTTTGTTTGTTTTATTTTTTTTTTTTTTTATTAGAAAAGTTTAAAAAAACTAATGCCTTTATCTTTTTTCGTTGTTGTTTTTACAGAAAAGTTGCCAAGTAAAAGTGAAATAAGGTAGGAAATTCGAGCAACCTATTCCTACAATAGTACGAAGTTCTCCCACCGCTACAAGTTGGTTACCAACGAGTTATTGTGCTTAGCGCAATATTGATTGTTCCTAATTTCGACCAATTATTACTTTTTTGTTATTTTCTCCTTCCGAGAAAGGTTATTTAAGCTCCTTTCGAGAATCCCCCTCACCCATGGCTTTAAGGCTATTCTACCTCTTTCCGAGATTCGCGCTCACCTTGAGGCTGGTCGAAATGATATTTTGTCTCCTTCCGATAATCTCCCCCCACCTTGAGGCTGCGGCCAGTTTACCTCCCTCCGAGAATCTCCCTCGCCCTGAGGCTGTGGCCATAGGAATAGGATAGTTTAGCTCCTTCCAAGAATCCCCCTCACCCTGAGGCCGTGGCTATAGGCTGTTTATTGTTTAAGCTCCTAACGAGAATCCCCCTCACTTCGAGACCGCGGCGCTATTGTACTTAACTTATATATAAGATGTGTAGTATATAAGAGTATTAACAGAATTGATATGCGTAGGAATACTTTTTAATTTAAGACTGAAATTGTTAACAAAAAATGGTTAAATAAAGAAGAAGTTGAAAACTAATTGGTAAGAGTTCGGTGTTTTCCTTAGACTGAGTGTTACAGTGCTTTCCTCAGACAGACTTTGGATTCTGACGAGTATACCCCAGCCCGTGTATATTAAGCACAACAATATGTCAAACCATTATCCAACGCCTGCATTAACGAATGCAGATAGGGAAAAATCCTTACAACAACTGGGAGGATACCTCATCAGTCATCAGTCATCACCTTCACTGAACCGACAATATTGCCAATGTTGGTATTTAAATTTTGATTTGAACAACACTTAACTATAATATTTGTGTGTTTTCTTTAATTACCATAGCAAACAGAAAACTGAGGTAAATAAGATACAATTTAGACAATAAGTACACAAATTGGCTGACAGCCATCAAACAAACTTTTTGTTATTGTTAAATACAAGAAGTCTAATTACTGCTCCTCGTGCAAACTTACATATTAATTCTCATAAGCCATAAACCCTTGACATTTAAACTTCTTAATAGGTGTACGTCTCTCCATTTCCAAGAACAACTCCCTAGGACAAAACCTTCATTTATAAAGTGCCTTCAACTTTTAAGAATCAACTTGTAGATCTCCTCAAAGCTATTTTGTTTGAAATTGGCTCATAAAATGTTTTTACTTCAAGATATTTAAAGTTATGTTGCTTTATTTTTTCTTACCAAAAGGAAACAAAAAATCATAAAAAGCTTGATTTCAAAATTTTATGGATCCATTACAAAACCCATCGTGTATCTTTTCTTCGATGAAAGAATAGAAAGGACTATTACGTTCCTTCTTTCTTCCTTGACGACGCACGCGATTCGTCGCATCCATATTATAGGTATAATTCGTTTTTAATGAAATGATACAAAATTAAAATTGAAAATAAGAGAACAATGAAGATTTGCATAGGGAAGTCTATGAAAGACAAAATCCATCGTCATGGATACGGAATACCTATTGTCAATTTTTTTCAATTCAGTGATTTTGTTCCATCGATCGTCAGGTACCTATACTCGGAAATAAGCATGTAAACCTTTTAATGAATATAAAATATTATCGACTCTTTTTCGCTGTGACGAAAGTTCAAATGTGTAGAGAAATTCGACTCGTTCTTCGTCAAAATAAATTTATTCCACCTGCGAGTTATTCAATTTTTGAAACAGATAGGGGTTTAAGAATAATTGAGGAACTTGGTAAGGTTTCCGTGAGGTGCCTAATGTTATAGAGAAAAAAAACTCACTGTCACCATAAAGACGATTTTAAGCAAACTCGGAGTTTTTGTTGGAAAAGTTTGTGAATGTCTGTGGTAGAGGCAGAAAGAATTTAATCATCTTTCGCTACTCAAAAAAAAACAATGATTTTTATTGGTCTGTAAAAAAGTTCTTCTGAAATGATAAGACTCGTATTGACATTCCATCGAACTCATTTCTTTTCAAGGCTGTGCCATTGAAAATATAACACTTCTATCAGAATATGTCCAATCGCATTAATATCCTCATTCGATAACAGTAGCCGTGCTGCCCATCGCACTTGACATAACAATTTTCCTTATATTTTAGTGTCCTTGTCTGGGATTCCTCTAGGGAGGTATTAAAGCAGCAAAAAAAATCATTATGTCACCAGCAGCGAGGAGGATACCAAAAGCTCCGGTATGTAGAAAACATAGATAGCAAAAAAGTCAACGGTCAGAAAAAAAAAACAAGTGTGAATAGGAACAAGGGCATTTCGGAACGACATCCTGATAAATTCTCAATGGGCATATTGATTGGCTCTCCTTTCCATTCTGCATGTAAACGACGACGACACGGCAGCATCATGGCACTTTATGTCAATTCGAACAAAGTCGAAGAGGGCATTGCTATGCCAACAGCATTCGACAGTGACAGTTTGAATTTGATGTAACCCCACAGCCAATACAACACCCATATGGAATACACCCGCTCAGGTGCACTTGAGTTGGGATAATCCTGTTGGACAAGTTGGTCCCTATGTCCGGTGGTAATTGAAATTTCATGTTCTCCAAATATCGTATTGAATGGGAATGATGAGTCCTGACGGTTACAATTGGTACAAACTAGACACACAGGAATTAAAATTGTGGTATGAAGGGGTCATATGCTTTTTTTTTTGAAGATTCAGAAGTGGGCTCTGAGTTTGAAATGGAAATATTGGCTTTTGTTTTTTGTGTGGAGAAGGTAAATTGCATTTAGCTTTTTTTTCTGATGTGTGGTTTATTGGGAAGGTTTGTTTTTTCCTATGAAACGACAATCTCAAGCTAAAGCTTACCTAACAAAGCGGTAGTAATGCGAAGGGAATAGTCAAATTGGTTTTCATATTTTTTTGTTGTTTTTAATTAAGGAAGAGCAAATAGTTGCTTGTCGATATAATAGGAATGCAAAATTAGATTCAACTAAATAAAATAACAACTAAAATGAATTTAATAAATGAAGACAGAAAAGCGAACGAATAAGTCTTATTCTGTGGACTAAGTGAAAATTAATTTTAGAGCCGATTTTTCAATCATCGAACAAAAATAAAAATAACAAACTGGCAAATAAATTTATCTGAGTATTCATTGGTCGAATAAATAAGAGCGTTTTTCTTCAGATAAAGTCTATCTGACGATTGAAAATTCCAATATTTTGTTATTGGTCGAATAAACACTATCTGCTTGTTTATCTGACGATTGAAAAATCGGCTCTTAGCTGAATAAAATTTTTCCCAACTGGCGTTTACTCACTTATTCCAGGGTAGTTAAGCAAAGGAATAAAAACAATGTAAAGAAAACTGCTCCTCTGTCAGTTTATGAGATGGCTCCGCAATCGACTGCAATTATATAGCAAAGACAACAACAAATCAGCTGTCAAGTAGATATCAACCTTTTTATAATTATTTTAATTGTAGCCGTGTTTTTTCCCTACTCTGTAGCCAGCACAGCAAAATTTCCCTTGGAAAACAACAACAAATGGGATTGCAGTCGATAAAAAGGCTAGTAAAAGAAAGACGCTTGTGCCGGCGATAGAACTTTTAATTATTGAACTGTGCTGTCTGATGGCGTTAAGAAGAATTATTTTATAACGCGAATCTAATAATCTGAGTTATGGACTCTCTTCGGTTGAAGTATTTAATATTTTTTATCCGAGACAAAACCATCAGGTCCATTTCTTCGACGTTTTATGTATCTATTGCCATTTTAATTGAATTTGAATGATAGAGTGAGTTGGAGCGTTTTTTTCGAACTTGAATATACCGTGATCTCTACTGAGTAGTAAAAAAAAAACGCGGCTTTTGTTATCAAATAAATAGAATATAATTGGGACTGAATATCGTCCCATATCTATCCTTTCTTTTTTGTCCAAGTTGATCGAGAGATTAATGCATAGGCATTTTAATCAGCATTTTGACTCTTACAAGCTCTTATCCCCCAAGATGGATTTCGGTCTCATCACAGTAGTACAACTGCACTCCTACATGTGTATGTGGTTGAGCGGATAAGGAAGGCCATGGACGATGATAAAGTCACATTCTTGGTTCTCCTTGACTACTCCAAAGCATTTGATACGATTGAACATAACACAATGTAAGAAACTATCCATAGATTCCGGGTTTGCTCCGGAAGCAGCTAAACTGATTCACTCTTACTCAACAGGGAGGAGTCAAGCAGTTGTTTCTGGAAGTAAGGTTTCTGATTTTATCTCTATGTCGCGTGGTGTTCCCAAAGGTTCTGTCCTTGGACCGCTTTTGTTCTCGGCATACGTTAACGACATTCCCAGAATAGTTAACCATGGGATTTTTGCTGATGATGTCCAATACCTAGGGTTCTGCTATGGGCCTCATCGAAAACTGTGTAAGCAACATCAATAACGACCTGTCTTCTATTCACAAACGGTCTAACGACTGTGATCAAGTTCTAAATCCCCTTAAAACCTAATGTATAGTAATCTCAAGGAGTATGGTTGACCTTTCTTATTTTACTACAATGCTCTAAAATTATAATCCAGTAGAAAACGTCCAGACGGCACAAGAATCTGGGAATCTGTTTCAATAGGACTGTTTTCTAAATCGGTTTTGGGGGCAATCCGGTAACATTTAGATAGAACAAAATATCCCTCTATCGATGTAGATTGAGCCGTTAACTATCAAATTTCATCAGCGGATGGCAAAGATTTTGACGGATTAAAAATCTCATACTTTTCGTTTTCTTAATTATTTTCTAGTTCGATTTTCGAGGCAAACCAAATTGACTCGTTCAACTCAAGTTGGGAAAACTGATGCAATTCAGTTTACATAAAACCCAACCAAACTGACATGACGTTTCTTCGATCTTTTTGTCATAAGTCTCCACTTTGCATTTGGATCATTGAATAAAAAATGCTATTTTTGCTGTTTAGTATACCATATTCATTGAATTTATTTTTTGTTTTTTTCTTTATGAATATAATAGAGATATTCTTCTTACATAAATATACATACAGTTATTATTTCTTGTATAATATATTTTGTTTTATTTTCCAATGTTTTTGTTTTGTTTGCATCTATATATAGATTTGTATATAGATTTTTAATATCCAATAATAATATAATGTTTAAGTTATTTACTTTGTTGTCTTAAATTATTTTAAAAATTATTTAACACTTTGTTTTAATTTATTACAATTATTTTATCAATTAAGCATTCAAACGTAATTTTAATATTTAAAAAAATTTATGTTTTTTTTCATTACTTTGTCATGAAAAATCTTCTAAATAGAAAATGTCAAAATGTTTTGTTTTAATTTTTTCAATTCTTAATTTTGATCGAAAAGGACAAATCAGTCAAAAAAAAATTCAACTATAAATTTTAGGTTGAACAAAAACATTGAATAGTAATTTATACAAATTTAGTTTATCATTTGACCTAAGTTTTAAATTTGTTCCTTACATATAAATGTTAGCTTTGTTGTTTCTTCAAACTTTTTCTTTTTTTAAATCATATTTTTACATCAATGACGATGGAGCACATAGAATATTTGTTTGTTTTTTAGCTTAGACCATAATTATTGCATTATGTTTGGAAAAGAAATATATGTATATTATTAATAAGGTTTTAAGTGTTTTATTGGTTTTGCTTTTGCGTAAGGAACCCAATCAATTGATTTTGTACAAAATATTTTGAAAAATTCAATTTTATAATCGGACTAGTAGAATATCCTTAAAATGCTTTTTAAGGAAGACGTTTTCACATTCATGGATATTTATTGAAAGAACACATAAACACAAATTTAGGAATCTGTCAATTCTTACTTTCTTTTTATTTTTTTGGGTTTGTGTAAATTTTTAAAAATTTGCAATGAGTTCGTTTGTCAGTGAATCTGTGTGCTTCGTTTATTTAACAAAAATTTTAAAGTTTTGAGTGGTTTATATTTTCATTTATGTTTCGTCTCATTAACATTAATAGCGATAGTCAACAATATACACAAAAAAACTGAAAAATAATATTTACAATACAGATCAATGCAACTGCAAGTATATCTTATGAGTACACAATCAAGATTGTACTTGGTACTTATAAGTACCTACCAGTAAATTTAAGTACAAATATAGTTACTTCCAAGTTCTACAAATTGCTCAAATACTTGAGGTAGTACTGCGACTAAGTACTTGTAAGTACTCAAAAGTAATCGAGTTCCAAAAATTAAATAGAGTGGCACGACAGCTCTTGAAGAGCCAAGGCCTAAGTGGCTTACTATCATCTTAATCAACAATTCTCTGAATGCGTGTGAAGAATTGAGGGGACCTACAATTTAGCACCGATTCCGAACGGCAAAGTTGAGAAGCACTTTTTTCGGCATCTACCCGTGAAAGATGAAATAAAAACTTTTATCGGCACGAGTAGGCTTCAAACCTATAACGTTCTACTTAACAGCCAACGCACATAACCACTAAGCCACGGACACTACAATCGAATACCAATAGACTTAAGAAAACTGGAACTAGCTATGAAGTTTTTTTGGTACTTCTCCTTTCTAAGTTAAAGCAATAGGTTACTGAAGAGAATGTACTTGCAAACGACGGACGTGAGTATCAAAATGACTTACAACTCTGAGTGTAAGATCTTAAACGCTTCTTTAACACCTTATTGAATTATTGTAGCGTAACACTACTCACATTGATTTCTAGTGACTTTATAAGGATTCCCAATGCTCTTCACTTGTTCCAAGCATAAGGCTAATGAAGCTAGTCTTGGTGAACAAAGAGTTGCTTTCAAATTATTGACTCTTTTTCTCAAGTAGAAATCTTAATTTCAAGACGAAACTCTTACTACTGTCGGCTGTTATCGTAATCCCTACAGCACATTCTGTATTTACAAAAAAAAAAATCCTTAAAAAATAATAAAAAAAAGGACTCAAAACTCTATAACAATTATATATGTAATTATTACAACATTGTAAAATTTTATTAATTCGTTTAACAAAAAATATATCTTCTATTAATTACATGTTTGACATATTTTATATTTTATTTATTTTTAAAATTAAAGGTACTGGTTTTATAGCACTTAAAATAAAGTCTAAAAAGTTTAATTAAAAATACAAAAACAAAATCAAATATTTTCATTTTGGACAATATATTTTTGTTAATATTGATTGCCAATTGAATTACAAAACAAAATAGTTTTAAAATTAAAGAAAATAATAAATAAAATTGTAACTATCACAGATCAATATATATTTGTTTTGTAAATATATATTTTATATCTTTTAATTATATATAAATATTTGTATATATATTTTATGTGTAAGATATAAGTTTGAGATGAATAGTTTAACTAAAAATATTAATCAAAAAGGATGTGTGTCTTACTCTTAAAAACAGATTAAGAAAGTAAAGGGGAAAATATTTAATTTTAAGGCTCAACATTGTGAGCCAGAAACCATTATTTATTTTGATCTGGAAAACATATAAAAAAAACACTTAAAAACAAAATACTGATTGTAATTATAAGACATTATGGATTTGAACTCAAAATCCTCATAATTATGCTCACATAAGGAAAAAATCACGGTGTGCACAAAACACTCAAATTGTTCCACTCAAAATTATGCTCGGACGAGATCTAACTCAACCATGTTTTTTTTTTCTTTTTTCAAATATAAAAACATACAAAATATTATTTTTGTTTAAACCATTCTTTTCGTCCTGTCTGAACTTAAAAAAGTACTTGCTCATCTCTCAACGCGAGATATGCTTTTTGATAAGAGCTTGCAAGAGACGAGCTTTAGCTTTAGCTTCTTTGTACTGAGCATATGTGTCTTCGATAGACTTTCGGTCGTGCTTTAACATCTTTCGGCCATTTTGTTCCTCGAATACTGTTTCATATTCCCTAAGGCTGCGCTTAAGAAGCTTTTTCTCTTCGCGAGCTTTATCCAAATGTTCCCATAATTTGTCAATAGATAGTTGATGGATGTTCTCGCCAAAGAGGGATTCATGTTGCAGGCGTTTTCGTTGCTGGGGTTGCTGTTGTTTTTCTTCATCGTCACCGCCGCCAACAGGTGCTCTAGCATCGGATGTAGAATCTGTTGATGGTGCAGAGCTGTTGCTCTCGACAAGGGTTGACGATTCACTCGGGCTTGTCGTGCTGTCTGTACTATTTGAGGAGTGTTGCAGAGGTGTGGCTTCGAATACCATGGCTTCGTGCTCGAGAATTGTCGGAAGTTCTGGTGCTCCAGATGTGCTTCCCGAGAGGGTTACACTGCGTGATACCATTCGCTTAAGCATACGGTAACGGTCGTAGAGAGGACGAGCTGCATCACGTTCTTCTTTCGTCGAAGGGCGTCCATAGAGTGACTCGTAGAAGAGCAGGCCATGCTGGACAGCGGTCTTCTCCTGAACCAACTGATCGGGTGTTAGTTCTTCCAACGTTTCCGAACGATTTCCGTCTTCTCGCTTATCGGCTAAATTCTGAAAGAAACAAACAACAACAAATTAATTAGTATCGATTTGGGGTTTCGTTAAAATAGAAAATGACATAAGCCCTTATTTCGAATGGATGATGTAAATCAAATTAAATAGTCTGTTGTAACCACACTTCACTCCCTTCTAATTATTCAATAGAATTATAGCTATCAAGAGAAAGTTTAACTACGATTACTGTACTTGTGATAAAACGAAAAACGCGAAACTATTGCATCAGCGTTGGTTTTCTTTTATCGATTAGAAAATAAATTCTTTTAGGTGTTGGACGCTTTCATTCTAATGAAAATTGTGTTTCAATTCAACCACTTATTTGTGCGTTCTTGACATTTCGACAGCAAATTGTGACGCAAAAGTTCTCGACAAGTTGAAACTACGTTATAGCAACGCACTTGAAAAAAACAATCGGACATGGGAACAAAAGAGAAATACAAATTCATGGCTTCGTTTCCGTTTGGTTACTTATGGCAGCGCTTCGTATAGTAGGTAGGTAGAAATGGCTGTCCTACTTCCGTGTAGGACATAATTAGCGCTGAGTGCGCCGTTTTTTGAGAATTGAGGAAGGATGTATGTTTCGCGCGTACAATCCTATGTATATAGTATTATTCTCCTACACTGCGGCCTATTATCTCATAGTGCCATTAAGCTTAGGAGAAATAAGTGGGGCGCTAAAGCCACTTTGTGGTATTGAAAGTTCCTCAATACCGTTGAAGAATTCTTTACCTAGGTGGAGTGTATTTTGTCAGGATATTGCCCTTCACAACTCCAAGAGGAGCATATACTCTCACCGCACATGAGTTGTGAAGGGCTGATCCTTGCCTAGCTAACTCGTCTGTTTTCTCATTTCCCTCATAGCCCCTATGGCTCGGTATCCATATTAGAGAATGGCTCAGATCTAGTTCCTTGGACCAATTTAGAGGATGATAAAGCTGAATCAATAGTTTTAATAGTCGCCTGACTATCTGTTAGTATACATATAGCTACATTTTTAAGGGCTATAAAAGCTTCCTTTATCGCTAACAATTCTGCCTGGAATACACTGGCAAAGTCATTATATCTTCGAACCTTCCGTGAAGATAGTTGTGTCGGAGTTTTTCGTCACATCGCCTTCCTCCCAGTCGGTTCTTGACGGGAGCAAGACTCTAAACTTCTTTGAGGTGTTTATGGTTGGGATGCGGTAATCGGTGGTTGTAAAAAGGATATCTGATGGTATCAGGCTTGTTTGATTGCAGTGCCCGTTGGACAGGACCTAATTGCCGCTGATATCCCTACACAACCATTTCTCTGCACCTTTGTAAGCTTGTTTACTATGTAAGATTTGCTAAGAGCGGGCCACCGAACAATGGATCCGTAAGGCGTAAACAAGTATCGGTCTTACAACCGCAGTGTATGTCCACTTGAGTAATTTTGACTGGAGGGCTAACTTTTTGCCGAAGGTTTTGTTGCAGGCGTAAAGGCAACACACGCCTTTCTCACCCGTTCTTCAATGTTAAGCTTCCAGACTAATTTGGTGTCTAGTGTTACGCCCAGATACTTAGCACTGGAAGACAATGTTAGTGATTGACCGTTTAACCGAGGTAGAGTGAGGGGTGGTATTTTGGTTTTGGACTGACAGTACTCTTGACATCCTTGTTTTTTTGACTTGAGCTATAGAGAGCTATAGAACGCTTATATATTCTCTAGCAGACCTTGTAAGGCTAATCAGCTTGCAGTCAAAGTTATTTTGACAGCTTAGTTGTTGAGTACCATAATTTGACGTCACAACTTTTGACTTATAATTCAATAACGTCTTGTATATTTGTCAAAATTATTTTTGCATCTATGTTTGTCATGAAATTAAGTTAAGCGAAAATGAAAACTATTTCAATTTCATCACAACATTTTGTCAATATTGATATTTGCCAAAAATAATATTTGCATATTTGCCATCAACAAATCTTAAGAGCAGAATGTCGCTCTGTTGTAGTCATTAATGCGCTATTGCACACTATCGATGATTTCCGTATGTGATTTGTCTGCTTTGCTGTCGAAAAAAACATAGTGCGACTGCCAAATCTTATAATGAGTCAGCACGTCTCGCCAAATTTTCTACAAATTGTCGAGTTGTATAAGTGTACTGTAAAAACTAACAAAAAAAACTTCCTCATCTGTTAAAAGTTCGTTGTTTATGAGTCTTCTGACAAATCATACGACTTCTGATTTCAGCCTTGATATTTTGTTTATAGGCGTGAGACGGGACAATTTAATGTTACCTACTCAGAAAATTAGTATTTTGCGCAAAATGCTTCATATACGGTATGATTGATCGTAGACACGCTAAGATTTTGTTTAATAATAAACTGTGAAAAACAAATACTAACATGAGAAGAATATTTTTAGAATCAGGCGTTAATTTTTTTTAGAAAAAAAAACAGACATTTTTAAGTGACAAGCTTACGTAGGAAAATATCAAAGGAGAACAATTCTTTTACGTCATCGTGTTGAACTTTTTAGTTTCTAAATTAATTTTTTTAGAAAATTGGCAAGAAACTACTTTTGAAATTGTGTCACAAATTGATTGACGAAGAACATTCCTTTCGGCAATACGCAATGAAGTCATGTTTGCTTTCTTTTTAAAGTAAAAAATTTGATGCAAAGTATTTTCGGGCAGAATCAACGTCGTAAAAGAATATAATACCAGCATGGGCTTGAGTGGCGTTTGTTTTTTAAAATATCTTTGATAGTCTCGAACAAAAAATTTGCACATGGAATTTTCAATAACACCCACCTGAAATGATTTATTTTTTGACTTATCGTGTAGACAACACGCGCCTGTAAAAAGTAATTGCTTTTTTGAACTTAATCTTTTGGCATTCATACATTCTTAAAAAAGCATTTTAGTAATTTATATAATATAACACTTTTTTACCCAGACTTTAAGGCTGTGATCGGAAATTTTTTCTTGATTTCTTGATTTCTTGATTTATGAAACAAGGGACTCTTATTTTTGTTGATAATTCATTTGAGGGAGTTCACACTCAGCCACATGTTTATCAACTTCTGTCCTGTTGACAAATTTGTGTAGTGTGAACAAACCTTAATGTTTTGGATTGATTCGTTATAACATTTCTTTGTGAACACACCCTGGACACAACAGCTGTTTGAAATCACTGTCATTTGACATTTCCAATTGTTTTTGATCCAATAACTTCACTTTTTTTTTAATTCTGCAATATATTGTATAATTACTCAATAGAATTTTCAATACCCTTCTAGTTTTACCTTAACCTTAATTCTTCATACCCATCTGGTTCCTTAAATTTTCAAATATTGACATAACAACGATTTAAAATTTGAAATAATGACAGTTAAGTCAATGACTACTTTGATTAAAATGTGTAAAATTTAGTATATAAGGACTGAAAGAAATTAACAAAATCAGTCATCAATTCATCATTCGAATATGCTCGGTAGAGTGCCCCAGCCACAGATTTTGACAGTATTGAGATAAAGAAAAGTTTTAGTTGCGTTTCCTTAACTCTGTGATCCCACAACCTTCAAATCAATTTCAGTACGGTAGAGTTACCTCAGCCTCTGAAATTTGACCGTCCCTCTTTTCCTCTAATCCACAACTCTGCTCTCCTACAATTCTGAGTTATCGTTTTGAAAAATTTCGGTACAGAATGCTTGAATTTGAATAATATACAGTCACTGCACATCTGCCCCTTTGGCTTTTGTAGGCCGCGTAAAGTGAACCACAGGAGTGTTAGCCGTTTTAAATAACTTATTGCTACTATCTCATTGTTCCCTTGTCGTCAGTTTCAAGAACCTAATCTTTCATGCGAAGTTTGGTGGTTCCCTACTTTAAAATAAGAGGGCCCTTTTCTTGTTTCTAACTGGCTCTTTTCGTTAAATTTCTGAAGCCAAAATGAAAATGTTCCAATTAAAGTGACTTACCTGCTCAATTTCATTCAGCGTCAACTGGATCTTCTCCAGCTTCTTCTCTGCGTCCAGCATTCCACCACTAACTTTCAGTCCCAGGGCTGCCATTGGATCAGACTTAAGCTCGTGCTTCTCCTTCTTCAACTTGCTAATTTCGCCCAAAATATTTTTAATATGTTTATCGTTCAGCTTCTCTGCCTGCGACGGCCTATAGCCGTTCTTCTTCTCAAACTGCTCCTCCAGCTGAACGGCTTTCTTTTTTAGTGACACTAGTCGCTTGTTAACTTGCTTCAGACGCTCTTCAGGCGTCTGAAATGACATAATCGATGGAATAACCTGCTGCATAATTTCGCGAGTTTTGGCATTTTCCATATGAGTTAGGGCCCAATAAGGGTTGACAATTGGTTCGATGGGATCGTCGCCGTCATCGGCCATGGCCATCATTGAATTTGGGGTTTTGTGAAATTGTTGCGGGTAAGGCATGATTTTTGAGAGCTTTGCAGCAATATCAATTGAATCGGGATGACGAACAGCCGCAAAACGACGACTCAGTACAGGTGTCTGATCCTCGGGTATGGAACAGTCCCATGGCAGTGGTTCAGCTGTTGGTTTTGTTGTTGTTGTTGATGTTGAGATGTTTTGTGATTCTGCTTGTTGTTGCTGCTGCTGTTGCGGTGCCACCGCCGCCACCGATGTTGTATTTGTAGAATTATTGCCAAAGTCACCGCGAATTAGGTGAAAATCAATTAAGTTATTGTCGTTGTAGTCATTACGCTGTCCGTCGGCGGCTTCCTCCTTGCGCTGGAGGCGTTCTTCGACTTTGATTTTACTGACGAAACCCCGGCGCTCGTATTTCATTGCGGACAGGTCGTATTTGTAGGTGTTCTCGTCGCCGCGCATCTTCGTCGGCAGAAACTTTCCAGATTTCTTCATGACACCCGATTTGCGTCCAGGTGGAGCTCGAGACTTGCAGAAACGTTCACTTGAACGTCTGCGCTCATGCTCCAACTCATATTCATCGCCACTGTTCTTCGGACGGACCTCGCGGTTCGGCGAGACCCGATTCGAACGCGACGGGCTACTTTCCAAACGAGCTCTCCGGGCTATATCCTTAGCACCGGGTGAGAAAAACAGCTCAGAGTGTGATCTATTCGCCAGCAATGAATCGTTTTCATCGCCGGCAGCAAAATTCTTCACAGAACCATCCTGATGATGCTGATAGTCCTCATGATTGGCGGACCTCTTAAAGTCCTCCGAGGACACTCGCCGTATGGCTTCACGAACAACTATTTCGACGCCATCGGCTTTCTTATTCAAATTGCTTCCTTCGCCGCCGCCATTTTCTTCTGGTGGCGCAATTATTTCTTCGCTATTGGAACGCACCAACTTACGGTCTTGCGTTGTCGATGAAGTGCTATCTAGCCTTTCCTTACGCTTTCGAGACTTTTGCCATTCTAGGGGATCAATAAACTCCGGGAGGTAGGATGAGTTAAACACAGCAGAAGACGCATTATTTTTTAGATTGTTTACGAATTCACTTTGAGTTTCTGAAGTTGTTGAAGAAGTGGTTGAATTGTCGACTTGGAGTAGTTTCAATGGTGACGATATGTTGATTTCAGCTTTTGTGATGTTGGGACATGAGGAGTCTGCTGAGGTACCATTGTCGACTGATTGAGTTGGGGAACAGAATTTGGTTGTTGTTGTCTTGTGATGGCTGCCATTATTGATTATGGCTGTTGGCTGGTCATGTGAGGGAGTTGTCGATGCCGATGATGAGGAAGATGAGGATGAACTTGATGAACCGTTGGTAAGACGACTTAGGTCGTCTTCGCTCAGGCCAGTGGTGGGATGGCGCATGCCGCACTAAAAAAGAAAAGAAAAATAATAATGATTGTATTAATAATGTTGTAAAAAAACAAATGCTAATTTTGGGACTTAAAAATTGGCTTGGCTTGTATGATTTTTTTATTCTTAACGTCAATTGTCTCGCTTCAATAAATTTCAAAATTTGCTCCAAGCATTATGGCACGCAAAATATTGAAAAATGAATCAGAAAACCGTGCGTCGATAAGAAATTAATAATAAAAGCGTTATCTAGAGACAGTATATAATTTGAAATCGGAAGCAGACACTCTTCACTCCTGTTGCAGATTTAATCAAGCACTTGTGTGTAGAGATAAGCTTAAATCTGAGCTATTTTTGACAAAAAAGAAAACGCATTTATTTATTTGTCAAGTGAAAAAATCAGTCGTTGAGTATTTGAATTAATTTTCTATTGTTCAAAATTATAATAATTTAATTTAGCTGATTTTTTATTCATCGAACAAATCTATAATGGAAAAGTTATTGATCGTTTAATCAGCAGCCGCTGCTGTTCTGCTGTTGTTTCTAGTTAAAAAAAATAGGGGCAGACCTTGGAAAAATGTACTGAAAATAGTTGATTTTGTGATATCTTGTACCTACTCAAATGGAGTTTTTTTCAATGAAAATATTAGTAACTTCCAATTACTAAGGAAAAAAATTGAGTTTTGCGTTTTTAAATCGATTTTTTAAGTGTCCGGGACACTAGTACCAAAAGTAGCCAAAATCTAGTCTCCGGACAGCTCCAAGGTTTACGTTATAATTTTTTCTATGTTCAAAATCTTATTGAAACGCTTAATTTCCTTGTCAAAAGTACTTATTTTTTTCCAGAATAAACATTGTCCATTATCATCCCTCTGGTGGATTAGAAATGAAAAAAAAGTCATAAAAACATAATATTTTGAAATCATGAAATATCTACAGCTGAAGGGAATATTTTCCTTTTTACCCAAAACCTGAACATGAGAATAATAAAACCTGTTTTCTATTTGTTTGAGAATAACTAACTGGTATGCATATGCAAAAAACACAAAAAGAAACCAATCAAAACCCCTCTTTCGAAGGGATATTATTTGAATGTGATGTGTACAAAAAACAGTGCATCAGTTAAGTGTTAAAGGATTCTAATTTCCGAGTTTTACTTTCAGGTTTGGAAAAAAGAAACAAGAACTGGTTAACCTTGAAACAATTAAGTAGGTATTTCAAATACATTAAATTGCCATGGTTTATTTGTGTAGCGTAGATATATATTATTTATTTATTTTTGGATGAATGCAAACAACTCAAACTAAGCCTTACACGACATTAGAACAGAGAAATTAAGTGTTAGGCAAGCAGCAATCAAGTATGACGAAGTAGGTTCAAAATCGTCCGGAGACTGTTTTGATCGTCCGGAGACTGGTCTGGATTTTTTTTTTTTTTTTTTATATTTCGTCTAAAATAACAATATCTTGGCAATATTTTTTTGAATTAATTAGATACCAAACAATCAGGAAATAATTATCAATGCAGAAAATGGATTGCTCTATGTCTATACCCAACACTTAAGAGAAAAAAGATATTGAGTTTTTAAGTGGAACTGTCCGGGGTTCCCATTTAAGATCGTCCGGAGACTAGAACTGTCCTCCGGCCGGAGACTCCGGAAAATCGTCCTTTTTTAGAATTCATCCTTTTAAATCAATGTTTAAAGTTACTTTCAATTCATTGCTTCACCAAAGCACTTTGAATGAAACACTAATATAGAAATAAAGATATTTACATTGATGGTCAAAAAAAGTTATCTATCCGGTGACTAGTACCGTTATCCTAAAATGTTTATTTTTGTAAATATTTTTTTCTATACAAAATCTTTTTTTTCCATTTTTTTTTATTTTTAAATTTAACAAAAAATTAAACAATTAAGAGGATATAAACCTCACAATGTATCAAAAGAAATGTTTGTTTGCCTTTGACGACGGAATAAAAATTTATTTTTTTGCTCACAAAAATCAATTATCAATGAAAAAGAATGTTTTATTTAATTTTTAAAGAACCTTTCAGAAATTTCAGAAATTTTTATTAAGTATTAATTTTAAATTTTTTTTAATGTTTTCTTATTATTTTTGACTTAAAAAAAGTTTTTTTTTTCTGACATACCAAAATGTAAGTAATAATCCTCGGTGTCATTCAAAACAGTCCTTTTCTGTTTTTATTTTTAAAGTTAATTTTCACTTTTAAAATTTAAGGTTAAAAATTGTCTTTTCGAGAAAATTGTGTAAGCAATTAGTTTATTTCCTTCCACTTGTAATTGCTAACTTTTGTTAGTAAGGAAATCCACACAAAACTAGTAAGAATAAGTTCTTGCGTGCAATTTAATTTTTAACATTCCCTAACAAAAGCGTTTTAGTTGAAACAAAGTCAATTCAATGTACACACGAATTTTACCACAAATTCACTGTAAATTTCCATACACTTGGTGTCGTTTATTATAATTATTATTTTTTTCAATGTCTTGTAGGAAGTAACTTTTTAGTTTTTGTCAAAAATACAAAAGTATAAATTTTTTTATTAAGAGACACTTTTCAAGGTGGTTCTGCTCAGTCAAAACACGTCTGGCTATTGAGCTCATTTCTCATAAGGGGTGGAAATTATATATAAAAACAAAATAATGCTATTTCTCACCGCTCGTTCACTTGCTCATTCGCTCGCGCGACCGACCCGACGACGCACCCCCTCTTCGGTTGCCGGTAGATCAATCAACAAGACTTTAGATAGGAAAAAAGTATTAATACCGGCATGCGAGTGGCGGCAGCGAGAGCTTGGGCATAGAGTGAGTTGAATTTTTAAACTATCCAAATGTTTATTGACTCATGGGAGCTTATTAGAAGCGTTAAAGAGGGCAGCAGCGTGCGAGACGTTATGTATTGTAAGATTAAAACTGAAGACAGCTGTAAATTAATAAAATTGTCAAGTGGTTGTTGAATGTCAAAATAGCAGAAAAATGAGTGTCAAGTGAACTACCACCTGCTTTTGTGGGGACTGGATTTTAAGTGATAGGGTGTTCTCGAATTTAAATAAAATATTTTTCTTCATTAAAATGTCTTTTTTTACAAGTTAGCGTGGGGTAAATAAACAACAAGTAGTTTCAAAAAAGTGTTTATCAGCCAAATTATAAAAACCGAACAGCGAAGGATTAACCCTTATTCTGTGGACTAAGTGGAAAACGCTAAATATAAAGTAAAATTTCTGTTAACTGACGTTTATTTACTTATTCCAAGTTTAGCGAAAGAATAAAAACACTGTAAGAAACTACCTCTCTGTCAGTTCAATAGATGACGCCACAATCGATTGCCATATATTAACAAAGACCACAACAAATCGGATGTAAGTATGTACATTACTATTCTGGGAACAAATGATTTCTATCAATGAGAAATTTTAACTCATAGATTAACTTTAATTATATGGATTAGTTAACTTCTGGAATATGAGTGGAATAGCCGTTTTTTTATTAACATGGCTGTATATGATTTAACTGCGGTTCAAGGATCATACCTCGAAATTTTTTTCTATGAAAGCTGATGTAAAGGAAAACACCCTGCTCGCAACTTAGAACAAACATTGGTCACCAGTTATAGCTTTTTTGGGAAGCTTATCTTAAGAGAGAGAGAGAGAGAGAGAGAGAGAGAGAGAGAGAGAGAGAGAGAAAGAGAAAGAGAGGGAGTTGGAGTTTATTGTTATCAGCGCGTTTTCGATGTCAAAAACAATGGAATTGATAAAGGATTTGTGCAAATAAAAGCATTAACAATTTTACGGTACAAAAACTAGACAATCTATTTAATAAGCTCGAATCATATGGTGATTCATTTGACCAAACATCTGATTTTCATAAACTACATCATAACTGCAAATTGTTAAGATTTATGGGTGACGGCTTATGATCAAGCATGATTAGCAGACATTTTGCACTGTCATTGTTCTTAATTTTTCGTTCATTCAGCACTCTGGTGACGTATTATATGACTTTCAATTGTATGAACAAAACTAAGCAGAACGTTTTCTACTGAGAAAAAGTTGATGAAATCATCGACAAGCCCCTCAACCATAAACATCTGCAACTGACCACATTTTATTACTTTAAGACATAGTCGACATTAAATTTTTCCATTTAAGAACAATAACCGATTAAATAAAGCAAGAAAATATAATTTCTTAATGGCAATTCTGACAAAAAATGTTTACTGATTAAAATTTGTATATCATGTCCCAACGAGTACAATGGACAACTGATATGATTTCGATCTTTCGAAAACACCTTTAAGCACACTTGACACGGCACAAGGTCCGGCTGTAATGAATCAATGGTATTTCTTGACTTTTATCAGACTTTCGTTGTTAAATCTATGAAACGTTAGGAAATAGGCTTCAACTTTTATTGCAGCCACTATCGATAAGAAGTGTAATTAAACATGTTTCTTTGAAGTACTTGAGGCTGATTGATTTTGTTAAGCAATAAAGACACAGATAAGTTTTGTGTAGCATTATTTTAGATTCGATAGTCAAATTTTGTACCAAAATTCTATTCAAAGAATTTCTTTAAAAAATACTGTACACAATAAATATTTGCATTAACGGCCTTGATCATCTAATTTTCAACTTAGCAGCTTTGGTAAACAATTTGATCAATCAATTAATTTGTAAGACATTTTTTGAAATATAACCTAAACTTCAACAACGCCGAATGCCCGCTGCTGTCGGACAAAGTGGCTGGCTTTCATACACGAGGCTTATATATGATTTATTATTTTGTGATCGATCGACCCCCATCTTACTCATCACTATTTTGGTTGAGCTTTCTTGCAAAAACACAAAAAAATGATATTTGTCTAAAAAAAAAAATATAAACAAAACAGACACATGACCACACCATTTACTAATAACACTAAATCATCTTGACATTTCAGTTCGAATTGCTTACACAAACAATGTTCGCCGTAACGTAATGCGTCAGACGCAAGCTGGTTGATATTTAGATCTGAAATATCTAGGTACTGTCAGCAAAATGTCAATTTGTCATGGAATATAATTCGGATATTAACAAATGAAAAACGAGCGGTTAGCCTTTCCCCTTTGGTCGTCTGGCACTTTGGTAGATCAAAAAACTTTGGTGTAAGCCCATATTCAGAAAATTTGTTCAGGGCTGTGGATAAAGTTTCACAGTAAGGTAAATGTAATAAAAAGTAGTGTGTCCGACCACAAGGTCGAAAAGGCAATAATAAAGTGGATAATGTGTATGCTCAGGAAGAGACAAATCAACTCTGAGTTTGCAGAGGAAAGGGTGAGAGTATCCACATCCAGGGACACCCCACAGGGGGAGTTCTCTCACCGCTACTCTGGGTTCTTGTCATGAACGGCATACTCTTTAAATTGAAATAAGTGGAGTGAAAATAATAGCTTACGCTGATGATCTTACATTACTAGCGACAAGTTCTTATCCACTATCAATGAACAGACCAAATATATACCCTCTCGTTGGTAAGTAAATGGGCTAGGATCTGTGGGCTGACAGCCAATCCATCTAAGACAGAACTAGTGCTATTAACGGACAAACGTAAAATACCCCATTTTAAAGTCCCTTCAATTGAAGGCTGCCCTCTTAAAATTTCTGATCATGCAAAGTATCTCGGTGTGCTCTTAGACAAAAAAAACTAAACTGGCGTCGATCGCTTTTTTACTCCTGCAACAGAATTTTCGGGAAAACCTGGGGACCAAACCCTAAAATTATCAGATAGATATATTCGGCA
The DNA here is from genome assembly GCA_943590905.1 of Sphaerophoria taeniata. Lineage (NCBI taxonomy): Eukaryota > Metazoa > Arthropoda > Insecta > Diptera > Syrphidae > Sphaerophoria > Sphaerophoria taeniata. The sequence continues at coordinate 2,730,196 of OX016540.1, forward strand.
ATAATTGAACCAATACTAACCTATGGTAATCTGGTTTTGTGGAATGCTGTAAAAGAGCACGAACCTCTAAACTTTAACAAAAGCACAGGTATTACAGGGGTAATGAGATCCACCCTAACTACGGGACTGGGTGTTATTCTCAATTTAATAACCCTAGATCTCTTTGTTCTGCGGCTAAAAGTGCCTAGAGACTTAGTCAGACTAAAGTCTGGGTCTTAGATTTTAACAAACCATTCCAGGCAGAGAGGAATGGATAAATAACATACCACACTCCAGTGAGATGATGGCTCTAAGATGGATACTGGTGTAGGTGCAGGATTCTATTCGAATCTCTCAAGTTAACCGACGCACTTAACCTTTCAGACTACAGTAGTGTCTTCCAAACCGAGGTTCTGGCAGTGACAATAGCTTCTAAACAGGTATTAATGATGGCGATACCACGGGCTGATATCAACTTTTACATTGACAGCAAAGCGGCAATAAAAGCGATTACTGCAATTGAGGTAAAATCAAAGCGGCAATTATTTCTTCGGGGACTTAGAAGAACCTTCTAGTACTCCAGGTACTAACATTCTGAACATCGTCAATGCCTCTAAATGGCTTGATTAACTGAACACATAGGTTTTTATTAGCATGAGTAGCAATACTCACGGGTATCACAATGGATTTGCATTGATCTAAGTTGGACGGTAGCTACATCAACTATCAGCCTACTAACCTAACCTAACCTCCTTTCTGTACAATATAAAAATCCGCCTTGAAGAACAACTTGGAAATATTCCAAAATTCTTAAATTTTTGTCTAATATCCTTATCCCCTAAGGTTGATGTACCTTAATACATTAACAATACCTAACTATATCGTTTTGTTAACCGACAGCGCTGGAGTACAGATGTTGCGTGTCGATATTATTTGCGTCGACAAGCAAATTTTTCATAAACATTGTCATGGTTTAGACTGGCATGTTCTGGTTCCGAAGACAAATCAAAAGTGCGGAGTTCGTTATGAAAATAATCATCCAATGAGTAATTGATAGGAAATAAATTCTAAAGGAATTTAAATCAATCAATATAGCACAAAAAAAAAAACACTTCGAAGCCCAATTTTGTATTTTTAAATATTGTGCACACAAGTGTTCTTTCGTCTTGAAATTCCTTCAAGTAATAAATCATGCAAAATTCGCTGTGAACGAATTCAATCTCATGACTCAATGTTTACATTCATAAATTTATTATTGTTTTTTCGTATTTTGTTTGTAATTCATTGCAAAAGTCACGTTTTTGAGTCGTCTCCAAGGTTCAAATTGTTTCAACATAAACAAGCTCCGTCATGGCATTTTTTCAAAACAGCAAAATTTGATATTCTGTTTTGTATTTATTTTTCAATATCAAGCTCAATGCAAAATATAAAACATGAACACAATTTCGATGCGATTTCAGAACATTTTTGCACTCTGACAATGTGACTTCCGTGGCGCCTCTCGCGACACTATCACCATTTTATGACAAACAAAATCTCTCTCGAATGTGAATAATAAAAATAGATTTAATGTTTGCAAAAGAATTTAAAATAGCAAATGTCCCTGGGAATAAATTGATTTAGATTCGCGACTCGGGGCTCGTTCTGAAACATCAAAAAGGAAACAAATTAATTTTGATTTGTTGCGCCATTAAGGGAATACTGCGTCTACCATTAAGAACGATTTTGCCGGTATGTCATTTGACTTGCAAAAACTGACGTACATATACAATTAGGTAAAGATCACGAGGAAGGAATTTAAGGCAATTGATGTTATAAAAGAGATGAAACCAAAACTTCGCCACAAAGAACCAATAATTTTGTTGACATGCAAAATGATTAAAAAAGTAATGAATCGTATAACAATAATTCACTGTCAATTGAACGCTGCATGTGATTTCTGTTGGACAGTCTTGTGGTTAAGGCGATCACTTAAGCAAAACTCTTGATCGATAAAGTGCTTTTAGCATTTTATTGCCTTTAAGTGTGAATTTGGTTTATCAGATTGTCTTTTCACGGGCTTCAGACAGTAAATGCAACTTCAAGTACAACCTTTGGTCGTCAAAATCATTATCATTCTTATTTTCATTCTTCACTTTCGTATACAAAATATTAAAAAAGAAATAACCTTGAAAGTTTTTCTACCTTTTTCCTCATTTTTGCATTATTTTCTTTAAGTCACGTAACAGAACTTCTGCTTGGCAACAAATCACAACAAAACATCCAAATCTACTTAACATACATATTCGCATTATGCAAACAACCCAGTCTACGGTCTAATGAGACCGAAAGGAAAGGAAAGGAAAGGGCTTACGTTTTCTAATCTCTCTGCTACTTAACACTGTTGCTGATTTTTTTTTTAAATTGGGTAATAAAATCGTTATTCACTTAAGCCCCTCTGAAATGCAATCCAAGTGTCTAGCAAAGACTTTTAAATACCATAAAAATGTCAACACATTACTATATCGGAAAGGCAAAAGCACAATTCAACTAATAGTAAAATCCTAAGGGTCTTTGCTTATCTTAAGTTTTAGATCATCTCTCTTTCGCATGCCATTAAAATTAAAAATTTAAAAACAAAAATGTTTTGCACTTGACTCTTCTTCTACAAGTCTTAAGTACATTAGTCACAGAGGAGTTTGAACCAAAACAAACCGGCTAGAACCAAACGGAATCCTCGTGACGAAAAAAACACCCCCAACTTTACTCCACCAATTTCTTCTATCTATCTGCTGCATCATATAAAAACAATAAAGTAATTAACAAAAAAAAAAAACCTTTATGGGGGCTTGACAAGTGTTGAAACAACAGACATAGGGGAACTCAAACTGATTACAAATGCTTTCTTCGATTGTAAATTTCATTTAAATCTTAATTAAACACTGAACACATTCTTCACTTGGAAATAAGATTAAATGAAACAAATTAAAAAAAAAATCCGAAATCAAAACAAAAATGTTCCACATACGCCCGAGTGACTTTTTTTTTTCTTTTTCTTAAAATTTAGATAGTGATTTGGTTTTATGGTATGGTTGTAAAAAAATGTTTATCTCATAATTTAATCGCGCTAAAAAATAAAATTTAGGAAGAGTATATAGCTCAATGTCATCTGTAGATTATTTTGTTTATTTGAACTTTCCAGGCGTACAGAGGCAAATTTGACTATGGTAAACAGAGCTGCGTTATTTTTCAAAGAGGAAAGGTGTGGTTCTATTGTTTGTTTTGGCCGATCAGTGATCATTTCATTCTTGTTTGTTAGTGCTAATTTTTCACTTATTTAAGGCATATTTCGAGCTTGTTAATCATATTCAATTAGTGCTTTTATCACTCTTGAGTCCATTCAATATAACTGTTTACGATTCGGACATAAGACTAAGGCGTTTATTTCACGGGCGGGCACCAAATTCAATAAGAAGTAATACACTGCAACGAGCCATTTTATACTCTGGGTCTGGATCCCAAGTCAATTTAATAAGAGAGCCTCATCAAGAAATTAGGCATATTGCCAACAAATACTTCGATGAGTATTCAGGGCATCGGCAATGGAAGGAGAGATGTCCATCACCGTGTGAACCTTGAGTTATGTTCATGTTAGATGCTTTTGTCTTAAAAACCATAATATCGCCACAGCCAACACAGCACTTAGATATTTCCACTGGCTGACCCAGACTTCTACAAGCCAGACAATATTGACATATTTCCCTTCTCCAAAACACCGTTTTAGGGTGGATCCTATCAGGAAAGATTAAGATGACCAAAATTGCTTTAGCAACATGTGGGATTTTTATAAGATAACTAGCTGACCCGGCAGACTTCGTACTGCCTTAATGGATAAATAAAAGACCTAAACTTTTGTGTAAAATAAACTTAAAACAAACAAAAGTAATCCGCAATCAATAAAAAAATGCTCGGTATGAATGAAGTCTTATTATTATTATTTTCTATTAATCGCACATTTATAAGCTTTCAAATTGACAGACACACACAGTTACATATTATACCATCCGTTAATCAATTTAAAGCTATATGATATGCTATATTTTTTGTTTTGTTTTGCTGTGGTAAGTCCGTTGGAATCATCGGTAGGTATGCGCAGGATCAAGACATCCTCTCCTTTGTATTTCCTTTTAATGATTGTTGCCTTAATGACGTTATTCATCACCTTTTTCACAGCTAGTCTTGTTCCACTACACAGTCGAGGTTGATTGATTTTACGCAGCATGATGACAACTGATCCTACTTTTAACTGCAAATTATGAGGTGGTAAACCAGGCAATTCCAGTGAATTAAGAAACTCTGTCTGATAGTTGACTACGTCATCCTGGTTCATAATGGTATCGACTGATTTAAAAGCACCAACTGTCCCGGAAGAAAATTCTGAATTATCGCATTTAGATCCTCCACATCTTTATTTTTCGCCGCCAATATTGCTCGTTCACCCAGCCAATTATGGTTATTGAACTGTTGCGCTATATTTGGGAAAACACGCTGAATAAGTTCTTCTTTTGAGTCAATAATTTGACAGAAATCTGTAGGTAAGGTAATGGTCCGGTTGAGGGGTCCACTGCGATTTTATTATTCCCCATGTCCAACAATTGCTTCGCAAACACATTTGCAGTTTCATCTTCTTGTAAAAATACTCGCATGTTGGTTGTTAATTGGAGTGTCTTTACATTCCGCCACAAATAAGATGATTCAAGGCATGCGGTAAGTTAAGTAATAGCAGTTTCAAGGCAGAATATGCAGTTCGCCCGCCTTCTAGCAGAGTCGCAGCTATTCCACATGAAGCCAACGCTAGAGCTACATCATTTCGCTATCTGATCCTCACCAAAAGCAATGAAATAAAGAAAGTTTTTCCCGTTCCTCCAGGAGCATCGAGGAAATAAATTCCACCAAATCCACTGTTCATAGCTTTTATTAAAGTGTGGTATGCAATACTTTGTTGTTGATTTAATTTTGGAACATTTGTACGAACTGGTTCGGCCAATGCTTTAACGTCGTACTGTTGTTCTCTTTGCAACTCGCGGTTTAATGCATCGTGTATATGACGATTTGGTCTCCAGTTTTCGACGCTGAAAGGATTTCGATGAGGCATTCCATGAGTGTAATAGCGTGGTATGTCAGCATACAATAAAGTGCGAGCAAAACCATCAGTTTGACAGACTGTGAAGAAACTTATTAATGTTGTCTCGTTGACCATTTTTTTAAATGGACATGAAAAGACACGGCAAATTGCTTCGTTGCTACTTATATAGCGTCCCATCTGGTAAATACTGTGATACTTCGTCATTTGCATTGGTTACAGCGAAAACGGCCATATCGCTACCTTTATTAACATACTAGCAGTTGCCCGCGACTTCGTCCGCCTCTCCCTCGTCCACCGGCCAGAGTATCATCTCGACTTGTGCATCATGCGCGCGTGGAAATTTTGTTCGGAAGTTATTGTAAAATTGCATTGCAGTCAACTCTCCCTAGGTCGTAATTCTCTTGAACTTGAAAAATTTGAGCATTTTTTATGATTCCCTTCAGTTGTTCATACTTAAAGCATTCCCTTGGGTGAACTCTCCCTAATTCTAATATCTCTCTTACTTCTGCATCGTTGTTTTCGTTAAGTAATTTTTTTTTTCTTTAAACTGAGCATATTTTTTAGTTAAGAAGTACATAAAATGATATGGTTTAAACACAATAATCTGCACAAATAGTGCAATCAATCACATTCACAAATCAATTGAACTCTCAAAATTCTAATTTCTGGCCTAATAACTCAGTTCCACCTAACAACATCTCACTGAGATCTCAATGTCACCTTGACTGAGGCAAAATCATTTGGTGCCTTGGTGGAACATAATTCTCAGTTATCATTGAGATTTAATGGTTACCTTACTAATTGTTGCTGCACATATGTCAGCCACGTCAAATAGCTGAGTGAGAAACCGAATCCAAAATAATTTCATCTCAGAGATCTCAGAAAAAAATCTCAGTTCTCACATTTCCACAGATTCTTCGCTGCTATTGGTCGCAGCTTAATTTTAAGTAGAATAAAGCCTAAAGCAGTTGCCCGTAGCTTAGTTGGTAAGTGCGTTGGCTGCTAAGCAGAACGTCGTTGGTTCGAGTCCTACTCAGGCCAAGTTTTTATTTCATCTTTCACGGGTACTGCCTCTTGCGAAGACCTGACAAATCTTCCAAGAGTATCAATCTGTAATGAAAAAATGCTTCTCAACTTTGCCGTTCGGAATCGGCGTTAAATTGTAGGTCCCCTCAATTCTTCACACGCACTCAGAGAATTGTTGATTAGAGTAAGCCACTTAGGCGTTGGCTCTTCAAGAGCTGTCGCGCCACTCTATTTATTTATTTTATTTTAAAGCCTTCATCGATTAATGGACTATAAAACACAAAAAGAATTTTACAATTCGAAATAGTAGTTCCTGAGATTACCGCGTTCAAACGAACAAACTCTTCAGCTTTATATTGTATTAAATTGTATTGTTTGCCGTTTTTTCCACATTTTACACAAATTCTTCGCTCCTATTGGTCGCAGCTAAATTTTATATAGCTTCAAGCCTTCCTTGATAAATGGACCATTCAACATTTAAAAATTGTTCAATTTCATAAAGCAGTTCTTGAGATAAGCGCGTTAAAACGCAGAAAAATGTATATTTTTTGCCGTTTTTTCCATATTTTCCACAGATTCTTCGCTGCTATTGGTCACAGCTTAGTGTTAAATAGCTTCAAGTCTTCCTCAATCAATGGACCATCCAACACAAAAAGAATAATACCATTCGAACCAGTAGTTCCTGAGATAAGTGCGTTAAAACGCAGAAAAATGTATATTTTTTGCCGTTTTTTTCCACATTTTCCACAGATTCTTCGCTGCTATTGGTCACAGCTTAATGTTAAGTAGCCTAATGTCTAAGTCGATTAAGGCACCATCCAACACAAAAAGAATTATACCATTCGAACCAGTAGTTCCTGAGATTACCGCGTTCAAACAAACAAACTCTTCAGCTTTATATATTAGTGTAGATTGTATTGTATTGTTTGCCGTTTATTCCATATTTTACACAAATTCTTCGCTTCTTTTGGTCGAAGCTAAATTTTATATAGCTTCAAGCCTTCCTTGATAAATGGACCATTCAACATTTAAAAAATTGTTCAATTTCATAAAGCAGTTCTTGAGATAAGCGCGTTTAAACACAGAAAAATGTATATTTTTTGCTGTTTTTTCCCCATTTTAAACAGATTCTTCGCTGCTATTGGTCACAGCTTAATGTTAAGTAGCCTAATGTCTAAGTCGATTAAGGCACCATCCAACACAAAAAGAATTATACCATTCGAACCAGTAGTTCCTGAGATTACCGCGTTCAAACAAACAAACTCCTCAGCTTTATATATTAGTGTAGATTGAGAAGTTCTAGAAAATCGAAGAAGTGGAAACACTCGAAATCAATGAAGACCATTTTTCCCAAACTGCCCGAAGAGAGGATTATGGTCGTTTTATAGTTAGACTACCCTTCGCCCAAAACACGTTAGCCTTAGGATCATCCCAAGACATTGGCCTTAACAGATTTTTGGCATTACGCATCGACATCAATTCACGTATAACAAAACGGACAGTATATTCAGAGATAGCAAGAATCTTCAGTAGTAGCACCACTCAAGAAACAGACACTTCCACGTTCGGAACTGTGTGCTGCCGACCTGCCGTATTAATTGCTCTTCTAGCAACTAGAACTCGAAGGGACCCTAGAATGGAAGATACGGTAATTCATTTTTGGACCGATTCTGAAATTGTTTTGAATTGGATTAATTCAAATTCATGATCATTTCACACTTTCGTTGTCAATAGGGTAGCAGCAATTCAGAATCTCTCAGTACCCGAGCAATGGAGACATGTCAGATCGAAAAACAATCCTGCTGATGTGCTTTCAAGTGGGTTATTTCCAACCCCAAGTCAGTTCAAGTCTTCCGGAATGTGGCTATAGGTACGGACCTCTGTTTCTTCATGGGACGGAGCTGACTAATGGTCAAGGCCTTTTTGTCAGGACTAAGCATTAAACACTGATGAAGAACGAAAGCAGAAAATCTTGATAGCAGTAACAAGTTCTGAAACAGAAAATCTAATCCAACGAATAAACCACAGAAACTAGAGATGCCGCGAATATTCGGCAACTATTCGGTATTCGGCCTATTCGGCCAATTTTTTTGATATTCGGTATTCGGCCGAATAGTACACCAAATATTCGGCCGGCCGAATATTCGGTTGAATATCAAAAATGGAGAAAAAAAGATTGATTTATTTACAAAAATGTCTTCTTTTTATTGAAAATAAATGTAGTATTGAAATTCTACCAATGGTAAATTGTGGTGTAAGCAATTCCAGCTTCTGAAAAAAATCTTTCACTATTTACAGTGTACAATAGTACTGAAAGGTAGATTTTGGCAACTGATGTCAAATGGCGATACTGATTGTGTTTGCTGACCACAAATTGTTCCACCATCCAATCTTGGTAAATGTATCTTAAATAAAGTTCGCTTTTGCTTTCATCAGAAGTTTTTTTTTTCAAAGTCTTTGTCCATTTTCATGTTGTATTTAGCAACTTCCTTTCTTCATTTCTACAACTACACACAAATCGTTGACAAATGCAATGCAATCCAATAAGACAGGTATTTAAATGTCAAAAGTCACGTAGGAGATAGAGAAACAGATTGTTCGTTGGCCGAATGTTCGGCGGCCGAATATTCGGTATTCGGCTGATTAGTCTGGCCGAACATTCGGTATTCGGTATTCGGCCGAATGACTATTCGCGGCATCTCTAACAGAAACTCATTCAAAACACTCTTACGCATCATAGCCTTTGTGCAGAGGCAGAATTAACTCTCAAAACCAAAACAATTGACATAAACACCCATTGAACTCGACGATGCACTCATCAGATTATGCTAATAGTACAACAAACACACTTCAGTAATGAAATCAAGAATTTGAGAAGGTACAATGAGCTGCAGAAATTAAGTTCTCTAAGTAGTCTATCATCGTTTCTTGACGAAATCATCATTTGCGTTGGTGGACGAATCAACTCTTCATCTTTTTCCTACGATGCCAAACAATAACCTTAAGTCTGTAAAAGTGGACTTCTTTCCCTTTTAGAAGAAGAGCAGTAATTTTTAATCCAAAACTGGTGCAACATACTTCCGAACTTTGAATTTTTAGGGCACAATGAGTAAGTACACATGTACCCTGCCTGAAATTCAAACAAAATCCATTGGGCTCCTATTCAAAAGCACTGTTAAGCATTGGTAGAAATGTCACTGCTCTCCAAAACAAAATAATAAAATAATTACGACTTAAAATTAAAAGTTGCTTAACGAATGCAAGCACATTTTTTTTTTTTTTTTTATAATTCGCACACACTAAAGGGGCTTGTTATACCCTTATTATGCCAGAGACACAGTGAGTGCATTAAGAATCAAGAAAAGGGTTTGAAAGTAAGTGTCGGTGTACATTGGTTTTGAATTCATCAACATTGCAATGACTGGGAAAGACAGAGTGTGGAAGGGAGTTCCACATTCGCGTAGTACGGCTAAAGAACGATTCTCTGTACTTAACAGTACGTCCGAAGTTGGGCTCGAGGGTAAACTGATGGGCATTCCTGGAAGCGCGGGTATTACGGTTGAATTGTTTAAGGGGAGGAATGCAACTGGCTATTTCACTAGAGCAATTACCGTAGAAGTAACGGTAGAACAAGGAGAGACATGAGACGTTACGACGGTGTTCCAATGAAGTGAATGAATTAGTGATGTCTCTCTCACCAATCATTCTTATAGCTCTTTTTTGTATACCATCTAAGAGGCTTAAGTATGTAACTGGAGCACCAGCCCAGAGATGGGAATTATACTCAAGCTTTGGACGAATATAAGTCTTATAGATAATAGCCAGATCAGACGGGGAGAAAAATTTCTTGCACCTTCTTAAGAAACCCAAACATCTTGCGGCATTTTTGGCGACATCGCATATGTGCTCGTTCCACAAAAGGTGGTCTGTGATGCACATACCGAGAATCTCGAGATGTTCGGTCTCATTGATGCAAGTGCCACTCATGGATAGTGGCAAGGGGGGTATATCTCGCTTCGATGATACAAGACAGCATTGAGTTTTCGAAGCATTAAACTCCACGCGGTTTTTAATTCCCCATTGTACAATGCTGTTTAGGTCAGAGTTTAATGAGCTTATCATATATTGCCGTTGCAGTTCCACATCCGAAGAGGAGGGATGTGAGTCTGGAAACGAATATGAAAAGCTAAGGGTACTATCGTCAGCGAAACAGTGAATTGGATTAGAAGTTACAGACAGGAGATCATTTATGAAAATGAGAAAGAGGGTCGGAGACAAAACGGAGCCCTGGGGCACACCAGCATTTATATTGTGGGTTTCAGACTTGAATCCGTCCAAAACAACTTGTATTGAACGGTTCGAAAGAAAGTTTCTAATCCAACGAAGAAGGGATTCATCGATACCGAAAGCACGCATTTTCGATAAAAGAGCAAGATGCCAGACTTTATCAAATGCCTTTGAAATATCAAGTGCAACAATCTTACTTTCTCCAAAACGATGTAAAGATTTGTTCCACTGTTCGGTGAGATAAACCATCAGATCACCAGTGGACCTGTTGCTGCGAAAGCCGTACTGCCGGTCATTAAGAAGCTTTCGGTCTTCGAGATATTTCTTGAGCTGATAGTTTATCAGCGTTTCCATGACCTTAGAAAGAAGGGACGTAAGTGCAATCGGTCGATAATTGGAGGGAGAAGAAGATTCGCCTTTTTTTGGAATTGGCTGGACAAATGCTGTTTTCCAACTGCTCGGAACGAGCCCAGAAGAATAGGATAGATGGAAAAGCTTACGCAAGGGTTTTGCCAGCGTGGAAGAACACCTCTTCAGAATAATAGCGGGGATACCATCCGGGCCAGCGGATTTATGTATGTTGAGATCTTTAAGGACTCTCGCCACAGCACGAGTGCGGAAGAAGATTTTTCCCATGGAATCATTGACGCGCTCAAGAACAGGTGGAGTCATGGCACTCTCTGGCAGCGAAGAGTTGGCGGCGAACTGCCTAGCAAAAAGGTTAGCTTTCGCGAGAGAGCTAACAACTGGAGTGTCATTGTCAACGAGCGTTGGGACCGAGGAGGAAGAAGAATTCTTCATATTTTTAACAAATGACCAAAAATTCTTACTGCCTTTGGGACATTGCAGTATTTTTTGCCTTAAATTTTGGTCATGTAAAAACTTTGTCCGTCGAATATGGGCATTGCAGGCCTTCCTGGCTTGTTTAAACTTGTTCCGGTTTTCCTCAGTTGGGTTGGCTCTATAACACCGGAACTTTACTTCTTTTTCCTTGATAACCTCTTTACAGCTTGAATCAAACCATGACTTTTCCTTGGGTTTGATGCTTTTAACCCTATTCGGGATAAAAGTTTTCATTCCCAAAATAATCATGTTAGTAATCATATCTGCGCTGGAGTCTACGTCACTATCGAGGAAGCATAGTGACCAGTTAAAGATCCGGAAGAAATTGTTGAGACCGTCCCAGTTGGCTTTCTCGTATTGCCATACGGTTCTCTTCGGAGCTCTTTCTTTAACTGGATTAGTTTGGCACGAGAAATTTGTAGATATTATACTATGGTCTGATCTGCCTAGAGGCGTTAATACATTGATAGTGTATTTATCAGGGTCAGACGTAAGGAACAAGTCAAGAGTATTTTCCGCTTGACCATCAATATCCGATATTCGAGTGGGCTCGGTGACAAGCTGAGTAAGGTGGTTAAACTCAGCAAAGATCTCGGCACACATTCCTTCGGGTGTTGTCGGGCCCGAATGGAGAAGCCACGAAGAATTGTGTACATTGAAATCGCCCGTAATAACGATTTCAGTGTGAGGATATAAGGATACAATTCTTTGGATGGAGTCAGACAGAGCGTCAAATTCGCGAGAAGTTGAAGCTCTGTCCAAATTTGGGCTTCGATAAAGGAAACAATAGTGAATGATGTGCTTATTTACGGTGAACTTGAACCACATTGAATTGAAAAAAGGGTCGGAGCAGTTCCCATATTGTGGAAGAAATTGATAAGCGACATCATTTCTAATGTAAACGGCGAGACCATGGTGGAGGAGGAATTGCGGCACTAAGCTATACCCATGAATGAGAAATTCAGTAGGATCGGAATTCTCACCTACTTGGGTTTCACTTAGCGCCAAGACAGCTGGCCTGTTTGAAACAGTGTGGATGTACTTAGCAAGAAAATTCGTACGTAGCCCACGAACATTACAGTAGTCTACTCTGAAATTGCCAATCATTGCAAGTAAAACAAATAAAAAAACCAAAACAGACGAGATCTAAGAGTTACTGAATTAAATTGAAGGAATTCTTTACGAATTCAGCGCTACTGTTAGTGTTATGCCTTAACAGCAGCGTGAATCGATCCGACCCTGGAATTTAAACAGTAATCTCTATTCGTCTGTTGTTGACGGCATATCATATGCATACACTGTTTGAGCAAAAAACAAAAAAACTCAATGCAATGTATTGCATATGGTAAACCATGCAACTGTAAAACGATAAACAAGAGAATGGGATGCTAACTTACTGTGCTCTTGCGGCCAGTGGGTATTTTCTAAGCCTTTTTTTGTGTGTGCTTTTTTGTAGCAAATTAACAATATTCGAAGTACTTACGACCAAAAATTTAGATCCCGTCATTGCAAATCAAGTTGAACAAGATAGACACCACTTTTATGACTTTTTTGTTTTCTTCTTCTCTTCTTCATAAAACGATTTCACAATTTGAAAGCTCACGTGATTGATTTGGTTCGATTAGTTCATCAATTTGGATTACGAAACTTTGTTATAAAATGTTTTTTTTTTTCACATTTGCAATTATTTTTTTGAATTTTCCACCTGCTCTCAGGGACAAATTGGTTGTCAATATATCAGAACACCCGATGGACATTAGCACATAACTACCTTCACTCACGAACTTCAATCTAATGATTTCTAATTTTTATCACAGCACGAAGAACTACGTTTCAAATCAGAATAATCAAAGGAATATGAATGGAAACTTTTGAGATAATTAACTATTCAAAAAATACTCGTGTATGGTATCACAAATCACTATTCCCCGGCTAAGAGAATTAATGTCTCAGCTATGCATCTAAGCCAATCGCAGAATTTCACACACAAAATTTAGAGACATTTGAATTTATTCAAATAAACAATAATCACCTGAGGACATAAAAATTGAATAAATTTAACTTCACCAAAAAAAAAGTCAACTCCATTCGAACAACACAAGCAAGATAAAAGAACATGTAAAGTTTCTGTTTTTGCTTAGGCAACAAAGGACCTAACCCGAGGGCTTCTTTCCAACTGTTTTAAGTTCAGGAGCAGAGGTTGTTTATTTGTTCATCTAATTTTTTCATAGAATCAAGGCCCACGAATATTGATGAATCATAGACCGGAATATAATTGAATTTATTTTCTCTGTTTCTCTCTCTCTCTCTCTCTCTTTCACTTCGTTGATTTCGAGTCGACGGCAGTGACCAAAGTGTGGAAAAAAACCAAAGAATACCAAAGCCAAAGCCAAAAGCCAAACACAGAAACAAAAAAATCTATAACCAACAAAATCGGTTTGACGATGGCGATGGCGGCCGCCGGCTTCGACTTTGCAACTATCACTATTTCATGATGGAACTGTATGGGAGCCGCCGAATGGCGTTAACTCTAAAAGCCATGCCGGCTAAAGTGGGCTTTGATGGGGGTAACCCCAACTTAATAACAAAATTGGCTGATCAGACACAAGTCATGTTGTATGACGTCGATGGTGATGATGATGGGTGTGTTTTGATTTTCATAAGAAAAGGGAGTCTTGAGGTAGGGGAACTATTGATTTTGGTAGGGCTTGTCTTTAACAAAATAGAATTTTGGCTTATTTGGAAAATTTTGTGTGGATTCTCGTAATATAATATTCTATTGTTTGGTAGGAGCCTTATGACGAAACTATTGTGTCAAAAGAAGTACAGTGGTAGGAGGTACACGTGGGGTTATGTAGATAGAAATAAATAGTTGTTTTTGTTGAAGGAAAGGCTTGGAAATGTTACTCAAATAGGGTCAGGATCCGAAATATTGAAAAATGTATTATTATTTTTGGTTTGAGGGTAGGTTATGTTTGGAAGACATGAAAGTATTAAAAATGTTTACATTTGAATTTATAAATTGGCAAACAACAGAGAGGATGATTTGATTCATACAAAAAAGGGTAAGAAACTAAAGGATTTTGTTTTAGTCAAAAGAAGGGAAAATTGTTGGTTGGAGATCATAAAAACTTATAATCGAAGACGTCATAGGAATTAATATTCTTTCAAGTTTATAGTTTCCTTCATTTTCTTATTGGTGGTTTATTGCAGACTGAATATAAATGTTATACTGGTTAAGAGTTGCTGAATTGTTCTTTTAACTGCTTTTTTTCTCAGGACGAGGTATTACTCCGCGGATGTCCAGGCTCCAGGGTGTTACTCAAGGAAAGCAAATAAACTCGAGTAGATCGAAGTAATCCCTTGTGTAATTGCATTATTCTTTCCGTTCTTTGTTTGTTAAAACAGGGCCAGATCTTTCTTGTAGTGCCACAGGTGTCAATAAGGTTCCACTTTTTATCGGCCTTGACAGTTATTCTTTTTTAGATTTCCTGCTTTAAATAACAGGTTGGGGTGCTGACTAGCTGAGCTTGGCTTACGTCAAGCGTTGATCTTAATCTTGCTAATTCATTGTCTTTCTCATTGCCTGGTATACCTATGTGGCCTGGGACCCAGAAGAGTCTAATGTTATGCTGTGCACCAAGGACCTTGAGCTCTTCGCGGCAGCATGAAACAAGCTTTGATCTTACCTCAGCTACAATAATCGCTTTTGTTGCTACTTGGCTATCAATGTAAAAGGTGATATCAGTCCATGGTATCATCATTAATACCTGTTTAGCAGTTGTTGTCACTGCCAAGACCGACCTCTGCTTGGAAGACCAGTGGACTTATACAGAGAAAAAGAGTGAATAGCTCGCTGCGTTTCGACCTTAAACATACGTTAACTGATCTTTAAAAGTTCCTAATCAGTTTCTTTCCTAGTTGTTTTGGCATCATAAGTCTTCTTCTTTCTTTTCTTAAGTTGCCTCTTTCAGTGGTCCACTACGGTGGTTTTTTTCCTACCTTTTGCCATATGTTTGATGGGACAGCTTTTTTCTAAGGCATGATTCCATGTCGAAAGGTTCTTGAATCAAAGGTGTGTCCGGGTTTTGAATTCCCTGTCCTACTTCCCTACAGAATACATTTCAGTTTGTTATCCTAAAATTTCTTAATGGTTTTGGAGTTTCCACTTTATTTTGTACCAAGAACAAGAAAACTATGAGCTTATGGTCCGAGAATGATTCTTCTTTAAGAATATTTCATTGGTCTATTGCTATAGTGCTTGAGTTGTTGGCTAGTGTAACGTCAAGCACTTCTTTCCTGTTTTACAATGTTACTTTGATTTTACCATTTCGTTAACATAGATTTTCTGAGATTCCAATAAAATCAATGGCCAGCTCTGAAGGATCAACCAATAAGAAATTTCGGTTCAAAAATTGAACATCTGCTTTCTCCTTATGATATTCGCAATGGTTGGAAGCCTCAAATATCAAATTACTCAATATTTGGTTCATTTTAATAAGGGAGTTATAATTATAAGCAACGACTTAATGCCGAAATTCCACTCTTACTTAATGATATTTGCACAAGAACATGGTGTGAATTATATGGATGACAAAGTGAAACCTTGTTTTTGTGTATCTAGTAAAACATTGCTTGCTTGTTTTTGGCTTATTTCGTTAGTGACGGGTTAGGCTGCGGATCATGAAATAGGTAATGGTTAGTTACATTGTATTTACCCAAAAAGAAATACGTCATTAATAAGTTCGTAGTCGAACAAGACTAGTTAAATTTGTGTTTTTAACAATTTAGAACAAAAAAATATATCTACATATTTATTGAAACAAACTCGACATTTCACGCTCCTTTGTCTTCCAATTTTGTGTATATTCGTAAATAATAAAGATTCTCCCAAAAGAAAAGCCAAAGAACTGAAATGTTTTTCATTAAACGAAAATATGTTTATTTACTTTGTTTATTTGGAAATTAACCTCAATAAAAACCGACTGTATTTGTTCATAAGTTATTAAGGACACCACAAGACACCACAAGACACCACTAGTTCACTTCGTTCCTAATTCCCAAATTACTATCTTCGTTTTTATGGCCCAATTATTATGGCACGATAAACATATCCCACGAGCCAGAGACCGTTCTCAAGCCGAAAGCTGACGAATAAAAAGACGAAAACGAAAAACCTATCCCAGGTAATTGCTCCTTAAATGGCCCTTCCCTAGATAGATAATTGCCTTTTTTTATTTTCTAGTTATATATTGGTTTCTCTTTTCCTAATAGGAAATATTGTCCGTTTATTAGTGTTAACTAAAATAAATAAAAAATAAAATGCAATTTTTATGATAGTAAGTGAAGATTTGCAACCGGAAGTTCATTTCAATGCTTCATGATTATTCAACGACTTGCATGAGTTATCCTTTTATTTTAATACCTTTCGCAAAATAAACACTTCACGATAGAAGAGTCATCCCTCTTTGATTAAAAACAATACGAACACAAACGTGAAAGTACTCCTTACGAGTAAAGTCTGTACTACAAACGCTTCTCACGTCACGTACACATCATGTATTTATATACCTAACTATAACACACCACTAAACAAAAACAGAAAGAAGAGAGAAAAAGCTTTTTGTTTATCCCTTAGATACGTTGATTTCATCGAATTGGTGCACTAGAACCAAATGAAAAAGATACTTTTCTATTCCATTGAATGGGTTTGGTACAGCAAGTATAAATTTCTCTCGGAAAATGGCGCTCCTGACCTTTTTTTCAGTAAATATTGTGCGAGTTGTTGTTACAATTTTGCTGATTAATATTGAATGTTTTGTTTACAAAACAGAAACAAACAAAATAACCCCATTTTCCATGAATTTGCCGATTTTTACGAAGCAAATTAGGAGAGGGGGTGGATTGATTTTATTAAGAGGTGTGCTCCAAAGTTTACATAAGACCAGAAAATTATAAACCAATAAATGTTTATAACAAAATTAGAATTATTTGCTGGCTCATGTTTCCAGTTCGAGTTGAGTGTAGAAGGTAGCCTTCAATGCTTTCGAATCATGGTTCAGGGTCAATTCGATGCTGATGGGGGTGCCAGTTGGCTGGAGAAAGCATTTTTAATGAACTTGACACAACATTTATTATAAATTATATTTTGCCACGTGTGGTGGTGATGTCCGGCGACCGACCCATAAAACGTTAACGAATGACACTCTCATTTTCTTTTCTCATTTGTTTGATATGTCATTAATTTTTTAACGCCACAAGTCGAAACGCGATGTTATTGTCCTTTCTTGATGTGCCGTATTCGTTTTCTTTTATTTCTCCTTTATTGACTTTCTTACAAATGTTCGTCGTAATTAAAAGGCATTTATTTTGACGGGATATTTAATTTGGAGTCGATAATAAAATAAAAAAAATAATAAAATTTTATGTGCTTCAACAAAATTTTATTACAGAACCAACATGCATCTTTTTGGTCTGCAAAGTTTACAATCGGAAAAATTGGTATCGATTTATCTACGAACAAAAAAAAAACAGAATTACGATTGGTTTGTACCAAAATGTCTTTTGTTTTTAGTTCTTTTAATATGCGCACATGCCACATGCCCCATCAATCAACCGTAAACCAGATCGAGGGAAGGCACCCGTTCAGCATTCTAGATGCTCGAACTTTCCGAGGAGCCAACATCGACTCGAACCACTACCTCGTCGTAGCCAAGGTAGTGCTACGAATATCCCGACAACGGCCAAAACAATTAGATGCTGCAAGGAAATTCGACGTCGGACGGCTACAATCGCGAGAGATTGCCAATTTCTTCTCTGATCGAGTGTCAAGTAACCTCTTAAGAATTTTATGCCGCCAACATCAAGTATCGAAGACCAGTGGCATCATTGCTAGAGAGCAGTTAAAGATGCCGCCTCTAATGTGCTAGGTTTCATACATCCACCAAAGCGAAACCCCTGGTTTGAAGAAGAATGCCTCCAAGCAGGTGGCTGTTTCTTTGGTCTAAGATAGCAATCGAGTGGTTAAGCCATCTCTCGAGCAACTAAGGTAAAACTGTACAGCACCCTCATCATCCCAGTCCTGCTGATCAAGACCGCGACTCAGCTGGCGCATACACAAGTGTAAGAGGACCTCAATCAACTTGGAGTGCAAAATTGGGGACAGCTAGCTAGGAACCGAGCTGACTCGCGGAGACTGTTGATTGAGGCCCTAGTCCACAACGGACTGTAGCGCCACCTTAAGTAAGTCTAAGTAAGTATGTAAGTAAGTAAGTAAGTAAGTAAGTAAGTAAGTAAGTAAGTAAGTTTTATTTTCTTCACAAAATGTCTGTGTTGCCCCTTTTTTAGGACTTCCTATAAATTATTCAAACAATCACAATCATGAACAATGACACCTTATTAAATATCCTTTTGGAAATGTCAACATAGCAGCAAATTCATTAAAAATTCTATCGAATTTGTCACTGAAAATTCAATAATAATTGAAAAATGCATAAATTACCATCTCAATTTATCTACACCCCCATACATCCGATAACAAAATTTCTAGTGGAATCTCAATCTCTAGGCAATTAGTTTATAAATTGAAATCATTAGTTTGCCGTACCGTGACTGTTACTTCAGAGGCTTCCCTTCGACTTCCCAAAGTCGACTTGACTGTCGTTGAATTTACATTTATTAAGATAATTGACATCAACTGTTGTGCATTGATTTAAAAAGGTTAAGTATACATTCTTTCATGTTTGATGTATCAACAGATAAAACCAAACCAACACACATCAGAATCAAATGACAAGGATCCCAAAGAAAACAAAAGATAAACAAGGAGCCAGCAATGGAAAGCTTCTGACGGTACCTCATTTGAGGATTTCGAATGGCAGATGTCTTAAAATAGAACAAAATAAGGATGTCAGCACAGAAATTGAATTCAAAGATGTCAGATTCGAGATACTCTCCCACCGACATGTAGTCGTTCGATGTCAAGTGATTTTTGATCAAATTCAATCGATATTTTAAGTCTTCAAGTTTTCTCACCTTTAGAAAAAAATGAAAAATAAACAACCTTTCCCAACCTGCTGCGTCACTCTCGGGACCTCTTAATTTATTTTAAATAAATTCAATCTATTTTCGGTTCTCATAAAAAAAAAAGTTTTGCATCTATTTTCACCATCGCATTCTATTCCTGAATGCATTTCAATTAGAAGAAGCCCAGATGCTGCTGTTGATGCCCATGGTGCGAAAGGCAAAGTGCATTTTTTTCTATCCTTACACAAAAAAACGAAATGAAAAACAACTTGATTCAAAAATAAAATGTATTGAGAGCATAAATACACCATGAAGAGGTTTTTTCTTTTAGTTTGTTTGCACTAAAAATAAATTCAATCGCTACAAAGTAGGAGGTGGGATTTTGCCTACAGTGAAACACACTTTGCGCTGTTGGCAAAATTTCTGTTTGTGATACTTTTAATTAATGCAAGTTAACGTTTGTTTTTTGAATTTTAAATGGCAAATTGAATGAATAGTTAAGTTTGTTTTGAATTTTAAGTAAGAACATAGTGACACAGATAAGCGAAACACCAACTGTCAGTCAAGAGGAACTGTCTCGCATTAATTTTATGATATTTAAGCACTTTGGTATAGAACCTGTTAATTGAATTAATATTCGATAATCCTGATAAGTGGAAGCGTAATATTTCAGCTTCTTAACATTAAGTACAACTGGTTCTTTGAGAAAAAGTTTGGCAACAAATTTTTTTCAAATAAAACATTGGATCGGTTCTTTTTTCTTTTCAGAAAAACAAATGTCCAATCGACTTTGTTGCAGCTTTTAAAAACGATGGTTAGAAGCATTCAGTCTTCCAAGATCACAACCTGGCGATCTCTGGGTGGTGAAATTACTGACCAAATTGCAAAATTCCTCGGAACGAGTGTCTATAATTTACAGCTTCATTAAAATAATACATAATGTTTGTTGAGTGCGCGAGGGAAAAACGGAAAAACGGAAAAACAACGGCCCTACAATTTTGGAGGTTAGTGCGAGGGGCTAACAACCCCTCCACAGTAAAAAACTTGAACGTTATGAGAGAGATATTTGTTTCCAAGCAGCACTACCGACAGCTGCTGAATGCGCATAGCTTCGAGCGAGCCAATGACGAAACAGAAGGAAGACCAGTCAATGAAGACCCACTCCCAGCCCCCAGCATAGAAGAGGAAGAAAGAGCTACCCAAAAGCTAAAAAATAACAAGTCCGCCGGGTCAAATGGCAAATGGCATACCTGTAGCCCAGGAGCCCCCATTCAAGAAATTCCCGTCATCGCGCCCACTAAAATTTTTAATGAGGAATTAAAGTTAAAGCCAAGACGAATAAGATTTGCTTGGTCGGCGTGAATTGAGTTAGCCGGAAAGGCCGCGCATACCTGTTGCAATGTGGTGAAATGTCTCCATTATGACGGATTCTATTTTTGTTTCTTTCATTGCATGCGTCCTAGTGTTAGATGTAGAAATACCTTGATTTGTTTGCTTGCAAGCTGCCGAAAGTATTGCGCAAACCAGATTTTTCATAAATGAAACTACTGTAGTTTGTAATAAAAACACAGTGTTTTAGGTCATAATAAAACCTTGTTTGCGCAGAACTTTCGGCAGCTTGAAAGCAAGCAAACCAAGGTATTTCTACATCTAACATAAGGACGTCTGTAATGAAAGAAACAGAAATGGAATCCGTGATGATGGAGACATTTCAAAGTCATTCACCAAATTGCAACAGGTATGCGCGGCCTTTCCGGCTAACTAAATTTACGCCGACCAAGCGAATCTTATTCGTCTTGGCTTTATCTTTTATTCCTCATTTAAAATTTTAGTGGGCGCGATGACGGGAATTTCTTGTATGGGGGCTCCCCACCTACTGCGGAACTCTTTAAATATGGAGGAGGTGTTTTGATGAACCGCATGCACCAGGTCATCAACAACGTTTGGGAGGAAGGATGCATTGCCACTGACTGGTCGATATGGTCCATCTACAAAAAAGGCGATCCTATGTCATGCAAAAACTACCGAGGCATATCCCTGCCTAATGTTGCATACAAAATCCTATCCAACGTACTGTGTGAGTGTCTTAAACCGTTCTGCAAAACAATACTCGGAGCGTGTGAGTGTGGCTCCAGGCCAGGCAGAACAACGATAGACTAAATATTGACATTGAGGCAAATCCTGGAAAAGACCGACGAATTTCAAGTCGAAATCCACCATCCACCGCCAAGAGCTTATGCTGGCGATGTCTGAATTCGGGATCCCGAGCAAACTGATCCAGCTGGTCCGCATGACACTTAACAATACGCAGTGCAGTGTGCAAATGGGTAACAGTTCATCCGAGTTATTTCAAACATGCGCAGGGCTTAGACAAGGAGATGCGTTGTCGTGCAATTTCTTCAGCATAGTCTTGGAGCAGATAGTCCGAAAGGCAGATGTGAGCACGGAAAACACTATCTTCAACAAATCCACCCAGCTCCTATAGGCTATGCGGACGACATAGAGATCATCGGTCGATCCAAGAGAGCTGTGCTTGAGGTCTTCACAGCGATTGAAGAACAGGCGAAACTCGTTGGTCTTGAAGTGAATGAGTAGCTATCAACAAACAAAGCAACATCTGTCCACCACCTAGCACAAGACCTCACTGTTGGTAGCAGCAATTTCGAGGTAGTTAAGGAGTTCGCCTACCTTGGAACAGACATCAATCCCACAAACGAAACCTTAGTCTAGATCCGACGAAGAATTACCCTAGCGTACCGCTGCTCCTTCGGTTTGGCAAAACAACTGAATTCAAAACTCCTCACTCAAAAGAAAAAGTGTCTGCTATACAAGACCTTGATTGTACGTTGTACCAGTCCTACTCTACGGCCCCGAGTGTTGGGCGATAAGTTAAAAAGGGGAATTGATGCTGGGAACTTTCGAAAGAAAAATTCTTCGCCTCATTTTCGGTCCCGTATGCGACGATATGGAGCGAATGGAATGGACGACAACGCTAAAGTCAAGAAAGTCTTCTCATCGCAGCCCCCACTTTCGAGACGACAAGGAAGACCGAACCCATGGTACAAGGACCAAGTGACTGCGGATGCCAGAGCGCTTGATTTTGGCGACTGGAGAGTGCATGCGAGGGATCGTTTCCGATGGTACGAAACAAGTGTTTTTGGTAATATCCGTCGCCGGTCGACTGTGCAGAAATCACCATTTCGTTATTGGAACTTCCTCACAACAATAGTTAGGGTTTTTTAATATTGAAGCAGATTGTCCTGAGTGCTTTAAATAAACCTGCTTGTCGACCAGAGCAAATGCCTGTCGTGCTGAATGCCACCCGGGCCGGGAATTTGTCAACTATCCTTAATTTTGTTTATTTTCTTTTGGTTGTTTGTTGTTAGCAATTTGTTCATGGAAAATATTATTTGTTCATTCAAAATATTTTGGCTACTCACATTTTTCTACTTTAAGTTATTGTTTACAATTGCAATATGAGTCGGGGCAAAATATTAAATTACAAGCTTAATTTTCTTTTTGAATTTTGTTAGTATTTTTGGTTCACATGTCAGATCAATAAAAAACCATGAGTCTTACCAATTAAAAATATGTACAAAATGTTTGAATACTTACAACGCAAGCCTTGACGGACTTCCAAATGTTCCTTGCGAAGACTTCAATTTTGATAGCTTTTTTTAATTCTCTCGCTCGTTTATGATTTGTTTAAACAAAAAAAAATACACTTTCGTTCGATTCTGGATTCTTGCTTATTAGCTTACACAAATCCGAAAAAAAAATAAACCAACCGAAAATGAAAAAAAAATTAAAACACGTTTCCTATCCGAAACGGTTTTCTTTTCTTTCCGCTTTAAATTCTGTGAATCAGACGTTGTATCCTTTTTCCTGTTCACAATTTTAGATTTGTTGTTTTATTGGAGAATCTCAATTCTCTGGTGATGAGAGTTGTTTTTTCTTCCGTCAATCCTTTTCAAGATTCAAGATTGTTGTTGTAATTATTAACGATGCCGTGAGTTATGACTTGATTTCTATGCTTTTGATATTAGTTGAGAATGATTTTAAGGTTTTTGTTCTGAGATGGAAGAAATACCTTTATTTTTATAAGACTTTTTCTCTCGCTGTTTATATCTCTCTCTCTTTCAACTCTCTTATTTTTCAATCAAGCTCTTTTCTCTTCGTCGTCCTTGGCTTTCTAATCTGTGTATCTAATTTTGTTGTTGTTTGTCGATTCTTTGTTTATTTAAGTTTGATTTTTTTCTTAACTTTGTATTGGCGATTGCGTTGATCTATGGCAAATTCATATCGCGATCTCTGCACATTTTCGCTGCTTAAATGTTGATAATCAACGCCGAACAATCGAAAAACTCTTAACGAATACGTTGTGACAGAATTTCTGAAATCCGAATGGAAATTCAATTTACACTCTCTCTGTGAAGGGTGCTGTTGCTTTTTCTCTTCCTATTGAGTGCAGAGCTTTCTCTTTCTCTGCTTTTCGCTACTGCGACTGCAACCTTCCAGTTGGGCTATTTTTATTGCACTTTTGTTGTTGTTTTGTGTGGATTCTTCTAGAAATAATTCGGGACGTGGGTGGCTGATGGCGGATTAATTGGTGTAGAAATTATTAAAAAACTATTTGTGTCTTTTCTTTATAGGTTTTGAGTTTGCACTTTCAGAAGACTATTTCTGGGGAGGGGTGCGAGGGGAGTTTTCGTCGATTGTTTCTCGATTATGAAATATTTCTTTTATTTTTTTCGAATAACACCAAATACGATACACGAATAACACTAATTAAACACTATTTCAAGACGATTTAATTGATTTACGGCTGCTTTAAAAAATGGGTTGACACTAGACGATAGTTAAGCATATGAATGTGTTCTTTTTTCTTTTTTAGTAAGTTTGTTTTTTTCTTAACGAAGAACTTAGTTTAGATTTTCAATTTTACACAAAATTTTCGAATTCTGAGTCTTCATTTAGAAAGAGACACTTTGGCCTTTCACTTGACTCTCGATGTTCTTCTTTTTTTTTATTCAAAACTCTACGTGACACTAAACACGAATCGCACTAATGAAGATACATTTTCATTCTGAAAACTCACAACTCAAATGAGAGGAAAAGTTAAATTAATTCGATTTGATGATTTTACAATTAAATTTATGTTCTCTTTCTTCTCAGTTTCGTGGTGATGCTCCTCTGATGGCATATAAACACACAAGAGGGATGAAACTATATTTATGCTGAAAAAATGGTGCCGGCGCACGAGAAAACAGTGTTTACACGATGAGTTTTATTTGTTTTGTTGGTTGTTTGAGTTTTTTTTTTTTCTAAAAAAATTCTAAATGAAAATAAGCTTCGACACGATGCGCGCTCACTTTTACTCTTTTCAATCCTTTTTTGTGCAATTTTGTTCTCTCACTTGATGCAAATCAGATGGAAAGACTTTTTTTTATTCTAATTGTATTTTTAAATTCAATGAAAGATTCACGAAATCGACTGAATCTCAAAACTTCACTTGGTTGAATTCAAAACCAATGCAGATTGCGATGTTTGAAGGTCCACAAACGGTGGATGATTTTTTTTTTTATTTGATGACGTGGAAGTATAATATTTACTTTCGTTTGTTTCCTCAAAAGTCTTTAGTTGAACAATGCTTATTTTGGATTTGACCGTTTGACGTTATTGTTGTCGAATCTGAAAATGAATAAAAGGGAATGTTTAGAAATTGATGACAGGATAAAATTTTCTTAGATTTTTGATTTGAAAAAGTCAATGAGGCCACACCCTCATTCAAAACAAGTTAGGCCGTGTGTGAATTGCGTTAAAATGTGTATTAAAACTTGACGTTTGGTTAAAATTTGACGTTTGATTGAAAATGGGATCAAATTTAGCCATTTGCTGTGTGAATTGCGTTAAAAGGGATATTTTTAACCAACATTTCTGCGTAGAACTAGAAAATTTCCCTCAACAAAAAATGTTTTTATCCACCTAGGTAAAATAATTTTGTGTACAAAACCAAAATTTAAGCAATAAATTTCATGAAAAGCCACTTAAGATAACAAACAAACTCTGTTATATTCATTTTTCTCGATTTTGCAGTGGTAGTTTGATAATTTGAGTCAACAGTAAAATATCTTCAAACGAAAATTTCCCTTTTCGGATGATTGGTTCCTTCCATCTGGTAACACAGCTGACATCTGTTATAATTCTCAAAAGAAAAACAATAATTTCGTTTTTCGATTTGAAAATATTATGAATTCAATTTTAATTTATTTTATTGAAATATCAAAGCAATTTTTAAATAGTCATAACAAAGAACTAAATAAAACAGAAAAAAACAACAAAACAGAAGCAAACTTCTCTATCATTCCTGAGAAAAAAATACACGTCAAAATTTTAACCCATTTATCCTGCTCCACAGCAGGATAAATTTTAACCCATTTTATTCACCACGCTAGTGTCAAGTTTTAACCAAACGTCAAGTTTTAATACACATTTTAACGCAATTCACACACGGCCTTACATGGTGACTCAAAATGATGAGAATCAAGGAGAACGAAGCATAAAATTCTTCGTTCAATTGCTTCTTCTTAACTAAGTGCTTGGATTTTTGTTAAAATTCAGATGTCGTTGATGTAATGCAAGAATTTTACATGAGCCTCATATTCGCGCATGCCCCCACAGAAAAGAAAAAGGACGACACCAAAGACGAGTTCTACGAGCTCCTCGACAAATCATATAGCATTGTCCTAAATCTGTCCTCGGCGATTTTAACGCAAAGCTGGGAAATGAGAACATCTTTGGTGGAACAGTCGGAAAGCAGAGTCTGCACGACACCACGTCCGACAACGGATTCCGGCTGATCGATTTTGCTGCGGGGCGAAATGTTGTGGTAGCAAGCATATGGTTCCCACATCTCAACATCCATAAAGGAACATGGAGATCTCCTGATCAATCAACCGTCAACCAGATTGATCACATTGCGATTGTAAAAAGGCACTTGTCCAGCATTCTAGATGTTCTAACTTTCCACGGAGCTAACATCGACTCGGAGGTTTTATCGGAAGGTAAAACAGCTGGCTCTAGATCATCGAGGAAGAATCGATGCCTGCAGAGATAAACAAGGGAACATCATAGCAGAATCGCAGTCAAGGCTGAAGATTTGGAAAGACCACTTCTGTAGACTGTATAACAGCGACGATGAACAAAATAGAGGCAGGATCATTTCATCGGACAGGATGATAGCCAACAATTCCGTGAACCCGACCTAGAAGAAGTGGAAACGGCAATATCACGGCTGAGATCCAACAAAGCCGCTGGAGCATATGGTCTAGCTGCCGAGCTGTTCGAAGCAGCAGCTAACGCTGCGCTTACGGAATATTTCGATGTCAAAAAAGGATTCAGACAAGGCAATGCACTGTCGTGCGATTTTTTTAACAACATTCTTGAGAAGATAGTGCAAAACTCCACCGTCTACACCAGAGGCACTATCTTCCAAAAGTCTGTTCAATTTCTCGCGTGATATTGAAGCCCTCTCTCGAACAACTAAGGTAAAACTGTACAACACCCCTGCTGTATGGTGCAGAAGCATGGACCTGGACAAAATCGGATGAATGTGCCTTAGGCTATTTCGAAAAGAAAGTTCTTCGGATCATCTTTCGCCCCATGTGCATTGATGGAGAATGGAGGACAAAACACAACAGTGAGATTTACGGGTTGTACAACAACACCGACCTAGCCAGAAGAGTCAAGGTCCTGGGATCAGATGGCTCGGTCATTTAGAGCCGACGGACACCAATACTCCGGCGCGGAAAGCCTTCGACACTATTCCCGAGGGACGTAGAAGTAGAGGAAGACCGCGACTCAGGTGGCGCACACAAATGGAAGAGGACCTCAATCAACTTGAAGTACAAAACTGGAGACAGCTAGCTAAGGACCGAGCTGGCTGGCGGAGACTGTTGATTGAGACCCAAGTCCACAACGACCCTTAAGCATACAAGTAAAATGACAAAAGTCGAAAACAATTCGATTTTTAGTGAAAAATGAGTCTCATTTAAAATAAAAGCATTGCCCTGCTGAAGTCATCTGAACTTGATTTCATATTCATTGCATTTAAATTACCAAGAAACACAATCATTTTCCAGCCGACAGCACACATCAAAAAAATAGAACAGAATTTTCATAACAAATGGAGGTCTCTTCCATCTCTCACTCTTTTATTCTCAACCGCAAAACAGAATGTTATCGAAGCTCGAAGGATTGAATAAAAACCTGATTAGCATAAAAAATAAAGAAAAAAACAGAAATATATTATTTTTGTGGAAAACTCATGAAATTAAATGAACTGTGATATCGTTCTAAGTGGATTGATAAATGTTTATTTATAAACCATAGGGCGAACCCCTAGTAATACATTATGTGGGTTGGTTATGGCAAAATACACTGAAGATTTTTCTTTTGTTTTAGGTTATGTGTTCGATGTGAAATAGCTTAAACAAGAATGTCTCGAGGAGAAGGATTAAAACTGCTTAATCGTTTGATGGAAGGACCAAAAATAGAAAATTACTTGGTAAAGCCTATGCTGTGAGAACAAGTTTTTTGTTGTTTTTTTTCGAATGTTTATGCATTTAAATTTGCTTGTTCTAATCAGATTAAGAAATTGAAAATAGGAAATTTTCTTATAATCCATATTTAAGTCTATTAACAACAACAACGTTCAATGAATACTAAGCTTGGTGTTCCGCACAAAAAAGAAAACAATTTGAACTACAGTTTCTAATGCTTTTACTTACGAACAACAATAGAAGCCAACGAACTGTCAAGGTTGCAGAAACGAAGAATATGCAATTATGTCTGCGAGTTTGCTGTAAGAGTTCAAGCTTACGAAGGTTGTTTGTTCTTTTTATTTCTTTTGATGTCGACACAATGTGTATCTGCTGTTGATGGTTTTTTGTTTGTGTAACTACGATTGGTTTAAAATGGAAAAAAATACAACTGATAGCATTAAAAAATAAAACAATGCATTTGGTCACTGTGGCGTATGTGGAACATTTTTTTTTTCCTACGAATTTTTCATTTGAATTTTAAAAATTTTAAAATTAAGTCTTAAACTCAAAATATTTTTGAGTCTGGTTTGTAAAATTATTTCGTGTGTCCAACCAAAAACACTGACTAAGGTAATTTTGCAAAAAGAGCAAAAAAACAAATTGAAACACTGCAAACAATTTTCAAGAAATGTCCCTATTTTATTGCTTCAACTTTATCCGAAATCCATTCCGTCTTGTATTCTGTTTTCAGACACTTGCAAAACTTTTCAACACCTACACCTGAAACTAATTAAATAATTTTTGACTAACTTGACCCCTGCCATCGACTTCTCAACTCAATTTCAATACAAGAGAAAACAAGACTTTCAAAATTTTCCCGTTTGTTTCAAAATCTATGTCAATTACAAAAACACTAAGGACTTTCATCTCTATCGCTCGTCTCCATCTTCCTGCCCATTATTTGATCAACAATGCGAGCTGCATGTATGCCCAGCAAAAATGTATAATTTTTACTTTCAAGGTTGATGCAATACACATCACAAATTAAAGGAACAAGAAATTAAAATAGAACAATCTACATCTCCACAAAATAACTTACACACACAATAGGCTTTTTCCTCTCAGGAAATATCAAATTCACTTGAAAAAATTTATAAAACACTTCTATTCACTGATGGGGTTTCTCCTTCTTCTATTTTTCAGTTCATCAACATTTTACACTTGAAATTTATTTTCAGAAAAATTATTTTAAGTGGAAAACTTACAAACTCTCTCAAGGAAACCCCACACGAAACTAAAACTAGAGTTTGCAAGTCTTGGAGAAAGGACAACGAATTTATAAAATTATGAAATAAATTTGGATTTGGATATTTGTGTAAGAGGAAAACGTGAGTTCGGGACAAGGGAGAGAGAAAAAATTAGAAAGAGAGAATTGCGATTCTCTTTCCGTTAAGTATATGTCGAAAGAGAACCTTTAAGTGCAACCTAAATTGCAATTCTATATGAAAGCTACAAATTGTGTGAATTGTGTGGGTGTTGTGTGAATGGAAGGATTTGTTTCATCCTACCTTTTCACAATCTCTCTCACACTCTTCTGTCACTCAAACTTAAAAGTACAACAAAATGAAAATTTTTGCGACGCAGTGTTTCAAAACTTGCGAACGTCCTTGGGGCTCTAGGCGAAAGATACCACCTCTAGACAAGACAATATAGTTGGGTTTTTTGGTTTATACTTAATCATTACAGGATGTAGAAATGTAAACATGGGTTGGGTTGGATGAAATAAAGTCACATGGCCGCGACAGGGGGTTTGACATGATGGGGATGTTGTTTATTTGATTGTATCTGCACTTGAACGTTGGATATAATCCGCTTAGGGATTTATGTTTTTTCTGTTGGCAAGAGGATACGAAACGGGTTGAGTGTACTTAACATGCATTTGGAAGTGATGCAGGAACACACACGATAGTGTGTGTTGTGTACCCTTGGGGTTCAAAAAGCAACAACAAAGACATCCTCTTTGTGTGTATCCATCCGTTTTCATTCATCCACCTGTAGACTCTGTTTGGGAGTGCTGTGTTAACTACGCCTTTAATTTTGCATGAGGTATGGAGGTACCTAATTTTGGCAAGTTTAATTGAGATTGAATTCAATAAGGCATGGAAAAGTCACTTGCATGTGAGCAACCTTAGGTTGGCAAATCAATCTAGAAGAAATATTGATTTTTTTGAAATTTTGACAAAGGATTCAATTTATTATTTTCATCTAAATGCTTATGATAAACTGTTTGTTTTTTTGTTTTTCAGAAATCGAGCGTTTAAAACGAAGCCCCTGGTTTGACGATGATTGCCGGCGACCACATGCAGCTAAGCAAGAGGCATACAAAGCGGCGCTGCAAAGAAGCACTCGAGCCGTTCGCGGGCTCTACGAGCAGAAAGAAGAGAGGAGCAGGAGGGTTTTACAACCCTAACCGAAGCCTGTGGAGACTATCATGGGAACATCATAGTGGAACCACAGTCATTGCTGAGAATATGGAAAGACCACTTTTCCAAGCTTTATAATGGCGATGACGAGCAAATTTCCGCCAGATATACAGAACCATTCAATATGAGTGGAGCAGACCACCAATTCTACCCACCCGGACCCGACATTGACGAAGTGAAGATAGCGATATCTATAAGCATAAATAGAACAAAGCCGCTGGAACAGACGGCTTAGCCGCCAAAGTGTCCAAAGCAGCTGGAGATCATTTGGCTAGCAATAGGCACCAGCTCATCTTCAAAATATGGTCGGAGGAAAGCATGCCCGACAAATGGGACCTCAGCATCGTATGCCCGATCCTCAAGAAAGGAAATCCCCTGAACTGCACCAAGTACAATCGCCTGCAAGATCATGTCTGCCATGCTGTGTGAACGCTTGAAGCCTTTCGTCAACAACCTGATAGATTCTTATCAGTGCGGCTTCAGACCCGGAAAGTCCACCATCGATCAAATATTCACTCTACGGCAGATGTTGGAGAAGACCCAGGAACTTCAAATCGATATCTACCACCTTTTCATCGATTTCAAGGCTGCGCATGACAGCGTCTATAGAGACCAACTATAAAGAGCAATATCTAGTTTTGACATCCCAGAAAAACTCATCCGTCTGTGTAAGGTGACAATGGAAAACTCACACTGTTCCATCATGGTCGGAAAAAACCTAACGGACGCATTTGATGTCGAAAAAGGTTTTAGACAAGGCGATGCGCTGTCATTCGATTTGTTCAACATCGTTCTTGAAAATATTGTGCAAAACTATAACGTCAACACCAGATGCACAATCTTTCAAAAGTTCGTCCAGCTACTAGGATGATATTGATATAGTTGGAAGAACACAACGTGACGTCAGTAGAGCTTTCGTGAGTCTTGAGACGGTTGATGACCTCAACCAACTTGGCGTACGAAAGTGGAGACAGCTAGCTAGGGACCAAGCTGGCTGGAGACGTTTGTTGGATGAGGCCCTGGTCCGACCTGGACTGTAGCGCCACCATAAGTAAGAGATGGTGCGAAGCAGGAAGTACGTACATAGATTTTCAAAAATATTAAAAAATCGATCTACTTCGAAAGCAGTAAAGTGGTAACGCTGGTTTGAATTCACTCTAGCAGAGAGAATATTCAATTTCAATGAAAAATAATTAAAACAGTTTTAATTTAATACATCAGTCTCTGCGGTTACGGTAATTTGTGCAATTAATGTGATGAGATAATTTTATTAAGTGCTATTGATATGCCATCACACCGGCAAGATTATAAAACCGAGAGAAGTGAATTTATTATTACTTATTAGGTAATAATTTTATTAACATAAACATATTGATTGTGTCATTAACATATTTTTCTAAGGAGAAAGGAAAGAGTTAAAAATTAAGGAAAGGAAAGAGCAGAGGCATGCATGCTAAAGAAGAATAATTTGGCATAGAACCAAATCTTCTGTAGATATCCTTTTTTTGGCAATTTCACAAAGAAAAGGAATGTTGCAATAGCTTCGTGAAGTCTTGTTACTTAAGGGCCAAAAAAGCCAGACATAACTTTTCTTTTTTATTGTTTTCCACAAAACAAGCAAACAATTCAAATTTCTAAGCACGTTCATTTGGGAAGTGTTAAAGAAATGACCTTCCCCGAAAAGCAATATTTTCATCAGGACTACATACATTTCCAAATGCTGAACTAAGATATACCTACATGTATGTTCTTGTGCTCCAAAGAAAGAAGTGCTTTCACTTTCTAAATGCAGACACACAGAAGTATGGTCAATGAGGACGTGGGTGCTGGTACCTTCAACCCACCCACCCATTATCGAATTATTCGAATTTCATGCAAGTTTCAAGAGAGCAAAAAGAAGGAAAGGAACAATCTGTTGAATTTTTAAACAAAAGTAAGACTCCCTGTGACCTCATGTTGAAAATGCCATCAATTTTCAATCACACTTACCTACCTTCTTGCTGGAGATCGTAAGGTAAGTCTTTCAAGGTTGCATCGCTCCGATTTATGTGTCTTCAAAGAATATGTACTGATTGGTATCAAAACAACAATTTAAAATTCTTCGGTAATTCTTTCACTTCTTTGTTGTTACATAAAATGTAAACAAGGTTTTGAGGCGTAACATGTTTTCTTTGGGCTGCCTTATCCCTAATCTATACAAATTATTGCGCCTTAAAATATTGTATTCACGCCCTTCGAAAATTCTCTGTGGAGGCGATACTACGTTCCCTACGTTCTGGGTATGGCATATTACGTCGTTGTCAATTTTGGCACTTGTTTGGTGCAAAGTCATTGACAAGAGAACAAAAAACAAACAAAAAATAATAAGAACAAAAGGAAACAAAACAAAGAGCCCTTAACACATGTACCCTGTATTACATGAGCATCTAGTATCTACGTTACCATTACCGTTGTATGAGAATGATGTTTAGTGAATGGCGCCATTTTGTTCTACACATGCGCTATATTTATCGATTTTACAATCTCCGTGACGAACACCCTACGCCTCTTTGTTTTGAGAACCTTTTGATGGGAACAGAAAGGTCTTTGGGCTTAAATTCGAATCCGGTGTGGGTTGAGGAAGAGATGTGTTCTTTATTGGCATTGTTTATAAAATGTACGGGGAGCCGAGTTAGGTCGAAAGGAGAAAGTTCTTATAGTTTGATTCAAAGGATAAGCATTAAGGAGCAGCTTAAAATAACTATAGGAGCCTATGTGTGGACAAAAAATTAAACCTTGGCATAAAAAGGAGGGGCAGCAATATAATAAATGTCATCCTGTGCCAAATGCGATTTTTTTTCATTTGCACGAGCGAAAGAAAGGACGAAAGAGTTGAAAGATCATGGTTGACAGTTCAAAAAGTTTTATGCATGGTTATTTTTGCGATGTCTCAAGGCTGTATTATTAAACAAGGACTAAACCATGCACTTGGTTTGAGATGAAATGAAAATTGGCATTATCGTTTGATTGGCTGAAAGCACGCCAAATATTCCGTACAACCTTGTTCTTGCCGAAGTATGTAAATCATAACAAAGTACCTACTTTCGATAAAATTAGAGTCCTCGTCCACGTGATTTTATTTTATTCTCTTAGAAAGCAATTAAGATCTTGCATCTTATGAAACCTCTAAAATAGGTTTGATTAGCTCTGATGAAAAACAATTATCAAATAATTTACCCAATAATATCGAACCTTTCAATTTCCGAGCAATACAAACATCACATGAATCTTGTCTCACTCTACATTTTGCCTCCCCATATTCATCACCATCAAAGCAAAGAATCACATGACTTACCGTTAACCGCGTGTTTGCGAAATTGTTTGCAGATACCAGAGACTTAATGCAATTTAATTCAATCGAAACCTGACGATGGGTGTACAATGTACATGTTCTGTTCAATGCAAACAGAAACTGGCTGCGGGCTTAGTGCATACAAATACAAATCAAACGTTCCTTTTATTAGCAGTACTGTGCAAAGTTGTTGAACAAAAAATGTCGCTAAACAGAAACTGAGTGCATTCAATAATCACCCGCAGTTTTTTTTTTTATTTATTTTGAAAGATGGATTGCGTAAGTGCAAATAGGGGTAGAATAGACGGATTGCACAATGTCAATCTAAACGGCACCCGTCACACGGCGGATTTTTCAGTTCCCTGGTTGAGTTAATAAGGTTTGAGAGCAATTTATTTATTGGATTTGATACAGTTTACTAATTTAAAAATAAAACAAATACAGGGTGTCCCAGTAACCTAGAAATTCCTCATACTTAAGTTTTTCCTTAACA
Source organism: Sphaerophoria taeniata (assembly GCA_943590905.1). Taxonomy (NCBI): domain Eukaryota; kingdom Metazoa; phylum Arthropoda; class Insecta; order Diptera; family Syrphidae; genus Sphaerophoria; species Sphaerophoria taeniata. Next base: position 2,764,331 of record OX016540.1, read on the forward strand.
AAAAAACAAAGTGATGATTCCTTAAAAGTTCCACTAAGTTTACATTACTTTTAAAAATTGCAAAATAAGTTAATAGTTTTTTTCTGAGACACCCTTTATTAAATTGCACTCTTTTGCAAAGTAAACACACAATCAATCAACTGCGAAAACTTGAGAAACATTTAATTCTAGGACTTTGCTTCTTGACGTCGCGTCGTTTGTTGCATGGTCCCCATTCCCCATTGAGATACCGTTAAAATTAAAAATGTATTTGACGACAGTTATGAACTATTAAGCTTTTAAATTTATTACAGAAGACGAGACGCAACAATTTACTCGTAGAAGTAGAAGGAATCGCAGAAAATAAATTGAAGGTCAATGAGGTAGGAATCATGATAAATTCCTTTTTATTGCGAATTTATTTTGAGAATTTTCTGATATACAGGAATATTTTTATGGGCAAATTTATTTTCTTGAAACAAATTAAAATTTAAAAGCGCCATTAATTGTGTTCTGTGTAACAGTTCTGTCGTTTTTATTGAAATGTTTTTTTCTTTTTTTTCTCTTTTCAAGCCATATGGCCAAAAAATGTGTTCTAGCTTTTTATGGAAACGAATATTAAAACTAGGATTTTCCTTAAAGAAAATGAAGAAAAGAACATCTATGAACATGAACATGAAGGTTTTGTTTCGTCCTCGGCTCGTTTGAAGAATGCCAACAGAAACAAGAAGCTAATCACAAAAATATTATTAAATTCGATTACCCATTTTAAAGTCTAAAGTCATTTCATTTTATTGATTTATTTCGTTTGGTTAAGCTGTTTACAATACAAATTAACAAGCAGTCGTTAAAAGAAAATCGCAATCTGGCAATAAATATGTTTTGTTTCTGTAAATGAGCTCATGCCCTGTGGCAGGTTGTTATGTACATTAATCTTAATGGAAGGAAATAGGAGTTTATTATTACAATCAATGTTAACAATATTCATGGAGGACTTTTTTTTACGGGAAACAGGCCGGTAATATTCTATATTCCCCGTTTATGCAGACGACACCGAAAACAATTCTCTTTACTTAGTGAGGAAAATAAGATCACATGGGCCTTTTAAATCATCGAAGCTCATTGTCTTTTGTTTCTGTGGCTAGCACCGTGAGTCGTTCTCTCCAGCACCATCATTTTAAGCTCCACATGCTCGTCCGTACTCTCCGTTGGCAGTGGCGTAGATAGGGGGGTGGCGTAGATCAGGGGGATATATCCCCCCCCATTGGGATTCATAATTGTTCAACATAACCATGTCATGCCAAATAAGTTAAAGAAACGCCCTCTTTAATTAAGTACTTACTTCCTACGTGAATTAAGTCTTATTTGTACTCACAGGTTTCCTAGAGGCATTGTCAATTGTATATTCTATACCTACATTCTACGGGGAAAAAATAAAGTCAACTTCATCTGAAAGAAATTATTATGTCGGCAAATCACCTATATCTTTTGAATTTCTTTTTTCATATCGATTTTTAAAAAGTATTTTTTTAACGTCTCACACAGGTAAATTTTCCCAAAAAGCTGGCCAAAATTATTATTTGGGCTTTTTTGTTTTATTGTTGCATGGAAATTCATAAAAAGTTAATTTTCAAAAGAAACAACAATTTTCAACCAAATATACAACCATATTCGCCAAAGACCATGCAAAAAGGATGAAAAAGGGTGCTTTTAAATTTGGTATTTTCTTTGTATTGCATTGCATGCTTATTGCTTTTTAGAAAATAATAAATAAATTAATTAGGACATATATAATAAATAAGTTAAGAAATAAATACTCAAATAAATGAATAAATATATAAATAAATACATAAATATATTAATAAATAAATAAATAAGTAATTATCTACATTAGGGTGGTTCTTATTTGCTTTTTTCGAAAATTAATGAAGGTATCTGCTCAATCGTCTCCAAATAAATAAAAAAAATCCTAATTTTTTCAGATTTTTATCTATACCTACCCCTAATGGCCATGTATCGAAGTGAAATTCTAATACTAGGGACTTTGCGGCTGATTTTTTGATTATTCCCGTATATCTCCATTTCGGCTTTACAAATTTTGTTAAATATTTGCACAGTTATTCTTAACATTATCCTTAGTGAAATTGCATTCCAAAATATTATTTAAAATATATTCTTCAATAACAAATAAATCGGAAAAGAGATCCATATTTGTAGTACATTTTGGGTTTATAACACTCTTTTCCAGATTTCTCAAAAACGGCTCAGCCAATTTTTTGGAAATTTTATCAACACGTTTTTATGCAATTTATTATTAATCTTGCATACCAAAAAATTTCATAAGTGTTTTAATTTCCTTGTAAAAAAAATCAGTATATATGCAACACTTTACGCTTTATGTCCTTGTTTCGGGACTCTTGTGCTTCTTTGCGGAGTTCAATTGGAAGAAAAGCTTGAGAAATATTTTTTTGTTATTTTTTATGTTTTTTTTGGCAACTAACCACCTTCTTTTATGGTCATAAACAAAATCCGACATAAAAGTTGTTTGTTTGCTCTTAAATGTCAACATTAGTTTCATTTTCCTACGTTTCTGTCAAAAAATTCATTTTTTCGCTATGTCACGAGATGTGCATCTTCTCAAACATTCAGAAAGCTGATTTTTAGAAAGAAAAGTGAAACTTGATCGCGATCTTGCGTAAAAAGTAAAAAAAGTTTATATTAAAAAAAAACAAAAAAAAGCCCTTCCGCGTCAACTTTAAGTGCGAATATTTAAAAAGAACGCAAAATGACGCAAAATATTTTGACTGTTTCTGATTAAGGATATACAAACGCAAATTTTAAGACTGTTTTCATTACAGAAATCCGCAGAAAAACTTAACTTTTGCATTATTAAAGTTAAAAAATGATAAAAATATTGTACCAATAAAATACTCTGCCTTAAAAGGCCTCAAAATTAATTATCAACTTAAAATATGACAAAAAAAATATTATCTCAATAAAACATACCACTAGCAACAGAATCCATGTTTAATAAATTTTAAAAGCACCTAAAAAAAAGAAAGAAAAAAATAAACCAAAATTACTTCTTCTCGCCAGATCAAAACAGCTACAGTGAACTCCGCTTAACTGAACTCCGTTTAACTGAAAACTTCGGTTATCTGAAACAACAAATTTATAACCGAGCCATTTTGAACATTTTCCACCAAAACTTCTTCGCTTAACTGAACTCCGCTTAATTGCAAACTCCGTATAACTGAAACAAAATTGTTTGCCTTAAATTAACATTTCTCACACATTCAACTCCGCATAAGTGAAACAGTTGAACGAAGCCACAATCGTTGACTATTATTTAAAAAAACACAACATTTAATTTAATATTTTTCTCACGCCATGGAATACATTTTAAGCCAATTATAATTAAGTATATTAATATTTTAAATTAAGTCACTGTAGATTTTTAGGCCGATTTTGTGTCAAATTACCTGTATTGTTAAGTGTTAAATAATTTTAGGAATAAGTAACATTGTATATATATTTTTTGGTTCAATAAAACAATAATGTAAAAAAATGTTTAATATTTTTCTATTTAAGCAAAGTTTGATGTATGTGGTCAAAATTATGGTCATGAATTACACTATGCGAGTACCTATTATAATTTACACTGCAATGATGTGATGTAATGTGTCAGCCCTAGAAGCCCACTTAAGGAAGCGTATGATTCTCTTCACATTAAAAAAAATTCTTTGCTGAAAACTCCCAAGTTTCCGATACAATAGGTGATCTTGAATATAAGATGTCTTTTTATAATTTGCAAAACAGCAAACACACAACAATTGATTTATTTTTTTCTTAAATAATTTATAATTTTTTAACTTAACATGAGCTGTTGAACAAGTTGAACTTAACTTGAGGATTTTTATTCTCAACTTGTGATTTTGGTTTTTCTTAATCACATATTGACAATTTCAATTTTTCATCCCAACTCTCAATTCAACTTCCGATTTTCTCAACTTCCAATAAAAGTAGAAGTTGAAAGACAAAGGAGAGTTTTCTCTCAAATTCAAATTTTCATATGAATTAAAATAATTGTTTGAAAATTTCGAGAAAACTAGTATCGTTTGCCACTAGCCAGTCTTCGTCTCACTTTTGGCAACTTCTTTTTTTTCGGTCATGACAATCTGTATATTAAGGAATAAGTCTTGCGAGAGGTTTCTGAAGGCGTAAGAAATAGTCGATCATTTGTTTGGCCTTTTCAAGCAGAAATAATTTCAATTATTGATTGTCGTCGGTCTGTGCTTTCGGGTAAGGTTGTTTTCAATACATTCTCGAAGAGAAGCAATGCCTTGGGGTATGCTTATTTCAACATCGATTGCTCGAATGCTGCCAATTTTTCGTTGAGAATGATTACAGAAAATGGAATTCAGACAGAACCGTTTCAATTGAAAAAAGTGTGCGGACTGATAAGTTTTTGCACGTAGCTAAGGACGTTTACAAAATGACAATTTCCGACGGTATGTAAAAATTTTGTTTTACATAAATTCAAATCTTAAGCTGAAACAAACTCCAAAATATTCCAGGGAAATTTAAAAAAAAATGAGAGAACCCAACTTTTGAATTTCAGCTCTCGAGTTGAGGTTTACAGAAGTGAAGAAAAACGATTTTCAACTTGTTCCTTAACTCTCAAGTTTTTCTAAACTCTAGAATTGGCCAACTTGAGGGCTTACTACAAGTTGAGCAATAGTGAAGAGAAAGGCTCTAAGTTACTTACTTTATCTTTTGTTTGTTTTTATTTATCTTTGTTTTTTTTTTTTTTAAACATGGTATTTTTTAATTTTGACAAAACTCCGCTTATTTGAAAAAAGTTTCAGTTATCCGAAGTTCGGTTAACTGAAAACTCCGCTTAACTGAAACAAATTGTCTGCAAAAATGGTGTTTCAGTTAAGCGGAGTCGACTGTACTGCATTTGTTCCCTTAAAGTTTGCACTTTGAAAGCATCTGCTGATTGAACCGTTATAATCTGCATCGAATGATAATGAGGCTTAATGCTTACACTATTTGTAAACAACTTTGCATTAAAAAATTACAACAAATCGCAATTTTTTTTTTTTATAGTTATGGCCAGCTTTTTGGGAAAATTTACCTGTGTGGTCTCTCACCAATTGATATAGGTAAATGTGCAAGAAAAAGAACTTCCATCCAGCTTTTCATTAAATAGCACAAAAGCCCACATCGACACAAAAAAAATAATTTGTATATACAGTTTTCAAGAATATGTAAATTTACATTTTATTAGTGACTTCCGATTTTAACTATTGATCCGATTTCGAGATATAGAATTTTCAAAAAAGTTTAAAAAGGTTTTTAAAAAATTTGTTAAAATTTATTTGGGCAATTTATACGTACTTTCAGAAAAGAAGTACGCTGATCAGGCTTTTGTTTTTCGAAAAAATCTATTAAAACAAATCGATTCTATGGGAGTTGTACCGTTTTGGAGAAAGTTTAAAAAAAAACCGTTTTTGAGAAAATTGAAACTTTTGGTTTTTGGCTAAAAAAAACAATTGCTTCCTTAAATTTTGATCTTTAAAAAAAAATCAAAAAAAGACCAACACGAATTCGCTCAAACCTCTGATTTTCAAGTTTTAAGGTGGTTAAGTGGTTAAGGCCGCAGGTGCGTTTACAGAAAGACCGACAAACATCCAAAACTTTTCATATATTCTATGCTAGCAGTTGCCCGCGACTTCTTCCGTCTCTCCCTCAAGCTTCGGCCAGAGGTGCGTCTTGACTTGTGCATCATGCGCACGAATTTGGTTGCGAAATTATTTGAAAATTATTAGTCGACTCTCCCTAAGTCAAAATTCTTTTTAACTCGAAGGCTTCAGATATGTATTATTTTCCCCGTTTTAGTAAGACTCTTCACTGATGTTTGCTCTTATTATTCGCACCGTAACTCTGCATAGCTTAAAGCCTTCCTCGATAAATGGAACAAAAAAAGAATTTTTCAATTTGATTCCTGAGATCAGCGCAAAACAAAAAAACAAAACAAAAAATTAATACTTTCTTGCCGTTTTTGTTTTTTCCACATTTTCCACTGATTCTTTGCTCCTATTGGTCGTAGCTAAATGTTATGTAGTCTTAAGCCTTCCTCGATTAATGGACTATCCAACTCACAAAGAATTTTACAATTCGAAACAGTAGTTTCTGAGATAAGCGCGTTCAAACAAACAAACAAACTCTTCAGCTTAATATATTAGCATAGATGTCGGAAGTAAAAATGAGCGTACTAGATCCATCCCCCCCCATAGCGAAAAGCTATCTACGCCACTGCCCGTTGGTACATTTTTTTTTCTATGTCCCTTTATGCGTCAATGTATCGAGGGTCAATATCAAATTTTGACAGAATTTTTGGGTAGTAGTGAAGATAGCTTATAAGAAGTTTGTAGAAAATCGGCCAACACGTTCAAGAGATATGACCAAAAATATAGACACCCCATTTTCTTTATAGAATCGTTTACTATGCTAACTATTTGACCATGTGATGATCTTAAACAAAATTGTTGTTCATGAGCTTGCGAAGGCTTCTGAGTTGGAAAGACCATACTAGCTGACCCAGCAAACATTGTTTTCTTATATACGTAAAAATCCCATGCAAACCCGTTGACGACTCACTACTTTTGTACCAGTGGAATGTTTGGTATTAAGAAGGTATTTTGTGCAAAGCCGTTCTTAGTGGAGTAACGGGGTAGTGGGTAGCAAAAGTGTAGGTCTTCTTCATATCGATTGAGGCAGTACGAAGTCTGTCGGGTCACTTGATAAAGTGGTGCTCAAGAATATTGAGATCAATAGAGGTTAATGGCAACAGAGTGATATTATTAGACTTTGGAAATCAAGTAGGATGATCTAGTATGTTTTTTAGCTTTCAAATTATTTTTCAATACATATTTTAATGTTGTAACCTGAAACAACTTCATTAAATGTAAATATTTAAGCAATTATTAAAGTACCAAAATCTGTGGCAATAACCCATAACAGCATAAGTCAGTTTTGGTTACTTTTCAGGAGAGGCATTTGAAGTTGTTGGCATTATTTGAAGCGATTTTACAAACAAATACATAACCAAAAGCGCAGTTGTTAAGTTTTTAAATGATAAACTTGACTTTTCTTTGATTTGAAATTTTAATTTCATTAAAATTCTCTTATTAAACTGTGATTTTGAGCAAAAAATCGACTAAGTGCAGTTACTCCAGACAAAATGTATGAAACGATTTGGGGAAAAATGACATAACTCAACTTATCTGCAAATGTGTGATGGTATCTTACTATGGAAAAAAAGCACAATTAGACATGTGCTTATACAGTCCTCTTCACTTGATTAGACGCACCCAATTTTTTTTACATAAATTTGAATTTTTTATAAGTGTGTGCAAGAATTTTCAAACAATTGCATTTATTAGAAAGCTTATTAAGTTCTCAACAAAAAAACACCAACAAATGGTAGGTTAGTGGAAGTTAACGGTAACTTTTTCTCTTTCTTGTCTATGCTGTAAGAAAAAGTGAATTTTTTTTTGTTCACATAATTAGACGCACACGTTTAATTGGTTAATTGGTCGTGATCTGTAACGTGGTTTTGAGTTAGCTTCAAAGTTTAAGATTTAAAAAGTGTTTAATATTATTTTAAATCAAAAATGGGAAAAAAAAGTTTTAACCGCGGAAGAAAAAGGAAAAATTGACGCGTACCATTCCGAAGGGTTTTCCATGAGAAGAATTGCTAAAAAAATAGGCCGAATTGACCATGTAGTGAGAAATTATTTAAAAAACAGTGCTTCATATGGAACAAACTACATAGGACGGACAAAAACCGCTTTAACTCCTCAGGAGAAAAGAAAAATTATAAGAATTGCGTCAAATTCAGCTGCCTCCGCCAGCAAAATAAAGGAAAAAGCGGGGATAACTGCAAGCATCTCAACTGTTCGGCGAGCTATATTGAGTGCAGACCATCTCAAATTAAAAAAACTAAAAAAAAAGCCCCCACTAAACGCCGTACGAAAAGAACAGCGGTTGGAATTCGCACGCCTTCACATGACGTGGGATACCGAGCTTGGAAGTGTGCTGAATTGGAGAAACGTCGCTGTTCTTTTCGTACGGCGTTTAGTGGGGGCTTTTTTTAGTTTTTTTAATTTGAGATGGTCTGCACTCAATATAGCTCGCCGAACAGTTGAGATGCTTGCAGTCATCCCCGCTTTTTCCTTTATTTTGCTGGCGGAGGCAGCTGAATTTGACGCAATTCTTATAATTTTTCTTTTCTCCTGAGGAGTTAAAGCGGTTTTTGTCTGTCCTATGTAGTTTGTTCCATATGAAGCACTGTTTTTTAAATAATTTCTCACTACATGGTCAATTCGGCCTATTTTTTTAGCAATTCTTCTCATGGAAAACCCTTCGGAATGGTACGCGTCAATTTTTCCTTTTTCTTCCGCGGTTAAAACTTTTTTTTCCCATTTTTGATTTAAAATAATATTAAACACTTTTTAAATCTTAAACTTTGAAGCTAACTCAAAACCACGTTACAGATCACGACCAATTAACCAATTAAACGTGTGCGTCTAATTATGTGAACAAAAAAAAAATCACTTTTTCTTACAGCATAGACAAGAAAGAGAAAAAGTTACCGTTAACTTCCACTAACCTACCATTTGTTGGTGTTTTTTTGTTGAGGACTTAATAAGCTTTCTAATAAATGCAATTGTTTGAAAATTCTTGCACACACTTATAAAAAATTCAAATTTATGTAAAATAAATTGGGTGCGTCTAATCAAGTGAAGAGGACTGTATGAATGAACTAAAGAAATTTGGATGAAAAGCGTAAGTAGACATGTGTTTACAGGAATGAATGCAAAAAATTTAGGAAAAAAAAGCACAAGTTTACTTATGCTGCGAACTTTCGAATAACGAAATTGGTGTAATGACATAAGTAGTTCGTTTTTTTTTAATATTTGACTTGTGTTGTTTTTCCTTTTGCGAAATTGGAATTTCCCAACTTATATTTTTTTTTTTAAAGAGCTATATCTTTATAACGGCTAAAGATATCAAAATGAAAAATTAACAGATTGAAGCACAAAGGAAAAGAAAAAAATATCATCATTATGGGTTATTGGCACAGAATTATAAGAACTTCCTTCTGAAATAATGAGTAATTTGTAAGACAGAATAATAAACTTTACAACGACTACCTTCGCGGTAGTTGACAAAACCTAGAGAAGTTCCGGAGAAAGAACGAAGCAATCGTGTGTAAAAAATATTAAAATACAATGTCAAGATCAAATATGTAAACATTAAGTAAGTAAGTAAAACCAATGCACAAAAATTTAATGGACCTTATTTATTTGCTGTTAAACAAATAGGAAATAAAATATAATACTTTCTGCAACATTTCAGTTATATTGCTGAAATAATATTGGACCTTTGCCAAAATCAATTTCTTTCTTTCTTATGCAAAACAAATTTATAAAAATGTTGCTATAGGTTTTATTCGTAAAACAACAAAATCATCAATCATTGCCTAACGTACAAGGCTTTTAAAAATAGAATTGTTTTCAATTTCTTTTAATGCGCAGTTGAATTTTGGTAGATAATTATTTTGTCTAGTCGAAGTGACATACGAGAGATTTAGAAAATATTGCAAATGTGAAATTTATTCCACACTTTCTGAGTTTACTGTAAATAAAACAAAAAGGAATTGACTGATAATTTGAATTAAGCCACTGAAGCTGTTTTTAATTCATTATTCATTATTAAAAATGTTAACTGATTTAATGACTTGTTTTATTGATACATGGTTAGCGCATTTGTTTAATAAGAAGAGGTCAGGTTGTGCTTAAGCTTTTACATTTTGCAAAAGGCAGGGGTTGCAAAGGAGTTGTCGGTGTACATTGGTCTTGAATTTTTGAACATTGTAATGATTGGGAAATACAGAGAGTGGCATAGAGTTCGACATTCGCGTAGTACGGCTAAAGAATGATTCTCTATACTTGAAAGCACGTCCGAAGTTGGGCTCAAGGGTAAACTGATGGGCATTCTTAGAAGCGCGAGTATTACTGGCGAATTGGAGGAAATGCAACTGGCTATTTTTCCAGAGCACTAACCGAAGAAGTAACTTTAGAACAGAGAGAGACATGAAACGTTACGACGGTGATCCAGCGAATGGAATGGCGCAGTGATGTCTCTATCACCGATCATTCTTACGGCTCTTTTTTGAATACCATCCAAGAGACTTAAGTATGTATAGCTGGAGCTCCAGCCCAGAGATGGGAGTTATACTCAAGCATCTAATAGATACTAGCCATAATAGACGAGGAGAAGAATCTTTTGCAGCGTCTTAAGAAACCCAAACATCTTGCGGCATTTTTGGCGGCATCGCATATGTGCTCATTCCACAAAAGGTGGTCAGTGATACACATACCGAGAATGTCGAGATGTTCGGTCTCTTTAATGCAAGCGCCACTCATGGACAGTGGCAAAGAGGGTATACGTATACCGTATACCTCGCTTTAACGATACAAGACAGCATTGGGTTTTCGAAGCATTTAACTCTAGACGGTTTTTTTATTCCCCATTGTTAAGTGCTTGTTAAGTCAGAGTTTAGTGAGCTTATTATATTTTTCCTTTCAAGTTCCACGTCCGAAGAGGAGCGATTCATCGATACCGAAAGCACGCATTTTCAATAAAAGAGCAGGATGGTAGACTTTATCAAATGCCTTTGAAATATCAAGTGCAACAATCTTACTTTCTCCAAAACAATGTAAAGACTTGTTCCACTGTTCGGTGAGATAAACAATCAAATCACCCGTGGAGCTGTTGCTGCGAAAGCCGTACTGCAGGTCAATAAGGAGCTTTTGAAGGTCTTCGAGATATATCTTGAGCTGATAGTTTATCAGCGTTTCCATGACCTTAGAAAGAACGCGCATAAGTGCAATCGGTAGATAAATTGGAGGTAGAAGATTATTCGCCTTTTTTGGGATTGGCTGGACAAATGCTGTTTTCCAACTGCTCTGATCGAGCGTAGAAGAAAAAGATAGATGGAAAAGCTTACGCACGGTTTTGAACACCTCTTCAGAAAGAAGAAAAGAAATTTGTCCCAGCGAATTATTGACGCGCTCAGAAAATGTCAGTGTCATGTCACTCTTTGGCAGCGAAGAGTTGGAGGCGAACTGCCTAGGAAAAAGATTAGCTTTCGCGAGTGAGCTAACAACTGTAGGGTAGGGTCATTGTCAACGACCGAAGGGACTGAAGAATAGGAAGAATTCTTCATATATTTTACAAATGCACGGAAAGAAATGAAAAATCAGTAATCACGAATTTCCATGTCGTAAACTATGAAAAATCTTTTTTTTTGTAAATCATCCCCATTTTTTCGTAAAATGAGAGTCAAAATTGTAATTCAATCTTTATTCCGTCTAAATTTACAAAACTGTATAATTTGAGAATTACGAAAAAATGTCATGATTTTAGATTTCCATTGTAAGAGCAATTTACAAATTTTGTATTCCTAATTTTAAACATTTGGAGCATGATATAAATTGTACGACTAAATAATTCTGATTTACAAAATCAAAGATCGAGATTTATGATCTCAATATTCTAAAAACAAAGCTCTTGAAGCTAAATGAACGAATTGATCTTAGACAATGTAGTTTATAAAAATATTTCCTGAATTAAAAAATAGGTGTTTATTAAATCATGAATTCTTATCGCACTTTACTACTTTTGAATCCAAACTGTTTTTTTTTTGTTACGATTCTTGAATCGTAAATTACGACAGTATTTCCTGAAAAAAAAACGTTTTGTGTTGTTTATTTATTCCCTAGTTTTCATGCGGTCGAAAATCAATTCCAATTTTATAAAGCGTCAAGTAGCTCAGTGGGTAGAGGTGCCGATCAAGAGACCGTCGTCGTGCATTCTCATGCCTGGGTTCGAATCCAAGCAGTGCGGAGTGACGGATTTGTAAAAAAAAAATAGTCGCCACTAAGCAGTGCAGAATGAGAAGGAAGTACGGAGATTGATCGGGGAGGAGAGAGAGGAAGGGAGAATATAGTACAGGGGGAAGGGCGAGGAAGGGAGAGAGAAAAAGAGGCGAGATCCCCCCGAAACGGAGATGGTGTGGGGGGGGGGGAACAAAACGGAAAATTTACGTAATTTTGACAACTGGCTGATCGTAAATTACGCTCCTGAATCGTAAATGCTTTTTTTGGTTATGATTCAAAAGTGTAGAATTACAACTATTGAGTCGTAGTGTCTTCATTTTCCTCTTTTTCGTAAATTACAAACACGAATTCGTAATATTTGATTCCCAATCCAAGGTCCATAACTAGATTCATTTTTCGTGATTTACCGCTTGTTTTTCTTGATTTGATCTTCGATTTCTTTATGTGTGGGCAAAAATCTTACTGCCTTTGGGGCATTGCAGTATTTTTTTCCTTAATTTTTGGTCATGCAAAAACTTGGTCCGTCGAATATGGGCATTGCAGGCCTCCCTGGCTTGTTTAAACTTATTCCGGTTTTCCTCGGAAATTTAATTTTGAATAGCATAACTTTTAATACTGTTAGCACAAAAATTAGATTGCCTACGAAAGACCGCAGATTAAAATCTTGTTCACAAAATCTCGCAAACTAAAATCTTGTTTCTTAAAATCCTGCAGTTACAAAATTTTAGAAAATTAAGATTTTTTACACTATGATTTTGCGTATCGAGACTTTGAAAAGGCGAGATTTAAAAAGAAGATATTTTAAGAACGAGAGATTTTGTAATATGAAATTTCAGCAAATTTGCGGGATTTCCTTAAAAGTGATTTAAGTCTGCGGTCAAAAATAGTGCTCCAACAAACATTGTATTTTCCATCAAAACTTTGAGCAACTTCATAACTCCAATATACATTTTTTCTATCCGCAAATTCAATTCAACATATTTTCCGGCTAACTCAGTCAGTAGAGCAAGAGAATCATGCATTTATACATAACGATTCAGATACTTCTCGATGTATTTCACACCCTTTAGAACAAAAATGGCATGAAAGTGTTATTAATTTCCTTTTGCCTTAGTGCTTAGTCATTGTCAATCCTCCTCAAACGTTTAACATGACTTTCGCCATACAAATTCAATCCAAATAAAAATTCATGTCTTATCATGTCTTCGAAAGTACTTTTCTACGTTTCTTCTTCAATACGTTTTGGTGTGTGTATGAACTGACCTTATGTAATACATATTAACCCTATGTCGTTATCATTGCGCACCAAAATTTATGACTGTTTCGTTTTTCGTGAAAAAAATGCACCTGGAGCACTAGTGGAAAATTTCCAAAAATTTTCTTTTACTTGTCTGTCAAAAAAAAAAAAAAATCTTATTGGAAAATTTCAATCTTGTTCACTCTTGTTCAATCATTAAATTATTGTTAGGTAGGTGCCTTTTATATTTTTTGATAAACCTAAAGCGGAAGTCGTGATTAATGTTATTTTTTTTTTATCTTGAAAGCGGTGTTCGTAGAAAGACAAGTATTCACATATTTTTAGCAGAAAAGAAAGTTATACCGCATTAAAATATCAACCTGGACGGTATTTCTACCCCTTCTTTCGCTTGAATCTATTTTAAATTTTCCAACAAGAAAATGTTCATTAAAACATTGAAGAGCGCCGTGTGTACCTTAAAATTTCAATTTATCTTTATTTTTATCGAACTTACATCAAAGTCATAGCTGAACGAATATTCCAAGACAAACCGGCACGGTTACACTTTTAGAAAATTGATTTATTTACCGATTTTTAATTGAATTTTTCTCCACGAAAACTACAGCAAAATTTATGGCCACTTAAGTCACCTTTTGCGGTTTTTCAGATTTACAAATCCACTAAAATTGCAAGAGATTTTTTTTTTTTGTCATGTAAGAACATGGGTTGAAAATGAAGAATATACACATGTGTATACTAGCGAATAAGAAAAATATTTACTCGAGTTGAGTGGATTTTTTTGTTTATACATTTAGGTCGATGGTGTTGGTGAAATAGAAAATAAATGCAGAAGGGAATATTTACAAGTTGAAGAGAGATGACCACACTTTAGTCTTTGGGTTGTTTCTATTTCAGGTTCGTTTGTTTGGGATTTTTTTTGTATTTACTCTGCGCATGAGTTTCGGAACTCTTGTGGACTAAGTGAAGCCAAGTTGTTTGTTTTTCCCGTTATATTTGTTTTAATGGCGGCCATTCTATTAGAACAAAAGGATTTTTCTTTTCCATTCCTAGGTATTCTTTTTTACGACGGTTTTTGTCCAGATTTTCATTTTCTTTTCTTTTTATTGCTGCCTTTTATACATCAAGAAGTTTCTCTTTCTGAATTTCACAACTTTTTCTCGAAAATCTAGCAATATTGGACAAAAATATTACTTTTATTCAAGGTTCGAGCTCTTCTCACACAATGTGTAACGTTCGACAAATTAAAACACGAACGACGTTCAAATTAACGAACATTCGATTCTCATAATACAGTGAGATCCAACTTCGAAATACGTGTGACATTAAAGTCGAATGTAAAGTTCTCGATTCGCCAACCGTAATACGAAAATCTTACACTCACATGTTTTTAAGTTCGACTCGCCAGCGGTAATAGGGGCCTTACAGCCCTATTCTGGCGCTGAGAGGGTCTCAAGTCTCAAATTTTTAAGACTAATTTTTTGAGAGGTTTTTTGTTAGGTGATCTCAAATTCGTATTCTGCAAATTCGGTCTTAAGAAACCTCTCAAAAAAATTCACCACAGGAAGGTAGGTACATTTTTTTTGTTTTGGCAGGACTGTTTTCTAATTAAAATGAAAAAGAATTCAAAACAGCAACATATAAGTGGGAAATACAGTTTTAAAACAAAATAAAGAAAACTATGGAGTCGATCGGTAAGAAATTAAATAAAACGTTTAATAATTTGTATTTCTATTAATATTTTTATAAATTATATTAGGCACTCAAAAAAGTAAACGCACAACAAGGTAGCAGCCATGGGAAAGAAAATAAAGAACTGAAATAAACTTTTATTAGAAGAACAAAATAATAAAACAAAAAAATAAAAGATAAAATATGATACTCGTACATACTCGAATGACAAATGGCAAAGAAGATGGTTGTTCGTCGTGCTGCTCTAGGTCATGAATAAAGTCCCAGCACAAAGTTTTGGGCAGCCGAAAAAATTTTGTGAATGTTTCCTCTTGAAGAGAAATGGATCATTAATTTCTCTCAATTTTTTGAGCATTCTCCTCCGCTCCAATCTTAAAAATTAGTTAATTAAAAAATAAAAACATAATTCCATTTCTATAAAATAATAAAATTCTTACTTTTCATTCTCTTCCAAGAGATGTATTAAAATGAACATGTCCATATTTTGCCTTCTTCTTTGTATAAAAAAAAAAAAAACAAACGCAGTTGTGATGTGCCAAAGAGCAGATCTCAATTTTAAAGATTTTGAGATGCTAACAAGTTGAGAGGTTTTCGCCAGAATACCAAAAAAGTCTCAAAATCAAATTCACCCCGAATTGAGAGGTCTTTATTTTTTGAGAGGTCACCAGAATAGGGCTGTATTAATCAAACAAAAATAATTGCGGAAATTGGATCATCTAAATTGCAATTGATTGGGAAAGATTGAGTGTGGAAGAGAGTTCCACATTCGTGTAGTTCGGCTAAAAAACGAGTATCTGTGCTTAACAAAGTGTCCGAAGTTGGGCTCGAGCGTGAGCTGAAATTGATGCAGGTTAGGTAGGTGTAACCGTCACACGTAGATCAATGTAGATCCACTGTGATACCCTGATGTACTGTTACTTCAAAAAAAATAAATAACCTATGAATCATGTGGTTCGTCTAGCCATTAAGAGTTCTTGACAAAGCTCAGCAAGCTTTTGCCTGGCAGTTCGGATAGTTCCTCTAGTTCTTTAAAGAAGAAGTTGCCTAGAGTTTTCTTCCTATAGTAAGACAGAGTGAAGGACAGTTCCAGAGAAAATTAGTAGTATCTTAATGCTCGTCTTCATTACCACAGCCCCTACAAAGTTCATTGGTACTAAGGCCCATCTTCTTTTTACGGTAACCAAGTAGGTTATGCCCTGTTTTCATACTAATAAGGGATCACAAATAGTGTTTATTAAGAATGAAAATCCTGTCGGATCTTTTCTTATCGTATCTAGGTCATAGTTTCCTGGTATTAACACTTCAGGTTTCTAGGAGATTCCATCTATCGTTGGATTTTTGAAGGACAATTTTACTGACGTTCTGTTTCAGTTCACATGAGAATGAGAGGTGAATGAGAGAGGGGTCCGTGCTGAGCCTTCCCTTGCAAGCTCATCCGCTTTTTCGTTACCTGGCACATCGCTGCGGCCAGAAACCTAGCAGAGTCTTACGTTATGCTGTGTACCAAGAACCTTTAGATCTTCACGACAGCAAGATACAAGCTTCGACTTGATTTGAGTGGCAGAGATAGCTTTTATTGCTGCTTGGCTATCAATGTAAAAAGTGATGTCCGTGCGTGATATCGCTACCATGGAAATATGTTTAGCAGTGTTTTTCACTGCCAAAATCTCGGCTTGGAAGACGCCGCTATGGTCGCGGAGCCTGATAGAATTGGTAAGGTTGAGGCTTTCTTAGTAGAAACCTGCACTTACTCCAGTGTTCATTTTTGAGCCATCAATGTACAACATGGTAAAAGTTGAGCCAATAGTATATTGCACACTATTTTCCCAATCTAGTCTATTGGGGAAGCTAGTACCAAACGATTTGTCGAAATCTAAGTAAGGGGTCATATAGTCCGTGCAGATATTCTTACCTACGTATTTCGTACGAATAGCTGCGTGGCCACTCTGGCTGATGCAACTAAGCCCAAGTATAAGCGGATCACTTCGTACGACCCCATCTGCGGCACTAGACACCCTACTCTATCTAACACCTCTGGACATAATCAGCAAACAAATAGCTGCTAGTTCTGCTATTCGCCTGAATGCCTCTTCACAGTGGACTAACAACAACATTGGCCACTCTGTTATTCATAACTATTTAGAATCAATCCCTAAGCACACAGACTACACCATTCCTCAACTACAGTTCGATAGAAACTTTTAAACTTCTATCCCTCCCCGTTCCTTCTGGGAAAATAAAACATTCCTGGAAGACGAGGCAATCCACTTCTATACAGATGGATCGAAAACTAATGATGGGGTTGGTGGAGGTGTGTACTCCGAACGACTAAAACTAAGTCTCTCATTCAGCCTTCCAAATCATTGTAGCGTGTTCCAGGCAGAACTTTTGGCGATTAAGGAGGTCCTGTCCTGGCTCAGAGAAAACGTGGTATCCACATCTGATATCCGGATCTTCTCAGACAGTCAGGCAGCTATAAAATCCCTGGACTCTGTCTCTACAAACTCGATTACGGTCCAAAACTGTCGATCGTCTCTAATGGAGATGGCACAACAGTTTAACATTCACCTTCACTGGGTGCCGGGCCATAGAGATATTCCAGGAAACTGCAAAGCCGACGAACTCGCCAAACATGGTACAACATTACCCATTAAACCACAAATGGCTAATATTGGTATACCAATCGCTACATGTAAACTTTTGCTACAACAAGATGCTATTAAGAGAACTAACATCAGGTGGGATAACATAACCACCTGTCAGGCAACGAAAAACATTTGGCCAAATTTGGACTTAAAGAGATCCAAATGCCTGATATCTCTAAGCAGATTGCATATAAGCTCCTTAATTGGTGTCATTACCGGACACTGTCTAATTGGAAGACACGCTGCGCGACTGGGCATATTTTCTAATGACTTCTGCAGAAGCTGTATGGATGAGGAGGAGGAAGAGACAGTTCTTCACCTCCTCTGCACCTGTCCTGCTCTTGCTCATAAACGTAGGATTCACTTAGGAGAATACTTCTACAATGATCTAAACGATCTCGAACACATTAACTTAAATAATCTTCTACGTTTCGTAAGGAACTCTAATTGGTTTCAATGAGCTTCGAAGAATAGCCTTCCTAGATTCATGTGGTATCACAATGGGCCTTTGATTGGCCTAAGTGTGTCTTTTAACATCCATGACAGCCACTTTAACCTAACCTAACCTAACCTAACCTAAGCCCAAATTATTACACTTGCATTTCATATAGCTTAGAGAAGCTTTTGACTGATTTGTAGGATACTTGTTAACATTCCTTAAAAGTTGTATTCGGTTAACTACACGCAGTTAACGTAGAAAATGAACTGACGCAAACTACTCTGCCATCTCTGCTTAAAATTTTACATCTAACGTCTTATATCCTACACAAACTGTTCTGCATAATGTGTGTATCTACCTATATTTATTTCGTGAGGGATTTTCCTCTTATTTGATAAAAATGATTCCAATATAGTAGTAACAGACCATCCCTGATGCTAATTGGTATAAACACTTGTCAAAATCCACACACAACTCGTCTACACCTTCAACACCATCGACCATCTATCCCCCTTCTCTCTGGAAATAACACAAAAAAGAACATCTAAGATCCATCCCACATACCATCAGCCAGATGTCGCCTCTAGTAAACGAATCCACCACCACAAAACTATTCTTGCATTCAGCAGTAACTCAACTTCAGAAAAGACAACAAAATACCTGTGAGGTGTGCTAGCCAAAGAATCGATTTTTGTGTGTTTTTTTTTTATCTCAACAAATTTTTTAATAAACCAGAAAATACAAACAGTCTTCCGAAAATCACATAACGCCGTGAAATGTATTAAATTTAACACGAAAACACATCCGCCTTGGATTCAACTTAGAGAAAAATTCACCCAAAATGGCATTCCTGTGTCCCGTCAGAATACGTCGAGGAAAAAAGAAAAAATGTGAGTTGAACATTTATTTTTCTTACACAGAAATAAAATGAATGAATTTTCCCACCAGTCAAGTTAAAACCCAAATTGAAAATTATTAAAATTTCTTTCATTTCGTTTTTTTTCTTCTGTGAAAATCTTAAAACGAAAGAGTTCATGCAAAAACTTGTTTTTATTTCCACACCACATTTTCTTCTTGGTTGACAACACTAACAACAACAATTACTCTTTGGTGCAATCAAGTGCATCACCTGTTGCTATATGAGTGTAATGTAATCATTTTTCGTACTTCCTCAGCTTCCAACAACGACGTGGATAAGGAACTCTCTCGACCGGGATCCGGTCTAGGGCTTAATCATGGAATGGGACGTATAACTGGCTCGGCGAGCATTGAGACACTTGTTCGAGTGGGAATAGAAAAGGAACATGGACTTAGTCCAGACTCAAAAATGGTTGTTCTGCATGACTTCACTCCGTGTGTGGACGATGAGCTGGAAGTGAAGCGAGGACAAATAGTGAATATACTCTATAGAGAGAATGACTGGGTTTATGTAATTGGACAGGACACTCGACAAGAGGGTTTTATACCACACTCTTATTGTGCGCCTTACAATACTCAGTTAGCCGACTTAGCCATTAAGAAGAAGCTACCAAGAGATCAGAGTCTGCCGAATGATTTAACCGAAGGCATTCACAGCGATGCCATTAAATTAGAGCTGCTGGACGATCCATTGCCTCAATTGGGTGGAGGAATTGGCATCGTGGGTGGAGGAGGTGGTGGCAGTGGAGGTCTGAGCAATGGAATGCAATCACCCTTGAAGAACTCCCAGGCAAGTTTAAGCTCAGAGCCGGATTTCTTGCCATTTGCCAAAGATCCCAGTGGCCGATACATAGTTCTGTATACATTCATTGCTCGGGATGAGAATGACGTCTCCGTGGAGCGGGGTGAATTTGTGACTGTTCTCAATCGAGAAGACCCCGATTGGTATTGGATTGTGAGAAGTGACGGACAGGAGGGTTTCATTCCCTCGGGCTTCGTGTATCCAGCTGATAGTGTATTACAAACTAAGCCAATAGGTGGACAAAGTCCGGGAAAACACCTAAATCCAGATTTGTGTGCAAATAATGGAACCATCGGCAACAATAACAATAATCCTTTGCAAAATGGTCAGATTGGACCTCAAAATAATGCCGGAAATGCAACTGTCATTGGTGGTGGCAGTGGACAAATAACACAGCCGATAAACAACAATTGTGGAGCGTTGCAAGCAGCCGCAGGTGGTGGTCCGCCTCCTCAGCAACTTGGAGTAGGAGCCGATGATTTGCGGTATCATGGAACAGAATTGGTCATGTTGTATGACTATAAGGTATGAAATTTCTCGCCCATAATTTGTTTCAATAATTAACTTCTCTTGTGGTTCCATTTAACAGGCTCAAGCTCCTGATGATTTGTCGGTGAGGCGTGGCGACTGGATTTATGCCGATCTGAACAATCAAACTGTGGATGGCTGGCTATGGGCCTATGCACCGAAAACCCGCAAATATGGTTTCATACCGAAAGCGTATGCACGTCCCCCAGCCATGACAAGTCTCTAGAGACTAAAATTTTTATTCTATTTAAGTTATTTCAAAAGTTAAACAACAAATTATGATCGGATAGTGTTTGTATATTTAAATTTAGAATTTTACTCCCGTAAATCTTCCATTTGCTTTAATCTATGAGATGAATTAGGTATTCTAGCAATAAAATTAAGACCGTTATATCCTAACAAAATGCATAGAAAATAAATGTATAAGGAAAATGAATATTATGTTGGTTCGTTGGTTTTGTTGCGAAATTATGAAGATGAAATCAAGAATGTGGGTATTTTGTTGTTTGGAATGCTGTCAAAGATATGGAGAAACAACACCTTACGCTTAAAGACCAAGCTACGACTGTTCAAATCTTGAATCCGTGTGCACCTCTTGGAAAGTAACAGCCACTGGCACAAGAAAACTTCAAACGTTCTTCTACAGATGTCTCAGAAACATATCGAGGATTTTCTGGCCCAAACCAGTAATCTATAGACTCTATTATATACGAAGACGAAAGTGGCAGTGGACTGGCAATAGCCACATGCTTCGAAAAGGCGATGGCATTGTGAGTCAAGCTTGCAGTGGAACCATCGTTACCACTTGAAAAAAAAATGGGACCGAAGTAGATTTTAGGAAAAAGCAAAGTAGATTGCAAAAAAAAAATGGAAGTAGATCGAATAAATTTGCGATTTATTATACCCTTTATTAGGCCAAAGATACAGTGAGTTAGGAAGAAAGGAAGGGGATGGAACTCCGTCGGTGTACATTGGACTTGAATTCTTGTAACGATTGGGAAGTACAGAGTGTGGAAGAGAGTTTCACATTCGCGTAGTACGGCTAAAGAATGATTTGCTATACTTGAGAGTAGGTCCCAAGTTGGGCTCGAGGGTTAACTGATGGGCATTCCTGGAAGCGAGGGTATTACGGTTGAATTGTTTTAGGGCAGGAATGCAACTGGCTATTTCACAAGAGCACTAACCGTAAAAGTAGCGATAGAACGGAGAGAGACATGAAATGTTACAACGGCGATCTAACGAATTGGATGGCGCGGTGATCTCTCTATCACCTATCATTCGTAGGGCTCTTTTTTGAATACCATCCTGGATGTAGCTGAAGCACCAGCCCAGCGATGAGAGTTGTACTCAAGCTTTGGACGAATATAGGTCTTATAATACAAAACGGATCCCTGGGGCACAACAGCATTTATGTTGTGAGTTTCAGACTTGAATCCGTCCAAGTGAGTGTTTCCATGGCCTTAGAAAGAAGGGACGTGAGTGCAATGGGACGATAATTGGAGGGAGAAGAAGATTCCCCTTTTTTAGAATTGGCTAGACAAATGCTGTTTCCAAACTGGTCGGAACGAGCCCAGAAGGATAGGATAGATGGAAAAGCTTATTCAATGGTTTTGCCAGCGTGGAAGAACGCCTCTTCAGAATTAAAGCGGGGATGCCATCCGGACCAGCGGATTTATGTTGAGATCCCTTAGGACTCTAGCCCCAACACGAGTGCGAAGAAGATTTGTCCCATGGAATCATTGACGCGCTGAAGAACTGACGGAGTCATGACACTCTCTGGCATCGAAGAGTTGGAGGCGAACTACCTAGCAAAAAGGTTAGCTTTCACGAGAGAGCTAACAAATGGAGCCTATAGGGACCGAAGAAGAAGAAGAATTCTTCATATTTTGTACAAAAGACCAAAAATTCTTACTGCATTTGGGACATTACAGTATTTTTTGCCTTAATTTTTGGTCATTTAAAAATTTTGTCCATCGAATATGGGCATTGCAGGCCGGCTTGTTTAAACTTATTCCGGTTTTCCTCGGTTGGGGATCCTTGAAGTATCTCAGCCTGAAACATTGCAGCCTTCCAGGAAATGGTCCCTCGCATGCACTCTCCAGTCACCAAAGACAAGCGCTCTTGCACCCGCAATCACTTGGTCCTTGTACTGTATGTTCGGTCTTCGTTGTCGTCTCGAACCTGTAGGCTGCGATGAGAAGACTTCCTTGGCTGGAGCTTTGTCGTCGATGTGGCCGAGCCAATGTACTCGTCTTTTCTTGGCTTTCTGGACTACATCCACATCTTGGTACAGCTCTTACAGTTCGCGGTTGAACCTTCTCCATTTGCCCTCGTCGCATACGGGACCGAATATCCGTCGAAGAATTTTTCTTTCGAAAGTGCCCACTATCATTTCACCTTGTTTACTTATCGTCTAACGCTCGGCGCCGCGCCGTAGAGTAGGACTGGTAAACCAAAGTCTTGTATAGCAGCCACTTTGTCTTTCGGGTGAGGAGTTTTAAACCCAGTTGTTTTGCCAAACCGAAGCAGCAGCGGTTCACTAGGGTAATTTTTCTTCGGATCTCCACTAAAGGTGCCGTTTGTGGGATTGATGTTTGTTCCAAGGTAGGTGAACTCCTTAACTACCTCGAAATTGCTGCTACCAACAGACGTTTTGTCCTAGGCGGTGGACAGATTCTGTTTTGTTTGTTGATAGCATGTACTTTGTTTTGTCCGCATTCACTTCAAGACCAACGAGCTTCGCTTGTTCTTCAATCGCTGTGAAGGCCTCAAGCACAGCTACACGATGATGAGTCTAAAAATGTAATCAGCTTACACTCGTTCCTAATCTTTAATTGATCTGCGTATTGTTTGAACAGCTTTTCGTAGGAAATTTGGAAATCGTTAAGCGTGCTTATCGTTATCACTTATCACCATTAGCATACAATACAATTAGTCACAACTTTTTTAATCTTTCAGCTTGCCCAACAATGAGTGCGGTAACACATGAAATTGAAATCTTCTTTATGGGATTTCGTATTTCGTCTCATAATTGAAACAAATGCTTGCTTAGAGAAAACACATGAAAGTTCACGCATCAAAATATAAAATATTTATTCTTACAGTAAAAGGGAAAGAAATACAGTTAAATAGTAACATCCACCTCAGTTAGATTTTCTTGTCTAAATTACTTTAACGGCTACGATAAAATTAATGCAAATAAAATAATGGATAAATATGTATGTCTCTTTGTTAAAATATAGTTTTTGAGAATGTTCAACTTGCAGCAACAAAAGTCTTCAAAAGTTTAACTTAACTAATCTTTAACCGATAATTGGGTATTGCTTTGAATATAAACCGAAAAGCTATTCTTTGAGAATATGTCTTTTCTCTTTTGTTAACATTAACTTTTGCTATTTTCAAATATAAAATAGATTGGAGCTAAACTACTGTTGTAACAATTGCTGATAGCGTCTTGACGATGTAGTTGTGACCTTGCGGTTGTCTTATTGTTGTGACGCTCTGGGCAGTTGGGGGTTTGATGTTTTGGTAGAACCATTTGGGGTGCAATTGGGACATTTGATTGAGATTTTCCTGGAAGAAAACCAAGAATTAACAGAGGGAAGTTCAGAAATCAAGAGAACTTACTTTAAACTCTCTCTGAGCTGGTCATTCTCCATCAGAGCAGCACTGAGTTTCTGTTGCGCGCTGAGTATCAAATCATTCTTGCTGCTGATTTGCATCTTTAGATGTGCTATGGTTTCTTCTTGTGCTTCGAAAATTGCCTGTGAAATGAGTATTAAGTGAGAAAAATCAACAAACATAAAGCCCTGAAAGCCATACCCTGCACTCTTCCATGCTCTCGGAATAAGTCGGCGGCTCGTCCAGACAGAAGAAGTCTCGCACCAACTTGAACTTCCGTAGTTCCTCCTTCGCCATTATCGAATTCACAAACATCTGGAGGCCCTGCACTCTATTGTCCAAGAACACCGAATTGAAATTATCCCCGAATATCTTCTTTCGCGGCAGCTGGAGTGTCAACGTGGGAAAGGCCTGCTTCAGTTTGTTATTCAGACGAACAAAGTCGGTGTAGCGCCGCAGAACCAGCCAGCAATCGTTGGTGAAGGGATTCTCCACTCGCAGCTTGTACACTGTGAATCTGGCGCGCTCCTCCATCACCTCGTAGCCGATGATGGGAATACGAACAGCACTGGTGTCCGAAAAGCCAGACCTTTCTCCGAACTCAGAGGAAGGCGTTGACGGCACACCTCGATTGAAGCGATTCGAATTCGAAATACTGCACTCACTCATGCGTCTGCGAGTTTCATTGAGTGATATGCTGTTTTGCGACGTGCTAGTCGCCCTGCTCTCGGCATAGCTGGATCGCGAGAGATATCGATCGCTGTGGGCACCTTGAAGAGGCATTGTGTCATGCATTCGTCGAACTGTTGCACCACCACCCAAAGCACCAGCAGCAGCGCTACTGTGAACTGTGTTATGCACGGAGATCGTCTTTAGACACACCTCTGATTTAGCACCAATTAGATTCGAATTTCCCTTGAAGGAAGCTGCTAATTTTTGCACATCACCATCAGATTTGGATGTCAGTTTCGACGAGTATAGAGACAAATGGTGGCCAACTGGGTCGGGTCTTGATATGTCTGGATATGAGCGGGAGAGTTTTCGAAGTTCTGGCTGAGCTTCGGGTGAGAATTTTCGTGGTCGTGACGCTGGTAAGTATTTCCTGTAGGGTTTAGAGCTGTCGCGTTTTTTTATTGCACGTAGGGACATGTTTTCTTGCTAGCAGTAGTTGGCAAATAACACCAACCCAAAGTGTTGTTTGGAATGTTTTTGACTTTCTGTTGTAACTTGCATAATATTCAGCAGTTTTGTGGGGGTTTGAAATGTTTCGCTGAATTTTTAATTTGAAATAATTTAACTTGGGTCGAAAATAATTTTTGTGCAATAAGTGAAAAGCGAAAAATTAAGGAAAAACACAACGAAAATCAACAAGAGAGCAACAAGCGAACAAGAAAATTATGACAAATGGCAGATTTTTGACAGGTGGCTCTTTTGCTAGTTGAATGGGTTCAGTTTAGGACTGTTTGGTTAGAAAATTGAAAAGGATCCATTCAATTCAGAATAAAACAGAACCAATTTAACAGTAATCTTTAATTTATTTACTTTTTAACAGTTTTCATTTTAGTGTTTTCTTCCTCACGGGACCTCAATTCTTCCAGTTGTTTCTTTGCAGCATTGATCTCTTCCTGGCTGACAGTCACTGGGACTTTACATTCTTGTTGTTCTTTGCGTATAAATTCCAGATTTTTAATTTTTTCTTCCAAAAACGGGATTTGTTGTGCTTGAAGTTTCACTCGATATTCCTCCAGCTTGTTCTCCTTGAACTGTTCACAATGAATATCGGTTAATTTGCGAAGCGACTCCTTGCGAGTAATCCAATGGAAATGACTGGGCGGTGATTTGTAGACCAAGTCCAATTTCTCAAGTATCCATTCGAAACGTTTGTAGTCCCAACGTCTCAGGTATTTGAGGTATTTCTTGCGCTTGTCGATCAATTCTTTCAGATAAACTTTGACTTTTACGTCGCGGGGGAATTTTTCCATATGGGCCTGGAAGACACGAATTGTCGCCGTGAATTTGGCCACTGTGTGGGAGATGAGGTTAAGAATTATTTCTATGGACGAGAATAACGAGTTTTGAAAACTTACACCTAGCTTCCATTGACCCAAGATCGAGTGGATGTCTTTGAACTTCTTTTATAAGCAATTCACGGTAAAGGTTGTTTGTGAAAACTTTTGGGTTGTTTTCAAGACGGAAGAGCGACTTTACAACGTCGTCGGCCCTAGAGAGATTTGTGATGATTTATTGGCATAAGTACGGCTATGTCTTAATTGAACTTACTCCTTTAATTCTTTCGAATCGCGGAACTCAGGCAAAATATCTTTCGGGTTGATGGGAGGCAGTTTGGAGAGATCGCCACTTTTTTCGGGTCGTATGCAGGGAATTTTTTCGGGTCTATTCCACTTGATTTTCAGGTCGGATTTGAAGGCATATTCTCGCACCGATTGCCTGGCAATGATATTGACCGTGCGAAGACAGTTCATGAATTGCATTTTATCGCTTTTATTTAAAATTTATCCGAAAAATATGAATAAACTTCGATAGGAGGAAAATAAAAATTCAACCATCAGGTTATGTCACTTGTCAGTTGCCATACAAACGTCAAATCCACATTACTGCGTACGTTCCAGGGTGATGAAAAACAAAAAAGTAATGCCAAGTTCCATTATTTTGGGAAAGACTTAAGTACAGTACACACGAATACCATTTTGGAAATTCTGTGTACAAATTCCTAAACTTTAATACTTAGGCCGTAGGTGAATTGGACGAATTGCGTTTAAAATACTGATTAAATTTACAGCCCTATTCTGGCGACCTCTCAAAAAATAAAGACCTCTCAACTCGGGGTGAATTTTATTTTGAGACTTTTTTGGTATTCTGGCGAAAACCTCTCAACTTGTTAGCATCTCAAAATCTTTAAAATTGAGATCTGCTCTTTGGCACATCACAACTGCGTTTGTTTTTTTTATACAAAGAAGAAGGCAAAATATGGACATGTTCATTTTAATACATCTCTTGGAAGAGAATGAAAAGTAAGAATTTTATTATTTTATAGAAAGTGAATAGTGTTTTTATTTTTTAATTAACTAATTTTTAAAATTGGAGCGGAGGAGAATGCTCAAACAATTGAGAGAAATTAATGATCCATTTTCTCTTCAAGAGGAAACATTCACAAAATTTTTTCGGCTGCCCAAAACTTTGTGCTGAGACTTTATTCATGACCTAGAGCAGCACGACGATCAACCATCTTCTTTGCCATTTGTCATTCGAGTACGTACGAGTATCATATTTTATCTTTTATATGTTTGTTTTATTATCCGCCAGTTGACTCCAAAGATCCATTACCCGATTAGGACTCGTTGGATCGTTTTTATTCGCAAGGAGTTTTGGATTTTTCTTCGCAAACTCGATGAAATAACTGAGTTGCTCCCTTGTTGTGCGTTTACTTTTTTGAGTGCCTAATACAATTTATAAAAATATTAATAGAAATACAAATTATTGAACGTTTTATTTAATTTCTTACCGATCGATTCCATAGTTTTCTTTATTTTGTTTTAAAACTGTATTTCCCACTTATCTGTTGCTGTTTTGAATTCTTTTTCATTTTAATTAGAAACAGTCCTGCCAAAACAAAAAAAAATACCTTCCTGTGGTGAATTTTTTTGAGAGGTTTCTTAAGACCGAATTTGCAGAATACGAATTTGAGATCACCTAACAAAAAACCTCTCAAAAAATTAGTCTTAAAAATTTGAGACTTGAGACCCTCTCAGCGCCAGAATAGGGCTGTTAACCACTAATGTCATATTTTAGCCTGCTCCGCAGCAAGTGTAATTTTAATACATTTCATTCAACACAGTGTCAAAATTTAACCAAACGTCGTTTCAACCACTTTTTAACGCAATTCGCACACGGCTTTAATCTACAAATGGTTATTCCTTCTATTTTCTTATTAAGATCAAATAGAGGCAATAATTGATTTAAATATTACAATGGGCCTTTTCTTCTGGCCAAAGTGTGTGGGTATCCGCAGTCACTTTAACCCACAAAGGTAATCGAAGATTGCATTATTGAAACCGTGTTATGCTCAAAACAGATGTGCAGAATTTCTGCACGCAGCGCTGCATGCAGCGCTTCAAGCAAAACACACGTGCAGAAACTCTGCCAAGTTCTGTCAAGACAAAAACGACACCTGTCAAAATTTTATTGATTTGGTTGTTTTGTTTCATAAAATTTGAAAACAACCATCAAGGAAAAAATTGTTTTCGTTTTGCATATGCTTTTCGTGTACTGTTCGGCCGTGGCTTAGTGGTAGGTAGGTAAGGTGCGTTAGCTGCTAAGCAGAACGTTGTAGGTCCTCTCAATTCTTCACACGCACCCAGAGAATTGTTGATGAGATTAAGCCACTTAGGCCTTGGCTCTTCAAGAGCTGCCGCGCCTTTCTATTTTTATTTTATGCTCTTCGAGTAGGAGAAGGAAAGGTTTTGTGGACCGCAAAGAAACAAGAGAATAGGAATTACAATAATTAGTGTCTATAATGTCGAAAAGGCACAATACTTTTAAAAAAAATGTTTTGAACAACACAGTTTGTTAATTTGATTTGCGATAGCAGGCGTCCTTGTAGAGCATGTAGGGTGTTCTGGTCTCGACCTGAGATTCATAAAGGCAAACGAGAGGGCTTGAGTATAGTAGCGAGTGTAAAGCTTCGATTTTTTCACCCCAGACTTCGTGCAATCCGGGATATTTGTGCGGACATTTCATAAACAAATTAGGAATGCACAGGACTTTGAAATCATAGCACACTGCTTAACTGATTTGAATTTGAAGATACCTTCAATAGAGGCATGGGTAAAATACCGTTGGGAAAGCAGGATTGTATGTCTCAATTGCGGCATCGAATCATCGATATCCTCGCCGTGAATTCCAATACACTAGAAGAAGAAATCAAAATAAATACCGAGATGAATTCATAATTATAAAAAAGAATTTTCTTACTTTATTCAGAAGGCGATCAAATGAATCTCACCAAATATCTCCATGCAGGGCCAAATCGAGAATATTTTTATAATTTTAAATTTTTCATTGCCAAACTGACAATTTAAAATCACATGCACTGTCAACAGTGTCAAATATCTTTCAATATAAGTAGTGCCAGATAGCAATTATTTGTAAATTTTTGTTTTTCAATTTTGGCTGCAATGAAACTAGGCAGAAAATTTAGAAATAGAGACATCACGCAGCGCTGTTCTGCATGCAGAATTTGCTCCCATAAGAGCCTGTGTATTTTTAATTTTGCTGCGCAGCAATTCTGCACATCTGTTTTGCCCTTTAAATCCTCTTTATAAGATTTATTTGAAGCCACAGCTGGTGGTCAATCATGAAAATTCCTGTTTGGGTCAATATTTCCTAATGTAAGCTTGCCCCAGGTTACATTACATATGAAATGTGTTTTGGCATCACTGCCAAAGAAACGTCTACAAACTTCAAACTTGACAGCAGCAGAATACTTATTTTTCATCTACAAAATAATTATTTCTACTGTTTTTGTTTTCTAATTAAAAACAAATAAAGTGAATAAAAGTGTTTAAAATTAAACAAAGATTTAAAAACTCACAAAATCAAACGCCAATCATTTCTCAAAAATGTCTTCTCGCGGCCGGGAAGATCATCCACAATCCTCGAAACTCACATTGGCTGAAAAACAAAAATACATCGAGGACTATGATTTCCTTTACTGCGATGAATCTGGAAAATATGAGAAAGTTGCTAAAATAGGACAGGGAACCTTTGGGTAAGTTTTCCAAGCAAATAACCAACTTTTGTTCTAAACAACAATTATATCCCAAAAACAGCGAAGTGTTCAAAGCCAGAGAAAAGAAGAGCAACAAAAAATTCGTGGCCATGAAGAAAGTTCTCATGGACAATGAAAAGGAGGGTGTAAGTCTCATATTTGTTTTATCAAGACTGTATTTCCTTATTAACCAATAATCACTCTATTTCACCAGTTCCCCATCACTGCCTTGCGAGAAATACGAATATTGCAACTTCTGAAGCACGAGAACGTCGTGAACCTAATAGAAATCTGCAGAACCAAGGCCACCCTCAATAATCAATACAGATCTACTTTCTATTTGGTATTTGACTTTTGTGAACATGACTTGGCTGGTCTCTTGTCCAACATCAATGTTAAATTCAGTTTGGGAGAAATCAAGAAAGTCATGCAACAGCTCCTCAATGGACTGTACTACATTCACAGCAACAAGGTGAGTCACTTTTTCATCAAATTGTGTAAATATTTATCAAACTCCGCTTTCTAGATATTGCACCGTGATATGAAAGCTGCAAACGTTCTCATAACCAAACACGGAATCCTTAAACTCGCCGATTTCGGTTTGGCTCGAGCATTCAGCATTCCAAAGAACGAACAGAAGAATCGATACACAAACCGAGTCGTTACACTTTGGTATCGTCCGCCAGAGCTGTTGTTGGGCGACCGGAACTACGGTCCTCCTGTCGATATGTGGGGAGCTGGGTGTATCATGGCCGAAATGTGGACACGTTCGCCCATAATGCAAGGCAACACCGAGCAACAGCAGCTCATCTACATTTCACAACTATGCGGCTCCTTCACACCAGACGTCTGGCCGGGCGTTGAAGAGCTAGAACTCTACAAGACTGTCGAACTGCCCCGCGGCCACAAGAGAAAAGTGAAAGACCGACTTCGCCCCTATGTCAAGGACTTGCATGGGTGCGATTTGTTGGACAAACTACTCACTTTGGATCCAAAGAAACGAATCGACGCCGACACTGCCTTGAATCACGATTTCTTCTGGACCGACCCGATGCCCAGTGATTTGAGTAAAATGCTGTCACAGCATTTGCAGAGTATGTTCGAGTATCTGGCGACGCCAAGGCGATCCGGACAAGCCCGGCAATACCAACAGCAAATGGTCACCATGATGCCAAAGCCACAGGACAACAGCCTGATCGATCGGGTTTGGTAGAAGCCTACCCAGCTGCCCTCTTTTTTACTACTTTGTTCGTTTTTAAGTTGAATTTTTTCCTAGTTTGGCTAAGGTTTGAGAGAATAAACACATTTACATCTACTGTGGGGTTTCAATCTCTTCCAGTTCCCCAAGAGCCTTGACGGCTAAATAAAGACACTCTTAGCCCGAACGGTTTTTGTTACAATTTTTTGTTTATTTTTACTTCTAAAAAAAGGAAGTACGTACCATGCGTCTGGATTTCGTTTTGTTTCTACAAATTATGCAATTTCTTATTCCTAAACATAAAATAAACCTTGAGGACTTTTTTGTATTTTAAGCAACAACAATAAATTATGAAAATGAAAAAATAGTAAAGAGGTTTCGAAAGCAATTCGTCTACCGTGCTTTTTGGCTAACAAAACAAGGTTGGAGTTGGTTATCGAAGAAAGGAGTTGAGTTCAAATCCGTTAGAATATAAATAGAGAAAAGCAGGGTTAACGCCTTCGCTTGTGGAGTGAGGTGCTTCTGGAACGGGATCGTTTCTTATGGCGCGATGACGAGGTGATGGATCGTGGCGAACGGCTGATCTCCTTGTATTTGGTTGAATGCGAAGAGTTGGAGACGTTCCTTGAATGGGTGCGAGAACGGGACCGGGATCCAGACCGACGGGAACGCGAACGAGAGCTGGCCCGATGGCGACTGTCTTTGGAGGTGCGAGCGAGACGATTTTTGGATGATGTCGTCGATCTGGAGCGAGACTTGGAGCTGTGGCGAGATTTGCGCGACGATGGCTGCGAACGAGTCTTCGATCGATCCCGTGAGGCACGCGCAGACTTTGTCTTTGACTTGGGCGAGGAAGACGATGATGAAGAGCTTCCTCGGCGAGACCGTGAACGTGATGTGGACGAGGAGGAAGAACTCGAGCTGGAGGAGGATGACGACGACGAGCTGTGCGACGACCGAGTATTCGAACGCGACCTGGAGCGTGTTTTGGTGTCAACTTTAGGTTTGGCGGCGACTCCTTCTTCGTTGTCTGATCCCCATAAATCATACTTGGAGATGTCCACGTCCCCATCATCCTCCTCGTCATCGTCGTCCTCTTCATCATCGTCGATATTGGCGCTGGAAGCCCCATTTTTCTCCTTCACTGGCTTCGATTCCAACCTCTTGCGATCTTCGTTTTTGCGCTTCTTGCGACGCCCGAATTCGTCGTATTCGCTATCTGAATCGGCACGTTCTTTGTACTCGACGACTCCGCGATCATTGTAGCCGCCACCGTATCCTAAAACCAGAAAGAGAAATTTGTTCGAATTTAGGTAAAAATCGTCAAACGATACATCAAAGCACTAGAAATTGATCCGACATTTTACGACTCACCGGTCCGCTCTTCGACATCACAGAATTTCGGCGCGTTGCACATGTTGCAAGTCTGTCGGCGGGCCCAGTTCACATTGGCGCATTTGCTGCACTGCCAGTCTTCGGCGCTGAACAAACCACGTGACTTCTCTGCTGCCGCCTTTCCAATCTCAGTACCCAGTTTCTTTTTCGACGAGCTACTACTGCCGCTAACAGCAGCTGTTTTATCAGACGCTACCCCGCCACCAGGGACGCTAGCGCTACTGGCAACAACTTCCGGGCGTTCCCTCTGGCACTTGTGGCAATTGGTCCGTCTGCCAAAATTCACATTTTTGCAGCTGTTTTGTTAGTTTTGATTTAATTTTAATTTTTTTTTCATTGGGCCAAAAAAAATCGACGCGAGATTTCCCATAAATTTGCAAAGAAATTCAGTGAACAATTTTTTGTGTTGGATAAAGATGAGGAAGAAATTATTGGTTGGTTTAATTATTGGGGGTAATTGCTGTTTTTTATGTTTATTTGTTTGTAAATTGCAAACACTTGGAGTGATTTTTTACAATTTTTCTTACTCAACATCATCGCAAATCCAATCATTGCCGCCGCCGCCGCTACTTCCAGAACCGCTTTCGGAGATTTTTCCACTTTCTACAATGGACATTTTCTCGCAAAACTCTGCTGACCACTTTCAAAATAGATTTTTGGACTTCTTGATGTATTTTCTTGGGTTTTATAAAATGCTAATGTGGAATTTAATAAATTATTGGAATTTTTTAAGAAAACGTTTGGTTTTTTTGGTAAATTGACAAGAAACGACTTTTTTTTACTGCATTGCGCTGTTTGCATGAGATTTTTTTGTTACTTTTTGTTTGGCGGCGACGAAAACTGCAAGAATTTTGTCAATATTTGTCGGTAAGGTGGTGCGATTTATTGAAGTTTCAAATAAATGGGTTTACACTTGAGAGTTAATGCAAAATATTGTAATAAGTTTTATCACAGATTAGTTTCAAGTTTTATAACAAGAATTTATTAACGGTATTTGTGGTTTTCATTTGGCAGTAAAGACAAAAGAAGAGAATACACAATTTTATAATGTTAGTGCTAAAAAAAGCCAAGGTACGAATGGGGATATCCCGATCAAGGCTAACAAGTTAAAATGCCAGGAGAAAATTCGACGGCAAACGGCTACAGTCGCAAGAAATTGCTAGATCCTTTTCCGATCGTGTCTCCGAAAATCTCCTCAGAAGTTCTTTGCTGCCAGCACAAAATGTATAGAACCAGTGGCAACACTGTCAAGCAGTCATCAGAGATGTCGGGGCCGGCTCTGAAATGCTATGGTTTACAAGGCATACAAGAGGCATACAAAGCAGTGCTGCAAAGAAGGACCCGAGCAGCTCATGGGCTCTAGGAGCAAAAAAGGAGAGAGGAGCACAAACTTCTCAGAAAGAAAAAAGGGAGCGTGAGAAGCACGCGATCGAGGAGATAGAGGGATGTCATAACAGGAACGGGGTTCGAAAGTTTTACAAAAAGGTAAAACAAACCACCAGAGGTTTCCGAAGCCTGTAGAGACCATCATGGGAACATCGGAATGGAATCACAGTCAGTGCTGAGGATATGGAAAGACAACCTTACCAAGCTGTATAATGGCGATGACGACCAAAATTCTGCCAGAACCATTCAATTTGAGTGCAGCAGACCACCAAATCCACCCACCCGACATTGACGAAGTGAAGAGAGCGATATCTAAACTTAAGTCGAACAAAGCCACTGGAGCAGACGCCCAAGCGTCCGAACTGTACACTGTAGCTGGAGATGATTTGGTTAGGAGACATCTACAAGATTTGGTAGGAGGAAAGCACCTGGAAAGTCCACGATCGATTAAATATTCACTCTATGGTAGATCTTGGAGAAGACCCTGGAACTTCAAATCGATAACTACCACCTTTTCATCGATTTCAAGCCGCGTATGACAGCGTCTATAGAGACCAACCGTCTGTGTAAGATGACAGTGGAAAACTCACGCTGTTCCATCATGGTCGGAAAAAAATTAACTGACGCATTTGATGTCAAAAAAGGTTTTAGACAAGGCGATGCGCTGTCATGCGATTTCTTCAACATCATTCTTGAAAAGATTGTGCCAAACTCCAACGTCAACACCAGAGGTACAATCTTTCAACAGTCCGTCCAGCTACTAGGATACGCTGACGACACTGACATAACTGGAACACAGCGCTCCACTGACGAGCGTTCGTGAGCCTTGAAACGGAGGTCAAGAAGATGGGCTTGCGGTTAACGAGGGCAAGACCAAGTTAATGCTGTCAATAAGAAAGGACAACCAACATCGACGTCTTGGAGCAAACGTCAGCATAGATAGATTTAACTTCGAGGTGGTTAAGAACTTCGCCTACCTAGAATCATCTATAAACTCAGACAACACCAGCGCTGAAATCAAACAAAGGATCACTCTTGCCAATCGCTGCTTCTTTGGATTTACAAGGCAATTGAATAGTAAAGTCCTCTCTGGAGCAACTAAAGAAGTGTCACTGTACAAAACCTTCATCATCCCGGTCCTAATATATAGTGCAGACATGGAAAACGCTTTGGGCTGCTTCGAGAGAAAGATTCTTCGTTTCCACTTCGATTGATTTTTGGTCCAGTCTGCATAATTGGAGAATGGAGAAAGATTCAATCAAGAACTATACGAGCTGTTCAGCGACACTGACACAGCCAGAAAAGTTAAGATCCTTAGATGGTTGGGTCACGTAGAGCGAATGGAAAATAATGCTCTGTCTCGAAGTGTTCGATTCCAGCCCGGAAGGACATCGCAGAAGAGGAAGACCGTGGCTCAGGTGGAGCACACAGGTGGTAGAGGATCTGAACCAACTTGGCGTGCGAAACTGGAGGCAGCTAGCTAGGGACCAAGCTTGCTGGAGACGCTTGTTGGATCGGGCCTTGGTCCGACCTGGACTGTAGTGCCACCATAAGTAAGTAAAGTAACTGTCGTTGTACATTGGTTCTGAGTTTCTGGAAATTGCAATGACTGACGAAGACAGTGTGAAAGAGTTGTACTACGCGGTACGGCAAGGAACGATGCTCTTCACTTAACAATACGACCGAAGTTGTGCTCAAAATAAAACAAAATGCAGACATTTAAAACTTTTTACAATCAGTTTAGATTTGTTGATTTATTATTTATTTATAATTTTTATGTCAATTAAATTTATTAAACCTAGTAAAATAAAATAAAATATTTTTTAAAACTCTGAACCTAAATAGCAGTTAATTTTAATATATTTATCATTATAATTAAATATAATGGAGACTTAACTATATAATTTTTATTTATATGCAAAATTGTAACTCTCCTCCCATTTGTTTAATTTTTCTCAAACACAAACATTCAAAATATTGACAAAAACTAGTCTCCCCACA
Organism: Sphaerophoria taeniata; assembly: GCA_943590905.1. Taxonomy (NCBI): domain Eukaryota; kingdom Metazoa; phylum Arthropoda; class Insecta; order Diptera; family Syrphidae; genus Sphaerophoria; species Sphaerophoria taeniata. The sequence continues at coordinate 2,799,953 of OX016540.1, forward strand.
ATTTTTTTATGTATTTGCTGACATAATGTTACTCTGCTTAAAATTAGCGACACATACATATGCAATTAAGTAATAATAATTAATATTTTTAAACAATATTTCTATACACACATTTTTTTTATTTTATTATAAATTTTGTATGTTTTTTGTATATTTTTTTGTTGTTGTTTCTATAAAATTAAATTCTAGTTTTGTTTTGCTTGAAAAAATATTTCATAAAATTCACGTAAATAAAACATTTGTTTGTGAATTTATTTTTTGCTGGTTGCTATTTTGTTTGTTCTCTAATTATTGTAATATTTCTATAAATATTAATTAAAAGCTCTATTTTCATTAAAAAATATATTTATTATGGCGTCCACCTTGCATTTGTTTTTGTTATTTGTGAGTTAATATTTTATGACTGAAATGAGATGCATATTGTTAGTAATTAGTTGAAATTTGATTTCTAAATTTAATAAATTTTCAAAGCGGGTTAAAAAATAAAAAAAAAAACAAACTTAAATAGACTTAAATGGATAAACAATAATAAAAACAAAAAATGCGTTTATTCATGTTCAGTTTTGATTGTTTACTCGTATGCCGTTGTTTATACAGTTTCTAGGGGATTCTGGTATGTTTTAAAAAATGTGTTTGAATTTGTGACGACAAAGATTCTCATTTAAGCAAAATATCAAATTAGTTGCATTCAAGTTGTTTAAGGAAACAAGAACGTTTAGGAACTTAAGAAAAAAAACTAATGATTAGGAGTCGAAAAATGTCTGCAGTGCTGCACATGCCGAATGGTAAGTATAGGGCTGGAATTCGACATCACTGTCAAACCAAGTTGTTAAACCAATTTTTTTTCCAGTTGAGTCTGACATTTATGAAAATGGATCGCTTAACTATCGCACAACGCATAAAAATTGATAAAACCTACTACAAAAATGATGATACTGCCACAGCCACATATCGTGCTTTAAGAGGAGATTATGGTTTACATAATCGGCCAACTACGCAAGCAATTGGCAAAATTCTGAAGAATTTGAAGAGACTGGATTGGACTGTGCATCATCGTTTTGCTCGTACCACTGAAAATATCGCTGGTGTAAGTGAAAGTGTTGCCGAAAACCCGAATGTGTCGATTCCTCACTGTTCTCAGGAATAAGGACTGTCTAACGGCACATTATGGCGTATTTTGCATTTGGATCTACACCTCCATAATGTACATATAAAGTTCATCTCACACAACAACTGAAGCCAGCTGAACTTTCACAACGTCGTTAGGTTAGGTTAAAGTGGCTGTCATGGATGTTAAGAGACACACTTAGGCCAATCAAAGGCCCATTGTGATACCACATGAATCTAAGAAGGCTTTTCTTCGAAAGCTCATTGAAACCAATTAGAGTTCCTTACGAAACGTAGAAGATTTATTATGTTAATGTGTTCGAGATCGTTTAGATCATTGTTGAAGTATTCCCCTAAGTGAATCCTACGTTTATGAGCAAGAGTGGAACAGGTGCAGAGGAGGTGAAGAACTGTCTCCTCCTCCTCTTCATCCATACAGCTTCTGCAGAAGTCATTAGAAAATACGCCCAGTCGCGCCGCGTGTTTTCCTATTAGACAGTGTCCGGTAATGACACCAATTAAGGAGCTTATATGCAATCTGCTTAGAGATATCAGGCATTTGGATCTCTTTAAGTCCAAATTTGGCCAAATGTTTTTCGTTGCCTGACAGGTGGTTATGTTATTCCACCTGATGTTAGTTCTCTTAATAGCATCTTGTTGTAGCAAAAGTTTACATGTAGCGATTGGTAAACCAACATTAGCCATTTGTGGCTTAATGGGTAATGTTGTACCATGTTTGGCTACGCAAGCAATTGGCAAAATTGTGAAGAAATTTGAAGAGATTGGATTGGTTGCAGATATTGTAAGGCCTGTGCATCATCGTTTCGCTCGTACCACTGAAAATATCGTTGGTGTAAGTGAAAGTGTTGCCGAAAACCCGAATCTGTCGATTCCTCGTTGTTCTCAGGAATAAGGACTGTCTAACGGCACATTATGGCGTATTTTGCATTTGGATCTACACCTACATACATTGACATTGACATTTCACAGTACTTCGCACATGATATAACGAACTACAGACACATAGCAGCACTGGCGACTGAGGCCATCGGCTGGGACAGAACAAGACGTTAATACAACAGAGAGAGACAAATAGACATACATATAAAGTCAATCTCACCAACAACAACTGAAGCCAGCTGAACCTTCACAACGTCGTAGATACGTCGAATGTGTGCTTGAACAACAGGCGGTGGACGAACAAAATTTTCTTCAGCCACGAAGCACATTTCTCACTCGGTGGGTATGTAAATAAACAAAATTGTTGTATTTGGGGTTCTGGGAAACCTCAAGCAATTGAAGAGAGGGGATTACATCCACAAAAAGTCACTGTTTAGTGCGCTCTTTGGTTCGGCGGTGTGATTGGACCTTACTTCTTCGAAAACGACGATGGAACGACTGTCACCGTCAATTTGGAGCGTTATGGTCATATGATAACCGACTCTTTTTTTGCCTGCTATTGAAAAATATATACTTGGAGAATATGTGGTTTCAACAAGAGATGCCACATGCCACACAACTCCAGCGAATATGGCTTTATTGCAAGAGACATTTCCTGGCCGCGTAATTTCTCTTCGTGGCGATATCAACTGGCCACCAAGATCATGTGATTTGACACGTCTGGATTTTTTTTTTTTGTGGGGATACTTGAAAGAACGTGTTTATGCAGATAAACCTTAAGCTCTTGAGCACTTAAAATCCAACATTCGTCAAGATATGGCTGAGATACCGCCCAATATATGTGTGCAAAAGTGGTCGAAAATTTTACATCAAAAGAATAGATGCTTGCAACAATTCGCGCGGTGGTCATTTAAATGATGTGGTATTTCACACATAATGTCAACGTCCAAACTTTATTATATATGTTTTATTTACGTTTACTTTTAAAACCGCAAAATGAATAACCCAGTACAATTTGCACCCACTCAAAGGATTTTGTATACCCTTATTATGCCAGAGACACAGTGAGTGCATTAGGAAGATATGAAGGGTTGGAAAGGAGGTGTCGATATACATTGGTCTTGAATTCTTGAACATTGTTATGATTGGGAAAGACAGTGTGGAAAAGAGTTCCACATTCGCGTAGTACGGCTAAAGAATGATTCTCTATACTTGAGAGTAGATTCGAAGTTGGGTTCGAGGGTAAACTGATGGGCATTCCTAGAAGCGCGAGTAATACGGGCGAATTGTTTGGGAGGACGAATGCAACTGGCTATTTCTCTAGAGCAATTACCGTAGAAGTAACGATAGAATAGAGAGAGAGAGAGAGAGAGAGACATAAAACGTGAAGTCCTCCATACACAGTTCAACTTGTCTTTCAATTTAATGTCAATTTCATCAAATAAACTCGTGAGTGGGCTTGAATTTGATTTTTTTGAAGGTTGACGATTAAGTTGGAAGAAAATCAAAAGATTTTGAATTTGTTCAAGTTGATGTGAATGTTTTCAACTTTGTTGAGGTGTGTGTAGGCAAGTCATTTGATTTAATGTCAAACCAACGCATTCCATCTCTTTCTTACCAAGAAATTAAAGTGAGATAAAAAAAAACAGAGACGTGAATAATCTCAATAGAATTATCTCTGTGGTCATGTCTGATGTCTCGTCTCTGGTGCTTTGCTTGGTATTTGTTCTTAAAAAAATAAATTAAAATTGACTCAAACAGCAAATAAAAAATGTTGGAAGGAATTGTTTGAACTTCTCCAGCAACATCCCACGCTTTGGAAGATAAAAAGCAATGAATACAAAAATAAACTAAAAAAAGCCAAGCTTGGGATGTGTTGCTGGAGAAGTTCAATGAAATAGAACCCGATGGAACTCTCCAACAATTAAAAAATAAAATTACAAATTTCAAAACATCCAACCGCCGGGAGCTGAAGCTTGTAAACAACTCCATGAAGTCAGGTGCAGGAGAAGACGACGTCTACGTACCCACCCTCTCTTTTAAATACCATACAAGAGGCTTAAGTTCTCTTTTTTTTGTTTAAACACCGTCCAACAAATTTTGTGTTTGATCTCTTTTCTTGTGTCCGTGAATCTGTGTGAAATGCCTTGAGTTGCGACTCTAGGTATACCTCCTCTGTGGACAGTGGCAAGGGGGGTATATCTCTCTTCAACGATACAAGACAGCATTGATTTTTCGAAGCATTAAAATCTACACGGTTTTTTTTTCCCCATTGTACAATGATGTTTAAGTCAGAGTTTAATGAGCTCATCATATTTTGCCGTTGCAGTTCCACATCCGAAGAAGAGGAGTGTGATTCTGGGAACGAATAAGAAAAGCTAAGGGTACTATCGTCAGCGAAACAATTCATTGGATTAGAAGTTACAGACAAGAGATCATTAATAAGAATGAGAAATAGAGTCGGAGACAAAACGAAGCCCTGGGGCACACCAGCATTTATATTGTGGGTTTCAGACTTGAATCCGTCCAATGCAACTTCCATTGAACGGTTTGAAAGAAAGTTTCTAATCCAACGAAGGAGAGATTCATCAATACCGAAATCACGCATTTTCGATAAGAGAGCCAGATGCCAGACTTTATCAAATGCTTTTGTAATATCAAGTACAACAATCTTACTTTCTCCAAAACGATTTGAAGACTTGTTCCACTGTTCAGTGAGTTAAACCATCAGGTCACCAGTGGACCTGTTGCTAAAGCCGTATTGCCGGTCATTAAGAAGCTTTCGGTCTTCGAGATATTTCTTGAGCTGATAGTTAATCAGCGTTTCCATGACCTTAGAAAGAAGGAACTTAAGTGTAATCGGACGATAATTTGAGGGAGAAGAAGATTCGCCTTTTTGGGAATTCGCTGGACAAATGCTGTTTTCCAACTGCTTGGAACGAGCCCAGAAGAATAGGAAAGATGGAAAAGCTTACACAACAGTTTAGCCAGCTTGGAAGAACACCTCTTCAAAATAATAGCGGGGATACCATCGACAGCGAAAAACTATTTGTCCCACGGAATCATTGACGCGCTCAAGAGCTGGAGGAGTCATGACACTCTCTGGCATCGATAAGTTTGGTTTGTATTCAAATTCTGGGTACGATTAATTCTAACATTTAAAAATAAGTCGTTGAAAATTAAAACAGTAAAAATTGCACAATTATTCAAAGGAACTTTATTGCACTTTCTTGAGAGTCACTGTCATTTTTTTAATAATTCACAGGGCAAGATGGATTGTAAGACAGTAAAGAAGACTGGAGTGATAGATCAAGTTCATGACGATGACAACTTAAGGAAATTAATACCGGGCAGTGAGTAAGAGGTTAACATGCTTTAAGCTCTGTCTTTAGTTATCGTTGCACTTTCAAAACGAGACTGAGATTAATGCCTTTTTGATATTTGCTTCGACCTGAAAATCCCATTCGTCACGGACATGTTTTCTATTTCTGGTTCAACCAATTTCTGTGTTTAAGTTTGTGACAAAGAATAACTCTACTACTAGGAAGTGTAACGGTTTCAGATTTAGATTCAAAAGAAAATGGAAAAAAAACAAAATTTTAAATTCTACCCAACAGTCACACACACATGCATCGTGAACGTCGCAAACGTAAGAAACTGTTTCAACGTTCACTTTTGTGACAAATAATTCATGTACTTTGTAGTATTTCTTGCATTCCTCACCAACTCACTGTTGTTGTCCTTTTTGTCCCAATTCTCTTCTTCCGGTTGGCCGTGCACACTGTGTGTTTCCTCCCACTCGTTGCATTGCTTGCGCTGCGGCGATTGGCGGTTCGAGAAATTGCGACGATGATGACGCCGGTCCCAGGTGCTCGAAGTCTCACTAGCCAGGCTACTTTGACTACTGTACCGGTTGCTGCGACTGAAATTGCGTGAATTTTGTGGCCTATTGTTTTGGCGATAGTTGTTGGGACTGTGGTTGCGGTTGTTTCCACCACCGCCGCCTCCAGTTCCATTGTACGAATCAAACTTTCCCTTTGGCGGACGTGGTAAGGTTCGGGCTCTGGACGAACTCCTGCTGCCGCCATCACCAACCTGACTGCTGTTTTCATCGTCGTGATTGTGATTGTTACCGTAATTGCTGCGCCACTGTTCGCGTTCCATGGAATTGCGCATTTTTTCGGCTTTCTGGAAACGTGGTGGCGGGTCGTAGTTGTTGCGGTAGTTGAAGTTGCGATTGCCACCACCCCCATTATTGCCACGACCACCACGCGAATTGCCATTGAAGTTGCGATTGTTGCGCTCCCAGCCGCCATTGTTGTCACCGTTGTTCGATTTTGTCTGAGAATGTCGCAGCCTATCGTTGATACTGTAAAGTCTTATGTTACTTCCACCCTCACTGCGTGAACTGTGGTGATCGTCATCGTAGCTTCCACTGAAACGCCTATTATTGCGGCCGTTATTGTTGGCCGAATGCTCGTCATCGGGTCGATTGAAACGCGGTGCTCGCCACCTTGGCATCGGCTTTTGTTCCTGATCTTTGTCGCCGCCGCCACCTTCACTGTTGTTGGTATTTGTTTGTGAGTCTGGTGTTGGCGGTGGGCGTGTATCAATCTGTCTTGGAGTATTGTGATGGTGATTTTGTCTTTGATGTTGGTATTGTTGGTGTTTCTGTGGAGGCGAACGTAACTGTGGTTGCGTCTGCTCCCCACTTACACTCAAGTTCTCAAAATATATGCTCGGATCAGTCTCGTAGAAACTGTCCTCGCTTACTTGTTCAGACCACTTTTTATGCTGGCCATCATCGAAGTCGGTTTCTTCGCATGCATTGCCATTGGCATAGTTGTTCTGCTCACACTCACTCTCTTCGACTAGGTACTTTGTGTACATTTCCTCGAGTTGATGGCCCAGATTGGCAAAATTACTGTAATACAGATCGAGGGTCATCAGCAGCAGGGCTTTAGTCGACGGCTGAAGGGCGTTCTGTTCGATCAAGTTGCGGCGCACGTGAAAAAGAAGTTGGGTGAGATCATCCTTATGCTGGACCCGCATTATGTCTCCATTTAGAGTTACCTGAAAATAGGGATGAGTAGGAGATTCTTAAATTGATTGCAGCTTCTTCAACTTACTTGAGATAAAATTAATTTGGCCAATTTGACATCAATGATATCATTGCCATCGATTTCTCGAGTTAAAAGTCCCAACAGCGATTGGCCAAGAATCGTAATCGGCGAGTTATCTGCCAAACGAACACGATGATAGTATTCTCCAAGCAATGTTATTGAGTTGTAAAGTCGGTTTTTGTCCTCGATGCGATAACGATCGGCATTGCAGAAGTTGACTTCGAGAATTTTTAGCATTTTACTGCGTACTTTGGTGTCGTTCATGGCAAGCGAATCGAAATTGCGTGACGAAAAGAGCAGAGCAAATTTCAACGAGGTGTCAGGATCGAAGAGGGCCTTCTCATTGATGTATTCCATCGATTCACTGCAAGTGGAAACAATTATTTTAGTATTTCAAGCGGTAAATTTGATTAGCAAGTAGCAACCATAGAAATGCATTTTGAATGACGCACTTCTCTTTCGTGAGTTATGGCTGAGGAAGAATATATGGAATTTCGGAGACAAAAAGGAGTTCTTTGAAAGCTTTGAAAGGTTTCTTTCCCTTCGGATCCCAGTCGGGTTGGGGTGTGATCAAAAAATTGCCCAATGCGTCGTTACTCTTTCAATGAATATGCAAAATGCCATCCATTGCTGCTAATTGATAACCCGTTAACCGAAGTGCTTGGCCCATTTCATACGACATCCAGCGACAAAAACAAAGAATGACGAAAACCGAATTGAAATTAATTAAAAATGATCATTTACCGTACGGCGTGCATACGAATTAATTATAGCGTCACATTCAACTCGTTTACCCACACCCCAACTCATCAACTGATTTTGTTTGTTTTATTCGTTTTCAATTTTGTTTCTTATTTTTTATTTATTTCGGGTTGTCGGTCGGAGTCAGCGGCAGCAGAAAATGTTTTTGTTTACAGCGAGGAAAAGAGATCAACAAACGAAACTAAAATTGAACATTAATTTTGGAACGGCGAGTATCTACATTCGTTTGAAGCGCCTACAAGCTAGGTTAGGTTAGGTTAGAGTGGATGTTTAGATGTAGTTGACTCACTTAGACCTCAAGGGTGCATTGTGGTACCACTAAAGAAGTTACTCAGGGGGGAGTAATGAACTTAAACAAACCATTTTGTACTTTTAATGAAATTAGAGAGACATCTTGTGTCGATCATTGCCACTTCACTAGTATTATCGAAGAAGGGATTACCGAGATAGTTATTCCTTCTATTGGCGAGTGCCGGACATGTACGTTGAAGGTGTTGGACTGTTTTCTCTTCCTCCCGGTCCAAGCAGCTTCTACAGTAGACCCCTAGCCTCAAAGCATGTCTGCCAATGAAGCAGTGTCCTCTTATGACTCCAAATGTGGAGCTTTGTCTGCTGAGGGAAATCAAGCCTTTTGACCGCTTCAGGACTATTCTTGGCAATATTTGTTTGGTTGCTAGGCTGGTGGTATCCTGTTGTGACCATCTAGCATTTGTTGATTCTAGAGCATATTGTTTGAGAAGATATTTGCATGTAGCAAGTGGTGTTCCTATGTTGTGTCTTTGCTTAACAGTGGGCAGAAGTGTTCCGGTTTTGGCGGGCTCATCAGCTTTGCAACTTCCCGGAATGATTCTGTGGCCCGGCACTCAAATGAGGTGAATGTTAAACTGTTCTGTCATCTCATTCAGAGACAGTCGTAGACTATGATAGAGTTTGTGAAGACAGACGCGGAGATTTTAGAGCGGTTTGGCTGTCCGAGAAGATACGTATACCTTACAAAATATAACTCTCATCTTTTATCATTATCACCATTACTTCTACCGGGAACACACTACATTGACTGGGAAGTCTTTATGATAGACTGAGATTCAGTTGTTTTCAATAGATACCACTTCCAACGCCGTATTCAGTCTTAAAACCGACTGTATAGAAGTGTATCGTGTTTTCATCCAGAGGTCCTCCTTGTTGGATTTTGAAGGAATGGAAATTTGGAAGCGATCTGGATAAATCTGAAATTGTCTAAGATAGTAGTATGACCAGTGTTGTTACTGATCCATTGAGAGGTGGCTCTAAGCCTCACGCATGAGTTGTCTGCCACCATTTTGGAGAAGATATCAAGAGGTGTTATGCTAAGAAGCACCTAAAAAGCTGCTGTTGGTGTTGAGCGAAGTGCTCCAGTTACCGCTGGACTTTAATAAGTTTATTCAAATTTACCATCTTGTCCAGTGCGGTCCACAATACGACAACTCCATAAATGGGTATCGGTCTGTCTGATTACTGAAGGGGAGAGAGAAGCCCCATTTTGAGCCTATGGCCGTTTTACAAGTAGAGTACTGCAGTAGGCTTCTTAACTCTTTCATCAATATTTGCCTTCCTATTTAGTTTTTTGTCTAAAATGCGGCCTAAATATTTGGCTTGGTCGGAAAAGCTTAGGGGTATTCCTTTAATCGTTGGTAGGCTAATTTGAAGAATATGGTACCTTCTCGTAAAGAATACTTGTTCCGTTTTATGTGGATTGACGTCCAAGCCGCAATGCTTTGCCCAATTGGTTAGCCTGTTTAAGGCATTTTGTACGAGTCCGGAGAGAACTTGAGAGTGTTTCCCAGATACAAATATTGCAACGTCGTCGATATAGACAATCACTTTGAAATCCTCCGCTTCTAATAATGTTAGGAGGTCGGTTACTACCATGTTCCATAAAAGAGGCGAAACGGGGGTACCTCGATTCATCGATCTGGTGGTAGTAAAACTCCTCATGCTGGAAGTGATTTCTCTACTTGCAGTTTGTCCATTGTGTTGTGATCTCCTGGTAGCCAACGTTGTTGAACCTACAAGCTAGAAATTAACAACATCAAAATTGATGTAGAAACAAACAACCAAAATAACCCCCAAAATTAGACCTTTTAGTCCTTGAGTTATGCTGGCAAAACCATACATCCAGTTCAATTGAACCAATTATCAAGTTAGTCTCATGAGAGCACGTATCAAGAAGTTGCGTGCTACTAATTTAATTGTTCAGACAGAAAGGGTGTTTTCTTCTTTTCTACGAATCAAAGGCTTGGCAGTATAGAAACAGAAAGTGGCCAATTTTTTGTCGTCCATTCAAAGGTCACCAACTCTATTTCGAACCCAACAAAAATGCGAGACACCCTTTGTTTCTCTACGCCTGAAATAGCAAACAAGCAAAAGAGCTCTGAACAAAACAAATTGATTTGGAAAAATTCAGTGTAGCCTCAAGTGATGATTAATTTATTATAAGTGAGAATGGAGCCAAGGCATTGAACTCAGCTCTCGTGTACTTCTACCTAATAAGTTTTACATTTTGATCAAATACACATTTTGTGAAGTTAGTTTGGTATGGTATACACACTATGTTGACCTAGGTTAATAATTACTGTGATGTCGTTGTACCTTTGTACACTTTTGAATTGATTTGATTAGGTGGTGAATGTGTTTGTGCAAAGTATACAGTTTGGGGTATTGCCTTGGAGGTCATTTGGGCGCATATTGACCTCTAACAAATAAATTAATACGGTATAGGGCCCGTATAATAAGATGGAGCCAACGTCCGGAGGAACCAGCCTACTTAACATCGCCTACAGGATCCTCTCTGCTGTAATATGTGAACATCTGAAGCCTTTCGTCAACAATCTGATTAGTCCTTATCAATGTGGCTTCAGATCAGGAAAGTCAACCATCAACCAAATTTTAACTTTGCTGCAGATTCTGGAAAAAACCTATGAACTCCAAATCGATACCCACCACCTTTTCATCGATTTAAAGGCCGCGTCTGACAGCATCTACAGAGACGAACTGCCAAGTGCCAAGCTCGTTCGCTTGTGCAAAATGACGATGGAGAAATCACGCTGCGCCATCAAGGTTGGCAACGAGCTTACGGAATCTTTCGATGTCAAAAAAGTATTCGGACAAGGCGATGCACTGTCATGCGATTTCTTTAATATCGTTTTTGAGAAGATAGTTCAAAACTCCACCGTCAACACCAGAGGCACTATCTTCCAAAAGTCTGTTCAACTTCTCGCGTACGCTGATGGCTGATGGTATTGATATAATGGGAAGAACACAGCGTGATGTCAATGGCGCCTTTGTGGGAATTGAGACAGAAGCGACAAACATGGGTTTAGGGGTAAATGCATATATACTGTCTTCAAGGAAGGACACCCAACACCGACGGCTCGGACAGAACACAATAGTCGCATATAACTTCGAGGTAGTAGAGGAGTTTGTCTATCTATGCTCCGCTATTAACACAGGCAATAACACCAGCGCCAAGATCAGACGAAGAATAACTCTTGCTAATCGCTGTTCTTTTCGGCTAAGAAAGCAATTGAACGGCAGAGCCCTCTCTCGGGAAACTAAGGTAAGACTGTATAACAACCCATCATCCCAGTCCTGCTGTATGGTGCAGAAGCATGGACCTTGACAAAATCGTTTGAGTGTGTTAAGTCTGTTTTAAGAGGAAAGTTCTTCAGGTCATCTTTTGCCCCATGTGCATTGATGGGGAATGGAGAAGAAGATACAACAGCAAATTTTACGGGTTGTTCAACGACGTGGACCTAGTCAGAAGAGTCAAGGTCCAGAGACTCAGATGGCTCGGTCATTTAGAGCGGATGGACACCAATGCTCCGGCCCGGAAACCCTTCGACACTATTCAAGAGGGAATAGTGTGTGAGGAAATAGTCTTCCTCTTCCACAAGTGGAGACAAGCGTCTCTCGCTGGACAGCTTTGACTTTAGCTAAATCTCTTTATCGATCTCGATACCCGTGGTCTAGCGTTCTCCAAATACAACATTGCTAGTCAAAGAACCTTACCATAAAAGTAGTCCAAAATGACAAACAATTAAAAATGGAGAAATGCGTGGTGTGAACCTCAATAGTCTCGTAAAAGTTCTCTGTTATCTAATCACTTGAGAGATTATGATATGAAGATGCTCAGACTAAGAGCATTAAACCAATCTCATTATCTGTTTATTGATTCGAACAAAAGCACTGGACAAAATGTTTGCTTTAACCACCTTCCATCTACGCTCATATCTTAAAGAATCTATTAATAGAGTTCAAAGAGAAAAACTCATCTCTGCGGAACGTGTGGTCATTAAGTGCATGCTTCATAGGCATGAATGCGTCTCAACCGTTAGAAGCATCTCTGTAGCCGACGAACTTGTTCTTGGTAAATCGATATCCTAAACATACATACACAAATTCCTCTTCGCCGGCATTTGTTTAAACACAAACCGAATACAAGTGATTACCTTGAACCTTTTCTTTATGTTTTTTTTTTAGAGCTTGAGCTTTTGCCTTGTCCAAAATGTCTTACAAAACAATTTCCGTTTTCTTAACCCGAAGGTCAACTTCATTCAACAAAAACTACTTATTTACAAACAATAAACAAAACAACTAAACATCGTCATTCAATCGTCTATGAATCAAGACAGAACCCAAGTTGGTTGCTTTGAAAAGAAAAAAACGCCGCGCCGATAAAAAGCAACTAATGAATCACCCCCCAACCTTGAGCCCAAGAGTAGAAGATATCAAGTGTTTTTTTTCCTCTTTTCATTGCATTAACGCAATAATAAAGGAGAGAAGAAATGAACAAACAAAAATGTATGTACAACTCAACAGAATATTGACTGTTGCTTGAGCATTCTCTGCATCAACCAAAATAGACGTCTGTGTGATTATTTCTGTTTGAGTTCTCGAGAACAACACAAATTGAAATCAAAATATCTCTGCCTGAAAGCCTATACAAGAAGAAAGATGTTTCCGACCCAAGTTCGAATGAAATGTGCCCGAGATCTAAATTCCCTTTCTAGCCTCGGCGTTTGACCGAGAAGCAGTACGTGCGTCTTATCACCGCTTTGCTTTGCTTTGAAAACAACTGCTAGACAGCTAGAGCAACCAAAAACCCAAATCTGTTTATTGTTTTCGATTTCACAACTCCTCAACTCTTTTTCTTAATAAATAAAACAGCAAGTAAATCAACAGCAACAACAAAAACGAAAGAAGAAAAAACTTACTTGAGCATATTCTCGTCGCGCACAATGCTGCAGAAATCCAGCTCGATTGATTTGATTTTGTGATTCATAACGATGCCATCGTCTTGGAGGTCCAACCTCTGGATCATTTCGATAATCTTGTCGTAGGGGCTGCCGACGCCGCCGCCGCTGCCGCCACCACAACTGCTGCTGCCACTGGTGTTGGCCATTTTAGCTTGCAATTAAAAGATGTCGCGTAATCGACCGGATTCAGGGCAAGTCGGGACTATTTTGCTCTAGTTCCTCTCAGATTTGTGGGATAGGAGAATCGTGGATAGCGAACTTCTAATAGAATTGTACACAGCAGAACAAAGAAGAAGTACAAACAAAATTTGCAGAGCCACAAAAAATTTCAACCAAGAAACACGAATGAAAAAAACAGAAATTAAAAAAACAAAAAAAAACACTTAATCTACAGAAAATAAAACATTTGTTGCATTAATGTATGTGCAACATTGCAGGTTATTTGCACTTGAGTTTGTTTGTTGTTGATTCGAAAATTATTTTAACTAAAATTTATTTTTAATTGGGCTTCTTTTCCCGATTAATTTTCACAACGCAGTGTAAAGCGCCAGACAGAGGAAGACAAAAAAATGAAGAAAAGAAAAACTTGTCGCAGCCACCACACGCTGGTCTGTCTTTTTATTATTCGCAATTTTTTTTTGTTCAGGCAATTTTCGGGTTCAATTGTCTTTGGAAGTTGTATTTTGTTGCAGAAATCGATGAACTATTATTTGGATTGTTTTATATTGTCGTGGGTTGTGTTGAATTATTGATATTTGTTATGGATTTTTGGATATTTATTTGATTATTTTTAATTGAAAAAGATTTTTGTCGCGCAGGTGACAAAATATCTGCTTTTTATCCCGCTTTTTGAAAACGACGAATGAAAAAGGGAAATTTCGAATGACAGTTTGGTCGGTCACGTATGTGAGTCTCGAAATTTGTAGCGATGTGAAACGAGATTGGGATATTTTCTTAAATGGAATCTGCACTACCGACTGTAAGGCTATGTGAACATCAAATCTTATAAATTAACAAACGTATGTTTTTTTAATTCTTCACATATCACAGTTGTAATTTATAGTAAAGACATTTGTGTTATACCAAGCTCGTCTTCATTTGCTCAAGGGAGCATCTACTGTTTGAAATATTTGGTTTTGGCTTAAATTTCTATAATTTTTGTTGTTATTAAAGAAATCATGTGAATATGAACAAATGCAAATCCGAAATGGTGAATTCTATTTAAGTTGCAGGAATGTATAAATCAACCTGCATTATAGGAGCTGTCTCAGCAATTGTGTAAAAGTTACATCTTACTTACTAACTTATGGTGGCGCTTCAGTCCAGGTCGGACCAGGACCTCATCCAACAAACGTCTCCAGCCAGCTCGGTCCCTTGATAGCTGTCTCCAGTTTCGCACGCCAAGTTGGTTCAGGTCCTCTACCACCTGTGTGCTCCACCTGAGTCGCGGTCTTCCTCTTCTGCAACGTCCTTCCGCGTTGGATTAGAAGATTCTATGGGCCAGAGCATTATTTTCCATTCGCACTACGTGACCCAGCCACCTAAGTCGTTGGACTTTAACTTTTGATTGAATCTTCGTCTCCATTCTCCATTTATGCAGACAGGACCAAAATCATTCGAAGAATTTTTCTCTCGAAGCAGCCCAAAGCCTTTTCATCGGATGTTGTCATGGTCCATGTCCATGCACCATACATTAGGACCGGGATCATGAGGGTTTTGTACTCGAGAAAGAACTTTTGTTGCTCGAGAAAGAACTTTACTGCTAAATTGCCTTCTTTGGACCTAGAAGCAGAGGTTAGCAAGAGTGATTCTTTGTTTGATTTCAGAGCTGGTGTTGTTGTCTGATTTTAACCGCTAGACCCATTTTTCTGGCCTCCTAGGCTCACGAACGCTCCACTCACATTATTGTCGTCTGCGTATTCTAGTAGCTGGACGGGCTTTTGAAAAATTGTGCCTCCAGTGTTGACGTTGGAGTTTTGCATTATTTGTTCAAGAATTATGTTGAAGAAATCGCATGGCAGCGCATGCTGTCTAAATATCTAAAAACTTTTTTTTACATCAAATGCATCAATTTTTCCCGACCATGATGGAATAGCGTTAGTTTTCCATTGTCATCTAACACAGACGGACAAGTTTTTCTGGGATGCCAAAACTAGACATTGCTCTATATAGTTGGCCTTGAAATCCATGAAAAGGTGGTAGGTATCGATTTGAAGTTCCTGGGTCTTCTACAAGATCTGCCCTAGGGTAAATATTTGATCGATGGTGGACTTTCCGGGTCTAAAGCCACACTGATAAGTACCTATCAGGTTTTTGACGAAAGGCTTCAAACGTTCACATAGCACGGCAGTCAAGATCTTGTAGGCGATGTTTAGGAGACTTATGACGTTTTTAATTGGCAATCCGGAATTGTTCTTATATTCGGAATCCCAATTGAACAGTTTTTTTTTATTCCGAAGAATCTGAAGTTTGGTGAGAATGTATTGGTTGAGTATGACATGTGTGTATTCGCGCCAAATTTCATTTTGTTTTTGTGCTGCAAACATTTATGAATGTGTGAGTGATTCTGCTTCTGATTCTGTTTTTAAAACCAGAAGGGAAATTCTCTTCTTTTCAGAATCAGAACTGTCACTTTTGCCCAATTGAACGCATTCAGAATGCTTTTTTTCACTTCCAGATTGCCAATTAAAAACGACATTATACCTCTTTGTTCGACTTAGGCCGTGTGTGAATGGCTACGTTCAATCATGTATCGGATAGGCTATCTGAGATACCCGTATCTGGGATATCTTTTTGGACGAGACAGATACCTGTATCCAGATAGCTGTCAAAACGTCTATGAAAAAAAAACAACAAATCAAACGCTTGAGAACAGGGAATTGTTTATGGCTGTAAATTCGTCGGCAACCATCTTCCGAGTCATCTAAATTATAAAAAAATATTGTTAAAAATAACATCGACAGTTATTTTGTTTATATTTCATTCAAATCTCTTCTAAATTGGAAGCTGGTAAAATAGCGCGCCAAACAATACAAGACAAAAATCATGTGTTGATCAGCTGATCACTCGGATACCCGAGGTATACCGAAAATTCTCAGATACCTTTGGATTTTTTTTTGACAGAAAATGGTTCATGTATTTGCTATTTTTTACTATGGATTACACTAACAAAAAGCTATCCGATACCTTTTGGTTACGTGATTGAACGTACCCAATTGCGTTAAAATGTGTGTTAAAATTTAACCAGCGTTAAAATTTGACATTAATGAGGTGAATAAAATGGGTTAAAATTTATTGAGCTGTGGAGCAGGTTAAAGTGTGTTAAAATTTGACGTTTCTATTGATAGAGAAATTTGCTCTTGCTTTTGCATTTAACGAAAATGGATCAAGAAAAAAAAACGAAGGCAGACTGGAAAACCATACAATAAATGTAAGTTTGAAATGAATTAATTTATAAAAATTCAATGCTTTTCTTTTCTAGGGTCTCACGCAGCTATGGAAAAATATGTCACAAAAATACAAGGTAGGTATATTGTTGTGAATGTTTTGCCATACCTTATTACACACACTTTTTTATAATATTTTTTCGATCACTTTAGTTCTAAGGAGCACACTGGTGATGGTGCCGGTGATGATGCAGCCACAAATAGGGAAATATAATCTTGGCCCTATTTCCAACTATTTCACCAATATGCTTTCAAAAGGCACAACTACAATCCGCCTTTCCTATTAGAAAGTTCACCGGGAGTAGTTTCGCTGGAACCTCCGCCACCAACTGGAGATATTGGTTCGGAGCTGATGTCATTGCCGACATTATCTTCCTCTCTGGAGTTTACTTTCGATGAGATTGATTCGCCAACATCGCCCGTTGCATCAACCTCACGTCCATCAACATCAGCTTAGTTGAATTTCTTGTTATAATGCGTTGATATTTTAAAAGATATAAAAGAATTAACACAAAATACTTCACTGTTCAAACAACATAAATGGAATTGACGGACGCAGCCTAACTGCAGTGTTAAATAACACAAAAAGCAAACAAAATACTTTAAATTTGTCATTTTCTAAAGCAAATACGAATTTATTGTTTTGTTTCTTTGAAATGTATGACAGAAATATCAGCTGTGATCTGTGAAAACAATTTTTCAGTGTTAACACACCGAATAAATCAATTAATCAAAATGGGAATTTTGTTTGAATATTTTTTTACTGTTGTTTTAAAATATGACATTAGAATCGAGAACAATAAATAAAAAAGATTTTTTTAGCTTCAGAGACTTTTTATTAGACCTGTTTTCTTAAAAATATGTTTTGTAAGAGAAATAATTTTTCCATGAAAAAGAAAATCAATTTTTGTTCAGGGAAATTTCTTAAATTATCGAGGGAAATTTTTTTAACCTACGCAGTAATCCTGGTTAAAATAATTGTTTTAACGCAATTCACACAGCAAATGGCTAATTTTGATCCCACCTCAAACAAGACGTCAAATTTTAATCGTGGTAGAAGTTTTAACGCAAATTTTAACGCAATTCACACACGGCCTTAAGTTTAGATATCGCTATCTTCATTTCTATGTCGGGTGGGTGGCATTGTTGGCCTGCTGCACCTAAATTGAATGGTTCTGTATTTCAGGCGGAATTTTGCTCGTCATGGCCAGCTTGGCAAAGTGGTCTTTCCATATCCTCAGCACTGACTGTGGTTCCACTACGACGTTCCCATGATGGTTTTTACAGGCTTCTGTTCGGGGTGTATGAGCCCTGGTGGTTTGTTTTACCTTTTCGTAAAACTTTCGAACCTCGTTCCTGTTATGACATCCCTCTATCTCCTCGATTGCGCGCTTCTCATGCTCCCTTTTTTTCTTTCTAAGAAGTTTGTGCTCCTCTCTCCATTTCTGCTCGTTAAGCTAACGAGCTGCTCGTGTCCTTTTTAGCACACCGCTTTGTATGTCTCTTGTTTAGCTGCATGTGCTCGCCGGTACTCATCGTCAAACCAGGGGCTTCGTTGTGGTGGCCATGTAAGCCTTAGCACTTCATAGGCGACATATCTGATGGTTGCTTGGCAGTGTTGCCACTGTTTCCCTAAATTTTGTGCTGGCAACAAAGGATTTCTGAGGAGGTTTTCGGAGATACGATCGGAAAAGAATCTAGCAATCTCTTGCAATTGTAGCCGTTTGACGTTGAATTTTCTCCTAGCATTTTCACGTGTTGGCCTTGATTGGGATATCCGCATTCATACCTTGGCTACAACAAGGTAGTGGTCCAAGTCCGAGTCACACCTCGGAATGTGCGGACATCTTGCATGCTAGAGAAGTGTCGTGCGTCGATCGCAATGTGATCAATCTGGTTGACGGTTGATTGATCAAGAGCTTTCCATGTCCCCTTGTAGATATCGAGATGTGGGAATCGCGTACTTGCTACCATTAATCGACCCGCTGCAAAACCGATTAGTCTTAATCCGTTTTCGGAAGTGGTGTGGTGTAGGCTATGTCGTCCGATTATTCCACCAAAGATTTCTTCTCTGTCCAGCTTGGCATTAAAATCTCCAAGGACAATTTTAATGTCATAGTTAAGGCATTGCTCGTAGGTCTTGTCGAGGAGCTCGTTGAACCTGTCTTTGGTGTCTTCATACTTTTCCTCAGTGGGGGTTGGAACGCAGATGAGGCTGATGTTGGTGAATTTAGCCTTGATGCGGATTGTCGTGATGCGCTCATTCACTGAGTTGAAACTCAAGACCTTCTTCCTGAGGCGAGTCCCAACTACAAATCCACATCCAAATAGGCACTGATTTCGTTCCCGGTAGCAGTCGCCGTAGTAGATATCACAGTTGTTCATTTTACGTAGGCCCGAGCCATCCCATCGCATTTCTTAGATGGCGCTTATATCTGCTTTATAGCAGTCAAGAGCATCCGCTAGTTGTTCGGCTGCACGTGGTCTGTTAAGAGACCTAACGTTCCAAGTGCAAATTGAAATTCGTTGTCCTTAAATCGCTTACGTGGTTCGTCATCAATAATTCCGTCCGTATCCGAGGCTTGTTGGCGTTTTGGAACTATATTTTCTTTATGTGGCCGGGCAGTTCCTGAGGTGGCATTAATAACGGAAGTGACAAAATAAAAAAAAATGTAATTTTAGTATTAAAATGTTTTATATTTAATAATAAATTTTCTATTATAATTTCTTTAATTGAGTGTGTTATTTGTTTATATATATATTTTTTTTTTATTGTTTTCTCGATTTGAAGATTTTAAGTATAGCTACACAAGAATTTACTATTTTCCCGCTTTATTTTTAAATGCTTTTGAAATTCTTTTTTTCATTAAGTATCTATAAAAGGTTTTTAAGCCTTTCTGAGCTTTATTGTTTTGTTTTGCAGTGCAGTAATGGCAAGAATCTTTTGAATGGACTTTATTTGTGTTTGATAAATTTGTTGCTTTTATTTATGTATTAACAGACTTTTATTGCATTTAATGGAAGCCAAGTAAAAAAAGTTACAAATAACAAAAACATATACACACAAGAACAATTTCGTATGACGGCGCAAAATTGGAATAGGTAGGTACATAAAATGTGTGTTTTGATATTTAATTTTTAAAAAATATACTTTTTTTTCCATTTACATAGTTAAAATTAAACGTAAGGAGCTAAAAAATATAACACTTATGATTACATTTATAAATGATGACACAATTTGTAGATTACAGTTAAGGCGTCAGCAGGAACATTTACTTTTGATTGCCTGCGTCGTGGTTTGACCACCATTCGAGCTTGCTAAGTTGAACTTTTCACTGTCTGCAATATCAGCATCACTGATGAGTTTATCGTTTAAGAGAATCTGTAAGAGAATTGATTTTCTGTAAATGGCGCCCAACGAAATTGTGAACAAAAGAAATTGAACTCACTTTATTAACTAACGCTCTAGCTGCTTCATCAATATTTATATTTTCTTTTGCTGATGTCTCGAACCATCCAGCGAAACCGTTTTCCTTCACGTATTCATCCATTTTCTCCGGTGTCGTAATGATGCCTTGTTTGTCTTGATCACACTAACAAAACCCAAATAGAAAATTACATAAGTTGACATTTGCATCTAAATGTAACATCTCAATTTACCTTATTGGCTAATAGTATACACGGAATCGGGCTACCATCCGGCAATTGGACTTTGGAATCCAAGTCCTCTTTCCATTTGCTCACACAATCGAATGTACCACTTCGTGTTACATCGAACACAATAAAGGCACCAACGGCTTCTTTGTAATAAACTCGTGTCATATTGCCAAATCTTTCTTGGCCAGCAATATCCCATAGCTGCAATCGTACAATTGTGTTCGAGTCCCAATTTAGGACTTTTAGGGCAAAGTCAACACCAATTGTCGCTCGATAGTTTTGACTGAAGAACTGATGGACATATCGCTTGATGAAGGATGTCTTGCCTGTGCCAAGTTCACCGATGACTAGAATTTTGTAAAGATGTTCTCGTTTCTCTTGGGAGGACGTCATTATTGGCTGTGAATAAAGTAAAGACTAACGAGTCAGTTTGGCTTGGAATGATTGAAAAAAGAAGTTTTGTTTTTCAGAATGTGTCTGCTTTTTAACTGAGTAATCAGAAACCTATATTAATCCTACAACAGTCTTTCATAAAAACAGAATTAAAGACTCTTTAAACAGAAGCAACTGTTTTAAAGCCAAAACGTCAGATCGAAAAATTTGTTCCTTAATATCGAGCATCGTAGTAGGCGACAAAAAAAATCAATTTTTGAATTTCTAAAATTGTTGGACACATAAGTTTGTGTTTATTGTTTCATCATAGTAGGCGCGGAAAAAGTTTCCATTTTTGAATTCTTTAAATTGCCTGACAGTGACAGATTTTGTTTTATGTCACATCGTTTGTACTTTTATTTTATTCGAAATGAGAATTCTTCGCTTTATTTCAGTCGGACACTAGTGAACAGCAATCCCTTGCCGGCCGTCTCTCGTATCAAAATAAATTGATGTTTACCACTTCACTGAATGATTGGGATAATATTTCGGTGCTTTAAACTTCACCGGCATGTCCTACACCTGATTACACACATCATCTGAATTCTATGAAAAATCTCAAAGAATTTTGCCTGACCTATCTCACTCTGAGTTTTGTATGGCTAACCATAAAAACCATCTCGGGTTTCAATTTCCACAAAACACGTTGCACCACAACAACGAAACGAACCTTAGAAAGATAGTATAGGTATTCTAGGGAAGGAGGAAAAATCACAATGAGGAAATTAAATAGCAAACCCCAGTTGCTGGTGCGGTGACGGTGATACACAAGAATATATTGTGGGGCTTCCATTGGGGATTTGTGTCACCGTCCAGTTAAGTAGGTACCGTACAAAGTTTCTTCAAGTTTAGTCTTATAGCTAATGTAGGGGAAGACATGCATGCTATTTTTTTAATTCTAAACTTTATTGATTGGAAGAAGTGTCACCTTAAGTATAGGAAATTGATTTTGTGAGTCTATAAGTTGAGCCGACGTTATTTAATTAAAATGTCTCCAACCTCGATGGGATGTGATTTAGAATATTTATCTACATGTGTGGTGGGTGGGAGAAGTGGTGGTTGCATTGCAACCTCCTTCAGTGAAGACAGAAAGAAGAGTTTGAAACGGAAGACGGAACTGTCGGTCATCATTCAGTTCCTGAATGTTGTATTGAAAGGGAAAGGCACATTCCACATTCGATTTGTGCTAAGGAACTGATCCCTGTTCTTGATAGACCAAAATTTGGTTTCATTATTTGATATTTGTAAAACGAGTAATACCTAATACGTACATCACTCCATACGTGACGGTAAGAAAGATAACGACTATCGAAATAACACAAATATGACATCCTCTGCACTAAAGGCCCAACTATAATTGCTTGAGTGAACTTGAGCTAATGTCAAAAAAACCGGACGAACATTTTTTTAAGTAAGCAAAACAAGTAGGCTTAGACTTCTCTTCTTCAAATTGTCAAATTTACTTAAGCAATGAGCGAATGAAACCGCTCTAGTAAAAGCTGAACGAAAATTTAACGAACGTAGCTTAAGTACATTATGGTTTGCTCATAGGGTTTGTGTGTATTTTTTGGTTCACTTAAGCGTGCTTTAGTGAACAAAATTGTATTATAGTTCAGCCTTAAGACTGCGGAAGCTTACAATTCATAGTGATAGACTCTTTGCAATCCATACCTGTTCCTCATTTGCTGAAGATTTTGTAGGTATAGAAAAATTCTAAATGTAAGTACAATTTTTAGTAAAGGTAGTGGCGTTTTCTTACGTTGCATTACATTACGTTAATATAAAAAAGACAATAGGCCAGTTATATCTCAATGGAAACTGAGAATTATGTTCAACCAAATGATTTTGCCTCAGTCAAAGTGTCATTGAGATCTCAGTGACATATTTTTAGGTGGAACTGGCCTATTAATATTGTTTAACGAAGAAAACTCGGACCAGAACAGCGCAGAACAGCACAAGTAAATTAAAACTGTCAGAACAAGTTAGAACAGAAAAGATCAATTTAACTTTTTGACAGTTTCAGCTTTTAAATAAATATTGCTGAATAAAATTTGCATTTGTTGGAAACAAGATACTGACTGAACCTCATGGAACACACAAACTTATACGTTTTAGATCTTTTTTTTCTTTTCTGTGCGGAACAGATTCATTACACGGAACTAACATATTTCCCAGATATAATTTTAAACATCATCAATGTCTGAAACACAAACACGCTTCAGCTTCGTCTTTGTCTGCGTTACGATGAACCCGCTTCGAGTTTGTGTTTAATGACAGTTCTCTCTCCATGATCATCATCTCTCTAAAAACAAATGAATTTTGTATGTGTACTTTTATTTAAACAGCTCTTGAGGAGCAGTTGAGTCTAGAGTTTGAACTAGAGCTTCCGTTTGGAGTCAAGTTACGTAAAATTAGGTAGGAAACGTGAGGTCGAAGCTTCATTTTGTGATAGCATGCATTCAATTCTTATGGCTGAACACGAAATCGACAGGCGAAGCCGAAGCCGAAGCTAAAGCGTGGAGATAATGGTTCACAGTATCAAAGGCTTATTATTGTTGTACAAGCTTTTGCGGATATCGTCTACAACAAGCAAGAGGCCAGTTTTACAACTTCCTTGCACTCTAATCCCGGGTTGTGCTGGGTTAAAAAGTGCATTGCTTTTAAGGTAAACTTGCATCTGTTTCAGGATAGACTTCTCAAAGACCTTTGTTTATCAAAAGGCAAAATTGCTATATGTTTGAATTAAGAGTTAGGTTGAGATTGACATTTTGGTATCGGAATATTCTTCGTCCTCTTTAACGAAGGAGGATAGTCACACGTTGTTAGAATTTCATCGAAGATGTTTTAAGAGGAAGGGAAATAGAAGCTGAAGAAACGTGGGATTGATTTCAAACCTATAGCATCAGACTTAACTAACAACAAAGCTTCAACTACGTCAACATCAGTTAAACGAATAACTGAAAGGGTTCCATACTGTTGTCCTGATAAGCTTCATCCGTTTGGGGATAGAAGTTTGAGCAGTTGTTTTCATATTGAGATTGTGATTGCAATCAGACTGTGTTGCTGGATCAAAGAATGTTTCATAGTATCGTTGTTTTGCGATTTTTATTTGTGTTACAACTGAATTTCGAAGTACTCGGTAATTATCATAGAAAACTTGGAGCTTATATCGTTTCCAGCGAGCATACCCGCTATCACGTTTTTCAATCAAGTCTTATAGCTGTAGGCCTAAATGATTTGTGCAAGTTAAATCACTATAAACTGATAACATGGCTTGTTTCATTTGATTGGATGTCGCAGGTTAAGTAGATCAAGTCATGTTAAGAAGAACCCGCAGCTGACAGTTGATCGTAAAGTAGGATCTTATTTCTGTTATTCAAGAAAAACACATCTAAAAGTGAAGCAGAATCAAATGCAAAATGAGTCGCAGTCAATACATTAGCTGGTGTCAGGTCGAAGTTCTTAAAATTGTTGATCAAATTGTCTGAAGCATGAGCATTGAGCTTTAGCATTGAGTAGATTGCAATTAAGATCTCCGCAAATTATGTGCACAGCATGATATTTGTTCTAAATTACAAAAGATAGGCGAAATAAAAAAAATAGGTCTATAGATTACACCTAGTAGCAAGTTCATTTCATTCATTTCATTTATTTTATTTTCTTAATAATGAATCATAAATTCCATAACAATAAATAATAATTAAAAGTGAATAAGAAAAAAATATGAGACATTCTATATTTAATTACAATGTAATAAAATAGTATTGAATGCCGCTTCAATATTTAAAAATACAATGATTTGTGTTAAGTATGGGTAGGGTGACCCTTAATACAGATTTCAATTTTTATTTTAACGCATATATGTGTGTCGTTGAAAAAACAATAATTATTTAATATTAAAGATGATTTCATAATAAAATTAGCTAAATAAATAAACTAATTGAAGTAAGTTTAGATATTAATTTAAGAAAGAAGAAAAAGGCAAAAAAAAACAAACTTATTATATTCAAATGATTTAAACCAGAATACCAGAAATGAAAATGTCAAGACTAGAATAATCTAAGCCCAATAACCATAGCTTTAAGCATCGAGTGAACAGACCAGAGGTAGTAATTGTTCTCAAAGATGATGGAAGCTTATTAAATAGACGACAAGAAGAGATTGAATAGAAATTACGAAACGCAGTTGTACGGAATGCAGGAACTGTTATAAGGTTCGAAGAATTTCCACGTAAATTATAATTTGAAATAAGCCTAAAATTACGGCTACCCGATTTCATAAAAAAGGACTTCAGGACTTTGAAACAATATAAATGACGCAAGGGAAGAATTGTCAGGTTACTAAACAATTGGAAACTTGGGTGACTTCTCGGTAGATTTTCCTCACTACTTTTTTTTGTAGAATTAACAAAGGCTTAATTTTATTCAAATGAGTACCACCCCAACATACAATGCCATATTGAATCTTAGAATGAAAGATACCATAATAGATATTCTTTAATAATTCAGCTGATACTATGTTTTGAAGGTAATAAAAGTATCTTATCGTAGAGCGTAAATACTTTCCTAAATTCAACGTGTGCTTAAAGAAATTCATATTAGCGTCAATAGTAAGTCCTAAATATTTAAAATCATTTACCATTTCAACTAGAAAACAGTTATCACAGCAATTAATGTTACTTATAAAAGAATAGTTTGATACAACGTCAGGTGAACAGTTTATAAAAGGCAGTTTGAATCTTTGACACTCAGGAGCGTGAAAATAGAACTCGACATCAAAATTTTGAGTTGAGGTTAGACTGAAAAACATAATCTTCGTTTTTGAGCTTATAATTAAATTATGTTCAGCAAACCAAGTTCTCAAAAGATCTAGATCCAAATTTATGTCAGATGCTAAATCCAAACGACTGTTTGAACCATACGACAAGGCAATATCATCTGCAAACGCAGTAGGCCTACCTCTAAAATTAAGTGAAAAGAGTGAATTTATGTAAACCAGAAACAAAATAGGACCCAAAACCGAACCTTGGGGAACACCCAGGTGAAGGTAACCAATATCACTTTTGGACTCATTCAATTTCACTCTTTGACTTCTATTCCCAAGATACGACCTGAGCCAATTAAACATGAAACCACGAAAACCAGCTTTGTGTAATTTTCTCAATAAAAAGTTATGGTTAACCATATCAAAGGCTTTGGTTATATCTACAAATAAGCCCGCTGTGCACTTCTTTCTGTCTAGATTAGACATAATTTGGTCGCAGAACTGCAACAATGCATCTTCCGTTGATTTTCCGTTTAAAAATCCAAATTGCACAGGACTAAAGAAATTTGTTTTTGATAAAAAACTTATCATTTTAGTCTTAATTAATTTTTCAAAAACCTTACTGAAAACCGGAAGAAGGGAAATAGGCCTATAATTACACATATCACTTGCGGAACCTTTTTTAAACAACGGAATTACATCAGCACATTTCATAGATTCAGGAAATACACCTGCGAAAACACAGCTGTTAAAAATGAAAGCCAAAACATCAGCTATTAAAAAGGCAATTTGTTTGACAACCAAATTAGAAATATTATCAGCACCAGACGAGTTAGAGTTTTTCAGGCTACTTATACTTTTTAGAATCTCTAAAGAGGAAATCGACTCAAAAACAAAACTGGATCTTTGAATTGGCTCATTCAACTCGAGAAAAGGTTCACAAGGATAGGGTTGTAAACTCCCAGCAACACCAATAAAATATTTATTAAACGCATTCGCAACCAAAACTTTGTCTGTGACTTTGCAGTCGTCAACCACTATAGAATCCGGCTTTTTAGACACAGTGGAATTGTTAAGTATACTGTTAACTATTCTCCACTCCTTTTTTAAGTCACCTTTGACAGAATTGAACTGATTCATGTAAAAATTTTCTCGGCAAATCGGAATTTCTTTCTTTAATTCATTGCACAGAATTTTGTATTTGCGTTTAAGCGTAGTATTGTTAGGATTCTTATAGCATTTATGCCTTAATTTATTTTTTAATGTTACTTTGTTAATTAAATAACTAGTAATCCAGGGTTTCAGTCTTTTGATTTGTTTCTTAGGTTGAATCACCTCCGTAGAGTTTGCGATATGATTACTTAAGCTACTAATAAATAACATATAACACATTGACGCATCAGCACACGAGTACACATCTTCCCAAAATTCATACACAAGAGCATCCTTTAATTTACAGATATTTACTTTAGAAGATCCTTTTTCATTGTCACTACTAGAGAACCGAAAATTTTTTCTTTTATGTATGTTATTAATGACTAATGAGTAAACTCGTCATAGAGTGATCACTTATCATTAGATCGAATACACACGCTTCACATTCAACTTCAGAAATCCTACCAAAACGACCATAAATGTGGTTCAAACAACTACCTGATGCTTGACGAGTAGGCACATTAATAAATGAAATAAGCCCGTGAGTTTTCTAATCCTATTTAAATAAATTGTCTACGGATGTATACAGCAACGCCTCCGCCCACCCGACCGATTCTATCACCTCTTAAAAGTTCATAACCATCCATTTTATATACTGCATTTTTATTTGTAAACACTTTTGCCATTTTCGTTAATAAAAACAAAAACTTTATCAAAAACAATTGTTTTACATTTCCTAAGAAAGTTCAACAGAAAAATGCGCCTGAGAAAAAGAGACCAAGTTTCTTAAGGTGGCCGGCATTGAATCCGTCACGCCGTCAGCGTAGACGTTTTCAATTAACAGTTCAATTTATAGAGGCAGCTAGTATTATCAAGAATGGTGTTTTCGATTTTTTGTACTACATCAAAACCAAAAAATAAAATCCCAATACCAAACTTAGGTAAAAAAAAGGCTTTGTGCCAGGTCTCAAGATGGCACCACAGTCGATTGCCATGTCGAAGCTACTAGACTAGCATATACAATGAAATACACATGTTCTTATGGAACGCGGCCCAAAAGCAAAGAGTGTGACGGCGATTTGCGATTGGTTATACAACAAGATTGTTTTCGAAAATTCACAAAAAAAACATTAAAATTGAGATTAAAAAAAAAAATTGTTGACGAAAAATTACCTCATGGTTGTCATTTGTTTCACTATGGTAGTATTCCTTGATGGTTAAAAAAACAAAACAAAATATTTAAAAATTGGAAAAATGTTAATATCTCGCAAACGTTTTTCAGTACAAACAATTAAAGTTGAAGCAAATTAAAAAAAACAAAAACTAAGCACAAACAATTACAACTGCAATTACCTCGTATTTTTCATTATTCTTATTTTCTTTCACGTTTTCAACATTTTTGTTCACTTTTTTGTTGTGGTTCTTGAGAATAATAAAAGATGTTTCATTTAAAGTATTAAAATTCATTTTTGTTTAAATTAAAAAAAATTCTCAAATACTTGTACGTTTGTATTCTATCAAGTTGTGGAAAAAACTAAAAACAAAATGAAATTCAACAGGGTTTAAGGACGGTATCAGGCAGGAGTACATACTTAAAAATAATGTTGTACACAAACCACTAAAAAAAGAATGGAAAAGGTTCACACGAAGGATATTTCTGGGACTATGATTGTTCAATGATAAAAATAGTTTCCACTTTTTAAGCCGACCTAAACGACAATAACACAATACAAGGTTATGAGAGGATCTTTTTTTTTGTCTTTTCAATGACCTGCATTCTAGAAAAGAACACACGAACAGCGAGGTGCAGATGAAAAGGATTTTTAGAGATATAGCGTTTACATTTTTTGTTTGATGGAAAATTTTGGTGTGACGACGTGTCGCGGTCGATGTGAAAACAAACATAACTCACCGGATTCTCTTGGTCCATTGTCAGGTCGCCAAAAGCTGGCATCGAATTCTCCGCTAAGGCAGAAAATTCAGACTCGAACGAGTACTCACTTATCCCCGGTATATAATTGAGAGCTTCCTTCTTACTGCTGTTGCTTCCGCCGCCGATGCTACCACCAACGACGCCAACACCTCCACTAGCACTTCCCTCACTGATTTCGATGTCGCGACTCTGATCCGAATAAATAGTCGCTTGATTAATGTACTGAATCCTACGTTTCTGCTGTGCCGATAATTCACTTGGCGGACTTCGTGCCAACGGCAAACTTTTTGCCGATTCAAACGAGCTGCTATCGAGCACAAATTGTGATAAAGGTATCACAGTCCTTTGTGGGCGCACTGCAGTCGCAACAGCAGATCGATTGGTATGTCGATGATCGCAGATTATGGGCGTTTCTTCAACAAAACCAAAATCAATACCGCCACGAACACCGTCTTCGATGATGTCGTCGATCGAATGATTATGCAATCCAGCAAGATTCGGATTCTGTATGTTGTTCCCAGCGGTGTAGGATAGGGATGTATCTGTTTGCAGGGAATTATCTCCGTCGCCGTTGAGGCTTTCTCTTTCTAGAGACTCAGATGAAGCAAAACTCGGAAGAGAAACTATTTTTCTTTGCTTGTGGTCATGTGCTTCGCTTTCTCTTTCCCGTTCTCGTTCTCGTTCTAGTTCTCGACTTAGAGTCTCTTCGGCTGAATTTTCTGTAATAATTTCACTGAGCTTGGGCGGATGGGCGTCGGGTATATTTTTGTCAACGTACAAACGTATTGGCGATGCCTCTGGTGAAAGAGCCTCCGATGGGATAGGGCTGTCTGCGCCTAAACCGGATCCAATTGAAGTTGAAGCGAAACTGGGTAAAGTTATAATTTTCCTCTGCTTTTGGTTTATGGTTTCATGCGGTGGTTGGGTGGTCTCTTCCTCAGAGGGCTGGGATGTCGGGGATTTTACCACAGATCCGTTGTTTGCAATTGCTGTCGATTGTGGTGACGATGATGTGTCTGTTGTGAGGTTCGGATTGGATTCCGGAAGACCCAATGGGGTGGGCAACGTTGGTGCCGGTGATTGAGCAATGATTGGTGGTGATGAAAAATCTTGACTTTCTATCGAAGCTGGTCGGGGAAATCGTCGACCACGTTCGACGGTTCCCTCGCGTATAATGAAATGTGACTCCGAATCAGCAGATTCGAAGGCGTTCAACCGTTGCCGTCTTAGCTTTGGCAATTGAGTGGAAAGCGATTTGCGAATGGCACCCACTGGGGCAGTTGGAGCCACCGGCGTCGTAAATGACGCTGACGCAAAGGAAGCCAACGGCGCCCGACTCGGTTTCGCTGGCGCTCGTTCACTTGGTGGCGTATCGCATATACTTTGGGTGACAATGAGCTTTTCTTCTGTAGTAGTGGTGGTGGTCGATATGGTCGAGGTAAATGACTTATTGCCAGACGGGGAGGCTGTTGGGGAACTGCTGGTCGGGCTATTCGGCTTTGATTTGGTTTTTTTGTTCTTCTTTGAGTTTTTCTTCAAAGGTGTTGTTGTTGTCAATGATGGTTTCTCTTTCTGTTGCTTTGGGTCTTCTGTGGTGGCAGTTAAATAATCCCCTTCGTCGATGTTTGGAGATGGCGCATTGGAACCCCCGATTTCGGTTGTGGTTGTGGGCAGGTTCGATCGCCCTTGCTGAGAACCGTTGCTAGTGTTGTTGTTGTTGTTGTTATTCTTGTTGGTGTGTTCGATTTTCTTGCCCTGAATGGTAATTTGAATCTTTCGAACTTTATCGAATTTCGTTGGTGAAGATTCGGGAGAATATGTTGGCGACCTTGTTACAGGCTCCGGCGAATAACTGGTCACAGTAACTGTTCTCTTGATATCATCATTGTCAGTTGTGAAAATTGGTTTTCGATCGAGTGTTTGAGTGGTTTGCGTTGAACTCGTCACCAAAGGATTGTTTTCTTCCTCTTTTTTGGTGCTAGGATTGACTTTGTTCTTCTTGATCCCTGTGAGGGAGAATTTCTTCGAAAGTTTGCTTTTCTTCTTTTTCGAATCGGTCGGAGAGTCCAATGGCGGAGATAGTTCTAAGTCCTCACCACCGCTCGAGAGGACTTGGTCAGTGCTCGAGGTGGGTGTGGGCGATGGCTTTTTCTTTGTCGATTTCGATGCTCGAAAAGATCGAAACGCCGAAGAGAATCTTGACCGAGTTTTGGATTTTGGCGAGAGTTCGGCAACAGGATCCACTGGCTGTTGGGGTTTTTCGTTTAAATCCTGAATTCTATCTAACTGCTCCTGCTGCTGTTCGTCGTCGTCGAGGGATTTACAAAAATTATCAGACAAGGCTTTTCGCAGCTGGGGTTGGTCAGACGTTTGCAATTCAACCTCGCTACTGGCGATGTTCAAATTTGTGTCTAATGATGTTGGTGCACCAACGTTTTGCATTATAACTCCATCGAGGATAATAAAGGGGGGAAAGGGACGGAGGGTGTAACAGAAACAAACTTACACACAAAATTCACTTTGAAAATTCAACAATTCACTGCGAGCAAGTTGCACAACTTACGATTTACGAATAATGAACTACGACGACACAACAATTTCGGTTTTTATCTGTTAATAGATAAAGATACAACTGAGATGAGGTTGTATTTAATTTTTGAGATAATTTTGTTGAGTTTAAACAAATTTAAAATTCTATTAAAATGCACTTGCACCAGCCACGAAGCAAGAACTGATACTTTTTCGCATTTAATTCAATTTAAAAAGCTGCAACCGCATTGGGCTAGAAAGATTGCCCCCAAAACTGCGCACTGAAGAATGAGTTTTGTTCACCAACACGGGGTAGAAGCAAGCGCGACACACAGACACACAATAGATTTTATAGAACCCGACGAGGCACCTTGCGATATTTGAATGAAACTCTAGCCGCTGTTTCTTTGGCTTTTATAAAATTTATAGAAACCCTCTCCAAAAGCAAAAGCCTCAAAGTCTACAGCGTTGTGTTGCTGCAGATAAAGAGAAGCCAAGCAGAGAAGCTGATACAGTGGTTGCTATTGTGACAAGTGTGGAGAACTGGTCATTGCGACCGAGACGACTCTGACACTTGCTGCTCTAGACTCTGTCAGTCTATGAATGTCTCTCATTATATTTTTTTCAATTTGTTGTTGCTGTTGCTTGTAAGCTTCGCATTTGGAAGACGATTAGAGCTACGACAACAAGACTCATGAAATGTATCTCATCCCTGAGTTTGCGAGAGTATCACATTTCTTTCCATTGTACAAGCCTACCCTAACCCAGCCAAGAGGCGAGAGTTGATGATGGAATCCATTACAACTATTTGAAAACATGTCGCGAACAATATGGTGATATTCAATCATCCACAGACAGGTTTTCAACTTTGGCAAGCTTAAGTTGTATCGAAATTCCGTAAGAGGCGCTCTTGTTGGTGCGAATTATTAGTGTCTAATATCTAATCAGGCTTTGTGCTGTCGACGACATGATGTGTAAAGAATTGCTGAAACTCATGCGATTCCTATGGCTTCCCGGGATGTGATCATTGGCAGAGAGTTATTTGATATTCGATTTCTTATATCACAATCTGAAACATAGTGGTTGATGCGGTCTGTAGGATTTCTCACATGAATTGTTATGTGGAAATCAATCAATAAACGAAGAGGCGCTATCAAATGTTACACTTATTGCACTCATAAGCAAATTGTCATAGTTCCTATCTGTAATGAATGCATTGCAAGAGAATTTCTTCACTTGGATTGTTGAGAGTGGTTAAGGACTGTTACTCAATATACCTGGCATGAAAATGTTCTATTTTGTGTTTGTGATGCAACCAGGCAACCATCAAATGAAGCAAGATTCTGGAATTCTCGATTTTGATTCTAATCAGAATTTGAAAAAAAAACGATCTTGGAACCGGTTTAAAAAAAAAGAACACATTGCGACACATGGTGAAATAGATGAAAGCTAGAATTTTTTCTATGTAAGGGGAATGTAACCTTTTTGGTGACCCGAGTCCGTAATTAACACAAATCAGTGCTGATAAGGCTGGGGAGTGAGATCAATCGTCGCACGAAGAGAATTTGAGGGTTACACTAACAAAAATGTATTTCGGTTTTGATAAAAAGAAAAATTCAGAATTAGCTTGAGTGTAATACAAATATGATGAATCTTTGGTTCCCGCGCATTTGCTATTATCTTGTTATGTCTTAAGAAATTAATCAGTTGATTTTGCATGGTTCTTGAAAAAAATTGGAAAACATTGAAATTGAAATAACACAAAAACAAATAACATTTATATTCGTCATATTCATCATTTATATTTATATTCAAAGGCCGTCGATCAAGGACCCCTTGGAAGTAATGGTAGTCAAGACTTTTATAAAAATAAATTTAAAAAAGTCGGAATAATTTGTTCAGCATAGTCTATATATGTCGGTCACCCTGTGACAACATTTCACCAATTTGTTCTGTCAAACATTACTGTAGAAGGACTTAATTAACGGCGACTTTAAAATCCGTTAATTGATCCGTGATGCAGGGAAATAAGAAATAACTCCACGGGAACTAACTCCGCTGAGGGATTTAGTTACCCCCAAGTGAGAATTTAGTCCACTTTTGTAAAGTGTAGTTAGTTCCCAACCCATGTTCCATGTATGGTGGGAATTAAATTCCTTAAAAATATTGTGGTTCTTTTTCCCTTCGAATGTGAAATAAATTGCCACTTTAACCGAGAAAAAATTGGAGCAGAAAAGGAAACTATTGTGAGTCTTTAGTCCAGAAATCAAATTCGAGGCTTTTGACATTCGTGATTAATCTCTATATCTCTATATCTCTATATATATAAAAATGGAAGTGTGTTTGTTTGTATGTCTCTTATAGACTCCGAAATGGCCCAACAGATATTTGTAAAATTTTCATGGTTCATACTGTTACATTCAGTGATGATTTCTGTGAAAAAAAAAATGGAAAAACTTCATGGAAGAGTGGGAAAACTGGAAAAACCAAAAAAAAGGTCGGAAATTAGATATTTTTTGCTTGGAATTTTTTGGTTCAAAATGGGTTTTCGAATGGAAAAATAGAAAGTTCTTGATGAAAAACTCGGAAAACTCATTGGTTTTCAAATGGAAAATTGCATGAAATTGTGGATGCATTGATTTTCAAATGGAAAACTGGAAAATTTCAAATGGAAAACTGGAAAATTTCAAAATGGGGTTTCGAATGAAAGTCGGAAAACTCATTGGTTTTCAAAGGGAAAATTGCATGTAATTGAAGATGCACTCTGGTTTTCAAATGGAAAACTGAAAATTTCAAATGGAAAACTGGAAAATTTCAAAATGGGTTTTCGAAAGGAACTCGGAAAACTCATTGGTTTACAAAGGGAAACTGGAAAATTTGTGATGGGGAACTGGAAAGCAAGAAAAAGTAAACAAAAAATTGGAAAAATGGAAAATTTTAAATGCAAAAAAAAAAATTGGCTAAACAAAAATCTCAAAAACACTCTTTCATATGAAAAGCATTAGTTGTGATAATTAGAGTGGTAAAATGGAAAACTCCAGAAGAGCAAGAAAATCCCAAGTCAAATTTTGAATGGATTTTAGACAATGGGAAAATAGAGAATTCGTGATTTTGGTAATTTTTTTTTTTGAAACACTGATATTTTTAATGTAAAAAAATTATTTTGCTGTATTGCTCCATAACCGTAACTCTCAGAGCAATCATAAAAAATCCTTTTTTCATTCAATATCATGGTCAATATGTTTTATACGCAACAATAAGGTCGAAGAACTCGAAATGTTTACACAACAGCAACATGAGGAGCGAAGTCAAACCGAAATGATTCGCGTTTTACAAATCCGTGCACCGCAGGCAACGGGGCGTATACTTACCATTTTGCTTTTTTTTATATCGCTTATTTGTTTAAAGACGGATCCATACATACGAATTAACAAAAAAACAATGCAAACGATAGAGGAAGAGGGTTATCGATTATCGATTGAGGCAGTACGAAGTCTGCAGGGTCAGCTAGTTTTAAATATTTTGTAAAAACAATAAATTATATGGACAGTTTTACATATTTTCAAATTTTTTTTTTAACGGTTGAAATACATCGCATGCTCTAGTCTGTGTGACGTAAGGGAAACTTTGCTAATGCAAACGTTTTTGTGAACCTTGGGATGTTAAAGTTCGGTCAGAGTAGGGAATTCTACTAGCACACTGTACTTGAACCCAGTTTCATCTTATTCAAATATGTATTTTGTCACTTAAAACAACTAAACCAGCTCCATCAGAAAGACATTTTTTTTATTGATGAGATGTTCAGTGTTCTTGCATCATTTGGATGCAGATGTAAGCACTTACTTTACCCAGCAGTCTCATGTTTAAAAAAAATATATTATTAAGGATATGGAGCTGGAAGCAAGAAATGTAGCAGGTGGAATAATTGTTATCGAGCGAAGTGAGAGGAAAAAAATATGCCCCAAAGAAATAAAAAAAATCGCGCCCCAAATTGATTCTCTTTCAGTTAGTCCGGAAAACCATTTTCGGGACGACTGACTTCGGGTTCGGGACCTATTTCCCTTGGCCGAAAAAATTATATAAGAATTCTAGTTGTGATCAATGTTATTTGTAAAATAAAAATTCATTTCTTTTACAAAGTAAGTCATTAAGAAATTTTAAGACTCTGAAAATAAAAAGCGCTGTTTTTTTTATTATTTTCATAGTCTTGAAAACAAGTTTTCCGGATGACAAAGTTTCTCAATATTTTCGAAATTTAGTTTTCAAGACTCTGAAAAATAATAAGAAAAATGATTGAATCGACTGCGCTCATCAACATAATTTTGAACAATTTCAAAAATTGTATTATTGCTAACTGTAGTTTTAAAATTAAAGGAATCATAATTGGGAGTTAGTTCCAACTTCACAAGTGTGAACTTTGTTCCCATCGTAGATGGGAACTAGATCCACTTTACTAAAGTGGATTAAGTTCTCACTTGGTGGCAGTTTTGTGGCAAATATGCAAAACAAATAAAAATTAAACATCAAAATTGTGTCAAAATGATTTCTTGCACAACATTTTGATCAAACATTGATTTTCCTTGTTTGCTGCGGGAACACATTGATCATCAATGATTTCAGTTGTCAATGGAACAATCAAACTCTATCCGCCGTATCCGTCACGAACTTTGCTTATGGGACGCGTTCCATAAGAAAATGATGTGTATTCTATAGAGCTGTTAGTTAAAAACATCAACGGATTGTCGGAATTTTTGGGTCGCCGACTTGAAAAACTCATCGAAAACAAGAATATATACTTCCCTTCAGATCAACTGCAGAACAATAATGTAACATATGTTTTGTCAAAATGCAATTTGTATTATTTGAATTCAATTGATGATTATGATGATGATGAGGATGATACGCTATGCCGTATGAGTGCTTTCTTATATTTATAAAACAGCGTTTACCGGGTCAGCTAGTAAGATGAAAAGTATCCTATAGCTGTCCCTTGTTCCAAGCTAGCTCCCATCAATGTTTAGCCAAATCAGTTCAACTATTCTTAGAAATTACTTAAAAGACAAAACAACGTTTACCGGATCAGCAAGTATGATTGAAAAAGAATCATATTTGAGCCAAATCAATACACCCGTTCTTAGAAATTATATATATGGCTAAACAACGTTAACCGGGGCAGTTATTTTGGCTTATTTATGGTTCTAAACCATCTAAGGTACAGGCCAAACGCAAACAAGAAAAATCACTGTAATCGGTCCAGCCGTTTAGGAGGAGTTCAGTGACAGAGCCATTCTTAGAAATTACTTACATGGCAAAATAATGTTTGCTGGGTCAGCTAATAGGATTTAAATTATTATATAGCTGTCTCCTGGTTCTAAGATACTTTCCCACCAATTTTAAGCCAAATCGGTTCAGACGTTCTTAGAAATCAGCAAGTTGAATGAAATTTATCACACATCACACACAAAATGATTGAAATGAATGCATGAAAAAAAAAATTCATTCAAGTCGATCCAACCTTGTGCATAATAGATACCGACTGCAGTGCCACTTGACGGGTTGATTTGTAAATCTAAACCATCCAGGGCAACACCTGAACGTATAAAAAATCATTCAAATCGGTCGAGCCGTTTAGGAGGAATTCAATGACATACACACGTACAGTAGAATTTTATAT
Organism: Sphaerophoria taeniata; assembly: GCA_943590905.1. Classification (NCBI taxonomy): domain Eukaryota; kingdom Metazoa; phylum Arthropoda; class Insecta; order Diptera; family Syrphidae; genus Sphaerophoria; species Sphaerophoria taeniata. Next base: position 2,836,729 of record OX016540.1, read on the forward strand.
ATAAAGATAAACAAATTAATTTCGTAACACCCTGTTTTGCTAGAAAATTTGAAATTTACAATGATACGACTTGTTTAAGCTGAAACAATTTCTAGTTTAATAATTCGTCTTCGTTTTTTTTTTTTTTTTAAATTGCATTCCGATTACAAATTGAAATAAACATAAACGCTTTTCAGTAAACGACTCCTCTTTTGCAATTCAAATGTGCTTTCACACGAACCTAGATTATTATCTCTTTTTGACCCTTTCTCACTGTACATTGACTTAAGTAAGGACTCATTTACTTTTTTTTTTAATTTTTGAATTACATATGCCACAATGTAAGGCATGAAGTAAGTAAAATTTTTCATGAAGCTCCTGGAAATGTAAACATGAAATAAAAAATATAGCTTATATGGGCCAAATTCAGTGAATAGCGGTGAATAGTTCTCATTAAAAATTAATAGGTTAGTTACATGAAGTTTTTCTTCCTTACATAAATACATACCTACACAAAACAGGTAAACATTTTAAGCTGAAAAGGCAGTAAAAGTCTTCAGGACGTTATTTCTGTTCATTCTGAAAACGAAGTTGATTTTGATATTTGATAAAATCGCAATAACATCACTGAGTGGAGCTTTAATCCCTAGGATTAGAGTCATGTTCCCATGGTGACTGGAAATCATGTATTTTTTCATCTATCATTCAAACTTTATTGCTACACTTATGTTCTTTCCCCTTTAGTCCGAGGGTGCATTTTTTGTACCTACACAACAACTAGGCTAACAACGTATACGTTATGACGTGACAGCACGATTCAATTGAGGAAGAACTCATAACGTAATGAAATGAATATTGCGCTAGGTCAACAACAACAAAGATTGAAGCACATGACATGCGTCAAACATAATTTATGTATAGAAAACACTGATGTCACTCACTGTTCCTCCATACAAACAAAATAAACAACAAAAACAACATTAAAATTTTCAAAGTCCGAAGGGTTTTCTTCTTCAGATAATGAAGTCATATAACTTTTCCAGCGAAGTTGTAAAGTGATTAGGGAAAAATGTTATTAAGTTTCTTTATTTAAGGGACATTGTCACATTCAGGGGGTAAAACAAAACAATTCTGTTTTGACCTAAAACTCACCTGTAAGGATGATATCCATCTTCATTTGAGTTCCACACACATTACGGACCCAAAAAGATGAATAAAACGAAATCGTGCGTTTGATATGAATAAATAAATTTGATGGAACATTCACTTGTTTAATTCATGATGATGCTTTAGGATTTTATAGGTTTTCATTTCATATTCGACCACAAGTGTGTGCCACGGATATTAAGTCATCATCATGAAGTTGAAGTAAGCAGAGTAATAGAACGTTTCTGGGTCAATTATTTAAGTAGGACCTTATGACTTTATTTAGTATTCAAGATGAAACAAGGAAATCCAAGGAAAATAAATATAAAGTAGCTACAACTAGAAAAAATGTGCACGACTCGGTCATACGAACTTGCTCCTGTATTCCAAATACTCATACAAAAAATTTAATTCATAAATAAAAATTTAAATTGAAATATCTACATCAAAAAAAGATTTAATCTGAAAAAAATTATGTCATATGATTTCTTAAGAAATTGTTGATTTTTCAAATTTTTTTTTTTTAAATCGTCGGAGCGGTTTTTTTTTAAATTAATTTTTTATGTATAAAATTTTTCGAAAATGTCTAAAAATTAATTTGGGTATGCAGTATTCAAGAATGTAAAACTATACATTTTATAAGTAAATTTCAATTTTTAATATTGATCCGTTTTTGAGATACAGAATTAAAAAAAAAAAAGTTTAAGAATATTTTTAAAAAATCCAAAAAAAATTTTGACATTTTTTTGAATACAAAATATTATTTGAGCAATATAAACGTACTTTCAGAAAAAAAAAATACCCTGATCGAACTTTTACTTTTCGAGAAAATCTGATAACAAAAAACGGTTCTATGGGCGGTACCGTTTTGGAGCAATACAAAAAAATTTTTTTTACATAAAATACATCAGAGTTTTAAACAAAAATTTTCGAGGAAGTTTAAAAAAAATCGTAGGAGCCGTTTTTGAGAAAATTGAAACTTTTGGTTTTTGGCCAAAAAAATCGTATGGTGGCTACCCTAAATTTTGATCTTAAAAAAAAAATCAAAAAAACGACCCACGCGAATTTGCTCAAACCCTTAATTTTCAAGTTTCAAGTCAATCGGACCAGAGGTTAAGGCTGTAGATGCGTTTACAGACAGACAGACAGACAGACAGACAGACAGACAGACAGACAGACGGACGGAATCGCCGGACCCACTTTTTTCGACTTCTCTATCATCGTAATGTCATATATCATCATTACCTCAAATTTTTTTTTTTACGAATTCAATACTTGCCATATATTCTATATGTCGCAAGTAAAAATAAGGAACTACGTTTCTATGTGCGAATTGCGAATCTCAAAGAATTGCGTTGGGTTCACTGAAGAAAATAGAGAAGATGTAGTTTTTTAGACTTCAAGGAGACTTCTTATTGGAATTAAATAATGTATCCTTGTACTTGGTTAAAGAAGGACAAGGTACATTCACAAATTCATTATGCTGTATAAATATAACCTTACAATATTCAAGGCAGAACAACATTTAAGTATCTGTTAAAATATGCTTGTTGTATTTTATACTTAAGAATTAGATTTTATACCAATGCTATCACTTGATTAATAATTTATTATTTTCATACTTTAATTTGTCATTTTTAGATTTTTCATTCTTTCTTTTAACTTCAAACTAGAAGATCTGTGATGCTTAATTTACACGGGCTGGGGTGTACTCGTCGGAATCCAGGGTCTGCCTGAGGAAAGCACTATAAAACTTAGTCTCTCTTTCCAATTAGTTTTCAACTTCTTGTTTTTATCTAATAATAATTCTATTATAAATAAATAAATAGACCAGCCGATGGTCTCAGTCACCAGTGCTGCTATGTGTCTGTAGTTCGTTACATTTATGTGCGAAGTACTGTGAAATGTAATGTAATGTAATAAATAAATAGAGTGGCGCGACAGCTCTTGAAGAACCATGGCCTAAGTGGCTTACTCTCATCAACAATTCTCTGAGTGCGTGTGAAGAATTGAGGGGACCTAAAGGTTTTTCCAATAAGAGGTGTTATTTTGAATAGCCCGCTTTTTCAGTAGCTGTCACTTTTGAAGCTGTCATTTTTTGACATTTGACAAGTAGAAACTACGCCATTAAAAAAAAAAAATGAACGATACACGCTTCAACAACGCATTGAAATTATTTAAATTCACTATAAAAATGGTGAAAATTTGGCAGAGACAATGAAACCATCGATCTTTTACGGGAAAAGTTTCCGGACCGTGCTATCTCTCAAAGAGGTGATCACAATTGGCCACCGAGATCTTGTGATTTAACACCTTCATTTCATTTATTTATTTATTTGATTTATTTATTTCAGCAGAACTTAATATTAAGATACCTATACATCTTTTAGATAATTAAGCCTTCATTAGGATCATTAAAACAAAGGAGAACATTAAATTAAATTAATTATATTTAAAAAACTAAATTATATAAAAATTAAGTAAATAATATTTCTAGAATTAAAGTCAACATTAAAAAAAAAAGTAAGAAACAGAAAAATAAATAAAGAAATAAAGAAATAAAGATAAAGATATAGATTGTAGAGAAAGTAGATAGAAGATGAGAATGAAAAGAGGAAGAAATAGATAGAAAAAATATAGGAAATACGAAGTAACAATTATAGAATTATCCTCATACTCGCCATCAGATCAATTTTAATGATTTGAGAACATAAAAGATTCAATTTTAATGATTTGACACATAAAAGTTATCTACAAGGTGGATAGATATTCGAAAAGATTCTTTTTGAATAATTTAAGTTGCTCTATTCTTCTTAATTCACGGGGCAGCGTATTCCAGAGACGAATCCCACTAATGAAAAACTGTCGCTCAGATGTGAGACAGGTAAATCTTGGAATTGAAATAAGTTGAGTTCTGTTAGATGATAAAAACTGGATATGATTGAACAAGTCAGGTGGCTGTTTAGTCTGGATGATTTTAAATAGCATAGGAAGAGTCTTTTGGTTTAATATGTTTATGAAACTTATACCGTACAATTCTAAGGACAAGTGAGAGATATGGTCATAACGACGTAACCCAAAGACATAGCGAATAATGTTGTTGAACACAACTGTCATCTTTCTTAAACACACAGAGTCCAAGTTGAAGAAGATTTCACATCCGTACGTCAGGATTGGAACAACAAGGGTTTTAGCTAGCATTTTTCTAGTTTCAATTGGTGTAAACTTTTTTGAGATCGTTAGGGTCCTGAGAGCGCCATATGTCTTTCCAACCACAGCGTTTATATGGTCATTCCAAGTCAACGTCCTATTGAAGCAGATTCCCAAGTTCTTAGCCGTCTGCACGTATTCCACTGGAACATTATTTAAGAGAATAGGAAAGGTCAACCATACTCCGTGAGATTACTAAGCATTTGGTTTTAAGGGGATTGAGGACAAGGCCACATTCGTTAGACTATATGTGAATAGAAGACAGGTCGTCATTGATGTTGCTAACACAGTTTTCTATGAGACCCAGAGATGAACTCTGTAGGTATTGGACATCATCAGCAAACATTTGCATATTCCCATAGTTAATTATTCTGGGAATGTCATTAACGTATGCCGAGAACAAAAGCGGTCCAAGGATAGAACCTTGGAGAACATCACGCGACACAGTGATAAACTAAGAAATCTTACTCCCAGAAACAACTGCCTGACTCCTCCCCGTTAAATAAGAATGAATCAATTTAGTTGCTTTCGGAGCAAACCCGAAATCTATGGTTAATTTGTTACATAATATGTGTTATGGTCAATCGTGTCGAATGCTTTGGAGTAGTCAAGAAGAATCAAGAATGTGACTTTATCATCGTCCATGGCCTTCCTTATCCGCTCAACACATCAAGGAGTGCAGTGGTAGGTATTACTATGATGAGACCGAAAACCAGACTGCTTAGGGGATAGAAGCTGGTTATTGTCAAAGTGCTGATTAATTTGCCTATGCATCAATCTCTCCATCAACTTTGACAAAAAAGCCTTCCTTTTTTTTTGGATATGGGACGATACTCAGTCCCAATTCTATTCTTCGGAACAGGGATGTTTTTGGAAAATTTCCATTTTGATGGGACCTCACTTTTAGTCAACACTGAGTTAATGGCAAATGTTATGTATGGGAGGATAAAAGGCATGACTGCTTTAATGAAAGTAGGATGTAAGCCATCAAATCCCACAGAGTTGCTCTTGATAGAGATAAGATTCTCCACAACTTCTTCGGCTGACACATTAGCAAAGTTGAACCCATTTAGAAGATTGGAAGAAAGAACAACACTTTGATGTTGACTCATATATGAAGAAGGTTGTGGAACGGATGAGACAAATAAGTTGTTCAATTCATTACACTCAATATCAAGGGTAGCGGATTTTTGCTTCCTTATTCCAACTTCGCGCAGGTTCTTCCAAAGCTTGCGGCCATTTTGTGAAAGATTCAAATGATTGGAGAACCACTTGGTTTTAGCTGTGTTGATGAGACTTACACATTTGTTACGCAATTGGCGATATAATCGATAGTCCTCAGCTATTTTGAAGCGTTTCCAATTTTGATACACGCGACTTCTTCCTTTGGGGCCACGTGAAAGATAAGGTCTACGCCAACAGCCAAGCGTCGATTCAAGACCTCAAAGATGGAATTTGTGAGGCTATCGAGGACATAGGGCAGCCACTTTGCGATTTGGTTATGGAAAATTTCATGAAAATGATATGGTCCTGTAAGCGTGGTCGTGGCGGCCATTTGGCTGATGTTGTGTTCCATTATTAACGGCATACCTTCCTTCTTTATAATGAAAAACATCCGATCATTTATCTCAAAAAATGCAATTTTTCATTGAATATCAAAATAACACCTCTTATTGGAAAACCCTTTACAATTTAACGCCGATTCCGAACGGCAAAGTTGAGAAGCACTTTTTCATGACAGATTGATACTCTTGGAAGATTTGTCAGGTCTTCGCAAGAGTTAGTACCCGTGAAAGATGAAATAAAAACTTGGCCTGAGTAGGACTCGAACCAACGACGCGACGTTCTGCTTAGCAGTCAATGCACTTACCAACTAAGCTACGGGCAACTGCACCAATTCTATTAATACTCTTAAATATCTAATACCAATTCTATTAATACTTTTAAATATCTAATACTTATCTTATATAGTAAGTATAATAGCTCCATGGCCTCGGAGTAAGGGGAACTCTCGCAAGGAGTTAAATTAGCCGCAGCCTCAAAGTAAGGGGGACTCTCGGAAGGAGTTAAACTATACTATCGCCCAGCCTCAAGGTGAGGAGAAATCTCGAAAGGAGAGAAAAAAGCCAAAAAGTTATATTCGGTCAAAAATAAGGAACAATCTATATTGCCCTAAGCACCATAACTTGTTCCAAATCAACTCGTAGCAGTGGGAGAACTACTACTAATGTAGGGAAAAATTGCACGAATTTCACCCTTTATTTAACTTCTACGTGGCAACTTTTCTGTAAAAACAGCTAGTGAATTATAAAAAGACAAACAAACTTAAATGCTAAAAATTTGTGTTATGTGTATTCATGTCGTTGTCTTTGTTGACGTCACCTGCTTATGAGTCGAGGTGATTTATAGCCCGGGCGGTACGGTTGATCTTCGTTTTATAGCCTAAATGCGTGTAGTTGTATTTTGTTCCAATTTTTTTGGATTTTTGATGGTTGGTTGGTCGGGATGGTAGGGCGTGAAGTTACAGATCATTAAATTGTTTTATCCTTAAATAAAAACCGTTTTATATCAGGTAATGGGCCCAGTCCATACTTAGTATTGCAAAATAAAATAAACGAAGGATTTAATTTAAAGAATCAACGGTATTTTATTGAAAGTTTAAGATTTTTGCAGATTTTCATTATGTCACAAAACGTGTTGCCTTCAAAAATGTGTCGAATTCAAAAATTTTGCTGAAAGACAAACTAACAAGAAAATAAAGAGTTTACGTACCGATTTGTCAACAAGCTGTTGAAGGATAATGGAATTCAACATCAGACCCATCAGACTACAGTTCCGTGTCAGAAATTAATTTATTTCATTTGGTATTTCAAAGGATTCAAGGAATAGTTTTGGTTTACGAAAAATACCTGCGTTTCAAATTTACCTATAGCCATCCCTCTACAGATATTCGGTTCAGGTAGTCGAGTCGTTGAGATTTGATAGAGTCTTAAAAAGATGACGTGAGACTATTTTCTAGACGCTCATAGAACAATTGTGTATGTTTGTACCTAAACTTCGGGTTACATGTGTAAATAATGAAGGATCCCTTTTTTGACATATGAGCACTAAACATGACACATTCCATGTCAGATTAGGTTGTTTACATATTTTTTTAAGAACAAATCTTTCAAATTCTTTTTTTCATTTTAGAGACATAAACAAATCTCATTCAACCCTGATAAGGTGCCTACCTGGAAAGTGGAAAAATCTTAGCATTTACAAGTTTGTTTTGATTCACATTCACGCAGGCACAACAAAGTAAATACAAGGTGTCTCAAAAGAAAGTTCACATTTAAATCTTTTTTTAAAAGAAAAGTCTTAGGCTATGTTTATGACCGAGCGTAAACGCGTCGCGCGATGCGACGAGAATCGCTCCATCGCTTGTTACATTTTCGCTTGCGTTATCGCTAGCTATTGAGTGTTTATAGTAGAGCGAAACTTCAAGCGATTGAATGTTTGAAATATTAAAACTTTATTTAAGTTTTGTCAGTGAAGAAAGCAAAATGCGTGCATTGACTAGGAAAGTCAAGAAATATCCAATGATTTAAGCGGATTATTGAAACCCCAATCAGTTTACACTGAAGTTGTACTCGATCGGTACAACGTTCTTGAAAAAATCGGAACCCCATTCGTGGCAGACAAAACGATAAACGATTCGGATAACATATACACAAATATAAAGGATTTTCCAATAAGAGGTGTTATTTTGCTATTCAAAGAAATAAATGATCGGATGTTTATTTCATTATAAAGAGGAAGGTATTCCATTAATAATGGAACACAACATCAGCCAAATGGCCACCAAGACCACGCTTACAGGACCATATCCTTTTCATAAAATTTTCCATAACCAAATCGCAAAGTGGCTGTTGTGTTCCATTATTAACGGCATACCTCCTTCTTTATAATGAACATCCGATCATTTATCTAAAAAAATGCCATTTTTCTTTGAATATCAAAGTAACACCTCTTATTGGAAAACGCTTTATAATAAATCCCAAAAAAAAGGAACAAAAATGATGTTGCATGGAATAGTTGCCTTTTACGGAGGCCAAATAAAGAATCATGCTGCCGTAAGTGGACATTATACGGCTGTTATATATAGAAGAGGTAATCAAACATGGATGGAGTTTGATGATCTTAAAGAAAAATCAACTTTCGTCAGTGAAAAAAAGAAAATTGTACCAAGACTTATCATGTACATAAACGAACCTTATTAAAATATGTGTTTGAGAAGTAAACAACTGTATATATAGGTACATTCTTACTTTTTTATTCTATTAGCTAACCCGGTAAATGTTGTTTTCTCTTTGAAAATACCTTTCCAGATATTGAAATTAACGTTTTATGGCAAAGTTCACTCGGGCGTATACTTATTATTTTTCAGAAGAGAAAAGAAGAAACGTTATCGCACTTCTTTCCGAGAACTATTTGAGGTACAAAATTAATTCTTGCGGCACAAATTAGCAACAAATTAGCAACAAAATATGCCGTTAGTTTCATGTAGCTAGCTGCATTGGTTCTAGTTTGGTTCTGCTAGCGTAATATTACGCTAGCAGAACATCGATTTTTCCAAGAACTAGTGGAGCAACAAAATCAATTCTTGCGGCACAAATAAGCAACAAATTAGCAACAAAATACTGAATACTTTTCATTGCCAGCTTATGAAATGGTTCTGCTAGCGTAATAGACGTTCAACATTCGCTCGTATCGCTCAAAATATCAAAATATTTTGATTGTAAATTTTCGTCGCTTTTTTCGCTTGTAATCGCTCAATTCGCTTTTCGCTAAATCGCTTTGTCATAAACACTTTCATAAGCAACAATAAATTTAGTCGCTAGTAGCGATTCTCGTCGCATCGCGCGACGCGTTTACGCTCGGTCATAAACATAGCCTTAGCTTTATTGAAAAAATGTCTATTTTATATTGAAGTACACTGTTTGGGAATTTTTTTTTTTTAAATAACATCGTCCAAATGTAAACCGTTGCGCTCTCGGCATTCATTTAGTCGGGCACTAAAATTGCCTATGACAGCTCGGCAGGTAGTCTCCGTGATGGCTGCCATTTCATGACGGATATTTTCTTTTAATTGTGCCAGGGAAGTCGGTCTATTAGCTTTAAATCTTTGTGTAAAATGCGGCATAATGAAGATCTGTGCACATTTAAAGCAACAGCACGCTTCCGAATCGAGAGGTTTGGATCATCTCGAATAGCCTGAGTAACACTGTCCACGTTTTCGGCTGTTCTTGATGTTCTTGGCCGCCCAGATTTTGGTTTCTCCAGAGTTGACCCAGTCTCTTCAAACTTCTCAACCCATTTTGCAATGAGTCGAGTGCTAGGCGCATCATTTAAGTGACGAATATGTCGAATACTGCAGAATTTTCTACGCGCTACAGTCGCCGAATTACCGTTTTTGTAAAACTCACGTACGCACAACGCACGTTCCGCACCAGAGAAACGCTCCATAGCGAATAAATTCCCAAGAGCCAGACTACCGACTGACGTACCCCCCCGCGCCCCTCAGAATAGTTGCTTTCGCGTAATAAGATAAGCAAATGTGAACTTACTTTTGAGACACCTTGTACTAGATTCTTCTTCTACGTTTGTTGACTAAATTGCGACATTGTAGTCTTATCTTTAGAGCAGGCTGTGAGACGTGGGGCGTGTGCATTATTTATATCAAATCAACCTACTGAATGAATTGTATTGCCACACAGAAACGAAACAGTACAAAAGTACAACTCATCTTCACACCGCCCCATGATTAGCAAACAAACGCACAATATAATATTTGCATTAGACTCAAACAACAAAAATGTGAAATCGTATTTCATTCTCTCGCAAATAGAATAAAATTAATTGGAGAGAGTGACGCTCTTTTGGCAAGAGTTGAGGGCAAACGGTGTCGTTCTTTTTTCAAGGCTGTCGAAATGTTTTATCACAGATGTGAGCAATTACAAAGTAATTAAGTGTAGAAATTTAATTAGCAGACACATCTTTCAGCATAGAAGTTAATATTGTGTTATCACGTTACCAAGTGCCTTAACGTTAAGCGTAAGATGTTCATAAATCAAAATGCCATTGTCCCTGGAGGATATTAGTTTTTGGGACACATTGCATGTTTATTTAGGTTGATGAAGTGACATAAGGTATTTAAATTATTATTGGGGCTTATTTCTGTGCAAGAAGAAAGCTTTCCCTAATTGACGATCCAAGAAATCTGTGATCCGTACGTTAGGTTAGGTTTAGTGGGCTGACAGTTGATATTGAAACCATCACACTTAGATCAATGTAGATCCATTGTGGTAGGTACCCTGAAGTATTGTCACTTCCTGAAAAACAAATAACCTATGAATCATGTGATTCGTCTAGTCATTTAGAAGTCTTGACAAAGCTCAGCAAGCTTTTGCCTGGCAGTTCGGATAGTTCCTCTAGTTCTTTAAAGAAAAAGTTGCCTAGAGTTTTCTTCTTAGTAAGACAGCGTGAAGGAAAGTGGCAGAGAAAATGAGCAGTGTCTTCATGATCGTCTTCATTTCCACAGCCTCTACAAAGGTCATCGCTACTAAGCCTTTTTAGTCACGTGTGGCCAAGAACCCAGCAGAGTCTTACGTTGTATCAAGAACCTTTAGCTCTTCGCGACAGCAACAAACAAGCTTCGACTTGATTTGAGTGGCAGAGAGTGTAAATGGTAATAGTCGAGTCATTAGTGCAGGGCACACTATTTTCCCAATCTAGTCTATTAGGGAAGCTAGTACTAAATGATTTGTTGAAATCTAGTAAGGGGTCGTATAATCTGTGCAGATGTTTCGTAAGAATAGCAGCGTAGCCTCTTTGGCCAGTTTTCCAGATGTTAGTTTGACTGAGCCTTAGGGCGCTCTTTGCTGCTAATTCTTGAGCAAATAGATCTATGGGAGGGAGATTGAGGATTGCTTCTAAGCCCGCAGTTGGGCTAGTTCTTTTCACAGCACTTGTACTAATGCAAGCCACTCTTTGTACTTTGGTAAGGGTTTTAAATTCATGGATTTCTCCAAAGCTTTCCACCAAACCAAACTGCCGTAGTTTAGAATCGGTCTGACAATGGCAGTGTACATCCACATGACTATTTTGGTGTTTGGTCCCCAATTTCTACCCAGAATCTTGTTGCATGAGTAGAGCGCGATCATGGCTTTCCTGTATCTTTCTTGGATATTTGGACCGCAGTTAAGTTTTTTGTCCAATATAACTTCGAGGTGTCTCGCTCGGTCGGAAATTTAAAGTGTGGTGTCATCTATTTTTGGTATATCAAACGAAGGTAATTTTCTTCTGTTTGTGAAAAGAACCAGTTTTGTTTTAAAGGGGTTTACCTTAAGGCCGCATTTCTTGGTCCTGTTGCTGACCCTTTATAATGCGCTTTCTAATTTCCGCTAATAGCTTGAGTTAAGTTATAAATAAATTATAATTAAATTTTTATAATTTTAATGTTGCGACAACCTGCCAACAGCAAAATACTTTGGCCTTTTTTTAAACCATTAACCTCAATTATGTCAAATCTATTTGATAATTTATGTTTCAAGATTCTTAAAAATATGCTCTTATCACACTAAGTTTGACCTAATAATAAAAAGTAATTGCACACATAACTTCTTATTACATATTTTTATAACAAAACTGTGGATTGTTAAGTCTCTTCAATAATCAGGCACTTTGTATAGCCTTAATCTTAATTTTGCTGTCAGTTTAACCTTAATACTGTTGTGATGACTCAATAACTTGATAGACGAATATGAAATCATTCTTGTTGTTAGTATAACAGTATTCTATTTCAATTCATTTTTTAAATAATTATAATAAATTCTTTTTACTACTCGATGATGCGATGACTGATAACCAAATGTTGAGCGACAATCGCTTCGATTCATCTTTAATCTTCAAATATGGAAAATATTTAACTTTCAATTTTTGTTGATAACGAAATTTGCGTAATTTTTTTATTTTTAACGGTTTGCAAGTGCACACGGAAATAAAAATAAAATAAAGTTATTTTTTTTCATAATTTTTCTGAAATCTAAAAAAAAGACAAAATTCCCAAATAAATTTCAAAATTGAATTCGGACAGGCCCGTAGCCAGAGTTGAATTCAAGGTAGGGCAACAGTCGTACCAGGTAGGGCATTGGTTAATTTTATATTTGATCTGATGTCGGAAAGGTTCAAAATGGCAAAATGCAAAACATAATAATTGAATTTTGTGATTGCTCATTTTATCAAACACTCGAAGGACTTCAATGAGATCTACTGGCTTATATATCTTTTTTTTCAAAGCTTGATATCCACTGAGGCTGATTGGTGGCAGCTAAAGATGCAAATGTTGATTCACATACTGCTGTGCTTAATCCTCAAGTTGCTACCGACACAAAGTGTTAATACGCCTTCACAATACCTGCATTTGGGTTTCGGTTTAAGTTTCCGCCACTCCACCACCACAAGGTCAGGTTAGGTTAAAGTGGCTGTCATGGATGTTAAAAGACACACTTAGGCCAATCAAAGGCCCATTGTGATACCACATGAATCTAGGAAGGCTATTCTTCGAAGCTCATTGAAACCAATTAGAGTTCCTTACGAAACGTAGAAGATTATTTAAGTTAATGTGTTCGAGATCGTTTAGATCATTGTAGAAGTATTCTTCTAAGTGAATCCTACGTTTATGAGCAAGAGCAGGACAGGTGCAGAGGAGGTGAAGAACTGTCTCTTCCTCCTCCTCATCCATACAGTTTCTGCAGAAGTCATTAGAAAATACGCCCAGTCGCGCAGCGTGTCTTCCAATTAGACAGTGTCCGGTAATGACACCAATTAAGGAGCCTATATGCAATCTGCTTAGAGATATCAGGCATTTGGATCTCTTTAAGTCCAAATTTGGCCAAATGTTTTTCGTTGCCTGACATGTGGTTATGTTATTCCACCTGATGTTAGTTCTCTTAATAGCATCTTGTTGTAGCAAAAGTTTACATGTAGCGATTGGTATACCAACATTAGCCATTTGTGGTTTAATGGATAATGTTGTACCATGTTTGGCGAGTTCGTCGGCTTTGCAGTTTCCTGGAATATCTCTATGGCCTGGCACCCAGTGAAGGTGAATGTTAAACTGTTGTGCCATCTCCATTAGAGACGATCGACAGTTTTGGACCGTAATCGAGTTTGTAGAGACAGAGTCCAGGGATTTAATAGCTGCCTGACTGTCTGAGAAGATCCGGATATCAGATGTGGATACCACGTTTTCTCTGAGCCAGGACAGGACCTCCTTAATCGCCAAAAGTTCTGCCTGGAACACGCTACAATGATTTGGAAGGCTGAATGAGAGACTTAGTTTTAGTCGTTCGGAGTACACACCTCCACCAACCCCGTCATTAGTTTTCGATCCATCTGTATAGAAGTGGATTGCCTCGTCTTCCAGGAATGTTTTATTTTCCCAGAAGGAACGGGGAGGGATAGAAGTTTGAAAGTTTCTATCGAACTGTAGTTGAGGAATGGTGTAGTCTGTGTGCTTAGGGATTGATTCTAAATAGTTAAGAATAACAGAGTGGCCAATGTTGTTGTTAGTCCACTGTGAAGAGGCATTCAGGCGAATAGCAGAACTAGCAGCTATTTGTTTGCTGATTATGTCCAGAGGTGTTAGATAGAGTAGGGTGTCTAGTGCCGCAGATGGGGTCGTACGAAGTGATCCGCTTATACTTAGGCATGCTGAGCGTTGCACTCTACTAAGCTTATCGCAGTTCGTTTTTACGTCCAAGGCAGTCCAACATACTGACACACCATAAAGAAGAATCGGTCTGATTACCGATGTGTATAGCCAGTGAGTGATTCTGGGTTGCAAACCCCATTTGCTACCAATGGCCTTCTTGCAGGTGAAAAGAGCTACCGTAGATTTTCTTATTCTTTCAAGTACATATGTTGCTCTTCCAATTCAGTTTTCTATCTAATATAAGACCCAGGTACTTAGTTTCATCTGAAAACTTTAATTGGACACCGTTTATAAAAGGAGGGTCGATGTGCGGAATTTTATGTTTCCTAGTGAATAGGACCAAATCGGTTTTGTGTGGATTAACGCCTAAACCACACCGATTTGCCCAAAGTGATAGCTTATTTAGAGCGTTTTGTAAGAGTTCTTTTAAGGTATTTAGATGCTTTCCTGAAACGGCTATAGCAACGTCATCAGCATAGGCTATCACTCTGAATCCCTCTCTATCCAGACAGGTAAGAATTTCGTTCACTACCAGATTCCAGAGTAGAGGGGAGAGAACACCACCTTGCGGCGTACCTCTGCTGACAGATCTTCTTGTGGAAAAGCCGCTGAGTTCTGAGTTAATTATTCTGCTGTTAAGCATTAAATGAATAAATTAACTCTCCAAGCGAACTCTCCACATTCAGAGATGACAGTGCAGATGTGATTGCAGATGTGTCCACGTTGTTAAAAGCGCCTTCAATATCAAGGAATGCAACCATAGTATACTCTTTATGATGGAGGGAGTATTCGATAGTGCGCACTAAGGTGTGTAACGCCACAAACGTTTGTTAATTTATTTGTTTCTCCCTTACGCATACTGCATTGAAGAATCAGTACCGTTCTCACGCAAAACTGATTTCACGTTTTCTGTCCCTTGCCTTGGTAAAACAGAGAGCTTCGTACCTTGACAAATAAACGTAATGAACTTGTAAAGATGTTTTTACAGTCCAAATCTGACACCGAGTACATCAATTATCTTCTTGTTTAAAATGTTTTCTCCAAATTAAGCGAATGTCTTTGTAACCTATACCTTAACCAAATAAAAATATTGTTTTTTGTGATGCAGGGAGTTTCTTCAAATTCGCAAAAGTCTTACGAAAATCTGATGGACTTCGACCCACCAAGAGTTTCCAAAATATAACTTGCTCAGATATAAACAACAATAACAAATCTTTTTCTACTTATACCAGCCAATCTTACACCTAATCTCATCATGACCTCGATCCTCGTTAGTTAAGTTATTTAGATGTTTGCATTTGCACTCAAACCTTTCTTTCCTCCTTTAAGGCAAAAGACAAAATAGTACTTGTCAAAATCGAAAGCCTCAAAGAAAGCCTGAGACATGGTTCCGCTGGAGTCCGATCAGTTGTTCTAAAAAAAATGGAAGCATGGTCTATCGAAACTCCTAGCTGTTCTTTTTGGACTCTCTCTTTTTTTCAAGTTGTTTAACTCCATGGATATATGGAAAGATTCATATATATTTTGTATCCATAAACAAGGGTATAAAACAGTAATTAATAGAGCTCTCAGAGCTCTTTGTTTTCCATAAATCTATATATACTTGATAAGCTCGTAAATTGGTAATAACGGGTGATTTTTTAAGAGGTTTAGAACTTTTAAAAAAAAAAAAACACAAATAATTCGAAAAAATGAATGAAATATTTATTTGAATCGATAGTTTGAACCTTGCAATTTAATGTTTAAAGATAATTTCATGCAAATGTTGACCGCAGCTGCGTCTCAGGTAGCCCATCCGCTGAGTCCAATTTTGGCATACTCTTTCACACATATCGGCCGGTATCTCACGAATGAATGCATGGATGTTGGCTTCCAGTACGTCAATCGAAGCGGGCTTGTCCCTATAGACATTAGCCTTGACATACCCCCACAAAAAATAGTCTAATGGTGTCAAATCGCACGATCTAGGCGTCCAATTGACCGGCCCGAAACGTGAAATAACTGTTCACCAAACTCGCCTCGCAATTGCGCCATTGTTTCGCGTGCTGTGTGGCATGTGGCACCGTCTTGTTGAAACCACATATCATGCAAGGCTTTACGCCCAAATCCTTCCGCAAAATTTTCCACGTAGTGCTGTAACAAAGGCCTAACTGCTGGGAACGGCGCCGAATCGACATTTCGCGGTCTTCTGTCACACTAGCTGATACGGCCGCAATATTTTCTTCACTACGCACAGTACGTAAACGTGTTGGTGGTTTAATGTCCAACAAAGTAAATTTGGTGCGAAATTTGGTCACAATCTTCCGAATAGACTGCTCAGAAGGTCGAGAATGCCGACCATAAAATGGAAGCAGCGCGCGATGAACATTTCGAACCGAGCATGAATTTTGATAGTAAAATTCAATAATTTGCAAGCGTTGTTCATTTGTAAGACGATCCATGGTTAAATTGCAAACCAAACTGAAGCTGTTTGACAGTGAGACAAGGTACTAAACACACGTCAGCTGTAAAACCAGTGTTGCCAAAACCAAACCAGCTAAAAAATCACCCGTTAGAACTTAGACAATCCTCTTCCTACCTCAGTCTCCAGTTTAATACATGCCACTTCTGGGGTTCCACAAGGTAGTCACCTTAGCCCCTTTTTTTCTTATCTGTTAACGATGTCTGTCTTATTTTAAAAAATTTAGATATCCTTATGTTCGCGGATGACAAGAAATATTTTAAAGCTGTCTCAACGCCCCCAGATTCCTCACTTTACAAAACGATCTCAATATTTTCATCTCTGGTAGCTGTATTGCAGCCCACACATTGCAGTTCATACCAACTTAAATAAAGGTGTAAGAGTTGTCATTAAGCAGCGAAAAACGACGAGTTAAATTTAAGTTGACAACGAAAGATCTGGTTCCCCAAAACAAATGATATTTTTGAAGGTTAGGCATTTTTGAAGCTCGGATATTTTCATAAGTAGGGCTTTTATGAACGTAGGGCTTCTTTAAAGCAGAGAATTTTGAACGCTGGAGCATTTTGGACGGTACGGCTTCTTTATTTATTTTTAATAGCATTTTTGAAGGTGGGTCACTTTCGAAGGTAGGCATTTTTGGAGGTAGGGCATTTTAAATTTAAGGCAGGACATTGCCCCTCAATGCCCCCCCTATCTACGGCCATGAATTGAGTAAAAATATAATCAAACGTACAAAATTGCGCCCAAGAAATTGAAAGAAAGCGAAAACCATAAGAATATATGAAGCAATATTTACTTTAACTGTGGAGAACAGATAAGGACATCAAGTACGATGACCAACAGTGATCAAGATGACACATCTATTGGCGGCGGCGGCGCGCAGTTTTCAAATTGCTCAATTCGCGCCGTTATCAATTTATTGAGTTTGTAAATTTGTTGTGCATTTGTGTATTGCATATTGAATGATTTATAAATATTTGAGGTGGCAATGCGCCCATTTCAATATTGCTATTTGCATTGACAAAGAATCATATTCATAAATCTCTACTGCGTTGGACGGAAATATGTTCGCAGTTGCTCTTATTTTGATTTTAAATGTGTCCTGTTGTTATTTCAATAATTTTATTCAATCCAAATATGTAGTTATAGTCAACAAGTTTTTGACCTAGATTTTGCTTAAACATTAACTGAGCCTTAATCACTGTTCAAAACTATTTAGTTCATGTGAGATCATAAACAAACAGAACTTCTTTATAGTTGTCGGTGCATGCCGAGGTCGACCATAAAAAATACACGAACAGTGGAAATAATGACAGAAAAGAATTAAATTCATAATTAACCGTGGGATAGTTGTATTTTTGTTTGTTTTAAAAATATGAAATAATATTTTATTTCAATAATAACAACAAACAAATTAAATAACAGTCAAAACCCAAATAGATAAACACTCTTAAGATTAATGCAAACAATGTTTATTGACAATGCAATTGAGTTATTTTCCTTCCACCACTTTTATTGCCAAAGAAAATAGTTTCATGTTTAGTCATCATTTTTGCAGGAACATTTTCTTGCTTATCAACTTTATTGATTGAACCTCATACGTCACATTCAATTCATATCGAATGGAAAAGCACCTCGCACTTATTTTTATGCTACTCTTGAAGACTTGATTGACTCACCTAGGTCATCGATACAAAATCAATTTGCCTTGTTATAAAACTTTATCAGTATTGTTATACGAGTATAGATTAGATTATGGTATCGAAAATGCAAAAAATATGAATGAATTGTTTTTTTTTCGTGTTTGCGTACAGGTGCTCGTTGGAGAGTTTTTAATGAATATTTGAAACTAAAATGGTAAGCAAAACTTTTTTCAAAAAAAGTCATGATTTGGCTTCGGGTTAACTTGTTAATGTTTGACCTGCGTCGGTCATCCTTTTATCAAACATCGTTTTTGAAGATATTGGCGCAAAATTTTAAACGATTTAGTAAAATGTTAAGACGAAGATTTCGATTTGTTTGAAGACTCAGCTTTGTGCAGAAAAGTCTGATACTTTTGAGAAGCTGGACAATGAAGAATTTTACTCCAAGTATAGGTACAGGGTGGCGCACGAAACGTGCTACAAAAATAAAACGTAATAACTTTTTTTCTGTGTGAGTAATCGGCTTATTTTTTTTTATTTTGTAGGTTACTATATAGATTTATAAAAATGGATGCTTGGGATACGGAGAAAAGAATTTGGATAGTGCAACGGTACCATGCTTTGCAGTCCGTCATTTCCGTCCAAAGGGAATTTAGGCGGGAGTTTGGCGGTAATCCCCCGAGTAGATGGACCATTATGAGGTTTTTAAACATGTTTGCCGAATCTGGAAGCATCGCACGAGGGCCGTACCATCAAGATGCCAATGTTCGGGTTCAGGATACAATCGCAGCAGTAGCATCTGCAATACAGGCCAATCCGAGCGTTTCGACCCGAAACTTATCGGGGCAAATTGGAATTAGTAGACGGTCATTACAACGGATACTTCATGACGATTTAAACTTGTTTCCGTACAAAGTCCAAATTACTAGCAAGTTAAACCCTCAGGATTTGCCTGTTCGCCTGGAATTTTGCCAAAAAATGATATCAATGGCCGAAGAAGACAACACATTGATCAATTGTTTGTTCATGTCTGATGAGGCCCATTTTGATCTTAACGGCAATGTAAACAAGCAAAATTGCCGTATATGGAATGAGTCTAATCCAGAAATGCTCCATGAGACGGAACTGCACCCAGAACGAGTCACTGTATGGTGCGCAGTTTCATCAAGGTGTATTGTCGGGCCGTACTTCTTTGAAGAAAACGGTGTAACCGTTACTGTCAATGGGGACCGTTATTTAAAGATGTTGAAGGAGTTTTTTTTACCCAGAACTGCGCCGAAGACGTATACCATTCAACAGCGTTTGGTTTCAGCAAGATGGAGCAACTGCACATATAGCCAGACCAGTTATGGCGGAGCTAAACAAAAAATTCGCAAACAAATTAATTTCTAGGAACTCCACTATTCGCTGGCCCCCAAGGTCACCTGACCTGACTGCACCAGACTTCTTTTTATGGGGTTATGTCAAGCAAGATGTGTATAAAACGAAGCCCAGGAATTTAACTGAATTAAAGCAGTCCATAACGACAATAATTGAGGCGATCCCAACTTCAACTCTTCAGGCCGCAATGAATAATTTTTTGACCAGGTGCCGCATATGCGTGGGAGAGCGTGGAGGTCATTTGCGGTCTATAATCTTTAAAAACAACTAACTATTTAAAATAAAATTTAATTTTCTAACCAATAAAAAAAAAATGAAATACATCGATTAAAAAAAAAAGTTATTTGAATTTCTTATTGTAGCACTTTCAATTGGTGCGCCACCCTGTATAATAAACCAACAGCTCAGTTTTTTGTTGAAAACCTAAATTTCCCAGACCGGATTACAAACCGTGGGATTCCGATTTCACCAGAATTATAAGAAAATCCTCAGTTTCTACATCTGCACTTCCATAGTCCAAAATCACTGACGAGCTTTTTTCAAGTTCTATTGTCACCTGATGAGCCAGGTAATGTTCCTGGATCGAATTTGTACAATTCACTATAATGTTCACTTTGTATATTCGCATCTGGAGATTTGCGACTTTGCGATTTTTCGAAATTTTCAACAACAAATTAATTAATTGTTAATTGTAGGTTGTCAGTTGTCATTTTGACTTGATTTCAAATGATAAGGTTTGTTTGCTTTGTTTTTTTTTCACGAACTGTCATTTTTTGGACGTGTTCAGATTCATTATTTTTAATAAAAGGGAATAACTAATTTACTAGTTCGTAAAACGATTAAAAATTATTAACATTTTCGAACAGCTAGTAGATTACTAAATATTTAGCAAATTCTTAACTAGTAATTTGCTAAGCTCTTAACAAGAAGCTGTTTAAAATTTTGCGCCATTGTGAATAACTTTATGTTGTGAAAATTACATGAACGAAGCAAAAATTGCTATCCAAAAAGGACAACCAACATATTTAGAGACAAGGATTCATCGTTACAATTCGCAGCAACAAATTTGAAGCAGTGAACGACTTTGTCTAACTTTGTCACGTTATTCACAAATCCACAAGGGATTGTGATATCCATATCCAATGTAAAAGTAAATTTCAAAGCTTGTGAACATTTTAATTTTGTTAATGTATGTTTCACTGGTTGATGAGCATAATATTGTTTCTTTCTCTTGCGTAAACACAGGATTGTTGTTTTGACACAAACAATAATTAAATTTAGTAATTAGGCTTAACTTCCGTTGACGCTAAGAAAGTTAACTTGTTCTTTGTCATCGAAAATATTTTTTGAAGCTAATCAATTTTTAAAAAATGTTCAAATTGTTTTTCTACCGATAAGACCAAACAGCTTCGTCATTTCGATTTAACTCAAATGCCAATTTCTTATTTTGTAAAAGTGGATGACTCAAATCAAACACAAATTAAAACTAATTGATTAAACCTTTGCTCCCATTATCGCATAAAAAAAAAAATTGAAATTCGTAAATGGCGTTACCACAGTAATTCGATGATGGCTGGAAGGCTATATGCAATTAAAAACCCTACAAAATATTTCTAAACTATTAAAAAACACACAAAAAATCAATACAAACGACCTTGCCTCAAACCACTTTTGTTTTTTATTGTTTCAGGTTTTTTGTCTCTAGACATCCTTTCTTTTGTGTCTGATTCTGAAAACGAAAGTTCAATCTTCGACAATGTCGATTAAATACAATCTTGTATCTCAGTTTTCTAAGGGATTCATTCAAATCTTTATGATATTTGAAGCACAGATAAAAGACAGACCACAATTTGTGTTGTGCATTGTGCTGTGCCGTTTTATGCTGTCAGGACAAACAATGAAAAACTAATAAGGAATCATGATGACGACAATAAGTGGGTTTGAATCTTAGTTTATTATTGTTTTTATTTGTTTGTGAAGTGGAAATATCCTTCTTTATAAACAACGGTCTGGCATTTATATTACAGTGGAAATATGCATAGACAAGCTCCTTCGAGTACCAAAGTGGTTTGGTGCAAATAGAAAACAGCTGTTTTGCTTAGTTTTCTATCTAGAAATACAAGAATTTTTAAAAACACTATACAAAATAAGAAACACAGAGAGGTACATGATTTCATTTTGATGTTTCAGTTTGCTTACTTTTAAAATGAAATTCATTGTGCTGCAAAAATAAAACATCCAACAATAATCGTTTTCTTTTAAAACAATCGAAAATGTCAATTAACAATTTTGATAATTTTAAACAACAGACAAAAATTCTGACTAATAGGTTCATGTGAATAAACAAATTTCTGACAATAATTTTCTGCATTTATTTAAAGCAAAATATTTTGTTATTAATCACCATTATGAATGACATTCTGTTCAGTAAACACTTGTCCTCTTTTATTTTGTATATTTCCATAATATTTTTTGCAAAGTACGGACAAAAGGTTTTTTGCTTTTCTCCAGAAACAGAAAGCAAACGAAAGCAAAATATATCATTCACATACATATTTTGTAATCATAAGATTTTGTGCTCGGCTTGACGTCAATAAGTATATTGTTTGAAAAACAAAACAAAATTTCAAAAATACAAATGACACAAAAATTTAGATTCTCCTAAAATTTGTACCAATAACACGTGAACCAATTTTTGCACTGAGTGAACTTTCTATGCAGTACGGAAATTGCAAGACGAGAGCTGAGAATTTTTCAAATAAATAACTTATTAGCCGTGTTTTATTGGGAATTTTATACTCAGCTCAGTAAAAATTTACACGGAAGACATCAACAAACGAATACTGAGTAAAAATAAGTTAGTAATTATTGTAGTCAGTAAGTTGCTAAGGATAAAGTTTCGGCAATTCGACACTTGAGTTTTTCGTTGTGTTGTTTGTATAGATCTTGGCTAGTATTATTATGTCAAAACCTTTCGGAGTGAATACAGTGTGGAAGCAATTTTTTGTATATAAGTTTCTATGGTGAAAAACTGCTTTCTTCTAAGGTCTCAATATGGCGCTTTTTTCTCTGAAAGGTTTTGATACTTGATTCCAGTGAATGAAACTCAGAGCATTTTATTGGAATTCCAGTTACTGAGCAATCCTAAGTTCCCTACTATCCCAGCTATTATTAGCATTGTGATTGTTTAAAATGGGCCCTATCGGGAATCTCCAAAGAAATTTTATTTCCGACGGAAAATTTATTTATTTATTTATTTATTTATTTATTCATCTCCGATATTAATCAACAGATTATGGGCTTAAAACTAAATACAATGTTATAAATGACTTAAAGCAATATTTAAATTAAAGACATAATTAAATCGACATTTTCATCATATATTAAATTAAATAACTTGATGCAACTTGAAATTGGATCATGTAAACCGTAGGAAGTTCTATGAGTAGGTTCCCATAAAAATGGTCTTGGCCGTAACAATCGCTGAGGAACATACAAATTAAATTGGGAAAGCAATTTGCCACAGTCAATAGTAGAACACAATACGTCTCGAACAAACATAGCACTGAACATTTTCCGTCTAACTTCAAGTGATTATAGACCAAGCAATAAGCATTTCGAGGCATATGATTGCCGATCATTATTATTGTTGCTTTCAAAAAAATGAAGAGCGAAACGCAAATTTTTTTTTTGAATTTTTCGATTCTGTTGATGTTCTTAGCTGTTGTAGGGTTCCATATAATGCAACAGTATTCCAGCATAGAGCGGACCAATGAACAGAATAAAGATTTTAAAGTGTAAGGGTCCTTAAATTCGGAAGAATTTCTTTTGAGAAATCCAAGTGCTGAGTTGGCTCTCGACATTAAGGAATTTATGTGGGTTAGGTTAGGTTAGGTTAGGTTAGGTTAAAGTGGCTGTCATGGATGTTAAAAGACACACTTAGGCCAATCAAAGGCCCATTGTGATACCACATGAATCTAGGAAGGCTATTCTTCGAAGCTCATTGAAACCAATTAGAGTTCCTTACGAAACGTAGAAGATTAATTAAGTTAATGTGTTCAAGATCGTTTAGATCATTGTAGAAGTATTCTCCTAAGTGAATCCTACGTTTATGAGCAAGAGCAGGACAGGTGCAGAGGAGGTGAAGAACTGTCTCCTCCTCCTCCTCATCCATACAGCTTCTGCAGAAGTCATTAGAAAATACGCCCAGTCGCGCAGCGTGTCTTCCAATTAGACAGTGTCCGGTAATGACACCAATTAAGGAGCTTATATGCAATCTGCTTAGAGATATCAGGCATTTGGATCTCTTTAAGTCCAAATTTGGCCAAATGTTTTTCGTTGCCTGACAGGTGGTTATGTTATTCCACCTGATGTTAGTTCTCTTAATAGCATCTTGTTGTAGCAAAAGTTTACATGTAGCGATTGGTATACCAACATTAGCCATTTGTGGCTTAATGGGTAATGTTGTACCATGTTTGGCGAGTTCGTCGGCTTTGCAGTTTCCTGGAATATCTCTATGGCCCGGCACCCAGTGAAGGTGAATGTTAAACTGTTGTGCCATCTCCATTAGAGACGATCGACAGTTTTGGACCGTAATCGAGTTTGTAGAGACAGAGTCCAGGGATTTTATAGCTGCCTGACTGTCTGAGAAGATCCGGATATCAGATGTGGATACCACGTTTTCTCTGAGCCAGGACAGGACCTCCTTAATCGCCAAAAGTTCTGCCTGGAACACGCTACAATGATTTGGAAGGCTGAATGAGAGACTTAGTTTTAGTCGTTCGGAGTACACACCTCCACCAACCCCATCATTAGTTTTCGATCCATCTGTATAGAAGTGGATTGCCTCGTCTTCCAGGAATGTTTTATTTTCCCAGAAGGAACGGGGAGGGATAGAAGTTTGAAAGTTTCTATCGAACTGTAGTTGAGGAATGGTGTAGTCTGTGTGCTTAGGAATTGATTCTAAATAGTTAAGAATAACAGAGTGGCCAATGTTGTTGTTAGTCCACTGTGAAGACGCATTCAGGCGAATAGCAGAACTAGCAGCTATTTGTTTGCTGATTATGTCCCGAGGTGTTAGATAGAGTAGGGTGTCTAGTGCCGCAGATGGGGTCGTACGGAGTGATCCGCTTATACTTAGGCATGCTGAGCGTTGCACTTTACTAAGCTTATCGCAGTTCATTTTAACGTCCAAGGCAGTCCACCATACTGACACACCATAAAGAAGAATCGGTCTGATTACCGATGTGTATAGCCAGTGAGTGATTCTGGGTTGCAAACCCCATTTGCTACCAATGGCCTTCTTGGAGGTGAAAAGAGCTACCGTAGATTTTCTTATTCTTTCAAGTATGTTGCTCTTCCAATTCAGTTTTCTATCTAATATAAGACCCAGATACTTAGTTCCATCTGAAAACTTTAATTGGACACCGTTTATAAAAGGAGGGTCGATGTGCGGAATTTTATATTTCCTAGTGAATAGGACCAAATCGGTTTTGTGTGGATTAACGCCTAAACCACACCGATTTGCCCAAAGTGATAGCTTATTTAGAGCGTTTTGTAAGAGTTCTTTTAAGGTATTTAGATGCTTTCCTGAAACAGCTATAGCAACATCGTCAGCATAGGCTATCACTCTGAATCCCTCTCTATCCAGACAGGTAAGAATTTCGTTCACTACCAGATTCCAGAGTAGAGGGGAGAGAACACCACCTTGCGGCGTACCTCTGCTGATAGATCTTCCTGCGAAAAAGCCGCCGCGCCGAGTTCTGAGTTAATTATTCTGCTATTAAGCATTAAATGAATTAACTCTCCAAGCGAACTCTCCACATTCAGAGATGACAGTGCAGATGTGATTGCAGATGTGTCCACGTTGTTAAAAGCGCCTTCAATATCAAGGAATGCAACCATAGTATACTCTTTATGATGGAGGGAGTATTCGATAGTGCGTACTAAAGTGTGTAACGCTGTTTCAACCGATTTTCCCTTACAGTCAGTGGCGTAGCGTGGGTTTTTGCCGCCCGGGGCAGATCAAATTTTGCCGCCCCAAATTTTTTTTGTCAAAGTTGGTGAACACTACCATTTCTTCCATAATGAACCATACTTACAGAGTATCCATTTATTTGTAGGTGATGTATATCGATTATAACCATATTGAAAGTAACAACATTTTAAGGAACCTAACATTCAAATTTGGTTAATGTTTTAAATTGCATACTCACTATAAAATAAAGCTCAAAAAATAAATTAAGATTAAGAAATTATATTTAATTTTTTAAATCACTTCATTTTGGTTATTACTAGTACATATAAAGCAAAAATTTAATTATTGTTTTCATTTTAATAAGGAAAGTTTCGTATATTTTTATTTTTAATGAATATTTGTTTCGATTTTTAAATTAAGCAAATTTGATTTTTTTAATTACATTGTGGCAAGCAACTCAACTGACATTGACTTATGTAGGGGGAGTGCGGGAGACTTGACCATATGGGAGACATGAGCCACTCTAAATAATTCACTCAAATATAACTCAAATGACTCATGAGTATACCAAATTTTTTCATCCTTCGATGTTCTACTTGCAAACAAAAATTATTCTAAATCCTCAATTTAATCTGGCTGGTGAATGCAAAAATTTGTTTTCTGTCGAAAATAGTAACTTTTTTTTGTTTTTGTTTTTCAAGATAAAAATTTTATTTAACATGGTAGGTAAAAAAGGTTGACATGTACTTACCTTAATTTTTTAGAAAACACGTTTAATACAGATTTTGTGTTCATAAAAATCACCTCAAATATATTGAAAATGAGATTTAACAAGATATGAACGGATTTTATTATCTTTTGTTTTGTTTTACTCGAAAAATTTAAGTATGATCAAGTCTCCCTAAGACGGTGGTCAAGTCTCCCGGCTAAGCGGGAGACTTGAGCCAAAAATCTGTTCTCACTTATTTTGCATTTGGCAAAAATCACTTAGTTGTATATAAAGCTTATGAGGCTAATTTTGAAGTAGATAAATGTACCTTTACAAAGATGTATGCAACATCTGGCTGAAATGAATATGGACATTTTTATGAACGATTTAACAAAAAGTGGCTCAAGTGTCCCGGACTCCCCCTACGTTACCCATATTTAACAATTTATTAAAGGTAGAAAATGTTTAAATTATTCGTCTTCTTTGTTTTTTACACACAAATTCTTTTATTATAGTTTCGGTGTCAATCGCATCAGTTTTTTTGCATTTCTATGGCTAGAATTCCTAGGTTACTTAACATTAGAGTACTCATTTTTGACCTGAGATAGTTTTTTATTAGTTTTAGTTTTGAAAAACTCCTCTCATTAATATTTCAAGCGGGTTTGTTGTTTCAAGATCGTTAAGTCTTTCCAAGGAAGATGCAAAGGCTCTTAATCGAACAATTTTCAGTCAGTAGCTTGGAAGCTGAAAGAAAGTCGATTTTTTTGGCCAAACTTTGCAATTGGTTAAATCTCTCCTTGATTTCGACGATGATTTTATCTAAGGAAGAAAACAATTTTCTTCTCAACTCTTCGTCATGAGACAGACCAACATCTGTGCTTTTATCACCAAAGATGTGCTTCCTTTTTTTCCTTCTGGGAGGATCCAAGGAAATGCCTAAGCTCTCACACAAATTCTTTGCGTAAACAAGAGCATCATTGACTAATTTTTCTCTTGTATCTTTAAGAAAACTCAGTAGAGCACTGATTTTAGCTGCACACTGATAAAGGTCAAGACCTTCGGTTTATAAGTAAATTTGACAATCATTTATTTCATGGAGAACAGGTTTCCAAAAGCCCAAAAAGCAGAGAAAAGAAAAGGATTGCATTGCTATAAGCAAAGTTGCTGCATCTGTTCTCGTATTTAAGCTTTCGCCTGTAGTATAAGAGTATGTGGTCTCCACAGAATCCGCTCTTGCACTTCAACTTGTTTCTTGAATCCTTTTCAACGATTTACTAGTAGTCGCAATCAGGACGTCCCAACGATGAGTTGACATTGCAAAAAACACATAGCATCGTTCTAATGTTCCGAAAAAAGTAACTGAGTCGGACTCAGTTGCAGCAGCGTGCAGGCAAACAAGATTTAAAGAGTGATTTGAGCATGGAACGAACTGGCCTTTCGGGTTTATGTTTTGAATTCTTTTTTGGACTCCTGTGTTTTTTCCGGCCATAACAGCGACATTGTCGTAAGCTTGACCCCTACAATCCATTATATCGAGGCCGTCTGTTTTTATTTTACAAAGGATCATCTCGGCAATGCCCTCAGCAGTTTTATCTTTCGTTTCAATGAAATCAACAAAGGATTCCACCACTTTTATATGATGATCTTCAATTTTTATATACTGCAACACTTGACTGGTCTGGTCTTTGTGCGAAATATCAGGAGTGCTATCAAAAATTATTGAATAGTATTTCGCTTTTTTCACCTCAGAAATAATTTGATGTCGCACTTCTTCTCCTAAAATGTTTATAAATTCATTTTGAATTTGTGGCGACATATAACTTGTTGATATTTTTTCATTCATTTTTATTCTTACAAGATGCTCACGAAGGACTGGGTCATACTTTGAGATGAGATGTACTAGCTCTAAGAAGTTGCCTCTGTTAGAGCTTGGAGGGTCTTCTCTATGGCCACGAAAAGCTAAAGCTTGTTTTGCTAGGAATTTAATGAAGGCAACCATTCTAACAAGAATTTCTTGCCATTTTTTTGATTTATTCGCCAAGAGTTTTTCCTCAGTTTGATACAGGTACAGGTCGATTGGATGCCACCCCATACGAAATTCTGTTTACCGAAAATTATTTCACGGTTCTTTTGTTTTGGTTACCTTTTTTTTTTGCCGCCGCTCAAACAAGTGCAAGGTTTTTTGTTTTGGTAACCTTTTTTTTGCCGCCCCTCAAACAAGTGCCGCCCGGGGCATTTGCCCCCCTCTGCCCCCGCCACGCTACGCTACTGCTTACAGTAGGCATGTTGAGAATTAGACATGAGTCTTGTATCAATGTTTGCCCTGAGGTGTATATCTATCAGTCTTTCTAATGTCTTAAGAAGGGACGATGATAGACTTATGGGTCTGAGATCTTTAGGGCTAACTTGCGAACATTTTCCCGCCTTGGGTATGAAAACAACTTTCACTTCTCTCCATATTGAGGGGATATGGGCCAGATGCAAGCAGCTATTGAACAATGCCTCAAGGATTGGTGTTATTATGTCTGAGGCTTCTTGGAGTTCAGCTGGAATGATGCCGTCTGGTCCTGCCGATTTGTACGGTTCGAAGGTGTTGATAGCCCATCGCAGTTTATCCCTTGTGATTAGACCTTGTGGAAGTGATGTAGTAGTAATTGAGTGCAACTGATTGTTACATTTTGAGAGCTACCTGGAAAGTGAGTGTCTAGTAGCAAGTGGGAGTCAAAAGACAATAAACCATCAAAAATCACTCCTAAATCTTCAAACTCGTTAACGACAAGCAAAGGTCTATTCAATAAACTATATGATGGAATCATATGAAAAAGTGTTCTATAATAAGGCATGCAGGCACACTTATTAATATTTAACTCCAAATCATTTAAAAAACACCACTTTGAAAAATGAAAGATCATTTTGAAAACGAGAACAATCATGTATATTTGACACCACAGCATAGAACTTGACATCATCCGCAAACATAAGACAGTTACAGAAACTCAGAATATTAGGCAAATCATTAACAAGAAGCAAAAACAGGACGGGACCCAAATGGCTTCCCTCAGGAACACCTGAACTAGCCATTATAGGATTTGAGAAAACTTCACCAATGGAGACAAACTGCTTCCGCCCGAATAATTAAAAATTTCATTCCCAAGAAATATTTCTAGTTATCGTAAATTTCCTTCGGAACGAATTTTCACCAGGGAAAAAACTGCCAACTTAAAAAAAAAACAAAATAATTATTTTCGGAAATCAATTTCGAACTGTTTTGCTTGAAATAATTTTTGTTTCTGTTTGAGGGAAACGGAACCTTAGATATTTAACAAAATTAATTCGGTGGAACATTGAAATGCAGTAAAGAATCTCTAAGAGGAGGAAGAATTACAAATAAAAGAAATCAGTAGGATCAAAGGTTGTTCTTTACTTGTTCAGGGGAGTTAAATTACGACCTCATAAAAACATCTGCTTCCTTCGCAACGCTATTGCCTCTCAGTTTTTTGGTCCGCTAATCTTGCAGAAATCTCTTGCCTCAATGTATAAAACAGTTCCACTTATGTCTTGTAAAGAAGGGTTTATATTATTTCTAATTGATTTATTAAAAAGAAGCTCTGAATGTGAATGTGATTTCCCAGTTGTCATCAAAGTAAATCTATGTATGTAGTTCTTTCTTATAGACTATATAATATCCGCTTTATAATTGATGCATTTTGTGAACTTCACCATTGACAATCTCGACACAGTTTCACGACTGACCTCTCTGTCCATTAGTTGACATTTTGCTTTTAACCGTAGTCTTCGTTTGCTGTCTCTCCTGGATGACCTTTGGGTCCTAACTCCTATACTCTTGTTGTGTATATACATACATTATACACTTAACGTGGATACACTGACCTACATTTGATCAGACTTGTGAATGGTCAGTCATCACACAATCATTTTTGTTTTGAATAATCATGTTACCATTGTAAATCGTTGTGCACAAAATGAATGTGTCGCGGTGGCTAAGGGCATCGAATTGCATTTGGGTAGATTGAACTGAACGTTCATTCTGTTCAAATGGAATTCGATGCCCTTAGCCAACGCGACACATTCAGGTGCAGTCATTAATTGTTCTATTTATGAATCATTTTGTGCACAACGATTTACAATGGTAACATGATTATTCAAAACAAAAATGATTGTGAGATGACTGACCATTCACAAGTCTGTTCAAATGTAGGTCAGTGTATCCACGATGTGTATAATGTATGTATGTATATACACAAATAAAAATCAGTCTTAAACCAACAACTTTTGACTCTCTATTTTCGGGTGAAGACCTTAGCTAAATACTTACGTGCATTTTGATGCTCGGCTTGAAGCGGTTGAAGAACTTGGTAAAATACTTAACATTAGGGCAATAAGGATTACACTCTCATTCGTGTGTTGGTGTTGGTATGACAAGCCTGGAACCACAAAGTAGATCGAAATGGAAATAACTCATTTTTAGTACTAGCTGTCCAATCATCTCTCTTGATATTTCTAAAGTTTCCATAATCCCTTGATCATTGGCGTTTTTATTTCACCACGTCAATTATGGTAAGAGCACGGGGAACCACATTCACTAATAATGCACAAACGTTGTATTCACAATGTCAGTCGAAGAAGTATCATCTTGAATATTGCTTAATCTTGACAAAGAATCTGCTAGGTGTAAGATTTTTCAACCCGATAGACAGGTCCAAATTTAAAGGGCAGAAGCCAAAGAACCCATCTTTCGATACTAGCAGGTGGTTTTGAAGTTGGCTTAGTGATTGCTTTCAAGGATTTGTGGACGGTTCCTAGTTCGTTTTCGAATTCTATTCCTGCAAGGTAACAATAAAGGCGTCCTACTCCCAAAACTGAAACCAAACTCTCTTTTTCAGTTCGTGAATATCTTCTTCCTACTACAGAAAGGCTTAATCCAGAGAAATCACGAGAAATTTGTCATGGGAAAAGTGTTCATGATCGCAATACATTTCTAGGGGAATTTCGAACATTATTCACGTGGGAAATATTTCCAGGGAAATCTCAGTCCCGATAGGGCCAATAATTCATCATTCCAACTATCTTATGAGAGCAAGAAAAAAGTTCAATCGTTTAATTTTGAAAATAGAACGGAGCAAGAGAGGAAGAACAACAAAATCAGCACGAGCTCATCTATTAAACTTTGAATCAGTTCTGAAAGACTCCATTCTTGAAAATGACAGTTTTTTTATGTGCCAACACTCTGAACAATCGTTTACAGACATAAATTGCACCTCATTCAATATTCAAATCAACGGTTGTATGAGAGATTTCAATGGATGATAAAATTTCAATTATCATAAAAACATCAACGCCATGTGGTCAATCGCTGCTTCCTTTACTGAAAAATCAGTCGAATTTGAATGCAAGTCCAACAACCACCCTACTTAGCAATTTAATAACTTCTCATGCAGATATAAGTTCCGTTAATTGTTGGAAATTTGTATTTAATTACTTTAACTATGAGAATAGCCAATCTATGTGCTTCTATTGGAAATTTACATTTTGTCTAAACATTTTCTCTTTTTCTGTTTTTGAAAGGTTTAAATAAATCTGCATACCGACCCGACATAAAATAATAAAAAAAAAAAGATCAAGGCAATCTAAAGCTGTCAAAAAAGCGACATCAATCAAAAGTTTCAAACTAGTTTGAGAAGGGTTTTATGTTTTATTGCTTTTAAGCAAAATAGGCGCTTGAACGGTTAATTGATTTTCGAAAACATATCAAATCAATTAAGGCGAGTCCTATACATTATGCTCAAACACATCCGGTCAAACTTGAAACTCCAAAAAAACAAAAAAACAAAATGTAAACAAAAAACTAAAAGCACTCACCCCATTCCGTGTAAATCCGTTCCGTTTGATATCTGACATTTTTGAACTAAAATTGCTCTGCAACACCGAATGATCTTGTTTGTTACTTTGGAAATGCTTATGAAGACACTTTTTTAAATTGTTTTTAAAACGACTCCCGCGACAGTCTAGAAAGGCGCCGCAACACGCAGTAATTTCAGATGATAACTGATGACGTTTATCTCGGTGCTTTTGACAGCTACAACACGATGCACAACAAACACAAACCGATGCAATGTTCGAATTCGAAATTGATAACGAATTATTACTTTTACTATTTTTATAAATTAATTTTGAACTGTAGCCTCTCGAATGCTGACAACACTTTGATTCAAACTGATGATGACAAGTATTAGGTCCGTACTGTTTTACTGTGCTGCGTCGACAAGAATTCGATACGGCTACACTGATAACAGTTGTGGCCATAAACTTTTTGGAGGTTTTTTTTTTTGATGATCTCCTCTCTGATTTTTCAAAAAACGAAAGTCTCACAAGCTTCCTTATCAGCACTTGAAGAAATTCGGTATGAATCTAACTCTATCAAGGTCGAGCCAAGTGTGCGAGTTTAATTTTTAGTCACTTTTTGGAACCCGAGTTTCCAATTGAATTGAAAGTTTTTTTGTTTTGTTGCCACTCTAGTTGATTACTCACATACATGTGCTCGCTGCTCGTTCCCACCTCGAACTTTACACACTTTATCTCTGATTACTCGAATAAATTTTGCACCAAATAGATATATATTCAGATTTACACTTTGCCGGTCTCTGTAGCTTTAATGTAGGTGTGTGTTCCAAACGGGCACTGCAATCAATTAGCCTTTGCACTTCGAAATTAATTTGGATTGGACGAAAGGCACGGAAGGCATCACAGAAATTAATCAACCGATAGAGATTTCATGGTCATCGGGGGTATCTAGTTGAATGACTTTTTTGTTTATTGTTTTTTGCAATCGAATGAAATTGGATAAAAAACCTATCACGAAGGCAATTATAAAATCAAGAGACTTTTCTGATCCAACACGCTCGAAAGTCGGAAAACAGTGGCGATTTTATTTACACAAAAAAACAGCCCCAAGGAGTTACGACAGCGGGAGTTCGTTTGAGGAGTCACGGTTCATCGGTTGCACGAGCTATATTACAGCGTGGTGACAAGAGTTGAGTGCTCCTTCTGGACGGCGACGATGGTGTCGAAGATGAACGAGCGGTTATTACGGTGAGGACAACAATATAAAAAGAGGGACATTCAATGAAATACGAGACAAGATTGAATAACAAAAAAAAAATTAAACTTCCTACGTGCATACGACTACGATGCTGTCACAGCAGTAACACTGGGAATACTGCCAAAATATAATAAAATGCACTGTGTAACTACAACGCAATCGCTCGATGGCGTTTGTTGGCTCCGGCTGACTCTGGTGGTGATTCCTTTCCATTGTTGTTGTTGTTCAGAGTTGGTGTATAGATATTTGTTTATAGCTATGGCATATCAAATACGCTCGATTAAGCTCATTGACTCATGTCAGCCAAAGCTGGCAGTCATTGGGACTTGGGAGGGCAGGCAACTCTTGAGTCTTGGCTTGACTCTTGTGCGTTGTGGTTAAATGCTCTGACTCTCTATTCTTTTGAATGTCTTTTTCCTCTTACTTGAAGTTGAAGAAGAGAGCTTAAATGATGAAAGGGATGGAGATATGGTATGGTTGGCGCATTTGAGCTTCGAAAAGCTTAGACGAAAATTATGAGGTTCGTTGTGGAAGGTTACATGGAATTGTGAAATTGTTGGGGTTTGAAACTTTTTAGAACTTGAGCTTTTTTGAGATTTCACGTTTGGTAACACTTTCAAAACAACAGTGGGATTGTTTCATTTTATTTAAGGAACTGTTTTAAGTGAAAAAAAAGTTGAGCGAAATAATGTTACGTATACGCCAGGGTGTCCCTGGCATTGCAAACTCGCAATTTTAAAAATATTGATCGACATTTTAAGATTATGAAGATTGATTTGCTTTCATTAAACATAAAGACAACAATGCGAAAATAGGAAGAAAGTCATGACATCATACACGTTACAGGAAGACAGTTCATATTTTCGTTAGGCTAGGTTAGGTTAGAGTGGCTGTTTAGATGTTATTGACTCAAGGGTCCATTGTGATACCACTAAAGAAGTTACTCATGGGAGAGCTATGAAATTAAACAAACCATTTTGTACTTTTAATGAAATTGGGAGACATCTTGTGTCGATCATTGCCAGTTTACTGGTATTATCGAAGAAGGGATTA
This sequence comes from Sphaerophoria taeniata, assembly GCA_943590905.1. Lineage (NCBI taxonomy): Eukaryota > Metazoa > Arthropoda > Insecta > Diptera > Syrphidae > Sphaerophoria > Sphaerophoria taeniata. Next base: position 2,871,164 of record OX016540.1, read on the forward strand.
CCGAGATAGTTATTCCTTCTATTGGAGAGTGCCGGACATGTACATAGAAGGTGTTGGACTGTTTCTTCGTACTCCTCGTCCTTGCAGCATCTACAGAAATCATTTGTGTAGACCCCTAGCCCCATAGCATGTCTACCTATGGAGCAGTGCCCTGTTATGATTAATTATACTTTGTCTGCTCAGGGAAATCAAGCCTTTTGACCGTTTCAGGTCTATGCTTGCCCATATTTGTTTCGTTTCTATGCAGGTGGTATCCTGTGACCATCTAGCATTTTTTTAGTGGTGTTCCTATGTTGTTTTTATCACACAGTGGGCAGAAGTATTCCGTTTTTGGCGAGCTCATCAGCTTTGCAATTTCCCGGAATGTCTCTGTAGCCCGACACCCAGAATGTTAAACTGTTCTGTCATCTCATTTAGAGATGATCGACAGTCGTGGGCTATTAGAGAATTTGTGGAGACAGACGCGAGGGATTTGAGAGCGGCTTGGCTGTCACGTATATCCTTGCAATATATGACGTTTTCTTTGACCCAGGTTAGTTCCTCTTTTGTCGCCATTACTTCTGCCTGCAACACAATACATTGATTGGCAAGTCTATATGATAGACTGAGATTCAGTTGCTTCGAATACTAGTAGATACCACTTCAACGCCGTAGTCGATCTTTGAACCGTCTGTATAGAAGTGTATCGTGTTTTCTTCCAGAGGTCCTCCTTCTTCCCAGAAGGATCTTGAAGAGATGGAAACATGGAAGTTATTATCGAATACCATTTTTGCGGTGGTATAGTCTAATCGATCTGGGATAGATCTGAAATTGTCCAAGATAGTAGTATGAACTATTGTTACTCTTCCATTGAGAGGTGGATCTAAGCCTCACGCATGATTTTGCTGCCATCATTTTGGAGAAGATGTCAAGAGGTGTAAGGTTCAGAAGCACCTCCAAAGCTGCTGTTAGTGTTGAGCGAAGTGATCCCATGATGAATAAAACTGCTGACCGGTGGACTTTAATGAGTTTATTCAAATTTACCATCTTGTCCAGTGCGGTCCACCATACGACAACGCCATAGGTAAACGAGTATCGGTCTGATTACCGAAGTGCGTAGCCAGTGGGTTATTTTGGGGAGAAGCCCCATTTTGAGCCTATGGCCTTTTTACAAGTAAAGAGTGCTACAGTAGCCTTCCTTACTCTTTCATCAATATTTGCCTTCCAATTTAGTTAGTAATATTTGGCTTGGTCGGAAAAGCTTATTTTCGTTAAAAGAAATTACTGTTGAGTCAACAAAATTGTTTTTTTTTTTCCAAAGTCCATAACAGTCGGTAGAGCTTCACTCTTTGAATCCAATACAAAGCTTACCTTCCTCATGACATCGAAAAACTAATTTGCATGCGAAATAAACGACCTGCAAACGAAATTACTACGTGAGCAATTTACAAATTCACGCAATTGTCATAATGGAAACTACCATGGATGCCAATGCATACCAGGCGGGTAACATGAGATACCAACTTCCCGCACAATACACGGACGTAGCACGAGTAACTACCGGATTTTGTTGCCTTTGATATTGCAATAACCTGACCACATTTAATTTAAACATAAAAAAGATTTGTCTTTCGTTAGAGTTTATGTTTGCATTGCAGCCAAATGTGGTAAAGTAAGTTTTGCATGTCAAGCTTATAAAACAGAATGGAAAAAGTTTCAAAATCTGTGTATAGAGTTACTCCATCTTCGGGTGAATGGGAGGACGGTAAACAGTAATTTAACGAGAGGAAGGAAAGTGTAAGTGGTGAGTTTTTATGACTACCTTTGATGTTGTTTTTATATTTTGGTTCAAGTTACTTCCTATGTGGTCAATGGAGAATCATGCATAAATTGAAAGTGAAACTTACTAGTGGGTATGGTTTTTGTTCAAGCTAGAAGTTTCATTTAAGTAATGTTGTAGATAAGGTAAGGTATTTCAACTATTTCTTAGACCAGAGACACATGCAATTAGTAAGAAGTTAGCAAATTTCCGTACGCTTTTATTTTGCAACATCTTACTTGTACACTGTCTCCCACACTTAGTTGTCGAGATGTGATTTCACTTGCTTTATTTTTATCATATTTAATTGTTCGAACGGCATCAAGTTGAAATCGTAGATTTCGATGAAGGTACATTTCTGCAGGTGTATTGTTATTGGATCATGGGGTTGCTCTGTAACGAAAAAGTATTTCACGGTCTTTTGTGTGCATTGCCATTGGTTCCTTAACCTTAACGTTTCGTTCGTCCAACCCATTTGTAGCTGGATGACCCGGAGCTATTCGGCCCTATCGAGGTAACCGTCGGAGCGGAGATTTCTCCGCAACGTATCCTTCTTCGGAGACTCAATTTCCGATCGAGGTAGCTGTATTCGGATGAAATTTTTCCGGAATGCGACAACGCATTGCGATGGATATAATTGTTAGGCAGAGATGTGAAAATTAACCGATATATCGGAAATGTGATATCTTTTCGATAACCTTTAATAAAATAAACTTCAAAACCACTTTAAAGCACAGAATATTGTTGGGAGAGTGAATTTATTGTTTATTAAAAGTGAGTTTTTCAGTTTACATGCGTTTTAGGCTTCTTAAAAAACGTAATTAGATACACCGATTTTCAAATCAAAACTATCGAATATACATAGTCACATCTCTATTTTCAAGTTTGTGTTTTTGCATCTATAGTGCCAAAACAATACTAAATTAAAAAGAAATTGTTTAACTTTGTTTGTTCATATTAAAAGATAGCGTAGGACTATTTTTGGACGCCGAATCCAACGAGCAAAGGACAAAAAAAAAGAAACGGAAGCAATTTAAGCGAATTATCTGACGCGGCGTCAGTGAACTTATTTTCTAATTGAATGTTTGTCTTCTAATTCTGCAATTCTCTTCCAGATTCAAGAAAAATTTCCGTACCTATGAATAAAAATGCATTTGCGTATATTTTGGAGCAGATTCAACACAAATACAAAACGAATCATAGATCTGATTGTGTCGCTCCGGAACATAAATTAGCAGCTTGCCTTAGATTTTTTTCCGAAGGGAACCCAACATGGCGTGGGCAAAGATTTCGAATGCACAATAGAATTAACAAAGAATTAAGCTGATTTGCCAAATCTTCCCAAAAGGCAGCCACAATTTCTGGATATTCACCATCCGCTGCTATTAGGCCTTTTTCTTTTATAGCTCTGAGCAGGGTACGGAGTAGAGCCTGAGCTCATCGAGCTCGGTCTGAGCAGAGTTAGCTCAGACCTTTCCGAGTTAGCTCAGACCTTTCCGAGTTAATAAAGAAACAAACCTGAGCACGGAACTGTCACACACACAAAAAATGTTGAAAAAAAAATTTATTTTCCTTCATTCGGAGAACAACTTACTCCGCCCGCCATTTCTACCGTTTTAATTTTTTTTTCGCATCATCTCAGTCATGATAAATGAAAAAAATACATGAAGTTGGCCGCGCTCAGCTTTTTACTCCATCTACTCCATCAATTTTAACCGAGCTCGTAGATCGCGCTCCGACCACGGTCTGATCTAAAAAATAAACAAAAGTTGAGCGCTCCGATATGTCTGAGCTAAAAAAGAAATACGGGTTTTTTTTTTGACAGCTCCGTACCCTGCTCGGGCCTTGTGGGCTTGTTTTTGCGTTCTGCCTTAAAAAAAAAAAATATTTTATTAATAACACAGTTTAACGTAAATTTTTTTTTTCGCTTACATTTTATTTAAAGAAAATAAAAAAAAAATGCACTTTCCGCAACAAAAACTTGTCGGAGGACGTCGGAGAAAATTGTGTTTGTATCTGCCAAAAATAAAACCAAAAAAAGGACTTCATCGCAGAGCATCGCTCACAAACGGCATGCGTTGAATTTTGTCGGAGAAAATCTCCGATCAGCTGATCGGAGAAATACCTCGAAGCAAAATGTCTCCGATTCGGAGGAAATCGGATAAAATTCCGCTCCGACGCGGACGGTTACCTCGATTTGGCCGATTAGTTTTTGAAATATTCCATTTTTCTTACAATATGTTTTAAATTCCTCACTTACAAAAATTGAAGCGTTGTCCGAGATTGCATATTTTAGTTTTGAAATGATCCCGCATAATCTATGGCCCCGATTGCCGTTGTCGATCGTTAATCGAATCGAAAAGATTCGATTGGTTTTCATAATTGTCAAACGTAATCGATTGAACGATGCACTATTGTGAATAAACTCACAAAATATTGTGAATGTTTTAATTTTGACAGTTCTGTGTTGTAAAGGGTGTTTTTTTTTTTTTTAGAGGTATGCAATAAAACAACGATGGAATATTCGATTGACATGATTTTTTATTTATTCGAATGATAATCTTGTGGCATTACATTTTAAATATGATTTCTGGCATATGACTGCCACGGCTGGCTCGGATGTAGTCCAATCTGGACGTCCAATTTTGGATGACTTTTTCCAACATTTGTGGTGTATCGGCAATAACACGGCGAATATTGTCTTCCAAATGGTCAAGCGTTTGTGGCTTATCCGCATAGACCAATGACTTTACATAACCCCACAGAAAATAGTCTAGCGGTGTTAAATCACAAGATCTTGCAGGCCAATTCACGGGTCCAAAACGATTGTGGCACGAGCTGTGTGACATGTTGCGCCGTCTTGTTGGAACCACAGCTGCTGGACATCATGATTGTTCAATTCAGGAACGAAAAAGTTAGTAACCATGGCTCTATACCTATCACCATTGACTGTAACGTTGTGTCCATCATCGTTTTTGAAGAAGTACGGACCAATGCTTCCATCAGCCCATAAAGCGCACCAAACAGTCTGTTTTTTCTGGATGTAACGGTGTTTCGACATACACCTGAGGATAAGCTTCACTCCAAATGCGACAGTTTTGTTTGTTGACGTAACCATTCAACCAGAAGTGCGCTTCACCGCTAAACAAAATTCGCTTATGAAAATCGGTAACAACGGCCATTTCGTTTTGGGCCCATTCGACGAATCTACGCCTTGCTTGATGATCGTTTGGCTTCAATTCTTGCACGAGTTGGATTTTGTAAGCACGCAAACCAAGATCCTTCCGCAAAATCTTCCATAAAGTGGATGAACACAGATCCAATTCCAGTGCTCGATGGAGGATGGATTCATTGGGGTCATTCCTCAATGCTACGCTCTAGAGTAGCAATAGCTTCTTCTGTACGCACCGTACGGCGTCTCTGGGAATGCGAGTTATGAATTGGAGTAAACGTGGTGCGAAAACGTTCCATGGTTAATCGAATTAACTGCTCTGATGGACGGTTTTGTGGACGTAGTGGCCGATACGTAAATATTATGCACAGAAGCATTATTTTCGAAATAAAATTGCACAATTTGCAAGCGTTTTACAGGCGCAGTCTATTCATGACGAATTGCCAAACCAAACTGATAATAAATAATAAATCACTTGACAGCTGTTAAATCGGTCGCCGTCTTGAAAAGTAATGCCAACTTAAAGCTCTATAGGTACCTCGAAAAAAAAAATACCCGTTACGTTTTGGCTTTTTTAAACATGTTTTGTATTCATGTAAAACTCTTCCCTTTGACAAACAAAAATTTGTCAGCAGTCACATTTTGAAATTAATGACCTCAAAGATGTTTGTTTTCACTAACCGGAGCTCAACAAAAACGAAAAAATTAGTAAAATTGTCTTTGGAAGATCAACGATAGAAAAATAGTTAGTTGCAATAATTGTTATTAAGTTTTTATTCAACATTTTGAAATCAAATTTTAATTCTTATAAATCATTTTGTTTTGTCAAATTTCTTTGTGCAAATTCTATGTTTGACATTTTCTTTTACACATACAAATCTCTTTGGTGGCATTCATTTTGAAAGGAACAAATTTTAAGCGCTACAAAATTGTTTCTTAAATAAATACTACTTCTACTACTAGCCGTCTAACATCTATTTCATCGTAACTACATTTTACTTTCTCTTATCTTCCGCTGGTCCAAAAGTGATCTCGAAACATGTTCATAAACGACAAACGTGACCATCGTTGCTGGTATGACTCGAGTAAGACTTGGTCGCAGTCCTTTATAGAAGCCACGCCATCCTTCAAATCTGCGAAAAAGAATTAAAACATAAGAAACAAAATAAGAAGAACTTAAGACTAGACATACTTTGCTTACCTTTTCATAGCAAAGAGATTCTGCATCATGTTTCTTTTTGTTTTTAATATAAAGGTTATTAGGCTTTGGTCAGCTGTACCAGTTAACTTTCATAGAGAAGCACTCAAAAACATTACCAAATGGACAAGAATGTTCCGAACAAAATAAAAGAGTGGCTTCGAGAGTTGATTATATCATTCTTTAATTATTTCTTGTTTTTTTGTTTTTTTCTTCTTTAACGTACGAAATTACAAAGTTTAGAAAACAGATTTTATGAAAATATAATGAAGAATCTTTTTGCCAAAAAAAGGTTTTCTTAAAATAGGATATTTCCAAAGATAGTTGGTTTGAAGTAACATAAAGTTTGTTGCTTATTTGCTGTTTATAAAGTTAAGCCTCGAAATGTGGTAGATGGATGAAGATTGATAGTGTCTTAAATGTTGCGAGGGAGGAAGGAATCGACGTGGATTAATATTTTGAAATTCTTTGCTTTTGATTACATTCTACTGCAAGTATGAACTCAAACGATTGATACAGTTGTATCAGTTCGCAGTCAAAAACATGCAAAAAGTAGCTCATTTTCATTCTATTAACTGAAAATCAAAAAAAAAAAAAAGAAGTCTAGAAAGTAGAGCTTTGCAAACCCACATCTGTTCACACTCTTTAGACATGTTTGAAAAAGAGTAGGGTAAGGGCGGGATGATTTGACATGGAGGATGATTTGGCATTAGCCCTGTTTTTGAAAACTATTCATTTTGCAGCATTTGAAGTGATGAACAAATTAAGTAAGTTATGATGGGTGGAAGTCGTAAATAGGTTTGTTTGATGTGCGCTCTGGGTCGCTCTGATTTCGCACTGAGCTGTCGCTCTTTTTCCGCCCAGGTGCATTTCCACTGTGTTCGATGTGTATTAAGCGCTCGCACCGGGAGCCCCAAGTTTTTTTCGGGGCGAGAATGTTGGAGCTGTTCGAATCAGCTGTTTCTGTTGTATAGAAAAGAGAAAAAAAGCACAGGGCACTACTAATGCGTTCGATGTGAAACCAAACCGGACTGCCCCGGGGCTGGTTACATCGAACGAACCTAATAATTGATCGGTGTGTCTTTGAAGCTGAGAAGTGGAGGTGTTTTTATTTATTTATTTTTTTTGTCGGCGAATCTATTGTTTGATGGTAAATAGTCCAAGTGCATTTTCTTTAATTCTAAGCTTTCGATACTTCAATTGCAATATTGGGGTGCATCTGCATTTTACTAAAACGTATAGACAAGAAAGATTATATTTCTACGCGCTTTTATAAGCGTCTTTTAGAATTTTGTTCCAAAGTAGTTGAAAAGAGGTTTTGACGATATTTTTGTAGGAGCAATTGACATATCCAAAATCATGGAATGTAAACAAACTTGATGGAAGAGCTTGACTTGCAGGTTTTATGAGCCGAAACGGTTGCCTAAGCTTAAGCTAGCTAGATGGGAACGGGATCTGGCATACACACCGACCGCTGATCGGTGAGCAGCCGGTGATTTCCACTGTATCGACGGCATATCGCCGGTAGTATCGGGAAGGGAAGTAGTAGCGTACGTCATTAAATACAAGCTTGCACACACACCAATTTTTTGCCGACCATTCGACTGTTCTCGCTTCATTCAGTGTGTGAAATTGACTACGTTCGAAATAAGATATTGCTTTTGAGACATTCCTTCTTCTCTTCACCGCCCCACACTCATATTTTCAGGACTTTCTTTCCCCTTCATCGAGATCTTGAACTCATAGCCTCTTAACTTTAAGAGCGCCTCGATGAATACCACCCCGGATGTTGCTGGCATTTTTGTTAAGCAAGGCAACCATGTTTATTCGAGTCTGAGAAGCGAATGTATTGTGTCTTCTATTAGCTTATTTGCTGTTTGTAGATTGGACTCACCAATGACGAATTTAGATGTGTTTTGAGCTGTCTTCGCATATTACATAGGAGCGATCCTCTCATAATTTACGAAGTATGCTTCGGGGCTATTATGTTGCTGAATTTGTTTGTGTCTAGACCGATAAAAATCCGGTGAGTGAGCTAGCACCCTGATACCGGTAAAATGTCGGCCAATTTTATACTGGCCCTCCAAAATCGGTGTGTGTGCCAATTAGCCTAAGACATGAAACTGTATATGGATTTTGAGATATTTTGAAAAGTTTGTTAACGTTTCAAATCATCCCGACCTTACCCTATCGTTTAATCATCGCCAAATGCAATTGATTCAAGTAATAGGGCCCATACACTACACATGCATGCGTGCACATTCCATTGACTGTGCATGCAAACTAGGAGTGTATGGTAAGGTATGGTGTAGCATGTGTAGTTGTGCATGCGGCTTGAGTAATTTCAATTTTTTTTATATTTTCTTGTTTGTACATGTGTGGGCTAATCGCTCATTCAAGCGGTGGATTTCGATAAATAAACATCAAGAGAAATTTAATTTTGAAAATGTCAGCGGGAAAGAAAAAATTTTTGGCTGAATTCTTGGAACTTTATCGAAGCCTACCGGTTTTGTGGCCAATGCAATCAAAAAAGCGGCGACAGCGGACTTTGAATCTGACATTTTGAATATGTTTCCTACTAAGCGATGTACACACGACTAAAGAATGTACAGTTTGCATGAGTAGTGTATAGCGGGGTTAACATGGTCCAACATGGTTGGATGAAAAAATGAACTTAGCGTTTACACGAAGTACGATGTTGTCCAACATCAGTGTGGTTATTGGTTCTGGGAGATTTTTATAAAGTTGAAAAAACTCCCTCCAAAACTCATTATCGGTAATTTCCGACATTCCGACTCGACCTCAAAGTAAACGCATATAATAGAAATGAAAAATGAGTGAATGCGGGAATTTCCCATATTTTCATTTTTCAGGTTTGTCCAACATCTGTTTACACACGTTGGATGGTATGACAAACCAGCAAGTTTTAAAAAAAAATTAAAAACCATCCAACATGGTTTGTCAAGCGGTTGTTTTAGCGTTTAGAAGTTTAGATGATCCAACATTGCTGTTGTCAAACCATGTTGAACCATGTAAACCCCGCTTATGGTTGAAACGTGACTGTGCTAATTTATGTTTGTTCATGCATGCATGTGTAGTGTATGGGCATTATGGGGCTATTTTCAGTAGGTCACAAGCCAACTTAGTCTCCCTCCCCCACGTCAATTTGATGGTGATGATCCAATGGAGATCTGATTATGATGTTTTATTTTATTGGAAAAGTAGCTAGCAAGGAATAAATGTCATAAACACACTTATATTAAACTATGTCTTAAGGAATATAATCATCATTCAAATTATAATTTTGTGTGTGCGTTTTTTAAGTTTTCCACCTCTTATTTTTACAACTGTTTCATACTATTTTGAAATAAAAATAAAAACAACATCACATCTGTTGTGTATGTAAAATCAACATTTACAGAACTTAAATAAATGTTTCGTATTTATTCGTATTCCGTTAACAAAAACAAATAAAATTAAGATCCTATTTTCTGTCGGCATTTTCTTTTTTCTTCTTGTTTGTTTTTCTTTAAATAAATTAATAATTAAATTTATGACTTAAACAACTAAATGGGTTTGTGGATTTGAGAGTGAAATGGTGGATGATTTGAACAGACAAAAGGAAGTTCCATAAATCTTCTTAAACGTCTAATATTCAAGAAATATTTTTAAACAATAAAAAAAAAATCATTTATAAATAAAGAAGCATAGTGGATGGAATAGAAAAATATTATAATAACAATAATACAAAAAATTCTTAGCTAAGTAAATCGTTTCTTTGTTTTCTGTACATTTACTTATTCTGTCATTTTTAAATCGCGTCTTTGTCTCCTTTTTTATTCATCGTTCTTTTCGTGTTTTTCTTCGTTTATCTTTCTTCTATCGCCTTAAATACATCTAAATGAATATCAACTATACGCCTAGTGTAATAATGTTTGTTTAGAAAAGAAAAATTGTGCCTTTTTGTCATTTTGTGTGCTGCTTAAGTTAATAGTTTGTTTAAAATAGAAACATCATTTCGGAACTAGTTTGTCAATTTTTCCCAAATTAGCATGACCAAGCAAATGTTTGGCGTGACATGTACTAAGTAGGGGAAGAGTCCCTTATAAAAGCCACCCATACGTTCGTACCTCCATGTGATTTTAACACAATCCCATGTGCCTTTGTAGTTGTGATGATGATCCTGGAGTCGGGCTCGTATCACTTGATACGGATATGTTGCTGCGGCAGCAATTAGCTTGGAAATAGCAGCAAATGCTAAATACTCTGACGTCGCCTGAAATAGAAATAAAACAAACTTTAGTTAAACGATCATTTTTATTGGTTTTTTTTTATATATATATATATAATTTGAACCCACTAAAGGGATTTGTATACCCTTATTATACCAAAGACCAGTGAGTGCGTTAGGGTAGAAGGTAGGGGTTGGAAATGAGGTTCCGGTGTACATTTGACTTGAGTTCTTGAACATTGTAATGATTGAGAAAGACAGGGTGGAGTTCCACATTCGCGTAGTACGGCTAAAGAATGATTATCTTTACTTGACAGTAAGTCCGAAGTTGGGCTCGAGGGTAAACTGATGGGCATTCTTAGATGCGCGAGTATTACGGGCGAATTGTTTGAGGGGAGGAATGCAACTGGCTATTTCTCTAGAGCACTTAACGTAGAAGTAAAGTAACGATACAATAGAGAGAGACATGACAGTGATCTAACAAATGGGATGACGCGGTAGTAACATCCAAGAGACTTAAGTATGTAACTGGAGAACCAGCCCAGAGATGAGAGTTGTACTCAATCTAGTAGTAGTAGCCACATCAGACGGGGAGAAGAATTTCTGGCACCGTCTTAAGAAACCCAAATATCTTGCGACATTTTTGGCGACATCGCATATGTGCTTTTTTCACAAGAGGTGGTCAGTGATGCGCATACCGAGAATCTCGAGATATTCGGCCTCTTTGATGCAAGTGCCACTTATGGATAGTGGCAAGGGGGTATATCACGCTTCGACGAGACAAGACAGCATTGGGTTTTCGAAGCATTAAACTCTACGCGGTTTCTTATTCCCCATTGTACAATGCTGTTTAAATCAGAGTTTAATGAGCTTACCATATTTTGCCGCTGCAGTTCCACATCCGAAGAGGAGGGATGTGAGTCTGGAAACGAATATGAAAAGCTAAGGGTACTATCGTCAGCGAAACAATTTATTGGATTAGAATATACAGACATCATTGATGAAAATGAGAAAGAGGGTGAAGACAAAACGGAATCCTGGGGCACTCCAGCATTTATATTGTGGGTTTCAGCAGTGCCGTATTATCCTCAAGCCAAGCTAGGCATGTGCCTAGGGGCGCGAGGCAACAAAGGGCGCGCTGGCGCTGTGATTTTTTCAAGTGGCAAATAATTCGAGTTCATACGTGTTTGTTAAAGTAGTAAACTTATGAATTCGAACCACACTAACTTGCCACTTAACAGCACAAAGTCAATTCGGTTTGCTATTCGGTTTGCCAACTCGACAACCGACTTAGCTTAGTTTTTGAATTTTAAGTTTTCGTTTTCTGCTGCTAAAGTATTTCTTAGATTGATCTTCGGGGCAATCCGATTTGGCGAACCAAGTTGCAACTCTGTTTGCATAGAAATAAAACTCGAGTTAACTTGGTTATAAAAAAAATATACGGTTCGGCACATTATTAATTAAAATATGTCAAACCGAACTCTTAAGATCTTTCGAACAACGCGTTTTCCTTAGGCGCGGCGCAACGGTTTCGGTCAAACTATAATACGAGATATTTTTAATACACGGACGCCGATGAGATGCTTGCGACTACGGCTCTTGAAGCCGTTCAATACAACTTGATTTGTTCCACTGTTCATTAATGTCCGATATTCGAGTAGTGAAAAGCTGAGTAAGGTAGTTAAACTCAGCAATGATTTTAGCAAACATTCCGGGTGTTGTTGGGCCCGAATAGAGAAGCCACAATGATAACAATTTCAGTGTAGGGTTCAGGGAAACAATGTTTTGGATGGAGTCAGACAGAGCATCGAATTCGTGAGAAGTTGAAGCTCTGTCCAAATTCGTCGATAAAGAAGACAATAGTGAATGATATGCTTATTTATGGAGAACTTGAACCACATAAAGTTGAAAAAAGGGTTGGAGCAGCGTCCATATTGTGGTAAGAATTGATAAGGAACATCATTCCTAATGTAGACGGCGAGACCATGGTGGGGGAAGAATAAAGGCACTAAGCAATACCCATGAATAAGAAATTCATTAGGGTCGGAATTCTCAACTACTTGGGTTAAACAATACAGCTGGCCTGTTCGAGAAACAGTTTGGATGTAAGCAGCAAGAAAATTGATTCTAAGCCCACTAATATTGCAAAAATCGACTCCGAAGTTATCAACCATTACAAGTAAAAAAAATAAAAAGACCAAAACAGACGAGATCTAAAAGAGTTTCTGAATTGAATATAAGAAATCTCTACGATTCAGCGCCACTGTTAGTGTTATGCCTTAACGACACAGCGTGAATGAGAACAGTCGAGCCCCTATTTTATTATCAATGACGCAAATAAGAACAAAGTCATAAACATATTTTTAGTGTAAGGTTACATAAACATGTTTACAGTTTTCTGTGACAATTCTCAATACTTTTCCTGTAATTAATATTTGCTTTCCTGTTACCAAGATGAAAAATAGAATCAGAAGTCAACAAGCCTACAATCTTGTTTTTTGCATTCGATTCAAAATATTGACCAATTTAATTTGTTTTCTTTTGTTTTGTTATCAGATTATGGAAGATTTTAAAAATAGAATTCTTTGTAAAACTCGACCTGATTGCCTTTTAACTAATTGCAACGGTAAATGTTGTTGTTGACCGAGCAAGCAAAACAAATGAACTTGTATTTTGGAATTTTGTTTTCAAGGGTGAGCGAGGTCATTATAAACGGTTGCTTGTTTCCAACGGAGGTATAAGAAAACAGATAAAAGTTGCAATGGCTTGATACAAACAAGAAGAAGGCGAGCGAGTTCTGAGAAAAACAAATTTGATTGTTTTGGAAGGTTTTGTTTAAATGGAAGCAAATAAACTCCACTTGGTTTAATTTTTTTTTTTAGGTTGGTAGGTAGAAAATGCTGTCCATGGCAGACGCTGCCCACGGAACACAATTAGCGCTTGATTGCACCGCTTGGATACCAAAAACCCGAGAGTACTTGAAAAAACTACACTGGTGCAAGTGGAGATATGGATAAGGAATCTGGATATTTATCCTTATGTTTGAGAGTTCGCTAATATCATGTAGGAAGGGAGCCTCAAAAGCCATTGTTCTGGCATTAAGTAGGGCTGGGCATTCCCACAAAAAAATGCTAAAGTGTCTCTCTTTGCTCCACATCTCTACAACTACAGCAAAACTCATTGTAGGGAATACCAAGTCTCATGTTTTCCGATTGGCCAGTGGCCTGTACAAATGGCAACAATTCTACTGTCTGACCTAGGAAGGTATAGAAGTTCCTTGGTGCGTTTATGATCGTAAGTGAGCCATATCTACCTTGAAATAATGCGGTTGGTGACATTTTTCCATCTTACGTTGAATTTCTTGAGGAAGTGGTTTCGAATGTCTGTTTTCAAGACTCCCAAAGGAATCCTTACTTTCTCAGATAAAGATACTTGAAAGTTGGATCCCATCCTGGCCAGTTCGTCAGCGATTTCGTTTCCCAGAATATCACCGTGACCTGGTACCCATACAAGATTAATTTGAATAATTATTATCGGTGAAGCTTGCGAGTTCTTGCTTACACTCTTTCACGATTTTGGATTTCGTCAGGCAGTTGTCTATAGCCTTGATGGCTACTTGGCTGTCAATAAAAATTGCTATGTTTTTTGTATTGCTGTCGGGTGTGACTGCTTGTTTTAGTAATCTACGTGCCTGTCTAATCGCTAGTACTTCAGCTCGAAAAACGCTGCACCTATCGGGCAGTCGAAATAATTCTTTAATACCTAGTTCTTTAGAGAAGTCACCAGCTCCATCTTGGAGCAGTCAGTATATGAGATTATGTCGAAATCTTTAGTGGGACTATTTCTTTTCCAATCCAATCTGGTTGGGAAGTCAACGTTAAATTGTATTGGAAGGAAGGATTCGTCTGTCTCCTCTTCAGCTTCAATGCCTCATAAATCCTATCGTCTGGCTATCAAGCTCTCTTTTCAATAATATTTTGGAATCTATATGATCCCCCTATTAATTGCATTAATTTTGTTTAAGTTTACTCACCAACTTAGTATCAATTGGCAATTTTCTATGCTCATTATAGGAATTTTTCATTTCTTCATAAGTCATGAACTGCAATGCACCATGCGACACCCCCAACATACTTGGAAAGAAGCCCTGAAAACCAAATCAAAACACAAAAAACATTAATTGATTCATTTCAATGAGAGAAATCACAAATAGAACTCACCTTATACAACCCACGGACACCTTCCTGTTTGTAGATCTGTCCCAAGGCATGCACCATACCGCGATAGACATCAGACTTAGGTGCATTGGCTACACTTTCATACTGCAGGCAAAGTCTTGTTTTTACAACCCAAATTGGGTTTGTCAAGAGCAGGGTGAGGACACCAGCCTCTGATGCTGCTAACATATGAAGTCCAGGACCGAGCGGTGTGGTTGTATCGCCTCCTTGAATGTATGTCTTAATGCTATTGTAACTGAATAGAGAAATGTAAGCTGTTAGTACATTGTTTGACAAGAGAGAAATATTTGTTTCTTACAACAAAAAATAGAATCCCCAAGCACTTCCGGAACCCCAAACATTTGGTGTAACACCTTTGTAGAGACCACGGAATCCCTCTTGACGAAAGATTGTTGTGAAAGCACTACCCAAGCCTCTGTATTGTGGAATTGTTGCAGTACGTCCATCATTAACTGTAACAAAAGAAAAAACACACAAATTAGTTAAAAAAACATTCAAACCAGGAAGAAGAAAAAGTAGAGAGTCATGGCCTCTTTTTCTTAATCATGTGATCGCTGATCAATCGCCACGATTACGCGCACAAGAATTATAATACTGCGGCCCATTTCAATCACCTACGTCACTCGTACTCGCAATGGAAGATTCCACAGCAATTTTTCGAGCAAATAAAAATAAAACAGTCGGATAAGAGGCAAACAAACTTCTAGTGTGGTTTAGCTGGCAATGAAAGGAAAAGGGGGCCCGGCCCGACCCGGTTCGGTGTGTTCGTCATTTCGAGCTTGCGTGTGTCGTCGGTCAGTTTTTGTTATTTGCTTAACATGTTTGTGTAATGTAGCCGGCTATAATATCAGTGTGGGAATGAATGGAAAATTTCGTAGCGAATAGAGACGACTCAGTTTGTTTTTGTTTGGTTGTATAAGAATTATGTTCGTTCTTGGGAGAGCAGAGAACTTTTAATGGTCCGTTTGCTACCAATTTCATTTGTTGTGAAAATAATTATTATGCAAGTGGGGCAATGCTTAAATAAAATGCAGAGACAAAACAAGACTTGCTAGGAGTATGAAAATTAGGAAAGTAGACTTTGGAAGTGTCAAATATTTAAGCTGAACGCATTTATGTAGTTTTTTTTCTGCTTTGCTTTAGTTGCTTCCAGATTGCAGGAAGGCTGATTCCGAGTTCGAAACAATTATGAATTGGATGCAATCAAGATAGAAGCGGATGATACTACTGACAAGGAGCATTCAGCTTGGCAGGGATGCCAAATCTAGACATAGTTTTATAGAGTTCGTCTATCTAGATGCTGTCAGACGCTTTAAGGCCGCGTCATCGATGAAAAGGTGCTGGGTATCGATTTTGCGTTCAAAGGTTTTTTCCAGGATCTGCCGCAAAGTGAAACTTTGGTCGATGGTTGACTTTCCTGGTCTTAAGCCACATTGATATTACATAGGACCAATCAGATTGTTGACGAAAGGCGCAGTTGGGTCAAGTTCCTTACGACATTTAATTTTAAATTGATTGAAAGCAAACTTCCAAATTTTGAGGGACATACAAAACATCAGATGTATCTATATTTTCCTTCTTCATTGTTATTTCAACAACCTTCCAATGGAGTTGGAGGTCAAATACACCCTCTGTTTTCCACGGGAAGGTGTAAAGTACAAAACGAAACTGTTAAAGAACTATGGCACTTGTTCCCTTCTGAATGCTCTTTTCTTGCCTAAATATTCCGTAAATGTAAGTAGTAGTAGTAGCATAAATGGCGACCACGAGCAGTCTAGCTCGGTGACCCAATAAGAGCTGGGTTGCGCCGTTTTGATATGTTATTAGTGCGGGATTTATTGTAGGTGGGCCAAATCTCTCTAGATATGATACAGTTGGTTAAGCTAATCCACCTGTGGTTTGATTCATCGAGAAAAATTGACAAGATCTTGCCCTTCATAGCACCAAGAGGAATGTTGACTTTTTCCACGAGTGAGCTATGAAGGACTGATCCTTGCCTAGTTAGCTTGTCAACCCGTTCATTGCCCTCAAAGCCACTGTGACCCGAAACCAAGACAAGAGTGAGCCTGAGTCTAAAGTTCATGCCGGCATTGTTGGAGGAAGATGTGGACGAGCTTGAATAGCGATTTTGCTGACTGCCCGAAAAGATAGCTATATTGCGGTTTTGATTTGGATCTAGTTTTAGTAATTTGCATGCTTGTTTAATCGCGAATAGTTCAGCTTTGGCAACGCTGTCAAACTCAGAAGGTGTGATTTTAATTATCTCCGACTAGAAAAGCAAAAATTTGCGAAAAATTGCGTTTTAAACTGCGTTTTAAATAATATAAAATACAGAAAACGAAACACCAATTATAGTGTATTAAGTGCAAATAGAATTCCAATTGTTTTGTTAAAAATTAAAAAAAAGGTAAAAAGTGTTATAAAAAGTTTAAGTTTCCCGAGTTCACAACGTCCATGAGAACAATAAGATTGGACAAAAAGTTTAGCTTAAAGAAAGCCAACACTAGCTGTTCTCTGAACCTTTTTAATTTTGCTATATTGTAGGCTTGCTAAGTGCGGGTCACCAAACAATCGAACCATAGGTTAAGATTGGACGGACTACGGCTGTATACGTCATCTTCGATTGCAAAGCCCACTTTTTGCCAAAGGTTTTACTACAGGCATAGCTTTCTATGCTGTCTTTCTTGACCCTTTCTTCAATATTAAGTTTCCAGTTTAACTTTGGGTCGTAAATGGAAACAAATAAACATTTTTTCTATGCCAACTTCCACAGAAATTTGAAATTAAATACAAAAAATCATCAGATTGTTATCTCGGTTCTCCTTTTTATTAATTTATTTTTTGTTTGTTTTGTTTCTCATCCGAATATTTATTAGCTGGATTTATGACCACTCACGATCATAGTTTTGATTACTAAAAACCATGAGTCAGTCGTTTTTAACTTTTGTATTGTCAGCTTTATTTGTTTTGCCAACCGTCACGTGAACACTGTGTACCAGCACAAGCTTGTCTCAATTTTGAATTGAGATTGGACATTGCATTAACGAAAACCAATTTTGTTGTTGATGTTCAATTTCATGTCTTGTATTCGAATTCGCTTATAAGCACGAAGCTAACAAATTCTTTATTATTTTTGTTTTTGACTAAACTTAAAGAATGTTTGTTTTTTGTTATCGTGGGCTTCCTTATTGTTTACATCCTTAGGTTAGGTTGGGTTCAGTGGGCTGACATTTGGTGTTGTTACCGTCACATTTAGATCAATGTAGATCCATTGCGGTACCCTGAAGTATTGTAACTTCCTAAAAACTAATAAACCTTTGAATCATGTGGTTCGTCTAGCCATTTAGAGGTCTTGACAAAGCTCGTCAAGCTTTTGCCTGGCAGCTCGGATAGTTCCTCTATGTAGTGCAGTCACTTCTAACCTTTGTGTAGGCATGTTGGAAGAGTGAAAAGACCTCCGGTTTTAAATTACTGCTTATTCAATTAGTCTTTCAAGTGTTTTATGTACAAAAGAGGTAAGACTAATAGGTCTGAGGTCTTTGGGTTCCGTGTGGCCGGCTTTTGGTATTAAGACGACCTTTACCTCACGCCATCATCCATATTTACATCCTTAGTTTGCATTTAAAAAAGAAGTAGACATCTATTTTGTTTCCATTTCCAATTAAAAAACTTCAACTCTTAAATTTTTAACTGGGACATGCTTGATCATTTCTTATCTTCATTTTGAAGCAGAGGATTGATAAGCTTTTTTATTGCAAGAATTTTTCCGCATTAGATCCTATAGCTTGATCTAGACACTCTTGCAATGCTCTAAATCAATTTAATCTCTGCACACTTGAGCGGTTAATGGTTGTTTGAGCAAACACGTTATAAAACAATGAAGAATTAATTAAGGCAAATATTTGAGCCAAAGACCTTTTGATTCGTATGAGCCTAATGAACCGAGTCTGGTTAAATCCAGATTGAACCGAATCTACGCTTTTTTTATCATGTCTGCAAATCAAGTCTCAATCTCTCGTTCTGATAAAGAAAGAACGAAAGAAAAATTTGTCCGCCGAATTTGATTTTAATAATTTATCAAAAACTGTGGCTGTGGAACTTTGAACAACCTTGAGCTAGAAGCGTGTGACACGATAACACAAAATCTATGAGCGCAGTACTTCCTTTTTATCCATTCAATGTTGGATAGGACAGAAAATCAAGAACCAAAAAGTTACCCAAGCTTGACATCATTCCAAAACATTGGTTTGTTGACAAACAAGTCGAACAACTTGCAAGCAAATCGAATTAAATTTGTTTGACAAAAAAAAACCTGTTCAAACAAAAACGAACTTAGCTTCATTTAATTTGAGAAGGAATCATTCATTTCCATAAGAGAGAACGCCATTACAAAGTTTGTTTGGCGTATGATATTATGTTATTCTTGTTAACGTCAAACCTAGAATCTTAATTTATATGGTTTGACGCGATTCGAAGTAAACCCGACACCCATTCTCCATTACCACCTACATTCTTCAGAAAAACGATAAACTAGTCTACACGAATATAAAAAAGTGCACAGACATACTCATAGTGCAATTGTTATCTCAAATTTGTGGGGCGCGTGTCTATCGCCGATGATACACTCATTTTTATTATCACTTCTTATTTCATTGCAACAGTGTCATAAGAAATGTTAGTTTGCTGTTGCTATTCTCGAATGTTCCATTTTCGCCTAATAGGCACTCAAAGCTTCTCATTTATTTTGTCATTATATTTTTTATCGCTTTCTGTGATGATTAGAAATCGCAAGTTGAAATCAGAGGCAATAAGGTTTTCCTCGTATAATCGATTGACGCGGGGGTTAGCAATTTCACGGATCATTTAAATCAAGTAAACAGTAAATGGAAGAATGAAAAACAACAAAATCCCCATCTTTGAGTTACGATGTGCTAAATGATGAACGTAACTCACAATATTGTTTCCAAGCTGTCAGATAAGAATCTTATCTTAATTACAAAATACTGTCTTGCACAATAGGTTATAGCATCAGGCTTTCGTCAACAGTGTCCTAATCGAGGTTATTACATATTTAGTCGTATGACATGTTAATCGAGAGGAATATTATTGTATCTTGACTTACACATGTTTATCACAACGTCTATAAGGGATGGGTCAAGTGTGGCCATCTTATTTTTAAATGCCTGTCCTGTCCTGTCCAACGGATGCACTTAACTTAATCCTGGACTTTCTTCAGATTGACCTCTTCATTAAATATCAGGTGTCGTCCAGTATCTTGAGACTCACGGAATAGGCTGCTTGAAAACCAAACCCAACGGGAACTGCAATCAAACAAGCCTGATACCATCAGACATTCTTTCCATAACCACCGATTTCGCATCCCTACCCTAAACACCTCAAAGAAGTTTAGAGTCTTGCTCCCGTCAAGAAGCGTTTGGGAAGAGGCGATGTGACGATAGACTTCGACACAACTATCTTCACGAATGGTTCGAAGATGGAATGCGGTGTTGGTGCAGGTGTCTTCCGTCTCTTAAGATTTCAAAATCCTATACACTTAACGACATTGTCAGTGTATTCCAGGCAGAATTGTTAGCTAGCGATAAGGAAGCTTGTATAGCCCTTAGGAATATCCAACAGAACCAAAATGTTAGCATAGCAGTCACGCAGCTATTAAAGCCATTGATTCAGCTTTATCATCCTCTAAATTGGTCCATCAATGTAGAAAGGCCCTCAAGGAACTAGACCTGAGCGTTACTCTAATCTGGATACCGGGCCATAGGGGCTATGAGAGAAATGAGAAGGCAAACGAGCTAGCTAGGCAAGGGTCAGCCCTTCACAACTCATTGGCAGTGAGAGCATAATGCTGGAGTTGTTCTATATCCTGACCAAATGCACATCAGAAGCAAACCATAGGTGGAATAGTTTAACGAGTTGCGTTATATCTAGGAAAATCTGGACCGCCAGAAATCAATCAATTTAATTTCCAAACCATGGCATGATATAGCAAGGATTGTTGCAACTTGCTCAGGGCACTGGCCTATAGGGGAGCATGCGGCACTTTCTTTGCCGCTAACACTTTCTGCCGTAGCTTTGAGGACCAGAATGAAAAAGAAACTGTTCCACACGTTATCTGCCATTGCCCGGCCTTGGCTAGGAAAAGAGTACGCTACTTAGCACTTAGGTAGATTGTTCTTCAATGGTATTGAGGAACTCTCAGAATTCAAGATCAAAGACGTGCGAAACACACACCATCCCAAACCCATTTTAAAGCCTTTTTAGAATCTCATGAGGTATGGCACTAAGCGCTAATTGTGTCCTACGCGAAAGTAGGACAGCCATTTCTACCTACCTACCTTACATTCACGGATAATTTAGACAAGAAAAAGAGCATTTAGGAAGGCTCAAGCGCCATATTTCCCTAACACAGCCTTTTCTTTACACCTCCCCGCGGGAAACAGAGGATGCATAGTATTTGACCTCAACTCCATTGGAAGGTTGTTGAAGAAACTATGTGGAAAGAAATTAGAGATACATCTGATGTTTTGTATGTCCCTCAAATTTGGAGGTTCGTTTTTAATCA
The DNA here is from genome assembly GCA_943590905.1 of Sphaerophoria taeniata. NCBI lineage: Eukaryota > Metazoa > Arthropoda > Insecta > Diptera > Syrphidae > Sphaerophoria > Sphaerophoria taeniata. The sequence continues at coordinate 2,892,381 of OX016540.1, forward strand.
ATTTAAAATAAACTGTCGTAACGGCCTTGACCCATTTCAGAACATTATACATATTCTACAACGTTAAAACGTTATTAGTTTCATTTTGCAAGTAATTTAAATCCCATTAGCCCTTCGAGCTCTACAGTTTGCTTCATGAATGAATGAATTGCTACCACACTGTTAATTGTATAATTTGCCCACAAACCAATTTAAAAATAAATTGGATCAACTTAATTCCAACTAAAAAGAAAAGCGAAAACCAAATGTTAATCTGTTTTTCTTTGCTGGCCGCCGGGTTGTCTGTTTTTGTATATTTATCAATCCCCCCTTCAAATTGCGTCAGCTGCTTTTCAACTATTTTTATTTTTCTTTGAATTTCAAATCAATAACGATTGTGATTGTGATTCTGTGAAGTAGAGAAATTCAACAAAACACAGACAAAAACAAGTTTCATCTCAAGAGGCAGAGAACAAATAAATGCCAAACTTGTTTGGGAGCAGAGCAGAAGCACAAGTAGACCTTTGCACACACGAGCACGACATGGTGGTATTGCACGCGCTGTATGAGTGATAAAAAGAAGGTGTCATAATCATAAGTAAAATAAAGAAGAAAAGAGCAGTTTCCAAGGTCCCTGTATCGATTTGTACAGCACTCCAGTCCCAGTGTCTGTAAACTCCACTGTCAACAATAAAATCGATAGCAGGAATTACCAGTTTCAGCAGGAAAACGACTTAACAGAGGAAAATCAACTCAAATAGCTGAATTGTCTCTCTCTTCTTAAACTCAAAACATTGCAACGACTGTTGTAGCTGTTGTTGTGGCCTCGTTAACCGTTTTCTTTGTTGTCTCTTGCAGTAGGAAATGTTTGCAATGTAACTGATTAACCAGGCACAGTAATTCTCTCCCAGAGCGATACACATTTTTATTTGAATGCAATTTTGAAAAAAAAACTTACCAGCGAAACGAATTTTGATCAAGTCCAGAGGATGGAGCAACAAGGTCGAAGTCACGCCACCCGAAACACCCGCAACCAGATGCTCGTACTTGACATGCGAGAACAAGTTGAATTTTCCAACATTTTTCTGACTCATAACTGCCATTTTTTGTGATTTATTTTGCGTAAAGGCGTAAAATTACAATTAAAACGAAGACGAAGAGAAATTTATCAAATTTATCTTTCCAAACGAATTGTGAATAAAACGACGAAGAAATTCCTTGTATTACTGTTATTATAGTTTTCCTTATGCTTTATTGCAGTTTTCAAGCATTGTTTGAGGTTTGTTTTAATTTTAAGTTGAATTAGTTTTGCTTTAAGATTAAGAGAAATCTCTTTGGCTGTGTATATTAAACTGGGTTACTGGATTTGCTTAAAATAACTACGATTTTACGAATTAAAACGAAGATAAATGAAATCAAAGAAATTCGTTGTTTTCGGAAATAATTGATGAGGATTTTTTACTGTCCACAATTTTACTGATGGCAACAATGGAGCACAAAATGTTCTTTTCGTTTGTCAAGTTTTTGTTAAAACACATCTTCAGTTGTTGGTTTTATTTTGATGAAGTTAATGAAAAACTCTTGGGAATTATTTTGTTTTATCCAAATTCCAATTCCAATTTCAATTTATTGCTCGAATTGAAGAGAAGTTACTATGGAAATTTTCTTTTTCGGTTTTCCCCTTTTCTTTTTTCGATTGTAGCCGATGACCGTCGTCTGCTTATGTGGTGCTTTGTTCAGATTTTCCTTATGTAATTTGTAGAAAACGGAAATAAAATAAATCAATTGTGTTGTTCTAAGTTAACGCACAGCTGACTGATTTTATACTGTGATTAATCCAGCAAATGTTGGAACTTAAATAAGTTTAAGGAATTTCGGAAAACTTTGTTAAAAAAAAAATTGATAAATTTCTTATTTGTGCAGGGCGGCGGATACACGACACAACGAGAATGTACTCTTCCACAGATTAGTTTAAAAGGGAGATGGGAAACTGAGCTGTCAAAATGACAATGCCTACAAGCTGCGGTCAACATTTACTGCAAGAGTATGCGTGTTTTTACCAATACAATCTCAGCAAAGTGTGACACCCCACATGTTGAGTAAATTACCCGGAAAATTTGAAAATTTGTAGATTTAACGTACGAAAGGTGAGTAAAAGTGAGCAGAAGAGGGATATGTTCAAAAAGATAGCAAACAAGTAAAATTGCATAAAAGCAGGAAATGGCATCAAATGTATCAAGCAGTAGGATTTCCGACATCAAAAATGAATAAAAAAGAAAATAAAAACAAATGTTCAGTCTAATTAAGAATGCTGAACATGTGAAAAGCTTTTGTTTGAAATCTTTTTTTTTTATATAAATACCTGGCTTTATCAGTAACGAAATGCAAGCAAATCGGGTTTAAATTTATACTTAATCCATGTTCTATGAAATCGGCAGTAAGACTTATAAAGGTATAAACGTGTTATTTGACCTCTACCTGATATAAAATTTAAAGAGTTAGTTTAACTATTTGTGTGTGTTTTTGCTTCAAACAAATCTTAATGGCCTTATACCCTTATTCACACGTGAAGGAAATCGAAATTTTTTTTTGATTAGTGATGGCAAACGGGGTTGCTTGCAGAAAACGTAAGGGGAAGGAAAAAATTAAAAATGTTGAGTGTAGAAATTTGAGTCTTTTCCTTGTGTTCTTCTCTTCGGCCCGCATATCCAAAATATTTGTTTGTCGAACACAAGTAAACTGTTTATATCAACGGCTTTAATTCATTTTTCTTTTCTTCTTTTCTTTTTTTTCTGTTTCTGCGTCATCTTAAAGAAACTAAAAAAAAATATTAAGGAGTAAGCAAAATCTACAAAATATCTAACACAATCGTTCTTCACATGGGAACAGGGCCAATGTAAGGCACGAGTAGGTTTTCGGCCAAAAGTTTCGGAACTCATCCCCAATCATGGATTCTAGTATTTTCGTGGTGAGTTTAAGAAAAACGTGTTGCCAATTTGAAAATTCAATCTAGCAATCTACGCTAAATTTGAAATTGCGAAAACAAACAAAAGAGAATTGTAAAAATATAAAAATCCCACCTCATCTCTTTGTTTTTGTATTTTTCATGTACAAGGAAGAAAATAAAATGAAAGAAAATGAAAATTGCGGGATCTAGGGAGTGAAACGTAAGTCAGTTTCCGATCTCCTTTTGTCTCTGTACTCTTCTCTCAACAACGAACGAAATTCGAATGGTGGATTGAAAAACGGGTAGAGAAAAGTCAAATATGTTATAAAGGAGAAAAGAAGACAAAAAACATCATGGAGTTTTATTTTAACGAAAGCATGCACGTGTTTTTCGTTGAGTTAACTGTCAGTTGAGATTGGTATTACTTTCGTTGAAATAAAAAGTGACACCTAATTGCAAATTTAAAACAAATGGTATAAAAGCAGTTAGTGATGTTTTTGAATATAAACCGTTAAAGTATGGAACAAAGAGTGTGAAAGAAGCAGAAACTTCTCTCTGCCACTAGAAATGCAACAAACAGTTTTCAGAAATGGACTGCTTGAATTCGGTAGTGAATTAGAAAAAGAATGAAGAGTGGCTTAAGAGTTCTTGAGTTGCCCCAACAGCTGTCAGGCTGTTGAATTTTGTTTAAATTTCCTACAATCTATTTGAAGAGCAAAAGAAAGTTTTACTTCCTCTAGATTCATTTAATAAATCGTTGCTCATTAAAACTGCCGTTAAATGACAGTTGCCAGAAAGCAGCTAGAGAAGCCGTTTCTAATGTGCTAGGTTTCACACAACCACCAAAATGAAACCCTGGTTCGACGAAGAATGCAAGCAGGCCCATGCAGCCAAGCAGGAGACATACAAAGTGGGCTGCATAGAAGGACAAGAGGTAGTATGAGAAGCGTCGAGAATGTTGGGAGAGCCAACAGCAGGAATGAAGTTCGGAGATTTTATCGGAAGGTAAAAAAAAGTAAAAAAGGGTCATCGAGCAAGAACCGATGTCTGCAGAGATAAACAAGGGTACATCATAGTAGAATCGCAGTCGTGGGGATTTGGAAATACCACTTCTGTAGACTGTATAACGGCGACGACGAAAAAAATTCCGCATTTCATCGGACACGGTGATAGCCAACAATTCTGGGAACCCGACCTAGAAGAAGTGAAAACGGCAATATGACGGCTGAAATCCAACAAAGCCGCTGGAGCAGATGGTCTAGCTGCCGAGCTGTTCAAAGCAGCAGGCGACGATCTAAATAGGAGCATGCACCAAATCATCTGTAAGATATGGTCGGAAGAATGCATGCCAGATGAATGGAACCTCAGCTTTGTTTGCCCGATCCTGAAGAAGGAAGATCCTCTAAACTGCGCCAACTACAGAGGAATCAGCCAATTTTACATAGCTTACAATCTCTCTGATGTAATATGTGAACGTCTGAAGCCTTTCGTCAACAATCTGATTAGTCCTTATCAATGTGGCTTCAGACCGGGAAAGTAAACCATCGGCCAAATTTTCACTTTGCGACAGATCCTGGAATCCCACCACCATTATAACAGCATCTATAGAGACGAACTGTATAAAGCTATGTCTAGTTCGGACATCCCTGCCGAGCTCGTTCGCTTGTGCAAAAGGATGATGGAGAACTCACCCTGCGCCATCAAGGTTGGAAACGAGCTTAAGAAATCTTTGGATGTCAAAAAAGGATTCAGACAAGGCGATGCACGTTCATGCGACTTCCTTAACATCGTTCTTGAGAAAATACTGCAAAACTCCACCGTCTTCCAAAAGTCTGTCCAACTTCTCGCGTACGCCGATGATATTGATATAATTGGAAGATTACAGCGTGGTGTCAATGGCGCGGCGCCTTGTGAGGATTGAGACAGAAGAAATGGGTTAAGCGGTAAATGAGGGAAAACGAAGTATGTATATGCTGTCTTCGAGGAAGGACACGGACACCCAACACCGACGACTCGGACAGAACATCACAATAGACGCATACAACTTCGAGGTAGTAGAGGAGTTTGTCTACCTAGGCTCCGCTACAAACATCTTTGGCCCCGTGTGCATGATGGGGAATGGAGAAGAAGATGCTACAGGGAACTTTACGGGTTGTACAACGACATGAACCTAGCCAGAAGAGTCAAGGTCCAGAGACTAAGATGCCTCGGTCATTTAGAGCGGATGGACACCCATGCTCCGACCCGGAAAGCCTTGTACACTATTCCCGAGGGACGTATAAATAGAGGAAGACCGCGACTCAGGTGGCGCACACAAGTGGAAAAGGGCCTCCTCAATCAACTTGGAGTGCAAAACTGGAGACATCTAGCTATAGGGACCGAGCTGGCTGGAGGAGACTGTTGATTGAGCCCCAAGTCCACAACGGACTGTAGCACCACCTTAAGTAAGTAAGTAAAGTAAATGACAGTTCCGGAGGGTAAAGTTCGTGTGAAAAATTTAAAGCACTATTCACATGAGCACGAACGACGACCAACGAATGAACGAATATTCGTCGATTTTGACCTTTCTTTCACATGAGAGTTTTTAATTCGTCGCGAATGAACAACCAAAACTCAAAGCAGGAATGATTTTTGAGGTTATACGCGCGCGAATATTTTGTTCGTTGGGAGTGTGGATGGTGTGTGGAACGCGAATAGAGTTTGACAATTCGTATCAACTACAATTCTATTCGCGACGAATAAACTTGTTTTCTCAAATTTATAAACAATTGAGATTAAAAAGTTAATTTATGCATCAAAAATCAAACATAAACTATACTTTAATCGTTTTGTTGAGAATTTGTAAGAAAATAAGGCTTCAAACGTATGTAAAATCACTTTTCTTCATTCATTCGTCGTTCGTTGGTCGTGCTCATGTGAATAGTGCTTAAGTGATCTACAATTTATGACAATTTCGAACTTCAAAAAAGACGAACACTTTTCTTGTTTGATACTCTTTAAAGCTTGTGACGTCTTCCGCAACAGGGAGCACCCATGAAAGATGGAATGAAAACATAAGGCCTCAGCGTGATTCGAGGCCACATCTTCTTTTTTACTGGTCAAAGCACAAATCCATGGGTGTGTTGTAAACTTGCTATAATTTGAATGCAAATTATGGTATTTCGTATCAGCAATAAAATATTGAAACAAATTAAAGAACAAATCCTTTTGGAATATTTTAGTATCATTTTATGAAAAAAAAACTTTATTGTGTCAACAAGAAAATATTACAAAAAGAACGAAAAAACTAGGTTATCAAACAATTGGCAATTACCTTCACCGATAAACTACTTTTCAGCGTGTAAGCCGCCATCACTTCGTTTACTTTTAGCCAAAAGGACGAACATTCCAAGAATTCCCGAAAGTGTACCTCAGCACACAACACAACTTGCACTCCATGAATGAGTCCATCTCTCACACAAAATAGTTCGTACAAAGGAGCACAACATTTAGTTTATTCCAACAAACCGACCGAGACCAGCGAATAAACTTAAACATTGTCAAACGATCGACATTCTTGAGAGAGCAATGTAGTCGCGTGCTTGCTGATAATTGTTGGTTTCGTCCACCGCCCCTCGAAATTCCCCAAAAGCAGACGGTGGAGAATGCCTAAGGATAACCAAAAGAATTCGCTCCCCCAATCCACCACATAAACGTCCGTTACCATTTTCATTTTTTTGTTTACTATGGCTACAGCTCTCAAACAACCCCTTTTTCCTTCATTTTAACCCCCAAAAGCAAATGGGAACTGCAAATTTATAGCCATTCAAATGGTTTCCATACTTTTGACGGAAACTTCAATGCTCAGTTGAAATTCGCGCGCCACTATGAGAAGTCGAAAAATAACTTTAACGGTAATTTCAGTGCCTTCAATCAATTGAGTTCCACAAGAAGTGAAAGAGAATTTAAGTGAAGTGAATCAAAGGAAAGGAAGAAAAAAAATTAACCATGGAGATGAAAATGTCTGTTATGTTGAAGTTCTTGTTCATATGTGTGTCGTTTCCGTTGGTGCAGATTTTGACGGTTGTTCATGCTCGGGATGCACCCCCAATTCATATTCCCGGTCAGGGAATGGTTATGGGTACCTATTTGAAAATGTATCGAACTCAGAATATCAAAGCGTATCTTGGAATTCAATATGCTTTCGCGCCGCGGTTCCTACCTCCTGTTGTCGACGGTGTAGAGTGGAAGGGTGTTAAGAATGCAACCACATTTCCACCTGATTGCTGGCAGAATCCCAAAAGACCCATAAAACGCCACAGTGAAATCTTTCAGAACCTCATTAAGGCATCGCATTCAACGGAAGAGACCAAAGGATACGATGAAGAATGCCTGTTTGTGAATATCTTCATACCCGATGGTTGGTATTTCTGCTTTTTTTTATTTTCGGTTTTATTTTGTGAAACATTTTTGTGCCTCAAAGGTTTTTCCTAAATAAAGTGAAAAGTTCTCTGACAGTCAAGTGACGACGAGGGGAGGAAACGAATTTAGTTTTTGGTGGGGAAGAGATTTTTATTTATTCCTTTTGCTTTTTGAATTTCTTTGCGGTTTTACCTGAACGCGAATTCTTTGTTTTGGATTGAATTTGTAAAGAATTCGGAAATAACGTTAATTTGAAAGAATTTTCAGTTGAAAATTTGTTGAATTCGTCGTTGTTCTCTGGGGAATTTTTTTGAGAAGTCATTTTGGTATTTGATTTATATTTTGTTCGTTCTTGTGCAGTGATTTATTAGAGTCTGTGGTCTAGGCTTTGGTGAACTCAATTGTAGTGCTTTTAATCTATTCAAAATAAATTCTGTCGAAAAATAAGAAACAAATTATTCAACTTTACGTTTGCCTGTAAAACAGTGATTAAGTTTTAATAACTGAATCACAATACCTAACTGGTTTAGTGGCTGAATTTATCATAAACAATTGATCATCATATTTATCCAAACTTTATAAACAAATTAACAAAAAACGGCTTTGTAGGACAATTGAATTCGTTGAATAGCTTAAAAAAAGTTAATGCGCATTTGGAAGTCAGTTCATTAAAGGGTGTTTTTTTTTCTCGAAAACTAAACTGTTTTATTTTTCCAAAAAAATTGATTAAAGTGTTAAAATGGCCTAAATAGTTGAATAAATCAAAACACAGAAAGACGTAATAAAATTATTTGAACAGTGTAAAAAAGTTGCCGCTGAATTTACTTAAAAAAAAGATTGAAACTTTAGTGAAGTTTAAAGGTTGGGAATTTAACAACTGTTTTTCCATGAGAACAAACGCCATATTTGTCCATTTCCACCTTGTGCAACTGTGCCTTTCTTTTAATATTTGCTGAAACTTATCGCTACTTAAGTCTTTGTTATACAGTGCCTTGCATAAGTAACGGGTGATTTTTTAAGAGGTCTAGAACTTTAAAAAAAAAAAAAACAAAAAATTCGAAAAAATGAATGAAATATTTATTTGAATCGATAGTTTGAACCTTGCAATTTAATGTTTAAAGATAATTTCATGCAAATGTTGACCGCGGCTGCGTCTCAGGTAGCCCATCCGCTGAGTCCAATTTTGGCATACTCTTTCACACATATCGGCCGGTATCTCACGAATGAATGCATGGATGTTGGCTTCCAGTGCGTCAATCGAAGCGGGCTTGTCCCTATAGACATTAGCCTTGACATACCCCCACAAAAAATAGTCTAATGGTGTCAAATCGCACGATCTAGGCGGCCAATTGACCGGCCCGAAACGTGAAATTAACTGTTCACCAAACTCGCCTCGCAATTGCGCCATTGTTTCGCGTGCTGTGTGGCATGTGGCACCGTCTTGTTGAAACCACATATCATGCAAGTCAAGAACTTCCATTTCGGGCAAAAAAAAGTTTGTTATCATCGCTCGGTAGCGTTCACCATTGACAGTAACGCTGCGATTCGCATCATCTTTGAAGAAATATGGCCCAATAATGCCGCCGGCCCATAAACCGCACCAAACAGTAGCTTTTTCGGGATGCATTGGTAGCTGTTGCAATGCTTCTGGCTGATCTTCACTCCAAATGCGGCAATTTTGCTTATTTACGTACCCATTCAACCAAAAATGAGCCTCATCGCTGAACACAATTTTTCGATAAAAAAGCGGATCCTCGGCCAGATTTCCAAGAGCCCATTCACCAAAAATTCGGCGTTGTGGTAGGTCGGCTGGCTTTAGTTCTTGCACCAGCTGTATCTTAAAAGGCTTTACGCCCAAATCCTTCCGCAAAATTTTCCACGTAGTGCTGTAACAAAGGCCTAACTGCTGGGAACGGCGCCGAATCGACATTTCGCGGTCTTCTGTCACACTAGCTGATACGGCCGCAATATTTTCTTCACTACGCACAGTACGTAAACGTGTTGGTGGTTTAATGTCCAACAAAGTAAATTTGGTGCGAAATTTGGTCACAATATTCCGAATAGACTGCTCAGAAGGTCGAGAATGCCGATCATAAAATGGAAGCAGCGCGCGATGAACATTTCGAACCGAGCACGAATTTTGATAGTAAAATTCAATAATTTGCAAGCGTTGTTCATTTATAAGACGATCCATGGTTAAATTACAAACCAAACTGAAGCTGTTTGACAGTGACACAAGGTACTAAACACACGTCAGCTGTCAAAACCAGTGTTGCCAAAACCAAACCAGCTAAAAAATCACCCATTATAACCGCACCCGAAAAAATGCATTTAATAGAAAACCTACAATAGGAGTGACTCCTTACTATTTTTTTATTGAGTTGCATCACTGATCAAGCAAATGGAGAAGAAAATAAAGTACAGTTATTTGCTCTCCTGGTGTTTAAAAATTAAAAACAGATTTTAATGTATTGCAAAAATATAACCGCATTTATTGTTTTTTGTTTTTTTTTGTTTGTTTTAAGTTCATTTTCAACAAAAAATTAATATGCAATTTTGTTGCCTCTATTTTCCACCAATCTTAGAATTCTTTTTGGCATACTATTAACTAGATTTTTTCAATATGGAGTCGTCTAAAGTTTTCCATTCTGTCACAACTGCCTCTCGCAGCTCAGCAACACAAGCAAATTGCTTATTATGGGCATAAATTTTGCGAGTTCAAATTCCCCAAAGATTTTCGATGGGGTTGCAATCTGGAGAATGTGACGGGCACTCCATCAAATTAATGTTTTTCGATTCGAACCAATCCAAACTTTGACGACTTACATGAATTGGGGCATTATCTTGCCGGAAGACATGCTCAACTTGGCGAAATCGTCTTAAATAAGGCACCAAATTCTCCTCAAGGACCGAAAAGTGTTGTCAGAACTGTTCATTCTGGTAGAGGTGAAGGAAAGTGCAACCTTACCACGCTCGCAGAAGGCCTCCCAAACCATACAGCTGCCACCATCAAAGTTCCTCTTGGAAAAAAACTTTTTCTCTTTCCTCAAATCGTGCCAATATCCGCTAAAACCATCTGGTCCATCGAGATTAAACCTAATAAAAAACATTCATTCCAGTATGCCATTTGGAATAACGAGATTTTAGTGTCACTTACGGTTTTCCAATCCCGATTTATGTTTTGGCGGGCAAATTCCAATCTTTTTTGTTTGTGGGCTGCTGTTAAATTTGGAGCTCGCACCATTTTGCTCCGAACAATCACTCCACTGCTTTTTAAAGCACGAGAAACGGTTGAAACCAAAACTCCTAAACCCAATTCGTTACTAAATTCCGGTAAAGAATGCACCGAATTGGATGCAGCATTGATTAAACGCCTCTTGTCGCGACGTGTCAGCTTCTGCGGACGCCCGGGTCTTATTTTTGTCCCATAAGATTCTGGATTTTTTAAAAAAATTCGAACGACACGATCCGATCGCGAAATTCGTCTTCCAATAGCCCTAAGTTTTAGGCCGCTTGACCGAAAATTTTTTGCCTTTCTCAATTTCGCTTAAATGCGTACCAAGTGGCATTGTTGTTTTTTATTTGAAAGCACTTGACTGAATGCAGCTTCAAAGAGATTTGCATTGTGCGGTTATATTTTTCAATACATCAAAATCTGTTTTTAATTTTTAAACACCAGGAGAGGAAATAACGGTACTTTATTTTCTTCTCAATTTGCTTGATCAGTGATGCAACTCAATAAAAAAATAGTAAGGAGTCACTCCTATTGTAGGTTTTCTATTAAATGCATTTTTTCGGGTGCGGTTATACTTATGTAAGGCACTGTATTTTCACTGTCAAGTGTGTTCAATTTGAGTCAATTTTTATTATTTGTCACTGCACGTTTGGTGTTTTCCTTTCTTTGTCGATTTCCGTTTTGCAATTGTTTCATATTTCCGATTTGAAGCTTTTGATTTCCAGGTTATGGTTTACGATTTCCGGTTTACACTTTTTTCGAGTATCGGCTACTTCCGTCCAGAAAAAAAAATCTTAATTCTTCTTTTAATCGCTCATAAAGATATTTTTTGTAATGAGGATTCAAAGCTAAGGTTACTTACTTTGTCCAAACGAAAACACCGATTCAACCGTTTAATGTTCAAATTAGTACAAGCAAATAGGCCAGTTCCAACTAAGAGCATCTCACTGAGATCTCAATTCTCAATATCACTTTGACCAAGGCAAAGTTATTTGATGGAACATGATTCTCAGTTAAGAGCTGAAGAGCATGCAACCGCAAGTCGCATGACTACGAAAATGACAGCTGAATTTGAATGGTATCGCGCGACTAATGGCGTTTTTAATTGGCAATCTGGAAGATGAAAAAGGCATTCTGAATGCGTTCAATTGGGCCAAAGTGAAAGTTCCGATTCTGAAAAGAAAAGAATTCCCTTCTGATTTTAAAACCAGAAAGCTTCTTTTCAGATTCCAGATTGCCAATTAAAAACGCCATAAGTAGAACTTTTTTCAACTACCTATGTCTCGCCGTGAGTTTGAAAATTCCATAAAATGTCAGCTGTCATTTTCGTTGTCGGACGACTGGCGACTGCATTTTTTCTTTTTTTGTTCAGAGCTCTTAAAGCTGTACTTTAATGCAGTTTTGCTCACGCAAGCACGCTTAAGTAAACACACGAATACACACGAGCCCTGTGAGAAAACCATAATGTACTTAAGCTACGTTCGTTAAATTTTCGTTCAACTTTTACTAGTGCGGTTTCATTCGCTCATTGCTTAGGCGAATTTGACAGCGTAAAGAAGAGAAGGCAAGCCAAGCCTACTTCTTTTTCTCACTTAAGGAAATTTTCGTCCGGTTTCTTGACATTGGCTTAAGTTCACTTAAGCATTTATAGTTGAGCCTTAAGTCTGAGTCTTCAGAGCATGCTAAACACGATCTGAAAAATTGTTAGGTCTTAACATTTTCTGAACGAAAAAAGTTACACAACTTTGATTGTCTGTACACGCTGAACTAAGGCCGTGTGCGAATTGGGCGAATTGCGCTAAAAATATTGGAAAAATTTAACCACTACTGTCATAACGCATTTTATTCAACACGAGGTGTCAAAATATAAACAAACGTCAAGTGTTAACCACTTTTTAACGCAATTTGTACACGGCCTAAAAAAGAAGCAAAATTTTGAGTGTGACAGTTCAAGTTCTGTTCAGATGCTCCACTTAAAAAACTATGAGATCTCTGAGATCTCAGTGGGATATTGTTTGGTGGAACTGGTCTAGTGATTCGTTAACTTCCGTCGGAAGGCGGAAGGCAGGATCCTAAAAATATACATATAATTTGTGGTGCGGGGAAATAACTCCACGGGAACTAACTCCACTGAGGGATTTACTTCCCACCAAGTGAGAACTTATTCCACTTTTGTAAAGTGTAGTTAGTTCCCATGTACAGTGGGAATTAAATTCCTCAAATAATAAGTGGATCTAGTTCCCTACGAATTTGAAATAATTTGCCACTTTAATTGAGAAAAAATTAAAATAAGAATTCAAGTACCTATACTGAGCAATTTTGTTTGTGTAATTAAAATAAATGTCTTTTAGATACGAAGTCATTCCAAAATTCAGTTTTTAAGACTGAAAATAATTTTAAAAAATCGCATGCACAAAAATATTGAGAAACTTAGTCATTCGGAAACAAATTTTTAAGTATCTGACCATCTATATGGTGGTTCATTAGTCCAGAAATCAAATTCGGGGTTCCTGACCTTTGCTATTAATTTTAAACATTTTCTAAAACCGTATATAACAATTGAAATATACCGCATGCTGTAAGTTTATGTGACATAAAGAAAACTTTTTCCTATGCAAACGTTCTTCTGAAGTTTGGTGTTCAGTTAGAGTAGGGCATTCTACAAGCATACTGTACTTGAACCCAGTTTCATCTTACTGAGCTTTAAATAACATTAAATAAAAGTTACATCAGAAAGGAATTTTTTATTGACTCTATTAACTCTACAATCCCTCTCAAATGATTAAAAAATTGTATTATTAAGGATTTGGAGCTTGAACCAAAAATTGCAAGCGAGCGAAGCGAGCGGGAAAAATTTTGCCCAAAAGAGAATCAATTTGGGGTGTGAAAATAAAAAAATTCGCGTGAATTTTTTTATTTTCACACCCCAAATTGATTCTCTTTTGGGCAAAATTTTTTCCGCTCGCTCGCTCCCAATCAAACCAAACTGATTTTGAGTGTTACAGATAGTCATCCTCATCATCCTCAGACCAAGGTGAAAAAAGATGTTCAATATGAATCATTGCAGTGCAGCACCTGCTTTCCAGAAACTAGCATGCTTTTCCAAATTAAAGGAAACGGCAACAGCTTTGAAAATGAATTGCTCTATCCATTTTGTCGACAAACAGGTAGTAAATAAAAGTGATCTTATTTATTTATAAGACATTTTGGGGTTTTAGTTATGTCCCGAAACCCATTTTCGGGACTTCTGACTTCCGGACCAGTTAGAAAGTGAACAAAGTTCTCACCGTACATGGGAACTAACTACACTTTACAAAAGTGGAGTAAGTTCTCATTTGGTGGGAAGTAAATCCCTCAGTGGAGTTAGTTCCCGTGGAGTTATTTCCCCGCACCATAATTTGTATCTGTATTTATTTACAGCATATTAATATTCTCCTTAACTATAATGCTAAGCAAAGGAAATTGATATCAACATTTATAATTGAAGTGCTTCATTCCAAAGCATTCATCAAAGTGTCAATAAGGCACTTTGTAGACAGAACTATGAACCAATGTCACGCGGATCGCAGTTTCATTTCAATTTCCTCAAACTCCATATCTGAATCTTTACAATATTTCAATTTACATACCATAATCGTAACTTAAACAGATAATATCGCACATTCATCCCTTCACAATAAGTTAACTCACACGCCCACTATTTACACACTCATAGCTCCTAATTGAATTAAGTACCCCCTTGGATGCATGTTTATGTATTATCCTGTCCACACTTCTAAATAATGCAAACAGTCAGTGGGCAACTCTTTAGTGGTAAACTTCTTACAGACCCTATTTAAAGCCTGATTACATCGGACAGCAAATGGAACGCAGTACGAACTGCATTTAACTTCGTCCGCTTACTGCAAAATGAATGAGTGTTAATGCACAACTGCCTAATTGCTTCCTCCCCTTTTTGCGAGTTCAAAACTTCATCACACTTGTTCCTCACCTTTTTTTAATTGCACTTTGTGTAGGTAACTGTTTTTTGGTGGTACTTCTTTTCTAATCTGAATTCGCGAACTCGAGTCCATTCTTTCAAGCCCCAAAACATCAATTAGTGTCACACAAGTTTGTCGTCAAAGTGAATCCTTCTTGAAAGGAATGTTAAATGAAGAAATTTCTCTTCGTCGAACAAAAGTAACGTTCCGGTAATCGACTTTTCCTAATTTTCCAATCTCGCAGAAGTTTAGTATATCGATTATCGTTGCTACAGACGTTTCGATTTGTAAACAAGTTCAAGAAAAGTTATTAGCGGTGCTGTTCTTACCTCAATTGTGTTGCCCAGGAAGGAAGGAAAGGGAAGTTCATTGGTTGAGTTTTAGGTTAGATTGAAAAACGTGTGGGAGTCAAAGGTGAAGTTATGAAGAATCCTTTGTATTTTTTCTTTTCTGATTTCGAGTCACGTTATGGTTTCATAAGGAATAGGTACCTTCGAAAACGCACCATATAAACCTACGTTTCCTACAGCAATTAAGGGTTCTTGCAAAGGTTGGTGATGGCGGGTGCACGGCCGCCAATGGTAGCGGAGATTGTATCGATTAAGAAAAGTTACGTTAAGTTCGAGCGAGATTAGAGGTTGTTATTTTTTTTGTCGGTCGGTCGGTGGTTTGCTTTTTTCCAGGTCAGCTAATTATTCAAAATTTTGCTTGCAAGAATGAAACCAGATTAATACATGGGTCGCATGATTTTCATCACGTCTAGAACGGTGACAGAGCTACGTCATCGTCATCGTCGTCACATGTAAACAGGTGTAGGCATCTACACCTGTACGAGATGTGAGAGTTGACAGCACGAAATAGAGGAAACGCACGTCAAGGCATTGAACTTTATGAACTGTCTGAAAAGTTTTCCCACGAATTCAACGATTCATTTAATTAATATGTATATAGTCTAACTGTAAATTAATGCTGTTATTTTATAGAAATGTATAGGTACTCTGGAACGAAAAAAAGATTTGGCTTTAATGTCGTTTTCCATTGGTATTTTTTTGACGTTTCTTCTTCTATCTCCAATGGAACGGGTTATGATGTATCTGTCATTCTTCGGACGATTTTGTTTTCAAAACGGAAGAGTTCTGCTCTTCTCAGAAGCATTCCGTCTGTCAAAATCAGTCCAACGGAATGGTTTCAGAAGACTGCTGATGGAATCTTACAAACGCTTCTGGACGTTCAATGGAAAACGACTTAAGTGTAAGAAATTGAAGAAAAAAGTTGCAAATTGACGGTTATAATTTAAATGTTCAAAGTACTGTTTGACAGCTTAAAACAGAATGGCGCTCAACTGTTCTCTTCTTACAATCGCATTTCGCATGTGTAAAATGAAACGCTTGGTGCTTGTGTGTCAAGGCAGATCTTTATAAATGTACCTACAGTACAAACAAAAATATGGGCACCTAGATATCCAACGAATCGGAAGAAAAGGGATGCATGTATGAGCTACATGGTCGGTCAGACTTTAATTTCAATAAAAAAAAGCCCAGCCGTCGCGGTCGCATAAATGTTATTCAGATTAACACTCTTAAACGAACAAAATTGGGGTCAGGTAGTTTCTTAGACTCCGTTTAACTCGTTCGTTTAAAACATTGAGTTCGTACCACAAGAAAAGTTTTGATTGTTTATAAACGCACCACAATGGCATAATTACTGTAATTAGTGTATAATTATTACTGTAGATTAAGTAGTTTTGTTGTTGTTGCTTTAGCAGTTTACGATTGAGGAGGCCAATTACCTGGATAGTAGTCATTCACTACTTACATATTTAGCAAAAGAAATCGAAAGTTGGTTGAAGTTTTTGTCACGCAATTCGCATGAATTTCATTAACACGAATTATAAAAGGCAAAGAGTGTCGATGGTTTAACTTTAAAGTTCTTTTTCTTAAGGCCCCGACCCATAGAATCCGTTTCATCCGTTCCGGCAACGCATCCGTGTACGTTGCCGGATGCGATGGATTTGAGGTGACCCAATGAATGCGTTGACGTTTATTATATTTTGTTTTTGTTTTTATATTTTGTTTTCAATCTGTGCCTTTCAACGCATCTGCCGGAGGGGAAAAGTTAAAAGTTCGGCTACTTTGTCCGTTGCGTTCACCGCATGCGTTGCTTATGGGCAGCATCCCATAACAACGTGTGTGTTTAATCCAGCTGTCAGTGCAATACGTCGACGCAACGGATGAAACGGATTCTATGGGTCGGGGCCTTTAAAGTGTTTTTTGGCTTTAAAAATGCATTTATTTTTCATGTATTGACAAAGATTATTATTTAAGGCAGGCATTCAAAAATGATTTTGAAATAGTTTCGTTCGAGCGTAGGGTGTTAGGTGGCAAAACACCGAAAGGCATTGACGTTATAGAGAATATTTCGAAAATTTCCGCTCAGACAGAATTCTGTCATTGGGTCAGTCAGTGGAACGTGTCAAACTTAACTGTCATCTGAAGTGTCATAATAGGTCCGTTCTTTTACTTTCAGTTGAATCTTGGAAATTTAGGTACGATAATCAGGCCACAATTAAAGCCTGGTGACCATTCAAAACGCCCGGTGAGGACGGAGACGTGCATACGTAACTGAGCGAGACATGATAAAAAGTTCTGTTCTCTTGTCGGTTGCAGTAAATAAATGGAGTTGTACAGGAGCGAAACACCGAGCCCGATAAAGACAAAACATTTGGTTTTTGTCGGCCCAACTATGATTGCTTAAGTGAACTTAAGCTAATGTCAAAACCCCACAGGAAAATTTCCTTAAGGAAGCAAAAAAAGTAGGCTTGGTCTTCTCTTCATCAAATTGTCAAATTCACTTAGGCAACGAGCGAATGAAACCGCACTAGTAAAATTTGAACGAAAAGTTAACGAGCGTTGCTTAAGCACATTATGGTTTGCTCGTAGGGTTCGTGTGTATTCGGTGGTTCACTTAAGTATATTATAGTTCAGCCTTTAAGTTCACTTCAGCAATTATAGTTGGGCTTTAAATAGCTGATTGCTCTGTTTCGCTTATTTTCGAACAGTTTTGCTTACGGACGTAAACTGCGCTGCCTTAAGCTTTTTACGGACGAAAATTTGACGGTTTGGATTATTTTTTGTTTTCAATTTTTTTAATTACAGATTTTTATTTTGAAAGGTACTTCCGTACAGATCCATCTATTATATGTATGTAACGTGTTCACTTGACAGTTCGGAAGAGAACGTTTCGTTCGGTTCTGCTTCTGATTAGCTTTCGTTTGCGGAACATTGCGAACGAAAAGTGAGGTTGAAGCTTATTCATTGTGATAGTATCCATTGAATTCCTATGTCTAAACTCGTAAACGTCAGCCTAAGCCAAAGCTAAAACGTGTTTGTGTTTCAGCCATAATAGTTAGCCCTTAAGTATTTTATTTTTGTTTGTTTAATTTGTATCAACAAAAGAGTTTCTATAAAATATTAATTAACGTTTTAATTGAAAAATAAAAAATTAAAAATTACAAACAAAACTGATGTCACGCCATATCCATGAATGTCATACAACCGCCAAGGATCGTAAGTCATAACCTATCAAAAGAACACGAAAATTAAATTAAATTTTAATGTTCACTTGGGTTAAATTCAGCCCATTAAGTCAACCTTCAAATTTGCCAAAACCTAAGCGGTACAATTCATAACTTTTCACTCGCGAGTTGCCAATTACTGTACAAGCAAATCAGAACTATAAACAGATTATAACTTTAACAAAAGGTTAAATAATAACAAATGCACCCCATCTGGCAATTTTATACATTTTGAGCCTTAAATTGCAGCTCGAGTGAAAGTATAGGCAGATGTTAACATAAAAATGAAATCAAGGAAAAATACTTATAAATCATAACAATTTCCAAATAAACACAAAAAAAAATATAAAAACAAGGAAAAATTCCCCATCCCTGACAAACAGCGTGGCCACCTCACTATTATAGAAATGAGGCCAATACGCCGAAAACAAAAAAATATGCTGAAAGTGTCGGTTCGGATTGGTGCGAGGAAAAATTAAGTTTAAGTCTGACGGTATTATTCGATGGTTAAGGTAACAGGGGCCGCTGCTGCCAGCATGTTGATTTAAGGGCTTTTCTCTTTTCTCTTCCTCCGAATCAACAAAATATGCCTTGACGGAAATGGAGTGGATGGCTCATGTTGGGCTGTCCTCAGCATGGAAGAAGAACTACTCATTTTGATTTCTGTTTGAAGGTAAATTAAAGGTGACTTATTAGTTTTCAAAAAAATACGGCTCAGTGAAATCGGATCCATTTGTCTTCAAATTAACGTTTAACGGTTTTAACGGTTATCTTGTCGTATACCGTTCATTCTTCATTAACCTCAAAAAGTGTTGTGATGGTATTTTAAGTTTATAGCTGAGGTATGCTCAGGGAAGTCCAGGATTTGTTAAATGAAATACCGAAATTTAACTTAAGGGGTATTGCTTTATTCAATCTTATTCAATTGGCAATGGTCACTGTACAATTTGTATTGTACTCACTAATCTTTAAACCGTCGGGATATCGATGCGTGTTTTGCTCCTGCATCTTCTGCGCCGTCAATTATGCGTTTTCGCCCTCAGACACTGGTTAGGTAGGCTTTTTAGCAACGGGTATTGACTACTGCAAATGAAACGGGTTAATCTCCACTTTACGTGAGTAATCGAGGTCGCGGAATCGGTGCAATCGCCGCTGTAACGGGTAATCGCTGTATAAAGAGGTCAAACGTCACTCAACGTGGGTAAATCGCTGTTGAAAATGTACAATCCGCCGAAATGGGTAATCACTGTATAAACAGATCAACCACCAATCAACATGGGTAAATCGTTTTTGAAACCGTTACAATCACCGCCGAAACGGGTTATCGCCGTATAAACAGGTTAATCGCCACTAAACGTGGGTTATCGCGGTCGAAACCGGTACAATCGCCACCGAAACGGGTTATCACCGTATATACAGGTTAATCGCCACTCAACGGGGGTAATCGCGATCGGAACCGGTACAATCGCTGCCAAAACGAGATATCACTGCATAAACATGTTAATCGCCACTCAGCGTGGGTAAATCGCTGTAGAAACCGGTACAATCGCCGCCGAAACGGGTTTTCGCCGTATATACAGGTTAATCGCCACTCAACGTGGGTAATCGTAGTCGAAACCGGTACAGTCGCCGCCGAAACGGGATATCGCTGTATAAACAGGTTAATCGCCACTCAACGTGGGTAAATCGCTATAGGAACCGGTACAATCGCCGTCGAAACTGGTAGTCGCTGTACAAACAGGTTTATCGCCGTCAAAACTCATAATTGCTGTACAAACAGGTTTATCGCCACTAAACGCGGGTAATCACAGTCGAAATCGGTACAATCGCCGCCGAAACGGGTAATCGCTGTATAACAGGTTAATCGCCACTCAAAGTGGGTAATCGCGGTCGAAACCAGTATAATTGCCGCCAAAACTGGTAATCGCTGTACAAACAGGTTGATCGCCACTTAACGTGGATAATCGCGGTCCGAAACCGGTACAATCGCAGTCGGGACTGGTATTACACTTACCTTGTTCCATCGATTGGCTAGCGACGAATTGAATATTTCACAAGAAGCCCCTTACCACTGGTGGGTGGAAGTCTTTGTTATTTTTTCAGTAACTTACCTATGGTCCTTACTCCTCGGCGGTCGACGTCAAACTGGTCCTTACTTCTCGGCGGCGGTCGACGTCAGACTGATTATGCTCAAGGCTCAACTCGTTCACTAGTATTTATTCGAATACTTTCGTTCTCCGTTTTCCAACTTGCTTTTCACTTCTTCCATTGTCCCTACTAGTCAATGCATCATTCATTACAGTGTATTTTAAATCATCTCGAAAATGAGAGTTTTACTTCTTTGTCAAGTTCATACGACAGAGTGCGGATTCCAATATTCCATCTCTGTGTGAAGTTTTACTTTTCGGCCCGTAACGGAGTTTCTTTGTTTACAGAAACGAAAATGGTAATTAAATTCACCTCTTTTGACTGCATCAAATGGTGAGTGAAGGCAAAAGGACACAGAGTATACTTTTTGGCAAGGAATTATTTGTGTTTACATTCGACTTATGCATTTTTTATTTTACGACCTAAATTCAAAAAGAGCGTGTTTTCAATTATTCGGCTTTGGTGCTTTAAGGTTCGTTCGAATCTGTAGGTCTTTCGGAATCGCATACAAGAGCAGGAGTGAAATGGCAAACAAAAGCAAAATCGTTGAAATTTTATGAAATATTAAATCAGACCTTCACAAAGTTAGTCATTTTTTAGTATTTATGTCTATGTATGTAATAAAAAACATAATTCAGGACCTTATTGTGGTTCAAGTACCAACAGAGTTACCTGCACAGTTTTTGGGCATCAAAGCATTATTTGATTAGGTTTACGAAAGTAATAAAAATAACCTTCGAGAACATGAAAAACAATAAAACATAACGTTTTGCCTTCTCTCTTTCAGGTCTTCCACCCATGCAAGGATACGCTGTCATTGCTTGGCTTCATTCTGGTGATTTCTCCTATGGCAGTGCCACCGACCTTGATCCGTTCCAGATGGTATTCAAACAAAAAGTCATAGTAGTCACAATAGCTTATCGATTAAATATTTTTGGATTCCTTACCACGCAAGATGGCGAGGCACCTGGAAATTTTGGCCTAATGGATCAAGCTGCCGCCCTCTTTTGGATACGTCAAAATATCAAACTCTTTGGCGGCAATGAAAACGAAATAACATTAATGGGTCATGCGGCGGGTTCAATAAGTGTTGGCTTGCATTTGACATCGGGGGAATGGTCGCAGGGGGTATTCAATAAAGCCATAATGATGTCTGGCAGTCATCTGGCTGATTCAGAAATTCGCCTGCCAGCCGATTATAGTGTAGCCTTGGATTCGGTAGCGAATACGTTTGGTTGTTTTCGAAGGCCAACATCGAAGTTGATGGAATGTTTGCGGCGAATTGACGCAAAAATATTGGCCGAAAATTTACCCTTCATCGAATGGGGACCGATTGTTGATGAGGGCTTGAGCAATACTTCGGTGCCGTTTATTCCGGATTTCCCCAAGAATCTTATCGAAAAGGGTATGGTTCGAAAGGTGCCTCTGCTCACAGGATACACCGATATGGAAGAGGTTCTTGACTTGGTCGTCGGCGAAATGATGGACACTTCGATTACCAACGAAGTCTACGAAACCATGCTGAATGACATTATTTTGACAGATCTCAGTCAGTTCGATGACAATGACACTTGGTGTGGCAATGTTCAAATTGTACTAGATGCCGTTAAATATGTGTACAAACCATATCCACCAATGAAAAATGGCGCCAAGCTGAGAAAGTTGTTTGTGAACTTCCACACCGACCGGAAATACATAGCTCCAACAATGCTCTTGGCCAATATGCTCAGCGATAACAATCAAACTTATGTGTACCGGTTCGATTTGAAGCCACGAACAGAAATGGCCAATAAAGACATCTCGGACTGGGTAGGGGTACCCCAGAATTTCGATTTGATTTTTGTTTGGGG
Organism: Sphaerophoria taeniata; assembly: GCA_943590905.1. Taxonomy (NCBI): domain Eukaryota; kingdom Metazoa; phylum Arthropoda; class Insecta; order Diptera; family Syrphidae; genus Sphaerophoria; species Sphaerophoria taeniata. Next base: position 2,914,495 of record OX016540.1, read on the forward strand.
TATTCCGTATTGGACTAATCCGGATATGATCAATCAATGGGACAGCACGGATAAGAGAATTTCAGACATAGTGATGACGTTGTGGGCAAATTTTGTCAAGAGTTCGAATCCAACCGCAACTGGGGTCTACATCAAATGGGATTCGTTCTCGCCGGAAGAGCAAAAGATTCTCGTAATTGACAGAGCTTTCAACATGACAGATGACATGAATTTGCAGGCGATCAAGTTCTGGAATGACTATTATCCGCGAGTCGTGTATCATGCCATCAATTGCTGCAATTCAACTGATACAGCAACAAGTCTGATGCAGCAGATTTCTGCACCATTATCAAGCCTGGTGGGTTGGCTGAATTTGATGATTTTGTGGATGAACGTACACCGATTTGTGTTAGGGACGTAGCTTGCTGTGAAGACCGATGTTTGAGTTGTAGCTGGCCATAGTTAATTTTTTTTGTTTGAAGTTGTCCGAGAGAGAAGAATTGTGTAGCTCAAAGATATTGTATAAAATTGAAAACAGTCTAAAGAAGTTTCAAAGGTTTCAATAGAGGAAAGGAAGTTCATGAAATCGACTTGTAAATATTTATGTATGTATTCAACTATTTTAGGTAACTTCCTTTCCAAAATAACAATAGGAATACCTAATTTAATCTCAATCATTAGCCATAAATTGTGTATTTCCTAAGATTGATCTGTATTTACGCATGAAGTTTAAGCGGATTGCAACAGAGGAGAGATAAAATAAAATCTACCAAAAACTAAATTGTATAGAGTTTGATCATTTTTAAAGGGAATTTTGCGTTAGTATTGGGGCCATTGGGGCCTTTTGAGTGCGATACACTACAAATCGTTCACATAACACAAATTAATATTTTTTCTTCTGAAATATCGTGAATCGTGATGTCATTTATAGCGTTTTTTCGTCGTCCATTTTGAACGATTCTGAATTCGTTCACTTGGCAAAAGATGACAGTTCTTGTTTTGAAAAAAAGAGAGAATTGATTCCAGTCTTGAAGTCAGAGTCAAAATCAGAATCAGAACCAATTAAGACTGAAACACAACTGCAGGGCCGGCGCAAGCCAAAACGGCGCCCTGTGCAAGATTTTCAAAGAGCGCCCTTTATACATATATTTACGCAAATTCATATATACATACGTCATACATATACACGCTGATACACTTATAATAAGCCCTTTTCACATTACCCAGGGGGTAGACTTTCAATGTGTTTTTTTTTTATTGAGGTATCCCTAGTAGGCCACAAACGCGTCACTTCAGATTTCACTTATGTAAATGATCACTTGATTTATGAGTTAAAACAATTTGCATCAGACCAGAGTATATCAAAAAGTGACAAATTCAATAATGCCAAAAACAGTCGTTATAACCGTCATTCCTTAGATAGAAGATGGGAATACTATACACTATACTCTGTCCGATAAAAATTGGCAGTACAGGCCTTATGAGAGAGCTTTTTAAAAATCAGTGGCCCGCTGTTCTCTACACCATACCCAATTGAAGGGAACTCCTTTAAAAAGTTTTATAAAACAACCATGAATTTTGATGGCATCCGACGTAGAACCCACAACGACCTACCTGGCACACACTTGAGCATGCACTGATCGTTCTCTGCTGCTTTTCAACCCTCATTAAATCACACATATTCAGAGTTGCCTTTTTCTATTTCGTAACTCACTTCGTATTTTGTTCTTACTTTTTCAATGGATTTCTGTTGAGGAGCTTTCGCTTTGAGAGCTTTCTTAACGATGAGTGTTATCGAGTTGTGTTTGACTTTTGCATTTCTTTTAAAGTTTTGCAAATCAGTTAAAATGCAGTTATAAAAATCAAAGCCATTTTATTTGATGAAGAATATTATTTGCGTAGATTCTCGTACCGAGCGGTAGCTTTGTTGATTTTGCGAGTTATTTTTGTGCATTATTGTGATAATAGCCGCGTTTTATTATCACCATGATCTGATCCGGATCAGATCATGATAATAAAACAGCTTTGGATCATCAATTTACTTATTACGTCACGTTTGGCAGCAGTTTGTAATTTATTCATTCTGTCAATTACATCGGAGTTGCCCTACGATAATTTAGTTGAACGATTATTCTGTTGTTTTTTAATGGAAAAAAGCTTTTGCTATGTAATTGAAAAATATCTCATTCCCGGATAATAAATGCGTGAAAGTGGCAGCACAGTTTTTATTGAAAATTAACGCCAACATTTCAACTTGTGTGCGGAAGAAGAACTAATATTTGGATCACAAAAATTGATCCAAGTAAAAAGTAGGATTTCGATTTTTTGTTGTTTCACATATAAATCAATGATCTGATCTGGATCATTGTGATAATAAAACGCAGCTAATATTGTTAAGCTGTTGTTATTCTATTGTTGTGTGGTTTGTTTTTTCTTGTTGTGCTTTTGTTGTGTTGTTTGTATTTATTATCTTTGTGATTTTGTTGTGTTGTTTGTGTTTTATTGCTGTTGCTTTTGCTTTTGTTGTGTTTTGCAAATTTCAACATCAAATGCTCAAAGGACTTGAGTGCCTAAAAAAAAGAGATAGTTGAGGCGACAAAAGCAATTTGTAAGAACCTGCAAAGTAAAACCGAGGCTGTAAAGCAGGTTGTTGATATATTTTCTGTATCTGAAGGAAGAGTGTACAGACTTCTAAAGGAAAATAGCACCAAAAGCCACAGCTCACCACCAAAAAAGAAAAACCAATCTGGTCGCAGAATTAAATTTGATGATTTTGATAAATGTACAATCAGATCAGACAAATTGTTCACCAGTTTTTTTTCCAATAATGAATGAGAATAATTAATGAGAAGAATGGCAACCCTTCAGTTATTTCATTTAGCTTTTTCGAATTCAAAATGCGCATTACGGCAACCCCGTAAGAGCTTTTTTGAGAAAAGTACTTATGGGTAGGAAAAGAGTGCGAACGAGATGCAGATATCCTTATCTTCCCTGTACCTTTGTATATGGAATTTATAGTAGTTGCAGCCTCATGAATCGACGACAGCGACGTCCGGAACGCGATACAGAACTAAAATCTTGTATATAGAAAAACTAACAGCGCCAAGACGGGACGACTCTCCAACCAAAAATTCTCGAGGCTGAAAATACTATAAATTCCATATACAAAGCCTGTACTGCCAATTTTTATCGGACAGAGTATAGACAAGACAGTGTATAGTATAAGCCTCAAACGCTCTTACGCACCCATAATGATGTCAGGTGTATACGTTTTCCTTATTTTATTTTTTATTTTTTTTTTGTGACATATTTTTTCCATGTAATGGTCACGCGGTTCAAAATTTAAAAAAATAAAACTAGGCCTAGGCAACGCAACGAAAGCAATTCATACATAATATTGCTACATTCACCTACATAACATACCTACTGAACAAATTATTTGCTGGCTTTTTTTATGACAGTTTTTTTTTATGAATCCAGAAAATAGTGTGATAGAATAAAATTCGCACTGATGAGGTCGAGGTAGTGTATGCTTTCTGTATTCAGATTTGTTTGTTTTTCTTTTGTTGTTGTTTTTAGAATGTGAGTTTTGGGATCCAGCGTGCAAGATTTAAAATTCGCACTGATGAGGTCGAGGGAGTGTATGCTTTCTGTATTCAGATTTGTTTGTGTGTAAAATGAAAAATTCGCACTGATGAGGTATTGAGGTGGAGTGGATGTTTTCTGTGTTGAGATTTGTTATGGTTTTTTTTTTCTGCTGTAGGTAGTACGATGGGGTGGAATATTTTCCGATTAGAATAATGGAAATTATATGAATAGGTGTGCAAGTTATAACATCGTGCAGCTGCGATGCCGCCGCCTCCAGAATTCTGCGCCCTGTGCATTTGCACATCCTGCACATATGGTTGGTCCGGCCCTGAACACAAGCCCGCTTCAGCTTTGGCTTCGCCTGACGTTTACGAGTTCAGCCATAGGAATTCAATGTATGCTATCACAATTAGCGCATTCCGAAACCTAGTGACTATACGTAGTCAACACGTTCTGATTGCTTGAAAACAACTAATCAACCAATCAGAACGAGTTGCCGTACGTAGTCTCTAGGTTTCGGAATGCGCTTATTTAAGTTTCGACCTCACGTTTCGTACGTAATGTTACGTAATGTGACTCCAAACGGAAGCTCTAGTTCAAATATGTTGAACATTTGCTTTGTCTGACAGCTCAACACTCTGTAAAAAAAAGGACATAAACAAAATGTGTTTGTTTTTGGAGGCTTAATGATGACGGAGGGAGAAATGTCATTAAAAGCAAACTTGAAGCGAGTGCATCGTAACACAGACGAAGAAGAAGCTAAAGCCTGTTTATGTTTTAGCCATTACTTGATAATACGTATTCGCCGCCATGTTTACAAAGAATGAAAATAAAAACAACGTAATGTGACAAGGTGACATCTGCATTTGAGGTTTTGTATGTTCGTTTGGTCTTCAAAATCGGAGCGTTTTTTGGTTACTGAAAACGAAAACACTTAATTTCAGAAAAAAAGAAACAATTTATTTGTATGAAAATGTTTAACTTTATTTCAGGATTGCATCCCTCGTACAAGTTTTCTCAATAAAGCTGTTTGCTTCTTGGATTCTTTCAGAAGATTCCGATGCATTTTCTTAATCTCTTTCAATGTAGCATTCTTGACTTTTTTTCTTCGACATAAATCCACATTTATTACAGATGCTGGCGATGTCGATGCCACTTCCGCAATAATTGGAGGAGAAAATAATTGATTTGCAGATTGTGGTGAGGAAACCTTTAAATTTGTATCCACTGGCTTCTGTTCTATTTGGGGCATTTGGGGCAAATTGTCAAAGAGTGTTGAATTTTCATTCACAGGTAGGTGTGGAGAAATCGAAGGACTTCTTTCGTGTTTAATTTCCTGTTTGATATTTGTTTCCTGAAATACAATCATTTTATTCTCATATCGATATTGCATTTCACTGTGTAATTTTGTCACCTCCTCTTCATCACTAATGAGATCAATTGACTGATTTCTAAATGCTTGAGTTATAGTAGCTGGTTTTTCGTATTCATCCTCGTCGTCACTTATGCATTCAATTGACGGTTCCTGAAGTACTTCCGGTTCTTCTCCAAGATCGTCTTTGATTTTTTCTTGGCAAATAAGGTATTCATTGGTATCGGATTCGGCATATAGATCACTTTGAAATGAGTTACTGCGCTCTCCCATAAAACGTCCAATGGAACTTACATTGATGGGTTCTTTTAATAATTCTTCCTAGAAATAATTTTTCTTAAATAATTTTCATTAATTTTTAAATTAATTTTCTTTATTTAAAACTAGCCGACCCTGCGAACTTCGTCCCACCACCCTTCAGAGAAACTGGAGAATAATTATAATTGACACAGATATTGTTAAAATGCAATTTGATTTGCTTGAATCCAATTGAAATAGCGAACTACATGCTGTAAAATTCAAATTTCGTTGAAAAATTCAACAAATTCTCGTTCTTCCGGTGTGTTTTGACTATTTCCTAAATCAGAATTCCATACAGCTTTCTATTGTCCCCCTATTGTCCCGTAAGATTGTCCCAAAAACTTGTTTTTCCAAAGGTAAAAGTACAGTACAAAGGTACAGTAAAAATTTTATAAAATTGCATTGAGGATTGAGCGGATAAAGAGTCCCTACGGGACATGCAAACAAAACAATGCACCTTAAATTCTATGCAAAAAACTTGAATTTAGGTCTTGAAGTTCTACGTCCTCTCGCAGAGTTTTCCCAAACCTCAATCAAACATTTTCCATTTTTCCATTTGAAAATCAGTGCACCTACAATTACATGCAATTTTCCCTTTGAAAACCAATGAGTTTTTCGAGTTTTTCATCAAGAACTTTCTATTTTTCCATTCGAAACTCATTTTGAAACAAACAAAAGCAAAAATAATCAAATTTCCTTTGCTTGGTTTTTCCAGTTTTCCCACTCCTCCATGAGGTTTTTCCAGTTTTTTTTTCACAGAAACCATCACTGAATACAACAGTATTAACAGTGAAAGTGTCTTAAATATCTGTTGGGCAATTTCAGAGTCCATAAAGGACATACATACGCACACCCACACGGACTACACTCAAAAATTTCCGTACAATTCTTATTCAAACAAAAATACTTACTCGCTGTAGGAATTCGAAGAAACTGTTCAAATCCTCTTCAGTATTTAAGATAGTGTGTTCAACCCCCGGACCATCGAGCATTCCACACGAACTGATCACTCGCTTCTCGTAATTACTCAAAATATATTGTCCTTTTTGTGCCTTCTCCCATTTCTTTCGATAACCTAAACGCAAGTCTGTCCAAACCTTAAAAGAGATGCGAAATAATCAATCCGCTTCTTCTATGTACCTACATGTTTCTTTAAACAAACCTTCCTCCATTGCGCTTCGTCTTTTTTAGGACCTACTCTATTCAACTCGAGTGTTAATTTCCTCCAAATTATTTTCTTTGCGCGAATTACATTTGAACCATCAGCACGGTGTGGATCGAGTATTCTCCGGTTCATTGCCATTGCAGCGTACAAAATGTGTTTTTGCCTCTGATTTGTTCTCTTGCCTCGACTCAAACTCGATCCAATAGACTTCAAATTACATAAAATATTTGGAATCAGAGAATTATTAGACATTTTGAGGAATTAATTATTGTGTGAAAAAGACTTACAACATTATGCATTTTGTTTTGTTTTTATTTGTCACACCGAATAAAAGGGAATACGAAAAATGTATACACGTTTCTTGACTCACTGCCGAGCTCACGACTGAAAAAGAATACGAAAAATGTTTTATCTGGCGGCTTGGGCATTCATAGTGAAGTGAATATGAGTGAGATAAAGTGTTTTATTCACTTCACGTTCACTCTAGTGAGTTGCTGTTTGGATTTGTTTTTGTTTTGTGCGGTGAGTGTTCGTGTTCTTCTCACTCTGGTGAGGTACTGAAAGTGATGCCAAGTAGTTGTTGGTGCATACTTTTCACTGGTATAATCCATTTTTAAAAATGAAAGTTAGACCTTTTTCCTTAGTTGTGCTTTGATTCAATAAATGACATTACTCTTTCAAATAAGTAGTTACAATGGGACTGAAAAAGAAGAGGTTTCACTAACCATCAACGAGTTAAAATTAAAATGTAGCCGAGACGACCATAGGTTACCACACCAGCCACCCCGAAAAAGAACCCGTGGTATGATGATGAATGCGCGTTATTGAAAAGAGAGACGGAAAATGCACGTTTGCATAATTATGTTGAAACGGAAAATAAGAGAATAGTACCGAACAAAAAGGAGAAATGAGAAAAAGACTGCGAAGGAATAAAAGAGCATCCGCAGTTTCTCAGCTCAAAGATCTAGAAGAGTCTCGAGCCAAGAAAAACACCCGACGTTTCTTTAAAAGGTCGAAGCAATTATCTTCTGGTTTCAGAACCGGGACACAGGCTCTTCGAAACAGTGAAGGAAACCTAGTCACCGAAGCACAGGGAATTGTAGATCCACTTCTAAAAGCTGCTGAATGCGCATAATGTCGAGCCAATGACGAAAGAGAAGCAAGACCAGTCGATGAAGACCTTGTCCCAGCCCCCAGCACAGAAGGGGTAGAAAGAGTCAACCAAAAGATAAAAAATTACAAGTCCGCCGTGTCGGATGGCATTCCTGCGGAACTCTTTAAATATGGAGGACGTGTTTTGATGAATCACATGCACCAAGTCATCAACAAAGTGTGGGAGGAAAAATGCATGTCCACTGACTGGTCGATAAGCTCCATATGCCCCATCTACAAAATAGGCGATCCTATGTCATGCAAAAACTACCGAGGCATATCCCTGCTTAATGTTGAATCCAAAATTCTTTCCAACGTACTGTGCGAGCGTCTTAAAAAGTTGTGCAACATAATAATCGGCACGTGTGGCCTTAGGCCAGGCAGTACAACGATAAGACACACTCGGAGGCAAATCCTGGAAAAGACCATGAATTTCAAATCGAAACGCACCATTTTTTCATCGACTTCAAAGCTGCTTATGATAGCATCCACCGCCAAGAGCTTTTGATGGCGATGTCTGAATTCGGGATCCCGAACAAACTGATCCAGTCCGCATGACGTTAAACAATACGCAGTGTAGTCTGTAAATGGGTAACAGTAACAGCTCATTCGAGTTGTTTCAAACATGCGCAGGTTTAAGACAAGGAGATGCGCTGTCATGTGATTTCTTCAACAAAGTCCTGGAGCAGATAGTGCGAAAGGCAGGTGTGAGCACGGAAAATACTATCTTCAACAAATCCACCCAGCTCCTAGGCTATGCGGACGACATAGACATCATCGGTCGATCCAAGATTGCTGTGCTTGAGGCCTTCTCATAGATTGAAGAACTGTCTTGAAGTGAATGAGGACAAAACAAAGTACATGATATGTCATGCTGTTCACCGCCTAAGACAAAACGTCACTGTTGGTAGCAGCAATTTCGAGGTAGTTGAGGAGTTCACCCTAGCGAACCGCTGCCGCTTCGGTTTGGAAAAACAACTGTGTTCAAAACTCCTCACTCGAAAGGCAAAGTGTCTACTATACAAAACTTTGATTTTACCAGTCCTACTCTACGGCGCCGAGTGTTGGATGATAAGTAAAAAAGGGAAATGGATATTGGGCACTTTCGAAAGAAAAATTCTTCGACGGATTTTCGGTCCCGAATGCGACGATGGCAAATGGGGAAGAAGGTTCAACCGCGAACTGTACGAGCTGTACCAAGATATTGATGTAGTCCAGGAAGCCATGAAAAGACGACTACATTGGCTCGGCCACATCGAGCGAATGGACGACAACGCTCCAGCTCCAGAAAGTCTTATCATCGCAGCCTCCAGGTTCGAGACGACAAGGAAGACCGAACCTACGGTATAAGGACCAAGTTACTGCGGATGCCAGAGCGACTGGAGAGTGACAGAAGAGTGCATGCGAGGGACCGTTCCCGATGGAAGGCTGCAGTATCTCAGGCTGGCATCCTTCATGGATTGTGAGCCGGTTAAGTAAGTAAGTAAGTTGTAATGGATTCTTCTCTCCGGTGGCATCGGTGGAACCATTTATTTTAAAATTGTGTAATGTGTATGTTATTTTTCCAAGACTGGCAGTCCATGTATAGTATGTCAATGATTGAAAAGAATAAAATTGAACTCGTAGATATTCACCCCTATCGCCAGTTGTATGGGAACTCAGGGAAACAAAAATTACCCCGGAACAGAATTTTCCCATCGAGAACCTCCCAAGAACTTTTATTTCCCCGGAAGGAAAGTATGCCAACCTTAAAATATTTTAATGATTTTCGAAGTTCAAATTTAAATAAAATATTTTGTAAATTTAAATAAAAATAAATGAAATTGTGGGATTTCACTTCAAGACAAAATCGATTTCGCTAAATTTTGCAGACATATTTGGTAGCACTTATTATCCCAAGCCTATTTTTGAAAGCCAAACTCATTTCCTAGCCCTGGTTACCGAGGAATTTGCATCAGAAGATATATGTACCTACATGCGTGCATACTTTATATGGGATAACAAGAAACCAAGAACTAAAACCAGGAAAAATGGAGTAGGGATCATACCTCGGTAACCAAACCTTGCACATATATTTTGTTTTCAATGACTGATAGAAGGCTTATTGTTTTCTTACGCGTATCCTTTGCTTTGGCCTATCTGAGAAATTCGTGATCCTTAACGGCTACATTTGTTAATTCAATTCATTTTTGATTCCGAAATAAACATACATTTTACCTAAGCTATTGCTTCAGTGGTGTTTCCTTTACGGGACATAGGGTCTCCTCTACTATGCGCCATCGTCGTCGTGCTGATTCCTGTGCATCGCCAATTGCCTGTCGGACCACTTCTTTTTTCTTGTGTGAGCGGATTCCGCTGCATGGCAGTCCCCTTTTCGAAACGTATGGTATGATAAAGTCTATGGGTTCCTGACCTGTTCTCGCATGAAGTTCAGCATTTGAGATACGGTAGTGGGGCCAAAAAATCATCAAGACGTTTCTGAGACATAAAATAACGAACGTTTGAAGCATTCTTGTGGCAGTGTCTGTGACTTCCCAAGTTCTGCATCCGTAAAGCAGTACGGATTCAACATTGGAGGGGTACAGTAGAGACTTGGCCATTAAGCTAAAAGAATTGTGCACTTCATGGTGATGCACAGCAAGTTTTCCCCTTACAACTAACTTGGTGAAAATTCTGTTCCAAATAAGGAAAAATTCCTTGGAAAAAATTATTACTTTTTTCTTATTCTCGAAAATTATTCACTATAGCAAAGTTCCCAAATTGGGAAAAAAACTCCAGTGAAAAATTATTCGTGATAAAATTTATTTTATTTATTGAATTGGATACGTGAATCAGATTTTTTAGATCTATATTTGTGTTTGTGAATAAAAAGTCACTGCCCCATTGTGTTTCATATATATTTCACAAGACTGATAGGACCAGGTTAACAATAAAAACAAACCTTGGTTATAGGTACTTTTAATCATCATAGAATTGCTTACAATTATAAAAACAAAAAATTGTTCAGAGATAAGCGACATACCTGCTTACAAAAAGTTATCGTATAAAATATAAAAAAATCGAAAGAAAACCATTATTCTTCAAGTTGCTTCCACTAAAATTTGTTCGATTCTTCGCTGTGAAAACAAAAGAAAAAATGCACTTCCGGTTTCTATCTTTACTTTCAATAATTTTAATCGTTGAAATTGTTTCATCTTCAAGTCTCGATAAGCCTAAGAATGGGGACCCGAAAATACAACAGCAAAATTTAAACCTGTTGCAGAACAAAGACAATGAAAAGAATGAAAATCTGGACGACGTCCCTCCTGTTCGATACCCACCGCGTAAAGGCCTTGGTATAATGCAAAGACCCAACATTGGAATTTAAATAAACCCTTAACTCCAACAGTTATTATTATGAAGAATATTTTTGTACATTAAATAAATATTTTATGTTAATAATAATAATATCGAATCTTAAAATTATTTGCATCTTCTAATCCAATGAGGTTTCTTCAATGTTGAAAACGTTGACGAGGTAAACTTTTGGTGAATTTATCACCCGACTGTTCAATGTACAGTGTTCATTACGGCATACGCATTCCCGTTCGGTGATATCTACAGCTAAGTTTTGTACCCTTGTTAGTCATATAATTACCAGATATCCGAATCAGCTTCAAGGTCACGCGGTTGTTTATACAAACCGCAGCTTTCTCTCTTCAGCTTGTTCTTCCTTAGCCTGAATGTATTTTTTTAACTTGGGATATCTTCAGTCAGTTTCTTGATCTTCTTTGCCAGCTTAAGAATATGCTTCTCTTGAAGGGATCTCTCCTAGTCTTCATTCTCAAGTTGTTCCTCGAGATTGGTAATCTTTGCTTCTTGACCAGCGATTGTTGCTTTCACCTTTGTACTTGGTGCTGTTTCAATTTCAGCCAACTTGGCTTTCAATTCTTTGTTTTGTCTTTCCGATAGAGCTCGGGCATTTTCATTCTTTTGAGAGTTCGATTTCTCGGTTGCTAGCTCCGTTGAGAGTTATTCAATTATCAACTGTGACATACGGTTTCTGTCCAACAGTGCTTCCGAATTCGATTGTTCTTCTTCGAGTTCTTCCTCGATCGTGGCTATTCTTGCTTCCAGACGCCTCTTCTCATCAACCATGAGAGAGTCCTTGTTTATCTTCCCATAATTTGTTCGGAGAGTTCATCACGTTGGTTTTCTGCTGGTTGGTGTGCTCTTTCGGAACTTACGAGATCTTCAGCTTCAGTCCATTGTATGACTTCGGCTTCCAATATGTCTTCACTTTGCGTTCGGATTCTTTGCATTCGGCTGCCAACTCGTCCTTGGCTTTGGCATCCTCGGCATTGGTAAGTTAAATGGCTTGTAGTCCTCATCCAATGGCATTAGTTTCCATAGACCTTACATCGTTTTCGACCTTAAACTTCATCAGAAACATTTTCCCACTCTTCCCACTGACATTATCCTATCCTTGTGAAAAAAGATTAAGACGAAGCCTTGGAACAAATAAAACATTCTTCAGCACACGTGGAAACCATTTGCATTCAGCAAAGACCAAAATGTCTATATCACGTTTTCCTTGTGCATTTACAACATGACCATCACCTATAAGAACAGATATTGGGCTTTGGAGTTCGTTGTACTTTTGGAACCATGTCTTGTGAATCGCCATGTGATCACTAGCCCCAGAGTCTTAAAAACCAATTTGTATCCTCATTTTCACCAGCCTCAAGAACTTCACCAATGAAAGCACATCTTGATCTATCAACGACATCATAGTTTTTTTTAATTTCCCAATGGACAGTCTTTCTTGGTTTATGGCACGAAATATATTTGTATACAACATTTTTGTCTTTGTCACTTTCAAAACCAGTTCGTGAGAAGTGAATTGGCATTATTCTTCCATTTCCTAGCAACAAAAGCTCCCTATTCTTCCTTTTCATTGTTTGTCTGGTCCATCAATCTTGATTCTTCCGTCATAAGCCTTGCTGTCAAATTTGATAAAATCCTTCGTTCATCACTAATCCCAAGCACCTAAGAAATGATTGTACCGTTCCGGAAGGGTCATCAAGATTTTGGTTGCAATCATTGATTCTGATACCACTTCCCCAGCTTCCTTTAGTCTTTGAGCCAATTCTTCGATTTTGGATATATGACTTGCCAACTCTTTTGATGGATCAAGAGATAAGCTGTTAAATTTTTGTTGTAAAAGGTGCAAGCTTGTGGATGCCTTCAGCTAATAAATTTCATGTAACTTCTCCGACATCTCTTTGGCTGATGTGCACTGCATTGTACATATGAGCCAAAGGTTGCTGACCAACTGTAGCAGCAATACATTTTTGGCATTGGCTGTCCAACTTCTTCCAAGTAGCAAGTTCAAACTTGTATCTTGCATTAAGAGCTGAACAGAATGCAGTCGCCTGACGACTGGCGACTAATCTGACAGCTGTCAAAAATTCGCCTTCCAGATCGCTGAAAAATTTTGTGAACACAATAGTCGCGCGACGGGCTCAGCGTTGCCGAAGTGTTAAAATTTCTCTGTGGCTCCAAAAAATTTAAAATGGCCCTCTAAAAAGTGTTAGAACCAAAAACAAAACATTTGTTCAATTCTTCAGTGAGGATGACGACTTCGATTTATTTGTTTTACTGTACTGAAAACGTTAAACAGTTTCTCAGCTGAGAACTGATATTTTTTCTGGGATCTCCAAAATGAAAAGACTTAAGATTCGATTTCTCACTTAGCCGATTTGACGCTACTGATGTATATGAAAGAATAACAAGAATTTGTGAGTTAACCGAAGCTTTCTCAATGAGGAGTGAGGTCTGAGATTTTGCCTCAGTCAAAGTGAAATTGAGATCTCAGAGAGATGTCGTAAGGTGGAACTGGCCTATTGTATATTAAGTCTGCTTTTCTGCAGTATCTCACTTCTCACTTGGTCATCTGACATTAAAAATGGTTAAACTAGCGCCAACTTGCTTTCATAATTTCTATAGGTTATGACTTTTTAAGTCCATGTGATTAGTAACTATGAAGTGCAAATACAGACTCAAAACTGGAATTAATGGCATTCAAAATAATTTTAAAATATGCAGTACTGCATTATGGCCCTGACAAAACGAAAATGGCCCGATTTTTTTTTCAAGAATGGCCCGTTTTCAAAAATAAAATCGGCAACGCTGGACGAAAAGAATACAAGGAAACAGCAACGCGATATAAAAAAACACAAACGTCAAACTCGTCGCGCGACTAAGTTGAACAAAGTTCAACTTTTGAGCGACTAGTTCGGCGACGAACAACGATTGCGTTGCTAATGGGCAACTGCCATACAAATTTCACATTTTTGCCAGCTCTTTAGACTGTTCACTGGTTTAAGCTCCTTGCGCATACAAAACAGGTATCTTTTTTCTCCGGTCACAACATCGGAAATATCGGAGGCGTTGAGAAAATTAAAGTAAATAGAATTTCAGAAGCTAAACGTTCAAGTTTCAAAACTAATTGAAATTGCAATAACTTTTCAATGCCTCCATTAATCATTTAAGAAACCTCTTCGTGACATGTAAATGCAAACTTTTGCCTACATTTCCCAAAGATGTCCTTATCGGATTATTTGAATAATTCATTTCAACTGAGCTCCTTCAACTGTGCACCTTACAATCAGAACAATATTTTTACTCAGTTAACCCTGAATAAGGCCCAAAATGATCAACGGTGCATGTTAACCTCTCATGCCGCATAAGATTTCTTGTTGTAAAAATCTGTGTCATTTATTTTACACGACAAAAGTGATTACTAACGCCGGCCGAGCTGCTTCGAATTTATGCGAATTCAGGACTCCAGCATTAGTGGTCACGCATTTAAGGACTCCCAATCCCAATGAATGAAGAATAAAATGCAGATTTGTGCTTTGTTTTTATGAATTATAAATTTTTCATGTTGAAAAATGAACGATTTCTGTGATACATTGTAAAGGACCTAAATAATTAGTTGCATTCACTACTTTAACTGTTGGCAATTGAAAAATTAGCATATTTGCAAAATTTCACAAGCCTACAATCGTAACTGGGTCGCCTTGAACTTGCTTTGTGGAGTTGTTGGCTGTCCTAAATGGAAATTACAAAATAAACACGAAAGGGGCAACATTACAAACACGACACTTGTACGGTAAGGAAAGAAACCGAATGGTCTTACACAAATATGGCGTTACCCAAGCCAATTTTCGATGGACGTTGGCGGTTGAGAACGACGGACATTCCTCACCTAGAGTGTCGCTAAAAGGATTCTCTGTCGTATATCAAAACAGTTCTAGGTGCTCTGAAGCCAACACAGTAACCTACAAGCCCTTTGTTTGTTTGTAAAGAAATGTCCCGGCTCTTAAAAGGGGGAGGAAGGGGTTTTGAGATCCCTTAACATGGTTCTTTTAGAGTAGGTAATATTTTATCTCCACGAATTGGGGTCATTAGGAAAAGCGTTCATATTCAGGTGAATTAAATTTGGATGGTTATCGCCTTCGAAAATTCATACGACTGAGGCTATACGCACCTGCCCATATCAAACGTTTAATTAATCTAACCCCAGACTTCTAGAGATTTATGGAATTGGTTAAGCGGAGGATATGAGAGCTTTGCACTTACTAATACAAGAACGAAACGATATGTGCGAGTGCTTAGCACGCACTCGACCCTCGACTCTCAAGAAAAATTAAGCAGAAAAATGGTTATTCATTAAAATTCATACATTTCTATGGCACCAATGCCTCTTTTTCGGAGGCGGTACCGTGTTTATACAGTACGAAGGCTAATTGCTGGTAATAATTGGTATTTGGTGACATTAGAACATGCTCTGACGTATGTTGTAGGTACCTAACTCATATTTTCTTCGTTGTCGACTACAATCGTTCGTAATAAGTATGGCAACGCCCTCTTTTGCAGATTTTGAGAAAGTGATTTTTAATATGACTTTCAGTTGACTGATGATAGAGAAAACGGTCTTTACGAATCCTTTAGGGAGTTGCTATAAGGTCGTGTTAATTCTTTTTTTGGCGGTTAGGAATGGTGTGCAATATTTCTTAAACACTCAACGTTGGCTTATTTTGCATTGTGATTAATTTCTTTGAACTCCTGTCCCAGCCTAGTTTGTTAAATGCGCTGCTTTTCTCTCTTTATCATACATTTTTTTTATCTGCCAACAGAAATTGCCTTCTACATTCATCATCTTCATTATTTACTTACATAAGGTGGCGCTATAGTCCGTTGTGGACTTGGGCCTCTAGTAACAGTCTCCGCCAGCCGGCTCGGTCCTTAGCTAGCTGTCTCCAGCTTTGCACACCAAGTTGATTGAGTTCCTCTTCCACTGGTGTGCGCCACCTGAGTCGCGGTCTTTCTCTCCTTTTACGTCGCTCGGGAATAGTGTCAAAGGCTTTCCGGGCCGGAGCATTGGTGTCCATCCGCTCTAAATGACCGAGCCAGCTGAGTCTCTGGACCTTGGTCCCTCTGGCTAGATCCGTGTCGTTGTACAACTCGTAAAGTTCGCTGTTGCATCTTCTTCTTCATTCCCCATCAATGCTCACAGGTCCAAAGATGACCCGAAGAACATTCCTCTCGAAACAGCCTAAGGCCTAGGTAGACAAGCTCGTCTACTACCTCGAAGTTGTGTACGTCTATTGTGACGTTCTGTCCGAGCCGTTGGTGTTGGGTATTCTTCCTTGAAGACAGCATATACTTCGTTTTTCCCCCATTTACCGCTAAGCCCATTTTTTCCACTTCTGTCTCAATTCTCACAAAGGCGTCATTGACAGAACCATAGAGAATATATAATACCTAGAGTCGCGACTTCGGGTGTTCGCTCTCTTTTTGCCTACAAGCTGAAATTTGTTCGTTTTATACTAACCCAGTGAGAATGTGTTAGTTTTCCAATGCTTTTTAAATGGGAGACTGCACCAATACATTCGCACTGACCTAGGTACAGTGCTCAGGTTTGAGTCGAGGTGGGTGTCCTGGGCTCAGATTTCAAAAATAAGATTCCGTTGAGCTCAAAATTTTCAAAAAAAACTTAAACATACAAAAAAATGCATGTAATATGAAAAATAAATACATTGTTTTGTTTCTTTGTACTTGTAACATATAATTGCATTATTATTTACCAATATTTGTATCAAAAATCTTAATAAATCTTAAAAAGAACAAAAATAGTCGAAATAGTATGCGAAGACCCTAAAGGCACGATTGTATTAGAAAATGCAATCGTGCCTTTAGTCTAATATTTGCTGTGGTGAAAGTTTTGACAGCTAATGTCAACAAAATTTGACATATTCGGTATGAAAATTTGAAACAAAAAAATAACAAAGTTATTAAAATAATTTTTAAAGTTAACAATGTTAAAAGTGAAGTGAATAATGGCTTTCCCAAAATACTGCATTCGACGACGCTCGTGTTATGTCCTGTCCTGGATCATACTGCATTCGACGACGCTCGTGTTATGTCCTGTCCTGGATCACGGCTATCAGATAACAGGAATGGCAAATCGAACGACTCGTCGACAATAACACTCTGAACACTAGTCACATTGTCTTAATCGCACAAGCACCAATCTCAGAAGCCGAGGTTCCAACTGAGACTGTCAAAAGCGAAGCCACAGCCTCGTCGACAAAGGAAACTTTTCAAAAACAACCACAAACACAGACTCACTGATCAGTGCACAGACTAAAAAACCAAAGAAACAGCAGCAGCAAGCAACAAACGTTCTCGTAAGAAGAAGCCCTTCAACCATCGCCCAATCAATGAGGAACGAGCCAGTCTGGAAGCGTCTGAAACTGTGTCAAGACCTGTATCCACTCGCATTCGCAGCGGCAGTACCTAAACGTCGTCGAGCTGATTCTGAAGATGAAAAACACTGCAATCGTACTTTGTAAGCATTCACTTGTTAACCATTAACCAACCCCTAGAGAAGGTGTTTGTTTTTATTGCAGGGTCTAACTACATAGCTGAAAGCCCAAGCCCAAACCAACGAGACCAATTAAATTGCAAGCCATCGATCGAGCCAGAAGAAGATGACACAAAGCACTTGAATTCAGCAAACGGCATGGCTAGAAACAAGTCCTATCGCAACCCAAATCCACCGAATGACCTTATGCCGGCGTTCTTCAAAGGCAAAGCGTTCACCATCAACCCAAATCCGAACGCCATTGTCTACGATTCATTCAAGTACAACGATTCGAATCCTTTCAATCAAAGTAACGGTCAAGACAATAATAATCGTCGCATTGGAAGCGGTCGCATCTCGTCGAGTCGTCAGGAAGTCAATTGGGATTATATCCCTGAGGAGGATCCTGATCGGCATCAACTGCCCGAGTTCTTCAACACCAAAGACTCCTTATCATCATCGAAACAGCAGCGGTCGATGCAAAAATAAAAATACGAAATAGATGACAATGTGAATTTTGCTAAGCGTTCTGTTGGTAACGCTCTGCTGCCGGGAGAATCGTCTTTCCGGTCACATGGGTCTCGGCATTGGATAACCTCAAGCGGCGCGGAACGTTACAGCAGTACTGCTAGCAGCAGCACCGCTAACAACAAATCAGACGAACCCGAATGGTTAAGCTGTGAGCCGACATCGCGATTGGACGCTATTGAGTTGAGTGAATTCAACGAGTCAGATCAGCAGAAAATACGCCTAGAAATGTCCAAAAACAAGCCTGACTCGAACAACGATCGACAAGACTTCACTGCGAATCAGGAAAAGAAACATTTAGCCTTTCAGTTGACTTTCAGATGACTTCTCAACGTCGCATACCAGTAAGGTGATTGGTGGTGGATCGGCGGCGGTCGTCCATGCCGGACCAAAGATGCCTGCATCCAAATTCATGCCACTGTTCAGTGCTAAGAAGAAGGACTAAGAGCCGATGGTTGCGGCTTCTCAGAACTCAACTCAGTCGTTGAACGAATTGTTTATGTTCGGATGCGCGAAGCCGGTTGGCCAACAAAAGGAGAAGCTCAGCACAACCGATATGCTCAGTGTCGATGAAATCGAGGCCAAGTGGAGGGGTTCGATTCAGCCAAATAGCGAGGCATTCAACAACAGCTCGGAGAACTTCAAGAAAATGCTGCATCAATTGAATCAGCAGCAACAACAGCAGGGTAGTATTGTTGGAACGTCGTCGATGTCTTCACAACCTCCTGATAGTCAACGAATGTTAGAGCAGCGAAGGAATACTATTGCATCTGTTACTGTTGGAGGTGGAGATGACTTTGTACAAATTCCTCAAAGGATATAAAGACTCCGGGCCGGGCACAGTGGCAAAAGGAATCTTTATAACAACATTTTTGATAATAGGTTATCGCTTTTTAAGGCCCGAATTGGAATTGAGATGCCGCCGGCAAGCGGAAATCTATGCCAATTACTTTTACGAGATCGAGGAGCACTAGCAACAAAAATCAAATAACGTCAAAATTAAACAATGAAGAATTTCAATAGAATACAAAATGGATTTAACTAAACTAACAAGAAGAGCTCTTAGATTTTTGATTTCGTTTATTCATTAATTAATTATTATTTTTGTTTTTTGTTTTTTTTCCACTCCATTCTATTCGGTTTTCTCGATTATTGTAGCGAATATTTCCGGAACTTGTGACAGCAGGAGTTTGACAACATCAGCTTCGATGGTCATATTCCATAGCGAACACAAATCCTTCTCGAATGGTTCATCTTCACTGAGGTCCTTTTCGGTCAGTTTCAAGAGGGTAGATAGAACGAAACGTTCACTGAATAGAGTATTGCCAATGGCGTCGTCTTTGATTTTTTCCAAATCTTCTTTCTCGATCTCATCATCGGATACAGATGGATTGAAGCTGGAAGTTACTTCGTCTGGTGCTTTGGCGTCTGTGGTCATGGTGGTTGATGATGGCGATGGCTTCGATTCGGAACTTTCAACTTCTGAGCTTACATCTTCGACGGGCTTGGACTGTGTGTCTGGTTGTGTTGTGGTAGATGAAGATGGTTCTTGCAAATCCGCCATTGCCTTGGAGTTTTTAGTTAAATTTGTGTGTTTTTAACAGACTTGATTAGGTACACTATTGTAAAAAGTTTAAACTTAATTCATCATCATACGCTTAATATACGATTTATAATCATCGCCGGGTACAAAAGATCCTGATTTTGTTCCTAAACCAGCCTTCGATGGACGTGCGTCAGCCTGACGCCAATTGGCATTACCATAGCTTGTTATTGTTGTTGCTGTCGTGACATATTTTTGGTGTTGTGTTTGAGTTCGTTCTTGAAAGGCTCTTTGCTGCGATTCGGTGGTGGAGGTGGTGTGTCACTTTCGCCGTATTTCAAACGTTGCTCTTTGGCTCGATCACGGTACCTTCAAAGAATTATTAAGTTAAAGAGGAGCGTAAGGAAAACACAAAAAAAGCTCACGATAAGGCATTTTGTTCATTGGAATCCGACACCTCTCTTGTCATATTGTACTTCTGCAGATACTCTTTTTGCAAGTTGGACATTTTTAAATGCTTCGTCAAGATCTCCAGCGATTGGAAGGCTCTCTTGCACAGCAGGCAGGCGAGCTTCTGAAAATCAACTTAGTCCTTTTCGCTATCACCTTGATGTTGCGACTGTGCTTGCTGCTCTTGCACATTGTCCTTGAAGATTGAATCGAATATGCAATCAGTAATTTGGGGTCGAATCCAAAATTACAAATTGGACACAACCTGCTCTGCTGCTCTTTGAAAACAAATTTATTGACTTTTAATTTTTTTTATTTACTAATTTAATCTGTCACTTTGGGCAACAGGAAAAAATTTTTGCCCACGGCTAAGTACTCACTTTTTGTTTTCACCTCTTACACAGATTCACGGACACGAAAAAAAGAGAGGATTGTGAGAGTTCACCTCAGAAAAATTTTGAGGGTGTTTTCGGCAAAGGAGGAAAAGGTCGCGACTCTAGGTATTATATATTCTCTATGCCGGTGATGTTGAACGGTTTTCTCAAAGATCATCATATTGCCGTCTCTCTCCTTATTTAATTTTTTTTTACCGGATTTGACATTTATTCATTTAGATTTTTAGGGTAAAACGTAAACCGTTTCCGATTCCGGGAATAATATATATCCGGGGATTTTCTACTGTGGAGGTGCGGTTTATACCGAGCAATTTTTGTTTTTCTTTGTCAGTCTGACAAAAATCGGTTTTAACTTTCAAAAGTCAATAAGTCACCAAAATAGATTCCGAAATCGGTGAATCCCGTTTTATACAAACAAAAATAGCAATAAGCAAAAATTCATAAGGTAAACAATAGCATCTTGGGGACTTTTTCTGAGCTTGTGATAAGAAAACACTAAGCTATTTGTCTGTTTTTTCCTACGATGTGATAACCATCTCTGCGAAACGTATTTAAATGGGATTCTACTCAAGCTTTTTATAAGTTACCTCATTGCCTTTGTAGTGTATCTACTGTAGTCTCGATAACATTAAATCAAAACAAAATGAAAATCTTCGCAGTTTTTGTTCTTGTTGCTGCACTTTTGGCCGTGTTTGCTGTTGGTCCTTCAGAGGCATCCAGATCAACACCACCACTAAAGAATTATCCACCTCCACCACCACCCAAAAGACCAGATGTTGATGCCAGCCATAGGCCATCAAACACAAGGATTGCTTGAAAACCGAACAATATACACAAAATGTCTGAATTCTACTTAATAAAACACTTCTAGGAATGATATTAAAAATGCTAATAATTTATTTGTTTGATTGTAAACTTAAATAATTTTGAAAAATCGCAACTTTTACAACTGATCCACATTTGGTTGAGTGAAACACGATGATAATATCCTCACTGCATTCCTTTGCTCTGTTGTGCATTCGGTTTTGTTTAATTTCTCCTGCAACTTGAGGTTACACGATAGAAGTGGAGCAGCGTTCTCTGGTAATATTCGACTAACCACTCGAACCCATATTAGTCTGATTGATTCCAATTTGGGAACGAGTTCCGTTTTGAGCATATTCAAGTCTTCACAACTCGAAATGCTTATTATGTGACCAATAGCAATGCAAAGCTTGAAACAAAAACAAAGTCAGTGAATGAAAAAGAGAATCAAAATGCAAATCTACCTGCTCCTGTAGATTATCCCTATGCTTGTACTCATTGAAATCTGTTAAATTACTCGATTGCTCCATGGCGTTCAGTAAAGCCGTCCAGACCATCTTCAAACGTGCACCATAGTTGGATCTCTCTTGGATGGTTATGAGAGCCGCCGTTCCGTTTATGCGAACTTTAAAGTTGTTATGGCTCACAATGAGATTACACAACGAGGGAAATACAATATCTGGCCAATTGAGATCGTTGTATTGTGAATTGAACAAATCGGAGTTCTTCATGAAATTTCCAATCGCATAGCATGAGTTCCATTTGACTTTTGCATTGCCTCCAGTATTCACACAAGCCACCAGTTTCTCGACACTTTTTTGAACCAGAGATCTCCAAGTTTCTATTTTGAGGTGGTTGCTTGTAATAAGGCGAAGAAGGTTTCCCAGAGTTCTAACTGCATTGCTCCTGACCTACGAAATTCATTGGAGGATTAGAGAAAACCAACAAAAATATGATTCAGCGCACAAACTAATCAACCAATCAGAACGAGTTGACTACGTAGTCACTAGGTTTCGGAATGCGCTCATTTACTTTACCTTATCGTTATCACTGGCAGATTCTACTGCTGTTTCCAAGAGCCGTCGCAATAAGTCCTCGGATATCCTCTCCACCCGTGTGCTAAAACTTCAGGAAGAAACAGAAATGTCAGTTTTTCTTCTTCAACAAATCCTCAATAGAAATTACAAGTTAGTTATGAGAGCATCGCTAACATTCCCCATTGACCATGAAGCCCGAACTCGCACAAACAGGTTTGAATCCTTGATTAACTGCAAAATAGACTCGGCAGTGTTCTCAACAAAAACTAGGTTTTCACGCAGGGATGGGAAGAGCACATAAACCGCCAAGGCTCTAACTGCCGCCGCTCGGACTGTGTTTTCTTCATTGCAACCAGCGCCGGAGAGTATTCCAATGAGTTGAATGTGATTGGCGTGCTGAAAAGGATCGAAGGAAATCAAATATTACCTTTTCTTGTCAAACATACTGTTTCAAAAGAACCTCAATACATTCACACAAGTTTATTTTTAAAGACATTTCTATCTTCTTCGTCATTTGACGCTTATGAATCAAAGTGGCGCCGTGGCTTAGTTGGTTAAAGCGCCTGTCTAGTAAACAGGAGATCGTGAGTTCGAATCTCGCCGGGGCCTGTCGCTTTGAAATGACTCAAAGTTGTTTTTTTTTTTTTTGGAAACTTACTGAAAGTCTTTCGAATACATGAACTCCAATGTTGGACATGAAATCGCAGAGAATCGATTTCAATGCAGGACTCTGCTCAGCATCCTGAATTTTTTCAATCGCAGATGGTAACATGGATATCCAAAAGTTCTGACACGATGTAAGGTCTTCGTTTGATGGCGAGCCTGTCAAGAGAGACGTTTTTTTTTACATTTCAAGCAGTCTAAGATGAATTACCAACCCTGTTCAAGCAGATAAGTATTCATCGAATACCCAATGCTGTCCAAACACTTTGCTGTGTACAATCGCACATCTGTTTGGGCATCACCCAGGGTCAACTTCAAGGCAGCGGCAATAAGTTGCAAATGATCTTTAAGCAGCGAGAAATGTGGCGCCATCGATGATAACACTTGAAGGCATTCAGTTCGAACTGGAGTGGTAGCTGCTGGTGGCTTTTCCTTCACGAAAAAAGAAACTTATTTTGGGGATTCATATAAGAACAATGACCAACCTTTGAATCGGTTGTTAGAACACCAAGATTTTCGAGAACTCGTTGCAGAAGCCAGGACATCTTATAAGCAGTTTTTATGGTACTGTTGGCGTTTACTTCCACTGAAGAGGAGGTCGTAGCTAAATCCTCACAATCACAATCCAAAGTCTCCTCACCAAAGTCTGTATCGATACTTCATTCGTTTGGGGTTTACATTTACAACTTGCATCTGGTACATTTAAAGAAATAACTTACAGCTCCTCAACTCCAGAATCATTGAGTCGATTTTGATTACGGTTCATGGTTCTTGTTAGTGTTTTGGGAATGCCTACAATTTGTGATATTTCGGTTGTGATGTCTGGCGTTGAGATAAGAAACTCCATAACCATGAGAGCGGCAACCTGGACCGTAGGGTCTGAAAAGCATGATTTGAGTTTGAAAACGTGAACAGAACCGCGAAGCATTTACCTTTGTGGTACACCAGTTTCCGAATAGATTTCACAAATTCTGTGACGAGACCAGGTTTGAGACGATGGAATGGTGTTGCCTAGAAAATCACTTGGAGTCAGTCAAAGTTTATTGATTTTGTTGTCCTCACCTGAATCAACACAGTCAGACATTTGAGAATTTGTGTTAGAACCGGTAGGGAACTTTCGTTCGCTAATATTTGTGTGAGGACTTCGTACATAGCGATTATCATGTTTGCCAGCGATATTGAGAACGGCATAAAAGTGGTCGGAGGTTTTTCACTAAGAACAAGGGAACCAATACAAGAAAACGTTCTACAATTTGCTTCCATACAAACCTCCATTCGGCTTGCAGAAGAAACGATTTAGACCCGAATAAAATGACCGAAGCAGCCTGAAGAGCTGCCACTCTACATCTGGGATTCGGGTCTCGAGCAGCACAAGTTAGAAGACCAGGACTAGTGGAATCTTGGGGAAACAATGCATGCCAATAGCCATAGAAAATCTTACGTTCGACGTTCTTTGCAGCCATGCCAACGAGGGAAATGGCAGCCAGTCTCAGTTTTGCTTGCTTTTGTCGTTCGTTCCGAGATCGACTGGCTTCCGATTCGGAGAAATCCGAATCGCTGGTTCTGTTGAACAATGGAGTTTCAACTGAAAGAATTAAATTGAATTTTCGAAGAGTTTCAAGTGAAATGAAGTAAACCCACAGTCAACTTTGAGATTGCTCCCCGACGGCAATTGGAGGACAGCTTCATTATTAAATGCATTTTGCTTGGATTTCCCATCGGATTTCCGGTTTTTATTCACCGTTCGAGGCTTTCGGGTCTTTGCAACTTTGCCACCTCCACGATTATTGGCTTCCATCACAACCTGGTCGACGAGGGACTGCTGGGAAATGTGAACTTTTTGCGGTTGAGTTTGTACAATCCCAGGAATGCCATAGTGCATGAATGCTCTCGATAGGCCTAAGAGCTCTCCAACATTCACATCACCCCAGTCTCTGTCCTCTGAAGCGATAACATGAAGGACATTCAAGGCTGTTGTCATAAAATTCAAGTGATGAGCAGATCCGTTGAACTTGATCTTGTTGGAATATAGAATGACGAGAATCTTGCTTCCAATAATCGGAAGAACCTCATCCATGGGATGATCTGTTTCCTGGGATTCAAGTGAACCAAGAAGCGAATCAATGCAGAGAACTATTGAAATTATAATCTCTTCTGCCGAATTGGAGTCGTACTTATCAACGCTTTTCGTATCGGAGGTTGAGAGATAACGCAGGAGGAGGCCATCGGGTGAGAGAAGAACATCCCAGTACTGAAAATTCAAGCATTAAATTATTGCAAAAGCAACAATGACTCACAAACATCTTTAACGAAGTTCTGATGGTTCCTAAACAAAGCATGCATGGACATCAGGATTTCGCAAGCTGTTGCGGTAAAGTTGAAGTTTAAACATTTTAGGTGCCATTCTACGAGCTTCTTGACTTGATCTCGCGAAAGCAGGACTTTCTGTTTGTTCATAAGAACGGTGAGTAGACAACTTGACTTCACAATAAGAGTTTCTTCTTGAGTTGTTATATTGATGAAGGATTCAATTAGTCTAGCTGCAGTCTGCAGGAATTAGAGGATGATTACTAATTTTATTTTCGAACTAAACAGATGGTGAGGTACTTACTTTTTTATCGACGAATTCCCCTTGCTGATAGTTCAAGCTGTTGAGATCATTTAGTAGAGTGTTGAGGTCGGACATGCTGCTCTTGTTTTTCTCATCGTTGTAACTGAGGAAGAGGAATTTTGTTGTTAACTGGGAAAAGTTCTCGGCCAAATCCATCTGCAATTCTCAAAGGATATGGTTGGTCAAGTCTGAGAAGGTTTTTGTTATTTGGGTTGGGATTTTTTTTGTTTGGTTTTCAAGTGACATTTGGTGTGTGCGTACGTTCAAAGTGTTAGAAAAAAATCTGGAGGCGTTGAATAAAGGAAGATATTTTGGAAATTGATTTTCTGAAAAGAATTGCAAAAATCCATCATCATAGTATAGGCCCAACTATAATTGCTTAAGTGAACTCAAGCTAATGTCAAAAAACCGGACGAAAATTTCCTTAAGTAAGCAAAAAAAAGTAGGTTTGGCCTTCTCTTCTTCAAATTGTCAAATTAACTTAAACAATGAGCGAAAGAAACCGCACTAGAAAAATTTGAACGAAAGTAGCTAAAGTACATTATGGTTTGCTCATAGGGTGTGTGTGTTTGGTGGAGCACTTAAGCGTGCTTGCGTGAGCAAAATTGTATTATAGTTCAGCCTTAAAGTAATTTAACATGCAAAAATTGAATCCGAATAGGCGACATACATATTTACTTGTACAGAAATGCTTAAGAAAAATTATGGTTTTCGGATTAGTCTAATCTGGCAATGCTGCCTCTTTTGTAGGCATTAATCAAAAACCACCAAAGCCCCACAACTGTCATTTCAACAAGTGTCAGCGAGACATTTTTTTTTGTTTCTGTGTTTTGTCCAGTTTTGTCGTTATTTTTCGTACTGCGCCCATTCCAGTCTTCTAATGCCTTAACCAAATTTGTTGTGGTTCTATTTTCCGTCCATTTCCACCTTCCACCATTCTATTTATCATCGACCAACAAAATTGACTCACCCATCCATTGTCAAGTCGACGTCACTACCAACCACCAAAGCCATACCGTGCTGTGCCTTGCCTGTGAAACCATCTAGCTTTGTTGTAAAAATTCTCTTATCTTGCGCCATTCCAAATCCAATCCACTCAAATCCCAAAAGTTCGTTCTCCTCACCTATCCCCAGTGCCCCAATAAAATTATAAATTTCATTTGCACAGATTAGAGACAGAGATCTCTAGTTACTTTAGTTGGTGTATTGTGTTCGTGGATCGTGTGTGCAGAAACGATAGAAGTCCTCTTTAACATCATCAATCTCATTCATCTATTCGCACACGCTCAGCTAGATTGCATGGAAAAACATCTAAATTGTTAAATTCGCTTTTTCACTGCGAGAGTGTGCCATTGGAACTTAATAAAAATTCATGTTTAATTTGTGTGTTGTCTTGAAAATTTTATGAAACACTGTGCTCGTCTTGTGTGCTAGTTTGGGTTTTGTTTTAAGCAATCGCGTCGTCGTGTTGTCTTGTGAGAAGAGTGACGCGAAAAGTGGTTATTGTTCTTTTGAAGCAATGACTGTTCATCATCACAGGTGCCACCGCCCCTATTTATGGACTTTTATTCGATTTCTAGTGATTCTGCTTGCAAGTCTGACTCAGCGATCGTCAACAAATGCCGAAATAATCCCAGATTTAGGACCTTATCAATATCTGGGGTGCTACAGTGTTCGAACGGACCTGCTTAAGGACTCTGTTTATGCCCGCAGTGCACAAACATGCATCGAGCTATGCGAAAATTCCAATATCCGGTAAGTCAAGGTGCAACACACAGAGGTACAAGTATTTTTTGATTGTCGCCCTCAAGTCCGCATGCCCGAAAGGAAAAAATGAAATTCATTACGGTACTACTAGTTGGAAGCTAGAAACAGATGCTGTCGTAGTGTAATTATCAATTATGTGCCATTGCAAGTTGCAACATTCTAAATCAGCTTGCAATTTCCTCATAGTCTGTTAAGTTGAATATTTGTTGTGGTGTCCGTCGGTCGTCGTCGATGACAAGCCATGAAGAGGGTCGGTCTCCTTTTTCACTCATCCATCATTCATTCACAAAATGCACAAAGCGTGTGCTTGTTACCTAGAACTACATTCCTGAATGCCTACTGTAAAAATAGTGTTCCCCTTTTTTGCATTTTCATCAGACGGTTGAGTGATGAGTGATTTATTTGAGCGCCACAATTTTCGTTTCCCTTTTGGCAGCTTCCTAGCGTAGAACTTAAAGCATACGCTCTCCAGAAATGTAAACAAACGTTACGAAACAATTGTGGGAGGGTTAAGTAAACAAAAACAAAGAATTATTATGCCTTTGAATCTTTTCCAAACAATCTGAGATAAGGTCTTCCTCTTCAGAAAAAAAAATTGATTTAAGATAAGGAGTTGAAGTTCAAGGTTGATAGCGGCTACTGCAAGTTCACCGTTCGTTGGTTGATACTCTCTTATCATTTCAAGAGGCTATTGACTCATTAGAAATCAATGCCCACAGCAATCCGGAGAGCTTACGATGTAATAATAATGAAGACTATCAATTGTCCAAGACTGGGAAGCTATTAAGTGGATTGCACAATTGTTTTAGTGTCGTACGATAAATAAAAGCCTTACTGTCTTGATTGCCCGATAGGTGCAGTGTTTTTCAGGCTGAAGTACTAGCGATTAGACAGGCATGTAGATTACTTAAACAGGCAGTCACACCCGACAGCAAAAAAACATAGCATTTTGTATTGACAGCCAAGCAGCCATCAAGGCTATAGACAGCTGCCTGACGGAATCCAAAATCCTTAAAGGCTGTAAGCAAGAACTCGCAAGCTTCAGCGATAATATTAAAATTAATCTTGTTTGGGCACCAGGTCAGTGGTATTCAGGGAAACGAAATCGCTGACGAACTGGCTAGGGTGGGATCCAAACTTCAAGTATCTTTAGCTGAGGAAATAAGGATCCCTTTGGGAGTCTCGAAAACAGACATGCAAAACCACTTTCTCAAGAAATCCATCGTAAGATGGAAAAATCTCACCAACTGCATTATTTCAAGGCAGATATGGCCCACTTACGATCATAAACGCACCAAGGAACTTCTGTGCAGGCCTAGGTTAGACATTAGAAGAATTGTTTCCATTTGTTCAGGCAACTGGCCAATCGGACAACATCCCATGAGACTTGGTATTCCCTACAACGAGTTTTGCCGTAGTTGCAGAGATGTGGAGCAAAGGGATACACTTCAGCATTTTTTGTGTGAATGCCCAGCCCTACTTAATGTCAGAACAACGGCTTTTGAGGCTCCCTTCCTATATGATCTTACCAAATTCTCAAATATAGGGATAACCGATCTTGATTCTTCATCCAAACGGCGCAATCAAGCGCTAATTGTGTTCCGTGGGCAGCATCTGCCATGGACAGCCAATCCTACCTACCTACCTTCTGTCTTGATGAAAAATTAGTACCTAATTCCGTTATTGTAATTTTACAATTTTTTTGTAGTCTTAACAAAGATTACAGGGGATGAGATTACGTGGTAACTGTAGTTCATAAACTAGGTAATAAGATAATCAAAGAGATAAGTGTAAATGCAAAATCATCGAAAACGTTCATGCGAAATTGCCACATGTATTCCGCAGTTTGTTTATTTTACTGTAATAATCGGCGGTGCCACTTTTATTAAAAAACATTCCGTAAATTCGAACTCCTTAGGACAAATGCTGTTAACTGTTTACTAGCTCCCAATCCATGAAGGATCTCAGCCTAAGATAATGCAGCCTTCCAGCCAAACCAAACGCTCTGGCACCCGCAGTCACTTGGTCGTTATACCGTAGGTTCAGTCTTCCTTGTCGTCTCGATCCTGGGGGCTGCGATGAGAAGACTTTCTTGGCTGGAACGTTATTGTGCATGTGCATTCGCTCGATGTGGCCGAACAAATGTAGTCGTCTTTTCTTGGCTTTCTGTACTGCATCCACAACTCGTACAGTTCGCGGTTGAACCTTCTTCTCCATTCGCCATCGTCGCATACGGGACCGAATATCCGCCAAAGAATTTTTCTTTCGAAAGTGCCCAGCATCAATTCCCATTTTTAACTTATCGTCCAACACTCGGCGCCGTAGAGTAGGACTGGAAAAATCAAAGTTTTGTATAGCAGACACTTTGTCTTTCGAGTGAGGAACTCAGTTGTTTGCCAAACCGAAGCAGCAGCGGTTCGCTAGGGTAATTCTTTGTCGGATCTCCACTAACATGTCATTTGTGGGATTAATGTTTGTTCCAAGGTAGGTGAACTCCTTAACTACCTCGAAATTGCTGCTGCAAACAGTGACGTTTTGTCCTAGGCGGTGGACAGATGTTTCTTTGTTTATTGCTGGCATGTACTTTATTTTGTGCTCATTCACTTCAAGACCAACGAGTTTCGCCTGTTCTTCAATCGCTGTGAAGGCCTCCAGCACAGCTCTCTAGGATCGACCGATGATGTCTATGTCGTTCGCATAACCTGGGAGCTGGATGGATTTGTTGAAGATAGTGTTTTCCGTGCTCACACCTGCCTTGCGCACTATCTGCTCTAGGACTATGTCGAAGAAATCACATGAGAGCGCATCACCTTGTCTAAACCCTGCGCATGTTTGATACATCTAAGATGAGCTTTCACCCCAGTTGGATCAGTTTGTTCGGGATCCCGAATTCAGACATCGCTATCATAAGCTGTTCGCGGTGGATGCTATCATAAGCAGCTTTGAAGTCGATGGTGGGTTTCGACTTGAAATCTTTTCCAAGATTTGCCTCACTGTGAATATTTGGTC
The DNA here is from genome assembly GCA_943590905.1 of Sphaerophoria taeniata. NCBI lineage: Eukaryota > Metazoa > Arthropoda > Insecta > Diptera > Syrphidae > Sphaerophoria > Sphaerophoria taeniata. The sequence goes on from OX016540.1 coordinate 2,944,771, forward strand.
TATCGTTCTTCTGCCTGGTCTAAAGCCACACTGGTACGTGCCGATTATTGTGCTGCAGAACGGTTTAAGACGCTATTAGGACAAATGCAAAATCACAATAACTCGCTGACGACATTACCCTTAGCTTCTCATATTAGATTCCAAATTCACATACCTCTTGGGATGTAAAAGAGCAACTTCGAAAGATGACGAGTTCCTAAAACACTGACTCAAACAGCATTTTAGAATCTAAGACAAATATTGTAGCTTCCAAAACTCAGTGCTGTCTTGTATCGTTTAAGCTAGGTCCATCGATCAGTTTATCTTTGAAACGAACACTTGTCAAGAACCTGGATTTCCCTCCCATCATAACATAGAGAAATTGAAGACCAATATACATTTGTACACCGACTTCGTCTTTAAACCTCCTCACTTTTCTACTAGTTTACACGCACCTATCCCATTTTTTATGTTTCATATTTCGAATAACGTTTACTTTCCCACAGGTATGCCATATTATCTGGCGAAAAGTGCTTCTGTGATAACATTGCAATTGAAAGTGAAAAATACGACGTGAAACTCTGCAACATCAGATGCAGTGACACCAAATCCCAATATTGTGGTGGCAGTGATGCCCACAGCTACTACTCAACGAACCGTAAGTTCTCTATAATTCCAACTCAGTCGCACTAATCCTCCATATTAAATTAAATTTAACTTTTTTCAGTCGAAGGACCACCCGAAGATCTAAAAATCTCCAACACCACCGAAAACAGTATCCTCATAACATGGACTCCAACGACCAAAGACGACAAAGTCACCGAACTAATTATCAAAGGAACCGTTATGCATTCCTTCACAAGCTATCCATTTTTTCCACAGCCTGAATTTATTGTCCAGAGTTCTGAGGACCGTTTCGAAATGACAGATCTGCATCCGGCGACGAAGTACAATATCAGTGTGTCGGCAATTTGCGGCAAGTACGTTTGTGGTAGTCACAATTTGAGTGCCACAACAGAAGTTGGCACTCCCGATCCAGTGCCTGATGAGCCAATTGTGCTAAATCGAACGGAAACGACAATGAACATAAATATTAGACCTTATTTGAATAATAACGGACCTGTGACGAGTTTTCTGGTCATTGTACAGAATGTGGATAATTCACTGACTCAGCCGTTTGACGAAGATCTTCTGGGAGGCTATGAACGTGCCCAGGAAGATGGAACATTATATTACATCGCTGGCGAGCTGGATAATAAGGTTGGCCGACATCTATCACATTTTTTCTATACAAAATTGAATTTCTCGTGTTTTCAGAACACTTCCCAATTGTTTGTGGTGGGAGATAATAAAACTTATGGTGGCTATTGGAACGCGCCGCTAGTCAAGGATGCACATATTCATATATCACTTGGTGTCGTGAGTAGCTTAAATGGCAAATCCAAAATTCGCTATGCGATAGCTTCGCATGACCAACATGAGCCGACGGAATTCCAATATGCAAATTTTAAACGTGAGTGAACAGCGAATTCTCTTGATTTTACCATAGTGCAACTGTTCCCTTTCATTTTCAGCTGGACAAGAATCAGTGATGATGCTTGCAATAATCTGCATAGTCTTCGCCATCTTCCTAGCCCTGTCCATAGTCATTTATATGTACTTGAAGCACGAGACAGCTCGACTAGAACGTCTACCCAGTGACACACACGAACTAACTTTGCAAGGACCAATGGTTGAAGTGGTAGTTGCCTACGATTGAGAGCAGAATCGTTTAAATTAATGATTTTTTCTTGTTTTTTTTCAGGAAAACGATGGATTCGTTGGGGATAGCGGTCGGAAAGGTACCTTCAAGGAACAGCTCAATGCGTTGGTTGAGAATGTTGACAACACACAAAGGCTGCCCCGAAATGCGATACGAATGAATATCGACGATATAATAGCTGAGGGAAGATTCGGCGAAGTGATAACTGGAAAATTGTACACAAGCACAGAGGCGCATGATTGCCAAGTTCACATTATAGCAGGTAAGAAGAAAACCATTAAGCATGTCGTTTAAAGTCGTCTCATCTCTTGATATTTAAATGACAACAAACTGTATACCCTGAATCAATTTGGAATGCCTTTGAGTGTAAAAAACGATTTAATCACATCAAAGAGGAAACTCAAAAGGCATATTAAGTCGAGTTCAGTCACTCGAGTGGGACTTTACTTTCTCTCTATTGAATTTGAAACATTCATATGTAAAACTTAAGGTACACAAAGAACGCTACGCGCTTACAATTTATGCTCACTAATTGAAACATTATTGTGAGAGTGAGATTACTGTGATATGGCAAGGGGTGAGATACTTATTCTACTTTCGTGTCAAAAAGAACAACACAGAAAGACAGACGCCAATTTATTCCAGAATTTTGATTGAAGAAAAAGCGAGCATCAAGATGTGTGATTTTCTAGTTTGAATATCTCTTAATTTGTGTATAATGTCGTTCATTAGAATTTTGTGGGTTTATTAAATAGAGTCAAGGTCGTTTGAATTAATTGCTTACTTACTTACTTAAGGTGGCGATAAAGTTCGTTTTGGACTTGGGCCACAGTCTACGCCAGCCAGCTCGATCCCTAGCTGGCTGTCTTCAGTTTTGCACTCCAAGTTGATAGAGGTCCTCTTCCACTTGTGTGCGCCACCTGAGTCGCGGTCTTCCTCTCCTACGTCCCTCGGGAATAGTGTCGAAGGCATTCCTGGCCGTAGCATTGGTGTCCATCCGCTTTAACTGACCGAGCCATATGAGTCCCTGGACCTTGACCCTTCGCTGTTGTATCTTCTTCTCCATTTCCCATCAATGCACACGGGGCCAAAGATGACCCGAAAAACTTTCCTCTCTAAACAGCCTAAGGCATATTCATCCGATTTTGTCAAGGTCCATGCTTCTGCACCATACAGCAGGGATGCTGAGGGTCGTGTACAGTTTTACCTTAGTTGCCTTGGAGAGGGCTTTTCCACTCATTTGCTTTCTTAGCCCAAAGAAACAGCGATTAGCAAGAGTTATTCTTCGTCTGATCTCGGCGCTGGTGTTATTGCCCGTGTTATAAGCGGAGCCTAGGTAGACAAACTCGTCTACTACCTCGAAATTGTATTTAACTATTGTGACGTTCTGTCCGAGCCGTCGGTGTTGGGTGTCCTTCCTCAAAGACAGCATCAACTTCGTTTTGCCAACTGTAGCTAGCGCAGTTTAGAGGATCTCCCTTCTTCAGGATCGGGCAAACAATGCTGAGGTTCCATTCATCTGGCATGCATTCTTCAGACCATATCTTACAGATGATTTGGTGCTCCTATCTAGATCGTCACCTGCTGCTTTAAACAGCTCGGCAGCTAGACCAGCTGCTCCAGCGGCTTTGTTGGATTTCAGCCGTGATATTGCCGTTTTCACTTCTTCTAGGTCGAGTTCACGGAATTGTTGGCTATTATCGTGTCCGATGAAAGGCTCCTGCCTGACGGCGGGATTTTGTTCGTCGTCGCCGTTATACAGTCTACAGAAGTGGTCTTCCCATATCCCCAGCATTGACTGCGATTCTACTGCGATGTTCCCTTGTTTATCTCTGCAGGCATCGGTTCTTGCTCGATTACCTTCCCACCAGCTGTTTCACCTTCTGGTAGAACCTCCGAACTTCACTCCTGCTAGTGGCTCTCTCAACATTCTCGATCTGACGCTTCTCATGCTCCCTCTCTTTTCTCCTGAGAAGTCGACGTTCCTCTCTCCTCTTTTGCTCGTAGAGCTCACGAGCAGCTCTTGTTCTTCAATGCAGCGCAGCTCTGTATGCCTCCTGCTTGGCTGCATGCGCCTGCTTGCATTCTTCGTCGAACCAGGGGTTTCGTTTTGGTGGCTGTGTGAAACCAAGCACATTAGATGCGGCATCTCTAACTTCTTTCTGGCAATGCTGCCACTGGTCTTCGATACTTGATGGTGGCGGCATGCATAGGACTTCTTAAGAGGTTACTTGACACTCGACCAAAGAAGGACCTGGCGATCTCTTGCGATTGTAGCCGTCCAACGTTGAATTTTCTTGCAGCATTTCCTTGTTTTGGCCGTTGTCGCGATATTCGTAGCACTACGTGGGCTACGATGAGGTAGTGGTCCGAGTCGATGTTGGCACCTCGGAAAGAGCAAAATCGATCAGCCTGAATCCGTTGTCGGAAGTGGTGTCGTGCAGGCTGTGCTTTTTCGACTGTTCCACCAAAGATGTTCTCTTTTCCCAGCTTTGCCTTAAAATTGCCGTTTGAATTAATTACAAAACTAAAAAAATTACTCCTGCTCATTCCAGTGCTTCATTTCAACGTTTAAAAAATGCACACTATTCGAAAATGATGTTTATTTTCATTTTTTTTCAGACGACATGAATCAAGAAACTCAATCACAATTCCTAAAGGACTTTGAAAACATAATCCGCTTGATGCCGCATGAGAAATTCTTACACTTCTATGGTATCACTGCTTCGGTGGATTGGTTCTATCTTATATTTGAAAACTGCAAGTCAACACTCAAACGAAGACTCATCGAAAGTCGAATTCCACCTGCTAACCAAACGACAACATTTTGTACATTTTCTGAAGAGTTTATTCTTCAGTGGATCTATGAAGTGGCGATGGCAATGGAATATTTGGAAGTCAATAAGGTAAGTTCAGAATTATGTTCCACTGTTTTTTGCTAATGGGGAAGGACGTTAATGTGAAGCACCGTAAAATATCGGCGCCGTGGCTTAGTTGGTTAAAGCGCCTGTCTAGTAAACAGGAGATCGTGAGTTCGAATCTCGCCGGGGCCTTCTACAATCGAACAGTAGTATGTTTTTTTTTTATTGCTTGAGAGACGAAATAATCTTTTCTAATATTTACTTCCGCTTCAAATGACCTTTAACATAAATAGTTCATAAAAAATTAATTTCGAATAGATGAATTTTGCTCCCAATTTCAATATTTATACCGTTTTGCGACCATCCGGAATGAATCGGCCCAAAAGGTATCTCGATATGTTTCTTTCTTTTTCGTTTCACACACTTCAAATAACAACAATTGTTACGTATGTCAAAAAAAGGTTAAGTTCGTTTTGAATAGTAAACGTTATTATCGATCAAAAGTTCTATTAATGTGAAGTGTAGTCTTTGACAACGGAATTGTCAACGGCGCCGTGGCTTAGTTGGTTAAAGCGCCTGTCTAGTAAACAGGAGATCGTGAGTTCGAATCTCGCCGGGGCCTTCTACAGAGTAGTTATTTTTTTTTCAGTTTTGATTTCACTTTAAAAAAAATCTTACCATTTCTTTCAAAGGTCGTGCACAAACACTTATGCTCCTACAGCGTCTATGTAACGAATTCAAATAAGATCAAAGTATCCCTCTTCGGGCCGATTGCCTACGCCGAAGATGGCAAAAAGGTCGACATTTCCCGATGGCTGGCGCCAGAAGTTCTGCGCTTCCAAAACTATTCACCCAAATCGGATGTTTGGTCGTTTGCATGTTTAGCCTGGGAATGCTGCACACTTGGTGCTACGCCATATGCCAACATCACCAGCCAGGATCTATTGCCACGCATTAAGAACGGTCTGCGTCCGGAGCAACCGGCTTTTGTATATAGCGACTTGTATCAGTTGTTCCTCAATTGTTGGCAATTGGAACCAAGTGAAAGACCTGATTTCGAGGATGTTGCTTTCAATGTGAGACAAGTTCTGACATCGCCAACGCATGCATTATCGTTCAGACGAGACGAGCGGGCAGTTCTACCGTATTATTTGCCTTTGCTAGAGATGCACAACTAAACGAACTAAAGCTAGAGTTTTAAGAGAAAACAAAAAAACAATAAAAATAGTACAAGATTTATTTTAACAAAAAAACATTCCTTCTCTCGTGTTCAAACACACAAACTTCATGTGCAGCTTTAACAGTATTTTCTTCGGTAACATTCCAATTTATAGAAACGAATAAAAGCAAGTTTAAAATTTGAATAAAGTAAATATTTTGCCTGGAAAATTTTAAGCTAAGAATAATATGTAAATTATTATTAAGAACATTTTACCAAATTGAATATTTTTCATGGATACCTAATGACCAAATTGTAAGTGCCTTAAATTAAAAAAAAAAAAAAATTGTCAAAGTAAATGCAATTTATTTTCATTTTGTAATCATAATTTAAAAAAAAAATACCTAGTTCTTAAGAAAGTATAAAAGAAACGGAACCTATACTTATGAATAAAATTAAAGTTTAAACATTTGATTTTTTTTTTCATTTACCGATGAAAAAATAAATCAGAGACAAAAGGAGATCGGAAACTGACTTACGTTTTACCTTCCGGATACCGCAAATTTTATTTAACTGTTACTTCGTGTCTGTAAATAAATAAAGAAAAACAGCAACAAAAATGAGGTGGTAGGCGTAGGACCATATTTGAAAAAACACGCATACTATCGCAGTAACTATGGTCCATAGCTTGTAGGCATTGTCATATTGACAGCTCGGTTTCTCCCTTTTAAACTCATCTTTATCTGTGAGATAAATATCAGAACAAAAACATAAAATGTAAAAAAAGAGCCAAGTTCTCTTATGTGCGAACAACACTGTGTAAAAAGTCAGCCACCAAAAGTAATGAGATCTAAAAGAACGCCAAGTTCTTACATGTAAAAGTGTTATATTGAATATTTTTAATCATAGAAATTAATACAAGAATATTAAAAGAAAATAGAAAATAGTTTGGATGAAAATTTACAAGTTCACTGTTCTAGTTTTAAAATGTTATTAATCACGCTTCAAACGAAAACTTGCCAAGTGAACTTGTAAATTTTCATCCAAACTATTTTCTATTTTCTTTTAATATTGCTGTATTATCTTCTTTGATTTAAAATATTCAATATAACACTTTTACATGTAAGAACTTGGCGTTCTTTTAGATCTCATTACTTTTGGTGGCTAACTTTTTAGTTTTTACACAGTGTTGTTCGCACATAAGAGAACTTGGCTATTTTTTTACATTTTATGTTTTTGTTCTGATTTCACATGTTTTTGCAAAGTTTTTTTTTTATGGAAGCATGAACCTCGAAATAACTTAATAAGCTAGCAATTTGTAAACTTTAATAACATAATTGCTCTGCCAATTTATAAATAAATAATAGGTAGGTTAGGTTAGAGTGGCTGTCTAGATGTCACATTTAGACATCAAGGGTCCACTGTGAAATCACTAAGGAAAGTTACTCATGGAGTTTTATGAAGTTAAACAAACCAGAATTCTAAATTTCAACATCCTATGACCATTTTAAGAAAGTGGGTGGCAGCCACGCCCCTTTAATGAAACTTCAATTTTGTACTTGTATTTTCTCTTATACTCAACCGAAACCCTATCAGAATTTCGAATTTAAACGTTTTCGACTATTTAAACAAAGTGGGCGGATACCACGCCCCTAAATGGAAATTGATTTTTTTTTCTAATTTTTTTATGTTATTCAACCAAAACCTTATAAGAATTCGAAATTTCAACATCCTACGACAGTTTTAAGATAGTGGGCGGAAACCACGCCCCTAAATGAAACCAAAATATTTTACTTATATTTTTCCTTATATTCAACCAAAATCCTATTAGAATTCCGAATTTCAAGATCCTACGACCAGTTTTTGAAAGTGGGCGGATACCACGCCCCCTGAATAAGCAAATTGAAATTTTCGATTTTTTCCTTTGTGTGCACCCGAAAACCTACCATTGTACCAAATTTCAAGATTCTGCTATTGTTAGTGAGTCAATTACGGTTTTTGAAATTTTTATTGTTCAATATCTCAGGAAGTAGTGGTTCTACAGGGCCTTTGTGCCCATGAAGTTAATACGTAATTCAAATTTGAAGCTTCTAACTCTATGGGTTCAAAAGTTATGGGGGGTTAAAAATGTGCTTGAGTTCGATCCTGTAAAAAGGGAGTAGTGCTAGAACTTGGCTGGGCACTACCGTGCCCTTTGATAAATTGTATTTTGTTTAAACTTCGCGGCTGGACATTGTGACGCTTGTTATCTAAGGCTGAGGTATGCTCAGTCTGTCCAGGGTTTTCTCGACTAAGCACCTAACGTCGAGTTAAAGATCCATACCAAATAACACAACCAACCTTCACTGTTCGTTTTTATTTTACTATATCTCTCTCGGCGGACGAAAGCTATGGCAAAACTTAAAAAAGGTGGTAAACAGACCAAATAACCTCTGTGCAGGTGAGCTGGATTGTAATGCTATACATAACTCCTTTATTGCATCAATTCCCCAACCATCTTTGAACTCCATTCAAAGCTTTTCAGCGGAAGAGTACTCTACAACGTACAATCGAGCTGCTTTTAGGTTTTCATGTTTTTTTGGTAACCTCCATCCCACCTTTCTAAAAGCCATGCTCCCAATAATCTTGCCACATCGCACTTACGTCTATAATACTATTCTTACAATGGGAATCTTTCCTCCAAAGTGAAAAGACTCTAAAATTGTACCCATCCCCAAAAATAGTGCCAACATGCAGTTTAGGCCCATTGCAGTCCTTCCTATCAAACATCTTGGAAAAGTAATGCAGAAACAACTTTCTGGACTTCTCTTACAAAACGGTCTTCTTGCTTCAAAACAATCCGGGTTTCGACCTTCCCACAGCAGTACCCACATCAGCACTCTTGGAAGTTGTTGAACGGGTGCGTAAAGCGTTCGATGCCAACAAAGTTTCATTTTTGGTTCTCCTAGATTACTCTAAGGCGTTTGACACTATCAACCACCAAATCCTGTTTCAAAAACTTTTTCTTCTGACGCAGTTTAACTTATTTCCTCTTATCTCGGCCAGAGACGTCAAGCGGTTGTACTGGGAAATAAAACTTCCAATTTTATGCCTATATCTAGCGGAGTTCCACAGGGTTCAATTTTGGGTCCATCACTTTTCTTGATTTACGTGAAGTATCAAAACTTTTACGCCACTGTGATGAACACCTCTTTACTGATGACCTCCAGCTAATGAAAAGTTGCCCAATTGGCATGTTGAAAGATTGTGTTGATGCTAAGATCTGTTATCGGTTTTAAATTGGTCAGTAAAATGTGGTCTTACTTTAAATCCACTCAAAAGCAAATGCTTCGTTATTTCTAAAAAGCCCGTGGACTTGGCCGGTTTTCCAGATATTCTTCTTGGCGACTCAAAAATAGAATTCGTGGATACCGCTAAAACCGCTGTAACGACCATATTAATCAAATTGTTGGGAAAGCTTATGGAGCTCTTCGATTATTGTGGCCAACAAGAAAGTTCATCCCTTTGGACACTCAAAAAATGCTTGCAAAAACACTTGTAGTACCCATTCTTACATATGGCTGTGACAATTTTTGTAAGCTTGATAGTGTCAGTCAAAGAAGTTCAATAACGTTGCGCGCTATTTTTTGGTCTTAGACGCTACGATCATATCCCTCAGTTCTCCAAAAGTATCTATGGCATCTCCTTTGACAACTTTCTTAGGCTCCGAACTCTTATTACGCTCTTTAACATCATCCGTACGCGTCAACCTTCATACCTGTATAGTGATATGTTCCAATTCACGCTTTCAAGACGATCAAACCAAATCATTATTCCCCGGTTTTCATGTTTAACGTCCAAGCGACAGTTGTTTATTAATGCTGCTCGTTTGTGGAATTCCCTACCACAACATGTTAGGCGTGCGAACTCAGTAGGGAAATTGAAGAAAAATGTCTTTTCGTACTATTCCTTGTCTTGGTTGGTTTTTTTGTGCCTGATTGATGTTGGTTTTGCTGCTTTCTGCACTTGTCTTATTTCGTTTTGCTCAGACCTTAATTTTTCTTCTTTTCTTATCTTTGTAATGTTTAGGTATTATTGACTATTCTAACTTATATGTACGTATTTTTTTGTAGAGTTTTATACCAGTTTATTTTAAAAAACAAATTATGTATCTTACAATACATACTTATAATACAGCAGCGACGATGAGTTACTCCCTGCCTCTCGGCTCGGTGTCTGGACAGTCACGGCTACTCGTGGATGAGTCTTCGGATTATATGGCTGTCAATATTGCCACTACATAAACGGTGGCTTTCAGTCGCGCAGAGGGTGTGGGTCAGTGATGAAAAATAGCTTACTATTGTACGAAAATCCGTACAATTGCATATTAGAATGTACACAAGTACATCTTTTCAATATTTCGTACAATTCATGCTACTCATTTACATTTTTCTAAATATTCACATATTAGGTGTGTTTTTTTGCACGCGTATATACGCTTAAAAAAATATTTACATGCAAAATCCAACAAAAACAAATTCCTATATCCGCTTAGCTAGCGGCGATAATTATCGACGCTTATGAAATAAGCGGATATAAAAACAGTGCTTCCATATATATTTTTCACTGTTTGCGATGAATTTTCAACATATGTCAAAACTTCATTTCGAAATTCATTCAAAATTCATTCCATTTGACAGTTATAAAACCATTGTATATCTATCTTATAGTATTTGCAGCGTCGGGAATCGACGACAGCGACGTCCGGAACGCGATACAGAACTAAAATTTTGTGTATAGAAAAACTGACAGCGCCAAGACGGGACGACTCTCCAACCAAAAATTCTCGAGGCTGAAAATACTATAAGATAGATATACAATGATAAAACTACAAAATCCAAGCAAACTGTCGTTTTATTTTATTATTTACATGTCCTAAGAAGATGCTCAAGATTCATGTATAGAATTATGGTATCGAAGCGGAAAAAGCATTAAGAAGATACTCATAATTTCGAGCGTAGATGGAGTACAAAAATTTGTAATGATGTACATTTATACATACTTATATTTATCTTGTTTTTAATATTAGTTAACATGTGTTTGTGTGTAATAATTCTAAGCACATTCTTTGATGTTCGAATTAAATCGTCTTTTTGCCTTCTTCCTCAATTTTTCATTTTACTTCTTGACTTTCGGACACGTTCCTTCTTAACCTGAAAATATTCTTTGAATAATTCTTCAGTGTCCTTTTCGGATGAAGAACTCATTAGCTTTACAGATCCAGAACTAAGAGAAGTTCGTTGTTCCTTTTTCCACTGCTCGAGATGCCTTTGGAATATGCTTCGTGACACAATTGGGAATTCGTCATCATCTTGTTTCCTGACCTTCAAACAAGATAGGTTCATCCAATGCAACCCATTGTTGTCGACATCAGCTTTTGAGAGAGCTGCGTTTGTGTTCTTCCTTGTCCTACGTTGTTCTGAAGAGGCGGCTTATGTAAATAAAATCAAATGTTTGATGCTTTTTATTTGGTTTCGTATAACTTACCGATAATGCATCTCGTGGGCCGATTGCTGGCGAAGTGTTCTCAGTTCGTAATATCGAGAACTAAATTCTTTTCTCGTTTAACAACTTTTGACATATTTTCGGCTGCTTGTTCAAATTTAAATTTCAAATTGACTTTGACATTTGACTAGTGATGCCAAATTGGTAGTTTGATCGTTTTTTTGTGCACTGTTCATTTTAAGCGTATATACGCGTGCAAAAAAACACACCTATTATCATATTTCAAGATTTTTATGAGCAGGCAAAAATACTGAAAGCAGTAAAATTTTTCTGTTTCGAATCCATTCATATCTTTCGTTAAATTCGTTTTCTCTTTGACATTTGTGACTTCTATTTTCCTCTCCTTCTATTCTCTTACTTCACTAAAATAACGGAAAACGGATTAACGGATTTTGTTGAATTGAAATTGTTTTTTGATGTTCATTCCAACAAGGCACGATCGTACAATAAATAATTTTGTTTTTTTTTTCCATAAACAGAATGGAAAATAGGTAATTACGTAATTTAATAAAAAATCTGTAACTTTATTCGATACAGGTGGCTTTTAAGGAAGGAGCCCATCAGCGATGTTGGTACGTTGGACATTTACAGTGTTACATTTGACCAGCCAACGACGAGCGGCACGACCGACCGACACACAGAGGAGTATTCGACCTCAAAATCCGGTCATAAGTAAAAAAAAAATCATATTCCGTCCGTTATTTTTTGCTATTTACATTAACAAATATCCGATCTAACTAAAACCGGTAAAAAAAAAATTGCTAACCCCCACTCGTGAGAGTTTTGGTCTTAATTTGTCACAATTGAAAACGCACTGGTTGAGTTCATACAGTTTTCTTTTTTCAGCAACTTTGTACCTTGTTTTTTTTTAATAAGTTGTGGTTATCGTGTAAAAATTTTTAATGGAGATGGAAGGTCAAGGTATGTACTTAATATTAATACCTAGATTTGCATGTGCTTTATTGATTTTAATATGAAAAATTGCGTTCACATACAAGTGTAAATAATTTTCGGAATTTCTGCATTTTTGGAACTTAAAACGTGTTTTTGTTATAGTGTCGGGTTCGATCGGGCAATTTCTTTTTTTCTATAACTTAATATACAGTTTTTTCATGCTAAGCACATTCAAATAATTTCCCCATCTTGCCACATTTTTTTTTTATGGCCCTTACATTTTTTGAGGTATTTTTGAAAATTTCGAGTTGTGGCCTTAAAACTGATTAAAAACTGCAAACAAAAATTTAATAATAAAGAATTTAAGCTTATTTTGTTGATTAAAAAAGAATTATACTGTATTAAAATTGATTTTATGGATAAAAAAAAAAAAAAAAATTTAATGTTTTTATGTTATGAAAATTCAAAAAAATTTAAATTTTTCAATTAAAATACAAAATACAGTTATAAAATAACATTCTAAGCTATTTCCAATTAAAAAAAAGCAATAAATATTTTTGACCGGATTTTGAGGTCGAATACTCCTCTGTGCGACAGCCAGTTGAAAAAAAAAGTGGACAAGGACGAGATAAACTCGCTCGAGGAGGGTTCCGTACTCGATTATCCGACCCTACTTTTTTTTAGTTTTGAAGACAATTTTATACAAGGAAAATAATTTGAATAGTCTTTCTGCTTATTTCCTTCAATGACTTCGAAACTGTGTATCTTAAAAATCTAGTAGCAACATTTTCGGATCACTTTTAGATACTCTAGAATATGTGTATAAAATTTGATTGCAATCAGCTTAGCAGATTCTAAGAAATCGCTTGTGAAAGAAGAATAAAAGAAAAACGAACTGGTCTTATAGGATTTTGTTTTCGCCTGTGTAAGAAACAAAAAAGTTGGCCATCGGCAAACAAAACAAAACGAAATTTGTTTTCGTGTTTTTTCCTCTTTTTTTAAAAACCTCGAAACTATTAATCTTAAAAAACGAAAACAACATTTTTAGATTACTACTGAATACTAAAATATGTGTACCAAATTTCATTGCAATCGGCCTAGCAGATTCGAAGAAATCACTTGTGAAAGACGAATGAACAGAAAACTAAGTGATGTTATAACATAAGGGTTTCGTTTATACTCTGTGTACGGAACCCTAAAAAACGAGCAACACAGAATTTTCAGAAGGAAAGACCAGTACAGTAACCGCAGTGAAAAATTTCAATCAGCTTGTAGAGAAAGATATGAATGGCTGCACGAACATCATGGGAGCAAAACCAAAAAGTGCATTTTGTGTAATTCGAAAATATCCGATGGAAAATTTCATATTGAAAGACACAAAAATTCGCTGAGCCACATTAATGCTGTAAAAGCATCAAAACAGTCCGTCAAAATCGACAAAATTGTTTTGAAAACAAATAAAGTGCCCGAAAACGCTAGAGGCTATTATTTATTTCTGTAATTAAATAAAAAATTTCAATTTTCGTAATCGTTATTTTTTTTTCTGCGAGAAACCGTACAATTACGCTCGATTTCGTACACTTTTTTTTCAGCTGTCAGTACAATCGGAAAATGTCGTTTTTCATCACTGGTGTGGGTCAAAGAACAAACCGAGTCTACTCAAAATCAAACTTCTGTTCACAACAATGGCTGTGAAATAAACGGTTGAGCTCTTGCAGACTTGCTCCAGTTTGGGTATTTTCCAGAGAGGAAGAATACATGAAATCAACGGTCGAGTCGAAACTCCTGTCAGCGAGCAGCAAACTCCACTGAATAAACGTTGGCTTTCGCCCTGTCTTTGATACACTCAGAAGGAGTGGATATATTTTGAAGAAATATATTCTCAAGGCAAAATAAAAATTGGCAGTTCTAAAAAATAGAGCATTCGCGGAAAAAATTATAATAGGATGCTAGCTAGAGCAAACTTCTCAAACGTTCACTCTACCGAAGCGGAGTGGCGACAACACTTCCTATTGTAAATTTTTCTGTTGACGTTGGGTGTGAATGGGTACCTATTGTTTCGGCATTTTTGTTTTGCATTTTGTTATTTCGCTTTTCTCTCTTCGATTTTCAATTATTTCACAAAACTTGTTTTGTTTTTTCCTGTTTCGCGCCAGAATTGTTTCGCCCTTTTTGTTTTGCCATTAACTCTCTCGCAAAATTGTTAATTTGCAATACGATTGTTTCGCCACAGGTTATCTCGCTAACGGTTATTTCGCATTTTTTCTGAATTCTCTTGGGAATGTAATAATTGTTATCTAATTTTGCTTTTAGTCTTTGAAACCGCCCGCGTAAGGTTAGAATACAGTGAAGTATTTTAATATTGTCTTTAAATTAAAAAAAAATGGAAAGTAAAATCATATGCGATACTTTTAAATCAATTTGAGAAAAGGATAAGCTAAGTCGTGAAGGATTTTCCCATTATTTTGAAAAAATCGTCAATTCAAGTATGTACATATTTATGTACTTCGTCTGTTTTTTTTTTAATTTTAATTTTTGCGCGAATTTTAAAGTCTTCAGGATCCTTACGTACACAAAAATTAAAATTAAAAAACAGATGAAGGCGAAACAATTAAAATCAAAATAATAAAAAAGCGAAATAATCGAAAAGCGAAATAAACGAATGCAAAATAAACGAAAAACGAAAAGACTGAAAGGCGAAAAAAAATCAGCGAAACAATCGAAAGCGAAGCAACTAAAAGACCAAACGAATGAAATGCGAAATAACAAAATGCAAAACGACCGTGGCGAAACGACCAAAAGCGAGATAAAAAAAGCGAAATAAACCATACCCGGTGTGAATCGTATACACCCAAGTCATTATCATGTGTTGTCGGCTGTCACTTCTTATTGTTGTATTCGGTAGTTTCGTCTTCTTCTTATTGTTACAATCGGGGTTTTTTTCGGTGGTTGCTTTTTTCTTCTCATGGTTCCGTTCGGTGTTTTCGTGTAGTTGTTTCTAATTGTTATGTTCGGTGTTTTTCGGTTCTTGGTTTTCTTCGTTAACTTGTTTATTTCCAGGAGTGGATCTTTGTAGATTATTTTTCAATGGGGCGCTCGTCTTTTTTATACTTTTTCAGGTTTTGTGGTGGGCCCGCTCCTGAATTTTGTTGAACAAAATCAATGTATTGTAACGCTTCGTTACAAATTTGTATTTTGTTTAAACTTTGCGGCTGGATATGGATATTCAAATTTTTGGCTTTTACCCGTACAATCAAAGTCTTCGGCCTACAAATAACAACAGCGTCTTTGAAAGCCTTAAATATTTAATGCAGTTATAGGCTTTTCAAACACGTAACTCACGGTGTCGTTTGTCGTTTACAAAAAAAACTGTTGTTCAAAACCAGGGTCGCAAATAAATGTGTATTTACGGGTAACTCGTGTTTTCCATCACATTAAAAAAAAAAATACGAAACGGTGTTTTTCTCTCCCTACAAAAACTCTGATGTGCTTTTTGTTTCCCAGCCGAGGTTTCGCTAGTCGGTCTTGACAAGGTCTATTGAAGAAAACAGTAACTACTATTCAGTTTTTGCTTTATTTCTCTCAAATTTGGTAAAACGAGTATCCGCTGGTGTCACTTCCGGTGCTCGGATTTAGAACCTAGTTCTCGTTTCCGATTGTCGGCTGTCCGGTTACTTGCCGCCTTTATTGGTGGTTCGGCTTCCGCTACTGGGCTTCAGTTCCAGTTTCCGTTATTTGGGTTGTTTGCTGTCTTTATCCATAATTCTTTCTTCGACCGGGAGATCAGCAGGTACGTTTAAGGCCCCTGGTGGCACTCGGCACGGCAGCCAATAGTTCTGGTCGATCAACAGGTTTTATTTGAGGCCCCTGGTGGAACTCAGGACAAATTTCCTTCAATATTAAAACCCCTTCCCACTGCGGGGAAGCTTTAATAAAGAAATGGCGGCGGTAATGCGCAAAAACACTCGATTCGAACCCAAAAGTTGAAATGACAACAAAAGTAGTGACGAAAGGTAGTGGTAGCGCTGATTTTACTACAAAAGTACTGACCCTCATATGATTTTTTCTTTCGTACTTAGAATCCTTCTAAGTGGCATGAATGAGGTTCGAAGCCACTTTCCCACCACATTCAACCAAAAATTTAAGCAACTTTATGAGTTAAGCATTTTTTTTAATTTGACTGTTTTTATACGAATTTCCGCCTTTGAATTTTAGATTTTATTTCACGAACAAAGACGAATAATGCTCGCAGGTGATAAAAAATGTTGAAAAAGTAACGGCTACCTTCATATTGGTTTGACATATCATTTTGGATCCAAACATAAAAAAGTGCTGCCAAATTGCAGTGTTTTATGGTAATTTCCTCTACTGTATTTTTCTTTTTTTAACATCTGAACAGAGCTTAAACTGAACTCAATGTTGTGTTACTTTTTTGTTTGTGCAATTTTCACGGGAAAAGAATAACGCATTTTGCTTAAGGACTTACTTTATCAAAAATATATAATTATGTATTTATTCGTCAAAAAACAATTATAAATAAAATATATAGAACGTAATAAACTTATATGAAAATATAGAACAAAAGTATAAGCATTTAATACTGTTCATTACTATTTAACTCAACATGATCTAGATCCTCAATTGAACCGCTATCCTGCTGTGCAGCATCTCGATTTATGCTATCCATATCAATGGACCCTAAACGATCTTCATACCTACCGATGTTCAAGTCTTGAAATTTCTTATTCAAATCCAAGTCGATTTCCAAACTCTGAGGTGAGTAGTCGGTGGGATTATCTTGTGACCGCACGCGCACCACCGGCGCCGCCACCCCTCCTGCCGTCGCTGCCGAACCCTCATCAAAAATTTGAGAACTGCCGTCATTTAGGAGATAAAAATTATTCAAATCATCAGTTAAATCCATTGAGTCCGACTTGATCGCATTCATCGCATCTAAATTCATCGAAAATCCATCAATAAGTTTATTAGTACGAAATTGCATGTCTGCATCCAAGTTATTCGAACTTCGCTCACACTTTTCTTCCGTATTTTTGTGGGCAACCTGTAAATTGTTTTGGCTCAGGGCATTCGATACACCTTTAATGTATTGTCTAAGGAGATCTCGTTTTTTCTGCCCTCTTAACTGTTTATCGACAACTGATTCGTCGGATGGCGGTTCAATCAGAGGCAAGCGTTCATTTTCAACTGCTGGCGATTCCAAAAATTCATAGAAAGTCCTTTGCTCCGGAGGTTGATGATCGTATTCTGCCATCTTCGGTTCCATCTCTTGTCTTGCTGATCTTAGGTACTTATCTACATCAAAACTAAACACTTCCGGAGGTGAATTCAAACTTGAGATAAAATTTGAAATTGCTTCTTCACCTTCTTCGTTAACCCTGAATTGAATGTCCTTAAGTTCCTCGAAGGTATTGAAGTCATTTGCCGTCTCATCGTCATCATTCGGTTCCGCAAGTCTGGCCATCTCGATTTTCTTATGTTTATTTTTCTTATTTCTCCTTCTTCCATGTATTCTTCCTTTTATTCTCCGTTTTGAGGACTCCCCGCTTGGGTCTGACGAATAATATAATTCGTCATTATAATCGGTGTCCGGGAATATGGGTAGGCCTACTTCACGTTTAGTTGTCATTTTGTAGGGTATTTCCAAATCGCTCGGCAATGACTGTTGCGAATCGAGGAAGTTATCGGCATAGGGTGTGTTCAAATATTGCTCACCCTTCTCTGGATATGACTTAACATCTGAAAATTAGATAAACACTTTAAGAAGGTCCCAGAAGCACTATTTCGTTTATACCTTGAAGGAATTTGGCTGCCAAACTTTGTACTTCCGGTTGACCTTGATAATTCAGATCGAGTTCAGTTTGAGGCTGGGCAATCATTTTATTCCATTCGAGATCAAAGGACATATCGTTTAGTCGTAATGGCGCACATTCGGTTGTCTTGCCCCCAGCCATTGTCACTGTGTGGAATTGTTTAGATTTATCAATTATGTCTTGAACCTTAACCAGATCGAGGGGCTTATGTGGTGGTTTACCCACTTCATCGACCATGTGATGGAGATGAGCCAAAAAACTTGATTTCGTGATGAATTTTTGTTTATTGTCAGAACTTAGGTCAAGTGGAGAATTTTCGGAACTGCAATTCGCTTCTGCAAGAAAATTGCATTGCATTAGAACGGATTGTCGACAAAAACAGTTTGAAGAGCTTTAAGTTATACATTTGTCTATTTAGCTCGGGAATGATAACCAAGCTGAAGCTTGGTCAGAAGAAAACAGTAAGAATGTGTTCCCTTGGTTGGGAAAATTTTGGGAGAAGTCAATTGTGATAGAAGTGCAAGAAGTAGAACTGTTTTGGGGCATTTTGAAATTTGGAAACTTTCCCCAAACTTAGTTTCAAATGTTAAGTTCAATGGCTCACCTCCTGAAATAAAATTTTTACATACCTTCGCCTGTTCCAGTTTTCTGATTGATGTCTAAGTCGACGCTTAAGTCTTTTATATCATCTTTTATGCCACCTTTTGCAGAAGCAGATTTTGAAGTCGATAAACCATTCAAACCACCTTTTGAGGCCGTTCCAAGTTTCGACTCCTGATCGTTAGTTGACGGCTTACTAGTCGGCTCAATGACAAAACATTCAGTTTGTAAAATTGTTTTCGAAGTGGTCGGAGAGCTCGGAGACTTCGCAGAGTTCAGAGGGTTCGAAGAGTTCGAGGCGTTTGAAGCGTTCGAAGCGTTCGGGGAGTTGGAAGCGTTCGGGGCGTTCAAAGCGTGCGTGGAATTCGAAGCGTTCGAAGAATTCGAAGCGTTTGTTATGTTCGAAGCGGTTGAAGAGTTCGATGCGTTTGAAGCATTTGAAGAATTCGAAGCGTTTGAAGAGTTCAAAGCGTCTGTAGAGTTCGAAGTGTTCGGAGCTCTCGAAGCATTCGAAGGGCTCGTAGAGTTAGCAGAGTTCGAAGAATTTGTAGAGTTCGAAGACTTTGCAGAGTACAAAGAGCTTGGAGAGTTCGAAGAGCTTGTAGAGTTCGAAGAGTTTGGAGAGTTTAAAGAACTTGTAGAGTTCGAAGAGCTTGAAGAGTTTGAAGAACTTGTAGAGTTCGAGGAGCTTGGAGAGCTGGATGAACTTGCAGAGTTCGGGGAACTTTGAGAGCTGGCAGAATTCGAAAGTGATAAACACTTGAAGTCTTCCTTATTCAGCTTGAACCAATTGATGAAACTTTTTATAAAATTAATTTCAACATCTGTCAGATTGCCAAAGATTCCTTCATTTGCCGAAATCGGAGCCTTTGTTGGACTTTCCGTAACACTCCGGGTGTAAAGTTTTCGTTCGGAAAAATCATAATCATCATTGTATTCAAATAACTCGGGATCATCTACTAAAGAAGGTTCGGCTGTCTGTTCCGATTCCGACTTTTCCTTGTGAGCAAAAATACTAAGGAACTTATCTTTGACTTTGTTGATTAATCCAGTGGTTTCCGTTGAATTTTTCTTTTCTTCAGTTTTCTCTTCTTGTTGTCCTGCTTGTTCCTCTTCAACATTTCCAATTCTTTCATCAATCTGCTCGTTATCCAACAGAGCTACACTGTTTCTGGCGCTTTCTTCACTGTCTTCGGGGAAGAAGAAATAATTATCACTGTTAATAGGAGTTCTTTGAAAGATCTTGTTCGGTCGATAGTCGCTGATTGTCATATAGCCTCGCTTTTTAAGATACGAAAGTGGTGAATGCCAGTTTTTGCAAAGATTATCCATAACTACCTTGTATTGGGTGGATGGATCGTCGGCTCGGAGAGGTATTGTATCGGGATAGTAGTCGCTGTAATCAAGCACTTCACAGCAACACAATGGTATGAGAATTAACCTGAGAGTTTTGACAAATTTTACTTATAGGTTTTCGCTTTTGCGTAGACACCACTCTTCTTACCATATAACATAATGCTTCATTTAAAAAGAATGACAATTTTCATAGATTAAATAAAAAATTAAGATCAATTTTTTTTAGTTTATTCTGACATGAAGTTTGAGTCAATTCATTGGAAAGAAATAAAACTGTAAGTTTAATTCGGCACAGTGTAGTAATCCTTTTGTTGAAGCATTGCTAATTCGACGAGACGTTGGGCGCCATTTTTAATGAAATAATTACTTGTCTTCTGTGATGCTAGCGAATCCATTATACTACGGGTACCGGGGTTCTTCTTTGATTAAACAACTTAAATTCTCTTTCGCCTGTCAATCCTTGGAATGTCCTGGGGTGAGATGAAATCCAAAGCGCTTTTCTGGTTCGTCATCGCCTTAAAAGAAGAGAAAAAGGACGACACCAAAGACGAATTCTACGAGCTCCTCGACAAAACATATGAGCAATGTCCTAGCTATGACATGAAAATTGTCCTCGGCGATTTTAACGCAAGGCTGGGAAAAGAAGGCATCTTTGGAAGAACAGTCGGAAAGCACAGCCTGCACGACACCACTTCCGACAACGGATTCAGGCTGATCGATTTTGCTGCGGGGCGAAATGTTGTGGTAGCAAGCACCTGGTTCCCACATCTCAACATCCATAAAGGTACATGGAGATCTCCTGATCAATCAACCGTCAACCAGATTGAGCACATTGCGATCGACGGGAGGCACTTGTCCAAGATTCTAGATGTTCCAAGGTAGTGCTACGAATATCCCGACGACGGCCAAAACAAAGAAATGCAAGAGATGCAAGAAATTCGACGTCGGACGGCTACAATCGCAAGAGATCGCCAGCTCTTTCTCTGATCGAGTGTCAAGTAACCTCTTAAGGAGTCCTATATGCCGCCAACATCAAGTATCGAAGACCAGTGGCAACATTGCCAGAATGCAGTTAGAGATGCCGCCTCTTATGTGCTGGGTTTCACACAGCCACCAAAACGAAACCCCTGGTTTGACGAAGAATGCAGGCAGGCCCATGCAGCCAAGCAGGAGGCATACAAAGCGGCGCTGCAAAGAAGGACAAGAGCTGCTCATGAGCTCTACGAGCAAAAGAGGAGAGAAGAACGCCGGCTTCTCAGGAGAAAAAAAAGAGAGCATGAGAAGCGTCAGATCGAAGATGTTGAGAGAGCTAACAGCAGGAATGAAGTTCCGAGGTTTTATCGGAAGGTAAAACAGCTGGCTCAAGGTCATCGAGCAAGAACCGATGCCTGCAGAGATCAACAGGGGAACATCATAGTAGAACCGCAGTCAGTGCTGGGGATTTGGAAAGACCACTTCTGTAGACTGTATAACGGCGACGAAGGATTCAGACAAGGCGATGCACTGTCGTGCGATTTCTTTAACATCGTTCTTGAGAAGATAGTCCAAAACTCCACCGTCAACACCAGAGGCACTATCTTCTATAAATCTGTTCAACTTCTCGCGTACGCCGATGATATTGATATAATGGGAAGAGCACAGCGTGATGTCAATGGCGCCTTGTGAGAATTGAGACAGAAGCGGCAAAAATGGGTTTAGCGGTAAGGACACCCAACATCGACGGCTCGGACAGAACGTCACAATAGACGCATACAACTTCGAGGTAGTTAAGGAGTTTGTCTACCTAGGCTCCGCTATCAACACGGACAATAACACCAGCGCTGAGATAAGACGAAGAATTACTGTTGCTAATCGCTGTTTCTTTGGGCTTAGAAAGCAAATGAGTGGAAAAGCCCTCTCCCTAGCAACTAAGGTAAAACTGTACACCACCCTCAGCATCCCAGTCCTGCTATATGGTGCAGAAGCATGGACCCTAATAAAATCGGATGAATGTGCCTTAGGCTGTTTCGAGAGAAAGATTCTTCGGGTCATCTTTGGCCCCGTGTGCATTGATGGGGAATGGAGAAGGAGATACAACAGCGAACTTTACGGGTTGTACAACGACGTGAACCTAGCCAGAAGGGTCAAGGTCCAGAGACTCGGATGGCTCGCTCCGGCCCGGAAAGCCTTCGACTCTATTCCTCGAGGGACGCAGAAGGAGAGGAAGACCGCGACTCAGGTGGCGCACACAAGTGGAAGAGGACCTCAATCAACTTGGAGTGCAAAACTGGAGACATCTAGCTAGGGACCGAGCTGACTGGCGGAGACTGTTGATTGAGGCCCAAGTCCACAACGGACTGTAGCGCCACCTTAAGTTAGTAAGTAAGCATCGCCTTAAAATGTGGTTGGGATTTTATTTGGTAATAAACTAATAACCTTACGTAGAGCCAAGGTATTTATTTTGATGAATTTGACATTACATTTATGAGGAATTAAATGGGTCGTTTTGAAAAACTGAAGGTATTATTTTTTAAAGAAGCTCCTAGCATTGTGACATTGGACAGCTAATTAAGATATTGGGAATAGGCATATATTTTAATTAATCAATGCTGATTCCGATTGCATTCTGATTTTGTGAATCCTTTTTTACATACAGTAGAAGAAATTTCCATAGAAATACTGCAGCTTTGCATACGAACTTGGCAGCACTTTTGTTTATTTTTTAGATCAAAAATGATCTGTCAAACCAAATATGAAGGCAACCGCTACTTTTTCAACTGTTTTTGTCACCTTCGAACATTATTCGTTTTTTTTTTCTTGAAATAAAATCTTAAAAAGTGAAATTCAAAGCCGGAAATTCGTATAAAAACAGTCCAATTAAATGTGATTATTTCATTTTTCTTCATTGAAAGTGATAGCTTTGAAATTGTTCAAGCATAATGTTTGCAGAGAATCTCATCATGCCACGTGGAAGAGTTTAAAGAACGAAAGAAAAGTTACAATCACTGCATTCAAAGATTGTGCCCCTTCAGATCGTGGAATTGCCAAACTATAGGGTGATCGAATTCAGTGAGTCATGACTTTTTAAGGTTAGGTGAAAGTTATGGAAAATTGCTAACAACGCGCTAACATCAAAGCTCAAAACACGTCAAGTTCGAATGATTTCTCTTGAAGCCACCAGAAGCAAGCTGTTTCCTGCACAAATTAAACAAATAAACAAACTTGGCTTGCCTGTATCAACAAATCAAGTCAATGAACCTTGTGTATATAGAAAAAGATCCAAGAAGCCACCTTTAGATGCAGCCCATAACTAAGCAAGGCTGCATTTCGCTGCAGTCTCATAAGCCGGATCGAAGAGTGGAGAAAAGTTCTATTTAGTTATGAAAAAGAATCAATTTGGATTTGGATGGTCTAGAATTCCAAATGGATTTCAGTCACATTGACATGAAAAACGTCTTCAAACATGCATGCAGCAAAGAAAAAATACGTAAAAATCATGTTTTTATGGGGAATTTCTTCTACTGTAGTTGTAGTGGAATAATGCACAAGGTGAATACCTGAAGGCCCTCCATGGGGTAAGCCTTGACGTGGCGGAGCGGCTTACGGTGACTACTTCAATGAAGCTTAGAGCTATGCGATCGCGAAACTTGTTTTCACAGAAGGGCCTCCCACGGTTGACAGGTCGAAGTGGAGTAGGCTGTTGGCTGTTGCTACTAATAACCCCCAAACGAAGGAGTGTTCCCACCAGGGCACTTCCAACGAACAACGGCAGCGAAAGAATTTATTTTTTTGGAATCAACGGTGGCGTCTTCAGTTCCAGTTAGGCCGAACTACTTGATGAACACCTTTACGGGCTACTCCAACTTATTTGAAGCCCAGGCCGTAAAAGGAGCGAGCGGTTTTTCCGGCTCTTACACTTGGAGTTACATCAAATGCCTGGTACTCCAGGTTGGGGGTTGTGCGTCGTGACTTCCCGACTACGTAGAAAAACATTTAGTTGTGAAGCAACAACAGGCCTCGGAAACGAATGGATACACTGATGACGACCAAAGCAAAGGTTTTAAGGTCAACGAATTTCGGATATGCAATGTGGAATGTTAGGTCTCTTAATAGACCGTGTGCTGCCGAACAATTAGCGGAGACCCTCAACTGCTACAAAGCAGACATTACCGCTTTCCAGGAAATGCGATGGGATGGACCGGGCAAAAGGAGAATGAAAAACTGCGACATCTACTTTGGTAATTGTTACCGAGAGCAACAAAAGCGGCTTTTTGGATGCGTATTCGTCGTGGGAAGTACATTCAGGCAAAAAGTTTTGAGCTTCAAATGTCCGAATGAAGGTTGAATTCGGCAACATTAGCCTAATATGTGGGCATGCCCCCATAGAAGAGAAAAAAGACGAAACCAAAGACGAGTTCTACGAGCTATTCGATAAAACATATGAGCAATGTCCTATGACACGAAATTGTCCTCGGAGATTTTATCGCAAAGCTGGGAAAAGAAAACATCTTTGATGGAACAGTCGAAAAGCACAGCCTGCACGACACCACTTCTAACAACGCGTACTACTATAATTTCTACTGGCCACTTTTGTATGGGGATCTTATGTTTCATTTCAGCAGTCTTAAAATAAAGGGTCCTTCAAATAACTTTTTTTTTTTTGAAAATGCTATAAAAAAAAACTACTGAATATTTTCTCAAATTTCTTTTTTTATTTGAAAGTACAATCCTTCCGGTTAATAATAGAAAATAATTTAATTCAAATGGCTGCCTCGGCTGGCCATGCAGTAACCTACAGGATCGGTCCAATTTTTAAGTAGAATATCGATTGTGTGCAGCTGTATTTCACCAATGGCTTCACGAATGTTGTCCTTTAAAGCGTCAATTGTCTCTGGCTTGTCGGCGTAACATTTATCTTTTACGGCACCCCACAAATAGTAGTCCAACAGGTGTCAAATTGCAGCTCTGAGGTGGCCAAACGATATCAGCTCTGCGGCTGATAAAGCGATCTTCAATAACAGGGCGTAAAACATCGAGTGTAGATTCGGCTGTGTGGCACGTAGCACCGTCCTGTTGAAATCAAATGTTGCCTAAATCCTCCTCTTCAATTTTCGTCAATATCAACATGGCCCGATAACGATCGCCATTGACTGTAACGGCCACTCCTTGCTCATTTTCGAAGAAAAATGGCCCAATTTTGGCTCTGGACCAAAATCCGCACCAAACAGTGATTCGTTTTGGATGTATCGGCTTTTCAATGTATGCGTGCGGGTTTTCTGTGCCCCAAATGCGACAATTTTTGCTTGTTTACATATTCGCCAAGATCAAAATGAGCTTCATCTGAAAAGATGATCCGTACACAATTTTCGCACACATTCTACAATCTACAACATTACCATGATTTTCAAAGTAATGTCGCAATATTTCCCAGCGTTTTTCAAGCGTATACACAACCATATTCGTTCAGCGGAAGGATAAAAGTAATTATCTGTCAGATCAGACATGAGCTAAGTGTTACCATTCACGAAATAAGCACTAGTTGAAAAAAAAACCTTAGATGGCGGACCCTTTATAAAAATAAAACGTAACAGTTTTTTTTATCACAGAATATACAATTTATTTATTTAAAATTCTTTTTTTTTATATATTTCGTTATCTTAAATTAAATTGATATATTTATTAATGAAGTTGATTTTTCAACTTGAAATTTTTCCGTAGGTTTTTCATTATTGTAAATTTTATTAAGTGCAGAATTTACTACAATTTGGTACAAAAAAAATTGAACTGAATTTGTTATTTTCAAAATAGTGTTTAAACAATTTTTATTTTGGAGAAATATATTTAAAAAATGCATCTAATATTTAGTTGTTTTCTTTTTAGCTGTCATATTATTTTTTTTCTTTTCCAAGTAAATTTTTTAAACTGTTATATTAAAAAAAAAAAAAACAAAACAAAAACAGTGTGATAACTTTTTTTTTGTTCTTATAAAATTTTGTTTCATAGTTTTTTTCTAGACACACAAATAGAGAAACAGTTACAAGCTAATATTCTACTAAGGTTTTTTTTTTTGTTTTTTTGTTCTTTCTTATCTTTGGTTGAGAATGTTACTTTGTTATATTCGTTATTTTTTTAATACATTTTTATTGATTCAAAGAAAAAAATTGTTTTTTTTATGAAATGACAACCAACAAACATACAAATAAAGCAAAATAATAGAATTTTATAATTTGGCTTCTAGTAAACTCTTTTTTTTTCGACTGATAGATTATTACTCAAAATATAAGAATACACAAATAAGAATCGCCTGGGTCAATAGTTTTTGTTAAATGCGTGGCCATTATTATCAAACAAGCCAAAAAAGTGGACTTCAAAAAAGGAAGCTCAAACATTTAACGTTTGTTCATTCATGCTGTGATCTTTTTCACATCGAAAATTGGTCGAGTTAGACAAGTTTTAAAATATATATATCGTGCTTAGAAAGTATTTTCTAATACCTTTTCGGGTACTTTCTATTCAATCCCATCAGGAGTCACTCGAATTTAAAACCGACAGTTCAACATTAACGTAGACTTGGGGACAATGTTCGAGTAATTTTATGTTCACGCGACACTCCTAATAAGTCGATTGGGTTCATGTCAGGAGCAAAGTATTCTATATATACATATGTTCCCGCAGCAGGGCTGTCAAAGTAACGTCAAAATGGGTACCCGTATGTATTCGTTACTTTTGGTATGAATACTCGTAACTAAAATATCGTTACTAACTTTCGTTGAAATAGGTATTTAGGTACGTTTAAAACGTATATAGTAGGTACATTTTTCAGATGCACAAGACAAATGTTACATAAATACAAAGAAAGTTTGTGTATGTGTTAATTTAAACACGATTGAGCTGATAGCCCGGGAGCCGGTGACAGTAAAACTGCACCTACAGGGATTCACAAATTTCGCATATATCATATAGTTATTGACACACCAGGCCCATATTGTACCTATGATTAAATAGTATTGATCCATATGCGAAATTTACATACCAGTATAGGAAGTGGTATTAGTATGAAATAACTAAAAAAAAGTAACTAGATCATACCATTTATTTTGGAGTACCGAATCGTTACTCGGTACAAATTAAATTACCCGTTACTAAGTAACGAATACATACGGTTTGCTGCAGTTTTAGGCTCTCCGCACACGACGATACAACGGTTCTGCAACGAGAATTTCAAATCTGCTGCGCAAACGACTGTTTTACAACTGGTTTATAACCGATTTATGACTTCTCTTTGCACACGAGTACGATCGAAATTTGAGCAGTTGATAGTTTTTCAAGTTAAGGAGAAGAGTTTTCTCCGTTTAGTATTTCCATAAGTTTGTTCGTTTGTAGCGTAGATTTTCCCAAGACAATATGCACTGGGCTATTATCTAAGATTGCATAGCGTGTTGATTCTGAGTCAGTTATGTATGGTTTGTAGTCTGGTCTCACAGATTGTCTTATCTACACTTAGATCATCATGGAAGTAACAGAGCTGTAAAAGAATGCAATCATTTTGGTATTGCAGTTAAATGAATAAAAAGACTTATTTTTTGAGTATTTTAACTTCATGTCAGTACTTAACTTTAAAGGAAAATTCGCAGTTAATTTTGAAGTCTTTTGAATAAAAATCATTTGGAGCAGTTAAAAGACTTGAAGTCAAAAGAATGCATTACTTTTAACTGCTTGCATTCTTTGAAGCCTTTTGCATTCTTTGCATTCTTTTGCATTCTTTGCATTCTTTTGCATTCTTTGCATTCTTTTGCATTCTTTTGCATGCAAGAATGCAAAGAATGCAAAAGAATGCAAAGAATGCAAAAGAATGCAAAGAATGCAAAAGAATGCAAAAGAATGCAAAAGAATGCAAAGAATGCAAAAGAATGCAAAGAATGCAAAAGAATGCAAAGAATGCAAAAGACTTCAAAGAATGCAAGCAGTTAAAAGTAATGCATTCTCTTGACTTCAAGTCTTTTAACTGCTCTAAATGATTTTTATTCAAAAGACTTCAAAATTAACTGCGAATTTTTTATCGAAGTCAAAGTATTGCAATAAAGAATGTGAATGCATTCCCAAAATTTAGTTAAATGAATGGGACTTTTGACGATGCAATACCAAAAGATTGCATTCTTTTACAGCTCTGGGAAGTAATGCTAAGGTCCTAGATAATCTTGGAGATACTTATACGTCAATATCATTTGGCTATCTTGGATTTGGTCGCGCAACCTTGCAAATTGGGCCCTGACGTTGTGTTCTCTGCAGAGTCTAGGCCATTCGTAGAAGCATTGTTAGTTGCAGTTTTGCAGATGCGAAGCAATTGGTTCATCACCTTCTTCATGTAGTCCAGATGGAGTTTTAGGATGTACGTTAAAATTATTGGTAATCCGGTTTCCGTGTGCAGTATATAGTTTGGCGTCTTAACTGGAAGTCTGAACATTTTTTTTGATGAAGTATCGTTTGAGTTTTTCTGCTTCTTCGAATTGCCAGATGCCCCATACTCGAGCTGCATAGCACATGATTGCACCAACCACTGCTTTGAATATTCTGAATTTAGCACTTGCCACAATATTGTCTTTTTTGAAAATTTGACTGCTGTTAATTGCTCTTTTTGCCTCTTACAACTTTTCTTCTAAGTGAGACTTGAATGAAATTCGAGGGGTTAGCAGTGTTCTTTGACTTTTTCCAATTTGTATTTTCATTCTTCAGTATAGAGAATATGACGTTTTTTCCTGAAGCTTTTTGGCACCTCACCGCAGTCGTAAAAACATGTTTATAAAAGGCGTTTGCAACAAGTCAAGTAGTAATTCTGATGAAGATGATTGCTGATTGCTGATTGCAAATTGGCTTGCCTTAAGTCGACTGGTGCAGAGAAATGAATCATGACAACATCCTATGAAAACGCTTTGGGCTGCGCCGAGTGATTTTTGGTCCAGTTCCAGTCTGCATAACTGGAGAATGGAGACGAAAATTCAATCAAGAACTGTACGAGCTGTTCAGTGACACTAACCTTGCAAAAAAAGTTAAGGTCCATCGACTTAGATGGTTAGGTCATGTAGAGCGAATAGAAAATAATTCTCCGGCTTGTAGAGATTTCGAATCCAACCCGGAACGACGTCGCAGAAGAGGAAGACCGCGACTCAAGTGGAGCACACAGGTGGTAGAAGACCTGAACCAAATTGGCGTTCGAAACTGGAGACAGCTAGCTAGGGACCGAGTTGGCTGTAGACGTTTGTTAGATGAAGCCCTGGTCCGACGTGGATTTAAGTAAGTCGAGTCGTGTCCGGTTATCTTAACGCTACATGTGGAAGCTTGCGCAACCGATTTGAGATTCTCGTTGCAGAATTGTTGTATCGTGTGTGGAGGGTTTCTGCTTGAATTAATAATCTTCATAATTCCGCTATTTTTTGAATGCACCGTTTAATACGAAACTGCAAAATAATGACAGCTAGTTCAACATAAATTTACTTTCACCTTTGGTATAATACTTCAAGTACCTATTTGGCTCTGTCGACAATTATTCGGCCGAATCGAGGTTACCGTCAGAGCGGAATTTTCTCCGAATCGGAGACATTTTGCTTGTCGGAGAATAACCTCGAAGCGAAATTGGAGGAAATTCCGCTCCGACGCGACGGTTACCTCGATTGGGTCAATTATTACAAATTTGACGTATGTTCAAGTAACACGCATATATTTTTTCTTTAAAATAAAATCACTAAACAATTAATAAAAAATAAAACAAAAAAACAAAACGATATACAGAGGAGAATACAAGAAGTAAGTAAATAAATATTTTACACAAATTTTACTTTGACTTAAAACATAACCTCGAAAACATTACGTTCGTTTTTACAACCATTAAGTTTATACAAAAAAGAAAGTGTATTTTCTTAGCATTTAAAATTTTATAAATATTTTTTGTTTATTTCTACTTGATTACACACATTCACCTTTTCTTTATTTACAGTTTTTCTTATTATTTTATTTTTTGTTCAATTCGATATGTAGATGCAACCAAACAAGCACGATATGAAGAAGATAAACTCATATTCTCTTAAATTTGTTTTAAAATGTAAAAAGTTAATGTAAAATTTCTTTAGTTTTTTTGGTCATCGTCATATTAGTAAGTTGTTAAGAGTTCAAAATTGTATATTTGGCGTTTTTCTTTTTTACCTCTGAGCAGATCAGATCAGATTACAGAGCTGTCAAAAAAAAAAAACCTGTGTTTCTTTTTTAGCTCAGATATATGGGAGCTAAAAATTTTCATGCTCTCTTAGCTTAATCTATTTGCTCAGGATAAAACGACCGAGCAAATAGAGCAGATAGCTGAGCGAAGACAATTTCACTTGTTTTTTTCGGATTTTACAGACAAAAACAAATATAAAATTAAAAATGGATTCCCAAGACAGTCGGTCGCGCGTCTATTGTAGGTAAACTAAAAATTGTTAAAATAATAAGTAAAAAATTACATTTCAGTGCTCAGGTTTGTTTCTTTATTAAATCTGAGGACATTGAATATGATCTGCTCAGAGCTTCGCTTTGACACATCCATGATCTATCTAATCTGCTCAGAGGTAAAAAAGAAAAAGGCCAATTGTATGAATGCGCGACAACTAACAATTGGTTTGCCTGGCAATAACTATAAACATTGTTCTTAATGAATACTTACGCGACTAGAAGAAATGTAATTAGTTTTCCTAATTCTTAAAAAAAGAAACTAACAGTATTACATTGATAGACAACTTTTATGATCCACATATTATTTCTATAGTTGCGGAAACATACAGTCTTGTTTTTGGTGATTTTTTCTTTTGTTGTGGTTGGAAATAGCTTTTCTTTTCATTCATTAACGGTGTGATTAGTTTCTCTGGTGCTGGAGTGTAGCTTTAAGTCCTTTTTTATGGCAAGAACTGAAGTAGTACTGTCGTTGATTGCCTAAGTTTGTCGCAATTCAAATGAGGAGATCTGTGTGAAAGCTGTTAAGTTGAATAAAATTTAAGAGGAAATTTAACAAACAAATAAAATTGCGTTACTAAGTAAGCTATGATTGAAAATGTATTGTAACGCCAGATGGCAACGCTAAATCTGTGTAAGAAAAAGGAGAGAGAGAGCAAAAACTATCAACACCAACGTCATTCAATATCTGACTTCGAACCAGTGCGGACATTATTTTGAAAGCGTGAAATAATCTGATTCAATTGTTGTTTTAATAAATTAACTGGACTGAATGTGTAATAAATCGAACTTAATAAATTGTTTAAAAGATTAAATTGTTTAAAGTATTCTTCTTCTTTTCGATAGCAGATAGAATAGCTATTCCTGATGGCCCCAGAGGCACTAAATGGACCTAACACCTATCCACTGGGGTTATATCTCCTCTTCTATGGCTCCTAGTCTCAAATAAAATCCTTAGCAATATTGCTAACAGTCGAGTAAAGATAGTAGCGTATGCAGATGATCTGGTACTGATGGCTTCAGGTATTTGTCGAACAGTTCTCAGAGAGAATATGGAAACAGCTCTTAAAAAGGTTAGCCAATAGGCCACTAGATGTGGACATGGAGTTAACCCGAACAAGAATGAAGTGATGCTATTCACTACCAGAACTTCCGAGATTAAATGGACAATTAATTACCTTATCCAACAAAGCTTAATACCTAGGAGTAATCCTGGATCCTAAACTGAATTGTAAAAGTAACATAGGAGAAAGAGTAAGGAAAGCATTGCTTTCTACTCCTGTCATAAAACCTTTGGATAAAAATGGGGTCATCCTGACATATGGATCAATTGTTTGTTGGCCAGCCCCAGACAAAAGAGAGTACAAAGAACTGCCTCCATTGGAACTACGGGAGTAATAAGATCTTACCCCATTGACGGGCACTTACGGTCATTCTGAATCTCTTACCCATAGATCTTCACATTTATAGCAATCAAGACAACTTCCTGAAGAAATCCAAAATCGTTAAAGAGTGTACCTAAGCAAGAACTCCCAAGCTTCAAGCTTTAATATTAAAATTAATATTGTTTGGGTACCAGGTCACAGTAGTGATATTCTGGGAAACGATATCGCTGAAGAACTGGTCAGGATGGGATCCAACCTTCAAGTATCTTTAGCTGAGGAAGTAAGGATTCCTTTTGGAGTCTGGAAAACAGACTTTCAAAACCACTTTTTCAAGAAATCCAACGTAAGATGGAAAAATCTCACCAACTGCATTATTTCTAGGCAGATATGGCCCATCTACGGTCATAAACGCACTTCTGTACAGGTCTAGGTCAGACATTAGTAGAATTGTTGCCATTTGTACAGGCCACTGGCCAATCGGACAACATGCCATGAGACTTGGTATTCCCTCCAAAGAGTTCTGCCGTAGTTGTAGAGATGTGGAGCAAAGGGAGACACTTCAGCAATTTTTTGTGTGAATGCCCAGCACTCCCAAAATTCCTAAAGTACCTCTCACTAAACCTTTTAGTGATGTGCTTAAGGAACACAACAAAATCGTGGTTGCGGTCATTGACAGAAGCAATATTGATGGCGCGATCTCCTCTGACCGTTGGCAGATGGTGAAACTGAAGCTCTCGGCTGGCTTTCTCAAAGTCATGCGAGAGCATCCGGGTCCACCACCTGTAACAAGCGATGGGGGTTGGCATCAAGGTCATGTCAAACTCATCGTTTGTAACGATCAGAGGTCACGCGATCTATATACGCTTGCTGTCGGCATGCTGGGCGAAGTTTGGCCAGGCGCAAAACTCGAGGTTGTTGCAAAGGAAGATATTCCTTGCAGGCCGAGAGCTCGAGCTTGGATCCCGATTGAGCCTGCATGTCCTGAAGACATCCATGAGATGATCAGGCTTAGCAACCCGGACCTCTCCTGTCACGACTGGAAGATCGCGAAACTGGAGGAGCCGAAGGGTCTTTATCGAAGTGCGATTATCGTTATCAATAAGGACTCTGCGGCCTCACTGGTGCGAGACAAGGGAGTGATAAGATACGGGTTCGAGACGATTACTCTCCGAATTTACAAAAAAGATGAGGTAGACGCTTTATGCGAGCCTCCACAACCCACTTTAGAAGCTGTGTCGCAACACGTAGGGGATCTTGGTGCTACTATCACCTTTCCATCCATGGATGAGGACGATGGTGTACCTGGGCCCTCTTCTGTCGCGGCGCAATCTTCTTCCCTACACTCAGAAGCTGTGTCGCCAGACGTGGGGGGTCCCAGTGCTATCATCACTTTCCCATCCTTGGATGGGGATGATGTTGTACCAGGGCCCTCTTCTGTCGCGGCACAGTCTTCTTCCGAAAACGTCAAAAGTTTATCCCTAATGGAGACTGATGACTCATCCAACAAAGTTCTCTCCAGTGAGGAAGAAGATGAACTGCTAGGTTCCCCTTCGTCCGATCTGGATGAACTGGATTTAACAGTGGTGGAGGTTGATCTGCCTAATTGTAGCCAAAATGCTGCAAATAGCACAGATTAATCTCCAACACTCTATTAAGGCTTCGGCCTCCCTTCTTCTCCGCCTGTCAAAAACTGGGGAAGATGTCGTTTTCATCCAAGAACCCTGGATTGGGAAATCCCGGGTTCGAGGATTGAAAACTCCTGGCTACTGCGTCTTACATGTAACGGGAAAAGGTAACCCAAGGTCCTGCATACTAGTAAAACGTAGTCTAAATGTATTTTTACTCCCTAATTTCAGTGATAACGACGTCACCACAGCCAGTATGGTAATAGACAACCATACCTACTGGCTGGTATCAGCGTATTTGGGCCACGACCACCAAGGCCCACTGCCTGGTACCACTCTGGAGAAGACGGTCGCTGAATCAACAAGACTCAAAACCAGCATAATCATCGGTTGTGACGCCAATGCGCACCATACTACGTGGGGTAGTACCGATATAAATGACAGAGGTGAGTCTCTTTTTGATTACATCTTAACAACTAATCTGGTAGTAAGTAACGTTGGCAATGAACCAACCTTTGTTACTAAAAATCGTCAAGAAGTTTTAGATATCACTCTTGTCTCGTTGCATCTCTCGAATAAAGTATTGAATTGGAGAGTATCAAAGGAGCACTCGTTCTCCGATCATAGGTACATCCAATTCACTCTTAGTGAAGAGTCCCCAAAACCGATCCCTTTCCGGAACTATAGGAAAACAGATTGGCCAAAATATAGGACAACTCTGAAAAGTCTGATTAAACCAGAACTTAATGATCCTCCCTTATGCGCTCTTGAACTCGATAAAAAAGTTGATGAGCTTACAGCAGCCCTCAATAAAGCTATGGAAACTGCCTGTCCCCTCACTACAGTGCGAGGAAAGAGAAAACCACATTGGTGGGCTGCAGAACTAGAAATACTCAGGAAAGGTTGTAGAAGGCTTTTTAACCGTGCAAAAAAGTCTAGAAACCTCCAAGATTGGGAGTCCTATAAGGAATCCCTCAAAAAGTATAAACAAGAATTGAGAATAGCCAAAAGATCCTCATGGAGATCCTTCTGTAGCTCAATAGAAGAGTCCTCGGAGGCATCGCGGCTAAGGAAGATTCTCTCGACAAATCCAACCATGCCTAGTTGTCTCAAAAACTCAGATGGTACATGGACTAACTCTTGCGAAGAAACGCTAAACTTGCTATTAGATACCCACTTCCCAGATAGCTCCAAATCCGTCAATACAATAAACCGTCCTGGATCGGGTATTAACTTAACTTTTCCTCAAGGTCTTGTCACAAAAGAAAAATTGACATGGGCTCTGCATAGCTTCAAACCTTATAAATCTCCAGGTCCAGATCAAATCTTACCAGCTGAGCTACAACACACCATCGACATAACTCTGCCCATCATTGAGATGATGTTCAAAAGTTGTCTAGATCTGGCCTATATACCTCAGCGATGGAGAGAGGTAAAAGTAGTTTTCATTCCCAAGGCGGGCAAATGCTCGCATGTCAACCCTAAAGATCTAAGACCTATTAGTCTATCATCTTTCATTCTCAAAACGCTGGAACGATTGATTGATATCCATATACGTAATAGCATTGATAAGGGACTATCGATGTCTCAGCATGCTTACTGCAAAGGGAAATCGGTAGAAACAGCCTTGCATACTCTGGTAAGAACTATCGAATACTCCCTAGAGCAAAAGGAGTATACTATGGTTGCCTTCCTGGATATTGAAGGTGCTTTCAACAACGTTGACACATCTGCTATCACTTCTGCTATGACGACCCCAAACGTCGAATACTCACTCTGTGAGCTGATCAATCTAATGCTTAAAAGCAGGATCATCAACTCTGAGATGGGGGATTTTTGTACGAAAAGGTCTGTCGGTAGAGGCACTCCGCAAGGTGGTGTTCTGTCCCCTCTCCTGTGGAACATAGTAGTTAACGAATTGCTAATATCCCTCGAGAGGGAAGGCTACAGAGTGATTGCGTATGCCGATGATGTTGCTATCGCCGTCACAGGAAAGCATCCTAGTACACCTAGAGACCTCCTCCAAAACGCACTTAATATGCTCACTAGATGGGCTGATCGCTGTGGACTTAGTATTAATCCTCAAAAAACGGACCTTGTCCTTTTTACACGGAAAAACAAGATACCAGTAATTGTACCCCCTTCAATAAAAGGTGTACCACTAATTTTTACCAATGAAGCCAAATATCTTGGTCTGATATTAGACAAAAAATTAACATGGAAACCTAATATTCAGGAAAGAGTTAAGAAAGCCACAGTAGCTCTTTTCTCTTGCAAGAAAGCCATAGGAAGCAAATGGGGTTTTCAACCTCGCATAACCTATTGGCTATACACATCGGTCATTCGACCAATTCTCATGTACGGGGTTGCAGTATGGTGGACTGCACTGGAGAAAGTCACCTACTGTGACAAACTCAGCAGAGTCCAACGCACTGCTTGTCTCTGCATAAGCGGGGCTTTGAGAACCACACCCTCAGCAGCGTTAGACATTCTCCTCCATCTGGCACCCCTCGACATTTTTAGCAAACAAGTGGCAGCGAGTACCGCTATAAGACTCAACGCCTCATCTCAATGGACCAACAATAATGTGGGACACTCCATCATTTTGAACTCTTTCGGTTCTATACCAAAGTACATAGACTACACCATTCCAAAACCACAATTTGGTAAAAACTTCCAGATATCCATTCCATCCAGAGAAGAATGGGAAGACAAAAAACTTCTGGATGACAAAGGCATTCATTTTTATACAGATGGATCCAAGACAAGTGATGGAGTTGGTAGTGGTGTGTACTCAGAAAAGCTTAATCTAAGCATCTCATTCCGCCTTCCCAATCATTGTAGCGTCTTCCAAGCGGAAATCTTAGCGATTAAAGAGGTTCTCTCCTGGCTAAGAGAAAACGTGATATCAACTTCTGATATCCGCATCTTCTCTGACAGTCAGGCTGCTATTAAATCTCTCGATGGTGTCTCAACCAAATCTCAAACGGCCCTCGATTGCCGATCGTCTCTGATGGAGATGGCGCAGCAATTTAACATTCACCTCTGTTGGGTGCCGGGTCACAGAGACATCGAAGGAAATTGTAGAGCCGATGAACTCGCTAAAAATGGAACCGTCATACCTATTTCACCTGAAAGGGAGAAGATAGGTATACCGATAGCTACATGTAAACTTTTGCTAAAAGAAGCAGCTTTAACGAGAACAAACTATAGGTGGCACAACTTACCAACGTGCGCAGCTACGAAACTCATATGGCCTTCACTGGACTTAAAGCGCTCTAAAGACTTGTTATCTCAAAGCAGACTTCACATTAGCTCCCTGATAGGTGTCCTTACGGGACACTGTCTTATAGGCAGACACGCAATACGACTTGGTGTAGCCTCAAATGACTTCTGCAGGAGCTGTATGGATGAGGAAGAAGAGGAAACAATCTCTCACCTTCTCTGCACTTGCCCTGCTCTTTCACTAAGACGCAAACTTCATCTGGGAGAGTACTTTTATGATAACCCCAGTGAACTAGCTAATAAGGATATCAAATATCTTCTTCGCTTTATAAAAAGCTCAAAATGGTTCGACTAGTAAGAAGTAATTCTCTAGATTCATGGTATCACAATGGGCCTTTCCTTTTGGCCTAAGTGTGTGGATTCTGAATCCGCAGCCACTGTAACCTAACCTAACCCAGCCCTACTTAATGCCAGAACAATGTCATTTGAAACTCCTTTCCTGCTAGAACAACGACGACGGCTCGGGCAGAACGTCACAATAGACGCATACAACTTCGAGGTAGTAAAGGAGTTTGTCTACCTAGGCTCCGCTATTTACACAAGCAATAAAACCAGCGCCGAGATCAGACGAAGAATAACTCTTGCTAATCGCTGTTTCTTTGGGCTAAGAAAGCAATTGAGTGGAGCAATTGGGCAACTGAGGTATAACTGTATAACAGTCTCATCATTACAGTGCTGCTGTATGGACCTTGACAAAATCGGATGAATGTGCCTTAGGCTGTTTCGAAAGGAAAGTTCTTCGGGTCATCTTTGGCCCCGTGTGTATTGATGGGGAATGGAGAAGAAGACACAGCAGTGAACTTTACGGGTTGCACAACGACATGGACCTAACCAGAAGAGTCAAGGTCCAGAGACTCAGATGGCTCGGTCATTTAGAGCGGATGAACACCAATGCTCTGGCCCGGAAAGCCTTCGACACTATTCCCGAGAGACGTAGAAGGAGGGAAGACCGCGACTCAGGTTGCAGTGGCGCACACAAGTGAAAGAGGACATCAATCAACTTGGAGTGCAAAACTGGAGACAGCTAGGAACCGAGCTGGCTGGCGGACTGTTTATTGAGGCCCAAGCCCACAACGGACTGTAGCGCCACCTTAAGTAATTAATTAACTAAATAAGCAGATTGGATCGCTAAATGAGCAATTTTAATAGTTTCATTGTTGGGCCTAACAAATCCACTGCCGATACTCAAGTTGCTGCAACTGTTATCGTTATCATTAAGCCTTCAAGTGCCATCGATCACTTTTCATACACAAAACTGTACTTCCGATCAAGACAAACAACTGTTCTACGTCCCTAGACGTAAGTTGGAATAGTTGGTTCTACCAATTACCGACAGAACTTTATTTCCGAATTATTACTTTTTATTTATTTTATTTTTATTTTTACATTTCAAGCAGCACATTCGAAGCCAATAAAAAAAATCGTTTAACACTTCATCCATTTTATGGAAAATATATTTTGCGAGAAATATGCAAACAATGGAGTCCGGAGGTGTGAGGCAAAATAAAAGCCACATTAATGAGACAATAGACTCAGTGTTGTGAGCAAACTGTGCAAATAAAACTGTAACTGAGGTCTATTGTATTCGACTTTTAATGGACTTATCAGATCGCCTTTGATCCTAGGAATGCTTTCATAGAGGTTTCTTTTGCGATGTTCACATGTTCAATGACCTCGTCATTCTATCAACAAAAACCTGTACCTACATCATGCATCATGAATCGAACAAAGTAATAAAACTCTGCCAGCGTCTAAATACTTTGCATTCTAGGAGGTCATAAATGCTAATTCCGACAAGAAACCCGACTACTCGACCTCTTTGTAGTCACCTGACAATTAATATTCAAGCTCATGTTCAATACCTTTGGAATTTCTTTTAATTGCTAAACAAAAAATTGCAAACTCCGCATTATTCTGTTGTTTACAGAACTTCTTAAAGTCGTTGAATTCGAGACAGCAACTGATTGCTTAGACTTTGATAAGATTGTGATTTTTATCTTTCCTTTCAACGAGTACTAATTGGAGTGTGAAACAATTTTAGAGATAGAAGACATACCCATTTTATTGTTTTACATCAATGGCGGGTCTTCGAGTTCCTGTGTCATCATCACATCCTCATAGAGCGGTCGATTGCGGCGTCGACTAATCACATACTCTCTCAATCGTCGCACTGGATGGAACTTTTTAATACCATACGCAGCCCCAATAACCAGCACCACCAGCATCATCGGCACCAGAATTCCAATAACAACATGATGCGACTCGGGCGGCGGTTGAATGTGCACAACCGTCTTGCTGCCTTTACCACCACCACCACTCAAGTTGCTGCTGCTCATCGCGGCCAATCCACCATCGCCTATGCTGTTCTCGTCTTCGACACAATAATCCAATGGCCCGGTACTATGCGGGTTAACATCGAAACGCTGGGGGCACCTGCACTCGCCAGATTCATTATGATCTAGTTGAGAGCAAATTGAATGCGGGGGGCAGTCCAATTTGTGGATATTGCACGCTTGATCTAAAGGGTAAGAGAAACAAAATAAAAGAAAAAGACATTTAAGACGCATTAAGCGGAAGGGGGTTGATGGTGATCGCATAATGCATGTCCGATCGGGCCGCCTAGGTGTAATACAAACAACAACGACGACAACAACAAGAACAAAGCTTACATTTGATCGATGTGACTATTGTTAAATACACGCTGATGAGTAACAAAGCTACATGCAGGAGCTTATCCATTGTTTTGTTAAAAATATTCCAAGGGATACAATGTAAAATATTTTGTTTTCTTTTCACAAAAAAGACGGACACGGGACACGAAAACAAATACAACAAAAAGGAAATTGTTATTTCGTTCTTTTTGCGAGTTCGTTGATAGCGAAGGGAAAATTTTGATTGGACGACAAATACGAAGGTTGCCACATGAAGGGGTTTTCATTTACAATAAACAACACACGAATTTCATAGTGTTTCGTTTACTTTATTAATTTATTGATTATTTTATTGGTTATAGATTTAACGCACTGTAGAATTTTTAAATTAAAAAAATACGATCGAAAACATCCACTGCGATAGGATGACTGGAAAATTTTCACGAAATTTGTTTGATGTTTTTCTTTGAGCGTTGTTCGTCCGTTTTCGTCTTTTTTATTCGTTTGCTTGTCCTTCCATTTTTGGGTTTTTTTGTTTTGGGGTATTTTGGATGTGAATTCGCCGTAACTTAAAGGGTGACTCTTTTCTGTTTATCAGATGTTTGCATTTTTTATTATATTCAAAGGTCATATTTCGAATTTCATTCCTCGTTAATCGTTATAAACAGAGATATAAGGAGATGATGACACTAAGCTGTCAAAAAGGATGTGCCTAAAAGCTCAAATTGACAAACGGTGAGAGTGTATGCTTGTTTTTCACAAACAAATTGTTATCGTTCGTCATTTCGGTAACTTGCATTTATTCATGTACAAGAAATGAAACAAAAATTAAAATAAAATAAAAATTGCGGGATTAAGGGGGTAAAACGTAAGTCAGTCTCTGATCTTCTTGATAGAATTGTAAATTTCAGTGCCTCCGTGGCGTAGTAGCAAGTAAAGAAAAAAGGGCCGAACAGAATGCAGTCGCCCGTAGACTTGAGTTTGACATTTCCATACAAGTTTCACTTGTCATTTTCGTCATCGGGCGACTGGCGACTGCATTCTGTTCAGCTCTTTGTCACTAAATTAATCGCACAATGTAAATCAAAACCTTTTCTTTGAACAAAATTTATATACAATATTCTGAACACAGCCGCAAAATCGCCCCAATTTTCTGAACATTTTGACATTTCCATTGAATTCAATTGGCGGCGAAACCGACATGTCACCTAGTGTGTTCCCTGCTTGAAAACGTTTGTGATTTTCTAAAAGTTTGTATATTTATTTATTTTAACAAAATAAAAACGCCGGCAAAACTATGGCTGCTGGTCCAATTGCCGAAAGAAATCAAGGTAAGAACTATTCTCAGTTGCAAACATACAGAATCTTCTACACCTCTCGCTTACAGATGCTACCATCTATGTCGGCGGCTTGGACGACAAAGTGACTGAAACCCTCCTCTGGGAATTGTTCGTACAAGCCGGTCCAGTTGGTAAGTGTTCCAATACCAATCAGTTAGAAAAAAGTATAAAAACTTGTATTTTAAGTAAACGTCCACATGCCCAAGGATCGTGTAACCCAAATGCACCAAGGATACGGTTTCGTTGAATTCCTCAGCGAAGACGATGCCGATTACGGAATAAAAATCATGAACATGATCAAGCTGTATGGCAAGCCAATTCGTGTAAACAAAGCCTCTGCTCATCAAAAGAACCTCGATGTGGGCGCGAACATCTTCATTGGCAACCTCGACCCGGAAGTCGACGAAAAACTACTCTATGATACTTTCTCCGCCTTTGGTGTGATCCTGCAGACACCGAAAATCATGAGAGATCCCGAAACAGGTAATTCCAAAGGATTCGCATTTATAAACTTTGCCAGTTTCGAGGCATCCGACACGGCCATGGACGCCATGAATGGACAATACCTCTGCAACCGGCCCATCTCTGTCTCGTATGCATTCAAAAAAGACTCGAAAGGTGAACGCCACGGTTCGGCGGCCGAACGTCTACTCGCCGCCCAAAATCCACTCTCACATGCCGATCGTCCTCATCAACTGTTTGCCGACGCCCCTGTTCCTCAGATGATGCCCGTCATGCCGGGACAGATGATGCCTCCACCAATGATTGCGCCGCCACCACCTCCAGCGCCGGGTGGCATGATGCCACCTCCTCCTCCGGTGCCGCCACCGCAATCGTCGGCTTTCCCTTCGATTCCGCCGCCTCCACTGCCGCCAATGCCGGCCAATCAACCTCCACTACCCCCACCGGTGGGCATTCCTCCTCCACCTCGCATGATTCCTCCTCCGCCATGGCAGGCGGGGCAGCCGCCCGCACCACCGCCACCAAGTTTCCCCAATGGTATTCCAGGTGCGCCTGCGGGCACCCCCAGGCCACCACCGCCCAACTGGAGACCTCCTCCGCCTGGCGGCTTCCAGAGGCCACCATTCCCGCCAAGACCGCCACAATTCAACGGAGAAGCCGCAGCTTTTCAGTTCTAATTAAGCAATTATTCTAAAAAATCTACAAACAACCGATCTGACCTTGAAATAAAAACGTTTTTGAAAATATCAAAATAGATTTCCTTTATTTTCAGTTAAAGGATACACGGAACTACTCGTGTGTTCCTGTAAAGTTGCTTATCAGATCAAACATCCATTTGGGTTGATCCATCGGTGCCATGTGTCCAGCGTCACGGACCAACAGCTCAGTCAGGGATCCGGCTGTTTTTTTGTAGCCGGCAATTTCGCTACCGACCCACCAGATTTCACGATTAGCTTTCTTATATGCCGCTGCGTCTTTGAATTTCAATTTTTGCAAATAATTCAGGGTCAGTGGATAGGCGACGATTATATCCAGTTGTCCGTTGTACACCCAAACCTTTAAGTTTGCGTTCAAAAGTTCGGCAACCCAGGGAGCAACGCTGTCCATAACATCCTCTTTCAAGTACTCTTCGACCTTATTCTCACCCTCCAGATCGTGGAATGTCTTGTTACCGACGTGGATTGCGCGTCTGGTCAGAGACGATTGGAGGAATTCTCCCATAACAGCCTCGCCGTTGTTAGGCTTGGATCCAATGTAATTGAAGTATTGATCAAGACCAGTGAGATTCCTGAACAATGACGATGACGTCACATCCATGTCGATGAGTTTGTCAAACACATCAAATGCGCAAAGCATATCGCGTTTATGGATGCAATCGACTCCTTTCTTTTCCATCTCGTGGAATTGTTGGCGACCATTCACGTCAATCAGGCCCAACTGGTAGAGATAATCGCCGTAGTTCGTTTGGTGTTCTGGATCGGAAAAGCCATTGCCCATGGCAATGCCTGTCAGGGGAATCGTTTTTGTCGAATTCTTCTGAGCATTGTGGATGTAGTAAGCCAGCGCTGGCACGTACTTTCCTCCGTAAGACTCTCCAGTCACATAGAACTCTGTGGTGCTTGGAAAATCAAACAACTCAAAAATCTGCTTCATAGCTTCGTAGAGATTATGGCCAACTTGTCGCTCATTGCGGGAATAGCCAGCTTCGTCATCAGTAAAACTGAATCCAGTTCCAACGGGATTATCAATGTAAATCAGATTCAAGTTCTTGTTCCAACGATAGTCGCGCAGTTTGATTTTATCGCCGTCAAATTCGAATGGACCGTTTTCTGTGAAGAGACCAAACAGCGAGGAAGCACCTGGACCACCCTGCAGCCAGAGAACAACGGGTGCGGTTTTATTGACGGGAGCTTTTTCGGCCGGGAAGTACCAGAAGAACAAGTTGGAATTGTAGTGCGCGTCGACTGTTAGGTAGCCCGAGTAGCTCTTTACTCCCTTGAATTGAGTCAAACCACCAACGACGGCCTTTTTCAGAGCTTCTGTTTTGTTTTTCTTGATTAATGGAGTCAAGAAGAGTGGCTCTCCAGGGTCACCGTCATCGCGATAAGCTTTGAACTTGGGATAGGGATTAATGAAAGATTTGCGATAAGGCTTTTCTTTGTGCTCGGACGCTGCCAATGGAACTTGCAGGAGGGAGAAAAGCAACAAGACTGCTGCTGCGGCGACTGAATAATGCATTTTAGACCTGGAGAAGATTTGTTTTAACTACGATATTTGTTAACAGAAGCAGAAAACTATATTTACCACCGGCTTTTGTAATTGTAGTGAATTTAATTTTATTGCAATTCGTGAATAACAGTAACAAGAAGCGTCGAACAACAAGATTGATAGAAGACTGCTTATCTTTTGTGTATATTTTTCGTAGAACAGGTTTAAGCGAGTTCAGTTTGCTGATACTTTTGTAGTCCAGTGGACAGTTCTGTGTTCTTGTCTTGTCTTCTTCTTAAATTTTGACAATAGAATGGATTGAAGGTTTCTTCCGTTTTGAAAACAGAATCGTCCGAAGAATGACACATACATCATAACCCGTTCCATTGGAGGTAGAAGAAGAAACATCAAACAAGACCAATGGAAAACGACATGAATGCGTGTGAAGAATTGAGGGGATCTACAACTTAACGCCGATTCCAAACGTCAAAGTTGAGAAGCACTTTTTTCATGACAGATTGATGCTGTTGGAAGTTTTGTCAGTTCTTCCCAAGAGGCAGTGCCCGTGGTAGATGAAATAAAAACTATAGGCACGAGTAGGACTCGAACCCATGCGTTCTGCGTAGCCACGGGCACTACACTACTCCGATGGGAGTAGCGGGGCAAAAT
Source organism: Sphaerophoria taeniata (assembly GCA_943590905.1). NCBI lineage: Eukaryota > Metazoa > Arthropoda > Insecta > Diptera > Syrphidae > Sphaerophoria > Sphaerophoria taeniata. The sequence continues at coordinate 2,988,840 of OX016540.1, forward strand.
GTTGTGGTAGCAAGCACATGGTTCCCACATCTGACATCTCAACATCAATAAAGGAACATGGAGATCTCCTGATCAATCAACCGACAGATTGATCACATTGTGATCGACGGAAGGCACTTTTCCAGCATTCTAGATGTTCGAACTTTCCGAGGAGCCAACATCGACTCGGACCATTACCTCGTCGTAGCCAAGGTAGTGCTACTAACATCCCGACAACGGCCAAAACATGGAAATGCAAGAAAATTCGACGCCGGGCTGCTAAAATTGCAAGAGGCCACCAGATCCTTCTCTGATCGAATGTCAAGTAACCTCTTAAGAAGAGCTATGCCGCCAAGCTCCGATGAATGGAACCTCAGCATTGATCCTGAAGAAGGGAAATCACCTAAACTGCGCCAACTACAGAGGAATCAGCCTACTTAAATCGGTTACAAGATCCTCTCTGCCGTAATATGTGAACACCTGAGGCCTTTCGTCGACAATCTGATTGGTCATTTCATTATCAATGTGGCGTCAGACCACAGACGATTCAGGTGGCGCACACAAGTGGAAGAGGACCTCAATCAGTTTGGAGTGCAAAACTGGAGACGGCTAGCTAGGGACCGAGCTGACTGGCGGAGACTGTTGATTGAGGCCCAAGTCCACAACGTGGACAAGGGACTGTAGCTCCACCGTAAAGTAAGTAAGTAACGAAATCACAGATTAGGAATCGAAACGTACATTTGTGAGCTTGGCTTGGCTAGATGTACACGATCATTTTATCCGGGACACATGAGGCTTTGAGCTAGTTCCAAAACTTAGGAGAAATTTTCTGAACATCACCCACTGTCCACTACCTCTGAATCCATTCCTCATAGACTTTAGACGGATAGTGAGAAATTATTAAGTGACATGACAAAAGTTTAGAAAAAACAGTCAAAATTTATTCATCAATTTTATATTTCTCATTTCACCCAACGCAATTTCACCAAACCCCGAACTGATTAATGTCCAATAATCTCAACAGCCATATTCAAGCTGCGGCCACGTTGTGACTTCAGGTGAATTGTTGCATTACGGAATCCTGGACCGCCGCGAGTCAAATACCCAGAACCGCCAGAGTTGCCCTTGGTAAAATCGATTGCACGAACAGCGGTAATTGTACGGTTGGTATTCTAGAATTAATTGTCAGTTATTTTGAAATCGCGATTGTCAAACAACATACCTTCGGGTAGAATTCAACATCACGAGTCACAACACGGAACAACTTCCAATCCAATGACACAATTTCACGATGCAGAAGTATGTCCTTGGGCCCAACAACGCCCCAGGTGGAATTTGTGCCCTCTGAGACAGCCAATAGACATGCAGTCACTGCAATGAAAGCCATTACTCCAAAGTATTTCATGATTGTCGTTTGGTTTTGAACGGTTTGTCTTTCGAAATTATTTTAGAGAACGCGAATTGGAACAAACTGGTTGTTTCGGAATTGTTACTGGTTGCGAATGGAGAGGGACCTTGCTTTTATTCCAATTGTCACAAAAAGTGGGAAAATGCAAGCACTCCAGGTGTGAGTGGTTTCATATTGTAACATCGACAGAGGGTGTTATCTTATCGCAGACATCTTGAGACTACAACGTTCTATTCTATGTGACTCCCGTAAAGACAAAACACAAGACTCAAGTGAATCATGCTTTTAATCAATTCCCATCACCAGTTTGTTTTGAAAAGAAATCAATTAAGATTGCGACTTTCCAAGTGAAGCAACAACGCAAACACTCGTATCTTACTGTTAATTAGCCCAAATTTGACGAAACAAGAATACATTCCTGTTCCGACTTCTTAGAATCTAAATGGAAACATAGACAACGATTTCGAAACCTTTCGCTTTAATGTAACAAGAGTTAATTTCGAGTTAAATCGGTAATCAAATCAAACATCCACTTGGGTTGATCCTTCGGCACCATGTGCCCAGCATTCCGCACCATTACTTCGAGTAAGTTGCCAGCCCGTTTCTTGTAGCCAGCGACTACCCCATCAACTTTCCACACCTCCCGCTTAGCTATTTTATAGATGTAGTCGTCTTGGAACTTTAATTTTTGCAGGTAATTCTCAGTCAGGGGATAAGCGACTATTATGTCGAGCTGTCCGTTGTAGATGCAAACTTTGTAATAATTCAAAATGTCGGACACCCAAGGAGCCACAGTATCCATTACGTCTTGCTTAAGATGTTCCTCAACCTTGTTTTCGGAATCCAAGTCATGAAACGTCTTGTTTCCGACATGAATCGCTCGCCTGGTCTCCGATTTCTGGAGATATTTCCCCATCGCGTCGATTTCTTGGTCTTCCTCTGCCGTTTGTAGGTAGTTGAAATAGCTGCTATACCCTGTGAGATTCTTGAACAAGCAGTCTTTGGCATTGCCATCGATGTTCATTAGTCCATCAAACAGATCAAATGCGCAGGTCATGTCACGAGTGTGGATGCACTTAATAGCCTCCGATTCGACTCTTTGGAATCGCTGCGCACTAGACAAGTCTATGAGACCCAATTGGTAGAGATAGTCTCCATAGTTCAACTGGTGCAGCGGATCAGAGAGTCCATTGCCAATGGCAACTCCCTTCAGGGGAATATTGACATCGTTATTGTCGATCGAGTTCTGTGCATGATGCATGTAGTAAGCCAAAGCTGGGATATACTTCCCGGCGTAGGATTCACCGGTTATCCAAAATCCAGCGGTCAACTGAAAGTCAAACAGCTGGAACAATTGTTTCACGGCTTGGTAGAGATTTCGGGCAACTTGGCGTTCGTTACGTGCGTAGCCATCGTCGTGGTCTGTGAAACTGAAACCAGTGCCCACCGGATTATCAATGTAAATCAAATTGAATGCCTCGCTCCATGAGTAGTGCTTCCTGCGTTCAAGTTTATTCTTTTTGAATTCGAATGGGCCGTTTTCTTGGAACAGACCAAACATGGAAGATGCTCCCGGACCACCTTGTAGCCAGAGAACAACAGGAGCATAAGGCTGGTCGTTTTCGGCTGGAAAGTACCAAAAGAACAAATTCGAATTAAATGTCTTGTCCACAGTCAAATAACCGGAGTAGCTGGTCACATTCAGGAATTGAGTGCCTTTTACTTCGGCTGCTGCTCGAGCGGCTGATATGTTGTTCGCTTCTATCATCGGGGTGAGGAAAAGCGGCTCGCCGGGCTGACCTCCATCGTGATAAGCTTTAAATCGAGGATAGGGATTGATAAACGCACGACGATAAGGTTTGGAAGGTGATGCAGCGCTTGAACTGATTAACAATAAAATAGAGATGGAAAGCACGAGGAAAAGGCAACGTTTTAGAGCCATTCTAGAGCAATAATGCACTGAAAATGTGTTTTGTTAATTTTATATTTGATTTGCGGAGAATCTCTAAATACCTTTGTCTCTGGAGGGATGGAATAAATAAAAACACACGATTAACGTTTTCTTCGGACTGAGTGATCGATGACTGGAAAACAACTGATACTGGACGAACGGCAAATACAATTGAAAGTAATCAGTAAACAAAGCAAGAGGAAGAGATATATGCAAATCAATTGTGATTGGGAATGCGGTTAGGGCAAGTTATGGGATAGAGAAAACAAAGAAATTCTTTACAACAAAGTTTTGTATTCATGACTATAATTGTTTTCCTAGTCCGACGAGTCTACAGATTAGGATCTTTATTAATAACCGTCTCAAGTCAGTTCAGCCCTTCAGTGCACCAGTTTCTCAAGTCATGTTGGTTGAGGTCCTCTAATATACATATATGTGTGTGCTAACTGAGTCGCGGCTGTTCTCTACTGCATTGTCCTTAAGCCTTGGATTTAAAAAACCTCTAGGCGGAGATTTTCCGATCCGTCCTCAATCAACCCCAAGACCCAATGACCATCTTTCCTGCTACCGAACTTGGATTCATCGATTTGGACGACCCGTTCGACACCACCAATTTTTGGCGCTTCTTCTTGCCACTGCAAGAAGTCGTCGACGATCACCTCGCGGCAGTAACTGAACCAGTCTGCGATGGTTCTCGTCGACAAGATAGTGACGGACGTTGAAAAATCTTCTGCCTGCACCTCTTCATAAGGGGTTTTCTTGGCAAAACAATAAGTGCGAAAGAACTCTTGTTGCACCGGTATCCTAGCGTTCTCAAACCAATTGCCCTTCGCTCTACTTATTTTCGTTTTACCCTTACACGCCCCTTTCTGGCACTTGAAGTATCCTAGGGAGCCACCATCTTTGTAGAGGAACATTTGAGTCTGGTGCTTCGGACAGAGTCTTGATTTGGGCAGCATCCCCTGCTCTTCTGCGAACCTAATACTATTATCTTCTCCGTCGAGAAGACGGCATATCGTACCAGCTCCTAAAAATGCATATTTTAATAATAAAATAAGTTAATAAATTATGTAATGTAACTTACCACTTCTTTCGATTTTCTGCAATTGCACGTTGGGTGGTTGTTGGTTCCTCAGAATGTTGTCGCTTTGATTCTTTACTTTTGAGTGATCAAGATGGTTGTGGTCCTCTAATATCTGTGTGCGCCAATTGAGTCGCGGCCGTTCTCTAATGTATTCTCTTTAAGCTGTACATTCTCTCAAAAAACGTATGAAGCAGTTCTTTGATTTATTTCTTGTGAGCGAGAACGTGCGACTAATATGAACGTCATAAAGAATTTCCAGTTATAAGATACTGAGGGGATTCCCCATATAACTCTGATTTCGCTTTCCATTGGACGTCCAGAAGCATTTGGAAGAGTCCAGATTCCAGAAGTCTCCTAAAACCATTTCATTGGACTGACTTTTACAGACGGAATGCTTCTGATAAGAGCACATCTCTTCCGTTTTGAAAACAGAATGGTCAGAAGAATCAAGAATGACACATTCATCATTACCCGTTCCATTAGGTTTGTTCGATGTGCGCTCTGGGTCGCTCTGATTTCGCATTGAGCTGTTCGATGTCGCTCTTTTTTCGCCCCGGTGCATTCCACCGTGTTCGATATGTATTCAGTGCTCGCACCCGTAGCGCTCTGAATCGCCACAAGTTTTTTTTCGGGGCGAGAATTTCGGAGCTGTTCGAATCAGCTGTTGCTGAGAAAAGAAAAACAGGGCACTACTAATGCGTTCGATGTGAAACCAAACCCAGAGAAATTTTTCAGGTTTTTGTCAGCTCCGTTCAGGGTAGTGACAAGCACCGGAGCGCCCCGGGGCTGGTAACATTGAACGAACCTATTATAGGCAGAAGAAGAAACGTCAAAAAAGCTCAATGGAAAACGACATGAGACTAGGAACTAGGAACTTATAATTTTCCTTAGCTTCAAACCAGTGCAATTTGCAAGACGGTCTCATTGTTGTATTAGAAAAATATATTCAAAGGTTCTAAAGAAAGCAAAAGGAATCTGCAATTTTCATGTGCAAATAATTATTTCCAGCACTGTACAAAAAATTTAATAACGCCACCTACAATTTCAATACAGCAACTGTAAAACTCTCAATTCGCCGCAGAAAAATAAGCAAGCGAGCAAGAAACTCATCCAAAACATATGTTTCTCTCTTTCACTCCAACGCTTTTTCGCAGCAACGAGAAAAATTCCACCCAAGTAGACCTCTTTCATATGCAGTGTGACGACTTTTCAAAATGACGGCTTCCCGTTAACACAAGAAATTAATTTTCTCAATTATTTCTAATTCGACAAGAGAAAAAATACATAAAATAATTTAACATAACGAATTTATTAAGAGCAGTGCGTGTTTCAAAAATATAATTGATCCGAAAAATCAATCGAAACGAAAGTTTTCTAAAAACGAAACTCGATTTATTGAAGAATTGAAAAGAAAAAAAAACCTAAAAGCGAGAGAAAAATCGAAAATGCAAAGTTTTAAGTGTGTCGGTGCAGGTCGGTCTCGCTCTTGGTGTATGTAGTGAAGTGAATCTGCGAAAAAGAAAATTTTCATTTCCTCCTTGCTCTCTCCCAGCTCTCCCTGTCATCATTTTTGTCCTTACTTCTGTCTTTTGCCTCTGTGTGTGAACTTCTGTGAAAAAGGAAATATTAAATTAATTCAAAGCAGAAAAAAGGTGTGTGTGGTTCAGAGAAAAAATATTTATTTACATTCATATGCATTCCCCTTCCCCGTGTGCCTATTGCCTAATTGATTTAAGTGCAAATTAAAGTTTAGAAGAGCAACTGAAGTGCGAACAAAAAGGAAAAATAAATCAGAAAAAAAAATTATATCATTCCGTAAAAATTGTCAACACGTCGCCGTCGTCGTCTTCGTTGGCCTACCAGTTGTTGGTCGTGCGGGTTCGTTCGGTTACATTGAGCGGCGAGGTATTTTGCACTAGCGTGACAAGGACAAAGTGATTAGCATCACCAAGTCGTTCTTTTTTTTTGTATTTATTTATTTTTGGATTTCGCTTTTTTTTCAAATAGAAAAGCAAATTGTCGCGTCCGAAAAAGCCGTGCGCAATCAACAAATTGAAAAAAAGGATAAAACAAGGATCGAATTAAATTGTGATTTAGTTTTTTTTCCTCCTCTGGGCGGAAGATAAAATTGCTAAAAGGTGAGTACAGCTACTTTTGTTGAAAATATTGTGATCGACGTGGTTTTTGCAAAGGAATGTTCATTGAAATCAAGGAAGGAAATGCCTTGCCTGAAGCATGAGTCACTTTAATGGCTTCTGCAAAAAGCCAAAAACCAGCCCAAAAACATTGAAATCCTTTTGAGTTTGTTTTATTTTCATTGAAGATGAGTCCCGGCCAATGGCACAACATACAAATTTATTGCCATTTCTACCTACTTCCTGGCAATGCAGCTGTTTGAATTGCCTCTATTGGAATTTCTTCTTCTGGTTCTCATACCATCACGTATTTTCTTTTTCGCTCGATATCAACCTACCTTGTGGATTTTTGGCTTGCCAGCTTGAGACCAAATCTAAACCCAACCCACCCTCCAGTGAATGAATAGCTTCTCACTCCAGACTGTTTGGTGACTACCTTATGTACTTTTTTTCTATTTTTATTGAAATTTAGCTGCAGTCATGTCATTAGGTTGATTTTTTTGGCACTCGTAGGTTTTTGTTTGAGTTTACAAGGCTAACTGTGGAAATGAATGAATATCCTGCCTTTCTTTCACTGATTTTGGTCTAGATTTTTCGATGTTTACCTCCTTTGGATTATTACTGCATTTTACCTATTCAAGCAAATATCTCAAGCTGAAAAATACATTCAAGTTACAAGAAGAATCTAGCCGCGTTCCAGAGAAAATTCTTGCGGAGAATAGTTGGGCCCGTTTGTGAGGAAGGACGTTTCCGGAGACGAAAAAACACTATATAGAAACTCTGATGACAAAAAGTAAGCTTGGAAGACTGCGGTGTGCTGGACACTTATCTACCTATCATGAGCAAAGAGGAACCGGCCCGCAAGTACAATTCATGGAAGGCAACAACGCGACAGACCAAATTTGTGCTGGAAGCTTTGGAACATTTTTAAATTTTTATAAATTTACTGCAAGAATTAAATCAGTCTGTCTGTATATTAAGGTTTCTGGGCCTCAAGTTTTAAGGAACTCATCTAGAAGTGACCCCAACGGTTGTGAAACTCAATTGGAAGCTTAATTCTGGTCCCACGGGAGATAGAGCCCCCTGAACAGTTGGTGTTCCAGAAAGGTAGGTCTCTAATGTTTCAGTCTATCTATGACGTAGGCCAATTACGGGAGCATCGTGGTCGCTGTTGGTTGCCCAAAATGGCGGGAATACATGGTATCCTTGGTTTTTGCGCAACGCTTACGAACCTTGAGTACAAGAAGTGTTAGATAGATCACGAACATCAACAAGGTGGGTGCAAACGCCTTAACGTGGCACTAATTGCTACCAGGGTAATCTTGTATTGTCTTCGGATGTTGGTCAGCACTTAATCTAACTCCGTCAGGCTGGATGAGCTTGTGAATGTACCGGACACGAACTTGTATGTAACGAAGCGTCACAGTCCACGCCCTACTACCCCGATCAAAGCAGCCATCAAAAATAAAAAAGATTACAAAAATAAAACTCTGTACAGCCGGACTAAACAGAGAATAGCCGTACCGCTCGGACTATAAATCTTCTCAACTTACATGCCACAGATGATGTCAACCAATGCAAGCACACACATTATTCATATTTTTAAAATTTAAGATTTTTTTTGACCTTTTATAATCCACTGATAGTTTTTGGTGAAAAGTTGCAAAGTAGGAGTGGAATTTTGTAGGAAAAGGAGCAACTTTATCCCACTGCTACTAGTTGAATTTGAATAGCCATAAGTTATGGTGCTTAGAGCAAATAAGACTGTTCCTAATTATGTCTGGTCTGAATATTGTTTTTGCTTTTTTTCCCTTCTCCTTTCGAAAATCTTCCTCGCTTTGAGGCAGCGGCTATCGCTATTCTACTTCTACCTCGTTCTTAGAAGGGGCGCGAAATTAGGCCCCAAAAATAATTATGAAATAAGGCCCTAAAAATATAAAAAAACACAAAACAACATAAACGAAATTTGTCAAATTTTGGGCTTTGGGGTTTTGTTTCATTTTTTGTGGCCCATTTTCATTTTAATTGGAACATAGTTTCAGTATGAAATAAGGTTCTTGAATCTTGAGCACAGATGAGTTTAAAAGGGAGATGGAAAACCGATCTGTCAAAATGACAATGCCTACAAGCTATGGATCATAGTCATTGCCATAGTATGCGTTTTTTACCAATACTATCACAGTAAATATGGTCCTACTACGACCACCTCATTTTTGCTGTTTTTTCTCATTTATTCAAAGACACGAAGTAACAGTAAAATAAAATTTGCGGTATCCGGAGGGTAGAACGTAAGTCAGATCTCCGCGATTTTTGTCGCGGCGATATCGCAGCAATATCGCAACTATTCAGTGCACACTTGCGACATTTTACCGCGGGTTTCAATGTTTAGATTGAGTTTGTCTTTCAAAAATGGACTTTTACAGGAAGAAAAGAATTATTTTCGCGCACCTGGTGCATAAATATTATGTTCTTAATAAAAAGAAACGACGTCACTGACGTTAATGACCATCGGCTAACAAAAGGACTATTTTATTCATCGTTTAAAAATATAAGACAAAATCCTGAACATTTTTTTTAACTATTTTCGAATGAGTGTAAGATCTTTTGATGAGTTGGCGGTCAAAGTCTTACCAAAAATCAAAATCAAATAAAAAGAAACCAGTATCAAAATCATCCATAGTTTCCCTTTCGATTTGATAAAAACTTGCGGTAAAAATCGCATGTGTGCACTGCACAATAGCAAACAATGTACTACAAGACACAAATGCGATTTTTTGTCGCCGCGACATCGCAGCGATATCACAGAAACTTTTGCGACATTTTACCGCAGAAATGTCGAAGAAGTGTCGCTGCGATATCGCAAGTGTGTGTGCACCTGCACCTGCACCAATCCATTTGATTTTTTTTTTTTACCTTGTGTCGTAAAAGCGGTATCGCATTGATATCGCCGCGACAAAAATCGCGTGTGTGCACCGGGCCTTAGCCTCCGGCACTGGATAATAGTTAACATCCGTGATTTTGTTGAGATTTTTCGTGACTATTTTGGTGACTTCTTTGAGCTTCTGGGCATCGTATTTCTTCTGCGGCGTGATATTTTATTGATTCGATTTTAATTTTCCAAATTGACAATTTGAATTTTGAAAACACACTGTCAACAGTTGCAACAATGTGTCATTATAAGTATTGCCAGATAGCAATTATTTGCAAAATTTAGAAATGGAGACATCACGCAGCGCTGTTCTGCATGCAGAATTTGCTCCCATAAGAGCCTGTTATTTTTAATTTTGCTGCGCAGAAATTCTGCACATCTGTTTTCAGCTTTAATTTCAATTAAGTTTAAAATCAATTTCAAGCCGAGTTTTTTGCTGAAGCGCAGCAGAATTATAACTGTCCTTGTCCTTGTTGCAGGGATATTGTGCAGGACACAATTCAAGTACACATTTGTTAATAGTTTGTGGTAACATCACCTTAAATAAAGTGAAAAAGACCTTATTTGCTTTTTCCAAATGTTGGTGATTGGGTACAGTAACAATTACGGAAAAAAATTTGTCTAAAAGAGGATCAATTTGGGGTGTGAAAATAAAAAAAAACGTTGGCTCTGTAGAGCAATCTATTATTATTATTATTATTATTATTATTGTTATTATTATTATTATTATTATTTATTAACACAAAATTACAAATTTAAAGCTTATATCTTTAAGAGCAAAGGCTTTCCGCTCAAAAAATAATATAATGACTTATAAAGTACTCTTATTATAATTGAGGTAGTTTTCAATTTTTAATATATTTACAGAATTAATGGTATTTAAAAATGAATAGATATTTTGATTTTCCGGTAGTATGGCATTGATTTTCTTTGATAAACTGCATGTTGAGTCGCCAAGAAGATGAGAGATATTAATGTTATTGTTGCAGGCTGGACATATCGGTGGGTTTTCGTGTTTTAGTATGTGCTGATGCGTTAGCGAGGTGTGTCGGTGTCCCCAACGTAACCGAATAAAGTTAGAAATACCTTTTCTGGATAAATTTGGTGGATAAATGGGTGTTTTCCGATTTGTGTTGATTTTGGAATAGTGATTTTCGTACGAATTCCAGGTGCGGGTTCTGTTATTTTGAATCACTTGGTTTAAGTGCCTTTTGATGTCTTTTTTTGAAAATGCATCAAATGTAAGCACAGGTAATTTACTGCATAGCTTAGCGGCTTTATCAGCGAATTCGTTGCCAATAATTCCAATGTGGCTAGGAACCCACAAGATTTTTATTTTGTTAGCGTTTTTGATGACAAGATCTCGTAAGTGTAAGTGGTTCACCAGGTTGCTACTGTAGTTGGGGTTGGATATGGCTTGAATAACTGACAGGCTGTCTGAACAGATCACTAGCTTGGCACTGGGTGATTTTGTTGCAGTTTTGCATGCTTGAAGGATAGCCAATGCTTCTGCAGTAAAGATGGAGGCATAATCAAGTAGGATACCTGTCTTGATCACTGTGCCATTTTCATCTGTGTTGGCAAAATATGTGTTGGTGGCGGATTTTGAACCACCATAATATCGACATAATGTTATCGAATCATAACAATCCTCACAAGGGCTTATGACTTGTGATTCCTCACAAGGGGGAGAATCAGGCTGTGAGAGTCTATAGAAGAAAAACTGAAAAAGTAACTTCTTCTTAATATGCATTCGTGACAAGAACCCAAAAAACTTGTATTCCCCAAAATGGAGTCATTATCTGCTTCATGCGAATAAAACAGTAATTTCGCTCTCATTTTCAGCACATGACCTTTGAACTGCTGTTACTCTTATTTGCAGTCATATCAATTCCATAAATGTCATTGTAATTAAATTTATTACGCAAACTTGAAAGCAATAAAACTTCTTCGCTCAAATTTTCCGGCTTTGATTTTGCACACAACAGAAAACAATTTATTTTGCATTGACTAAACAGAGAGAACGGCAAAAAAAAAAAAAACAAGAAACAAAACCATCAACTACGAAATAATTACGTCAACGCTAAAAGAAAATGAAACTAATAAAATTATCGACCAAGCATCATCATCACTAACCTGGTCTCGTGTTGTGTTTGTGTCTTGTGTGTTTTACTTTGTGTCGGTCGTCCTCGTGTCGTCGTCTTTCTGTTTTTTTTTTTTATCATCCGCAAACTTATCAAGCTCTACCACTAAATGTGTTTTATAGAGAAACTGAGGAACCACAAACATATAGAAAATATAAATAACGACTCCACCCTATTTAGTAGTTTTGTTGGTAGTTGTTGGCTGTTGCGAATTGCGACGTCATTTTTCTTTAGCCCCATATGACATTTGCCTTGAAAGTCTTTCACTTGGATTTGCTTTTATCAACATGTCGCTTTGCCTACTATTTGTTTATGTTTTTGTGATTCTTTAGGGTTCTCCAACGTTGCTCCCTAAGTACTGTTATGTACTTTTTGTTTTTATGCATTTTATTTTATAAATTAAAGTTTTTTTTGAACAAAAGAACATTTTGAATTAGAAGCAGGTACTTTTGAGTGAGTGATTTTAAAAAATGTTTTTGAAAAGCTCAGAACTCATGCCTCTTAGCTGGTGAGCGAAAAATATTTTATTCATTAAAACTGTAATTTTAACAGCAAATTGAATGCGGCTTTAAGACAAACATATTCCCCATAGGCCTGACAAATGGTAACAAAAAAGTAGGCGAGTTTAATTTACCACTAGTGGTTACTGAACTCATCCTGAACGACTGGACGGATTTTGATAAAATGTTAAGTGTGCATTCAGGTTTGGAGGTTAGTGCGAGGGGCTAACAACCACTCCACAGTGAAAAACTTGAACGTTATGAGAGAGAGATATCAGCCTCGGATAATGAACCCCCTCCTATGGTAACCAGACCCGGAACGACAACGGACTACGCATTGAGAGTTTGTACCTGGAATGTAAGAACCCTCTACACTCCAGGTGCAACTCAGAAACTTGAATCTGTCCTCTCGCAGTATAAGGCATTTATTACTGCGATTCAGGAAATACGATGGATAGGATCAGGGACAATGAAGAGAAAGAATTGCGACATTTATTATAGCTGCCATCAAAGATTGCATATATTTGTATGCGGATTCGTTGTGGGAAATCGGCTTAGATCGAAAGTCATGGATTTCAAGCCAATAAGTGATCGCATGGCTGTGATCCGCATCAAGGCCACACTACAAAACATCAGTATAATATGTGCCCGATGATGCTGAGGAGTCTAGCAGGGAGGATTTCTACGACCTCCTGGATAGAGCCTACGGAGCCTGTCCAGAGTACAACGTCAAAATCGTACACGGAGATTTCAATGCAAAAATCGGGAAGGAAGATATCTTTGGCGGATTAGTTGGAAAGCACAGCGTCCACGAAGTTACAACAGATAACGGCTTCCGACTAATCGACTTTGTTGCAGCTCGTAATACGGTGATAAGTACCACTAGGTTTCTAAGACGAAAGATCTACACAGCAACCTGGCGATCTCCGGATGATCGAATCACCAACCAAATCGACCATGAGCTAATCGGCGCAAGGCAAGCATCCAACATCCTGAACGTACGCACTTTCCGAGGAGCAAATGTCGACTCTGACCACTTTCTGGTAGTGGCTAAGTTTAGAGCTCGAATATCAAACGACACAAAAACACGTGCGGCCCAAAGAAAGAAGTTCAACATCGGTTGCCTTAGCACCTCGGAGAATGCCAGAGACTACAGTGAGCGCCTGAGTGAGTGACTCTCCGCCGTCCTCCCACAGACGTCAACACCTTGTGGAACCAATATCGCGAAATAATAAAAAATGTAGCCGAGACCACCATTGGTTACCAGCCACCCCCGAAAAAGAACCCGCGGTATGATGATGAGTGCGCGATATTGAGAAGAGAGACGGAAAATGCACGTTTGCAGATGCTGCAACGGAAAAAAGAGCAGCAAGAGAAGAGTACCGCACAAAAAGGAGAAATGAGAAAAAGAAGGAAGAAAAGAGCATCTGCAGTTTCTCAGCTCAAAGATCTAGGAGAGTCTCGGGTCTCAACACCAAGCGTTTCAGAACCGGGACACAGGCTCTTCGAAACAGTGAAGGAAACCTAGTCACCGAAGCACAGGGAATTGAAGATGTTTTCAAGCAGCACTTCCAACAGCTGCTGAATGCGCATAATGTCGGGTGAGCCAATGACGAAAAAGAAGCAAGACCAGTCAATGAAGACCCAGTCTCAGACCCCAGCACAGAAGAGGTAAAAAGAGCCATCCAAAAGCTAAAAAAAGTCCGCCGGGTTGGATAGTATACCTGCGGAACTCTTTAAATATATAAAGGAGGTGTTTTGAAGAACCGCATGCATCAGGTCATCAACAAAGTGTGGGAGGAAGAATGCAAGTCAACTGACTGTTCGATAAGCTCCATATGCCCCATCTACAAAAAAGGCGATCCTATGTCATGCAAAAACTACCGAGGTGAGCGTCTTAAACCGTTCGGCAACACAATACTCGGCACGTACGAGTGTGGCTTCAGGCCAGGCAGAACAATGATACTCACACTGAGACAAATCCTGGAAAAGACCAACCGAATTTCAAGTCGAAACCCACCATTTTTTCATCGACTTCAAAGCTGCTTATGATAGCATCCACCACCAAGAGCTTATGATGGCGATGTCTTAAATCGGGATCCCGAACAAATTGATCCAGCTGGAGCAGCAATTTCGAGGTAGTTAAGGAGTTCACCTACCTTGGACCAAAAACATCAATCCCACAAAAGACACCTTAGTGGTGATCCGAAGAAGAATTACCCTAGCGAACCACTTCTGCTTCGGTTTGGCAAAACAACTGGGTTCAAAACTCCTCACTTGAAAGGCAAAGTGTCTGCTATACAACACCCTGAATGTACCAGTCCTACTCTACAGTACCGAGTGTTGGACGATAAGTAAAAAAGGTGCACATTCGAACAAAAAATTCTTCGACGGATTTTCGGTCCCTGATGCGACGATGGCACCATGGTCCTTGCGAGTACCAGGTTTCTGGCCTAATTGCTATACTCTCGTTTCGAGGTGCTAACATCAACTCCGATCACTTTTTTGTTGGTATGATGTTCCAAGAGCGTATTGCTAACAGAAAACACAAAGCATCAGCTTCTCAGACTCGAATTAAGACGGCTGTACAATGAAAACACCAGCAACCCTCACGCCTGGAAAGTTTTTACGGAACAATACGTGCTAGGAGACAGCACGGTCTCTACTACTACATGGCAGCTCGCTAAACAGACCAACACAAAAAAACTATTTCTCTCCTCAATTTCAGAAATTTGTTTCTCAACCACTTTCCCTTCAAGCGAACTCAGACTCAGGTCACGCTTTACTCAAATTGAAAATACACTGAAAATGCACACTGCAAATTACAGCGAACATAACAACAGTGTCTAATGGTGATTGACAGTGTCTCCTATCTTGACACGAATGCATCACCCGATGTACCTTCGAGTCCATATAAGTGATCCACTCACGCTTTTTTGCTTTTTTTTTTCTTCATCTCCGTTAAGCACCAATGTATGTCTCCATATGTTCATGTGCACTGGGAAATTTATCGAGGCCTTAAAGTAGGTGCATATGGCAAAGTAACCATTTAATGGCTTCTGCTCTATCAACTGTTTTCTGTCCCCAAAATGTGTCTCTCACGTAAGTACATGTGTAATGTCTGAATCTGAACTATCTGCTGCATGCAAATGCAAAACTTACAGACTTTGTTTTTTCCTACTGTCTGTTTGGCTCTGTTTGTTCTTCTTTTCTCCATTTACATTGATTGAGACAAAGTCGGGGAGATGCATTGTGAGTTTTATGTCTGTGTTGCATTGTAAGAGATGTACACAGATTTTCCTTCATATTGCGATATGTGATTGAGGAAAATACCGTGTGGTGCTTTGCGATGAAGTAAGCAAACTGAAACTGAACCACTACCACCGGGTGCTCAGATGAAGTAACTCTGCTCCTCTCGTACAAGTGGCAGCTTGAATTGCTTTTTGGCAAAGTAAAAAGAAGATCGAAGTCGTATTTGGGACAAACGTGAGCGTAAGCAACGAATTTTCAGATTTTCCAATCTCAAATAATATTTCTAGACATCAAATATTCAGTCTAAAACACTTTGAACTTCGAGAACAACAAACATCCTTCGATGCATTCCCGCTTGTTCCAGTAGAAACATGTTGCAACCAGTGTTCAACACAACAGATGAATACACACATACACAGTCAAGAACTAAGAAAAGGCAAGGTTGCACATCTTTGTAATCTCTTGCTTCACGTATCAGCTCGAAAAAAGTGCAGATCGCTTCGAACCGATTGCAACCCATCTGCGAGGAATATGTTCCAACATTGGTTTGCTAATTATTGCAGTAAATGTGCAAAAAACAAGGCACAGCAGAAGCTCAAAAAAGAAAAACTCACCAAATATTGACACAGAGTACAGAAAAGATGGTGTACTGCGGTTGGCATCGTCTGCAAACAAACCTTTTTTTGTTTGTATGACGGAAGCACACAAATTGACCTGTTAAGTTGGTGAACTCATTTTTATTAAATGTTTTCCTCTTGCACTCAATTCTTTGAGACAATTCGCAGTGTGGGGGTGTACCCTCGTAGTTTGTTGCAATTGCTCGGTTGTTGTGCACTTGCCAATTTATTGCGAAGCTTTAATCCTACTTTCAAGTTTTCAAGATTCTGCCTCTGCAACGAGAGAACTTTATTTTTTGTTTGAAGTGATGGGAGGTGCCGGATTAAAGAGGGTTATTGTACTGAGAACAAGTGTTAGCGCTTTAACTTTGACAACATAATAATTGAGGAGAAAACTTTTCTGTAGGCTTTGGAAAGAAAGAATTTCTATGAAACTTTAACGGAACTATAGAAGATGTTTGTGTGGATGATAGGCTTAACCGAAGCAAACCAAGTCGGTGCGGTCGACAGCGAAAGAAAAGGCAAAACTGTGGACCAATTTACAGCTGTCTAGCATTTTTCTGCTATTTCTGTGTGATTTTCTTTTTTGTTGAGAAATAATCACTGGAGGGTGAAAAAATAACTCGCTTTAAGTTTGACCATAAAATTGCTGTAATTTTTTCTATAAAAATATTTTCGATTGCAAAATTGCAATGCTTACAATGAGAACTGGAGAGAAAAAGTCTGGCCTCAATAGGTTGACCAAGTACCTGTCTTAAGTTGTTCGGGCAGCCAGCCGTTGTCGAAAATCTCGCAATTGACTGATCATGATCATGCTACCAAACTGCATTCCAATTTTTTGCCGCCTACGCTTCCAAACCAGAAGGCTGATTCAGCCAGAACTTTTTGATCCTCCCTTAAACCCTCTTGAACTCGACCAAAAAAGTCGATGAGCTTACAGCAGTCCTCAATAAAGCCATTTAAACTGCCTGGGTAACTACAGTGAGAGGAAAGAAGAAACTATACTGGTGGGCTGCTGAACAAGAAACATTTAGAGGTTGTAGAAGACTTTTCAAATCCCCAAGATTGGGTTTCCTTTAAGAAATCCCTTAAAAAGATTGAAAAATAGTTGAAAATAGCCAAGAGATTCTCATGGAGATCCTTCTGTAGCTCAATAGAAGAATCTTCGGAGGCATCGAGATTAAGGAAGATTCTCTCGACAAATCCAACCATTCCCAGTAGTCTTAAAAACTCAGATGGTACATGGACCAACTCTTGCGAAGAAACGCTAACCCTGCTAATGGACACGCACTTCCCAGATAGCTCCAAATCTGTTAAAAGAAAAAACCCTCCTAGGTCTGGTATTGACTTAACTTTCCCCCAAGGTCTAGAGACAAAAGAAAAATTAACATGGACTCTGAATAGTTTCGAACCTTATGAATGTCCAGGTCCAGATTAAATCATACCAGCTGAGTTACAACATACCAGCGATATAACTTTGCCCATCATTGAGATGATTTTCAAAAGTTGTCTAGATCTGGTCATCCCCATACTGCGGACAAATGCTCGCATGTAAACCCTAAAGATCTTAGACCAATTAGCCTACCATCATTCATTCTTAAATCTCTGGAACGATTGATCGATATTCATTAACGTGAAAGCATTGATAAGAGACTATCTATGTGCTATGTCCCAGCATGCTTACTGCAAAGGGAAATCGGTAGATAAAGCTTTGCACACTCTGGTAAGAACTATCGAATACTCCCTAGAACAAAAGGAATACACTCTGGTTGCCTTCCTGGACATTGAGGGCGCTTTCAACAACGTTGACAAATCTGCTATCACTTCTGCTATGACGACCCTGAACGTCGAATACTCACTCTGTGAGTTGATTAATTTAATGCTAAAAAGCCAGGATCATCAACTCTAAGAAAGGATATTTTTGTACGGGAAAGTCGTGTCAGCAGAGCAACTCCGCAAGGTGGTGGTGTTCTGTCCCCTCTCCTGTGGAACATTGTAGTTACGAACTGCTAATACCCCTCGAAAAGTAATGCCACAGAGTGATTGCCGATGATGTTGCTATCGACGTCGCAGGAAAACATCCTAATACAGTAAGAGACCTCCTCCAATACGCACTTAATATGCTCACTAGATGGGCTGATCACTGTGGAGTGTGGACTTAATATTAAACCTCAAAAGACAGACCTCCTTCAATAAATGGTGTACCACTCATTTTTTTTTTTACCAATGAAGCCAAATATCTTGGTCTGATATTAGACAAAACATTAAGTTGGAAACCTCTAACATTCAAGAAAGAAGTAGGAAAGCTACAGTAGCTCTTTTCTCTTGCAAAGAGGCCATAGGAAGCAGATGGGGTTTTCAACCTCGCATAACCTATAACATCGGTCTATCGACCAATACTCATGTACGGGGTTGCAGTATGGTGGACTGCACTGGAGAAAGTCACTTACTGCGACAAACTCAGCAGAGTCCAACGCGCTGCATGTCTTTCCATAAGCGGGGCATTGAGAACCACACCCTCAGCAGCGGCGCCAGACACTCTCCTCCATATGACACCCCTCGATATCTTCATCAAACAAGTATCAGCGAGTACAGCTATAAGACTCAACGCCTTCTCTCAATGGACCAACAATAACGTGGGACATTCAATCATTTTTAACTTCTTCGGTCTTATACCAAAACCCCAATTTGGGAAAAACTTCGGGGTCTCCATTTCATCCAGAGCCGAATGCGAAGGAAGAAAATTCATGGAATTCAAATGATGGTGTTGGTAGTGATGTTTAATCAGAAAAGCTTAATCTAAGCCTTTCATTCCGCCTCTCAAATCATTGCAGCGTCTTCCAGGCCTAAATTTTAGCGATCAAAGAAGTTCTATCCTGGCTAAGAGAAAACGAGATATCAATTTCTGATATCCGCGTTTGATGGCTGTTCTTGACCTTGGTATTATTGTTTTCATAGAGAGTGGGTGTGGGGGTACATTAGGTACACTCCGATCATCCTCAACTTAAGCTACAGTCCTGGTGACTTTTTCTACCGTAGTCGCGTTGCCGTTTTTTTCCTAGATGTACATACACTGACACTCACTAGGATGAGGCCACATATTTTTTAATCGATTTTAGCTCTTTATACCTGCTGGAAATTTCTTACCCATAAAAATTTACTACATTTGATGAGGTAGATATTTTCTTAAAAGAAAGTCATAAAATTAAGGGATCAATAAGAAAAAACCGTTGGAATTTCGCTACATCAATTAAAGATCTACTTAAAAAGAGTATGAAAAAGTGCGTCACTTGGATGAGGCCACATGAAAATTCTTATAAAATATCAAAAAAATGAAAGAATTGTTTTCAGTTTTTGGTTGTCGAATATTTATCTATTAAGTTTTTCTCCATTAATAGTGACAATGAGTATGCCCCCCATTTTTTTATATGAACTCTATTAGACGGTTTGGAATGGAATCATAAAGTTTTTTTTTTTAAATAGTCAAGCGAAATCTCGTCCCAGGCATCACGGATAGCTTCAAATAAGGTGTCCTTGTCTACAAATTGTCTACTGCCTTCATTAACTTATCGAGATAGCCATGACCCTACGTTTTAAATGATGTTCCAGTCCGGTGAATAGGGCGGCCATGGCCTATCTTCTGATAAAATCCAGCTTTTGACAACCCTGGAAGGAAGTGTGGATGGGGGCATCGTCTTGTTGGAAAATCCAAGGCAGAGGTCCAAAAATATTTCATCGTCTTTAGCAATGACCATTTCAACAAGCATTTGTAGCTGTTTCAGTTCATTGTTGTAGAAAGAAACTCCAGCTCGATTTTGCCATAGTAGGTGATAGCTCCCCACACCATGACACCTGATGTACGGCTGTGATGTCTTCCCAAAATTAGTTCCTCTTTTCTTTAATCATGGAAATAAAAGTTGTTACCATCGGGTCCGTCAAGGTTAAACTTTTTTTTTATCCGAAAAGACAACGCGTTTCCATTGACTGCTCACATGTTCTGTTGCAAAGTTCATTCGCAGCTCCTTGTGTACTTGCTTTAGAACAGGTTTCTTTTTTAGTTCTCTTCTCTGGATAGTACCATTTTTTTTTTATTATCCTTCGGACTGTTGAGATACTGGCTGATACTCCGCTTTTGGACCTTATTTTAGTAGCTGGTTGAGTGGAATTTGCAGCAATACGTAGGACTAACTGCTTTTCTCGGGATGTTGTTGCTTGGGCTGTGCATCCTTTTTGTTTGTTTTTTTTTCATAGTTTTGAAGATCAGCAAGTAAGTTGTTTACAACTGTAACTGTCTTACTTCTGTTCAGCTTCCTTGCTATTTCTCTGTTTGAGAGTCCTATTTCCTTGAAAGCATCGATTTGTCCTCTTTCTGACACTGTCAACGTCTTTTCGGTACCCATTTGTTATTGAAATTAAATAAAAAGAGTTATTTATAAAACGTTCTTAAATATTGCAACCAAAATTTTGAAAAAAATCGCTGATGTGAACTCCGAAATATTCGCAATGGCCTCATCCTTGTGACGCATTTTTTTATATTCTTTTCAAGTAGCTCATTCATTAATTTAGGGAAATTCCAACGGTTTTTTTCTTATTAAGCCTAAAATTTTATCATTTTAGTTTTAAGAAAATATGTACCTTCTCTCATGTAGTAAAATTTTCCGGGTTAAACAAATTCTATCAAGCATACAGAGCGAAAATCGGTTGAAAAATATGTGGCCTCATCCTAGTGATTGGCAGTGTATTAGAAGTCCATTAGGATGCAAACAAACCAATTTTTTTTTCCTTACTTTAATGAATTGTTTTGTTCTTATTTCTTTCCAGGTTCCTTTTTCTTGAAAAGCTGTACGCCATGTGATTTTTGTGAACAACAAGCAGAAATTGTAGGTGTCAAAAAATGATTATTGAAAATATTAGAAAATGTGCAACACTACAACAAAAAGAAAATCTATAATCAAGAAATAATATTAAAAATTGAAAAAAAAGAAATCATTTTAAAAACTAAAAAAAAAAGAAATAAAATAAAAATCAACAGTTTTCCGAGTGTAAAAAAAAAGTTCACGACCATCCTGCAAAAATGGCGTACCGTAAGCCATCCGATTTGGATGGTTTCATTAACCTAATGCCAAAAGCCGATATGCGCGTTAAAGCAATACTCGCTGAAGATCTTGTAACATTTTTAAGCGATGAGAACAATTCCATTGTGTGCATGGATTTGGGCCTGCTCGTCGATGGATTGATGCCATGGTTAACTGGAAGTCATCATAAGGTGAGTTTTTTTATTTCTTATTTCACCGAACAACTTCGACAATAGTAATCAAACATACCCAAAAGTAATTGTGTAGGAAATGGCATTTCACATACTTCGCCGTTCGCCCACTTCCAACTCCTCCAATTTAAGTTTAATAAAGTTTAATTCTGATTTCTGTTTATTCTTTTAACCCAGTACATCCGGTGGTTGTGCCAAAGCCCCTCTCACATGAATTGGAGCTCATAAATAATAAAATTTAATGAAGAAGAAAGAAAAACAAACTAATTGACAAATAAGAGCATCAATTTTTATAGTTTCCCATACTCTCGTTTGCCAAAAAAGTTTTACTTTCTCTTCATCTGACATGTTCAGTTTCAGGCTGTATTTTGAAAGAAAAGTCTCATTAGTTTTGAATTGTCATCATAACCATTAGGCTAAAACTGTTTGGTTTCAAAACAAAGTTGCACCCACCCAACTAAAAATACTAAAATTGATGAAAATTATTGAAGGTAAAGCCAAATAGTTTTTCGTGTAGTTAAAAAAAAAAATCAAAAGCAAAATCACCTTATCCGTTGGCACATCAAGACCTGACGACTCCTTTGCTTACAAGCACGTTGATTCTCTTAGTTACGAAGGTAGAGGTCTAGCTCATCATCAATTCAATGAAGAATAAGAAGTCAGCAGATGTCGATGGTTATCTAAGATTGTCTTAAGACACTTACCGATTGAGGCAATAGACATCTGAACCACTTATCCAGAGCGTTGGAAGACAGCTGTATGTCACCCTTTCTCGAAAAAGGGAAAGGAAAATACCAATTCCTGAAATCTCTGGTCGATAAGTCTTCTGCGGAGCATCAGCAGAGTGTTCGAAAAGATCATTAATAGGGCTCTGACAAAGTGGGCTGCGGATAACAAACACAATAATTCCGGATAACCAGTTCGGCTTCAAGGCGGGACATGACACCATTCATGCCGCGTCAAAACTCGTTTCTGAAATCCAATGGAATAAGTCAAACAAACAATGCACGGGTGCAGTCCTGGCTCCTGGTCAGGGTTGGAAAAAAAACATGTTTTTTTTAAAAAGAACAAAACACTATGTTTTTTTTTGCAAACAAAAAAAACATGTGTTTAAAACAGTTTTATATTCTGTTTTAATTACTTTGTTTAAAACATGTTTAAAACATGTTTAAAACATGTTTTAAACATGTTTTAAACAAATTTTAAACAATATTATAATATAAAAACAAAAAAAAAATACTCATCAAAGTTTACTAAATATTTGATCATTTTTATTATAAGAGGTCGTCCATTAAATACGTTCGCACTTTTGGGTCATGCTGAGCGTGACAAGATGTGACAAGAGGGGAGAAGTAGGGGTCTACGTGAACGTGACGCTCGCCAAAGTTAGACTTAAAAAACTTAAGTTCATTGCCATTTTAAGAAATTAATCCAATAGAGTGCCACTTCATTGTAGCTTTTTATTTAAAAAAAATGGAATTAAAACAAAAAACATAAGACATAAAAGTTTTTTTTTTTTGGAACTTACTTACTAAATTCAGTTTACTTTTTTTATGTTTTTTATTTTATTTTCATTTTATCCTAAAATAAAGTGAATATATTTTTTATGTTTTGAAATTTGTGTTCTATCAATTAATTTTTTTTTTTTTTGTTAAGGGGGGGCTTTGTTTTGTGACGTAATATTTTGGAGGGGTTACAGCAAGTGTGACCAAACGTGACACCGGGGGGGGGGGTGGAGGGGGTCAAAACAGCTAAATTCAGCGCGACGTAGTTTATGGACGGCCCCAAAGAAGTAATCATAATTCAATCATAACAAAAAATATAATTACTACAAAATAAATGTGTTCTGTACTGGACCAGCTACAGTTATTTTGGACCGACCGACCGACTTTGGTGGTCTAAAACTATAGACTATAGGTTCTCTGCTAAAGGTAGCCCTGTAGAGAGATGTTCGCGAACAAATCTCATTTTGTTATGAGATAACCATAAGCGCAATGACTTGTTTCTCTTTTTGACACATCCTCACACTTTCAAGAATCAACATGAAATGATATTTGCCAATTATGCTTTTGCCGTGTAACGATAACGAATAACGAAAACGAGCATGTTCGGCAAAAATGTTTGTCGTTTAGGGCTACCTTAAGGCGAGTGCAAGTGCAGTTGACTCGCATGTCTCACAGGTCACAGTGGGTCGCAACCGCAAGTACCTACTGCTACACTGGAGATCCGAGATCAGTGAATATTTATTTTTGACTTAGGGATTAGGGTGAAAGCGAAAGGACCAACGACGACGCCGATGTTGTCTTTCTTTGATATGTTAGTTATGCCTTGCTATTTTTCGGTCGCAGCTACAGTTATTTTGGACCGACCGATGTTGATGGTGTAAAACTAAAGACTATGAATTCTTTGCTTAGGCGAGTGCATTCGAATCCTTCAAATGGGACCGTGGACCGAGTAAATAAGGTCTATATTTGTTGTTGTCGACAAATGTGTAATTTTGCTTCATGCAAAAAAAAAACGTAAAATCAAAGTAAGGTGGTGTGTGATGTGTTTTGCAAGAAAACAACCAAATTTAAAACGTCGCGTCGGTCGGATGAGCAATGATATTACTTGTTTTTTTTTGTATGTGTTTTAAACAGTTTAAAACAGTTTTAAACAGTTTATGTTTTAAACAAAATGTTTTTTTTATGTGGTGTTTTAAACAGTGTTTTAAACATTTGTTTGATGCTAGAGTGAAGGTTATTTTGGTGTCCAGTGGGATTCATATCAGATGGAGAAAATACGGGTGTTCGAGAGACCTATCTCCTGTGGCGGTGCAGCTGTAACGAAGTCACATGCTTTTCTTATATACATATATTTCATATACGGTATTGAACTTTGCGTCATACAATTCACACTCACTTCTTTCGGAAAATATTATAAGTAGACCAGTACAATAGTTCTTAAATCGCCTCTACTACTACTACCAACTATCTATGTACTTATATATATAATTGGTTACCTATTTAATCTGAAAAAGTCCGAAAATTTCATAACTGGCACTTCCCCCCACAAGCGGTAAGGGGTTTCCATAGTTCTAGTCCGTTTTTAATTGCCACCAGGGGCTTTGTTGCTGCTGATCAACGGTTAGCGCTACGGCTACGGCCCTCCATATTGATGGCCACCAGGGGCTTCGTACCTGCCGATCCGTGCCAACAGGGTCATTATATCTACCGATCCGTGCCACCAGAGGCATCATACCTGCTGATCCGTGCCACCAGGGACATTGTACCTGCAGATCCTTGCCACCAGGGGCATTATACCTGCCGATCCGTGCAACCAAGGACATTGTACCTGAAGATCCATGCCACCAAGGGCATTGTTCCTGCAGATCCTTGCCACCAGGGGCATCATACCTGCCGATCCGTCCCACCAGGGGCACTATACCTGCCCGCAGCCACATAACCCCAATCACCGCATCGTAAAGATTTCGTCCAAGGACCTGTCAAAACATACCGGAACAGCAATCAACGGCCGTCCAATAGAGAAAGCGCAGACCAGACCGCAACAATAACAATCAGACTTATTCTTATATATTAAGCTTTAGTAGTGTAAGGTTTAAGGTATAGGCTATAGGTATTCTTAATAAAGTTTGTCAAAGGGATCAGAAGACCTAAAGTTGAAGTATCGTGTTTCTTCAATAAGACCTTGATGAGACCGACGAGCAAAACCTAGGCTGGAAACTAAAGACATCATTATACAGTTAATCTTTTACCTCAGGAGGTTCATTACAGGAAGAGACGAGACAAGACGTCCTCGCACAACTCGGAGGAAAGCTTGAATTCAGTACGGATGTGACGGGCTCCTCAAACATCCTAAACGGTATTTTTTTTTTTCACCGAAAACTAAACTGTAACAAGACTTGGTCATGTTTATTTTTAAAACACTCGCAAGTTTATGAATATAGCAGGGGATTGATAAGGAGTCTAAAATCTCTCTCTCTCTCTCTAAAGAAGGTGGTACCTTCACACATTAGAGAAAGCTACCTAAGTCAGCATTTTGATTGGCTTATTGATAACCGTATGTCTGAAGCTTGTTCTCGTTGTTTTGTGGCAAACTTCATTAATGACGCGCTCTGTCAGCAATCTCCCACTCTCAATAAAGAACTCGAACGGATTCAAAGACCAATGTCAGTAACTTCTGTATAAGTTTTGTACTTTTTCATCCTAAATTAGCCTTGGTTACTACATATCTTGCTTTTGATTTCGTTTGTTATGACATAATTAGGGTGTACACCGAGTTTAAGTAATTTTTGAAAAACTTAGTCATATTTTTTTGCATTATTTGTCAAAAAGATGTCATCATGTCAGATGTTAATTCACATTATTCATGCAGTGGTGGTCCTATTCTAATAGCAATACACTCATTCTTAATGAACGTGCGTCGGTCGAGTCAACCATTTGGTGACTCAAAAAAATCCGCGTGTTTATTGTTTTTGAGAACGAACAATCACCAAAAAGGCAAGACATGTCTTAAAAATTGGTACGGAAATCAGATAGAGAATTGAGCTGCTGTATTGGAATTCCAGTCCCCACGTTTTATGGTACAACTGCGCCATATTAGGATTCTAGCTTGCCCCCGCTCGCCAGACCACCACCGTCCGGTCCGTCATGCAAACAACTTTTTTCCATTCATATTGGTACACATGCACATTACAGATTTGCATACATACTAAAAGTATTTGATGAGATATTATACTAGTTCAGGTTTATTTCGTTCGTCCATACCTTGGAAATGATGAAAAACAGCATTACGCGGAGGTTTTAAGCTTTTTCATTTGCTTAAATTTGAATCTCAGTTTTAGATCAACTTTCTACGAGATCAGAGTTTCAAATCAGTGCCAGAGTGGTGTATGTACCGTTGCATAAGTAATTTCACTCTTGTTATTTTTTTCCGGTTCAGTGCGGGTGGTGTACCTAAACCTATCTACCAAGTGAATAAATTATCATTTATACTCGAATGACATGGATGCATAATTATTTCGGTAGTTTTGAAGGACAATTCTGGAAAGTTCATTTCCCTTCTGGCAACAATTCAAATCACACAGAGAGGAGGTGCATCGTTAATTAATATTCAAGCAACATTTTCTGTTTCGTGTAAGTTTATGCAAAAAATTAAAAACATCATAATGCCACGCCAACGACCGCGACGACGACGACGGGCGACGGGAAAAAACGACTTCTTAACGGTCGAGAATGACAAACGATGATGTCATTGATTCTTACTACGCACAAGGCACAACATTCATAAATAATTTTTAAACATTTTTCTTCTCTTAATAAACTGTATGTCCGTTTAATTAAGCAATTTACCAACGTAATAGAGGAGTTATCTCTCTCAAATGGAAATCATTAAAGATGTGCGTGTTTTTTTGCTTCTTGTTTCTTTTGCTTATTCGCCTTTGCGCAAATCCTCTTCACATCACTCTTGAAAATGCAACGGATACACATTGGGTTCTGCTTCTGTTTTATTTTTAGATGAATTCAAAGAAATTCAAGTGTAAGGCAAAAATGATTATTTATTGAGATAAGCAAAAAAAGAAAAATTATTACGAGAGATACAAAAATGAAGTGTATCTCGACATTTAGAAACCAGACCACGCACAATATGGAGGAATGACGAAAAATGTATTAGTTTTGGATCTTAATGTTTTCATTGATTGGCAAACAAGGTGACGGAACATTTTGTGCCTACACCCAGTTTAATTGAGAATTCGTAATTACTGGCAATAACAAACATAAAACATTGACAGTTATTAAGCCAGAATTAAGGTGTGTCAAAATGTTGTGGTTGGAATTAAGTGCACCTACATCTCCATCTTGACAAATTGTCGCATTATGGGGGATAACCTCACAGCTCAAAAATATAGCAATCACTTCAAGCTTTTCATGTTTCTGGACAGTAATGTCATCAAAAACGTCAGTTCAACGGTGCCTCTGGAGCACTAAACTTTGAAAATTGTTCTGTTTCTTCAAATCAAATTTCTAGTCAAAGTTTCAGGTAAAAGATTCTCTCGAATGCAAAATGAACAATTTGCATACGAAATAGTTCTTCCCCAGTCTCTCTAACTCTATCCTCCGGACAAACAAATCTTGACTGTGAACTTTTCTTATTTGAATTTTGAAACCTAAGCAACATTCAGCTTAAAGAAGAAAAAAAACCAAAAACAAAAACAGAGTTATACATTTATGTCTAATCAAGAAACTTGAGTTCAGCAAAATATTCGCAAACATTTCGAACAATCTTAAAACTTGGATACAAAGGTATGACCTCGCGTGGAAGAAACTTCACTGTTGAACGTGGCGTCGTCATCGTCGTGTGTGAGAATCTATTTTTATGCAAACTATTTTCCTAAACAAATTTGCATATATTCAAATATAAACAGATTCAAAAATTAGTTTTAGTATGAGGATGGTAGAAGTTAAAAACAAGATGGATTTACTGTTGCGGTTAGCTACCTATCGATTTTATTGCTTGAACTGGCCAGTTTGTGAGTCTAAAGTATAACCTATTGGGTTGATTGACTTCAAGCTTGGTAATTAGGGATATTAAAAAATCTGGTGCACTCATCAACACAAAGAAATAAGGACATCTAACGCGTGCTTTTTCGCAGAACTTCACCGGCTCTATTTTTTTTTTTTTTTAAACCAATCATTTTTTTTTCAACGAATTTTAATAGAATTCTTTGAGCGGCCCCTAAATTATCAATATTATTGTAAAGGGTGTTTTTTTTTTTAGGTATAGAACTTTAAAGTGCAATAAAAACACGATGGAATATTCGATTGACATGTTTTTTTATTTATTCGAAAGATAATCTTCTGGCATTACATTTTAAATATGATTTCTGGCATAAGACTGTCACGGCTGGCTCGGATGTAGTCCAATCAGGAGGGTCATTCCGTACCTCGATATAGTCGAAACGATATCGTTTCGACGATCGACTCGCTTCACGTAACTCTGAAAATCACTATCGTCCAGACGATATCGTTTTTTCAGATCGACATTTGCTTTCCGTATCTCGAGTTCTCGACTATCGTGAAGACGATATCGTCAAAACGATGGAATTTGAACGATAGCTAATTAGGTATCGTCTAGAACAAACATTTTAAGGCAATTTATTTTTTGATTAGGGGGGTTCACATTATCAAATATGTTTGACAAGCATGGTTTGATGAATGATTGATGGACTGCGTTCACATTTATCAAACATGTTGTCAAGCCTCAGTTCTCTTTAGAATTTCAACGATATCGGACGCTTTAGTTGCAGCTCTGGTTATTGACCAAATATTGGCAAATATGGCATTAATTTTTATTTAATGTGTCTATATTTGCACAAGGCTCGATTTCTTTAAATTTGTCCAAAAGAACAATATATGCTTAATGGTTTTTATTTTTGTTTTTAATACTCTTCACTTTTAATTTTCCAAGTCTCTGGCAGATTCTTATACAATTCAAAAAAAATCTTTCCAGAACTCATAATTTCCACTTATTACCACCGATCAGTTATAACAAGATTGGAAACTTATTTACGTTTTACCTTCTAAATACCTCAAATTTAATTTTTTTTTATACACGCATACTCTTGCAGCCGGAAAAAGCTTTTTTTTTGGTAGCTTTCAGTTTCATATATCATTTCTCGCCATAAGGGTTCAAGTTTACTGAGCCTTAAAGGGGTCATGGGAAAAACTACTTCTTACAAGAAAGGACCAAAGTTAAGGAGTGAATTTTAACGATTGTGTGTTGCAGTTGCCCGTAGCTTAGTTGGTAAGTGCGTTGGCCGCTAAGCAGAACGTCTTTGGTTCAAGTCCTACTCAGGCCAAGTTTTTAGTTCATCTTTCACGGGTACTGCCTCTTGCGAAAACCTGATAAATCTTCCAAGAGTATCAATCTGTCATAAAAAAGTTGTGGTATCCTCTCTCTGGTCAAAACAGCATCAGTCGAATTTTTGAATTTAAAGCAAGTTGATCTATTGCTAAAAATGACAAGAATTGTTTTTTTGACAGTTAGAATCAATGCGTTCCAACTCAGTTCATGCAGCATGTGCTCGAACACAAACCTAGTTGACAACTCAGTTTACAATCGAGTTGAAATGTGTATGGGGCACTTAAGCCACATAGGCCTTGGCTCTTCAAGAGCTGTCGCGCCACTCTATTTATTTTTTATACTCTTACAGCTTACCTGCTTTTTAGTTCGTTTTTAAAAGCAAGCTTTCACATCTTGTTATAACTGCAGTGCTTATTACAGCCATTTACTTTTTTTGTGATGACGATGAGATACGATCCGCTCAGCTTAAAGTTTTTTTTTTATTGAATTTTCTTCCCGGTTTGATCATTTGCGTTCACATTATCAAATATGCTTGTCAAGCAAGCAAGATTTCAAAAAAAATTGAAATTTATCAAGCATGTTTGACAAACCGCTTGATGGAGCGTTCACACTGTCAAATTCGGGTCCATCAAACCATGCTTGTCAAACATATTTGATAATGTGAACCCCCCTATTCAAAACACGGTTGAAATTTATGAAACATTTTATGTTATGTCATTTATTTTATTAAAACATAATGTTAATTCAGCTTTTAACAGACTTTTAAGTTTAGATTTTTTTCATGAAATGGACTTAATGAATTTTCTTTGAAGTGAAAGGAGAAAAATGCAAATAGAAATAACTCATTTCAACTGTTGGTAATGAAGTTACATATATTTTTTGTGTTTAAAAACATCTCCGAGGCAAACAAAAATTAAATGTGTAAAACGCCTAGTTGAAATTGTCATCTTTGCTGGAAGTAATTTTATTAACGAGTACTGCAATCAGATGAAAAGAGAGAAGTGACATCTACATTATAAAAGCCGTGTTCATCCACAAAAAATTCAGTGTAGTGTAGTGTAGTGTAGTGTAATTTCATGAAAACTGTCAGTGTAAGTTCAAGCAAAAACGTCAAAATCAGATGTTAAAGAAATCTATCAAAACAGTTTTCACAAAGCTACACTGGCTCAAAAGGTAGTGTAGAATTTTCTGCACTAGTGTACACTAGTGTACACCAGTGCAGCATAATGAACACGAAACCAGTGTAAGTTAGTTAAAGTTAGTGCAGAAATTTTCTTAATGAACACCAAAAAAGTTACACTGGACTACACCAAACAGTCCAGTGTAGCTGGGTGAACACAGCTAAAGTTCTCTCTATATTTTTCTTGCAAATTCTTCATAGGGATGAAGTACACAAACACAAAACTTGATGTGATAGTAATACACGTGCACTACGATGACATTTCGTATACAGTTTGAGAGTCTCTGTAGCTCTCAAAATGCATAGACAAAAAAACGATAAACGAGACGACGACGATCAACTTACTTACGATATCGTCGACGACAATCGTTTGGACGATAGTCGTTTTGAAAGTTACGGAATGACCCTCCTGGACGTCCAATTTTCAATGACTTTTTCCAATATTTGTGGCCGTATATCAGCAATAACACGGCGAATAATGTCTTCCAAATGGTCAAACGTTTGTGGCTTATCCGCATAGACCAATGTCTTTACATAGCCCCACAGAAAATAGTCTAGCGGTGTTAAAGCACAAGGTCTTGGAGGCCAATTCGCAGGTCCAAAACGTGAAATTAGGCGGTCACCAAACGTGTCTTTCAATAAATCGATTGTGGCACGAGCTGTGTGACATGTTGCGCCGCACAGTGGCCCGTTTCGGCTTTTTTGGTTCCAAAAATCATAGCTCCTAAACGAGTTGAGATATTTCCACAATTTTTTTTTATTTTGAAGGTTACACCCAACGCTATGAAATTGGTGAATTTCAAAATAAAAACATTACAGGGTGTTTCGGAAATAGCTGTCAAAAAGCTTAGTTATATTAAGTGAGATAAAAATGATTAAATGTGAATTAAACAAACAAGAAAATTCATTTTCTGGCGTAAAACAAAAGGAATTGACGTTTAACAGTAGCGCAAAAAGTAAAACACCGATTTTAGAGGAACAGTGGCGAAAAAAGTTTTTTTTAATTTTTTTTTTTTTTTTGTAAATTGACATTAGAATAATAATAAATAACAAATTGAACAGCAAATTATACAATAAAAACAGTTGAAATGTACGTATAAACATTAGATTTCTTGAAAACTATCATCTTGGTCCGTGGTAATATTCAATAAACTCAACATTTCCGGAGAATAAAGTGCTTTCATATCGTTTTGGGTCCTTACGTGCCTCAGAGAAGAAATAAGCGGATCAGATGAGGCTGCAAGCATGTTGCATAAGTCTTCATTCTGCCTTATTCTCGAAACTTTGCAGGTATTTTGATATCTATACCTTTTGTAGTCCTTATTTTTGGATTCCTGGGCTTCTTCAGATAATTCTCCTAGGGGAAGTGATTGATACTCTATAATATCTTGACTGTGAGCCAAAATTTTGTGAAGAGTAGGTGTCAGTTGTTTTTCAGGATACTTTTGAGTCAACAGAGCTGCTGTTGCTTTAGTATACTCCCCAAATTTAACTGCGTTCACAACTTCCCTGCAGTTCAAAACATCAAGCATTATTTTCAGCCTGGAAATAACCTCTATGTTTACTCCAGTTATTTAAGCTGTTATCACCGATTGCTCGAAAAATCTTCTCGAAGTGTTCCCATCATTAGTATTTCCGAATCCCTGCTTTGGTTTGTCTACATCGAGTCCAAGCTGATCACGGAAACACGTTTGTATCCTTTCCTTTCTTCTTTTTTGTGCTTCTTTGATCCCAATCGATTCACCGAAATCCTCTCCATCCTGTCGAAGTGTATATGCAAGTTTTAATATAAATTCCATGCATCTGATTCTACCATGCAGTGGAGATATTCCATATTGGTAGTTATGTTCGTCAATGTTTGCATTGGATTCATCTTGGCTATTGAAACTTTTTTGTGTCCTTTTGCATATTGGGCATGACCGCGTTGATTTTGTTTCTGTAAGTTCATTTAAAACTTTTCCGTCAATCTAAAATTTTATGACATCGAGCAATAAAAATAAACATTTAATCCGATTAAAAATTAATACCTACATAAATAATCACTGAACATTTAATCTCCTTAAGTCAAAAGTAACTGCTAATATTTTATTATGGATATAATATAAACCCTTCAATTTAATTTTTTTATTGCCTCCGATTTATGTAATATTTATGACATATCGTATTTTAAAATATTTCCGTCATCAAAAACAAAATTGTGGTGAATTCATTCCCCATTTCAGATAATTTTTTGAATTTGAAAAAAAAAAAATTTTTGTTCGAAAATTCTGGAACACCCTGCAAATGTAATAAATTTAAAACTCATCATATTGTTAGCCGTGAACATTTTCTTCGAATTAAAAAAAAAAATTGTGGTGATATCTCAACTTGTTCAAAAGTTACAGTATTAAACATTTTATTAATTTGCCATTGAAAACCCAGAAAATTGAAAAAAAGTGCCTGCCATCGATTAATAAAATCGCTCTAGCTCAGTTGGGCGCAAGTTGGCGCAAATTATTTCTTCAGGATTATATTAAGAAATACTTCAGCTTTCATTATGCGTTGAGTTTTGCTTAATGCTTTTTGAAGCTTTTTTTTCCATGCAATGTAAAGTCAGAAAAAGGTACAAAAAGTGGTGTCCAAAAAAAAAAAAAAATATATATATAGACATTTTTTTTTTTTTTTTTGTAATATTTTTTCCAAACATATATTTTACCGTATTTGTTAATTTCAGAAAGAAAAAACAAAAATTCTTTCCCCACGTTCGTAATATAGCTTCTCAAAGTCAAGAAAAAGAAAAAAAAATTGTTTGTTATTAAAACTGAAAAAAAAGTTCAACTTTGACCCCCTCTCAAAACCAAACCGTTGGGAAAATTAAAAAAAAACTTCGGTTTCAAGAACTTCAAATATTTGTTAATTCAGCGAAACAACAAATTTTGAATTCTGGAACAACGAAAAAAATGAATTTTGGAATGACTTTAGCCTAAACGGGCCACTGTGCGCCGTCTTCTTGGAACCACAGTTCCTGGACATCATCATTGTTCAATTCAAGAATGAAAAAGTTAGTAATCATGGCTCTATACCGATCACCATTGACTGTAATGTTGTGGCCATCATCTTTTTTGAAGAAGTACGGACCAATGATTCCAACAGCCCATAAAGCGCACCAAACAGTCAGTTTTTCTGGATGTAACGGTGTTTCGACATACACTTGTGGATTAGCTTCACTACAAATGCGGCAGTTTTGTTTGTTGACGTAGCCATTCAACCAGAAGTGCGCTTCATCGCTAAACAAAATTCGGGGAACAACGGCCATCTCGTTTTGGGCCCATTTGAAGCTTGCTTGATGATCGTTTGGCTTCAATTCTTGCACGAGTTGGATTTTGTAAACACGCAAACCAAGGTCCTTCCGCAAAATCATCGATAAAGTGGATGGACACAGATCCAATTCCTGTGCTCGATGGCGGACTCATTCGGGTCTTCCTCAATGCTACGCTCTACAGTAGCAATAGCTTCTTCTGTACGCACCGTACGGCCGGCGTCTCTGGGGATGTGAGTTATCAATTAGAGTTAACGTGGTGCGAAAACGTTCCATGGTTAATCGAATTAACTGCTCTGATGGACGATTTTGTCGACGATGGCCGTAGTGCGCGATACGTATTCCGCACAGAACCATAATTTTCGAAA
This sequence comes from Sphaerophoria taeniata, assembly GCA_943590905.1. Lineage (NCBI taxonomy): Eukaryota > Metazoa > Arthropoda > Insecta > Diptera > Syrphidae > Sphaerophoria > Sphaerophoria taeniata. Next base: position 3,022,814 of record OX016540.1, read on the forward strand.
TAAAATTGCACAATTTGCAAGCGTTGTTCAGGCGGGAGTCTATTCTTGATGAATTGCCAAACCAAACTGAGAATAAATCACTTGACAGCTGTTAAATCGGTCGCCGTCTTGAAAAGTAATGCCAACTCAAAGTTCTATACCTCGAAAAAAACACCTTTTATATAAGAGCAATTGTCGAATTTCATCAGTGGATGTCAATGATTAAAACCTAATTTTTCCGTTTTGTAGGTGTTTTCTAGACCGATTTTCGGGCACTCTTAATGTTTCAATTGAAAAATATTTTATTGTTAAATTCCTATTGAGGATTTGTGCTAATGTCATTTCATTAATGAATTGACAAAGGCACGTTAGCTTTTAGTATTATTTTTTATTACTTTTACTTTTTTTTTAGTTTTAAGTTGTATATATGTTCTCTTTTGTTTTGTTTATTAGTTTTAAGCTTAGCACACACATTCAGCCCTATTGTGAGTTTCACCCGAACAGCATTCCGTCCGAAAAAAATCCCTTTTTTTTGTTCCCTAATTGTGAATTCCGGGTGAAAAAAATTCCATGTTCGAAAAATTCCCCTTATCGGCATCAATCATTCCGGGCGGAATGAAACGACATTTCACTTTAAAATGTTCACTTTTTTTTGTTGGCGGAAAGATAAACAACCACAAGTTTAGAGTTAAGAAACATTACACCTTTCATAATCGTTTGGACAAAATATGAATCCAGTAAGATGAAATACCAGAAATCGGCTTCGAAATCTATTCAAAATGTGGGTTTCGTCAAGTTAATGCACTCAGTACAAACTAGCGGACCGACGAGCGAATCTACAAAAATCACTTGGTCGAAACATTCTTTCGTTATGCGCTGGATCAAATTCTCGCTTTGATTTTTCAAGTGTATATTTTCCATTATTTCAACACTGCACTAAAAAAAAAGATAAATACCTAACACCAGTTTTCTATGTTATTTTTCAACCCCCAAATAGAAACAAAAATATAAATCAAAATCAAAATTAATTTATTCAAACTGACATAGACTTCACCTTGACGTCGACGTTTTCAATACAGTGATATCACACTGAGGAAACAATTCCTATATGTTTAAATTTTTGTTTTTGAAAAGAAACGAAAAGAACTGATAATCACAAGGGAACAACATTTTTGCAACAAGGATGAGACACATCATTTCTAGTAAATTTTTTGATGCAGAAACTAAATCCGGACACAGAATTGTTCTAGCAGGTCAGGATTTCGAGATATTCTTACCTCAATGTGCTCAAAACACGGGTTTTAGCGATGTTTTTGAAGTAATTTCTTGGGGGAAGAAAATTTGTGTAGACATTTGTTAATAAAGCATTCTTTATAACTACTCTTTATCTTTCAAACCCTTTTTAGTTTGTTTTGGTACGAGTCTTTTTTCTCAAGAAATTAAATTTTAGCTACGGTACTTCAATATTACCTATGTTATATATATTGCAATTTTGTACTAGCCAACTGCGTTATGAAAACAAAATGGTATATCTTGAGAAAAAAAAATCGTAACGAAACAAACTAAAAAGGATTTGAAAGATAAATAGTAGTTCTAAAGAATGTTGTTTTTACAAATGTCTACACAAATTTTCTGTCCTCAAAAAATTAATTCAAACATCGCCAAAAACCGTGTTTTTGAGCAATTTAAGATAAGCATATCTCAAAATCCTGACCTGCGAGAACAATTCTGTGCCCGGATTCAGTTTCTGCAACAAAAAATCTACTAGAAATGATGTGCCTCATCCTTGTTGCAATCAAAAAATTAATTTTTGTTGCCCAATGTAATTTACAAGCTGCGTGCCAATAGCTCTTTAAAACTGTAAGTTATCATTTGAGAAAGAATATTTCTTGAATGAACTAGCCATTTGGATTGTAAGTTAAGAAAAATATAAAACTGTTTACAAGTTTGAAAGGGAAATGTGAATGGGATATTTAGATTCCTTGAAAAAAGTGTTTTTCTGCAAGCATTCTATCACTGTTTATTTAATTCGAACTGTCAGTCCTTTTTCGAAGTGAAATTCTATTCGGGCGAAACTCACAATAGCTGTTTTAAATTACGGACGAACGAAAATATTCCGGGGGAATGACTTTCCGGGCGGAACTCACAATAGGGCTGATTGTAAATTCTGATATGTGTCCTTGAGCAACACTTAAATGTGTACGTCACCTTTTAAGCATTATTTAACTCACATTTTTAGGATTAAACTTTTGTTTAATTTTATATATGTATACGCATCTGTAAAAGCTAGACCAATTCTAAGTCAGCAATATTATAAATGAATTTATATAAAATTATAATGTCACTATAAAAGCCTCAATAAAATAAATTCAAAAATTCAAATTCACTCCGGTAGCATTTAGAAAGAAATGTCCCTCTAGTGGCCTAGATTCGTACCTTATCTCTCTATTGAGCCATTAACATTAACGGAGTTGGCGAACCGAGTTGGCGTTGGCGAACTGAGTTGGCGAACCGAATTAGCGAATTAAGTATCGGGTGTTTCTTCACTTATTTTTCTTAAAAAAAAAAATAATAATAAATAATGTAGCAGGACCTACTCCATATACTTGTATGCTTGTATGCGTGTTGAAAGCCTTGTAACTAATGCACAGACGGACATGCCGAAACTTTAACCTTTCCTTTTTTTTGACATGTTGTGGCTACGGAACCTCTATAAGAAACGACCTGAAGAATAAACTTAAAAAATCAATTGCATACCTATTCTATGCATAGAAAGAAAACTCAAGTATCATAGAGTGCTTGGGGTTGTTTGGTCAGAGATTTTAGATTATCTTTTTTTTTCAAAAACAAAGCATGCTTCTTCAACGGTTTTCAAATTAACGGGCGCGTCAATTCAAATAAAACTAAGCATGCGAATGCATGTTCATTGTTCAAAAAACAAACAAACATTTATCAAAAATCTTCGTACATCTCGTGCAAATAGTTTAGAACAGCAATTGAGTGAAGTAGAAGTTGAAGTTTTTTATGTTCTTTTTTGGTGAAACCAAAAGTGTTTATGTGCTTTTAAAAGTCGTGCTTCAAGCTAGTTTCCGAATTCATCGCAAAACAAAATTAATCATCTGAGGAAATAATCGTAAGTTTTGTTCAAAAAAGTTTGGGTGATATATTTTTTTTTTTTTTGCTGATGTGGTACTTGCAGTGGGCTTCTAAGAAACTTAAGGTACCACAACTACTCGTCAGCGCAATGATAGAAGCGATAAGTGAGTGGTAGACCCTTTCTCTAATAAATTGGGTCGAAAACCAACGTTTTGTAGAGAAAACGAAAGAGCTTTTTTCAGTTACACCTATTTTAGAAATGCAATTCGTTGGTGGGGTGTTACAAAGACAAAGAGAGACGCTCACGTTCGGTATATAGCTTTCCAAAGAGCACATAAGCCTCCGCTCCCCAGGCGGTACACCTTTTGACCGAGCAAAATGTAGACTAATCAAATGACGTACTGAAACAAGAATCCTGGCATAAAAAGGTGAGACAGGACTCTGTGGTTCAGTTGAAAGGCTCCTATGTGAAAATACTACAGACAGCATAGTCCATAAAGTATCACAAGTAACTACTTAATTTATCAAGTCTCAAGTGCCATTTTCATTTTCTGTCATTCTACATTTTTTTTTCAATTATTTTCAAAACTTCAATCAGAATTTTCAACCTTTTAAAAAAGGCTTTGACTGTTGAAAAATAAGCCTCGTTCGGGGCCAAATTGATAAACATCGACATGAGTACGAGTGATCCTGTAGATTCCAAGCCAGAGATTCTGAAATTTTTTGCAGATGAAGTAACCGAGGGTGCGCTACCAAAGAAAGTCCAACAGGGCCACACCCTTCAAGCAAGTAAAACTCTCCAGGATGATGACTCCTTACAGTCAAAGGACGAGAACGACGAGGATCAGGATGAAGACCCCTTACCGTCAGAGGACGAGAACGACTTGGATGAAACGGAAGGAGTCGATCATCACTTTCAACATCCGAAAGAGGACTGGTACACTGACCATGATCATAAGGTGGAATGGGCAAAATGGACAAAAATTGTAATTTTATTGCTTGTGTGGGTCCTTTTCACAATATTTCTTATGACAAAAAATGAAAAAGTTGTTGAAAGAACGCTTGTGTCCGTTCCACCAGCACTAGAACCTAAAGACTTCATTATGCGCAACATTCCAAAAGGCCTTCGTTTCGGAGTCACGCTGGATGGTGCATTTGCCACAGAAGGTACTGCCAACAACTTGACCACCAATTACTTGTATGTCTTCGTTCAGCTTTTGTATCTTGGCAAAGAAAAAGAGAGCACAGCTGTTCTTCAAGAAGAACTTTGGAAAATAACGCTCGTTGACGAAGCACTATTTGACTCTGTCCCCGACGTGCGTACATCAAAAATGTTCACCATCAAAAGTACTCAGAATGATACGGCTGCACTTCGAATCCGGATGATGACCGATGCTAGTCACGAAGTTCCCCTGCTATTCATTTATAATGACACTCCAATTGACAAGGACATGGGCGTCGTCTATGCGGCCATAGTTCTGTGCGGGTTGTACATAATGATCATTTGGGAGGTGGTGCATCGAACATTTGCCGCTATCATTGCATCGATAATGGCCATTGGTATATTGGCAGCTATGGACGAACGCCCATCAATGGCAACGATCATGACGTGGCTTGACGTCGAAACGCTTACCCTGCTCTTCGGAATGATGATCCTGGTGGCAATTCTCTCGGAAACTGGAATTTTCGATTATCTAGCTGTTTTTGCTTATAAGATCACAAATGGCAAAGTCTGGCCACTCATCAGTTGCCTCTGTCTATTAGCGGTCGTAATTTCGTCATTCATTGACAATGTAACTGCGGTGATGCTAATGACACCGGTTACGATACGTCTCTGTGAGGTCATGGTTCTGAATCCGGTGCCAGTTCTCATGTGCATGATTATCTACTCGAACATCGGAGGAAGCTTGACCCCGGTTGGAGGTCATTCAAATGTCATTATTGCCTCAAACACCTTTATAGCGAAAAATGGTGTAACCTTTGCAGTCTTCACAGTTCACATGCTGATCGGAGTGCTTGTGGTCATGGTCCAAACATACATTCAGCTACGTTTCATGTTCAGAGACATCAACGACCTTCGATTCCATGAAGCTCTTAACATACAGGAGTTGCGTCACGAACTCTCGGTGTGGCAAAAAACGGCTGCTTCACTATCATCATATTCACTCAATGAAAACCACGTCCGGATGGCTTTGGAAAAGAAAGTCAATCGATTGCAGAGAACCCTCAAGGAGAGAATGAACACAGAGTCATTCATTCATGAACAAAATGTTAGACAGTTACAAGCTAAGCACCCTATTCTCAACAAACCATTGCTGTACAAGTTAGTGATTGCTCTGGTTTTCGTCATCGGTTTGTTTTTCTTGCAAAAGATTCCACAAATGCAGGCGCACTCTTTGGGCTGGACTGCTCTATTGGGAGCAATCCTTCTTCTGATTCTAGCCGACCATGAGGACTTGGAAACGGTTTTGGCTCGAGTTGAATGGTCAACACTGCTCTTCTTTGGTGCTTTGTTTGTTTTGATGGAGGCACTCTCGGAGCTCGGATTGATCGATTGGATTGGCAGTGTGACAGTAAATGTGATTATGTCAGTAGGTGAAGATTCAAGACTAGCCGTGGCAGTTCTTTTCATACTTTGGGTTTCTGCGATAGCTTCAGCTTTTGTTGACAATATTCCATTAACAACAATGATGATCAAAATTGTCATTTCACTAGCAAAAAACAAGGATTTGGGTCTTCCATTGCAACCATTGGTCTGGGCGCTGGCGTTCGGAGCAGGTTTAGGAGGAAATGGCACATTAATTGGCTCATCGGCCAATGTTGTGTGTGCTGGTGTGGCCGAAGAACATGGTTATAGATTCACGTTCCTGGAATTCTTTAAAGTTGGCTTCCCGGTTATGATAGGAAGTATGATAGTAGCAACTGTTTACCTGATGGTCGCACACGTTGTATTCGCATGGCATTGATGAACAATAACGCACTGTGTCTGAGGTAGTAAATGTTAATTTTTAAATATTTAATAAAACTTGAATAATAACTTAAGAGTTTAAAAAAATTTTGAATTTTTTTATTATCATTGTTAGCTTCTGTACCTATGTACTTACTTAAGGTAGCGCTACAGTCCGTTGTGTATGTGGGCCTCAATCAACAGTCTCTGCCAGCCAGCTCGGTCCCTAGCTAGCTGTCTGCAGTTTTGCACTCCAAGTTGATTGAGGTCCTCTTCCACTGTGTGCGCCACCTGAGTCACGATCTTCTTCTTCTACGTCCCTCGGTGCAGAATGAGTTCTCCATCGCCATTTGGCACAAGCGAACGAGCTTGGTAGGGATGCCAAAACTAGACAAAGCTTTATACAGTTCGTCTCTGTAGATGCTGTCCTACGCGGCCTTAAAATCGATGAAAAGGTGGTGGGTATCGATTTGGAGTTCATAGTGAAAATTTGGTCGATGGTTGACTTTCCTGGTCTGAAGCCACATTGATAAGGACCAATCAGATTGTTGACGAAACGCTCCAGACGTTCACATATTACGGCAGAGAGGATCTTGTAAGCGATGTTGAGTAGGCTGATTCCTCTGTAGTTTGGAGGATCTCCTCTCTTCAGGATCGGACAAACAATGCTGAGGTTCCATTCATCGGGCATGCATTCCTCCGACCATATCTTACAGATGATTTGATGCATGCTCTAACCTATCCTATCGCCTGCTGCTTTGAACAGCTCGGCAGCTAGACCATCTGCTCCAGGGGCTTTGTTGGATTTCAACCGTGATATTGCCGTTTTCACTTCTTCTGGGTCGGGTTCACGGAATTGTTGGCTATCATCGTGTCCAATGAAAGGCTCCTGCCTGACGACGGCGGGATTTTATTTGTCGTCACCGTTTTCCAGTCTACAGAAGTGGTCTTTCAAAATCCCCAGCATTGACTGCGATTCTATTATGATGTTCCCTTGTTTATCTCTGCAGGCATCGGTTCTTGCTCGATGACCTTGAGCCAGCTGTTTTACCTTCCGATAAAACCTCCGAACTTCATTCCTGCTGTTGGCTCTCTCAACATCTTCGATCTGACGCTTCTCATGCTCCCCCTTTTTTATCCTGAGAAGCAGGCGTTCCTCTCTCCTCATTTGATCGTAGAGATCACGAGCCGCCCTTGTCCTTCTATGCAGCGCCGCTTTGCATGCCCCCTGCTTGGCTACATGGGCCTGCATTCTTCGTCAAACCAGGCGTTTGAGGCGGCATCTCTAACTGCTTTCTGGCAATGTTGCCACAGGTCTTCGATACTTGATGTTGGCGGCAGCGGCATAGGACTTCTTAAGAGGTTACCAGACACTCAATCAGAGAGGGATATGGCGATCTCTTGCGATTGTAGCCGTTCGACGTCGAATTTTCTTGCAGCATTTCGTGGTTTTGGCCGTTGTCGAGATATTCGTAGCACTACCTTAGCTACGATGAGGTATTGGTCAGAGTCAATGTTGGCTCCTCGGAAAGTTCGAACATCTAGTATGATGCACAAGTGCCTCCCGTTGATCGCAATTTGATCAATCTGGTTGACGGCTGATTGATCGGGAGATCTCCATGTTCCTTTATGGATTATGAGATGTGGGATCCATTTACTTGCTACCACAACATTTCGCCCCGCAGCAAAATCAATTTTAATGTCATAGCTAGCGCTAGGACATTGCTCTTATATTTTTTGTCATAGAGTTCGTAGAACTCGTCTTTGGTGTCGTCTTTTTTTCTCTTCTGTGGGGGCATGCGCGCATATTAGGCTTATGATGCCGAATTTAGCCTTGATTCGGATCGTGTCGTGATGCGTTCACTTACACATTTGAAGCTCAAGACTTTTTGCTCTCGGCAGCAATTACCATAGTTAATGGCTCCTCATTTTGCCCGGTCCATCTCACTATCCATTTCCTGGATAGTGGTTATGTCTGCTTTGTATCAGTGTTAGGTATGTGCTAATTGTTCGGCAGCACGCGGGACCTAACATTCCACGTTCTATCCGAACCTCGTTGTCCTTAAAACATTTGCTTGGGTCGTCATCAGTGTATCCGTCCGTTTCCGAGGCCTGTTGTTGCTTCTACGTAGTCGGGAACCGGGAAGTACAACCCCCAACCTAAAGTACCAGGCACTTGATGTGACTCCAAGTGCAAGAGCCGGAAAAACCGCTCCTTTTACGACCTGGGCTTCAAATATGTCGAAGTATCCCGTAAAAGTGCTCACCAAGAAGTTCGGCCTAACTGGAACTGAAGACGCCACCGTTGATTCCAAAAAAGAAATTATTTCGCTGCCGTCGTCGTTCTTTGGCAGTGCCTTGGTGGGGAACACTCCTTCGTTGTGGGGTAATTAGTAGTAACAGCCTACTCCGCTTCGATCTGTCGACCATGGGAGGCCCTTCTGCGAAAACAAGTTTCGCGATCGCATAGCTCTAAGCTTCAAAGTTGTAGTCACCGTAAGCCGCTCCGCCACGTCAAGGCTTACCCCATGGAGGGGTATAAATGATTAAAATTACCACTAGAACACCAATGACAGCAATTCAGCTTTTTTTTAGCGTCAAAAATCATGTTAAACTCATCATTTCTATTTTAATCTTCTTGTGTTATGTTAATGGAAATGATTTGTGTGAATAATTCCCTTCCCTCTATCGATTATGCTTTCAATGCGGTCTCAGTCTCACGCAAAAAAATCCCTCAAGCTCGAAGTTGTGTCTTTCGTTATAAAGAAACTTTTGCTTTGAGCGATATTCGTCATCATTTTGTGTTTTTTTTCTGTTCTTCGGCTTCTAAATTCTAACATATTCATCGTTTGTTGCGCGTGTGTTTGTCTGTATGAAATGTTGCCGTGTCGTCGCCGGTTGTTTCTTTATTTCACAATTAAGTGCATGACTTTAGCAGATGACAGAACGTGCAACTCAATTGAGTATTGATTTCTAGATACACTCACACTCTGTCCGGCACCCCGGGGGTCGTCGTTGATTGTCAGTACGGCTTCTTCTTTTGAATTGACAGTCGTGTCATAATGCTATGGTCGGAGAACACTCTCAATTATTTGCTAGAACTGTTGTTGAAAATTCTCTGTTTAGGCAAACCTGCGAAAAACTATTATGGGTACATAAAAATGCTCTCGCTCCATTGCCAATGTAATGTCGGTCTCGACTTTTCCACGTCATTTAGCAGCCATATAGGGAATTCCACTTAAAATGTATTTAAATTTTGTTTTTCCTTTCCTTTTCGCCAATAATGTCCGCATCATGATGATAGGAAATTTTGTGTGCGCTTATGCATGTCGAGTGTCGACGTGTCTCGCCACACCTCGAAACTCAAATTGGGGAAGATTTAATAAAATTTGTTTCGTTAAATTTATTTACATAAATATTGATGCATGCAAATTAAAAATTTATTAAATAAACTGAGATGACGATGACGATCCAATGCGACAGTCGCGTCGTCGACGACCTGGAGAGAAGTACACACATGTATGTTTGTACGACAACACAGCTCAAAGTGCCTGCTAAGGCCACAACTCACAAGCAAGGGAATGAGTTCATTTCATTAAAGTAATTTGATTTTGAAAATTGCATGAACAGTGCACGTCAATCGATTAGGCACATATGTGAATATTGAAGAGGCATCGAGTGATCCGACTGTAGTTTGATGCTTTTCTTTGTACGCCAGAATTGAAATTTTCAATGCCCAACTGTCTACATTTCAACGAACTGTGCAATGCTCTTTACCATGAATACTTAATTAAAACTCAATCTAACCTTATAAACGATCCCAAATCCTTTTGAGTATTTACCGAATTTTTTACTGGGTCCATTCTTACCCGATTGCATAGCTCCATCAGCCATTGAAAACAAATTTTCTCAACATAAAGATGAGTTCACTCCCGGGCCTGATGGCGTTCCTGCCATTTTGCTAAAAAAATGCATGTCTTCTCTTTCGACTCCTCTATCAAAAATGTTTCACCTATCCTTATCTTTCATAACACCAATTCACACGAATGGGTCGAAGAGTGAGGTACAAAACTATCGACCAATTGCTAAACTTTCTCATATCTCTAAAGGTTTTGAAAGCATTTTTTACGAACTCCTCAGTTTCCGTTGCAGGTCCTTAATAAGCCCGTTCAGCACGGTTTCTTAAAAATACAGATCCACGACGACCACAAACCTTGTAGAATTTGTTTCATTCACTCTAAGAGTGTTAGAAAATGGGAATGAAGTTGATATGTTCTCCACTGATCATCTTATAGTCTTTAAACTCTCCTTTTTACCTTGAGAATCGTGAATATTATGTCCGGTTTAGATCCGCTGTTTTCAATCCTATTCAAGCACCCACTTCTGGCGTACCCCAAGGTAGTCATTTAGGCCCTCTCCTCTTTATCCTTACAATCAACGACATTCACACGATCATTAGACATTGTCAACGACAACGATACGAAATTTTTCAGATTCATTGCAATTGCAGCACGTGAAGATAAATCTCTCCTCCAAAAAGATTTCGACAATTTCTCAACCTGGTGTACCTGGTGCTTAGAACTAAACATTAGCAAATGTCAGGCAAATACCTTTTCACGTGAACGCATTTAAATAATTCGCCGTGTTTACTATCTTCATAGTTATCCCGTTCCCGTACAGATAGTAGAAACAATACGGGTTTTGAAGATTCTATGTAACCGTGAACTTAAATTTCTTCTCAATATTGAATGCAAATTCATTTGATTTCAATATCAGTACCCGTGGCCATAACCTGCAACCCATCCCCACTCATAGTTATAAGTTAAGATTTTAAGTTAGTTCTTAAGATACACGAATAAGCGGAATAAATGGGGGTTTTGCCGACTAAAATTCTCATTCTCCCTATCATCACTGATACCTTACAATACAAGTCAAGAAGAGGTGAAATTGATTTTGTGACTTTTTCGTATTCTCCTCCAAAGTCACAACTTGTGAGAGTTACAAAAACAGTTGCAATTGTGATCTCCTTCAGAGCAGGTCATAACTAGCAAATTATTTGAGATTTGACATTTTGATTTTTGAGTAGTGAAAAAAATGAATTATGGGAGAATCCGACAAATCTTATCGAATCACAACAATCCTCACAAGAAATAGTCACAAGGGCTTATGACTTGTGATTCCTCACAAGGGTGAGAATCAGGCTGTTAGTCTATACCTAGATACTCTATACCTACAACAACTGTTAACAATTGCGATTTAAATGTCAAAATCAAACTTTCGGATCTTTTCAAACGCACCGAACTGTTGTTTTCTTCTCACATCAACAATTCACTCTGAGATCATTCTGTTTACTTTTTGAGTCAAAAGAAACAATCATTGAAAAAAAGTCGAACGAAATGAAGCAAGAAAAACTGTTAACATTACTTTAATAAAATTGTTCATGCGATGTTGATTTGATGGCCATTGGCCAATTTCTTTATTTAGGTTGACATACGCCCGTGCTAATTTGCCCAACACATAGAATAAGATCACTCAAAACGTGACACTTGACAGCAGCGGCGACAAACTTCAACTAGATACATATGCATCTATACAAACAAAGATAAAGCAAAACACGAGTACATAACAACCTACTCGTGTAATTGTTTTCTTTATTCTGCCCTAACCTAACTAAATTAAATGACAACATGTCATGAATCCTTGACCTCAAAATAAAAGCTGCGTTATATTCGCTGTTGTGCTCAAAATAAAGAAAGAGAAGCTTAAAGAATATTCTTTTTGTGTCTCTGATAAATTTTTGTTGAAATTCAAGAATAACGAAAACAAAACAGGGAAATAATTTATGTGTGAAGTGTGAAATTATTATGAAGGCTAATCACAATAATTAAAAACAAAATGATGTAATTCTTTGCGATAAAAAAAAAACTTGTTTTTGTTTCTCTCTGTCGCTTTATCAGCCATAAATAAAATAATATATAAACTTTAAATAAACTACTACTAGCTACCTATACCTATAGCTATTTCGATTGGAGACATACCTACATTTTGGCTAGAAGAGACTCGTCGGATTTGTTAACGCATCAAGATTCTAGAACATGTTTCAGACAGCACTTCTTAGGTTAGGTAAGGTAAGAGTGGCCGTCTAGATTTATTGTTGACTCACTTAGACTCCAAGGTTCTTTTGTGATACCACTAAAGAACGTTACTCATGGGAGAGTAATGAACTTAAACAAACCATTTTGTACTTTTAATGAAATTAGAGACACACCTTTTGTCGATCGTTGCCAGTTCACTGGTATTATAGAAGGAGAGATTACCGAGATAGTTATTCCTTCTATTGGAGAGTGCTGGACATGTTCATAGAAGGTGTTGAACTGTGTCCTCTTTCTCCTATTCCAGGCAGCTTCTAAGGAAGTCGGTTGCGTAGACCAATAGCCGCAAAGCATGTTTACCTATGAGGCAGTGTCCTGTTATGACTCCAATTGTGGAGCTTATACTTTGTCTGCACAGAGAAATCAAGCCTTTTGAGCCGCTTCAGATCTATACTTGGCCAAAATTAGCTTGGCAGGTGGTACCCTGTGACTATCTAGCATTTGTTGATTCTAGAGCAAATTGTTTGAGAAGATGTTTGCATGTAGCAAGTGATGTTCCTATGTTGTGTCTCTGTCTAACAGTGGCCAGAAGTGTTCCGCTTTTGGGGAGTTCATCAGCTTTGCAATTTCCCGGAATGTCTCTGTGGCCCTTCACTCAAATGAGGTGAATGCTTAACTGTTCTGTCATCTCATTCAGAGATGATCGACAGTCGTGGACTATTAGAGAGTTTGTGGAGACAGACGCGAGTGATTTGAGAGCGGCTAGGCTATCTGAGAAGATACGTATATCCTTGTAAGATATAACATTTTCTTTGAGCCAAGATAGATCCTTTAATAGCCATTACTTCTGCCTGGAACACACTTCATTGATTGGGAAGTCTATAATGATAGACTGAGATTCAGTTGTTTCGAGTAGATACCACTTCCAACGCCGTAGTCGGTCTTTGAACCGTCTGTATAGAAGTGTACCTTTTTCCCAAAAGGGGTGATACAGTCTAAGCGTTCTGGGATGGATCTGAAATTGTCTAAGATAGTAGTAGTATGACCATAGTTGTTACGTATCCATTCAGAGGTGGCTCTAAGCCTCACAAACTAGTTGGCTGCCACCATTTTGGTGAAGATGTGTAGAGGTGTTAGGTTTAGAAGTACCTCTAAAGCTGCTATTGGTGTTTAGCGAAGTGCTCCCGTGACGCACATACCTGCTGACCGCTGGATTTTAATGAGTTTATTCAAATTTACCATATTGTCCATTGCGGTCCACAATACGACAACAATGGGGAAGAGCCGCATTTTGAGCCTATGGCCTTTTTACAAGTAAAGAGTGTTACTGTTGCCTTCTTTAGTGTTATCAATATTTGCCTTCCAATTAGGGTTACCAGATATAGAATCAAGGAAAAGAGGACACCTACAAAAATTTCTCAAAAAAAAAAAAAAACGAAGTTCAATTTTTTTTTATAATTTATTTGAATAAAACAAAACAAATATTCAATTCTAACAAAAAAAGTAACATTTTTTTTTTATTTATGGTGGCGCTACAGTCCAGGTCGGGCCATAGACTCATCCAACAAATATCTCCAGCCAGATCGGTCCCTAAGCTAGCTGTCTTTAGTTACGCACACCAAATTGGTTCAGGTACTCTACCACCTGTGTGCTCCTCCTGAGTCGCGGTCTTCCTCCTCTGCGACGTCCTTGGATTTTTGGTTGGATTCGCAGACTACGAGCCGAATATTATTTCCGCTCTACATGGCCCAACCATCTGAGTCGTTGGACCTTAACTTTTCTGGCTAGGTCAGTGTCGCTGAACAGCTCGCACAGTTCTTGATTGAATCTTCGTCTCCATTCTTCATTTATCCTGTCTGCATAAATGGAGAATGGAGACGAAGATTCAAAAATCACTCGAAGTATTTTTCTTTTGAAGCAGTCCGAAGCGTTTTCATCGGATGTTGTCATGGTCCAAGTCTCTGCACCATACATAAGGATCGGGATGATGAGGGTTTTTGTAGAGTGTCACTTTAGCTGCTCGGGAGAGGACTTTACTACTCAATTGCCTTCTAAGTCCAAAGATGTAGCGATTGGCAAGAGTAATTCTTCGTTTGATTTCAGCGCTGCATTGGTGTTGTTGTCTGAGTTGATAGCGGATCCTAGGTCCTAGGTAGACGAAGTCCTTAACTACCTCGACGTTAAATCTTTCTATGTTGATGTTGGTTGTCCTTTCTTGTTGACAGAATTAACTTGATCTTGCCCTCGTTAACCACTAGACCCATCTCCCTTGCCTCTGTCTCAAGACTCAAACGCTCCACTGACATCACGCTGTGTTCTTCTAATTATGTCAAATATTGTGCCTCCGGTGTTCACGTTGGATTTTTGCATAATCTTCTCAAAAATGATGTTGAAGAAATCGCATGACAGCGCATCGCCTTGTCTAAAACCTTCTTTGACATCAAATGCATCCATTAGGTATTGTCCGAACATGAGGGAACAGCTTTAGTTTTCCATTGTCATCATTGACGGACGAGTTTTTCTGGGATGCCAAAATTAGACATTGCTTTATTTAACTGGTCTCTATAGACGCTGTCATACGCGGCCTTGAAATCGATGAAAAGGTGGTAGGTATCGATTTGAAGTTCCTGGGTCTTCTCCAAGATCTGCCGTAGGGTGAATATTTGATCGATGGTGGACTTTTCGGGTCTGAAGCCAAACTGATAAGGATCTATCATGTTGTTGACGAAAGGCTTCAAGCGGCACAGCAGACAAGATCTTGTAAGCGATGTTGAGGGGACTCCTTTCTTGATCTTTCTTGAGGATCGGGCTTACGATACTATATTTTGCAAACTCCTAACCAAATCATCTCCACTTGCTTTGTACAGTTCGGTGACTAGTCTGCTCCAGCGGCTTTGTTCGACTTAAGTTTAGGTATCGCTATCTTCACTTCGTCAATGTCGGGTGGGTGGAATTGTTGGCCTTCGGCACCCAAATTGAATGGTTCTGTATTGAAGGTAGAGTTTTGCTCGTCATCGCCATTATACAGCTCCGAAAGTAGAAAAGAAAGATGGCGTTCTGAATGGGTTCTGTAATGGGTGAGTTCAAGTCAACATTCTGTTAAGGAAAATTCTTTTAAGGCCGTCTGGACACGAAAATTATTTTTTTTAATATAAATCGAAAAACTGAGAGAACACCGAAAAGAGGACAAATCGCTTTTTAAAAAAAAAGTCACCGGACAAAAGTTTTTAAGGTCAAAAAGAGGACATGTCCTCCATAAAGAGGACGCCTGGTCATTTTGTACTCTCGTACAGAGAAAGATTGACGTCCAAAAATGCTTTGTCCAATTAATTAGCCTTAGGCGTTTTGTAGGAGTTCCCAGAGAGCTTATGGGTGTTTCCCAGATACAGATGTGATATTAAGAAGTCGTTTACTATCATGTTCCATAAAAGAGGAGTAATGACCCTACCTTGGGGGGTGCCTCGATTCACCGATCTGGTTGTGATAAAGCTCCTCATGCTGGAAAATATTGTTCTGCTGGTTAAGCATGAGACTTACTAGATCATTCTTACGACGTTGATGAATGGATTGATCAATATTGAATGATCAACATTGTTTCAACCCGAAAAGTCCTCGAATCCACACCCAGAGAAAGTTTCAATAGAAGAAGAAACTGAACAACCCAACAAACTGGAGACACCCTTGCTTCAGAACCAATCGATACTTCTCCACTTGAAAGAAAATCGATTTATTCGTTTTAAAAAGTTACGACAATTATGGTAATTCGCCAAGAAAATTGACATTTCTACTAAAAATTTAATACTGTAGTTGTGACATTGCGAAATGGCTTTCCGTGTCAAAGAATGCAATTGGCCTCGTAACGTAACATAATAAGATTTAATATAATCTTTCAAATGCAGACATTGATAACCAGTTTGTCGCCTCCTTTGGTCACAGCGATGTCTGCCTATCTATGTCGTTGGCATGGTAGACAGTCACAATCCTATTACGTATGTGCATTCCAACAACCAAAAAATCACCCTTCATATTTATTTGCATACATCGACCCGCTTATTTGAATTTATAGTCTTGCTACCTTTTCGCTTTGCCAAGAACCTTGACCTTGTGTTACAAAACTTGTTTCAACTCGTTCATCTTTCCGTCAAACTAAGCAGAAAACTACACATTTTGTAATTTTTGTTTTGCAACATCAAATTTCTGTCAAATCTAAAAATCCAAAAACTAATTCTCCTGAAAGCTTCGTGTCGTGTCCTTTCACTTTCACAATTTCTCCCTCTTAATAATGTAATTTGTCTGTGCAAAAAAATATATCATCGTCATCGCTTAAGTAATTCAATAAGTCAAAATGTTTCAGTCTTGAAATTAATTAGTTAAGATTTTATCAACAGTCATTCCACCGACCGACCCCACCATGGGTTCCAGCTTTGACAAGAGGTAATGGGGTTAGAAAAACATTAAACAAGCATCTTGATGGCGATCAATGTGCACTGTGCACTGTGCAGTGAACGCCCGAGCCCGACACAATAAAGTGTCAACGTTGCCAACTTTAATTACCACACTCAACAAAATAAAGTTCAAAACGTGTGTATTCTCTGGTGTATTTGCTCTGCCCGATGCGATGGTGATGACTGCGTCTCTTTTGTCTCTTGACTCTTTCGGACGATGACATCATTTTCCTTGAACTGTGTTTTTCTATGTCATGTAAAATGTTGTAGATACATTTACTTTTGGCATTGCCGGTGTTTTTCTATCATTTTTTGTTTTTCGATTTGTCGAAGTGAAGTAGCGATAAGACAAAAAGTAGAACAGATTGCATGTGGAGCAATATGTCTTCTTTTTTCTAACAATAGGAAATTTATTGATGTTTTTTTCTTTTTTTCTGGAACCGGAGCCAAGAATCTAAATGTTAATTGCTCTAATAGCTTAACAAATTAGAAGGTTGCATGGAACTTGGAACACAAATCAAGATTATTTTTGTTCTATTGTAAAACATAACCTCAACTGACATCTTTTGTTTGTTAACAACTCATCACGACCAGAGTCTCCATTCCAATTCGAAAATTTCCAACTCAACTCTCTGCTGGCCTGGATTTCTTCCAGTTTTTTTCTGTGTCATTTTCTCTCTTTTGGACTCGTATCGTAAATTGTACCCAAATGAATTCATAGAAAGAATTTATTTTGTTTAATTAAAAAGAAAAAAAAAAGAAGAAGACAATAAAGCTGAAGTTCGTCATTTGATGGTGTCTGTTGATGATGGAGACCAGAGATCAGACCAGACCATGGAAATGACTTGGTTTTTGTATTTTATGTGGAACATGGTTAAGGCAGATTTTGTTTTTTTGATTAATTTTGCTTTAATCTTTGAAATGCATGAAAGGAGGTAAATAGTTCATTTAAGTTTTAAGAGTAGACTTTTTAAGTATTTTTATGGGAAAAAGTAACAAGTGCATGAATTTGGTTGGTATTCTTCGCTTCCCTTCAAAGTTAATCATACCATCAATTTTTATTTAACTTTGTCGGTTTTCAAGTTACAGTGGGCGTCAACAAAAAGTGAACACCTGAAAAAGTCATGTTCCATGAAACATTTCAACTAGGTAATGCATAGATTCTATCAAAATCATTAGGCATTATGATGAAAAAACAGTTTAAGACGTTTAAGACGTTAAATGAAAAGATATTCAGCCCTATCTCCAATTTTATGGGAACTTTTTTTCCCAGGGAAACAAAAATTACCCCGGAACAGAAGTTTCCCATCGAGAATCTCCCAAGAACTTTTATTTCCCAGGAAAGAAATTGTACCAACCTCAAAATATTTTAATGATTTTCGAAGTTCGTTTGAAAGCTTCAAATTTCAATAAAATATTTTGTTTCTGTCAAATCTATATATATAAAAATGTGCACGACTCGGTCGTACGAACTTGCTCCTGTATTCACAATTATAAATCATAAAAAAAAATTTAAAAAAAACTCATAAATAAAAATTTAAATTGAAATATGTACCTCAAAAATGGATTCAATCGGAAAAAAATTGATGTCATATGATTTCTTAAGAAAATGTTGGTTTTTCAATTTTTTTTTAATTTATTAAAAAAAAAATTAAAATTTGAAAATATACCTCTTAAATACATTTTATTCCAAAAATTTAAATGCCAAACAAATTTAAACCTTATTTTTGATTTATTGAATTTTTTTTTGAAAATCGTCGGAGCCGTTTTTTTTAAATTAATTTTTTATATATAAAATTTTTCAAAAATGTCTTAAAATTAATTTGGGTATGCAGTATTCAAGAATATGTAAATATACATTTTATGAGTATATTTCGATTTTTTATATTGATCCGTTTTTAAGATACACAATTTTGAAAAAAAAGTTTAAAATATTTTTTTAAAAATCCAAAAAAAATTTTGAAATTATGCTGATCGGACTTTTAGTTTTTGAGAAAATCTAATAACAAAAAAACGGTTCTATGGGAGGTACCGTTTTGGAGCAATACAAATTTTTTTTTTTACATAAAATACATGAGTGTTTAAAAAAATTAAATTCGAGGAAGTTTAAAAAAAATCGTAGGAACCGTTTTGGAGAAAATTTAAAGTTTTGGTTTTTTGCCATAAAAATCGTATGGTGGCTACCCTAAATTTTGATCTTAAAAAAAAATGAAAAAAATGGGATATGGGTTTTTGCTCAAACCTCTTATTTTCAAGTTTGAAGTCAATCGGACCAGTGGTTAAGGCTGTAGGTGCCTGTAAACTTCCCGACAGACAGACAGACGGAATCGCCGGACTCACTTTTTTCGACTTCTCTATCATCGTAATGTCATATCTCATCATCATCTCAAATTTTTTTTTTTGTACGAATTCAATACTTGCCATATATTCTATATGTCGCAAGTAAAAATGAAATCGTGTTCGTGTATGATCGAATAACTCATAAACGGCTGGACGGATTTGGCTAATTTTTTTTTTATTTTGTTCGTGTTAGTCCGTAGATGGTTCTTAGGGATTTTTTTTTTAATTATTGCAGGTGCATTGGTTTTCAAATGGAAAACTGGAAAATTTCAAAGTGGGTTTTCGAAGGGAAAATAGAAAGTTCTTGATGAAAAACTCGGACAACTTATTGGTTTTTCAAGGCAAAATTGTTATTGGAATTGCTCTTAAGGGCGGCGGGACGAAGTTCGCGGGGTCAGCTAGTACAAATATAAAATTTATTTGGATTTTCGTATTAGAAAAACTCGTTCTCGCTTATTTTTTAATGGATATTTGATAGTTCTTACTATCCCGAGGCTATTTTTGAAACCAATCCGATTCCTATCCCTGGATAACAAGGTATTTGCATCAGAAGATATACTTTATGTGTATGGGATCACAAGAAGAAGGACTCAAACCAGGAAAAATGGTTTTTGGGTTATATAACAGACCTCGCAGATAATTTGGTTTTCAGTGACTGATAGAGGGCTCATTGACCTAGAAAATTCATGTATATGTTAATCCCATTCATTTTTGATCCGGAAATAAACATGCATAAACTGCTTCTTGTTGTTAAAACGTATTTTACCTAAGCTATTGGCCTTTTATCTACTCTACACAGCAAAGTCTACCGGCCTGCATAAATAAATAAAATAAAAATAGAGTGAGAATCACTTTTTTCATGACAAATTGATACTCTTGGAAGTTTTGTCAGTTCTTCTCAACTGGCAGTAGCCTAGAAAGATGAATTAAAAATATTATAAACACGAGTAGGATTCTAACCAGCAACGTTCTGCGTAACAGCCAACGCACATAACCTCTACGCCACTACATTTCAGTTGCCTTTTCGATAGTGTGGCCAATCCACTCCTACCACTGCTACTTTCGTCTTCGTACAGTAGAGTCTATGATTTCCTAATTCGTTCTCGCATGAAATTCAGCTTTTGAAATACTGTAGGGCGTTGAGCCAGAAAATCCTCAAGATACTTCTGAGATATCTATTAACGAACGTTTGAAGCTTTCTTGTGACTTCCCAAGTGCTGCACCCATAAAGCATTCAAAATTGGAACGGAACAGTCGAGATTTAGTCTTTAAGCCAAAAGAGTTGTCCAGAAATATTTACTTGGATTTATGATTAAGTTCCAAGGCTGATCTTTAAGTTTTTTCGATTTAATCTTTAGCCCAACGACTTCTGTTCCTCTTTCTACTAAAAAAAACAAAAGAAACAGTCTTCCAATTCACTTCATGGTAAGGAAAAGTAAGATTTTCCCCTACAAATAACTTAGGGAAAATTTTGTTCCAAATAAAGAAAAAGTTCACTGGAAAACAATTATTGGCGATTCGATGGCTTTGGCGCATAAATCAGGCTGAATTTGACCGATGAGGGCCGCAGTGGTTTGGGGTTTATTCACATGGACCTGTGACTCAAGAAATTTCTATAAGAACAAGTCTGAACAGGGTCAATTCACGCGATCTTTATGGCCAATTTACGTAGCCTCAGCGCGAGATAACCATGCCATGAAACTGCTCGTACAGAATATCGATTGTGTCTTGAAATCATATGTTTCGGCTTCGGTATCCATATCATCCAATTCAGGCCACAGGAAGTTAGGTTAGGTAATAAGGGTTGTGCACAGCATGAAGCTGTTGCGTACACGGGGGCCTACTGGTCCATTGTGATCCCCTATAAAAGAAATAAAAGTTAGCATCGATGCTCCTCAATTTTTCCGATTAACGTAGACTGGCTCGTTTACGAACCAGCCTGTGCTATCTATAAATTTCCTCATGTTTGCCATTGAGACCTGTGCTAGATCATCCAGTTCTCCAACGAACCTGTTTCCGAAATTACGGAGTCGGCTCGTTTGGAGGTTCGGACAGTCACAGAGCAGGTGTTTAATGGTTTCTATTTCCTCCTCATCCTGACAGCTCCTACAGAAATCGGGTGCACATGCCCTTTCTTGTTGGCCATTGTGCCAATGGCGTAATGACCCGTTAGTACACCTATCAAGGTTTTAATGTTCTTTTTATTCAGCGATAAGATATACCGAGTTTCCTTTTCGTTTGTGTAAGGCCATAAACTTCTAGAGATTACACAATCGTCCCTGGATTTCCAGGAGTTATTGATTCTCTCTTTCGATTTAAGGTCTATCTTCCTCTTGAGTACCCCAATCGGGACGAGTGCTCCCCTAACTGAATGGTCTCTACTACTTGTGTCTGCTTCTGACCCTTTCCTGGCTAGTTCATCTACTATTTCGTTCCCTTCTATATTGCTATGTCCAGGAACCCAGCAGAGCTTAACCTGGTTAGTGTGGCAGATTTTATTTAATTCCTTCTTACAGTTTAAAACTGCTTTTGATCTTATGGTCTCACTGGCTAAGGCTTTGATAGCAGCCTGGCTGTCAACAAAAAAGTAATCTCCGAGGAGCTTAGCTTTTCATGATGTGCCAATTCAGCTGCTTTTTCAATGGCAAAGATCTCGGCCTGAAAGACACTACAGTCCGCTGGGAGTTTATACGACGCTCTGGTGTTGAGAGATTGGAAAAAAAAACACTCCAGCACCTGTTCCTGATTCCATTTTGGAACCGTCAGTGTAGAAAGGGATACCGTGTTTACTTATAAGTGAATTAGGATCCCAACCCTGTCTTTCTGGTATGAAAATAGAAAATTTCCTATTAAAATCTAGTAAAGGGGGAATGTAATCGATGGACTGATGAGTCCTGGAATCGTGTCATATCTTTGTAAGATTGACCCGTGTCCAAAAACTCAGTACTTTTAAACGAATTGCAGTTTTGGCTGCCGTGCACCTTATGAATTCATCCAGGAATTCCACAGGAAGTTGGTGATCATCGAGCTAAAGCGATCGCCTGTCACGGTGATGGCCTGACCAGCATCAACTTCGAAGAAGTACGGATCGATGACGTATTCATTTATTTGAAGGCATTGGCATTAATGTCATCCCAAATCTGGCAATTTGGCGTATTAACGTACCCATTAATCCTAAAATGGGCTTCAACACTAAAGATGATTTTTGACCAAAATTTGGCTGCTCCAAAACGCTGCGTTTGGTCGTTTAGTTTCTGCAGGCCGAAATCACGACGCTAAATCACTATATTGTGGTCTGCAATCGCAATGGGCCAAGTTCTTTTGAGCAACGCGGAATTGTCTGCCTCGGATTTTGCTGCGGTCTCTCACGAACACCGGCAGAGCATGAGTTTAATTGACGTACGGGTGCAGGCTGATTGATCACTGAGCCAGTGGATTCAAATTTGGCCACTAAACGTTGAATAGTTGATTTGAGAGGACGACTTTGTGTATGTGCCACATTAAAAGGTGCAACGAACGCATCGTTGCTTCAAGAGAAAACCCATTTTGATAATAAAGTTGTATCATTTCCACGTGTTGCTCCACGCTGCAACTTGCCATGAGGATTTGACGATACTTTGACAGAAATTAAAAGAAACAATATGGCCGCCAAGAGCTGCCAAAATCAATCTGTCCCTATTGGAAAACGCTTTACTTCACCTTGCTGAAATTTATGTTATTTTCAAATAATTTCTTCCTAATTCTGGCCTGCAATTTCCATTAATTTATTCTTAGAAATCCATCATAATATATTTCACACGTTCTTTTTCTTTCCTTCTCACCTCGTCTTCGACAGTTAATGATGCATTGAACGATATGACGACCTGGTGACTGTTTTAAAACACTCTTTCCGAGAACATAAGTGTATACTACTCAAGACTGACATTTGTCTTCCGCCTTTAAATATGCTTTCACTACTTCTTAATACATAATTCCCAAGAAGCTAGTCACCCTACACAGAATCATGTTACTTAAATGTATATTCCAAGCTACATACTAGATGTTAAACTTTTTCAAATGACCATTCAAACAACCCATTTTGCTACAAACCGGATAGATGTCTTCGGTCGGTCGTTGTCATCCTTTCATCGCAAAGCAATGGATTTCACGTTTTATCTGACTTTTTTCTCGATTTTTCTTCTTTCAAGGAAATTGAAATGTAAGTGCCTTCAATGCAGCAGCAGCAGAATGATATACAAGAGTAGAGATGATGGTTACATATTTTGCTATCTTTCACGTATTCAATTTTCGACATGGAAACTAAGAGGTTTTTTTCCTTTCCCATTCACATGCCTTTGATCCGTGAAAATGAAAATTGTATCAATCGATTTTTTGATGTGCATGTGGAGAGCATCCTTCAGGTTTCAGGAGAGATGTTTTCTTCGTTTTATTTTTAGAGCAGTTTGCCGTGAAAATTGTCTTTAAATATGTCATTTGGAACACTCATACACTTGGATGACGATTTAAATTGCAGATGCTCATCGTATTTTTATTTAATTTATGTGATTAGTGTCACTGCAATTTAAAAGAAGCTGCTTCTCTGTCAGTTCATTAGACGGTGCCACAATCGATGCCATATATATGTAATGTATATTGCAAGAAAGTATATCGGTTGTCAAGTATCAATAGCAAAATTCCCAAAAGGTACTTCTAAACCTAACACCTCTTGAAATCTTCTTCAAAATGGTGGCAGCTAACTCATGCGTGAGGCTTAGAACCACCTCTCAATGGATCAGTAACAACACTGGTCATACTACTATTTTAGACAATTTCAGATCTTTCCCATATCGCTTAGACTATACCACCCCAAGAATGGTATTCGATAATAACTTCCATGTTTCGATCCCTTCATGAACTTTTTGGGAAGAAGGTGGACCTCTGAAAAGAAGAAAACACGATGCACTTCTATACAGATGGTTCAAAGACTGACGGCGGCGTTGTAAGTGATATCTACTCGAAAAACTGAATCTCAGTCTATCATATAGTCTTCCCAATCAATGTTGGATGTTCCAGGCAGAAGTAATGGCGATAAAAGAGGCACTATCCTGGCTGAAAGAAAACGTCAAGGATGTACGTATCTTCTCAGACAGCCAAGCCGCTCTTAAATCTCGCTTCTGTCTCCACTAGGCACTAACTCTCTTCTAGTCCACGACATTCACCTCATTTGGGTGCCAAACCGGGAAATTGCAAAGCTGACGAGCCCGCCAAAACCGGAACACTTTTTTTTTTTTTTTTTTATTCATCTATTTCCTTAAACAATATAGCTATCAGTGGCGAGGCGTGACTAATTTCTAAAGGTAAGTCGGAGAAAAATGAGCGTCAGTCCAGTCATTTTAGAAATATAAAACCCGAATCTGCGGGAAAATTCCTAGTGGGGTAGATTTTTGTGTACATCTATTACGGCGCTGTTATGAAGATGTGTAAAATCGACATTGAAATCGTGCCGTTATGGTGGTCAAATGGTCGCGAAATTCAGTTTTTCGTGAATATTTCGCGACCTATTGCCCGGAGGGCGATAAAAGTCAAAGACAAATTGTTCGTCTTGAGATTATCTAAAATCAATGCCTCAGTCATATCTCTAAAATTAACCGTTTTCGGAGAAGAGGGACTAGAATGCACTCACATTTAATCTATTGTTTTTTCTATTCCGCAGATGAAAACTTAACTGACTGGAATAAGATAAATAAAAGAATATTAGTAATATTCTTTTTACAAGAAGCTGAGAGAAAAAAAAAACAAGATAAAGTGCATTTTTGGTAATAACGCCTTAGAAATTTGAACATTCAAGCCCATTTTTATATACCTCAAGTCATTACATATTTAAGTTTCAATGACCTTAACTTCGAAAGAAACCTTTCTGGATGATGCAATTGCAATGTTTTGAATAAATAAAAATGAATAAAAACACTTTTTATCTTCAATTAATAATTTTTTTGTTCACACTTTGTTTGTTTGTTTTTTAGAACAAAATGAAAATCTCATTTGCCTAGCTCATTTTGGCTAGTTGTGCCACTAAACTGCAATTACAGTAACTTTATGACAACAAATTTGTCCACTACGCAATTTTCTTTAAGTGGCAACCCCTACTTCTTAAACTTCATCCGCCGAGAATGAAGGAAAATGTCCTATAAGTCCATAAGAGACGGGTTACGTTTGTCTATTTTCCTATACAGGCTAAACCACAAACACGCTTCAGCTTCGGCTTCGTCTGCGTTACGATGCACCCGCTTCACGTTTGCTTTGAATGACAGTTCTCCCTCCATCATTATCAAACAGATTTGCCACTTTACTCCTTTCGAAGTATTCTACTTCGATTTTTGAAAAACTTTGAAAATCTATTCCCACTTCGCAAGAATGTTTTGAAATCTACTTCACTCAGACAAAAATTACATCGATTTTACTTGATATTTCCAAAATCTGCTTCGATTAAGTCATTGAGTAATTTATGCCTACAGTTCTCTTATTTTCATCAGTCTCACGTTAGTATTTAACGAATTGAATAAATAAATAAATAAAATAGATAATCGACTACTGCATCTGCAGTTTCTATCCTTATACAGGCACAATAAGCGGACACACTTTACAAACACGAAATGTCAACCCATACATATACGCAAAGTATGAGTTACGTGATTGTATAGAAGTGTTTAATATTTTAGGCCATGTGCGACTTGCGCTAAAATGTTGGTTAAATTTAACCACTAGTGTTATATTTTCGTCTGCTAGTTAAATTTTAACACATTTTATTGACCATGTCAAAATTAAATCGAACGTCAAGTTTTTATACACATACTAGCTGACCCCGTGAACTTCGTCCCACCGCCCTTCAGAGCTACTCCAATAACAATTTTCCCTTGGAAAACCAATAAGTTGTCCGAGTTTTTTATCAAGAACTTTCTATTTTCCCTTCGAAAACCCACTTTGAAATTTTCCTGTTTTCCATTTGGAAACCAATGCACCTGCAATAATATGCAATTTTCCCTTTGAAAACCAATGAGTTTTCTTAGTTTTTCATCAAGAACTTTCAATTTTCCATTCGAAAATCCATTTTCAAATTTTCCAGTTTTCCATCTGAATACCAATGCACCTGATGCAATAATATGTAATTTTCACTTTGAAAACCAATGAGTTTTCTGAGTTTTTCATCAAGAACTTTCTGTTTTACATTTGTAAAGCCCATTTTGAATTTTTTAAGTTTTCCATTTGAAAACCAATGCACCTGCAATAATTTAAAAAAAAATTCCATAAGAACCATCTACAGACTAACACGAACAAAATAAAAAAAAATAGCCAAATTCGTCCAGCCGTTTGTGAGTTATTCGATTATAAACGAACAGGATTTCATTTTTATATATATAGATTAACACAATTCGCACACGGCCCTAATTGTAGATCTGTCTATATGAACTTTTGATAATAACTGAATGTCCCTCTTTGTATCAATGTAAAATATGATAATATAAAATACGCGATTTTGAAATCCACTTCACTTTTTCTCAATTTACTTCGCTTTATTCCCAAATCTACTTCGATTCCTTTTTTTTCGAGTGGTAACGCTGCTCCAAAAAACAAATGAACAAACAGCTGTTGAGCTGTCAGACAAAGCAAAAGTTCAGCATATTTGAACTAGAGCTTCCGTTTGGAGTCACGTTACGTACGAAACGTGAGGTCGAAGCGTCATTGTGATAGGAAGCATTGAATTCCTATAGCTGAACTCGTAAACGTCAGGCGAAGCCGAAGCTGAAGCGCCTTTGTGGTTTAGCCTTACAGAATCAATGAATTTTTGTTTACAAAATGAATAACAAGTGTAGTGCGTGAACGTACTGCTTTGCTTTGCTTAGACTCAACGTCGACCTGACATGCGCAATGAGTATTTCTCCATTTCCAACACACTTGTTTGTTTTTTGCACAGGCAAGTGAATTTTCAGATACATACAGATTCATCGATGAAAGTCGATGAACATCGGGTTACTTCTATGCTTAAGAATGCGTTGGTTGAATAAAGAGGCACACGCGCAGCGAAAAGTAGAAGCGGAAACGGGATAGAAAACAAATTTGTTCTATTCAGCGAAAAAATAATAACCCGGCTTACTTTTAGAAGAAAATACATGTTGATTGAAATGTAAAATAATGTCGCAAGCGTTGCTGTTGTATGATTTTTTGCTTATATACATGTTGCATGAAGTTTGTTTGTTGATATTGAGATTTTCAAAAGGTAAGTCGATAGGAATAGACTTATATGGTGCCTTCGCCACTGATAGCTATACATTTGTAAGTAAATTCAATCTTAGTAACAATAAAACAATAATAGCTAAGGTTAAAGAAATGTTAGAAGCATTTGTAATTTAAAGATAAATTGATTTAAATGCCCCTTCAAAACAATAGTACATTAATAATTAACAATAGTGGGTGGGGTGACCCAATCAAAAAAGAAAGCTAGTTCAAAACAGTATCGTATGAAAAAAAGAATTAAGAATATATGTTTATTTACAAATCAGTACAACTTATATCTTAAGAGACAAATCAAAATTATCAAAAGAAAGCAAAATGAGGAAACCAATAAATGCTAGAAGCTTGAAGAAACCTTTATAAGTACATCCATTTTAACCATTTGAACTTAAAATACGTTCTAAACCTGTTGGATCATAATTGTTAAGCCATAGTTTTAAACCTTTTAAAAATTTCATAAGAGATCCTTCTGTTCTCAGAGATAAAGGGAGTTTGTTAAATAATCTGCATGACGATACATTGAAGAAGTTACGGTAGGCAGTGGTGCGGAACTTAGGAATATTTACGAAAGACAAAAGATTCCCACGAACGTTATAATTATTTAAGATTCTAAAATTACGATGTCCAGACCTTATATAAAATATCTTAAGCGCTTTAAAACAATATAAATGTCGTAATGGAAGAATTTTCAAACATAGGAACAAAGGAAAACTGCTAGCCAATCTATTTTGTTTGCATATTATTCTTATGAAATGTTTTTGTAATATAAATAAAGGCAACGTTTTGTTAGAGTAAGCACCACCCCAACAAGTTATCCCATATTGCAGTTTGGAATGGATAATTCCGTAGTAAATCGTGGTTAAGAGATCAGTAGTACACACTTTACGGAGATAGAAAAATTGTCTGAGAATTGAACGGAAATGTAGTTTTAAAGTATCTATATGGGTAGAAAAACACATTTTTGAATCAATTATTAGACCTAAATACTTTATGTCATTTACAATTTCAATTTGAAAACAATCTGGACTACACGCAAAATCCTCCAGAAAAGTGTCCACATTAGGTGATCCTAAACAGGTACAGATATACAGTCTGAATTTTTGACAGCCAGGAGAATGATAATAGAAATCAGGAACTGGATTGTTCAAATTTGATAGGCTATAAAACATTAACTTTGTTTTAGGGCTGATGATCAGTTTATGTTGAGCAAACCAGATTCTTAGTATGCTTAGGTCCCAGTTAATATCAACAGATAAATCCGAAGGACTTTTTGCTCCATACGCAAAACCTACGTCATCAGCAAAAGCCGTCATCTCACCTTTGAAAGGCAAATCAAAAATTGAATTGATGTATACAAGAAAAAGCAGTGGTCCGAGTACTGACCCTTGGGGCACACCCATTTTTATGAACTTTAAGTCACTTCGAGTACCGAAAATCTTAGTTCTTTGAGAACGATTGTTGAGGTAAGATACAAACCAACTTAGAATGAAACCCCGGAAACCCGCTAACTCTAATTTACTTATTAAAATGTTATGGTTCACCATATCAAAAGCTTTAGATATATCAACAAACAGGCCTGCAGTACATTTGTTTTCATCTAAATTTTTATAAATTGTAGAACAGAAGTTTAAAAGGGCATCCTCTGTTGATTTTTTTTCCTGAAATCCAAATTGTAGCGGTGAAAAAAAGTTATTTTTGTTCAAAAAATTAAGCATACGCTGCTTTACAAGCTTTTCAAAAATTTTACTAATTGATGGAAGTAATGAAATGGGCCTATAGTTACAAACATTGTCTCTACTACCTTTTTTAAAAAGTGGGATGATATCTGCACATTTAAGGGCATCAGGAAATACACCAGAGAAGACACTTTTATTAAAGATATATACCAATACATCAATAACAAACCATGAAATGTTTTTTAAAAGAATATTTGACATATTGTCATTTCCACAACTATTTGAGTTTTTCAAACTGTTTATCGTTTTATAGAGTTCTAGCGCTGTAATTGGTTCAAAAAAGAAACTGCTTCTGGAAGACAGAGGCTCACTACTACTGCAAACAGAACAAGATGGTAAACTAAAATTAGGCTCAATGAATTCAGATATGTTAACAAAATAGTTATTAAATTTATCTGCTATCTCACTTGCATTTTTATAGACAGTATCATCTATGCGTAACTCAATAGGGCAATTCTGAGAAGCAGACTTGTTCAATAAACTGTTAACAACCTGCCATTCGCGCTTGGGATTGCCTTTATGTAGCCTTAATTGATTTTTGTAGTACTCATCACGACACAGAGGTATATCTTTTTTTAAATTATTACACAGTTTTGTGTATCTCCTTTTTAAATTGGTATTAAGAGGATGCTTTAGATACTTTTTACGTAATTTATTCTTTAAGTTTACTTTTTTTAGCAGGCTTGTAGTAATCCAAGGTCGTAATCTTTTTGTTTTAGTTTTATTACATGACGTAAGAATGCATCTAGAGATATGGGCTTGTAGAGTTTCAGCAAATATGTCATAAGATTTGGACACATCATTTTCATTATACACTAGATTCCAAAACTCAAATCTAAGACTACTCTTGAGTTTACTGTAAATTATTCGTGTTTCCTGTGTAGTTGGATATTGAATCTTACTACAGTTTTGACAGATTGAACCTATTAGAAGACCAGTCATAGAGTGGTCTGTAATTTTAAAGTCAAAAACACATTTTTCCGTTGACCTATCCAAACAATTAGAGAAACGCCCATAAAAATGGTCAAGGCACTTACCTGATGCTGTACGGGTTGGTTCATTTATATAAGAGACTAGCCCATGAGAGGCCAGTAACGCTAAATAAGATGAGATGGCATCACTGTCTTCCAATATATCTATATTAAAATCGCCACAAACTATTAAATTTTTTGTTTTTTCTTGTTCCAAAAAATTTGAGAACTCATCAAAAAACATTGAAAGATTATGCTTATGGAACCTGTACACACACAAGATAACATATTTTTGATGATTGGTTTCAAATGATATTTTTAAAACGTCAGCACTAACAAAATCAATAACTAGGGAGATGAAATTCAAGTCTTCCCTTATAAAACATCCTACACCACCAGCTGCGTAACTTTCATTAGTATTAGCAATAAAATTATATCCCGGTAACATATAATCACGTATTTCAAAATTATAGATCCAAATTTCAGAAACAAAAATTAAATCAGGTTTGCAAAGAAAAGTATCCAAGTGTGTAAGGAGAACATCAAAATTTTCTCTCAAGCTTCTTACATTTTGGTGTACAATAAAAAGCTTATTAATACAATACATTTTGTCCAAAAAAACTTGTTCACCATTTAAGTCAGTAATATTTTTAGGTAAGGTATCAACATCATCGAAAAGATCCATATGATCTTTTGAATTCATTGTCGCTGATTAAAAAAAAAAAAAAAATTTACGAATAATGAAATTATATTTTTGATAAGTCATCAAAAGATCTAATCACGATAATGTTGCTACCTTCCTCTTTTCTCAATAGAATTTTATTATTCGAATACCAAACATACTTAAATAGTTTCTCTTTACTTTTCTCCTTTGCACGCATTAAGAGAGCCTGAGTGTATTTGGTCAAAGCTTCATTGATGTAAATATTTCCCTTTCGTTCACCAAGAACGTAAGAGTTGACCAAAGCTTTCTTCGTTTTCTTTTCCTTCATTATTTGTTGCTTATGTGCAAGATCCAAGAAACTAACGCAAACAATAGACTTGCGGTTGATATTGCTAGCTGCACTCTCTTTGTGATTGTTGTTGTTGTTGTTGACTTGTTTCACATAGCATTTGTCGATATCTTTGTCCGTAATGTTAAGAGACAATGCATTGCGAAAAATATTCACAGCTACGCTCAGAGAATTTGAATCATTTACATCGGGTACACCAGCGATTTCAATAAATTTCTTTTTTTGGCCTTGATGTTGCCAATTAAGTTTACTTTCAAGGTTGTTAAGGACTTCTGCCCACTGTTAGACAAAAACAGATGCTACATGCATCTTCTCAAACAATATGCTCTAGAATCCACAAATGGTCACTGGGTATCACCTGCCTTTTTTAGTGGTATCACAATGGACCCTTGAGGTCTGTGAGTCAACAATATCTAGACAGCCACTCTAACCTAACCTAACCTAACGTCGCGTCGGTCGGTCGTAGGAAGTCGACTTTTCCGGCTAGATCGGTGGTGATGTACACCCTTTGCACGTGTTTACCCTTTGAACGTCTTTGTTTAACCTTATTCCTATCGTCCAAGCAAGAAAAATACTAAATTTTGTTTTATTTTCCATTTTCCAGATAGCACAAAAGTCTCTGGAAGCCTTTACAGAACTAATCAAACGACTGGGCCCCGATTTCAATGCCTACACAGCAACAGTTCTTCCACATGTTATCGATCGTTTAGGTGACAGCAAAGATACAGTCCGCGAGAAGGCACAACTACTGCTGCACAATCTAATGGAATTCAAAGTTCTCAGTCCGCAACAGTTGATTGACAAACTAGTGCCGTGTTTCAAACATAAAAATTCCAAAGTCCGTGAAGAATTTCTTCAAACAATTGTGAACACATTAAATGAGTAAGTAGACCCGCTCTCCAAAAAATTGGCATTCTCATCATTATATCATTTCCAGGTATGGAACATCGCAGTTATCATTGAAATCGTACATTCAACCAATTGTGATACTACTCGGTGATCCAACATCAACTGTGCGAGACGCCGCAAATCAGACACTTGTCGAAATCTACAAACATGTTGGTGAGTTGCCACAAAACTTGAATTCAGTTTCCAAAAAGAATTTAACAAAATATTCGTCTGTTCGTTTAGGTGATAGATTAAGATCTGACTTAAGACGTAAAGAAGTTCCATCTACAAAAATGGCAATCTTAGAACAAAAATTTGACGAAGTAAAAGAAGAAGGTCTTCTACTGAAATCAGCCTTAAATTATAATGGACACGATGAAGGAGATCATGTGGCACCAGTTCGACCAACAAAACTAATCAAACGAACAGTTTCAGCTGCGTCAAAGAAGCCAACATGTCTTGATGTTACATCAACTGGTATGTAGCTTTGAAGATTTTCCATAACTGTAACTTACACACTGACTTCTGTGTGCATTCAGGTGATGCTGGCGCTGTAACATGGGAAATATTTGAAGCCTCTTTTGAATTGGTGCCGCAACTAACGATATTTCATCAACGCGACATGGATGACCAGTTTAAGCATATCAATGCAGTGATTGGAGATAAAACTATGGACTGGGAGAAGCGAGTCGATGCAGTAAGTATCATATAATTATCAATTTCAATCCTTTCTTTAGTTGTATGGGTTCAAATTTTCCGTAAATAAGCACATCATCCATTACTGTTTCCTTTATAGAAGGCCAAATTTGAACAGGGTTTCGACTTCTTCTCGCGAATTTGACGCTTTTTCTGACTCAATCCAAAGAATTGTATCCCTGTATCCTCACATTCTTCCTGGTTTCTCCATTCGAGCAAGACAACCACCGAAGGAGTGTGTGCTGAGGTTTTTACTGAGTTTAACCATCTTGCTCAGCTGGTCAACGAGCCCACTCAAATACCGGACATTGATGGCCATGCAGAAAACACTCTTGGACTTGTTCCTTACCTCCGACCCTGATAAATTCACAATAAGTGTATTATCGCCTCTAGGCCGATCTGACCATTGTGTCCTATCCGCAAATTTCTCGTGTCAAAAAATCCCAGTTAAAGAAAGAGCTCCGTTTCGTAGTACGAGAAAGCCGACTGGGACGATCTCAATAATTTTGTCAGGATCTTTAACTGGTCACTATGCTTCCTCGATAGTGACGTAGGTTCCAGTGCGGATATGCTTACAAGTTTAATTCTTCTGGAAATGAGAACTTTTATCCCGAATAGGGTTAAAAGCATCAGACCCAAAGAGAACGCATGGTTTGATATGAGCTGTAAAGAAGTTATCAGGGTTAAAGAGGTAAGTTTCCATTGTTACAAAGCCAACCCTACTGAGGAAAACCGGAATAAGTTTAAGCAATCCAGGAAGGCCTGAAATGTCCATATTCGTCGGACCTAGTTTTTACATGACCAAAAATTAAGGCAATGTCCCAAAGGCAGTAAATATGTTTGATAATTTGTGGAAAACATGAATAATTCTTCTTCTTCCCCGGTCCCAACGCTCGTTGATGATGACACTCCAGTCGTTAGCTCTCTCTCGAAAATTAAACTTGCTAGGCAGTTCGCCTCCAACTCTTCGATGCCAGAGAATGGCATGACCCCCCCAGCTCTTGAGCGCGTCAATGATTCCATGGGACAAATCTTCCGCACTCGTGCTGTGGCGAGAGTCCTAAAAGATCTCAACATACATAAATCCGCTGGTCCGGATGGTATCCCCGCTATTATTATGAAGAGGTGTTCTTCAACGCTAGCAAAAAGCTTTGCCATCTATCCTATTCTTCTGGGCTTGTGCCGAGCAGTTGGAAAACAGCATTTGTCCAGCCAATCCCAAAAAAGGCGAATCTTCTTCGCCCTCAAATTATCGCCCGATTGCACTTACGTCCCTCCTTTCTGAGGTCATGGAAACGTTGATAAACTATCAGCTCAAGA
The DNA here is from genome assembly GCA_943590905.1 of Sphaerophoria taeniata. Lineage (NCBI taxonomy): Eukaryota > Metazoa > Arthropoda > Insecta > Diptera > Syrphidae > Sphaerophoria > Sphaerophoria taeniata. Next base: position 3,056,605 of record OX016540.1, read on the forward strand.
AATATCTTCTTAATGACCGGCAGTACGGCTTTAGCAGCAACAGGTCCACTGGTGATCTGATGGTTTATCTCACCGAACAGTGGATCAAATCTTTACATCGTTTTGGAGAAAGTAAGATTGTTGCACTTGATATTCCAAAGGCACTTGATAGAGTTTGGTATCAGGCTCTTTTATCGAAAATGGGTGCTTTCGGTATTGATGAGTCCCTCCTTCGTTCCTTCGTTGGATTATAAACTTTCTTTCGAACCGTTCTATACAAGTTGTAATGGACAAGTCTGAAACTCACAAAATAAATGCTGGTGTGCCCCAAGGCTCCGTTTTGTCTCCGACCCTTTTTTTCAACTTCTCTTGTCTGTAACTTCTAATCCAATAAACTGTTTCGCTGACGAAGTACCCTTAGCTTTTCGTATTCGTTCCCAGTCTCACATCCCTCCTCTTCGGATGTGCATCTGCAACGGCTAAATATGATAAACTCTGACCTTAATACCATTGTACAATGGGGAATACAAAATCGCGTAGAATTTAATGCTGTCTTGAATCGTTAAAGCGACATATACTCCCCTTGCCACTGTCCATGATTGGCACTTGCATCAATGAGCCCTAACATCTCGAGATTCTCAGTATGTGCATCACCGACCACCTCTTGTGGAACGATAACATATGCGATGTCGCCAAAAATGTCGCAAGATGTTTAGGATTTTTAAGACGATGCAAGAATTTTGTTTCCCCTTCTGATCTGGCTACCATCTATAAAACATATATACGCCCAAAGCTTGAGTACAACTTCCACGTTTGGGCTGGTGCTCCAGTGACGTACTTAATTTTTTTGGACAGTTTTCAGAGCAGAGCATTTAAGATGATTGGTGAGCATACCATTGTTGAGACATTTCCGTCACTTGAACATCGACGTGATGTCTCATGCCTCACCTTCTTCTGTCGATATTTTAACGTGAAATAGCCAGTTGCATTCCTCCCCTTAAGATATTCAACCGTAACACCCGCGCCTCCAGGAATGCTCATCAGTTCGACCTCGACTCCAACTTCGGACGTACGGTCATGTTCAGAGAATCGTTCTTTAGCCGTACATCGCGAATGTCGAACTCTTTGCCACACTCTGTTTTCCCCAGTCATTGCAATGTTCAAAAATTCAAGACCAATGTTAACCGACACCTCATCCCAAACCCTCTCCGTCTATCCCCCGAACGCTTGCACTGTGCTTTGGCATAAATATAAACCGTGATATATATAAAACAAAAATGCAACCAACATTTACAATATTAAAGTCTAATTTTCTTTAGTTTTATTTAATTAAAGTCTAAGTTTTATTTTAACAATGGTTCTTGCCGGTACAAAAGAAAGAATAAGACTGATTTAAATTTCGAAAAAAAAGAAAGAACTCTCTGTCGCAAACGTCAAACAGCACCGATGATGTTTTAGTCTTCGAACATGAGTCGATGATGTTTTACGTTTCGATTATTGAGGGTTAGCTTACATTAGAACAACAACAAAAATTTTAATAACAAAATATTTCTTTTTAGCTAAAAAAAATTCGATCTCTTCTACTGTTAAACTTTCAAATGACACCCTACATAAAGGATCTGTCAATATCATTCCTTGATATTCTAAAAGAGCTACGTTCTCAGGTAATTCCCATCAAACATCAAACGCAATAACAGTGACAACTACTAATCTCTTGTTTTTTTTTTTTTAAAGGTAATCCGAGAAGCTTGCATTACAATCGCCTACATGAGCAAAACCCTCGGACTGAAAGTGGATCAATTTTGCATTTACATTCTCGCCGAATTAATCAATCTCATTCAGAATTCAGCCAAAGTGATTGCGTCCGCTGGCACAATTGCTCTCCGCTTTGTGATCAAATATACACATTCACCGAAATTGCTCACAACCATCACCACAACATTGACCCAATCAAAATCAAAAGACATTCGTTCGTCTCTGTGCGAGATCATGGTTATGATATTCGAGGAATGGCAAACCAAATCGCTGGAGCGAAACGCCAACGTATTGCGGGACACCCTTAAGAAATCCATAAGTGATGCGGATAACGATGCTAGGAAACATAGCAGGAGGTTTGTGTTGAACACAAATCAACTTTTAGAGATTCAAATAATTTTGTTGTTGTTTTAGAGCTTACTGGTTATTCCGACGGCATTTCCCTGATTTGGCGGATCAAATTTACGAGGGCTTGGACAGTGCAACACAGCGGGCATTGGAACGGGAACGCGATTTGATGTATGGTTCAAACGGTACGGGGGGTCCAATGAATAAGAGTCTTGGTGGTAGTAATTCGAGTTTGTCGTCTATGGCGGGAGTAGGTAGAAGTACTCGTAAGTGTTTGTTTTTGTCGTCTTCTTTAATGTTGTCCTAGAATCGATGTTTGTAAATTCGCGCAAAATATTTCAGATCGGCGATCAACTGGACTGAAATCACCAGCAACTGCGCCTTCAGGTAAAATTCTATGTTCTTTGTCGTATTGTCGTATTTAAGTCGCATTGTCTGACAACTAATTGCTAATTTAAAAAATGAACTTGTCTCTCTCTCTCTTAACGAATGCATAATCACAAAATGAAATGGAAATCGTGGTAATTCTGAATACATCACATTCAATGCGCGTGCAATTTTTTAACTGCTGCTATTTGATTGTGTTTGAAATGACTTCTTTTTTTTTATGCTGCTGCTGCTGCTGCTGTTGGCAAAAATCACAACAAAATCTTTTTGATATTTCATTGTCATTGCGTTTTGACTTTTTTGTTTATTCATTTTTTACTTTCGTCTTGAAGTTGATACAAGCACTAGCACGGAAAATCTGTCCCAGCCTAGATTGAATCGAGTGCCTTCATTGCCGAGATCATATCGTAATCGTAGTGGAATTCCAATTGCTCAGACTTACATTCCTCCTAGAGGTGCTTTTTACTTATCTTTTTTTAACAGAAATACTTGGTCTCTTTTATCCTTTTGAGTTGAATTTTATAAATTGTTGTTTTTCGACAGCATTTCAAATACATTTCTGCTAATGGTAGACAAAATCATATCTGATCGTGTTGAATCAAAGGTATCCGTTTGAAGCAAAAATTATGTGCTCCGAATCAAATATCCTCGTAACCAAAGTTCAGGCCCAAAGCACACATATAGACAGAGTGATGTTTAAGTTACTCGAGGGAAAACTTAACTACTCAATTGCATTCTTAGTCATTGAGACTGGCAAGAGTTCGAATTGATAGTAGATTCTAGAAAGACAAAAGTCTTAAACTTCCTCAAAGTAAACGGTGACTGTTTCTTTTCTTGTTGACATCGTTTTCTTGGTTTATGCCTCAATGCTTACGAATGCAACATTGACATCGGGCTTCACTATTTTCTCTGAACAGTCTGCATGTAAGCTCTCTAGTAGGTGTCATCACTGGAAACTGCCTTACATGACGTCATGCTTTACGGGTTGGCGTCCTCTTAAATGATATCTGCAGAAGCTGTATGGACGAAGAGGAATAGGAAACAATTCCGTATTTGTAATGTTCATGGTCCGCACTCTCCATAAGCAGGAAAACTCACCTAGGAGAGCCTCACTTCAATGACACAAGTGAACTGGCCAAAAAAGACATCAAAAGTCTTTTTCGCTTTGTAAAAAGCTCCTAATGGTTAAATGAGTACAAATTACCTTAGATTCATGTTGTATTACAATGGGCCCACGCGGCCTAAGTGTGAAGAAAGTCAGCCACTTAAACCTAACCTAACCTACTTACACATAGGTACTTTGCTACTTGCATTGAGTGTTCCTCGAGAATCCATTGAACTGATAACATTTTGACTCAGCATTCGGTGTTAATGAGTCTCTTCTCCAGTTTGGGATGGAATCCATTGATCTGAACACTGCGCTTGAAGTTTTGGTGTAAGTTTGCTCGTATAAAATCCCACGTGTTTGGAATGAATGATAGGGTTTAAAGTACACTGCGACCTAAACATCTATTGTGTCCCCTTGATTTGCTGATGAGTAAGTACCTCAAACTACAGCTCCTCCTCTAACTTGATATCCCTAAGGAATTTAAGAATTTTGAGTACTAATACAGACGGAAGATCTTCCTCCTCAATCTGGTAACGACCTAGGTGTTTTAACCTTTGGACGATAACTGCACCACAGCTGCCTAGAATATGGTCCGGTGTTTCATCTGCTTCGTTGCAGAATCTGCATTTTTGACTTTCGACTAGTTTGAAGAAGCTAAGGTGCCTTTTTAATTTACAATGACCCGAGAGAAAACCAGTTATTATCTTGAGTTTATTCCTGCTAAGAGTGATGCAGGTCGAGAAGCGCTTTTGATTGTAGTCCCCCAGAAGCATCTTCGCCTGTCTCAGTCTGGGCAGTTGTACCCAGTTGTTTCTTCTCCTGGTTTGCTCTTCGGTTTTAATTTTACTTCTAATGATGTTGTCTCTTATTCCACAGTAGGGTTCCAGTCCTAATAGCGGAAATGCCGCACCTGTCTTTGCCAGAATATCTGAATCCTCATTTCCCTTTACTGTCCAGCTACCCAATGGAGAGTTACTTTGTTGTTCTTGCCTAGTTCATTTAAACTGCCTATGCACTCTGTCGGCCGACTGTTTAATCAGTATTGACGCATACACGCCTGCGCATACATGACGATTGTTTAGTCGGCCGATAGTTCAGTTCGCTCTGTGATTTGGCGTCGTGTGCGTGTATTTTGAAAATGGCGTCGCCCAAATCACAATTGTTGATTGTAGAAAGTTCCATCGAAAAGTTGGATAGTCTGCGCCCTGTTCACCAACCAAACTGTTGCGCACTTTCAGCCCAACCCGACTAAACTATCGGCCGATAAAAAGTCTGCAGTCTGTGGGGGCCCTTACGGTGATTCAATTCGAGGTGACACATTTGCTTGAAAGATACTGGGAGATTGACCCATGGGGATGGAGAGTCCGGTCCCAGGCCGATATATTCCCGCATCAGTACCATGTGATGGTGTTTTCTTTCACCTATGCCATGTGTTTACTGCAACCTGTGTGCGGACAAGTTGCTTTGTCAAATTAGGTGTATGTAGGCTCATAAAAGCAATGGGATTTTTTCTAATAAAGACAAGGCAAAAAGGTTTCTCCAATCCCGTGCTGTTAAACTGTCTAGTTTATTCTTTTCTCACGATTTTAGCTGAGCTTACAGGAATGCCCAGGTCCTCTGAAGAAAATTCGTTATTTGACAGCATTAGGCTTGGTCTACCCCGTAGTATATAGAGGGTTTTCCAATAAGAGGTGTTATTTTGATATTCAAAGAAAAATGGCATTTTTTGAGATAAATGATCGGATGTTTATTTCATTATAAAGAGGAAGGTATGCCGTTAATAATGGAATACAACATCAGCCAAATGGCCGCCACGACCACGCTTACAGGACCATATACTTGTCATGAAATTTTCCATAACTAAATCGCAAAGTGGCTGCCTTATGTCCTCGATATCCTCACGAATTCCATCTTTGAGGTCTTGAATCGACGCTGGGCTGTTGGCGTAGACCTTATCTTTCACGTGGCCCCAAAGGAAGAAGTTGCAAGGTGTTAAATCACAAGATCTCTGTATTTCTGTATTGTGGTCCGACAAGGTGCTTCACGACGATCCAAAAATGTTTTAGTTTTACAAACCGTCTCTGCCAAATTTTCACCATTTTTATAGTGAATTGTAATAAATTTCAATGCGTTGTTGAACCGTGTATCGTTCCATTTTTATTAATGGCGTAGTTTCTACTTGTCAAATGTCAAAAATGACAGCTTCAAAAGTGGCAGCTACCGAAATAGCGGGCTATTCCAAATAACACCTCTTATTGGAAAACCCTTTATATTAGTCTAATGGAATTACGAACACATTGCCGACATCTCCTTGTGGATTAATGTTTTCGATAATGTTTGAATTACTAGTCTATTCTCCACATTCTTTAAACTCTTCAGAACACACTACTGTCCCAAAAGAATGTACGTGCATGAAGCCTACAATATTTCAATCAACTGCACCATCATCATTCAAAAACCTTGTGTCAGAAAATAATATTAGTTGACAGTAGTTGACAGTTTAGTAAAGAAGAGATGTCACTCGTAAATGACATGGGAAGCAACTAGCTAACCGTGTTTTTGTGGTTGTCCATAACATAAATCGTGTAGAGAGCAGAATCTCAATATTTATGTTTTAAAGTGATTTGTTTTCTTAATTTTGTCCATTGTCTTATTTTCTTGTTTTTAATTTTAATTTTTATTATTTTGTATTTTTATCACCAATCATTCGACATAAAACAAAATATTCTTGCAGCTGGCTTTAGAAGCGTCTCTGCCGTTGATACCGCTGCTGTACAAAGAGCTAGAGCGCGTGCGCAATACTCAAATTTAGCTAGATTAAAAGTCACATCTGGAACTGCATCGCTGCGTAAGTTTAATTCATCCATGATTTCATTGTTTTTGTAGAAATTGTTCTCTTTATTTGTGTCTTTTATTCATTAAACACTTTCCTACACTCATACAAAGGCAAATTGCATGCATTTACTTAACAAAAATTGCTACCTTCTTCTTGAAAAGCTAACACTCTTGACACTTGCCAAAAAAAAACAATCAGTCACACAACTAACTTTAAAATTAATGCAAGAACATAAAATAATAAAATCTAAAACAATCGTTTGCGTTTTTCTTTCTTTTTTTTCTGATTTTGTTTGTTGTAACACGCAGAAGGGCATGTAGCCCAACAAGGTAAATATTTGGTTTTAATAAACAAGAACACCCTGTTCCAACAGAGACACTAAACGAATTTTACACAATGAGCGCATTCCGGAACCTAGTGATTACGTCGTCAACTCGTTTTAGCTGTTTTCAGCCAATCAGAACGAGTTTACGTAGTCACTAGGTTTCGGAATGCGCTCATTGTGTTTCTTGTTGGAACAGTGCAAACATGATCCTCTTCTTAGTTGCTTTTCAATTGAAACAATGAAAGGGAGTTCAGTCCACTAATACACTTTTGTTTGTTAATTTCTAGCACGTGCAAGGAAAGTGGCCAGTTCATCGACAACGCCCCAACATGCATCACCCGAACACAGACCAACTCCACGGTCAAGGGCAGGAGTCTCACAATCTCAGCGTAAGTATTACTTAAGCCTCGTCACTTGCACCGACTTATACATTATTCTCCTTAGCTTGTCCTTTGTTTTTTAATGAAATTTGAAGAAAACCCGAGTTCTCAAGTCTTCAAAGAACAATTATGTAGTTTTATGTTTTATTTGTGTTATTTGTGTTTATTTATGCTTAACTCATGCTTTATGGAAATTAACTAAGAAATAATAAAATATGAACCAGTTCGAGTTCCAGTTTTGTGTTTTAATGACTCTTAGACTCCCCAAATTCTTGTCCATTTGCATGTGTCTTGCAGAATGTCTTCTAGCTTGCAGGTGGCCATGGCTGAGAGGATAAAGTAATTGATTGCTAAGCCGAACGCTATACGGGTTCAAACCCCAGCTTCGGCAGCATTCTTTTTCTACAAAAATCGCCAGCTTATCTGAGGCCACCTGTCTGATAACATGAGAAATCTAAGTCTCCTCCTCTGAGCCACGTAGGTTTCTGTCATGTGTGCTTTCTTTCTATTTGTCTATCTGTCTCTCTCTATTGTATTAATGTCTTGTTCTGTCCCAGCCGATGGTCTCAGTCGCCAGTGCTGCTATGTGTCTGTAGTTCGTAACATTTATGTGCGATGTACTGTGAAATGTCAATCAGCCTTATTACCGTACCCGATCGGAGAATTATCCGATCGGAGAAAATGTCCGATCGGAAGTTTTATTTCCTTCACCGTTCCCGATTCGTACATAAATTAGTGATGCGTACCGACGCACTTCTTTGTTGTTTTGTGAGCGAAAAAATATTTTTAGTTCCGACACTTTTTTGTTTCGGAGACAATCGGACGAAAACAGTAAGTAACAAATCGCGATGCATCGCATGAAATCGCGAATCGTCGATCTCAATTTAAAATTCCGACGCAGATTTCAAATTTTTTCGTAGATGTCTACGATTGACCTGTCCGAAAGTATACGGTGGTAGAAAATTCGTAGAAATTGTACGAATCGGAAAGAATTTTTCTCCGATCGGGTACGGTAATAAGGCCGAATGTCAATGCCAATGTCTTCTAGCTTGAATTGCGCTTCAAAGGATGTTGCTAGCTCCAGCCGGAGTCTTATATTTTCTGTGTATATGTTTCAAAGTAGAATCTAAAAACCCTTGAAAAATGAGAGACCATTCTTTGAATTGTCAATCGTATTCTAGGCAATGGTTTCGTCATAATGTCTGCCACTTGCAAAGTGAAGCCCTATTTCCTCTAGGTAAATCCGTCAAGTCCCAAGCATTATTTTCTTTCAAGGAGTTAATTTCTTTTTCCATGGCCTCTCTCCATTGCACTTTATCTTCTCTCTCCAAAGCTTCTTCATAATCTTCGGGGTCTGTAACTGTAGAACATAAGTATTTTGGTTTGTTAAGCTTGGTTCGATCTCTTAGTTGTATTGTTGTCAAAATTGAGTCTTCTTGGTTGCAATCTTCGTATTGATCTCCATCACTTTCACCTTCTTCTTATTGATATCTTACTTCGATGTCTTCAGATTGTTCTTCTCCAATCTCGCTTCTCTCTTGGTGAATCTGTTCTTCTGTTTAAACTTCTTCTTCGTCTTGATCTTTTTCTTGATTTTGTCCTTCTTGATTTTCTTCTATTCTAGGTTCTGGCTGGTATTGATCTTCTTTGGTCTCTTTTTGGTCTGTAAAAATTTAATGGGAAATAGAAGAATATTTTGACAATCCGATGAGTCTACATCTTTAGTAATTGAAGCGCTAATTGTATTCCTGGGCACAGGAAGCCCAGAAAAGCCATTCTATCTTTAGTGCATTTGTTAGATACTTCGTTGAATTTCGGATCTCTGGATAGTATAACTTTGTTTTCTTCTTTCTCTTCTTTTCAACTTTTCCCAATTGAATTTTACTTCCAGATTGCCAATTAAAAACGCCATAAGTTTCTGATCTCCTTCTTTTTCTTATCTCTGTTTCGAACTGTGACAACTGATAGCGGCCATCTTGTTCCAGCATCATCTGTCAAATTTGGTGTCATTTCTTTGATATACACTCTGTACCTCTCATCTCCATCATATCCAACGATAACCTTTTAGAGCTTTTGCTCAAGGTACGCCTTTGATCAGGTATATGCACATAACATGTGGTTCCAATTGTTTTTAGATGTTTTATTCTTGGTTTTTGTCCTAGCCAGAGTTCTGCAGGAGTAGCATCTTTGACTGAAGATTTACCTGTTCTATTTTACATTTAAAGACCTGTACTGGCCACCTCAGCCCACATTGCTTCTGGAAAATTCACTTCTTTGTTCGAAAACTGTGGTGTATAAGGTGCTGTTAATCTTTGTGTAATTCATCTTTAAGTGAATGTCCTAGTGTTTTCGCATGTCTAAGCTAGTGTCCGACCAAAGGTCGATTTTCCGCCGAAGCCGAAGGTTTAATAAAGCGAAGAATTCTCATTTCGAATAAAATAAAAGTACAAACGATGTGACAAAATATGTATGGATATTCAAAGAATTCAAAAATGGAAATCTTTTCCGCGCCTATTACGATTTTACACTAATAAACACAAACTTGTGTGTCCAACAATTTAAAAAATTCAAAAATTATTTTTTTTTCGGCGCCTACTACGATGCTCGATATTAAGAAACAAATTCTTCGGCTTCGGCCAAAACTTCGGCCTATTTTATACCGAAGCCGAAGGTTTGGTCGAATGTTGTTTTTTTTTTGGCTGAATTCGACCGAAGCCGAAGCCTAAGCTTCGGTCAGACACTTGTCTAAGCATTCCTTCAAGTACATTGTCGACTTTAGATTTATGTCTGATGAAATATTTGGAAATTACAAAATACCTCTTCTTAGAAAATGAATCAGCAAACGGACCAAACACATCTGCTGAGATTAGTTGTCCAGGACCAGAAGTCTCACTTCTCGTACCGAATGGAAGGCGATAAGCTTTCCCATAAATGCAGGATTCACAAACTTCATTCTTCAACTGAAAACTTATCCCCAGGTGTGTTTGTAAAATCGACTTAACGTCGCGTTTGTCTTTATGTTCCAATCTCTCGCGATATAGGCACCTGGGGCTAGATTCTGTGAGGCGAAAACGAACGAACGTTTTCGTTTGTGCGAAAGATTTGCTTCATATAACTTGAAAAACGAAAGCTTTTTTCGTCTGTGCGAAAACAAATAAACGAAAGAAAATTGTTTGTCGTTTTTTCGTTTTTTTCGAACGATTTGCTTCATATAACTTGAAAAACGAAAACTTTTTTCGTCTGTGCGAAAAAAAATAAACGAAAGCAAATTGGTTGTCGTTTTTCTTGTTTTCTGTCGTTTGTTGTCAACATTTTAATAAAAAACATCAACATTAACTATTTTTAAAATGTTGCAAGACTATTTGACGTTGTTTTTGGGGGGGCCCATTCGAATTTAGTTTTTCGGCTAGTGCCTCCCAGCGTTTATTACAATTTTCCCTGCCCGAGTTCTCTGCGGGACTGTTTGTCGCCATTGTCGGGTACTTGTTCATGTATCCTAGCAAAATTTCTTTTTGCGCAGCTGTTGTGTTGGAAGTCCTATAATATAATAACATAATACAAAATGATTGATTTTTTTAAAATTAATTTTTAATATATGCACTTACATTGGAGGTACAGTTCCTTGCACACAGGCCACATTTAATTTAAAAAACAAAAATTAGCAGTCACTCAATCTGCCACAATAATAATGATGAGTGTTCTCGATTTCTTTTTCTTATTCAAATTTTACTTCTATCGATATTTTTTCAGTTATTGATATCTCGTTGTTAAATGTGTTTTTTTCACTTAGAAACGGTCAAAATTGAAGTTGAAATCTTTAACAAAGAAAATACGTATGCTTTCTTCTTTGTTTTATCTCATTTAATATCCAAAATCAGGTATATATTATCGATTTTCTTAAGTTTTAAGTATCGATTAAAATTTATTTCTCATTTCTCACAATATTTTACAACTGTCAATATCCTAAAAGTAGGCAACAAACTTTTTCTGATTTGAAGCAAAAACGAATACTCAATCAAAAACGAAATGCGATACAGAATTCAAATTTTCGTTTTCGCATAATTTCTTTCGTTTTTGAAAAACGAACGCTCGCTTTCGTTTCGTTTTTTATAGAATCTGGCCCCTGCATCGTCTTCCATCGTAGATAGCCGGCCATTCAATTAGCACCTTCTATAATAAAACCGGTATCGTATACTCCGAAGGAGGCTAAACAATTATATTACGAGAGTATACATAGGGCTTATTAACATCTTAGCTTTCCTTGTGGTCATTTCAACGCTACATCAGAGAATTACGAGCACTGTACGTAGTAAGGCGATAATTAGCTCATGGTTGGTACAATCACCTATACCCTATACCTTCCAACATTTGTTTTGCTATGTTCGTAGCCAAGTTCTAGTCCGTTTTGGTCAATTTTTATTGTTGTTTCTTCTGCCTTTTCCGACTGCTTAGAAGGAATGTTAGAACTGAATCGATTCTACTGACTTAGCTTAGCGAAGCTTTGTCAAGGACCCGGCCTTCCGAGTTCCAGAATGAAACAGTGCCTCGAGGAAGAATGTGGTTACGACTGAGGGCTCCCAAATGACTTGTACTGACTTACACTGCAGCATTGAAACATACATACGACTACCGACTAGACATACGAGTAATATTACGAGCCATTTCACCTTGCTCGCAGCCTGCAGATAGGCGACAAAAAATTGTAACGCCTGTCGAAAACCTACAGCAAGGACCCCACCCTAATTGCTACTGAGCTAAGCCTGGGCCGGATGCTGCAGGCTATTGCTGTAAGGTTATCGACCCTCTTCTGCAACTTCAGATCCCTATGTGGATAACTTTTTACTGTTTTCAACGTTACCATTTCGAAGGAGCATTTTACCTTACAGATGGCAATAGCACGGACACTAGACCCGTGTGGGTGTTGTCTGTAGCCAAGGCGGATTAGCGATTCTTCCGATAAAAATCTTTCATCGCAGTTCTTCCGTGAAGTTGTTCATTGTTACAGATGGTGCCCAACGTGGGGCCTGGTTCCCATGAGGGTGGTGTTCTGTGACAAGACAGGCCTACGGATAGGAAAGAAGGAATCATCCGTCCAAGACGTTGTTTCGTCGTTACAGATGGCCAAATTAGCATTTTCAAACCGCTGGAAACTAATGATTTTATATGTGCCTTCAAAAGAGAGCCTCCTACTGTTCTTGTTCCTTGTAGCCCAACTTTACCATTTACCTTCAACAAACAACATCAGAATGTTGAAGTAAATTCACTCTTTGCATTCCTATCTTGAGCTGCTAAAACTGAAAACAAGTTTCTACTTCCTTTTGGTACATACCAGACATTGTTTAGGGTCATCTTTTTCTTCATTAATCCAACTGTGGACATAACTTGAATGGTTCCTTTCCGAAGAGCAGGAAGGTTTTCTTTTCCAGCGCATTGAATGGAAAGTCCATCTTCAAGTTTTTGAAAACATCTCGTCTTCTTTGGCGGCACCGTTATCAATCCACCAATCTTCTGTACTTTACTTGACAGCAAAGAAACATTTGTATTCACTTCTGAACTATGTGAATTTCTCGAGTTCTTCTTTGGCTTTCCATCAGCTATCCATTTGCAGCATGATTTGATCCTGTGTCCTTTTTTCTTGCAATAATTGCACACGTAATTTCCTATTTCCTATGTCCTTTTCTTGATTTGTTCTTGGTCTTGATCACTAAAGCTTCTTCAGACTTGACTTCCTTAACACAACCGCATTCAAAGTTCATCAAAGGTCTTCTCTGAATCCTATGTAAGCAGCATCCAACATGAAAGAAGTGTTTCAAAACAACATGGAAAAATTTGAAGCGTCTTGCAAAATAACAAAAGATCTGGTAAAGCATTCCGCAGCATGCATTCTTCAGAAACATTTGCTTCTAAAGGTCTCGGTTTTTGAATATTTCCATCAATCACATCTATAGTTCCTTCATGGTAGTCCAATAGATCCCTGATTTTCTTCTTCCAGACTGGCCAATCTGCTTCTCCACATAAAAGCTTACTGTTTTCGATCGCGGAGAAACAGTGGACTGTATTTGATTAAACCTGAAATTAAAAAAAAAAAAACACTACAAATAAAACGCGCGGTTAACGTGGAAAAACAGGCAGGCCTGTAAAAAACCAAGATTCTATCCGTTTACTAACTCTATCCGCGTCTTCTCTCGATGAGATCTCTCGTTAGACTGACTTATACAAAAGCTTTCCTTCTTCTCGAAGGCAAATAATTTCATAGAGCATCGAACAGAAAGGTGTTTGAGCTCGATGTTAGTATGTTGATTCAAGTTTGTTGTCAAAGATGTGCATATCGTATTCTATTAGAGAGGCGTGATGAGGCTGTATTCTCCATGCCATGATGTAGACAAGTGAGACTAGTTCACATCATTCTCAGATTCTTCCTATTGATCCAAATCCGACATGCCAACCATTTCTTGTCACATCTTGCCTTCAATTTTATCCTCATCCTAACCAAAAAGTAGACGTTCTTGTTTAACTTTTATAATTCTATCAATTTGGAAGAACAAAGGTATGCAGTTTAGAAGTAGAAGTTAATACCGTTATTAGGATTAGAACGAGTTCAGGAATGAATTAGTTTTTAATGTTGTCCCCTGTTTTTTGTCTCCTTGACACAGCTGGCTCACGAAGTACATCACCATCATCAAAGCAACGTTCCATGTTTGGTTCATATTCGTCGTACAGACCCGGAACGGGTACAATACCCAAGCCGAAGGCATCGGGTATTCCCCGTTCGTTGGCAAATTCGAGAGAAACAAGTCCAACGCGAGGAACGACAATGCGAAGAAATATCTACTCGACTAATAGTCCCAGACGTCCAGAAAGGCCTCCCATCAATCCAGCACGACCAGTATTAGCACAGAGGATGCTTCAGCAAAGCCGGGAAGCAGAGAATGCACTTGCCGATGCATTGGTAAGTTTTCAGTTCGCTACATAAGACGACTACTTATTTTTTCCTTTGCAGTCTCCTGATGACGTTGATCTTTCATCGGACTATTCTCGACTTTCGCTGGGTCGTAAGGCATCACGCGACGAATCCGACGAGAGTGAAGCATCCTCGGTATGTTCGGAGCGAAGCATTGATTCGTTTAAGAGGATAAATGATGTTAGTTTGCGTCCCTATTTTGTCACAGTTTGTTTGTTTACATGTTTGCTATGCTTTTTCCATGTTTTCTTGTTTTCTTGTTTCTTTTTGCCACAAAATAAAAATTAATTTTTCCAACAATCGATTGTAGAGCTATTCGTGGAATGGATCTCGCAGTCGTTTGGACAGCTTCCGTGCACCAATCGAAGACATCGACACAATCATTCAATATTGCGCCTCAACGCACTGGTCCGAGCGCAAGGATGGCCTCATCAGCCTAACACAATATCTATCCGATGGTAAAATTCTGACACCCCAACAATTACAATGCGTCCTCGATATGTTCCGCAAAATGTTCATGGACAATCACACAAAAGTTTACGCCCTCTTCCTGGACACAGTCAACGAACTGATTCTGGCGCACTCCAATGAATTGCACGACTGGCTATTTATACTCCTAACCCGTCTATTCAATAAACTCGGCACCGAACTGCTCGGTTCGATGCACGGCAAAATCTGGAAAACTCTCCAGCTTGTGCATGAGTACTTTCCAACTGACATTCAGATGAAGGATGTTTTTCGAATTCTTTCGGATTCGGCACAGACACCGCCGACCAAAACGAAAATTGCCATATTGAAATTTTTGACAAATCTAGCAACGTCCTATTGCACAGCTGGTGATTTTCCAAGTCAGGGTCCAGTTGAGAAGGCCATATTGAAAATTGTGCAGTTGGCTGGCGACCAGAAGAGCGTTGAACTGAGAGGTCAGGCGAGGTTGTGTCTTATTGCATTGTACAACTGTAATACACCAAATGTAAGTCATTCTGTATTTGTGTTTTGAATTTGGTTATCATTTCTGTTTTTTTATATTCAAGATGACGAAAATTCTGTCGAGCTTACCAAAAACATGTCAAGACTCTGCTCGAACCATCATTCAAACGCATTTGAAACGCAGCACATCCGGTAAGTTTCTACAACTCAATGGAAGTAAACAAATATTCAAATGTAATTTTTTGTTTAAATTCTGAGGTACACTCTCTCTGTTTTACAATTTGGGTAGATTTTAAAATTTTCTTTGGTTTTTCTTTGGCGAATTCGTGATAAAAAATTGATTTAAATTTAAATGGATGAAATCTGCTTTTGATTTCTACAAATTTCCTGAGACTTCTGTACGATTCTGAAGTTTTTTGTTAGCTATGTGAGTTAACGAAGGGTGAATGTCAAGCAAAGTGGTTATGGGATGACGCCTGGGTAAATTGATAGTGACAAAGAAATAGTGAGAGCATCAAGGAATAACTGAATGCTAGGGGTTCCAACAAAATAACCTTTGAAGTCGAAGTGTACTTACATACACTTGGCCCTCTTACGTCCTTGGTGTATCCCTTCTGGAGGTGTATTTTAAGTCTCTCCAACTCTTCCCAGGGCATGCTGCTTCCTGTTCGAATGTTCGTCGCCAAGTACTTCTAGGCCGGCCCACTTGTCAACCTTTTTCTATAAGGCTACGAGGACTCCTCTGTTCGCGTCCTCGATTTTCAGCACCGTCAGATCTGAAGAGCTTAAATTAGGTCCGGCGTCTTGTCGGTCACACCGTTATCAGAGTCAGCCAGTATCTTAACTTTGACTTCTCTGATGCCGAAGTTAAGACGGTTTTTTACCATTCGTGCCTTTTTGCTGTTTTCGGTGATTTGGAGTAAGACTGCCGTCTGAGACGTGTCCTCGCCATCAATCTTGATGACCGACCGGTCCTCCTTATCGACCTCGGGATTCTGACTTTTGAGCACTTTTAGAACACTCTCCCCATTCAACTTGGTCTCCAATTTGGGTAACCAAACGATTTCTTTTGCTCTTCTAGGGATATCCTCGGCATGGATGAGCACGAGCCTCATACCCACCCAAGCGTCACTAATCTTAGCGACGCATTTAGCCAGGAAGTTCTTCGAAAACCTATCGCCACATTTGATAACCCGGCAACCTCTCACTGTCTCTGTGGAGATGAATGATGGAGAGGGGCCCCCGTGCCCTTCGAGAATAAGTTCAATCACCAGATTCTGCAATTTGTCTTCAATAGCTGGCCAGTTGTCTGCAACGGACTTCCCGTTCACAGACAACTGGTCAGCTATTGCCACCTGGAGATTATGGCTGACAATCTCACTCAAGGCGTGCGCCGTCTTGCCACCAGTGACTGGTTTTTTTACCGTTTTCTCTGGGAGTTCCCACGCCGTTGTGCTCTGCATAGATTTCTCGTAGTTTTCTACGATTTCGGTGTATTTAACCTTATCCTCTCGGTCTTTATCGGTTGTAATGCCTTCCTGATCATTTTTAGCAATCTTTCTGAGAACGAACAGGGCACTTTTGTACCGATTTTTTTCACCGTACCGTAGTCGCTGCTCCCTGCGTGAACGTCCAAATTGCCTTTCTGAGCAGTTAAGGTATCGCCAACACCCACCACTAACGACATCAGGTGCTCCTGATGGTATCGCCTTGCTGTTGCCAGCATCAGCTGCATCTTCAGCTTCTTTTACCACTGTCTCTTGGCTTGAGGCAAGTAACTCGTCTTACGACGAGAAGCCAAGCAAATTTGATCTCAGTGATTAATTTTGATCGGTTTCCATATCGTTTGCATTTTCATCTGCGTTGTTCCTTTTGTTCGCACGACTAAGTCGGAAAGGGAAAGGTCAGGCCTAGCAGAGCCGAATATGACGGACCCTGCCAATGCATCCGAAAGAGCTCGTTAACAGCTGGTTTTTTCCCCAGCTTTTCATTCTTGGGCACGGTTCTAAAGCTCACACCACCACTGAAATTAGGAACCCCGAATCTATGGTCAGATTGCATTTCCAAATGTTTAACTATTGAAGAGTAGAGTAACACCAGGCTATGCAACCGGCCAACCGCACAGAGTAGGGTAGACTGGGGACCCTTTGCCAGAGGGGAGGCTTTGTTTTTCGATTTTTCTTATAGATCGAAGAAAACTAAAAATATCGAAAAATTGATTTTTATTGCACATCTCAAGGTAGAATCTTTCCACAAAGTTTGAAAGTTCTCAGTCAAACGCGAGAGTGGCAGGACGTTTTTCTTTATTTTCCAGGTACCGGAAACAAAAAATGGAAGGTGAATATTTTCAAAAAAGTCGAGTGGTTTAATTTTTTTACAAACTTTTCGCGCCAATTTTCAATTTTATAAAATATTAATTGTCTTTAAAAAAGTCACTTGTGTAACTAGTGTGTGATCTTAAAAAGTTAAAAAAAAAATTTTCATAAAGTAGCTTGTGGGGTGCCTTTGCCATGTGTTTGTGTGGAGGTTTTGCCACTGGCAAAACCACCCCAAAGTGGCTTTGCCACTGGCAAACCCACCCCACAAAGTGGCTTTGTCACTGGCAAACCCACGCTACAAAGTGGCTTTGCCATTGGCAAAAGCACCCATAAAACGCCCTTACCACAGGCAATGACTGAATTGATGGGTGAATGATTTTCAGATCGAAAGATGCTGCGTTTTTATATCAAGAAATCCAACCGCAACGAGATCAATGAAGATAAAATGATGCAAGCCGTTGACGCGGTGGAAGTAAGGAAAACTATTAGCGCAGCGGCTAAATTTTTTGGGTTAAAAAGAACTACCCTAAGGGAATGCTGCAAGAAATGGCGTATCGCTTAAGATCTCTTTAAAGAAAGTGATATAGCTGTTTCCAAAGTAGGTATAGATATCACTCCAAATTTGCGAGCAACCAGATGTTCACTGTTCCGCTAAAAAAAAACAAAAACTAAAAACGTTTTTTTATTTTCTTATTTCTGGAATTAAGGTACCTGGCAAAGGCTCCCCACCCTAGTGGCATATCATCCCCCATAGTACACATTTGCCATAGCAATTTTTTTTTTTTTTTTATAATTTTAAAAAATTTAAATGAAATGATATGAGGTAGAAATTATTTACAAAACAAAGATAGTAAGGTACTTTAACTTTTAGGTATAAACAATTTTTGGGCAGATTAAAAACCTAAGCGTACGGTCAAATTTCCTAAATCATGGCAAAGGCTCCCCAGTCTACCCTACAACTGGTGTGATCATTACCGCCCGGCACCCACTTGGAGGGTTTGAAACGAAGATTTTATGTGCCAGGCTCTTGACGGGAGCAAGACTGAACTTCCTTGAGGTCTTCAAGGCTTCAAGATAGGGATGCAGTAATCGGTGGTTGTCGAAAGAATGTATCCATGATCAGGCTTGTTATTTGCATAGTTCTCTATGAATGCCAAGTTAAAGTAGCTTGTACCTCCTTCAAGAAATCAAAAGCCGACCATCCATTTCAGTAGATTCAAATTCAAACCGATTAGGCTTTAAAAATAAACAAACAAAAAAGGTATCACAACAAAAACTCTCTTCTAAATTAAACTTATTTTTTTCTCCTCTCTTCCTTTTTTTCATTTAATTTGAACCAAAAATGTTTGTGTAATTGAAACAAAAACAACAACACAACACACACCACTTTGTGTTTACACAAAAATACACTCGCAGAAAGCTGTGACTAAAATTATACATTCACGCAAATTATCCCTCAACTAAAATTATGTCGTAAACCAAATTATTTCATTGTTTTTTTTTTATATTTTGGTTTTCCTTTCTTCATTTTCTACATTTCTTTCGTCGAATAAAATAAAAAAAATAAAAAATACACAAACACCTAAAAATGTAATAAAAACAAAAACAAAAAAAATATAGAAAAATGCTTTAGGCGGATTATTCTTCTACGAAGAATCGGTACTTATTCTTCTTCTATTTATTAAGTTTTCTTAGCTTTAATTTCTTTTGTTTTGGGGTGGAACACTCCTTCACCATTACCCAGATTCATTAGACTCTTTTTTTCCACTTTGGGTTGCTTGCTTATTTTCTAGTAAGGTTAATAAAGGGTGTCCAGCGGGAATTCTGCAACTTTGAATTGCGATTATCGAAATGCTAGTGGGTTGAGGTAAGTAGGCGGCGGATCAATCAAAACGTGGGATTCGCGGAAATGTCAATCGTGTAATACTATGATAATTAATATGATATGAAAATTGACTCATGTAGAACGCAAAATGTAAACTTCCTGTTATTATGTAAACCTCCTATTATTTCTGATCTCGAACGCGAACTATTCAACCAATGAGATCACTCGTTCTATCTACCAATAGGATAGCTCGTTGTATTTAATTTGAATAAGAGATAATAACGACTGACACGTTTTGATCTTGTGAATACCATTTTGTATTTTATAAAAACATAAAAAAAACCTTTTATTTGAAAGTATTAAAAGTGCATTAAAATCGCTATGAGTCATTGGTCGGGAGCTTACTGCGCGTTTGCGGTGGAGCAATATTTGAAGTGCGGCAAATCATTGATACCTGCGCGTCGCGCTTTTTGTACTCATTTTAATATTCGACGATTAAGTAACGGGCCGAGCACACAACTTATCTGGTCGTGGGTACAAAGATTCAGGCAAGAAGGCACAGTGATCAATAGATCGATTCCGGAACCATCAACGAAAGTGACTATCCTTTGCGAGAAACCTTCGCATGAACAATACTGGAACGGTTTCGGACAGCATCTACGCTTGGAAACATTTTATTCAGTGACGAAGCACTGGATATGTTAACAAACAAAATATGCCATACTGGTGTCCAACAGTCCGAGAGAACGCCATAAAAAACGATTACATTGTTCAAAAGCGACAGTTTGGTGTGCCATTTCAGGGAACGGTGTAATTGGCCCTTATTTTTTGTTCAACCAAAATGAGACAGTAACTGCTCCGATTGCCATATGATTGATGAGTTTCTGTTACCGCAATTCCACCTGTATTCAGGGTACAACAACCGAACGCAATTTCAACAGGTCGGTGCCACTCCGCACACATCTAGGGTGTCGATGGAAAGGTTAAGGACAGGTTTTCCGAATAAGGTGATCAGCAAGTAAAGGGTGTCCCAACAAGAACGCAAGATTTAAATTTGGCGCCATTCGAAGTGTCATTGTTTGACATTTGAACAATTTATTATTGTTTGTTAGTAGAAGGTATAAGGTTAATTAAAATGGAGCGCTACACGAATGAACAACGCATTCTCATTAGGCCAGTTCCACAAACAGAGATCTCTGAGCCCTCTGAGATTTTTTTTATGGAATATAAAATCTCAGCTGAGCGCTCACTTTTCTGTCAGAGATTTCTGAGACGAAAAAATTTAGGATTCGTTTTCTCTCTCAGCTATTTTGACGTGGCTGACAGATTTGCAACAACAATTTGTAAGGTAACCATTTTATCTCAATGAAAACTGAGAATTCTGTTCCACCAAATGATTTTGCCTCAGTCAATGTGGCATTGAGCGCTCAGTGAGATTTTTCTTTGTGGAACTGTCCTATTGTGAAATTATCTTACCAAAATGGTGAAAGTTTTGCGGCTACAGTTCCCAAATTGCGGTCAATTTGGGGTTACAATAATTCTCCAAAAGAGTCAACTGTAAAGCGCTTAATGGAAAAATTTGCTGAAACGTGGTCTGTCACTGATATAAAGACAACAACGCGCCTTCGACCAGGTCGATCGACCGAAAATATCGCAGCAGTACGTGATGATGTCGCTCAAACTCCATCCACCTCAATTCAAATTGGTGTTTCTAAATCCACTATGCAGCGAATTTTGACGAAAGATTTGCATCTTCATGCTTATAAAGTTCAATTGACTCAGGAACTGAAGCCAGCTGACCATGCACTGCGAAGGCAGTTCGTTAATGGGGTATTGGAAAGACAACATGAAATTGCTGATTTTACCGATAAAATCATCTTTAGTGACGAGGTCCATTTCCATCTTGATGGCTTCGTCAATTGGCAGAATTGTCGCATTTGGGGCGAGGAAAATCCTCGAGTGATTAACGAGAAGCAAATGCATCCTCAACGTGTCACTGTGTGGTGTGGATTTTGGGCTAGAGGAATCATTGGACCTTTTTTTTATGAAAATGAGTCAGGTCAAGCGCAAACAGTCAATGATGTTCGGTATCGTGAAATGATAACCAATTTTTCGTGCCTAGAATTGAAGAAATGAATGTGGAGGGGATGTGGTTTCAACAAGACGGCGCCACATCTCATACAGACAGAGAAACAATTCAATTGCTGCATCAGTCAATTCCCGGTCGTGTTATTTTGCGTTTTGGAGACCAGAATTGGCCGCCTTGATCGTGCGATTTAACACCATTGGACTTTTTTCTTTGAGGTTTTTGAAGTCGATGGTTTATGCGAATAAGCTGACGACGACTGAAGCCTTAAAAGAGGAAATTGGACGCTGTATTAATGAAATACCGCAGCATTTATGCAAAACGGTCATTGCAAATTTCATTAAAAGATCGCGTATGTGCCAGCAAAGTCGCGGCGGCCATCTGGCCGATGTGTTGTTCCATACATAACCTCATCCTGTCTACTTTACGATATAGGCCCCTATTACCGCTGGTGAGTCGAACGTAAAAACATGTGCGTGTAAGATTTTCGTATTACGGTTGGCGAATCGAGAACCTAAATTCGACTTTATGTCACACGCTTTTCGAAGTTGGATCTCACTGTATTGTGAGAATCGAATGTTCGTTCATTTGAACGTCGCACAGTGGCCCGTTTCGACTTTTTTTGGTTCCAAAAAACATAGCTCCTCAACAAGTTGAGATATTTCCACATTTTTTTTTATTTTGAAGGTTACATCCAACGCTATGAAATTGGTGAATTTCAAAATTAAAACATTACAGGGTGTTTCGGAAATAGCTGTCAAAAAGCTTAGTTAAATTAAGTGAGATAAAAATGATTAAATATGAATTAAACAAATAAGAAAACTTATTTTCTGGCGTAAAACAAAAGGAATTGACGTTTAACAGTAGCGCAAAAAGTAAAACACCGATTTTAGAGGAACAGTGGCGAAAAAAGTTTTTTTTTTGTAAATTGACATTAGAATAACAATAAATAACAAATTGAACAGCAAAATATAAAATAAAAACAGTTAAAATGTACGTATAAACATTAGATTTCTTGAAAACTATCATCTTGGACGCGTCGTTTGTGTTTTAATTTGTCGAACGCTACACATTGTGTGAGAAAAGGTCGAAACTTGAATAAAAGTAATATTTTTGTCCGATATTGCTAGATTTTCGAGAAAAAGTTATGAAATTCAGAAAGAGAAACTTCTTGCTGTATAAAAAGCAGCAGAAAACAGAAAAGAAAGTGAAAATCTTGACAGAAACCGTCGACAAAAAGAATACCTAGGAATGGAAAAGAAAAATCCTTAAATTTGAAAAATCAAATTAGATTTATAGGCGGGGAGCCCTCAATCCTGAAAGTGCACTTACACGGATTTCAAAAATTTTTATATTAAAAGATAGTTTAAGGAAATACCAACAAATTAAGCCCGGTATGGCTTATCCTGGCACCAGTATTTTTTTGCAATTTCTTGCATTATTAATAATTATTGATAATTTGCACTTATCGCGGATTTTAATTTTAACTAGCGCATATTATTGGAAATTTGATGTGCTTTCAGGAAAAAATGGTATGACAGCTGCCATCCTGGCACCAATGTCTGTCATACCTATATTAAAATTTTGTCACTCATATGTTTTTAAAATAGGTATGACAGACATTGGTGCCAGGATGGCAGCTGTCATACCATTTTTTCCTGAAAGCACATTAAATTTCCAATAATATGCGCTAGTTAAAATTAAAATCCGCGATAAGTGCAAATTATTAATAATGCAAAAAAATGCAAAAAATACTGGTGCCAGGATAGGCCTCGTCATACCGGGCTTAATTTGTTGGTATTTCTATAAACTATCTTTTAATATAAGAAATTTTGAAATCCGTGTAAGTGCACTTTTAGGATTGAGGGCTCCCGGTGTATTATTGATTATTGAGTCAAGACTTAATTGTTCAATAGAATGGACTTGACATGAATTGCACTCCAATGTTTGTTTTTATAATCTTCAAAGATCCCATTATTTCGTTTTTTTCTACGTTGGGCTTTTATATTGCTTGGAGTGTTGTAGGTATTCCAGCTTTTGGCATGTTATGGCTTTCCTTACAATCTCAGGATCTGCGATTCGGTATTTCATGCAAAAGTTGTTCCAGGTATATACAATTTGTTTTGTCTTGAAGGAGCGTAATGCATTTTCCTTTAATTTAGGAGACAGCGAAAACGAGTTATTACACCAAAAGAAAGGATTTCAAGACAATAGAAAACACTTTTTTAAATAGTTTTGTTCTAAAGCCTAGTACGCAGATCGAGCTAAATTTTATCTGCCATACAAAATTCTCTCCAAAATTTAGCAGAGCTAAAATTTAGCTGAGTTTTTTAGCGAAGAGGTACGCAGCTCTAGCTAAACATATTTTGTTTTCGTAACCCTACATAATCATCTGTCAAAATTTAGCGAGCGAAATAAATGTCCGGTACATTATTCTCGAGCTAAATTTTGACATTTGATTCATTTGTTCTTTGACTAGCCACAATGCAAGATTATTCGCTTGATTTTTTAGAAAATATATGTGTCAGAATTTAGCCAGGAATTTAGCTGATGTTTGGAGAGAAATGCGTGAGCTAAAATTTAGCGCGATCTGCGTACTACGCTTAAACATTTATGATTTGACGTTTAATTTATTTGTTTTTCTTTTTTTTTCGAACTCAGTTCGAACTCGAATTGTTTAGTTCGCTGACTGTAATACGTCGAATGTGTTGGTTCGCCAATGAGAACATCTCACCTCGAACGTTCGACTCGCCAGCGGTAATAGGGGGAATAATAAAGAATTCGAATTTTTTTTTAATATCTGCGTTTTATTTAAAATTTAAATCTTGCGTTCTTGTTGGGACACCCTTAACGAAGACATTCCATGGTCATCTCCGTCACCAGACCTTACATCTTGCGATTTTTTGTATAGGGATAACCTCAAATCAAAGGTTTACAAAAATAATTCCCGGACCATTAAGGACCTGCAGCAAAATATTCGTCATGAAATCCAAAGCATTTTTCCGCTGTACACCCTTTATATTACACTTGACTTTATCACTATTTTTTTCTGAACCTTTTAAACTTTCCATGCAATTAGCTAGGCACTTTGAACTAGAACGCACAAATCGCAGTTAGAAGAAGTAGTTTGTTAGTTTTTTTAAGGTTAAAAACGAACATTGCTTTCAAATTTGTTTATTACTTCTTTGGTGTATGCAATCTATGGATAAAAAGTTGTTAATTTGGTTGGTATTTCTTTTGCTTGTAAAATTCTTTCCCCATAGGAACAAATAGCCCATCATCGCCATTATCATGTTCGAGTCCAAAACCTTTGCTTAGTCCATCGCAAGGTCCATTTAGTTTACAAAATAATAATTCTAGTAAGTAAAAGTTTGTTTCTTGTTTTCATTTGTATTTTTTGATTTGTAAATATTTTAATTTCTTTTAAACAAAATGTACAGCTAATTGTAAAAATTAAATGCTAAATTTTGCCGCATGGCGGCGCTTTGAAGCGATTGAAAACTAAAGGAACGTTGTATTTTTAGGTCCCCGTTCGAGACAGTCATCGGTCGAAAACAATGACCCACTCAACAGTGAGGAAGTGTACAAGAGTTTGCGCAAAACCACGGCCGAAATACAAAACTACAGTTTCGAATCGAAACTCGATCGCGACACGAATAGCAAGGATTCCGGAATCAGTCAAATGGGTGGCGATCACGGAATGCCGGGTGGCGGCAATGCAATGCACAGCGACCAATTTAATGTGATTTCGTCGAATGGACTAAATGGCCATTTGTTGTGAGTTAAGCCGAGGTTCATCTTTGGGCATTATCTGATTTTGTATTTTGTGTAGATTATTGGACAAAGAAGATTCATGCAATGGTTCGAAAACACAGTCGGCAACAACAACCGAGTCGAATACACCAGAGAGTACAGTGCGTCTGGATGCAATGGATGCTGCAATGCAAAATCACAAAGTCTCCACGGTCCAGAGACATCGTCAAAACTTCCAAATTGCGGAGAATGGTGAAATTGTTTTAGAAAGTAAGCAACAAGTACCTACCACTGTTGGAGACATTATTGACCTTGTTTTTGTTTTGTTTCTAGATGGTTCCAGTGAAAGTGATATAATTAAGGCTGCCATAGTTTTAAACCAAGACACAAATGCAGAAGTAATACAACAAACTCTGGCCGACTTGTCTGTGTGTATAAAGAACGGCAATTGCGATTTGCCCAACAAAAATTTCAAGTAAATATTTTCTTGTCTACCGAATTGTCTAGAAAATTCAAATGAAAAATCAAATTCACAGGGCCATAATGAAAATGCTGCTGAGCCTACTAGAATCACCAATTCCCGAAGTGATGGCATCTGCGCTGCAAGTTTTGGGCAAAATTGTTCGCAGTGCCGAAATGAAGCCATTCTGGAGTAATTATCTCGAATTGATTCTTTTGAAGATTATCAATTGCTATCAAAATAGTAAAGAGGTAAGTGCTCTTGGCCTTGAGTCTTGACAAATGTTGACTTTTTTTGTTTTTAAGGCTTCTCGTGAAATTGACATCATCATACCTCGAATAGCACCTGTTTTACCTCTTAACATCTCAATAAATATTTTAAATCCGGTAATTGCGACTGGGGTTTATCCATTAAACTTGTGTGCGGTTAAGTTACTTACGGAATTGACCGAAAAACAAGGCAATGAACTTACCGATATTCACTTGGAAAGTATTATGCCAAACTTAGCAAGGGTAAGAATTTACAAAAGTCATTAGTCGGTTTAAATCAGGTGCTCGGTCCGGTTGAGTATGCAAAATGTGGAGAATAGTTGTGAACTATGGTTGGGTGTTGTAGGATCTGGGGACATAATATGCTGTATCTTTTCCTACAAACCAAGTGCTTACTTTACCTTCAAGCGGTAACCACCAGGTACTGGTTATATCACTAGATATAACTTGCGAAAATTGTAAGCGCGAATGCAAAACGGAGAAACAAACGGCCCTACAAATTTGGAGGTTAGTGCGAGGGGCTAACAACCCACAGTAAAAAACATGAAGTTATGAGAGAGATCGGCAGAGCCTCACCACACTACAAAACATCAGTATAATATCTGCAAACCGAGGATTCTAACAAGGAGGATTTTTACGGCCTCCTGGATAGACGTCAAAATCGTACTCGGAGACTTCAATGCAAAAATCGGGAAGGAAGACATCTTTTGCGGATTAGTTGGAAAGCACAGCCTCCACAAAAGATAACAGCTTCCCGAAAAAAGTTCAACATCGGTTGCTTTAGCACTCCGGAGAATGCCAGAGACTACAGTGAATGTGAGCGCCTGAGTAAGCGACTCTCCGCGCGCCACAGAAATCAACACCTTGTGGAAACAATATCGCGAAGTAATTAAAAGTGTAGCCAAGACCACCATATGTTATAAGCCACCGCCAAAAAGGAAACCGTAGCATGATGATGAATGCGAGTTATTGAAAAGAGAGACGGAAAATGGACGTTTGCAGATGCTGCAACGGAAAGCAAGAGAAGAGTGTCGAACAAAAAGGAGAAATGAGAAAAATACCCTGCGAAGGAAGAAAAGAGCATCCGCAGTTTCTCAGCTTTAATATCAAATGGAGTCACGGGCCAAGAAGATAGATAGACAGAAGATAGATCAAATATTCACACTTGGACAGATCAACGAATTTAAAGTCGAAACCCACCATCTTTTCATCGACTTCAAAGCTGCTTATGATAGCATCCACCGCCAAGAGCTTATGATGGCGATGTTTGAATTCGAAATCCCGAACAAACTGATCTAGCTGTGCCGTATGAGCTAAGCAATACGCAGTGCAGTGTGCAAATGGTTAGCAGCTCATCCGAGCTGTTTCAAACATCCGCAGGGTTTAGACAGGGAGGCTGTCATGTGAGTCCTTCAACATAGTCCTATAGCAGATAGTGCGCAAGGCAGGTGTGAGCACGGAAAACACTGCCTTTAACAAATCCACCCAGCTCCTAGGTTATGCGGACGACATAGCAATGCGGACGTTAAAGCAATATCTGTACACCGCCTAGGATAAAAGGTCACTGTTGGTAGCAGCAATTTCGAGGTAGTTCAGGAGTTCATCTACCTTGGAACAAACATCAATCCCACAAACTACACCTTAGTGGAGATCCGACGAAAAATAACCCTATCGAACCGCTGCTGCTTCAGTTCGGCAAAACAACTGGGTTCAAAACTTCTCACTCGAAAGGCAAAGTGTCTGCTGTACAACACCTTGAATGTACCAGTCCTACTCTACGGCGCCGAGTGTAGGACGATAGGTAAAAAAGGGGAAATGCTTAAGGGCCTTTTCGAAAGAAAAATTCTTCTTCGACAATTCCTTCGGTCCCGTATGCGACGATGGCGAATGAGGAAGAAGGTTCAACCGCGAGCTATACGAGCTGTACCAAGATGTGGATGTAGTCCAGAAAGCCAAGAAAATACGGAACCTATTGTACAAGGACCAAGGGACTGTGGATGCCAGGGCTTTGGAGAGTGCATGCGAGCGACCGTTCCCGATGGAAGGCTGCAGTATCTCTGGCTGAGATTCTTCATGGATTGTGACCCGCTGAACTCTGATGCAAGGCAGGATGTAAGAATTGCAATAACTGTCTTGGCGATGCTATCGATTGTTATAATTAAAGTTAGCTTTGATGGACCCTCACAGCTGGTTGAATTAGCTTCGTAGTTACCGATCCTTACATTCTGCATACTCTTCTAGCCCCCCTGCACTTAAAAAAGCTAAATTGAAACTTATTCGTTCTTTTATTTCATTTTAGTTAACTGATGACGGCCAATCGATGGTGCGTAAAGCAGCCGTATTTTGTATTGTTAAACTGTACATTGTTATGGGTGAAGATAAGGTCAAACCTAAATTTTCGTTACTGAATCCTAGCAAAATAAGGTAAGGTCCTACAAACAAAATAGAGAGTTGATCTACAATTTTCCTTATCTTTCCAGACTACTCAACGTCTACATTGAAAAAACTCGTGGTACGAAAACCTCATCATGATCGAATGCCAAGTGATTGTGGTTGAAAGGAAGACACTTTGCAAAACGCTTTCGACGTCTCAGTGGCAAAATTAAATTCAAGAACGCAACTATTCCAGAATAAAAGCGCTTTCAAAATTAATCTTCACTTCACGCCACACACACGTAATCTCACACATTGATAAAACACACAAACAAACACATACACAAACAATTAACAAGTGAAATAAAAAAAAAACACAAAATTCCACACACAATTTTCAGGAATGCAGAGAGACAGAGAGAAAGAGATCTAAAAGATTGATTGACGTTTTTAAGTTCTAATTTTTGTTTTTTTTTCTTATTTGATTTTAATCTTAATTTATATTTAAATTGAAAAAATAACAACCTTTCTGTTTACCTTCATAGTAATCGTCATTTCTTTTGTAGTGTACGTTTTGCAGTTTTATATATTTAATATATGTTCTTGTAAAGTGTGTAAAAACGAGGAAAAGGAAATTAAAAGCAACTTAGAGTTATGTAACCATAGTAACATTTTTCGACATTTTATGATAAAGAAGGACGTCATTTCAGCAATGAAAAATGAACAATAAATGTGACAAGTAGAGAAAAACACGAATGTATTTAGATTTAACGATAAACCGAATGACGAGAAAAACTGGACAAAGAGAAATCTTCACAAAACTGTCAAATAAAATATAACACGAAAAAGAAAAACACTCCAGTTTGTACAGTAATTGAATTAATAGGGTTTAACGGTATTCATGCCACTGTTTCTAGAATGTAAGTGTGTAGACTTTTTGGTGTAAAGAACAATTTTATATCCGAAACAAGTTTTGCTGTAATATCCATACTTCCTGAATCCTGCTGAACAAATTACCTAACCTCAACTGTCCCATCCGTTTTAATCAATGAACAACTTTTGTCTCAATTAAACAAAGAAACAATTCAACTAATATAATTTTTGACTTCAATTTGTAATTATTATTTTTTATTGAATAAGAATCTTGACTTTTTATTTCCCGTACAACTCTTCTGTTTATTGGCATTTTTTGTTCTGTATTCCCCCCCGTCATGTGTAATTTACTTTCAAAGCATAATACACACATTCATTGGTATATCTTCTTTTTTTACTTTTAGTTTAGTTTAGATTAATACAGAAATTATATAATAATTATTATCATTTCTATTAATCAAAAAAATAAAGAAACATAATAATTTTTAAAATGCTTAGTTTTTTTTCTTTTTTTTCAGTTTGCAGCATTTTAATTTGATTTTTATACTTTTAGAAAAGTGATCGACAGTAAGGGTAGATGGACTTGCGATCGACCTTATTTCTCATAACAGTTAAATCACATACACATACCCATTGTCATCCTGCAGCGTTATTTTTTCTCTTTAAATCACCTACCTTTGGTTTGTCATTTTCAGCACATTAATACACCAATGAATCGTCAACAGTTATCTATACTGATGGCTCCATGACGAATACTCTTGTGTTGTGCAGGCTTCTATTCTGAATCTCTCACAAAAACCCACACTCTTAGGCTACAGTAGTGTCTTCCAAGCGAAGGTCCTGGCAGTGACAACAGCTGCGATACCACGAGCTGGAGCCCTACTCTGTAATTCGTTTCGAAAGCCAATCCTATTCGAATCTGATTTTCGATTCGTTTATGAATTCGTACTCTGTAAAACGTTCGAATCGAACAAAAAAATCATCTAGTACTTTTTCTATTTATACGCCCATGTTCCGAATTTCGATCTAAAGTGAATTGATATCACTTTTAAATTTCACGTGAAATGAAATTGCAAGTTCTTCAATTCGATCGATTTCGAAAACTTCGAAATTGTTTCGAACTGTCAGAACTGAAGGATCATCCATTTTTATTTTGTTTCTGAAGAATAATTTTTGCTGTTTTGAAGATAGATGCAATTTTATGGGCATTTTTAAATGAAAAATGGGAAGCAGAATTCAAGAGAAAAAATAAAAAGAATAATTTTGCGAG
This sequence comes from Sphaerophoria taeniata, assembly GCA_943590905.1. NCBI lineage: Eukaryota > Metazoa > Arthropoda > Insecta > Diptera > Syrphidae > Sphaerophoria > Sphaerophoria taeniata. The sequence continues at coordinate 3,086,841 of OX016540.1, forward strand.
ACAAATCTTTTTGGTCTTCCATGTATTTAAACATTTTATCTGGCCTCTCAACATTTTTTCTTGTTTTTTGTGGTTCAGGTTCTGGTAAATCTTCTTTAATATAATAACTGAAGTCGACTGTCGTGTTAGCGTATTTATTTTGCTCTTCACAATAACGAATTGTGGAACACCCAAATTCACTTTCGCAGTGTTTTCACAATAAGTGAAATGCAGAACATGGGCGATAGAATAGATTTGCCAAGTATCGAAGTATTTTTCATGAGACCTGTCAAAGCAAACAAAAACCAAAACAAATTACAAAAAAGACGAGAAAGTTCGAATTAATTTTTAAAGTAAAAATATATAATTCAATAAAAACTTAATAAAATGGATTCGGTTGCTCTATGGATGGATGAAGAAAATAGAGAAGAACACCGTCTCGCATTGGTGGTTTTTCCGCATTTAAAGAAGACAATAGTCTGTCCCACAAATTGTTGGAAGTGTTTATTGCGTCCGAGGCGTTCAAACATCCCTTGGCCAAATCAAGATGAGCACATAGGAATTCCACCATAATTTCAAATTGATTTTGTTTGGTATGCATTTTTCGCTGATGATTCCCTGTAATGAAATTTATTTGATTAAATTTTGAATAAAATTATTAGTTCCTTGCTTACATTTTATCCATTTCACTCAACTAAAAACTAAATACAATTTTCCTTTTTGGTCCTTTAAAAACGACCTTCGAAATGTAATCCGTTACCTCTCTCCTGGGGCCCTACTCTGTAATGCGTTTCGAAAGCAAATATTTTCGAAAACGAATATTTTGTACTCTCTATTTCTAATTCGGATAAGAAATCTAGTACTTACGGATTGCCAAATCCGCATTCGGATTTTTCGTACCTGTCAATCCGTTTCCGAAAGTCATTAGCGTTCGAAAACGGAAATTTTCTTTCTACACCAAGAGAGGTAACGTATTGCAATTCGAATGCCGTTTTTAAAGGACACAAAAGGAAAATTGTGTTTAGTTGTGTGAAATAGATAAAATGTAAGTAAGGAAATAATAATTTTATTCAAAATTTAAGCAAATAAATTTCATTACAGGGAATCATCAGCCAAAAATGTGCTCATCCCGATCTGGCCAAGGGATGTTTGAACGCCTCGGACGCGAGAAACACTTCCAACAGTTTGGGACAGGCTATCGCCATCTTTTAATGCAGAAGGACCACCAATGAGAGACGGTGTTCTCTATTTTCTTCATCCATGCATAGAGCAACCGAGGCCATTTTATTAAGTTTTTATGGAATTACATATATATTTTTTCTTTAAAAATTAATTTGAACATTCTCGCCTTGTTTGTGTTTTGTTTTGTTGTGATTTTTTTTTCCTTTAGATTTTTTTTTTAATCTAATAATAATTACATCGAGACTCAGCAAATCTAATAAGAAATACTTCGAGACTCCGCAAATCTATTCTATAAATAGAAATAGTACTAGATGATTTTTTTATTCGATTCGAACTTTTTACAGAGTACGAATTCATAAACGAATCGAATATCAGATTCGAATCGGATTGGCTTTCGAAACGCATTACAGAGTAGGGCTCCTGGTAAATGGTATAATTGTTGTCTGAGTAGGATTGATTTTAAGGCCTACTGATAGACAAAATTTCCTGGTAATGTTTAAACCTCTGAATTACATCGCAGAGCGTTTCGTCAAACTTCCCAACAGAATTTATTACAATATCATCAATTAAACCGAGGCACCTAATACCCTGGGACGTAACACTTTCAAGTAACTCATCAACAACGAGAGTCCACAATAGGGGATTTAGAACTCTTCCCTCATGAAAACACTTCACAGTTTAGCTGTCACTGCCCTACATTTGCCGCAAAAGAAAGAATTTGATCGGCAATTACTTCTTTGGAGACTTGGAAAAGCCCTCAAGTACCTACTCAAGGTAATAACATGTTGAACTTCGCCATCCCTGTATGACTTCGTTTTAGAGAGTGCTGCTGTAATCAGAGAATTTTAAAGAACTGGCATTCTTGTGGTTTCATTATTATGAAGAATGTTGTCTAAAAGAAAGGGAAATGTAGTTGCGATTTTTTTTTTTTTTATTAGTCTCAACATGGTAGGTAAGGTTAGGTAGCCTGTACATTTTAATCACTCTTCATATTTGTTTATTTTATTGCAAACATTGCAACCTATGTCATTCTGGAATATCTGTCGTCTTCCTCTTCATCTTAATTTCAAAGTATCGGTTTGATACTACCTATTTGCTACAGTTTCTTCTACTGATATGTAGGTACTTACGTTTTATAGCTTTAGATAAAGTATTGCCTCAAACACTGCTGTTCCAATTCCAATGGTCATCACCTCATTGCCTGGATTCATATGTCCAGTTTTTTGGTTTACTTCGCAGTTCATTTAAAACTTACCCAGTGTTTCTTCTTACCTGTTCCTAAAACTGTTACATCTTAAGCAAAACGAAACTCTTTGAAAAGGGAGAGTTTTGAAATAACTTTACATTCTATAGGTGGGCTGTATGAGCTCTGTCAGATTTAAGGTAGAATCGATTTGAAATGAATTCAAACTTTTTTAACTTTAACTAAAAAAAAAATAATAATAATAATTAATATTCTGATATAAGAAAAAAAAGAATATTGTGAAATTTATAAAATTATTGTAGATAAATGTAAGTTGGAACGAAAAGAAAATAAATTGTAAAATATTTTGATAAAAGCGTATATTGAAAAACGAAGAATACACAAAGCGACAAAGCTTAATTCTAGTATGAAATGATAAGACGTACGTACATTATATATATTTAAATGTTATTACTTAACTATTGCAAATTATATTGATAAAACAAAATTGCTTAGCATAATTAATAACAAAAACATATATCCAACCATTTATTCCTTTAATTTTTTTATTCAAACATAATTTTCAATGAACGTCAATGAGCAGCGCACCAGGCGGAGAAGCTTAGAAATTATTAAATCCATTTATCTTGAGTAAAATCATTTTAAAAATACTGTTAGTTTGTTTTCATTCAGATTTTGTTATCTTTAATGCGGATTGCCTTTATAAGCTTTTTATGTGTACAACAATTTTTAAAACTACGTAAATTACAAATTGTTGAAAGTCTTTCGAAGTAATATTGCAAACACAAACCAAAAAACAAAAAAAAAACAATGACTGTAAGTAGAAACATTAAATGTACTTAATTGTTTTTAATTTAAATTGAAAGATTTATTTTACTTCTTATGAAAAAAACGAAAAAAAAAACAATTATTACCTATTATATTGAATAAAAGAAAAACAAAACAAAGAGGTTACAAAAAACAACACTGAAAACTTTAAATTAATTATATTATTATTATTATTACTTATAACTATAATGTATTAAATTTCGCAACTTAAAATAAAAATGAACATTTAAATAAAATTGTTGTTTTTTTTTGTGTGTCCAGAATTTAGTTTTGAAGCGTGGGTGTTATGCAAGTATGCGCGTGAGTGTGTGTGATAGTGCGTGCGTGAGCGGGTGTGAGTGGTTCAGTGAGCGAGTTGTTCTGATCGAGATTAATCGAACAGCAGCGAGCGAGGTAGCGAAATGGTGAAAAACGACGAAGAGATCTTTGCAGAGCCAGTCGACCAATAAATGTTCAGCCTGTCTACTGATCAGCAAAACAAAGCAAACTGTTAAAAATAGCAAGTCAAGAATGTAACACCAACAAAATGTTATGTTTACAATAGAACTTTATTCAAACGAATTCTTAACTATTCTAATTTGCTTCGTCCTTTTATACCCAAAAAGTGAAGCTTTTACAGTTATAGATTTAATACAATGTTTTTTATGTAAATTGTAGTACTGTGCAAAAAAATTATAATATGTAAATTACAGTGTAGTGAAAAATATATGTTCAAGTCTATAAAATATTTCTGTTACTTCATTTGATTATAAGTATTTGGTTAAGTTATGATGCAATATATGTGGATGTGTGATGATGTGTGTGTATGTGTTTTATTGAAGGTGTCTGTTACAGTTTTTAATTGATAAAAACAACAGGTTATTGGTCCAGTTTCCAATTAAAAATGGAACAATTCGTGGATATTGAAAGACTAACTGGTAGAGATAACTATCATACATGGAAGTTGTGATGTGCTTTTTGTTTCGCAGCCGAGGTTTCGCTCGTCGGTCTAGCCAAGGTCTATTGAAAAAAAACACGAAAATTCATTGGTAGGTCTCTCTCTATGAACCTAATAACAAATTTTTTATTGGAAACACTTAATAACTACAACTAAGATTTCAGAATTCAGTTTTTTTTTTAATTATACTCTCAAATTTGGTTTAAATGTTAAAACGGGTATCCGCTGATGTCAATTCCGATGCTCGGAAGCAGTTCTCGTTTCCGTTTGGCGGATGTCCGGTTACTTGCTGCATTTATCGGTGGTAGGGCTTCCCCTTCCGCTATTGGGCTTCAGTTCCTGTTTTCGTTTGTCTGGTTATTTGCCGTCTTTAAAGGTAATTCTTAACTCGACCGGTTTATTTCCGGGGGATCAGAAGGTACGTTTAAGGCCCCTGGTAGAACTCGGCACGGCAGGCAATAGCTCTGGTCGATCAGCAGTTTTTTAAGGCCCCTGGTGGCACTCAGTACAAATTTCCCTCAATATTAAAACCCCTTAGCATTGGTGGGGGAAGCTTTAATCAAGAAATGGCGATCGACGGCGGAAACGACCAAAAACACTCGATTCAAACCCCACAGTTAAAATGACAACGAAAGTAGTGACGAAAGGTACCACTACCTGCGGTACTGACCTTCATATGAATTTTACTACTAAAACCGAGTGTGAATTATATGAATATGGATGTAAAACTTTCCTGTGATTGGGTTTGATTTGCTTATGTCATGTATTTTATGGAGCGATGAATTGATAATTTAGATACAAGTTCTGATCAATCGAATTTAAAGAAACCAGTAAAAAATGAGCGAAAATGATGAATCAGAGAACGAAGATCAATCGACATATTATGATTCGATGAGCAATGCAGTATGCAGACGATAGTGAGGATTTGAAAGAGACGGAAACTATTTAAAAAAATCCGTTACCATTGTGATGTTCAAATAGATTGAAAAAACAGCGTGATATGGCCCCTTTATCACATACTTCGCATCTGGAAACGTAGAGGAACCCAGCAGTCATTGAGAAGCAATCAGTTGCAATGAAGGGCATGATTGGATGAAAGCAATAAAAGACGAAAACGAAACATGGTGCGTGGCGGACGACAAAAGCGATGTATTCATCTTTGCTGTTTACGTGGACCACTTGCTTCTTTTTTGGAAAAATGAAAAGCAAAAAGATGTCTTTTGTAGATAAGATGAGAGAAGCTTTCAAACTTCGACATTTGGGAACTGCAAAGTCATTCCTCGGATTACAGATGAAATACCAGCGAGCAGTGGCGTAACTATAGATATGGGGGCCCCAGTTGGAGTCTTTCAGGGGGCCCTTCCCAGGAAAATGTTTTTTTTTTTTTTTAATAAGTGCTATTATTCTATTCGTACAAATAATAGGGGTATTCATGCAACGTCGTATATCCCTCGCAAACCTCGTTAAAGGCGTAAGTTTACAACCTCGTATTTCAAATGTCAAAATTTGTATGGAAATTTTTTTACACAGGGCTGATAAATTTGCGCGACTATTTTGTCTCGTAAACGGGGTCGTAAACTTACACACATTTCAGATTTCAAATTTTAAATCTAGTTGTCATTTTATTTAATATAATTTTGCTGTGTCAGAACAAAATTCAAATTTTAAATCAAGTTCTCATTTTATTTTATGTTATTTTACTGACATTTTGAAGTTCCGTTTTAAGATTTAAGTAGTTTACACAGCTTGCTTTATGAGTGCGTTCATGCAAAGCGGAGCCTAAATTTACGCAAATACGTAATCGACAATTTTATCTTATTGCATGAACACCCCTAATGTTTAAAATTCAAACAAGTGCTTATCACGTAACACACTTTATTTTTCCAACAAAATTTTACAAAAATTGAACAAAATATTCAATTAACAAAAAAGAGTTTTGAGCTAAGTTTCTTAAGAAACCGATATAGTTTCTTTCTTCTTTTTCTTCGATTATTTCCAAAATTTGTTTTTCTTTTATGGCATACTTTCGCATTATTTTAAATTCCTCCTCTAATTTAAGTTTTTCTACCTTACATTTTGCTAGAACCGACTCCTGCACTAAAACATGAATTAGCTTAAACACGCCAATGTGCAGCTTATCAACTAAAACTTTTAGTCTTCTATGCGCAGACTCAACTTTGTTTTGAGTTCTTGGTAAATTTTTCTTGTTTGGTCTGCACAAGATCATAAAGGAAAATGCATAGGTTTCTGTTTTTTTGTACTTATGCTTCGAAATAGTCACGAATTTGACTCTGAGCTAGGCATTTGAGCATTCAAATATGTAGACTTAAGTTTTCATCTTTTCCGTACTGTTTAACAAAAGCTTCCTTTTGTATTTTTCCAGAATAAGTCATTCTAATTTTCCAAGATTTTTGTATTTCGAGAAATTTGTTTTCGAGATTGTGTTCGTTCAAGATTTTTGTTTTCGAAATTTTTACTTTCGAGATTTTTGTTTTCGAGATATTTGCATTAGAGATTTTGTGGCAGACCCGAAAATCGACAATTGAGTTCAGAATTTAATACGCCTAACTTTTAAATCAGCAAACTTTTGAATAATTTTTCAGTTTGTTTTTTTGAGGCATGATCGAATAGAAACCAATTGTTCATTAAATTTGTCACTAATGTCTTCATTCAATATAAGTATTTGCAAGTATTAAAGCTTCCGTGTATGATCCGTCATATTTGTTAATTCCTTAGGTTGATGTACTCGAAAAGTTTTGATAACGTTCCTCAAACTTTCAAATCGATTTAATATTTTATTTCAAATAATATCAAGACATCCATGGAAAACATTGACCCCAATTCATTTCTCTCGGCTCTCGAATTACCGATAAGAATGATTTTGAAGACTCTTCAAATTATCACAATACCTGAAGGAAACAACTTTTATAGAATCGTTCCGGAATAACCATTGAGTTGGACATAGTCGTTTCGATTTCAACGAAGAATTTTCTGAGAGAAAAAAGTATAATTACAACCATATTTTAATATTGTTCGTAAAAAAAAACGTAAATTTGTTCAATTGTTTCCCAGAACTTTTAGATCTCAGGTATTGCAGCATTGTCTAATACCAAACAAAAAATGTGGTTTTTGAGTTATAATTTTACTTTATCTCCAATATGTAATAACAAGCAGGCAAAAACCATTATTATTTATGTAATTATATATGTCTTTGATTTATTATTGTTTTAAATATTTAGATAAACAAAAATTCTTGCCAGCTTTGGGGGCCCCCCTGCGATCGGGGGCCCCAGTTTCTGAAACCGGTAAGACGGGTGGTAGTTACGCCACTGCCAGCGAGATCATTGGGTATCCATCAATCAGAGGGCGTAAATAACGAAATTGTTGTAGCGTTTTGGAATGACGTCATTTAACGCAGTTACAACGCCTATGGACCCGAATGTTAAGCTCAGTAAGGACCACACTCCGACAGATGAAAAAGAGAAGATTGGAATGCCAAAATATCCGTACTAGGAACTCATTGGCTCTCTTCTATATGCAGCTCAACTGACTAGACCTGCTTCGCAGTGAATTATTTCAGCCGTTTTAACAACAATTATGGAATGCAGCATTGGTATGCAGCAAAGCGTATCCTGAGATGCCTAAAGGGTTCTATTAACTTTGAGCTTAAATTTAGCTCGTGTGACAAGTTCCAGTTAGAAGGATTTTGTGATGCTGATTTCGCGAATGACTCAGATGACCGCAAATCAATAAGTGCCTTTTTATTCCTAAGACAAGGTGCAGTATCTTGGGGATACAAAAAACAAGCAACAACAGCCTTCCAGAAGAAAAAGTCTCGTTTTTTTATTTTTGTCCAGAATTTAGTTTTTAATTGATAAAAGCAACAAAAATTGTTTTTTCTTGTGTGTCCACTAAACATTAATATTTTGAGTGAAAATTTTCCAGCGCCTAATCTGACGATAGCAGAAAATTTCCAGAAACATTGCCAGCAGAGCAAACAAATAACCCCAAACGAGTGTTAGAATGGCCGGCTTGGTGTCGACTAAACTGGCAGTTATGAATTTCCCTCCTCCGCCAGTGCATTTTGGTTTTTTAGTGTACAGCAAAGCATTTTCACGCTCTTGAAGACCATGCTCGTGAATTCGCATCATCCTTTAGAAGAAAAAGTTAGAAATAGAAAAGCAATTTACATGCCAAGAGGCAAAATGAATCTCACCCAATTTTCAGCAGTTCCTTGTAGGAAGAATTCTTTTGTATAGCATACCATGGATCTATGACTTGAAGGTACTGAATTTCCTGCAAGGCGCACTTTTCATCTTCATGAAATGTTTCACTAACGACTTTGTAGCCAACGCCAATTTCCATATGGAATGCAAACAGGCCTTCTCTTAACAACTCAACACCTTCTTCGAGACTCATGAAATTTTCGGAACCATCTTTGTTGAGAATTTTTTGTTGGTAGATTTGCTGTCGAACTGGATCGGAGGTGTGCTTTTTTAAGAGGAAGAAAATAAATCAAACAATTGAACAAATTCTACACTCTTAGAAGGAATTATGTTGAATTGGGCGCCATTTTCCTCTCAGTCAGTTTTGGGAGGTCACCACAACGAAAACCATTATTTTACATGGCCTCCCATGGTCAACAGGTTGAAGTGGAGTAGGCTGTTGTTACAAATTACCCCCCAACAAAGAAGTGTTCCCACTAAGGCACTTCCAACGAACCACGGCAGCGAAAGAATTTCTTTTTTTGGAATCAACAGTTGCGTCTTTAGTTCCAGTTAGGTCGAACTACTTGGTGAACACCTTTATGGGCTACTTCGACATATTTGAAGCCCAGGCCGTAAAAGGAGCGGGTTTTCCGTCTCCTGCACTTGGAGTCACATCAAGTGCCTGATACTCCAAGTTGGGAGTTGTACGTCGGGTTGGCTTCCCGGTTCCCGACTAGACTACGTAGAAGCAACTAGAGGCATCGGAAATGGACGTATGTACTGATGACGACCCAAGCTAATGTTTTAAGGACAAAGAATTACGGATATGCACGAGGATTGTTAGGTCTCTTTATAGACTGCGTGCTGACGGCAGATCCTGGAAAAAACCGATGAACTCCAAATCGATACCCACCACCTTTTCATCGCTTTTAAGGCCGCGTCTGACAGCATCTACAGAGACGGACTGTATAAAACTTATTGTCTAGTTTTGGCATCCCTGCCAAGCTCGTTCGCTTGTGCAAAATGACGATGGAGAACTCACGCTGCGCCATCAAGGAATCTTACGATGTCAAAAAATCGTTCTTGAGAAGATAGTGCAAAACTCCACCGTCAACACCAGAAGCACTATCTTCCAAAAGTCTGTTCTACATCTCGCGTACGCTGATGATATTGTAATACTGGGAAGAACGCAGTGTGATGTCAATGGCGAAGCGGCAAAAATGGGTTTAGCGGTAAACCAGGGAAAACCGAAGTATATGCTGTCTTCGAGGAAGGACACCCAACACCGACAGCTCGGACAGAACGTCACAATAGAAGCATACAACTTCGAGGTAGTAGAGGAGTTCGTCTACCTAGGCTCCGCTATTTACACGGCAATAACACCAGCCAGCGCCGAGATCAGACGAAGAATAACTCTTGCTAATCGCTGTTTCCTTGGACTAAGAAAAGCCCTCTCTCGATCAACTAAGGTTAAACTATATAAAACCGCGACGCAGGTGGCCCACCCAAGTGGAGACTAGCTAGCTAGCGACCGAGCTGGCTGCCGGAGACTGTTGGTTGAGGCCCAAGTCCTCAACGGATTATATAGCGTAAGTAAGCATGTTCGTTTGGTATCCAGAATCAGAGAGTTTTGTGTACCAATTCCGGATAACAAAAAAAAAAAAACCCTCAAGTTTTAGAATTGGATGGTGTTACTCACTGTGAAGTAGTATCTGTTAAAAATCGTATCATCTGCACCGAGTTTAAGTCGCGAATTCAGCAAATCATTGAGGTTTTGTATTTTCCTAGAAGGTGACTGCAACAATGCAACAATATTTGCTGAATAACTGAAACAAAGTAAAACATGTTTGGCGAAGTCGATATATAATGGCTGAAACACAAATACGCTTTATCTTCGTTGCAATGATGTTACGATGTACCCGCTTCGAATTTGATTTGAATAACATTTCTCCCTCCATTAAATGACATCATCCCTCCAAAAACAAATACATTTTGTTTGTTCACTTTTTAACAGCTGTCCCTGCCAGACAAAGCAAATGTTCAGCATTTCAGTCAGCATATTTGAACCAGAGCTTCCATTAGAATTTCGAGTCACGTTACATATGAAACGTAATGTCACTGTGACAGCATGCATGGCTGAACTCGTAAACGTCAGGCTAAGCCAAAGCTAAAGCGTGTTTGCGTTTCAGCCATAATAATTTTATTTGGGAGATCAACCTTGTGTACAAAAACATCAGCATCAGGAAAACAATAAACATTATAATTCTCGAAGTCATGCTGCGTGGCGATACAGCCGACCCTTGTTGGCATGTGGCGCCCAGAACCAAAATTACAGCGTCTAGCAGCGAAGGATGAAGAACGTTAGGATCCGATATGTCCTGAGAATGAAAGTTCAAGTTCAACTCTTTTTTTTAGGTCAATACAAACCTCATTTTGTTTGATCTTGAACTCAGACCATGTTGAGAATACCAGCGCCGCTGAAGTTACAACAATCAATCCCATCACTGCATTCCACACTCGCTTGAAAAAAATTAAAACCTTGGGATTTATTCTGAAAGCAAAGCAGATTGTCATACGTCATACCGTTTCGAAAGGAAGCAAAAACACGTTGTCAGTATAAGAGAGTTTCGGCGAACGAAACACAAACTTTGATCGTGTTGGAGTCGGCATAGCTATGTACTCGATAAACTTGATTCGATCTGCGGTGAAGAACAACGCCGAAGCACCAATTTCCGACCGATTGTCCACCAAATCACCAATCATTCCACTCCATTTCGACTCGTTGTTCAAATATCCCCAAGACTTGACAAATGAAAATTCAATTTCTCCCCCAAAGAAATCCCCCAATTGTGTGGTCAGGACGTAGTTTACTTTACTCAGGGTGTCAAGATGTCTATCCCTGAAAAAATACTATAAGAACTTGCAATCGCATTTCAATTGAAAATCCCAACAATCCATCTGTCAAATGATTGATGGAATCATTATGCGTTAAAACCAAGCTTGCCCGAAGCTTAAGGCCTTGAAGTTTCTGACGTCTGACAGATGTCACGCTTATGGCTCTCCCAATGTCAAGAACGCTGTTGTGCCAGACACCAACAAATTCCAATACAAGTTCATGTTGCATTGAATATCTGTAAACTGAAAACTCAACCATAAAACAATGTCTCACGAATGCCAGCAGTCAAACCTTGTTTAATTACAACTCCAGAGTATTCATTGACCTTAGCGAAACAATAGACCTCACTATTCGGCATGACTTGAAGATACTTGAAGGTTCTTTCGATCAGTTCATTCGAGTTTCTTTCCAGTTGACTGACACTATCCAATGCGATCCATCTGAAGCGATGTGTGAGCTTCTTGCCAACCTGTTAACAGAGTGAGTTGCGTGTCAGGTTGGTATGATAATTCTAAATTAATACCTCTTGTGGGAAACGTTCAAACTTACCTCGAACAATAACCGCTGCGTATCGTTGCAGTTTAAATCAACAATTATAAGGTACTGATGCTCTTCGAGTATGCCATTGGGAAAATCCATAAATTTGGCATCAGAAATTGCCACTTGGTAATTACGATATCCGTTCTGGCCATCAAGCTGGATGAAATCACGGTAGAATTCTAGGCGAGTATCTAAGAGGTTAATGTTCGAGGTTTGAGAATGAAAGCAAGGTAAACTATTGATTTCTGTTTGAGATAAGGAGTTAGAAGCAGTTTACTGAACGCACATCAATATCTAGTTCATATCAAACATTAATTTTGAATTTTGTCAGCAAAGAAGTTTAAAATTGAATTTTTTTTTTTCCATGGACTTTGGTAACAATAAATGCAGTGATTAGATTTCTTTGGTCGAGGGACCGTTTTCTTTGTTATACTAATGTCAAGAAAAATCGATTTTTGTTTCGACTTAATACCTCAAACAGTGTTTAAAAAATGTAAAACTTTTAATGTTAACTATTTAAAACTGACACAGCAATATTAATAAAAAAAAGCTCCTATCCCACTCTTATTCCATAACTAAACCATAGAATAAGAGATAATCCGTAGGCTAAAATTCTCATTAATAATTTGTTCCCGGAATTGTAAAGTGACGTTTGTTGATAGTTGACAGCCGATTTGTTGCTGTCTTTGCTACATGATATAGCAATCGATCCTAAAGAACTGAAAGAGAAAACCAACCCTTATGGTGGAAAGTTAGTAAACGTCAGTTAAGAGAAATCTTATTTTATTTGGGGTTTTTCTTTTTTACCTCTGAGCACATTAGATCAGATCACGGATGTGTCAAACAAAGCAAAGCTCTGAGCAGATCATATTCAATGTCCTCCGATTTAATAAAGAAACAAACCTGAGCACTGAAATGTAATTTTTTACTTATTATTAATTTAACAAATTTTTTTTTCACCTACAATAGACGCGCGACTTTCTTGGGAATCCATTTTTAATTTTATGTTTGTTTTTGCCTGTAAAATCAGAAAAAACAAGTGAAGTTGTCTTCGCTCAGCTATCTGCTCTATTTGCTCGGTCGATTTATCCTGAGCAAATAGATTTAGCTCAGAGCATGAAAATTCTTGCTCCGGTATATCGGAGGTAAAAAAGAAACTGATTTTTTTTTGACACATCCTTGATCTGATCTAATCTGCTCGGAGGTAAAAAAGAAAAACGCCAATTGATAGCATTTTCCACCTAGTCCGCAGAATACTCAAAGAGTATCCAATAGTGCTAAAGAAATGTGTTGATAGTTTAGCAGTACCCTTAACAGTCATATATCAACTGTCTATTTCAACTGGGATATTTCCTAAGATTTGGAAAGAAGCTTTTATTATTCCTGTTCACAAAAAGGGGCCCAAGAATGATATAACTATAAGTATCCATGCATAAACGAAGATCAACCACCACAAATCTTATTGAATTTGTTTCTTTTAGCTTAAACGCTCTAGAAAGTGGAAAGGAGGTTGGCTCAACAGCCACAGATTTTAGAAAAGCTTTTGACAGAACCTCCCATAAGCTTATTCTGTTTAAACTTATGTCGTTTTCCATTGGTCGTCCAGAAGTCTTCTGAAACCATTCCATTGGACTGACTTTGACAGACGGAATGCTTCTGAGAAGAGCAGAACTCTTCTGTTTTGAAAACAGAATGGTCCGGAGAATGACAGATACATCATAACCCGTTCCATTGGCGGTAGAAGAAGAAACGTCAAAAAAGACCAATGGAAAACGACATTAAAAAACTTGTCCTGCCACCTCTTATTATCTGTATCGCATGTGTCCAATCTTACTTATAACGGGTGATTTTTTAGCTGGTTTGGTTTTGGCAACACTGGTTTTGACAGCTGATGTGTGTTTAGTACCTTGTGTTACTGTCAAACAGCTTCAGTTTGGTTTGCAATTTAACCATGGATCGTCTTACAAATGAACAACGCTTGCAAATTATTGAATTTTACTATCAAAATTCGTGCTCGGTTCGAAATGTTCATCGCGCGCTGCTTCCATTTTATGATCGGCATTCTCGACCTTCTGAGCAGTCTATTCGGAAGATTGTGACCAAATTTCGCACCAAATTTACTTTGTTGGACATTAAACCACCAACACGTTTACGTACTGTGCGTAGTGAAGAAAATATTGCAGCCGTATCAGCTAGTGTGACAGAAGACCGCGAAATGTCGATTCGGCGCCGTTCCCAGCAGTTAGGCTTCTGTTACAGCACTACGTGGAAAATTTTGCGGAAGGATTTGGGCGTAAAGCCTTTTAAGATACAGCTGGTGCAAGAACTAAAGCCAGCCGAGCCGACCTACCACAACGCCGAATTTTTGGTGAATGGGCTCTTGGAAAGCTGGCCGAGGATCCGCTTTTTTATCGAAAAATTGTGTTCAGCGATGAGGCTCATTTTTGGTTGAATGGGTACGTAAATAAGCAAAATTGCCGCATTTGGAGTGAAGATCAGCCAGAAGCATTGCAACAGCTACCAATGCATCCCGAAAAAGCCACTGTTTGGTGCGGTTTATGGGCCGGCGGCATTATTGGGCCATATTTCTTCAAAGATGATGCGAATCGCAGCGTTACTGTCAATGATGAACGCTACCGAGCGATGATAACAAACTTTTTTTTGCCCGAAATGGAAGTTCTTGACTTGCATGATATGTGGTTTCAACAAGACGGTGCCACATGCCACACAGCACGCGAAACAATGGCGCAATTGCGAGGCGAGTTTGGTGAACAGTTAATTTGACGTTTCGGGTCGGTCAATTGGCCGCCTAGATCGTGCGATTTGACACCATTAGACTATTTTTTGTGGGGGTATGTCAAGGCTAATGTCTATAGGGACAAGCCTGCTTCGATTGACGCACTGGAAGCCAACATCCATGCATTCATTCGTGAGATACCGGCCGATATGTGTGAAAGAGTATGCCAAAATTGGACTCAGCGGATGGGCTACCTGAGACGCAGCCGCGGTCAACATTTGCATGAAATTATCTTTAAACATTAAATTGCAAGGTTCAAACTATCGATTCAAATAAATATTTCATTCATTTTTTCGAATTTTTTGTGTTTTTTTTTTAAGTTCTAAACCTCTTAAAAAATCACCCGTTATAATCGCCAGTGCTGGGTTTTGTTTAAAAATTGCATTTCAACGAAAATTAATGCAACATCTGGTGCTCCTCAAGGTAGCCACCTCGGACCTCTTCTTTTTATATTAACCACCAATGACGTTGAAAAATTATTTCCAATGCTGAACTACCCATATTTGTAGACGATATGCAAATTTACAAAGGCATCTGTTGTTCTGTTGACGTTGACCTACTACAAACTGATATGAATAATTTTAGTACTTGGTGCCAAATGAATGATCTTGAACTAAATATTAATAAGTGTCAATCTCCTCCCCTGGGGTTTCCACCTTGTAGTGGTGGGGAGGCTTACGCTTAATTTTTCAGCTGATCAGCTGTAGACTTTTATTTCTTAAGTCCTCAGCTGATCAGCTGAGAATTTTAGGTAAACTTAGAGGAACCCAAAAACGAAAAACCAATGGACAGTACAACACAGAACAATGAAAAACCAGCGGGGATATACGCTGAAACGTCGACAGAAGTCACGGCTGCCGGCGCGGGCTTTGCCCTTCCAACAGTAGGAGGGGAGAAGTCGCCAGTGACAGACAAGAACGAACTTAAGGACAAGACTGCAGGAAAAACAATGACCATTACGCAGGAGGAAGAGGACCTTCTTCTCACTCCTTTTTCCAACCTCGGTGTGGAGGATGGAACTAGCATCGCAACACTCGTAACTGACGACGACGCGTGTTCAGTTGCTAGCTCTACCCTCTCACGATCGTCGACCACTTCAGTTCGGAGTAGAATCTCCAACTGTAAGAAGACGATCAAACGACTTGGAAAAAGGAAATGGGAAGAACTAACATCGAACGAACAGGTTAGGCTTTTCAACGCTCGTGCTTTCCTAAAGAACGAGCCTCTTATGATGGGGGGGCCATGTGCCCAAACATTGAAGGAGGTGGATTCCAAGGGAAACACGGGCGTAGGTGCACTGATGGGACCGCCCAATCCGCCGATTGATATAATTCAATCCAAGAAAGGAACGACCCTTTCAGTTGCACCCCCGGTTAGGGAACAGACGCCGTTGCTAACTTCGAAGCCGTCTACATCCGCCAAATCCAGTACGGGGCCATGTGCAACAACGGGCTTGGAAGATGGTAAGACGGTCTCGAAGGAGTCGAATCTGGAGGGTGCTTGTGAAAGCAGTACAAAGGGCCATGTGCCCGAATGCAGCTCTAGCATAACCCCTTCACCTTCGACAAGCAGCGGTGTCCTGGACGAAACTAGGGAAAGCTCGAGGACAACAAAAACGGTGATCGAGAAGAAAACGACCAAAACTCTCACCGAGGACAAAGTACTGCAAAAGAGGATACGAAATACGGAAAGGACAATTCGGCGCCTATCTAACAAAGATCCAAACTCCTTAACGGCAAGGGATAAGATAGTGCTCGAAAACGCTACACGAAACCTTAAGACACTGACTCTGACATCGACATCAACAAATAAAAACAAAAATATATGGACCAAGAACCTGATGAAGGAGAAGGAGATGGTGGGCCATGTGCCTCCCCTGGACCCTGATTCAGTGGCAAAAACGTCCAAGAGAACTCGGCAGGATGACACACTTTCGCCCACGAAAAGATCACCCCTGCAAAAAAGAAAAAGAACATTGGCAGAAGAGACGGTAGAGGCGCGCAAATTCGCCATTGCGGATTTCGGGAACCCCTCAAGAAAACTCTCTGAAGACCAATGGCAATTATTGGAAATGAGAATCCTGGATGAGGTTAACGATGCTATCGTTAATAGCAGGCCACCACCACTCTTCGGGAACCTCAGAACCATCCATGGGTTCAAAGTTTTGACGTGCGAGGACGACCATACTCTCGCTTTCCTGCAAGACTTCGTCAAAAGGACGGTAGCTCCCTGGCCCAACGCTGATCTCCGTTTAATCGGTACGAGTGAAATCAGCGACATCGTCAAACCCAAGGCCAGAATGACAATAAAAGGTCCTGCGATACCCCGAGATCGCGTAGAAAGGTATCTTCAGTCTCTAAACACTGAACAGTTAAGCCAGAGCTGGAAAGTAATAGAGATGGGAGAAAGAACGGAGGAAGGTACAGAGGTGGTGGTGCAACTTAGCCACAAATCTATACCCCTTTTGCGGAAAATTGGTTACAAAGTACGCATCGGTATAAACCGGTGCAAACTGCGGTTTATAACCAACAAGACTACCCAAGTAAGTAAGGCAGGGCGGGTTTTTAATAAATGATGAACATGAAATTGATACAAATTAATCTCCATCATAGTAAAGCCGCCAGCTCCAATCTTGTCTACATTTTGGGAAGTAGACAAATAGACATTGCCCTGATTCAAGAACCCTGGACCTCAGGTGGCAGAATCAGAGGACTAAAAGCAGCAGACTTCATCCTATACAAAGCCACACAAGTGGCAAATAGTAATATAAGATCCTGTATTTTAGCCAGGAAGAAGTTTAATCTCTTTCTTTTAGCAAATTACAGTGATCCAGACCAGTGTGCTGTCAAACTTGAAAGGGAGGGACTCCCACCACTGATCCTGACATCGTGCTATATGCCGCATGACGGAACAGAAGGACCTCCCGCTAACATCACAAGCCAGCTTGTGGAGAAGGCTGCCTCTGAGAGATGGGACGTGGTACTAGGTTGTGATGCTAACTCACATCATACCCAATGGGGTAGTACCGACATCAACAACAGAGGTGAGTCTCTTTTTGAATTTATACTTGACCAAAATCTACTAATAGCAAACAGGGGCAAAGAACCCACGTTTGTAACTAAAAATAGAAAAGAAGTGCTTGACGTTACCCTAACCAATAACTCAAGCACAATAGCAATAGATCAATGGAATGTTCTTAAAGAGGAATCATTCTCAGACCATAAACTGATAGGCTTCTTGATACAAAATGAAGTAGCAACTCCAAAACCCTTCAGGAATTTCAGGAAAACAAACTGGAAGGTATTCTGTAGGGAAGTAGGACAGGGAATTCAAAACCCGGACTCACTTTTAATTCAAGA
Source organism: Sphaerophoria taeniata (assembly GCA_943590905.1). Taxonomy (NCBI): domain Eukaryota; kingdom Metazoa; phylum Arthropoda; class Insecta; order Diptera; family Syrphidae; genus Sphaerophoria; species Sphaerophoria taeniata. Next base: position 3,104,771 of record OX016540.1, read on the forward strand.
ACCTTCCGACATAGATCTTGAGTCAGAAAAACTCAGAGTTGTTCTCAACCACGCTTTAGAAAAAAGTTGTCCCATCAATCATATGGGAAAAAGTAGGAAAAAACCACCCTGGTGGACAACTGAATTAGGCAACTTAAGAAAAGAAACTAGAAGATTTTTCAACGTTGCAAAAAGAACTAGAAAAGAAGCTGACTGGGAACATTATAAGACCAGTCAACGTATGTTTAAGGCCGAAACACAACGAGCAAAACGTAGCTCATGGAGGGCCTTTTGCGACGAAATAGAAAACACAAATGAATCGGCAAGACTCAGGAAAATTCTGACCAAGGATTCAGTCACTCTCGGTTCTCTTAAAAAACCTACAGGCAGTTGGACTGAATCTGGTCGCGAAACACTTGAACTCCTTGTGAATACTCATTTTCCTGGCTGCGTAGCTGATATCCGCAGTCCAGAATCAGAGTCTCATGCAGAAACTCTAGTACCATCGGATATTATAACGGAAGAAAGGATAAAATGGGCCATTCACTCCTTTTCCCCGTACAAATCCCCTGGTCTAGACGGAATCTTCCCGATGATGCTTCAGAAGAGCATAAACCTTATAATCCCACACCTAGCTAGCATTTTCAATAATAGCCTTAAATGGGGGTATGTTCCCTTATCATGGCGTGAGGTAAAGGTGGTTTTCATCCCTAAGGCTGGTAAACCTAGCCATACGGAGGCCAAAGACTTTAGACCCATTAGGCTAATTGATATACACATCCGAAGCACCCTGAAACCGGACTGTATATCGGAATTTCAACATGCATACATTAAAGGAAAAAGCGTTGAAACGGCATTGCACAGTGTTGTCAGCGTCATAGAAAAATCACTGAATGACAAGGAATACACCCTTGCAACGTTCTTGGATATTGAGGGAGCCTTCAATAACGTGAAGAACGAAACAGTGAAGCAAGCCTTGGACGACCATAAAGTCGAAAAGGCAATAACGCAGTGGATAATGTGTATGCTCAGAAAGAGACAGATTAACTCTGAACTAGCGGAGGAAAGGGTGAGAGTAACCACATCCAGGGGCACCCCTCAGGGTGGAGTTCTCTCACCGCTACTCTGGGTTCTTGTGATGAACGGCATACTCTCTAAATTGAAATCAAGTGGAGTAAGGATAGTAGCCTACGCTGATGATCTTGCATTACTAGCGACTGGCAGGTTCCTACCCACTATCAGTGAACAAACAGAATACGCCCTCTCGTTGGTTAGCAAATGGACTAAGAACTGTGGGCTGACGGTCAATCCAGCTAAAACAGAACTAGTGCTATTTACTAACAAACGTAAAATACCTGATTTTAAAATGCCTTCAATTGAAGGCTGCCCTCTTAAGATCTCCGATCACGCAAAGTATCTCGGTGTGATCCTGGATAAAAAACTAAACTGGGGCTTGAACACCAAAGATAGATTCAAAAAGGCATCGACAGCCTTTTACTCCTGCAATAGAATTTTCGGGAAAACCTGGGGACCAAACCCAAAAATTATCAGATGGATGTATTCGGCAATAATTAGACCAATACTAACCTACGGTAATTTGGTATGGTGGAAAGCTTTAGAAAAGAGCACGAACCTGAAAACTTTGACAAAAGTTCAAAGACTGGCGTGCACCGGCATTACGGGGGCAATGAGATCCACTCCAACTGCGGGATTGGAAGTTATACTCGATCTTATCCCCTTAGACCTCTTTGTTCAAGAATCTGCGGCCAAAAGTGCCCTGAGACTTAGTCAAACTAAAATCTGGAAAAATAGTTCCATAGGACATGCCCAGATCCTCGATAAAGTTATGGGTCATAGTACTACAACGGACTATAAAACAGCCGAGCTTGTTTTTCACAAACCATTCCAGACTGCCTTCCCAAGCAGAGAGGAATGGATAGATAATATACCGTACTCCAGTGAATCGTCAATAGCTATCTATACTGATGGCTCAAAAATGGACACTGGTGTAGGAGCAGGCTTCTATTCCGAATCTCTCAAGTTAGCCGCCTCGCTTAGGCTTCCAGACTGCAGTAGCGTCTTCCAAGCGGAGGTCCTGGCAGTGACAACAGCTGCTAAAAAGGTATCAATGATGGCGATACCACGAGCTGATATCACCTTTTACATTGATAGCCAAGCGGCAATAAAAGCGATTACTGCAACTGAGGTAAAATCAAAGCTTGTTTCATGCTGCCGCGAAGAGCTTAAGGTTCTTGGCGCACAGCACAAAATTAGACTCTGCTGGGTCCCGGGCCACAGCGATATACTAGGCAATGAGAAGGCCGATGAATTAGCAAGATTAGGGTCAATGCTTGACGTAAGCCAAGCTCAGCTAGTTAGCACCCCTACCTGTTATTTAAAACAGGAAATCTCAAAAAGAATAACTATCAAGGCCAATGAAAGGTGGAACCTTCTTGACACCTGCGGCACAACAAGAAAGATCTGGCCCTGTTTTAACAAACAAAGAACTGAAAAAATTATGCAACTACACAAGAGATCACTTCGATCTCTTGTAAGCATAATCACTGGACATAATCTGTTAGGTTATCATATGAAGAAGATGAGAATCAGTTCAGATAACCTATGCAGAGGATGCGGAGACGAGGAGGTGCATGAAGATACTTCGCACTTTCTGTGTCACTGTCCCGCACTTTCCCATCAAAGGAAGAAAATGCTTGGCAACTTTTTCTTTGAGAACTTAGAAGAACTCTCTAGTACGCCAGGTAGCATCCTGAACTTCGTCAAGGTCTCTAAATGGCTTGACTAACTGAACACATAGGTTTTTCTTATTAGCTTGAGTAGCAATACTCGCGGGTATCACAATGGATCTGTATTGATCTAAGTGTGACGGTAATGACATCAACTGTCAGCCCCTAAACCTAACCTAACCTAAGTGTCAATCTATAACGTTTTCTGGTTAGTGTTCTACAGTGGTATAGTGGCGCTACAGTCTAAGTCAGACCAGGGCCTCATCCAACAAACGCCTCCAGCCAGCTCGGTCCCTAGCTAGCTGTCTCCAGTTTTGCACGACAAGTTGGTTCAGGTCCTCTACCACCTGTATGCTCCATCTGAGTCATGGTTTTCCTCTTCTGCTACGTCTTTCCGGGTTGGATTCAAAGACGGGCCGGAGCCTTGTTTTCCCTTCGTTCTACGTGTCCCAGCCACTTTTAACTTTTCTGGCTAGGTCAGTGTCGCTGAACAGCTCGTACAGTTCTTGATTGAATCTTCATCTCCATTCTCCATTTATACAGACAGGACCAAAATTCACTCGGAGAATTTTTCTCTCGAATCAGTCCAAAGCGTTTTCATCGGATGTTGTCATGGTCCATGTCTGTGCATGTGCACCATACATTAGGACTGGGATGATAAGAATTAGTACAGTGACACTTTAGTTGCTCGAGAGAGGACTTTATTACTCAATTGCCTTCTAACTCCAAAAAAGCGCTGGTGTTGTTATCTGAGTTTATACCGGATCCTAGGTAGACAAAGTCCTTTACTACCTCGAAGTTTAATATGTCTAAGCTGATGTTGGCTCCAAAACGTCGATGGTTGTACTTTCTTGTTGACAGAATTAACTTGTTCTTGTCCTCACTAACCGCTAGACCCATCTTCCTGGCCTCCATCTTAAGGCTCACCGAACATTCCACTGACATCACGCTGTGTTCTTCCAATTATGTAATCTGCGTATCCTAGTAGCTGGACATGAAGGAAAGATTGTGCCTCTGATGTTGACGTTGGAGTTTTGCACAATCTTTTCAAGAATGCTGTTGAAGAAATCGCATGACAACGCGTCGCCTTGTCCAAAACCTTTTTTGACATCAAATGCGTCCGTTAGGTTTTTTCCAACTATGATGGAACAGCGTGAGTTTTCCATCGACATCTTGCACACACGGACGAGTTTTTCTGGGATGCCAGAACTAAACATTGCTCTATATAGTTGGTCTCTATAGACGTTGTCATACGCGGCCTTGAAATCGATGAAAAGGTGGTAGATATCGATTTAAAGTTCCTAGGTCTTCTCCAAGATCTGGCGTAGAGTGAATATTTGATCGATGGTGGACTTTCCGGGTCTGAAATTACACTGATAAGGACATATCAGGTTGTTGATGAAAGGCTTCAGACGTTCACACATCACGGCAGACAAGATGTTAAGAAGACTTATACGATACCTCTGTAGTTGGTGCAGTTCAGGGGATCTCCTTTCTTGAGGATCGGGCATACGATGCTGAGGTTCCATTCGTCGGGCATGCTCCGACCAAATTTTGCAGATGAGCTGGTGCATGCTCCTCACCAAATAATTTCCAGCTGCTTTGTACAGTTCGGCGGCTAGCACGTCAGCTCCAGCGGATTTGTTCGACTTAAGTTTAAGTTTAACTTCGTCAATGTCGGGTGGGTGGAATTGTTGGCCTGCTTCACCCTAATTGAATAGTTCTGTATAGCTGTCGGAATTTTGCTCGTCATCGCCATTATTCAGCTTGGGAAAGTGGTCTTTTCATATCAACAGGACTGACTGTGGTTCCACTATGATGTTCCCATGATGGTCTCTACAGGATTCGGTTCGGGGTGCAACACTAGAGATGTAGCGAATAGTGATTCGGTCGAATACCGAATGTTCGGTCAGCCTCATTGGTCGAATACCGAATAGTCGGTAGCCGAACATTCGGCCAACGAAACGATGTGTAATTGTGTATCTCTATCTCCTAGGTGCGAATTCAGTTAAAAAAAGGTTAAAACTTGAAGTTTGGTTAAATTTTTACACTTCGTGTTAAATAAAATGTGTTATAATTAGACTAGCTGCAGAGCAGGCTAAAATATTACAGTAGTGGTAAAATTTAACCAGTATTTTTAACCCAATGATTGAATTCGCACACGGCCTCTCACGCAAAAATTTCTTGTGGGAGAATTTGTGAGTTCTGTCAAACCATAAGAAATACATTGAATTTGGTTGACGTTTGATATAATTTTGTGCATTTGTGAGAATAGGCCCATTCACTAACGTAGTCACTACGTAGTCAACTCATTCTGATTGGCCAAATACAACTAAGAAAAAAATTTCCCCTCCGACGTAGTGTAAAAATTTCAACTTCAAAGTTAGTTTGACATTTCCCAATCACCTGTTGAAAAAGAAACAAATCTTCAATTTCAAATTTCAAAAATTTAAAATGAAATTAATCGTAAAATATGACAATTTTAATTCTCAGATAAGGTCTGAAGACGAAATTTATGCAATCAAATCTTATCTGGTGTTTTTTTGTTCATTACAACAAGCAAAACAACACAGGAAATTTTTTAAAAGTTCTCTTAGCTCCATTCACAAATTCACATATGTACATTTCTTACTTCAAATGTTTATAGTCCAGCCATTTTAGGCATTTTAAACCCCAATCTGCTGAAAAATTCCTAGTGAGATGAATTTTTGTATACAATGTTATTACGGTGCTGTTATGAAGATGTGAAAAATTTTCATTGAAATAGGGCCGTCTAAAAACGTTTTATAAAAAAATCATGAGATCCAATTTTTTCGCGAATATCTCGCGACCTGTATTTAGAAAGTTGTTCGTCGTGCAATTATTTACAACGATTTACGGCCAGTGTTGAAATAATTGTGTTTACAAAAATTCAGGTCACTTCTAATTTTTCCGCAGATAAAACCTAAAATTGCCGGACTATCATTATTTGACAGTTTGTATTAAATAGCTTTGTAGTGCAATTTTGCATTCACTAAGCTAGTTGAATTTTGACTACGTAGTGACTAGCAGCCCTGTTCTGCTATTCATCGGGGGGAATTTTTCTTCACTTTTCACTTCACACTATTCTACTATCCATTCGAATCGAATCTGGACTCACCTCGTGAACGTCGGTAACGTCGATAATACGTCGCGGTATTCTGTTATTCATGCGAACCCGTTCATTCTATATAATTCAAATCCGTACATTAAATGTTGCGGGTTTTTCATTGAATGGAGGTCAATAAAATGTTATTTATCGATCGATTATTTGTATAAATAAAGATTATTAACATTTTCAGGGGCAGAACAAAGAATACAGACCTATTTATGGCAAAAATAATAATGCTAAAAGACAACCCCAGGACCTTCGAGATTTTTGCAATAATCTTAAAGATAACGTAAACTTCCTGGGTCTACCATTGAAAGATTTGAGTGTGTGGAAGATTTGTTTGTAATTTTTCATGAACAGCTGTAAACTTGTGGTGTCAAATTGGTTTGGATAATGTAGTTCACCCGATGGATAGCAGAATGTAAAGGCAGTGTTCGTGGGAATCGAAAGTGAATCGAATGGGTGAATCGAATCTACGATTCACGTGGATAGCAGAATAGCGCTATAGGTTAGTGAATGCGCCCATTTAGGATGTCAAATGTTCTTTTACTTTTTAGGAGAATCACAAAATTTCATCCCCACTCCTCGACAGTTTTCATAAAACTCTCGAATAAGTAAAAGAGGGAACCTATTTGTTTTAACAATAAATTTATTCGTAAAATTCCTTTGTTTCTTTTTGTCCCTTACCGTATTTCCAGCAAACCATCATTTGAATTCTAACAGGAATCTGCAAATTATGCAACAACGATTTGACAGGTTGCACAAACTCAACCGCACTTGAAGCAACTTTTGCCAAAATCAAACCCACAAGCACCACAGAAACCGTTAAAAATTTCAACCAATTCATTTTAAGCTGCTGTCTGATGAGAACAAACTTCGATCAAAATTCAATTTCCCAGACCTTTATAGTCGAAGAAAAGTCAAATTAAACCCAAATAGTTTTATTTGCACAGCAAATAGATAGTAATTTTATTAGTTGCAATTTAGAAAAAGAAAATAGATTGAATGATGAGTTTACAATGTTGGTGGTGGAGGCATCATGCCCCCATTCATCATACCGCCATTACTGCTAGTTACACTAATTACCCCACACGCGATTGCTGGCCCCACTGAATTCTCTTCGTTCTGGAACGCCACTGCATCGGGTAGAGCCTGCAACGATGACGAGAACACTTCAGCGTTCAGAGAATTATTAATGTCAATCGGTTTGCTATGAATCACAATCGAACGTCCAATGATTCCATGGATTCCGAACAGGGTTAGATACGAACTAAGGAACACACTCGAAATACTGCCATCTTCTTTTGTGTCAACATTGCCAATCTATTTTAAATTTAAAAATAATTGACGATTGAATTTAATGACCGGATGATTGGAGGAGATTAATAGATAGACTCACAAAATTGTTTGGGAAATGGCCACCGGTGGACTTGCAGCCTTGACTGACATCTCCGAAGGTGTGAATGTGGAAGGCGTGCTTTCCCACCGGAAGTCCTGTGATGTTTATAGAAAGTTTGACATAATTATTCGCCGGCCATTGGTTGAACGTTATGCTTCCAGTTATTGGAGAGTCTGGAGCATCTGGTACGATTGTGGCCGCCGCTTGCCACATGTTCTCATTCTATCACGAAATGAAGTTAGCTTGGAAGTGGAAGGTGTTTTTTGCTTTGGGATGACTTACAATATTGTAGATTAAGGTATGTCCAGGATTATAGCCCAATATTGGGACCGTTAGTCGTTCATATCTCTTGACTTTGCCGTTAACAACTTTGATGGGTCCGTCATTGGGAGGAACTGGTGTTTGACGTCGGTCGAAAAGTCCCTGACCATAGCCACTTTGAATTGCACTTGCAATAGTTATGATTAACACTAGACGTAATGACATTTTGTTGAGGATCGGTTTTTTTTGGAGACTTGATGTGCAGCTGTCAATATTCACCTGTCGACTGGCTTTTCAACTTGGTTGTGCGGCTAACTTATTGTTGGTTTGGAAAAAGTTTCTTCACGCTGATTGACTTGTTTAATTGGTCTCGTCATCGTCAGATTCATTAGATCGATGGCTGGTTTGATAAGCGGTCAGTGTGTCATACCATGTGGACCTGGTACTGGGCTCTGGAACTTGTGTACATGAGATTTACAGTCTGGTGGAAATACTGATAAACAAAAGCGTATGCAACTGTTAATGTTCACGTTATGTTTGTGTTAATGTGATTTCGGAATTGGAATTCTAACCTAATTTCTTTGCGATAAGGATTTGAAAGTGGATTAAAGTAGGTTGTCAAAAGAGAAATTTTGATGTACCGTCATGTTTGCATTTTATCTATTAAAGATGTCATAGAAATGTAGTTTTGTGTTTCATGTCGAGTCAATATTACAAAATACTCAATTATTACTTTCTCTTCTCACAAATCTCACTAACTTAATTTTTAAATGTCTCCATGATTATGCACACCCGTTTTCGACCCATTCGTTATGGTTTTTCGAAAAAAGTATAATAACAGCTTTTTAGACTTTGCTGTTTTTTCATGACTTTGTTCCATGCACCTTTATGCACTGAAACCAAACTGTTTTATTATTTAAAAACTTAGTGGGCTATGATTTTTTTTGAATTTGAATTTGTTTCTGACAGATTGGGTCGTTTTCGATCTGTTATATGAAAAATCATTTTGTATTGATATTTCGCTTGGGAATCGTGTTGTTTTTTTGTTCAATAAATTAAAGTATAAATAAAAATAAAAAATAAAAATAAAATATCAGCTGCTACACAAAATATGATAAAGAGAAGAGAATTTTTAAGGAAAACTGAAAATATGTCACCAAATGAAAGAATGAAACTGAGAACCTTGAGAAAAGAGATAAAGAAAAGAAAAAAACAAGAAATAAGAGAATTTAATGAAAAAAGTGAACAAGTGCGAGATAAACTCGCTCGAGGAGGGTTCCGTACTCGATTATCCGACGCTACTTTTTTCAGTTTTGAAGGATATTTAATACAAGGATTAAGATATGAAACCAAACTTTTTCTTGGAAAATAATTTGAATAGGGTTTCTGCCTATTTCCTTCAATGACTTCGAAACTGTGTATCTTAAAAATCTGGTAGCGACATTTTCGGATCACTTCTATCAACTCTAGAAAATGTGAACCAAATTTAATTGCAATCAGCTTAGCAGATTCTAAGAAATCGCTTGTGAAAGACGAATGAACAGAAAACGAAGTGATGTTATAAGGGTTTCGTTTACACTCTGTGTACGGAACCCTAATACATATTCGGATTGATGCTTATTTACATCATCACTGTAATGTTTTTTGTATTTTCTGTAACCTACACGTTTTAACTACATTTTGAAATTATTTTGGAAATGCCTGGCCAAGCCCTTTTGGATATGAGGAGGGGGTGAAATTGAGTGTTTTTCATAGTCCTTTTTTGTTGTTTTTTTTTTTTTAATAACTTCAAAACCATTTGCCTTGAAAATATATCGTTATTTACATTATTACTGCAATTTTTTTTTTGTTGTTCTGTAATCTATACGTATGGAACTATTTTTTGAAATTTTCTTGGAAATTCCAGGCCCACCCTTTTTGATGATGAGGAGGGGGTAAAGTTTAGTTATTTGCATTTTCAGCCTTTTTTGTTGTGTTTTCTTGAATAATTTCAAAACTATTTGTCTTATTAATACAAAAAAAATATGTTTGTCATCGCAGGCAATTAATTAATGTTTGTACTTAATTTGAAGTCAATAGGGTTACCACCTGTTCAAAAAATGGTTTTAAAATTTAATGAAATTGGAAATTAGTATACTGAAAAATTTTGCATGTTACATCAATAACTGTGACTTCTTATCACTTTTCCGGTAATATTCATGTTATAGACCTTTATCTCAATTGTTTTAAGGAACTTTAGGTCCAGTAGTTTCGGAGATTAGGGGGGGGGGAAGGCCTGTTTTTGACATTTTTGCCTATTTTTCCATATTTTCTTATATAACTACAAAACTATTTCTCTTAAAAATATAAAAACAAATATGATTGTATTTCTATTTAGCACGTTGATATATTGGTCAACTTTTAACTCAATCGGTATAACGGTTTTGGAGGAAATAAATTGTAAAGTTGAGTCAAAAATTAAAAAGTTACTCCAAATATTGAGTCATATCTGTGTTATATGTAACAGTACAGACTTCTTATTTGCTTTTTTGTAATTTACAGGTTGAGACCTATTCTCAATATCTTTTTCATAATTTTAGGCCCAGTAGTTTCGGAGATCAGGGGGGAGAATGGTCATTTTTGTATTTTTTTATCTTTTCTCTTTAATAACTTCGAAACTATTTATCTAAAAAACATGAAAACAACATTTTTAGATTACTACTGAATACTTAAATATGTGTACCAAATTTCATTGCAATCGGCCTAACAGATTCGAAGAAATCGCTTGTGAAAGACGAATGAACAGAAAACGAAGTGATGTTATAAGGGTTTCGTTTACACTCTGTGTACGGAACCCTAAAATTATAAAAAATATCTTGGAAACCACAAAATCGATAAAGAAAGTTAAACAAAACTTGAAATTGGAGAAAGAGTGGGTCTTAGGGGTTTCAAAAAACAACGAAAAAAGTCCGGAACAGAAAGGAAACAAACGAAGTAGCAACAGAATTTTATAAGGACCTCTACTCAAATAATCGCCAAAATGAAAATAGAAATAATGTAGAACAAAGGCCAGAAGAAAATTTTACCTTTTCTTCAAGACGAAATAAAAAAGGCTATTATGGAACTAAGGGTAGTGAGGGAATTGAGGCCGAAATCCTTGTATGGAATTGAATCTTCTTCAGCTTGGCTTAGAGATATTTTTAACGATGTTATAGCTACTGGACAAATTCCTGTCCAAAGGACAAAGTCATAAATCACTGTTACAGAAGAAAGGGAAAAAAGATAACATCTACAACTATCGTCCAATCAGTCTGATATCTAACATCTAAAAATATTTGCAAAATGTATCTTCAAAAGACTAGAAGTAGACTTCGGGCAACAGGCAACACCAACCAGTGGAGCAAGCAGGATTTCGATCAGGTTTCTCAACTATAGATCACCTTCAGGCAATTGATCAAATCATCGAAAAAAGTGTAGAATACCGGTTACCTGTTTATTTCATCTTTATTGATTTTAGAAAGGCCTTTGATACAATTAACCAGGACTTTATGTGGGATGCACTGCTTAACCAAGGTATTAATAGTCGCTGGGTAAAAACTTTCAAAAAAAATCTATGATTCTTCCATTGCGCAAATAAAAACAGAAATCTTTGGAGAACCATTTAAGCTACAAAGCGGAACTAAGCAAGGGGACCCAATTTCCCCACCTTTCTTCGCAGCTACCCTAGAAGAATGCTTCAGAAAACTTAATTGGGAGCACATTGGCATACAAATCAATGGAAAATAACTTACAAATTTACGGTTTGCTGATGATATTATTTTGTTGATTGATAATCCTGAAGATCTTTAAAAGATGATTAACGAACTTATTCTCGAATGCTCTAAGGCAGGTCTTCAGGCAAACGAAAACAAAACAAAAGTCATGACAAATGCAACTAGAACACCTATGCATATAAATGGAGAGCTGATAGAATATGTGGAGGATTTCATATATCTAGGATAGTTAGTTTTATTCGGAGTGGACACCAGTTAGTGGTACCAGAAGAATCGGACGTCAACCGTAAAGATGGAGAGACGAGTAACATGCTCTCGACAGACTTTGGTTTCAAAAAACGCACAACTGACATGAATGGAAAATAGTGGGGGAGGCTTTTGCCCGTGCTTAAGTATATTTTTATTTTATTTATTTTAAATAATTTGTTAAAACAAATAAATTTAGTTTATATAAATATTAATATAATTAAAAATTAAAATGTATATTCAATAATAAGGCAGAATAGCTAATAAATAATAATATTTTTTTTTTTTATAAAATGTCAAGTTTTTCAAGTGAGAGTGATTTTTCCGCGGGTAGGTAGTGTTGACGATTATAGCCCTGAGGTAGATGCATTCGACGAGTTCGATTCGGCTGAATCCGGGAGTGAGGGTGAAGAATCACCTGCTGTTTCGGAGGATCGCGACTCTCAGTTTACTTCTAAAAACGCTATAATTTGGAGCCCAACTCCACTGTATCCATCAGTTAAGTTACAACGTGGTCACTTACATGCATGGCGCGTTTTTGCTGAAGTTCGAATTTTCAGTCGGATGACTTCGTTAGTTCTCAAAATGTTTATTCTCTAAAACCTGGTGTGTTCGATACGCAATTGGATCCATTTTTGTTATTCTTTCCAATTCAAATCGAGAAAATACTTATTGAAAATACAAACAATTTTGGCATTTCAAAATTTGGAGATAAACACAAGAATGTGGACAGGAGCACGATACATGTTTGTTTTGGTGTCTTGATTCTAGCAGAGGCTTACAAGTAAGATAAAACAGAACGAATTGAAGATTTGTTCGACGTAGGTTTTGTTCGACCAATATGTCCTGCCATAATGTCCAAAGACACATTTCGATATATTACAAAAGAATTGCGATTTGACAATCCCAGCAGTCGACGACAAAACCAAGAAGTGGTCAAGGACAAACCAGCTCCCATTAGAAACTTATGGGACAAATGTGTTGAATTGCTGCCATTGTTTTATAACCCATCGCCCTGTATTACAGTCGATGAACAATTACTTGGTTTTCATGGTCGATGCTCCTTCAGGCAATATATGCCAAATAAGCCTCAAAAGTACGGCTTGAATTTTCGGATCTGTTCCTACTTGTGCCGAAACATCTTACGTTTGGAATATACAGCCGTATTAAGAGAAAGAAATTTGGGGTACTGCTGAACGTTACCAAGGTAACTAAGGTGAGCGTGTCGTTGAAGGATTACAACGCAACCATGAACAACTTCTTTATTTCTTTTAAGTTTGGCCAAAAACTTTTGCAAAAGCATCTAACAATGTTTGCCACACTCAGAAAGAATAAGAGAAGTAGACCCCCAATACTTTTTTAAACGTAGGTCTACGGTTAAGCCTTAAATCCTTCGCCTACATTCCAAAAATAACCAAATCCTCATACCAATTATATGCTTCCAACTTTGAGCAAGGTGATTCGACTGTAAGCGTAAGGACCTGCTAAGTTTAAAATATCCTAATTATTAAAAATAGCTGTGAATAAATTTCCACTTGTCGCTTTGCATTATTATTGGAAATCTTACCCTTAAGGTGGTGACAAATTGTGTGTCTTGTGTTGCAAAGATTTAAAATCAAATAAGCAAAAGTGCCACAAGCATTGAATCAGAGGAAATTGAAATTAAGTATCTCAACTGAGTGAACTGCGAACAAGAACAATGAGGATTTTGTTGCGTTTTAGTACACCTTTTTGATGAATTCTCCTCGAGGCATTGATGGAAATGGAATTGTTATTTCTTAATGCAAATAAATTGAATTCAATCTGTTTCGCAGTTTTTTTTGTTTTCTGTTTCAAGGCGTAAGAACTTTAAAGAAGGAAAGCGAAGTAGCTGGAACTAAGTTAAGTAAGGTTTAGCTTTAGGGGAATTTAAATTCAACAGGAATAGCACATTTTTGTGAGGCGCATGTTCCATCGCACTTGTCGATTTGGTCGAAGGAAGTGTCCTTTTTCAACTACCGATGTTATATAAATTGAAACGAAAGGTAGGCACATTTCAGTTGGATTTGAATTTAAATGACGACGGAAAGTGCTCGGGAAGCTCGGTGAAATGAAAAATCAGTTTGTGACTTACCTGTTTTGCATATTTGTATGGAATAATTGCTTTGCAAATGATATAAAAGGTGATCCTATGAACAATAATTGGAATTACTCAGAATTGAGAAAAATATTGAGTGATGATTGATGATGAGGATTTATAAAACATTTATTTACTTTCCTGACCGAGAATCCGTCGAAGAATTTTTCTTTCAAAAGTGCCCAGTATCAATTCCCCTTTTATACTTATCGTCCAACACTCGGCGCCGCCATAGAGTAGGACTGGTAAAACAAAGTTTTGTATAGCGGACACTTTGTCTTTCGAGTGAGGAGTTTTGAATCCAGTTGTTTTGCCAAACCGAAGTAGCAGCGGTTCACTAGGGTAATTCTTCGTCGGTTCTCCACTAAGGTATCGTTTGTGGGATTGATGTTTGTTCCAAGGTAGGTGAACTCCTTAACTACCTCGAAATTACTGCTACTAACAGTGAAGTTTTGTCCTAGGCGCTGGACAGATGTTCTTTTGTTTGTTGCTAGCATGTACTTTGTTTTGTCCTCATTCACTTCAAGACCATCGAGTTTCGCCTGTTCTTCAATCGCTGTGAAGGCCTCAAGCACAGCTCTCTTGGATCGACCGATAATGTCTATGTCGTCCGCATAGCCTACGAGCTGGGTGGATTTCTTGAAAATTGTGTTTTCCGTGCTCACACCTGCCTTGTGCATTATCTGCTCCAGGACAATGTTGAAGAAATCACATGACAGCGAATCTCCTTGTCTTAACCCTGCGCATGTTTGGAAAAACTCGGATGAGCTGTTACCCATTTGCACACTGCACTGCGTATTGATTAGCGTCATGCGGCACAGCTGGATCAGTTTGTTCGGGATCCCGAACTCAGACATCGTCATCATAAGCTCTTGGCGGTGGATGCTATCATAAGCAGCTTTGAAGTTGATGAAAAGATGGTGGCTTTCGATTTGAAATTCGTTGATCTTTTTCAGGATTTGCCACAGCCAGCAGTGTGAACATTTTTATCTATAGTTCTGCCTGCCACACTGGTACGTACCGATTGTTGTGTTGCAGAACGGTTTAAGACGCTCACACAGTACGTTGGATAGAATTTTGTATGCAACATTAAGCAGGAATATGCCTTTTTTATAGATGGGGTATATGGAGCTTATCGAACAGTCATTCTTCCTCCCACACTTTGTTGATGACCTGGTGCACAGAAAGAAATCGAAGATCAAATCAAGAAAAAAAAGCGGTAAATCACGAAAAATGAATCTACTTATGGACCTTGGATTGGGAATCAAATATTACGAATTCGTGTGTAATTTACGAAAAAGAGGAAAATGAAGACATTACGACCCAAAAGTTGTAATTCTACACTTTTGAATCGCAACAAAAAAAAAGCATTTATGATTCAGAAGCGTAATTTACGATCAGCCAGTTGTAAATTACTTTGCTCCGTTTTGTTTCCCCCGCCCCCACACCATCCCCGTTTCGGGGGGATCTCGCCTCTTTTTTCTCTCTCCCTTCCTCGCCCTTCCCCGGTATTATATTCTCCCTTCCTCTCTCTCCTCAACGATCAATCTCCGTACTTCCTTCTCATTCTGCACTGCATAGTGGCGACTATTTTTCCAAATCCGTCACTCCGCACTGCTGGGATTCGAACCCAGACATGAGAATGCACGACGGTCTCTTGATCGGCACCTCTACCCACTGAGCTACTCGACGCTTTAAAAAATTGGAATTGATTTTCGACCGCATGAAAACTAGGGAATAAATAAACAACACAAAACATTTTTCTTTTTCAGGAAATATTGTCGTAATTTACGATTCAAGAATCGTAACAAAAAAATACAGTTTGGATTGGAAAAGTAGTAAAATGCGATAAGAATTCATGATTTAATAAACACCTATTTTTTAATTCAGGAAATATTTTTGTAAACTACGATTGTCTAAGATCAATTCGTTCATTTAGCTTTAAGAGCTTTGTTTTTAGAATATTGAGATCATAAATCTCGATCTTTAATTTTGTAAATCAGAATTATTTAGTCGTACAATTTATGTATATCATGCTCCAAATGTTTAAAATTACGAATACAAAATTTGTAAATTGCTCTTACAATGGAAATCTAAAATCATGACATTTTTTCGTAACAAAGATTGAATTACAATTTTGACTCTCATTTTACGAAAAAAGGGGGATGATTAACAAAAAAAAGATTTTTCATAATTTACGACATGGAAATTCGTGATTACTGATTTTTCATTTCTTTCCGTGTGTTTATCAAAACATCATTACTATGACCATAGGGTTTAAAATACCAACTACATATTCGATTCCCTTAGCCTCAACGCTCTTCAAGATACTAAATATTTGATGAGGAACACGTTTAGGGCGTCCGACGGACATGAGCGCAAAGCTCCAGTGGAGCCAACACTAGCTTTTCTCTGAACCTCAAACCAGTCGAAAGTCCAACATGCGGACAGCCGATGTTAAACTATTAGAAGAAGACCGTCACCATCCAGCTTTAAATATATCACTAAATATAAACGTGTGCAGTATCCCTAATACATCAAATGAAAAACTTGAATTCAATTTTAAAAAATGTAACTTTAATGAAATAATTAACTTATTGTGTAATGTTGACTGGAATCATTTGCTCCTAAATCGTAATATTGATGAAATGTGTCTTAACTTTTATAGTATTCTATTTAACTGTTTTTATGAAACAACGCCATTTCGCAAATCTCGCTATAAATCTAAAACTCCACCATGGTTTGATAATCACTTAGGTTAGGTTAGGTTATGAGGGGTGTGCACAGCGTGAGCTGTTGCGTACACGGGGCCTATTGGTCCATTGTGATCCCCTATAAAAAAAATAAAGGTAAGCATCGATGCTTCTCAAGGTCGATTAACGTAGACTGGCTCGTTAACGAACCAACCTGTGCTATCTATAAATTTCCTCATATTTGCCATTGAGACCTGTGCTAGATCATCCAGTTCTCCAACAAACCTGTTTCCGAAATGACGGAGTCGGCTAGTTTGGAGGTTCGGACAGTCACAGAGCAGGTGTTTAATGGTTTCTATTTCCTCCTCATCCTGACAGCTCCTACAAAAATCGGGTGCAAATGCCCCTATCTTGTTGGCCATTGTGCCAATTGCGCAATGACCTGTTAGTACACCTATCAAGATTTTAATGTTCTTTTTACTCAGCGATAGAATATACCGAGTTTGTTTTTCATTTGTGTTAGGCCATAAACTTCTAGAGATTACGCAATCGTCCCTGAATTTCCAGGAGTTATTGATTTTCTCTTTTAATTTAAGGTCTAACTTCCTCTTGAGTACCCCAATTGGGACGAGTGGTCCCCTAACTGAATGGTCGCTACTACTTGTGTCTGCTTCTGACCCTTTCCTGGCTAGTTCATCTACTATTTCGTTCCCTTCTATATTGCTATGTCCAGGAACCCAGCAGAGCTTTACCTGGTTAGTGTGGCAGATTTTATTTAATTCCTTCCTACAGTTTAAAACTGCTTTTGATCTTATGGTCTCACTGGCTAAGGCTTTGATAGCAGCCTGGCTGTCCACGAAAAAAGTAATCTCCGAAGAGCTTAGCTTTTCGTGATGTGCCAATTCAGCTGCTTTTTCAATGGCAAAGATCTCGGCCTGAAAGACACTACAGTCAGCTGGGAGTTTATACGATGCTCTGATGTTGAGAGATTGGCAAAACACTCCAGCACCTGTTCCTGATTCCATTTTTGAACCGTCAGTGTAGAAAGGGATACCCTGTTTACTTATAAGTGAATTAGGATCCCAACCCTGTCTTTCTGGTATAAAAATAGAAAATTTCCTATCGAAATCTAATAAAGGGGGAATATAATCGGTGGTCTCCATCAGTCCTGGAATCGTGTCATATCTTTGTAAGATTGACCCGTGTCCATAAGTGCTGTGCCTCCAAAAACTCAGTTCTTTTAAACGAATTGCAGTTTTGGCTGCCGTGCATCTTATGAACTCATCCAGAGCCGGGAGGTCCAAGATCATTTCCAACCCAGCCTGTGGCGTGGATCTTTGAGCCCCTGTTATTCCTATACAGGCTAGTCTCTGTACCTTATTCAGGTTCTTGAGATAGCTTGATTTTTCCACCGCCTTCCACCATACAATAGAGCCATAGGTAAGAATGGGTCTGACAATCGCTGTGTACATCCATTGGATGACTTGCGGTCGCATGCCCCAACGTGCACCGAAGGTTCTCCTGCATGTGTAGAATGCGCATAGTGCTTTTTTCATTCTTTCCTCAGTATTACGCTTCCATGTAAGCTTGGAGTCAAGGATTACTCCTAGAAATTTAGCTTCCTTGGAAAGTTTTAGAGGAATACCATTTAGTTTGGGAGGGTTGAAGCCCTCCAGTTTCCGTTTCTTCGTGAACAAAACTAACTCTGTCTTGGTGGGGTTGACCCCGAGACCGTTCTTAGTTGCCCAAGAAGATAAATCCTTTAATGCGTTTTCCATAATGTTTTCGATGATGGTAAGAAACTTGCCTGATACCAAAACCACTATGTCATCTGCATATGCCACGATTTTAATGCCTTGATTTTTGAACTTTGTGAGAATTTTGTTAACTACGAGGATCCAGAGCAGGGGTGAGATGACTCCTCCCTGTGGTGTGCCTCTAGTAACTGTTTTCTCAATAGTGCTAACTCCTATTTGAGAGTTGATAATTCTGCCATTTAACATGGTGAAGATCCAATCGACAATGACAGATTCAACTCCAACTTCAACTAAGGCAGTTTTGATTGATTCCGTTTTAACGTTGTTGAACGCACCCTCGATATCAAGAAATGCTGCCAGTGTATATTCTTTATGTTCAAGACTTTTCTCAATATGTGAAACCACTTCGTGCAGAGCAGTCTCCACTGATTTACCTTTAAGGTAAGCGTGTTGGTAGTTGCACAAATTGTTTTCGTTGAGAAGTTCTCTAACATGTAGATCAATTATCCTCTCTAGTGTCTTAAGGAGAAACGAGGAGAGACTTATTGGTCTATAATCCTGGGCGGTCGAGTGAGTCGGTTTCCCTGCTTTTGGGATGAAGACTACCTTGACATTTTTCCAGCTATTAGGGACGTATCCAAGTTTGATACAACTTATGAAGATTACCCTAAGCCACGGAGTTATTACTTTGAGAGCATTTTGAAGAAGAGCTGGGAAAATCTCGTCTGGTCCCGCCGATTTGTAGGGTTTGAACGAGTTTATTGCCCAGATAATTTTCTGCTCAGTAATAACCTGTTTTAGTTCTAAATTTGATTCTGTATGAGTAAAATCCAGCGTGTTCGATTGCAAGTAATCAGAACTTTCTGGGTTTTTACAACCGGGGAAATGGGTTTCCATGAAGAGTTCAAGCGTTTCTAGGCTTGAGTTCGACCATGAACCATCAGGGTGTTTTATATACCCCGGGACCGTGGGATTAAGGGCCAGGGTTCTACGGAGCCTCGCCGCCTCGCTTGTTTTTTCAATGGATTCACAATGCTTAGCCCACGAATCTTTTTTGGCCTTCCTTAACTCTTTAGTGTAAGTATTAAGTGCGGCTCTATAAGACTTTAAGTCCTCTTCTAATTTACTCAGTTTAGCTTTATTGAAAAGTTTTCTAACCTCTGTTCTACGTTTCTTTAGTACACCATTCCACCAGGGTGGGTTAGTGGAGTTTTTGGAACGAGATAAAGGGCAGTGTTTTTCAAAAGACGTTCTCATTTTACTAGACAAGTTTTGGACAACAGTGTCGATGGTTGAAATGTTTAGACTTGTATTGTCCCCTGGAGGATCAATACAGTTTTTCAGCCATCTTTCGTACTCTGTCCAATTCGTTCTAGTTGGGTTCCTGTAAGGTTTCTTTTGAGTAAAGTTCCTGTCTATGGAGAAGAGTATCCTAAAGTGATCTGAAAAAGATTCTTTAGGTGAGACTCTCCAGTCTTCGACTGAAATTTTACTGTTATTACTAATAAGAGTCAAATCTATGATTTCCTCCCTGTTTTTGTTTCGAAAGGTAGGGTGATTGCCCCTATTGCATAACGATAAATTAGAACAGAGAATATATTCAAAAATTGACTCACCCCTTTTATTGATGTCCTTTGAGCCCCATTGTGTATGGTGAGCGTTGGCATCACAACCCACCACCAAAGGTGTACCGCTTGCTGTGGCATGGGCCACAAGATCGCGGACTGTTTTTGATGGCGGGTTCTCCTCCTCGTACGGCATGTACGTCGACGCTAGAATAAAGTTACCTTCATTTGATTCGACGCTGATTGCCGTGTTGTCCTTGTTGCTGTACCTAGATAGGATAGGATAGGAAGAAAGCGTTAATCGATTTTTTCACTAGGATACAACTTCTAATATCACCTTCATCTGACGTGGAATGGAAAAGGTTGTAGTATTTTGACCTCAACCCTCGGATTCGGTTTTTGCCTAACCATGGTTCCTGGATCAAGGCCACATCCACGTTCTCGTGAGACATGTAGAGCGTAAGGTCGTACGTTGCTGCTTTAGCGTGATGCAGGTTTATTTGCACCACTAGCAGCTTTTGACTCCCTTTTGTCTTCATGCCTCTTAACCTTTACGGTTCCGAGACCATATCTCAACACGTCTTTTTTCTCTTTGAGCAGAAGGTCAGATTTCTTGTCTGCCACGAACAAGAGGTCCTTCCCTTCGCCACCGATGGTCTTCCTTGAATGTTGGAGCTTCCATTCTAAAATGGGAAGCTCTTTGTTCTGTTTTGCCAACAGTTTAATAATGGCTGCGTCCTCATGTTCTGCAGGAGGGGGAATCCAAATGCTAAACTGCTGGCGGAGTGGTAAAGCTGCGACGGGTAGAACTTCAAGGGAGGAGCCTTTCCAGAGTTCGCCAATATTGGCGATTGTGCTGGTCAGGAATTCCCGTGATTTCTGGTCACCGCAGCATACCACTTTGACTCCTCGCCGCCACCCTGCACCATCAAAGATGTAGTCCTCAGAACTATCGTTCTCTGATGCCGCCATCATGGCTTTGAGGATCTCGCTTTCCACAAGAAGCCAGTTTTTTGCCGAGATTTTTTCCATCTGGGTCATCACGGCTTATAATGGCGATTTGTAGATCAATCGGGGTGGTGTCGAGGCTGCTGGTTTTCTGTTTTTTGGCAACATCTTGCTCGACTTTCTCCTCCGATCTTTGTCTCTTGGATGTTCCTGGTTTCATTCCAGAAGAGGTGCTCGCCGGTGCTTGCTTAGCGTTGGCTTGCCGTTTCTTGCTGAAAATCGCCTGAACTTTTCCTTTGTCATTGTTTGGGTTCATTCCAGAAGAGGTGCTCGCCGGTGCTTGCTTAGCGTTGGCTTGCCGTTTCTTACTGGAAGTCGCCTGAACTTTTCCTTTGTCGTTCCGAGCGGTCGAGTTATTGCCAGCCTGTTCACGGTTTGCCTTTTTAGGGACAGACCTAGATTTGGCAGCATCTACTCCTTTGCTCTCCGACTTCTTGGTTTCTTCAGTTGTGCCCTTGGTTGCAGTGGCAGTCTCTGCCTGCTGCCGCTCGAAGTTCCTAATTTGCTTCTTATGCTTTTTAAGGAGAGCCTTATCTCTCGAACTGAGTGTCGCGGGGTCTTTCAACTCGGTCATTTCCACGAATTTTTTGGAGGATTTGTAGTTGCTGCGTAGCCTCGAAGCTTTGAGGGGTGCAGCAGACTTCAACATAGCCTCTTCTTGATTCGGTTCTCTTAGTAGCTCGTCCTCGGTTTGACTGCCTATGGAAGGAGGTCCGTCCGAGGTCTCCGTACCTTTGATGGTTAACCCATCTAGTGCGGGAAGGAGATCTACTGAGAGAATGGCCGGTTGTCTTTTTAGTTATCTCTTGTCAATTCTGTTTACGTTTGTTGTCACTGGCGACTTAGCTTCTTGCGAAGCCAAGCCCTCGCCGGCAGCCGTGACTTCTGCCGACTCTTGAACGTATATCCCCGTTCGATTTTTTTCTTCTTGTAAACTTTTGTTCATGGTTGTTTTCGATTGACATCTCTGCTTTTTGGTGGTTTTCTTAGTTTTTCGTTCTCCGCAGTTGGATTGCTGAAGAGTATGACGTAAGCCCCCTCGCCACAACAAGGCGAAAACCGTGAGGGGGTGATAATCACTTAAAAAACTTAAAAAATAAAAGAAATAAAGCATGGCTTAAATTTAGCAAAACCAGAGCAGAAGAGGACTTCAGGATTTACTCCGAACTTAAAAATATTTTCATTGACTACTTCAATATACTATATTCTGACTACATTATAAAAATTGAAAATGAACTGAAACAGACCCCCAAAAAACTTCTGGGACTTCGTGAAAAGTAGAAGAAAAACTGACGATTACCCAAACTCTATGTCATATAATAATACAACAAGTCATGACTCCCAAATAATTTCAAATATGTTTGCCAACTTCTTCAAAGATGCTTTCGACGTGCCTCCTTCTTTTCAAATTACCGATTCGTTCTTTCCGGCCCAAAATTATCCACATCTTAACTCACTTGACTTGACAATATGTGAAGATTCAATTGTTCGTTGTGTCTCAGAACTTGATGACTGTTTTAACCCTGGCCCTGATGGAGTACCATCATGTGTTTTAAAAAAATGTGTGTCTCATTTATCTTACCCTCTGTTTGTTTTGTTCAATGAATCTCTTAGAAGCTCAATTTTCCCACTATTATGGAAAAG
Organism: Sphaerophoria taeniata; assembly: GCA_943590905.1. NCBI lineage: Eukaryota > Metazoa > Arthropoda > Insecta > Diptera > Syrphidae > Sphaerophoria > Sphaerophoria taeniata. The sequence goes on from OX016540.1 coordinate 3,127,068, forward strand.
TGCTTATATAACTCCGATTCATAAAAAAGGGTCTAAGAATGAAATAACGAACTCCCGGCCGATTGCCAAACTTTCCGTTATTCCCAAACTATTTGAGTCCATTATCTGTAAGATGTTATCGTTTAATTGTAAATCAATTGTATGTGAAAGTCAACATGGTTTCGTCCAAAAAAATCAACTATTACAAACCTGCTTCATTTCACTTCTTTCTGTCTTGACTCCTTTGAAAATCGTAAACAAGTAGATTGCGTATTCACAGATTTCAGTAAAGCCTTTGATAAATTGTGTCACACGACTTTAGTCCATAAACTTAAGGTCTTAGGGTTTAATGACAAATTCTTGACATGGATCTCGTCTTATCTAAAGAACAGAAGTTATAGTGTTATTTTCAGAAATGAACTCTCAGACCAATTTTTCGTCAACTCAGGTGTTCCACAGGGTAGCCATTTAGGTCCCCTATTTTTTATCCTATATATAAATGACATCCGTTATAAAAAAAACTCCTCCGTTTTAATATACGCTGATGACATTAAGATTTTCAAATCTATAAGTTCAATTAATGACTGCTCACAGCTTCAAGAAGATCTTCATAGTTTTAGGGAATGGTGCAATACAAACCGACTTTTATTGAATATTGACAAATGTAAAACTATGTGTTTTACACGCAAAAAAAACAATTACACAGGTCAACAAAAAAAAAAAAAAATTTTGAGTCTGTTATTTAAACTATATTTTCTGATGATGTGCATCGAAAACTAAATAGAAACTTCAATAATTATCATTTAAGTTTGCTTTTGTGGTAAATATCATGAAATGTTTACATTTCGAACTTTGTTAGATTTTTTCAACAGCCTTTGCAATTATGATGCAAGAGAGAGATGTTGGGGCCTGTAGGTGTGAAGAGGCTAAGCGGAAAACGAAAACTCGAACGCTTGGACCGTTTAGCACCAAATTTTGAGGGAATGTTTGTACAAAATCAGCCAAGCCGTTCATGAGGTATGGTAAAATATGTGGAAACCCCATTTTCCCTATAGAACGTTAACTATATGCATTTGACCATGTGATGGTCCTCAACATAGTTGTTGTGCATGAGCCAGCAAAGGTTTCTGAGCTGTTACGATCTTACTTCCTGACCCAGCAAACATTGTTTTCTTATATATACACAAATTTCATGCAAATTCGTTAAGGACTTACTTCTTTTTTACCATGGAGTGTTTTGCACCAATTTTTGAGGGAATGTTCGGTTACAAAATCGACCAAGCCCTTTATTGCCCGGAGAATTGGGTTGATGGGTACCGGAGTGTGGGTAGAGGGGTAACAGATAAGCGGATAGCAATTAGCGGGTAGCGCGTAGAAGAAGTGGGATGCAGGTATTAGGGTATCAGCTGGGTAGCGAAGTAGCGAGGAAGCGGGTAGAAATTAGTGGGGTAGCAGGTAGAGGGTAACGGGTTACAAAAGCTTAGGTCTTTTCTTTATCGATTGAGGCAGTACGAAGTCTTCGGGTCAGCTGATTTCCAATATGCTTGTAAGCTTCAAAGTCATGGGTTGCAGAATGTCACTTAAAGTGCACGTGCTTCATGTGCATTTAGACAAATTTAAAGATAACTTGGGTAAATATTCAGAAGAGGAGGGGGAACGCTTCCACCAAGATATCGCTGGCTGAGAACTATAAGGTTGCATGTTTTTTCGGATTATTCCAAGATAATCGCCTTCAAAGTTTCAAATGGACATTTTTCATATTCAAAATTATGATAACAATAAAATAATGATGCAAGATGATGAAGAATCGGAACAATTATTAAAAAAGTCAAACAAAATTTCAATTCTATTTGTTTAAACGGTTAAATGAACAATTTAAAATTATAACATGCAACATGGAACCTTATAGTACTGAAACGATTATATGAAAACGAGTTAATATTGTATGGAAATAAAATATTGATCTGATTTTTTTTATTAAGTTTTCGACAAAATTGAAATCCACTTTGGGCATAGTTACAATTGAAGAATACAAAATAAAAGTTTGAAAATAATTATATTTCATTATACAATTCTGCTTACAATTACAGAAAAAACCGTAAAAAAAAAATTGTTTCACACTTTCTATAAAAAATAGTATTTGGCAAAATGTGAATGATCAAGTCCACTGAAAACATGGGGCTTTTTGAGTTTATCCAATAATATTTAATACGAAAAGGTTCCATGTGACGAAAAGTGTGCAAAAAAGTTCCATGTAACTTAAGCGCGTTTGATTTTAAAACGACATTAATTACTTAAAAGGTTGCATGTGAAACATTGAACCTTATAGTATTAAACAGAAGTGCGAATGCAATGAAAGTTGCACGTGTTTTTTGGCTGTAGAGTTGCCAATAATTTTTTGAAATTTTTTATTTTTATTTTATCTGAAAGCCGGTCCAATTACGAAAATTTTGATGTAAAAAAGTCATTTTTGAAATTTTGTATGACATGCAACCCTATAGTACTCAGCCAGCGATATAATGAATTTCGAACAACGTTATCAAGGACAATACAATGAAAATATTTTTTTTGAAATTACCACGCCTCTTTCCCCCCCAGATACCGCACGCGCTGGGTGATTACATTTGGGGCCTCATACGGGAAAGTTCTTACTTTCACAAGAGAAATACAAAAAAATATTCAATTTTAGAATTTGTTTTTACATTTGTTTTTGAATTTTTGTATTTATTTACCTTTTTTCTATAGTAAAAGTTTAAAAAATATTTATAATTCAAAAGTTGTTTTCCTTTAAAATATAAATAAAACTGAAAATAGGGTTTTTCCAGCAAAATTGAAATTTCGTTCTGGTAGTTACAAAAGCAAACTTTATAATGTAAAAATATTTTTTTTTTTTAGTTAGGCATAAGTAATCAATATTCGCGGTACAGAACTCAGACTCAAAATTCATGTTGACAGGTGTTATAGATTACAACTATTTATTAGATTCTTCCTCCCTTTGTAAGCTCTCCGTTTTCTCTGATTTAGGTGTTATTCTTTACAGTAAATTAACATTCTGTGACCATTATAACTTTATAGTTAAAAAAGCTAACAAGATTCTAGGTTTTATTAAACGTTTTTCTCGTGACTTTCGTGACCCCTACGTCTTAAAACTGCTTTATGTATCATTTGTCAGGCCAATACTTGAATACGGCTGTGTTATATGGGCACCATACTATTCAGTCCATATAGACAGACTTGAAAGCATCCAAAAAAGATTTATGCGTTTTTGTCTTCGTTTTCTTCCGTTTTCCCAAATATCCTCACCACCTCCATATTCTCACAGACTCTTGCTTATAAACCTCCCTACACTTTCACAACATAGACAATATCTCCAATTTTGTTTTATTTTCAAATTAATTAATGGTTCGATTACGTCCCCAACAGCTCTGAATCGTCTAAATTTTAGCTATAGTCTAACTAGCATAAGAAGACAAATACCTTTATGTCCTATTTTCAGCAGAACTAACTATGGTACGAATAGCCCTTTAAATCAAATGATTTCAGTCTTCAATGAGTATTATAATTTAATTTCATCTGTTAATGACAATGTTAAAAGTAAACAATTTAAGGAAAGCTTTTTTAATATGTAATAGTATTTATATATTTCTAGTTCTGACCCTGATAACACAAGTGTTTCTGTTAGTCAAGCCCTTTTAACGAAACTTGATGCGTACCACCCCCCAATTTGTATAATCTTTGCTTACGTTAGTATTAATACTAATCCCGAAGTTCTGAACGAACACAAATTCAACTTCCGTAAAGCAAATTTTCCTAAACTCAATGACTTAATTAATAGAACTAACTTCGATTTCTTATCTGACCAAAACGTCCACGTTGACTTGACCTTAACTAAATTTTATAAAGTGATTTTTGATCTAATCTCACAGTCAGTTCCGATTATTCCAATACGTAACTTAACTTCTCAATCTCCCCCGTGGTACACCAAAGAACTAAAGTCACTTCGTAACCGACGTAATAAACTTTGGCAAACATTCCTTAAATCCAGATCAAATTCCGACTTCTCCAATTATATTTCCGCTTACTATAGTTTTTCTTTTTTATGTGATACATTATATTCCGACTATATCTTAAAGATGCAATCTGACCTTATACATAATCCAAAATTATTTTATCAATTCATAAATAGTAAAAAAAATGTGATGGTTACCCCTCAATCTTGACGTTTGACAATATAACTTCTGCCGATTCTTCTACTGTTTCTAACCTTTTTGCCAAATATTTTAGTAGTGCCTTCTCCAGTGATAGTTTCGTCATAGACCATAGTTTTTTCCATTACATGAACGGCTGCACTGAAACTTCTTTAACATCAATTAACATTGACACCAGTTCGGTAACAGACAGGATCAAAACTCTCAAAGATGATTATTCTGCTGGCCCTGATGGTATCCCACCTATAATTTTGAAAAAGTGTGCTGATAGTCTTGCCGCTCCTCTTACTACTCTCTTCCAACTATCAATATCTTCTGGTATCTTCCCTAAGTTATGGAAGGAATCTTTTATTATTCCAATCCACAAAAAGGCCCAAAAAACGACATTATCAATTATAGACCAATTGCAAAACTTTCTTGCATTCCAAAATTATTTGAAAGCATAATTTATGAATTCATGTTCTTCCATTCCAGACAAATCTTTTCTTCTAGTCAGCATGGATTTCTTAAGGGTAGATCTACAACTACTAACCTAGTTGACTTTACTTCTTTTTCTCTTTGTGCTTTGGAAGAAGGTTATGAAGTTGACTCTATCGCTACAGACTTCAGTAAGGCTTTCGACAAGATATCACATAACCTTATTCTTTTTAAACTTGACAAGCTTAAGTTTCCAAATATTTTCAAGTCCTGGATAAAATCCTACCTCTCCAATAGACAATACAGTGTCTGCTTCAGAAATCATGTCTCAAACCCAATTATTGCTTCTTCTGGTGTTCCTCAAGGTAGCCACCTCGGTCCAATTCTCTTTGCCTTAGCAATAAATGACGTCGATCAAATATTCTCAGATTCAAAACTATTAATTTACGCTGATGACATGAAAATCTATAAAAAGATAACTTCCCTTGAGGACGCACAGTTACTTCAGAACGATCTTAACAAATTCTTCGTCTGGTGTAAAGCAAATCTGTTGGAGCTTAATATTAACAAATGCCAAGCTATAACTTTCTCCAGAAAGCGGCCTCCATTACCCCAAAGATCTTATTTTCTTGACACCCAACCAATAACTGTAGTTTATTCTATTAATGATCTAGGACTGCTCTGTGATACTCAACTCAATTTTACTTCGCATATCGATTCAATCATCAACAAGGCTAATTCTACTTTGGCTTTTATCAAGCGATGGTCTAAAGAATTTAATGATCCATACGTTACAAAATCTTTGTATATGACCTTTGTTCGACCTCTTCTCGAATACTCCTCCCAGGTCTGGTGTCCTCATTACCAAGTACACATTAAGCGTATTGAAGCCGTTCAGCGCCGTTTCATTTTATTTGCATTACGTGGTTTAGGTTGGGTTGATCCTCTTGACCTCCCTCCTTATGAGGATCGTCTTAAATTACTGGGCATGCAACCTTTATACTTGCGAAGGGACAACGCTGACATTATTTTTATACACCAGCTTTTAACTGGCTCTTTTGACTGCCCAGACTTGCTCTCAAGGATTTCTCTCTTCATAAATCCCCGTAGATTAAGGTCTATCCCCTTATTTCGAACCCATTTCCACAGAACTGACTATGGTCGTAACGAACCATTGACTAGAATGATGACTAAAGCCAATAACTCACCTCACTTTGACCTTAATGTGTCCAAAATCACCCTGAAGAACCTATTAATAAATTAATCCCCCAAATACTCTCCTGACGTTTTATTACATTTTTTATTTTATTGTCCGCTATTTATTATATTGTTGTATTGTATTTTAGTTTTTAAGATTTATTTATATTCTTGTATGGCTTGAATTAAGTCTTTAATAAAATTCAAAAAAAAAAAATTCAAAAATTCAAAATTCTAGGTTAATTATAATTTTTAAATTAAAATTGTGAAAATAGTTATAAGTTTCTATTAACGTTAGACAATTAACGGATTAAATAAATAAAAAAAAAAGTAATCCACCAAAAGTTAAAACACCTAGGAAATTACCTACTCCAAATTCTTAAATTCCTTATAGGGACATTAGGTTAGCTAGCGGTTCTCAATCTTTTTTTGGTGACGGAACCCTTTTGGAAAACGAAATACTTAACAGAACCCTACAACTATAATAAAATAATAGTTCTGAAAAGTGTATTCTTCATTAATAAGCATAAGAACAGTGCAATATAACAGTCAATTATTAGTTACTTAGGTACATAACAAGTAACTGCACCAGTCTCCCGACAGGCCCCAGTGTGTGGACGATTTTGCCTTTATTGAAAAGAGAATTTGCAAAAAACAACAAAATACAGAATCAGTAGCATTTTCTACTTATACATACGAAGTTTCAAGCCGATCGAATATTCTGCTGTTTTCTTAGCAAAAAAAATAGTGGCAGACCTTGGAAAAATATACTGGGAATAGTTGATCTTGTGAGATCTTGCAATCAAATGGAGTTTAAAAAAAAATGTAATGAACTTCCAATAACTAAAGAAAAAAAGTGATTGATTGATTGCGTTTTTTTAATCGATTTTTTAAATGTCCGGACACTGGTACAAAAAATAACGAAAATCTAGTCTCCGGACAGCTAATTTTTGTTTTCATGTTCAAATTCTTTTTGAAACCCTTAATTTCCTTGTCAAAAGTGCTTGTTTATATGCACAATACAAATTTTCCATTATCATCCCACTGATGGATTAAAAATGAAAAAAAAAACTCTAAAAATTGTATTACCACTTTTTATTCTTTGTCAGACAAACGCAATATTTTGAAATCAAAATGGTGTAAATCGATCGTGTGATATCTACAGCTGAAGGGAATATTTTCTTTGAGAAATGAGAAGAAATGTGCAGAATTGATATAATCAGAATGCAGCAGTAAAACAACAAAAACTTTGTTTCTGGCAAATATGTAACTGTAAAAAGGAGGTGCTTGGAAATGGATGTAGGTTATGCAATGAATGTATTCAGAGTGTAAATGGATTTTTCGATTGGCAAAAATGAATCAATTCAACACATTTTATATGAAATTTTTATTGTACTATCAAAGATAACAGAGAGAGGTGTATTTTTTTTTTTGCGGAACCCCTACAAGGCTATCACGGAACCCCAGGGTTCCGCGGAACACACTTAGAGAATGGCTCGTTAGAGGATGAGTTGTGGTTTGAGGTACTTACTCATCATCTGATTAAAGGCACACAATAGATCTTTGGGTCGCAGTGTACTTTAACCCCTAACTTAATTCATGAATTCATTCAAATAAACTATTTTAAGATCTACCTCGCATTTTCCTAAAATCTTCGGTTCGGTTCTTCGGTTCCTCTTCTTTGAAGTGGTAAAGCTGGCTCGTGCGTGGAGCAAATTATTTCAAAAACTAAACATAAGAATACAATTTACCACACTTATTATGGTCGCACTGCGTTTGTTTCTTCTTCTTCGAAAAGAAAACCTCGAAAAATACAATCAATCACCACTGATAGGGTGGCGTATACGTACTATTTTTTTCTTCAAAAATCAAAATTCATCCTTCAACGAGTTCAAATAGTTTTCTGCGCTATAATTGATTGGTTTCAAAACATTTTGCTTTTATTTTGAATAAGTTATTGTTTATTCTAAATCTGAACCGAGCAAGTACTTTTTGCATTTACGTCAGAGCAACGTGCACATTTGTTCTGGAGAACCGTCTCGTCGTTGTTGGCCGCCAGCTGTCTGCGACTGTTGATGGTCGATTCCTATTTATATTTTGTTTTATGATTAAACATTGTTTTTGTTTCATCTCACCGAATTTTCTGAATTTTATTGTCTGCGGAAATATTCCGATTTCTGTGCTGCTCGATCTGATTAAGATCCCTCAAGTTTGGAATACTCAGAGATTTCTGTAAGATTTTAGTTTTCAACTTGAAATCAGAGCGCGAACATTGTCGGCTCCATACTGCTTTTCGCTTTATAGAAATATTATTATCACGGGTCTATAAAAATGTGGTTTTGCTCGTTTCGGGTGTTGTTTATGATCTTAGCGTGTGGGATTTATTTATTATCTTATGGAGGTGTTGATGCTCTGGTCGATGATGGGGCCGCTGACCAACTGAACGAACCCGAAGAACCACAGCATCGCGTTGCGGCAATTCGAATTCGCGTCACTACGAATGACCGAGAATTGTGCGCCAAACAATCACGCTATCGGCCGCATTATCCAAGATGTCAGGAATATTGCGATAAACTAGGTCACTGGTTGGGCATGTGCCGCAAGAAGACTTACTGTTACTGCTATCGGTGGTGAGACTGTTGTCTGTAGCAGGATGGGCACGCAGTTAACTTAAAAATATTATTAATTGTAGATGTCGTAACTATGAAGTGCGATAAATGTTGTGTCTTGACACTTTTTCTACTGTTCTTGACCTTTGTTTTAATGTTTTGTAGTTGATAAGCTGATTTATGGAAGTTCAAAATAAAGATTACATTCAGTAGGGCAATGCTAATTTGTTGTTATTTTTTTGATAAAGGAAAATACATTTATGTAGGACTATGGGTTTCCTATACATTGGCTCGTAATAGTGTCAAAATGGTTATATTGTTTTTATCGGGTAATGAAATTAGCTATTCCTTCAATGAATTTTAAAGCGTCCGCTAACATCGAGTTCGAGATTCAACTGGTACAAAATTTAAAATTTTAAATATCAAGTGTCAAATGAGTGGAAGGGGACGAGTAATTTCTTTTATGTTCGTTCGCTTGTTTTGTTCTTTTTGTCTTGTCCACAATATTAGGACAATCCTATATCCGGCGGTCCTGACGACTCATTCGTCCCTGAATGACGGATTCCATTTCTTCATGTACTCAGTCACTATTGTAGTTTCGTCTATTTCTCTTATATTTCGTGGGAGAGAATTCCACAATCTAACTGAATATACGAAGAACTGACGCTCGGATGTGAGGGAGGTATAGCGCGGATGAGTAAGCATACGAGTCCTTTGTGAAGATGGCATAGTTATCATATCACTGAGATATTGAGGTTCACGGTTGAGGAGTATCTTTGAAAGTAAACTTAATGCTCGGTACTTAAGGAAATTTTCAAAAGTCATGTCTAAAAGTTTTTTGGAAAAATTGGTTACACTGTCATATCTGCGCAAACCGTAGATATAGCGTATCAGACTGTTAAAAGCTACGTTTAGCTTTCTTTTGCTGACGGAATCGCAATGGGAATATATTTCGCAGCCATATATGAGAGTTGGTAAGACCAACGTTTTTGCTAATAGCATCCGCACTTCTATGGACGTAAAAGATTGTGTTGCCCACATGGTACGTAGAATCCCATATGTTTTACCCACAGCTATGTTTATGTGATTATTCCATGTTAAAGTTCGATTGAATACCATACCTAGATTTTTAGCAGTTTCAACATATTATTTAATTGGTGAGCTATGTAGCAGCAGAGGAGGGAAGTAAGAAAGGTCAACAACTTTCTTAGATATCACAAGACCTACAGATTTCTTAGGGTTCAATAAAAGACCATTTTTCTCCGACCAACACGCAATTTGATCAAGATCTTCATTGAGGCAGCTTACACCGTGTTCAATAAGCCCTAACTGACATTTGTACATCATCAGCATACATATGAATTGAACCATTTTTTATCACTGATGGTAAGTCATTAACATAAAGCGAGAACAAATATGGACCCAAAATCGAACCTTGTGGAACATCGCGAAAGGTTGGTAATAGGTCGGACAAACTATTGTTCAAATGAACTGCCTGCATTCGACCTGTTAAGTAGGAATTCAACAGCTTTACAGCACAGGGCGAGAAATTAAACTGTCGAAGAAGTTTGTCGCATAATACTGAGTGGTCAACCATATCGAATGCCTTCGAAAAATCTAAAAGTACTAAGAAAGTTTATTCTATCCTTAGCAAGATCTTGTCGCACATCTTCCGTAACTTTAAGTAATGCTGGGATGCAACTGTGACCTTTCCTAAAACCAGATTTCTTAGGTGTCAGTAAGTTTGTAGAACCGAAATATGTTAACATTTGATTTTGTAAAATTCTTTCGAAAACTTTGGACAAAAAAGGTAAAATTGCAATTGGCCTGAATTCATCATTTTGAGAGTTTTTAGGAATTGGTAAAATCTTAGCTTTTTTCCATTGATTCGAATATTTACCTGTTGTTAAAATGGTATTGAAAATTTATGTAACGAAAGGTAAGACGAAAGGCAATATCAACTTGAGAAACTTTGGATGCATCTCATTAAGCCCAATAGCATTAGATTTTATTGACAAAATACTAGCAACTACTTCAGTGCTATCGACAGATCTAAAAGTAAAGTTAGAACTATTAAATTCATTATTTACAGGGGGCTCTGTAATACAAGCCGTGGATGGAGGAGGTGCTGGAAGCGATACAAATTTTCTGTTGAGTTCATTGCAGTCTTTATCATTGCCAGAAGAAGTTTTAGTTTTGGCAACACCTATTTGTCGAAGATTTTTCCATAATTGTCGTCCGGTGAGTTATGGATTTAAACGAGAGGAGTATATTTGACGCTTTTTGAGTCGTATTGCTTTTGTGACTTGGTTACGAAGTGAACGGTAGATGCAGAGATGCTCATTTTAATGGAAACGTTTCCAGCGTCTGTACGCATTGTCGCGGTCTAACATCAGAGCCCGAATCTGATATGAGAACCATGGTTTTATGACAGGTGAACAATTTTTTGTTACTAGTGGAACATGCCTATTGAAAAGAGTTAGAGTGGACTCATTGAAAAACTGAATTTGTTCATCTGATGATGGTAGATAGAAAATTGTGTCCCAGTTAACACTTCTGACTTGTTCTTCTTGTCGCACGTCTTCCGGTCCTCCTCTCGTAAAGCTTTTATGTTTTTACTTACCTCCACATGCATCTCATCTCGCTCTGTGTTCAGCTCTTTGATGATCGCTTCATCCATCAGCTCTCTCAATTGAGTTGTGGTGTCTACACGCATGTCAAATCCGGTGAGTATTCGAAAGGACTATGTTTGGTGCTTCTAGGAGGAGTAGGTATTATTCAGAATTTGTTAAATACCATCGACATGTTTATACCACTGACACTGAGTAGGATTTTCAACACAAGCTGTAGCGAGCATTGGTACGACAATTTTGTGTATCCTCTCCACCTGCCCATTTCCCCTCGGAACTAATTTTGAGATCACCAAGTGTTGTATCCTCTGACTGGTACAATATTCTTGGAAAGCAGTTCTATCTATCCGAGATTATTCGCTTCGGGTTACCGAAGATTATTGACTGCTTTTGTAATCTTTCTATCACTTCACTCGTGCCTGTATTCTTTACCAGATAGAGCCAGGTAAATTTCGATAATGCATCAACTACCACTAATAGAGGGTTATACCGCTTATGAGTCATCTCCATTTGGGCCGACATGATCAACATGGAATGTTCCTAACGGCCGATCTTCTTTATCAATAGGAGTTAGCAGGCCTTCCTTCTTGCCCATCTTTGCCTTGATTACCATACACTTCACACGCGAAGTGTCCTTGCTGATGCGCCAGGCTTATTACTTCGTGTTCCATGGAAAACGGCACGATGATCTGCTCTTTCACCTGATCCTTATACACTACGCCTGATTTCATAAAGAAGTCTTCCTAAGGACTATTAATTTCCAGTATCTTCATCATAGCTCGAATCCATAGGTCGGATGATTGGGCTTCTCTGATGCGATGGTTTAATGACTTATCGATCACCATGGAGTACGCTCGACTTAAAGCATCCACGTGCTTCATTTTCGTTGCTGACCGATGATGTTCAATTCGAATTTCGAATTCGAAGACATTTGCGATGAAATTATACTTCGATTTTCATCTCGATCCTTGTCTTGTTTTGAAATTTAAACCACTTTCAGGCTCCACCAAAATCACCTCCTCCAATTTAAACGATTGGCTCCAGGAAGTAAACATCCAGTATCTTGCCCTGAATCAACTATCAGCTTCATTCGCTTGGGATCTTATCATAGACCCCAACTCTCATGTCTACGATGAGGCGTCCAAACTAGGCAAACATCGTTCGCAATGGCAAAACCAACGATGCAAGGAAGCCAAAGAATTAAGTGTCGACAACATGACGGAGGTTCAGAAACGCATGATTTGGCTGCTATGTCGGGGGCCCAGATACACCGAATACCAAGGAGGGTTAGTATTCATTTCAAAAGCTTTTGTTTTCCAAAGTCCTGTAAGGAAATTTATTCTTAAAGTGAACTATCGTCAATCCTCAACGAGATTCAAAACATCTACTCCGACACCGAAATTTGCCTCCCAAAGGCGTTTGACGTGTGCGTAAACTACAATCGGATCTGGGACTTTACCTATGCCCGAACTCCAGAGAGTGATCTTGTCCAGTTGAACATGAGAATGGTTGAGCCTAAATTGTAAAGTTGCTTGTTTTTGAAGATTCTGTTTTCTCACCATAACCACAATCATTGTAGACGAATCGATTTCAATCCACTCAACTATTTCGACGGCAATGTCAGTGACGATTATTACATTTTCCGAGGACTCAAAGGGAAAGAAGGGTCCCATTTGTTAAAGGAGTTCGAAATTGACGAGAAAATTCGAAACTCCGAAAAAATCTGTTTCGACATCGAAAGAGATCTGGAGAAAGTAATGACGGGGAATTTCTCAGCTCTGCAAAGACTGGACTGTGCTCTTCCGCAGGACGTAATTGTACGATGGGCTTGGGAATCGTGGAGACTAGCAGTGGGACCGGAAATAGGCAATTTCTATCCGAGTGCAGTTTATTTGATGAACGCTGGAGCACAAAATAACGGTTTAACGGTTTTTAAAACTTTTTTGATGTAACATAACCTTGTTTTTGACTTCTCGAAGGATATAACGATATAGGGGAATGTTGGCGTGAGGAACTTGAAATTCCAGATCTCGAAAACTTCACACACAATCTCTGGCTTGAGATTAAGCCCTATTACCAACTCCTCCATGGAGTGATGAGAAATGTTCTTTTCAAGAAATTCCCAGACTTAATGGATCGAAAAGGCCCAATTCCAGCACATATATTGGGTAAGACCTTTCAGCAAATTTTTCAGTATTTCATGTTTCCTAGTGTTTTTGAAGGTAATATGTGGTCTCAGGATTGGAGCAGCTATCATAAGCTGTTGTCACCGTTTTCCGATGTGTATATCGAAGACAACGTCCGGCATTCAAACTGGACAACCCTGGACATGGTTAAGAGTCTAATGTCTGCAAAGTAAATCTCCCATTTATTGAACAATTTCTTCCACATTTTTTTAGGTTAAAAGAGCTGAAGACTTCTTCACATCAATGGGCCGAAACCAAATGACCACAAAATTTTGGAACCACTCGAAATTTACCAAAACCACGAACAACACGAAATGCCATGGCAGTGCTGGCAACATGTTCACTGGCGATGACTATCGAATGATTGTGTGCGCAGAGACGACTCTCAATGACTTCTATGTGATTGTCCATGAATTGGGACACATCGAATACTACATGCACGTCTTGAATCAACCACCGCTCTTCCAAGATGCCACCAATTCAGCATTCAGCGAGGCTATTGGTGATGCGATTTTCTTGGGAATCATGTGTCCTCAACACTTGATAAGATTGGGATTACTCGACGATAGGTTCTTAGCTCCAAAGAGGAAGCTCTCGACGAGGGAGATGCGAGTTGTTCATGAAAATAATGAAGCACAAGAATTTCGAAAGGCTCCGATAGCGAAGGGATCCAATTCGAGTCCGGACGAGCTGTTCGGTCTTGGAGACAAGCTTTATCCAGATTTCGACAAGTTGAATGCCAAAATGGACGCATTTATGAATTTTAAGGATAATCATGATAATTCCATTAATGACTTTGACTTGTCACACTTGTTGCGCTTGGCTCTTGAGAAGCTTCCACACATTCCATTCGAATACATTTTGGATCGATGGCGATGGAAATTGTTTAGTGGCGATATAACAATGGAAGAGGCAAATTCCTACTTTTGGAAACTGTGCATGGAGGAACAGGGAATCCATGCCCCAGATTGGTTCAATCGACGTGATTTGTTTGACGCTGCTGCCAAATATCATGTAGCGGATAATACTCCGTACGTAAGGTAATGTAAGAAATTTATGGCTGCAACACAAACACGCTTTAGCTTTGTTTTCGTCTGCGTTACGATGCAGCTGTCAGACAAAGCAAATGTTCAGCAAATTTGAACTAGTTTCCGTTTGAAGTCACATTACGTTAAGTTACGAATAAAACGTAAGCTGATATCTTTCTAACTTCCTCATTTACTTAAGGTGGCGCTACAGTCCGTTGTGGACTGTGCCTTCCGTCGATCGCAATGTGATCAATCTGGTTGAGGGTTGATTAATAGGGAGATCTCCGTCCTCTTTTATAGATGTTGAAATGTGGAAACCACGTGCTTGCTACCACAAGTGGTGTCGTGCAGGTTGTGCTTTCCGACTGTTCCACCAAAGATGTCCTCTTTTCCCAGCTTTGCGTTAAAATCGCCGAGGACAAATTTAATGTCATAGCTAGAACATTGCTTATAAATTTTGTGAGGAGCTTCGTAGAACTCGTCTTTGGTGTCATCCTTTTTCTCTTCTGTGGGGGCATGCGCGCATATTAGGCTAATGTTGCCAAATTTAGCCTTAATTCGGATCGTCGTGATGCGTTCGCTTACACATTTGAAGCTCAAGACTTTTCGCCTGAGTCTGCTTCCCACGACGAATCCGCATCCAAAGAGCCGCTGTTGTTGCTCTCGGTACCAATTACCATAGTAGATGTCACAGCTTTTCATCCTCCTTTTGCCCGGTCCATCCCATCGCATTTCTTGGATAGCGGTAATGTCTGCTTTGTAGCAGTTGAGGGTCTCCGCTTATTGTTCGGCCGCATGTAGTCTATTAAGGGACCTAACATTCCACGTGCATATCCGAAATTCGTTGTCCTTAATACATTTTCTTGGGTCGTCATCAGTGTATCCGTCCGTTTCCGGACGCCACCGTTGATTTCAAAAACAAAATTCATTCGCTGCCGTCGCTCGTTGGGTGGGAACACTCCCTCGTTGGGGGGTAATTAGTAGCAACAGCCTACTCCGCTTCGACCTGTCGACCATGGGAGGCCCTTCGCGATCGCGTAGTCACCGTAAGCTGCTCCGCCACGTCAAGGCTTACCCCAAGGAGGGATGCAGCTGTCAGACAAAACAAATATTCAGCAAATTTGAAATACTTTCCGTTTGAAGTCACATTACGTAACATAACGTACGAAACGTAAGGTCGAACCTTCATTGCGATATCATGCATTGAATTCCTATGGAGAAGCTCGTAAACGTCAGGCGAAGCCGAAGCTAAAGCGCTTTTGTGTTTAAGCCATTAAGATCTCAGAGATCTCAAGGATTCTCAGTTATCTTTACAGATATTTCCTATCAAGCTTTCTTCAAGTGCAAATCTTCAAAGGACTCTGCGAGAAGACGGTCTTCGGCAAGTTCAATACCGGCCAACAGCTTCCAATGCCGCTCCACCGCTGTGATATCTATGGTTCAAAAAGAGCTGGCCATCTCTTAAAGTGATTTTGATTTTTTTCAATTCGAATACTTGAATAACAAATTTTGTTTACAGGAAAGCCCTCTCCTTGGGCTCGTCAGTTCACTGGAGTGAAGTCCTCTACATTCTCACTGGCAGTCGTCAAATCTCCGCACAACCATTCATCGAGTATTATCGACCTCTGTTTAAATGGCTGGAAAAGATTGCCCTGGAATATGATATTCCAATCGGATGGTAAAGGAAAGGAAACAACCTTGTTGCATTACTTTAACACGAATTATTCATTTGTAAAGGCTCCTAACATTAATAATAAAATTAATAATAAAAAAGTTTATTACAATATATTTACAGTTGACTCGTAAAAAATAAATACACCGATCAGATTAATCCTTTTTTTAGTTTAAATTTACAATCATCTTCACTGTCTACCCCAACTCCAGCAGGTCCTTTGATTTAATTGTACCGAAGTACTTGTTTGTCGTGAAGTCGAACTCGGCTCTTGAATTGAGCGCACTGCGAATATCATTCGGTTCCAGGCAAATGCCAGTAGGAGACCTGAAAATAAATCAAGTCTAAGTTTGCTTTAAGGTCCAGAAGGAATTTGCAGCTTACGTTTCTTTGTCGTTTTTCATTTTGAAAGCAATTGAACGACGAACGATGTCCTGGATGAACAAACGAAGTGTTTTCGACATGAGTGTTTGCGCCGTTGGATGTATTACATCTGGAAAAATCAATAAAACTCAGAACTTTTGACAGTTTCCTGACTTCAAAAAGTATTTACCTCGATGTATCTCCTCTGGTTGCAGACGTATTCCAATATCCTGACACATGCCACTGACCAAATTTGCTTCCTTCTCCAGGTTTTCATCTATCGACAGCCATAATTTGCCCTGATAATTCTTGAACGGTGATTGCTTCGTGATTTGCGTGGTTTCCGCCTCATTGTCGCTGTCATCCAACTTATCGACATCAATCACGGTTTCATTGTCTTTCAAATGGCTATTGACACGTCTCCAAGCTCTCTCAGTCCAATCTAATATTCTGTGGTTTGGCGTCACAGTCTGAGAACGGATGTGCTCCTTTTCAACTTCGTTCTTAACCAATTCAGCCAGAGTGGCATCGCGACCGTTGTCGGTCTTTCCTTTACTTCCCGTCGGCTGAATGTTTGCCTCGTTTGAGCTTATCACAGGCGAATAGGCGTGATGACGAGCAAAGATTAGGATTTCTTTTGTTGTCCACTGATCGGCAGTCTTGAGCTTCGGATGTTGGACCAAACTCTTGGAAATATACTTTGCCCGAAGCCACTGAAAGAAAAAAACTCAAATTAACTCATAAATTCTTCGAATTCGCAAAATCCTACCTCCAATGCTTTCAGTTTGACTGGAATAGCTTTACGGAATTCAGCCCAGGTGGCAATGACAAATGGGAACGCCATTCGATAGTCATTCTCCAGCGCCAAACTGTTCACCATCGGTAATCGCCGTAATAGGAACTCTACACCGCTGCGAACAGTCGCAAACGATGTACCATTAAATTGCTGCTCCAACTCTCGACGGTATTCCCTGCGTT
The DNA here is from genome assembly GCA_943590905.1 of Sphaerophoria taeniata. Lineage (NCBI taxonomy): Eukaryota > Metazoa > Arthropoda > Insecta > Diptera > Syrphidae > Sphaerophoria > Sphaerophoria taeniata. The sequence goes on from OX016540.1 coordinate 3,144,335, forward strand.
GTTTCTTCATCAGCGCGATAACTGGCTTATGGTTCACCTTGACCGGTATGAAGTTGCCTTTTTTCAATTCGGGGACACGTGAAGGAATGAAATTCGCTGGATTCGGGACATTACGAACTGTTATTGTGTTCGGGCGTCTAAAGACCGCCGATGACGTTGACGCTATGGATTGAGATGCAGAATGAGATGGCGACCGATGCGGAGATGCCGACTGTTGTGACACGACACCCAGTGGAGATGGTTTGGTTATTGTGACTGTGTTGGGCGGTGCTCGACTGGGATTCAGTCGGTTAGTGTAGTCGTGATCCGTCGCAATTGCAGTGTGTTTGAAAACACTGTTCCCGGCAGCATTGTTGCGCACACAGTTTCCCAGATTGTCGTTATGGACAATCGGTTTGAGTAGGCTTATTTGGGGTTTCAGAAGGGAAATCTGCTTCTTTTGTTCCTGTTTGATTTTGGTCTGCATAGGATCTATGATGAAGACTTTTCCTTCTTTGTGGATCACCTGGTTCTTGCCGGGACCATTGCGACGAAATATTGTCGGCGATGGCCCAGGTGGTGTGAATTTGTTTGAGTTGACGTTTTCCGACTGGGTTATGGTGGATGAGGGTTTTAGTTTCTTCGGTGAACTATGTGCAGGAGGAGCTGATGATGATTTGAGTTGGATGTTGCCATTCGTATCAATTTGATTGAGTTTTTGAGTAGTTTGAGTTGAAGTTAAAGCAGCGGGAGAAGCCTTCTTCACAATTTGTACAGATTGCAGGACATTCCCGTTCTTGGTTATCACTTTCTGTTGGCCGTTTACAAGTATTGGCGGTTTCGGTTGGGTCGCTGTAGACGATGGCAATGTGGTCGGTTTTGATTGCGTCGCTGTAGACGACGGTTTTGAGGCTATCAACATTTGCATAACCTTGACATTGCCGTCCTTATCAATAAACTGGACGAGTTTCTTTTGAAGAACATTTGGTTTTACTACGAGCGGTGCAGGGGTTCCATTGACAATTTTCGCGACAGCTGGAATAGGTTTTTTCTCCAGCAAAGGAGTTGTCAAGACCGGTGCTGGGGTCGTTGCCGGTTCTGTTTTTATTTTAATAGGTTGGTGGATTTTTTTGTCCTTAACTTCAACTTGAGGAGGAGATGCTTTTGCCCTAGGACTCAGTAACAGCGTTGGAGTTGATTTTTGTTCTCCTGCCCTAGGACTCATTAACAGCGATGGAGTCGAACTGGAACTGATAGCTGTCGTAGATGTAGAGGGCGTAGGCATGGGCGATGTTTGAAGCAATGGCAAAGACGCAGAAGATGGAGATGGTTCATCGCTCAAACGCATTATCGCGTCAGTTATATTGCGAGCCGGTGGCAGGCCCAGTGGTCTGCGGCATATTTGACTATCGACAATGGGAGAATCCATGAACGTAGGCTGGATTTTTTCTATATCCGCACATATCGTTGGTGATTCTATTTTGTCGAGGAAATCAAACAGATTGTCGTCGATTTCTGGTTTGGGATTGATAATTTCGGCTGTTTTTGATGGTGAGAGTAGATGTTTGGACTTGGTGAGTGTTTCAGAGCGGAAGGGCGTCTTTGTAACAGACGACGATGTTGCTGTTGATGAGGGCGGTGATAAAGGAGGAATGATTAGGTCCGTTCGAAGCCAGATTTCGACCAGAGTCTCAGCACCTGGAAAATAGAAGTGTTTGTCAGTAAGTCTTGGCTGATTAGTTGATTTTGCTTACCCATTGTCTGGAGTCCACTCAACGTTTTATCAAGCACTAAATTGTGGACCAACTGAACGGGTTTCTGATCAATTTCTGGATCGAAAAACAACTGCAACCGTACAGGGAATTCCCCCCAACCGCGTCGAGCAAGTTGAAATGGCGGAGAACTGCAAAGGGAAGAGAAAAATGTATCAGACATTTTCAAACAACAGAACAACCCCTTAGAAGAACTCACTCAACATCAATAACGTCATTCGGCCTATACGAAGGATGCAAAATGAACCTAACTCTTGTTACGAATTTCTCAATGGGAATGGCACTCTTTGCCTGCACATAGACCAACCATTTGTGTGACGAATTGTCTGAGGGCTTTTCGTCACCAATATATTTCGATGTGTTGCCCACGACAATCAGATGCTTTGTTTGATTATTCAGCCGAGCGCTATTAAGTTTCGGCAGTGGTTTTTCTACTTTGATCGGCTCAATGTGCCGCGGAATCTTCAGGGGACCGCTTGGGTCTCGTATGTCCATCATTCCGGCTACATCGGCATTGTGTTCGGGATTCGAATGGTCTATTACGATTCCGCGCTGCCTGATCATCCGTTGGATGCGTTTCTCTTCCTTTTTGGTGCGAGATTTTTCCTTAATTGTTGTCTTTGCAGTTTTGGCGGCTTCGCGGACTGTCGGTCGCGCACGGAGCAGTTCATCATAGCTCTTGGGTTTTTTGCCGACAATTTTCTTTATCGCCGGATGAAGCGGAACTTGCGGCCCATCAGGTTCGTTGTCGAACAATGATGGACCGCGCATAGCCGACGCTTCTGCCTCGCTGTACAGCAAATTCTGTTTGTGATAGTAATCGGAAACAACTGTGTACCGGATTTGATGAAGCATATCCTTGGCCTTTTCCAATTTAGTATCGATCTCATCGAGTTGCTCTTCGCGAAATTTGATTTCCCTGTTGAATTCTTTGTTGATGATTTCCTTAATGCGGGCATTGCGCTCCTCTGATGATTGCAAAGAAGTGGTGCGGATTCTCTTGCCAGCATTGTTGTCTTGGGGATAATCTGGATCGTGGTACTCTTCGAATTTGCGTTTTTGAGACATTTTATGATGTGTATCTTTGGGTGAGGTATCGCTTCGCTATCCTGTGGATATTTTGGACGACGATGTTTTCTAAATTTGGGTGTATGCAATGAAAGTTGGCGCGCACGAATTATTTAAGTTTGCCAGTAGAATATGGTGTTATTGTTGGTTTTTCGAATCGCTGCGACTAAAGATGTTTCTGGTTAATTGTTCGTTCATCATTGGAGAATTATTTGAAGGGAATTTACTAGTAATTTTAATTAAAAGTTTAGCAAAAACCATAATAATTCAAGTTGACCGTTTGACAAATGAAAAGTATTTTTTTTTTGTAGTTGATGACATTTTAGGAATGTCAGAAATAATTCTCTCTCGGGTGAGACAGAAGATGCTGTGTGTTTCTATTGATTTCAAAAGTGTAAGAGAGATGGCGATGCGTTGCAAAATGAGAAACGTGTTAAGGAAATTTGTTGTCAAACAAATTCTGGGTGCTGCCAAAGCACCGTTCTTGGAGGTCCTTAAATTGAATTATAATTAGAAGAAGTTTTGCTGTTGTTGAACAAACATACATATTTCTGTTTGTGTTTTTTTAGTATTCTTATCGAAATATTTTCACATCGAATTATTTATGTAAGAGAATTAAATTTCATCTTGATTGTCATATTTGACAGTATAAAAGTTCACAAACTATCAAACTAGATATTACTGTCGTTTACCATTGGACGTCCAGAAGCATTCAGATGAGTCCAAAAGTCTTCTGAAACCATTCCATTGGAGTGACTTTGACAGACGGAATGCTTCTGATAAGAGCAGAATTCTTCCGTTTTGAAAAAATAATCGTCCGAAGAATGACACATACATCATAACCCGTTCCATTAGAGGTAGAAGAATAAATGTTAAAAAAAGGCCAATGAAAGACGCCATATGAGAAGAACCATCACGTGTAAATGCAACTCCAAGTAAAAGGCAGTTCATTTACGAACACATCCAAAACTGTTATACGGGAAACTGACGTTCTGAAACTGTTCTACATTGATTATTTTCATCTGCATCTCCTTGTAAATTGAAAATAAACAATTCTGAAATATTAATTTCTAACTAAAATGCCTGGAACGGAGATTAGTGAGTGAGTTTAATAAATAATACACAAAATTAATCATTTTACAAACTTAACTACATCGCAGCATCAAGATTTATCCAAAATCAATCGTCTGCGAGGATAGCCAGCTCCGCGGTGACATCACCATATCCAGTGGCTGTGCAATTCATCCAAGTGCCACTATTATCGCCGAGTCTGGTCCAATTATTCTCGGCGAGAATTGCATTGTCGAAGAATACTCAACAATAATCCATCGAATCCCAAGTGACCATCCCGTATTCGAAGAGGGGAAAACTCCCGTCTTAACAATCGGAGCGAATAATGTTTTCGAAGTAGGTTGCAGGGTTGAAGCCTTCAAAATTGGTGAAAAGAATGTTTTCGAATGCAAGAGCTATGTCTCGCCCTACGTTGGCGTCTCGAGTGGATGTATCATCGGAGCTGGGTGTAGTGTTCAAGGTAAACAGGATCTTCCCGAGAATACTGTGATTTATGGCAAAGATTGTCTCCAACGTGAAGCTATCGAAAAGCAAGGGGTAAGTTGAGATTTCGTTTAATTTCCTGAGCCAGCAGTAACACACTTATTGTTTGCCTAGTCCCAAACATTGCAAATCGACTTCCTAAGGAAAGTCCTACCCAATTATCATCATTTGCGTAAAGCCAACTATGATCCAAAGAAGGCCCGTGCTCAGATCTAAATAACTATGTTCGACCTCTTATCAGGAGTATTAAATCATAATTTTATTTTCGTTAAATGTTTTGATTTCCTTCTCGAATGTTTCGATTGTGTAGTCACACAGTTTGTCCAGATCTTCCAGGCCTCTTTTCAGGACATCAATTGCGCGACTCTTCCGCGACTGGATACGAAAATTGAGTTTATTTTCGGTCGGATGGGGTATTGTGTAGCCGCAGAAATCAACATCAGGGCTGAAACAAAGCAAATAAATCTTAAGTCTTCAAATGAAAACAAATGAGTCAGAAAACTAACTATCGACTGATGATTGTTTTGAGGGCATTTCCCAGCGTATGACCTTCGTCTTCAAAGACAAAAGTGCGAGCACCTTCTCCGCTGTTCTCATCACCGGCTAGCTGTTGATTTTTAAAAAGGAATTTATTAAATTTCTGTTTTATTTCGATTTTAAGATCGTCTACCTCTGCTAAAACACCCATGTTCTTCGATTCGACGAATTGACAAGACCGTGTTTTTTGTTGAATGTCGCTGTCACAAAATTGACAGCGGTAGGATGTTTCAATTTTGTTGTGTTCCAGCTGCACGTGTATTCTTTTGAAAAAAGGCACTGCCAGAACAAAGTTTTTTAACAAAAACTGATTAAAATGTTTTGGATTTAGGCCGTGTGCGAATTCAGTTTAAAATGGCTTAAAACTTGACAGTTGGTTAAATTAAATTTTGACACTTCGCATTGAAATAAAGGCCGTGTGTGAATTGCGTTAAAATGTGTATTAAAACTTGACGTTTGGTTAAAATTTGACGTTTAGTTGAAAATGGGATCAAATTTAGCCATTTGCTGTGTGAATTGCGTTAAAAGGGATATTTTTAACCAACATTTCTGGGTAGAACTAGGAAGTTTCCCTCATGATTTAAGAAATTTCCCTCAACAAAAAGTGTTTTTATCCACCTAGGTAAAATAATTTTGTGTACGAAAAGCCACTAAAGATTAGGAAACAAACTCTGTTATATTAATTTTTCTCAATTTTGCAGTGGTAATTTGATGTTTTGAGTCAACAGTAAAATGTCTTCAAACGAAAATTTCCTTTTTTGAATGATTGGTTCCTTCCATCTGGTCACACTGCCAAACATGTTTTCACAGCAAACATTTTCATTTTCAAAAGAAAAAAAAACACAATTTCGTGTTTCGATTTGAAAATATGATGAATTCAGTATTTTATTTATTTTATTGAAATATCAATCCGTAAAACGGAGAAAAACAGCACAAAACAACAAAACAAAACAAACTTTTCTATCATTCACGATTAAAAAATATACGTCAAAATTTTAACCCATTTATCCTAAATTTTAACCCATTTTATTCACCACACTAGTGTCAAGTTTTAACCAAACGTCAAGTTTTAATACACATTTTAACGCAATTCACACACGGCCAAAATGTGTAAAAATTAGACTAGCTGCGGAGCAGGTTAAAATATGACAGTAGTGGTTAAAAATTGATGAATTTTTAACCACAATTCATCCAATTCGCACACGGCCTAAAAACTAAAAACACAAGTGAACAAAAATTCAATACTACGATGATTTGAGATAAGCCAGCAGTTGTCATCTCAACATTTTTTCAACTAAACTCCATCTGGAGTACTCAATTCAAGACGAAAAACCTGGGTCAAGAATTCAAACCTAATCCAACTCGAGCCCTCGACTCTACTTGTAAACGTGGTATATGACTGACGTAAAGCACTATTCACATGAGCACGAACAACGACCAACGAATGAACGAAAATTCGTCGATTTTGACATTTCTTTCACATGAGAGTTTTTAATTCGTCGCGAATGAACAACCAAAACACAAGGCAAGAATGATTTTTGAGGTTATACGCGCGCGAAAATTTTGTTCGTTTGGAGTGTGGACGATGTGGAACGCGATTAGAGTTTGGCAGTTCGTATAAACTAGATTTCTTTTCGCGACGAATTAATTTGTTTTCTCAAATTTATTAATATTTGAGATTAAAAAGTAATTTTATGCATCATGAATCAATCATAAACTATACTTCTATCGTTTTGTTGAGGATTTGTAGGTAAATACGGCTTCAATCGCATCTAAAATCACTTTTCTTCATTCATTCGTCGTTCGTTGGTCGTGCTCATGTGAATAGTGCTTAACAGGACGTAAAAGAAATACAAAAACAGCTTGCAGAAATGGAACACGTCTAATACGTCAACCAACAATCAAAACAACGCAGCTGACTTTCGGCATACGAATTTCGTTTGTCGTAATCGCAGATTTTGATTATTCCTTTTACTTTGTTTAAATTTTATGAAAAAACTTGTATTTTTGAAACGAAAATGAACAAAAACTGAGAATGAACGAAACACAAAGAACTCTCATACACGATGCCATTAAAGAGGATTTAAAACGCCTCGACCAATTCATCCAGACGTACAATGAGGAAATCATGGAATATGTCCAACTCAAGAATGCCATTGAGGCAATCCAGAAGAAACGTGACAAACAGTTGAAGACACAAATGAATATTGGGGGTAGGTGTTTTATGAAAGCCGTTGTTCCAAACACAGACAAGATTATTATTGATGTGGGCAAGTCTTGCTTTGTCGAATTTACCTTGGTCGAAGCCATCAACTTTCTGAGCTTCAAAGTTACTGTCCTTACCAAGGAGTGCCAGGTTTTGCGCGATGAGAGTATTAAACAAAGATCGAATATCAAATTAACAATGTTGTAAAGTTTTAAGTATAAATAAACGGAAAAAAGAAAGAATTTCATATTTATTTTTCTGAATTAACTTCCCTCAACAGCGATTTCAACAATCGGTTGGACAAAGTATGGCCCTTCGTTCACATACTTCTTCAACTGCAACTGGGTCTGAACATCGAAAACATTGCTGTCGGCAAGTATTTCTATTATTTCGAACTTGGCATACTTGGCATCTTTGTCGAACTCTACTTTCCGGTCTAAAAGATACTCGACGAATCCAGCAGTGTACTTTAGAGCCACAACGCCCCAACGGTACCGACACAGTGCCCGAATGAAATTCAAACAAGCCACTTTGATATCCGGAAAGGGATTTCGACAAAAGTCCATGAGGAACTGTAAGTTCTCTCCACCGGCCAAGATTTGATACCATTTCTGAAGCACTTGACTATATTCAAAAACAAAGAAGTTTAAACAATTTTTCAGATGAACGCAATTCCAATTACCTGACTTCTTGGGAAGCTTCACCCTCACAAGAGAATACAATTTCCAAGGCGTTGAATGCTCGATTCTTCAACTCTGTCGGTAGATTCTTCAAATACGAAAGGAAGTCTTCAAACGTCTGCCTCAAATAACTGCCATAGTTCGCCTCGAGAAGGAGCTTCCCCTGTTGCGAATGGGCCAGATTGCCGAGTGTGTCGAAGGCTGTTGGCAAAATCATTGGATCCGCCGAATGGATGCAATCGAATAGACAAAGAATCATATTTGGATAGCCGGTTATGATCTCTTGCGGCTGGGAATAAGCGATTTTTCCGAAGAACTTCATAATTCCCGGCACAAGCAATCGATCCAGTGGATTCTGTTCGATATCATCGACTCGTCGAGAAATCATTTCGAAGACCCGCTTCTGTTCTAAAAACACAAGCCCATGGTTTTGACCAGCAAGAGATGCTAATATCTCCAACACATTCACTTGCAACAAAATATCATTGCATTCTAGAGCATCCACTGCGGAATTAAGAATTTCCTCCACCTCGCATAGATTTGCCGGAGAGGCTTTAGACAGGTTAACAGCCACTTCGTAAATTCGGCATCGAACAATGTCGTCGCTTTGGCGGAGTTTTGTCAGCAGAGCTCCCTTGAACTTTGCTTTATTGATCTTTTCTGCTAGAAGAATTGAGAGAATTTCTGCAGCAGGAGCTCCGACGCTTGTCTCGTGCTCGGCGATACAGTTTATGATCACCTGAATGAGGTCTTCGGCAATTGGAGCATTTGGATTCTTACGGAGTTCTTTGTGAATCGTTTTGAGTGCCAGAGCACGGACTTTTGGGTTTTTGTGTTGGAGAGAACGTTCAAGAAGGTTGGGGAGGTCAGTTTGGATGATTGTCAAGTGCGACATACAGATTAAGAGGATGTCGATGGCCAAGTCATTTTGTTCACTAGAAACGAATGGTCAGTTAGAAGGGAGCTAAAGTGCAAATATTTCATATTACCTCGATGTATTGGAATCAGTTTGCTCTTCCAAGCAATCGTAGATTTCTGATGATTTCAATAGTTTCTCCGTCACAATGTTTTCTAATGTTGGTGCAATGTTGAGACGCGAACGGATTTCGTTTAATGTTTCGACGCGATTTTCTTTGATGCGAAGATTCTGAAGCTTTTCCAGGCACCAATCTTCTCCCATTTTTGTGTGGATTTTTAATTGTTCTTTGCGTTAAAAATAAAAGAATCGTAATTTTTATTTCCTGATTTCCCACAAATTCTAAACAAAAGTGGAAAACTTGAAAATCACCAAAAGTGACATATCTGACGTTTCTTCTAGCCTTGTTCAGTGCAAAGATCAGAAGTTCAGTGCACTTTTGACGTATCGTCCTGCCGAAAAGAGAGTAGTTCCGTTTTCTGTACGCCATTTCAAATTAACAAAAATTATTGTAAAATTGTATCCATCTTTAGGCCGTGTGCGAATTCAGTTAAAAATGGGTTAAAAATTGACGTTTGGTTAAATTTTGACACTTCGCATTATTTGACTAGCTGCTGAGCAGGTTAAAAAATGACAGTAGTGGTTAAAAATTCATCCATTTTTATTTTTTAACCACAATTCATCCAATTCGCACACGGCCTTAGAGTTAAATTTGAACCTCGTAAAACTCTTGAGCTTGGGGGGCCAACATCGACTCGGACCACTACCTCGTTTTAGCCAAGTTAGTGCAGCGGATATCTCGACCAAAGCGAAAAACAGGAAGTGCTAGAAGAAAGTATGACGTCGGACGGCTACAATCGCAAGAGATGCCAGATCCTTTTCCGATCGAGTGTCAAGTAACCTCATGAGAAGTCCGCTACAGCCAGCATTTTTGGCATTCCCACATTTTTGGCAACAAACACAAAACAATGCAGAACTCACGCTGCTCCATTCAAGTCTGTAACGACCTCACCGAGACGGCTTCGATGTCAAAAAAAGCTTTAGACAAGGTGATTCACTGTCATGCGACTTCTTTCATCATACGAACGAGTTGTGCAGAACTCCTACGTCAACACTAGAGGCACTATCTTCCAGAAGTCTGTGCAACTACTGGCGTACGCTGATGACATTGATATAATAGGGAGAACGAAGCGTGATGTCAACAGTGCTTTTGCGAGTATACAGATAGAGGCTGAAAAATTCGGTTTAGCGGTCAATGAGGACAAAGAAGAAAACAATTGAGTAGTAAAGCCCTCTCCCGAACAACTAAGGTGACGCTCTATAAGAACGTCATCATCTCCGTCCTGCTATATGGTGCAGAAGCATGGATCCTGTCAAAAATGGATGAGAGCAATTTAGGCCGGTTCGAGAGAAAAGTTCTACGGAAGATCTACGTTACGCATTTGCATTTTTAAATCGATATAGAATGATCGTAAAAGGTATCGATATCGATATCGTTTCGATGACCATTAAGAACATTAAATATTTAAATTATTTACAAAACATGTTTATTTGAGCTAATCTTCCTTTTTTTTATAAAAATAAACCGTTGCTACGTATATAAGAAAAAATAAATGCAGATTTTAGTATGAAGCTATTTCCCAGTTTGTCGTCTTTGTCTTTAGTTAATTATTCTTCTCGTTCTTTAAGAATTCATAAACCACAGAAAAGTCCTTGCTTCCTAGACCATTTGCCTTCATGGTACGGTAAATCTGATGAGCCATTGCACCCATTGGAATCGGTGTATTTGATGAAGTTGCTACTCCAGAAGCCAATCCCAAGTCCTTTAAAACAAATGAAATATAATTTTCGTTCATATAACATTATTTCTCTGTTACTCACCTTTGTTATCAAGTCAGTTGAGAATCCTCCTTTGTATCCCTTGTTAGCCGGTGCCGTTGGAACCACCCCAGGAACTGGATTATACACCTCAGTTGACCAGCAACGGCCTGTTGACGAGTTGATAATGTCTGCAAACGTTTTCGGATTCAGTCCCAAGCGAATAGCCAAATTCATGGCCTCTGCAGCGCCAATCATTGAAATTCCCAACATCATGTTGTTGCAAATTTTTGCTGCTTGTCCCATTCCATAATCGCCACAATGTGTGATACGTTTACCCATACATTCCAGAATTGGTTTAGCAATGTTATATTCCTCTGATGTGCCACCAACCATAAAAGTTAATGTTGCTTGCTCAGCACCGGGTACACCTCCCGAAACGGGAGCATCAACGAAACGAGCTCCTTTGGCACTGACAATCTTCTGAATTGACTTGACAACATTCGGATCGATTGTTGAGGAGTCAATGAAAAATGTCCCCTCGTTGACACAATCCTTTGTCATGTCACTGTAGGTGTTGTAAACGATTTCGTTGTTAGGTAACATTGTTATGACGAAATCGGAGTTCGATGCCAGCTCACTGGTATTGGAATAGACTTTAGCGCCCTTCGCTGCAACAGCTTCGCATGCGGCCTTTGAGATGTCGAAAACATGGAGTTTGTGTCCCTGCAGACAAATTTTGTTCAAAATTATTTCAGCTTATTCAAAATGTTAATGTTCTAAAACCGTTAATGATTCTACCCTAAAGGCTGAATCACAAACACGCTTCAGCTTTGGCTTCGCCTGACGTTTACGAGTTCAGCCATAGGAATTCAATGCATGAATTCAGCCTTAAAGGCCGAATCACAAAGGCGCTTCAGCTTCAGCTTCGCCTACGTTACGATGCAAACGCTTCATGTTTGCTTTGAATGACAGTTCTCCCTCCATCATCATCATACCTTCAAAAACAGCTTTGCCACTTTACTCCTTTCGAAGTAGATCTACTTCGCATCATCAAGAATTTCTTGAAAACTACTTCATGATACGCCTTCTTTATTTTCATCAGGAAAATAGATAAGGGACATCTGCAATAAAGTTTCTATCCTTATACAAAAACAATAAGCGGTTAGTTTACAAATACGAAATGTCAACCTATACAAATACGCAAAGTATGAGTTACGTGCTTCTGTGCTTGTATCGAAATGTTTAATATTTTGGGCCGTGTGCGTCTTGCGTTTAAATAATGGAAAAATTTAAACACTAGTGTCATATCTTAGCTTGCTAGTTAAATTTTAGCACATTTTATCCACCAGGTAGTGTCAAAATTAAATCAAAAGTCAAGTTTGTATACATATTTAAACACAATTTACAAACAGCCCTAAATGTAGATCTTTCTATGTATCCATGTCAATATAAAATACACGATCTTAAAATCTACTTCGCTTTTTCTCAATCTGCTTCGCTTTATTCCCAAATCTACTTCGCTTCCTTTTTTTTCAAGTGGTAACGCTGCTTCAAACAACAAATGAACAAACAGCTGTTGAGCTGTCAGCTGTTACGTACGAAACGTGAGGTCGAAGCGTCATTGTGATAGCAAGCATTGAATTCCTATAGCTGAACTCGTAAACGTCGTCAGGCGAAGCCGAAGCTGAAGCGCCTTTGTGATTTAGCCTTAACTGCCTGGTAAAAAGTGTTGCCAGGACAATTGGTTTTGCTATTTTAACATTTTTCCATACCTTTGCATTTCAAAGCTATAAAGTCGATATTTTATTGTATTTACTTTCAACTTGAGAAATTGGGTTTATCTTATAAGCCCACTTAAACAAATGTCATCGTAACGTAACGCTTGTAAAATAAACAAACACTTCAAACAATAAAGAACCCTTAAGAAACGCTTTTTTTAATCCATTTTGTTGTAAACACATACGTCACGCCATAACTACAAATCAAATATCTTTTAAATCGCTATTATATGTTTTTTAACCCTATTCATTGCTATCAGTGTACAAACTGTTTTCTATAAATAAAATAATATTAAAAAACAACACGCGCTTTGGAGGCAGCGAGACACACCTCCATCCACACGAAATTCTACCTAGAAACACAAGATTTGCGTTCCATTTTCATCGGTTCTCAATTTTGTTGTGATCATGGTTCTAGAAACCCTGCCTACGCACTCAAATCGAAAACAACAACAACAAAACACTCATTTTCCGTATGTAGCTATTCATTGTTATCAGCAGTATCTATTCGCGTACAAAGCAGCGTGTCTTTTTCTATAGATACACACATATATGAAGTGCAAAACTAAAACTAATGCAATTCATACGAGTTTTTAATTGATTGAACCTTAAATTATTTAAACTTACATTTTTAATCAAATTACTAGACATATGCCCACCCATATTGCCAAGTCCAATAAATCCGATATTTTTGGATGCACTTCCAGTTGACATACATCTCAGCACAGTGTACTCCAGTGTGCTGGCTAACCGCTTAGCATTACGAGACACAAACATAACTCGGAGTGCCATATTTTTCACGAATAATCGAACAAATATTTCAAGAATTAGTACGACCACGACCGACTGGATTGGCGATTTCCCACTGACTAGCCAAATGTTAAAACGTTCTAAGAATAAAAAGATAATTAACATGAGAATGAGACGGTTTATTTTGTTTGTGTGTTTTCTTTTATAAAAAGATTCATTCGTTTTATTATCACTCGAGCGTTTGGAGTTGGAGTGAAATTATAAACGAGAAACCTGTTTGAGTTAAAATAATGCAGCAAAGTAAGTGTGCATAAGTTCAAAAGGCAGTTGATCCTTAAGATCTTGGTACCTGTATAGTTGGTAGTTCATTTGCTTGGAAGTGATAAATAAACAAACAAAAATGTCCACTGTCAAGTCAATTGAACTAAAATAAGCAGATGGATTCATGCTCTGAGCTTTTTATTTATCTCATAATAATTTAATTGATAAGAAATAAACTAAGCTTTGGAGCCCGCTCTGCAAAGAAAATTATTAATATCGATGTATAGCCTCAAGTTTGTTGTACCATGAGTTTATCCTAAACGTATACTTTGATTTTTGGATTATAATTCCTCCTGATAACAAGCAATCGTTTCATTTCAAATTGATTACCTAGGCGGGAACGTTTCGGGATTTTTGAAACAAGTTTCCACCAAATAAGGGTCAGGACTCAGGGCATAGCTTTCATTGGTTTTAATCATTGGAACAAATCAGTGGATTTTTTTTGAATGTTTTGACAGGTCTGGCATAGCTCTCATTGAAATGTTACGTCATTGAACAAAAATGTTAGCGAAATGGAAAATGGAGTCCTTCGCATATAGACATTGGAAATTTTGTACATCTTGTATTAATTTGGTCTCAAATTCTATAATTTCTTATTTTTGATGATTTTTATTTTCTTTTTGTCGCCGATTCGGTTTTGTTTATTTTTTTTTAAGAGAATTGAAGTTAGGGGCCGGTTATAGCTATCATTGAAATGGATCCGGAAAAATCTTTGAATGGTTATTTAACTATGTTTTCTTTTGAATAGAAGTGCAAATTATATACCAATCGATCGGAAATCACTTCAAGAATTTTTATTGACATAAAAAAGTTCAATTACACACTTATTTTTTCTTTAAAATGTGTTTTTCCATTTTCCGGTTGTAAATTCATTTTCCTGAACAGCTGATTGTTTTATGTCAAAAAATGAAACAAATCGTTCCAATGATTTGCGTTTCAATTTTGTACATTTCCAATGATCTGTGTTTCAACTTCTCACAGTTCCAATGATAGAATTACGGCAGGAAAAAATTTCCGGACAGAAATTTTCAATGATTGCTATAACCGACCTACCAGAAAAATTCCAATGATGTGTTTCAATGATGAAAATCAATGATAGCTATAAATGGCCTCTTAAACTAGATCATTGAGAGAACCACTGACAGTCTGGAACAAAAAGAAATTCGAACATTTTCATTGGTCCGCTGGTACTGTGAAACATGGAATGACAAATCAGCTGATCACTGAAAACAATTACATCATTGAAAAAATTAAAGTGAGTTTTTAACAAAATGTTTGGGCTTAATTAAATTTTTTAATTGATAAGAAAATTCTTGACCTCTTAACCTTCATTTTGGTACCAAACTTAATAATTATTTCTTGTTTTATTGCTTTTAAAACCTGAATGAAAATTATCAATGACGAAAACCAATGAAAGCTATGCCCTGACCCTAATTTTTCTGTTTTCCGTACGGAAATTTGTTTTCCTGAACAGCTGATGGATTTTTGTCAAAAAATGAAACAAATTGTTCCAATGATTTGCGTTTCAATTTTGTACAATTCCAATGATCTGTGTTTCAACTTCTCACAGTTCTAATGATAGAATTACGGCAGGAAAAAAATTCCTGACAGAAATTTTCAACTAACTGGCCCCTAACCCTGAAGTGCGTTCTGTTAATAAAAATATTCGCAAACATTTCCCCGCAATTTCAACTCACAATTTCTCTCGAAAACCGTTATAAAATTGTACTTCAAAAAAAGGGCTGACAAGTATCAGTATCCTATCAGCCCTTGAAAGCGAATATTTTTTTTCAGCACTCGGGTTATAAAGTTTAAATCAAAAAAATAGTTTCATTCGATTTCTGCCTTTAGAAAATGTCCGGCTATTTCAAATTGCCTTAACAAGGCAACATCATAGTAGAATCGCAGTCAATGCTGGCGATTTGGAAGGACCACTCCTGTATAACGGCGACGACGAACAAAATCCTGCCGTCAGGCAGGAGCCATTCATCGGATACGATGGTAGCCAAAAATTCCGTGAACCCGACCTAGAAGAAGTGAAAACGGCAATATCACGGCTGAGATCCAACAAAGCCGATGGAGCAGATGGTCTAGCTGCCGAGCTGTTCAAAGCAGCAGGCGACGATCTAGATAGGAGGATGCACCAAATCATCTGTAAGATAAATAAAATAAATAGAGTGGCGCGACAGCTCTTGTAAGATATGGTCGGAAAAATGCAAGCTCCGAAGAATGGAACCTCAGCATTGTTTGCCCGATCCTGAAGAAGGGAGATCATCTCAGCCTACTCAACATCGCTTACAAGATCCTCTCTGCCGTAATATGTGAACGTCTGGAGCCTTTCGTCAACAATCTGATTGGTCCTTATCAATGTGGCTTCAGACCAGGAAACTCAACCATCGACCGAATTTTCACTTTGCGGCAGGTCCTGGAAAAAACCCTATGAACTCCAAATCGATGTCCACCTTTTCATCGATTTTAAGGCCGCCCGCGTATGACAGCATCTACAGAGACGAACTGTATAAAGCTATGTCTAGTTTTGGCATCCCTGTCAAGCTCGTTCGCTTGTGCAAAATGACGATGGAGAACTCACGGTGCCATCAAGGTTAGCAACGAGCTTATGGTATCTTTCGATGTCAAAAAAAGATTCAGACAAGGCACTGTCATGCGATTTCTTCAACATCGCTCTTGAGAAGATAGTGTAAGACTCCACCGTCAACACCAGAGGCACTATCTTCCAAAAGTCTGTTCAACTTCTTGCGTACGCCGGTGATATTGATAATATGGAAAGAACACAGCGTGATGTCAATGGCGCCTCTGTGAGAATTGAGACAGAAACGGCAAAAATGGGTTTAGCGGTAAATGAGGGAAAAACGAAGTAGGTATATGCTGTCGTCGAGGAAGGACACCCAACACCGACGGCTCGGACAGAACGTCACAATAGACGCATATAACTTCTAGGCAGTAGAGGAGTAGGCTCCGCTATAGACACGGGCAATAACACCAGCGCCGAGATTAGACGATGAATAACTCTTGTCTCTTGCTAATCGCTATTTCTTTGGGCGAAGAAACCAATTGAGTGGGAAAGCCCACTCTCGAGCAACTAAGGTAAAACTGTATAACACTCTCATTATACCAGTCCTGTTGTATGGTGCAGAAGCATGGACCTTGACAAAATTGGATGTTTCTGTTTCGAGAGAAAAGTTCTTCGGGTCATCTTTGGCCCCGTGTACATTGATGGGGAATGGAGAAAAAGATACAACAGCAAACTCTACGGGTTGCACAAGGACATGGACCTAGCCAGAAGAGTCAAGGTCCAGTGACTCAGATGGCTCGGTCATTTAGAGCGGACACCAATGTTCCGGCCCGTAAAGACTTCGAATCAACCCCAGAGAGACGATGCAGTAGAGGAAAACCAAGGCTCAGGTGGCGCGCGCAAGTTGAAGATAACCTCAACCAACTTGGCGTGTGAAACAAAAGATAGCTAGCTAGGGACCGAGCTGGCTGGAGAGGTTTGTTGTGTAGGAACTTTCTAAAAACTTCTAAAAGAAACAACTGTTTGCTTTGCCAAATCTTTATTGAGTGCCTAACTTAGAGCTAACATCATTGTCTTAGACTAGGGATTAACGAGATTTTTGTATGTACATAGGTAAAACGGATTAATCATTCGATCAAGCAAACCGCTAGAACATGGTACATGTATTGATCATTGTATCATAAGAAATATACAGTAAGTACTAAGCGTTATTATGGTATATGATACAGAAATTCTGTTGTGAAGCAAATCCACAGTACAAGACATAAAACTAGTCTAACTTAAATAAATGCATAAATACAGTGAAGGCTATAAAATCTGAACACATTTAAATAATACCTTCTACAGTTGGTTGATGCCCAAGTCCACCCCGGACTGTAGTGCAACCTTAAGTAAGTTAGCACTCGATCTAACTTTTCAATCAAACATGAACCTTTCGAGTGGTTTTGTGACATCTGTCAGACTCTGTTTGGATACCACTAACTTACTCTGGGAGATTCAAATCTATTTTACCAAGAAAACATCATAAAGGCCAATTCACAAACACGCTTCAGCTTCGTCTTTAAATGACAATTCTTCCTCCACCAAAATTCCCTCCAAAAACTTTGTACTTTTTTTAAAGCTGTTGAGCTGTCAGACAAAGCAAATGTTCAGCATATTTGAACTTCCGTTTGAAGTCACGTCACGTAATATTTCGTACGAAACGTGAGGTGGAAGCTTCATTGTGATAGCATGCATTGAATTCCTATGGCTGAACTCGTAAACGTCAGGCAAAGCCGAAGCTGAAGCGTGGTGGTTGTGATTCAGCCTTAAAAGCTGTTGTAAGTATCCATCTTGCCTACATTTGTAGAAAACTTGATTGTTGTGAAAATATCGTTAAAACAAAAATGAAGGTACATAATATTGCGATGTTGAAAACGATACCAAAAAATTGTTAACGCCAAAAGTCGTCTCTATCTTTTGTTTCAAGACGATAACAATTTTGAATTGAGATTATGATTGTGATCTCTTTAGTTTTTCGTAGGAAATAAAACGCCTCTTCTTTCCGTTTTTATCACATGTTGAAATACATTTTTATTGCATACTTTAAAATTTAGAATCTCAAAAAAGAGGAAATCACAAACTTAATGCTGACTTAAAATTGAAATAAAACTTGATCTTGGAAACAACAAATAACTGCTCGTGATTATCGAATATTATACAAAGAGAGCAATTCCATGACAGTGTACCAATTCCAGACTGTCGACGGACAGCTCTCTTTATTTTCGTATTCGCATTTGGTTATTTTCGTTTCCATTTTCTTTTTTTCATGACACAGAAGTTTAAAAAGCCGCACATTGTAACCCTTTCCAACTCTAAACAAAACTGAAACTAAATTTTAAGGTATCCCGAAAAAACAAAGTTTATTGTTGGTGCACTCGCTCCGTATCGGTTATAGACTTCCCCACCATAAAAGCGATAGTGGCATGAGTGTGGCGGCGGCGGCGGCGCCCGTAATCGTCGTCATTTTCGACTTCTCAACAGGTTGGTGTTGGTATGTGTGTGTTCCATTTATCTACGACTTTTGTTTGCCCAACACAAATGTTAACTGATATCTCGAAAAAAAGTATCTGCTCGTAACAACGCGATAGATAACCACTTGCACCTGAAATATAGAAGTCTGCTCTACGTGCTACTGAATGTTAAAATCCATGATACAGATCTTTTTGTGACTTTTGTGGAGATTAGACCCCAGCTTCACTAACTGCGTTTTTGCTTACAATTTCGTCAAATGTTTATTTTACTTCCGAGACTGCCTTTAAATGTCAAATTGAGCAACTAACGACAAAGACATGTAAATACTTTTAGTTTCTTTGATGGATCTAGAAAGCGAAATAGAAACGAACGAATTAAGAGTTCGGGTTTTAGCAATTAACACTGGAGAACTAAATGGTTTTGTCTTCCATACTCGTTTTCTCGAAGCCTCGTCGCACTCGTAACAAAAATAAACAGAATGATCCTAATATTGCTGCTTTGGGAGAAATATTTTCTTCATCATTTGGCATAGATACACTCCTACTTCTTGCTTCCTATTCCTATACATGTGGTGTGTATGATCAACTGTTTCGTTTGGTTTGTTTGTTCATCTAATTTTTCGAACAATATATCGTTATATTGGATTTCTGTTCGAAATAACTCTACCAAATAATGAGGCAATGAGACGATGATGAGCTAGTTCACGATATATGGCTTGTTTGGACTGTTAATTTTCTAAACTGATTCAGAGGATATCGGCTTTTTAGATTTTAATTGTAAATGGATCAGATAACAGAAACAGAGTATCCATCTTTGATCTGCAATCCCAAAGGCGATCAGTGGAATATTTTACTTACTTTTAAGTGATCTTGATGAAAAGATAAGCCCCTTTGATAAATTATGACGATATGATAGGACAATCTGTAAGGCTGATGCCTATCAAACATTTAACAGTATTTTTTGAATAGCAACGGCTTTTATTGTTTGACGTTTATAGGTGTGTTCAGTGACACTGTTCTGCACACTTTGGAAAAGAAAAGTACAGCTTCTTGGTGTACATTGAGAAATTTTCTGTTCCAAACTGTTCTGATAAAGGACAGGATTTTCTGTTCCATCTTTTTAGGTAGAACACTTTTTGAGTTCAAAAGTGTTCCAAACTATTCTGACATTTCTCATGAAGCTGTACTGTCTTTTTTCACGCTGCACAAAGCTAATATGAAAGATTCTAGGTCTGTTAAGTGAAGGAAAACAACATCCGAACAGTGAAAACTGTCAGAATAAGTTACAACAGAAAGAATCAGCTACCTGTTTTATCTTTTTGACAGTTTCAAATGAGCTGTTAATTAATTTTAGTGCAATTATGACACTTGACAGTTTTCACAAAGGTGCTCCACCAAAAACAATGGGAGCAACAAAAAATTGCACTCAACAACTTCATGGAACTCAAAATGTCAGATTGTAGAACAGTTTGCTGTAAGGTTTTCCTCAAGAAACACATACCTTAACGTATACTTGTTGTATCTTTTCTGTGCGGAACAGATTCAACTAATCTTCACCTTTCAATATTCCAGCCCCCTTTGTCATACTTGTTATTGCGCTTAACTCGTAAATAGGGTGCTGAATTGCTGGACAGCCGCTATACGTTTTCAATGTGAACTCAATAAATTCTGATAAAACAAAAAATGTCGCGAATCCACTTTTCAGAAAACCCGTTTAGGACCCGCCACAGTTTCGCCAACCCGTCGTACAGCCATCTCTGAACTGACATCGAGTCCTTCCACACTCGCAATTACACTTGCTGGACTTGCAAGGGTAGGGGACATTCGTTTTTCGAATGCCCACACCCTCAGAGATTCCTTTTTATTTAAGATGTGGATGGAAAAAGACGATCCCTCCCCAATATCCTCGATGATCGGTAAACGAGTTCAAAAGCAGCTCACGTTTCCGAGGGAATTACTTTTCGGAGAAAAAAAAACCGGAGAAGCAATAAATCACCTTCCCCCCATAGTCAACAGCACCACAAACCTATTCCAGCCCTTAAATATGACCTATCTTTCCCGCCGTCCGCATTTATGAAGAATACGCCACGTCCAGCCCCGACATAACAACCCGGACCTTTCAATCCAAAAATCAGAGCACTCCAGCCCTTGCACGAACGTCTTCATCCCTGCTACGATGCCAGGAAGCCGATTTTCGGCACCCAAATCAGAATAGTTTTGGAAAAGCTGACGAAACTGAGAAAAAAGTTCCAGGAGAAGAAGAAATGCTACAATAGGTCCGTTCGTTTACCCCATAAAACTGCCCAAAACTGCCATATTCTCCCACTTTTTCGTTCGTTTACTGCCACTTAAATTAAAATCTGTCACTTTTGAAGGAGAAAAATATTTTCCCTATCTGTCGAGTGTCGAATTTAGCCACAAAAATTTCTTGTGGCAGTTTGTGTAAGTTCTGTCAAACCATAAGAAGTACATTGAATTTTGTTGACGTTTGACATAATTTTGTGCATTCGGCAGATTTTTGGTGTGAAGCGTTCGTTTACTTTTTGGGTGAATCACAAAATTTCGAGGAGTGGGGATGATTTTTGACAGTTTTTACACAAACTGCCCAAAAAGTAAAAGAACGGACCTAAAATTGAAAATAATTTTGAAAACTAATGACATATCTGTCGAATTTTATTTGTTTTTGTGGAACGCAAGTTGATCGAAAAGGACTGGCGATTTAAAAAAAAAAAAAACGCCTTAAAGGCTGAATCACAAACACGCTTCAGCTTCGGCTTCATGTGCATTTTACGATGCAAACGCTTCGAGTTTGCTTTAAATGACAGTTCTCCCTCCAAAGACAAATGAATTTTTGTTTTTGTAGTTTTTTTAATAGCTGTTGAAATGTTAGACAAAGCAAATGTTCAGCAAATTTGAACTAGAGCTTCCGTTTGGAGTCACGTTACGTAATATTACGTACGAAACGTGAGGTAATTGTGATGGCATGCATTGAATTCCTATGGCTGAACTTCGTAAACGTCAGGCGAAGCCGAAGCTGAAGCGTATTTGTGATTCAGCCTAAAAAGTGACTTGACGCAAAAAGTGAGAATTGTAGTTTAAGAAAAACGTCAAAAACGATTCATTTAAATCAACTAAAAACACATTTTTACCAAGCACTGAAGCTCCTGCTGAGCAAAACAAGTAACGGGAACCTACTTTCCTTTGCTTTCGCAAGAAATTGTTCAGACTTTTAAGCAAACATACTCTAAGCACCTGATAAAATATATTTGCACTGGAGAGAGTAAATTACCGAATCACTTGTGTACACAGATAAAATTCTTTGAACACATTTTGGAACGAATATTCACTCTTAACGGAAGTTAGTAATAGCGAAATCCTAAAAGCACAAATTTTCCTTCAAGTAAGTATCTATAGGCCACAATCTTATCAGACACAATTTATCACATGACAACTATTTTTGGACAGAAAACAAACTATTCAACTGAGATTCTCCTCGAAACTACGAAACAAAAACCAAATTAAAATTAATCATCCATTGAAAACGTAATGTCGTATGTATGCGTACGTCAAAACTTTCAGCCTTATTTAGAGTTATTTTTATCACTTTTCGTTATCAGTTATCACTCGATTAAATCTAAACTTAAATTTCACACTGATCGAAAATCGACTAAAACTATTTCAATTTTGTTCAAAATGAAGATCCATGGAACGGTGTTTTTCCTTATATACCCGCGATTAAATGTTTTAAGATAAAAAGCAACTTTTTTTTGTTCATTTTGATATCAGTCTTGAGATATGGGTACAGGCAGTGGCCATACTAATTGTGTGTGCTGCTTTATCACGCCTCATGCCAAGGTAAGAAAGTGAGAAACAGCCATAGCGTATGGTGTACATTTATGTGCACCCATTGTTTGGGGCTTAAAAATGATGTTAAGTCAAATTGAAGCGTTATAAAGTTTTTGAGAGGGAGTTGAGGGAGAAGTTTGTTTAGGAATGAAAGTAAATAAATTCAAAGTTATGCTATTGCAGTAAATTGAGCGTGTGTGGACAAATTAACACTGTCGTAAAAGAAAAAAAAAATAACTCCATCATGATAAGTTATCAAGTAAAGTATGCATAATGATGACATATTTTAGATACGAATTTGGGGAAATCTGTATCAAGGGTTGTTCAAATGATTTATGAAAATAGTTCTAAAGGAATTATAGATCTTGCCTTGAAAAAATGAGCATATATGAATAACATTGTAAAAAGTATGACTAAACTATTTTCATTTTCTCAATTTGAATAGGTTTAAATGTTTTGACATTTTTAATTTAACTAGATCAGAAAAGTGACAGTTCTGATGCTATTTTGGATTTGAAATCAGACATTCAAGGCTGAATCACAAACACGCTTGAGCTTCGGCTTCGCCTGACGTTTGCGAGTTCAGCCATTGACGCTGTTCACATTGGACTATTTCCGCCGACTTATTTTGAAGTAAGGCCAATCTTTTGTGTTCAAACATAAAAGTAGTGTGAACGCTCCAGACTCACTTTAACGTCTTATAGTTGTCATAAATTGACAATAGGCCAGTTCCACCTAACAACATCTCACTGATGTGGCTTTTCTTAGAACCAAGAAGAATTGCTACTGAAATTCAATGTTTTTTGGCGTGTAAGAAATGTGCAAAAACGAATCAATCCCTTTTTTGAATGTCTTTGTTATCTGGTCAGCTGGTAAATCATTTTGTACAGAAAACTCAGAAATGTCAAACACGTAGTATTTATATGTAAAATCCGTGTACAATTATGTGTAAATCCGTCTCCAAAAAGAGATTCAAGAGAAATCAATCCTTCGAGAAAAAAATTAAATTTCCTTGTGAAAGAAATGCGTTTAAGGGAAAAAAAATTACCACTTTTACGTCACGGATCAATTCTTGGGTTGTAAGAAAAGCCACTTTGATTGAGGCAAAATCATTTGGTGGAACATAATTCTCATAATATCTCATTGAGATAAAATGGTTACCTTACAAATTGTTGTTGTACATATGTCAGTCACGTCGAAATAGCTGAGTGAGAAATCGAATCCAAAATATTTTCATCTCAGAGATCTCAGAAAAAAATCTCATTTCTCATTTTTGTTCCACTTAAAAAATCTCTGAGATCTCAGTGAGATGTTGTTCGGTGGAACTGGCCTAATTAATTTGACGGCATATGCCAAATGTCAAAAAAAATCCATAAGTTTTTAGTTTGGTTTGAAAATCCTGCCTCACTTTGTTGTCTTTTTCTTACCAGCAAGTGCGAAAGAGAAAAAACATATAGACGTCAAGATAAGTCGGCGGAAATAGTTAGGTTAGGTTAGGTTAGGTTAGGTTAAAGTGGCTGTCATGGATGTCAAGAGACACACTTAGGCCAATCAAAAGGCCCATTGTGATACCACATGAATCTAAGAAGGCTATTCTTCGAAGCTCATTGAAACCAATTAGAGTTCCTTACGAAACGTAGAAGATTATTTAAGTTAATGTGTTCGAGATCGTTTAGATCATTGTAGAAGTATTCCCCTAAGTGGATCCTACGTTTATGAGCAAGAGCAGGACAGGTGCAGAGGAGGTGAAGAACTGCCTCCTCCTCCTCCTCATCCATACAGCTTCTGCAGAAGTCATTAGAAAATACGCCCAGTCGCGCAGTGTGTCTTCCAATTAGACAGTGTCCGGTAATGACACCAATTAAGGAGCTTATATGCAATCTGCTTAGAGATATCAGGCATCTGGACCTCTTTAAGGCGGAAATAGTCCAATGTGAACATCGTCATTGGAATTCAGGGCATTCTGTCACAATGAAGCTTCGACCTCACGTTTCTAACGTAATATTACATAACGTGACTCCAATAGAAGCTCAGTTCAAATATGCTGAACATATGCTTTTTCTGACAGCGCAACAGCTGTTAAAAAAAAGTACAAAAACAAAATTCATTTGTTTTTGGAGGGATGAAGATGATGGAGGGAGAACTCGAAGCGTTTGCATCGTAACGCAGACTAAGCCGAAGCTGAAGCGGCTCATAATTAATGAAGGATCTCAGCCTGAGATACTGCAGCCATACATCGGGAACAGTCCCTCGCATGCACTCTCCAGTCGCCGAAACCAAGCGCTCTGGCATCCACAGTCACTCGGTCCTTGTACCGTTGGTTCGGTTTTCCTTGTTGTCTCGAGCCTGGGGGCTGCTATGAGAAGACTGGAGCATTTATCGTTCATTCGTTCGATGTGGCCGTACCTGTGTAGTCGTCTTTTCTTGGATTTCCACATCTTGGTACAGCTCGTACGGTTCGCGGTTAAACCTTCTTCTTCATTCGCCTCGCCATCGTAGCATAAGGGACCGAAAATCCGTCGAAGAATTTTTCTTTCGGAAGTGCCCAGTATCAATTCCCCTTTTTTGCTTATCGGCGCCGCCGTAGAGTAGGACTGGTAAAACAAAGTTTTGTATAGCAGACACTTTGTCTTTTGAGTGAGGAGTTTTGAACACTGGGGCCTGATGATGGGATCCGCTACCAACAGTGACGTTTTGTCCTTAGCGGCGGATAGATGTTGCTTTGTTTGTTTCATTCACTTCAAGACCATCGAGTTTCGCCTGTTCTACAATCGCTGTGAAGGCCTCAAGCACAGCTCTCTTGGATCGACCGATTATGTCTATGTCATCCGCATAGCCTAGGAGCTGGGTGGATTTGTTGAAAATTGTGTTTTCTGTGCTCACACCTGCCTTGTGCACTATCTGCTCCAGGACTATGTTGAAGAAATCACATGACATCGCATCTCCTTGTCTAGGCCCTGCGCATGAGCTATTACCCATTTGCATTATGCGTCATGCGGTACAGCTGGATCAGTTTGTTCGGGATCCCGAATTCAGACATCGCCATCATAAGCTCTTGACGGTGGATGCTATCATAAGCAGATTTGAAGTCGACGAAAAGATGGTGGGTTTCGACTTGAAATTCGTTGGTCTTTTCAAGGATTTGTCTCAGTGTGAGTATTATTGTTCTGCCTGACCTAAGGCCACATTGGAACGTGCCGATTATTGTGTTGCAGAACGGTTTAAGACGCTCACACAGTACGTTGGAAAGGATTTTGTATGCAACATTAAGCAACATGCCTCGGTAGATTTTGCATGACATAGAAACGCCTTTTTTGTAGATGGGGCATATGGAGCTCACCTATATACCAATCAGTGGGCATGGGCATGCATTCTTCCTCCCACACTTTGTTGATGACCTGGCGCATGCGGTTCATCATAACAACACCTCCTCCATATTTAAAGAGTTCCGCAGGTATGCCATCCGACTCGGCGGCTCTTTCTACCTCTTCTGTGCAGGGGGCTAAGACTGGGTCTTCATTGACTGATGGTCTTGCTTCCCTTTTCGTCATTGGCTTGCTCGATATTGTGCGCATTCAGCAGCTGTTGGAAGTGCTGCTTGAGAACATCTACTTTTCCCTCTGCTTCGCTGACTATAGGTTTCCTTCACTGTTTCGAATAACCTGTGTGCCGGTTCTGAAACCAGGAGCTAATTGCTAATAGCCCGTCGCGCGACTGCATTGCGTTCACAAATTTCTCAGCGATTTGATAGTCGAATTTTTGACAACTGTCATTTCGTGCGACTAGCGACTGCATTCTGTCAAATTAGGATTTCGAATTAGAGAATAATTCCGGATTGTCAAATAAAAACTGTCATAAAGTTCAAACAATTTTTCGCAGTTCAACAACATTCTCTATAAAGCGCCCCTAATTTTGACAGTATTTTCTGAATTCTTAACACGATACTGCGACAGTACATAATATCGTGCATTCCACTTTATCTTACGTAAACTTAGCAACAAGTTATCTCGATCTCGAGTATATCATTTGAATATACAAAACGCTGTTCACACAAACGATTCTTGTCAACAAAGTTAAGAAAAGGATGATAATATGCAGAGCCAAAAGAACCATAAACATTCTGGCTGCTTTTTATAACGGTAAAGGTAGGCTTCGTATACTTTTTTTAATGTGAATATCACAGACGATAAAAAAAAAAACGAAGATGAAAACATTTACTCTGTCAATCTCAGAACGTTCATATTTTTGGCTCTTATCGCAGATGACTCGTTTTAGTTGATGCAACAAAAAAATAAATTCCTGTCGCGAACAAGATTAAACTCGTAAATTATAACTGAAGGAAAAGTCATCCACATATTTGCCGTTGTCTAATTATTTATTTGATTTTCTCAATATAAGATAATGAGCTGAGTTTCTAGAAAACACCTAGTTCAACATTTTACTAATGCTGTGTCACACT
The DNA here is from genome assembly GCA_943590905.1 of Sphaerophoria taeniata. NCBI lineage: Eukaryota > Metazoa > Arthropoda > Insecta > Diptera > Syrphidae > Sphaerophoria > Sphaerophoria taeniata. The sequence goes on from OX016540.1 coordinate 3,171,068, forward strand.
GATGCTTCTTTGTCGTTACTTGTGGTGTGGCACGTCTGTCATATTCTAACAAGAGCACTTTAATACCAAATTAAGATGAAAAACAGGATGAATTTGTTTGTTAAATGAAACGTTTCTTCATTAAGAGATAAGATAATTGTAGTTTTGATAAGAGACTTGAGATCTTAGGAAAGAACAGATTTAAATCGTATTTTTGAATAGCGGTATCTTATGACAATTACCGTATTACAATGTATCTAAATGACTAAGAATATTGTTTGACTTAATGCCAAATGTGACCTACATTTTTGTTAAACACAAAATACATTTACGAGAATGCTGACTAACTTAAGTAAGTAATTACTAACGTAAGGCGGCGCTACAGTCCGTCAGCCAGCTCGGTCCCTAGCTAGCACTCCAAGTTGATTGAGGTCCTCTTCCACTTGTGTGCGCCACCTGAGTCGCGGTCTTCCTCTCCTTCTACGTCCCTCGGGAATAATGTCGAAGGCTTTCCGGGCGGGAGCATTGGTGTCCGCTCTAAATGACCGAGCCATCTGGTTAGGTTCGGTTAGGTTAGGTTACAGTGGCTACGGAAACGGAATCCACACACTTAGGCCAAAAGAAAAGGCCCATTGTGATACCACATGAATCTAGACTAGAGAATTACTTCTTACTAGTCGAACCATTTTGAGCTTTTTATAAAGCGAAGAAGATATTTGATATCCTTATTAGCTAGTTCACTGGGATTATCATAAAAGTACTCTCCCAGATGAAGTTTGCGCCTTAATGAAAGAGCAGGGCAAGTGCAGAGAAGGTGAGAGACCGTTTCCTCTTCTTCCTCGTCCATACAGCTCCTGCAGAAGTTATTTGAGGCTACGCCAAGTCGTATTGCGTGTCTGCCTATAAGACAGTGTCCCGTAAGGACACCTACTAGGGAGCTAATATGAAGTCTGCTTTAAGATAACAAGTCGTTAGGGCGCTTTAGGTCCAGTGAGGGCCATATGAGTTTTGTAGCTGCACACGTTGGTAAATTGTGCCACCTATAGTTTGTTATCGTTAAAGCTGCTTCTTTTAGCAAAAGTTTACATGTAGCTATCGGTATACCTATCTTCTCCCTTTCAGGTGAAATAGGTATGACGGTTCCATTTTTAGCGAGCTCATCGGCTCCACAATTTCCTTTGATGTCTCAGTGACCCGGCACCCAACAGAGGTGAATGTTAAATTGCTGCGCCATCTCCATAAGAGACGATCGACAATCGAGGGCCGTTTGAGATTTGGTTGAGACACCGTCGAGAGATTTAATAGCAGCCTGACTGTCAGAGAAGATGCGGATACCAGAAGTTGATATCACGTTTTCTCTTAGCAAGGAGAGAACCTCTTTGATCGCTAAAATTTCCGTTTGGAAGACGCTACAATGATTAGGGAGGGGGAATGAGATGCTTAGATTAAGCTTTTCTGAGTACACACCACTACCAACTCCATCACTTGTCTTGGATCCATCTGTATAAAAATGAATGCTTTTGTCTTCCAGAAGTTTTTTGTCTTCCCATTCATCTCTGGATGGAATGGATATGTGGAAGTTTTTACCAAATTGTGGTTTTGGAATGGTGTAGTCTATGTACTTTGGTATAGAACCGAAGGAGTTCAGAATGATGGAGTGTCCCACATTATTGTTGGTCCATTGAGATGAGGCGTTGAGTCTTATAGCTGAGGTGCGTTTTTGCGCTGACTATAATCAACTATAATCAACAATGGTTGACTATTTCTCGTTTTTGCACGCCAATAGTTACGATTCGTAATCACAATTGTCGTTTTTGCGGTCTGTGTTGATGTGTCAAATCGTAACTATCTCTAACTATTTCCAATCCATCTCAGGAGGTGAGTTGAAAGTGGTTGGTGTGTCAAAGTGTTTTTTTTTTTTGTAAAATGGCGTCTTTAATAATTGTCAATCTGGAATCTAAAAAAAAAACATTCTGGTTGTGCATTTTTTACAACCGCGTAGTCGTCCGTATCCGTACCGCCGCCGCGAGTTTAATTACAATCAGAGGATATTTGTTCGTCTTCAATTATTTCATTACAAAATAAAGAAAATAAGGTTCCCCTTACAAATTTTAAATTGTCGGAAAAAAAGAACTTTATTTCGCCGGAGATTTTTTAAAAGGAACTTCATTAGAAAAACGAAAACAAATCATGAGGAAATTTCTCTCGTGCATTTTTTTTTGGTTTCAAAATGTGTAGTGTAGTGTGTACCTACTCGTAAAAACATTCTGGTTTTAAAATCCGAAGGGAATCCTCTTCTTCTCAAAATCAGAATAAATTCTCACATTTTCCCAATGTACATTCTATCGATTCTATCTGCCCGACCTGACTCTTGCCATTCATGCTCTCCATTGCATGGGTTCTGTCCATCACGTCATGAAACCGGAAAACATTCTAATCGACCGCCATCAAACTGGAAGATTTTTGAAATCCCGCTGCCTTGAATCGTGACGGGCATGTGCACAGTTCCTCGCCGGTTGGAACTCCTGATTACATTGCTCCAGAACTGCTCGAGACAATTTCCTATTGCAGATTGACCAAATCCCAGCAGAGCGTAAGTTCTTTCAAACCTCGAGTTTTAAACAAAACATTGATGCTAAAAACTACTTACAGGTCAGCTGTGACTTCTGGTCCATGGGTATTATAGGCTATGAACTCATCTGCGAAGTCACACCATTTCACGAGGACAATGCAACAATGTCCACGAGACATACTCGAAAATCCTCAGTCACTGCGAGGAGAGTCACGCCAAGGAAATGATCGCCTTTCCAAATGACTTAAAAGTCAGCGCCAATTTCAAGAATCTCAATCTCTCCCTGGTCAATCCTTCCAATCGAATTGACTACACTGCAATCCGCAAACATCCCTATTTCGAGAGGACATGGCTGAGAAGTTCAGTGAACGACCGAAAAGCGTCGGCGATATACCTACTCGAGAAGCAGTACGAAAAATTGGAGGACAAGTTGGCCGCTGCCCATGAGCAGATGATTGTCGAACGTCAGTCGGCACGAAAGGCAAACTTAAACCTGTGGAAGGTGGAGAAGCAATTGAAGCACAAAATGTGGGAATAGGCCGAGCAGGAGAAGATGAAGGAGAAATCTTAGGTAAGGTTTTTCATCTCCAAACAGATCTCATTTAACGTTTATTGTATTCTTTAGGTCGTCGAACAAATTTCACATGCTCATCGTTTGGAGAACAAGAAACTCCTTCGTGAACTAAACAAAGAGCGGAAGAAGTCCTCAAACACAATCGATGCGGCTTCAGCTATCGAAATCAAGCTCAAAAACCTCGAAGACAACTACGAAAACGACTCAAGTATGCATGCACCATCACTGACAACCAGCTGACCGAAGTCGAGGCAATGCTGGAAGCCGAGCAGAATCACAATCAATCGTCGCAGGAGAAGATCAATGCGATGTACAAGAGTGTCCGGGAGAAGGACGAAGCCATCAGTAAGCTGAAAGACAATCAACAAGAAACATACGAACAAACTTGGCGGGGACGTTTGAAAAATTTGATCGGCAAATCCGAGACACAAGAAAAAGTCGTAGCCCTTATTATTATTGCTTTTATGTATTCTGTCGACAATAAAAAAAAAAAAATGTTTCATTAGTATCAGAAAATAAAGACTATCTCCGTTTATTTATATAAAAGCACGAACTAGATATTGATTTGATAGTTTTTCAGCGAATCTGGAAGCAGCAATTAGGAGAATATCAGGAGCTGGCTTGCTTGGAACAGCTTGAAGATTTCTTTATGGAGGGTGGTCTTCAGTTCGAATATTCCATTTGCCTTTCTTGCTGTGGGTTGTTCAAAAATAAATAAATATGTTCTTATTTCAATTGTCTTTGAAAACTTACAATATCAGGATCATTCTTGAATTTTTGGAATAAATTTAGAGCAAAGAAAATTGTTTCAATTATTATGATCAAAAGAAAAGAAAAATGTAACCTCAAAAGATTTGTCTTTGTTTTTCTTGTTTGACAGCTCAACCAAACCTAACTAAAAAGCGTTTTTGGATTATTTCAACTATTTCTAACTATTTCAATTATGACACATCAACCATTTTTTTTTTGACACAAAAACTATAGTCAACTATCGTCAGCGCAAAAACGCACCTCTGTACTCGCTGCCACTTGTTTGCTAAAAATGTCGAGGGGTGTCAGATGGAGGAGAGTGTCTAACGATGCTGATGGTGTGGTTCTCAATGCTCCGCTTATGCAGAGACATGTTGGACTCTGCTCAGTTTGTCGCAGTAGGTGACTTTCTCCAGTGCAGTCCACCATACTGCAACCCCGTACATGAGAATTGGTCGGATGACCGATGTGTATGGTCAATTGGTTGAGGTTGAAAACCCCATTTGCTTCCTATGGCTTTCTTGCAAGAGAAAAGAGCTACTGTAGCTTTCTTAACTCTTTCCTGAATATTAGGTTTCCAACTTAATTTTTTGTCTGATATCAGACCAAGATATTTGGCTTCATTGGTAAAAATTAGTGGTACACCTTTTATTGAAGGGAGTGCAATTACTGGGATCTTGTATTTCCGTGTAAAAAGGACGAGGTCTGTTTTTTTCAGGATTAATACTAAGTCCGCAGTGATCAGCCTTAAGCGCCGACGGACGTTGCCGCCGAACTGCCGCCCGGTGTAGATGGAGTACCGGTACCGGTTTGATTTTTTTGGTTTTTTGGTTTTGTTTTTGTTTTTGTTTGTTTTTTTTCCATTTGGGTTCCCACGAGTAGGCGAAGTAAAAGGGGGGGTCTGTCTGTGCAGAGATTCGCTTACACCGATAAGGCTAGCTAATACGGAGGTCGCCTGGTATCCGGATACTCCGTTAATGACTGAGCTATTTTTAGAAATTGGGCCCTCAGCCTGGCTGATCATCATATCGGGAGGATATGATTAGGAAAAGGTTAGACGAACAGCAATTAATCCATAAGCGTCCCAGGAAGGAAACTAGGTACTGACAGAAGTGATACACTATACAGTTACAGTCAGGGGATAAGGAGACATCAGCCAGCATAATAGCACAAAGCCGACGGAGGAGGGAATAAGGATCGGGAAGGGGAGGGGCGAGCGACCTTTGGTTTCAGGACTCTTCTGGAGAAATAATTCCCGAGAATCATTGACCTTACTCAGCTTCTACAACTCGACAAGTTCGACGCTCAGACCGAGCCATCTGAGTCTCATATAGGTTTTTTCTAGGATCTGTCGCAAAGTGAAAATGTACCACATTGATAAGGTCCAATCAGATTGTTGACGAAAGGCTTCAGATTCCAAAAAAGAAATTCTTTCGCTGCCGTCGCTCGTTAGGAGTGCCTTGGTGGGAACACTCCTTCGTTGGGGGGTAATTAGTAGCAAATGCCAACTTGGCTTGGACCTGTCGACCATGGTTTGCCCTTCTGCGAAAACAAGTTTCGCGCTCGCATAGCTCTATGCTTCATAGTAAAGAAGTCACCGTAAGCCGCTCCGCCACGTCAAGGCGGAGGGAATGATCTTTAAGGGAAATGTATAAAACATTTACCCGTTTACCCTTTTCAATTTACAGCAAATCTGTTATGTCAAATGATCTTAAAAGCAGAAACACAATGACGCTTTGAAGTCGATTTTGACAACTGCGAAAAGTTCAGCTATAGGAAATCTGTGTAACCTCACACAATGCCGCTTTTCCTACGTACGCTTTTTTTGACAAACGTAAGAAAACGTAAAGAAGCCACCATCTGTCAAAAAAAAGTTCAACTTGGTTGAACTTTTGCTTTGTCTGACAGCTCAACAGCTGTTTGTTCATTTGTTGTTTGGAGCAGCGTTACCACTTTAAAAAAAAATGGAAGCGAATTAAATTTGGGAATAAAGCGAAGTAGATTGAGAAAAAGCGAAAAAGATTTTAAAATAGTGTATTTTATATTGACCATGAATACATAGACAGATCTACAATTAGAGCTGTGTGTGAATTGTGTTAAAATGTGTATACAAACTTGACTTTCGATTTAATTTTGACACTACATGGCGGATATGATGTGTTAAAATTTAACTAGCAAGCTAAAATATGACACTAGTGCTTAAATTTAACCAACATTCCAACCCAAGTTGCGCACGGCGTAAAATATTAAACACTTTAATACAATCACGTAACTCATACTTTGCGTATATGTATGGGTTGACATTTCGTGTTTGTAAAGTGTGTCCGCTTATTGTTCGTGTATAAGGATAGAAACTTATCGATTATATGTTTTCCTGATGAAAATAAGAGAACTGTAGGCATAAAATTACTCAATGAGTTAATCGAAACAGATTTTGGAAATATCAAGTAAAATCGAGTGAAGTAGATTTCAAAACATTCTTGATGGTGCGAAGTTGGAATAGATATTCAAAGTTTTTCAAAAATCGAAGTAGACTACTTCGAAAGGAGTAAAGTGGCAAATCTGTTTGATGATGATGGAGGGAGAACTGTCATTCAAAGCACACGTGAAGCGGGTGCATCGTAACGCAACGACGCGTCTGCCTAAAGCGCCATTGTGTTTCTGCTTTAATTTGAAGAAAAGATTCATAGGGGTACGTAACGTAACGTATTGCTCGATAATTGATGCGGTATTTTGGCGAGGACTTTTCGCTATCGTTTTTCACTTTTTGAAGGAAAGTCTATTATGGTCTAAAAAAAACATAGTTTTGATTCAAAAGCTCAAAAAACCAACATTCATATGTATTTATTTGTTTGACAATAAGTATTCCAAGTTATTCACACTTTAAGCAATACCATCAAATGAATCAAAATCTAGTGTCTTAAGAAAACATTCAATTTTGAGTTTCAGGTCTTCGTTGTCATTTACATCGAGACTTGTCAACTCTTCATTTGTCATTGGTGAAGTATTTCGTCCACGTTCGAACCACTCCAGAATAGCTGACTTCTCATAAGTAAAACCATCTTCAGCAATGACAGGATATGTCATTATCTCATGAGTGATCGGGCATATGAGCTCCAATGGAATGTCAATCTCGCTTGCAGCCATATTGAATATGATAGAACGGAATCCGGCAATGTGTGATTCAAGTGTGAGTGTTGCCGATAGGTCCCAAACTATCACTGAACGATCATTTGATCCAGAAGCAAGTAATGATGAGTCTCCATTGATTGCAACACAATTTACGTAACGTGAATGTTCGAGAAGTGTTTGAAGGCAATTGCCCTGTAAGTCCCAGACCTTAACAGCCTTGTCCATGCCTGATGAGATCAGAAGTGTACCACGGGAATTGAATCTAAACAAATTAAATGTCATTCCCTTCAAAAAATGAAGTAAGTTAGAACATCTTACCTGACACAAGTTACAGAACACCCATGGCCGGTAATTGTAAGAACACATTCAGTATTCATAAGACTCGAACTGTTTACGACCGCGTTACCCGATTCCCGTTCGCTTGGGCCGGCTGGGATCAATCGGGAGTTCTTTAGATTTTCGGTTGACTTGAGGGAGTATATTCTCCAGATTTTTATGGATTGGTCGTTTCCACATGTTGCAGCAGTGTGAATGGTTGTATCAGGATCTAATGCTATAAAGTTGTAAATATATTACAGTCTTATAGCACAGGGTGACCCAGCAACTTACGATCGGTGTTTATAAGTTTGCAGAAATCTGCATAAACAACTCCAAGGTCATGAGCATGATCAATTCCACAATCGTACTCATTGCTTTGAGCTGTAAGAACAAATTAAAACGAATATTCGATTTATATGTCTTAAGACCTACCCTCACAGATGCGTTTAATAAATGTAAGCCTAATCATTCCGTTGTTACAGGCTGTCAAGAGGATACTTGAATCCGCTGAAAAAGCTATAGCATAAATTGTTTCTTCGTGGTAATGAAGAGTTCTAAAAAAATGAATTTTGTTCATTAAATGTAAAATTTAACAGAATAGAAATAAACCTGATCAAGTTCTTTTCTTGGCCCCAAATGCATATGGCGCCACTGTCATCGGCCGATGCAATGTAAGACCCATTTGGGCTAAAACAACAGCAACGGACGGCTTCTCCATTTGCTTGGTAGAGTGTGTTTGTTTTTTGTCCAGTTGAAATATCCCATAAAAGAACAGTTCCATCGACAGATGAAGAAGCCAATACTCCACCCTAGAAAAATCATAGTACGTATACGCCAGAGTGAATATTAAGTTCTTGATTTAAGTTTAAGGCCGTGTGCGAATTCAGTTAAAAATGGGTTAAAACTTGACGTTTGGTTAAATTTTGACACTTCGCATTATTTGACTAGCTGCTGAGCAGGTTAAAATATGACAGTAGTGGTTAAAAATTCATCCATTTTTATTTTTTAACCACAATTCATCGAATTCGCACACGGCCTAAAGTATTAGTTCATAAATTCCTATTAACTGCGAATGAGGATTTTTTTTTTTTAGGATAAACAAAAGATAACTTTCAAAATGTGAATGATTTGCCAATAAATTAAGTTGTCCTCAAGTAAAATCGCAAGTCTTGTTTTTTTTAAATTTTATTTTAATTAAAAAAGAAAAGAGCACACAGCCTTATGTATTCAACAACATCTGTTAACCAAGTGTAAGAAAACTTTTGTAAACTACCCTACCGACACATTGCCCGGCTTTCAAAAATGACATTTCTCGTAAAATTCAAACTAGAAATAGCATAAAATTTTGTTTATCGCCGTGTTGGAGGAAATTTATAAGTTTTATAGATATTTTTCACCAAAATAACAATCATGAATCACTTTGAAGAACTAGAAGCCCTCGATCCGCGAAATACAACATTTACAACATCCCGCATAGACACTCCAACGCCCCACAAAGTTTCCATTGTTCTGCTTGTCCACCAATATTTAAAGGTAATTCCAAATACTTTGTGTTAACACTTTGAACAAATGTTTAATAATTTCTTACTAGGCAAAACAATCAGCATCCGAACTCGGTCTCATATTTCCAGCTCAATCACGGCAGCGCTTCTGCATGCTGCTTCTCAAGCTCATCCAATATCCAGACATGTCGTACAAGGACCTTCACAACCTGCTGACGTCAACCCGCTACAAAATCGATACAGTCCACTTGGAAGGATTCGAAAAATGTATGAGTGACCTCAATAGTCTAGGCCTCGAGTATCTCTTTGATTTATTCGAAATGCAAAACTTCGATAAGATTCTATCAGATTCGATAGGCGTCAGCCAGTATGGAATCGTTGGACTCTACATTCGACGGGTTGCAGTCATTCTAGACCGAATGTCATTCCCCGAAATGCTCGGCTTGTACAAGAACATTTGCTTGTACTATGAAAAAGGTTAGTCGATTGGGTGAATACATTTCCTTGTCTGCTTGAATCCATTGTGTAAGGGTCGTTGTCACAAAAAGGTTTATTGATTTTATTCCCTTTGCGTGGCATGTGGAAAGTAGAAGCTAGATACGACAAAATCAGATCTCAAACTCGCACCAAACTTTAATAACATTAATTAGTGGTTCGGCAAGTGGGAGTGTTTGCTTATTGGGTGGATAATGCTGCACGTGAACTGAGTGGCTTAAGGGTATCAATTATTCAGGATCAAAGGGAAAGACTTATTTTTAGACTCGATAGGGATTTACACACTTTTCGAATTCTTTTACGTTTTAAAACCCAAAGGTTTCTCTACGAACTAACATTTCTCTTGCAGGCATCCGTATGATGGCCATCGGTCCGCGTGTATCAAACCTCCTTGGCACCTGTAACAACACAACCGACAGCGAAGAAGAAAAAACAATCGGCGAAGAAGATTCCCTCACGCTGGCCGATAACGCCCACCACCATCGCAATCCCCACAGCAAATGGTCCGCCAAACAAGCGGATCTGTTCATAACCCAGCAGTGCAGCCTTCTGGAGAGCAACGAAATACGGGCTCTCTCACCCATCGAAATGCAAACCAAACTCAACGAAATCATCCAAGACAATCCCCTCAATTCGCAAGCGTTTTTCCTAACCTACATGAACAATCTCCGCCTGCGAGATTATTTCAGTTCAGTCGATGCTCTGCACCGGGCCTTCGATCGAAGTCCGATGCAAATGATGACCAACTACGAGCACAAGGGCTTTCAATTCTTCAGCATCAACCTAGCCGTGATGCATGCGAATTTCGGACACCGCGAGGAAGCCCTGGAATCACTCAAAGAGTGCATAATGCTGGCGCAGGAGAATGGCGACAAGCGCTGTCTGGATCTAGCCAATTCATGGTACTGCATTCTCAATAGCAACAAGATTGATCCGTTTGAAAAGTGCCTTCCTGACCTGCAGGACCCGTGCATGATTCAGAGCCTGTCGTTAAGCATACAGTTTGTGGTCAAAGTCGGCGCTCAATGTGGCTATCTGCCCTTGGATTTGTTTGAGCTTCTCCAGAAGAGCGACGAACTCAACTGCAAGAATTCTATCCTGGAACATTTCTCCGATTCGCTGGCCCTGCGTTCGGCCCTCTGGAATCTCTATGGACATAATGAAATGGCCTCAATGTATGCCCAACTGTTGCTCAAGCTGAAGAAGACCTGGGTATTTGGTGACGTTGGCAATAGCGAAAGCGTGTGCATGGTGCTTTGCTGCCTGGCACTGTGGCTCAGCATTCAGGGAGAATACGCCTTGTCGTCGGTGGTTTTGCACCACACAAAAGAACGCTTCCCTCGCAATCCCTACTCCAACAGCTGGATGATTTGCGAGTGCTACATAACAATCCATCAGTCGATTCTGCGCTGCAAATGGCAGGAAGCATCTCGAGCTTGCTGCCAGCTGTTTGTTTTTGATGAGAATGCAGCGATTCTGCAGCGTGTCTCGGTGCTAATTGCAAAGCGCTATTTAACCACAGCACGAACCATGCTCGACAAACTTCTCATGTCGAGGGATTTGGATTGTCTTACCCAGGTGCGAGCGTTGATATTGCTCGCCTATTCAATGATATCCCAAGACAAAGTAAATTCCGAGGTAATTGGGACATTGAATAAAGCATCAACATTGGCGCTCCAATCATATCTGGAGTATGAATGGGCCATAACCGACATGATGTTCGCCCAGGTGCTGCTGCAAATGCAAATGCCACAAAAAGCTCTGCAATCCATCAAAAATGGCATGGAGAAGATCTACGCCAATGGAGGTCTCTATGATCGGGCGAAGGCGAGTTTTGTATACTTGAGGTGTTTATTGGCCTCGGCATTGACAAACGAACAGAAAAAGAAATTCCTGAAGGAGTGTCGACAGCAAATCGATGAGGCCGTTGGGTATTTCAAGAAGCTAGATGCCTATGCTAAGGTGCTGGATGTTTATAGTTATTTGGCGCAGCAATACCATGAACTGGGCATGAAAGCGGAGAGGAATAGGTATGCGGCTTTGTTCAAGCAATACCACATGGAATTCAATATCGCCGAGGAGTATTTGAATGTATTCTTTTAGGTACGATTTGTTGTTGAGTTTGTCGATAGAGAGTAAGAAGTTTTTATATTTATTTTTGTTAAAATAAAGTTTGTTAGTCACAGAAGCGGATGTGTGAAAAGGAGAACTTGATTTTGAGTCCCGCTCGTAAAAGTATGGAAGAGTGGCTATTAAGCAAAAATAGTCTAGGTCCAGGTGGTTGGGTGTTGTAGGATCTCAGATCTGGGGCATATCATATCCTACACACCAAGTGCTTACTTTACCTCCAAGAGGTAACCACCGGGTACTGGTTACATAACTAGATAGATCTTGCGAAACTTGTAAGCGCTAGTGCAAAATGAAGAAACTGAAGCAGTTATACAACGGCCCTACAAATTTGGAGGTTAGTGCGAGGGGCTATAAACCCCTCCACAGTAGTTATGAGAGAGATACCAGCCTAGGATAATGACCCCCCTCTTATGGTAACCAGACCCCGAACGACAACGGACTATGGATTGAGAGTTTGTACCTGGAAGAACACTCTACGCTCCATATGCAACTCAAAAACTTGAATCTGTCATCACGCAGTATAAGGCAGACATTACTGCGATCCAGGAAATTCCATGGATAGGATCAGGGACATGAAAAGGAAAAATTGTGACATTTATTACAGATGTCATCAAAGAATGCACACATTTGGATGCGGATTCGACGTCGGAAATCGGCTAACATCGAAAGTCATGGATTTCAAGCCAATAAGTGATCGCCTGGCTGTAATCCGCATCAAGGCCACACTACAAAACATCAGTGCACACGCCCCTACCGATGATGCGGAGAAGTCTGGAAGGGAGGCTTTTTACCTTCTCTCAAAATCGTACTCGGAATCTTCAATGCAAAAATCAGGAAGGAAGACATCTTTGGCGGTTAATTAAAAGCACAGCCTCCACGAAGGTACAACAGATAACGGCTTCCGACTAATCGACTTTGCTGCACCTCTTTATACAGTGATGAGTAGCGCTAGGTTTCCAAGACGAAAGATCTACAAAGCAACCTGGTGATCTCCAGATGGTCGAACCACCAATCAAATCGACCAGGTGCCAATCGGCGCAAGGCACGCATCCAACATCCTAAACGTGCGCACTTTCCGAGGAGCAAATGTCTACTCTGACCACTTTCTGGTAGTGGCTAAGGTTAGAGCTCGAGTATCAAATGATAAAAAAATACTTACAGCCTAAAGAAAGAACTTCAACATCGGTTGCCTTAACAACACACCGGAGAATATCAGAGACTACAGTGAGCGACTCTCCGCCACCCTCCCAACCAATATCGCGAAATAATTAAAAATGTAGCCGAGGCCACCATCGGTTACCAGCCACCCCCGAAAAAGAACCCGAGGTATGATGATGATTGGGCGTTATTGAAAAGAGAGACGGAAAATGTACGTTTGCAGATGCTGCAACGGAAAACAAGAGCAGCAAGAGAAGAGTACCGAACAAAAAGGAGAAATGAGAAAAGGACTCAACAAAGGAAGAAAAGAGCATCAGAAGTTTCTCAGCTCAAAGATCTAAAAGAGTCTCGGGCCAAGAACAGCACCCGACATTTCTTTAAAAATGTCGAAGCAATTAGCTTCTGGTTTTAGACCCGGGACACAGGCTCTTCGAAACAGTGAAGGAAACCTAGTCACCGAAGCACAGGGAATTGTAGATCTTTTCAAGTAGCACTTCCATCAGCTGCTGAATGCGCATAATGTCGAGCGAGCCAATGACGAATGAGAAGCAAGACCAGTCATGGAAGACCAAGTCCTAGTCTAGATGTAGAAAGAGCCATCCAAAAGCTAAGAAATAGCAAGTGCGCCGGGTCGGATCGCATACCTGCGGAACTACCAGTGTGGCTTTAGGCCAGACAGAACAACGATAGACCAAATATTCACACTGAGGCAGATCCTGGAAAAGACCAACGAGTTTCAAGTCGAAACCCACCATCGTTTCATCGACTTCAAAGCTGCTTATGAAAGCATCCAGTGCCAAGAGCTTATGATGGCTATGTCTGAATTCGGGATCTGATCCAGCTGTGCCGCATGACGCTAAACAATACGCAGTGCAGTGTGCAAATGGGTACCAGCTCACCCGAGTTGTTCAAACATTCGCAGGGTTTAGACAAGGAGATGCGCTATCATGTGATTTCTTCAACATAGTCCTGGAGCAGATAGTGTGCAACGCAGGTGTGAGAACGGAAAACACTATCTTCAACAAATCCACCCAGCTCCTAGGCTATGCGGACGACATATACATCATCGGTCGATCCAAGAGAGCTGTGCTTCACAACGATTAAAGAACAGGCGAAACTCGTTGGTCTTGATGTGAATAAGGACAAAAAAAAAAAAGTACAAGTCATCAACAAACAAAAGAACATATGTCCACCGCCTAGGACAAAACGTCACTATTGGTAGCAGCAAGTTAGAGGTAGTTAAGAAACAAACATCAATCCCACAAACGACCACCTTAGTGGAGATGGAGATCCGTCGAAGAATTACCCTAGCGAACCACTGTTCAAAACTCCTCATTCGAAAGACAATGTGTCTGCTATACAAAACATTGATTTTACCAGTCCTACTCTACGGCGCCGAGTGTTGGAAATAAGTAAAAAAGGAGAATTGATACTGGGCACTTTCGAAAGAAAAATTCTTGGACGGATTTTCGGTCCAGTATGCGACGATGGCGAATGGAGAAGAAGGTTCAACCGCGAACTGTACAAACTGTATCAAGATGTGGATGTAGTCCAGAAATCCATGAAAAGACGTAAGAAAGAAGTAAGTCTAGATCCAAGAAGATATGACTATTCAGATAGAATACACAGGAAGCGTTAGAGTAGGTACCTCATCCTACATAACGTGCAAATCTAGAGATAGGCTAGCTAGTTGGAGAAGCTTATTGACCCTTCCCGACCCGACAATTATTGCTAACAAAATTGTTGCTTCTAATTTCCAGCTATTTCTGTAAGTACCGGAACGATGAGTGTTTTACTAAGTGACATATTGGGAATTAAAACTATTATCTTGCCTGGTTGCATCTAACCCCGAATATCAAATGACATCAGGAAAAATATGGTATAATTCCAAAAAGGGTTTAGCACCGATATGAATGCATACATAAGTAGTAAGGTGCTTAGGTAATTACCTACTTTATCTATTTGGAATGGAGCATTTATTCTGCCTTTCGTCACATGAAACATTTGTTTACTATTTCCATTTCCCCTTGAGGATTCAAAAGGCAATTTGAATAGGCTTTGGAGCAGCTGACAGACATAACCTCAAAAACATTACGTTTACATTTCGTCCTTATTCTATGAGTGTTATTATTCATGCTCATACAATATTTATTACATCCTTGCACGCGATACAAACCCAAATATGTGCACTTTCTAAATAAATTCATTTTGCTTTAATTGCTAAATTTTCATAAACTTTCTCTTTATGTTTTTATTTGCATTTGAAGTCCAACAAAAAATGGTCAAAAACGAAACAATTCCACCAAAAGAATTACGAGTGTAAAAACCAATCATTAAATTAGGCACTCCAGTGTGACGACAACGGTAATAAACCAACACAAAAAATAAAACAAACAAGTGTCCAAAAAAAGCCAAAAAGGAATACAAATAAACAATCCTCCTGAGCATTCTGCCTTTCATGGCCATAACATGGACAATGGACAGACTAAAAATAAACCCCCCCTTGACTTGGTAAATTAACCCACGGAACACGTCAAAATTAAATCAATATTGAATAAATAAAGAAAAAATATGAAAGTTATCATTAGGTTCTCCGTTTTCCTGAGAAACCCTCATAGCACTCATTCCAAAACACAAAAGTCATTATTCAAATTACAATTTTTGACATTGCATCACATTCAAATCATAACGTCGAAAGTGTCACTTTCTACTTTGTGTAATAATCAGTTTCCGTTACGTATACAAAACGACTGTAAATTGCAGTTCCAAAAATATTCACAGACAAACACACACAAATAGATGCATACCTTTGGCGAAATCTTGACGTTTGTGACGCCATATTTATGTCCCAATAACGGTGATATGTTTGAATCTTCCACAAACCCCAAACCGACTTCCCATTTCCAAATCCGAATCGTCTTATCACTAAAAGAAATGCAAATCAATTGCAAGGTTATCATTAAGTTCCACATTGAATATGAATCGTTAAATTTTTAACGAACCTTGAGCCAGTAACTAGCAGAACATTGCCCCAAAACTCGAGACACGTCACATCTTTGGTGTGAGCCTTGAGTTCTTGTAAGACACTAACGTTTTTCGCTATCAACTTGGACATTTTTCAATTGAAACACAGTGTAAAATGCGACGTGAAATTTAGTTTGGTATAAAAGTGATTGAAGGCACGAGATTGCTTAATTGCGTTTGGGGATGATGTTTTTTTTTTTAACTTTATTACACGCTATATAAATTGCCAATAAGGACACTTTGATATGAACATTGTCAGCTAACAGCAACGGCACCACAAATGATACTAACAACAATCGACCCTACGAACTAGCAAGTCAACCCCTTTCAGTCACATTCACACAGCCAGCAGGAGACAGGACATAAAAAAAACCTAATCACAAGTCATTGTCCACCAAAGAGGATAGGTGCTATATGGTTGTGTGTAAAGTGTATCGAATGTCTTTTGTGTGAACAATTATTTTATGGAGAAAATCAATAAGATGTTTTAGCCATTCAATGGAAATATAGGACACACTGTTGAAATTTCAATACACAATACATGAGTGGGTATAAGGGTTGTTAAGATTATTAGAAAAAATATTAAAACCATCTTCCAAATGCAGGGCATACCTATAGTTTTCGTTTAATGCGAACTTAATTTTGAAAGCTTCTACAGACATCTGTTGTTTCTCTTGATAGGAAATCAGCTGTTGGATGTGTGTTGGTATGTGTTTCACGATTTGGTCAGGTTTGCTCTTACCTACATGTTAAGATTCGTGTAGGGAAGAGCTTTAATGCTAAATATTATATTCTTAGTTTTGTAACTTCATGTAAGGAGACAGTCTTACGGCTTACGTCTTCTTTTACAATTCTAAATTTGTTCACGTTGGGCGCCAATTAATTTATTTTATCTATTTTGGACATTGTGTTATGAAAATGTGTTCACTGCACTTCTCTTCACAACCTGGGAAGATCAAACCTCCGGCAGGAGTGTCGTTTCCTTAAAACCAGAGGTACCTATGGAATTTTTAGCCATAGCCAATGACCCATAGAACAGGCAGACCAAGCTATTGCCGAAGATATTCAATTACAAACCGAGGACGTTGCGAGGTCAAGCTCTGGAAGATCGGAGATCGAAGACAATGCCATAAAAACTCCAAGCAGCTCTGTCCGAAGCTGTTTACACCTCAAATGGAGTTCGCCTCGCTCGGCCACGGGTTTGTGGGGTTAACAGCTTTGGGAAGAGGTAGTGCCGCAGGCAGAGATCCTACTTGGACGGATTCTGAATTCATGGGTACACTGCCTCTCCCCCTCAAGGCTAAATCAAAAAGACGCTTTAGCTTCGGCTTCGCCTGACGTTTATGATTTCAGCTAAAGGAATTCAATGCTTGCTATCACAAGGAACGCTTCGACCTCACGTTTCGAACGTAACGTGACTCCAAATGGAAGCTCTAGTTCAAATTGCTGAACTTTTGCTTTGTCTGACAGTTCAA
Source organism: Sphaerophoria taeniata (assembly GCA_943590905.1). NCBI lineage: Eukaryota > Metazoa > Arthropoda > Insecta > Diptera > Syrphidae > Sphaerophoria > Sphaerophoria taeniata. Next base: position 3,188,177 of record OX016540.1, read on the forward strand.
CAGCTGTTTGTTCATTTGTTGTTTGGATCAGCGTTACCACTTGAAAAAAAAAGGAAGCGAAGTAGATTTGGGAATAAAGCGAATATATTTTCCTGATGAAAATAATGAAGGCGTGTCATGTCATTTTCCACTATAAACTGTAGGCATAAAATTACTAATGAGTTAATCGGAACAGATTTTATAATTTTTTTTAAATATCAAGTAAAATCGAAAACTTTTTTCTCAGTGAAGTAGATTTTCAAAGTTTTTCAAAAATCGAAAATCAAAAATCTAATTCGAAAGGAGTTAAGTGGCAAAGCTGTTTTTGGAGGTATGATGATGATGGAGGGAGAACTGTCATTCAAAGCAAACTCAAACGCAGGCGAAGCTGAAGCTGAAGCGTCTTTGTGATTCGGCCTTCAATTCTTCACACGCACTTATCAGGAATTGTTCTGAAGTGCAGTCTCTTAGGCTGGGCTGCGTGTACGGTAGTGCGAAAAAGCGTTGCGATACGAGAAGCAATGCGAGAAACGGAACGAGAAGCTTTATTAGATGAGAGTTAGTTCGCATAGTAAAAGCGATTTTCTGCGACTAGAAGTATAAAGAAAGGGATTCATGTCATCAACAGAAAAGGAATTTTTAAACGAAAATTTATATTTCATGACTTTGAAGGGAAAACAAGGATGAAAAATCAAATCACTCTCGCTCCAACTCTTTTGAAAAACTGGGCGAAAGAGCTGTGAAGCTAGTTGCTTTTCGAGAAACTCGCACAGGTTATCGCTTCACTGTACGCGTACGCACACTCATAAGAATCAACGAAAATATATTGTTCGCATACAAACGCTTCTAGCATCGCATCGCTTTCTCGCATTACCGTACACGCAGCCTAAGAAAGACGGCAAAATATTTAAGGTGCATGCGTCTTGAACAATGACCTAGCTCCTTTTCTTTCTGGCTGAAACACCAACACGCTTTAGCTTCGTCTTCATCTACGTTAAGTCTAAAACACAAACACGCTTTAGCTTCGGCTTTGCCTGACGTTTACGAGTTCAGCCATAGGAATTCAGTGAATGCTATAACAATGAAGCTTCGACCTCACGTTTCGTTCGTAACGTGACTCCCAACGGAAGCTCTAGTTCAAATATGCTGAACTTTTGCTTTCTCTGACAGCTCAACAGCTTTTAAAAAAGCAAAAAATCATAATTAATTTGTTTTTGGAGGTATGATGAATGGAGGGAGAATTTTCATTCAAAGCAATCTAGAAGCGAGTGCACCCTAACGCAGACCAAGCCTAAGCTGAGGCGTGTTCGTGATTTAACCTTTACTGGATGAATACAATGACATGTAGCTGTAGCCAAAAACGTCATTAAAATCGCTTTTTGTGTAGCAACAGTGGAATACAATCACGCTTATTCTGTCATTTTCTTTCGTTCGAAAGTTAATCAAATTCGTATGTACGTATCATACGAATTTGAATAACTTTCGAACGAAAGAGAATGTCAGAATAAGGGTGAATGCGTAGCGCAACAAAATAGGTAGCTGTCAAAATTAAAGAAAAAATTAAATTCAAAACTGAAAATTTAAATGTGTTGTGAAACTATTTAGCTTGTGCTGGCTTGAAAAAAACTTAAAAAATTATGAACGAAGAAGAAGAAATTGCATTTATTGCACTGCGTTCGGTAGATCTGATGAACTGTCAAATTTGTAGCCCAAAAAGTTGAAGTTCGCTCAACTTTTACTACACTTCAAGCTACAAGCTACAGGCTCAGCTGCACATTTGGCGTTTTTCTTTTTTACCTCCGAGCAGATTAGATCAGATCACGGATGTGTCAAAGCGAAGCTCTGAGCAGATCATATTCAATGTCCTCCGATTTAATAAAGAAGCAAACCTGAGCACTGAAATGTAATTTTTTACTTTTTATTATTTTAACAATTTTTTGTTCACCTAAAATAGACGCGCGACTGTCTTGGGAATCCATTTTTAATATTATGTTTGTTTTTGTCTGTAAAATCCGAAAAAAACAAGTGAAGTTGTCTTCGCTCAGCTATCTGATCTATTTGCTCGGTCGATTTATCCTGAGCAAATAGATTTAGCTCAGAGCATGAAAATGAGGTAAAAAAGAAACACAGATTTTCTTTTTGACAAATCCGTGATCTGATCTAATCTGCTCGAAGTTAAAAAAAAAACGTCAATTGTATCGCAATACATTTATTTTGTATCTTTCAACTTTGACAGCGCTACAAACTACAACCACAGCAACACCATTGTATTCAGCTAGTTACGATGTACCCACCTCGAGTTTGCTTTGAATGACACAAGTTGCTAAATAAAACTCAACAAACAGACAGTTCTCCCTCCATCATCGTCATATTCATCACCATCCCTCCCAAAATAATTGAATTTTGTTTGTGTACTTTTTTTTACAGCTGTTGAGCTTTTCAGCATATTTTAAATAGAGCTTCCGTTTGGAGTTACGTTACGTACGAAACGTGAGGCCGAAACTTCATTGTGATCATTTCATTTCGTCTTGTGCGAACAGAATTTTAATAGAAAATTTGCAAACATATCTACCTGGCATCACTTGTAATGACTTTTATATTCGAAAATTCGAAATGTCACCCGCTGTCATAGTCCGCTCTGACATTTCCATTGTCATTTTGGCCCATTTTGGCTCCGTATCCATACATCGTCTGTCCGCATAGGTATTTTTCCTCAGACAATGGGTGCAGTTTCTTTCTTGTTATAAATTTATTTTTGTTTAAACAAATAACTTGCAACCAGGCATAATGTTGATAAAATCCATGTTCATCTAAAAACAAATATTTTGGAACTATACAGCCTCCCATTTACAAGTAGAATCCTCCAAACAAAATTGCAATGAGAAATTAAATCCACAGTTTATGAACAAAAAAAAAAATAGTAAAAAAAAACAACGAAACAAAAAGTGTTTTCGTGTCTCTGTTGTCCAAAAGTTTATTTAAAGGAACTTTGTTTGTTGGTGTATTCTCATCCCGTTGCGGTTTTAGGGGCAGTCAAAAGATTATCAAGAAAATCTAAATCCGACTATTTTCACTCTCCCGCTGTTAGTAAAGAAAAAGCTTCAAAATTGAGAAGATAAGGCAAACGATGACCGGGACACCGGCCAAACAAAAGTACAGCTTCACTAGTTATGTTAGCTCCCCAAAGGTAAGCTTTCTATCCCCCATGCATTCGTTTTAATTCCTATTGTGTAAAATACCGTACCCATAATAATTGATTGCTTCCGTACTGCCCCTCTCTTTTGTTTTCATCTGCTCATGTAAATGGGGGCTTACTCTATCCGTCTGAATTTTTATTTAGGGCATAAATGGCTGTGAAGACACCCCGGATCTGCAGAGTCTCAAACCCAAACTGCTGGCAGGTGAGTTACTCACTTTGTTTCTTAAATGAGCTCAACTAATTTGTTTGTATTTCAGATGAACTGGAAGTAGCATCGGCCCCTGTTTACATGTACCCGCCGACCAGCAAAATATCAGACAACAACAAACACGAAGCGATTTTTGGTCTCCTCACAGTGACCAATTTCAAATTGTCTTTCACGGCATTCAATCCCGAGGAGGTGAGTTCATAACTGCTCTAAACATCCTCTCACCCAAATAAAACCTTTCATTTGTAATTCTTAGCAACAAGGAGCATATCAAGAGAATCTCTTTCTTGGCAAAAACGATGTCACTCTGAACAACATCGATGTTATCTTTCAAGTTGTGGACAAAAAGAAAAAACTACTACTCATGCCGGAGCAGAAAATAAGTTCGAGAGTAGATGCTCTTCACATTGTTTGCAAGGTTTGCACTTTTTTATCATCAAACTGACGATTGATTTTCACTTTACCCACATTTCTTGGAGAGTATCTGTTCTAGAAGATGGCATATTCTAAAAATAGATTTTGTCTTGTCTCTTTGCAGAATTTCCGTTTATTGAAATTCTCGTTTAAGAACACGGCGAGAGATCAAGGAAAGGTTATTGCATCGGCATTGGCTAGATTTGCTTATCCGTCGCGGCATGACTTGTCGTTTGCTTTCTGTTACAAGTAAGTTTTGTTTCTCCGTCTAATCTTTATCTCTGTAAACATCTTTACTGTATTCTCTGTAAATTCTTGGTTTACTGGGAAGGATTCGAAGGTAAAATGTGTGGTTATTCTTAGTGTAGAGCCCCAGCACAATTCTAGCGATTGATAGAAGTCATTAGGTCTGGTCGTCTAGAAATCATTTTATGAGTGTGAAATGCTCACTTGTCTCCATTCTAAAAACCCATCATTTCCCTCTTGTTTCCTTAGAGAAAATTACTACAACACCGTGAAGGCAACAGTCGCAATGTACACCAGCCAAAATGACTGGGCAAAAGAACTAATACGTTGCGGTGTCGAAGACTGGCGGGTCGTCAATGCCGAAACAATAAGCAAAAACAGTGGACTTCCAACGCACTTTGTCATCCCCAAATGCTACGACCTTAAGGACTTCAAAGAACATTATTCGCAGTTTGTTGACTCGAGAAGCGCCTTCTGGGTAAGTCATGCAAATAAATTCATCTTCCAGCGTTAACCTCTGCTATCTTCCCCCACAGGTGTATAGCTATGCAGGTGCATCTCTCATCCGAATGGGCGAACTCAAGCCAGACATCCAAGAGAACACAATTGAAACTTTCACTCTAGAAACCATAAGAAAATGTTGCCCCGAAAAGAAACCCCCGCATATTATAAACCTCGTCGAACGCCTCCCAAGCATACAAGACATCCAACGCGGCTATTTGAAATTCCGCCAAATCTGTACGCCCGATAGTCCTCGACAATTCCTTATGCAAGAAACCAAATACCTTACACTCCTAGAAAAGTCCGGATGGCTTTTGTATGTCTCGCTGTGTCTCAGCAATGCATCGGAGGCTGCCAGCAAATTGCGACAGGGCACGACAGTTGTGCTGCAAGAGAGTAATGCTCGTGATTTATGCTGCATCATATCGAGTCTAACGCAAATAATTCTGGATCCATATTTCCGGACAATCGATGGATTTCAATCGTTGATTCAGAAGGAATGGGTTGCATTGGAGCATCCATTCCTCGATCGATTGGGTCATGTTTTTTGTCCGGATACGGAAAAAGAATCTCCGTTGTTGCTTCTTTTCCTGGATTGTGTGTGGCAGCTATTGCAACAGTTCCCCGAGGAGTTCGAGTACAGTCAGACGTATCTGACAACAATCTGGGACTCGGCCTTCCTGCCGATATTCGATACATTCCAGTTCAATACGGAGCAGGAACGATTCAAAGCGACTCTCGTTAGTTTGAAATGAATATTTGTTAGTGGCGTTTCTAATTGATTTCTTTTTAGGATTTGAAATTAGTCTTGCGGCCAGTGTGGGACTGGAGCGAACAGTTTGCAGACAAAGATAAGGTATTCTTCACGAATCCCTTCTATCAGAAGCGCCAGGAAGTGTTAAGTCGGAAGTCGGTTGCAATTCCTCGAAACGCCATCCGATTGCCGGGACTACAAAAGCCTGGCTCAAGAATGACCTTCGATCCGAGCTTGTTCTCCACTCAATCTACTGTTCCGAAGGTACACAGTTCATTTCTGACTCAAAACTATTTTTTGATTTTGTTTATTTTGAAGGATCGTTTCCTCGAACCTCGACACAACATCAGCCATTTGGAAATATGGGAGCAATGTTACTATCGATGGAATCCAATTCTCGAAATCAAATCAGGCGGTTTCCCTCAAATCGAACTATTCCATAGGCTTTTACTCAATAATATTGGCAAAATGCAACGAGCCCTAGAGACACGAGACTTCGATGACCTGCCCCAACCAGCAGCCGATAGCAGTGGCTATTGGACATCCACAACAGCAACGTCAACAACGAATAGTAGCAGAGTTCCGCAAACATCAAACACTGCTGCAGCCACCAGCAGCAGTAGCAACTCCAATCAATCAGCAGACGACAACGAAATTGTACAATTAAGAACCAAATCGAACAATGCAACACCAACGAATAGTCCAACGCGACTACAAGGTCTGTTATCAATCACTTCGTTCTTCCCGTTCAGTACGTACACCGGTGATTCAACGCAGCTTACCGATATCCTAACCAATAGCAATGAATTGATTATGGAAGGATCCATAATGGAGAGACTATCCATTGCTCAGTTACCCGATTGAATGTTGTAACTAGAGGGGGACGAGATGATTTACGAGGAAATTCTGAAAAGCCCTGCATTATGATGTGGACCTGAGCTTTGCACATAATTTCACGACAGTCTGACTGCTTACCTGGCCACATCATTGTTCGGAAGTGTTGCTTTGAAATTGTATCCAAAGTTCAGGACTATATTTATTTTTATACCTATACCAATTCCAAAAAGAAAATCATAACCTAAAAACCTAACATTATTTATAGATGAGAAAGTATTAACAATTTTGGTTGCAATTCGACTTTATTTTATAAACAAATTCGAAACAGACGGCCCAATCGGGGTAACCGACCGGAATTTACTCCGAATCCCTCCGAATTTCGCTTCGAGGTAGTTCTCCGAAGTCTCCGATTCGGAGGAAATCGGAGAAAATTCCGCTCCGACAGTTACCTCTATAGGGCCGAGGTTTTTATCAACTAATAAACAGTGGGAATTATTATTTTAGACTATTTTACCATTAAGTAATTTTAAACGAATGAATTTAATAGAAAAAAACAAGCCTTAAAGTATGTATCGATTAGCTATTTATATACACATTTTGTTTCTCTCTTCAGTTCAACTCTAGTTGCGAACGCATATTCGGATGTAAACAACACTAAATCGGCCCAATCGAGGTAACCGTCGCGCCGGAGCGGAATTTCCTCCAAAATGAAAATATTTTGCTTCAAGGTAGTTCTGCGACGGTTACCAGAGACAAAAGGAGATCGGTAACTGACTTACGTTTTATCCTCTGGATACCGCAGATTTTATTTTACCGTTACCTCGTGTATGTGTATAAATGAGAAAAAACAGCAACAAAAATCTGGTGGTATGCTTAAGTTTACGGCGAAAGTATTGGTAAAAATACGCGGACTCGTGCAGTAAACTTGAACCGCTTTTAGGCATTGTCATTTTGACAGCTTGGTTTTCCATCTCTCTTTTAAACTCATCTGTGGCGGTTACCTCGATTATTATGATGTGTTGTATTGACCAATTTTTGTTTTATATCGAGGGTGGAAAATTTAGTTTTCCGTCGGCTATTTGGTCACTTTGTTACCTCGATTGGTCCGTAAATTTTGCTTTATCTTCACTTTTTTTACTCAAAACTAAATGGAAAAACATCAGGCCATAGAAAGCAACAATTTCTTTTACTTAAAATATTCACTATATTTTTACGTTTTTTTTTTCTTGCACATATTTTGTACTCATTTATCGGAGTTTTAGTTTCGTATTTTCAATTTATGCTTAAGAAGAATGAATTTTTACAACAGCAAATAAACATAGTTATGGAAAGAGGAATATAAATTAAGTTTAAAAAAAAAATCATAAGAATTACAAAATATATTATTTACGAGAAAATAAATAAAACAAATGTTACGTACAAGTCTCCCTTTAACTACTATTATTATTATTATTCTTAATCCTTATTTATTTGTTACTGTTGAAATAAAAGTATTTAAAATTATAAATTGGTGATTTTGGTTTGATGTGTGTGCAGAGATGCTCATTTGTTTCGCTTCCAAGACCCGAAGAAAACAGATGAAAAAGGTTCCTTCACTGGTTCACACGCTCTCAAAGAATTGCTGAAGCCACTCTAGCCTTGGCTCTCTAAAGCTATTCAAACTTAGTTTCTCGACATTAACATTGACGACAGTAATTTTGGCATTTCTCGTTGAACCAGAACGACAGTACAAGAATTCATTCTTTACAGTACTAAGAAGGCTCACGAGTTAATATTTTGGTCAGGTTTGAATGTATTTTGACTGGTATCGGGGTTCTATGTATTTTTTGAGAATTTTAAGTCCATAAAGTATGGTATTTCTTAATGTTAGATCTATCTTCCTCCCTAAAATCCATTGACTCTGTCTTTAAAAAATGAGTAAGCTGCCCTTAACTGTCAATCATCTCTTATGGATGTCACGGCAGTTAAACATTCACCTCTCCTGGGTGCCGGGCCAGAGGGACATTATAAGGCTGATGAACATGCTAAACAATGGAACTACTTTTGTCATTGGGAAAAGATTAGCATACCTATCACTACGTGTATACTCGTGCTTAAGCAGAACGCCATCAGAGATACAATCCTCATATAGAATAACATCCCCACTTGCTTGGTCACCAGATTGATCTGGCCCAACGTAAATCCCAAAACGACAAGGGATCTAATATCTTTGAAAAAACCTCATATAAGCTCTCTAGTAGGTGCCATCACTGGACACTGCCTTATGGGACGTCGTGCTTCACGGCTTGGCGCCTTCTCAAATGATTTCTAGAAGAGCTAAATGGACAAAGGGGAAGATAAAAATCCTCATTTGCTATGTTCAAGCCCCCGCACTTACTTTAAACTCATCTAGAGGAGCGTGACTATCACTAAAATGACACCAGTAAACTGGCCAGCGGAATCTTTTTTGCTTTGTAAAAAGTTCCAAATGGTTCAATCAGTAGGAAGTACCCTAGATTCATGTGGAATCACAATGGGCCCACGCGACATTAGTTTGATTTCGAAAGGCATTCAAGCTTTGATATGACATACACTAAAGCCAACCAAATCTCATAAATGGGGCATGTATCCAAATCAATGGTTGAATGACCAATTTCAGACATACATAATGTTGTCTGGCAAAGTTAGTTTCAGCATTAAAAAATATCGTAAGAATGTGATTGGCAACAAAAAGTTGAGCTTTTCTTAAGATTTTTTTTTAACGATTTCCTAAGCGAAAAACCTACAAAAATACTTGTGCTTAACACTTCAGCTTTGCAAGAACGCCCGTTCTATGCCTCAAACGTTTTAAGTTTGTAACGGAATTGCGTTTCGCAGCTTAAACTCCACATAGACCACCCTTACAACCCCATACCTACAGGAATATGAGGTTGGTTCGGACAGCATTAGATAGAAGGGGAAGTGCTGGACGGCCACTACAATTTCATGCCGATCCAAAAAAAAAATATCTGAAACGTTTCTGGGAGTCTGATGTCCTAAAAATTGGAGGGGAGGGAGACTAGTAAGGCTAAGGTTCCAGATGTTGTTGGGCCAAATTTGCAGCAGAGATTACTTGCTCTTATTCCATGTAGCATGTCAACCTTATACACACTGCAGCCTTCCATTCCCCAACGGACCACTCACTGGTGTTCCCTCTATAGCCATCGAAACCAAGTTAAGAACAAAGGTTCGGTCTTACAGGGCCCTTAAGAACATGGGGTTAATCTTATAGCGTTTTTTTTTGGTCGTCCGGAACTGTTCCGAACAGTTCTGTACTCGTTCACTTGGCACAAGATGACAGTTCTTGTTCTGAATAGAACAGAAAAACGATTCCGAATTTGAAGTCAGAATCAAAAACAGAATCACGCATACATGCACACACTCGCATATACGTACTCGCTGCCATGTTTACAAATAAAGAAATTAAAAACAATGTCATGTCATCTGCAATTCTGCATATGAGGTTTCACAAATACACAACCATTCAACCCTTAGAAGCAAAAAAATGTGTTTGCCTGTTCGTTTGGAATCCGGAATCGGACAGTTCTGTGTACAATTCCGGATTACCAAAAAAAAAAACGCTATTAATATGAATATGAATAAAATGCATCAAATTCTTAAGACGTCACGACGGTTGTTACTAGCTGTCAATCTAAGTTTGCACTTGTGATCCTGACTCGTACTTTGAAATTCACTTTCCTCAGTAGTGGTATAGATTTATGGACTAACCTTAACATTACCTCAGTGCCTTCGCTAGTTTTCTCATACTTGATAACTTCCCAGTCCTGACGGAGGAGATCGTTATTGAACGATATGATAATCACCCTTATTGCGAAGATCAACTATCAATTAATAATTGACATTTATCAATCAATTTTGTTAAATGGTATTGTGACCGTCAACTGTCAATTTTGTTGATTTTTGCTTTGTATATATAATAAAGATTATAATATATAATTATATACAAAGTCATGAACAACAATTTTCATCAATTTTTTTGTCAGCTATCAATTTTGCTTTCAATCGTAAATTTGCAGTTGATGAGTTAGGTCTGGGTATAAAAATAGCTTGCAAATTGAAAAATGAAAAAAGCCCAGACAGCGATGGAATTGAAGCCGAAATGATAAAATATGCAAAACACACTCTTACACCAATTTTGACGAAACTATTTAATGAAATTATTAAAACTCAACAAATTCCGACACAATGGCAAGAAAGCACAATCATTCTTCTGCACAAAAAAGGAAACCACAATGACATCAACAACTATCGACCCATCAGCATTATATCAACATTATATAAGCTGTTCTCTAAGACTCTATACAATATAATGAAAAAATCGCTCAATGACAATCAACCCAGGGAGCAAGCCGGTTTCAGGGAAGGATACTCGACGTCAGATCATCTTCAAACGATAAACCAATTGATTGAAAAACACAACGAGTTCAAAAAACCGCTATATTTACTTTTCATTGATTTTACCAAAGCTTTTGACACAGTGGAACACAACTACATCTGGACTGCACTAAGGAATCAACAAATTCATCCTGACTTTATTAATACCATGAAAAGTATATACAAAAACAACAAGGCCAAGATAAAAACAGACAAAATCGGAAGATGCTTTAATATCAAGAGAGGAGTTCGTCAAGGTGATCCACTATCGCCACCTCTTTTCTCAGCCGTTCTTGAGGATATCTTTAGACACCTCTGGAAAAAATATGGACTCGATATTTGGGGATAAAAACTCAACAATCTAAGATTTGCAGATGACGTTGTGCTTCTTTCTCACTCACCAGACGAAATACAATCAATGATAAACGAACTCTCAGATATATGCTCGAAATACGGACTCTCTCTAAACTTGACAAAAACAAAAGCCATGAGCCATGACAAACCACATGAAAGTGGACATACTACTCTCGGACAAAAAAATTGAATACGCTGACGATTTAATATATCTCGGTCAACTCAAGTCATTTACGAATCAAGAAGAAAAGGAAATAAAGCGCAGAATTGACAACGGCTGGAAACAATATTGGAACACTAAACAAATACTTGACTCTAATCTTAGCGACGATATGAAAAAATATATATTAGACTCTACAATACTACCAACATTGATATATGGATTGGAAACATTGGGATTAACAACGAATTCACACGAAATGCTAAGGATTTGCCAGACCAAAATTGAACGCAAATTATTGAACATAAGACAAGCGCAAAGAATTAGAAATGAAGAGATAAGGAAAAGAACACAAATAGTCGACGTAATTCAGAGAACGAAACGTCTGAAATGGAGCTGGGCTGGACACGTATGGCAACCGCCAAATGAAAAACGATCTAGAGGACGACCAAAAAAGAGATGGGCAGACGACTTGAGAGTTTTCAACCAAAATTGATACAACGACGCAAAAAACAGAGATATATGGGCAGCTATGGGGGAGGCTTATGCCGGATCTTAAAATTAAAACAACGAAATATTGAAGAAAATTTGAATGTTATTAAATTTAATTTAAAATATACTATAACTTTAACGATTAACTGTAACCTTGAGTAATTGTATTTTAAATTATGTATTTTAATAATTTTGATTTATGCTTTTTATTTTTCTTAATCAAATTTGTAAATAAATTAAATGGCGAATAAAGCTTTCAATAATAACAATAATAATAAAAATAGCTTAAAGATTTTTTTATTTCCTAAGGTCTCAAAAAGTAGTTAGCGACAAAAAACAGTTGAACAGATTGGTCCAGTTGATGGAAGAGAACGTAGAACTCGCCAAGGGAATTTGTTCCAAAGCTGTGGTTAATGCAGAGTGGGAAATAATTGGTGTAGAGCTAAATAGCCTAGGGCCTCCAGATCACATAGACACATAGATTAATTAATTTATATCTGAGAATCGAAATCACTATGTACTTACATTTGGCTTTCCAATTCTAAATGATTGGATGCATCCCTCGAACTTCTTCGCATTCTTGCGATTTCAATCAAAGAAGGATAATCCAAATCCTCAATCGTCAAAAAAAGTTCTGTTGGAGTCATTTCGTACCTACATATTTGTTTTTTAATTATTACTTTTGTATTGTTTTATACTGTTATTGAATCTGATAATTTTCGTTGCACGTTCCTCAAAAAAAAAAAAAATATGTCAGATGCACATTCCCATTCACAATAATAGAAATATTTGTAAGGCATTCACAATAGCATAATATTTTATCAATTCATTTTCACAATACCGATTTTTAATTCAATTGATGAATGCCATCAATCGTCAATCGGTTGATAGTTGATCTTCGCAATAAGGGTGAATATCTCTCCAATCAATCATTAGGAAGGGTTGGAACTGGTCTGGGGATATTTTTAATCTCCTTCATATCTATTAGGCGAATATCTGCATTTTGCATTGGTGCAGAAGTGGTTTTCGTGAAACCTTGAAGCCACTTAAGTGTGACATCATTTTCACAATCCGTCACCTTAAACCCATGGATGGTCGTTAGATTGCCGAAAAGCTGTCAATGACTCTAGAGTTCTGTTAACAAAGCGTCGGACAATCCTTTCAGCATTTCATCTCTCAAAGGACTTTGAGTTCATTACCAACAGATAAACACTGCATCCTCTTTTATTAAACTTTTTTTTTAAACATTTGCACTTTATTGGAGGAAAAAGTAAATAAACAAAATATAGTACATAATTCTTGATTTTACAATTCAAAAAGAAAAAATAAACAATTTATCGTGTATTTTGTAAAATTTATAAATAATTAACATTTTACACATTTTGAAGAAAGCATGCATTCTGCGTTTTGGATGTTTTGAACAAAATGTGTACAACAACAAATCCTCTCTGCTTAAACCAATAATCATGTTTGACCTTTCTCGGATATTTATGTATATTTTTTGTATGCTTGTGAGATCGAATAAAAAAAATAGAAAATAAAGAAATACCCTCACACGTAGTATAAATAGTTGTACGTCTCATTGCATAACTAGTACTATTCTAATGTGTAGATGTAGTCATAACAAAACTCTATACCTGTACAAATTCCGCACACTTTCATATACATATACATTTTTTTCTCTTGTTTTTATCAAATAAAACTTTCCTCTCTCTAAATGAATATTAGGATTTCGAATCCATGTAAAAATTACTGAATAACTTTATCGTGTTCAACTAATGCTATATTTGTTCTTGTTAACGTTTTTGTTTATTAATCAACTTTAAGATAAGTATGTATATGTGTTTTTATTTTTGTTTGATTTTGATTTTGTGTTTAGTTGTAAGATTTACTATTCAAAATGTGAAACGTATAACTAGATTAAATTAACTATTTGAAAAGAGGTCAAGCCCCAGTGGAAGTAGGAAATCTTAATCGGGTGGCAGGTAGGAAAACAAACGGTATTTGTCTCGAATGTGTGGCCGAACGTCCTCACGCTAGAATCAAACAAAGTGTTAGATTGTCATGTAAAAACTGTTAGTCTGTATGTCTTACCATTTCAGCCAGTTTCTCTAAGAATGGCAACACCTTTAAGAGTTCCGAGTCGTTTTGATCCATAAACCAACTTTCGATCGGTATACCGTTTTCCAATTGGTAACTGTTGAACACATCACAATTTAAAATATGCAATTAGAAACGCAATCAATTAAACTTACCCAAATGCTTGCGGCGAATTGTCAATTATAATCGTCTTCGACAGATCTCTGCCAAGAATCGTTAGATCTTTTATATAATTCCCATTTACGAATACACAATGTTCACGGAATAATCGATATCTGCATAAAAAAAATAATTTTAAACCCTGAGGAACAGTAAATTGCTTTTTGTTTATAATTAGCACACACTCAAGAGGTTTTTTATACCCTTATTATGCTAGAGACACAGTGAGTGCTTAAGGAAGTAGGAAAGGGCTTGTAAAGGAGGTGCCGGTGTACATTGGTTTTAAATTCCTGTACATTGCAATGATTTGGAAGGACAGAGTGTGGGGTGGAATTCTACAATCGCGTAGTACGGCTAATCCGGCTAATGATTCCACTGAAAACAATGAAAAGTTTTGTACAAGAGAAGTCAGCGAAGTCATCAAGAACCTGAAACCAAAAAAATCAACAGGACCAGATGGAGTCTCCAACTTCATGATGAAGAAACTCTCCCAAGTATTCATCGTGTACATCACCATTTATTGCCTCAACAACTGCAATTTTCCTCAAAAATGGAAAAATGCGAAAAAAGTGGCAATCCCGAAGAAAGGCGCAAGGAACCTAGTGACCAATTTCAGGCCAATCTCCCTCCTCAACAACATCAGTAAAATCTTGGAAGAGATTATTTTAAGAAGACTTAAAATGTGCAACTCCAGCAACAACCTCATCCCGGACTTCCAATTTGGATTTAGAGAAAAACACTCTACTCTGCATCCACTGGCTAAACTCCAACACAACATTGCCACGGCACTCAATAGCCATCGTGCATCCGTTGCGTGCCTATTAGATATCGAAAAGGCATTTGACAGCGTCTGGATTGATGCACTAAACCACAAATTATACCTATTAGGCTTACCATCAAATCTAATAAAATTATATTTTCTTTTCCCTCTTCCAGGAACTTCTTTTAGTTCAATTGGAGAATTTCAAATCATCGGCAAGGACAATAAAAGCTGGAGTAGCTTAAGGATCAAAACTTGGACCATTCCTTTTTAGCCTGATGACCAGCGACCAGCAAACATGCAGTGAATGTGAGAGTCTTCTGTATGCAGATGACTCAATCACCATATCGCCTATCATCGCAGCCAGGAAGGTGGAATCCCTTATACAAAGGCTTCATCACTTCTACAAGAAATGGGGGATACGCATCAACACTGAGAAATCAGAACTGATTTGCTTCCGAAGGCCCACCAATAACAGAGTCAGAATAAGAAGAGCTAGAAAATGCCGAAGCATCTCAATTTCTCTACCCGATGGATCAACGTTAGCAGCGAAGAGAAATACCAAACACCTTGGAATCCATTTCAATGAGATGATGAAATTCAACCCTCACTCGAGAGCTGTGCTAAGGAAGGCCAACCACGCCCTACACCGACTGAATACGAAAGAACGATTCTCTGTACTTCAGAGTACGTCCCAAGTTGGGCTCGAGGGTAAATTGATGGGCATTCCTAGAAGCGCGAGTATTACGAGCGAATTGTTTAAGGGAGGAATGCAACTGGCCATTTCACTAGAGCATTTACCATGAAAGTAACGATATAACGGAGAGAGATACGAAACGTTACGACGGTGGTCCAACGAGGTGAATGAGTTGGTTATGTCTCTGTCACCAATCATTCTTAGGGCTCTTTTTTGTACACCGTCCAAGAGGCTTAAGTATGTAAATGGAACACCAGATGAGAATTGGACTGATATAAGTCTTGTAGATAATAGCCAGATCAGACGGGGAGAAAAATTTCTTAAGAAACCTAAAGATCCTCCGGCATTTTTGGCGACATCGCATATGTGCTCGTTCCACAAGAAGTGGTCAGTGATGCACATACCGAGAATTTAGAGATGTTCTTGTTCGGTCTCATTGATGCAAGTGCCACTCATAGACAGTGGGAGGTATATGTATCTCGCTTCAACGATACAAGACAGCATTGAGTTTTCGAAGCATTAAAGTCTACGCGGTTTTTAATTCCCCATTGTATAATGCTGTTTAAGTCAGAGTTAAATGAGCTTATCATATTTTGCCGTTGCAATTCCACATCCGAAGAGGAGGGATGTGAGTCCGGAAACGAATAAGAAAAGCTAAGGCTACTTCGTCAGCGAAACAGTTTATTGGATTAGAAGTTACAGACAAAAGATCATTTATGAAAATGAGGAAGAGGGTTGGAGACAAAACGGAGCCCTGGGGCACACCAGCATTTATGTTGTGGGTTTCAGACTTGAATCCGTCCAATACAACTTGTATTCGAAAGAAAGTTTCTAATCCAACGAAGAAGGGATTCATCGATACCGAAAGCACGCATTTTCGATAAAAGAGCCTGGTGCCAAACTCTATCAAATGCCTTTGAAATATCAAGTGCAACAATCTTATTTTCTCCAAAACGATGTAAAGATTTGTTCCACTGCTCGGTGAGATAAACCATCAGATCACCAGTGGACCTGTTGCTGCGAAAGCCGTACTGCCGGTCATTAAGAAGCTTTCGGTCTTCGAGATATTTCTTAAGCTGATAGTTTATCAGCGTTTAATTGACCTTGCAATCGGACGTTAATTGGAGGGAGAAGAAGATTCGCTTTTTTTTGGAACTGGCTGGACAAATGCTGTGTTCCAACTGCTCGGAACGAACCCAGAAGAATAGGATAGATGGAAAAGCTTACGCAAGGGTTTTGCCAGCGTGGAAGAACACCTCTTCAGAACAATAGCGGGGATACCATCCGGACCAGGGGATTTATGTATGTTGAGATCCTTTAGGACTCTCGCCACAGCACGAGTTCGGAAGAAGATTTGTCCCATGGAATCATTTATGCGCTCAAGAACTGGAGGAGTCATGAAACTCTCTGGCTGCGAAGAGTTGGAGGCGAACTGCCTAGCAAAAAGGTTAGCTTTCGCGAGAGAGCTAACAACTGGAGTGTCATTTTCAACGAGCGTAGGGACCAAGGAAGAAGAAAAATTCTTCATATTTTTTACAAATGACTAAAAATTCTTACTGCCTTTGGGACGTTGCAGTATTTTTTGCCTTAATTTTCGGTCATGTTAAGACTTGGCCCGTCGAATATGGGCATTGTAGGCCTTCCTGGCTTGCTTAAACTTCCTCAGTTGGGTTGGCTTTAAAACAGCGGAAACGTACATCTTTTTCCCTGATAACCTCTTTACAGCTTGAATCAAACTTGCTTAACTTACTTTATCCATTTCCTTTCGGGATCGAGTAGATTTAAAAGTTTATCGGCGTACACCCTCTTCGATGCGGTAAATAGAATGACTTCAAAAATCTGCGACACTCTCTCGAGGAACTCACGAAAATGCGGACGTGTTCGTACAAAAACCGTGTATTTACAATCCTGAAACAAGAAGTTTGATTAAAAACAAATTTATCCCAAACAAGATAGAAATTCCTACTTGAAAGAGAACAGGGAACTTGAAACTAGCATCGGATAGTTCTTGCAAGCTACAATGTACCAGCGTTTCATCCAAATCCAATACCAGACTGAATTCGGGACTGGAACGTGTTCGCAGCGGCAGAGCCGGACACTTGGCTCTCATTTCCATCGTCAAGGGAGGCAAATGTTTGATAAAAACATAAGGATCAAAAGTGTCCCATTGCATTTCCTCCTGACGTGTATCGGGAATTTCCTCGACTTCGGGACATTCCTCTTCGGTGCTCAAAGCAGCAGCAGCCGCAGCAGCTGCAGCCACATGCGACATTGTTATCGGTGTTGTGCATCCCTCCAGAGCGGCCGAGTACATCAGATTTGTCATGGCAGCAGTGGTCCCATGAATATCCTGCTGGTACGATTGATACGATGCAACACTATGAATCAGAGAGTCAACCTCGATGGTATTGGCACCGTAGGCCGAATTGAATTCAGACGAAGACGACTCTGACGACGATGTTGTCGATGATGAGGACGAGGAGTTATTATTGGCAGAACCAAAACTGCCCAGATCTCCCAGATTGTCCCTATTTGGAAAATTTATCGACGAGAAAATCGATGTCGGATTTGCGGGAAGATTTGATAACGCCTTCAGATTGTCAATCGCTGTTTGCTGATAGTACGAGGAGGATTGCGATGACGACGAATCCTGTTCGTAACCGGTGCACGATGTGTCCGAAAAGTGACCACTTTCCGTGCAATTGAGCAATGTATGCGCCAGAATTGGATTATACGGCAGCAGGTCAGCAATGTGAGAGTAGTCAGAGTTACTCATGGTGTAGCTGGCCATTAGGCTAGCTGCAGCCGCGGCAGCCGATGACGTCGAAGGCGATGTATTAGTTGCAAACGCTGAATTATAGGCTGTCGTATAGTTTTGCTGATAGGATTCTGATGAGGGAATTGTCTTGTCTACATCGTGGTCATCGAACATCGACATCGAAATTAGGTCTTGGGTGCTTCGAGGGAAATTATAGAAACCGAAATTTGACGTTGTTGTGGTGCTGTTGGAAGGATGCAAATATTGTGACGCTGATGAGGTAAAATAGCTCGGATCAAAAGTCACAGTCGACGTGGAAGCTGGTGCAAGGAAAATTTGCTGTGACTGTTGTTGCTGTTGTTGATTCGGTTCTTGTGATTGTTCTGGTTGTTGTTGTTGTTGGTTATTGCATGTTGTTGTGACTGCTGTCGATGATGACGAGGCAGGGGATCGAAAATCTAGAAAGGCAGCGCTGGAAAGACCACAAAAAGAAGACAGAGCTGAATCGGTGGCATTCTCCGAGGAAACACAGCACAGTAAATCCTCCGTCGTTGAATCGACTTCGGTTGAAATCATGTCAAGCATTCCTCCGCGGCCTCCAGATGAAATTGAAGGCGGTTGCTCGTAATCGGTTGTGCTATCGCATTCCGTGATGCTGGTCATATTGCTTTCATCTGGTTGAATAACCGCAGAGGGTTTGGTTTGAGAGAGCTCTTGCGACGTTGAAACCGGTTCATCTAGATGACATTCATCAGACGATGCTGGTAGGTCGACCGATGCAATCTTGCTCGGAAGCTCAACAATATTTCCGACAATCGATGATGTTGTCGAGACACTGCAAGCGTCCGCCTCTTCTTTATCGTCCACTTTTCTGGTCATTGCTGTTGGAATCTTTTCAAAGGTCGGTGGTGGTGGTGGCGAAGGGACATTTTTATCCGCAACAGCTGCAAGAAATGCACAAATTCAATTAGGTGTCAAATTTAAGAATGAGATCTTCAAACTTACCGTTTTTGGAAGCAATCACCTTTTTGCGCGTACACACGCCTACTCCACTTGCTTCGTACAGAGCCATACGGATTGCTTCTTTCTTATGCCATCGGTTCTCTTTCTCGGTAGACTTTCTTCGACGTCTGTTACAATTGAGTATTTTTTGTTGCTGCTGTTGCGATGCCGCCAAGGACGATGCTGACGTTCGGGTACCGACAGAACGCTGACCTCCCGCCAAAACAACATTCAGACTATTCGCCGCTGCTGTATTCAAACGTTTAACGATCGATGCGAGATTTTTATTGCACTTCGAATTATTGGTTAAACTAGACGTTGTGTTATTGCCACTGTTTCTACCGCTGCTGCTACCGTTAACGATTGAAGTCGATGATGAAGCAACTTGCGGAGTTGGTTTATTACTTGCCAGATTATTGTTGCTGGTGTTGTGAGTTATTTGGAGACTTTTAATGCTTTTTGGTGTCGGCTTCAATCGCTTGGGTGATATTAAAGCGACTGAAGCTGACGTCGAACGCATACTGGAACGACGCAGGCGTCGATCTCTTCGATCGCTTCGAAGAAGCATTGTTAATTTTGTTTTGTGTAATTCCCTGAAAATTAATTGAGAGATGACATCAGCTTCAAAGAACTCAATTTAATTAGCATTGATGGCTGCATCTCAATGCACTCGATGCAATATTGACAGCGCATGCAAAATATCTAAACAAGCAGTCGGCTTTCTTCAAAGAATTGAACCGCAAATAAAAACAATACCCATTCCCCTACAGCTTGTTATCAATGATAGACACACAGTCAACTGCTAATGGAATAAGCTTGAACCTATAAAACCAAGAAAACACATTTCTGATAAGAAAGCTCGCTTAGGGGTAAACAAAAAATCAAATTAGCCATTTCAAACAGCAAGTGACGATTAACGCCAACATGGACAGCTCTAGCGATGGCGTAATCAATCAATCATTCTCAAGCCATCCACAGAACAAACACACTCACACATTCATTCGTCCAACAGAGTGGGATGTGATGTGAGTATCCATCATTCCAAGATAGATGCTGAACGCACGAAAAAAAACTAAACATCAATTATTGCATTGTCCCTTGTGCTGTCCGCACTTTACCCACGACACTGCCCATCGACGTTTGTTGTTTTGCCTCCTTAGCAACATCCTTTCCATAAGCAAAACTATAATAGGTACACACTTTGGCTCCTCGGTCGCCTACAACACCTAACGCCCCTTTTTATACCTCCCACTCCCACACAACACCACATCACACCACTCGGCACTCATGCAGGCGCAAATACTAAAAAATTAATTCTACTGCCGCTGCTGGTAGCATTTTCCGCCACCTCGCCATGAGAGGCAACCAAAAGACAACCAACGTACGCACATAGCGACGAATTGATATCAAGAAAATACAGTCCCTCCAAAACAGCCATTCCCTACTATCCCGCCACTGTCAGCCCCAGCACTAGTGAGTACTCAATCACAACAACAAAAAACCTGTTTTTGTAGTTTTGCACTTGTCTTGTCATGCTTTTGTGTGTACATATGATATCGACCATACGACTATTCCTCATTCCCCATCCCCATAACCATAGTGATATGGATAGTTATAGGCTTAGCCATAGCTCGAGCTCATAGCCAAGACGATAGACGAGTGCAGCGCGGCGTCTAGAAGTGTTTTGCATTGTACGGAATGGAAAATTGAAGCAAAATAGCAAAAACAAGAGACTGAGTAGAGAAACTGATAGAAAAAAGTTTAAAATATTTGACGTCATGTTTTTTAGCAAATTTGGTGCGCAATAGAAAAGCAGGAAGTCACCACACCCGCCTAAAAGTGCGAATCTCTAAGCCAAAACAGACTTGCAAAAGTTATTCATAAACTACAAAAAATCATTCTCCATTGATTAAATTGTTGAATTGTTATTTTAATAGAAGAAGAATCGTTGAAGAAGGATTCAAACAAAAATAAAGTTTGTTCAATAAGAAAAAGTGTAGGTTAGGACAGCACAGAAAAGTGTAGAACAGAACAGATCAGCACAGAAATGTCAGACAAGTTAGAACAGTCATCGAAACGTCAGCTGTGAAAACTAAAATCAGAAAAAAAACTTCCTGCATTGTTTTCTTCAACACATGATTGAAAATGTAATTTATTTAAGGAATTAGATCTTTAAAAAATCAATCAAATAAATATTTACTATTTTATTAGCAAAATCAAAAAATCTTTCATTATCGCCTCAAGTGAAATAATTCACTTAACCTCAAAACACAAAACAATAACAAAGAAAAAAAGAAACAACAACACTTTGACAGTTGTCATGATTCTGTTCTAGGTTACTCTTCCTCAGAAGCAAGTACAGACAATCCTGTTCTTTTTTACGCTAACCTACGCTAAACTGTTCTAGAAAAAGTCATTGAACAGCAAACTAGACTGTTCTAGAACACTCTAGCACAGAAAAAATGTCATTGAACAGGAAAATGTTGTACTTTTCTGTCCAATACAGTCCAGCACAGACTCATTGAACAGACTTATAGACAACAACAAAAAAAGAACACAACTGAAACTGAGCATAAAAATAAATCAGATCTAAACAAGCAAAGAATAACAACAAAGGGAAACCCACCATTCAGAAGCAAACACAGAAAAGATCGGCGAAAATATTGTTTGTTTCGTAAGTTTAGAGGAGTTGCCAGAACAAGTAAATTTAATATTTGGCCTCAATTATTCTACCCATACAATTCTATGTACATCGTTCGCGTTATGGCTAGCTTCCAAGAACATAATTCAGTCGTTGGAAAGTGCTTCTCAACTCAGTCGTTCAGAAAAGGCGACGTTCTTCCGGGTTGGATTCGAAGACTCTACGGGCCGGAGCATTATTTTCTATTCGCTCTACATGATAACATGACCCAACCAACTAACTTTGGACCTTAACTTTTCTGGTTAGATCAGTGTCGCTGCACAGCTCGTACAGTTCTTGATTGAATCTCCATTTATGCTTACTTACTTACTTAGGATCTCAACCTGAGACACATTCTCTATTCATGCAGACGGGACCAAAAATTACTCGAAGATTTTTTCTCTCGAAGCAGCCCAAAGCGTTTTCATCCGATGTTGTCCAGGGCCATGCCTCTGCTCCATACATGAGGACCACAGAGAGAGTTAACTACTCAATTGCCCATCGCACCGCTCCTACTGGTGTTATGTTTTACAGCCTATAGACCAGTGCTGTCCAAACTATTTTCCAAAATAGTGGCCCTGAGATGATCGACAGGCGTGGACTATTAGTTTTTTGTTTTTGAAGACATACGTGAGATTTGAGAGCAGCTTGGCTGTCCGAGAAAATACGTATATATTTGCAAGATATAACGTGTTCTTTGACCCAGAATAGTGCCGCTTTAATCGCCATTACTTCTGCCAGGAACACACTACATTGATTGGGAAGTCTTTATGATAGACTGAGATTCAGTTGTTTCGAGTAGATACCACTTCCAACGCCGTAGTCGGTGTTTGAACCGTCTGTACAGAAGTGCATCGTGTTTTCTTCCAGAGGTCCTTCTTTTTCCCAAAAGGATCTTTAAGGGATGGAAATATGGAAGTTATTATCGAATACCATTTTTGGGTGGTATAGTCTCAGCGATATGGGATAAATCTGAAATCGTCTAAGATAGTAGCACAGATAATAAATTTATACAGATGTCTCATCCCCGCAGAAAAAAATGAAACATATTTTGCTCTTAACTGACAACGCCTTAACTGACAAGGAGCTTTTTGAAGCTTTTTTCCTTGCCTAAGTATTCATTTAAGGGCAATGAGGCGAGCGAAACTAGATTTTTAATGCATTAAGTGAATGCGTTAAAGCTTTTGGATAAAGCTTTTTTTTGGTAGCTTTCAGTTTCATATATCATTTCTCGCCATAAGGGTGAGACATCTGTATAAATTTATTATCTGTGATAGTAGTATGACCAGTATTGTAACTGATCCATTGAGAGATGGCTCTAAGCCTCACGCACGAGTTGGCCGAAACCATTTTGGATAAGATGTCATTAGGTGTTAGGTTTAAAAGCACCTCAAAGGCTGCTGTTGGTGTTGAGCGAAGTGCTCCTGTGATGCACATACCTGCTGGCCGCTGGACTTTAATGAGTTTATTCAAATTTACCATCTTGTCCATTGCGGTCTGATTAGCGAAGTGTATAGCCAGTGGCTTATTTTTGGGGAGAAGCCCCATTAATCGTGGGTGGGCTGATTTGAGGAATATTGTACCTTCTCGTAATGAGTACTAGTTTCGTTTTATGTGGATTGAGGTCTAAGCTACAATTCTTTGCCCAATTGGTAAGTCTGTTTAAGGCATTTTGTAGGAGTTCTAAGAGAATTTGAGGGTTTTTCCCAGATACAGATATTGCAACATCGTCGGCATAGGCAATCACCTTTAAACCCTCTGCTTCCATTGATGTTAGGAGGTCGTTTACTACCATGTTCCACAAAAGAGGCGAAAGGACACCACCTTAGCGGGTGCCTCGATTTACCCATCTGGTGGCATTGAAACTCCTCATGCTGGAACTTGATTTCTCTATTTGAAACTTGTCCATTGCTGTTGTGATCGCCTGGTAGCTGACGTTGTTGCTCCTTCGATATCTAGGAAAGCTACTAGGTTATATTCTTTGTAGTTGAGGGAGTATTCAGTATTCATACCAGCGAATGGAGTGCAGTTTTTACTGATGTTGAGCTGTATAAATGAGAAATGGTTTCATGTCTGATGTGAATTTCAATCAATTTTTCCAGGGTTTTAAGAAGGATGATATGCTGATTGGTCGTAGATCTTAAGGGTTAACATGGGAAGTTTTTCCTACTTTTGGAATGAAGACTACTTAATGAATTGTTTAAATCAGGCTTGGATATACAGGGTGCGGCAACAAAACTTGCTGATTTGTTTTTGGCGCCAAGCGGGGGGGAGTGGTCGGATGTGGGTGGAGAGTGTCTCATTTTTTAGGGGACTTTCTGAATTTTCATGTACGCCGCAGTCAGTCGACATCATGCATTGGACGAAAGAGCAACGCGCACTTGCTTGCGAGGCTTACTTTTCAACAGTTTTTCACTGCTTTCCGTACTCGCTTCAACATCCATCCCGCAAGTCGCATTCCTGACCGGCAGTCGATTGTTTCGTAGATGAAAACATTCAGGGAGAGCGGAAACGTGACGAAATCCCATCCAGCACACCGGAGAATCTGAACAGAGGAATACATTGAGAGGGTGGGAGTTTCTGTTTTGCGATGTCCCCGGCGTTCGGCGCGCAAACATGCAGTTGCTTTTGGCATTTCTGATCGCACTGTGAGACGAATTCTTCACCAGGATCTTCAATTCCATCCTTACAAATTGGCTTTGGCGCAGGAGCTTTGTGAACGCGATTTTGTTGCACGTTGAGTGGAAATTATGGAACGACTGTAAGTAAGCCTCGCAGGCAAATGCGCGTTGCATTTTTGAAAATTCAGAAAGTCCCCTAACAAATGAGACACTCTCCACCCACATCCGACCACTCCCCGCCCCCCGCTTGGCGCCAAATACAAATCAGCAAGTTTTGTTGCCGCACCCTGTACAAAGTTCACACCGAATTTCAGATTGCTGAGATAATGCATTCTGGACCCTTGCTTTTGTGTCGTATGAAGCTAGAAAATGTGCTCTCAAAAACATTTTTGTTGAACCAAACATGCAAAGGAATCCAACTTCAATAAAAGCTATTGAGCATTAAAAAATTACAATTTGAGATCAATCGATTCCACAATGCATCACTCATTTCATTTGGCAAACAAATTTCTTCTTTTATAGGCGAAATATTAAACTTACAGCGTATTTTCTTGGTTTTGAAAAGATCGGACAACAAAACTACAACAGTAAAATAACACTTGCGTCAATTCGAAATTCCCTTCAATTCCAGTATGCCTGGCAATGCTTTCACCAATCGCTTATAAAAAACAACAACAAAAAATAAAACGTACGTACATACTTTACAATGTACATACATACATATAGTTCTATATGTAAAACTAAAAACAAGTGAAACTTAAAAAAGACTAGAGAAACTAACAAGAAGGAAAACCAAAGCAGAAACACAACATCCACTGTGCATCGTCATTTTTATCATATTCGTTTGGAGCCCACCATTCCACCTCTGTCTCTTGTAGGTGGTGTATTTACATACATACTTTTAAGGCACATTCATACATACATACATATATCTAAACGAATAACGAAAGCACGAAGAGATAGAATAGAAAAAAGTCACAGCAGAAAAAAAAATAAAAATATAAACACTTTTTTCCCGCCTCAAAATTTATTTTCCAAAATATCGAGAAAATCTTAACAATCCTTCTGGACATTTCTGCTGCACTTTCAAAAATCTTCACAATTGAGAAGTTTTCATGTTGCAACAGGAAAATTTCAATCATTCGTTTCGTAGAGTGAAAATTTAATGCAAAACATTCGAGGAACTGAGTGTTTGGGTTTATATTTTTGTTCGCCATTTTAACCGGCCTTATTAGGATTCTATCAAGCAACTTACCGATTTTATTAAAGTTTTGCACTTAATTTACACTTTGTTAACATTTTCACTTGTTTTTCAAAAATTTTAACTTGGAAAATAAATAGTTTTTGAGGGAACGAACTTTCGTCGATATGAGTACTTATTTGTAATACAACCCAATATGGCGGCGGAATTTTACCCATGGAATACTGAAAGAAATCTCGAAATCATCGCACGAGAGCAAAAGAGACGGCTAAATTGAAATTTTACTGATTCGATGTTTTTAAGGGCGAATTGAAATGGGTCGGCGAATTTGAAATGATTTTTGTTTACAATTTTTTAAATTTATTTATTTACAAAATTTTAAGGAATAATTAGAACATTGCTCCATCGAGAAACTCTAGAGAATCAACTGCATTGATGACCGAATCGACATCTTTCTTTTGAATTGTTTTTTTCTTGGACAGTGAGGCGAGGTTGTATGATTCTCTGGCCAAGGAACCGATGAAAAGTTCAGTCGCACGTGTAACACAGAAGACAGCTTCGTTGGATGCAATGTGCAGGTCGGGATCGAGTTTCATGATATTTCTCACCCTGGCAAAGGGTAGCTGCAGAAGCTTCGGTTCATTTGGCTTTTCTGATTTCTCTAAAAAGGAAACAAGTGGTTAACCAATTGAGGTTCATCGTTCATGCTCACGTTTATCTTGAGCAGTTGTTTCGGCGTCTTTGTTGGTTTGATGTTCTGTCGTCTTAACTTGCTCAGTGGCTTCTTCGATTTCACTGTCGTATTCCGGAACAGGCGGAACTATCTGTTCGGTGAGTTCTTCTTCAAAGAGGTCTTCACTAGCCATTTTACGGGGAATTGGTTGCAACTTGAAGTTAAATGTTTGAAATTTTAATTTTGTTTGGCGGCGCGGTTTAACTAAAAAATGACGAGGAATAAAAACAAAGCGAAAAACAGGAGGGAGACAACGAATTGTGATGGCTGAATGCGATGTTTTAAAACAGTGATGCCAATATTCGATTTTTAAGGAGCAAATACCTTCTTTGGAACAAATTTTTTACTGCAAACGATTTTCTTTAAATATTCGTATATTTTTTTCCTTATTCGAGGATTCAAAGTTCACAAATTGGTCATAGAAAACGGAAATTTGAGTTCACAGTTTTGTGACATCGAAGTTATAAGATTTGACGATTTAAGTGCAATCTGAGCATTATATCGTACTGTTATTTTGGCATCACTTAAATGTCATATACATGTTTTGAGGTTATGGATTTTGTTATGAATGCAATAACCAAAATATTTCCAAATCCAAGAACTTTTTAAACATTAAAAATTTCACAACAATAAGCAATACGAAACGAAAATTTCCTCTCAGAAATCATGATTCCTCATGTCCGAAACCTCAAGTATTTATTGCAACCAAGGTAATGAGAACCCAGACATAAGCCTTAAATCACAATAAACATTTGAGAATATGTTTTTTTTCTTTACATAATGACAGACTTCTTCCTCCACAATGCATTCGACTCCTCTCAAAAACTACTACAAATCTGGCCAAAACAGCTCCTATTCGTAAAAGCGACAACCATGATGAACCCATACAATTCTTTGGCAGCGGAGCAGCAACCTGGCGTGCCAAAGATACACGCAGTGGTGGTGCCGATGAAGCACTATGGTACCAGCCATATGTGATCTCGGGCAGTGTTGCTATATTTCTTATTTACTTTTGTGCTCTGCGAGAGGAGAATGATATTGACCAGAAGCTAGAAGGATCACTCTATGATCATATTGAAGGCCTGGAAGAACAACAGCTTGTCATTCGGTACAAGTATAATCGGGATAATAATATAGATACGGCAGATATAGAGAAACGTCTGCTCGAACTGGGTATCGATGCTAGGAAATTCGACCAGAATTGAGATTGTTGATGTTACCTTGTCCGAATTTGTTTTTTTAATTTATTAAGTGAGAAAAGAATGTGTTGTGTTTAAGGAATAAAGTCAAGAAAACGAAAAGTCTTGTGGGTTTTCTTTCTGAGAGTAACAAACCTAATAAAACATGCTAAGTGCAAATGGAGCAAAGAAACGAACTGCTTGAAGAATGAACAGATGCAAGGCACCGTCTTGGCGAACCTTGTCCAAGTCACATACTTACAGGAAAGCTGTTACTGCTTCATTGAATGAGTACACCCTTCTTTCTCAGTTTCCCTTTAATTTTAGGTACAGTCTGTAGCCTTCCTAGCATCATTGAAAATGTTTCAATCGTTGGTCTGAAGATGAACTTAGATTGTCACGTACACACTTCATTGATGAGTCATCAATTATTATTAATTCTGTTTCGTAATAGGAAACTCTCAAACCGCGCGTATGCGTAAGCAATGGTAAGGTAGACGCTTTTTTACAGGGACATAGGGATCTCGAAGCTGATTTCAACGGTTGACAAATTGAAAAGTACTTTTTTGCGTTTTCGTCCCAAAATTCATGATATGACTCATTCCGTTTAAAAGTATCAATCTGAGTGCAAGACCTTCACTGTCTCTTAGATTGAGATTGCAAACATTATATCTCCCAGCGATTTCTGCTTTTTAGTCGACGTATAGGGTCACAGTCAATGCTGGGGACTTGAATAGACCACTTCTTTAGACTCTATAACGGCGACCACCAACAGTATCCCGCCGTCAGGCAGGAGCCTTTCATCGGACACGATGATAGCCAACAATTCCGTGAACACGATCTAGAAGTGAAAACGGCAATATCTCGGCTGAAATCCAAAAAAGCCGTTGGAGCAAATGGTCTAGCTGCCGAGCTAAGCAACAGGCGACGATCAAGATATGAGCATGCACCAAATCATCTGTAAGAAACGTTTGGAAGAATGCATGCCCGATGAATGGGGAACCTCAGCATTGTTTGCCCGATCCTAAAGAAGGGAGATCCTCTAAACTGCGCCAATTACAGAGGAATTAGCCTACTTAACATCGTCTACAAGATCCTCTCTGCCGTAATATGTGAACGTCTGAAGCCTTTCGTCAACAATCGGCTTAAGGCCGCGTATGACAGCATCCACAGAGACGAACTGTATAAAGCTATGCCTAGTTCTGGCATTCCTGCCAAGCTCGTTCGCTTGTGCAAAACGACGATGGAGAACTCACGACGCGCCATCAAGGTTGGCAACGAGCTTACGAAATCCTTCGTTGTAAAAAAAGGATTCAGACAAGGCAATGCACTATCATGCGATTTCTTTAACATCGTTCTTGAGAAGAAGAGTGCAAAACTCCACCGTCAACACCAGAGGCACTATCTTCCAAAGGTCTGTTCAACTTCTCGCGTACGCCGATGATATTGATATAATGGGAAGAACACAGCGTGATGTCAATGGCGCCTTTGTGAGAATTGAGACAGAAGCGGCAAAAATGGGTTTAGCCGTAAATGAGGGAAAAACGAAGTAGGTATGTATATGCTGTCGTCGAGGAAGGACAACCAACACCGATGGCTCGGACAGAACGTCACAATAGACGCATATAACTTAAAGGTAGTAGAGGAGTAGGCTCCGCTATAGACACGGGCAATAACACCAGCGCTGAGATCAGACGAAGATCTTGCTAATCGCTGTTTCTTTGGGCGAAGAAAGCAATACCCTCATCATCCCAGTCCTGCTGTATGATGCAGAAGCATGGACCTTGACAAAAACGGTTGAATGTTCCTTAGGCTGTTTCGATAGGAAAGTTCTTCGGGTCATCTTCAGCCCCGCGTGCATTGTTGGGGAATGGAGAAGAAGATTCAAAAGCGAGCTTTACGGGTTGTACAACGATATGGACCTAGCCAGAAGGGTCAAGGTCCAGAGACTCAGATGGCTCGGTCATTTAGAGCGGATGGACACCAATGCTCCAGCCCGGAGGGCCTTCGACACTATTCCCGAGGGACGTAGAAGGAGAGAAAGACCGCGACTAAGGCGACAAACACAAGTGGAAGAGGACCCGAATCAACTTGGAGTGCAAAACTGGAGACAGCTAGCTAGGGACCGAGCTGGCTGGCGGACTGTTGAGGCCCAAGTCCACAACGGACTGTAGCGCAACCTTAAGTAATAAAGTCGACGTATACGGCCATAGGATAACGTCCTTTGTTGATTGACTAAACAAGCGTGTGACGCCTCACGGAGAACATTAACAATGGGATTAAGGTCACGGAACCGATCTTCTTCAATGGAGCATAAAAACTCCTTTGTTTAGTCGTACAAAACGACAACAAATCAATCTTTTGTTGTCACAAACATCTGGCAGATTCAAATTCACCAATGTCTAGTAGAGCATACAATTCGTCCCTTTTTAGTCATCAGAACCAAGCCAAAAGCAATGTCAGCCATCAAGAAGCGCATGTTCTCCACGACGCTGAAAAATCAATAGACACCCAAATCAACAAGATGCCTAGGCAAGAAAAGAAACGCACGGTTTCCCTTTTGAGGATTTTTTTTGTTTATTTTAAGTAAAGGAAAATTACACCTTTCTCCAAAATTTACAAAGTGGAGACTAATTCTCCCCGTACTTGTACAAAAGGGAGTTTTTTTTACAGATTTTTTATGTAATTCTAACCTTAAACATTAATATTATAAATACCGAAAGAAAAACAAACACAACTCCTGGCATAGGGATGTTATGTCGAGAAAATAGAAGGAGACAGAGATGGTGTTGTCTTTTTTAGTAAAAATCAGCGCCAGCATCCCCCCAAACCAATCGAGATTCAAGAGGCACTGCATTGATGTTGTTGTCGCTGTTCATGTTCTCCTTCATGTCCATCCAAATTTCAGAAAAAAAAGAAAAAGCTTATTCTGCTGATGTAAGTAAGATTAATGTAATAAAAGTATGTTGCTGTTGTTGAGGGATTGCGACCAAAACGACGACACCAACTTAAGCACGTTCTCCACGGATTCGTCGAGCCAACTGAATGTCCTTTGGCATAATGGTGACGCGCTTGGCGTGAATTGCGCACAAGTTGGTATCTTCAAACAAACCGACCAAGTAGGCTTCGCTGGCTTCTTGCAGAGCGCCAATGGCGGCCGACTGGAAACGCAAATCGGTCTTGAAATCCTGGGCGATTTCTCTCACCAAACGTTGGAAGGGCAACTTGCGGATAAGCAATTCAGTTGACTTCTGGTAACGACGGATCTCACGAAGGGCCACTGTACCTGGGCGATAACGATGGGGCTTCTTGACACCTCCGGTAGATGGTGCCGACTTACGAGCTGCCTTGGTTGCCAATTGTTTACGTGGAGCCTTTCCTCCGGTGGATTTACGAGCTGTCTGCTTGGTACGAGCCATTCTGCAAGTTATGGGAAGAATCAATACAAAAAGTACAAAAAAGCGCCAAAAGCAAATCAGACGCAAACAAATTGATAACAATTTCAAATAAGTGCACGAAATCAATAAACAGAGATAAGACGCAAAGTTCTCAGACGACCTACCATACGGTCGGCAGACACAGCTGCTGGGAGTTGCTGTTGTGAGGAATACGCAAAAGCAACAGAAGAAAATACTGTTTGAAAACAAAACGACGAAAAATGAGGTGGAAGAGTGCAACAGAAATAAAACTGGATTTCGTGTACAAGAACAAGAGCGAAAAAACAACACGGCAAAAAGAAAATGGCTGACTACATTTTCGTGCAATGTATCCATCCATTGATGAAAAAAAGTTAAATTTTTACTATTTTCCACATTAAAACCAAAATAGCAATTTTGATTGAAAATATTTTTCGAAAAATGAGAAATTAACATAAAACACGCATTTTTCTTCAATTGGCGCCAATTTTTGTGTCGCCCGCAAAAAATCCTTCATGGAAAAAACCAAAAATTTGTGAAATCTTTCGAGACTCCACTAGACATCAGCGGAGACAATGAAGAAAAAATGGCCGCGCAAATGGCGTGCCTTCTCCAAATACACAAAATTTCAATTAAAGGAAAATAAAATCTTTTCGTGTTAAAACATGAATCTAACTAAATTTAGAAAATGCGACAAAAAAATTCGAAGAATTTTACATTTACATAATGCGACTTTGAAAATAAGGGAGGCGTGTATATATTTACCTGGATTATATTTTTTTAGTTGAAAATTTCTTAATTTCAGAGTAAATTAATTATTTTAATTGATTGTTTTTTGTAAACACTTTTACTAGAGGTACTAGACGAAACGAAGAAGTTCACCGCTCGAATAATTGTAGACGAATGAAAAGGAGTTTGCATGGAAGAGCAATTTGAAGGGAGAATTTACGATTTGTCGCTCTTTTTTGGCGCTTCTTCAGGAACGAGCAAGTGTGATGAATATATTGTTTTTTGTACAGGCAGAAATGAAATTTTGGGGTGCGTTTGTAAAATGAGGGGAGTACAGTTAGGCTAGAAATGTGATGACTCATTATGGTGGATCTACATTTGTCTGAATTTTATGATATCGCAAATGTCTTGCCGCATCAGTCGACTACCGGTGACAGTGTTAAAGTATTTTTTTGGCTGTAATAAATTCTTATGGAGAACTTACATGCATCTGCAACATCTTGAACTGCAAATTTCAAGAAAAGTAAGGCGGGCGAAATGTACGTCAATTATACAAAAGAGTCCTTTTATGGTGGATTTACATTGATCTGCATGCCATCATCTGCAAAAATAGAGGATGCAAGATACAAAACTCATACTAGTGTAATAGAGAGGTAAGACCAAAATGCAGACGTCTGCACGGATGAAGATTATAGGAAGTTCAACTCATGCAGAAGAAAATTATGGTGAAGACGAACATGTTCATCTTTTTTATAGCGTTTTCATCTGCACCATAATTTTTTCATCTGCACCATAATTTTTTGTTGTTGGCTGTTGTTGTTGGTTGTCACCGAGCTTTAAAAATTATAGCAAGTAAAAATGGGTAGGTATATGTGTACTCTTTCACTCTTTCGTGTTATGTCGTATAGCTCCCCCGCTTTACTTTTCTGCGAATTTGCAGATGCAGACGTCGCAGATTACATGTAAATCCACCATTAATTGCCACAATTTTTTATAGCCCGATGACGAGTTATTAAAAGTATAGTATGTCCAATGAGGAGTCCTCCCTTCATTTCTACTGCGTTTATTTTCTGTATGAAATACATTTTAGCAGTAACTCCCATTGTTAAGACAAAACTATAACTTGGGGTCTCCATTGAACATTTCCAGGACTATCGGCCTGTCATCGGATAATCCAATAGAGACCAACAATCCAACATCCAGTCCATGATCCGGTCATCGCAGTCTGGATTTTTCGAGCGGATCAAAATCCTATCATCAAATTTGACGTTTGTGTTATATGTAGTGTTGAGCGTTCATTTTCCACAGACTTTTTGACACATTTACTGACACAAAAGGTAAATCAACAAAAAAGTAAACAACATATTAACCGTTGAGTGAAATGTGACAATTTAAGGTTGCTGATGGCAAGACATAATATGCCCAGTCAAAAAAAAAACACTGGATTGCGGATGAGATTGCGGAAGAGAAGTTGGATTGGATTTTACTCTTGTGGAGCCTCAGGGTAATTAACGAAACGGTTCGTACGGTGCCGCCCGTAACTGAATCGTGAAAAATTGAGGGGACCTACAATTAAACGCCGATTCCGAATGGCAAAGTTGAGAAGCATTTTTTCATATCAGATTGATACTACTAAATGTTTTGTCAGTTCTTCGCGAGAGGCAGTGCCCGTGAAAAAAAGAAATAAAAACTTAATGGGCACGAGTAGGACTCGAACCCACGACGTTCTGCTTAGCAGCCAGCGCACCCTAAGCACTAAGCCGCAGGTACTTGCAAGGAATTCATATATTTTACCCTAAATAGCGGATTGCTCTGAGAAGCGTTTTTGCGCTGACTATAATCAACAATGGTTGACTATTTCTCGTTTTTGCACGCCAATAGTTACGATTCGTAATCACAAATGGCGTTTTTGCGGTCTGTGTTGATGTGTCAAATCGTAACTATCTCTAACTATTTCCAATCCATCTCAGGAGGTGAGTTGAAAGTGGTTGGTGTGTCAAAGTGTTTTTTTTTTGTATAATGGCGTTTGTCAATGTGGAATCTAAAAAAAAACATTCTGTTTGTGCACTTTTTACAACCGCGTAGTCGTCTGTATCCCTACTGCCGCAAATTTAATTACATTAAAAGTATTTCTGTTCGTCTTCAATTATTTCATTACAAAATAAAGAAAATAAGGTTCCCGTTACAAATTTTAAATGGTCAGAAAAAAGAACTATTTCGCCGGAGATTTTGCAAAAGGAACTTCATTACAAAAACGAAAACAAATCATGAAATTTTTTTTGTTTCAAAATGTGTAGTGCAGTGTGTACTCGTAAAAACATTCTGGTTTTAAAATCCGAAGGGAATCCTCTTGTTTTCAAAATCAGAATAAATTCATAATTTCATAATTTTCATAAATTCATGCTCTCCATTGCATGGGCTATGTCCATCGCGTCGTCAATCCGGAAAACATTCTAATCGACCGCCATCAAACTGGAATATTTTTGAAATCCCGCTGCCTTGAATCGTGACGGGCATGTGCACAGTTCCTCGCCGGTTGGAACTCCTGATTACATTGCTCCAGAACTGCTCGAGACAATTTCCTATTACAGATTGACCAAATCCCAGCAGAGCGTAAGTTCTTTCAAACCTCGAGTTTTAAACAAAACATTGATGCTAAAAACTACTTACAGGTCAGCTGTGACTTCTGGTCCATGGGTATTATAGGCTGTGAACTCATCTGCGAAGTCACACCATTTCACGAGAACAATGCCACAATGTCCACGAGAAATACTTGAAAATCCTCAGTCACTGCGAGGAGAGTCACGCCAAGGAAATGATCGCCTTTCCAAGTGATTTAAAAGTCAGCACCAATTTCAAGAATCTCAATCTCTCCCTGGTCACAATCCCTTCCAATCGAATTGACTACACTGCGATCCGCAAACATCCCTATTTCGGGAGGACATGGCTGAGAAGTTCAGTGCACGACCGAAGACCGTCGGCGATATACCTACTCGAGAAGCAGTACCAAAAATTGGAGGACAAGTTGGCCGCTGCCCATGAGCAGATGATTGTCGAACGTCAGTCGGCACGAAAAGCAAACTTAAACCTGTGGAAGGTGGAGAAGCAACTGGAGCACAAAATGTGCGAAAACGCCGAGCAGGAGAGGCTGAAGGAGAAATCTGAGGTAAGGTTTTTCATCTCCAATCAGATCTCATTTAACCTTCATTGTATTCTTTAGGTCGTCGAACAAATTTCACATGCTCATCGTTTGGAGATCAAGAAACTCCTTCGTGAACTCAACGAAGAGCGGGAAAAGTCCTCAAACGTCATCGATGCAGCTTCAGCTATCGAAATCAAGCTCAAAAACCTCGAAGACAATTAAGAACGACTCAAGTATGCATGCACCATCACCGACAACCAGCTGACCGAAGTCGAGGCAATACTGGAAGCCGAAGAAGGGCGAAGGAGAAGGACGAAGCCATCAGCTGAGGAAGACAATCAGCAAGAAACATGCGAACAAATTCGGCCTTATTTTTATTATTGCTTTTATGCATGTATATAATTCTGTCGGCAGTAAATTTTTCATTAGTATCAGAAAATAAAGACTTTCTCCGTTTATTTATATAAAAGCATGAAATAGATATTGAATTGATTATTGATAGTTTTTCAGCGAATCTGGAAGCAGCAATTAGGAGAATATCAGGAGCTGGCTTACTTGGAACAGCTTGAGGATTTCATCATGGAGGGTGGACTTCAGTTCGAATATTGCATTTGCCTTTCTTGCTGTGGGTTGTTCAAAGATAAATAAATATTTTCTTATTTTAATTTTCTTCAAAAACTTACCATATCAAGATCGTTCTTGAATTTTTGCAATAAATTTAGAGCAACGAAAATTGTTGTCTCTTTATCCATTTCAATAATATTATGATCAAAACGTTTGATTCAAAAGAAAAGAAAAATGTAACCTCAAAAGATTTGTTTTTGTTTTTCTTGTTTGACAGCTCAACCAAACCTAACTAAAAAGCGTTTTTGGATTATTTCAACTATTTCTAACTATTTCAACTATTAGGGTTTTTTTTGGTAATCCGGAATTGTACACAGAACTGTCCGATTCCGGATTCCAAACGAACAGGCAAACACATTTTTTTGCTTCTAAGGCCGTGTGCGAATTGGATGAACTATGGTTAAAAAATAAAAATGGATGAATTTTTAACCACTACTGTCATTTTTTAACCTGCTCAGCAGCTAGTCAAATTATGCGAAGTGTCAAAATTTAACCAAACGTCAATTTTTAACTCATTTTTAACTGAATTCGCACACGGCCTAAGGGTTGAATGGTTGTGTATTTGTGAAACCTCATATGCAGAATTGCAGATGACATGACATTGTTTTTAATTTCTTTATCTGTAAACATGGCAGCGAGTACGTATATGCGAGTGTGTGCATGTATGCGTGATTCTGTTTTTGATTCTGACTTCAAATTCGGAATCGTTTTTCTGTTCTATTCAGAACAAGAACTGTCATCTTGTGCCAAGTGAACGAGTTATATAACGCTATATGACACATCAATCATTTTTTTTTGACACAAAAACTATAGTCAACTATCGTCTGCGCAAAAACGCACCTCTGCTTCGTCAATTTTTCAATCAGTTTTGTTTACGGACGTAAACTGCGCTACCTTTCGCTGTTTACGGAGGAAAATTTGACAGCTGATTGGATTTATTTATTTTTTTTGAAGAGAAAGTCTATTTACTGTCGATTTGAAGCAATTAATGTCTTCAAATTGTTTATTCGTTGCATGGCAGCCAAAATTCACAAACTATTGAAAATGAAAAACAGACGTTTTATTTTGAAAGATACTTCTTCGAAGAATTTGCTATAATAAAAGATGAACATGTTCGTCCGAATTATAATGTTGATATTGATTTCTCCTTTTTCCTATAATCTTGATTTATTAAGATGTTAGGCCGTGTGCGAATTCAGTTAAAAATGGGTTAAAACTTGACATTTGGTTAAATTTTGACACTTCGCATTATTTGACTAGCTGCTGAGCAGGTTAAAATATGACAGTAGTGGTTAAAAATTCATCCATTTTTATTTTTTAACCACAATTCATCCAATTCGCACACGGCCTTATACATAAAAAAAGATGCTATGCATTTTTATTTTCCCTCTCTATCGAACGAGCACGATCTTAATATGTTGTATGACAGCATCTAACTGTATAAAGCTATGTCTAGTTAACGATAGAGAACTCACGCTGTGCCATCAAGTGCCAATGAGCTTACGGAATCTTTCGATGTCAAAAAAGGATTCAGATAAGGCGATGCACTGCCATACGATTTTTTTAACATCGTTCTTGAGAAGATAGTGCAAAACTCCTCCGTCAACACCAGAAGCACTACCTTCCATAAGTCTGTTCAACTTTCGTCGTCGGACGACGGGCTATATATTCTATTCAGGGTCATTATAAGGTTTATTTTGATTTGGGGTTTGACCATTTTGGGTGATTACAGATAATTGTAGAACAATGGCAGCCATTCGAATTCTTTTAGATTGTGGTGAAGTTTCAGCAAAGAAGATTTTTTTTAGATAGATGGTTCTACCCCAACGTAAGCGCTAATTAACTGAGGCTGTTGAATAATTGAACCTTGAATGACTAAAGTATAGGTTCCGTTGGCTTTTGATCAGTCGCCGCGTATTTCTTCTTTCATATTGCTATCGGCTGCTACTGCTGACCCAAGATAGTTATAGGACCGCACAATTTCGAATTCGTCTCCTCAACCTTAATACCATTACCATTATTACCAACATTTACGGCAGACGGGGCCACCATGTACCCAGAAAGTCTATTGCTGTACAATTCATGGTAGAAGACAGCGCGGCAGACCAAATTGGAGCTAGGATACATGAAAGAACTTGCTGAAGGAGACCAGTGCCCTATTGCACCAGTTTACAAATTACAACCACAATTTTGTACTTGTAATCCATAACTACAAATTTTGTATATGAATTTGCTTTGCACCAACTACAAATAAGTGGGATCACATATTTGTGATGAGAGTTACAAATTGTAAAATAAATTTACAATCTACTGTTGCACCATGTATGTTTGAAACTTGTAAGTTACAAATTTAAATTACAATTTTTTCACGTTGCTGCGTAAACAACTAAAGGAAAACGACCCAATAACCTTCATATTCGTTGATTTTGACATTTAGGCCGTGTGCGAATTCAGTTAAAAATGGGTTAAAACTTGACGTTTGGTTAAATTTTGACACTTTGCATTATTTGACTAGCTGCTAAGCAGGTTAAAATATGACAGTAGTGGTTAAAAATTCATCCATTTTTATTTTTTAACCACAATTCATCCAATTCGCACACGGCCTTATTTCACATAACAGTTTTTAATTCGTCGCGAATGAACAACCAAAACCAAAAAGAGAATGATTTTTGAGGTTATTCGCGCGCGAACATTTTGTTCGTTACGAGGGTGGATGATGTGGAACACGGATAGAGTTTGGCAGTTCGTATCGACTACAATTCTTTTCGTGACGAATACATTTGTTTTCTCAAATTTATTAATATTTGATACTTAGGCCGTGTGCGAATTGGATGAATTGTGGTTAAAAAATAAAAATGGATGAATTTTTAACCACTACTGTCATTTTTTAACCTGCTCAGCAGCTAGTCAAATAATGCGAAGTGTCAAAATTTAACCAAACGTCAATTTTTAACCCATTTTTAACTGAATTCGCACACGGCCTTAAAAAGTAAATGTTTGTATCAGAAATCAGATAAAAACTAAATTTCCATGGTTTTGTTGTGAATTTGTGAGAAAATAGGGTTCGAAACTATCTTAAATCACTTTTGTTTCATTCATCCGACATTCGTCGGTTGTTCTCATGTGAATAGTCAGAATATAAATATATATAGATAAATAACAGTTAATAATATGAAATAAAATAATTTTCAAAACTATAAATTTAACGCGAATTATAATTATATATAACGAAATCCGCTTCAGAATTACTGCTGCCACTCAATTTAATATGAAGTACAAATTTGTAGACAAAATTACACACGGTCTTTCGCCTGTAGAATTTTTTCACAAACTGACACAAATTTGTGAACCTCATTCATATTGTGCAACATAAATTCACAATAAAGTAGATTTTTCACAATTTTTTTGATTGTGATTTACAATTACAAACTTTTTGTAGTGCAACCGAAAATCAATTTTTTTAACAATTTTGTAATTTGTGAATCACAACTACAATTTTGTAGCCTACAAAATTTTACAAAACACAAAACTTGATTTTTTTACAAATTTGTGGTAAAAACGTTTGTAATTCACAAATTTGTAAGGTGGTGCAATAGGCCACTGGACTGGATCCCGGACGCAGATGCAGGGAGAAACATCATTGGCTTAGCCGACGATGATGATCGATGGTTCAGACTTGAAATTCTTTTGGTCAAGAAATGCTTACAATTTGCAGTAGATATCCAAACGCACATGCATACACACGCAGAGACATCATGATAAAAAGGGTTGATTCGAATTCCAGTGACAAAAACTGGGGGTTCGCAAAATCATGGAAGCTACAAAAAGTCCCGAAATCGCCCAAGAATTTACAAAAGCCTGACCCCTATAAACAATTATTGCAGAAATTACAAAAAGACTTGTGTTACAGCTGGCAAACTTGGTTAATTTTCCTTCTACAAAAAAAAAACCAAAACAAACAGAAGAGGTTTTATTTTGACATTTCTGATGTTTCGTTTGAAGCATAATTGTAGTAGTTTTTTTTAAATCTCTAGTTTACTTACACATAGATAGAAAATCATCTACCTATCTTGTCTTGTCTTTTCTGAAATTGTCTATCGTAGACTGTGGACTAAGAAGTAATGGCTATAGCAATTCTCTATAAATATGACCCAATGCGCTTATAAAAATAAACATGGCATATGAGAATAGCAAACATAAATTAGGCCGTGTGCGAATTCAGTTAAAAATGGGTTAAAAATTGACGTTTGGTTAAATTTTGACACTTCGCATTATTTGACTAGCTGCTGAGCAGGTTAAAAAATGACAGTAGTGGTTAAAAATTCATCCATTTTTATTTTTTAACCACAATTCATCCAATTCGCACACGGCCTTATTATTAAATTTTGAATCCTCTGCTACATTTTAACTCACGTCTCACATTCAATCTACTACAAATGTTTTTCCAAAGTGTCACACATCTCTAATTGAAAAAGGCAAATCGCAAATGTCAAACAGTTTTCGCTTCGCCTGTGTCAGAATTTTTCCAGTTCGATTTAGCTGCTTGTGACAAACGGTTCGGCATTTTCCCCTAGAGGCACAAGTGAATTTGTAAAGCAAAAAAAAATAAAAAATATATACAGTAGAAAGAAGAAAAAAAACTCCTATCGATACAACAGAATCCATCTGTATCCGCAAAGTTATTACCGTTTCGCGTACTATTCTTCGTCTACAACATTCTGTGAACCTTCGTGTGTGAAACATTCGACCTTAAATACTTGAAATTGATAGAAAATCAACTATAAAGTTATTGTTAAAATATAATTTTTTTTTGGTAAATATCTTCCTCTTCCCACAACCGAGAGAAAATTTTTTTTTTCCTTTTTTCTGCTTGCCTACGATCATATCACTTTCTCGCCCTAACGTTAAATCGTACAAATTCAAAATCTAGTTTGCCCTTTCATTAATCACATTTTCTGTTTTCTCTCTGTCTCTCTGGATACTTGCTGCTACCGTCACACACGACCTCTACATCCCACGACGAAAAGAGAAAATATATTCCTCGTAATTTTTTTCCTTGAGGAGAGATTCTCCCCAAGTTCATCATCGAAAAGAAAAAAGTAATTGAAAAAAAAAGTTCGTATTGAAATTTAAATAAATTTATTTTGAATGTTGATGTGATTTTGTGCAGTGCATCGAAGTTGAAAGCTGAAAATGCAAAAAGTTTGTTTATAGTTTCAATTTGTTGTAAATTTTGTGTGAAATAACGGAAATGAGCTGAGAAATGAAATTTTTTCCAGTTGGAGTGGAAAATTTCTTTTCCCTCTGCATTCTGCGATGAGTAACAAAAAGAGAAGGATATAATGTGGATTAAATCAGAGAACGACAACACTACCGGACGAGGCGAAACAGCAGATGTAGAGAATTGTCAAAAACCGAGTGTGAGAGAAAATTTCTCGTTTCGATTTGTTAAAGGGTGTGGAAGTTCTCTTAATTTTATTTTGCAAATTTTATTTTTTCTTATTTACACGCGAATTGTTCGCAATTTATTTTTTTACCTTGAAACAGAATGAAAATTGGTAAGATAAGGGGTTAAATTATGATAATATTATTGACGTATTATCGACAAAGTCTTCTGCGAATTTGTTTTTGTTGTGTTCTCTTTGTAAACTTTCTCTTCGAGTGTGTTGGCTAATTAATCAAATTTTCTCTCTTTTATTATATTTATGCTGCAAAAATAAAAATAGTTTTATTGTCAAAAGGGCGTTTCGTTGTTGTTGTTGTTGTTTCTTTTTAGCAAAATCCAATTTGCAAGTAAATCAGGAAGAATTGTTTAAGACCCAATTAATTAATAAAGTGACAAGCTAAGACATGAAACAAGGCAGC
This sequence comes from Sphaerophoria taeniata, assembly GCA_943590905.1. Lineage (NCBI taxonomy): Eukaryota > Metazoa > Arthropoda > Insecta > Diptera > Syrphidae > Sphaerophoria > Sphaerophoria taeniata. The sequence continues at coordinate 3,229,399 of OX016540.1, forward strand.
ACAGCGCAACAATTCTATTCAAAGGGGTTTTCCCTACGTTCCATAAGTTTTTGTTTTTCTTTTCCTAATCAATTCGAATTACCTCCAAGAGAATACATGGTACCTTCTTTTGTTGTTGTTGTTTTTCCCTTTATACCGATTGTGAACGAAATTCGCAAGAATGTTGTTCCGCCGCCTACGTGTCCTCCGCTTCCTACTCTCTATATCTGGCCTGGGGCACTCCAATTCAAAGATTCAGAGGACAAAAGTCACACCATGTCTTAGGTATAAATTTTTATTTTGTTGTCTTGCCTTGTGCGAATGAAATGAAATGAAAAAAATGAAGATTAATTTGTCAATTTCACGAATTAAGTCTAATTGAGTTCAATTGATATCATTGGGACCGGCTTGGATGGCGGCAACAAGGTACACAGTACGTCGTATACCCGTTGTCTTTATCAGTCGACTTATAACCATCCAAACACCGCCGAGGTGAATTCGAATTTGCCATGCACGTACGCACTGCAAAATTACAACAAAACCTAAAAAAAGACGATCAGACCAGAGAAAACAGGCCATTCATAGACGAGGACTCTAATAAATGTACTTTGTACCCAAACGATGTAGGCATAGGCACCTACCTACATTCGAACATGCTATGATAATAGAATCGATGCTAATCAAGATGGAGGCATTATGTAGGTACCCCATCTATGATTGTACTCGTTGAGGGATGTTCTGTTGTCTGTGCGACTGACTGATGGTCTAAAAATAAGTTTCTTATTGCATAAATTTATGGTGATTATGGAATTGTACAGCCAAGTTTGAATTGGAAGCAGAAAACAGTTTGTGGTTTATGTCCCCAAGCAAGCAAACAAAGTGAGGATAAGAATCTAACTAGCTTATTATGACGATTCGGAAAAAATAGACAACAGGGTACATTCGGTTCGGTTTATTCTTAATGAAAACAAATTCACTTAAGCAGGTAACCTTTCTTTAATAAGTTTAACCTTCAAAGGAGGTGATCATCGTGTGTCGTTGTACATTTGAATGTCCGATTAAAATTAAGTTGTTTACGGGACGTTTTCTTCGAAGAATTTTAATTCTAGATTGAAGTATTGATAGGGTATCTATGCATATGTGCGTTCTGCATTTTGACTCTTGTGATAAGATTATTGAAAAATATTTTCAGAAGATATGATTAAAATTAATCAACGGTGTACCTAGGTGAAAAGGTATGTCAACCCAATGCAAAAGTCTTGAGTCTTAATCGGAATATTCTCAAGTACATTACATCATTTCAGTTTAGCGATTCACTGGAGGTAGGTTTAAGGTGACCGGAATGACCGGTACAGTAACGTAATTTAATGCTGCGTACCGATCGATGTACCGAAAAAACGTGCCCTCATATATTTTTACTTCGTCACTCAATGCATCATCATTATTTACATTTTGAACACATCCTGTAACGAAGTTACAAATTCATAACAACACAGAAGTAACACAGAAGTTACATGGTCGCATGTGCAACTGCATGATTTTTACTTTTCTGTCTTCTTTCAATGCACTCCTACTTGTTAATCGAAATATATGAAGTAGAAGTGAAATCGACTATGAAAATCAGAATTCATTTGGTCGTTGACCATCAAGGTACTCTGTACTATAAATATTTTTTTTTCAGCTTATTCCTGAGGCATGCATTTGGTTAACGTCATAAGAAACCTCAAATAACGTTTTGCTTCGGCCTTATATTGCCTAGACTAGGGATTAAATCCCAATTTTCCGTCAAGGCTATTGTTGTGCTGTGCGCCAAGCCAAGAACCTTAAGCTCTTCGCGGCAGCATGAAACAAGCTTTGATTTTACCTCAGTTGAAGTAATCGCTTTTATTGCCGCTTGGCTATCAATATAAAAGGTGATATCAGCCCGTGGTATCGCCATCATTGATACTTTTTAGCAACTGTTGTCACTGCCAGAGTGCCAGGACCTCCGCTTGGAAGACACTACTGTAGTCTGGAAGCCTAAGCGAAGCGGTTAACTTGAGAGATTCAGAATAGAAGCCTGCGCCTACACCAGTGTCCATCTTAGAGCCATCAGTATAGATAGCTATTGACGACTCACCGGAGTATGGTATGTTATCAATCCATTCCTCTCTGCTTGGGATGGCAGCCTGGAATGGTTTGTGAAAGTCAAGTTCGGGTATTTTATAGTCTGTTGTAGTACTATGACCCATAACTTTATGAAGGATCTGAGCATGTCCTATGGAACTGTTTTTCCAGGCTTTAGTCTGAATAAGTTTCAAGGCACTTTAAGCTGTAGATTCTTGAACAAAGAGATATAGGGGTTTTAAATTAAGGATAACTTCCAGTCCCGCAGTTGGGGTGGATCTCATTGCCCCTGTAAAGCCTGTGCACGCAAGTCTTTGTAATTTGTTTAAGTTTTGAGGTTCGTGCTCTTCTCAAAGCATTCCACCAAACCAGATTACAATAGGTTAGTATTTGTCTACTTATCTTCGAATACATCCATCTGATAATCTAAGGGCTTGGTCCCCAGGTTTTCCCGAAAATTCTGTTGCAGGAGTAAAAGGCGATCGACCCCTTTTTATATCTTCCTTTGGTGTTCAGACCCCAGTTTAGTTCTTTATCTAAGATCACACCGGGATACTTCGTATGATCAGATACTTTAAGAGGACAGCCTTCAACTGAAGGTACTTTAAAATGGGGTATTTTACGTTTGTTAGTAAATAGCACTAGTTCTGTCTTACTTGGATTGACTGTCAGCCCACAGTTCCAAGTCCATTTACTTACCAACGATAGGGCATATTCACTGATAATGGATAAGAATTTGCCAGTCGCGAGATCATCAACGTAGGCTATTATTTTTGAGAGTTTAGAGAGTATGCCGTACAAAAAATCAATTTAGAGATGTTATATGTTTGAATTAGGACCATCAAGCGAAAAGGATATTTTAAGTCACGAGAATAAAATTTTGTTCCAAATGTCAACATAATCCCCGAAAAATGATTTTTTGAAAAGGTTATTTAAGAAATGAGTTCATTAGTTTTCATCATTGAAACTAATCATTGCAATTATTCTGGTAGGTCGGTTAAAGCAATAGCAATCATTGAAGATTTCTGTCATTGGAGAGAAGAGAGTGTAGGGGAAGTCCTGCGCTAGAGATAGTTGGCATTGGTGATCAAGCAGCCGAACGAAAAACACGTCCGATATCTTGCCAATATTCAATTGGTTGTATTACTGAATAACGTGTTATTTTCCGAAAACCGGTTTATCAACGGAGTTTCCTCCGGCTTTCAATGGCGGTCAACCGGTGTTTAAACGAACAGGTCCGGCGTCCGGGACTTATACTTTGACCGACTGATCGGCATCCGTATCTTATGAGGCATGGAATGTTACCACTTTTCAACCTAATTTTGTCGTCTACGGTTCACTCCCTTATGCACATTTCTTACAAAAACTGGATGTGAATTATATTCGGCCGAGTTGTAAAACTTTTGGTATAATTCATGATATTTAAGAATTTGTTACGTATGCAGCTCATGCATCATAATCATAACAGTATTCATCGAAATCGGTTCAGCCGATATACACACACTTAAAAAATTTTATGTGTGCGCATATAAAGAGAAGTTGCATACATGAATATGTAGAAATGCAAAAGGTTCAGGGGTGGAATTGTGTAATGGCGTTTTTCATTGGTATTTTTTTGGACGTTTCTTCTTCTACCTCCAATGGAGCGCGTTATGATGTATCTGTCATTCTTTGGACGATTCTGTTTGCAAAACGGAAGAGTTCTGCTCTTCTCAGAAGCATTCCGTCTGTCAAAGTCAGTTCAATGGAATGGTTTCAGAAGACTTCTGGACTCTTCCGAATGCTTCTGGACTTTCAATGAAAAACGACATAAGCTGATAGTTGACTGTCAATGTTCTTTTCTTTTTTTTCCTGAATTTGACTGTCAACTATCAAAAATCAGCTTAAACGATTCCACCCCAGATTCTTCAAAAACAGTCAAGCGTCTTATAATTATTTCAACGAACTCCGAGAACACTGCTTCACCTTAAATATTTTGTTTCAAAATAAACACACCCGGAATCTGGTAACTTTTCATCTTATTTATTTATATCTTTCTTGGAATAATGATTCATCCTCCACAAGTAACAGTTCGCAATCACAAAGAAATGTCTCTCAAAATAATTCCATTGCCATATTGCATGTCACACTATGACACTCACACTGTAGATTAGAATTCGCAAAAACAAATTTTGGAATGCGAACATAACATATCATAGGGTACACTAACAGTTAAATGGCGTAAACCGCTGTCTGTGCCGAAGAACTTGTATCATATTTTTGTGGTCCTTCTTCATGTTAATGGTTTAAACTACTCACATGCACATCACCTCTTACGCAGAACTTTACAGACATTCTTTGGTATTTCAATTTACACTCACTCCTCCCGGTGGCTGATTAAATTGCGCATGATGAAGAGTCGGTTGGCTGGAAGTTGGAAGCACTCCGACTCCGATTACCACCGCAATTCCTCCATTTCACATGCAATTTAATAAAAAAAAAAAGGAAAATGACGCTGCGCTATTTTTATTTGAAGAAGAAAACCAAATGAAGAAGTGAAATACCTAGTCCCTTAGCGACACAAATAGCGGCGCGCTAGACCAAGCCAGCCAGACGGTAATATAATCGAACAACACCATCTTCCAACTTGCCATGGAACCTGACTGCATAATGATGACGGCGAAAAGGCGATTGTAATTATGATGGTTTTGAAAATTTTAATGGATCAGTCCAGGGGCGTACTTGTTTGACATTTAAGCAAAAATACCTGGTGGTGAGCCTAGCAATGACTGATGGTACATTGATTGCATGAACCATGCAATGCCAATACTAAACCATTTTTGTTCTCCTTTTGCCTAAGCAAAGTCGAAAGGAAAAAGAGGAGGAGGAATTATTTTCCTTTGCATTTTACTTCTTGCATATTCTTCCTTGGACGTTGGACGTACCATCGATTTGGCTGGTGAGGCGATTGGCGTTGCCTTCATGGGAACATTTCAATGCAATTCAATAGCAAAGTCAAGCACAACACATTATTCACTATGCATCTCTCTTCGAGGTGCTGCTCTTGTGCCGGCTTTCGTGGAGCACTGACCCAGTTCGTCTTTTTAAACAGACAACGTTGCGCATACATAGAAAAAATAACTCGTACGTGGTACACAAGGCATAGCAGAGACAATCAAACGAAAAAAAAAACGATTTTAGAAAAATACACGATCAATCAGATGCTCTTGCATGAAAAACTTGAAATCTCTTCAGTACCTACTGTTGGTGCGCAGACTTTCACTGTGCTGTGATCATGTTTTTTCATGTCTTGTCTTGAGTTAGTTTTTATTGTCGTTTTTCTCTTTGTTTTGTTGTTGTTTTGTTGAATTCGCCGGCCGGCTTTAGTTGTTCTGTTTGCTGTTTATGTGTTACTTTGTGTTGGCTGTTGGGTCTTTGAATGTTAAGTTAATTATGACCAGCTTTGGACAGATAGTTTTTATTTTTAGCCAATAATAATTGGGTTGGTAAATTTTGTGTCGGCGAGACTTTCTCGGTTCGTTGGTGTTTAATTTATTATCGGTTTTCAAAGGAAAATTTGTTTGACGGGCAATTTTCTTTTTAACAACTCGAGATCGAGAGCACTCAAATGTGCCAAAGACACAAGGTGAGCATAACTATGGAAATAGAGACGAGGAACTGTCGGTGTACGTTCGACTTCAAACACCGAATACTTGACAGTTCGACAGAAGTTGCTATCATAGTATCAAGATGAGTGGGCATTGCTTGAAGTTTGAGTGTTGGAAGTGAAGGAACTGCCTATTTCTCTTGAACAGTACTAAGACCCCAAACTTTTCTCCATAACGATTATTTTCTGCATGGATACTTTGAAGTCAGAACGCCCCCATTGGTATTCGTTTTTATATGAAATTCACTTACATTTTTCCCGAACGATTATCAACCCGACAAATCACCTTACAACAAATAACAGAAAGAGAAAACAAAACGATAAGACGTATTCAAGTTAATAAAGGCAATTGATTATTGATTTCTTTTGAAAGGAAGATTTTTACATAAATCCGATACGACTTTTTGACATTGAATCAGTCGTTTATGCTGTCACTGTCACTCTCTCACTTTCTTCGTCTATGACGACAAATGTGTCATCGGATTTAGTTGAACTTACAGACATACAACTGACCAAACAGAGCTAAAGGAAATTGTTCAAAATCAATAAATGCAAATGATTACCCAAAATATTGATAGGTCCAAGAAATAATGTAACGGTTTCTATATTTATGTTCAGTAATCGATGAATAGGTTCATATACAAACATTAAATACGAAGACTGATGAATGATGTCAAGTTAATATAAAAAAAACCTATCCCCACCACACGACAATACTCGGGAATTTCTTTTTAATAAACACCCATTCTTGGGAATTACCTACTTTGAATAACGTCCAATGAAACACAAAAAAGAACCATTCAATACAAAATAAAATATAACCGTGTGTTAATCAGAGAATGGTTTAAAAATGGATTTTTGCCCAATTATTCATTAATCATTATCTTTATCACTAAGCAATCACAAGTGTAGCAAACAAAAAAAATCAAAAAACATTGAGCTTCAATAACTGTCTGTTGGTTTAATTTGACACTATGTTCATATCGGGCCCTATTATGACTCGCGATTCGCCAGGAATATTCGTCGAACGCGAATATTTGGTATTACTGTTAGGCCCTGGCTACGTAGTGAGCGGAGTGCGTCTGAGCGGCTGAGCGGAGCGGCAAGTCTGAGCGGCGGGAGGCCATTTACTGAGCGGCGACTCTGAGCGGTGATTCTCTACGATGTCCCGATGTGGGAAAAAGGGAGGAAAACGAGAGTACCCAGATTTAAGAAAATTGCCATCGGTCCAACGTGCTCCCCAACAAATATGGAATACCATCCCCAACGTCATATTGTCAGGTGGATTAACATGCGAAAAAAAATGTTGTGAAACTTTTACTAAAATCAAGGAAATTTTATGAGCTTTAATAATTAAGCTTCAGATTAGTTGTATCACTAAACGCCACAAAATAACGGCAGTTTTTATGAAAAAGTTGAAAAATGCATATTTTGGACCTTTTTTTCAAATTGATAGGAAAGATTGAAAAAAGCAATATTTTTATTTTTTCAAAATGTTTTTGTGAAGAAAATTTAATAAATTTTTGAAATCTGCCTTAATTTTTTTTGGAAGTCAATATTTAGCAGAGTTATTAGGGTCCAAAGTCAAAATTGTGTTTTTGCATATAAACCCATTTTTTGAGTAGAAAAAAAATCGTAGCGATCTAAAACAAACAGGGAATCAATGCCAACAGAATTCTCAAATTGAATCTTAGATTGGTTGGGTTGAAACAAAATTTACGCTCACTTTATGACAAACCAAACTATTTTTTTTTTTTACTTGCGACATATAGAATATTATGGCAAGTAGGTATTGAATTCGTAAAAAAAAAAAAATTTGAGATGATGATGAGATATGACATTACAATGATAGAGAAGTCGAAAAAAGTGGGTCCGGCGATTCCGTCCGTCTGTCTGTCGGGAAGTTTACAGGCACCTACTGCCTTAACCACTGCACCGATTGACTTCAAACTTGAAAATTAGAGGTTTGAGCAAAAACTCATATCCCAGTTTTTTTCATTTTTTTTTTTAAGATCAAAATTTAGGGTAGCCACCATACGATTTTTATGGCAAAAAACCAAAACTTTTAATTTTCTCCAAAACGGCTCCTACGATTTTTTTTAAACTTCCTTCAATTTAATTTTTTTAAACACTCATGTATTTTATGTAAACAAAATTTTTTGTATTGCTCCGGTACCTCCCATATAACCGTTTTTTTGTTATTAGATTTTCTCGAAAAATAAAAGTCCGATCAGCGTACTTTTTTTCTGAAAGTACGTATACATTGCCCAAATAATATTTTGTATTCAAAAAAATTTCAAAAATTTTGTTTGGATTTTTAAAAAAATATTTAAAACTGTTTTTTTTTCAAAATTGTGTATCTTGAAAACGGATCAATATTAAAAATCGAAATTTACTTATAAAATGTATATTTACATATTCTTGAATACTGCATACCCAAATTAATTTTAAGACATTTTTGAAAAAAATTATATATAAAAAATTAATTTAAGAAAAAACGGCTCCGACGATTTTCAAAAAAAAAAATTCAATAAATCAAAAATAAGGTTTAAATTTGTTTGGCATTTAAATTTTTGAAATAAAATGTATTTACGAGGTACATTTTCAATTTTGAATTTTTTTTTTTTAATAAATTAAAAAAATTTGAAAAACCAACAGTTTCTTAAGAAATCATACGACATCAATTTTTTTCCAATTGAATCCATTTTTGTGGTTCATATTTCAATTTAAATTTTTATTTATGATTTTTTTTTAATGTTTTTTTTATGATTTATAATTGGGAATACAGGAGCAAGTTCGTACGACCGAGTCGTGCACATTTTTTTAAATTTGGAATTGAGTGAATATTAATCTCAAGCGAAAACAACTAACGGTATTTTCTTAACTCAAAAAAAATTTGAAAAGAAGAAAGTATAACCATTGAAAAACTTTTTATTTCACTTCAATCCGACTTTTTTCTACTGAGATACAGCAATATGAAAAACCACTCAATTTTTGAGTTTTTTCAAGTATTCAAGATTCGCGAGTCATAATAGGGCCCATAAAAATGGACAAAACAACTGATTTTTGACGTGTTGTTATTCTTTTTTAATTGTTTTCCACATGAATTTGAATTTTAAGTTTTTCAAGTTGCGTTGGGGAAGCTTAAGAGAAAATATGTAGGAACCTATGTCTGCAGTTTCCATTCCAAAGAAAGAAACAAGTGCGATAAACAATACTGAACGGCCGGGAATAAATGTGGAAACGCAAATCCAAAGCAGGAAAGCCATAATTACAACATAATTACAATTCCCTTTACAAATAACCAGAGTTAACAATTTACTTTTTTCATAAAGTAGATTTCAACCAAAATCTATGCATATAAAATTTGATGTACCTATGTTGTTTATGGACTCCGAAATGGCCCAAAAGATATTTGTGAAATTTTCATGGTTAATACTGTTGTATTCAGTGAAGGTTTCTGTGAAAAATAAAAATGAAAAAACCTCATAGAAGAGTGGGAAAACTGGAAAAACCAAACAAAGGGCGGAAATTTGATTTTTGTTTCAAAATGGGTTTTGCGAATGGCAAAATAGAAAGTTCTTGATGAAAAACTCGAAAACTTCATTGGAAAGTTGCATGAAATTGTAGGTGCACCGATTTTCAAATGGAAAAATGGAAATTTTTTTTGGGAAGTGTGGACCACATGGTTCGCACTCATATTTTTAATATCAGTTTGGAGTAGGTCCATGTCAATAGAACAACAGTATACATATATGAGAAGTTCAGCATTGGAAATAATTTTTTCAACGTCTTTGGTGGTAAATATAAAAAGAAGAGGTCCGAGGTGGCTACCTTGGGGAACACCAGTTATTGCATTTATTTCCGTTGAAATGCAATTCCTAAACAAACCCTGCCGATTATATAAGGAAGATTGTATCCATTTATTAAGTCTAAACAGAATAAGCTTATTGGAGATTTTGCCAAAAGCCTTACTAATATCTGTGGCTATTGAATCGACCTCCTTTCCACTTTCTAGAGCGCTCAAGCTAAAAGAAACAAATTCAATAAGATTTGTGGTGGTTGATCTTCCCTTAAGAAATGCATGTTGATTGGGCGAAAAGATAGGTTTGCAGTGGAAAAACATTGTCATACATTATACTTTCTAAAAGTTTGGGAATGCAAGAACGTTTTGTTATGGGTCGATAATTCGATATTTCATTCTTGGGCCCCTTTTTGAGAACAGGAATAATAAAAGCTTCTTTCCAAACCTAAGGAAATATCCCAATTGAAATAGACAATTGATATATGACTGGTAAGGGTACCGCTAAACTATCAACACATTTCTTAAGCACTATTGGAAAAAGGGCATCAGGGCCAGAAGAGTAATCGTCTTTGAGTAAATTAATTTTTTGTATCACGATTCACGATAGAGATATCGATATTAATTGAGCATAAAGATGTTTGATTGCATGATTTCGGCATTGTTGAAAGAAAAAACTTGACCGAAAAATTCAGCGAAATGGTTTGAAAAAAAAAAACTAATTTACATCTGGCAGAATTGCTAGTTTGCCAAATTACAATATTCTACGATGATTTAAAATTTATTGCACTCACCAACCAAATTATCTTTTTGAGATTCTTCGTTCTCCGACATCAATCAGATCAGCAAGTTTTATCCTTCCCCGTTTCTCCTGTCTGACTTCTGAAAGACAGTTCTTTGTCGCTGCGTGTCGCTTGTGGAATTCACTTCCTTCTCATTTGCGAGTTATTAACAACATGTATCAATTTCAAAAAAGTCTATACAGCTACCTTTCTGATTAATGCAACTAACCATAAACTTCGTGCCTCCTATACTTCAACTTTTTTTTCTGATAAACTTACTTTTTCATCTTTTAACCTCTCCATCTGTCCTATTTTCTATCTTCTATCTTTCTTTTTTCTATTCTTCACTTCTTATTTTAATTACGTTTTACTTTAATTTTAGTTTAAATCATTTTTTTATTTGATAAATTTTTAATTTTTTTTTTTTTTTTGATTGTATATTAATTTACTTTACTTCCACAAATATTGTATCCATTCTATATAAACCACACTAATTTATAAGATACTTATCTTACTGTGTTGGCGTTACATGAAATAAACTGAAACTGAAACTGAAACTGAATCAGAGGTGCCCCATATATTTTATAAAATTTATTTTTAAATAGGTGGGTACCACGCCCCCTCAGTTAAAAATCATAAATTTCATATTTTATTTGTTCTATTGCACGTTGTACTTGTATGCCAAATTTCATGATTCTACTGTACTCCAAAGTGCTCCATATAATTTAACCAAATAATGAAAAAGTAGGCGGCTACCACGCCCCCGGATTGAAAAATTTCAAATTTTCGATTTTTTCCTTTGTATGTACCACATGACCTATCACTGCGCCATCAAGTTTCTAGGGTAACGGGAAGTGCTTCATAATTTTGATGATCTGTCAGTGAGTGAATCAGTCAGTCAGTCAGTTACGGTTTTCGTGATTTTTGGAACATTGTATCTTAGAAACTACTTATGCTAAATATCTGAAATTTACTGAGGTGCTTCTTCTTGACTAGCTTAACAAAAAATGTGGGTTTGAAACTTTTGGCTTCTTTTGTATAGAAGTTAGAGGGGTGTGGAAAATGCCCTGAGTTTGTAAATAAGGGTGTAGTGCCAAAGTTGCTAGAGAACTTGGCTGGGCACTACCGTGCCCCTTGATAATGCGTGGTATGTCAACATAAAAAAGAAATAATAAAAAAAGTTTAATGACGTTTTCCATTTGCAATCTGAAGGTGTTTTAAGACAGTTCTGAAAGCATTGGGCGCGTTCACTTTGACGTGGCTATCCGAATAGCTTTTGTTTCTGTTTTGCAATAGCAGAGGCTCAAACCAAACAAATCTACTCAGAACAGCCACTGAAATTCGTAAGCAGCTGATTCTTGTGCTCCTGTTATCACATCTATCCAAATTTAGCTATCGAACTCGTATATGAAAACCGATTTGGATAGGCTATCTAAGATATGCTATCCAAGACCAAACTGAACGCCCCCATGCTATTGGACAAAAGTGACATCTGATTCTTAAAAAATGAGAGATAAAAGAAGAAGAGGATGGAACATGGAAGCCTATTTTTGGATTAACATATGAAAATGCTATTATAGAAGAAATCGGTTACTTATATTTTGGAGATGAAAAATATTATGTTAAACCTGACCGTCAGGATCAAAAACAATTGAAGAGACAAAATGCTAACACGTCGTTGGTCTGCTGGTGTGTGCAACAAACAGACAAACATTCACCTTGTAAATACTTTGGGTTTAGCTGTAGATGAGGGCTGCATATGCTGTCTTCCAGGAAGGCTGGATACCCAACACCAACACTGCTCGAGCAGAAAGTCACTATAGACACTATTGACACGGGCAATAACACTAGCGCCGAGTTCAGACGACTCATGCTAATCGCTGTCGCTGTTTCTTTGGGCTTAGAAAGCAATGGCGTGGTAAGGCCATCTCTCTATCAACTAAGATAAAACAATACACACCCTCGTCATCCCAATCCTGCTGTATGGTGCAGAAGTGGAAACTGACAAGATCGTTCTTCGGGTTAGTTATGGCCCCATGTGCATTGATGGAGAATGGAGAAGAAGATTCAACAGTGAGCGACGCGGACTTAGCCAGAAAAGTCCAGGTCCAGCGCTTCAGAAGAAACCAATGCTCCAGCCCAGAAAGCCTTTGACACCATTCCCGAGGGCCGTAGAAGTAAAGAAAAACCGCGACTAAAGTTGTTCACTCAAGTGAAAGAGGACGTGTATAAACTTGGAGTGCAAAAATGTTGGTAGAGGCCCATGTCCACAACGGATTGTAGCGCCACACGAGAACACGGTATTGGATTGGCCTCTTTATAATTCCGGAAAAAATCAATATTTGAGTCTAATTTGAACTTAAAATTTAAATTTATGAAAATGTGAGAAACTTTAAACAACATCCTCATCAGGAATTGCAAAATTCTTTCTTGATTCGTTCCGCCTTAGCTTTTTAAAATGCAAGTGAAAGCTTCAATTTCGATTCACACACAAAAACACATGCACTGATTGGGATTTATCATTTCATTTTTTTGAAAACTGTCTGCAATATCTATTACCCTGCACCTTAAAAGTTGAAAGACCTTTAAAGTCCAAAAACGAAGTTCAAGCGTTTCCTGGCCATTTCTAGTTTAACAGTTTTCAAGAAAAATCAATAAAAAAATAAATCCCTTCCGATCTGTTGCATCAACCTAACACCTTTCACTTTTCTCCACCCGCACTATAGGTTGTCCGACTGTCAAAGCAACAAACCAAAAGAGAAAACTGACCTCGCCACTTTGTCAATTAAAGTTATGCAAAAAGCCATCCATCGTCTATCGAACCACTTCCGTCATCAATTCATCAATCATCACATTAGACGTCAAATCTTCAAACCAATGAACCTGAACGGCACAACCATGACTACATTGACAGCAGCCACACCTCCATCATCTCGAGGTAGCGTTCGCCCCAATCCGGCTGTGAAAACAATCGACACACCCGAATTCAAATCAATTTTCACCGAAGAACTGCACGCGCTCATTGAACTCTTCAGAAAATACAATTACGAGTTGCGTATTGCCGGCGGCGCTGTGCGCGACATTCTCATGCACATCGCTCCGAAAGATGTCGATTTGGCTACCACCGCGACTCCCGATCAGATGAAAGAAATGTTCACCAAAGAGGATGTGCGAATGATCAATGCCAAGGGCGAGAAGCACGGAACGATCACACCTCGCATCAACAACAAAGAGAACTTCGAAGTGACTACGTTGCGGATCGATGTCTTAACCGATGGCCGGCATGCTGAGGTTCAGTTCACCACCGATTGGCAATTGGACGCTAATCGAAGAGATTTGACAATTAACTCGATGTTTCTGGGCTTCGATGGAACGATTTATGACTATTTTTATGGCTACGAAGATCTGCAGGCGAGAAAGGTGGTGTTTGTGGGTCAGGCTGAGGTTCGAATCAGAGAAGATTATTTGCGGATCTTGCGATATTTTCGTTTCTATGGAAGAATTGCCGAACACCCATCGAATCATGATGCGGCAACTTTGAAGGCGATCAAAGAGAACGTCGACGGAATGGCCAGAATCAGTGGAGAACGGATTTGGGGAGAATTTGCGAAAATTCTCCAAGGCAATTTCGCTATGGAACTCACTGTGGAAATGCTTAAATGCGGTCTAGCTAAGTTCATTGGCCTGCCGGAGGACCCGAACATCGATGAGTTCCGTCGGGTGTTCGATAGAATCGCTGCATTTCCAGGGCCTCATCATTCGATTACATATGTTGCGGGCTTGTTGCACACAGTCGAAGATGCGATGCGCTTACACGAACGGTTAAAGCTGTCGGCCTTCGAGAGGGATGTCACTTTGTTCATCACTCAACATCGAGATCTCGTCGGCAAGGAGTTCAACACCCTGAAAGACTATCAAATGCTCTGTATTCAACCTGCAGCCAGGCGAGACTTTGTCGAAGAACTCCTAAAATATTCAGGCTCCCTGGAGTTGTACAATGAACTGAAAGCTTGGAAAATTCCTACCTTCCCGGTGACTGGAAACATGTTGAAGGACAAGAACTGTCCGGTGGGCAAGAAGATGGGTGTCGTCATGTCGCAGTTGAAAATGATTTGGGCACAGGAGGACTTCCAAACGCCCAAGGAAAGTCTGTTGGAAGTGCATTTGCCAAAGATTCTTGCCGAATTGCCACCCCCATCGCCGCCGGCCCACAAAAACAAGAAGCAAAAAATGAAGTAGGGTAGAGGAGTCCTTTTTTTACTTGCTGTTTGCACCATGAATACTTAATTTTTTTAACTAATGAATAATTCTCGAATAAAATGAAATTTTGAATTATTTGTGCTCTAAAAGGAAGACTTCTTTTTTGTCTGTTCCTAAATCAGAAATTAGAGCTGATGGAACGAAATGATTAAAGTTGACAGCTGAGTGTTTAGCATTCAGAAGTTGTTGTTAAAAATTCAACGGATAAATGGCTCTTTGGAAAACCCTATTTGGAGTTCCTGTGGCATTTGTTTTATTTTTCATATTTGAACTTGAGAGAATTCTTGCGGTTTTCAACTGTTGAAGTTACAATGTACACCTGCGGATGTTTTTTCTAGTCGGATGCACCACATTGAGAGCTTAGTATTGCGTAGGGTGCCTTAAGGTGTGAATAATACTGCTAAGTGGGATTATAACAATTCATGCGTTGAACATTACGAGTATTAGCGTGGAGGGTGTTTTAATCATGCTCACGTTTTTTCAACGCAGCACAATTCTCCTTTTCCAATGGTTTATGAAGGTCTTGGCTGAAGGATTAAGAAAAACGCAAACGAAAATTTTAGAGGGGCCTTATGTGCTTACGTAAACTGGCTGCGTGCCTGAAAAAGCTTTAATTGAAAATATTATTCTGGACATTAAATTTTACAAAAACGAAACAATATTTAAGGTTTTTGAAACCAATTCATATTGTTGAAAAATCAAATGAAACCAAAAACAATCAAGAAACATGAAACCAAATTTAACAAAACGTTTTACTTTTATTCAAAAAAAAAAAAAGATCAGATCGATGTTGCCTTGAAGCCAGCCTGAACTACAATACATAAAACATAGAAAAGAAAATCAAACTTAAAAACTATCGACAGTGTTGCCAGATTGAGGGATTTATCCCTTTTTATGGGATAAAGTAAGCTTAAAGGGATAAAGGGATTTTTTTAACCTCGTAGAACAAAAAATAGGGATTTTTCATTAATGAAATATTTGTCCATTTTGGTTCATATCTGAACGCGCATAAGTGAATTTTCAACAGATGTATACGGAACTTGGATGTTCATCATTTGTTTACAACAACATTCCCCATCCCCACTTCGCTCTTCGTCTCTGGTGAAAATGAGTTGCTTATAATTGTCGCTTTTGTTTGATGAGGTGGCAGTACAATGTCTCACATTTACTTTTGTCATTTTGTAATAGACTGTGGTCAATGCCAATTAGCGTTTTTTCTTTTTTACCTCTGAGCAGATGTTTCAAGGCAAAGCTCTGAGCAGAACATATTCAAAGTCCTCCGATAGTAATTTTTTACTAATTACTTTTTAAAACAATTTCTTATTTACCTACAGTAGACGCGCTACTGTTTAAGGCATCCATTTTCAATTCTGTTTGTTTTTGTCTATAAAATCAGGAAAAACAAGTGAAGTTTCCTCTGCTCAGCTATTCGCTATATTTGGTCGGTCAATTTATCCTGAGCAAATAGAATTAGCTCCCACCATACAAACATTCCAGCCGAAATGGATGAATGAGCATGGGCCGAATTTCAGCGCTTGGTAAAGGACCGACTTTAAGGCATTCTGTACGTCTTGTAGGACGACAAATCAGTGCGGAAAACTATTTAATATTTAATTATGCGCTATTAAATACAAAATTTTAAACTATATTTTGACTGTATTTTGTTTTTGGTAGTGTGTGGGATTATTGTGGGATTTCTGTAAGATCTGTGTGGGAAAAAAGGGATTTCTCGAACCTACTGTGGGAAAATCGTGTTCAAAAGTCTGGCAACACTTTCGAAGCCAAAGATAATAGGTCTGTTCCAGACTTTTTGTGCACTAAATTAGGCAATCTGTCAAATTCTGAGGAGTGGGGAGAAAACTCTCTCAGAGAGAAATTTACAAATTCAAGAAACCAAATTCAAGAAAAAAAATGTGCACGACTCGGTCGTACGAACTTGCTCCTGTATTCCAAATTATAACTCATAAAAAAATTTAATTCGTAAATAAAAATTTAAATTGAAATATCAACCTAAAAAAAAGATTTAATCTGAAAAAAAATTATGTCATATGATTTCTTAAAAAATTATTGATTTTCCAAATTTTTGTTTTAAAAATCGTCGGAGCGGTTTTTTTTAAATTAATTTTTTGTATATAAATTTTTTCGAAAATGTCTTAAAATTAATTTGGGTATGCAGTATTCAAGAATGTGTAACTATACATTTTATAAGTAAATTTTAATTTTTAATATTGATCCGTTTTTGAGATACAGAATTTTGAAAAAAAAGTTTAAAAATATTTTTTAAAAATCCAAAATTTTTTTTGAAATTTTTTTGAATACATAATATTACCTGGGCAATATACACGTACCTTCAAAAAAAAAATTATTCTGATCGGACTCTTATTTTCCGAGAAAATCTGATAACAAAAAAACGGTTCTATGGGCGGTACCGTTTTGGAGCAATACAAAAAAAATTTTCTTACATAAAATACATCAGAGTTTTAAATAAAAAATTTCAAGGAAGTTTAAAAAAAATCGTAGGAACCGTTTTTGAGAAAATTGAAACTTTTGGTTTTTGGCCAAAAAAATCGTATGGTGGCTACCCTAAATTTTGATCTTAAAAAAAAATCAAAAAAACGACCCACGCAAGTTTCAAGTCAATCGGACCAGAGGTTAAGGCTGTAGATGCGTTTACAGACAGACAGACAGACAGACGGACGGAATCGCCGGACCCTTTTTTTTCGACTTCTCTATCATCGTAATGTCATATCTCATCATTACCTAATTTTTTTTTTTTTTACGAATTCAATACTTGCATAATATTCTATATGTCGCAAGTAAAAACTGGATTGTTTTTTTTTTCTGTTTGACGTTTGTCAAATTCTCATTTGACAGAACTCATATTTCTGCCGGAAGAAATTGGGCCCTTTCACTAAGGCCTCAGTTATAGCTATCAGTAAAATCCATCAGTAAAAATTGAAATATCTGGAATGTGAAATTTTTTACTGATGAGCGTTTATAACTATCAGTAAATTTACACCTTCGCGCCGCAAAACAATTTCGTTTTTACTGTTCATCTCATCAGTAATTTTTTTAATGATGGCACCGGAACAGTAAAAAGATGAAACGCCATCAATAAAACGAAATGGAATTTTTTTTGACATTTGGCAGTCAGTTGTTCAATAAAATGAAATTTCATCAGTAAAATTTATAAAATAGATTTGTTAATAATATTTAACACTAAATGCATTCTTTTTTTTTGAAAAAAATAGTCGAAGTGTATTTTCAACTTATTTCATAAAAATTTTCCTCAAAATATAAGATTAAAATATTCAAAATAGCAAAACAAAATTTTTACCGATGGATTTTACTGATAGCTATAACTGAGCCCTAACCTAGTCACTACGTAGTCAAAATTCAACTAGCTTTGTGAATGCAAAATTAAACTACAAAGCTAGTCGAACACAAACTGTCCAAAGGGAGATAAGTCGCATATTGTTAATTATAGGCCTATTTCTAAACTTTCTTGTATTCCTAAACTGTTTGAACAAATAGTATGTGACAGTTTATCCTTTTACTGTAAAACCATCATATGCAGTGAGCAACATGGCTTTATGCAAAGGAGATCAACTGTCACAAACCTTCTTGCCTTTACGCATAATTGTCTTAACAGTTTAGAACATGGTTTGGAAACTGATTGTATATACACTGACTTTTCAAAAGCTTTTGATCAACTGTCTCACTCAGTTATCAAGTTGAAATTACAGTTATTTGGTTTTCCCCCTGAGCTTGTTTCATGGATTTCTTCTTACCTTGAGGATAGAACTTATCAAGTTAAATTCAGAGATATGTTTTCGAAGACTTTTACTGCTAAATCCGGGTTTCCACAGGGTAGTCATTTAGGACCTCTTCTATTTATTTTATCAATAAATGATGCACCGTTATGTGTTCTAAACAGTGAAATTCTTATTTTTGCAGATGATATGAAGATCTGTAAGAAAATTACATCTAACAATGATCGCATTCTTCTGCAAAATGATATTAATAGGTTTTCTGTATGGTGTAATAAGAATAGTTTAAATCTTAATCCGTCAAAATGTCAGACAATGACATTCTCTAAGAAACGAGCAACTTCGACTTATGAGTATTATATATCTCAGCAAAATCTTTCTCGTGTTTTTAAAGTTAGGGACTTAGGGGTTCTTTTTACACCGAATTTAGATTTTACAGAGCACATTAACAATATTGTTAATAAAGCTAATTCTATGCTAGGGTTCGTGAAACGTTGGTCAAAAGAATTTCTTGACCCTAATGTCACCCTTTCTCTTTATAATTGCCTTGTTCGTCCCCACCTTGAATATGCTTCACAGATTTGGAGTCCTTATTATGACGTTCATATTGACAGGTTAGAATCGGTGCAACGTAATTTTACTCGTTTCGCATTAAAAGGTATTCAATGGCATGATCCTCGAAATATTCCATCTTATGAGGATCGAGTATCACTTCTTCAAATGCAAACGCTCTCTCAAAGAAGGATCAACAATGATATAGTTTTCCTTCATCAACTTATTACAGGCGTCACAGATGCACCAGACCTTCTTAGTGCTATACTTTTTCACTATCGGGGAGGAGGTTATCACCTTCGTAGCACCGATCTAATTAAAGTCCCAAGACATAGGACCAATTACGGAATGCATGAGCCCTTGACAAGGATGAGTAGGCTTTTGAATTATAATACGGATCTTATTGACTTTCATATTAATAAGAATAAATTAAAGATTATACTTAAAACCAGTGTGGCACGCTCTTAAATGTTTTTGTTGTCTACTAACGTGTTTTTTTTCTTTTTTTTTTACTATTTGTAAAAAAAAGAAACTGACTCTTTTTTCTTTTTTTTCTTGTATTTTTTACGAACTTGACAAGTGTTTTCTAAACGCGTATTTACTGTTTTCTTTGTTTTTTTATATTTTTAAAATTTTTTGACTTAAAATTTTAAAATTTTTGATTTTAAAATTTTTGCATTTTTTCTTTTTTTACTTTTTGTAATATTTTAATATAAAATTTTAATTTATTTTGTTTTTCTTGTTGTACCTGCTTGTGTTAAGCAGTCCCAAACTCTTGTCTTCCTGGTACCTATTCGTTCGCCATCACTTTTTTTTTATTATTTCATTTATTTCAAATAATTTCAAATAAAGTGCCGATACGACTTGCAACCGTAATTGTAATCGTACTCGGTGAAAATGGACCCCAGCGCGTGCGGTATCTGGGGGGGGAAAGAGGCGTGGGATTAAAAAAAAAATAAATGATAGTCCAGCAATTTTAGGTTTTATCTGCGGAAAAATTAGAAGTGACGTGAATTTTTGTATACACAATTATTTACAACGCTGGCCGTAAAGCGTTGTAAATAATTGCACGACGAACAACTTTCTAAATTAGGTCGCGAGATATTCGCGAAAAAACTGGATTTCGTGATTTGTTACCCTTATAAAACGTTTTTAGACGGCCCTATATCAATGAAAATTTTTCACATCTTCATAACAGCACCGTAATAACATTGTATACAAAAATTCATCTCACTAGGAATTTTTCAGCAGATTGGGGTTTAAAATGTCTAAAATGGCTGGACTATTAACATTTGAAGTAAGAAATGTATGTGAATTTGTGAATGGAGCTAAGAGCACTTTTAAAAAACTTCCTGTGTTGTTTTGCTTGTTGTAATAAACAAAAAAGCACTACCAGATAAGATTTGATTGCATAAATTTCGTCTTCAGACCTTATCTGATAATTAAAATTGTCATATCTTACGATTAATTTCATTTTAAATTTTTTAAATTTGAAATTGAAGATTTGGTTCTTTTTCAACAGCTGATTGGGAAATGTCAAACTAACTTTGAAGTTGAAATTTTTGGAAATTTCCACTCATTTCTTAGTTGTATTTGGCCAATCAGAATGAGTTGACTACGTAGTGACTACGTTAGTGAATGGGCCCATTCTTAGGGCTAAATTTGTCAGGGTGGGGAAATTTTTTACTTTCTCGTGAGCGCTCTCTTCTACACAATTTTTGAAGTTGGGAACAGACTCTGACCAAAAATAACCAAATATTACTAAATTCGGCAGTTTCAAACTGAGTGTGGAACGGACCTAATGCAAGACATTGATATCGATAACTATCGATAACCAGCTGGGAGCGTTCGCGATGCTACACGTACAGTATACGTGAGTGAAGCAACAAAAATTTCTGATGATGTCAAATTTTGGGACCTCAGCTGTCAAATTTTGGGACCTCAGCTGTCATTTGCTGAGCTGTAATTGGTCAAATGTTGTTTTGTAGTTTCATCTGTCAAAAAAAAAAAAAACAAAAACTCGAGTTCAGAGGCGCATTTATTTTTGTTGATGATCGTTAGGCGCTACACAATTTCTTGTGCTTTTTAACACTTGATCAAGTTGTTCACAGAATGCGCTTTCTAAAACGACCCGAAAAAGGACAATAAATATGATGAATTAAGGATGAAAAATGAAGAAAATGTAACGAAAATAATTAAAAAAAAAAATAAAAATCGTGCATGTACACCTGAACGTTAAAACACCATGTAGTCCAAAAAAAGGATTGAAATTGAAAAATAAAATTGATGCACAATTGATATAATCTTGATTCAATCATATTTCGTTTGGCGCCCCTGAGATTAACTATTCAACTGCAGACCAGCCCTGTTGTAATGCGTTTGTGTTTGTGAAACTCACACTACTCAGAAAAATGCTTCACTTCTTTTTCATAAGACCCCTTTCTGTGCTTCTTATTCAATGGATACACTTTACGCCGCATTTTTTGTGCAGATGTGACACAGGTGTGTTTGACAATGGTGTCAAACAGCTGTTGTGTGCAGGGTGTGTTCGCGTACAAATGTCATTAACAATGAACCAAAAACATTAAGGTGGCTTCACAGTGGTGTTCACATTACACAAATCCGCCAACACGACAGAAGTTGATAACTTACTTTACTTACTTACTTAACCGGCTCCGTCCCAATCCATGAAGGATGTCTGCCTGAGATACTACAGCCTTCCATCGGATACGGTCCCTCGAATGCACTCTCCAGTCGCCAAAACCAAGAGCCAATGTAGTTGTCTTTTCTTGGCTTTCTGGACTACTTCTACTTCCATTTCCACATCTTGGTACAGCTCGTACAGTTCGCGGTTGACCCTTCTTCTCCATTCGCCATTGTCGTATACGGGACCGAAAATCCGTCGAAGAATTTTTCTTTCCAAGGTTCCCAATATACCCCTTTGATAATATAGAAGTTGATAAACGTGCAATTGTTCTGGTAAATTTTCACATCAAGCAAATGAAACTGTCAAAGTATACAACGTACTCTTTGGGACGGTTTCATTCGGAAAATATGTTCACGCTAACGGATTGACGAATTCTTTGGTTCACACCGCCTTAAAAAAGATCTCTAACCGTACAGCGGTTTCTTTAATGGTTTTCTCTTCTGTTTGATGACTTGAATCTGCAAATGTCAGTATTTTTCTTTTATAACAACTTACTGATAGAACCCGTATTGGCAAGAATAGAAGGTTCTGGGACTGTTTCCTCTTCCTACTAGCTTCTGCAGACGTACGCCCCATAGAATGTCTACCTCTGAGGCAGTGTGCTGTTATGACTCCAATTGTGGAGCTTATATTTTGTCTGCTCAGGGAAATCAAGCCTTTTGACCGCTTCAAGTCCTGTGACCATCTAGCATTTGTTGATTCTAGAGCATATTGTTTGATAAGATTTTTGCATGTAGCAAGTGGGGTTCCTATCTTGTGTCTTTGTCTAGGCCAGGAGTGTTCCGTTTTTGGCAAGCTCATCAGCTTTCAATTTCCCGGACCCGGCACCCAAATGAAGTGAGTGTTAAACTGTCATCTCATTCAGAGATGATCGACAGTCGTGGGCTATAAGAGAGTTTGTGGAGACAGACGCGAGAGATTTAAGGGCACCTTGTTTGTATGTATCTTGTTTTCGTCCAGAGGTCCTCCTTCTTCTCAAAAGGAACTGAAGGGATGGAAATATGGAAGTTATTAACAAATACCATTTTTGGGGATGTATAGTCTAAGCGAACTGGGATAGATCAGAAATAGTTTAAGATAGTAGTACGGCCAGTGTTGTTACTGATCCATTGAGAGGGGGTTCTCTTCTAAGCCTCACTCATGAGTTGGCAACCACCATTTTGGAGAAGATGTCAAGAGTTGTTAGGTTAAGAAGCACCTCCAAAGCTGCTGTTGGTGTTGAGCGAAGTGCTCCCGTGGTGCACATACCTGCTGACCGCTGGACTTTAATGAGTTTATTCAAATTTACCATCTTGTCCAGTTCGGTCCACCATACCACACCTCCATAAATGAGTATCGGTCTGACTATTCATTTTATGTGGATTAACGTCCAATCCACAATGCTTTGCCCAATTAGTTGGCCACTTTAAGGGCTGTTTTGTTAAAATTCGATAAGTGGTGATAAAACCTAGTGGCTCAGTAGAATGCTTTGGAAACAAAAAATAGCACAATTGTGAACATAGGTTTTTAAACGTCAACAAAATCCAGTTTTGTTTTGACAACTTTGAGTTTGTGGTTTAAAACAAGTAGAATGGAAAATAAGATTTCTTTGCTTTTCTCTGACACTTTGTGTCCATCATTTGAAGAGAAAAGGTGTGTTTGATTAGCTCGAACTTTTTCGTACACTCAAGACTCAACTGATCACTCAATGTGCAGTGAAGAACTCTAATTTTCACTTCGCAGTTGACATTTGCTAGAATACTCCAGCCCACAGTACACAGAATACAAAGTATTATATTGCGCACCTGTCAGAAACCAAAATGACAGAAGTGAGAAAAGGCACAAAAAGAAATTCCAAAAATTTCAGATCCAATGTCAAATTCGTCAAGGGAAAAAAATGGCTGATATTTTTAGTAAATGAGACAGACAGAGACAGAAATCTAAAGTTTTGTTCTTTTCTTTTTACTTTTCTTTTATTATGACATTTTGGATCCGAAATTTGACATAATATGCGCGAACTTGAGAAGAAGAAAATCGGGAATGTAATACCTTGTATTCTGTGTACTGTGACTCCAGCCCCAGTGCACGGTTCATTGTACAAGTCTACTTTTCCGTATTTCTAGATTTTGGGAGATGAACTGTCAACAAGGTTAGAAAGAAATCAGTTTGTCTTCGGAAACACTTCGGGTAACGAAGCAAACACGACAAAGTGGCAAAGCCAGTTCAACTATCTGTTGTTTTGTTCTTGTTTTTGTTTGACGTGACAGATGTGCATCAATCACTATGCTATTAATTTTTTCGACATTCCCTGATTTTTTATGTACTTAACGTCATGCACTTTATGTTATGCACTTTACGTCATGCACTTGACGTTATACTACTGTCCCCACCATTTTTCTTTGCTTCACGGTTAAAAATTTTGGGATATTTTTTAATACAGCTCCTGTATTACAACTGTATGCAATACACGAAATATTACTTTTTAATATTCTTAAATTATTACATTTAATTTTAATATATTTTGTATTAAATTTTAATATTTTTGTATTAATTTTTCCATTTTTAATTTATTTTGTATTAAATTTTAATATTTTTGTCTTAAAATTACTACTTGTAATACGAAAAGATTAGAATTGAATACATCTGGAATTAAAACCAATATTTAATACTCGTTTGTAATACCCGTTTGTTTTATATTTAAATAAACTTGCATTTAAATGTAATACCCGTTTGTATTACATTCCTATTGTATTGAGATGTAATACTCGTTTGTATTAAATTCTAATACCCATGTATTAAAAAGTAACACAATTTTATTAAAAACAAACCCTCTTGTATTACATGTAAGTACCCTTGCATTAAAATATAATACCGGTTTGTATTACATTTTAATATCCTTGCATTAGAATGTAATAACCGTTTGTATTACATTTCTATTGTATTCAGATGTAATACTCGTTTGTATTAAATTCTAATACCCATGTGTTAAAAAGTAACCCAATTCTATTAAAAACGAACCCTCTTGTATTATATTTTAATACCCTTGTATTGAAATTTAATAAAATTTTATTAAAAAAAAATACATTTTGGTGTTTGACATCTGCTTGTAGCGTAGCGTCATTCCAAAAAAGTCACTATGGAGAACCCTAGTGTAAAGTTCGGGTCATACAAATTTGGTAAGTAATATTTAAACAAAAAAAAAACATTCATTTTAATGAAAATTTTTTGTTTTCAGATTTTATTTGACTACCCAGGGAAGGGAGATTTGATTTAAACAACTGCGGATTTTATGCCCCCTGGTAATCACAAGGGGACAATCAAAGGGGACACATACATTCCAGGTTTGTCATCAGAAATTCAATAATAGTTTGTTAATAGTGTTTTCTCGAAATCTAATCGTATATAGATACTGTACATAATGTAAATTAATTTAAATACATACAATAAATATTTGAAAAAAAAAATAAAAATTGTGAGTTTTATTTTGTTTCACAGCTTCTTAGAGTATGGCCAACCATTTCCTAATCTATTGGTGGGTCGATGAAAATGGTTAACATTACAGCTGATGTATTGATGTATTCATAATCATTCATTCATAACACATTTTGTGTTCCAAGTCAAAAAGTAATACAGAAAGTATTTCTTTTCGATATTTTTCTAATTCATCTAAATTTTCATATTTTTCAACGGATAATACAAACCTATACAATTGTATTAAATTTTACAACAGAATTTTATGTTTTTCTTAATATAAAGATGTATTAATTTTAAATATAAAATTCTATTAATTTTTAATATAAAAATTTATTAATTTTTAATAAAAAAATTCATTTATTTTAAATAAAACATTTTATTAAATGTTAATATAATATTTTATTAATATTTAATATTAAATTGTATTAATTTTTAATACAAAATTCTATTAATTTTTATTACAAAATTGTATTGATTTTTAATACAAAGTTATATTAGTTTTTAATAAAATTTTGTATTATTTTTTACTACAAAATTGTATTAACATTTAATACCGCTTTGATTAGCTTTTAATAATTTAATATTAACAATTCTAACAATTTTTTATTAAAATCTAATACAACCTTTATTTAAAATTTTATAAAAGGCGTATTACTTTTTAATACAAAAAGTATTAATTTTTAATATCTCATCAGTATTAACTTTTAATATTTGCTTTATTACTTATCTTCTTTTAATATTTGAAGTTTATTAGATTTTAATATTTTTCTGGTGTTGTCATATATGTAACCCTCAAAATATTAAAATCTAACCCAAAATTTTTAACCGTGTTATCAAAATTAAATTGAACACAACTAGACATGTCCTTATCCCTGACCTCCTAAACATCCACAAACCCTTGACACTTCCTTAATTGATAAACAGCCGAATGCATGCTGACGATATTCTCCGTTTGTCAGCAATAAAAATGATTTATGCCATAAAATAATGAATTCAAATAAAAATCATTAAACAAATATAATTCTCTTTTATTTACTGGCCCTCGTAAGAATTAAAATTTATTGTCACTTCATTTCACACATACTAATGTCAAATGTGTGTGTTTGACGTTTAGTTGCAAATTTTTGTTATTTTTATTTTGACAAGAAGCGGACTTTAGGTTAATAGAACCATTAAAAACTTTTAATTGCTCTGTCATGAAGAAAGGAAATCTCGGAAGCTGTCATATTTGACAACTAGACAAATTAGGTACTTTTGACCTTGAAAAATTGTCTGCAAATATGCAATAAATCAAAAAAGTAATAAAACGAAAAAAAAGATAAAACAATGAAACTTAATATTGTCAAAAATCAATACACAAAAAAAAAAAACAATAAACACGACCAGAAAAGACATCAAAACGAAACAAAGCATTAAAATTGTTTATTCTAAATTTAGATGCAATAATTTGTTTACTTGCGATGGATAGGGAAAGGTTTAAGGGGCCAGACGGTGACGGTGTGGCTGGCTAGAGGGTAGGGAACGATTGATGCTGGCGCTAACGCTAGTCTCTAGCTATTTTGCTATTGTACGGCTGGCGCACGATTTTCGGAACAAATCGGTTCAATTAAAATATCTTCGAGGTAGGTCACGAAACCGTTAAATGTTAATAAAATGTATACACACACATTCAACATGGTATAAATTCAAAGAAAGAATTCTCATTGCACGCTCTTAGACGATTTTATTGCACTTTATTGCTCGCACGTGGATTGGTTGGGCTACCGTTAATGCAAAGGGTGTTTCCTTTTAAAACTTACTTACCTTATTTATGGTGGCGCTACAGTGCAGGACGTACCAGGGCATCATCCAACAAACGTCTCCAGCCAGCTTGGTCTCTAGCTAACTGTCTCTAGTGTCGCACGCCAAGTTGCTTCAGGTCCTCTACCACCTATGTGCGGTCTTCATCTTCCGCGACGTCTTTCCGGGTTGGATCCCAAGATTCTACGAGCCGGAGCATTATTTTCCGTGCACTCTATAGGTCCATTCTTTTACTTTTTGGGCAGTTTGTGTAAAAACTGTCAAAAATCATCCCCACTCCTCGAAATTTTGTGATTCACCCAAAAAGTAAACGAACGCTTCACACCAAAAATCTGCCAAATGCACAAAATTATGTCAAACGTCATCAAAATTCAATGTACTTCTTATGGTTTGACAGAACTTACACAAACTGCCACAAGAAATTTTTGTGGCTAATAATAATAATCTTTATTGTAGCTGAATTTGTTTACATTTTGTCATATTACAAGATTGCACAATTTACAGAGAAATGGTATTATTCTACCTTACTACTGAAAATACGTAAAAAATTTATACAATACTATATCACAGATTCATATTTATTTTGAAGGAAAAAGCTACAAAAAAAAAACTTCATTGAATTAGACTAACAGTCTTTCTGAGAAGAGAGAGGAGGTGTTGGATGATCACAGATAAGGTTTTGTTTACATAACGGATGGACATAATAAATAAATAGACATATGTATGTATGAATTTTTATAAAACATGAAAGAAAACAAAGAAGAAAATTACATAGATAAACAAATGTTTAGCAATTGATATAAAATGTAATGAAAAATAAATAACATACAAATAAATAAATAAATTAATTAATTAATAAATAATTATAAAAATAAGTAACATATAAGTAAATAAATAAATAAATAAATAAATAAATAGTAAATGAATAAATAACAAATATAAGAATACATGATTAAATAAATAAATAAACAAATAAATAAATTAATTAAATAAATAAATAAATAAACAAATAAATAAAAAAAAAATAAAAAAAAAATAAAAAAATAAATAATAAATAAATAAATAAGGAGATAACAAAGAAATTTAAATAAATAAACGTATAATGGAATATATAAATAAATTAGTAATACATAACAATAAACAACAAAATGAAAAATATATAAACATATAAACATATAACTGTACAACTCCTTAATCTGCTAAATTTACGAGATTTTATATCGTTCAAATAGTTTGGTTATTCGTGCATCAACCTTTTCAATTTTTGCTAATTCGTGGAGATTCTCCGTGGGATAATGCCAAGGAAGGTTAAACATCATTTTTTTTTGGGCTTTAATTTTATAAAGTCTCTAAAACTTAAATTTTATATGCAAGTCTCTGTTCTCATATTTTCAAAAAATAAGTTTGATGCATACATGTATATTTGTGTTATCAAAATTTGTATACTTGTCTAAAATCTTATAGCTTTCTTTTCTCCACCATTTGTTTAGAAAATCCAAGAAATATAGTGCTATTACCTTGCAACCATTTTTAAATATGTAATGAATGTTTTTGAACGTTCAAGGAAGAGGCAATAGCTCGAAAAAATGAATTAATATGTCCGTTCTGCAGACAGATACTTCAAAATACTTCAATCATTTATAATAAGAAAACCTTCTTGAATTATCTTATTTCCAGTTGTGTTTTGTTTTTAATTTTTAAATACATAAAACAGGAATAAAATTATTTATTTTCTTATTTACTGTTTTTTTATTTAAACTATTTTTTTTTAAATTTGGGTCTTATGTCCCACTTTCAAGAAAAAAAATTGGGACTTATGACCCACTTGGGTGGGACTTAAATCCCAAACTCAATTTGGGTGTTATGTCCCACTTAGATGGGACATAAGACTCAAAAAATAAATTTGGGACTTATGTCCCTGGGACTTATGTCCCTGTGCCGTTATCGATGAGCTCGTAGAAC
The DNA here is from genome assembly GCA_943590905.1 of Sphaerophoria taeniata. Lineage (NCBI taxonomy): Eukaryota > Metazoa > Arthropoda > Insecta > Diptera > Syrphidae > Sphaerophoria > Sphaerophoria taeniata. Next base: position 3,258,218 of record OX016540.1, read on the forward strand.
CTGTCTTTGGTTCTTCATCCTTTTCCTCAGTGGGGGCGTGAGCGCAGATGAGGCTAACGTGCGTTGGTGAATTTAGCCTTGATGCGGATTGTCGTGGTGTGCTCATTCTCTGAGTTGAAACTCAAGACCGTCCTCCTGAGTCGAGTTCTAACTACGAATCCACATCCAAATAGACGCTGATTTTGTTCCCGGTAGCAGTCGCCGTAGTAACTTTAGTATCTAAAGGAATTAATAAAATGCAAACATATAAGGACAAAGAACACCCTGTCAATTGTTGGCTTCCACTATAGACTCTTTTAAATATGTGAGGAATGATGAGCGTGCACATAGCGGCAGTATGTTTAAGGTACGTCCGTGTCCCCGAGTAGCTCGTTATTTTAAATATTTAAAAGCGAAAGTTATTTATTGAGTTTTTATTTCGCAGTTGATAGTTTTTTCTCCTCAGAAGAGTTTTTTTTTCTTTATTTATGCGCTAATAATGAGATTAAATGTTCAAATTAAAATTGAAAAAAAAAGGCGACGACTCGCCGACGACGACAACAGTGGTTCAGTGCGATGAGGGTGTTTATTGGTGTGGCGTTAGCACTGCCCAGGTGGAAGAGGTTGTGCGCGGTGCCACCTTTTGTCATGAATGTGGTTTAATTTGGAATGTTGTGGCGCCAGCAACATATTGTTGTTGTGGGACAATATTAAGTAATTAGCTAACAGATATTGCGAAACAAAACTTAAAATAGGGACTAAAAACAAAAAGGTAACGTATACGCCCGAGTGTACCACAGACGCATTAATTTGCTTACATGTGACTTGTGCATGTTCAAGTGACTTTTGTAGAAGTTAATCATTTGATTTATTTTGGAATTTCAATTAAGAAGCTTCATTAAATGTGGTTTTCTGTTCAAAATGGCTTATAGCAGGTTTTGAGGTTTTGAAATATTGATCCACTTGACAGTTACAACAAACTTCGCCATTCGCCTCGTGCAAGAATTTGACTGGAACTAAATTACATCAATAAGTCGTCCTACATCATGTAAAACTAATTTTTTGTTGTCGTTTCTTTTATGAAAAAGTTTCGCACCTTCCCAAAGTGTCAGAGTGTGTTCGTTCAATTTTAAATGTCATTTGTCTATGAACTTGGCTGCCAAATGCTTTTTTCTACTTGGAAGACAATTTATATTAGAAAGGGAGGCATGACGCATGACTTTTGACGGATATACAAATGGTGGGTTGCAGAGTTTGAGGCGAAGAGATAAAGATTAATTGTTTATTCTGTTGAAAAATTCTTGAGTCTAGTCTGCAATGTCCTTGAATTTTAACCCTAGACACGCTTTTATTCAAATTCAATCGGCCAATGGTCAAACCTGGTTTAGAAGCAACTTATATTTTCACGTCATGCAAATGAACTTTGTGATGTACTTTTTAGTTTCCAGCCGATGTTCTGCTCGCCGGTCGCACCAAGGTCTTATTGAGGAAACACGAAACTCTAATTTTAGGTCTTCTGACCACTTTGACAAACTTTGCCAAGAATACACCTTACACTACTAAAGCTTAATATAAATGTATGAATAGGTCTTATTGCTATTGTTGCAGTCCGGTCTGAGCTATCCCTATAGGTCGGCCGTTGGTTACTGTTCCGGTATGTTTTGCCAGATCCTTGGACGAAATCAGTATGATGCGGTGACACGGATCGGCAGGTATAATGCCCCTGGTGGCACGGATCTGCAGGTATAATGTCCCTGGTAGCACGGATCGGCAGGTATGATGCCGCTAGTGGAACGAATCGGCAGGTACGAAGCCCCTGGTGGCATTCAATACGGACGGCCGTAGCGCTAACCATAGATCAGCAGGTATCAAAGCCCCTGGTGGCAATGAAAAACGGACTAGAACTTCAATATCGAAGCCCCCTACCGCTGGTTGGTGGGAGGTTTGGTTAGGTTAGGTTAAAGTGGCTGTAATGGATGTAGAAATACACGCTTAGACTAATTGAAGGCCCATTGTGATACCACATGAATCTTAAGGGCTTTCTTCGAAAGCTCAATAAAACCAATTAGGCTGCGCGTACGGTAGTGCGAGAAAGCGATGCGATGCGAGAAGCGTTTTAGATGCGAGATGGTGCGCACAGTAAACGCGACTAGAAGTGTCAAGAAAATGGAGTCTTGTTACATTAGAAAATAATTTTTAAACGAAAATTTATATTTCCGGACGTTGAAGGAAAGAAAAAGGATGAAAAGCATATTTACTTCCAATTAAGAAAGAATAAATTCATCATGTTCTTTATTTAGTATTTTTCATAATAAAAAATATTAACCAAAACAAATTCGAAAACACACAACACAAGCTGGAATAAATAATTTTTTTTTTCAATTTTTCAAACGTCACAATCAAATTCAAAACAAACAATCTCGCTTCAACTCGCTTGAAAAACTGATCGGAAGTGTTTTGAAGCGATTTGCTATGCGAGAAACTCGCTCAAGATATCGCTTCACTGTACGCACGCTCATTTGAATCAATGTTAATATTTTTCTCGCATACAAACCCTTCTCGCATCGCATCGTTTTCTCGCACTACTATACGCGCAGCCTTAGAGTTCCTTACGAAACGTAGAAGATTAATCATATTAATGTGTTTGAGATCGTTTAAAAATCTCGTTTATATGAGCCAGAGCAGGACAGGTGCAGAGGAGGTGAAGAATTGTTTCCTCCTCCTCCTCATCCATACGCCCAGTCACGCGGCGTGTCTTCCTATTAGACTGTACCATATGCTGTACCATATTTGGCGAGTTCATCGGCTTTGCAGTTTCCTGGAATGTCTCTATGGCCTGGCACCCAGTGAAGGTGAATGTTTAACTGTTGTGCCATCTCCATAAGAGACGATATGTTAGGTTAGGTTAGGTTATATGGGCTGACAGTTGATATTGTTACCGTCACACTTAGATCAATGTAGATACCCTTGTGATACCCTGAAGTGATGTAACTTCTGAAAAAGTGGTTTAACCTATGAATTCTACACTGAAAAAACAAACGTTCGTTAATATAAAAAACGGCGTTTATTGACTTGTTATTTATTGTCACAATAAAATTTTTCTTGTCACAATAAACGGTTTATTAAAAAATATGTCAGCGTTTGATAATCGTTTGTTAATACTATTAATGACCATTTATTAAATGAAAAACAAAGAACCTAATCACCGTTTTTTAAAATAAGTAACTTTATTAATTGTCATAAACATTTCATTATTAAAAATAATTAACCGTTTATTGCTATAATAAACAAGATTTTTAAGGTGGTTTCAAAAAGATTTTATCCCAACCTTCATCCAATACCACAACCAAATCTAAAATTTACAAGTCGTTTATTATTTTTAATAATTATATTCACTGAAACAATAAACGTTGTTTATTAAAAAATAATAAACCGTTTACTGTGGTGATAAACAAAACTATTCATTTTCTTGTGATTCTTAGAGTTCACAGATTTTTTTTCGTAACTGTGCTTGTATACGAATGGATTTGCTTGATTAAATAACAATTCAAGGTGCTAGTAGTTCAAAGAATTTAAGTAATCAAGCAAAAGTTAAGGCGCGCGGCGGTGCAATATGGGAGAAAAAGGGACTGTGTATATCGAGAAAACACACACAGTGACACTTGCAGAAAAAAAACCAAAACAAACATCAATAAATAAGAATAAGAACCAGAGAAGTAAATAGATACAGAATTCTCTGATTATTTTTTTTTTTTTGAGAATCAATAAATTCTGTTTATTGGTGCTATAAACGGATTAATTAATATAATAAACGAAAATAATAAACGTTTGTTTGTATTAACAAACGGATTTATTAAAATCAATTAACTCTGTTTATTGTGGTTATAAACGAAAATTATTAAGGGTTAGCAAAGTTTCCAACCATGGTTTCTGCAGAAATGAAAAAAATATAAACGGCGATTTATTGTCACAATAAACCTGTTTATTGGACAAATTCCATCACTAAATTAATTGTCCCAATAAACTTTTTGTTTGTATTTACGTACCTTTTTGGTTCAGTGTATGGTTGATCGAGCCATTTGGTGGACTTGATAAAGTTCAATAGGCGATTGCCTGGGAGTTCAGATAGTTCTTCTAGTTCATTGAAGAAATAGTTGCCTAAGAATTTTGATCTAGTACGGCAGAGTGCTGGACAGTGGCATAGTAAGTGAGCCGTGTTTTCGTGCTCTTCCTCATCGCCGCAGCCTCTGCATATGTCGTCCGTACTAAGCCCCATCTTCTTTCTGTGGTAGCCAAGTAGGTTATGTCCCGTTATCACACTTATGAGGGATTTTAGGGACGGTTTTTTGAGAAGTACCTAAAATCTTATTTGATTTTTTCTTGTCATAATGAGGCCAGAGTTTCCTGGTCTTACCGCAGGTTTCTAGTAGGTTCCATCTATCATTTGCTTTTTGAATGATATTATTACTAATATTTCTTTTTAATTTGCATTGAGGGATTTTGAGGTTATGGTCTATGAGAGAGGGATCAAGTACCGAGCCTTCTCTTGCAAGCTCATCCGCTTTTTCGTTTCCTGGCACACCACTGTGACCGGGAACCCAGCAGAGTCTTACGTTGTGATGCATACCAAGAACCCTTAGCTCTTCGCGACAGCAAGAAACAAGCCTTGACTTGATTTGCGTGGCAGAGATCGCTTTTATTGCTGCTTGGCTATCAATGAAAAAGGTGATATCAGCGTGTGGTATCGCCATCATGGATATTTGATTAGCAGCGTTTTTCACTGCCAAGATCTCAGCTTGGAAGACGCTGCTATGGTCAGGAAGTCTGAATGAACTGGCAAGGCTAAGATTTTCTTAGTAGAAACCTGTCCCTTCCCCAGTAGTCATTTTCAAACCATCAGTAAAGATAGTAAAGTTCGATTCGTTAGTGTAGGGTACACTGTTTTCCCAATCTTCTCTATTAGGGAAGCTGGTAGTAAAGTTTTTATTGAATTCTAAATAAGGGGTCATGTAATCAGTACAAACGTTATTGCCAACGTATTTTGTAAGGATCGTGGTATGGCCGTGTTGACTAGATCTCCAAATATTGGTCTGACTTAGTCGAAGAGCGCTGTTTGCTGCTGATTCTTGTGCAAACAAGTCTATGGGGGTGAGATTTAGGATCGCTTCGAGACCCGCAGTTGGAGTAGTCCTCATCACCCCCGTATGTAAGAGACGATAGACAGTTTTGGACCGTAATTGAGTTTGTAGAGACAGGGATTTTATAGCTGCCCGACTGTCTGAGAAAGTCTGGATATCAAATGTGGATACCACGTTTTCTCTGAGCCAGACACAAGACCTCCTTAATCGCCAAAAGTTCTGCCTGAAACACTCTACAGTGATTTGAAGGCTGAATGAGAGACTTAGTTTTAGTCGTTCAGAGTACACACCTCCACCAACCCCATCACTAATTTTCGAACCATCTGTATAGAAGTGGATTGCCTCGTCTTCCAGGAATGTTCTATTTTCCCAGAAGGATCTGGAAGGTATAGAAATTTTGAAGTTTCTATCGAGGGACCAATGGGAGGACCAATTATTAAATGGTCGGACTTTTCCAGAATAGATCTTTGACCAATATATTTCTAGCTGACTAGTATCATTCGGAGGAGTAGGAGAGGCGATTTTAGCACTATCGTACTAGTCTACTTATAATATTTTCCGAAGGGAGTGAGTGTAAATTGAATAACGAAGTTCAATTCTGTATGGAAAAGTATTTTATATGTCACTTCGTTACAACAAAAGACAAAAATGAACTAGCTTATACCAAAGGAAACAAATTTTTTCTTCCAGGTGTAAACCACTCCATCCCGTTGGCCTTTTTTTTCTTTCACAAGCACGTGTGCACAGTTTCATTTGTTGTTATTGTTCAAATGACCTTTAAAATGCATATGCACCTCCATCTATGATTATATTTTCCAATTAATATTTCAACTGTAAAATTCTTGTTGAAATTAATTCGAATTGCCCTTCCACTGGCGTGAATCTGAATATAAACTTTTCCCCTATTCACTTTAAACGATTGTCAACAAGTCAACAACCAAAAACTTAGTCAAGTCAAGTAGTTTTAAATAAAATATTTCCCTCGTACCGCCCCAAGTTCTGCATTGCGTTCATAGCAACAAAACAATAATAGTAAACTAAAAATGCGATTGTAGATGGCTGTGTGCCATAAGTGAGTTGAGCATACGTCGCTGGCGACGACCGACGCTGAATGCATCCATTTATGCGCTTCTAAACTTGGAATTTAATTTGTTTTTGTTTGAAACGAACTTTACCTAAAACAAAGCAACAAAATGACTCTTTTGGAGGAAATGCTTTTTGCGGTTGGAAGAAGGATGGCGAATAAGTATGGTGATTCATTTAAGTACAAATATTTTTATTATTTTTAACTCCACTGGAGTAAAGTATAAGAGGAGTGCTAAGTCCTTTTTTTCCGGTGAATTTATACGACAGTAAATGAGATTGTCGGTCTTTCCAAACTTAGAATAAAAATCTTTAAAAATATGTCTACGCCACTACTTGGTACTCGTTTTGTTTGCATGGAAACATGAACTTAATTTTTGCATCTGGGGGTGCTTCTAACTTCCGACCTAAATCAGAGGTTTCATCCCAAATTGAACCTAGAAATTATAGCGTAAGCAGGAGTGTAGTAGTAGTAGTGACCAGGGGGTCTATTCTCAATCTGTGAAAATGAGAAATGATAAAAAAATTATCATTTTAGTTTTCACAGAGACTTTTCATTTTTACTTGCGACATATAGAATATATGGCAAGTATTGAATTCGTAAAAAAAAAAAATTTGAGGTAATGATGAGATGTGACATTACGATGATAGAGAAGTCGAAAAAAGTGGGTCCGGCGATTCCGTCCGTCTGTCTGTCTGTCTGTCTGTCTGTAAACGCATCTACAGCCTTAACCTCTGGTCCGATTGACTTGAAACTTGAAAATTAAGGGTTTGAGCAAATTCGCGTGGGTCATTTTTTTGATTTTTTTTTTAAGATCAAAATTTAGGGTAGCCACCATACGATTTTTTTGGCCAAAAATCAAAAGTTTCAATTTTCTCAAAAACGGCTCCTACGATTTTTTTAAAACTTCCTCGAAAATTTTTGTTTAAAACTCTGATGTATTTTATGTGAAAATAAAATTTTTGTATTGCTCCAAAACGGTACCGCCCATAGAACCGTTTTTTTGTTATCAGATTTTCTCGAAAAGTAAAAGTCCGATCAGGGTAATTTTTTTTCTGAAATTACATTTATATTGTTCAAATAATATTTTGTATTCAAAAAAATTTCAAAATTTTTTTTGGATTTTTCAAAAATATTCTTAAACTTTTTTTTAAAAATTCTGTATCTCAAAAACGGATCAATATTAAAAATTGAAATTTACTTATAAAATGTATGGTTTCACATTCTTGAATACTGCATACCCAAATTAATTTTTAGACATTTTCAAAAAATTTAATATATAAAAAATTAATTTAAAAAAAACCGCTCCGACGATTTAAAAAAAAAAATTGAAAAATCAACAATTTCTTAAGAAATCATATGACATAATTTTTTTCAGATTAAATCTTTTTTTGAGGTAGATATTTCAATTTAAATTTTTATATACGAATTAAATTTTTTGTATGAGTATTTGGAATACAGGAGCAAGTTCGTATGACCGAGTCGTGCACATTTTTTCTTTTCATAAATTCGCTTTATGCGATTCTCTAACTTGTTTGTACTAAAAAGTACTAAATGATAAATTCTGTCTGAAAAAAATTAAAACAAACTTCAAAACTTTTCATTTGATAAATTTCATTTCACAAAATAATAGGTTCGTTCGACTAAAATTCGTAAAAAGAGACATTTTAAAGAGTGGGGCCAAATTTTTTCACAGAAAAACAAAACTACAAACAACAAATTTTACCGACATTTTAAATGTCAAGTTTTTTTGTATAGGGTGTCTCAATAAGAATGCACTTTTTAATTTGCAAATAAAACCATGTATTTTATGACAGATTTGTGATATTTTTATTGTATTGTAAAGAAGACATGTTCCGATTAAGTATGGAATAAAATATCCGCCAAATGACCCCCCGGCTCCGATGACAGGCCATTACTCTTTTCATGAAATTTTCCATGACTTTTGCACAGAGATGGGGCTGTATCTACCGACAACACGTTGGATTTCCGATTTGAGCTCAGGAATTGTTTCGGGTTTATTAACATAAACCCTAGATTTCACAAAACCCCAAAGAAAAAAATCGCACGGCATTAAATCGCACGATCTTGGTGACCAGTTGACATCAGAATTTCTTGAGATAATGTGTTCTGGAAATCGTTGCTGCAATAAGTCGATTGTTTCATGTGCGGTGTGGCAGGTTGCGCCGTCCTGCTGAAACCACCTGCTGTCCAGATTCATGCCGTGCAGTTGAGGCCAAATTCCAGTAACGAATGCCGTTCACAGTCACTGTCGAATTAATGTTTTCCGGTTTTCGACAACACTCTCGTTTACAGCAGCGATGTTTTCAAGAGACCGACCAGTACTTTGACGCAAAGGATTCTTAGCATCCATAATTGACCCAGTTTTTTGACCACTCTTAGAATGGTTGACATATTAGGTACACTCTCTCGACTGAAAATTTTGTGAAATTTGCGAAGCGTAACTTTCCCCATTTTTGTAATGAGTTTTTACCATTATAACGTGTTGTTCTTTCAAAAAGCGCTCCATTTTTAGTAATCGAAACAAACAGAGGTGACATCTGTCAAATTTCAGAGTTGCCACTTGCATGACAAAAAAAGTGCGCTCTTATTGAGACACCCTATATGAAAAATTTAAACTTTGAATTTGAATTTATTTATTTACATATTTGCTATTATCAATCAAATTTGACACTTTTCACAAATCAGCCCAAAGAAATTTCTTGGGCTAAAATTCGTAGGTTGGGGAAATGTTTACTCTTTAGTGAGCGCTCTCTTTTACGAAAAACTACAAAACTTTTGAGTACGCGAACAGGATTTGGTTAAATTTCGTAATTTTTCGTAAAATTTTACTTTTTAGGAGGGTACGCGAACGAACCTTATAGGTCCGTTCGCGTACTTTCTGCACTAAAATTCGTAAAAAGACAAATTTTAAAGAGTGGGGGTAAAATTCTCTCATAGAAAAACAAAACTACAAAAAAGTAAGCGAACGGGAAAACAAAAATTTTTACCCACATTTTAACTGTCAAGTTTTTTTGTATGAAAAATTGAAGCTTTGAATTTTAAGTTTTTTATTTATTTCCTATTTTCAATCAAGTTTGACACTTCACAGATCAGCCCAAAGAAATTTCTTGGGCTAAAATTCGTAGGTTGGGGAAATATTTTACTCTCTCGTGAGCGCTCTCTTTTACGAAAAACTACAAAATTTTTGAGTACGCGAATGGATTTGGTTAAATTTCGTAAAATTGTACTGTTTTAGGAGGGTACGCGAACGGACCTAATATAGCTGTGAAAAGAAATTTATCAGATGAAAAGTTTTGAAGCCTGTTTTGATTTTTTTCACAGATAAAGAATCGAATTTATTGTGAAAGTGTGATAGAACTTATCATTTCACAGTTTCACAGATCGGGAATTGACCCCCAGAATCTTGATAGGTAGTCTTTTTTAAGAAATTGCAAATGCCAACGATCTAATTGGTTAGGAACGGTCGCTAAGCAAAGCATTCTTTTAAACGTTTAGAAGGCCGTGGCAATTCTGGTCGGGATCTTCTTTGGCTTGGGTTGGGAGTCATTCCTTTACTAAGCTAGGTGGTGTCGTGTAGTACAGACAAATTGTCGGTTCTGCTTATCTTCAAAACTGGGTGAAAAAATGTGGATCAAAAACACTCCTACTGAGACATTTTTTGTTTAGTATGAGGCACTTTCGAGGTAGCTCTTACATTTTACACGACTTAACATCTGAGTCTCATCCCATTACAAACGATATAGTTGATGTAATAATGCGGGAAAAATTGCAATGGGCTGTAGATAGCTTTAATCTATATAAATCTCCAGGGCCAGACGGAATCATTCCTACCGAATTACAAAATTCTCAGACATGATCATTCCACCATTGGAGACCATTCTGTCTAGCTGTGTAAGGTTGAGATATATTACCAAAGCCTGGCGAATGGCAAAAGTGGTCTTCATTCCAAAAGCAGGGAAACCCTCCCACGTTAAACCTAAAGATCTACAACCATTCAACCTTCCTTCTTAAAACCCTGGAAAGGTTAAATGAAATTCACCTCAGACATAACCTAAAACCATGTCTCCTTTCCATAGGTCAACATGCGTACTCTAAGGGAAAATCTGTACGAACTGCACTTCATTCACCTAGTAACTTTCCTAGATGCATTCAACAACGTCAGTAGTAGTCAATCACAAAAGCAATGAACGAGCTGCAAATAGAGAAATCACTCATGGATCTAATAAGTCTCATGATTAAAAGCAGGACAATAACTTCCAGCATGAGGAGTTTCACTACCACCAGATCGGTGAATCGCGGTACCCCCTCCAAAGTGGGGTCCTTTCGCCTCTTTTATGGAATATGGTAGTAAACGACCTCCTAACATCATTGGAAGCAGAGGATTTCAAGGTGATTGCCTATGCCGACGACCGACCGACGTTGCAATATCTGTATCTGAGAAACACCCTCAAGTTCTCTCGGAACTCCTACAAAATGCCTCTAAACAAACCGACCTTAAGTTTTTCGGAAGTCAACATATTTATGTAGGTAACTAAATGCGTGGATGCAATCAATTAATTTACATAATGCAAAATGCACAAGAGCCCTTCAGTGTAAACAACTACTTATGTCATGTTGATGTTATGAAAAGCATTGATGAACGAAATCACGTTGGCTTTCTTATTGTATAATCCCTCAAGAAAAATGTCATCGAATTGCATAGTCAGCCTAACTATCCAAAGATCAATGCAATATTTATGCCCGTAATGAAAGATGTTATAATTTTGTTTGTCTTTATCGAACATGAAAGATGACATTGATGACATAACATAATTTTCATCCACCAGTTGAAAAAAAATACGAGTGGAAAAATCCTTGACGATGATGCCGGGTTTTGATTAAATTGCAAGAAAAGAAAACAAACTGAAGATATTCAATGAAAATATTTATCTATGCACAAGCTTTTTCGTACGTACGTAATGTGTATGTGTAGGTATATGTGTTTAACAAAATTAGACTTTGTGGAGTGTGGATGCTATCGATCGCTTGACAGAGGGAATGCGATAGAATGAAGTAAATTAAATAAGATAGTTCCCCTTAACAAGGACTTGCTTTTGAGGAGTAATCGCCGAAAAACAAACATGCTTTAACTTCGTCCTCGATTACGTTACGATGTGTCCGCTTCCAATTTGCTTTGAATGACATTTCTCCCTTCATCATCTTCATTCCTTCAAAAACAATAATTAATTTTGTTTTTTGATTTCTTTTTTTACAGCCTGTGATGTTTAAATAAAATACCGATATTTAACTTAAGGTCTGTTTCTTTTATTCAATAATTACTGTACAATTTGTATAGTATTCGCTAATCTTTAAATCGTCGAGATACCGGTAAGTGTTCCTCTCCTGTTTCTGCTGGGCCCTCAATTATGTGTTGTCTCCCTCAAATACTGGTTAGCTACACTTTTTAATAACGGGTATTGCCTACTACAAATGAAACGGGTTAATCTCCACTTGACGTGACCCCTTAAACGTGGGTAATCGCGGTCGAAAACGGTACAATCGCCGCAAAAACGGGTTATCGCTGTATAAACAGGTTGATCTCCACCAAACGTGTGTCGAAACAGGTACAATCGCCGCCGAAACTGGTAATCGCTATACAAACAAATTAATCGCCACTAAACGTGGGTAATCGCGGTCGAAACCGGTACAATCGCCGTCGAAACGGGTTATCGCTGTATAAACTGATTAATGGCCCTTAAAGGGGGTAATCGCGGTCGAAACCGGTACAATCGCCGCCGAAACGGGTTATCGCTGTTTAAACAGGTTAATCGCCACTAAAGGGGGGTAATTGCGGTCGAAACCGGTTCAATCGCTGCCGAAACGGGTTATCGCTGTATAAACAGGTTGATCGCAAGCGCCACCAAACGTATGTCGAAACCGGTACAATCGCAGTCGAGACTGGTAATACACTTACCTTGTTCCTTCGATTGGCTAGCGACTGACTGAATATTTCACAAGAAGCCCCTTACCATTGGTTGGGTTATATATTCAGTAACTTACCTGTGGTCCTAACTCCTCAGCGGTCGACGTCAGCCTGATTCGTATTCAACTCGTTTACTAGTATTAATTCGTATACTTTTGTTCTCGGGTTTCCTTCCAACTTGCTTTTCACTTCTTCTTTTGCCTCTACTAGTCAGCCTTTTTGGAAAAAAACAAATATGAACTATACGTAGGGCGAAGTTAAAAAATACACTGCAATTAAGTTTTCTTTTATCTCCTTATGATTTGCATGGGTTTTGGCCTCGTTTGGTTGAGTGTGAATTCTATACTCGGCGTAGTACAATGTTGCATGTGTTTTTTTCTGTGATTTGAAATTACAAGCTGTGGAGCTGTCAGACAAAGCAAATGTTCAGCATATTCGCACTAGAACTTCCGTTCGGCGCCACATTACGTAACATTGCGTACGAAAGGTGATTTCGAAACTTCATTGTGACGGCATGCATTGAATTCCTATGCACTCGTAATTTTCAGGCGAAACCAATGCGAAATCATGTTTGTATTTCAGACACTACACGCAGTCTCCATTTCCACTGGCCATAAACTATGGCATGCTTTTAAACATGTTCAAAAAAAAATCCAATGGATTGAGGATGAGATGTTTGCCATCGTTTATGGCCAATGGAGAGTGCGTGTAGAGAAATAAAGATTTATGTCTACATACACTTGTTGTGGAGAGACGATTTGTTTTCTTCCTATAGTTGCAAGTCATAATCTATGACAAATCAGAAATAAAGTCAAGAAAGAAAAAATATTGATGGCATAATGTTGCATTTTTTATTATTCAACGTGATTTAAAAACGCTGCGTGAAATAACGCTACGCAAAAGTAATTCTATACCCTAACTTATTCATGCGGTTGTCATGATTAATGCTTGACTAAAGCTTAGGAATGTGCAATTGACTTGTTTCTGATTTTCAATGAGAGCTTAAAGAGCTGAACCGAATGCAGTCGCCAGTCGCCCGGCGACGAAAATGACAACTGTCAAAAATGTGAACTTTGTATGGAAGTCGCCCATTAGCAACACAATGTGTCCTTTGTCTCCCGACTAGTCGCTCAATAGTTGAACTTTTTTCAACTTAGTCGCGCTACGAGTTTGACATTTCCATTCAAATTTCAGATGTCATATTCGTCGTCGGGCGACGGGCGAGGCGATGCATTCCTTACCCGTCTGAGTACTTTAACATTTTCAATATGTACATTTAACATTTTTTATTTTTAAGGAAAACTGAACGATCAATAAAATAATTCCTTTTGAATAATGAACACCTGCTTCATTCTTAACCTACAACTGTCATGAATCATGACACTTACTTCCCAAACTTCCGATTTGCTTAAGAAAATAGCCAGCGGCAGCGTGCCCAATGATTTATTAAAATACAAATCAATTCCTTAATTTATTCCTAACATAATAACACGTTAGTTGAAGTCGCAGAAAAACAATATGAACACGATTAGTCAGCGGCTGTCAATATGGAGTTGGAGAATACTTAATGTTAATTTAATAGTGTGTCTCTCCCATGTCTAATAGTCTCCACGTGCTTTAAGTTAGGCAGATTTTTGTTTGTATTTGAGGTTTGAAGAAGCCCTTGAAAGAAGTCACAACACGCAGTTTTAATTTGCAAATTTGTTTGTTTATGGTTTGGTTGGCGCCTGACCCCCTACAAGCAGGTTAATGTTTCTTTTTAATTGACCTCCTGACAATTCGTGTAGGCATCAAAGGTTAAGATTTTTGGTAATGGTATAACATTTACCTACACAGAAAGAAATCGAAGATCAAATCAAGAAAAACAAGCGGTAAATCACGAAAAATGAATCTAGTTATGGACCTTGGATTGGGAATCAAATATTACGAATTCGTGTTTGTAATTTACGAAAAAGAGGAAAATGAAGACATTACGACTCAATAGTTGTAATTCTACACTTTTGAATCGCAACTAAAAAAAGCATTTATGATTCAGAAGCGTAATTTACGATCAGCCTGTTGTTAATTTACATTTGGCTTGTCAAGAATTACGACTCAAAAGTTGTAATTCTACACTTTTGAATCATAACCAAAAAAAGCATTTACGATTCAGGAGCGTAATTTACGATCAGCCAGTTGTCAAAATTACGTAAATTATCCGTTTTGTTCCCCCCCCCCCACACCATCCCAGTTTCGGGGGGATCTCGCCTCTTTTTCTCTCTCTTTTCCTCGCCCTTCCCCCTGTACTATATTCTCCCTTCCTCCGTACTTCCTTCTCATTCTGCAGGAAATATTTTTGTAAACTACGATTGTCTAAGATCAATTCGTTCATTAAGCTTCAAGAGCTTTGTTTTTTAGAATATTGAGATCATAAATCTCGATCTTTGATTTTGTAAATCAGAATTATTTAGTACAATTTATATCATGCTCCAAATGTTTAAAATTACGAATACAAAATTTGTAAATTGCTCTTACAATGGAAATCTAAAATCATGACATTTTTTCGTAATTCTCAAATTATACAGTTTTGTAAATTTAGACGGAATAAAGATTGAATTACAATTTTGACTCTCATTTTACGAAAAAAGGGGGATGATTTACAAAAAAAAGATTTTTCATAATTTACGACATGGAAAATCGTGATTACTGATTTTTCATTTCTTTCCGTGTAGACATGAAATTTGTATGATTCAATTTTTTTGACGTTTTTTGTGAGCGTTCAGATTTAGAAATGCGCAGTTATCTATTCGAACTGTCAAACAAGCAAATGTCAGTTTCATTTCATTTCACTTGACGTTTTCTTATTTTGGACTTAATCTTATATCCGACAAGTAACCTACTCATACAAACAAACAAATCGAGTGCATTGGAAACACCAACTTCCGATGACAATGTAGGCATACTTGAACGCAGCCCGTCACCCTAAATGGAACTACGCACTGACCTTTGAGCAATATTATCTTGTTCATATATTTGAATATTGAAATAGCTAGTTTGCTCCGAGTAATTAATGATTTCAATGTACGCCTTCATTTGAAATTGATTACTCTAAAATACAAACAGCATTCAGTACCTGTTTTAAGCATTAACCGTTTGTATATCTATCGGCAAACACTAATATGAATTTCTGTTGTACGGCATTATGGCTAGATTTATCTTTTAATTAATGAATATTTGTATTTAAATGTGTACACACACGTTTTCATGGTTATTTGGCATAAACTATTCTTAAATGGTTTGGTCAGGCAAATAACTCGGAGTGACACATTTGCTTCGAACGACACAGCGTTTTGGGGGATTTGGCTATTTGTGTGTGATCAAGAAAGAAGGAAGAACCATTTTTGCTTCTTGTACACAACCAGAGGTTGATTAAGAGGTTCTTAATAATATTTGGCGTAAACAAATTTGTCAAACACTTTGGGATGACAGATGGGCAAAAATGCTTAATATGTAAAAATAAGCGTGACGGAAATACCAAAGTAGGTACGCAATTTCTGCGTATTGAATAAATATAGAAGTTCGAGACGAATTGGGATGAGCTATTTTGAAATTGACAATTGCACTGCGTATGTAGAATCGTAGAGTAGGGTTGCCACACTTTGTTTTGTTCGATCCACCAAGAAATACAGAAATACAGTCTGTTGTGGACTTGGGCCTCAATGAACAGTCTCCGCAAGCCAGCTCGGTCCCAAGCTAGCTGTCTTCAGTTTTGCACTCCAAGTTGATTGAGGTCCTCTTCTACTTGGGTGCGCCACCGGAGTCGCGGACTTCCTCTACTTATACGTCCCTCGGAAATAATGTCGAAGGCTTTCTGGGCCAGTAAGGGAGTCATTGAAGCATTTAAGGTACGAATTTTTTTTACTGTGAACCGATTTGCATGAAATTTTGGAATTAGGCTCGTCTTACCCTTAACTTCAAAAGTGAAAATGATTTGAACTCCGCCACCACCCTAGGGGTGGTTGCCACCCCTTCTCGGAGGTGATTTTGTTTTTTTTTTTTCAAAATAACCTCGGATATCGATAGAAGGCTTAATTTTGAGTAAAAAATCATCTATAAAATTTTTCCAAAAATCCAATACTTTTCAAGTTATTGGCAGTTGCAAATTCGAAATTTTTTCACGTTTTTCATTTGTTTTTTTGCAAATATCTCCAAAAATATACGTTTTATCGAAAATTTTATTGAGAACAAAACTGTAGCAGGTAAGACAATGAACAATTCGGTTTTTTATAAAGTAT
The DNA here is from genome assembly GCA_943590905.1 of Sphaerophoria taeniata. Lineage (NCBI taxonomy): Eukaryota > Metazoa > Arthropoda > Insecta > Diptera > Syrphidae > Sphaerophoria > Sphaerophoria taeniata. Next base: position 3,274,679 of record OX016540.1, read on the forward strand.
TCTAAGTGCAATATTAAGCTAGACATTAAAGACTAAAGCCGTTTTTTGCTTTGTCTGAAATTTAATCGATGTGGTCAATGCCATATAGCGGCGAGCAGATGCATTTTATGCATTCTAATACAAAAGGGTTTTATAGTGCTTGAAATAAGCTTTAAGATGAGCACTATTAAAAGTCTGTTGCACGTAAGATAAATGAGCCTTATTGCAAATAAGGGGAGCATCTAATGTTTTCTTTGTTTTAAATCAATGGGTTTCTTAAGTGCCATTTTCACCAAAATTAAAGTTAATTGTATTCCGCCTAGAATTAACTTTATTATGAAGAGTTTGATAGATAGTATCAGTTTGGCTGCTTCAGGACACATATTTTTTAAAAAAACTCGCGATTAAAAAAAAAACGAAATTTCAAATAAAAAAAAAAAACACTTTTTTTCATAATATCTCAAAAATTACGACAGATACGTATAAAAATGTTAAGATTAAAAATTTAGGTATTTTTCTGACAAACAATTTGGTTTTTTTTTCTGTCAAACAAAAATTGACGGAGATATGATTGTTTAAAGAGCGCGTGGCAGCGCAATCACAGCCTCTCTTAAGCCCTTTAGCCCTTCACCGTTTTGAAAAAAAAGTTTTTTACTATATATTGCAATGAAGGATGTTGTAGCTCTCTTAATTACCTTTACAATGGTTTTTTATAAATTGTGATAGCATAAAAATTGAAGGAGTTATGGTCCAAAAACTTATCTTTTTTTTTCTTCTTAGTAACTGAAAATTTCGGAGTGTTAATATTGCGAATTTTCAATTGCCAATAACTTGAAAAGTATTGGATTTTTTTGAAAAACTTTATAGATGATTTTTTGCTTAAAATTAGGCCTTCTATCGATATCCGAGGTTATTTTGAAAAAAAAAAATTCACCCCCGAGAAGGGGTGGCAACCACCCCTAGGGTGGTGGCGGAGTTCAAATAATTTTCACTTTTGAATTTAAGGGTAAGATGAGCCTAATTCCAAAATTTCATGCAAATCGGTTCACAGTAATAAAATTTGGAGGTCAGGCCGTATTTATCCCTTCAATGACTCCCCTACAAAGCATTCGTGTCCATTCGCTCTAAATGACCGAGCTTAATGAGTCTCTGGACCTTGACTCTTCTGGCTAGTTCCATGTCGCTGTACAACCCGTAAAGTTCGCTGTTGTATCTTCCTCTCCATTCCCCATCAATGCACACGGAGCCAAAGATGACCCGAAGAACTTTCCTCTCGAAACAGCCTGAGGCACATTAATCCGATTTTGTCAAGGTCCATGCTTCTGCACCATACAGCAGAACTGGAATGATGAGGATGCTATACAGTTTTAGCTTAGTTGCTCGAGAGAGGGCTTTTCCACTCAGTTGCTTTCTTAGCCCAAAGAAACAGCGATTAGCAAGAGTTAGTCTTCGTCTGATCTGGGCGCTGGTGTTATTGCCTGTGTTTATAGCGGAGCCTACTCCTCTTCTACCTCGAACTTATATGCGTCTGTTGTGACGATCTGTCCGAGCCATCGGCGTTGGGTGTCCTTCCAGTGTCTGCCGCAAAGTGAAAATTTGGTCAATGGTTGACTTTCCTGGTCTGTACCACATTGATAAGGACCAATCAGATTGTTGACGAAAGACTTTAGACGTGAGTTCTCCATCGTCATTTTGCACAAGCGAACGAGCTTGGCAGGGATGCCAAACCTAGGATCTTGAAGGCGATTTTAAGTAGGCTAATTCCTCCGTTGTTGGCGCAGTTTAGAGGATCTCCCTTTTTCAGGATCGGGCAAACAATGCTGAGGTTCCATTCATCGGACATGAATTACATATCTTACAGATGATTTGGTGCATGCTCCTATCTAGATCGTCGCCTGCTGCTTTGAACAGCTCGGCAGCTAGACCATCAGATTTCAGCCGTGATATTGCGGTTTCACTCCTTCTAGGTCGGGTTCACGGAATTATTGGCTATCATCGTATCCGATGAGAGGCTTCTGCCTGACGGCGGTATTTTATTCGTCGTCGCGTTACACAGTCTACAGAAGTGGTCTTTCCAAATCCCCAGCATCGACTGCGATTCTACTATGGCATGACTCTGCAGGCATCGGTTCTTGCTCGTCGACCTTGAACCAGCTGTTTTACCTTCCGATAAAACCTCCGATCTTCATTCCTGCTGTTGACTCTCTCAACATCCTCGATCTAACGCTTCTCTCATCTTTTCATCGTAGAGCTACGAGCAACTCTTGTCCTTTTATGCAGCGCAGCTCTGTATGCCTCCTGCTTGGCTGCATGGGCCTGTCTGCATTCTTCGTCAAACCAAGGCCTTCTGAAAACGAGCACATTAGAGGCGGCTTCCCGGTCCCACCCATCACATTTCCTGGATAGCGGTAATGTCTGCTTTGTAGCAGTTGAGGGTCTCCGTTAATTGTTCGTCAGCACACGGTCTATTAAGGTTCCTAACATTCCACGTGCATATCCGAAATTCGTTGTCCTCCTTCTACTCTTAAACCGTAAAAAAGTGATATGAAGTGGCAGCACTGTTTTTCTTTTTATTACCCTAAATGTCAATATATCTAAACAACTTTTTCAATTTTCATAGGTCGGCCGTTATTTAACGAACAATCGGTAGTTATGTTACAAGGACCTTACCCACTACATTCACGATGAACTAAAACAGAAAACCACTGAAAGGATAGTCTTGGTGTGGATGCTGCGGAATCAGTTCCCTGTAAAAAATCACGTATATTTAATTAAACAAAGTTTTTCTTAGTATTAAAAAAAAAACATAAATTGTATCCATAATTAAATATCATCACTGTTGTTGTTGTTGCTTGTTGCATTTTTCCCAACGCCAACAAATTCAAATTAAATCCAACGCCATTTCATCATTCAGCAAGTTCTGTACTGAATTGAAGAACCTTCCCTGAGAATCCAGCACAATCCCTGCGTGTGCACGCACCCGCACGACACCCAACCCTCCACAACAACAACAAAAACAAACAAACAACAGCAGCCCCCCCGAGTATTGTCGGCGGCAATGCTGAATAGTGGAAACAGTACCTCGGCTGGCAAACAATACGATACATCACCCCGTGAAAGTGGCGACGATTCAGAAGATGAGAGTGAAATCCTGGAGGAAAGTCCGTGCGGTCGTTGGCTCAAACGGCGCGAAGAAGTCGATCAGCGCGATGTGCCCGGCATCGATTGCGTCCATCTGGCAATGGACACCGAAGAGGGTGTCGAAGTTGTGTGGAGTGAAATGCAGCTATCGGAAACAACTGATTTGAAAGAACAAGAAGCCCAAATGCGTCAGATATTCGAGAGCTTACTGCATCTGGAACATGAGAATATTGTGAAGTTTCATCGTTATTGGACAGATATGAAAAGTGACAAACCAAGAGTGAGTTTTTTTTGTCTCTTTCTAAATGAAATGTTCTTACACGGCTGTCACTGCAGGTCATATTTATAACGGAATATATGTCATCTGGTTCATTGAAACAGTTCCTGAAACTAACCAAACGGAAAGCTAAACGACTGCCTCTGCAAGCATGGAGAAGATGGTGTACGCAAATTCTATCAGCACTAAGGTTGGTATTTGAATGCGTTTCGATTCCTTAATTCTATTAAAGTTTAATTTTCTTTAGTTTTATTTTATTAAAGTCTAAGTTTTATTTTAATAATGGTTCTTGCCGGTACAAAAGAAAGAATAAGACTGATTTATATTTCGAAAAAAAAGAAAGAACTCTCTGTCGCAAACGTCAAACAGCATCGATGACGTTTTACTCTTCGAACATGAGTCGATGATGTTTGACGTTTCGAACATTGAGGGGTAGCTTACATTAGAATTAAAACTACAAAAAAAAATTATAATAATTCCTCTATTTCATGTTCTGTCGTGTTCTTTCAGTTACTTGCATTCCTGTACGCCGCCAGTTATACATGGCAATTTAACCTGTGATACATTATTTATTCAACATAATGGCTTAGTAAAAATCGGTAGTGTAGTTCCCGATGCAATTCATTTAAATGTGAAAAAGAGTAAAGAAATGACCGACAGCCGGCATCTAATGGCGCCCGAATACGAGCGAAGTATGTTCCTCCTCCCCCTCCTTTTGTATAAAAGATGACAAAGATTTGTTCTTAGATTTAACACCTGCTGTGGATATATATTCCTTTGGTATGTGTGCATTAGAAATGGCAGCTTTAGAAATCCAAGAAAATAGTGACTCGAGTTCGGTGAACGAAGAGAGCATCCTGCGTACCATCAACAGTCTGGAATGTGAACTCCAAAGGGACTTAATATTTAAGTGTCTTAAACGTAATCCAGCCGAACGTCCCAGTGCTCATGAGCTACTATTTCATCCGTTGCTATTCGAGGTGCATTCGTTAAAGTTGCTTTCAGCGCATTGTTTAGTTTTTTCACCGAAAACAAGAAGTAAGAAAGTTTTCCTTTTGTAGTTTTCAGTTTCTCATTGGTTGGTTTTTTTTCTTTAGCACAATTTTCCGAAACGATAATCGACGAAACGATGCAACGATGCAGTCGACCAGAAATCATATTGGCTAGTATTACACGGGAATCGGGAGAGATTTGCTATCGACTGTCCGATGTGCCGTCAGCGGATAAACTGGAGAAATTCGTCGAAGATGTCAAGTAAGAATCATTTAGAATTGCTCCAACATTGACTCTAATCCTAAACTCTTATACTTTCTAGATTTGGAGTCTATCCCCTGACAGCATTTGCAAACAAAAAGGCTCGGCAATTCCGATCACGAGCTGTATCACCAGAAACAACCAATTCGGTTAAATCTGAGACCCCCGAATCGGTGGATGTTGAAACCCGTCGAATTGTAAATATGATGTGCAGTGTCAAGGCGAAAGAAAACAGCCATGACTTATCGGTAAACATTACAAATTGAATATATTTATTTTTCTTACTTACTTACTTACTTAACCGGCTCACAATCCATGGAGGATCTCAGCCTGAGACACTGCAGCCTTCCATCGGGAACGGTCCCTCGCATGCACTCTCCAGTCTCCGAAACCAGGCGCTCTGTCATTCGCAGTCACTTGGTCCTTGTACCGTATGTTCAGTCTTCCTTGTCGTCACGAACCTTGGGGCTGCGATGAGAAGACTTTCTTGGCTGGAGCGTAGTCGTCCATTCGTTCGATGTGGCCGAGCCAATGTAGTCGTCTTTTCTTGGCTTTCTGGACTTCATCCACACCTTGGTACAGCTCGTACAGTTCTCAGTTGAACCACAGATAATAAATTTATACAGATATCTCATCCCTGCAGAAAAAAATGAAACATATTTTGCTCTTAACAGACAACGCCGTAACAGACAAGGAGCTTTTTGAAGCTTTTTTCCATGCCTAAGTATTCGTTTATGGGCAATGAGGCGAGCGAAAATAGATTTTTAATGCATTAAGTGAATGCGTTAAAGCTTTTGGAAAAAGCTTTTTTTTTTTGGTAGCTTTCGGTTTCATATATCATTTCTCGCCATAAGGGTGAGAGGCGTGAGACATCTGTATAAATTTATTATCTGTGGTTGAACCTTCTTCTCCATTCGCCATCGTCGGATACGGGACCGAAATTGCATGCATTCTTCTTCCAAAACTTTTTGGATGACCTGGTGCATGCGGTTCAACAAAACACCTCCTCCATATTTAAAGAGCTCCGAAGGTATGCCATCCGATCCAGCGCTCGCATTTGTTATTTTTAGCTTTTGGATGGCTCTTTCTACCTCTTCTGTGCTGGGGGCTGGGACTGGGTCTTCATTGACTGGTCTTGCTTCTCTTTCGTCATTGGCTCGCTCGACATTATGCGCATTCAGCTGCTGTTGGAAGTGCTGCTTGAAAACATCTACAATTCCCTGTGCTTCGGCGACTAGGTTTCTTTCACGGTTTCGAAGAGTCTGTGTCCCGGTTCTAAAACCAGAACCTAATTGCCTCGACATTTTAAAGAAACGTCGTGTGTTGTTCTTGGCCCGAGATTTTTCTAGATCCTTTTAGATGAGAAACTGCGGTTCTCTCTTCTTCCTTCGCAGGGTCTTTTTCTCATTTCTCCTTTTTGTTCCTTGCTGCTCTTGTTTTCCGATGCAACATCTGCAAACGTGCATTTTCCGTCTCTCTTTTCATCTTCATACCACGGGTTCTTTTTCGGAGTGGCTGATAACAGTGCTGTCGTTTCAAAAATACAATGGGGAGTATTTTCGAATTATTTTGAGGAGTATTTTCTATGTTTGGGTAGTATAATGTTTTAACTATAGGAACTTAGCCCGATAAATCGCCTCCGGAAAAAAGTATCACTTATAATGGGTTTTGCAGATCGTTTTGAAGTTTCAAAAATGATGTGGTTGAAGTTTATTAGCAAACTATAGTTTCTTATAATTTTTTGGGAGTTCTGATACCCAAATTGTGTGTTTGTCGGATAGGAGGAGCCTTTTATTCAATCGAAGTTGTCTTCATTAGAGGCTGTCACTCTCAAATTATTGTTCTCAACTGCCAAAAAACTAAATTAGATCATTAAACATACGTACAATTTTCTGTAAGATATTGTGTGTTTTTTTTGCATTTAGTAAAACACTTTTTTTAATTTAACAAATATTAAAGTTATCATCATAAAGTGAAGAGAAAATTACGAAGACTTGGGCTTTGAAAGTATGAATAGAGTAGGGAAAAAAAAGTTTAAAAATCTAATTGACTAGTGACTATGCACTATCTATATCCACACAATTATGTATTGTATTGTATTTATTTTTAAGGGTTCATACTCTTTCCCAAGTGATTTCTTTGATTATCGGGTCTACGAACACAAAAGTAGTTTCCTGTATCGTCATTTTGGCCTGGTACTTCCTAGAGAACATTTTTGCCGGAGGAGGCTATTATGTCATTATGAAGAGGTATCTGTCGTCTTTTTTCTTCTTGATTCAGAATTTCATCGCGCAGCTGCTTGCACCGTCTCCAAAAGCAACAAAAAAATCATGTTTTTAACATAACTACTCCAAATTGTTATGAGTTTCCAAGTGGCTACTACTTTCAAATTCAAAACTCTGAATTAAAAGTTACGTAAGTAAAGAAAAACAATCTTCAGCTTGACTTTAAAATTCAACTCTTGAGTTTGTCAACTGCAAAGGTCCACAAGTTGAAATAAGTGAAGAAAACGGCTCCAAATCAATTGTTTTTGCCTATAATTCTTTTTCGCTAGTTTCCCACTTTTCTGACGAACTGATATTTAAAAGTTCCCCAAGTTGTCCCTTAATTATAAATGCATGCGACAAAGGTCTTGTGATTAAAAAGGTTAGGTTTTCTTACAGTTCTATATTTATAATAATTCCACCAGTTGAATTTTATTTATTTTATTTCAAAATGTTTAATCTAGTTTTCATGTTTTCAACTTTTACCTTTCTGTTAATGCTTATAATTTCGTTTCTGGATCTTCAGTGTAGGATGTAGTGATCCAAAATCATTAACGTACCTATAAATACAGACTTAAGTGATCCTGATCATGATCCATAAAAGCGTGTTAAAAAAAGGCAGGCTCATTTTTTCAACATTTTCGAGTAGTAAAGGTGTGGAATTAGGTGTGTGGTTTAAGGAACCTTAAAATGTTGTTTTATCTCATACTACATGGAATATAGGTAGATTTTGTTCACTAAGTTTGGGGAGTATATTTCGTCTAAGGGTAGTAGAGTAGCATTTGACTCTCGAAAGGAGTAAAATACTACTATAGTAGCAAAAACGACAGCAGTGGCTGATAACTAGGGCAACCAAAAATATGCTCTATAAAAACCATTTATAGCGCTATAAATATGCTCTAAAAAGCCAATTATATGCTCTAAAAAAATTTTAAATAGCAAAAAATCTTAAATTTCGTGTTTTTTACTATAGTTTATTGACTTGTCAAAAAAAGAAAAACAAAAAACAAAGGTCAAAATATCTTTAGAGACACATAAAAGAAAAAAAAAACGAAAACATAAAAAGCTAAATGAATACCAAAAATCAAAAATGGAAACCAGAATAATAAAAAAAAATTTGTTAAAGTTTCTGTTGCAATAAAGGAAAACAGTTTTACTTGAAATTTTTCTTTGAAAACATTTTTTAGCTACATCATCCGCCAGTTATACGGGCAAACTTTAATGCCATTATTTCAGATGCAGTTTTTTTATAGGAATAAGTTCTGCCATAATAAACAATTTGAGACCTCTAATTTTTCCGAAATATCGATAACTTTTTTTATTTTTTCGATATTGGAGTCGATGGTATTAATTTTAACTTGGGCACCGATCAATAATTTTATGTTAGCAGTAGGCTGCTTGTTTCCAGTTATGCAATACATTTCAATAAAAATGTATAATTGGATGATAGAAATATCAAGGCACGTTTAATGCCACTTCATTAAAACAATTTTTTAACAACTCGTTTTGCAGCTGATTTCTCTTCATGTAGTGTTTCGAAAAGGCTTTCCACTTTTTTTTAAACATTTCTACACAGTAAACTGCTTCCCACCAAGATACCCTATTGGTCGTAATCGTTTGCGAAGGAAGTGGTGTTTCCGCTGCAATATCCTTGTATACCCTTATTCTTGACGGAGCTTTTAGACACTTTTTTCACGTTTGCGATAAAGATATCAACTTCTGGAAATCAAGTGACATGCGTTACTTTTGGATAAAATACTTGAATAGCATTGCGAATTTTTCGAAAAAAAGTAAAAAAAAAATATTTACTCTAACATTTGCAACAAAAAATTACAAATAATGATGAAATATGCCAAAATATGTACTTTAAAGCAAAATATGCAAAAATATGCATTTATAACAAAATATGCTAAAATATGCTCTAACGAATAGGGTCCAAAATGTTTGTTTTTCATGAAACGTATTTCTATCTTGTCAATTGTCAAATTCGACGTTCCAAAAAAAACATGCTCGAGCATATTTTTGGTTGCCCTACTGATAACCTATGGTTGTCTCGACTACATTTTAAATTATTTCGCGATATTGGTTCCACAAGGTGTTGACATCTGTGGTAGGTATTTGGGAGGACGGTGGAGAGTCGCTCACTCAGGCGTTCACTGTAGTCTCTGGCATTAACCGGAGTGCTAAGGCAACCGATGTAGAACTTCTTTCATTGGACCGCACGAGTTTTTTTTTTTGGCGTTTGATAGTTGAGCTCTAAACTTTGCCACTACTAGAAAGTGATCAGGGTCGACATTTGATCCTGGGAAAGTGCGCACGTTCAAGATGTTGGATGCGTGCCTTGCGCCGATTAGCGCATGGTCGATTTGATTGGTGGTTCAACCATCCGGAGATCGCCAGGTTGCTGTGTAGGTCTTTGGTCTTGGATACCAAGTGCTACGAGCTGCAGCAAAGTTGATTAGTCGGAAGCCGTTATCTGTTGTAACACCGTGGAAGCTGTGCTTTCCAACTAATCCCTCAAAGATGTCTTCCTTCCCGATTTTTGCATTGAAGTCTCCGAGTACGATTTTGACGTCGCCGTCGGTCGTACTCTGAACAGGCTCCGTAGGGTCTATCCAGGAGGTCGTAGAAATCCTCCTTGCTAGACTCCTCAGCATCATCGGTAGGGGCGTGAGCACATATGTATGTATTAGTGTAGTGTGGACTTGATGCGGATTACAGCCAGGCGATCACTAATTGGCTCGAATCAATGACTTTCGACCTTAGTCGATTTCTCACGACGAATCCGCATCCAAATATGTGCATTCTTTGATGACAGCTGTAATAAATGTCCCAATTTTTCCTTTTCATTGTCCCTGATCTTATCCATCGTATATCCTGGATCGCAGTAATGTCTGCCTTATACAGGACAGATTCAAGTTTTTGAGTTGCAACTGGAGTGTAGAGTGTTCTTACATTCCAGGTACAAACTCTCAATGCGTAGTCCATTGTCGTTCCGGGTCTGGCTACCGTAAGAGGGGGGGGTCATTATCCGAGGCTCTGCCTCTCTCTCTCATAACTTCATGTTTTTTACTGTGGAGGGGTTGTTAGCCCCTCGCACTAACCTCCAAATTTGTAGGGCTGTTGTTTAACTGCTTCTCTTTCTCCGTTTTGCACTCGCGCTAACAAGTTTTGCAAGTTATATCCAGTACCCAGTGGTTACCACTTGGATGTAGCAAAAGATACAGCATATGCCCTCAGATCCTACAACACCCAACCATATATTTATGTTTTTTTTACTTAATCAAAATATCACTCTAGATGACGATACTTCTTCGAATGGATGACAAAATGAATCGCCAACTTACTTGTCAAGTAACGGATTCTGACACTGCTGCTGATCTGACCAGTGAACTGGTGCGATTGGGTTTTGTGCATCTTGTAAGTTGCTTCAGTTTTTATTTTCTTATATTTTCTCATACTCTTTGTTCTGTTTTCAGGAAGATCAAGAGAAAATCTGTACCCTTCTGGGAGATACGCTTCGTGGTACATTTGCCAATCAACATCAACATCATGCAACCCTAGAACATAGTGCTTTAAATGAACCATCTAGTGATAGTGGGATCAAGAGTGTCTCATCAAATCCGACGGGTGAGTTTCTGTCAAAATCATACAAATGAAATAGACACATTTTTGGACACACTACAAAACATACACATTTCCAAGTTAATTTTCAAAACAACCGAACATCAAATCAGTCATTTCACTACTTCAGTTCAGTCAGAGGTCAACTGCTTCCACTACTTTTTCCTCATCATCTTTATTAATTTTATCTGCGTTTTCATTTTCTCACTCGCATTCGCATCCAATCGCTTAATATCGACTTCGACTTTGTGTACAGCTTTTGATCAAATCAAAACAAGAAAATTATATGAATGTGTAGGTGTTAGCTTTGGTCTCTATAAAATAAAAAAAAATTAATATTCCATTTCTGGAACCTAAATTGGTGCGGGAAGGACACGATAACAAACCTTTGCTGTTATTTCGTTTCAGAAGAGATTTGCTGAGAGGAAACCTTGAAACGGGACGATTTATCGTTTCGTTCTACTACGAAATTTCTTCAAGGTAACTACTACAACTACTACTACTACTACTACTATGTTTTTTCTCTAATCAAACAAACAAACAAAAAAATATCGTAGGGTTTGGGTTTGGTGTTCTAACTGTCGTAATTTCATAGAAAACAAACACAAACAAACAAACCAATAAAAAATATGAATTTGATATTGTTAACTGTGTTTATTTTTAGTGCATTAGAATTGTTGTCTTTATTTTTTGTGGAATATTTTGTTTACGAAATACAAAAAACACTTAATTGAATTTACAGGATTTTGGAAAAAAGCTGCAATACTGTGGCATGCCAGTAGGTTAGCAAGTAAGTGCCCCGCTAGACTTACAAATCAACAATTTTTGTTTGCTTCTGTTAAAACAGTTTTATTGCCATTCGCTTCATTTTATTTGAATTTGATGTTTGAATTTGACACAAAAAATATATGAAGTTTCGTTCATGTGTAGAATCCAACATTTCCCTTGAATCATGTCTTTTTGGGTACAGTATTTATACGTAGTTACGGAGAATTACAGAAGCCTTTGTATATCTAGATCTGCTTTGCAAACTACAGGGTGCGCCAGAGAAACTTACTTATTTGAAAGGTCAATAAAAAAAAGTACTTCAGTTATTGTTTTAAATTTTTTTTTTATTTGAGAATGCAATATCCCAATTTTTTTTTATGCAGTCTTAAAAATGACATCGGATAAATGGCGACCCCCATTGTGCATACACTGATGAAGTCGATTTTTGAAAATCGTATCCACTCTTCGCAGCATATCAATCGGTATGTTCGGTAAATCGCGTTCAGTTAATTCTTGCACAACAGCCAATTTATAGGGATGAAATTGAAGGTCTTTATGGAGAACTCGTCGAACAGTGGTGTCAGAAATTCCCATAGCAGCTGCGTGTTTGCGAGCCGAACGCCGGGGAGAACGCACAACTGACTGCCTCACTCTTTCGATATTTTCCGGAGTTCTGATGGTCCGTTGAAGTCCATTTCTGGGTTTAGCGACACTTCCACACTCCCAAAATGAGTTAACCCACGACAGAATCGAATTACGGCCAGGAACGAGTCTGTGAGGAGGAATTTCAAAGCGAGCGCGGAAGGCACGTTGCGTAGCAACAAGTGAGCGACCGTTAGAAAAGAAGCTCTCAACTGCGAAGGCCCGCTGCTCTCTAGACCAGAGCATGATGGCAACTGACTGGAGGGAGAAACAAACTTGGGAACTTCCCCTTCCAGATGCGCCCCCTCTTGCCCCTCTACCCGCCCAACTCACCGCTCGGGAATTTTTTCAAATAAGTAAGTTTCTCTGGCGCACCCTGTACAATGCTGTGTTTAGCTGAGTTAGTAAGCCTATAATTTATTGCTCTTTAAACTAAATGCTATCCATTAATTTGAAAACAGTTCTTTGAAGTTGACTATTGTCGATGTAACTGGTCCTCCGTTGAACATTGAAATACTCCAGTTGTCGATCGCCTTGTTTCAGATCTCCAGCGTAATCAGCATCACCGTAAAAACTCAATTCTTGACAATTATCACCTGCTGGATATTTGATTACAGCTTTGCTGGTCCCGCGAAGATATCCAATCATCTTTGTTAGGATTTTCTATACTTCTTGCAGCAACTTACTACAAATGCAATGTGTGGTCTTTTTGCTAAATACCATAAGCTTCCAACAGCTTCTCTATAGGGAACTTCTTCTTTAACATTTTCGGTTTTTGAATTTTCTTCCTCCCGACTTGCAGGCATTGTTACAGAATTGCATTTGTTCATATTAAACCGTTCTAACCGGTTTTGATCCATCACTTGTTATTTCAATCTTCATGCCAAGGTAGTTTTCAAGAGTTCCGATTGTGATCTTGAATTCTTTCTTGAGTTCATTCATGAATTCTTGTATTTCTTTGATATTTCCAAGTATCAGGCCATCGTCAACATAAATGGCAACATAAAGAACTCTTCCCTTTTCATTACGATAAAATAAACATGAATCTGTTTTAATGTTTCTTAAGCCAGTCTTCTTCATAAATCCCAAGAAACGTTTATGCCAGCATCGAGGAGCTTGTTTCAATCCATATAAACTCCTTTTCAACTTACAGATTCTTCCGGTTCCATCTTGAAAACCTTCAGGTTGTTCCAGATATACTTCCTCCTCAAGCTCACCATATAAGAAAGCAATCTTCACATCGAACTGTTGTATGCTTACCTTATTTCTTGCTGCTAAAGCTAAAAGCAAACAACTGTATCATTCCTTGTTACACGACTAAACATTTCAGTATAATCGATGCCTTTTTGTTGTACCTACGTAACTTTTCGCAACGTAGTGTTCGTGGCTTAGTGGTTGGGTGCGTTGGCTGCTAAGCAGAACGTTCGTGGGTTCGAGATCTACTCGTGTCCATAGTTTTTATTTCATCTTTCAAGGGCACTGCCTCTTGCGAAGACAGAAAGTGATTCGCTTTACTTGGGAACAGGTCTTGGTCTTCTTTTAACTTCTTCTAAAAATGTTTCATTCTCATTAGATTCTTCTGAACTATCTTCACTTTCAGCGTCTTGATAATCTGATTCATTTTGATTTATTTCTTCTTCGTTGTTAGAATCTTCTTCAATATTAGTTGAAACCTGGATAGCTTCTTTGTCTTCAAGTTCTTCTTAAGTTAACACAAACTCAATTTTTTCTTTTTCTTCATTTTCCTCTTGATCTTGACAAACATTTTCAGAACTTTCATTGCAAAGCTTTTCAGGCTTGAAAATGCCGTCATGGCTAAGAATGATTCTTTTCAGTTTAGGAACCCAAACTCTGTAACCATCTTTTTCATTCAGATAACCAACCATTCTACCATACAAAGATTTGTCATCGAACTTCTTTCGAAGTTCTTTTGGAACATGAACATAACATTCGGTTCCAAAAAATCTTAAATGGTTTAAAGATCTAACATCTTTATTGTTCCATAATTCATAGGGGACTTTGTTTTCTTCTGTTGTTGGCCCAGTGCAGTTTAAAACATACACAGCAGTATTGGAGGCTTCAGCCCAGAAACATTTTGGTTACTTACTAGAAACCCTCATGCTTCGAGCTGCTTCCGCAATGGTTTGATGTTCACGTTCTGTTCTTCTATTCAATTGCGGTGTTTATGGAAGAGACAATGTAGTACCTACTTCGAACCTCCTAGAGAAGTGACTTCATCGGCATGGATGACTGCAACTGACCGATCACTTCTTGACTTGAAAGGAAGTCGATGCATCCTTCCGACTGCACATCCATCACATCTTCACCTTGAGGTATTTTGATGTTCATCTTTTCAAGAATCTTCTTAACGTGGCGTTTGTTTTGATGAGCAAATCTCTCGTGAAACAATTGAAGCGTTTCTCCAATTCGAGAAATGTAGGCTTGCGTTGAATGCGCTGGTTTGACGACTTGCATGTTCAATACTGAAAGTTTTCGTTGAAGATATCCATTCACAGCTAAATCACCATCACTATCTTTGATTGTCACAGTTCGATTATCTTTTGTCGTAGTAAAACCATTTCGAGCTGCAGATTTGACAGAAAATAGTTGTACGCTTGCGTCAGGAACGTACCATACATTTTTCAAGGGTGCATCTTGAAAATCTCCACCAATTTCGACTTACGTCTCCTTTTTCATAGTCATTCATTGTGACATCTTGCTTTCCAAATAACTTCTGGTTTATCGAAACTCTTGTACGTTTCGACGTGCGATTTGTTTGGTGTTATATGTCTTGAAGCTCTACTGTCACAGTACCATTCATGTGGTTTCAGAAAATGTAGAACATTTTCACCAAACTTATCGCAGACTTTGAAATCAAGAAGTCAGAATGATAAGATCAGCAAAAATGCATTTTTATGAACAAAAACTTGGTTCTTCAGCCTCAAGTGAAAATGTATGGAAAAATCTGAAAGAAATCGGTATTGGTAAACGAACTAAGGCGCCGCCCGCCCGTCTGACGACATTGATTGTGATGCTCTCAACAGGATGTTTACTTCAATGCCACCATCCACACTCACCGCAAATTATACACTTAGTGAAGATGAACAAACTGATGTCAGCAGCGCTTTCAATTTTCTTGGGCCACAAGATGAAGATATTGTTGAGGCAATCCTATCGATTAAATCAAATGCAATTGGTCTCGACCTTATAAACTCAAGATTTGTAAAACTTTTGACTGTGCTTATTGCCATTTGTAACACACATTTTCAACAGTATACTACGAATTTCCCTTGGAATGGAAAAAGCCAAAATTATCCCTTTTCCCAAAAAAGCTTCAGGTACAGTGTCAGAATTTCGTCCAATAGCCTTACCTACTACCTTTTCTTTAAAAGTTTTTAAAAAAGTAGTTTTCAAGCAGATACAACATTTTTTATCTTTGAATAATCTTTTGGGCGCATATCAGTCTGGTTTTCGTCCACAACGCAGTTGTAAATCCGCATTCCTTTTAGTGACAGACGTACGACGAAGTAGAATGGACAGTGACCACTTAACACTTCTAACCCTCTTAGACTTCTCTAAGGCGTTGACACTGTCAACCATTCAATACTATGTAGTAAGCTTAGAAATAGCTATGGATTTTCTTTCGAGTGTTGTAAGTTGATGCTCTTGTATCTTAGTGGAAGACAACAACGCATTGTCATAAATGATCGCTCATCCACCTTTATGAGTGTTTTAACTGGTGTACCACAAGGATCTATACTTGGACCGATTCTTTTTTCGCTTTGTATCAACGAGATTCCTCTAGTTGTGATGATGTACAACTTTTGATAAGTCGCCCATTCCTTGCAAAAAACGATATGAGGACCTGCTTTGTATCTCCAGTTGGTCTAAAAAAAACATAATGTCTGCTTAAATTCTGTAAAGTCGAAAACCCTCCCCATCTACCGCAAAGCATTTGATATTTCAGTTTTAAACCCGTTGAATCTGGATGACAGAAACATTGATTATGTCGGCTCGATTAGGAATCTGGAAATCGTTTTCAATCGTACCCTCACATAGAAAGATCATATAAACAGCGTCATGGGGACGGAGTATGGTAGCCTTCGTGTTCTCCAGGTCGCTCAAAGGTTCATTCCTAAAAAAACTAAAATGTTGCTAGCCAAAACTCTATTACACCCTGTTTTATTGTATGCATGTGAAGTTTTCTGTGACTATGTCACGAACTGCAAACTTCATGTTGTATACAACAATATTGCCCGATATGTATTTAACATACGCCGATACGACCATGTAAAGGGTGTTTTTGTTTTTAGAGGTATAGAACTTGAAATTGCAATAAAACGACGATGGAATATTCGATTAACATGATTTTTTATTTATTCGAAAGATTATCTTGTTGCATTACATTTTAAATATGATTTCTGGCATATGACTGCTACGGCTGGCTCGGATGTAATCCAATCTGGACGTCCAATTTTCGATGACTTTTCCCAACATTTGTGGCCGTTTATCGGCAATAACACGGCGAATGTTGTCTTCCAAATGGTCAAGCGTTTGTGGCTTATCCGCATAGACCAATGACTTTACATAACCCCACAGAAAATAGTCTAGCGGTGTTAAATCACAAGATCTTGTAGGCCAATTCACAGGTCCAAAACGTGAAATTAGGCGGTCAGCAAACGTGTCTTTCAATAAATCGATTGTGGCACGAGCTGTGTGACATGTTGCGCCGTTTTGTTGGAACCACAGCTGCTGGACATCATGATTGTTCAATTCAGGAATGAAAAAGTTAGTAATCATGGCTCTATACCGATCACCATTGACTGTAACGTTGTGGCCCTCATCGTTTTTGCAGAAGTCCGGATCAATGATTCCACCAGCCCATAAAGCGCACCAAACAGTCGGTTTTTCTGGATGTAACGGTATTTCGACATACACTTGAGGATTAGCTTCACTCCAAATGCAGCAGCTTTGTTTGTTGACGTAGCCATTCAACCAGAAGTGCGCTTTATCGCTAAACAAAATTGGCTTATGAAAATCGGGATCAATGGCCATCTCGTTTTGGGCCCATTCGACGAATCTACGCCTTTCTTGATGACCGTTTGGCTTCAATTCTTGCACGAGTTGGATTTTGTAAACACGCAAACCAAGATCCTTCCGCAAAATCTTCCATAAAGTGGATGGACACAGATCCAATTCCTGTGCTCGATGGCGGATGGACTCCTTCGGGTCTTCCTCAATGCTACGCTCTACAGTAGCAATAGCTTCTTCTGTACGCCACCGTACGGTGCTCTGGGGATGCGAGTTATCAATTAGAGTAAACGTGATGCGAAAACGTTCCATGGTTAATCGAATTAACTGCTCTGATGGACGATTTTGTCGACGATAAAACAGACGTAGTGCGCGATACGTATTCCGCACAGAACCATTATTTTCGAAATAAAATTGCACAATTTGCAAGCGTTGTTCAGGCGTGAGTCTATTCATGATGAATCGCCAAGCCAAACTGAGAATAAACCACTTGACAGCTGTTAAATCGGTCGCCGTCAGGAAAAGTAATGCCAACTTAAAGTTCTATAACTCGAAAAAAAAACGATCTTGAAGTGCTCGGGATGAGCGAAAAGAACAAAACTGCCTTTTGATTCCACTGATCTTAAGTTGTGCATAAGTCTTACCTCGAAGCTGGTAACTTTGTGAAACCCTATTAAATAAAATCAAGACACTCAAAAATCGTGCGATAGGTTAGGTTAGGTTAGAGTGGCTGTCTAAATTTTGTTGATTATCATAGAAGGGATTACCGAGATAGTTATTCCTTCTATTGGAGAGTGCCAGACATATATATAGAAGGTGTTGGACTGTTTCCTCTTCCTCCTCGTCTAAGCAGCTTTTACAGAAGTCATAAGTAGAGACCCTCACTGCCTCATGCCTCACATGGCTCATAGCATGTCTACCTGTCAGACAGTGTCCAATTCGATGGTACGATGCAACTGACAAAACTAACACCACAACCTGGGGCCAAGTCCGAGCCCTTACCAACATTTTTAGCGCTTTATGACTCCTGTGACAGCTCAGAACAGAGCCCTGTGCGAGGTTCCAGGTGAGCTGGTTGCGAAGTGGAAAACGAATAATTAATAACCGCCAATATCGTACCTTTACGATCATACAAATTTGGGTTGTTTTGTTGTATACGAAATGAACTCGTGCTTTGAAGTAGAGTTAGAAACCATAACACAACAATTAGACAAGAAACCGTTCATGAAAAGATCCATTTAAATGTCCCATTGTTATTTTTCGTTTAGAATTTTTCATTAGCCGTTCCCTCTTAACTTTGTGTTTATCAAAAAAATATTAAACACACGGTACAAACTATTACAAGTTCCTTCTTTAATTTTCAAATGTTACTATTGCAAAAAATTATAAGATTCGAATTGAATTCTAATAAAAATCGTTTTGTAATTTGATTTTGCAGCAGCTGTCGAACGTAATTGGTCCGTAGCTGATAGAGAGTCTCCCTCATATCCGACAGCAAGCGGTGCTGCCAGCAACGATCAAACGCCATCTAGTTCCGGAGGACAAACCACAGTTTTTTCAACTCCAACAGCAAGTAGCAGTCAATCGACTGAACAATATCTTAGTCAAGAGCAAGTGCATCTCCTTCAACAGCAACAGCAACAAGAACAACAGCAGCAACAACAAAATTATGAATATCAAAATACTAATGTTTCTTCCAACAACGATGATGAACAATCATCATCGGAACACCAAAATTACACCCAGCAATAGCAAATTGTTGTTATTGTAATCAATTTCTACACAAGCATCAAATAGAACAAAAGAACGAGACAAAAAAATTCATCAAATGAACAGCCACACAACTATTCGCAGTTATGCCAGTGATTATTCTTGATAAGAAATAAAAAATTAAATTATTTAAACAAAAACAAAATTAAATTAAAAAAAAAATACAAGAAACCCTAAGGTAAGCATTCAACAGAAAGCTATTATTAATAAAAAAATGCAATTAATATTACTAAACAAAAAAAAAGCAAACAAAAAACACATCAATACATAAATATGCATAAAAATATAAAAAATATATTTTTACACATTTCTTTCAAGTCATTGAAAAATAATTTATTATTATTGTCGGTATCCTGCACTCAGAATAGGAATTCTTCTTCTGTCAAACAACAAAAAAAACAATGGCGCCAAATTATAATCCGCTAATGAGCAACTTTAGTGTGATTGTAGCTCAAAATGACGTTTCAGTCATAACTCAGTCATTGACGTTTCAGTCATAACTCAAACGTCATTTTAAGCTACTATCACACTAAATTCATTAGCGGACTGTAATTTTTCGCCAATAAATTTAAATTTTAATCTTATCAAGCTATAAGACGTAAACAATTCTCAAAAGAAAAAAACAAAAAATTATTATAAAATAAATGTAACTAAATTATAGGAAGAAGAACATACATCTACGATGAAATTAATCAAATCAACAATAAAAAACGTAATTCTATTTGTGCGTGCGCTGCGCTGTGCGGCAACAGAGATATTTAAGTAACAAAAACAGCCACTAAAATTACACAATTAAATAAAAATAGAACATAAATTAACCAATTAATGTTTAATAGAAATTTTTAGCGAAAAAACAAAACAAAAAACAAGTAAAATCAATATTATAATTATTATTCACAATAATAATGATTATACTATATTTAAATATTATACATGTACACAAGGAAATAAAAAATAATATTTAATCATTTTTATATGCTAAATAAAAATATAAAAAGTAATTACAATATTATGACGACGAAGACGACCAGATAGACTGCTTTGTCTAAGTGAAGTAAATTTTGAAAAAAACAAACGAGATAAGAATGTCAATCGAACGTGTGGCGGTGCGAAACGCTACAGAACCCTCCCGGCATCTCGTCTGTAAAGATGGGTGCTATTCGAAGGATTAAGAGAGTAAAGATTTAAATATTTAACTTTTATTTGTTGTTGTGCTATAATTATGTCTTCTTTTTTTTTGTCACACTGAAAAATTGTAACAAATATTTTGTAATTCTAACGGAAATAATAAATTGTAAAGTAGATTTTTATTGAAATATTCGCTTGGTAACAAATTCATACACTACCGCTCATCTAAATAGGTTCACAATTTTTTTTTCACCTCACTGTTAGCCTCTCTTCATATGTATTGCAATGACACATCTTTGTTATAATTATGTAATGAAAGAGCATCATTACGCGCTTGTTTTGGGAGAACAAAATTTGTCTTAAAGCTTACCGTTATTCTCATACGTTAGCTAGACTAAGGCCGTGTGCGAATTCAGTTAAAAATGGCTTAAAACTTGACGTTTGGTTAAATTTTGACATTTCGCATTGAATAAAATTTGACTAGCTGCGGAGCAAGTTAAAATATGACAGTAGTGGTTAAAAATTCATCCATTTTTAACCACAGTTCATCCAATTCGCACACGGCTTAAATGTATTCATTTTTTGGCTCATCTGAATAGGTTCAACAGCAAAAAATGCAGTTTACGTTGAGTTGCGTATTGCGTGTCAATTGCAATCGAAATTTTATCTGTCAATAAAGTTACTGGCCCAAAATTATAGTCCGCTAATGCACAATTTTAAGACAATTTAGTGTGATACTAGCTTAAAATGACGTCATGACTCAAACGTCATTATAAGCTAGTATCACTCTAAATTCTCTTAAAATTGTTCTTTAGCGGACTATAATTTTTTGAAAATCATGTCAAAATTATTTTTTTGCACAAAATTTTCATCATCCATTGCTTTTCCTTGTTGCTGTGGGAACACATTGAATTGACTGCTCGTCAAATTTAGTTGTCAACGGATCAACGGATGCAAAGAGTAGAAAGTTAACCAACTCTATCCGTCGTATCCGTCACATGCGTTGCTTATAGGGCGAGTTTCATAAGAACGTGTGTATTCTATTGTGCTGTCAGTTGAAAACGTCAATGTTGACGCACTGACGGATTCTATGGGTCGGCCCCTTTAGCGAAATAACACATTCGACATATTACGGTTGGAGAACTTTACAATTCGAGTTCGAACTGAGCTCAAAAAAAAAAAAACAAATAAATGAAACGTCAACTCTTAAAAAGTCATAACAGAACTATTTAAAACTAGAAGCGTTTCCAACTGTCTTGAAAAATGTAAATTGAATCAAAAAGGAGAACGCCCATCGTTAATTTTTGTTTGTGGTTTGCTCGCTCCTTTCAGAAACGTAAGTTCGATCCATGTTCATTAACTTGATCGAAAAGTTTCCCATTCGATTTAAGGTGGGTCACGATATTCCAACGTTTCTCTATTTTAGAAAATAAACTGTGTCTAACTCTAACATGATGCGAAAACAGCCTGTGTGAAAATTACAAATTTCCAGTTTTCAATGGAATGAACTTTCCACTCACAGTGACAGTTTAAGGTCGATTTTGTTCACTCAAATTTGAATTCAACTTTTTTTTTCATTTTCAACTTTTGAAAAAATAGAGAAAATCCTTGTTTTTCTCTCTCAGCTTCTATTATCGAAAATTGAGAAAATCTTAAGTTGATTAACTCAAAAGTTCGAAATTGAAAGTAGAAAACTAAAACTTTGACTGAATAAAAAGAAATCCAAAAGTCCCAAGGTGACTTCAACTTTGAGTGAACGAAACCGCCCGAAATTGATGATTGCTGCATGAATTTTTATTGCACATTTGTTTCGAGGATAAAAGTTTAAGCAAGTCAACTATGGTTTTCCTTTACAAGGCTGCGTTTTGGACTTCAGTGCCATCAATTCTCGCCAAAATAGTCTATGCATTTCTTTTGCTTCTGATCTCACTCGGTTTAGAGTGGTCGAGTTATTTTGACAGATAAATCGAATGAATGTTTCGACTTCAGAGTTGACACAGTTTTACTCACATTTTTCCAGTATTTCCAATAATTTCATTTCATGATATTCCTGATCGAATGAAAACAAGTTACAGAAACAGTTGAATGCGAAAAAGAGATTTTCGACCTATTCCATCTTAGTTTTGTTCTGATTCGTACTGTTTATGCGAAAACGTATTCGATGTGAGAGTCACAGAACATGGACGGTTCAAGACAGCCTATTCAATGAGAAACACGCTAAAGCCAGTAACGTTCAACAAATTAAAACACGAACGACGTTCACATTAACGAACATTTGATTCTCTCCTGATTATGGGATTGGAGGCAGACAATTTATTATTTCTAAATGTTCGATTTCGTGTCAAAACAATAGAATATTGGAAGAAATATCTTCGCTCCGCCGCGAATTCATTAATAAGGAAATAAGACACGAGTTGAATTTGAAAGGTCATATTGTAAACGATTCGCCGCGAATTGCATAATCAGGCCCCAGCGAAAAAGTCAAATGGGAAAGGTCAATCTTTCAATGTGCTCTAGGCCACACATTTTTGCTGGGTTAAGAGCGTTCGAACAAGCGCTAGCTATAAGCGAATTTGGAGGATATGGAAAATACCACAGTGTCGTTGAATCCTCGATTAAATGGCAATATGATGAATTCAACGCCAAGGATGAAAAATTGCAACAACCATCCCTGTCATAGTTAACCTATTGCAAGCAACAAGAACATTTCATTCGCAACAAGGTATGGGATCAATCCCACAATTCAGTTGGCAGATTTAGTATTCAAATAAAACAAAACGGATATGCTTATTGGTGCTATGTGAGTGAAGACTCCTATGCCATTAGAACTAAAATGATCTTGAATAAACGATCGGCAAAATGTGTTCAACAAGATAACTTGCTGAAGATCATATTTCGCTGATATTGTCTTTGAACCATTTTGATAAATTTTGCTAAGGCCTTGACTAAATACAAAAATGTGAAACGAAATAATAAATCCAATTTTAAAACCTTATCGAATTTAAACCTGACTTACGGAACGAGTTCAAGTGGTGAAGACTTTGCGACCATGAAAATGAAGTTTCCAGCAGTAGTCTCCCCTACAAAAAACGAAAAACTGTATCGGCTTCCCAACTTACGATTTTTGGAAGACAAATCAAAAGTTAATGATTTTCCATACACCAAGAACATTTTTATTTTGAAAATTTAATTTTTTTAAATCTTTTATATTTGTGTTGCGTAGGAATAGGATCCAAACTGGAACATTTGGCTTTGTCTAGGGTTCACTAATAAGTTAAATAAAGTTTCCACTCAGTTTTGTTTAACAAATAATATTTATTTAATTGGAATCAGGTTTATAACTAAGAACAGACCACTAACTACCAACCGCTTCGACTGTTTGACTACGAATGAAAAAGAATGAATGAACGATCTCTCATTCTTCTTGCCGATGAACTCACAAAACTTTGACGACTCTCTTACTCTATTCTGCTGAGAAAAGAAAGAATGAGTATGAAGGGGACGCTTGTCTTGTCTTATGTCTGTTTCTGTCTCTACGTGTTTTGAGTATCGTTCGTCTTAAGTCTTGGTAGGGCGTCCAAGTTTGGCCGATCCCACAGTTGTTTTATTCTCGCTGTTTCAATCCATTTATATAATTTTCTATATATTTTGGTTTTATGTGGAAACCAACAGTAAATTATTGTACAGTTCAATTTGTTTGAAGTATTATAGCCTATTCCCACCAACGTGATTTAGCTCAATTAACTTGATTTAGCTAAATCACATAATTAATTTCATGATTTGCCATACATTTTCAATCATTTCTAATTACGTGATTTATCTTGTTTTATTTTTAATTAGGTATAAATCACCTCGATGATTCCAGGCTGAATGATTTCATGCTCAAGTAATGAATAAAATTCATTTCAAATTCATTTCTTTTTTCTTTTTGACAGTCAAAATTCAATTTTTGTGTCATATATTGATATATTTTATTGAAAAATTCAAAAAAATGCCAAGATTGTGATGAATGTCAAGCTAAATTAAGTAAAAAGTTCAGTGGGAACGCTTTCTTGATTTATAAATCAAATAAGCTAAATCAAGTCGGTGGGAAAAGGCTATAAAACAATTAACTTTCTTCTTTCTTTGGCAATCAATAATTTCGCTTCATTGTTTAAATGTTTTTATTTATTAAAAAAAAAAAATATTTTAAAATAAGAATTGTGCTGTGTTTGGCACCGCAAGGAAGGGAAGACATATTTTATAAATTTCAATATGATGTGATGTTCTAGTGAGCTGAGTGATTTTATAATTAAAAATAAAAAATATATTAAATGTAAATGTAAAGCAGATTAAGATATGTTTATAATTTTTTCTAAATTATAATTTTTATTTTGAGCTAAAACAAAATATGTAATAGAAATAAAGAAATAATTTAAAAATGCAAAAAAAAACGAAAATAAAATCAATTCTGATCGCAGTGTTTGTAAAACTAGTCGTAGAACAAAATTATTGATGATATTAAATTTTTTGAAATAAATAAGCAAACAAAAGATAAAGCGCTATAAATAAACAAAGAAAAAATAATAATAAACATAAAAAACAGAAATCAATAAAGGATACAAAAACGGACCTAGGAAAGATGTACTTTCTTTTTTGTAACCAGATTGGAGTTATTCAATCATCAAACTTTCTTCCATACTTTAGAGTAAGGTCGGGATGATTTGACACGTTAATAAACTTTTCAAATTATCATTTTAGCAACATAAACACATCGTTTGGGTATCGATTCAACCCTAGAAAGATAACCTGCGTCGAATCAACGTATTCAGTTTTGAATATATCCCTATAATTCATTTGTGTATAGCACTATCCTTCTATTGCTTCTTGCCAACTTAGTCAATAAAAAGATCTTGCTATCTTGTGCCGATTTGGTAAGTTTATCAGAAACCATGTATAATCGCAGTTTTTTTAGATACTATACGTCGAAGTGACGTAGGTTAGCTTTTGTGTTACATTTTGAAAAATTGTATCATAGTCCAGACAAAATAAACATTCGACCCAGAAAAAATTCGCATAGAGCTGAAAATTGGTACATAGCATTAGAACATCGATTAAAGTAAAATGTCAAAAGTCCCCAAAAATCCTATGTGCGCATTTAAAGTTATTCAAGGTCAAATGTCGAAAATGTTGTTTTTCATACATATCTTTGAAACGGGGGAAGCTATCAAAAAAAAGTATATGAAAGGCTTATACGCCTTGTAATTCTCTAAAAAAAACATTATGACACTTTTTTACCTACGAGCAAGGGTTTAGAAAATATTGCGATTTTAAAATGTGTCAAATGTCGAAAATAACGGTTTTTTGCGTATTACTCTTAAACGGTGAGTCCGATTGAAAAAATTTCTATGAAAGACATGTAGGTTATGTGGTTTTCTATATAAAAACATTTTTTTTTTTAGGCTGTCATAAAAAAAAATATAATTTGGTCAAAACTCAAAATTTCGAATTTTTTATAATTAGCTCCTAAGCCCTGTACAAAATTCGCATAGAGCTGAAAATTGGTACAGAGCATAAGGACATCTCTCTATATAAGATGTCAAAATTCCTCAAAAATCCCACTGGTGCAAACAAAAATATTCAAGGTTAAATGTCGAATATGTTGTTTGCTCGTAGGAAAAAAAGTGCTAAAGGTTTTTTTTAGAGAATTTCAAGGCGTACAAATCTTTCATACATTTTTTTTTTGATAGCTTCCCCCGTTTCAAAGATATATATGAAAAACCAACATTTTCGACATTTAACCTTGAATAACTTGAAATGCACACATGGGATTTTTGGGGACTTTTGACATTTTACTTTAATCGATGTTCTAATGCTCTGTACCAATTTTCAGCTCTATGCGAATTATTTCTGGGTTTGGGCTTTTTTATGTTTAATTTGTCTGGACTATCAAGTGTTTTTGTTATTTTCTTTTCTATGGTATGTTTTTATTTATGAGTGTATGTTAATGTTTTTTTATGGGATACGTTTAAATATAAAATGACGTTTTAATATGAAAAACTTCAACATATGCTCAGTTAGATCAATATGTGAGATATTTGGAAAGTTCGCATGAAATGGATGAAGAAACTGATCTATTGGTCAGCGAAAAGGAAGATAATTTGTTGGAAGATGAAGTACAAATTGATTTCGAAGATGAGGAGGTAAGTTCAGAGGGAGAAAATATTGAAAATAATGACAATGCGGCCAAAAGCACGTCGGTCGGCTGCAACAAGAAATTTTCTTATTTTTCCGCAAAACTCAATATTTAAAATGCAAGAACGGCCAACGTTGGACTTCTAAAAAAACCGATATTAGTAAGAGAACATTGACTTCACAAATTATCAGAGCCAGCAGAGGTCCAACTTGAGCAAATAGAAGCTATACCGACCCCCTTCAGTGTTTTAATTTTTTTTTCCAACGAAATTCTGGAGGAAATCACAAAATGGACAAATGTTGAAATCCAGTCAAAGAAGCAGAATCCAAATATAAAAGCAACCTTCTGTTCAACAACCATCGACGAAATTCAAGCTTTGATTGGCGTATTAACACTGACAGCTGCATTAAAAGACTTATCAACGGTGGAACTTTTCGATAGTTCATACTGTGGAAAAAGATACGTTGCTGCGATGCGTTCCAATTATATCCCGAGAGCATATGTTACAATAAATGAACTGCTTTTAGGATTCCAAGGACGATGTCCATTTCGCATGTACATTCCCTACAAACCCAATAGATATGGGATTAAAATAGTCATGGTATGTGACAGTGCGACACAATATATGATTGATGCAATTCCCTACCTGGGAAAATGTACACAAACTTAAGGACTGCCTCTAGGAGAATATTACGTCAAAGAACTAACCAAATCTATAACTTGCGACAACTGGTTTACTTCCGTTCCATTGGCAAGAAACTTGTTGAAAGCACCCTATAACTACACAATAGTTGGAACAATAAGGTCTAATAAGCGTGAAATACCACAAGAGCTTAAAAATTGACGAGCGAGACGTGTCGGAACATCAATGTTTTGTTATGATGGCCCTCTAACTTTGGTGTCGTATGAACCAAAACCAAGCAGAATGGTATTTCATTTGTCATCGTGCAATGAAAATGGTACTATTCATCCTGAAACCACAAAGCCGAATATGATCCACTTCTATAATAAAACCAAAGGTGGAGTGGATACCTTTCATCAAATGTGTTTCTCGATGTTATCTAGTCGCAAAACAAACCGATGACCTATGGCAGTTTTTTATGGCATGCTGAATATGGCTTTTATAAACGCATACATGATTTATTCCGAAAATATTATATCTAAAAAAGAAAAACCTCTATGTCGACGTAATATTATGAAGGATTTGAGCAACAGCCTGATTAATCCATGGGCAATGAAAAGAAAAGCAATTCCAACTTTATCACTAAGTCTCAAGAACAAAATATCTGATACTTTACAAAAAAGACACAGTGAGCCTTTACAAGATGAAAACGTTCCAATTCAAAAGAAGCGGAAGTATTGTGCCATCTCACATTCGAAGGATGTCAAAATCAGTGTGCGAAAAATGTTAAAACTCTATTTGTGGAGGGCACAAGACCCTAGCCCGCCCGAACTGCCTTGAAGTCTAAGATGAATAGATGGAAATTATGTTCCATATGACCATGGTGGATGGAAAAGTGTGTAATGCTGCAACTGGAACGAAGTCTACAAGTAAGTGCTATATTTATGGCGCAACATCGAAGAACTTCAACAGCATCGAGTATTATGGAAAAATCAACTTTAACTGGTGTTAATTTTGGACTATCCGTATTGCACGCCAGAATAAGGCTGTTAGATAGTGTTTTAACACTTGGCATACAAACTACCTGTTCAAAAATATATAAAAACTAGGATTAAAGAAGAAAAAGTAGCGGCATATTCAAGTAAGGTTTCGGGCTAAGAATGGACTATTAGTAGACATGCCAAAATCAAATTTTGGGAAGGTTTTTTGAAAATCCTAATTTGGCTGCAGAAGATATAACGGGAGTAAGTTTTGATTTGATATACATAGATTGATATGTATAGATTAAAAGTCATATTAGAGACATAAAATTTATTCACAAAAATATGACCAATATGCTAAAGATACAGCTCAGGACAAGATAATTGATACACGGTGCAATCATAATAGAAAACTCGTTGTTGCCAATAGCCCAATTATCAGAGGAAGCCGCAGAGGCCTGCAATAAACATTTTCGCTCATATCGCGAACATTTTGCAAGGAAATTTTCGAGAGAACAGTGCAACTTAGTTGTTTATAAAAGATCATTCCTGAGTTCCGATCGACTCATAAGCAGCCTTAGGCCTAAAATGCGAAGTATTTCAAGATCATTTTGCCCTGAAGCAAAAAATATGCTTGTGGCAGCTGATTTGAACACCGAACCCGATTCAGATAATGAACCACAAGACGAATTCTCAATTCTTACGAATGGATTGACATCACGCTTAGTTCTTCCCATTATGTCAACATCATCGGCATACGCGAGAAGTTCAACAGACTTTTTGCCTCTGAAACTCCTAAAATTTGAAAAACACAAAAGCCCGCTACTTGTTTTTTAATTTTTATTTGAGGTAAATACATATAAATCGATTAAAAAAATACTTAAATGACAGTAAATGATACATAAACCTATTCGCGATTGTGCAACTAACGTTCTATATTATGCATTTTGTTGAAAATAATTTGCATATTCATTTGTTCATCTGGATTTAATGAAAACAAATGTTGATCAATTTGAAAAAGTCTTCAATTGTAGATATAATTGTTTCTTATATAAAAGAATTTCACCGAACTTGAACTTGTTTTGTGAACAAGACTGGAATCGATAAAAATAAGTTTTAGGTTTGTTCTTCGTCTTCCAAATGCTATTCGACACTCAACGGAGTTATAGCCCAAAAAACTAGATGTACTAAAAAATTGTTGTTGTTTGTTGATTTGGCATGTTCTTTTTGGCAGTGTTTTGTTGTTGTTTAGAACTCAGGAATGCTATGGTCCATTTTGCCGCGGAGGAATGATGTTGACAACCTTTTTTGAAAAGATTCAAAAGTGAGTTAGGTTATGAGTTGAATAAAACGTATTCTTACTTTTTGACCAAATGTTCGAATAGAAATGATGGAATAATTGTGATTTTGATTGTGCTTCCAGGAGCGTCGGCGATGATCTTGGTGATTTCCTTGTCTTTCATGGCGACAACAGTTTGTCCATTGACCTCGAGCAAGTTGTGATTGATAAGCACTCCATTTCGTGCAGCAGACGAGTCCTTAACAATCGAAGTTATTTTTCCATTTTTGAAGACGACTCCCATGTTGCCTTTGGAATCCTTGAGTAGAGTCACAGTTCTCTCAAATGGCCTACAATCATTCCAAAATAATGAATCAAACAAGAACGTGTATGGAAAATACAAACCTATCACGAACGACGACAGAAATATTGCTACTTCCTGACGATTTGAGCATCTTATGGATCTTATCCACCGAATATCCACAAACGAGAGTTCCGTTGATTTGCAAA
Source organism: Sphaerophoria taeniata (assembly GCA_943590905.1). Taxonomy (NCBI): domain Eukaryota; kingdom Metazoa; phylum Arthropoda; class Insecta; order Diptera; family Syrphidae; genus Sphaerophoria; species Sphaerophoria taeniata. Next base: position 3,304,123 of record OX016540.1, read on the forward strand.
ATCTGATCGCCAAATCGAAGACCAGCCAAAGCAGCTGGACTGTTTTTGACGACAATGCAAACAAAAACGCCATTGTCAATGGATTGTACTCGAAGGCCGATCTTTCCCTTGGCATCCTTGCACAGGATCAACTCTCTGATGCTGTGATTGACTTGAGCTACAGCCGGAATCAGACTGTTGCCTGTTACTGGGGCGACCATTCCCCCATTGCTGGTCGGTGGATATGGCGAAATAGTTTTGACTGGCTCAATGGCGGCAGTGTCTGGTACATCAGTCATATATCTTTGGAGGAAATTTATCAGTTATTTATGAGAGAGACACAGTTGATTTCAAACACTTACTCTGGCATATTTTGTCGAATCATATCATCGGACAACTCGAGGCCGAGGAAACTTCCCAAGGCTGGATAAACAACTGATCCATTTTGAACATTTGATACGACAGATGCTGTTTGTGCTGTTGGTTGTAATGTTGGCACTGGGTCTTGGGAGAACTTAATGACATCGTTTACCATGGCACGTTGGTTTTGGACAAGTTTGTCAACTTGCATGTCCTCCAATGATGGATAAAGAGACATTATGGCGTCTGAACAAAAAGAAAAACAAGTGTAACACTTCAAATTAGAACCGGTAGCTTCCAACAAAATCTATAGTCACTGTCGTTGGAGGATTACGATTTAAATTCTTATCTCAATGAGTTAATCGCCTGAACCAGATTTTCGTTCTATAAGGTCTTAACTGATAAGAGAGGCCGCAAGATAATTGTATTATGACATGAGTCACACTGTTATCTCTTCGTGTTGTGACGTAAACGACGCCTTATCTAATGATTAATAAGATCGATGGAGTCACCTGCTTGCTAAAATGCAGAATAGGTACTCCAATACTAGACTAGTAAAGAAGTCAAATTAAATTGACAAGACTTTGAAGACTAGCTGTGACTAACGTTTTAAGCAGAGTCTAAAGCAATCATATGCCTGTCAACGTCTTCAATGAGCCTCGACAAAGGGATAGAACAGAAAGCAATCTGCGGATTGCCGCCAGAACTTTTTGAGACCGCGTCTCTCGTAGCCTATTGGAAGGCCCACCATCAGGTCAGAATGTAGAAGACCAGTGGAAATACTGTCAAGAGGCCATCAGAAATGCTGCAACTGATGTGCTGGGTTTCACTAGGCGACAAGCCCCTGGTTCGACGAAGAATGTAGACTAGCGCATGCAGCTAAGGACGAGGCCTATAAATTCATGCTGCAGGCAAGAACCAGAACTGCTGAGCGAGCAGCTCGTGAGGAGAGAGGAACACCGAATTTTAAGACGGAAGAAGATAATAGACAGTGCGAGAAAGAAGCGGTCGAGCCTATCGAGAGATGTTGCGGCAGGAGTAACATCAGAAAATTCTATAAAAGGGTGAAACAATCTACAAAAGGATATCAGCATAAAAAAGAAAACTGTCGTGATGAAAACGGTAATGTAGTAGGAGATACGTGAATAGTGCTGAGGATTTGGAAAAACCATTTTCCCGAATTGCTAAACGGCGAAGATGCCCACAATTCCGCTGTAGAGCAGACCAATCCATTTTTTCCAAAATATCCGTCCACCCGACCTACAACATGTAAAAACAGCGATTTCAAGACTCAAATCGCGCATAAGGCTGCGGGTGCAGATGGCCTACCAGCCGAACTGTTTAAAGCAGCTGGAGATGATCAGGTCAGGAGCATACACCAACTCATCTGTAATACATGGTCGGAAGAAAGTAAGCCCAATGAATGGAAGCTCGGCATGGTATGCCCCATCTACAAGAAAGGAGAAGCTCTGAAGTTTGCTAACTACAGACGTATAAGTCTCCTCAGCATCGCCTATAAAATTTGGTCGTCCATCTTGTGTGATCGCCTAAAACCATTTGCCAACGACCTGATCGGCCCCTATCAGCGTGGTTTTTCATACTCCGATAGATTTTAGAGAAAACCCAAGAATACCAAAGCGATACACACCGAGTTTTTATCGATTTTAAAGTCGGCTATGATAGCGTTAATAGAAACGAGCTATATAGAGCCAAGTCGCGTCTCGGCATCCCTGCCAAACTCGTTCGGTTGTGCAGGATGACCATGGAGAATTCTCGCTGCTCCGTCAAAGTCGGTCAGAACATCACCGATGCTTTTGATGTCGAGAAAGGTCTACGACAGGGCGATGGGCTATCCATATCCTGCAACCTCTTTCACATCGTACTTGAAGCTATTGTGCGTAACTCAGAAGTCAACACCAGTGGCACAATTTTTCACAAGTCCCTTCAACTCCTGGCTTACGCGGACGACATTGACACTATCGGTAGAACGAAGCCAGCAGTCAGTGGTGCATTTGCTGCTAAGATGGGTTTGGATATGAATGAGACAAAAACAAAGTACATATATGCGTCACCGCGAGGAGAGACACAACACCGTCGACTCGGTCAGAACATCACAATGGGCAGTTTGAATTTTGAAGTAGTCAGAGACTTTTTGGTTCCACTAAAACCACGCACAATGACATCCGTGCAGAGCTACGAAGAATCATTCTTCCCAGTCGCTGTTTCTTCGGGCTAAGAAGCCATCTGAGCAGTAAAGCCCACTCTCAAAGAACCAAGGAAGCCCTTTATAAGACCTTAATCATCCCAGTCCTACTGTATGGCTTTACTGGCCATTGACAAGAGTGGATGAGAACCTTCTAGGTTGCTTTGAGAGAAAGATTCTTAGAGTTATGTTCGGTCCAGTGTGTATCGGCGGAGAGTGCAGAAGGAGATACAATCACGAGTATGCGGGCTTTACAACGACATTGACCTGATCAGAAAACTAAAAATTCAGCGGTTAAGATGGCTGGGTCATGTGGAGCGTATGAACACCGATGCACCAGCCCGTTGAGTTTTCGTATCCAACCCCGATGGACAACGTGGAAGAGAAGGACCTCATCTTAGGTGGCACGCTCAATTGGAGAACAACATCAACCAACTTAATGTGCGCAACTGGAGGCAGGAAACACATCTTTGTGAGATTCCTACAAGAGTACAAGCTGTTGTGAGTGAAGAGGCATCGCCTAGAAGACAGAGCTGCAGATAAAATTTGCGCTGGAATAAGAAGCCCTGAAATGCGACATGTGAAGGTCTAATCTACGATAAGATAAGATACAAAGATGCTACAGTGGAATTGCGCACACGAGACGGAACACGTGAACTTTCAACGTTACCCAACTGCTTTTCTCTATTTAAATTCGGTCATAAAGATTCTCTAACGACTCAATAAATATATAATCTCGTTTCCTGCCATTAAGATTACTTCAAACCATTGAAAAGGCCCTTAAATGCCGTTCTTGCATTTTCCCTTCAAGTAAAACTAACTTCACGAAGATAAATATAGATCGTGGGAGGTATTTGCTATGAAAGTCCACTCGCGTAGGCAGTTGTGGTCCAGAACCAGAATACACATCATAATCATTGCAATTTATTCAAAGGGCTTCAGTAATTACTTCAAGAAGCAGATAGTTCATTCCGGTTAAAGAAATGGAATGGAACTAAGTGTAATAACTCAACTGAGAACCAGACAATAAAGAAAACTTGTCACTGTCCCCACAGCGGAAAGTCAACGATGCAATTTGTGTTGCCTTGTTCTCTGCCCTCTTCTCGACAGTTCACATTCCGGTTGTACATTCATTTTTTTCTAACAAATAGTTTGTAAAGTTACCTACATGTCGTTGTCGTCGGACTTGTCTCTTGCATCATTCTGGAATTCTCCATCTGCACATAAAATAAAACCCGTCTGCGGAGCGAAAAAATCCCATTTGAGAAGAATCATTTCGCAAGAAAAACCCCAAAGAATTAATTAGTCTTTTCAACTGTGATGACTGATAAAGCTTTATAGAATAGTTAGCAACAACAACAACTAGATATCTATTAAAGTGTGTAATCAAATTATTCATTGTTGAACTTTATGCTCTGGCTGGGTACTGAGCTACTTGTTTTCTTTGTCCTAGTTAAGGGGTTTTGAACCTTTATCCTTGATAGACAACAAAGCACTCCTTTCACGCAGCAATAAATCGTCCTTTATTTTCGACTTACATTTTTCGTTTTGATTTTCCGTTTAATTGATGAGATTTTATGAGAAGAAAACTAATGCACGGCTTTTACACTATTTTAAATGAGAAGAACACTCTTTACAATTGATGAAACTTATAAAAACAAAGCTCTTCAATTCAATAACAACACGTCGCTTCTCGACTGAAACAAATTTAGAAATGGAGACGAGAGAAGAACCATGAATAAATGAAGAATCCAATTTAGGGTTTTTTTATCAGTTGGTTCACGATGGAAGAGGAAACAGGAGAATAGCGAAATTTCAAACATACGTGAGTCACTCCCACTTTCGATGGAGCATGGGGCCGAAAAAATAAATAAAATGAAAATGCACTTGGAGTTTTTGGATTGAAGAGGTGATAGCGGAGTTGAGAGACGTAAGGAAGGATAAGAACAAAGGAACAAGAAAAAACAAATAATCAAAACAAACTTAACGTTAACGTGACGTAACGTAACTCTTTAAGTTGGAGATTCCACAATCCGTATACTACTAGGTTTGTGAATTGGCTAATTTCAAAATAAATGACAGGGTGTACCTAGCACAAGAACAATCGTTTTCATACGTTACGGGTATTTCTTTGAATATACGGCCATGTTCTGCATTTCACTTATTGTGAATACACTTAGCGAAAGTGAATTTAGGTGTTCCACAATTCGTTATTGTGAATTGGATTTTCGAACATGAAAATGGATGTTCTGTATTTCGGTTTGTTCCATTTTTGAACGCATTCAAATCACATTTTTTATTTCTGTGAATTGCCTGTCATCGTGTTTTTTTTTAATTTATTTATCGTTCAAAACATCTTCCAGGTATGGTCCGAATGGAAATACAATAGGTATACGCAAAAAACTCGCACACAACAAAAGGGAAGCTAAAGCAACAGGTGGAGGAGAAAATAATGTTCTTCCAATTTCTGCCATAGAAGATAGAATTGCAAAACTTAGGTATCTTCAGTGTTATTGATGGCATCAAAGGGACTTCCACTTTTGGTACATCGTTTAGCGATTCAATTCCAAAATGGAACAACACACAAAAAAACGCACTTTATTTATTACACAAAAAACACACTTTATTTATCCGAACAATTCTACATAATTTTCACACACTCACATTGTGTCAGAGGTAAATCCAATATATTTGATTTGTCTCTCAAAACTCGTCTTCTTATTTTTCTCTTCAATTCTGCTTCATTGCCAATAAAATTGCATCCATCTTCAAATGTACTTCAGAAACAAAATAAAAATGGATGATCCTTCAGTTCTGACAGTTCGAAACAATTTCGAAGTTTTCGAAATCGATCGAATTGAAGAACATGCAATTTCATTTCACGTGAAATTGAAAAGTGATTTCAACTCACTTTCGATCGAAATTCGGAACATGGGCGATAGAACATGAACATTACATAAATGTTTTAAAATCGTTCTTACTCAGGTCTGCATCTGCACGTTCTGCGGAATGAATCTATTCATCGGCACAGCAAATCAGAGACGATCGAACTAGCGCAGATTTTATGGCTAAAGCCTAGTACGCTGATCGCGCTAAATTTTAGCTCACGAATTTCTCTCCAAACATCAGCTAAATTCCCGGCTAAATATTGACACAAGATTATTTTGGAGACTATGGAGAATGATTTTTAGGACACAAACAGTTTGTTCGGGTACTACTCTGAAAGTCTGAAACTTACAAATCCTATCATTTTAATTTTTTTTTATATGGAGTTTTACAGATTTTGAGCTCAATCATGTCAATAGAATCAGGCAGTAAACAAACAAGGCTACAGAATTTGTGTCAAAAATTAAATTATTTACAAACATTAGGTTTTGCTCCTTGGACGATACCATTGGTAAATCCGGTGGATTGTATTGATTATGCGGCATGGTTCGATTTTGGGGAGGCAAATAACTCATGGTGATTTAGGCGTTTCACACCACACCTTCTAGAAGCATAAATCCTGTGAAAGTTATGGCCATAGTCGATAATCCAAAGGCCAAAAGAATTATGAATGGAAGAAACAGAACTAGGAAGCCTATAATTACACTTAAAGCAGCCAAGGGATATCGGGCTGCGAGTTGGACTGTCTTGTCAATTAGTTCGTAGTCACCCCAATCGTAGAGGAGTCTGTTTCCAGCGGTCTTGCACTGGCCCCATAGTCTGTTGGCACTATCGATTAGCATCTGTGCTAGTTCTTCTCTGGTGTATTCCTGTTCACTGTTCATTTCGGCCCAGAATTTTCTTAAAATTCAATAACTTTTTACAATTATTTGAAACATAAAAGAAGCAATTATTCTTCAAGAATCAAGAAAATGTTTGTTGTTGACCTTTTTGCTATAAAACAATCTTTCATTTTGGCTAGTCAGAGGCAAATGAAACAATAATGTCAAATAATGTCAAAATTTAGCTCTAGAATAATGTACCGGACATTTATTTCACTAGCTAAATTTTGACAAATTTTGATTTTTGATTATGTAGAGTTACGAAAAAAATAAAATATTTTTAGCTAGAGCTGCGTACCTCTTCGCTAAAAAGCTCAGCTAAATTTTAGCTCCGCTAAATTTTGGAGAGAATTTCGTATGGAAGCTAAAATTTAGCTCGATCTGCGTACTAGGCTTTAAACGCAAACACACTAGCTTTTTCTTCGCCTGACCTTTGCGAGTTCAGCCATAAGAATTCAATGGGCCCATTCACTAACGTAGTCACTACGTAGTCAACTCATTGCCCGCATTCCGAAACCTAGTGACTACGTAGTCAACTCGTTCTGATTGGCTAATTAGTTGTTTTCAACCAATCAGAATGAGTTCACTACGTAGTCACTAGATTTCAGAATGCGGGCATTATGATTGGCCAAGTACAACTAAGAAATGAGTTGAGATTTCCCCTCCGACGTAGTGTAAAAATTTTGACTTCAAAGCTAGTTGACAGATTTTGACATTTCATAATCAGCTGTTGAATAAGAAACAAAAATTCAATTTCCAATTTAAACAAAATTTAAAATGAAATCAATCGCACAATTCGACAATATTAATTATCTGATAGGGTCTGAAGACGAAATTTATGTAATCAAATCTTATCAGGTAGTGTTTTTTCATAGTACAATAAGCAAAACAAGACAACACTTTTGATTAAAGTTCTCTAACCTCAAATCACAAATTCACAAACGTTTCTTACTCCATATGTTCATAGTCTAGGCATTATAAACATTTTAAAAAACAATCTGGGAAAAATTTCCTAGCAAGCTGAATTTTCGTATACACTTTTATTACGGTGTTGTCATGAAGATGTTAAAAATTTACGTCGATATCGTGCCAACTAAAAAAGTTATAAGGGTCAAAAAGTCACGAAATTAACTTTTTCGCAAATATCTCGCGACCTATGTAAACATAAAAAATTGGTCGTGAAATTATATACAACGCTGACCGTAATAAAGGTGTATACAAAAATACATCTCATTAGGAATTTTTCGGCAGATAAAACCTTAAGTTCCTGAACTATCATTATTTGACAGTTTCGTTTCGACTAGCTTTGTAGTGCAATTTTGCATTCACAAAGCTAGTTGAAAATCGACTACGTAGTGACTAGGTTAGTGAATGCGCCCAATGTATGCTTTCACAATGAAGCTTCGACTTTACGTTTTGTACGTAACGTTATGATATGCTGATCCAAACAGAAGCTCTAGTTCAAATATGTTGAAAATTTGCTTTGTCTGACAGCTCAACTTACTAGCTTACTTATGTGTGATGCTACAGTCCAGGTCGGACCAGGGCCTCATCCAACAAACGTCTCCAGCCAGCTCGGTCCCAAGCTAGCTGTCTCCAGTTTCGCACGCTAAGTTAGTTCAGGTCCTCTACCACCTTTTTACTCCACCTGAATCGCAGTCTTCCTCTTCTGCGACGTTCTTCCGGGTTATCCTGCCTGCATTCATGGCAATGTTGTCACTGGTGTTCGATACTTTATGTTGGCGCCTCGGAATGTGCGGACATCTTGCATGCTAGAGAAGTGTCATGTGTCGATCGCAATGTGATTGTGATCTATCTGGTTGACGGTTAATTGAACAGGAGATTTCCATGTCCCCTCGGAGGTGGTCATCCGATTATTCCACCAAAGATTTCTTTTCTGTCCAGCTTAGCATTAAAATCTCCAAGAACAATTTTAATGTCATAGCTAGGGAGGAGGTTGTAGAACCTGGGGCCTGATTATGGGGTTCGCGGCGGATCGTTTTCAATTCGACCTTTCAAATTCGACTCTCGTCGTATTTCCTTATTAACAAACTCGCGGCGAAGCGAGAAAATGTCTTCCAATATTCCAGTGATTTGACACTTAATATTCCAGTTAATAATGATAACAGTGTTGCCGCATGTTAAAATTTAAATGAGTCCCCGCTGATGAAGTAATTTTGAAATTAAAAGAGTTCCTCAAAGGAACGAAGTAAAAGAACTTTTGATAAATTTTATTTTTCAAACAAAGGTTCTTCTAATAGAAGATTCTGAACTTTGGCAGTTGATAGCGGCCTTTTTTGAAGCTACATCTGTTGGTTATCTATCATTAATTCAGTCTGTTTTGCAAGAGTATTGTTTACATGTTATAATTTGAATGAGAAGAAGAATGTTAATAATAAAATAAACATGCAGAAATGAAAATAAACTCTTTTTTCATGCACTAACTGTAGAATACTTAAAAAGATGAGTCTAATTTAATAATATGAGTCCCTGAGCCAGCTTATCAAAAATCACACTATCAGAAAATACCGAGTGGTGGTAACTCTGAATAAACACTCTTTCGTCTGTGAATCCGCCAATAAAAATCTGTCGTATGACATTTCAAATACGCCTTCGAATTATTTAACTGGTCGAATTCAAAACGAAGAAGACGAAAGCGAACGCAATAATTGAAAAATGTCAAACTCGCTAGCAAAACGATTCGCCGCGAATCCCATAATCAGGCCCCTGACTTTGGTGTCTTCATCCTTTTCCTCAGTGGGGGCGTGAGCACAGATTAGGCTTACATGCGAATTGTCGTGATGCGTTCATTCACTGAGTTGAAACTGAAGACCATCCTCCTGAGTCGAGTTCCAACTTCAAATCCACATCCAAATAGACGCTGATTTTGTTCCCGGTAGCAGTCGACATAGTAGATGCCACAATTCTTCATTTTTCGTAGGCCCGGACCATCCCATCGTATTTCTTGGATCGCGGTTATATCTGCTTTATAGCAGCCAAGGGCTTCCGCTAATTTTTCGGCTGCACGTGGTATGTTAAGGTACCTGACGTTCCAAGAACAAAACCGAAATTCGTTGTCCTTAAATCGTTTGCGCGGGTCGTCATCCAAGGCTTGTTGGTGGTTCGGAACTATCTCTTCTTTATGTGGCCGGGCAGTCATAGCTGCTGGCGCCACGAACCCAAACCTGGAGGGTCAGATCTTTAGTTATTATTTTTGAAGGTATGACGTATGATGATGATGAAGGAGAAATGTCATTGAAAGTAAACTCGAAGCGTGTGCATCATAACGTAACGTAGATGAAGACGAAACTAAAGCGTGTTTGCGTTTCCGCCATTAGACGTTTATGAAATTGCAGGGGCGTAGCTCCCATGGGGAAAATTTTCTGTATTTTTATTTTTCAACGCATAACAAAAACGAAAACTCACTACTTCAAATTTTTTTTTTATTAAGAGCAAAATGTATCACAAAAAGAAGGAAACAAAAAATTAAGTTCATTACTAAAAAACCATAATAATATATATGTACATAATTTCATGTTAAAAATATCAGTTTTAAAAAGTTTGTTTTTGACACATGTCATCACTAGAACCGATTCAATAATAATGCTAAAAAAATCTTTTGTAAGCCTTCCATTAAGCTCTCGATGAATTACTAATAAATATGTAAGAATGAACTAATCACTAGGTATAGCTAGAACAGGAAAATTTAGGCAATTATTTCGTGTGTTTTGTAAATTTATCGATAAGAAGAGGAGCAAAAAAGCGGCTCCGTTTCCGTTTCCAGTTTTTTTCTACAATATTTCGATAAAATGTCATTGTTTTCGACGACAGTGCAGTAGCAATTTTGAGGTTAGGTGAAGTTTCTGTCAATTTCTGTCTATTTAAACGAGCTTTTCCTTAGGACGAATTTGGTCTTTCGGGCATCCTGTAAGTAAAATAAACTTTTATATTTAAATGAGGTCTTCCGGATCGATTGTTAACAGCAGCTGGCAAAATATACATGAATTATCCAAATATTAACAAACAAAACCACTACTCTTTAAGCAAAGAACAAAAAATTCTTTTTTGACAAAAGAAATCAAACAAACATGCCTCTCTTTGCGATTTGAAGCATTAACTGATCGGCTAGGAATACCGTTGTTATCGTTTCTTGCAGTCGTGGCAGCGGTTATTATGAGGCCACCTGATATCGTTGCTGTATCGCTGGTTGACTCTGTAAACTCTGTAGTTGATTCGAAAGATATTGGAGGTGCCGACATGTGAGTTGTAATACTGATAAGGCGTTCTTCATCTGCTCCATCTTCATCTTCGCTTGTGTTCGACTGGGGATTCTTTAACCAATGATTGATTGATTGACAGGCGAATCACGAACGGCAGAACACATAACACATTGGAAGAGACATCATATTACATTAAACATTGAACAATTATTAATTTGTTGTTATTAATTTTTTTAGGTTAGAAAAATTGAATGAAGGGTGGTGAGAAAGTTATAGTTGCAGGGTGAGCATTCCAAATTGGGTGCCGTTACTTATGATTGATGGATGAGTGAAGTTGTACGGGCGATTGATGAACTAATTGAAATGTGTTTTACGAATGACGTACGTGATGTTTACGTCTCGGGAGATGCTTGATTGAAGAGGAGGTTTAGGACATCAGTTCACGGTTCATCATGAAAATCTGTACAATGGAAGGTTCACGAACAATTCTAAGTTTCAGTTTAAAGCAAAACAATATATGTATTTGATCCTTGAAAAACAGCTGAATTATTGTTTGGTTGATAGTGTGTGAGAGAGATAGGCAGAGCCTCGGATAATGGCAACCAGACCCGGAACGACAATGGACTACGCATTGAGAGCTTGTACCTGGAAGAACACTCTACACTCCAGATGCAACTCAAAAACTTGAATCCGTCCTCACGCAGTATAAAGCAGACATTACGGCGATCCAGGAAATACGATGGATAGGATCAGGGACAACGAAAAGAAAAAATTGTGACATTTATTACAGCTGTCATCAAAGAATGCACATATTTGGATGCAGATCGAAAGTCATGGATTTCAAGCCAATTAGCGATCGCCTGGCTGTAATCCGCATCGAGGCCACACTACAAAACATCAGTCTAATATGTGCACACGCCCCTATTGATGATGCTGAGGAGTCTAGCAAGGAGGATTTTTACGACCTCCTGGATAAAGCCTACGGAGCCTGTCCAGAATACGGCGTCAAAATCGTACTCGGAGATTTCAATGCAAAAATCGGGAAGGAAAACATCTTTGGCGGATTAGTTGGCAAGCACAGCCTCCACGAAGTTACAACAGATAACGGCTTGCGACTAATCGACCTTGCTGCAGCTCGTAATACGGTGATAAGTTAGTAGCACTAGGTTTCCAAGACGAAGGATCTACACAGCAACCTGGCGATCCCATGTGCTAATCGGCGCAAGGCACCCATCCAACATATTGAACGTGCGCACTTTCCGAAGAGCAAATGTCGGCTCTGACCACTCTCTGGTAATGGCTAAGTTTAGAGTTTGATTATTAAATGACAAAAAAACACGTGCGGCCCAAAGAAAGAGTTTCAACATCGGTTGCCTTAGCACTCCGGAGAATTCCAGAGACTACAGTGAGATGTCAATACCTTGTGGAACCAATATGGCGAAATAATACAAAATGTAGCCGAGACCACCATAGGTAGCCAGCCACCCCCAAAAAAGAACCCAAGAGCACTGGGAGTTGCTGATGTTTTCAAGCAGCACTTCCAACAGCTGCTGAATGCGCATAATGTCGAGCGAGCCAATGATGAAAGTGAAGCAGGACCAGTCAATGAAGACCCAGTCCCAGACCCCAGCACAGAAGAGGTAGAAAGAGCCATGCAAAAGCTAAAAATAATAAGTCCGTCGGGTCGGATGGCATACCTGCGGAACTCTTTAAATATGGAGGAGATGTTTTGATGAACTGCATGCACCAGGTTATCAACAAAGTGCGGAAGGAAGAATGCATGCCCACTGATTGGTAGGTAAAATGGCGATTCTATGTCATGCAAAAACTACCGAGGCAAATCCCTGCTTAATGTTGCATACAAAATCCTTTCCAACGTACTGTGTGAGCGTCTTAAACCGTTCTTCAACACAGTAATCGGCACGTACCAGTGTGGCTTTAGGCCAGGCAGAACAACGATAGACCAAGTGTTCACACTGAGGCAAATCCTGGAAAAGACCAACGAATTTCAAGTCGAAACCCCCATCTTTTCATCGACTTCAAAGCTGCTTTTTGATAGCATCCACCGCCAAGGGCTTATGATGACGATGTCTGAGTTCGGGATCCCGAACAAACTGATCCAGCTGTGCCGTATGACGCTTAATAATACGCAGTGCAGTGTGCAAATGGGTAACAGCTCATCCGAGTTATTCCAAACTTGCGCAGGGTTTAGACAAGGAGATGCGTTGTCATGTGACTTCTTCAACATAGTCCTGGAGCAGATAGTGCGCAAGGCAGGTGTGAGCACGGAGGGCACTATCTTCAACAAATCCACCCAGCTCCTAGGCTATGCGGACGACAAAGACATCATCGGTCGATCCAAGAGAGCTGTGCTTGAGGCCTTCACAGCGATTGAAGAACAGGCGAAACTCGTTGGTCTTGAAGTGAATGAGGACAAAACAAAGTGCATGCTATCAACAAACAAAGCAACATATGTCCACCGTCTAGGACAAAACGTCACTGTTGGTAGCAGCAATTTCGAGGTAGTTAAGGAGTTCACCTACCTTGGAACAAACATCAATCCCACAAATGACACCTTAGTGGAGATCCGAAGGAAAATTACCCTAGCGAACCGCTGCTGCTTCGGTTTGGCAAAACAACTGGGTTCAAAACTCCTCACTCCAAAGGCAAAGTGTCTGCTATACAAGACCTTGACTGTACCAGTCGTACTCTACGGCGTTGAGTGTTGGACGACGAGGAAAAAAGAGGCACTTTCGAAAGAAAAATTGTTCGACGGATGTTCGGTCCCGTATGCGACGATGGGGAATGGAGAAGAAGGTTCAACCGCAAACTGTACGAGCTGTACCAAGATGGGGATGTTGTCCAGAAAGCCATGAAAAGACGACTTCATTGACTCTGCCGCATCGAGCGAAAGGACGACAACGTTCCAGACAATAAAGTCTTCTCATCGCAGCTTCCAGGTTCGAGACGACAAGGATGACCGAAACTATGGTACAAGGAACAAGTGACTGCGGATGCCAGAGCGATTGGTTTTGGCGACTGGAGAGTGCATGCGAGGAACCGTTCCCGATCGATGGAAGGCTGCAGTATCTCTGTCATGGATCGTGAGCCGGTTAAGTAAGTAAGTAACATGCACGTGATTATTCTAACATAAAACACCGAAACAATGTACACAATGAACTGATGATAGAACAAAAACAAACATCCATCTAGAAAGACAAGCAATCTACAAATAAAGATCCGTTGAAGGCTAAGAACATGCAAAAATTATTTTAAAGAAAAAAAAAAAACGAAAAGGGGAGGTCAAAGGCAATTCCAAAAAAAAAATTAAAAAAAAAAATTGAAATAAAATGAAATAGTGAAAACCAACCTCATTGTAGCCCATCTGCGGGGCACGTGTTGTGTCCCGGAAATATCGATCCAGTAGTTCATCGGCTTGATCCCGATCACATATTTCCCCAGTAGTGCCAGCAGCGGATGGAGGAACGGCACTATTGCCGCCTTTTAGTTCTTTTTCCAGCAAAAGTTTTGTGCTTCTTGGCAAGCCGCGAGATGAAGAAAAACTTGTTGGCAACTGATAATTATTGCGGCCCGAGGAGCATTTTGGCGTACTCCATTGATAACTTAGCGGTTGATACAATGGAGATGGAGAACATGGCGGCGATGTTGTTATCGGTGTATAATTATTATTTAAAAGCGCTGAAGCTGAACTGCGTGGCGTATTATGGACTGTGTTCAGTGAACGGCCAGATGGAGTTCCATTCCGTAGTTCAACAACGGACGTGGCCGTCTTTGGCTCATAAGCCAGTGTCGTGAAAAACGAATCAGTCCAAATGTTGACGGCTTTGTTCCAGTCGTCACTTGATTGGGCGGCGGCATTTGATGATGGCACTTTATTCGAAGAATTTGAACTTGATTGTCTGTGTTGGCTTCTTTGTGCGTTGGCTGTCGTTTGTTGTCGCGGAATTAAGCCGTTCTTTTGTTGCCAGCAGCGGGGCGATGATGCTGATATCAATACAGGACTACCGCCACGGGGGGATTCGCCAGTCTTAAGACGCTGCACCCGACCCCAGGGAGTCGTCAATGGATATAAATCATTGCCGGATGTGAAGAGATCAGTCCATTCGAACTTAGCCGGCTTGCCAGTTTTCTGCTGTGACGATTTGGTCTGAGAACGTGAGGGACGTCCATTAGATGCATTAGATGTGCTCGCTCCAACACCATCAATATCTAGAGATCTAGATTCGTTCCGGGGCAGTTGTATTTGGTTTAGAAAATCACATAGCTCGCCATCACTACAATCGCCATTCTTGGTTGTATTCAATTGCGGCTTGGATTGCCTTGCGCCGACATTGTTGTTGCCCGATGGATTATTTATCTGTGTACGGGATGCTTCCGGTGATAAGTGAATCGTTTTTAATAGGCGATCCAATCGCGAATATGCATTCTGATGTGCGGTTCGTGTGTGGATGCAATATTGACATTGAGGAGGTGGTTGGTGATGGTTTTTGAACATTTTACGGGAAGTTGGGATTTTGATCATTCAAACGGGGGCACATCGAAATTAGAACGATAAACAAAGAGAAGAGAAAAATAAAATGAAACGAAAAATGCTCAAAAATTAAACAAAATTAAAGCTAAACCAAAACAATATCAATTTAGACAACTTACGATATTCACATTTGGCAATAAAGAAAAGCAATGAGTTCTAAACATGTAATAGCTTACGATGTGAGTGGGTCTTGGCTTACACTTCAACTATGGAGGCTCAGTTTTTTTCCCAAATATTTCTGTTTTCTTACAATGATGAGCATCTCCAATGGAGACATTAGAGTTTCTAACGAATGTACACCAGGTTGTGAAGAAGAACCACCCGAATCTAATTTGACTTTCACCATGTGAACCTCCAACGCTGGCGTTGCCGCGAAGAAAAAAGTTTTAAGGGCCATTTTGGGGGCCATTTCCAAAATGCACGGGCCACTAGTCCAGTACCCTAGAGAAAGTTTGTTAAAAAAAAATAATAACAATTTGTCTTTTCTAAATAAACACACCACCCCATCCCCGCTCCTGCTAGGACGTTGCAAGCGATCCCAAGAAAAGTCACTCCATCCGGAGAAGCTAAAATATACGACATGTGGAAATGAATCGCCGGGTGAGGGCGCTCCCCAATTGGTATCAGTATCGGTAGCGATTAACTCTGGAGGTGCATGCACAACTGTGTCACACGGACACGGGCAGCCAGAAAGAGGACCACGACGGTACATGCGATCGAGATCAGCGTAATGCTACGCGAATTCTGGTCGCAGTCGGTATCTTATTAGCGGCGGAAAGAACCCCGGAGCAAATGCGAAAACTCGAGTGGGCCAGTGGCTTCCTTAGCAGAACCACCAAACCAACCTGCAGCGAATCAACGTCAAAGTGTAATAGGTCTCTTAAGGGCGACAAGCCTGAAGCGAAAAGGCAGAAGGTGCATTCCAGCAGCACAACAGCCTTCAATAAAGATCTTTCCTTTAGCGACGCGCTCAAGAGCACGCATAATGGTACCGGCTCTACACAATCATGGTCCGTATTTACAAAAAAGACGAAGACTCGCTAAATGCAACCCCTCCAGAGGCCCCTTCAGCGGAAGGAAATGCTTCAAAGAACACCAATATGGAGGTCGATGTAAAACCACACGTGGAACCATCGACCTCCTCAGCCTCTAACAAGCCATCCGACGTGAAAGCTGATCTCGCACTCGACAGTAATTCTGACATGGACATGGAATGAAGACTCTACTCTAGGCATCACTCTATGCGAGGAAGTCCTACTTCAGTTCTTTTCAGACGATGAAAACGCCGATAAGACAGTGGTGGAGGTTAATCTAGCTAAAAGTAGCAGTGCTGCGATTAGTTCAGATTAATCTTCATCACGCCATTATTGCCTCTACAAACCTTTTATTCCAGCTGCATAAAACCAGAGAGGACATCGTCCTCAAACAGGAGTCGTGGGTCTCAAAATCCAAAACAGTGTCATTTTCAATATGGCAACTTGTTTATGGAGGAAACGCATTGATAATTTTGTTGATGGAATAAAAAGATTGTGTTTTGCAGAATATTTTGTTTTAGAAAAAAGAAAAAAATATGGTATGCGGGCCATTTCATGTTGGCCCCGGGCCACGGGCCAAAATAAAAAAACTAAGGGCCAAATGGCCCGATCGGGCACATTTTGGCAACACAAAAAACGCCCTTATAACTAGAGAAAATTAAGTCTGGGCTATTAAAACTTTCTCGCCATACAAATCTCCAGGCCCTGATGGAATACTGCCTATAATGCTGCAAAATCAGCTCGAATTAGTGGTACCACGGCTTGAGAGTATCTTTAACGGTTGCCTCTTACTAAACCATGTCCCTTTGTCTTGGAGACAGGTAAGAGTGGTTTTCTTACCTTAAATTGGTAAAAGGGGAGAGAGACCTATAAGCTTTACATCTGTTCTACTCAAAACCCTGGAGAGAATCGTAGAATGTCATGTAAGGAGCATTCTGAGTAGTCGCCCCCTATCTAACTCGCAACATGCCTACGTGAGGGGTAGATCTACAGAGACTGCTGTTCATGAGGTAGTGAGAACGATAGAAAACACGATTCATTTCAAGGAATATACCCTAGCTACCTTCTTAGACGTAGAAGGAGCTTTCAACAATGTCCTAACTGAATCCATCGCAGAATCACTTGCAGACTTCGGTGTTGAGAACTACATGAAAAGGTGGATAATATCCATGCTAAGTAATAGGAGGATTCAATCAAATCAAATCAATCAATGCCAGTAGAGGAACACCCCAAGGAGGTATACTGTTTCTTTTTTTATGGATTTTGGTCACCAAATTAAACTGGAAGCTTAACATTGAAGAACGGGTGAGAAAGGCGTGCGTTGCCTGCAACAAAACCTTCGGCAAAAAGTGGGGCTTCCAGTCAAAAATGATCAAATGGACATACATAATTATACAGCGGTTGTAAGACCGATACTTGTTTACGGATCCATTGTTTGGTGGCCCGCTCCCAGCAAATCTTACATAGCAAACAAGCTTACAAAGGTGCAGAGAAATGCTTATGTCTGACCTCTCCAACGGATGCAATTAACGTCATCCTGGACCTTTTTGCGATTGACCTCTTCAGTAAATGTCAGGAGTCCTGCAATATTTGAGAAGGAAATAGGCTGCTGGAAAACCAAATCCTACAGGCACTACAATCAAACAGGCCTGATAACATCAAACATCCTTTTTACAACCACTGATTACTGCATCCCTATCTTAACACCTCAAAGAAGTTGAGAGTCTTGCTCCCGTCAAGAACCGACTGGGAGGAAGGCGATGTGACGAAAGACTTCGACGCGATCATATTCACGGATGGTTAAAAGATGGAATGCGGTGTGCAGGTGTCTTCTGTGAATCTCTTAAGATTTCAAAATCCTATAGACTTCCCGACTTTGCCAGTATATTCCAGGCAGAATTGTTAGCGATAAGGGAAGCTTGTATAGCCATTAAAAATATCCAACAGAACAGGCAGCTATTAAAGCCATTGATTCAGCTTTATCATCCTCTAAATTGGTCCAGCAATGCAAAGAGGTCTCAAGGAACTTGACCTGAGTGTTACTCTAATCTGGGTACCGGGCCATAGGGGCTATGAGGGAAATGAGAAGGCATATGAGCTAGCTAGGCAAGGATCAACCCTTCACAACTCATTTGCAGTGCGAGTATATGCTCCTCTTGGAGTTGTGAAGGGCAATATCCTGACAAAATACACATCAGAAGCAAACTATAAGTGGAATAGCTTAACCAGTTGCGTTATATCTAGGAAAATCTGGCCCGCCTATAACAAACCAAATGCAATCAATTTAATTTCCAAACCAAGGCATAACATAGCCAGGATTGTTGCAACTTGCACAGGGCACTGGCCTATAGGGGAGCATGCCGCATGCGGCAAATTTGGGTATACCACATAACACTTTCCGCCGAAGCTGTGAGGAACAGGATGAAAAAGAAACGGTCCCACACTTTCTCTGCCATTATCCGGCCTTGGCTAGGAAAAGAGCACTCCACTTAGGCAGAACGTTCTTTAACGGCATTGAGGAACTCTCAGACAAAGTTGCTTTAGCCCCCCCCCCCCCCTTATTCCTCCTTAACTGAATGGCACTATGAGATAATATAGGATTGTACGTTCGAAACATACATTTTTCCTAATCCTTAGAATCTCATGCGCTAATTGTGTCCTATACGGAAGTAGGACTTCCACCAACAATTCAAAAGAATAGCAACCAACAACACAACGTTTTAGAACAGAAAAACAACAGAACGTCTGTACTCATAAAAAAACATTTATTAATCGTCAACAAGTCATTCATCACTTCCCCGGATGCTTCCTCTTTCTGTACTTCCCGGAATCTTTCGTTCTGAATATCTCCTCATCGGGTTCCTCACCGACCTCTTGACGATAGTACTCGTCATCACGGTCGTCTTCCATGTCCTCCCTGTCATTGGGTACGTAGCCGCCCTTCTTCTTCGAATACTCCTTCTTTTTGTTCTTCTCTTGATTCGCCTTCTGGATCTTTTTATTGTGCTCCTTCAACTTGCGTTTCTTCTCAACTTGAGCTCGAATCGCCTCGATCTCTTCGCTGGTCTTCGTAACCGTCGAATGGAACAACACCTCCCCGGTGAGAAGACCCTCTTCGATCTTCACCAGTTCCAAGGTCAGCCTTGGTCCGATTTCATGCAACTTTATCGATGACTTATTATTTTCACAGTTGATTTTGGGATTAACGTCCTTGATGGTTGTTGTTTCATCATCGTCTTCCATCTCGGAATCGGATGCTCCACCTCCTTGTAAAAAGTAATCTGAGATGTCTGTGCATTTGGATAAGTTGGGAATGGTTCCCTGCACGATTTTCTTCACTCCTTTGTGAAGGCCGACGGGGACTATTTGTATGCTGTAGTGTCTCATCGCCACCAGCTTGGTCACTGGGTTGTAGGAAAACAAAACACATCGTTTCATGGTCGCTACATTGACCTCAGCAACATTGATGGATGGAAACATATTTTGGAACGAGTTCGCCATCAGTTTAATGTGTTTGCCTTCGCCTGTGAAGTTATTCAATATGACTAGAGGCGAGTGCTGAAACATTTCTTCGTTTACGTATTGTTTTTTATGCAGTGTCAGCACGTCGCGGGCCAGTGTGAATTCGTGGACTTTGAAGGTCAACGTTGGACCGCGAGGCATGCGGATAATTTTGAACGAAAGTTGTGTGGCCCGTTTGTTGAATATTCCCATATGACTGACACTGAAGACACCACTTAAACTGACGAAATCTTTGATGCGGTTGGCTTTCTTCTCTTTGAGATTTGAAGCAGTGAAAGGTTCCATCAGACGGCGGAAATCCAGCGTAAGATCTTGAATGTAGGGGCATGATAGACCACGATGAATGATGAACGAATGTGGAGCTTGCACTAATTCAATGGGTTCTTTGTCTTCGACGATTTTAACTTTTTTCTTGTGTTTGGGTTTCTTGGATTTCGGTTTGCCCATTTTTATGTTGTACTTTAATAATTGATTTCTGTAAAAATATTTTACAAACTTTGCTCGGGAAATTTTCCGACAAAAAAACCTCGTGCGGGACAAACGTTTGACAGTTCAAGTGAAGCAAAAACAAAACAACGAGAAAGAGACAAAAGTATTGTATTCATGTGGATCTTGTGTGGATGGAAAAGTTCTGTTTGTTTCAAATTTTTTAAGATGTCGAATTACTTATGGTATTTTACATTCAACCACCACGAATCGCTACATTCAATTTTTTTTTAGGCTCAATGTAATTTGTAATGTCAAAAGTAGCAATCTCTTTACCGCTTTGAATTCTAACAAATATCAAACAGTCTGAAATGCCAAATTTTGTAGTATGTGTGAAAATTAGTGTGAGAATGTGTGTAAATCTGTCTTGGCAAAAACAAATTTCAGGGAAATCAATTCTTCCAGTAAAAAATTCAATACTTTTCCCAATGTATTTCATTTAAGGGAAAACAAATTGCCACAGATCCGGTGGCCTCAATCAACAGTTTTCGCCAGTCTCCCTGCACACAGGGCCGAAGATGACCCGAAGAACTTTCCTCTCGAAACAGCCTAATATTACGTTTCCACTGAACGATAATCTAGATTATCTTCCAGTTTGATTTAAAATAATCTAGTAGTGTTTCCACTGGATTTTGTTACATTAATTCTAACATTCAAAATCTGTCAATTGAAAGTTCTTTTCGCATAATAATACAAGGATGACCTCCAATAAAATTAAAATGTTGGTTTCAAATTATTTAAATGAAGAAAAAAGTAAGTTCTTTTTTTTGGCGGCCATTGAAATGGATCCAGAAAAATGTTTGAATGGATATTTAACTATGTTTTCCTTTGAACAGAAAGGCAAATTATATACCAATCGATCGGAAATCAATCCAAGATTGCACACTTTTTTTCATTAAATTGTGTTTTTCCACTTTTCAGTTGTAAATTCATTTTCCTAAATAGATGGAACCAGTTTGTTACTTGTTTTTGTTGTTTGTTGTTTTTGTTTTTATTTTATTTTTGTTCAGTCTGACAAGAAACGGGTTTTTTTCTCTCATTCTTCCACCTTTTCATTGGAAATGGGAAAGTGAATCCGTTCAGCACAGTCCAAATCAAGTTGATTAATTTGAAATCTCGAATCGAGATGATTAACTTTTGTATGGCAAATCTAGTTATTTCGAAGAGATTTCAAGTAGATTTGAGTTAATCTCAGATTATCGCTCAGTGGAAACAGCATATAAGGACCATTCATCCGATATTGTCAAGGTCCATGCTTCTGCACCATCATAGCAGGACTGGGATGATGAATGTGTTATACAGTTTTACCTTAGTTGCTCGAGAGAGGGCTTTTGCACTCAATTTCTTTCTTAGCCCAAAGAAATAGCAATTAGCAAGAGTTAAGCACTATTCACATGAGCACGAACAACGACAAACGAATCAACGAAAATTTGTCGATTTTGACATTTCTTTCACATGAGAGTTTTTAATTGGTCGCGAATGAACAACCAAAACACTAGGCAAGAATGATTTTTGAGGTTATACGCGCGCGAACATTTTGTTCGTTGGGAGTGTGGATGATGTGGAACGCGAATAGAGTTTGGCAGTTCGTATCAACTAGAGTTCTTTTCACGACGAATAAATTTGTTTTCTTAAATTTATTAACATTTGAGATTAAAATGTAAATTTATGCATCAATAATCAAAACTACATTTCTATCGTTTTGTTGAGAATTTGTAAGGAAATACGGCTTCAAACGTATCTAAAATCACTCTTCTTCATTCATTAGTCGTGTTCATGTGAATATTGCTTTATTCTTCGTCTGATCTCGGCACTGGTGTTATTGCCCGTACTAATAGCGGAGCCTAGGTAGACAAATCCCTCTACTATCTCGAAGTTGTATGTATTGGGTATCCTTCTTCAAAGGCAGCATATATTTCATTTTTTCCCTCATTTACCGCTAAACCCATTTTTGCCGCTTATGTCTCAATTCTCACAAAGGCGCCATTGACGTCACGCTGTGTAAGATGTCGAATCAGGGCGAGTTTATTCGTAAATCGCTTGTTGCCTAGTTTTTCTTTAAAGCAATTTTAGAGCTGAACGAAAATTACAGCTGTGTGTATGGATTCGCACGATGAAATTGAACTTTTTTAAACATTGTCGCTTGACGAGTTTGACATTTCCATACAATTTTCAGCTGTCACGTCGACGGGCGATAGGCGACCGCATTTTGTTCAGCTCTATAAATATTCTTTTTAGCAGAACAACAACGTACTCTATAGTGAAAACGATTTTTTTTAAACTATTTTGTCTTTTCATTGTATAGTTGGGTGCACCCTGTATGAATGTGGATCGCAAGAAATTCTTTGTTCTTTTATGCTTGCCATTCGTTCCCAGCTGATTTCAGGAGTTGTTTACTTTTTTTTCTCAGCGTCAGCTGGTGGAGTGACGTAAAATTAACAAAAACGAGGTGTGTTGTGTTGGCGAATACATAATTTTATCGAAGTTTTAAATTATCCAACAATTGTTGACCACAACCCGTGATTGATAGAGAAACTGACAACATATCGACCAGCAGTACAAAAACAATCTCCAAGCCACAAACACCACTTGATATCCGCATTAAATGTCATCCCAACAGTTGGTCAGATTGAATGCTCTGAAGCAAAATCTCATTTCCTTTGTGTTAAGGAGACTGCAACAAAAGGAATATCAATCGCTCTCCGGTAGTTTTCCAGCCCTGCGCATTCCAAAACTCAGAGCAAACAACAAGGTTCAATATAATTTCTCAATGTTAAACACAAAACACACAAAAACAATTTGCAGATAATAAAATAATTAATTCAAAGTTTCTTAACTTTTTCATATGAAAATTGCAATCGCTCTCTTATGCCCCTTCCATAATATCTGTCTCTTTTCGTTGTTTCCTTCTTTTATTACAACTCTCTACTGGTTTATCTATAGATGGACTTTGACACAGTTTAAATTTATTTCATTCTTTCTTCAATCAAACGTTTTTAATTCAGTGGAATTGATTTCATTAAAAGGTATTCGAATCGCGTCGTCGTCGTGCTGTTAACAGTTGTGTCGGACAGATCGTTCAAATTGCTGCACTTATTGGGCTTCCTGTGGTGTATAACGCTCCTGCACGGCCAATTCCTAAATCAATATCCCCAAAAATGGCAGAGGAAACAAGTTTAAAGAATGTTCTGCAGAATGCGGATCAATTATTCGATGAGAACCACTTTCAGGAAGTCGTCGACGTTCTGGAGAAGTACAAGGTGAGGCATTTTGCTGTTTTCTTTTTCGCTATCATCCCTTAAACACTGTTTTGCATTTGGATAGGATCAAAACCTTCCTGAAATTCAATGGCGTAAAGCCAGGGCGATTTTTTCCGTTTCCAAGGCGACCAAAGACAAGGCCGAGAAGGAAAAACTCGTCCGGAATGCCCATGAACTGGTTAAATCCGCCGTTGCAGCGGATCCCAATAACTTTGCCACTCACAAATGGATGGCAATCATAATGGACGCTGCTGCCGAACTCCAAGGCATTAAGGCGAGGATTTTGGAATTGGACAGCATTAAATTTCATATGGACGAAGCCGTTCGCCTGAACCCGGAGGATCCAACGTCATGGCATATGGTTGGCGCCTATGAATATGGATTGGCCGAGTTGTCGTGGATCCAGCGGAAGCTGGTATCGACTATATTTGCTTCGCCACCGACTGGTTCGTTTGAGAAGGCCCTGGAGAACTTCGAGAAGGCAGAAGCTCTGAAGGAGGGATTCTATTCGACCAATTGGCTGATGATTGGAAAGTGTTACATGGCGCTCAAGCAGAATGATAAGGCGAAAGAGTTTCTAGAGAAGGCGGCTAATTGTGCTGTTTTGTAAGTTGAACTTTTATGAACTTAAAATCAAGTTGATTGATTGGTTTTATTTCTAGAAACGAAGATGATAAGACGTGCAAGGAGCAAGCTGTAGCACTTTTGAAGAAACTGTAGTTTTTCTTTTTCATTATTTACTGCCACCCATTTGTCAATTTAAGTTAGGCGAGGTCTAAAATGCTTACAATTTTTTTCTATATAAGAATATGCTTTAAAGTAACTGTAATTTTTGGAAACAATATATTCATAGATAGATTAACAGATCGGTCTTAACTGTTTATTGAAAACAACTGTGCACGGCAGTGTATTGTAGACTAGGGTAATGGAAAACAATCGCTTGTTAATTCATTAAAAGCGTAAACTGATTCTTCAAATGCAATTGACACCTTAACACAGCTGTGGACATGCAATGCTCTTATCATGAATTAAAGTAGTCTTAATTGTGCGCGATAGTTTCTATCAAGAGATCGCTAACCTTGCAAAGTATTTAACGCTTGCATAACTGAATTAATTAATTGATTAGAATTCATAGGAACGCTTCTAAATGGTCGGCGTCGTTTAAGTGTTTTGTTTTGGGTCGTAAAATCGATCATTTGAACTGAAGTATGGACATAATGGCTTCCATACAGAGATCATACAATAACAAACAAGTAAACAAATTTTGGGATTATGACGATAATGTTACGTTCCGGTTGGTTAATCTATTCCATGGGGCAAGGGGCCTGTCTTATGTGAATTTAACGGCGACATAGAAATGGTTGGATAAGAAACGTAGAAGGAAGCCAAAGCTGGACAAGGTTTTTGGAAATCTAGTCACCGAAGAACAGGGAATTGTAGATATTTTCAAGCAGCATTTCCAACAGCTGCTGAATTCGCATAATGTCGAGCGAGCCAATGACGAAAAAGAAGCAAGACCAGTAAATGAAGACCCAGTCCCAGCCCCCAGCACAGAAGAGGTTGAAAGGGTGCGGGTGCATAACTTCACAGGTCATAACTTCACATGGGTCATAATTTCACCTCTAGTGGGTTATAATTTAACTTTTTTCGGGTGCAATTGTTTCCCACCTTAGGTGAGCAATAATTTCACCTGAAATTTGGGTGAAATTATTTCCCACCTATTTAGTCATTCCACGGCGGCGCAGAGAATCTGGTCCCGAATTCAGAAGTCCCGAAAATGGTTTTCGGGACTAATGACCCACTATGGTGGGTGTTTTTTCAGTGCATAACGGTTGAAATATACCGCATGCTCTAAGTCTATGTGACGTAAAGAAAATTTTTTCCAATGCAAACGATTTTCTGAACTTTGATATTCGGTAAGGTGAGAGTAAGGCAAGCAAACTGTACTTGAATCCAGTTTCATCTTATTGCACCTTTTTATCATCTAAACTAACTAAGCTGTTGCAATGACATTAACAACTCCTTCGGAAAGACATTTTTTATTGATGGGATGTTCAGTGTCCTTGCATCATGTGAATGCAGACGGAAGCACTATTTTTCAATGCTATCAGTCGGCAATTCCTATCAAGAAAACGTATTCATTATTGAGTTCTTCAATACTAAACCTTAACTCTACAATCACTCTTAAAAGTTTTAGAAAATTGTATTACGAATTTGGAGCTTGAACCAACAAATGTAGCAGGTACAATTGCTAGCGAGCGGAAAAAATTTTGCCCAAAAGAGAATCAATTCGCGCGAATTTTTTTATTTTCACACCCCAAATTGATTCTCTTTTGGGCAAAATTTTTTCCGCTCGCTTCACTCCCAATCAAAACAAATTGAATTTGAATGTTACAGATCGTCATCATGCTCGAAATGAATCACTGCACTGCAGCACCTGCTTGCCAAACACTAGTATGCATTACAAGATGTGTGGTGGTTGCTTTTCCAAATTAAAGAAAACGCAACAGCTTTGAAAAATGAATTGCTCTCTCCATTTTGTCGATAAAAAGTAAATAAAAATGGTTATTAATTAGACTTTTTGTAGTTGTTGTTATAGTTAGTAGTTCGGAAATTCAGTTTTCAAGACTCTGAAAATATTAAAAAATCGCGCCAAAGTAATTGGTACACAAATTATGTATAGGTAAATAGTACAAAATGATAATTTCTTGCAACTGCAGTAAAAAGTGAAATTATATCCCAATTTGAGCGGGACATAACTTCACACAGAAGTGAAATTCTGGCCCACAAAAAAGTGAAGCTAATTCCCACCTTAGATGGGACACAACTTCACCCGAAGAAAGTGAAATTATAACTCACTAGAGGTGAAATTATGACCCATGTGAAGTTATGACCTGTGAAGTTATGCACCCGCACCGTTGAAAGAGCCATCGAACGCTAAAAAATAACAAGTCCGCCTAGTCGGATGGCATACCCGCAGAACTCTTTAAATATGGAGGAGGTGCTTTGATGAATCGCATGTACCAGGTCATCAAAAAAGTGTGGGAGGAAGAATGCATGCCCACTCACTGGTCGATAAGCTCCATTTATGCCCCATCTACAAAAAAGGTTATCCTATGCAAAAACTACCGAGGCATATCCCTGCTTAATGTTCCACACAAAATCATATCCAACGTACTGTGTGAACGTCTTAAACCGTTCTGCAACACAATAATCGGCACGTACCAGTGTGGCTTTAGGCCAGGCAAAACAACGATAGACCGAGTAATCACACTGAGGCAAATCCTGGAAAAGACCAACGAATTTCAAGTCGAAACCCCCCATCATTTCATCGACTTCAAAGCTGCTTTTTGATAGCATCCACCGCCAGAGCTTATGATGGTGATGTCTGAATTAAGGATCCCGAACAAACTGATCAGCGCAGTGTGCAGTGTGGGTAACAGCTCATCCGAGTTGTATCAAACATGCGCAGGGCTTAGGCAAAGAGATGCGCTGTCATGTGATTTCTTCCACAAAGTCCTGGAGCAGATAGTGCGCAAGGCAGGTGTGAGCACGGAAAACACTATCTTCAACAAATCCACCCAGCTCCTAGGGTTTCCGAACGACATAGGCAACATCGGCTGATCCAAGAGAGCTGTGCGTATGACAGCATCTACAGAGACGAACTGTATAAAGCTATGTCTAGTTTTGGCATCCCTGCCAAGCTCGTTCGCTTGTGCAAAATGACGATGGTGATTGCTGAACTCACCCTCAGAGTTACCTAGTTCACAATGGATTTGTCTGCTTTTCAACATACACGTTATCCATTTTATAAGTGTGGGTTCTATTTTAAGATCAGTGAGTGTTTTTCTATGGCACTGCTGTAAACATTGTTGAATGCTCCTTCGATATCAAGAAAAGATGCAAGGGTGTATTCTTTTACCGCAAGCGACTTCTCTATTGTTCTTGCTGCATAGTGTAGGGCTGTTTCTACACTTCAGCCTTTTGTATAGGCATGCTGAAATGGTGATATAGCCTCCGGCTTTAGGTAGCTGCGGATATGCATATCGATTAATCTCTCAAGTGTTTTGAGTGCAAAAGAGGTTAGACTGATAGGTCTGAAGTCTTTTGGTTCTGTGCGACTGTGCCTGCCAGCTTATGGTATGAAGACGACTTTGACTTCACGCCGTCTTCAGAACATATCCTAACTTAAGGCTGTTATTGACTATGTTCATCAGATGTGGAGTAATGATATCCCTGCTTTTTTGCAGCATCAAGGAGAAGATGCCATCTAGGCCTGGACATTTATAAGGAGAGAAAGAGTTAATAGCCCAGATTAATTAATTATCTAAGTATGCGTTACATCCTGGGAAGTGTGTTTCAACTAGGAGTTTTAGACTTTCTTGACAGGATTCTATCCATTGATTATCAGGTCCTTTTAAGGAACCTATGGGTGTATTTACTTTGGAGAGCATTTGCCTTAGTCTCGCCAAATGGTTTGTACATTCAATGCTACTGCAGAAGTTTCTCTATGAGCTTCGTTTCAGTTTTAAATTTTCTTTGACTGGTTTTATAACATTCCCAGTCGCTTTTTACTCTAGTGCGTTAAGCCCGATTGAAAAGTTTCCTTGTTTCTTTTCCAATATTGCTGAGCTCTGCAGTCCACCAGGGCGGTTTATTGTTTTTCTTCGCCGATATGTAATGAGTGGGAAACTTTTGTCAAAGGAGTTGCGTAGAATTCCAGTGAATTCTACTGAGAATTCATCTAAGCTATCTGTGTTACAGTGTGTGTGTATCAGTGCTAAGCTGACCTATGTTCTTAATAATTTCTCTGTTAAAGACATGCCAATCGGTACGTCTGTGACAGATACAGATGCAGAATTCAATTAGACGATGATCTGCGAAAAAGCGTCGTCTAATACCTTCCACTGCTCCACCTGACAAGTGCCTGAACTACTTGTTAAGGTGATATCGAGTACCTGCTTGCGATTTTTTGTAACGAAGATGAATGTGTTACCTCTGTTAGTCACCAGAAGGTTATTATCAATAATACATGGTATGACAATAAAGTAATGAGACTGATTATATTGCCGCGATTGTAGTAACCCTGCGACCTTGAAATTCCCTTTCCCTTCTCCCGGCATCCTTCCCCTCTAGATTGATATATTTGCCATCGCTCTAGCTTGTTTAGTTCGCCTGCTCGGTCGTGCTGAGTAAACGTGTGTCCGTGGTGCTCGTCACGAAAATGGAAAAACGAAATCAAGAGCAACGCGTCGCGATAAAATTTTGCGTCAAATTGGGCGAAACAGCTTCGCAAACGTACGCTGAAATTGTAAAAGTGCATGGTGATACTGCTCTTATTCGTGCCCAGGTGTTTCGATGGCATAAAGAGTTTAAGGAGGGGCGTAAAATCGTGGAAGACGAGGCGCGGAGCTGGAGACCAGTCGAGGTGCGGACTGACACGAATGCGCAGCGTGTGCGCGCCCTGATCCGTGAAGAGGAACTGGGTATGAACCGTAAAACAGTCAGAAAAATTTTAACCGACGATTTTGGGATGAGAAAGTTGTGCGCGTAGATGGTTCCAAGGAACCTTACCTTCCCGAGGAGCCCTCAGCGTGTCCCAGTATTTAGCCTCTAAAGGGATCGCCGTGTTGCAACAACCGCATTATTCGCCCGATATGTCACCCTACGACTTTTTTTTCCCTAGAACAAAATCGGTGCTCAAAGGATCCCATTTTGAGTCGATTGAGGACATCCAGGCGGCCGTGACGAGGGTTCTCGCGGACATCCCAGTCGAAGCGTTCTAGAAATGTTACCAAGCATGGAAAACACGCTAGAATCGTTGTATAGCTGCCCAAGGGGACTACTTTGAAGGAGGTGCCATAGTTTTAGAATAATTTTGAAATAAACGGTTTTTATGGAATCAGTTTCATTACTTAATTGTCACACCTCGTATATTCAAAAAGGGACTCGCCCCTAGTGTCAGTATTAGGTCTTCCCCACTGCACATGATGTGAGTTGGAGTCGCACCCATCGATTATATCAAAATTGTTCTTACTTGCAAATGATATCAATAGGGTTGTGCCGTCGTGCGACATATACGTGGATAAGAGAATGAACCTTAAGTAAGTAAGTAAAGTGTCGAGCGTTCGTTTGTCTGTTTCTGCAGTAAAGTTTCGACAAGTTGCAGTACGCTCAGCTGCATCAAACTTTTGTATGCTTTGTCGTCTAAATGATATTCTGACCCTTCAATTCTAATTTAAAACAGAAATACTTGGAAAACGTTGAGCTTCTCCAAACTACTTTGTTCACATTTTAGCTATCACGCACTTCAATACAATTTACTACATGCATGCAATTTACACACCGTTCTGTAAGTCTATTCGTTCTTCTCAAACTAAAAAGAAAATACAACAGTTTCAGTCCTTCGCATTTGTCAAAACTCAAAAGAGCAAAATGAAAAACAGTCCTAAACGCTTTTCACTAATTTCAACTCAAAAGCAACAGAAACATTTGATGAACTTAACCGAAATCAAAATTGGTCCGGAAACGGGAAATACAAAAAAACATGAGAGACAGGGAGAGTAGTTGACAAATGCATGGAAAAGAACAAAAATTGTACAAACGGAAAAATTGATAAATGATAAATTCGACACACTTCTGATGAAATAAACAACAAAATAGACAAGAAAAAGGTTCTCTACTTACATCGTTACTCTCCCAACGATAAGATGCCGATGCTTCATTATTCTGCGGTTCTTTGACACTCGACGACGACGACGATGGCCTACTCCTGCGATATTCTTTAAGCAATGAATCTGAATGAACAGAAGAAAAGAAACAAAACACAACGCATTAGCAACAAACTTAAATTTATTTCTTCAATTCACAAGCACAACTACAAATAAACAAAACTAATAAAAAATAGAAGAAGGAAATTTGTGAGATCTTGACATTTTCTTGATATTTACAAAAGCGCTTCTAAGAATTCAAGCATTTCTGCTACAAAAAAATTAGAAAACACTTTTGTCAATATAAATGCAATTTAGTAGTGTCGGAGGGTGGATTTTTTGGTGGGGAACTGCAATTTACCTTCCGAATAGCTGAGCGGGATCGATGTGTTTAGAATAATACTGTCGTCTAGGTAGTCTCCATTGCAGTGGAATTTTGGCGGCTCGAAGAGTGTTTCCAGTACATTCATTGGCAGTCGGCAGTTGTTGCGAGACTCTGCGAATTCAAAAAGGAAGTTAAAGAAAAGTTCGAAAGGGCAAGGGTACCCTTACCTGGTTCTTTTGATTCGGAAGGATGATTATTCTCTGTGGGACTTGTCCTGTCCAAGAGCGACAGAGTAACACGACGATGATTACCACTGCCACTGCCATTATTCTGGCGTCTCGTTGAACTACCGCTACTGGACGGTGACTTGTCGTTGGCCAGCGCAATGCCCTGAGCCATTGATAATTCGGCATACTCGACATCATTTTCGCCTGATGAAAACTCGTTGTCCTCGCCCAATGGCTGGTCGTCTTGAGTCGATGCAAACGATGTGGCACTGATTTTGAAGCCTGTCGTCGATGAAGGGTTTGCTAGTGGCGAGCTAGGCGGATCGTCGCCTTCCGAATCGGAGGCATCTGAAAGTATGTTACTGCCGAGAAATGTTTTTTCTAATGTTGTCGATGTGAGATCTGGTGATGAATTGGAAAGGATGTGAAATGAAGACTTTTCGGGTGCTGTAATGAATGAAGAGATGGTTTGCTCGAGTGTATGAGCAACATATTAACACAAAAACTTACAACTCAAAGGTGTTGCACTGTTGGTCTGCTTCATCTCATTGACGCCGCTGCAGCCAGCTGCATCCTCGTGGAAATTAGTATTATAATTAGAGGAACCATTTACCAATGTTTGCAGCATTCCAGAGAATTTTGCGTCAACTGAAAACAAAGTCATCATCAGAACCATAAAAAAATTGACAATTCATGCAACTTACCACTCTTTTGGATATCACTGCGATTTGGCTTCTTTTGACTTTCATTGGGTTCATTTGGCTGATTAATCGGATGCTGAGATCGAACGGTCTTTACCTGCTTGAATCCACTGCCACCTTGGTTGGGCGTTGTTGCTTGACTGCTAACACTAGCCTCCTCGGATGCATTATTATTATGTGGAGCACAGCTTGCCTCTGGTTGTTGCTTGTGCTGGGACTCAGCATCGTCGAAATTGACATTTTGATCACCATTCTCTCTCTCCTCGTTGCTGACCTTCTCAAGCAGAGCTTTATTCTCTGCTATCAATTCCTTCTGCCGCTTCAACAATTGACTAATGTACCACTGTTGGTCACGACAACGTTGGAAATAAGTTGACGGACGCACTTGGAATCGCAGCTCCAGAGTGTCCTTGGCCAAATTCAAATAACCTTCGGAAGCCAACAAATCCAAGCGGAAGAAACGATTGTATCCCCAACATTCGCCAACCTCAAAATCAGACACAAACTCTCGCTGAATTATCTTACTCGAACTCTGATGGATCATCTGGACGCGATACTCGTATTTGCTAGTTTCTGGGAAACCGGCAGCCAGTTCAAGGAACACCGACAAATATTCCGCTCGAACAGCTCCATTGCCATTCGGGTAGACTTTCAAACGCCATTGCAGTCCGTTGCTTTCAAGCGGTTCCGAGTGCACTGGAGCACCTTTCAGCTGAAGCTGCGAGAAGCGCTTCATCAAGAAGTTGCCGGTATCATATTGAGGAACAATTTCGCTGTGAAAATCAGCTGGCACCGGTGCAGTTATGTAACTGGCCATTGGTTTAATTCGCACCTGATGAATCATCTTCAACAATTCTGGTGATTTCATGATGAGTTGTGATTTTGAACATATTGACATTTGCTGTTCGATCTCTTGTAGAAGATGCTCGAGTTGTTCAGTCTCTTGGCTCAGGGAATTTTTTTGGCGCATCAAAGTGACAAGTTTCACTTTGAGCTGGGAATCTAGTCGACCGACCATCAGTTCGACGGCATTACGTATTTCACGGACCTTTTCGTCTTTGGCCTTGCGTACGGTCTCGACATTGTGTTCGACACTCTGCACCAAGAGGATAAGTTCGGCAAGACGGGCACGCAATTGGGCTACCTCTTCTTTGACTTGGGTTATGTGAGTTTCATAAACTAGTTCTAAAAATTGAAATTGAAATTGAAAAATGTACATAAACAACAACAAACCTACCAAGCTGCTTAAATGTATGTCCCGAATGAGTACCACCCCACAATGCACACTGGTGACAGATGCAGCATTTGCATGTCCAGCAGTAGACGCTCAATTTCTCCGAATGAGTCGGGCACAATTCCTGCTCTTTGCCCTGAATCAGGCAATTCGTTGTTCGGATGTTGGAACACACCTGCTGCAGATTCTCAATTTGCTGAGCCACATCCTCCAGCCATCGGCAATTGACCAAGTCTTTAACATATAATGAAGCTCGACAATGCGGACATTGACGACGCTGTTCAGTCAACCAGCGTGATATACACAAATAGCAACATAGTTTCGAGCAATGCGGACACAAGTGTGCATCTTGTAGCTTTTCCATGCAGATGAAGCAACGAAAGACATCGTTGAGGGACTGAAAGAGAAAACAGTCAAGGTGAATAGTGCTGCGATGGCACAAGGTGTCAATGCGCGATCTATTTCTGTTAATTTGGCAGCAACGCAGACATGTGACCTACACCTAAAAATAAGCCGCGCGCCTAATGAAGCATGACACTCTAGCTAGTTAGCGAGTTTGCGAAATGAATGAAAAGACTTAAGCCGGCCGGCAGTGTGGTTGCTAGAAAATTATTCTGATTTTGTTTTAATTTTCGTTTGCATTCCCGGTTTTTCTGTTATCTGAGAGAAATTCTGCGACAGAAATAATTGCACTTATTGCTCGCTCGATCGTGCGACACGCTGAGGTATGCGTTTTTGATTTCACGCAAGGCGAGATAAGAGCTATGTCAGGTATTTTGTCTTTTTGCAACGTACACATAAGTGGTGTTATCGGTTTTCTATCGATTCGTCTCTATTTGTTTAGCTTTTTAGTGATGAATGCTTTTCATTTGGATGAGAACAGCAATTTACTTTGAGGTCATCATTTTATTTATCGCAACAATTGGCCTTCGATGTTTGGCTAAGGCACCTGTATAGGCATCAAAAGCAACAACGAGGCAATAAGAGGGGAGTAGAATATCGATGACCACTACAGCTCCTACAGTACAGGCGTTGATAAAGCGCAGGATACCGCCAGAACTTTTGCTGACCGCGTCTTTCATAACCTCTCGGAATGTCCGGACCTTAAACAGGCCACGTGCAGCCGAGCAGTTAGTGGATAACCTGGATAGGTATAAGGCAGACATCACAGCCATCCAGGGAGTGCGATGGGAAAGAGAAGGCATGCGCAGGATGCGTAACTGCGATATCTACCACGGAAAGTGTTTGAGGGATCAGAAACAGCGGTTGTTTGGATGCGGCTTTGTGATAAGAGAAAGACTTAGGCAGGAAGTCATAAGCTTTACGGGTATAAGCGAGCGCCTTGTCACAATTCACGCCCCAACAGAGGAGACCGATAACCAAGCCAAAGAAGAATTGTACAGTCTTCTTGAGGAGACGAATGATAAGTGCCACAAGTACGATGTCAAGATTATTCTTGGTGATTTTAACACCAAGATCGGAAAAGAAGGCATCTTTGGTTCAACGGTCGGAAGCCATAGCCTGGAGAAAAACACCTGCGGCAACGGACTCAGGCTCAAGCACCCGATTTTTGCACCTCAATATACACAAGGGGACTTTGCAGTCTCCAGATCGTCAAACGATAAATCAGATGTATCACGTCGCGATTGACGCCAGGCATTCATCCAATATCCTGGATGTACGAACGTTCCGAGGAGCTAACATCGATTCGGATCACTACCTTTGCAACAAAAAGCTCCGGATACAGATATCCATGGCACCGCAACAAACACCACGGATTGTTGGAAAGTTTGACTTCAAAAGGCTATAAGCGCAGGATACCGCCAGAACTTTTGCTGACAGCGTCTCTCGTAACCTCTCGGAAAGCCCATCACCAGGCCCGATTG
Source organism: Sphaerophoria taeniata (assembly GCA_943590905.1). Taxonomy (NCBI): domain Eukaryota; kingdom Metazoa; phylum Arthropoda; class Insecta; order Diptera; family Syrphidae; genus Sphaerophoria; species Sphaerophoria taeniata. The sequence goes on from OX016540.1 coordinate 3,338,589, forward strand.
TAGAAGACCAGTGGAAATCAAAACCGAAACCCCTGGTTCCACGAAGAATGTAGGCTAGTGGATGCAGCTAAGGACGAGCGCTATAAATCCAAGCTGCAGGCAAGAATCAGAACAGCTGAATGAGCAGCCCGTGAGATCTACATCCAAAGAAGAAGAGAGGAACACCGAATTTAAGACGGAAGAAGAGACAGTATGAAAAAGAAGCGGTCGAGTCTATCGAGAGATGTTGCGGCAGGAGTAACATAATAATAAATTCTATAAAAGGGTGAAACAATCGGAGATTCGCGAATAGTGCTGAGGATTTGGAAAGACCATTTTTCCAAAACTGCTAAACGGCGAAGATGCCCACAATTCCGCTGTACAGCAGACCATCCTGGACGATGATGACCAAAATATCCGTAAAAACAGCGATTTCAAGACTCAAATCGCGCATAAGGCTGCGAGTGCAGATGGCCTACCAGCCGAACTGTTTAATGCAGCTGGAGATGATCTGGTCAGGAGTACGTCGCGTCTCGGCATCCTTGCCAAACTCGTTCACTTGTACAGGATGACCATGGAGAATTCTCGCTGCTCCGTCAAAGTCGGACAGAAAATCACCGAAGCTTTTGATGTCGAGAGAGGTCTACGACAGGGCGATGGGCAACCTCTTTAACATCGTACTTGAAGCTATAGTGTGTAACTCAGAAGTCAACACCAGTGGCGCAATTTTTCAAAAGTCCGTTCAACTCCTGGCTTACGCGGACAGTGGTGCATTTGCTGGGATTGAGAAGGAGGCGGCTAAGATGGGTTTGGCAGTGAATGAGACGTTTATGCCGTCACTGAGAGGAGAGACACAACACCGTCGACTCGGCCAGAACATCACAATGGGCAGTTCCAATTTTGAAGTAGTCAGAGACTTTTGGGTTCCACTATAACCTCGGACAATGAAATCAGTGCAGAGATAAAGCGTAGAATCACTCTTGCCAATCGCTGTTTCTTCGGGCTAAGAAGGCATCTGAGCAGTAAAGCGCTCCCTCAAAGAACCAAGGAAGCACTGTATAAGACCTTAATCATCCTAGTCCTGCTGTATGGGGCGGAGGCATGGACATTGACAAGAGCGGATGAGAACCTTCTGGGTTGCTTTGAGAGAAAGATTCTTCGAGTTATGTTCGGTCCAGTGTGCATCGGCGGAGAGTGGAGAAGGATTTACTATCACGAGCTATACGGGCTTTACAGCGATATCGACCTGGTCAGAAAGCTAAAAATTCAACGGTTAAAATGGCTGAGTCATGTGGAGCGTATGAACACCCACGCAACAGCCTGTCGAGTTTTCGTATCCAACCCCGATGGACAACGTGGAAGAGGAAGACCTCGTCTTATGTGGCGCGCCCAATTGGAGAACAACATCAATCAGCTAGGGGGGGGGGCCGAGCTGACTGTAGAGGCTTGCTGGCTGAGACCGAGATCCATCCTGGATTGTGAGCCCCACCGAAAGTAAAGTAAGATAAAGCCTTTATAGGATGTCCTAATGATGTTCATGCAGGGAATTCTTTTCCACAAGATGTAAGAGAGTTGGGCAGTCAAGACAGATTCCGCAACTATAAGTTGGAAGAAGGCAAATGTCTTCGAAACTAAAGTCAAACCGCCTCAGCGTAAAACAAGCATACTTTTGAGAGACACAACGGCAATAACTGCCTGCTGCATGAGAGAATTCCATTGGATCTTGTTTTTTCATTCTACAAAAGGTCAACAGCCCGTGAGACATACAGGAGTACAAATATGACACATAATCGCTGTGCCGGCAAACAAGCAATTACACTTAAACCGGCATTAAATCACACACGGAAGAAGACCTTGAACGTGAGTAAATATAGAAAAACCACATTCATTCTTTTGCTACGAAAATATTGGTAGTTCCCGACTGTTTGTCCATTTCAATCAGGTTATAGGTGCGCGCGCAAAATTGCATCAAAATAATTGAACGCTAAGTTATCGTGTTGTCTAGATGTCGTCTAGATATGGTCACAAAATGATGGCGTTACTCAAAAGAGAAAAAAACAAATTACGATGAGCTACCAGAAGTGCTATTCGCGCAATTGACAGTCGTCGTATTATTGTCTTGTAATTATTATGGACGAGACAATTCAGTTTCAAAGTCATCGTTTGTTGAGCAAGAAGTAAGCACACGGAACACACAAAGAGGACGGTGTTTGAGAAGAGAGTAAACATCACGTTGCTTTGTCTGGAATGTCTTTTTAAGGATAAACAAGCGGCGCGAGGTGTGTAGCCTTGATGAAATGTTAATTTGTTCTTCTAGCATTAGCTTTATAATGGGGGGAGGGGTTTGAGGATTTGGAGGATAGAAAACTGATTGTCGTGATGGGAAATTATGATTTGTAACGCAATGATGTTTACAAACCGGTGAGTAAGAGAATTTCCTCTTTTGGAAAACAAAGAAACAAGGAAGAGCAAAAGAGGTCAACGGGATTGGTTTTATGTGATTGCTGGTGATGATGAGACGAGTGTGTCTTAATGAGTTTCATTTAAATGAGCAATAAAAAGCCTCTGACTGCTGCTTGAATGCCCAACTCACAGCTTTTTCCCGGAATCAGGCAATGCAAAGTGACGCCTTTTTATAACAGGCTGAGGAGTGGTAGTAGTAGTAGAAGCTCGGTGACCCAATTAGCGCTGGATTGCGCCGTTTTGATGCCATAAAAACTCGTTTAACCCATGAAATTAAAAGACGGATTATATAAGGTTCTGAGCTTTTGTTTTGAGTTCGCTAGCTGGTGATCTCAAGTTTGAAGAGGAACTGTAACAATCAGTTTAAAAAACGCGTCAAAACCACTTTGTTGCGTTTAGAAAAGCGATCAAATCTTTGATCTTCAGTTCGGAAAGCTCATTTAGGTCATTGAAGAAGGACTTTCCCCAATGATTTGGCTCTCGTTTTGGCCAGCGCAGAACACTTACACAAGAAGTGAAGAACAATTTCTTTTCTCGCTGGTCCTCACAACTACGACAGAAAGTATTGTGGGGAATGCCCAGCTTAGATGCGTGTTCCCCAACAGGCCAGTGTCCGGTGCATGTTGCAACGACCCTGGTTATGTCTTGCCTGGGTCTGCAAATAAGGTTATTAGCGCGGGATTTACTGTAGGCTACTACACCTGTGGTTTGATTCAGCGAGAAAAATTGAGAAGATCTTGCCATTCATAGCACCAAGAGGAATGTTGACTCTTTCCCCGAGTGAGCTATGAAGGGCTGATCCTTGCCTAGCCAGCTCGTCAGCCCGTTCATTGCCCTCAAAGGCACTGTGACAGACAAGAGTGACCCTGAGTCCAATGTTCATGCCCGCGAGCTCACTTCGGCAATGTTGAACTAATTTGGAGGATGATGTGGACGAGCCAATCGCTTGAATAGCCGCCTGACTGTCCGAAAAGATACCTGTATTGCGGCTTTGATTTTGGATCTAGTTTAAGCAATTTCCATGCTTCCTTAATCGCGAGTAGTTCAGCTTGAAAGACACTAGCAAAGTCAGGAAGCCGAAAAGACCTGGAGAAATTTAAGGGCTCGCAGAAAATTCCTGCACCAACCCCACAGTAAAAATAGTTGCGTCGAAGCTTCTCCTCAGTAAGCCATCGTCTCACTCTTTTCGGGATGGAATGATAACTTTAAAATCCGCACTGAGGTCCACAGTAGGAGTGCAGTAGTCGGTTTCTGTCGAAAAGATGTCCACTGGAATGAGGTTAGTAAGCTGGTAGACAGACTGAAAAAGAACTTTGCTGAATTTGAAGGGGTTGGCAGACATGCCACTGAGGGCTTGCATCACTTTGCAGAGTACTTTTAAACTGCAGTCGAAAACAAAGGACAAAAGACAAAAGTGTTATTTTCGATATACCACTTTTTGTTGTTCTGAAATTGGGTCAAATGTCACTGCCTGTGCGCTTTGCCTTAAAACAGTTCCATCAGCGAAAAAAAAAAATCAAAACAAACAACTCCCAACCACAAATGCAAGAGTATCTTGTGAGACAATCAAAACGAAAGTTGAAACCTTATCAAATGCAAAACACGACAACATCGCTAGAGGATGTACACTCGGTCGTGAGAATGGCCTCACACCCTTCTGCTGTGTGCTAAAAACGCACTAGACGACTTTCAAGACAAGGGACAATCAAAATAAAGAACAAAAGCAATACAAATTAAAGTTCACTCACCTCTGGCAAAAGCTCAGTGCCGCCGCCACTAGCGCTACTCGAAACTGCAACCGTTCCTGCAGCATTTCCAACTGCGCCGGACGTCGATGCACCGTTGCTGGTGCCAGCACCAACGGCTGTTGTTCCAACAATCTCCCACACGGGATTCTTAACCCGTTTGGACATTATTCTTTCGTTTATCTAAAACACTACCAATCACCGAGAACACGCGAAGCGACGTTGTTCCTTATTCAAAGATGATTCTGAAGCTGCTGCTTCTACAAAGGAAAACTAGATTCGATGCCTCTTGGGGCTTGATGCTGATGATAATATTATGGAGCGCTGATGAGGCCTGATGGGTCTTCGTCAAGCTGTCTTCTCCACGTCTTCTGTGTTCTGTTGTGTCTTCTTTCTTTTTAGTGCTTTCAAAAGGAAGCTATTATCATTCTCGACAATGCCCCACCACCTATGGTGTCTTCGCAAGAGCATTCATACAAAGCTCTCGATTAATAAAAATATAAAAAAAAACATACAATCTGTATAAACAAATGAAACAGAAGAGAGAAAAAAAAACAATGTTATTGATTGGTAAATCGATTTTTTGCGGTGCAATGCAATTGGGTACTTTACCATCAACCGATCGAATTATGAAACTTTCTATTTTTTTCTCAAAAGATTTTATCAATTTTCTTTTATTTTAAAACAAATAATTTATTGTCGTTAAACTGACACGAAATTAAAAAATTAATCAGACCAAATGAAAACTTTTCCAATGACAGAGGTGAGAGATTTTGAATGGGTTTTTGTTTAGTATTTCTCTTGTGGACTTACTTCAGTTAAGTAAAGTGTTTTCGGTGTGAAAATGATATCCTAAGCTTTATTCTTTTCAAATAAACTCATAGTTGATGTCCTAATTAATTAATGAAATTAAATATTTAGGAAAGAAAATCGCTTTTCCTGCTCGGCACACACTCGGAACAGCGCGCGACACCATCAACGAACACCACCCTCACTTAACTGTAGAAATTTTATGACTGGAATGGAAAGGAAGAAATGGAAAAGCTAGTGTATTTTATCTTTTTTCTAACAATTTCGAAATAGTCGCCTTTGTGTGAGTGAAGAGGACAGATAGAGATCAGCTGAAAGTGCAAAAAACATTGCAGAGCACAATTTGTTGGAATGCGAATGACAAGTGGAAAGTGCGAATTTTTTACATGATGGAAGCGTGCAACTGCAAAGGTTTGTTTGATTACAATTTCAAGCGGGGACGAGTCGCAAGAAATTCTTAATAATGCATTTATATTGATGTACAATTGGATTTTTTTTATGACTTGGGTAATGTTAAAGGGTAAAAAAATGTAAAATCTGAATATCTGCATATTCAGGATTTTGTATATAATGCTCGGTTTGATCCAATTTAAATTTATTTGAGACCGTGATCTTCTTCAGTAAACAGTGATCATCATGGGGAAAGTAAAGGAATTAACTACTGAAACTCGATCTGCGATTTTGACCCTTATTGAAGAAGGCTATTCGCAAAGAGAAATCGCCACAAAACTGAAGATATCGAAAGGAGCAGTTCACAGGACCATACAGCGTAACTCTAGTACCGGCGGTTTTGAGGATAAACCGAGGTCAGGGCGACCTAGAGTTACGACGAAAACCGAAGATCTGCATATCATCACCATTAGCAAGCGTTCTAGGAAGAAAACAGCACCAGAAATACGCGCCGAGATCAATGAAATGCGGGAAGAACCACTATCTGTATCAACGATACAATGAAGGTTAAGGCATGCTAGACTTTTTGGGCGCGTTGCAGTGCGGAAACCCCTTCTACGACCCCAAAACAAGATCAAACGGTTGTAATGGACCAAAACCCATCAGGGGCCCTACTCTGTAATGCGTTTCGAAAGCCAATCCGATTCGAATCTGATATTCGATTCGTTTATGAATTCGTACTCTGTAAAAAATTCGAATCGAATAAAAAAATCATCTAGTACTATTTCTATTTATAGAATAGATTTGCAGAGTCTCGAAGTATTTCTTATTAGATTTGCGGAGTCTCGAAGTATTTCTTATTAGATTTGCTGAGTCTCGAAGTAATTCTTATTAGATTTGTCAAAAAAAATCAAAAGGAAAAAAAATCAAAACAAAACAAAACACAAACAAGGCGAGAATGTTCAAATTAATTTTTAAAGAAAAAATATATAATTCCATAAAAACTTAATAAAATGGCCTCGGTTGCTCTTTGAATGGATGAAGAAAATAGAGAAGAACACCGTCTCTCATTTGTGGTCCTTCTGCATTAAAAGATGGCGATAGCCTGTCCCAAATTGTTGGAAGTGTTTCTCGCGTCCGAGGCGTTCAAACGCCCCTTGTTCAGATCGGGATGAGCAAATTTTTGGCTGAATGAAATTTATTTGCTTAAATTTTGAATAAAATGATTATTTCCTTACTTACATTTTATCTATTTCACACAACTAAACACAATTTTCCTTTTGTGTCCTTTAAAAACGGCATTCGAATTGCAATCCGTTACCTCTCTTGGTGTAGAAAGAAAATTTCCGTTTTCCAACCAAAATGACTTTCGGAAACGGATTGCCAGGTACGAAAAATCCGAATGCGGATTTGTCAATCCGTAAGTACTAGATTTCTTATCCGAATGAGAAATAGAGAGTACAAAATATTCGTTTTCGAAAATATTTGCTTTCGAAACGCATTACAGAGTAGGGCCCCAGGATTGGACAGATGAAGACTTCAACAGAGTGTTATGGAGCGATGAGTCCAAGTTTGAGGTGTTTGGCTTAAATCGCAGAGTGTACCTCAGGCGCAGCGCTGAACATAAGATGCTACCAGACTGTATGGTCAGAACTGTAAAGCATGGAGGCGGTTCAGTAATGGTGTGGGGATGTTTCTCAGTGGATGGAGTGGGAGATCTGACACGAGTGATCGGAAGAATGGATAAAGAAGTCTATAAAACGATATTGGAAAACCACGTTTTGGTTTCTGGACTCCGATTAATCGGTGAGGGTTTTGTACTCCAGCAAGACAATGACCCGAAACACACTTCAAATCTTTATGTTTAGGAATTTTTAAGTCGACAATTTTAAGTTAATTTATTTACAAGAGATTTAGTAAGCTATCCATACAGAGGTTTGTTTCCAAACTTATCTCGCGACAAGCGGATGCTTTTGACCGAAATGCAATACAATATCTGTTGACATATTCACTGCTATCTATTTCTCCAAACATATAGAACACTCCCATAAACACTTCAGGATCTGATAAGATTTCGGCAGTCCAGAAATCATCATGTTCACCTGAGATGCTGCGTACTGTTTTGCCATTGGATGGCCAACTCGGACATTTTATACTGGCGGTTGAGTTCGAAACTAAAAGGGATAAGCCTCCCAATCCTTTCCAGTCTATTCCTTCAGTACATATGTATTTGGGATACTTTCGACCAATTCGTTCAACATGTGTGGCAATCAATGCGATATCTTCACGAAGAAGTTGAGTCCCGTAATTAGCGGGCATTATCTCATTTGGATTCGCAAGATTTACAACGGGTTGACCACCCATAGCTTGCTGTTGAACATTCCACGTAGCTGATGGAAACGGACAATGTTCCATGAATGCCAATTTCGCTTCGTTGGGCGTGTCAGCTGACGATAGATATTCAACGGTTGTACGTAAAGTACCGAATCGCTGATGAATGTAGTCTCGGTTTTGAGCATTTACCCTGGGATGCCTGGGCAAGTAGCATTTTTCGGCTGTTTTGATATAGCCGAGTGAAGAGATGTAATTTACTAGTTGGCTGAAGTTTGCACTCATTAACTCCAAAGCGCGTCGCTGGTCACTGTTCACGTACACGTCCTTGAATGAATGGAGACCTAAGTTCCGTGAAGGTTGCAATAACTTTGCTTCTTCGAGTTTGAGATCCATTTGAAGCAAGGTGACACGATATAAAGCAGACGCCAACAGTTTAGCCTGATCCTGATCTATCACTCCAAGTTGGATGAATTTAACCATAAGGTTTCTGATGATAAAACCAGCTGACCTAGTGCTCACTGGAACGATTATTGTTCGGCTGACCTGTTGCACTTGAATTGTTTTCAATGCTTCAATAATGTGATTATTAAATCCGAAGAATAGTTTTTCCTGAACAAATCGTTCTCCTTGTTTTCCTTTAAAGTCTTCCAGCCTCTTTTCGTCTCGCTGGGACTTCTTGTCAGATCTCTTTCTTTTTTGGTTAAATCGGGGCCTCCGTTGTACAGCTTCCTCTGATGTTGATGATTGATCTTCTTCTTCAACATCCTTTGTAATTTTAAATTTATTCTGTTTCCTGTTGGACATTTTCAGATGTAATTTATTTTACGGCAAGATTATAAGATTTTTGTTTTTAGCAGTATCGGATAGAAATTTTATGACTGGAAAAGAAGAAATGGAAGTGTGTGTTTTATCTTTTTTCTAACAATTCCGAGGTAGTCACCTTTGTGTGAGTGAAGAGGACAGATAGAGATCAGCTGAAAGTGCAAAAAACATTGCAAAACACAATTTGTTGGAATGAACGAATGACAAGTGGAAAGTGCGAATTTTTCACATGATGGAAGTGCAACTGCAAAGGTTTGTTTGATTACAATATCAAGCGAGGTCGAGTCGCAACAAATTCTTAATAATGCATTTATATTGATGTGGTTCATTTTAGTCCAAAATTTGAAGACTACCGCGTTGTGACTTGTGTATCATTAGTTTTTTAAGGCCGTGTGCGAATTGGATGAATTGTGGTTAAAAAATAAAAATGGATGAATTTTTAACCACTACTGTCATTTTTTAACCTGCTCAGCAGCTAGTCAAATAATGCGAAGTGTCAAAATTTAACCAAACGTCAATTTTTAACCTATTTTTAACTGAATTCGCACACGGCCTAAGTGACTTTAAATTCGTTTTTTTCTGCAATATTTGAAAAACTGGTTTACGTTTAACCATTGCTGTAGCAAATGTGTCCTTTTCAACACCTTATAGGGCTACTACGACATATTCGCAGCCCAAGTGCGGTTTGGCCGCCTCTTTATCTTAGAGTTAAACTTAGGACCTGGCCCTCCAGGTTTGGGGTTGTGCGTCGGGGTGACTGCCCGGCCACATAAAGAAGAGATAGTCCCGAACCACCAACAAGCCTCGGATACGGACGGAACTAATGATGACGACCAACGCAAACGATTTAAGGAGAACGAATTTCAGTTTTGAAATTGGAACATTAGGTCCCTTAACATACCACGTGCAGCCGAACAACTAGCGGAAGCGTTTGACTGCTATAAAGCAGATATAAACGCCATCCAAGAAATGCGATGAGATGGTTCGGGCCTACGTTAAATGAAAAACTGTGATAATCTGCTATGGCGACTGCTACCGGGAATAAAATCAGCGTCTATTTGGATGTGGATTTGTAGTTGTTCTTGAGTTCCAACTCAGTGAATGAAAGCATGCCCGACGGAGAAGACCCAGGAACTTCAAATCGATACCTACCACCTTTTCATCGATGTCAAGGCCGTATATGACAGAAGAGAATGCTCCGACTCGTAGTCTTCGAATCCAACCCAGAAGGACGTCTCAGAAGAGGAAGACCGCGACTAAGGTGGAACACACAGGTAATAGAGGACCTGAACCAACTTGGCGTGCAAAACTGGAGACAGCTAGCTAGGGAACGAGCTTGCCGGAGACGCTTGTTGTATAAGGCCCTGGTCTGACCTGAACTGTAACGCTACCATAAGTAAGTAAGTTTTTGCCGCAAAATAAAGTTAAATCTTTATTTCTTAAGTGTAATATCAAACAGTAACAAAACAAGAAGACTTGATGAAAATAAGAAAATATAAACACAACATCGAAGAACCCTCCTCAGGATTTTCGCAACTCCTTGACCTTTTCAATTAACACTCCTTTCGTCATGGACTTGGTGGCTTTGGCATCGTTGGCTTTCAGAAAGTTAAACAACTGGTCCTTATTTAAGGAATCCAACTTACCAGTTGCAATTAGATTGTCAATAAATCCAACACTCAGATCTTGTTCGGATATCTTTGGAATCTTAGCCGAAACTGGATTATTCGAGGGGCCTGCCCTCCTTTTCTCTGTGACCGCATCAACACCAAAAATTTGGTTAAAATCATTCAAATACTGTTGAATGCGTTCATCTTGCTTCTTAGTATCCGGCAACTTAACATCACCTCCCTCGGTCTTGATATCAAATGCCAGAGCCAACAGCCTGGATTGGATCTCATGCAGACCTGGGTCTTTGATTGTACTTGGAATGCTCTTGACCCTTAGTTTCTTGATGATTTTCTTAAGAATCTCCTGGCCTTCCTCTGAAGGGGTGACTTCAATGTTCCACTCCTTGAGATCATATTCGTGCAGTTGTTCTGCGAATGGCAGGAATACGACTTTGAAACCATCACCGTTCATGAAGGCATTCGGGTTCGGATTCTCGCTTTCTGCAGCCGATGTGACCGGCACAAGAGCAACATAATATGGCTTCGACTTTCTTCTGGCGATGAGGATGCAAACAGCTATTTTATCTTTCTCCAAACAACGCATCCAAAGGGCAGTAAAGAGTTTTCCCGAGCCCGCAATGCGTTCGTCGTCGGGGTAAATGAACAAACACTGCCGGATAAAATGGTCACTGCTCAGCTCTGAACGGTTTTTGAAACCAACCAACTTGAGGATCGGCTGAAGGGGATTTTTAATTTTCAACATTTCAGTTTCGCTCACCCGGACGGCCTCACCACCACACTGAATTTCGTATTCAACGTCTTCAGAGCGCAACTCTCTTCTCGTCGCTAACCCAGTTTCCGGATCTACTTTGTCGATGTAGTTCTCTATTTTGGTGGCAATGAGCGAGTTGTCGTCTCGTTTGAGAGTAACACGCTTTGGGTAAACGGACTTCTGGTAATAGTTGTAGAATTTTACAGAAAGCTCCACATCACCCCCAAGATTCCAATTGACATGACCCATGCAGCGTTTGTTTATGTCAAGCTTAAGCTTACGATCGGATATCATTTGACGGGCGAGCTTGGGGTCTGTTGGTTCGAAGCTGTCCATGTCGATATCTGAAATTAAACAGTTCAAATACACTTCCCTTAAGTTTGTATGTTGTACCTTTTGAAAGAGAAATGAATTCCTTATAGAAGCGATCATAGTTGAAGTCATCGGTCATGGGAATCAAGTTGAACTCGATGTTCTGGCCTTCCATATCGGCAGCTTTTTGAATGGCTCTTTGGAACTCATGCGATCCGGACTCGTGAGGAGTTTCACGATCGGAAAAGTAAACAATAGTTTGGTTGGAGAGTTTGACACCACACTGCTGGAACATATTGCTGCACAAACGAATCATGTTGGCGAACTTGCCTTCGGCTACTCCGTACTTGGAATCGTAGTCAAAGTAGTTTTCCTCCGTGAAACTGAGAAAGTATTCGACAATGTCCTTGTTTAATTGACGGAGTGGAAGAAACAAAGCACAATTGGAGGGAACGACAATGTTTTTCAGAACATCGGCTTCCTTGGGTGGTGGCGATTCTTTGGTGTTGTCAAAGACAATTCCAATGAGGTCTTTGTCGTTGATAATGAGGCCGGAAAGGAATGCATCGCGAATAAGTTGTGTTGCTGCCTCGAAACGTTCAGGTGTTTTGAAAAGAAAACCATCCAGGACAAATATGATGGCTTCCCGACCTCGTATATCGACGTTGCTTTCCTCGTCTTCGGAATCGGAAGCATTTTCATCTGGGTTCCAATGAGACATGATTCCGGATTTTCAATCAAGCTTCCAGGGACAACCTTATATGATAGAACCGATAATAAACTTGAGCTAGAAAATGTAGTTTTCTACTTACAGATAAATATAAATTGAAAATCACAAAATTTGTATTTCCCGGAATATTTCTGTTTATTTTTTTTGTTCTCTTGTGAAATAGACGTCACATTGACGCATTTCATGAATCAGGTTTGTTTGATTTCCATATTCAATTTGGACTGGCTGAGTACAATGGCCCTGTTCACACAGATGCATAAATCGTTCCTTTTCCACTTTCGTAATAGCTTTATTCGATGTGCGCTCTGGGGGGTCTCTTGAAACCGCCATATACTTAGCAGCACTTTGTGAGGAATTTCAATTTTTTTGATGCAAATAATTAGGTGAGAATTTGGTGAAATTTAGTGAATCAATTTTAGAATTTGGTGAATCATAGTTTAAAAGTTAGGCCGTGTGCGAATTGGATGAATTGTGGTTAAAAAATAAAAATGGATGAATTTTTAACCACTACTGTCATATTTTAACCTGCTCAGCAGCTAGTCAAATAATGCGAAGTGTCAAAATTTAACCAAACGTCAAGTTTTAACTCATTTTTAACTGAATTCGCACACGGCCTTATTAACAAAATAACGTAAGGCGTATACTTAGCAGCACTTGTTCTGAATTTCAAAAGTTTTGGTACCAAAAGATGCGCCTGAATTTGGTGAATCAATCGTAGCTATTTTCTGAATTTAGTGAATCTTAATTTGTTAGTTATTTAAGAAATAAAAAATTATAAACAATTACGTAACGCAATTTCAAAATGACGTAACGTCATCAAATCGATAACATCCCTGAACAAAAACAGCTTTATTCGGAGTCATTCGGAATGTCATTTTATGAATTTGAAATGACAGTTGTTGTCAATACTCAATACATTTCATTTCATATCTTTATGGGGATTTCCTGCATTCGTAAGTTTTCCTTAAATAACTTTTTGAATATTCACTTTATTATTTTTATTTTTAGAAAATCTGAAAAATATAAAGCATGAATGAAGAAGAACTAAAATCAAAGGATTCCTTCAAGGGCACCTTAAATTTTGACCACTTCCGATCACGAACACTACTGCATCTGGTTGGGTGAAAACAATCTGCAATGTGATCACTGGAATGTTCCAGCGTTGGATAAGATGTGCAAGCAGGCCTTCGCCTGTATATCTGCTCTTCGGCCAGGACAATAACAACAGCATCTCTGGTGTGGGCTTGGCGCGTCCAAGAACTGGCATTCCTTCTCTCTCCCGACTAGCTAATGGATTACGATTGCTACGAACGGAAGAAACTCGATGCCAATAACGATGGTCGCAAATTCAACCTGAGCATGATCTTCAAGCAAGAACCACAACGCATGCTGTTAAAATAAAAGCTTGGATGTGCTTGGACGTCCGACACCCTCAACAACAACAACAACACACAACTCATAATAATAAACTTTTTTTAATGCTGTTTTATTTTTTTTAGGTTTTATTGCCTTGTAATGAATGATAATAGAAGAACTGAGTTGAATTTAAATTAGTGCCTCAATTGTGTACCACCTACAATTGGTACACAATTTACAATAAACAAACTAAATTTGATGACAACGGTGAATGTTCATGTTATTGAATACTTCAATGTTATCTATATAGCTTATTGATTTTTACTGGGCTCCCTTCGGATCCGATGTTAGAAGCACTATTTGTGTCATTTCGAATACTTTAGGTTTCCCCTTAGCCTAGAATTGGACAAGAGGTTAAATGCAAAGAACGATGGAGAACGAAAATTGAGAATTCGAGAGAAGCTGTTGAGGATGGATCAAGTAGTTGCTCCTGATTTCCATAGTAGAACAAACTTAGAAAAGGTAGTTTTTTTTCTGTTGCCGGCTCGGTTCCTGATGACTTGAATGTCATCGGGGAATAACCCCAGCCATCCGTCTGGGTCCGTGGCACGCTAGCGACACGCGGCTTAGCTCGTCGGAAATGGAGAGGATCTTGGTCCCAGACGGACAGGAACCGGCACACAAAAAACATATATCGTGCCAGAAAGGAACAACACAAAACGAAACAAGGACACTACTTTACCCTCACTCTTACCGCGCTGATGTTGTTGCGGCGGCGCTTGCCCACCCTGCCATGGAGTCCCAATGCCGTCTTTTCTGGGGACTCCCCGAACGCCATTACGGTGGCTGGTCTCCGGTGCCTTCGGTCCTCTAGGACATCATCCGTCGCTCATCATCCCCTGAAAAGACAAAACCTAGCACGCCATCTTGTGGCCCTCAACTAATTTCATCAATAACAATTGAACGCGTTGATGACGTGGCAGAACATTAAGTCTTTATTTAAAACCAAAAGAAACAAAATTTTATACAAACCAAAGTTGAATGAAATGAATAAATAAATAATTGAACAAACGAAAAATGAATAAATAAATAAATTAACAAAAAATTTAATGAATAAGTAAATAAATAAAATAAGCAAACATTAATAAATAACAAAAAAAAGGCAATAAATTAAATAAAGAACAGAAAAATTGAATGAGCAAAACAATATTAAACTAAATAATCGATCGTAACGAAAATCATTAAAACCTAATTAAATTTAAAGTGAAACTTAATCCTAAAATTATTCAACTAAATTTAAATGTTTTTTTTTGTATTTTTTATGTTTTTAATTTTTTTTTGTATTTTTGTATTTTTAACTTTTTTTTGTTGATTTTTATGTTTTTAAATGTTTTGTTTATTTTTGTATACTTCGTAATATTTTGTTTTGTTTGTTTTTTTTTTGTGTTTTTTTTTTGTAAAAATCAATAAATGAAAAAAAATTCATAAAAATTTTGATTTTCCAAGGAATATGGGGACAACGCCACGTTCCGAATTCCCAATATGAATTTTTAACCGCCCTCAATTTTCGGCGCACCAAAAAAAAACTACTTCAAAAAAAAAACGCGGATGGTAACCCTATTTCCCTAGAGCTCTAAGTAAATGCAGATTCCACACCCGATATCCCCACCAATGAAGGGCCCGCGATTCGGAAACGACTAGAAGTCACCCACTCCCCCACTTGGTAATCACAGGCAATTAAACAAAATAAAAATATGTATATATAAAACAAAATAAGAATTTGAAATGAAAAAGGATAAAAATAAATAATAAAAATAGGAAACTTAAATTTAAAAATGCATGCACAAATAAAAATAAAAAAAATGCCACGCCAAAAAATTTCACTTTTAGTTGTTGTTGTTGTTGTAATTTAGTTGTTGTTGTTCAAGGTTCGGCTCCGGCCCGGAACTCGAATGTAATTACCAAAAAATCGAAATCAAATTTTTCGGTATTGCCAAAAAAAAGTTTAGTATGGCAACCCTAACCAATATTTCTTCAATATGCTATGGCCGTTATTGCCCGTTCGGCTTGAATACTTTAAGATTTTTGCTGCAGCGGTAAAAAAAAACGGTGCGTAAAATCTGTATACTTCGGCGAGAAAAAGGGATTTGCGGCCACGACCTTCTGTTGACCGCCAAATTATTTTGCACTTCTTTCTTCCTCTTTGAATGCCGGATTTATTTTCGATATATTTCGTGGCAGCTTATGGCCCTTGGGTTGGCTTTCGGTGGCTAAAATCAATAGTAATTATTTTTTTTTCACTTCCCTTCATGACAGAACAATAACTATTTGTTTACACTTTGAAATTCTTATTGCCTAAGGCTCAACCTCAATAAAAACTATAAAAAGTGGAAAATCACTCACCCCCTTGAATTGCAGCAAACCAACAATAAAAAAAACAAAATTTAGAACAAATCGTAATTACGAGACTTAAAAGCACCGCACCACTTAAAAACAAGACTTTTGGATTTAAACAAAGTCGTCGTGTCGCCTTGAAATTTCTTACAACCAGCAAGAATTGATTTAAAGCTTAAAGTTTCTTCCCCAACCTTTCCAATTCTCTAACATTGGCAGAAACTCTCTCAAAAAAAAAATAACATAAACAAGCTTATTACTATAATTACGTCATAACCAAATTGCACAGAACCCAAAACCCTGAAACGTAGGCAACTCCCTGTTTCAAAAATTCAAAATTATTGCACCAATCCCAACGTAATAGCCTAATCCTAACTTTAACTAATCGCCATCTGTCGGATAAACACATTTGGATGCACCTTAATACCATCCACTCTCATTCCACACTCTCTACATTCCACATTCATACAACTACAACCACCTTCATTCATAAAAAAAACTACAAATTATAACCCAATTACAATAACAAAAACAAACAAACCTAAATGCATCATGACCGACATCGTCACGTAAGTATTTTGTCTTTCATGTTTTTTTGTTATTTTGTCATAAATAAATGGTTTCTGTGTCTAGTTTTTGTGTCGTTTTGTCCAGTAAAGTATATTATGTAGTTAGGAATAATAAATATTGTCAAGATTGTGTTATTTGTAAGAATATTAAATGTTTCTAATTTCTTGGCAGATTTACTACCTTTTCTGAAACTCAGGGCCGCCGACCAGAAACAAAGTTAAGTGTATACTTTTTTTTCTGTACTTTTTATTATTCTATTCGTGCAAAATTCTAGTTCTTATTTTTAATTTCAGCTACGATCGCAACATTTCTCAACGATAAAGGTAACAGGTTGACCGAAATCTTAAGTAAAGGTTTCTATCAAAACAAATCCAGAAATAACTTATTCGCTTGTGAAAGTCACGTTATAATTTGGAAAAGTTCTAATTATCTAGATACTCTATAAAAATAAAAACATTACATTTTTGTAAAGTCCTGGAAAGATAAACTTCTTATCGCACATTTTTCATTTGGTAATTAGGTCGAAAAAAATTTATACATGAGAAAATTTTTAAAAAAATGTTTATCTAATGTGTACACGGATTAAGCATTTATTTACCCATTACCCATGAACAAAAATTCGGAGTTGGTACAATTTAAGTGAAAAATAAAACTGCTAATTTACGTAACGTTGCACGTTCTATATTCTTAAGATTGTTTATAGAAGTAAGAGAAAAATAAGACTATAATTTTTAAGCTAGGTTTCACCAAATTTTGAATAATGTACCACATTGTTAAAAAGAACACTCTGATTATCTGTTCCAAATTTTAAAATTTGGTGAATCACAGTTTGTGAACTATCGTCGTCTGAACTTTGAAAAGTACTGCGAACCAGAAACAAAAGAAAAAGGAACTCTTAAGCCAGGATTCACCAAATTCTGAGCTATGTGCCAAATTGTTACTTAAGACGGACTTATTCATTGGTCCAAGTTTGGAAATTTGGTGAATCATAGTTAGTGAGCTATCGGCTTCTGAACTTTGAAAAATACTGCAAAGGAGAAACTAATGAAAAAGGATTACAACTCTGAAACCAGGATTCACCAAATTCTAAGCTTTATACAAAATTGTTATTTAAAACGAAGTTATTCAATGGTCCAAGTTTGGAAATTTGGTGAATCATAGTTTGTGAGCTATCGGCTTCTGAACTTTCAAAAATACTGCAAGGCAGAAACTAAGGAAAAAGGATTACAACTCTCAAGCCAGGGTCCATGTTCTGTAACTCGGTCGAAAACTTTCGGAGTCGAGAAACATAGGAAATCGAAACAAATTGTGTCAAATTTCATACAAAAAAAACTAGTTACGCTCCCTTTACACTGTTTTCGGTATGATTTTCTCGATGTGAGAAGTTACAGAACATGGGTACAGGACTCACCAAATTCTGAGCTATGTACCAATTTGTTACTCAAGACGGACTTATTCACTGACCCAAATTTGGAAATTTGGTGAATCATAGTTTGTGAGCTACCGGCTTCTGAACTTTCAAAAATACTGCAAGGCAGAAACTAAGCAAAAAGGATTACAACTCTCAAGCCAGGATTCACCAAATTCTGAGCTTTATACAAAATTGTTATTTAAAACGAAGTTATTCAATGGTCCAAGTTTGGAAATTTGGTGAATCATAGTTTGTGAGCTATCGGCTTCTGAACTTTCAAAAATACTGCAAGGCAGAAACTAAGCAAAAAGGATTACAACTCTCAAGCCAGGACTCACCAAATTCTGAGCTATGTACCAATTTGTTACTCAAGACGGACTTATTCACTGACCCAAATTTGGAAATTTGGTGAATCATAGTTTGTGAGCTACCGGCTTCTGAACTTTCAAAAATACTGCAAGGCAGAAACTAAGCAAAAAGGATTACAACTCTCAAGCCAGGATTCACCAAATTCTGAGCTATGTACCAATTTGTTACTCAAGACGGACTCTTTCACTGACCCAACTTTGGAACAAATTTTTTGATAGCTCAGAATTTGGTGAATCCTGTACCCATGTTCTGTAATTTCTCACATCGAGAAAATCATACCGAAAACAGTGTAAGCGGAGCGTAACTAGTTTTTTTTGTATGAAATTTGACACAATTTGTTTCGATTTCCTATGTTTCTCGACTCCAAAAGTTTTCGACCGAGTTACAGAACATGGGTCCAGGGTCCATTCTTCCGTTCGTAGCAATCGTAATCCATTAGCTAGTCGGGAGAGAGAAGGAATGCCAGTTCTTGGACGCGCCAAGCCCACACCAGAGATGCTGTTGTTATTGTCCTGGCCGAAGAGCAGATATACAGGCGAAGGCCTGCTTGCACATCTTATCCAACGCTGGAACATTCCAGTGATCACATTGCAGATTGTTTTCACCCAACCAGATGCAGTAGTGTTCGTGATCGGAAGTGGTCAAAATTTAAGGTGCCCTTGAACGAATCCTTTGATTTTAGTTCTTCTTCATTCATGCTTTATATTTTTCAGATTTTCTAAAAATAAAAATAATAAAGTGAATATTCAAAAAGTTATTTAAGGAAAACTTACGAATGCAGGAAATCCCCATAAAGATATGAAATGAAATGTATTGAGTATTGACAACAACTGTCATTTCAAATTCATAAAATGACATTCCGAATGACTCCGAATAAAGCTGTTTTTGTTCAGGGATGTTATCGATTTGATGACGTTACGTCATTTTGAAATTGCGTTACGTAATTGTTTATAATTTTTTATTTCTTAAATAACTAACAAATTAAGATTCACTAAATTCAGAAAATAGTTACGATCGATTCACCAAATTCAGGCGCATCTTTTGGTACCAAAACTTTTGAAATTCAGAACAAGTGCTGCTAAGTATACGCCTTACGTTATTTTGTTAATAACTTTTAAACTATGATTCACCAAATTCTAAAATTGATTCACTAAATTTCACCAAATTCTCACCTAATTATTTGCATCAAAAAAATTGAAATTCCTCACAAAGTGCTGCTAAGTATATGGCGGTTCTCTTGAATCCCTAATTCTGCAATAAACGGTTTGATGATTTGTATATATATTTGATAGGTACTATCAAGAAGTGTCACCATCTAGTTAGAGTCAGAGAAAGCAATGTTTTTTACAAAGAGTTAGTATTGATACAAAATGGTGAACTTATATAAAAAAAAATGTCTTTCTCCGCCTCTAACTAGATGGCGACACTTCTTGATAGTATCAAATATAATATACAAAGCATCGAACCGTGTAGAATTAGGGATTTGAGAGACCCAGAGCGCACATCGAACAAACCTATATTCCAATTGACGAAATAAATAAATAAGGCCGTGTGCGAATTGGGTGAATTGTGGTTAAGGCCGTGTGCGAATTGGATGAATTGTGGTTAAAAAATAAAAATGGATGAATTTTTAACCACTACTGTCATATTTTAACCTGCTCAGTAGCTAGTCAAATAATGCGAAGTGTCAAAATTTAACCAAACGTCAATTTTTAACCCATTTTTAACTGAATTCGCACACGGCCTAAAAAATAAAAATGGATGAATTTTTAACCACTACTGTCATATTTTAACCTGCTCCGCAGCTAGTCTAATAATAGGTCCGTTCTTTTACTTTTTGGGCAGTTTGTGTAAAAACTGTCAAAAATGGAGGAGTGGGGATGAAATTTTATGATTTGTCCAAAAAGTAAACGAACGCTTTACAGACAAAATCTGCCCAATGCACAAAATTATGTCAAACGTCAAAAAAATTCAATGTACTTCTTATGGTTTGACAGAACTTACACAAACTGCCACAAGAAATTTTTGTAGCTAAAATCGGCAGGTAGGGGAAATATTTTCTCCTTCAAAAGTGACAGATTTTAGGATTAGTGGCAGTAAACGAACGCAAAAGTGGGAGTTTTAGGTAGTTTTGGGCAGTTTTATGAGGTAAACGAACGGACCTAATTTTATTCAATGTGAAGTGTCAAAATTTAACCAAACGTCAAGTTTTAACCCATTTTTAACTGAATACGCACACGGCCTAAATAAAAAAAAAAAAGTGGAAAAAGGAAAAATTTCTGCATCCGTGTGAACAGGGCCTTAGATATGGAAATCAAACAAACCTGATTCTGATTCTTGAATTGCGTGTGACGTCTATTTCACAAGAGAACAAAAAAAATAAACAGAAATATTCCGGGAAATACAAATTTTGTGATTTTCAATTTATATTTATCTGTAAGTAGAAAACTACATTTTCTAGCTCAAGTTTATTATCGGTTCTATCATATAAGGTTGTCCCTGGAAGCTTGATTGAAAATCCGGAATCATGTCTCATTGGAACCCAGATGAAAATGCTTCAGATTCCGAAGACGAGGAATCCAACGTCGATATACGAGGACGGGAAGCCATCATATTCGTCCTGGATGGTTTTCTTTTCAAAACACCTGAACGTTTCGAGGCAGCAACACAACTTATTCGCGATGCATTCCTTTCCGGCCTCATTATCAACGACAAAGACCTCATTGGAATTGTCTTTGACAACACCAAAGAATCGCCACCACCCAAGGAAGCCGATGTTCTGAAAAACATAGTCGTTCCCTCCAATTGTGCTTTGTTTCTTCCACTCCGTCAATTAAACAAGGACATTGTCGAATACTTTCTCAGTTTCACGGAGGAAAACTACTTTGACTACGATTCCAAGTACGGAGTAGCCGAAGGCAAGTTCGCCAACATGATTCGTTTGTGCAGCAATATGTTCCAGCAGTGTGGTGTCAAACTCTCCAACCAAACTATTGTTTACTTTTGTTAATTGTTAATTATTCCCACGCCTCTTTCCCCCCCAGATACCGCACGCGCTGGGGTCCATTTTCACCGAGTACGATTGCAATTTCGGTTGCTAGTCGTATCGGCACTTAATTAGAAATTATTTGTAAAAAATAAAGTAAAAAAAAAGCGATGGCGACACGAATATCAGGAAGACAAGAGTTAGGGACTGCTTAATGCAAGCAGGTACAAAAAGGAAATACAAGATAAATAAAAATTTTAAATTAAAGTCTTACAAAAAGCAAAAAAGAAAAAATGCAAAATTTTAAAATCGAAAAAATTTTAAAATTTTAAAGTCAAAAAAATTATAAAAACACGAAAAAAAAAACAATAAATAAGCGTGTAGAAGACACTTGTCAAGTTCGTAAAAAAGAAAAAAAAAAGAAAAAAGAGTCAGTTTCTCTCTACTACAAATACGTTTTTAATTTTTTTTTTTTAGTTGTCTAAGGAAGTACAGTATAAAAGTTTCTTTTGTGTGATCTTGCTATGGTTGAAATCAAAAATGTTTGAATTTTCGTTCACTTTACGTAACATTCTCGTAATTGGTTCATTACAGCCGTAATCAGTTCTGTGATGAGCTAAATGAAATTGGGGAACCGATCTTAGAGAATGAAAGTTAACATTAATACTCATTGCCTCAAGGAGGGTGGAAGATTCTGTAGCACCGGATAGAATTTGGTGTACGAAAATAATATCGGCAACTTCACGACGTTTCTCTAGAGATTGTAAGTTTATAAGCCGCAACCGTTCTTGGTACGGAGGTAAGTTAAAATTGTCGACCCATGAAAGTCCTCTTAAGGCGAAACGGAGGAATCTACGTTGTATTGCTTCAATTCTCTTTATATGGACTTGGTGATAGGGGGACCATACTTGGCTGGCGTATTCAAGAAGAGGCCTTACAAACGTGGTATAAAGAGATTTCGTAACGTAAGGATCCGAAAATTCTTTAGACCAACGTTTGACGAAACCTAAAGCAGAATTAGCTCTGGCTACGATATTGTCATAGTGAGACCTAAAGTTAAGCTCACTATCACAAACAACCCCTAAATCTCGGATAGTTGTTACTCTGTGAACAATACATTCGTTGATATAATAGTCCCGTGTTTGCTGACGGAACCGCATACGGGAATATGTGATAGTTTGGCATTTGGAAACATTAAGTTCTAAATTGTTTTTTTGACACCAAACATAGAAATTGTTTAAATCGGCCTGCAGGGGTAAAGCATCATCGGGTGAAGAAATCATTCTAAAGATTTTCATGTCATCTGCGTACATTGAAACTTGGGAATTTTCAATCACAGATTCTACGTCATTAATAGTCAGAATAAAAATAATAGGGCCTAGATGACTACCTTGAGGGACTCCCGATTTTGCAGTAAATGGTTCTGATACTGAAGATCTAAATAAAACGCGATATTTACGGTTGGATAGGTATGATTCCATCCATTCAATGAAACCAGGAGGGAATCCAAGAGCCTTTAGCTTGAAAGATATAATATTGTGGGATATTTTATCAAACGCCTTGCTAAAGTCCGTAGCAATAACATCAACTTCTATTTTATTTTCTATTGAGTTTATTGCATAAGAAACAAATTCAGTTAAATTTGTGGTCGTTGATTTCCCTTTTAGGAACCCATGTTGTTTGGCCGAAAATAATGATTTACAATGAAAGTACATTGTGTCGAATATAATACTTTCGAATAGTTTAGGAATGCAAGATAATTTGGCAATCGGCCTATAGTTAGAAATGTCAGATTTACAGCCTTTCTTATGAATGGGAATTATGAAAGAATCTTTCCACATAGATGGAAAAATTCTTTGAGAAAGAGATTTTTGAAAAAGAATAGTAAGAGGCTGAGCCAAATTAGCTGCACATTTCTTTAATACAATCGCAGGTAAACCATCAGGTCCCGAAGAGAAATCATCTTTTAATTTATTTATTTTGTTAAGCACATCGTCAACAGTGATGTTGATCGATACCAATGATGTTTGGTTACAATCGTTCATATAAGTGAAATAGTCAGCATCAGGTACAAAATTACTGTCGGAAAAAGCAAGACTAAAGAAATTAGCAAATAAATTAGTTATAATTTTTGAGTCGTTAGAAGAGTGATCTAAGTAATTAAGGGTATTAGGATATCCATCCGATTTTTTTTTTATGTTGATGAATTGCCAAAAGCGTTTGGGATCTGAGATAATATCAAATTGCATTTGATTGATATATGCTTCATAGAGGAGTTTTGAGAGAGCAGAGAATTCGTTGTACACAACTAAATAGGAGGAATAGTCTGTTTCTGATCTAGATCTTAAATATTTTTTCCATAAACTATTTCGGGAGTTGCGGAGTGTGCGAAGTTCTCTTGAATACCATGGAGGTGACGGTGAGGTATTTTTATGCGGTGCATAGGGCACACATAGAAAAAAGCATTCAAAAATTATTGAGTAGAAGTTAGTTGTTACAGAATTGATGCTATTGCTTCCAGACTGGTTCAAAATGAAGTCAAAATTTATGTTACTAAGGAGTTCATTTAGTTGGGCAAAGTTAGCTTTTCGAAAATTAAAACGATATGAGTTCTCAGATTCAACTTCAGAATTATTATGTTCGTAGGCATAAGTTAGAGACAAAGGCGGATGGAAACTGTCAATGGTGGAAAGAGTTAAGCTACTTTCCTCTACTATACAGTTTGTTGCTTCATTGGAAAAGATAAGGTCGAGTTGTCTCCTCAAGTTGTTTTTGACATCACTAATCTGATGCAAGCCGCAATCAGACAGATTGTCAGTAAATAACATTTCTTTTTCGGTTGTTGCGTTACTAGCAACGAAATGAGAGTCATCCTCGGATCGCGACCATGACAGGTTAGGGAGATTGAAATCCCCAACGAGTAATAACAACTGCTGTGATAAGATTTTGGTAAGTTTCAATTGGACTGCAAGGTCTTATGTAACAGCACACAACAAAGATGATTTTCCGTTTGATAGTGATTTTAACGCAAATCAATTCAATTTGTTCGGTGTTAGGAATTTCAAAAATTGAACTATCATACCTTGAATGTACTGCTATAAGCACCCCTCTACCAGGCCTAACCCCCAAAAGACCATCTTTACGGTAAACAATATATTCCGAAGTAAAAAATTCATTGTTGTTAAAGTTACTGGTTAAATTAGTTTCACTAAGAGCAAAAACATCAAAGGGAAGTTCCTGCGATTTTAAAAATACTTCTGGGGCTTTAGAGCGAAGTCCCCTTACATTTTGATAGTAAAGGGACAAACACTTTAGTTTTTTGAAGCCACATTTAAATTAGTGTTGCTTACTTGGGGGTTTTTGTTGACAAATTCTTGGATGAAAGTATTGGTGGGCCATGATGTTGGGGACATCAACAGATTAAACATAGGCTCGGGGACAGAAATTTTAAAAGAGGCAACTCTACCATTTGATCTAGTAATATTTTTACATTTCACTAAGTTTTGGTCATTGTAAATATTTTTTTGATTTAATACAGACTTGACGTGATTAAAAATGTCTGTAGAAGATGTAGATCGTGAAACTCCTCACGAGTCCGGATCGCATGAGTTCCAAAGAGCCATTCAAAAAGCTGCCGATATGGAAGGCCAGAACATCGAGTTCAACTTGATTCCCATGACCGATGACTTCAACTATGATCGCTTCTATAAGGAATTCATTTCTCTGTCAAAAGGTACAACATACAAACTTAAGGGAAGTGGATTTGAACTGTCTACTTTCAGATATCGACATGGACAGTTTCGAACCAACAGAACCAAAGCTCGCCCGTCAAATGATATCCGATCGTAAGCTTAAGCTTGACATTAACAAACGCTGCATGGGTCATGTCAATTGGAATCTTGGGAGTGATGTGGAGCTTTCTGTTAAATTCTACAACTATTACCAGAAGTCCGTTTACCCAAAGCGTGTTACTCTCAAACGAGACGACAACTCGCTCATTGCCACCAAAATAGAGAACTACATCGACAAAGTAGATCCTGAAACTGGCTTAACGACGAGAAGAGAGTTGCGCTCTGAAGACGTTGAATACGAAATTCAGTGTGGTGGTGAGGCCGTCCGGGTGAGCGAAACTGAAATGTTGAAAATTAAAAATCCCCTTCAGCCGATGCTCAAGTTGGTTGGTTTCAAGGACCGTTCAGAGCTGAGTAATGACCATTTCATCCGGCAGTGTTTGTTCATTTACCCCGACGACGAACGCATTGCGGGGTCGGGAAAACTCTTTACTGCCCTTTGGATGCGTTGTTTGGAGAAAGATAAAATAGCTGTTTGCATCCTCATCGCCAGAAGAAAGTCGAAGCCATATTATGTTGCTCTTGTGCCGGTCACATCGGCTGCAGAAAGCGAGAATCCGAACCCGAATGCCTTCATGAACGGTGATGGTTTCAAAGTCGTATTCCTGCCATTCGCAGAACAACTGCACGAATATGATCTCAAGGAGTGGAACATTGAAGTCACCCCTTCGGAGGAAGGCCAAGAGGTTCTTAAGAAAATCATCAAGAAACTAAGGGTCAAGAACATTCCAAGTAAAATCAAAGACCACGGTCTGGATGAGATCCAATGCAGACTGTTGGCTCTGGCATTTGATAGGAACACCGAGGGAGGTGATGTTAAGCACAGTACACAAAATACAAGGTATTATATTGCGCATCTGTCAGAAACCAAAATGACAGAAGTGAGAAAAGGCACAAAAAGAAATGCCAAAAATTTCGGATCCATTAGGCCAGTTCCACCTAACAACATCTCACTGAGATCTCAATGTCACTTTGACGGAGGCAAAATCATTTGGTGGAACATAATTCTCAGTTCTCATTGAGATAAAATGGTTACCTTACAAATTGTTGTTGTACATATGTCAGTCACGTCAAAATAGCTGAGTGAGAAATCGAATCCAAAATATTTTCATCTCAGAGATCTCAGAAAAAAATCTCAATTCTCAGCTGAGATTTTTTGTTCCACCTAAAAAATCTCTGAGATCTCTGAGATCTCAGTGAGATGTTGTTAGGTGGAACTGGCCTATTGTCAAATTCGTCAAAGGAAAAAAAATCTGTGTACCTGTCACTGTGAAAAAAATGGCTGATATAAAGAGTAAACAGAAAAATTGTTATTCAAAAATTTAATTGAGAAATTTTACTTGAACATAAATAAGAGAGAAAAAACACAAGATGCCTGCAACCTGCAATCGGAATTGATTTGGGAACAACCTACTCGTGTGTTGAGTCTTCCAACAGGACAAAGTGGAGATTATCGCCAACGACCAGGGCAACCGCACAACACCAAGCTATGTGGCATTCACAGATTCTGAAAGACTCATCGGTGTCATCGGTGTTGCCGCTAAGAACCAGGTTGCCATGAATCCCAAGCACACAGTGATTGAAGCCAAGCGGTTGATTGGACGCAAGTATGACGATGCTAAAATACGCGACGACATGAAGCAATGGCCATTCAAAGTAGTCACTGATGGAGGCAAACCCAAGATTGTCGTTGAATTCAAGGGGGAGATTTGCCCCAGAAGAGATAAGGTCGATGGTCTTGACGAAAATTAAGGAAACAGCCGAAGCCTATTTGGGTGAGACAGTGCGAGACGCAGTAGGTAATCACAGTTCCAGCATACTTCAATAACTCACAGCCCCAAGCAACAAAAGACGATGGAGCGCAAGTATGTCTGATAACGATGATGATTTTATGTGCGATGATGAAGATTACGGCTTGGTAAGTACATATCTGAGTGCCTGCTTATGATAGCCATTTTCTTGGAAGAGCTATCTGGAAGCACCAAAACTTTTTTTTTGTGTTATTATTTTTAAGGAATATTCAGAGGACAGCAATTCCGAACCCGATGTCGATCTTGAGAACCAATATTACAACAGAAAAGCTTTGAAAGAAGATGAACCGAAAGCTGCCTTAGCTTCGTTTCAAAAAGTCTTAGATCTCGACAATGGTGAGAAAGGCGAATGGGGTTTCAAAGCATTGAAACAAATGATGAAGATCAACTTTAAATTGGTAATACAAATTTTGTAAATTTATTGAAATCTTAAATTTCCAGTAATCACAGTTTCAGCATACTTCAATAACTCACAGCGCCAAGCAACAAAAGACGATGGAGCGCTCGCTGGACTCAATGTACTAAGAATTATCAACGTGCCTACGCAAATACAAGAAAGACCTCCGTTCCAATCCACGAGGTCTTCGACGATTGAGAACAGCAGCTGAGAGAGTCAAGCGAACGTTGTCATCAAGCACTGAAGCAACAATCGAAATCCATGCACTGTTTGAAGAAGTTGACTTCTACAGCAAAGTCACACATGCTCGCTTCGAGGAGCTCTGCGGCGACCTGTTCCCAGCAACACTTGAGCCAGTAGAGAAGGCTTTGAATGATGCAAAAATGGAGAAGAAACAAATCCATGACATCGTACTTGTAGGAGGCTCGACGAGAATTCCAAAAGTGCAGAATCTGCTGCGGTCGTTCTTCTGTGGGAAATCGTTGAACTTATCCATCAATCCTGATGAAGCAGTTGCATACGGAGCCGCCGTCCAAGCAGCCATTCTAAGCGGCGACAAGAGCAGCCAAATTCAAGACGTCCTGCTCGTCGACGTAGCTCCATTGTCACTTCTTATCGAAACAGCGGGAGGAGTGATGGCGAAGATAATTGAACGCAACTGCAGGATACTTGCAAGCAGACTCAAACCTTCTCCACCTATGCCGACAACCAACCTGGTGTAACGATCAAAGTCTACGAAGGCGAACGTGTCATGACCAAAGACAACAACATCTTGGGCACATTCGATCTCTCGGGCATCCCACCAGCACCCAGAGGAACACCACAGATAGAAGTGACATTCGACTTGGATGCCAACGGTATCTTAAACGTGTCGGCCAAGGAAACTGGAACAGGCAATACCAAGAATATCACCATCAAGAATGACAAGGGTCGCCTGTCGCAAGCCGAAATCGACAGAATGGTGAACGAGGCTGAGAGGTTCCAGATGAGAAGCAACGACAGAAGACCGCATCTCGCAACAGCCTTGAAAGCTATGTGTTCGGGGTGAAGCAAGCTCTCGATCAAGCTGGGGAGAAACTGAGCAGCCAAGAGAAGGAAACTGCCCGCAACGCATGCGAGGAGACCATCAAATGGCTGGATGCAAACACATTGGCTGACAAGGAAAAATACGAAGACAAGATGAAGAGCCTCTCAAGTGTGTGCAGTCCGATAATGACGAAGATTTATTTCTTGTTGGTTTGCTTGCATTCCACATTTCCATGTTCCATCCAATATTTAAGACAAACACATTTTCTAGATTATGATAGTAAATTCTTGTTTAATTTGTATTTGGTATTAATTTTTTAAATTTCACAGCTTTTCACATATTTTAAGTATAATTTTAATTTATTTATTTTTTAGTTTTAGTTTATTTCGTTTTTACATGATGGTTTTCATTAATTTACGTTTTCTATTTTTATTTTTTTCCATTCTTATAGTATTATGTTTGTTCATCCTAAAATACATCCTACTTCTAAAAAATATTTCTTTTACTTTTTTATCACATGCAATATGTATACTGTGAATGTGAAGATTTTTTAAGTAGTCCTTAGTGTACAGAATTTCACCATCTCCTCCATTGTAGCTATTGAAAATTGCCTCCATTTTGACCATTTCCGTCATCAAATTCTCCCTGGGTTTTCTCAAAAAACCCTCGGTTAACTCGTTTGTCCAAGTATATGTGTCGTTTTCTGTATTCACAATCTCTTTTGGAACCTCCAATTCTTCACTATTAATTTTTTTGCATATGTAACCTGCCAAGTGCTCCAAGCCATCATATTGCAACGTCTCCAACTCATCAACAGGCTCTTCTCGCTGATCTGTAGTAAGTTCAAGAGTCTTAAAAACGCTTGAACTTAAAAATCTTGAACTTTCCAAGTCCGGGGTATCGTCAATAATAGTGTTTCCTGCAAAAACACCACAAAAATGTAAATTTTTAAATTTGAATGTTTATTGAAAAACAATCTTACCACTTGTTGAGAGACTCCCTTCATTTCGCCCAAGAATATATGACCGGAGCCGATATGTGAATTCGAGTCGGTCAGGATGGTCATATAGGCCACCATTCCGACGAATCACCCCAAAAAAATTCTCCAACACATCCTGATTTAACCGGTAGGTCAGAAGGTATGAGAATTGAAATTTGCTTTTCAAATCATCATATAGCAACATTAGAGCTTTGTTGGACATCAAGATGCCTTCAAGAAAATAAGTAAGGGTTACATATAGGATTTTGTGACTAATTAGAATTACCTACCCTTTTGGAATGGCAAAAGTGTTGTTTTAGTATTTACTCTCATTTCAGAAATTGTTTCTGACATGGTTTTGACTATTCCTAGCTGCAGATCTATAGAAAGTCCATACCCATGGACACGTTCCCGGCTGTCTTGATGCGGCACTCGAACATTGAAACAGTCGAACCAATCGTTAACCTACACATTAGTTGTTTTGTTTTTAGTTTCTTTAAAGTGTGTTTAAATACATACTTGTTTGAAAAATTCTGAACATTCTAAGAAATGTTCAGAATTCAACACGCCTAGGCTTCCAGCACGCTTCAATGCCTTGGCAACGGTGTGCGAAAAAAGTTTTGCAGCTAGCTTAACTTTTTGCCTTTCCGCTCCTTGAACATTTAAGTTCGTGGATGAGATTTTATAGGCAATTGAGAGATCCGATTTTCCGTTTGTTTTCTCCAAGAGCTCTTCTATTATACCTTTTGTTAAAAGCTTTCCTTTGATAACGAATCCATTATCAAGAAAATTATTTCTGATGAGCTTCAGCAAGTGAGGCACATCAGCAAATACATATATCTTATTGGATTCGTTATCAGGATCTTTAAAATAAGGTTTTTGAAAACTAATATCAAGCTCTCGCAACAAACCTTGGTTTGATCCCCCAAGATCACATACCGTAGCGACCACACTGAGACCACAGCTTTGCACAGCCCTTATAATGGTCACCAACACCGACTTTGTCATCTTCTGATCGAAATCATAATAAATGACCTGCTTCCATTTGCCAAATAATCCACGAATCATTGCTACCTGGACATATTTGGCAGCCCTCAATGTTTCGTCGTTCTTCCTGTCATAGCAAATTTTTTCTTTTATCTTCGGATCTCTCAATTGCCTATAAAATCTCATCCACGAACTTAAATGTTCAAGGAGCGGAAAGGCAAAAAGTTAAGCTAGCTGCAAAACTTTTTTCGCACACCGTTGCCAAGGCATTGAAGCGTGCTGGAAGCCTAGGCGTGTTGAATTCTGAACATTTCTTAGAATGTTCAGAATTTTTCAAACAAGTATGTATTTAAACACACTTTAAAGAAACTAAAAACAAAACAACTAATGTGTAGGTTAACGATTGGTTCGACTGTTTCAATGTTCGAGTGCCGCATCAAGACAGCCGGGAACGTGTCCATGGGTATGGACTTTCTATAGATCTGCAGCTAGGAATAGTCAAAACCATGTCAGAAACAATTTCTGAAATGAGAGTAAATACTAAAACAACACTTTTGCCATTCCAAAAGGGTAGGTAATTCTAATTAGTCACAAAATCCTATATGTAACCCTTACTTATTTTCTTGAAGGCATCTTGATGTCCAACAAAGCTCTAATGTTGCTATATGATGATTTGAAAAGCAAATTTCAATTCTCATACCTTCTGACCTACCGGTTAAATCAGGATGTGTTGGAGAATTTTTTTGGGGTGATTCGTCGGAATGGTGGCCTATATGACCATCCTGACCGACTCGAATTCACATATCGGCTCCGGTCATATATTCTTGGGCGAAATGAAGGGAGTCTCTCAACAAGTGGTAAGATTGTTTTTCAATAAACATTCAAATTTAAAAATTTACATTTTTGTGGTGTTTTTGCAGGAAACACTATTATTGACGATACCCCGGACTTGGAAAGTTCAAGATTTTTAAGTTCAAGCGTTTTTAAGACTCTTGAACTTACTACAGATCAGCGAGAAGAGCCTGTTGATGAGTTGGAGACGTTGCAATATGATGGCTTGGAGCACTTGGCAGGTTACATATGCAAAAAAATTAATAGTGAAGAATTGGAGGTTCCAAAAGAGATTGTGAATACAGAAAACGACACATATACTTGGACAAACGAGTTAACCGAGGGTTTTTTGAGAAAACCCAGGGAGAATTTGATGACGGAAATGGTCAAAATGGAGGCAATTTTCAATAGCTACAATGGAGGAGATGGTGAAATTCTGTACACTAAGGACTACTTAAAAAATCTTCACATTCACAGTATACATATTGCATGTGATAAAAAAGTAAAAGAAATATTTTTTAGAAGTAGGATGTATTTTAGGATGAACAAACATAATACTATAAGAATGGAAAAAAATAAAAATAGAAAACGTAAATTAATGAAAACCATCATGTAAAAACGAAATAAACTAAAACTAAAAAATAAATAAATTAAAATTATACTTAAAATATGTGAAAAGCTGTGAAATTTAAAAAATTAATACCAAATACAAATTAAACAAGAATTTACTATCATAATCTAGAAAATGTGTTTGTCTTAAATATTGGATGGAACATGGAAATGTGGAATGCAAGCAAACCAACAAGAAATAAATCTTCGTCATTATCGGACTGCACACACTTGAGAGGCTCTTCATCTTGTCTTCGTATTTTTCCTTGTCAGCCAATGTGTTTGCATCCAGCCATTTGATGGTCTCCTCGCATGCGTTGCGGGCAGTTTCCTTCTCTTGGCTGCTCAGTTTCTCCCCAGCTTGATCGAGAGCTTGCTTCACCCCGAACACATAGCTTTCAAGGCTGTTGCGAGATGCGGTCTTCTGTCGTTGCTTCTCATCTGGAACCTCTCAGCCTCGTTCACCATTCTGTCGATTTCGGCTTGCGACAGGCGACCCTTGTCATTCTTGATGGTGATATTCTTGGTATTGCCTGTTCCAGTTTCCTTGGCCGACACGTTTAAGATACCGTTGGCATCCAAGTCGAATGTCACTTCTATCTGTGGTGTTCCTCTGGGTGCTGGTGGGATGCCCGAGAGATCGAATGTGCCCAAGATGTTGTTGTCTTTGGTCATGACACGTTCGCCTTCGTAGACTTTGATCGTTACACCAGGTTGGTTGTCGGCATAGGTGGAGAAGGTTTGAGTCTGCTTGCAAGTATCCTGCAGTTGCGTTCAATTATCTTCGCCATCACTCCTCCCGCTGTTTCGATAAGAAGTGACAATGGAGCTACGTCGACGAGCAGGACGTCTTGAATTTGGCTGCTCTTGTCGCCGCTTAGAATGGCTGCTTGGACGGCGGCTCCGTATGCAACTGCTTCATCAGGATTGATGGATAAGTTCAACGATTTCCCACAGAAGAACGACCGCAGCAGATTCTGCACTTTTGGAATTCTCGTCGAGCCTCCTACAAGTACGATGTCATGGATTTGTTTCTTCTCCATTTTTGCATCATTCAAAGCCTTCTCTACTGGCTCAAGTGTTGCTGGGAACAGGTCGCCGCAGAGCTCCTCGAAGCGAGCATGTGTGACTTTGGTGTAGAAGTCAACTTCTTCAAACAGTGCATGGATTTCGATTGTTGCTTCAGTGCTTGATGACAACGTTCGCTTGACTCTCTCAGCTGCTGTTCTCAATCGTCGAAGACCTCGTGGATTGGAACGGAGGTCTTTCTTGTATTTGCGTAGGCACGTTGATAATTCTTAGTACATTGAGTCCAGCGAGCGCTCCATCGTCTTTTGTTGCTTGGCGCTGTGAGTTATTGAAGTATGCTGAAACTGTGATTACTGGAAATTTAAGATTTCAATAAATTTACAAAATTTGTATTACCAATTTAAAGTTGATCTTCATCATTTGTTTCAATGCTTTGAAACCCCATTCGCCTTTCTCACCATTGTCGAGATCTAAGACTTTTTGAAACGAAGCTAAGGCAGCTTTCGGTTCATCTTCTTTCAAAGCTTTTCTGTTGTAATATTGGTTCTCAAGATCGACATCGGGTTCGGAATTGCTGTCCTCTGAATATTCCTTAAAAATAATAACACAAAAAAAAAGTTTTGGTGCTTCCAGATAGCTCTTCCAAGAAAATGGCTATCATAAGCAGGCACTCAGATATGTACTTACCAAGCCGTAATCTTCATCATCGCACATAAAATCATCATCGTTATCAGACATACTTGCGCTCCATCGTCTTTTGTTGCTTGGGGCTGTGAGTTATTGAAGTATGCTGGAACTGTGATTACCTACTGCGTCTCGCACTGTCTCACCCAAATAGGCTTCGGCTGTTTCCTTAATTTTCGTCAAGACCATCGACCTTATCTCTTCTGGGGCAAATCTCCCCCTTGAATTCAACGACAATCTTGGGTTTGCCTCCATCAGTGACTACTTTGAATGGCCATTGCTTCATGTCGTCGCGTATTTTAGCATCGTCATACTTGCGTCCAATCAACCGCTTGGCTTCAATCACTGTGTGCTTGGGATTCATGGCAACCTGGTTCTTAGCGGCAACACCGATGACACCGATGAGTCTTTCAGAATCTGTGAATGCCACATAGCTTGGTGTTGTGCGGTTGCCCTGGTCGTTGGCGATAATCTCCACTTTGTCCTGTTGGAAGACTCAACACACGAGTAGGTTGTTCCCAAATCAATTCCGATTGCAGGTTGCAGGCATCTTGTGTTTTTTCTCTCTTATTTATGTTCAAGTAAAATTTCTCAATTAAATTTTTGAATAACAATTTTTCTGTTTACTCTTTATATCAGCCATTTTTTTCACAGTGACAGGTACACAGATTTTTTTCCTTTGACGAATTTGACAATGGATCCGAAATTTTTGGCATTTCTTTTTGTGCCTTTTCTCACTTCTGTCATTTTGGTTTCTGACAGATGCGCAATATAATACCTTGTATTTTGTGTACTGTGATACCTTGTAATCTGTGTACTGTGATGTTAAGTTGCCGGATACTAAGAAGCAAGATGAACGCATTCAACAATATTTGAATGATTTTAACCAAATATTCGGCGTTGACGCGGTCACAGAGAAAAGGAGGGCAGGTGTCTCGAATAATCCAGTTTCGGCTAAGATTCCAAAGATATCCGAACAAGATCTGAGTGTTGGATTTATTGACAATCTAATTGCAACTGGTAAGTTGGATTCCTTGAATAAGGACCAGTTGTTCAATTTTCTGAAAGCCAACGATGCCAAAGCCACCAAGTCCATGACGAAAGGAGTGTTAATTGAAAAGGTCAAGGAGTTGCGAAACTCCTGAGGATGGTTCTTCGATGTTGTGTTTATATTTTCTTATTTTCATCAAGTCTTTTTGTTTTGTTACTGTTTTATATTACACTTAGGAAATAAAGATGTTTACTGTAGCTTGCGGCAAATACTTACTTATGTTAGCGCTACAGTCCAGGTCGGACGAGGGCCTCATCCAACAAGCGTCTACAGCAAGCCCGGTCCCTAGCTAGCTGTCTCCAGTTTCGCACGCCGAGTTGGTTCAGGTCCTCTACCACCTGTGTGCTTCACCTGGGGCCTGATTATGGGATTCGCGGCGAATCGTTTTGCTAGCGAGTTTGATATTTTTCAATTATTGCGTTCGCTTTCGTCTTCTTCGTTTTGAATTCGACCAATTAACGAATTCGAAGGCGTATTTGAAATGTCATAATGTTTGCTGGCGAGTTGAAATACGACAGCTTTTCATTGGCGGATTCACAGACGAAAGTGTTTATTCAGAGTTACCACCACTCGGCATTTTCTGATAGAGTGATTTTTGATAAGCTGGCTCAGGGTCTCATGTTATTAAATTTGATTTATCTTTTTCAGTATTCTACAGTTAGTGCATGAAAAAAGAGTTTATTTTCATTTCTGCATGTTTATTAACATTCTTCTTCTCATGCAAATTATAAAATGTAATCAATACTCTTGCAAAACAGACTGGATTAATGATAACCAAAAGATGTAGCTTCAAAAAAGGCCGCTATCAACTGCCAAAGTTCAGAATCTTCGATTAGAAGAACCTTTGTGTGAAAAATAAAATTTATTTATATTATATGACTATTTTTTCAGCAGCGGAGACTCATTTAAATTTTAACATGCGGCAACACTGTTCACATTATTAACTGGAATATTAAGTGTCAAATCACTGGAATATTGGAAGGCGTTTTCTCGCTTCGCCGCGAGTTCGTTAATAAGGAAATACGAAGCGAGTCGAATTTGAAAGGTCGAATTGAAAACGATCCGCCGCGAACCCCATAATCAGGCCCCTGAATCGCGGTCTTCCACTTTTGCGACGCTGTGTGAATGTCGTCAGCGTATATTAGTAGCTTGACGGACTTTTGAAAGATTGTGCCTCTGGTGTTGACGTTGGAGCTTTGCACAATCTTTTCAAGAATGATGTTGAAGAAATCGCATGAGAACGCATCGCCTTGTGTAAAACCTTTTTGACATCAAATGCGTCCGTTAGATTTTTTCCGACCATGATGGAACAGCGAGAGTTTTCCATTGTCATCTTACACAGACGGACGAGTTTTTCTGGGATGCCAAAACTAGACATTGCTCTATATAATTGGTCTCTATAGACGCTGTCATACGCGGCCTTGAAATCGATCAAAAGGTGGTAGGTATCGATTTGAAGTTCCTGTGTCTTCTCCAAGATCTGCCGTAGTGGATCGATGGTAGACTTTCCGGGTCTGAAGCCACACTGATAAGGAATTAGGACCTATCAGGTTGTTGACAAAAGGCTTCAAACATTCACACAGCACGGCAGACAAGATCTTGTAGGTGATGTTTAGGAGACTTTATACTTCTGTAGTTGGTGCAGTTCAGGCATGGAGCATACGATGCTGATGTTCCATTCGTAGGGCATACTTTCCTCCGACCAAATTTTGCAGATGAGCTGGTGCATGCTCCTAACCAAATCATCTCCATTTTTTTCAATATTTTGACAGCTCCCTTGAGGACAAGGACAAGCAACCGAGCGCCCCAGGGCTGGTGACATCGAACGAACCTTATTGAAGAACGATATGCTGCCAGCTTGCTATATCGATCTTTCATCAAAGTAGAAAGAGAAAGATTGAACGAAAGGAGTTGAAAATATAAAATAATGAAATGTATTCCATTTAAGGAACTACAAAATAGTTTGGCATCACTACGAAGAAAAAGAAAATTCTGAATCACCCTCTACATGTCAACTCGCCTTCCACGAACATTCCAGTCAAAGAGAAACATAAAAAAACACCATTGCTCAAAAATCACATCAAAACGAATGTAAACACCGTTCGGAAAACAGCTACTTTTTTCAATCGCATTTCGTCCGCGCTTTTTAATCAAAATAACAAAACAACAAAAACATAATCTCACAGTCAATTATTTAATAAATTAAACTACATATCATAAGCATTAGTTTTTACATTTTTAATTTATTCTCTTGATAAATATTTATAAACAAAAGCAAAAGCAATGGCTGCGAATAGTGAAGAAATCATTCAATATCATATTTTTCTAAAAAACATTGTTAAATCAACAAATCCCCAAGATTCCGCAGAATCTCTGAAATCAACAAACACAACGACAACGTCGTCGATGAATAATACTGCAGCAGCACCCCAATTGAGAAATCGAATAACCTGCCCTGATGATGCTCAAGGAGAAGTCATCTATTGGATTTTAAAGTTCTTAGATGAAAAGTAAGACAAAGCAATGTTGAGAGTATTTACATAACGTAACATGATTTTCTTTCATCAGCAAATGTCCCACCAAACTGATATCTCCGATTGTTCGAAATGTCCTCGTTGAGATATTGAACGATGCTCGCTTCAAAGAGACAAGTAAGTGTGGGCTGAAGTATTCTTAACAATAATCCATGGGTTAATCTTTGTTTCTCTTTGTCAGATGGCCTGAGAGCTCTGGCAACGACCATTGTTGAGGACTTTTGTGCCAGTTTGCTGAATAACGTCGAGTTAAATAAAATCATTGACACAGCAACATCGCCTGACTTAAATGATGACCTCTTGTCCATTCCAATTAGAACAGTCGGAGCAGCGACCAACGCTCGCCGCAAAATGGAAGACCGCACAATTTGCATTGATGAATTCCATAAAGTCTACGATCTGATGGTAAATTTATGAATATGACTTGCCTATGCCCCTAATCCACTTTACTTCCAATTATGTTTTCATCAAAAGTGAGCTAGTTAGTTGGAATTCAACATGAGAAACGATGAATCACACTCGCAATCGTGTTGGCTGGTGGTTGGGTTAAAGTTACATACATTGTGATGCTTTTCATTCGTACATAGAATTTAGTTAGGTTCCCCCTTCTTCTACCGGGCTATTTTTCTCACTTTCTCACCACAGGCACAGCTACACTAAGCGAGCGAACAATGACTCAATTTTGTTAACAGTGTGGTTGGGACTTGTTTTGTTATTCGCTTTAGGCATGCGACCTTGTGCTAGTGAAGTTAGTTAAGTTGATGTGACGTGCAATCAGCACGTTAAATTGGGAGAACCTTAAATGTTTTGACGATAGAGAAATCATTTCTTTCTGATGAGATAAGACTTCCTAAAAGAGGCGTTCCTCTGAGGTTTAAACAAACAGCAAGCGAGTTAAGGTCAACGAAATATCTTGAGTGATGATGTAGCTGTCATTGGCAAAGCGAAATGAGCTAACTCATGTGACGATGAGTTTTTCTTTCAGTTTTGGCAGCGGCAGACATGGAAGTGTTTTGAATTCGTCATTTGTTGATGCTTTGATGATGTTGCACTTTCGGAAATAGTTTGGTCCGTCCTATTCATATTCACAGGTTTAACAATCTCTGCTGATGAACAAGGGTGCAGCTATCTTCAAAATTGCCGCTCAAAGGAGAAGGAATGCTCAGGAAATACGTTCACCAAAGTTCATTAACGATGCTCAAGGCCTACTGCTTGTGAATGACGACAAAATTCTTCACAGGTGGCGACAGTATTGTGATGAACTCCTAAATGAGCAATTTCCCAGGATATACTTTCCAACAGCCGAACCTAATTTAGAAGAAGTACCCGACCTTACAGTCGAAGAAGTTAGCGTGGCGGTGAAAAACTCCAAGAAAGGAAAAGCGATTGGTCCAGACGAAATACCCTCTGAGTTCTGGAAGAAGATGGGAGACATTGGGTGTAAATGGCTCAGGATTCTCATCTCCGAACTCATTAGCGG
Source organism: Sphaerophoria taeniata (assembly GCA_943590905.1). NCBI lineage: Eukaryota > Metazoa > Arthropoda > Insecta > Diptera > Syrphidae > Sphaerophoria > Sphaerophoria taeniata. The sequence goes on from OX016540.1 coordinate 3,376,912, forward strand.
TGACCAAATGCCAAACCGGTGGAGAGAAAGTTACCTTCTCCCAATCTACAAAGGAAAGGGGGACACACGAAACTGCGACAACTACCGATCGATTAAGCTGATGTCACACACCATGAAGATCGTTGAACGGATTTTGGATGGCCGGCTGCGAAAAATAATACGGCTGTCTGATGACCAGTCCGGGTTTGTATCGGGTAAATCAACCACAGATGCCATACAGAGTTTAAGAATCCGAATGGAAAAACACCGTGATTCCTCAAGGGATTTGCATATTGTGCTGGTTGATTTTGAAAAGGCATTCGATAGACAACCACGAGATCTAATATGGGTGTCCCTGAGATAGCGAGGGGTTCCGGAAATCTACGTGCGGATGATCAAGGACATGTACGAGGAAGTAAAAACGAAGGTAAAATGCCCCGCAGGAGTCACCGAAGAGTTCCCAATCAAAGTCGGTGTGCACCAGGGAAGCGTCCTGAGTCCTTTGCTCTTTATTACAGTCCTTGACTTTCTGCTTGAAGGAAAAGTGACCGATCCGAAAGTGAATCAGTTATTCTTTGCTGATGATGGAGCCATCATAAGTGAAGATCCAACATCCTTGCAACGAGCACTTGATGTATGGGTGGATGTTCTGGGGGGAAGTGGGTGCCGGATAAGCGCGAAAAAGATATAATATCTCTGCTGTCCATTTTCTGACCCAGACGACCCTATTCCGGACATTTACCTGAATGGAACAATACTTCCCAAGTGCGAAAAGTTCAAATACCTTGGATCTAATGATCAACAACCAAGCTTCTTGTGATGACGACATCAACCACCGAATAAGTGTAGGGTGGATGAAGTGGCGCGAAAACTCTGCCATCTTCTGTGACCGAAAAATGCCCCCTAAACTGAAAGTAAAGCTCTATACTGCAGTTGTTCGCCCAGCACTTACATACGGTTCACAATGTTGGACAATGTACCAAACGTATGAGAGTAAACTGACAGAAGCTGAGATGAAGATGTTTCGTATGACAGCAGGAGTAACAAAGCTTGATCGAATCAGAAGCAAGAAAATCCGAGGAAGTCTTCACGTCAAAAACACCGTCTTGGATAAAATACAGCATGACCGTTTAAGCTGGTACTGTCATGTACAAAGAAGAAACCCTGAGAACCCAGTTCAAAAGGCGATCGCTTACGACGTTCCAACGCAATCGCGAAGAAGAGGCAGGCCTAAGAACTCATGGAGAAGACAAATGCAACGACAACTGCATTCAGTTGGCCTTAGACATGGAACAATTCAAAATCGAGAAGTCTGCCGACGTTTCCTGAGGTCAACCCGGCGAACCCCACATGCGGAGCCGTAGTGTGAAGCAGTAGAGTGGGAGAGTTGTGACCCCATCCGAGATCATGACTATCGTCGATAATGGAGAAGAAGAAGAACAATCTCTGCTGATTCTGGCCCTACAACTACCGAGGTTCTGGCTTACCAGAGAATACAAAAAATGCATTGACAAGCAGCATTCACTCTAGTCAGTTGAACGTTGCATTTTGAAGTCTCTTGACAGGTGATTTCCTTCTCACGTAAACATGGATCTTGCCATCTACTTACTTACTTATGCGGCTCACAATCCATGAAGGATCTATATACTGCAGCTTTCCATCGTGAACGGTCCCTCGCATGCACTCTCCAGTCGCCTAAACCAAGCGCTCTGGCATCCGCAGTCACTTGGTCCTTGTACCGTAGGTTCGGTCTTCCTTGTCATCTCGAACCTGGGGGCTGGGATGAGAAGACTTTCTTGGCTGGAGCGTTGTCCGCCTTTCGCTCGATGTGGCCGAGCCAATATAGTCGTCTTTTCTTGGCTTTCCATATCTTGGTACAGCTCGTACAGTTCGCGGTTGAACCTTCTTCTCGATTCGCCATCGTTGCATATGGGACCGAAAATCCGTCGAAGAATTTTTCTTTCGAAAGGGCCCAGTATCAATTCCCCTTTTTTACTTATCGTCCAACACTCGGCGCCGTGGAGTAGCACTGGTAAAATCAAAGTCTTGTATAGCAGGCACTTTGTCTTTCGAGTGAGGACTGAGGAGTCTTGAACCCAGTTGTTTTGCCAAACCGAAGCAGCAGCGGTTCGCTAGGGTAATTCTTCGTCGGATCTCCACAAAGGTGTCGCTTGTGGGATTGATGTTTGTTCCAAGGTAGGTGAACTCCTCAACTACCTCGAAATAGCTGCTACCAACAGTGACGTTTTGTCCTAGGCGGTGGACAGATGTTGTTTTGTTTGTTGCTAGCATGTACTTTGATTTGTCCTCATTCATTTCAAGACCAACGAGTTTCGCCTGTTCTTCAATCGCTGTGAAGGCCTTAAGCACAGCGCTCTTGGATCGACCGATGATGTCTATGTCGTCCGCATAGCCTAGGAAATGGGTGGATAGTGTTTTTCGTGATCTCACCTGCCTTGCGCACTATCTGCTCCAAGACTATGTTGAAGAAATAACATGACAGCGCATCGCCTTGTCTAAACCCTCTGCATGTTTGAAACAACCCGGATGAGCTGTTACCCACACTGCACACTGCACTGCGTATTGTGTAGCGTCATGCGGCACAGCTGGATCAGTTTGTTCGCAATTCCGAAATCAATCTTGCCATCACCAAAACAAATTGTTTATCAACTCTTATCCTCATGTTTTTTCTTTACCCAAAAACAGCCAATCATTTATTTTATGCATTTCTTTTACAGAACTCATCGAAATCAAGTTTCTATGGTGTATTCGATGGACACAATGGCTATGCCGCTGCACATTATGTCGCCTCTCAATTGCCATTTAATATTTCGAAAACGTCCACTCACACAACAGATCCTGTGATTCTTCTACAGAAATCATTCCAACTAACCGACACAAATTTCATATCACGAGGGCCCACAAGTTCGGGTACAACGGCTGTGTGTGCTCTTTACCGTCCAGAAGAGAAACGTTTGTACATCGCCTGGGCTGGCGATTCCAAGGCGATGTTAGCTAAAACACATGGAAGAATAATGACACTCGTCAAAGCACATCGACCAGATTTGGAGGTGAGTTATTCCTTCAATTGCCATTGGTTAACATAAACTAATCAATTCTGTTCTTTAGAGAGAAAAAAATCGTGTCCTTTCGTTGCAAGGATTCATATCTCAAGTTGCTGGTGTGTTAAGAGTTAATGGAACATCGAATGTTACACGGTCTTTGGGTATGTAACCGATAAAAACGTTTGTGAGCTCGTGTAACCTATTCTTCTTACTTTTTAGGAGATGCTCGGTTCAAACCAATATTAACCGGCGATCCTGACTGTGTTGTAGTCGACTTGGATGGAAAAGAAGAGTTTTTAGTTATGGCAACGGATGGACTATGGGATCACGCACATGAAAAAGAAATTGCAAAAACAGTATACGAATGCATCAAGGAAGATTGTGGTAAGTACGGCTCCTATTTTTGATGAAACATATATTTCCTTTGTCACTGCCCTGCTGGTATTGCTAGAGTAATTAGTAAACAGTTTGAGTTCGTGGACAGCCAGGTTGCTGTCATTTAGGAGCATCGATGTGTACGCAACAGCTCAGTCCTCCTTACTTAACCTAACCTTAAATAGTTTGATGAGGCTTTCTTTGTCGATATCATCGGTTTTAAGGAAAAAACATTTCGCTATTCTTAATTCCAGAAGGTACAGCTTCTGGGGCAACGAAACGAGTGCTTTTGGCCTTCTAGAGATGTCCTTAGCCTGGATGAGTATGAGCTTCATGCCCACACAAGGGTCACTAATCTTAGCGACGCATTTAGCCAGGAATTCGTTCGAAAAACTACCGCAGCTTCCTTGATGATCTCACTGTGCGTCTGCCGTCTTGCCACCAGTGACAGATTTCTCCTGTCTAAGCTTTTAAAACTTCTTTCTCTGGGAGTCCCTGTTTGAGCTTGAAGAGTGAGCAGTCTTGTCATGAGACGTGTTGCTCACCTTCGCACGCGCACGGTCTTCATCAGTTGTAGTGCCTTCCTGTTAATTTTTAGCAATCTTGCCAAGAATGAACAGTGCACTTTTATACCGATTTTGCCTCACCGATTTGTTGGATACGCTTCGGTCTGCTTCGGTTTGCTTGTTATAAGCAGATGCTTCCGATGGTTTCGCCTTGTTGTTGCCAGCTTCAGCAGCATCTTCAGCTCTAATCACTTGCTCTTGGATTGAGGCAAGTAAATCATATTCCTACGTGAAGCTAAGGAAATTTGACTTCAGTGATGTGTCTTCTGTCAGTTTCCATTTCATTTTCATTGTTTATTGCTTTGTTCATTTTTGAACCCACAAGTAAATCGGAATAGAAGGTCAGCCCCGGCAGAGCTGGATACCGGGATAAGACAAGAAATATGACAGACTCTGCCAAGGCCTCTGAAAGAACTCGTTAACGGCTGAACAGCTGGAAAGTAGCCCTCCATGGGGTAAGCCTTGACGTGGCGGAGCGGCTTACGGAGACTACTTGTTTTCGAAGAAGGGCCTCCCATGGTCGACAGGGTCAACAGGTGGAAGGGGGGTAGGCTGTTGCTACAAATTACACCCCAACGAAGGAGTGTTCCCACCAAGGCACTCGCAACGAGCGACGGCAGCGAATGAATTAATGCTTTTTTAATCAACGGTGGCGTCTTCAGTTTTAGTTAAGCCGAACTACTTGGTGAACACCTTTACGAGCTACTTCGACTTATTTGAAGCCCAGGCCGTAAAAGGATCGATTATTTCCGGCTCTTGCACTTGGAGTAACATCAAGTGCCTGGTACTCCAGGTTGGGGGTTGTACATCGGGGTGACTTCCCGACTACGTAGAAAAACATTTAGTTGCGAAGCAGCAACAGGCCTCGGAAACGGACGGATACACTGATGACGACCCAAGCAAATGTTTTAAGGACAACCAATTTCGGATATGCACGTGGAATGTAAGGTCCCTTAATAGACTGCGTGGTGTCGAACAATTAGCGGAGACCTTCAACTGCTACTAAACAGATATTACAGCTATCCAGGAAATGCGATGAGATGAACCGGGCAAAAGGAGGATGAAAATCTGCGACATCTACTATTGTAATTGCTACCGAGAGCAACAACAACGGCTCTTTGGATGTGGATCGTGGGAAGCAAACTCAGGGAAAAAGTCTTGAGCTTCAAATGTGTAAGCGAACGCATCACAACGATCTGAATCAAGGCTAAATTCGGTAACATTAGCCTAATATAATATGCGCACAGAAGAGAAAAAAGACGACACCAAAGACGAGTTCTACGAGCTCCTCGACAAAACATATGAGCAATGTCCAAGCTATGACATTAAAATTGTCCTCGGCGATTTCAACGCAAAGCTGGGAAAAGAGGACATCTTTGGTGGAACAGTCGCAAAGCACAGCCTGCACGACACCACTTCCGACAACGGATTCAGGCTGATCAATTTAGCTGCGGACCGAAATGTTGTGGTAAGAAACATGTGGTTCCCACATCTCAACATCCATAAAGGAACATGGAGCTCTCCCGATTAATCAACCGTCAACCAGATTGATCACATTGCGATCGATGGAAGGCACTTGTCCAGCATTCTAGATGTTCGAACTTTCCGAGCAGCCAACATCGACTCGGACCACTACCTCGAAATAGCAAAGAAACTGCTACCAATATCCCGACAATGGCCAAAACGAGGAAATGTTGCAAGAAAATTCGACGTCGGAAGGCTACAATCGCAAGAGATCGCCAGATCCTTCTCTGATCGAGTGTCAAGTAACCTCTTAAGAAGTCCTACGCCGTCAAAATCAAGTATCGAAGATCAGTGGCAACATTGCCAGAAAGCAGTAAGAGATGCCGCCTCTAATGTGCTAGGTTTCACACAGCCACCAAAACGAAACCCCTGGATGAATGCAGGCAGGCCAAGCAGGAGGCATAAAAAGCTGCGTTGCATACAAGGGCAAGAGCTGCTCGTGAGCTCTACGAGCTAAAGGGGAGAGAAGAACGCCGGCTTGTCAGAAGAAAAAAGAGAGAGCATGATCAGATCGATTATGTTGAGAGAGCCAACAGGAGGAATGAAGTTCGGAGGTTCTACCGGAAGGTAAAACCGAGGAAGAACCGATGCCTTCAGAGATAAACAAGGGAACATCATAGCAGAATTGCAGTCAATGCTGAGGATTTGGTAAGACCACTTCTGTAGACTGTATAACGGCGACGATGAACAAAATCCCGCCGTCTGAGGCAGGAGCAATTCATCCGACACGATGATAGCCAACTGTACAATGATGACTTAGTCAAATAGAGCCAATCGTAAAAGGCACTCCAGCTCCTTTAAATATTTGTATGAAGAGCTGATAAAGGGCATTAAAGTCGAATGTTCTTTAGTTTTATTTTATTAAAGTCTAAGTTTTATTTTAACAATGGTTCTTGCCGGTACAAAAAAAAGAATATTACTCATTTATATTTCGAAAAAAAGAAAGAACTCTCTGTCGCAAACGTCAAACAGCATCGATGACGTTTTACTCTTCGAACACGAGTCGATGATGTTTGACGTTTCGAACATTGAGGGGTAGCTTACATTAGAAAAAAAAAATTATCATAAAGTAGACGTTTTCTTGTCATTATTGTTGACTTTAAACTTTAAAGTTGATTTGAATTCTAATTCTGTTCATATTCTAGTAAGTTGATATCTTTATTTCACAACAGTTATTCCTCATCCTAAAAGATTCTGGAAGGCTTGGTCAAACATTAAAGTGTTATCGTCAAGACTCAGGAGTCATACAGCTGTCCGAATGGAACTGTTCGTGTTAACTGCTTTGTAACGTGCGACAACAACCTTAAATGTACGAAACACCTGCTCACCTTGTGAACAAAACCCATTTAACTCAACTGACCAAACTTTTTCTTCTCGAGACCTTCAAGTACACAAGACTTTTAATTAATTGAATTATGAAAAAGTGTCCACCCTTCATTATCCTTGTGGTTCAATAATGCAAACAAAAATATAACTTTCGACAACCCTCACGTTTTGACAACGTCCGAACGCAACTGGTCCATTTCTGTAATGAAGGGCCACCATCCAATAATAATCCTTATTAATATTCACGAATAATTTTGTTTTCCTTAAGCTTTTTCGCCATCAAAACACACAAATAAGATAAAAACAATCCCATTTCAATTCATCTCACAATTTGCCAGAGGGTGTCGAAAAGGTCACTTAATATTACATGACCTGCTCCCTCATGAATTGAATTCCTCTCAGTGTACAGCACACCTCAAAGTTACACGTCCAAAGTGTGAAAAGTGTGAATTTTTCGACAAATTGCCGGAAGAGGTAACATTTTAATGTACATCCCTTTTGCTTCCCATTGAAAAGGACTTCCTTTTGTGTCCCTTTGGATGTGTGTGAACCCCTGGCTCAAATGAAAACTACCAACAGAATTACACCGCACGAAGATTTCGCCCCGAATGACGATTTAATTGAGCAACCCAATCACTTTCCATCCATCCGACTGGAAACACATAAACCCTTTTTACTTCAACTCGACAAAAAGGAATTTCAGTTTTTTTCTTGCCTGAATTAATCCTGTTTGAGTAGGTGTGATTTTTCCTTGCGATTTTGCTCTAATTTGAATTCCATGGACCGATTTCTATTTAAAAACAAATAAAACAAAGAAAATCAGCGACCGTTATTCGTTCAATAAAATAAAACAACGACGAACAAACACACCCAAAAAAAAGTAAACCTCACCTAGGGCAAGGGTCGATATATCTATATCCTGCGCCCTCTTCTGTGTGTGTGTGTAGGCAAGGCTGTGTAAGGATGAAAAGGAATTACTTTATGCATTTGAAAAACCACTTAATTCCTTTAATTCAATATTTGTTATGACTCATGGGTACAAAAGGGCTTGATGGGAAAAGTATTTTCAGCACAATAAACCAAACCAGCCCACAAGTTTATTCTCTCCCTCTCCCTCTTTCGCTTTCTCTCTATGCGACTGGGGTCTCGGTCTTGGCCTCGGTCTCGACTTCTCTGCAATTCATATCGAAAAATCGAGGATTCATTGCGAGTGCAAACTGCAAAGTGTTGTTGACTCAGAAAAAGTGGTGTGTCCTTCATCCCCTTTAACTCAACCAGTCAACCACTCTCCTTTCAGTCTTCTGACGAAAACGACAAGGAGCAATTGCATTACTCAAATAAAGCTACGCTTATTACATCGGTCGTTGGAGGGATTGAGTATAAAAGAATAACACGTCATCGTTGTTACGCATGTCGTCATTTCGTGACGAAATAAAGAGCGAGTAAGAGTTGGATTGGAAAACACCCTAGTTGTTGTTGGTATAGTTACACACAGAACCAGAACACAGTACACACTGTTGCTAGCACATTGCCGAAAAGCCGGCTGGAAGGGATTTTGTTTAAAAATTTGCGTAAAATGAGGGAAAATGAATGTGGTCTCAATTTTTGTTTAAAACACTCAAGAGAATTATTGTGTCTCTTGAGTGCAAATTTGTTAATTTTGACTTAGTTCAAGTTGCTCTTTGTCGCCGTAATGTTCGGAATATTTGTGACGGGCTTAAAGCATTGATCGTTTCAAGATTCGACATTATTTTCTTGCTCGAACTCTCAATAAACAATTAGGGAAATATTCTAGTTCAATTTTTTTTTATGTAGGACGCCAATATGCTCCAAAGAAATGAGCACACTTGCAATTCGGACCTAGATAGGTTCTTTTACCCCACGGCACGGATGTAGAATTTGTTCCCAAGCCCTGTCTTTTACTCTCATTGCAATATGCAAAATTCTAGACGATTTTATACCGACACCTCCTTTTAACTTACTTACTTAAGGTGGTGCTTCAGTCCGTTGTGGGCTTGAGCCTCAATCAACAGTCTCCACCAGCCAGCTCGGTCCCTAGCTTGCTGTCTCCAGTTTTGCACTCCAAGTTGATTGAGGTCGTCTTCTACTTGTGTGCACCTGAGTCGCGGTCTTCTTCTGCTTCTACGTCCCTCGGGAAAAGTGTCGAAGGCTTTCTGGGTCGGAGCATTGGTGTCCAACCACTCTTAATGACCGAGCCATCTGAGTCTCTGTAATTCTTCGTCTGATCCCGGCGCATCGCCTTGTCTGAATTCTTTATTGACATCGAGAGATTCCTTAAGCTCGTTGCCAACCTTGATGGCGCAGTGTGAGTTCTCCATCGTCATTTTGCCCAAACGAACGAGCTTGGCAGGGATGAAAATTTGGTCGATGGTCGACTTTCCTGGTCTGAAGCCGCATTGATAAGGATAAGGACCAATCAAATTGTTGACGAAAGGCTTCAGACGTTCACATATTACGGCAGAGAGGATCTTGTAGGCTATGTAAAGTAGACTGATTCCTCTGTAGTTGGCGCAGTTTAGAGGATTTCCCTTCTTCAGGATTGGGCAAAGAATACTGAGACTCCATTCATCGAGCATGCATTCTTCCGACCAGGTGCATGCTCCTATCTAGACCGTCGCCTGCTGCTTTGAACAGCTATACCATCTGCTCCAGCGGCTTTGTTGGAGTTCAGCCGTGATATTGTCATTTTCACTTCTTCTAGGTTAGGTTCACGGAATTGCTGATGATAGCCAGCAAGGCTCCTGCCGATGAAGCCTCCTGTCGTTCGTCGTCGCCGTTATACAGTCTACAGAAGTGGTCTTTCCACATTCCCAACATTGACTGCGATTCCACTATGATGTTCCCTTGTTTATCTCTGCAGGCATCGGTTCTTGCTCAATGACCTTGAGCCAGCTTTTTACCTTCCGATAAAACCTCCGAACGTCGTTCCTGCTCTTGGCTCTCTTAACATCCTCGATCTGACGCTTCTCATGCTCCCTCTTTTTTCTCCTGAGAAGCCGGCGATCCTCTCGTCTTTTGCTCGTAGAGCTCACGAGCAACTCGTGTCCTTCTATGCAGCGCCGCTTTGTATGTCTCCTGCTTGACTGCATGGGCCTGCCTGCATTCTTCGTCAAACCAGGGATTTAGTTTTGGTGGCTGTGTGAAACCTAGCACATTAGAGACGGCACCTCTAACTGCTTTCTAGCAATGTTGCCACTGGTCTTCGATACTTCATGTTTGCGGCATTGGACTTCTTAAGCGGTTACTTGACACTCGTTCAGAGAAGGATCTGGCGATCTCTTGCATTGGTAGCCGTCCGACGTCTAATTTTCTTGCAGCATTTCCTTGTTTTGGTCGTTGTCGGGATATTCGTAGCACTACCTTTGCTACGACGAGGTAGTGGTCCGAGTCAATGTTGGCTCCTCGGAAAGTTCGAACATCTAGAATGCAGGACAAGTGACTTCCATCGATCACAATGTGATCAATCTGGTTGACGGTTGATTGATCAGGAGATCTCCATGTTTCTTTATGGATGTTGAAATGTGGGAACCACGTGCTTGCTACCATAAAATTTCGCTCCGCAGCAAAATTAATCAGCCTGAATCCGTTGTCGGAAGTGGTGTCGTGCAGGCTGTGCTTCCCGACTGTTTCACCAAAGATGTCCTCTTTTCCCAGCTTTGCGTTGAAATCGCCGAGGACAATTTTAATGTCATAGCTAGGACATTGTCCATCCCATCGCATTTCCTGGATAGCGGTAATGTCTGCTTAGTAGCAGTTGAGGGTCTCCGCTAATTGTTCGGCAGCACGCAGTCTATTAAGGGACCTAACATTCCATGTGCATATCCAAAATTCGATGTCCATAAAACATCTGCTTGGTTCGTCATCAGTGTCCGTTTCCGAGGCCTGTTGCTGCTTCTCAACTAAATGTTTGTTTACGTAGTCGGGAAGTCATCCCGATGTACAACCCCCAACCTGGAGTACCAAGTGCAAGAGTCGGAAATAACCGCTTCTTTTACGGCCTGGGCTTCAAATAAGTCGAAGTAGCCCGTAAAGGTGTTCACCAAGTAGTTCGGCTTAACTGGAACTAAAGACGCCACCGTTGGTTAAAAAAAAAAAGAAATTCATTCGCTACCATCGCACGTTGGGAGTGCTTTGGTGGAACCACTTCCTCGTTGGGGGGAATTAATACTCCTCTTCGACCTCTCGACCATGGGAGGCGAAAACAAGTTTCACGATCGCATAGCTCTAAGCTTCATAGCAGTAGTCAAAGCCGCTCCCCCACGTCAAAGCTTACCCCATGGAGGGAGATAGAGGTACTGTTGTTCCATTTCTCTTTATGTTGGACCCCAATAAGAGCACTTCCAGGAATGCTTCAATTTCGGACGTAGCTTTGAGTTGAGAGATACGTTCTTTCACCACACGGCCTGAATGTAGAATACCTGCTTAGTCCTCTCTTTTACTCTCATTGCAATATTCAAGAATTCTAGACTAACTGTTATCTTCAAAGGGACATTAAAGCTCCGCCCCATGCGTTCCATGCAGTTGTGTTCCAGTTCGGCAACTTTTAAGAGGCGACCTCTTTTTCTGAAGTATTTCATAGAAAATTTGAGAGTAAGCCACTTAGGCCTTGGCTCTTCAACAGCTATCGCGCCATTTAGAGAAAATTTAGCTTCTAACAAAAATCAAACAAAATTTTTCACAACATTAGAGGAAACTTCTCTCCCTACAACTCACAAATGACTACTTTGGACTTAATCCAATTTTCCTCTTGTGCGAAATGTTCAAAGTGAGAAAAGACAGTTTACCAAAGCACATTAACCTACAAACACTCAAATTTGATAAATCATCCAGTACGCTGTTATTCCCTTTCTATTGTGAAGACAGCAGCGCGGCGCGCGTGTTGGTAATACATTTCTCCTACTTGATTGCCACGGAAATTACTCATGAAGCCTGAAAAAAATAAGACAAAAAATATAATTAAAGAAAAAGAAAAGATTTACACCCGAAGTAATGGAATAAACGTGGTGACACTCCAATAACAATCAATGCATGCAACCAAACTACCGCGCCAAGCCAATCTAACCGACCAACCAACCATTGGACGGTGAATATGCTGGCGCTGCTGTCACGCCGCGGCCGGGAACGACCGTAAAGCATCAACGAAACTATAATATTCGTGTTGCGGTAGCGTTTGGCGTCGACGTTCGTCTTTACCGCCGTCAACGATGGTCGTTGCCATAATCGTCGTTGCAGCTTCTACCTTCTAAAAGAAAGAAAGAAACCAATTCTGAAACATTCTTCTTTCTTTCAGCCGAATTGCCCAAGCGGAAACACAATTGAGGAAAAAGTAGGTTGAGACCATTTCCAGAATTGTTTCGTTATTAGCTCTTTTTCTCTCTTCTTCAGCTGCTTTGTTGCTAAAACGATCAACCTACCGCGCGCCGCCGCCGTTTTTTTTGTTTTTTTAGCAAACTTCTGCACTTTTTCGATTTGTTGTAATTTTTATTTTCAAAATCTCTCTGCATGCGAGGATTGCGCAAATAAGGTCACGCGAAAGTAACAAGTTTACAGGCGACTTCTTCTTCATTCGAACGAAACAAACCTTTTTATAGACATTTCGGCTGAGTTAAAGTCTCTTCACCAGAACTTTTCGCTTTCCAGTGCAGTCTTCTCTCGCTCTTTCTCTCACTTTACTGAAATGTCAGAAATGGATGAAATCGGGTTCAATAACATTGTTCTTCTTTTTTTAAGTAATTGCGATCGGTTTGGCTGTTGAACTTAGGACACTCCTTTCTTTCTCTTTGAGTTGTCTGTGGGTACAGATATTGGATGACATATCGAGAAGATGGGATCCTGTTATGCAAACCGCGCAACGCGGAGCACATAAACGAAATAAAAACAAACACGAAAAACCAGGGCATTCAATTGTGCACTTAAAAGGGCTGATGGATCCTTTTTAGGAATTTTGGAATTTAAATCTGTTTTTTTTTTTTTGAAGATTTTTTTTTGCAACTGAAATAAGAAATGTTGTTTCTTTGTCGTTCGACGAGTTTGACGTTTTCATACAAAATTCAGCTGTCATTTTCGTCGTCGGGTGACGGTCGACGGGAGATGCATTCTGTTCAGCTCTTTATGATTGCAAATTACAAGCAAAAATTCTGACTTCAGATAGCTACAATCGCCGGAATGAGGTATTTTTCTCCAACATAAAGTGTAGAAAAATACTCAGCGTAACTCGCATGTAACCAAACAGATCTATTTGTCATATCATTAGACCTGTTCGTTTTCTTCCATAAACAACCACATTTACAGCCTGATTCCCCCCCTTGTGAGGAATCACATGTGATAAGCCCTTGTCACTATTTCTTGTGGGGATTGTTGTGATTCGATAACATTTGTCGGATTCTCCCATAATCCTCACAACTAAAATCACAACGAAACTGAACACCACTAAGGTGAATATGGAAATGTTATCAGCAGCTATTTGTTTGATGTCAAATCTCAAATAATTTGCTAGTTATGACCTGTTCTGAAGGAGATCACAATTTCGAATGTTTTTGTGACTCTCACAAGTTGTGACTTTGGAGGAGAATACGAAAAAGTCACAAAATCAATTTTACCTCTTCTTATGACTTATGAGGTATCAGTGATGATGGGGAAAATCGGGCTGTTTGTTCCACCTGAAAGGGAAGAGATAGGTACACCGAAAGCTGCATGTAAAGCTCTAGGTGGTATATTTTACCAACATGCGCAGCCGCAAAACTAGAATGGCCGTCGCTTGACTTAAAGACTTGTTATCTCAAGGCAGATATCATATTAGCTCCCTAATAGGTGTCCTCACGGGACACTGTCTTATAGGCAGACACGCAAAACGACTTGGTGTGGCCTCAAATGACTTCTGCAGCAGCTTTATGGACGAAGGAGAAGAGGAAACGAACTCTCACCTTCTCTGCACCTGCCCTGCTCATTCAGTAAGAAGCAAACGTAATCTGAGAGATTTCGAAGAGAAAATCAATACTCTCTCGACGAGCGCAAAAAATGCACGCATCGAGAAAATTGACAAACAAATCGAAATCATCACAAAGAAACTAGAAAAAGTGCGAAAATTGAAAGCTAGAAAACCTTCTGGTGAGTGCTCAAAGAAGAGAGAAGAACGCCCTCCAAGTTTTGATGGTCAGATTCCGTGGTCAATCTATAAGAAACAATTTGAAGCAGCAGCGTTAACAAACGGCTGGAACGATGGCGAAAAATGCATTGCTCTCTCGCTTGCTCTAAGAGGATCTACTGCTGAAGTGCTACAAATCCTTACAGCACAAAAGAGTGGTTACTTCACCATGAACGCAATTGAACGGCGGCGTTTTGGAGATAGCCACATGACTGAAGTCTTTCGAGTACAGCTAAACAAAAGAACACAGAAAGAGGTGAAACTTCAATAAGATATTGAACGGTTGGTTCACCTGGCATATGGAACAGCTGGCAATGAGATAAAAGATCAACTTGCTGTTGAAGCCCGTGGCAGTCATTAATCTCCAGAGGACTATTCGAACTGCCAGAAAAGCTTCACAAAATGTCCACCGCTTAAGAGAATTGGAAGTCCAAGAATGCTCTTGTTAGAAGGCTACTGTGGAAAGAAGTCAGCTAGGTCCATCGTCGTAAGTGGGAATCAGCAGATGGAAAGTCTGTCTCATGTAATGCAGCCAGTCCTGTCGAGATCGAAAATTATGGACGTTCTGCGAGAGATGAATGATGGAGTTTCGGAAGGCCATCTAGGAGTAACAAGACACTAGAAAACTTTCGATAACGATTCTACTGGCTACATGCAAGGGAAAACGTCGAGAAGTGGTGCCGATTTGGATAACCAAGATTTGTTAGGGTTGGAGAGAGAATTCGATGGTATTGAGTTAGAGAGAGTTTCGACTTGATCTCTTAAAAGGCCGCATTTTATCGATCCATCGGCATGTTATCCAGTTAATTAGATCACCTCATTACATCCCAGCTTATAGCTTCCGCAGATGTTCGCAATTTCCCCTCAATCAACCATCGAAATAGCTAAAATTTGTCTTCCCATAAAGCCAAACTAGTGTTCTCTTTATGGTATTGGAATTATCTGCGATCAAATCCAGAGCACTAATCGGTCAATGGATCTCTTTAAATTGAACTTCATTAAATTTTTAATTACATCGCAAAAAGAACAACGTACAGAGCAGAGCGTACATAGTTTTGCCAATCAGTAAGATCAGCAGTGGCAATGTAACGCAGACATACCGGTCCCAATGGTGTTGTTGCTTAGCTTCTGCCATTCGCCGACAACTCTTAGCTAATCGTCCGGACTCAGTTTGATAAATTTGTCCATTTAGCGCGAAAACAAATATACAACCCAAGGATTTGGGCTCTAAGTGATCCTGCAACTGCAACAGCATCTTTGAAAAATAAGATTCGTTGCATCTAATTTATTTTTAAACGCCCAAACACAAAACTCTTCCTATCTCTCGCACTGAAAGACGCAGAAAAAAAGAGAAGACAACTATCAGGGCTTGTAATAGCAACAAGCGACAGGTTTAATGGCTTTTCTACTTGTGCATTTCTCTTGGTTTTTTGTCCACAGTGACGTCGATGGGGACCATCATGATTGCTGAACTCCATTTTCCCATCCATCGAGTGCTTAGGGTAATCCATCCTGCACCTCCTGCGCCTACGCACGCAACATTTATCCCGTATGAAGATTCAAATCCTCCCAATCCCGATTTCAATTCCAATCCCCAATCCTAATGACGTTGATGATCGCAAGGATAAATATAAATTTCGATCATTTATTTAAATTAATCGACTTCTTCTCTGTATAGCAAAAAAAAGGTACAGCAGCCATATCAGCCCAACTTCGAAGGGATCAGCTAGTGTGCGTTCCATTCTGTTGCTAGAAAGACTTCTTGCATGTCATCAGTCTGACACTTTGTGTCCCCCTCGCTTGTGCCACTTGGCCCTAACTCGCTGGTTGCATAGCGTTTGGGATAATGCCCCAAAAGGAGTGGCTCCGATCACTTTTCCTTCTAGCGAAATGGCGTA
The DNA here is from genome assembly GCA_943590905.1 of Sphaerophoria taeniata. Classification (NCBI taxonomy): domain Eukaryota; kingdom Metazoa; phylum Arthropoda; class Insecta; order Diptera; family Syrphidae; genus Sphaerophoria; species Sphaerophoria taeniata. The sequence goes on from OX016540.1 coordinate 3,392,810, forward strand.
CATTGGTTCGAATTGTGTTCCAAAATGGCGTTGAATGTTCCTTATCGAAAAAAGAACAATAAATTTCATGAAGTTTGCGCCAAAATTAAAATACGTCATGTATTAGAAAAACATCATGTGAAACAGACAGTTTTCCATCAATGCCACGCCCACTTTTTGACAAAATAAGTCTTAGTTTGGCATATCTCGCAGGTCTCTTGAGTAAACTTATACCATTTCATTTAAGTTCGACTTTTTTGCTAGCAATTTTGCTAACACACCCAATTCAAGGACCGTTTTTCTAAATTTCGAATTAATTTTTAACTTTTTTGGTGCAACCCGAACCACTGTACCATCGCTGGATGCAGATTTCGATCTCTCGGCCAAGGCACACAGCATGCTTCAACTATGAATACGATGATAATGATAATGACGACTGCGACGTCGCTGCCGTTCGACCAAAAAGTGGGGGTAAATGTGTGGCTATTTTTGGAGCTCCAATATTAATTATTGAACTCGTACTTGTACCCGTGTGTAGTGCCAGTGCGCGGAACCCTCTTTCTGGTGCTTGGCATCGCATCGTGATGGTAATGCAATGCTTTTATGCCTGTATACCACCCGATATCCAATGAACGCCCCTGTGCTCCATCATCGTCATGTCCGTGGCAGCGGCCGCCGCAGGTCTTTGACTGGAAAAGAGACCGAATTCGAATTCGCGTAATTCCTGATGCTCGCCCAACCAACGTTATGGGATTTTGTGTTTATATAAAGTTTATGTACTCTAACGACAACGACATCCAAAATAATGATGATCGTGAAACCAGTACTTAAAATGGAGTCACAATCTGTTTTTCAGATAGAAAGGAGTGAGTCTCCTCTACCTCCGCAGTGTCTCCGATAACGTCCGTCCGACCTAATCCTTTAACTGCGAGAAAGGAATTCGTGTTTCGGATCTGTTCGCTGCTTTCTTGCGCTGTAAACTCTTTGGGGTGCATATAATTTATAATTCTCGTCGTATACCGGATTCCTACCGTGTGTAGGTTGAATCTTGAATCTCTCTGATGGTGAATGCGTTCTGCCAATCGTTTTTCCCGATGTGTTGGGAAAATGTTCACGTTAATAAATATCAGTTATATTGGCTCCATTTCCATACCTCCTACTCCCCCGCCCCCTTGTCCAGATACCCAAAGAATAGAGAAAGATTTTCATGATTCGGTCCGAGCAGGAGGCAAGGCAGGGGAAAAAAACACTCGAAATTATTATATTTGGCTAAGCTTTCTTGCTTCTAAGTTGCGCTGATGGTTGTGGCTGCGCTCTCACAATTGGCGTGTTGGATTCCGTTCTGGTGTAGCACGTACCGCAAAATAGAATCGAAGAAAGAAACGAATGGATTCATCCGACCATGTCCAAAAGTATGGCTGAAGCGAGCGGCATATGGTTCGGTTGAATACTCGAACTCGAAGATAGTTAAAACTATGACTTGGGAAATCTGTCGAGGAGGCGGTATCTACCACATGAACGATATGGTCGTCAACGACCGTCCGTCAGTCAGTCAAAATTGTTTTGTTTTTGTTATGACGGTTCTTCTAACAATTCCTAATTTAACTCCACATCAAAATCGACCATTAGTTTGGAAATTTATATTCAAACTTCTTCTTCTTCGCGTGGTGTTTTTTTTGTTTTCTTGTGTTCCCCTTTTGCTGTGGCTGACGATGGCAGAGATGAGAATTTTTTGGATGAATGATTTTAAAATATTCACACTCCGAAGTTATCCAAGACGAAAAAGAAATAATGAGGAGGACGTGCAGAGTTTTTTTTTCTGTCTTTAAGGAATAATTAGGTATTGCCGGTGTAGCCAATTAAGAGAAAATTATTTCATTTTGAAGTGCAATTATTGGATAGTTTGTTTTGTATTCCATCGACTCTTATGGTTTTATGATGTCTTGTTTGCAGCACAGGTTTTTCACTCAAGGCTAAGGTAAAGTCGTGGGTGTCCAGAATTGATCCCAAAGAATCCAAACTTGAGCGGGTCTCGGTCGAGAGCGGCATATGTCCCTGATACACTTAAAAGAAGTGGTACGAAGAAAAAAACAAGTAAAAGCTAAAAAAAAAGTCGTAACGACATCGAAGAAAAACAAAAAACCTCCCTGGTGGACAACAGAACTAACCAACATTAGAAAAGACACAAGGAAGCTATTCGGTAAAAGAACAAGACTCGAAAGAGACTGAGACTGTTATCGAGGGCTAAACGGAGCTCGTGGAAAAATTTCAGTAGCAATACTGGAGCCTGATTATGGGATTCGCCGCGGATCATTTTCAATTCGACCTTTCAAATTCGACTCGCTTCGTATTTCCTTATTAACGAATTCGCGGCGGAGCGAAATTTTCTTCCAATATTCCTGTGATTTCACACTTTTTTTTTGACTATTTCTTCCAATATTCCACTGATTTGAATAAACAATCTTTCGCCTGTGAATCCGCCAAAAAAAAGCTGTCGAATTTCAACTCGCCAGTAAAAATTATGACATTTCAAATTCGCCTTCGAATTCGTTAATTAGTCGAATTTAAATCGTAGAAGGCGGAAGCGAAAGCAATAATTAACTAGCTAGCAAAACGATCCGCCGCGAATCCCATAATCAGGCCCCTGAGTGCACCCACGAATCAGCTAGGCTTAGGGAAATTTTAACGAAAACTAAAATTACTGTAGGTTCTCTAAGGAAACCTGACAACGGTTGGACCGAATCAGGTAGCGAAAGTCTATAGAACTCCTGGTTGAAACACACTTCCCAGGAGGCAAACCTAGTCGTTGTAATGATTCATTACAGTTTCCCGCCAATAACCTTTGTTACCCTCTACAAAATACGAATCACCTCATGTGATTCGTCGTAGTGAGCAGACGTGTGATCCAGCAGTGGTGAGTATAAAAACCGAACTAACCGGACATAGATTTCCCCCCACCAGGGGTAAAGGGTCTTGTCACTTATCCATTTCCCAGATTCGTCTGTGATTTACCGGGTCCGCCCGTGATATCCCGGATTCGTCCATGATTTCCCACCAGGGATAAGGGGTCTTGTCACTAACCCGTTTCCCAGATTCGTCTGTGATTTACTGGGTCCGCCCGTGATATCCCGGATTCGTCCATGATTTCCCAGATTCGTCTGTGATTTACCGGGTCCAACCGTGATTTCCCGGATTCGTCCGTGATTTCCCAGATTCGTCTGCGATTTACCGGGTCCGTCCGTGATTTCCCGGATTAGTCCGTGATTTCCCAGATTAGTCTGTGATTTACTGGGTCCGCCCGTGATTTCCCATATTCGTCTGTGATTTTCCAGATCCGTTTGTGATTTGCCGGGTCCGCCTGTGAATTCCCGGATTCGTCCGCGATTTCCCAGATTCATCTGTGATTTACCGGGTCCGACCGTGATTTCCCGGATTCGTCCGTGATTTCCCCGATTCGTTTGTTATTTACCGAGTCCGCCCGTGATTTATCGGATTCGTAGGCATTAACCAAGCGTAGATTCACGCCTTCCAATAGTTTTACGGAATCCTGCCGTTCATAACCTGCACCAGTGAGCCTAGCCGATAGAAACCCACATCCGCCCACACGACCCTAATTCTACAGAGAAGAAAACCTCCAAAGGCGAAGTAACATTTATATACCGAAGGGAATCTCCGACGCTGCAACAACGGAATTATATAGTTTAAGACGAACTAATTTTATTAATAAAACAAACGATTGTTAACCAAATAAAGAAATAAATAAAAAATTATTGACCAAAATAAAAGTTCTGGTACACTTTAATCCAAACCCTGGGGAGACCGACGAGCTTACCTCAGCCTAGACGAAAGTACCTCACAGCCTAGACGCGAATCAGATAACTTTTTATCTTTCGAGTACGAGATCCCTACGGATTTTATAACGGAAGAAATGTTAAACTGGACTATTAAGTGTTTCTCCCCTTGTAAATCTTCAGGCCTAGACGGCATCTACCTTCTGACGCTGCAAAAGAGAAGTGAATTTATCACTCCCCACCTGATACACATTTTTCAAAGAAGCCTAAAAGGGGGGGCCGTGAGGTAAAAGTCGTCTTTATACCAAAAGCCTGCAAACCTAGCCACACGTAACCTAAAGCCTTCAGACCTATTGGTCTTACCTCTTTTTTACTTAAAATACTTGAAAGACTAATTGATATGTACATTCGCAGTAATTTAAAACCGAAGGTCATATCACATGCCTACACAAAGGGTAGAAGTGGAGAAACGGCACTGCACTCCGTAGTTAGAACGATAAAAAAGTCACTTGACGTTAAATAATATACACTCTTGCATCCTTCTTGGACATTGAAGGAGCCTTCTATAGCGTTATCAAATGGATCATGTGTATGCGAGCATTGTAACGCACAGATAAGGATCTAGGGGAACACCGCAAGGTAGAAGTCTTTCACCGCTTCTCTGGATCTTGGTGATGAAGGAGAAAGGTATTAGTGGTAGCCTACGTTGATGACTTAGTGCTTTTGGCGACGGGAAAATCAACAAATCATTTAGTACTAGCTTCCCCAATAGACTAGATTGGGAAAATAGTGTGACCTACACTAATGACTCGACTTTTACCATCTACACTTATGGCTCAAAATTGAATACTGGACAAGGTGCATGTTTTACTTGGAAAGCCTCAACCTTGCCAATTAATTCGGGCTCCCCGACCATAGCAGCGTCTTCCAAGCCGCAGTGAAAACGCTGCTAAACATATATCCATGATGGCGATTTCACGCGCTGATATAACCTTTTTCATTGATAGCCAAGCAGCAATAAAAGCGATCTCTGACACCCAAATCAAGTCGAAGCTTAATTCTTGCTTTCGCGAAGAGCTAAAGGTTTTTGGTGCACATCATAACGTAAGACTCTGCTGGGCATAGTGATGTGCCAGATACTGGACCCCTCTCTCATAGACCATCATATAGGAATCCCACTATGTGAACTGAAATAAAACGTCAGTAGCATTTTCCTTCAAAAATTGAACGATACATGGAATAGTGTCCGTGGCTTAGTGGTTAGGTGCGTTGGCTGCTAAGCAAAACGTCGTGGGTTCGTCCATAGTGCCCATAGTTTTTATTTCATCTTTTACGGACAATGCCTCTTGCGAAGAACTGACAAAACTTCAAAGAGTATCAAGCTGTCATGAAAAAATGCTTCTCAACATTGTCGTTTGAGAATTGTTGATCAGAGTAAGCCACTTAGGCCTAGGCTCTACAAGAGCTGTCGCACCACTCTATTCATTTAATTTTAGATATGGAATCTCCTAGAAACCTGTGTTAATACCAGGAAACTATCGCCTAGATACGATACGCAAAAGATCCGACAGGATTTTCATTCTTATTAAACCCTCTTTAAGAACCCTTAATAGTATAATAACAGGGCATAACCTACTTGGCTACCTTATAAAAGAAGATGGGGCTTCGTGCCGCATGATGATACTGCTCATTTTCTCTGTCACTGCCCTTCACTCTAGGCATTAAACCCTCTTTAAGAACCCTTAATAGTATAATAACAGGGCATAACCTACTTGGCTACCTTATAAAAGAAGATGGGGCTTCGTGCCGCATGATGATACTGCTCATTTTCTCTGTCACTGCCCTTCACTCTAGGCAACTTCTTCTTCTACGAACTACCAGGCAAAAGCTTGCAGAAGAAGCGGATTTTGGATATTTAAAATTTCAAGGGTTACTCGTACTCCAAAAAGTATTGGTCCCGAAGCTACTAGCCGTACACGTAGTATAGCAAACAGCACTTTGGCTGCCAGCTTTTCTTACTTCTAGTACACTGGATTAGTACTCGGCAACGAAGAAGTTTAAAAAAAAAAAACTGATTTTAGCTGGAAATTTCACTTACCCATATGAATGTTAACGTAATGACGTAATGTGAATTGTAAGAAAGCAACTGAAATAAATTTGACCTTTAAGACATAAAAACAAGCGTCTCCGTATCCGCACAGCTTATGCCAATTATTTTTTGTCTAGGGCTGGTGTAATGACAGGGTGTCCAGGACCTTCGCCTAAAGAAACATAAAAACTTAGCAGTTAGGAAGTTTTTTTCCGCAGTACAATACGATTTTTATTAACAATTTTCGTTTGCAGTCGAACCTCTTATAAATATGTACTAAGGATACCTTAAGAACTAAATGGAATAGGTTCCCCGACCGATGAGGGCACAATTAGCTTCAGGATAGGTTCCCCGCCCTGGTTAGGGCACAATTAGTTGCTAACCCTTGCTAACGTATCGCCTCTTGCCCCTGCTGACAAGTGGGCGGCTGCGGCGCACAGTGTGCAATTTTCGCAATCTAGCGGAACTTTAATGTAAAAAAAATGTCTTTCAAATGCAACAAAATTGGTATCATATGAAAGGTAAAACATCCGGCCATCAAATGGCAAAAACAAAAACAGAAAAATAATTGTATTTACCGTTCAACAGGATCACAAACATCAGCTTGTTGCAAGTGAAAAAAAAATTAAATCTCATTGCTTTTCTTGTGTCAAGTTTGTAACAGCGTGGTTAAGTGTAATGATAGTTGTCCATATTCAATTTATTTTATTTATTTTTGGTGGTATTTAAGAACTTCTCAACGTAAGTTATTTTTTTTTACACTAACAAATAAAAAAATAAAAAATCGTTTGTTTGAAGACCTTAACAGTGTTGATTTTTATTTTGTTCTGAAACTTTGTGAAGTGTTTTAAAAATGTATCCACGTGTATCCATCGTGCTTTTGGGCTTAAAATCTCCGTTTGTATATTCTGTGTTAGAATTCATTTACTTTTCTTGCCCTTTTTTTGCCCACCCAAACAAATTTTTTTTTTTAAGAGACCTATATTTTCGTGTTCTTTTTTTTATTTTTTTCTTGAATTACTCAAAAACTATTCATCATACAAACATGAAAACAAAATTTTTGCATCATAATTACATTATAGAACATGCGTACCAAATTTCATTACAATCGGCTTAGCAGTTTCTAAAAAATCGGTTTTGAAAGATGAACGCACAAAAAACGAAGTGATCTTATTAGGGTTTCGTTTTCATCTCAGTGTAAATATTCGAAGTTCTCCTATTTGAATCATTTTGTGATTTATTTTTATTTTTATTGTACTCTATACATATGGAACTATTTTAAATTTTTTGTTTCAAAATGCCAGGCCCAGTCGTTTCAGAGATGAGGGGGGGGGAGGGGTGTTGAATACCCTATTTTTGACTTTGCATATTTTTCAATATTTTCAAGTAAGCTTCTAAATCTCAAAAAACAACATATTATTCCATAATCTAACAGTTTTATATCAATAACACTCCAATTAAACACTCAACGAATAAAGTTCCGCTAGATTGCGAAAATTGCACACTGTGCGGCGGCGGCTGTTTGTTTATTTTCAAACGTTGTTGGTCGTTGACTTGAAATATTGTGTCTATCTTCTCTCTTTAACTTCGTCAAAACCAAGTAGAATTTCCCACATTTGAATTTTATCACACACGCCTACTACGATTTGAACAAAATCAAAAATTTGAATTTTTTTCTAGCATGCTTTTTTTATTTTTAAATTTGCTGCAAAAATGCAAACTCCTCCAACGCATCGCTCATATTCAAAAGCCTGTTCTCAACAATTTTGTATATTTGCAAGGCTACCAACAGCAATAATACCAAAGTACAATACTAGCCCGACAGCAACACCACCCAAGTAGCAATAATTCAATTCACTCAATTATTACCGTCGATTCCACTCTGTTTTACCACAACTACATTCTCATAAAAACGCCGGTCGTATGATTAACATTTTCTGCAAAAAACAACGATCGAAAATCCAAAATAAAATTCACAAAAAAAAAAAAAGAGAAACTAAAAAAAAGCCGGCTAAAGTACTCTCTGTACGAGACGAGTATATCCATTATCCAAGTCCAATCCATAGGGAAACAACGACGAAGAAGAGCATACACTACCAGTAGCAAAGTTTATAATCATCGCCGTCGTCGTCAATGTGCATGACTCAGTGCAAAAGTATCTCCATCGGTTTTTCGTATAAAACTTAGTATCTGCTGACTGCTGCTTTAAATTCGTATATCTCACACCATCAGAGCGCAAGAGAGTGTATTTTTGGTCTCAAAAGTTAAACAAAAAGTTGACTCAACTTCAACCATACAGATTCCACTCAAATTGATTGAGTAAAACCAAAAAGCCTACACTCTGTCTTTCTATCTGTACGAGTAGAAGGAAAACGTTTTACACTTTGCTTGCACTGTGTACAGTCTGGTCTCGTTTCTGAAGTCGTAAAGGCAGCCTTGCTGAACACACAAAATAATAATTATTATTCGCTGAGTATCTCAAATTCAAATTGTGTACGAATACACCTTGAAATATTTTCCCATCTCTCTCGACAAAGGAATATTGAGAAAAAAATCCTCTCCTTAAAAAAAAAAAACAGTTGTTTTTAAACTTAAAAATAAAAACAATTAAAATTTAAATTAAATTTTTTTTTCTTCGAAATTTCACCTGTGATCTTTGTGTACTTTTATTTTTTCTTAAATTAAAAAATCTCATTTTAAAAATATTTATTAAAAAAAATCTTAAAAACAAATTCAAATAAAAAAAAAGTGCTAAAAATTAAATTTAATTTTGTGTGATAAATTTTAAATACGAAAAAAAAAATCCTAACTGTTTAAGTGAAAAAAACGAACGTGCTTAAATACAACAACAAAAATAATAAAGAAAAAACCTCATAAAGTTTAATAACAACATAAAAGGACTTAAAAAAGGAAAAAAATCAGGAGCGCAACTGAAATATATCTCCCGCAGGCTATTTCATTGTCTCTATACACAGACAAGTGGTGCGCGTGTGTGTGCGGTTTTTTGTCGGTATAGATATACTCCTCCGCCGTACTTGCAACTTTTTTTGTACACTCTTCTCGTGTATCTCCTATACCTCCTCTGGTTGGTGTGGTGCTCATCGTTATTATCTCCAATTGAAGAGAAAACACATTGAAGGCGCCTGCTGCTCCGGTCGGTCCTCTCAAACCAGCAACCGCGCCCTATTAAAAACGAAAAAAAAAAATTAATAAAGTCAGCAAGTGAAAAAAAAGGAGAACCCCTTTTGGTAAGTCGTTTCATATTTCATCGTCATCGTTAACGTCATCATTGTCTCGTAGTCGTGTTTCGTCTATATCCTCATCATAATCATCAGCTCCTTTCGTTTCTGGTATAGTCGTACACGTCTCGTCGTTGTTGCTGTCTGAAACGGTTGCAGTATCTAGAAATATTTGCCCCCGAAATCGTCATTCTCCTCCCACTCATCATTTTATTTCAGTTTTGTATCCCTTTATCATCCCCTCTTCCCTCCCCCTGGCTCTGGTCTGGTCCTATTAACGAAAAATTGCACCATTAAGAGGAGGTGTGTGCGGAATAAGGATTTTTGGAGAGACATCGATTTTTTGAACGTCCCAACTTCAACTCTTCAAAAATGTATCTATATTTTTTAGGTGTGATTATTTCCCTTTTTTTTTGTTTCTGCAGTCATCCTTCCATTTCAACGACTCATTTTTGTTGTTAAGGCCTCAAGTCGGACTCTGTTCTTTTTTTTTTACTTGAAACAAAAAATTGAAAAGTTTTTTTCCTTCCTACGTGTGGAAGTAACGAGGAACTTATTTATGAATTCTACTCGTTGTCTTTTTAACTTTTTCACCTTTCCTTTTGTTTCGAGGAGTAATTTTATTATTTGCGAATGTATAGCCATCGTTAAGGCAAGTTAAATGCACCCATAAAAAAGAACTCTTGAAAGAGACTAAAAAAAGTTCGACTTATTTTGTTTAGAGACCCAAGTTCTGTTCGTCTTGCAAATTTCATTTGTTTATAGAATCTTTGATCTTTAAGAAAAAGTTGAAAAGAAAGCCAAGTCCTAAAACTGGACCTTTGAAAACTTTTAGTATGGAAATTTACCATTATAAGTTTGGAAATATTAAAACAGGTGAAGAATGATAAATCTAATACAGAGCTGTCAAAAACATTTGAGTTGCCTGCTAGGAAAAGTAACCGAACATACCTTAGGTGATGGTTGAAATTGCCAGCTTCAATCCAAATCCAATGCAAGCGTTTACTTTTCTTACGAAAAAAGTGCTGAGAAAGTGAGAATAATGTATTTTTCTACTGGCTGACCCGATAAACGTCGCGCCGTACTTAAATCACTCAAACTCAATCTCCGTCGTGCAATTATCTAGAGCAGAGCATTTAAGATGATTGGTGACCATAACATCGTTGAGACATTTACGTCACTCACCTTCTTCTACCGAGATCTCAACGGTATATGCTCTAGAGAATTCCATTCCTTCCCTTAAGATATTCAACCGTAATATCCGCGCTTCCAGGAATGCCCATCAGTTCATCAAAAAGATATCTTCGAAAACTGAGTGCTTAGTTGAATGAATCTAGTTCGCTCATTTTTACTTGCGACGTATAGAATATATGACAAGTTTTGGATGTCTGTCTGTTTTTCTGTAAACGCACCTGTAGCCTGAAGTCTGATTGACTTCAAACTTGAAAATTTGAGGTCTGAGCAAATTTGCATGGGTGTTTTTTTTTTTTTTAAGATCAAAATTTTGGGTTGCCACCATATAAAACCCAAAAGTTTCAATTTTATCAAAAACGGCTCTTAAGATTTTTCTTAAACTTCCTCCAAAACGGTACCTTTTGAAAGTACGTTGGTAGATATGCCCAAATAATATTTTGTACTTTTTATATTTAAAAAAAAAATATTTTTAAACTTTTGTTTTCAAAATTCTGTATTTCGAAAACGGATCAATAGTTAAAATCGAAATTCATTAATAAAATGTATATTTACATATTCTTGAATACTGCATACCCAAATTAATTTTTTAGGACATTTTCGAAAAATTGTGTATATAAAAAATTAATAAAAAAACCACTCCAAATAACTCACAAAATTACGACAAATGACTGTCAATCTGCCGCTTTATGAAATGGGTAATAGCGCATTTTGCTTTCTGGTCGAAATGAATGAGCGTGAGTTATCGTTACCGTTAGGATTCGCGTTAACTTGACTCCAAACGGAAGCTCTAGTTCAAATATGCTGAACTTTTGCTTTGTCTGACAGCTCAACAGATGTTTGGTCATTTTTTGTTGTTTGGAGCAGCGTTACCACTTGAAAAAAAAGGAAGCGAAGTAGATTTGGGAATAAAGCGAAATCGATTGAGAAAAAGCGAAGTAGAATTTTAAATAGTGTATTTTATATTGATCATGGATACATTGACATGGATACGTAGACAAATCTATACAATTAGGGCCGTGTGTGAATTGTGCTAAAATGTGTATACAAACTTTGCTTTCGATTTAATTTTGACACTACATAGTGGATAAAATTTGTTAAAATTTAACTAGCAACCTGAAATATGACACTAGTGTTTAAATTTAATCAACATTTTAACGCAAGTCGCACACTTCAATATAAGCACTGAAGCACGTAACTCATTCTTTGCGTATTTGTATGGGTTGACATTTCGTGTGTGTAAACTGTGTCCGCTTTTTGTTCGTGTATAAGGATAGAAACTTTATTGCAGATGTCGCTTAACAATTTTCCTGATGAAAATAATGAAGGCATGTCATTTTTCAGTATAAACTGTAGGCATAAAATTACTAAATGAGTCAATCGAAGCAGATTTTATAAATATCAAGTAAAATCGAAAAGTTTTTTCTGAGTGAAGTAGGTAGATTTCAAGAAATTCTTGATGGTGCGAAGTAGGAAGTAGATTTTCAAAGTTTTTCAAAAATCGAAGTAGATCTACTTCGAAAGGAGTAAAGTGGCAAAGCTGTTTTTGGAGGTATGATGATGATGGAGGGAGAACTGTCATTTAAAGCCATCGTAACGTAGGCGAGATGAAGCTGAAGCGTCTTTGTGATTCAGCCTTAAATAATTATCATTTTTTGTTTCGGTGTGGGGTGTGGGCTTTTGTACTATTTGATGGAAAGCTGGATGGAATCTCTTTTTCTTGCACGTTTACCTATTATCAATTGGTGAGAGACGTAAAAAAATACTTATTAAAAATCGATATAAAAAAAGAAATTCAAAATATTAGGTGATTTGCGGAAATAATAAGTTCTTTCAGATGAAGTTGACTTTGTGTTTTCCCTATAGAATGTAGGTATAGAACTAACAGTTGACAATGCCTCTAGGAATCCTGTGAGTACAAATAAGACTTAATTCACGTAGGAAGTAGGTAATAAATTTCAGAGTGCTTTTTTTAAACTTATTTGGCATGACTGGTTATGTTGAACAATTAACTAATTATGGATCCCAATGGGGGGATATATCCCCCTGATCCCCCCCTATCTACGCCACTGCCATGATTGCTCATATGGATTTGACTTCCGAAAAGCTGATTTTCTGCAGCTTCCAAATCGCTTACTAAATTCCGGTATCCAAGAATTACCGTCCAGCAGTTATATTGACGTAATTATTGCAAATTTCTATGCTGTACTTATGACTTATGAGCATTGAAGAAACAGTTCCTAAAAAGAAAACAACCCACTATAACACTTTTAGTCATCCTTGGTATACTAAAGAGCTCAAAACACTTCGTAATAAGAGAAATAAGGCCTGGAAAAAATAAATCTAATACATGACCTAAGAAAACCAAGTAGTTTATATTTTATTTCTTTGAAGAATTTAAGAAACTGTCTTATGAACTTTATAGTGAGTATTTACTTATCTCTAACTATAGGGTTCTCTCTGACGTCTGACCCGAAAAGTTTTTGGAAATACGTTAATACGAAGAAGAAATGTGATGTTTATCCAATGACCTCTATTAGCAATAATGTAGCCCTCAACTTAACTTCTGAAATTTGTGAAGAATTTGCAAATAATTTCCAGCAAATCTTTCATCGATTCTCCAGCTTTTGTGGATAGAGGTTTTTTTTCAATATTTACGTGGCTGTCCATAAGCATTGTTTAACAACATATCAGTAGAGACTGAAACATTAATAACATTATTTCTCTCCTTAAAGAAAATTGTTCAAGTGGTCCAGATAGAATTCGACCTGTAGTTTAAAAAAGTGTAAGCCTGTGTTAGCACCTCCTCTCCGTAATATTTTCGAATTTTCTTTGAAATTCGGAAAATTCCCATCAATTTAAAAAAAAACGCTTATATTATACCAGTCTATAAAAAGAGAGATAAGTCCAATATCGCCAATTATAGACCAATATCTAAGCTTGCCTGCATTCTTAAGGTTTTTGAACAAGTTATATGTGACAGTTTGGCATTTCATTGCAGGAACATCATCCGTCACCAACAGCATGGTTTCATTCAGAAACGTTCTACTGTCACAAATCTTCTTGTTTATTTAAATCAATTCGTTAACACTTTGGGAATGTGGTCAGGAAGTCGATTTTGTCTACACAGATTTTTCGAAAGCTTTCGACCAACTATATCTCACGCCATCATAAAATTCAAACTAGAGGAATATGGCTTCCCTATATTTTTCATCACTTGGATATCCTCATATCTCGAGAATAGGTCTTATCGAGTAAATTTCAGGCATTTTATCTCTTAGTAATTTTTTTGCTAATTCGCGAGCTCCTCAGGGTAGCCATCTATGACCTCTACTTTTTAATTTAGCTATAAACGATGCTCCGTTATGTCAAGACCTAAACGTCATAGTTGAATGAGAAAAATAAGCAATTTTGGTTTGTTTATTTGATGATAAAAGTTAAAACACGACATTTGACAATAAAAACTAATGGATACACTTTACGTGCCCAAAACATTAAACATTCCATATGAGCGATTATACACGACCAGGTGCTTAGTTTTTATTTGTCAATTTCAACAAACCTTAACACACTGATTTCTCCCTAGCCAGGGCTTGAAGATTTATTTTCCTTACACTAAAGTTCCTGTACTGTAACGTCATTTAGTACAATATGAAAAGACATAAAAAACTCTACAACAACAACAAGGAGAACGAGAACGCCAGCACAGCAACACCAATAAGATTCTTCATATACACCAACCTTAAAACTTTAGGGACTCACTAAAGGGATAAGAAAACGACACAAAAGGATGAGTTGCTTAATGAGGCTTAGTCGGGTTTTTGTTTCATACTTTTGACACTCGCATTCGTGCACACATACGAAAAGGCAAAGGGGTCGGCTGGAAATAAAATAGAATTATGACAAAAATGAAAATAAAAGCGAGAGAGACATTGCTTACAAAGGGTCAGAGATACCATTTGGTTGTTTTGGTTTTGTTTTACGAGAACGAGGAAAAAAGGGAAGAACTTCGAGTAAAAAATCCTTTTTATGGGACTTTTTTTCTGTGTTAAAAATACAAAATTTTTTGCTTTTTATTTAAGTTTTGAGTTAACGATCTTGCGACAGTTTCGTGTTTAGCTGGAAGTTCTTAATCTGTTATTCAGATTCGTTTCGCCATCTGTTGGTACCCAGTTACTATTATCTTGCACCCTCAAAGTCAAAATAGTTAAGTCCATTCAAGACAGGCCTCCTTAGCTGTCCTCATGTTATTCGTCCTTACAACAAAGAAAAGAAATAGCGGAGAGAGGGCTATAAATACATAATGCAATTTGTTGCCTCATCTGATTTCTCTCTCAAGGTCCCAAGTTCAGAGATTGAATTTTTTATACAATTTCATTCGATCCCTTTTCATAACTCATCTATGATGCAAAACGATTTAGTGTTTCAATTTATAAACGACCAAACTGAGAGAAGAGGCTGTTCGTTTTGGGGAAATTCTGCGGCATTCTACACAAAAAGAAGAATTCAACAAAAAAATGAAATGGCTTCATGCAAATTTAATAAAGCCTCTGGGTCTTCACATCGCCGCTGCCACATTAAACGAATCGATATGTTCTTCCACTGCATTCAAGTTGAGGGATGCTGTACCACCCATCAAAAAATTCTAAAAATAAAATCTATTATCATAACGGAGGAGCCCAGCAGTAGTGCTGTTCACGGTTCGACAAATTTCCGTTCCATCTGACAATAACGACATGAGACAATGCTCTATGGTATTTTATTTGTTTTATGATTTTATTTCATTTCTATGCACAGAGAAAAAACAAAACTGTCAAACGAAAACGAAGGAAAAATTAAATTATCCCGCTCGAAGGACCAAATTGTTTTTCGTAAAAGGGACTTGGTTGGCAGTTTGCATTTTGGGTGTCTAATAAATTGACATTGTTTCCGTAATTTGGCACTGTTATTTTCATTATCAAAAGTTTATAAATTTTGCATATTGTTTTGGGAACAAACTCAATTGACAGTTATAGTCTGATTAAGGGTGTTGAAAACTATACAATATTCATGTTGAACTTCATTTAAAACAATCAAAATTAAACTATCAAAAATTTAATAATTTGTATTTCTTTTTTTTTAGGTAAGGATTAAGAAAATAAATTCTGACATTTAATTTAGTTTGACATGTAGGTAAGTTTTTGATACTTACTTTGTATATACAGGGTGATTCACCAGCGTTGTGCCAAAAAGCTAGAGCGTGTAGGTTGAGTTGAGACAAGAAAAAAATCGTATGGGAGGGGGGGTCTATTCCCCCCCGTTTAGCCGGGAGGGGCAATTTTCTGAAAAATAGACTTATTTTGTAAAAAAAAAATATTAAAAATCAACGGCTTCGTTTACAACACCGTGCTATACCTTCCTGAAAAGCCAAAAACTTCTTCTTTCACTTTGTTTTTAAATTAAATTGTTTTAACGAATAGTTCAAAAAAAATAAATTTTCAAACTCAAAATTTTCAAAAAAAAAGCAAAAAAAAACATTTTTGAACTATTTTTTTTTCAAAATTTTATGTAATTAAGTACTAATTTTGTTTTCAAAACTCAATGCCGTTGTTAATTTTTAGTCGAAAACAGAAAACTGGATGCAAAAATATCTTTTCGTTTTTGAGAAAAAACGTTAAAAAAAAACCAAAACCACTTTTTTCTAAAAAAATGTTTATTTTTATTTTTACCTATCTGGACTTTTAGTTTACTTTATTAGTTTAATTTATAAATTTAATTTTTAGTAATTGGAGTTTTATGAGGACTCAATAATGTAGAAAAGTATTGGATTTTCCCTGGATTAATCATTTTGTTCATTGATAGCGTCTGCCATTGACCTTTCACTTCTAGCTCTCCGTGCACTAGTCGGTGGATTCTTGAAAACATGCTACGACTTGGGCGCCATCTATTGGGATGTCTTTCAGCGTAGAGTCTTTCGGCTTCCCGATCTCGACAACAAGTTAAACCGTAGCAGAAGTTCCTGTCCGCTAAATCTTCTCGAGCTTATGAGTTTGTTATTGTTATGTGCTGATGAGTTAATATTTTAATTGTAAATGGTTGTTTAGTAAATATGCGATACCTTTTATTTACCTTAAGTTTGTTGATTATTTTTTCATTCAAGAAAAATTGCGGTTTAATTATCTTAAGCCCCTAGCAGGTAGATCTCTTCGCCGGCGAGTGGCCGCAGCCCCAGGGATAGTAAGAAAAAATTGCAGGTCAGTTTTAAGACGTTATAAATGAACAAAATGGTTAATCCAGGGATAATGTAATACTTTTCTACTTTATTGAGTCCTCATTAAACTCCAATTACAAAAAATTAAATTTATAAATTAAACTAATAAAGTAAACTAAAAGTCCAGATAGTTAAAAATAAAAATAAACATTTTTTTAGAAAAAAAGTGGGTTTTTTTTTTTTAATTTCTCAAAAACGAAAAGATATTTTTGCATCCAGTTTTCTGTTTTCGACTTAAAATTAACAACGGCATTGAATTTTGAAAACAAAATTAGTACTTAATTACATAAAATTTTGAAAAAAATTAGTTCAAAAATGTTTTTTTTGCTTTTTTTTTTTGAAAATTTTGAGTTTGATTTTTTTTTTTTTTGAACTATTCGTTAAAACAATTTAATTTAAAAACAAAGTGAAAGAAGAAGTTTTTGGCTTTTCAGGAAGGTATAGCACGGTGTTGTAAACGAAGCCGTTGATTTTTAATATTTTTTTTTACAAAATAAGTCAATTTTTCAGAAAATTGCCCCTCCCGGCTAAACGGGGGGGAATAGACCCCCCCCCCCCCTCCCATACGATTTTTTTCTTGTCTCAAGTCAACCTACACGCTCTAGCTTTTTGGCACAACGCTCGTGAATCACCCTGTATATTTGGATAGTAGTTCCAAAATTGTAGCTCCTTCTTGAAACCTTTCACAGAAGCAGTTTTTTTTTTTACATAAGTTTGTATTGTAGCTGAAAAGATCTGTTTGGTTACTACCTCAGAAATTTCCTCTTGTCAACGTGACATTTTGCCAACTGCCAGAACCGTCAAAGTTTACGTTTTTTCACTTATACCACAAAAATATCAGCAAGTTAAGGGATTACAACTGTAAGCTTTTTTCTTGCCACTTTTTACGTACTTTTGCTCATGAGACCAAAGGCCAGTTCAATTCGACAAAACTTCACCGGTTGGAAATGTCAAACTGAAATTCAAAATTGAGTACAATTGTGCTTTTTTATAGTTTTGTTGTGATTGTGGATTTTTATAATTGAAAAATGTACATTGAAATGGGAACAAAAAAAGTCCCTCTTACACATTTACTGACATTAAACATCTAAATCGAAAATCAGAGATTTCGATGTGAGGGAACGGGCCTAATAATAAATCACGAAGTGGTCAAATATGACATTTCGACTTTCTCATTTACTACCAAGGAGCTAACAAAAAACCTGATTCAAAGTTCGGTGTAACAGCTTAAATTGTGAGCAAACAGAACTTTAGTTAGTTTACAGCAATTTGAGAGTAACAGATTTCCACACCATTTATGTCGTTTTCCATTGGTCGTCCAGAAGCATTCGGAAAAGTCCAGAAGTCTTCTGTACCATTTCATCGGACTGACTTTGACAGACGGAATGCTTCTGAGAAGAGCAGAACTCTTCTGTTTTGAAAACAGAATCGTCCGAAGAATGACACATAAGTACATCATAACCCGTTCCATTGGCGGTAGAAGAGGAAACGTCAAAAAAGACCAATGGAAAACGACATTAGTCTTGGCATATTTTTTGGTTTACCGTCTGAAAAATCACTGAAAGATGAAAAATGTCAAACGTTTTGGAATAAATCTGAACTCCAAATAAAAAAAAAAAAAACGCAAACCCATTTCCATCCACTTCATGGCTCCTTACAAATAGAAAATCCAAAATCGATCGATACGTACCGAGTCACCGCCCAGAGATAACCACGAAATCGATATCAATTAATTTTCTCCCTCAAGATAACATGAGAAAAGAACAAAGTCAAACTTTATCCTCGACTTGTACTCCAAGTTGTGGAAGATAGTTTTCCGTTATTTATGTTGCAATTTCTCGTTAACTACTTGACCGACCACATCGCAAATTTGTTAAACTGTCAAACTAAAACTTCATCTCATGGTTCATTTAGTCAGCAAAGTACGGTAAGGAAAGAAAGCAAGGGACAAAAAAAAGAACTCTTTTTTCGATAATAATTTATTTGAAAATTCAATAAGAAAAATCTTGACAAAGGCAAGACGATACCTATCTGTCTGCTGTCTCTTTATACACCAAAAACACCGATATTCAATTCAGTTCACAAAAGATGCCCAAAAAAAGAAAAGAAAAGCCAGCCAGAGATAACATTGGGAAAGCATATCAAAAAGCCCCCAGGTGAATTAATGGGTCGCATAAATAAAATTCGAGCAAATAACGTTGCTTTGCGTTCAATTCTGCATGTACCTCAACTTGTTCCTTATGTGCGATGGAAATATTGCTGCCAAACAAAAGAGTCATGAGATTTCGCACAGGGTGCTGGATCGGGTCGGATCGGGTACGAGGGATGGGATATAATCATTTTTGTTTACGGTTCTTTTTTTTTGTGCAGTATCATCCATACCATCCGCATGAGGAGGCTTAAAGGTTCAGTGTTTATTTGGACTAAAACTGGATGTATGTTTATTAGATTTTGTCAAAACAGAAAAAAAAACGAGGCCAACGAAAAATTCCCATAAATTCTAAAGGTGAATAGAGTGGGTGAGGGGAGGACTCCGTGTAGGTGGGGTAATCACTTTTTCTTATGGAGGTTTTGTGAACTTAGAGGTGGGTTTTAAAGATATGATGTTCTCATGAAAAACGAATAAAATGCTCGAAATGATGGTATGGTTGGTTTCTTTTCACTTTAAACGAAACACTCGTTTTAAAAGAGGATGTGAATATTGATGTTTTGACAGTTTGGAATTTGTTAAGGGAATTCGGTAATGTCAGAAATAGACTTGCCAGGTGAAAATCAAAAGATCGTTTTTACAATTTTGGTTAAATCTTGATGCGGTAACTCAGAAAGAGTGGGTTCGTTAAAGTTTTGCTTAATTTAAATAGGACTGTTCGTTCACTTCGTGAGCTCTACGAGCAAGGGGAGAGAGGAACACGGAACACCGGTTTCTCAGGAGAAAAAAAGGAGCATGAAAAGCGTCACATCGAGGATGTTGAGAGAGAAGAGAAGGTAAAACAACTGGCTCAAGGTCATCGAGCTAGAACCGATGCCTGCAGAGATAAACAAGGGAACATCATAGTAGAAACGCAGTCAGTGCTGGGGATTTGGAATGGCGACTTTTGTAGGCTGTATAACGGCAACGATTAACTAAATCCCTCCGTCAGGCAGGAGCCTTTCATCGGACACGATGATAGCCAACAATTCCGTGAACCCGACCTAGACGAAAACGACAATATAACGGCTGAAATCCAACAAAGCCGCTAGAGCAGATGGTCTAGCTGCCGAGCTGTTCAAAGCAGCAGGCGACCTGCACCAAATCATCTGTAAGATATGGTCGCAAGAATACATGCCCGATGAATGGAACCTCAGCATTGTTTGTCCGATCCTGAAGAAGGGAGATTCTCTAAACTTCGCCAACTACAGAGGAATCAGCCTACAAGATCCTCTCTGCCCTCCAGCTTTAAACTCTCTTTTTCTCATTTTCCAAGAAAAATGCGTTGCAGCCTTGCAGCTTTATATTTTGACTGTCAAAAGCCACATGTCAGATGTCAGGTGTGAACGGTGTCTAATGAGCAAAAACAGAAGGTATGTTTGATTTGCAAAAAGAACTGTGAATAAGAATTATAAATTGGAGTGGAGGAGGGAACTGCCAAACATAAAGTGACACAGAAACCGTTGACAGCTTAACAGTTTTAGTCACCGAAACTAAATAAAAAGCGACATCTGTTGAACCATTTCATTTTGAACAAAGATGTCAAACGCGAATTGTCAAAACGAACTAAAGGAACGTTTTCCTCAGTGTATAAAAGGAAATCTCATGAAATGTAAAAGTCTTTTGAAATCAGACCAACTGAATTTATACATTGAAACGAACCAACTTTAAGTTTTCTTTTTTTTTAGAGGAAAGGGACACAATATAGGTAAAAGGTAACCTACTCATTTGGTATCCCGCAACTCAATTAAAAGCGTTAAATTTAACAACAGAAAAAAAGTTCAAATGAAGGCAGCAACAAATATGTTGCCGCATAGATAAAAGACATTTAGGACAGTCGAGGTTTCGAATTGAATTCAAAGAGGCAGGCGACCCTCATTCAATGTTGCATGGTGTTGTTGTTTTTTGTTGTCTCTATCTCTTTGTTAACATGTAAGTAACAAACTGACTGTTGGATAAAGGAACGAATGGGCAAGGCCAAGATAGATGAAAAAAAAATAGTTTTCCAATTAAAAACCTTCACCATAGTCGTCGTCGTCGTCGTGGTAACTTTTTGGCTTGGCGCAACGCAGAACAAGACTCAATCCTGAAGTTGGTCTACAATACAATGCAATCCATAGAAAATCAAGAGGAAACCTAACGAATAAGGTTTTTATATTTGTTCCACCAACCAACGACCGACCGACCCGACCTTTGAAAGTAATGATGATGATGATGAGGACTTCATTGATGATGTGGCGAGGAGCAAGACTATCTCCTATTTCGAAAAAAAGAAGAGAAAATAGAACGGCTCGTTGAATAAATGAACGGAACTGCAGTTGGAGCTGAATTGAATGTAGGTACGTCGTCGTCGTTGTCGGCGGCTTACCCACGGATATTCATTCATTCGTATGCAGTAACAGATAGAAAATTTATTTTAATCATTCTACATTTTTAATTGCGGGGATTTCCCTCCCACGACTCCTCCTGCTGCTGGTGAATTCGGCCCTAAGGATGTCGGTTTAACTTTGTTCAACCTTTTTTAGTGCTAAATGATTTGTTCGCAAATTGTGATACACCAATAAAAGAACTACACCGAACTAGGTTGTTCGCGAGTCGTGAATAGATTCATGGCTAGAAGGAAATCCTATTTATTTAATAGAGCGAGCAAGATTAAAACACAAATAAAATTCGTGACCGCAAGCAAATTGAGTGGAGCAGCGAATTAGGAAATGCCGCAATGGAGAAAAGATTTATTGGAGTTTTCCATTGGCAATTGAGAGCGAGCGCTTGCAATTAATTGCACTTAAAAATCAATCAAACTCAGGCAACGTTATGAAAATGTTATGTTTTCGGAATGGGCAAACATAAAGGGATTTACGGGAACATAAAGATAACTTTGACAGTGCAATTTTCATTGAACTCGAGAGTACTCTGAATCTCGTTTACAAAATTAATGAGCGCATTCAACCCCCCAGTAAGCATATTCCCTTTTTTACGATCATTTAAATTCAAGTCACTTTTAATAATCTCAAGTTCGGAGATAAAAATAAAACTTAGACACATAATACTTTTTTGTTACAAGCACATTGACTAAATACTTGTAAATTTATGCATTTTCCTCATGTTATGCTTCTTTTTTAACGAGCACAACTTTATTGACAATTTTGTCTCATTTTGTGTCCTTAAATTATTTTGTTCTTGTATAAACCCGTGTTTAGCTGTCATCATAAAAAAAAGTACATAAATATATTTTGGACTAAACAATGACATTTAATAAAGAAAAATTGTTTCCCAAGGAACCCATAAAAACGAGATTCTGTCTTCTTCGAAATCACTTCTGTTCTCAAAAGAGCCAGTAAAGAAGCTTTTATTATCTTTGAAATTTTCAGGTAAGCTCGATATCATAAAATTATGGATGAACAAATATGAAACAACAAAAAGGGAGACAGCAAGACAAAACAGAAAGATTTATGATATCATCCCTGGTGAAGAGTGTCTAATGGTGGAAAAAGCAAACATTCTTGGCTCAGAAAAGGGAAATATCTTCGTTAATATATTGGGCATTGTGTTTGGTTGTTTTGTACATGTGAACAAACACATCGGAAGCTTATTCTACCTCAATACAAGGCGTCACTTGTCAAACTTGTAATGTGATTGGTGACCAGGACGCTAAGTATGACAGAACAAGAACTGTCAAAAATATCACCTCATTTGATTGACAGCTCGTTACTCACTTTCGAATCTAATGACAGATTCTAATAACTCTGTTTGACAGCTGTAATCAAACACACCCTGATTCAATTTAAAGAAGTTGTCATGCTTTTAGATCTGTTTGTTCATTACAATAAAAAAGGAGGACACGATTGCTATCTGATTACTAATAAAACGCAAATTGCCCCAGTGAACTGTCACAAACATAAATAATGTGAGCAGAGAAACATACCCAAGAAGTGTCAGAGAGACAAAGTTACCCAAACGAAAACAATTTGTCAGCAGAATTTCAAAATAAGCTCACTTCTGAGAACGTAATATTTTATAGATTAGGACATCCAAGAAAATAACGATCACACCCAAGTAAGGATTTTAATTTGACAGCGACACCATTTTCTCTGGAACTTGTTTCTCCAATGAGCAGATTGAAAACATTTTCATTCTGAGAAAAATAACAGTTCTCTACCTTATTTAATCAACACGCGCTTCAGTATTTCCTTTCGAAGCACATTTCTAATCTTTGCTTTCAATTAGAACTCAGCTGTTTTTTTGTCTTCTTTTACTGAAACTGAAAATTTTATTTGCGTCAATAAGCAGCATGTGCTTTGTGGAAACTTCTCTAAATTACTATCCATCCAGCTGTTTTAATTGATTTAATCTAAATCCCATCATCATCTGCTGAGAAAGATTAAGAAACAAGAAGAAGAAAAAGAGGTTAAGAAACTTTGTCCCTAGTTCGTTGCGGATTTCTAGTCATTATTAGAAAAAGAACGGAGAGCAGAGCAGAGAGAAGAAAAAACTCTTGCCGGAAGATGTCTCATCGTCTTTAAAGCTCAAATCATTAGTCATCTAAAAATATACATAAATCCAACAAAAAGAAAGATGAAATTTTGTCTCATCGTCATCATCATCATTTCATTCATTTATTTGAAGTATAATTTATCACTGTGAATTTTTGTGAATATCTGTGCTCGTGTCATCCTCATTAGACTTTGAGGAGGAAATGAAATGAACCCCGATTAAGAGGAAAACTTTCTTTTAGTGTTTTTTTTTTATTTTTTATTGAAAAAGATTTGAAAAATCGCCTTCAGGCTTGAGGGATTTTATTTAAACACAGTCGATGAAAAAACATAAACCATCTGGATATCAAAAGATAGACGAATGAAAAAAATTCACAAATGAGTGGGTCGCAAGTACTTGCAGTACTCAGACACACCTTTTTCTCTCAAATCACACTTCAAGAACTGTCACAAATTTAACTTGACCAAAATCTTATCTTTGAAAATTTTGAAGTGGGAACATTGAAAATACTAAAATTTGGATGTTAACACAGCCTTATTATTTATAATTTTGAAGGTTGGCATATTCTATTACTTAACATATTATTTCAGTTATTAAAATGGTGTATTCGATCTGAGGAATAAAGTTAATGACAACTTGTCAGATTACTTCGAAATTTTGACAGCTTGTCATTGAATGCAATCAATGCCATTTTCGTTACTGATATTGCTATTACAATTTCAACAAACCAAAAGGAAAATGCAAAGTGAGCAAATCTGATCTTTGCAAATTTTGAAGTGAAAAGATTGAAAGTTCAAAAATGTGGATGTTAACACAACCTTATTATTTATTATTTTGAAGTTTGACATTTTCCCTTTCTATGACGATGTTCACATTGGATTCTTTCCTCCGACTTATCTTGACGTCTATATGTTTTTTCTTTTTTGCACTTGCTAGTGAGAAAAAGACAACAAAGTGAGGCAGGATTTTCAAACCAAACTAAAAATTTATGGATTTTTTTTTGACATTTGGCATATGCCGTCAAATTAATTAGGCCAGTTCCACCTAACGACATCTCATTGAGATCTCAGAGATTTTTTAAGTGGAACAAAAATGAAAAATGAGATTTGTTTTTGAGATCTCTGAGATGAAAATATTTTTGATTCGATTTCTCACTCAGCTATTTTGACGTGACTGACATATGTACAACAAAAATTTGTAAGGTAACCATTTTATCTCAATGAGAATTGAGAATTATGTTCCACCAAATGATTTTGCCTTGGTCAAAATGACATTGAGATCTCATGTGGCTTTTCTTACAACCCAAGAATTGATCCGTGACGTAAAAGTGGTAATTTTTTCCCTTAAACGCATTTCTTTCACAAAGAAATTTATTTTTTTTCTTGAAGGATTGATTTCTCTTGAATCTCTTTTTGGAGACGAATTGTACACGGATTTTACACATAATGGACTACGTGTTTGACATTTCTGAGTTTTCTGTACAAAACGAATTAACAGCTGACCAGACAAACACATTCAAAAAAGGGATCGATTCGTTTTTGCACATTTCTTTCACGCCAAAAAAAAATTGAATTTCAGTAGCAATTCTTCTTAGTTCTAAGAAAAGCCACATCAGTGAGATGATGTTAGGTGGAACTGGCCTATTGTCAATTTATGACAACTATAAGACGTCAAAGTGAGTCTGGAGTTTCACACTACTTTTGTGTTTGAACACGACAGATTGGACTTACTTCAAAATAAGTCGGCGGAAATAGTCCAATGTGAACAGCGTCTATGAATTGTAATAATAAGAACAATTATTGTAAATAGAGCTTTAGAATACGTTACCAACCGCATCTAACTTAAGGGTAGGTAAACAAAAAAAAGAAGAAGAAGAATACACCATTTTGTAATTGTGTCATTCCGACTCAAAATATGAAACAGACAAGACGTGTAAAAGAAAAGTTCAAGTTAAATATATTTACTTTTTTTTTTGATTTGCCCTGTTTTCAGAACGTCATTTTAATCATTGAGATGATGTATTCGACCTGAAGAATATCGGACATTACGTCTTAATGACAACCTGTCAGATTACTTCGAAATACTGATACTTTTTGACAACTTGTTATTGAATGCGCCCAATTTCAATTTTAGTAATGAATTTGCTTTTTTCAACGAAACCAATACTTGATCCATAAAACATTCCGAGCCAATGCAAATTTTAAATAAACAAATCGCGTTCCAATTCAAATACGTTCCAATTATCCAAAAACCCTTCTATTTTTAGCTCAAAAGATTATCTGTATAAACAAAATGCGAGAAGAGATCCAACACATTTTAGAAGTGCAAAAAAAAGCAATTTTCATCATTCATCGCAGACAAGTTGTTTTGGCAGAAAATTTAACATGCCTTTCGAACAGCAGAGCCGAAATAAAAACAATTATTGTAAACTCATGAATCTTGTCGTTTGGAGAGCAATTAACGGGAAATAAAATGTCTACAAAAGCAAAACAAAAAAGGACAAGACAAAAGGAATTATAGGGACCTCTGGATTGTCTCCGCATATTTGGAACATCCTCTTTGTCATCATCATGTCCTGTTTGGGGCCAGAGAGTGTAAATTTCCGTCGTCTCGAAACTGCTTAAGATGACGATGCCATGAAGGCGGCCGACGATGACAACTCATCATCATGGCTATGACATCATCCATCCGGCAATTGCGAGTTTTCTTCTTGTTTTTCCTGCCTGAAGGCAATTTTCCTTACTCAAACTCTCTTTCTCTCTCTTTCTGGATGATGAAATTCAAAATCCTTTGTTGTGTACACAACATTTTACACACATAAAAGTTAGGTTCTTCATAATATAAAATATTCATAATTCTGTGAGTAAGATTCATGTGACTAATAAGCACCTCGTTAGCAATTAAATAAGAAAAGAAAGAAGCAAAAACACTGGCAATAAAAACACTGAGCTTCATATTATATTGTGCTCAGTGTGCTCAACCTTGAAGAGGCGCGACCGACGCAGACACTTCTTACAGAGGTCGAGAACGCAGGCAGGCAGGAAAGCGCAGTGTTAATGAAAAATATTTTTGAAAGTTTAAATTTAAAATAGAAGCAAAACAGTTTTCTTTTATAAGACATTTATTTTTCGTTTTACATTCAACATTTTTGTTGGTGATGTTTATTTTTGTTTTGTTGTGTTAAGAGAGCTAACCGGCAAAGTTTTGATTCACAAAGAACGTGAGAGGGTGAGAGAGACACTTTAAATGAAGCGCAGAGAAATGAAATAAAATCATAAATTTCTTCTATTTTTGTTGATTGTTTCACACATTTTTGGAGGAGGTAGAATTTTTCTTTAATATAAACTTGATGTGATGATGACCAAATCACAATTTTGACAGTTCATTTATTTCTTGTTATCATGTTCTAAATTTAAGTGTTTTTTTTTTCGTCAATGCAAATGTGTACTTATATTGTTTTGTTAATCAGCATTTGCATTTCAATTTAGTAATAAAATGAGTAAATATTTTTAAAAAGAAATTGCGTTTTGACTTGGGTCGTGTGCAAGAAATTATAGCTCAATAAATTTTGCATTTAAAATTCGTAGGTGCTTTACTGAACGCTGCCACCAATACTTGTCATTTTATAGCAATATCAAAATGGGTGTCCTTCATCTAAGACAGCATATACTTCGTATTGCCTGCTTTAAACAATTCGGCAGCTAGACCATCTGCCTCAGCGGTTTTGGTAGATTTCAGCCGTGATATTGCCGTTTTCACTTCTTCTACGTCAGGTTCACGGAATTGTTGCTCCTGCCTGACGGCGGGGTTTTGTTCGTGTCGCCGTTATAAGTCTGCAGAAGTGGTCTTTCCAAATCCCAAGCATTGATTGCGATTCTACTATGATGTTCCCTTGATATCTCTGTCAGCATCGGTTCCTGCTCGATGACCTTGAGTCAGCTGTTTGAATTTAAACATCTTAAAAGAGTGTTCATGTGAATATAACTGAAAATGTTTGACCTACATGCATATGTCAAAATACTTCAACAAAATCTCGGCCCGTGAAAACTTAGGTAAAGTTAGGTTGGAGTGGCTGTCCAGATGTCATTGACTCACTTAGACCTCAAGGGTCCATTGTGATACCACTAATGAGGTTACTCATGGGAGAGTAATGAGCTTAAACAAACCATTTTGTACTTTTAATGAAGTTAGAGAGACATTTTGTGTCGATCGTTGCCAGTTCACTGGTATTATAGAAGAAAGGATTACCGAGATAGTTATTCATTCTATTGGAGAGTGCCGGACATGTACACAGAAGGTGTTGGATTGTTTCCTCCTCCTCCTCGTCCATGCAGCTTCTGCAGAAGTCGTTTGCGTAGACCCCAAGCATCAAAGCATGTCTGCCTATGAGGCAGTGTCCTGTTATGACTCCAATTGTAGAGCTTATACAGGGTGCGGCAAAAAGATCTGACGGTTTTAAAATGTAAATAACTCAAACGTTTATAGTGATAAAAAGTGTTTTATTGCATATTACAAATTGGTATTTATGAACATTTATAAAAATAACTGAAAAAAGGCGAATTTGCTCCGTTTAAGATTTGAAGATGACGTCTTTCAAATGATGTCCATCTCGGGCCATGCATTCTTCCAATCTTGCACTGAAACTTTCAAACACTTTCCCTAACATTGCAGGAGACAGGTTGGCTATTTCTTGGCGTATGGCCTCCTTAAGGTCATCCAATGTGCGGGGTTTGTTTGCGTATACTCTAGATTTCAACAGGACCCACATTGAATCGTCTACGGAACTGACGCTGAACAGTAACACAGGAATCGCCACTTTTAAAAAACGCTTCCACGACAAACGCACGGTGCTCAGCCGTCCACCGCTCCATGGCTACTGAACATGTCCGCACGTAGGCTCTGGAAAGCCGTTATCCCCACCACCCCCCACCACTCACTCGCTCGCCAGCGTGGCAGCGAAAACCGTCAGATCATTTTGCCGCTCCCTGTATTTTGTGTGCTCAGGGAAATCAGGCCTTTTGACCGTTTCAGGTCTATGCTTGGCCATATTTGTTTGGTTGCTAGGCAGGTGGTACCCTGTGACCATCTAGCATTTGCTGATTCTAGAGCATATTGTTTGAGAAGATATTTGCATGTAGCAAGTGGTGTTATTATGTTTTTGTCTAACATTAGGCAGAAGTGTTCCGTTTTTGGCGAGCTCATCGGCTTTGCAATTTCCCGGAATGTCTCTGTGGCCCGGCACCCAAATGAGGTGAATATTAAACTGTTCCGTCATCTCATTCAGAGATGATCGACAATCGTGGACTATTTGAGAGTTTGTGGAGACAGGCGCGAGAGATTTGAGAGCGGCTTGGCTGTCCGAGAAGATTCGTATATCCTTGCAAGATATAACGTTTTCTTTGAGCCAGGATAGTGCCTCTTTAATCGCCATTACTTCTGCCTGGAATACACTACATTGATTGGAAAGTCTGTATGATAGACTGAGATTCAGTTGTTTCGAATAGATACCACTTCCAACTCCGTAATCGGTCTTTGAACCGTCTGTATAGAAGTGTACCGCATTGTCTTCCAGGGGTCTCTCTTCTTCCCAGGAGGATCTTGAAGGGATGGAAACATGGAAGCTTTTACCGAATACCATTTTTGGGCTGGTATAGTCTAAGCGATCTGGGATAGATCTGAAAATGTCTAGAATAGTAGTATGTCCAGTATTGTTACTGTTCCATTGAGAGGTGGCTCTAAGCCACCATTTTGGAGAAGATGTCAAGAGGTGTTAGGTTTAAAATCACTTCCAGGGCTGCGGTTGGAGTTGAGCGAAGTGCTCCTGTGATGCACATACCTGCTGACCGCTGGACTTTGATGAGCTTATTTAGATTTACCATCTTGTCCAGTGCGGTCCACCATACGACAACTCCATAAATGAGTATCGGTCTGATTACCGAAGTGTATAGCCAGTGGGTTATTTTTGGGGAGAAGCCCCATTTTGATCCTATGGCCTTTTTACAAGTAAAAAGCGCTACGGTAGCCTTTTTTACTCTTTCATCAATATTTGCCTTCCAATTTAGTTTTTTGTCTAAAATGAGGATTAAATATTTAGCCTGGTCGGAAAAGCTTAATGGTATTCCTTTAATCTTGGGTGGGCTAATCTGAGGAATTTTGTACCTTCTCGAAAAGAGTACTAGTTCTGTTTTATGTGGATTGACGTCCAAGCCACATTGCTTAGCCCATTTTGTTAGCCCATTTAAGGCATTTTGTAGGTATTCCGAGAGAACTTGAAGGTGTTTTCCAGATACAGATATTGCAACGTCGTCAGCATAGGCAATCACCCTGAAACCCTCTGCTTCCAAAGATGTTAGTAGGTCGTTTACTACCATGTTCCATAAAGTGAAAACTTGGTTTAAGGAGTTTCCTTTATCATTCCGAACAGAGCCCGAGTTGTCAAAAAAATATTGTGTTAACTTTTGTTTGCTCCGATCTGTCAGAGCACGTTCTCAGAGTTAAACAGGCTCAAAGTTATGTACTCATTTGTCATATTGACAGTTTGGTTATTTTTAAGTCATTTGCAAGTTTTGTAAAAGATTTAGTGTTGCAAATGTCAAACGCAAGAAGAGAAAACGTTAGTAATGGTTGAAACACAAACACGCTTTAGTTTTGCCTTCGCCTGACATTTACGAGTTCAACCATAGGATTGATATCACAATGAAGCTTCGACGTCACGTTTCGTACGTAATGGTACGTAATACGACTCGAAACGGAAGCTCGAGTTCAAATATGCTGAACATTTGATTTGTCTGACAGCTGAACCGCTGTAAAAAAGTCTACAAACAAAATGCATATGTGTTTAGGGATGGAGGAAGAAATGTCATTCAAAGCAAACTCGAAACGAGTGCATCGTAACGCAGACGAAGACGCAGCTAAACCGTATTTGTGTTTCAGACATAAACCTTCTAACGAGACGAACTCCTTGTAATAGTTGCGATTGAGAAGAGTAGTAATTGTAAATTAATATTTTTACGTAGTTATAATGTCGTCTGACAGCTCATAGTGTCATAAGCTTTACGCAATCCATACAGCATGTTATCAAACATACCTAATATAAATGTTGACGTATGTTGTTCACGTTGTCTGACGCAATTCCACGAGAAAAATACGTCGGATGTTTTTGCTCTGTAAGTCATTAAAACGTCAAATTTATTTTTTCATGACATTTGAAGTAAACAGCTCAAATAACGATTTTGCAACTTGGTCATCCAATTCCCAGCGTGTGCTATTCCCTAAAAAACATTTGAACAGCTCTACAATCATAAAAGATTGGCAAATCTGCCTCTAAGGAACTTTAAAATCTGACGAAAACCATTCTGCTTTTATTTTGATTAACTAAATTTCTCCGAGTGTAGACATAAATTAAAAGCGGCTACACACTCTCTAGGGGCTTGTCTTCATTTAAATTTATTACAACAAATCTATCTAGGTAATTCAAAACGAAGTTAAGATATAAAACATACTCGTATAACTTAACGACTCCGAATGGAAGGATATATGGAGCCATGGCACCAACATCATGGCTGTTGTGTTGTACTTAGCTAATTAATTCACATGCGAGATGCCATCGTAACACAATCAAAATTTCATGCATAAGTAACATGAGACAAAAAAGGAATCCAGTCCAATATTGTCAAGAGGCAGGGATAGAAAGAGTAAACTTTGGATTGGACCATGAAAGTGGCGACAACTCGGCGCGGAAGGGATGGTCGGTCGTCCTTATCGTGTGTTTACTTTGTGTTTCGAAAATTAGGTTTCCAGCGGTTAAATTAAAAAATGAAGGAACAAAAAATGTAAGGGAACATGACGAAACGTTATTACGTGCTTGCATAATTAGAAAATTAAAATTTTAAGAATTGAATGTCACGCTTTTAACAGCTTTTTAATATGCCGCTATATTCATTGTAAGACATCATCATCACCACCCTATGACTGTGTGCTCTAGAAAAAAGGGGAAAGGTATTTTCTGGGCTCTCAAGCGCCCTCTTGTGTTTGTTTTTCGAATGAATTCGTTCGTCAAGTGTGTCGTGTGTGGCGTTGAGGTCGTGTCCTTTTTAGAAATTCAATTGGCAACTCAGACGATTTTTCGAGTGAAAGAGAAAGAAAACGCCTTGACATGAAATCAAACCATTGGAATAGGTAAACCATCCAAACCTCGGCCTACACGCCCTCTTTTGCTGCTTGCTCGTATTCATGTTCATGTTTCAAGACTCAAGAGAGTATAATGCTTCGAGTGGACATTAATTTGTTATTATGTAGCAATTCCCATATAGCATCACATATCTCCGGCGCTGCTACTGCTGAGGTTGAGGTCTTTATGTTTCTGTCATTTTTTTTTTAGGTTAAATTGCGTGTATGCGATGGGATAATGGGATGTATCGTCGTTGACGCAGTCGTATTTCGAGATTTGGCAATTTGGAAAACTTGATTGCGTTAGCGCCATTCAAGTGTGAAATGAGTGACATTAACAGAAATTTTCGGCTGAAAATGTCTTGAGGAATATTTTTTCGACAGTTTGTTGTCTCTTTTGTTATAGTGCTCGTGGTTGTTTTGTTGAAGAGAGTATTGTCGTCTGGATGATGTGTTAATAGCAGACCTTGATAACTTAACCATTATGGGGTAATTGAAGAAGATTCTTCTTCTTTTGTTTTCTTGTTTTTTCTGTAAGTGGGAGTTACGGTTCATTAATATTAAGCGTCTTAACGTTTTGACAACGTTGTCAGATTTTGATACTTGTCATGGCTGTCAATTGGATACTTTTTGGGGGCAGTAATCTTCAGGGAAAGATATCAATCGGATGAGTTTGTGTTTGTTTTTCGAGAACAACAATTTCATGTGAGTGTTATTTTTGAAGTGGAGACTTGTAGAATCGTGTTATGACCATGAGGGTGCGTTCAGAGTGCTATACAAGGACAATATCCCGGGGTTAAGTTGTGTTATCTTGTATAAATCACCTCGTGGGGCAATTTCATAGAACATGTATAATGGATCTGTGACATTGAGGTTATGTTACTAGTAGGCGTTGGCCCTTAAAGCATTTTAAGTAGCAACAAAGAAAATAGAAGTATTTAAGTTTACAAAAACGTCACGACGCAATACTTGTTCGAAAAAGTATATAAAATAGAGTGGCGCGACAGCTCTTGAAGAGCCAAGGCCTAAGTGGCGTCCGAGTGCGTGTGAAGAAAAAGTACCGGTAGAAAAATTCTTCCATTTCTGTCCTAAAAAATGTTTTTCAAAATTGTGCAATTTCCCATTGACACTATTTCAAAATCACCTCAAATTGTCTCAATTTCAATGAAATTGCTTCTGAAATTGGGGTTTATATCAGTTTATAAAGGGTTTTCCAATAAGAGGTGTTATTTTGATATTCAAAGAAAAATGGCATTTTTTGAGATAAATGATCGGATGTTTATTTCATTATAAAAAGGAAGGTATACCGTAAATAATGGAACACAACATCAGCCAAATGGCCGCCACGACCACGTTTACAGGACCATATCCTTTTCATGAAATTTTCCATAACCAAATCGCAAAGTGGCTGTCCTATGTCCTCGATAGCCTCACGAATTCCATCTTTGAGGTCTTGAATCGACGCTGGGCTGTTGACGTAGACCTTATCTTTCACGTGGCCCCAAAGGAAGAAGTCGCAAGGTGTTAAATCACAAGATCTCGGTGGCCAATTATGATCACCTCTTCGAGAGATAACACGGTCCGGAAACTTTTCCCGTAAAAGATCGATGGTTTCATTGCTTGTGTGGCACGTAGCGCCGTCTTGTTGAAAGTAAACGTTGTCCAGATCAATACCATCCAATTCCGGCCATAAAAAATCATTAATCATCTCTCGATAGCGCAATGCATTGACCGTAACTGTTGCTCCAGCCTCATTTTCGAAAAAGTAAACTCCAATGACCCCGCCGGACCATAAACCGCACCAAACAGTCACGCGTTGAGGATGGACAGGCTTTTCAACAATAACTCTTGGGTTTTCCGAGCCCCAGATGCGACAGTTTTGCTTGTTGACGTAGCCTCCGAGGTGGAAATGGGCCCATCAGTCAAGATGATTTTTCGATGAAATTCCGGATCATTTTCATGCATTTCAAGGACCCAATCAGCAAAGACACGACGTTGTTGATGATCAGCCGGCTTGAGTTCTTGTGTTAACTGAACTTTATAAGCCTTAAGACCCAAGTCTTTATGCAAAATACGGTGTAATGACGTTTGTGGAATGCCTAATTCCAAAGAACAACGAGGAATGGACAAACCTGGGTTTTCTTCAACACTTTGGGCTACAACAGCAATATTCTCAGTTGTTCTTGAGCGACGTGCACGGGTTTTATTCTTCACATCACTAACTTGTCCCAACAGCTCGAATTTGTCCACCAATTTCTGTATTGCGGTCCGACAAGGTGCTTCACGACGACCCAAAAATGTTTTAGTTTTACGAACCGTCTCTGCCAAATTCTCACCATTTTTATAGTGAATTTTAATAATTTCAATGCGTTGTTGAAGCGTGTATCGTTCCATTTTTATTAATGGCGTAGTCAAATGTCAAAAAATGACAGCTTCAAAAGTGACAGCTATCGAAATAGCGGGCTATTCAAAATAACACCTCTTATTGGAAAACCCTTTACCAGTTTTTCAATAAAGTAAACAAACAGAGCTACCGAAAAGTGTCATTAAGATTCTGACAGTTCTCTTATTCTTAGCTGTCAAAGGAAATATGTAGTGTGGCCACTTTCCGTAATTTTTAAATTGAAGTCTCAAAATTGCGCAATTTTGGGCTCAGTGAGAACACAGTATTATTCATGTTGTTCGGTATTGCAAAAAATTAACTTCAACGGACTACATACTTGCAAAATCAATTAGCTAAAAGCAAAACAAAAAAAACCTTTTACGTCATTTAAAATCATAAATCTTTCTCACTCCTAAAGCAGCCTACACTACTGCAGAGACTTGTTTCATTTTTTCTCTCCTAATTTATCAAATTTCAAAAGTGTGTCTGTGCCCTCATAATGAAATAAAACATTTTCCATTGGAATCATTCAGTGAAGAAAAAAAAATCGATTTGTAATCAAATTATGATTGCATGGATGCTTTTGACAATCTGGAAATTGATTTATGTGCCCCATAAATTATGGCCAGCAGCAAAAAAGCTGAAAACGAAAAATATGGAAAACTTTTGTACCCAAATATGTCAATTTCGTTCATATTCTTCTGCTGATTTTTTGCATGAATTTCAAAAAAGCTGTAACTTACTTTTGCTCTCAAATTGAAAGGATTTACGATTGACATGCTTTTTTGTTGATTTCCGAAAGGGGAGAGAGTTTTTGGTCAGTTATTTCTTGGCTCTGGCAAATAGATTTAAATTTGATTTATACAGGGTGATTCACGAGCGTTGTGCCAAAAAGCTAGAGCGTGTAGGTTGAGTTGAGACAAGAAAAAAATCGTATGGGAGGGGGGGTCTATTCCCCCCCGTTTAGCCGGGAGGGGCAATTTTCTGAAAAATTGACTTATTTTGTAAAAAAAAATATTAAAAATCAACGGCTTAGTTTACAACACCGTGCTATACCTTTCTGAAAAGCTAAAAACTTCTTCTTTCACCTTGTTTTTAAAATAAATTGTTTTAACGAATAGTTTTAAAAAAATCAATTTTCAAACTCAAAATTTTCAAAAAAAAAGCCAAAAAAAAAATTTTGAACTAATTTTTTTCAAAATTTTATGTAATTAAGTACTAATTTTGTTTTAAAATTTCAATGTCTTTGTTAATTTTTAGTCGAAAACAGAAAACCGGATGCAAAAATGTCTTTTTGTTTTTGAGATATTAAAAAAAAAACCAAAACCACTTTTTTCTAAGAAAATCTTTGTTTTTATTTTTACCTATCTGGACTTTTAGTATAATTTACTAGTTTAATTTATAAATTTAATTTTTTGTAATTGGAGTTTAATGAGGACTCAATAAAGTAGAAAAGTATTGGATTTTCCCTGGATTAATCATTTTGTTCATTGAAAACGTCTGAAAACTGATCTGCAATTTTTTCTTACTATACCTGGGGCTGCGGCCACTCGCCGGCGAAGGGTTCTACCTGCTGGGGGCTTAAGATAATTAAACCGCATTTTTTCTTGAATGAAAAAACAATTAACAACCTAAAGGTAAATAAAAGGCATCGCATATTTACTAAACAACCAACTCATCAACACATAACAATAACAAACTCTTACGCTCGAGAAGAGTTAGCGGACAGGACCTTCTGCCACGGTTTAACTTGTTGTCGAGATTGGCAAGCCAAAAGACTCTACGCTGAAAGATATCCCAATAGATGGCGCCCAAGTCGAAGCATGTTTTCAAGAATCCGCACGAGAGCACGGAGAGCTAGAAGGGAAAGGTCAATGGCAGACGTTATCAATGAACAAAATGATTAATCCAGGGAAAATCCAATACTTTTCTACTTTATTGAGTCCTCATAAAACTCCAATTACAAAAAATTAAATTTATAAATTAAACTAGTAAATTATACTAAAAGTCCAGATAAGTAAAAATAAAAACAAAGATTTTCTTAGAAAAAAGTGGTTTTGGTTTTTTTTAATATCTGAAAAACAAAAAGACATTTTTGCATCCGGTTTTCTGTTTTTGACTAAAAATTAACAAAGACATTGAAATTTTAAAACAAAACTAGTTCTTAATTACATAAAATTTTGAAAAAAATTAGTTCAAAATTTTTTTTTTGGCTTTTTTTTTGAAAATTTTGAGTTTGAAAATTGATTTTTTTAAAACTATTCGTTAAAACAATTTATTTTAAAAACAAGGTGAAAGAAGAAGTTTTTAGCTTTTCAGAAAGGTATAGCACGGATTTGTAAACTAAGCCGTTGATTTTTAATATTTTTTTTTTACAAAATAAGTCAATTTTTCAGAAAATTGCCCCTCCCGGCTAAACGGGGGGGAATAGACCCCCCCCTCCCATACGATTTTTTTCTTGTCTCAACTCAACCTACACGCTCTAGCTTTTTGGCACAACGCTCGTGAATCACCCTGTATATTTTTCATTCTGTGTTGAACATGTCGAAAGAAATGCAGAAATGAAGTCATCAACATCAGTCCCGCTGCGTGCCAATATTGTGTCTGGTTGCAGACGTGTCTTCAAGTCGTTCCTATTTTATATTCAGTGTGTTTTACGTGTGTGTCGAGGGACCCAGGGATCTGAGAGCTGATGGTGTCATAAGTAAGGCATGACTCCCATGAGTAATCACAGACGTCAAGTGCATGCTAGAAGACGATTCGTGTCATAACAACTTTCAGTTGGCAAAACTTTATATTAAAATAATTTTTGTTGTTATTATTTTTTGCTCGTTTCTCTTATCACCAAACAGTCGCCACTTGTGACACTGACAACAAAGTATAGCAGCAATGTTGTGTGTTCACCTTCTTAGTGGCTCATGAGTGCGATACTTCAGTCGCTGGCGCAATTTCGCAAGTGTAGAGTCACAAAGTTTGATGCAAATGTCGCAAATTAAGGCGAGACTGGCAGAATAATTAAGCTAAATGGAGTGTACTAGAGTAGAAAGGGAGTGAGACAGGGGACAGTGTGTTGCAAGTGGGGGATTTTCTTTATTCTAAGAGAACTCATTTGATGCGCTTTTTTATGTTCTCCTTCAGTCTTAGCCTAGTAATGTAATTATGAGCGGTATTAGGGCGAATTTATAGTTGTGGGTTAGGGACATTCCGTTTGGTTTCTTCGGTTTCCTCATATTTTGTAGAGGTAAGCGGTTATTAAATGGACGTTTCATTATCTAGGATCGACGATGGTGGGTCTATATGAGGTCATCCGGGCAGAATGAAATGAGTTATAATTAAAACAATGCGGATAAAGTGGTAACTTAAAAGCCTCTAGTTGCTGTCATTTTTGCCATCAATATGTATCACCGACACGGCGAATTCAAAAATGCGCCTAGGTTAGGGTGGTTACGAGGGTTCTGCACAGCACGGAGCTGTTGCTCACACGGGGGCCTATTGATCCATTGTGATCCCCTATTAAAAAGATGTTGAATTCTTTTCTATTTCCTCTTCACCCTGACAGCTCCTAAGAAAATCGGGTGCAAAAGTCCCCATTCTCTTTGCCATTATGCCAATGGCGCAATGACCTGTTAGTACACCTTTCAAGATTCTAATGTTCTTTCTTCAATTATTCTAGAAATAACACAATCGTTCCTGGCACTCCACGAGTTATTGATCTTTTGTACTAAGGTCTATTTTCCTATTGAGCACACCAATCGGGACGTGTAGTCTATTGACTGGATGGTTCCAACAAGTTCTATTTCCTACTGACCCTTCCCTTGCCAGTTCATCCGCTGTTTCGTTCACTTCTATATTACTATGTCCAGGGACCCAGCACATTTCGATTTGGTTAGTGTGGCAAATGCTACTTAGTTTCTTCCTGCAATTCAAGATTGCCTTTGATCTTATGGTCTCACAGGCTATAGCTTTGATAGCAGCCTGGCTGTCTACGAAAATTGTAATCTCCAAGGAGTTAAGTTTTTCTTGGTGCACCAGTTCTACTGCTTTTTCAATAGCATAAACCTCAGCCTACAGTCATCTGGGAGAGTATGACACTCTTATATTGAGAGATTGGCAGACCACCCCAGCTCCTGTTCCTAAATCCATTTTCGAACCGTCGCGTCAGTATAGCAAGTTAGGATACCATTCCAGTTCTTATTGAAATCTATTAAAGGTGGAACGTAGTCAGTGGTCTCCTTAAGTCCTGGAATAGTGTCATATCTTTGCAAGATAGACACATGTCCATAGGTGCTGCGTCTCAGAAAGCCTAATTCTTTAAACCGAAGTGCGCTTTTGGCTGCCGTGCATCTTATTCACTCGTTCAGGGTCGAGAAGTCTACTTGTGGCGTAGATCTCTAAGCCCCTGATATTTCTATACAAGCTTGCCTCTGTACCTTGTTCAGGATCTTGAGGTAGCTTGATTTATCAACCGCTTTCCACCATACGATAGAACCATAGGTAAGTATGGGTCGGACAGTATTATGTTTCCAATTCCAAGTAAGGAATACCATTTAGTTTGGGAGGGTTGAAGTCCTCCATATTCCTTTTTTTCGCGAACAAAACTAGTGGGATTGACCCCCAGACCATTCTTAGTTACCCAAGATGATAGTTCTTTGAGTGCATTTTCCATAATGTTTTCATTGGTGGTAAGAAATTTACCTGATATCAAAACCACTTTCTCATCTGCTAGGCTACAATTTTGATGCTCTGAAAATTGTGAGAATTTTGTTGACCACGAGTATCCAAAGTAGAGGCCCTTGTAACTGTTTTCTCTACAATACTGTCTCCCATTTGAGAGTTGATAATTCTGCCATTTAACATGGTGTAAATCCAATCGACAATAACAGATTCAACTCCAAATTCAAGACAATTTTAATGACTCCGTTTTAACGTTGTTAAACGATCCCTGATCCCTCAATATCCAAGAAAGCTGCCAGGGTATGTTCAAGACTTTTCTCAATGTAGGAAACCACCTCATGTAAAGCAGTGTCCACTGACTTACCATTAAGGTAGGCGTGTTCGTAGTTGCACATGTTGTTTGGATTGAAAAGCTCCCTAACGTGTCAATTATTCTCTCTAGTGTCTTAAGGAGATACGAAGAGAAACTTTTTGGTCTACAATCTTTTGCGGTCGAGTGAGTCGGTTTACCGGCTTTTGGGATAAAGACCACTTTAACCTTTCTCCAACTAAAAAGGAAGACTCTAAGTCTGATGCAATTTATGAATATTGCCCTAAGCCAAGGGGTTATTACTAGTGCAGTGCCGAACCGTAAATTTTGCAAACCAAGTTAACTCGAGTTGGTTTTTTTGCAAACCGAGTTGCAACTCGGTTTGTCAACTCGGTTCACCAACTCGGTTCACCAACTCGGTTTGCCAACTCGGTTTGCCATCTCGGTTTGCCAACTCGGTTTTCCATCTCGGTTTGCCAACTCGTTTCGCTAACTCGGTTTGCCGATTCGGTTTGCCAACTCGGTTTTCCAACTCAGATTGCCCTGAAAATCGATCTAGAAGACACTTAAAAAGCTGAAAAAATTTGGTTTTTAATCCGTCAAAATCTCTGCCATCCGCTGATGAAATTTGAATGTTAATGGCTCTATAGAGAGATAAGGTACGAATCTAGGTCAGTAGAGGGATATTTCGTTAACATACAAAATGGAAAAATTAAAAAACCCTTACAAAATTAGAAACAAGTTAACTCGTTTTTTTTTTTTATTATCGATTGCCGAGTTGGCAAACCGAGTTTCAAGCCGAGTTGGCAAACCGAGTTGGCGAACAGAGTTGGCAAACCGAGTTACAAACCGAGTTGGCAAACCGAGTTGGCAAACCGAGTTGGCAAACCGAGTTGGCAAACCGAGTTGGCGAACCGAATAGGTAAACCAAGTTGGACCGTTCAACTCGAGTTGGCAAACCGAGTTAGCTAGCTCGAGTTGAAAAAAAAAACAAACCGAGTTGACTCGAGTTAGCGAACCGAGTTGACCCATCACTTGTTATTACTAGAAGAAGAGCCGGAATAATCCCGTCTGGACCAGCTGATTTGTAGGGTTTGAACGAGTTGATTGTCCAGATAATCTTCTGCTCTGAAATAACGTTTCCTAGTTCTAGGTTTGATTCCGTGTTAGTAGAAT
Organism: Sphaerophoria taeniata; assembly: GCA_943590905.1. NCBI lineage: Eukaryota > Metazoa > Arthropoda > Insecta > Diptera > Syrphidae > Sphaerophoria > Sphaerophoria taeniata. The sequence goes on from OX016540.1 coordinate 3,432,743, forward strand.
CCAGCGAGTTTGATTGCGTGTAATCCGAATTTTCACAACCAGGGAAGTGTGTTCAAGTCTTCAGTATTCAAAATGCGCCTAACTTTCGTAAGAACATAATTATTTCATTGCAAACAAGGCACTGCAAGAAAGTCACTAGAGCGCGAAATTGACATTGAAATTCATTTCGAAATTAAATAGTTTCTCTTCATTCTTTTTTTAATTGCGAAAATATCTTAATCATCTTGTAATTGCTTCGGTGCGACATTAAATTTGTCCTTCTCCGGTGGTTTTCACCTTCTTAAGCTGGGAACACAATACACATTCTTAATTGCTTTTCCTACAACGTCGTAGATTGTTGAAAATTTGTTTCAAGACACATTCAAAATTAATTGGTCAATTGTTAGAACAGTGGAAATATAAAATAATAAACAAATGTTAAGTGAACCGTTAAACAATGATTCAATTTTGCGCAAACAAAAAATTGAAAGCATTTGAATTCAAAATGGAAAAACTTTTCTGTCCTGCTGTCTTTGTTTAGTTTACGGTTGAAGGGGAAAAAATCGATTTCGCTGTCCGAAAAAACATCAAAACTATCAATATCCTTGCTTCCGGCCTATAAACTTCGCCTGCAGTATTCAAAAAGCTCCTCCACCAATAAATAATACAAAAAAAATATGCACACCATACATAAACACAAAAATTTATGATTATTATTATTCGAATGTTTCAATAGCCTCATTGTGTATTTTTGCTATTCCCACTATTTTATGCTCGCATTTGCACAAAATGCGATCCCGCAATCGAACCAAACAAACCTACAAGTCATAAAGCATACAAAATGTCTGTGTGTCAGTGTTTTTCGTTCTTTATTCGTATTTCCTCAAGTGAAAAAATTCCATTCAACCGAAAGTACTTTCAAAATGATGATGATTATTATTTTTTGGCGTCCATTCATCATTGCACATACATATCCTTGTTTTGTTGTTGTTGTTTTTGTTTTGCCATATAGAAATTTTGACAAACAAAGCACGTATTCATGATCCTAACTCCACGCCTTCATGTATAATTTGTTTTGTATTTGTTTTTTGAGGAAAAGACAAAAGCGCACAAATGATTGATTAAAGTTTTGCGCCTTGCTGCAAATTGTATATATTTTCGTACGGGAAAAAAATTGTTTAACAATATTCGCCTCTTCTTTTAACTTTTTGCAATTTCTTGCTGCTCATTATTCATTCCGAGTGCGAATGCCGGAGATGAGGAAAAGTGTGAAGTCATCCTTCCAAAAAGAACATTGAAAAAACCGCATGACCTCCCAAAAAACTGAAGAAAAAAAATACATTGACTAAAAAGTGGCACACGCATGACTTGAGCAATGAGCCTTTAGTTTTTTGCTTGACGTAAAACGAAAGCGAGAAAAAAAGGAAACCCTTGAATATCCTTCAGCTTTCTTTTTCTCTATATTCGCCGTGTATATTTTTTAACATGCAGTCGACATGTATGCAAATTCAAAGCAAACGTCAAGTTGTGAATAATAAATGAGGGAAGACTTTAGTGCAGACGAAACACACGCTACTGCACCCTATTAGCTGAGGCGAATTAACATATTAGTTAAGGACTTTTTTTTTAATTTTGTTTTCTGGAGGAAATCTAACTTAAATGTTTAATGGAATGAAAAATTGTGTTCTTTTTTTTAAATAAATATTAGTCCATAGAAGGCGGTCGTATTAGTCTTACTTACTTAAGGTGGCGCTACAGCCCGTTGTTGACTTGGGCCTCAACCAACAGTCTCCGCTAGCCAGCCCGGTCCCAAGCTAGCTTTCTCCAGTTTTGCACTCCAAGTAAGTTGATATACTCTTCCACTTGAGTGAGCCACCTGAGTCGTGGTCTTACTCTACTTCTACGTCCCTTGGTCCATGGGTGTTATACATTTTTACCTTAGTTATTCGACAGAGGGCTTTTCCACTCAATTGCTTTCTTAGACCCAAGAAACAGTGATAGGTTAGGTTAGGTTATGAGGGGTGTGCACAGCGTGAGCTGTTGCAAACACGGGGGCCTATTGGTCCATTGTGGTCCCCTATAAAAATAGAAGTTAGCATCGATGCTTCTCAAAATCGATTAACGTAGACTGGTTCGTTAACGAACCAGCCTGTGCTATCTATAAATTTCCTCATGTTTGCCATTGAGACCTGTGCTAGATCATCCAGTTCTCCAACAAACCTGTTTCCGAAATGACGGAGTCGGCTAGTTTGGAGGTTCGGACAGTCACAGAGCAGGTGTTTAATGGTTTCTATTTCCTCCTCATCCTGACAGCTCCTACAAAAATCGGGTGCAAATGCCCCTATCTTGTTGGCCATTGTGCCAATGGCACAGTGACCCGTTAGTACACCTATCAAGATCTTAATGTTCTTTTTACTCAGCGATAGAATATACCGAGTTTCCTTTTCATTTGTGTTAGGCCATAAACTTCTCGAGATTACGCAATCGTCCCTGGATTTCCAGGAGTTATTGATTTTCTCTTTTAATTTAAGGTCTATCTTCCTCTTGAGTACCCCAATTGGGACAAGTGGTCCCCTAACTGAGTGGTCGCTACTACTTGTATCTGCTTCTGACCCTTTTCTGGCTAGTTCATCTACTATTTCGTTCCCTTCTATATTGCTATATCCAGGAACCCAGCAGAGCTTAACCTGGTTAGTGTGGCAGATTCTATTTAATTCCTTCCTACAGTTTAAAACTGTCTTTGGTCTCATGACTAAGGCTTTGATAGCAGCCTGGCTGTCCACGAAAAAAGTAATCTCCAAGAAGCTTAGCTTTTCATGATGTGTCAATTCAGCTGCTTTTTCAATGACATAGATCTCGGCATGAAAGACACTACAGTCAGCTGGGAGTTTATACGACTCTCTGATGTTGAGAGATTGGAAAAACACTCCAGCACCTGTTCCTGATTCCATTTTTGAACCGTCAGTGTAGAAAGGGATACCCTGTTTACTTATAAGTGAATTAGGATCCCAACCCTGTCTTTCTGGTATGAAAATAGAAAAGTTTCTATCGAAATCTAGTAAAGGGTGAATGAAATCGGTGGTCTCCATCAGTCCTGGAATCGTGTCATATCTTTGTAGGATTGACCCGTGCCCATAAGTGCTGTGCCTCCAAAAACTCAGTTCTTTTAAACGAATTGCGGTTTTGGCTGCCGTGCACCTTATGAACTCATCCAGAGCCGGAAGGTCCAAGATCATTTCCAACCCAGCTTGTAGTGTGGATATTTGAGCCCCTGTTATTCCTATACAGGCTAGTCTCTGTACCTTATTCAGGTTCTTGAGATAGCTTGATTTTTCCACCGCTTTCCCACCATACAATAGAGCCATAGGTAAGAATGGGTCTGACAATCGCTGTGTTCATCCATTGGATGACTTGCCGTCGCATGCCCCAACGTGCACCGAAGGTCTTTTTGCATGTGTAGAATGCACATAGTGCTTTTTTCATTCTTTCCTCAGTATTACGCTTCCATGTAAGCTTGGAGTCAAGGATTACTCCTAGAAATTTAGCTTCCTTGGAAAGTTTTAGAGGAATACCATTTGGGAGGGTTGAAGCCCTCCAGTTTCCGTTTCTTCGTGAACAAAACTAGCTCTGTCTTGGTGGGGTTGACCCCGAGACCGTTCTTAGTTGCCCAAGAAGATAAATCCTTTAATGCGTTTTCCATAATGTTTTCGATGATGGTAAGAAACTTGCCTGATACCAAAACCACTAGTGCTAACTCCTATTTGAGAGTTGATAATTCTGCCATTTAACATGGTGAAGATCCTATCGACAATGACAGATTCAACTCCAACTTCAACTAAGGCAGTTTTGATTGATTCCGTTTTAACGTTATTAAACGCACCCTCGATATCAAGAAATGCTGCCAGGGTATATTCTTTGTGTTCAAGACAGTGATAACCAAGAGTTATTCTTCGTCTGATCTCGGCCTTGTTATTATTGCCCGTGTTTATAGTGGAGCCTACTCCTCTTCTACCTCAAAGTTATATGAAGACAGCATATACATACTTCGTTTTTCCCTCATTTACCGCTTAACCAATTTTTAGCGCTTCTGTCTGAATTCTCACAATCACGCCATTGACATCACACTGTGTTCTTCCCATGAGTTCTCCATCGTCATTTTGCACAAGCGAACTAGCTTTGCAGGGATGCGAAAACTAGACATAGCCTTATACAGTTCGTCTTTGTGGATGCTTGTCATACGCGGCCTTAAAATCGATGAAAAGGTGGGGGTATCGATTTGGAGCTCACAGGTTTTTTCTAGGATCTGCCGCAAAGTGAAAATTTGGTCAATGGTTGACTTCCCTGGTCTGAAGCCACATTAAAAAGAACCAATCAGATTGTTGACGAAAGGCTTCAGACGTTCACATATTACGGCAGAGAGGATCTTGTAGGCGATGTTAAGTAGGCTGTAGTTTGCGCAGTTTAGAGGATCTCTCTTCTTCAGGATCGGGCAAACAATGCTGAGGTTCCATTCATCAGGCATACATTCCTCCTACCATAATCTTACAGTTGATTTGGTGCATACTCCTATCGAGATCGTCGCCTGCTGCTCTGAACAGCTCGGCAGCTAGACCATGTGCTCCAGCGGCTTTGGTGGCTTTCAGCCGCGATATTGCCGTTTTCACTTCTTCTAGGTCGCGCTCACGGAATTGTTGGATATCATCGTATCCGGTTTGTTTTGTTCGGGATATTCGTAGCACTGCCTTGAATGCTGGACAAGTGCCTTCCGTCGATTGCAATGTGATCAATCTGGTTGACGATTGATTGATCAGGAGATCTCCATGTTCCCTTATGGATGTTGCGATGTGGGAACCATGTGCTTGCTACCACAATATTTCGCCCCGCAGCAAAATCGATCAGCCCGAATCCGTTATCGGAAGTGGTGTCGTGCAGGCTGTGCTTTCCGACTGTTCCACCAAAGATGTCCTCTTTTCCCAACTTAGCGTCATAGCTAGGACATTGCTCATATATTTTGTCGAGGAGCTCATATAGAACTCGTCTCTTGTGTTGTCCTTTTTCTCTTCTGTGGGGGCATTCCCGCTTATTAGGCTAATGTTTCCGAATTAAGCCTTGATTCGGATCATCGTGATGCGTTCGCTTACGCATTTGAAGCTTAAAACTTTTTGCCTGAGTCTGCTTCCCACGAAAGAGTCCGCATCCAAAGAACCGCTTTTGTTTCTCTCGGTAACAAGCATGCACTCGTTCACACAATTTCCTATCTCCTTTTATCTCTGATCGATTGTCAAATGAATGAAATGTTGTTACCATTCAATTTGACGTTTAAAAGGTATGTTCGATTGCTTCTTTGTTTCGATTATCTTCTTAACTTCTGTTTGCACTTTTTTGCATACTTTTTCGTTTGCTATTTTCTGTCAACAGCAAAAGTGTATAAAAAGAATTCCGGAATGAATTCTGATAAAATTTTTTATCTAATCGCAGTTTTATTCATGACAAAGTAACAGAGGCAATTAAATTAATAACTTAACACAACAGAAGATCCAAATGAGGAAAAGATCTTTTTTGTTTTTCTTCTGAGTTCTGAGTTCAAACGTCAGACAAGGTTTTTCATAAAGACTGTCAACGATTTCTAAGAAATATTGATGGGTTACGGTGGCGTATACGTAATTTTTTGTTACTGTTTTAACGTTTAACCACCTTCAAGTGACTATTGATAAATAACTTTAAGTATTTTTCAAGCCTATCTCCTCGAAAACCTCTTCCTTTTTATGATTATTGCTTTTTGTTTCAAACCGAACGACAAAACCAATACACACCCTAGAAAGAACATGCACCAAAAAAAAAAGGAATTTAAACTTTAGCAAAAAGAAACGAGTATGCACGCCAACTTATTCGAATTATAGAGGGCGCATAAGGCGTATAACTATTAAGTACAAGTGCCATGTTGTTGTCGTTCAGAGTGTTTAGTGCTTCGCTCCCTCCTCACCCCCTTTTCCTGTCATCATCCTCGGCTCCTCTCATGTCAAACTCAAGAGCAACTTGAGAACGTTGATATAATTTTTTTTTCGTCATTTTCATTTTCGTCCTCTTCGGTTTTTGAGTATTTCCTTTCAGTTTTACACTTTTTTTTCTGTATTTTTTATTGTTGCTTTCTTTGCTCAATTTTGCTTGTGCTATGGTGCAGCTCTCAATCATCCCTGATTTTAAGCGAGGACACAAGAAGAAGTACAAGAGGAGCTTAGCGAATTCATCCGCAAGGAGTAGACGACAACGTAGCATGCAACGTTAAAGTGAAAATATGATTGCAATAGTAGACAACGTGAACGTATATTATGAAGAACGAGTATGACTTTTGGAGTAAGGACAACATCGGCAGGGTAGAGGTGGTGACGATGGAGAAGGAACAAGAAGTCCTTTGCAAAGGAGAAAAATACAGCTGATTTCTGGTTCTGGTTCGGGAACGGGTTCGGTTTCTGCTGCTGGTGCTGCTGATAGTATTGAATTGATGGTGCGCTGTTGCCAAGGCAACTCTTCTGTGCACTTTTGCACCCCCCGCCCGCCCATCGCACACAAAATCAAGGGATATTATAGGGAAAATGTGCATGTAGATTGTAGATTTATACATGTGCTTATCGTTGTCGATGTCCATGTCGTTGTCGCAGCTGGAGTGCAGAAGTAGTTATCTACACGGAGGAGTGTATAGTGTGCTCGTTGCTTTGCTGGCGATGCACTTGTATTGGGAGGCCTTTAAGCCTTGCTGCTACACACCCTCCGCTACGGAGTACATTGTGTACATTTTATTTATGTACCACGAGCTTAGTGTAAATATATGGAGGGCAAATAAATATGTATCAAACAGTGCAGATACGTTTTTTGCTTCCTACTGCAAAACAGACACAAAAAAACTATGTAGGTAGGAATAGTATCATCAGCTGGGTCGAGGAATGATGATAGTAGAGTAGATGTAGCCCACTGTCGACGACGACGGAGCGTGGGATTGGGGTCGCTTTTCCGCTGATATCCTATACGGAGATAGCAGAATAAAATGATAGTATCGTATCGTGTCGTTCGGGAATGTGCGCAATAAAGAGGAATAGTGAAAAAGTGCTCATCCCTAACTCCGCCGTCAATACAGAACTCTCGGAGTAGGTACTCGAGAATCACCTGATGTGGAGAAAGTTTTACTTTTTTTTCAAATAATATTTTTTATGTTCAAGTGGTAGTTGTATGGATTTTCAGCTTTGTCGGAAAAGTTTATTGTATTCTCTAACTGGGTTCTTGGATATAGCTGGAGGTGTGTACAGAGTTTCGATGAGTTGAAAATGTCTGGAGCACGACTGGATGCAGGGAATGCATACAAATGCATATATTTGGAGTTTGGATATGATTAAAACTTGAAAACTTTGAAATTTGCTTGATGCCGACTAGGAATGAAATTGGAATTCTTTTGGGAAGCAAATTAAGTCAAACATTTGATTGAAGCTTGTTTTGTGAAGTCTGCTGTTTTCATGGAGTTTCTTTTTACTCATAATTTAATGAAGACAGTTCTAGAGTCTAGTCGCCAAAACCAAGCGCTCTGGCATCCGCAGTCACTTGGTCCTTGTACCGTAGGTTCGCTCTTCCTTGTCATCTCGAACCTGGGAGCTGCGATGAGAAGACTTTCTTGGCTGGAGCGTTGTCGTCCTTTCGCTCGATGTGTAGTCGTCTTTTCTTGGCTTTCTAGAAGACATCCACATCTTGGTACAGTTCGCGGTTGAACCTTCGCCATCGTCGCATACGGGACAGAAAATGCGTCCGAAGAATTTTTCTTTCGAAAGTGCCCAGTATCATTTCCCATTTTTTACTTATCGTCCACCACTCGGCGCCCTAGAGTAGGACTGGTGAAATCAAAACTTTGTATAGCAGACAATTTTTTTTCGAGTGAAAAGTTCTGAACCCAGTTGTTCTGACAAGCCGAAGTAGCAGCGGTTCGCTAGGGTAATTCTTCGTCGGATCTCCACAGTGGAAATGCAATCCTTCTCCCACACTTTGTTGATGACCTGGTGCATTGGGTTCATCAAAACACCTCTTCCATATTTAAAGAGTTCTGCAGGTATGCCATGTCGATTTGATTGGTAGTTCCACCATCCGGAGATCGCCAGGTTTCTGTGTGTCGTCTTGGAGACCTAGTGCTGCTTATCACCGTATTACGAGCTACAGCAAAGTTGATTAGTCGAAAGCCGTTATTTCTTGTAACTTCGTGGAGGCTGTGCCTTCCAACTAATCCGTCAAAGATATCTTCCTTCCCGATGTTTGCATTGAAGTCTCCGACGTCGTTCCTTGGACAGGCTCCGTAAGCTCTATTCAGTCGTAAAAATCCTCCTTGCTAGACTCTTCAGCATCTTCGGTAGGAGCGTGTGCATATATTAGACTGATGTTTTGTATAGTGTGGCCTTGATGCGGATTACAGCCAGGCGATCACTAATTGGCTTGAAGTCCATGACTTTTCTATTTCTAGCTCGTGCAATCTCGGATTTGAATTGGTATTCTGTCAGACATTCGATGTTTAAAACGAAGTCAAATGTTTTGCCATACGAAACTGAACTTTATTTATTCAATTCACACTCACTGCCTTCGGAAAATATTATAAGGAGACTAGAACGATCGTACTAAAATCGCCTCTACTACTACTACCGAATGATACAATAGTACCTATAAATTTAGTAATATTGTCAGCGTTGCCAAAATGTGCCCGATCGGGCTATTTGGCCCTTAGTTTTTTATTTTGGCCCGTGGTCCGGGGCCAACATCAGATGGCCCGCATTTCATATTTTTTTTCTTTTTTCTAAAACAAAATATTCTACAAAACACAATCTTTTTATCATCAACAAAATTATCAATTCATTCAGACTGACGACGGTTTGCTTTTCATTTGTTTTCTCCAATCGCCACTTTATTTTTTTTCTCTACCTAGTACGTATCTCGTCTGTTTGTTTTGTCATTGTCATACGTTTACTGTTGTTGTCCTGAGCCCGTTGATTTGTAGAGGCCATGATGACGTGATGAAGATTTATATGAACTAATCGCAGCACTGCTACTTTTAGCCAGATCAACCTCCACCACTGCCTTATAGGGGTTTTCATCGTCTGAGAAGGAATGAAGTAGGACTTCCTCGCTTAGAGTGATGCCTAGAGTAGAGTCTTCAGTTTCCATGTCGGAATTACTGTCGATGGTTCCGTGTGTGGTGTTACATCGATCTCCATATTGGTGTTCCTTAAAGCATTTCCTTTCGCTGAAGGGGCCTCTGGAGGGGTTGCATTTATCGAGTCTTCGTCTTTCTGACCATGATTTCACCGAAACCGTACTTAATCACGCCTTCGGTCGCGGCTAGTGGAGCCAGTGATTCCCTATTGATCACCAAGAGAGCTGATCTATAGCGACCCACTGTCTCCTTCTCCTCAACCTTTGGGACTTTCCAGTCGTGAGTAGGCAGGTTTTGATTACTCATTTTAATCAGTTTCGTGATCATATTTGGGCAGTTGTGTGGAGTCGGGACCATTATGCGTGCTCTTGGTCGGCAAGGAATATTCTCCCTTGTAACAACCTCGTGCTTGTCAACCGGCCAGACTTCTGGCAAGCCATTGACAGAAGCCCTGTACAGATCGTAAGATCTCTTATCTCCACAGGCGATGAGTTTGATACGATTTTGGTACCATCCTGCATCGGCTGTGTCTGGGAGAGCTCCCGAATTCTCCTCGATGACAGATAAAAATCTGAAACCGAGATGAGCCTTGACGTGTGCCCATTGATCATGAGAGGTGTTTTTCCATTTTTTCCGGGGTTCTTTCCGCCGCCGCCGCCGCGCCGGTAAGATACCGACTGCGGCCAGAATTCGCGTAGCATGTCGCTGATCTCGATCGCCTGTACCTTCGTAGACCTCTTTCTGGCCGACCCAGAGCTGTGTCCGTGTGACACAGTTGTGAATCCATTATTTAGTTTATTTATAGAAAAGACAAATTGGTAATTTTTTTTTTTGAACAAATTATCTCTAGGGTTGTGGACTAGTGGCCCGCACATTTTGGAAATGGCCCTCAAAATGGCCCTTAAAATGTTTTTCTTCGCGGCAACGCTATATTGTTCAAAATCAGCCTGAAATAGTTCGACCATTTCACCATCGGAACTTTCTCCCTCTAGCGGTAAAGAATTTTGATGTTAAGAATATCTGCGTCCGTTTTTTGATTGCCACCAGGGGTCTTGGTACCTGCTGATACATGGTTAGTGCTACCGCAGTCCACCAAAGGCATTGTATCTGCTAATCCGTGGCACCAGGTATCTTCCCCGCACTGTTTCTATTTTTTTCAAGGACGTGTCAAAACATACCGCAACATCAACAAACGGCCGCTCTCTTTGGATAGTTCAGGGAAGGTTCAGTGTTCAGAAGACTTAGAACTGAAATTTCGTGTTTTCTTCAATAAGAGTTTGACGAGACCGGCGAACAAAACCTCGGCGGGAAACCAAAAAGCACATCACACGTTGTCAGAGTCAACTTAAGCGGGTATACGTTCAAAACGTTGCTTTCAAAAGTTTTATGACTCACGCCTCGAATGTCAGTTTCGATAATGACAACAATGTACTTTCATCTCTCAAAAGACCTTAAACAAAAACTTTAATGCTCCTCCAACACGCATAACAGAATTCCATTTGACCAAAAGAACTATAATCACGTCAGTCACACACATCAGTTATTAAACATGCCTTAACCAAAAATTACGCCTTTCTCTTGTCCCGTTCGAAAACAAAAAAAAGAACTATAAGAGATCATCAACTCAAGAAAACCTCTAAGTGATTCACGTCTCACATAAATACTCCAATGGCTAATAGAAGGCGTTCGCTAAGATATCACGTCTCAATATTCGTTTATCCAACCCACCGACGACCTAACTGAGACCCAACAATAAAATCATCGGCCCTCATTGTGTTCCCTTAAGTGGTCACAACAACTTGATTCTTTCCTGATGCCCAACTATGCGTGTATAGACGGAACCTTATGCCTCGTTACATTAGTCCACATCGATACGGTAGTGCAAAGGTAAACCGTATCAATAAAAGGTAATCGTTCCTTCAATGCGTTACGTTTTCCTGAAGAAAAACAAAAACTTAAGAAGCTGAAAAAACTCCAAATGAATAAATGCACAAACAAAAAAGTGCTTTAAAATGAATACCGGAAATCACGTTCATTTTCGCCATTACGACGAGGGAACGGTTTTTTCTTTTTTCCTCACTTTTTGCTTTATTGCTCCTGTCTACCCATAGGGACTCTTCATTTGAGTGCCTTAATTGCGAATATTCGATGAGAGAGTTCCGAAAGTTTAAGTTCTATGTTAGCCCAAGCGAATAATGAAGAAGTCGAAGAAAAACTTTGCCCATCCGTCCCCCCTTCTGTCATCGTTCTACATCATAAAATTCACCAAAAAGAGAAATAAAAAGTACAAAGTAATCTTGTGCCAGAATACACCGAATGACACGAAATTCAGTTCAATTAAATTGGACCCCTAAGACGTTGTGTTTTGTTTTATTTAAAATAATTGCTACCTTCTGTAACGATCTGTCATCAATTTAATCCGACCAACAATCGTAACGTAAGATATACGTAGCTGAAAAATAATACGCGCGCTCTATAGCTGTTGGCAGAAGGAACGGAACAACTTTAATCGGTGATTTGTGATTTGAATTTCATTCGCTCGTTGGTCTTTATTTTTGTTTTTCGAATTTTCTTTTTTTGGTTTTGGTTTTGGTTTTAGTGCCATTTGAAGAAGTTAATTTTATTCATTGCAAAAGTTGAAGGAATTATAAATAAAAAGGTAACGAACTCTTGGATTTTGCAAATGAAAATGATGGTGGTGATCGATCCATGGGGCTTTATTATTAATTGGACACACGAGAATTGAATAAATTTTAAGTTGACATTTCGAAAATTTCAATTAGACATGACGTAATGCAGGTCTTTTTGTTTTTCGCAAGACATAAATTAATCTGTCATCGTGGTTTCAATTCCTCTCTCTAATATCGAGCCCTGAATGACAAATTTAAATTTACCTGTCAGATTACTTTCTGTCAATATTATGTAATGTTTCTTGGAATGGTATGGATTGGTGATTGTAGTGACTAATGACTGGTGAGAGGTTGCTTATAATTATGTCATCGATATCCACTTGGGATGTACAATTATGGTGTTGTGTTCAATTTGTGGGTATAGCTCTCATTAGAATTCTAACTGCACAAGGTTCTTTGGTTTAGGCATGAGCAATTACTTTTCCAAAAAAAAAAAAAAATATTGGCGTAAAGAAATATCAAGAATTGCATCCAATTTGACATTTTAATTTGTTCCACATTTGCTGAAGTGTGAATAACAGTTTATTTTTTTTTCTTTTTCAGGTAAGGATTATAAAACAACTCTTTTATTGATTGAAATATTGGTACGGGTAAGTTTTTGCTAACATTTGATAGGTTAACAGAATGCCTGATGCCTGAGGTCCCTTATTAAATATATTAGTATGGGGTTCATTGAAAAGATAGCACCAGATTGAAAGAACAGGGAGAAAATGTCTCCCAATAAAAAAAAACATTTCAATTCCCATCAATATTCCACTTACTTATTACGCAGCCTTAACTTTTAAAACACCTCCCATTTTCTTGACACTTAATGTGGGACGTGTTTGAAAAGCTAAGGCTGGGTATTAAGTAAGTTGAATGTTGATGGGTATTTAACAAAAGGTGTATTTTTACTTTTTAGCAGATCAGTAAAAATAACTGTTCTGATCTCTATGTACCTCCGACTCATAGGGCCCTATCGGGAATGAGATTTCCCTGGAAATATTTTCCACATTCGGAAAACTTGTATCGTGAATAAGAGTTCTCTGGAAATATTTCCCACGTTCGGAAAATTCGTTTCGAGAACGGTGTTCCAATTTTCCCTAGAAATTTATTGCGATCATGAACACTTTTCCCATGGGAAATTTCTCCTTATTTCTCTGGAGTTTTTTCCCATTCATTTTGATTGAGAAATTGCAAGCAAAATCCTTTCTCGAGTGGAAAGGAGATATTTGCAGACCTAAAAAGAGAGTTTGGATTTATTTTGAGGAGTAGGTAAAACGATTTTATTATTATCTTGCTTGAATAGACCACAAAGAACAAACCTTTGGGAGCATTTTTTACGGCCTTCTTTAAAACCAACTGCTAGGAATGAAAAATGAGTTCTTCAGTTACAGTCCTTTAAAAATTGTCGATCAGGCTGGAATGGTAATAAAGCATTTTCTTTTTCCAAGACTATGCAATATTCAGGATGCAGACTCCCCCCGTGTGCTTACGATGAGCGAGGTGGTGAATGAAAACGCCAATGAGAAAGATGATTGGACAGCTAGTACTAAACATAAGTTATTTCCATTTCGATTTGAACTGTGCAATTATTGGGAAACATTTTAATTCGTGGTCAACACCGAGCACCGGCACAAAGGTCATCCAGGAAAAATAGAAATGGATAGAGAAGTCGAATCATTCATGAAGTAGTTAGTAGTTGAAATGGTGGCCACGAGCAGCCTAGCTCGGTGACACAATCAGCGCTGAGTTGCGCCGTTTTGATACCATAAAATACTCGCTTGACCTATAAAGTTAAAAGAGGGATTATATATAATACTGAGTTTTGAGTGCGCCAGCTGGCGAGATGGAACTGAAACAATTAGTTAAAAAATACGCCTCAAATCCACTTTGTTGCGTTTAGAAAGGAGATCAAATCTTTGATCTTCAGTTCGGAGAGCTCATTGAGGTCATTGAAGAAGGACTTTCCCAATGTTTTGGCTCTCGTTTTGGCTAGGGCAGGACACTTGCATAAGAAGTGAAGAACAGTTTCCTTTTCTCGCTGGTCCTCACAACTACGACAGAAAGTATTGTGGGGGATGCCCAGCTTAGATGCGTGTTCTCCAACAGGCCAGTGTCCGGTGCATGAAACTGTGTTGAGATTTTCTTTAAGTTTCAAGGCCGCACTCGCCAGTTCCTATGATTTTTCGGGCCGGCCCCTGGCAATGGTTTGCAATGGATTTCAGAAGATTGAGATGTCTTAAATATATATAAATATAAATGCAGATAATGGTCGGCAGTGTGTGACGTGTGAGTGTTGAATTTAAGGGCTATTGCAGTATTAACAACATTGATCTGATAAAATCACCTTCATACTGGTCACAGGCCAATGGTGAAGTTGAGAATATGAATCGATCAATTTTAAAGCGACTACAAAACCACTTTGATGTACAATGTGACACCACATTCTACAACGAGGAAGTCATCTTGAGGGCAACTATTTAATAGATCAACTAAGCCATAAAAATAAAAACCCTTCTATACAAGACAATATTTTACACTCTGAGGCAAGAGACTTGAACAGGATTAACAATCGAAAAGGACATTCGTAGTGCGAAGAAAGCGGATGTTTCCATTGGCGGTTCGGAATTACTTCGTAATTATACCCTCCAGAACAAGTTTGTATCCAAGCATCGATCCTACTGATTGAATTTGTTTGTGTTAACTCTTTCATCGGGAATAATAGAAATCCTTTGCATTTTAATTATCAATGGAAGCTGTACAAATATCAAGAAAGACGATTGGACTGCTAGTACTAAAAATCAGTTATTTTCATTTCGGTTTGAACTTTGCACCTTGGGGAACTTTCCTCTTTGTGGTTCCACCAACACATTTGCGAATGATAGTATTAGAGTTGGGACCGGACGGCCGGCACTGAGGCAAGAGACTTCTACATTGTACAAGTTTAACGAACTAAACGCGAAAGAGAGAGTTCGTTGCTGTGAAGGAATCGGATGTTTTCTTATCAATAAGGTCGGAATACAACTCCGCAGAAAAAGTAAACAACAATCTTCGATCCAACTGATTTTATTTATTTGTATTTCTTCCTCATTTAGAGATCCTTTGCTATGCAATTTAATGAACCATCACACTAAAATTGTCAAACAAAACAAAAATTATTCCAAGCAAAAAGAAATAAATAAAAATATTTCTGTCAAAGTTGGTAGTTTTTTCCCTGGGAAAAAATCATTTCGAAGGAGTTTCACGATAACTAGAAATGTTTCTTGGGAATGAAATTTTTCTTGGGAAATAAAATTTCTTGGGAGATTCCCGATAAGGCCCATAGTTTCGAAAGCTCATCTTTAAAATTCTTAGCTACTTAAGGTGGCGCTACAGTCCGTTGTGGACTTGGGCCTCAATTAACAGTCTCCGCCAGCCAGCTCGGTCCCTAGCAAGCTGTCTCCAGTTTTGCGCTCCAAGTTGATTGAGGTCCTCCTCCACTTGGGTGCGCCACCTGAGTCGCGGTGTTCCTCTACTTCTACGTCCCTCGGGAATAGTTTCGAAGGCTTTCCGGGCCGGAGAATTGGTGTCCATCCGCTCTAAATGACCGAGCCATCTGAGTCTGTGGACCCTCGACATCGAAACATAGAAAGATTCCGTAAGCTCGTTGCCAACATTGATGGCGCAGCGTGAGTTCCCCATCGTCATTTTGCACAAGCGAACGAGCTTGGCAGGGATGCTTTATACAGTTCGTCTCCGTAGATGCAGTCATACGCGGCCTTAAAATCGATGAAAAGGTTGTGGGTATCGATTTGGAGTTCAAAGGTTCTTTCCAGGGGATCTGCGCAAAGTGAAAATCTGGTCGATGGTTGACTCTCCTGGCCTGAAGCCACATTGCTTCAGGACCAATCAGATTGTTGACGAAAGGTTTCAGACGTTCACATATTACGGCAGAGAGTAGGCGATGTTAAGTAGGTTGATTCATCTGTAGTTAGCGCAGTTTAGAGGGTCTCCCTTCTTCAGGATCGGGCAAACAATGCTGAGGTACCATTCATCAGGCATGCATTCTTCCGACCATATGTTACAGATGATTTAGTGCATGCTCATATCTAGATCGTCGCCTGCTGCTTTGAACAGCTCGGCAGCTTTGTTGGATTGCAACCGTGATATTGCCGTTTTCACTTATTCTAGGTCGGGTTCACGCAATTGTTGGCTAGCACCGTGTCCGATGAAGGCTCCTGCCTTACGGCGGCGGGATTTCGTTTGTCGTCGCAGTTATACAGTCTGCGAAAGTGGTCTCTCCAAATCCCGAGCATCGACTGCAGTTCTACTATGTTGTTCGCTTGTTTATCTCTGCAGGCATCGGTTCCTGCACGATGACCTTGAGCCAGCTATTTTACCTTCCGATAAAATCTACGTACTTCATTCCTGCTGTTGGCTTTCTCAATATCCTCGATCTGACGTTCCTCATGCTCCCTCTTTTTTCTCCTGAGAAGCCGGCGTTCTTCTCTTTCTTTTGCTCGTAGAGCACACGAGCAGCTCTTGTCCTTCAATGCAGCACCGTTTTGTATGCCTCCTGCTTGGCTGCATGCGCCTGCCTGTATTTTTCGTCAAACCAAGGGTTTTGTTTTGGTGGCTGCGTGAAAGTAAGCATATAAGCGGCGACATCTCTAACTGCTTTCTGGCAGTGTTGCCACTGGTCCTCAATACTAGATGTTGGCGGCATGAGACTCCATAAGAGTTTACTTAACATTCGATCAGAGAAGGATTTGGCGATCTCGAACAATCGTGTTTTGGCCGTTGTCGGGATATTCGTAGCACTACCTTGCCTACGACGAGGTAGTGGTCCCAGTCGATGTTGGCTCCTCGGAAAGTTCGAACATCAAGAATGCTGGACAACTGCCTTCCGTCGATCGCAATGTGATCAATCTGGTTGACGTTAGATTAATCAGGACATTTCCATGTTCCTTTATGGATGTTGAGATGTGGAAACCTCGATCTGCCTGAATCTGTTGTCGGAAGTGGTGTCGTGCAGGCTGTGCTTTCCGACTATTCCACCAAAGATGTCCTCTTTTCCCAGCTTCGAGTAGTCGGAATGAATGAATGTGTCAGAAGAGTGTCAAAACAAAATTAAATAACGCATCGAAAGAAATGACAGCCAAATGATTTTTAGTTCTGTTTGTTCACTTTTTTTTCTTCAAAATCCTTTCTCTCAATTTGCATTCATTTCAACTGTAATGCAGTGGATGTTTTAGCAATTTCGTGTGCAAAAACAACATATCCATCGTAAAATCTTAAAAGATCATTAAAAAGTCAAGCTAATTTGAGTTCTTTCCTGTGATTACTATAGTTTGCTTTTTAAACATGCAAATTTCATTTCATGAGTAATCTCGTTCAATTTCAATATAAATCAAAGTAGCCAACATGCACTTCCGATTGCATGCCGAGAGGTTCTGCAAATCAGACTGGCACTAACAAACTTGCAATAATATTTGCATAAACTTCTAATTTTCCATCAGGAGTTATAAAACCATCAAATAACCTTTCTATTTTTTCCATTTTTTTTTTCGAAAGTTTTACATTCAAAAAACTTAAACTAGAAAGTTTCCAAACAGTTCGAGTCTGTTTAGCATAATTTTCTTAAAGACAATTAAAGGTTGTTGAACGCTAAATTAAAGAGGCGAAAAAAGCAGAAACAATTAAAAGGAAACAGTGCTAAATAATTTCATTGTTATTATGATTAATTTGCACATATAACAATTTAAAGTTGTCTCTTTGTGGCCGAGTAAAAGTTCAGCGGTAAATGAACGACCAGCGAAATAATTCATTTCGAACCCGAATTTCGAAGAACAAATGGCTGACATTTCTCGCACCCATTTTGACACTTAACCGAGGTGATATATACACTAATGGCTGTTTGCTTGATTGTTATAATGGTTAAATGGCCTTTTCAAAGTTAAAAAAAAAAATGCGTTCACAAATATTTTGAATAATAAAACAAAACGAGGAACAACAAAAAATTTAATTTAGAAAAGAAGAATAATGACACAACACAATCGTGATCGTCTTATTACAGAAGTTAAGTTTCGTTATTTTCTTGTTCGTTTGGTTTTGTTTCGTTTTGCTTAGATTAATTAAGAAGATTTGTTTGATTGATGTTGGATTGTGTGCTCTGTGTGTGTGTAGACCTTTTTCTAATTTCATAAATTATAATTCCCTCAAAAAGAAAGAATTACCTTAGGCCTCATTAGCCCAACAAGCTGGAACAAAAGAATTTCTTCTTCTCTATGTGTGGAAGAGTTTGTTTCCAATGAGAAACGAACATGCAATGCACTTAAGTCTCACCCTTGTGGTACCCCATCGACAACACCTGTCGAGTGTCGAATAGTCTTACTCTGGTCCCCCTATGAGTCTTTTGTTTGTTGTCCTCTCATGTCCCAGTCACATAGAACTGGGAACCATTTAGGTATTAGTAGTTAGACGTTCGATGCTCTATTATTTGCAGTTACCCAACACTAATAATACTATTGGAAGTGGAAGTGAATTGATTTCAATTGTAATGGCAAATAACCCGATTAACAGTTCGACTGGAAATATGCCTGCATTGCAATCGGTGTGCATAGTTTGAATTGAGCACAAAGTTCTCAAGAGGGAAATAACCTGCAGGTTTGTGTGCAAAGTGTTTTCAGGAGCATGCTAGAGCAGCATTGTCTGTGTTTGGAGAGACTGGCATTGGAGGTCTAACAGTTTTAAAACTTCAAACCTTTTAATTGTGATTTAATGTTGTCTTGAGGGAATGCAAAGTCATTTGACAAGTATGGGCGAATGGGTCTGATCGAACAAGAAGGCGGACAGTTTAAGTGAAAATCCAGACAGTTTCGATAATGCAGTGTTTTTTTGCGCTATGATGGGTTTACACGGCACATTATGGAGGCACCGAGGGACGAACGATGCAAAATGCTTGATGGGATGACTTTTAATAGTTTTTTTTTACATGCAATGTCGAGGTAATGCAGTGCCGCCATTTGAATAGGACGGGACGGACGTCCATTCATCCGCAGCTTCGGGTGGCACCACAATCATCTCGTGTGGCCAGTACACTCTATCGTGATGATGATGATGATGTATCTGAACGTGTACTTTTTGCAACGTGAAATCTAAATTGATTTAGTCTCTTTTTTGGTTTGCTGTTGTTGTTGTTGTTTTGTCTTAACATTTTGTCTGTCCGTCTGTTTTTGTGCACACATTGCTGCTAGAGCTGCTGATAAAATTGCCATAGAGGTGGGCTTGTAAATTGGCATTTATGTGCTGTTTGATGTGCGGCGCGGCGGTGGAGAAGGTGCTCGAGCGAATTTAGCTGACTGAGTTATATTTGCAGTGTCTACGGGGCAGAATATAATTCGACTAATTGACTCCGAGTACTGTAAACGCTGGTGTTTGGGGGTTCTCCTTTTTTTTGTGTGGTATGTGTTTTTTGTTGGAACAGGAGCACACCAATAAGGTACATCACGAGTTCCAAAGATTGGCTATTGCGATGTTTGATTTGCCCTCTAGCGAGGAGGTAACCAGCAAGTATATAGCAACTAAGTGGGAGGCGGTGGTGTGATCGTTGTTCGCTTAATGATTGCTAATTGAATACAGCATTGTCTGAGGGCAAATTTCACCTTTTTTTTCGCTAAGCTAAATGTCTATGAGTCTATTGTTGAAAAAGAAAGAAGAAGATAAACAGAAATTAAAGTCAAAGCTTCTGACGTGATTTTCGAGAAAAATAAAACAAACTTGAGAATTGTGTAGAATTGCTGTAATTATGCAAAAGTTGTGTTCAAGTTCTCGATCTCACGTTTTCTTGGGAAATTATTTATCTCATGAGATTTGTTGGTCCATTTGTTATACAAAAAAAGAGAAATGTTCGTAATGGGGATAAGAAGGGAAGTCATTTGTTTTTTTTCATTGTGATGGCTGGGTAGAGAGAAAAGATGAATAAATTTTATGCAAAACAATCAAGAAGTTGTGTTCTTATTATTATCTGTAAATGTCATAATTTAGATTTGGAAAGTCGGTGAAAAAATATTGTGGTACTTAATTGCTTTGTAGTAATCAAACAGAGCTATGCGAGCTGTCAAACTCATTACTTATGTTGACATTTCACCACCTTTTCATCGATTTTAAGGTCGCGTATGACAGTATCTACAGAGACGAACTGTATATAGTTGTGTCTTGTTTTGGCATCCCTGCCAAGCTCGTTCGCTTGTGCAAAATGACGATGGAGAACTCACGTTGCGCCATCAAGGTTGGCAATGAGCTTACGGAATCTTTCGATGTAAAAAAATGATTCCGACAAGGCGATGCACTGTCATGCGATTTCTTTAACATCGTTCTTGAGAAGACAGTGCAAAACTCCACCGTCAACACCAGAGGCACTATCTTCCAAAATTATGTTCAACTTCTCTAGTACGCCGATGATATTGATAAAATGGGAAGAACACAGCGTGATGTCAATGGCGCCTATGTGAGACTTGAGATAAAAGCGGCATGGGTTTAGCGGTAAATGAGGGAAAAACGAAGTATATCGTCGGCTTAAGTACAAAACCACGTAACTCCAAATTTCAAGATTTTTTTTTTTTTGCAGAAATAGGTAATTTAAGTAGGTAAGCATGTCCTAAAACCGTAATTTCTTGGTAATTACGGTGAAAAACGGGTAAACATTAGTTGAAAAAACATTTGCACATTGGTTTATCATGGGCACACTCCACGTTTTTTCCTCCTCCTGTAAAATTTACCTTTTTGGAGTTACGAGGTTTTGTACTTAAGCCGACGATATGCTGTCTTTGAGGAAGGACAGCCAACACCGACGCCGACGGCTTGGACAAAACGTCAGAATAGACTCAACTTTGTCTACCTAGGCTCCGCTATAAATACGGACAATAACACTAGCGCCGAGATCAGACGAAATATAACTCTTTCTAATCGCTGTTTCTTTGGGCTGAGAAAGCAATTGAGTGGAAAAGCCCTCTCTATATCAACTATAAGGTAAAACTATTTAACATCCTCATCATACCAGTCTTGCTGCATGGTGCAGAAGCTTGGGCCTTGACTAAATCGAATGAATGTGCCTTAGGCTGTTTCGAGAGGAAAGTTCTTCGGGTCATCTTTGGACCCATGGGCATGGAGAAAAAAATACAACAGCAAACTTTACGGGTTGTACAACGACGTGGACCTAGCCAGAAGGGTCAAGGTCCAGAGCCTCAGATGTCTCAGTCATTAAGAGCGGATGGACACCAATTCTCCGGCCGGGAAATCCTTCGACACTATTCCCGAGGGACGAAGAAGGAGAGGAAGACTGCAACTCAGGTGGCGCACCCAAGTACAAGAGGACCTCAACAAACTTGGAGTGCAAAACTGGAGACAGCTAGCGAAGGACCGAACTGACTGGCGGAGACTGTTGGTTGAGGCCCAAGTCCACAACGGACTGTAGCGCCACCTTAAGTAAGTAAGTAGTCTTTTTGTTCGTTCAGTTACTCACATTACTTTACGTTCAGTCGTTCACGAGGAGTAAATGAAATGAAAAAAAAAGATTAAACTTAAGTCAGTTTCCGATCTCCTTCGTTCTCTAATCTCTGGTACATAGGTTAGATTTAGGGGCTGACAGTTGATGCTTTTACCGTCACACTTAGATCAATACAGATCCATTGTGATACCCGCGAGTATTGCTACTCAAGCTAATAAGAAAAACCTATGTGTTCAGTTAGTCAAGCCATTTAGAGGCCTTGACGAAGTTCAGGATGCTAGTACCTGGCGTACTAGAGAGTTCTTCTAGATGCCCGAAGAAAAAGTTGCCAAGCAGTTTCTTCCTTTGATGGGAAAGTGCGGGACAGTGACACAGAAAGTGCGAAGTGTCATCATGCACCTCCTCGTCACCGCATCCTCTGCATAGATCATCTGAACTGATTCTCATCTTTTTCATATGATAACCTAACAGATTATGTCCGGTGATTATGCTTACAAGGGATCGAAGTGTGTGGCTGCATAATTTTTTCCGTTCTTTGTTTGTTAAAACAGGGCCAGATCTTTCTTGTTGTGCCGAAGGTGTCAAGAAGATTCCACCTTTCATCGGCCTTGATAGTTATTCTTTTTGAGATTTCCTGTTTTAAATAACAGGTAGGGGTGCTAACTAGCTGAGCTTGGCTTACGTCAAGTATTGACCCTAATCTTGCAAATTATCGGCTTTCTCATTGCCTATTATATCGCTGTGGCCTGGGACCCAGTAGAGTCTAATGTTGTGCTGTGCGCCAAGAACCCTAAGCTCTTCGCGGCAGTATGAAACAAGCTTTGATTTTACCTCAGTTGCAGTAATCGCTTTTATTGCCGCTTGGCTATCAATGTAAAAGGTGATATCAGCTCGTGGTATCGCCATCATTGATACCTTTTTAGCAACTGTTGTCACTGCCAGGACCTCCGCTTGGAAGACGCTACTGTAGTCTGGAAGCCTTAGCGAGGCGGTTAACTTGAGAGATTCGGAATAGAAGCCTACTCCTACACCAGTGTCCATTTTAGAGCCATCAGTATAGATAGCTATTGACGACTCACTGGAGTACGGTATATTATCTATCCATTCCTCTCTGCTTGGGAAGGCAGCCTGGAATGGTTTGTGAAAATCAAGTTCGGGTATTTTATAGTCTGTTGTAGTACTAGATATGACCCATAACTTTATGAAGGATCTGGGCATGTCCTATGGAACTGTTTTTCCAGACTTTAGTTTGACTAAGTCTCAGGGCACTTTTGGCCGCAGATTCTTGAACAAATAGGTCTATGGGAATAAGATTGAGTATAACTTCCAGTCCCGCAGTTGTAGTGGATCTCATTGCCCCCGTAATGCCAGTGCACGCACGTCTTTGAACTTTTGTCAAAGTTTTCAGGTTCGTGCTCTTTTCTAAAGCTTTCCACCATACCAAATTACCGTAGGTTAGTATTGGTCTAATTATTGCCGAATACATCCATCTGATAATTTTAGGGTTTGGTCCCCAGGTTTTCCCGAAAATTCTATTTCAGGAGTAAAAGGCAGTCGATGCCTTTTGAATCTATCTTTGGTGTTCAGGCCCCAGTTTAGTTTTTTATCTAAGATCACACCGAGGTACTTTGCGTGATCAGAGATTTTGAGAGGGCAGCCTTCAATTGAAGGTATTTTAAAATCGGGTATTTTGCGTTTGTTAGTAAATAGCACTAGTTCTGTTTTATCTGGATTGACTGTCAGCCCACAGTTCTTAGTCCATTTGCTTACCAACGAGAGGGCGTATTCTGTTTGTTCACTGATAGTGGGCCGGAACCTGCCAGTCGCAAGTAATGCAAGATCATCAGCGTAGGCTACTATCCTTACTCCACTTGATTTCAATTTAGAGAGTATGCCGTTCATGACAAGAATCCAGAGTAGCGGTGAGAGAACTCCACCCTGGGGGTGCCCCTGAATGTGGTTACTCTCACCCTTTCCTCCGCTAGTTCAGAGTTAATTTGTCTCTTTCTGAGCATACACATTATCCACTGCGTTATTGCCTTTTCGACTTTGTGGTCGTCCAAGGCTTGCTTCACTGTTTCGTTCTTCACATTATTGAAGGCTCCCTCAATATCCATCTCTGGTACATAGGTAGGTTTTTGTTTGGGATATGGCAAACGTCAAAAGTGAATTAGCCATGTTCAGGTTAATGATAAAATGCAAACGTTCAATACAAACATGTCTAGCTTTTTATTTTGCGTTCATAAAAATCAAACGCCCAAGTTATTTCGCTACTTTTTTATCCTCAAGGTTCTAGAACTCGATTTTATCGCTTGATTGGCAAGCAACAGGTGCTTGCTATTAACCTCTCAATCCATCAACACACGAATCGCTTAAGTTATAAAACAATATCAGTAAACAAGCTCCATGGGCACGATACTTGACCCTCCCTAGTTTGAATAGAGCACGTCAATTATCCTTTAACCATTAAGTAAAATCATTAAATTGGTTTTTAAGAGCTTCACCCAATTAGCAAATGCTTGAAAAGAAATTCCTGCTCCTATAAAATTTTCAATTTTCATCCGTTAATGATTTCCCAAGCGCGTAACTGCCCATCCCATCTCATGCCACCCACAGCTTTCCTTCTACAACTCCAAACTTGTTAAAACTCCTTCATGAACATGAACAATAATAATAATCATAAGCATCGTTGGTCGACGATCAACAGCAGCAGCAGCGGTTGTTAGCTGGAGTGACTTTGACTTGCAACAGCAACAGCAGCAGCAACTACCTAATCCAAAGTCTTGTCTAATCCCCGAGCAAAAAGAAAGAAGCAAAAACAAAAAATCAAGCTAAAGTAATAGATTTATTAACATTGTGTTCCACGTCGTCGTCGTCATCGTCGTCCATTGGGCGATGCTTCTTTGGATTCACAAGCTAATTATACCTACCAATTTCTTCTGTATAGGTATACAGCAATGAACCCCCTTGTAGCCCCTATCTTTGGAGCAAAACTGATTGCCACACCAAGTCGTCGTCGTATACAACTCCCCATTTGCGAGGTCAAAGAACTATGCACACATTCAGCCAGAAAGCTGGGTGCTAGTACTGGTGCTGGCTGATGATATGTTGTGATGGCTCGATGTTTGTTTGTCGTTGTTTGTTTCAGTAAAATACAAAAATAGGGTTATGCCGAGCTGTATGTTGCTGTGTGGCTGTTGCTGTTTCATTTGGTTAGTCAGTTGGACGAGTCGACACCATTTCTCACTCCACCGAGGGAAACCTATAAATAGTTTCACTATCGCACCACACAAAATGCAAAGTGCAAAACTATATTGCTCTGCCGATGCCGGCTCCAAAGAACCTACCTCAATATGCGCTTGTTGTCGCAGCCAAAGCTGGTGTATAGACATGGGGCACAAACCTATACTATCGACACAGTACGCGCATGGAACACATAAAACTGCTGTTGGAGAAACACGAAGAGAGGAAGAAGACCAGATTTCCTGGATATTATGCTGTGTACTGTGAAATTAGATTATACAACGCAACGCACTGGGTGCAGAACTTATGTTGGTATCTATATGAGACCCCAGGCCACGAAAAACAGCTGGACGGAGGGATGACTACTTTTTTTTGCATGTAGTCATTCGTATACAAAACTGTCGGAACCAGATGCCTTTGCAAAGTGGTCAAGAGGTCAGTGGAAGCTTGATTGTGTGATAGCCAGCGTCTGCATTTATGTCGAAAACAACATGAGAGTGAGAAAGAGCGAGATAGAGGACAATAAAACTGTGTAATCGCTAATTACTGGTCCAAGGTTAATCCGGATCAAAGAAGTTTTGAATTATTGCTGGTGGATTGTTATCTGTTTGGTCGAGGGAATTTTGTGATTGTGATTGTTGCAAACTTGTCCATGAGCTAAGTTGGCAGTTGTGCACGATCAGTCACATGATCGCACTTGCTTTTGCCCGGACAAAGAAACAAAAAACTCAAAATTGCTTCTTTTGTTAAAGTTTTTTTTTTTCGTTCTGTAAATATTTGGTCGTAATTTTTGTACATATTTGCGTTTGGGTTGATATTTTGCAAAGAAGCGATGATGTCAGAAAAAGTGAATGTTTGCTCTTTTCTGCACCACAAAAGCCAGCACAGAAGTAAATAAATTTGCAAATGAATTAACAACAATGTGAATATTGATCAATATTTGCTATTTTTAGGTGTGGACTTTCGTTAGAGTGTTAGATTCCACAGGGGTGACCTGAGTCACCAATTATTTTTAGCTTCCTATTCATTTGTTTTGACCAAGGAAGATCGGTTCTCTTCTTCATTCTGTTTGGAAATAGATAGCTTTATTGCTAGTACCCAAAATGTCACTTCCGAAACGTCATTGCTCATTATTGAAATTCGACCTCCGAAACTTCAAAACTTTGCCCGCTACTTATGATACTTTATAGGAACTGTAACGAAAATCTGCTGAAAGGCTGCGGAATAGAGGAGTAATTATTGAATATAGATTTTAGTTCTCGAGAGGCTATTTTCATTACGTCTGTCATCCATTATGGCTAAAACACAAACAAGCTTTAGCTTTGGCTTCGCTTGATGAAAAATTACAACACAAATTTTCAACATAAAATGACAATGCGGAGTTTTCGTCGAAGCAGCTTCAACAAATTCTAATATACTACCAGAACGTTAATGGGCTAAGGACAAAAACCAACAAGGTTTATAAAAATATGAACTGTATTCCTCACTACGTTATTGCATTAACCGAAACATGGTTGAATTCTTCTTTTGTAGATTCTGAGCTATTTGACAACACGTACCAGGTTTTTCGACGAGATAGATACAATCAAACTGATACAGATACTGTAGGTGGAGGCCTTTTGATTGCAGTTAGAACTACACTTTTATGTTCGCTAGTTAATGACTTCCCGCAGTCCTTCTTAGAACTACTTTGCGTAAAGGTGAGAACGTTTTCTGGTTCTCTTTATATCATTGTAACATATATCCCACCAAACTCAAACAACGGAATCTATGAAAATCTGATCAGCTCCATCGAGACTATTTATGAAATGATGGATACAAATGATGAAATAGTTGTTTTAGGAGACTTTAATCTTCCCAATTTGGAATGGTGCCGGTCAACTGATTCCTTTTAATGCCCAGAATACAAGCGAATTTTGTTTAATTGATGGAATGGCTTCTTTTGGCTTAAGTCAGCTCAATGGAATCAGAAATGTTAATGAAAGAGTGCTGGATTTGGTCTTTTTCTCAGACATGATGAATTCGGATGCAGCCGTCATTCTAAGTGACTCGAAACTTGTTCATGAAGATCGTCACCACCCGGCTATAACCGTTTCTTTGAATTTATGTATATCTAATGTTTTAAATGCTAGTAACAATCATCTTAAATTTGATTTAAAAAAATGTAATTTTGCACATCTTTTTGACTTATTACTCAACCAAGATTGGGATATAATATTTTTAAGATTATGTTTGGATGAAATGACCTTGAAATTTTATGAAATTTTATTTGACTGCTTTTTAGATACGTGTTATGAAGTACCATGGTTTGATTCAAATTTAAAATCACTAAAAAATAAACGCAATAAGGCATGGTTAAAATATAATCTACATAGGGATGATGAGACACTTAGAACCTATCAATTTCTCCAATATGAGTTTGTGAGCTGTTCAAACTATCTCTAAGGTGAATTTATTTCTAAAACAGAATCTGAAATCAAATCGAACCCCAATCTATTCTGGAATTATGTGAAAAAGAAGAGAAAATTCGACGGTTACCCAGCGACAATGAAGTTCGAAAATTCATCCAGTCACTCTCCAGAGACTATTTCGAATATGTTTACTGCTTATTTTAAAAGTGCCTTTGAAGACTTTCTTCCAACAGACACTTCTTCCTCGTTTTCTCCTCTTATTGACGAATATCCACATCTGAATTCAATTAACTTCGCTATTTCTGAAGAGTCTATTAAAACTAACATCTTGAAACTTGACGACTGCTTTAGCTCAGGACCGGATGGTATACCATCTTTCATGTTGAAAAAATGTGTGTCCTACTTATCCTACCCGTTATTTCTTCTTTTCAACGAGTCATTAAAGTGTTGTTCATTCCCAGATCTTTGGAAATATTCTCATCTTACGGCAATTTATAAAAAGGGTCCTTGGGACTTAATAACAAATTATCGTCCTATTGCCAAGCTTTCCGCTATTCCTAAATTGTTTGTGATATCCTGTCTTTTCACTGTTCTTCTGTTATATGTGACAATCAACATGGTTTTGATAAAAAGAAGTCTACAATCACTAATTTATTGAACTTTTCTACTTATTGTTTAGATGTATTCGACAAGCAATCGCAAGTTGACTGTGTGTTCACCGACTTCAGCAAAGCATTTGATAAGCCTAATCACGCAATTCTTAAAAAAAAAACTTAATAAATTAGAACTCAGCAATCATTTTGTATTGTGGATATCGTCATATCTTAGAAATAGAATCTATAGTGTATGGTTTAAAAATAAATGTTCTCATCAATTTATTATCAATTCTGGAGTACCACAAGGGAGTCATCTCGGTCCCCTACTTTTTATATTGTTTATTAATGACCTTCCTTCTATATTACAAAGCTCGATGACATTAATCTACGCTGACGACGTAAAAAATTTTCGATCAATTAACAGTATCACTGATTGTGAGCTTCTTCAAGACGATCTAAAGAGATTTTGGGAATGGTGCAACAATAATAATCATTTGACTTTAAATATAGACAAGTGTAAGACAATGAGTTTTACACGCAAAAAAAATTTATTTATTTTTGAATACGCGTTGAATTCGTCACTTTTGTGCAGGATATCTAGTTTCTCTGATCTTGGAATATTGTTAGATCCAAAACTAACATTCACTGATCATTATAATTATGTCATAAAAAAAGCAAATAAAACACTTGGTTTCGTCAAAAGGTTTTCTCGTGAATTTCGTGATCCATATGTTATTAAAATTCTTTTTATATCTTTTGTAAGGCCGATTCTTGAATACGGTTGTGTCGTAAGGGCACCTTACCACACCATACATATCTATCTATTTTGTCTCCAAATATGCTTGTAGATTGAATTTCAACACAAGCCGAACAAGTCTGAGAAGAAATATTACTATTTGTCCCATTTTTAGCAGAACAAACTATGGCACTAACAGTCCTCTAAATCAGTTAGTAAGAAACTATAATAAATTCTCAGTTCAGGTCAAATGACAACATTAAATCTACAAATTTTAAATTTAATTTTTATGCATTAAGTGGTTAAAATTGTTTAAATATTAAAAAAATTAGATGTAATAAAATAATAACATTGTAATGATAAGTTCCTATATTTAAGAAATATTGTAATTGTAGTTTAATTGTAATGCTAACGTTAGTATTTAACGTATTTAATAAATAATTGACGTTTATGAGTTCAGCTATAGGAATTCAATGCATGCTATCACAATGAAGCTTCGACCTCCCGTTTCGTACGTAATATCACGTAATGTTACTGAATATTTTTCTTTGTCTGACAGCTTAACAGCTGCAAAAAAGTCAACAGACAGAATTCATTTTTTTTTTTTTAGAGATGATGATGGAGGGAGAAATGTCGTTCAAAATAAACTCGAGAGGGGTACAACTTATTGCAGACCAAGACAAAGCTTAAGCGTGTTAGTGTTTCAGCCATTTTCCATTTCGCCGAGCTGTCAGTTGTATTTTCGCTGACATTTCGTTACAGTACTCTAATACTATACGGGAAACATTACTTTGAAGTGCATTCCTGTTTTTTGAAGTACCAATAATAGTACTTTGAAGTACCAGTCCAATTCTTTCAAGTACTAAAACAAGTACTCCCAATTATCAAGTTCTGTTTCTGTACTTTCAAATATCAGTAGTCGGTACCAGATTTCCAAGAACATAAAGCTGGCTCAAAAGTACTAACATCTAATTCCTACACCTAAAAGTACTTATAAGTACCGGATTACTCAAAATCCTTGCAGCTTTTACAGTGTAAAATTCAGGCCTGTGCTTTCTTGAATGTAAAAATTATGTCTTCTCCCTTTTTAAGTCAAAATTGTTAAACATGACAAATAGCTAGCGGGTTGTTTCCTAGGTCTGTTAATTGATCACGACTCACTCTCGCACACATTCAGATGGAGAAAAACCTCCTAACAACTAAAAATCTCTTGGACATCGTCCAAAGATTGCGAAATTTATCTCCGAAGAAATTAACCCATAAATTTCCTTTTGTTATCAGATTTTGGCATCGAGTCAGTTAATCTTCTCTTCTTCTCTCTTCGATGACATCGCAAATTACCGTCTCCTTCTTTTCAATAATAAGGTTTAATTGACTTCCGACATTAATGTTAAATGTCTACCCTGCGCCTTCGTATAGACTATAGATAAAGAAGTAATCCCAGTGCCACGAGCAATATTCTAACCACCCAAAAGCAATAAACCTTCGAAGATCCGACTAATTTGTAAACTTTCCTTAGCAATAAATTTATTAATTCATCCCCCGAGGATATGCGAAGTGTTTAAAAAGATATCTTTTCGGGAAAAAACCACCTTTTCCGGCTGTTCCCACATCGTTCCTCATCCTTGATTTATCCAAATCCACCTTCAAAAATTTATTTTCCACCCTAACATCTCGAATAAATCATATCCTTTACAATAAAATCCTAGAACACGAAACCAAGTTCAACAAGCACGCCAAACCGCAATGGAGGATACAGATACTTGTTGCAAGGGCATAAATGTATACTTAACCACATCAAAGGGCGTTCCTGTTTCATTTTTTGTTCAAAGAGTCGTAATTTTCAAAGGAAATCAAGTTCCAGCATCCAGCCGCCATGGCTCTATTTAACGATTCACAAAATTACAAGGAACCATCCCAGGGGTGTCGGTCTGGCAGTGCGGAACACGCGGTAACTCATCTTTCTTTCCGCACCGCCATATAGCCTTCATCCATTTTTTATTGCAAATCAAAGAATTTGCATTCAGTCGCTCTGGCAAGTCCGTATAATGTGTGTCTGTGTGTGTGTTGAAGTTTCGAATGAATTATTGTTCATGTTGTTCTGAGAGCTGCTGCTGCTACTAGTGCTGATGCTTTTGTTGTTAACATTGTTGTTCAATCCAAGCTTCTTTAGATCTGGGCCATTAATCGGTCCCCACGCCTCTGATGTCCCGCGCCCGGTTCCGATTCGATTCTGACGTTTGGGCGAGATCTGAGTAGGTTTGTTTGTGAATATTTTGTTTAAAGGTCCATTTGCAGTTCTGTTTGTCTCTGTGTTGTGTTGTGGTAGCCCAGAAAGCCAACCGACAAAAAAATTATTAACAAGGCTAGCCACTGGCGCGCATGAAAATTGGTGCAAGGTTGTGTAATAATAAATGCGAGAGAGTGGGACGAGCATTATGAGGCTTTAAATTTAAACTTTAATACCACAAACGGGTTTTTTCCTTGCAGTTCCTTCCAGTGGCTGACTGAAATGGGAAATTGTATTCGGTGGTTCGGTGTTGTTCTGTTGTCGCTGGGGGAAGCTTGGCAATAATTTAGTTGCAAAGAGCTCATTTGGGCCAGAGGAAGTGGAATTGCTGTGTTTTGTTTCATTCTCATAACAGCAGCTGGTATAATATTCAGAAAATTCAAATACAGCCCGCTACTTCAAAAATCCTGTGGCCGGGGGATGAGACGTGAGAGAATATTATTTGGCTAGGATTTGAATTGTCTCTGCTCCTTTTTTGTTTTCGCCTAGATGATGATGATGGAGAAAAACTTTTGGCATGATGATGCGGATTTTGTTTTACCATCACCTGAATAAATTATTTTTCCATTTTTTTGTGCTCGTGTTATACTTTTTCTGTTTGCTACTGAACAGAGACTTTATGGGATTAAAATGGTTTTGCGGTTTGAATGGCTTCCGGAATTTATGCCAGAGGAAGTCACACTATAGCTTTGCAATAATAGAAATAGCAGACAAAAAACACAAGCCTGGTGGAAAAAATGTGCGGAAGAACTAGTTCAAATGCCAAAATCTCCCAATACATGAAATAGATATCTGCGGCTTCATTTCTTTGGAAAAATAAATCTTTTAATCTTTGGATGATATCCAAACGGAATAATGTTGGTTTGGTTCTTGTCTCTGAGCGATGGTCGATTTGATGAAACATTTGCCGCAGTGAATTGTGCCAATTCAGATCAGCAAAACTGTCACAATCCTTCAAGCAAGTGTAAACCTGTTCCCGCACAGGGCAGTGTGTAAAACTCCTCAAGTTATTTAGTACACCAAATTCAAGGCTCAAATCCCCGTTAGCCAAAAGTACAACTAAGCAATATTAATTGGATTATATGAATCATCAATTTTGTCAAATATTTACTCATTCCTCTCTGATGGAACACGTTTCTACATGCATAAATATTTGATAACTTTAATGGAATACACCGAGACCAAAGTGGGTTTATACAAAGCAACGATGACACGCACGATGCCAATGGACGAGAAACCTTCAAACAAAATTGCATTCGCAAATATTGTACCGATGAAATTTATATCGTTGACCTGATAGTCAGTCGGGTTTAGTTGTATTTTTGACAGGTATCATTTTTATTTTACCAAAAAAATGGTTTTTGGTGTTCTATTGGCAGCAAAACATGAATCAAACAGTTCTCTCTTGGTGTTTTGACAGTTGATGCCATTGATGTGATTGTTGAGATAAAAGAGTACATAATATTGAGACCGGAAAGTTTCATATGTCAAATGGAACATGGTGAAACTATTTGATTAAGTTTGAACATTCCAGCAAACATTTAGACACTTAGACACACAATTAGACAACTGATTATACGACAAATTCGTTTGACAGCTTAAGTTTTTCTTCTCGTTTATAATGCTGTCTGAGGAAATATTCTATCTCGTTCTTTTGACAGTCGATTTGACGGTTAAATATTAGATTAGAATTGATTTTATTCATAATTAATACAATTAATACAACATTTTAATATAAAACAAAATCATTAGACATGGCTATCTGCCGTCTGCCGAATTGACTATTTATATACTTTTACAATATTATTTATTTTTTAAATTTGACTTTAAATTTTATAATTAGCGATTTTCAATTTATTTTAATTAACAATTATCACATAATAATAAGAATAAAAAGGTGTTTCATCAAAAAAGTCCTTGTAAGATTCTATTTCGATATCTTAAAGCAATTGTACAGAACTGATACAGTTTAGAAACATTCATTTGATTTAATTCGAATATGACTTCCTCAATGGTTAGAAAATCTTTTCCAAAGATACATCTTCTCGTTTCTCTTAGAGTAGGACACTTTCCCAAGAAATGCACCACGTCTTCCCTCTCCATCCTGTTGCATATATTACAGATGACTGGAAGATCTGCTCTGTGAGGTATATAAGTAGTTCAGGTTTAGAATTTCAGCTCGTAGTCTGACCATCATTGATATTTCCCTGACACTAAGCTCATCACGGAAGTAGTTTAACTGCTGCAAATTGTGGTTCAGCTGGCAGTAGACCGTACGATGTAAGGAGTTTGAAGCTTCATCCATGTACTTGGTTCTAGCTGCTTCATCTACCTTGAAAATAATTTGGTACATGTCCTTTTTTAATTTGGAAAGGTCCTCGACATTACAAACCAAATTAATTCCACAATTTTCTGCCAATTCAAGCCATTCGCGATACCATCCACTCCTTGAATTGATAGCCTTAAGAGCTGCTATTTTGGGTAAACGATAGTCTGCCAAATTTAAGCTTCTAATTATGTAATCAACTTGCAGTTTTAATGTTTTCACAAAAAGTGGAGAAATTCCCGTTTCTAGCATTATGACATAGTTCGGTGTGTTGGCCGGCAAATAGAATGCTCTTTTAATGTAGAAGCGCAATAGCTTTTCAACCATCTCATAACATTTACTTCCCCAAGTTTGTGCAGCGTAAAGCATAATGGATTCTGCTACTGTTTCAAAAATTTTGTATTTGCTACTATGAGCCACAGATTCGTTCGTGAAACATCTTTTCCATGTGAGGTTTATCGCCATTTTCGCTTTATTAAGCTTTTCACTAAAGTTTTTCTCCATACTTAAGTTCTTCGTGAAGGTAACTCCTAAGTACTTAAACTCTTTAACCACTTCAATCAATTCTCCATTGAATTTCCACTTTTCGTTTGCGCAATTTCTCCCTCCATGTTTTTTAAAGATCATCACTAGGGCAACCAAAAATATGCTCTATAAAAACCATTTATAGCGCTTTAAATATGCTCTAAAAAGCCAATTATATGCTCTAAAAATATGCTCTAAAAATTTTTGAAATAGCGTAAAATCTTAAATTTTGAGTTTTTTTTATAGTTTATTGACTTGTCAAAAAAAAAAAAGACAAATAAAAGAACAAAAAATAAAATAAAAAATAAACATAAAAAGCTAAATAAATACCAAAAATCAAAAATGAAAATATAAACCAGAATAATTAAAAAAAAAAATATTTGTTTAAATTTTGTTTGCACTTAAGGAAAACAGTTTTACTTAAAAAATTTTCTCTGAAAACATTTTTGTAGGTACATCATCCGCCAGTTTTACGTGCAAACCTTAATGCCATTATTTCAGATGCAGTTTTTTTTTCTACAAATAAATTCTGCCATAATATACAATTTGAGCCCTCTTATTTTTCTGAAATATCGATAATTTTATTTATTTTTTCGTTATTGGAGTCGATGGTATTAATCTAACTTGGGCATCGATCAATAATTTTATGTTAGCCAAAGGCCGCTTGTTTCCAGTTGTGCAATGCATTTTTATAAAAATGTATAATTGGATGATAGAAATATCAAGTCACGTTTAATGCCACTTCTTTAAAACAATTTTTTAACACCTCGTATTTCATGTAGTGTTTCGAAAAAGCTTTCCACTTTTTTTTTTAAACATTTCTACACAGTAAACTGCTTCCCTCCAAGATACCCAATTAGTCGTAATCGTTTGCGAAGGAAGTGGTGTTTCCGGTGCAATATCCTTGAATACCCTTATTCTTGACGGAGCTTTTAAACACTTTTTTCACGTTTGCGATGAAAATATCAACTTCTGGAAATTGACCTCGAAGTGTTTCACAAGTTCTATGGAGCCTGTGGGCCTCACAAGTGACATGCGTTACTTTTGGATAAAATACTTGAATAGCATCGCGAATTTTTCGAAAAAAAGTTAAAAAAAAAAAAATATTTACTCTAACATTTGCAACAAAAATTACAAATAATGATGAAATATGCCAAAATATGCATTTTAAAGCAAAATATGCAAAAATATGCATTTATAACAAAATATGCTAAAATATGCTCTAACGAATAGGGTCCAAAATGTTTGTTTTTTCATGAAACGTATTTCTATCTTGTCAATTGTCAAATTCGACGTTCCAAAAAAAACATGCTCGAGCATATTTTTGGTTGCCCTAATCATCACTTTCGACTTCTCTAAATTGACAATTAATCCCCAACGTTTGGAATATTCGTGTATCCGATTAATCATTAGTTGAAGTGATTCTGGAGTATATGCGAGCAGTACAATGTCGTCTGCAAATAGCAGAGCTTTAATCAGCGTCCCCGCATAAACAATACCTCCGGGCAACCAGTCGATTAGATCCTCTATGAATATTGCAAATAAAAGCGGGCTTAGTGTGCAACCTTGCCTAACCCCTGATGCAAATTGGAACCAATCAGACTTTTCTTCACCATTCCACACAGCAGCTCGAGTGTCTTCATATATGTTTTCAATTAGTCTGCCAAACTTCAGAGACATTCCTTTTTCGAACAGCTTATAGATTAGCGACTTACGATCCACAGTATCGAACGCAGCTTTGAAGTCAATGAAGAACACGTAGAGTTTTTTGTCTTGGTCTAAGAATGAATCTGCAATACTCCTCAGCACAAATATATGATCAACAGTTGAATACCCTTGTCTAAAGCCGGCTTGAAATTCTTTTAATTGTTTATTTTCTTTTATCCATGTTGACAGTCTTCGTTGCATTATTGCGGTAAATATTTTATAGGATGCATTAAGAAACGAAATTCCCCGATAGTTTGCTGGATCCGATGCACATCCTTTCTTGTATATAGGAAAAATCAGTGCTTCCTTGAACTGAAGAGGTATCACGCCTGTTTCAAAAACATTATTGAACAAGAGAGCTAAACTTTCAAAAAGGCCGCTATTCGCGTATTTATAGAGTTCGGCTGGTATTCTATCAGACCCTGGTGCTTTTCTATCTTTAAGGCCCTCAGCTGCCAGTTTCACCTCATCCGGAGTTATTCGTTGATCAAGGATTTGATTTTCGACTCCTGGAGCAGCATAATGAATGACAACCTGGTTCATAACTGGATTAAGGAGCATATTTAAGTGCCGCGATAAAACATCAGAATTAAGGTGTCGACCAATTGTGTATTGTACACCGTTAAGTTTCCATGCCAATTGCCAGAATTCAGCCGAATTTCTGCAGCACGCCAGTTTTTGGGCTTCCATTTCAAAATATTTTTTCTTTTTATGTTTGCATAGCTCTTTAAACAACTTGTTTGCTTCCATGTATTGTTTTTTGTTGAAATTATTGCTGTTGCGCTGGAAAATTCGCAACCACGCAAATGATTTCTGCCTTGTATTTAGACACTCACTATCAAACCATGGTTCGACAAATAACTTAGTACCTTTTCTCTGCTGGTTCGGGGCCGTCCATAAACTACGTCACGCTGAATTTAGCTGTTTTGACCCCCTCCCTCCCCCGGTGTCACGCTTTGTCACACTTGCTTTAACCCCCCTCAAATATTACGTCACAAAACAAAGAGCCCCCCCCCCCCCCTTAACAAAAAAAAAAATTAGTTGATAGAACACAAATTTCCAAACATAAAATATGTCTCATATTTTTTGTTATAATTCCATTTTTTTTAATAAAAAAATAAAATAAAGTGGCAACAAACTTACGTTTTTTAGTCTAACTTTGGCGAACGTCACGTTAGATGTAGACCCCCCCCCTCCCCCCTTGTCACAACTTGTCACGCTCAGCGTGACCCCTCCCTCCCCCCTAAGTGCGAACGTATTTTATGGATGGCCCCTTCGAAATAGGATATGCTGTTTTAATCACATTTTCTAGTTGATCAAAGTTGGCTATTTCTTGATTTCTTAACAAGTTTTCTAAGTTCTCTCGATAATTGTTTCCTTTTGCCTCTAACCACGCTAGTTAAATATTATGTCTTTCAAAAATAAATTAAGGTGGAATTAAGTGGAATTTAAACGAAACTTCTCCGAATTTCAAACAATCATTCATCGACTGGACTATAAACACATCACCCGCACCGTCCAAAGCTAGTTAAATGTACATAAATATGGCGTACGTAGTTTTAATTAAAATAAATTAAATTGGTTGCTCACTACTCATCTATCTGGTCACCATAACCATCTATCACCGCCACAGCAGTATTTCCTATTTGATGTTATGCCGTCACGTTCCGTTTTTTTGTTTGGTTACCCAAACAGAACTAAATACAGTAGCGCCAAACTATAAAACAGACACATAATTAACATACAAAAACAATTAGCATGACACATTCTGGTGTGGATTAAGTATGAGTGTTTTTGTGGGACACAAAATGGAGACCTTCCCAAAATGAAAGCTTCAGCCAATGATTAATTGGGATGCATAAAGCGTCGCTCGTTGAATGCTTTCTGGTAAGGCTAAGACTACACTCTCCCACATTATTCAAATTAATAAAGGAAATTTAGATAAATTATTATAATTTAGTCGGTCCTGTCCAATGGTTGTCCGCTGGCAGTCAGGTAGATAATTGATTTCATAACTAGGTCACATGTTTTCATTTCCTCGTGAATAAGCAGTTTTAACATAATTTTCCCGAAGTCAATACTTGACCCTTAGAATAATTAAAAATGCTCAAGGCAGTGAAGGATAAAAAAGAATGATTCACTCTCTGATTGATGGTTGTGGTAATATTCGCAAGCCTTTTTATGTTCGTTAATTTGGCTACAAATTTAGCAACGGAATTAATTTCAAAACAAAAGCCGGGAGCCAAAGAGAAAAAAAGAGACAGACAATCTATGAGCAAGCCCAAAGATGGCCAGTTATTGGAAGATTAATATATTCATTAAGTGTCTGTGACGTGTTTAATGTATTCAGGAAGCTCCTTTCCTTCCTTAAAGACAGACACATCCTTAATGTCCAACTCTGCAGATGCGGTGGACAAGAAGCAAGGAACAAGAAGTGATTTATGAAATAGACCGACATAGGTTTTCCGGAGCAATCATAAATTCATCTTATGTTTTCTTCAAATAGAAGCATCACTTGGTGAGGCAAACAGTAAAGGTTTTTTGGGTTTGATAAGGTTTCCAGTTGCTGTGAAGTCGAAATTGGAAAATGAGACATAAACCTGGAGATAAAAAATGATGTTTGCCCAAAAAGGCAGAGATATCATCTTGTGATTTATTTCTATTGGATTAAGAGAAGATCCTATTTTTCATCTCAAGGTCCATAGCTTTGACTGAACTTGAAAAAAAGTCAAAATAAAATTATTAATGTATCCTTCTCTGACGTTCGAAACTTGCAGACATAATCGCCACCAAATACGTGTCTATTTCTGAGCGAGCTTTTTAATTGATGACTTTAAGTTGAGATGTCGCTTCTGGTCATAACATTTCATTACCATTTTGTTTCATGTTGATAGTGACAACCTGTCAAAACCACCATTGGCTGTCATTTTCACTTAACGTTCCTATAGTCTAAAAATTATGCTAGTGTAACTATTCTAAACTGTTATGGCATCGTATTCTCAAGTAAGTGTTAAATTCCTTCAGTGTTCTTAAAAAAGTGACAGGTGATTGAATAAGGATAGCAGCGATTCAACCTGTCAAAATGAATATACCCCACTTGATACAAGAATACATAAACATAAATCGCATAGAAACTACACAACAAAAATGACAGTTAGCCTAAAACTGTCAACTGCTAATTTGACATTGACATTTGATCGCTGCTTTAAAAAAAATCACAAACAAAATCAATATTTTGACAGACAAAAATGTCAACTTAAACCACACCAACCCCAACCTGTCACAGAATCGAAATCAAAAGAGATGACTTTCAAACCTTGATTTTGATTCCAGTAGCTGAATGGAAATCCCATGAATATTAAAAGATTAAATATCGATTCCGTATTGTCTTCAAACGACGAGAAGTCTTGTTTTATTTTAGTCTTCCATTCCGTTTCACAGTTTCATGGTGGAGAGAACAACAAAAAGGAATGTTTATCCAATATGCCATTGGTCCTTTTCCTATTCTCCATCTCCGGGAAAAAAATGTTCTGTCTGGAATTCGCTGAAATTGTGCGGCCATTGAGGATGACGACGATGACGATGATGATGGAAAACTCCAATGGTATTTGTTCTTCTTTCAATAACTTTCATTTTGTGAGTTTCGTTTGTCGTGATTCAACATTTTTTTCATCATGAGTCTTTGTACCTTTTTTTTGGCGTTTTTCTCGCAGGAGTTCTGAAGAGTATTGACCCTAGCCTCTGGCAAACATTTGGTTGATTCTTTTGTTTTATGAATTCGAGGCTTCAGTGAAAACGTTATGGTATCGTGTCGATGTTGTTGGTTCTGCTGGTTGCCATGTCTCTGGCTGGATCGTGTGTGACACGCGTTCCTCGCACCCCATGCTGTGTTAAAATAGAAAGCCAAATCGAAAAAAAAACAAAAATTAGCAAAACTTCTTCCCTGAGAGTCGCAATTGAATACGAATCGCAGCAGTCCAGAAAACGAAAAAAAAAATATATAAAAACAAACATACCTACCGACGACGATGACTACACGAACCGACATACCGCTTTCTTGCTCGAGCTCGGTTTCCTTTTTATTTTTGGGCTCGAATTGCATGACATCATCTGCTGCCACCCGTGTATGGAACTGTAATTTGCCAGAAAAAGAACTCGTAGATTTATATGTTGTTGAGAAAGTGATGGAGAAAAGAGGTGAAGTTCCAGCTGTCATGAATTTTCGCCACACGGATTATTTTTGTGTGTGGTGGCGTGTGAATGCACTTTAATGTTAAACATAAAACTTGTATTTATTTTATTGCGAACAGCCGCAACGTGATGGGGGACCTGTCATATTTAATAAAATGTTTACGATTTCTCTGTCATTGCGGTGAAGTTACACTTGAAATGGATATTACTCAGATGGAAAAAGTGAACAAACAGTTCTTAGTGTCAGACAATTTAACAACTCGTCTGAAATGACAGTTGGAAGCTCTTATTTAGAATTTGCAATTTTTTGTTGGAAAAATGTCTCGTTCGAAATTTCAAAAGTCGAAATGACAGATTTGTTGAATGTTGATAGATGACTTTAGTATCTGTCAACAGTCTATTAGTTTTAAAGGTTCCCTCCCCATCCTATTTTTGCAAGAACAAACAGGATTGAAAAGCAATTATAAGCCTCTTTCTCACAAAACAGAGGATTACATCGTCAGATTTTCAATCAAAATGAGAAAACCTCTTAACTTAATTAAATATGAATTCCAATTCCACAAAACACAAGGCAAACGAAGTCCCATTTGAGAACATATTTCAAGCTTTTGCGTTCTCATTTCCACTTCCACCAGATCCCCCAAACCTCTCATTCTCTCATTAATTTTCGATTTGACAGAAGACAGATATCTGTCAAAAATTAGATGCACGAAAAGTGTAATTTCCTGCTAAAAACTATCTCATAGTTTCCAGTCGAATTATAAATGCACAAAACTTTCTGTTTCCTCCTTCTGTCATCCTTTCGTAACGTAATGCTAAGTCAGAAGTTCAAAACTTTCGTTGATGGGCCAACATCAACATAAATTTGACGTTTTGGTTCCTAAATTCAACAAAGGGTGCCCCTATCTACATACAAAAGAGATAACAAAAAATACTGCAAGACATCAAGAAAAATACATTATCATAATTAAATTCCAGGCGAGATTAAAGTGATTGAATGTTTCGTCTGATTTGTTGTCGTTGTCCTTAGCCCTTCCCTTCGAATGAAGCTTGAGTTTACTGTTACTGTTCTGCAGCACCATACAAAGCACACCCTATTGATTCGACACAAGTATCCTAAGGTACCTCCAAGTACAAGCACTTACCAACAATTCAGTTTAAACAACCTGCCCTGAACCGGGCAGGTGGAAGGTTTTACGAGATCTCTTTACGACTCGACTTGGACAAGGTACCTACAACACCTGAATGGCCCAGACTTCTAATCTTTTTGATGTGTTTTTTTTTTCCTTTCTATGACAGACTTTTGAGATGACTGGCCAGGCCATGTTGCTTAACCCACAACACCAACAAAACTAACGAACCCTTCTTTTTTTCAATGCACAATATTCCGTTGGCCTTTGGAAGGGGAGAGCGCCTTGTTTGCCTTTGCAACAACGAAGCACCAGTTAAACAACCCACTTTCTGGAGCTCGTAGTATGGCCATAGTACGTACGTTCGTTCTTGTTAACGTAGTAAATAGGAATTTTAAACCGACTAGCTCTACTTTCCGCCTTTGGTCAGTTCAATGGCTGGACTCATTGCTTGCCCAAGCAGAAGTCAACATGCCTCTGTAATAGGATTTGAAGGTCTTATAATTCTAATGGATTTTATATGACCGGAGAGTGGGGAGAATTTGTGGAGAATAGAGAAAGACTGATAAGTACCCTGTTTGCGGTTTTGTAAAACGTAATCTTGAGAAAAAAATCAAGTGCCTTTATTGCCAACTGAGTTTAACTCAAAATTAAAAACAAAACAAGAGCTGAGTTGTCTGTTTGTAGATTTGGAGACATTTTCGTGGAGACTAATTAAATGCCAATTTGACAGTTTACACGAAAACGACTTTTCTAGTTCGATGACAGAAGTAGAAAGATGGCTGACAAATAACAACTGTCAGATTATTATTTCATATGACAGTTACACTTATTTTGCAGTTGTCGTTTTTAGGTTTGGAGACATTTTCGTGTAGAGTTTTTAAAAATCTTTTTGACAGTTTACACGAAAACGACTTTTCTATAGTGTGATGACAGAAGTTGTTCAAAGTGTAACAAGATGTTTGACAAATAAAAGCTGTCTGATATAATTATTTCATATGACAGTTACACTTTTTTGAACTTTAGATAGATTGTTCGCAGTTGGCAACACTATAAAGCAGTAAGGGTTGGAAAATAAAATGAAAAGTAAAACTAACGCCGGAAAATATAAAACTTGTAGAAAATGTTTTCTACCAAACTAGAAAAGAAGGTGCAGCCATTCGTCTAGACATGAGAAAAGTCTATTTGTGTTTCTCCGTTTCCCTGCTCCCCAAAAGACTGACAAGAATAACCGACAAAACGACGACGACGACGTCAAAATGGCAATGACATGGAATGGGTGTGATCCTTAAATAACTTTTCCATCTAATTCTTTTTTATTATTTGGTATGCGCGCTTTTCCGACAATTCTTATTCCAATTCCGACGCACACACATATTCTATTTTATTGGCTTCGTGATTAATTGAATTAATTTTATTGTCCGCGTGGCGGCGGTGAGGGCGGCAACGCGGCGACATGGCGATGATGGTGTTTGAACGCGCAAGGATTCATTTGATTCTTTTTAAGACGCTTTATTACAAGCTTATTAGGGATTAGATTTTGTTCGAGAGTGTGGTGCTTTATGTGTGATTGCAGGATGAGTCAAGAGGGTGTCAGTGGCAGTCAAAGATACCACCTTCTATTGAGCTATACAACAAAAGGCTTAAGGATGATGAGGCGTGTGGTGTTAGCTGAAGCAAACAAGTTCATTAAAATTTTATTGTTCTTGCCTACTGAGTGAGTTGTTTGGATCATTGGATTAAAGATGTCACAATGGTGAACAGGAGATTTTGTTATTTGAATCACGTAATTTGTGAATTTTGCTCTTTGTTGTTTTGGTGAAACGAATTTCACAATGTGTCTGGAAGGTGCGGGAGAGAATAGAGAATCAATGAGATTATGAGCTTTAACGGGGGTGTTGATTACATTTTTGGCCATTGATGCTCCTTTAATTTTAATTGTTATCGTTAGATAAGATGTTTTAAGTCATTTAAGGAGATTGTAATGGTGTGTTCACACGGCACGACTTTCAGACTTGAATGTACAGACTCGCATTTAATTATGTTCCGACTTAAGTCTGGACAGACTCTCTGCGGAGACAAAATGCAATCGAAGGCGTAGTCAAAGTTGGTGTCGCATCGTGTGAACCCACCATAAAAAGCGAATTCGATGGTTGGTATTTATAAGAACAACACAACACAACGGGACTCCATCGTCCTTATATCTCCCCTCTGGTAATGTGGTAAAGAGTCGTCGATATTTCGAAAACGATTTTTCTTCTCTTTTTTTTCAGTTCATGTTCACAGATGATTTCTGAAATGTTGCCGCATTAACGTATTTCTCTCTTTTTCTTCTTCTATCTCCTGCATCCTTCTTTAATATTCTCATTGCATAGTCAATAGTGTAAATATCTATTTGTTAAGTTTCATATCCTTTTACAAAATTCGTATCTACACAATTTCCTCGCACGTTATTCATCCCCAAGAGATGGCTATAATTTCCCGTCCCCCATTACCGCTCTCCAAAAAAGAAAGCGACCGAACAGATCCAAACTAATGGCAAACGCTTTAGGGAAATAATGTTTAAGGAACAAGAAGAACATTTATTTACTTTCTTTCATTTTTTTTTTTTTTGTCTGATGTGGTTTCGTACAAAACCAAATGTTACAAGACATCGTTTTGCATCCAATGGCGGCGATGAAAGGTGATTTTTTTTTCCGAACATGAAAAACACATTAATATTGAATGAGAGTGTTGAGTTGGGAAGTCAGAGTATGGAAGTATCGGATATCATGCAGGATTTGTCTGTGTAGGAGTATTTTTGGGAATTATAGACCTAATATTTGCTTTTGGAGCTACGTAGAGTGCGAAGTTTATTATTTATTCAAATGCCACTTTTAAATTGGTTTCTTTCTCTTTTTTACTTTATTTGAAGTGCTGATTTCCTTTCGACTAACGGTAATTTTGTTTGTTTCTTCTATTTCCAGGTAAGCTTGAATTTTGACATGAGTTGCTTTAAGAAGCTAGATTTTGTAAGTATGCAAGTAAATTTAACTGAACAGCAGAAATAAACTGAAAACTGACAAGTGTCATACCACAGATCAGATAAAGGGAGATCGGAAACTGATTTACGTTTTAATCTCCGGATACCGATTTTTCTGTTACTTCGTGTATGTGAATAAATAGGTTTGTTCGATGTGCGGCGTGCGCTCTGGGTCGCTCTGTGGCGCTCTGATTGCGCACTGAGCTGTTCGATGTCGTTCTTTTTTCGCCCCGG
Organism: Sphaerophoria taeniata; assembly: GCA_943590905.1. NCBI lineage: Eukaryota > Metazoa > Arthropoda > Insecta > Diptera > Syrphidae > Sphaerophoria > Sphaerophoria taeniata. The sequence goes on from OX016540.1 coordinate 3,476,470, forward strand.
TGCATTTCCACCGTGTTCGATGTGTATTCAGTGCTCGCACCGGGAGCGCTCTGAATCTCCCAAGTTTTTTTCGGGGCGAGAATTTCGGAGCTGTTCGAATCAGCTGTTGCTATACAACAAAGGGGAAAAAAAACAGAGCACTACTAATGCGTTCGCTGTGAAGCCAAACCCAGAGAAATTTTTCAGTTTTCTGACAGCTCCGTTCAGGGTAGTGACAGCACCGGAGCACCCCGGGCCGGTTACATCGAACGAACCTAATGAAAAAAAAAAGAGCAACAAAAATGATAAGATCCAGCGGAATTTTGAGAAAGTATGAGTTTAAACACCAATACTTTAAAATATACCACATGACCTGCTTGTATGCAAATTTGTTTTGACAGCTTTGTTTCCTATCTCCTTTTATCTCTGTGACATATACCAATTTCAAAAGACGACAAAAAGATCGAACAGTACAAAATCGTCCAGTGTGTAAAGAAGATCCCATCAGACTTGACAGCAAACATCGCGACTAGTTTTCATCCGAGTCGATACATTTTGAGGTTATAAAGAACTTCGAAACACTCCCCCAAGTCGGCAAAACATATTTTATGAGCTTCCCGCAGAATTTTTATTCCATCATAGCGCCAAAGATCAACGACACATAAATTTATCTCGTTACATTTGGAGTGGGTACCGGCTGAGTCATACATGTCTTTTCTATATTTCGTGGCAAAAATAGAAACTGACAAATGCCACCCTATTTGAAATTTATAATTTAAGGAGAAACTCCACAATTTAAGTACTCAAGTTGTAAAAGGCCAAATTTAGCGAGAAAAACAAAATTCCAATTTTATCGCTCCCCTCGCAAGCTCTGCAGGCCATTTATCACAGAGTCTTACCAGAGAACACTCTCCTGCGTTTTATATACTCGCGAGATAAAATTTTGTTTATTTTCTGGTTGCCACAACAAATAACGAAGAAAAAACAAAACAAAAAAGAAATGTCTAAAAATAAAGTCAATTGCGTTGCGATTTTTCAAAAAAAAACTCGAATTCCTTGATTTTTCGCGACCAAAAGTTTATAGATCAGACGCAAGTAGTTCAAGGGAACCCCAACCGAGTCGCGTCGCATATCAATGCTTATTTTGTAGTAAATTCACTGCGAAGGAATTTGTTGTTTATTTTTTGACATTTCTTGCACTCACTTGCAAGTTTACACCAGCGAATTTCGTGTTGTATCAATTAATTTAAGTGGTCGTGTAGATTTCCTGTGACTATTATTTTTCCATGAAAAGAAGGTATCAGGTCCATAAATAAAATTGTGATCCATGTTTGAAGGAAACGAAGGATTTGTAAAGAAATGTAAGTGTGTGTGTGCACAACAGCCATAAACTTCATACTGTAAATAGAAAATAAACTTTTTGGACGTTTGCCAAGATATGTTGGAGTGTGAGATCATTTTGAAGGAAGGAAAGAAGATGACAAGTTTTATTTGAATTTGAAAGGAAAAGTAATTTCTTTCATCCTGGATGAAAGGAAATATTTTTAACGGAACTTTGTGGAACTTGTCAATTTCAAAAGATTTCGAATTCAAAAAGAAGATTTTATTTGCTTGGAATCGTATTGAGAGGTTGAGGCGAGAAGCAATAAAAATATATTGACATTATTAAGGTTCCTGAAATGCTGGAAATTCTGTGGAAATTATGCTTGACTTGCCTCAAAAAGAAATGTCAAACCGAGGAGAGTTTTGATTGCAAATGCTTCCATAAATATAACAAAATAAAAAGTATTGGTTCTAAGAAGCAGCCTTGAGGAACCCCATAAAAAATGATAAAAACAACTTAATGTCTTTTCCAGTGAACAATCTTAAACATCTTTTAATTCTGGCACTTTTCCACTGGAGTTGTGCAAAATTAAATGTCAAAATCTAAGCTTCTCACTCCCAAGTAAAAACTGAGTTGATTCCCACATTGATTTCAAGATTATTTTGCCTCGTATTCACCTTTTGAAAAGTGATTAACCCAATGACCGATTTCCTTCGTTGAGCGACAAGTTTTGCAGCCGATAAACTGAAAACCAGCGACATTCCAAATGTCAAAGTTTGCTCACCCAACTAAGGTTAAATCTTCTCAAAAGTCACAAAAGCTTTGAAAGAAAAACAACAAATCAACTGTCGAAAAATTCATCCATCCGGTCTGTTGCTATGACGGACGACCGCAAATTGCTCCAACACCGCATTCGAGCGGACCAAAACTTCATGAACTATTCAAAAGCAAACCGGCAAAGTCCATTCATCTGCAATTATCTTGTCGTTCTTATGGAACAATGACTTTGGAATACAAAAAACTACAACAAGAAAACTGACACCGGCTCTAGAGTGATAGTGACTCATGTAATCGTGTTCCCCGCTTGTTTAATCCGTTCTTGTTTCCAAAATGAAACCAACAGCGAAACAGAAAAAAAAACATCTCAAGATTCATCATAGATTTATATCAACATTCATCTACGTGTCCATTATTGTTCCATAAAATTACACAAGAAGAACTCGGAACTACTCGAATCGAAGGGGGGCCTGTTTGAGTGCTATATCAAACTCGTGCTGAAAAAAAAGTCATGATGGATCAAGAGAGGGGAAGCTCAAGACCGAGAGTATGGACAAAATATTAACATAATTTCCAGTGGTTTTGAGATAGTTTTATTGTGTTTCTATTTCGCCGGGCTTGAGGGGGGTCTTCATTATTGTGAACATTGCAGCCAGTGCCAGGGATGGAACAATGAGGAAACATTTCATAATGAGATTCCAAAGAAGGGGAGTCTTAAGAGGGGCTTTTCTTTCTAACAAAGCAGTACTCTGACACAGATAAAGAAAAAAAAAAACAAAAACAGAGAAAAAAGTGATTGCCACAAATCGTAGTTTCTTTATTCTTCATGCCGCAGTCTGGGTCTCTGGTATCTCGGAGTTATTTGTGTCTGCTTTTCAACGGATGGATGGTTGCATTATTTTGGTTTAGAAACCTCTTTGTGGTTTGCTTGCGATTTATCCGCAATTGAAGTCTAGAAAACAATGGTCGTCAATAGTTCAATTTGGTTTTGTCGATACCGGCAATGGTTAAGTGCTCTTGGTCTTTTATAGGGCTTGTAGGTTTTGAATAATAACTATAATTATTTCTCCAGAAAAGGTTGAATTACACAAATCAAAATTGCTTGCGAATTAGATTAGTTTATTGGTCTTTCATTATTTTAACTCGGAGTAATGGTTGTGCGATTTGGTTAGATTTGACAAATTGGGGTTTAATGATGAATCTAATGCACGAGGTTTACTATTCAAATTAGTCATTTAAATCGTTTTTCAAAAACACAGTCGTTCCCAGCACAAATTATATAATCATATCAAATGTGGAGTCCCACAAGGTTCTGTCTTATGGCCGATATTTTTTTTAAAGTAAAAACGTTACGTTTTCATTTGATGACACATTCGCCGTTTAAAGAATTTTCTTTTACTCGTACGTAGCTGTCAGTTATCATTTCATATTTCAGTTAGAACTGTTTGAGAACATATTCTGAAATGCGCCAAATTTTATTAAATTTTAATCCCCAACGTTAGAAATTGAAAGTTTGACATTAAACGACGTTACGTAGTTTCCACGAAAAGCAAACATTTATTCCCAGTCAAGAGTAATAACTACTGTTTACGGACAACTTAGACAGGAAATTTTATGACTTCCTGGAGCCACCAATAAAAATGTTTGCTTTTCTCCCAAAGAATAATATATTTTTAGAGGAAAAACCAACTTAAAATTCCACATACAGGACAACACTGTCCAAACCAAGGCAAATACAAATATTATTTTGAAAAGACAACACCCCGAAAGCATTCTGCAAATTCATTGACTCGCTCTTCTCCTTGACACGCCCAAAAACAGCCTCAAAAAAGAAGGGTAGACAACAGATTTGTTTTTTTTTTTTATATTTTCTGTTCATGGCCTTTGACAGGAGCAAAAAGAACCTTTCAGTTAAGTGTGTGTATTTTCTCGCCTCATTTTGTTGTTTTTATTTTTATTCACATTCCGGCGGCAGCAATGGGGTTTCCATTATTCGTCGATGTCAATTTTATACCACATCATTATTCCAATGATGCGCCAGCAACGTCCTCCATTTAAACATTTTTCCAAAACCCATGATTCTCATCCAGACACAATTCTGTACTCATCACTTTGGTAGATAAATTCAATATTTAAGTTTATCCAGATGTTTATTCAATCCTTTTCTTTTTTGTTTTCATTTAAGGAGGGGATAATATTTCAAAAAAAAGGCCTTTTGTTTTTACTCGAACAATTATTCACGCTCTTGTAAAAAGATTACATCTGTTTTGAGGCTGAATGCGTTCACCATTGGTGTCATAACATACGTAACGTATGTTCTTCGGATATATGGGGTAACCCAAACATGTCATTTTAGATGGGCACTCATTTGAACTGTCATCTGTCAATCAGACTTGTCAGAGAGGTGTTTATTAGTTAATTATTTCATGGTAGTTCATATTCTTTTCTGATATGGCCCACAATACTTTCAATGACGCATGAGTCACATAATTTAGACAATATTTTTGTCTGATTTTAATACAACTTTGTAAAAGTTAATTAAAAAAGAAGACTAAAAACGAAACTCATACATAGCCTCCAGTTATTTTTGTTCTGTCACTTCTTGAAATCTCTCAATTAATGGCAACAACAATGAAGAATTTCTACAAATCTCAATTATGAACGCTGTCATAATTATTGTTTCGTATTCTTTGTTTTAATTGCTGCCAGCGTTCTTTTTTTCTTCTAAGTCGGAATTGTCAGTGAACTCTGAAAATGATTCATAGAATGGTTTCGGTTGTATTGTTTCTAATTGTTGTAGAAAATCTACACACAAACAATTTATGTGCGAAAAAAAACTAATAGCTTGTGAAACTTGAACTTAACGCTTTTTGTTTGACAGGTAGAGTTTCGTAGTGGAAATGGACTTTTAATGGTTTTAGTTGTTGCTTATTTTTGATTATTACTAAGCACAATAAATACTTCAAATGAGTGATTCATCAACTGGTTGGTTATGAAAGAGCATAATTAACAACAAAACATAAGGTTTTTGAGTTTATTTTGACAGACAACTTTTGATTCATATTCCGTTAACAAAATGAAGCCCTTATTGGTCAAAGAAGTAAACAAACAGAACTATTTCTATTTGAACATCATGGCGGCTTAGAACTTAGAAGTGACATTAAGTTCTGTTTGGTTACTATGTTATTGAGTTTTATTGAAGAGAAATGGAACTCATTCCATTTTTAGAAGATATGTGATTCATGTTTTGGTTAGATTTTGACCTCAAAAATGTTGCTAGGTCGAATAGAAATAACCTCTTCTTTGTAAGCTTCTATTCTATTTTTCGGCATAAATTGATCTGTCCATCATTACGAAGCATGAAAAGCAAAAAATGACTAGAACTGATGTAATTTGAGTTATGATGGTTCTTAATTGCCAAATCCATCCATCTTTATTGGCTATTTGATGTCTGGGAACCAATTATAATCCAATCCAATCCCATCAAAACCACAACCGAACAATTACGTAAGCTATAAACTATGCCTCTAGATAGGCTAGCAAAGAATCTATAAAGATCTGAAAGATCATCACTTTGAGCCAATTGAATCAATTAACCTAACCAGTTTATTGTGACAGGCGTGCAAATGAAGTGCACTGCTCTTATATCTGTCATTCGTAATTATAATCAAGCAACCAATTCAAGAGTGACTAAGTTTGTTCACACTTTCTTGGGTCGATTGAGATAGGAAGCCCCAAGAGTGTTCTAGACACATTCGATAAGTGATGGGGTAACAAAAAACTGTTTATCATTCAGGTGACCTCGTGATGTGCCTGTCATGATGGCATAATCGAATTTTCGTTTGCACCAAATGACGCTGCAAGAATCTAATTGCTGATGGAAGTGAAGATTGCAAGCTTTGTATAAAATTAATGAATCAATTACCAGATACCCTTCTGTCTATAGTCGAACCGACCGCGACGTCAAAGCTGTCGGGACAAGCCTCCTCTTATGTCGAATCGTTGCGCAGCGCCGATGGTCGCCAAGAATGCCAATTCATTTGTAGCCAATTCAGGTTGACAAGTGGAAGTTATGTAATTACCCTGGTCAAAGATGGCAATGCCTGACAAATAAAAAAAAAACAAAACCAGCGGTCGTGGTTTGGTTGCAAAGATTAATCCCTATAGTCTCCATCATCAATCATGGCGACAGCTCGAGACTTGATTTTTGTTCAAACCATAAAATTTTGATCCTACCATATCGGCACATCATCGCACCGCATCGCACTGGGTACAACAAATGACGATGGATGGATATAGAATTTTTCTTTTTTCAATATACAAAGAGGAAGTTCATTATGGGAATATTGTTTTGTGTGTACTGTGGGCCCCTGCGTTACGATAGACTCTTGGGAATCCAATCGAGCCAAAAAGATTATAATGCATTACAAGTACATATTGTCGTTGTTCGTCGGTCGTTGGTGTATCTCTATGGAAAGGAAGATAATAATGAAAGTCATTCATTTGCCCAGACCAGTTCGAGAGTCGATATCGAGAGGTGAATGGAAAAGTCATGATGACGATGATGAAGACATTAGATATGCCATAAGAACAGTAGAGGCAATAAATCAATGAACAAACATAAATTGGGGAGATTTGACGATCGTTAAGCGTGACAAATGGGCGCGTTGGTTATTGAAAGCCACCAATCAGTAAATGCTATTTGTTATAGTTAAAGAAGAAACTCGGCTTCCCTTGGTGCGGGAGGATAATGTTTTGTTTGTTTGGTGGTTTTTTGAGGTTAACTTGAACTCCAGAGGATTGATTATTTTAAAAAACAAGGTGAGGGAAAACCTTGTCTTGTTTTTCGTTTTTAATTTTGTTTACGTGAAGTTTACTTCAGGAAAAAGTAAGCAAACAGAACTTTTTGATTGATTGTCACGATGACACTGCATGTGTAAACATGTGTTTCGGACTTTTTGTCAAGCCTCTGCTGTATCAACGTTTTCTGGCATATTAACAACTGAGAGTCTGTCTGGTATTTTAGTCTACGATCCATTGATGGATAAAATGACTTATTTAGACATAAAAACCGCAAATGTTTTGTCTTCAATCGCTTCGAACCAGTTTCAGTTGTGGTTACGGTGTTGGTTACTCCTACTGTTGTTGTAATTGATGTTGAAAACACACCTACAGAGCGACACTAGCACAGAGTGTGGCGCTCTCTTGGGATTCGCCCCATCAGGAGACGTTCGGTCGTTCCATCGGTCGGCTGATTGCTCAACAGACGAGCCACAAAGTGAGACACAGCGCGATTGAAGTGTGATATCGAATGCATGAAATTAGAATTCCATGCAACTCAAAAAGACGCGCCTCAGTGAGTTTCAATTCTTTTTTGTCTTCCTTTCAAAAGTGCGCTACATTAAAAATGCAAATGCTTGCAGATTAAATTAATCTGATAGAACATCATCGTCGACGTCTTATAGGCAGGCATCCATGCCCACTCGTTTGTGCCTTGTGCACATAGCTTCTTTAGTCCTGATGGGTTTAAGAGACTGTGGTAGTTACGTTGTTCGTAGCAAGAGGCTCCTCGAGAGGTGGAGGCCTTTCTAAAAATAAGATTTAAGTTCTTTTTCTATTTCATTTTTGTTTTTTCCATCAGCAATTAATCAGGCAATAAGTTAGAAAGCCGCAAATGGATATTTTGCTCGAGGGCATAACTCCTCAATATTTCTGCTTATTAATGCACACAGTTTTTTATAAAATTTCAAAAAAGGAAAGACCGTAAAATAACGCCTCTTGCTTTTGCTTTTTATTTATATTTTTTGCTTGGTGTTAAGATGATTCAGAGCGCGAAATTTTGCTACTTCTTAACTAAAACAAAAACGAAGAAAAAAAGTTAATAACTTTGAGGTTAATTGACTGAAACATTATTCCTGCTGACTTAGCTCATGTATTTTTTTTTTTAACTTTTAAAGAAACTCAAAACATCGCACTAACTCAAGACCAATTAAGTCGGGAAAGCTTTAAGAATTAATCCCTTAATCTGGGTTGTGTCCGAAATAGAGAACCTCTCTAGACATGGTAATCATTGCCAGCCGGGCTGGAACTGTTAATTTCTTTTAATTTTTTTGGTCGAGGTAAAAGGATGCAGAAATTAATTATTTTCGGATTAGCAGCTGTTGTTGTGCGCTCAATCAAATTTGTGCAATCGATTGTTATTACCTTCATGCTTGGAGCATTATGTGTTGGTAGAATTAAATTGATGGCTTGTGAGACCATGAGGACGGAGTTATGGCCAATTATTGATTGGAAATAATTATTAATGTTGTAATTCAGATTATTGTGTAAGCTGCCAACTGCCAACTGAAATGTTTGGAATTAAAGGAATGGCTAGAAATTAATCCGTTTTGGCCGTTAGTTCCATAACAATGTCGCAAGAGCTTAGGCAAATCAAAAATTCATTTTGCATTAAATTAAAACAATAAGTTTCAATGACAAATTTTACTTTTGTCAAAAAATTTGCAAAAAAAACAAAAATTTACTGTACTCTGGGAGGGCCGCAAAATGGATACCTCTTGCTCTTATCATTTTGACAGTTGATAAACTGTACAGCGGCTGTATTGCTGAGTTTAACCAACTTACTCAGATTGTGACCGAGCCCACTCGAATATCGGACACTAATGGTCAAGCGGGAAATACTCTTGACTTGTTCCTTACGTCTGACCCTGATAAATACACTATCAATATTGTATTAACGTTCTAGGCAGATCAGTACATAGTATTATATCTCCAAATTTCTCGTGTCAAAAGTATGGCAATACGAGAAAGCTAACTGGGACGGTCTCAATAACTCCTTCCGGATCTTGAACTGGTCACTATGCTTCCTTGATAGTGACGTAGACTCCAGCGCAGATATGATTACTAATATGATTGTTTTGGGAATGAAATATTTTATCACGAACAGGGTTAAAAGCATCAAACTCAAAAAAAAAATCATGGTTTGATTCTAGCTGTAAAGAGTTTATCAGGGAAAAATAAGTAAAGTTACGGTGTCTTAAAGCCAACCCCAGCACTGAGGAAAACCGGAATAAGTTTAAATAAGCCAAGAAGGCCTGCTATGCCCATATTCGACGGACCAAATTTTTATATGACCAAAAAAAAAAAAAACTGCAATGTCCCAAAGGCAGTAAACATTTTTAGTCTCTTTGTTGCCCGAGAGTGTCATGTCTCCCCCAGTCCTTAAGCTCGTCAATGATTCCATGGGACAAATCTTTTTCCGCACTCGTGCTGTTGCGAGAGTCCTAAAAGATCTAAATACACCGGATGGTATCCCCGCTATTATTCTGAAGACGTGTTATTCCTCGCTGGCAAAACCCTTGCGCAAGCTGTTCCATCTATCCTATTCTTATGGGCTAGTTCCGAGCAGTTCGAAAACAGCATTTGTCCAGCCAATCCCAAAAAAAGGCGAATCTTCTCGAATAGATGGTCCGATTGCATCTCTTCTTTCTAAGGTCATGGAAACGCTGATGAATTATTAGCTCAAGAAATATGTCGAAGACCGAAAGCTTTTTAATGACCGGCAGTACGGCTTTCGCAGCAACAGGTCCACTTGTGATCTGATGGCTTATCTCACCGAACAGTGGAACAAGGCTTTACATCGTTTTAGAGAAACTAAGATTGTTGCAGTTGTTATCTCAAAGGCATTTGATAAAGTCTGGCATCTTGCTCTTTTATCGAAAATGCGTGCTTTCGGTATCGATGAATCGATGAATCCCACCTTCGTTGTATTGGACGGATTCAAGTCTAAAACCCACAACAAATGCTGGTGTGCCCCAGGGCTCCGTTTTGTCTCCGACCCTCTTTCTCATTTTCATCAATCTTGTCGGTAACTTCTCATCCAATTCAGTGTTTCGCTGACGATAGTACCCTTAGCTTTTCATATTCGCTTCCAGACTCACATCCCTCCTCTTCGGATGTAGAACTGCAACGGCAAAGTATGATAAGCTCAGTAAACTCTGACTTAAACAGCATTGTACAATGGCGAATAAAAAATCGCGTAGAGTTTAATGCTTCGAAAACTCAATGCTGTCTGGTATCGTTAAAGCGAGATATACCTCCCCTACTGTCCATGATTGGCATTTGCATCAATAGAACACCTCGAAATTTAAGGTATGTGCATCACTGACCACCTCTTGTGGAATGAGCACATATGCGATGTCGCCAAAAATTCCGCAAGACTTTTGATTTTCTTAAGACGGTGCAACAAATTCTTCTGCCCGTCTGATATAGCTACTATCTATAGGACCTATATCCGTCCATTACATATGTACTTAAACCTCTTGGTTGGTATTCAAAAAAGAGCCCTAAGAATGATCGGTGATAGAGACATCACCGCGTCATTCCATTCGTTAGTTCATTTCTCTCTCTGTTCTATCGTTACTTCTACGGTAAGTACTCGAGAGAAATAGCCAGTTGCATTCCTCCCATCAGTTTACCCTCGAGCCCAACTTTGGGCGTACTCTCAAGTATAGAGAATCATTCTTTAGCCGTACTAAACGAATGTGGAACTCTCTTCCACACTCTGTCTTTACCAATCATTGCAATGTTCAAGAATTCAAGACCAACGTACACCGACACCTCCTTTCCAACCCCTTCCTTTCTCTCTTATGTGATCACTGTCTCTTTAGCATAATAAGGGTATACAAAATACCTTGCTTGGGTGCAAACTATAAAAAGAAAAATATATCTCTAAAGCTTTGTTAACACTACAAAAACATGCTCATACTTCGCAATCCCATCGCACTTCGCTATAAACAAACAAAAAATCATCTAACTAACCATCTCCGTCACTCACATAACAATCCCCATGATGAGTGTAGAGTTTTGACCAAAAGGCTACATTGTATTTTTCTTCAACTCCAATTTTTGAAGAAAAAATCTCGCAATAAATTCATAATAAACCTTATACCTGGCATCATAGTGATGCCAATGCTGTATTATAGAATTTGACAGCTCACGCCGCTTAAGAAGTTTTCAATTCAAAGAGTGAGAGGTTTCTTTTTGAAATTGCTGCTTAACCCAATTGCTCACATACGCAAGAGAAACCGTTAAAATTTGCTAAAAAGTCAATCAATCACATAATTCTCGATTTTATCAATTTTCACATTAGCCTCCGCCAAAATGTCTTCAAAACACTTCCTCTCCAAAATGTTTAACATCACCTCACTGCACTTTCATATCTAAACTTCAATTTTTCGCAAGATTTCACAATTTCTCGCTTATACATGGATGAGATTGCATTAGATTCGATGGAAAATTTGAAGAATTTCACTCCCAACCATTACCTTTGACGAGTGTATAGCTTCCCAGGGAGCGCTCTTCAAGGTTTTTGCCTTGCGGTAGGAATCTTTGAAGAAGTGATTTCACGTCCATTTCCTTTTAAGAACCGTTTTTTTCCTTTGATATTTCCCAAAAAAAAAATAAAAATTAAACGGAATTGTCGAAGACATTTTCGATAAACCGTATTAAATTTTTAAATTGATTCCTTCCACAATTTCTCTCTGTGATCTGTGTGTCGGTCGTGTGCGCTGGCTGTATGAGGAGGTTTTAACCCATTGAGACTCGGGGACATGTGAATTGATCTCAAGAAGATTTTCAAGACAGCTGTTTGATTGGTTTTTATGCATGCAACAATGCCGGCTGAATGCAAAAAATGTCTACTTGCAACTCTTTTTGATTTTTGTTTTTTGTTCAAGTGACTGCAGCAGACATAAGCTTCATCGATCTTTTAGCTCTTGAAAGCGCCGCACAATAAAAGCCAATTTCCTCTTGTTGTTGAGGAGGCGAAACTGTGTTTTATTTCTTTCTAATTCAAAAGAGTGATTATTCAAAAATGAGGAAAGGCAGAAACACATCCCCTCGGATGGCCCCACTTGCCCAGCAATATTCATCATCATCATCATAATCCCAATCGCAATCGCAATTATGCGGAGGAGGTTGGTTGAGGTTTTATTTCATACCAAACCAAAGTAGGTGCATTCGTACTTATGAAAACATGATCATTACAATTCCGACAACACGATGTTGGGGTTTCCTACGCTTTTTAATAGAAAAAAAAAACGAGAACTTGCCTTGAAAAGTTGTTCAAACATTCAATGCACTTCCATTTGGTATAGTCCAGGTCCAGGACTGCACAGCCCAACAGACCGCCTGATAGACAGATAGATACATTGATGCATACATCCATATGAAAAAGAAAAACCCACAGGAAAATACTTTGATTTAAATTTTTGTATCTGCAGATTGATTTGTTGGCCGCAATTCTATCTGCCAATTTTTCCTTTTTTTCAATCTCCTTGGCCTCAAATCTCTTATTCAATTTTTGTGTTTTTTTATTTGGTTGTACTTGTAATGCCTTTTGGTCCCAATTGTGTTACGTGGGCACATTGATATGACGGTTTTATTTAGTTCAGATACGGAGTCAAAGATATATATTCTCAAGTGAAGGGATATATTCATTTTGGCTTGGCTTTTGAATAATGTTGAATGCTCTTGTTGTACACCAGAAAAGTTACGAGTTTTTCTGATGTTCAAACAAAAACAACAAAAAACAAGTACAAAAAGGAAGAAAAAGTCGAAGGAATAATCTTCTTACCGCAAAATGTTTCGAGAGAGAGTTACATTTGGAATTTTTCAATAAAAGATGAATTCTAGTGGAATTGTATTTTTATTGTTGTTCTTTTTTCATTCTTAACTTTGGTTGATTGTTTTTTGTTTTTGTGAAATTTTGAACTTGAAGTTCAGAAGAGTGAATAGTGAATATTCATTCGAAAACAAGCTTACATATACCAGCAGGAGCTGAATGTGTTGTTTTGTCAAATTTCCGTCGAAAACAATGTACTTACTTACTTAAGGTGGCGCTACAGTCCGTAGTGGACTTGGGCCTCAACCAACAGTCTCCGCCAGCCAGCTCGGTCCTTAGCTAGCTGTCTCCAGTTTTGCACTTTAAGTTGATTGAGGAAGAGGATTCCACTGCGCCACTTGAGTCGCGGTCTTCCTTTATTTCTACGTCTCTCGGGAAAAGTGTAGAAGGCTTTCGGGGCCGGAGCATTGGTGTCCATCCGCTCTAGATGACCGAGCTATCTGAGTCTCTAGACCTTGACCCTTCTCGATAGGCCCACGTTGTTGTACAACCCGTAAAGTTCGTTGTTGAATCTTCTCCATTCCCCATCAAAGCACACGGGGCCGAAGATGACCCAAAGAACTTTCCTCTCGAAACAGCCTAAGGCACATTCATTCGATTTTGTCAAGGACGATGCTTCTTTCTTACCTTAGTTGCTCAAGAGAGGGCTTTTCCACTTAAATGCTTTCTTAGCCCGAAGAAACAGCGACTAGCAAAAGTTATTCTTGTTCTGATCTCGGCGGTGGTGTTATTGCCCGTGTTTATAGCGGAGCCTACTCCTCTGCTACCTCGAAGTTATATGCGTCTATTGTTAGTGTCTTTCTTCGAAGACAGCATATACTTCGTTTTTCTCTCATTTACCGCTTAACCCATTTTTGCCGCTTCTGTCTCAATTCTCTCAAAGGCACCATTGACATCACGCTGTGTTCTTCCCATTATGTCAGTATCATCGGCGTACGCGAGAAGTTGACTTTTGACTTTTGGAAGATAGTGCCTCTGGTATTGACAGTGGAGTTTTGCACTATCTTCTCAAGAACAATGTTAAAGTAATCGTATGACAGGCGATGCTTGTCTGAATCCTTTTTTGACTTCAAAAGATTCCGTAAGCTCGTTGCCAGCCTTGATGGAGCAGCGTGAGTTCTCCATCGTCATTTTGCACAAGCGAACGGGGTTGGCAGGGATGCCAAAACTAGACATAGCTTTATACAGTTCGTCTCTGTAGATGCTGTCATATACGCGGCCATAAAAACTCGATTAGGAGTTAATAGGTTTTCCAATATATGCTGCAAAGTGAAAATTTGGACGATGCTTGAATTTCCTGGTCTGAAGCCGCATTGATAAGGTCCAATCAGATTGTTGACGAAAGGCTTCAGACAGTCACATATTACGGCAGAGAGGATCTTGTAGGCGATGTTAAGCAGGCTGATTCCTCTGCAGTTGGCGCAGTTTAGTGGATCTCCCTTCTTCAGGATCGGGCAAACAATGCTGAGGTTGCATTCATCGGGCATGCATTCTTCCGACCATATCTTACAGACGATTTGGTGCACGCTCCTATCTAGATCGTCGCTAGACCATCTGCTCCAGCGGCTTTGTTGGATTTCAGCTTGCCGTTTTCACTTTTTCTAAGTCGGATTCACGGAATTGTTGGCTATCATCGTCTCCGATGAAAGGCTCCTGCCTGACGGCGGTATTTTGTTCGTCGTCGCCGTTATACAGTTACAGTCTACAGAAGTGGTCTTTTCAAATCCTCAGCATCGAATGCGATTCTACTATGAGGCTCCCTTGTTTATCTCTGCAGGCATCGGTTCTTGCTCGATGATCTTCAGCCAGCTGTTTTACCTTCCGGTAAAACCTCCGAACTTCTTTCCTGCTGTTGGCTCTCTCGATTTGACGTTTCCCATGCTCCCTCTTTTTTCTAATGAGCAGCGTAGTTCCATACAAATTTCACATTTTTGACAGCAGTCATTTTAGTCGCTGGGCGACTAGAACAATTAGAAATGTCAAATCACAGTGCTGTCTAACAGCTGTCAAGTGCAGGGTGCGTTCGCGCAGAAATATCAAAAATTAAGGCGAATTCACAGTGGTGTTCATATTACACGTGTTCCGCCAACACGAAAGAAGTCGTTAAACATGTCGTTGAATGTAAGTCCCTTAAATGAAAAGTTGACGCACTCGAATTTTGACAGCTGGATAGACGAGTTGCAATTTATAGCTCATCTAATGCCTTTGGTGGACTGCAACTAGCTCTTGTTTCATCATTTCATGCTTGTGGACAAAAAATTCAAAGACTTCTCGAAGGTTGTCAGAGACAAGCAACAGAAGCTTAAGCGTTCATTCACGATTAGACTCGTTAGACAGCGTTAGATCCCAGCTATAAATCTACACCCAAATGGACGTTGCTTTTGTTCCCAGTTGCAGACGTAAAAGCGCGTGGATCGGAGTCTTCTAATTTTAACCAGCCCAGACCGGACTACCCTACAGCAGTTTGCCAACACTCACTTCCAGTTCCACTAGACACACCAATTTCTTAAAACGCAATCAGAATAATACAAAACAGGATTTCCAAATCCCTCTCTGTGAAAATTCGTCTCAAGTGCCGTGTGTTTCGCCTGCGGAATTACCTTAATCTTTTAACATCTTTCTTACAATTTTATTGCTTCTAAAATATGCATGAATTCTCCACAAACGTAAACATAATTTCCTTCCTTTGTTTGCATGCCAAATCCGTTAAGCTTTTTTTGTTCCAGCTTATAAATACGAACCTATTAATTCCACCGGAAAACGAATTTCCCCGAATTTCTTTTCCAATCCACACCTAGCCACTTTCCACTCGCTGTCTGTACCTGCGAAAGGACTTTCAACACTCTTCCACCTCGTTCAATTTATTTCCCATAAAAAAAGGAACATTTGCTTATTTCATTATTAAATCGTAAAGTCTACAAAGCTGTTTATTAGATTGTTATTTAAGTCGACATTAATTTCGTCGACAAAGGACCAAAAAAAACAATTTCGGGTCGAGAGCAATTTCGACAACTTTCAACAATAATTTGCTGCCTTAATTTTTTTTGTATTTTTTTCGGAAATTCAATTTAGATTGTTTTAGTCTGTCTAGGCCAATTTAGCACGACAATAATCCCCGTTCCAAAAATAAAACACCACCCGTTGCTTACCTGGTAATTTAGCCCAATCCCAAATCGACTAGACATGGAGGCAGGCGGCAAGGTGGTACCAAAAGTATCCCCCGCTCCATCCATGCCAAACCCGGTTAATTGATTTTTTCCTCCGCTCGCTCTCTTGTACTTATTCAACTTGAGTCAATAAAATATAGAAAAAGTTGGTTGCGAACACGCAATTCAATGTCGGAAGATAAATTGCAATAAATTTTGATATCCCGACAGGAGAAGAAGACACTGCCTTGCCGGACCCATTCGTTCTTCGATGGCATATAGACAGGAGAGTCCTTGGTTGTTGGTTTATTGGTGGTACTCACAAATCAATTCCATCGGGAAATCCCTGAACACACACCACATAAAGTACAACAGCAAGAAGAACGAAGAAATTGATTGAACTTTTGACCAGCAATTTTTAATTGCACAAGTTTGGTGTGTCCTGTCGAATTTAATGTGTTTCCAATAAAATTATCGTCGGTACATGGCCGAGCGAGGGTTGCAACTGCAATTGCAACGAACCTTGAAGATTGAAGTATCTAAATTGAGTTTGCCAAAGTGACTTCCAGCTCTCTCCGACGACAATAGGGGCTGAGGAATTGAAACATTAGTTAAGGTTGTATAAAAATGGATTTGTCTGGGTTGTCCTATTTTTGTCTTCTTTAATTCACCCCTAAAGTAAAAGTAAACCAAATTATGCGTTCGTATTGTTTTTTTTTTGTATACTTTGCTGTCTCACCCTCGCATAATCTCCAAAACAACGACACGATACAACAGGCAAATGGCCTATCAACCCAGAATAAAGGACATAAAGTAATACACATAATGACGACTATGACTGGGCCTATGCCTACATAAAATATCAACCCTTAAAATAATCGAGGGTGTCTCGATGTAAATTCTGTGACGATGGTTTTGATGTGGTGCGCGCATTGCGGTGCGGTGCGGCAGAGACAAGCACTCTCTCTATTACTCTTTGTCTGGCGGCATGGTGGCGATATGGTGTTGGTTTTTGGAAAATCGATCGATACTGCTGGTCGGTCAATGCTCCAGTTTCAAGGGATTAGAAATTGGAATTTCAATTTAAATTTTCAACAATTCAAAAAAAAAGGGAAGCAGACAAAGGCGAATCAAGAACAGTCGTTACGTCAAAACCTACACCAAGTATTGAGGAGTACAGGGCTGTCTTCTATGTACAGAAATTAACTTGTTAGGTGTGAATTTTATGAGTTTTCGACCCAAAAAATACCAGTAACGTATTAAAATCTGTTCAATTTGATTCAACCAGTATTATTTTTGCTTTGAAAGTTCTTTTTTTTCAAGAAAAATTACAATCAAGGTGACAATCATTTTCTTTTTCAGTTTAAAAAAATTTCAAGACAAAAAATGAATTTCAAAGGGCGTTCAACTTGTTTCAATCAGAGTCAATTCATATCCTTCCTTTTAAAATTGTGACCTTTTAAATAGCCATATGATTTTTTTTCAAAGATATCGACTTTAATTGACCGTATATTTGCTTTTAAATCATTCAATTTCGTTCAACCTTTACCTTGGGAGTCTATCAATTTCTTTCATTGCAATGTTTTTTCCTCTTATTTGGTAAACAAATCGCTATAAGCACTTCCTCGCTATTATGATCTGTTCAACTCGATGCAATGTTTTGTTGTATTTCAATTCAATTCAAACAACTTCAATAGCTTGTTCAACTTGTTTCAATCAGAGTCAATTCATTTCCTACCTTCTAATATTGCGTTCTTTTAAATATCCATATGATTTTTTTTTAAAGATATCGACTTTAATTGAGAGTATTTTTGCTTTTAAATTATTCAATTTCGTTCAACCTTTATCTTGGGAGTCTATCAATTTCTTTCATTGCTATATGTTCTCATATTTGGTGAAAAAATACTATAACTTGGCACCTCCTCGCATTTGTGGTCTGTTCAGCTCGATGCAATGTTTTGATGCCTTTCAATTGAATTCAAACTACTTCAATAGCTTGTTCAATTTAGTTCAATCAGAATCTGTTATTTTTTACGTTTCGTAAATAATAATGTTTTGTACTCTAAAATATTTTTGTTTCAATAACTCCGTTCAACCAAGTATTAACCAACTTCTTTCATTCGATACTTTATTGTTCTTGTGAAGCTATCAAGTTGAGCTAAATACTTCAGTCTTAAAATCTGTTTCGTACTCTTTTAAGGTCACCCTTCCACTTTGACCTAGGTATACCTAAGTAAGGTAACACTGCATTCCGAAATAAAAGGTATGAGAGAGCTTAAACACCACCACCAGCAAAGCAAACACCCCCATAAAACAACACCAAACCATACCATAACCATCGCACCAGTTTTCAGGGTGCGCAACCCCAACCCATTCTACAGTTGAGTTTCTAATTGCCAGTGGATAGGATATAATGTTGAACAAATATTGTTGTGCGGGTTTCTCGATTTTGATGTCAAAAAAGTGTTAAAATTAAAAATTTTGTGTGTAAACTAGTTTGTCTGTGCATTTCTAACTTTTCTCGCGCTGTCATAGTCGTTAGCACAATTTATTTATATTTCAATTAATTGAATTTTAAATCGGAATTTAATTGAATTTTTATGTGAATATCTTTGTTAGCTTAAAAAGGGTTTGTGAGAGATTTTGAAATTTGTTTTTAATTTAATTCTGTGTAAATTTATTTTATAAACAATTTAATGAATTTTTTTGGTGATTTTCAATATTTTTTGAAGTCAGTTTAAATTCGCGAGAAAATTTGCAGGTGAGTTTTTGTTTGCTTGTGGCTTGTGACGAATAGTTAACAGTGAGTAGAGAAAAAGTCGAGTAGTAAGAAAAAATATCAGTAAATTTCCGGTGTTTTAGAGCCCACCCACCTGAGGAAAACCGGAACAAGTTTAAACAAGCCAGGAAGGCCTGCAATGCCCATATTCGACGGACCAAGTTTTTGCATGACCAAAAGTTAAGGCAAAAAGTTCTGCAATGTCCTAAAGGCAGCAAGAATTTTTGGTTGTTTGTAAAAAATACGAAGAATTCGTCATCTTCTTCGGTCCCTATATGCTAGTTAACAATGACACACCAATTGTTAACTCTCTTGCGAAAACCAACCTTTTTGTTATAGGCAATTCGCCTCTAACTCTTCGCTAACAGAGAGTGTAAGTTCTTGAGCTCTCCAATGATGCATTGGAACAAATCTCCTTTCGCACTCGTGCTGTGGCGAGAGTCCTAAAAGATCTCAACATACATAAATTCGCTGGTCCGGTTGGTATCCCCGCTATTATTTGGAAGAGCTGTTCTTCCACACTGGCAAAACCCTTATCCATCTATCCTATTCTTCTGGGCTCGTTCCGAGCAGTTGGAAAACAGCATTTGTCGAATAAATCGTCCGATTGCACTCACGTCTCTTCTTTCTAAGGTCATGGAAACGCTGATAATAACCTATCAGCTCAAGGAATATCTCGAAGACCGAAAGCTTCTTGATGACCGGCAGTACTCATTGATATTTCAAAGGGATTTCATAAAGTATAACATCGTGCTCACAGTGGCACTCAAAACACTGCCTATTAATTTACATACGTAATATACCTAATATCTTTGATTTCTATCAAGCAGTGTTTGACAGTAAAACCCTAAAGGCTGAATCACAAACACGCTTCAGCTTCGGCTTCGTCTGCGTTACAATGCAACCGCTTCGAGTTTGCTTTGAATGACAGTTCTCAGTCCATCCTTATCATCCCTCCAAAAAACAAATGAATTTTGTGTGAGTAGTTTTTTTACAGCTGCTGACCTGTCAAACAAAGCAAACATTTTTTTTTTACACTATCAGAATTGGTCGAAGAGAGCTTATAGCAAGCTCTGTCTAGCGACCAATTGTTTGCCAACACAGAATCTGTGTTATACCACCGACTCATCACTTAGTGCAGTGTTAGTTGTTATTAGCAAACACTAAGACAAACAAACACTTACACAAGCGAAACAACAAGATAAAAGCGGACAAGTGCGAGATAAACTCGCTCGAGGAGGGTTCCGTACTTGATTATCCGACCCTACTTTCTTTCAGTTTTGAAGGATTTTTTATACAAGGATTAAGATTTGAAACCAAACATTTTCTTGGAAAATAATTTGAATAGTCTTTCTGCCTATTTCCTTCAATGACTTCGAAACTGTGTATCTTAAAAATCTGGTAGCAGCATTTTCGGATCACTTCTATCTAGAAAATGTGAACCAAATTTAATTGCAATCAGCTTAGCAGATTCTAAGAAATCGCTTGTGAAACAAATAAAAGGAAACCGAACTGATCTTATAGGTTTTCGTTTTCACCTGTGTAAGAACCCTAAAAAGAAACAAAAATTTTGGCCATCGGCAAACAAAACGAAACACCACAGTAAGAAAGGAATAAGGAACTTTATTTTTTCTTCAGCAAATAAACAATTGATTTTATTGCAATATTCAACAATAAAAAAAAAAACTAATTATAACTCGAATAGGTTGTCTCTTCTTATATACCAAACAAGAGTTAAACTTATAATAAAAATGAAGTCTCATTGTAATACGAATACAAAAAAAAACAAAAAGCAATCCCCCGACAAGATTCGAACCAGGCACATCAAGAGCATCAGCCGAGTACTCTACTATCCAGCTAACACCACACATGTATTGTCTTGTGACAAATGTTTTATATTTTGGATGAGGGCATACAAATTTTCAAAAAATGGTTAGCGACGTCTGGCATTTGAGTGAAGTGATCCAGGTTCAAATCCGGTGGAACGGTACGAAAATTTTATTCAAAACACTTAAAGTACAAAATCAATACAACAAAAGAAAATCCCATAAAAGAGTGTAAAGGGGGGAGGGGGGGGCAAAATGTTTCGTCTGTTTTATCTTTTCTCTTTAATAACTTCGAAACTATTTATCTTAAAAACATGAAAATAACATTTTTAGATTACTACTGAATACTAAAATATGTGTACCAAATTTCATTGCAATCGGCCTAACAGATTCGAAGAAATCGCTTGTGAAAGACGAATGAACAGAAAACGAAGTGATGTTATAAGGGTTTCGTTTACACTCTGTGTACGGAACCCTAATACATATTCGGATTTATGCTTATTTACATCATCACTGTAATGTTTTTTGTATTTTCTGTAACCTACACGTTTTAATTACATTTTGAAATTATTTTGGAAATGACTGGCCAAGCCCTTTCGGATATGAGGAGGGGGTGAAATTGAGTGTTTTTCATAGTCCTTTTTTGTTGGTTTTTTTTTGAATAACTTCAAAACCATTTGCCTTGAAAATATATCGTTATTTACATTATAACTGCAATTTTTTTTTGTTCTGTAATCTATACGTATGGAACTATTTTTTGATTTTTTTTGGAAAGTCCAGGCCCACCCTTTTTGGTGATGAGGAGGGGGTAAAGTTTAGTTATTTGCATTTTCGGCCTTTTTTGTTGTGTTTTCTTGAATAATTTCAAAACTATTTGTCTTAAAAATACAAAAAAAAATATGTTTGTCATTGCAGGCAATTAATGAATGATTGTACTTAATTTGAAGTCAATAGGGTTACCACCTGTAAAAAAAATGGTTTTAAAATTTAATGAAATTGGAAATTAGTATATTGAAAAATTTTGCATGTTACATAAATAACTGTGACTTCTTATCACTTTTCCGGTAATATTCATTTTATAGACCTATATCTCAATTTTTTTAAAGAATTTTAGGTCCAGTAGTTTCGGAGATTAGGGGGGGGGGAATGGCCTGTTTTTGACATTTTTGCCTATTTTTCCATATTTTCTTATATAACTACAAAACTATTTCATTTAAAAATATAAAAAAAATATGATTGTATTTCTACTTAACACGTTGATATATTGGCCAACTTTTAACTCAATCGGAATAACGGTTTTGGAGGAAATAAATTGTAAAGTTGAGTCAAAAATTAAAAAGTAACTCCAAATATTGAGTCATATCTGTGTTATATGTAACAGTACAGACTTCTTATTTGCTTTTTTGTAATCTACAGGTTGAGACCTATTCTCAGTTTCTTTTTCATAATTTTAGGCCCAGTAGTTTCGGAGATCAGGGGGGAGAATGGTCATTTTTGTATTTTTTTATCTTTTCTCTTTAATAACTTCGAAACTATTTATCTTAAAAACATGAAAACAACATTTTTAGATTACTACTGAATACTAAAATATGTGTACCAAATTTCATTGCAATCGGCCTTACAGATTCGAAGAAATCGCTTGTGAAAGACGAATGAACACAAAACGAAGTGATGTTATAAGGGTTTCGTTTACACTCTGTGTACGGAACCCTAAAAATAACATAACAACTAAAAAATACAAAAACACAAATGAAACACTTAAGCGCGTGGAACATTGGCTTTCAATAAGGATTTTAAATGATTTTTACTTAAATTAAAATCAAATAAGTTTGAGTTGCACTTGCAGTTGGATAGTCTGCTCATTCGTGTCAAGGGCTCATGCATACCATAATTTGTCCGATGCCTAGGTTCTTTAACCATGTCCCTACCACGAAGGTTGTAACCTCCTCCTCTATCGTTAAATGAAATAAGGCCTAACAAATCCGGAGCGTCAGTTATGACCATAATAATCTGATGGAAAAATACAATATCGTTGTTGGTTCTTCTTTGTGACAATGTTTCCATCTGAAGAATTGACAAACGATACTCACAAGGAGGAATGTTTAAGGAATCGCTCCATTGAATACCTTTGATGGCAAACCTAGTAAAATTCCGTTGAACGGATTCTAACCTCTCAATATGAGTATCATAAAAAGGTGTCCAAATCTGGGAAGCATACTCAAGATGAGGACGATCAAAACAATTATATAGAGAACGAGTGACAGCCGGATCACGGAATTCCTTTGACCAACGCTTTATAAATCCCAACATTGAATTGGCTTTATTTACAATGCTATTAATATGTTCAGAAAAGTCTAAACTAGATGTGAATAAAACACCAAGATCTTTGACAGTGACAGGACGAGACAAAATGTGCTGTGAGATTGTATAGTCATAAGAAGTCGGTAGGTACTCGCTTCTTAGAAAAAGTCAATGTTTGACATTTACTGGGATTCAATTTTAAACTATTTTTCTCACACCACAGTGAAAACCTATTAAGGTCATTTTGCAAAAGAATTCTATCATTCGTTGAAGAAATGTTTTTGAACAGCTTCATATCATCTGCAAATATGAGAATATCGCTATTCTGAACCCATAGCGGAGCATCGTTAATAGCCAATATAAAAAGTAGGGGTCCTAAGTGACTGCCTTGAGGGACACCGGATTTAGCAATAAATGATTTAGAGACATGATGTCTGAATTTTACCTGATAGGACCTGTCTTCCAGATATGTAGATATTCATTTTATGAAAAAAGGGGAACACCCATATGCGTTCAACTTAAAAGTTATAATCGTGTGGGATAACTGGTCGAAAGCTTTCGAAAAGTCAGTATAGACACAATCTACTTCCTGACCACACTCCAAAAAGTTTAAGCATTTGTTCACAAAGACAAGAAGGTTTGTGACCGTAGAACATTTCTGCATGAATCCGTGTTGTTGGCTTCAGATAATATATTTACAATTAAATACTAACGTATCAGCATATTTGATTTAGAGCTTCCGCTTGGAATTCCTTTGGCTGAACTCGTAAACCTCGGGCGAAGCTGAAGCTAAAGCGTGTTTGTGTTTTAGCCTTAAGAATGAAAACTGCCTATACCTACTCTAACCATTAAAAAAAACTATTATCGTGTTGACATATTTCATGTCAATCACAGCACAGTGGGTGTCAAACTTTGTTCACTTCTAATTCCACTGGCAATGTACCTTCAAACTCTTTATCTCGCTTGACATGCAGCTAACATTTCTTGATGAACCTGAAAAAATCCTATACGTCAAGCTGCAAGGCAAAACTTAAAACTTGAGTGACAACATAACGGTGTGCATTCTAAGTGGATTAACTCTATGTTACGCGTTGACATAATGAAGAGGATTGTAGTGAATTCTTGCTTTAAAGTGAAATCTAAAACTTTTAAGTCCTATCAAAAGTGACAGTGACAGATCGTTCAGTAAATTTACTGAGAAACAAACAGAACTAAAGAGAATCACTTTAGGAAAACTGCAAGTTGAATTTGTTTAATTTTTTTTCTCCTGAAACTGATAAGCAGATTACCACTTGCTTACAAAAATGCCTTCACTCAAGTTTCATGTCTTAAATGTGTTATGCGTGGTCAATGTCAATGTCAATGTCAGAGATTTTCATTCCTTGAATTAAGTGTAACCTTTGTATATATATTTGGGGGGTAGTTTCAAGATGGAAAACGATGGTGGTGCCATCCTAAGAATTTTCACAGAAGCAGTTTTTTTTTTAAATAAGTTTGTATTGTGTGTTCTCTGCTTGCTTCTGTCAAAGAACTGTCAAACCAAGCAGAAAACCAATCTTGATAGTACCTGGTAGTTCCATATAAAAAGAGTGTAACTCAGTGTTTTTTGCGAAATGTTTTGCAACACCAACCTTTCCTTTTTTTTATTTTGTGCTCGTGTTCAAAAATCAATAATTTATTTATTTGTCGGTGGGTCTTATCATCTACCCATAAACAGAATTATTTCATTATTGCATGTTTGGTGCAGTATAGCACTTAAGGGCACTCCTAAATCATATCCACCTGTGCTGTCATCTGTAAGTGGATTATTCTCTCGCCCACGAAAGCTTTTCTATTATCAACATTTACTTTTAACCTCTAATACGACAACATCGCTTTATTGTCGGCCTTATCATAACGAAACAAAAATAAAGCAAAAATTTTGCAATTTAGCACTGCTAAAAATAAATCTTATTTTATGTCAAATTGATAGCAGTTTTATTAATACGCACTCGATGTGTCACTTTCAATAACAGTGTGTCATCCGCTTCAGGGTTTTCGACTGACTTTAAGAAACTCACCAAAGTGCTTTAACTAAAACGCTGTCGGAACTTTTTACAATTCCCAAATCGAACAGAACTACAAGAACGAACAAAAACTTACGGAAGTTCCTCTCAAGAAAGAGAGGAAAATTTAATTAAGTAGCTACAAGCACAAAAGAATGTTGCTAATGGTTTATACTTCAAACAACTCATAAAAGAAAGAGTTACAAAACTAAGAAAAGAAACTTACAAAAGAAAATTTTCTTAAACTTGCAAAAAAAAGAACAAAAATGTAGACAAGTAAAACTAATGTTTGGCGAAGAAAAATCTCTTTCGCGCTCTCATTGCCAACGAAAGAAGATCAGCGTGTAGCAACAAACTAAACATATAGACACTCGTATATGTTGCTGTATGGTGTTCCTGTTCATCCATGATGGCGAATGTTTTATATCCGGCGATTCCATTATACATCGTTAGGTACACATTCTATGCTCTGCCACAGCTTTTTTGTTCTGATAGTTTCTTAAAACTTTATTATGTTGTGTGTTGCCAAGAAGAGTTGAATGAACCAACATGAGATGGTTGATTTTCTGTTGAATTTATTGTTGATCGCAAATTAAAAAAAAATGTTTCGTCTTTTATAAAATCATCTGACATTGGAATTTTAATGAATGATTCGGAACCATTGCGTGTGAAACTTTCTTTTAGATTGTTGGATACCGCGCGTATTGTCTGGAATGAAGAATGTAGAGCGGTTCGGATAGGTGCTTATTAAATTGTTTCAAACTAAATTTGTGTTGAAACACAATGAGCAATGACAAACGGTAAATTGAAAGACACTTTCGACTTCTTTTAATTGACAAAGTGAGAAGTTAACTGTGTCAGTTTGGATTTCTGCTTAAATGTGATTGTTTATTGTTGTGAGAAAAGCCGTTTATTTGTTAAGATTTAATGGAATCGGCTTTGCTGCAGCTCGTAATACGGTGATAAGAAGCACTAGGTTTCCAAGACGAAAGATCTACACAGCAACCTGGCGATCTCCGGATGGTCGACCAACCAATCAAATCGGCGCAAGGCACGCATCCAACATCTACTGTCGACTCCGACCACTTTCTGGTAGTGGCTAAGTTTAGAGCTCGACTATCAAATGACAAAAAAACACGTGCGGCCCAAAGAAAGAAGTTCAACATCGCCTTAGCACCCCGGAGAATGCCTGAGACTACAGTGGGCGCCTGAGTTAGCGACTCTCCGCCGTCCTCCCAAATACCACAGATGTCAACACCTTCCTTGAAGGAAGAAAAGAGCATCCGCAGTTTCTCAGCTCAACGATCTAGAAGAATCTCGGGTCAAGAACAACACTCGACGCGACTTTTCTTTAAAAGGTCGAACCAATTATTGACACCAGTCCTACTCTACGGCGCCGATTGTTGGACGATAAGTAAAAAAGGGGAATTGATACTGGGCACTTCGGATTTTTTGGTCCCGTATGCAAGGATGGCGAATGGAGATGAAGGTTCAATCGCGAACTGTATGAGCTGTACCAAGATGTGGATGTAGTCCAAAATGCGAAGAAAAGACGACTACATTGGCTCGGCTACATCGAGAGAATGGATGACAACGCTCCAGCAAAGAAAGTCTTCTCATCGCAGCCCCCGGGTTCGAGACGACAAGGAAGACCGAACCTATGGTACAAGGACCAAGTGGCTGCGGATGCCAGAGCGCTTGGTTTTGGCGCATATGAGGGACCGTTCCGGATGAAAGGCTGCAGTATCTCGGGTTGAGATGCTTCATGGATTGGGAGCCGGTTAAGTACCTAAGGGCCAGTTGTACAAATTGAGGGTTAACCCACAGATCAGCTCAACTCGAGTTAACTCTTGAACCAGGTTCAACTTTGAATGGGTTGTACTGTTGTGGATCAAAAGAGAGTCAGCTGAACCGCAGTTCAAGTCTATTTACATGAAAATTTAAGTATATATATACCTAATATCACCGTTAGTTGTCAATCCAAAGTCAACAAAAACAAGTGTCTTCTGAGCACCGTCTTCACTGAACACCGCGTCCGAGGGAGCAGACTATTTAGTTTTCATTTTCAGTTTGTCTGGCCTTCCATTGAATGAAATACTACTAAATTCTTGATTCAAATCTGTGTTCTCAATTCCAATTGCGTTCTCTACCGGAATCAAGCTTCATAAAGAAAGATATTAGGGCAACGGTCGTCAGGAATGAGTTCATATTCATATCAGAAGAAAGTATTTCCGAAAAAGAGCAGCAACAACAGGCCGCCAAGCTTAATTTGAACGAATTGAATGTCACCTGCTGTACATGAATCCCCATCTTCTTTGTCAGAAAACGAACTTCTTATAAAAATTATTCTCATTCGAGCGACAAAGCCTTCTCCCCTGAAAACTACATATACCTAACCTACATATGCAGAACTTGCAACTGCTTCACAAATGTTGGCAAGTCAAGCACACTCAGAATTCATGGGGTGCCAATATTCAATGATGGTTCTAATGATGATGTAAGCAGTAGCACACCTACTGCTGATGCACAGGGAGCAGCAAATAGAAACAAAACAGCACCATGTCCATTAGTATCACAGATCATGGCAATGGGTTTCTCTAGAAAGTCTGTTGAACTTGCAGTCAAAACCTTAAAAAGTAAAGAATATTCTCATAGATTGTATAAAATGGATTTCCAGCAGCTTTTAGCTGAACTGTCAAAAATTATCAGATTAAAGTGAGATAGCAACATTTTTCGCACTAAAAACTACCTGATCCATGGCTGATCCCAAAATCGGTGGGTAACTTCTGATCGTGGTTCAACAGTGGGTTAAGACCTGAACCTCGATTGTACAACAGTCATTTTGAGTTGAACCGAGTTCAAACGTTGATCCGAGGATGAACCACGTTTGTACAACTGGCCCTAAGTGCTGTAGTTGACATGAAATTTGTCAATCAACGGTAATATGTAGTTCTTTTCCATGGCAAGAGTATAGATTTAAATCTTAAATTATCTTCAAACAACTCTTGACAGAAATCAAACGTAGGTATTTCCAAATTAATAGGAAATGTTTGGAAAACGAAATTCTTACTAGAATATGATGCCAGAACTGTTTGATTTTTATTTTTTTCGTGACAAAAGTTGTTCCTGTCTTTAAAATAATTAAAAGCTTCAAGGTTGTAAAAGTGGTTTTGTGCGAATCACTCCTTTTTATTGCAAGAAATTATTGCAAAAGTTGCCATAAAAACTTTATTTTTAATTAGTCAACTGAGTAAACATGTTATTACATGCTTAATGTCATTCTGTCACAAATCATTAAGTGACAGTATGCTTAAGTACCTATAGAATTTGAAAACACAGTGACACAACAGAAACAATAAGTGACAACAAGCGTCAATTAGACCTCAAACGAATTCATACTTTATCTCTGCTACTAAATGAAACACAACTAATTAAGGAGAGAGAGACTTTGTTCAATTTTCAATGCAAAGCTAAGGATGGGTGTCCACAAAGTAATATTTATACCATAACAGAGACCAATTATGATATGAGACAACGACATACTGGTGCCATCTAGAAGGAAGAAGTTGTGAGCTGCCTTGTGTTCTGAATAGATTTTAGGATTTATTGAAACGGAAAATCAACAGAAAAGACACACAGCATCCGGAATGGCAAGAAACTTTTTCATTTCAAGGAAATTGCAAATATTTCATCGAGTTTCCTGTGTTTTATTAGTTTTGCAAGGTAAAGTTTAATCTATTGAAATTTGTCTTAACTTTTTTCTTTTATTTGCAATTTAATTGAAGACGAAATCGAATTACTCGAGTGGAGCTCATTTCAAATAAAATTACCTCCTTACAAATGTTTGCCTGCAGTAGACCAATTGCAACGAGGGCTTTTGAATAGAAACAAAGTAAATGTTTAGTTTTCCATTTTAATCTTGGTGGAACGCCTTTGGCCTCGTTTTTTATTCATCTCCTGCTTCCAGCAAATTTCGCAAATTAAAAATGACTCAGCCAACGTTGTTGAATGCAGCCATGACCTCACAGCCAACAAATTTAATGTTTAGAAAGCCATGCAAATTCATTGGATTCCCGTTTAAGCCCCATGTGAATCGAATTTCAAAAAGCAGATTGCCACTCCTCTCATCGCCAAATTTATTAGTAGTTGCCGTTATCAAACCGGCAGACACATTCGTTTGCTGATTTCCATAAATCGATTTATTGCTTTTTCTTGATGAATCATCGTCGATCATCGAGGCCAGCAACCAAAGACTCCAACCAACTACATGCCCAAAACAAGTGACAGGTAATAGAGAAGAGAGGTGATTAAACTAACAGTCTTACAAGATTGCCAACAAGTAACACCAACTAACAAAGTGCTCGTGCTCCAGGGGCCAAGTCGCAGACAACGCCGCTAGGTGGCGCAGCACGAAGGTGGTCGACTAATCGAATTAAATTACAAAAGATAGCACACTTTTATGTACACATATTGACATACCCTGGGTGTGTTCGGTGATGTATACAACTCTTCATAATATGCAAATTGCGTATTCATTCAGCTCTAAAGTGAACAAGACGCGCCGCAGTGCACAATAAAAGTTAAAGAACCTCGTTCGACTATATGAGTGGCAGCAGCAGACGTCAAACTTCACCGCAACACAATTTGTAGGCGTGACAGCATAAAACAGTTTATTTTTTGTGTTTTCCCACCATACTTGGTTTCATCATCATCATCGAGTCTCGAGCCTAGGAAGAGAAAAGAAGCTCCTCCGAAGCATGTCAGCAAACTCACTCGTGCTGAAGAGGAGCCAAAGCGGGTATATGGGCTAAGTAGCAAAGAAGTGGAGCCTTCGAATGATTGAAATCGGATTTTGAACTCGGTAATTGAGGCTCCGGAGGGTTCCAATATTATAATAATGTTGCCTGTGCCAATTTCATGGAATTGCGCGCTAGTGCCACATTAAAGTGTCTTAATATTTTCTCCCTCCAGTCTCCACAATACCACGCAACACATTCTTTAAGGAAAAAGCGACTGTAGCAAGAAAAAAATCGAGCGAATAAATTTAAAAAGATTTTACTGGTACTTAGTCGTTGTCGGCCGTCCATGCGTTGACGCTGCCCGATATGGATCTCAGTTAAGTTGCAATATGTGACCGCAAGGGGGAGACTGTAATACATAATGCATGTTGTGTAAGTGCGATGCAATAAAGTGCAATTATTTCTTTCGATGTGATGGCTGATGGGATAGGATAGGAAACATTCGTGTGGACGTGAAAGTTGTTATATATGCAGATGGACTGAAAGTGCCTACTCTCCTAACCTAATAGCTGGCTGGATTCGATCCGATGGGGCAAATTATTGATAACACAATTAGTGTGAAAGGATGATATGTAACCAGAACGGAACGGGAATGCAATTACTATTACGTTACCAGTGCTGCATTTTTTGTTTTGTTTTTGTTTGCAATCAACAGTATGTAAAACATGTGAGAGAGACTATCTGTAAAATAGACAAACAGATGACGATGACGTTAGGCTGGGCCGGGAGGAATGCAAGACTTGTGTCGATGAGAATTAATGAGCCCGGATGGAATTTCGTTTGCTGAAATGGGTCAAGTGGGTGTGGTGTTGTAGTTAATAAGCAAGTAAGAGATTAATTAGAATATTTAAATTAAACTATGAATTTATTAGTTGGAATTTAATTCCAAGTTCGTTTGTTTGTGATTCTGTTTCTGCATTTGTGTCGTTATAGCGAAGCTTGAGCAGTTTTGACAACTCATGTTTTTTATCTGTCAAAATGAACTGTCAGGACATTGAGATCTCAACTAATTTTCTTTCAAATGGAACTGACCTATTAAAATGATTCAGATTTGTTGACACCTGTCAAAATAAAAAATGTTTTACTTGCATACTCTTAGGATGATTTTTTTTTGTATTACTGTTTCTCTGCATACTTTAGGGACATTTTAAACAACTCATTTGTTTTATAATTACTAATCGTGTTATTCTTTTCTTTATTTACAGAAAACCTTGATCAAATACCAAGTCGACTAATCAAACAAGCGCAAGACGGACGGTCAACAGATAACATATCAGTTGTCGTGATCTTCTTCAAGCATCCATCTCAAATAGCCAAAAACTGCGATAAACTTAAAATAATGGAATCTGAATTCGATAATATCAAGGAAGTCGAATTCTACGACTACTCGAGGAATGTAAGTTTTGCAAAATGAACTCCGGAGACTAAAGAGTCGTGCTAACTTTTATGTTTGTTTCGTTTTGATTAGTTTTATCCTTCGGATGGAAATTCAACAAGCAATAATTCACATGCCGTCGATACAAAACAGGTAACGTGTAAATTCAATTCAAAGAAATATTATGTTAATGCTTGTTCATACAGATGTCATTCATGTGCTTTTTGTTCTTTAAAACGTTTGTTGAAACAAAGTATAGGGATTTTGTGTATTTTTAACAGACTCCTCTATCAAATTCACAGTGTTCCCACTTTCAAACATTAATTTTTATTTTGTTTTTGTTTTTAAAATAATTCCTCCAATGGGAAAATGTATTTATCTTAATGTCAAATGTGTATTGTATGAAAAGGACCACCCTACCCTACATAAAATGACAAATGGCATTTCTGGACCTCTTCAGTCAAGCGTTTTTTAACAATTCTTCTCTTGTGACCCATTAACTCTTAGTGCCCACTTGTAAATCACTTAAACCATCCAAATAAAACTAGGCGTAAATATTTGCTTTGACACTTTTGCGATTTTGTATATTCATTTCTGCACCACACCAACTTCACCTCATTTCATTAAGATTTTTTCTTGGAAACCAAGAATTCAATTTATGTATCTTTTCACACCCACATATTAAGTCTCTCACAATCACAATCAAATAAGCACACGCCACTCAATTTTCTTTTTGAATTATTCTAGGAAAAGTGATTATCGTGTGTTGGCGTCTAATTGAATTTCCTTGAAAAATCCTTGAATGGAAGATTGTTGGATTAGACTTTAATTTTAATTTTAAATAGCCATATAGTATACTGTATACAGTATTAAGAGAACATTATTTTTTATCTAATAAAAAAGTCCAACAACAACAAAATTTTGGTTTGTTTCATTTTTATGATTTTTCAGTTTCCCTTCATTTCGTTGTTTTCTGATTATCCTCATTCACAAATTTATGACATTAGTTTATGTATTTTGAAATGAATTTGGTCCTTTAGTGTTTGACATCTTCAAATATTCACACACACGTTTATTATACTCCTCTTACCGCTATCCTAGGGATTCATGGTAGTCAACTTATAAAAACTAACTATTTCATTAAAACAAAACATTTTTCTAAAAAAAAAAAACTATTGAAGTAGGAGAAATGGCATCACCATTTCAAAAGTGGGAACTCTTAATCATTATTTCGAAGAGTAAGGATTGTCATTGTTCAAAATATTGTATTTGTTGTGTTTGGAATCAAAATAAAGCCTATGATTTGTTGATGAACTGAAATTCAACTAAATATTTCTTTACTGCTGGCATTTTCGTTAATAGTGTCAGGCTTCCAGTTCTAAATTTCTGCTTTCAGGCTTCTGGTTTAAAGTTATCTATCGTGTGTAATGTATTCGCTTTTCTGTTTATGGTTTTGTCATTTCGGTTACCTTTTTCTGCTTTCAAACTTCCGTCCGAAAAAAAAACTTAGTTATTTTTTGTATCGCACCATAAGTTTACTTCGTTTCGTTTTCTCGATCCGGTTTCCTTTTTCTGCGTTCTAACTTCCAGTTTCCTGCTTTTGAATTTCCAACACTACAAAAGACCCTGAAAACACTTCCATGATTGTTACTTCCGTCCGAAAAAAAACTCAGTTAATCCCATAGTTAACTTTTGAGGTTAGGTTTTTTTGCACTGAGTTCATCTGACATTTCTCACAAAACTGTGAGTTTATCTGACATATTTCACATATGACATTTGACTCAGGCTCAACTTGCGTGAAGTAGAATTCGAAAACAAATTTATGTCGTTTTTAATTGGCAATCTGGAAGTGAAAAAAAGCATTCTGAATGCGTTTAATTGGGCAAAAGTGACAGTTCTGATTCTGAAGAGAAGAGAATTTCCCTTCTGGTTTTAAAAACAGAATCAGAAGCAGAATCACTCACACATTCATAAATGTTGCACAAAAACAAAATGAAATTTTGCGCGAATACACATATATGTGACAATTGTCATACTCAACCAATACATTCTCACCAAACTTCAGATTCTTTGGAATAAAAAAAACTGTTCAATTGGGATTCCGAATCGAAGAACAATTCCGGATTGCCAATTAAAAACGACATTAGTTCTTGAAACTCGACAGTTACTACAAAAACGATAACAAACACATCTGACAAGTGTCAAAGACGCAAAGGATTCTTATCATCCATAATTGACCCACTTTCTTCAAATTTTTTGACCACTCTTCGAATGGTTGTCATATTAGGTACACTCTCTCGACTGAAAATTTGGTGAAGTTTGCGAAGCGTAACTTTCCCCATTTTTGTAATGAGTTTTTACCATTATAACGTGTTGTTCTTTCAAAAATCGCTCTATTTTTAGTAATCGTAACAAACTGAGGTGACATCTGTCAAATTTCAGAGTTGCCACGTGAAACCTAATATGTCGTTTGCCATTGGTCTTTTTTTGACGTTTCTTCTTCTACGGGTTATGATGTAACTCTGTCATTCTTCGGACGATTCTGTTTTCAAAACGAAAGAGTTCTGCTCTTCTCAGAAGCATTTCGTCTGTCAAAGTCAGTCCAATTGAATGGTTTCAGAAGACTTCTGGACTCTTCCGAATGCTTCTGGACGTTCAATGGCAAATGACAATATTATGCAGAATTGCAGATGACATGACATTGTTTTTATTTTCTTTATTTGTAAACATGGCGGCGAGTACGTACATATGTGCAAGTGTGTGCAGTGCATGCATGCGTGATACTGTTTTTGATTCCGATTCCGACTTCAAATTCGGAATCGTTTTTCTGTTCTTTTCAGCGACAAGAACTGTCATCTTGTGCAAAGTGAACGAATTCAGAATCGTTCGGAACGGTTCCGGTTTCCGGACGACGAAGCATAAAAAGCATATTTTTCTCTTCGGAAAAATACAAAAAATCCAGTCAGCTGTCAAATTTTTGTCCGTAAAAAGCGAAAGGGAACGCAGCTTACGTCCGTAAGCACAACTGATCGAAAATTGACGAAACGGCGCAATCCGCCATTTAGGGCAAAATATATGAATTTCTAGTTCTCGCTCAGTTACGGACGGCTCCGTCCTCGCCACCATTCTGTACATTATAGTTCTGCCTTTACTCGCACACAAGTTGGTATCCCATGAAATATCGACTTACAAAGAGTCGACGATTCACTTTGAGGACTTTAAGAATTGCAAGTCTTCTTCCTCAAACACTGATTTATACGTTAAGAGGTCAGCATTCTCGAATACCTCCTTCAAAGCTCAAAGATTATAGGTTATGTAAAGCTTGCAGTTTATTAAATAGATTTCTTAAGTTTCTATCTTTCCACCCTTCCACTTTGAATGTTTTCATTCGCATGACAATATTCCAAGTCAAGAAAAAAAAAACTACTCAAGACACACTCCCTATCATTTCCAATCATTGCCTCAGTGACTTCCTGGCTAAGCTTCCCATACGACCTCCTTAGAAATCATTTCCCGCTACAACGAGCATCTGTATGAACAGGAAAACATGTTTTCTACTTCAACCTCTAACGACGATCCGATTAAAGAAACCCTTTTAAAACTATATCCTCATTCTTTCCTCCATAGATGCGATGGACACCAAATGATAACCTAAACAATATTATCAGTGATGAAGTTAACCAGACTACCACGACAACAACCACGACATCAGCTACAACCAACAATGGACAATTTGATGATAATTTGCTCCTCAATTCCAGCGATAATATGGATTTAAACCAAAAACTTTCCAAGTCGCCCCACTCGGCCGCCATCAATGTGGGTAGTGGTGTCGCCAATTTCGACGACAACAGCTTGCATCACGCCTCAACACTGGAAAATAATGGAGAAGAATTCCTTGCCACTGGCGGTTATGACAACAAAAATGGAAAATTACTAACGCCAACTACAGCGTCTGAGTTCGATGAGGATGATGATGTACAAGACAACCAGCATCAGCTTCAGAATCAACAACAACAACAACAGAAATTACATCAACCCCAGCAAATGGTTGATGTGGATGGTGATTATGGTCCAGAGACATGCGTCGATGTTACCGATGACGTAGTCATGATGACAGAGAATTCGGCCGACACAAATAATCTTTCCGAACAGTCTACATTGAGTCACTCAAAGGATACACTTCCATCTTCGGATAATTGTAATCCATTCGATAATAAGAACGCACTGGACATGGAAGAAGCTAATGAATTCCAACATGCTGCCGTTGGTGGTATGGACGTTCATCTGCAGCAGCAATTGGATGATGCCAACAAGGCGACTCCACTTTTGTCGCCCGAGGTCGAAGACTTGCCGCTGAGTTCCGATGTCCAGATGCACTACACTAACGAGGGCTACCAGCAGAGTCCAATGGATGAAATGATGTCCGGCCAGAAACAATTTGAAGATGAATTCATGCAAAGCAATGGCCATTTGTCACCAGTCCAGTACGATGAATCGAAGGACATCAAAATGGAGAAGGAAGAAGAAAAGGAATGCAAACCTGAACTGGAAATAGATGTTGTGAACAGTCTCCAATATGAAGAAATGTCAAACCTGAAACCCGAATTGGTGGAGAATTTCTTTGGGCATCCAATGGAATCGGACATGGAAGTGCAATCAGCCAACAGCATGCACGATGACGCCGACGAGAACGATTTCCGCTTGAAGGATGAAGAGGAAATTCTTGAGAAGCACGCTGTGGAACCCGAGGAATTCGCTATCAAAGAACCCGCCCATGAGGCATTGGATTTGAGCCAAAAGGAGCAACTCCAGCAGACTTTGCATAACCATGAAGTCGATATTCTCGAAGAGAAGCCCATTTTGACTGGAAACTATGTTGTTTTTGATGATTCACCAACAGAGGTGGAGCCCGCAGTGGAAAAGACGAACGAGTTCGCCGATGAAGAAAAGCAGGACAAGGAAGAATTCCCTGAAAAAGAAGACAAAATGGAAGAGAAGCTCTCATTTGTGGAACAAAAAACGACACCAGCTGAAGAAATCGAATTGGAAGAAGAGAATTGCATTCATTTGGAAGAAGATGTCCGTCCAAGTGACTATTTAGCAATGCTCGAGAGGCAGAAGGAGGAACTTCAGCAGCAACAGCAGCAACACCAACAGGAATTGGGTCAGTTGGATGAGGGCTTCGAGAAGGAAGTTCAATTTGAACACGACGAAGTTGCTGTGGCCAAATCCGAACTAAACGAAAAAGACAAGGAACATGAGAATGCCATGTTCGAAGACGACAACAAGATCTGTGATGAAATGATGGAGAAGCAACATCAATTGCCCGAAAAGGAATTCGAGAAGGCTCCATTCGAAGTTGAGGAATTCGAAAAGTTGGCAGAGCTTCAAAAGCAACTCCAACAACCAGAAGAATCAGCTGCAGAAATCGAGGACAATAACAAACTGGAAACTGAAGTGGCATCAATGATTGAAGAACAAATTTCCCTGATTGAAGACTCAATTGCCCAGCCAGAGAAGCAATGCTTCGAGGAACCAGAAAAGCTTCAGGAATTGGAGGAGAAAAACGAAAGCACCTTGGCATTTGAGGAGATTGAGAAACAACTGGAAATGGAACACGCTGACAAACCATTGCCAGAATTGGATAGATTGGTAGAAGACATTCAAGGTGAGCTGGAGAACAAGGAAATTCATGACTTGGATGCTGAGCAGCAAGCGCATGAAGAAATCGAGAAACAATTCGAAGAAAATACTGAAAAACTGCAGGAGGATTCTGTTGAAGAACCAATTCAGAGCTTGAATGAGCAGCAGGTCATTGATGAGTTTGAGAAACAACTCGAGGAAGATACTGAGAAACAGCAATTGAGCGATGTGAAGGCTGCTGATTTCGAGGAAATCGAAGAAGAACAACCAAGTTTGGATAAGAAATTGGAAGAGGTCAAGGAAGAAGCACTGCACGACGACGAACACTTGGCTGAACCTGCATTTGAAGAAGTCGAAAAGCAGCTTGAAGAAAACAATGAAAAAGAATCGCAAGACACAAAGGCTGTGTTAGCTGACTTGAAAGAATCGGTAGAATCAGAAGACGAAGAATCAGAACGAGAAACAGCCCACATTGACGAAAATAAGAAATCGGAAGTTGTTGAAAGGCAGGACAGCTGCATGGAAGATATTGACAAACAGGTGCAACATTTGGCTGAATTCGTCGAAGACCTCGAAAATAAACATTTCGAAGAGCTGAAATTAGATGAAGCTGCTAAGATCTTTGGTGAATGCACGGAGGAACGATTGCAACGACTAGAGGAACAAGTCTTGGATGCAAATGCAATGGAAATGGAACGAGCTAAAATAGTTTCCCATCTATTTGCTGAACCTGAACCTATTGACCCTGAAAATATGGTTGAAGTTGAAGAGCCAATAATTATTAAGGAACAAGTTCCAATAAGTGAGTACTTTTTTTTCTTAAAACATTTTCTTATTTTAACAAAGTGGCAACACTCTTTCGTCTTAAGTATACACTTTGTCGTTTCGCCATGGGTCCATTCACAGCAACTTCAGCTACACTTCCGTCTTCCGTATCTAATTCGCTTTCCCCTCCCAATGATTACTCGAAATCACAATCATCGATTTTCCTTCAACTAGAAAAAGTCGCACACACACACAAATCATTTTACTCCGCGGTTAGAACAAAAAATAAACAAAATATAGAATTTGCCGGTAGTTGGGTGTGTTAGTGACATGTTGCGCTTTTATTTTGCGACGAAGTTTACTCCGATCGGAATTTTTTTGATCGATTACTGGCCAATTAAATTTGAAATTAATTCAACTGGCGAAGGAATTAAACAAAAATAAATTCAAGGCAATAAATTAAATCAATCAGTCAGACATTACCGGCAATTTTCGACCCAAAATGTTATATGTTCGCCTTTTACGGCGAAAA
The DNA here is from genome assembly GCA_943590905.1 of Sphaerophoria taeniata. Taxonomy (NCBI): domain Eukaryota; kingdom Metazoa; phylum Arthropoda; class Insecta; order Diptera; family Syrphidae; genus Sphaerophoria; species Sphaerophoria taeniata. The sequence continues at coordinate 3,514,448 of OX016540.1, forward strand.
CGCACACTGCGATGATTCTTTTACGATGTTTTGTTTCTAATTTACAACTACAAGCTTATGATAAAGTGGAGAAATGATATCATGCAAATTAGAAATTCTGAGATGATGTAATGCAGTTTTGTTTGATTTGTAACAGTAAGCAGGGATGTGCTAGAATATTATTTTTGTAACAGATAGATAGGTAAATGGTTCAAATTTCATAAATCTGAAAGAATGAACTTTTTATTACAGTTTCCAATGAAATTTAAAAATAAGAGTAATGAGCTGTCAATATGACACATAAGGTACAATACATATATTTATGAAGACAAGATTGACTTAATTAATGACAGGCTAGAACCGTTCTCGTTTGCTTGTGACTTTTTAATTTTCTACTGAAATGTCATGATGACGGATGATTTTGATCATTTAACTTGACATATTAGGTCCGTTCGGATACTTTCTGCACTAATATTCGTAAAAAGAGACATTTTAAAGAGTGGGGGTGTGGCGTCACTCTCCGGATTGAAGTCATGTACCTGAAGCTGGTGCAATGTTGCCCACCCGCTCTCAGTGACTCAAGTTTTCTTTTCTAAAGGGTTTTCCAATAAGAGGTGTTATTTTGAATAGCCAGCTATTACGGTAGCTGTCACTTTTGAAGCTGTCATTTTTTGACATTTGACAAGTAGAAACTACGCCATTAATAAAAATGGAACGATACACGCTTCAACAACGCGTTGAAATTATTATTAGACGGCGCTACGTGCCACACAACCAATGAAACCATCGATCTTTTACGGGAAAAGTTTCCGGACCGTGTTATCTCTCGAAGAGGTGATCACAATTGGCCACCGAGATCTTGTGATTTAACACCTTGCGACTTCTTCCTTTGGGGCCACGTGAAAGATAAGGTCTACGCCAACAGCCCAGCGTCGGTTCAAGACCTCAAAGATGGAATTCGTGAGGCTATCGAGGACATAGGGCAGCCACTGCGATTTGGTTTTGGAAAATTTCATGAAAAGGATATGGTCCTGTAAGCGTGGTCGTGGCAGCCATTTGTCTGGTTGATGTTGTGTTCCATTAACGGCATATCCTCTTTATAATGAAATAAACATCCGATCATTTATCTCATTTTTCTTTGAATATCAAAATAAAACCCTTTATTAGATTTTTTCCTCGTACAACACAAGGCTCAGCCTGCTTAAAAATACATTTTGTGACCTGTACGGTCATCGGGGAATAACCTTATTCGTCCGTTAAGTATCGTAGTACGCTCACCAAAATTGAGGGACCTTCAAAAACATAACAATTGTGACCGAGAAGGAAAAGGGGTAGGTATTTAAAACGAAGCAAATCAAGTCCCGATACCGTCATTTCCATTGACTCCCCAACGCCATTATCGTTGCTGATGTGGTGAAAATCATCATGCTATGAAATTTCATTTCAAAGAGGTCCCAATCTGTAATTTATTTTTTTTTTGCAGAAGATGCTTTTGCGTCTTCAATAATGTCTGGGATTGAGTTTTCTCTTTTGGATGTTCCATATACTTGTGTTGCTCTAATGAAGACTTTGTTGCTCAATTGACTATTTAGTCCAATAATTAACAATATGCAAGAGTAATCCGTCGCTTGATATCACTTGCGTCCTTGTCTGACAGCCTAACTGCATTGTGTATAAAATTGAAGTAACATGAAGTCATGTCAGATCTATCCCAGATAGCTTACACTATACCACCCCAAAAATGATATATATTCGATAATAACTTCCATGTTTCCATCCCTTCAAGATCTTTTTTGGAAGAAGGCAAACCTCTGGAAGAAAACACGATACACTTCAAATACAGACAGTTCAAAGACCGACTACGGTGCTGGAAGCGATATCTACTCGAAATAACTGAATCTCAGTCTGTCATGTATACTTCCCAATCAATGAAGTGTGTTCCAGGCAGAAGTAATGGCGATACAGAGGCACTATCCTAGCTGAAAGAAAACGTTATATCTTGCAAGGATAAACGTATCTTATCGGACACCCAAGCCGCTCCAAATCTCTCGCATCTGTCTCCACTAACTTTTTAACAGTCCACCAATGTCGATCATCTCTGAATGAGAACAGAATGAACAATTTAACGGGTGCTGGGCCACAGAGACATTCCGGAAAGTTGCAAAGCCGATGAGCTTGCCAAAACCGGGACACTTCTGCCCACTGTTAGACAAAGACACAACATAGGGACACCACTTGCTTTGCTTGTTTGCATGTACAAACATCTTCTCAAACAATATGCTCTAGAATCAACAAATGCCTGACCTGAAGCGGTCAAAAGGCTTGATTTCCCTGAGCAGAAAAAGTATAAGCTCCACAATTGGTGTCATAACAGGACACTGTCTCATAGTCATAGGTAGACATGTTTTGAGGCTTGGGGTCTACACAAATGACTTCTGTAGAAGCTGCGGAGGTTGAGGAGGAAGGGGAAACAGTCCAACACATTCTATGTACATGTCCGACACTCTCCAATAGAAGGATTAACTATCTCGTTAATCTAATAAATAAATAGAGTGGCGTGACAGCTTTTGAAGAGCCAAGGCCTAAGTGGCTACTCTCATAAACAATTCTCTGGGTGCGTGTGAAGAATTGAGGGGACCTACAATTTAACGCCGATCCCGAACTGGCAACGATCGACCTAAAATGTCTAATTTTATCGAACACAAAATGGTTTGTTTAAGTTCATTACTCTCCCATGAGTAACTTCTTCAGTGGTATCACAATGAAACCTTGAGGTCTAAGTAAGTCAACAACATCTAGACAGCCACTCTAACCTAACCTAACCTAAGACTAAGAGTAATTCTTCAATAGGACAGTTCCACAAAGAAAAATCTCACTGAGCGCTCAATGTCACATTGACTGAGGCAAAATCATTTGGTGGAACATAATTCTCAGTTTTCATTGAGATAAAATGGTTACCTTACAAATTGTTGTTGCACATCTGTCAGTCACGTCAAAATAGCTGAGTTAGAAATCGAATCCTAAATTTTTTCGTCTCAGAAATCTCTGACAGAAAAGTGAGCGCTCAGCTGAGATTTTATATTCCATAAAAAAAATCTCAGAGGGCTCAGAGATCTCTGTTTGTGGAACTGGCCTAATACCTGCGTCATTGACTCTGACAGTCTGACTGTCACTGTGTATAAAATTTAGGTAACACAACTATGAAGTCCTGAATTATCTATAAAAATTGTACTTCTGCTGAGTTACTGGTGGTGGTTCTTATTGGATGATAGCGTTACTTATGGCACTTTCCATTGGTTTCACTCGTGGAACCACTCATTCTGAAAACCAATGGAACAAGCAAAACTGCTTCTACTCAATAATGACGTTTTGTGTTTGTGTGAGTGCGAATTGACACTCGCCAAAAAATACACTGTGTCAAAGTGACGTCTTCGTGTAATTAAAGTTGGAGTTTAGGATGCTATTCACTATTTTAATTTCTTTTTCACTTTCGTTTTAATTAAGTAATTCCTTTGAAACACGAAATCCTTTCAACAATTCTAAAAACAAAAAACAAATTAAAATGCGTCATATTGACATTTTGTTTTGACATTTGATTTATGCATGTATTTGTGCTTCTTGAGTGGATTCTGACTTCAAATCCAGAAGCAAAATTCTCTTCTCAGAATCGTCAGAAGTGTCATTTTCTTACCAATGGAACGGTTTCAGAAGACTTCCGGATGCTTCTGGACGCTTCTTTTCGTCCAATGGAAAGTGCTATTATTTTGGTCTATACTCTACTCATTATGATAAGCAATAAATTAAAAACAAAACAAAACTACTCAATGCCATCTCTGTACTGTGCTCTAGTTTAATTTTGCATTCGCCTTGTCGCTCTTATATGTACGTGCTGTCACTTTCTTGTCATCTTCGTTTTGCGAAAATTCATCTTGTCATCTTGTGCGCACGTATACTACATAAAGAAAAATGCGTTTTATTACAAAGTTAACATCACTCAGCATTTTGCACACAATCAAAAAACGATAAAGCTTTGAGTAATGGGTTCTATTTAAATAGAAAACTTTTCTAGCTTTTCATCAAAATTAACAACCACATTTAGAAAGAAACTTATTTCATGCATGATACACAATACAAACAAAAGGTCAAATTCAATTTCTCACATCAATTCGCCGCCTTCTCCTCTTGTCCCACACAACCAAATCAACCACGAATACTTTTACATAGCTGAATGCTGAACCGAACACAACTGAACTGTTGTGCTGTAAAACCCATTTTCGCTGCGTTTTCTGTTTTAGTATGGTTTTTCGTGCTTCCGCTGAGTGACGGTGTTGAGTTTGTTTCTTAAAACCTTTTTATATATAAAAAAGAGAAATCAATTCAATTCTCCGTGATTATAATTTTATTTTATTTGACTACAAAAATTTTTAATATAAAAGTGCAAAAAGGATTGAAATCTGAATTTGTGAATCGAACAAAAGTACTGTTAAAGGCGTATAATAAATTCAACAGTCGCACACACAAGGAAAGAAAACACATTCGGAGAGGATTATAATTATCCCTGAAACGAGACAAGAAAGAACAGAAAACCTCACATTCACAGTTATGCAAAACGAAAATAATTGTCAGATGGATAATATTTTGCTTGCAAAATTCGGTAACTGCATTAATAATTAGGACAAAAAAAAATATTTAAAATTATCTAAAATACATAAAAGAAGAGGAATACAATTGGTATATGGTGAGGGTGGTGGTTGCATTTGGATAGGAGCTATGCGGTGGTGATGGTCTCTTTAAAATTGAAATGAAATAGAAATTATCTTTATCATTGGTTTGGTTTATAGTTATTGCCCCTTAATTTTCTCCTAAATTCGTACTTCGCCATTTGGTATTTCTTGTTTTTCTGTTTGTCTTGTTGCTCTGTCATCGGAATCGGAAGCAATGGGTTTTTGAGACCAGTGTTGTCAAAAAAAAAAAAAATGTGCTTAATTCTTCGGAAATGATTAGCCAAGGACAAAGATTGTATTCGATCACGAGGAACGTGGTACCTAGCAGCAGTAACTGGATAGAATTTGTGGAAATCTTTTTGCAGGCCATTTTGAAATTTGCAACTCTGAGCGTCGTGTTTTTCGCTCTGATCAATTTTAAGGAAACAAGGGACGGAAGTTATTGTGGTTAATTAAAAAAAGAGCACGGGGTCCGAATAGCCAATACCCCATCAGAGCTGTTCCAAAAAAACTGTACTTATCAAAGTTCCTTAACATTTCCCTGAAACTACTGATGTTCCATTAAATACAAAACGATCCACATGATTATTTTCCAATAAATAGCTGAGCCATACAACTGCCAAAGCACTGTGCAGCATCGGTGATTCCTTATGTGCTCATCGCACCTTTGAAAGCCCCAGTCATGTAGGTTCATAGCTCTTCAAAGGCACTTGCCCGAAGAAGAAGAATCAGTAGCCGAGAACAAATACTTCATTGCATCTCCTTGTGTCTCTAAGGTTGCCTACCTAGAAGTTCTTGAAGCATATCCAAAACTCTTGCGCCAGGCCAGGGGCAACACTATCTGAACGTAGGTAGTTGACGTCAAAATAAGACGAAACCAACAGAAACATGAATAAAAGCTAGGTATGTTCCTATACGTAGATATGTACACGAGGAGCGAACACGATAAGAGCTGTGAAATCTTCCGTGGCTTAGTGTTTTTTCTTATAATTTCTATTTTTTTTCATATTTCTCATTTCTTCTCAATGAAGTCAGAAGGCAGAAGAAGTGAAATGGTACCAAACAGTAGGAACTTCGTATCTGCATTGTCTCCACTAGGTACATTCTGTGTTGCTCTGCGTTTTAATTGCTGCAATTGTAATGTGGCAACCGATAGTCTCTGCAAAGATAAGGCTAACTACAATGCAATTTTGCTCACGCAAACATGCTTAAGTGGACCAGCGAATATACACATAAACCCTAAGAGCAAACCATAATGTACTTCAGCGACGTTCGTTAAATTTTCGTTCTACTTTTACTAGTGCGGTTTAATTCATTGAATTCCTGAACATTATAATGATTGGGAAAGACAGAGTGTGGAAGAGAGTTCCACATTCGCGTAGTACGGCTAAAGAATGATTCTCTGTACTTGAGAGTACGTCCGAAGTTGGGCTCGAGGGTGAACTGATGGGCATTCCTAGAAGCGCGAGTATTACAGGTGAATTGTTTGAGGGGAGGAATGCAACTGGCTATTTCTCTAGAGCACTTACCGTAAAAGTAACGGTAGAATAAAGAGAAACATGAAACGTTACGACGGTGATCTAATGATTGGAATGACGCAGTGATGTCTCTGTCACCGATCATTCGTAAATTCTTTATTCCTGTGAAAGTACCTTCGATGCCATTATGTATGGAACTAGATTTCTTTTGCATGGCCACCACGTGCACGCTTGCAAAAGTCCAGACGCTGAAACCAATTTTCGACGGTTTTCAAGCATAATCGGCCGATACTGCTGCAATTTCACGTTCGATATTCGTACGAAGTTCATCAATAGTCGCTGACTTTTTGGCATAGGTCATAGACTTGACGTAGCCCCCCAGGAAATAGAATAGAAACGGCGTCAAATCGCACGACCAAGGCGGCCAAGCGACTGGGCCAATTCGTTAGATAACACGTTTTCCAAATAAATTGATTGTGACATTCGCTGTGTGGCTTGTGGCGTCGCCGGCCGTCCTGTTGTTACCACATGTCCTCCAAGTCCATATCATCCAATTCGGGCCAAAAATATTCGGTTATCATTGAACGGTAACGATACCCATTCACAGTAATGTGCCGGTCTTGATCATCATGGTATGATGACGCCGCCGGTCCATGAACCACATCAAACCGTAATTTTTTCGGAATGCAATGATAACTCATGGAGTACGTGTGTTTTGCTGCCTGACCAATCCCGCATATTTTGTTTATTGACGAAGGCATTCAGCCAGAAATAGTCCTCATCGCTAAAGATGATTTTTCGATGAAAATCCGAATCATTTTCAAGTTGTTATTCAGCCCAATACACGAACATACGACGCTTCTGGTGGTCAAGCGGCTTCAGTTCTAGCGTCAATTTAATCTTGTAATGATGTAGGCCAAGATCTTTTCGCAAAATTCGCCACAACGACATTACAGAGATGCCTAACGCTTGAGAACGACGTGTGAGAGACACGTTTAGGCTTTCTGCAACTGAAGCTTCAGCGGCAGCAATATTCTCGACACTACGGGCACTTCTTTGTCTCACTGGCACGGGAACATTTTGTTCTGTGCCTGGCGCTCAATTGTTGATCTGCAAGGACGATTATGACGACCATAAATTGAACTTAGCGCTCTTATCGTTGAGGCCACTGACTCCGAATTTCGCTAGTAAATTTTAATAATTTCGACTCGTTGGCTCGTATATCTTTCCATCATGAAACGGGAAACCTTACTAAAGAGAAGCGTCCCTGTTGAAAACCCCTTTAGTTGGGCCTTAACAAGCAGTCAAACTTATCGTTAAAAATTTGGGATCTAAAATTGCTTGACCCCTAGCTAACTGCTTACAAAACTGGGAGCTAACAGCAGCTCCTTATTCAAACAATTCCTAAATGCATACTGGGTTCCGACTGTTCGTCGAATAGTGCATTCTCTAAATAGTAAGGTGCTCTCACAGTGGGGGGTAAGAAAATTGAAAATAAACTCATTCCATAAGTAGAAATCTATTGCAAGCTGCAACTGGTACTTCGATGGTATTTACGTTACCACGTCTCATTCCTATTCATCGTCAAACTTTTTAGTGTCCACAGTGATTCCATAAAACAAAGTTATTAAAGCGAGAAAAACAATCAAAATCTTATTTGAAATAAAAATTAAAATAAAAACAAATAAACTTGCTCCTCGAACAGAAAACGCAGCGAGAGGTATGTCCAAAATCTGTGTTGGTTGGTTGTGAACAAATGTCATAAAATGTTGTCTTTTCAGTAGGTTCATCATTGCATTTGTATCTCCTCCTAACTCTTGCCTTCGTTCCAACTAACACTAGACGGTAGACGGTTTTTTTGTTGCATTTGTTTAGAAATCTCAATTTTGTGTGACTAATTGTTGTGTGTGGTTCTATGGTTCGTTAATTAAACAAAAAGAGAAACAATAACAAAAATATTGCATGTTTCGTTTGATATTTTGCACATAAGCTTCTACTAGATGTGTATACACACCGACTGCCCTATTGTGTGTATGGATGGTTGGAATATATTTTTAAATCGAGTTAGGGGGGCCATTCGCCATTGTAGTATACTGTTTGGTGCTTCTATTGTCTTGTCTGCCGGTGTGATGGTTTGAATTTTGTTTACAATTTTTTATATGTATGAAATGAATCTATAAAAAGCTGTGTATATTTTTTTTATTTTGTCTAAAATGTACTGATAGCAAGCAAAGGTGTGATAAATTTCTCTTTTATCAATTTGACTTGATGTCATGGAAGAATAAATAGTTGCGAGTGTATTGAAAGTAACTTTTATTAGATTGAAACATGTTTTTGTTATTTTTGGTGCGGTTAACAAATTGGATATGGCAGAGGCACTGATTCACAGTTAGGCTATAATGTCATAGGTATTCATAGTCTGAAGTACGAGACGAGGTACGCTTTTAAGTGTTTTAAATGACAGCAACTTAATTTTGTAGGAACAATTGCCCTTATTTTAGCTAGCAGATGAATATGAATACCATTTATGTGAACGTTTCGATGTTTTTTAAGTAGGGCAGTCCAAAAAATGGAGTGAATACATGTAGAAATTGATTTTAAGACTTCACCACAACATCAATGTGATGGCGAGAACCCTCAAGGATCCAAATAAATCGTTTGGTCCGGATGGAGTACTTGCCTGCTGACCCAAAGTTGGAAAGCAGCTTTTATCCGGATGAGATGAGTCTTCCTCACTCCAATGACAGTTAGCCTTGACATTGATTGAGATTGACATTACAGTACTTCGCACATGAATGATACGAACAACAGACACATAGTAGCACTGGCGACTGACGCCATAGTCTGGGACTGAAACAAGACATACGACAGAGAGAGAGACAGATAGACACATAGAAGGAAAGAACACATAACATAAACCTTCGTGGCACAGAGGAGGACACATTTTTTTTTATATTGTATCGCACAGGTGGCCTCAGATAAGCTGGCGATAGTTAGCCTTTAACTCTCTTTTTGCCAATAGAATCGGTCATAAACTTAATGGCCGGCGGTTTGGCTTTCATAGCAATACTTCTAGTGGAGATCGACAGACCCCTCCTTAATCATGATCGTCGTCGGCCTTTACAATGAAGTTTCTGCCTTTATCTGCGCCACTATTGGGATCCGGTCCGGGCGTCATTCAGCCAGTTCTTCCGTGTATCCCGATTGATGGCCGACGCCATCGAGTTCCGCACCCCGAGGCTTTGAGCGTCCTGGTCTACGCCATCCTTCCACCTCAAATAAGGCCTGCCGCGCTGTCTCCTACCATGCATTGTACCGCTAATGTGTTTCCGGCTCGGTTCCTCTTCGCTCAGACGAGCTGCGGCTCCAATCCTCCGGAATCTACCAAGCTAAATTTTTATTGTCAAGTTAGTTTGGCGGTAGATTTGATATAGCTCGTGGTTTTATCGTCTCTGGAATCGTGCTTCCTATCAAACGGGGCCAACTATTCTACTCTATTCTCTCTAACACGGACATCGCTGAGTTCTGAGTGCCTTGCGCCCAAACCCAAGTTTCGACTCCGTAAATGGTAATGACCTAGATGTAACCTTTGGAGGATAAGTGCACCGCAACTGCCTAGAATATAGTCCGGTGTTTCAGAGAAAACTAGTAATTATCCTGAGCTTATTCCTGTTTAGATTGATGCAGGTCGAAAAGCCCCTGGTTGTAGTCACCCAGATGCATCTTCGTCTGCCCAGTTTTTTCTACTCCTTGTTTCTCCTATTCCGCAGTTAGGTTCCGGACCTAATAGCGGAGTTGCTTAGTTCATTTAATCTGCCTATGCACTCCATAACGAGCTTTGAGTTAAAGGTGTAGGAGTTTAACGCTTTAAGGGCTGCCTGACAGATAGACATAATGTCAGTTACGTTGACTCATTTCGAGATTGAGTTCTGCCCATTTGCTAATTACGTTCACCTCTGCTTAAAAGATACTGGGAGATTGATCCATTGGAATGGAGAGTCCGGTCCCGAGCCCATATATTCCCGCACCAATACCCTCTAAGCTGTTCTCGATCCTTCTGTGTACAATCTGATGGTGTTTAGGGTGATTCCTAGATATTTGACTTCCTTCTGTGCTTTAATTTCTTCTCCAGCTAATTTTATATCTATAATGCATGGGAGAAGTCTTATCCTGGTTAAAGGAATAATTGTTGTCTTAGTAGGGTTGTGTCCTGGTGATGGTTAAACCTCTTTGAATTACATCATACTTCCCAACAGAAGTTATTACAATGTCATCAGCAAAGCGGAGACATCTAATACCCTGGGACGTGAGACATTCAAGTAACTCATCTTAAGTCTTATGACCCGTAAGAGTTTTCATATTTAGAAAGTTACAAGATTTCAGGTCTACATTGATCTTAATTTAGTGCCAGTCCATCTACCTAGACTTACCTACCTAGGCCTAGTTGGTCCAATGATGGCAACGAACCTAACCCTTGAGACAAAGCTGTTTCTTTCTTTGACGCTCTCCCTTTTATGCATTTCTTGGTCATTATGTAGAAACACTTCCTAACGGTGTGGCTTATACTTCCAGATTCCAACTTCCCCGTTCACTGGTCCCATGAAATTTCACCAAAAGGTGAAGTCATTCCCAAGAACGAAATCGGCACCATAAAGAGAAATAAGTTTAAAAATACCAAAACCAGCCTATGGTTGGAAGTTGGTTGTTTCTAATAAAGAACGTGCTCATGTTGGAACTTGTAAAACATTTCCACCAATGAACCATGTTATGTAGAAAACAAGAAGATAAGCCTTCAACACAATTAATCACAAAAACATCGACGAACAACCTTCCTTGTTCTCGAACTTTTAATGTGTCCAATCTAAAAATACCAAAGCGTAAAATAATTCAAAAATAGACATAGAACTTGATTTCACCCAAACTCTACTAAAGTGACATTCTTTTCCGAGCTAGACAGTGTGCCTACTGGTTGCTACCTACGACTATGGCGGCGAATGCGCCGACGACACCACGACCGACGGCGGCGATGGATGGATGGATGCACAATATTGCATTGCCTACCTTTGCCATCATCCATTTTAAGTTCAGTTCCAACAGCGAGCGATAGCAACTAGCGTGAGCATAGAACAGAGGAATTTTGATTGAGTTGTTTGTCTTTTTATTGTTTCTGTGCAATTCATTTCATTCACGATTGTTTTTTTCTTATATCGCGTACCTTTCTTCTTCTTCAAGTTGAATTCCATTTCGAACACCGTCAGAATTTATCACATCTAATTTGGTATTCAAAGAGTGGATTTTGAATTCAGGTAAAAGCAAACTCTATTAACAAGAAGTCTTTGCATAATAACTGCTAATAAAAAAAGCAAAAAGAGAAGAGAGAATTAAAACAACTGTAATGCGCACAATTCAAACAGCAACAATAAATAAATATGAGTTAGCGGTAAGTTTGCTGTTAGTTGCTTCGAATAACGATGCACATTCACTTGTGGCAACTGGTTAAGTCTGTTGAATGGTTTTGGTTTTGGGACTTCCTTGAATTTTGAGTAGTACGAATATGCTGCCATTTGAGCACTTTTGTGAAGGTTAGTAATTAGGTTAGGGGACTGTCAGTTGATGTCGTTAGGGTCACACTTACATCAATACAGATCCATTGTGATACCCGTGAGTATTGCTACTCTAACTGACAAAAAACCTATGAGTTCACTTATCAAGCCATTTGGGGGCATTGACGAAGTTCAGAATGTCAGTACCTGGAGTACTAGAGAGTTCTTCTAAGTCCCCGGGTATTTTATAGTCTCTCTCGTAGTACTGATCTGAGATCTGAGCATGGCCTATGGAACTGTTTTTCCAGACTTAAGTCTGACTGAGTCGCAAGGTACTTTAAGTTGCAGATTCTTCAACAAAGAGATGTAGAGGTCTTAAATTGAGGATAACTTCCAGTCCCGCGGTTGGGGTGGATCTCATTGCTCCTGTAAAGCCTGTGCGCGCAAGTCTTTGTAGTTTTGTCAAAGTTTTGAGGTTCGTGCTCTTTTCTACAGAATTCCACCAAACCAGATTACCATAGGTTAATAATAGAGTGGCGCGACAGCTCTTGAAGAACCAAGGCCTCTCACCAACAATTCTCTTAGTGCGGGTGGAGAATTGAGGGGACCTACAATTTAACGCCGATTCCGATTGGCAAAGTTAAGAAGCACTTTTTTTCATGACAGATTGATACTCTTGGAAGTTTTGTCAGTTCTTCGCAAGAGGCAGTGCCCATGAAAGATGAAATACACTACTGCACTCACTGGCTTTACATATCGGTAATCATACCGATTCTTCTTCACGGTGTAACAGTATGGTGGACTGCCTTTGGACGTAAAAATGAACTGCGATAAACTTAGCAAAGTCCAACGCTCAGCATGCCTAAGTATAAGTGGATCACTCCGTACGACCCCATCTCCGGCACTAGACCCCTTTCTATCTGACACATCTGGGTATAATCAGCAAACAAATAGCTGCTAGTTCTGCTATTCTCCTGAATGCCCCTTCACAGTGGACTTACAATAACATTGGCCACTATGTTATTCTTAATTATCAAGAATCAATTCCAAAGCACACAGACTACACCATTCCCCAACTACAGTTCGATAGAAACTTCCAAATTTCTATACCTTCCAGAAGAAGCAATCTATTTTTATACAGATGGATCTAAAACTAGTGAAGGGGTTGGTTGAGGTGGTACTCTGAAAGACTAAAACTAAGTCTCTCATTCAGCCTTCCAAATCATTGTACTTTTGGCGATTAAGGAGGTCTTGTCCTGGCTCCGAGAAAACATGGTATCCGGATTTTCTCAGACAGTCAGGTAGCTATAAAATCCTTGGACTCTAAAAACTCAATTACGGCCCCAAAATGTCAATCGTCTCTAATGGAGATGACACAACAGTTTAACATTCACCTTCAATGGGTGCCGGGCCATAGAGACATTCCAGGAAACTGCAAAGCCGACGAACTCGCCAAACATGGTACAACATTACCCATTAAGCCACAAATGGCTAATGTTGGTATACCAATCGCTACATGCAAACTTTTGCTTCTAAGAGAACCAATATCAGGTGGAATAACATAACCACCGGTCGGGCGACGAAAAACATTTGGCCTAAACTAGACTGAAAGAGATCTTGGCGCCTGATATCTCTAAGCAGATTGCGTACAAGCTCGTTAATTGGTGTCATAACTGGACACTGTCTAATAGGAAGACACGCCGCCGCGCCGTGCGATGGATGGGGAGGAGGAGGAGAAAGTAACAGTTCTTCGTCTCGTCTGTACCTGTCTTGCTCTGACTCATAAACGTAGGATTCACTGGAGAATCCTTTTATATTAATCTTCTACGTTTCGTAGCCTTTAAGATTCATGTGATATCACAATGGGCCATCAATTGGCCTAAGTGTGTCTTTTTACAACCACGACAGCCACTTTAACCTAACCCAACCTAACCTGGGCCCTTTGAAGTTAAGCCATTAGTTGTCACCTAAATAAGCTACTCGCACAGCATTCTTAAGCAGGAAAAGCGAAATCGCTTCCTAAAAAATAGTTAACACACTTCAATGTCAATGAAAATGCATGGTATTCAACCTATTCAACCTGAAAAGTTCCAAAACTATCGACGCGACGCTAGCCGCATTCCATTTCCACAATTTCCTAATTCGTGCCAGTCGTTGTACTCAATAAATTCTACCTAGACGAGAGACGAACGTTTTTCGCATGCAAAAGTTGTTTCCACGAAGCCTTTAATTTCCAATTAAAACAACACTAATTCAATGTGGAACACTTAAATCACCTGTTGTGCTATAAATCCATACCCTTTCGGTTATCTTTAGAAAATCATGAACGTATGTACAATGAACCAGAACAAAACCACACAAAAATATGAACTAATGTTGATTGCTGCTAATTAAAAGAGTCACGCTATACCAAAACTGGCAGAACATTAAACATAATTTAAGGATGAAAACTGTTCCGAGACTCTAGGCGGGTATAAATAGTTCAGAATAATTAAATATAGCTTCTGGAGGAAGAACACGAATGCGCGAGAGTCAGATTAAAATAGAATCAGTCATCGTAATTTTTATGCCTTAATCAAGCTTATAGAATATGTCAGAGAAGTTACAACTCAGAGGCAATTTCCAAATGATTGAAGCTTCATGAGACTTAAATTGACGGTTTAATTTTGAAAATGGAGAAAAAAAACTGACGAAAAAGCTTAAATGCTTCGTTCAAGTCTGATGTCATTAAGCTTGTGAACAGCTATCTCTTGTAGGCTTGTCCATTGTCTTTTGTTTGCTGTTGCCTGATATTAGACCGGAATGCAAATGAGCTGTTGATTTTTGTTTAACTGGTTTCGAGTTGCCGGCATTGTGTTGCTGATGCTTGGGAGTTGTTTTTTCTTCTGTAATAAATTAAAAGAAGGTTAGGAAAAGGTGAGTCACATCACAGGGCGATCTTTAGATATGTTTATCCATTCTCTTGGCTTGAGAACACCATTCACAATGAATCAACAACTTTTGCGTTGATTTCTAAGATAGAGAAAGCCTAAACGGCTAAGAGTTTAGGGTGCCTTTGGCTAAACATCTAAGTCTCGGATCCGTAAGTGAGTACTGGTAAAACTTCGTTTTATACAGCAGGTACCATTACTTCGAAACAATGGTAAGATTTTTGGATTAAAATAGGTTCTGTTGGCTTTGAGCAACCAGCATGAAATATGCTTCCATATTGTAAGCGGCGCAACTACTGACCCAAGGTAATTGAAGGATCACACTACTTCGAATTCGTGCTCCTCCACCTTAATAGTTGTTCTTCTACTATTACCAACGTTTATTGCAGACGTAGCCACCACGTAATTATTTTTTCTCATTTATATACAGCCCCAGGTTTTTTTCCCGCCTGTTCGATCTGCATAAATGAGAATTGAACAGCTTGTAGGTTTCTTCCGAAGATGGCAATGTGATATGAGTTAGCCAAAAGGTGGGTGCACTCAGTGACGACAGTCGCTCCAGAGTCACGGAATGCTTTTTCCAACGCCAGGTTGAAAATGAGGCAGGCCAGTCCTTTTCGGAATCCATTGAGAGTTGACAGGTCTGGATAGCAATCCGGATACTTTTCTTTGGCTTGAAACGTTGGTCATGGTCAGCCTAGTCTTAAATATTTATCGATTACAAGAAGTCAGCAGGCGATCCAGTGCGTTGGAAGATAGCTATTGTGCATCCTCTCCCGAAAAAGGGAAAACACACTCCAATCCTCCAAATCTTCGGTCAATAAGTCTTCTTCCAAGCATCGGCAAGGTATTCGAAAAGGTAATCAGTAGGGATCTGGCTAAGTGGGCTGCGGTTAACACAATACTTCCGGATAATCAATTCGGGTTCAAGGCAGGACATGCCGTGTCTAAGCTCGTTTCTGACATCCAATGGAACAAGTCCAAGAAACAATGACGCCTGCACGGGTGCTGTTCTGGTGGATTTAGAGAAGGCCTTCGAAACCGTATGGTTAGAAGAGTTGTACCTAAAACCCACCAGACTAGGCATCAGTAAACCATTATTGTATTATGCTTCATGATATGCTCAACGGTAGAAAGTTGGTTGTCAAAAGTGGCAATGTAACTTTTGCCACCACCTTTGATATTAAAAACGGTCTTCAACAGGGAGCAGTCAATTCGCCGATCCTCTTCAACATTTACACCAGCGATCTGATAGGTAGCTTAACTAACGCAATTGTGTATGCCGATGCACGACCTGATTGTGTACAGAACGGCTCGAAAGGTTGAAGTTATTATTAATTCTTTTGCAGCGTGACTTCGAGAAGATTCAGCGATACTGCGACGACTGGAAACTGAAAATAAAGTCGGAGATAATTTTGTTCCAGACTCCGTTGGCTAAGGCTTCGCGAGATACGTGTAAGAATTGGCGCAAGATGGTCATTGTTGATCCTCACGGACAGGCATTGACGAGCAAAAGAGTAGTGAAGTACCTCGGTATCTGGTTGGACCAGTATCTGTATTTCGACAAACATAGATGCTGCTCTGACTAAGGCCAGAGGAGCCTTCGCTCTGACGAAACGGCTGTTTTACAGCAGTCGGCTTGACCCCAGAGTGAAGGAAATTTGCTACATGGCCCTCGTACGGCCAATGATTGTTTATGGTCGTCCAGTCGAGCGGCAGTTTCTTCGGCGCTGTCTCGGTTGGTATCGGACACCGGAATCTTCTTATCTGCATTATTATTCAAACGAGGTTCTATACAACGGGGCTCGAATCAATTTCGTGATAAAACTTGGTCGAGGCCATATTGCAAGGGCTACTGCAGCCTTCCATCGGAAACGGTTCCTCGCATGCACTCCTCAGTCGCCAAAACCAAGCGCTCTGACATGCGCAGTCACTTGGTCCTTGTACCGTAGGTTCGGTCCTCCTTGTCGTCTAGAACCTGGTGATTGCGGTGAGAAGACTTTCTTGGCTGGAGCGTTTCGTCCATTCACTCGATGTGGCCGAGCCAATGTTGTCGTCTTTTCTTGGCTTTCTGGTCTACATCCACATCTTGGATCGTACAGTTCGCGGTTGAACCTTCTTCTCCATTCGCAATCGTGGCATACGAGACCGAAAATCCGTCGAAGAATGTTTCTTTCGAATGTGTCCAGTATCAATTCACCTTTTTTACTTATCGTCCAACACTCGGTGCCGTAGAGTAGGACTGGTAAAATCAAAGTTTTGTACAGCAGACACTTTGTCTTTCGTGTGGAGAGTTTCGAACCCAGTTGTTTTGCCAAACCGAAGTAGCAAGGTGTCGTTTGTGGGATTGATGTTTGTTCAAGGGTAGGTGAACTCCTTAACTGCCTCGAAATTGCTGCTACCAACAGTAGCCTAGGCGGTGGACAGATGCTGTGTTGTTTGTTGATAGCACGAACTTTGTTTCGTCCTCACTCACTTCAAGAACAACAAGTTTCGTCTGTTCTGCAATCGCTGTGAAGGCGTCAATCACAGCTCTCTTGGATGACGTCTATGTGTCGTCCGCATCGCCTACGAGCTGTGTGGATCTGGTGAAGATAGTGTTTTCCGTGCTCACTATCTGCTCCAGGACTATGTTGAAGAAGTCACATGACAACGCATCTCCTTGTCTTAACCATGCGTATGTTTGCTAACGCGGATGAGGTGTTCCCATTTGCACACTGCACTGCGTATTGTTTAGCGTCATGCGTCACAGCTGGATCAGTTTGTTCGGGATCCCGAATTCAGACATCGCCAGCATCAGCTCGTGGCGGTGGATGCTATCATAAGCAGCTTTAAAGTCGATGAAAAGATGGTGGGTTTCGACTTGAAATTCGTTGGTCTTTTCCAGGATCTGCCTCAGTGTGAATATTTGGTCTATCGTTGTTCTGCCTGGCCTAAAGCCACACTGGTACGTGCCGATTATTGTGTTGCAGAAAGGTTTAAGACGCTCACACAGTACGTTGGATAGGATTTTGTATGCAACATTAAGCAGGGATATGCCTCGGTAGGTTTTTCATGAATCATGACATAGGATCGCCTTTTTTGTAGATAGGGCATATCGATCTTATAGACCAGTCAGTGGGCATGTATTCTTCCTCCCACACTCTGTTGATGACTTGGTGCATGCGGTTCATCAAAACACCTCCGTCAACACCTCCAAGATTTAGGTTCAGATAAACTGGTATAGAAAGATAGACACTGTTTTACCTCTACAAAGTTTCGTTCCTCTCCTCCGAGTGCGTCATCGCACAATTCAATAACAAACGTCACAAGACAATCAAAGAATTTCCTTATAAGCACAAAAAATTGATTCTCCTTCAAAGCACGTCATGTTTAAAACTGTCCAATGTTATCGAGGTGTTCAAATTCCATCGATACATCAATGAAACCCACAAAAAAACATCAATTATCCACTTATTCATCGTTCCATGCCAGTAGGCCATTTAATGCCAAACAACATCAACATATCCAGCGCCGCCACACTCGCACTATTAGTTCGCTCCAATCGCTCATAATGGCACCAATTAGACTCGTTCAAATGACGCAATGCATGTGTTTCTGTCTATTTTACAGAAAAACAAGAAAATCCATCTTCCTGATTTGAAGCGGGTTCCCATCCTCCTGCAAAGAAAAAGAACAAGAATTAATTTCGAAATGAGCCAGAATGCCCGAAAACAAAGCTCGTCATCAGATTGAGAATTTAATAAGTTGACACAATTATGCAAGCGACGACGACCTCTCAGCTCTCATCTCCATCAGTTGGGAGGAAGACAAACGAAAATGTTGTCACATTTTAAAGAGAAAACAAACAAAATGTATTTATGTGGGGCAGAGCAACCACTTCTTAAGTCGAATTGCTCTGTGCTGCTCCTCCACACTTCAAGCACAAGTTGTGCAATATTGCTGCAATCGTCAACACTGTTATTGCAATGTTGTCATCGCTGTAGGTTGGTGGCAATGTCTCTCTACTAAAAAAACAACTAAACAAAAAAGTTATGGAAGAGATTAATTTCAGTTGGGTTTTATCTCATTGTTGGAAGTGCATTAGAACAGTCAGCCATTTGCTGTGCATCCCAAGGCATCAAATGCAGACAACATCATCATTATCGTTTGGTTAGTGGAGCAAAAATGTGTAGCACAAATTCCAACAGCATTATTAGCTGAGTTCAGGTTCCCATCCCATCCAGTGGAAGACACAGAACCCTGACAGATTGGTTTCTTGCTTCAAGAGGCTGATGGATATCTGGCTGCTTGCCAAAAACAAAGTCGAAGGTTTTTAATTCTGGGGCCTGGCCTGGAACCTTGATTTGCTTTTGCTATGAATCATCATCAACCACTCAAACGATTACTCGTCTTTCTTTCATGAAGTAATTTCGAAAGATAAGAACAATAGAAAATGAATAATGAGTTATTTCAGGTTTCTGTTACAAATTAAAGAGAAAAAAAAAACAGGCAGATACTTGAGAAAAGCACTTGCCAATACCAAATAACCCTGCCAGTTGCCGTGATTAAAGATTAGCCTAGTTGCATTTTTGATTAACACCAGCGTAGGTTTTCGTACGGAGCATGACACACGTTTTGTCATTAATACCAATGATAAGTCTTGCGTAGGTGAAGCTCCACTCTTTTTAAAGAGACAAGAACAATTACTATTGAAGCTTGTTGTGGTTGCTGCTGGTCGCCAACGCAACGGAACGGGAGTACACAATCGTTGCACTAAAATTTTACAAAATTGGTCTCTTGTTGAATGACTCAGCTCTCTCCGAAAAGTTGAAGATGGCAATGATGGCTATAAAATTCATAGCCAAAGATAGGCAATCAACACAGTTTTGTGCGGAAGTGTCAAAGAGTCAGTCCCATTCCCTGGTGGCATTTCAAACGCTCAAACAAGGCAGCTTTTACTGGACGACAATTCAGAGCTATTGAAAATAAAAATAAACAATTTGAAGGCATGTGACCTTGTTGTTGTTTGGTTTGACGAATTTCTATAGAGAGGATCTAATTATTGTAATAAATTTGAATAAAATGGTCTTCAGTTTGACATAAATTTGAAAGTATTTCTCGGACGTGACTGCAGGAGAGATGGGCCAGTGGTTTTTTTCCACATAAGATTCTATTAGTTAACCTTTCGCAGTGCATTTAGTTGGTCAAACATATTTCTCACAATGAAGTCTTGATGTGTATCAACTATTCGCCCTTCGTCCAGATGTTGACTCCATTCTTTGGACGATCGACTGCAGGCACAACGGTTTTTATTCAATTTTACTCAAACAACAACAAAGAAATTGATTGAAATAAATCAATCTAGTGATATGATCAATAAGCAAACATAAGACATCTGTTTTACGCTTCATTAGTTGCTAATTGTTTTCTCGGCGGGGGGTTATCCCCAAACAGAACTGAAACTTTGATTGTTGCTCTCAAGTCTCATTACGTCTCAACATGGAAATACAAAAATAAAATTTGTAAAATTTATCAATTGACTTAAAATGCTTTAGGAAGTGGAAATGGTTTTATGACTCGAATTTTAATAGTATCAGTCAAGAAATAGATCACTTTTTTATGAAGTTAAAAATGCTGCATCTTCATTTACGGTCACAGTCGACTGGGTGGGCAATGTCGCAATTGAAATCTCTTTGATCGTTGGCCGACACAATCTATTTCTGTATCAAAAACTTCCCATACAAGGTCATATTTTAAGTTCAGAGAAGTAGATTCATCTGTAAATTAGATAAGGGCTTAAATTTACGTTCCATTTCATCGCCAAAGCTTCCATAGCCAAACTATTGGCTAACGAGTTACTTCCCGATTTATAGGCCATGTTTTTGGACGGCGTCTACCACCTTGTCCAGTTGCCCAGTTGTCTTAAAAACTCAGATGGTACATGGACTAACTCTTGCGAGGAAACACTAAACCTGCTACTGCACACACACTTCCCAGATAGCTCCAAATCCGTTAATACAACACACCTTCCCAGGTCTGGTATTAACTTAACTTTCCCCCAAGGTCTAGTTACAAAAGAAAAAAATTGACATGGACTCTGACTAGTTTCGAACCTTACAAATCTCCAGGTCCAGATCAAATCATACCAGCTGAGCTACAACATACATACTTACTTACTTAAGGTGGCGCTATAGTCCGGTGTGGGCTTGGGCTTTAATCAACAGTCTCCGCAAGCCAGTTCAGCTGTTTCCAGTTTTGCACTCCAAGTTGATTGAGGTCCTCTTCCACTTGTGTGCGCCAACTGAGTCGCGGTCTTCCTCTCCTTCTACGTCCCTCGGGAATAGTGTCGAAGGCTTTCCGGGCCGGAGCATTGTAATGTAATGTAATGTAATCATTTTATTTGGCCTTAGTTTGCCATTATGTTACATAGTGTCCATGCGCTCTAAATGACCGAGGCATCTGAGTCTCTGGACCTTGACCCTTCTGGCTAGCTACAACATACCAGCGATATAACTTTACCCATCGTTGAGATGATTTTCAAAAGTTGTCTAGATCTGGTCCATAAACCTCAGTGATGGAGAGAAGTAAAGGACATATTCATCCCCAATGCTCGCATGACAACCCAAAAGATCTTAGACCTATAAGCCTATCATCATCCTCTAGATTCTAGAACGATAGATCGATATCTATTTGCGTAATAGCATTGATAAGAAACTATCTACGTTTCAGCATGCTTACTGCAAAGGGAATTCGGTAGAAACTATCGAATACTCCCTAGAGCAAAAGGAATACACTATGGTTGCGTTCCAGGACATTAAGGGCGTTTTCGTCTACGTTGACACATCTGCTATGGCGACCCTGACGTCGAATACTCACTCTGCGAGTTGATTAATCTAATGCTAAAAAGCAGGATCATCAACTCTAAGATGGGGGATTTTTGTACGAAAAGGTCTGTCTGCAGAGGCACTCCGCAAGGTGGTGTTCTGTCCTGGAACATAGTGGTTAACGAACTGCTAATATCCCTCGAGAAGGAAGGCTACAGAGTGATTGCGTATGCCGATGATGTTGCTATCGCAGTCACAGGAAAGCATCCTAACACCCTGAGAGATCTCCTCCAAAACGCACTTAATATGCTCACTAGATGGGCTGATCACTGTGGACTTAATATTAAACCTCAAAAGACAGACCTCGTCCCAGAAATTGTACCGCCTTCAATAAATGTTGTACCACTAATTTTTACCAATGAAGCCAAATTTCTTGGTCTGATATTAGACAAAATAAATTAAGTTGGAAACCTAACTGTCAAGATAGAGTTAGGAAAGCTGCAGTAGCTGTTTTCTCCTGCAAAAAAGCCATAGGAAGCAAATGGGTTTCTCAACCTCGCATTACCTATTGGCTTTATACATCGGTCATTCGACCAATACTCATGTACGGGATTGCAGTATGGTGGACTGCACTGGACAAAGTCACTTACTGTGACAAACTCAGCAGAGTCGAACGCACTGCCTGTCTTTGCATAAGCGGGGCATTGAGAACCACCCTTTCAGCGGACCTAGGCACTCCCCCATCTGACACCCTTCGACATCTTCAGTAAACAAGTGGCAGCGAGTACAGCTTTAAGATGGATCCAGAACAAATGATGGTGTTGGTAGTAGTGTGCACTCAGAAAAGCTTAATCTAAGCCTCTCATTCCGCCTTCCAAATCATTGTAGCGTTTTGGTGATCAAAGAGGTTCTCTCCTGGCTTAGAGAAAACGTGATATCAACTTCTGATATCCGCATCTTCTCTGACAGTCAAGCTGCTATAAAATCTCTCGACGGTGTCTCAACCAACTTTCAAACGGCCCTCGACTGTCGATCATCTCTTATGGAGATGGCGCAGCAAATTAATATTCACCATTCAGGCCACAGAGACATCACAGGAAATTGTACAGCCGATGAAATCGCTAAAAAAGCAAGCCGTAATACTCATCTCACCTCAATGGGAAAAGATAGGTATACCGATAGTTACATGTAAACTTTTGCTAAAAGAAACGATAAGCTCATATGGCCGTCACTTGACCTAAAGCGCTTCTTATCTCAAAGCAGATCGTAATCTTATATTAGCTCCCTAATATCCTTACGGGATACTCTCTTATAGGCAGACACGCAATACGTCTTGGTGTGGCCTCAAATGACTTCTGCGGGAGCTGTATGGACGAAGAAGAAGATACAATATCTCACGTTTTCTGCACATGCCCTGCTCTTATTCCCTATGACGCAAACTTCATATGGGAGAATATTTTTAAGATAATCCCAGTGAACTAGCTAACAAGGGTATTCAATATCTTATTCGCTTTATAAGAAACTCAAAATGGTTCGACCAGCTAGAAGTACTTCCTCAGGTTCATGTGGTATCACAATGGGACTTTTCCTTTGGCTTAAGTGTGTGGATCCTGTATCCGCAGCCACTTTAACCTAACCTAACTCTATCACAAAAAAACTAGCCCAGCTGAAGCATAGCATTCATTTCAAATACAATTGTTTCCACTTAATTTCATTTTTTCCAAGTCATTTATTCCAAATAAAAACACCCCAATTGTCCACAGTTGTTGTCCACAATCGTCGCGGCATTTTTTACTCAGTTCGCTAAATAGCATTCCAACGAGCTTATCAGATTCCATAACCAAAAAAAACTGTTAATTGTTATGACCAATTTGCATAATATTTTATAGCCTCGTTGAGTCTCTCAAACGCATTCCAATCAGGCACTAAATATCATTTTCAGCTTCAACTCAGTTCGGATTATTATTGATCGATTGCTTTGGAATTCCTACTGTGGTGTCTGTGTTGTAATGATTACAAACAAAACTAAAAACAATCAGCATGCTGATTTTCCTCTTTCCCCCAGTCTAACACCAACCCAAACAACCTCTCTGCTCTCAGAATAGAATATCCAATTGATTTCTGATGAACGATGACAAAAAAAAGCAAAACTAATGCATGATTATTGTGTGTATTTACAGAACCCAGCGGATTGCCGGTGTCTGGGCAAGAACCTTCAGCTGTGCAACCACCAATACACGACAGTTGCGATGAATCCGAAGATGATGAATGGAAATACACAAAGGAGGGTCAAGGTGAAAAGCAATTAGGTTTGCAAGGTGATACTGTTGTCGAGGAGGAATTACCCCAAGAATTGCAAGACGCCGGTGTTACATTTTCAATTAATGAACGCAAGGCATCCGGAAATATCTTACAACAACAAATATCCATCAATACATCAAATCTTATCGAATCGATTAACGATACTGTCGAAGATTTGACCAAAAATATCACAGAGCTGGCTGATCAGGCAACTGCAGCTGTTACAGAAAATAAGGTAAGTCTAGAATCTACTCTTTGTGATTTTCATTTCAAGGAAAATTAGAAGCTCAGTTCGGAAATGTCTCGCTTTAAAATTCGATTTATTTTTTTTTATATCTTTAGTGTCAATATTTTGTTGATTGTATTTTTATTAAATCGTTTAATAGGAAGATAAACTACTAGAACAGGGACTACAAAATCTTAATCTCTCGCAGAGTTCGACACGCGAGAAATTGGACAATATCGAAGACGACGAAGAATTATCGGCCAGCGAAATGAATTCCCGACTTAATCCCGAAGCCAAAGAATTCGTTCCAACGTTCTCGCCACCAGCAACAGTAGCAGCGGTAGCAGCAGCTAAAGAAAACGGCTTCGCAGGTAATAATCCAACAGCAATTCCAGCACACTTCAGGGACGAACTTATCTCTCAATCGCCCCGCAAGGGGCGTGAGTCCGACATGGAAGATATCAAAATTCCAGCTGAGAATGAATTCGATGAGGAAATCGCCCACAAGCCTCACGAATTGGAAGAAGACGAAGCAATTGTTATTGTTGAGGCAGCAACTGCCAATGGTGGTGGTGAATTATTCCAAGAGATGAACTGGAAGGAAGCAATGCACGGATCAGAGAAGGAAGAAGGTCCTTTGGCTGACGATAGCCCTCTAACCGAGGGAAGTCATGAAGCTGTCGACAATCAAATGCAATTCTCTTCTCCACCACCAAATGTCTGTGAATTATCAGCTCCAGTCGATTTAGACAATGCCGGCATGAAGGAATCGATCTACATTGAGAATAACACCTCGAACGATGAATTGAATACTGTGCAAATTTTGCCAGTCGAAGAAATCGAAACTGGCAGTGATTCTTTGGAGGGAACAAACGATATAGTCAGTAAGGAGGATGTGCAAGACATTCTGTCGTTGGCCAGTGAGCAGAAGGTTGAGACCAAAATTCAGGAGGAGGAAATTGAGCAGAAGATGGAGAAATTGTTGTTGAGCCATGACCAGGAGCTGACAAAGGATGTAGAGAGTGTTGCAATCAATGGTGTTGAAATGGCTCCAGAGTCACAAGTTGCAGTTGCAGAACCTGTTGTAGCTGCTGATGAACAACCGCGATCACAACCCGAAGTTCCCACTGCACCGGTTGAGGAACCACCAGCAGCCACAGAAGTTCCAGTGGTCGAAGAAGAAGCCCACGCAGGTCTTAGTTTGGGAGGAGCTGCTGCAGTTGTTGCTGCAACTGCTGTTGCTACAGTAGCAGCCGCCACCGCCGCGGCTGCAACCACTGCTGACGTCAAAAAGGTAGAAGATGAAAAGAACCAAAAGAATTTGAAAAAGACTTCATCAGCCACAAAATCGAAAGTTCCTGACACAAAGAAGCCAGCTGTTGGTTCAGTTGCTGCAAAGACTTCTACAACAACATCATCAACAACTGCGGCTAAGCGTCCAGCAGTGTCCGAAAAGCTTAAATCGGCAGGATCATCGACTCTGGGCTTAAAGAAATCAGTCACCAGCACAACCTCATCGGTTGCATCTCGTCCACGTGCTGCACCCACAGCCGCCGCCGGCGCCGGTGTTAAAGCAACCACAGCAGGAAGTCTTGCTGATAAGAAAACAACCACATCTACTACAAGCACAGTTAAGTCACGAATCGATGCCAAGCCAGCAACAACCTTGGCGAATCGCAAGCCACTCGCGAGCAGCTCAAGTAAAACTACAACAGCGAGTAAGTCTGTTGATGAAGTGAAATCCAAGCCATCCACAGTTGGAAAGTCTACTTTGGCATCCAAGTAAGTTCGTCTCATTTAAAATGCTAAGGAGTCTTATTAACTGTTTGATTCTCCCCTTAGACCATCTGTTGGAGCTGCCAGAACTTCGGCAACAAATACGACCACAAAACCACGACCAGCTACAGCTACTTCAGCAACCACAAATGGTACCACGAAGACTGCTTCGGCTGGAAAACTAACAACATCGGCGCCCAAAACCGTTGGTGCTGCTGCTAAAACATCATCAAACACACCGCCTCGTGGCACATTGTCTTCAACGCTCCGCAAGACTGAAGCAGTAAAGGTATGAATGCTTGTTTCTCCTCTCCCCTCTAATTTTCAATTCTTCTAATTCTTGTGCGATTCAAACAAAAAAAATAAAACAAAGAAGAAGAGTCTATTTCCTACGGATTGTTTTGAAGATAAAATTTGTCAATTCGATCAATTTCTATTTAAATAAATTCAAGAAATCAATCAAGAGTACGTACGAAATGGCAAGACAATGTGATACAAATTAGGGTTGTTCCGTTTATGACACAAAATAAATATTAGGTTTTATTAAAATTGTTAAATTTCATTCTTAATAGCTTTTGGTTATTCCAAAGGGTGATGAGTTCAAAATCGTTGAGTTAAAGCATAATTTTGAGAAACGTGTTATTGTCGAGCCGGAGCGGTTGTTTCGTGCTCCTCCTCCGAAAGCTGCAAGAGCCAGACGACACTCAAAAACTGGTACACATACTGCCAAAGGTATGGTCAATTGAAATTTAAAAAAAGAAACACTCAGCAACAGGCACTTTCTCTTGCAAATTGTATTCTCGTTTGCACAAAAAATAAAAACCACAAATTTGGGCGGTGCCTCCAGTTCTTATGCATTCGACAGAAATAAACTGCTGATGAACTTTGTAGATTTACTTGTCGAGTCAATAACCACAAAACGGGTTTTCTGAATTTGGAATTCAGCAACTCAAGAAGTTATGAAATTGTTTGATGATTCAACGTTCACACTAAAAGGAGCTAAGAATTTGCTTAGGTAATGTCCCACAAACGCAACTCCTCATTGTTGGCCAACGTCATCTAATTGTACACCTCAATGCTGGCTCGCTCTAGTCTACGCCACCTCGATTCAGTGCAAGTTGAGTCGGCCGCACTACTTTTACCATGTACTCTACCAGGGGTGTCGTTTCTAACCAGAAGTATGGCATTTGTGACCCCAATACCCTATAAAAGCCGGAGACCAAGCTTTTCCTGAAGGTGTTGCGAGGTCCACATCCCGGAGATCCGAGATACTGCCCTAAGAACTCAAATCAGCTCTCCCCGAAGCTGTTAACCGCACAATCAAAGCTCGGCCTCGCTGCGCCTCGGGTTTGTGTGGTTAGCAGTTTTGGGGAGATGTAGTTGAGTTTTTTTTTTTTTTTCTATTCTGAGGTACGGAATTCCATACCTGTTAACGTTGCAGGTAATGAAGTGTCCAGACCTTCCATAGCGGAAATGACACCCTTGTACTCTACCACAAAGAGCTTTCTGGGCCAGTTTATCTTCGCTAATACGAGTTGGGTGTTCAGGGAATCTTACTTACTTACTTAAGGTGGTGTTTCAGTCCGTTGTGGACTTGGGCCTCAATCAACAGTCTCTGCTAGCCAGCTCGGTCCCTAGCTAGCTGTCTCCAGTTTTTCACTCCAAGTTGATTGAGGTCCTCTTCCACTTGGGTGCGCCACCTGAGCCGCGGTCTTCCATTCTTCTACGTCCCTCGGGAATAGTGTCGAAGGCTTTGGTGTCCATCCATTCTAGGTGACCGAGTCATCTGAGTCGCATGACCTTGACTCTTGTGGCTAGGTCCATGTCGTTGTTCAACCTGTCCGACGTCGAATTTTCTTGCAACATTTCCTTGTTTTGCCCGTTGTCGGGACGTTGGCTACGACGAGGTAGCCAACATCTAGAATGCTGGACAAGTGCCTTCCGTCGATCGCAATGTGATCAATCTGGTTGATGGTTGATTGATCAAGAGATCACCAAGTTCCTTTATGGATGTTGAGATGTGGGAACCTTGTACTTGCTTCAACAACATTCCGCCCCGCAGCAAAATCGATCAGCCTGAATCCGTTGATGAAAGTGGTATCGTGCAAGCTGTGCTTTCCCACCGTTCCACCAAAGATGTCCGCTTTTCCCAGCTTTGCGTTGAAATCGCCGAGGACAATTTTAATGTCAAAGCTAAGACATTGCTCATATGTTTTGTCGAGGAGCTCATAGAACTCGTCTTTGGTGTCGTCCTCTCTTCTGTGTAGGCATGCGCGCATATAAGGCTAATGTTGCCGATTCAGAGCGTCGTGAGGCGTTCGCTTGCACATTTGACGCTCAAGAGTTTTTGCCTGAGTCTGCTTCCCACGACGAATCCGCATCCAAAGAGTCGCTGTTGTTGCTCCTGGTAACAATTACCAAAGTAGATGTCGCAGTTTTTCATCCTCCTTTTGCCCGGTCCGTCCCATCGCATTTCCTGGATAGCGGTAATATCTGCTTTGTAGCAGTTGAGGGTCTCCGCTAGTTGTTCGGCAGCACGCGGTCTATTAAGGGACCTAACATTCCACGTGCATATCCGAAATTCGTTGTCCTTTATACATTTGCTTGTGTCGTCATCAGTGTATCCGTCCGTTTCCGAGACCTGTTGTTGCTGTTTTTCTACGTAATCGGGAAGTCACCCCGACGTACAACCCCCAACCTGCAATACCAGGCACTTGATGTGACTCAAGTGCGAGAGCCGGAAAAAACCGCTCCTTTTACGGCCTGGGTTTCAAATAAGTCGAAGTAGTCCGTAAAGGTGTTCACCAAGACGCCACCGTTGATTCCAAAAAAAAAAGAAATTCTTCGCTGCCGTCGCTCGTTGGGCGTGTCCTGATGGGAAACTCCCTCGTTGGGGGTAATTAGTAGCAACAGCCTTCTCCGCTTCAACCTGCCGACCATGGGAGGCCCTTCTGCGAAAACAAGTTCCGCGATCGCATAGCTCTAAGCTTCATAGTTGTAGTTACCGTAAGCCGTTCCGCCACGTCAAGGCTTACCCCATGGAGGGTTAGATTTGATATAGGTACATAGTTCATACTGTTATTTCCGGAACGTTTCTATCCTCACGAAAGAGAACAACTCTGCCACACGGCTTGGAATTAAACGTAGCCAGCAAACAGCTTATGAGCTGCTTCCAAATATGACGCCATGGTCATGTGCAAAAGTCAATAATTGGGAGAATTTGATGATAATCGCCCTTCTTTAGGTTAGAAGAACTTTGTCGGACTCTATTGAATATGTAGAAGTGTACTGGTTCTAATTCAGGAGCTTTCTTGGACGCTGAATTCTCTCATCTCGAGGTCTATGCTATCATGGTACCTTTAAGTCTACACTAAACACACTACACACTTGCAACACATTACACTAGACACTTATTTCTTGCATTGCCTTATAACATCCAAAATTAACATTTTTCATTCCCCACCACAGAGTCCAACTAAGACCACATCATCAACAATCACATCACGTATCAACACCAACGGTGTCACCAAATCGACCACAACAACCCGAACAACGACCACAAAGACTCTACCATCATCATCAGCCGGTGGTTCGACAACAACTCGAACTTCTACAACTTCACGTCTCAATGTTGCTGGCCCAACAACAACCGGATCTACAACTCCAACATCCAAAACAACTCCAACATCCAAAACAACAACAACAAATCATCTAGCATCAAGGAAATCAACACCATTAAAGAAACCAACGTCGACTACTCCAACAGCCCGCAAAAGCATCGGCTCCAAATTGAATTCCTCGGCTACCAAACCAACAACCAAAGACTCTAGTACTCCTAAACCAATCAAAAATCCAAATTCAGTTAAAAAAGCTGAAGAAGATGCAGCCAAATTGAAGGCAGCAGCTGTTGCTGATTCTGTTGTTGTTGCTGCTCCTGAAGAGCCTAAGCTGAATGGTAATGCATCACCGGATGATGTTCTATTACCATCGCCCGAAGCACCAGCTGCTCCACCATCATCACATCCTCTGATCGAAATGGAAACGGTCTAAATTGAAATTTTCAAAGAAAAAAAAAATTAATTGTTTGGAGAAAAATTTCAATCCAAGTGGAATATTTATAGTTTTAGATTTTTTTTTTTTAACCAACAACAAGATGAAAAGAAAACAAAGCAAGTAGTCCTTTATTTTTATTATTTACTGTTAATTTATTCAAGTGGCAACACACACGAGTTTAAACATGTTTATCTCAATATCAAGCTTGTTTCCAGAGTCAAACGAAATATTGAAGTTGTAGTGGTAGACATAGCACGAAATAGACACACACACACCAACTCATATATACATACATAGAAATATATATATTTACGAATTTAAATCATCAAATGAGAATGAAATCCTTCTTACACCTTTCGTCTCGCGAGTGAAAAGGATGACAAGAGAGAGGAAGCAATTTTTTGATAAAACATGTTTGGTTTTGCTTTTTTATTTTTTACATAAAAACTAACAACAACAAAAAGTTAAAAAAACGAAATATTCATTAATTTTTAGCGTCTATTCATTTATCCTTTTGTCCTCTGTTGTGTTATATTATTATTATTTTTTTATTTTAAGAATTTATTTTCATTTATTTTCGTATTTTCAAAAGAAAAACAAAAACAGTTTTGTGTTATTTATTAAACAAAAGAAAAAGGATAAATCATATTATGTGTTTTCTTAGCATGTGAAGAAGGAATAAGGGTTATTCTTGTGGACAACACAAAAGTCCATCTTATATCTTAAAGTTAATAAACAAAAATAAAGTGTATGATCAAAAAATTCTACTATCGATGTATTTGTATTTACAAAACTCTATCCCAGTGCATGCTTTTCGACTTAATTTGCAGGAAAGAACACGTCCGAATCGAGGTAACCATCGGAGCGGAGTTTTCTCCGAGTTGGAGACTTATTACCGTAACCGATCGGAAGTTTTATTTCCTTCACCGTATCCGAATCGTACATAAAATAAAGACACCACTGATCAGTTATAACAAGATGGAAAAGCTTGCTGTCAAAATGACATTTACACTTCTTTGTTGTTTTGTGAGTGAAAAAATAATTTTATTTCCGAATTCCGACACTTTTGTTTCGGAGACAATCGGACAAAAAAGTAAATAAACTAATCGCAATGCATCGCATGAAATCGCTCTCATCTCATTTTGAAATTCCGACGCAGATTTCAAATTTTTTCGCAGATGTCTTCGACACAGAGAGAACGAGTTGCGACTCTAGGTAAATAGGTTCTCTGTGTCTTCGATTGACCTGTCGGAAAGGCAACGGTGATAGAAAATTCTTAGGAATTGTACGAATCGGAGAGAATTTTGTTCCGATCGGGTACTGCAAATTGGGAAGGAAATCGGAGAAAATTCCACTCCGACGGTTACCTCGATTGGGTCGATAAATCAAACAAAATAAAAAAAAATCCTAAAAAAACACAAAGTCTAACACAAAAAAATGTAAAAAAAAAAACAATGCTAATATTTTGTTCCTTTTTTTTTGTAATACCATAGTTTTTAGGTAAGGAAATCAGTTTCTCCTTTTCTTGTATTTTATTTTATGTAAGTCTCGTTTTATTTTGCGTTTCTTGTTTATGTTTCTCAAATAAAGTTAAAAATTAAAACCATATTCTTTGTCTTGATTGGATTTTTCTCTTGGTATACCACCTAGTCCTGTCATAAGTTCTGTTACATGTTTAAAGTTCAATATTTCTTACATTAGGTCATTCAAAATGACCGCCTTAAGCTCCTACACAGGCTTTAAATAGTTCATGCCATTGTTCCTTAGCGGCACGTACAGTTTTGATGGGAATTGACGACGCTGCTTTTGTCGAAATTGGCTTTAGGCTGTCCAAACTTCGGCGGAGAGTCCTGCAGGCCCTGCCCTGATGACCACAAGCTAATTTAGATTTGGACTTCCCGATTGCCAATCCTCAGCAGTAATTAAATCCGGAATATTGCACCTTAGCCACTCTTGTGTCGTTTTGGACTTGTGTGCCGGAGCAGAGTCTTGTTGGAAGACCAATCTTTCACCGTTGAATAGAGAAAGCGTAAAACCTTTAACAACACCCACTAGACGACTTTCCTGATAGACTTTTGCTCCTGTTTTAACACATTTTTCATAAAAATGCAGTGTTGTGCCACCTTGATGAGCTACCCTCCACCAAAAAATTACAGCAAGCAGGGTGGTGGTGAACTTTTTTGGAGTTTTTAGATGATGTCGAAGCCGAAGGTTTAATAAAGCGAAGAATTCTCATTTCGAATAAAATAAAAGTACAAACGATGTGACAAAATGTGTATGGCAATTTAAAGAATTCAAAAATGGAATTTTTTCCGCGCCAAACACAAACTTGTGTGTCGCAACATTTTCAAAAATTCAAAAATTGATATTTTTCGACGCCTTCTACGATGCTCGATATTAAGAAACAAATTCTTCGGTTTCGGCCGACTATTCGACCAAAGCTGAAGCCGAAGCTTCGGTCGGACACTATAATATTGTTAACCAATGTGAGAAATAAATTTTGTAGTTAAAGATTAACGAGGCATTTTTGTATTGAACTTTAAACATGTCGCAGAACTTATGGCCGGACTGGGTAGATTTCTTCAAACCACTTTCGTTGTGCCTCTTTGCTTTAAACATTTAAACAAACAAAAATTATTATAAATAAATAAAATTCCCATGTGTACTTCTTTCCAAAAAAATGTAAAGCTTAAAATTTCTTTATTATTATTATTCTTAAGTGAACATTTGCCTTTTCCCCCTAGTGTATTTAAAGTGTTTTGTTGTGTTAAGCCTAAAATTAAAAATTATTCTATTGTGTGCTTGTTTCGGTTTAAGGGTTTTTTTCTTGAAATACAAAACTAACACTCGAAATGAAGTGTTGAATAAAATTGATATTGTTAATTTGAATCAACAATATTGAAGAGAAACATAAAAGTTTGCAATACATGATTGTGAGAACACGAGATAGGGACTCACCCAGCTCACATGTGAGTTGCGAAAGTGCAGTAAAATTATTAATCTGAGACAACATAGAAATTAACTTATTGCAATTTGAAACTTAATGAGAGAAGCTATTTCCAGCTTTGCACCCATCAAGCAAATTGATAAACAGAAAAGAAAACACTTATCAACACGTATTTCTATCAACAAATGTTTATAAACATACAACAAATATTATATACCTTTAATAATGATACAAAGCAAAACAACAAACAAAACGAAAAAAAACGTTTAATGAAGAAAATATTATACATAATACGAAATAAATTTTTATATTTAAAAATTACTTCATTTTGTTTTTGGTTTTATTTCTTTTTTTGTATTGCTTGGTTCCCTTGGTTTCCCTTTTGTTCGATTATTGTTTATTTTGTTTTATGTTGAGATCGGTAGAATGTTTGTTCATAAACTTCGAACTTCGAAGACCATTTGGTAAGGATCAGTTCTCATTTCATGGGAGGTGAGTATGATTAGCTATCCCTACCTTCTACAGGGTCCGCCAACTTTTTTTTTTTTAAATGCTATAAAAAAAAACTGCTGAATATTTTCTCAAATTTCTTTTTTTTAACCTTCCGGTTAGTAATGGAAAATAATTTCATTCAAATGGCTGCCTCGGCTGGTCATGCAGTAGCCCACACGATCGGTCCAATTTTTAAGCACATTATTGATTGTGTGCGGCTGTATTTCACCAATGGCTTCACGAATATTGTCCTTTTAAGCGTCAAATGTCACTGGCTTGTCGGCGTAACACTAATCTTTTACGGCACCCCTCAAATAGTCCAACGGTGTCAAATCGCAGCTCCGAAATGGCCAAACGACATCAGCTCTGCGGCTGATGATGCGATCTTCAAAAACAGGGCGCAAAACATCGAGTGTAGCTTTGGCTGTGTGGCACGTAGCGCAGTTCTGTTGAAACCAAATGTTGCCAATATCATCCTCTTCAATTTTTGTGAACAAAAATTCGTTCAACATGGCCCGATAACGATCGCCATTGACGGTAACGGCCACTCCTTGCTCATTTTCGAAGAAAAATGACCCAATTATGCCTCTGGATCGAAAACCGCAAAAAACAGTGACTCGTTTTGGGTGTATCGGCTTTTCAATGTATTCGTGCGGGTTTTCTGTGCCCCAAATGCGACAGAGTTTTGTTTGTTTACATACCCGCCAAGATCAAAATGAGCTTCATCTGAAAAGATAATTTTTTTGGAAAAATCGGCATCTTCTCTAAGTCGATCGTAGGCCCACTTAGCGAAGCGAAAACGCATAGCAGAAGAATAAAACTAATTATGTGTCAAATTAGACATGAGCTAAGTGTTACCATTCACGAAATAAGCACTAGTTGAAAAAAAAAACGTTAGATGGTGGACCCTTTACATCATCATCGTCATCCATCACTCTAAATTTTCGTTTCGAAGAGAATCAATGAATTGTTCATCAGTAAACATTTTGCCCTCCTTATCTTTGCATTTTTTGACTGATGTTTAGAATTTGCATCTTTCTATAAAATGCTCTTTTAACGATCTTATTATTCCCTGATCCATGGGTTGCAAGACTGATGTGGTGTTATGTGGCAAAAATACTAGCTTTATTGAAGTTAAGGTATCTATATCTACTTTCGGGTGAGCAGGGCAATTGTCGACTGATAGCGTTTTTTTTTTTTTTGGTAATCCGGAATTGGTGCACAGAACTGTTCGATTCCGGATACCAAACGAACATGCAAAAACATATGCTTCTATGAGTGAATGTCTAGTGAAACCTCATATGCAGAAATGACAATTGTTTTTATTTTCTTTATTTGTGAACATGGCGGCGAGTACGTATGTGCAAGTATATGCATGTATGCGTGATTCTGTTTTTGATTCCGACTTAAAATTCGGATTCGTTTTTCTGTTTTATTCAGAACAAGCAGCGTTATTACCGTACTCGATCGGAGAATTCTCTGATCGGAGAAAATGTCCGATCGGAAGTTTTTTTTCCTTCACCGTATCCGATTCGTACATAAATTAGTGATGCATACCGACGTACTTCTTTGTTGTTTTGTGAGTTAAAAAATATTTTTAGTTCCGACACTTTTTTGTTTCGGAGACAATCGGACGAAAACAGTAAGTAACAAATAGCGATGCATCGCATGAAATCGCGAAACGTCGCTCACAATTTGAAATTCCGACGCAGATTAAAATTTGTTTCGTAGATGCCTACGATTGACCTGTCCGAAAGTATACGGTGGTAGAAAATTCGTAGAAATTGTACGAATCGGAGAGAATTTTTCTCCGATCGGGTACGGGCTTGTTTAACCCTTTCGCAAAGTCTTCTTGAAGAATTGGTCCACTTATTGGAATATTCAACGTTCTTTGGGCCTTAAACCAACTTAGTTAGGCGGTATCAATCTCAGGATGTTGACTGCATCGAATTTTTTGATTTTCAATTTTGATTCTTCGTTGAAATTGTTGAGGCCGAAACCGAAAATTCAGCTGCCAGACTTTTATTTGAACTACCAGCTTCAAGTCATGAAACTATATTATTTTTCACAAATGAAATTAGTTTTCTAGTTCTTCCACAAACAGAGAATAAAATAGCAATGAGGAAATTCTTAAAAATTATAATTTGAAATGGACGAACTTTTCAACGCCAACTAAGTTTTTTTTTTATTTTCCGTAGGAGCGATAAAAATTCAAATTTTTCAACGCCAACTTGGTTTTTTTTATATTCATTATAAGCGATAAAATTTTACATTGCGATAACTCGAATAAATATATTCTGTAATTCGGTAATTATGTTAGTTTGACGTTTCAAGAAATAAATCCTTTGGGCAATATTATGAGAATTTTACCACCACAGGGTGATCCCTTTCAAATGCCCTTAAAGCCTTTTTTGGAAGCCTTTCTTCCAAATCACGGTCTCTGTCCGTTCATGGAGCATCATGTTCTTCTTTTGTTCATTGATTTCATCGACAATAAGAATCACCCGCTTATGTCAAGCTTTCTCTTTTTAAAGCCCTTCAACGGTCTTGAAATATGCCGAAGATGCCGATGCCAGATAAAAAAACCGATAGAAGTGGGGTATTCATGTTAATATGAACTTTATAACTAAGGTTGCATCTGAAGGGATCAGAGGTTATCATTTTTGGCAAACTTTCTGGAGTGTTGTACCTATTCACTTCCTGATCGGAGAATTTAGAACTTTACAACAATTTTTACGACAACTTTATAAAATTCAAGTTAATTTTTAATTTCTTTTCATAATAAACTAACTTCATAACGCTTCAAACAGTCATTATTCACGAGCTTAATATTAATGTGAGTCAAACCATTTATGAACTTGGTTTTTATTTAAATAAAATATTAAACAAAATGTATATTTACAAAAAAATGCTTTGCAAGTGCTATTTTACTCTTACGCTTTCCTTTTCTGTTAATTCAAACTTTTCAAATATTCTTACTTAAGTTAATTTATTAAATGTTGCTGTGTAGGCTATTTAAAAATCAAAGAGATACTTATTAAACGAAAATTTAAAATTATATTTACGTATAAGTATATTTTTATTAAAACCAACAACAATTAAATATTTATTTAAAATTAATTAAATTTATACATTAATTAATTAATTATATAAAATATTGAAAAAGAAACAAATGATTAAAAATAACAAACAAAAAACATTAAAGTAGGAATATTTTATTAAAAAACAAACTAGAATATTTTATTGTAATAGTTGTAGCGTTAAACAAAAGTTTATCTAAATAAAAATTCTTGGGAAATTCAAAATGACATGTGACCAAAACTTTAAATGATGAAAAACAAGCAAGGCGTATTATGCTGTATGGTCCCCATCATGCACATGCTGAAAAAAAAGGTTAAACTTTAATATCAAACATACAGGATTTGTTAAATATTTTAAACAATCTCTTAAATATAAAAATAAAACACTGAAATTTACATTAAATCAAAATCACATTTTTACTGATTGGAATAAAAAATTGTCTTTTAAGAAGTCGTAGTATCATGTCTGAATAAAATATGTGAGTAGGTATTAGTGAAGAATTTTTACAAAATCGATAAAAGAGTTTGCAACGTTAAGGTTAATTCTAAGAAGAGCTTGACATTTTTTTTTAGAAATAAACACAAAAAATATCAATTACCAGAAATGCAAATGATGAATATTTCTATGTTGGAGAAGAACCCCATACACTAAGCAGAATAAAAAATGGAAAATTGCTAAAGCAAGAACTTAATTTAGTTTGATGAATATTATTTTTATCAATGTGGGAATTGTTTATTTTCTACTGTTTTTTATATACCATACTGAATGGAATACATCAAAATAAATATTAAAAATGGATAATTCATATAATGATTATTATATATTACTGAAAAATAAAATGAATTAGAAAAACGTAACCGTGTTTATGTCCTTTGTGCTTATAAAATCATAAAACTGCATTTGGTTGGACGGACAGTTATAAAGCCATTAAAGGTAGGTATACGTTCTTGTTCTCGGAATGCCAACAAATCCGCTTATTTATTAGCAGTCATTTAAATAAACAACACCCACAAAATAAATAAATAGAGTGGCGCTACAGCTCTTGAAAAGCCAAGGCCTAAGTGGCTTACTCTCATCAACAATTCTCGGGGTGCGTATGAAGAATTGAGAGGACCTACAATTTAATGCCGTTTCCGAACGGCAAAGTTGAGAAGCACTTTTTTATAATAGATCGATATTCTTGGAAGTGTTGTCAGTTCTTCGCAAGAGGCAGTACCCGTCAAAGAATGAAATAAAAACTTTATGGGCACGAGTAGGACTCGAACCCACGACGTTCTGCTTAGCAGCTAACGCACCTAACCACTAAGCCACGGGCAGCATAAAAAACACCTATACTCCACTCTTATTTCACATGTTAACATTTGTCATCAATAAAAATTATTTGTTTCCGGAATAGCAAAGTGACGCTTACCTCTCCTCTTTCAGTATTATAGAATCTTCAGTAATGGAAAAAATTAACTCCATGAAAGATAACTTCTCCCCGGGTCCCGA
Organism: Sphaerophoria taeniata; assembly: GCA_943590905.1. Lineage (NCBI taxonomy): Eukaryota > Metazoa > Arthropoda > Insecta > Diptera > Syrphidae > Sphaerophoria > Sphaerophoria taeniata. The sequence goes on from OX016540.1 coordinate 3,552,275, forward strand.
TGGCATCCCTGCTATTGTTTTAAAAAAATGCGCTCGTACTCTTGAATCTCTAATCTATGACCACCTCTACTTTCATTGTAAATCTTTCTTGAGTCCTTTGCAACATGGCTTTCTAAAGGGTAGATCAACTACAACCACCGGCTTTAATAAAGCTTTTGATAAAATTAGACACCAAATTATTTATACCAAGCTTAATTCTTTCGGTTTCTCTCCATCGTTTATAACATGGGTAAAATTCTATCTTGAAAACCGTCTCTACCGGGTACTATTTAGAAACTGTACTTTTGATCCTTTTGTTGCTACATCCGGCACCGGCGCGGTGTCTCTCAGGATAGCCATCTTGGTCCCCTCTTTTTCCTTATTGCCATAAACGACGTTGACATCTCTCTTCTCCAGAAAGACCTCGATTCTTTCATAACTTGGTGCAATAAAAACTTCCTTAAAAACCTAAGTTGAGGAGTTGGCAAACTGTCTAACGTTTGTGTGAATGCAACTGATTTGAACACAAGCTAGATATTTTTTTCACTCGTGTATCTTCCGTCTTGTGCATTTTCTAACTAAGGCCGTGTGCGAATTCAGTTAAAAATGGGTTAAAAATTGACGTTTGGTTAAATTTTGACACTTCGCATAATTTGACTAGCTGCTGAGCAGGTTAAAAAATGACAGTAGTGGTTAAAAATTCATCCATTTTTAATTTTTAACCACAATTCATCCAATTCGCACACGGCCTAAGGCCGTGTGCGAATTCAGTTAAAAATGGGTTAAAACTTGACGTTTGGTTAAATTTTGACACTTCGCATTATTTGACTAGCTGCTGAGCAGGTTAAAATATGACAGTAGTGGTTAAAAATTCATCCATTTTTATTTTTTAACCACAATTCATCAAATTCGCACACGGCCTAAAAACTAAAAACACAAGTGAACAAAAATTCAATACTACGATAATTTGAGATACGCCAGCAGTTTTCATCTCAACATTTTTTCAACTAAACTCCATCTGGAGTACTCAATTCAAATGAGGAAAAACCCGAGTCAAGAATTCAACCCTAATCCAACTCGAGCTCTCAATTCTGCTTGTAAACGTAGTATATGTCATTTTCTCGTAAGCGTCTGCCTTCCTTTCCTCGCCTGTATCACTTTTCGAATCAACCCATTCCAGTGGTTTCTTTTATTCGCGATCATGGTGATAAGGAATTAAACTTTCGATCTCATTTTGACCATATAATTTCGAGAGCCAACTCAGCTCTTGGCTTTATTAAACGTTGGTCAAAAGAATTTTCTGACCCATAAGTCACCAAAACACTTTTCACTACTTATGTTCGTCCCCTCCTTGAATATGCTAGTCCTGTTTGGTCTCCATTCCAAGTAACACACTCTCAAAGAATTATGTCAGTCCAAAAAAGATTTCTTCGGTTTTCTCTACGTTATCTGCCTAGGAATAACCCTCTTATTTTAGCCCCTTATGAGGATCGTCTTCACATTATCAACCTTCTCTCGCTTGAAAAACGTCGAGAAATCGCTGACATAATTTTTGTATTCAAAATAATAAACGGAGCTGCTTGATCTCCCTGAATACTAATCCTCGCAATCTACGATCAGTTCCTTTTTGTCATCTTCCATCTCACCGAACCAACTACGTTCCGCAAATAATATCCAAGAAGTTTTTGTATTTGTATTTATTTGTATGTGAACATGACTTGGTACAATAAGGTTGAAACATTGACATAATTATATATATGGACTGCTAGTCACTTGTCATTTCCATACATTTCATGAGAAGAAAAAAGGTACAAGCTACAGCAGCGCCATTGGTTCGAAGCGGCCAAATTAGTCCCAAAAAATATGTTTGAATTCACAGCGACAGTGTTACCACATGGACTCTATAGATTGAAAATGGACTCGTTGTTTCTTCCTTGGCTCGGGGACTCGTTTTTATAACGTTTTTTGTTTGCAGAACACAAATAAGTATGTTAAAAATTTAAAATAAAATGATTTCTGAAAGTATTTATATTTTTTTTTACATGTAATCGTTTTTCAAGCATCTTGGACTCGAAAATATTTTTCCCTGCGGTAACACTGCACAGCGACCTCGTTGTTTATGTTTTTATTTTTGTTCATTTTTGACAGCTGGAATCGTTCTTTTTTTGGCCACCCTGAACCAATAGCGCTCTTTACGCTGAACACGCGTGAAGTTGGCAACAAGCAGTCCATATTATAATATGTCAATGGGTTGAAACTTTTAAGAGTATCTGAAGTTAGCTTACCATGTGTATACAGAAAAATAAAAAAAAAATAAAAAAGATGGTAGATTGAAACAAAGGTAAACAGTTTTTTTTTTTTGATTTTCATAACAACCTTTCTCGCCTCCGCACTGGCCTTTATCGCCTCTTTTATCGCCTCTCTTAATTTTAATTTTAAGATAGTGTATAAGAAGAGATTAAGATTTACAAATAGTTTTTTAAGAAATGCTTGTATTAAGTATCAATAAATTAAATTAAATTAAATTAAATTCACCTTGGGAATTTCCTTGTAATTGATACTTTTTAACCGATTTAGTGTTGTCTTTGTCGAATGTAGTGACACCTAAAATCTGACTGACAGAGAAACAACTTATTACTTCTTTAAACCACTCTAAACGGTGGAGTAAGTAAGTATACGTCAGTCAAGAGAATTTTATTTTATTAATATCATTTTCCACTTAGGGCCAATTTTTCAATCGTCAGTCAGTTATTACTTATTCCTCAGTTATTAAAAACAGTCAGATAGCACTTTTTCTTAGGAATAAATACATCAACTTTGGAATAAAGTTCCGTTCGTTTCACAGGGAAATAAGGAGTTATTCCTAAAAATGAATGCCTGCCAAAAAATATTTTTTTGAGAATTGATTTATTTGATATTTTATATCAACTTTAACACATCACTTCAACTGAATAAGCAAATAATTTTTCTGAGGTTTGTTGTCCATTTTTTCCCTATCTTTGAGCGTTTTCAATCTGCAGTTTCAATGAGCAGTGTTCCCTTTGAAAACCAATGATTCTTCCGATTTTTTCATGAAGAACTTTCTATTTTTCTATTCGAAAGCCCATTTTGAATCAAGAAATACCAAGCGATAAAAATCAAATTTTCGAACTTTTTTGGTTTTCCAGTTTTCTCACTCTTTCAGGTTTTTTTCAATACAATAGTATAAACCATGAAAATTTCACAAATATCTGTTTTGCCATTTCGGAGTCCATAAAGGACATTCAAACATACATCCATTTTTGTATATATAGAGAAGTGGAAAACACAAAGTTGGTTTTCTGTTAGCGATGGCTCCGTTACGCTACTATGCTTTGGATTGAACTTTGACTGATATCTGTCATTTTACAAAATTTACAAAATCGAAAACTGAAGCTCAAAACTGAAACAAACAAGAAAACATGTCACTGAGCAAATTCATATAAAAAGTAGAAAACTTTTGCTACAGCTTGTGGCACGCTACGTTTATGTTACGGGGTTCTTGCAATATGTCATTATTGAAGGTCTAGCATCAAAGCTATTTTATGCTAGGTTGTTAGCAAATCCTATTAAACTTTATAGGTCTCTCAACACTAATATCAAAGCAGCTTTGTGTTTTCCGCTTAAAAACGACAATTTGTCTTCTAATCCGAAATTGAAATGAAGTCGTTCTCGTTTTTCGTATCCCGTTTTTTCGTAGTCCGGAATCGCCAACATAACGACACATGTAGATCCACCATTAATCAGAAAATCCTTCTTTTATTTCGAGATCACCCTGTGAGACCATACATCTGTTTCAACCTTAACCTATTTCATTTACCAAAGCAAGATGGCGCATGTGAAAAAGGATGAATTTTGCCTTCAATTAACCGTTGTTTGAAAAATTGTGAATTTGTGTTTTGTTTTGTGATTTGTGGTGTCCTTTAATTTGTATTAGTTTTTCATAACTTTAAAAGAAAACCTATTTAATTCCGCGTATTCAGGTTAATTATTCTGGTAAGTTTTCATTTTTACTTTAATTGAGACCTTAGGAATCCAGCGTAGAATGATTCTTTGAATACAACGTAGTACCAACCTCCATGACCCATTGACCCATTTACGGTTCTTTTTTACCAAAAGAGGCGGCATAGAAATAGAATAATCATTTTCTTACAAATCGGCATTAGGTTCATGAAAAGAGTTTTTCTTTAACTTTGCTCGACTATGAGTTCACTTGGAAGTTGTTCTGGGGAAGTGAAGTTTAAAATTCCAAAGACGAACGTTCGTTGTTTGAAATGCAACGATTTCTCCAAGGCCAAACCCTTTGTGTATACGCCTTAATGCGGGGGCTGGCATTAACATTAGTACATAAAATAGCTGTCGTACGTACTTTAAGACTGAAAACACCAAATCCAACAAAACGTTTTGTTTGTTTTCCCCAGACACAAGTCCATCCATTGCTCTTACAGGCCGACTCCACTAGAGATAATTTCTCTCAGAATACTCATCCTGACATGAAAAGTCTAATGGAGTCGCGTTGTAACAACAACAAATGAAAACTTGTCCTTAGACTTTTCATGTCAGGATGAGTATTCTGAGAGAAATTATCTCTAGTGGAGTCGGCCTGTTATGAGGAAACACACACCGAAACCGACACGACAAAACGTTTTTTCCCCAAAAAACACACCGAAGGCAACAAAACAAAAATAAAACGTTTTGTTGGATTTGGTGTTTTTTTCAGCTTATATAGGATCCCGCGACAGCTAACGTTAACGCCGATTCCGAAGGGCAGTTGAAAAGAACTTCTTTCATGACAAAGTTTTGTCAGTTCCTCGCAAGATGCAGTACCGGTGAAAGATGAAAACAAAATTTTATGGTCTCGATAGGATTCTTACCCACACCTTCGGCGTTACAGCCAACGCATATAACCCCTACGCCGCCGCGGTCACTAGTGTACGTACTTTAAGGCCACAATAACAATGAATGCATCGTTTAATCCGAACAACAACGGTCCGCAATTTATTGACCTTTGACCAACAGTTGTTTGTCGACTCCGAAACGCAAGCGATGGGGAACTTCTCCGCAACAAATTGATAGATATCTTGTCAGATCTTTGCAGATCCATTCAAGATGAAATAGCAGTAAGAATGAATTCGGTTTCGAAACCACACCTTCTTGAAATTAACTTCGAAGAAGGAAAGCAATAATTACCCTTGTTTCTTTATAACAATACAGTCGTGATATAAATCGTTTCCACTGATTTACTTAACTAAAATTATTTGGCCAAACAAAGCCACACTTCTTGAATACAAAACTGTCTTCACACAACCAACCAAATAAAAGTTCAAGAAGACTTCTAAACAAATCTGTGTCTGTGCTCAAGTAAGAGAATAATTGTTCTCCACGGGCCATTCAGGAAACAATCATTATTCCATTTCCATAACATTTTGTTCTCGATCACTGTTGGTACTCGCAAGCTCACTGAAGCGGTAATTCGGTGCCAGATGTTGATGAGTCCATAAATAGTTACGTCACGGTCACATCGACGCATTTCGCAATTCTTTGCAATTCTAATTGAAAACACTCAAACAAGAATTCCTAGAAGACCAAATCGCGTTGCACATTCCTTGTCAGAATATGAAAACAGCCTTGACAGGGAGGGGCTGGGCAGTCAATTAAAACCCAAAGTGTCGCCCGTCGCCACCAAATGAAAAGAAATAAACACCTTCGAATGCGCAAATCAATAAAAGACCAAACTTCATTTTGAATATATATTTCTTTAAATTCTAATGGTAAATTGGGAGAAACTTCTATGTGGTTTGTTGTTGTTGTTCGTGATCTCTTTTGCTTTGAATTTTGTTGTTTGTTTACTTGACTTTCGAGCAATTTGGAGATGGGTGAATCTTCGAGCATAAATGTTAACACTTAAGAAATACGAAAAGAAAAAGAATAAACCGGGATCTGGGCTCTGAACATACAATCATTACAATAATTTTCGATTTTAAGCTTAGCCATAATATTTCTAATACAATCGACGGAGGAAATCCAAAAAAATATTAAAATAAACAAAATATATGTATAATTATGTATAGAATATAAATGTACGGTTTCAACATTGCTGCGCGCGAGGGAAAGAATAAACAACTACGACGCACGGCGATTTCGGCCGGGACTGCCACTGCGACTGCATATCTCCTACAAGTGGTGCTGTTGCATGTCCTGCTGCTTCAGGAACGCCTTGTAGGCCTTCCTCGTCTCGGCGTCCATTTCGGGGTCGACTTCCAGATCGGAATCATCACCGTCGCCACCCTCGTTGCCAGTTAGATTGGCCACCAGGAAATTGCTCTCCTCCTCGGTTAGTATCTGGCCATCGGGCCCATAGAACACTGGATCGTCACTCAGACGAACGCTATTATTGGCATTATTGAATTGCTGAATGGTGGCTGTGGGCTCAGTCATTCGGCCCCATTTGTTCTTCTGCAGATTGAGGACATTCTCGAGAATGCGACTGGTGCTGACGTCCAGCGCAGTGACCGAAGTCAGATTCTGGATGATGACCTTCATGTCTGCTTGGCAATCGAATTCGAGATCGTAGCCGGCTAGTTTTAGGGTCAGGCAAATGCATTTCATGTTTTCGGGAGTGGTCTTGCGCAAGAGCTGGTTAATTGAGAAGACGATGTTTTGTGCAATGTCCTTGATGCGATTGCCGTCGTTGCGCAATTGCATGTACAATTCGGCAAGGAATAGGGTGGTGCCACGGACTTTGGACTGTTCGTTTTGCATGTACTTGAGGATCTCGTTGCGATGGTATTCGAGTTTCAAATTGAGCAGCATCCGGAAGGAGCTGTCTTCCCTCAGATCGATCAGATCGAGCAGGCCATACAGCTTGGCTCCCATGTAGCGGAAGTTCTGCTCTTCGATGGAGCGGTTGAAGATCATCTCCATGGCATTGCTGAGGATGTATTCGTTGGTGCCGAAACCCTCGAAGACGGTCAGAGCACTGGCGGTGATAGAGTCAAAAGAGCCGGGATTCTCGTTGAGGCAGTTGATCAGGGATTCGACATAGTTAACGGCGAAGGTCTCCTCCTCGGTTTGTTGGTTGGGATCTGTGCTAGCAGGCGTCGAATTTTGTGTCTGATTGTTAGCGACGGCGACATTGTTGGCAGCATTTGAATTGCTAGAGTGTTGACTAGAATGACGTTGTTGCTGATTATGGCCGCCGCCTCCATTGGCATAGCGGTGCTGTTGCTGCTGCGAGTTGTTATAGTGCTGGTGCTGGTGATGCTTGTAGCCACCGCCACCACCGCCGCCGCCACCTCGTCCCTGGAACTGTTGGTTGTGCATATTGTTGTAGTGATGCGGCTGAGGATGGGGTTGCTGATAATGCTGCTGCTGTTGTTGGGAGCCGCGATTCACTTGCAGACGTTCTTGCACCGAAGGAGCTGCGTTGTTGCTCAGTCTCATGGAATTCATTTGATGAGGTAAATCTCTCATTGATGCATTCTGGCCATGGTGTTGGTTATGGTGATGGTGTTGCTGCTGCTGGTGGTGATGATGGTGTGACTGCTGCTGCTGCTGCTGATGATGGTGGTGGTGGTGTTGGGGATGGTGTTGTTGCGGCTGCTGCGGAAAATTACCTGCTTGAGGAGGAGCTAGATTACTGGTAACATTATGAATAATATTGAGCGTATATCCTCGTGGTATAAACTCCGGAGCATTGGCTGATAATTGCTTCGAGGGTGGTGCTGACATAATTTTTCCAGAACTTGAAACGTATCTTGTTATTTTTTCCTTCCTTCCTGTGTTCTATGGTGTGTGCCTTTGCGAGAAGAGTTTGACGAGTATTCCTTTTCCTAAACTTTTGATGCTGGCCTTCAAGAATGTGACATAAAATACCAACCACGAAAATAAAAAGATTCACGCTTTTGGTGCACACAAAAAAAAAAGCAAACGACGACGACGTCGGATTTTTTTGGACGTAAAATTAGCAGAGAATTTCACGGGATTGGAACAATGGATTTCGATATATGGAGGATGGAACCCTTTGACAATCGAAATTTATAAATTTTTTGTTCCTTTTTTCACGACGACGACGACCAAGTCTTTTTCTTTTTTGGTTTTTGCTTTTTTTGCGATTTATTTTTCTAACCCCACTTTGTGGTGGTAGTGCGCGAAAGTGTTGTGGCTGTTTCTGGTTTCCACTTTCTTTCTTTTTTGGTGTTTTTCTTTGAACTGTTCTTCGGATTTATTGCATGGGAAAAACTGGAAATGCTTATTGGAACGATGATGAGTGGATTGGTTTCTTGCGAGTTGCTCAAATAACTGGGTTTGTGGGTCTGTTTACAAGTGTTGGTTTTCTCTTTTTAGTTTTTGTTTAAATCAAATAAAATATATTTTTTCTTGTTTTCCTTTTGAAGGGATAAAATTGTTTGTCTGAATCTGAAGTCTTGTTGACAATAAATAATTTTAAAACTAAAAACCCTTCGGAGCAACCCGGCTATCCACTTGTTATGTTCCCGCTACAGACACCAGGAGTATATGCAGTACCCTACAGCTGTGGGGCATCATTTGTAGCACAGACCCAGAGGAGCACTGCTACACGTTTAAAAGAACATATAAGCGCTGTGGCAAAGAACCAAAAGACTATCCAGATGAACACCACCCGATTCATTTCTATAAAGTAAAAGTTCCAGCTGACGAGTCTCATTACATTCCTCGTCTCGTACGCGAAGCGATTGAAATAAAACGTCACCACAATTTCATTCGAGACGACAGTTTCAACTTATTGGGAACTTTGGATCAAATCCTTAGCTTTTCACGGTCGGTCCAATTACAGCTGAATGCCAACAACGATGTAGTGAGCTCGGTTTGCTCTCAACTTGCGAACCGACAACAACAGCAAAAACAGAATCAGCTACGCACCGGTACAACGTGCGCAGCTAATATCGCTCCTAACACTTTCAAGCGTCACGTTCGGGGTGAGTACGGTTTTCATTATATAACGCGGATAATCCGTAAACAAATCATAATGTCACAAGAAATCACATACCGAATGGGTTTACTTAGCCTTGTTCGATAGATAAGAAGATACTGTCTGGAACCATTTAAAGCTATCTTTTCATAATTTTCACACAATTTGAGGCAGGGGATGTTGAGCGACGGATGATGTCCTAGAAGAGGACCGAAGGCACCGGTGGCAGCCACTGTAATGGCGTTCGGGGAGTCCCCGGAAAATACGGCATCGGGACTTGCCAAGGCTGGGCAATTGCCGCCGCAACAACATCAGCGCGGCAAGAGTGGAGGTAAAGTAATGTCCTTGTTTCGTTTTGTGTTGTCCTTTCTCTTTCTGGCACGATTCTTGCTTTTGTGTGCCGGTTCCTGTCCGTCTAGTACCAAGATCCCCCCCAACTCCAACGAGCTAAGCCGCGTGTCACGAGCGTGCCATGGTACTAGGCGGATGGCTGGGGTTATTCCCCGATGACATTTGTGTCATCCGGAACCAGCCGGCAACAAAAAGTATATATATATATACCTGAACCTACATCCTGGATGTTCGAAGGGTGGAAACAGTGCATTCAAGAGGACACAAGCGTCCACAGTAAGCTCTGTCTATCTACTCCTACTCTCAACTTCCCTGCGGTGAACATCGTGTGCCTAGTACCTCAAGCGAAGAATGGTTTCCAACCTCAATGGGAAGTTGTTGGTGGCTGCAAGAATGAGAGGGGGAGGGGGTATGCGTCCACTGAGGCATACCTCCTTTCTTTAATAAACGGCAGCGGAAAAATCCCCAGATGGAATGGTGGCGTTTACAGTTCTAGTCAGGATGAACTACTCAGTGAACACCTTATAGAGCTATTACGACATATTCGCAGCCTAGCTCTATAAAGAGCGGTTTGGCCGGCTCCTTGTCTGAGTGGAGTTAAATTCAAGATCTGGCCCTCCAGGTTAGGGTCGTGAGCCGGAGTGACTGTCCCGCCACGTAAAGAAAATGTAGATCCGCACCACCAACAAACGATTTCGGTTTTGCACTTGAAACAATGGCTCCCTTAATATACCTTGAGCAGCCGATAAACCAGTGGAAGCCCAGGACTGCTATAAGGTAGATATAACCGCCATTCTGAAAAAAGGAGATCCTTTAAACAGTGCCAACTACAGAGGAATCAGCCTACTCAACATCGCCCACAAGATCCACTCTGCCGTAATATGTGAACGTCTGAAGCTTTTCGTCAGCAATCTGACTAGTCTTTATCACAATAGCTTCAGACCAGAAAAGTCAACCATCGACCGAATTTTCACTTTGCGGCAGAGCCTGGAAAACCCCTATCGATACCCACCACCTTTTCATCGATTTCAAGGCCGCGTATGACAGCATCTACAGAGACGAACTGTATAAAGCTATGTTTAGTTTTGGCATCCCTGCCAAGCTCGTTCGCTTGTGTAAAATGACGATGGAGAACTCACGCTGCGCCATCAAGGTTGGCAACGAGCTTATGGAATCTTTCGATGCCAAAAAAGGATTCAGACAAGGCGATGCACTGTCGTGCGATTTCTTTAACATCGTTCTTGAGAAGATAGTGTAAAACTCCACCGTCAACATTAGAGGCACTATCTTCCAAAAGTCAACTTCTCGCGTACGCTGATGATATTGACATAATGGGAAGAACACAGCGCGATGTAAATGGTGCCTTTGTGAGAATTGAGACAGAAGCGGCAAAAATGGGTTTAGCGGTAAATGAGGGAAAAACGAAGCTATCTTCGAGGATCGACATCCAACACCGACGGCTCGGACAGAACGTCACAATAGACGCATACAACTTCGAGGTAGTAGAGGAGTAGGCTCCGCTATAAACACGGGCAATAACACCAGCGCCGAGATCAGTACTGTATAACACCCTCATCATCCCAGTCCTGCTGTATGGTGCAGAAGCATGGACCTTGACAGAAACGGACGAATGTGCCTTAAGTTGTTTCGAGAGGAAAGTTCCTCGGGTCATCTTCGACCCCGTGTGCATTGGTGGGGAATGGAGAAAAAGATTCAACAGCGAACTTTACGGGTTGTACAATGACGTGGACTTATCGAGAAGGATCAAGGTCCAGAGACTCAGATAGCTCGGTCATTTAGAGCGGATGGACACGAATGCTCCGGCCCGGAAAGCCTTCGACACTATTCCCGAGAGACGCAGAAGGAGAGGAAGACCGCGACTCAGGTGGCGCACCCAAGTGGAAGACGACCTCAATCAACTTGGTGTGCAAAACTGGAGACAGCTAGCTAGGGACCGAGCTGGCTGGCGGAGACTTGAGGCATTAGTTCACACCGGACTGTAGTGCCACCTTAAGTAAGTAAGAATGAACGCATCATTACAATCCATATTAATTCAATCTTACGATTATCAATTACCTTCACGGCTTATTTATTATTAAGGCGTCGCTCGGGGCCTGGCGACGAACATGACAACTGAGATTTGTATAGAACGTCAAACTCGTCTATGGATTCGCGCGACCAAGTTGACTTTTTTCATCTTTGTCGCGCGAATCCATACAAATTTAAGCTATCATTTTCGTCGCCGAGCGACGCATTCTGTTCAGCTCTAAACTCTGCACCGCGAAAGAACAATAATTAAAAAATTATAGCAAGTTATGGGAACACAGAAATGTCACTTGTCTTGCATTCTGTGTCTAATGCAATGCTTGCTTGCATATTTGAGCTCTTTTACTTTTCCCTAGGTCGTCAAATGCAAACAAATGCTTATTGAACTATAGTCGACTTTCATCTTGTGTTTATACAAAAATTGCTCGTCATTACCCTTCGAAATTCTTAAAATTGCGCTGAATGGTATCAATGCGCTACACCTTTCTTCCAGTCAGGGAAAATAGCAAAACATAGAATTCCCACGTAGCATTCAATTGCTCGCCTTTTTCCTTCTCTCAAAAATACACAAATTCTCTCTTTAACTGTCATCTCTCTCTGAACTATTTTATCAAAACAGCTGATGTGATTTTCGGATAGAAACGACTTTAAACTCAAACAGCGGCGGTGCACGAAGAAATCGCAGTCTTAATGAGTTTTCCTATTTGTGTGTTGAAACAAACCGATGCAAAAGCAAAGTTTAACTAAAAAACTACTCGAAAAGTTTAAGAAACGCAAATCCAAAAAAGAAACCATGACACCCGATCTAAGCACTTTAGCCGAACGAAACGAATGGAAAATCCTCTACTGGCTGATGGCCACTGTGTGTATGCCAATTGCATTGCCTCTGATCGTTTACGGTTTGATGAAACGAGCTCGAGAGAATAAATACAGAAATTGCTTACCAGGAAAGGTAGGGACAGTGAATTTGATGAATATTCCAGATCCAAATAGATAAAATGTATTCAATTGCAGGTGGTTGTGATAACTGGTGCCAGTTCTGGGCTGGGAGAAGCTCTGGCTCATGTGTTCTACGGTGCTGGTTGTAAGGTGGTTTTGGCAGCTCGTCGTCAAGATGAATTGGAAAGGGTCCGCAAGGCGCTTCTTAACTCCGAGGCCGTAAGTCATCTGATTTATTGCAAGTCCAAAGTTCATTGTTTTTTTGTTTGCACTTTCTCTAGAATGATGTCACTTATCCGCCAGTTGTGATGCCACTCGACTTGTCCGAATTGAACTCCTTGCAAGGTGTTGTCGATAAGATCCTCAAGATCCATAACAAAATCGATATTCTGATCAACAATGGAGGGATCAGTGTAAGGGCCGATATCATGTCATCGAATGTCGATGTTGATCTTAAGGTTATGCTGGTGAATTATTTCGGCGCTGTGGCACTGACCAAAGGTTAGTTTGTCTTTCTATAGTTGACGATAAGATTGTCGTGTGATTCATTTTATGTTTTCCGTTGTTACGAGCGATGTTCAAGGGCCGATAACTTTCTTAAGACTGAAGATATAGAATCCCTATTCTGCTTTATTGTTTATCACTTGCTTTTGAAACTTGCCTCATTGTTTATTTTTGTTTCATCCAATCTCAATTGAAATCCATCCGGCAATTCATAAACAAAATATAGCTGTGCTCCCGTCTATGGTCAAGCGGAAGGAGGGACACATTGTGTTCGTGAGCAGTGTGCAGGGCAAATTCGCACTACCCTATCGCTCGTCGTATTCGGCATCGAAACATGCCTTGCAAGCATTTTCGGACTCCCTACGTGCCGAAGTCGCACACAAAGGCTTGAAAGTGACGACTGTCAGTCCAGGGTACATTCGAACGAAATTATCAATGAACGCCCTGACTGGATCGGGCGAGGCGTATGGAAGTTAGTTTCATTATTTATTTTTGTGCTTGAAATTGAGTGCTTTGTAATTCTGGTCTTTTTTTTTAAGAAATGGATGATACCACAGCAGGTGGAACTTGCCCTGATAAAATGGCAAAAGATATTCTTGTTTCTTTGATGCGGGAAGAAAGAGATGTCATCCTATCGCAGTTTACTGGCAAGATTGCTTACTATTTGAGGGCCTTGTGTCCGCCAGTGTATTTTTGGGTAATGGAGAAACGCGGACGCAAACTGGAAGCAGCCCACAAGTTGCACTGATCGCTGTTGGCGAAGTTCTTTTAGTTTTAAGTGTGGAAAATTGATGTTATTATAACGTATGAATGTAGTTTGAAGTAACCAAATATAACTATGTACTCTTTACATACACTTCTATATCAAATTGGCTTTCTTATTATTATAGCTCTTCAACATAAATCAAACGTCTTGAACGTAAAAAGTGAAATCGGGAAGTTCGAAGCGACTTGGTAAAAATATCCGCAAGTTGGTCTTCAGAGCTCAGTGATACTTCAAATCGATAAGTTTCGATCGTTTGCATACAGAATTCTTAGCCATAAGTATACCTACATCCTTGGTTATCTTCATATACAGGGTGATTCACGAGCGTTGTGCCAAAAAGCTAGAGCATGTAGGTTGAGTTGAGACAAGAAAAAAATCGTATGGGAGGGGGGGTCTATTGGCCCCCGTTTAGACGGGAGGGGCAATTTTCTGAAAAATGGACTTATTTTGTAAAAAAAAATATTAAAAATCAACGGCTTCGTTTACAACACCGTGTTATACCTTTCTAGAAAGCCAAAAACTTCTTCTTTCACCTTGTTTTTAAATTAAATTGTTTTAACGAATAGTTTAAAAGATAAAAATTTTCAAACTCAAAATTTTCAAAAAAAAACACCAAAAAACATTTTTGAACTAATTTTTTTCAAAATTTTATGTAATTAAGTACTAATTTTGTTTTGAAAATTCAATGCCGTTGTTAATTTTTAGTCGAAAACAGAAAACCGGATGCAAAAATGTTTTTTCGTTTTTGAGAAATTAAAAAAAAAAAAAACACTTTTTTCTAAGAAAATCGTTTTTAATTTATTTTTACCTATGTGGACTTTTTGTAAAATTTATTTATGAAACATCAACCTTTCTTTTACTATTTTTTTTATAATAAGAGTTTTATGAGGACTCAATAAAGTGGAAAAGTATTGGATTTTCAGTGGATTAACCATTTTGCTCATTGATAACGTCTGAAAACTGACCTGCAATTTTTTCTTATTATACCTTGGGCGGCGGCCACTCGCCGGCGAAGGGTTTTACCTGCTAGGGGCTTGAGTTAATTAAACCGCAATTTTTCTTGAATGAAAAAAACAATAAGCAACCTTAAGGTAAATAAAAGGCATCGCATATTTACCTACTAAACAACCATTTCCAATTAAAATATCAACTCATCAACACACAACAAACTCATACTCTCGAGAAGAGTTAGCGGACATGCACCTCTGCAACGGTTTAGCTAGTTGTTGAGATCGGGAAGCCGAAAGACTCTACGCTGAAAGATATCCCAATAGAAGGCAGCCGAGTCGTAGCATGTTTTCAAGAATCCGCTGACGTCTAAGAGAGCACGGAGAGCTAGAAGTGAAAGGTCAATGGCAGACGTTATCAATGAACAAAATGATTAATCCAGGGAAAATCCGATACTTTTCTACTTTATTGAGTCCTCATAAGACTCCAATCACAAAAAAATGAATTTATAAATTAAACTAATAAATTAAACTAAAAGTCCAGATAGGTAAAAACAAAAAGAAAAATTTTCTTAGAACAAAGTGGTCTTGGTTTTTTTTTAATTTCTCAAAAATGAAAAGACATTTTTGCATCCAGTTTTCTGTTTTCGACTAAAAATTAACAAAGACATTGAATTTTTAAAACAAAATTAGTACTTAATTACATAAAATTTTGAAAAAAATTAGTTCAAAAATGTTTTTTTGTGTTTTTTTTTGAAAATTTTGAGTTTGAAATTTTTTATCTTTAAACTATTCGTTAAAACAATTTAATTTAAAAACAAGGTAAAAGAAGAAGCTTTTGGCTTTCCAGAAGGGTATAGCACGATGTTGTAAACGAAGCCGTTGATTTTAAATATTTTTTTTTTTACAAAATAAGTCAATTTTTCAGAAAATTGCCCCTCCCATCTAAACGGGGGCGAATAGACCCCCCCTCCCATACGATTTTTTTTCTTGTCTCAACTCAACCTACACGCTCTAGCTTTTTGGCACAACGCTCGTGAATCACCCTGTATAGGGATGCTATGAGTTGAGACTAGTATTTTCATGTCCATTAAATTTCCTCGTAACCAAATGCTTCAGAAGATGCTCCGCTTAGTGCAACGTATTCAGCCTCACTTGAAGAGGTTGCCACAGTGAGTTGCTTCTTGCTTGACCATGATACTATGTTGTCAAAAATTTTAAATAAATAGCCACTTACGGATTTACGATCCACAGCGCGATTCCCCGTTTCGGCGGCGATTGTACCGGTTGCGACCGCGATTACCCACGTTAGTGGCGATTAACCTTTGTATACAGCGATTAGATTACCCGTTTCGGCGGCGATTGTACCGGTTACGACCGCGATTACCCACTTTAGTGGCGATTAACCTGTGGATACAGCGGTTACCCGTTTCGGCGGCGATTGTACCGGTTTCGACCGCGATTACCCACGTTAGTGGCGATTAACCTGTGGATACAGCGATTACCCGTTTCGGCGGCGATTGTACCGGTTACGACCGCGATTACCCACGTTAGTGGCGATTAACCTTTGTATACAGCGATTACCCGTTTCGGCGGCGATTGTACCGGTTCCGACCGCAATTACCCACAGTAAGTGGCGATTAACCTGTTTATCAGCGATTACCCGTTTCGGCGGCGATTGTACCGGTTCCGACCGCGATTACCCACAGTAAGTGGCGATTAACCTGTTTATCAGCGATTACCCGTTTAGGCGGCGATTGTACCGGTTACGACCGCGATTACCCACGTTAGTGGCGATTAACCTGTGTATACAGCGATTACCCGTTTCGGCGGCGATTGTACCGGTTACGACCGCGATTACCCACGGTAAGTGGTGATTAAACCGTTCGATTGCAGTAAGCGAAACCCGTTATCGAAAAGCAGAAGTAACCACTGTCTGAAGGAGGAAACACATGATTGACAACTTAGCATAAGGAAGAGATTAACAAATACCGGTATCCCGCCGATTTAATGATCAACGAATTCTATACAGATTGTACAGTAATTATTGAATAAAGAAATAGACCCCAAGTTAAATTTCGGTATTTTATTTAACAAACCCTGGACTTCCCTGAGCATACTTCAGCTATAAACTTAAAATACCATCACTGGGATTAAACGACCCTCTCTGTGTATAGACTCTACTGTGCTTTGTTTATTAAATAGCCGATTTTTCATTCATAGAAAAAATCTACAAATAACAAACTGGCAAATATTCATCGGTCGAATAAATAAGAGCGTTATTCGTCAGATAAAGTACATCTGACGATTGAAAAATCCAATATTTTGTTATCGTGTAACGAAGCATTACACTTAACACCTCCTACCCCGACCAACCAACCAAACATTGGAAATAAATGCAACTCTGTGCACCCGGACTATTAAAACAGAAGAATCAACCGTACCGCCCGGACTGTACAACAACAAGCAACCGTACCGCCCGGACTATAAATAACCTTGACGTCCATCAACAAAAACAAAACACCATAGAGTACTATGTATTTCTAGTATTTAAGTTCATTTGTAATTTTATGATTCACAACCAGTTTTTACCGAATAGTTATGAAGTAGAAGTTAAGATTAGTAGGTAATTCGAGAAGCATAATAGTTGTTCTCCCACCGCTATCAGTTGACTAGCAACGAGTTATGGTGTATATGGCAATTCATATTGTTCCTATTTTTTGGCTTAAAATATTGTTTTTGATATTATATTGATCGAGTTTAGTTTCCCTCCTTCCGAGAATCCCCCTCACTTCGAGGCCGTGGCGACAGGTTATATTTTGTCTCCTTCCGAGAATCCCCCTCATTCTGAGGCCGTGGCAAATTACCTCCTTCCGAGAATTCCCCCTCACTTCGAGGCCGTGGCACTATCGTATTTATAAGGCTAATTTTAAGAGTATACATAATTAATATGTATAGGGTGTCCCAATAAGAGTGCACTTTTTAATTTGCAAATAAAACAAATTATTTTATGACAGGTGTGATATTTTTATTGTATTGTAAAGAAGACATGTTCCGATTAAGTATGGAATAAAATATCCGTCAAATGACCCCCCCGGCTCCGATGACAGGCCATTACCCTTTTCATGAAATTTTCCATGACAACACGATGGATTTCCGATTTGAGCTTAGGAATCGTTTCGGGTTTATTCGCATAAAGCCGAGATTTCATAAAACCCCACAGAAAAAAATCGCACGGCGTTAAATCGCACGATCTTGGTGGCCAGTTCACATCAGAATTTCGTGAAACAATGTGTTCTGAAAATGCTGCAATAAGTCGATTGTTTCATGGGCAGTATCGCAAGTTGCGCCGTCCTGCTGAAACCACATGTTGTCCAGATTCATGCCGTCCAGTTGAGGCCACAAGAAGTCTGTTATTACATCCCTGTAACGAATGCCGTTCGCACTCACTGTCGAATTGGTGTTTTCGGGTTCTCGACAACACGTTTACAGCAGCAATGTTTTCAAGAAACCGACCAGTACGTTGACGCAAAGGATTTTTATCATCCATAATTGACCCAGCTTCTTCAAATTTTTTGGCCCCTCTCTGAATGGTTGACATATTAGGTACTCTACTCTCTCTCGACTGAAAATTTGGTGAAGTTTGCGAAGCGTGACTTTCCCCATTTTCGTAATGAGTTTTTACCATTATAACGTGTTGTTCTTTCAAAAAGCGCTCCATTTTTAGTAATCGGAACAAACAGAGGTCACATCTGCCAAATTTCAGAGTTCCTACTTGCATGACAAAGAAATTATTCCAATTTTAAAAAGTGCGCTCTTATTAGGACACCCTATACATTTCGATTTAATTTAAATTGTTTTAATAAAGAAGAGTTAAAGACTAATTGGAGAGAATTTTATGTTTTCTTTACTCAGTTTTTTGTGCTTTTCTCAGACAGACCTTGGACTCCGACGATTATACCCCAGCCTGAGTAAATTAAGCATCACAATCTGTCGAATAAACACTATCTGCTTGCTTATCTGACTATTGAAAAATCGGCTCTTACTGTTATTTCACAAGCAACAGTTAAGATATAATATTTTTTAATAGTTTTCTGTCAATAAAAGTTCATTTTAAAAAGTTTATCAAGAATTACTGTCAAAATAAAAAAAAATTGTAAAAATATCGTGGACCGCGCTATTTGCTTACTTAAAAGTGGTGAATCATCGCCCGACGCCGACGCAGCAAACATTTTAAAAAATTTAAAAAACTTTTGTGCTTATAAGAAAAATCAAAAATATCGATGTTCCACCAATGAAAAAAAGAAGGAAATGGCTGCTTACTGACTTGGATGCAAGGAGGATTTAAAGGGAACTGAAAAGTTGTGCATCAAAAACACCACCTAAGCAACCAGCCAAAAACATAAGAGAAGTCAGTAAGTGAATGGACTGCACGCCGAGCACTCAAAAGAATTGGCTCAACAGCTAAAGAGAAACCGAAGAAGCATCTACTATCAGCAAATAATATTAAGACAAGGTTACCTTTTGTTAAAAGGCACAGAGAATGGACCATAGACCAATGGAAACAAGTAATCTGGTCCGTCGAGACGAAGTAAATAGAATAGGAACTGATGGTAGACGGTAAAACATGGCGGAGGCTCGGTTATGGCATGGCGTGGGGCTGTTTCTCGTAGGGCCTTCAGTAAAAATTGATGGAATCATGAATAAAGAAAAATATTTGGACATTTTGAGTACAAATTTGTCACCTTTTGTTGCATTAACGGGCTACAACGAGTGTGAACTAACTTTACAGAAGGATGGAGATCCCAAACACACGTCGAATGACAATAACATGGCCAGCACAAAACCCTGACCTCAATCTAATTGAAAATTTGTGGTCAATTGTGAAGCGACGACGTTTGGGGGAAAACGAAACTCACCCATCAAATATCTACTCAGGAGCTATGGCCACAAATAGAGCTGAAATGGTGTCGTATTCCAGAAAAAAATCTCCAAAATTTGGTGGAAAGTATGCCAAGACGTTGCTCACAAGTAAAAAATAAAGGTTTATGGACTAAGTGCTAGAAAAAAAATATGAGTGCGACCCATGTAGTCCACACGACTAACTTCCCAGAGTATAAAAATACGCAAAAACATTAGTTGTTTTGTAAAATTTCCAGCCGATGCATCCCGTTGTAGTTGCACGCATGTTGGTTTTTAAAGTCAAATTCCCCCTGATGATTTGAGGACATAAGCTTATTGAATAACAGTGGTGCCATCTGTCAAAAGTTGGTCGTACAAACTCGTGGACTCCATTGAATAAGAAGTACAGGAAGCGGTGTTAGCTACATGTACAGTGTACGTGAGTGAGGCAACAAAAATTTCTGATGACGTCAATTTTGGGAAGTTGTAATGTCAATTTTTGGATTTTGTAGTGTCAAACTTTGACTTGTTGTCATTTTGCCGAGCTGTGATTGGTCAAATGTTATTTTGTAGTTTCATCTGTCAAAAAAACAAAAACTCGAGTTCAGAGGCGCATTTATTTTTGTTGGTGATCGTTAGGCGCTACACAATTTCTTGTGCTTTTTAACACTTGATCAAGTTGTTCACAGAATGCGCTTTCTAAAACAACCCGAAAAAGGACAATAAATATGATGAATTAAGGATGAAAAATGAAGAAAATGTAACGAAAAATAATAAAAAATAAAAATAAAAATCGTGCATGTACACCTGGGGCCTGTTTCAGAGGTTTCACATCAACTACATCAATTACATCCTTCATCAACATTCTACAACTACATCAGCTACATTTTTCTGTTTCACAACTACAACTGGAAATGCTGTATGATGTAGCTAGAAAATGTAGTTGATTTGACAGACTGTTGTGAATTTGAATTTGAAATTTAATAATTTGTGAAAACTTTCATATTTATTTGATTTTAGTTGACAAAATTTTCATATGGAAGGGCCATACGTTGTGGAGAAGTTTTTTATACCAAGAACATGCATTAAATATTTATTTGAGCGTTTAGTTCCATTCCTTGTTGATAGTCGTTGCTGACTATCGTTTTTACAGTCAGTGGTAATTTTCCTGGTTGGACGGAATGTCGAAGAGTGGCGTCCATTTCCAAGTGCTGTTATTATTGGTGAATCCGGCTTCCCATATGGTTAGGTTAGGTTGGAGTGGCTGTCTAGATGTTATTGACTCACTTAGACCTCAAGGGTCCATTGTGATACCTAGCTACCCGTATAGAGAAAGTGATATTTCACCCAAGTGCGCTAAATGCCATTGGAGAAAGCCCAGCAAATAACAAGACAAGTGGTGTAGTGCAGAAAGTTGTCAGCTGTGCAAGAGCAGTAAATGCATGTGTAAAATTGTATAACATACCTTCGCAAAAGGATGTCAAATGAACACGAGAGAAGAGAAATAAAAAAATTAAAACACTATTGTATCAAACAAAGGTGCAGGGAAATTACTCCACGGGAATCTGCTCCACATGGGAATTTACTCCACTCAAAGTGGGAATTTTCTCCACTTTTTAAAGTGGAATAAATTCACCCTGCAAGTGGGAAATAACTGCACAATTTTTTTGGTGGAATTATTTCCCAGCATGAAACTGAGCTCTAGGGGTTTTTACGAGGAATGTTAGTAATTAAATTATAATGCAATCAATTTATGTGATAAATTCAACCAATTTATTGACTATGAACACAATTTTACAATTTTACAAATTAAACAATTATTTATTTTTTCGCACAGTTTAACTATGGTGGAACATGAGTGCCGAATTCTATTTTGGGACTACAAACCCACTATGGTGGGTCATTAGTCCTGAAATTAAATTCGGGGTTTCTTCGTGATAAGTTTTAAACATTTTGTAAGCCAATAAATTGAGTAGACAGTTTGAACATATTTTCAAGGTTTACATACATGCTCAAAGTCTATGTGACGTTAAGGAAACTCTTCCCCATGAAAACGTTCTTTTGAACTTTGGTGTTCGGTGAGAGTAGGGCATTCTACAAGCAATACGGTACTTGAACCCAGCTTCATCTTATTGCATCTTTTTGTTACCTAAAATAACTGAGCTGTTTCTATTACATCAACAGCTCCATTAGAAAGACATTTTTGTATTGATATGATTTTCACTGTTCAGTTTTCTTGCATCATGTGGATGCAGACGTAAGTAGGTACTATTTTTGCAATACTTAACCTTAACTCAGTCTCACTTGTTTTAAAATATTATTTCAATAAAGGATTTGGAGCTTGAAACAAAAAATGAAGCAGGTAAAATAATTACAAGCGAGCGAAGCGAGCGAAAAAAAATTTTCCCAAAAGAGAATGAATTTGGGGTGTGAAAATAAAAAAAATTCGCGCGAATTTTTTTATTTTCACACCCCAAATTCATTCTCTTTTGGGAAAAATTTTTTCCGCTCATTTTGCTCCCAACCAAACCAAAACGATTTTGAATGTTCCAGATCGTCATAATCTCTAGGATTTGGAGCTTGAAACAAAAAATGAAGCAGGTACAATAACTGCAAGCGAGCGAAGTGAGCGTAAAAATTTTTTCCCAAAAGAGAATGAATTTGGGGTGTGAAAATAAAAAAATTCGCGCGAATTTTTTTATTTTCACACCCCAAATTCATTCTCTTTTGGGAAAAATTTTTTACGCTCGTTTCGCTCCCAACCAAACCAAAACGATTTTGAATGTTCCAGATCGTCATAATCTCTAGAGTCAAAACGAAAGTGAAAAAAGATGTTCAAAATGAATCATTTCAATGCAGCACCTGCTTTCCATACACAAGCGTGCATTACAAAGGTGCGTGGTGGTTTCTTTTATAAAGTAAAGAAAAAGTTTTGAAAAATGAATTGCTCTGTCAATTTTGTCCACAAATATGTAGTAAAAAAAATGGTCCTATCTATTGTTAAGACTTTTCTAATTCAAAGAAAAAAATCACATTCTGAAATTTTTTTTAATAAGAAGTGCAATAATATTGTTTCTCACACTTTTTACTTTTAGTGGACTACTTTCTCACACAATTATGCAGTTATTTCCCACTCGTAGTGGGAATTGATTCCACTTTAAAAAGTGGAGAAAATTCCCACTTTGAGTGGAGTAAATTCCCATGTGGAGCAGATTCCCGTGGAGTAATTTCCCTGCACCTCAAACAAAATGTACATAATGTACCTATGTACATATATTTTTATTCAGTCCCTCTAGGTTACGTCCAAGGTGGACAAGCTCCTTGCTTTCAAGCAATGGCAGAAATAAAGTGCAGCATTTGGTGAACTATACGAAATTTTCATCAAAAAAATGCTTTCATTAACGTTTTTCCGTTTTGAACATTGCATTTTGAATTTATAACATCTGTTATTGCACACAATTTTAGTGTTAAAATGTAGTACAAAATTACTGTTGTTTGTACTACAGCAATGTGAAATAAAAAGCTCTGAAACAGAATCATACATCCTTCCAATAATTCCAGCCTATTCTCTGTAGCTACAGTTCTGTAGTACAACAAAGAATTCGTTGTAGCTTTGAAACAGAAATGATGTAACACAAGTGTCAAAGTACTACATTGTAGTTGATGTAAAAGCTCTGAAATAGGCCCCTGAACGTTAAAACACCATGTAGTACAAAAAAAGGATTGAAAAATAAAATTGATGCACAATTGATATAATCTTGATTCAATCATATTTCGTTTGGCGCCCCTGAGATTAACTATTCAACTGCAGACCAGCCCTGTTGTAATGCGTTTGTGTTTGTGAAACTCACACTACTTAGAAAAATGCTTCACTTCTTTTTCATAAGACCCCTTCCTGTACTTCTTATGCAATGGTGGACTCATGCACAACTACTTTGAACCGTAAAATAAAGCTAAGGCAAAACAGCATTTGGTGGGTCAGCTAGTAAAAAAATATAGTGTATGGATACTCCTGAATATTGTTTTTTTTTTTTTTTTTACTTATGTTTTATGTATATTGGAAAAATTAGGTTTTCCTTCGGCTTTTTTGGTCACTTTGATCGTTGCAATGAAACAAGGTTGTTACATTCGCTTTTCCCGACGTTTCGGTAGGGGTTGCTGCCTTCCTCAGGGGAACTTTATTGCACATGGAATACAAAACACATAATACAATATTATGGACAACAAGAATAAGAAAAAACTTACAATTTAACAATTAAATTTTAAAAAATGTACAAAAAAACACTTCTAATTAAGAAGTTCAATCTATAACTACAAAAAGAAAGAGAAAACTTTTATGAGGAAACAAGGGAGCAGTATACAGATGATATACTCTGTGTGTCTTGCTTGCAATTCATATTGTTTTTGTTGTTCAGGATGTGGAGCGTTTCGAGCGTATATCGCTTAGAGGTGTGTTTTTCCGTTTGAAGAACTTTAACACCATCGAAATCCGGAGAATGACCTTTGTCTATTGAATGGGCCGCCAATGCGGTTTTAGCCGGGTTATTGCTTTTGATGTCAGATTTGTGGTTGGACAATCTTTGGCCCAAGAATTGTTTGGTGGTTCCGATGTAGCAAAGGTTACATGTTTCGTCAGGTTTACCTTTGCAGTTTATTTTATAAATGACGACAGTGCGTTCATCTCTGTCTATTTTGGTCTTTAGTTTGGTGAAAAGGTGTCTAATTGTCTGGTTAGATTTGAAAGCCAATCGGACATCTTGGATGTTTTTGGTGACAACTTGCTTAAAACTCTCAGCCAGCTTTGGAACATAAACAATGCTTTTGAAGTATCCTTTGTTGTTATCCTCACTTTGTGTCACGTTGTTTAGCGCGTTTGCATTGTTGTTGTAAAATTAAGCCGCGAATAATTGCTGACGGGAAACCGTTGTCGCTTAAAATTTTAGTCACTTTGATGGTATTTGAATGGTGGAATCTTTCGTCACTTAACGTGAAAATTTTGTTAGTTAAATTGGAAGCTGTGTTGAAGATTATGTGTTTGACTTGGTTGGACCGGAAGTTGATCAGACGTCCTGATGCTGTTGGTTTTTGAAACCAATCAAACGACAAGTGAGTGTCCATACGGTGGATTTTGACATCAAGGAACGACATAGAACTGTTATTTTCGTTTTCAACAGTGAACTGTAGGTTGGAATGGAATCCGTTTAGGATCAATAATAAATTTGCGACTTTATCCTTGTCCATAACCGCAAATATGTCATCAAGTTATTTCACTATAAAATTTGGCTTTGCATTACATCCAGTTAAACATTCGTCAAGTAAATGGTCCATTACCAAATCAGCAATAGTGGGCGAAAGAGGCAAAAAAAAATTTGATTGTAGATAATGTCCTTGAACTGCAAATAGTTGTTGTCTTCCAAGCAAAAATCCATAATTTCAACAAATTTAGTTTGGCTGATTTTGGTATGTCTGCTAATCCCATTTCTTTTTTTCTCATACTAAGTATCCCTGAATACAACTGTATTCACCATGAAAATTTCATTAATATCTGTTGGTCCGTTTCGTTTAGGCTTCCATACCAGACATCCAAACAAACAAACATGAATCCATTTTTATATAAAGAATTTAAACTCAAACGGCTTTTCAACTGTTCATAACAAATTGTGGAGTTAAAGTCTTATAGCTGATGATATGATGTAACCATTAAATATCAAACACTGGTGGTTTTGTTTAACTTCACTTCAACATTTATTATTCATATCAAATATTTAATTTAAGAATTTAATTTAAAAGTTATACACTAGTCAAAACAATTAAAGGAACACTTGAAAAAACTCAAAAATGGAGTGGTTTTTTATAAGGCTGTATCTCAGTAGAAAAAAGTCGGATTGAAGTGAAATAAAAAGTTTTTCAAAGGTTATCATTTTTTCTTTTCAAATTATTTTGAGTTAAAAAAGTACCGTTAGTCGTTTTTGCTTGAGCGAAAAAAATGTTCACTCAATTTCAAAATCGAAAAAAAAATAAACTTTGAGGTTTCATAAAATGAACGGAAATTGTTTTTCAATAAAATCAATCTAAGATTCAATTTTAGAATTTTGTTGGCTATAATTCACTGTTTGGTTCAGATCGCTACGATTTTTTTTTCTAATCAAAAAATGGGTTTACATGCAAAAACACAATTTTGACTTTGGACCCTAATAACTCTGCTAAATATTGACTTACACAAAAAATAAAGGCAGATTTGAAAAATTTGTTAAATTTTCTACACAAAAACATTTTGAAAAAATAAAAATATTGCTTTTTTCAATTTTTTCTATCAATTTATAAAAAAGTCCAAAATACGCATTTTTCAACTTTTTCATAAAAACTACCGTTATTTTGTGGTTTTCAGTGATACAACTAATCTGAGGCTTAATTATTAAAGCTCATAAAATTTCCTTGATTTTGGTGAAAATTTCACATCAATACGATTAACCGTTTCTCTGTTTCGATCAATCAAACTTACGAAACACTTTTTTTCAATTTTAAGGAAAGCTTTGTTTTTTTCTTATTTTTCTGTTCTTTTGAATTTGTTTATTTTTTAATTTTTTTTTATTTTTTTCATTATCATTATGACTTTGTGAAATTCGGACGAATTCTCATCAAAATCAAGGAAATTCGTCCGAATTTCACAAAGTCATAATGATAATGAAAAAAATAAAAAAAAATTAAAAAATAAACAAATTCAAAAGAACAGAAAAATAAGAAAAAAACAAAGCTTTCCTTAAAATTGAAAAAAAAGTGTTTCGTAAGTTTGATTGATCGAAACAGAGAAACGGTTAATCGTATTGATGTGAAATTTTCACCAAAATCAAGGAAATTTTATGAGCTTTAATAATTAAGCCTCAGATTAGTTGTATCACTGAAAACCACAAAATAACGGTAGTTTTTATGAAAAAGTTGAAAAATGCGTATTTTGGACTTTTTTATAAATTGATAGAAAAAATTGAAAAAAGCAATATTTTTATTTTTTCAAAATGTTTTTGTGTAGAAAATTTAACAAATTTTTCAAATCTGCCTTTATTTTTTGTGTAAGTCAATATTTAGCAGAGTTATTAGGGTCCAAAGTCAAAATTGTGTTTTTGCATGTAAACCCATTTTTTGATTAGAAAAAAAAATCGTAGCGATCTGAACCAAACAGTGAATTATAGCCAACAAAATTCTAAAATTGAATCTTAGATTGATTTTATTGAAAAACAATTTCCGTTCATTTTATGAAACCTCAAAGTTTATTTTTTTTTCGATTTTGAAATTGAGTGAACATTTTTTTCGCTCAAGCAAAAACGACTAACGGTACTTTTTTAACTCAAAATAATTTGAAAAGAAAAAATGATAACCTTTGAAAAACTTTTTATTTCACTTCAATCCGACTTTTTTCTACTGAGATACAGCCTTATAAAAATCCACTCCATTTTTGAGTTTTTTCAAGTGTTCCTTTAATTGTTTTGACTAGTGTATTTAACGGTACCGCACACGACAGCTTCTTGTAAGGAACTGCTCAACTCATCAATGCCAATTCGACTCTTTTTCTCGTCCCGAGTATTTTACACTTGAGTTATCTTGTTGTACAGTTATTCAAAATAGTCAGTGGCGTAGATTAGTTTTGTTAATTTAGTAAATGTACGTTCTAGGAAACACTACATCACCCCCCTTCCAGCCGAAGGCGATGAATCCAAATTGGAAAATGATACATATTTTTGGGTTTTCGATATTTTGTCAGATGATACTATCAAGTAAGAGGGCTTAAGACGATCTAACGAAATGGAAACATTTTTTCCTTTGATTTCAACGACATAAAATTTTCTTAGCCTTTTTATAATCTTAAAAGGTCCTTGGTATGGATTCTTAAAACCTGATTTAGTAGGAGGTGATCGTACGAAAACTTGGTCGCAGTTTTGGAGTGATTTTGGTATATGGATCGGTAACTGTTCACTACGAGTTTCCTTCGGACGGATTGAGTTCACGTTAGCTCGAAGGTTAGCGATAAAGGCCGGTAAATTTTCGCTCTCACACTCATTATCTGTAATTGAAGAAGAGAAAAAATCGGAAGGAAGACGCAAAGGTTGGCCATACACCATTTCTGCCGGAGAACAGCCTAGGTCTGTTTTGAGGGCTGACCTTATTCCTAGAGAACTAAAGGCAAATCGTCTGCCCAATGAATTGTATTTTCGCGACATCTAAGAGCTGCTTTCAAAACGCGATGAAACCTTTCCACTAGGATGATACGCCGTGGTTCTTATTCTGTGTGAGCCTAATAGTTTTGTCAATTCTAAAAACAGTTTCGATTCGAACTGAGTTCCCTGATCGGTTGTTATTCTAGCAGGGACTCCAAATCGACATATAAATTCTGACAAAAAGGTTTTTGCAACCGTCTCTGCGGTCATATCCTTCAAAGGGTAGGCTTCAGGCCAGCGCGTGAATCTGTCAACGATCGTCAAAATGTAGCTGTTACCATTCGAAACATCAAGAGGGCTTACCAGATCCATGTGAATATGTTCGAAACGATTGCTAGGTGTACTAAAATTACCTACTGGTGATTTGGTATGCCTATTGACCTTTGAACGCTGGCACTGGATACACGAACGAACCATGACCTTGATATCTGAATTCATTCTCGGCCAGAAATATCGTTCAGTTATAAGCTTTCTAGAAGCTCGAATTCCTGGATGTGAAAGAGAGTGTATACTAAGGAATGCTGCCTTTCTGAGGCATTTTGGTAAAAATGGTCTCTTTGTATTAGTTGATGTTTCACACCAGATGGGCTGAATAAACGTCGGAAAGCTAATTTGTTCTAATTTGAATGAAGCATTAGTTTTTCTTGCTAACAAATACTTCAACTCTTCATCCACCGCTTGAGTTTTAATAATATTTTGTGGTGTGAATGGAAGTAAACATTCTTTATGATTTTCTGATAAAGCGTTTAGCTCTGGTCTGGATAAAAAATCCGCCACCAGATTATCTCTACCTTTTATGTGCCAAATGTCGCTTGTATATTGTGATACCCAATCAAGATGCCTTGCCTGTCTCGGACTTCGAACAGCTTTAGTGAATAAAGCTGTTGTCAGAGGTTTATGATCGGTATAAACAATAAAATCTCGTCCTTCTAGGAAATAATGGAAATGTCTTATAGAAAGATAAATAGCAAGAAGCTCTCTATCGAAAGCCGAGTATAATTCTTCGGTCGTGCTTAACTTTTTGGAAAAGAAAGCTAAAGGTTTCCATTCGTTATCTAGAAATTGCTCGAGTACAGAGCCGATGGCTTTGTCAGATGCATCCACTGTGAGGCGTGTTGGTGAACAATCGCTAGGATGCACAAGAAGGATTGCTTCTGAAATTGCTGCTTTAATTTTTTCAAAGGCTATAGTGCAATCATCGGACCAAATAAATGGCTTTCTTTTATATTTTACATTACTTAAGGTTTTAATTTGGTTATATATAAGGATCAAAAATTCTGCTAGCTTTGGAATGAAACGGTGATAGAAATTTACCATCCCTACAAAACGTTGAGTTTGTTTCAGTGAAGTCGGTTGCGGTGTTGAAAATCAAGCAATCTAGCAATCTGTTTCTTATCAGTAATCACTTTTCATTTATATTATTTTTCATTCTAATTCAAAACTCTGTTCAAACAACATATTGTTATAATAAATTTTCTTTATTCGGAAGCCAAGGCATTATATCTTAATAGGTTATGGGCGACTTAAAAGATAATATATGCCAGGAATACCACAATTTAACGGTTCTGGTTATGACGAATGGCAATTCCGTGTGAAGATTTTTATGGAGTCGAAGAGTTTATGGGACGTTATAACGAGCGATCCCCCAAGCGAAAAAGAAGCAAACGCTGAATTTGTCAAGAAGGATAGAATAGCTAAGAACTATTTAGTTAATTTTATCCAATCGGACTATTTAACCTACGTAAGAGATGAAGAATTTGCAAAGAAGATGTGGCTCAATCTGGAGTCAGCTTTCGCAGGCAAGTCCATCGTAAATCAGTTGTTGTTACGAAAGCAACTAACAAAATTGAAAATGCAAAGTGGAGACTCTGTGACCTCTCACTTAATAACTTTTGAGAATTTAATTCGCCAACTCAAGATGACAGGGGATTCGTTAGAAAAAAGTGATATACTCGCACAACTTTTCTTGAGGTTACCCGACAAATTTGATCCGCTGATCACAGCTCTTCAAAATTTGGAAGAATCAAAGCTTACACTCTCATTGGTGAAAGATAGGCTTAGAGCCGAAGAAATCAAACTGAATGAACGTCAAGTTGATGATGTACAAGAGCTAAGCGCATTTTCGGGGAAAAAGAAGTTTGTTAAAAAGAAGAAGTTTAATGGGAAATGCTTTAAGTGTAATAAATTCGGTCATCAGGCTAAAAACTGCTATTCAAAAGATAGTCAGAACGTCGCAAACAAAGCATTTGTCTTTATGGCAGACAGAGAATGCAGAACGAATAGCAGATCTGCAAACAAGATCATTTTTACATTGGATTCTGGAGCAAGCGACCATCTTGCTAATGAAAAATGGTGTTTTTCAAAAATAAATAAAATAAATACACCAATTAGAATTAAAGTTGCAAAAGATGATCAATCATTGTTAGCAAAAGAAATTGGTCAAATCGATGGGCTTAGCAATACTGGGACCGAATTAACCATACAGAATGTTTTGTTTACACCGGAGTTAAGAGAAAATCTACTGTCCGTAAGGAAACTCACTAGTGCTGGGGCTACGGTTATATTTGATGTTGATAAAGCCTTGATAATGAGAAATAATGAAATTATTGCAACCGCAATGTTACGTGGATTATCATATGAACTGGAAGTCACCATTAAAGAGCCAATAGTCAATATTTGTCAAGAAGATGATAGTATTCTATGGCACCGTCGACTTGGACACATAGGTCAAAGAAGGATGAATATTCTTGCTAAGAGTAATTTAATCCCAAGTAAATTCAAAAATTCAAAGATTGATTTTTGTGACGTGTGTATGGAAGGCAAACAAGTACGCGAACCATTCAACGGAACACGCAACAGAGCCAAACGAGTACTGGAAAGAATCCATTCAGATGTTTGCGGTCCTCTTAGTCCCGTGGCATGGGATGGTTCAAGATATTTTGTATCATTCATAGATGATTTCAGTCACTTTGCCATGATTTTTCTAATAAAAAAGAAGTCTGAAGTGTTTCAAAAACTGAAGGAATATGAAGCTTTGACCACATCAATGTTTGGACATTCAATATCAAGATTAACCATGGACCAAGGAAGAGAATACATATCAAATGAACAAATTAGTTGGTACAAACAGAAAGGAATGCAAATCGAGCCTACAGTTGCGTACTCCCCACAGCAAAATGGTGTAGCTGAGCGATTTAACAGAACTCTTAATGAAACCATAAGAGTTATGTTAATCGAATCAGGGGCTCCGAAGAACATTTGGAATGAAGCTGCACTGTCTGCTGTGTATACAATTAATCGATGTCCAACCAGTTGCTTAGATGAAATGATAACACCACCCGAGTTATGGTATGGATTTAAACCAAGTTTGACCAAGTTGAAGGTATTTGGTTGCAAAGCCTATACCTGTACCCATGTTCTGTAACTTCTCACATCGAGAAAATCATACCGAAAACAGTGTAAACGGAGAGTAACTAGTTTTTTTTTTGTATGAAATTTGACACAATTTGTTTCGATTTCCTATGTTTCTCGACTCCGAAAGTTTTCGACCGAGTTACAGAACATGGACCCTGGATTCCAAACCAATGCCGCAAGAAACTTGAACCCAAAAGTAAGAAGTAAATTTTGGTCGGATATGCTCCCAATGGATACCGACTCTGGGATATACAAACAAGAAAAGTTAAGATCTGCCGTGACGTAAAATTCGAAGAATCAAATTATCCTTTTAAAAATCTGATGGATCAAGATAACAATGAAAACAAGAATGTATTAAAAATACAGTGTAGCTACGAGCAAGAGGGAGAAAATGAAGATATTGCTGTAGCTCATAACGATGTTGCTGAAGTTAGTAACGATGAAATTATACAGGAAAATGAGTCAACTAATACAGGACAAGAAGAAGAAGAAGAAGAAAACCAATTTTATGAAACAAGCAATGCGTTCCCTTCACAATCAGAAAACTATCCCCAAACGGAGACTGTGAGGCACAGTGCAAGGGAGCGCTGGCTACCAAGTAAGTTCCACGATTATATCTTAGGTCCAAAAGCAAATTCTGCTGGTTGTAATTCTTCAACAGATCTACCTGAAAATTATAATGACGCACTGAATCGGACTGATTCGAACCTCTGGCAGAAAGCTATTGATGCAGAACTTGAATCAATGAAGAAAAATAAGGTTTGGACAGTTGTGGATAAGCCGTCAAATGCGAAACTTTTGAAGACAAAATGGGTTTTCACAATCAAAGAAGACGAAAATGGAAACCAAACAAAATATAAAGCACGGTTGGTTGCGAAAGGGTTTCTGCAAAAATATGGAATGGACTACAAAGAGACATACGCACCGGTAGCAAAACTAACCACGATACGAGTTTTATTGGCTGTAGGTGTTTACCGGAAATACTACTTTCATCAACTGGACGTTAAGACTGCGTTTCTTCACGGTGATTTGGAAGAAGTGCTTTACATAACTGTACCTGAGGGCTTAGAAGCAAGAGAGGGCAAGGTATGTAAACTTCAAAAATCACTTTATGGTTTGAAGCAGTCACCTCGTTGTTGGAACTATAAACTTAACGAATGTTTAATCAAAATTGGATTTAATCGATCCAACCATGATTATTGTCTGTACACAAAATTCAATTTGAAAGAAAACGATGTTTTGGTTTTGGTCATATACGTTGATGACCTTTTAATTGTTGGAAACAAGTTATCGTCCATTACAAAGTTGAAAAATGAACTGTCGTCTCAATTTGAAATGTCTGACTGTGGACCACTGAAATTCTTTGTGTCGATGAAGATGGATTTTTCTGAAAATTACTTACAAATATCGCAAAAAGCAAGTATAGATAAAATTCTCAACAAATTTGGTATGTCAGAGTGGAATTCTGTCAAGAGCCCAATGGAAAAGGGATTGCAACTCGAAAGAAATAACACTGGAAAAGAAATTGACCAACCTTATCGTGAGCTTTTTGGCAGTATTATGTACTTAATGCTTTGTTCAAGACCGGACATTTGTTACGCGGTCAGTTTTATGGGTAGATACCAACAAAATCCATGTGAAATACACTGGCAACATATAAAAAGAATTATGCGCTACTTAAAAGGAACATAAAGCTTAAAACTTAACTTTGAATCCAAAAGTGAACAACAATTGATTGGCTATGCTGATGCTGACTGGGCTTCTGATATAGTTGACAGAAAGTCAGTAAGTGGATGCTTGTTTCAAGTTTATGGTAATAATGTTTCCTGGTGTAGTAAGAAACAAACTACAGTAGCCACTTCGTCTAGTGAAGCTGAATATATAGCTTTAAGTTCAGCTGTAGCTGAAGCGATATGGCTAAGAGGCATAATGCAAGATTTACGGGAAATGAAGAACGAGCCAGTTTGTATATTTGAAGATAACCGAGGATGCATTGGCATGGCTCACAATTTAGAAACAAAGCGGGCCAAGCACATTGATATAAAGCATCATTTTATAAGAGACAATATCGCAAACGAAATTATAAAAGTAAAATTTATTGGTACTAAAGAACAATTAGCTGACATTTTTACAAAATCTTTAGATTCAATGCAGTTTTTGGAGTTAAGGACAAAACTCACATTTGACCAATTTTATTGTTAAGCTCAAAAAGTGTCCGAAGGTGCCTCATGTGATCGTCTCGGCTCTTGCTTGCTATCAATATATCGTCGATATAAACATAGCAAAAATCCAGATCCTTCAAAACCTCGTTCATGAACCGTTGGAATGTTTGAGCTGCATTCTTAAGTCCATAAGGCATTCGTTCGAACTCAAACATTCCAAAAGGCGTAGTGATCGCCTTTTTGTAAACGTCTTCTTTCGCGACCGGAATCTGATTATAAGCGTGCACTAAGTCTACCTTTGAAAAAATTGTACACCCTCGTAGGTTTTGTGAAAAACTGTGCAAATGTGCTATGGGGTATCTGTCAGGAACAGTTATAGAGTTAAGTGCCCGGTAATCCCCACAAGGACGCCAATCGTTAGGGTCCTTTTTTGCCACCATGTGGAGTGGTGAACATGTGGGTGATGACGAAGGGGAACAGATACCCAGTTGTTGCATGTATGCGAATTCAGATTTTGCTACCTTAAGGCGTTTACT
Source organism: Sphaerophoria taeniata (assembly GCA_943590905.1). NCBI lineage: Eukaryota > Metazoa > Arthropoda > Insecta > Diptera > Syrphidae > Sphaerophoria > Sphaerophoria taeniata. The sequence continues at coordinate 3,585,999 of OX016540.1, forward strand.
ATCCAAGCGCCTGGGATGTGAAACTGGCATGTGTCCCTTAGTCACAATGTGATGGACAACATTATGCTTAACCGGAAGTGTAAAATTCGGAGTACTTGTCAGAGTTGGAAACTCTTTAAGTAAATTGCCGTATTCATCGTTGACAATAGAAAGCCGAGGAGAAATAATATTGAAACTACTTGAATCAATGCTTGCCAGTGCAGATAAGGTTGTTAAAGGATCAATCAGAGCATGACGTTTTATATCCACAAGTAAATTAAAATGACCAAGAAAATCATCCCCAATAATAGGTTTGGATACAGCGGCAAGAGTAAAAGGGAACGGAAATTCACGTCGTAGACCTAAGTCTAAATTTAAGAGCTTTGTTCCATATGTTTTTATAGCCGATCCATTTGCAGCAGTTAAAATATGATCTGAAGTAACTGAAAAGCGTTTTTGAAAAGTTGTGTGAGGAATCACTGATATTTCCGCACCCGTATCGATTAAAAAATCTAATTTATTTCTTTTACAATGAATAAATAGGCGACGAAAATTTGAGGGCCGAATGTCCGCAGCTTGAACATCCGGCGAACTTCTTAGTTTTTTGAATTGGAATTATCTTTAAAAAAACATGGCTGATTGCAATGTCTAGCTTTAGTACCATGAACTCTATGATACCAACACATCTTCTGGGTTTGGTTACTTTTGCTGCGGTTGTATCTTCTCGAGTTTTTAAAGCCTACATTTCGGTGAGGTGAACGCCCTCGGTCGTGTCATCTTTAGTAATTTTCCTCGTGGAGAATTGCGCCTCGACTGCGATAAACCAAGCCGCCGGGGCCTTTTCCCAAAACGTGGGAAGCTTAATCGATGCAACTTCGAAAGAATGCATTTGCTCTTGTGAAATACCTGCCGGAGGCGTGGTTTGCCCGCTTTGTACATTACTAGACCCTTGAGTATTGCCAAGTTCTTATTCTTTATTGTCATTCATAATTCAAGATAAATCAAATGTTTTTTATTAAAATAAAAAGAAAATCGTACCGTAAAACAAAATATCGAAAATTGTGACTGTCGTGTTTGGCTTACAATTCTAGAGAAATAGAAAGAAAAAGATTTACAAAAAAATTATTATTAGATTAGAGAAAAAAATTTAAAAGAAATTATATGTACATGCAATTAAAAAGCATGCATAAAAAAAATATATATATATATATACGTAAACATATGTAATATATTAAAAAAATATTACGTGGAGATGTGGTTTTTCCAGCTATGCCTCTTCAAAATTCGGTTCCTTATGTATCGTATTATGTATGCAGAAGAAAATAGCGTGATGTTCAAAGCTGCTAACGGGAGAGTTTTGTACGAAATGCCGTTTGTCAAACGATTCCCTCGAAAATTCTCTTGCTTTGTACCGTTTTTGTTGGAAAGACAACAACGTGAAATGTGATGTTCAAGACTAGTAACGGAAATGTTGACCGCTATGCGATATAAACTCCGTATTCCAAGTATATAGTTATTTAATGTTTTAAAGTTGTTGAGAAACTGAATACATACTTTATGTATGTATGTACTTGACTTTGAAGTCAATCGAAAAGTTTTTTTCTTTTCTTTTCAGCTCGGGGTCACCAATATGTGGAGTTAAAGTCTTATAGCTGTTGATATGATGTAACCATTAAATATCAAACACTGGTGGTTTTGTTTAACTTCACTTCAACATTTATTATTCATATCAAATATTTAATTTAAGAATTTAATTTAAAAGTTATATTTAACGGTACCGCACACGACAGCTTCTTGTAAGGAACTGCTCAACTCATCAATGCCAATTCGACTCTTACTCTCGTCCCGAGTATTTTACACTTGAGTTATCTTGTTGTACAGTTAGTCAAAATAGTCAGTGGCGTAGATTAGTTTTGTTAATTTAGTAAATGTACGTTCTAGGAAACACTACAAAATCAAATTGTTATCAATTATAAACTAATGAGTTTTGACCAATTAAAAGTCGACATCTGACTTCGTTTTGAAAACCCATTTGGTACTCAGTATCTTCTTGCCCGGAGCGGAGGTAAATCAGCTAACTCCAAGTTTCATTAGCCAATAAGGAAGCATATTCACTCGTTTTCGCTGTCTCTTAAATTAAAGGAAAATGCATTACGCTCCTTCAATACAAAACAAATTGTAAACGCGTGCATAAAATACCGAATTGCAGATCCTGAGATTGTAAAGAAAGCCATAAAACTCCAAGCAATATAAACGCCCAACGTAGAAAAAACGAAATAATGGGATCTTTGCAGATTATAAAAGCAAACATTGGAGTGCAATTCAAGTCAAATCTTGACTCTATAAAATCAATAAATCTAATTTCATTTTTAAAATTTAAGGATTTTTCTTTTCCATTCCTAGGTATTCTTTTTGTCGACGGTTTTTGTCAAGATTTTCATTTTATTTTCTTCTTTCTGCTGCCTTTTTATACAGCAAGATGTTTCTCTTTCTGAATTTCATAACTTTTTCTCGAGACATTTTCCTTGTCGGAGAACTACCTCGAAGCAAATTTCGGAGGAAATCGGAGAAAATTCCGCTCCGACGGTTACCTCGATAGGGCCGAATATCGGACAAAAATATTACTTTTATTCAAGTTTCGACCTTTTCTCACACAATGTGCAACGTTCGACCAATTAACGAACATTTGATTCACACAATACAGTGAGATCCAACTTCGAAAAACGCTATTTAGGTTCTCGATTCGCCAACCGTAGTACGAAAATCTTCCACTCACATGTTTTTACGTTCGACTCGCCAGCTGTAATAGCGGTGTAAAATAAAGGTACCTTTTTTATTGTGCTGATAAAAGACATGTTTAAGTATACAATTTATAATTTAAAAATATTCTGTTAAACTATGCCATCCGACCCTCGTCCACTGCCTCACTGTTTGTTCTCTTTCATATCCTGAGCAATCTGCTGCCATCGTTCCAAATTTTTTTGACACATATCGAGCAACGGCTTCGATTCAGGTATCAATCGATAGAGCAACGAATAACACGGAATACATATGCCCTTAAGGAAACCAACTTGTGAGTTAGCCTGCTCATCGACTTTATTTCGATCCATCAACGCAATGGGTTGGCGGCCAGCCTCACGTTCAGCATCGCCTTGTTCGTAGAATTCCTCATAAATCCTTTTGACAGTTTCCGTTTGAACTTCCCAGGGCTTAGTCGAAGCGGATAAATCACTAGCTGTCATTGCAATGGCTTGAATCATCAAACGATGCTCAGGATTACTCCATGTGAATTTCTCTTCCTCGACGAGATTCTGAAGTTTGGCCCTGTTGGGAAAGTATAGAGCTAGGTCTGTGGCTAAAATGCAATGTTTGATCAAGTTGAGCACTTCCTTGTACTCGGTACTCGAGAGCTTAGAAAAAATATTATGGCCCTCCTGGAAAAAGAGATGAACGAAGAAATTGATGAAACGGAAGAGTCAATGCAGACAAAATCTGTATACCTGTTGCAGGATTGTGACAGTGTGATTAAAATGATGATATTCCATTGTGGATGTACTGTAAATGGCAGCTAGAGGAGATTCAGAATCGAGCATGAACTGGTTCGTCTTTCCGCGATGGTCCACATCATGGCACAACGATCCAACGTAGAGAGCTAGGCGCTGTCGACAAAAAAAAAAAAACAACTCGAATGAGAAATTCAAGCGAATAATCAATTTCTATACCTCAATTGGTCGAAATACATGTGAAGAAGACTTCATCAGACAATAGTTTGTATTCGCCACACAGAACCCATGACTCCAGTTGTGGTACGGCACTCTGCGGTAATTCTTCTTAACCGTAAGAGTGAACCTAATCAAACTTGTCTCATCGAACCAATTCAAACCAAACAGATCGATGAACATGTGCGCCGCCATTCTGATCTTTTGCATGTTATCGACAGCGAACGGATTGAAGTAGTAATCATCGATATTGGGCGCGATGTCTGAACTAGTATTGGTGAGGAATTGCTGTAGTTCTTCTTCGGTGCTGGTAAAGTGGTAGCTGAGGAGTTCAAAAGCCACTTTATACTTCATAAACAAGTCGAAGTAGTGCAGAGCAATGCCGCCCCACACCAAATAGCTGGAAGAAATCTCCTCATCCTCCTCTTCAAATGGAATAGATTCTTCTCTGCGAAACAGCTCCACCACGGCTATGAGATGTCCATCAGGCTGAGTTATAGCTTGACAAAGCACATATCCAATTTCGCTCTAAAGCAAAACATCAATCAAAAATAAACTAAACACTTTTTTCTGGCACTCACATTATTGGGGATTCCATCGGTAAATCGGTCGTCCGGGACTCCCTTCGACAATCGCACAGTTTCTTTGGTCTTTGCCACATGCAACAAGTAACTTCCTTCTTGCGGTTTGACTTTCTGCATTTTGTTGTTCTCCGATGTCGATTGTCTCATGTATTCAGGATCATCCGATTCGGCGATGTAGAGAGTAAATCCGTCAGCGTTGATATTTGACGATATACAACTGGCCAGTTCGAAGAGAACGTGTTCTTTTGTTGGTCGCATCTGGATGATGTCTTGGAGCATTTGACTTTTGTCAGCATGTGTACAGAATTTCCATCGCGATTGGCTTGTTTTGCGTCGGTTGCGACCCAACGACCGGGTGGTTTTTTGGGAACGCTTAACTGTTGATGCTGAGAGGCCATCCTCGCTGCAGCTACTTTCGTCAGAATCTTCGTAATAGCATGTTTGTCCTGAAAAAAAGGAAAACACAGTAACTTGTAAAGAAGGTCTTAGCTTCAGATAGAAAATAACAGATTTAACCGTTAAATGCACCTTGTATCAAAAATCATACCATACCTTTAGGTCGACCTAAAAGTGTTTTTGTTCTGATCAACAACCAACAGAATTTTTTATAAGAGAGAACAATTATATCTAGAATAGTAGTAAACAAAAGCAAAATCATGATCGATCCGTTATCAGCGGTTAATGCGTTATCCTTGACTCGTAGGCAGCAATTTGGCAAATCAAAAGCTTTTTTTTTTTACAAAAATAATTTTGGGGAAAGAATTTATTCAAAAAATAAATTCATGGTAGTTTTATTTTAATTTTGATTTTTCAAATGAAAAAAAGTGTTTGTGTCAAAGTGATGCCTAAGTAGAGTAGTCTTTATTGAGATTTTTTTCACAGCACAGTTATATTCTTCAGTTCTAGGAGGTACATATTATTGATAGATGTGTTAATGGCTTTCGAAAGCTTATAACGAATCGATTGCTTGAGTATTTACATTTGCTTGAATATTTATAATTGCTTGAGCTTCAACACCCTTGTTATGGATGCATAGATTCACAAATCTAATGTACACTATGGCGTATGTGTGTTTTTTTTCCTTCTTTTTGCTTCATATGTTTTGCTCCGAGCAGTGGCGTAGATAGCTTTTCGCTATGGGGGGATATCTATATCGTCGTTAAAACCTGAAAAGTGTGTAACTCCAAATTTTCTGAAAATGAAATTTTGATGCCATCTGTCAGATTTAGGCAAATACTACAATCCCTCAAACCGGGAATCCACATTTTATTCATATTAACCGTTGAATTGGCCTTTTAGAACAAAATTTTTACTCTATAACCTATGGAGAAAATTTTTGTTTTTGTGCTCTACTGTAAAATTTGCTATAGATATGGAGATACACACTTTTCGGGTTTCACCAACGATATAGAATATATGACAAGTTTTGGATGTCTGTCTGTCTTTCTGTAAACGCACCTGCAGCCATAACCACTGGTCCGATTGACTTAAAAATTGAAAATTAGAGGTTTGAGCGAATTCGCGTGGGTTCTCTTTTTTTATTTTTATTTTTAAGATCAAAATTTAGGGTAGCCACCATACAATTTGTTTTAGCCAAACACGAAAATTTCAATTTTCTCAAAAACGGCTCCTACAATTTTTTTAAAACTACCTCCAAAACGGTACCTCTCATAGAACCATTTTTTTTTTTGTTATAAGATTTGCTCGAAAAAAAGTAACCAGCGTATTTTTATTCTGAAAGTACGTGTATATTGCCCAAATAATATTTTGTTTTCAATAAAATTTCAAAAATTTGTTTGCATAATTATTTTAAAAATCGAAAACTGATCAATAGTTAAAATCGAAATTCACTTGTATACTGCATACCCAAATTGATTGTAGAAAATTTTCGAAAATTTTTATATATACAAAAAACCATTGCAAATACTTGCATAAATAAGTCGCAAAATTACGGCGAATGACTGTCAATCTGCCGCTTGTGTAAGGCATGTTTTATGTAACAATGTGCGACACGGTGCAAAGAAATCTAAATAATTATCATTTTTTGTGTCGGTGTGGGCTTTTGTGCTTTTTATAGAAAGCTGGATGGAAACGCTTTTTCTTGCACGTTTACCTATTATCAATTGGTGAGAGACGTATAAAAAAACTGCTTTTTAAAAATTGATATAAAAAAAGAAATTCAAAAGACAAGGTGATTTGCCGAAATAATCATTTCTTTCAGATGGTATTTTTACTTTGTGTTTTTCCCGTAGAATGTAGGTATAGAATGAATAATTGACAATGACGCAAAATTATATTCCGCTAATGAACAAGTTTAGTGTGATACTTGCGTAAAAAAAAGGTTTCAGACATGTCTCAAACGTCATTTTAAGCTAGTATCACCCTAAATTCTCTTAAAATTGTTCGTTAGCGGACTATAATTTTGCGCCAATGTCTCTAGGAATCATGTGAGTACAAATAAGACTTAATTCACGTAGGAAGCAGGTACTAAATTTCAGAGTGCATTTCTTAAACTTATTTGGCATGACTGGTTATGTTGAACAATAATGAATCCCAATGGGGGGATATATCCCCCTGACCTCCCCCCCCCCTTTTTTACGCCACTGGCTCCGAGTGAATCTCACCTCTTGTTTTACAATTAACAATTTATTTACATGTTTCAATTCGGAAATAACGTCCTCTGTCGCACAACGTGCGGCAACGCGATGTGTGTGATAATCATGCTGATGAATTCGATCTCCCTATGATCGAAACTAGCTACGTGGGCGGAAACATTTTTTTCCAGAACTAATTCCTTAAATTGTGCAAACCATTCCCACGTTTTAGTTTTCATTTGACCCGAAGTTTTGAATCTTGTCAGACACGCAAACAGGTGGTTAATTTGATAGCTTTTTTCTGAGAAAATCTATATATTATATGTAGTTATACTTCCTTAATATTTAATTAGGGCCCACGTCAAAGATAAGGTCTACGCCAACAGCCCACATGGCCGTAGCCAGGGGGGGGGGCAAAGTAGGGCAATGCCCTACCTTAAATTTAAAATGCCCTACCTTCAGAAATTGAGAACAGCCCTACCTTCAAAAATGCTCCATACTTACAAAAATGTCCTGCTTACAAAACAGCCGTATACATTCAAAAATTATTCAGCTTTATATACCCTGCCTTAAAATGCCCTACCTTTAAAAATTCGCTTCTTATGAAAATGTCCTACCTTCCAACATTTTTCCAGCTTGGCTTGTAAATGCCCTACCTTCAAAAATATCATGTGTATTTAGGAATTAGGTTCTATAAAAGTGAACTTTTTGAAAATTTAAAGTATTTAAATATCAGATAATTTTGGTGTTCTGCTTATCCTTTTTAAGAAATGGTCATGTAAATTTGGGTTGGGTACGATATCCCGATTTTTATAACACTGAATTTCATAATTCCGATTTCTATTAATCCCGTATTATATAATGCCGCTTCTTACTATCCATCTTTTCAAAATCCCGTTTTTTATTATCCCGTTGATACAATCAAAAGCAGTTGCTTTGTTTTGAAAAATCGCGCGATAATAAATCGTACATAGGTAATGCATGTGGTGATGCCCAAAGATTTGTTGCTGCAACATAGCTTAATTATAACAGGAAATCCATTAACAGCGTCTGTTAACGCTAGATTTTGTAAAAGTAATTAAAAGCAGTTTTAATTGAATCCAAGAGAACAATTTCATGCATTTATTTTAGTCTTATTTTAAATCTTTTGAATACCAATTGGCGGGATTAACGGGATTACCGGGATTTTAAAAAGCGGTATTATAGCAGGTCGGGATTTTGACTAAACGGGATTTTAAAACTCGGGAAATAACAAAACCGGTATTTTAGAACACGGGATTTCAAAACTTTTTTTTCGGGATTCTTGAAAAACGGGATTTTAAAAAGCGGGAAACCGATACGCTCCCAGTAAATTTCATTGAAAGTCTAGATAAAGTTACTAGAGAGTATTTAGTTGCTTCTCTTCAAACTTTTCGATTTAATTATTAAAGTTTTAAGACGAAATTCGACGTTTATATTTCATTAAAAGCTAATGATTTCAGCGCATATTCACTTTTAGATTGATCCTCTATAATATTTAACAAAAAATCTAAACCGATAATGTACTGTAATATGTTTGGCGGAATAAACAACACAGACTTGATGTAGTTGATTGATCATTGATTTATTTAATATGATTTCACCTTATTTATACACAATTCGATTTAATGGAAAGTGCAAGCATAGCAAGAAGACTCAAACTCAATTGTGTCACACATTACTTGGGCAATGCACTTGAAAAGGTTCAAGTGGTGCAATGTGAATCGTCACTATAAGTTGGCCACTGAGTCATGCTGACACTCGCAATTATGAGTTCTGGATTCTCGCCATACTACAGTACCTACATTTTGAAAATGTAACTCATTCATCAAATTGAACGAATTTTAAATGAAACATTTTATGCTCAGCTCAACTTATACGAACCAATTTTTCGTCTTATAAACTTAACTTTACATAAACACACTATTCTTTTAGTTTCGTATCAGTACAGGGATTTTAATTCGTTCATATCGAAAAAATGAAAATATCAACTAACTTTTCAGGTCTAACAATTCCAATAAGGGAAGAGGCTACTGTAAACTCGAAGATAAATCCGAAAACCAAATGCAGATCTTGTACAGTCACTAAAAGGCGTTTAAGGATACTTACGAACTGTTTGCGTCTGTAGCGACTTTAGGATGTAGCAGCGCAGTATGTGAATCCATATATGTATTCAATTCTAGCTGCCATCAATAGGCCTCAAAGGATGTCAATGGGACATGAGATAATGGCTTACCTTGTATTTCTGGCGTTTGAATAAAAACAGAACTTAATCAATTGTTCTCATAGAAGTCCTTCGAGTGCTTATTGCTTAATAAAATGAACAATCGGAAAATTCAATTATGTATTTTAAGAAATTCTAGTAATATTTTATCACTTTTCGTATGAACTTGTTTTTATTTTGTATAGGTATTTATTAGAGCAGGCGCTATGGGGAGTTGAGTTTGCAAAATATGAGGACCGCATTCTGTGAATAGATAGACAGAACAGATTATTGCAATGTTTTATTTAGTTGCAATATCTGATGCTTTCTTATAATTTTAAACTATAGTTAATTGAAAATTAACTTTAAGTAGAACATAAATTAATGTTCCGAATGAGCAAATGGGCCTTAGGGCCAGTTGCTCAATCGAATCATAAATTTAAGTTCTACATAAAGTTCTACTTTTGTATGGGGATTTTATGTAGAACTTAAGAATTCCGGAACGTCTCATACAAAAATGAAAACTTTATGTACTTGATTCGATTGAGCAACTGGCCCTTAAATTTTAAGAAAGCATAAGATATTGCAACTAAATTAAACATTGAAATAATCTCTTCTGTGTATCTACTAGACATAAAAAAAAACCTTTATGTTTTTTCATTTTACCCATTGTGAACCTAACGGACATGAGATCAAATAGAAAATCTACCAATGCCCTACCTGATATGACTGTTGCCCATAGCCGTATTTAGGGGGAGGGTTACGGGGTTTAACCCTCCCCAAAATAATTTTGTAAGGCAAAGTCAAATAACTACTGATTAATAACTTAATGATTTTTTTTTGTATTGCTAACACTGAATTTATAACTTTTCCATTTAAGCTTAAGGGTATTTTTCTATTTTCTTCCAGAAACCTTTTTGTATATTCATTTGGTTTGGTATAATCAAGATATCATTTACTACACTAGCCATCTAGTTACCTACAAGCAGAAATAACCATATTTCTTTTACATAAGTCGTTACATGACCAAAAATTAAGGCAAAAATACTGCAATGTCCCAAAGGCAGTAAGAATTTTTGTTTTTTTTTTTGTAAAAAATATGAAGAATTTTTCTTCTTCTTCGGTCCCTACGCTCGTTGACAATAAAAAACTCAAGTTGTTAGCTCTCTCGTGAAAGATGCTAGAGAGTAACATGATTCCCCCAGTTCTTGAGCGCGTCAATGATGCCATGGGAAAAATCTTCTTCCGCACTCGTGCTGTGGCGAGAGTCCTAGAAGTTCTCAACATACATTAATCTGCTGGTCCGGATGGTATCCCTGCTATTAATCTAAAGAGGTGTTCTTCCACGCTGGCAAAACCCTTACGTAAGCTTTTCCATCTATCCTTCTTATGGGCTCGTTCCGAGTAGTTGGAAAACAGCATTTGTCCGGCCAATTCCAAAAAAAAGCGAATCTTCTTCTCCCTCCAATTATCGTCCGATTGCACTTACGTCCCTTCCTTGTAGGATCATGGAAACGCTTATAAACTATCAACTCAAGAAATATCTCGAAGACCGAAAGCTTCTTAATGACCGGCAGTACAGTAACAGGTCCACTGGTGACCTGATGGTTTATCTCACCAAACAGTGGAACAAATCTTTCGATATCGGTGAATCCCTTCGTTGGATTAGAAACTTTCTTTCAATGCTGTCTTGTTTCGTTAAAGCGAGATATACCTCCCCTGCCACTGTCCATGAGTGGCGCTTGCATCAATAAGCCCAAACATCTCGGTATGTGCATCACTGACCACCTTTTGTGGAACGATCACATATGCGATGTCGCCAAAAATGCCGCAAAATGTTTGGGTTTCTGAAGACAGTGCAAGAAATTTTTCTCCCCGTCTGATCTGGCCCTTATCTTTAAGACATATCCGTCCAAAGCTGGAGTACAATTCCTATCTTTGGGCTGGTGCTCCAGTTACGTACTTAAGCCTCTTGAACGGTATAAAAAAAGAGCCCTGAGACTGATTGGTGACAGCGACAACCAACTCATTCACCTCGTTAGACCACCGTCGTAACGTGTCATGTCTCTTTCGGTAACGAACTTTTACGGTAAGTGCTCAAGTCAAATAGCCAGTTGCATTCCTCCCCTAAAACAATTCGCCCGTACCTAATACTCGCGCTTCTAGGAATGGCCATCAATTTAGCCTCTAGTCCAACTTCGGACGTACTCTCAAGTATAAAGAATCGTTCTATAGCCGAACTTTAATAATGTTGAAAAAATTATCATTTATCTTAACCCCCCCTGAAACAAAATCCTAGCTACGGCTATGCTGTTGCCCTACGTTGAATTCAACTCTGGCTACGGGCCTGACAGCCCAGCGTCGATTCAAGACCTGAAAGATGGAATTCGTGAGGCTATCGAGGACATAGGGCAGCCACTTTGAGATTTGGTTATGGAATATTTCATGAAAAGGATATGGTCCTGTAAGTGTGGTCGTGGTTGCCATTTGGCTGATGTTGTGTTCCATTATTAACGGCATACCTTTCTCTTTATAATGAAATAAACATCCGATCATTTATCTCAAAAAATGCCATTTTTCTTTGAATATCAAAATAACACCTCTTATTGGAAAATCCTATACATTCAGTATAAATAAGATGAACGGAACAAGATTGTAAACAAAAAAATAAAATAAAAGAAACAAGAAGAACATTGAATTGTTGAAAATTTAAATTGATAACGAATATAAAAGCAATTTTCAAATATAAGAAACATATTTGTTAAATTTTGAACAAGAACTACACTAATTATACTTAATAGCCTGCTCCCACCGACTTGATTTAGCTCATCTCTTCTCTTCTCTATCTCTTCTCTTCTCTATATATATGTTGAGAATCCTGAGCTTGAATAAAAGAAAAATGTAGGTTTCTATTCAATAATATTTTATTAATAACAAACGTTCCTCTCTAGTTGAGTGCTGTTTCTTTCGAAGCGAGCGCATAGCTTATCCCAAATATCCTTCGCATGTTCGCACGTTAGTACCAGCTCAGCGATTGGTGAGCTTAAAGACGCAGCAATTAGGCCTGCAGCCTTTGCATCTTCTTTCAGCCAATGATTGTGAGCTTTCTTTTCGTCTGCTGTCGATGTTGCTGTAATTAAAGGGCAAACAACATCACCATATACAATTTTCTTCATGTCGTAGGCGCGGAAAAGCATATTCATTTGCCATTTCCATTTTGCCCATTGACTTGCATCTTCTAATTTATCCACAGACAACTTAAAATCATTCGACATCTTGCTTGATGGACTTGATTTCTTTATAAGCTTATTTTCTGGACAAACTTGACTTTTCTTGAAATTATTCTTTTATTCTTTTCAAATTCTCTATTTTTCTAAGGCAGTTCATACGAGCCTGGGTCCCATAACCTGTTGAGAATCTTGAGCTTAAATAAAAGAGAGTATGTTATACCTGGAACAACCTCAAGGTTTTCAAGATGGAACCGGAAGGGTCTGTAAGTTGCAAAGGAGCTTATATGGATTGAAACAAGCTCCTCGATGCTGGCATAAACGTTTCTTGGGATTTATGAAGAAGACTGGCTTAAGAAACAGTAAAGCAGATCCATGTTTATTTTACCGTAATGAAAAAGGAAGAGTTCTTTATGTTGCCATTTATGTTGACGATGGCCTGATACTTGGAAATGTCAAAGAAATACAAGAATTCATGAATGAACTCAAGAAAGAATTCAAGATCACTATTGGAACTCTTGAAAACTACCTTGGCATGAAGATAGAAATAACAAGTGATGGATCAATAAATTTGTCTCAAGAACAATACACCAACAAAATTTTAGAACGGTTTAATATGAATGAATGTAATCCTGTAACAACGCCTGCAAGTCGGGAGGAAGAAAATTCAAAAACCGAAAATGTTAAAGAAGAAAATCCATATAGAGAAGCTGTTGGAAGCTTAATGTATTTAGCAACAGCGACAAGACCAGACATTGCATTTGCAGTTAGTTCTGCTGCAAGAAGAATGGAAAACCCTACCAAAGATGATTGGAATAATGTGAAACGCATTTTTCGATATTTTCGCGGGACAAGCAAAGCTGTAATCCAATATCCAGCAGGTGACAATTGTCAAGAATTGAAGATATACAGTGATGCTGATTACGCTGGAGATCTGAAAACAAGGCGATCAACAACTGGAGTAATTTCAATGTTCAACGGAGGATCAGTTACATGGACAAGTCAACTACAAAGAACTGTTGCATTGTCAACAACAGAAGCCGAACTTATGGCTGCAACAGAAGGTGCCAAAGAAGCTATGTGGCTGAAGTATCTCATGCAAGAACTAATTGGAGAACAGAAAGTAATACCAACGCCTTACATCGATAGTGCAAGTGCTTTAAAGCTTTCAAAGAACCCAGAATTTCACAAACGATCAAAGCATATTGAAGTTCGTCATTTTTATGTCCGAGAATGCTTTCTTGAAGACAAATTGAAACTGCAACATATACCTGGAAAGGACCAACTGGCTGACTTGTTAACGAAACCACTTGACCGAGTCCGTTTTCAAATGTTACGAAAGAAAATTTGTATTCAAGATTAACTTCAATAACTGTTTGGTGTTTATGGAGGAAGTGTTGAAGAAGATAGAACACCGAACATTTGAATACTTAGTTAGTTTGCTTAAATTATAGATTGTTGTTTTTTATTAATCTAACTGACTTAAGTATTTTATTCATTCGATATTGAAAACTGAAATATTAACGTTTGTTTGTTATAAATAAAATATTCAATAGAAAACGTAATTCTCTTTTATTTAAGCTCAAGATTCTCAACAATATAAAAAAATGGAAGTGTGTTTGTTTGTTTGTTTGTATGTCTCTTATAGACTCTGAAATGGCCCAACAGATATTTGTGAAATTTTCATGGTTCATACTGTTACATTCAGTGATGATTCCTGTGAAAAAAAAAATTGGAAAACCCTCATGGAAGAGTGGGAAAACTGGAAAAACCAAACAAAGGTAGGAAATTAGATATTTTTTGCTTGGAATTTTTTGGTTCAAAATGGGTTTTCGAATGGAAAAATAGAAAGTTCTTGATGAAAAACTCGGAAAACTCATTGGTTTTCAAATGGAAAATTGCATGAAATTGTGGATGCATTGGTTTTCAAATGGAAAACTGGAAAATTTCAAATGGAAAACTGGAAAATTTCAAAATGGGTTTTCGAAAGGAACTCGGAAAACTCATTGGTTTACAAAGGGAAACTGGAAAATTTGTGATGGGGAACTGGAAAGCAAGAAAAAGTTAACAAAAAATTGGAAAAATGGAAAATTTGAAATGCAAAAAAAAAAAAATTGGCTAAACAAAAAACTCAAAAACACTCTTTCATATGAAATGCATTAGTTGTGGTAAAATGAGTGGTAAAATGGAAAACTCCAGAAGAGCAAGAAAATCCCAAGTCAAATTTTGAATGGATTTTAAACAATGGGAAAATAGAGAATTCGTTATTTTGGTAATTTTTTTTTTAAAACACTGATATTTTTAATGTAAAAAAAATATTTTGCTGTATTGCTCCATAACGGTAACTCTCAGAGCAATCATAAAAAATCCTTTTTTCATTCAATATTATGGTCAATGTGTTTTATACGCAACAATTAGGGTCTAAGAACTCGAAATGTTTACACAACAGCAACATGAGGAGCGAAGTGAAACCGAAATGATTCGCGTTTTACAAATCCGTGCACCACAGGCAACGGGGCGTATACTTACCATTTTGTTTTGTTTTTTTGATATCGCTTATTTGTTTAAAGACGGATCCATACATAAGAATTAACAAAAAAACAATGCAAACGATAGAGGAAGAGGGTTATCGTTTATCGATTGAGGCAGTTCGAAGTCTGCAGGGTCAGCTAGTATGATTTATAAATCAAGAAAGGCGTTCCCACTGAACTTTTTTACTTAATTTAGCTTGACATTTACGACAATCTTGACTTTACTTTTGAATTTTTCAATGAATATATGACACAAAAAAATAAAAAATAAATGAATTTAAAATGAATTTTATTCATCACTTGAGCATGAAATCATTCAGCCTGGAATCATCGAGGTGATTTATACCTAATTAAAAAATAAACAAGCTAAATCAGGTAATTTCAAATCATTGAAAATGTATGGCAAATCATGAAATAAATTATGTGATTTAGCTAAATCAAGTTGTTTTAGCTAAATCACGTTGGTGGGAATAGGCTATAAAGCGCACCATACACACTTCAACTCAATCGTCAACTGAATCAAATCAAATGTAAATCAACCTGTGTGTGGCCTTGTCATTTCATCAATTTGACAGTTGAATGGTTGGTTGAAGAAAAATCAAAAGATTTTGATTTTTTTGAAGTTGAATATAAAGTCCTTCAACTGAATTGAACTGCATGTGGACGAGTTGGTTGATTTGCTGTCAAAACCACAGATGAGTTTAAAAGGGAGATGGGAAATCGAGCTGAAAAAATGACAATGCCTACAAGCTATGGACCATAGTTACTGCGACAGTATGCGTGTTTTTACCAATACTATCACAGTAAATATGGTCGTACCACCTCATTTTTGTTGCTGCTTTTTCTCATTTATTCACAGATACAAAGAAACAGTAAAACAAAATTTGCGGTATCCGGAGCGTAAAACGTAAGTCAGTTTCCGGTCTCCTTTTGTCTCTTGTCAAAACAGCATCAGTCAAATTTTTGAATTTAAAGCAAGTTGATCTATTGCTAAAAATGAAAGAAATTTTCCAAATAGTTCAAAATAATCCGGCTATTTGGAAAATAAAAAGCGCCGAAGATCGGAACAAAATGAAGAAAAACCAGGCATGGGATTTAATTTTAGAGAAGTAGAAGCAATGCCTTCCAACTCAGTCTATGCAGTGTGTGCTCGAACACAAACCTAGTTGACAACTCAGTTTACAATCGAGTTGAAATGTGTATGGGGCACTTAATTAAAAAATAAGCAAGTTAAATCAGGTAATTTCAAATCATCGAAAATGTATGGCAAATCATGAAATTAAATATATGATTTAGCTAAATCAAGTGGATTTATCTAAATCACGTTGGTGGGAACAGGCTATAGACTAATAATTATGCTTGAAATCTACTCATATCGCATGCACGTTTATGTACTAGTATGTAAGTAAATAAATTTAAAAATAATTATAAAATGAAACAACTCCAGTATCCATGTTCTGTAACTTGGTCGAAAAGTTTCCCATTCGATTTAAGGTGGAACACAATATTCCACCGTTTCTCTATCGTGGAAAATAAACTGTATCTATAACATGATGCGAAAACAGCCTGTGTGAAAATTGAAATTTCCAGTTTTCAATGGAAGGAATATTTACTTTCCACTCACAGTGACAGTTTAAGTGTGATTTTGTTCATTCAAATTTGAATTCAATTTTGTGATTTTATTTTCAACTTTTTAAAAAATTGAGAAAATTCTTGTTTTTCTCTCTCCCTTTCTTCTATTTTTGAAAATTGAGAAAATCTAAAGTTGATTTACGAAAGAGTTTAAAATTAAAAGTTGAACATTAAAACTTTAACTGAATTCAAAAGTCCCAAAGTTGACTTCAACTTGGAGTGAATGAAACCGGCCTCAAAAATAAAAATTGATGATTATAATATTATCCTCAAACCACACAGGCAACAAAAATGTATGCAAACAAGAAGGAAAAGTAAAAAGAATTTGCTGCATGTACCAATTTTTGTTGCACATTTGTTTCGAGGATAAAAGATAAATCAAGTCAACTTGTGTTGGCGTCGAGCTCAAAACCGTATCAGCATCATCATTGTAAGAGAAAATTACAAATTTATGATTCCTAACATTTACGCAGTGCAATTAATCCTTAAAAAGTTTATTTACGCCACAAAAAATAAATAAATCATTTATTCTTCGAGTAAAAACAATAAACGAGCTTGAATTCAGCTTTAAAATATTATCTCACTTGCTTGAGAGTCGTCGAGTTATTTTGGCAGATAAATCGAATAAAAATTTCGACTTCAGAGTTATAGACACAGTTTTACTCACATTTTTCCAGTATTTCCAATAATTTTATTTCAAGTTATTCCTGATCGAGTGAAAAAAAGTTACAGAAACAGTTGAATGCGAAAAACAGATTTTTGACCCATTTCATCGTAGTTTTGTTCTGATTCGCACTGTTTATGCGAAAACTTATTCGATGTGAGAGTTACAGAACATGGACCCAGAACTTTATCCTTTTTTGAGTAAATGATGCAATCTTTCTTGGAATGAACTAATTTAAGTGGGGGTTATGAGTGGAGAGATCTTCTGTATTCCGTATGATTTGAATCACTAAACTATAATAGTGTCTTCAAAATGGGCAACCAACTTGCTATATAGAATCCGAGTACGAGTTGCCATCAGGTGTACATGCCGCCGCGCGCCGCGCCGTGTCAGAGGGAGGGAAAGCAAGGTGCTCGAGGCAACTAACTTCTATTGCCAAAGGAACAAAGATTATAGTGAAGTGAAAGTGTCCGTTCGTGTCGTTTTGTAAATAAATCTCTTGTTCGCGTACGATAGCTATTGTGAATGATTTTTTTGATAGACACGGTATTACGAATATCAAAAAATTTGATACACATCAACTTTTCTATCAACTAAAAATTCTTGATTGAAACGCAAACAAACAAATTGATTGATTGATTATTTTTAAAGGCGAAAAAGTCAAAAAGAATAAGGATTTCGAGTTCCACTCATAAGTGTTTTTATTGTACTTCAATTCTGCAATACAATTTTTGAAATAGCTTAAATGGTTTCCGTTTTATTTAAGAAAAAAAGTTTGCAAGTCGTTTTTGGAAATATTTTTATTTCAAATTTGAAAAGTCAAACATTAAAATAAACAACTCGTCTCGAAGAAAATTTTGATAAATATTCACAATCGGTCAAAAATAACAAGTTGATACTCATAATACGAAACTATCAACTATTTGATAGAAACTATCGACTATCAAATTGATACTCATAATAGGGCTCATAGTTATGTCTTATGTGATCGACGTTGATTCTTGCAAATGGTTCACAAACATCATTTCTTATATCTTGTAAGAGTTTTGTTTTAATTGAGTCTCTTGTTACTTGGATCCGAGCTTTTCAAGCCCATGATCATAAGTTTGTATTCGTCACCAAGTCCGGCCAATAACAATGAACCTATCCATTCCTCGGATACAACCATTCCAATTGAACTTAAAGTGTGTGCCGCAGTAATGATTCTATTTACTAACGAATCAACTGATTCACAAGACTTGAACTTCGTACTCCATAATGTCTTCAACAAACTTATTCTTCGTCTAAGACCTTTGTCGCAAACGCAGCTTCTAAAGGATTCCAAACCTCCATCGCAGAAATACGCGCAATGGCAGGATCGGGCTAAGGAAGGAGTTCATGAAAAAAACATTAAAATAAGGGTACTTTTTTTATTGTGCTGATAAAAGACATAATTTAAGTATACAATTTATAATTTAAACTACGCCATCCGACCCTCGTCCACGGCCTCACTGTTTCTTCTGCTTCTCTTCCACATCCTGAGCAATCTTCTGCCATCGTTCCAAATTCTCTTGACACATATCGAGCAACGGCTTCGATTCAGGTATCAATCGATAGAGCAACGAATAACACGGAATACATATGCTTTTAAGGAAACCAACTTGTGAGTTAGCCTGCTCATCGGGTTGATTTCGATCCATCATCGGGATGGGTATGCGGCCAGCCTCACGTTCAGCATCGCCTTGGTCGTAGAACTCCTGAAAAATCCTTTTGACAGTTTCCTTTTGAACTTCCCAGGGCTTAGTCGAAGCGGATAAATCACTAGCTGTCATTGCAATGGCTTGAATCATCAAACGATGCTCAGGATTGCTCCATGTGAATGTCTCTTCCTCGATGAGATTCTGAAGTTTGGTCTTGTTGGTCCTGTATAGAGCTAGGTCTGTGGCTAAAATGCAATGTTTGATCAAGCTGAGCACTTCCTTGTACTCGGAACTGGAGAGCTTAGCAAAAATATTATGGCCCTCCTGGAAAAAGAATGAAGAAATTGATGAAGCGGAAGAGTCAATGCAGACAAAATCTGTATACCTGTTGCAGGATTGTGACAGTTTGATTAAAATGATGATGTTCCATTGTAGATGTACTGTAAATGCCAGCTAGAGGAGATTCTGTATCAAGCATGAACTTGTTGTTCTTCCCGCGATGGTCCAGATCATGGCACAAGCATCCGATGTAGAGAGCCAGGCACTGTCAACAAAAAAGCAATTCAAATGAGAAATTCAAGGAAACAATTAAATTCTATACCTCAACTGGTCGAAATACATCTGGGGTCTTCTTCACCAACGAATATATTGTATTCGCCACTGAGAACCCATGGCTCCAGTTATGGTACGGCACTCTGCGGTAATTCTTCTTAATCGTTAACGTGAACTTAATCAAACTAGTCTTATTGAACCTCTTCAAACCAAACAGATCGATGAACATGTGCGTCGACAATCCGATCTTTTGCATGTCATCGAAATCGAACGGATTGAAGTAGTAATCATCGATATTGGGTGCGATGTCTAAACTAGTAGCGGTGAGGAATTTCTGTACTTCTTCGTCGGTGCTGGTATTGTGATAGCTGAGGACCTCCAAAGCCACTTTATACTTCTGCTCCGATCGCCGGATCTTGTCATACAGGTTGGCATGATGAAGCGCCAGGCCACAGTAAACGGCGAACATCTCGAAGGCCTCTTCGTCCTCTTTGGTAAAACAGCCCGAGTGTTTGTTGACCATTTGAACGACTCCGATGACCGAGCCTCTAATGAAGATCGGCATGCACAGAATCGTCTGGGTTTTGTAGCCAGTTTTCTGATCAACAGAACGATTGAATCGAGGATCCGAGTAAACATCTTGAATGTTGAGAATCTCCCCTGTAAGCGCAACTATTCCGGCAATGCCAGTGCCAATTGGGAAGCGAATTTCGTCAGGTATCGTTAGGGTATCCTCTGGAGGTTGGCCGTTGGATTTGTTCTCGTCGTTGCCAACATCGAAAATGGACGCAAATAGTTCTTTACGCTCCGCGTCGACAAGGAAGAGCGAAGCTCGATCGGCATCGACCAGCCGTTGGGCAAAGTTCATGATTTTGGTAACCAGCTGGTCCATGCTCACCATGTCCTGGAAAATTGATCTAAGAAAAAAGAAATAAAATGTCCAGTATTGACTGCAAGTGCTTGACTTACTTGACAACTGCCAAAAGGAATTCATTCAACTTCCGTTGCTTGCTCATGTTCATGAACAAATCGGCGTAGTGCAGAGCAATGCCGCCCCACACCAAATAGCTGCAAGAAATCTCCTCATCCTCCTCGTGGAATGGAATAGATTCTTCACTGCGAAACAGCTCCACCACGGCTATAAGTTGTCCATCAGGCTGGGCTATAGCTTGACAGAGCACATGTCCAACTTCACCCTAAAGCAAAACCACAATCAAAAATAAACTTCAAGTACGTTTTTTCTGTCACTCACATTCTTGGGAATTCCATCAGGGAATCGGGCGTCTGGGACGCCCTTCGACAATCGCACAGCTTCTTTGGTCTTTGCCACATGCAACAAGTAACTTCCTTCTTCCGGTTTGACTTTCTGCATTTTGTTGTTTCCCGATGTCGATTGACCCATGTAAACGGACATATTTTCAGGATCACCTGATTCGGCGATGTAAAGAGTAAACCCGTCAGCGTTGACAGCTGACGATATACAACTGGCCAGTTCGAAGAGAACGTGCGCCTTTGTCGGTCGCAGCTGAAGGAATTGTGTGAGGTCTTGTAGCATCTGACGTTTGTCCGCATGCGCTAAGAATGTCCATCGCGATAGGCTTGTCTTGCGTCCGTTGCGACCCAACGACTGGGTGGATTTGCGGGCAAGTTCTGTTCGTCGGATCATCCAACGTTCGAGTTGTTCCAATTCGACATCGTGCATGATGTGTTTCTCAAGGAACTCGGGATGTTCCTTGAGGAGTCGCTTAACTGTTGATGCTGACAGGCCATACTCGCTGCAGATGCTTTCGTCGGAATCTTCGTTAGAGTTTTTTTGTCCTGAAAAAAAAGAAGAACACAAAAAGGTTGACTTAAAAAGAAGGTCTCAACTTCAAAAGTAGAAAATAACAGTTTTACCATCTACCATAACTTTAAGTCGCTCAAAAATTGTGTTAGTTTTGGTCAACAACAAACGGAATTTCTGATAGGACAGAACAAATATTTCTACTATCATGATCGATGATAACCGGTTAGAGGTTTATGCGTTATCCTTATCATTGACTCGTAGGCAGCAATTTGGCAAAAAAGCTTCTTTTTTGACATTAATTAATTTTGAGAATGTAAATTCATTTTGATTTTGACTTTTCAAATGAAAAAAAAGTGTTTTAGTGTCTGTATCAAAAATGATACTTCATGCAGTAAGGACTTGTTTGGAACTAGATATTTTTTAGACACAAGTGTGAATGTTTTCTCTTTTTATAAAATGGCTCGAAAAATACTTTCGGATAGAAAATGGGTATTTGTCAGAGGATGACGATGACGTAGATGATGATTATCTTGGAGAACCTCAACCGAAGATTGGGTTCCAACCCCAGGACCAGGAGGAAGTTGTTGCCGGTAGCAAAGAGAGAGAGGGGGAGGAGATATGCGTCCACTAAGGCGGAAAAACTCCCAATTTGGAATCAACTGTGGCATCTACAGATCCAGTCATGATGAACTACTTTTACTCATAGGGCTACTAAGACATATTCGCAGCCCAGGCCTATAAGGAGCGGTTTGGCCGGCTCTTCGTCTTGGATTTAAACTAAAAACCTGGCCCTCCAGGTTTAGGGTCGTGCGTCAGGGTGACTGCCCCGGCCACATGGAAAAGATATAGTTCCGAAACACCAACAAGCCCCGGATACGGATACGAAATGAGAAACTGTGACATCTACTACGGCGACTGCTACCTGGAACAAAAATCAGCGTCTATTTGGATGTGGATTTGTAGTTCGGACTCGACTCAAGAGCAAGGTCTTGAGTTTCAACCAAGTGAATGAGCGCATCACGGCAATCTGCATCAAGGCTAAATTCGACAATATAAGCCTCATCTGCGCTCACGCCCCCGCTGAGGAAAAGGACGAAGACAACAAAGACAGGTTTAACGAGCTCCTCGACAAGACCTATGAGTAATGCCTTTGCTATGACATTAAAATTGTCCTTGGAGATTTAAATGCTAAGGTGGGCAGTGGAGAAATCTTTGGTGCAATAATCGGACGATAACGGATTTAGGCTAATCGACTTCTCTGCGGGGCGAGACGTAATGGTAGCAAGTACGCATTTCCCACATCTCAATATCCACAAGGGGACATGGAAATCTCCTGACCAATCATCCGTCAACCAGATTGATCACATTGCGATCGACGCACGACACTTCTCTAGCATGCAAGATGTCCTCACATTCCGAGGGGCCAACATCGACTCGGACCACTACCTTGTTTTAGCCAAGGTACGAATGCGGATATCCCGATCAAGGCCAATACGCGAAAATGCTAGGCGTCAAACGGCTACAATTGCAAGAGATTGCTATATCCTTTTCCGATCGTGTCTCCGAAAATCTCCTCAGAAGTCATTTGCTGCCAGCACAAAATAAAGAGAACCAGTGGCAACACTGCCAAGCAGCCATCAGAGATGCCGCCTCTGAAGTGGTAGGGTTTACACGACCACCACAACGAAACCCCTGGTTTGACGAAAAAAAGGGAGTAAGAGAAGCGCGCGATCGAGGAGATAGAGGGATGTCACAACAGGAACGAGGTTCGAAAGTTTTACAAAAAGGTGAAACAAACCTCCAGGGCTTATACACCCCGAATCTTTAGAGACCATCATGGGAACATCGTAGTGGAACCGTAGTCAGTGCTGAGGATATGCAAAGACCACTTTTCCAAGCTTTATAATGGCGATGACGAGCAAAACTCCGCCAGCAGAAGGCCAACAATTCCACCCACCCGACTTGGACGAAGTGAAGATAGCGATATCTAAACTTAAGTCGAACAAAGCCGCTGGAGCAGACGGGCTAGCCGCCGAACTGTACAAATCAGCTGCAGATGATTTGGTTAGGAGCATGCAGCTCATCTGCATTTTGGCATCCCAGAAAAACTTGTCCGTCTGTGTAAGATGACAATGGACTCACACTGTTCCATCATGGTCGGAAAAAACCTGATGTCAAAAAAAGCTTTTAGACAAGGTGATGTGTTTTCATGCGATTCCTTCAACATCATTCTTGAAAAGGTTGTGCAAAGCTCCAACGTTAACACCAGAGGCACAATCTTTCAAAAGTCCGTCCAGCTACTTGGATATGCAGACAACATTGACATAATTGGAAGAACACAGCGCGATGTCAGTGGAGCTTTTGTGAGTCTTGAGACGGAGGCCAGGAAGATGGCTCTAGCGGGTAATGAGGGCCAGACCAAGTTAATGCTGTCAACAAGAAAGGACTACCAACATCGACGTCTTGGAGCAAACGTCAACATAGACAGATTTAACTTCGAGGTAGTTAAGGACTTTGTCTACCTGGGATCCGCTATCAACTCAGACAACAACACCCAGCGCTGAAATCAAACGAGAAATCACTTGCCAATCGCTGCTTCTTTGGACTTAGAAGGCAATTGATTAGTAAAGTCCTCTCCCGAGCAACTAAAGTGACACTCTACAAAACTCTCATCATCCCGGTCCTCATGTATGGTGCAGAGACATAGCCCAGTCGGCGGCAGCAAATCCAATAAATGGTTGATCTCCATCACACCTGAAGTTTAGTTTCAAGATCTTCGTACCTTTTAAATAGCGTACTATTCTTTTATTTATTTATTTATTTATTTATTTATTTATTTATTTATTTATTTATTTATTTATTTATTTATTTATTTATTTATTTACGGTCTATAAGTATTACAACTTTCATAGACTAAAAACAACAAAAATAATACAAAATTCTTTATTTACGATAAAGTTTTATATATACATACAAATAAATAATACGAATTTAAGATCAATTAATGCTTAACATAATGAGAGTCTTAAAACTATTTCTGTCCTGATAAAAATCGAAGACATGAACATATTTGTTAAAATTAACACACGCATTTGTAATTGGTTCATTTTTGCCATAATTTGTTGAATGTCGAGAAACATTTAAAAGGACATTATTTCTAGGTCTTAATGACCGAGAAGGTGCATAAATACCAAACAAGATTAAAAGAGGCAGACAATCAATATGATTCGTTATAACGTCCCTTGCAAATATAACCGAATAATAAGTTATTCTTGAACTAAGAGAGCTTAAACCAATAAGTAGGCATCTAGTATTATAAGATGGCATGGAACTAGAGCAATAAAGTTTTCGAAGTGCATATTTTGTAAATCGTTTCTGAATTTTTTCAATGCGATTACAATCTTTTTTGAAAAGAGGAGACCAAACGACACAGCAATATTCTAAAACAGAACGAACAAGAGATACATAAAGAGTTTTCAATGTATAGTGATCTCTAAATTCATGAGAGTTTCTGAATAAAAATCCCGACATTGCGTTAGCTCTCGACAAAATATAATCAATGTGTACACTGAAAGATAGATGTGTATCTAAAATGACTCCCAAATCCTTTTGACTCACAACACGTTTCAACAAAACACCAACCATTTCATAATCAAAACATATAGGCATAACAGACCTTGAGGAAGTCATAATTGCGCATTTATTGATGTTTAAGCCCAAAGAGTGTTAACCCTAAAGATCTCAGACCCATAAGTCTATCATCGTTCCTTCTTAAGACATTAGAAAGACTGATAGATATACACCTCAGGGCAAACATTGATACAAGACTCATGTCTAATTCTCAACATGCCTACTGTAAGGGAAAATCGGTTGAAACAGCGCTACACACCTTAGTACGCACTATCGAATACTCCCTCCATCATAAAGAGTATACTATGGTTGCATTCCTTGATATTGAAGGCGCTTTTAACAACGTGGACACATCTGCAATCACATCTGCACTGTCATCTCTGAATGTGGAGAGTTCGCTTGGAGAGTTAATTCATTTAATGCTTAACAGCAGAATAATTAACTCAGAACTCGGCGGCTTTTCCGCAAGAAGATCTGTCAGCAGAGGTACGCCGCAAGGTGGCGTTCTCTCCCCTCTACTCTGGAATCTGGTAGTTAACGAAATTCTTACCTGTCTGGATAGAGAGGGATTCAGAGTGATAGCCTATGCTGATGACGTTGCTATAGCTGTTTCAGGAAAGCATCTAAATACCTTAAAAGAACTCTTACAAAACGCTCTAAATAAGCTATCACTTTGGGCGAATCGGTGTGGTTTAGGCGTTAATCCACACAAAACCAATTTGGTCCTATTCACCAGGAAATATAAAATTCCGCACATCGACCCTCCTTCTATAAACGGTGTCCAATTAAAGTTTTAAGATGAAACTAAATATCTGGGTCTTATATTAGATAGAAAACTGAGTTGGAAGAGCAACATACTTGAAAGAATAAGAAAATCTACGGTAGCTCTTTTCACCTGCAAGAAAGCCATTGGTAGCAAATGGGGTTTGCACCCCAGAATCACTCACTGGCTATACACATCGGTAATCAGACCGATTCTTCCTTATGGTGTGTCAGTATGGTGGACTGCCTTGGACGTAAAAACAAACTGCGATAAGCTTAGTAAAGTGCAACGCTCAGCATGCCTAAGTATAAGCGGATCACTTCGTACAACCCCATCCGCGGCACTAGACACCCTACTCTATCTAACACCTCTGGACATAATCAGCAAACAAATAGCTGCTAGTTCTGCTATTCGCCTGAATGCCTCTTCACAGTGGACTAACAACAACATTGGCCACTCTGTTATTCTTAACTATTTAGAATCAATTCCTAAGCACACAGACTACACCATTCCTCAACTACAGTTCGATAGAAACTTTCAAACTTCTATCCCTTCCCGATCCTTCTGGGAAAATAAAACATTCCTGGAAGACGAGGCAATCCACTTCTATGCAGATGGATCGAAAACTAATGATGGGGTTGCTGGAGGTGTGTACTCCGAACGACTAAAACTAAATCTCTCATTCAGCCTTCCAAATCATTGTAGCGTGTTCCAGGCAGAACTTTTGGCGATTAAGGAGGTCCTGTCCTGGGTCAGAGAAAACGTGGTATCCACATCTGATATCCGGATCTTCTCAGACAGTCAGGCAGCTATAAAATCCCTGGACTCTGTCTCTACAAACTCGATTACGGTCCAAAACTGTCGATCGTCTCTAATGGAGATGGCACAACAGTTTAACATTCACCTTCACTGGGTGCCGGGCCATAGAGACATTCCAGAAAACTGCAAAGCCGACGAACTCGCCAAACATGGTACAACATTACCCATTAAGCCACAAATGGCTAATGTTGGTATACCAATCGCTACATGTAAACTTTTGCTACAACAAGATGCTATTAAGAGAACTAACATCAGGTGGAATAACATAACCACCTGTCAGGCAACGAAGAGGTCCAGATGCCTGATATCTCTAAGCAGATTGCATATAAGCTCCTTAATTGGTGTCATTACCGGACACTGTCTAATTGGAAGACACGCTGCGCGACTGGGCGTATTTTCTAATGACTTCTGCAGAAGCTGTATGGATGAGGAGGAGGAGGAGACAGTTCTTCACCTCCTTTGTACCTGTCCTGCTCTTGCTCATAAACGTAGGATCCACTTAGGGGAATACTTCTACAATGATCTAAACGATCTCGAACACATTAACTTAAATAATCTTCTACGTTTCGTAAGGAACTCTAATTGGTTTCAATGAGCTTCGAAGAATAGCCTTCTTAGATTCATGTGGTATCACAATGGGCCTTTTGATTGGCCTAAGTGTGTCTCTTAACATCCATGACAGTCACTTTAACCTAACCTAACCTAAGCCCAAAGAGTTTATAGAACACCAAACATTTAAATTATCAATGTCTTTTTGCAAATTTAAACAATCAACAGCTGAGTTAATCGACATAAAGATTTTAACATCGTCCGCAAACATCAGACATTTGGAAAATTTTAACACTGTTGGAAGGTAGGTCATTGATACAAATTAAAAACAACAGGGGTCCAAGGTGACTGCCCTGTGGAACACCCTGAGAGTTGTCTATTTTAGACGACAATGTGGATCCTAATTTAACATACTGTGAGCGATTGCACAAATAACTGCCTATCCATTTAAGGAGTGTGGAATGAATTCCAAAAAGTGACAGTTTTTTAAATAAAATGCGATGATTAACCCTATCAAACGCCTTTGAGAAATCGGTGAAAACAACATCAGTTTGACATTTGTTTTCCATATTTTCCACACAAAAGTTAACGTAAGGAATCAAATTAGTTGCAGTCGATCTTCCCCGAACAAAACCATGTTGATAAACTGAAATACAATTTTTTATAGCTTCATACATTTTCCTTTTAACAATTGATTCAAATATTTTAGGAATCAGTTGCAGCTTGGCTATAGGTCTATAATTTTCCACAATTTGTTTAGCACCGGATTTATGAATGGGAGTTATATAGGAACATTTCCAAGCATCTAAGAACTCTCCTTTTCGAAGCGATAGATTAAACATGTAAGATAGAGGTTTGGACAAATTGCATGCGCATTCTTTCAAAAACTTTGTTGGAATATTATCCGGTCCTAAGCTTAAATTTACCTCAAGCCCAGAAAGCTCAACAAGAACCTCTTCCTCAGATATTATCATTGAGCCCAAGTCCACGATTTCAAAACAATCCGACAAAACATCTGAATAATCGGACAAGACATTACCACCACAATCAACAACGAAATTTGACTGAAAATAAGTAGCAAACATGTCACAGATTTCGGATATGTTACTACTTACGTTACCATTAAGACTCATATTTGGGGGGGATTCCTAATGATTTTCTTTTTAAATTATAAAATTGCCAGAAAGATTTTGAATCACATTTAATCTTCGATTCAACAGACCATAAATACTGGTTATACAAAAACCTGTTTAAGAAATTATATTCTTTAAGTAGACGACAATATTCGCTTCGAAAACTTGGATTGACTTTAGATCTTTTTTGAGCTTTAACTAAAGCATTTTTTAAACGTTTCAAGCCTTTCGAAAACCATATTGGCTTATTTAAACCAAATCTTTTAGCTTTCTTTGGTATAAACATATCAAACAGTTCTTGAATTTTGTTACTTAAAGTGTTACCCCTGCTCTGGATCCTCGTAGTCAACAAAATTCTCACAAAGTTCAAAAATCAGGGCATTAAAATCGTGGCATATGCAGATGACATAGTGGTTTTAGTATCAGGCAAGTTTCTTACCATCATCGAAAACATTATGGAAAACGCATTAAAGGATTTATCTTCCTGGGCAACTAAGAACGGTCTCGGGGTCAACCCCACCAAGACGGACTTAGTTTTGTTCACGAAGAAACGGAAACTGGAGGGCTTCAACCCTCCCAAACTAAATGGTATTCCTCTAAAACTTTCAAAGGAAGCTAAATTTCTAGGAGTAATCCTTGACTCCAAGCTTACATGGAAGCGTAATACTGAGGAAAGAATGAAAAAAGCACTATGCGCATTTTACACATGCAAAAGAACCTTCGGTACACGTTGGGGCATGCGACCGCAAGTCATCCAATGGATGTACACAGCGATTGTCAGACCCATTCTTACCTATGGCTCTATTGTATGGTGGAAAGCGGTGGAAAAATCAAGCTATCTCAAGAACCTGAATAAGGTACAGAGATTAGCCTGTATAGGAATAACAGGGGCTCAAAGATCCACACCACAAGCTGGGTTGGAAATGAGTTCATAAGGTGCACGGCAGCCAAAACCGCAATTCGTTTAAAAGAACTGAGTTTTTGGAGGCACAGCACTTATGGGCACGGGTCGATCCTAAAGAGATATGACACGATTCCAGGACTGTTGGAGACAACCGATTACATTCCCCCTTTACTAGATTTCGATAGGAAATTTTCTATTTGCATACCAGAAAGACAGGGCTGGGACCCTAATTATATAATATAAGTAAACAGGGTAAACAGGGTATCCCTTTCTACACTGACGGTTCAAAAATGGAATCAGGAACAGGTGCTGGAGTGTTTTGCCAATCTCTCAACATCAGAGCATCGTATAAACTCCCAGCTGACTGAAGTGACTTTCAGGCCGAGATCTTTGCCATTGAAAAAGCAGCTGAATTGGCACATCACGAAAAGCTAAGCTCTTCGGAGATAACTTTTTTCGTGGACAGCCAGGCCGCTATCAAAGCTTTAGCCAGTGAGACCATAAGATCAAAAGCAGTTTTAAACTGTAAGAAGGAATTAAATAAAATCTGCCACACTAACCAGGTAAAGCTCTGCTGGGTTCCTGGACATAGCAATATAGAAGGGAACGAAATAGTAGATGAACTAGCCAGGAAAGGGTCAGAAGCAGACGCAAGTAGTAGCGACCACTCAGTTAGGGGACCACTTGTCCCAATTGGGGTACTCAAGAGGAAGATAGACCTTAAATCAAAAGAGAAAACCAATAACTCTTGGAAATCCAGGGACGATTGCGTAATCTCGCGAAGTTTATGGCCTAGCACAAACGAAAAGGAAACTCGGTATATTCTATCGCTGAGTAAAAAGAACATTAAGATCTTGATAGGCGTACTAACGGGTCACTGTGCCATTGGCACAATGGCCAACAAGATAGGGGCATTTGCACCCGATTTTTGTAGGAGCTGTCAGGATGAGGAGGAAATAGAAACCATTAAACACCTGCTCTGTGACTGTCCGAACCTCCAAACCAGCCGACTCCGTCATTTCGGAAACAGGTTTGTTGGAGAAGTGGATGATCTAGCACAGGTCTCAATGGCAAACATGAGGAAATTTATAGATAGCACAGGTTGGTTCGTTAACGAGCTAGTCTACGTTAATCGACCTTGAGAATCATCGATGCTAACTTTTATTTTTATAGGGGATCACAATGGACCAATAGGCCCCCGTGTACGCAACAGCTCACGCTGTGCACACCCCTCATAACCTAACCTAACCTAACCTAAAGTGGAAAAACATGAAGACAAACAAGATTGAGGCAAAATTGAATCCCAATTAATTTGTTTAATATAATTATTAATGCAATTGTAATCGGCTTTCTGAAAGTCGTATTCGACTCCTAAACTATGTAACGGATCAGTTAAAGATTTAAAAATTGATAAATTAAATATAACATTTAAGGCTTTATGGTGAACACTATTGTTTAACTAGGGGTTTTCGTCTTCAATTAATTTGACATCAAGTTCACTATGAATGAAAACTAAATCGAGAATTCTACCTATTTGATTTACAACATTATTGACTTGACATAAATTAAGGGCACAAAGAGTATCCGTTACAACAGCTTCAAAATCTTTTAAGACATGAACTGGAAATAAACACTTATCATCATGAGAGTAAATCCATTTTACATTACAAAGGTTAAAATCTCCTAAAACGACACTATAACAATTATCATCAAAATTTGAGACTTCCTTTTTAATATTATTAACATGATCATTGTAAAGTGTAAATTCAATTAGGTGGAATATATGAAACGAAAACGTAAATATAAATCTTATTTGAAATAGTATCATGAGATCTTAGAGGGAGTTCAATACAAATACATATTTGTTCGATCATACCCGAGCAGTTTGACAATACAATTTCTCTACAGCTAAATCAAGACTTGACAGCAGGGTTAGAACCTCAGTTCTAAAATTTCGGAGCGAATTTGAAAAAAAAGTGGAGCAAATGCAAAATTTTCGGAGTAGATTTGAAACAAAAAGATCTTTACTTTTCAGAGAAATTTCTTTAATAAAAGTTTATTCAGCTACATTCCTCTATTTTTGTAGAATGCAAGTTGCTGAAACGAACAAAATACTCACGACCCTGGTCACATCGCAGTTCGCAGTGCTGTCACAAGTGCTTCGTATTTTTGAATTTTTTCCCACAGCTTCAGACTTCTTTCTTATTGGATAAATAACTGCGAAGTGGGTATATTCATCTATTAAAGACACAAAGGACTTATAACCGTGCGTCGGCGTCGCGTCGCAAGAACCTGGAATTTTTGACGTAGTCCAAAAAATCTTAAGATATTATGCAATTTGCAATGAACTTTGCTTAATTTTTGTTTTCAATGTATTTTTGTATAATAGTAGCGTCTTCACTTTCTGGAGCTGAAATTTCACAGCTTAGAAAACATCGACCTATACTCTGTCCGATAAAAATTGGCAGTACAGGGAAGATAGGGATATCTGCATCTCGTTCGCACTCTTTTCCTACCCATAAGTACTTTTCTCAAAAAAGCTCTTACAGGGTTGCCGTAATGCGCATTTTGAATTCGAAAAAGCTAAATGAAATAACTGCAGGGTTGCCATTCTTCTCATTAATTATTCTCATTCATTATTTGAAAAAAAAAATGGTGAACAATTTGTCTGATTGTACATTTATCAAAATCATCAATTTTAATTCTGCGACCAGATTGGTTTTTCTTTTTTGGTGGTGAGTTGTGGCTTTTGGTGCTATTTTCCTTTGGAAGTCTGTACACTGTTCCTTCAGATACAGAAAATATATCAACAACCTGCTTTACAGCCTCGGTTTTACTTTGCAGGTTCTTACAAATTGCTTTTGTCGCCTCAACTATCTCTTTTTTTCGGCACTCGAGTCCTTTGATCATTTTGATGTTGAAATTCGCACAACACAACAAAAGCAAAAGAAACAGCAATAAAACACAAACAACACAACAAAATCACAAAGATAATATACAAACAACACAACAAAAGCACAACAAGAAAAAACAAACCACACAACAATAGAACAACAACAGCACAATAATATTATCAATAATATTATCACAACACAAAAATAACTCGCAAAATCAACAAAGCTACCGCCCGGTACGAGAATCTACGCAAATAATATTCTTCCTCAAATAAAATGGCTTTGATTTTTATAACTGCATTTTAACTGATTTGCAAAACTTTAAAAGAAATGCAAAAGTCAAACACAACTCGATAACACTCATCGATAAGAAAGCTCTCAAAGCAAAAGCTCCTCAACAGAAATCCATTGAAAAAGTAAGAAAAAAATACGAAGTGAGTTACGAAATAGAAAAAGGCAACTCTGAATATGTGTGATTTAATGAGGGTTGAAAAGCAGCAGAGAACGATCAGTACATGCTCAAGTGTGTGCCAGGCAGGTCGTTGTGGGTTCCACGTCGGATGCCATCAAAAATTCATGGGTGTTTTATAAAACTTTTTAAAGGAGTTCCCTTCAATTGGGTATGGTGTAGAGAACACCGTGCCACTGATTTTTAAAAAGCTCTCCCATAAGGCCTGTACTGCCAATTTTTATCGGACAGAGTATATTCCAAAAACGATTTGACCCTTAAACTCCAGTTCTCGTAGTTCTACCCTAATTCCATGAGGAATCTCATGTTGTTGGTTGACCACAAGCCATCAGTATAATAGCTCTTCGATGATCAATAAAAGGGAAACAAGGTTTTGATTTGATTAATATGCTGTGTCCACTGAAGCTAATCACGAGGTTAAGCGAAGTAGATTAAGAACAAACCTTGACTTTTCTGGGATTTAGGGTACATATTAATCAATCAAAAAGTTCAACAATAGGGCGTTTAGTATAATACTACGTTTTTATCTACCCAAAATCCGAGAAAAAACCGAGATTTATTCTAAATCTATTTCGCCGAATCTCGTGATTAGTGCAGTAGAAACAAGCATATACGAGTTAGATTAGTTGAAGAGAAACAATTTTATTGAAATTAATTTTCTTCAAGGAAACAGAACGAATACAGCTACACATTATTTATAACAGGTGGCTTAAGTTAACAAAAAATTTCCTTGTGGAAAAAGTGGAGTAGATCTCGAAAAATCGGAGTGTCGGAGTAGATTTTTATTTTTCCTTAAAAATGGAGCAAATTTGCTCCGATCGGAGCAAGGTTCTAACGCTGCTTGACAGCAACCAAAACACCACCCCCTCTATTCATTCCAGTACATGCAGAACTTCGATCTTTTCTAAAGACAACAAAGCTGGAGTCGAACAATTCTGTTGAGAGTAAATCTGCATGCAACCATGTTTCCGTGAGTGCAATCACATCAAAAGTAGAATCAACAACAGATAAATAGAATTGATTGGTTTTAGTTCGCATACCACCAACATTCTGATAATTGAGAGAGAATTGGTCCAACGCAGTATCAGTAACAGTGGGAGCGGCAGGGGCAGCAGTAACAGCATCAACATGAACAGCAACATAATCGAATTTTTCACTCTCATGAACGATAACAAGAGCAACATCATCAGCATCAACAGAAACAGGTTTTGTTGTTGAGACAGTATTAAGAGCAGCATCAGCACGAGCAACATCGACAGCAGGAGCAGGGTCATCAATTATGAAGAAAACAGGTTTAGTTGCTGAATTTACTTTGCAGGTAGTGTAGGTGGATTCGTTTGCCGGTCGTTTTTTGGATGATGAATAAATTCTCTTACCCGAACGCCAGCAGGCCAAATCGAAGCATGTATTATTTTTCCAACACAATTCTCTGGGATTGAAGCTTTAAAATTTAGGAAAGAGAGTCGAGACATATCAGCATCTTTCTTTCTTTTAAAGTGTTGCAAATGTGAATCAGAAGGGTTCTGTTGGTATCTATTATATCTTCTTGGAAAGAAAATGCTTCATTTATAAAAATAACAATAAAACTTCTTTATTGAATGAGGTCGAATCGAATAATAAAAATTATAATATCTATGTAATTGAGTTTATAGAAAAGTCAGAGATAAGCTAAATAATATTTTACAGAGTATAGAAGTAGAAAATGAAACAAGTGATATTTACATTAAGAAACACTACAGTCTTCCCCACTTATAATGTGATATTAAGAACATTGATAACGAGAGGGAATACGTCTATTTCTGGTTGATCTTCGTAATTCTTGTTGAACTAATGGTTGCTGATTATTTGATGGAACAGATTGTTCTAAGTTCTCTTGATGAGAATTTTCTTGAAAGTTATTTGAGATGATGGGAACATTATTAAAATTGGCCTTGCTTGGTCTCGGGATATTAAAACTTTGACAAGGCATAAATGAAACGGATTTCTTCTCTAGCAGTGTCAATTGAAGCTGATTGATATGGCGTTTTATTGATCGACCAGAATCAAGATCAATTAAGTAGTGACGATTACCAAGTTTCTTCTTTACTTCTCCAAACTGCCATTTGTTAAGAATTCTAACTTGCACTCTCTCTCCCACTTGAATTGATCGAAACGGTTTGGATTTTAGAACAGAGGGCTGTGGGTGGAATGGAAAAATAGCATCCATTCGGATTCTTAGTTTTCTATGAAGATAAAGCTCTGATGGTGATTTTCCACATGAAAGAGGTGTAGCGTGGTATCTTAGAAGAATGTTTTGTATTTTAATTTCGATTGAAGCTGGGTCATTTGATAGAGCCTTAAGTCGATTTTTAAGTTTTTTTTTTTTTATAATAATCGCGCACTCAAGGGCTTTTTTCATTACCCTTTATATGCCAAGAGCACAGTGCGAGCATTAGGGAAAGGATAGAGGATGTAAAAGGAGGTGTCGGTGAACATTGGTTTTGAATTCCTGAACATTACAATGACCGGGGAAGACAGAGTGTGGAAGAGAGTTCCACATTCGCGTAGTACGGCTAAAGAATGATTCTCTGTACTTAACAGTACGTCCGAAGTTGGGCTCAAGGGTGAACTGATGGGCATTCCTGGAGGCGCGGGTATTACGGTTGAATGTCTTAAGGGGAGGAATGCAGCTGGCTATTTCACTAGAGCATATACCGTTGAAGTATCGGTAAAACAGGGTGAGACATGAGACATTACGCCGATGTTCAAGAGATGTAAATGACTCAACGATGGTATTGTCACCAATCATTTTGAATGCTCTTTTTTGGATACTGTCCAGAAGACTTAAGTACGTCACTGGAGCACCAGCCCAGACGTGAGAATTGTACTCAAGCTTCGGACGTATGTAGGTTTTGTAGATAGTAGCCAGATCAGAAGGGGAAAAAAATTTCTTGCATCGCCTTAAGAACCCTAAACATCTTGCGGCATTTTTGGCGACATCGCATATGTGCTCGTTCCACAAGAGGTGGTCAGTGATGCACATACCGAGAATCTCGAGATGTTCTGTCTCATTGATGCAAGTGCCACTCATGGATAGTGGCAAGGAGGGTATATCTCGCTTCGACGATACAAGACAGCATTGAGTTTTCGAAGCATTAAACTCTACGCGATTTTGTATTCCCCATTGTACAATGCTGTTTAAGTCAGAGTTTAATGAGCTTATCATATTTTGCCGTTGCAGTTCCACATCCGAAGAGGAAGGATGTGAGTCTGGAAACGAATATGAAAAGCTAAGGGTACTATCGTCAGCGAAACAATTTATTGGATTAGAAGTAACAGACAAGAGATCATTAATGAAAATGAGGAAGAGGGTCGGAGACAAAACGGAGCCCTGGGGCACACCAGCATTTATATTGTGGGTTTCAGACTTGAAACCGTCCAACACAACTTGTATTGTGTTTGAATATTCCGTTCGGCAAGTCCATTTGTTGCAGGATGTTCTGGGGCTATAAATTTTTGAAAAATTCCATGAGTTGTACAAAAAAATCGAAATTCTTCACTTCGGAAAATTGAAGCATTGTCAGAAACCATAACTTGAGGATATCCATGAATTGAGAAGACATTTTGAAGTGCATGTATTGTATTTAAACTGGATGGTGTATTTTTGATTACTCTAACTTCGATCCATTTCGATTTGGCATCTACGCAAACTAAAAAGTAAGCATTTTGAAAAGGACCAGCGTAATCGATGTGGATACGTTCCCAGTTTTCTTGAGGTTGATCCCACGGATGTACTGGAGCTTTTGGTGGATTTGATCTGTTAGTTGCACAGTTTTCGCAATTTCTTACTAATCGCTCAATATCTTTGTCAATGTTTTGCCAATAAACATATCTTCGAGCCAATTGCTTCATTTTTGTTATACCCAGGTGAGTTGTATGAAGTTCCGATAAAATTTTGGGACGTAGGGTATGTGGAATGAGTATTCGATCTTTTCGGAATAAAATTCCATCTTTGAGTGTAAATTCCGAATCATTTAAACTTGTTTGTAAATCATTGATTATTTTTTTAAGTTCAGAATCTTTTTCAGTCTCGTCTTTGATAATTTGTGCAGTAATTTCTTCACTTGAAATTTGAAATAAAGTTTCAGCGTACAAAATGTTAACTTCTTCACCAATTGCTTGGTCAGCTAAGGATTCTGAATTTTTAACTGGACTTCGCGACAAACAATCAACGTTTTGATTAGCTTCACCAGGTTTAAATTGAACTGAATAATTGAATCCGGAAAGAAATGAGGCATATCTAAGTAACCTAGCTGAAGTCATTTGCGGTAATGCTTTATGTGGATGAAAAATTCGAGTTAATGGCTGGTTATCTGTCACAAGCAAGAAATGTCTTCCATAGATATATTTGTAAAAATAAGTTGTACCAAATATGATTGCTAGTGCTTCACGATCTAGTTGACTATAGTTTTGCTCAGATTTCGTTAAAGAACGGGAAGCAAATGCAATTGGTTTTTCGATTCCGTTAAGAGTATGACTTAACACAACAGCTATACCAAAAGGACTGGCATCAGTTGTTAAAACAACAGGTAAGGTAGGGTTGAATGGCATAAGTATCCGGTCGCTGCATAGTTCTGTCTTTAATTTTATGAAAGCGGATTCGCATTTTGAAGACCAGTACCATTTTTGTCCTTTTTGGAGAAGACATCTTAAAGCATGAGTCATAGTTGAGAAATTTGGAATGAATCTTGAATAATAAGTCACAAGTCCAAGAAATTGTTTCACTTCTTCTTGGTTTGTAGGAGAATGCATATCCCTTATAGCTTGTATTTTTGTAGGAGATTTACATATTTTGTTAAATTCAACAACATGTCCTAAATATTCAATTCTATTTTGCAAGAATGAACACTTCTTTTTATTTACGTGTAAGTCATGTTGAGTAAGCTTTTTAAGACATGCAGTGAGATTTTGAAGACATTCACTTCGTGATGGACCGTGAATAATAATATCGTCGATGTAAGCTTCAACGCCTTGAAGTCCTTGAAGGATTTGACACAAAATTCGATTAAAGTCTGAAGGTGCCGTCTTTATTCCAAAACTAAGTCGATTCATTCGATAAGTGCCTCGATGTGTTGATATCGTTTGAATTTTGCTACTTTTTTCTTCGACTTTCAAATGTAAATAAGCCTTGTACAGATCTAACTTGCAGAAAAATTTCGAATTTCGTAGACTATGTAAAACGTCATCAATCCGCCTAATTGGATGATTAGCTTGAACAAGGCGTTCGTTGACACCACACTTGTAGTCTACACAGAGCCGTACTCCACCATCTTGTTTGGGTATGATTACCAATGGAGATCCCCAATCACTTGCAGAAACTAAGGAAATAATTCCGTCTTTTTCGAGTGACTCAAGTTCTTTGTCAACTTTTTCTAAAAGGGCATAGGGGACACTTCGCTCGCGTGTAAAAATAGGCTTGGCTCCGTTCCTGAGCTGTAGAGAAACTTGAAAGTTTGGAACACAGCCGACCTTTTCTTCAAAAATGTATGAAAACGGTTTGAGAATGTCATCGATTGAGGTGTTTGATTGAATTTGAAAAACTGTTGGTGGCTGTATCGCGTTTGACGAATTTAAATCAATTTTCTTAAGTTCGATATCTAGACTTCTAATCCACTGTCTACCTAAAAGCGCATCATGACCTTCTGGAACAACGTGTAGCTCACCAATTATTTCTTTACCACCATAGGCAACGTTTAGCGAAAGTTTTCCTAGAGGTTTGATAATATTGCCTGAGTATGATCGGAACGAAACTTGGGATTTGACCAAAGGAATATTTAAATTAAGACGTCGAAAATCATTTTCAGCAAGCAGAGAGTATTTCGCACCTGAATCTACTTCAAATCTTTGAGTCTTATTGTTAAGTTTAACGTCAATAAGATATTTGTCAAAATTAGAAACATCAAATAAATCTACAATTTCATTTTCAATTAGATCGAGTTTGTTGAGTCCGTATTGCTCAGTTGAATTGCATGGAGAAATCTCCGCGGTGATTGCGTTTGTTTGAAAATTACTGTTTTTATGGTGAGATAAAAGAGTGGAAAGACATACCTTTGAAACATGACCTTCTCTTTTACATGAAGTGCATTTGAGTTGTGACTTGTTAGTCCGGCAAGATGAAACTTTGTGGTTGTTTCGTTCACATCTTAGGCAGCAATTTTCGATTCCAAGAGCCTTGTAGTTGATGGTTTGAGGTTTTGATTTTTGATTCCTGTTTGTTGAAGAACATTTTGAATTTGATTGATTGTTGTAATTTGATTTCGAAACTTTGTGTACATCTGTGTACGGATTTGAATGTCTTGAGTTTTGTTTCAGTTCTTTGCTTTCAATTCTTGATGCTTCGAGAGCTGTTGCTTTTAACAGAATGTCATCGAATGTTGTTGTTTCAGACTGTAATATTTGTTCGCGTAACCAATCGTCTCTTAATCCCCGGATGAATTGTGCTCGGAGAAAAATCTCGGATACTGACACAGATTTTTCACATTCACATTTAAAATTGAATGCACAGTCAAGAATGTCTCTTTGCAATGAGGAAACAAAATCGGAGATATTTTGGCCATCCTTTTGAAATATATTCAAGAAAAAATGTTGAGATACAACAACACTTTTCTTCGGCGTCAGCATATTCTTGAAATGGTTGGAAAGCTCTTTAAATGCGAGATTCTTAAGAGGTTTTTCTGGACCAAGAAAAGCAGCTAAATTGTTGTAATGTTGAGAACCAATAGAAACGCAAAGAAGTTGGGTTTTCTTTTGATCATTTGTTACGTTTTTCATGGAGCAATAATTTTCGTATCGTTCCAAATAATTCACAAATTTTTCTTTTTCAGCATCGAAATTTTCGAAAGGTTGAATGTTTGTTTGAGATGGACTAGCTTGTAATTGTGAAACTAGGTCGGTTATAACCTTTTGCTGGTCTTGAAATGCTTGGAGCATTTGTTGAAATTGAGTTGCATCCATTTTGAAAAAAAAGAAGAAAGATTTGAATAAATATTGAAACAGCTTTCTTACGTTTTGAAAAATCTTGAATGTGATTTCTTGTATTTTCTTCACTCGTCGCCAAATTATTATATCTTCTTGGAAAGAAAATGCTTCATTTATAAAAATAACAATAAAACTTCTTTATTGAATGAGGTCGAATCGAATAATAAAAATTATAATATCTATGTAATTGAGTTTATAGAAAAGTCAGAGATAAGCTAAATAATATTTTACAGAGTATAGAAGTAGAAAATGAAACAAGTGATATTTACATTAAGAAACACTACAGTATCGTCCCATGAAACTTATTGCAAAAGATAAATCTGGTCTTGAGCATAACATCACATACTTAATACTGCCAAGAAGTTCACGATATGGTTCGTTAAATTGCTTACTGTTTTTATTTACTTGAAGTTGCAAGCCTTTTTCCATTGGACTTTTTACAGGGTTAAAATCCATTATACCAAACTTTTTAAGAATCTTATCGATACTTGCTTCTTGTGATATGTTTAGATTATTTTCAGCAACATCAATTTTCATACCCAGAAAGAATCTTAACGGTCCGGAATCCAGCATTTCAAATCGAGATGAATGTAGTTTTCCTTCCAACTATGAGAAGGTCATCAACGTATATAAGTAAGAATAAAACATCTTCTTTATCAAATCTTGTATATCTATCTATATCTATCTTCTATATATACATAAAAATACTAGCTGACCCGACAGACTTCGTACTGCCTCAATCGATATAAAAAAGACCTAGACTGTTGTAG
Organism: Sphaerophoria taeniata; assembly: GCA_943590905.1. NCBI lineage: Eukaryota > Metazoa > Arthropoda > Insecta > Diptera > Syrphidae > Sphaerophoria > Sphaerophoria taeniata. The sequence continues at coordinate 3,626,115 of OX016540.1, forward strand.
CCCGCTACCTTCCACCCGCTACCGCTTCGCCACTACCGTCTACCCGCTACCCCGTTATACCTAGTTACCCTGTTACCCGCTACCCAATACTTACACATGCTACCCGCTTAACCGATTATCGCTACCTACTACCCACTACCCCACTGCACTCTACACGCTATCCCTTTATACCCAGCTACCCTGTTACCCGCTACCCTACTTCTCGTGACCCAATACTTCTAAACGCTACCCGTTACGCTTCTTAAAGATTTTACTAACGGTACGATCACAAATGTTGACGGATATCCAATATATCGTCGAAAGAATTCCGATAATGGCGCACAATCATTTACGAAAAGTATCAATAACATCGATATTGACATTGATAATCGTTGGGTGGTGCCTTATTCACCTCTACTGAGCAAATCATTCCAAGCTCATATTAATGTATAGTTTTGTAGTTCAGTGAAGAGCATCAAATATATTTGCAAGTATGTGAATAGAGGCAGTGATATGGCATTGTTTGCTGGGGCCCTACTATGTAACTCGATTCTACAATAAAATTGCTCGAATTCGAAAAATTGGAACTATGTATCTTTTTAACTACTTTCGAACCAACGAGAATCGAATAGTTCTAGTAGTGCCAACTTTATTCTTATGAACTTTCGAATAATCGAGGAACTACGTAACTGCAAAGTAGAACTCAAAACAAGGCAAAATCGAAAATAATCACTCTACATCAAATGTTTTATCGAGCCGACCAGCTTGAGAAGTTTTTTGGCAAAAATGTTGGTTAAAAGGTCAATGAGCTATTGTACCTAACCGAAGCCATCAATACCTCCCTCAATAGATGTTTTAGGTATGTTGTATGGACATTGTCATGGTTTCATTTTCATCCGATGCAGTTGCCTTTAGGTAGCCCTAAATAATGAACATATTCGGTTCGTGCTTGGTATAAATTCGTGTAGGGGATGGTTCGCGGCTTCACGCACTGTTCGCTGTATGCCAACACCATGATTTTCCCCGTCGCAGGTTTCGTTGTTCCCATGCAGGGAGAAGGGACATGATCGCGAGCAAATCTTATTTTTTCTCTGAAATGACCATGAGCACAGAGACTTGCGCTTCGTCTTAACACATCTTCACACTTCAAAAAATGAACACAAAATGATGTTTGGTTCGTCAATAATCTGTCCGACGAATAATGCAATATATGCAAACGAGCAAGTCCGACGAGCATGTTCTTTGTTAAGGACCATAGCCGTATTTAGGGGGGGTACAGGGTTTACCCCCCCCCCCCCCGAATTTTTTTTTACATCCATTTTCCATTAAAGTTAAAAGTACATAAGTCGTTACATAGATGACTATATTTAAGAGTGCCATCTTGATAGCACATCCGTATTTAGGGTTAGGGAGGGGGGTTACGGGGTTAACTGCCCCCCCCCCCCCCAAATGCAAAATCAAACAATTATTGCTTAATAACTTAATTAATTTATTTTTTGGCTAACACTGAATTTATAAGTTTCTATTGAGGCGTAAAGGCATTTTTCTTTCAGAATAAAAGTCTGTTAGAGCCATAGCCGTATTTAGGGGGGGGGGGGGTTACGGGGTTTTCCTTTAATCTTGATAGTACCAGTCAAATAAATATACAAAGCTCTGAACACACTTTCACACAATTGACATTCGTCATTTAACAGCCGAAAATTCATGAGAATTTTTTGTATATATATTCTTGGGTAGTAGAGGCAAGATGGCAAACGATTTTGGTGACATCTTGAGAGGGAAGCAGTTTTTTTAACATAAAAAATCCAATCAAACCCATCCTAATTTGACGCAGTTCGGACTAAAAATTTAATCCATTTTAACCAAACGTCAAAAAATTTCCCATTAATAAAACTAATTTGTTTCCGAATTAGTAAGGTTAGTTGACGTTAAGCTTAAATTCCCTTTGGGAAATTTGTTGTTGTTGATACTTATAAACCATCTAATGATTAATTCACAATTGTGATGATCTGTGTGAAAATAGAATTATTTTATATAGTTAAATATTATATTTATGTATTTATTTTGTTTTTCTTCTGCTTTTGTCTCTCCTACTTTTTCCAAAACAAAATATTACAAAAATGATATTGACTTCCAATAATGGTAAGTTAACTTAATTTAAGATTCATATATCTAATGTACCATGCAAAAACATCTACTCTGAAGCTTTGAAGCCAATATCTTCAGTTTGACTTCAATTTTGTAGTAGAAATGATTTTTTTCATATACATTCAAATTTTTATTATGTGTTTTACAATATATTTAAAAATACTGCATAAATAACAATGATTAATATTAAAGTAAAAGATACACTCAAGAAATATTTTTAAACTTTCCATCAAAAATTATTTCGACAGCGAACTTTCCAACAAAGTCAAAATCCTAAATGTGATAAACAAAATCAAACGTGTTGCTCTTTTCCTTAATTTTTCAAAATTGCACCTTAAATTCCATGCAATAGTTTGATATTGTGCTCTCCCAGAGTTTTCCAAGTTCCCCATCACCAATTTTTCAGTTTTCCGTTTGAAAACCAATGCACATAGATACAATTCCATGCAGTTTTCCATTTGAAAACCAATGCGTTTTCCGAGTTTTTCATCAAAAACTTTCTATTTTTCCATTCGAAAACCCATTTTTAAAACTAAAAAAAAAATCCAAGCAAAAAAAATCAAATTTCCGACCTTTGTTTGGTTTTTCCAGTTTTCCTACTCTTCCATGAGGTTTTTCCATCACTGAATACAACAGTATTAACCATTAAAATTTCACAAATATCTAGTGGGCTATTTCGGAGTCCATAAAGGACATATAAACAAACAAACGTATGTATATACATCCATTTTTATATGTAGAGAGATTTTGAAAAAAATTATCATTTATCTTCCCCCCCCCCCCCCCCCCCCCGAAACCAAATCCTAGCTACGGCTTGGGTATATATATCCATTTTTATATATATAGAGATTTTGTAAAAAAAATTATCATTTATCTTATATAAATATATTTTTTTAGCAAAACCGTGGTTGTAACACTTAACATTGTACTGGCGCAAATGACACAATAAAAAAATACACAAGCACATCACTCCACAATTTGCGCGCTGTCCATTTATGTGTGTACTTGTACATGTTCATACATATTTTAATTTAAAATTTGAACGATTTTTTCCACAGTTAATTTTTTTTTAAATTTTTTTTTATTGTGTCAAAAAATCCGAGACGCGTTCGAAAATCGCAAATTTCCTAGCAAATAGCTTGGCATTACTAGCGTTCTATTCTAATTTCATACATAGTACGATTTAAACTCACTTAATCGCAGCTTTGTTCAAAACTACCGCCTTTCACAAGATGCTTTCATGTATCTGTTGAGCAATATTTCATTGAAATTAAGTGTTAAAACACCTTTTTACTTAAATTGTTACAAAACAAACTTCTTAAGCCGATCAGGGCCCTACTATGTAATTCGATTCTACTTTTGATTCTATTCGAAACTCATTTGCGATTCTACTCTTAATGGATAAAAATGTCTTTAGTAAATACTCCAAGGCTAAACCTACTCTCCCTACGCTCGATTAGATTTATCTCTAATCCGCCTTTGTTCATTTTGTTGAACTCGTTCCGGATTTTTGTCTGACTGCAAGTGTAACCATCGCGGTAATTTCCATATTTTTGTAGGGTTATCCAATAGGGACGGGTTGATTTTGATGTCTCTTGACGGCCATATTGTTTCTTTTGCTATCTGCAAAAATATTATCTTTTATTCAGTCACTCAGGACTACAAATCATGATGTCAAGTTACAAGGCAAATGATAAAACTTTATTATCAAAATGGGTGTTCTCTTCAAGCAACAATGCGAACGCTGCGCCCTTTTGATGAGGTACATTATTGTTCTTCCAAGTACACTGTTCAAAGTTTGTTGTCAAATTTGAGTTCACCGACTCAGTGAACAACCAGCCAACAGCCGTTCTTTAACAAAACGCAAGATCTGCCGAAAATATCGCCACTGTTCGTGAAAGTCTGCAGCAGTATCTGAAGCAGTCAATTGCGCGGACTTAAAAAACAACTTAATGGATGCCATCGACCAAATATAGACCTTATTGATATCTCATTATACAACTTGTGTTATTCAATTTTCAAATCGACCCGGCCTTATTGGAAAACACTGAATTTAAAGTTCATACAATTTTTTCCATAGCAAATATTTTTTTATTTTTTGAATATTATGTCAAAATATCCGAGTCTCGTTCGAAAATTGAAAATTTGCTAGCAAATAGCTTGGCATTATTGGCATTCTATTCTACTTTCATACGTAGTACGATTTGAAAGTAGAATTGGAAATGAGTTTCGAATAGACTCAAAAGTAGAATCGAGTTACATAGTAGGGCCCCTGAGTAAGAAGTGACTCTTAAAAAGTAGGGGTAAGTGGTAGAAAGTTGAAAATTAAGGACTGAATGTATTTTTAATGCCACACCATAAAAAATTATTAAAAAAAAAAAAATACGGCCCAAGAAATGCAAAAACAAAAAGTGTGGGTGAGCCATCCTTAACAATAAGCGGTATAAAAATTAGTTATAAACGTATTCTCATATCTACTGAATATAGGGTTCTCCAATAAGAGGTGTTATTTTGATATTCAAAGAAAATGGTATTTTTTGAAATAATTTTATTTCATTATAAAGAAGAAGGTATGCCGTTAATAATGGAACACAACATCAGCCAAATGGTCGCCACGACCACGCTTACAGGACCATATCCTTTTCATGAAATTTTCCATAACCAAATCGCAAAGTGGCTGCCCTATGTCCTCGATAGCCTCATGAATTCCATCTTTGAGGTCTTGAATCGATATTCTCAGTTGTTCTTGAGCGACGTGCACGGGTTTTATTCTTCACATCACTAACTTGTCCCAACAGCTCGAATTTGTCCACCAATTTCCCACTAAAGTATGACCACTAAAACTGTGACAGAAGAATTTAATATATATTTTAAAAGATATAACAAAGCTGTTCGTTAGTCTCGCTGAAACTCGACAACGGCTAAACCGATTTGGCTAATTGTGGTCTTGAAATAATGGTTTAAGTTCAGGGAAGGTGTAAACGGTTAGAAATTATCAAAAAATGCACAAACGCACACACGTTATAAGCAAAATTCATTTTCCCATACTTTGCAAAGAAAAAAATCATTTTCCCATATACTTTTTGATGGCAAATAAAGTATTGTCGTGTTTGGGAATGACCGCACCAAATCGTCATATTCACAATGCATTAAACCACGAGAAGCATTGGTCGAAACAGTTCGTACAAGTGTTCCAAAATTAAATCAACTAAAAAGAATTGCGTACGACACTTTGATAGAAGCTGTGAACAGTGGATCTGGTGGAATTTAATTCCTCTATGCTCCCGGAGGAACGGGAAAAACTTGCATAATTTCATTGCTTTTGGCGAGGATCAGATCGCGAAATGATGTAGCTCTAGCGTTGGCTTCATCTGGAATAGCTGCGACTCTGCTAGAAGGCGAGCGAACTGCACATTCTGCCTTGAAACTACCATTAAACATGCATATCAATGAAACACCTATTTGCAATAAGTTCTAGTTCATTGAGAGCCTTTTTACATTGCTGAACCAATTTACAGGATGATAGAGCTGAATCAGATTTAAATATCTGCCTGACTATCTGTTAGTATAGCTACATTTTGGTTCTGTCGGATATTTTTAAGGGCTATACAAGCTTCCCTTATCGCTAACAATTCTGCCTGGAATACACTGGCAAAGTCGGGAAGTCTCTAGGATTTTGAAATCTTAAGAGATTCACAGAAGACACCTGCACCAACACCGCATTCCATCTTCGAACCATCCGTGAAGATATTTGTGTCGAAGTCTTCCGTCACATCGCCGCCTTCCTTCCAGTCGATTCTTTACAGAAGCAAGACTCTAAACTTCTTTGAGGTGTTTAGGGTAGGGATGCAGTAATCGGTGGTTGTAGATAGGATGTCTGATGATATCAGGCTTTTTTGGTTGCAGTGACCGTAGGATCTGCAGGACACCTGATATTTAATAAAGAGATCAATCGGAAGAAGGTCCAGGATGATGTTAAATGCATCCGTTGGGCAGGACCTGATTGCCCTTCATATCCCTACGCAAGCATTTCTCTGCACCTTCGTAAGCTTGTTTACTATATAAGCTTTTCTGAGAGCGGGCCACCAAACAATGGATCTGTTAACAAGTTTCGGTCTTACAACCGCTGTGTACGTCCACTTGGTCTTTTTTGACTGAAGGTCGGTAGAGCATGAGACTCTTTCACGTACTCCATAATGTCTCCAACAAACTTATTCTTCGTCTAAGATCTTTGTCGACAAACGCAGCTTCTAAAGGATCCCAAACCTCCATCGCAGAAATACGCGCAATGGCAGGATCGGGCTAAGGAAGGAGTTCATGAAAAAACATTAAAATAAAGGTACTTTTTTGATTGTGCTGATAAAAGACATAATTTAAGTATACAATTTATAATTTAAACTACGCCATCCGACCCTCGTCCACGGCATCACTGTTTCTTCTGCTTCTCTTCCACATCCTGAGCAATCTTCTGCCATCGTTCCAAATTCTCTTGACACATATCGAGCAACGGCTTCGATTCAGGTATCAATCGATAGAGCAACGAATAACACGGAATACATATGCTTTTAAGGAAACCAACTTGTGAGTTAGCCTGCTCATCGGGTTGATTTCGATCCATCATCGGAATGGGTATGCGGCCAGCCTCACGTTCAGCATCGCCTTGGTCGTAGAATTCCTGAAAAATCCTTTTCACAGTTTCCTTTTGAACTTCCCAGGGCTTAGTCGAAGCTGATAAATCACTAGCTGTCATTGCAATGGCTTGAATCATCAAACGATGCTCAGGATTGCTCCATGTGAATGTCTCTTCCTCGATGAGATTCTGAAGTTTGGTCTTGTTGGTCTTGTATAGAGATAGGTCTGTGGCTAAAATGCAATGTTTGATCAAGCTGAGCACTTCCTTGTACTCGGAACTGGAGAGCTTAGCAAAAATATTATGGCCCTCCTGGAAAGAGATGAATGAAGAAATTGATGAAGCGGAAGAGTCAATGCAGACAAAATCTGTATACCTGTTGCAGGATTGTGACAGTTTGATTAAAATGATGATGTTCCATTGTAGATGTACTGTAAATGCCAGCTAGAGGAGATTCTGTATCAAGCATGAACTTGTTGTTCTTCCCGCGATGGTCCAGATCATGGCACAAGCATCCAATGTAGAGAGCCAGGCACTGTCAACAAAAGAACAACTAAAATGAGGAACTCAAGGAAACAATTAAATTCTATACCTCAATTGGTCGAAATACATCTGGAGTCTTCTTCACCAGCGAATATATTGTATTCGCCACTGAGAACCCATGGCTCCAGTTATGGTACGGCACTCTGCGGTAATTCTTCTTAATCGTTAACGTGAACTTAATCAAACTAGTCTTATTGAACCTCTTCAAACCAAACAGATCGATGAACATGTGCGCCGACAATCCGATCTTTTGCATGTCATCGTAATCGAACGGATTGAAGTAGTAATCATCGATGTTGGGTGCGATGTCTATACTAGTAGCGGTGAGGAATTTCTGTACTTCTTCGTCGGTGCTGGTATTGTGATAGCTGAGGACCTCCAAAGCCACTTTATACTTCTGCTCCGATCGATGGATCTTGTCATACAGGTTGGCATGATGAAGCGCCAGGCCACAGTAAACAGCGAACATCTCGAAGGCCTCTTCGTCCTCTTTGGTAAAACAGCCCGAGTGTTTGTTGACCATTTGAACGACTCCGATGACCGAGCCTCTAATGAAGATCGGCATGCACAGAATCGTCTGAGTTTTGTAGCCAGTTTTCTGATCAACAGAACGATTGAATCGAGGATCCGAGTAAACATCTTGAATGTTGAGAATCTCCCCTGTAAGCGCAACTATTCCGGCAATGCCAGTGCCAATTGGGAAGCGAATTTCGTCAGGTATCGTTAGGGTATCCTCTGGAGGTTGGCCGTTAGATATGTTCTTGTCGTTGCCAACATCGAAAATGGACGCAAATAGTTCTTTACGCTCCGCGTCGACAAGGAAGAGCGAAGCTCGATCGGCATCGACCAGCCGTTGGGCAAAGTTCATGATTTTGGTAACCAGCTGGTCCATGCTCACCATGTCCTGGAAAATTGATCTAAGAAAAAATGAATAAAATGTCCAGTATTGACTGCAAGTGCTTGACTTACTTGACAACTGCCAAAAGGAATTCATTCAACTTCCGTTGCTTGCTCATGTTCATGAACAAATCGGCGTAGTGCAGAGCAATGCCGCCCCACACCAAATAGCTGCAAGAAATCTCCTCATCCTCCTCGTGGAATGGAATAGATTCTTCATTGCGAAACAGCTCCACCACGGCTGTAAGTTGTCCATCAGGCTGGGCTATAGCTTGACAGAGCACATGTCCAACTTCACCCTAAAGCAAAACCACAATCAAAAATAAACTTCAAGTACGTTTTTTCTGTCACTCACATTCTTGGGAATTCCAACAGGAAATCGTGCGTCTGGGACGCCCTTCGACAATCGCACAGCTTCTTTGGTCTTTGCCACATGCAACAAGTAACTTCCTTCTTCCGGTTTGATTTTCTGCATTTTGTTGTTCCCCGATGTCGATTGACCCATGTAAACGGATATATTTTCAGGATCACCCGATTCGGCGATGTAAAGAGTAAACCCGTCAGCGTTGACAGCTGACGATATACAACTGGCCAGTTCGAAGAGAACGTGCGCCTTTGTCGGTCGCAGCTGAAGGAATTGTGTGAGGTCTTGTAGCATCTGACGTTTGTCCGCATGCGCTAAGAATGTCCATCGCGATAGGCTTGTCTTGTGTCCGTTGTGACCCAACGACTGGGTGGTTTTGCGGGCAAGTTCTGTTCGTCGGATCATCCAACGTTCGAGTTGTTCCAATTCGACATCGTGCATGATGTGTTTCTCAAGGAACTCAGTATGGTCCTTGAGGAAATGCTTAACTGTAGATGCTGAAAGGCCATACTCGCTGCAGCTGCTTTCGTCGGAATCTTCGTAAGAGTTTTCTTGTCCTGAAAAAGAGAAAAACAAAAAGGTTAAGTTAAAAAGAAGGTCTCAGCTTCAAAAGTAGAAAATAACAGTTTTACCATCTACCAGTCGCTCAAAAAGTGTTTTTGTTTTGGTCAACAACAAACGGAATTTCTTTTAGGAGAGAACAAATATTTCTACTAGACTAGAAAACAAAAACAAAATCATGATCGATCTGTTATCAGAGGTTTATGCGTTATCCTTATCAATGACAGCAATAGGCAGCAATTTGGCGAAAAAGCTTTTTTTTTGACATACATAAATTAATTTTGAGAATGTAAGTTCATTTTGATTTTTACTTTTCGAATGAAAAAACACTTGTTCAAAATGATACTTCATGCAGTAAGGACTTGTTTGGAACTAGATATTTTTTAGACACAAGTGTGAATGTTTGTTTTTTTTTATAGAATGGCACGAAAAATACTTTCGGATAGTGATAGGGATATCGTAAATTATTTGAGGTAACAAGAAAATTGGTATTTGTCAGAGGATGACGATGATGACGTAGATGAAGATGATCTTGGAGAACCTCAACCGAAGAATGGGTTCCAACCCCAGGAGGAAGTTGTTGCCGGTAGCAAAGAGAGAGAGAGGGGGAGAAGATATGCGTCCACTAAGGCGGAAAAACTCCCAATTTGGAATCAGCTGTGGCATCTACAGATCCAGTCATGATGAACTGCTTGTACTCATAGGGCTACTAAGACATATTCGCAGCCCATTCCTATAAGGAGCGGTTTGGCCGGCTCTTCGTCTTGGATTCAAACTAAAGACCTGGCCCTCCAGGTTGGGGGTCATGCGTCAGGGTGACTGCCCGGCCACATGAAGAAAATATAGTTCCGTTTTTAATAATGTTTTCATTTACAGATACAGAAATACAATACATAGGATAGGAGTAGTTTAAGCTCTAGTTTTTTAGTTTAGAGAAACTTTATTTGAAACTTAAATTTGATTTTATACAGTAATTCGATAGTCTAAAGTTTAATATGGTTTGGCCTATGGCCGTCTACCAGTTTGACAATTTGCTTAAGCTTAGATATATAATGAACTTATTTGTTTATTTAAAAGTCTCCATCGCGAATACGCTGTCTATATAAAAGTGCGGTTGACGTATATTTATAAAGAATCTCCCATCCTAATTTTCCATTCAAGACTTCCAAAGCGTCGTCCCAGACCATCGAAGCAACTCCAAAGTACTTCACACGAAACTCCTTCAAAATAGGGCATATGGCAATAAAATGATATACATCCTCCCTTTCCTTGAGGTTGCAAAGGTCATATAGGATCGGTAGATCGGGTCGATGTGGAATGTAGTTTAGGTTTAATAATTCTCCTCTAACTTTAAATATTGTATTTATCATACTTATGGAGCAGCGGTTGAGTAAAAATGTTTTATCTCGAAGATCCAAATTGAGATTGCTGTATATCATTCTATATTGAGAAGATTGTGCTTCTTGTTTAAAATTTGCATACGCAGAGTGGCTTACTTTCTCTAAAATGAAATTGAATTTCTCTCTCAAATCTGGAATGCTTATATCGGGTGAAAACTGCGCGCTTTCTCCTAAGCCCAGAGCTAGCTCCTCCCACCTCTCGACTAAGTTACTCCTTGTTGACAACATTTTTTTAAGCACTCGTTCCGGCAGTCTTACTTCGTCCATTTCCATCACCTTCATAATGTATTCAAAATGCAGCTTTAGTGTCCTTAAAAATAACGGAGGTTCAGTTGTTTCCAAATGCAAATGCGTAGAGAGTGGCAGCCGAAAAATGCGTTTTAAAAAATATCTGAGGAACCTTTCCACCTCATCATGTTGGCAAAATCCCCAAACTTGCGCACCGTAAAGCATTATAGATGCTGCAGTCGCGTGAAAGATTTTAAGCTTTGAGCTATGTTCGATGTATTTGCTGTCCATACAACGTGACCACACTGAAGAAACAGCTCTTTTCGCTTCCGATAGTTTGGATTCAAAATGTTTTTTACTGTTGAAAGTTGATGTGACTATTACGCCTAAGTATTTGTATTCCCGAACAATTTCGATGTATTCTCCCTTATACAACCACTTTTCGTTGTTCGCATATCTGCCGCCTCCATCTCTAAATATCATTATTTTGGACTTTTGCAAATTTACAGTCAGGTTCCAATTCTCGCAGTAGCTCTCTAGTCGGTTCATCATTCGTTGCATTCCATCTACCGATTCAGATAAGAAAACCATATCATCTGCGAATTTATAAGCCCAGGTATCCGATTATTTCCGAAATTGATTCCTCCTCCTATTTCCTCCACAATGTCATTGATGAACAGGATGAACAATAAAGTGCTCAAGACACAACCTTGCTTCACTCCCATATGTGTTGGAAACTCTTCAGATTTTGACTCCCCATCCCATACATAGGCAACGTTATTTTCACATAACGCTTTCAGTAAGGCAACAATGTTACCTGATATACCCAGTTTATAGAGCTTATAGAAGAGAGCTCCTCGGGCGATTGAATCGAACGCTGCTCGAAAATCAACGAAGAAGGCGTAAAGTTTCTTTTTTCTTCTTTTAAAGCTCTCCGCAATGTTTATAAGACAAAATATTTGGTCTACAGTAGAATAGTTTCTTCTGAATCCTGCCTGAAATTCATTAAGAATTTTCTTTTCCTCAATCCAATGTGTAAGTCTTTTAAAAATCAGAGTGCTGAAAAGTTTCACGGATGAGTTTAAAAAGGAAATGCCCCGATAGTTTTCCGGTTCGTCGTAGGAGCCTTTTTTGTGTAGGGGGAATATTATTGATTTTTTAAAACCTTCTGGAATGTCTGCACTATCGAAAATTCTATTGAACTCCTCTGCCAATGCGTTCAAAAATTCCGTTGAACAATTCTTAAAAAAAACTCTACCGGGACACGATCATCACCCGGAGCCTTTCCAGTTTTAGATTCTTCAATCACATTTTTAATTTCATCAATTGAAAATGGTGCATCAAGAAATTCATCTTTAAAATATGGCGCTGCGTACTGTGGAAGCGGTGAAAATTGTGGTGTGTTGAGCAATTTCCTAAAATGACCACGCAGTTCTGACACGCTCAGTGATGTAGCAATAAAATTGTTCCTCCCGTTGAATAATTTGGCGGCTTTCCAACATTCTGCCGAAGATCTAGACGTATTCAAAATATTTATGTTTCTTTGATCCAGACACTTTCTTTTCTCCCAACAAAGTTGCTTAAATTTTTTATTAGCATCTGCGTACATCATTTTGAAAAAAGGTGTGTTATATTTCCTCAACAACTTTAAGAATGAGAACGATCTGTCTCTAGCTTTTTGGCAGTCCTCGTCAAACCATCTCTGTTTGTAAATATAGTTTCTAGTTGTCACTTTAGCACTTACTGGAGCGGCTTGAACTATAATTTGGGTAAGGTCCTTCATTTGCAGCTGATATTGCGATCTACGTAGTTCGAGTTCCAAGTTTAAGTTGTTTTGATAAATAGTAAGAAGACTATCTTTCCACTTCAACTTGGGAAGCAGTGCCAGTTGTTTTGTATTGGACGTAATATCATCATCCGATATTATGCACGTCACTTCCAAGGGCATGTGGTCTGAAAAAGTCTGCTCTGCTATCCTAAAATCACTCACAATCGAATTCCACTTTCCTGATACAAAACAGTAATCTATGACGGAGCACGATGTTCCACGTATAAAAGTGTATTCGCCATTTTGATCACCATTGCAGCTCCCATTCAGCATCTTTGCATCCAGAGTATCGGCAATCTCCAATATTTTAACACATTTTCCATCACATGTTTCGTCTTTTGATCTACGAGTAGGGCTGATGATTGGTGATGCTGTTTCACTAACGAAGCTGTTTTGTGACAGACCAACCCTAGCATTGAAATCGCCAATAAGAAGAACATCAACAGAGCCTAGATTCTGCAGGGTCTCACAGAGTCGGTTATAATCCCTCATCCAGTGTGAACAATTCAGGTAAATTGGTAAGATGTGGCTTTGTATATATAGTCCTATAGTATTTCCACGCGCTTGAATTTTGTTACGCACTAAGCTGCCGTCAAATCGAAGGTGGCGCCACTTGTACTTTGCTGTCATTCTCTTTTTGCAGCCGACAGTCGCTCTCAGAGAATCAGATACATATTTACTGAAAGAACAAGAACTAAGCAAAGGAAAGAGAGGGAACAGGGAATTTTTCTTGGTTGCAAATAAGAGAGTAGAATAAACAAAACGAATAATGGTAGAAAATAAAAGGAAGGCAATGCAAACGCAAAGGCAATAACAAAAGATCAGCAAACACATGTTATTCAAATGCCTTTATGAATTTTATACATATGAACATATGAAGGAAGTTTTTAAGGCTATTGATATCAGAGTATATCAAATTCAATAAAAAAACGCTAAAAACAGAAAAAAAGTTCTAGTAGGAAAGAATAGTTCAAAAATGTTCGGTCTAGAAAAATTCGAAAGAAAAAGAGTTCGCAACAAATAGAGCTGCATGTGTACGATACATAAAATCGGAATTTCCCAAAATGCTGGTCTGACTGATGGTCTGTGCATGTGTTCTTGTTTTTTTTCCTCTCAATCTGAAAAGGAGTGGAGTGACCAAACTAATCTTTTTTAGATCACTTTATTTTGTTTTTCAAGTAATTGCTTTTTTTTGCTTACAAACCCATATAAATGAATAAAAAATATGAATAATTTAATCTAGAATATAAATTAACTAATGTATGGGCTGTGATAACTTCTTAAGATATCAAATATCATATATTACGATTTAAACTTCAATTATCAACCCTTGTAACATGTTTTATTTGATTGAATCAGGTCACACTAATTGAGGGTTGAAATTAACAAGTTTTTTATGGCATTTCTTAGGACGAATTTTCAAAGACGAAAGATGCTTGATACTTTGATAGCTGTCATGCCACTTGTTTTTTTGTAGTCCTTATGTTTTGTCTCCTTCTCACTAAAGCACTTAGATTTACCGTCTATTTCCCAAGCATGTGAGACCAAAAATGTAACAAAAAATAAACTAAGTAGAGAGTGTCCTTACTCATTATTAGATATACTCTGATTGATATTCCTATGTTGCAGTATTTCATAATGTGTGCAAGAAAACCAATAGGTACAATTCTAATATTTTACTACAAGTAAAGGCCTGGCTATTCGATACAATAGGTCCGTTCTTTTACTTTTTGGGCAGTTTGTGTAAAAACTGTCAAAAATCATCCCCACTCCTCGAAATTTTGTGATTCACCCAAAAAGTAAACGAACGCTTCACACCAAAAATCTGCCGAATGCACAAAATTAGGTCAACGTCAACAAAATTCAATGTACTTCTTATGGTTTGACAAAACTTACACAAACAGCCACAAGAAATTTTTGTGGCTAAATTCGGCAGATAGGGGAAATATTTTTCTTCTTCAAAAGTGACAGATTTTAATTTAAGTGGCAGTAAACGAACGAACAAGTGGGAGAATATGGCAGTTTTGGGCAGTTTTATGGGGTAAACGAACGGACCTAATATTTAGGCTGCAGAAACTTGTTTTCAAATTGAATATTTGGATCATTTCTTGTTTTTGCACCTTTAATGCCATTGAATTTGAATACTAAAAACAATTTTTTTTGGAAGTACCTACAATCTGCTGTTTTGAAAAAAGGTGTTGGCTTAGCTAAAGTATGAAACGGGTGAAAATGAACAATTTTTAATATTTTTGATAGATACCTACATTTATTCAGTTTCCAATCAATTGGATTTTTTTTCAAGGGTGAAGAAATAGTAGGCATCTACACTTCACATAACTTTATTCGAGGTAAATACAGGTTCAGTATTCAAAACAACTCTATGATGATGTCTCATTTTAAAATTAAGAAAAAAACTTAAAAGAAAGTTTGAAACATTTTTTATTATTCAAAATCGTATTTTTTTCACATTACTCAGGAGGTAGAGTACCAAATGCGTTTTTTAAGGGTATCTATCCCCAGTAGGCATAATCGCTGTATATTATTGCTTACTTTTGGGTAAATATTTGCCAATTTACAATTAAAAAATTAACACAATCACAGAAAATAAATAAATATTTTTGTATTATTTGCTATTATTGCAACTAACGTATAGATATTTAATATAGCTTAGTACCTGAGTTGCATGCTTCACTGACAGCTTTTCAAAATTATTTTGATACACATGTCTTTTACTTAATTTACTTAAAATCCTAAACGAGGGACTTTTCAAGTCCATCTCATAAACTTTCTCAAGAATTTTCCAGTCAACTACTTCGTCAAGAATTTTGATCTGTTTATTCAAGAGAATGTTCCTAACACTCTTAAACATATGTGGATAGTCAAAAAATAGAAATACTTTCTGACCTCCAACGTCTACCCAGGGTCCCTTTGATTATTCCATAAGCAAGTTATATGCTCGAACATTCGCGGGGCCTTGATCGCAGCAAGTGCCAACAACTTCAAGTCCACAATCATTGACACTCTGCACTATAGACACTATCATTTTTGAAAGCATGGCACCCTTTGAAGATCCTACGAAATAACAAATGGTCTGTTTCCAATTGTTATTAAAAAAGGGATTCTCACAAGAAACTGGGGACTTATAAAATTTGTTTCTTCTTTACACCATGGAGCATTGGTCTTGTGAAGGAATTGGAATCCTATGAACGTCTTTTGTTCCTCACTTAAATCATCCATGTTATTTTCCAAGAATTGTTTCTTCCCGTACAAAGGATCACTTTTGATCCTCTTCGGGGTGTCCAAAATACTTCTTGGAATAAAACATCTTTTCTTACATTCCTTTGGTTCGGACGCCTTACAGATATGAATACTCCCAATCATATGACATATTTCATATATACATTGGGCCAAGAATTATTAATTAAATGCTAACTTTTTGTAAAGGTATATGTATATATATGATGCTATCTACTACTTTAAAAGTTCTATCCATTCCATTCTTATCTGTAGACTTATGTAACTATTCAAATTCTTTTTTTTTTTATTTCAAATTTTTGCAATATTACCTACCATTTTTTTTTCAAAACCAATATATGTATTATGTTTAAACTAAACATTTCAACTTCAATACATTTCTTAGGCCGTGTGCGAATTGGATGAATTGTGGTTAAAAAATAAAAATTCAATGCACTTGACCTGGGACAATAACAAAATCAGTTCATTGTCCTTCATTCTCCTAAAAATTTGAAATATCGCAACGTATAGTGTTACTACGCTACAAATTATAAGTTCGATAATAGAAATTTAGAATGTGTTAGAACCTTAGAACACACAACCATAACAATAACGCATACCTACATAGATTTTGTTCTTCGTTCTTGTTTTTCGTTTAGGACATCAGCCATCAGCCAGCATATCGGCAACATGATAAAACGACGACAAGCTTGCCACCTTGCTGAATCACCTTGTTTTTTTTTTTTGTTCAAAGAAACTGAATGAGACACAAGTTCAAATAATTTCTTTGTACAAAAAAGCAGTACAATATCACCTACCAAAACAAAACAATTCCCATTGAAAATATTTGCTATCCTTTAAACATTCCTTGAAAATAAAAACAAAAATATTAAACCATTCAAATTCTGTTGCCAATGTGGCAATCATAAAATGATATTCCGTACTTTTTTGTTCTCTTTTCTTCTATTCCAATAATTCTTTCCTTACCCACACACAAAAAAATACACCATCCTGTCATATATTTAAATTTTCAAACATGCATACTGTAAGAAAAAACGATCCAATGTCCAATCCCATCTCACCGTCCCACCAACCACCATCCACCACCAATAGACATTGACATGACATTGCGTATCAAATTGACACTTAAGAGTTAAGAGTACATTCTGCGAAAGAGCTACAGTGCAGAGGACTCAGAGAATGTTCTCAAAAATATACAGAAATTGTCTGCAAATGCAGAAGTGAAAAAAGCCAAAAGAGCTAATTTTTATACTGCCACTCGTGTCGCCTCGATCGAATCGTCAGCGTGCGGGTACTATAGGACTATATATACAAAGGATGTGGACCGCTGAGCCATTTACTTTTACCTCCAATATTTCCATATCTTCAACTCTCTTGAAATTCGTAGCCACCGCTTCGAGATTTTTACGATAACCCCATCACCCTCCTCCACTGCCTCTACCAAAAATGTTTGATTTAATTGCTGGACTCCATTTTAGTACGAAATTAATAAATATATCGTTAAATTTGTTCATTTCATCTTCTAATACATGCGTTTCAAAAAGCATAAATATATCAGAACTTTTTACATAGTTAAAAAAATTCATAATACAAAATTTATTTTTAAGGCCTGCTACATTATATCCTAAAATACTTAAGTTTAAATAATTAATTTGTTTCTGGTAGTTTAAGCTCTATTTTATTACTAACTGACCCAGAAAACGTTGATAAGCTATAGTAAAATTGATCTTCGGAAATATGTATGTACTTATCCGATGATAAAAATTTGTTCACAAAGTTTCAATATTTAGAAGTATGTAATATAGGCTGTATTTTATTAAGATTCAAAAACTGTAAATAGGGCGATAGTAAGAAACCAAACAAAAATAATAATTGTAAGCAAGTAGAGCAGTCATTTACTTACAATAAGAATGATTTGATTACCTTAAAATATATAATACGCAAAGGATTGAATTCATATATTTATACATCTATTCATCATAATTTGATAAAATATATTATACTTAAATTCTTATGGTAAGCAATATGAATGTCAACAACTTTGTTTAAAACGTTCTTACGTATTTTTTAATGAATCAATGTAGTTACTTCTACAAACATTTTAGTAAATAATGAAAAAAATCTACAAAACTGCATCATTACATTTTCAGAACAGTTACATTTCTTTACAACTTTTCATTAATTAATGATGAAAATTCAAATGGGTCCACATTTATCGTGCATTATTGCATACAAAATGGAATTGAATGTTGATAAATTCAACATTGAATTAAAGCCTGAAGCCTTGTGCTTCTTAAGAGATCTTAATCTTGAAGATCCGATTATTAGAACGCACGCTAGGATGCTTTTAATCGAAAAACAGCGATCGAATTTTGGCCATAGCGGAATTCTCCCACAGGTGATGTTTCATTTTGTATGAACCAAGCAGGTCCTTTGTGTTTTAAAATCGAGATTGTGAGGCTTGTACGAAACGTATCCTTAATTAAAGTATAATAAATTGAAGAGCATGAAATTCTGTATCATGTGTGAAAATTTCACCGTTCTACGTTGAAATCTCTGTTCAATAAAATAGATTCGAAATGGCACTAAAACTTTTACCCCCTATTTTCACCCCCCCCCCTCGGTTCATTTTTTTTAAACTTTGATGGTCTTACTTATTTATGTTTAGTCAAAAGCCATACAAATAAGTTTTAAACTTCTAACCTAATCGACCTCCATACAAACTTTGACCTAACATTTCAACCCCTTGTGACCTTTTGAACCCCTTTTATTGCGTTAAAAAATACCGTATGCCCTTGCGTTCTAGTCTATCTTACTACCAAATTTCATCTAAATCGATCCAGTAGGTTAAAAGTTATTAAGAGTTAAAAAAAGCGTTGGTAGTCGATTAATAAATGATTGATATCTAAAGTTTTAAAGTAAACCATCCTCGTCAGAATCTTCCTCACCCAAATACTGGAATTCTTCTTCTTCATTTTCCTTAAAAATGATGTCATCAACATTAAGCGGGGTGGGATCTCCTTGAAACCAAAGTGGTATTAACTTTCCGTCTTTCAATACCCACCCAAAATCGTCTGCCCTACTTTTGACGCAATCTGCTTCAGTAGCATTCGCCCACATAGAACTTACGAAAACTGTTCTTTTAATTATTTTCTCGGTAAGTGATTTTAATCAGGGGGGTATCAAACTCTAGTCAAAATTTCCTACAGCAGTATTCTTTAAAGCATAAAGGTTCTGGAACATTTGATATCTGGCAGCATTTACACTTTTACAGTTCTTTAAGCCATACATATGTGAAGTAAAGTTTTGAATGGTTTCAGTATCATTGCAACAAGTTCCTTTACTCAACGCCTAAAACGCAGCCTGATAACTTCGATGTTGATCAAACTTCCGTGTACAAGTTCAATTCTGTTTTGTAAATATTGTGGTGTGTAACTTTCAAATTCAAATTCATTCAAATTGTTGTTATTTACTTCCAGCAGCAAGGCCTTATATCTACAAAACAAATCGTTTAAAAAATAAACATGTTCTTCCTGCACAACTTCTCTTAATAAATAAACTATGCCTCAAATGCTTCTTTATGGACTTTTCTAATTTTGTGCCAGGTAGAGTTATTTCTTTGAATATTTTTATTAAATCTGCTAAATATATTAAGGTTTTTATTCCTACAAATTTGATGGTATGCAAAGCTTTTACAATTTTCAAAGAATGAAGTATTTTTACATCTTTAAGAGTTTCGGCAATTTTTTTGGTAGATTGAATCATATTATAACTACTGCAAATAGATATTTCTGTTTTCGTTCTCCTTTTTTTTCACAACATTATTGCAAAAAATACACGTTCTAATTTTACTTTGTTCTCCATTAGTAATCCCCACTGTTAGGATGCCATATAGCGATGTGGCAAAAGGTAAGATGGTTGTTGCCGTTATCGACAGGAGCGATATAGATGGCACGATTTCTTCTGATCGGTGGCAGGTGGTGAAGCTGAAACTCTCAGCTGGCTTTCTAAGCCTCATGAGAGAATTTCTGGGTTCACCTCCCTCCTTAAGCGATGGAGGTTGGCATCAAGGGCATGTCAAACTCATCGTTTGTGACGACCAGAGGTCTTGCGATCTATATAAGCTTGCTGTCAGCAGGTTAGGCGAAATCTGGCTAGGTGCGAAGCTCGAAGTTGTTGCTAAGGAGGACATCCCTAGCAGACCTAGAGCCCGCACATGGATTCCAGCTGAACCTTCCTGCATGGAGGACATCCTCCAGATAATGCAGATCAGCAATCCATCCTTGCCTACGCAAAATTGGAAGATCGCTAAGTTGGAAGAAGTTAAGGGTCCTTATAGGAGCGCCATTGTGGTGATCAATAAGGAATCCCTGGCTCCGCTTGCGACTACTAAATGCATCATAAGATACGGCTTTGAGACCGTCACCTTAAAGGTCTACAAAAAAGATGAGGTACCTGCAAATAGCGAGCCTCCACCCCAACTTGAAGGTGAACCTGTGGCCGAGAAGCCTGGTACATCGTCATCCCTACCACCGGTAGTTGACGTTGTAACCTTGTCTTCTCCGGCGGCGGTTCAACCTTCTACTGAAGTCGACAACAGTCATACCTTAATGGAGACTGAGGACTGCGTAGACACTCTTTTGAACGAAGAAGAACTGCTGGCCTCTTCTTCCGATTCAGAAGATACAGACAAAACTGTGGTGGAGGTTAATCTGCCTGATTGTATCCAAAATGATGCAGTTAGTGCAGATTAATCTCCAACTACTTCGACTGGCCAGAAGTGGAGAAGATATCGTCCTGATCCAGGAACCATGGATAGTCAAATCTATTATTCGTGGACTCAGGACTCCAGAGTACTACATACTGTATGCGAGTGATAAAGGTGAACCTAGATCTTGCATATTAGTCAAACGTAGCATAAATGTATTTTTACTCCATAATTTCAGTGAAAGAGATACCACCGTAGCTAGACTGGAAACAGCCAACGGAGCTTTCTGGCTAGTGTCGGCATATCTTGGCCATGACCACCTTGGCCCTCTCCCTGGTCAGACACTGGAGAAGATCATCACTGAAGCGAAACGGCAGAAAATCAGCCTCATAATTGGAAGCGATGTTAACGCTCATCATACAGTGTGGGGGAGCACTAACATAAACGAAAGAGGTGAGTCACTTTTCGATTACATCCTGGGTACTAACCTCGTAGTAAGTAATGTTGGAAGCGAACCTACTTTTGTCACTAAAACCAGACAAGAAGTTCTCGATATAACTCTAGTCTCCGACTCAATTCATCACATGATTTTGGACTGGATGGTATCCAGAGAACACTCATTCTCTGACCACAGATACATCCAATTCAGAATCAATGTTGATGAAAAATCTAGTCCAATTAAATTTCGTAATTACCGAAAAACCCATTGGACCACTTATATAAATACACTTCAAAGTTTAATTAAACCAGGACTCCTAAGTCCCTCTCTTAATGCTAGTGAACTTGACAACAAAGTCAAGGACTTAACCTTAGCTATGAACAGATCGTTAGAGATTGCCTGTCCACCTGTATGTGTAAGGGGAAAAAAGAAACCACATTGGTGGACCTCGGGTCTCGATTCGCTCCTCAGGAAAGAGTGTAGAAAACTCTTTAACAGAGCTTAATATACAAGACAGGTTTCTGACTGGGACTCATACAAAAGTTCCCTAAGAAAATACAAAATGGAACTAAGAAGATCTAAACGATCGTCCTGGCGATCCTTTTGTGACAGAATAGAAGAAACCTCTGATGCCTCTAGGCTACGAAAAATTCTTTCAACAAATCCAGTGATGCCCAGCTGTCTGAAAAAGGCAGATGGCTCCTGGACAGCCTCAAGTGAAGAATCTCTTAACTTGCTACTAGACACTCACTTTCCAGGTAGCTCTCAAAATGTAACCTGTAACAATCAGTTGCACTCAATTACTACTACATCACTTCCACAAGGTCTAATCACAAGGGATAAACTGCGATGGGCTATCAACACCTTCGAACCGTACAAATCGGCAGGACCAGACGGCATCAGACATAATAACACCAATCCTTGAGGCATTGTTCAATAGCTGCTTGCATCTGGCCCATATCCCCTCAATATGGAGAGAAGTGAAAGTTGTTTTCATATCCAAGGCGGGAAAATGTTCACAAGTTAACCCTAAAGATCTCAGACCCATAAGTCTATCATCGTTCCTTCTTAAGACATTGGAAAGACTGATAGATATACACCTCAGGGCAAACATTGATACAAGACTCATGTCTAACTCTCAACATGCCTACTGTAAGGGAAAATCGGTTGAAACGGCGCACAGTGGCCCGTTTCGGCTTTTTTGGTTCCAAAAATCATAGCTCCTAAACGAGTTGAGATATTTCCACAATTTTTTTTTTATTTTGAAGGTTACACCCAACGCTATGAAATTGGTGAATTTCAAAATAAAAACATTACAGGGTGTTTCGGAAATAGCTGTCAAAAAGCTTAGTTATATTAAGTGAGATAAAAATGATTAAATGTGAATTAAACAAACAAGAAAATTCATTTTCTGGCGTAAAACAAAAGGAATTGACGTTTAACAGTAGCGCAAAAAGTAAAACACCGATTTTAGAGGAACAGTGGCGAAAAAAGTTTTTTTTTTTTTGTAAATTGACATTAGAATAATAATAAATAACAAATTGAACAGCAAATTATACAATAAAAACAGTTGAAATGTACGTATAAACATTAGATTTCTTGAAAACTATCATCTTGGTCCGTGGTAATATTCAATAAACTCAACATTTCCGGAGAATAAAGTGCTTTCATATCGTTTTGGGTCCTTACGTGCCTCAGAGAAGAAATAAGCGGATCAGATGAGGCTGCAAGCATGTTGCATAAGTCTTCATTCTGCCTTATTCTCGAAACTTTGCAGGTATTTTGATATCTATACCTTTTGTAGTCCTTATTTTTGGATTCCTGGGCTTCTTCAGATAATTCTCCTAGGGGAAGTGATTGATACTCTATAATATCTTGACTGTGAGCCAAAATTTTGTGAAGAGTAGGTGTCAGTTGTTTTTCAGGATACTTTTGAGTCAACAGAGCTGCTGTTGCTTTAGTATACTCCCCAAATTTAACTGCGTTCACAACTTCCCTGCAGTTCAAAACATCAAGCATTATTTTCAGCCTGGAAATAACCTCTATGTTTACTCCAGTTATTTAAGCTGTTATCACCGATTGCTCGAAAAATCTTCTCGAAGTGTTCCCATCATTAGTATTTCCGAATCCCTGCTTTGGTTTGTCTACATCGAGTCCAAGCTGATCACGGAAACACGTTTGTATCCTTTCCTTTCTTCTTTTTTGTGCTTCTTTGATCCCAATCGATTCACCGAAATCCTCTCCATCCTGTCGAAGTGTATATGCAAGTTTTAATATAAATTCCATGCATCTGATTCTACCATGCAGTGGAGATATTCCATATTGGTAGTTATGTTCGTCAATGTTTGCATTGGATTCATCTTGGCTATTGAAACTTTTTTGTGTCCTTTTGCATATTGGGCATGACCGCGTTGATTTTGTTTCTGTAAGTTCATTTAAAACTTTTCCGTCAATCTAAAATTTTATGACATCGAGCAATAAAAATAAACATTTAATCCGATTAAAAATTAATACCTACATAAATAATCACTGAACATTTAATCTCCTTAAGTCAAAAGTAACTGCTAATATTTTATTATGGATATAATATAAACCCTTCAATTTAATTTTTTTATTGCCTCCGATTTATGTAATATTTATGACATATCGTATTTTAAAATATTTCCGTCATCAAAAACAAAATTGTGGTGAATTCATTCCCCATTTCAGATAATTTTTTGAATTTGAAAAAAAAAATTTTTTGTTCGAAAATTCTGGAACACCCTGCAAATGTAATAAATTTAAAACTCATCATATTGTTAGCCGTGAACATTTTCTTCGAATTAAAAAAAAAATTGTGGTGATATCTCAACTTGTTCAAAAGTTACAGTATTAAACATTTTATTAATTTGCCATTGAAAACCCAGAAAATTGAAAAAAAGTGCCTGCCATCGATTAATAAAATCGCTCTAGCTCAGTTGGGCGCAAGTTGGCGCAAATTATTTCTTCAGGATTATATTAAGAAATACTTCAGCTTTCATTATGCGTTGAGTTTTGCTTAATGCTTTTTGAAGCTTTTTTTTCCATGCAATGTAAAGTCAGAAAAAGGTACAAAAAGTGGTGTCCAAAAAAAAAAAAAAAAAATATATATAGACATTTTTTTTTTTGTAATATTTTTTCCAAACATATATTTTACCGTATTTGTTAATTTCAGAAAGAAAAAACAAAAATTCTTTCCCCACGTTCGTAATATAGCTTCTCAAAGTCAAGAAAAAGAAAAAAAAATTGTTTGTTATTAAAACTGAAAAAAAAGTTCAACTTTGACCCCCTCTCAAAACCAAACCGTTGGGAAAATTAAAAAAAAACTTCGGTTTCAAGAACTTCAAATATTTGTTAATTCAGCGAAACAACAAATTTTGAATTCTGGAACAACGAAAAAAATGAATTTTGGAATGACTTTAGCCTAAACGGGCCACTGTGCGGCGCTACACACATTAGTACGCACTATCGAATACTCCCTCCATCATAAAGAGTATACTATGGTTGCATTCCTTGAGATTGAAGGCGCTGTTAACAACGTGGACACATCTGCAATCACATCTGCACTGTCAACTCTGAATGTGGAGAGTTCGCTTGGAGACAGTGATGCCAGACTTTTGAAGCGTAAAATCCCACGATGAATATCAAAAAACCCATTTTGTCCCACGGCAATAAACGAAAAAACCCATAAATATCCCACAAAGTTTAAAACAAAAATTTAACGTTGGCTTCGATATAAAAATAACAACCAAAGTTAAATGTTTTATGAAACAAATCATAGTTTTCAAGAAAAGAAAGTAAAAAACTAAAATAATCAAAGAAAACTGAAAATAACATATGGTTATAGCCCGCGAGCCCCCATACAAGAAAGTTCCGTCATCGTGCCCACTAAAGTTTTTAATAAATGTTTCAATGCGGTGAATGACGGTGAAATTTCTCCATCATCACGGACTCCAGTTTTGTTTCTTTCATTGCACACGTCCGTGTGTGTTATATGCATAAATACTAAATACCTTGGTTAGCTTGCTTTCAAGCTGCCGAAAGTATCGCGAAAACTAGATTTTATTATTAACTAAACTACTGTAGTTCATTAAAAAAAAAAAAAACAGAAGTTTAGATAATAAAAAAATCCAAAAACCGATGTCCAACGAGGTCAAGGAAACTTCGCATTCATGACAAACAAACAAATATTTTCCGTGATATCCATCACATAATCGTTAGATTTTTTTTTTTAATTGAGAGCTGAACATCCCGCTGTAGTTCGAAAAACTCAGTCTTTATAAAAAAAGAACACATAGGCGAAAACGAAAATAAGGAAAATCAATGTATGTTGCGCTGCTGTCGCGGTCGCTCGTTAAATTTATGTGATTTTTAGTTTATTTAAATTTATTTTTTGCATTTTTTAAATTCACATCTGTGATGAAATGTGAACAATCTCATTATAATGAGAAAACCCTTATTTTTGTACTACGGGGTTCAAGAAAACCCTTTATCCCTTTTTGCCTTTTTTAAACCAAAAAAACCCACAAAAAGGGATAAAACCCACGATATGGCATCACTGCTTGGAGAGTTAATTCATTTAATGCTGAATAGCAGAATAATGAACTCAGAACTCGGCGGCTTTTCCGCAAGAAGATCTGTCAGCAGAGGTACGCCGCAAGGTGGCGTTCTCTCCCCTCTACTCTGGAATCTGGTAGTTAACGAAATTCTTACCTGTCTGGATAGAGAGGGATTCAGAGTGATAGCCTATGCTGATGACGTTGCTATAGCTGTTTCAGGAAAGCATCTAAATACCTTAAAAGAACTCTTACAAAACGCTCTAAGTAAGCTATCACTTTGGGCGAATCGGTGTGGTTTAGGCGTTAATCCACACAAAATCAATTTGGTCCTATTCACCAGGAAATATAAAATTCCGCACATCGACCCTCCTTCTATAAACGGTGTCCAATTAAAGTTTTCAGATGAAACTAAATATCTGGGTCTTATATTAGATAGAAAACTGAATTGGAAGAGCAACATACTTGAAAGTATAAGAAAATCTACGGTAGCTCTTTTCACCTGCAAGAAAGCCATTGGTAGCAAATGGGGTTTGCACCCCAGAATCACTCACTGGCTATACACATCGGTAATCAGACCGATTCTTCTTTATGGTGTGTCAGTATGGTGGACTGCCTTGGACGTAAAAACAAACTGCGATAAGCTTAGTAAAGTGCAACGCTCAGCATGCCTAAGTATAAGCGGATCACTTCGTACAACCCCATCCGCGGCACTAGACACCCTACTCTATCTAACATCTCTGGACATAATCAGCAAACAAATAGCTGCTAGTTCTGCTATTCGCCTGAATGCCTCTTCACAGTGGACTAACAACAACATTGGCCACTCTGTTATTCTTAACTATTTAGAATCAATTCCTAAGCACATAGACTACACCATTCCTCAACTACAGTTCGATAGAAACTTTCAAACTTCTATCCCTCCCCGTTCCTTCTGGGAAAATAAAACATTCCTGGAAGACGAGGCAATCCACTTCTATGCAGATGGATCGAAAACTAATGATGGGGTTGCTGGAGGTGTGTACTCCGAACGACTAAAACTAAGTCTCTCATTCAGCCTTCCAAATCATTGTAGCGTGTTTCAGGCAGAACTTTTGGCGATTAAGGAGGTCCTGTCCTGGCTCAGAGAAAACGTGGTATCCACATCTGATATCCGGATCTTCTCAGATAGTCAGGCAGCTATAAAATCCCTGGACTCTGTCTCTACAAACTCAATTACGGTCCATAACTGTCGATCGTCTCTAATGGAGATGGCACAACAGTTTAACATTCACCTTCACTGGGTGCCGGGCCATAGAGACATTCCAGGAAACTGCAAAGCCGACGAACTCGCCAAACATGGTACAACATTACCGATTAAGCCACAAATGGCTAATGTTGGTATACCAATCGCTACATGTTAACTTTTGCTACAACAAGATGCTATTAAGAGAACTAACATCAGGTGGAATAACATAACCACCTGTCAGGCAACGAAAAACATTTGGCCAAATTTGGACTTAAAGAGGTCCAGATGTCTGATATCTCTAAGCAGATTGCATATAAGCTCCTTAATTGGTGTCGTTACCGGACACTGTCTAATTGGAAGACACGCTGCGCGACTGGGCGTATTTTCTAATGACTTCTGCAGAAGCTGTATGGACGAGGAGGAGGAAGAAACAGTTCTTCACCTCCTCTGCACCTGTCCTGCTCTTGCTCATAAACGTAGGATTCACTTAGGGGAATACTTCTACAATGATCTAAACGATCTCGAACACATTAATATAATTAATCTTCTACGTTTCGTAAGGAACTCTAATTGGTTTCAATGAGTTTTCGAAGAAAAGCCTTCTTAGATTCATGTGGTATCACAATGGGCCTTTGATTGGCCTAAGTGTGTCTCTTAACATCCATGACAGCCACTTTAACCTAACCTAACCTAACCATTAGTAATCGGAACAGAAGAACATATTGCGCCTATTGAAAGTCTATTGATTCAGTTTGTAATTGAATATCATTTTCATCTGACTGGATTGTTATATGGTTGGTGGTTGTTGTTATTAGGTTTTGCTTTGAAAGATTTTTCACTTTTCTTGAGACCCCATAGTTTGCCCTTTTTCGTTCGATTGTTTGTGCAGTCAAAACTTTTGCGCTTGTATCAGTCTCCTCGTTTCGCAATTTTATTTCGTAGTCCAAGATTCAATTTTTAACAAATTGCAATGTGAATGTGTCATCGGAAATTGTTTGTATTGCTGTAACAACTGCATCATAGCTGCTCGGCAAAGTTGATAACAAACGGGCAATTTTATTCATTTCCTTCATCTTATCACCGGCTGATTCCAATTCAATAATCATATTATCAAAAATCGCTATATGGCTCGTTAGAGGTGTATTATTGTTGTATTTTAAGGTTATCAGTTTCTTTTCCATAATTAAACGAGTTGCAAGACTTTGTCTTGCATAAGTTTCATCGAGTTTCATCATGATACCAACTGCGCTTGTTCGGCCCTGTGCAAAACTAAGCATGGAATCCCTTAAGTGTGCAATGATTATACCTTTGGCAATTCTTTCTTTCCTGTTCTATTCATCACTTGGTTCCATTGGTGTTAATTTGTCCAATACGTCTAGTGCATCTTCTTCTGCTATTAATGCTCGCACGCGAAACTTCCAGATGCTATTTTTCTCACCATTGAACGGTTCAATATTGCGTTTGGATTTGTTAATTTCATGAGCCATTTTTTTTTTTTTAATAATTATACGTATTATGCTTGTTCAAAGGACAATGACCATTTTTGGGCCCAGTGCGTACACACATAAGACAGGTATCAATAAAAAGGTGGCACTTAGCTGAATATATATTCCAAATATTTGCAAATTCGGTTTTGTAGTTTTCGAGATATTTGAGCTTGAAGTTTTAAAATTTTAAATTTAATGTTTGAAGAATCACAAAAATGGGTTATTTTCACTATAAAATCCAATAACTTCTGACTCATGGGCTTTACGGAAATGATTTTGGTACCAAATGAAAGATCATAAAAATATCTTTCTTAACAAATCAGTATTTTTTATATATATTAAGTACATGATCATATACAAGGCTTCGATTTCGTTTGAAAACATATTTTTAAGTTGCTATTCAAATGCAGATATTTTGAAAATATCAGTGATGACATATATATTTTTATACATAGTTCTAATTCTTATTTCATAACCTTTAATTTGATATACAGGGTGATTCACGAGCGTTGTGCCAAAAAGCTAGAGCGTGTAGGTTGAGTTGAGACAAGAAAAAAATCGTATGAGAGGGGGGGGGGGTCTATTCCCCCCCGTTTAGCCTGGAGGGGCAATTTTCTGAAAAATTGACTTATTTTGTTTAAAAAAATATTAAAAATTAACGGCTACGTTTACAACACCGTGCTATACTTTTCTGAAAAGCCAAAAACTTTTTCTTTCATTTTGTTTTTAAATTAAATTGTTTTAACGAATAGTTTAAAAAAAATAAATTTTCAAACTCAAAATTTTCAAAAAAAAAGCAAAAAAAAACATTTTTGAACTAATTTTTTTCAAAATTTTATGTAATTAAGTACTAATTTTGTTTTCAAAATTCAATGTGCTTGTTAATTTTTAGTCGAAAACAGAAAACCGGATGCAAAAATGTCTTTTCGTTTTTGAGAAATTAAGAAAAAACCAAAACCACTTTTTTCTAAAAAAATCTTTGTTTTTATTTTTAACTATCTGGACTTTTAGTTTAATTTATTAGTTTAATTTATAAATTTAATTTTTTGTGATTGGAGTTTTATGAGGACTCAATAAAGTAGAAAAGTATTGGATTTTCCCTGGATTAATCATTTTTTTCATTGATAACGTCTGCCATTGACCTTTCACTTCTAGCTCTCAGTGCTCTCGTCGGCGGATTCTTGAAAACATGCTACGACTTGGGCGCCATCTATTGGGATATCTTTTAGCGTAGAGTCTTTCAGCTTCCCGATCTCGACAATAAGTTAAACCGTAGCAGAAGTTCCTGTCCGCTAACTCTTCTCGAGCGTATGAGTTTGTTATTGTTATGTGTTGATGAGTTAATATTTTAATTGTAAATGGTTGTTTAGTAAATATGCGATGCCTTTTATTTACCTTTAGGTTGTTAACTGTTTTTTCATTCAATAAAAAATGCGGTTTAATTATCTTAAGCCCCTAGCAGGTAGAACTCTTCGCCGGTGAGTGCCCGCGGCCCCATGTATAGTAAGAAAAAATTACAGGTCAGTTTTCAGACGTTATCAATGAACAAAATGGTTAATCCAGGGATAATGTAATACTTTTCTACTTTATTGAGTCCTGATTAAACTCCAATTACAAAAAAAAATTTATAAATTAAACTAATAAATTAAACTAAAAGTCCAGATAGTTAAAAATAAAAACAAAGATTTTTTTAGAAAAAAGTGGTTTTGGTTTTTTCTTAATTTCTCAAAAACGAAAAGACATTTTTGCATCCGGTTTTCTGTTTTCGACTAAAAATTAACAAACACACTGAATTTTGAAAACAAAATTAGTACTTAATTACATAAAATTTTGAAAAAAATTAGTTCAAAAATGTTTTTTTTTTGCTTTTTTTTTGAAAATTTTGAGTTTGAAAATTTATTTTTTTTAAACTATTCGTTAAAACAATTTAATTTAAAAACAAAATGAAAGAAAAAGTTTTTGGCTTATCAGAAAGGTATAGCACGGTGTTTTAAACGTAGCCGTTAATTTTTAATATTTTTTTAAACAAAATAAGTCAATTTTTCAGAAAATTGCCCCTCCCGGCTAAACGGGGGGGAATAGACCCCCCCCCCCTCCCATACGATTTTTTTTCTTGTCTCAACTCAACCTACACGCTCTAGCTTTTTGGCACAACGCTCGTGAATCACCCTGTATAAATCAACTATAGTTTCTCACAAAAAAACCATCTTATTAAAAGAATTCTTCTGAAAATACAGATTTTTGTTTTCAAAGACAACATACTTACATTTTCTTCATATTCTTTTTACATTTTTTTCTTCCAAAATAATCACATATGCTATTTAGAAAACTAAAATTCATTCAACGTTTATTTTAAGTCTTAATTTATTTTATTTTTTGTAAAAATATGGTATATATTTTATTTTACGTGTCTTCATCACCGTTTTCATCAATAAGAACACTATCTAAATATAAAGCTGGTGGTATCGTTATATTTGTACCATGGCGTGCATAACCCAAGTACCATAAGATACTCATTACATGTGCGCAACACCCAACGCATACCAACAAGACAATTGCAATAATATGTCTTAATTGCATTGCAACTGTTTGCATCATTTGTCTCGTTGCTCACTAGTATGTAAGTGAAATAGAGTTTTCCACTATGTGCCGCGACTTGATTCTTCCCCTCATTATTAAATTGTTTCCAACTAGGCTTGGGTCAGCTAAGCTAATACGCTCATGGCAGTGCGGCGTTCGCAGACTTCTATAACGTAGTCGCCATTTTCTTTTAAATGCTCTCCACAGTAGGAACGGGCTTGCTTTATTTGATAGTTCCCCAAAGATATTTTTCGAAGCTCCACTAAATTGAGAAGCGGGAATTTGTCAAGACTTGGAATTTGCCAATTAATACTAAGAAATGCAGCCCTTGCTCTATTTAGATTTTGCTCTTTAACAAAATCTCCCAAATAATTTGGAGTGTTTAATTTTTTTAATGCCAAGGCCAACTCCAGTAAAGAGCTTGCATCAGAACTGTCTTCTATTAATGGATGGAATTTATTAAGAAGCGCAGCTGCAATTTTAAAATCATCCATTAAATGACCCGCTGCTAAGTTGTTGAAGTCCTGCCGAAACAGCTTAAAATCTCTTTTAAATCGGCCCGGCTGTTTACAACTTCAACGACCTATCGAACCGTTGTTACGCATCTTGACCTATTCGCTTGTGCTGTTGTGAGTTGAAAATTATCTTCCAACACAGATTCAGGCATGTGACACATAGGATTCTAAGCAAGGAATTGCATCTCTAAATCCTCTATCCAAGATGAACACATCGTCCTGTCTGAAGAATTGTCTTGCATAGGTGTTTTCGTCTCTAAAAATGCTTTTCATGACGTTCGCATCCGATGTCGTTGCAGCATATGGTCCCATAACGTCCAGAATATACCCTTCACAAGATGTCATCATAAACGGTTTGACCAAATTCTGGTACTTATGGAGACTGTAGGTCTTTTTTTGAAAATTATAATTAGAGTTTTTTTGCAAATAGATGTATGTGCCGTCGCAGATGGTAATTGCTGGTCGATTACTTTCATTAAGGTTTGTATTTCCAAACAGACCATTTGGAATTAAGTTGTTTCGACTGGCAACGTTGGAAATAGAAATATGCTGCAGACCCAAGTTGAATGGCACAAAAAGGTTTAACAAACTTGTCCTGGCTGCAGATATATGTCGTCTGATGGTTGTCCGCGGTATGTTCACAAGACATTTTCAGAAGAATTCTTTTAATAAGATGGTTTTTATGTAAGAAAATATAATTGATTTATATATCAAATTAAAGATTAAGAAATAAGAATTAGAACTATGTACATATAAAAATATATATGTCATCACTGATATTTTCAAAATATCTGCATTTGAATAGCAACTTAAAAATATGTTTTCAAACGAAATCGAAGCCTTGTATATGATCATGTACTTAATATATATAAAAAATACTGATTTGTTAAGAAAGATATTTTTATGATCTTTCATTTGGTACCAAAATCATTTCCGTAAAACCCATGAGTCAGAAGTTATTGGATTTTATAGTGAAATTAACCCATTTTTGTGATTCTTCAAACATCAACTTCAAGCTCAAATATCTCGAAAACTACAAAACCGAATTTGAAAATATTTGGAATATATATTCAGCTAAGTGCCACCTTTTCTTGATACCTGTCTTTTGTGTGTACGCACTGGGCCCAGACTTGTATGAAAAGTGGTCATTCTCCTTTACTTTTTATTATTTTGCTTGAATTCAATTTCTCCAGTCACTTGTGTGACTGGGCCATAACTTTTTGGTTTTCTTCAAAAGAAAATAGCAATATGACTTTATAAATTCAATTTAATGAAAAAAAAAAACAAACACGATTCTTTTGACAGTTTTATTCATAGAAGTTTTTAATTAGAGTGAGGATAAGAATTCAATTCAAAGTACAAAGAAAAAGTAGTTGCTATAGTAACTAAATATGTTTTCACAGTGAAAAAGTTTTAATTTAATACAGTAGGTAATGCGACAGTAGATGAGTAGATTAATATAATATTGGCATAAACATATTTTTTTTTGTTAAAATTCAATATACCACTAACAATTTCTTAAGAGCGGGTACAACGTCCCGCGGGTCAGCTATCCTTAATAGAAAAATTGTGATTCATCTGATGATGTCCATAGACAAGACATGGACGAAACGTCATGACACTTTTTCTACTGTTCTTGACCTTTGTTTTAATGTTTTGTAGTTGATAAGCTGATTTATGGAAGTTCAAAATAAAGATTACATTCAGTAGGGAAATGCTAATGTGTTGTTATTTTTTGATCGAGCAAGCGAATAGCTTTCATGGGCTTATAGAATACTTGTTGGCCATTATTTTGAAGTGACGGGTGTTTTTTTTCGAGGTATAGAACTTTAAGTTGGCATTACTTTTCCAGACGGCGACCGATTTAACAGCTGTCAAGTGATTTATTCTCAGTTTGGTTTGGCAATTCATCATGAATTGTAGCGGATCGACTCTCACACGAAGTTCCAACTAAAACCACGTAGTGTGAACAGAGTCTATTCGGATTTCCATCATCTATGCCAAAAAAATAAGTTCTGGCAGCACTTTGTTTCTTTAACGAGGCCACGTCACCTTCGTTAAATTAATTTTAAACGACGCACGCCGTTTTTTTTTACGAAGATAGGAAGATCGTGACGAGACATGATTTTTTCTGTCTTTTTTCATTCTGGATCGTTCTGCAAGTAACATCTCAACCCCATTTAACTTGAGACACCATAAAAGTAAAAAAAAAGTATAATAGTAAGTGGCTTTCTATTTTTCCTTCGGCATTTTGGGCCATAACCGACTCCATCCGAACATAAAAAGAATAGAATTTGGCGCAGTAAGTGTGTCCGGAGTTCGACAGCAGCGAGGTGCTCAAAACTTGCGTGCCGCCGTGCGGCCGAACCCCAAGCCCAACTCCATTTCGGCAGCAGCAAGGCACTCAACACTCGAGTCGAAATCGAAGCACGGCCGACGACAACGGCAACGTTTGTCTTCCCTGTCACCTCCAAACGATAGGATTTGCGACACTTATAGTTCTCCAAACATCATCTATTCTCTGCCATTGTCCTCATCGTCATCGTTCGCTCGCTGGTCGGAGTTGAATTCGTGAGGAGGTCCTAAAAGAAAGCTTTCCCTATGTACTTGTGGTGTATATATAAACATCGCCAAATTCGAAAGGAACCGGGACGAGACCGAGAGCACAAGTCGCAAATCATCACCACAACAAGCAAATTGAAGTTGCAGTAAGCCGAAAGTCTGTTTACCGCTTGGTGAAATCTGCCCGCCTGCGTGCAAGTCGGACTTCATTTTGCCTCGACATCGAATCGAGAAGAGCTCAAAAACCGAAGAATCGAGACCAACCACCTACTACCCACCGGAATTGACCTTATATTTGTTGTTTTTTTAACCTTATATTAAATTATTGCATTACATATTGCGTTATCTAGTGAAAATTCAAGTGTAGAGATTTTTTTTTTTAAATTATTCTAATAACCTGACCTACAAAAAAAAATAACCCCAGCCCTTACTTACCTGCTAATTGCATACCTACAGTGAAAATTATCAGCCATAAACTTAACCTACCCTTAGAATCAGTGCTTCAGCAGCCGGATCTTCGTGCGCACGGATGATGGTTCCTGAAAATGCAAACTGTAAGTAATATGCTTTTGTTAACTATATTTTATGCTGATGATTTCCCCTGCTTTACAAGTAATAAAATTTAAAAACTTGACTTACCTTGGATATTCAATTTAAAAACTCAGACTTATATAAAATTTAAAACTTGATTTACCTTTTGATATAAAATTTAAGACTCAGACTTACCATGGATGTACAAATTGTTTCTCAGACTTACTTTTATTCTAAAATTAAATACCTTGACTTACCTTTGATGTACCATTTTATATGAAATTTTGAATATTAGACTTACCCTTTGGACATAAGATATGATGTTGATTTACCTTTGTTATGAAATAAAAAACTCAGACTTACTTTGGATTGATTCTCAGACTTACTAATAACATAAAATTTAAAACTTGAATTACTATTTTGATATAAAATCTAAAACCTGACTTACCTTGGATATTCGCTTTTATTCTCAGACTTACTTTAATACCCAGACTTAACTTTGCTATAAAATTTGAATCTCAGACACACTTTTGATGTAAAATTTAAAACCTTGATGTACCTTTGATATTAAAATTTAAACTTGATTTACCTTTTGATGAACTTTTGAAACTTAGACTTACCTTTGATAATTATATGAACTTAGACTTACTTTTGTTATACGTAAAATAAAAACTATGTTGAATTCCTTTTTGAAAAGAACCAGTTTCGAGTCATTTTTTGTTTTTCGGAGTGTAGCTTAAACCATCATGTGGTAAGCAAGGTTGATTGAGGCGATGTAGGGATTGGCAACGTTTGGAGAAAAGGATAAATAGACATTTTGGGGTCGTCGACAAAATTCCGGCTTTCGACGACCATGGAGCCCTGAATTATAATCAGTGGTTGGGTGGGTAATGCCCTGGGTCAACAACAACCGACCCAGTCTATGTCTTCTTGTGTTGTGTTCCCCTTTTCCTTCGTTTAACAAACAGTTCAGCTGTTTACTTCCCTACTAGATACGCTTTTGGGCTTACCGAAGCCCAACCTTTTTTTTTTTGAGAACTCACAACTGCTTCAGAACAGTGAATTGCCTTCTTTCACCCCTTTTCGAGTTCCCGACTGACTCGGCATGATTTTTTTTTGTTGTTTTGTGGATAGTTTGGACGACGGAAAAGAACCCCCTCCCCCTCGACTGAGAACTAGCTGCACAATTGCCAGCATGCCGAAACTAATCCTCCGCTCGGTGAAGAAAAGAAAAGAAGATTGCTCAAACAATTTTTCATTTTTTTTCCCTTCCACCTAACTAAGTCCAAAGTCAAAGATCCGTCTTTTGCGGGCGGCCACAACGACCCACTTTACAGAATAGACTCACGTCTGAACAACGCTTGCAAATTGTGCAATTTTATTTCGAAAATAATGGTTATGTGCGGAATACGTATCGCGCACTACGTCCATTTTATCGTCGACAAAATCGTCCATCAGAGCAGTTAATTCGATTAACCATGGAACGTTTTCGCACCACGTTAACTCTAATTGATAACTCGCATCCTCAGAAAGGAGAGCGAGCTACTGTAGAGCGTAGCATTGAGGAAGACCCGAATGAGTCCATCCGCCATCGAGCACAGGAATTGGATCTGTGTCCATCCACTTTATGGAAGATTTTGCGGAAGGATCTTGGTTTGCGTGCTTACAAAATCCAACTCGTGCAAGAATTGAAGCCAAACGATCATCAAGCAAGGCGTAGATTCGTCGAATGGGCCCAAAACGAGATGACCGTTGTTCCCGATTTTCATAAGCGAATTTTGTTTAGCGATGAAGCTCACTTCTGGTTGAATGGCTATGTCAACAAACAAAACTGCCTCATTTGGAGTGAAGCTAATCCTCAAGTGTATGTCGAAACACCGTTACATCCAGAAAAACTGACTGTTTGGTGAGCTTTATGGGCTGGTGGAATCATTGGTCCGTACTTCTTCAAAAAGGATGATGGCCACAACGTTACAGTCAATGGTGATCGGTATAGAGCCATGATTACTAACTTTTTCATTCCTGAATTGAACAATCAATTCCAGGAGCTGTGGTTCCAACAAGATGGCGCAACATGTCACACAGCTCGTGCCAAAATCGATTTATTGAAAGGCACGTTTGGTGATCGCCTAATTTCACGTTTTGGACCTGTGAATTGGCCTTCAAGATCTTGTGATTTAACACCGCTAGACTATTTTCTGTGGGGTTATGTAAAGTCATTGGTCTATGCGGATAAGCCACAAACGCTTGACCATTTGCAAGACAACATTCGGCGTGTTATTGCCGATATACGGCCACAAATGTTGGAAAAAGTTATCGAAAATTGGATGTCCAGATTGGCCTACATCCGAGCCAGCCGTGGAAGTCATATTTAAAATGTAATGCCACAAAATTGAAAACATTAAATTTAAGGTACTTTTTTTTATTGTGCTGATAAAAGACATATTTAAGTATACAATTTATAATTTAAAAATATTCTGTTAAACTACGCCATCCGACCGTCTTCCACACTGCTTCACTGTTTCTTCTGCTTCTCTCTCACATCCTGAGCAATCTTCTGCCATCGTTCCAAATTCCTCTGACACATATCGAGCAACGGCTTCGATTCAGGTATCAATCGATAGAGCAACGAATAACATGGGATGCATATGCCCATAAGGAAACCAACTTGTGAGTTAGCCTGCTCTTCGGGTTGATTTCGATCCATCATCGGAATGGGTATGCGGCCAGCCGCACGTTCAGCATCGCCTTGGTCGTAGAATTCCTCAAAAATCACTTTGACAGTTTTCTCTTGAACTTCCCAGGGCTTAGCCGAAGCGGATAGATCACTTGCAGTCATTGCAATGGCTTGAATCAGCAAACGATGCTCATGATTGCTCCATGTGAATGTCTCTTCCTCGATGAGATTCTGAAGTTTGGTCTTGTTGGGAAAGAATAGAGCTAGGTCGGTGGCTAAAATGCAATGTTTGATCAAGCCGAGCACTTGCTTGTACTCGGAACCGGAGAGCTTAGAAAAAATATTATGGCCCTCCTGGAAAAAGAGATGAATGAAGAAATTGATGAAACGGAAGAGTCAATGCAGACAAAATCTGTATACCTGTTGCAGGATTGTGACAGTTTGATTAAAATGATGATGTTCCATTGTAGATGTACTGTAAATGCCAGCTAGAGGAGATTCAGTATCGAGCATGAACTTGTTGTTCTTCCCGCGATGGTCCAGATCATGGCACAAGGATCCAATGTAGAGAGCCAGGCACTGT
This sequence comes from Sphaerophoria taeniata, assembly GCA_943590905.1. NCBI lineage: Eukaryota > Metazoa > Arthropoda > Insecta > Diptera > Syrphidae > Sphaerophoria > Sphaerophoria taeniata. The sequence continues at coordinate 3,663,832 of OX016540.1, forward strand.
CAACAAAAGAACAATTCAAATGAGAAATTCAAGGAAACAATTAAATTCTATACCTCAATTGGTCGAAATACATCTGCGGTCTTCTTCACCAGCGAAAAGATTGTATTCGCCACGGAGAACCCATGGCTCCAGTTGTGGTACGGCACTCTGCGGTAATTCTTCTTAATCGTTAACGTGAACTTAATCAAACTAGTCTTATTGAACCTCTTCAAACCAAACAGATCGATGAACATGTGCGCCGACAATCCGATCTTTTGCATGTCATCGTAATCGAACGGATTGAAGTAGTAATCATCGATATTGGGTGCGATGTCTAAACTAGTAGCGGTGAGGAATTTCTGTACTTCTTCGTCGGTGCTGGTATTGTGATAGCTGAGGACCTCCAAAGCCACTTTATACTTTTGCTCTGATCGCCGGATCTTGTCATACAGCTTGGCATGATGAAGCGCCAGGCCACAGTAAACGGCGAACATCTCGAAAGCCTCTTCGTCCTCTTTGGTAAAACAGCCCGAATGTTTGTTGACCATTTGAACGACTCCGATGACCGAGCCTCGAATGAAGATCGGCATGCACAGAATCGTCTGGGTTTTGTAGCCAGTTTTCTGATCAACAGAACGATTGAATCGAGGATCCGAGTAAACATCTTGAATGTTGAGAATCTCCCCTGTAAGCGCAACTATGCCGGCAATGCCAGTGCCAATGGGGAAGCGAATTTCGTCGGGTACCGTTGGGGTATCCTCTGGAGATTGGCCGTTGGATTTGTTCTTGTCGTTGCCAACATCGAAAATGGTCGCAAAGAGTTCTTTTCGCTTCGCGTCAACAAGGAAGAGCGAAGCTCGATCGGCATCGACTAGCCGTTGGGCAAAGTTCATGATTTTGGTAACCAGCTGGTCCATGCTCACCATGTCCTGGAAAATTGATCTAAGAAAAAAGAAATAAAATGTCCAGTATTGACTGCAAGTGCTTGACTTACTTGACAACTGCCAAAAGGAATTCATTCAACTTCCGTTGCTTGCTCATGTTCATGAACAAATGGGCGTAGTGCAGGGCAATGCCACCCCACACCAAATAGCTGCAAGAAATCTCCTCATCCTCCTCGTGGAATGGAATAGATTCTTCACTGCGAAACAGCTCCACCACGGCTATAAGTTGTCCATCAGGCTGGGCTATAGCTTGACAGAGCACATGTCCAACTTCACCCTAAAGCAAAACCCCAATCAAAAATAAACTTCAAGTACGATTTTTCTGTCACTCACATTCTTGGGAATTCCATCAGGAAATCGTGCGTCTGGGACGCCCTTCGACAATCGCACAGCTTCTTTGGTCTTTGCCACATGCAACAAGTAACTTCCTTCTTCCGGTTTGACTTTCTGCATTTTGTTGTTCCCCGATGTCGATTGACCCATGTAAACGGACATATTTTCAGGATCACCTGATTCGGCGATGTAAAGAGTAAATCCGTCAGCGTTGACAGCTGACGATATACAGCTGGCCAGTTCGAAGAGAACGTGTGCTTTTGTTGGTCGCAGCTGGAGGGATTGTGTGAGGTCTTGTAGCATCTGACGTTTGTCCGCATGCACACAGAATTTCCATCGTGATAGGCTTGTCTTGCGTCCGTTGCGACCCAACGACTGGGTGGTTTTGCGGGCACGTTGTGTTCGTCGGATCATCCAACGTTCGAGTTGCTCCAATTCGACATCGTGCATGATGTGTTTCTCAAGGAACTCGGGATGGTCCTTGAGGAATCGCTTAACTGTTGATGCTGACAGGCCATACTCGCTGCAGCTGCTTTCGTCGGAATCTTCGTAAGAGTTTTCTTGTCCTGAAAAAAAGAAAAACAAAAAGGTTAACTCAAAAAAAAGGTCTCAGACGCTAAAAAGAAGAAAATAACAGGTTTTACCATCTACCATAACTTTAAGTCGCTCAAAAAGTGTTTTTGTGTTGGTCAACAACAAACGGAATTTCTTATAGGAGAGAACAAATATTTCTACTAGACTAGGGACCTACAATTTACCGCCTATTCCGAACGGCAAAGTTGAGAAGCACTTTTTCATGGCAGATTGATACTCTTGGAAGTTTTGTCAGTTCTTCGTAAGAGATGAAGTAATAATTTTATGAGCACGAGTAGGACTCGCACCCACGACGTTCTGCTTAGGAGCCAACGCACCTAACAACTAAGCTACGGACAACTGCATAAGTCAATGAGTGTTTGTATCAAAAACTATACTTCATGGAGTAAAGACTTGTTTTTTAGGCACAAGTGTGAATGTTTTCTATGGTAATTGTTACCGAGAGCAACAACAGTGGCTCTTTGGATGCGGATTCATCGTGGGAAGCAGACTCAGACAAAAAGTCTTGAGCTTCAAATGTGTAAGCGAACGCATAACGACGATCCGAATCAAGGCTAAATTCGGCAACGAATGCGGATATCCCGATCAAGGCCAACACGTGCTAGGAGAAAATTCGATGTCAAACGGCTACAATCGCAAGAGATTGCTAGATCCTCTTCCGATCGTGTCTTCGAAAATCTCCTCAGAAGTCCTTTGCTGCCAGCATAAAATGTAGAAAACCAGTGGCAACACTGCCAAGCAGCAGATGCCACTAAGTTGTCGAATACGAGAAGCCTAGCTGCTGGTCGAGTTTAATTCAATGATGTAAACTCACTAATGTAAACTTCAGTAGGTTAATGATCCGCTTCGTTAGTTTCTCAAATCCCACGAAAAACATTTCTCACAGAACGCTGGTTCCCGTAATACAGCTGAACAATGTGGAGGCGCTGGCGCTGTTATGGTGCGAGTTTTTTTTTCATGAAATCTGCCGAGCGATGAATCAACCATAAGAACGCAAAACGAGTTTATCTACGAATAAGTTATAGTGCCGCTCTAATTTTTTGAGTTTAGTTCACTACGGCGTATACGTGTTTTTTTTTTAATAAAAACATTAAAACAGATATAATTAGCGTTTAAGCAAGGATATCATAATATAAGAAGAGGAAGACACTATCGGAAAACAAGGTATTCAAAATGAGGTTTATACTATCACCCAAACAAATTCCCCCAATGACGCAAGACCCGACTCTCTTTTCATTAACAAAACTTAATTTATCGTATTATGATCTTCTGCAAATATTTGCTCATCCTAAAGGCTTAAATCTATTTAATCAAGATTAATTCCCAACTGCTGCTGCAGCTGTTTGTGCTTTTAAAGTAGTCATCACGTGGTAAACGTGACCTCATGGAGTAGAGGTGCGATTTTATGGGTTCGGAGTTTCTTTTTTTTTATCTGGAAGCTCATCACCCCTTTTAAATCGGCCTTCTTATCATAAAGCTTACAGTCTAACATAAATGCGTCAAACGTTAGTCTCTATGGCAGCCCGAATCAACCTTTGTGAAAATTTTAATGAATCAAGAACTATTTGAACAAGATGAAATGTCTACACGCTTTTGTTGACGTTATTATTAGAGGGTGGGCGTGTTTTTGCGAATTGGGTGCTTACACCTAGTTTATGAAGTGTAAATTTCATGCAATTTACTTTGTTAATTATTGAAAATGTGTTAGTTTTCTGTAGAGGCGGCAAGAAGGAGGGGATGGAGGGTATTTGGGTGCTGAATTGCAAGTGGCAAGCAAAGATTATCGCAGTTGATTCGAATTCAAGTAATAGATGATGTACTTATAGGCATATCACGTCAATGATTGTCATGATTGGAGTCGTTTACAGGGGCCCTATTCTGTAATTCGTTTCGAAAGTCAATCCTATTCGAATCTGGGTCGAATTAACGCATCCGTTAAAATAATACGTTACTGAATTGTATGCTTGGCAATACCTCTCACGTTATCGAGTTCTGTATCGAGCTTTCTTTGGCGATATGTAATATCTCAAGACTTCAGGAAGATGCCAGTTTGGTTTCACGTTTTGGGAGCCACTCGAACGAGTCGCCCAAAATGGACCACAGACGTAGTGCTCGTATCGTAATCTTGCAATACAACCACAAAAAAACGCCCTACATTTCTATAAATTTCGAGATTAAAACGCTAATAATTCTGTTTTCGGACACAGTTCTTACATACACTCCGCTTCAACTGAAGAAGCACACAATTTTTCTGAAGTTTGTTGTCCATTTTTTCCTAACTTTGAACGTTAATGCATCATTTGATGATGCTAACCGATAGCTTATGATGTTGAGAAAACAAATCAAAAAGAATAATTTAAAAAGGACCACTATTTTTTCCCTGGCTCTCAGGCAAAGCTTTCCAGATTGAAAAACTCAGTTTTTTTTTGCGTCAACTGAATAAGCACAACTTTTAAAAATGCAAATAAAATCATCAAACGGAAAGAAATGAACAAGATGTTCTTTAAATATTTTCTTTATTGGTTATTTCTAGTATTGGGTACTAACACCTTCATTCTTGATAACTTCATAAATTCGGGCTGACATGGAATCGTATAGACTCTTCAAGTAGTCCAGCGAAATTTCTCTCCATGGTAACTTAATGGCTGCAATAAGCGATTCTCTGTACTCAAACTGACGGCCTGACTCATAAACTTTACTTACCAACAATCTCCATTCATTTCCGATAAGGTTCAAGCCAGGTAAATAGGGCGAACATTGAAGCAAATTAACATTCTGGTCCTGTATCCCACTTTTGACAGTGCGTGACGTTTGGATGGGGTCATTCTCATGTTGGAAAATCCATTTATAGGGTCCAAAAATATCGGACAATGAAGGAAACTTTCTTTCCAATATTCTTTTGTATGTAATTGCAGTCGGTTTTGATGTTTTTAGCTCAAGCTCAATAGTCCCATATTAGCTAACTGCTCCCCATATCATAACTCCACTTTTTCCACCATGATGCCGCGCTAAAAATCGTTCTTCTTTTCTCAAATCGTGAAAATAATAATTAAAACCATAATTAAGACATCAAAACTGAAACTCTTCTCATCCGAAAAAACCGCGTTGTGCCGCATATCTTTCCAACTCACATCGAGTCTAGAAAAACTTAAACCAATATCTTTTCGTTGCTCGTTTAGTGGTGGTTTCTTTTGGAGTTGCAATCGTTTTAAATGACCTGAGCTGTTTGGTACTCTGTGGACTGTTGAAACACCTGCAGTTACACCAACTTTTTGTTTAATTTTTACCGCGGAGGCACATGAACTAGAAGCACATCTCAAAATTGCTCGTCGATCAACCACCGTTTTTTTACCACCTTTCATGTTTTTCTCGTACAAACTTTTGTTTCTGAGGTACGAATAGACAACACTCCACTCACAAAGACTCCGATCAATGTTGGTAGCTATAGCACGCACGGTCAGTCTTTATTCTTTTAACGAATCAATCTTAACTCGTCCGATACTATTGAAGCTTTTGATCTAACCATCTTTTCATTAAATTTTAAATAAACGGCTAAATGTCACTTAGAACACCTCAATTTTTGATTTGGTATACCAATTAACTTAAAACTCTAAGAACCAATGAAGATAATGAGAGTGAAAGATCGTGTGCTTATTCAGTTGACGCAAAAAAACTCAGTTTTTCAATCTGGAAAGCTTTGCATAAGAGCCAGGGAAAAAATAGTGGTCCTTTTTAAATTATTCTTTTTGATTTGTTTTCTCAACATCATAAGCTATCGGTTAGCATCATCAAATGATGCATTAACGTTCAAAGTTAGGAAAAAATGAACAACAAACTTCAGAAAATTGTGTGCTTATTCAGTTGAAGCGGAGTGTATAAGAGTCTAGCTACTGTTTTTTCGATTTCTGGTAAAGTGCTTTGGTGACTTTTTTTTTGCTGCTACGCAGAACGCATGGGTTCGAATCCTGCTCGTGCCTATAAAGTTTTTATCTTTCACGGGTGCTGCCTCTTGCGGAGAACTGACAACACCTCCAAGAGTATCAATCTGTCATGAAAAAAGGGCCTCTCAACTTTGCCGTTCGGAATCGGCGTTAAATTGTAGGTCCTCTCAATTCTTCACACGCACCAGAGAATTGTTGATGAGAGTAAGCCACTTAGGCCTTGGCTCTTCAAGTTAAATTTGCATTGCTTTTGTAAGGATAACATTCTATGCGAGGTCGGTCGATTGTTGGGTCAGCTAGTGTTTTATATTTATAAGAACACTATCATGCTTGTAAACAAGATTAATTCTTACGTGTAAGTCCGTTGAAGTAAATGAGTTAATTTTGGTCCCACACTCACTTAAGATAACGTCGTTTATGAACCGGACAACTCTTCTTTATATGTTGTTTCTTTGTATCACTAAGAGATTATTGTTTATTTTTCCGTCAACATATTTTGTTTTGAAGAGCTCACTAATCATATCTTATCTAGTATGTACTTTTCTGAACAAATAATTGCCTGATAATAATTCACAACTTTCCAAACCAAAAATCCAAGGGATGAATATATTAGGGCTATAACCTATAGTAATGAGGAATTCATGAATTTGCAACAACTGTTCGTACGTGACACAAGTACTCATTTTGTTTTTCTCTAGTTTGCCCAATTGAATTCATTTCACACGACTGTGTTAATAAATATTCTGGCAAACATTCGCCTTCGTGTGTAAGATTTTCTTTTGTCGGTTAAACGATTTAATAGCATTCATCTCTTTACTCGAATATTTAATAATTCAATTAGACATTCATATTTTTTTTTTCCCCAACGAAAAGTGGAGTGTTGCCAAAAAACAGTCAACAAAAAATTCATCATTTATGATTTCGAATGTAACAAGTCTCTTCAGATTCAATACGATATTATAATTGCCTTAATAGGTTCATATTCATTTTTTTCTTTTTATTTACAACTTTCGATAACGTTCGGTTCTAATCGATAATTTTGATTCTCTTTGGGTTTCTGACATTTTTGTAGTCATGTGGGTTTTCCTATACGCGACGCGAGTGTGTGACTTGAATTCGAAATGCTGCCAGCATGTAATTAAAAAAAATTGCTCTATTACGTGTGGGTGGTGTAAGCATTTCAATTTTGAGACGTTTTTAATGAGGGCATTTTAAGGACTTGACTTTATTATCGTCTAGTGTGTTCTCTTATTTGATCTAGCGAATTTCTGGGATCTTTGGAATTCCGTTACACAAAAAATAATAAATGCGCAAAACAAACAAATGTTTATACTTGAGAGATTCCATGCAGTTTACAAGTCTCTGTGTGCTTTTTTATTAAAAGAATAAATTTCTATGAAGGATAAACATTTTTTCCCTCGACTTTAACATTCCTTCCAATTCACATAAACAACTGTTTTTTGCACGTCATTTCGAAAGAGTTACTAGCAGTTTTTGTTGATGGAAAATAATTTTTGAAATGTTTTCAATTGAATTTTTTCGGAATCAAAACAATGTTTATGTTTCCTGATGTTCAATCATCACTTTCCAAAATCGTAGTAGCAAAAAACAAAACACGAATGCAATGAGATAAAGTAAATTCTTTAATTTTTTTTTTTTGCATTTTGCGTCCCACTTAAGAGCACGTACAATCCAATCAACCTGTATAACAAAAACAACAATATTCGTGACATTTTGCGACAAATCAACTGATAACAATGTTTTGTAAATTTGTTAAGCCTACTTAAGCAAGAACAGTTTCTTCTGATTACACGTAGAACAAATATTTTCGTTGCATTTTCCATTGTTGGTGTTTCTGAACATTGAAATAAATCTGAGTTATCTTTTTTACTTCCATATTTGCACACATATGGGAAGGTTTTGTTTTCGTAAAAAAGTGTTCTATATCAAAATTTTGACACAATGATTATGTATGTGGGTCTAGCAATTGAGACCGTCCGAATCGGCATTTGGCATTAGGCGGTCTTTTGTATCTATTTTAACGACCAAATGATTAAAATTATAATTTTCTCCAATTACGGAATAAAGGCTTTTCCGTAATTGCGTCCAAAATCTAGAAAAAAACGACTTATCGTTGTGAAATTTAGATCGTTTTTCTGGTCGCAATGACTACATGTGCATTGCCAGTTAATTGGCGTCATAACGACTACTATTGTCGTTCCGACAGTTTCAGAGTGTTTCAAAAATATTCGTTTTCAATGGTTGATAGAGATCTTATAAACGCTAATTTTGATGCACAATTGTAAAACTGTGTCGAGGAAAATTGTTTGTAATATCGATTTGATATTGTGGGAAAATATTTGCGAATAATTTCTTCCAATAATTCGGCCTTCAAAAAAGATGAAACCCATTTCGATGAATAGAGTTCGACCAGACCTTTCTTTTATCATTCGATGGGTTTTGGAAGAATTTTTTTCTGTCTAAAATTTTGGCAAGGGGTTAATTATAAATTGAATATATTTCATAGTTCTAATCATCCTTAGCTTACTACTGAAAGCCAAACTCAATTCCGAGCTCTGGTTGCCGAGATATTTGCATTAGGATTATAACTCGGTAACCAGACCTTTTGAACTTGAAAATATAATGTGTTGGGCTGAGCAAAATGACTTAAAATTCAATCCTATGGAATCAAAATGTCTAGTATAGTCCAGTCAATGAACGAAAAAAATTGCCTTCACCTCAAAAAAAATCCAACAGTTTTGAAACTTGGCACACTTACTAAGGGATGTCTGGTGATGACCCAAAAAAAAGTCCCCAAGAATCCGACGTGAGCTCTAGCGGCAGTTAAGAGAAACATACGGTTTTTTCAGTTTTTCACTTTTAACTCAAAAACTATTTGTCGTATCAAAAAATTTTGTTCTACAAAATTAAAGCTCATTAAATTTTATAAAAAAAAGCTTTAATGAACTTTTTCGTATCTCTTATAGTTTATAAAATAACTCTAGCGGCAGTGAAGAGAAACATACGGTTTTTTCGGTTTTTCGGGTTTATCTTGAAAACTATTTGTCGTATCAAAAAATAATCTTCTACAAAATTAAAGCTTATTAAATTTCCGAAAGAAAAAAAATTAGGTTATAAATAACTCGACCCACATTGACGGAAAACAAGTAATTTTTTCATGCTTATCTTGGAAATGGTTTCTCGTATTAGTCCAGACAATAAACAATAAACATTCGCATAGAGCTGAAAATTGGTACAGAGCATTAGAACACCGATTAAAGTAAAATGTCAAAAGTCCCCAAAAATCCCATGCGTGCATAAGAAATTATTCAAGGTCAAATGTCGAAAATGTTGGTTTTTCATGCATATCTTTGAAACGGGGGAAGCTATCAAAAAAAGTATATCAAAGGCTTGTACGTCTTGTAATTCTCTAAAAAAGAAATTATGACATTTTTTTTCCTACGAGCAAGCGTTTAGAAAATATTGTATTAAATCTGCAGAGTTAAATATAAAAAAACAACATATTCGACATTTAACCTTGAATAATTTCTTATGCACACATGGGATTTTTGGGGACTTTTGACATCTTATAAAGAGAGATGTCTTTATGCTCTGTACCAATTTTCAGCTCTATGCGAATTTTGTACAGGGCTTAGGAGCTAATTATAAAAAAAATCGAAATTTTGAGTTTTGACCAAATTATGTTTTTCTTTTTTTTTCTGACAGCTTTAAAAAAAAAAAAAGTTTTTATATAGAAAACCACATAATCTATAAGTTTTCCATAGAAATTTTTTCAATCGGACTCACCGTTTAAGAGTAATACGCAAGAAACCATTATTTTCGACATTTGACACATTTTAAAATCGCAATATTTTCTAAACGCTTGCTCGTAGGAAAAAAAGTGTCATAATTTCTTTTTTAGAGAATTACAAGACGTACAAGCCTTTGATATACTTTTTTTGATAGCTTCCCCCGTTTCAAAGATATGCATGAAAAACCAACATTTTCGACATTTGACCTTGAATAATTTCTTATGCACGCATGGGATTTTTGGGGACTTTTGACATTTTACTTTAATCGGTGTTCTAATGCTCTGTACCAATTTTCAGCTCTATGCGAATGTTTATTGTTTATTGTCTGGACTAATACGAGAAACCATTTCCAAGATAAGCATGAAAAAATTACTTGTTTTCCGTCAATGTGGGTGGAGTTATTTATAACCTAATTTTTTTTTCTTTCGGAAATTTAATAAGCTTTAATTTTGTAGAAGATTATTTTTTGATACGACAAATAGTTTTCAAGATAAACCCGAAAAACCGAAAAAAACGTATGTTTCTCTTCACTGCCGCTAGAGTTATTTTATAAACTATAAGAGACACGAAAAAGTTCATAAAAGCTTTTTTTTATAAAATTTAATGAGCTTTAATTTTGTAGAACAAAATTTTTTGATACGACAAATAGTTTTTGAGATAAACGTGAAAAACTGAAACAAACTCCATGTTTCTCTTAACTGCCGCTGGAGCTCAAGTCGGATTCTTGGGGACTTTTTTTTGGGTCATCACCAGACATCCCTTAGTAAGTGTGCCAAGTTTCAAAACTGTTGGATTTTTTTTGAGGTGAAAACCTTTATTGACTGGACTAGTAATCTATAAAAACAAACTAGATATGAGCTATTTTTCAGTTGTTTCACTTGAGAGCAATACAATCATTGAATATGTTGAAAAAGCGAAAAACATTGGAATTATATTTAATTCATTACTTAGATCGAGTAATCAAATTCGTCCTGAACACGTCCGGTCTACAATCGCGAAGGTGTAAGATGGTTGTCACTATCTCAACATTACACACCAATGTCAACATAAATGACCCTTGCACTGTTGTAAATTGATTAAAAATGATAAAGGGTAACGGCACCCCCAGGGTAACGACAGACCCCAGTGTCCGGACGATTTTGCACCTTATGGGGAATAAAAGAGAAACCAAACACAACAACAAAACAACAGCAAAAAACAACAAAATACAGAATCAGTAACATTTTTCATATACAATACATACATATACGAAGTTTCAACCCGATCGAATGTATAATGGAAAAGTTATGGGTCGTTTAAGCTGCAACCGCTGCTGTTTTTTTAACAAACAAATAGTGGCAGACCTTGGAAAAATATACTGAGAATACTTGATATTGTGAGATCTTGTAGTCAAATGGAATTTGTTTCAATTAAAATATAGTGAACTTCCAATAACTGAAGAAAAAAATTGAGTTTAGCGTTTTTTGAATCGATTTTTTAAGTGTCCGGGACACTGGTACCAAAAATAGCGAAAATCTAGTCTCCGGACAGCTCCAAGGTTTTATTTTATTACTTTCTCTATGCTAAAATTTTTTTTGAAATCCTTAATTTCCTTGTCAAAAGTACTTATTTTTGTATCCAAAATAATCATCCCTCTGATGGATTAAAAGTGAAAAAAAAACTTTAAAAATTGTATTATCATTATTTATTCTCTGTCACACAAACACAATATTTTGAAATCAATGTAGTGTAAATCGATCGTGAAATGTCTACAGGTGAAGGGAATATTTTCCTTTTTACCGAAACCTGAACATGAGAATAATAAAACCAGGTTCATCCCTCCACCTCCAAAAAACAGTACATCAGTTAAGTGTTGAAGGATTCAAATTTCCGAGTGCGATTTGGTTGGGCTTTCAGGTTTGGAAAAAAGAAACAAGAACTAGTTAACCTTGAAACAAGTTAGTAGGTATTTCAAATACATTAAATTGGCATTGTTTAGCTGTGTAGGTAGATAGAGATCCTCTTCATTAGTCTCCAATTATTTTAAGCTGTTTTTTTTGAGTATGAATGCAAACAACTTAAACTAAGCATTACACGACATTAGATCGGAGAAATTAGGTGTTAGGCAAGCAGCAATCAAGTATGGCGAAGTGGGTTCAAAATCGTCTGGAGACTCTGTTTCGATCGTCCGGAGACTGGTCCCGATTGTGTTTTTTTATATTTCGTCTAAAATAACAATATCTAGGCAATATTTTTTTAATTAATTAGATGCCAAACAATCAAGAAATAATTATTATCAATGCAGAAAATGAATTGCTCTAGACTCGGAGACTCTATTGAAGATCGTCCGGAGACTCCGTAAAATCACCGTTTTTTAGAATTCATCCTTTTAAATCAATGTTTGAAGTTACTTTCAATTCATTCGTACACCAAAGCACTGAAAAATACCTATAGTCTAAGCGAAATATTAAGATTTGAATGAAACACTAACGCCCAATTTCTTCACAAAGTTCTAAGTTGCCTTTAAAACTCGATCTAGTGAATCTCGGTCTAACTTTAGAACTTAGTTTTTAGAATAGTTGGAACTCGGGCATTTCTTCACTTCCCTAGAACTCGATCTAAAATCATAACTGAGTTCTAAGCGCTTAGAACTTGTCATTTTTAGAACCTAGTTCTAGCATGTTTTTAAAATTTTTGAGTCACCCGGCAGTAATTTTTGACACATATTTCCTTAATTTCAAAACAAAATAAATATAATTTTTGAAGTTGCGCTAATTTCTTATTTGTTTTTGTACTGTATGTATGTGTGTACGGTGTAGCTATGTACGTTAATTTTGGTTATGTTCGTGGCGTGTTATGGCGTTTTTAATTGGCAATCTGGAAGTGAAAAAAAGCATTCTGAATGCTCTCAATTTGGCAAAAGTGACAGTTCTGATTTTAAAACCAGAATGCTTTTTTCAGATTCCAGATTGCCAACTGAAATCGCCATTAGTTTGTGTGTTGGCTGTTGCGCAGAATCGAATCCAACTCGTGCCCGTATCCCATAAACTGTCAAGAAAAAAGTACTTCGCCGTTCAGGATCGGCCTTTAGGTTAGGTTAGGTTAGGTGATAAGGGGTGTGCACAGCGTGAGACTGTTGAGTACACGGGGGCCTACTGGTCCATTGTGATCCCCTATAAAAGAAATAAAAGTTAGCATCGATGCTCCTCAATTTTGCCGATTAACGTAGACTTGCTCGTTAACGAACCAGCCTGTGGTATCTATAAATTTCCTCATGTTTGCCATTGAGACCTGTGCTAGATCATCCAGTTCTCCAACAAACCTGTTTTTTTCGAAATGACGGAGTCGGCTAGTTTGGAGGTTCAGACAGTCACAGAGCAGGTGTTTAATGGTTTCTTTTTCCTCCTCATCCTGACAGCTCCTACAAAAATCGGGTGCCAATGGCGCAATGACCTGTTAGTACACCTATCAAGATTTTAATGTTCTTTTTACTCAGCGATAGAATATACCGAGTTTCCTTTCCATTTGTGTTAGGCCATAAACTTCTAGAGATTACGCAATCGTCCCTGGGTTTCCAGGAGTTATTGATTTTCTCTTTTAATTTAAGGTCTATCTTCCTCTTGAGTACCCCAATCGGGACGAGTGGTCCCCTAACTGAATATAGGATCGGCCTTTAATTGTGCATCACATGCATTCAGAGAATTGTTAATGATAAGTGGCTTACACTTAGGCTTTGGCTTTCGTTAAGCTGTCGCCATCGCCGAAGTATACTTCACTGACCATTTGCTAACAAGATTAGCATCATTTGATTCTGATGCAATGCCACCAGATTCCGACGTATTAAATATGACTCCTGCAGACGATTCCCATATCCCATGCTCTCTGGTTGAAAAAAAACCCTAATGACGCCGTCTCAAACCGTCAATTTTCCACCGACAGCTCATGTGTGTACAGCTTTGTCCACCGAAACAAAGGTGCCGCGGTCGTCTGACAACACCAACCATAATTCATTACCAACAAATGCTACAAAGTAAATGCCAATTTTTCCCAACGAACGGTCGACGCTGTGTCCAATATGAAATCAGCTAATTCGTTGAAAAAAAAAAAAAATTCTAATAAATCGAAGTTCTAAGGCACTAGACCCCCGAATTCGAGGGTCTAATTTTATCGAAGTTGTAACTATAACTTGGTGAAGAAATGACTTAGAACTCAAATGAGTTCTAAAATTTCACTAAACCGAGTTTTAAGGGCTAGAACTTTGTCAAGAAATCGGGCGCAACAGAAATAAAGATATTTACATCGAAAGTAAAAAAAAAGTAATCTGTCCGGAGACTGGTACCGTTTCCAATCGTTTACACTTTTTGTAATTTTTATTTAAACAACTTGTTGCTGCAAAACAAGCAACTATAAATTGAACCCATCAAACTTTTACTAAAAAACAGATAAATTAAATTTTTGTTTCAAAGTAGCATTTTTTTCAGCACCAACCTTCACATTTTATAACTGACACAAAATTTCAATTACTTAACACAAACTACGCACAAAATATAGACGAACCAAAAATAGTGTGATTAGATTATACTTACTGTTCCTAGGCTTCCATATCCTATTAAAATTATGCACAATATTATTCCACATACTGACTATCAAGTCAATTAAATTATCCACATATGACAATCTCATTCATTCAAATGAATTTATCGCCGCAATAACCACAAAATAATAAACCAAACAAACTCAACGCCACAATAAGCTAATCACCATTTGCCTTTTTTTTTGTTTTCACTGTCAAATTCAAATAGAAAAAACACCATCAGGCATTATTGTCGATTTGAGCCTACAAATTTGTCAGAAAAATAAGCCAACTCCTATATTTCGTCTGCACTCAATTGGAATTACAATTTTCCACATCAAAAGTAATTTAGCGACAAATCGAATTGCAAGTGCAACCCCAACCGAATGGCACTGTGCACTTTTTTGTGTCTTCAAAAGTTGGGAAAATCGAGCACAAAATGCAAAAAAAAAAAACGCCGGCACTTCAAACCGATGCGATGGCACGAATAAGCCAGAAAATGAAAATCCAAATCACGAGGAAAAATAGCAAAAAAACACTTAAAATCTAAATAAAGACATAAAACAAACAATATTAAATAGATGGCGCAAAAAGCTAATTTCAATTTTTATTGTGATATAATTAGGTCTTAAGACAATAACGGCACTTTCGATTTTGTAAATACTCGCGTCGGGAAATGTCAAAAGGAATTTGATGTTTCTTGTTTTTCGATTGACGAGGAGGCTTGTTCTAGATACCGGAGGAGCGAAGCTATCGCGTGTGTTCAGTTCACTGCGAGGGGGCGGGCGATAGAACTTATCATTTAAACTTTATCACAATGATTGACTTCCATATTGTTAGCAGAGTGGCATGACGGTGTGTGTGATGGAGGAAGTCAGACGGAATCGGAAATGAACTGAATTCGCGCTGTTCGTTAGAGTCGAAGAAGAAAAAGTTGTGTTCTCGTTCTTTTCTTTTGTATGCAATCACTGGCAGGTGAACGCTAAGATAACACTTTGTATCCGGTTCGCTGTGGATACTCCATATTCCACGGAAACACGTTTGCTTGCTTTTCAATTCGAATTGTATCGTTTTCCGATTGAAGGACTACAACACTACAACAACAGCAACAAACAAAAAAAAAACCTCAGTGGCTCGTAACTCGTAACGAATGGGCTAACAACCGTTCGTTGGCTTCTAGACTCGCCAACGATCAACAGACGAATGGGTTGTGCTGGCGGTTAGACTAAGGTACACCGAGCGAGACTGTCTCTCATCGTGTCTACTCTACACTAAGGTGTGTATGGACGACTGGGGTTGTTGTTTAGTCGAGGTAGGGAACACGGAGGGAACCAAAGATAACCAAAGAGAATTGAGTGAGAAAAAGATGCGAACGTTAGACTGACTTGAATGGAACTAAACCAATATTGGCTATCGAATTGGCCAGATAGATGATACAGAGAGAGTCATCGTTGTCTACTGCTCGGAGGAAATACTCTCGAATGTGGGGAATTCGTTATTTTGTCGTTTGGCGATTGTGGGGCACTTGCTGTGCGAAAAGGAATCACTTTGCGGTGATGATGGTGGCGCAAACGATAATGATGATGATGGTTTTCATATTTGGCTTTGGTGTGTATTTTTATTTTGTTTTGTTTTGATTTGTTGGCATTTGGTGTTTTGGTTTTTTTTTCTTCGTTTTGAATAGAATGCATTTGGTGGGAATGGGAACTTTGCTAAGAAAAAAGCGGTTTCCTGAAGAAGAACACAATTTCCTAAAAGTCGTTCGAGGACGAGGGGCAGATAAAAAGGAAAAAAATTAATCTGTTGGATTTTTATTTTAGTGCTCGAGTAATATCCGGTTGGTTTGATGGGATGTAGCGAGCACTGGTGGCGAGACATTTATCTATCTCCTAAGTGTTGCGGAAATCTTCTTGAATTACAACATTTCACAATTGCGAAATGTAAAAAGTAAACAGAGAGCGGGTTTAAAATTATAAGTCGGTCTAATTAGAAGTTATTAATAAGTTATCAATTTGCATGATGTCAAGGCGGGAGATTACACTTTGAAAGTAATTTTGAATTGATTTGATTAACGAAGTTTCTTTGACGTGTGAATTAATAATGACAATCTGGAGGACTTGAGCTTAACTGGGTGGTTGAATAAAAAGACGATTGGGAGAGAAGCCAGATGTGACCATCGTTTTTTTTAAATTATCTTTGGACCTTTTTTGACATGGACTTGAAGCAGCTCCAGCAGTCGTTTTTTTTATGTTTGTTTGAAAGGTTGATTCAAAGGCTTGGGAAGCTGACAAAAAGACGAAAAGGGTAAAAACTTAATTAAGATTGTAGGAGGACTTCATCTGGTCTTAAATGTAATGGGAAAGTTCTGCCAACAACGGTGTATTCCTTTTCATGACGGACTCAAACCATTCAAAAAGGTGCTTTAATCTAAGCAGTTGTCATTGCGCAGTGGTTATGTGCGTTGCGTGTTAAACCCTTGGTCAATAAGACTTTTACCGAGCAACAACAGAGTATTCGAAGGGATCATCAATAGAATCTGCAGGTTAACACAAACACAAGCAGTTCAGGTTCAAGGCGAGACGTGACACCATTTGTCAGGTCTAAGTTAGTTTCTGATATCCAATGGAATAAGTAAAAAGAGCAATGCATGGTTGCAGTTCTGGTTAGTTTAAAAAAGGCTTGGTTGAGGGCAAGCATCGCCGCGGCTGCGGCTGCTTTTCAATCGAGACGTAGGAACTCGCACAAGACGAAACAGAGCTCCTTCGGTTCCGGCAGCGGAGAACGAGTTCTGATAAGCAAAATGAAAAATAAATGAATTAAATAATTAATTTCCCTGCTACCCAATATATAAGGGTTCCAATCCGTTCTTAGTGATTGGTGTGTTATCAGCCATTTAAATCTTACTTTAGTCTATCCGTCCTTTTCAGTGCTCTTGTCATTGTTCCAAAATGTAAGTGTTTTCCCCTGTTATCATGGAAGGTAAGGTTAGGTTAGGTTTACATGGCTGAATTACTTCACACTTAGACCCCGAGGGCCCATTGTGATACCACATGAATCTAGGGTACTTCCTACTCGTACAAAGCAAAAGAGACTTTTTATGTCAGTGCTGGCCAGTTCGCTGGTGTCTTATGTAGAGTGCAGGGTATTGTTTACTCTTCCTCTTCGTTCATGCAGATTCTGAAAAAATCATTTGAGAAGACGCCAAGCCATAAGGCATGACGTCCTAAAAGGCAGTGTCCAGTGTTATATGCCATAACTGTTTGGTGGCCGTACAATAGTGGGAATGTAACCTATTGCCATTGAGGCAAGATAAGCAAAGTAGTTCCATTTTTAGCAAGTTCATCAGCTTTGTAATTTCCACGAATATCTCTGTGACCCGGCACCCAGGAGAAGTGAATGTTAAACTGCTGTGCCATATCCATGAGAGATGATCGACAGTAAGGGGCAGTTAAGAATTTGTAGAGACAGAATCAATGGATTTGAGGGCTGCTTGACTGTCAGAGGAACACGTAAGACGGAGTGAGAGGCTAAGGTTAAGCTTTTCATGAGTACACTCCGCTGATGCCTACACCTTCCTTAGTTTTGGATCCACCAGTGTAAAAGTGTATGGATCATCCATAAGAACTCTTTAATCTTTAATTGCTTTTGATGGTATGGAGACCCGAAAGTTTTTGCCAAAAGTCAATTTAGGAACGGTGTAGTCAATGTACTTGGGCATAGAATTGAATGAGTTCAAAATTATCGAGGTTCCAAAATTGTTATTCTTCGATTGTTATTCTTCGAGAGACGGATGGCTGTGCTCAGTGCTCACAGCAGTTTGATTCCTAAATATATCGAGGGGTGCTAGATTAAGTAAAATGTACCGCCGATCGATGGTGTGGTCCGTAACAACCCGGTAATGCATAGGCAAACTGAGCATTGGACTTTTCAGAGTTTATTGCAGTTTACTGCCTTATCCAAGGCAGCCCACCATATCGCAACCCCATATGTTAGAATCGGTCAACCGATGTATATGGCCAATAGGTAATCCGGGGTTGAAAACCCCATTTGCACCCTATGTCTATAATCTAGTAAAATCGAAGGGGCAAACATAACATATCAAACGAAAGCATTTTTTTGCGGTGACTGTTTATTATTAACCAAAATTGTATACTTATTCGGTACTGAAATTGTTTAAAACAATAAATTAATATTTAAAAAAAATTTTGTTATTAAAACAAAAACAATTGGAAACTTCAAATCACAGTTGCATCAAACAGGTCTTGTGCGCAGGGTGTGTTCGCGAAGATATGTCAGAAATGTCCTTAAGAATTAAGGTGGGTTCACAGTGGTGTTCACATTACACAAATTCAACACGACAGAAGTTAATACAAAATTTTTGAATTTGAGTCCCCTTGCGTGAAGCATCAATGTACTCGAATTTCGAGAGCTGGGCCGACTAATAACAGTTAAAATGCTAAATCCCGAGGTTAAAAATAAATTTAACTACTTTAACCCTAGTTTACAAATTGGGGTTCGCGCGAACCCCAGAGCATGTTTGAGAGCTCATAACTTTTGATCAAATCATATTTTTGACCTATGACAAAAACTCAGTTATCAAAATTCCTTTGTCCTTACGTTTTTTGTCTTTTTTCCATCACAGCGGTTTTTGAAAATTTTTGGAATTTTTTTCTGAAAAAAAAGTCACAAACCAAACTTGGGGTTCGTGCGAACCCCAATGCTCAAAATGGTATACAAAAAATTTTTACTAAACACGTATTTTATTTGAAATCAATATAGACATCAAAATTATAAAAAATATGATTTACAAAATGATGATTTTCAAATAAATATGATAAGAACCTTATAGAAAACTGAGTCATTCTGGAATCATGGCAATTCCGGGAGGCATTTTACGCGTGGCGAAGACAAACAAATTTTCCACAATCAACATTACATGTTGTTTTTCTGTTTCTTGTCTGAAGATAAACAAATCTTTTAGAAAACAATTTTTTGCGTTCACATTATAAAGTATGTACGTAATGTACGAGGAAGTCTCTCGCCAACTTCTCGAATAATTGGCAAATTTTTTCCCATAATGCAAAGGGCATCCAAACTAGATTGAGAGATTTCTTTGCATTGAAGGCTGTGAGAAGTCATCAAATTCAAGTTCCATAAGCTCCCTTAGACACTGAAAAATTAAAACAACGTGAAAACAAAAACTTGAAATTATAATGTTAAAACTTACTTTTTTTTAATCTTCAAACTTTATTTTCACGAATTTACACAAAATTTTTATAAATTTTTGGAAAAACCAAACATGTTCTACACACCTCAACTCTCATCTCAATGAAGAACGAAAAGAAAAATGCATTGCCTAGTAAGTAATAAGCAATTAGAAATGATTAATAACTGTGGGGTTCGCGCGAATCCCAAGTTTTTTTATTCACGTATTTTGCGTATCGTAAACTAGGGTTAAAGTTAAAAGTCACCTCCTTTTTTACTGCGTTGCTAAAAAAAAAAAATTAATTGCGTCAGCTGCAAGAACTGAAATACGTAATCCATTCAAGTTGAACAAATTTCACTACTAAAATTATTTTCAACCGTATCTGGCTACAGTTCACCCTATATTAGGCAGACCTCGGGCCTTAAACAAAACTACGTGACCCTTTTAGCATAAAAAACGAATTTAAATTAATTTAAAAAAGCCACGCTGACGTTGATTTTATTTCGTCTAACTTAAATTCCATCCGTTTACCAAAAATACAAAACTTATCAAGGAATTCCTTGTTGTTGTTGTCATACGCAAAAACTCCATAGATGAGTACAATAACCAAAATCGAAGAACACATGGTTTTGATTTATTTGATTTGCGTATATGCCTGGCATTTGGTGTGACGCAAATTGCCAAAAAATTACTTTGACAAATATTACACAAGACGTTCGACATTGTTCAAAAATTTATAACACAAATTGTCGCCATTATCATTTCATTAAATTATTTTTATTGTGATGGCATTTGAATAGACGACGAGACGAAACAAACATTTCGGTTAGATCAATATTTTGTGCAAGTGTAGCAGTTTTTTATTCTTTTGAAGGTGAAGGTCTTAAATTTATGTATCTACACGCATTAACATATGTATCGGAGACGAAATCAACGGTATTTTGATTCATTGTGAGATATAAATATTAGCAATATTTCGGCTTATTGGTTTTTATTTATGCATTTGCATTAGTATGCAGAGAACAACACTCTCGAAGCACCTCTCGGTACACACAATCAAGTGTTTACCCAACCAACCCGTGATCTTTAAAAAAAGTATCAAACCTCATATTTACAGTGTCAATAAAAAGTTTTCCGCTTCATTAGAGAAATAAATACGATGTTGGGTCTTTTTGTCTTTTTTATCATCAAATTTATCAGACATCAAGTTGTCTGAGTGTCTTTTTGTCTTTCATTCAATAGAAAAAGGGGTCTGAATTTTTCTAGACACCACTGTAAAATCAAATTTTTTTTGACGAACATCACGTTAAGAAAAATTATTCCCCAAAGTAAGAGCACTTCGCCAGTTAAAAGGTATCATGATTGTAAATAAAGTACCTTTCAAGCTATACGATACGACCCACCCTACCCCACAAACGTAGAGATTTCAGGAGGTACGTGCTTGTCTTCAAGTAAAGGCACCAACGTGTCTGACACATTTTATGTAGCTTATCGTTTGAAGGTTTCTTATTTTTTTTTATAACTCCTTTGTTGTTAAATCAAAACTTCCGAATTTGTTTTCGATTTTTTTGAAGACTGTGTAGTATGTATAGTTTTTATGTTGCTGATTTATTATTGAATGTTAAACGGCTATTAAAATTGAAATCATTCAAAGAATGAGAAATGCATGGAGCATTTTTTCGAATTTTATAGCTCATCGATTTTTTAGGGAGCGTCAAGGATGTTATGATTTGAATTGAATGCTTTTAAGTTTTACAAAAGACGCTGCTTGTTTCTTCTTTATTTGATGCAATTATTTGGTTCTTACAAAAGAAGTAAGTATACGCCACAGTGTCCGGAATGTGTTCTTGTTTGAGTTTTTTGTACTTTTGCTTTGACAGATGCAAACAGTTTATGTCCAAAACGAATGTTCTTGATCTAACAATCGCATTCAAATAATAAATTGAATGTACAAATAGTACTTCTTCCATTGAATATGAAGGAGAGCTTTTTCGTCGTGACTATTTTGCCAAAATAAGAAATGGTGTGTGAGACTATCTGTCAAGTTTCATTTATGTTTTATTGCATTTTTAAGATTTGCTTTGGGTTAAGTACATTTCGTCATTTTGATGTATGCATGAGTTCTGAGTATCCAAACATCAAACTTGATGTGTAAATCTGTCTGAATTGTCAAAAGAAAATGATTTTACTCGTGTAATATGCTTTTTTCTGTATTCAAGGTCGTTGGTTTACAAATTTTAGACAAGGATACAATTTCACTAGAATTCGCTCTTAAATGATTAAATTCTGTTGAAGACAAAGATAAAAACAAAAATTCAATCGATGGCCATTTAAGGTACTTAATTGACTGCCGTTAAACTTTTGATTGGTTTTTGATTTGTTTTATTTCTTGGAAACTGATAAAAAAGTTTCTTGGCAGGAATCTATACATAGTTTCAAATGCTGTTAACACTTGACTTGTTAAAAGGAAGAGAAGTGTAGTCATTCTCGTTAATTTTGAAAGCATCAATGTAGTACAAAGAATTTACGTAGTAATACAAAGATGACTGAGAATTCTGTCTATCTGTTTATAATGTCGTCTGTTATCGTGTCAACAGCTTAAACCATTGGTTCGAATATCTTCAAATGTGGTATTCACGGTAGTCGGTTTTATGTATGTATAAACTAATTAACCTGACGATCTTTGGTGCGTCCAATACTTTATGAAACAAGAGTGAAGCCAAAAATAACTTTCTTTGAAACCACATAATTTTAATTTTTCATTACGGACTTGAAAATAAAAAATATTATTCTTAACTCTAGATAACGTGCGCCGTATATCAGGTTTTCCAAAAGGGACTTGACAATTTTAAATTTAATTTCTGAACGCACCTTTTTCACTTGACATCGAACTGTCATTGTAATGTCATTGGTAAAGAACACGAGCAAGCAACGTCAGCATATTTTAAAAATTGTCTACCGAAATTCGGGGTCGGTAACCGCAACTTTAAGAGCGTTAACTCTAATTTTTGGTCTTAATTCTCGCTCTAGTAGATAGGCAGTCAAATTTCGTTGTGAGATGTTGCCGTGACAGTGAAACAACGGGTTGGTTGAAGTGTCGAAAATAAAACTGTCATTCAGGCGAGCATAGCAAACGATGATCCAAATCAGTCAATTCCATCGCGGTCTGAAAAATTGGACATCGCTCAGACCACATTACCGATTATTTTTAATCCCTCCTCCAGTCCCTCACAGAACAAACAATTCCTCGGCCAATCACGACATGGGTGATGTGAAGGGCACCACTACGTCAACGGCCTAGAAGCAATGCAAAAAATGTGGCATTCTGTGTGCCACCGAATCGGACCTCAAAGAACACTACTCCACTATTCATGGCGCTCCAAACCCGTGACGATTGTATGAACTCAGCCGCCGCCGAACATTCGGCATCAAAAGTTTCGGAACGAGGTCAATATCTTCCATTGGCACCCTACATCAAAAAGGAACCTCCAAGCTCGGACATTCTCTCATCAAAATGAAGGAAAAGTGGTACGTATACGCCACAGTGCATTTTTCTCCAAACATGTTTGTGCTAACAAAAGTCGATTAGAAAATTGTAAGCTTTATTAAAATTATGAAAAAAGTCTTTTTGACTTCTTCTCAGCTTCGATTCCAATACTTAGGTATGCTAACGTAGCAGCCGGCAAAGGGTTTTTTAACTAACATTTACACATGTTATTCTCAATACTAATTTTTGTATAATAAACGAAATTAACTTTAGAGAACACTAGCCGTGTTTTATTGGGAACTTAGCTTAGCTCAGTAATAGGAATAAAACGCTATAGTCAGTTTTAAACTGAGTTTCGTTCACCAGAATATCAAATATCGAAAGCTTTCAAACGCCATCTTGAGACCTATCTGAAAGCAATTTTTACTTGCGACATATAGAGTATATGTTACTTGCGACATATAGAATATATGGCAAGTATTGAATTCGTAAAAAAAAAAAAAGTTGAGATAATGATGAGATATGACATTACGATGATAGAGAATTCAAAAAAAGTGGGTCCGGCGATTCCGTCCGATGTCTGTCTGTCTGTCTGTAAACGCAGCTACAGCCTTAACCACTGGTCCGATTGACTTCAAACTTGAAAATTAGAGGTTTGAGCGAATTCGCGTGGGTCGTTTTTTTGATTTTTTTTTAAGATCAAAATTTAGGGTAGCCACCATACGATTTTTTTGGCCAAAAACCAAAAGTTTCAATTTTCTCAAAAACGGCTCCTACGATTTTTTTTAAACTTCCTCGAAAATTTTTGTTCAAAACTCTGATGTATTTTATGTAAAAAAAATATTTTTGTATCGCTCCAAAACGGTACCGCCCATAGAACCGTTTTTTTGTTATCAGATTTTCCCGAAAAATAAAAGTCCGATCAGGGTACGTTTTTTTTGAAAGTACGTTAATATAGTTAAATTTACATTTTGTATTCGAAAAAATTTCAAAATTTTTTTTGTATTTTTAAAAAATATTTTTAAACTTTTTTTTTCAAAATTCTGTATCTCAAAAACGGATCAATATTAAAAATTGAAACTTACTTGTAAAATGTATAGTTGCACATTCTTGAATACTGCATAACCAAATTAATTTTAAGACATTTTCGAAAAATTTTATATACAAAAAATTAATTAAAAAAAAAACCGCTCCGACGATTTTTAAATTTTTTTTTTGAAAAATAAACAATTTCTTAAGAAATCATACGACATCAATTTTTTTCAGATAGAATCTTTTTTTCAGGTACATATTTCAATTTAAATTTTTATTTACGAATATTAATTTTTTTTATGAGTTATAATTTTTTTTATGAGTTATAATTTGGAATACAGGAGCAAGTTCGTACGACCGAGTCGTGCACATTTTTTTTACATGAGTTTCTATAGTGAAAAACTATTTTCTTCCAAAAGGTTTTGACATTTGATTAACGAAAAACTCAAGTGTCGAATTGCTGAAACCTTATCTTCAGGAAATTCCTAACTAAAATTCCTAACTTATTTTTACTCAGTTTTCGATTGTTGTTGTTTCACATGTAATTCCTTTTACTGAGCTGAGCTAAGTTCGCAATAAAACACGGCTTATATATAAGTTTTCCAGTAGGGACTTGAGTACTTTGAATTATGAACGTACCCTTTCACTAATCATCGAACTGTCATTGTCAAATTGTAACGAAGCGTCACACATCACGTCCTACCACCCGACCAACCGCCCATCAAAAATATAAAAAAAAGTGGAAACAAATACAACTCAGTGCATCCAGACTATAAAACAACGATTAGCCGTACCGCCCGGAGTATAAATCACCTTGACTCATATACAGGTGACATCAACGAAGGCAACAACATAAATACACATATTTTTAGTATTTACATTTTTTTCTTTTTATAATTCACTTGTTGTTCTTACAGAGAAGTTGCCAAGTAGAAATGAAATAAAGTAGGAAATTCGAGCAACTTATTCCTATAAAGGTAGTTGTTCTCCCACCGCTACAAGTTGATTCGCAACGAGTTTTGGTGCTTAGGGAAATAAAAATTATTTATAATTTTGACCTTATATTACTTCTTTTGCTTTTTTTTTCCTCGTTCCAAGATTCCCCCTCACTTTGAGGCTGCGGCTAATTGACCTCCTTCCGAGAATTCCCCTCACTTTGAGGTAGCGGCTAATCTACCTCCTTCCGAGAACCCCCCTCACCCTGAGGCTGTGGCGAAAGGACAGTTTAGCTCCTTCCGAAAATCCCCCTTACCCTGAGGCCGTGGCTATAGGCTGTTTACCCTCTTTCCGAGCTTCCCTCTCATTCGAGGCCGTGGCGCTAGAGTACTTAACTTATTATACCTATAAGATTAGTAGTATACAAGATTTTTAACAGAATTGATATGTTCTTTTAAATTTAAGACTGAAATTGTTAAGAAAAAAGGTGAAATAAGAAGAAGTTAAAAATTAATTGGAAAGATTTCGGTGTTTTCATTAGACTGAGTTTTACAGTGCTTTCCTCAGGCAGACCTTGGATTCCGACGAGTCAACCCCAGCCTGTGTAAATTAACCATCACAAAATAGTGAAATCAACATTTTCATCATGGTAAAATAAAAATACACGAATTAGCAACGTCTGCAAATTATACATATTTGGTACGAAAATTCGGAGTCGGTAACCGCAACTGTTTTGAGCGTTGGTTTTAATTTTCGGTAGCAATTCTCGCTCAGGTAAACAGTCAATAATCTGCCCTATCGAGGTATTTTTCGGAGCGGACAATTTTCCGTAACGCAAATATGGTCGGAGGTTAAATTTGTATTCGAGCTAAATGTCATCGGACAAAAATATTGCAACGCATTATTTGACATGCGATGGCTTAAAATTTTTCTATTGAGACGTGCAAAAGAAATAAGGTTATCGATTAAGACATGTAACTTCTCATATATGTGTTATTTATTGAATTGAATTTTGAAATGAATGAATTTCAGTACACTGAACCAAAAAGGTACACATATTGATAAAAAAGGTCATCTATATGATGTAGAATTCATCAATTTTAGTCCAGTGAACCTTTTCATCCATATGATGAAGCATTGTTCATTAATATGATGAAAATTTTCAGCGACAAATTTCGATCATCATTCATCAAATTTGTTCATCAATATTATGAAAAATGATGAACCAAATTTTGATTTATTTGTACATCAAAATGATGAATTATTTCATCGATCTGATTATCGTATTCATGAATATGATGAAAATTTAAGCAAGTAAATCATCAATGTGATGAATGCATTCATCATATTGATGTTTTTTTTTTCAGATTGATGATCGTATCATCGTATCATAACCAAAAAAAGCATTTACGATTCAGGAGCGTAATTTACGATCAGCCAGTTATCAACTACGTAAATTATCCTTTTTGTTTCCCTCCCCCCCCACACCATCCCCGTTTCGGGGGGTTCTTGCCTCTTTTTCTCTCTCGGTACTATATTCTCCCTTCCTCTCTCTCACCTCACCGACCAATCTCCGTACTTCCTTCTCATTCTGCACTGCTTAGTGGCGACTATTTTTTTTTTACAAATCCGTCACTCTGCACTGCTGGGATTCGAACCCAGGCATGAGAATGCACGACGGTCTCTTGATCGGCACCTCTACCCACTGAGCTACTTGACGCTTTATAAAATTGGAATTGATTTTCGACCGCATGAAAACTAGGGAATAAATAAACAACACAAAACGTTTTTCTTTTTCAGGAAATATTGTCGTAATTTACGATTCAAGAATCGTAACAAAAAAAAACAGTTTGGATTCAAAAGTAGTAAAATGCGATAAGAATTCATGATTTAATAAACACCTATTTTTTAATTCAGGAAATATTTTTGTAAACTACGATTGTCTAAGATCGATTCGTTCATTTAGCTTCAAGAGCTTTGTTTTTAGAATATTGAGATCATAAATCTCGATCTTTGATTTTGTAAATCAGAATTATTTAGTCGTACAATTTATATCATGCTCCAAATGTTTAAAATTACGAATACAAAATTTGTAAATTGCTCTTACAATGGAAATCTAAAATCATGACATTTTTTCGTAATTCTCAAATTATACATTTTTGTAAATTTAAACGGAATAAAGATTGATTTACAATATTGACTCTCATTTTACGAAAAAAGGGGGATGATTTACAAAAAAAAGATTTTTCATAATTTACGACATAGAAATTCGTGATTACTGATTTTTCATTTCTTTCCGTGAATATGATGAACATTTTTCATCAATTCAGTGAATATTTTCATCAATAAGATTCACATTTTCATCATATTGAAGATCGTATACATCAATATGATGAACATTTTTCATCAATTCAGTGAATATTTTCATCAATAAGATTCACATTTTCATCATATTAAAGATCGTATACATCAATATGATGAACATTTTTCATCAATTCAGTGAATATTTTCATCAATATGAATAATAGGATTCATTCATGCAATGATACTATTCATAAATAAAAAGCGTTTATATTCTTCTTCGTACTGATGATCGACTTCATCAATATTGAGGTATATAATGGACATGATGAAAACACAAGTCTGTTTTGTTCATCAATATGATAATCATTTACATCACCTAATTTTCTTCCAAATTCAAATTGAAGTCGATTTTTTGATGATAGTCTTCATCAATATGATGAAATAAAATTGTCATTTAAATATGATGAATCAATTCATCATATTGAAGAAGAAATCATCAATGGGATGTAAAAACATTTTTGTTCGTCAAATAGATGCTTTCATCCTATTGACGAAAACTTTTGATGAACTGATGAACTAAATTTTTATCAAATTCTGCCGAAATTCTCCCAAAAAAAGTTGATGAATGCACTTTCATCTTATTGATGATTGGTTCATCCGTCATCAAAAAGTTTTCATGAATTTATACATAATATGCAAGAAAAGTACATCTTATTGATGAATTACAGTTGATGAACGCCATTCATCAATATGATGACGGCTTTTTTTTTCAGTGTAACGTTAACGTTTTTTTTTTACTTTCTTACACCAATGCAACTTAATAATAAGCAATAAAACACACGAAAACATTGACTATACATTTCGATTAAAGATATTTAAAATCGATGAAAATCGATAAGTCTTAAGAGGGCCATCACTAATTTGTAATGTCAAATTCGCTTTTGTTTTTCAAAAGCTGAATTTAATTTTCTTATTTCAAAAATACAAAACAAATTGTGCTTGCTCTTGCTGGCAGCTAACTTATGCTGGACCTAAATATGACATGCCCTCCGTGGCCACTGAAATGGTTGGTTATCAATACCAACGATTGTACGAGCATGGATCGACAGGAATTTACGAATGCAATTCAAGGTTAGTCTTGGATTTTTTTGGGCTCCATCAAATAAACGAATTTCTGCTTTATTTAGACGTAAATCGTGTTGTCCAGCAGCCTCTTCAATCGAAATTACAAGTTTTCAAAACATCGAGGTCAATTCCATACTTTGCCTAACTGGCAAGAAACGGTTCAAAGGAGCAACCATCGAAATGCAGCAGATTGAATTTCCAGCATATACGAATTTATGGCCAAATTTTCGTAATAGTGTAGCGGCTTGTTTGAGAATCTCTCCCAATGAAATGGATGTGGATTCAACTTGGATTGTTTTAACGAAAAGGCCCCGACCGAAGTGACAACCGACCATGCTGGTTTTCCTGAGGGCTGAGAAGCCAGTGCCAGTGGTTCATTTGTTAAGTGTTCAGAAAAGTAGAATAAAAAAGTGATTTTAAAGATAGTGTAGGCATTTAACTTTATTACGTTTCTGTTGCTTTTTTTCTCTATTTAACAACTTGTGTCTATTGGTGACTATTCATTCATTTTTTGAAGTAATCACTTTCTCTGCGATGTCTTTCCGATGTTCGCCTACAACAATTTGAACCAACCACAAGAATTTGTTGATATCGCGATTAAATCTCATTTTTTCTATAAAATAACCATTAGCGCATCCACTTACTTCTCCTTTTGGCACATCCGCACACTTTCAAGAATTAACACAAAATGATGTTCGCCAATTATGTATCTGCCGTGTACGGAATAACGCAAACGAGCATGTTCGGCAAAAAATTCCGCAAACAATTTTCGGCGGACATCGGAAACCAAATTGTCAAAAATTAAGGAAAATAAAGCTAGTCATCGCACCACATTGTTACTCATCGAAATGCGTTACTTCATGTCGGAAAAAATTCCGAATTGTAAGTCGGAAGAATACCTCGAAGCAAAACTTGTCCGAAAGGTACGAAATCGGACAAAATTCCGCTCCGAAAAATACCTCGATAGGGCAGAATAAGTAAGGTGCAAAAATTTGCGTCTACATATTCGTTGTGTGATGCTGTCTTATCCCTGAGACAATGATTTGAGCGAGGTGTCGAAAATATCTCTGCCTCTCAGGCGTCCGTAGCAAACGACACAAATGAGTCAATACCACGGCGTTCTCAAGAATTGGACCACATTACAATTTATTTTTGGCCAGAATTGGAATTTAATGGTCTTGAATGGAATGTTGTTTTAACAGTACGGTGCTACAAGGCACATAGCAAACCTTTCAATCAAGTTATTAAGAAGTAAGTTTGATGAGCGTCTTATTTCAAGAAATTGTACAGTTGAGTCGCTTGGCCTTAACGCCTCTACACTTTATTCCTTGGTAATACGTTAAGTCATTGGCTTATGCCAATATGCCGATATCATTGGAAGAGCTCAGACTTAACATTGAACGCGAAACAGCGACCGTTTGTCATCGAAAATTTGGTCCAACGAATCGACCGCTGCAAACATGCCTGCGGTTTCCATATGAACGAACTGGAGTTCGATTCCTTAATGTTTTGATTGTGCTTCAAGTCGATAATAAATTTTTTGATATATCTCATATGGTTTGTGTTTTAGTCCTTACTTTCCCTTTCATCAAAATTAAGGAAAAAATGGTACGTATACGCCACAGTGCACCTTTTCCCATACATGTTGTTGCTGACAAAAGTCGAACACAAAATTATTTTAAACACAATGTTCAGATGACGTAAGCTTTATTAAAATTATGAAAAAAGTTTTTTTCTTCTTGTTGACTTCTTCTCAGCTTCGATTTCAATACTACTTATGCTAACGTATCAACCGGCAAAGTGTTTTTTAACTAACATAGACACATGTTATTCTCAATACTAGTTTTTATATACAAAATGAACGAAAAATTTATTATGGGTGTGTTCATAATCCCATCAGTGTTTCATCATAAGAATGATAATGTGTTTTTTGTTTTCCAAAAGAAGAAAAAAAAACTTACCCATTTGCCTTGGATTCCCTCCACTGTCACTTTCAGAATCGTACTCCACTGTTGTTTTCAAAGGACCACCCTTGAAACTTGGATAATTCCTCCTCATGTCTATCAAAAACGAAATATACACATTTTTGTTTGTTTGCTATTTTATTAAAAAAAACAAATAAAAAAAACAAAAGAAAAACAATAATCTTACTCTTCTTCTTCTTTTTGTTTTGTTTTTCAAATGAATTGCGAAACATCTGTGGTATCATAATCCAATTTCATGCACATAAGTAGAAAACACAAAAAAAAGAAAACGTTTTATTTTTTTATTTTCTCAAAAACACACTCGGCTCTAGAAATAGGAGAGAGACAGAATACGAGTTCTTATTCCTCAACTGTCAGTTGCAAAACTAACTTTGGCAAACAGAGAAAATGCCACCGAACGGGGTCAGTTTCTGTTGTTTTTAATTTATTTTACTTCTAATTGTGGATCCTTGTTGTTGTTGTTGTTTTTGTTAATTCAATCAAACAGGTAAAAATGGAACAATATAATTTTCATCATCACGAACCACTTTCCAATATTGTGAAGCTGCACGGAAGGTTATTCAAATAACGTTTCACCTCGCCACGGGTCAAATAAAAAACAAAACACTAATGATCCCTTGGGGTGATTGGGGATAAGGGCTCTTTTTCTGTCGGCTATAAGGACTGCAAATATTCAACTGTCCATGGCCTAGATTCTTTATGTCTTGTACTTTAATGATGTTCAATTGGTGGATTGTCAAGGCACGCGATTGTCTGTTGTGATAAACTGTCATTTTGAGTTCATGTCTATTTTAGCATTGGACAAGGATATCAATAGCCCTTAAGAGGTTTCCACCTCAAGTATCTACATCAAATGAAAAAAGGGTTCCTTTTACTGAAACGGACGAATACAATGCTATCAAATGTCTTTTTGTTTTTGTTTTTGTTTTTAATGAGATTGAGAATGATTAAGGTCAGAAATCAGAATGTCACATCCTTATCGAGATGCTCTTGTTTTAGTGACGTAACTCCTTTATCCCTGCTGGTATTATTTTCCAGGCGATGACGATGTTACTCCTTCATTATCATCACTGATTTCATTATGATTCAGCTTAAATCACGAAACCAGAGCAAGCGAGAGTGTTCTTCAATTAAGATTAACTAATTAGTGCCAACAGACTAATTGTAATAAAACAGGATATAAGACGATTATTAAGGGTTAGAAGGAACACCAACTGTGCTTGTAAAGGGAGAAGAAGCCACACAGAGTTGATCGTTGATTAAATCTATTCTGATTTACTTCTGGGTTAATCAAGATTATTTTTAGTTTTTTTTTCTTTCTTTTAAGGGTGTTTGGCAAGGTGTTTAAAAGCTGTCTGTGTACAAGGAAATGAGTGCCAGCAGAAAAGATCGTCAACCTTATGTTTGTAATCCTTCAAGGTCAAGGTTAGTGTGGACTTTTTCTTACTTTTTACGTTTAATTAAGCTTACAGGCAGGACCTTAAAGGTTAAGGTTGTTTCTCGACCCCAATGGAAGGCTTTTGATGACAGCAATGAAATGAGAACATGTTCAGAGCTCAAGGAAATGCTGAGAGAAAATTCGAAGTCGGAGGGCTACAATCGCAAGAGATCGCCAGATCCTTCTCTGATCGACCTGTTAAGAAGTCCTATGCCGCCAACATCAAGTATCGAAGACCAGTGGCAACATTTTCAGAAAGCAGTTAGAGATGGCGCCTCTAATGTGCTAGATTTCACACAGCCACCAAAATGAAACCCCTGGTTTGACGAAGAACTCAGGCAGGCAGGCCCATGCAGTCAAGCAGAAGGCATACAAAGTGACGCTGCATAGAAGGACAAGAGCTGCTCGTGAGCTCTACGAGCAAAAGAGCAGAGAGGTACGCGCGCCGGCTTCTCAGGAGAAAAAAAGGGAGCACGAGAAGCGTCAGATCGAGGATGTTGAGATAGCCAACAGCAGGAATGAAGTTCGGAGGTTTTATCAGAAGGTAAAACAGCTTGCTCAAGGTCATCGAGGAAGAACCGATGCCTGCAGAGATAAACAAGGGAACATCATGGTAGAATCGCAGTCAATGCTGGGGATGTGGAAAGACCACTTCTTTAGACTGTATAACGGCGATGATGAACAAAATCCCGCCGTCAGGCAGGAGCCATTCATCGGACCCGATGATAGCCGAAAATTCCGTGAACCCGATCTAGAAGAAGTGAAAACGGCAATATCACGCCTGAAATGCAACAAAGCCTCTGGGGCAGATGGTCTAGCTGTTTAAAGCAGCAGGCGACGATCTAGATAGGAGCATGGACCAAATCATCTGTAAGATATGGTCGGAAGAATGCATGCCCGATGATTGGAATTGTTTGCCCGATCCTGAATAAGGGAGATCCTCTAAACTGGGCCAACTACAGAGGAATCAGCCTACTTAACATCGCCTACAAGAACCTCTATACCGTAATATGTGAAAGCTTTCGTCAAAAATCTGATTGGTCCCTAGCAATGTGGCTTCAGACCAGGAAAGTCAACCATCGACCAAATTTTCACTTTCCGGCAGATCCTGGAAAAAATCTATAAACTCCAAGTCGATATCCACCACCTTTTCATCGATTTTAAGGTCGCGTATGACAGGGACAGCATCTACAGAGACGAACTATATAAACCTGCCAAGTTTTGTCATCCCTTCCAATTCGTTCGCTTGCGCAAAATGACGATGGAGAACTCACGCTGCGCTATCAAGGTTGGCAACGAGCTTACGGTATCTTTCGATGTCAAAAAAATATTCATACAATTCGATTCACTGTCATGCGATTTCTTTAACATCGTCCTTGAGGCGATAGTTCAAGACTCCACCGTCAATACCAGAGGCACTATCTTCCAAAAATTTGTTCAACTTCTTGCGTCCACCGAGAAGCGGTAAATGAGGGAAAAACGAAGTATATGCTGTCTTCGAGGAAGGACACCCAACACTGACGGCTCTGACACCACTTCACAATAGACGTATATGACTTCACGGTAGTAGATGAGTAGGCTCCGCTATAAACACGGGTAATTACACCAGGCGCCGAGATCAGACGAAGAATAACTCTTGCTAATCGCTGTTTTGTGCTAAGAAAGGAATTGAATAGAAAAGCCCTCTCTCGAGCAACTAAGGTAAAACTGTTTCGAGAAGAAAGTTCTTTGGGTCATCTTCGGCCCCGTGTGCATTGGTGGGGAATGGAGATGAAGATTCAACAGCGGACTGTATGGGTTTTACCACGACACGGACCAAGCCAGAAGGGTAAAGGTTCAGAGACTCAGATGGCTCGGTCATTTAGAGCGGATGGACAGAATTCTCCGGCCTGGAAAGCCTTCGACACTATTCCCGAGGGACGTAGAAGGAGAGGAAGACCGTGACTCAGGTGGCGCACACAAGTGGAAGAGGTCCTTAATCAACTTGGAGTGCAAAACTGGAGACAGATAGCTAGTTGGGGTCGAGCTGGCAGGCGGAGACTGTTGATTGAGGCCGAAGTTCACAAAGAACTGTAAGTAAGTATCCGGTTTCCGGCAACAAAACGCAACTGTTCTTATATCAAACGCCTTAGGGTATGCAACCTATTTAGCTTAATTATTCCTTAAGTTGTGTCTAAAGAACAAACACTTATTTTACCTGTCACTACTTTTAACTATAATTCAATTTAAGTTAAATACCGATGTATTTACACTAAAGGACACTCACTACATTACAAAGCTGTTCAATCAACAATCAGTTGTTGTCTATGGCTTAATATCCGTTATACACACATACAGCTAAGATCTTAGAACAACAAAAACGTTCGTCAGTAAATTCATCAATCGCTGATATACGCAAAATCGAATTTTTAATTTGTGTTCATACAAATCATTTTAAAGGATATTTTTATTGGCCGCCTCACCGTCCGGGTTCGGTTCAATATGGAATTCTTAATTTATGCAAATTTAATTTGTTTTAATGGAAAAAACTAGTCAACTCAAATTGAACTACAAAAAATCTACTACACATGCCTTTTAATTTAGAAAAGCAAATAAACGCCCGGGTGTACAACTTTATCCTTATTTTGTGATGAGAAAACAACAGTCCTTACTTTGTTTGTTTAAAAAAGTTTCTTATTTTTCTTCACGATGTAAATGAAACCGTAAGGAAACGCTTTCTCTTAAACTCGCACACGGTCGGTGTGGTATTGCCACCAAAGTCGCCACTCAACTGAATATTGTTTTGAATTTTGCAGTCTCAACAATTATTTACAACAAGTTAAGGGTAGCGCGGGAGTATAAAGATGCTCAACTGAGGTTTTCTTTTAATGTCCTTACAGGATGACAATCACAAAAAGAAAAGGAGAAAAAGTCACGAAAGGATAACAACAAGGCCCGTATACAAAATCGACCCAGCTCTAGAAATGCGAGTGCGTTGATCCGTCATTTACATAGAAGGACGTTCTTATTCAACAATCGTTTATAAACATCTGTCGTTTAGCCGGATTTATGTTGTGTGAATCCACCTTAATTCTTAATGACATTTCTGACATTTCTTCCCGAATACACCCTGCACACAACAGCTGTTTGACAGCACCGTGATTTGACATTTCCAATTGTTTTCGTTTTGATAACTTCCCGGTTTTTGGAAACCAAGTTAAGTGTACCACAAAAATAGATTTACAGCCCGATTCTCTCCGTCATCACTGATACCTCACAAGTCATAAGAAGAGGTGAAATTGATTTTGTGACTTTTTCGTATTCTCCCCAAAAGTCACAACTTGTGAGAGTCACAAAAACAATCGAAATTGTGATCTCCTTCAGAGCAGGTCATAACTAGAAAATTATTTGAGATTTGACATTAGTAATGTCAATGTCAATGCCAACTGTCATGTAACCAAGACTAGCACCGTTGAAAGACCAAAGCTAGAAACACTTAATTTTGTCCACGTCCCTGTACAAAAAGAATGATAACAGAATAGATGGAAGAGCGCGGAGTGTTCTTGGAGGAACTTTAATGTACATGGACGAAGGAAAGTATCTCGTTGCCCTTTTATTCTCCCATTGAGATAGATAATTGCAGCTAGGTTCGAGGATGATGATGCGATAGTATTCGAATAATACACACAGCTCTAGGCGTTGATATTGCAATAAGGACAAAAGAACAACGCCAACCATAGAATAAAAACAACAACAAAAAAACGTAAAACAATAAAAAGGGAGACATATAATAGGAAAACTTTGCCATCAATGCTTGCTTGTGAATAGCACGCAACATGAAAATAAATCCTCACATTTCAAATGATGTCCTTACTCTTTGAATTCTGTTGTCATGAGGTGGCGGGCGGGTGTTGTGGTGAGTAGGTGTATCTCTCCTTCCGTCAGCAGATCAAACGGTGGCGATGTGCGGAGGAAATTACGATGGATGACGAAGAATTTATTTATCCATTCGTTTGATGTTCAATTGAAAATATGTGTGTCTCCAGGACATCATACCGACGCCCATAAACCTTCTACTCTTCTCTATCACTACCTAGAGATACTCGTGTATCGTGTTGAACTTCGTGGCATCGAAAACATTGTAAATAAATGACTTTATGGAGATGGAAAGAGAGAAAACAATATCGTAAAACACTTGTTGAATTACGATTATAGAATTCATGAAAGTGGAATAATTTCACAGAAAGTTCTTTAATGGCTGGCATGTTCGGATATTTAAATATTTATATTCTCTCTTTCATGACGAAGATTCGCAGGGGGGGTGTTTGGTGGGCGTTGATGGATGATGGGAAATGTATTCCCAATTTTAAAATCGCGTAAGAGTAGGAGGTGCTATTTTTTGCTCATTTAATTAGACGTTTCGCCTTCAGCCTAGTAACAATAAACAACGGTTTATTTCATAGAACAAGGCCGTTTGCGAATCGCGTTAAAAAGTGGTTAAAACTTGACGTTTGGTTACATTTTGACACTTCGTGTTGAATAAAATGTCTTAAAATTACACTAGCTGTGGAGCATGCTAAAATATGACAGTAGTGGTTAACCAGTATTTTTAACGCAATTCACCCAATTCGCACATGGCCTAAAGGCTGAATCACAAACACGCTTCAGCTTCGGCGTCGTCTGCGTCTTTGTATATGGATTTACCTAGTACTATCAAGAATGGTTTTCGAGCAAGCAAGCAGAGAACACACATTACAAACTAATGTAAAAAACTGTCAAAAAACTGTCAAACCAAGCAGAAAACCATTCTTGATATTACCTGGTAAATCCATATACAAAGGTCTGCGTGACGATGCAGTTCTTCCTCCATCATCATCATCCCTCCAAAAACAAATGAATTTTGTGTGTGTACTTTTTTTTTTAAAGCTGTTGAGCTGTTTGAAGTCACGTTACGTACGAAACGTGAGGGCGAAGCATTGAATTCCTATGGCTGAACTCGTAAACGTCAGGTGAAGATAAAGCTAAAGAGTATTTGTGTTTTAGCCTTATAAGCTGTTTCCACTGAACGATAATCTGAGATTATCTCAAATCTACATGAAATCTATTCGAAATCACTAGATTTACCATACAAAATTTAATCATCTCGATTCAAGATTTCAAATTAATCTACTTGATTTGGACTGTGCTGAACGGACTCACTTTCCAATTTCCAAGGAATCGGTGGAAGAAGGAGAGAAGAAAAGACAAAAAAAAGAAGAGACAAAAGGAGATCGGAAACTGACTTACGTTTTACCCTCCGGATACCGCAAATTTCATAGTACTGTAACTTCGTGTCTGTGAATAAATGAGAAAAAACAGCAACAAAAATGAGGCGGTAGGACCATATTTACTGTGATAGTATTGGTAAAAACACGCATACTATCGCAGTAACTATGGTCCATAGCTTGTAGGCATTGTAATTTTGACAGCTCTAATCTAACAAAATCCAGTGGAAACACTACTAGATTATTTTAAATCAAACTGGAAGATAATCTAGATTATCGTTCAGTGGAAACGTAATATTAAGGACACAGCGGGTTTCTATTTAAAGATGTGAATAGTTCTTTTATCTCTTAAATTTCCTTAAATATGAAGATTTTTTTTACACTTTTTTTACTGTTTTTGGTTTTTTGTTACAATTTCATTTTTATTTTGTATAATTATATTTTAACATTGTTTTAATTTTGTTAAATTTTTTTTCATGATGATGTCTCAAAATACAACGCTGTGAACTCAACCTTAATTGAATCTGTTTTCTGAACGTTCCCTTTTCATGACGTAACTGAATTCACCTCAACAACTGTCATTCCTTGACAACTAGTCGCGGTGAACAAAATTTGTAAACAAAACGAGAGAAAAATGTTTAATAAACTGGAAAACTAGAAGAAAAAAGAAAAATTTAACAAATTAATAACTTCATAATGGCCAGTCGAACAGTTCGAGAACTCAAAGTCGCTTTGGCACTAGTTACTGTCGCCTACGCTGGCCTCAAATATCTTAAATACCAACGAAAAGAGTAAGCAAACATTTTTCCACTCAAATTGAATATCTTTTGATAAGTTTACGAAATTACAGAAGGAAAAAACTGTCCAGAAAGTCTCTCAAGCGCAAACATGAAGCAACTTCTTCATCCTCATCCTCATCATTGACCAGCGAAGATGAGGATTACCAACCTCCACGTAAATTGAAATTGCCACCTCAAGTCAAGCTCGAAAAGGACAGTGACGATTCTCAAGATCAAAGTAGCTCTCTTGTTAGAAATCCAGACGAAAAAATGGCCAGCTCCGAGTTTTTTGATTTTGAAAAAGAATATTCAGACGAAACGGTGAGTGCACCTGTAAAATATTCAGGACAATCATGTAAACATCATTTTGTTCAGTTCAAGGAAATTTTTCACGTTTGCAAAAGCACATCAAGCCGATTGTACACTCAATTCCAGTACAGTCTAGAGTACGAGAACATTTTCAAATTGAATGACTTGACCAAAATTCCAGCAAAAGACTACATCTGGATGTTCCTATGGTAATTCGTAGACTCTTCCTTCTTTGATTGATGTCGGTAGAAAGTTCCTTCTTTTTCAGGTTTGTCACCAGAAAATGCTCATTATTGGATCTCGCAAAAGAGTTCGAAATGTCGCTCTCGAAAACCGTTTCCATTGTGGACACGGTGCTTCAGTTCTTGAACAGTTTGTCCAAAGACTTGATTCGATTCCCCGAAACAGAGTCGGAACTGGTAGATTCAGCTAAGAACTTTCAACTTGTAAGGCAGCCTCATTTTTACTTCAATTTTCTCAAAGAAAATGACTTTCTTCTCCTTTCAGATTGCTCGCATTCCTGATGTGATCGCCTGTTTAACCAGCACTCAACTCGAAAACAAAGGAACCAAAACGCCATATTGGTTCCAGGCTTTCTCTGACTCGAGAGGTCGAATACTCGATGTTTTTGTTGATTCTTCTTGCAATCTCCATCCCACTGAAGTTCTCGAGAACTCTCCAATCAACAAAAAATTCAAGACAATCGTGCCCAGCACGTATCACGCACTTGCGAATCAGGACTACTTTTTGCGCCCATGGCTGCTGACTCCATTCGATAGAGTTACTAACAAAACTGACATTCATTACAATCGGAAGCATTCAGTTATTATGAATGCAGCTCTAGATCGTATGGACAATTTGTTTCAGAGATTCCCACAACTTACGTGCATGGAGTTTTTTAGTAAGAACAAAGTTAAACGGGTGGTAACAGCCTGCTGTGTATTGCAGAATATATGCCTTGAGGAAGAGGACTATTTCAAGGCGGTTGTGAATGCTCGGTCGGCCGAAAAAGGATATCGTGGTAGATTTCAACAGAAACCCAAGCCTGTGGACAGTGATGCTGTATCACTTAAACGCGGTGAAATGAAGAGGACATCAATCCTCGTAAAATTATAGACACAATTTTGATTTTATCTTTGTTTTGCTGAAGTTAAATAATTGTCCACTTAAAAGAATACACAAAAAACTCATAATCAGTTTTTCTGACTCAAAAAGTATCACAGACAATTTCTACTTTGCTACCGAGTTCACAGGGTTTTTGCGAAGAGTGGAAATGATGCCGAACGAGAACATTCCCGTTTTGGAACCTTCTGTTCATGTTGATTGATTTTGAGAACGTGGTGAGTTGAAGCCGACCAACTATGATTAGATCGAAGAATCTTATGGAAGTATGGGTGATGGCCTCACTGCATCAACACCAGCCGTGCCTTTGGCGTGAAGGTAGTGCGTCCGTCTCTTTCTAGTCTTATGTGTTCAGGACTGATTTATATTTTTGTTCTCAGGTGAGGTTAGGGTTCGGAAGCCAGATCCACCCCCCCTATCCGACGAGCTGACGCCGTGAATCGCAAGCAGGCCGCGTCCCCGGAACTTAGCATGCTTTCCTTTTCCGATACTGGCATCTCATTCCTTGTTTCCATCCCAAACCTGACATCAGGTCCGCTCTTGCCTCTTCATATTCTATACGGAAGTATACTACTTCCTGTCGATCGAAAATGCAGTCGAACAAGTGATCGGTTCAATGTGAGGTTTAAAGAACTTTCATCGAACTGTTAGATGACACTACTAAGCGTGCCTTTCATCGAATAGACCCATGACATCAACAGCGGCTGCTATGACCATCGGAGCAACGTGTTTAATTCAACATTACAATGTTTCGAACCATTATTGTAAGTTCAGCGATTGTGCTTCGGCATTGTAGTGAGGACAAGGGAAAACAACCTCCAAGTGCTCCGTTGGCTTTGTTGGGTCATTGATTGAGTTTCGATCGAGAAATAAGAAAATAGTTGGTCGTGTAGGGCGCAGCCGGTAGGATTAAACATCTGAGGATGTTGCCAGACCAGACCCATCAAAGACCAGCTGCGTTACCAATTATCCACCTTCCAAGAATGTGAAAAAAGTTCAGTCTTTTATGGGATTTGTAAGCTACTACCGTAAATTTGTACGAAATTTGGCACCTATAGCTTATCCTATTAATAAACTTCTCCAGAAAAGCAACAACTGATGAATGTCAAAAGGCGTTTGAAGATCTTAAAGCACCTGTCCTAATATACCTTCATTCCTATTGCTGTTGCCAGTGTTGAAGCTTTAAGTGCAGTGCTATCGCAGGGAAAAGTAAATGACGACAAGCCGATTGCAAATAGGCCTCTAAGTCCCTGTGAAAGAAGGTACTCCACAATAAAATGGGAACTTTTAGCTGTCGTATGGGCGACTAAAAATTTTAGAACCTATTTGCTTGGGCAACCGTTTGTAGTTCATCTTCATACTGACCACCAACCGTTGAAAGGAGTTTTCACCGCAAGCTCTCGGAATAAAGCCCGGGAAAAAAAATACAAACGACGACGCTTTGAGTATTAGTGCTTAGCAGTAACGAGGTTACAGATGACAAAAGATCAGGAGCAACGGGTGAGCGGTCAGGATATACCGAAGCAAATGAGTCAGCCCAATTGGGTTGAAAGCAATACAGGCGAATGGATTTCACCATTGAACTCAGAATAAATTCAAACGGTTTTGAGAGATTTTCATAAATCGGCACATGAGGATCACCAAGACGCAACAAGAAATTACCTACGCATAAGAAATCAACATCGATGGAAAGGTATGAAGAGACAAATTCTTGATTACGTTAAGTGTCCAGATTGTCAGAAAAACAAAAGTTTATCACCGATTAAGATGCCAATGGTAATAACTGAAACTCTATCATTTCGACGATAAGGTGTATATGGATATAGTTTGTGGGCTTTCCACATCCTATTCAGGAAATTGATACATTCTGATATTGGAGGATGATCTGATCAAATTTATGGATTGTGCTGCACTTCCAGATGCTGAATCATCGACGCACGGTAGCAAAATACAAAAAGTCTTCGTAACTGACAACGGTGCTAATTTTACATACAAGGTGTTTTCACAAACATGTTAATAATCTGGTATATAAAAAATGCACACCACGGCTCACCATCCTCAGTCCAATGGTTTCTTAGAAAAAAGTCACAGGCCATTGGAATATTTAAGATATTTTGTTTCCAATGACGAACAAAATTGGGACCAATGGGGAAGCAAAAGAGCCATATCGTTCGGAATATTGTTCAATAAATTGGAGCAACAACTCTCAATTTTAGGTTGGCTATTGCAAATACCAGAACCTTGAAACCAATACTTGACATTTACAAAACTCGAATCGCTCTCAAAATATAGAAATGAATTAATTCAACCAAAGAATGCCTAACCTTTAGGTTTTAAAGCTTTTATCTTTGAGTTTAAGAGAACTATCAGCTAAAGCTTATATGCAAAAACACTTTCTCTTTGAGTAACTTCCAGTCAAGTAAAATTTGTAGTTCCAGTTATTTGACGACGTTTCTATTAACAACTACCCATCTATCGATGACTTGCGCAATGGTTCCATAAGAGATTAATAATTGCAAATTTCTTCAATGAATTATTAAGCTTTAGTTGAATGCAAGAAATACAAAACATCGCTGAATGGGCGGATAGGGTGTGGTATTCTTTTTTTCTATTAATCAAATTAAAAGCACCAGCAACTTGTTTTGGTTCTAACCTGCTGAAGCCTTTTTTTTTTTGAGAAAACGAATTGAAAAAAAAAATTGAAAAATTTAACCTCATCAAAAATGGTTCCTACGTTTTCTAACACGTTCCTCAAAGAACGTCTTATAGCGTTTTTTTTTTGGTCGTCCGGAACTGTTCCGAACAGTTCTGTACTCGTTCACTTGGCACAAGATGACAGTTCTTGTTCTGAATAGAACAGAAAAACGATTCCGAATTTGAAGTCAGAATCAAAAACAGAATCACGCATACATGCACACACTCGCATATACGTACATGGCAGCCATGTTTACAAATAAAGAAATTAAAAACAATGTCATGTCATCTGCAGTTCTGCATATGAGGTTTCACAAATACACAACCATTCAACCCTTAGAAGCAAACAAATCTGTTTGCCTGTTCGTTTGGAATCCGGAATCGGACAGTTCTGTGTACAATTCCGGATTACCAAAAAAAAACGCTATTAAACTGTCAATTGACTTGCTGTTGGGGATAGAGAGAAACATAAAGATTCCTGAATAAATTAAAGATCGCTGTTTTTGAAAGGTTTTTGCAAAACCTTGTTTGTTTATGGAACTAATGCCATTTCTGTCCGAAAACTGAATAAAAAGCGAAAAAGGAAATGTTCTTCCAAGGGGACATGGAAATCTCCTGATCAATCAACTGTCAACCAGATTGTTAGCATGCAAGATATCCGAACATTCCGAGGTGCCAACATTGACTCGGACCACTACCTTGTAGCCAAAGTACGAAAGCGGATATCGCGATCAAGGCCAAAATGTGAAAATGCTAGGAGAACATTCGACGTCCAACGGCTACAATCGCAAGAGATTACTAGTTCCTTTTCTGACCGTGTTTCCGAAAACCTCCTCAGAAGTCCTTTGCTGCCAACACAAAATGTAGAGAACCTGTGGCAACACTGCAAAGTAGCCATCAGAGATGCCGCCTCTGAAGTGCTAGGATTTACACGGCCACCACAACGAAACCTCTGGTTTTACGATGAGTGCCGGTGAGCACATGCAGGTAAACAAGAGGCATACAAAGCTGCACTGCAAAAGAGTACTCGAGCTCTACGAGCAGAAAAGGAGAGAAGAGCACAAACTTTTAAGAAAGAAACAAAAGAAGCATGAGAAGCGCGTGAACGAGGAGATAGAGGGATGTTACAACAGGAACGAAATTCTTACAAAAAGGTAAACCACCAAGTGTTTTACACCCCGAACAGAAGCCTGTAGAGACCATCATGAGAACATCGTATTGGAACCACAGTCAGTGCTGAGGATATGGAAATACCACTTTTCCAAGCTGTATAATGGCGATGACGAGCAAAATTCCACCAGCTACACAGAACCATTCAATTTGGGTGAAGCAGACCACCAATTCCACCCACCCGACATTGACGAGTGAAGAAAGCGATATCTAAACTCAAGTTGAACAAAGCTACTGGAGCAGACGGCTTAGTCTCCAAACTGTACAAAGCTGCTGGAGATGATTTGGTTAGGAGTATGCATCAACTCATCTACAAAATTTGGTCGAAGGAAAGCATGAAAGGAACTTCAGCAACTACGAGGGTATAAGTCTCTTTTACAGCGCCTACAAAATCTTGTCTACCATGCTGTGTGAACCTTTGAAGCCTTTCGTGAACAACCTGATAGGTCCTTATAAGTGTGGCTTCAGACCCGGAAAGTCCACCTTCAATCGAATATATTGGAGAAGACCCAAGAACTTCAAATCGATACCTACCACCTTTTCATAGATTTCAAGGCCGCGTATGACAGCGTCTATAGAGACCAACTATATAGAGCAATGTCTTGATTTGGCATCCCAGAAAAACTCGTCCGTCTGTGTAAGATGACAATGGAAAAATCACGCTGTTCCATCATGGTCGGAAAAAACCTAACGGATGTATTTGATGTCAAAAAAGGTTTTAGACAAGGCGCTGTCATGCGATTTCTTCAACAACATCCTGAAAAGATTGTGCAAAACTCCAACGTCAGCACTAAAGGCACAATCCTTCAAAAGTCCGTTCAGCTACTAGGATACGCAGACGACATTAACATAATTGGAAGAACACAGCGTGATGTCAATGGAGCGTTTGTGAGCCTTGAGACTGAGACCAGGAAGATGGGTCACTGTACAAAACCCTCATCATCCCGGTCCTAATGTAGGGTGCAGGGGAATGAACCTTGACAACATCCGATGAAAACGCTTTGCACTGCTTCGAGAAAAAAAATTTTCGAGTGATTTTTGGTTCAGTCTGCATAAATGGTGAATGACGAAGATTCAATCAAGAACTGTAAGAGCTGTCCTTGCCAGAAAAGTTAAGGTCCAACGGCTTAGATGGCTGGGTCAAGCAGAGCGAATGGAAAATAATACTCCGGCCCGTAGAGTCTGCGAATCCAACTCAGAAGGACGTCGCAGAAGAGGAAGACCGCGAATCAGGTGGAGCACACAGGTGGTAGAGGAAACTGGAGACAGCTAGCTAGGGACCCAGCTGGCTGGAGACGCTTGTTGGAAAGGGCCCTGGTCTGACCTGGACTGTAGCGCCACCATAACTGACTAACAAAACAAGTTTTATATTGTTGTTTTACTATCATTTCCATTGAATATAAACAAAACTATTCACCCATAACAACA
The DNA here is from genome assembly GCA_943590905.1 of Sphaerophoria taeniata. Lineage (NCBI taxonomy): Eukaryota > Metazoa > Arthropoda > Insecta > Diptera > Syrphidae > Sphaerophoria > Sphaerophoria taeniata. Next base: position 3,708,245 of record OX016540.1, read on the forward strand.
AACAAACAAAAAATTAAAACACCTGTCGAATCACCATGCCAAACAAACACAAACGGTCACCCTAGGAACATGCTCCACCCAAATCTCACAAAAACAACAAAACCACACTTTTGTTTATGTTTCCAAAACAACACAGAAAAAGCTCTTGTTCTCAGTCGCTCGCTTACCATATGATTAAAGAGAGAATACCGCTAAATTGGTATTTCGCAGACTCGCTGTCTTCTATTCACTTGTTCGTTTGTTGTCGTTTTTTCTGATGAGTTTCTCTTAAACTCATAAGTGCAAAGCATATTTATCTATTTATTGTTTTGTAGGGTAAAGCAAAAGTTAAAGTTTATGTCAAATTCGCACAAACTCGCAATTCTCTCTTTTTCAATTGTCGAGAGTGTGACTGAGCCCAGAGCAGAACTAGTTTCTGGTTATGTTCGATTAAAAGCCAATGGCAAGTGTTGAAATCCGCTCAGTTCAGAAGAGACACTGCATATCGTTCGTCGTTGTTGTCGTCGAAGTCGGATAAATTCACTTAATCGTGATTAACTCAAACAAGAAGAAAAAAGATACAGAGATACAAAAATTGGGCAAAATCGTTGTGTGGTGTTCCTCAACCGGAATTGTTACTGTTTTATAATCAAACGTTGGTTTTTTTTTTGTTGTTATCGAGTATGTAAATAAGTTAAGTAAGAAATACGATAAAAGCACGAGGAATTGGTCGAAAGAAGGGCAACACTTTTCTTTTGTTAAATATTTGGCGAACAATGAGTTGCAGTTTGCTTTTTGCTAAATCGATAGTCAGCTCTTCCACAACGAATGACTCGAATTCGAATAGCTATAGGCCATTAGATAGTTTGTGAACGAGAACTCCTTTAACGCATCCAACCGAACCGAGCCCATTGCACAATACGGTGTGTCACTGTCGGTCAACACTTTTGATGTTTATTTTTGTGGGATTTTTATCTAAAAATACACACCTCGGCGTTACAAAAATATAAAAAAAGAAAAAGACAACAATTAATAGATAAACATCACGAGAGCTTGCAACACAAAGCATAAAAGAGATTTCCCGAACATAATTGGCATTCTCTTGAAAAATGTATCTTTTGGATTAGATTGCGTGTTGAGATTCAGTTTTGTGCTCCGACTCTGACTCATAGGTCCATTGAGAGAGAGTGCTTCATTCGCGAACGGCCGGCCCACGGTTTCTGTTGCCATTGTCATTTTAAGCCACCTTTAAACAGAAAAGTCAAAAGTGGTCTTTCCATCCAAATAGCAAAAGTATCTATCGAGTTAATGGTTTTCCGGTATCGGAACTACGGTGTGTGGTGTTTTGTTTTCGATATTCCATTAACCAATGCGGGTTTTTGATGTGCGTGAGTGATCAAGCTTGTCCAACCGGCACAACAGGCCCTTTTGTGTTCGCTGACTTTGGAATTTCCGCGACAATGTTCAACAGTGCAGTTTTTATTTGGTGTCCAGTGTCGGTTACAAAAAGTATCTAACAGGTGAACGCATCTGCTTTTTTCAGTCCCTCGGTTACGTCATTAAGCATTTACACTTGGTTAAGTTGACAAGTTCCGTGTTTCTTAAAAAAAAAGCAAAAAAGGATACAAACACTAGGGTGCTCTCGTAGACGAAGACAACGACACTATACACACACTTTACACCCTATACACTAAGAGAGATAAAGGACAAAAGGACATTCAACAATTATTATCATCATCATCGTCGTCATCGTCACAGCGCGTCGTGCAGGAGATTTTCATGGCTGAAGGACTAAGCAAATAGAAAAATAGGAAATTATCTTTCTCTGCGCACCGAGAGACTTTGGGAGTGTGGGCGGCGAAGAGATGTGATGTAAGTACCAAGTTGTTTGCACTTACAAGATTATTGTGTTGTTTTTGTGTTCGTGTTCGTATCCGTATCCTGTTGGTCTATTTTGGTCCTTACAACTGAATTCCACCTTCGACTGCAATCCGATGGTTTGTCTTGCTTTTGATATTGGCTTTGGCTTTTGGTCTTTTTCTCTTTATTATTTCTTTCGTCTTGTTTATTTTCTTAGGTCTTGAAAGATGCTGTGTACACTCCTCTGTACACAGCAGAGTTTGTTTTCTTTTCTCTTACATCATAAAATGGTAATAAAAGAGCTTTTTATTTTTTGTAATAAATTCTCGAGATAAATAAACGCAGCTGCCATTGCCATCTAACACCGACACGGCACGCACCCACACACGGGGAATAAGAGATAAAACACTGCCACAATATTTTTAAACCATCATGAGTCTTTAAGCTCTGCGAAGAGAATAAAGGAAAAATGTTTTTTCATTGAAAATTCGAAAGCAATTTGAGGGTCTTAAAAAGTGTAATGGTACTTTCGGTAATTGGTGTTAATTTTTGTGGCTTTTTACTTGAATTTTTTAAGTTCAAAAAGTTACTTTAATTAATGGTGATTCGTGTTTGACTGTTAAACATTTTATTTTTAAAAAATCCACTGTGCTCCATTGTGCGTTCTGAGAAGTAATACACATGTTGTCCAAAAAAACCGCGACAACAGTCTTGAATCTTTTCACGAAAGGGTTTCTGAATTTTCTATCTGGAGGATAAGTTCCTTAACCGATTATCCGAAGAAAGACTTCATATTTTCTGTTGATAGAGGTCGATTAGACCTTTCATTTGATGTATCACTCGATCGGTTACCAAACTGTTTTTATGATGGTCCCGAAAAATGGTATGACTTTAATGAAAATCTCGACGGAATAGATTTCTTTGGTTTTCTCACATTTCAATTTCATAGATCTGATCGTGCTGAGAATATTTTTGAAAGCCAGACTAGAATCAGAGCTATAGCTGCCGAGATATTTGCATCAAAAGATATTTCCCCAAGGAATGCTCAAACACGTTCTAAAACGTGAACCAGGGGCCCTACTATGTAATTCGATTCTACTTTTGATTCTATTCGAAACTCATTTGCGATTCTATTTTCAAAACGTACTATGTATGAAAATAGAATAGAAAGCCAGAGCCAGTAATGCCAAGCTATTTGCTAGAAAATTTGCGATTTTCGAACGAGACTCGATTTTTTTGACATAATCTACAAAAAATAAAATATATTTGCTGTGGAAACAAGTGTACGAACTTTAATTTAAAGTACAATTCCAATGCAATAAAATGGTTATGGAAATTGAGCTTAAGTTTGAGTGAGAAATTTACCTAGAAAAGTAAACTAATGAAAGGAATAATAAACTACTACTTTTCCTGGGCACCTAGGTAAACAGCGAAATTAGCTGAATAAGGCGGTTTATTTTATCACAAAATGAAGGCTTTATAACCTATAGTTTTTCGTATTTTAAGCACATGTACAAAAATTAACATAGATAGGTTAATTAACTGCTTAGACAATTTAAGAGTCAACACTTCAAAACATTTTCATTTCAAGAACATCTTTCGCATTTGATTGGCTCATTATCATAAGTTAAAAAAGATAAATGCCTTGTCGTTGAAGACATGATTCGCAGAATTTATAATTGAAAAAGAAAGGTTCCCGTATTTGTATCAGAAAATGGTAGACGTTTCCATTATTCACCAATTTGTTGATTATCTATTAGAGATTTGACACTCGTTTATTTACACTAGTCAAAACAATTAAAGGAACACTTGAAAAAACTCAAAAATGGAGTGGTTTTTTAAAAGGCTGTATCTCAGTAGAAAAAAGTCAGATTGAAGTGAAATAAAAAGTTTTTCAAAGGCTATCATTTTTTCTTTTTTCATCAAAATCAAGGAAATTCGTCCGAATTTCACAAAGTCATAATGATAATGAAAAAAATAAAAAAAATTTAAAAAATAAACAAATTCAAAAGAACAGAAAAATAAGAAAAAACAAAGCTTTCCTTAAAATTGAAAAATAAGTGTTTCGTAAGTTTGATTGATCGAAACAGAGAAACGGTAAATCGTATTGATGTGAAATTTTCACCAAAATCAAGGAAATTTTATGAGCTTTAATAAGATTTAATAGATTAGTTGTATCACTGAAAACCACAAAATAACGGTAGTTTTTATGAAAAAGTTGAAAAATGCGTATTTTGGACCTTTTTACAAATTGATAGAAAAAATTGAAAAAAAAACAATATTTTTATTTTATCAAAATGTTTTTGTGTAGAAAATTTAACAAATTTTTCAAATCTGCCTTTTTTTTTATTGTAAGTCAATATTTAGCAGAGTTATTAGGGTCCAAAGTCAAAATTGTGTTTTTGCATGTAAACCCATTTTTTGATTAGAAAAAAAATCGTAGCGATCTGAACCAAACAGTGAATTATAGCCAACAAAATTCTAAAATTGAGTCTTAGATTGGTTGGATTGAAAAAAAATTTCCGTTCATTTTATGAAACCTCAAAGTTTATTTTTTTTTTCGATTTTGAAATTGAGTGAACATTTTTTTCGCTCAAGCAAAAACGACTAACGGTACTTTTTTAACTCAAAATAATTTCAAAAGAAAAAATGATAGCCTTTGAAAAAACTTTTTATTTCACTTCAATCTGACTTTTTTCTACTGAGATACAGCCTTTTAAAAAACCACTCCATTTTTGAGTTTTTTTCAAGTGTTCCTTTAATTGTTTTGACTAGTGTATTTCTTTATTTATTTTTTTTTTCATCAATTAGACAATACATCTTATAGACTACTGAATATAAAGCAAAGTTTTTTCAAATACATGTTTTACCAAAAAGTTAAAAATTAATTAAGAAATAAAGATTGAGACTTGATTTAAGGACATATCGACTAGAGTGAAAATCAAAATTAATAACATCAGATAAACGATTTGTTTCTCTGACATAACGAATCATTGGTTCATTAAAACCATAATTGGTTGTATGATCTTTAACAAAAAATAAAAATCTATTTGTTAAGTGACGACTAGGAGCATACAAATTTATTAAAGACAGGAGAAAAGAACAATTAATACGGAAAGACAAAATATCACTAATAAACATAACTGCATACATTTTTCTACAGTTTTCAAAGGATTGGAGACCAATAAGTTGGCATCTTGTTTTATAAGATGTCAAATCAATGTTCCAGCCGAGTTGCCAAACAATGAATCTGGTGAACTTTTTTTGTACACTTTCAATTCTTTTAGAATGAATATCGTAATATGGATTCCATATAACACACCCATATTCTAAGATAGATCTAACATATGCATTGTTCAGTGACCTTAGAGTATAGGGATCGGTGAAATTAGATGAACTACGCTTTATAAAGCCTAGCATTGAGTTAGATTTTGCGACGATGTATTCTGTATGTTTCCTAAAATTCATCTTTGGGTCAAATAGGATCCCTAGATCCTTCTTTTCAATAACCCCTTCTAAAGTCTTGACACCTATTTTGTATTCAAACAAAATCGGGTTGAAATTACGACTGAAGGTAAGACACTGACATTTGGCAACATTCAGACTTAAATCATTTACTGTGCACCAACTAACCAAATGATCTATATCAGCTTGGAGAAGACAACAATCCAAAGAGAACTTGATACATCAATCTTCAAATCGTTTCCATATTACACTTCCTGTCGATAAATTGCCAAATTTTTCTATGATAAATGGCGTTCATCTAAAAAATGTGAGAAAATATTGCTTCAGTTATTAATTTAGAACACAATTTTACTTACATTTTGACAAAAAAAAACTTCTTGAGCCGCTGCTCGCAAACACATTTGTTGTAGAGTGATTATTTGCGATTTTTCCTTATTTTGAATTCTACTTACGAATTAGAGAGTTCCTGTTTTTTTGCGAAAGCACATTAAAATTTACTTGGCACTACTAGAACTATTCGATTATCGCATATTAAAACGTTCTAAAAGAATTACAGAGTACGGAATTTGCGAATTCGAATGATTTTATTGTAGAATCGAATTACATAGTTAGGCCCAGTATTTTACTGTTTGACGGCATAACTCGGAAACTAGACCTCATAAACAGATTTGTATTGACGCCTTTAGGCAGATCTGACCAAAGTGCATCATGTCTGTAAATTACTCGTGTCAAACTAATCCAGTTAAAGAAAGGGCTACGAAGAGAACCATATCTATGGCAATACGAGAAAGCCAACTGGGACGGTCTCAATAACTTCTTCCGGATCTTGAACTGGTCACTATGCTTCCTCGAAAGTGACGTAGACTCCAGCGCTGATTACTAATATGATTGTTTTCGGAATGAAAACTTTAATCCCGAATAGGGTTAAAAACATCAAAAACAAGGAAAAGTCATGGTATGATTCAAGCTGTAACGAGGTTATCAAGGAAAAAGAAGTACCTTAACTTCCGGTGTTTTAGAGCCAACCCAACTGAGGAAAACTGGAAGTAGTTTAAACAAGCCAGCAAGGCCTGCAATGCCCATATTCGTCGGAATAAATTTTTACATGATCAAATCTAATCTCTTTGTGTTAAAAATTTTCTACCATGTAATTCGATTTCAACTAAGAAGAAATAAATTTGAATTGAATTGATCAAAAATTAAGGCAAAAAATACTGCAATGTACCAAAGGCAGTAAGAATTGTTGGTCATTTGTAAAAAATTTGAAGAATTCTTCTTCCTCAGTATTTACGATCGTTGATATTGACGCTCCAGTTGTTAACTCTCTCGCGAATGCTAACCTTTTTGCTAGACAGTTCACCTCCAACTCTTCACTGCCAGAGAGTGTCATGACTCCTCTAGTTCTTAAGTGCGTCAATGATTCCACGGGTCAAATCTCCTTTTGAACTCGTGCTGTGGCGAGAGTCTTAAAAGACCTCAACATACATAAATCCGCTAGTCCGGATGGTATCCTCAGAGGTGTTCTTCGACGCTGTCATAACCCATCTATCCTATTCTTCTGGGATCGTTCGAGTAAGTGGTTGGAAAACAGCATTTGTCCAGCCAATCCTAAAAAAAGGTGAATCTTCTTATCTCCTTCCAATTATCATCCAATTGCACTTACGTCCCTTCTTTCCAAGGTCATGGAAACGCTGATAAACTATCAGCTCAAGAAATATCTCGAAGACCGAAAGCTTCTTAATGACCGGCAGTACGGCTTTCGCAGCAACAGGTCCACTGATGACCTGATGGTTTACCTCACCGAACAGTGGAACAAATCTTTACATCATTTTGAAGAAAGTAATATTGTTGCATTTGATATTTCAAAGGCAGTTGATAAAGTCTAAAGTCTTGTTCTTTTATGGAAAATGCGTGCTTTCGGTATCGATGAATCCCTACCTCGTTAGGTTAGGTTAGGTTAAAGTGGCTGCGGATATAGGAACCGCACACTTAGGCCAAAGGAAAAGACCCTTTGAGATACCCTTCTTCGTTAGATTAGAAATTTTCTTTCAAACCGTTCAATACAAGTTTTATTGGACGGATTCAAGTCTGACACCCACAATTTAAATAACTGGTGTGCCGCAGGGCTCCATTTTGTGTCCCACCCTCTTTCTCATTTTCCTAAATGATCTCTTATCTGTAACTCCTGTAACGCATTGTACAATGGGGAATTAAAAACCGCGTAGAGTTTAATGCTTCGAAAACTTAATGCTCTCTTGTATCGTTAAAGCAAGATTTACCCCCCTTGTCACTGTCCATGAGTGGCACTTGCATCAGTGAATCCGAACATCTCGAAAATTTTGTAGAATGATCACATATGCGATGTAGTCAAAAATGCCGCAAGATGTTTGGGTTTCTTAAGACGGTGCAAGAAATTCTTCTCCCCGTCTGATCTGGTTATTATTTGCAAGACTTATATTCGTCCAAAGCTTGAGTACAATTCTCATCGCTGGGCTGGTGCTCCAGCCACATACTTAACCCTCTTGGATGGTATAAAAAAAAAGAGCCCTAAGACCACCCTAGTCCTCGTTAGGTCGTAACGTTTCGTGTTTCTCTCTGTTCTATCGTTACTTTCACGGTAAGGGTTCTTACAATTCGCCGGTAATACTAGCGCTTCTAGGAATGCTCATCAGTTCGCCCTCGAGTCCAACTTCGGACGTTGTGCGAGACTTGATTACCTAGATCTGGGTTCTTATGCCCCTGTGGCTAGTTCATTTCATGTCGCAAAGTCAAGGAGAATGTTTCCAACAGTTTGCCAGCCCTTGCGACTTAAGTAGACGTTAATACTTTTCGCCAAGGCAATTTCCAGGGATTTGCAGTGGCTAGATTAATACTAAGACTTTAGAATCAGTTTCTCTGTTTATTCTTATTCCGTTAGAAAGGAGGGCATATTTCTGTTCCAAAAGTCGCTGATGGGCAGCTACTTTAATGCAAGTCTCCGTGTCCGAAAAGAAAGAGGGCGGTCGACCCCTTCCTTCTAGGCGTGAGCCGAATAAATCGCCACACCCTTAAAAGTTGTTAATTAATTGACACTCAAGAAATATAATTAAACCTTTCTCCTTTGTTTTCATTTCCATTTATTATCCTTGAACCAAATCTATGCCTCCCCATGCACTCATATAATTTTAAACCTTGACCAGGATAGAGATGAAATCTGTTACACTTCTTTCGACATCCAAACTTATTCTTTCAATTTCTCTTTAAAATTAAGAATAAGTTTAAAAAATAGAACAATTTATTATCCATTAACTCTTCAAATAAAAACCAAACTTAATGAGATTTTCATGTACAAGGTCTAGACGCTATGAATCACGCCTCAGTCCGTCTATCATCTGTCATTTCTATCACTGTCGGGCGGAAAATATTTGTCGAGTGGGTGCTCGGCATTCATCAGCGTTCACTTTCTTCTGGTAAAATAAAAAAAGACATTATTTTGAATAACTCAGCAAATAGCTTGTGTGGAAGTTAAAATTATCACCGAAATACCTGATTTGTTGCGGTTTAAAATACATTTTTCTGAAATAGATTAGATAATAATTATTTTTGTTTGCTTTGTTTTTTTAAAGCCACCACAAAGCAATTTCATTAGATTTTAGTTAATGCTTTGTTTGCGTTCAAAATCAGACCTTATATAAAATTCTCGTATTCAATTCTTAAGTCCCTAAAATAAAGTTTTCCAAGGAAAACCCTTTTCACAAAAGAAATACAAAAACATTTGCTAGTCTGATAACCTTCTTTGACTCCTCCCCAACAACTGTCACCATTTTCATATTAACCGCTCCGAGTGGAAATAAACCGTCATTGTCGCCAATCGATTCAAATCGTTCCATGGCCAAAGTACAAATCCAGTGTTTGTCCTTGTTAACCCATATAAAGTACATTTGTCTGCCAACAAAACATGTACGAGTACACACATTGCGAAATCATAAAAACGCCGCTCTACTTTGTTCTTAACCTCACTTCTTCGTCCTTCCATACGCGTCAAGAGTATGGCACTCTCTCTGGCTGGTTGTGACTACAATACCCCCAAAAAATTGTCCTCCCCATATATGTTTTTGAATGAAGTACTTTTCTTCATATATGTATGTACAGCTCGAGGACTTGAGGACTCAAATGTGTAAAGTAATAAAATAAAGTACGAGGTAACTGCTTTGGTCCTTTTCGGTTTGAACAAAAGCATTTCGCAATCTCTGTATGAAGCATGAGTGGGTAGAGGAGGATATAAGATGGAACCGAGTGCTTTTTATACGCACATTTACTTATATTCGAGGAATTTTCAAGTGTAAATATTTTTGTTTTCGTTTGGGACTTCATTTTTCTGTCATCCTTTGAGCCAGAACTTTGCATATAATTTCTTGGGAAAAGGAGTCGTTGGTAGTGCTTCTTGAATGTTAATTAAAAGCCTGCGAGAAAGAATATTACTTTTCCGGGCAATTGGAAGGATTTTTAATAAATGAAAATGTTTTATTGAATACTCGAATTTTTGGAAAAAGTGAAGAGGATGGGGGCGGGGGTTACAAATTGAATTTATAAGGACTTTGTCGTTGAATGAACTTTGGAAATCTTTTGAAGTTTTCGCAAAATTAAATTATTTTGTGTATTGTTGGGTTTTGATATTATGATTTGGTATTTGTTAAGGATGCTGAAATGAATTAATATTTCGTATAATGTTTGATATTCAGATGAAGGGTGTTTTGAATGAGAGAAGTTCTTCATTGACGTAGTAAGGGTGTTCGGCAAGGGCGATGAAAGGTTGTAGAAAACCATTTTTTCCAATTCTTTCTTCGTTTCAGGAAATCACAGAACTTTTTGGGCTGTTTTCTATGTTTTATTAATAGGCAAGTTGTACGTCATCTGCGGACTTCTCAGAAGCTCAGTAAAGATTCGTGGGACTGGGTGTTCTAAAGTATGCCTCGCTCACGATCCGGTGATAGCTAGTGTTACTTTCTTTGCTTACACTGACCACATGGTGTCTAAGCCGATCACGGATATCTGCAAGACACAATTTCTTATGTTTGTCTCTATTTTGAGATAGCGGCTCATAGAATACGTCAATCTGTTAGCAGCGTACACGTTAACGTAGCTGTAAACATATTTGCCGGGATAAACCGTCCCATAGAATACGTTGAATACTTTGACAGCTTCATTTGCTTGGTGTGAAAATTAACGACAAAACTTACAAACATGCAAAATATTTAAATTTAAACTTCAAAATTGTGTCAAAATGTTTATTTTTGCACATAATGTTGATCATCCATTGCTTTTCCCTTGTTGCAGCGGGAACACATTGAATTTACCGCTTGTCAAATTCAGTTGTCAACGAATCAACGGACGCAAATAATAGGTCTGTCCTTTTACTCCCTAAAACTCGATTCTAAATTCCCACAAATTCTTTTATGGCGTTTTTAATTTGCAATCTGGAATCTTATAAATGCATTTTGGTTTTTAAATCATAAGGGAACTCTCGTCTATTCAGAATCAAAACTGTCACTTTGCCCAATTGAACGCATTCAGAATGCTTTTTTTAACTTCCAGACTGCCACTGCCATTCAAAAACGACCAATGAATACACATCGAACACGGTGGAAGTGCACCGGGGCGAAAAAAGAGCGACATCGAACAGCTCAGTGCGAAATCAGAGCGACCAAGAGCGCACACCGAACAAACTTAATAGCTATCAACTCTATCTATCGCATCTGTCACATGGTTTGCTTATGGGACGCGTTCAATAAGAACATTTGTTTTACATTGAGCTGTCAGTTGAAAACGTCAACGGTGACTGACTGACGGATTTTATACGATCGCTGCTTTCATGGATGGAATCGAAATAAGTCTTTTTCTGTGATCTGGGTGCCGAAAATCCGCTTCCTGGCATCACAGCAGCGATGTCGTAGCAGATGTAGACGTTGGTGTAATGCCTGGAGCGCTCTGATTTTTGAATTGGAAGTTCCGGGTTGTTCTGTCGGGGCTGGACGTTGCAAATTCTTCATAAGTAGGGACGGCGGGAGAGATCGGTCATCTTTAAGGGCTGAAACGGTGGTGCTGTTGATGAGAGGGGAAGGTGGATTTATTACTTCTCTTCGAAAAGCTATTCCCCCCAAACCGTAAACATCTAAAACAAAAAGGGCTCTCTGCGGTTATGGGCATTCGAAAAATGAATGACCTCGAAGTCAGTTCAGAGATGGCACTACGACGGGCTGGTGGAACTGTGGCGGGACCAAAACGGGTTTTCTGAAATGCGGGTTCGCGACGTGTTTTGTTTTTTAGAATATATTGAATTGGCATAGAATACATAGTGGCCGTCCAGCACTCCGCCTCCCTACATACGAGCTAAGTGCATTAACTTAAATGCCAAAAGGGGCTGGAGTCTGGCCATCCCTTTACCTGCTGCTGCCGGGACCAGCCTCATACGCCTGTAGAGGTTGTGAGTGTGGTCTATGAGGAGTAGAAGGGTGAAACGTGAATTCCGTTATAATTTGATAAAATTCATAATGGTGAATAACCTTTTCAGCCACAATTTTTCAGGCCATGCTGGTGGTCCTATAGAGTCAAGGATTTGGCTGGACTCCCATTTGCCATTTAATTTTTTTTCAACACTTTGTGCGACTCCTCTTATATTGTTCTGCAAGAGTCCATCAAATCCACGAGAAGCTTAATTTGCTACGGATTAGTATTTTGTACTCTTTAATAATTAAAGTATGTTTAAGTTGTCGAATAAACAAAGTGAAACGCCAATTACAATCTTCAAAAAAATTACGTTCCACAAAAAACAAGGCTAAGAAAACGACTACGAAACGCCTATCGAAACACTAATATTTGAAAATGACAGTTGAGCGTAACGCCAATTACAATAAGGGCGACTAGACTATATGATAATTTGCGTATCTCAATTTGGTCAAATTTATCTCATACTTCTGATTCCACAAAATGTTGATTACTCCTGAGTGGCTTTTATTTTGAATCAAAAAAAGAGAAAACAAAAAAAAAATAATAAAAAATGAAAATAACGATCCCGTTTCCCAACCACATCCCCACTCATAAATGTTTGAAATTATAAAAAAATGCTAAATGCCTTGGGTTGATGAATTTATTAGATAAATCCTCATCACCAAATTAACTTTATAATTATTATTCCAATTAATCAATTAGGAGAGAAAAAAATGATAAATAAAACTAAATATCACGCTTCGCACACAAAATGAGACCAATCAGTTCTGGTTGACGTTTGGCGACATAAAAATCTGACACGCTTCACAATCATCGTTTTTGGGATTTTTATGCCTGCGATGATAGACTTTAGAGATGTGTAAACATAAACATCAAGCAAAGCAACGCCCTAAATTAGAGTCTCATTAAAAATCCATTTAGAATCTATGTGAGATGAGGGTGGAGTGGGATCTGACTCAGATGTGAACGAAAAAGAACGAAATTAAATTTGGAATGTCATCACGGTCAGAGTCGAGATAAATTTTTGAAAAAAAAAATGAAAATAAACAAAAATTCGTACGAATTCCAGTGCATACTGAATAACAAATTTGTTGGGCATTAGCCAGGAAAATAGCATGTCAAATAGCTGAATGTTTAGAATTCATATTCGAGAAATGTCAACATTGTGCGAATATTTTTGCTTTTGTTAAAAAAAAGTTCAGTTAAATTTTGTTTCTGTTAGAAAAATATACAATTTCCTTAAAATAAAAGAACAAATAAATTCGCCTAGGGGAGAATGCGAGGACTGATGAACAACATAACGGAACACACAGGGGTCCACACAGGAGTTGCAATCCTTTCGACATTACAACTTTCGCTGTAGAAAAGTACATTAAAGAAGTAATTGCCAGGAGGTTAAAAAAATTCCCACATGCCATATGCAGTAAGGATAAAATCCCCATATGGCATTACGCTCCTAAACGTGAAAAATTCCCAGGCCAAAGTATCCCCATACCTACTAATATTTAAAAAGAATCTCTATTTTCTTACTCACCATTAAGTCAAATTAAGAAATAGAATAGCTTTGGAAAGTTTTGAGGGGAACTAGCTTACTGTGCTATGTGTCACAATTGTCTGGAAAAATTTCACCACGTGGTTGTCCTTTTCATGGATTTTAATGATTGATCTAAAATTCTTTTCTACTGAAAACTGTTAGATCCATAGATTTTTTTTAGCAGAAACAGGAGATAAATGAAGCGAAAAAAGCAAAATGCCGAATGGGGTCCCACAAGGATCAAAACAAGGGCCACTTATGTTCATAATTTACATTTACAAAACAAGTAACTAAGAGAACAAGGCATAGTTTTTTGGGGTTGTTACCGATACAGCTATTGTTGACAGTTTTGTTCGCCTTTGGTCTCTGTACATCTATACTGATGGCTCTAAAATGGACGCTGGTGTACACTGAACCAAAAAGGTACACCATATTGATAAAAAAGGTCATCTATATGATGTAGAATTCATCAATTTTAGTCCAGTGAACCTTTTCATCCATATGATGAAGCATTGTTCATTAATATGATGAAAATTTTCAGCGACAAATTTCGATCATCATTCATCAAATTTGTTCATCAATATTATGAAAAATGATGAACCAAATTTTGATTTATTTGTACATCAAAATGATGAATTATTTCATCGATCTGATTATCGTATTCATGAATATGATGAAAATTTAAGCAAGTAAATCATCAATGTGATGAATGCATTCATCGTATTGATGTTTTTTTTCAGATTGATGATCGTATCATCGTATCATAACCAAAAAAGCATTCACCGATCAATCTCCGTACTTCCTTCTCATTCTGCACTGCTTAGTGGCGACTATTTTTTTTTTACAAATCCGTCACTCCGCACTGCTGGGATTCGAACCCAGGCATGAGAATGCACGACGGTCTCTTGATCGGCACCTCTACCCACTGAGCTACTTGACGCTTTATAAAATTGGAATTGATTTTCGACCGCATGAAAACTAGGGAATAAATAAACAACACAAAACGTTTTTCTTTTTCAGGAAATATTGTCGTAATTTACGATTCAAGAATCGTAACAAAAAAAAACTGTTTGGATTCAAAAGTAGTAAAATGCGATAAGAATTCATGATTTAATAAACACCTATTTTTTAATTCAGGAAATATTTTTGTAAACTAATATTGTCTAAGATCGATTCGTTCATTTAGCTTCAAGAGCTTTGTTTTTAGAATATTGAGATCATAAATCTCGATCTTTGATTTTGTAAATCAGAATTATTTAGTCGTACAATTTATATCATGCTCCAAATGTTTAAAATTACGAATACAAAATTTGTAAATTGCTCTTACAATGGAAATCTAAAATCATGACATTTTTTCGTAATTCTCAAATTATACAGTTTTGTAAATTTAGACGGAATAAAGATTGATTTACAATATTGACTCTCATTTTACGAAAAAAGGGGGATGATTTACAAAAAAAAGATTTTTCATAATTTACGACATAGAAATTCGTGATTACTGATTTTTCATTTCTTTCCGTGAATATGATGAACATTTTTCATCAATTCAGTGAATATTTTCATCAATAAGATTCACATTTTCATCATATTGAAGATCGTATACATCAATATGATGAACATTTTTCATCAATTCAGTGAATATTTTCATCAATAAGATTCACATTTTCATCATATTAAAGATCGTATACATCAATATGATGAACATTTTTCATCAATTCAGTGAATATTTTCATCAATATGAATAATAGGATTCATTCATGCAATGATACTATTCATAAATAAAAAGCGTTTATATTCTTCTTCGTACTGATGATCGACTTCATCAATATTGAGGTATATAATGGACATGATGAAAACACAAGTCTGTTTTGTTCATCAATATGATAATCATTTAAATCACCTAATTTTCTTCCAAATTCAAATTGAAGTCGATTTTTTGATGATAGTCTTCATCAATATGATGAAATAAAATTGTCATTTAAATATGATGAATCAATTCATCATATTGAAGTAGAAATCATCAATGGGATGTAAAAACATTTTTTTTTTCGTCAAATAGATGCTTTCATCCTATTGACGAAAACTTTTGATGAACTGATGAACTAAATTTTTATCAAATTCTGCCGAAATTCTCCCAAAAAAAGTTGATGAATGCACTTTCATCTTATTGATGATTGGTTCATCCGTCATCAAAAAGTTTTCATGAATTTATACATAATATGCAAGAAAAGTACATCGTATTGATGAATTACAGTTGATGAACGCCATTCATCAATATGATGACGGCTTTTTTTCAGTGTAGGGGCAGGCTTCTATTCTGAATCTCTCAAGTTAACCGCCTCGCTTAGGCTTCCAGACTACAGTAGCGTCTTCCAAGCGGAGGTCCTGGCAGTGACAACAGCTGCTAAAAAGGTATCAATGATGGCAATACCACGAGCTGATATCACCTTTTACATTGATAGCCAAGCGGCAATAAAAGCGATTACTGCAAATGAAGTAAAATCAATGCTTGTTTCATGCTGCCGCGAAGAGCTTAAGGTTCTTGGCGCACAGCACAACATTAGACTCTGCTGGGTCCCAGGCCACAGCGATATACTAGGCAACGAGAAAGCCGATGAATTAGCAAGATTAGGGTCAATGCTTGACGTAAGCCAAGCTCAGCTAGTTAGCAACCCTACCTGTTATTTAAAACAGGAAATCTCAAAAAGAATAACTATCAAGGCCGATGAAAGGTGGAACCTTTTCGACACCTGCGGCACTACAAGAAAAATCTGGCCCTGTTTTAACAAACAAAGAACGGAAAAAATTATGCAGCTACACAAGGGATCACTTCGATCTCTTGTAAGCATAATCACCGGACATAATCTGTTAGGTTATCATATGAAAAAGATGAGAATCGGTTCAGATCATCTATGCAGAGGATGCGGTGACGAGGAGGTAAATGAAGATACTTCGCACTTTCTGTGTCACTGTCCCGCACTCTCCCATCAAAGGAAGAAACTGCTTGGCAACTATTTCTTCGGGGATTTAGAAGAACTCTCTAGTACGCTAGGTACTAACATTCTGAACTTCGTCAAAGCCTCTAAATGGCTTGACTAACTGAACACATAGGTTTTTCTTATTAGCATGAGTAGCAATACCCACGAATATCACAATGGATCTGTATTGATCTAAGTGTGATGGTAAAGACATCAACTGTCAGCCCCTAAACCTAACCTAACCTAGGTCTCTGGACACGTCAATAAAGGTCAGATGGTATCACGATAACTAATTCCGTGGAAGAACTTGCTGGTTGTGTTACATATGAGGGTTGTTCCCGAGTTAGCAATCGACTGCAGTTTGTTGTAAGAGGTGTTTTCATTAGACGCTAGAGAAATACGACCAAGGTGTCTTGCTGTAACATTCTGTTCCAAATGTCCTTTTTTAGTCATCAAATAAATTTGTGCGGCTTGGAACTTGTACTTTCTTCTGTGGCCTGGCAGTCAGACAGCCAAATCCTCATCAGTTGTGCTTCGAATTTTCAATTGGTTCCAGTAGGGAAGCAACCGCAGTATCTTAGCAGGTAAACATTCTTTAATGGTGGTAACACGTCTCCCCCAACCATAAAGTTGTTTTTTATAAGTTCCGTTTGCTTTTTGAAATTGTTTATTCCCAATGCACATAACAAAGTTTGCAGTCATTTTAAACCCTTTTAACCAGCACTTGTCACTGATCTAACCTCATTAAAAATCCATTTGCACAGAAAGCAAGGAAAACAAAACAAGTAGTACCCAGCAGAGTTCCTCCAGAGCGCTTTATTTTTCATCACTTTTATTTTCTGCTATTCCAAACTTTATTATTCATTTCCAATCCTTAAATGTTAAATTGCAATTGCCATCCTCTCTGGTGTATATCTCTCGCCCTTTCTCACTCCTCCTTCTCCTGTCCATTTAAAGGATGCACTAGAAAAAGGGTAAAGATAAAAATTTATTGCTGTCACGTGCATTAGAAAAAAACAAACATCCCACACACTTTTTCCCGTTCCCACAGTCACAACATCTCTTATAAATGTAGAACAATAAAATAAAATAAAATAAAAATGTGAAATAACTTTTCTGACATCAAAATAAGGAAATGTGTGAAGACAGCTGAAAAGGATGTTTTTCTCTGTAGTTGTGGTGATGGTGACTTACATGGGGGCTAGGATGAAAAGTGTCAGAATTTATGATGCGGGTTTTGAAGAAGATAATGTAACGTAACCTTTTTTATGTTTGAAAAGAATTCTTTCTATAACAGCTGACACATCCGGTAATCTGCGAAAGTTTGAAAACTTAATACACGAGTTTCCGGTTTTATTTCTTTGTGAGATTTTTTTACTTTTTTCGAAGTCGGCGAAAACTTTTCTAATTCCATTCTTATGTCACTGCGTGCTTTTCAACTTTTGCAGCGTCTTTTGAAGTTTCGCAGTTATAATTACTCCAATAACCTATTAAATCAAAAAATAATTATAATTCAGTTGCAGTGTCAGAAAGCACTTAAATTAAATTACTCTTAAAATCTCACAGGACCCAATTCGAAGCAGGCAGGTGGTTTTGTGTGTTGAAAATGAAGGAGATTTCGTAGGAGAAGAGTGTCCTTAGAGCAAACGAGGTAGAAGGTAGAAAGTGCACGTTAATGTCCTTGTTCGAAAGTAGGTACTATTATTTTTGTTGCTTGTGTAGAGCAACATCAAGCTAAGTAGGTATGTTGTGAGTGTAATGTGTGCAAGTAGGAACTCTAAAACACAAAAACAACCATATCGTGTTGTCATCGTATACTTTTCTTCTCATAAACGTTAGTTAAGTTGGCGCTCGGAAGGCAAGGAAATTATGTCGTTTTACTTGCTCAACTTTTCCATTTCTTCAACTAGTTGACATCAACAGAAGAACAGAACACACAACACCCTTAAAGTGAACGTCATCGCAGCCATTTAAGAACCAGGAGAGCATTGTTCTCGAGGTTGTTAATAGGCCGGGCAACATAGAGGGCTCGTAATACAAGAGTATATCGCTTGTAGGAGGGATTTAGAGCTTTCTATTCTTGAAAGAATTTGAACACTCCACCAAAATCGATTGAGCTTGTGATGTTCTTTTTAGTTTCCAGCCTAGGTTTTGCTCGTCGGAAACTCACCAAGGTCTTATTGAAGAAACAGAAACTTCAATTTTAAGTGTTCTGACCCCTTTGAAAAACTTTATTAAGAATACGTTCTACATGGATCGGCAGGTATAATGCACCTGGTGGCACGGATCAGCAGGTTCAATGGCCCTGATGGCACGGATCGGCAGGTATGATGCCCCCAGTGGCTCGGATCGGCAGGTATAATACCCCAGGTGGCACGGATCGGCAGGTATGATGCCCCTGGTGGCACGGATTGGCAGGTATGATGGCCCTGGTGGCACGTATCAGCAGGTATAATGCCCCTGGTGGCACGGATCGGCAGGTATGATGCCCCTGGTGGCACGGATCTGCAGGTACAATGCTCCTGGTGGCACGGATCGGCAGGTACGAAGCCCCTGGTGGCAATCAATACGGTAAAAGGCATGTTACAAGGTGTTCAGATGGAGTTCAGGTCACCCAAACCCTCGTTATTCCAGCCCTGGCATTGAAAGCACTACACAACCCCGTGTAAAATGCAAAAAATAATATCAAATAAAAACCCCTAAAACAAACGCCATGTACACGAACAAACAGTCATCCGAGCGTATTCATGGAATTACATTCAGATTTAAAATTGTCGCTTATTCGTTTGTGAAACGTTTGAAGCTCTGAAGCGCAGCTTAAGTATTTTACCTTGAGCTGTGATTTATGTCAATGACGGGCGCATACAAACCCGATGCCATGTCATGGCAACCGCACCGCTTCCACACCACCCACATCCCACAGAAAGGGTAGACAAAATCTATAAAAACTGTACAGTAATGATCCATCTCCTCCACCATCCATTCCCACACTTACAACTTGTTGTTGGATTCTGGTAGAGTGTTTTTGTTGCGGGTGCTTTGTTTTTACTACTTGTCTATCGATCCATGGGGCTTGAGAAAAATAAACAGCAGCAAGTAGGTGCTTCGGCATATTTTTTGTCAAATGTGCAAGTGTTTTCATTAGACGAGCAAGGTGTGGCTTCTTGAAGCCCTCTTAAGACACTTTTAAAGGGGATACAATTAAAAATTCTTGTCATATTGAAAAATTTCAATGTTGTCCAGTCAAAACGGCAAACTTCAAAAAGTAAGAGAATTGCAAAAAAGGAAAGAAATCAATTTTAAATGAAAATAAGGGCGAGAACTTTGGTAATTAGCGCATCGTGAGAAGAGTTCCGAAAAAGGAAATGGGAGGAAGATTGTTTGGCAAACGGAGCAGGAAAATGTTTCATTGATAAATTACCTTCGGGGAGAGAAGTTTTGAATTTTTTACTTGTTCGTTATGTGAATTTTCTTGTGTGTTTTTTCATCGGAAAGATACTTTCGGTTCATTAAACGAAAATTAATTGGGAATCTTAATTTTGAGTTCCTTACTTCAGTGCCAACAAAAAGGAGAGAAAAGAAGTTTGTCTATTTGAAAACGTTCAGAAACGAGTATTTCAATTTGTCCCCCACAAATTCCACCATCATGTTTGGTGTCTTTTGAGCTTCCTTCTTGACTACGGTAATCAACTTGTCTACTCCAATGACTTTGTATCCTGTTTGCACAACCATTGTGTCCTCGTTATTATCTCACAACCACAAGCTTTAATGTCTACATCCTTCTGCTCTTTCCCTCACAATGCAAATTAAATAGCAAAAAAAAAGGTTACGCATACGCCCCAGTGCACCACAACAATGCTATTCAGGATAGCTTCGCATACAAAGTCATTCCTGCTTCAGGGTCACTTGACTTTTCAAGTTCCATTGATGGCAACCACTGACTAAATACACACACACACATCCTTTCACTCTACGAGATAAAATTTAATAACAAAAAAGAAACCCCACCCGACCGACATGCTTTTCATGCAGGCAGACTCCATTCAATTGAGCCATTAATTGATTTCAGGGAGAGAGCCCCGACTCCGAATCTGCATATAATACCATTATCATTATTATTTCGATTACGACGTACCGACCGACCGACCGACGACGACGCACGAGAAGAAGAAAAACATCACGTTTTTTATTGGATAACAAAGAAGATGACAAAGAAACACATCCAGAGTCTCGTCTGTGTGATGAGTCGAGTTCAGCTGGGCGACACAACAAGTGCGTTCGTTTGTTTGCTCGAAAAAGATACAATATGAGTTTTATGCCTAGGATACAAGTTCAATTAGTACGAGGGGCTGTTGAAGAGGTTATTCCAAGTATTAAGCTGTTCATAGACTCTCTGGCTGTGTTTCGTTGGTTGGCATGTGGTGCAAAAGTGTTGAGTGACTGAACAGAGATATGTATCTGATTTTTTGCTCTGATTTGAAATCACAATAGACCCATATAATTGAATTAAGAAGGGGATGAGTGTGATTTGTTTGGAGATGACAATAATAAAAAACGCGCGTTTCTGACGCGTGATTCTCTCAACGAGTAGTTAGTTTAGTTTTGCTATTTTGTGTTCGTTCAAATTGAGTTAGTTTTGCTATTTTCCTTTTCACGACTTTAACAATAAGAAGATGTGGCATTGTTGATTAATCTCTTGAATTTGATTGAAAAAAAACATGTAACGTGTTAAGCGCTAAAAAGCACGTACGTTCAATGGTGATTTATTCAAAGCGAGTTACACAATGGTGAACAATAATCGACATCAAGGTGAGACTATTGTGTGTGTTTGTGAGACTGAGAATGAAAACAAATCACCGAAATCGATAAAGGTAGTCGTTTAAGACCACACTTTTTCAGCACTCCTCTTTTCAATCGAATTGTAGCACTGGATGTCTGAGTGCCCAGTTTGATTTCCATTTGCTTGAAGCTGTCAAGCCAGAGACGAATCCCACTAATGAAAAACTGTTGCTCAAATGAGAGACAGGTAAATCGTGGAATTGAAATAAGTTGAGTTCTGTTAGACGATAGAAACTGGATATGATTGAACAAGTCAGGTGACTGTTTTGTCTGGATGATGATTCTAAATAATATTGTAAGAGTCTTTTAGTTTAACATGTTGTTGAAACTTATACCGTACAATTCTAAAGAGTAGTTAGAGATAAGGTCGTAACGAGACGTTACCCAAAGACATAACGAATAATATTGTTGAACACAACAGTCTTCTTTTTTAGACACGCAGAATCCAAGTTGAAGAAGATTTGACATCCGTATGTCAGAATTGGAACAACGAGGGTTTTAGCTAGCATTTTTCTGGTTTCAATTGGTGTAATTTTGTTGGGATCATTAGGGTCCTAAGAGCACCATATGTCTTTCCAACCACAGCGTTTATATAGTCATTTCATTCACTGTTTCTTGCGAAGACCTGACAAATCTTCCAAGAGTATCAATCTGTCATGAAAAAGTGCTTCTCGACTTTGCCGTTCGGAATCGGCGTTAAATTGTAGGTCCCTTCAATTCTTCACACGCACTCAGAGAATTGTTGATGAGAGTAAGCCACTTAGGCCTTGGCTCTTCAAGAGCTGTCGCGCCACTCTATTTTTTTTTTCAGGTCAAAGTATTGAAGTAGATTCCCAAGTTCTAGGCCGTCTGGACGTATTCCACTGGAATATTATTTAAGAGCACTGTGGGGAAATAAGAAAGGTCAACCATAGATTACTATAGATTACTAGACATTTGGTTTTAGGGGATTATGAACTAGACCACATTCGTTAGACCATTTGTGAATAGAAGACAGATCGTTATTGATGTTGCTTACACAGTTTTCGATGAGACCCAGAGCCGAACCCTGTAAGTATTGGACATTAACAGCAAATATTTGCACATTCCCATAGTTAATTTTTCTGGGAATATCGTTAACGTATGCCGAGAAGAAAAGCGGCCAAGGATAGAACCTTGGGGAACACCACGCGACACAGAGATAAAGTCAGAAACCTTACTCCCAGAAACAACTGCCTAACTCATCCCTGTTAAGTAAGAATTAATCAGTTTGCTTCCGGAGCAAACCCGAAATTTATGGATAATTTCTTACATAATGTATTATGGGCAATCGTATCAAATGCTTTGGGGTAGTCAAGAAGAACCAAGAATCTGACTATTATCGTCCATGGCCTTCCTTATCCGCTCAACCACATCTAGTAAGGGCAGTGGTACTACTGTGATGAGACTGATATCCAGACTGCTAAGGGGATAAGTGCTGGTTAGAGTCAAAGTGCTGATTAATTTGCCTATGCGTCAATCTCTCCTCAACTTGGACAAAAAAGGAAGGATAGATAGGGGACGATATTCAGTCTCAATTCTATTGTTCGAAACAGGGATGATTTTGGAAAAGTTCCATTTCGAGGGGAACTCACTTTTAGTCAACACTGAGTTGATGGCAAATGTTATGTACGGGAGGATAAGAGGCATAACTGCCTTAACGAAAGTAATATGTAAGCCATCAAATCCCACAGAGTTACTGTTGATAGAAATAAGATTCTCCACAACTTCTTCGGCAGACCCAGTCGTAAAGTTGAAACCATTAAGATGATTAGATGAAAAAATATCATTTTGATGTAGACTCATTGATGAAGATTGTGGAACGGAGGAGACAAATAAGTTGTTCAATTCATTACAATCAACATCAAGGTTAGCAAATTTTTGCTTCCCTATTCCAACTTCGCGAAGGTTCTTAAAAAGTTTGCGGCCATTTTGAGAAAGATGATTCAGATGATTGGGGAACCACTTGGTTTTAGCTGTGTTGATAAGACTAACACATTTGTTTCGCAATTGGCGATATAATTGGTGGTCTTCAGCTATTTTGAAACGTTTCCAATTTTGATAAACTCGGTTTCTTTGATTGATGCACCAACGAATTTCCCCTGTAAAGCAATGGTTGCCTTTGTTTAACAGTTTTTGTCCTCAGAGGAACATGGGTGTCAAAAATGCTGTTGTGTCCAGGGTGTGTTCGCGCTTCGCGAAGAAATGACATTTATTTAGAATTAATGACACGAAAAAAGTTTATAAACATGTTGTTGAATGTAAACCTCCTTAAATGAAGAATCAACGCACTCGAATTTCGAGATCCTGGTCGACTTAAAATTAAATTCATCATAAATGCACAAAACACGAATTTTAACTACAAATTGTCACGGTCGATGGTTATAAATTATTTTCTCTTCCAATCGATACTCGGGCAATAAATTACCTCAACAATGTTGCACGGATTATTAGAAACACCAACTAGTGTCAGAGGCCAACAAATATCAGTCTTCTATCTGTACACAACAAAGATGTGAAAAATAGGGCGATTCAGCTGCCTTTTGCCTGCATCCACGGCCTGGATCAGTTTTCCGCCCAAGAAGATAGACAGTCATTATTCGCCACAAACACGAACGACAAAACATTGCCATTAAAAAAGAATATAAATGATGACGTGCCTGCCATTCGTTTGCTCGCCAGTCGGTCTATCGGTTCTTCCTACTAACCGACATAATAAAAGTTGGTGACTGCAAGAGCTTAGTTTTCCCTAGGTAGGTTACTGCTGTAATGAAAATTTTATAACGTTTGGCCAAAAGCAGACAACCCAAGGAGCTGATTCACACACAACAAACTCTTTTCTACCACATAACACGCCATGCTCCAGGTTGAGATCAATTTCGAATGGAGCAAACTGGAGCCACAGACACAGAGTGATACTGAAATGCAATAAATTCCAGCTTAGCGGTGAAATTAAATTTAATCAGCGGTAATTTCTGCCATCGCTATTCCGGGAATTACACTCACATCCCAAGCTTAAGCTTCACCATTCGGTCTGATCCCATACGGAGACATGGAGACCAAATCGGAATCGCAAGTAGCTCCATACTTCTAAATGAAGGAAGGTTATGTATGTTGTGTGCTATAAAACGCGAGATTCAAATGGAGGGTCGGTCGGTCTTCGGTCGCCTCAAGAGCCATGTGTCTTTGGCTCTACTCGGTTAACATCGCTCGCCCATAATCCCAGAGATAAGAGGAAAGCCAAGATACATGCTTGTAGAAAGGCTTGTCTGAGGTCGAGACGAATTTCTCTTTGTGAAAAAAAGAAACCTTTACCATGGAGCGACAGCAATAATAATGGTGAATAAACAGAGACCGACGACGACGAAACTCATGTGTGTGCTCGAGTCTGTCTCGCTCGGAAACTAATTTACGAGTCACATTTTTGTAGAAATGAGGTAAATAGACGAAAAATAAGAAAAAAAAATCAAACAATCGAGTTGTTCGTGTTCCACTGAGATTGCAATTCCGAACAATGAAACATCTGGACAAAAGATGAAGAACAATGATTCCATTGGAATGACCTATCGCTGACTGAGCTCACAAAGGTTGCTTACAAAGAATTAAAGATGTTGTGAATGGGAGAGAAAAGTTTTTGAGATGATAATTGCCATTGATACAATAAATTCTTCCTATTTAACGAGTATCTAGAGATGTAATGTTCTTTGACAGTCTTTTTTGGTTCGGTGTTCTTTGATCAAAAGCCTTATATTCACGACAAAGATTGAAAAAACCGTAGTCATACGATGATAGAATGAATGTCATAAACAAATTTACAAATGATTATGACCCTTCTTCGAGTAGAATATGTAAGTCGGTCGAAAATGCAAATGAAGCTAATATTGAACGTTTCAATATAGAATACGCAGTGCAGTGTGGAAATGGGTAACAGCTCATCCGAGTTGTTTCAAACATGTGCAAGGTTTAGACAAGGAGATGCGCTGTCATGTGATTTCTTCAACTTGGTCCTGGAGCAGATAGTGCGCAAGACAGGTGTGATCACGGAAAACACTATCTTTAACAAGTTATTCTTGAGGCCTTCACAGCGGTTGAAGAACAGGCGAAACTCGTTGGTTTTGAAGTGAATGAGGACAAAACAAAGTACATGGTATCAACAAACAAAGCAACATATGTCCACCGCCTAAGACAAAACTTCACTGTTATTAGCAGAAATTTCGAGGTAGTTAAGGAGTTCACCTACCTTGGAACCAACCAATCCCACAAATGACACCGTGTGGAGATCAAGACTCCTCACTTGAAAGACAAAGGCAAAGTGTCTGCTATGCAAAACTTTGATTTTAAGAGTCCTACTATACGCCGCCGAGTGTTGGACGATTAGTAAAAAAGGGACTTTCGAATGAAAAATTCTTCGACGGTTTTTTTCGATGGCGAATGAAGAAGAAGGTTCAACCGCAAACTGGGTGAGCTGTGCCAAGATGTGGAGTGCAGCCCAGATAGCCAAGAAAAGACGACTTCATTGGCTCGGCCACATCGAGTAACGCTGCAGCTAAGAAAGTCTTCTCATCGCAGCCCCCAGGATCCAGTTAGACCGAACTTCCCTCTGGTACAAAGATTCGGATGCCAGAGTGCTTGGTGTTGTCGCCTGTAGAATGCACGCGAGCGATCGTTCCCGATGAAAGGCTGCAGTATCTCAGGCTGAGATCCTTCATGGATTGGGAGCCGGTTAAGTAAGTAAGTAAGATCGCTATAGCTGGAACCTTATAACTTATATTGCTTTCCAACATTGAAACCAATCACAAGAATATGTTGTAGCAGGTTGGTTACAACAAACATTTTAAATTTCTGTCATTGAAAGATGTTCTTGGGTGAAACACAGTTTTGAATTTTCATCAAGAATTTAAAAGCTGTTCAGGAAAATCTGTATTAAAAAAAGACATTTTGTATTTTCATAGCATCCCTTTCGTTTTGGATTTGTTTCAATGATAATGTTACACCAAACCTACACCTGAGGTGCGTTTTTGCGCTGACTATAATCAACTATGATCAACAATGGTTGACTATTTCTCGTTTTTGCACGCCAATAGTTACGATTCGTAATCACAATTGTCGTTTTTGCGGTCTGTGTTGATGTGTCAAATCGTAAGTATCTCTAACTATTTCCAATCCATCTCAGGAGGTGAGTTGAAAGTGGTTGGTGTGTCAAAGTGTTTTTTTTTGTATAATGGCGTTTGTTAATCTGAATTAAAAAAAAAAAAAAACATTCTGTTTGTGCATTTTTTACAACCGCGTAGTCGTCCGTATCCGTACTGCCGCAAATTTAATTACAATCAAAGTATTTCTGTTCGTCTTCAATTATTTCATTACAAAATAAAGAAAATAAGGTTCCCCTTACAAATTTTAAATTATCGGAAAAAAAGAACTTTATTTCGCCGGAGATTTTGCAAAAGGAACTTCATTAGAAAAACGAAAACAAATCATGAGGAAATTTCTCTTGTCCATTTTTTTTGGTCTCAATATGTGTAGTGTAGTGTGTACTCGTAAAAACATTCTGGTTTTAAAATCCGAAGGGAATCCTCTTGTTTTCAAAATCAGAATAAATTCATAAATTCATAATTTCATAAATTCATGCTCTCCATTGCATGGGCTATGTCCATCGCGTCATCAATCCGGAAAACATTCTAATCGACCGCCATCAAACTGGAAGATTTTTGAAATCCCGCTGCCTTGAATCGTGACGGGCATGTGCACAGTTCCTCGCCGGTTGGAACTCCTGATTACATTGCTCCAGAACTGCTCGAGACAATTTCCTATTGCAGATTGACCAAATCCCAGCAGAGCGTAAGTTCTTTCAAACCTCAAGTTTTAAACAAAACATTGATGCTAAAAACTACTTACAGGTCAGCTGTGACTTCTGGTCCATGGGTATTATAGGCTATGAACTCATCTGCTAAGTCACACCATTTCACGAGGACAATGCCACAATGTCCACGAGACATACTTGAAAATCCTCAGTCACACTGCGAGGAGAGTCACGCCAAGGAAATGATCGCCTTTCCAAGTGACTTAAAAGTCAGCACCAATTTCAAGAATCTCAATCTCTCCCTGGTCACAATCCCTTCCAATCGAATTGACTACACTGCGATCCGCAAACATCCCTATTTCGGGAGGACATGGCTGAGAAGTTCAGTGAACGACCGAAGACCGTCGGCGATATACCTACTCGAGAAGCAGTACCAAAAATTGGAGGACAAGTTGGCCGCTGCCCATAAGCAGATGATTGTCGAACGTCAGTCGGCACGAAAAGCAAACTTAAACCTGTGGAAGGTGGAGAAGCAACTGGAGCACAAAATGTGCGAAAACGCCGAGCAGGAGAGGCTGAAGGAGAAATCTGAGGTAAGGTTTTTCATCTCCAATCAGATCTCATTAAACGTTCATTGTATTCTTTAGGTCGTCGAACAAATTTCACATGCTCATCGTTTGGAGATCAATAAACTCCTTCGTGAACTCAACGAAGAGCGGGAAAAGTCCTCAAACGTCATCGATGCAGCTTCAGCTATCGAAATCAAGCTCAAAAACCTCGAAGACAATTAAGAACGACTCAAGTATGCATGCACCATCACCGACAACCAGCTGACCGAAGTCGAGGCAATACTGGAAGCCGAAGAAGGGCGAAGGAGAAGGACGAAGCCATCAGCTGAGGAAGACAATCAGCAAGAAACATGCGAACAAATTCGGCCTTATTTTTATTATTGCTTTTATGCATGTATATAATTCTGTCGGCAGTAAATTTTTCATTAGTATCAGGAAGTAAAGACTTTCTCCGTTTATTTATATAAAAGCACGAAATAGATATTGAATTGATTATTGATAGTTTTTCAGCGAATCTGGAAGCAGCAATTAGGAGAATATCAGGAGCTGGCTTACTTGGAACAGCTTGAGGATTTCATCATGGAGGGTGGACTTCAGTTCGAATATTGCATTTGCCTTTCTTTCTGTGGGTTGTTCAAAGATAAATTAATATTTTCTTATTTTAATTTTCTTCAAAAACTTACCATATCAAAATCGTTCTTGAATTTTTGCAATAAATTTAGAGCAACGAAAATTGTTGTCTCTTTATCCATTTCAATAATACTATGAATTATGATCAAAAGAAAAGAAAAATGTAACCTCAAAAGATTTGTTTTTGTTTTTCTTGTTTGACAGCTCAACCAAACCTAACTAAAAAGCGTTTTTGGATTATTTCAACTATTTCTAACTATTTCAACTATGACACATCAACCATTTTTTTTTTGACACAAAAACTATAGTCAACAATCGTCAGCGCAAAAACGCACCTGGCTGTCAGAAAAATTCCAATGTTTGGTTTCAATTACTCTGACCAAGGCAAGTTTTTAACAATTGCAAATATTCAAAATTGACATTCCTGAGGTATGACAAAGATTTATGTCTTAATTCTTTACTACAACTGGCAAGAAAACGTAATTGACAATAAAGCATAGAAACAATAAATTTTGCAAGTAGATAAACTGTCTAGAAGACTGATTTCAAATCTTCAATAATGTGACGCCTTAAAATCCATAAAATGCAGCATTTATGGATCTGCAAAAGTTTAGTAACTGAAACTGAAATAATTCATTATTTTTTATTGTTGTTCTGACATGACACTTCTCTCTTCATTTTATAATTGCCTCTTCATTACAAGGCTTCTCAAACCCTAATGTTTTTTCTAATTTACTAGACAGCAGCGGTAATCTTCATACAAATGTCTAACTTTAAATAAAAAATTGGTACCCCTGCTTCGTCATTGTAACACAATACGTTTTAGGCTGTAAAAATGTGGCTACTATGCAAGGCTAATAAAATGAGAGTTTAAAATTTACTTATCAGTTTTTCAATTCCATAAAAAACGTTACTTTATTTCTATTTACCACACAACCTCAAAATACTTAACCGATGACAGAGTCAACATTTATTGACACCTATTTAAATTTACAAGCAACTGTTGACAATCTTGTTTATTCGAAGCCAAAAGAACGACCTCGCATTATGTACTATCAATAAACCGAACAACATTTTGGTTCTTCCAAAAATACTTCTTCCCCCAGCCCGCACTAATCAAACCTCAAGAACACGAATTTAATTCACCGAAAGCTCTCCCCCAGTCAGATAATAATAATAATCAACCTCTACCCTCGGGTCTAATTTATAACGACTCCCATATTTCATAACATGTGTTCTGCCTATCCAAAAATCCCTCTTAACAACAAGGTAATACATTTTCTACTTATTACTTAGTTGCGTGCATATCAAGCTCCAAATGGCATGTCCCATAATATTGGGTATAAAAATAGAAATAAAAAATCAACCGCCTCTGCTTTCTGCAGTTTGTGTACAAAAGTATTATAAATTATGAATGAAGGGAATACAACGCTTACGGAGGATTCATGTGTGTATGTCGAACATTATTTGAAGGATGACTGCAGCACGAAGTACACCTGCTTGGCAGAGGATTATAATCCGGGTAAATGAGGAAGACAATAAACAATAATAATGATGGTGATATTTGATAAATGTCAGATTGAATCAGTGAGTAGGTATCAACGTTGTATAACTTAAATGAGACTGATTGTGGCTTTACGGGTTGTTTTTGTAACGTCATGTCTCAGAAAGGGACCATACCTACTTACTTACGTACTTAACCGGCTCACAATCCATGAAGGATCTCAGCTTGAGATACTGAAGCCTTCCATCGGGAACAGTCCCTCGCATGCACTCTCTAAGGCATCCGCTCACTTGGTTCTTGTACCGTAGGTTCGGTCTTCCTTGTCTTCTCGACTTTCGACTTTTTTGGCTCGATGTGGCCGAGTCAATGTAGTCGTCTTTTCTTGGCTTTCTGGACTACATCCACATCTTGGTACAGCTCGTACAGTTCGCGGTTGAACCTTCTTCTCCATTCGCCATCGTCGCATATGGGACCGAAAATCCGTTGAAGAATTTTTCTTTCGAATGTGCCCGGTATCGATTCCCCTTTTTTACTTATCGTCCAACACTCAGCGCCGTAGAGGAGGACTGGTAAAATCAAAGTTTTGTATAGCAGACACTTCTACGAGTGAGGAGTTGTTTTTCCAAACCGAAGTAGCAGCGGTTCGCTAGACTAATTCTTCGTCGGATCTCCACTACGGTGTCGTTTGTGGGATTGATATTTGTTCCAAGGTAAGTGAACTCTTTAATTATCTCGAAAGTGCTGCTACCAACAGCGACGTTTGGTCCTAGGCGATGGACAGATGTTGTTTTGCTTTTTGATAGCATGTACTTCAAGACCAACGAGTGTCGCCTGTTCTTCAATCGCTGTGAAGGCCTCAAGCACAGCTCTCTTGGATCGACCGATGATGTCTATGCCGTCCGCATAGCCTAGAAGCTGGGTGTATTTGTTAAAGATAGTGTTTTCCGTGCTCACACCTGCCTTGCGCACTATCTGCTCCAGGACTATGTTTAAGAAGTCACATGACAACGCATCTCCTTGTCTAAACCCTGAGCAATATTGGAATAGCTCGGATGAACTGTTACCCATTTGCACACTGCATTACGTATTGTTTAGCTTCATGCAGCACAGCTGGATAAGTTTGTTCGTGATTCCGAATTCAAACATCGCCATCATAGGCTCTTGGCGGTGGATGCTATCATAAGCAGCATTGAATTCGATGAAAAGACAGTCGGTTTTGACTTGGAATTCGTTGGTATTTACCAGAATTTGCCTCAGGGTGAATATTGGGTTTATCGTTGTTCTGCCTGGCCTAAAGTCACACTGGTACGTGCCGACGTTAGATAGGACTTTGGATACAATATCACGCAGAGATATGCCTCGGTAGATTTTGAATGACATAGGATCGCCTTTTTGGTGGATGGGGCCTATGGAGCTTATAAACCAGTCAGTGGGCATGTATTCTTAGCCCCACCCTTTGTTGATGATCTATTGCATGAGGTTCATCAAAACACCTCATCCATATTTAAAGAGTTCCGCAATTATGCCGTCCGCCTCGGTGGATTTGTTATTTTTTAGTTTTTGGATGGCTCTTCTGTGCTGGGGGCTGGGACTGAGTCTTCATTGACTGGTCTTGCTTATCTTTCGTCATTGGCTCGCTCGACATTATGTCCATTCAGCAGCTGTTGGAAGTGCTGCTTGAAAACATCTACAATTCCTGATGCTTCGGTGACTAGGTTTCCTTCACTTTTTCGAAGAGCCTGTGTCCCGATTCTGAAATCAGAAGCTTATTGCTTCGACCTTTTAAAGAAACGTCGGGTGTTGTTCTTGGCCTGAGATGCTTCTAGATCTTTGAGCTGAGAATCTGCGGATGCTCTTTTCTTATTTCGCAGGGTCTTTTTCTCATTTCTCCTTTTTGTTCGGTACTCTTTTCTTGCTGCTCTTGTTTTCTGTTGCAGCATTTTCCGTCTCCTTTTCAATAACGCGTGAAGGTGACCATACCTGCCAAATGCAAATGTGCAAAACACTCGTCTCCTTCGTAACTACACAGGATGATCACACAGAAACAACACGAAATGTTTGAAGACCGTTTTTGAACAAACTATAAGGAAATACTAAAATGTCCGAAGAATATTGCAAACCCATGTTTTGAAGCACAAAGTCACCACTTTTGAGATTGACACATGTTCGGTTTACCAAAGTTCAAAACAAGTGCTAACGATTCCCCAATAAATGTTTAATCAGCTCCTATTTTGGTTTTGAGTTTGGTCAGGTCTACAATTTAGTTTGACTTTCAACTATCTTCAACTCTGAACACACATGCCACAATTGGTATATCATCAGTGACCTTATCGGCTTTGTTGGTCATTAATTAATTAAACAGCAAATGTTTGAAAGAAGGCAGAGTATAACATCAGGAATTCCTCATTAAATTGATTTCCAATCCTCCTGATGAATATTGGAAAACCACAAATGACGAGTTTCTGTTGAATTTTTTATTCATTTTTCTCGAAAAACCAATTCAATTGTGAAAAGTATTATTATTGCTGCTGGCATTTTCAACTGTGCAACAAAGTTAATTAAATTCGACCACAAATTAAAATACCTACCTGCTAAAGTGGGTATAAAATTTTAATTGTTTAAATACTTACTTTGTGTTTGCTTGGCAATAAATTCCAAATGCCAAAACTACAACATGCCTTTGGTCATCAACATCAGCGGCTACAATTAAGGTATTATAGACTTTTTGGCAAATTTGCTAAACTGAAAAAGGCCTGTCAAAATTCTGCACGAGCGTGAGGGTTGCAAAAAATCCACTGCAATTCAATCAATATACAAAAAAGCAAACATGCAAATTCCTCCCTCCTTTAAAATATCAAATTATAATTAAAAACAAACAAAACTACAGAAGCGTATATCTGCCTTTGATAAAAAAAAATAATTCAAAACAAACATTCCCTCACGAAACATAAAACTTTAAGAGCAATGATTGTGTCAAGTTGTGATTGATGGCACAGACAGGTGGTTCCAATCTAAACAGAAATTAAATTCAATTTAGTATCACAAAAACAAAAAGATAGTCGAAAAGGGTGTCAGCCATAAAGTAGAAGCTTCTAAAAATAATCCAGCCGAGCCACAACAAACTTCACACATTAGTCACTAGTCGTAGTCATCAAATCACACACGCTGCCGTTGAAACGCGCTCACTGGGTCGATGTCTTTAAAATTCACTTTCGCATGAAACATAAAACCGCATAAGAAACCTTAGACATTAAAAACCAACTGCCACCGCCCTCCCGACCGCACCACGCTGCGGTAAATTGAATTTCAAAAATTTTCACTTTTACCCTTTAGAAAAAAAAAAAAAATATATTCTTCTGTAATGTATGCTGTTTTAAGTTTGTTTCCTACAAGTTGTTGTTTTATTTTTATTTATTTTTTGTTGGTGTGGGATTGTATGAATAATCAAATTTATTTACATTTTTTTTTCTCAACAAAAACAGACTTCATATCTAAGAAGAAATAAAAATGCGACGAGCAGTTGAGTTCAGATCATTGAATTACACTTTTAATGTTTTTTTTTATAGTCAAAAAACAATAAGTTCTACAATGTACCTTAACTACAGCACTAATTTTATCGAATGAAAACCTTTGAAACATAAAAACAAATGTGTACATACCCTATAGGGATATTGATTAGATGTCCCATGAGAAATTACTTGATTGAAGGCAAAAACTGGTATGTTACCAAACTATGAAATTTTATTTACCTAAGCAAAAACACTGAGAAAAATTAAATTATGCCTATTTCACTCTTATTGCACATGTTAACTAACCCATAGATTAAAAGTTAATCCACTGGTTAACATTTTTTCAATAATAAAAATAATTTGTTCCCGGAATAGTTTAGTGATGTTAAGCAAAAATTCCCTTTAGGATTTTATGATTTGAAGCGCCATGTAATGAACTGACAAAGAGCTGCTTTTTTACATGTTTTGTATTCCCTCTCTTAACCACCCTCCACGGTTGAATAGTAAGTAAACGCCAGTTAAGAGATTTTTTTCTATTAATAGCATTTTCCACTTAGTCCACAGAATAAGGGTTTGTAAGAAAGTCATATGCCTTTTTCATATAAAATACTTTTCCATACAGAATTGGACTTCGTTATTCAATTCACACTCACTCCCTTCGGAAAATATTATAAGTAGGGGAAACTGGTGCACATTTGACAATTAATTTTAAAGAGCCTGTATTTTTGTATTCGGTTGATGAATTTCAATCTTTTTTTTGTATTCAATACGTTGAATGTTTGAGATAGAACTGGCATGCTGATATTCCGTTTTTAACATTTACATATTTTTTAAAAATTAATTTTGTCAAAAAAGTCATTTTGTCAAAAGTGCCCCGAGCACGGGGCACCCTTGACTTTGTGCTGGGGAACATTTGACAATACTATTTAAGCTCAATAAGTCTCTCCAAATGGGGTCTTCTTGATGTTTAGATGGGAAGAAAAGTCAAACTTAGGGCTGAATGAATTTTGTTCATAAATCTGTCGAAGATTCTGAATGAAGCTATCAACTGCTTATTTGAAAAGCCGTTGAGCCTGGCTAAGCTCATATTTTTGGGCTTTCTTAGGGAGAGATTTGTATTTCGTTTTAAGAATACGTAAAGCCAATCGTCTGCAGCTTTTTTTGAAACTTCCCAACTTGGTGAATGTTATTGGCCTTGGCAAAGTCATAAACAAATTTCTTAAAAGTTTCTTTTCATAAACCATAAGCATAGAAAGAAAACAAATGTACCACTAACACAAGGCAAATGTGCCCCATTTGAAAAAGTCAAATGTGCCCCAAAGGTCGTTTACAGCTATTTTTTTATTTTTTTAAAATTAATGTTACACTTTCACAATATTTACTTTAATTTATAAGTTTTAAAGGGAAAGCACTATCAAAATAATATTTCACAATAAAAATACACTCTCACAAAACTCACAAAATGCTTACGTACCGTTGGTGGAAAATTACATCAAGTATCTGGAAATCACAAAAACGCGTGTTGCTCGTAGAAAATTTGAAGCAAGACTGTCACAGTTTACTACATTGTTTTTTAAATCAAATAAGGCGCCGTTTTCAATCCCATTTTTTCTCCTTAAAGGCTATGCTCACACTTAAAATCGCAAGGTCAAATGTGCCCCAACGTCAAATGTACCCCA
This sequence comes from Sphaerophoria taeniata, assembly GCA_943590905.1. Taxonomy (NCBI): domain Eukaryota; kingdom Metazoa; phylum Arthropoda; class Insecta; order Diptera; family Syrphidae; genus Sphaerophoria; species Sphaerophoria taeniata. The sequence goes on from OX016540.1 coordinate 3,743,095, forward strand.
GTTTACCCTAGACTAGTACGAAAGTGTTAAAATCGCCTCTACTACTACTTCCGAATGATACTATCGTATCAGCAATATTGGTCAAAGAATTAGTCCAAAAGAGCCGTAAATTTCATAATTGGAACTTCCCCCACCAGCGTAAAGGGGTTTCCATATTGAATTTCTAGTCCGTTTTTGATTGCCACCAGGGGCTTTGGCACCTGCCGATCCGTGCCATCCGGGGAATTATACCTGCCAATCCGTGCCACCAGGGGCATTATACCTGCAGATCCGTGCCACCAGGGGCATTATACCTGCAGATCCATGCCACCAGGGGCATCATACCTGCTGATCCCTGCCCACCATGGGCATTGTACCTGCCAACCCACAGCCGCATAGAGTATAATCCTCGATCACCACATCATACCGATTTCGTCCAAGGACCTGTCAAAACATGCCGGAACAGCAACCAACGACCATCCTATAGAAATAGCTCAGACCAGACTGCAACAATTGCAATCAGACTTATTCATATATTTATATTAAGCTTTAGTAGTGTAAGGTATATTCTTATTAAAGTTTTATCAGGGGTTTCGTGTTCCTTCAATGAGACCTTGATGAAACCAGCGAGCAAAACCTCGGCTGGGAAATAAAAAACAGCACCACAGGTTAATTTTTCGCTATTCTGTGTTTCTTATTTGGTGGTCAAAGAACATCTGGTAGATGAGCTAATAGCTAATACTTTATCGTGACTTGTGACCGAAGCTTGCATATCTAAAGAGGGAAGTCGATTTTCTATCGTTCGACCATTTTTGTCCCAAGATTTTTTGTATTGCAAGAACAAAGAGTGAAGTGTGTCCTGTGATCTACGGTGAGTAGCAAGTTGATTTTCGAATTGAGTTATAAATTGCTCAGTGCGGCTGAAAAGGTTGATTTCAACACTTCCAATTTTTTGTATAGAAACATTTTCAAGAACATTTCTATTGCTAAATCCACTCCTATTAAGTAGTGATGGGCATAATCGAATGATTTTAATAATGGAGAAAAAAACAATGATTTGAATAATCGAATGATCATTCGAATTACGAAATTGTATGAAAATCGAGTCTTGTCGGTGCAGGGAAATTACTCCACGGGAATCTGCTCCACATGGGAATTTACTCCACTCAAAGTGGGAATTTGCTCCACTTTTTAAAGTGGAATAAATTCCCACTGCGAGTGTAAGAAACAATTATTGCACTTCTTATTAAAAAAAAATTCAGAATGTGATTTTTTTTCTTTAAACTATAAAAAAGTCTTACAAATACAGTTTTTTTTACTTCAAATTCACCCTTTTAAAAATCAAATTCACCCTTTTACAAATCAAATTCACCTTTATACAAATCAAATTCACCCTGTACTTATAATGAAGATAGTATGTATTTGTTAAAATAAAATCACAAAAGATCGCTTTTATTTAAGACAAATGATGTCTGGGTGAATTTGATTTGCAAAAGGGTGAATTTGATTTGAAAAAGAGTGAATTTGATTTGTAAAAGGGTGAATTTGACTTGCAAAAGGATGAATTTGATTTGTTAAAGGGTGAATTTGATTTGTAAAAGGGTGAAATTGATTTGTAAAAGGGTGAATTTGAAGTAAAAAAACTGTAAATAGGTCTATTTTTTTTTACTCTTTAAGGACAAAATTGACAGAGCAATTCAATTTTCAAAACTAATAACTGCCGTTTCCTTTAATTTAAAAAAAAAAAACCACCACGCACCTTTGTAATGCACGCTTGTGTCTGGAAAGCAGGTGCTGCATTGCAATGATTCATTTTGAACATCCTTTTTTCACTTTTGTCTGAGGATTATGATTATGACGATCTGGAATATTCAAAATCGTTTTGGTTTGGTTGGGAGCGAAAGGAGTGAAAAAATTTTGCCCAAAAGAGAATGAATTTGGGGTGTGAAAATAAAAAAATTCGCGCATTATAATTACTAACATTCCTCGTAAAAACCTGTAGAGCTCAGTTTCATAAATAAATAAATAGAGTGGCGCGACAGCTCTTGAAGAGCCAAGGCCTAAGTGGCTTACTCTCATCAACAATTCTCTGAGTGCGTATGAAGAATTGAGGGGACCTACAATTTAACGCCGATTCCGAACGGCAAAGTTGAGAAGCTCTTTTTCATGACAGATTGATACTCTTGGAAGATTTGTCAGGTCTTCGCAAGAGGCAGTGCCCGTGAAAGATGAAATAAAAACTTGGCCTGAGTAGGACTCGAACCAACGACGTTCTGCTTAGCAGCCAACGCACTTACCAACTAAGCTACGGGCAACTGCTCAGTTTCATGCTGGGAAATAATTCCACCAAAAAAATTGTGCAGTTATTTCCCACTTGCAGGGGGAATTTATTCCACTTTAAAAAGTGGAGCAAATTCCCACTTTGAGTGGAGTAAATTCCCATGTGGAGCACCATCTTGTCATCATGATTCTCGAAACCTCGTCATCGTCACTCGAGTTTTTTTCATTCGAATTCTCGGAATTGTCATTCGAATTCTTTTCATACGAGTTCACGTCATCATCCTTCGAGTTCGAGTTTTTTTCATTCGAGTTCTCGTTATCGTCATTCGATTCCTCGGAATCGTCATTCCAGTTTTTTTCATTCGAATTCTTGTTATATGCATTTGAGTTCTTTTCATTCGAATTCTTGCTATCGTCATTCGAGTTTTTTTTATTCGAATTCTCGTAGTCGTTATTCGAGTTATTTTCATTCCAGATCTCATCATCGTCATTCATGTTTTTTCATTCGTATTCTCGCAATCGTTGCTTAAGTTTTTTTCATTCAAGTCCTTCTCATCGTCATTCAAGTTCTCGTAACTGTCATTCGAGTTTTTTTCATTCAAATTCTCGTAATCGTTATTCGAGTCATTCGTGTTCTCATCATTGCCATTCGAGTTCTTTAGAAATTTGAAGAGCAGTTGTAGAAAAAGGTTTGAGAAATCATTCGAATGATTTTACAGTGCATAATCGAGTGATCTCGAATATATGTTGGTATTAATGAGCCACATCGAAACCGATTACAAAAATGTTGATAAGTACGCATGGCATGAGGCCGATGTATATATCAAATCGTGGACGACCACCGCTTAAAGTTATCTCTGACGGCATTAAGTTGGAATATTTACCCTTCAGTTTACACTCTTATATTTCTTATCTAAGTTTTTCCAAGTGCTGCAGCAATTCCTTCTTAAGCCCTCTTACGTTCGGACTATAGAAGACAAGAGACTATGAATCGCCGACGAAGCACGGGACCACAGTCCTACTGTCAATATTGCCAGGATAGTCGAGAACTAACCTGAGTTTTTAAAATGTTATGTTTTGTGAATTCCGATATTTCTCTCAGTGTACAGTTAAATTGAATTCACTTTTCGTAGGGTTACGTTACGTATATGTGTTGCATACTTTACTGATGAAAACATTATCGAACCAAGGTTTTTCCTTGTGTAACCCATTTTTGCCTCGAAGATTCATGTATTCCCTCTACATTCTAATGAATAAGGGTTTTGCTTACTTTTCCCTCTGTCCCCACTCTCCTCGTTCCATCCCAACCCCCACCCACAAGAACCCTTTTACTGTCGAAGAATCCATTTCTGTTTGATATTGCATAATAATCGTATACCAAAAAAAAAAGCAAAAGCCATCAGCAACATCAACAAACGACTACAGCAGCAGAGCAACAGACCGTTGAAGTTGTCGTCCTAATGGTTTTGCTGTATTGCGGGGTAACTGATGGTTACTGGATGGAAACCAACCCAATGACCGGTGCTGTGTGGTGCGGTTGTTGCTGGCAATGCAAGCGGCAAGTGGAAGGGCGTAGTAATAATTGTTTTATCGATTTTTTTCTTGCTGCTTTCTTCCATCAACAACAGTCGCTTATATTGGGTCAATGTCATGTGCACTGACAATGCAATTCCGTATACCTATAAACCTTTTAACTGGTGAAGGTGTACGTAACGTAAAAATATTGTTTTTTGTTTACCATCTTCTACATCCTGATGGGCCAATTAAAGACGACTCTGCTGGGTTAGTTTGTTTTGTTCGTCGACTAGCCGCAATCACGTTGTCAAGTGGTAAGCCTATAAAATGGAAATTGCAGTTTTCGAGAGCAGAAACGGAAAGTACAAAATTCGAATGATGGAAATGGTTGCCAGATGCCTTGGAGGTGTTCAAAGGAATTATTTTGATTACAAGGTCGCTTCGTTCTTAGAAAGTGACCGTGAACTAGGCTCCGATGGTTCATACTAGACTTTCGGATTTCCATTTACAACTTTGAGCATCAAAGTTATCTCTCGTGAAGCGTATTGATTTCTTACTGTGGAGACCTGTTCAAACAAGTTCGGAAAGCAATGGCTCAGAGAGAGCTAGCACACAGTAGCTCTCTCTCTCTCTGTCATCTGTCAGGCAGAAGGTTGTTGATCGTTGACACGAATAGACGTGTGCTTCCCTAGTGAATCGATGATACAAAATTTGGTTGAATAAAAGTAGATGCGTTTATAGATAAATATTGAATAAAGTGTTTGTAGTGACATAGTAAATTTTAGGTTGGTACACTTACAAACCCGACCAAAACTTGACCTGGCAACCACACATCGCACTTGATGGATAGACTCCTCTGATTGAATCTTATATGCGCAACAAATCCCCTTGGAAGATGCTCTATCTTAATCTAATTATGCAATCAACCATAAACTCCAACTTCAACTCGCCAACATCAACATTGAGTTAATTATGCATTCGATCCCATCAATCAGCGGGGAATATTTAAGTTTTCTTCTTTCGTAACGCTGGCTCTACTGAAGAGTGATGTTAGAATAAAACCAACAGACAGACGGACCGATTGACTGAAAGCCACAACGTCGAACATAACAAAGTTCACAATTCACGCTGCTGTGGAATCAGTGGCCTTCTGGGTCATAATATGAACATTTAGTTCCATGCATCCATATATCCTTCCTCAGCTATTAAATGGGGTATGAGCTAAGCTGAGATTTTCTTTTCATAGGATGACAGTAATTAATGTAACTTGAAACTTCGCCAAGCGTAAATTCTGTATTCCGTCTGGCTGAAAGTCGTCGTCCTCGTCGGTTGTTTGTTCCACTTTGAGAGCAACGAACAAGTAGTTTCTCTATAAATGCGACAACGTTAATGTGGACATGATCTATGACATGACAGAAAGACATGCTGTGGATATTATAATAGCAGAACAGAAGGGTTTGAGGGGGTTGGCGAACATGTTTCCTCTATCGAAAGCAGAGATTGGGTTTTAATTATGCTTTTTGAAATTATGATGTAGTAAATGATGGTTTCTGTGCACTACTGCCAAGCCAACGAACAACGCCGCCGCGTTGCCGTCAAACAACATCATTATCGTTGTGACATACTGAAGGACCATTTTGTTTCATATATAGTGTCCCGGAAACGAATGCTGTTCTCACATTCAAAATGATGTCATTTTGGCGAAATTAAGTGCATACACTTATGCACACTACCATACATTGTAGGAAGTATGGTTTTCTAGCTTTCTGGTCATGTTTCTTCCTTCCCTCTCGTTTTCTTGTGTTTTGTTGGTTGGATTGATGACAATAACTTAACATTTACTTTAATTTGTAATTTTCTTCTTGCAGGTTTTGAACAATTCTCAAAAATAAAACAATGGTGCTGAAAACATTCAAGGAATTGATAAACGAGGATTTGATAAAAGTGGTTTCTAAAAAAACTATGCAACGTGAAGTAACTATTTTGGAAGTTTTTATGTAAGTATTTCTGTATTTTTAATGTGTTATCCTACATTCTAGTCTAGTAGTATCTATATGAAGTGAGGTTGCGGAGGCTTACTTACTTAAAGTGGCGCTACAGTCCGTTGTGGACTTGAGCGTCAACCAAATGTTGTCGCCAGCCAGCTCGGTCCCTAGCCAGCTGTCTCCAGTCTTGCACTCCAAGTTGATTGAGGTCCCCTAAACATGTGTGCGCCACCTGAGTCACGGTCTTCCTCTCCTTCTACGTCCCTCGGGAATAGTGTCGAAAGCTTTCCAGGCCGGAGAATTCTTGTTCGTCCGCTCTAAACGACCGTGCCATCTGAATCTCTAAACCTTGACCCTTCTGGCTAGGTCCGTGTCGTGGTGAAACCCATAAAGTCAGCTGTTGAATCTTCATCTCCATTCCCCATCAATGCACAAGGGGCCGAAGATGACCCAAAGAACTTTCTTCTCGAAACAGCCTAAGGCAAATTCATCATGGTGCTTCTGCACCATACAGCAGGACTGGGATGATGAGGGTGTTTTATAGTTTTACCTTAGTTGCTCGAGAGAGGGATTTTCTACTCAATTCCTTTCTTAGCACAAAGAAACAGCGATTAGCAAGAGTTATTCTTCGTCTGATCTCGGCGCTCTACTACCACGAAGTCATATACGTCTATTGTGTAGTGGTGTCCGAGCCGTCAGTGTTGGGTGTCCTTCCTCGAAGACAGCATATACTTCGTTTTGCCCTCATTTACCGCTAAAACAATTTTTGCCGCTTCTGTCTCAATTCTCACAAAGACGACATCACGCTGCGTTCTTCCCATTCAATATCATTGGCGTACCCGAGAAGTTGAACAGACTTTTAGAAGATAGTACTTCTAGCGTTGACGGTGGAGTTTTCCACTATTCTCTCAAGAACGATGTTAAAGAAATCGCACGATAGTGCATCGCCTTGTCTAAATCCTTTTTTGACATGGAAAGATTCCGTAAGCTCGTTGCCAATCTTGATGGAGCAGCGTGAATTCTCAATCGTCATTTTGCACAAGCGAACGAACTTGGCAGGGATTCCAAAACTAGACATACGTTTATACAGTTCGTCTCCGTAGATGCTGTCATACGCGGCCTTAAAATCGATGAAAAGATGGTGGATATCGATTTGGTGTTCATAGGTTTTATCCAGGATCTGCCACAAAGTGAAAATGTGGTCGATGCTTGACTTCCTGGTCTGAAGCTACAATGATAAGGATCAATAAGACGTTCACATATTACGGCAGAGAGGTGCTGAGGTTCAATTCAACGGGCATGCATTCTTCCGACCATATCTTACAGATAATTTGGTGCATGCTCCTATCTAGATCGTCGCCTGCTACTTTAAACAGCTCGGCAGTTAGACCATCTGCTCCTGCGGTTTTGTTGGATTTCAGTCGTGAGATCGCCGTTTTTACTTCTTCTTAGTCGGGTTCACGGAATTGTTGGCCATCATCTTGTTCGATGAAACGCTTCTTGTTTATCTCTGCAGGCATCGGTTCTTGCTTGATGCTCATTCCTGATGTTGGCTCCCTCAACATCCTTGATCTTACGCTTCTTATGCTCCCTCTTTTTTCTCCTGAAAAGTCGGCGTTCCTCTCCCCTCTTTTGCTCGTAAAGTGCACGTGAAGCTCTTTTCCTTCTATGCAGCGCAGCTCTTTATGCATCCTGCTTGGCTGCATGGGCCTGTGTCGTTTTGGTGGCTGTGTGAAACCTAGCACATTAGAAGCGGCATCTCTATTGCTTTCTGGCAATGTTGCCACTGGTCCTCGATACTTGGTATTGGCGGCATATGACTCCTTAAGAGGTTACTTGACACTCGAAGGCCTAGTATCCAAGTAATGTCATCAACACTCTTGACTGACAAATTTTAATGGTTTAAGTCAAAGCAATGGATATCGGGGTAGCTCATTAACATTTTCCAAGATGAAGGCAAGGTTTCAAAGCAATTGTTAATAATGCTGGTCTTCTTAATTGTTTGAAAGTGCAAATAACTGGGTCTGCTATAATTCGTAGGTTGTCTAAGTGTGTACCAAACTTAAGAAAAAGTTGATTATCATTCAGCATTCACGTTAACCAGTACAAGCACACTCCAATAAATTTGCCTTCATTAGACAAGAATCTCTTTCAATTCCTCGTACTCTTACAAGAATGTAATTAAGATCAACTCGATAGCAAATATAAATAAATCTTGAAAAGTTTCTTCAATTTATTCTTCCTCGTTCTTCATTTAAGCCGACCGACCCCCGAAACATTAATTTGTGTTAGCGGCATTTTCAAGTTTGTTTGTCCTCAACAAAAATGACAAGAAAAAAAAACTTCGGCAAACTTTTTAATCTTTAAAAAACTTCAATTCTCGTTCAAATTATTTTTACAAATTGCAAAAAACTTTGTCATCACGAACTATGTAGCAAAAAAAAAAAACTCACAAATACCCACAAAACGAGAGTCTATGAAAACACAAAAAAGAGCCTTAAGTATGTTCGGGCCATTACCCCAATTGTGTGTTTTTTTTTACAGTTGTCAATTCTTTTGTCGGTTATGAGATGCGACGTAGAATTTTCTTGAAAACTCGAGGGCGGAAACTCTTAGGCAAGTAGTTGTATATTTTTCCTAACTAATGGACATGATCAAAGTTTTGACATTTTGACTGCCATCGCAGAAGACGAAGACAAGATGAAGTATTTTGTTATAATAAGCGAATGTCAATCAAACAAGTCCACATGCTCGCGTGTGTACTTTGTAAGAATTTCGTTTTATTTTATTTTATTTTATTTATTCTCAAAAAAGTTGAAGTTATTGGAATGATTGTTTAGATTGGAAATGCCTCAAGTCTCGTGAAGCTGACTGGTCTCCCACTCTTGACAAATGTTTAATATTAATTTGTTTCATGTCAGGAGATTTATCTTGGAGAAAAATATGACAGCAGTAAAATGTTAATTGAATTTGGGAGGAACTCAAAACTCAATTTATCAGTGCTCTTAATTGAAATGGGGATTCTGTCATCGATTCGAATTAAAAGAAAAAACTTTAAAATATATTTTACTTGAACTTTTCTTTTACACGTCTTGTCTGTTTAATATTTTGAGTCGGAATAACGAAATTACACAATGGTGTATTCTTTTCTGTTGTTTACCCTTAAGGTGGATGCGTTTTGTGACTTATTCTAATTACAATTGTTATTCTTAAGTTTCATACACACTTTCTTTATTCTGACAAGTGAAACACTCCGACCCTAAGTTCAGAATTTTTTTATCTGCCACAAAATAGCTCTTCCAAAGATAAGAAAGACGCGTTAACTTACATAATAATTATCAACCTCATTTGCTCGTCAGTAATTTCCCTTGGTCTCCTAATAACCAGAGTATTCCCCAATCTATTTGTCATCTTACGCCAAGTAATTACTGCGGACATCTTAGATACAGCTGTAAAAGCTTTTTCTTTTTAAACATCCCCCTCGTTAAATCTTTCCGTCGACATTCCGCAGCACCCTCAAACTTTACTTTCATAAAATTTCCTCCGAATGGCATCTGCCCCATTTGAGTGAAATCCCAAAAAAACATAATATCTCTCAACTTCCATCTGCCATCCATTTGAAGGAACGTCTTCTTTCCAAGGTTACATATACCTATTCCGACCCCTTTCTAACGTCTCGTCCATCCAAGCGATGAACAAAGTTGTCTTCGTAGCAAAATTAAAGTAATTCTTCATGGCCCAGTCTCCCTTTGGCGGTTACGTAAGCGGTCCGTTTGTGAACCTTCTAATGCGTCAGAGTAGGTACCGAACAAAATGTCCCCATTCAACCACAACCTTAGCCAACAATTTTATGTCCGCCAAAATGAATCACAACAATGCCATATCCCTTTGTTGTGACTTTATTCATCCACAGTTATCTCTGGCTCGGGGGATTCCTCCGACATGACAGGGAGTTGGAAATGTTTGCTATCTCTGTGCGCTTCATAAAACAAGAAACGTGTAAATATAATTATTGTTATTTCGTTGACGTTGTTTTGCTCTGACGTGCAATTAATATCCTGGTAGACTCTGTGGCGGACAGAGGGCAGCACACACAGAAATAAAATAACGATCTGTCAAAGCAAATTTATTTCCAATCTCAAAGTAGCGCCCCCTTGCTGAAAAACGCGGAATTTTGTGCAACTGTCAAAGTCAAAGGCAGAATTTCCAAGAGATTGGGAATTGCATTTACTACAAGCTGCAAGCTCGAATAAATTTATGACATTAAAACATGTTGACACTTGCTCGGTGTGTAAACAACTTTTCAAATTTCACCCAAATTGCATGTCAGAGTGCGGCTTGTCTTTGAGGACAAAGTGGGCTTTGTCTGGGTGTATGGGTTGAACAGAGAGAGTGGCGGCCCATATCGGCAATATTAACATTTAACACGAAAACTAATAGGCGTTTCATTTCTACACCTAATTCATCAAAATTCCTGTTTTTGGAGCCACCTTTCTGATGTCACGCAATTGTTGAATGTCCCCTCTCGATATAGTTTTGTATGTGTGGGGCAAAGTTGTGACATTTGAATTTCCGGATATGTCGAAAATGCGTGAAAGTTAATCGATTAAATTTTTTTGGCAGACATTTTGTTCCTCGTTTACATAATGGGAAGTGATTTGCTATGTTCGTGTACTATAACTGTTTTGACATCTCAATAGACGGAGAAAGAAAATGAAATGTCACAAAAGGTAAGCAAGCATCGGCAATTTCGATATGAAAAATGACAAGGAGGACATCCAGTTCTTGTGAACATGTATGTCAGTCTCGGATGATTTAAAATCCATCGATTCCGAGAAGGATCCAGGACATTAGTGTTGCATTTTTTTCTAATCCAAGGTGGAATATCCTACATACATGTATGTAGTTCTGATGTCGCAAATCGCAATCTGAAATGAAAACTCAATTGAAGAAAGTTTTTCATTTCATTTTATTTTTCATAGAACGAAGAACTGTCATTGTACACGTGTAGTTGGTAATTGGTTAAAATGACTTTGCCTTTTTTGAGGGAAAAATGTCTTCCGACATGTCGGAAACATTTACGGACATTTTTTTTTGGCGATTTTTTTTTTTTTTTGCAGGAAAAGGGATTTGTAAAGAAATTCAATTTGAAAAGGTACATTATGCGCAAAATGTGTTGGTATTTTTGTGTATTTCACAACGGGATTTAAGTAAGACCATTCTCTGTGGGATGGTATATTGAACGTGAGGCTTTGTGTTATTTCATTTCTGAACGTCAGCACCTTCCTGTGATACAGTCGTTATGTCATATTTTTGGTATAAATGTTTTAATGGTGACAGGAAAGGAAGTTTAAATCGGCATTTTGACAGTTTAAAGAAAACTAACTGAAGCGTTGCCAAGTGGTGTTAATTACCAAAACCCTTCAAATTATAACCGTGCAAAATAGATCGACCTTGTTAGAGAGCAAATCCAGTTCAAGGTGACTTGAAGCAAATGATGTTTTCAACTTGAAGCTTGTTAGCATCGTTATCACCCTTTGTGACTCCTCCATCATGTTTTCTTCCGTTTTGAATACTTTTCAACTGTTTAACGCTTCGTTGAAAATTAAATTATTTTTACTTTATGTTTTTCATTTAACATTGAAGGCTGACTCAGGTTGTGCGCAGTACAGTCTCCACAATATGACGACGTGCACCCATCTGATGAAACAGTTTACAGTTGCAACAGTTTGATTGCATTGAAACTGTTTCTCCGATGTTACGATGTTAAGGGTGTTAAGTCTTACATTTGATCTTTCAATCAACCAAGACTATCAGTCGCCAACAGAGCTGTCAACAGGTCTTCTTTATTACTGCATTGCTATGCAGTGGGCGAAGTGTTTACTGTTTACAGTGTTCACCTCTTCTTTAAATGAGATAATTTAATTACCTCGAGTTAGTCATACACAATAATTTCCGAGTCCAGGTGCAAATGCTCATGGAAAGTATTTGTTTATTTAGCATTTTGTTGTTTATTATTTGTTTACATCAAAGTGTATGGTTGGTGTTTTGGTGTTGTCATTAAGGAATAATTAAAAAATAAAGGCGTGGGAAAAAAACAAATTTGTTTGTTTTTTATTTAATTGAGCTCATAAAAATTCAGAGAAGCACAACTTGGTAAACAAAATGACATAAGATCATTTAACTGATAGTTTTTTCAGTTTCAGTTTCAAAATGTCTTTATTTTTTAGATATTTGGTTTTACAGTAGCTTACCCGCAAAGCAAAGTGTTTATCTGCAGGCGGTTAAATACAGTAATGCTATAAGTGTTTATAAGTGATTCAAAAGTTCAGTTAATATTTTTGTTGAAATGAATTTTGACTTTGATAAAATAATAAAAATAACAAAACAGACAAGATTATATTATTTATCGCACAAAATACAATTCTAGCAGATGTTTTTCAATCTCTTTTTTTCTTTTTTTAAAGTTTACAATATTTTTAATATTTCGAGGTATTTCATTAAGTATATTTGGAGTTATATATCTAAGCTCTCTGTTCCCGTAGATGTTGAATGTGGACGGAATTTCAAGCATCCCAAGCGCTCTTCTCCTGGTGTTAAGGTTATGTCTTATTGGTTGTAGGAATAGGAATCTCTCATCATCCATATAATACTTCAGCACAGTTAGGCGGTAAATTGCTTTTACATCTAGCACTTTTAAGTCAGCATTAATTGGTTTAATCAGTTTAATTAAGCGATGTTGTAAGTTCAATATCTTATCTAAATGTGTTTTTGAAGCGTTTCCCCATGCCAGTATCCCATATCGAATTCGTGATTCTGCTAACGAGTAATATACTTTTTTGAGAACTTAAAGGTTTGAAAATCTTTTTAGATAAGTTAGGGCAAACAGTGCACTTTTGAGTTGGAGGCGTTAAGTGTTTATATGATCACGCCAAAGAAAATGCGGGATCGGGTCAAAATTCTGGCTTCAAAATTCTGCTTTTCAGAATTCTGCTTTTTTAACGAAAATTCTGCTTTTCAAAATTCTGCTTTTTTTTGTCTGGTTTACAAAATTCTGCTTTTCAAAATTCTGCTTTTCAAAATTCTGCTTTTCAAAATTCTGGAAATTTATATTAAAAAAAAATTCTGCTGATTCTGCTTTTTTTTTAATAGTATATTTATTAACGGAAAAGTCAATTTAACATGGTTTTTGTTTCAATTTTAACAAAAAAAAATCTATTTGAGCATGCCCAATTATAGTTTTTACATTTATTTAACTTTTCAAAATTAAACATATATCCATCCACGCACAGCTTTTCTTTTCCTTTATTAGATTTAACAACTGAAACGTTCATTTTTCCTTTTTAATAAGAATAACACACTATCACGAAGGGATAAGAAAAGACACTAACCATTGTCTAAGACCCTGACTAAGTTAAGAGAGCAAAAATTAATTGCGTCTAAACATCTCGCTTATTCAAGCGGGAGGATAATTTTACAAAATTCTGGAAATAATAAAAATAAGGTTTGGAAAATGTTAAAAAGCGCGCGCTTTTTAACATTTTCCAAACCTTATTTTTATTATTTCCAGAATTTTGTAAAACAGAATTTTGAAAAACAGAATTTTGAAAAGCAGAATTTTGAAAAACAGAATTCTGAAAAGCAGAATTTTGAAAGCAGAATTTTGAAAAGCAGAATTTTGAAAGCAGAATTTTGACAAAAGAATTTTGACCCCGGCAGAATTTTGACCCCAGCCCTTAAGATACATCATCAAATTGTTTTTGCAGTATTTCTTGTTCTGAGCTTAATTGTTTGTGCTTAACTATAATGGCAATATCATCTGCATATGCATAGGCTGTGGTGTTTTTAAACAATCTCAGAAGTTCATTAGTAAAAAGAATAAACAATATTGGGCCCAGGTTGGAGCCTTGTGGAACACCATATACACTATGTTTTTCCTGACTTGTAGTATTTGACACCTTGACCTTGATCTTTCTATCAGTTAAATAGTTTGTAAGCCAATCTGATAAGTACCCTCTTACTCCGATTCTTTTCAAAGTGTTTACAAGCTTATCCGGACTCAGAGTATCGAAAGCTTTACGAAAGTCGATGAATAGTACAAGAATGTGATGGTTTCGATTGAGGCCTGAGTTAATTGTATTTGTGAATTCTCCGAGAAGTTTTTCTGTACTTTTATGCTTTTGAAAGTCGTATTGGTTTGGATGTAGAATTAAGTGTTTACTAATAAATGTATGGAGTCGGTCAACTACTATTTCTTCCAAACATTTTTCTACGACTGACATGATTGCAATTGGTAATTTTTTTTTGTAGTGGTTGGCTTTTACAATTTGTATATTATTGTTTACAATGTTTCGGAAGTTTTTATTTTCTCGCTCATAGCTTTGGTTTCTTAGGTTATTTTTCCATCTCCTTTAAAGCGTATCTCTTTTCTTGCACATTGTTATTATTTCATTGTTGATCCATGGTTTTTGTATTCGTTTTTGTTTTGATTTCTTATATATTTTTGCTTCCATATATATGTTACGAGCTAACCCGCGGGACGTTGTACCCGCTCTTAAAAAATTGTTAGTGGTAACTTAAAGGTAGCTTTCCCGTCACTTAACAGAGTTGACAGAATTCTAGAAACATTTTCCACAAATGAATGTTTTCCCAGTTACTCTTGGAACATCCAAAAGATCCATGTCCACGTCAAAAATAACGTTTTGGATTAAATACAGCACGACGGGCTAAGCTAGTACTGTCATGTGCAAAGAAGAAACCCTAAAAACCACTGTGCAGATTTGTCTGAATTTTGCAGATTTTCCACCTGTCCCCAGACTTTCAAAAACCCTTGATGCCACACTGCAGATTTTTCTGCACTCATTGTTCAAGAAAAATTACATTTTTATATTTCTTTTTGTTCATCTTTAAATATTTTTCAAGAAATCAAACATACCCTATTGCATTCAGTTCAATTCTCACCAACAAATATTTGAATTGAGTGAATGCTGCTGTGGATGCGGTGTTCAAAATTTGTGCCATTTTTTTTTTTTTTTGAAATCTACCCTACAGATTTTTTTTCTTGGTGAAAGCACATTTTTTCAAACACTTTTATGGAAACACTGCACTGCTAAGAACCCAGTTAAAAAGACGATGGCATAAGTTCCAACAAAATGGCAAAGAAGAGGCAGTCCTAAAAACTTATGAAGAAAACAAATGCAACGACAATTGCATTCAGTTGGCCTTAGACATTTATTTAAATAATTCGAAACAACATTCTCACAAAACAAAAATCAGCTTCGGACCAAAGCCTACACAAGGTAGTCAAAAACAGTCCCCCAAATCAACTTGTTTTCACTTTGAATACCTCCAAGTCGAATGGAATTCATTAGAGCACCTCTTGTGGCAACTCATAAAGCCATGCGTAACGATACTATTAAGGACCAGCTTTAGTATTTATGTACATACTTTGCCTACTTCGACAAAAAAAATAAATATGACAGACGGGCTAACAATTGGTACCCAGCTGAAGGGCAGCATATCGAACAGAAACTCCTTTGGAATTTTGATTTAATTCCCCCAACCGCCCTAATCTCAGAATGACGGGTGATGGATGACTGTGTGTTCAACTTTTTGATATAGGTTAGGTACAGTTCTTGACGACAGATGTGAAGCGGCGGGAGACACAAAGCCATTAAAAAAAAAAAACAACCAACAATCATAACCGCTTCGTCCGAGTGCAGTTGTCCAAAAATGCTGACTTCATATTTTGTCTAATTAAAAGTATACATATGTACATATGTATTTTATTCCGGTTAAATTCTTATATTCAAGAGCGAAGATTTCTTGCCTTCACTTCTTCTTCGATGTCGCCTTCGTCAATGTATAGAAAATATTAAAATTATAATAAATATTTTCAATAAATGACATTTTTATTTTCGATAAAAAAAAACAATATTTGACGAAAATATTTGAAATAATTTTCATACAAAATTGAGTATTCATAAAATGATATATTTTGCTGAAGTGGAAAAAGCATTATTTTTTAACATTTGCACCATTTGTAATCAGAAAAATATAATTTTTTTGTGTTATAAACCTTCTACACTTATTCCCCTTTGGTTTAGAAAAAAATTTTAGAAAATCGGTCAACCGGTTGTCAACTGAAAAGATAACAGGAACTTAACGAATTAGTCTTTTATATATATAGATTTATTTTTGAAACGAGGTTATCATAAAGAGTTTCTATATTGTTTTCTTGAATCATGCTTTCCCAGTCTGTTTGTTGAATGAGCTCATTAACTTTATGTTGATCAATATGTATATTATGAATTTCTTCTAATGGTCGACATTCATGTTGTCCTTTTATAAGTTTTCTTCAACAGCGAATTTCTTTTTTTTGAAGTCTGTGCAGGTTTGGAATAACAGTAGTGCGTTCTGTTATAAACAAATAATCGTTGAAGTGTCATAGTTGGAATTCGTTGGAAATATTTGAAATCATTTCAGACGCTTTTTCGTTGATCTGTCAAAGAGAAAGTAACAAATTCACTCTTTATACATAAAAGTGGAATTTCCTTTAAAAGTATAATCTCCATTTTAATTTGACACAAGAATATATTCCATTTTGAGGTTGCTGTCAAAAAAACCTGAGAATTGTTCACAAAGTCCTGATTTCAAAATGTAAGCAAACAAATCACTTTGACAGATCAACACTTTCAACTTACCTATTAGGGATAAATTTTTAATAGTTACGAATCGCAACTATTTGACACATTAAAAATGCGTTTCATAACGCTTGATTACGTCATTAGCGTTACGAATCGTGTAATACAATACTTGAACGTTGATGGTTAACTATAGTTAAATACAGATCGCACCTCAGTGTGCACTGCACTGTTTATTGTTGGTGAGTATGACGGTTACTGCAATCCACGATTGTAAACAAGAAATATCCTTATTCCACGAAATTCAATCATTTTGGCCGAGTAGCCCTCTGATCTTTTGCCGTAACGTAACATAGAAGAGTATCAAACGCCACACCGGGCCCTATTGCACCAGTTTACAAATTACAACCACAAATTTGTACTTGTAATCTACAATCATAAATTTTGTATTTGAATTTGCTTTGCACCAACTACAAATAAGTGGGATCACATATTTGTGATGAGAGTTACAAATTGTACAGTAAACCTACAATAAACTGTTGCACCATTTATGCTTGGAAGTTGTGAGTTACAAATTTAAATCACAATTTTTTTCAATGTTGCTGCGCAAACAACTAACATCAGTATTATCATGAATTTTCAAAATAAAATTTTTTTGGCTTCATTAATAAGGGAGAGGAAAGTTGTCAACGATAGCTTTGGAGACACGTTGGATACATCTACATACTGTTGACTTATCGATACCATGCATAACCCCAACGCCATGTTATTTCCCTCCGTTACCCAGCCAATGTAAAGTTGTTAAAAGTTGCTGTCTTGGGGTTAATGCACAATTTCTTTCCGTTTTGTGTTTTATTCAGGGTCCAATAATATTAATTATTTCTTCTGCTTTAGAACAACTCAGTCGGAATCTTTCATTGAAATTAATTCAAAATTATAATTTTGATGCGGACGATAAACTTTTTTTATTACAATGACAGTCGCTTCCGAATTACGGCTGTCACTACTGCTGTGTCTTCTACGAAAAGACATCTTAATTATGAATAACAAATTTGTAGACAAATTTACACACGGTCTTTGGCCTGTAGAATTTTTTCACAAACTGACACAAATTTGTGAACCTCATTCATATTGTGCAACAGAAATTCACAATAAAGTAGATTTTTCACAATTTTCTTGATTGTAATTTACAATTACAAACTTTTTGTCGTGCAACCGAAAATCAATTTTTTTAACAAATTTGTAATTTGTGAATCACAACTACAATTTTGTAGCCTACAAAATTTTACAAAACACAAAACTTGATTTTTGTACAAATTTGTGGTAAAAATGTTTGTAATTCACAAATTTGTAAAGTGGTGCAATAGGCCAGTCGCCAGGTATCGATAAGAATACTACAAACTACCCATCCAATAATTGTGCTTAGTCAATTAATATGATGAGTGCTGTGAATCTTAATGAATAATAATATAATTAATGCATTAAAGCTAATTCTGGTAAGAAAAACAAGTTTCTAGATAAACTAGTTCTCAATATTTAGCCAGGGCATTGTATCACATCGATTCAATGTCAAATATCAGGTGTGCAAAGTTGCATAAGTCTCATTTTCTATTTATGGCTTAACTAAAGCGCAATTCTAACGCTTGTGTCAAGACAAGTAAGCACTTGAAGCTCAACTTCAAACTTGCAACAATCTTAAGAATCACTGAAAGTAAACAGGTTTACCAATAAGAGATAATGAGATCGTGGGAATCTTACTTTTGTTTTTACAGTTTGGTCTTTCTTTTAAAGCAAAAAAAAGTGTTTGCTCGCCAATAAAAAATTCAAATCCCTTATCTCAACTGTAAAACCATACGGTCACAGCCACACCTTACATCCTGAAATAACAGAAGTTGTCACTGTCATAAATTCAAGCAGACAGACGGACAGTTCATCATCACACTCACTCATCCCTGGGGACATTTATGACATAGGTCCGGTAGAGCTCATCACCTGACAACAAGCCTCACACTCTGCTCCACAATCAACTGCAATCTAACAGATTCCAGATCCAGTGTCAACGAAAAACCTACCAAACAACAAACCTAGAGCCACGAACTCACCAGTTTGGGCATTGGGGTTGACTGCATTTGAATTATCTCGAAAATGATGTCAGCACCGGATTAAATGTGTTCTGACTTCTGACAGCATTTTGTGTTTGTGCAAAGGATAAAACACGTTCACATGTAAGAATGAATGAATGCATCATGATTGCGCGACGACCGACGACCTACGGAGAGCACAATATTGTCCTTCATGCCGGCAGAGGCAGACTGGGATCAAATGTGAAGAGGATGTTTCCGTATTTGCATCCATGTCGCCGGTGTCATTTGCACACGTTTGACGCCTTAATTTTTCGTTTGTTTTCTAGTGATGCATTTGTGAAATGTCAATTTGAATAGCATTGACTGCTCTCACAATCTCGCATGCGAAAAACAGGGAACCCAGTACAAAAATATTGACTTTGGTACTTAAAGTGTCAAAGTCCACGAGGCAACTGCATTAATTGAGTATTCTCGATCAAATGTCAAAAAATTTACGACGGCATCGTTCAGAATCAGAACTCAGAAGCCGTATTTTTATATGGGAAATTATCGTCCATTTACTTATCTCTGGCTGTTAAATTGGAAGCAAAATCTAATTTCTTTTGTTTTTTTCTACTTCTTGAGTTTCTTAACTATAATTGGATTCCGTCCAAAGTATTCAATGCCGATGACGCATCGCATCGCCATATTGCAAATATCTAACGTCATTTCTGCAAAAACCACACAATGCATCCAACAAAGAAAATTAAATAGCAACCCTCTGTAGGGGGTCATGGGATAGAATCACTCTACGTGTGTAGTTTTCTTTTGTGTATTATGAGTGCCAACTTGAAGTTTTTGTTGTCATCTTGTCATGCTTTTGGCTGTAAGTGCTTCAATGGCATGTATGTTATGGTTTAAAGTTTCAACATTTTGTTCTGATGAACGTTCAAAGTTTAAAAAGATACAAAATGAAAAGAAAAGCTTTAGTTTAGGTCACCGAGCAACAGGGTTGTCATAAATTAATAGCATGTTTTGTTGGGGATTAACTTTTTCGTTTCAAAAGTTTTTTCTTGTGGCAGATGATGGGCTTCAGGTTAAACAAAGCAAATAAGTATGTGGCAACATATTTTACCCTTATTCTGTTGATTAAATGGAAATGCTATTAATGGGCTCGTCAATGCGATGTCGAAGGTCTTCTCTAAATCCACCAGAACAGCATCCGTGCATTGTTTGTTGGACTTGTTCCATTGAATATTACAAACGAACTGATTATCCAGAATTATTGTGTTGTCCAAGCCCACTTAGCCAGATCCCTATTGATTACCTTGCTGATGCTTGGGAAAAGACTTATTGTTCGAAGATTTGAAGGATTGGGGTCGTCCTTTCCCCTTTTTGGGAGAGGATGCACCACAGCTGTCTTATTCAGCGCGTTGTCGAACAAAGTGGTGTAGATGTCTATTGCCTCAATCGGTGAGTGTTGTAGTACAATGTTGGATATACCATCGACACCTGCTGACTTCTCATTCTTTATTGAATCGAAGATGAGCTGGAGTTCCACCTTCGTGATGAGCAAGGGACTTGGGCCCGTTCGATCGGCGATTATAGCGTTTGCTATGAAGTCGTCATCAAACCGGGTAAAACCACGGTTCTCGGATCGCCAGTGCGTAATATCATTCCTTAGGTAGAAGAAGTGGTTCGGGCGAATGCAAGCATTCACCTTATAAATAAAATAAATAGAGTGGCGCGACAGCTCTTGAAGAGCCAAGGCCTAAGTGGCTTACTCTCATCAACAATTCTCTGAGTGCGTGTGGAGAATTGAGGGGACCTACAATTTAACGCCGATTCCGAATGGCAAAGTTCAGAAGCACTTTTTCATGACAAATTGATACTTTTGGAAGATTTGTCAGGTCTTCGCAAGAGGCAGTATCCGTGAAAGATGAAATAAAAACTTAGTTTACGATAGACTTAATTTTGCAGTTAAAGAAATTATTTCTTCTAGGCAGCATGGTTTTTGTAGTGGTCGGTCCACTACAACTAATTTGTGTTTATTTACAAATTTCTGTGTAAGCTACACGGAGAAGAAAATGCAGGTCGATGTATTATATACAGACTTTGTTAAAGCATTCGACAGAGTCCATAATAAGCTTCTCATTAAAAAACTTGAGAAAATAGGATTCAAGTTTGGTTTTCTAAGATGGTTGGAATCTTATTTAACGAATAGAAAACAGGTTGTTAAAATTGGAAATGTTCAATCTATTGTTATAGAGGTATTGTCGGGGCTCCCACAGGGTAGTCATCTGGGACCGCTTCTTTTCAATCTTTTCGTGAATGATATTCCAGAAGTCTTAGAATATGCAGACTGTCTAATGTTTGCTGACGATTTAAAACTATTCTATCCCATATTGACTTTAGAAAATTGCCTTGAATAAGATTTATCAGTGGTGTAAATATAATCATCTTGATTTGAATATTTCAAAGTGTAAAATATTTAGAGTTTTTCGTTCAACACCAAGAAATCTATTTAATTACAGTTTGGGTAATGAATTTTTATCGACTGTCAGTGAAATCAAAGACCTTGGCGTTATTTTTGACAGGAAGCTGTCCTTTTCATCGCATATTGATTTCATCATTAACAAAGCGAATTCTCTTCTAGGTTTTCTAAAACGAAACACTTCAGTTTTTAAAGATAGTTACACCTTAAAAGCTATTTATAGTTCGTTAGTTTTGCCCTCATTAGAGTACTGTTGTGTTATTTGGTCACCCTACTATGAAAACTCTTCAAATCGAATTGAAAATATTCAAAAAAGATTCTCGCGCTTTGCATTAAAACATTTGTTTGGTTCAGAAGATCTTCCATCGTACCGATCTAGATGCGCATTTATAGATCTTAAATCTTTAAAAAGCCGACGTGAAGCCTTGTGTACACTTTTTATTAAGGACATAGCTGTTGGAAGAATAAATTCACCAGAATTGCTCAATCTAATCCCTTTTTACGTTCCAGAGAGATCGCTTAGGAACAGAGACGCTCTTTTTCTTGTTTCCAGTCACAGGACAAATTATGGTCTTAACGAACCTATAACTCGTTCGTTGTTTTTATATAACTCAATAAATCTTGAAGTCGACCTTCAAATGGAGAGAACTACTTTTAAGAATATTGTGATTAGAATTTTTAATAATTAGTCTATAAATGAAACAAATGTAATTTAAATGTAATCAAAAGATAAATATCCATTGATGAATAAATGTATAAATAAATAAGTATCTGTTCTCTACTGTCCTCTGGAGCTTAATGCACCGCAGGTCGTTCTGATTTTTGAATAGAAATATCTTATTAATTTGAGGGTACATACTCGGGTCTCTACAATTAACGGCCCGAATTTTCTTGTCTCAGTACAAATTCCTTGATCAGGATGTTGACGTTCTTGATTTACGACTTCAGTGTCTTAATCTAATCCTAATCTCGAGGTTCAGACCCGAACTGTAAATCGTATATACAAGTTTTTAAGTCTTGTCAGTAGTCCGCTTCTCCTGTCTGTGCAGTGCGTCTAAAGTTGCGTTATTGTAGACGTTGTTTTGATTGAATTCCTTGTAGTTTGGTATTGTCCTTTCCATTCTCTGTTTTATTATACACTCACAATCACTAGGATGAGGCCACATATTTTTAATCGATTTTCGCTCTTTATACCTGCTGGAAATTTCTTACCCATAAATATTTACTACATTTGAGTAGGTAGATATTTTCTTAAAAGGAAATTAAGGGGTTAATTAGAAAAGACTGTTGGAATTTCCCTATTTCGATTAAGGAGCTACTTAAAAAGAGTATGGAAAAGTGCGTCACTTGGATGAGGCCACATGAAAAATCTTATAAAATATCAAAAAAAAGAGAGAAATGTTTACAGTTTTTGGTTTTCAAACATTTATTTATTAAGTTTTTCTCCATTAATAATGAGTATGCCCCCCATTTTTCGATATGACCTCTATTAGACGGTTTGGAATGGAATCATAAATTTTTTTTTAAATAGTCAAGAGAAATCTCGTCCCAGGCATCAAGAATAGCTTCAATTAAGGTGTCCTTGTCTTCAAATTGTCTACCGCCTTCATAAACTTTTTGAGATAGCCATGACCATACGTTTTCGATTATGTTCAAGTCCGGTGAATAGGGTGGCCATGGCAAAAGCCTTACGTCTTCTGATAAAATCCAGCTTTTTACAACCCTGGAAGTATGGATGGGGGCATTGTCTTGTTGGAAAATCCAAGGCAGAGGTCCAAAAAAATTTTTCATCTTTGGAAATGACCGTTCCAACAATCATTTGTAGCTGTTTCCGTTCATTGTTGTAGAAAGAAACTCCAACTCGATTTTGCCATAGTAGGTGATAGCCCCCCACACCATGACACCTGATGTATGGCTGTGATGTCTTCTCAAAATTAGTACCTCTTTTTTTAAATCATGGAAATAAAAGTTATAACCATCGGGGCCGTCAAGGTTAAACTTTTTTCATCCGAAAAGACAACGCGTTTCCATTGACTGCTCCAAGCGACATGTTCTGTTGCAAAGTTCATTCGCAGCTCCATGTGTACTTGCTTTAGGACAGGTTCCTTTTGAGTTTTCTTCTCTGGATAGTACCATCTTTTTTTATTATCCTTCGGACTGTCGAAATACCGGCTGATACTCCGCTTTTGGACCTTATTTTAGTAGCTGGTTGAGTGGAATTTGAAGCAATACGTAGAATTAACCGCTTTAACCGATGTTGTTGCCTGGAATGTGCGTCCTTTTTGTTTTTTCCAAAGTTTTGAGCATCTGCAAGATAGTTGTTTACAACTGTCTTACTTCTGTACAGCCTCCTTGCTATTTCTCGGCTTGAGAGTCCCATTTCCTTGAAAGCATCAATTTGTCCTCTTTCTGCCACTGTCAACGTCTTTCCGGAACCCATTTGTAATTGAAATAAAATAAAAAGAGTTATTTATAAAATGTTCTTAAATATTGCAACCAAAATTTTAAAAAAAATCGCTGATGTGAACTTCTACAACGAAATATTCGCAATGGCCTCATCCTAGTGACGCACTTTTTTATATCCTTTTCAAGTAGCACATTCATTAATGTAGGGAAATTCCAACGATCTTTTCTAATTAACCCTATAATTGTATCAATTTCTTTTAAGAAAATATGTACCTACTCTCATGTAGTAAAATTCCAACAGCTATACAGAGCGAAAATCGGTTGAAAAATATGTGGCCTCATCCTAGTGATTGCCAGTGTATTGTCCATCTGTTCAAGGTATTGGTCGATTTCTGTATTTGTCAAGTATCTGTTGTTTGGTCGGGCTAGGCTAGGCTAGGTCTTTTGCTAGGACTTGAGTGAAACGCGGCCAGTGCATCTTACTGTAATTGTAAAAACGCGTTGGAACGTATTTATTCAATTCCACAAGCTCGTTCAGAATCTGGATTACAGCAGCCAAGCCGCAGAGGTCACTGTGGTACTCGACTGTTAGTAATCAGTTTCGAGGGTGAATAAATCTTTCTGAAGCCCAAAGGTCAACACCATATTCAACACTACAAAGATTCATTAAATTAAAAAGGTGATAACCTCTTTGATTATTAATTTGATTTCCTCAATCTTAATGTTTTGCGTTCAAATCTCCAGCCATAACGAAGTAGTTTTAATCCAAGTTTTAGTATCCTGAAAAGATTCTCAAGCTCTGAAATAAAGATAGTAGCCTTAACCCTGAAGTTGCGCTCGGCCAGCCATTGCAGAGCAGAGTTTATCTACTCTTCCGGCCTGCTCTCAGATATGACTTTGCAGTCCTGTCAACTGGCCTTGAATCGATGGTCATTTATATAGCACTAGCTGACCCTGCAGACTTCATACTGCCTCAATAGATAATCGATAACCCTCTTCCTCTATTGTTTGCATTGTTTTTTTGTTAATTCGTATGTATGGATCCGTCTTTAAACAAGCGATATCAAAAAAACAAAACAAAATGGTAAGTATACGCCCCGTTTCCTGCGGTGCACGGATTTGTAAAACGCGAATCATTTCGGTTTCACTTCGCTCCTCATGTTGCTGTTGTGTAAACATTTCGAGTTCCTCGACCCTAATTGTTGCGTATAAAACATATTGACCATGATATTGAATGATTTTTTATGATTGCTCTGAGAGTTACGGTTATGGAGCAATACAGCAAAATATTTTTTTTACATTAAAAATATTAGTTTTTCAAAAAAAAAAAAATTGTCTAAAATCCATTCAAAATTTGACTTGGGATTTTCTTGCTCTTCTGGAGTTTTCCATTTTACCACTCATTTTACCACAACTAATGCTTTTCATATGAAAGAGTGTTTTTGAGATTTTTGTTTAGCCAATTTTTTTTTTTTGCATTTCAAATTTTCCATTTTTCCAATTTTTTGTTTACTTTTTCTTGCTTTCCAGTTCCCCATCACAAATTTTCCAGTTTCCCTTTATAAACCAATGAGTTTTCCAAGTTCCTTTCGAAAACCCATTTTGAAATTTTCCAGTTTTCCATTTGAAATTTTCCAGTTTTCCATTTGAAAATCAATGCATCCACAATTTCATGCAATTTTCCATTTGAAAACCAATGAGTTTTCCGAGTTTTTCATCAAGAACTTTCCATTTTTCCATTCGAAAACCCATTTTGAACCAAAAAATTACAAGCAAAAAATATTTAATTTCCGACCTTTGTTTGGTTTTTTCCAGTTTTCCCACTCTTCCATGAGGTTTTTCAAATTTTTTTTTTCACAGAAATCATCACTGAATGTAACAGTATGAACCATGAAAATTTCACAAATATCTGTTGGGCATTTCGGAGTCTATAAGAGACATACAAACAAACACACTTCCATTTTTATATATATAGAGAAGATAGGGAACAACAAAGGGAATTTTTGGTAAACGTCACTTTACTTTTCCGGGGACAAATCATATTTTTATTGAGAAATTTTAACCCATGGATTAACTCTTACTCTATGGGTTACTTAAACTGTGGAATATGAGTGGAAAAGGCGTTTCTTTCATCCCTTTTAAACAGATAACATCGGTTGGTTTACGAAGGAACAATCAACGATGTTGGCTTCATTTACAGCCACAAGAAATTACTACTTTAAAACCATTCTCAAAAAAAATTCTAAATTATGTGAGCTTAAAAGCCTCAATCGCAAATTACTTCCAAAAAGCATTGAAATTTTGCTCCCATTTATCCTCATATTAAAAATTATCCTCCACTCCAAGTCGTTCCGAGATGATAATGAAAATAATTTATAACAAAATTTCTTCTCAAGCGGAAAAAGCACCAACAAATAGTATCGCGCTTTAGAGCTTGAAACCATCAACATTTTTCCAAAGAAAAGGCAAACAATTTTTGAGGTTTTCATGATGTGTACATTATTTCCCTCAAAAAGGAGATTTTCTCCACTCCCCTCAGCTCTCTGAAACTTTTTTTGTCTTGCCATTTTATCGAGAACGTGTGTTTTATATCTGTATCAACATTCTCGAGCACAAGGGTACATACACACACACACAAGTGATGTTATCTCTGTATTCACATACCTTTGCCATAAAGGTACCTAGATACATCCTTCGGGGACCTTACCTACAACACAACAACCTAACGACGCACAATGACGACATTCACTACATCACACGTTAACGTCAGGCGTAGAGCATAGAAAACGTCCCTGGCCAGTGATTCTCTGAATTCTCCTCCCAAGCACAGTCAAGCGTAAATTTTTAAAAGCAAAAAAATTACAAAAAAGAAAAAAAATTGTTATTGAAGGATGAAAAATTGACACGACATTATCTCTCATCCGATGGTGCTTGACATTGAAACGTTGTCATGTAAGAGATTCAAAATTAAAATCCATCTAATCAGGGAGCATAGAGGTTCAGTGTGGACGCTTTTTTTCCAATTGTTCAGTTTTGCCTTTTATTTTCCTTTTATATCCCTGGCTGATGATGATGATATGATGGGTGTGCGCGCACCAGTTGGCAGTTTGATGGAATTATCTATGGATGAATGAAGGAATGGCTCAAGGTCATGATGGCAGCCAGAAAACCGCCCAGAGTGGGGTTTGTTTGTGTAGTTTGAAGATTGATTGACAGAGATGACTCAAGTTGATGGGTTT
Organism: Sphaerophoria taeniata; assembly: GCA_943590905.1. Classification (NCBI taxonomy): domain Eukaryota; kingdom Metazoa; phylum Arthropoda; class Insecta; order Diptera; family Syrphidae; genus Sphaerophoria; species Sphaerophoria taeniata. The sequence goes on from OX016540.1 coordinate 3,769,699, forward strand.
TTGAGAATAATGGATTGTCTGTTGTCAGAAGGTGAGATCTTCTTTTGTTTTTGTTGTAAGAACAAACTTTGTTGAAGGAACAAATATTTATAATTAAGTAGATACTTGAAGTGGGTTTTTAATGATGGAGAAATTGTTGTTTGAGTTTTTGCATTGTTTTCAACAAAAGCAGTTTCTCCAGTCCAGCACAACAGTGGAAAATTAATGTTTATTAAATCCTAAGATAAAACTTGAATGTAGAAACGATTTGACAAACTTTTGTGCATTATAAGCTCCTTTGGAACTTTTCAATCACCGGGACTATAAATGGAGAATTCAAAAGTGTTCAGACATCATCATTCCTGCCCTGGAGGTGATTGTAAGCAACTGAACAACTCCGAGACTGTATAGACCGCTTAAAAACTTCATTTGTTACACATTTTCTATTTTAAAATCAAATTAAATTTACAGATTCCACTCTTTTTCATTTTAAAAGTAAGAAGAGTAACTACGGCGTATGAGTGCTATTTTTCTTAATTTTTGTATTTGACTCTCAACAGCCCCTGCTCCTCTGCTGATTTAATCTAAAAAGGTTTACAGGCTTGGAGAACCATAAATCTTCTGCAACATTAACCTCTAGAAAGTTCAAGCCCCACCCAATGCCTCCGCCTCCGCGCCACCCACTTCAAAACATGTTCAAATGCATATTAATCAAATTCACATCCACTGTTTGTTTTTTTTTTCTTTCTTTTCAATCCAACACTTTTCCATTAATTTTTTGTTTCTTCTTTCCGCCTTTCTTGCAGACAAGGACACCCCTAAGCCAACTTGAAGAACGAAGCAACATCACCACCAAACTCAACCACCAAGCAACTTAAAAACACAAAAGACATTTCTTCTTGTTTCACTACCAGTTTTTTCTGTGGGGTGTCGGTTGGGAGGTCTTTTAAACTAAAAAAACAAACACACACACCCATAAACTTAAGAAAAGAAAGGATACCAAACGAAATAAAATATTTATCAAATAAAATCTAAAAAGAGCGGAACAAAAATGGGGTTACCACCATCACCTTTGAGGCGAAGAAGCTGTCTGATTGTGACAACCGTTATTGTCCTGGTGCCTTTCACAGTGCTCGTGTTAATTGTCGGTCCAGGTGAGTTTTGCTTTTTTTTGTCAACAGTATCTTTGTCTCATGCAATAAAAGTGTCGCCAATGTTTTGACGACGTTTGGTCGAACTGTTTTATGGCAGACTTGGGAATGGAACAAAGACCAGAAAGGTGTGACTTTGAAAACAATACAGAAGGTCTTTTGATACCCTTTGTCTCCGAGGTGCTCCCATGACGAAATGAAATGAAAGTCGTCAGTCAAAGAAGGATATCAGTCATTTGACTCCTTTGGGATTATATAAACTCTTGTAAAGGACAGATGGAAGGATAATTAAATTGTAGATTCCATTTGGTCATCCGCTTCTGTAGCTTTATAAGTCGTCCTGCCCATCATCGAGTTACCTTTAATTCAGATAATCGCTTTTAAGTGGCACGTTTGGTTGAAACAGGTAGCCAATTATTCATATTGTGTTTCAAGTACTGAAACATGAGTCTCCAGTTCGAAAAGTTATGGTAATTCAAGATAAATTAGTTGAATAGAATTCTCAATGACGTCACGTGTATGTTTGCTGAAAATACGTCGATTGTATTTTGGTATGCGAAGACCAAACAAATGTAAATGTTATCACTTTGAGGATGACACAAAAAATGGTCCAACGAAACCTTTCAGTTCTCCATCTCCGTCGACCTGACCTAGCCTCTAGCTTACTTGGAATCTAGGATCTGTTTCTAGGAGAAGCAATGTTTCAAACTAAAGCTGACAGCAAAACAACATATTTTCATTAAACTTTAAGACTGGGTTTCCGTTTTTCTTGAACTCCGAGCTCGTGTAAAAGCATGCACGAGTGTTAGTGAATATTTCCCTTTCTTTTTTTTATTTCCGTCTCACATAGCCACTTGAAATTTCTAGTTTTCTAGTTTTTGTTTTTTTTTTCTCACTCAGAATTCAGTTTCAGTGAGCGATATCGATATGTAAGAAATGAGTTTCGCTTACGAAGGTCCACAAAATAGGGATGAAAAAAAGAGGTATTTTCGCTATTTACTATGTGGAATTGTGGACTGTGATGTGGACATACACAAAAATGCATCTACATTCTACATATGTAGATACGTATTATGTTATGTGCACTTAGAGTAGGAGAAGCATTCATGAATTGTTGTTTTTCTTTTTTCTTCGCAAATTTTGTAATTTGGGATTATGATGGTTTTGAGTTTCGATGACATTTGTGTTCGAATTGTTTCTTTTTTGGGGTACTGACGAACGATTTTAATTTTTCTTTGGTTTCATCTTTATATTTACCTATCTATAAAAAGACGTAGAGGTACTTTTTGACAAGCTATGAACAATTAAAAAAGTTCAAGACGACATTTTGATCAAACATGATTTTACGATGCTAGAAAAATCAAAAAAGTAATTGCCTCAATTCTATCTTTCCTTGCCTAAGCAGAAGTTACCCAATTGTCTTCAAAAAACAAAAAAGAAACAAAACCCTTTACATAATCCTAAGAAATGGCACACACCACCACGAAAACAAAGATTATTTCCTTATTGCGTAACAGGTATTTTACTCCTCAAGCCCTTGCACTTGACTCATTAAAAAAAAACGCGCATTTACATACATATTCGAAATGTATGCATGCTAATATGACAAATTTAGGTAGGTAGGTATTCAAAACAACTTTTTCATCGAATACCTACAAAGTACATAGTAAGTGATCACAATTGCCTATCTATATGTCTGCATATCATAAACATTCCAGAAGTATAAAAAATGAATTTTCATTCTCAAACGAGTTCTATCAGAACGTTTGGTATGAGGAATTTTTTCTCTATCCTATGAAAAAAAAACGAAGAAGAAGAGAATGAAATATAAAAGAACGCCACCTAGTTCAATTCGTTTGAACTGAGTAAATTAGTGTGTGTGAGCAAACGCGATATTCCTTGTAAAAATGTAAAAAAATTACCCATTTTCGAATATTAATATAAAATAAACGGGTAATCGTAAAATTATTTTAGTTTCTGATTTCTATATAAAAAATATGAAAAAAAATTAAAAAAATATATTTGAAAATATTGTTTGCTGCATTCTCCTCATAATTGATACACAAATACTGACATTTTTAAATGCATTTTTAAATATGTTTTATTTTTTTTATTTTTTTTCTAAAAACGTTACTGAGTCGAAGAGATATTCAATTTTCATAAAAAAATACTTTTGTTGTTGAATCAAATTAAATGGGGCTGGAATCTTGTTTACCGCAGAATATTCTAAGAAAAACATGCATTTTTTCACTTTGCACTCCAAAAAAATTTAGTAAAATAATTTTTTAAAAAATTAAAAAATTAAGGTGATTATTATGTATATTTCGAATATATAAAAAAAATATTTTCAATTTTTTATCTTTTCTACTTTAGAAATTATTCCAAATAAATCACACCTACTTTTACTAAATTTTCACCATTTTTCGTGTTTTTGTTAATTTTTTTTGACGAAACTGGACGAAATATTAAAAAAAAGCCACGTCACTGAATCGTGAGACATTTAAAGAATAGATAAAAAATATAAAAAGAATAAAAAATTAATTTTTAAGGCAACAAAACTGTTCCACCGCAAACGTCTCCAAAAATTTCATAATTTTTCGTTATGCATGACCCTTTTGGGATGAAATACATTTTTCATATTTTTTTTAGCTTATTAACTTCTTAGCTTATTAAATGTATAATCTATAGTCGTTGATTTCATTTAAATATTCGGAATATTTTGGGAGCTACACAGTTTTGCGCAAAACACCAACGAAATTTTCAATGGGAAACCCAGCCTTAAGTACTTTCCTTAAAGCTCAAGACTCTGAAACTTCATTTTCATTCCACCCGAGGAGGATGCGGAAAAAATTCTTGAAAATTTTAAAATTCATAACTGAAAATCATACTTCCGAAATTTGAATAAAAAAATGAAACAATAACCTTTTGTCGACGTTGAAGCGGATTAAGGGTCCACCTTTTGTGATGTTCCGTAAAGTTGTTGACTTTTTTTTTAGCAAAACACATTCTTGTGCAGATATTAAAATGTGAAAAAGAAATTCCCATCCCCCGAAGCGATGTGAGGGCACTGAGATTTCTTTTCCGTGCTGCACGGAAAGAAAATGCGTTGCAAAAGGTATTATCATGCACTTTGTTGGGATGGGAAAATGCCATCCTAGATTATGCTTCATAATGAAACTTAATCCTGCTCAATGCTGTGAATATATTAAACCAATTTTATTCGTTTTTCCTGGGTGGGTAGTTGTGTTTGGCTTAAGGCTGTTGTTCCACCGTCTCTCTGATGTCTTTTAGGACATTCTTTATGCTATCTGCCGCAGCCCTTAACTGCAAAAACTTAAAAGGAAAAGAAGGCGGTGTGTAGACAAAAGGATGGAAAATGCATAAATATAGACTTTTCCATTCTACTTTACTTAAGCTGGGAAGGTATTTGGTTTTGAAGATAATTTTGCTAAATTGTTCCTGCGAGTCCGTTGTTTCGCTTGAATGGAACTGAAGAAGAGAGTAGGACTTCCTTCTGTTGGCTGAATAATGCAATTTGATTTTTTTTCTGTTTGTGCAGACAGACAAAGTGAGACGGCATTGTGCTAGGTAAAACAAATATAATAAAAAATAGCTTATTTCTGTGTGTGTCTTGTTTGATTTGGACGAATGGCTTTGTCATTCCTGGTCATTGAATAGAATCCGTCTGAAAGTTGAATGCGACAATCGGGTGTGTCCGTATGTTCTAGATTTTAGGAAATTTATGAAGTACAAGTGAGGTCACCAATATGCGGGAAGTGCACAAACTGTTGTGGAAAATGGAAATTCTAAAAAAGAAATCAGACAACGATACGCCGGGTACGGATCATTCAATGGAACAGAAAATGATTTGAAGTTTGAAACCCATGAGAGCAAAAATGTATAATTTTGTAAATGAGAACAGAAAAAGTTTTTTTTTTGGCATTAAAATCACTTTCAATTTTCAAGCCATACCCAGGACACAGCAATGCGAGTGGAGATGTCTCTAAGCGCGTTGGCTATACTGCAGAACTTATGGGTTTGAATTCAATTCTTGCGTTCTCTTTAATTGCATCTTTCGTGGATATTGCTTCTTGCGAAGAACTGACAAAACTTCCATGAAAGAAGTGTAGTTTACGGTGAAAATTAATGACACATTGTGGCTACAAACGATTTAATATGTCAAAACTGACAATAGAAAAACGCATGGAAAGAAACAAAAAATAATACCAATTAACGACAATTGCAAGTGATAAACCAGAGATAAAATGAGAAAGGAAACAAAACTGTCAAAAAGGCTTTGCCTACAAACTCAAATTGACCAACATTTAGATCGTTCGTAAATGCAGTAACTCAGTAAAAAAAATAAAAAATAAAATAACTCAGTAAACATAATGAAAATAGAGGGATAGACGTAAGTCAGTTTCAGATCTCATTTCTCTAATCCCTGTGACAAACATAAAATTCATGTTACTATTCTTGTTTGAATCTACTTAAGCGTGTAGGTTAGTTAGCTTTTGACTTTCACTTTTGATACTAACTTACTTATGGTGGCGCTGCAGTCTAGATCGGACCAAGGCCTTAGCCAACAAACGACTCCAGCCAGCTAGATCCTAGCCAGCTGTCTCCAGTTTTGCACGCCAAGTTGGTTCAGGGTCTCTACTACCTGTGTGTTTGACCTTTAAATTAACTTTTCTGGCTAGGTCAGTGTTGCTGAACAGCTCGTACAGTTCTTGATTGAATCTTCGTCTCCATTCTCTATTTATACAGACTGGACCAAAAATCACTCGAAGAATTTTTCTCTCGAAGCAGCCCCAAGCGTTTTCATCCGATGTTGTCATGGTCCATGTCTCTGCACCATATATAAGGCCGGGATGATAAGCGTTTTGTGCAGTGACACTTTAGTTGCTCGAGAGAGGACTTTATTACTCAATTGCCTTCTAAGTCCAAAGAAGCAGCGATTGGCAAGACTGGTTCTTCGTTTGATTTCAGGGTTGGCGTTGTTGTCTGAGTTTATAGTAGATTTATAGGTAGACGAAGTCTTTAACTACATCCAACTCTCTACAGGCTTCGGTTCGGGGTGTATAACGCCTTGTGGTTTGTTTTATCTTTTTGTAAGACTTTCGAACCTTGTTCCTGTTGTGACATCCCTCTATCTCCTCGATCGCGCGCTTCTCATGTTCCCATCTTTTATTTATGATAAGTTTGTGCTCCTCTCTCCTTTTCTGCTTGTAGAGCTCTCAAGCGGATCGAATCCGTGCCCTTTGAATGCCTCTTGTTTATCTGTATGTGCTCACCGGCACTCATCGTCAAACCAGGGGTTTCGTTGTGGTGACCGTGTAAATCCTAGCACTTCAGAGCCGGTAACTCTGATGGCTGCTTGACAATGTTGCCACTGGTACTCTACATTTTGTGCTGGCAGCAAAGCACTTCTGAGGAGATTTTCGGTGACACGATCGGAAAACGATCTTGCAATCTCTAACGATTGCAGCCGTTTGACGTCGAATTTTCTCTAAGCATTTTCACTTGTTGGCCTTGATCGGGATATCCGCATTCGTACCTTGGCTACAACAAGGTAGTGGTCCGAGTCGATGTTGGCACCTTGGAATGTGCGGACTAGTTGCATGCTAGAGAAGTGTCATGCGTGTCGATCGAAATGTGATCAATCTGGTTGACGGTTGATTGATCAGGAGATTTCCATGTCCCCTTGTGAATATTGAGATGTGGGAATTGCGTAGTTGCTATCCGAAAGTGGTGTTATTCGTGGAGATTTTTGATTTCGAGAAAGAAACATTTCGCTGGCTCAAGAGCTGAACAGAATGCAGTCGCCAAAAATTACATGGACTCGCGCGACTAAGAAGAACGTTTTTCATTTTTGTCTTTTTCTGCAAATGGCGACTGGCGACTGCATTATGTTCAGCTCCTCAAAAATACAAACTAAATGCACAAAAGAGTTATGAGCTGCTGATAAGACGTGTATTTGATCCGGTGACTAACGTTCTTATTTTCTGATCGATAAACGCATTCAACCTCGCTAGTTTTTGTGTCTTCTTGTGCATAAGCTGATTTGCTGTTTGTAAAAAGTTCTTTTTGGGCAAAAGTGCTTACATTTTTAATAATATTTGCCTAAATAAATGTGTAATAAAAGTGAAAAAATATTCTTTTGCTTCCTTTGTGCAAATTATTTAACGAATCTTTAAGTAATTCTCTTGACTCTGCTCTCAAATTTATTAAAAGCCAATACATAAACGTTTATCTAATACTCACCCATGCCTTCAAACCCATCTAAACGACCGCGCACTTTAAATTCCACACCCATAAATTCGCCCCAAAGCTTATCATCTTGTAATATCCAATCCCAACACCAAAGAACACTCGGAAATCAATACAAATCATGGATAAGACATGGATGGATGAAAAACTTCGTCAACAAAGCGAGTTCATTGTTTCACTTCTATCAAAAAAAAATCGAAGAGTCAGAAAGAAAAATACCTGAAGAACTCGGCCGTGAAATTAATAAAATCAAAACTTGTTTCCAGGAAATAAATAATCGTGTTTAGAAACCGCCAAAACCGAAATTAAATCAGATATCGACTCTCTAAACACCGAAATAAGTAATATCAAAATATCACTAGCTAAAATTACCACCGAATGTACGAGCACTAGATCTTGTTTAATTGAAAACTCTAATCAAATCAATAATGTAAACAATAACTTTGATCACACTGCTGACAAAATTGAAAAGCTTAAAAGCTCCTTGAACGTGTATGAAAACCGAATTATCGCTAGGGACGCCTTTATTTTTGGTATCCCGTGTTTACCTAACGAAAATCTCAAATCTATTTTCAATTTAATTTGCACAACAATTAACATTAAACCACCAACATTCAATAATATTTACCGCACTCGCCCAAAACCGAACACAAAAAACTCCGCGACTATAATTAAATTCAACACACCATTCGATACAAATTTTGTGCTTACTTCGTTGGCGAATTACCGAAAAACAAACAATAAACACCTTTGCTTAAACGACTCTTCGTCATATTCTACGATCTATATTCGTGAGTGCTTAACAGAGCACAACAAGCTCATCATGCATCGTGCACTTGCTTTGAAGAAAAGTAAACAATTGAAATCCGTTTAGCCAAATCTCAAATTTTGTCTAATCAACTGAGTTCTTCATTAAACGGACGTAAATTGTGGAGGAACTTGCGAAGCGTTGGTATTGGTGAGGCAAGAAATTTGCCTACTAACGATGTTGATGTAATCTCACTTAATAAAACTTTCATCTCAGTTCCATCAACCAGGGCGGCTTTCTCTGATAATATTTTACTAAGGGAATATTTAGATCACTCTTGTTTCAGTTTTCGTTCGGTGGATGCTGCCGATGTTGTTGAAAGTCTGCTTTCAGTGAAGTCAAGTGCTGTCGGTCTGGACAATATTAACCCCAAATTTTTAAAAATAATCTTGCCAATTTTGTTGCCTTACATTACATACGCATTTAACACTATTTTGATGTCTGGAGTTTTTCCGGACATTTGGAAGTCAGCAAAAATCATACCACTTCCTAAAAATGCTAAGGGATCTGAATATAGACCTATCTCAATTCTACCCTATTTGTCTAAAGTCTTTGAGAGAATTTTACAGCGACAAATCAAGGCTTACCTTACAGCAAACTCATTGCTCACTCCAAAACAATCTGGTTTTCGGAAGCAGCACAGCTGTACAACAGCACTACTTTGCGTGACTGAAGAAATAAGACAAGCGCTGGATAAGGGTGATGTAACTTTCTTAGTTTTGCTTGACTTTTCTAAGGCTTTTGACACTGTCAACCATGTAATCCTGTGTAAAGAAACTTATACAGCAGTTTAATTTTTCGGTAAGTTCTGCTAAGCTCGTTTATTCTTACTTGTCTAACAGAAAACAAGCAGTTCAAATTGGTGACTGTTTGTTTAGTTTAGTTTATTTCAGTTGTCCCCTGGGACTTATTGAGCATGGCGCCACTAATATCAATGAAGATCTTGATACAATTTCAAACTGGTCTCACTTAAATGGTCTTTTTTTGAACCCTAAGAAAACTAAATGCATAGTAATTTCCAAAAAGATTTTTGATCTCTCTTACTTTCCTTCGATTTTGTTAAGTAATGCCCCCATTGAATATGTTGAAACTGCTAAAAATCTTGGTGTTAACTTTAATCGCTCTTTAACTTGGGACAACCATATAAACGGAATTATAGGCAAAGTTTATGGTGCCCTACGTACTTTATGGGTAACCCAGTATTTTACACCAGTAAACACACGCTTGCTGCTTGCCAAGACCTTGTTATTACCAATATTAATTTATGGTTGTGAACTATATTGCAATTGTTGTAATGAAAGTAAACGTAAACTTAATGTCACTTTTAACAATATTGTTCGCTATGTCTTTGGCTTACGAAGATATGATAGTGTATCCAATTTTGCTACCCTGCTGCTTGATATGACCTTTGATAACTACCTTAAACTTCGTAGTTTGTTACTATTCGCTAATGTACTGCTTACACACCATACTGTTTTGACAAGATAAATTTCCCTACCTCTAGTAGATCTCGTCAATTGATTCATCCTCGCTTCGCATGTTTAACATCCGAACGTCAATTCTTTATAAACTCAGTCCGACTCTGGAACTCTCTCCTACGCGCTATTACGGAAATTAAAAAGGCTCTTTAAGATCATTTTTCACATAGCATTTAAATGCTTGAATTATTTTTTGCAAATATATATTTCTAACTTGTTCTTTTTTCTTTTTTAGCAATACTAAGTTTCAATGTTGTATTATAATATTAGATACTGAATTATTAGCTTGCTCTACCAATTTGTATTATTAGCTTGTAACTATTTTATAAGATATTGTATCTTACAGTTATTAAGTATTCACAAATAAATTAAATTAAATTAAATGAATGCTCCAAAAAGTAGTCGAATCATCCCTATATTCAAGGGCGGTACCTAAGAGCAAGAACCTGCTTAAACATTAATGTTACATTTAATGTGCTATTTAGTAAATACAAGGTGAGAACGTATGCAAATTAAAATTTTAATTGTTTAACAAAATTTTCAACAATAACCAAAACGCTATTTTGCATGTTGAGTGCTAATTACCTCTTGTTTAAAGTCTAATGAATTAACCAAGTGGCAGTTTTACTGAAACAAAAAGTCTAATATGTTAAACTTCAGCCACTAAATTAATTATCTTGTTTTGACCTCAGTTAAAAAAACTTTTAAAAATTAATTTAATTTTTAACAGTCTGTTCTAGTTCTCAAAACAATGGCATTATTCATTGGCATTGACATTGGCATTGTGCAAAGTGATTAATTAGTTGTGAGTTTTTAATTACCCCATTTATAATGTTTCCCGTGGTTCTTGGAAATGTTCAACTATAGTTTTGAGTACCAAAACAAATAAACAAAAACGATGCATCATACAAGTACATTTATGTATTTAATTTCCTCCTGGAATGTAATCAAAAACCTATTAGCACTTCGTTTGTCTGTGATTACCATGACCTTTTGGTGCAAGCAACAAAACACACAATTTTCATTTCCAAATGTCCTTAGTCGAAATCCACTTTTTCAAAGTCAAACCGACGTAGTACCAATTCATAAGCAAAAATATACACAAATTTTCTAAACAACATTTTACGGTCAAAAGAGTTAAAAGCATATTCCTACTCGAGACTATGACAATGTGAAAAAAGCCCTTCAGCAGCAGCTGTCAGCAAATAAGTACAAGAGATCAAGAGAAACTCTTTCATACATAAATAAAAAAATAAATTGCCTGCCTTAGGAGCGGACTTGGGAGGACATTAATATGTAAATATGACTTGAGTGTGGCCAAAGGTTGATATGCACACAGTGAGGTTGTCCAAATTGGAAAGGTTTGATTTTCTTTTTTAAGGCTGCCAAATCGTTTTTATTCACCAAAAAGGTACCCGCTCCGGATCTGAATATATTAGATGTCAGTTTATTGCTGAAACATTTTGAACGCAACCACTGTTAAGCCCCCAGCACAATTTATAACTTCAAAGCTGCTTTTAACCAAAGTATGCTCCAGTCAAGTCATTTCCCTCCCATAAATATTACAAGAGAAATATTCCCTAGCGCTAATTTCCGCTTTACTTCGACCCTAATGGCTTCTATATACCATTTCGCCATATTCCATGGCAAAGGCATACATGTTTGATTGATTGAGTTATTAGGATTGTAGAAGGCAAAAAGAGCCACGTCGCAGAGTGTCTGTGAACCCAACACTGGCAAACAAAGGAAGGAACATAGCTGCTTAATCCTCAAACAATCCTTTAAATTGAATAGCTTTTTGTGTCCTTTGCCATTTACATCCTTCTTTTGCCATCTACATTCGTGTATTTTTGTTCTTATTTGCGGCTGCAATCTTATTTACATTTCTCACATTTGTCAAGTAAGTTGGATTGCCTGTCTCATGGTTTTCTCGAAACTCCGTCTGTTTGGTATACACAATTTTTATGGGACACAACACTGACACTGGATCAAATGGGACTCGTTTCGAAATTCGAAGAGGATGATTGGAGGTCAGGCACGGAGTAAAGACTGATTTGCATGCTGATAGAAGTGTCATCAGTTAAGGAATCAGATCAAAAGGGAGAGATGCAATAAATCCCAGAAGTGTCCTTTAGTTCTTCAAATGAGTTGTTTTTCTTTTTTTTTTATTCGAGAAAATGATTGTCAAAGTTGAACAATTGATTTAAATTTCGGGACGATGGGAATTTTCTTTGCGCTTGTGTGTGCCAAAGTCCCCAGAGACCCATTTAGGAGTTTTGTTTTGATTGCTTTTGAGAAATTGATTGTTTTCTTTTATGTTTTGACATTAAAAAGGCATTTGCTTTCACTTAAGTTGAATGAAGACAAAAAGGAAATGAAAAATGAAACGGAACCCAATTCAAAGTAATTTTTTTCTTGTTCGAAAACCCATCACGTCAACGAAACGCTTCCGTCTGCTATCAAATGAGATACGTTTAAGTGGACACATATAGGAAATTGATTTATTTTTTACTTCTTACTTGCTTACTACAGTCCGTGGTGCACTTGGGTCTTAATCAACAGTCTCCGCCAGCCAGCTCGGTCCATTGCTAGCTGTCTCCAGTTTTGCACTCCAAGTTAATTGAGGTCTATTTCCACTTGTCTGGGCCGCCTGAGTCGCGGTCTTCCTCTTCTTCTTCGTCCCTCGGGAAAAGTGTCCTCTTGTCCTTCTATACAGCGTCACTTTGTATGCCTTCTGCTTGGCTGCATGGGCCTGCCTGCATTCTTCGTTAAATCAGGGGTTTCGTTTTGGTGGCTGTGTGAAACCCAGCACATTAGAGGTGGCATCTCTAACTGCTTTCTAGCAATGTTGCCACTGGTCTTCGATACTTGATAGTGGCGGCATAGGACTTTTTTATGAGTTTACTTGACACTCGATCAGAGAAGGATCTGGTAATCTCTTGCGATTGTAGCCGTCCGACGTCGAATTTTCTTGCAGCATTTCTTTGTTTTAGCCATTGTCGGCATATTTGTAGCACTATCTTGGCTACGACGAGGTAGTGGTCCAAGTTGATGTTGGCTCCTTGGAAAGTTTGAACATCTAGAATGCTGGACAAGTGCTTTCCGTCGATCGCAATCTGGTTGACGTTTGTTCGATCAGGAGATCTTCATGTTCCTTTATGGATTCTGAGATGTTGGAACCATGTGCTTGCTACCACAACATTTTGCCAAGCAGCAAAATCGATCAGGCTGAATCCGTCGTGTCGGAAGCGGTTTCGTGCAAAAGCTGTGCTTTCCGACTGTTCCACCAAAGATTTCCTCTTTTTCCAGCTTTGCTTTAAGATCGCCGAGGACAATTTGAATGTCATAGCTAGGAGCTCGTAGAACTCGTCTTTAGTGTCGTCCTGTTTCTCTTCTGTGGGGGCAAGCGCGCATATTAAATTAATGTTCCACATTTAGCCTTGATTTGGATCGTCGTAATGCGTTCTCTTACACATTTGAAGCTCGAGACTTCTTGTCTGAGTTTGCTTCCTGACATCCGCATCCAAAGAGCTTCTGATGTTGCTCTCGATAACAATTACCTAACTGGAACTGAAAACGCCACTGTTGATTCCAAAAGAAGAAATTCATTCGCTGCCGTCGCTCGTTGTGAGTGCCTTGATGGGAACACTCCTTCGTAGGGGGGTAATTAGTAACAACAGCCTACTCCGCTTCGACCATGGGAGGCCCTTCTGCGAAAACAAGTTTCGCGATCGCATAGCTCTAAACTTCATGGAGGGAATTTACTTCTACGCGGAAAAAAACTCTAATAACAACTTTTGATCATGACCATTGTCTGTATTGAAATGACCCAGAAGCCAAGAAATTAAACAAGAATTGCTTTCCCTCTCACGCTAATTTGCATCATTCACTTTGCATTTTCCCATCTCTGAATTTATTGAGATTCCACCCACTAGACACCGTTAATTACGTCAATAAACAATGTAACAAGCAAAGAAAAGGCATTTTACGCTTTCAATTTGATTCAACACGTTCTCTTGCGTAGCCTTGCTTCACAGTCATTTCGGACAACGAACGAAGAGCAATTCGCCTGGAGATGTTCACTCATCATATTGTTCCTGCAATCAGAGAGTGCAAATATTTTCCTCACTGTTGATGATGATGATGATTGTTTACCCCCTGGGCAGTGCAAAAATAAAACTACAACAACGACCGACGTGAGATAGGTTAATTGTGCTTCTGTGATGGGTGATGTGCCAATTTGGCATATTGACCCAGTAGCTTCATTTAATCCAAATTAAAATTTTCTTCCTCATGGCGGATTCACATTCCACATCCACACACTCGTATAAAATATTAAAATTCGAGTACAAAGACCTTTGGTTCGTTCCTTTTACTGACTTCATTTTTGAGTGCCGGAAAGTTTGTGAAGGAGGAAAATAAATCCTCCTGATTTCCCTCATGTGTGCGAGCCATGCTCATAACGACCTCATCATCAGCCACACACGAGGAGCATTCACGGAACAGCACAAATTTCGACTTCTGCTCGAATTGTTCCTCATTCTTTCCGTTATTAATAAATTCATGCAATTTCTTCTGCGCCATGACCTGATGATGGCTGAAAACTACAGCTACCCGTCCATCCAATCTTCATTTTGTTTTTGCTGACGGTACTTGGAATTCCGTCATTCATCGTTTATTCATAAATTTGATGAACCACCAAAGGACTAGGTGGAGGACTCAAGGGACCTCGAGGGTGCAACAAAAAAAATGGTTGCTTCGTCTAGTGGACGACTATACAGCCATGATGCAAACCGGAAATACCATCCGGAATCGGGCGGAGAGGAGGCACTCCTGTTTTTTTGTGCTGTTTTTTAAGGACGGCTCCCTTTTCAATTGTTATTGGAGCATGAAAAACTCGGAAGGATATCCCGTGTTTTTGTTTACCAATCAATATTCAATTAGACTGGTATAAATTATACGCAAATTTCCATCATCTATCGATACTCAGCGGTTGACGCGACCGACCGACCATGTCATGGCGTTTTATCGAAAACAGGCGTCATCGTCGGCAACACAGTGTGAGCAGAGTTTGCTGAAATCAACGCTATTCCATATACAAAATAGGTTAAGTGGAAATTTCTCTTTGATTGAACAAACGACAAAAAACAAAACAAAAAACAATAAAATCAGAAAATATGTGCACACTGACGTTCATTAAATTTATTTAATATCGTAAATACTTTATGAACCACGATGCGATTGGAAATTGTGAAAATAATTGAAAACTACAAATGAGAAAAAAACATCGATTGAATATATCGATATCGAAGTCTCTGACTGTGATTGAGCTGTCAATGTGACTATTTGAAAGTGATTGAATTCGATTGCATAAACAGAATAATCGATAAAGGGTAAATAATAAATTGATCTGTTTACGTGAGTCTGTTTTTTGCAATTCTTTGTTTTTTAAACTCATTGAAATGCTTTGTCCGCGAAAAAGTTCACTTGACTTTAAGGGAAACCTTACTTGGGCCAAAGTCTGAACAATTATCTCAATTACTCAATTCAACGGGTTTCCAGTTAAGAGGGTGTTTCAATATATTCAATGTGAGGGTTTTGTGCAGATATGCAGTGACAGTATATTATTTAAATATTCTGTACCGAAATAGTTTAAAACAGTAATTTTATGTCGTTTTTCATTGGTCTTTTTTTGACGTTTCTTCTTCTACCTCCAATGGAACGGGTTATGATGTATATGTCATTATTCGGAAGATTCTGTTTTCAAAGCAGAAGAGGTCTGCTCTTCTCAGAAGACGTCTGTCAAAGTCAGTCCAATGTAATGGTTTTAGAAGACTTCTGGACTCTTCCGAGTTCTTCTGGCTGCATAGCAACGCAATGGAAAACGACATTAGATTTTAAAAAAGTGAGGTTATTTAGAGAAAAACAATTGGAAATGTCAAATCACAGTCGTGTCAAACAGCTGTTGTGTGCAGGGTGTGTTCGCGAAGAAATGTGACAAATGTCATTTAGAATTAAGGTTAGGTTATAGCGTTTTTTTTTTTGGTAATCCGGAATTGTACACAGAACTGTCCGATTCCGGATTCCAAACGAACAGGCAAACACATTTTTTTGCTTCTAAGGGTTGAATGGTTGTGTATTTGTGAAACCTCATATGAAGAATTGCAGATGACATGACACTGTTTTTAATTTCTTTATTTGTAAACATGTGTTGTGGACCTTATAATGAATTACAAACAATGAAAATAAGAACCACACATTAGTTTATTTACTTACCGTAATTTTCACATGTTACTTCTACTGTAGCAGCTCGTCGTCGACAATCAATAAAAAAAGAATAAAAACACTCCTTGACGAATGACCATTTATTTTAAACTGAAAATAATGTCGTCGACAATGTCACTAATGTCGTTTTCCACTCGTCCTTTTTTTATGTTTCTTCTTCTTAATCCATTGGTTTATGTGTCATTCTTCGAACGATTTTGCTTTCGAAATAGAAGGGTTCTGCCCTTCCCAGAAGCATTCCGTTTGCCAAAGTCAGTCCAATGGAATGGTTTCAGAAGACTTCAGGACTCTTTCGAATGCTTCTGGACGAGCAATGGCAAGCGACGTAATGCTGGTATTCGCGGCTCGGTAGTTACACCATAGTTGATTCTACCTTGAATCATAGTTAAGTCAATCCACCGCTAAACATTTCGCAAGATGAAAGTGGACAAATTTTTCCGTTGTTAAGGTCGGCACAGCTGAAACAAAAATAATGTTTCTCACAAAATTTTCTGAATTCCGCTTTTGTTTACTTACCTTGTGAATTCATATCAGGGGTTTGTTGGATTCCCTTTTTCCCCATCCAACATTAGGGGATAGTTTAATCCGTAAAGAAATGAATGGAAATAATTATTACCATTTAATAAATGGGTTATTTTAAAGAAAATAATTCATTTATGAATAAAAAAGCAGATTCAACCAACTTACCTGTTGCTTATTTCTTCCGATTTGACGTTTTTAATTTTTGTTGCTGTTTTGTACTAAATGTTGCCATAGTCAAATAAATAGGGATATTGAAGTTCTTACGATCAATAATTTCCCATTTGGGTATTTATTTACGATTTTTGTCTTTTTATGTGCTTGTATTGCGTCAGTGACTCTATCACTCTACCTTTCGTCAATGGTTGAGTAAATGTTATTAATTTCCCCAATTTTGAATATGTGTCGATTCAATGATCGAGGTTTTCAATTTTGGTTTATTAGTGTGTGGCTTGATGTAGGTGCATTGCAATTAGACATTATGCATTCGCAGAGGGTGTTTTTGTTGTTGCAACCCATCGAGGAATTTCAGCGAAAAGCTTTTCTTGTCCAATAATGTTGTGAATTGTCATGGGATTGTTTGATTGGGTGTCAAAATCGGATGATAGAATTGGAAAACCGGAATGCGACGGTTAAATTTTGAGAGCACCAATTCGCTCCGTTGGGATTCTTAGCATTACGAAAGCCAATATACGTTCAATTGTGCCTGCTAAGTCTATCAACCAACAATTGTGTTGAGTAAACTTTAAAATGATTTTTTTTCTGAGTTCGTTCCATATTTTTTTTTGCACCTTCTAAGTTTTTCTGTTTAAATTAACGTTACGTACAATAAAGTACCATTAAAGTGCAACAAAAGTGCAACAATAGTTAAACCAAAGTGCAACAACACGAGCATCAAAGAAAACTTAAATTTAACAAAAAAAAAAAACCCACCCTATTGATAACACAAACAAACAAAAAAACGACATACGACATCAAGCCATAAGCGTGTTTCACACTCGAGCATCATTGGTGAGTGGGGAAATTATTTTTATATCATATATCAATATAGTATGCATGAATATACTAGTTTACATTTCGAGAGTATACTAGTAGATTTTTTTTACTACGAATTTTTAATACCGAAATATTAAGTTTTGAATTGCAAAGTATAACATTCAACAATTTGCTTACCAGGTGTTATACGGCGATCACAGCGGTTCGAGCAGAAGGTGATCGCCGTTGGGAATTTTCTTAATAGTAACAGTCAGCATAGCAAAGCCACAAACCAAGGTACTAAATTCAAACGCTAGATGGCAGAACCACCATACAAAACCAAAGGCTTCTGACTTTACTATTCAATGTTGAAGAAAAAAAGAAGAAATTTCTCTATTAAGGAAATTAGGGTGACCATCAGATAATTTTTGTTTTGTAAATTTAATTTTTCTGGTTGACTCAAATTTTGTTTTCTTTTCTTTTTTTGATTATTTATAAATTAGTAAAATAGTTTCCTTTTTTTGTTATTATTATTAAATTCTTTTAACTTAATTTTGATTATTATTAGTTAATTTATTTTTTGATTTTTTGAATCATTTTGTTTTTTTTTTTGTTTTGATTACTTGCCTAACTCTAAGCGCAAAGGATCGTAAATATTTGATTTTGTTTCGCCCTGTTGCTCTTAAGGGCTTGAATCTTCGTCTTGTGATTTTACCCTATGTCTGGAATAAACAATCGCTTCCTTTTTTTTTGAGAGTGTGGGATACTTACATTGATCAATTTAGGTAGGCCCGTGATGTTTAGAGAAGACAAAAATTAAAATCCAACAATATAGTCTATTGTTCGAGGCAAGGGGTGGAAGAGGCAATAAGGAGAAATCTTTAGTTAGTAAATAATTCATACAGTCACAATAGACTTATACGCTTCCTTAGCCGCTGCAGGGTATAGTAACTAATCTTGAATAATATTACTCAATTTACGATTTTGTTCTATTTTGTTATTTATAAAAAAATTTGTTCATTTGTTCGCAATAAATGTGAAATCAAGAGATATGTATAAGATGGCAATCTACACAACGTTCTTTCATTGTCAAGCTCTTTGCTTGATGGACGATTAAGCTTTTATTTACAGGGGATGCCGAAGGTGACGTGATGATTCGGAGGCGAAACGGTAAGCTAATGAAACGGTGAGTGGTGTCTTTCTTTTGGTGTTTTTATTAGGGGAAGTCCAAAAATAGTTTGGCCAACGGACTTCCACGGTGGGGTGGGATACGGCCACGCCGAACAACATCTCGGCGCCCTCTAGTGGCAATGTCCGTCCGGTATAGTAGTTTCCTTTGTGTTTTCTTTTCTATTTCTATGGATTTCGGATCACCCTTTGGCATGATAAAAAGTAATGGGTTGGTTCACTAGGGAGGCGGACAAGATCCCGCGACATCCGGCGAGCTCGAGCCGAGCAACCACTAGCATGCCAGTCCGCCGACCTAGTGTAAACAGTGCATAACGCACATTCAAAAGCCAACGCAAGCCCATTACAAATGGCGCCCGCAACGTGTGTCTTCGTTTTTGTCTACCCTAATCCCAAATTTTAAAATTCCCTTAATGTTTTTGTCGGCTTCTTCAGCTACTCGTATGTCGTGTTACGGAAAGTTTTCGAACATACCGATCTCACTTGCGACGAGATAGCGGAAGTTGACAACAACATTAAATCTCTATTTCTTTTCTATTCACTATCTTTTCTCTTCTTCGTAAATTTTACTATTCTATCATACTAATTTTTCATCTTTCATTTCATTTCTTCAGTTTTCTTTTAGTATTCGAGTCCTGTTGTAGATGTTTAGTCACACAGTTGCTCTAATACTTCTTTTTCTACTTTTTGTGTTGTTTGCCAATTGCATTATGTCTTTTGCCTAAGCTTTAGAGCAAAGCAAAATTGCGAATGCAATAGGTAAACAACAAACTTGTTTTGTCCTATGTCTATATTTTTGTGTCAATTTACCACTAGAGGGAAAATTTTCTAAAACAGTTCGTCCGACAGTCTCTTAAGTTCTAGCTACATTTTCAAAAGACATCACCGTTTCAGCTTACCGAATCGTCAACAAGAGTTCGCCACCGAATCGGTTACCTGAAGCATCCCCGAATGCCATATACACAGAAATACATTTAACTTTTTGGAAAAACTTAAATATTTAGCCAAATCAATTTCGTAAATTTTGTTTGTTTTCATTTCGTTTTGTTTTTGCATCGAAAACAATACAAAAATACTTATTTTAGATAGAAATAGGTCTATTTTTTTGTCGTTGTTTTCTAATTTATTCAGGATATTCAACAACAAGATTATAATTTTTGAGAAATAATATCTTAGTTTAGGTTTATCTTTAGTTTTTTCGTAATTTTTTTTGTTTCTACTCGTTAGTTATTTATTTTTGGATTGGTTATCTATTCCATCTTCGATACAGATACAATCTAGTTTTTTTTCTAGTCTTAGTCAGTTTTCATCTTTATTACTTTTGTTAATTCATTTTCTTTTTGCCTAACTGGCTGCAATTGAATCTCAAACGAGCTAGTTTATCCTTTTTTCTTTTATTTTTTTTTGTCATTTTTAAATCAGTTCTGTTTAAGTTTTCTTCATTTTTCTTTTTGGTTTTGGTTAATAACACAAATATATATATTTTACATTGTTTTTTTCGATACATTTCTTATTTATTCATTTTTTTTGGGTTGAGTTTACATTCTTTTTCTTATTTATTTCGTACTTAATCTTTGGTACGATATTCAATTTATTTTTTTTTTTTACTTGATTTTCTTAAGTTACATTTTTTTTTCCTTTTTTTTTGATAACTTGTTTCAAGTCTATCATAATTCATATTTTTTTCGTTACTCCTTTCTTTACATTTTTTTTATTTCTTTGTTTACATTGTTTACATAGTTCATTTTGTTCAATTTCTTTTTTTTACATTTTTTTTTCTTGTTAAGTTATTATTTTTTGTACATTTACCTTTTTTTTGTCAACTTATTTTTTTTGTTAATTTATTTTTTTTTACGTCTTTCATTACAATACTTTTTTTCTACAATTCATTATTTATTTGTCTTTGTTTTTTTTTCATTTTCATACATCTTTGTTTATTTATTGCATTTTTTTTGTTTGTTAATTTAATACCTTTTTTGTTCTATTTATATATTTTTTTTGTTAATTTATTAAAATTTTTTTTGTTAATTTATTATTTTTTTGATTTTTTTTCTATTTTACATTTACATATTTATTTTTTTTGGTTTTTGTTAATTTATTTATTTTTGTTATTTATTTTCCTTAAAACTAAAATATCTTTCGTTCTTCTTGTCAACCTAAAAGGGAAGAATAAATCAATTAAAATATATATACATAATTTGTTTAAAATACCAAATACTTACCTATATAACCAAAATGAAGAAAGGCGCAGAATATGGGGCCATCAAAAAGAATTTGCGTTCTTCTGCTGCGCAGAACGCACAAGAGCGTTTGCTGAATAGCATGAGCCCCATGCTTTTCAACAATTCTTTAACTGGCCTTAATAATAGCCAGAGTAATCCCAACAATTTTCAGTCGGATGCTGGTGCTAATCTATTTAATCCAATTTTCGACCCCGACAATCTAGGAGAACAAAGACCTCCACCGCGAGTTCTTCGAACTCCAATAGATCAAAATCCCATCATAATCCAAAGAGAGCAGGACGAGAACATCGAGAATCGAGATACCCCAATTTATGAGCAAACTAACCTCGAGTCGAACAGCAATGATTTAAATAACCCTTTAGGTCAGCGTTCTGAAAATGTCTCAACAGAGTCTGATTCCATCACTGCACCAAGCTACAGTAGCTTAAGTCACTTAGGCGCAGCGGGCCGTGAAATGGATGTTATTAACAAGGTCCGTGATGAGCCCATTATGGAAAACCCCGTTGATAGTGTTCCTCGTGATAGAAATAATTTAGGGCCAAAGCAATCCGAACAGGAGAGCATGAAGGCATACATTAATTTGACTATTGTCAATGCTTTTTCATCATATGCCGAATCTATGAAATCAGAGATTTCGGAAAGCCTTAAAAAAATGATGAGGGACAATTTTATAGAATTCCTGGGAGACATGAACACTGCTACCCTACCTCTTAGACGTGAGGAGAGCAATGTTGAAACGTCTTCCCAACAAAATGCAGCCAACAAAACAGGTCCTTCATACAATAGCCAACAACAACAGCAAACACAGAAACAGCAATCACAACAACAACAAACCCAACAACCTCTTAGACCCCAACAAAATTTGCAAACAAATGCTTTACCAAGACCGCAAACTATTCAAACCCAATTTGCTGTGGATAATCATAATAATTCTCAGAGTAACTCAAATGGGCCTGGTTATTCACAGCCAAGTCAAAGAACCCAATCCAGGCTACAACAACAATTGCAGTTGAAGTATCATCCTCCACCACAACACAATGGATCTTTACCGAGCCAACGATTTCAGCCTGAACAATTTGTTCAAAATCAAAATCGATCTTGTCAGCAGCCCTTCATTGATCATGGGTTACATAATTCTGAACAGTTATTCCCCAGTGCGTTTGCACATACAAGTAATGTATTCAAACCCATTCATCGATTTTCAGATACTGGATCACAACCTCCAGGTGACTATGGTCGAAATCAAGGTGATTTCAGAAATCCAAATCCCGTGTATCTGAATCGGGAACCATATCCGAATCCCAATCCTAACAGATATCACCATGAACCCGTGAAGTTGGATCGATGGGGTTTGAAATATGATGGGAAGCCCGAAAATTTGTCTGTTGAAGATTTTGTTCATCGGCTTGAATTCCTTCAGCACCAGTACCAATGTCCCTGGTCCGAAATATTAAGGCAATTCCACCTTACTCTTTCTGGAGATGCCGAACGTTGGTACTGGGAGTTCATTAAATTCAACCATAATTCTGACTGGCCAACCTTGCGCGATGCCATAAAACTGCATTTCCGCAATTGCAAGTCGGACTATGAGATAATGCGTGAGATCTCAGATCGCAAGCAAGGTCCAACTGAGTCGTGCGACAGTTATTTCTCAGCAATTGCGAAAATCAGATCTCAACTTACAATTCCGATTCCAGAGATCGAACTTATCAGAATGATCAAGCGGAATCTTAATGACCAAATTGGAAAATTGGTATATCCAATATCAATCTTCAATTTTGATCAGTTAAGATTCGCTTGTAAGGAAGCTGAGAATGCGTTCCCGGTTAGACCACCACAAGTCCCTAAGTATTATCGCCCACCTCTCAAGATGCACGTCAACGAGATGCATACGATTGAAGACGAAGAGCCCTACGAAGAGTACTTGGCCGCGATGCAATATGCTGAAAAGCATAGGCCTAGACCGCCGAATAGAGTCCTGACTTGCTGGAACTGCAAGGTGGATGGACATCTATATTGGGAGTGCCCCTCACCTAAAGTGAATATTTTTTGCTTTAAGTGCGGGGAAGCTAACTATATAGTTGCCACGTGCCCGAAATGTCGGCAGAAAAACCTGTCGAAGAGCACGATTACGACGGGGGAGTCGTGTTCAAAGACGAAC
This sequence comes from Sphaerophoria taeniata, assembly GCA_943590905.1. Classification (NCBI taxonomy): domain Eukaryota; kingdom Metazoa; phylum Arthropoda; class Insecta; order Diptera; family Syrphidae; genus Sphaerophoria; species Sphaerophoria taeniata. The sequence continues at coordinate 3,792,756 of OX016540.1, forward strand.
CCCGAGTCCTCGAATCACCCCCAATAAGCATTGTGGAACAATCTTCAGATAACCCTAAAATTACAATTTTAAAACGGGATCGTAGTGACCCGGTTACAGAAAATTCAAATATAAATAATAAATTTAGTAGCGTTAAGCCCTTACACGTTAGGATACACGAATACAATGAAGCTAAGGCTAGAATTTTCGGTGGGAAAGTGAAAAACAAAATACTTAACACCAGGAAAAGATATAAAGTAAGAAAACAATTGAGACATAATATTCTATCTACGATTATTACTAATGACCCAAGACCGTATGCTAAGGTCAAAATAGAAAACGAAGAAGTCTTTGGATTGCTTGACAGTGGTGCTAGTGTTAGCGTCATTGGAAAAGGTTGCATGGACTTCGTTAAGAAATTGAATAAACAGATGATACCTTTTTCATCTACTGTTAAGACTGCCGATGGCAGATGTCAAGCAATCCTTGGTAGAATTAATCTCAAGGTTACATATAACAATGTAACACATCCCATTATGTTTTATCTTGTTCCAAATTTGGACCAAGAACTATACCTTGGCATCGATTTCTGGAGAGTATTTGGCCTTGCCCCTGAAATAGTCGGAGAAATTAAAATCGCTGCAATTTCTGATGCTTCAAATTCAGATACTCACCAATTGTCTCCAGAGCAGCAAGTCAGATTGGATGCTGTCAGGCAGAAGTTCCGGTGCTATACCAGGTACGGTCTTGGAAAGACGGCGCTGGTCGAGCACGTTATCGACACCGGAGATGCGATTCCAGTGAAGCAGCGGCACTATCCTGTTTCGCCAGCGATACAAGCCTTGATGTATGCCGAGATAGACCGAATGTTGGATCTTGGAGTGATTGAGGAGAGTGAGAGTCCTTGGAGTTCGCCAGTGGTCTTGATACAGAAGCCCGGCAAAAATCGCCTGTGTCTCGACTCACGAAAGCTGAACGCCGTGACTAAAAAGAATGCTTATCCTCTCCCCAATCTCGAAGGGATCTTCAGTCGTCTTAAAGATACTATTTATATAAGTAGTATCGATCTCAAAGACGCATTCTGGCAAATACCGCTGGAGGAGCAGAGTAGAGAGAAAACTGCTTTCACAATACCGGGAAGGCCCTTGTACCATTTTACTGTCATGCCCTTTGGACTGTGTAATGCTGCCCAAAGGTTATGCCAGTTAATGTACAAGGTCATTCCATCTAGGTTACGGGATCGCGTATTCGTGTACCTCGATGACTTGCTCGTCATAGCTCCCAATTTCGAAGATCATATCTCACTGTTGGACGAAGTAGCGGCGTGTCTCAACAGGGCTGGACTCACCATCAATGTATCGAAGTCCAAATTCTGCTTCAGAGAATTGAAGTACCTTGGCTTCATCGTTGGTGGTGGGACTATCAAAACTGATCCAGCAAAAGTTGAGGCGATCGAGAATTTTCCGATCCCTAAATCGGCAAAACAGGTACGCCGACTACTTGGTTTAGCAGGGTGGTACCGTAGGTTTATACGGGAATTTTCGTCCTTGACAGCTCCAATAACTGACACCCTGAAAAAAGGCAACAAAAAATTCAATATGACGGAAGAAGCTCTGGAGGCATTTGGAAAGCTGAAGAAAGCTTTGTCTGAGGCTCCGGTTTTGACGCACCCAAACTTCGGAAAGCCATTTTATATTCAGTGCGATGCGTCCGACACAGGGGTAGGGGCGGTGCTCTTCCAGAGAAACGACGCCAACGAAGAAACCCCTATTTCATTTTTCTCACAAAAGCTTAACAAGGCCCAGCAAAATTATAGCGTGACAGAGAAAGAATGTCTCGCAGCAGTTCTGGCTATACAGAGGTTCCGGCCTTATGTGGAAGGATTGACGTTTACGGTCATAACGGACCACTCGAGCCTTAAGTGGCTAATGAGCCTTAAGGATCTCAGTGGGAGACTCGCGCGGTGGAGCTTGCAACTCCAAGCGTTTTCGTTCGCTATCGAGCACCGTAAAGGTAGCCTTAATGTCGTTCCTGATACCCTGTCTAGAGTCTTTGTAGAGCTGGAAGCCCTTGCTTTTGAAAATATAGCCCAGCTTGTTGATTTAAATTCGGAAGAATTCAAGTCCGAAGAGTATTTGTCCCTAATTGTAACCGTGAAGGAAAATCAAGAAAGCTTACCCGACATCAAAGTCGAAGATGACTTCGTGTATAAGCGAGCCTTTCCGTCCAATGATAACCCAACAAGCGAACACAATTGGTGTTTGTGGGTACCATCAGGCCTCACCAACGGGATCATTGAACGTGCCCATAATCCACCAAATGTTGCACACGGGGGAGTGGCGAAAACACTTCAGAGAATTCGCGAATATTTCTATTGGCCGAATATGACGGTGCAAATACGCGAATATGTTTCAAATTGTGATGTGTGTACTCAGTGTAAACCGTCCAATCAAGTCCTTCGTCCCCCTATGTCCAGTGAGTTCAATGTAGACCGTCCATTTCAAAAGTTATATGTCGACTTTTTAGGTCCGTATCCTCGTTCCAAGTCTGGTAACTGTTTCGTTTTTGTAGTCCTCGACCATATGTCTAAGTTCGTCTTTTTGAAGTCCTTGAAAAAAGCCAATTCTTCGAACATAATTAAATTTTTACAGGAAACAGTTTTCCATACCTTTGGAGTGCCACAAATCATTCACTCGGATAATGGCAAACAATTCCTTTCAAAGGAGTTCCAAAATTTCTTGAAGGCGTATGGTGTTAGGCATTTCAAAACGGCTAACTACTCGCCTCAATCGAACGCCTCTGAAAGAGTGAATCGAACACTTCTTGCAGCCATTCGATCCTACTTAAAAGAGGACCAACGCGATTGGGATCTGCATCTCAGCGAGATTGCTTGTGCCCTAAGAAGTGCTGTGCACACTTCGACGGGAGTGACACCATACTTTGCCTTATTCGGTGTCAACATGATGACTCATGGCAGTAGCTACGATCTAGCGAGGCAGTTGAACTCCGTCGAGGACGGCGAAGTCACAATTATGACTAGACAAGCCAAATTGCAAATACTGCGCAACAAAATTAAGGCATCGATAGCTAAGGCTGGAGCAAAAAGTGCTCAAAAGTACAATACACGTACTCGCGACATACGTTTTCTGCCAGGGCAAGAAGTTTTCAGAAGAAATTTTGTACTAAGCGATAGTTCCAAATACTTAAGTGCCAAACTATGTCCTAAATTCGTAAAATGTAGAATAGTCAGACCCGTTGGCAAGAATTTATATGAACTAGAAAACTTGTCCGGTAGAACTATAGGGATTTTCCACGCGAAAGACATAAAACAATGAAATAAGGCCTATACTATCGTCCCTTAATCTATATTGCTTGTTTAATAAATGTTTTTCTATGTAATTTGTGTTAAATTATTTATTTATTTATTTATTATCTAGTCTGTAGTTCCTATTATTTATTAAAACATCTTCTTATTTTATACCTGTGATACTTAATTTAAGATTTTTTTTTTAAATTTTAACCTATTGACTGATTTCCCAACTGTGATATTTTCATACAACTTTTACTAACCCTACAAACTGTGATAATTACTAACACTGCCCCTATGGCGATAAACTACAAACTGTGATACTTATTAATAAGTTTAACTTTTAATTGATTAACTTCAAAAGCAATCTGTGATATCGTCGGCTTAAAAACAAAACCTCGTAACTCCAAATTTGAAGATTTTTTTTTTTTTTTGCAGAAATAGGTAATTTAGATAGGTAAGCATGTCCTAAAACCGTAATTTCTTGGTAATTACGGTAAAAAACGGGTAAAAATTGGTTTTTAAAAAACATTTGCACATTGGTTTATCATGGGCACACACCACGTTTTTTCCTCCTCCTGTAAAATTGATTTTTTTTTTTTTGCAGAAATAGGTAATTTAGATAGGTAAGCATGTCCTTAAACCGTAATTTCTTGGTAATTACGGTAAAAAACGGATAAAAATTGGTTTTTAAAAAACATTTGCACATTGTTTTATCATGGGCACACACCACGTTTTTTCCTCCTCCTGTAAAATTTACCTTTTTGGAGTTACGAGGTTTTGTTTTTAAGCCGACGATATATACTAACCTAATAGACTGTGATACTTACTAACATTAAGCCTTTAGGCTCTAAACAACTTACTAGAGTTGCGCAAAACAGTTCCATGACCGGAACGAACATGGAACGGTTCTTTTGGTAGTCGGAACTAGTTCCTGGAACTAGTTCCGCGGAACTGTTAAGGTTCTGTAAATGCATAAGAACTTGAACATGGTAACATGAACTAATAAGCGAAAGGCAGAGTTGTTTTCTTGGTTGGTTTCTTTCAATCCACAAACCACAAACAAAAACCAACAAAACAATAACAAACAATCAAAGATACACTACACATGCTTAATTGCTAATACCAATACGAATAAAATGCACATCATTTTTCATTTTCATCTTTCATGAACGAAATAAACTAGAATCCAAACCAGTTTTGTCTTTTAATGTTCATAGTTCCGACTCCGATCCAAAGGAACTATGTCATACGCGAGGAACTACGAACCTTCGGAACTATGAGTATTAACAGAGATATCAGACATCAGACCGATCAACGTTCATTTCGTTCTAGATCATATTAACAATACAAACACGCTTCAATCCATCTTCAACCTACCTACACATGCTAATACAATGGTGGTTGGTTTGGTATTTCACATTCATTCGTTCCATTTGTGTGTGAATAGTGTTAGTGTATACCTACAAGCACAAGAGCGCGATTCTTTCTTTCCACTTTCATATCATACATATCCATATCCAGTCGGAACTATGAACTGCTCAACAAACATGTGTTTTGTTCTTTCTCTTTCCACTTTCATACCATATCCAGTCGGAACTATGAACGAACATGTTTAGTTCATGCTCTTTCCACTTTCATACCATATCCAGTCGGAACTATGAACGAACATGTTTAGTTCGTTCTCTTTCCATTTTCATACCATATCCAGTCGGAACTATGAACATGTTTAGTTCTTTCATGTCCATGTCCGGAACTATTTAGGTTCAGACTTCGGAACGAAAGGAAATGTCTCCGGGAGAGGACATAGTTCCTGGAACTATACATGTCCGGAACGACTCATGTCTACAACTTACTGTGATATCTACTTTAACTTTTTATCTATACGAACTGTGCAATATTTTTATTTTAACTTATTTATTCTTTTTGTTATCTATTTAAGTCTAATCCTTAAAGTTCGAGTCACTTATTTATTAGTAGTTTACATGCTTATTTATTCGTCTTTATACATGAAAACAGGCATTCATTGTTTGGTCTTTTTGATAACCATGACTAGTTCCAAAGAAAACACGATATTTGTTGTTGAACCTACATTCTTAATATGCCCGGCTAAGTGGGATTCTTCCCCACATCTGATAATAATACTCCAAATTATCTATGTAAACTACCCTTGTTTCAAATCATCAATAAACAACCACCTACTTGTTTTCAATGAAGGTCCTTTTTCACTGTTCTCGCCGTTTTTCTCTCTTCTCGTCCAGTGTTTTGTTGTGGACCTTATAATGAATTACAAACAATGAAAATAAGAACCACACATTAGTTTATTTACTTACCGTAATTTTCACATGTTACTTCTACTGTAGCAGCTCGTCGTCGACAATCAATAAAAAAAGAATAAAAACACTCCTTGACGAATGACCATTTATTTTAAACTGAAAATAATGTCGTCGACAATGTCACTAATGTCGTTTTCCACTCGTCCTTTTTTTATGTTTCTTCTTCTTAATCCATTGGTTTATGTGTCATTCTTCGAACGATTTTGCTTTCGAAATAGAAGGGTTCTGCCCTTCCCAGAAGCATTCCGTTTGCCAAAGTCAGTCCAATGGAATGGTTTCAGAAGACTTCAGGACTCTTTCGAATGCTTCTGGACGAGCAATGGCAAGCGACGTAATGCTGGTATTCGCGGCTCGGTAGTTACACCATAGTTGATTCTACCTTGAATCATAGTTAAGTCAATCCACCGCTAAACATTTCGCAAGATGAAAGTGGACAAATTTTTCCGTTGTTAAGGTCGGCACAGCTGAAACAAAAATAATGTTTCTCACAAAATTTTCTGAATTCCGCTTTTGTTTACTTACCTTGTGAATTCATATCAGGGGTTTGTTGGATTCCCTTTTTCCCCATCCAACATTAGGGGATAGTTTAATCCGTAAAGAAATGAATGGAAATAATTATTACCATTTAATAAATGGGTTATTTTAAAGAAAATAATTCATTTATGAATAAAAAAGCAGATTCAACCAACTTACCTGTTGCTTATTTCTTCCGATTTGACGTTTTTAATTTTTGTTGCTGTTTTGTACTGAATGTTGCCATAGTCAAATAAATAGGGATATTGAAGTTCTTACGATCAATAATTTCCCATTTGGGTATTTATTTACGATTTTTGTCTTTTTATGTGCTTGTATTGCGTCAGTGACTCTATCACTCTACCTTTCGTCAATGGTTGAGTAAATGTTATTAATTTCCCCAATTTTGAATATGTGTCGATTCAATGATCGAGGTTTTCAATTTTGGTTTATTAGTGTGTGGCTTGATGTAGGTGCATTGCAATTAGACATTATGCATTCGCAGAGGGTGTTTTTGTTGTTGCAACCCATCGAGGAATTTCAGCGAAAAGCTTTTCTTGTCCAATAATGTTGTGAATTGTCATGGGATTGTTTGATTGGGTGTCAAAATCGGATGATAGAATTGGAAAACCGGAATGCGACGGTTAAATTTTGAGAGCACCAATTCGCTCCGTTGGGATTCTTAGCATTACGAAAGCCAATATACGTTCAATTGTGCCTGCTAAGTCTATCAACCAACAATTGTGTTGAGTAAACTTTAAAATGATTTTTTTTCTGAGTTCGTTCCATTTTTTTTTTGCACCTTCTAAGTTTTTCTGTTTAAATTAACGTTACGTACAATAAAGTACCATTAAAGTGCAACAAAAGTGCAACAATAGTTAAACCAAAGTGCAACAACACGAGCATCAAAGAAAACTTAAATTTAACAAAAAAAAAAAACCCCACCCTATTGATAACACAAACAAACAAAAAAACGACATACGACATCAAGCCATAAGCGTGTTTCACACTCGAGCATCATTGGTGAGTGGGGAAATTATTTTTATATCATATATCAATATAGTATGCATGAATATACTAGTTTACATTTCGAGAGTATACTAGTAGATTTTTTTTACTACGAATTTTTAATACCGAAATATTAAGTTTTGAATTGCAAAGTATAACATTCAACAATTTGCTTACCAGGTGTTATACGGCGATCACAGCGGTTCGAGCAGAAGGTGATCGCCGTTGGGAATTTTCTTAATAGTAACAGTCAGCATAGCAAAGCCACAAACCAAGGTACTAAATTCAAACGCTAGATGGCAGAACCACCATACAAAACCAAAGGCTTCTGACTTTACTATTCAATGTTGAAGAAAAAAAGAAGAAATTTCTCTATTAAGGAAATTAGGGTGACCATCAGATAATTTTTGTTTTGTAAATTTAATTTTTCTGGTTGACTCAAATTTTGTTTTCTTTTCTTTTTTTGATTATTTATAAATTAGTAAAATAGTTTCCTTTTTTTGTTATTATTATTAAATTCTTTTAACTTAATTTTGATTATTATTAGTTAATTTATTTTTTGATTTTTTGAATCATTTTGTTTTTTTTTGTTTTGATTACTTGCCTAACTCTAAGCGCAAAGGATCGTAAATATTTGATTTTGTTTCGCCCTGTTGCTCTTAAGGGCTTGAATCTTCGTCTTGTGATTTTACCCTATGTCTGGAATAAACAATCGCTTCCTTTTTTTTTGAGAGTGTGGGATACTTACATTGATCAATTTAGGTAGGCCCGTGATGTTTAGAGAAGACAAAAATTAAAATCCAACAATATAGTCTATTGTTCGAGGCAAGGGGTGGAAGAGGCAATAAGGAGAAATCTTTAGTTAGTAAATAATTCATACAGTCACAATAGACTTATACGCTTCCTTAGCCGCTGCAGGGTATAGTAACTAATCTTGAATAATATTACTCAATTTACGATTTTGTTCTATTTTGTTATTTATAAAAAAATTTGTTCATTTGTTCGCAATAAATGTGAAATCAAGAGATATGTATAAGATGGCAATCTACACAACGTTCTTTCATTGTCAAGCTCTTTGCTTGATGGACGATTAAGCTTTTATTTACAGGGGATGCCGAAGGTGACGTGATGATTCGGAGGCGAAACGGTAAGCTAATGAAACGGTGAGTGGTGTCTTTCTTTTGGTGTTTTTATTAGGGGAAGTCCAAAAATAGTTTGGCCAACGGACTTCCACGGTGGGGTGGGATACGGCCACGCCGAACAACATCTCGGCGCCCTCTAGTGGCAATGTCCGTCCGGTATAGTAGTTTCCTTTGTGTTTTCTTTTCTATTTCTATGGATTTCGGATCACCCTTTGGCATGATAAAAAGTAATGGGTTGGTTCACTAGGGAGGCGGACAAGATCCCGCGACATCCGGCGAGCTCGAGCCGAGCAACCACTAGCATGCCAGTCCGCCGACCTAGTGTAAACAGTGCATAACGCACATTCAAAAGCCAACGCAAGCCCATTACACATGGCAGCGAGTACGTATATGCGAGTGTGTGCATGTATGCGTGATTCTGTTTTTGATTCTGACTTCAAATTCGGAATCGTTTTTCTGTTCTATTCAGAACAAGAACTGTCATCTTGTGCCAAGTGAACGAGTACAGAACTGTTCGGGACAGTTCCGGACGACCAAAAAAAACGCTATTAGTTATAGTTTGTTTTTGTGTTATTTAACACTCGCAGTCAGGCTGCTTTGGTTTTTATTTATGTTTGTTTGAACAACGATAGCAACTTAGAGGTGCTTCCACCAATGGCTTTTTCCGTCAATTTCTTTGGCTGGAGTTATAGCTATTTCACGGGTGCCAAGCCGATCATCAGACTCCTTTATTAGTGGCGCTGCCTGGTTTTTATTTTTCATATTAATGAAAAACTTTCTGAGTTTTCTTTGGGATTTGAACCTAGGACCAACTAGTTGGGAAGCCAATGCACTACGCACTGCGCTAACCACTCCACTGATTTTTGGTTTCCCATGCAGACTTTTTGTTTGTTTATCATTGCTATGAACCAAGTGCATTTTTACAATCTCCTTAAGCTCCTAAGTTGCTATCGTTGTTCAAACAAACATAAAACGCTATTAGGTTGTTTGGGCTGACAGTTGGTGTTGCGACCGTCACACTTAGATAAATGTAGATCCTGTGTGATATCCCGAAGTATTGTAACTCCTGTAGAAGTATATTAACCTACAAAATCTATGGTTGGTCAAGCCTTGGAGTTGCATTGGAGTTCGGATAGCTCTTCTAGTTCGTTGAAGAAATAGTTACGTAAAAAAAGTTTTCTTAGTTTTGCAGAGTGCTGGACAGTGGCATAGGAAGTGAGCGGTATTTTGGTGCTCTTCTTAATTGCCGCAGCCTCTGTATAATATGTCTTCTGTGTTAACCCCCTTATTCATTTTGTGATAGCCAAGTAGATTATATCCCGTAATCACGCTTATGAGGGATCTCAGGGAGGTTTTTTTAAGAATTCGTAATTCGGCCAGAGTTTCCTGGTGTTACCGCTTGTAATAAAGGTTTGATTGAAGTCTAGGTAAGGGGTCATGTAATCTGTACAGACGTTGTTCGTGGTATGGACGTTTTGTCTATTTCTCCAGATATTGGTATGACTAAGTCGAAGAGCGCTGTTTGCTGCCGATTCTTGTACTAATAAGTCTATTGGGGTGAGGATCGCTTCGGAACCCGCAGTTGGAGTAGTCCTCATCACCCCGGTAGTGCTAACGCATGCCATTCTTTGTACTTTGGTAAGGGTTTTTAAGTTCGTGGATTTCTCCAGAGCTTGCTTGGGTCTAACAATGGCGGTGTACATCCACATGATTATTTTAGGATTTGGTCCCCAATTTCTTCCAGAATCCTATTGCAATCATGGCTTTCTTATATCTTTCTTGAATGTTTGAAATCAAATTGGGCTACTTATCTAAGATGACTCCAAGATATCTCGCTCTGTCTGAGATGTTAAGTTGGGTGCCATTAATCTTTGGTGGTGAAGAATACCATAGTTCTGTTTTATAATCTAAGGCCGCATCCCTTGGTCCAGTTATTGATCGCAGTTAATGCGTTTTCTGATTGTTCGCTTACAGTGGTCAGGTATTTAGCCGTCGCCACAAAAGCTAAATCATCGGCGTATGCTATAGCCTATCAACGGGCACGGTAGTGCCCAGCCAAGTTCTGTAGCAACTTTGGCACTACACCCTTATTTACAGGAAACAACTCAGGGCATTCTCCACACCCCTCTAACTTCTATACCAAAGAAGCCAAAAGTTTCAAACTCACATTATTTGTTAAGCTAGTCAAGAAAAAGCACCTCAGTAAAATTTCAGATATTTAGCATTAGTAGTTTCTAAGATACAATGTTCCAAAAATCATGGAAACCGTAACTGACTGACTCACTGACTCACTCACTGACAGACCATCAAAATTATGAAGCACTTCCCGTTGCCCTAGAAACTTGAAATTTGGCACAGTGAGAGGCCATGAAGTACATACAAAGGAGAAAATCGAAAATTTGAAATTTTTCTGTCAGGGGGCGTGGTAGCCGCCTACTTTTATATTATTAGTTGAAATTATATGGAGCACTTTGGAGTACAGTGGAACCATGAAATTTGGCATACAAGTACAACGTGCAATAGAACAAATAAAATATGAAATTTATGATTTTCAACTGAGGGGGCGTGGTACCCACCCATTTAAAAATTAATTTTATAAAATACGTATATGAGGCACCTCTGATCATCGAAGTATATTGTAATTTGGCAAACTAGCAATTCTGCCAGTCAATATAAAGAATAAAATTTATTTTTAGATTTTTCTGCTTAGGAGGCATGGTACCCGGCCATGTTTTATGAATTAATATAATAATAAAAAAAAATCTTTGCAAAAAGTAATGATATCACACCAAAAACATACATAAATGTAAAAAAAGAGCCAAGTTCTCCCGTACAAAAATTCTGCCTAACAAATCAGCCACGAAAAGTAATGAGATCTAAAAGAACGCCAAGTTCTAAGATTCAGCAAGTACTCGTAGGTGCATTCCAAATGTTTTAAGTGGACTTACATCGAATCAACTATTAGTTTTGAAAGAAACTTGTAAGCTAATGTAAATTAGTTAATTTTTTTACTTGGCAGGTTTTCTCTTATAGCGTTTTTTATTGTTCAAAGGAATTGCCTTTTTTCAATTTTTTTATGTTTCATTGTCAAAAAGAATACTTCTAGATCAATTCTGAAGAGGAAAGAATTGATCTCCCAAATTTGAGAGAATTGCTCTTTTTAAAACACACAAGAAAACATTCTAGCTTGTCAAACCTCAAATTAAAGATTTTAATTTGTTTATATTGCTCTACCGACCGACCAAAGTGCAGTTTTTTATTTTTATTTTGAAAGGAAATTGGAAATAATAAGAAAAAAAGTAAAATAAAGAATGGGTGTAAGTCCTTGCTAAACAAATTATATTAGAAAACCAAAAAACATGTTTTATTGAGAAGTGTTCTAAGGGCAATTCTTTTAGGTTACAATGAAAAACGCTATTAGTAAACAAGTTTGGAAAACTTGCTAAGTAAAAAAAAATAACTAATTTACATTAGTTTACAAGTTTCTTTCAAAACTAATAGTTGATTCGATGTAAGTCCACTTAAAACATTTGGAATGCACCTAAGAGTACTTGCTGAATCTTAGAACTTGGCGTTCTTTTAGATCTCATTACTTTTCGTGGCTGATTTGTTAGGCAGAATTTTTGTACGGGAGAACTTGGCTCTTTTTTTACATTTATGTTTTTGGTGTGATAATACTTACACCAATGTCTTTGGGTTTGATGAGAATCTCGTTCATCACCAAAGTCCAGAGAAGAGGTGATGGATACCACCTTGTGGAGTTCCTTTAGATGTGTACAATGGATTTGCCTGCTTTTCAACATACACATGATCTATTTAATAAACGTGGCTTCTATTTTAAGGTCAGTGAGTGCTATTTCGATGGCACTATTATGGACATTAGGCGTATTTTTTTGGCATAGCTATCCGTATCTGCAGTGGGAGCTTCCATGTATTACAAATACAACACGCAGCTGCGGATAAAACTTAAACTTAAATCTGGCTGCGGATAAAAAATTGACATTTTTTTGAGTATCGATACTCGATCGGAGAAAAATTGAATTTCTTAGGTTGGTAACTCGGATAATCGGATAACTCGAAGGCTGTGTTCGCAGAGTGCAACGCACTTTAAGTGCGTTCTTTTATTTAAGTTTATTTTGAAATAAAATTGGAACGCACAAATCAAGGAACGAGTCACTCATAGTTGCTCTATGGTGTTTAATATTTTTCTTCTGTAATCTCGTTTTCTATTTGTGAGATTTAAGGTATAACTACAAAACGGACACTATTTGAAAAAAGTGGGAAATTTACAAAAGTAAAATTTTTGTTTCTTTGTAGCACCATTTGAATTTGGAAAAAAAAACTACAAAAATTGTTTTTGACATCAGAAAACAATCTTTCTGCATCATTAAGGGGCCGACCCATAGAATCCGTCAGTCCGTTAGCGTTGACGTTTTCAACTGACAGCACAATAGAATATACATGTTCTTATGGAACTCGTCCCATAAGCAACGCATGTGACGGATACGACGGATAGAGTTGGTAAACTTTCTACTTTTTGCGTCCGTTGATCCGTTGACAAATAAATTTAACGAACAGTCAACTCAATATGTTTGCACAGCAGCAAGGAAAAGCAATGAATGATCAAAACTTTATTTGTGCAAAAGTATCAATTTGACACAATTTTAATGTTTTTTATAAGTTTTACACCAAGCAAATGAAACTGTCAAAGTATACAACGTTTTCTATGGGACGGTTCCCTCCGGCAAATGCGTTGGCAACAACGTATACGTCGACGCTGCCGGACTGACGGATTCTATGGGTCGGCCCCTTTACTTTAAATTTTGTCAAACTGTCACAAAATGAGTTTGAAAATTTTCACTTTTTGGCTTTTTACAAGAAGTGCTCGTTGTAGTCATATCTTTAGAGTCGAGTCAAATTTGTGAATCTGGCAGCTAAACGAGTTGGTGAAGTGAGGAAAAAGTAGAAAAATCTCAGATTTCATTATCTATTTGAGACTTGACATTCAAAAAAATGAATTCGAGATTCAAAAATCTGAATCTCGATTTTTATCAAAATTCGCAATCTACGAACATACCCCAATATGTCAAAAACTTATCCGAAAGCAAAACCAAAATAAAAAATTATCTGACAGCTAGACAAGTCTACCAACTTAAAAATAAAATAAAACAGCTGCGGATGGGCAACTGCGGATACGTTTTTTTGGGAAATCGAATTCGGCTGCAGATAGCGATGCCAAAAAAACACGCCTATTGTTAAATGCTCCTTCGATGTCTAGAACTGATGCGAGGGTGTATTCTTTCACCGCAAGCGGCTTTTATATTGTTCTGACTGCACAGTGTAGGGTGGTTTCTACACTTTTGCCTTTTTTGTAGGCGTGCTGAAAAGGTGATATTGCTTCCGGCTTAAGGTTGCTTCGGATACGTATATCGATTAATCTCTCACCCCATATCTTAGGAACATATCCCAGGTTAAGGCTATTCTGAAATATGTTCAACAGATGTGGGATAATAGTTGAACTGCTTTTTTTCAGCACCACGGGAAGATGGCGTCTATAGCGTCTAGGCCTGGGATTTATAAGGAGAAAAGAAGTTAACTGCCCACTTTAACTTAACTTTCGTTATGACATCGCTAGGGATTTCGAGTACCGAGTGTAGTGTTTGTTGTTAACTTGTTATCTAAGTTTGTATTACATCCTGGGAAATGAGTTTGAACCAGGAGCTTAAGACTTTCATGACAGGAGTCTGTCCATTGTTTGTCAGGTCCTTTAAAGAAACCAATACGAGGGCTTTTACATTTTCAGTTTCACCTATCATTATGAATTTTGTTTCCCCTGTCCTCAAATGATACCTACTCCGCAATCCCACCAGATTCTCTCTGTCATCAGCATCGTTATCGAAAATATAATAAGTTATTTTCAATGTCCTTTTCACCATCATCTTCCCCCAATGCATCATTAAATCACATTCATTAATGGCTTGTATAATCGAATTATTTTGTGCAAGCTGTTTTGTTCCTCTCTTTCGCCTTCGCCACCAAAATCATCGACTCTCTGCCATTTCAAACACAACCACACGCGATGATTACATTCGATAATAATTATCGTTATCTTTCCGGTGCATTTAACCGAATTAGCATGTCAGACTTTGCATCTGATTGACTTTATTACACTCAGGTTCTAGCTATTATGAGAATGAGAATGCTTATCCAAATACTAATTAAGCACTTCGTTATATGCAAAGCTTCCTTTGAAACCATATGCCTCCACGTCGACATTCTAATTAAACCAACACCATATCCCCATCCAGCTGAAACAGTTACAGAGACTTTGATGCTAGTCGAGACACAAATCTAATTGAAACTGCATCACTGCGGCTCTTCAGTCTTTTCCCGACTCAAGCGACACACAGGTAAAAAGAGATACAAATTAAAGTTCCATTTTAATTAGAAGACGAAGTTGCTAGTTTTATTTTTATTTGAAACAAAATTAGGCTCTCGAGCGATGAGTCAACCCGATAAAGTCGATACCCCATATCACTGTGCCATGTCAATTGGCGCACAGCGTAACGTCAACGAACGAACAACGGCAACGTTACCGCGGAAGATACATAAAGAGAAGAATATTATTTCTCACGCTCAAGTGAATTTTATATTTGCACGACCCAATTACGGCAAATCCAATCACTTCATTAGATTCTAATTCCGATTCCAAAGAGTCTAAGAAAATCGAATGAGCAGTCATCATCGTGCCGTTCGTCGTAGTCGTGTTGGTTGAAGGTAGACCACCTTGGGAGATAGATAGACAAAAATCTTTGATCTTGAGATATTCAGTGGGAAAATTTAATCCCAAGTATATTGTATTCTAATTGCCAACATCCAAAAAAAGCCGATGGATAGAACCAGAAGTTTGCGGGCAGATATCGAAATTTTCGATAGCCGTGTGCTCAGTTTTCATGGCAAATATTTATTCTTCATAATATATATGAAATGTTTGTTTCAACAATTTGAATAGAAAATAGTTTGAATTTAACGAAGAAAAAGTTTTGCCTTTCATATGCCTAGTTAGATGGAAAATAAACATTGCATTCAAGTCGATAAAATCGATAGTCGATTTGTAGATATCGGACGTTATGATGTGTAGTGTTTAAGAAATTGTTCATCTGCTCAAGTGTCTATTTATAGTTGGTTGAAACAGAAATGGCAGTAGTCTACCATGTACTTTGCAGCAAAAGAGATTTCGACTCCATTCGTGTCCAGTCCAACGGAAAATCGAATTGTTAAACAATTGAGGCAATCGAGGTAATAGTAGAACTGTCAGTACTTATAAACTTATAGTGGCGCTGCAGTTCAAGTCGGACCAGGGTCTCATCCATCAAGCGTCTCCAGCAAGCTCGGTCCCTAGCTAGCTGTCGGAAACTAAGTCGCGGTCTTCCTATTCTGCGACGTCCTTCCGAGTTGGATTTAACGACTCTACGAGCCGGAGCATTATTTTCCATTCGCTCTACATGACCCAACCATCTAAGTCGTTGGACCTTAACTTTTCTAACTAGGTCAGTGTCGCTGAACAGATCGTACAGTTCTTGATTGAATCTTCGTCTCCATTCTTCATTTATGCAGACAGAACCAAAATTCACTCGAAGAGTTTTTCTTTCGAAGCAGCCGAAAGCGTTTTCATCGGATGTTGTCATGGTCCATACATTAGGACCGGGATGATGAGGGTTTTGTACAGTGACAATTCAGTTGCTCGAGAGCGGACTTTACTACTCGATTGCCTTCTAAGTCTAAGGCCGTGTGTGAATTGCGTTAAAATGTGTATTAAAACTTGACGTTTGGTTAAAATTTGACGTTTGGTTGAAAATGGGATCAAATTTAGCCATTTGCTGTGTGAATTGCGTTAAAAGGGATATTTTTAACCAACATTTCTGCGTAGAACTAGGAAATTTCCCTCAACAAAAAATGTTTTTATCCACCTAGGTAAAATAATTTTGTGTACAAAACCAAACTTTAAGCAATAAATTTCATGAAAGGCCACTTAAGATAACAAACAAACTCTGTTATATTCATTTTTCTCGACTTTGCAGTGGTAATTTGATAATTTGAGTCAACAGTAAAATATCTTAAAACGAAAATTTCCCTTTTTGGATGATTGGTTTCTTCCATCTGGTAACACTGCAAAACATGTTTTCACAGCTGACATCTGTTATAATTCTCAAAAGAAAAAACAATAATTTCGTTTTTCGATTTGAAAATATGATGAATTCAAAGGATTTTATTTATTTTATTGAAATATCAAAGCAATTTTTAAAAAGTCATAACAAAGAACAAAATAAAACGGTGAGGAACAGAACAAAACAAAAAAACAGAAGCAAACTTCTCTATCATTCATGAGAAAAAAATACCCGTCAAAATTTTAACCCATTTATCCTGCTCCACAGCTGGGTAAATTTTAACCCATTTTATTCACCACGCTAGTGTCAAGTTTTAACCAAACGTCAAGTTTTAATACACATTTTAACGCAATTCACACACGGCCTAAAGAAGCAGCGATTGGAGTGATCCTTCGTTTGATTTCAGCGATGGTGTTTTTGTCTGAGCGGATCCTTAACTACCTCGAAGTTAAATCTGTCTATACTGAGGCTGGCTCCAAGACGTCGATGTTGGTTGTCCTTTCTTGTTGAGAGCATTGACTTGGTATTGTCTTCGTTAATCGCTAGACCTATCTTCCTAGCCTTCGTCTCAAGGCTTACGAACGCTCCACTGACATCACGCTGTGTTCTTCCAATTATGACAGTGTCTTCTGCGTATCCTAGTAGCTGGACGGACTTTTGAAAAAATTGTGCCTTTGGGTTTGCACAATCTTTTCAAGAATGATGTTGAAGTTGAAGAAATCACATGAAAGTGCATCGCCTTGTCTAAAACCTTTTTTGAAATCAAATGCATCCGTTAGGTTTTTTTTGACCATGATGGAACAGTGTGAGTTTTCCATTGTCATCTTACACAGAAAGACGAGTTTTCCTGAGATGCTAAACCTAGACATTGTTCTCTATAGTTGGTCTCTATAGACGCTATCATACGCAGCCTTGAAATCGATGAAAAGGTATCGATTTAAAGTTCTTGGGTCTTCTCCAAGATCTCCGTAGCGTTAATATTTGATCGATGTAGGACTTTCCAGGTCTGAAGCCACACTGATAAGGACCTATCAGGTTGTTTACGAAAGGCTTCAAACGTTCACACAGCACGGTAGACAAGATCTTGATATTTAGAAGACTTATACCTCTGTAGTTGGTGCAGTTCAGGGGATCTTTTTTCTTGAGGATCGGGCATACGATGCTGAGGTTCCATTCGTCGGGCATTATTTCCTCGGACCTCGGACCAAATTTTGCAGATGAGCTCCTAACCAAATCATCTCCAGCTGCTTTGTACAGTTCGGCGCCAAGCCGTCTGCTCTAGATTTGTTCGACTTTAGTTTAGATATCGCTCTATTGACTTGGTGGAATTGGTGGTCTTCTCCACCCAAATTGAATGGTCCTTTATTAGTTGGCGGAATTTTACTCGTCATCGATCGCTTGGAAGAGTGGTCTTTCCATATCCTCAGCACTGACTTTAATTCCGTTACGACGTTCCCATGATGGTCTCTACAGGCTTCGGTTCGGGATGTAAAACTCCTGGTGGTTTATTTTACCTTTTTGTACAACATTCGAACCTCGTTCCTGTTGTGACATTGCTCATCTCCTCGATCGCGGGCTTCTCATGTTCCCTTTTTTTTCTTTCTGAAAAGTTTGTGCTCCTCTCTTCTTTGCTGCTTGTAAAACTCGCGAGCTGCTCGAGTCCTTCTTTGCAGACTGTCAGTGCTCAGTGCTCAGTGCCTAATATAATAATGAATGAATCGTAAATTTGGCTCGTCCGGTTGCTCAATTTTTGTGTGGTTAAATGTGAAATCGATATTCGGCACTTCGTCAATTTTCTGAGATCCGGTGGATATCGGATTAAGCTACTTCAGTAAACAATAGTTACGATACCCCTGGCGGCAATTAAGACATACAGCGATGACAGCCATTAAAAATTGAAAAATGCAAAACAACATTTTCGCTTGTCATTCAAAAAGTTAGTCCCATTTATTTTAAATCCCAAAATTAATTCGTGAATATTTTTATCGTTCGATTAAGCCGAAATCCTCCCCAAAAAACGTCATCGGATGAATTAATCGGAAACCCAAATCATCTTAATCTCTTTCAAATTTAAATACCCGCAAAAAATTCCACTTAACATTTTTTTAAAAATTAAATCTCCCCATTTATTCAATTTATCTCTCATGCAAATAAATTCGATTAAACAAATTAATCCACTTAAAGCATTCGTTCGTCGTCGGTCCTCGGTCGCTCTGCTCTTTAACTCATACCACTTTGGGGAATTGAAATTTAATCCAACAACTCTTGAAAAGGATTCAAAGTTCCACAACAAAAATGAGGAAGAGGAGTGTACACAAACAGTAGAACTGCGACTAGTTCTTCATCTTATGATATTCAAATCGTTCATTCTCCTTTGGAAATGATACTGTCGCACCATTCTTGACGACCTTTTAGGAACCGAACTACTGAATTCGTTAACTCAACCGATATCAATTCCAAGCAACAAGGAAGAGGGAAACACAATCAATCAGAATCTTGATGACGATAACGATGACGAGGATGAAGAGTCAAGAACTAAATCCTTGATGAATTGTTGGGAAAGTTCATGAGCGATGAACCTCCTTAAAATGTCTGTTTGTTCCTCTTCCAAGTTTGTGGTCTTGTGGAGTGTATCGGAATCGAAACATCGATGACAACTGTTGTCATGATGGCCAAGACTTGAGAATCATCAAATTTGATTGATTTGGCAGTCGTACAAAACTCAAAACTCGGGTTCTAATTTCTTCCAAAATAGTTTTCCCTTAAAATGTTTTCTAAGAAGCCAAAGGGAACTTTGAAACAAACTCAAGTCACGTCTTTTCAATAAGCTTTATCGATAATTTGTTCGATAGAATCCTTGAGGCCATAAGCAATCGAGAATAAATCTCCAATTCGTTTAACAAACACATATGTACATAATTTCCAGGGATCTTTGTATTTATGTTTGTGTGTGTCACCCGCCCTCGCTTCCATAAACATAAGACGAGTTCCGCCTCGAGGAAAGAGCCTCCCCACCGTACAGGGATAGAGGTGGAGTGGAGACTTTAGCAAACTAAAGTTTCGTCATGTTGTCCGCCTCATTGTCGACGAGGGGTGTTCATTTGAATATTCCCAACTAATGAAATATACGTGACTGCCAATGTGTATTAGCAGATACCCTATCATGAGCGCGAGGTTTGTCTTCCTTAATCATTGCGCCGGAATTCGAAGCCCGCTTTGATGCTACTTGCGTCTGTCGTCTTGTGTGCCAGATCGAGTTCTGAATTTATGATAAGAAAACAATAAACAGATGTGCGGGTTTGCAGAAAAATACGCAAATGGTGTCTTCTTTCCGAACGCCAATCCCCACGTTGCGTTGTTGCTGGAAAATTTTTTGAGATGCGTCAAAGATGAAAGATTCTATATGAATATAATTTGTTTCTGCTGATGCTGTTGCTGACGCAAGCAAGTGGCCGTGATGGCTGACGGCTTTGGATGGTTTTTAAGAAAATGTTGTTGGTTCCCTCTTTTCCAAGAAATAAACGCTATACCCGCCGCCGTTCGTATTTTGTTATTTATGAGTGTATGATAAGTGGAAAACTTTGATGATGGAAAACACGCAATCGATGATAGCAGATGGAAGAGTGCTTTTAGTTGCCACTGGAGGAGTGGAGGAGTCTCCATTTTTGACTTGCTGATGAGCTGAGTGCCGGAGCATAACTTTCCAGATTTTTGTTGAGTTTGAATAAATTTGTTGTTTGTTTTTTGGTTAAGTGTTTTTGGATGATGACAGTTCCTTACTTTAAGGGTCTTTAGTTAATTTTTAAGTCCGAGGTCCTCCATTTTCCGCAGTTGAAGCGGAGGCAGATGTTTGTCTTATTTCAATTTTTACTTACTTACTGAAGGATGCGCTACAGTCTGTTGTGAACTCGGGCCTCAATCATCAGTCGGCAACGAGCCATCTGAGTCTCTGGACCTTGACCCTTCTGTCGTTGTACAACCCGTAAAATTCGCTGTTGAATCTTCTTCTCCATTCCCCATCAATATCATCGTTCATCGTCTTGTCTGAGTCCTTTTTTGATATCGAAAGATTCCGTAAGCTCGTTGCTAACCTTGATGGCGCAGCGTGAGTTCTCCATCGTCATTCTGCACAAGCGAACGAGAACTAGACGTAGCTTTATACAGTTCGTCTCTGTAGATGCTGTCAAACGCGGGCTTAAAATCGATGAAACGGTGGTGGAAATGGATTTGGAGTTCATAGGGTTTTTTCCAGGATTTGCCGCAAAGTGAAGTAGGCTAGGTAGGTAGGTAGAGGATCTCCCTTCTTCAGGATCGGGCAAACAATGCTGAGGTTCCATTCATCGGGCATGCATTCTTCCGGCCATATCTTACAGATGATTTGGTGCATGCTCCTATCTAGATCGTCACCTGCTGAACAGCTCGCTAGCTAGGCCATATGCTCCAGTGGCTTTGTTGGATTTTATTTCACTGCTTCTAGGTCGCATTCACGGAATTGTTGGCTATCATCGTGTCCGATGGTCTTTGCAAATCCCCAGCATTGACTGCGATTTTTGTTTCCCTTGTTTGTTCCACGGTTCTTGTTCGATGACCTTGAGCCAGCTGTTTTACCTTCCGATAACATCTCCGAACTTCATTCCCGCTATTGGCTCTCTCAACATCCTCGTTCTAACGCTTCTCATGCTCCTTCGTTTTTCTCCTGAGAAGCCGGCGTTCCTTTCTCCTCTTTTGTTCCGCACTAGCAGCTCTTGTCCTTCTTGTGCTTGGCTGCATTGGCCTGTCTGCATTCTTCTTTGGTGGGTGTGTGTCACCCAGCACATTAGAGGCGGCTTCTCTAACTGCTTTCTGGCAATGTTGCCACTGGTCTTCGATACCTGATGTTGGCGGCATAGGACTTCTTATGAGGTTACTTGACACTCGATTATAGAAGGATCTGATGACCTCTTGCGATTGTAGCCGTCCGACGTCGAATCTTCTTGCAGCATTTCCTTGTTTTGGCTGTTGTCCGGATATTCTTAGCACTACCTTTGCTTTTATCGGCACTTAAAATCTTTCATTTGCTGACATCTTGACTCAAAAAAAACTCTTCATATCATTTCAGATCTATCAACAGAACAAACTCTCTCACAGCGATTGGCCGAGTACCAAATGCGCCTGCAATATCTCGAATCAATGTACCGCACACGACAAGAAGACGTGGCGATACTTTCGCAATACCTCGGGCTCTCCCAGAGTCCGACAAGCAGCACTAGTAGCGGCTCTAGTGACAACACCTCGCACATACCATTCAATACGTCCAACATTCTGGAGTCCCTCAGTCCGGAAGCGCGACTAATATTGAAAAATTCCACCCTCACGGCGAGGTTCCCATCGAGCTTACGAATGCCAACTGCATTCCATTTCCTGCCGCATCTTCTCGACGATCCAATGTCCCTCAAACCATCGTTTCTCATGTCGAAGGGAAGAACTGGCGTCAGCATAGTCCTCGGAGTTCCTACAGTCAAGCGCGACAAGCAATCCTATTTAATGAGCACGCTTCAGAACCTAATCACCAACATGGACGAAGTCGAGCAGAACGAAACGCTCATAGTGGTTTTTATTGGCGAAACGGACATGGACTACATAAGCCTAACAGCTAAGCAAATCGAAGTCCGTTTTGGTCCGTACATTGAAAACGGTCTCATCGATGTGGTGGCGCCATCTGTGTCGTATTATCCGAACTTTGATAAACTGCGGATTACGCTGAATGATCCCTTGGAACGTGTCAAATGGAGATCCAAACAGAATCTAGACTTTGCCTTCCTCATGGCATATGCCCAGCCGAAGGGCACCTTCTATGTCCAACTGGAAGACGACATCCTGGCGAAACGAGCCTTCGTGACAATAATGAAAAAGTTTGCCATCGACAAAACGGCCGTTAGGGACAACTGGATTGTCCTGGATTTTTGCCAGCTTGGCTTCATTGGTAAGAGTGTGTGTGAGGTGATAACCACCGACCAACCTGATGGACTTGTTTCTTTTGTTTTTTTCAGGCAAAATGTTCAAATCAGCCGAACTACCATGGCTAATAACATTCTTTCAAATGTTCTACAACGACAAACCTGTTGACTGGCTGCTGGACCATTTAATCGACACAAAAGTCTGCAACTGGGACAAGGACCAGAAACATTGCAAACAAGAAAAAGCCAAATACTGGTTTCACTACAAGCCGTCGCTATTCCAGCACATCGGCACCACTTCATCGCTTAAGGGCAAAGTACAAAAACTTAAGGACAAGCAATTTGGCAAGATTCCAAGCTTCTACCCGCATCACAACCCACCGGCATCGGTCAAGACGAACATTGCGCCCTACAAGAATTTCCATCTAAATCGTGCGTATCGAGGGGAGTCCTATTTCTGGGGATTGCTGCCCCAGCCCGGCGACTTGGTGCAATTTGTTTTCAGTCATCCAATTAGTTTGAAGAGGTTTGTTTCTTATTTTTGTGTTTCAATTGGTTTTTGGTGTCCTTCTAACTTCCCCAACAACATCATCGTCTATTGTCTTTGTATTCCTCTGTAGATATCTGTTCCGGAGTGGTAATAGCGAACATCCATCGGATAGATTCTACAACACAACAGTGGAGGTGCTGCCGGACTCGCTGACGGAGACGTCACCAATTTGGAGTACATACAATTCGACGGCTGATGGTTATTTGATTGTGGGTGGCTTCGATGGTTTCGGATTGGCAGAGGGCGCTATTGATCCCAAAATCGGAACGATAAAGGAAATTCGGCTACATGTGCATAGTGACAGTGAAAATTGGGCGCTACTGAGTGAGGTGAGTGCGGTGTGGTAGTGGTCGTTTGAGTTTAGGGAGTTTAGATCGAGAAGGAGATGTTTTCGGTCGAACATATAGAATGATTGGATTACAATGTTAGGAAACGGGAAATGGGGTATGGATGGATGGATTTTGTTATTATCTTGTTCGGTTGGTGGTGCTATGGGAAACCATCCGATAAACTTGGATATGGGCGATGTAAATTAATGGTTTACTTAAGCTGCAGGAAGTTTTGGATGGAGGAAAGGTTACAAGAGTTACAAGGAATGGGCTTAAGCTCATACATTTACGTCCACAATGAATATCAAAGGAAATTTCAAAACTAATGCGATTTTAAAGAAAGATTTATAATCATATGTAGGTATGTATTATCATTAGTGATGGGATCATTCGAATGATATAATCGATTATAATCGATTATTCGATTATTGAAATCATTCGAATGATTTCTCAAACCCTACTACAACTACTACTCTTCAAAATTAAAATCTCAAATGAAAAAAAATCGAATGACGATTATTAGTATTCGAATGACCATTATCATTCGAATGCAAATAATCGATTATTAGTATTCAAATGAAATATGTATAGGGATATCCAATAAGAGGTGTTATTTCGGTAGCTGTCCTGTAAGCGTGATCGTGGCGGCCATTTGGCTGATGTTGTGTTCCATTATTAACGGCATATCTTCTTCTTTATAATGAAATAAATATCCGATCATTTATCTCAGAAAATGCCATTTTTCTTTGAATATCAAAATAACACCTCTTATTTGAAAACCCTTTATCATTCGAATGAATAATCGATTATTTTATAATCGAATGAAAAATCATTCGAATGAAAATAGTTCTCGAATGAAAATAGTAATTGAATGAAAATAGTAATCGAATCAAAATAGTAATCGAATGAAAATAGTAATCGAATGAAAATAGTAATTGAATGAAAATAGTACTCGAATGAAAAGAATCGCATAAAAACAAATCGAATGATGATTATTTTAATTTTTAATTCGAATGACGATTTTATTTCTAGTTGAACTTGCAAATCTTTGGAATGGAATTTTGTTTATGATTTTTAGTTACTTTTTTACAGGCAAACAAAAAATTGTATTTGGATATTCTCTTATTATTTTTTTTTAATCATAGCTTTGGTCTGAAAACTTTTACTATATGTACATGATATGTAAATATTTTTGCGAATTAGTGTTTAAAAAATGATTAGAATACGGAACATTGTTTATAGCTAAGAAGAATAACAGGCTATTTTAAGAAATGTTTCTAAATTGAAATTGAACAATAAACCCAGGTCGGCACTTCCATCTGTGAGGGTATTTTCTAAGGCATTGACGATGACTGTCAATATTATTATTACTGTAAAATAGCTCATTGTGCACTGCAAACTTTAAATTTTTCACCATTTTCATTCGATTTCGTAATTCGAATGATCATTCGAATGATCATTCGATTATTCAAATCATTCGAATACTATTTTCTCGATTATTGAAATCATTCGATTATGCCCATCACTAATTATCATACACAAGGTCTCTCGAATTTTGCTTTTTTTTCGTAATGACTTATAGTATTCTTTTTTGTCGTCCGGAATCGTTCGGAAAATGACAGCAAGATGACAGTTCTTGTTCGGAAAAGAAGAAGAAATCCATTCCGGAATCATTTTTGACAATTCTGAGAGCGTTCCGTGGGGGTAAGTGACAGTTCTGATTCTGAAACGATATGAATCGAAACATATTGAAAATTAACGATGTGTTGGGTTTCTGTAAAATTGAAAATCGTTAGTTTTAATTAAAGAGATATAAAAGGAACACTGGAAAGATGTCGTTAATTTGATTAATTTCCAATGTCAAATTATCTCACGTTGTGTCTATGTGACGAAATAAAAGAGAAGGACTCTAACTTTCAAGTGACAAGCGTCATTTTGTCACTGTCACTTGTCTTGCATTGTGTACTTTCGTCAACAACTGTTAGCAAAAGTTGTGTTCCTTTAATTTTTCAAGTAACTTGAAGGTCCCAAAAGCTACTAAAAACTGCTGCAAGATTCCAGTTTTGAATAACTTCCGGCAGCTTGAAATCACTTTTAAAAAAAGTAAAGGAACACACCTTGTGTAGCGACTTCAACAACGTTGTAGAGTGTTTCTCCATTCCACGTACGTATTACGTGTACATTTTCCCATTATGTACAGCGGATGATGCAAAAACGAACGCAAATCACAACAAACTTCAGTTTTTCAGTTCAATGGGGATTCTGAACTTAAGAAGATACAATTCCGTATTGCCAATTGAAACCGTAAAACCATTCATTCATTTTGTGCTTTGAAATATGTTACGAGGGCATTTGACAGCTGTCAAAATCATCTGTTATTTGAAGTGTCATAGTAAAAGTTGAAATTTGATAAATGGTTAAAAGAACTTACGAGTTCCGATGTTTGATTTAAACGTATACACTTTTCCCCCATTTGCGATATCTTTATCGACCGACAAGCACCAGCACGGTACAGTACCGTTGCCGTAAGGCCTTTGCTATAATACTGTTGCTGTAAGTGTTTCATTTCCTGGCGTTCGTAGCAATTTGGTTGACGATTGATGATCATGACATAGATGATTATGTTTTCCAACAAGACGGACAAGAAATTACACAAAAGAACCAATTATGCGAAGTTTAATGGACACCGTGCTAGCACCTCTTCGAGTTTGCTTTGAATCACATTTCTTCCTCCCTCCATCATCATCATCCCTCCAATAACAGATGAATTTTCTTTGTTGACTTTTTGTACAGCTGTTGAGCTGTCAGATAAAGCGAATGTTGGCCATATTTGAACCAGAGCTTCCTTTTGGAGTCACATTACGTAACAGTAACATTACGTACAAAACGTGAGGTCGGAGTATCATTGTGATAGGATGCATTCATTTCCTATGGAAAACCCGTAAACGTCAGACTAAAGCCAGAACTGGATTAACGGAACGGCGCGGACAGAGCCGAGAAAAAGAAATTCTTTTATTGTGTTTCGTCAATTTTCGATCAGTTTTGCTTACGGACTTACAGCCTGATTCTCCCCCTTGTGAGGAATCTCAAGTCATAAGCCCTTGTCCCTTGTGACTATTTCTTGTGAGGATTTTTGTGATTCGATAACATTTGTGGGATTCTCCCCTAATCCTTACAACTTAAACTCACCACAGCTAAGGTGAAGGAAATGTCATCAGCTTCTCATTGAAAAAATTTAAAAGATTTCAAATTTGCCAATCAACAACTCAGCTCTACAAACTGAAGTTCCTTTTAAGAAATTTGTATCAAATATTTTATCATGCTTACACTGATGCTGTTTTGAATTGAATCAACTAAAATAATTTTTCAGTTTTGTTCACCAACAACTTTTGTTTTTTTTTTATTATATTTTTTTTTATTTACATTTTTTTAAATAAAGCTTCGAACGAAAAAAAATCAATAATATGCGCCATAATCATTTCAACTTCCATTTTTTTCACTACTCAAAAATCAAAATGTCAAATCTCAAATATTTTGCTAGTTATGACCTGCTCTGAAGGAGATCACAATTTCGATTGTTTTTGTGACTCTCACAAGTTGTGACTTTGGGTTAGAATACGAAAAAGTCACAAAATTAATTTCACCTCTTCTTATGACTTGTGAAGTGGTGAGGTATCAGTGATGATGGGGAGAATCGGGCTGTTAAACTGCGCTCCCTTTCGCTTTTTATGGACTAACATTTGACAGCTGACTGGATTTATTGATTTTTCTGAAGCGGAAGTCGATTTGTTGTCGATTTTAAGTAATTATTTCTTGAAAGTGTTTATTGTATGGCCAACAAAATTCGCAAGCTATTGAAAACGAAAAACAGGGGCCGAATTACCGCTTCAGTGAACGAGTGAGTGAGTCTCATCAGTGATCGAACGAACGAGTAACCACTTTGGGATGATGGCATTCGATTGGTCACGTATCGTTTGGGAATTAAAAATTGTAGTAGTCTTTATTCTACTACATAGAGTTTGACAGGTAAAATTTGCGTTTATAGGGTGCCTCAGTAAGAGTGCACTTTTTCATTTTAAAATAAAAACAAGTATTTTATGACAGAATTGTGATTTTTTTTTTTATAAAAAAATAAATAAATAGAGTGGTGCTACAGCTTTTGAAGAGCCAAGGCCTAAGTGGCTAACTCTCATCAACAATTCTCTGAGTGCGTGTGAAGAATTGAGGATTGACAGATTGATACTCTTGGAAGATTTGTCAGGTCTTCGGAAGAGGCAGCACCCGTGAAAGATGAAATAAAAACTTGGCCTGAGTAGGACTCAAACCAACGACGTTCTGCTTAGCAGCCAACGCACTTACCAACTAAGCTACGGATTTTTTTTTCAGAATTTCGTGAAATTCGATTGTTTCATGCGCGGGGTGGCAGGTTGTGCCGTCCTGCTAAAACCACATGTTGTCCAAATTCATGCCATCCAATTGAGGCCACAAGAAATCCGTTATCATATTCCTGTAACGAATGCCGTTCACAGTCGCTTTTGTTGTGTAATGAGTTTTCTCAATTATAACGCGTTGTTCTTTCAAGAGCTCCATTTTTAATAATCGGAATAAACAGAGGTCACAGTTAAATTTCAGCGTTGAAACTTGCATGAAAAAAAAAATATTCCAATTTTTAAAAGTGAGACACCCTATACATCTTTTCAAATAAATAAATAAAGAAACGAAATGGATAATTCTCATTTATTTTGGCCATCATATGTTTTTGCTGGCTATTTAATGTATTTAAGTTTGACCTAAAAACATTATTGGTTAAAATTTTTATAATAAATAAATCAAACAATAATATTTACACATTTTCCTCCTATCCGTGAGCTCTTTATGTTTCGAATGAAATTCAGTTCGATAACTGAAGACAGAATCTGAAATTATTGTACTAGTTGCTCGATAGATAACTCGATAACGTGAGAGGTAGTGCCAAATGCACACAATTCAGTCACGTATTATTCGATCACTGATGCCGTGATTCGACCCCAGATGTTTTTTTTTAACGATACTCCCGCACACATCCAGCCATTATGGGTAACCTGCTTACTTGACAGTTCGGAAGGAAGCGTTTCGTTTGGTTCTGAAACTAGCTTCCGTTTGCTTCCAAAGTGTTCCATTCATCATCTACTGCTAAATACTTAAAAGTACTTAAAAGTCCCAAAGGAACGCACCTTTTAATAGAGCAGGAACTCACTACACTACACTACAATAGAGCAGGAAACATAAACAAGCTTTAGCTTCGTCTTCGTCTACGTTACGGCAAGCCCGCTTCGAATTTGCTTTGAATGACAGTTCTCCCTTCATCATCATCATCCCTCAAAAACAAATGAATTTCGTTTGTGTACTTTTCTTACAGCTGTTGAGCTGTCAGACAAAGCAAAAGTTAAGGATGTACGTAGCACGTAAGGATGTACGTAGCATTACGTACCAAACGTGAGGTCGAAGCCGAAGCTTAAGCGTGTTTGTGTTTAAGCCTTTAGGCTGTGTGCGAATTGCAGCTAGTCTAATTTAAACACATTTTTGTTCAATGCGAAGTGTCAAAATTTAACCACACGTTAAGTTTTAACCACTTTTTAACGCAATTTGCTCTTACTCTTACGTTCAATTGACATGTGTCGTTTTTCCGTCACTCTTAGATACTGTCATCAACCGTTACTGTAGCGTCTTCTACCGTTGTAGAGTTTTTCGCCTTATATGTATATATTTTCCTAGCATCTACAAGTAAATCTTGTGCTGAAACTAGTACAAACTAATCAGCCTTATTACCGTACCCGATCGGAGAATTCTCCGATCGGAGAAAATGTCCGATCGGAAGTTTTATTTCCTTCACCGTACCCGATTCGTACATAAATTAGTGATGCGTAACGACGCACTTCTTTGTTGTTTTGTGAGTTAAGAAATATTTTTAGTTCCGACACTTTTTTGCTTCGGAGACAATCGGAGGAAAACAGTAAGTAACAAATCGCGATGCATCGCATGAAATCACAAAACGTTGCTCTCAATTTGAAATTCCGACGCAAATTTCAAATTTTTTCGTAGATGTCTACGATTGACCTGTCCGAAAGTATACGGTGGTAGAAAATTCGTAGAAATTGTACGAATCGGATAGAATTTTTCTCCGATCGGGTACGGTAATAAGGCCCTATTATGATTTTAACCCTTCCGGTAAAATCGGACAGATCTACGAAAAAAAATCTTAGGTGCGTTGAAAATTTAAAATACATGCGATGCTATGCAGTGAACTGTCAAAATATTTGCGACGCGTTGTGCTTTGCGCTTTTTTTTTTCTTTCCGATTCTTCCCGATAGAAAATTAAACGTGAAAGATTATCCGAAAAATATGCGTTGTTTGACGTCAATTTTTCTTCTCGAATTCGGGTACCGTGAATACAAAAATCTTCCGATCGGATATTTTTCCAATCGGCTACCATCATAGGTCTGAATGCAATCAGAGCTCATTTCAGATTTTTCAGAATACAAAAAACTTTTAAACTTGGATTCCGGATTGGCAATAGCATCCGCCCGTAGTGCCCGTGGCTTAGTGGTTAGGTGCGTTGGCAGCTAAGCAGATCGTCATGGGTTTGAATCCTACTCATGCCCATAAAGTTTTTATTTAATTTTTCACGGGTACTTCCTCTTGCGAAGAACTGACAAAACTTCCAAGAGTATCAATCTGTCATGAAAAAGTGCTTCTTCTTGTAGGTCCCCTCAATGCTTCACACACACAGAGAATTGTTGATGAGAGTAAGCCACTTAGGCCTTGGCTCTTCAAGAGCTGTCGCGCCACTCTATTTATTTATTTATTTTTATATGGTGCGGGGCGTCTTCCTAACAATGTCAACTCAGACCGAAAATAGGTACATTTTACTTACTCACCTTATATTAGATGACATGAAAACACGACCCCGTTTTTCTTGTATTTACATATTCAGAAAGTATTAAAGATTCCAGGAGTTTTGTGGAAGCTAAATATTATCGACTCCTTCTTTACTGAATTTCTTCGTAAACTCCTTGCCACATCTCAAAATTAATATTGAACTGCTTCTACTCAATAAAAACCCCAATCCTTTGGATTGAATGCTTCTTCAAGAAATATCAATTCAAAAATTCTTAAACCAACCGCACAAAGTAAGAGAAAAAGAAATCTATTTCCTACCAACATCTTCTGGCTTAAATAAACTTTTCCTTGGAAACTCAAACGCAAACATTAGTCTTCATTCAAATTATTGAAGTGATATCGCAACAAGTAGCAATGTATATGCTAAATTCTTTGAAAATTCAAGAACCCATATCGATGTATAGAAATTGGTTAGGATATCGACAGTATTTGAACAGGTTTTCATTTTTTAAACTCACAAAAGGATACACATACGCCACCGAGCCCCTATACCTGTGAATGGATATACAAGTGGATAAAGTGTTCCGCCTGCTCAACCATAAAAGGGAAAAAGGTGAACAAAGATGTACATCTTGAAAATGGAAATATTAAGAAGTTTCTAAGGAAAACTTTGGCACCAGTTGTCCGTATTTCTAAGGATATGTCCTCCATCGGAGATTTGTTTGATAAAATAAATCAATAGACAGAATTTCCAATTTATTAGGTCCTCCCATCTGGGTAAAGTCTTCTGGGAACTAAAAACAAAATTCTTTTAAATTTCAGATTTATCTCCAAACTTCAAGCAACAACCTGAGGTGACCACCAAAGCCAATTATTCGTGGAAAATCCTCCCAACAGGCATAAACAACATCCCCGTCTCCAATTATAGGAATTAGAGCTTTGCCATAAACTAAAAATAAAATTCCTTAAGACTACAAGTAAACAAGAAACAATGAACCATTAACTAACAATAATCTAAATATTGTCTACATTTTGTAATTATTATTA
Source organism: Sphaerophoria taeniata (assembly GCA_943590905.1). Taxonomy (NCBI): domain Eukaryota; kingdom Metazoa; phylum Arthropoda; class Insecta; order Diptera; family Syrphidae; genus Sphaerophoria; species Sphaerophoria taeniata. The sequence goes on from OX016540.1 coordinate 3,823,950, forward strand.
AAAATATTGTTAAACGTAATTTAAACAAAAAACACGAAAATCGACAAAACAACCAAAATATTTCCGTTACAAGGCGTGTGTATATTTTTTGAGTTAAAGCATGAGCAGGCTTTTATATAAAAATATTTAATAAATGTTAGTGCTAAATATTGATAGAAAAAACACACTTTACATTTTAAGATATAAATCTATTACACATTAAGTATAAATGTTTTTAAAAAAAAAATAAACTGAATAACTGTGATAAATTATAAATGTTAAATGTAAAGAAAAAACGAAGACAAAATTAAAGGTTTTTATCAACAATTGATTGTGGTACTATACGTGTAGTAAAAATTAATTAAACAAAAAGAACAAAAAAAATTAAAAAAAAAAACTTAAATAGAATAAAAATTAAATAAATGTTGTGTAGGCATAATTTTTTGAAACCAAAAATGAAATTGATTTTAGATGTGCATTAAATTCCCGTTTTTTAATTTATTTTATGCTCAGTCAAATATTTTAATTCCTTAAAGTTAAAACATATATTTTGTTTGCATTTAATAAATCAACAACGTTAAAGGTGCCTGACTGATTTTTAATAAATATTTAATTTGAGTTTTAAAAATCACGTTGGATGTTTTTTTGTTTTATTTTAAAAATCAATGTTATTTATGATTTATGTCTTTGTATTAGTTTTAAGTTTTAAGAAAAAAAAATTAAGCTATAAAACGTATTTTTTAATAAATAAATGTCAGCCAACATTGTTGAAAAACCAAAACAAAAATACAATAGATGTATGTACAATGAAAAAAAGGGAATGTTGTTTAATTTAAATTTAAAGAAAGAGATTTTTTGTTTACTGACTATTTTCAGATAGCTGCTTCAATGGATGTGCCATTGACCGGTTTTGGTTTTCAGATTATTTACTTACTTACTTAAGGTGGCGCTACAGTCCATTGTGGACTTGGGCCTCCGCCTCAGCCTCAACAATCTCCACCAGACCGCTCGGTCAATTAGCTGTCTCAAGTTTTGCACTCCAAGTTGATTGAGATCCTCTTCCACTTGGGTGCACCACCTGAGTCGCAGCCTTCCTCTACTTCTACGTCCCTCGGGAATAGTGTCGAAGACTTTCCGGGCCGGAGCATTGGTGTCCATCCGCTCTAAATGACCGAGCTATCTGAGTCTCTGGACCTTGAACCTTCTGTTCGCTGTTGAATCTTCTTCTCCATTATTAATCAATGCACACGACGCCGAAGATGACAGGAAGAACATTCCTCTCGAAAGAGCCTAGGGCGCATTCATCCGATTTCGCCAAGGTCCACGCTTCTTCACCATACAGCAGGTCTGGGACGATCAGGGTGCTATATAGTTTTAACTTAGTTGATCGAGAGTAGTGTCCGTAGCTTAGTGGTTAAAGGCGTTGGATGCTAAGCAGAACGTCGTGGGTTCGAGTCATACTCATGCCCAAAGTTTTTATTTCATCTTTCACGGGCCTCTTGCGAAGAACTTACAAAAATTCCAAGAGTATCAATCTGTCATGAAAAAGTGCTTCTCACCTTTGCTTTTCGGAATCGGAGTTAAATTGTAGGTCCCCTCAATTCTTCAGCGCTGGTGTTATTGCCCGGTAGGCAAACTCCTATACTACCTCGAAGTTATATGCGTCTATTGTGAAGTTCTGTCCGAGCCGTCGGTGTTGCGTGTCCTTCCTCGAAGACACCATGTACTTCGTTTTTCCCTCATTTACCGCTAAACCCATTTATGCCGCTTCTGTCTCAATTCCCACAAAGGATCACGCTGTGTTCTTCCCATGATATCAATATCATCGGCGTACGCGAGAAGTTGAACAGACTTTTGGAAGATAGTGCCTCTGGTGTTGACTGTGGAGTTTTGCACTTTCTTCTCAAGAACGATGTTAAACAAATCGCATTACAGTGCATCGCCTTGTCTGAATCCTTTCTTGACATCGAATGATTCCAACCAACCTTGATGGAGAAGCGTGAGTTCTCCATCGTCATTTAGCACAAGCGAACAAGCTTGCCAAAACTAGAAATAGCCTTATCCAGTTCATCACTGTAGATGCTGTCATACGCAGCCGTAAAATCGATGAAAAGGTGGTGGGTCTGCCGCAGAGTGAAAATTTGGTCGATCTTTGACTTTTCTAGTCTGAAGCCACATTGATAAGGACCAATCAGATTGTTGACGAAGCTTCAGACGTTTGCATAAATTATGGCAGAGAGGATATTCTAGGCGATGTTAAGTGGGGCGACCGCGACTCCTCTGCAGTTGGCGCAGTTGAGAGGATCTCCCTTCTTCAGGATCATGCAAACAATGCTGAGGTTCCATTCATCAGGCATGAATTTTTCCGACCATGCTCTTATCTAGATCGTCGCCTGCTGCCTTAAGGTGGCCATGCACATATGATTTGTTCGACTACCTTTTCTCCATACACGTCGAACAAATTTTTCAAATTTCAATAAATTCTTCGAAAAATTCTTTGTTTGCCATATTGTTTAGGTACATCACCTCCGCGCACTTCAAACTTCAAAAAGAAACTGTATGGCCACCTTTAAACAGATCGGCAGTTAGACCATCTGCTCTAGTGGCTTTGTTTGATTTCAGCCGTGATATTGCCGTTTTCACTTCTTCTATGTCGGGTTCACGGAATTGTTGGATATGATGATCGTGTCCGATGGAAGGCTCCTGCCTGACGGCGGTATTTTGTTCGTCGTCGCCGTTTTACAGTCTACTGTTCATCTCATCAGTAATTTTTTTAATGATGGCACCGGAACAGTAAAAAAATTAAACGCCATCAGTAAAACGAAATGGAATTTTGTTTGACATTTGGCAGTCAGTTGTTCAGTAACGCGCCGGTTATAGCTATCAGAAAAATCCATCAGAAAAAATTGAAACGGTGAAAACTTGAAACATTTTTCTGATGATTGTTTATAGCAACCAAAAATTTTGTGTCAGAAATTAAATGTTAATTCAGCTTCGCGCTGTTTTTTATGACATCAGATTTTTTTTTCTATCAGAAAAAATTTTTCTGATGTAGTCGGAACAGAAAAAAATCGAAACACATGAGAAAAACGAAATGGAATATTTTTGAAGTTTTTACAATCAGCTGTTCAGAAAAATGAAATCTCATCAGAAAAAAAATTAAATTCAATTTTCTAATTAAATTTGGTCATAAATGTTTTAATTCTTTTTGAAAAAAATATTTCAAATAAACGTTCGTCGAATTGCATAAACATTTCGCTCAAATGAAGTTCAAGAGTAGTCAGATTTGGAAAAAGAATTTTTTTTATGATCCGTTTTTCTGATAGCTATAACCGGCCCCTAAAATGAAATTTCATCAGTAAAATTTATAAAATTGATTTGTTAATAATATTTAACACTAAATGCGTTCTTTTTTTTTTATTTAAATAGACGAAATGTATTTTCAATTTATTTCATCAAAATTTTCCTCAAAATATAAGATTAAAGTATTCAAAATAGCAAAACAAAATTTTTACTGATGGATTTTAGTGATAGCTATAACTGAGCCCTAAGGAGCGGGTCTTCCAGCTCTTGCACTTGGAGTCACATCAAGTGCCTGGTACCTACTTCAGGTAAGGGATTCGGATTGTACATCGGGGTGACTTACCGACTACGTAGGAAAACATTTACACCCCTAATAATAAACGAAAATCAAACCTGAATTATTTTTAATCAGTGACTTAAGTGCAAAATCTTATCAATAAAACAAAAATTGAGTTAATTGACGTTACTTAACTTGTCAATTAACTAATACACCAAAGTAGGTGGATTAACGAGTTAATTGAAGTTCTAAACGTCACACGCTTAAATGCAATTCAATGAGACAGTGTGTGTGTAAAAGTTGAGATTAGATGAGAAAGTATATGTGCAAACCAATTTATAATCTATGGTCACTACAGGGTTCTTGTTAATTGTAGTAGATTTTGGTACTAATTTTTATCTAAACGTCAATTAGCTATCGCAGGGTGCTTATATTTTTATTATTAGGAAATGTTAATTCATGCATTATCTTTTAATCAATGTTTTTGTTAATTGGTGAATTAGAAGACGTATCTGCAGTTTTTATTAATAGGGCTGTTAGTTGCGAAGCAACAACAGGCCTCGGAAACGGACGGATATACTGATGACGACCCAAGCAAATGGTTTAAGGACAACGAATTTCGGATATGCACTTGAAATGTTAGGTCCCTTAATAGACAGCGTGCTGCCGGAGACCCTCACTCCTACAAAGCAGACATTACCGCTATCCAGGAAAGGCGATGGGATGGACCGGGCAAAAGGAGGATGAAAAACTGCGACATTTACTAATGTCGTTTTCCATTGGTCTTTTTTCACGTTTCTTTTTCTCCTCCAATGGAACGGGTTATGATGCATGTGTCATTCTTCGGACGATTCTGTTTTCAAAACAGAAGAGTTCTGCTCTTCTCAGAAGCATTCCGTCTGTCAAAGTCAGTCCAATGGAATGGTTTCAGAAGACTTCTGGACTCTTCCGGATGCTTCTGGAAAACGACATAAGGTAATTGTTGCCGAGAGCAACAACGCGGCTCTTTAGGGGGGTTTACATGGTCACACATGGTGTGACAACATGGTGTGAATATGACGATTTTGATCATGTAAACGCTAAAACAACCGCTTGACACACCATGTTGGATGGTTTTCCATTTTTTTTGGAAAACCTGGTGGTGTGTCACACCATCCAACCTTTGTAAACACATGTTGTACAACTGAAGCCATTTCGTCGACGTTAAATTCATTGCGTTAGCGTTTTGAAATTTTGGTTGAAAATGTTGTCAATTTGCAATAATGTTTTTTGGAGGGAATTTTTTGAAATTTACAAAAGTCATCCGGAATTGTGGAAAGTAAATTGAAGCTAAAATTTTACTCGCCAAAGTATGTCCACACTCTAGAAGAAAAATCACAAACTGATGTTGTACAACATCGTTTTTCGTGTAAACGCAATGCTGTCATGCCGTTGTCCAACCATGTTGTCACACCATGTGTGACCATATAAACCCACCTTTTGTTTGCGGTTTCATCGTGGGGAGCAGACTCAGGCAAGAAGTCTTGAGCTTCAAATGTGTCAGCGAACGCATCACGACGATCCGAATCAAGGCTTAATTCGGCAACATTAGTTTAATATGCACACATGCCCCCACAGAAGAGAAAAAAGACGAGTTCTACGAGCTCCTCGACAAAACATATGAGCAATGTCCTAGGTATGACATTAAAATTGTCCTCGGCGATTTTAACGCAAGGCTGGGAAAAGAGGACATCTTTGGTGGGACAGACGGAAAGCACAGCCTGCAAAACACAGCGACAACGGATTCAGTCTGATCGATTCCGCTGCGTGGGAAATGTTGTGGCAGCAAGTACATGGTTCCCACATCTCAACATCCATAAAGGATCATGGAGATCTCCTGATCAATCAACCGTCAACCAGATTGATCACATTGCGATCGACGGAAGGCACTTGGCCAGTATTCTAAATGTTCAAACTTTCCGAGGAGCCAACATCGACTAGGACCACTACCTCGTCGTAGCCAAAGTAGTGCTACAAATATCCCGACAACGGCCAAAACAAGAAAATGAAATGCTGCAGACGGATACAATCGCAAGAGATAGCCATATCCTCAGATCCAAACATTTCTTCTAATGCAAATAGGTATCTCGGCAGCCAAGCCTCGGAATTGAGTTTGGCCATCCTTGAACTCTGCAACTTTTTCAAGGGAATTTTGACACTTCCGTTTGTTACTTTTTTCAGTTGAGGTACCAGCCTTGTTCGTTTGCATATTCAAATCTGGTTATGGCTGCTTTCCGAAAACTCCGCCTGATTATATAAGCAACAATCAATTCGTCCCCATTTCCGAGAAAGTCTTACAAATTTCCAATTTGTTCCAATCATACTTTAAATGATAAATAAATCAATCGAGATAGTTAAAAATAGACAACAGAGCTGACGCGCGTGACTCACCCAAGTTGTCTTTGTCTTCATCGTTGTTATTGCACACGAACACGAAATCACCAACCAGAATGAACCAGAATTTTATGATTCCAACCAGAAATAATTGAATTCATAAGCGATGGAAATTCACACAAATCAATAAGCATTTTAATTAAACAGATTGATTCCATATCGATGTTGGGCAATGCCCCATACGACCCGCATAATCGTCTCCATTCCTCGAAATCAAAGAGAAAAACTCGAATTTTCATGAATTTTTAATTGCAATTCTATATTTGTGAACTTGTGAAACTCTCTATTGTCTATTTGGCTTTCCAAAACAATAAAAAACAAACCAGGCAAACGGATCGTTGGATTCAAATTTTCGTTAGGAGTTCAAACAAAAACCATCAACAAAATGGTATCCCGAGGAACAGTTAGGAATTGAAATTGAAAAAAGACAAAATTATAATCGAAACATTAAAATTGGCAAAAGTAAAAGTTCGGTTTAAGGTCGCAATCAGATTTGTGGAAGACAGAGATTGTAGAAAGAGCTGTCGACAAACTCCGAGGAGTGCTGCCAGCGAACGTAGCCCGATTTGATGAGTTCCTCGACGGACTTTGGTCTGCCCACAAAATGGGGATCCTAAAAGGAACACAAATTAGATAAGTTGGAAAGAAAGCAAAGACAACTCTTACAATAACAAGAAAGTAAGCTTGATTCCCACTGATGTGCAGTCCAGCAATGCCCTTCGAAGAAGCGTCCTCATCGCCGCCCATCATTACCACTCCACCGCCATCCATGAAGTATTGCTTCAAAATATTCGCGTACTTTTTGATGTCCTCGCGCTGCGGTACGTGCATTATCTTGCACGGAACGTCGTACAACGCGTCGATGACATAGAACACCTCCATGGCGCCAATCCATTCGCGTGAGCCGAAAAACTCAAAGGGCTTGTCACCGATGTCGACCAACAGCTGCTGGATCTCGAAAATCGACGGAACCACCGATTCACGGCCATCCATTAGCTTGTCTTCGATCCACGAACAGACAGTCTGGAGCGTACGATAGGCACAACCCCAGCCGACATCATTGTGGCCGTCACAATTGTAGTGGAAGTATTTGATTTTGCCACGCGTCAGGAAAGTACGGCCATTCTTGGTTGGCGGCTCCAGAGCATAATGGACGTTCTCCAATAAAGGATACGTATAGCTTGGCTGCTGGGTTAGCTTCAGATTTTGCAGCGCATTGATGCCGCTTTCGGGTATGATGATTTCATGTCCATTAACGATGCTTATCACTTGACCTTCCGTTGGGGAAGATGAGTTGTCTTGTCGTCGTTGTTGTTCAATGCAAATGTCCATGCCCGAAATTGTTGGTTGTTTGGGGGTGGTTGCGATTGGGGGGATTTTCGATTTTCCTTGCGGGCAAAAAAGTTTCACACACGAAATATTTCGAAATACAAATACAATTCAAGAATTTTTTTTTAAAAACAATTTTTGGGGGCGGTTTTCTGAACTACATTATATTTGGGATGCAACGGCGAATCTCAAATAAAATAATTTTTCAGAAGATTTGGTATGATTTTGGCGACGTTGCGCTTCGTTGTCCAGCAAATTTCACGAACGACGATAAAATCTATTCAGGAGAAAAATGTGAAAAGTGACGTCTTTTTATATTGTGACATCTGTACAGCGGTGGTTTTAAATGACATTTTGAAATTGGATGTCAGATGTTTCGTTTCAAGATTGGTCCAACGTAAGGCTGAGTGATGAGAAATAAGAACTCTTGTTTTTTTTTTTGAATTGACGAACATGAATAGATGCTGGGCGCCAGTTATGGCAACTGATGTTTCTATCCTAAAGGGTAAACTATAATTGCTGAAGTGAATTTAAGCTTATGTCAAAAAACTAGACGAGAATTCAATAAAGAAAGCAAAAGAAGTAAATCTAACCATAACGAGCGGAAGCAAACGGAAGCTAGTGTTAGAACCGAACCAAACGCTTCCTTCCGAACTGTCAGTAAGCAAGTTGCCCATAATGGGCGGATGTGTACGGTAGTATTATGTTTTTCTTTTTCAATAGTTTGCAAATAAAAACTTTCAAAAAATAATTACTTAAAATCGACAAGACTGCAGCTGTTACACGGTGACTCATGTTTCATGACTCTGTTCTAACTACGTTGGTGAATAAGGGATACAAAACTCGAAAAGCTGAAAAGAAAGATTATGCTCGGTGAGTCGTAGGCAATTTTTTATAATAAATATTTTTGACATCAATTGTCAAATTTAATTGAAACCGCGCTAGTAAAATTTGAAAGAACATTATGGTTTGCTCATAAGGTTTGTGTGTATTCGCTGGTTCACTTGCGCGTGCTTGAGTGAGTAAAATTGCATTAAGGTACAGCATTAATGGCTAAAACACAAATACGCTTCAGCCTCGTCTTCGTCTGCGTTACGATGCACCCGCTTCGAGTTTGCTTTGAATGACAGTTCTCCGTCCATAACCATCATCACTCCAAAAACAAATGAATTTTGTTTCCGCTGTGGAGCTGTCAAACAAAGCGATTCAGCATTTTTGAACTAGAGCTCCCGTTTGGAGTCACGTTACGTAACATTACGTACAAAACGTGAGGTCGAGGCTTCATTGTGATAACATGCATTGAATTCCTATGGCTGAACTCGTAAGCGTCAGGCGAAGCTGAAGCTAAAGCGTGTTTGTGTTTCAGCCTTAAGGATGGCTTTTATAGCGTTTTTTTTTTTGGTAATCCGGAATTGTACACAGAACTGTCCGATTCCGGATTCCAAACGAACAGGCAAACACATTTTTTTGCTTCTAAGGGTTGAATGGTTGTGTATTTACCTCATATGCAGAATTGCAGATGACATGACATTGTTTTTAATTTCTTTATTTGTAAACATGGCAGCGAGTACGTATATGCGAGTGTGTGCATGTAGGTATGCGTGATTCTGTTTTTGATTCTGACTTCAAATTCGGAATCGTTTTTCTGTTCTATTCAGAACAAGAACTGTCATCTTGTGCCAAGTGAACGAGTACAGAACTGTTCGGAACAGTTCCGGACGACCAAAAAAAAACGCTATTAGGTACACAAACTGAAAACATTTGAATATATTTGATTCGTTCTTATTTTTTTATTATGACACCTTTAAGGGCTCAGCAAGATTATTTCATAATTCCTATAACCGATCTGTTTGTCCGATCCTGAAGGAGGAAATGAGGAAAAACGAAGTATATGCTGTCTTCGAGGAAGGACACCAAACCTACCAAACACCGACGCACGGCTCGGACAGAACGTCAGAATAGACGCATATAACTTCGAGGTGGTAGAGGAGTAGGCTCCGCTATAAACACGGGCAATAACACCGGCGGCGCCGAGATCAGACGAAGAATAACTCTTGCTAATGGATATTTCTTTGGGCTAAGAAAGCAATTGAGTGGAAGAGCCTAGAGCCCTCTCTCGATGAACTGATTTAAAACTGTATAACACCCTCATCGTCCCAGTCTGCTGTATGGTACAGAAGCGTGGACCTTGGCAAAATCGGATGGGAGTGGAGAAGAACATACAACAGCGAACTTTACCGGTTGTACAATGACATGGACCTAGCCAGAACGGTCAAGGCCCAGAGACTCAGATGGCTCGGTCATTTAGAGCGGATGGACACCAATGCTCCGGCCCGGAAAACCTTCGACACTATTCCCGAGGGTCGTAGAAGTAGAGGAAGACCGTTTGTAAAAGGGTGATTTGAAGTTAAAAAAAACTGTAGAAAAGGACCTCAATCAACTTGGAGTGCAAAACTGGAGCCAGTTAGCTAGGGACCGAGCTGGCTGGCGGAGACTGTTGGTTGAGGCCCAAGTCCACAACGGACTGTAGCGCCACCTGTTAGGTAAGATCTAGCAAGAGACAGGTTGAAAATATGGTTTTCGATAACTGTTGTTTTAGGCCGTGTGCGAATTGGATGAATTGTGGTTAAAAATGGATGAATTTTTAACCAATATTGTCATATTTTAGCCTGTTCCGCAGCTAGTCTAATTTTAACACATTTTATTCATTGCAAAGTGTCAAAATTTAACCAAACGTCAAGTTTGAACCACTTTTTATGTCGTTTTCCATTGGTCTTTTTTGGCGTTTCTTCTTCTACTTCCAATGGAACGGGTTATGGTGTATGTAGGTCCGTTCTTTTACTTTTTGGGCAGTTTGTGTAAAAACTGTCAAAAATCATCACCACTCCTCGAAATTTTGTGATTCACCCAAAAAGTAAAAGAACGCTTCACACCAAAAATCTGCCAAATGCACAAAATTATGTCAAACGTCAACAAAATTCAATGTACTTTTTATGATTTGACAGAACTTACACAAACTGCCACAAGAAATTTTTGTGTCTAAAATCGGCAGATAGGGGAAATATTTTTCTCCTTCAATAGTGACAGATTTTACAATAATGGCGTTTTCAATTGGCAATCTGGAAGTTAAAAAAAGCATTCTGAATAGGGGTATTCATGCAATAAGATAAAATTGTCGATTACGTATTTGCGTAAATTTACGCTCCGCTTTGCATGAACGCACTCATAAAGCAAGCTGTGTAAACTACATAAATCTTAAAAAAAAACTTCATAATATCAGTAAAGTAACATAAAATAAAATGAGAACTTGATTTCAAATTTGAATTTTGTTCTGACACAGCAAAATAATATAAAATAAAATGACAACAAGATTTGTAATTTGAAATCTGAAATTTGCGTAAGTTTACGACCCCGTTTGCGCGACAAAATAGTCGCGCAAATTTATCAGCCCTGTGTAAAAAAAATTCCATACAAATTTTGACATTTGAAATACGATATACGAGGTTGTAAACTTACGCCTTTTACGAGGTTTGCGAGGGATATACGATGTTGCATGAATACCCCTAATGTTTTCAATTGGGCAAAAATGACAGTTCTGATTCTGAAAAGAAGAGAATTTTCTTCTGATTTTAAAACCAGAATGCTCTTTTTCAGATTCCAGATTGCCAATTAAAAACGCCATAAGTGGCAGTTAAAGACGAAAAAGTGGGAGAATATGGCAATGTTGGGGAGTAAAAGAACAGACCTTGTGTCATTCTTCGGACGATTCTGTTTTCAAAACAGAAGAGTTCTGCTCTTCTCAGAAGCATTCCGTCTGTCAAAGTCAGCCCAATGGAATGATTACAGAAGACTTCTGGACTCTTCCGAATGCTTCTGGACGACCAATGGAAAACGACATTAACTGAATTCGCACACGATCTAAATATCCCACTCCACTATCGATGACTGATGACAACCAGCAGCAGCGCACAGTCAACAAACAACAACTGCGCAGCACACACACAACTAAAACCAGGTCGTTGCTTTTAATTGGTAATCTGAAAGTAAAAAAAAGCATTCTGAGACCGTGTGCGAATTGGATGAACTGTGGTTAAAAATGGATGAATTTTTAACCACTACTGTCATATTTTAACTTGCTCCGCAGCTAGTCAAATTTTATTTAATGCGAAATGTCAAAATTTAACCAAACGTCAAGTTTTAACCTATTTCTAACTGAATTCGCACACGGCTTGAAAGCGTTTAATTGGGCAAAAGTGACAGTTCTGATTCTGAAAAGAAGAGAATTGCCCTTCTGATTTCAAAAACAGAATAATTCTTTTTAGATTCCAGATTGCCAATTAAAAACGCCATTACAATCATCGTTTGCCAAGTATAATTCATATTCATGTTTTGGCACGAAATTGACTAATAGAGGTGAAATATGAAGGAAAAAGAAGATAACAATACCCCAGTGGTTAAGTACCAGACTTGTTGTACTAGGGAAGGTCCTCTCGTAAAGTTTGATAGACAGTGCAGTTATTCACTGGGTCTTAAAAAGTGGCGTCTGCTTTCAGGCTGTAATAATGAAGTGGCATCTGCTGAAATAACTGGTGGCGCCTGCTATTTCAGGTAGTAATCAGGGAGAAACCAAAGAAACAACGAAAATTATTGTTAATGAAGAATTTATTTCCTATAATAAAATATATTTACAATACATTTTACTTTTTTTTTTAACTAATAGAAAAATCTTGGACTAAGATAAAAAAAAAATCATTCGCGTCAAGATTTCAAAATGTTTCATGCGCTTTTTTGTGTAACAACTTTATTTTCTTATAACCTGTAGCGTTTTTTAAATTTTTTATATATATTTTTCTTTAAGAAAAACGTAAGAAAATATTAATGATATTATATTTATAATAATTATTGTTTATTCATACAATTTATGTATCGTTTTGTATAGACTAATTAGTTATAACAAATCATTGCTTATCTGGGTTTTGTGTACGTTCTTTTGTTAATCTTAATTTTTAGTTAATAAATTTAAGTTTATGAGTTCGTAAGAATACAATTTAACGTCTTTTTTAAATGTTTATAAATTTATAATCGTCGATTGTTAACTGTGTTTTTTTGTTAATTTCACTGTGAGAAAATAGAAAATTAAATTTATTTCATTGTTTGCTAACAACTTTACTCTTGCTTTAGTTTTAAGGTTATGTTTGCATAAAAAAATAATAATTTGGTGGAATTATAAGAATTTTTTTAAGTTTAAAGCTAATCAAGGTTTTTTCGTCTTAACACGATCTATAAATTTTTTACTAAATAAATTTGCTTAAGCGTTGGGTTTCATGTTGTTAAAAAGTTGGAAGAAGTTTGAGGTTAGGAACACAAAATTGAGTTCTAAGAAAATTTAAACAACTGAAAGAGATTCAACAAAACACTGGCCAACAGTGCGCTTGGCAAGACAATCTCTAATCTCAGATTGCTGTCTTCGAGACAAAAAAGGAAAGAGTCTACACAAAATGATTGAATTTCTCTGAAAGGCTGTGCTATAACAAGTGCATTTTATATGTAAAAAAAAGTTAGTAAGTTGCTTTCCCATTATACCTTACGTTATCACTTAAATTATTGTTTAAGAATCAATAATAATCATTTTGATGCAAGAAGTCTTATTAAAATATATTTACGTTTTCTATATATTAATATTTTATAACTTGATTTTAAGGTTATGTTTCGTGTTTTAGTTGTTTGTTTGTTATTTTGCATCCCTGTGTCGGGTTTCATTTATTTGTCAAGCCTTACTAGCTTAAGGGAGCGTTTACCATCTGCCGTTGTACCGTGATATGATAGTTTATAGTTTTTACATTCTACTTGGCTCGTAAGTTGGTTTTGTTGTGTTGCCTGTGTCGTTAGGTTGTTGTTATTATCTTTTGTTTTCCTTTTCTTGGAGGTACAAGCGTTGGCTAAGTGGTTTCGTGTAGATCCAATTCTCTCCAACTGGCTTGAAATACTAAAACGAAAGAATTAGAATTGGTTATGACTAGTTTTGATAGACTTTGGAATGACTTACTTTATTTTCCCATACGGCTTCAGTCTCTTTGCGTGTTTTGGCTTCTTCACGCTGTTTTTGCTCGACTTGCGATTTCGCATTTGTCGCACGATCAATGTCATTGAATCTAGTTTAAGTGCAAGGTAATGCAAGGAAAACAAATTTTGTTAAGTGTTCAGCAGCTAACAAGAGGGCGGGTTGTTTAAGATGGAGAAATAATCAAAGATTTTCTTTTGATTTCCTTTTTGGACCATCAAAAACATACGAAACGCTCAAGGAACGTCTAAATCTAAATCTTTGATTTTTTCTCGTGTAAAAAATAATTTGTCTTCTTTAGAATTGAATAAAGTCAGTTGCTTTACTTTAGAGTGCAGGGTGCTGGCATATGGGCATCCCAAATGAATCTGTGTTTCAAACTAAATTAAAGTATCAGGATTGCTATCCAGTCCCGTCAACATTTTCAATAGACTCCGGCAAGGGTATCGACGGGCCTGCCTTCTTGTCAAACTGGCGGTGGAGAAAGCAATCCGTGACGCAGACGACATTGACATCTTTGGAAGAAAGCAAATCTGTACAAGCTGCACAAGCTGTCCTCATTTATCCAGATCGAGTAGGAGGAAAAAAAATTGATTCTGCATAAAAATGAAAGAAAAACTAAGCAAAGGGTTTTTCAACAGGGACGCTACAAAAGTAGAGCGACAGGGACAGCAAACGACGCCATATCTCTTGCCGCTCTTTTGACATTTCTCTTCTTCAGTAGGGTTTGCCATTTCATGATGGAAAGATAGACGAGCCAACAACGAGTCGAAATTATTAAAATTTACTACCGAAATTCGGAGTCAATGGTCTCAACTTTTAGAGCGCTACGTCCAATTTATGGTCGTCATAATCGTCCTAGCAGATCAACAATTGAGCGTCTAGTGGAAAAATTTGAGTCCACAGGCACAGTATAAAAGGTTCCCGTGCCAATGAGACAAGGAAGTGCCCGTAGTGTCGAGAATATATCTGCCGCTGAGACTTCAGTTGCAGAAAGCCCAAATGTGTCTCTCACACGTCGTTCTCAAGCGTTGGGCATCTCTGTGACGTCGCTGTGGCGAATTTTGCGAAAAGATCTTGGCCTATATCCTTACAACATTAAATTGACGCAAGAACTGAAGCCGCTTGACCACCAGAAGCATCGCATGTTCGTGAATTGGGCTGGCAACAACTTGAAAATGATTCGGATTTTCATCGAAAAATCATCTTCAGCGATGAGGCTCATTCCTGCTGAATAGCTCCGTCAATAAACAAGTCATCTTTGCATCCCGAAAAAATTACGGTTTGGTGTGGTTTATTGGCCGGCGGCGTCATTAGACCGTACTTCTTGTCAAGTCTATGGTCTATGCCAACAAACCAGCGACGATTGATGAACTTCGTACGAATATCGAACGTGATATTGCATCAGTATCGGCCGATTTATGCTTGAAAACCGCCGAAAATTGGGTTCAGCGTCTGGACTTCTGCAAGCGTGCCCGTTGGGGCCAAGAAATCGAAAGAAAAGAAATCGATTTCCATACATAATGGCATCGAACGTACTTTCACAGGAATAAAGAATTTCATAGACATCCAAAACCGTTTTTAAAAAAACTTTTGTAGCGCTCTTATTGAAAAACCCTTTACATGGTGGCCTCGTCTGTAGAAAAAGTTGGCAACAGTAGAAGAACAACTAAAAAGTTGGAGAAGCACGAGATCTAAGTAAAGCTATTCTTCTATTACCTTGGAAATAGGAGTAGGCGATATCAATAGGGAAGAAGAAATACGGGGGCCGCTGGTCAAAGCGAACAGAACTTATTTAGTCTTTGAAGACCGACGATGCTGATAAGCTTCACTTTATCTAATGTATTCTTCATATAATACTACAAATCATCAGTCTAATATGTGCACACGCTCCTACCAAAGATGCCGAGGAGTCTAGCAAGGAGGAGGAGGACCTCCTGGATAGAGCCTACAGAGCCTGTCCAGAGTACGACGTCGAAACCGTACTAGGAGACTTCAATGCAAAAATCCTATGTCATGCAAAAACAACCGAGCCACATCTCTGCTTAATGTTGCATTAAAAATCGTAAACGTTCTGCAACACAATAATCGGCACGTACCAGTGTGGCTTTAGGCCAGGCAGAACATTGATAGACCAAATATTCACACTGAGGAAAATCCTGGAAAAGACCAATGAATTTCAAGTCGAACCCCACCATCTTTTCATCGACTTCAAAGCTGCTAATGATAGTATCCACCGCCAACAGCTTATGATGGCGATATCTGAATTCGGGATCCCGAACAAACTGATCCAGTTGTGCCGCATGACGCTGAACAATACGCAGTGCAGTGTGCAAATGGGTAACAGCTCATCCGAGTTGTTTCAAACATGCGTAAGGCTTAGATAAGAAGATGCGCTGTCATGTGATTTCTCCAACATAGTCCTGGAGCAGATAGCGCGCAAGGCAGCTGTGAGCACGGAAAACACTATCTTCTTCAACAAATTTACCCAGCTCCTAGGCTATGCGGACTACAAAGACATAATAGGTCGATCCAGGAGAATTGCGCTTGAGGCCATCACAGCGATTGAAGAACAGGTTAGTGGAGATCCGATGAAGAATTATCCTAGCGAGCCGCTGCTACTTCGGTTCGGCAAAACAACTGGGTTCAAAACTCCTCACTCGTAAAAAAAAGTGTCTGCTTTATAAAACTTTGATTTTACCAGTCCTCCTCTCGGCGCGAGTGTTGGACGATAAGTAAAAGGGGAATCGTTACTTGGCATTTTCGAAAGAATAATTTTTCGACGGATTTACGGTCCAGTATGCGAATGGAGAAGAAGGTTCAACCGCGAACTCTAGGCAGGGGCTGTACCGAGATGTGGATGTAGTTTAGAAAGCCAAGAAAAGGCGACTACATTGGCTCGGCCACATCGAGCTAATGGACGACAACGCTTCAGCCAAGAAAGTGTTCTCATCCCAGCCCCCAGGTTTGAGACGACAAGGAAGAGCGAACCTACGGTACAAGGACCAAGTGACTGCGGCGAGCTCTGGCGAGCGCTTGGTTTTGGCGACTGGAGAGTGCATGCGAGGAACAGTTCCCGATGGAAGGCTGCAGTATCTCAGGCTGAGTTCCTTCATGGATTGGGAGCCGGTTAAGTTAGTACATGGATTCTATTTTTTATGGGTTTATTTGACCTTTCCTCTTCCTCGACTCAAATCTGCTACTGACTTTACTCAATTACATAGACTTCGATGTAAATGAACGAAAACAAAATAACAAAAGAAAAAATGTTTACTTGAGTCCCGCTGTGACTTCTTTCCAAATTCGTCTTGATTCGTATTCTTCCTGTTCAACGATTGGTCGAACTTGTTTCTTAAATATTGGAATTCGGTTTACGTCAACGAATACTTCAGTTTTCTAGAAAATTAAAAACAACAACAACAAGAATAGTTTTTGAAATTTCGCCTTCAATTTTGTCCTCTTCTTTGAAATGTGTTCCCAATTGAATTTAGTGTGTGTTTGTGTCAATACCAAATACATTAGCAATAACGGTTCTTTTCAGTTAGTTAGTAGTAGGATAGAAGTAACACAAGCATTTAATTTTCTAGACAAACAAAGTAATACTGAGTCTGGCCACAGATATTTAAGAGAGAAGTACAGATAATCGAGAGAGAGAGAGAGAGAGTGTAGTGCGAGCGTTAATATAAAATACACAATGGGGTTATTATCAAATGGAATCAAAGGAAATTTACAAGCAAACAACAATAAAAGCAGATAAATACATTGAAGCAAACAATAATTTGGGATATTACGTTTTTTGAGGACGCATCGTGCCAATGAGCTTCCATGAGGCCGCTCCATTCGCCATTGATCGTGACAAAAGGTTTCTTTTCGTTGGGCGCGAAGATCTGCAAGAGATTCAACATGTTTGCATGAATACGTTTCGATTGTAAGTCAATCAGTAATACCTCTGCTGAAATTTTATTACGTTTTCCACCGTAGAAGGGTTTCGTCAGAAATTCTATTGCCGTGTGGTAGCCAGTTTGCGGACACTTGATTTCAACGGATCCCCCCAACTCGATCCAAGGTACAGTAAGAATAGATCTGTGGGAAAGTAAAAATGACATTGAGATGAGCTTGAGGAATAGCTTGAAGACTTACCTTCCATAACCATTGGGAAAGGTTAGAATATACTCTTCGTTAAGGTCACATAGTGTTACGATGCCTTCGCCGATATTGTGTACACCGATCGATAAACCGAGAAATTTCGATTTTGTCCATACGTGGGCGGCAAAGGTGATTTTTTTGTTGTAGTGCTCTGCATAGAAAGCAGAAACTAGACAGAAATGAGAGTAGACATTAGAATTTGGTTGTAAGGAGACGGAGAATGAGTACTTGGAGGATGATGTGAGACCTGTTCGGCAAGGAAGGTTAACTGGCTGCGTTTGCACCATGGTATGGGTCCGTCTTTGACCTCTTCACTATCGGGTTTTTCACCTGAAAGGAGACACATATGTTAATGACGATGTTAGGGAGACATGACGGCCTTGTAAAGCTTACCAGGAATGTCCCAATGGCATTGAAAGACTTCACCCAAAATCGGATTGTACGGCTTCTTGGCAACAGAACTCTTGCGTCCAGCATGATAAGCACTCATATACCATCTTGTCACTTGAACAATTCGTTCCCGTGGGTCATCTATTTCAGCGATTCTACAAAAACACAAATTTTAGCTATCTGCCACACAAAAAACACTCAAAACTCACTTCAAAAACAAATCGGGATGAGCAAAGTAGTCAGCATACATTTCCAAGAGGGATCTCCTCTCCAATATGAACGTCGGCAGCACCACCTTTGTCAAGTCCATGCCTATTTTCACCTGCGACAATATATGCGATACCATCGAACCATGCGATTCCATTGAAATGCTGGTATCCTCTTCCTCTTCGTAAAGTGCGTCGTAGTCAATACTGCCATCGGAACGTAATGGAATGGGGCAACCACGTCCATCGACATTGGTGGTGGGCGATTGGACTGGTGGACTGAAACGTTTTTCATTTTGTGTTGTCAGCGATTCGGCGTCGAAGGACAATGCCGTTGCCGTTGAGTATTCCTCACTTTCGGACGGCACCGGTAGTCCTGTGGAATTGGCATCGTTGCTTATGGAACCAGTGGCTGATGCCCCAGCGGGTGTTGGTATGGATGGTGATGTTTCGTGCGTTGGAGAGGTATCGAGGGAGAATCCTCTGGTCGCGCTGGAAATTCAACAGAAATTTTAAATTATATGTTTTGTTGGACAGAGAAGAAGTTATAATAATTCAAGGTCCTTTATTTGACTTTGCGTCCACATTGAAGTGTTAATTAACTCACGCCCCACAGACCTCAGTCGACAAAAAGGAAACTTTTCCACGTTAACCGGGTGAACTTCTCTAGAAAGTTGTTTTCTTGTTTGGAAGTAGAAAAAACCCCTTTTCATTCCATTCTCGATTTTATTGCTCTGTTTTATGGCATTTAATCTCGTTGTCATTTAACCTGATTCTGGTTTTATTTTATTGCTTTGCCTTGCCACTGTGTTAGACACCAGAGTGGGTTTTGGCCAGTCAATAAATTTATACTGCGAACTTGTGCGGTGACTTTGGGGAAGATTAAGTGGAATCTAGTGGAGGAATTGATTTTCATGCTTTCCTCGGGATTGGGTGAGAACAAGTTTTTGCTCGAGAGAGGATGGGAAACCTATAAATTTCGCAGTGATTTATCTTAACCACTTTCAAAACTAAATCCGCAACAAAATAGATGTATATTTTCTGCTAGGAATAATACATTCATCTATTCATCATATTCGACGACACTTATGGGCAGAAGGACATATTTAATCAATACAACAACCGAACCAAATTAAAAGTAAATAGTTCTGTTCGTTTACTCCCTAAAACTCCCAAAGTTTTTGTAAGTTCTGTCAGTTTTGAAGCATCTCAACATCCATAAAGGAACATGGCGATCTCCTTATCAATCAACCGTCAACCGGCAACATTGCGATTGACGGAAGGCACTTGTCCAGCATTCTAGGTGTTGGAACTTTCCGAGGAGCCTACCTCGTCGTAGCCAAGGTAGTGCTACGAATATCCCGACAAAGGCCAAAACAAGGAAATGCTGCGAGAAAAATCGACGACGGACGGCTACAATCGCAAGAGATCGCCAGATTTTTCTCTGATCTGATTCTCTGAGTGTCATGTAACCTCTTAAGAAGTCATATGCCGCCAACATCAAGTATCGAAAACCAGAGGCAAAAATGTCAGATAGCAATTAGAGATGCCGCCTCTAATGTGCTAAGTTTCATACAGGTTTCATGCCCACAGACCTATGCAGCCAAGCAGGAGCATATAGAGCTGCGCTGCATAGAAGGACAAGAGCTGCTCGTGAGCTCTATGAACAAAAGAGGAGAGAGGAACGCCGAGCCGGCTTCTCAGGAGAAAAAAGAGGGAGCATGAGAAGCGTCAGATGGAGGATGTTGAGAGAGCCAACAGAAGGAGTGAACTTAGGATTTTTTATCGGAAGATAAAACAGCTATCTCTAAATCATCGAGCAAGAACCGATGCCTGCAGAGATAAACAAGGGAACATCATAGTAGAAAAGCAGTCGATGCTTGAGATTTGGGAAGACCTCTTCTAGACTGTATAACGGCGACGACGAACAAAATCTCGCCGTCAGGCAGGAGCCATTAATGGGGCACAATTAAAAAAAAAAAATTGTTTAATGGGGCACGATTATAGCCAACAATTCCGTGAACCCGACATAGAAGAAGTGAAGAGGGCAATATTACGGCTGAAATATAACAAAGTCGCTGGAGCAGATGGTCTAGCTGTCAAGCTGTTTAAAGCAACAGGCGACGATCTACAAGATAGGATAAGGTCGAAAGAATGCATGCCCGATTAATGGAACCTCAGCATTGTTTGCCCGATCCTGAAGAAGGGAGATCCTCTAAACTACGCCAACTACAGAGGAATCAGCCTTCTTAACATTTTCTACAAGATCCTCTCTGTCGTAAATCGTAATATGTGAACGTCTGAAGCCTTTCGTCAACAATCTGATTGGTCCTTATCAATGTGGCTTCAGACCAGGAAAGTCAACCATCGACGATCATGGAAAAAAACCTATGAACTCAAAATCGATACCCATCACCTTTTCATCGATGTTAAGTCCGCGTAGGACAGCATCTACAGAGACGAACTGCATAAGGCTATGTCTAGTTTTGGATTCCTTGCCAAGCTCGTTCGCTTGTGCAAACTGACGATGGAGAACTCACGCTGCGCCATCAAGCATGGCAACGAGCTTACGGAATCATTCGATGTCAAAAAAGGATTCAGACAAGGCGATGAACTGTAATGCGATTTCCTTAACATCGTTCTTGAGAAGATATTGCAAAACTCCACCGTCAACACCAGAGGCACTAATTTCCAAAAGTCTGTTCAACTTCTCGCGTACGCCGATGATATTGATGTAATGGGAAGAACACAGCGTGATGTCAATGTCGCCTTTGTGAGAATTGAGACAAAAGCGGCAAAAATGGGTTTAGCGGTAAATGAGGGAAACACCAAGTAGGTATATGCTGTCTTCGAGGAAGGACACCCAACACCGACGACGCGACGGCTCGGAGAGAACGTCAAAATAGACGCATACAACTTAACACGGGCAGTAACACCAGCGCCGAGATCAGACGAAGAATAACTCTTGCTAATCGCTGTTTCTTTGGACTAAGAATGTAATTGAGTTGAAAAGCCTGCTCTCGAACAACTAAGGTACTAACACCATCGTCATCGCAGTCTTGCTGTAGATATGGTACAGAAGCGTGGAGATTGACAAAATCGGATGAATATGCCTTAGGCTGTTTCGAGAGGAAAGTTCTTCGGGTCATCCCGTGTGCATTGATGGAGAATGGAGAAGAAGATCCAACAGCGGACTTTACGGGTTGTACAACGACAGGGACCTAGCCCAGAGACTCAGATGGCTCGGTCATTTAGAGCGGATGGACACCAATGCTCCGACCCGGTAAGTCTTCTACACTTTTCCCGAGGGATGTAGAACGAGAGGAAGACCGCGACTCGATCTAGGGACCGGGCTGACTGGCGGAGACGTTTGGTTGAGGCCCAAGTCCACAACGGACTGAAGCGCCACCTTAAGTAAGCATATATCTCCGCTATGCACCTAGCACCTAACAGTGTTGTTTTTACTCATTATTCTTTTTCAGGGACTCTCGGGTTTTTGCTATAAAAACGGCGCAATCAAGCGCTAATTCTGTTCCGTGGGCAGCGTCTGCCATGGACAGCCATTTCTACCTAACTGACAGGTAGGTGTAGGTTTTCTTTCGAAATTTGAATACAGTTATTTTTCCTATTTTCTCAAATGAGGACAACATGGAGACAATTATGAATGTTGTCTATTTGTTTCGCCAGTAAAAATTTTATTCGGGCGCCAAATATATTTGTGTGTTCATTTGATCTATTGACAAAATTCATTTTACTCTCGAACCAAAAATCCTTAATGTCCAAGTTCAAGGCAAACCGATTAGAACTTTCATTTTGAGTGTGGGTTTCTTTTTTGCTGCTGGTCATGTTTACGAAGCATAAAGTTATCGACCATTTGAGTCAATTCGTTTGAAAAAAAAGGATTCTTGGAATGTGTATCAAATATTTTATTTGTCCCTTTATTGTTGTTCTAAAAAAAAAGGACACTAAATGTGGGTCGGAAAGAAACAGTATAAACAAAGTTTGAAACTATTGTTGTGTGCAGGGTTTTCCTGTTGGCATGGGTCCATTGTTTTCTCACTCCACAAAAAATACATAAATTCAGAAAATCAATAAATTTTGTTTGTTATCCCTTCAAGGGGTTTTTATGGGGTAATTCTCTGAATGCTCTTAACATGATGAGTGCCATATTAAACATTATCTTCTGTTGCAGGTTGGGGCTTATAAGTAGCCTTCCGGCTTTCAAAACATTGAACTCGATAACACTTTTGTGTACCATGGCTAGGCTAGCTTATGTAAAACAGTTTAATTTTTGTTCTTCAAAAACATTTCCGAATAAAGGAATCCTTTTTGTAATTTCCTTTCTATTTTCCAATCCATTTGGGATGGAAACCATTATTTCTTTTTTTGGTTCTATTCCATCCTTCGTCTTTTCTAGGGAAATTTTGTTTTAATATTTAATAATGGCGTCTTGGGTCTGATTTCGAGCCTTTATATCAAATATTCATAAATGGACACGAACGAATCCCGAAAATACCTGGATATTCAGATTTAGTGCTGCTGCTTTGATAAATTGAATTGAGGATATTTGATATTTTTTTCAGTAAAACAAATCCGGTAAAACGGCCCGGTCCCAGATTTGAATGAAGGGTCTTGTGTCTTTTTGTTTTTAAAATAAAAAGGTTTTGCGATAGTGACAGTGACAGATACAATCATTTGATGTAATTATGCATGGTCTCCTTTAAAAATGATACACCGACGACGGTATGTTAAAATAACGCATGTAGCAATCTTGTGGGTAAGGTTTTCGAACTTGTTTTGAAGCCTTAGAAACTATTACTTAACTCGATGTATTGAATTCATCCTGACAACACTATTTTAACTGTAAGCCATTTTGTCAGTACCGATCAGAAAGAAGAAATGAGAAAAAAAACCCTGCGAAGGAAGAAAAGAGCATCCGCAGTTTCTCAGCTCAAATATCTAGAAGAGTCTCGGGCCAAGAACAACACCCGACGTTTCTTTAAAAGGTCGAAGCAATTAGCTTCTGCTTTCAGAACCGGGACACAGGCTCTTCGAAACGGTGAATGAAACCTAGTCACCGAAGCAAAGGGAATCGTAGATGTTTTCAAGCAGCACTTCCAGCAGCTGCTGAATGCGCATAATTTCGAAAGAGAAGCAAGACCAGTCAATGAAGACCCAGTCCCAGCCCCTAGCACAGAAGAGGTAGAAAGAGCCATCCAAAAGCTAAAAAATAACAAGTCCGCCGGGTCCGATGGCATACCTGCGGATTTCTTTTATATATGGAGGAGGTGAGGCAGATCATGGAAAAGACCAACGAATTTCAAGTCGAAACCCACCATCTTTTCATCGACTTCAAAGCTGCTTATGATAACATCCACCGCCGATGTCTGAATTCGGGATCCCGAACAAACTGATCCAGCTGTACCACATGACGCAAAGCAAGTTTCATTCATGCGCAGGGTTTAGACAAAGAGATGCGATGTCATGTGATTTCTTCGGCATAGTCCTAGAGCAAATAGTGCGCAATGCATGTGTGAGCACGGAAAACACTATCCACCCAGCTCCTAGGCTATGCGGACGACATAGACATCATCGGTCGATCTAAGAGAGCTGTGCTTGAGGCCTTTACAGCGATTGAAGAACAGGCGAAACTCGTTGGTCTTGAAGTGAATGAGGACAAAACGAAGTACATGCTATCAACAAATAAAACATCTGTCCACCCCCTAGCACAAAACGTCACTGTTGGTTGCAGCAATTTCGAGGCAGTTAAGGAGTTCACCTACCTTGGAACAAAAACCAATCCGACAAACGACACCTTAGTGAAGATCTAACGAAGAATTACCCTTGCGAACCGCTGCTGTTTTGGTTTGGCAAAACAACTGGGTTCAAAACACCTCACTCGAAAGACAAAGTGTCTGCTTTACAAAACTTTCATTTTATCAGTTCTACTCTACGGCGGCGGCGGCGCCGAGTGTTGGACGATAAGTAAAAAAAGGGAAATTGATACTGGGCACTTTCGAAAGAAAAATTCTTCGACGTATTCGGTATGCGAACCGCGAACTGTACGAGCTGTACCAAGATGTGGATGTAGTCCAGAAAGCCACATCGAGAGAATGGACGACAACGCTCTGGCCAAGAAAGTCTTCTCATCGCAGCCCCAAGATTCGAGACGACAAGGAAGACTGAACCTACGGTACAAGGACCAAGTGACTTCGGATGCCAGAGCGCTTGGTTTTGGCGACTGGAGAGTTCATGCGAGGGACCGTACCCGATGGAAGGCTGCAGTGCCTCAGGCTGAGATCCTTCATGTATTGAGAGCGGGTTAAGCAAGTATTCATCATAAAAAAGTATAAGAGCGTGTAACTGACTTTATTTTTGAAATTAAAATACATCGAGTTTTTCTATTTTTGAAATCTCACAACATGAAGACGATTATGACTGTCGTCTCTTTGTTTCGCCATTCCGTGTTACTAAAGCGCGTCAGAAAATCATAATGGGGAGAAACCTTGCACCAAGTTATTTTACCCTACCCTCAGGAAGGAACACACATTTTGTATCAAACTGACTTCAAAACAGAAGCGTGAACAAATATTACCCTTCAAAACTCTAAAAATTCTAAAAACGTACACATTCCCTCCCCTCTCTCTTCTAAAAACAGAACAAAGACAAAACAAAAAAAAAATCAATAGAGAAACAAAGTTTCCACAATCTAATCTAACGAGTTCATCTTTGAACTTGTCTCCAAAGAGCACCGAGAAATAGTCTCCAAGGCATCAAAAACTCCTGTCATTAGCCAAACTAGAAATTTCCAACTCCAGAGTGTAGAATGTTGAGTGCAACTCCAAAGCATTTCAAACAATAGCATTTTTCTTGCACAAAGTAAAAGTTTGCAGCCCTTTGGGGCTAGAATACCGTCGTCGTCATATACCATTAAAATAATTTGTCTACGAAATTATTTTCATACGAGCACATGCTCACAAGCCATAACGTGGGGCAGAACCTACGTCATGGCATGGAATTCTCCTTAAATTTATGTTTCGTAGTCAAATCACCATGCAGTACATTGCCTTGCGAGTACATGAAAAAATAATAAGAAAAAAAACAACAACACAATCAAAAATATTCAATATTCCGCACCGGCGAATAGATACCGGTGGCGTATACGTAACATTTTTTTTATCGCATTTTCCTAAAGACACTGAAAAATTCGATAAAAACTCACATCGGCTCGGGTCATCGATTAAAAACAAAAATCCTAAAAATAATTGACATTTCTATTAAGAAAAAGTCACAGGACAAAAGGGAAACGAAGCTCTTCTAAGAAAACATTCCCAAGACCCAAATGAAATTTCTGAACAAAATTTTCGTCAAAAATATTCTCCATAATCTTTACCCTTTCCGCTGCTCTCAATGCGAAAAAAGTTCCGTTGGAAACCAAAAAGCAAAAAAAAAAAAAGGAAAAGTTCAAGTGATGCTTCTGGAGGCTAAAACAATTTTCCCATACATGAAGGCTTCTTTACACCCAACAGCATGGTTGCCACCCCCATTTCCTCCTCTATTCAAACTTTTTTCTTTTTCTTTATTGCAAACAGTTCTGGGTTAAGGGGTGATTCAGAAAACGAGGTGGATCGTTCGAAATAGATGAAAACAACAAAAACACATCACGAAGAATTTTATCTTACCTAAAGCTGACTTTCCGGACGAACCATTTCTTGAGCATTTTTGCTGCCTCAGCGGTATGATTACAGATTAATTGGAAGAGTAGATTCAGCGAGATACAAAAAAGAAAAACACTAAATTAACTCGTCGGCCGTTGGATTGGATGGAAGAGCAGGGAGGAAGCAAAACAAATTACATCACTGGCACACAATTTTGATTTTCTCTTTTCCTTTTTTTTTGCTTTTATCAGGGTAATCACTCAATATTTTGACTGGTTATCTACACTTTGACTTTCAGCTGTCATAATCCTTTACGAATTGTCCATTTAATTGCACATATTTTTGTGTTTTTTTCTTTTTGGTTTTTGTTGTTGCAAATGAGATTTATCTTTTCATCGATAAAACAATGGAATCACGAATATGGGTAAAGAAAAAAAGAGGAAAATTGTAACAGTTGTGAAAGCCAGAACCATTCACCCACACACACACAATGGCACTGGCATTCTCCTCTGCTTAAATCTACTCACTTCATCGCAACTGTTTCATGAAAATTTAATTGAAAAAATAAAATTTATACACAGAACGAAAAAATATGCAAAATAAGAAACAAAAAAGAGGCAATTTCGAGAGATAAAGTACGCACCACGACGAACAAACAGAAAAATTGTAATAAAACGGCGGAAAAACTGTGCGAAATGGATATGAATTCGAAACAATTGGAATCACAGACGCGGCGCGGCGCCAGTCCTTAAATCCGGAAAATTCCTTAAATTTTAAAGCTAATCCAGGGCAAAAAAAGGACTTTTTTGTGAACAGACGAGCGAGACGGTTTGTCCCCCGGATGATGATGCGATTTAGTGTTTCTCAGCACAGAGTGATTGTACGGTGCGAAATGCCAAAACAGACTGGATAATAATATTTTGGTTGTATTGTGGCAGAGTTTTATTTGTTTTGGAGAAGGATTTTCCGTACAAAAGCTATACGTCTGTCGATATCGAACGAGTAGGTAATGCCTTGGAGTTAAGAGAAGGAAATCCTTTGCTCTCTTGGGTTAAGAGAGTGATGGGTACACTGATGAAAATTGTTGGGTTCGAGAAACAATGAGTTGAGGTATGGTCTGTCGTAGATTTGGATTGAGTATGCATGCAATGGGGGTGTAGGGATACGTTTGAGGTTATTTGAAGATGAACGAAATTTAATTTAATTTTCTTGGATTTTATTTTGACATTTTTACATGCGAGACTCAAAGAGGAATTATAGAACCTCCTGGATGGAAGCCTAGAGGCTTGTCTGGAGTAAAGACGCACTTTCATCGACAGGTAGAGCCTCAATTATGCCGATTCTGGACGGCTTAGTAGAGAAGCACTTTGCTCGACAGGTAGTGCTTCCTTCATGCCGATTCCGAACGACTTAGTAGAGAAGTACTTTTATTGACAGGTCGAGCTTACTTGGTGCTGATTCCGAACGACTAATAGAGAAGCAATTTTGTCGACAGGCAAGCTTCATTTATGCCGATCCCGCGAAGCTTAGTAGAGAAGTACTCTCCTCGACAGCTAGAGCTTTCTTTATGTCGATTATGAACGGCTTAGTAGAGAAGCATTTTCTTCGAAAGACTGAAATTTCACTACAAAGACATGCTGATGAGGATGACTGATGTGGTGAATCAGTGATTCTGCTGTGACCGTTCTCTTTGTTTATTTTGTCATAAATTCTGTTCTAATTGTTTTCGCTGCTGTAAAATTTATGATCGACTTCTTTTTGGCATGATTTTCCTCCGAAATTCCAGTTGGCTGTTTTATGAACTCAACAAGCATTGTATTTATAGATAAATAATTAAAAACAAAAACAAGCCAAAAACATTAATTAATTTCGTCTGGCTGGCCAAGTATAACAGTCCCCCTTTCACTCTCCGTCTATCTCCAAAAACTCATTGGATTGTTTCCATCATTTCAATGGAATCAAACCAAGCGTTTTGATCCAAATAAAAGAACATTCTCTTCAATGCCGGAGGCAGAGGACTAAATCAATAAAAGATAAATTCCACAATTGCGAAATATCTCCTCGCTGTACACAATTATTGAGAAACGATTAAATTTATTCTAATCAAAACATTCCATTTCCAAGTCGAAGACTATGACGACGTTGACGGACGCGTGTAGGCAACGAAAGGAAATGCAAAACGAAAACAGTTCAAAGCTCCAACCAAATGCGTGCCACTAGACACACAAACAAAAATTTGAATTCAAAATTAAAACAAAAGTAAACACAAAAACAAAAAAACGTAATCGGGTTAACATAATTTAATCCAAAGTCATGTGTGCGTGTTCTGGCTTCGTCTGCTTGCTCCTTGGGTCTTGCTTTTGTCTACTCACTTTGATCACTTTTTTTGGTTAAAAAAATAAAAATAAAAGTTTGTATCTCGTTGAATTATTTAATTAGTAAGGCACTGCGGAGTGGGACTCAAATAGATTTACCACTGGATTAATAAACTAGTGTCGACTGCAGACACGATGGGTTGGATAACGACGTTTCGAATTGAGTGATTGCTCTTCCGCTCTTTTTTGTTTTTTTGTAGTTTGACACAACTTTTAACATAATTTGTCTGCGTTAACTTCAAAGAATTTTGAAATTCCATGCTTCCGCAATCCATTAGTATACTATGGAAGAGACATTCGGGAAGAGTGGGGAAGCGAGTTTTAACTCAATTTTGATACCAAAAAGATTTATGGATAGACGTCACATTGTGTGTGCAATTTTTAAAGAGAATCACAAGGCAATAATGGAGAATTTTGAAGAGAGAATTAAAAGGACGATGATTAATGGAGGAGCACGCGCAGTGCTCCAAGATAAAAGGACAATAATAACCGATGCCTTTGTATGCCAGGATTGAAGTGCTAAAAATAGAGTTAAGGCTAGAAACATATTTAACAACCAATATAAATAAATTCATTGAACGGGGCTTAAGGAGTCAATTATTAGGAATTTCGCCAAGTCATGTAGTTATCAATCGATTTAAGGTGTACATGGCGATAAAAAAAAAACGTTTTTTCTTCATTTTTTGTGGTGAACCCCTTAAGCGGCATGGAACCTCTACTATGCCTACGCGCCATTGTGTTCAGTTTCCGGAGATGTGTTTCAGCTCCCTTCAACTGATTTCTCCTCCTCCACCATGTGTTTCTCGGTCTCCCAGTTCTTCTTCCTGCGTGTGTGAGCAGATTCCACTGCATTGCTTGATTTGCAATGCAATCGTTACCTTTGCAATAATGTTTTGAAACATTGCAATGGGCTGAGTCGAATTAACCACGTTGCTTCGTGACTATAATTTGGGCCATAACAATAGAGTCAATAGGTACCTGACCTTTCATTCGATGAATTCCACATTGGTTATTCGATTGGGCCAGAAAATCCTAAGTATGTTGCGAAGAGTTATTGTTGGAATTTAAAAAAATGGGTGCTGAGTGATGTATATTTCCAGAATTTTCACTTGGCTGTTAGCCGCACAGGGAGGTATTAGCGTTTTGATTAAGATGCATATAAGTGTGTGCACCAGGGTTGTTAACACTCCTCCTTGGTATTACCGCCTGTGGGTTACCGTTTTCTCCAGCCTTAACATCAAGAACTGCCAATCTCACCTTTCTGCGTTTGGACAAAATCACTTCGGGCCTGGCCATCTTTGAAAATTATCGTTCTTATTACACGTTCTTATTGGACAAGCAATTCCTTGGAAACAGTGTTTCGTTTACAAGCACAATGTCAATCTTTTTAATTGGCTTCACGGGAGCAAACCACTTGGTTCACCTGTTAATCGTAGGAAGATACTCCTTTACCCAGTGCTTCCAGAAGCATTCCGCATACTGCTGCGATATAAGCAAATTCCTTTTAAGTGCCGTAGTGCCATTGTCGAGTACTGCAGGCGGCTTGCTGCCAATCGAAGATCCCAAGATATAGTGATTGAGAGTTAAGGCTTTCATCGTCTATAGGAAGATAGTTTGAAGGACGAGAATTGAAAATATTTTCAACCTCTATAAGCATACTTCGTAACAATTCATCCGATGGGTTCCTAATCGGCATTATATCGTAGAGATAGGTTATCACTGACCTCACAAGCCTTTCCCAATTGCCCCCCATATGTGGTGACCCTTGTGGAATGAAGCTCCATTTAGTGTCTGTTGTTGTGAATGTTTCTACCAATCTGTCAGTGTTGACTTCTTTCAGCGCCTATTTTAGCTCTCGCTCAGTACCATAGAAATTGGTTCCATTATCGCTGAAGATCTTGATAGGGACACCGCGTCTTGCCATGAAATTTCTAAGCGCCAAAATGCAGGAGTCCGTTGAAAATGAGTGAGCGATCTCGAGATGAACGGCCCTGATGGACAGACAGGTCAATAGGACTCCCCAACGTTTTTTAGTTCTTCGAAGAATACTCACATCATAGGTCCGAAGTAGTCGACTCTTACGAATGAAAGTGGTCGACCGAATGAAGCTACTCGCGCTGGTGGGAGTTGAGCCATCATAGGAAGTTGTGTTTTGGCTCTGGTGTTTTTACAGAGTTGACAATTTTTTCTAACCAAACTCAAGGTAGATCTTGATTGACTGATGTGAAATTTTTGTCGCATTTCGTTCATCACGGTTTCATGGTTTCAGTGATGATGAGTTTGGGAGAATAATTGGCTTCTTGACGTCTTCGCTAACATCGGCGCAGGACTTTATCTGCATCTACGTATGGACACAGATTATAAATTACGCTACTTCTTTCAACAGGCTTGCTGCAGTCTACGATTTCATCCAGGTACTCACTAGCTGGAGCCTCTCGGAATAACTCAGTCTCGGTGCGCCGGAGTTTTTCTTTCTCGAGATGTCCTTTTTTCCGCTGATGGATTACACCAAACCTCCCTTCATATTTCTCGATAATAGTATTCTCTTTGAAGCGCAAGACGGTTTTTAAAAGTCGTCTCCAGCGGAAATTGTCTTCACGATGCAAGTGGTGTAAGTTCACAAAACATGTTTTTAGCTTCTCGACTGTGAATCACCGACTGGTTGCCTTAAACTCTGGTATTCTCTGCCACTTCGTGCCTTCGTCAGCAACATTCAGCTTGGTGGAAATCCATCTCCAGTCGAATATCTCTGTGAAGTCTAGTATTTAACTTACGCAAAAGGCTACGAAGGGTTTATATTTGCGATGATCTGACCTTCCAACTGAGGACATTTTTAGAGTCAGACCAAAAGAAGTACTGAGAGATTTTGACTGTGTGAGATTCTGTTCTTTGCAAACCGTACGCTTGAAGATCAAGTTTCGGAATTGATAGCCTTTTAAGTGGAGCTACTCTTGTCTTAGGTATGCAGCTTTCTTGTGATGGCTGAAGTAACTTTCTAGGTACTGCATCCATAAAGCAACAAAGAGAGGAAAATATTGATTTGGGAGTATGGTCGTGTTCCGAGGCTGATCATTAATGTTTTACCGGAATTGAATCTCAGCCCCACGACTGTCATTTTATGCAGATCCATGGAGAGTAATCAAGAACTGTCCGCGTTATCTTGGTGGTTTAAATAGGATGACAAAGTCAATTGAATCCCTTCGTCAAACTGCGGGCAGTACTCGCTTATCACCAGCAAAAACAACATTGGCGACAGAATAGAGCCTTGCCTGACACCGCTGTGGATTTCAAAATCGTCCGCCAACTAACCATGATGCAGAACTTCACACTTTGATCCGTCATATGTTGCTTTCATAATACCAATTCGTTTTTCTGGCATGCCTCTCCTCTGTTAAGCTATCAAAGGCCTTTTCGAAGTCGATAAAGTAACCTTGGAAATCACGAGTGGAAGCCGGAGAAACTCAATAAACTTGGTATTTGAAGCTGGATAGCTTGCTAGTGGCCGAGCTGAGCGAAGAGTCCTTGTTCCGGCATCTTAACTTAGTAGGCCGGTATTTAAAAGATAAAAAGAACATGAAACGACTATTTTCGAATTTTACTAGAGTTTATAACTTCATCAGTATTCACATCATCACCATCTTTGAACCAATTCTTTGTACAGAACACATTGCACAAGACTTATTCCCTCTGTTCAACATTTGCTAATTTGTTTTGAAACAAAATGTTGGCAACTCAATAAAAAATTATGCACTTCAAAGTGTTATTCCATTTGCATTCTGACATTTGTAACGAAGTTACAAATTGAGAACGAAAGCAAAACAACAACACACAACATGCAGAGTGCAGAATGAAACAACAACAAACACACGAACAACGAAAACAGACAAGCAGCAACACAGAAGTTACATGGTCGCATGTGCAACTGCATGATTGCTACTTTTCTGTCTTCTTTCAATTCACTCCTACTTGTTACTCGAAATATATCAAGTAGGAGTGATATCGAACATGAAAATCAGAATTCATTCGGTCGTCGACCGTCAAGGTGCTCTGTGCAATAACTATTTTTATTCAGAGCATTCCTGAGGTATCTTGGTTAACGCCATAAGAAGACTCGAATAAAGTTTTGCTTCGGCCTTATATCGCCTTGACTAGGGATTAAATCACAATTTTTCGTCAAGGCTAGGGAAATTATCCAACTGTAGGTATCGCTTCGACTAGGGATTGAATCGCATATACTGTTGAGGCTAAGGGAATACCCCACCGTAGGCTCGTCTCGACTAAAATCCCATGTACCGTGGAGATGAAGACTAGGGAAATTATCCCACTGTAGTAGGTATCGCCTACGCCTAGACTAGGGATAAATCACATCTTTCCGTCAAGGTTAGGGAAGTTATCCCATTGTAGTATTAGTAGTTTTGTTCCGACTAGGGAATGAATCCCATACACTGTCCCACCGTTAAATTCCTAGTACTCGGGATTGAATCCCATCCGCCGCCGTTTGTTCTGGGAATTCGCCGCCGTTTATAATCTTTCTTACTTCAATTTATAAATTTGAATCGAATCTTTCTTTAAAACCCGAGTTTTATTTTGTACTTTTCTCGGAGAAACCTGGACCCGCTGACCTACCTCAGCTGAGAAAAACAAAAGAACATCACACTTCACACATTACATCACTAGTCACTTGATGTTTCGACCACAACTAAGCCCAAAACCGCAACTAAAAATAAACCATTTCATTGCTAGTCACAGTTACTTACTACAATGGAATCAAATCCGATGCTATCTCTGACGTATTACTAATCAAACTGATTTTCATTTGTAAATTCTTCAGTAAATTCATCTCTCAACACAATTTTCGAACTCAATAATAACAAAAAAACACATAAATCTCCCGCGCTATAAATGAAATGATTCACTGGCATATAGACACCATGTTTTCAGCTGTTTCTGTTTCTGTTTCTGTTTCTGTGACTAGACAGACGCAGTCATAAAATGAATATTCTAATTTGAGGTGAAGAAGATTAAACAAAAAGGAATAGAAAATATAGAAAATCTCAGGGCGTACAAGAAGAAGAGCACATTATGATTGAATATTTGTATCGGAAGATGGCAAGTGCATTGCTCGTTCGCCCCGTTGCGTTGTTGTGACGAAAATAAAATCAGCACTTGCCACAGATAAAAAGAAATCGACTCTGTTCGAGCTATTACTTTGGGTACAAGTGCGGGGGGTTTAAAATTGCACAAGATTTCTGTTTATTTCTAAAGGTGGGTACTTACCAGCTCATTGGAGAAGTGGCTTGACTCGTAAAGGGATCATCGTTGGCGTCATAGAAATCGTCCTCACCTTCAGAACTTGAATAGGATGTTTCTGGTACTGTGAGCGTTAGAAGTTGATTGTTTACTGAAATACAAATGGAAAAGGGTTTTTATTTGTTTCGTTCAATGTGGGGGAGATGCTTTCGAATGCAACTAATGTCTCACATATAACTGGCCAAGAAGCAAACATTTTGTGGCATTTACGAGAGTTCTAAACTCATTCTGCAGCTATTCCCCCAAGCCCAGACTTTAAATTTAAGTATTTAATTGCAATTAATCGATGGATGTACCTACTTCTATTAAACATAGGGTTGTTTTTTAGTTGAAAATGCATCACTTTGCCCTGCTCCGAAGCAATAACCCGAACAATTGACGTCTAAATGGTCTCAGACCATGCAAACTTTCGATAACATCCGTATCTTAACTGACCAATCGCGTGCTTGAGAGTGTCTGCCTATCTGACAACGAAAATATCCCCAGCCAGGTCGCTCTCAAAGCACTTCACTCGATTCTACAAAACTGTTGTTCATAACTCATCGAATTGGTTGTCGGGGCACAGACCCATCTCGGAATGCTGTAAAGCTGTCAAACACCCTGAATTAGGAATTTGTCATCACAATAGAACCTCATACTGTATTTTTCAGGATGAAAAACTACGATATCTGCTACGGCGACTGCTACAGAGAACACCAACAGCGTCTGTTTGCATGTGGCTTTGTCGTTTGAGGCAGGCTATTGCAGCATGTCCTAAGCTTCAGAGCTGTCAACGAGCGCCTCACGACAATCCGCATAAAGACTACATTCGGTAACATAAGTCTAATATGCGCTCACGCCCCACAGAAGAGAAAAATGACGACACCAAAGACAAGTTCTGCGAGGTCCTCAACAAGACATACGAGCAATGCCCTAGTTTCGGCGTTAAAATCGTCTTAGGAGATCTTAACGCCAAACTAGGAAGAGAGGACATCTTTGGTGGAACAGTCAGAAAACACAGCCTGCACGAAAAAACCTCCAATAACGGACTCAGGCTTCTCGGTTTTGCAGCGGGGCGAAACATAGTAGTTTACCACATCTCAACATCCACAAGGGGACCTGGAGGTCTCCAGACCAATTAACTGATCATATTGCGATCGACGCAGGACACTCTTCAAGCATTATTGATATCCGTACCTTCCGAGGGGCAAACATCGACTCGGACCACTACCTCGTTGTAGCCAAGGTAGTGACGCAGATATCTCGACCAAAGCCAAGAACACGGAGTGCTAGAAGAAAGTATAACGTCGGACGGTTACAATCGCAAGAGATCGCCAGAGTGTCAAGTAACCTCATGAGAAGTCCGCTACAGCCAGCATCGAGTATTGAGAACCTGTGGAAAAATTGCCAGAAAGCTGCCTCTGATGTGCTGGGTTTCACTCGGCCACCAAAACGAAACCCCTGGTTTGATGATGAATGCAGGCAGGTACATGCAGCCAAGAAAGAAGCACACAAAGCAGCGCTGGACAGGAGGACGAGAGTAGTTCGGAAGCTCTTCGAGCAGAAGAGGAGTGAAGAACACAAGCTTTTCAGAAAGAAAAAGAGAGAGCATGAAAAGCCTGTAAAGACCAACAGGGAAATATGGTAGTAGAGTCACAGTCATTGCTCAGGATATGGAAGGACCACTTCTGCAGACTGTACAACGGCGATGACGAATCAAATTCCGCTGTCAGGCAGAATGAGCCGACGCAAGCCAAGATTTCCGTCTATAAATAAATAAGTAGAAAGGCGCGACAGCTCCTGAAGAGCCAAGGCCTAAGTGGCTTACTCTCATCAACAATTCTCTGAGTGCGTGTGAAGAATTGAGGGGACCTACAGTTTAACGCCGATTCCGAACGGCAGAGTTGAGAAGCACTTTTTTCATGACAGATTGATACTCTTGGAAGTTTTGTCAGTTCTTCGCAAGAGGCAGTGCCCGTGAAAGATGAAATAAAAACTTTATGGGCACGAGTAGGACTCGAACCCACGACGTTATGCTTAGCAGCCAGCGCACCTAACCACTAAGCCACGCACAGCTACAGCTAAGCCAAGATTTCCGTCTACCTGACCTTAAAGAAGTGAAGATAGCAATATCTAAGCTTAAAAACAACAACGCTGCGGGAGCTGACGGATTCACTGCCGAACTCTTCAAAGCAGCAATGATTGGTAAGGAGCATGTACCAACTCATCGGTAGAATATGGTCGGAAGAGAGCATGCCCGATGAATGGAACCCCAGCATTGTTTACCCGATCCTGAAGAAAGGAGATCCTCTTAACTGCGCCAACTACAGAGGAATCAGCCTACTTAACATCGCTTACAAGATCCTCTCTGCCGCAATATGTGAACGTCTGATTGGTCCTTATCAATGTAGCTTCAGACCAGGAAGTCAAGCATCGACCAAATTTTCACTTTGCGGCAGATCCTGGAAAACACCTAGGAACTCCAAATCGACACCCACCACCTTTCCATCGATTTTAAAGCCGCGTATGACAGCATCTATAAAGCAGAACTGTATAAAGCCATGTCCAGTTTTGGTTTCTCTACAAAACTCATTCGTCTGAGCAGGATGACAATAGAGAACTCACGCTGCTCCATTAAAGTCGGTAGCGACCTCACCGACCGACGCCTTCGATGTCAAAAAAGGCTCTAGACAAGGTGATGCACTGTCATGCGACTTCTTTAATATCATACTGGAACGAATAGTGCAGAACTCCCGCGTCAACACAAGAAGCACTATCTTCCAGAAGTCTGAGCTACATGGAACTCTCACCTCTTATGTTCATGACCAGATAACGCAAGCAAAACAACGATTCTTCGCAATGCAATTCTAATTCACGCCTTTTTTGTATAACAAATGTTGAACACTGATCTAAGACCTTTTTCCCGAAAAGGAGAACACACTTATATGAAACCGAAACACTTCTGAAACTATTTAGAAAAGCTTTTCAATAAGAAGGACTGCTGTCGTCTAAGCCAAGTAAAATTATTAAACAAAATTATAATCCCATTAAGAACTACCAAGGCTCCTATGACCACACCAACGGCCCTCGAACTTCTTATCCCAATCACAGCTCCAAATAGTTTCTATCGCAAAAATAAAACTAAACACGATTATCCACACTTGAACGACTCTGTTTAAAATGCGCAAAATGCTTCATATCCTGGAAAATGATTTCGAATGTCGTTTTAAAACTGATAAACCCACCCACCCACGACGCAACACCACCCCCAAACACGAACTCAACTTACCATCTGCAATTGAAGACCGTGTCTTCAGGCGATTCGCTTCACTACATTCAGAGCCATATTCGATGCCAGATTGAGTAGTCGCAACACCGACTGGTGGAAGGACTCCTGTGAGAATAATAAAATTGAATTAGTCAGAGCACGATTGCAGATACGCATACATGTTGTACGGTCAGTTTGGAAGACTTACCATCCTCATAGTCATCGTCGTTGATACTTTCTGTCTTTGTACTGTTATTGCTGCTGGTCACCGGGCCATTGTAGATGCCATTGATTGGATGTGCCATGTTTTTGGCTATTTGCAAGGTGACTATTGAGTGTTTGATATGATCGAGCATTGCCTGGAAATATTTCAATTGAAAATGGTTAGTCGAGTGCATTGTTAGTTAGTAAGACAAGAGTTGAGGCTGAGGGCGATATGGCAATTGTTTTGTAAAGGATTAGCAGGTATGAGAGAAATTCACAGAGTGGCGAGTCTGGAGGTAATAACACGCATTCAGTTCAAAGCTTCATAGTCATAAATGATTATAGTTCTCCTGTAGATTCGGAATCTAAAGGCATGACGTAGTTGGAAAGAAAGAACCCAGGAACTGAATTTGGACAGGGCTCTGGTTATGCTGTCTCGATTATCATACTGGACCTTTAGTGGTACAGGCGCATGGACGTTAACATAAAGAAAATTCGTTTCCTGATTTTAGGACTCCAATGCTTAAATGGTGAATGGACCAAGATATGGACGACAACAGTGATCCAGCTACAGTCAAGGGCAAACAACTCAGACGGCTTATTCGTTGGATCGGAGAGGCTCTGAAAAACTAAAAGATTGCGACTAAGGTGCAACACACGGGTGGAAGAGTATAATATCTAGCTGGGGATCGAGGTAGCTTGTTGCACCTGGAAGGTAGCGCCACATCAGGTGTTTGGTCACACGAAGCTGAAAATGAAGCCCCAAAACTTGAACATTGCTTGATCTAAAAAAAAGACCCTGCGAAGAAGAAAAGAGCATCCGCAGTTTCTCAGCTCAAAGATCTAGAAGAGTCAAGGGCCAAGAACAACACCCGTCGAAGCAATTAGCGTCTGGTTTCAGAACCGGGACCCAGGCTCTTTGAAACAGTGAAAGAAACCTAATCCCTGAAGCACAGGGAATTGTTGATGTTTTCAAGCAGCACTTCAAACAGCTGCTGAATGCCCATGATGTCGAGCGAGCCAGTGAAAAAGAGAAGCAAGACTAGTCAATGAACCCCCAGTCCCAGCCTCCATCACAGAAGAGGTAGACAGAGCTAAGACACAACAAGTCCGCCTGGTCGGAAGGCATACCTGCGGAACTCTTTAAATATGTAGGAGGTGTTTTGATGAACCGCATGCATGCAGGTCATCAACAAAGTGTGGAAGGAAGAATGTCCCATCTACAAAAACGGCGTTCCTACCGAGGCATATGCCTGCTTAATGTTGCCATACAAAATCCTATCCAACGTACTGTGTGAGCCATTCTGCAACACAATAATCGGCACGTACCAGTGAGGCTTTAGGCCAGGTTCTGCCGATAGACAAATCCTAGAAAAAACCAACGAATTTCAAGTCGAAACCCACCATCTTTTCATCGACTTCAAATCTGCTAATGATAGCATCCACCGCCAACAGCTTATGATGGTGATACCTGAATTCGAGATCCCGAACAAACTGATCCAGCAGTGCCGCATGACGCTAAACAATACGCAGTGCAGTGTGCAAATGGGAAACAGCTTATCCCAGTTGTTTCAAACATGCGCAGGGTACAAGGAGATGCGCTGTCATGTGATTCCTTTAATATGGTCATGGAGCAGATAGTACGCAAGGCAGGTGTGCGCGATCCAAGAGAGCTATGTGCTTGAGGCCTTCACAGCGATTGAAGACTGAAGATTGAAGAAACTCGTTGGTCTTGAAGTGAATGAGGACAAAACAAAATACATGCTTTTAACAAACAAAGCAAAATCTGTCCACCGCCTAGGACAAAACTACACTTTTGGTAGCAGCAAACATCAATCCCAAAAACGACACCTTAGTGGAGATCCGACGAAGAATTACCCTAGCGAACCGCTGTTACTTCGGTTTGGCAAAACAACTGGGTTAAAAACTCCTCACTCGAAAGACAAAGTGTCTGCTATACAAAACTTTGATTTTACCAGTCTTACTCTACGGCGCCGAGTGCTGGACGATAAGTAAAAAAGGGGAATTGATACTAGGCACTTTCGAAAGAAAAAATCTTCGACGGATTTTTGGTCCCGTATGCGATGATGGCGTTTGGAGAAGAAAATTCAACCGCGAACTGTACGAGCTGTACCAAGATGTGGATGTAGTCCAGAAAGCCAAGAAAAGAAGACTACATTGGCTCGGCCACATCGAACGAATGGACGACAAGGCTCCAGCCAAGACAGTCTTCTCATCGCAGCCCCCAAGTTCGAGACGACAAGGAAGACCGAACAAGGACCAAGTGACTGCGGGTGCCAGAGCGCTTGGTTTTGGCGACTGGAGAGTGCATGCGAGGGACCGTAACCGATGGAAGGCTGCAATGTCTCAAGCTGAGATCCTTCATGGATTGGGAGCCAGTTAAGTAAGTTAATTAATGTTCCAGAAGATAAAGACTACACTTTTCTTCTGTTTGTATAACAACATTCTTCAAATTTTGTGTAAACGGAAAAATGTAGCAAACAAAAACAAATTTTAATAAACCTTCAGTTGCCCTCTGACATGACAAACAACTGACGTCAAATAATATTTGCTCCTCAACGTAAGACAAAAGCAAGAAAAACGTTTGAATCGCAAGTGTCTTAACACGAACAAAGCTCAAGACCCTTCCTTCAAAAATGATCTGCCTGTCAGTCGTGATGACCGACCGCATCCCAGCTAGCTCTAATAATAACCTTCAGTAATTCGAGCACACCCAAGAGGAAGTTATCTGCCATTTCATCGGAATTCATTCAGCTCATCTCATCTTGAACGAACACAAAAACAAGTGTTCTTCGCAAATTGATTGGATATCATGAAACGAAAGCAAACAAAATGAATGACAACATGGACCAAGGAAAACAGAGAAAAACAAGCTGAATGAGGCGAGTTCGTGTTTGCAACATTTACCAGTTAATTTCTTATTTATGGAAGGTTTTTGCTCTTCAAAAGTATGCATTTTGCTCTGGACGGAAACAAAGTTCTTAACTCTGCGAAAGTGTACATATTTGGTCAGAGTGACCTACATCCATTGCCATTCAAAACCAGCAAAGGAGAAGAAGTAAGCTTCTTTTCACAATGGCCGCCCAACATTTAAACATGATAGCAGCTTTCATGACTGCATTCACATTGAAATGAGAACTTCCAAGGCCAATGTGGACAGATTTATAAACTCACAGTAATAGCCACTTGAAACAGATGCTAACCTCAAGTTTGAACTTCTATAGAATTCGAGAAACAACGACACAAGATTGCGTAATAGTGTGACACAACTTTAAGCCAAAATAATCGATAATTTTGTTCAAGGTCACCGCAAACATCGTCTCTCGATTGTAGAGACAAACACTCCACCTGTTGAAGATTGAACGAGAAAACAACGAACATGATTGTACAGTGACAGGAATGATGGTCAGTTTGTCCATTCAAAAAATGGGCGTGCTTACATTTGCATTATCCTGCAGCGCTTTGCACTTTGTCCTCTCATCCACGTCGGGTATTTCTGCAATACGTTTTTCGATTTTCTGCAAAAAAAAAAAATGAAAACACTCCATAAATCTTATTTTTAAA
Source organism: Sphaerophoria taeniata (assembly GCA_943590905.1). NCBI lineage: Eukaryota > Metazoa > Arthropoda > Insecta > Diptera > Syrphidae > Sphaerophoria > Sphaerophoria taeniata. The sequence continues at coordinate 3,864,453 of OX016540.1, forward strand.
TTAAAGTAAAAAATGCACCAACTCACGTTTATCTGCTCGATCATAAGCTGCAGATAGGCATCCGCCTCACTGATGCGACGGTCCAGGATTTCCAAGTGATTAGCTCGCTTGCTTAGATCTTTGTTACTGGTGTAGCCACCCAAGTAGAAATTGCTTTGAGTGTCCCACATTCGATTGCGATTTGCATGTCGTCGTATGGTATCCTCGAGACGTCTTACCCACTTTTCACGTTCATCGTTGTTCACGGCCTGTGGTGGAATAAAAGCATACACATTCAAAATAGTGTTTCTTGTATGGAAATTGTTGGAACATATTATGCTCCAAAGGCATTTGACTGGATCTAGGGCACCAGGAAGAACAAAAACGAAACCATAACGCGAAAATATGAAGTTCAAAGGAACACATGGTGTTTCAGTCAGAAATGAGAACTGTCAAAATTGTCTTCTTCATGATTTTTGCTTCAAATAAAAGGCACAGTCAAGAAATATAAGGAGCGGTTTGGCCGACTCTTCGTCTTAGAGTTAAACTAAAGACCTGGTCCTCCAGGTTGGGGGTCGTGCGTCGGCGTGAGTGCTAGGCCACATAAAGAAAACATAGTTCCGAAACACCAACAAGCCTCGAATACGGACGGAATTAATGATGACGACCCACGCAAACGATTTGAGGACGATAAAGGATGAAGGCACCAAAGACAGGTTCTACGAGCTCCTCGACAAAACCTATGAGCAATTCCCTAGCTATGACATTTAAATTGTCCTTGGAGATTTTAGTGCTAAGCTGGGTAATCGACTCTTCCCTGTTGGGCGAGACGTAATGGTAGCAAGTACGCGATTCCCACATCTCGATATCCACAAGGGGACTTGGAAATCTCCTGATCAATCAACCGTCAACCAGATTGATCACATTGCGACACTTCTCTAGAATGCAAGATGTCCGCACATTCCAAGGTGGCAAGATCGACTCGGACCACTACCTTGTTGTAGCCAAGGTACTAATGCGGATATCCCGATGAAGGCCAACACGTGAAAACGCTAAGAGAAAATTCGACGTCAAACGGCTACAATCGCAAGAGATTACTATATCCTTTTCCGATCGTGTCTCCGAAAACCTCCTTAGAAGTCCTTTGATGCCAGCACAAAATGTTGAGAACCAGTGACAACACTGCCAAGCAGCCATCAGAAATGCCGTCTTTGAAGTGCTAGGGTTTACACGGCCACCACAACGAAACACCTGGTTTGACGATGAGTACCGGCGAGCACATGCAGCTAAACAAGAGGCATACAAAGCGGTGGCCCTGCAAAGAAAGACTCTAGCCGGTCGCGATCATCGATTCATCGATTTCAAGGTAAGATGACAATGAAAAACTCACGCTGTTCATTCTTGGTCGGAACAAACCTATCGGACGCTTTAGATTTCAAGGCGATGCGCTGTCATGCGATTTCTTCAACATCATTCTTGAGAAGAAATTGTGCAAAACTCAAACGTCAACACCAGAAGCACAATCTTTCAAAAGTCCGTCCAGCTACTAGGATACGCAGACGACATTGACATAATTGGAAGAACACAATGTTATGTCAGTGGAGCGTTCGTGAGACGGAGGCCAGGAAGATGGGTCTAGCGGTTAACGAGGACAAGAAGAAGTTAATGCTGTCAACAAGAAAGGACAACCAACACCGACGTCTTGGAGCCAACGTCAATGGCATAAATGGAGAATGGAGACGAAGATTCGATCAAGAACTGTACGAGCTGTTCAGCGACACTAACCTTGCCATAAAAGTCAAGGTCCAACGACTTAGATGGTTGGGTCATGTAGAGCGAATGGAAATTAATGCTCCGGCTCGTAGAGTGTTCGAATCCAACCCGGAAGGACGTTGAAGAAGAGGAAGACCGCGACTCAGGTGGAGCCCACGGGTGGTAGAGGACCTGGACCAACTCTGCGTGCGAAACTGGAGACGGCTAGCTTGGGACCGAGCTTGCTGGATGAGGCCCTGCTCCGACCTGAACTGTAGCGCCACCATACATAAGTAACTAAGTCTATTGAAAAGAGAGCCAGTAAAGTCCCAAAGTAAAGATCAAGTAATCCTCTCCGGAATTCCGAACTAAGACACAAACGCTTAACAGTGTTTAGTGTCAATCTTAAACACCCTGTTGCACGGCCTCTTTTATTGGCAAAACTTTAGGAGCCACAACGCCGCAGCGAGCTTTAAATACTACTGAAGCTGAAATACCAAAAATGACAATTAAACTCTGGTGTAGTTGTAAAGAATAAAAGGACACGACATTTTGCGCTGCTGCTTGGGCTTTGGTTTTGTGAGCTGCAGGGACGACAACACTTTACTTGAAAGAAACGACGACGAGACGACGGAAACGAAATGAAAGGACAGGACACACTAGAAGGCACCTTGAATTAGTAGTCCTTCTGATTTTCTTTTGAATTTCTAAGTATGGCACAACAGAGCATGCTGGTGGGTTGTTTGTTTGTTTGTGGGATGAATAGGTAAATGTCAGGGAGTTGGAGGGGATTTGAATTTTTTCGTGACAGTTGCCAAAACACATTTTTGTTTGTGGAAAATGGGAAGAAGGAAAATAAATAAAATTTGAGACATGTTACGTGAATAACTCACATTTGCCTGGTCGAGGATAAAAATAGAAAACTAAACGAATGGCACTGTCGATAGGCTGGCAGTCAATTCTTTGGAAATAAATAAAAGGGATATTTGGATTGTCGCAGGAAGTTGACTGCATAGAGGTTATTTCACAGGTAATTTTGGAAAGGGAAAGTGCTTTGTCTTGCAGTCGAAGAAGGTGTTGGGTTTTTAGTGGAGAGATTGGAGATTTTGGTCAGATTATGACCAGTTTATTTAACTGAATTCGGTTTGGTTTCTGTGCTAAATATGACACTCATGATGTGCCTAATCAAGTAGTTGCTGATTTATCTAACGTAGAAGGTAGTCGAGGACGAGCTTAAAAGATGGAAAATAATACTTTTCCTCAGTAACCCAGTTGTTTTACCGCACCTTGAAGGGAACGGAGGCATTGCTTACGCGAGGGCGTAGTTGACACGTATGCCTCTAAAGGCCAGTTTTTCAGTGCAAGCTCCAACCGTTGTTGTTGTTTGTTAAACGGCTCCCAATCTATGAAGGATCTCAGCCTGAGATACTGCAGCCTTCCATCGGGAACGGTCCCTCGCATGCACTCTCCAGTCGCCAAAACCAAGCGCTCTGGCGTCCGTGGTCACTTGGTCCTTGTACCGTAGGTTCGGTCTTCCTTGTCGTCTCGAACCTTGGGGCTGCGATGAGAAGATTTTCTTGACCGGAGCGTTGTCGTCCAATCGGCCGATGTGGTCGAGCCAATGTTGTCCTTTTTATTTGGCTTTCCGGACTACATCCACATCTTGGTACAGCTCGTACAGTTCGCGGTTGAACCTTTTTCTCCATTCGCCATCGTCGCATACGGGATCGAAAATCTGTCGAAGAATTTTTTTTTTTCGAAAGTGCCCAGTATCATTTCCCTTTTTTTACTTATCGTCCAACACTTGGCGCGCGCCGTACAGTAGGGTGATTCTTCGTCGGATCTCCACTAAGCTGTCATTTGTGGGATTGATGTTTGTTCCAAGGATGATGAACTTCTTAACTACCTCGAAATTGCTGCCACCAACAGTGACGTTTTGTCTTACACAGTGGACAGATGTTCTGCTTTGTTTTTGTCCTGATTCATTTCAGGACCAACGAGTTTCGCCTGTTCTTGAATCGCTATGAAGACCTCAAGTACAGCTCTCTGGGATCGACCGATGATGTCTATGTCGTCCGCATAGCCTAGGAGCTGGGTGGATTTGTTGAAGATATTGTTTTCCGTGCTCACACCTGCATTGCGCACTATCTGATCCAGGACTATGGTGAAGAAATCACATGACAGCGCATCTCCTTGTCTAAACCCTGCGCATGTTTGAAACAGCTCTGATGAGCTGTTTCCCATTTGCACACTACACTGCGTATTGTTTAGCGTCATGCTGCACAGCTGGATCAGTTTGTTCGGGATCCCGAATCCAGACATCGCCATCATAAGCTCTTGGCGGTGGATGCTATCATAAGCATCTTTGAAGTCCATGAAAAGATGGTGGGTTTCGACTTGAAATGCGTTGGTCTTTTGCAGAATCTGCCTCAGTGTAAATATTTGGTCTATCGCTATTCGCTGTTCTGCCTGGCCTAAAGCCACACTGGTACGTACCGATTATTGTGTTGCAATACGGTTGAAGACGCTCACGTACGTTTGATAGGATTTTTTATGCAACAATAAGCAGGGATACACATCGGTAGATTTTGCAAGACATAGAATCGCCTTTTTTGTCGATGGGGTGTATGGAGCTTATCGACCAGTTAGTGGGCATGCATTCCTCCCACACTTTGTTGATGACCTGATGCATGCGGTTCATTAAAACACCTCCTCCATGTTTTAAGGGTTCCACAGGTATGCCATCCGACCCGGAGGACTTGTTACTTTTTAGCTTTTGAATGGCTCTTTCTACCTCTTCTATGCTTGGGGCTGGGACTGGGTCTTCATTGACTCGTCTTCCTTCTCTTTCGTTATTGGCTGGCTCGACATTTTGCGCATTCAGCAGCTGTTGGAAAGGCTGCTTGAAAAAATCTACAATTCCTTGTGCTTCGGTGACTAGGTTTCCTTCACTGTTTCGAAGAGCCTGTGTCCCGGTTCTGAAACCAGAAGCTAATTGCTTTGACCTTTTAGAGAAACGTCAGGTTTTATTCTTGGCCCGTTCTTTGATGTTCTTTTCTTCCTTCTCAGCGTCTTTTTTCTCATTTCTCCTTTTTGATCGGTACTCTTCTCTTGCTGCTCTTGTTTTCTGTTGCAGCATCTGTAAAAGTGCATTTTCCGTCCCTCTTTTGGTTCGACAAGGTGTTGACATCTGTGGTATTTGGGAGGAGGCGGAGAGTCGCTCACTCAGCCCCTTACTGTAGTCTCTGGCATTATCCGGTGTGTTAAGGTAACCGATATTGAACTTCTTCCTTTGACCCGCACGTGTTTTTTAAGATTTGATCTAAACTTAGCCCCTACCAAAAAAGTGGTCAGATTCGATATTTGTTCCTCGGAAAGTGCGCATGTTCAAGATGTTGGATGCGTTCCTTGCGCCGATTAGCACGTAGTCGATTTGATTGGCTGTTCGACCGTCCGGAGACCGCCAGGTTTCTGTATAGATCTTTCGTCTTGGCAACCTAGTGCTACTTGTCACCGAATTACGAGCTGCAGCTGAAGTCGTCATTTGTTGTTAGTTAGTGGAGGCTGTGCAACTAATCCGCCAAAGATGTCTTCCTTCTCGATTTTTGCATTGAAGTCTCCGAGTACGAATTTTACGTCGTATTCTGAAGGCTCCGTAGGCTCCCTTATGAGTTATTATTATGTTAACTCTTCCTTGCAATTTTTCAGCTAATTTTAAAACAAGGAATAATTGATATTCCATCAGGATAAGGTAGCCCTAAAGTAAACTGAGGTTTAAAAAAGGATCTCTGGCTCCATAACCATGCTTTGAGGTTAATCTTATGAGAACAGGTCTAAGGACTAAAGGATATTTTCATATTTTCATTAATTAACAACAATGTTAGCAATATTTTTGCTTGTTTAAATGTCTGCTGCACCAAAATTTACTACACAAGAAATATAGATTATCTCCCAGTTCCTTAGCTTTCAAATTTATTCCTGCACAGAAAACATCCTTTAGAATTCCAACAACTTGACTGCATTCATAATTGAATAAATGAATATTCATAAGAATTTTTGTATTTGTGCATATCTCTGGATTTTGCATCCTAGAAGAGCCAATCTCCAATTTTATCCAATTGTTTGGAACGAAAACAAAAGAAAGAGGAATGGAAATGCAGATTGTAAATTGAATAATTGCTTTGTCTGGTATTGACACCCCGCACTTGTCGTCTAGAGCTTTACGATATTAATTCAAAGAACTCTCAAGGTTTGGCAAGAAAAAAAGAAAAGCATTCAACGCATTTACATAATCGATTTGAGAACAGACCCAGTTAGTCCAGAAAGGAGGCTCAAGCATCGATGACACTCACGTGAAATGTGTATTCTCCTGACAGTTTCACAGTTTTTCACTGATATCGAGATCGAATCCTTAAAAGCAAAATTTAAGTACGAATGATTAGAACAGATCGCTCACACAGTTAACTGTTTTCTTTTTCCAAATAAATTGTCAAACTGCAAAAAAAATATTGATGTCAACTAAACACAGAACACTTAACGAATACCCAATTTCGCCCAAGTTTTTATTTGTTTTTTTTTTGCCTTTCACTCAAGTTCTACCCATTTCACATGACATTCGGTTTGGGGTGTCACACCTGAAAGCGACGAACTTTACAGCATTTTTATGGCTTTATTGTCTTTAAGGGAAAATAAATTGATGGGAGCGTTCGCACGCTGCCAACAGCTGTAGACACATTTTGGTTGTGGTCTTAGCCTCGAAGTAATTTCCTGTCCATATGTTGGGCACATTCAATGCTAATTTGGTTAAATACTTTTGGCTTAGTCAAAGTTTATTTATGTTTGCATTTAATGCGTTTTGGCAAGGTAAGACAATAATGCGAAAATTGCTGTTTGCTAATTCAAATTAATCCATGTTCGAAGTGCAAGTTAGAACGCACTTAGCTTAGGCTTGCAGCTATTGGATTTTGAAGAACTCACTTATTAAGTCATCTAGTCATTAGTCGACAGGGTGATTTGCAAAGAATTAAGGTGGAGGAAGATTGTGTTTAAACCTTAAAATTTTATAGACGAGGTGTTATTAACAAAAAGTAAAGTCAATGACGACATAAATACAGTGCCTTGCATAAGTATAACAGCACCTGAAAAAATGCGTTTTATAGAAAACCTACAATAGGAGTGACTCCTTTCTATTTTTTTATTGAGTTGCATCACTGATCAAGCAAATTGAGAAGAAAATAAAGTACCGTTATAACCGTTATTCAAGTATGCCATTTGGAATAACGAGATTTTAGTGTAGATTAATAGAAAGTCACTTACGGTTTTCCTATCCCGATTCATGTTCGTCTTCCAATAGCCCTAAGACTTAGGCCGCTTGACCGAAAAGCCAAGATTTTGCGTTATTCAATTTCGCTTAAATGCGTACCACGTGGCATTGATGTTTTTTATTTGAAAGCACTTGACTGAATGCAGCTTTAAAGAGATTTGTATTGTGCGGTTATATCAAAATCTGTTTTTAATTTTTAAACACCAGGAGAGGAAATAACGGTACTTTATTTTTTTCTCAATTTGCTTGATCAGTGACACAACTCAATAAAAAAAATAGTAAGGAGTCACTCCTATTTGATATTTGATATTTATTGAAAATAAGACAGCTGTACATTTAGTAAAACTTATTAAAAGTACAGGATATAATACAATACAGGAATTTAATATAAATTGATAAATCAAAATTTACAATATAAACAACCATTTTACATAAATTAAACAAATTGAAATTAAAAATTAAATTAAAATTAAAATAAAATAAAATTAAAATTAACAATTAAAAACCTAAAAGCAATCACAATTCCAATGTAAAATAAAAAGTGAAGAGTAAAGATTAAAGATCATCAGTTCAAATTAGCGAAATTCTCAAAGCAGAGTTCATGAAACCTTCTGTGTTCGACTCTAGACCTCATATGACTGGGAAGATTATTCCACAGTCTGACAGCATACACGAAAAATTGCCTGCGAGATGTCAGCGAGGTATGCATAGAGGAGCGCAATAAAATAGAGCGATTTGTAGAACAGAAACTAAGTTTATTAAATAAATAACTTGGGGTCTTGTTAACAATTAATTTGAAGACAAAAGAACAACATCGATACTTGAAATAAGCTTCTAAGTTACATCCAAAAAGTTGACGAGTATAAGACGAGATATGATAGTATCTGCGGACGTTGAAAACAAATCTGGCAATAGCGTTAAATGCTACTTTCAACTTTTGAAGTGACTGAGAATCAGGATCTGAGAAAAGTTCACATCCATAGGATACAATTGGCAGGATAAGTGATTTAGCAAGCTTCAGCTTTGTCTCACTTTGAAGACTCGATTTTGCTACAGATAAACCTCTAAGCGAAGCATATATTTTTGAAATAATTGAATTAATGTGATTGTCCCAATGAAGCCTATCGTTAAATATTATACCGAGGTTTTTGGCGTGATTAACTAATTCAATTGGGCAATTATTAAAAAATATGGTTGGGAAGTCTTCCAGGTAAGGTTTATTTTTGGAGATAGGTAAAGCTTTTGTTTTTCCAGGGTTCAGTGAGAGTCCGTTGCTTATGGACCAATTGTATATGGATCTTAGATCAGAATTCAACTTTTCTGTAGCATCTTCAACCATACCTATGGGAAATGAAATGTATAGTTGAACATCATCGGCGTAGATATGAAACTTACAATGAGACAAAACAGATGGCAAGTCATTTATAAACAGTGAAAACAATAAGGGTCCCAGAATTGTTCCTTGGGGAACACCAGTATTAACAGGAAGGAACGAGGACAACTTGCTATTGCACGATACAGCTTGCCAGCGATTTGTCAGATAAGAATAAATAAGGTTTTTGGTTGTGTCAGATAAATTAAAATAAGTCGTCAGTTTATCACAGAGAAGGTTGTAGTTAACGCAGTCAAATGCCTTTGAAAAGTCAAGTAAAGTTAACACAGTTGTATGATTATTATCTAATGCTAGTCTAATGTCGTCAGATACTTTTAAAAGTGCTGAAATACAGCTATGTCCTGACCGGAAACCCGATTGCAAAGGGTTAAGTAGTTTGTTTTCGTCAATGTACACTTTTATTTGGTGGCTCGTGATTTTTCAAAGACCTTGGAGAGAAATGGAAGGATTGCTATCGGTCTGTACTCTAATTTCTTTCCAGGTTTTAGTATAGGGATAATTTTGGATATTTTCCAGGAGACAGGATAAGTTGAGGTCATAATAATCGTATTAAAGATATGAGTTATATGAGGAAGTACAAAAGGAAGAAGGATTTTGATAAAGTCAGGGTGAATATCATCTAAACCTGTGGATTTAGATTTGATAGAGAATACTGCTTTTCCTACTTGGTATTCATCAACAACACACATAGAAAATGTGTCCTGTCTCTCGCTTGCGGCTAAGCTTAGTCGAGTTACGTTGGTATGAACTGGGGGAGTGGAAAACTTCCTATCCAAATCAAAGTCATCATCGGACATAGTAGTATCTCTTTTTAAGCCAATATTTCGTATTTCCTTCCAAAAAAATTTTGAGGAATTGTTAGAGTTAAACCTATCATTGTAATAATTATATTTAGCAAGTTTTATTAACTTGGTTACCAAATTGCGAGATGACTTGTACTGTGAAAGCATTTCCGAGCAACCAAATCGTCTCCAACGGCGATAGGAAACGTCTCTCGTCTTCATTGCGTTCAGAATTTCGGGGGAAAGCCAGGGGCAACTACGGGATCTTATAGTCCTTGTTTTAATAGGAACATGTTTGTTAAAAAGGTAGTTTATGGTAGTGTTAAGGAATTCAATTTGATTGTCAACATTAGACGTTACATAAATGGGATGAAAATCGACAACAGAACAATCACTAAACAAATGGTCGACATTTATATTACGAAAATCACGAAATTGTATGGATTGTAATATTTTGTCAAATTGTAGGTCAAGAGTAGTAAAAATAAGGTCATGATACGAAAACATAGGAATTGATAGCTGACTAGAACACTTAACAGAGCTGGGGTCACTAACAAGAAAAACATCAAGCAGCGATGGGGTGCAACCTGGAGAAAAGTGGGTAGGTTCAGTGGAATTAACAAAAAAAAAGTCCCAGAGAATCCATAGATGTTTTAAAACAATGAGATGAGTGCTGTAATAAATTAATATTAAAATCACCACAAACAAACAGTTTAGGTACACGAGAACACATATCTTCTATTATGGGTGTAATAAGATTAGAGCTCGACAAGCGAGGTGGCATATAAATAGCACCAATACTGCATTTATTATCGCCCTGAAATACATCAATAAAATAATAATCACAACCTTCTGTGCCATCAGAGCATTTAGCATGTTTAGAGAAGATGTATTTTTTTACAAAAATAGCAGCTCCGCCGCCCGATGATCGAGTACGGTCTGCTCTGTATGGTTTTTTAAAACCTTTGAGTGAGAAAAGGTTACTTTGCAATGCTGGATAAAACCAGGTTTCAGATACGCATATAATGTCGATCAAACTATCTTCAAATATCATCCTGAATTCATCATATTTGTTAACAAGGCTCTGAGCATTAATATGGCAAATATGCAAACCTTGAGCAGTTTTACAGAGTGTATTGTAGGTTTTCTTTAAAACGCATTTTTTCAGGTGCGGTTATACTTTTGCAAGGCACTGTACGTTTTTAGCAGGTCCATGATTCATGAAGCAAACATGGATTTTCTCCCGACGAACCTATTGAGCCAAATATGAGCTTCGTCACAGCAGATGATATTGCGATGAAACTCATCATCTTGATGCAGTCAGTCAGTCGGATTGATCTTGTATATGGGTGTGAACCTGAGCGATACTTAATTCTTGAGAAGGCCGCGGCATAAAATGCGCCGTGGAATTGACTGATTTTGATCGTTTGCTACGGACGCCTGACGTATGCTTTATTTTTATGGTAGTTGTCACCGGACTATCTATGGACACAATGCTGTAAGGACCGACCCATTTTTCTGAAAATTTGCTTTTCCTAATGGGATTTCTAAGCAATACCTTTTCTCCGACTTGGAATGCGATGCACTTGACATTTTTGTCGTTATTTATTTTGGTTCTATTTTTTACTTTTTGCAAATTTTCATTGGCAATTTGGTGGCTTTTACCGAGTTGATATTTCAGAACGCAAGGATAGGCGTCACTTGAGTAGAGTGGGGATGCTTTTCTTTTTGTAGGCATTTCGAATTCAAACCCGAATAAGGCGTTTAAAGGTGTCAACTTGGTGGCAGAATGCACTGTGTTGTTATGCACGTACATAACCTGCCATAGCCATTGGTCCCAATTTTTTTCATCATTTGAAACAAAAGATCTTAAATATTCCGCCAATGTCACTTTTTAACGTAATCAAGAATTTGTCTCTTCATAGATACCTTTCCATCGATATTGTTTTCTGATGCGTAGGTACGTTTTGTTGCGCGTTTCTGTCACTGTTTGAATTTCCTTTGGATTCGATAGTGAAATCCATTCGGCTGTATTGCTTTCAACCAAATTGGGCTGACTCATTTGCTGATTGCTCACCCACTGCTCCTGACCTCTTGCCACCTGTAACCTCGTTACTGCCAAGCACTGAACCTCAGGCTAAGCAATGCGACTCAACGCGTCGGCGTTTGTATTTTTTTCTGGGTTTCTTTTCAATTTTGTAATCGTATTCCGAGAGCTTGTGGTGAAAGTTTACAAGACGTGTATTTGGGTCTTTCACGTTGAAAACTCCTTTCAAAGGTTAGTGGTCAGTACAAACTACAAACGGTCTTCACTTCTGGAATCAGCAGTTAGATAGAATGGTTTGGTGAAAACAGGGTAGGTATATAAAGACAGGAGGAGATGTTACCGCTGCTTTAAGATCTTCAAACGCCTTTTGAAATTAATCAGTCAACTTAAATTCAAATTGTGTGGTTTTCCGGAGAAGGTCATTAATGGGATAAGCTATAGCTGCAAAATTTTGTACAAATTTCTTGGGTGGTGGATAACTGGTCATGCAACTGGTCTTTGTTGGCTCTGATCTGCCATCATCCTTAGAGCAGATGTGACCCAAGTACACAACCTCTCTACAAAGAAATTTACAATTATCTAGATTTAGTTTCAAACGACTTTCCCCAAGTCTGCCAAAAACGTTTACCAACTTGACAATGATCCTTCAAATTTCCAGAGATATTGTCTAAGTACACGTAACAATCAATGGCATGGAGCTCCGTTAGGATATTATTCATTATCCTTTGAAAAATGGCGGGTGCTCCTGATAGACCAAATGGCATTCGATTGAATTCGTAATGGCCAAGACTTTTGCTAAAAGCAGATTTTTCTCTGACACTTTGACCAAACAATTGTCTCACTGACATGACAACATTACACAACGAAAACGTAGGCACAAATTGTTTCACTAAACAAACTAAACTTCTTATTGTTTGTCTACTTGGGCAAAAGTTTCGGTCACCTACTCTCAATCTGATTTTGACACTAAGCAGACGGGAACCGGCACACAAAAACATTAATCGTGCCAGGAACAATACATTACTTTACCTTCACTCTTGTCGTGCTGATGTTATTGTGACGGGGCTAGCCCAACCTCCCAGGGAGTCCTTTGCCAGTAATTAAGGGGGACCCCCCGGAGACAAAAATACAAAAAGTTCTTACCTGAAAATGGAATGTCTTATGATCGACAGTAATTGTGAACGTATTATCCTCCTGATCATCGATCCCAATCACAGCATCCTTAAGTCTCACACATCCGCGTCGGACTCCTTTCATCATTTTTTCCTTCGACTGGAAAAGAGAAAGAAAATTGAATTATTAAAACACAATAATAAAAATTTAAACAAAACAAACAAAAAAACAGAAAAATAACGTAACGTATTACGGACTCCTCTGCGTTTAAAAGTTGATAGTTTATTCAAGACGTTGTCGCGTCGCGACGCGTCGGTTCGTAATTAAGTGACGTTCAAAGTGTTGTTTTAATATTAACCTTATATGCAAGACTAACACTAGTTTTTTTTGTTGAATTCTGATTAACGCACTATTTACATTAAACGATTGCTTTATGCCTTTTACTCGAAAATAGTCCGTCGTGGGGATTAGGTGTGGTTTTGATCTGTTGCTTGGAGCTTGGAAACAATTCTGGGAACCGAGTTTTGGTGCAATTTCGAACAAGGGGTTTTACATGGGCTCAAAAGTGCTTCAATAAAGTCTCGAGTTACTTACTTTCAAAAAACTGTGATACTTTAGATCTTTGAAGGGAATTTTTACTCCATCGTCCTGTTTCAAACATAAAAAAAATGGTTCTCGAAGCACTTGCGGATCTCTTTTCGGAAGATAGCGGTTTGTGGCTTTTAAATTACAGAATAAACAAATATGCTCAAAAACATTCAAAACAGATGTCAAGCTGGAAGATCGCTTTGGAATGAGGTCACCGGTTTTCATTTACATAATCCTGTCCATTTACTTGTTGACTGTGCTAAAGCTTCTACCAAGGTAAGTTATGAGCAGAACGGAATGCATTGCCTTTCGCCCGACGACGAAAATTACAACTAAAATTTGTATGAAAATGTTAAACTGGTCGCGGGACAAAGTTGAATAAAAGTTCAAATTCTTCGCGCGAATCGATACAAATGTCAGTTGTCATTTTTGACGACGCATTCTTTATTTTGGAAAGATTGCCTTGAAAGAATTTTAAAAGACTAAATGAAGACGCGTCCAAAGAATAGTGTCTTTAATTTACTCAAACAACAAATTACCACTTTATAAATAGACACCCCTGGTAACTACATTATTCATAAGTTGCTTCAGTTGTGTTGATTTTCGACCGAATAACTTTAACGGTGCATATTAAGTTGCTCATGTAGCTAAAAAGAATAAAATGAATACCGAAATATTGCACATGCGTTTGTTGTTTAACAATGTTAATGCAATTGCCTGCTGCAACAATGTTGAATTTTACAATTTACAAAAAAGGTCAAGAAGACGTCACTTTGACGTCTTGGTGATTGGTTGACTCCTTTGTATATAGAACTACCAGGTACTATCAAGATTGGTTTTCTGCTTGGTTTGACACTTCTTCTGGCACCACCATCGTTTTCCATCTTGAAACTACCCCCCAAATATATATACAAAGGTTGACTCTTTCAATAAACTCTTAATGTACGTAAGTGACGTAACGTAAACGAAATTCAAAGTTCAGTGTGAAGCACGTTTGACATTTTGCACTAACGCAGTCACCGCACTTTTACTGTAACCTTGAACCGCTGTATTAAATTTCTTCTAATTTGAACAACAACTTGAATTCAAGCGGAACTCTAAGGCTTGAAACACTTGTGCCGTTAAAACGATGCTTGCTTTGATGTTTTCTAAGAACTGTCGGTATATGACCCTTTCTGAAGAGAGCTCCAGAGCTCCGTTCAACACTTACAGGAGTGGTTGACAACGAATTAATCTCCATAATTAAGTTGATATCAGACTTTAAACTTTTTTCTTTTAATCTCTTTCAGCTACATGAAATCAAGACCTGCCTATCAACTTAAAAGTTACATAATTTGCTACAATATTTTCCAAGTGGTTGCTTGCATTGTGTTAGTTTCTAAGGTGAGTTCTTTTGATGTTGATCCAGACAATTGCGATAACTACTGTTTTTTCGAATTTCTTTACAGATTTGCTCTTCAAAATTGCCTGCTTTGAGATTTTGGAAATGTGTTGTCGGAGAGCCTGGCACTGTGATGAGAAAACAATTCGATCATCTAAGTATTTTAACATTCTGGCTAAAGGTCACTGAACTGAGTGAAACTGTGGTTTTTGTTTTGAGGAAGAAACAGAGACAAGTGTCGTTTTTGCATGTTTTTCATCATTGTTCGACAATTTCTTTGGTTTATCAGTCGAAATATTATAACGGTAAGTCACTAATGGTTAAAAGACAAACATGCTCTAGCTTTGGCTTCGGCTAACGTTTACGTAGCTATGGGAATTGAATGCACGCTTTCACAATGAAAGTTCTACCTCACGTTACGTACGTGCTACTGACTAACTTAACCGGCTCACAATCCATGAAGGATCTCAGCCTGAGATACTGCAGCCTTCCATCGGGAACGGTCCCTCGCAAGCACTCTCAAGTCGCCAAAACCAAGCACTCTAGCCTCCGCAGTCACTTGGTCCTTGTTCGGTCTTCCTTGTCGTCTCGAACTTGGGAACTGCGATAAGAAGACTTTCTTGGCTGGAGCGTTGTCGTCCATTCGCTCGATGTGCCGAGCCAATGTAATCGTCTTTTCTTGGCTTTCTGGACTACATCTACATCTTGGAACAGCTCATGCAGTTCACGGTTGAACCTTCTTCTCCATTCGCCATCGTCGCGTACGGGATCGAAAATCCGTCAAAGAATTTTCGAAAAGTGCCCAGCATCAATTCCCATTTTTAACTTATCGTCCAACACTCGGCGCCATAGAGTAGGACTGGTTCGCTAGGGTAATTCTTCTCCTGATAAAGTGTCTTTGTGGGATCGATGTTTGTTTCAAGGTAGGAGAACTCCTTAACTACCTCGTAATTGCTGCTACCAACCGTGACGTTTTGTCTTAGGCGGTAGACAGATGTTCTTCTTTGTTTTTGTCCTGATTCACTTCAAGACCAACGACTTTCACCTGTTCTTCAATGGCTGTGAAGAGCACAAGTACAGCTCTCTGGGATCGACCGATGATGTCTATGTCGTCCGCATAGCCTAGGAGCTGGGTGGATTTGTTGAAGATAGTGTTTTCCGTGCTCACACCTGCCTTGCGCACTATCTGCTCCAGGACTATGTTGAAGAAATCACATGACAGCACATTTCCTTGTCTAAATCCTACGCATGTTTGAAACAAATCGGATGAGCTGTTTCCCATTTGCACACTGCACTGCGTATTGTTTAGCGTCATGCGGCACAGCTGGATCAGTTTGTTTGGGATCCCGAATTCAGACATCAGCGGCGGATGCTATCATAAGCAGCTTTGAAGTCGATGAAAAGATGGTGGGTTTCGACTTGAAATTCGTTGGTCTTTTCCAGGACTTGACTCAGTGTGAATATTTGGTCTATCGATGTTCTGCCGGGCCTGAAGCCACACTGGCACGTGCCGATTATTGTGTCGCAGAATGGTTTAAGTATGCAACATTAAGCAGGGATATGCCTCGGTAGTTTCTGCATGACATAGGATCGCTTTTTTTGTAGATGGGGCTTATCGACCAGTCAGTGGGCATGGATTCCCCTCCCACACTTCGTTGATGACCTGGTGCATGCGGTTCATCAAAACACCTCCTCCATATCATTCGTACTTGACGTGTTGTAACTTTACTGTATTGGATCTACCACTTTTTCTGGCAATTTCGCAATTTGAGAGTCCATAATCTTTGTATGCAGTGATTTTTGACCTTTATTCTGCACTTAAATGATTTCCTACTACATTCAATAAAAAAAAAATCATCAGACAACGTTATGAATTATACACGTTTAATTGGACTGTTTTTATACGAATTTCCACCTCTGAATTCCACTTTTTTTAGATTCTATTTCACGATAAAACACGAATAATTTTGCAAGGTAGAACAAAAAACGGTTGTCTTCATATTGCTTTGACAGATCATTAGTGACAGAGATTAGAGACAGAGATCAGAGAATGACACAAGGGGTATCCATTTGTGCTGAATGAATTTCGCCATTTTTGTTTCATTGCTTAATTTAAATTCTTAATTTTTCGCCTGAAAGAAATCCCAAATTTTTGATTTTTGAATTTACCAGTAAAATTATTTTCGAATCATTTAATATTAATCATTTTTTTCCTTCTAATTTCAGCGAGCTCGGCGCTCTATCCAATCTTTCTAAATAGCGTCGTCCACATTGTGATGTATCTCTACTATTTGATGGCTGCTGTATTGCCTGCCAAAACTGTCGCCAAATTGGAACCGGTGAAGAAAGCCATCACAACATTCCAAATGGTGCAGTTCTTTTTATTTTTAGTACAAGTTGTTGTCGTCACGATAGCCGGATGCTATATCCCACCGATGATTCTAGGAATGCATGTGATGATAGTATCTGCATTTTTCTACATGTTTTACGATTTTTATAAGAAAAATTATAACAAAAACAAGAATCAACAAGCAAACAAAACTGTAAGACATTGAAAAAAATAAAATAAAAGAAAAACCGATTTTATTTTGAGATTTTTTAAAATGCGTCATTTTTGTTTTCCTAAATTTTGATGGCATCAGATTTTGGCAGTTGGAAAGATGCGGGTGATTAATTTGATAGACAGAAACTGACATTTGCATGTGACAGTTGATGGCTAAACATTATTTAATGTCGTTTTCCAATCGACGAACGTCCAGAAGCATTCGGAAGAGTCCAGAAGTCTTCTGAAACCATTTCATTGGACTAACTTTGACAGACGGAATGCTTCTGAGAAAAGAAGAACTCTTCCGTTTTGAAAAAAGAATCGTCCGAAGAATGACACATACACTACCGGTCAAAAGCTTGAGACCACCTTCAAAGGGTTCTTTATTTGTACCTGGCGCTTGAGTTTATGAATGAAAATAGGATTTTTTACCTGTATTGATAACTTATACCATTCATAAAAGGTACAAGTGAAAAAACCCCAGATATTAATCCTTTTCTGTAAATTATAAGGAATTTTGCGAAAAAAGGTAAGAAACCCCAATTTCGGTTTTTTGACTTCTGTTTGGATTTCCCGTGGTTTTTAATTTTTATGACTTTTTACATTCAATTTGGAATTTTTTTATGACTTGGCTAATGTTAAAGGGTAAAAAAATGTAAGATCTGAATACCTGCCTATTCAGAATTTTGTATATAATGCTCGGTTTGATCGAATTTAAATTTATTTGAGACAGTGATCTTCTTCGGTAAACAAATTGCGCATCATGGGGAAAGTAAAGGAATTAACTACTGAAACTCGATCTGCGATTATGACCCTTATTGAAGAAGGCTATTCGCAGAGAAATCGCCACAAAACTGAAGATATCCAAAGGAGCAGTTCACAGGACCATAGAGCGTTACTCTAGTACCGGCGGGCGGTTTTAAGGATAAACCGAGGTCAGGACAACCTAGAGTTACGACGAAAACCGAAGATCTGCATACCATAAGCAAGCGTTCTAGGAAGAAAACAGCACCAGAAATACGCGCCGAAATCAATGAAATTCGGGAAGAACCACTATCTGTATCAACGATGCAACGACGGTTAAGCCATGCTGGACTTTTTGGGCGCGTTGCAGTGCGGAAACCCCTTCTACGACCCCAAAACAAGATCAAACGGTTGGAATCCATCAGGATTGGACAGATGAAGACTTCAACAGAGTCTTATGGAGCGATTAGTCCAAGTTGAGGTGTTTGGCTCAAATAGCAGAGTGTACGTCAGGCGCAGCGCTGAACATAAGATGCTACCAGACTGTATGGTCCGAACTGTAAAGCATGGAGGCGGTTCAGTAATGGTGTGGGGATGGACTCCGATTAATCGGTGAAGGTTTTGTATTCCAGCAAGACAATGACCCGAAAAACACTTCAAAACTTTGCCGGGAATACCTGAAACAAAAAAAGACGAGGAAATTCTAAAAGTAATGGTATGGCCACCGCAGTCTCCAGATATTAACCCCATTGAGCTCTTATGGGAAGAGCTTGACAGAAATGTCCGGAATCACCACATAACATCGGAATCTGCTCTTTGGGAAACTCTACAAAATTGCTGGAATAATATCCCACAAGAAAAAATACAAAAACTTGTAAGAAGATTGTTAAAAAAATTATTGAATGTAAAGGAGGGTTTTTTGATGAAAACTCAATTTAGGACTTTAATTATTGGTTTTTTAAATAAATAATTTATGTTTAGTAAAAAACAAGTTTATATTTTTCTATCATTTACAACCAGACATGCCCTTCACTTTTTTCACGTATTAACTTTTTCCTAAAACTACAGTTTCGGGGTTAAAACTCGATATTTCTCAAATTTCAGAGGTGGTTTCTAACTTTTGACGGGTAGTGTACATCATGACCCGTTCCATCCACGTCAGAAAAAGACCTATGGAAAACGACATAATTGCATCATTTCGAACAATTGATATTTGTCAATATTATTCGATGTCAGTTCTAAAATTAAGCTTCTACTGAAAAAATCACTCATGTGACTAAAAGACTGTGTCATTGTCAATACAAAAAGATGATCTAAACAAACGCACAATATATTGAACTCGAGAGGGCCACCGAAGCGAACACTTGTTTACAAAAATCTAAATAAAAATGACGAAAGATCAAAAAGTTGACTGGAAATTTAATTAAAGTGTATTTAAACGTTGTACAGCCTTTCGTACACCACTAGACATCATCATAGCCTACGTGCTGCATGAAGCAGATTCTTGCTGACAATTTTCCCCAGATAAATTTTTGCTCAATTAAATTAACCGAAGTAGGTCACTCACAGTATACACAACAGCCCGTCATCGTCAGCCCAGTAAACCGATTCTATAAGGGGAACACATTCGATAACGAAGTAGAGAGACCTGTCGTCGTCGTTGGTCGTCATTTGGTCCATAATTTAGTCTCGACGAAATGTCAAAGACCAAAAATAAAATCCAGATATTGACAATGTTTGAAATTTCTGCACATTGAACTGTCAATTAATGTTTATTTATTCAATCAATAAACAAAGAGGGGAAAAAACAAAACCTTACTAATTAGGGATTGGTGTTATTTCTGGAGAGGAACGAACCACATTTTGCTGGGTAAACAATTTTCAACGGATGATTAAAAATTGAAACAGATGAGTCTAGTTCTGAAGTGGCAACACAAAAAGGCATACAAAAAGTGTGTTCACCCAATGACTCATTGATTTTCATGCGTCACCTACAACACCACATTTGTTGCATTAATTGGGTTTAATTTTAAGTGTGGCAAGAGTGTAAGGTACATAGAACTTCTGTACATCTGTTTTATAGTCGGAGAACCTCACGGAAAATAATGGATGAACTTAAAATGACAATGAGACACATTCTCATCCGGCAGAAGAGGAACACTTCCGACGAGATATTCCAGACACAATTGAAGTGAAGTCAATGCACTTTTAGAGTGTTTGTTTACATTTTTTACTTTTAAGTGGGCTGATGAGATTGTGTTTATTTTTCTATTTTTAAATAGACGCCACAAGGTTTTTGTTGTGTACTAAATATTATGCAAATACAATAATTTTAGGTTAGTACTCTCAATAAGTTTGAACTCTGTAACAAACACAATTCACGATGGTATAGAAGTCTGCCTGTCTACCTATGTATGTTTTTTTGCGGACAGGTTAATAGTCTTAATCGTTGAGTTGTTGTTGTTATGGTGGCGCTACAGTCCAGGTCGGAATAAGGCCACATTGAACAAACGTCTCTAACCAGCTCGGTCCCTAGCTAGCTGCCTCGTGTTTCGCACGCCAAGTTGGTTCAGATCCTCTAGCAGCTGTGTGCTCCACCTGAGTCGCGGTCTTCCGCTTCTGCGAAGTCGTTTCGGGTATTCGAAGACTATAGAGCCGGAGCATTGTTTTCCATTCGCTCTACGTGACCCAGCCATTTTCTTCACTATTGCTCAACTTGTAGGAAACTCTCAAGTTGGCCAACTCTAAAGTTGACTCAAACATGAGAGTTGAGTGACAAGTTAAAATTTGTTTTTCTTCACCATTTTTATGGCGTTTTTAATTGGTAATCTGGAAGCAAAACAAAGCATTCTGAAAGCGTTCAATTCGGCAAAAGTGACAGTTCTGATTCTGAAAAGAAGAGAATTTCCCTTCTGATTTTAAAACCAGAATGCTTCTTTTCAGATTCTGGATTGCCAATTAAAAACACCATTAATCTCAACTCGAGAGTTGAAATTGAAAAGTTGCCTACTTGCGTTTTTTGAAATTTCCCTGGGAAATTTTTGACGTTTACGTTTGTTTCAACTTTAGATTTTAATTAATATTTTATTCTGTGCGAGTTATTCAAAAGTTCAGGTTGTGTTTTGTGCGTTGTGGAATTCGAATTTAAAATATATATAAATAAAAGATGGCCAAAAAAATCAAGCTTCCGAAAATTGTTTATTCGGCAGAAGAGGAAGACTGGTTGGTTGTAAATGCCTTACAATACAGCCACATTGTCGAGAACAAAAAAACAAACGGAGCAACGAAGCCCGATAAGGAAAAGGCGTGGAAGGAAAGAAATAACCAGACAATTCAAAGTTGCCCCACCTACCCAGGTCTTTGAAGTCGTTACGAGAAAAATACGCCAAAATAAAACAAAGCCTAAAAAACAGAGTTTTTTATTTCTCAAAAGATGCCAAAGAACAGGTGGTAGCCCACCAAAAACCAAACTCCCTACTTTGAGCGAGCCCATGAATCAGCTCTTTGTCATGTTGATTCCATCGACTTATGGCCTTTCTGCAGCGGCTGGTGATAGTGATTCACCACAGATCGAAAAACCTGCGCCGCCGGAGGAACCAATCTTCTGTGGAGAGAATTCAATCAAAACTCTCCGGTTTCCTTTTTCAACTTCTACTATTTTCGGAAGTTGAGAAAACCAGAAGTTGATCAACTCGGGAGTTGAGAATCGAAAGTTGAAACGGTCAACTTTGAGTGAAGAAAAACAAAATCATAAGTTGAGAGTAAAAATCCTCTGGTTGACTTCAACTTTTAGTGAAGAAAATAGCTCTAGTCGTTGGACCTTAACTTTTCTGGTAAGGTCATTGTTGCTGAAAAGCTCGTACAGTTCTTGATTGAATTTTCGTCTCCATTCTTCATTTATGCACACTGGACAAAAAATCACTCGAAGAATTTTTCTCTCGAAGCAGCCTAAGCGTTTTCATCGCATGTTATGATCCATACATTAGGACCGGGATGACGAGAGTTTTGTACACTTTAGTTGCTCGTGGGAGGACTTTAATGCTCAATTTTCTCAAAGTCCAAAAAAGCAGCGATTGACAAGAGTGATCCTTCGTTGATTTCAGCGCTAGGTAGACAAAGTCCTTAACTACCTCGAAGTTAAATCTATCTAAGTGTCTATACTGACATTGGCTCCAAGACGTCGATCATTGGTGTCCTTTCTTGTTGATAGCATTAACTTGGTCCTTTCCTCGTTACCGCTAGAACCATCTTTCTGGCCTCAGTATCAAGGCTCTTCCAATTATGTCAATGTCGTCTTCGTATCCTAATAGCTAGACGGACTCTTGAAAGATTTTGCCTCTGGTGTTGAAGTTGGAGTTTTGCACAATCTTTTCAAGAAAAGAATGATGTTGAAGAAATCGCATGACAGCGAATCGCCTTGTCTAAAACCTGTTTTAGGTTTTTTTTTCCAACCATGATGGAACAACGTGAGTTTTCCATCGTCATCTAACACAGACGGACGAATTTTTCAGGGATGCCAGAACTAGACATTGCTTTTTATAGTTTATCTCTATAGATGCTGTCATACGCGGCCTTGAAATCGATGAAAAGGTGGTAGGTACCGATTTGAAGTTCCTGGGTCTTCTCCAAGATCTGCCGTAGGGTGAATATTTGAGCGATGGTGGACTTTCCGGGTCTGAAACCACACTGATAAGAACCTACCAGGTTGTTGACGAAGGGCTTCAAACGTTCACACAGCACGGCAGACAAGATCTTATAGGCGATGTAAAGTAGACTTATACCTCTGTAGTTGGTGCAGTTCAGTGGATCTCCTTTCTTGAGCACACTTTCCTCCGACCAAATTTTGCAGATAAACAAGTGCATGCTCCTAACCTAATCATCTCTATCTGCTTTGTACAGTTCGGCAGCTTAGCCAGTCTGCTCCAGCGGCTTTGTTCGACTTAAGCTTAGATATCGCTATCTTCACTTCGTCAATGTCGAGTGGGAGGAATTGGTGGTCTGTTCCACCCAAATTGAATGGTTCTGTATAGGTGGCGGAATTTCGCTCGTCATATTCGCATTCGTACCTTGGCTACATCAGCGATTGATCACGAGATGTGCATGTCCCCTTGTGGATATCGAGATGCGGGAATCGCGTACCATTACGCTGCCATTACATCTCACTCTGCAGCGAAGTCAATTAGCTTAAATCCGTTATCGGAGGTGGTGTCGTGTAGGCTATGTCGTCCGATTATTCCACCAAAGATATCTTCTCTAACCAGCTTAGCACTAAAATCTCCAAGGACAATTTTAATGTCATAGCTATGGTATTAATCGTAGGTCTTGTCCAGGAGCTCGTAGAACCCGTCTTTCGTGTCTTCTTTCCTCAGAGGGGGCGCGCCCTGGCGGCGTGAGCACAGATGAGGCTTACATTGATGAGTTTAGCCTTGATGAGGATTGTCGTGATGCGCTCATTCACTGAGTTGAAACTTAACTTAAGACCTTCCTCCTGAGTCGAGTCCCAACTACAAATCAACATCCAGACAGACGCTGATTTTGTTTCCGGTAGTTTAATTCTCCACGAGCATAGGAACCGAAATTTTTGGCAAACTCAATTGTCAGGCTTGTTCCTTTTGCTCTTGGACAGTTAAGACTTTAAGAAAAGAATACCAAACTCAATTTCTTCTATTTCGGGGCAAAATTATCTAAAATATTTGCTGTACACAATTTTGTTTATCTCGATGCAAACCAAACAAAATGTTTATGCCATAAACAACAGAACACAAGCAAGATAAAAACGAAATTCGCAATATTTCTTTTTTGTTTTCGTTTGTTCTATTTACACATTCTGTTTATCAACTGATTTTTCAACGGACTGCCTGCGGCATTGGAAAACAGATTTTGCAAAGATTTTTTTCTTCGTTTTATGTTGGACGAGGAGAGTCTATATTTAAATTATTGAACTTTGTTACTCTCGATCTTTATGAGTGCTTTTAGCTTGTGTTGCTAGAATGTCCTCATAATAACGCAATTAAGCAGAGTAGGCAATTAATTTTGTTGCGGAATTCGAATGAATTCTTTCAATGACTGACATTCATGCGGTGCAAACGCTTTCAATTAAAATGTATTTTAATGGATCGAAACGAGTGATAAGTGCGCGATAGCTTTTATAGACTAAAATGAAAGCAGTTTGGCTCGATTGATTTTATTTTAACCTTTAATCATGAGGTGGTGATGACGGGACTTCTTTGGAAGGAAAACCAAGACACAGCTTTCATTGATAAGGTTGTGGATCCCAACAATACACTGAAGATCCAGGAAAGGATCCCACCTCCTTCCTTGTACCTAACTACATAACAACTTTAGTGACTGCAAATAGGTCTCGTTGATGATGATGACAATTGGCTGCCGTCTTGCGAAAAGTACCTATTATCTTGTCTAACCAGTGCAAGGCTCTTTAATCCATGCATTTAACAAAACCAACTTGTCTGACATTATCATTAGTTGTCCTGAGTGATAGCAGATACGTTTAGCCAACAATAATAATCTAATCATTCGACTTTCATATTTATCTTAATCTTTTCTTATATTGTAATCTATTTTGAACAAAAGAAATTGATAAATATTCCCTTTTCCCACCCAGATATTTAAAAACAAAATAAATTGCATGTTTTGTTGTATATTTTGTTATTGTTATCTTCACGAATGCAAACGTCGGTAATACAGTTTGGAATGTCAACTACCAAACAAGTGACAGAAGCGAATTCAATTTCGCCGCCCACAAAAACAGCAAAAACGAGAAATGGAAAATGTTTTTTTTTCATCATCAGCCTTTTTTTTTGCACAATTTTCAGAATGCATCCATCAGAAATTTGATGAAAATTCTCAATAAAAATGAATAAAATCAACACAAACCGTGTAGTAGGAAAGTAATCCAGGATTTTCATCCAGCACAAAGAATCGATATTGCCATCCTTTCATCACGTTTGTCCATTTGCTGAGGGTGCCTTCGAGAGTTCCGTTTCCAGCCATGTTTTTGTTGTGTGCCCAGTGAACACTGTTCGATGAGACTTCTATTTTATTTCTTTTCTGTTCACTTAACACTTGAAAATGCGAATCACGAATCACGCGTCAGTTTCAACGGAAACTCAATATGAAAAATTGAAAAAAATAAAACTTAAATGATACCGAACTTCTGCGAAAAGAATGAACAATTTTGTTAGAGTATTTTTTTGTGCCGACCGACAAGACCGAAGTTAAAATTCTCACTGCACTTTTCTTGAGAAAAAAACCGTCCGCCCGGAGATGAAAAAATCACACGAGAGATTTTGCGGCGAAATTTTGATGTTGACGTTTGTGGAACAAAATGAAATGGAAAGTTAAGGGTGGGTGCTCTGAATCTTTTCTAGTGGCTAGTTTACACTTTGGATTATCAATGGGTCAGCATTAGATTTAAATGCATCAAAAAAGAAGTAGATCAAAAATGGTGAACCCAAAAAAGAAGAAAATGCTTTGTGAATTCTTAGTGCAAAATGTGAATTGGCCGAAAATGCTCTGTTGTTCCTGTGTCATTTTAATCATTTTTGTGGGCTAACGTTTCTCAAAGTATTGACAAAATTATGCTATGGTGAAATACCAAGCCACGGTTTCATCCATTCATAAACATATTCAACATAATCTTACAGACTTTTCATCGCAATTTTAAAGCTGTTAATTCATTGGCTTACAGAAACAACCTTATATAATCGGGTTAGCAATAGGTTCAATTTCAATGAAAGTTCACATTAGGTGCGTTCCTTTGGGACTTTTAAACTTCTTTTTAGTACTTCGCAGTAGACGTTGAATGGAACCTCCAAAATTATTCGTCATTGCGGTTGTTTGTTTTGAATGTCAGTTGTGATTTATTTCAAATCAAACAACAACAATTTCTATTTCTTTTTACTGACGCCATCTGGCGTAGACTAGTATCGTAACTACTTCGAAAAACTACTTTGACCACAGGGGATAAGTAGTTCAAAGTAGCCAGAAGTACTAAGCAGTAGATAAATGTCCCCAAAGGAACGCAGCTATTAAAACAAAACTGAAGCATCTTTCAAGTTTTATTATTATTTTATAATGCAGTGTCCATAGCACAGGGGTGATGTGCGTTAATTGCTACGCCGAAAGAGTGGGTTAGAATCTTGATCTTCCCCCACAAACCACAATGGTCTCGCCGTCTACATTAGGAATGATGTTGATTATCAATTCTTACCATGGTCGCTGCTCCAACCATTTTTTTCGATTTTATGTGGTTCAAGTTTCCCGTAAATAAGCACATCAAGCCCGTAGCTTAGTTGGTAAGTGCGTTGGCTGCTAAGCAGAACGTAGTTGGTTCGAGTCCTACTCAGGCCAAGTTTTTATTTCATCTTTCACGGGTACTGCCTCTTGCAAAGACCTGACAAATCTTCCAAGAGTATCAATCTGTCATGAAAAAGTGCTTCTCAACTTTGCCGTTCGGAATCGGCGTTAAATTGTAGGTCCCCTCAATTCTTCACACGCACTCATAGAATTGTTGATGAGAGTAAGCCACTTAGACCTTGGCTCTTCAAGAGCTGTCGCGCCACTCTATTTTTTTTTTCATTCACTACTATTTTCTTTATTGCAGCCCAAATCTGGACAGAGTTTCAACTTCCACGAATTCGATGCTTCTGTCTGACTCCATCCAAAGAATTGTTTCCCTGTATTCTAACACTGAAATCGTTATTACGGGCGATTTCAATGTCCACAATTCTTCGTGGCTTCTCCATTCGGGCCCGACAAAACCCGAAGGAATAAGTGCTGAAATATTTGCTGAGTCTAACCACCTTACTCAGCTTGTCACCGAGCCCACTCGAATATCGGAAATTAATTGTAAACTGGGACGGTCTCAATAACTTCTTCCGGATCTTTAACTGGTCACTATGCTTCCTCGATAGTGACCAGTGACGCAGACTCCAGCGCTGATATGATTACTAATATGATTGTTTTGGGAATGAAAGCTTTTATCCCGAAAAGGGTTAAAAGCATCAAACCCAAGGAAAAGTTATGGTTTGATTCAAGCTGTAAAGAGGTAGTTATCAGGGAAATAGAAGTAAAGTTCCAGAATTCCGGTGTTTTAGAGCCAACTCAACTGAGGAAACCCGGAACAAGTTCAAACAAGCCATGAAGCCGATTGCACTTACGTCCCTTCTTTCTAAGGTCATGGAAACGCTGATAAACTATCAGCTCAAGAAATATCTTGAAGACCGAAAGCTTCTTAATGACCGGCAGTACGGCTTTCGCAGCAACAGGTCCGCTGGTGATTTGATGGTCTATCTCACCGAACAGTGGACCAAATCTTTACACCGTTTTGGAGAAAGTAAGATTGTGGCATTTTGATAAAGTCTGGCATCTTGCTCTTTTATCGAAAATGTGTGCTTTCGGTATTCACAAATCCCTCCTTCGTTGGATTTAAAATTTTCTTTTCGGAACGTTCATTGCAAGTTTTATTGGAAGTGTTCAAGTCTGAAACCCACAATATAAACGCTGTGGTGTGCCCCAGGGCTCCGTTTTGTCTCCGACCCTTAGCTTTTCTTATTCGTTTCCAGACTCACATCCCACCTCTTCGGATGTGGAACTGGAGCGGCAAAATATGATAAGCTCATTAAACTCTGACTTAAACAGCATTGTACAGTGGGTAATAAAAACCCGCGTAGAGTTTCGAAAATTCAATGCTGTCTGGTTTCTTTGAAGCGATACCTACTTGCCACTGTCCATGAGTCGCACTAGCATCAGTGAAACGGACATCTCGAGATTCTCGGTATGTGCATCAGCAATCATCTCTTGTGGAATCATCACATATGAGATGTCGCCACAAATGCCGCAAGATGTTTGGGTTTCGTAAGACGGCGCAAGAAATTCTTCTCCCCGTCAAATCTGGCTAGTATCTATAAGACTTATATCCGTCCAAAGCTTGAGTAAAATTCTCATCTCTGGGCTGGTGCTCCAGCTACATACTTACCTCTTGGACGGTATACAAAAAAGAGCTCTAAAAATGATTGGTGTCAGAAAAATAACCAACTCATTCACCTCGTTAGACCACCGTCGGTCGTAACGTTTCGTCTCTCTCTCTGCTCCATCGTTACTTTTACGGTAAGTACTCTAGTGGACATACCTCCCCTTAAGATATTCAACCGTAATACCCGCGCCTGCAGCAATGCCCATCAGTTCACCCTTGAGCCCAACTTCGGACTTACTGCCATGTACAGAGAATCGTTTTTTAGCCATAGGTACTACGCGAATGTTAAACTCCCCTCCACACTCTGTCTTTCCAAATCATTGCAATGTTGATGAATTTAAGACCAATGTACACCAGAACCTCCTTTCCAACCCTTTTCCTACTACCTAAAGCACTCACTCTGTCTCTGGCATAATAAGGGTATGAAAACCCCTTGAGTGGGTGCTAATTATAAAAAAAAGAACTGCCTCTTGCGAAGAACTGAAAACACTTCCAAGAGTATCAATCTGTCATGAAAAAAGTTCTTCACAACTTAGCCGTTCGGAATCGGCGTTATATTGTAGGTCCCCTCGATTCTTCACACGCACTTAGCTCTTCTAAAGTTGTGGCGCTAGTTGTTGAACCCGGTTCAATATAAGCCCAGGGAAGGAATTCCGAATTTTGCAAAAACAACCAACAAAATTAGAACGAAGCTTATGAACAATTTAACGGTTTAAACATGACATTTTAGACACATTTAAAAGATTTTATTGAAATAAAATAAATATAATGTACAACTTACTTAAAATCTATATTTCACATCCCTTTTGTTTGGTTTCAAGATTCTGCAATCTATTTTATTTTTTCTTGTTACTGTTATAACAATTCTTGTAAAAGTCATAAAATCCGTAGAATATAACAATAATTATGATTGTATAAATTATAAGCATTGCTACTGGAACCTGACATCTGTAGAAACCTTTTGCCACAACAACTTGCATCAGAATTATCGTAAACTGAACCATCTGAAGTATGGTTATCGATTTTTTGAGAGGAGTTAACCGAGCAACAGTTTGACTTGGCAGCACTGCTGCCAAAAGGTAATAAGTGTACATGACAATATGTACGCACGAGTTCAAGAAGACTGGAAAAAATGATGCACTATCTGAAAGAAAGAAAGAGAAAAGACTTATCACCTTTGACAAACAGAGTTGTCGAAAAAAAAACTGACTTCGATAAATAACATCGATGTTGTATGACAGGAACAACATGGTGGCATGATGGAATACATGAAGAAATGACACTTGTTGTTGTTTCTTTCGCAACACAAAAACAACAGTTTCACTTAATTCAGTTAGTTTAAGGAGGAAAACGATATTGCATATTTTGTCGAACGCTGTTGCAGCTGTTGTCCCGTTTTGAATTGGTATACAAGCTTCAATTTGAAGGCTTGGAAGTTCAAAATTGTAGATCTGAAATTATAAGATAAATTTATAACTATGAACACTTAAGCATATTTCAGTCTAGTCTTACCATAAAAGCGAGGTAACAGCAGGCAAGAATTTGATAAATGTTATACACAGTTATGAAGTTCTTCAAATGGAAGGCGGGTCGGGATTTCATAAAACTGAAATTATAAATGTCAAAAATAGTCCAATTATTAGTCATTGAAACACCCTATGAAGCCTGGAGAGGTTAACAGAATGTTTAACCGGTTGATGACGGAAATGACAGCTGAAATTCGTAAGGCAACGTCAAACTCGTCGCGCGACAAAGTTGAAAAAGTTCAATTTTGTCACGCGAATCCAAACAAATTTCAGCTGTCATTTTCGTCGCCAGGCAACACGGGCGTTGGGTGACGCATTATGTTCAGCTCCTAAATTGCACTGACAGTGAATCACCATTGACCAGCAGTGACGTCAAAATTATATCACATGGCGGTAATGCGTAACGTGACGTCTATTTAACCTCTATACTTGAATTCTTTAATGGCACAGACAGAACGTTATAAAATGCACTTAATTTTTTGTTTGACATTTGGCCCTTGACGATGAAAAAAAGACAATTTTGATAGCATTTTTATAGAATCATTTAAAAATGTTATAGCTGACAAAAAACAAATATAAATAAGTATACACGTGTTCAGTGTTTACACTCCTTGCGCACGATAACGTTAGACGCATTTTGATATACTTCCTGTCAAAAGAATTCACATGCTTGTGCTCTTACGGATCAGTGAAAGGAAAAATTCAAAACAAAACAGAATGGACAAGATGCATATTTTCTTCTTTTTTGGGCTGTATGGGGGGTTATACACCCCGAACCGGAGCCTGTAGAGACCATGATGGGAACATCGTAGTGGAACCATAGTCAGTGCTGAGGATATGGAAAGACCACTTTTCCAAGCGGTATAATGGCGATGACGAGCAAAATTCCGCCAGGTAAACAGAACCATTCAATTTGGGTGGAGCAGACCACCAATTCCACCCACCCGACATTGACGATGTGAAGATAGCGATATCTAGGCTTAAGCCGCTGGAGCCAGGGGTGAACGCAGGAGGGGTTTTGGCGGTTAAAACACCCCCCAAAATATGAGAATTTGTGCAGTAAACAAATATCCATTATTGTTCAAAAGAAAAAAAAGAAATGGTACAAAATTATTTTCCAACAACAACAAAATTCTCAAACTATGTTAAACGAAAAATTTTAATAAATTTGCTTCGATTGGTGGGTACCAAATAACGGCAGCTGAGACGAAAATGTACAAAAATTGATTTATCTGCTTTCAAATACACTTGTCAAAACAATTAAAGGAACACTTGAAAAAACTCAAAAATGGAGTGGGTTTTTATAAGGCTGTATCTCAGTAGAAAAATGTCGGATTGAAGTGAAATAAAAAGTTTTTCAAAGGTTATCATTTTTTCTTTTCAAATTATTTTGAGTTAAAAAAGTACCGTTAGTCGTTTTTGCTTGAGCGAAAAAAATGTTCACTCAATTTCAAAATCGAAAAAAAAAAATAAACTTTGAGGTTTCATAAAATGAACGGAATTTTTTTTTCAATCCAACCAATCCAAGATTCAATTTTAGAATTTTGTTGGCCTTCTCAGACTCCAAAAGCGTAATTGAGTTTTTGTTTGTCGAGCTGCACAATGGAATCGAAAAACTTCTTCTCGGAACTGTTTACAGGCCTTCCAGAAACATTGAATTATACCCACTTATTGCAACACTGGAACAAATATCTGTTTCATATCCTCATTTAGTCTTATGTGGGGACTTTAACTGCAACTTATTGAGTGAAAATACATTTGAAGAGGAATTTAGTTCCCTAAACCTATATCCAGTAAATACCACTATTCCGACGCATTTTTCAAATTTTGAACCCACATTGTTAGACTTTGTTAACAATAAAAGTAACGTAATGCTATATGACCAGCTATCAGTACCAGTCTTATCAAAACATGAGCTGATCTTTTTGGCTTTCACTTTTCAATTAGAGATTCAAGCTAACACCTTTGAATTCAGAGATTTCAAGCACATTAACTTTAGTTCACTTCAATCTGACGTACTTAACACTAACTGGGATATCATTCTTTCCAAATCTTCAACATGTGAACAGAAGTATGAATGAGCTTAACGTCAGCACCTGACAACTAAGTCTTATCTGACGGTGGAACTATCCACACTGTCGTCGTGCAATTTCCAACCGAAGTTGGCATTGTCACTATACTTCTTTTAAGAGGGCACTAAACCCCTTCCTGATGATCCACCAGAATACAAATAACACCTCCAACAACTTTCAAGAAAGAAGCGGGTATCCTGCATCTAGATCCACACCAGTACCAATTGAATTAGTGCCAGCTCTTATTCATCTTGGTTTGATTCTAGACTACTATTCAGGCAACACACGGAACTGCACTCAACCTTCAGTCACGCGAAAGAAGAGCCGTTGTCCGGACACGGAAAAACTGCTCAACCCCCCGTAACAAAGGAAGAGCCGTTAACCGTGATTTGCGAACAGCAGCTGAGGCCAAACTCAGACAACCACAACCCCCGCGAAGGTCGATCCCACTAGTGAGTTGCTAATTCACTACCCGCGGTACCCAATTTCCCCTGGGTGGAGGGTGGTCACATATATTTTTTGTATAACAATTAGTTATACATATTTTGTTTGTTGTGACATCTTTTTTGTTTTTGCTGCTTTTGTCCTACTGGCGGACGAGGGACACTGCTCACCCTCTGTCAAGTATATCCACATTGATCGAAGGGATGAACCAGCCAATCAAGGGACACACCCAACATTTTGTCTAACTTCCTTGGCGTTTATCCACATTCGGTATTCATTAATCGCATTTTCTTCCTTTACTACGTGTGTTAACATAGTATCTGTTAAGGATCGCATTCATCTTCATTATACTTCCTGCTTCAATTCGCCAATTCCATTAGACTAAAGCTGCCTACGTTCGCAAGTTCAAGCCAATAAATTGACAAGAACCTCTCGGAGGCCCCACGAGAAGGTGTAGGTCAGCACGTTCACTTCGAATTCTTGCAATATGTACTTGGAAAACTAGTTTCTTTTCTAAATCGCCAATCTACATGATTTCACCTCCAACATGTGAACAAGTAGATTTTCTTAATAGTAACATGTTAAGACCTTATAATTTACACGTTCCCTTAAAAACTAAAAGTCTAAGTCCCAAAAAACAGCCATGGTTTACGAACGAAATTAAATCATTAATGCTACAAAGAGATGATGCTTATAAGAGGTGGAAAAGATTTCGTATCGATCGGTTGTATGATCATTACCGCTCGCTGCGTAATAAAACGGTATTAGCAATACGGAATGCTAAGTCTGATCATTTTTCTCGACGATTTAACAGCTCACAAAGTAGTAAACAGACTTGGAAAATCTTAAAGGAAGCTGGTATTGGCAAAGGATCATGTAATCCGAATCTAGACCTGAATATTAATGACTTAAATCAAAATTTTGTCGCAAATTCCATCTCATGTAACAATAATATTACGGCCATTTCATCAAACGCTGATAGTAGATCATCTCTAAGCTCACGTTCGTTGGCGTTTTCTGATATATCTCCTGAAGACATCGTTGAAGGAATACTGTCTATAAAGTCGAATGCGGTTGGACTTGATGATATGCACCCGTTGTTTCTTAAAATTCTTTTGCCGGAACTCTTACCCTACATCACGTTTATTTTCAACTCAATAGTATCCACAAGTAATTTTCCCTCACAGTGGAAAAAAGCCAAGATAATACCAGTACCTAAAAACTCTAGATGTGATGATTTTAGACCTATTTCAATTTTGCCATTTTTGTCTAAAGTGTTTGAAAAAGTTATTCAAAAACAAATTAACCATTTTCTTAGCTCTAATAATCTACTAACTCAAAGTTCCGGTTTTAGAAAGAAAAATAATTGTATTACAGCCTTACTGAGTGTAACAGAAGATATCCGGAAAGCTGTTGATCTAGATCATATTACATTTTTAGTACTCTTGGATTTTTCAAAAGCCTTTGACATGGTAAACCACTCTATTTTATGTGACAAACTTGAAAAACTTTTTAATTTTTCTCACACTGCGGCAAGCCTTATTAGTTCCTACCTGTCAAATAGATGGCAAGCAGTTGAACTTAACAAAGAGCGCTCTGATTTTCTTTTGAATTCAAGAGGTGTTCCTCAAGGATCTATTCTCGGTCCCTTGTTGTTTTCTCTGTATGTTAATGAACTTCCTACTATTATTAGACATTCTCCAATCCGGTTGTATGCCGATGATACCCTACTTTACATTAGTTGTCCGCTAGGATTTATTGAACATGCTGCAGCCTGCTTAAATGATGATCTCGAAGAAATCTATACCTGGTCGATCAAAAATGGTTTAATGCTGAATCCCAAAAAGTCCAAATGCTTAGTTATTTCTAAGGCAAATTTAGATATCTCGTATTTTCCTTCTATTGTCTTAAATTCAGTCCCCATCGAGTATGCCGACACTGTAAAAAATCTTGGGGTTATTTTCAATCGTGACCTAAGCTGGAAAAATCACATAGCATACATTGTAGGCAAAACATATGGCATTCTAAGAACACTTTGGTCAATGCAGTATTTTACACCCATAAAAATTAGAACTCTACTTGTTAAAACGTTAATCCTCCCAACAATAACTTACGGTTGTGAAATTTTCTGTAAACCTGACAATGAAAGTAAAAGAAAAATAGTGGTTGCATTCAATAATGCTGTACGCTACGTATATGGACTAAACCGCTTGGATCGAGTCTCACAACATGCAAAAAAATTAATTGGAATGTCCCTTGAAAATCTTTTTAACGTTCGAGCCTTAACCCTGTTCTCTGATATACTTTTAACCCATCAACCAACTGAACTTTATGATGAAATTAGACATCTTAATTCAAGTAGAGTATCTGGATTAATGTTGCCTCGTTTTAAATATCTCATCTCTGAACGACAGTTTTTTGTTCACTCTACTCGATTATGGAATTCGTTACCTCGTGAATTAAGAAGGATTAGTAGCACAAAACTAATCAAAAGAGAAATAAAATGTCACTTCTCAAATATGTAAATAAAGTATGTTTATTGATAATTTTTATAATATTATAATGTAAACTAAGAATTAAACGTAAATTATGTACTTGTAGCTATTGTATACTTTTAAAAGCTTCACTTCTAAAAAGATATTATATCCTACTGTGAAAGCTGGTCATAAATAAATAAAATGAAAAATGAAATGAAAATGAAATGAAATAATTCACTGTTCGGTTCAGATCGCTACGATTTTTTTTCTAATCAAAAAATGGGTTTACATGCAAAAACACAATTTTGACTTTGGACCCTAATAACTCTGCTAAATATTGACTTACAAAAAAATAAAGGCAGATTTGAAAAATATGTTAAATTTTCTACACAAAAACATTTTGAAAAAATAAAAATATTGCTTTTTTCAATTTTTCCTATCAATTTATAAAAAGGTCCAAAATACGCATTTTTCAACTTTTTCATAAAAACTACAGTTATTTTGTGGTTTTCAGTGATACAACTAATCTGAGGCTAAATTATTAAAGCTCATAAAATTTTCTTACCGTTTCTCTGTTTCGATCAATCAAACTTACGAAACACTTTTTTTCAGTTTTAAGGAAAGCTTTGTTTTTTCTTATTTTTCTGTTCTTTTGAATTTGTTTATTTTTTAATTTTTTTTTATTTTTTTCATTATCATTATGACTTTGTGAAATTCGGACGAATTTTCATCAAAATCAAGGAAATTGCGTATTTTGGACCTTTTTATAAATTGATAGGAAAAATTGAAAAAAATCAATATTTTTATTTTTTCAAAATGTTTTTGTGTAGAAAATTTAACATATTTTTCAAATCTGCCTTTATTTTTTTTGTAAGTCAATATTTAGCAGAGTTATTAGGGTCCAAAGTCAAAATTGTGTTTTTGCATGTAAACCCATTTTTTGATTAGAAAAAAAATCGTAGCGATCTGAACCAAACAGTGAATTATAGCCAACAAAATTCTAAAATTGAATCTTGGATTGGTTGGATTGAAAAAAAAAATTCCGTTCATTTTATGAAACCTCAAAGTTTATTTTTTTTTCGATTTTGAAATTGAGTAAACATTTTTTTCGCTCAAGCAAAACCGACTAACGGTACTTTTTTTAACTCAAAATAATTTGAAAAGAAAAAATGATAACCTTTGAAAAACTTTTTATTTCACTTCAATCCGACTTTTTTCTACTGAGATACAGCCTTATAAAAATCCACTCCATTTTTGAGTTTTTTCAAGTGTTCCTTTAATTGTTTTGACTAGTGTACATTGGGTCGGTCGTTTCGAATCTAACGGGGGTTGCGAACAAAATCTACGAAAATAAAAAAAACCTTCATCATAGCCACACCAACTCACATATACTTAAAGGAAGCCCTAAACGACGGACATGCTCGTGGTCGACTTAAATTCGTCATAATAAGTAGACGGTTCGCTGTTGCCAAAAATTCTCGGTTTTCTCATATTCGTCGGTTTCATTGTTCGCATGTAGAGAGATGTTCGCAAGCAAATCTAATTTTTTCTATGAAATAACCATCAGCGCAATGGCTTGCTTCTCTTTTTGACACATCCTCACACACACCTTAAGGAATCAACACGTACGAATAACGAAATGATGTTCGCCAATTCTGTATTCGCCGTGTAGGGAATAATGCAAACGAGCATGTTGCGTGTTCTTGCCCTTTAAGACAAGATACAAGATACGTCTCATCACTGCAGAAAAAAAATGAATCATTTTTTGTCCGTTAAGGGACAAGCCTTAACAGACAAGGAGCTTTCGGGAGCTTGTTTCTTTGCCTAAGACCACACCAGACGAGTTGGCTTGAGCTCCCTTAGTTTGTTTTATGACGTTTATGAGCAGATCTGCTGCTCGTAAGAGATCCTGGATTGTTCATCCTTCACTTTATATTGTTTCCTTAACAGTGATAAAGCCAATTTTTAGCCTTTTGAAGAATCTTAGTGAGTTTCTCCAACAAAAAAAAATTCGATCTCAGCTGCTGCGAAGAATATGCCACTCATCTTTACGAAGAAATGTTGAACTGCGATATAATTCCCAAACATATTTATTTGATGCAGCTAAGAAAATGGCTGATAAAATTGATTTACAATTGGTAGTCCCACGAATTATTGCCAAACGGACAAAACGATACAATTATGCGGGTGGTCCGAAGTAAATATTCGTCGGTCTGTATATGTTTTTTTTTTGGACCATTTGTTGGTTCAGCGAAAAAATCGGTTCCTGGACCATCGTGAATTAATTTCCCAAATTTAAAATATTTTGCCTAAAAAATGTTGCCAACTTGATGAAGAATACATGAAAAGAACTGTTGAGGTATTTGCTCATGAATGGCCAGATGATATAAGAAGATATTTGGATGATTTTCTAGTTGAAATGAGAATTTGGCGCAGGTTAAAATTTAATTCTTATTTCTTATAAATTCTTTAAAGCTGTCAATGTTAAACGAACTATTGTAGCAGACATTGCATTAGTATGTCAAATGAAAAACGGCAGAAGCGATGCTTCTTTATTTAAGACAGTTCATCGCTATATGATATGCAAATCGGTGCGACACTGCCAGTATCCGTGGATCCAAATGAGCGGTTTTTCTCATGTCTACGCAGATAAAAGACTTATCTGTGAAGGAAAACCGGCCAGGAGCGGCTTGATATTACTTTACCGAAACGTCGGGAAAAGTCAAAGTTTCAACTTTTTGTTTCTTTGCAAAAACTATAGTGACCAAAACAGTCGACGGAAAACCCAATTTCAATTCAACAATAAAAAAATAAACCCCTGGCTGGAGCAGACGGTCTAGCCGCCGAAATGTACGAAGCAGCTGAAGATGATCTGATTAGGAGCATGTACCTGCTCACCTGCAAAATTTGGTCGGAGTCATGCATTCCTTACGAATGGAACCTGAGATCCCCTGAACTGCACCAACTACAGAGGTATAAGTCTCCTAAACATCACCTACAAGATCTTGTCTGGCATGCTGTGTGAACGTTTGAAGCCTTTCGTCAACAACCTGATAGGTCATTATCAGTGTGGTTCCAGATCCAGAAAGTCCACCATCGATAAAATATTCACTCTACGGCAGATCTTGGAGAAGACCCAGGAACTTCAAATCGATACCTACAACCTTTTCATCGATTTCAAGACTATACGCAGACAGTATCTATAGAGACCAACTATATGAAGCAATGACTAGTTCTGGCATCCCTGAAAAACTCGTCCGTTTGTGTAAGATGACAATGGAAATCTCACGCTGTTCCATCACGATAGGAAAAAACCTAACAGATGCATTCGATGTCAAAAAGGTTTTAGACAAGGCGATGCACTGTCTTGCGATTTCTTCAACATCAATCTTGAAAAGATTGAGCAAAACTCCAACGTCAACACCAGATGCACAATCTTTCAAAAGTCCGTACAGCTTGTAGGATATGCAGACGATAGTCATTACTGGAAGAATACAGCGTGATGTCAATGGAGCGTTCGTGAGTCCTGAGACGGGTCTAGCGGTTAACGAGGGCAAGACCAAGTTAATGCTGTCATCAAGAAACGACAACCAACATCGACGTCTTGGAGCCAACGTCAGCATAGACTGGTTTAACTTCGAGGTAGTTAGGGACTTCGTTTACCAAAGATCCGCTATAAACTCAGAGAACAACACCAGTGCTGAAATCAAACCAAGAATCACTCTTGCCAATCGCTGCTTCTTTGGACTTAGAAGGCAATTGAATAGGAAAGTCCTCTCTCGAGCAACTATAGTGTCACTGTACAAAACCCACATCATCCCGGTCCTAATGTATGGTGCAGAAGCGTGGACCATGACAACATCCGATGACAACACTTTGGACTGCTTCGGGAGAAAAATTCTTCGAGTGATTTTTGGTCGTGTCTTTATAAAAGGAGAATGGAGACGAAGATTCAATAAATAACTGTACGAGCTGAAAAGTGAAGGTCCAACGACTAAGATGGCTGGATCACGTAGATCGAATGGAAAACAATGCTCCGGCGGAGCACACTGCTGGTAGAGGACCTGAACCAATTTGGCGTGCGAGACATCTAGCTAAGGTACGAGCTGGCTAGAGACGCTTGTTGAATGAGGCTTTGGTCCGACCTGGATTGTAGTGCTGGATTGTGGATTGTATTTCCCGGTTAGATGAGGTTTATACTTTGTTAATGACTGAAAACTCTGAATTTGGTTTCAAATTGATTGATAAGGCTTTCCAAAGGGCTAATATATTTTGGTTCACTATGGCGTATACTTGTTTTTTTCAAAACTTAGATATTACGTAGTCTTCTTCTTTATTGTCTCGTTGACTATTGTATCTATGTAGATTGCACAGATATTTTTGAGGAATCATAAAAGGGGTTTGCATTTTTTGACAACATCGAACTCCTAAACTGCTATTCAGAAGTTTCCGGCTTTCTGACTACTGTTCGATCACTTATCACTGAAAAAAGACATTTTCTTACCTGGGTCCGATTTTCAAAACTATAAGCAGGTACGCAATAAGTGTCACAACGAAGGTAGCATCAAAATAATTCCGAGAATATGCATCAATTTCTACACACAAAAATATTTATTTTTCAATCTTCTTTTCCGTAAAACGCAAATATCAAAAATACTGACCACTTGTGGAAACAATTGGTTCTTGAAGAACGGTGGCACTCATCTTAAAACTAAGCTTTCAACTATTTACAAATCAACACTCAAAAGTTAAAACGTTAAACCTTAAAATCTATTTGCAAACAGGAAGGTTTTTGTGTTAACAACCGGGGGAACCAATTAAATCCTTACGAAAGCCAAGTAATCCAACGACTGAAATTCGGCAAAACAACTGAATGTTGTTTTATAGGGAAAGCATTTTGTTAATATAATTAATGGGAATAATTAGTAGCAAGTGCAAGTCGCAACTGCACTGTACATAAATTCTTATATATAGAGAATTGAATTTGAGTTTTTTAATGAATTTACAATTGCTGCCTTGAGGGAAATAAAATTACATTTCGAAAATATTGACGACGTGCCTATTCGTATGCTGGGAGCTCTATTTCCTGAAGCGGGGAAAAAACATTGAACACTCGTAAGTACTTACTCATTTTCCACTTTGACACTTTATTTCATTTTTCTTATTAAATTCACTTGCTTCGGTTTTCAACATTTCATTTTGTTTTTGAATATAATTTTTCTGATAAAAATCATAAAACATGTAAAAAATTATACTTATCATTACGATGTAAGTAGCAAGTAAGTACTCTGGGATCTTACAACCAAGACACAATCCGATTATGACTTGTGTCAGAATCATTGCAAACTGTACCATCTGCATTCTTGTGATGTTCTTTTTGACAGATGATAATTTCTTGATAGTTTCGCTTGGAAGTGTGGCAGCCATCAAATAGTAAGTGTACATAATTAAATGGACGAAAGTGTTGAGAAAGAGTGGAAATAATGTTCCACTACCTGCAAGGAAAGAAAGTACAGTTAAAGATGGTCAAATGTCAAAACAGAGCAAGCAATGTCACTTTGACAGATAATGGACGAAAAATAGTTCTCATTTCGTTCCACTTCTAAAATCTCTGTGGTCTTTGACAACTCAGTGAGGTTTAAAAAGGAGCGAAAAAAATCTCATTTCGTTCCACTTTTAAAGTCTCTGACAACTCAGGGAGATTTCGTTCGATCGAACATGGAATTGGCACAGGAAATATGCCAAATAACAGAGCAAGCAATGTCACTTTGACAGATGATAGGCGAAAAATAGTTCTCATTTCGTTCCACTTTTAAAGTCTCTGACAACTCAGGGAGATTTCGTTCGATCGAACATGGAATTGGCACAGGAAATATGCCAAATAACAGAGCAAGCAATGTCACTTTCACAGATGATAGGCGAAAAATAGTTCTCATTTCGTTCCACTTTTAAAGTCTCTGACAACTCAGGGAGATTTCGTTCGATGGAACATGGAATTGGCATGGGAAATAAATATGTCAAATGAGAGGTTAAGTTCACTCACTTTTGTACGAATGGTTAAAATGATAAGCAAGGAAAACTGCACAACAATGATGAAAAACATGCAAGAACGATACTTGATTATGCTTTCTTCGCAAAACAAAAACCAAGGTTTCTGTTAGTTCGGACACCTTTAGCCAAAACACTATGTAAGCGATGTGATGAAAATCCTTGTCCTCTTTGCTTCCGGGTGTGAATTCAATGCATTTCCAAAAGTGAGTCCATGGGAGATTTATAATTGAGATCTGCAAACAAAAAAATCTATTACATCTCGAATTTATGATCTGAACCAACTCACCTTATACAATAAATAAATACAAGTGCAAATTTGATGAATATTATAAACTATGATGTATGACTTGAGGCTGAATGGTGGTCTGGATTTCATGTAACTGAAAAAAAAATTGTAAGTAATTGACAGTTTCATTTTGACAGCTGTATCACCTAGGTCCAACTTTAAAAACTGCCAACAAATACGATCCCACAAGAACTGACGCTGAAATCGGATGCACAGGGAAGAATCCACGAATTTCTATTGATATTGAATTATGTATCACTATTTCTTTTTATTTGACAGTTAATCACTCCTACCTGTCAATCTTAACTCCATTTTTGTGTTTGTTAAAACTGCCCAACAATTTGTATAACAGATTTTTTTTTTAAGAATGACATAACAATATGTTTTGACAGTTCTGCGTCTATTGTGTTTTTAAGTTCTAGCCCAAGCTTTTATACCCAGTGCAACGCTAACCCAGTGTCTTGAATATGCTCAAAAGCACTTGGATTTTTGTCCCCCAAAATCTTTGTTATGTATTAAACGTATATAAAATGCTAAACGCTTCCGAACTCTAAATTGGAACACCATTTAAATATATTTTCTTTCACCTTAAAGTTCAACTAAATTTGTTTAAAATTGCTTCTACAACACAAAGTCAAGTCGCTTGGCATTTTAGAAGGAAGCAAACAAACAGTTCTTGCATCTGGGTCAAAGGTATGTTTGTGCACTTCCTTTCTTTTTGAAATGAAAATCTTGTCATTTTCCTTGACATCTTTAATGTCAAAAGTATCACTTGAATTATAATAATTATAATGAAATCAATACCGGGACCAAACAAACAATAACCTTACCTCATGTACATATTTGTATATTTCTACGACTGACAACACTTGGGTTAAAATATGCAATTGTACGTACTGCATTTTTTTTGCCCAAATGCTGGTTCACGGAAATAGTTCGCATTCCAAATATGCGCATACATACATATCTCTCGTGCACTATCAATTTGCATATGCTTTGCAGTAGGTAGATTATTTACGTGATCCTTGAGCTTGAGACGGAAATTCATTGCAAATTCATTATACTTCTAAAACGACTGAGGGGAATTTATTCTATCAAATTTGTTTGATACCCTGACATAACAAACACAAAAATTAATATTCCAGGGTGGAATTTTAAAATATAAATTTTTGAGTTTATTACCGAACCTTGATGGACTGCACTGTAGACAATTCTTACTTTAAAACAGGCCGAAAATCGCGTACATCTAAATTCATGAACAGAGAATACTTACTTATTGACGTTACAGTCAGTTGTGGACTTGGGCCTCAATCAACAGTCTCCGCCAGCCAGCTAGCTAGTTCCCTAGCTAGCTGTCTCCAGTTTTCACTCCAAGTTGATTGAGTTTCTCTTCTACTTGGGTGCGCCACCTAAGTCGCGGTCTTCGTCTACCTCTACGTCCCTCGGGAATAGTATCGAAGGCTTTCCGGGCCAGAGCATTGGTGTCTATCCGCTCTAAATGATCGAGCCATCTTAGTCTCTAGACCTCGACCCTTCTGGCTAGGTCCGTGTCGTTGTACAACCCGTAAAGTTCCCTGTTGAATCTTCTTCTCCATTCCTCACCAATACACACGGGGCCGAAGATGACTCGAAGAACTTTCCTCTCGAAACAGCCTAAGGCATATTTATCCGATTTTTACTATCTCTCTCATCGGCATACGCGAGAAGTGGAACAGACTTTTGGAAGATAGTGCCTCAGTTGTTGACGGCGGAGTTGCACTTCTTAAGAACGATATAAAAGAAATCGCATGACATTGCATCGCATTGTTTGAATCCTTTTTTGACATCGAAAGATTCCGTAAGCTCGTTGCCAACCTTGATGGCAGAGCGTCAGTTCTCCGTCGTCATTTTGCACAAGCGAACGAGCTTGGCAGGGATGCCAAAACTAGACATAGCTTTTTACAGTTCGTCTCTGAAGACGTGGCCTTAAAATGACAACAACAATTCGGTTTTTCAATCGTCAGATAAACAAGCAGATCAAGGGGCACGGTAGTGCCCAGCCAAGTTCTCTAGCAACTTTGGCACTACACCCTTATTTACAGGAAACAACTCAGGGCATTTTCCACACCCCTCTAACTTCTATACCAAAGAAGCCAAAAGTTTCAAACTCACATCATTTGTTAAGCTAGTCAAGAAGAAGCACCTCAGTAAATTTCAGATATTTAGCATAAGTAGTTTCTAAGATACAATGTTCCAAAAATCACGAAAACCGTAACTGACTGACTCACTGACTCACTGACTCACTCACTCACTCACTGACAGATCATCAAAATTATGAAGCACTTCCCGTTGCCCTAGAAACTTGAAATTTGGCACAGTGGTAGGTCATGTGGTACATACAAAGGAAAAAAATCGAAAATTTGAAAATTTTCAATCAGGGGGCGTGGTAGCCGCCTACTTTTACATTATTAATTTATATTATATGAAGCACTTTCCGTTGCCCTAGAAACTTGAAATTTGGCACAGTGGTAGGTCATGTGGTACATACAAAGGAAAAAATCGAAAATTTGAAAATTTTCAATCAGGGGGCGTGGTAGCCGCCTACTTTTACATTATTAATTTAAATTATATGAAGCACTTTCCGTTGCCCTAGAAACTTGAAATTTGGCACAGTGGTAGGTCATGTGGTACATACAAAGGAAAAAATCGAAAATTTGAAAATTTTCAATCAGGGGGCGTGGTAGCCGCCTACTTTTACATTATTAATTTAAATTATATGGAGCACTTTGGAGTGCAGTAGAATCAAGAAATTTGGCATACAAGTACATCGTGCAATAAAACAAATAAAATATGAAATTTATGATTTTCAACTGAGGGGGCGTGGTACCCACCCATTTAAAAATAAATTTTATAAAATATATGGGGCACCTCTGATCATCGTAGAATATTGTAATTTGGCAAACTAGCAATTCTGCCAGTCAATATAAAGAAATAAAATTAATTTTTAGATTTTTCTGCTTATCAAAAAAAAAAAAAAAATCTTTGCAAAAAGTAATGATATCACACCAAAAACATAAATGTAAAAAAAGAGCCAAGTTCTTCCGTACAAAAATTCTGCCTAACAAATCAGCCACGAAAAGTAATGAGATCTAAAAGAACGCCAAGTTCTAAGATTCAGCAAGTACTCGTAGGTGCATTGCAAATGTTTTAAGTGGACTTACACCGAATCAACTATTAGTTTTGAAAGTAACTTGTAAACTAATGTAAATTAGTTAATTTTTTTACTTAGCAAGTTTTCCAAACTTTTTTAATAGTAGGTTACTAAGAGAAAACCTGCCAAGTAAAAAAAATTAACTAATTTACATTAGTTTACAAGTTTCTTTCAAAACTAATAGTTGATTCGGTGTAAGTCCACTTAAAACATTTGCAATGCACCTACGAGTACTTGCTGAATCTTAGAACTTGGCGTTCTTTTAGATCTCATTACTTTTCGTGGCTGATTTGTTAGGCAGAATTTTTGTACGGGAGAACTTGGCTCTTTTTTTACATTTATGTTTTTGGTGTGATAGTGTTTATTCGACAAATAACAAAATAATGGATTTTTCAATCGTCAGATAGACTTTATTTGACGAAAAACGCTCTTATTTATGCGACCAATGAATACTCAGATAAGTTTATTTGCCAGTTTGTTATTTTTAGATTTTTTCGATGATTGGAAAATCGGCTCTGAGTGAGAAATTTTATCTTATGAATTAACTTTTATTCTATGGGTTAGTTAACTAATGGAATAGGCGTTTTATTTATATGGCTGTTGCTCTGTAGCAGTATCTTACTGAAATCAAGACTAGGTTCCTAAAATTTTTATTTTTAAACAGCATTGTTATAACTGGTTTCAGGGGCGGACTAAGAGGCAGTGGAACCCGGGGCGGTGAAGCAAGCTTACACCCCTGAAAATTTTTTAATAAAAAACACGAACAAAGATCTCTTTTAAATATAATTTCGACCTTTTATTGCACTGAATGTTTCGATTATATCATCAAAATTTATATTTTTTGTTTGTTCCTTTTCGATTAAAAGTAAAGCCAGACTAGTCAACCTATTTTGGCTCATTATTGTTCTTAGATAATTCTTAATCAACTTTAATTTTGAAAAGCTTCGTTCACACGATGCCACTGAGACGCAAATTGTTAAATAAATTCTCATCTCCAATGAAATGATAGAGTCTGTAATGAGTCTAAAAAGTCCCATTCAACAATGAAGCTTAAAAATTCGAAGGCTGTCCAAACTTCTGCTTCTTTTAAATTTATTTTTGCAGCTTCCACGTGACGCCGTATTGGCCAGATTTTCAATACGATACTGTT
Source organism: Sphaerophoria taeniata (assembly GCA_943590905.1). Lineage (NCBI taxonomy): Eukaryota > Metazoa > Arthropoda > Insecta > Diptera > Syrphidae > Sphaerophoria > Sphaerophoria taeniata. The sequence continues at coordinate 3,909,290 of OX016540.1, forward strand.
ATCTGTTACTTCTGTAAATATTGAGCTAAGCATTGGAACATCAGCACGCAGTTCTTCTTGCGTTCCATACCAGCATCTTGAGTCCTTTCGCCAGGCATAATTTTCTTCTTTTTTTTCTTCCCCGCCTTTTGCGTAAATTATGGCCTTGTTCACGGTTTCATCACGATTTTCATGAACAAAACTCGCGAGTGCCTTAACTTTTATAACACTTTTTTCTAGAATGAGCCCGGATTTTTGCAAATATTTCTGTGCCGTATCAACCTTCTTCCAAAATATCGCACCAGAAGGAAAGATAACACAAAAATGTAAAGTCGCATACAGCAGATAAGAGTATGGTTGCCGCACCTCTGGTATCCAAATTTTCCTTTTGAGGATCACAAAGGAGTTCAAGAGTTCTTCACGTAATTAATTTTCCTTCAATGGCTTAACGGCCATGAGCGATGAGCACTCCATCTAGTGGCTAGAAATAGAAAACAGAACAGCAACCGGTACCCGCCTTGCTTGAAACACCCACAAATTATTTTTTCGTGTCCGTAAATACATGTGAATACCAATACAACTCTGCCTGTGCATTTTTTGGTAAATTCTGGTCAGTTGCCATCCCTGGGATTGCATTTTATTTTACCCTTGTGATGAACTATTCCCATCTAAAATACGCAGTGACATACCTCCTTAAAATAAAATGCACCTTAAGAGATATTCAGCGTCGCTGTTCTATTTTCTATTTCTGTGGGACTGTGTCTGATGTACTAAATAGTTATTTTGCTTTTACTGATGGCACCCCCTATTACTCTGCCCCCCCCCCCTTGTCCGCCACTGACTGGTTTGCCCAACAAAAGAGTTAAGGGCCCGATATCACAAATTGTTGAATTTTTAAGGTTAACGGGTTTAAGTGAAGTATGAATGAGCTTAACGTCAGCACCTGGCAACTAAGCCTTATCTGACGGTGGACCTATCCACACTGTCGGCGTGCAATTTCCAACCGAAGTCGGCATTGTCACTATGCTTCTTTTAAGAGGGCACTAAACCTCTTCCTGATGATCCACCAGAATACAAAAGAACACCTCAACTTTCAAAAGAAAGAAGCGGGTACCCTGCATCTAGATCCACACCAGTACCAATTGAATTAGTGCCAGCTCTTATTCATCTTGGTTTGATTCTAGACTACTATTCAGGCAACACACGGAACTGCACTCAACCCTCATATAGAAAGAAGAGCCGTTGTCCGGACACGGAAAAACTGCTCAACTTCCCGTACAAAAGAAGAGCCGTTAACCGTGATTTGCGAATAGCAGCTGAGGCCAAACTCAGATAACCACAACCCCCGCGAAGGTCCATCCCACTAGTGAGTTGCTAAAGCTCACTACCCGCGGTTCCCAATTGCCCCTGGGTGGAGTGTGGTCACATATATTTCTTTGCATAACAATTAGTTATACATATTTTGTTTGTTGTGACATCTTTTTTTTTTGCTGCTTTTGTCCTACTGGCGGATGAGGGACACTGCTCACCCTCTGTCAAGTATATCCACATTGATCGAAGGGATAGACCAGCCAATCAAGGGACACACCCAACATTTTGTCTAACTTCCTTGGCGTTTATCCACATTCGGTACTCGTTAATCGCATTTTCTTCCTTTACTATGTGTGTTAGCATAGTATCTGTTAAGGATCGCATTCATCTTCATTATACTTCCTGCTTCAATTCGCCAATTCCATTAGACTAAAGCTGCCTACGTCCGTAAGTTCATGCCAATAAATTGACAAGAACCTCTCGGAGACACCACGAGATAAGGTGTAGGTCAGCACGTTCACTTCAAATTCTTGCAATATATACTTGGAAAACGTGTTTCTTTTCTAAATCGCCAATCTCCATGATTTCACCTCCGGGGTTAAGTGAAATAGAAACACCCTTTACATTAATGCATTCAATTACGAATTATGCAAGGGTAATTCTCCTTCCAGCTTTTTCTGCATACAAAGCTGCGCCAACTGAACCTTGCTTTATTAAATATGAATATATCAATTTTTTTGCGGAATATGAAATTATTGTTTTTCCTGACTGGCTGTTTATGTTTTGAAAAAAAATTGTAAGTTGACAATAGTCATGGGAATTTAATTTTCATTTTTCTAGGCTTGTTGAAAGGTGGTCGGTCTATTTAAGAAGATCGAAGCGAACTTGATCTTGTCTAGCTGATCTGAACAGGACCAGAAGGATTTTCTGAAACAGTGTTCAGTTATTTTTGTTTTTGTTAAAATCATTCAATATTCTATTTAAAGATTGATTGTGTTTGTCTTTTTTTTTAAATTTAAACATGTTGCACCATAAACTTGTAGACATGTTCTCCGAAACAAGTGGTTCGTGTTTTTTTAATCGCTAAAATGTGATGTAATTAAGAACTCAAAATATTTTGTTTGTGTTTTTTTTTTATAGAAGTGAAAGTCAGTGATAGATTTGGATTGGGCTCACCGGTTCCCATGATAGTAATGGTTGCATCTTATCTGCTAATTGTTTTGAAAATCGGTCCAAGGTAATCAATTACTTTCTTATTTATAGTGAAATAAGTCTAATTCCTAGGTGCGCCAATTATTGTATCTTCAAGTGTCTAAGTGTAAGAAAATTTAAAATTCGAAGCAATGAAAAAGTGTGAAGACCTCTAGGCAACAAATACTGAACAGAGTGTTTAAAACATAACCAGGCAAGGCATCATCTTAAAAGATTTTTTTATTTGAAGCTAAGCAGGGGTTTTTCTTTTTTATACCCTTTTTATGCCAAAGATAAAGTGAGTGCTTTAGGAAGGAAGAAAGGGGTTGGAAAAGAGGTGCCGGTGAACATTGGTCTTAAATTCCTGACATTGAAACGATTTGAAAAGACAGAATGTGGAAGGGAAATCCAAATTCGTGTAGTATGGCTAAAGAACGAGTCTCTTTACTTGAGAGTGCGTCTGAAGTTGGGCTCGAGGGTAAACTGATTAACATTCCTAGAAGCGCGAGTATTATGGGCGAGTTGTTTAAGGGGGGAATGCAACTGGCTATTCACAAGAGCACATACCGTAAAAGTAACGATAGAACAGGCAGAGATACGAAACGTTACTGCGGTGGTCTAATGAAGTGAATGAGTTGGTTATGTCTCTATCACCAATAATTCCATGAAGGGCTCTTTTTTGTACACCGTCAAAAAGGCTTAAATAACGAATATGAAATGCTAAGGGAACTATCGTCAACGAAACAATTTATTGGATTAGAAATTACAGACAAGAGAAATAAGGTCGGAGACAAAACGGAGCCCTGGGCCACACCAGTATGTTTCAGACTTGAATCCGTCCAATTGAACTTGTGTTGAACGGTTTGAAAGAAAATTTCTATTCCAACGAAGGAGGGATTCATCGATACCAAAAGCACACATTTGCAATAAAAGAGCAAGATGCCTTACTTAACCAAATGCCCTTGAAATATCAAGTGCAACAATCTTTCTTTCTCCAAAACGATGTAAAGACTTGTTTCACTGTTTAGTGAGATAAACCCATACCAGATCACCAATGGACCTTCTACTGCGAAAGCCGTATTGCCGGTCATTAAGAAGCTTTCAGCCTTCGAGATATTTCTTGAGCTGATAGCTTATCAGCGTTTCCATGATCTTAGAAAGAAGGGACGTAAGTGCAATCGGACGATAGTTGGAGGGAGAAAAAGATTCGCCTTTTTTTGAATCGGCTGGACAAAGGCTGTTTTCTAACTGCTCGGGATGAGCTAAGTGAAATATGATAGATGGAAAAGCTAACGCAATGGTTTTGTCAGCGTGGAAGAACAAGTCTTCACAATAATAGCGGGGATACCATCCGGACCAGCGGACTTTTGTATGTTGAGATCTTTAAGGACTCTCGCCATAGCACGAGTTCAAAAGAAGATTTGTCCCATGGAATCATTGACGCCCTTGAGAACTTAGGGAGTCATGACACTCACTGGCAGCGTAGAGTTGGAGGCGAACTGCCTAGCAAAAAATTGGCTTTCGCGAGAGACCTAACAACTGGAGTGTCTGTCAACGAGAGTAGGGACCGAGAAAGAAGAAGAATTCTTCATATTTTTTACAAATGACCAAAAATTCTTACTGCCTTTGGGACATTTTTTGCCTTAATTTTTTGTCATTTAAAAACTTGGTCCGACGAATATGGGCATTGCAGCTGCAGGCCTTCCTGGCTTGTTTAAACTTTCTTCGGTTGCATTGGCTCTAAAAAACCGGAAACCTACTTTTTTTCCCTGATACCCTCTTTACAGCTTGAATCAAACCAATGATTCTTTAAACCCTATTGGGGATAAAAGTTTTCATTCCCAAAACATTCATATTAGTAATCATATCTGCGCTGGAGTCTATCAAGGAAGCATAGTGACCACTCAAAGATCCGGAAGAAGTTATTGAGACCGTCCCAGTTGGCTTTCTCGTATTGCCATACGGCATACGGTACTCTTCGGAACTCTTTCTCTAAATGGGTTTGTTGGACAAGAGAAATTTGCAGATAATACTGTGGTCTGATCTGCCTAGAGGCGTTAGTACATTGGTAGTGTATTTATCAGGGTCAGACGTAAGGAGCAAGTCAAGAGTATTTTCCGGTTGGCTATTAATGTCCGATATTCGAGCAGCCATAAGAGAGAGTCAATTATCGAGCCCTTACCCTTATGTTACTCAAGAAATTGAAGATCTTCAAAACTTGAAAAATTATGCTTCTTTTTTTTCCAGTTGGATGAAATCAAGAGAACCATTTCAGCTGAAGACTTTCATAATCTTCTACAACATGTTCCAAGTTCTTGTTTGTTCCTTCATTTCTTACAAAGTAAGTTTCCTTATCAGTCAATTCGCATTAATTTTCTTAAATTTTCAATCCTAGTCCATTACATCAAGTATTCCAATTTGGCAATTCTGGAAATGCTACCCCGTTCTTCCAAACACCCACTGGGACAGGCTCTTCAACCAATTGGGTACTATAACGTTTTGGCTCAAAGTCTCTGAAATGATCGAGACTCTGGTGTTTGTGTTGCGAAAGAAACAACGACAAGTATCTGTTCTGCACGTGTTCCACCATGCAACAATGATTCTGATTGCATATCTAGTTGCAAATTATTTTAAAGGTACGTAGTTCCCTCTTTTGTTTAAGTTCGATAACAATAATTGACAATCTCGCTTTGCAGCCAACCAAGCCTTCTTCCCACTGGTCCTGAATTGCAATGTTCACATCGTCATGTATATCTATTATCTCTCAGCAGCAGCTTTACCTGAAAACATTGTTGCCAAACTGACACCAATCAAAAAGTTCATCACTACCGTACAAATGGTTCAATTTACTTTTATTTTAATGCAAATAGTTTTTGCCTACATTACGGCATGTACGGTCCCCAAACAAGTCCTAATAACGTACATGATTATTGTAAGTTCATATTTTTACATGTTTTATGATTTTTACAAGAAGAATTACAATGCAAAGAGACGTCGTTGTTGACAGAAAAATAAGCCAAGAATCTAGTTGATTTTGTTTAATATTTGATTGCACAACGCATTCACCATTGTCGTGTTCCAAGTTCCAAGCAAGCTCTTTTGGATCGTTTTTTGTTGGGTTTGCCCTTTGAACGCCAGTTGGAGCAAGCGAAGTGATTTAACAAATAGTTGAACTCGAAATAAAATAATTAAATTACAAAAATTTACATACTCGTGCCAGAGTCTTATGTACAGCTTTGATTCTTAAAGTCTGGAATCCGTTTGATAATTTTCCACTCCCCAATGCATTTCAATTATTTACCCAAAAGTTGAATTAGCATGAAAAAAGCTCTAATCCCCAAATTAAACCGAGAGCTAGGGTTTTGGGAATGTCGAAACGATTTTTTAAGTGCAAAAGTGGCAGCCGCCCAGAAAGGTGGTCTTTCCAGCAAACTAAGGCTTTGAGCTCAACAAAAGTATTCCAGAAAAAATGGCCGCAGAGACTATATTCGAAAAAATGTCGGAAGCAAGAGGTAGGTGCTTCTCAAGCTGTTCCAAAAACTATTCTAACTCTTAAGAAACAGATTTCGAAGATGATAAACTGATTGGAATAAGTTCACCCACGCCGATGATAGTCATTTTGGCTTCATATCTGCTGATAATACTCAAAATCGGACCCAGGTAATGTTCAAAATCGTATTTTCTAACTTTTGAGTTCAAGACAATTTTTCTTCAACAGTTTTATGAAGTCCAAACCAGCTTTTCACCTGAAGACCTACATGGTTATCTACAATATCCTTCAAGTAATTTCCTGCATCTATCTAGTTCATAAGGTAAGTGTCGAAAATTCCAACAATTTCATCAGACTTTTCAACACTGAACTTCAAGATCATTGTCATCAATCTGCCAACCTTAACATTCTGGGAATGTGCCTACTTCCATCCCGGAAGCATCGAAGAAAGAGACTTCAATCACATCAGTATTTTTACATTTTGGCTGAAAGTCAGTGAACTAAGTGAAACGATTGTTTTCGTTTTGCGTAAAAAACAGCGTCAAGTTTCATTCCTGCATGTCTTCCATCATTGTGCTACACTTTTTCTGGTGTATCAACTTTCAAGGACCTACAAGGGTAAGAGGCGCTGCTAACCAGATCCTACCTCATTTAATGACCATTTTTTTTCTTTGTTGTGTTTCCAACCCAGGCAGCTCAGCTCTTTATCCACTTTTCCTCAATTGCAACGTTCACATCATCATGTATTGTTATTATTTAATGGCTGCAATTTTGCCTGATAAAATTGTGGCGAAGCTGACGCCAATCAAAAAGGCCATTACCACAATACAAATGATCCAATTTGCCTTGATACTCCTGCAAGTGGTTGTTGCATTGAGCCGCGGCTGCAGGGTGCCACCAGTTATCTTGTCGATTTACGTGTTGATTATTTCAGCGTTTTTCTATATGTTTTATGATTTTTATAGACAAAATTATTCAGCGAGAAAACTTTCGCCGCGGGAAAAGTCTATGAAGTGAAAAACAAAAAATTATTGTTAGATTTTTCATTTAATTACCTTAAAAAATAATAAAACAAAAGTTCAAATGATGAAAGATAATGTCAAATAAAATGAAGCTGAAAACACAATCAACCAAGAGTGTTACTCGTTGATGCATTTTATTACGCACCGAAATTTTATCTTGTCATACATCATCAAGACCGAGCACGAGCAAGCGCTTTTTTTATCATCATCTTAAAATTACGAGTTGTAAAACAAAAACCAATGTCATGCTCAAAATGACAAATATTGCAAGTACAATAACCTTGGAGCTTATTTTGACAAACCGAAGATGCAAAATATGATTTTTTTTTCTGGTTAAAAATAGTTTGCGAAAGATAAAAAAAAAAAAAATAATAACACTTTGGCAAGTTAGAATTTTAATCACGCTTCGGTTAGTCTGAACTTACAACCTCAAGCTCAAGGCGCATGTTATAAGCTTACAGTTGCTGGTTGTTGTTTTCAGACGTTTTTATTTGCTGTTTGAATGTGATTTCAATCTTTCTTTAAACGCGTTACGACTTTCTTTAGTTTGCAGGGAGAATTATTGTAACCCTTCGTTCTCCATGATTCTCATAATTTCGAGTACCCTGATTTGAAACAAAATGAAATCGCTTCGGCTTTCACAGTTAAAAATTTGAATAACGCTAAGATCAACTTGATTTTGACGGTTTAAGGTTTTAAGAGCTGGCTCAAAACTATTGTCTGCTGTCTATATCACCTTTGCTTGCAGAACACCTGCTATCTACCTATTTAAGACAACGTATAAGAGTTCAACAATTTTTGTTTCGTCTTAAGATAACACTTATACTGTTACTTCAATAATAAATAATAATAAACTCGAAATGATGAGAATCAAGGAGAATGAAGAAATTTTGTCTTATTGTAGTTATGTAAGGATCCACACACTTAGGCCAAAGGAAAAAGCCCATTGTGATACCACATGAATCTAGGGAATTACTCAGTACTAGTTTAACTATTTTGAGCTTTTTATAAAGCGAAGACGATATTTAATATCCTTGTTAGCGAGTGTACTGGGATTATCGTAGAAATATTCTCCCAGATGAAGTTTGCGTCTTAAGGGAAGAGCAGGGCATGTGCAGAGAAGCTGAGAGATTTTTTCGTCTTCTTCCTCGTCCATACAGCTCCTGCAGAAGTCATTTGAGGCTACACCAAGTCGTATTGCGTGTCTGTCTATAAGGCAGTGCCCGTGTGAGGACACCTTTTAGAGCAAGAGCGCTTAAAGTCAAGTGTCGGCCAAACGAGTTTTGTGGCTGCTCATGTTAGTAAATTATACCACCTAGAGCTTGCAGCTGGCGATGACTTGGTTAGGAGCATGCACCAACTCATCTGCAGAATATGGTCGGAAGAAAGCATGCCCAATGAATGGAACCTCAGTATTGTTTGCCCGATCCTAAAGAAAGGAGACCCTCTTAACTGCACCAACTACATTACGGCAGATCCTGGAAAAAACTCAAGAACTCCAAATCGACACCTACCATCTTTTTATCGATTTCAAAGCCGCGTATGACAGCATCTATAGAGAAGAACTGTATAAAGCCATGTCCAGTTTTGGCATTCCTACAAAACTCATTCGCCTGAGCAGGATGACAATGGAGAACTCGCGCTGCTCCATCAAAGTCGGTAACGACCTCACCGACGCCTTCGATGTCAAAAAAGGCTTTAGACAAGGTGATCCACTATCATGCGATTTCTTCAACATCATATTGGAACGAATAGTGCAGAGCTCCCACGTCAACACTAGAGGCACTATCTTCCAGAAGTCTGTGCAACTACTCGCGTACGCTGATGACATTGATATCATTGGGAGAACACAGCGTGATGTCAACAGTGCTTTTGCGAATATACAGACAGAGGCTGAAAAAATGTGTTTAGCGGTCAATGAGGGCAAAACAAAGTATATGCTGTCATCTAGAAAGGACACCCAACACCGACGTTTTGGACAAAACGTCACGATAGACGCATATAATTTCGAGGTAGTTAGGGACTTTGTATACCTTGGCTCCGCTATCAACACGGACAACGGCATCAGCGCCGAGATCAGACGAATAATAACTCTTGCTAATCGCTGTTTCTTCGGGCTAAGAAAGCAATTGAGCAGTAAAGCCCTCTCCCGAAAAACTAAGGTGACGCTCTATAAGACCCTCATCATCCCCGTCCTGCTATATGGTGCAGAAGCATGGACCTTGTCAAAAACGGATGAGAGCGCACTTGGCCGTTTCGAGAGAAAGATTTTACGTAAGATCTATGGTCCTGTCTGCATAAACGGTGAATGGAGGAGAAGATTTAACGACGGACTGTACGGGCTGTACAGCGACACTGACTTAGCTAAAAGAGTGAAGGTCCAAAGACTCAGATGGCTCGGTCACGTGGAGAGGATGGACACCAATACTCCGGCCCGTAAAGTCTTCGAATCTACCCCAGAGGGAAGACGCAGTAGAGGAAGACCAAGGCTCAGGTGGCGCGCGCAAGTTGAAAACGACCTTAACCAACTCGGGGCGTGCGAAACTGGAGACAGCTAGCTAGGGACCGAGCTGGCTGGAGAGGTTTGTTGGTTGAGGCCCAAGTCCACCCTTGACTGTAGCGCCACATTAAGTAAGTAAGAGCTTGTTATCGTTAAGGCTGTTTCTTTTAGCATAGGTTTAGATGTAGCTGTCGGTATAGATATCTTTTTCCTTTCAGGTGAGATGGGTATGACGGTTCCATTGCCCGGCACATAAGTGAATATAAAGAGATGATCGACAATCGAGAGGGCCGTTTGAGAGTTCGTTGAGACACCGTCGAGAGATATCACGTTTTCTCTTAGCCAGTATAGAACCTCTTTGATCGCCAAAATTTCCGCTTGGAAGACACTACAATGATTTGGGAGGTGGAATGAGAGGCTTAGATTGAGCTTTTCTGAGTAGGTACACACTACTACCAACACCATCATTTGTCATGGATCCAACTGTATAAAAATGAATACTCCTGTCTGAATTTTTTGTCTTCCCATTCGGCTCCGGATTTATTGGAGACCTGGAAGTTATCCCCAAGTTGGGGTTTTGGAATGGTGTAGTCTATGTATAGAACCGGAGAAGTTTAAAGTGATGGAACGTTCCACATTATTGTTGGTCCATTGAGAGGAGGCGCTGAGTCTTATAGCTGTACTCGTTGCCACTTGTCTGCTGAAGATGTCGAGGGGTGTCAGATGGAGGAGAGGGGCTAACGCCGCTGAGGGTGTGGTTCTCAATGCCCGCTTCTGCAAAGACATGCAGTGCGTTGGACTCCGCTGAGTTTGTCGCAGTAAGTGACTTCCTCCAGTGCAGTCCACCATACTGCAACCTCGTACATGAGTATTGGTCCGGTGACCGATGTATATAGCTAATAGATTATGCGAGGTTGGAAACCCCATTTGCTTTCTTTGGCGTTTTTGCAGGAGAAAAGAGCTGCTGTAGCTTTTCTGACTCTTTCTTGATTGTAAGGTTTCCAACTTAATTGTTTGTCCAATATCAGACCAAGATATTTGGCTTCATTGGTAAAAATTAGTGGTACACCTTTTATTGAAGGAGGTACAATTTCTAAAATTTTCTATTTCCATGCATGTAAAAAGGACGAGGTCTGCTTTTTGAGGATTAATATTAAGTCCACAGCAATCAGCCCATATAGTGAGCAGCTCAAGTGCATTTTGGAGGAGATTTCTCAGGGTATTGGGATGTTTTCCTGTGATGCGGCGATAGCAACATCATCGGTATAAGCAATCCCTCTGTGGCCTTTCTTCTAGAGGGATATAAGCAGTTCGTTAACAACTATGTTCCACAGGAGAGGGGACAGAACACCACCTTGCGGTGTGCTACTGCCGACCGACCTTCTCGTAGAAAAATCTCCCATCTTAGAGTTGATGATCCTGCTTTTTAGCATTAGAGTAATCAACTCTCGGAGTGATTTTTCGACGTTTAGGGTCGTCATAGCAGAAGTGATAGCAGATGTGTCAACGTTGTGAAAAACGCCTTCAATGTTCAGGAAGGCTCTAGGAAGCATTCGATAGTTCTTTCCAGGATATGTGAAGCTTTTTCTACCGACTTCCCTTTGCAGTTACCAAGCTAAGACATAAATAGTCTCGCAGTGCTCTTAAGTACTCTTCATTGAACTCTAAGAAGAGGCTGAACAGAATTTAACTCTGATGATCATCAGACCATTTTCTCATTTCAATTGAAAAAAAAAGTGTGAATGAAGACATCAATTTTAAACCAATTAAACTTTGTTTGACTGCTGAGACCTAATTAAACTTCAAGTTTTATTTAATAACCAATTAAAGTTTTTACTAGATTTAGCTTATAACCTTTAATTTTTTTTCATAATAATGGGCAAGAGTATCACGTCAATCAAACGGTTAGTTATTAAGCTATCGGTTTATCGATCAAATAATCACAATGGATTTTTTATTAAGTGCTTAACTGGTCGAATTCCATAGTATTGGCTAACAGAGTTTGCATTAATTAGGTAGATAATATATACCATCCTAAATGATTTTTTAATGTAAACTTGTTGAACAATATCGTACTCTAAATTTTAGATTTGAGAAGGTCAACACCTTTACAACAATTTGAACCAAATTTGACAGTAAGTGGCGTGCAGCAGGAATGTGTATTAGTTTAAATGGAACAATGAAATTCTCATCCAAGCAATAAATTCATTCAATTATAAGTGAAATTGAAAGTTAAGAATTGAATTTTTAAAATTCGCATTTATTTGTGCTGTCATTACATTACATTACATTTCACAGTACTTCGCACATAAATGTAACGAACTACAGACACCTAGCAGCACTGGTGACTGAGACCATCGGCTGGGACAGAACAATACATTAATACAACAGAGAGAGACAGATAGACACATAGAAAGAAAGCACACATAACAGAAACCTACGTGGCTCAGAGGAGGAGACTTAGATTTGTATTGTCTCATGTTATCGCACAGGTGGCCTCAGATAAGCTGGCGATTTTTGTAGAAAAAGAATGCTGCTGAAACTGGGGTTTGAACCCGTAGCGTTCGGCTTAGCAATCCATTACTCTTTTTTTTTTTAAATTCATTTTTATTCATTTTTCTTATAACTACTTAATGCTAGACAATAGAATTCAAACTAGCTTATGATCTATTATCTTATATTTACTTACTGGCCCCAGCCGGGCGCTCTAAGCAATTCATGGTATCTTACAATTAATGCCTTTCGGCTTATGAACTATTTTGTTTTTTTTTCTTTTTGTATTTTATTAAAATTTGTTAGAAAATTAAAAAAAAACTAACATCACTTTATCATTTTTATTGTTCCTTACGAGCTACTTAAAATTAGGTCCTTAAACATAAAACTTAAAATTAACTAAGACTACCTATTCTACCTAACAACTACTTACAAACTAGAACAACCACAGCAGCAAATCTAACCTTTTTTTTTCATTTCACTTTTTTTTTGTTTTTTATTTTTATTTTATTTTTTAAATTTTTCTTCTTATTTCTTTTTTTTTCTTTATTTTTCTGTATTTTTTATTTGTTGTCCTTTTCAATGTGTGCCACCATGCCTACTCTACTTAAACCTAAACCCAAAACCCTTAGACTAAAACAAGTATACAAGCCGGCCAAGGTTTAAAACCCCACCCCGACTACCCATTATCAAGTGCTGACTGAAGCCACCAGAACTGGTGCTCCTGCTTCACCCTATCAATTCGGTCTCGTTCGGACACAGCCCTACTGAACCGGAGAAGCTCTGCTCCGTCCTGTGCGAGGACGTCTCGATGGTAAAGGAGCCGCCGATCGACGGTTCTCCGCCTGACGTGGTAGATTAGCGGGATCGCCAATCTGTCCTGTATCAGACCGCATTTATCTAGGTGGAGGAATGCCTCTGGTGGAATGAAGCCGCTCGAGCGTGCACTATCAAAATATTTGTCGTTCGGATAGAACGCCCCAAAGATCAAATTATTCGTCGAAGTCATAGCTCTCGCAATGTGACCCCGAATAAGTTTTATCACGAAATTGTCAATTCTTTTAATCCGAGCCTCGTTGTACAGAACCTCGTTAGAATAGTAATTTACATAAGAAGATTCCGGTGTCCGATGCAAACCGAGACAGCGCCGAAGACACTGCCTCTCGAACACCCGAAACTTCTCCATTTGAGATGGTGCGACGTTGAACCACACTGGACAGCCATACACGATCATCGGCCGTATCAGGGCCATATAGCAAATTACCTTCACTCTGGGGTCAAGCCGACTGCTGTAAAACAGCCGTTTCGTCAGAGCGAAGGCTCCTTTGGCCTTAGTCAGAGCAGCATCTATATGTCTGTCGAAATACAGATACTGGTCCAACCAGATACTCGTGAAGTACCTCGGTACTTCACTTCACTTTTGCTCGTTAATCGCTGTCCGTGAGGCCCAACGATGACCATCTTGCGCCAATTCTTGCGCGTATCCCTCGTGGCCCAATCCATTACTCTATCCTCTGAACCATGGCCACCTGCTTTGTGCTGTCATAGAGTTGTCTTAAGAGAATATTGAACAAACTTGAGCTCGTTTTTTATTTTCAAATAATTCAGCAGTGACCAGAGATTACAATGCAGCTCTAGAAGGCCAGAACAAGAACAAACAATTACTTCATATTATGTGGTTCAAATAGAAATGAGTATTAGCAATAAAAAAAAGGTTGACATAACTTGTTTTATTGTAGTTTTCCATCAGCCCTACAATCAAACCTGCTTATCCAATCGATGGAATAAAAGGTCATATCGATATCAATTGTAAGACTCAAGAGGCTTAAGGGTCAGTGTACGTATACAAAATAGGTTTTTTTTTTTTTTGGCAAATCTATCCGCACTGCAGTAGGATTTACCAAAAAAAAAACGCATCCGCAGTTGTTGTTAAATTTTTGTATTTAGAAGTTGGTCGCTGCTACAAAAACGAGTCGGTTTGGTAGAGAACCTATATGCAAATGGTATCATTTTAAAGACGATTATTAAATTTTTCTAAATATATTAAGTAAGAGATTCAATTCCTGGTGCAACGGAATTGACTGTTTTGTTGTATATAATTTGAAAAAGAACAAAAAGAGTACTCTCTCGTTGCAAAATGGAGAACTACAAACAACAATCGTACTATTAGGGTTGCTTAAACATCGGTTTTTGGCCCTATCGATAGTATCGATAGTTTTCGAAAAAAACTATCGATAGTATCGATACTATCGATTGTTTTTTGTAATCCTTACAAAAGTAATTTTATAAGAAAAGTTGTTCATTGAATTTCTACACATGGACTGCCAGTCGTGCAAAATCTCATATTAAATTTAGAAACAAATGATTTCATCGATTTTAGTCCTTGAAATTGCAATTGGAGAGAACTAACAATAGAACTAATTTTAAATATTTCTCGCCGTTCGTGTTCTTTGGGCGCGTTCACGTTCAAAAAGCAGTAAAGCGTGTAGTTGTTTTTGTAATTTTATTTTCAATGAAAGTCTTACGCAAAAAATTACGACATTAACTTCAAGTTGTCTAGAAGGAAAACTTCTTTCATTAAAGCTGAGGTAATTTTCTATTATTGACCGACTTATTCAAGTCGTTTACTTCAATCTGAAATTGAACAAGGCCTCAGAGAAAGCAAACTAGAAAACAAAATAGAACGCATACTTTTATAGAGTGAGATCTACTACCAGACGTTTGCAATATCAAAGACTAATGTCATGTATAGCAGTCAATGTATAGTAAGTCAATTTAGTTGAAGAACATTGCTACATTTATTGAAAATGTGAATTTTTTATTTATTTATTTTATAATGACTCTTTCGAATTCTGCTTTAAAATTCTATCCCCTGAGACGAACACTATTACACCATTACTCTTAAGACACAACCCAAATTTGAGAATGCAGAGTTTATCTAATAATGAGTAGGGAAACTCTTTTGAAAATGTAGTAGGCACTACTAAAACTACAAATTTTCGAAATAAACAGCACAAAAATGCCATACTAAGTGAAAACAGTCAAATAAATTCCTTATATAAAACTGCCTGCACATGAAGAAATGACTACACGTTTATCACGTGCTTCTTTCCTTTTTTCCCCTAATAGACGCTTAACCCTCTGACTTGATTGTCATGAATTATGAAAAAATAAATTTCGATAAAAAAGCTTATGTTGTTTCCCTTTCCTTCCTACAAGTTTCTCATTGGCATCTATTTCCAATATCTGTGTGAAAATATGTGTGAATCAACAGGTGAATTTTCCTGAGTTTCCCTACTCATTATTAGATATACTCTGAAGTTAAGAACGTCAAAAATTGAGTCGTATAAAAATTTTCCTGCGACTCATCGGGTAAATTATTTTCTATTTCCTTTTCGAGCCTTGTATCCCTTTTTCACCAACGTAGTTTGAAAAGAGTCACGACTGATGAGTTGTCGTTTAATAGCAGTCTTAAGGAGCATAACGTTTTAAGCTAATTTACGTTAATACGTTTTTCAATTCATTAAAAAATACCAAAAAGAGAAAAATAAGAGTTTCATAAACGTTGGATGAATAGAAGATGTTTTATCTTAAATTTGTTTCGCCAAATACGTCAATTCTTGCCTGCTTTTGAAAAATATTGCTCAAAATAAACAATCGATAGTTTTTTAACACCATCGAATATACGCGATAGTATTTTACTATCGATACTATCGATAGACTATCGATGTTTAAGCAACCCTATCGTACTTTATAAACGCATCCTTCGAAATACATGGTAGTTATCAATTGTACCAACTATCGTAAGCCAAACAACCAAAACCTTTATTCGAGAGTCGAAAAACGTCAAAATTCTATCAGCAGTATGATTCTACTTCTACTTTTATCGGCAGAATCGTGTTGTATTTGTAATACATGTAATCTACTACTACTGCGGATACGGATAGCTTTGCCATAAAAACACACCTAATATAAATTATTTGGAAAAAATGTACTGAATTTAAAAGAAATGATAATATACAGAAAACCACCTTGCTCAACCGCAACCCACAAGGTTGGGCACGTGCAACTTACTCGGCGTTGACTGTTAGTACATTGAGCATATATGATTGGTAACAAAAGAACAAAATTTCTGTGCATGTGTACCTAATTGTTTTTTTCATTTTAACTGATTGATTCGTCTTAAAGATCTTTCTGCTGTCTTGTTGTCGTTTCTTGTGATCTTTTAAAGTATTTTTTGTGCTGTGTTGTGTTTAACAATTACCTACTTTGGGGGAACTTTTGCAAATTCAGTTCTTTGTCATTTCAATCGCTTTTTCACGTATTATCGTTTTTAGTTCTTTTTGTTTGTTTTTTTTTTTTTTTTAAGCAGCTCTTGAGGTATTAGCTTTGAGTTTTAAGGAATTTTTAATACAGTCTTTGCCTAGACACATTTTTTGTATGTAGTAATGTCATCGTTGCCTTTTTTGTTTATTCAGAAAAAGTAAATGTACGTTCTAGCAATCAAAATATTGATTTATGTGTTTTTTCCCCAAAGGCATCCCCTCTAATAATTATGATAATTACTTTCATGAAATCAAAAAATCAATTAGAGAAGATGCTGTGAGAGTTTTTTCTTTCTAACGTGTCTGCTGACTGATTTCATTAGAATATTTCTTTATTCGCATCACAGTTGTTGAAGAAATTATTTTAACAAAGCTTGAGGTATGAACGAATTAAATAAAGATCAATGAGGATAATTCTGTCGCTATCCCAGGGCAGAGATACACTCCACTTCAACTGAATAAGCACACAATTTTCTGAAGTTTGTTGTCCATTTTTTCCTAACTTTGAACGTTAACGCATCATTCGATGATGCTAACCGATAGCTTATGATGTTGAGAAAACAAATCAAAAAGAATAATTTAAAAAGGACCACTATTTTTTCGCTGGCTCTCATGCAAAGCTTTCCAGATTGAAAAACTCAGTTTTTTTTTGCGTCAACTGAATAAGCACACGATCTTTCACTCTCATTATCTTCATTGGTTCTTAGAGTTTTAAGTTAATTGGTATACCATATCAAAAGTTGAAGTGTTCTAGGTGACATTTAACCGTTTATTTAAAATTTAAGAAAAGAAGGTTAGATCAGAAGCTTTAATAGTGTCGGATTGATTCGTTAAAAGAATAAAGATTGACCGTGCGTGCTATAGCTACCAACATTGATCGGAGTCTTAGTGTTGTCTATTCGTACCTCAGAAAAAAAAGTTTGTACGAGAAAAACATGAAAGGTGGTAAAAAAAACGGCAACATTCGAAGTTGATCGACGAGCAATTTTGAGATGTGCTTCCAGTTCATGTGCCTCCGCGGTAAAAATTAAACAAAAAGTTGGTGTCACTGCAGGTGTTTGAACAGTCCACAGAGTACCAAATCGTGCAGATCATTTAAAACGATTTTAACTCCAAAAGAAACCACCACTAAACGAGCAACGAAAAGATATTCGTTTAAGATTTTCTAGACTCGATGTGAGTTGGAAAAATGTGTGGCACAACGCGGTTTTTTCGGATGAGAAGAGATTCAATTTTGATGGCACTGATGGTTTTATTTATTGCTTTCACGATTTGAGAAAAGAAGAACGATTTTTAGCGCGGCATCATAGTCGAGAAGGTGGAGTTAAGATATGGGGAGCAGTTAGCTATCTATGGGACTATTGAGCTTGAGTTTTAAACGTCTAAAAGGAGGACAATTACCTGAAAAAGAATATTGAAAAGAAAGTTTCCTTCATTTTTGGATATTTGTGGACCCTATAAATGGATTTTCAAATAGGACAACGACCCTATCAAACGTCAAACTGTCAAAAGTGGGAAACAGGACCAGAATGTTGAATTGCTTCAAAGGTCGCCCTATTTACCTGACCTGAACCGTATAGAAAATGAATGGGGATGGTTGGTACGTAAAGTTTATGAGTCAGGCCGTCAGTTTGAGGACAGAGAATCGCTTATTGCAGCCGTTAAGTAAGCATGGAGAGAAATTTCGCTGGACTACTTAAAGAGTTTATACGATTCCATGCCAGCCCGAATTTATGAAGTAATCAAGAATAAAGGTGGTAGTACCCAATACTAGAAATAACCAATACAAAAAATATTTAATGAAAATCGTGTTCATTTCTTTCTGTTAGATTTTATTTGCATTTTTAAAAGTTGTGCTTATTCAGTTGACGCAAAAAAAACTGAGTTTTTCAATCTGGAAAGCTTTGCATGAGAGCCAGGGAAAAAATAGTGGTTCTTTTTAAATTATTCTTTTTGATTTGTTTTCTCAAAATCATAAGCTATCGGTTAGCATCATCGAATGATGCGTTAACGTTCAAAGTTAGGAAAAAATGGACAACAAACTTCAGAAAAATTGTGTGCTTATTCAGTTGAAGCGGAGTGTATCTTCAAATTAACTCCACAATACAGTTTTTCACTTGATTTAAATTTTAGAACTCACATATGATAAACAACTACTTTGGCTATTAGAGCGGAGAACGAAGAAACGTAAACGAAATGGATTTAGGTATAGATGAAATCGAAAAACTACAAAAACGATACGAATAACAAAATTCTGAATTAATAACATCGAGAAACTCCCTATGTTCTCCTTAATTCTCATCATTTCGAGTCTCTTAAATCTCATGAATACGATTGATTAAACAAGGTTATTTATAGTGAAAAAGAAAGTATTCTCATAGTAGGTGTTCTGTCAGCAAACGTGATGTACATAACTATTATTAAGCAGGCAATCGTTGTTCTGCCCTCTATTATTCTGTAATCGATGTTTGAGTGAACAAGACCAACTTTTAAAACGGTCATATCATCTTGAATAGTGAAAATCAAGTAGATCTTGGTCTGCTATTAATTGTTATAGCCGAAGGAAAGCTTAATTTTTCCAAAACACACGTAAATATTTATTGGTCAATAAATTATCTTTCAATATTAATTGTTATAGTAATTGTTGTATTTTATGGGGAAGGCCGAAGCCATACGTAGTTTTGAATCAGGGTACACGAAATTATGAGAATCATGGAGAACGAAGGTTTAAAATAACTATCCCTTTCAATTCTCCTTGCAGTTGCCCGTAGCTTAAGTGGTAAGGTGCGTTGGCTGCTAAGCAGACCGTCGTCGTGGGTTCGAGTCCTACTCGCACCCATAAAGTTTTTATTTCATCTTTCACGGGCACTGCCTCTTGCGAAGAACTGACAAATCTTCCAGGAGTATCAATCTGTCATGAAAAAGTGCTTCTCAGCTCTGCCGTTCGGAATCAGCGTTAAATTGTAGGTCCCCTCAATTTTTCAAACGCACTCAGAGAATTGTTGATGAGAGTAAGCCATTTAGGCCTTGGCTATTCAAGAGCTGTTGCACCACTCTATTTATTTTACTTAACTTCATAAGAAGCCCATCAGCCTGTACCTTATCTATATTCCAACAGCATAGATAGCCCTTGACTCAAAAGGATGATGCCATTTGTGAATGCTTTGAGAAATGAAAAAAAAAAACCAATGCCGTTCCTCCTCAACGGTCAGTGGCACTGCTGATGTCCTTGTCTTTGTCTAAATTTGTGCGCAAATTAAAATTTTGCAATTTTCTCAGAAATCAATTAAAATTCGCAAAGTTAAATTTTTAAAAGCAACAAACACACATTTGACACAGTTCTTATATTTCATCAAAAGTAAGAGTTAAACAAGTTTATTAGTCAAAATACGAGAATTGAGATGCCCCACTTACAACTCACAAGTCACCCAATTGATTCAATTTGAATAAATTAATTTAAATCTGAATCAACCGAGAGAAAGTACCACCGTTTTGCGATTAACCTGCTTTTTCGCTTTGATTCCAATTAATTTAAACCTGAAAAAAATCATATGATGCAGAAAGTTCATTGACACACATGTCCTACCTTTTATCGGATGTTTTCAACTTCCAGAGTCAGAAATACAAACAATCGAAATTAACATCTTCTGTAGATTATACAAAATTACGGGTTTCCAGATAAAATAACACAACAAAATTCCCCCAAAAACGTATTGTCGCCTCCAGCTAACCAGCCGACAAAGCCAGCGCCAGCCAGCCAGCAGCGCAGTGTCTAGAATACAATTCATGTTTCGTGATGTGATTGATAACATATTTTTTTTTTATGGCCAGAGTTTAGACCCATGAAAGCCATTTTTTAGATTATTTACGAGTATTGTGCAATGCGAAGGGCATCGGCCAAAGTTAATCACCAAATTAAACAAAAACTCGAGCGAGCCGCAAAAGTAGTTTCAGTTAATTTTGTCACGTTAGGGATTTTGCGTTTGAACGTCAAAAAAAGATGACTTATTTATCCATAAAAGAAAAGATTTATGATTCCATAGCAAACCCACACCACACAATCGAGCTTACCAATCATGTCAGACTCAACCTCTAGTCTTAACAGTCAAACAAAACAAAGAGCGATTTTAACAATGACCTAGGTTACGTTTTAGTTGTAAGTGTAAGTTTAATATGCCATTATTAAGTTACAACACCAAGGCTGGTTGAATGCACGCTATGACGTTATATTGAACAAAAAAAAGCCACTCAATTAGACACTCAATGGTGCAACAAATTCTCAGTCAACAAATTCTCAGTCAACAAAGTCACGAAGTGAACACAACAAAAAAGAGGTTAGTGGATTAACAGAATCATCGCTAAGTGGCCGAGTTTATTTATTCGGAACAACACTCAGTGGGGCGGCCGGTGTGATGTTTGATATCCATACCTACTCAGTTCAGGAAATCTATTTACATTCAGCTTATTCCATGCTCAGAGTGTAATTTTTCAACAAATAGTCGCGGCTGGATTTGGCATGAGTTCGAACCTGTGACATCAAGTTGCATGTATATCGACGAACAGAATCGAGACTCGAGAGGAAGTAAAAGTAAGAAACAAGGTTCCTTAGTTGGTCACAAATTTGAAATAAATTAACTTGAACTTGGCTTCGCCTTTTCGAGAGGCCGTTACTTGAGCGCTTTCGCTTTTTCATTCCAGTAGCTCCTGCTGCGCTCTACTCCACTCTGCATTGCTTATTTCCATTAAAGTGCTCTGCTAAGTCTTGACCACTCGCTGAAAAACAGCATGTTTCGTTCTTAGGTGATTGGCGATTTTGAAGGTAAGGCGGTGTGTCGGTTGCACCTTCCGGATGTAGTCGAAGTGTAGCTTTGTAAATGTGCAGTGGTGATATGCCCGATTCGAAATTAAGTATGTAGTTTGGAGCGCTGTATGGGAGTCTAAACATTCTTTTAATGAAGTATCTGAGTAGTTTCTCCACTTCATCAAATTGCCAGACACCCCAAACTTGTGCCGCATAGCACATGATTGCTCTCATCACTGCTTCAAAGACTCTATACTTCACTTAGCGCTCGGCTCAACTTCTTTCTTGTGAAGGATTCCACCCCAGCTGCAGTTTATTGCACGTTTTGCTTCTTTTAATTTTTCTTCGAGATGTTTCCTAAACGACAGTCGGGGGGTAATGAGAACGCCCAAATATCGGTATTCATTGACTTTCTCAATTTCATGGTGCCAGGTCTATTTCTCATTTCTTGTGTATCGTCTCGTTCCATTTCAAAAGATGACTTTTTTTTGATTTCGCAGTGTTACCGGCTTGGTACTCACTAAGCAAGTTGTTTTCATGAACCCAATCCGTCAGTCTTTCGGTGACGTGAAATAACGCCCAACGAAATAAGGCCCCTTCTTAAATGCGGCTTTATTTCCATGAAGAAATCGAAATAACACCCGACAGGCCTTATTTCAATTGAGTTGTGGAAATAAGGCCACATTTTACATGGAAATAAGGCCGCATTTCCAGAAGATACAAATAATGGCCCACTATTGTGGGTGATAAGTGCCGAATTTCATTTTGCGACTACTGAATCACTATGCTGGTTCATTTGTTCAGAAATCTTCCGATCTTCGCGATTAATTTAAACATTTTGTTAAACAATAAATAATTTTATTACATTTTCAAGGTTTTTTCTGTGCATACAGCTGAAACGTACCGCATGCTTTAAGTCTATGTGACGAAAGAAAACATTATCCAATGCAAACGTTCTTCTGCACTCTGGGATGTCAAAGTTCTGTGAGGGTACGGCATTCTACAAGTACACTACACTTGAAGCCAATTTCATTTTATTGCAACTATCTATCACCTGAAGTAAACAAGCTGTTTCAATTACATTAAAAGCTCCATCAGAAAGATGGATGGACACAAGCGAAAAAAATTTTTTTATTTTCACACCCCAAATTGATTCTCTTTTGGGTAAAATTTTTTTCGCTCGCTTCGCTCGCAATTAAATCAAATCAATCTTGAATTTTTCGTATCGGCCTCATCTTCAGTCGAAATTCAAAAAGATGCTGAAAATGAATAATTGAAATTCTTGCAAAAATCTATCTTTGCATTACACTATTACAGGATGTGTAGTGGTTGCTTTTCCAAATAAAAGGAAACCTCAATAGCTTTGAAAAATGATTTGCTCTGACCATTTTGTCGACGGCTAATAAAGAAACGTGGTCCTAATTATTTTTAAGATTTTTTTTTGTAGTGCTGTATACATACAGGAATTTAGGGTTTTTATTTATTTTCTTAGCATGAACATTCGTTGTTTCACTTTTTTTTTATTTGGACTTTTGTCCCATTAAAAGTTAAACCTAATTGGAACTATTGATCCACCATAGTGGATTAATAATCCCTAAATCGAAGTGGGCGCTTATGACCCTCCATAGTAGATCAGAAGTTCAGAAAACCATTTTCGGGAATTCTGATCTCGGGACCAGTTTCCCTGCGCCAACTTTCTAATCAAAACAGAAAAACCGAAATAAGGCCCCACGGGCATTATTTCTAAATTGCAATGGAAATAAAACCCCAACCCTTGTAGGGGTCTTATTTCCATAAGGAATGGAAATAAAGCCCTATGAGGCCTTATTTCGTCGGGCGTTATTTCACGTCACCCAGTCTTTCCAGCAGAATCCCTGTACAAATTTTTTTGTTGGGAAAGGAGATGCCTCTATAGTTGCTAGGTTCCCTTGGATCACCTTTCTTAAGTAAGGAATGATTATTGATTATGCTGTTTTTTTTTTAGACCTAAAGGTACTTCGCCAGTTCTGAGGATGAAGTCAAACGTCCTTGTAAGTTCCTCAGTGAAGGCATTTGTCGCGTTTTTGAAAAATTCGTAATGTAGGTATACGCTCTTCGCCTGGGGCTTTTTTTTAGCTACTGCGGCTTATGACTCTGGTCACTTCCACCTGTGAGATTGGCAGATCTAGGGATTCTACTTCAAGAAGAGGTGCTGCATATTGCAATGAATCCCTGGTGATATTCTTATACAGGAGATTTTTGAAGTATTCGGCGCTTCCACTTTTATACAACTTCCAAAAACTGGACTATTTGAAGGTTTTGCCATCTTCCAGAAGACTTTGCTATCAGATGGGGTTTTTGTTTCTGCGCACAGGTAGCTTTGAATAATTTGTTTGCTTCTTTATATAAAAACTTAGCATGTGTGGAGCCTTCTCTTCGTAATAAAACAACTTTAGTGCCTCAAACGATTTTTTTTTAGCAGCTTCGCATTCCCAGTCGTACCAAGGTTGTTTACATTTGCTACTTGTTTTCGTTTGAGAGGTCCAGTAGCTTCAACTATACAATTTGTGAGCGTGTCTATACCTAAAACTGGTTCCATACTTCTTTGGACAGACCGATTAAGTTCGCGGGATAGATATAAGGGGTATTTTTCTTTGATATTTTCGATCCATTTAATCCTAGGCAGCAGCAATACTTGGTCATCAGATGTACGGTCAATTTACGGGTCCAGTTTTAGGGTAAATGAGATTACCAGATCGGAATAAGTGAGTTCCTTAACTTCCAAGTCGTGAACACATTGAAGTCCTAATCCTTTGACGAAAAGATAGTCAGTAGTTGAGCAAGCAGAAACTCTTATTAATTTTAAGTTTCCTTCGTTGTCGCTCTGGGTGCGACCGTTGAGTTGAGTAGAGTGAGCCCGATGGTTTCACACATTTCAATGAGTTTTTTCCCGTAATCGCCTACCAGCAACACATTTTTAATTTCGATTTCCAGTAGCAGGTCATACAACTTCGTAAAGTCTTCCATCCATTTATTGAAATTGATGTACGTTGGGATCACAAGAATCTTTCGATTTCCGATCAGAAGAGAATTTCTTTCAACTGTTTCTTAATCAAATTCTACTAACCAAATGCGCTCATGACGAAGTCAATCATACACTTTCATGTCTCACAACTCACATCGATATAGGCCGGGCTTAAACAGAATCGGAAAAAAAAGCAAGCAAAACAAAACAAACCGTCTCATATGAGCTCCACACAGCACTCCAACCATTCAAACAGTCGCACACTTAACACGATACGGAATGGACGTCGAGAGTGGTAGTTACAGCAATATTCATTGGTTAGACGGGAAGAAGATACTCCTAACTGGCGCAACCGGTTATCTCGGGAAAGTTATTTGCGAGAAACTATTGCGGGAATGTGCAGGAATTCGCAAATTGTACATCCTCGTTCGATCCAAAGACAATGAAAATGTCGACGAGCGTTTTGTTAAATTTAAAAACGACATCATATTCGATCGGGTGAAATTTGAGGATTCTCGAATTATGGACAAAGTGATGCCTATCGAGGGTGATTTGTCGCAAGTGAATCTCGGCCTTCAGGATTTCGATATTGACTTGCTCCGAATGGAAGTCAATGTGATCATACATGCCGGGTGTAATAGTGATTTGTATGTGAGTTTGAAAGATGCGATTATGACGAATGTTCGCGGTACCAAGTATCTCCTTCAGTTGGCTGAGTCCATAAATAGACTCGAGTCGTTTGTGTTTGTTTCGCATGTTTTGTCGAACTGTTATGAGCGGATTATTGAGGAGAAAATATTTGCGCCTCGTTGTGATGTGAATGATTTGATAAAGATGGAGGAGGCTAACTTTAGCGACAGGGAAGTTCCATTGGATCCGGCAAGGATTCTGAAAGACTTTCCTAGTTTTTATTTATTTTCACAACATTTGGCTGAAACGTTGGTGGCTAAGAGTCGTGTGCCCTCAGCTGTTGTGAGAATACCGACTTTGACGCCATCGCTGACAGATCCCTATCCGGGGTGGATTAACTGCTCGAATCATTTGGATAACTTGTTGAGCTATGCTGCCAGTGGCTCGGTTCAGGGAGTGTATGGAAAACCGGATACGCCAATTGACATTCTGCCGGTCGATTTGGCAGCAAATGGAGTGATAACGGTTGCCGCGAAACGGAAAACTATGTTTGTTCCGGAGGGATGCAAGGTTTTCAACCTAACCGATGGAGGAACTGGAGAGATTTCGTGGGAAAAAATGTTGGAGACCAATAGAAAGGTTGATATATTGTTTATGCCTTAGACATTAAGCCAAATTCAACAAGAGCCCTAAGCCAATTGCCATCGTTATTTAAATCGTAAATTCATATTAGGATTTTTTGTTTGTTTAGACATTAAAATCCATGTTAAATTTGTCTGTAATTTATGGTACAACAAGTAGCGTGTTGTGAAATTTTAAATTGCAGACCAGAACTGCCATTCGCAATTACTAGCATTGGCCTGAGCAGTCTCTTTGCAGCAGCGTCTTTGTGTTTCTTCTTGTAGTAGTAACAAGAATTGCACCGTTATTTGTAATTTTCTCTCGTCGTAGATGCAGTTTCTTGGTTAAGAAAAATGTAATTAACGATTCGATTCCGGTGATTAGCTATGGAGTGGGAATTGCAAAAAAAAATTGTTTTGCTATTTTTTTATGAGAAAATGCAATATTTGTGAAGATTTTTGTTTCAGAAAGAGGTTTTAATCTGTTTTGCAGATTTCCTGTCCCTCGTCAAATTTGTTTGTCAAAATAGAACTTAATTACGGAAATACTAGCTGACGGGCTTAACGTTGTTTAATCAACTTTTTAAGGAAAGTCAAAACAAGAAAATCAAAAAAATCCGTCCAGCTGTTCTTGAGTTACTTACTTACTTAAAGTGGCGCTACAGTCCGTTGTGGACTTGGGCCTCAAGCAACAGTCTCCGCTTGTCAGCTCGGTCCCTAGCTAGCTGTCCCCTTCCACTTGCGTACGCCACCTGAGTCGCGGTCTTCCTCTACTTCTACGTCCCTCGGGAATAGTGTCGAAGGGCCGCAGCATTGGTGTCCATTCGATCTAAATGACCGAGCCCTCTGAGTTTCTGGACCTTGACTCTTCTGGCTAGGTTCATGTCCTTGTACAACCCTTTAAGCTCACTGTTGTATCTTCTTCTCCATTCCCCATCAATGTACACGGGGCCGAAGATGGCCCGAAGAACTTTCCTCTCGAAACAGCCTAAGGCACATTCATCCAATTTTGTCAAGGTCCATGCCTCTGCACCATACAGCAGGACTGGGATGATGAAGGTGTTATACAGTTTTACCTTAGTTCATCATCAAGAGAGGACTTTTCCACTCAATTTCAAGAGTTATTCTTCGTCTGATCTGGGGATGGCGCTGGTTTTATTGCCCGTGTTTATAGCGGAGCCTACTACTCTACAACATCGAAGTTATATGCGTCTATTGTGACGATCTCTCCGAGCCGTCCATGTTGGGTTTCCTTCCTCGAAGACAGCATAGACTTCGTTTTTCCCTCATTTACCGCTTAACCCATTTTTGCCGCTTCTGTCTCAGTTCTCACAAAGGCGCCATTGACATCACGATGTGTTCTTCCCATAATATCAATATCATCGGCGTACGCGAGAAGTTGAACAGTCTTTTGGAACATAGTGCCTCTGGTGTCGATAGTGGAGTTTTGCACTATCTCCTCAAGAACGATGATAAAGAAATCGCATGACAGTGCATCGACCTGTCTGAATACTTTTTTGACATCGAAAGAATCCGTAAGCTCGTTGCCAACCTTGACGGTGCAGCGTGAGTTCTCCATCGTCATTTTGCACGAACGAACGAGCTTAGCAGGGATGCCAAAACTAGACATAGCCTTATACAGTTTGTTTCTGTCTGAACCCACATTGATAAGGACCAATCAGATTGTTGACAAATGGCTTCAGACGTTCACATATTACGGCAGAGACGAGCTTGTAGGACATAAGTAGGCTGATTCCTCTGTAGTTGGCGCAGTTTAGAGGATCTCCCTTCTTCAGGATCGGACAAACAATGCTGAGGTTATATTCATCGCCTGCTGCTTTGTACAGCTCGGCAGCTAGTCCAACTGCTCCAGCGGCTTTGTTGGATTTCAGCCGTGCTATTGCCGTTTTCACTTCTTTTAGGCTGGCTTCAGTCAATGAAATGACATAGGCTTGTTTTTTTGTCGAACAAGTACTGCGCATTGTCCCGAATATGCAGGTTGTAATGGACGCTGAACATGATCGTTGCGGATGTAGACGTACTATGAAGTTTCTAACTTGCTTGGAATGAAGACTGGCTTCGATGAGCGACTGGCAAAAGTTGGTGCTATACGTAGAATAGACTCTCTTCAATCTTTTATAAAGCTTACTGGTTCACTAACAGAGCCGGGATCGACGAAATTGCCTGGAAAACGTAAATCGGTACCAAACATCATCTGATGTGCAGATGTGCAGCAGTTACACCGTTGACCATTGAGCGCAGTCCAAGTATATAGTACCGCCGGAAGTGAGCTTGTCCAGCTGTCAGGGGTGATTGCTGAGAGCCGCTTTGAGTGAGCGCTCCACTATCCCATTGGCCTGCGCCTGAGGTTGTGCTCGGTTTCGAAAGCTGTTCACTCAAATGCCTTGGTTATGAACGGTCTAGCTCGTCCGGAAGATTTTTTACAGGTCTCATCTACATCGGTCCCCGGAAGAACAAAGTTGGCAAAGTTCAATTTTTGACTTACCAATTTCAACTTTATCGATTCCGCAAATCTTGCGCTTTAGCGATAGCCTTGTAGAGTGAGAGATCATCTGCTGTGGCGTTCTCTGAAACGAAAAGAAAGAACTGTTCGTTGTTGATTCTCTAAGCCAGAACTTTTACGGTGCTTCAACCTTCAGTTCATTTCCTTCGTCTATCTGTCTGTTTATCCCTCAGTTAACGACTTTATCAATTAAAAATTGTACGGAAAATGTTCTTCTTTCTTATTTAAAAAAAAAACTCGGCATTTATTTTTAAGCAGAAAAAATGTTAGACTTAAATTAATAACAAAATTAAAAGAGGGAGTCATAAATTTGGAATTTCATAATCCGATAACAAAAATTCTCCACTAACTTGTTCTAAGCGTTTTCTAATTTTTCAACTTCACCTTTTTAGATTGCCATAGAGAACCCACTGGAATCAACCTACTGGACCCCCGGTGCAATAATTCAATCGAATTACTTCCTATACCTCGCTTCGTTCATCCTTTTCCAAATAGTACCTGCAATCCTATACGATATCGCTTCCTTCCTCTACACAGGACGAATTCAGTTTGTTCAAGAGCAGATCGGGCTCTTCCGACAACTCAAGACCGTGGAACGATTCTTTCACTCAGTGTGGATGTATGACACCGACAATGCCGATGAACTCTACACTAAAATGTCATTCTCAGAAAAGTAAGTTTAACCACTCCATTTGCACTTCAGAAAAGAAGGACTCAACATTTTCAACTCTTTTAGAATAAAATTCAAATTCCGCACTCAACATTTCAACCTCGAGGATTACATGCGCACTTGGAATCACGGTCGACGAACGTATCTCCTTCAAATTGAACAGAAAGCCAGTAGGGTTGCCAAATGGAAGTTACAAGCATTCAGTGTGATCGGTGTTGTTCTTAAGACTCTCTTCTTGGTTTCCGTGGGAAATCTGATTCTTAAGTATTTCGGCTGTGAACAGTATTTGGGAATGGGATCAAGTGGCAGCGCCTGTATGAGACTCTTTAACACATTTCAAAAGGTCTAACGAGTGGATGTTAATTTTTTTTCTGTAGTTTAGGTCTAGGCATAGCTTTAAGTTTGCATTTTTGTACACAAACACACAACATGTTCATAGTGAGTATAAGTGAAATTGAAAAAAATAAAAATTGATATTTTTGACCTTTGTGGTAATCATTGACTGCAACATTTGTATTGACCCACTGATACTTCAGGGATTCTGTGTTACAATGATTCAAACTCATTATCGGATAAAAACAACAACAACACCGTAATGACATCTACTTTTAAGTAAACCCCGTCGAGTTGTACTTTTTGCATTGTCGATGTAAAGTCGATTAATTACTCACCATCTGGCATCATGTTGGATTCTAAAAATGATGTTGCTAATGGTTTGTTTTTGTCGCATTTGTTTGATTTCAGTATTGTTCAGATCACTTAGAGCTTAATTAACATATTCGATAAATAGTCAAAGCCGCAGATCGGACTTGAACTTCACTCAAGGTTAAGAGTGTATGAATTTCAACTCAAATGTACTAACGGATAATGACTGGAGGCGGGAGCTGCGTTTGTTAATTACGACTTCTAATTTTATTCTAAAGTTGCTTTGAGTTGCGGTTTGGATTGGTAATGGAAAACCTTCTAGCAGAACTTGTCACGGAAAATTCTGGGTACTCATGTAAGTAAATAATCTTTTTGACAGAAGAATGTTTAAGGTGGGAAAAACATTCACAAGTGAATAATTTATTATTCTTGATATGCATGTCGTGTAGGGAACATTAGTTGTAGCCATAACCTGTTGGTATTTGAATTATTACAGCTTCTTGTGTCGAGACATTTATTGATTTCAACTTGATGAAGACTTTTGTCAGGTTACTTTTCCATCCTCCCAATTCCAGAGGAAATCAAGTTAACACACTAATTAATAGTTCACAACTGATTGCGTTTTGAACTCTTCCGTGTAGCTGATAAACAAAGATACAGGCGGGTTAGCTATTAATATGGTCATATAAGGTGGGCTCCACATGTCAACAAA
Organism: Sphaerophoria taeniata; assembly: GCA_943590905.1. Taxonomy (NCBI): domain Eukaryota; kingdom Metazoa; phylum Arthropoda; class Insecta; order Diptera; family Syrphidae; genus Sphaerophoria; species Sphaerophoria taeniata. The sequence continues at coordinate 3,939,207 of OX016540.1, forward strand.
AAACCCAGACCCACCACTTGACCTTCACATTTGAAAGCACGCACGAGAAATATTGGCATAACAAGTGTTTGCTTAATTCTTCGATCATCTCCATTAGTTTTTTGTGTTTCGTGTTTGCTTCTTCCCAGGTAAAATATTGTAAATATGGACAATGTCGAAACTGCGTAGGCTAGACGCTAGACAGATTAAAAAAAACACTGAAAAAATGATGGGTTATAATTAAGACTTTATTGATCAACGTTTTATGTTAATCACAACTTCACACCAGCTGTTGACAAACTTCCAGACGGCTTTTGAAAATGTAAGATTATTAAAATGACGTTCCCATCCCTCATGTTGATCATGGATTTTTGACACATTATTGGAATAGGCTCAAAGGAAAACAGGTCTGAAAATTGAGAAACGCACTCGGCAAAGAAAAATAGAGGAGGATCCAGCGTTAGATCTAAACTCTTGCAAATTATCTACTTTCTTACGTATGGTGGCGCTACAGTCCAGGTCGGACCAGGGCCTCATCCAACAAACGTCTCCAGCCAGCTCGGTTCCTAGCAAGCTGTTCAGGTCCTCTACCACCGGTGTGCTCTGCCTGAGTCGCAGTCTTCCCCTTCTGCGACGTCCTTCCGGCCGGACCAAAAATTGCTCGAAGAATTTTTCTCTCGAAGCAGCCCGAAGCAGCGTTTTCATCGGATGTTGTCATGGTCCATGTCCCTGCACCATACATTAGGACCGGGATGATGAATGTTTTGTAGAGTGTCACTTTAGTTGCTCGAGAGAGGACTTCTGAGTCCAAAGAAGCAGCGATTGGCAAGAGTGATCATTCGTTTGATTTCAGCGCTGGTGTTGTTGTCTGAGTTTAAAGCCGATCCTAGGTAGACAAAGTCCTTAACTCCTTTACTATGCAGACGTTGGCTCCAAGACTTCGATATTGGGAGTCCTTTCTTGCTGACAGCATAAACCATTTCCATTGTCATGTAACACAGACGGACGAGTTTTTCTGGGATGCCGAAACTAGACATTGGTCTCTATAGACGCTGTCATACGCGGCCTTGAAATCGATGAAAAGCTGGTAGGTATCGATTTGAAGTTCCTAGGTCTTCTCCAAGATCTGCCGTAGAATGAATGTTTGATCAATGGGGGACTTACCGGGTCTGGAGCCACACTGATGATGACCTATCAGGTTGTTGACGAAAGGTTTCAAATGTTCACATAGCACGGCAGACAAGATCTTGTAGGAGATATTAAGAGGACTTATACCTCTGCAGTTGGTGCAGTTCAGGGAATCTCCTTTCCTCGGGCATACAATGCTGAGGTTCCATTCGTCGGGCATACTTTCCTGCGATCATATTTTGCAGATAAGCTGGTGCATACTTCTAAACAAATCATCTTCAGCTGGTTTGTATAGTTCGGAAGCTTAGTCATCTGCTCCAGTGGCTTTATTCGACTTAAGCTTAGATATCGCTATCTTCACTTCGTCAATGTCGGGTGGGTGGAATTGGTGGTCTGCTCCACCCAAATTGAATGGTTCTGTAAAGCTGGTGGAACTTTGCTCGTGACATCCCTCTATCTCCTCGATCACGCGCTTCTCATTATCATTTTTTTTTCATTCTGAGAAGTTTGTGCTCCTCTCTTCTTTTCTGCTCGTATACCTTGCGGGCTCGAGCCCTTCTTTTGCAGCGCTGCTTTGTATGCCTCTTCTTTAGCTGCATTTGCTCGCCGGAACTCATCGTCAAACCAGGGGTTTCGTTGTGGTGGCCGTGTAAACCCTATCACTTCAAAGGTGGCATCTCTGATGGCTCTTTCGCGCAGTGTTGCCACTCGTTCTCTACATTTTGTGCTGGCAGCAAAGGACTTCTAAGGAGGTTTTAGAAGACACGATCGGAAAAGGATCTAGCAATCTCTTGAAGCTGTTGCCGTTTGAAGTCAAATTTTCTCTTAGCATTTTCACGTGTTGGCCTTGTATCCGCATTCGTACGTTGCAAATGATCACAAAATTTCATTTCTCACCGTGTACCTACTTCAGACTATGAATAAATAACAACAAATTAATACTAAATAGTTGATTGGCCAAATAAAGAGTTGCAACATCAAATTTCATCAAAATTGCTCCAATTATGGTAAAAACACGTCAAGAGTGATATCACAATTTCATCGGTTTCGTAGATGTTTTCAAGTTCACCATGCGAAAAGCAAAAATAAAAACAAACAAGACACAAGATCAAGAGTCACAAGAAACCTGGCCCAAACAACCAACGGTAGCCAATTTGAAAGTTTCGAAATATTGACATATCTCATAACTCATAAGCTACCTTAATCCCAGCTCAGACTTTTTGTTTCCATTGATGATTTAATTATACAAAATTTAATAATTGTGCTAAACACTGTGACAACCTTTAAAAAGAAATTCAGAGGTGTCAAATAGTTAATTAAACATTAAAAACAGACTCACAGATAGAAAATAACTAATTTTGCTGGTTTTGCTGGGAAAAAACTGGTAGATGTTTTCAATCTGGTGTCTTAGCAGTTTTTGAACCAATTACTTAAAAGCAATTATTCAATAAGAAAAAAGAGCAACCATCATGTCTTCTTCTTTGAAATTGTTGTCAATGCGTTCGTCTAGCTATACTCGGGTGGCGTACGCAATGATTTAAAATTATTAATGAAACCAGTTCCGTTGATTGTTTACAACATAATATGTGAACATGCCAAAAGCCTATAGCTCAAGCTCAAGTCAGTCGTAAAAAATGTAAAAGCCGCACTAATTTGTATTCTTCCAGCTGATTGACCCAGTTAAGTGGAGTTTGCTCAAACATTTTTTGTTGTGTCTGCAGGTTAAAAAATTACACCCCAGGTCATTTGATTGACGACGCTTTTTTTTAATTTTCAATTTTTAACTTCCCAGAGGAAGTTATTGTAATGGGGCCGATTTTGTGAATCTCCAATTTTCGCATTTCTCGATGTTTTGAAGTCACTAGAATCCGAATCAACCCTTTTAATGATGATTTCTGTGTGTGTGTATGTGTGTTCGTATGTGCGTATGTTCGTATGTGCGTATGTTCGGACGTGCGTTACGTTTTTTCAGCTCAATTATCTCGCGAACCACTCATCGTACTGTCATAAAATTGGTCTCATTCGACGCGGCATTGTGTTGTTAAGAGCTTATTAGGTTTTGAGCGAAATCGGCATAGCCGTTTTTTAATGGCAATCAAAAATCTAAGACAACTCTAATATAATGAAAATTATGATTATTTCTGCAATAATTTCAACAATAATGCAAAAATCTTATAGTTAGTGTGAAAAAAAACAATATTCAGAAGGATCATAAACTATATTTGAATACTAGCTGACCCACTAAATGCTGCTTTGCCATATAAATATTAATTTTCGGAAATACTAATCGGACTAGAAAAATTGCTTCATTAAAAGAAAACTACAATATTCAGGAGCAATATATTCTGTATTTTACTGTGCAAAGTAGTTGTGCATGAGTCCACGAGTTGGTACGACCAACTTTTGACAGATGGCGCCACTCTTATTCAATAAACTTAATATATTTCCTAAAATCATCAGTTTTATGGAGTTTGACTTTGAACCAACGTGCGTGTACAACTACAACGGGATGCATCGGCTCAAAATTTTGCAAAACAACTAATGTTTTTACGTATTTTTCTACTCTGGGAAGTTAGTCGTGTGGACTCCATGGGTCGCACTCTTTTTTTTTTATTTTAGTCGACCCAACTTTCAAAATTTAAAGGCGTTGATTCTTCATTTAAGGAATTTCAATGTTCAAATTCAACAACATGTTTATCAACTTCTGTAGTTTTGTCGAATTTGTGTAACGTGAACCCACCTTTATTCTGAATGATATATCTGACATTTTTTGACGAACACACGGTGCACACAACAGCTGTTTGGCACCACTGCTGATATGTCATAGTTGGAATTTGTTGGAAATAGTTGAAATCATACAAAAACGTGTTTTAGTTAGGTTTGGTTGATCTGTCAAACAAGATTGAAAAAAACAAAAACAAATATTTTGAGGTTGCATTTATATTTTCTTTTGAACATAATAATTGAAAGAGGCAACAATAGGCCCCACAATTTTGACTGATTCTCAAGATTTGAGTGCCCTTTCCCGTCTTATTTATAACATATGCAACAAGTTTTGGAAAGAGAAGGTCAACCTGAAGACCACCCTCTATAAACAACTCTTCAAGCTGTTCCAATTTAGCCAGCTTCTGATATTCTTCTAATTGCTGCTTCCAGATTCGCTGACAAACTATCAATTCAAACTTGAGGAATTCGTGTGGAGCTAGCTAGTTCGTGCTTTTAGATAAATATACGGAGAAAGTCTTTAGATATTTTCTGAAACTAATTCAACATGTTTTTAAATGCCAACAGAATACATGAAATGTTTTGTATTGTTTTAAACCAAAAACAGTGAGTTTTTTCAAGTTCAAAGAAACACAAAAAAACAAGACAGAAAGAATTTCAAGCAATGCCCTGCATGACAAATCTCAAAACTTAACTACTTATTTACTAAGACTACAGAAGCAATGTTCCATGCAACGATTGATTGTTGTATTGGATCCGGATCATCACTTAGTTTGTAGCCTATAATACAAGTACAAGTTGTTGTGGTCGAAAAGTCATTGTTCCGGCCATCGAGTCATCACTCATCACTTGCTTGCAAAACTCTCACTTAACACTTTGACTGCCATGTCGCACGATTTTGTGCGACACTTAATAGTTCCCCAGGGGCCGCGTCGCACATTTTCGTGCGACACCCAGTACTTCATCTCAGGCCATGTCGCTCGTTTTTGTGCGACGGTATATGGGATTTTATATGAGATTCAAATTGTCTGGCCTCTAACGAATATTTTGGTCTTACTAACGTGGCCCTAGAATAACTTTTGAGTGAAATATAAATTTCTAGTTTATTTTTGTTGTTGTTTGACGTGGCTTGAACTCGAATTTTGTTTACTGCAGGGCCATGTCGCACAAAAACGTGCGACGCACAAAAACCGTTAGAACTTCACAGTTAGGACGACAAAAAAGTGGGAATTTGCTGAAAACTACTTTTTAGGCTCTAAGAAACAGAAATAAGAAAAAAAAAATACTTTGGCCTGGCGCGATACAAAATGGTAAAATGACTTGGCAGTCAAAGTGTTAAGATAAAAACAGATTCTCTTCTCACATCAGTTGGTTGGCGTTCTCAGCGGATGACACAAATTATCGTGTCGTTGATGGTTTTCTCTTTCATCAGATCCTTGAGTGATACTCTTTCGGGTTCTCTATATTCTCAAAGAAATATGTAAATCTCGATTTCACACCAGAATCCACAGATGAGTTAAAGGAGATGGGAAACCAAGCTGTCAAAATGACAATGTCTACAAGCTGCGGTCAAAGTTTACTGCAAGAGTATGCGTGTTTTTACCAATACTATCTCAGTAAACTTCGACATACCACCTGATTTTTGTTGCTGTTTTTTCTCATTTATTCACATACACGAGTAACAGTAAAATAAAATTTGCGGTATCCGGAGGGTAAAACGTAAGTCAGTTTCAGTGGCGATTCCTGGTCCTCATCCTTGGTTTACCTACGACCCTCGGAAAAGTTAAGACAATAATAAAAAAAAACTCAAAACTGTTGTTGTTCAAAAGTTTTTTTTTTAATTTATGATAAAATTTTTAGTAAGGAAAAATGTTAATTTTATATATTTCAAAAAAAAATAAAATAAAATAACAACACATAATGTCCGACAGTTATGATTTAAAACAAATATTAAAATACAAAAATCTAAATAATTAAGAAACTCGAAAAATATTTTTAGTGAAAATTTAAATATAGCCCAATCAACAATTTGTAACCTTGGTTGTAGAATAACTTCAGTTTTAATATAACTTCTTAAAACCTTGGTCACAAATTGGCTAGAAAAAAGTTATGTCGCAACCACGGTCAAATATTGGGGTTTTTCCAAACCCTATATTTGACATGAGTGAATTCCTGGTAAAATTCAATCGTTATTTTGAGGTTTCTTAAGAGCACGAGTTAGAATTTGGTTACCCAAAATCGTCTACGGAACCTGCATTTAACAATGGTTCTTTTTTAGCCATCAAGTAACCCGATTTGCAATTATGAAGTAAAAATAAAACCAGTTCTAATATTACTTCTTAAAACCTTGGTTACAAATTGGATAGAGAAAAGTTATGTCGTAACCACGGTCAAATATTGGGTTTAACCCAAACCTTTATTTGACTTGAGTTAGTTCCTGGTAAAATTCAATCGTTATTTTGAGGTTTCTTAAGAGCACGAGTTAGAAATTTGTTACCCAAAATCGTCTATGGAACCTGCATTTAAAAATGGTTATTTTTTAGCCATCAACTAACCCGATTTGCAAATATGAAGTAAAAATAAAACCGGTTCTAATATAACTTACTAAAGCCTTGGTTACAAATTGGATAGAGAAAAGTTATGTCGTAACCACGGTCAAATATTGGGTTTAACCCAAACCTATATTTGACTTGAGTTAGTTCCTGGTAAAATTCAATCGTTATTTTGAGGTTTCTTAAGAGCACGAGTTAGAAATTGGTTACCCAAAATCGTCTATGGAACCTGCATTTAAAAATGGTTATTTTTTAGCCATCAAGTAACCCGACTTGCAATTATGAAGTAAAAATAAAACCAGTTCTAATATTACTTCTTAAAACCTTGGTTACAAATTGGATAGAGAAAAGTTATGTCGTAACCACGATCAAATATTGGGTTTAACCCAAACCTTTATTTGACTTGAGTTAGTTCCTTGGTAAAAATATAACTCAAATGAAACGATAACTCAATTACAAATACACACAGTGAAATTCGCAGTTAGCTCAAAAAGCAAACACAATACACAAATACGTATTTTCATACGAGCGTCGAGCAAACCAGCCCAGACCATGACGGCATATACTTCTCCGCACATATACAACGACGTGCTCAACGTCTTTTCTTATGTGCAGCTGCACAGCACAAAAGTAGGAAAAGGAATAACAGTTTCAAAATTTATCCCGGTGTTCGTGTTCTATCTATTGCCATCTGCTATTTGTATTTGTATCTGGGTTGGAAAATTCGATACAATTGTACTTTTTTCGATACACTTACCTCTCCTTAAGGGGCCAGTTATAGCGATCATTGAAAAGCATCAGGAAAAATGTTTGAATGGATATTTAACTAAGTTTTCTTTTTATTACTAATGCAATTTATATACCAATCGACCGGAAAATACTTAAAGAATTTTTGTTTGGGAAAAAAGATATAAGTTTGCGTACTAATTTTTCGGTAAAAATGTATTTTTCTATTTTCCGTACGGAAATTCGTTTTCCTGAACAGCTGATGGATTTTTGTCAAAAAATAAAACAAATCGTTCCAATGATTTGGGTTTCAATTTTTTACAATTTCAATGATCTTTGTTTTAACTTCTCACTGTTCCAATGATAGAATTACGGCAGGGAAAAAATTCCTGACAGAAATTTTCAATGATTGCTATAAACGCTCATCAGGAAAAAATTTCAGATTCCTCCTGTTCCAATTTTTCCTGATGAAAACCAATGATCGCTTTAACTGGCCCCTAAGTATACAAATACACTTTTACTAAATTCAATACAATTGTGCACTTCCAGTCTTTCACTTGATGTTATACGTAAACTGCTAAATCATAAATATTTTTACCAAAATCAATATCACCAAGTATCCTAAACTAACTAATCAAAAAGTACAATTTGATACACTTTTTTATTTTGATTTCATCCCTGATTTGTATTTGAACATTATATTCCTACTTGAAAGTTCAAACATCAAAATCTCATTGTTGTCTTGTGTATCAAAGTGGAAAGAACATACCTAGCAAAGTTGCTCACAGCAAAGAAAAAAAAAATTTATAAGTTTTAAAAATTAAAAATAAAAGTTTGTGCTTGTGAATCTAAGTGAAAGAATCTTAAGTGAAATTTAAGGTAAGTTTATATTGCATGCAATTGTGATCGTTTAATTCAATTCGGGCTAGTGAAATTTGTTTTGTTTTGTATGTACATAGCTAGAAAATATTATCGTAATGTGCTGTTAGAGTTAGTTCGAAAAATATTGTTTGAATTGATTCTAACTATGTATTGCATTATGTGTTCACAAAAATTATAAAAACAAAACAAAAAAGGACTGCGTTAATGAGAACGGCATACTAGTTGTGAAATAACTTTTTTTCACGGTTAAAATATAACCTTTTACACACGAAGTACATAGCTGCTTGTGATTAGTTACGTTTTAACTATAACTGTTTGTGCAAAGCAGCTGTGTTCATAAAAGGTTATATTTTAACCGTAAAAAAAAAGTTATTTCACAACCAATATGCCGTTCTCTTTAACGCAGTCCTTCTTTGTTTTGTTTTTATAATTTTTGTGAACACATATGCAATACATAGTTAGAATCAATTCAAACAATATTTTTTGAACCAACTCTAACAGCGCAATGTGTGTTTATATTTTCTAACTACATACAAAACGGACTGGTGAATTAAATTCGACGATCACAGTTGCATGCATATACATCTATATATGTTACGGATTTTTACTTCTTGAAATTTTGAAAACGTTGATCGTCGAATAAAAATAAAAAAATTGACTCTTATTACTAAAAGTGCATTTTATGTAGATACGTATGTTTAATTAGTTTCAATGTTTCTTTTCATCAGACAACTAAATTTCTCGGCAATATTGACGGCAAATGTACAATTGTGCATACATACCTACTCGTATAAATGTATCAAGTGATTAATGGTTGGGAACTGCGACTAAGAAGAGTTTCGAGCACTACAAATATACATTCGACGTCATTCTGGAAGCCGTAAGGGAAAGATTTCCAACCTTCAGCGATGCAGATGCAACCGCCTTTTTCAAGGCGTATCTCAAGCAAGCCCGTTTCAGACTTGGAAAATACTTGTAAGTAAAATAAAAACAATAACTTGAATCGTTGATTTTTTCAAGCAACGTACTTATTACTTATAAATTCTGATACACATACTTAATTATGTTTTGCATGTATGTAATTCTGACTCGAAATTGTTTTATGTAATATGATTATGAGTAGCCTAAATTAATTAATTACTTTCTTCTTAATTCTTTATAGTAAATCTTAATCCTTTTTTAAATTTTATTTTCAGGGATGAAAGTGCAACAAGTACAACAACCTAATTAAACCGCTCCATAACTAAACCGCCTTTTTAAAGGCGCACGCTTCAGACTCAGAATATGCATGTAAGTAAAAATTAATACATCTTAAAATATTCAAAAATTTCTAATGGTTATTCTTTTTTTCTTTTGCTTATTTTATTTTCAGGGAAAGAACAACTACAACAACTTCCACATTCCAGTGAACATACACCATAAAAACATCACTGAAAAAAAAGTATTTTATTTTGTTATTTGTTTACTTTTGTATATTGTTTTAATTAATTAATTATTATTGATATTATAATTTAATTATTTTATCAATAAATGCCCAAAGGAAATTTCTTATCTGTTTAATTTTGAAAAAAGACTTCTTTTTCAGCTTAAGGACTCGAAGGATTTTGTTCACAACGGCAACATTAACACTTTTCTTTGCGTTGAATATACAAGGCATTGTACTTTTTGAAACGTTCACAAAACGTTGTATTGAAACGTTTCCAAAAGGTTAACAAATAACCCCCACAAAATAGTTCTCCATAAACCGTCAACAAACGGTTATAAAAAAGCTAAAAAAATTAGTAGCGAAATAACCTTACTGGAACGGTTCTTAAATACGTCTCAACGACGTTTCGAAAAAACGTTTGCAAGAGGGAAAGAAATAACTGCAAAAATAGGTTTGTGTAAGCCGTCAACAAACGGTTATAAAAAAGCTAAAAAAATTAGTAGCGATGTAACCTTACTGGAACGGCTCTAAAATACGTCTCAACGACGTTCAAAAAACGTTAGCAAGAGGTAGAGAAATAACCTCAAAAATAGGTTTGCGAAAGCAGTCAACAAACGGTTTTAGAAAAGCTTAAACAAATTGGTAGCAAAATAACCTGGAACGGGTCATAAATACAGGTTTTTTTTTAACTTCAATTTGACTGGGGTTACAAAGTAACTGACCATTTTCGGTCATGAAGATGCTCCTGAAAGGTCTTTAAGACGTCTTTTGAACCAATTTCAAACTTGTTAGGTTTCTAAACCCCAGTTATAATCAGGTTTTTAAGCGGCTTTTTAACCAAAAATTGTTGATTGGGAGGTAAAGGAAAAACTGCTTTCACAATTATTGAAATTAAAATTTATATTCAGTTTTAAATATTAAACTGAAGTTATAAAAAGAAAAAGATTTGTAAAATCCTTAGAGCTATTTTTTCGTAAAGAATTTTTTTCTTCTTCTAAATAAAATGTTTAAAAAATTCTTAAAAGAAGAAGTTAGTGTTTTTAGCGAATTCATGACGGATTTTTTTTTATTATTTTTTTTTTAAGTCAAAATTAACCTTAGTAGCCATTCAATTTTGTTGAGCAAAAATCGGCAATGTTTGTTTTTTGTTCTCTATGTTCTTCTTGATTGATCAACGAAAAAAAATATTTTTTTTTATTTCACAATATTAAAAATTTTTGTTTGCTTTTTTTCAAAATTCCAGATTTCACATGTATCTTTATAAAACCTAAAAACTGACATGCCAAATTTATTTTTCAAGAATTTTCAAAAAATTTGATTAATACAAAATTATTAAAAAAAAAAAAAAAATCGCTCTAACGATTTTCAAAACAAAAATTTTTCATAAATTTAAATTTTATACTAGAAAACTCTTTTTCAATTGAAATTTTCAGTTTAAGAACAAAACCTTTTTTGAGTTTCTTAATATTTTATATTAATACCCCGCTGTTGAAGACATGGGCAAGTATGTGCGACCCGAATAAGAATATCTAATTAGAATGTACATAATCCGCCTTATTTATTATCAAATCTTAAAGGTATCTTTAATATTTGGTTTGTTTACCGCTTTATTTTGACGGTAAGTTTTCATTTTATGACTATTCTTAAGTATACTTAAAATACATATTTCAAGGTCTTAAAAATCTTAAACATAAAAAACGTCAACAACTGAAAATTTGTCATCTAAATAAAGCCGTAAACAATCGGCTTTAATATATTATTTAAGATTTGAGTATAGGTACATAAATAAGAGGAATTATGTACTAAATACTCAAAATGAAGAAATTGATTTACCTAAATCAAAACAGCGACTATGAGCATAATCGTTTCGTGTTGGCGAACACGTGCGTCATCGTACGTCGTCGTGCTAATTGATATAGAAACATTAGAAACACTACAACTACGAGCTACGACCACGAAAGTTGCTTAAGAGTTAAAAATGTGTATCTGTGTGCCTTCTCAGTCGAAGGGAATCGCTTTTTTTTGCGCTCAACCTTCTCTTTATTTTTACAAGCGTTTAGGGGAATGTATGCGTCTATCTCTCTCTGAAGATTGTATGCAAATAGTGACCGCAAATTTTTACGGTATCAGAGATTTTTTGTGTATGCCAAATTCTCATCAAAGGGAAGGGAATCGCTTTTTTTTGCGCTTAAACTTCTCTTTATTTTTACATGCGTTTATTGGAATGTTTGTGTCTACTGTTTTTGAAGATTGTATGAAAATAGTAACCGTTTTGTTTTTGTGTTATTTAACACTGCAGTTAGGCTGCGTCCGTTATTTCCATTTATGTTGTTTGAACAACGATAGCAACTTAGAGGTGCTTCCACCAATGGTTTTTTCCGTCAATTTCTTTGTTTGGCTGGAGTTATAGCTATTTCACGGGTGCCAAGCCGATCATCAGACTCCTTTGTTAGTGGTGCTGCCTAGTTATTTTTCATATTAATCGAAAAACTTTTTAGTTCACTTTGGGATTTGAACCTAGGACCTGCTAGTTGTGAAGCCAATGCACTACGCATTGCGCTAACAACTCCACTGATTTTTGGTTTCCCATTGTAGACTTTTATTGTATGCGTAGTGCATTGGCTTCACAACTAGCAGGTCCTAGGTTCAAATCCCAAAGTGAACTAAAAAGTTTTTCGATTAATATGAAAAATAACTAGGCAGCACCACTAACAAAGGAGTCTGATGATCGGCTTGGCACCCGTGAAATAGCTATAACTCCAGCCAAACAAAGAAATTGACGGAAAAAACCATTGGTGGAAGCACCTCTAAGTTGCTATCGTTGTTCAAACAACATAAATGAAAATAGTAACCGCAATTGTTTACGCGGTGTATCAAATAGATTTTCTGCACAAGTTATTTCTTGTGTATGCCACTTTCTGGTTCAAAGGGAATCGCTTTTTTTTGCGCTAAACTTTTTTTTTTGTGTTCAGGCATTTATTAAAGTGTTTGAAACTATAAATTTTTGAACTGTTGATTTGCGGAAGAATATTAAATATCTGAAAATACATTTATTTTTTGAAATTCTTGGTTTACCGCCGATATACTTGGTTACTATGAGGAATCGCCCCTGGTCAGTTTCCGATCTCCTTTTGTCTCTGCCAGAATCTAAGGAAACTTACCTTTTACTGATTATCTCATAACCTTACTTGCTTTGAGAAAAGCTCTTCACTTATGATATCGATTGCAATTACCATAAGGTGTATATACAAAGGTAATATGTTTCTTCATAAATATTCTCACGCAAGGTGTTAATTCGCAAGCAACTGACCGGAGACTAGGAGAAACGAGCGATGACTCTGTTTCAGTTGTTTATTTTAAGCTTATTTCGAAGCAGTTTGATTGAAAGCGAAACGTCATTCATAATTTCTGTTCTGTGATTGAGGGAGTATAACAGATTTTGTAGGGTTTGTGTATTGGATTAATTATCCCACTTTGCTTATATCTGAACCATGAACAAATTTTATCGATTATTTTTGTTGTTCAGACTTGAGACAAATCAAAATACACAGTTCAATCGAATGTCCTTCCTCTGAAACTGACTGGTTACATAAAGAAGCAATTGCTTAAGCAATTAAGGAATTGTACGGAATTATTTGAAGGATTACTGATTCTCAGTATTTTCTGTTTTAGTTTTTTTTTTCAAAAAGGTTGTGGCCTCATTCAATGCTGTTAGAAAAGATACCAGAATTGAACCTCTTCAATTCTCATAACTCATAGTGACAAAAAGGAGTAAATTGTCATGAAAAACTCAGAACTTTTAAGAGATACCAAATGATGAGAATCATGGAGAACGAAGAATTAAAATTCTTCGTTCAAATAATTCTACAAGAGCAATCCCTTTTTCATGAAATCAGACAGTTTCAGATTGTTGGATTGGAAGAACACTTGATGAGTTTTTTTTTCTTTTTTTAGGGTTCCGTACACAGAGTGTAAACGAAACCGTTATAACATCACTTCGTTTTCTGTTCATTCGTCTTTCACAAGCGATTTCTTCGAATCTGTGAGGCCGATTGCAATGAAATTTGGTACACATATTTTAGTATTCAGTAGTAATCTAAAAATTTTGTTTCATGTTTTTAAGATAAGTAGTTTCGAAGTTATTAAAGAGAAAGATAAAAAAGACGAAACATTTTGCCCCCCCCCCCCTCCTTCTTTACACTCTTTTATGGGATTTTCTTTTGTTGTATTGATTTTGTACTTTAAGTGTTGTGAATAAAATTTTAGTATCGTTCCACCGGATTTGAACCTGGATCACTTCACTCAAATGCCAGACGAGACGTCGCTAACCATTCGACCACGGGCCCTAATGTACTCAACTAGTACAGTTAGAATACTATTATAATTTTTTGAAAATTTGTATGCCCTCATCCAAAATATAAAACATTTGTCACAAGACAATACATGTGTGGTGTTAGCTGGATAGTAGAGTACTCGCCTGATGCTCTTGATGTGCCTTGTTGAATATTGCAATAAAATCAATTGTTTATTTGCTGAAGAGTTCCTTATTCCTTTCTTACTGTGGTGTTTCGTTTTGTTTGCCGATGGCCAAATTTTTTGTTTCTTTTTAGGGTTCTTACACAGATGGAAACGAAAACCTATAAGATCAGTTCGGTTTCCTTTTATTTGTTTCACAAGCGATTTCTTAGAATCTGCTAAGCTGATTGCAATTAAATTTGGTTCACATTTTCTAGATAGAAGTGATCCGAAAATGCTTCTACCAGATTTTTAAGATACACAGTTTCGAAGTCATTGAAGGAAATAGGTAGAAAGACTATTCAAATTATTTTCCAAGAAAATGATTGGTTTCAAATCTTAATCCTTGTATAAAAAATCCTTCAAAACTGAAAGAAATTAGGGTCGGATAATCAAGTACGGAACCCTCCTCGAGCGAGTTTATCTCGCACTTGTCCACTTTTTTTTTTAATTCAATACAAAGGTATAGTTTAAAATTTATTCAATTCCTTCTCAACAACTTTAATTTCGGTTTAAAGTTTGATATTGTTCTTTTTTGAAACAGGAGAACCTGCTATATTCGTGCAAGTAAGTGATACCTGTTCATCAAACTTATCTAGCCCCATTTGCTCATTCGGAACATAAATGTATGTTCTACATAAAGTTTTCATTTTTATATGGGACGTTCCGGAATTCTTAAGTTCAGCATAAAATCCCCATACAAAAGTAGAACTTTAAGTAGAGCATAAATTTATGTTCCGAATGAGCAAATGGGCCTAAGTGTAATGTTTACTTAACCAAATTTATTACAATGTTAACATTTTCCATTAAGTTTTCACGTTTTCCCTTTCACCAAACTGCAATTAAATCCCTTCTGACATAAATCAACTAGTTCGTTGACTTATAATGATTGGCTATAAACACGCACTGCGATGATTATTATTAATATAATTTTATTGAAAATATAAAATTTATTATAGTAACAATAATTTAAATAGTTTTTGACTAGAAGTGAAACAACAAACCGGATTTTTTTTCCAAACACCAAAGCCTCTTCAACGCCCAACGGAACAAACTAGGGAGGTGTAGAAAAAGAACTTCGGGAAGCATTCTCAGTTCTAAACATCGATAAATGGTTCTTTAACCCACCAGCAACTCCGCTTATGGGTGGTGCATGGGAAAGAATTGTTGGCTCAGTTTAGCATGTATTAACATCAGGTAATTTAGAGTCTCTCTCGACTTACTGACGAGTCCTTACTGTCAATGCTGATTGAAGTCGAAATGATTGTTAACACAAGTAACCCAGTAGAATCTAAATACTCAGAAGCTCTAACACCAAATCATTTCTTACTTGGTTCCTTAAGTGGATCAAAGCCAGTAGGACGATTTTCCGACAAAGATCTTCTTCTCTATTAGCAGCGGCGAAAATATCAATACGTGGCTGACTTGTTTTGAAAAGGTTTGGTACGTGAGTACCTACTTTCCGATTTTTACACGGAGAAAAAAATGGTTTGAGAATGTAAGAAATGTCGATGAAGGTCACCTGGTTATTGTTGTAGATGAAAAGCCTCCACGATCGTCTTGGCTCAAAGGTATCATAATCAAAATGACGACGGACGGCGAAATATGAGCAAGAAGAGTAACAGTAAGAACAGCGTCAGGATTGTTTGAAAGACCATCACTGGCAAAATAAGCAGTTATTGATATTTTAAAACCCAACAACAGACACATCTTATCAGTGACTCAATGGGGCATATGCATAAAAATCAAGTAATTACTAGTAGTAAATACTTCAAGTAAATACTAGATCAACAAGTAAAAGCTCAGATTCGTAGTATTTACTTCATTTGGTATGCATAAAAAAAAGTAAATGCTAGCCAGCATAGCATACTAGATTCATCCAAGTAAAAACTACATATTCATCGGAAGACTCAGGCATTTGCTTACAGCAATTGAAAAATAAAGTAAAATGAAAAACTAGAATAAAAAAGTAACAAGAAAAACTTTAACTTTGCTTTGATTAGGTATTTAGATTTCACACTTTGAGCTGAAGTATTTGTTATTGATTTTTTAATTATACATTTTCATACGGCGCGTGGTTCTTTCATAATCTTGACAAAAAACGAAAATAATTGTTCATTAGATTTTGTCAAAAGCTTGAGGTGCATTCGGTTCTTTTGATCAAATCAACATCATTTCTCCGCAGCTGCCCCTATCTCCTGATTTCAGGTGCATCAGAACAGAACTGCGTCCGTGGTCGTTGGTAGTTTCGCTTTTAACTCCTCTGACCTCTTCTTCAAAGTCATCGGGTTTCATTTAAATACTTTGCAACATTATGCAAAAAAAACATGCCATTATTAGAGTTGCCACGTTTTTTAATTGCACCAGTACACAGTTTTTTAATATTGAAAATCGACTTTTAAGCTGACCAAAATATCGTGCTATGATGACCCTCTCTTTTGTATGTAATTTGTTGTATGATTTCTCCTTGCTCGTGATTGGGTTTCTATAAATGGTGTTATTAACCAAGTGGTGATTCCATATCCCTCATCTGCCCAAAAGAACTGTGTTTACTGAATTTCTTAAAATTGATTCAAGAAAACTGTTTTTCCAAATCCTGGAGTCATGAACTGAACCTGTCCATTCACAAACAACACTTGTAAAATATTCTTTTGCATCACAGGTTGCTGGAATGTTGATGGATGCATATCCCTTTCGATTTATATATTCTCAGAATGCAAGTGAGGTTTTTTAATCTCCACATGTGTGCAATCCAACTCCAAGGCTCCAATACAAGAAGGAAAGCTGTATATAGAAAGCCAACCAACATTTACTTTTTCAAAGCGGTAAAGCATATTGAAATTATTTTTCGCTGGAGATCTTCGTTCCTTGTTAACTTGTTCAATATTAATGTGCAAAAATACGGCCATTTGACAAGAATATTGAACCGATCGCCTTGAATTTTGATTTGCAAATGAAAATGTTCGTTTCAAACACCCAAAAGTATTTACTAGCAAATGTTCAAGTTGCTCTTTAGCAACTTGTAAAAATTGAAGTAAATACTAGTAGTAAAAGGTTTTTATGCATATCACTTTAAGTATTTACTACCAAAATTCATCCATACCTAGTAAATACTTTTACTTCTAGTAAAAGCTTTTATTCAAGTATTTACTTGATGTTTATGCATACGAAAAAAAGTAAATACTATCAAAATTGACTAGTAAAAGCATTTACTACCGTTTATGCATATGGCTCAATAGCAAGAATCAGTCGAATCACGGGAGCGGGCATGTTGTTTATTTTGCTACCAGAACCAATACCAAAATGAGCAAATGAATACAAGTAGAATGGAAAGAGAATTGAGAAGTTGTGCATCAAAAACACCTCAGCAGGCAGCCAAAAACATAGACAAGTCTGTAAGTGAATGGACTGCACGCCGAGCACTCAAAAGAATTCGCTACGCAGCTAAAGAATAAAAGTAATCTGGTCCGACGAGACGAATATTAAAAGAATAGGAACGGATGATGGTAGAGCTTTTTATTGGTCAAGTCCTTGAGAACCACTCCAACAACATCAGGTTCAGAAGATAGTAAAACATGACGGAGGCTCGGTGATGACTTGGTGCTGTTTCTCGTGGAACTTTGGTGAAAATCGATGTCATCATGAACAAAAAAAATATTTGGACATTTTGAGGACAAATTTTATACCTTTTGTTGCATCAATGGGCTACAATGAGTGTGAAATAATTTTTCAGCAGGATGGAGATCCCAAACACACGTCGAAGGTTGTCACAGAATGGCTGAGAAATCAACAGTTTATGACAATGAAATGGCCAGAACAAGGCCCTGACATCAATCCAATTAAAAATTTGTGGTCAAATGTGAAGCGGCGGCGGTTGGGGGAGTATGGAATTACTTACTTACTTAAGGTGGCGCTACAGTCCGTTGTGGACTTGGGCCTCAATCAACAGTCTCCGCCAGTCAGCTCGGTCCCTAGCTAGCTGTCTCCAGTTTTGCACTCCAAGTTGATTGAGGTCCTCTTCCACTTGTGTGCGCCACCAGAGTCGCGGTCTTCCTCTCTTTCTGCGTCCCTCGGGAATAGAGTCGAAGGCTTTTCGGGCCGGAGCATTGGTGTCCATGCGCTCTAAATGACCGAGCCATCTGAGTATCTGGACCTTGACCCTTCTGGCTAGGTTCACGTCGTTGTACAACCCGTAAAGTTCGCTGTTGTATCTTCTTCTCCATTTCCCATCAATACACGCACGGGGCCAAAGATGACCCGAAGAATTTTCCATGCTTCTGCACCATATAGCAGGACAGGGATGATGAGGGTGTTGTACAGTTTTACCTTAGTTGCTCGAGATAGGGCTTTTCCACTCAGTTGCTTTCTTAGCCCAAAGAAACAGCGATTAGCAAAAGTAATTCTTCGTTTTATCTCAGCGCGCGCTGGTGTTATTGTCCGTGTTGATAGCGTAGCCTAGGTAGACAAACTCCTTAACTACCTCGAAGTTGTATGCGTCTATTGTGACGTTCTGTCCGAGCCGTCGATGTTGGGTGTCCTTACTCGAAGACAGCATGTACTTCGTTTTTCCCTCATTTACCGCTAAACCCATTTTTGCCGCTTCTGTCTCAATTCTCACAAAGGCGCCATTGACATCACGCTGTGTCCTTCCCATTATAATTATATCAATATCGTCGGCGTACGCGAGAAGTTTAACAGGCTTTTGGAAGATAGTACCTCTGGTGTTGACGGTGGAGTTTTGGACTATCTTCTCAAGAACGATGTTAAAGAAATCGCACGACAGTGCATCGCCTTGTCTGAATTCTTTTTTGACGTTGAATGATTCCGTAAGCTCATTGGCAACCTTGATAGAGCAGCGTGAGTTCTCCATCGTCATTTTGCACAAGCGAACGAGCTTGGCAGGGATGCTAAAACTAGACATGGCTTTATACAGTTCGTCTCTGTAGATGCTGTCATACGCGGCCTTAAAATATATGAAGAGGTGGTGGGTATCGATTTGGAGTTCATAGGTTTTTTCCAGGATCTGCCGCAACGTGAAAATTTGGTCGATGGTAGACTTTCCTGGCCTGAAGCCACATTGATAAGGACCAATCAGATTGTTGACGAAAGGCTTCAGACGTTCACATATTACGGCAGAGAGGATCTTGTAGGCGATGTTAAGCAGACTGATTCCTCTGTAGTTGGCGCAGTTTAGAGGATCTCCCTTTTTCAGGATCGGGCAAACAATGCTGAGGTTCCATTCATCGGGCATGCATTCCTCCGACCATATCTTACAGATGATTTGATGCATGCTCCTATTTAGCTCGTCGCCTGCGGCTTTAAACAGCTCGGCAGCTAGACCATCTGCTCCAGCGGCTTTGTTGGATTTCAGCCGTGATATTGCTGTTTTCACTTCTTCTAGGTCGGGTTCACGGAATTGTTGGCTGTCATCGTGTATGATAAAAGGCTCCTGTCTGACGGCGGGGTTCTGTTCGTCGTCGCCGTTATACAGTCTACAGAAGTGGTCTTTCCAAATCCAAACACTGACTGCGGTTCTACTATGATGTTCCCCTGTTGATCTCTGCAGGCATCGGTTCTTGCTCGATGACCTTGAGCCTTTTGATAAAACCTCCGAACTTCATTCCTGCTGTTAGCTCTCTCAACCACTTCGATCTGACGCTTCTCATGCTCTCTCTTTTTTCTCCTGAGAAGCCGGCGTTCTTCTCTCCTCTTTTGCTCGTAGAGCTCACGAGCAGCTCTTGTCCTTCTTTGCAGCGCCGCTTTGTATGCCTCCTGCTTGGCTGCATGGGCCTGCCTGCATTCTTCGTCAAACCAGGGGTTTCGTTTTGGTGGCTGTGTGAAACCCAGCACATTAGAGGCGGCATCTCTAACTGCTTTCTGGCAATGTTGCCACTGATCTTCGATACTTGATGTTGGCGGCATAGGACTCCTTAAGAGGTTACTTGACACTCGATCAGAGAAAGATCTAGCGATCTCTTGCGATTTTCTTGTAGCATTTCTTTGTTTTGGCCGTCGTCGGGATATTCGTAGCACTACCTTGGCTACGACGAGGTAGTGGTCCGAGTCGATGTTGGCTCCTCGGAAAGTTCGAACATCTAGAATGCTGGACAAGTGCCTCCCGTCGATCGCAATGTGATCAATCTGGTTGACGGTTGATTGATCAGGAGATCTCCATGTACCTTTATGGATGTTGAGATGTGGGAACCAGGTGCTTGCTACCACAACATTTCGCCCCGCAGTAAAATCGATCAGCCTGAATCCGTTGTCGGAAGTGGTGTCGTGCAGGCTGTGCTTTCCGACTGTTCTTCCAAAGATGCCTTCTTTTCCCAGCTTTGCGTTAAAATCGCCGAGGACAATTTTCATGTCATAGCTAGGACATTGCTCATATGTTTTGTCGAGGAGCTCGTAGAATTCGTCTTTGGTGTCGTCCTTTTTCTCGTCTGTGGGGGCATGCGCGCATATTAAGCTAATATTGCCGAATTTAGCCTTGATTCGGATCGTCGTGATGCGTTCGCTTACGCATTTGAAGCTCAAGACTTTTTGCCTGAGTCTGCTTCCCACGACGAATCCGCATCCAGTTGAGGGTCTCCGCTAGTTGTTCGGCAGCACGCGGTCCATTAAGGGACCTAACATTCCACGTGCATATCCGAAATTCAGTGTCCTTTATACGTTTGCTTGGGTCGTCATCAGTGTATCCGTCCGTTTCCGAGGCCTGTTGTTGCTTCGCAACTAGATTTTTTCTATGTAGTCGGGAAGTCATCCCGACGTACAACCCCCAACCTGGGGTACCAGGTACTTGATGTGACTCCAACTACAAAAGCCGGAAAACCGCTCCTTTTACGACCTGAGCTTCAAATATGTCGAAGTAGCCCGTAAAGGTGTTCACCAAGTAGTTCGATCTAACTGGAACTGAGGACGCCACCAGAGTATGGAATTACCACATCGAATACTCACGAGCTATGGCAACGAATAGACCCTGATTCGTATTCAAGAAAAAATTCTCCATAATTAGGTGGAAAGTATGCCAAGGCGTTGCTTTCAAGTTATCAAAAATAAGGGTTTATGGACTAATTACTAGAAAAAAAACATTGATTTAAAACGTGCACATATAAGTTGTTAGGTGGTTAGTGGTTAGGTGGTTAGGTGCGTTGGCAGAACGCTAAGTAGAACGTCCTGGGTTCGAGTCCTACTCATGCCCATAAAGTTTTCATTTCATCATTAGGTGTAGGTAATCGATAACAACATGCTATTAAGTCATCTTGTTTCCGACAAGTCTAATCGCTTACCAAACTCACACAGGTAAAACCATAAAAGTCACATTAGTCGATCTATGTTTTGTACAAAGGCTTTATTTTTAACATAAGACTAAGGTAGAATACATAACTTAACAACATAAATAGCACCACATTCAACAGATTAAGAAAAAAACAACAAGGAGCGGAATCACAACTCACTTCCTATGGTTTTGACTGTTGATGTGACGTTTTCAAAATATCCCGACAGGAATCGAGTGTAGATATAGTAACAAATTCCAAAGATCCACAGACCCTTCCATATTTTGTCAACACACCACATCCTGCAATGAAAAGTCACCGTTAAGTCAAAACTTTGTCATGAATTAAACAACATCACACTTACACTTTCATATGTCTCTTTGCAGCTGGGATAGTATCATCGGTTTCTTTCAGGATGTATCGCCTGGCACACAATGTACATGCTGTGAAATACTCAACCAAATCCAAATCGATTCTCTCGATAACATATTTCAAACGTTCCGTTGTATTCATAAGCTTGCGCATCTCTACCGCCTCCGTGTTATCGAAATTCCAAACATTGTTGGCATAGTACTCGAGAACTTCCAGACCCTTGCCAATTCGATTTTGCACTCGGCACATACTGAAAATCAATCGAAAATTAATGTTTATCGACTTTGTAAGCAAACAATCGAACTCACAATGGAGGGTATCGGAATATTATAAGCAGAGCATCCAAGAACAAAGCCGGAATCCAATGGAACAATATCACACACACCATATGGACATAGTAGTTTTTCTTCATCGATCCTCCGGGATACCAGGCAACACCGTTCAATGGGACCCTGTTTTCGATAACCCAACGACCCAATTCGATAATTTGAGCCCAAGATATTTTGATCTCATTCGAACTGGTCATGTGAGCCACTCGATTCAACATGTTGCCTTTGTTGACAATATTTCTCCAACTTGCCACAAGCATTCCATTCACAGCGACATCGACTGGCAAGAAATCCCCGTAAGCATCGGAGTTGCAGTACATCGATCGAAGGACACCTTTGCCGGCGCCAATGAGAAGACCCGTTGGACCGTTTATGTTATCGGTCCAGCCGGGAATCGGTTCCTTCCAAATGGGAATCACAATCGACGGCCTCAGGATGACCGTTGGCAATTCATCGAATGCTTCTACGACTAGAGCTTCGGCCAAGGATTTGGTGTATGCATATGTGTTTGGTATGTCGCCAAGGACCCTGGAAATACACAATTTTTAGAATCGAGAGAATTGCAAGCTTTAAGAGACTTACTTCTTTTCAATTAGATTGATTTCATCATCAGTCAGCCATTCACAAGCCTTGATGACCATATGTGGGTCAGCTGGAGGGTCGTAGGGCTTCTCATAGAGCGTCTTGATGTGAAGATGACAGTACGATGTTGAAATGTACGCAAAGAAGTCTAGATTTCTGCAGGTTTTGGCCAGATCCAACATGAGTTTGGTTCCTTTGGTGTTCATCAGGACAGCCTTACGGAGAGGTTCATCAAAACTGAAAAAGTCAAAGTGTCAGAAGGGAGATCCTTGAGAGGGTTAACAAAATTTCGCTTTACCGAATTGTGGCGGCACAGTGGTAAATGATGGAGCATTCATCGCGGATTATTTCAAGATCTTCGTCTGAAATTCCGAGCCCTGGAAGCATAACATCGCCAGCAATGGCACCGACTTGTTTAAGGATTGTCTCTTCCCCGCGCTGTTCCTTGACTAAATCGAAGAGCTGAAAAATGAAGAGTTGTTGAGGTTCATAGCAAATTCCCAAATGAAATTTAAAAGTCTAAGCCTAAAATATTGCACTATATGATACTGATATATGAGCTCTAAGAGCCGCTTTAAATGGTTTCGTCTGTGATTTCTTTATTTTCGTTGCTTGCTATTAGGCTGTTAAAATTATGAAATGACATTCAGGCTTCAAACCACCAGATTGACTACATTCTGATCGACAAACGATAACTTCGATGTCAAAAGTACCTCACCGCTTATATCGTGTGCAATTTCACACTACCACCAGCACGAATACTTTGGTTGAATGAGAGCTGACTGTGAGCACTTGGGCCTCAATCAACAGTCTCCGCTAGCCAGCTCGGTCCCTAGCTACCTGTCTCTATTTTTGCATTCCAAGTTGATTGCGGTCCTCTTCCACTTGGGTACGCCACGTCAGTCACGATCTTTCTCTACTTCTACGTCCCTCGGGAATAGTATCGGAGGCTTTCCGGGCCGGAGCATTGGTGTCCGTTCGCTCTAAAACAAAGCTGATGTTCCATTCATCGGGCATGCATTCTTCCGACTATATCTTACAGATGATTTGGTGCATGCTCCTATCTAGATCGTCGCCTGCTGCTTTGAACAGCTCGGCAGCTAGACCATCTGCTCAAGCGGCTTTGTTGGATTTCAGCCGTGATATTGCCGTTTTCACTTCTTCTAGGTCGGGTTCACGGAATTGTTGGCTGTCATCGTGTATGATAAAAGGCTCCTGTCTGACGGCGGGGTTCTGTTCGTCGTCGCCGTTATACAGTCTACAGAAGTGGTCTTTCCAAATCCAAACACTGACTGCGGTTATACTATGATGTTTCCCTGTTGATCTCTGCAGGCATCGGTTCTTGCTCGATGACCTTGAGCCTTTTGATAAAACCTCCGAACTTCATTCCTGCTGTTAGCTCTCTCAACCACTTCGATCTGACGCTTCTCATGCTCTCTCTTTTTTCTCCTGAGAAGCCGGCGTTCTTCTCTCCTCTTTTGCTCGTAGAGCTCACGAGCAGCTCTTGTCCTTCTTTGCAGCGCCGCTTTGTATGCCTCCTGCTTGGCTGCATGGGCCTGCCTGCATTCTTCGTCAAACCGGGGGTTTCGTTTTGGTGGCTGTGTGAAACTTAGCTCAATAGAGGTAGCGACTAGGTGAGGTAGTATGTGCTTTCTACCACAACATTTCGCCTCGCAGCAAAGTCGATCAGCCTGAATCCGTGGTCGGACGTGCTGTCGTGCAATGGTGCAGGCTGTGCTTTCCGACTGTTCCTCCAAAGATGTCCTCTTTTCCAAGCTTTGCGATAAAATCGCCGATGACATTTTTATTGTCATAGCTAGGACATAGCTCATAATGTTTTGTCGAGGAGCTCGTAAAAATCGTCTTTGGTGTCGTCGTTTTTCTTTTCTGTGGGGCCATGAGCGCATATTAGGCTAATGTTGCCGAATTTAGCTTTGATTCGGATCGTCGTGATGCGTTCGGTTACACATTTGAAGCGCAAGACTTTTTGTCTGAGTCTGTTTCCCACGACGAATCTGCATCCAAAAAGCCGCTGTTGTTGCTCTCGGTAACAATTACCATAGTAAGTGTCGCAGTTTTTATCCTCGTAAATGGTGTTGAGCAGTAAAAAACTGATGTCAGTTGTTGACGTGTAAACAAGCAATGAGCTGTCTGATTTTCAAGACTTAAAAGCAAAAGACTTCAGTTCAATTTCATAAAACTAAAACCAACTACAAATGAACTTTTATTCAAGCTAAGTCTGTTTTGCAAATTTATTCAAAACAATGAATTAAAATATCACCTCAAAACCTTATTCCGGTGCATCAAGACCGTGACATTCAGCTCGAAACCAAAAACGACGATAAACTCGAAGTAAGTAGCAACAAGTTGTTAAGAGACCACTATGTTATAATATGAGCGAAGACTTAATATAACCATTTAAAGTGAAAAAAATAAAAATTTCGCAAGCACGTGTTGTTCTGATGATTGAAGGTCAAGTTCAATAGATTCAACAGGTTCTCGACCCATTCACAAATTGATCAATGAATATTTGATTTGAATTTTAAATCAAACTTTAAGATTCTTAAGATTCAAGCTAAGACTATTTTTACTTACGACATTACTAAACATCTCCTTGATTCTCTCCTGTGGGTCCTTGCCTTTCTTTGGTCTGATCAACAAATAAATCTTCTTCAATTCAGGACACGCTCTGCGAGATTAGCCAGGAGCCAAAAATATCCACACAAAAAGAGAGAAAAAAAATATTAAACACATAAAAAAAGAGCGAAAATGAATACAAATACGATTTAACGCTACACATGTCGCAATGACATCTATCCTAAGCCTTCCACACCTCCCCAAAACACAAAATACCGGAAGATGAATATCATATGCAATCCACAACAATACCAGACTATCATCATAAGCATAACATACCTGAGTAATTTTTCAACAAGGACTTTCCCAAGGAATCCAGTTCCGCCGGTGATAAATAGACATCGTCCAGCGAAGCATTGCGCTATTCTATCCACCTCACCCTCGGGAATATCGGCGATGCTCAGTTTTGGTACGTCTTCGAAGACAAACGTTGGTTTAACTGTCATTTCTTCGGTGGTTGTGTTGTCGTTGCTGTTGGCGGTGGTGCCAGATGGCGCTGCTGGTTGTTGCTGCGAATTTGAGTCTAAATGGGTAAACAAAAATATCGTTATAAATTCCAATTAATATTGGCAGTTGCGAATGTTTTTCTCTCCATAAACTGAAATGCAGACTCTTTAAATCCTTTGCGAATAAAACAAAACAAAATAAAAAAGGCGAAATAAATGGCACGACGTGTTGCGGCTTCTCGAGACCGTCAGGTATGCCGAAGTTATCTTGCTTTTGAACTCTCAAGTACAAAGCTAATGGTGGCGCGACGAGGTGTTTTTATTTACTTTTTTGTACAAACTCCTAACCCCCAAAGACACCAGTTGCAATTCTATAATATTTTCAACGTTCAACCATATGTTGGAGTTGCACCACCGCACTGCTGTGCTATGATGCAATTCCCTGTGTCTCTTGTAACTTGTTGTTGTTGTCGTTAGACGGTCCCCGCCAGGCCAAGCTAAACAAGCTAAAGCCAACAGCTGAAAATGTAAGTCAGTGGAAATAGACGGTATAATTCATTTGGGGTAGGATATAATTTGCCGCCACGCTTGTTTCGGCAGAAGAGAATTTCGCCAGGAGAATTGTTATGAGTGAATTAAAATATTTTCATTTGTAGACAAAATTCGTTTCTACTATAAGTAGGTATTATTATAGGTCAATATCAAAAGCCTT
Source organism: Sphaerophoria taeniata (assembly GCA_943590905.1). Taxonomy (NCBI): domain Eukaryota; kingdom Metazoa; phylum Arthropoda; class Insecta; order Diptera; family Syrphidae; genus Sphaerophoria; species Sphaerophoria taeniata. The sequence goes on from OX016540.1 coordinate 3,965,491, forward strand.
TCCCACTAAAAATTGGTGTTGTTTGTCCCACACGATATGGAGATTAGGGTGCTGAAGACGTGCGTCGATCAAAAACACAAATCAATTGATTAAAGACAATTACAGACTATCTATAGCAATTTGTTTTGGGACAACAAAATTCTAGCAACCCGAGTATGTTTGCCCAAATCAATACGATATTTAGAAAAAAATAATCAGAACGACCTTTCGTGCCTGACTCCAGAGAACAGAGATGTACTCCTGACAGCGCAAATTGATCCTGAGTAAGCCGTCTTGGACTATGACTTCCTTATTATCGAAGACCCGTAGGAGAAAGTGGAGACAGTGGGAGCTGTTATTTCAGCAAGTGTACAAGGTGAATGCTAGCATTCACCCGAACCACGACCTGGAAAACAGAGCCTTACTTCATCACTTCTACCTTTAGAACGATATTGTGCATTGGTGATCTGAGAACCGCGGTTTCATACAGTTCAATGACGACTTTTTGGCAAACGCCATAATCACCGAGCAAACGGAAGCAAGTCCTCCGTAAGTAACGAAGGTAGAGTTCCAGCTCATCCTCGATTCAATAAATAGTAAGAAGTCAGCAGATGTCGATGGTATATCCAGCATTGTACTAAGACAGTTACCGATTGAGGCAATAGACATCTACACCACTCTGTTCTACAACGCGCTGAATAATGAATATTATCCAGAGCGTTGAAAGGCAGATGTGGTTCATCCTCTCCCGAGAAAGGGAATCCAATCCATCAAATCTTCGGTCGATAAGTCTTCTACCAAGCATCAGCAAGGTATTCGAAAAGATCGTCAATAGAGCTTTGACTAAGTGGGCTGCGGACAACACTATTATTCCGGATAACCGATCCAAGGCAGGAGATGACAATGGCGGGAGATGACAATGAAACAATTAATTCTGTGAAAATTTGGTAGTACTCGTCAAATTAACAATATGAACGTTAGAAAATACCAACAGTTAGACAAACGAAAGAGAATATCATTCAAAGAGCTGCGTGTCACTAATAACTTATTCGTGATCACAACTTACAGGCATCACTACTCCGCTTGCTGGCAACAGATCAGCTTCCCAAACTTGTTTAGTTGTAAAGAAATTTATGTTTATTGCTGCGTGAATATAGTTTGTCTGGACAATTTCTTCCATAAATTCATTTGCGACCGACGCGAAAAGATTATCAGCGCACATGATTAATGATGTACTTTGCTAATCTTATTGGAACGAATCAACTAGCCTTTTTTCCGATCCTTACAGTGAGACCAGTTCATACACTCGAGTACTATGAAATGTAATCAGAGTCTTCTGTTATTTTTTTTTTTTGTTTAAAAGAGATATGGGGTCTTCTAACATGCGGGGTCTTATATTTCTGAGGAAAATAAATCACGATAACTTGTGTCAAGCCGACTTTTGCTTTAAATTTCGCTCAGAGCTTATGCAAGGAATTCACTGCAAACAAAGTGTGATCGATATTGTTAGAGCGGTTTTCGATAAAAATATCAACAAATAGAGCAATTAAAAAAAAAAAGTGTTTAAGGTTTTAGGACAAATGGCAAAATCCTCCTAACAACACATTTTTCAAGTTGAAAACTTGTTGTTTCTAAAACCAAAATTACACTTTGCTTGAAAGCCAAAGTAATTTGGCCAAAACTGTTAACTTTGAGTTTTGCTATCCTCAAAGAAGCAATTTTATTTGTATTTCAATGATTAGAGGCGACCAAATGCGGGGCTAAAAGAGAGTAATTGAAGCGAAGGCCAAATGCATTTTTACGAACGTGTTTTGATTCAATTTATATGAAACCAAACAAGAAATATCAAACTGGATACAAACGCTATGGCATGAAAAGGATTACAAAATTTCTGCCTTGATTATTGTAAGTTTTTTTAGCAACTCTGTCTTTGAAGGGGAATGTTAACCGATTTACTATTTTGTTAATCGATTTGAACTCAAAAACTTTTATGGTATCTAACATTATGTTGGTTAGATTATTGCTGATGGATTGGTATGATGCAACTCCTTAAACTTAAAATAAAAATTATGACAAACAAGAAAGGAATTGAGGTTTTTTCTAAGAGCAATAGCCACCGGTTTGGAATTGGCCGAGAAAAAGAGGTCAATAATTATTTCAAGACATGGCTTTTTATGTCACATTGAAGGTGGGTTTGAGTTTGAGTTGTATGTGGTCTTATGGCAAATAAAAGTGACAGGACCAGTTTCACTTTCGGTTGGACTAAGTCAAATGGGTCGATGGAAAATTTATTGAGCGTAATTCTAATACATACAATGTGTGCTTGGGTAAAAACTTGTTGGTTTGTCTTTTAAGAAGTTTTATTTGACAGAACATTCTAGAAACGTCAGTTGCGTTTTGCGTGGTTATTAAATTTAATTAACTTGGGTTTTTAAAGCTGGTTTTGACAGTTATGGTGTCGAAATTTTAAAGTGCAGCCTCAGGCATTTTTGATTTAAATGCTTGTACTGATTGAATGCCAATTCAGAGAGACTAAGTTGAGAAGATTTTTTTGCATGATAGATTGATACTCGTGGATGTATTGTCACTTCTTGGGAAGAGGCATTCCTCATGAAAACACTTCACTTGAATCAAAGAAAGAACGTGAAACTTTTTTTTTGAGCAGATCTTAAGAACGGTGATTAAGAAGAAGAAGACTGCCTTCTAGTTCTAGTTCTATGTACAATTTCCCTTGCGTCAGTCACCTATGGTATGAAAGTTTCTACATTGTTTAAACTGTAGCAGCTGTCCGTGGCTAAGTGGTTAGGTGCGTTGGCAGCTAAGCAGAACGTCGTGGGTTCGAGTCCTACTCGCGCCCATAAAGTTTTTATTTCATCTTTCACGGGTACTCTTGCGAAGAACTGACAAAACTTCCAACAGTATCAATCTGTCATGAAAAAGTGCTTCTCAACTTTGCCGTTCGGAATCGACGTTAAACTGTAGGTCGCCTCAATTCTTCTCACGCTTCCAGAGAATTGTTGATGAGAGTAAGTCACTTAGGCCTTGGCTATTCAAGACCTGTCGCGCCACTTTATTTATTTTTTATTTTATTTTTAAACTCTAGATTATTTCTTTGCTCTTATTAAATCAAGAAACGCTAATAGTATGCATCAAAGCTGAAACAAATTCACGAGCTAATTTTAATTGTATTAATGGGTCATTGGCCTTGAACTTTATTCAATTTTATGACAACATCGATTTAGTAGGATTCCAATGGAAAAATACAAATAGCGTAAACAAGCCACTTATTGGTAACTTAACGCAATGATTCCTGTTATTTAAAGTAAGTATCAATTAATTATTGTGAATAACCTCAAATTATATTTTGCTGTGTGTTGTTAATTTTCTTAAGACTAGTCATATAAATGAGTAACAACAATTTCACTTTCCTCGAGAGAGAAGCTCATCGCGATTGTTTTAGTTAAGAATTTTTAAGTACTCGTATGTTCATATATGTGCTTTTAAATAACTGGTAAGTTCTTATGATAAAAAACTGAATTTATCAAGATTTAGTAGAACAAAACACATTTTCTGGTTCCTTCACTGTGAACGTAATTAAAGAGCGTAACGATGTCTCGAAATAATTATGTCATTATTTTGATTTGAAATGATAAAAAATTATTACTTCTGAATAGCAACGAAGCAAGTAAGAAACTTGTTTCATTATTATTAATACAGGTTATAGGTTTGTATTTTGTTTATAATTTAGTTTATTGTAATGTTTTTTAGTAATTATATTATACTTTTGAATTATTGTACTTTAATTCTACACAATATACATTTTTTTTAAATGCAGAATATTATTAATTGGCTTTTTTTCTTGTTGCGGTGCTTTTGTTTTACTTTTATTATTGGACTGCCGTTTAGGTGCTGTTAAAATGTTCTTATTGGTTTGATACACATATTAAAAACTTAATGAACAAAAGAAACAAAGCTTGGACAAGATATAATAAGACAAGAACTGACGATGATTGTAAAACTTTCTTAATAATTATAAAACAACTTTTCACCTTGATCACTTTATCAACTAGTCATGAACCCAAACATATTGCAAACATGTTTGCTAATCACTTCAAAGAAGCATTCAGCATCCTCTTCTTTTTCTTGTTTTTCGGAAAATGTTGCTCATTTAAAGCTAATTTATTGACTCTCCATTAACTTTAAAATCGACATTAAAAAAGGGAAATTTAAAATTAAACGCTAAATTGTTTAATTGAGTCTCTTTTAACGATTTTTTTGACACTTGATTTCATTAACTAATGGGACATTAAATTTAAAAGTGTTTTTAGTTAAAATGCCAAATTCGGCTTTTTAAGAGGGATATTTAAAACTAATGGAGCTTTTAAAAAAGGTTTCCATTTATTCACTCTCCGTAAGCGAAAATGTCAGTTTTCATTTCAAACTAATTAATTGTTTGAAAGTCTCTGCGTGAGTAGAAGTAGTTAAGAATATTTGTTAGATTTGAGTGAAAATCCTTCAGTAACAGAAAGAAGACAATACAGAATGATGGCAAGGTTGGATATGGGATAATAAAGATTTTTTTCCAAAGATTTCGGTTAGTGAAAACCTGTGTGGTGAGAGTACTTGGGATCATTCAAATGGCGTTTTCATTTGGCAATCTGGAATCTTAAAAATGCATTCTGATTTTAAGACCAGAAGAGAATTCTCTTCTTTTCAAAATCAGAACTGTCACTTTTGCCCAATTGAACGCATTCAGAATGCTTTTTTTTAACTTCCAGATAGCCAATTCAAAACGCCATAAATGATGTGGAATACTCTCTGTAAAGGTAAAGAAATATGAAAGAATGAATAGTATAGTTCAACTTAACGTTTCTTCTAGTTCACGGTGTATAACACCGATTGCGTTACGTTTTTATGCTCTTGTATTGCCGATTTTGCTGGTGTTAGCACTTCGTCGATATTCGTCAAATACCTAATGGTTTTAATACCAAAGTTTCTTGAGCCATTGCTAAAGATTAATTCGCAAGCCTGAAACAGTTTTTGAAACGACTGCAGCTTAGTGGAGAGTATTTCTTGAACCATCGGAACTATTGACTACACTTACGTCAAAGTCCAGTATGCAGGTGGGCTTAGAATTTAAGCTACAGAAAAGGATGGTACTATTTTAACGTGCAAGCAATGCGTTCAGCCCGGTGCATCACATGACCAAAAAAAAAAAATAGAGTGGCGCGACAGCTCTTGAAGAGCCAAGGCCTAAGTGGCTTACTCTCATCAACAATTCTCTGAGTGCGTGTGAAGAATTGAGGGGACCTACAATTTAACGCCGATTCCGAACAGCAGAGTTGAGAAGCACTTTTTCATGACAGATTGATACTCTTGGAAGATTTGTCAGGTCTTCGCAAGAGGCAGTGCCCGTGAAAGATGAAATAAAAACTTGACCTGAGTAGGACTCGAACCAACGCATTCTGCTTAGCAGCCAACGCACTTACCAAATAAGCTACGGGCAACTGCCTATGACATCACATGACCAAACTATTTTCAATTATTTACAGCTTAAAATGCAAGTAGAACGCGTTAAATGCGAAGACTTCATTCTCGTTAGGGACTCAATGTGAAGTACTACTCAAATAATAAAATCATTGTCTCTCCAATTAGTCGTTTCATTTTTTTTCACTTCAAATTGAAGATAAATTAAAATAATTCTTCAAACTGTTTTGACATTGCACTTTAAATATTTCAAAAACAAACAAATATCCTTGGGATATTTTTAAAAAGCTGTCATATTTAAAGATATCATTAGAAGTCGGGTTTTTAACTAATAGGGGTTGAATAAAAAGAAATTTTAACTGAGGAATCGTAATGGAGGCAGTAATTAGAAGCGATTTTAACTAAGAGCGTGTTATTTCAAATTTAATTGAGTGTCAATAAATTGGCCCTAAATTCTGAAATATGTGAGGAAACGGTTACTCAAAGAATTGAAGAACTGTTTCCTCTTCCTCTTCATCCATGCAGCTTCTACAGAAATCTGGCACCTAGATCTCTTTAAGTCTAGTTTAGGCCAAATGTTTTTCGTTGCCTGACAGGTGGTTATGTTATTCCACATGATGTTGGTTCTCTTAGTAACATCTTGTTGTAACAAAACTTTACATGTAGCGATTGGTATACCAACATTAGCCATTTGTGGTTGAATGGGTAATGTTGTACCATATTTGGTGAGTTCATCGGCTTTGCAGTTTCCTGGAATGTCTCTATGGCCTGGAACCTAGTGAAGGTGAGTGTTAAGCTGTTGTGCCATCTCCATTAGAGACGATCGACAGTTTTGGACCGTAATTGAGTTTGTAGAGACAGAGTCCAGGGATTATATAGCTGCCTGACTGTCTGAGAAAATCCGGATATCAGATGTGGATACCACGTTTTCTCTGAGCCAAGACAAGACCTCCTTAATCGCCAAAAGTTCTGCCTGAAACACGATACAATGATTTGGAAGGCTGAAAGAGAGACTTAGTTTCAGTCGTTCAGAGTACACAGAACACACCTCCACTAGTTTTAGATCCATCTGTATAGAAGTGGATTGCCTAGCCTTCCAGGAATGTCCTATTTTCCCAAAAGGATCTCGAAGATACAGAAATTTGGAAGTTTCTATCGAACTGCAGTTGGGGTATGGTGTAGTCTGTGTGCTTTGGAATTGATTCTACATAATATTAAGAATAACGGAGTGGTCATTGTTATTGTTAGTCACTGTGAAGAGGCATTCAGGCGAAAAGCAGAATTAGCAGCTATTTGTTTGCTGATTATATCCAGAGGTGACAGATAGAGCAGGGTGTCTAGAGCCGCCAATGCGGTCGTACGAAGTGATCCGCTTATACATAGGCATACTGAGCGTTGGACTTTGCTAAGTTTATCGCAGTTCATTTTTACGTCCAAGGCAGTCCACCATACTGTCCTACCGTAAAGAAGAATTGGTCTGATTACCGATGTGTTAAACCAATGGCATTTTTGCTGGTGAAAATGATAAGAGCTACGGTAGATTTTCTTATTCTTTCATGTAGGTATGTTGCTAGTCTGATCTTTGACCAATGACAGAAAATATATACAATTTTGTTTGGTTGTTGAAATTATAAATGGATCGATATCTTCATCGTCACTTCTTAGTAAATTAAATTTCAGTTTTAGTCAAATATTTAGCAGATCAAACTATGGGGTAAATAGCCCGCTTAATCAATTAATGACAATTTATAATGAATTTTATATTTGTTTAAAATCCGCATTATATTTTATAATGCAAAAAGTTTAAAGTTTAATTTTTCAATAGTTTTAAATAACGAATTGAAATAAAGAAATAACACTTAACCCAAATTTTTGGTACGAGCAATGGTAGAGTTTACGAAATTTTCATTGAAAAGACAAAAAAAGTAGCATAAAATTAAAACCGACAAATTTTATGAAATTGATTTGGTAAATAAATTAAAACTTTTTTTTCCGGTCAGCATCTGCTCCACTTCCACCTAAAAACATATCCGTTAAGTTAAGTTAAGTGTCAGAGAAATGGACATATAAATAAAACCAGCTGGTAAAAGTTGCAAATTCGAAATAGAATTAAATATAAAAGGTAACCACAAAAGGTCAATGTTCCCTATGATTTTGTATCTGCATACAATTATTTTACCAATCCGGCAAGAAACAGCCACAAAAATTGGTGTTGCTATTTACTGTCTTTAAAAGCTTTTAAATGAATCAACGGTTGAGAATTCTTCAATGAAATGTCAAAAGGATTCAATTCTTTAAAATTGATAATATTTTTGAAAGTCAGAGTATTATTCCCAAAACGTGTTTGATCATAAAATACACATTTTATTTTTATTCGAATTCAATGGAGGTCAATATTTTAAGTCGATTAACAAATACATATATTTGGAACAATTGACACAAGGTAGTCAAGGGAAAATTTTTGCATAACACCAGAGATTAGACTTTTATTTTACTTAAGTTAAACTTTAATTTATTTGGTCTTATTTTTATTTAAAAGGAAACCTTGGACGATATTCAAGCAGTTCCTTTGTCAGCCATTTAATTTAAAACTAAATAATCATTGGTGCCATTTAATGCAGAGTTAAAAGACACTGCAGACAAATACACCCAGTCCTTCAACAAACATCGTAACAAATGACCGATCTTCCTTTGGAATGAATGCACATGTAACCACTTAAAAATAATAAAGCAATGTACATTATGTAGATCGTTTCCTATTGCCAGAGATCAAAAGAAGAATGATCGGTCAACCACTTTCGGTTAACACTTATTTAAAATTGTTGTTATTGAAAATCTTACAATTCGTTCCGTTTCTCGAATGATAATTATCGGAATGAAAATCTTTAATTATTATTAACACTTGATTCTTCATTTCCATAAAAATAAATAATTTTTTTAATTTATTCCAAAATTTCCGAAATAACTTTTTCAAAATTCAAAGCTTCCGATTAGAATCCGAAAGAATTATAAAATCGACAAAACCTTGAAAAAGCTCGAACAATAAAATTCTTGTCTTCCGTTCTAATTTAACTACCCAAGCGAAAAGCTTCCTGAAAATCATTATGAAATTAGCTGAAGATTTGCGAGGTTATCAACTAAGGAAATCGTTGATTGTCTTACCACAAAAGTCAATGGTCTTTTAATTTATTTGTCAAAATACAAAAAGTCAATTTAAATACTCAAAATTCTTAATTCACCATAACCACACAATTTTCTTCCTCTGATCTTCAAATTGACACGGTATTCATTCTATCGGTTAGAAGAAAAAATTAGCCAAGGTCAGAATTAAAACCATGTTTTTGAATAATTTTTGAATTTTTAAGCAAATTTAAAATTCTAATCAAAAGCTCATGCAAGAAGAACTTTTTTATTACTCTTTCTGAGACCGAAAATGTCGTCAAGTGATATATTTTGAGGACAAATAGATTTTGTTTTGATGCAAAAATAAACACTTTTCAACCATAATTGCATCAAATTTGCGTTTGTAGGTATTTCTAATCTGTCAATGAAAATCTAAACTTACACACACCCATCTACCACGAGCCAACCATTCAACCACCTGTTGGCTATTAATTACGCCAATTCATCTTTATGCCCATTAAACATGTATCTGATGAGTACAAAGCAGTGGATAGATAGATATTCAACTTTACTCACCCATAATGAAAAGTTTTATAGATACACTGGCCCGCTGGCTTTAATATGTACGATGTACGTCTTCAAAATCAATTTCACTCTCCGTTCGGAAGCTAAGTTTATTAATTTGCAACGCTAACTTGTAAATTAATTGCCTTTCCGACAATAAAACAATATTCGAGTTCAATCGAACTTCTTTAGCAAACTAATTGAACAGAAATTTCAATAGCAGAGCGTATCGTATCCTGCTTTCTAACACTGACTTCAAAGTCTAACAACGCGTTATCAAAGATTAAACAAGACTAAAAAAAATACAATCAAAGTTTGGCGACTTATTGCGCAATGTTTGCCCAAAAAGAGCAAAACGCAAACTGAAAGATACACGAGCTTGTGCCAGCAGATAAAAGAAAACTAGTTTTCGCATATCAAATAGATTCAACAGAAGCTTGTGGTGACATTAAATTTTTGGGTCTTTTTGATTTTATTTCCCCCAAAAATGTACTCAAGAGTCGACGGCACGAAAAAGACAATAGAAAACGTGTTCTTGATGAGCTTTCAATTTGGGCTTAAACTAAGAGATGGTAGATTTAACTCAAATCAGAAAGCATCTCCGATTAACGAACTTACCACTGAATGGAAGAGCAAGAGATGCACAACCTTTTTTTATATTTCGAAGTTTTTATTTATTTAATTTTTTATTTATTTTAACACTTAAACACTTTGTGGATGTAAAACAGTTTAATATTTCTTGATGAAGACAATTACACAAAAATATCTCCTTGCAGTATTTTTTTTTATGAATCCTTGATCCTTAATTTATTTATTTTCAAATCCTTACATGAAAATTCTGTTAATTGAATTTGTTGCTTTGCGACGAAAATTGCGTTCGTTTTGAATGACTACCGCTAACTGAATGAATTACAAATTTCAAGTAAAGTATCTAAGTGCTGTTGGCTAGCACTTAGCTTACTTGCAATTTACTTAGACTATTGTAAGACTCAATTGCATATTAGAAACTCTGACCCCTTCTGTGCTACCCAGTTACATACCAAGCTGTACGTTAAGCCTAGATGATTCTTGTTAAAATTGTTTCTTCTCTCTGTCTCTAAAAGCAAATTATTAAACGATTGTCTATCTCACATACTCGTATACTAGTTTTTACAGTATTTTGAGTGAACTTGTTTGTTTTTGATTTTTGTTTTTGTTTTTTTGTTGAGTCCGAATCGTAAGCATGTCGTGTCGTCTTGTGGTCGGTTGTTTGCCAATGGACAACTCGACCCGAGGCACTATGTCGATGACAATGCTCTGTTCCGGTTGGATGAGAGAATAACGTTCCAGACAACGCATCGGAGATATGAAAAGACAAAAGCCTGACTTGGATGGGTAGGTCGTAAGAAAAGTGTGAAAATCAAATATTAAATTGAGTGGAAAGCTATGAATGACTTGAAGATCTATTTCTTGTTACGTTGTTTAACCTTTTTGTTTGTAAGAGTAACCTGTCGCAGTCGCTGGCTGACTAAAGGCCAGATTGTTGGTTCGTAGAAAATTTTTTCGTTTGTCTTAAATATAATGCATAGGTAGATTCAAAATTGAATATTATCGAAACTTAAGGCTAACTCCCAATGGTAACAATATTTTCGGAGTCTTATATCCTTTGCTAAAATACTATTAAGCCCTAAAAACCTTCTAACATACATCATAAAAGAAAACAATGCTTTGAAATTGAAAATAAACAGATTTCGGAGTTAAAACTCCTAATATTCAAAGGAAATTTAAGTTCATTATAGATATCATTTTCGTAAAATTTGCAAGAGAAAACTTTTATCGGAAGAAATACAAATTTTCAAGTTCAACTATTCTGAAACTATAGCTAAACTTGATTTACTCCGAAAATCTAACATTCTTCAGAGAATAGAAAAATAATTCTCTTGCTACTTAGGTTACAAGTAAAGTAGCTAAATCTATCTTATCTATACATATTATAAAAATCTAGCGCCGTTCTTTTGCGGCATATAGGCATAAAAACCGGTTGGCCGATTTTCTTAATTTTCGTCTTAAATTTAAGAGGATTAAGGGTAGATGGTTTAAGACAAACAAAATTAGTACTTTTTAAATCACAAACGGTTCAAATGTTAAAAATAATGCTTTTCACACTACAACAAAATATATCAATATACCTACGATTAATCAATTTCATTTAAAATTTCGTCAAATATTTTTATTTTCATCACACAAAAAAAATGTCAGTGAAGAAAATATTTGTCAAAAATTGTTTTTCATCGAAAAAAAAACTTTACTTGACATTTTTTTGTTGTCGATATTTTCCTTTTTTTAGATTTGTTTCTTTTGAGATATGGCCTTGGAAGTGGGAAGTGGAGTAGCAGGGTAGTAGGGTAGCGAGGAGCGGGTAAGGGGGTAGCGGGTAGCAGGTAGAAGTAGCGGGTAGTGGGTAGCAGGTAGCTATAGAGGGTAGGAAGGGTAGTGGGCAGTGTATTAGCAGGGTACCAAAGTAAAGGTCTTATTTTTTATCAGTTTTTTTTTTATGAAAAACTCGGAAAACTCATTGGTTTTCAAGGGGAGAATTGCATGTAATTGTAGTAAAGTGGTTCCCAAATGGAAAACTGGAAAATTTCAAAATGGGTTTCCGAAAGGAACTCGGAAAACTCATTGGTTTTAAAATGGAAAATTGCATATTATTGCAGGTTCAGTGGTTTTCAAATGGAAAACTGGAACATTTGTGATGGGGAACTAGAATGCAAGAAAAAGTAAAACAAAAAAATTGAAACGTTTGAAATGCAAAAAAAATTTGATTAAACAAAATCTCAAAAACACTCTTTCAAATGAAATGCATTACTTTTGAAATGGTAAAACGGAAAATTCGTAAAATGGAAAGTTCGTGCCGTTTGTCATCAACTTTTGACAAAATGTTAGAGTATTATTACAGTAGGGTTTTTAAGAAAATTGTACAAAATCGGCCAAGCCGTTCATAAGATATAGCAAAAAATGTGGAAACACAATTTTCCCTATAGAACGTTAACTATGCCTTTGACCATATCCTTAACAAAGTTGTTGTGCATGAGGCAACGAAAATTTCTGAGTTGTCACGACCTGACTAGCTGACAAAGTAAACGTTGTTTTCTTAGATATATAAAAATCTCATACAAATTCGCTGAGGGCTCACTGATTTTATACCAGTGGAGTGTTTAGAACCAAATGTTGAGGGAATGTTCGGTTAGTGGCGTAGATGGATTCTTAGTATTTTGTACAAAATCCGACCAAGTCGTTTTCATGAGAAATGGCCAGGGTAGTGGTTGATGGGGTAGCGGGGTAATGGGAAGCGGGTAGCGGGATGACGGATAGTGAGTAGTTAGAAGCAGTGTAAGGGGAAGCGGAATAACAGATAACGGGGTAGCGTGTAGCGCGTAGAAATACTGGGTAGCCGGCAGTGTTTAGTGGGGTGATGGGTAGCGGGGTAACTGGGTAACAGAGTAGTGGGGCAGCAGGGTAGCGAGTTGTGTAGTGGGCTACAAAAGTTTAGATCTTTTATTTATCGATTTAGGCAGTGCGAGGTCTGCCGGGTCAGCTAGTTGTTTATAAATTGTACTCGTATCTTAAATTCCGAAGTCAAAGTAAACAATTGTATGAAAAAAAGTTGGATTTCAACAACGTTCATGTTAGTTTTCGGACTTCTGAAAATATACCAGAAAAGTTATATTTACTCCAAAAATCAAATGATTAAAAAATAAATAGAGTGGCACGACAGCTCTTGAAGAGCCAAGGCCTAAGTGGCTTACTCTCATCAACAATTCTCTATGTGCGTGTGAAGAATTGAGGGGACCAACAATTTTACGCCGAATGCGAACGGCAACGTTGAGAAGCACTTTTTCATGACAGATTGATACTCTTGGAAGATTTGTCAGGTCTTCGCAAGAGGCAGTACTTGTGAAAGATGAAATAAAAACTTTATGGGCCTGAGTAGGACTCGAACCCACGACGTTCTGCCTAGCAGCCAACGCACCTACCAACTAAGCAACGGGCAACTGCAAATCAAATGAATGCCTGGCATCCGCAGTCTCTTGGTTCTTGTACGTAGGTTGGGCTTTCTTTGTCGTCTCGAACCTGGGAGCTGCGAATAGAAGATTTCCTTCGCAGGATCTTTTTCTCATTTTTCCTTTTTGTTCGGTATTTTTCTCTTGCTAACCGTTGTAGCATCTGCAAACATGCATTTTCCGTCTCTCTTTTCAATAGCGCGCATTCATCATCATACCACGGTTTCTTTTTTGGGGATGGCTGTTAACCTATGGTGGTCTCGGCTACATTTTTAATGATTTCGCGAAATTGGTTCCACAAGATGTTGACAAGGTGGTACTTAGGAGGAAGGCGAAGACTCACTCAGCGCTCACTGTAGTCTCTGGCGTTCTCCGGGGTGCTACGACAGCCGATTTTGAACTTCTTTCTTTGGGCCGCACATGTTTTTTTGTCATTTGCTAATCGAGCCATTACCAGAAAGTGGTCACAGTCGACATTTGCTCCCCGAAAAGTGCGCACATTTTAGATGTTGGATGAGTGCCTTGCGCCGAATACACGGTCGATATGATTGGTGGATCGATCATCCGGAGATCGACAGGTTGCTGTGTAGATCTTTCGTCTTGGAAACCTAGTGCTTCTTATTATTACGCAATAATGAAAGATTTTCATTTTCTTCTATACAAATTACAAAAACGTACGTTCTTCAACGAAAGTTCTTACAACTCCGAAAATGTTAAAAAATAGCAATTCGGAGTCTTTCCTAAGCCCATTCAAAAGTTTATTTCTCCCACAAATGAATCGAAATGAATTTTATTCACTTCCGAAAATTCGGTTAAAACACTCCGAATCGTTTAGTTTTACATTTCAGCCGGATTAACAGACATTTTCCCTACGCGACTTCATGCGACCAAATCTATTCTTTTTCTTCTGTACACATCTTTCGCAGTCTTCGTAACCAGTAGCGACAAACCAAGAATATCAACACTTATCTGCTTTTGGCCTACATACCTACCACTGAGAATGACTTAGCTTCGAGCGCTTCACACTCCGCTAACAAGTATAGACATTAAAAACAAAGTTACGTAACATTGAAGTAATTGTAAGTCACTTTTTTACTTCTTGGTTTTTTGTTTGTCTCATGAGTTACGACCATTACGTGTGGTTATTATTTTTAATTAAGACAAATTAATAACTTTAAAACGACATTGACGATCGCGAAACATATACTACATATCGTCTTAATCCTTGAACTTGCATTACTTCAATCAAAGCAACAACAAAAGCGAAACATAACAAAAGAAAAATTTTGCAATTTTCTGCGAGAGACTTGTTCGCTGGTTCTGCAGTAGAAATCAATGGGTACCTTACTAACCTGCCTCGAAGAGTTGATGCAATTTTCGTTGTTGTACATTTTTTCAATCTGAACACAAGCCGAGCATCTACCATGACCTTACGCGTGGAAATTAAAAGAAGCAGAAGTGGAAGCCAGCAAAATAAAAATGTTAACGTGATGGTCTAATAATTCAATCAGATCGAATTTTTCTTCCATCCAACCATTTTGGTTGGGTGAAACTTTAAATAAACAAATAACCTTCGATTGTTGATTTCCACGCTTAACCACCGAAATATTTCATTTTCCACAGCAACATATTGCCATTCTAATGACGTCTGACGAGTGAAAAATATCCCATTGTCTTAATCATTCTCAACACATTAATGGTTAACACTTAAAAGTATAACCGGCGCCGACCGCAACCAATTATACAGCCTCAGAGATCAACTATACCTTCTATACCTCCTTTTGCTCGTTCATTTTAAGAATTAGTTTCAGAAGCAAGTTTGTTAGTGAAATTCTATTTATCATGTTGGTCGACGCCGAAATATGATATCTATTGTCGCCAAAGAAGCTTTCATATGACCCAGGACATCTTATTTTATCTTAGCTCCTTATACTTACTGGTGGGTACAGTAGATGAAGCTGGTGTTTCTGCTGTTGGTGGTAATTACTATCCTGTTGCATCCTATCATTATGGTTGGTCGAAGTTTGGTTTCAGCAAAATGTTGAGAAACAAAGTTCTTGTGAAACAAATGTTTCTTGTGGCTGGTTTAAATTTGGGTGGGAGGCTTTGAAGAATGTTAAGAAGGCAGGCACGAGTTTTGGAGTTTAAGACGAAAAAATGTCTCAAAGGTTAAAACTATGACAAACAATCGGCGAGGGGATGGATGAAAAATTAAAGGAAATCATTTTTTATCAGCTGTTTTAGGTGATGCTTATACATGGTTGAGTGTTGTAGGATCTGGGGGCATATGCTGTATCTTTTCCTACACACCAAGTCCTTAATACCTCCAAGCGGTATCCACTGGGTACTGGTTATATCACTAGATATAACTTGTGAAGCAGAAGTAGTTAAACAGCGGCCCTACGAATTTGGAGGTTAGTGCGAGGGGCTAACAACCCCTTTACAGTAAAGCAACTAGAACATTATAAGAGAGGCAGGCAGAGCCTCTTAAAATGACCCCCCCTCTAAGGGTAACCAGATCCGGAACGACAACGGACTACGCATTGAGAGTTTGTAAAACTAGAATCTGTCCTCACGCAGTATAAGGCAGACATTATTGCTATCCAGGAAATACGATGGATAGGATCAGGGACAGTAAAAAGGAAAAATTGTGACATTTGTTGCAGCTGTCATCAAAGAATGCACACATTTGGATGCGGATTCGTCGTGGGAAATCGGCTAAGATCGAAGGTCATGGATTTCAAGCAAATTACTGATCGCCTGGCTGTAATCTGCATCAAGGTCGCACTACGAAACATCAGTCTAATATGTGCACACGGCCCAAAGAAAGCAATTCAACATCGGCTGCCTTAGCACATCGGAGAATGACAGAGACTAGCAGTGAGAGCCTGAGTTAGCGATTCTCCCCCGTCTTCGCAAATACGTCAGATGTCAACACCTTGTGGAACGAATATCGCGAAATTATTAGAAATGTAGCCGAGACTACCATAGGTTACCAGAGCCATCCCCGACAAACAACCCGTGGTATGATGATGAATGCGCGTTATTGAAAAGAGAGACGGAAAATGCACGTTTGCAGATGCTGCAACGGAAAACAAGAACAGCAAGACAAGAGTACAGAAAGAGTACAGAAAAGGAAAACTGAGAAAAGGAAAACTGAGAAAAGGATCCTGCGAAAGAAGAAAAGAGCATCCGCAGTTTCTCAGCTCAAAGATCTATAAGAGTCACGGGCAAAGAACAACACCCGACGTTTCTTTAAAAGGTCAAAGCAATTAGCTTCTGACTTTAGAACCAGGAAACAGGTTCTTCGAAACAGTGAAGGAAACTTAGTCACCGAAGCACAGGGAATTGTAGACGTTTTCAAGCAGCACTTCCAACAGCTGCTGAATACGCATAATGTCGAGCGAGCGAATGACCAATGAAAACCCAGTCACAGCTCCCAGCCCAGAAGAGGTAGAAAGAGCCATCCAAAAGCTAAAAAATAACAAGTCCGCCGAGTCGGATGGCATACCTGTGGAACTCTTTAAATATGGAGGAGGTGTTTTGATGAACCGCAAACAACAACAAAGTGTGGGAGGAAGAATGCTTATGATATCATCCACCGCCAAGAGCTTATGATGGCGATGTCTGAATTCGGGATCTCGAACAAACTGATCCAGCTATGCCGCATGACGCTAAACAATACGCAGTGTAGTGTGCAAATGGGTAACAGCTTATCCGAGTTGTTTCAAACATGCGTAGGGCTTAGACTAGGAGATGCGCTGTCATGTGATTTCTTGAACATAGTCCTGGAGCAGATATTGCGCAAGGCAGGTGTAAGCAAGGAAAACACTATCTTCAACATACGTGTCGTATGTCGAGAAATGACAAAACTTGATTAAATACAAGTTTCAAAAAATGGACTTGTAATCAATATGATTTACCTAATTAAATCTTTTTCAGGACAAACTTAAAACTTTGTTTGTCTCATCCAGCCCACTCAATTTTTTACGGTGCAGTGCAGCAAAAATTTTACACATTTTTGTGCATAGGTGCTACCTATGCGCAGTAAAATAATTGACTTTCGCTTTTTTTTCCTATACTCAGTTTCATAAAAATTAAAAATAGAATAAAATGAAAAAAACTAAATTAAACAGCCAACTGCAATGATTTTTATCATTATTAAGAGCACACACAATAATCTAGCCACACTTTTCAAGCTATAACACTTAGGTACACTCAAGTGTTCTTTGAGCGCATATTATGCACTTAAAAACTTACTCCCGAACTATCACTTCACCATCATTATCTGCTCATTTCCAAAAAAAAAAATTAAAAACTTGCAATAGTCTCATGCGGCGATAGTAAAGCATGATACCTTTTCATATGTTTCAACAAAAAATTCTTTACTCTTCGTATTCAAAACACCCACTTCTTCGCGCTACGATGATGCCCCCCGCGTCAAACATTGCCATCAGCATCGTGTCGGTCGTCGTCATGAATGAAAAATCTCACGCTCTTCATTTGGATAGAGGAAGATTCCTGCGCAACATGACATCCCAACATCCTTGCCATAGAACCATCCGAAAAGGGATGATGATTACGGTATGTAGACACTGCTACCCAACCGGAAACAAACTGTTGCAGCAACACTGTCAGTGTTTCGTTGATGTGTTACTTTTTTTCATATTTGAAAATTCTCATCGTGTCGTCCTGCGGAAAGTATATAAATGGATAGCAGAGCATCCGGTGGTCACAGAAGTTTTTCGAAAATCCGCGAGTAAAGGACTAAAAAGAAAACCCTAAAGAATCAAGACCCATTTTAAGGAGCCAAAGAATAACTCCCAGTAACTGAAGGTAGTCCTTAAGTGACTGTTACTTTCATTTTTCATTGTTGTGTGCAAATAATGGAGTGATTTTGAATTTAAGCACCCAATTAAATAACACGCAGTGATTTTGTTGTCTTTTTTAAAATCTTAGTTTATAACGCTTTTTTCGTTGTTTTTTTGTGGAATAAAATCGCCCCCGTGTGTAGCAGGTCCTGTTGTCTTTTGGATTTTTAACTTTTCTTGTGGTAAGTTAACAAGCGATGGAGGAGTTAACACTTTTTAAGTATCGTACTTTAAACTGGTTAAAGGTTAAGAAACTCACTTGTTACATCTTTGTTGTAAATTTTGTTTTTTGCAAGCAAAATTTTATTTTATACTCAAGGTAGTGAAATACCTTTTAAAAGAGTTCAATTTCAATGTTGTCATTGTCTTATTGCCATATGCGAATGAAGCATAAAAGAAGTTTTAAGTGTTTCGACGAGCAAGGTGGAATCCTTGACCAAAAAGAGACTACGAAAAAGAACAGGTATTGAGTTACATTGGTGAAGTTAAGGGTTTTTAGTTTGCATCTTTGCACATCTATCTAATTTTTCGTATTTAAATAAGGAAGAGGAAAGTAAGACAAGAAACCCGTCGCATCGCATAAAAATAAATTGCACATAAAATTAAAAATGCTAGAATAAATTTTTTTGGAGTAATATAAAATTGCTTTTAATGAAAATGTCTTGATCTTCGAAATACCAAGTTGGTAAATACGAAGTGGACAACAAATCATATTTGATCAAATAAAGAAGAAAATCTGTTTTTATGTGACAAGCTCTTCAGCTTTTAACTTTGCACCAAAATAAACTGGAAGCTTAACCCTGAAGAACGAGTAAGAAAGGCGTGCGTTGCCTTCTACGCCTGCAACAAAACCTTCGGAAAAAAGTGGGCCTCCAGTCAAAAATGATCAAATGGACATACACGGCGGCGGTTGTAAGACCGATACTTGTTTGAGGAACCATTGTTTGGTGGCCCGCTTTCAGCAACTCTTAAATACTAAACAAGCTTACAAAGGTGCTAAGAAATGCTTGTGTAAGTATATCAGGGACAATTAGATCCTGTCCAACGGATGCACTTAACGTCATCCTAGACCTTCTTCCGATTGTCCTCTTCATTAAATATCAGGTGTCCTGCAGTATCTTGAGACTCAAGGAAATAGGCTGCTGGTGCTGGAGAACCAAATCCTACGGGAACTGCAATCAAACAAGCCTGATATCGTCAGACATCCTTTCTATAACCACTGCCATTACTGCGCCCCTATTCTAAATACCTCAAAGATGTTTAGAGTCTTGCTGCCGTCAAGAACCGACTGGGAGGAAGGCGCTATGCGAAAGACTTCGACACGACTTTCTTCACGGATGGTTCGAAGAGGGCATGTCGTGTTGGTGCAGGTGTCTTCTGTGAATCTCTTAAGATTTAAAGTCTTATATACTTCCCGACTTTGCAGGCAGAATTGTTAGCGACAAAGGAAGCTTGTATACTGATAGCCATTAAGAATATCCAACAGAACCAAAATAAAGCTATACTAACAGATAGTCAGGCAGCTATTAAAGCCATTGATTCAGCTTTATCATCCTCTAAATTGGTCCAGCAATGCAGAGAGGCCCTCAAAGAACTGGACCTGAGCGTTACTGTAATTTGGATACCGGGCCATAGGGGTTATGAGGGAAATGAGAAGGCAGACGAGCTAGCTAAGCAAGGATCAGCCCTTCACAACCCATTGGCGGTGAGAGTATATGCTCCTCTTGGAGTTGTGAAGGGCAATATCCTGACAAAATACACATCAGAAGCAAACTATAGGTGGAATAGCTTAACCATTTGCGTTATATCGCCAACCTATAACAAACCCAAATCAATCAATTTAATTTCCAAACCAAGGCATGATATAGCCAGGATTGTTGCAACTTGCACAGGGCACTGGTATATAGGGGAGCATACGACAAAATTGGGTATAATACTTTCTGCCGTAGCTGGGAGGACCAGGATGAAAAAGAAACGTTCCCACACTTTCTCTGCCATTGTCCGGCCTTGGCTAGGTAAAGAAGGCTCCATTTGAGTAGAGAGTTCTTCAAGGGTATTGTATGTGAGGAACATACATTATCCATAACCCTTTTTCAAATCTTTTTTTTTACAATCTCATGAGGTATGGTTTCAAAACGGAGCACTCAGCGCTAATTGTGTCCTAATGGGACTTCATGGCACTGAGTGTATCTGTTAAGCACCACCGATGGCAACGTTCAATTCTTATTTCAAATCAAATTAAAACTACAACTAAAAAAAATTCAATAAAATTAAACTGATCTCAGAACTGTACTACACTTGTAACTCAAAGCCTCTTTATACAATTTATTTTAATGGGAAAGACGCAATTGCAGTATTAATTAAACTTTTGGTGTCTGCAACAACATACAATTGTTTGTATAAAAATATTACAAAAAAATTTGCAGGAGCAAAAAAAAAAAACAGAACAATCAAAAAGGCAGATAAAGTGACAAAAACCAATTACCTAACAAACTTCCTAAGGGCTTTTATTATTTTATTTTCAAATTGAATCTAAAATATTTTGCTATCTACTGATATTGTTTAGGTGTATCAAATTATAGAAGAGAAATATAAGGCCTATTTTCCATTGGAATAGATTTGAAGATAGATTTAAATGTATGTTCAACTCATGCTGATACCCATACTATGTATTCTTGGCAATTCGAATTCGTTTTTGACAATAATTCTTCAGTGACAGTTCACGTGGTTGGATGCATCTTGAAATATAGTCTGTTGCCTCGCACCAAAAAAAATATTTCTATTTTTATGTTTTATTTACCAAACACATTCCAACGACGAAGAAAAAACCATTAGTCCTTCTCATTAATGATGATTAACCAACAGGATGTAGTAAAAACATAATAATCCTTCTTTATCCTTCAAAGACCGAATTCACACAGAAAATACCTTCAAAAAGAATAAACTCCTCACGTAACCATAATCATTGACCAACGCTAAAAGGGATACAAGATGTTTAGACGGTAGTCCTTTTATCCTTAATTTTCACTTGCATGGAAGGTTAACGCAAGAAAACTACACCTACGCTTTGCCGCTTCTTGCAACAACAAAAAAGGATAAAATGTATGAATTATTATTTGTGTTTACTTCTTCAGGAGCTAATTAATAATTCCGGCTTTCCTTTTCTAAACACAAAATTTTATATTCAAAAATAACTCGTTAATCCTTTAATATTTACTAGGAAGTTTAAGGGTTTCAAACTGAAAGATCGAGTATCAGAAGATTCAAGAGTCTCACAAAGCACTTCATCCACATACTCTCACACTCCAAAACCAACACTCGACAACTACTAGTTGCGCTGCTTCTTAAGCCTATTCTCGCTACTCTTTCACTTCCTCAGGTATCTATTCATCCAAAGAGATACACATGAAGCACATGTTAAGGTGCTGAAATCGACCGGCAGTATCAAATTTATCAGCCTAATCAATGCCAAATAAATTATAAAGTCTCAACGATGAACTATCCTCACTCAAAATGCACTGAGATTGAATGTGAAATAGGGAGGGCACAGGATGACTTTTGCGAATTGAAGAAGGTGCCTTTTGCAATAAAATATTCCAGAGGTCTATTTTTAGAATTTTTTGTTCCTCTGTTGAAATTTTGGAATAATTTTGAATTTGGTTTGCTTATACGAATTTAGATGTTAACTTTAGGATGCAAAAGAGCAAGTATTTCCTCAACTCAACATTCTTCTTCCTGTACCTACCTACCTCGTAGTTAAGAACTAGAACTTAAAGTTTTTTGGAGCGACTTTTAATCAAACTTTTTGATAAGTATACGACGTAGTGACCATTTATCAAAATATTTACTACTAAAGTAAAATAAGATGGGAGACTTTAGTAGAAGAAGGTCTGTCAGCAAGGGCACTCCGCAAGGTGGTGTTCCGTCCACTCTCCTGTTTAAGATAGTACTTAACGAACTGCTAATATCCTTCGAGAAGGAAGGCCAAAAAGTGATTGCTTATGCCGATGATGTTGCTATCGCCGTTACAGGAAAACATCTTAATATCCTGAGAGACCTTCTCCAAAACGCACTTAATATGCTCACTAGATGGGCTGATCACTGTGGATCCTCAAAATTAGCCTTCAACTTTTGTACACGAAGATACAAAATTCAAAAATTAAACCTTCTGCAATAAAAGGTGTTCCACTAATTTTAACCATTGAAGATGAAGTCAAATATCTTGGTCTGATATTAGACATTCAAGAAAGAGTCAGGAAAGCTACAGCAGCTCTGTTCTCCTACAAAAAAGCCATAGGAAGCAAATGTGGTTTTTTTAACCTCGCATAACCTACTGGCTATATACATCGGTAATCCGACCAATACTCATGTACGGGGTTGCAATATGGTGAAAGTCACTTACTGCGACAAACTCAGCAGAGTCCAACGCACTTCATTTTTTTCCATAACTGGGACATTGAGAACCCCCTCAGCGGCGTTAGACACTCTTTTTGATCTGACACCCCTCGACATCTTCAGCAAACAAGTGGTAGCGAGTACGGCTATAAGACTCAACGCCTCCTCTCAATGGACAAAGAATGATGTGGGTCATTCCATCATTTTAAACTTCTTCGGTTCTATACCAAAGTACATAGACCACACCATTCCAGGTCTCCATTTCATCCAGAGCCGAATGGGAAGACAAAAAATTCCTGGAAGACAGGAGTATTCATTTTTATACAGTTGGATTCAAGACAAATGATGGTGTTGGTAGTAGTGTGTACTCAGAAAAGCTTAATCTAAGCCTCTCATTCCGCCTCCCAAATGATTGTAGTGTCTTCCAAGCGGACATTTTAGCGATCAAAGATTCAATCCTGGCTAAGAGAAAACGTGATATCAACTTCTGATATCCGCATCTTCTCTGACAGTCAGGTTGCAATAAAATCTCTCGACAGTGTCGCAACCAACTCTCAAACGGCCCTCGATTGTCGATCATCTCTTATGAAGATGGCGCAACAATTTAATATTCACCATTGTTGAGTGAAGTGAAGAAAGTTCTACTACAAAACTTTTATCGGATTTCCAACAACTTGCAAACAAACAGAAAGAGATGTAAGACCATGTGACATTTTCCAGCTACTCAAATTTCGCAAATATTGACCATTGGCATGTTGCGCGTTAAATTGTCTGTCTTACATGTAAGCCATAGAGTTTCACATCATCAAAATCAACATCAACATCTCTTTGCATTTTTTTTCTTGCAACTTTAACTCTTAGTACACAAGTACCTACCGATTGCTAACTCTTGTCAACTTGTGCGTTCAGTAAGATTTGTTTAGTTTTTGAATTAAAAGTGAAAGTTCGTCAACTCTTTTGCCACCATAATAAGATCATAGTAACGTTTTGTCTTCTTAACTTTATTGTTGTTAATTTTCATGTTGCAATGATATTGAAGTTGAAGTATGTTGCAGCACTCACCTGTCAACAAGACAAACAAAAATAGCAAACATCATTCGCACCTACATGCTTTTTCATTGAGTACAGACACTTTTGGATGCAAAATATTTCCTTATTGCTGGGTTTTCCTTTGTGGACAGATGTACATGCCACTTAACCTCAAATGCCTTGTCATTCATAACCCGAGGTTTCATTTGGTTATTGAAATGTCATCAGAGGATTTTTTGTTTGTTTGTTTTAATCTTTTCAATCAAAAGCGGTGTTTAGGGATTTTATTTGCAAAAAGGCTACACTTTTCACCTGAGCCATTTGCATTGAAATTTAAATCGTGAACAAGTTTCTTCAGCCAAATGTATTTGAATTAATGATTCTGCCGAAAAGAATCTTCAAATTCAGGATCGGATATTGCAGAGAACTCATGACGTTGTTTCCATCTTCAACCGCAAAGAGTTTCGTGTAATAACAATCATTTCGAAACACCAATCGTTTCATATCATGTGTGGAGATTTTCATTGCAGCCAACATCGTCGGCCATTTGTTCTCGTTTGCAGTTGCAAACTGTTGTTTAACATCCTACACCAAAACATAGGAAAAATGAAAATTACACGTGTTCGGGTTCCTGTACAATGTACATTCACCTTTATGGTTTGCTCTTTAAGAGTATCATAGAAAAGTCGATGTATGCATTTTTTCACAGAAGCAAATTGAAATATATGAAGTTACTCGCGTTCAAATTTATTTATGTGCTGAATTTAACTTTTTGAGCTGTCGAAAGTTGTTCGGTACTTGTGAGTTGAACTGCATTGGTGGAATGCCAAAATTAGAAAACACACAAAATGGGAATTATAGAATTTGATATTCGAAGACTCGTTTCTGTCTTTTAGACCTCAAAATTGTCTTGACGAAAGAGGTTAATTTCTATTTTCTGCCTGCAGACAAGTAGCATTATGTGTGAAATAAGTGTACACGAATTAGAGCTTATATTAACGAGCATAGGAGTCAAAATGCAACTCAAAATAATCCATCTTGAGCATGAGCACATTTCTATAAGTCAAGCATTGTGAGATGTGAGAGTCTGAATGGATTAATGGAATGTACGTATTACAATTTCCATTTTAATAAGCAACAGGAAATTACATATCCCCCAACAACGGGCGCGGCGTTCAAGAGTGCAAACATAAGACATGAAAATGCATATTTTTAATGAGCTTAGCTACACCAAGAGCAATATGAGTCTAAGCATACTTTTTACAGATTTGATTGATCATTATTCTGATCTATGAGTTTTTGTATTTTAACCTTTGGCAAGTATAAACATTTATTGTTAAATATGAGAAACATTAAAATTTAGTAAGTATACGCCAGAGTGTACATTTCATCTTCATTATTATGGCTAATCCACGCTGAAGACTATTTTATTATTCCTTGAAGCGTTTGAGTCAATGATCATAAAGTTTCTATAGAAAACGAAATTGCTTGAATTTTGGCCTGAAGAATGGACGCCTTTTAAGCGCTTCACAAAAACTGGGCGAAGACAGTATGTGGAAAGGAAAAGTCGCTAAACATAGTCGTGATTGTAAAATCTACAAAGTTTTTTCATTGGCTGGAATTTGTGGTTTGCGAAATTAAAGAGTTTTTTTTATGGTGTATGGGGCAGCTTCAGTATTGTCTGCAGTTGCTAAAGCTGTAAAAAAAAGTAATCCTTTCGGTAACAGACGACAGAAAGTTGATTGTACAAATGAAAATGCGCAAACCAAAAGCTTATAGAGTAACGCTCGTTTGTTTTGTATCCAGGAGGCTCCTACTTGCTCCTGAGATTCCTTTTGCATATGGTGTTGCGCCCTTATAATAAGCTCCCATAAATTCATCATTATATTCGTCAGTGACATTCAGAGGTGTCTTTCTGTCGTGCGCTTCCATGAATTGTTGTTCAATTACTGACTTACTGTATGCAAATTACCTGCAAAATGATAAAATATCGAATTCCATATCGAACATCAAACATTTTGACAGTAACAGTTGAAACTGTCTGCGATGTTATGTGCGTCTTGTGTTTGCAAGCCGATACCGTAATGTTTGATCTTTAACTACTCACAATCCATGCATCAATTAGTTGTTGTTATGAAATGATGGAATCCAGATCCAACAAACATGATGGGAATTTTGCCATTTTGGATTGCATTTCACTCAAATTTACTGAGTGACTGGATATGAATTCAAACGAAATCTCACTTTTGAAATCTGTTGCCATATACGACAAAATATGATATCCGAAACGACATTTTCAATTCCAACACAAATATGTGATTCCTTTTATTGAATATCCTTTTTTCTGTCTATTTGTGGCTTTTTATTTTGACTCCGTTTAACCGAAGATGGCAGAGGCATGAAAGACATTCTAACGATTTTAGCTTGGGGAAGTGGGAGAATTTAGCATTCACATCTTTTGCCATGCGGCTTGTGGCATCCTTGCACCACCGGAGGGTCACCAATTGCCGGTTTCCTTATCTCATTTCATTTCCAAGAAATATTTTTGTTTGCTGGTCAGAAAAGGAAAACAAAAATTGTCTTTCCCTTAGTAGTTGAAGAATTTTACGTCATTCATAAAGATTGCGGCGAAAACAGGAGGATTCGAAGTTTTTTTGCACGTTTTAAGCTTGAAAATTTACAGTGACAACAAAGAAGACAGGTTTTTGAGGCTCGGAGTACCTACTCGTGTGGAAGCATAAAAGGTCATTGAAACCTCGCATGATGGAAACAAAGCAACTTAAACTCCCTCTTTTGCTTAATGAATAGGACATGAGCTTCAATTCAGATGTTTATTCACAGAAGTGTTTTTGTTTTTTGGCAAATCTAAAATTTTTTAAGGGAACAAAGATTTTGGAGGAGCATGGCTCTAAAGGGATAACCCTTTGAAAATAATTAAAATAAAGTTTTGAGATCTGTAAATAGTGACATGAAGAGATGTGGTCGACAAATCCTCAGGAAAAACACTTAAACTTATGTGTTTCTAGAGGTCGCGGCAAACGTTCAAAATGTAAACAAAAATGTAAGCGAATTTTCTTTAGATTTTTGTTGTCGTCGTTTGTCATCAATAGAACTTTTTTCAGAAGCATCCAGAAGCGTTCCGGAATAGCAATCAAGAACATCTGGGTGTCATAACTTTGCTTACTTCCATACTTATAGGTGGCGCTACAGTCCGTTGTGGACTAGGGCCTAAACCAACAGTCTCCGCCAGCCAGGTCGGTCCCTAGCTAGCTGTCTCCAGTTCTGCACTCCAAGTTGATTGAGGTCCTCTTCCACTTGGGTGCGCCACCTGAGTTGCGGTCTTCCTCTACTTCTACGTCCCTCGAGAACAGTGTCGAAGGCTTCCGGGCCGGATCATTGATGTCCATCCCCTCTAGATGACCAAGTCATTTTACACAAGTGAACGAGCTTGGCAGGGATGCCAAAACTAGACATAGCCTTATACAGTTCGTCTCTGTAGATGCTGTCATACGTGGCCCTAAAGTCGATGAAATGGTGGTGGGTATCGTTTTGGAGTTCTATGTTTTTTCCATGATCTGCCGCAAAGTGAAAATTTGGTCGATGGTTGACTTTCCTGGTCTGAAGCCACATTGATACGGACCAATCAGATTGTTGACGAAAGGCGTCACACGTTCACATATTACGGCAGAGAGGATCTTGTAGACGATGTTAAGTAGGCTGATTCCTCTGTATTTGACGAAGTTTAGAGGATCTTGCTTTTTCGGGATCGGGCAAACAATGCTGAGGTTCCATACATCGGATATGCATTCTTCCGACCATATCTTACAGATGATTTGGTGCATGCTCCTATCTAGATCGTCACCTACTGCTTTAAAAAGATTGGAAGCTAGACCATCTGCTCCAGCGGCTTTGTTGGATTTCAGCCGTGATATTGCCGTTTTCACTTCTACTAAGTCGGGTTCACGGAATTGTTGGCTATCATCGTGTCCCATGAATGACTCCTGCCTGACGGTGGGATTTCGTTCGTCGTTGCCGTTATACAGCCTACAGAAGTGGTTTTTCCAAATCCCCAGCATCGATTGCGGTTCTACTATGATGTTCCCTTGTTTTTTGCAGGCATGGGTTCTTGCTCGATGACCTTGAGCCAGCTGTTTTATCTTCCGACAAAACCTCCGAACTCCATTCCTGCTGTTGGCTCTATCAACGTCCTCGATCTGACGCTTATCATGCCCCTCTTTTGTCTCCTGCGATGCCGGCGTTCCTCTCTCCTCTTTTGCTCGTTTCGTTTCAGACGAGCTGGCTCGTAGAACTCACTAGCAGCTCTTGTCCTTCTATGCAGCGTCGCTTTGTATGCCTCCTGCTTGGCTGCATGGGCCTGTCTGTATTCTTCGTCAAACCAGGGGTTCCGCTTGGTTGGATGTGTGAAATCTAGCACATTAGAGGTGGCATATCTAACTGCTTTCTAGCAATGTTGCCATTGGTCTTCGATATTTGATATTGGCGCATAGGACTTCTTAAGAGATTACTTGAGAGGTAACTTTGCTAAGTTTTTGAAATACAGAGCGTGCGTAAAATCACTAAATGCATGAATAAATTACAAAGTTAAGTGATGCATTTTTGTCACGCTAACTTGTACGTGTCACCTCTTATCTTGTTTTTCAAAATTCTCACAAAAGCCCTCAAAACATCATTAGTTATTATGCTTATTATCCATTTGTCTATTATGCGTTATGCATCGACGTGTAAAGTTGTTTCATATCCATAATTATAATGCATTGAAATTGTTAGAATAAAATCATACAAACTGATAGACATCAGAGCATTGACAGCTAGACAAAGTGCCTTCGCACTTTTGAGGTTTCATTTCGGTCTCTTTAAACCAAAAACAAAAAGACATGTAAGCAAAGCGAAAAGCCTTGAAATTCGAATGACTACTTTATTAAGAAACTCCAGTCGAATTTAGTATGGAAGGCACCCAGTCACGCGAGTCAATATCGAATAGCACCAACAATACCGCCTGCCATCAACGTTACTGTTAACAATTGTTTGAGTTGTAAACTTCAAATTTAAAGTTAATTGACCACCTACTGGTATAAAACTTGAAATAACAATCATTAACTAGGCTAGACCATAAAAGTCTTAAGGTATTAATAACTTCACCTATCCAATTGGTATCGAATGTAATTATCCAAGGTGAAGTAACGTTATAGTCACAGTCTAGTTGTTTTGCATCTCTTCGACAGATCGATGGATGCAATGAACTTAAATTATATCCGTCATAAAAACTCAACTCTTCATGTCTATTAGAGCTTGAAGGTGGCATATTGCCGCTTGTTTGGCAATCGGTAAATTTGTGTGCCGGTAAAATTTGTCAGGAAACCGATTTTAAGTCAATCAATACCTCCTTGATTCGCATAATGCAAGAGAGAGATCCGTTCAGAGTGCAGTGCTCAACAGTTGCGAGGAGTGTAATTAGACAATAAAAATTGATTAATTCCCTTCAAGATTCTTCCTTCCAATTAAACTGGCCATAAAAATGATTCATGAGATTCATTACAACACTGGTCACTATGGTAAGCAAAAAGCAGCCCAATGAGGTTTCAAGTATCTGGTGTAACATCGTTCGGAAACTCGTTTATGCCCCGGCCTTAGATTAATATCTTTCTTAAGTGTTAACTTCATTCATTTAACAGTACGATTACTTTGAGCCTTGCAAGATTGCATCAACTTGAAGTTGACAAAAATAAAAAAATCATATCGTTTCTTCTTCTTTGCCTTTCAGGTCCAACAACTGTGCCATCTCCCTTGAACAATGTTTCACCTTCTCGTCTTTCTATTGTCACTCTGTCAGCTAAGCCCAGTTACATTCAGCGAGACAATCGATGAACCGAAATTCCCCATAAACGACCTCAACAACGACCAAGCTGAACTTCCCCTCCGCGAGCCGATAGACTATCCGCTAATCAAGTCCACTTATGATGCGACCCAAATCGACCTCGACGACCCCCTAACGATGCTCACTACCGACAGCGACATCATCATGCAACTCAAGAAACAACGTCAGAGACTATTACAAGCCATGAACAACAATTTCATGAGATTCGGCAAACGTCAAGTCGAGAGTATGCCAACTGAACAGGCCTTGGAATCATTTACACCAGAGACACGATTTGAGAGGAGCAATGGTGCCAAGGGAGTGCGAGATTCGAGAGGGGACAACTTTATACGATTCGGCCGGTCAGGTTCACAGTTCATGCGACTCGGACGATCACCTTCGACAGATTTTATGCGATTCGGTCGAACTCCTTCGGACTTTATGCGATTCGGACGAACACCATCGGATTTTATGCGGTTCGGAAGGAGTCCAAAGGATTTCATGCGATTTGGTAGGACTCCATCGGACTTTATGCGTTTCGGACGAGCTGGCTCGGATTTCATGCGTTTTGGGCGGACTCCATCGGACTTTATGCGATTCGGACGAACCCCTTCGGATTTTATGCGATTTGGCAGGTCTCCATCGAACTTCATGCGTCTTGGTAGAAGTCAATCCAACAGCGGAAGTAGCATGATACGATCATCTCAGAACGACAAACTCACACGATCCGGTATGGACAAGAACTTTATGCGATTCGGACGTCCTGACAGTTTTCTGAGATTCGGACGAACACTTCCGACAAATTCCGATAATAATCCAAACTTTATGCGTTTTGGAAAGCGACAAAAGAATGAAACAACTCAAAATCAAACAGATAAGTCAGTTGATGACTCGACAACCCCATTTCCGTATCATGAGCTCGAAAACGATGTTGACCCTATCGATCTGATGTTCCTGAACGATCTAACTTCCGGTTCTGATGATGAAAAATAAAAACCAAAACAACGCATTTCGCAACTGAAAATAATCGAATTCAGGTTCCTATAAGTAGACCCTCTTTAAATATTCACGCAAGGAAAACGTTTATGTAAATAAATACCAAAACTTGTTTTAAACAATTAAAAAAAAAAAGCCCCCAAACATTCTAGGGAATGATGTGAACTCTTAAATGGGCTGGATTAAGAGTTCACTTCAAATAATGTGTTGGATGCTTCTTTTTTAACTATTAATTTTGTATTTATTTAAATTTATTGCAATTTATTATAAAAATAAAGAAAACCTCTAAAAAACTATTTATATTTTGTTAAACTTAAAGCATATACACTTGAACTTTTATTGTATACGAATGTGCATGAATGTAATCATTTACCTACCAAAGAAAAGTCTTTAGAATAGAAACAAAAAAATATAAAATAAAATAAAATAAAATATATACATAATCTATTTGTGTATGTTAGAATACATTCAATAAAACAATGCACAATGGAGTTTTTACTTGATGTGTTTCCTTTTTTTCTTTGCTTACAAGAAAACATCTGGCAACTCTGTCTGTTTTTCGTTCAGTCTGGTATCATCTTGGAACAACTACTTCTTACTTAGTTACTTAACCGGCACACAATCCATTAAGGACCTCAGCCTGAGATACTGCAGTCTTCCATCGGGAACGGTCCCTCATCCGCAGTCACTTGGTCCTTGTATCGTAGGTTCGGTCTTCCTTGTTGTCTCGAACCTGGGGGCTGTGATGAGAATACTTTCTTGGCTGGAGCGTTGTCATCCATTCGCTTGATGTGGCCGAGTCAAAGTAGTCGTCTTTTCTTGGCTTTTGGACTACATCCTACAGCTCGTACAGTTCGCGGTTGAATTTTCTTCTCCATTCGCCTTTGTCGTATACGGGATCGAAAATACGTCGAAGAATTTTTTTTTCGAAAGTGCCCAGTATCAATTCCCCTTTTTTACTGATCGTCCAACACTCGGCGGCCTAGAATGGGACTGATAAAATCAAAGTTTTTTTAAGCAGACACTTTGTCTTTCGAGTGACGAGTTTTGAACCCAGTTGTTTTGCCAAACCGAAGTAGCAGCGGTTCGCTAGGGTAATTCTTCGTCGGATCTCCACTAAGGTGTCGTTTGTGGGATTGATGTTTGTTTCAACTTTCAAGGTAGGTGAACTCCTTAACTACCTCGAAATTGCTGCCACCAACATTGACGTTTTGTCCGAAGCGATTGTTTGTTGATAGCATGCACTATGTCTTGTCCTCATTCACTTCAAGACCAATGAGTTTCGCCTGTTCACAAAAGTGTGAAGGCCTCAAGCACAGCTCTTCTGCATCGACCGATGATGTCTATGTCGTCCGCATAGCCTAGGAGCTGGATCGATTTGTTGAAGATAGTGTTTTCCGTTCTCACACCTGCCTTGCGCACTATCTGCTCCAGGACTATGTTGAAGAAATAACATGACTCGGATGAGCTGTTAACCATTTGCGCACTGCACTGCGTATTGTTTAGCGTCTGCGGCACAGCTGGATCAGTTTGTTTGGGATCCCAAATTCAGACATCGACATCATAAGCTCTTGGTGGTAGTTTTTGCATGACATAGGATCGCCAGTTAGTGGGCATGCATTCTTCCTCCCACACTTTGTTGATGACCTGTTGCATGCGGTTCATCAAAACATCTCCTCCATATTTAAAGAGTTCCGCAGTTATGCCATCTGACCCTTGGAGTTGTTAGTTTTTAGCTTTTGGTTGGCTCTTTGTACCTCTTCTGTACCTCTTCTGTATCTCTTCTGTGGAGGGGGCTGGCACTGGGTCTTCATTTTCTGGTCCTGCTTCTCTTTCGCCATTGGCTCGCTCGCATTCAGCGGCTGTTGGATGTGATGACAACATCTACAATTCACTGTGCTTCGGTGACTCGGTTTCCTTAACTGTTTCGAAGAGCCTGTGTCCCGTTTCTGAAACCAGAAGCTAATTGCCTCGACCTTCTAAAGAAACGTAGGGTGTTGTTCTTGGCCCGTGGCCCCTGTGGGTCTTGGAGCTCTTTTCTACCTTCGCAGGGTCTTTTTCTCATTTTTTTCTTTTTGTTCAGTACTGCTCTGTTGCTGCTCTTGTTTTCCATCGCAGCTTTTCCTTTCTCTCTTCAATAACCCGCATTCATCATCATACCATGGTGGTCTCGGCTACATTTTTAATTATTTCGCGATATTGGTTCCACAAGGTGTTGACGTCTGTGGTACGGGCGCGGAGAGTCGCTCACTCAGGCGCTCAATGTAGTGTCTGCCATTTTTCGGAGTGCAACCCATGTTGAACTTCTTTCTTTGGGCCGCACGTGTTTTTTTGTAATTTGATAACCGAGCTCTAAACTTAGCCACTACCAGAAAGTGGTCAGAGTCGACATTTGCTCCTCGGAAAGTGCTCACGTTTAAGATGTTGGATGCGTGCCTTGCGCTGAGATCGCCTGGTTGATGTGTAGATCTTTCGTCTTGGAAACCTATTACGTATTACGAGCTGCAGCAAAGTTGATTAGCCGGAAGCCGTTATCTGTTGTTACTTCGTGGAGGCTGTGCTTACCAACTAATCTATCAAAGATGTTTTCTAGTAAGGCCTTGATGCGTATGACTTTCAACTCAGCCGATTTCCCACGACGAATCCGCATCCAAATATGTAAATTCTTTGATGACAGCTGTAATAAATGTCAAAAATTTTACTTTTTATTGTCCGTGATCCAATCCATCGTATTTCCTGGATCGCAGTACTGTCTGCTTTATACTGTGTGAATACAGATTAAAGTTTGTATGTTCCACCTGGACTGTAAAGTCTTATTACATTCCAGGTACAAAGTACAAACTCTCAATGCATAGTCCGTTGTCCTTCCGGGTCTGGTTACCATAAGAGGGGGTCTGCCTATCGCTCTCATAACTTCATGTTTTTTACTGTGTATGGGTTGCTATCCCCTCGCACTAACCTCCAAATTTGTAGGGCTGTTGCTTAAGTGCTTCTGTTTCTCCGTTTTGTACTCGCGCTTTCAAGTTTCGAAAGTTATATCTAATGATATAACCAGTACCCTGTGGTTACTGCTTTGAGGTAAAGTAAGCACTTGGTGTGTAGGAAAATTAACAGCATATTTATGCCCCGAGATCCTACAACACCCAACCAGAATCCATTGAAGTCATTTTTTCCTCTGTGTTTTGCACTGCTAGTATGAGGAAGGAACGGTAAGTACGATTAAAGGTGGATTGGATAGACAATCGGATTTTACTTCGATCTTGAATAATAAAAAACTTCCAATGTGAAAATTCTGGGCCCCTATTATGTATAACGATTATCGTTGAAATCCGTTGTCCGACCAACATTAAGCTATCGTTTCTCATTCTTCATTCTCGTAAATCATTCACTGTTCGATTTATTGCAAAATGTCTGGAGCATCGAAATTGTAAGTTTACATTTTACTTATACGAAAATTATGTATTTCTGAAAATTGAACTAAAATTTGTTTGTTTTATTTAAAGACCACCAACAACAAAACAAAAATTGTACGTGTCAGCTCCGACGCGCGTTTGGAGTTCACTCAATAAGAATGATTATCTTAAGGCCGTGTGCGAGTTCAATTAAAATTAAATTAAATTGTGTTAAAATTAGACCAGCTGTGGAGCAGGCTAAAATATGACAATAGTGGTTAAAGATTCATCAACGCGGCCTAAAATATATACATATATATCGCAAAGGATTGAATTCATATACTCATACATCTATTCATAATAATTTGATAAAATATATTACAAATACTAATGGTAGGCAATATGAATGTCAACAACTTTGTTTAAAACGTTCTTTCGTATTTTTGAGTGAATCAATGTAGGTAGTTACTTCTACAAACATTTTTGTAAAGAATAAAAAATACTACAAAACTGCATCATTACATTTTCAGAACAGTGACATTTCTTATCAACTTTTCATTATTTAATGATGAAAATTCAATTGGCCCACATTTATCATGCATTATTGCATATAAAATGGAATTGAATGTTGATAAATTCTACATTGAATTAAAGCCTGAAGCCTTGTGCTTCTTAAGAGATCTTAATCTTGAAAATCCGATTATTAGAACGCACGCTAGGATGCTTTTATCGAAAAACACCGATCGAATTTTGGCCATAGCGGGATTCTCCCACAGGTGATGTTTCATTTTGTATGGACCAAGAAGGTCGTTTGTGTGCAATTATATTTATTTTAAAATCGAGATTGTGAGGCTTGTACGAAATGTATCCTTACAAATGAGGTATCAAAATCACCGTAATTTCATGTAGATTAGACATATGAAAATTTCAACAACCAGTCTATAGGATTAAAACTTATATACCAATTTATGTGAAAATATCTTAACTGGCCATATTAATGAGTTACCGTTATAATAATTAAAGTATAATAAATTGAAGAGCATGAAATTCTGTATCATGTGTGAAAATTTCACCGTTCTACGTTGAAATCTCTGTTCAATAAAATAGATTCGAAAAGGCACTAAAATTTTTACCCCCTATTTTCACCCCCCTCGGTTCATTTTTTTTAAACTTTGATGGTTTTACTTATTTATGTTAAGTCAAAAGCCATACAAATAACTTTTAAACTACTAACCTAATCGACCTCCATACAAACTTTGACCTAACATTTCAACCTTTTGTGACCTTTTCAACCCCTTTTATTGCATTAAAAAATACCGTATGCCCTTCCGCAGGTTCTAGTCTATCTTACTACCAAATTTCATCTAAATCGATCCAGTAGGTTAAAAGTTATAAAGAGTTTAAAAAAGCGTTGGTAGTCAATTTTTATAACGCTTTTTTCAATGTTTGATGTTCCTATCCATAATTTTTTCATACCGGGGTCTATATATGAATCGATTCTAAGGCCGTGTGTGAATTGCGTTAAAATTTGCGTTAAAACTTCTACCACGATTAAAATTTGACGTCTTGTTTGAGGTGGGATCAAATTTAGCCATTTGCTGTGTGAATTGCGTTAAAACAATTATTTTAACCAAGATTTCTGCGTAGGTTAAAAAAATTTCCCTCGATAATTTAAGAAATTTCCCTGAACAAAAATTGGTTTTCTTTTTCACGGAAAAATAATTTCTCTTACGAAACATATTTTTAAGAAAACAGGGTTAATAAAAAGTCTCTGAAACTAAAAAAAAATCTTTTTTCTTTATTTTTCTCGATTCTAATGTCATATTTTAAAACAACAGTCAAAAATATTCAAACAAAATTCCCATTTTGATTAATTGATTTATTCGGTGTGGTAACACTGAAAAATTGTTTTTACAGATCACAGCTGATATTTCTGTCATACATTTCAAAAGAAACAAAACAATAAATTCGTATTTGCTTTAGAAAAATGACAAAATTAAAGTATTTTGCGTTAATTCTTTTATATCTTTTAAAATATCAACGCATTATAACAAGAAATTCAACTAAGCTGATGTTGATGGTAGTGAGGTTGATGCAACGGGCGATGTTGGCGAATCAATCTCATCGAAAGTAAACTCCAGAGAGGAAGATAATGTCGGCAATGACATCAGCTCCAAACCAATATCTCCAGTTGGTGGCGGAGGTTCCAGCGAAACTACTCCCGATGAACTTTCTAATAGGAAATGCGGGTTGTAGTTGTGCTTTGAAAGCGTATTGGTGAAATAGTTGGAAATAGGGCCAAGATTCTATTTCCCTATTTGTGGCTGCATCATCACCGGCACCATCACCAGTGTGCTGCTCAAAGAACTACTGTGATCGAAAAAATATTATAAAAAAGTGTGTGTAAGGTATGGCAAAACATTCACAACAATATACCTTGTATTTCTGTGACATATTTTTCCATAGCTGCGTGAGACCCTAGAAAACAAAAGCATAGAATTTTTATAAATTAATTCATTTCAAACTTACATTTATTGTATGGTTTTCCAGCCTGCCTTCGTTTTTTTTTTCTTGATCCATTTTCGTTGAATGCAAAAGCAAGAGCAAATTTCTCTATCATAGAAACGTCAAATTTTAACACACTTTAACCTGCTCCACAGCTCAATAAATTTTAACCCATTTTATTCACCTCATTAGTGTCAAATTTTAACACTGGTTAAATTTTAACACACATTTTAACGCAATTCACACACGGCCTAAAGGAGTAAACTCCAATAAACTCCAATAAACTCAAAAAAAAAATCTGATGTCATAAAAAACAGCGCGAAGCTGAATTGACATTTAATTTCTGACACAAAATTTTTGGTTGCTATAAACACTCATCAGAAAAATGTTTCAAGTTTTCACTGTTTCAATTTTTTCTGATGGATTTTTCTGATAGCTATAACCGGCGCCTAAGCACTTGGTGCATAGGAAAAGATACAGCATATATGAATATGCCCCCAGATCCTACAACACCCAACCACAGATTAGGGTTATCGGTTATGTATTCCATTGTAGTCATTTTCCTCTGTATTTTTCGCTGCTAGTATGAGGAATTAACGGTAAGTACGATTAAAGGTGGATAGGCAATTCGATTTTACTACCATCTTGAATAATAAAAAACTTGCAAAGTAAAAATTCTGAAACAGAAAACATTCTCATGGCCAGTTGCACCAAACGCTTTTAAATATTTATCGCTTCGTTAAATTTTAAAATGCTATTTATCGGTTGCTCCAACCAATTTTAGTTTTAAAAGGCCGATAAACAAGCCGATAAACTAAAATGCCATTTTCCTCCAGATAAATTTTAAAACCGAGTTTTAATGAAAATATCTACAAAAAAACGAACATTTCACTTTTGACAGGACATTTGAAAGTTACAAATTACAATTCAAAAACATATTTGAATTAAATAGATCGTTGGATATGAACGGCCGGAGTCACTCCATCCGTGGCTCGGTTTTCAATAATTCGGCGAAATTTTAGTGCAATGTCGATAGGTGCATTTTTCTCCTCCTCCTCCACATAATAGGTCCGTTCTTTTACTTTTTCGGCAGTTTTTGTAAAAACTGTCAAAAATCGAGGAGTGGGGATGAAATTTTGTGATTCTCCCAAAAAGTAAAAGATAGCTTAACAGCAAAATTCTGCCAAATGCACAAAATTACATCAAACGTCAACAAAATTCAATGTACTTCTTATGGTTTGACAGAACTTACAAAAACTGCCACAAGAAATTTTTGTAGCTAAAATCGACAGATAGGGAAAATATTTTTCTCCTTCAAAAGTGACAGAACTTACAAAAATCGGGAGTAAAAGAACGGAAAAGTGGGAGAATTTGGTAGTTTTTGGCAGTTTTAGGGAGTAAAAGAACAGACCTAATTTTTGCCTCTTTCCCTTTTTTTCTTGGCATCCAGTTTTTTTTTTTTTTGAAATTCATATTATTTAAATTGCTGGGCGAAACACGAATTCAAAAATAGGAACGTAACAAACAAAATAAAATGACGGTTCTGACATCTCTTTTTCGTTCAGTTTAAAAAAAGCAGGGATGTTTCGCAAACAGCATTTTAGTTAAAAAATCAGTGAAAGACATTGGTGCAACCCAGTAAATTTATCAGGCCGATAAATTTTATAAGCATTTTAACAAAAACTGGTTTTTGTGGATTTTGGTGCAACTGGCCATCAGTTCGATTAAAATCCAAGAAAACCAAAACAAAAACCTCAAGCAGTAACAGTTTGAAAGCCTCTGGTTTCGATGCGAGCAGCCTCTAGTTTTGAGTTAAATAAACAAAAATGCAACAGGCAATTCAACATGGCCGTGGCCGCCCGAAAATGTCATTTGTTGATAACAAAACAGCTGTTTCTTATGGAACTGCCAGAATTGAAGCAACTGACATTTCTCAGTCACGAAATTTATTTTGTTGTCTCCTCGTCAGCACTTGGTTTTGGTTCTATTTTGTATTCGATTTTTTTTTCTATTTTATTATCTCGAATTTATTAAATAAATTTCATATTTCTGATAAAAAATCAATTTTGTATGAGACTGTAGTCGTTTGTTGTTCATTTAATCGGTATTAGTGGACTGCAGTGCCATTAATTAGCTCGCAACCATTGTGTAGTATCGGAACAAGGTGCGGGTCGAAAGTCCAACTTTTGATAGGGAATTGACAAATTTCACGAAATCTCAAATTCTTCCTCGAACTTTGAGCTCGTTATTTTCATATCAAAATGGCTGGGATCTTAAAACTAGCGAGAGGTAAGTTCAAAAGAAATCTAAATGGTCAAGGTCTCATACCTGCATCCCCAGAAACCTGTTCAAAATAGCTACGTACCTACCTGCTACTTGATTCCCTTTAAATTACATAAGTACCTAACTTGTTGTAAACAATGCTCGCGTTTAAGTAGAAAAAGTAAGAAAAACCCAATAAATGGAGTTTGGAAGCACGTAAGCTTCGCAAATGATAAGATAAGGTTCATCTGGTGGTCAATATCTTTATCTGACTGCCACAACAGGAACTATAGTTATTCAACTCTGATAGTGCAAAGGTCGCAACGATATTTATTTAATCAAAACAATTTAGCGATAGATTTATTTATAGACCGACGCGACGTCGTCGTCGTCGTGGGGCAGTGCGGGTGCATTTTTATTCAATGCCAATGGCTTGTGGTCATGCGAATTTGATGGTGACTCCGTGTCGCTGATTGGTCGGTTTTTTTTGGCTTTGTTTGAATTTGACGAGCCTCCATCATCACATTGTCATTTCTACTTTGTGCTGTTAAATAACCTAAAACTGTTCTTATTGCAGTTAACAGACTCATCGCTTCCAGTGCAATACGCTCATTTTCGGACGCCGCCAAATATCCCAAAATCACCACACACTACACTGTTGTTCCGAGAGAAAAGGATGAGCGATGGAAGGGTAAGTCCACTATAGAAACCACTTTGCAAAACCTTAAATGAACCAAATTCTTCTCAGAAATCGAAATGGAACGCTTTGTGGACGAAGTGGACATTGTCATCGTCGGTGGTGGTCCAGCTGGCATGTCAGCAGCCATAAGAGCCAAACAACTGGCTGCCGAACAGGAAAAAGTAAACACATCCGTCTGTAATGCCACTCACTAGATTGAATAATTTTACACTTCTTAAAGGAAATTCGCGTTTGTGTGGTTGAGAAGTCAGCCGAAGTTGGAGGTCATATTCTCTCAGGAGCCGTTGTTGACCCAATCTCATTGAATGAACTCCTCCCCGACTGGAAAGAACTGGGAGCTCCTTTGAACACTCCGGTGACAAAAGACACTTTCGCCCTACTAACAGAAACTGGTCGCATTTCAATCCCAATTTTCAAAGGCTGGCCAATGGACAACCATGGCAACTACGTCGTGCGTTTGGGACATCTAGTCAAATGGCTGGGAGAGCAAGCCGAAGCGCTGGGAGTTGAAATCTATCCCGGTTGTGCGGCTTCAGAGATTCT
Source organism: Sphaerophoria taeniata (assembly GCA_943590905.1). Classification (NCBI taxonomy): domain Eukaryota; kingdom Metazoa; phylum Arthropoda; class Insecta; order Diptera; family Syrphidae; genus Sphaerophoria; species Sphaerophoria taeniata. The sequence goes on from OX016540.1 coordinate 4,005,252, forward strand.
CTACCACGAAGATGGCAGTGTCAAGGGTATTGCCACAAATGATGTGGGAATCGCTAAAGACGGCTCGCCGAAGGACACCTTCGCCAGAGGAATGGAACTCCATGCGAAGACGACGTTCTTTGCTGAGGGATGTCGGGGACACTTGACGAAGCAGGTTATGCAGAAATTCGGGCTGAATGAAGGCAGCGAAGCACAAACTTACGGAATCGGTCTTAAGGAGGTGTGGGAGATTCAGCCAGAGAAACATGTGTAAGGATGATTTTTGATTGAGATGTCCTCAAATTGTTTATGTCTTCGTTTAGTCCCGGTTTAGTGGAACACACAATTGGCTGGCCGTTAGACAAATTCACCTACGGAGGATCATTCCTCTACCACCTGAACGAACCAAGTCCGATGGTTGCAGTTGGATTTGTCGTTGGACTTGACTATTCCAATCCATGGCTTAGTCCCTTCCAGGAGTTCCAGAGATTCAAAACGCATCCCAAGGTGCGAGATGTGTTTGAAGGAGCCACTAGAATTGCCTACGGCGCTCGTGCCCTCAACGAAGGAGGTCTGCAGTGCTTGCCAAAGAAACTCTCCTTCCCCGGAGGTTGTCTTATTGGCTGCAGTGCTGGTTTCTTGAACGTTCCCCGAATCAAGGGTAGTCATTATGCGATGAAAAGTGGTAAGTTGGCAGAGTGAGTTGTTTTGAAACGAATCACATGAATTTAATCCTAAGGAATGCTGGCTGCCGAAAGTGCGCTCGAGAGTATACAAAACGAAGCTGGACAAGAAACAGCGGGAATCGAACCAAAATCTTATCCAGACAAGTAAGTCTTCCGAACTATATTCAATTCAGTTCAATTCAAATGTATCATTTGTATTCCAGAATCAAAGACTCATTCATCTGGAAAGACCTGCACAAAGTACGAAACGTGCGTCCGAGCTTCCACAACCCACTCGGTCTGTATGGAGGTTTGGTTCTCAGTGGTTTCTCGATTTTCATGGGCGGCCGAGAGCCATGGACTCTATCCCACGGTGCTGCCGACAACACAAGACTGAAGCCTGCCAACGAATGTCCTCAAATTGTCTACCCCAAGCCAGACAACAAAATCACCTTCGATTTGCTATCATCGGTAGCGCTCACAGGAACCAATCACGAAGGCGACCAGCCAGCACATTTGACGCTGAAGGATGATCGAGTGCCTGTCGATCATAACTTGGCACTCTACGAAGGACCCGAATCGAGATTCTGTCCGGCTGGAGTGTACGAATATGTTCCGAACGAAGAGGGCGGCAATATGAAGCTTCAAATAAATGCCCAGAATTGTATCCACTGTAAGACCTGCGACATCAAAGATCCCAAACAGAATATCAATTGGGTTGTGCCCGAGGGTGGTGGCGGCCCAGCTTACAATGGAATGTAAACGAATGGCAGCGCAGGATTATTGCATTTTTAAGTTCACAGTTTTTTTTTCTTTTTTAGTCCATTTTTTAGTTAAGCGAAAATTGTATTTTTTTAAGTAATAAAATTGTCTACCTATAATTTTCTAGAAAACGAAATTTTGTTTTACTGAATAGGAACGTCTATTTGGATGTGAACTCGTAGTTGAGACTCGACTCAGGAGGAAGGTCTTGAGTTTCAACTCTGTGAATGAGCACATCAAAACAATCCACAATTCACCAATGTAAGCCTCATCTGTGCCCACGCCCCTACTGAGGAAAATGGTGAAGACACCAAAGGCAGGTCATACGAGCTCCTCGACAGAACCTACGAGCAATGCCCTAGCTTTGACATTAAAATTGTCCTTGGAGATTTCAATGCTAAGCTGGCAGTCTCACGACACCACCTCCCATATCGGATTTGGGCTAATCGACTTCGCTGCGAGGCGAGACGTAATGGTTGCAAGTACGCGATTCCCACATCTCGATATCCACAAAGGGAAATCTCCTGATCAATCTACCGTCAACCAGATTGATCACATTGCGATCGACGCATGACTCTTCTCTAGCATGCAAGATGTCCGCACATTCCGAGGTGCCAACATCAACTCGAACCACTACCTTGTTGTAGCCAAGGTACGAAAGCGGATATCCCGATCATGGCCAACATGTGAAACGGCTTAAGGAAAATTCAACGTCAAACGGCTACAATCGCAAGAGATTGCTAGATCCTTTTCCCATCGTGTCTCCGAAAACCTCCTCAGAAGTCCTTTGCTGCCACTGCCAGCACAAAATGTACTGCCAAGCAGCCATCAGCCAAGCAGAATCAGCGGAAGAACATTTTTCTCCGTGGGTACGACAGCTGAAAAAGAAGCAAAGTGGAAACAACCCATTAACAACCTTAGTATATCGGCCTGATCACCGCCATCTCTGTACTCGAGTTTGAAACTTGTCTCTAACATCCCTTTCCGAACACTTTCCAATTCAAAATTGCAACAAGAAAAAAAGCGCGTGGTTTTTCTCATCATTCTCACTTTGATTTTAACGGGAGGCAGGAGAGCTAGACAGATTTTTTAACGCAGCAAAGAAAAACTCATAATAAAAGTAATTGTTTAAGAAATTCTAAGAAATTTATAGTTTTTTATAATAAAGTCTGAAAAAAAGTTAAAAATTGTCAGATTTTCAATTACAACAGCGGACCGTACCATGCAGACCACGCGTTCCTGCGTGGTGATCCCAACATTGCCACAACCTCTGGCCACGAGAAGGAGAATACCAAACAAAGGGAGGCCGGGACAAACCGAACCCAGCAAGAAATTAAAGAAGAGCACAGAAGCCACGTAAGACAAAATCTCCACCAACAAGCCCGAGACGGTGGAGGATCAAGTGCGCCGCAACAAAACGACGACGCAAGGTCAAGGTGACCTGAGAAAAAGACCACCGCAGCAACAACATCCCAACCCATCAATACAGCAGCATCGACTCCAAGACCACAACAGCCTCAACAACCCAACAACAAAAATTCACCACCCCAGAATCAACATCCCGATCAATCCTCGCAGCAGCTCAGACATCAAGACCAACTAATTCAATCCGAACATCAACAACAGCAAAATCAGACAAGACAAGCTGCTACGCTGCCGCCAGTCCCCTTACCAGCCAACTCTGCTAGCCAAGTACTTTGGGGCTAGCGACAGTCAACCTACCTCGCCCGACAACCCCGATATAAGTCATTGCGCCCCATCACCAGGTACACTGCCATCACTAGCCATGGATTACCTACTCAAGCGAAGACGCCATCAGTATGACACCAGGGTCAACTGGATGGCTGGACGCCATGGAGTGAATGCAGGCCATGGAAAATATAGGCACCACCACACTAGCGGCCGTAACTAGCAGCATTAAGGTAAACCCGTCCGCTCCGGCTCCATTTGACCGGATCACGGGCGCCGACATCTGACGTCACCGCCTCTACAAAAGGTTGTAAAAGCGTCAGAAGCTGTTTTTAAGAGAGGGGCGAAGACGTACACGTAGTCGTCATTATAAAGAGACCCGAGGTAGCAGAAGTCTGCTGTGGAACGGAGAAAAGAACCATGCGGTTCCAACCCTAAAACTAAGCCAAAAATTAAAGCTTTTCCTTCACCCGATGTGTATTCTCTCTTTTGGAATATGAAAATGTTCTTTTAACTTATTAAGCATAGAGTTATGTATTTTTTTTTTTTTTGAAACCAAAAGGAGTTGTATTTATTTTTCTTTGACCATTTGTATTTTTATTTTTTTCCAATAAAAATATAGAACCAATAAACCCAGGCTTTTTAGACGAGAAGGTTCTCGTCTCCGAAGAAGGAGGGGGTTGTAACGTATCATTCCATTACCTACTACCACTTCCCTACTAAAATACTTCATGTAAGATTTTGCACCAGTATGTAGTGTACTAGCAATACATCAATTTATTCATACTATCGTTTCCATACTAAAGTACTTAATGTACGACAAAATTACATACTACCTTTTGCGATGCCACACTGTACCAATAAGAAGTGTACTAGAATTAGGACTATAAATAGAGCTGCTACGACCGACCAAAAATCAGTCTGGTGCCGATCTTCATCGAGGCAAGTCGTGTCCGCGAGAAATACTAACAAATAAGATTACCCTCCACCAATGGTAAGGAGTCTTATTAAAAACTAACCAGTTGCTGGATTTATCCGTTGACAGCCGGATTCGCCGAATGTTGATTTTATAATGCTATCTTAAGATTCAACTGACAATATCTCAAGGACAACCACACCAAAGATGAATAAAAGTGTTGTCTGATTGTCACAGTTCTAGAGCAAAGTACGCCTTATAAACAACGACAGTCAATCACCGCGATCCTGCCTTCCGATCGAGCTGAAGGATTTATGCGAACATTTTAAAAACCTCACAAAGGACAAGTTTGCTACGAGCTTCCAATTTGCTATCCTTTTTCAGGTGGATGACGCCTTGGACGCCCCGTTCTGTATCTTAGAGGTAAGAGCAGTATTGGATGAACTGAAATGTAACAAAGCTCCAGGATCCAACGGAATACCGACGAAATTTTACAAGTTCAGCACACCTACATTCATCGAACACTTTATTCTAGCGCTTAACCAGGCTAATGAACACGGATGCATACCAAATTATTTTAAGGATTCCATCGTCACTCCCATATTCAAGAAAGGTGACCACACTGACCCTGCAAACTATAGAGGAATATCCTTGCTGAACACATCAATGAAAATTCTTACAAGGCTTCTATATAAAAGACTCTACGGTTGGGTTCAAGTAAATCATATCCTTGGTGAGTCTCAAGCCGGGTTCCGCAAAAATTACTCAATCATAGATCAAATCTACTCGCTCACATCCATTGCGGACATTTTCATTAAAGATAAAAAGAAGTTGTATGCCTTCTTCATAGATTTTAAAGCGGCCTTCGACACCATCGACAGAAAAGCTCTGATGCTTAAACTTTACAACAAGGGTGTTTCAACAAAATTTGGACACATTTTGGAAAATTTTTATGAATCGACAACATCGGTAATCGCATTCAACAACGATGTAGCGGAATCATACGAAGTGGAAATAGGAGTAAGACAAGGTTGCAACTTAAGCCCTCTTTTGTTTGCACTCTTCATAGACGACATGGAGGACGATCTACAGGGTGGAGCAAAAGATCTTCTAGTTAAATCCTTAAAATTCGCCGATGACATTGTGATACTTGCTGAAACGCCTGAAAGTTTCCAGTTGATGATAAACAGAATAGCTGCATACTGCTACAAATGGAGGCTTCAGGTAAACCTCAGTAAATCCAAGGTTATGATCTTTCGTAACGGTGGAGGCCCAAACTGTCGCAACGAAAAGTGGAGATTTGATAGTAAGGAAATCGAAGTAGTAAGTGACTATAACTACCTAGGAGTAAAAATATCAAGAAATCTGAATCTGAGAAACCACATTGTGGAGAAACTGCCGCACAAGTATGGGGTCACAAAGAATTCAGTGAGGTGGAACATCTTTTGAGATATTTTCTAAAGAGAACTTTGAGGCACTTTGAACTTTGAGAACAATACTCCAAATCACATTCTGATGCTCGAGACGGGTCTTCCTCCTTTATTCATTTCGACACTCAAAATGCAAGTAGACTACATATTGAAGACGTTAACCATGAACGAGAACAGGCTGCCCAAAAAAATAACTATGGTCATTTTAAGAAGGAAGTTATCTTGGTTCGAGAGTTGGAGCAACTTAGCTACTTTTTGTGAACGTCAGCTTACTTTAAACGAAAATAGGCCAGAACAATCGAAAGCTGAACTTTATGATCTCATAAGTGCAGTTGATGTGAAGAAAAAAGAGGAATTCGTTGCAAGAGCAAGAGAGTCAACAAGCAGATGTATTTACGCAATGCTCGATTACAATCTTTCAACCAGAAGTTATTTCAAGGAAAGTACTCAACCGACCTCATGTCACTGGTTTTAAAAACAAGAGGAGAGTTGCTGCCGCTCAACTTTATGCCGCACAGAGAGGAACGCCCGGAAATCTGCAATCTGTGCAACCAAGGAGAAAGGGAAAACAACTACCACTTCCCTTGCAGATGGAATCTCGGAGGAGTGTTTTCGGGAAGAGTTTACTCAGTGAAGATGAAATGATAACCATTCTCAATGGAGATGATTGGAAAGTTCTGTTTCAATTTGTCAAGCTTGCTCTTTCATACAGAAAAAAAATTATAGATGAACTCTTTTAAATAAAAAAAATTACTTAAAATTTACTTTAAAGTTTATATTGTCAACTGGCAGACGGCTTAGGCCATGCTCTAAAAATGTTAGTTTATTATTATATATACTTATAATCTGTGTAAGGTCTAAAGTAAAATAAAGCATTTGTTAATCTATCTATGTAACAACTAACTGTGTTCGGAGCTTCAGCTATTCAAAAAGTCCCATTCTATTCCTCAAACCAATTGTCAAATTCCCCAATTTCGAATTTGATTGCAGTTTTGACATAGTGACTAGTATCACTAATTTGAAGCAGACTAGGTACCCTTTTACTCTCAATCGAGGCTAGTGTAATGTAAACTTGAACATCAGAAGAAATGAGGCTGTGTCTCAACTCCCCCTGAATTTATCCATAGTTGTTCTAAAAAGCTTACGAACAAAATTTGACGTCTCCGGCCAAACTCGACAACGTGGTAATGAGGGTGAGGAAAAAATTGAGCATAGAAAGCCCAACAAAAAAGTTTAAGAAAATAAGGAAATACATAACTTTTGGAGTTCTAAAACTTCAACGAACATGTTTCCATAAATGATGATCAAACAACCTTTTCAAGATACATAATTATTGTATGTACACAATTTCTTCTTTATTTTCAAAAAGACTTTTATATTCAGTTTTCTATTTAAACATTCATCATCAATGATTTACATAATCCTTATATACATTTCTCATTTCTCTTAAAACATTGTATATAGAATTAAATTTAACTTAATTATCTTGTCTAACATAATTAATATCATTTTCCTAAAACCAACAAAGTTGCCGCTCAATTTTTAAACTTATTTTTAATTTAAGACAATTTATTCCATCCAACACGTACGTATTTTAAATTTATTATTTTATTTAATACATAATTTTACACATCAGTATTTTTTCTTATATAAATAATTCACGATTTTTGTCTAAGCTATTAGTGCAGATTTTTTAATTTAGTTGAGTGTTTTTTGTTTGTCGTATAAATGGATGATTACTATTTTGTTTTATTTTCTTAATTGAACCGTTTTGCTGTTCATTTGTACAAATTACAATATTTATTTTTAACTAGACTACCAAGTTAATATATTCCGTCTCTATTCAATTTTTGTAACTCTTGTGTAAATACTCGTAAACTATCTTCCTAGCATTTTTTCTGTTTGTGCATTCTGTGTGTAAGTTCTTATTTGCATTGTAAACATTTATTTATTTTTATTTAATACTTAATGTTTAGTTTTCCTATAAATATATTTCTTTATTTTTATTTCTGCTAAATTGTGTAAATATAAGTATCAATACTTTTTTATTAAATATTTTCATTTAATTTCTTGTTTTTTTTTACAAATTGCGTGGTCCCTTGTGAACCCATTGAAAGTACTTTATTGAGTACTTTGCAATAAAATAATTCTTACACAAATAAAATTTATATTTTTTTATTAATTATATTTTTCTTCTTTTTATAGTTAAATTGTAAACAGTATAGAACTCAAAAGAAAAGTTGTATGTATAATAGTTCAAGTGACAGGTACAAAATGCAACTTAACATCTTCTCACATATATTTATTTTATTACATAAGTATATTATTTCTCTTCAATATTTTTATTTTTTAAAACATGAAATACTTAACAACAATTACAAATATTTTGTGACAGTCATTTTTACGTTATTTATAGTTTTATTCTTTTAATTTTTTTTAAGAATAAGGTTTCCGGAAGAATGGTAACAACAAATATTTTTTTTAAACTTAACAACAATCAGCAAGGAAAAATATTTTGAAGGAACTTAGAAAGAAATCAGTAAAATAAAATATTAAACTTTTAAGAGTTTAATAACACATTTAAGATATTTCTTTAACCTTAACGTCCCTAACCCCAACTTTACTCCCCCTTAAAATTTCACTCATGCGTCTAACCAGGCCCCTAAATCCTCGAATGAAGGAATGGCTTGGAAAAGAGGTGACGCTGCACATTGGTCTTAAATATCTGAATACAGCAATCATAGGGATAGAAGTTCGTGTCAAAAAACCTCCCTGGTGGACAGCAGAACTAACCAATATTAGAAAAGAAACGAGGAAGCTTTTCAATGCCGCTAAATAGGCAAGGCTCGAAAGTGACTGGGACTGTTGTAAGAGCAGTCAAAGAAAATTCAAAATAGAAACCAAACGGGCTAAACGGAGCTCGTGGAAAAATTTCTGTAGCAATATTGAGTGCACCAACGAGTCAGATATCGAAGATAAACTTGACGAGAACACCTGCCGTTAAGGCTTAATTTCCCGGTGGGCCTACCCACAATATCAGGGCTGAGGAAAGCTCCAGCCAACGCCCAGAGGCGGTACAAGTACCACCCCAGTACAATTAGCAATATGTTTAGGCATATTACTCCCCTTGCTGAGGGGCGAGGTCTATCTAACACCTCTTGCACCCTAGTGATCTCAGATGGTAACAGATCATCTAGGGGCTACTAGTTCCCGCGAATTTGGGATAACCACAGCCACCACGATACTCCCACAAGGGGGCCTACCTCATAGACAGGACCAAGTTAAACACACTGGTATCGAAGATACCAGAGAACCTGAATAACTCAGTGGGCTCCTGTCTCCCGTGGTACCAGAATATAGCTTCCGGTGGAGCTCCAACCAGCAGCTGAGGAGGAAACATGCTGGGTGGATGGGAATGCGAACAACGTAAAAGACAACAGAGAATCAGCAAATCCGCATCAAGAAGTACCTGAAAGAAAAACTCAAAAGAAACTTCATTAATAAAAATTCATATTTTAAATATTTTAAATAACAAATAACGACTATTCCTACCTACAACATATAACACCTAAATAAAAGAGAACTTAACTATCCTGTCAAATTCTCAACCTTCTTCTCCCAAATGCTTCACTGGCAAATGCCTGAAAACGCTCAGCAGTATCCCTCTAAAGAAGAACACCACTAACATCCCAGTCATTTTCAGTCCTGACTATGCCCATGGAAGGAAGATTCCTCACATCAGCATAGAGGGGACATTCTAGCAAAACATGCTTCCAATCCTCGGAAGGACTTCCGCTTGAGCAACCAGCCAACTCAGCGAGGCCCCTCTTATGCAAGAATACATTCAATGAACCATGCCCAGTCAACAAGAAGCCTGTCAGGAGAGAGAACCCAAAAACACCTATATTACAAGCCTGTTTTACCTTGGGAATGAACTCAAAAGTTACTCTTCCCACTTCGCTATTGTCCCATCTACATTGCCATCTAGAGGAAACACACCTGGCTAAAGATAGCTTCAACTCATTCCTATTCAACCTACCAAAATCAGAACACTCAGACCAATCCGTTGAGGATAAGGTCTCGCGCCTCTTTAACTTGAATGCAATAGCCATGCGTATTACTTCCAAGTCCAGAGGCGGAACGCCCGCGAAAATTTGCATCGCTTCCGTAGAAACGGTACGACACACAGGCAGCAGCACCAACGAGTCAGCAAGGTTCAGGAAAATCCTTACGAAAACTACCACTTCTGAAGGTTCCTTAATGAAACCTTACAACGGCTGGACTGAATTAGGTCGCGAAAGTCCTATTCGCGTACTCCTAGTTGAAACACACACTTCCCAGGAAGCAAACCTAGCCCTGAACGCGAATCAGGTAACTTTTTATCCTTCAAGTACGAAATCCCTACGGATTTTATTACGGAAGAAAAGTTAAACTGGGCTATTAACTCTTTCTCACCTTTTAAATCTCCACGCCTAGTTGGCATGCTGCAAAAAAGCACTCCCCACCTGATAAACATATTCCAAAGTAGCCTAAAATGGGGATATGTTCCAAAAACATGACGTGAGGTTTAAGTCGTCTTCATACCAAAAGCCGGCAAACCTAGCCACACGGAACCCAAAGACTTCAGACCTATGAGTCTTACTTCTTTTATACTTAAAACACTTGAAAGACTAAATATTGATATACATATATGTACATCCGCAGTAATTTAAAACTGGTGGCCATATCACCTTGCCAAAATGATTACACAAAGTGTAGAAGTGTAGAAACGACACTATACTGCGTAGTTAGAACGATAGAAAAGTCACTTGACGTTAAAGAATACACTCTTGCATAGTTCTTGGACATTGAAGGAGCCTTCAATAATGCAATTATTGAGAAAGCATTTAATTATCTCAAAATAGAAGAAGAAGTTATCAAATGGATCATGAGTATGCTGAAAAAAAGACAGATACATTAGCGAGCTTGGTAACGCACAGATAAAGATGTACGCATCTAGGGGAACTCCGGAAGTTGGAATTCTTTCACCGCTTCTCTGGATCTTGGTGATGAACGAGATCCTGATAAAACTTAAGAATAACGGTAGGTGTAGTAGTGATAGCTTACGCTTGAAGACTTAGCGCTATTGTCGACGGGAAAATACCTTACCACTATTAGCGAACAATTAGAAGGCGCATAGTAAAAGGTCAGCAACTGGACCAAGAAAAGCGGCCTTAAGGTAAACCCCCTTAAAACAGAACTGGGGGAAATACCAAAACTCGATGACACCACACTTAAAATTTCCGACCGAGCGAGATACCTCGGGGTTATATTGGACAAAAAACTTAACTGGGTCCAAATATCCAAGAAAGATACAGGAAAGCCATGATCACGCTCTACTCATCCAACAAGATTCTGGGTAGAAATTGGGGACCAAACTCCAAAATAGTCATGTGGATGTACATTGTACACTGCTATTGTCAAACCGATTCTAACCTACGGCAGTTTGGTTTAGTCTAGAAAGCTCTGGAGAAATCTACGAGTTTCAAAACCTTTAGCAAAGTACAAAGAATGGCTTGCATGAGTACTAGTGGTGTGATGAGGAATTACCAAATAACGGGCTTAGAAGCGATCCTCAATCTCCCCCCCCCCCCCTTCCCCCCCATTGATCTATTTGTTCAAGAATCAGCAGAAAACAGCACCCTTAGCCTCATTCAAACCAATATTTGGGAAACTAGCCAGAGAGGCCACGCTGCTATTCTTACGAAATACGTAGGTGACAATATCTGCACGGATTATAATGACCCCTTACTTAGATTTCAACAAATCATTTAGTACTAGCTTCTCCAGTAGACTATATTGAAAAAACGGATGAGCTTGAGAACACTCCACACTGGAATCACGCTATGTGAAATGAAACAAAATGTCAGTAACATTATCCTTCAAAAATCCAACGATAGATGGAATCTTCTAGAAACCTGTGTTAATACCAGGAAACTATGGCCTTGATACGATAAGAAAAGATCCGACAGGATTTTAACCCTTAATAAACCCTCTTTAAGATCCCTTTTCAGCATTATTATAGGGCATAACCTACTTGGGTACCATAAAAAGAAGATCCGGCTTAGTTCCGATGACCTTTGTAGATTTTGTGGTAATGAAGACGAGCATGAAGATACTGCTCATTTTCTTTGACACTGTCCTTCACACTGTCTTACTAGGAAGAAAACTCTTGGCAACTTCTTCTTCAACGAACTAGAGGAACTATCCGAAATCTTCTAAATCCTCTAAATGGCTAGACGAACCACATAATTCATAGGTTAGGTTATTTATTTTTCAGAAAGTTACAGTACTTCAGGGTACCACAATGGATCTACATTGATCTAAGTGTGACGATAACAACACCAACTGTCAGCCCACTTAATCTAACCTAACCTAAGCATAGCTAAAGAATCAATTTCTACTCACCGAAATTTATTTTAAATGAGCACTGCAATTGACAGTTTCAAAAAAAAAATGCCCACCGTGAAGTAATCATTACGGAAGGAGAACTTATGGTAGGTCCACACGGCACAGACTGTCAAATGTGAGTTTGTATAAATTTGGATTTAATCACCTATTAAAACGATTTTTTGTCTGCACAGACTTGTTGCGCAGACAAAATTCAATAGAAGTCGGTGTCAAAGTTTGAGGGTGTAGACAGGTATTTCTGTTAGAGATCACGTACAAATAGTAAATATTGTACGTGCTGAATTTCTTAAAGTGACCTCTTCCCTTACTGAATGGGTTTGACAAGAGTATACACACATGTGTAAAAGGAATTTATGTTTTCAGCTTCTTAGAATCTTTAAGGACCAAATTTGGTTACCGACAAAATATGAATTGCTCAAGACAGTTCCGAAGGAAATCAGATTTAAAGGAGTTTGACTTACAAATTTAACTAAGAACTAAAATTAAAAAAAAAAAAAATGATATAAAAATAATAATCACAGTTTTATAGAAATTAAATAATTTTTTAGATTTTTGTTTATTCTTTGTGAAACAGAAACTTAAATTTTTCTTTTTCATTTAAACATTTATTTTCGAGTTTCACGTAGTTGTTCCATTTGTACAAACATTGATGTATACAGAATACACTTATATATTTTTTTTTTGTTCACATAAAATAGGCACTGTGTTTAAGGCATCTACAAAGTGGAGGTAATTAACATTTACATTTATTTATTTATTTTTTGTTTTTTTGTTTAATTTATAAATCCGTTGTCTTAGAGACATCAGATTGGAATATAACACTTTGTCGACTTTTTAAATTCTTTAATTATTTTTCATGTTTTTTTTTTTTGTAAATCGAATTCAACACAACAAGTTGGGAAATTTGCAACAAATGGATAAAATTTTATAAGGGAAAGGTGTAAACAAAAATTTTTCTATCTAAAATGTTTTGTGAAATGTAAAAAAGGCATTTTTCACATAATTCCAACATTTATCATTTTTCAGTTACAATTTTTTTTTTTTAATTTTATTTTTTATCACTTTATCATTAAAACAGATACATTATGATCTTTTTTAGACAACTGGAAACCATTTTGTGCACAGCTATTGAAAGATGCAATAAATTTTGTTTGGTTATTTACATATTTTCTCTTTTTTTTATTTTTAAGCATTTATAGGAATTGACATTCAATAAATGAAATAACAACAATTTTGCATTTTTTTTTATAAAACAGTGCAAAACAAAGTTATCAACATGCAGTGTATTTGCTTATAATATTTACAATCTTTATTTACAAAATAGAAATACTAACTATGAAGATCTTATGGATTAGCAAGTTCATAAGCAAGACGACTCTCTTATTAAATTTATTTTGTTTATTTTACTTTCACATGAGAATTAATATTTTTATATAGATGTGCGGGGAAATGAGATATGCTAAGTTAAATTTAAAAAAATTGAGTAAATTTCTTGAAAAACCAAAAATTTGTTATTTATGTATTTGAACAACGATAGCAACTTAGAGATGCTTCCACCAATGTCTTTTTTCCGTCAATTCCTTTGTTTGGCTGGAGTTATTTATACATAAATGGAATTGACGGACGCAGCCTAACTGCAGTGTTAAAAATAACACAAAAACAAATTATAACAAATAAACTGAATATGTCAAAACTTTCAATAGTCTAACCTATAGGTTCTAAAATATCTAAATAATCTGAAAAATAGGAAATTAGAAAAAATGAAAGCAGAACAAGATAGCATACTTTGAGGAGCTTGTAAAAATGCATGTCTATTCATAGCAATTGATAAACAATAAAAAGTCTGCAATGGGAAACCAAAAATCAGTGGAGTTGTTAGCGCAATGCGTAGTGCATTGGCTTCACAACTAGCTGGGTTGGGTTCAAATCCCAAAGTGAACTCAAAAAGTTTTTCGATTGAAATGAAAAATAACTAGACAGCATCACAAATAAAGGAGTCTGATGATCGGCTTGGCACCAGTGAAATAGGAATTGACGGAAAAAAGACATTGGTGGAAGCACCTCTAAGTTGCTATCGTTGTTCAAATACATAAATGGAATTGACGGACGCAGCCTAACTGCAGTGTTAAAAATAACACAAAAACAAATTACAAATTATTTGTTGTTACTTTACAACTTATTTAAACAACTTTATAGAATGTGTGGTCTGCTTGTTCCAGTAGGAAAAAAATCGAGAATATTCAAAAAATAAACAAGAAATAACGAATATTCTTGAAAACTCATAAGTCATAACCAGCTTTTCTGTAAAATACCATGTACCATGTACGGCATCGCAAAATGACTTTCTCCGGAGTTGTCCATCTTGGCTTATACGAAATAGGTTTTTTGCCAGTAACATACCATCTTGGTTTCTAGCATTATATTATTGTGTTGCAGAGAGGTTTAAGATGCTCACTCAGTACGTTGGATAGGATTTTGTATGCAACGCGGACTTGTTATATTTCAGCTTTTGGATGGCTCCTTCTACCTTTTCTGTACTGGGGGCTGGGACTGGGTCTTTATTGACTGTGTTCGCTTCTCATTCAGCAGCTATTGAAAGTGCTACTTGAAAACATCCACAATTCCTTGTGCTTCAGTGAATATGTTTCCTTCACTGTTTCGAAGAGCCCGCTTCTGAAACTAGAAGCTGATTGCTTGGACCTTTTAAAGAAACGTAGGGTGTTGTTCTTGGCCCGAGACTCTTCTAGATCTTTGAGCTGAGAAACTGCGGATGATCTTTTATTCCTTCACAGGGTCTTACTCATTTCTCCTTTTTGTTCGGTACTCTTCTCTTGCTGCTCTTGTTTTCCGTCGCATCATTTGCAAAAGTGCATTTTCCGTCTCTGTTTCCAATGTCGCACATATCATTATACCACGGTGGTCTCGGATACATTTTAAATTATTTCGCGATATTGGTTCCACACTTCCACAAGGTGTTGACATCTGTGGTATTTGGGAGGACGGCGGAGAGTCGCTCACTCCATGCCATCTTGGTGTAGTTTCGGATCAAAATTAAAAGTTCACGTAAAACAAAAAAAAACGGATATAACCTCAAAATTAAGAACAACACAAAATAAACCAAAGAAAAACAAAACAAAATTTTCTTAATAAATTTGTTTATTTTACATATCATAAGCTTACTCTTATAATTTTCACTTTAAAACAAAAATTTAACCTTAAATTAAAAAAATAAAAATAAAACTTAAACAAATATTATTAAATGATAATCACTAGTACACAAATCAGTGCAAATTGAAACACTAAAAATATTTAATAATAATTCTCCATTGTTTTTTTGAGTATCAATAACATTTTCGTTTCTCTTGCTGTTTTTAAGGTAAAATTAAAAAAAAAACGTTATTTTTAAATAAGAAAAAATTAAAAACATAAAAATTATGAAAAAAATGAATTTGCTTATAATATGGCGACCAGAAGTTTATGAATCTACAATTTATACCTTAAAGTTTATTAATATTTATTTTATTTTATTTATTTTTTGTTAATAACGAACACAAACCTACTTTCATGGTATTTTCAACTGAGCTAAAACAATTTTTATAAACTATTTATTTTGGATATTTTTTTTCACTACATCATGCTTTTTTTTTAAATATGGCAATCAGGAAAAAAACTAAATAACTTTTAATATTTTGTGTCATCGCTCAGTTTTTTTTTTCTTCTAAATAAAAAAAAAATATTGCGTTTGATTAATTTGAAAAAAATTAAAAATTAAATTATATGAACTATTGCTGAGAAATCTAAGTACGATTGCACAAAATCTTTAGCTTGAAATTAACTTTTTTTGTAAATTTTTTAAATTAAATTTAAATTTTTATTTGTTCTTGTTTTTTAGCCATTTAAAATTTAAAGCTGTTAACCTGAACCTGAAGAAGATCTGGCTTGAGACTCGCTGCCATGTCCATAATATATACCTTAAAAGAGGGTCACATGTATTGGAATTAAACGTTTTAGTAATTAAACGGATCTAACCACAATGGGAGGGTGACTTGGGCACCTGAGTACTCGAAAACTTGGATCCAATAAAATAAAAATTAGGTGGCTTTAAAAAAATTGATCGAGTCCTTGAGTAAGAAAAAAACAACATTTTTTGTTTATAAAATTGATGTATTACTTTCAGGCTAAATGTATTTACAAAAACAAAAAAAAAGTAAAATTAATTATTTTTATTTTTTATGAAATTTTTTTAGAAGAAGAACAAATAAAAACTTAAATAAAAAAATTCACTGCTTCAATCTGAATAGCTATTGTGTTATTTTTTTGTAATGGTATGTAACTATTTACAGTTCTGTTTTTTGTTTTTATAACTTCTACGTTTTTTTTTATTTTAAAAACTTAATTTATTTTTAATAACTATTTCTATATATAAATATATCTTTAATTTTTAACTTTAACATTAAATAGATATGACACGATTGATTTTGTTTTGTATTTTTTTTGTTTCCTTTTGGAAAATATTTTTTTCTTGTATACGTATATATATATAATTGATTTCGAATGTCAAAATATACATTTTCTCTATATATATGTGTATGTATATATTTTTTACTTTAACCTTAATTTTTTATCTATTTTCTTGTTTTTAATTTAACGTGGTTTTGTTTGTAAGAAGTGTACAAAATATTTTGTTGTTTAATTTTTGTTTTTTTAAATTAAAAATATGACTTTTGTTTTGTTGTAATTCTATGCTATTTTGAAACAATGACACCGTTGCTGGTAGGCGTGTTCGAACTAACATTGTGATGCTGCTGCAAAAGTTGATGTTGCTGCTGCTGTTGTTGCTGATGGTGATGGTTGTGAAGGAGGTGTTGTTGCTGCTGTTGCAATTGTTGCTGTTGTTGCTGATGAATGTGATTTGAGTAATTTGCCTCCGAATTACTATGCGATCGCTTTTGCGGCAGCATCAACTGGGCTTGATATGAACTCAGCCCATGGTATTGATTAGAATAGCTTGAGAAATTTCCTTGCAACTGTTGGCTGCCGCCACCACTATTTCCTCCGTTTTGAACGCTGCCGTTGCCGCTATTGTTGCTGTTGCTGTTACTGTTGCTGCTGCTATTGCTGCTGCCAAATCTATTTGACGGCTATGGTGACCATCCACCAGAGATGCGTGGTCGCTTGTGGGGCTGATTGGGAGCATCATAGTCAGATAGTTGGCTGCTCATGCGCAAATCGGGCGACGGTGCATTCGTCGGAGTCACCGAACCTGTGGTGAAGATTAGAAAATCTGTTAAAGTATTAGTTAGATGTGAACTGAATTTTTATAAATTTTGAATTGGGATTCCACAAAATGTTGTCTCATTTTTGTGGTCATTTTTAATTTTATTGTCAAGCAAACACGCACACAGTTGCCTTTTTTTTTAACTTTTTATTGGTTGCAGGAAGCTTCAAAAAATAAATAATGTTATGTTTGTTGTTTTTTTTTTTAGTAGAACAAATACAGCACTAAATGTTTAAAATTACAACAGAAATAATAGAAGTAAACACTACATAAGGAGGGTTTGTTCGATTTTATTAAATGAATGGTAAATGGGTTAGTTTAAAGTTTAATTTTAAGACAAAATAAAGCAATAAAATTAAGTATTTCTTTTCTATTTTATTTAAATGAATATTGTTTGTTTTTTCTTGTGTACAAAAATTATATAAATTTTAAATAATATTCAATTCTGGTTGGTATGATATGAAATTGGAACTAACACGTATCAAATGAACAGTTTAAAAATAATAAAAAAAATATGTAGCATTTTAGGAATATTGTTTTTTTGTTTAAGAAATAACTAAAAATAAAATAAAAAATTGTTAGCCAATTTACCGGCAAAATTCCAAAATCTAGAACTAGGACCCAGTTGGGAGCGACAATAGCCATCATATTTGTCTTGAACTAAGTATTAGAAAATAAAAACAAAGTTGTTTTTCAATGTTAATTTTATTTGTTCTGTTTTTTGTGTTGTTGTTGTTTTTTTTATTTATATTTTATTAAGTGGGGAAATTATATTTTGTTTTTCTAATAGAATAATGTTGGATGTGTATATTGTTTTACTTATTTTTTCTGTGTTACTATTTTTAAACTATAAAACTGGGTTTTTAAATTGGCTATGGAACTATTAAATAATAAAAAAAATATTAATTAAAATAAAATCTAAAGGCTAGTTAAGCATTTTTAAGAAAACAAAATTTAATGTCTTACAAGGAAATATTTTAAGCTACCAAATCTACATTTGCTTTTAATTATTATTCCAAATATTTGAATAGTTTAATTTCTAACAGTCAATAATGAAAAACGCATCTTCTACGCCTATTTCAAGGTTAACTAACCCGTGGAATAAGAGTTAATCCATAGAGAAACATTTTTCATTAATAAGTGACGTTTACCCAAATTTGTTGATACTTGATACCACAACCGATTTGTTGTTGACAATTCATGGCGCCATCTAATTAACTGTCAGAAAAGTAGTTTTTTTTTATTCCTTCGCTAAACGACCCTCTACGGTGGAATAAGTAAGTAAACCTCAGCTAAGAGCAATTTTATTTTATTTAAAGCATTTTCCACAAAATAAGAGTTAATCCTTCGCTTAATTCGTTGTAAAACTATTTTTGGGTCCAATATTAGGCAAATCTAAGCATTTCTAAAAAAAATCGGTTCGGTTTTTCAGTAATGGTTTAGTCATAAGCAAACAGACTGAAGTTATAAAGAGATAAAGGTGCTAGTGGGTTGAGGTGAGTAGGCGGCGGATCAATCAAAACGTAGGATTTGCGGAAATGTCAATTGCTATGAGTCACTGGTCTGGTCGGGAGCTTACCGCGCGTTTGCGGTGTAGCAATATTTGAAGTGCGGTGAATCATTGATACGTGTGAGTCGCACTTTTTGTACTCATTTTAATATTCGACGATCGAGCACACAACTTATCTAGTCGTGGGTACAACGATTCAGGCAAGAAGGCACAATGATCAGTAGACCTATTCGATCATCAACATCAGTAACAACGCCAGAACATGTGTCTCAAGATCGAAATGAAATTATTCGAAATCCGCGTAAAACGATAAGGAAGATTGCAGCCTCCACAGAAATAAAAAAAATCAACGGTGCATGTTATTTTGAAGAAGAAATTAAAGCTCCACCCCTACAAAATGCAAGTAGGGTGTCGATGGAAAGGTTAAGGACAGTTTTTCCGAATAAACTGATCAGCAAGTACGGAGACATTCCATGGCCACCTTAGTCACGCGATTTCGTTTTATGGGGATACCTCAAATCAAAGGTTTACAATAACAATCCCCGGACAATTCAGGAACTGCATGAAAATATCCGTAATGAAATTGAAAGCATTACTCCAGCCCTTTGTCGTAGCGAGTGCTGACAGTTGATGTCGTTACCGTCACACATAGATCAATACAGGTCCATTGTGATACCCGTGAGTATTGCTACTCAAGCTAATAAAAACCTATGTTTTCAGTTAATCAAGCCATTTAGAGGCATTGACGAAGTTCAGAATGTTAGTAGATACCTGAATTACTAGTGAGTTTTTCTAAGTCCCCGAAGAAATAATTGCCGTGCAATTTCTGCCTTTAGTGAGGGAGTTCGGGGCAGTGATATAGAAAGTGCGAAGTGTCTTCATGCACTATGTCCGATAATTATGCTTACAAGAGACCGAAGTGATCTCTCGTGTAATTGCATAATTCTTTCCGTTCTTTGTTTGTTAAAACAGGGCCAGATTGTTCTTGTAATTCCGCAGGTATCAAGAAGGTTCCACCTTTCATCGGCCTTAACAGTTATTCTTTTTGAGATTTCCTGCTTTAAATAACAGGGTGGGCTGCGGACTAGCTGAGCTTGGCTTAAGTCAAGCGTTGATCCTAGCGTTGCTAATTCATCGGCAATCTCGTTGCCTGGTATACCGCTGCTGTGGCCTGGGTCCCAGAGTCTAATGTTATGCTGTACGCCAAGAACCTTAAGCTCTTCGCGGCAACATGAAACAAGCTTTGATTTTACCTCAGTTGCAGTCATGGCTATCAATGTAAAAGGTGATATCAGCCCGTGGTATCGCCATCATTAATACCTGTTTAGAAGCTGTTGTTATTGCCAGCACCTCCTCTTGGAAGACACTACTGTAGTCTGGAAGCCTAAGCGAGTCGGTTAACTTGAGAGATTCAGAATAGAAGCATAACCCTACACCAGTATCCATCTTAGAGCCATCAGTATAGATAGCTATTGACGACTCACTGGAATATGGTATGTTATCTGTCCATTCCTCTCTGCTTGGAATGGTTTGTGAAAATCAAGTTCGGGTATTTTATAGTCTGTTGTAGTACTATGACCCATAACTTTATGGAGGATCTGAAACTTTTTCCAGACTTTAGTCTGACTAAGTCTCAAGGCACTTTTAGCTCCAGATTCTGGAACAAAGAGGCCTAGGAGTTTTGAATTAAGAATAACTTCCAGTCCCGCAGTTGGAGTGGATCTCATTGCCCCTGTAATGACTGTGTACGCAAGTCTTTGAACTTTTTGTCAAAGTTTTGACGTTCGTGCTCTTTTCTAAAGCTTCCCACCAAACCAGATTACCGTGAGTTAGTTTTGGTCTAATTATTGCCGAATACATCCATCAGATAATTTTAGAGATTGGTCACCAGGTTTTCCCGAAAATTCTATTGCAGGAGTAAAAAGCGATCGACGCTTTTTTGTATTTATCTTTGGGGTTCAGACCCCAGTTTAGTTTTTTATCTAAGATCACACCGAGATACTTTGCATGATCAGAGATTTTAAGAGGACAGCCAATTGAAGTTACTTTAAAATCGGGCACTAGTTCTGTCTTAAGCTAGTCCTAATCGACAAACTTGTTTGCCGAACATGCTTGTGCGTGCTTTAAATTTGTCGTGTAGGGGATGGTTTGCCAACTGTTCGCTGTTGGCAAAAATTTTCGATTTTCTTGTGTTCGTCCGTTTCGTTGTTTGCCATGTAGGGAGATGTTCGCGAACAATTCTCATTTTTTCTATGAGATAACCATAAGCGCAATGACTTGGTTCTCCTTTTAACACATCTTCACACTTTCAAGAATCAACACGAAATGATGTTCGCCAATTATGTGTTTGCCGTGTAGGGAATAACGCAAACGAGCATGTTTGGCAAACGTGTTTGTCGTTTAAGGCTACCTTAAACTGGCTAGCTGGATTGACTGTTAGTCCACAGTTCCTAGTCCATTTACTCACCAACGAGAGGGCATATTCGGTCTGTTCACTGATAGTGGGTAGGAACTTGCCAGTCGCTAGTATTGCAAAACCATCAGCGAAGACTATTATTTTAACTCAACTTGATTTCAATTTAGAGAGTATGCCGTTAATGACGAGAACCCAGAGAAGCTGTGAGAGAACTGTGGTGTGCCCCTGGATGTGGATACTCTCACCCTTTCTTCTGCTAACTCAGAGTTGATTTGTCTCTTCCTTGTGGTCGGTCAAAGCTTGCTTAACTGTTTCACTCTTCACGTTATTGAAGACTCCTTCAATATCCAAGAACGTTGCAAGGGTGTATTCCCTGTCATTAAGTGATTTTTCGATGTCGCTGACAACATTGTGCAATCCTTTCATCGCGTTTTCCTTTTGTGTATTTGTTGAGCTTCTAGAAAATAACGACAACTTCTAACTGATGAACGCAGTCTTGTCTGGGCAAATATATTTAGCTCAGCAACATTCAATTAATGCCCCTTCGCACTTTCAAATGAATTTTATTTCTAATTTATTTAAATGATGAATAAAGCTAGAACGAAGTTCGACGGGTAAGCTAGTATTTTTTTTTTAATTCACATTTTTTATGGTGTACTCAAATCTAAGTGCTTCTAAGTTCTAACCCTCCCCTTAAAATGTTAATATTGTCATCTCGTTTTCACCCGTTAAAAGAGTTTCATAAAGAAATAGAGTTTCTTGTTTAATTAGTTTAGACAAAATTTCATGCCACTGAAAAGTATTAGAAAATTACAACTTGTTTAAAGAGAGCAGCAAAGACTAAACCAAAAAAATTAGAATTTCAAAATACTAATCCAATTTTATTATTTTGCACAGCAAACTAAAACAACAAGAAACAAAAAAGAGCTCAGCTGTTAAACTCAATTAAAACAAAAAAGCAAAACTCAAAACGAATAAAAATGTCCGATATTTACCTGGTGTGGGTGTGAGATGACCTGTGGACGATGGCCTGGACGTTGACATGACCAGATGCTGCTGTGGATGACTTAGAACACTTAAATTTGTCGCAGATGAATTGTGCCCACCGCTGCCGTTCGAATTCGAGCCCCCTCCTCCACCGCCACCACCTCCACCGCCACCAGCTATCACAGCTGCTGTATTCATGGTCGTAATAGAGATGGCACCACTGGACGATTGGCCCAGATGTGAACTAGAATGCTGCTGCTGTTGTTGTTGCTGCTGTTGCTGTTGTTGTTGTTGCTGTTGCTGCTGCTGGTGCTGCTGATGCTGGCTGGACGAATGCCCTCCGCCCTGGCCAGAAGATAAATCTCTGGGCGGTGACACTGGTTCGGATTTCACCTTAATTGATATCGGCGATGTGGCGGGTGGTGGGGTACTATTCGATACAGCTAAATGTGGTAAACTATGTTAACGAAACGAAAAAACACACAACTCAATAAAATATCAATATTGGGAGAGTCAATTGAATCCATACCTATGTTGTACTAAGCCCTGATGGGTGGTGGTCCACGATGACAGGCTCATCACGTCCGAGGAACTCATTGAAAAATCTTGCGGAAACGAATAACTAGTGAGGGCTGGTATTGGAGTTTGTAGTGTTACCACCGGCGTATTTAATGATGTCTGATTATGCCGTTGCTGATGATGTATTAGAAATGTATTTTTTAATGTTTCTGATTGGAAGTGTTGTTGTGATAATTGTGATTGAGATTGTGAACTCACGTCTGAATAGCCAATATCATCTTGACCTGACATATTTGGAGCGATTGTTGGCGTTGGTATGACAACACGTAGATTGGAAGCTCGGCCATTTTGTCCGCCTGGCGATTGTTGTTTGTGTGATATGTGATGAGATGCTGTTTATTAAAAAATTTATTGTTTTTGATTTTTGTTGGAATTTTGAGTTATTGTAGCATGCAGCAATAAAAACAAGTTAGGAATGTTAATGGATTAAAATGGGATTGTAATGAGAGGAGCTAAAAACACAAGCAAAAAGGTAAATTAAGGAACGAAAAACTATTCAGTGCAAATTTTTTTTTTTCAATTTTCATTAATTCAGCTTTTATGGCAACCCTGTGTTGCAAATATTTGTTTCCTTATTTTCGATAGATAGAGCTTCGAAAAACCTTTCTTGCGACATGTCACTTGATGGGTGTCAGAGCAATATTTTGTTTGTTAAAAATGTTTACAAATGAAATTTTGTAAAAAAATTTGTTTAATAGATTAAGGCCCTATTCATACAAATGAATAATTTTTGTATTCTTAGCATTCCAGTGGTAACCAAGTTCCATTCTGAGCTCTGAGAGCGGAGATATTTGAATTTGAAGAATTTGTTCACCAGCGTTGTTATACAAATTTCATGAAATATCTTTGTTGAGGAATATCTCGGTTACCAATGGTCGTACAGGAATTTCGCTTTCAGTGATAGATAAAGGAGATTTTAACCTTTGTTTTTTGCGACATTATTTGTTTTTTGTATAGTACTAATTATTTAAGTAAATTGTAGATGAATATCATGAATTTTCAAAGCCAATTGAGGGCAGAGGGTTATTAAAAAAGCAAGGGAATACAAAGTTAACAAAACTGAATGATTATTTTTCTAAACAAATTTACTAACTTATTTTTCAAAACCATGCAATATTACTAGTTCACTACTAAGGGAAATCTAGAGCATTATTTAGGTGGAATATCTTGAAGCGTTATAGGTATTGGAAGTTTCTTGTTATTAATTTTTGAAGCTTTGGTTTTTTTTTTCAGCAGGAATTAAGGTTGGACGAAGTGGGAGGGGGTGGGTAACAAAACTACCATGCTTACATTTATTATTATTTTGCCCACCTATGCCAGGACTAGGACCCGGACTTGGGGATCCACCAAGTGGTGAATGCGAATGAGGATAACCATTGGACATCTCCAGCATTGATGCAGATGGATAAACTGTGAATTTCAATTATTTTTGTTTTTATAGATATTTTAAGCATCTTTTTAAGCTTCTATTTTGATTTTTTGTTCGTAACTCTTTTATGTGAGGGATATGAGCAATATCCCAAACTAAAAAGAAACACTCACACAACCAAATATATAAAGAACAACGATCAAACAAAAAATATAACCATGAATGTGTATGAGTGTGAACGATAACAAAAATCATATAAACAAAATATAACAATGATGAGATAAAAAGCAAACTAACTTATTAATGACATCCCACCTGAATCCGTTTCCGAACTCGATGGTCTTGGGCTGATGTTTGTGTGTGACATTTGGGGGCTGGCCTGTAGCATTGCCCCACCATAACTATCGCCAACTGGCATCGAAACTGGCAACGTATAATTGGGATTTGTCATATTACGGGCTCCGCCTGTCATTTGGGTGCGTTGCATGACCATTTGAAAGTCCTCTTCGATTTTATTGTATTTGGCTTCGGTCCGGGGTGTTAGCGTGTAATCGGTTTCTTGTTCGGGTGAATCGGGTGACATTACTCCGTTCTTGTTTTCCTTCTTTATTAGCACCTGTAAGTGTCAGTGGACAGAACTCACTACGTAATGGCAAAGGTTTTCAAATATATTGCTTATGGCACACAGCGCTGCTTTTTTGGAAGCGTTAGTTTGTTTTTGGTAACCAAAACCGCTTTGGTCGGTAAGTTTGTTTTCAAATACTTAGAAGCAACAATGTGAGGCTTTGAAAATCGGCGGTTTATGTTTTATCATTAAAAGAAGCAAAACAAAATTAAAATAATAAAAAAATATTGTTAAAAGCGAAGGAGAGTTGTGTTTCTGTTCCAAACAATTATCATCACAAAAGCCATGAATAACAAAACTCTTTGAGTAAGTATTTCAATTATTGGAGTTTTGTTATGCAAATTGTTTATGAAATACCAAGTAAGTGGCCTTTTGATTTTGAACCCTGAGGAGGAACAATTTTCATTGCTTCTCATCCACTGTCTCCTCGGCCT
The DNA here is from genome assembly GCA_943590905.1 of Sphaerophoria taeniata. NCBI lineage: Eukaryota > Metazoa > Arthropoda > Insecta > Diptera > Syrphidae > Sphaerophoria > Sphaerophoria taeniata. The sequence continues at coordinate 4,030,341 of OX016540.1, forward strand.
TATTAAACATTCAAGCGGATATTCATAACTTATTCAAATTTTTTATTTCCTTTGTTCAAAGTACACCACTGTCTTATTTGAATTGGTTACTTCTTTGCTTGGTTCTTATTTTGTTTAATTTTTTAACAAACTATCGTCTTATAAGCTTTTTGTTAATTTGATGAAAACAACAATCCAGAAACACAATCTTCTTAAATAAAAATAACACAAAACTGAACAAGTCTTTGTTCGGAATATTTTTTCAAAAACCAAAACAAAAATGCATCAAGAAAAATATTATTGATTTATATTTTCATTGCCAACACATTGCCGCTCAACATAATGTACCTCTATTATATTTTTGTTTGTCAACGATTCATGTGGCTCATTGTATTCGGTGTATTTCAGCAAAACTTTGTCCATATCCGTGCTGGCATATTGATACAATTTGTTGCTGGACGAAAAAATAATCAATGCAATCTCACAATCGCACAGCACCGATAGTTCGTAGGCCTTCTTCATCACGCCGAATTTGCGCTTATTAAATGTCACCTGGAAACAAAATTGCAAAAAAGAAACAATAAAATCAGTAAAATATGTAGAAATACAGTGGTTTTTCTTTAAATTTGCAATTTCTTTATTAAAAATCAAGAGCTTATTATACAGTGGTTTTTTCTACGTGTGTCACCGTTGGCTAACAATTTTAAACTAAATGCTCATGGAATCGCTTAAAAGGCGTGCTGCCGAAGCTGTTGCGGAGACCCTCAACTGCTACAAAGCAGACATTACTGCTATCCAGGAAATGCAAAGGGATGGACCGGGCAAAAGGAGGATGAAAAACTGCGACAAGAGCAACAACAGCGGCTTTTTGGATGCAGATTCGTCGTGGGAAGCAGACTCATGCAAAAAGTCTTGAGCTTCAAATGTGTAAGCGAACGTATCACGACGCTCCAAATCAAGGCTAAATTCGGAAACACTAGCCTAATACGCGCATGTCCCCACAGAAGAGAAAAAGGACGACACCAAAGACGAGTTCTACGAGCTCCTCGAAAAAAAATAAGAGCTTTATCCTAGTTATGACATTAAAATTGTCCTCGACGATTTTAACGCAAGGCTGTGAAAAGAGGACATCTTTGGTGGAACAGCCTGCTCAACACCACTTCCGACAACAGAATCAGGCTGATCGATTTTGATGCGGGGCGAAATGTTGTGGTAGCAAGCACTTGGTTCCCATATCTCAACATCCATAAAGGAATATGGAGATCTCCTGGATCAATCAACCCTCAACCAGATTGATCACATTGCGATCGACGGAAGACACTTCTAGATGTTCGAACTTTTCGAGGAGCCAATATTGACTCGGACCACCACCTCGTCGAAGGCAAGGTTGTGCTACGAATATCCCGACAACGGCCAATGCATGCAAGAAAATTTGACGGTGGGCGGCTACAATCGCTAGAGATCGCCAAATCCTTCTCTGATCGAGTGTCAAGTAACTTTTCAAGAAGTACTATGCCGCCAACATCAAGTATCGAAGACTAGGCTCATCTTCGGCCCCGTATGCATTGATGGATAATGGAGAAGAAGATACAACAACGAACTTTACGGGTTGTACAACGACATGGACCTAGCCATAAGAGTCAAGGTCCAGAGACTTCTTCGGGACATCTTGGCCCCGTGTGCATTGATAGGGAATGGAGAAGGGTCAATGCTGGCTTACTTCTGGCATCGGCTTACTGTGGCCACGACCGGCAGTCACCGCCGGAAGAGTTGGAGACCCTGGTAACCGCTTCCAAACATCAAAAGATAGGCCTCCTGATTGGGTGCGACGCCAACGCACGGCATTCTCTTTGGGGCAGCACGGTAATTAATGAACGAGGTGAGTCACTTTTTGATTTCATTATTAACAATAATTTAAATGTATGCAATAGAGGTAGCACCCCAACTTTCATTTTTCCGAGCTCGGATAACTTCGAAGGTTGGGAAGATGTACTTGATGTTACTCTATCAAATAACAATCTGCATTCTATGGTGGAAAATTGGAGAGTCTCACTTGTGAATTCTTTTTCTGATCACAGGTGGATACTCTTCAATATAAATTTTGAGTCTGAAATTCCTCCCCCTCACAGAAATCCCAAGCCATAAATTTTGAGTCTGAAATTCCTCCCCCTCACAGAAATCCCAAAAAAACTGATTGGAAGAAATTCAGTCAAATAATTAACACGAAACTGCGTAACACACCAAATCGGTGTCCAGAGTCGGTAAGCGATCTCGAGTCTAAAGTAAAGACCTTCGAGGCAGCTTTTGACACGGCTTACAAAGTCTCGTGCCCTATTAAATACAGTCGCAAATCACTCCCTATGTGGTGGAATGAAGAACTGTCTAGTCTCAGGAAAAAGACTAGATTGATCTTTAATATTTGCCACAAACACAAATTTTACCAACCGTACAAAGACTGTCTAAGAGTATATAAGCGAGCCATTGCCAATTCTAAACAGCAAAGCTGGAGAGATTACTGCCACAAAATAGAAAACATAAAAGAATCCGCCAGGCTTAGCAAGATTCTATCGAAAGACCATTGTTGTCCTTCCTTTCTTAAAAAGTCTGGCGATTCCTGGGCAGCCTCTCCTGCAGAATCCCTAGAACTGCTGTTGGCGGCGCATTTTCCGGGTTGTGAGAATAACAACCCTCAAACTCTTAACTCTAATGGCGTGTCGACGGCGGATATAGAACACATCGATACCTTGATAAATAAGGAAAATATTGCTTGGGCAATCAACACATTTTCCCCGTATAAGTCTCCAGGCCTGGACGGCATAATGCCGATCATGCTTCAGAAAACGCAATTTCTGGCGATTCCTTGGCTGGAGATGATCTTTAAAGGATGTCTCTGTCTAAATCATGTTCCCGAGTCTTGGAGACATGTTAGAGTGAGTAGTTTTTATCCCGAAGGTCGGCAGGCGAGGGCATGAATCCGCGAAGGATTTTAGACCAATAAGCCTTACTTCCTTCGTGCTTAAGACAATGGAGCGCATCCTTGATTACCATATCAGAGGCATTCTAGATGTATGTCCTCTTGAGAGTTCTCAACACGCTTACCTTAAGGGCAAGTCTACGGAGACAGCCCTACATGAGGTAGTGCGTACAGTTGAAAAAACCATACATTACAAAGAATTTACTCTCGCTACCTTCTTAGACATAGAAGGAGCTTTTAACAACGTCTTAACAGAATCTATTCAAGAATCACTAGTTGACCAGGGTGTAGAGGACTACATTCGAAACTGGATTGTATCCATGCTCAGTGATAGAAGAATTCAAGCTACCTTAGGTAACACTTACCTGACCAGGCGCGTAAGCAGGGGAACACCTCAAGGGGGTGTTCTGTCCCCCCTTCTTTGGCTTCTGGTCATGAACAAAATTCTCATTAAACTGGAAAGATGTGGTGATATTGGTATCAGGTAAGTTCACTTCCGTGATTAGTGAGATTACGGAGATGGCATTGCTAAAAGTTAGCAACTGGGCTACAAGCTGTGGCCTGGGTGTCAATCAAAGCAAAACTGAACTGATGCTCTTTACTACCAAAACAAAAGTACCACCCTTCACCCTCCCTCGCCTCAACGGTGAAACTCTTTCCTTGTCTTCCAGCGCCAGATATTTGGGAGTAATACTTGACCCAAAGTTAAACTGGAAACTTAATATCGAAGAAAGGGTCAAAAAAGCCAGCATAGCTTTCTATGCCTGCAGTAAAACTTTTGGGAAGAAGTGGGGCTTGCAATCGAAGATAATCTTGTGGACGTATACAGCCGTGGTACGTCCAATCTTGACCTACGGTTCGATTGTTTGGTGGCCCGCACTCAGCAAAGCCTACAATATAACTAAATTAAAAAAGGTTCAGAGCACAGCTAGTGTTGACTCCACTGGAGCTTTGCGCTCATGTCCATCGGACGCCCTTAACGTTTTTCTTTACCTCTTACCAATAGACCTGCATATCAAATATCTAGTATCTTGCAGCGCGTTGAGCCTTAGGGAATCGAATAGTTGGTATTCTAAGCCCTATGGTCATAGTAATATTACTAACCTCATTCCAGCTGACATCTTTTCGACAGAAACCGACTACTGCACCCCTACTTTGGACCTCAGTGCGGATTTTAAAGTTATCATCCCATCTCGAAATGAATGGGATGATGACTTAGTGACGAGAGGCTTCGACACAACTATTTTCACTGACGGCTCGAAGATGGAGTGTGGGGTCGGTGCAGGAATTTTCTCCGAGTCTTTAAATGTTTCCAGGTCTTTGCGACTTCCTGACTTTGCTAGTGTTTTTCAGGCTGAACTACTCGCGATCAAGGAAGCATGCAAGTTACTAAAACTAGATCCAAATCAAAACCGCAATACAGCTATTTTTTCGGACAGTCAGGCGGCTATTCAAGCGATTGGCTCGTCCACTTCATCCTCCAAATTAGTTCAACAATGCCGAAGTGAGTTAGCGGGCATGAACATTGGACTCAAGGTCACTCTCATCTGGATTCCGGGTCATAGAGGCTATGAGGGCAATGAACGTGCTGACGAGCTGGCTAGGCAAGGATCAGCCCTTCATAGCTCACTCGCGGAAAGAGTCAACATTCCTCTTGGTGCTATGAAGGGCAAGATCTTCTCAATTTTCCTCGCTGAATCAAACCACAGGTGGAACAGCCTAACCAACTGTATCATATCTAGAAGGATATGGCCCACCTACAACAAATCCCGTACTAATAATCTTATTTGCAGACCTAGGCAAGACATAGCCAGGGTCGTCGCTATATGCACCGGACACTGGCCTGTTGGAGAACACGCATCTAAGCTGGGCATCCCCCACAATACTTTCTGTCGTAGTTGTGAGGACCAGCGAGAAAAAGAAACTGTTCTTCACTTCTTATGCAAGTGTCCTGTCCTAGCCAAAACAGAGCCAAAACATTGGGAAAGTCCTTCTTCAACGACCTCAATGAGCTCTCAGAACTGGAGGTCAAAGATTCGATCTCCTTTTTAAACGCAACAAAGTGGATTTGAGGCGCACTCAAAACTCAGTATTAAATATAATCCCTCTTTTAACTTTACAGGTCAAGCGAGTATTTTATAGTATCAAAACGGCGCAACTCAGCGCTAATTGGGTCACCGAGCTAGATTGCTCGTGGCCACCATTTCAACTACTACTACTAGGGTCAATGTCCAGAGACTCCGATGGTGCGTTCATTTAGAGCGGGTGGATACCAATGCTCCGGCCCGGAAAGCCTCTGAAACTATTCCCGAGGGACGTAGAAGTAGAGGAAGACCGCGACTCAGGTGGCGCACCCAAGTGGAAGAGGACCTCAATCAACTTGGAGTGCAAAACTGGATACAGCTAACTTAGGACAGAGCGGGCTGGCGGAGACTGTTGATTGAGGCCGGAGTCCACAACGGACTGTAGCACCACCTTAAGTAAGTAAGAAGGATGCCTCTTCCGAGGTGTCAATGTTAACTTAAGTTTCAATGAAAGTGGGTTTGATAAAAACTAACAGCAGAAAAAATTCTTCTTGCTGCAAAGTTTCGACGAGCTGCAAAATGGCCCTCTTGAACACATGAACACAGTATTTATGATTTTATTTGAAAATCTATAAGCCCCTTTCCTCCTCCCTAAAGCTATAAAACCAATTGCGAATTGTAAGACCATTGAATTTCATTAGAAAATTGAAAGTTTGAGTAGCCATATCTTCGAATCGAGTACACAAACTTTCTCAATTAAAAGTAATATCAAACAATTGAATTGCAACGTGCCGTTGAGTTTTTCTTTTTGCAAAGTTTCATTTTGCGAACAACTCAATTCAATTCTAGTCCATAAGAAGACACAAGCGGTGGAGAATGCACACTGAAATTTAATCCTTTCAATTGCAAAAGGATCCCAACTGTATGGCAATGAAGACACAACAGAAAATACCTTTCTACATTCTTATGTGCGAGAAGAAAAGTTTTTCCTTGTTGTTTTCTTTTATGTCCCTCAATTCTCAATAGATGATGGTTGTGGGTAGAGTATTGGCAGCAGGATTAAGATAATAACATTATGTTGGGGGAGTCCTTTTATATTAGGTGATGGTGTTGGCCTAATGAAGTCAAATGGATCCTTCTTCTGCACAAGCTGCTTATATTTTTAGTACACCCTTATTCCATGGGTGGATCCTTTTGAGAGAGAAAAGATTTCTCAACTTTCGATTGACGAAGAGAAATTCGAACCAATAAGCATTGAGTAAGCTGATAGCCAAAGATTATTATTCGAATGGTACGCTCTTGATAAAAAATTGGATAATTTGAGAAGTTAGAAACCTAATGTGTCATTAAAGAGATGGCAAGTGGATGAGGAAAAGAAATTGAGATCTTTGTGGAGCAATGCTTGAGGCAGACGTAAATCAAGGGCCTTCTAATTTTAGGATGCTATTATTTAAAGATTTCTCTATAGATAAAAATAGGGTCGAGTTTCATTGAGACATGCTTGAGGTATTGGTCTCAGAAAACAGGAGTTGTTTTCTAGTAAACAATAGAAAAGGGCCCAAGTATCTACCTTGCGGCATCTCTTAGTAGCTTAAGATTTTTGTCAAATACTAGCTTCCCGATACATGAAAAATTAAATATAAAATTAACACATCATCTCACCTGTCTATTCCGTTCGTCCGTGATCCGGGAAATTTGAATTTTTTTTCTACCCATGGCCGCAATTTTGAATGTAAATTTTATTGCACTTTAACACAACAGTATGTTAATTTATTTTTGTTTGTTTCTTGCTTGTTTGTTTCGACTTTAAATTCAATTCTGTTGAGTAGCCAGTATGTATCTGCAGTATCCGGTTTCAGAGGAAAGGAAAAAAAACGAAAAAAAAAACCAATGGTCCCCCACAGTAGAAAATCAACCACCAGTTGAGCCTTATTATAATGTTTTTTCAGACTCGAAAATTCTTCGAAGTAGTTGGAATAAAAAAACGGTCACTTTGCTTTTTCTCCCTCGCTCTCTATGAATTTATGGCATCTGTGGAATCATTATCCTGATTGATTATTATTATCCAATGAACAAATATGTAGCTAGTTCCTGTGTGTGTGTTGTTGGTTTCGATGGCGAGACTCCTTCAACTTGTTTACGTTTGCAAAATTTTCATGTAAACAACAAACAAGGATAATAAAACAGCTTGACTGAGATGATGTTGTTTTTGTCTTTTGTGTTCGTCCTTTTATTATTTTACGAAGTCAATGTTCTTGGTATCCTTTATGAGTGTGAGAGTTTGATGGACGAACAAAAAAAAAATTATTTTTTTTGGACGGTTTTTACTGTTGGCGGGTTTGCAGGTTTCCAAGGAGTTGTTGTTCACCCTAAAAAGAAAAAAGGAAGTTTGTTAGAGAGTCATATTAAATTAATGTCATAATAATGTTGTTTGTTGTTGTCATTTTGAGTTCATTTAAGTAAGTGATTCGATTTTGAAATGAGGCAAATCAGGTGGAAAAAGGAAAAAGGATGCTTTCACAATTGATTGATAATTACTTCACCCACTTTTTTGTTGTTGTTTAGATGGTCAGTTCCTTTTTTAAATTTTTGAACAAAGTGAAATTGTGAGCAAACAGAAAAGCTGCATTAGAATCAGTTCATTGCCCTGTCTTCCAGTTGTTTGCACAATTTAGAACATGACAAAAGGATTCTCATCAAAATTGTGTGAAGTTAAAGTTTTTCTGTGAAACAAAACCATGTTAGTGTGCTTCAGCACAAACCCACAGACAATTTGACACAATTAAGATTGTAGAAATCAATCGAGAAATCAACTCAACCCTTGAATAGCCTGAGATGTCTTCATTAAAAGTTTAATAGCACAAATTAAACACAAGACGATGACGACGACGACAAAAGGATACACAACTTGAAGACCCTTAAAAAGCTTAATATCGACTTAATGGGAAATCTGTGTTCCTCCTTTTCATTTTGCCTTCTTTTATACCTAAGCACCACACTTATGAGCTTCAATCTTTCAAGGACGTTTTGCACATTATCGTGTGACAGTGCAATAGTTTTTGTTATTCCCCCCATTTTCTTTTGCTTTTCTCAACTAATCAATATAATTAAAAGTCAAATAAGTTCATGAAAGGGCTGACTTGACTGAGACTAATGAGAGAGGAAAAAAACCGTCTCTTAAGGGCTGTGACTTGTAGACGTCACAAAATTACTTGTTTTATTAATCACGACAATCATACTCGTAGATGTCGTCGTCGTCGTCGAATACTGGGTGGAGGAATTGTAAACTTATCGATTTGGCGTGAAATGTGGTTGATGGAGAAAGAGTTCGACGAGGAAAGTTTGGTGCGTTTTGTAATTTTCCTATTCGGTTTGATTGTTTCGTCCTTTTTCTTTCTTTGCTTTGTTTGGCGTTTGATTACGAATGGGAAAGTCACAGGCACCACACACAACACAAACAGAAACAAAAAAAGTCAATTTGAATCGGCATCATGGAAGAAAAACAAGTGTTGTTTGCCGTGACGTAAATGAAATCAGTCGATCTCCTTTGAAGCTGATGTCAATTATTGCTTCTAGATTTAATTTTTGAAAAACAATGACAAAAGTTAAAGAAGACAATGGACAAAGTGGACATTCAGGAATATTAAATTTTTGATAATTTTTGTGTATGTCATGTAACGAAGTATTACATGCTCTTATACCACAATATCGAATTTCTAATTAACACTAAATAAATGGATCATTTTTTGCATTTCACCATCATACAATTCATTGCTTCATAGATTACATGCAATAAGCAAATTAAGCCGAATCACAGGAAAGTTTAACATTCGCATTCATATAATTCACACTTGTTTTTAGTAGTAAAATTCATATGAGGGCCAGCACTTTCATAGTAAATTCGCCACTACTACTACCCTTCGTCACTACTTTTGTTGTCATTTCAACTTTTGGTTTCGAAGTGAGTGTTTTTGATCATTTCCGCCGCCGACCGCCATGTCTTTATTAAAGCTTCCCCCAACCAGTGGGAAGGGGTTTTAATATCGAAGGAAATTGTCCTGAGTTCCGACCGTGTAGCAACTGCCATTTTTTTTATTAAAGCTTAAGTCATAAAAGGTTTTAATATTGAAGGAAATTTGTCCTGAGTGCCACCAGGGGCCTTAACTAAACCTGCTGATCGACCAGAGCTATTGCTTGACGTGCTGCGTGCCACCAGCGGCCGTTAATAAATCTACTGATACACCAGAGCTTTTGCCTGCCGTGAAGTGCCACCAGAGGCCCTAAATAAATCAGCTGATCCACCAGAGCTATTGCCTGCCGTGCCGAGTGCCATCAGGGGCTTTAAACGTACCTGCTGATCCCCCATATATAAACTGGTCGAATACAGAATTACCGATAAAGACGACAAAAAATCAGACAAACGGAAACAGGAACTGAAGCCCAGTAGCGGAAGCCCTATCACCGATAAAGGCAGCAAGTAACCGGACATCCGTCAAGCGGAAACGAGAACTAGATCCGCGCACCGGAAGTGACACCAGCGGATATCCGTCTTACCAAACTTGAGAGAAATAAATGAAACCGAATTATTTTCTATATCGTAATTGTAAGTGTTTCCAATTGTTTCCAATGTGTTTATTAGGTTCAGAAAGACCTATCATTTAAATTTCGTGTTTTCTTCAAAAGGCCTTGGCTAGACCGACGAGCGAAACCTCAGCACATCACAGTCAAATGACTGTTTATGAAGTAGAAAGTAATGTATGGATTTGTTTTTTTTAATTTTATGTGAATATGAATTTCCCATTGATACATTTTCAAATTCCAAAAAATACCGAAAATATTCAGCCATTTCTTGGTTCTGTAAAATCATTTCAGAGCAATCAACTTTGACAGTTATTATGCAAGAAAATGTACAGAGGAGCATCATTCAAGTGAAAAAATCACATCACAAATTCCATTCATAACTTTTAAAACGTGATGTCTGTTTCCATACACGTCATAAAACATCAGGTTAAACAAAAAATAACAAACAGAGTCTCTTATGTAATTTTTGATAAAAATATTCAACTTTCTATTCCTATTCTATTTAAATACAAACATTTTTACAACTCATTCGTTCTACTTCACACGTAGGAATAGAAAAATATATTTTTGAAAACACGTGTTTCACGTGAAAAGTTCGTAAACCCTTTTTTTTAGATCAAAATCTGTTAACAATCATTGCATAATGAGGAGAAAAATCTGGGAAATTCTTGAAGAATTTTTTCTTTGATAAAAATGTGTCAATATCTTGAACATCCTAGAACTGGTTTGAATACATACCTTCGTCGAATTTGTAGATGAATTTTCATGAAAGTGTTTGAATTTGGCAAAGACAATTTTCCGTGCAACAATTATTATTATTTTAGGGAAATTCTTCACAAATTTGTCACGGCAAAAAAGTGAATCATCGACTAATTAGTGTCATCAGACGAGTCTCGAGTGTAACGCTGAGTGATTATTAGCTGCCAACTTTTTCTGAACTGGGTGTTTCTGTATACCCAGTTTTCATGCACCGCTAAATTTTTAAAGAACAACTAGTGATGGAGTCAAAAAATATCAGCAAAAACGATTCATTCATACGAAATTGATAAAGCAAGACGCCCAGACAAACAGACATGACAACACGAACTTTTTAAACAGATAAAAAACACTTAAACAGTTAAATTGTATTTGTCATTTGTAAATTAAATATTAAACGGTAATTACAAAAAACATGAATACGTGCCAAAGCATTAATTAAGTCCGCAATTTTAGCTGAAAAGTTATTGTCAAGTAGTCAGTTGAAAGATTCATTTTCCTAAGAACTTTTTATCGTATAAAAAGTGTCTCACCACCTTAGAAACTCTTAGAAGAGGGTTAAGCTCTATCCAATGAATAGCATTTATTGCAAGTAAGTGAACAAAACACCTCTTATAACTCCCGTCAATAATACAGTCAAAGGTAAACAACCTCGCTCTACTATTTTTAACTAGATTAAGCGTGTGTTTGGGATTTCTTAAGTAAATGTTTAAAATTTTCTAGAAAACATGTGAATTCCTAAACACTCAATCAGCTCGTGTATATAATGTCAATAGCACCCCCTCACTCAAAACTAACGTCAATATTGATAAAAAAATAAATTATTATTGACACAAACGTAGGTGAACAGAAAAAGTGAATGAAGAACAAATTTATTCAATCAAACGAGCTCAAAAATAATTAAAATCAAACACTTATTCATGGATATTCAGCAATTTCAAAAATGAATTGTTCGAAAACATATGAAAATTATGAAATGTTGTTGGTGGTTGTAGGATCTGGGGCCATATGTTGTATCTTTTCCTACACACCAAGTGCTTACTTAACCTCCAAGCGGTAACCAGAGGGAACTGTTTATGTCACTAGATATAACTTACGACACTAGCAAGCGCGAGTGCAAAACGGAGAAACAGAAGCACTTAAACAACGGCCCTACAAATTTGGAAGTGAGTGCGAGGGACTTAAGACCCCTCCATAGTAAAAAACATGAAGTTATGAGAGAGGTAGACAGAGCCACGGATAATGACCCCCCCTCTAATGGCAACCCGACCCGGAACGAAAACGGACTTCGACACAAGGATTTGTTTTCAAGCAGCACTTCCAACAATGTCGCGCAAGCCAATGATGAAAGAGAAGCAATACCAGTCAATGAAGACCCAGTCCCAGCCCCCAGCAGAGAAGATGTAGAAAGAGCCATCCAAAAGCTAAAAAATAACAAGTTCGACGGGTCGGATGGCATACCTGCAGAACTCTTTAAATATGGAGGAGGTGTTTTGATGTACCGCATCCACCAGGTCATCAACAAATTGTGGGAGGAAGAATGCATGCCCACTGACTGGTCGATAAGCTCCATAAGCCACATCTAAACAAAAAACCGATCCTGTGTCATGCAAAAACTACCGGGGCATATCCCTGCGTACCCAACGTGCTGTGTGAGCGTCTTAAAACGTTCTGCAACACAATAATAGGCCAGGCAGAACAACGATAGACCAAATATTTACACTGAGGCATTTCCTGGAAAAGACCAACGAATTTCAAGTGAGAAGTCACCATCTTTTCGTCGACTTCAAAGCTGCTTATGATGACGATGTCTGAATTCGGGATCCTGAACAAGATCCAGCTGTGCCGCATGAAACTAAAGAATACACAGTACAGTGTGCAAATGGGTAACAGCTCATCCAAGTTGTTACAAACAAGCGCAGGGCTTAGACAAGGAGATGCGCTGTCATGTGATTTCTTCAAAATAGTCCTGGAGCAGATAGTGCACAAGGCATGTTTGAGCACGAAAAACACTATCTTCAACAAATCCATCCTGCTACTTGGCTATGCGGACGACATAGACATCAGCGGCCGATCCAAGAGACCTGTGCTTGAGAACAGGCGAAACTCGTTGGTCTTGAAGTGAATGAGGACAAAACAAAGTACTTGCTATCAACATACAAAGCAACATCTGTTCCCCGCCTAGGACAAAACGTCACTGTTGGTAGCAGCAATTTCAAGGTAGTTAAGGAGTTCAGATACATTGAAACAAACATCAATCCCGAAGAATTACCCTAGCGAACCGCTGCTACTTCTGTTTGGCAAAACAACTTAGTTCAAAACTGTTCACTCGACAGAAAGTATCTGCTATACAAAAATTTGATTTTACCAGTTGTACTCTACAGCGGCGCCGAGTGTTGGACGATAAGTAAAAAAGGGGAATTGATACTGGAGACTTTCGAAAGAAAAATTCTTCGACGGATTTTCGGTCCCGTATGCAACGATCGTGAATAGAGAAGAAGATTCAACCACGAACTGTACGAGCTGTACCAAGATCTGGATGTAATCCAGAAAGCCAAGAAAAACCGACTCCTTTGACTCGGCAACATCGAGCGTATGGACGACAACGCTCCAGCCAAGAAAGTCTTTTCATCGCAGCCCACAGAATCGAGACGACAAGGAAGACCGAACCAACGGTACAAGGACCAAGTGACTACGGATGCCAGAGCGCTTGCTTTGGGCGTCTGGAAAGTGCCGGGACCGTTCCGGATAGAAGACTGCAGTATCTCAGGCTGAGATCCGATTGTGAGCTGGTAAAGTAAGTAAGAGTCCAAAGAGACTTATCGACTCTTGCAAATTTGTATTTAAATAAGTTCTGTCAAAATTACTCATTATGACTGATGGTAAGTCATTAGATTTATTCATCGAAAGAAATTGTCTGTTATCAAAAATGTGTTGCGCTCCTTAAAAAAAAAACCATAAGACATTGTTTTCCTTTTGTTTTGGAACTAAGAATCAGTTAAAGATTAAGAATTCATTGCTTTTCATTAAAACAAACAAAAAAACGACAGGTATACAATCGATTCCCATTCACATGACCATTATAACAGCAATAAAAATGTCCTTCAAAAACTAAATAACATCCTTTTGACAATATATAGAAGACAATTTGCGAGACTATTCAAGCCACACATAAAAATAAAACCACAACACAGTTCCAGTCGCCGCCGTCGTTCACCGGTAACCAAAACGTGGGTGTGGTATAAAAAAAAGCTACTTTAAGAGTTCCGTCTCGTGTATTTCTATCGAACACACAGATAAAATAAAATGAGTACCGGAAGAAGGATGTACGAACGAATTGACATTTTCCCAATCAAATAAATCGAAAGCATTGCGTCTAATGGAAGGGTGTTTTCGGTTTTCCTTTCCTTTTTTTTTTGTTGCTTCATTCAAGGACATTTATGTAAGTATGTTTATGCCACGTGTTTGTCAATTTATTTGATTAAGTCGTCAGAAAAAAATTAAACAAATAGGATGTTCATTTTTCTTTGATTTTAAAGGAATAAAATTCGAATGTAAAAGGTTTTTCTCCGATTTTTGGTTATACAACATTGAATATAGTTAGGAATCTACAATTTGATTCGATTTTTTTCTTTTATTAATGGAAATGTGTAACCTACGCATTATTTGTCTAAATCTGTAGGTAGAAGGATATGAAAGGCTTTTTTGATGTGTAACTAACCTTTTACATAATTAAACACATGTTTTTATTGTGTGTTCCGATTGCCCTTTTATTCGTAGAAAAAAAAATACTCCACATGGATGTTCTTTCTTCAAATAGGATCAGACCCCCAAAACGAACAAGTTATTTATGCTGCAACAGCTTCGATAATCTCAACAAAAAATCCCTAGGATTTTGGGCTTCCAACTTATTTTCATGCATGGGAAAAATATTTTAAGCCCACGCCCACTCTGGGAAAATTTATGACAAAAATCAAATTCTCATATAAAAAAATGGTAAGTATACGTCACAGTGAACCAATAGAAATTGCATTGAAATTGTTGTAATTGAAAATAAAACCACAATAAAGGACCTTACCTGGGCACATTAATAACCAAAGTGTCGTCGTCATCCTACACAATAAAGGAGTATATCGGTTTATTTACTTAATCCTTGTGCGGTTTATTTAAACTTCAAGAACACACACGCAAAGGGAATTTTGCACACATCAGAGGACTCAAACACCCCCTTCCACTCTTCTAAGAAACCTGCTGGTGAAATGATTTCACTTTACTTCTCATAGGGGTGTTGTGTTGTGCGTTCGCATTAGTTGTTTTCAATGTTCCACTTCTGATTAATAACAGGATGGCACGTTTTATACCATCATCCAAGCCAAAGGAGCACAAAGACGAAACAAAAGCTTTTCAAGCCGTCTTCCATCAAAGTTGTCAACCTTTTTCGATTCAAGACTGGCAGGGGTGGTAAAGTATATAACGGTCTGGTATAACCAAACTTTAATTGATTTTTGCTTTTGTGGCTGAGTTCTCGTAACGCATGCACACATTCCTTTTCATATCACATTTTAACAACATTCAAAGGCTTTCAAGAGCAGCAAACAGTTGTGTGTAGGTTATGGTCTCTCTACGAAAGGTGCTGGTGCTTGTAGGTGTAGCAGCCCTTAAATCAGACTAACAAAATAACCAACCAACCGTTATCGTTTTGTAACGTTGTAATCATAAATCAGAATATTAAAGCACACATAACAGCAACGACTATTTACTACACTATCGGGTTGGGGTAGTAAAAAACAAAAAAGAAGAAAGGAAAACGGAACGAATAAAATTATTGGAATAACCTTAACCTTGAAAAAGTTACACAAAAGGAGGGTCGGTGTTTATTCTTTATTTTTCTTAGTCTTTCTTCGTGTTGTGTGTTCTGTTATGCAAATAGAACAAAACAAAACACACACACATACGGCTCGGCGGCGCTTAAACTTTGTTTGCCTTTTTTTCATAGAGCAAAACAACTTTCTTCTACATGCGACGACCACCAGAGCCGACGACGAATAGGTCGTTTAAGTTTTAAGGGTGTGAGGAAAAACGGTTAATTTTCTATTTCTTACAAATGTTGGACAAAGAACGGACAACCTACTGCATTCTCGGTTATCCTTGAAATAGCCTTTAACAACACGAACATTGAGGGGCCGACATGTGACTATACAACACTGGCTAAAACACATTGAAAGGATATTTAATTGTGTTTGCCTCATATCCTATTTCTACTTATATCGTATTTGAAGAAATGTTAAAAATAGAAATTATTTTATTTTCAATACAAAAAAAACATAAATTGTTACGAAAGAGAGTAATAAAGCAAACATGAACATTTGTTTTGGTTTTAAAATAAAACATTTTATAAATGCGAATAGAAATTAATTCTAAATTTAAGAAAACGTATATTTTTCTCGTATTCTTTTGGGTTCATTTGTCTATTTTGGTGTCCTTTACATTGTTTTTGTTTGATTTTATTTTTACACTTTGGTGTTTGGTTGGTGTATGGCTTTTGGTTTTATGGGTGTGTACATGTGACGTATAGTGTGCCTATTCTTGCGAATTGGATTTTATTTTTGTAAAGGTATTGGACTTTGAATGGGTGAAATATTTTAATAGATTATCTTGTGATATTTTTAATTTGACCGTTGGGAAGGATAATTGGGTTAGTAGAGTTTTCAATTTTGTCCAGTTAAGTCGGAAGGTCAACACACGTAGTTTTTGACATGACTTGTATTTTTTTTCACTTTTATTGTTAACTATCTTTAGAGTTTCTTGACATCTGCAAGTGCTTTCAAACCTTAGGATCAGGTTAAGGAAAAGAGAAAACAAAGTTTGTGTAGTGTGTTGAAAATTGTTAAATCAACTAACACTAAAAACGGCCAAATAACTGAACCTTGTGGGACCCCAAACATAAAAACGAAAGAGGAAGTACTCGCTTGTCCGCCACCAAATACCTTGGCATAGTTAAACTATCGTGTCAAGACTAAGTCCTTTTCAATGTTTTCAAAAATTTTGGATTCAAGTGAGATTTTGGTGAAGGACCATTCACAATAGAAATCTCTTCTTGTAATTATCAGAAATTATTTTCTTGATTTGAATGGACTTCAGTCTAATTTTGTTTTTACTTCATTTGAAATATTCGTCTTTCCACTTTAGATAAGTTCAATATTTCATCAAAAGAACATTTAGTCGGAAGCAACTAAATGAATAACCACATTTCTACTTGTTGTTCTTTGCAAAGATTTTAATTGTTTTTATTTTTCTATGCTTCTTGTTGTTTGCAATTTCTTCACTTTCTTATTGTTGGTATGTGTACAAAACTTTAGAAATAATTACTCAACAGAAAATGAACAATTAATTGAAAAAAAAACGTCAAAATTCATTTAACTACACTCAAAAAACCATCGAACACGAAAGAATGACACCTTTGATCTGTTTGCTTCATAAATGAGTTGAAATGAAGAAGCCACAATCTCCATGGCGATGGCATTCCAATTTACATTTTATGCTCCCTCACAAAAAACAAAGTTACAAATTCACAATTTTGTCTCATAGCGCGTACACGTTCTGCCCAAAAAAACAAGCCTTAGTCTTTAAAAGAAAAACAGAATCCTTGATGGGAAGGACTTATTATTACATTGTTATCACAATGACAGGATGAGTGTTTTTCAAGTTCAGGTATCACAAGGAAGATGTACATGCATAAGAAAAATATGTACAAAAAACACCGCCTGATAGAACGATAGAAAACGAAGTGCTCGCTTTGATGGAGGACAGAAAAAAGAGGCAAACATCTTTCCATTTTTTACATTCAAAACCCGCACCACCCATTCACCCAGCATCAAACCTTATCATAATCATTCTGAGGAGCCATATTGCTTTAGTGAAGGATTTCTTGATCTTTTTCTTCATCGTGTTTTTTGTTTTTTTTTTTGTTTGAATATATCCTTGCCCTTCAGATGTTGTTTTTGTCGTTTTGTTATTTTTGAAAAAAAAAATAAAAAAAGGAAGAAAAACAAAGCAAAGGTAGGTCGCTATAGGTAGCAATGTGGGTGGCAGAAATCATTTTTTTGTTTATGTATAAAGAGTGTAGGTAGAGGATGCCAGGATATGAATCCTCTTTTCTCCGGAAAATGGTTTATTTCGATGCGATATTCAACAGACTGAACGCCCCCCTGTTTCCAACTCCCAACAACAATGGGATGACAAAGTGTAAGGAAAATACAGAAAAAAGTGTCCAATTTAATATTATGCGATTTTTGCTTTTTGCGGAAGAGGATATTTATATAAATTGATTGTCATTTTGTTTGAGTTTTTCTTTTTGTGTATTCCTGTTGCTCGGTTCGGTTTTTTTTCCGACGAACGTATAATGAAAAATAATGGATGAAATTTGATTTAATTAGCTTCTTTAAAAAAGATTTAAAAAAGGAGCAAATTTAATAGAATTTCATCGAGTAATAATTTTAAGGAGTTAATGGTAATTAAGCCGCAGCAATGTTTCCTTTGAAATTTCAACTGCAAAAGTATTAACGCTTGATTGCTCGAAGGGAAGCTTGAACATTCTTTAATCGTGATGATATGTTTTGCCTATGGGGCTGAAAGCAACAGATAGAAAGTTTTTCAATAAATTTAAAGCCTTACAATGCTAGCGGCAGACTGGGTGTTTTTGGCTTTTAAGCGTTATGTAATTTTTTATTGAATTTCAAATTCTTGCAACATAATCCAGTGAGCATTACTAACGCCACTTTGCGCTGAAAAGCTTCTGGAAATGAATACCTAATGAGACTTAACGGTTATTACGTAGAAATGCCATTGGGCTTTTAAACCTCTTTTTTAACTGGTATGGGAGGCTTTGGGAAAAGGAAAAAAAAACAAAGTTTTGGAAGTATGATGAAAATTGTTCAGTCAGCTTACACTTATTCAGCAGCGTTTAGTAGCTGTCAAAAGCTTTACAAAATTTGATACATAAAAACATCATAAGAATAAAAGTGGCCCAAGAACTGAACCTTGTGGAACGCCAGGTATAACAACGAAAGAGGAAGTACTCGCAAGTCATGCACCACCTACTTGGGTATATTCATCCTCAATATTGCAAACGCGATCCTGTCTATCTAATTTTGTGAATGTCTTACATTTTTTCCCACAACCATAACACGGGTACCTAATTGCATTAGAGCCAAAAGAGGCACAGTAAGTGCTTAAGGAAAGAAGGAAAGTAGGTGCCGGTGTACATTGCTCTTAAATTCCTGAACACTGCAATGATTTGGAGAGACAGAGTGTGGAAAGGAGTTAAACATTCGCATAGTACGGCTAAAGAACAATTTTTTATATTTGAAGGTATACGTCGGAAATTGGACTCAAGGGTTAACTGATGGGCATTTCTAGAAGCGTAGGTATTACGGTTGAATTATTTGAGGGGAGAAATACAACTGGCTGTTTCACTAGGAACTTACCCTAGAAGTAACTATAGAACAGGGAGAGACATGCAACGTTACTACGGTGGTCTAAAGGGGTGAATGAGTCAGTGATGTCTCTATCACCAATTATTCTTACAACTCTATTTTGTATACCATCCAAGAGGCTTAAGAAAAAAGGGACTAGCCCAAAGATGGGAGGAAGTTGTACTCAAGCTTTGGACGGATAATAGCCAGATCAGACAGAGAGAAAAATTTCTTGCACCGTCTTAAGAAACCCAAACATCTTGCGGCATTTTTGGCGATATCGCATAAGTACTCGTGATGCAAATACCGAGAATCTCGATATATTCGATCTCATTGATGCAAGTGCCACTCATGGACAGTGGCAAGAAGGGTATATCTCGCTTCAACGATATAAGACAGCATTGGGTTTTCGAAGCATTAAACTCTACGCCGTGTTTTTATTCCCCAAGACGTCAGACTTTATCAAATGCCTTTGAAATATCAAGTCCAACAATCTTACTTTATCCAAAACGTTGTAAAGAATTGTTCCACTGTTCGGGGAGATAAACCATCAGATCAGCAATAGACCTGTTGCTGCGAAAGCCGTACTGCCGGTCATTAAGAAGCTTTGGGTCTTCGAGATATTTCTTGAGCTGATAGTTTATCAGCGTTTCCATGGCCTTAGAAAGAAGGGACGTAAGCGCAATCGGTCGATAATTGGAGGGAGAAAAAGATTCGCCTTTTTTTAAATTGGCTGGACAAATGCTGTTTTTCAACTGCTCGGAACGAGCCCAGAAGAATAGGATAAATGGAAAAGTTTACGCAAGGGTTTTGCCAGCGCGGAAGAATACCTCTTTAGAATAATAGCGGGGATACCATCCGGACCAGCAGATTTATGTATGTTGACATCTTTTACAACTCTCGCCACAGCACGAGTACGGAAAAAAATTTGTCCCATGGAATCATTGACGCGCTCAAGGACTGGACTAGACATTACACTCTCGGGCAGCGTTGTATTGAAGCGCTCTGCCTAGCGAAAAGGTATGGTTTCGCGAGAGAGCTAACGACTTGAGTATTATCATCAACGAGCGTTGGGACCGAGGAAAAAGAAGAATTCTTCATGTTTTCCACAAATGACCAAACATTTTTATTGCCTCTGGGACATTGCAGTATTTTTTGCCTCAGTTCTTTGTCTACCTAGGATCCGCTATAAACTCAGACAACAACACCAGCGCTGAAATCAAATGAAGGTTCACTCTTGCCAATCGCTGCTTTCTTGGACTTAGAAGACAATTGAGTAGTAAGGCTCTCTCTCGTGCAACTAAAGTGTCACTGAACAAAACCCTCATCATCCCGGTGCGGTGTAGATACATTGACCATGTCAACATCGGATAATAACGGTTTTTGGGCTGCTTCGAATGAAAAATTCTTCGAGTGATTTTTAGTCCTGTCTGCATAAATGGAGAATGGAGACGAAGATTCAATCAAGAACTGTACCAGCTGTTCAGCGACACTGACCCAGCCGGAAAAGGTATAAGGTCCAACGGCTAAGATGGTTGTGTCATGTAGAGCGAATGAAAAATATTGCTCGTGCCTGTAGAGTCTTCGAATCCAACCGGGAGAGACGTCGCGTCGCAGAAGAGGCAGACCGCGACTCAGGTGAGCACACAGCTGGTAGAGGACCTGAATCAACTTGGCGTGCGAAACTGGAGACAGCTGGCTAGGGATCGAGCTGGTTAGAGGCGTTTGTTGGATGAGGCCCTGGTCCGACCTGTTGTGCAGCGCCACCATAAGTAAGTAAGTATGTAAGTATTCCAATCGACTGCTCTAGTTAAAGTTTTTTTTATGAATCTCAAAAAATACAATTAACTCTTTTAAGAAAAATGGGAACAATCTTGTCAATAAAGAATACCTACGCCCCAAAACTTGTCCAAACAGTAATTGGTGCGAATTGTTCTGCATGTTGTCACAATAACTCATCTGTAATTCGTCGTCTACACTTTGCACGTTTCACACAATTTCTGAAGAATCTACTTGCCATCATTTCGACAAGGTGAAATGTCATCAAGTGCTGATGGCTTAGCTACTTGTTCTAACCCATTGCACCTAATAAACCACAACCAAAGCAAAATATAACAAAAGGATTGAATGCAGTAAAAGTTGGTTTTTATGGTTTATTTCGCCAAAGGACATAAAAGAAGAAGAAACGGAAACAAAACACATCCGTTTTGTTTCTATGAGTAGGTAAACCCTATACCCATTTTTTTTCTCATTCAGTTGCACATTGGATTGTGTTTTGTGTCACTGGAGAAAAATAAGGTTGGTGGGCTGTTCGTGTTCGTGCTGAATTAAAGGATGCTCTGTGCGATACCGCAACACACTTCACCTAAATCATTTCCTCACCTAGATTTTTGGTTAGTTAAAGTTTTTTTCTGTTTCTTTTTGTGAGAGATAAGGAAAATGGAACTATTTGGGGGTTTTAAATGGGAAACCAAATGCTGGGAGAAGGATGAAGTGAGATAACCTGATTTATAACTTTTTTCACTTACGTTTTTTTAATTTCCTAAATTGCGTTTTGTCTGCAGCTCTTTAAAAGTGGTATATCCGCTATGTTTGGTCCAAAGAAGTAAAGTGGATGGAACCTGAAAGCAAAACGAAAAAAATGTTAAAAATGCTATCCGCTTATTCTAAAACTGAAGTAAATAAATAATTTGATTTTCGGAACTACGACTGTCTTGAAAGTGCTTTTAAGAGTGGCTTTATTTTACCGGAAGGATACCTCTACGTCGATTGATGGTCTTTCTAATCTATCATCCTTTACTTGTTACTTCAACTCTTAAAAATTTTCAAATATATTGGTCATTATTTTACAACACACAAATTTATAACCCTTGGGTTTCTTTGAACCCTTAATTCCACCTCATAAAGGGATCCTTAACCTTTGTCTGAAGACGTCTTACACGGCCTAATTTATATCGTTTCCATGCAGTACAAATGCAAAAGCAAAGAAAATAATTAAAAACCAAAAACTGGTTGTCACCAGAATCACCACAAAGTAACGCAGATTTCAAGTTAATCCGGAAACGCCGTAGTAGCCATCAGCACAATTATTTGACAATATCCCTCTGTGCCATTAGGGAAATAAAAATTGAGTTCAATATCCAAATAAAAAGAAATCGAGCAAAGTCTCCCTCTCTCACCCCCTTTATTGCTTTTCAACATCAATTCAATGGCAAGTTTGATCATTCAACTTTGAACTTGACGCAAGTATATTATCTTATTTTCTGTGGGTGACACTTGATTTTGTGCTTAAGGCTTTAATCTGGTTAAATGGATTGCTAACATTCTCAGCACCACATTATCGACTTGAAAAGAAACAAATTTTTTGTTTCTTCCTTTTGGTTTTTTTTTTGTGTGTTTTCAACAAACCAACAAAATATGTAAAAAAAAGAGATACACGAAATGGTGCGCATAAATTAAATAAGAATAAGAACATCGCGACTTGTGTGACAGTAATACCATAAATTCAAATGTCATTTTGTCATGTTTGAAGTTCGAAGAATGGAACATGAAGTTAGTGCAGAAAAAAAGTAAAACAAGCCGCCATCGCCAGCTAGAGGTTTGGGGTACATAAAAATAAGGGTAAAGTTTTGATAAGGCGAGGTGTTGTTTTGGTAAAACACGAGTAAAGGCTTTTCTCTTTCTCTATTAGCCTCGGGATTATTATAATTTTTCGTAAGTTCTACTTTTTTTTTGTTGGTGTGTTTGTGTGGTTTTTTTCTGTTCCACTGTTTTTGTTCGATTTATCGATCAAGCGAATGAATGAGAGAAAGACGATGACAAATCTGGGCCACAGTTGCACTAGGACACGATGGGTTGTGTGTAACACTCCTTGCGGTAGGAATAGGGGAAGAAGGAATATAACTTTGTCGCATTTTTATTGATTGAAGAATTCCCTATAAACCTGCCGATTGACCCTGATTACTGATAAATCTATTGAGAGCACAAATTACATTTATTAAAATGGATGTTGCCAATCGAAAGTCGATAACTTGTTCTTTTAATGGCTAAGTTGCATATCGATATTCATTTACAGCAAAATTTATAAACACACTTATTCTGTCGAATGAGGAAATGCTAGAAATAAAATTTCTCTCAACTGACGTTTGCTAACCTATTTCACCGTGGAATGTCATTGTGGTTTAGCGAAGGAATTCAAAAAAAACTATTTCTCTTTCAGTTCATTAGATGGTGCCACAATGTCATATCTATAGAACAGACAAGGACAAATCGGATGTCAAATATCAACAGCAACAGCGAAAAATCCAATTTTTAAACCGATGGATTAACTCTTATTCTATGGGTTAGTTAACCTGTAGAATAGGAGTGATATAGGAGTTTTGTATTAATGTGGCTGTTGGTAAAACAGCTGGCTCAAGGCCATCAAGCAAGAACCGATGCCTGCAGAGATAAACAAGGGAACATCACAGTATAATCGCAGTCAATGCTGGGGCTAAGGAAAGACCACTTCTGTAGATGACGAACAAAATCCCACCTCAAACTCAAACAGAACGTCACAATAGACGCATATAACTTCGAGGAAGTAGAGGAGAAGGCTCCGCTATATACACGGACAATAACACCAGCCAGCGCCGAGATCAGACGAAGAATAACTCTTGCTAATCGCTGTTTGTTTGGTCTAAGAAAGCAATTGAGTGGAAAAGCTCTCTCTCGAACAACTAAGGTAATATTATATAACACCATCATCATCGCAGTCCTGGTGTACGGTGCAGAAGTGTGGACACTGACAAAATCGGATGAATGTGCCCTAGGCTGTTTCGATAGGAATGAAGAAGATACAAAAGCGAACTTTACCGGTTGTATAACGACACGGACCTAGCCAGAAGGGTCAAGGTCTAGAGACTCAAATGGCTCGGTCATTTAGAGCGGATGGACACCAATGCTCCGACCCAGAAGCCGGAGAGCCTTCGACACTATTCCCGAGGGACGTAGAAGTAGATGAAAACCGCGACTCAAGTGGCGCACCCAAGTGGAAGAGGACCTCAATCAACTTGGAGTGCAAAACTAGAGACAACTAGCTAGGGACCGAGATGGCTGGCGAAGACTGTAGCACCACCTTAAGGAAGTAATTAAAAGTACTGTGGAAAGAAAAATTCGTTATGCGGGATTTCAATTTGCGGTCTGTTTACCCCAACCGCTTATAATTACAATGACTTCAAAACGGCAGAGCTGCATGAGGCCCACCGTTTTTTAACGAGATACCTTTTGCAAAAGCTTTGAATTCGAAATAAACTTTGGTCAGTTGCCCGTAGCTTAGTTGGCAAGTGCATTGGCTGCTAAGCAGAACGTCGTTAGTTCGAGTCCTACTCAGGCCAAGTTTTTATTTCATCTTTCACGGGTACTGCCTCTTGCGAAGACCTGACAAATCTTCTGAGAGTATCAATCTGTCATGAAAAAGTGCTTCTCAACTTTGCCGTTCGGAATCGGCGTTAAATTTTAGGTCCCCTCAATTCTTCACACGCACTTAGAGAGAATTGTTGATGAGAGTAAGCCACTTAGGCCTTGGCTCTTCAAGAGCTGTCGCGCCACTCTATTTTTTTTTTTTCAGATGGAGGACTTAAGCAAGTATGTACGTTCCACAGGGTCGTTTACCCAGTTTTTAAAAATTTAAATTCGCTTTTGAAATAAATATTCAGACTAATTTAAAAGTACAAACAATTTATGAAATTCCTCAATTATGTAGGTACACGGTACACGTACTTTTCGTATCTCTATTGTGTGTCAAAATGTAGACATTTCCATGGCAATAGCGACATGTTTTACCTCCTGGAAAAAACCATCCAAACAAAAGGGAATAAAATTCCTGGAATTATCGTTTGTATCAATCAAATTATAAATATTTGGTAAAGGAATTTAAATTAATCAAACATTGATTTTCCAAGTCACATTTTGGAGTCTTTAATTGTGAATTTAATTGATCAAGGAGTTTTTTTGGCATAAATTCGATTAAAAATCTGTAAGGGAAATTCAAAGAAATTATTCATGTAGTCCATTGTTTGACCATAAGACTTGGTCATTCTTAATTCATTTCTTGCGCAAAAAGGAGACCTTCAAAATATGAGCAACAAAATTACTGTACTGTTCAAGATGATTATTCTACTCCTGTTAAAGTACATTTGCCATTAACTTGCAACACGCACAGCCTGAAAAAAAACCCCAACATGATAAAATTTATCAAAGTGAAAAGAATTCGTATAAAACTAAAACCTCTTCTCAAAGCCTTTGTTAACCAGTTATTTCTTGTAAATTTTGGTGAATAATCAAAATCTTAACGAAGAAAAAACATTCTCTCCAAGAATTTCTAATCTCTTAATTATTACTACCCTGGCAATAAAACAAACTCACTACGAAAAAAAAGACAACACGCGCGCATTTGTCTTGAATTCTTTATCGACACATTCAAACTGCAAACAAATAAAAACATTTTTTTTTTGTTGAAGCATGGAATTGTTTTATCGCTTATCTGTGAGATTTACAAAGATATGCAAACACTCAGATGCAAAGTACAAAGTTAAAAGAGTTTAATTATTGTTTTTGTAAGCTATCGATATCTTAGCTGCGATTGGAAAAACATTTCATATTTGAAAAAAAGAAAGATAAAATAGTTTAGTATTCCCCGAGAGATGCCATTCAACTTAGGCTTAATAACACTCTTTAAGGCTGTGTGGGAAGATAATGTGTTTTCGAACAGTCAAAACCCATTATGCCTTCAAAGTTTGTGGACATTTCTTGATTTCTCTTAAGAATTTCGTAACTTTTATTCCAAATTGTAAAACAACTTCCTGCCAAATTAATAACAAATAATATTTTTCATTAAAACAAATGTGCAAATAACAAATACGATGGTTCGACTGTTTTCAATGAAATTCTTTATTCAACTCTCTCAGCTCAGCAGCACTTGATGACGAATAGATTGAAGTCAACATTGTTGCAGAACTTTAAGTGATAGCAGTTATCTCTGTAATATTGTGATTTTCTGCGATCAGCTTTGTGTGTTAAATGTTGTAAATATTAGAATAATAAAATTATTTATGGTAATTTACGATTTTTTTTCTTATAACTGTTGTTGTTACTGGAAAATTTCCATATAAGCGTGCAAAGATCGCTTAATGTTTACATTTATTTGCAATTTTATTCAGAGTGCTAGACCGGTATCAAGCGGTGAAGAAAATTTATGTGATTAAATAAATTGCGGCAAAATAATTATATTGGAAACAAAAAAACCTTCAGAAAGAGACAGTGCATTAATTAAACAATTGGTGTAGGTTGTAAATTAACAAAAGATTAGATACACAGACCTAAGCGGTGCTGATGATAATTTTATTATGCCTGATAAGAATTTACAACTTACACTGGCGGGAGATAAAATCGTTTGTCAAAAAATAATAATAATAAATTGTTGAATAGAGCAGGAACACAATTTGTTGCTGTAGGTTAGTTTGTTTAAATAGTTTTGCGATGTTTAAGCAACAGGTAAATAACACGAGTCAAGTTATCAAATCAAGTGGTGGAAGAGGTTATCAGTTGGTGCTGTTAACACTTGTGTTTCGCGGTTGAATCATCATTGATAGTTGGAGATGAATATTTTATTTACTTAACATTTTTGTTAGTTGTAGAGTTGTGAAATGTTTGGGGGGAATGTGAAGTTTTCAAGCAAAATATTGGCCGAAATCAGATTTTCTGCCATCACACTGTTTTTTTTTTTTTGATTAATAAAACAGTCGAACACTAACAGCCATATTATTAAAAAAAAACGCATTTTCCACTGATATTCCAAAGGCTAACTAACCCATCTAATAAGATTTAGTCCGTAGCTTAAGATTTCTCATTAATAAAAATAATTTTTTTCCGGAATAGTAAAGGGATTTTTTTTTGTCTTTGGTAATAGATTATGGCGGAATCTAGTGAACTGACAGATTCACTTCGCTAAAGCACCTATTTACTTACTTAAGCGAGTGCACTGCACTCACATGCACTCTCTAGTTGCCCAAACCAAGCGCTCTGGCATTCGCAGTCACTTAATTCTTGTATCGTAGGTTCGGTTTTCCTTGTCGTCTCTAACCTGGGGGCTGCGACGTTAACACTTTCTTGGCATATTGCTCGATCTGGCCGAGCCAGTTTAGTCGTCTTTTCTTGGCTTTCTGGTCTACATCCATATCTCGGACAGTTCGCGGTTGAACCTCCTTCTCCATTCGCCATCGTCGCATACGGGACCTGAGAACCATCGAAGAAATTTTCTTTCGCAAGTGCCCAGTCTCTACTCCTTTTCGTCACTCAAAGAATGAGAGTTAAAGAGATCGAAAACTGGTTCCTTTTTCATACTTCTAATATAATAGCCCTGAATTGGGCCACACCTTTTTTTCAAAAACAGAAATTTTTGGAGACACCAAATGATGAGAATCATGGAGAACGAAGCATTATAATTGTTCGTTCAAATAATTCAATATTTTGTGAAATCAGTCAGTTTCCAATTACTTGCTATAGGAAGGAGAAGGACGCTCGATAGGATCTTTTTCAATTTAATATAGTTTTAAATTCTAGCAAAATCGGAACAAGTCTAAAACTCCAAAGCCAAAGTCAATAGATATAAATGTGCCTCACAATGTTCACCTTTTTTGTGTAGATAATTCGCCTTCGAAAATTGAATTTATTTTTAAACCACATAACGTAAACGAGATGGTTTATTTAAATTCAATATTTTATAAATAAATTCCCTCAATATAAATTTTGTAATAATTTTAATTAGATTCGAATACCATTAAGCTCGTTTCTGACTTGTCACAAAATTGAATTTAATGTCACACCTTCCTAATTATGCGTGGGTGAATGAATATATGCCCGAAACATCAAAATAAAAATCGACAAAAAATAATTAGCCTAGAGTGTGTACTGTCCGCATGCATCAATTTTAATTAGTTGCCGAGATGAAAGAGTACGTGCATGATTAATGTGATAACTTATTTTTTCAATCAGATTTTTGTTTGTTTTCATGAAGTTTTGTTGTCAATACATAAATCATGGAATCAACTATCAATACTGAAACGAGCAGAGTCTGTTTCGAACTCATGTGTCAATAACACTCAAACGTGCTGCATACACATCCACCTGATTTAATAGACAAAAATCGTGTTTGCTAATTTTTTTGACAAATATTTCGACAATAGCAAAACAAAAACAACGCCAACAGTCAAATAGAAGAAATATACAATATGAAAAAGCATGGCGGACTGTTTTGCTTTTGTTGTTTAATTTATCTTCTTTTTGTTTGAATGCACAAAAGTTGAATAGAATTTGAGGTGAGACAACAATACAAAACAATTTTTTTTTTCTTATTTAATTTGGCGTCACACCCGCTCGATCGAATACTTCAAATTCTAAAACAATTTTATTTGCCTGAACTTAAAGTGTTGATAGCGAGTTAGATTTTTTATCATAAGACGTTATAAAGTTATTATTTTGTCTGTGAGGTTCTTATCATAATTTCTGATAAAAAAGAAGCAGTAAAAATTATATTATTTCGCTTATCTGATTATGCAAAAAGAACTTTCCCTGTTTTTGATCATTTTTTTGTACAAAACACAGGGTTGTTATACATATACTTGCTTATCTACTTTTTCTTATCGGATATTGCAATATAATTGTGCGGGTATCCAATGTTAAAATGAAAGTAAATTAAATTCTGTTGGTTAATAATTTTATTAAATTAAATATGTTTTCCTGATTAATAAACAAATAAATGAAAATTAATATTTCACAAGTTTGTTATAATATTTTTTGTTTACTTATCAACATGATAGTGAAGTCAAGGTTATGGAACAAGGAATGTTATCTCGATTCATACCTTTTTTGTCGTTGCAAAATTTTTTTTTAGTTACTCCTCTTGGCAAAAATAGTGCTTATCGTTGAAAAAAAAAAGTCAGAGACCTTTTTTTTATTAGGAAGTCATATTTTGCAGAACTTAACATTCGCAGCAGGCAATAGTTCATATTTTGTTGATAATAAATTTCGGAATGTACAAAAGAATATAATGGTCATTTTGTTCAATAAAACTGTGTTAATGTGTTTTGATATTTAATAACAGAGATAATGCGAAAATTTATTGGTTTAGAACACATTTTATAGAAACTCATTTTGCAAAACAATACAAAGTGTAGACGGAATTATCTGATTAATCGGATTTTCAAAATGGTTGATGGATTGTTTTATTTTTAAAGACAGTTTTCTAAAATAATTAAAATGATTCATTCATCTTAAATGTTTCATCCAAATTTAAGGTGATAATGTCGTAATTATGGTTTTCGAGTCGCAGAATTGTAGAGAAATTGAAAAAAAAAATAAAAAATAAAACCCTAGTAGCTCTTAACTCTAAATCATGGTTCAGAAAAATTCATGAAAATCTTGAAGAAAATGCTTAAGACTTTTTAACAATATCTCCATCTAAAATGAAATCGCTGTATAAACTTCATGATGGGACTCGGTATTGGGGCTTGTGTCTTTTCCGAAGAACTCGAAATAAATGCAAAACTCCTTTCATATGCCCGACATGTGCAGCGTTTTTCAGGCTGTAGTACTAGCAATTAAACAGGCATGTAGGCTTCTAAAACAAGAAGTTACATCCGACAGCAGTACAAAAAACATAGCAATCTTTATTGACCTAGCAGCTATTAAGGCTCTGGAAAGCTGCCTGATAAAATCTAAAATCGTTGAGGAGTGAAAACAACAACCAAAAATTTCAACGACAACATATCAGTTAATCTCGTCTGGGTACCGGGTAACAGCGATATTTAAGGAAATGAAATAGCTGATTAACTCGCAAGGACGGAGCCTTCACGTCTATTCAACTGAGGAAGTGAAGATTCTTTTAGGAGTTATGAAAACAGACATTCAAACCACTTTCTCAAAAAATCCAGCGATAGATGGAAAAACCTCACAACTGCACCATTTCAAGGTAGATATGGTCCACTTACGCACCAGGGAATTTCTTAATTGGTCTAGGTCAGAGATTGGTAGACCATTGGCCAGTCGGGTAACATAAGCTTGGTATTTCTTGAAACAAGTTTCGTATATGTGAACGCTCAGCCTTACATAATGCCTTACTGATAATGTTAATGATCTCTAGCTGTAGTGGAAAACTATAAACTGGTTTAACACCTTTTATCTTCTCAAAATCTTTAGTTGACCTTAAACAAAAATTTAATGGGCCCTATCGGAAATCTCCCAAAAAAATTTATTTATCACGGAAAATGACATTCCTAAGAAACATTTCTCCAACATCCGCTTCCTTCGCAATAACGAACTCTATAGCCTCTCTCTTTTCCTTTTGGTATTTTAATCTTGTACAAGTCTCTTGCCTCAGTGTCTTAAAAAGTTCACTGTAGTAAAGGAGTTGACGTTATCAGATTTTTGTTGCTTATATTAAAATAGCCCTTTATTTCAGCACTCACAATCTGCCGACCATTATTTGCTTTAATAGATTCAGGATACCCCAATCTACAAAGCATCTCTTCTAGAATGGCAATTATTTCTGATGGCGTTATTATTTTTACATATCGAGACTCTTATTATCGTGAATAATATAATCAATTATCACAAAATCGATATGGTAAAGGACCCAATAAATCCATTGCAATTGCAACCCATTGCCAGGGACCGGCCCACCGGCCGGGCCGTCCGGAAAAGCATATGTTGCTGCAGTACTCTATCCATTAGTCGCACCATGCTTTTAACCGCAGTCTTCGTTTCATTGCTGTCCTGGATGACATTTGGGTCCTAACTCCAATACTCTCATTCGCAAAGGTGTTGGTGGAACCACAAAGAAGAAAGTTCCCCAAGATGCACATTTCAAATCGAAATGGAAATAACTTATTTTTAGTACTAGCTGTCCAATCATCTATCTTGATATTTCTACAGCTTCTATAATCTCTTGGTCATTGGCGTTTTCTATCACCAACTCAATCACCGTAAGAGCACGGAATCACATTCACTGTTAATGTACAAACGTTGGCGTTCGGATCTTGAATATTGCCCGACCTTGAGAAAGCATTTGCTATGTGGAAGATTTTCCTGGCTGATAGATAGTTTCAGATTTAAAGGACTTAAGCCATCTTTCGATTCTAGCAGACCTTATACTCTGAAAACTGAAGCTAAACTTTTTTTTCAGTCCGTGAATGCCTTCTCTCCACTGCAGAAAGCTTTAGCTGGCAATTTCTCCATCAAAATAAATGGAAAAATATTCCAGAGAAATCACGAGAAATTGCTCATGTGAAAAGTGTTCATGATCGCAATAAACTTCTAAGGGAATTTCGAACATTATTCACGATTCGAATTTTCCGCACGTGGGAAATATTTCCAGGGAAATCTCATTCCCAATTGGGCCCAATAAGTATTGAAAATTCCAGAATGAATCTTAAGCAACAATTGAAAGACCCGCTTTGCATAATAAAAGAACTTCAAAATACTGTCGAACTTTTTCTGTTTGAATCCAGAATTAATTTATCGTTGTCAAGAAAACATTGAAAAACAAGGTGTAGGTCCTGTGTGAATCTAAAGCCCCTTTGCTACTTATTTTTAAATGTGATGTGAAAAGTCGCAACGAAGACCTCGAAATCAACGCATTCAAGTTCGTTAATCAATATTATTTATGGATTAAGCCTTTGAAATGTCAAAGAATGATAGTGAAGACTTTAACCTGTTTTTTCTTACAGCATTTTCAAAAGACACATTTCTTTCTGGTGTTTTGAAGTAAGAAATACTGAGGAAAAAGCTGAAACTATAAGCAAAATTTTTTTTTAATAGCTCGAGTCCTTACAGCCAAATTATCGTAAGCGACAAAACCCGATTTTGATCAAACATTTTTTAAAACAAAGATTTGCTAGTAAATTAGAATTTAAGGTCTTAATCCATTGTAAACAGGGCCGTCTTTAATCTATTGGAGGCCCTGGACATATTAGGATAGTGGGGCCCTATGGCCCTATGTCTTTGACAGTATACTATTTTGTTAGAATAGACAAAGAATGTAGATACAAAATATGAGTGCGACCTTTGTGGTCCACATGACTAACTTCCCGGAGAAGAAAAATAAAAAAAATATAATTTCAATCAAATTGTTATCAACTGTACTTATCCTACCCATAGACCGTTTTCCCTTGAAATCACAAAAATATAACCGCTGAAACTTATTTTTAATTTTTTTATTGTTGTAAAATAAGAGTTTTTTAACAATTGTTCCAATTTATGCTGAAATGATCTTAATTTTCAAACATAAATGACGAATTATAACTACTAAAACTAAAAACTAAAAAAGGCTAAACTGATTTAGCTGAAAACGTTATCAGCTCTCAAACAAGTGATTCCGCCTCGAATGCGACCAATTTCATGTCAATACTGTTTGAGGGATAATCCAACAGGAAAAACCGAAGGCGCATGCACACACCCACTGCAGTTAGTTACCATCATGCTTAACAAGGTTTTCAATGCGATTTCTACATTTGGAAATGTGTCTTCAATTTTGTTCTCTTTCAAAAGTTGATATATTTTTAATAGCAATCCTTATTTTCACTGTCAACAATTTTCAAGTATTCTGTCAAATATAAACATTCTATTTCCAACTCTTTTTCATTAACATCTTCATAATAATAATAATTAAGCAAATTCCTTGCAACTTTGTCTCAACTTTTCAGAACTCAGAGTTTTCGAGCGAAAAAATAAATCAAAAATTTTACCGATAATCTAATACGAACTTAATCGCTGTTTTAAATGAACGGTGAGGGTATTAATCATGGGAAGTAAGGTTTCTATTTTAAATTTCTGTCTTATATTCAGTTGGACACACAGTCTGATTTATTTCTTGCAAAAATTTCACAAAAAAAGGCCGAATTTTGTCAACTTTTCAGTGAAATAGTGTTTGAAATACCATGCGCCCATAATCAGCAGTAGGGTCCTCTCCTGAATTATTTTTTGTAAAATTGCACAAAAACTCGCCGAATTTTGTTAGTTTTTCATTGAAAAATTCTCTGAAATACCAGGTGCCCATGATCAGCAGTAGAGTCCTTTCTGAATTATTTTTTTTGCAGAAATTGCACAAAAACAGCGGTAGTGTCATTTCTGAATTATTTTTTTTTTGCAAAAATTCAACAAAAACAGGCCGAATTTTGTTAATTTTTCAGTTAAAAATTCTCTGAAATACCAGGCGCCATAAAAAAATGGTTTTGGTAATAAATATTGGTTATCGTTTCGTGAACTGACAGGAACAAGAGACTTTGTATTTGATCTGAAGGGGGCCCCTATCGATCGTGGGGCCCTGGGCACTTGCCCAAAGTGCCCAATGGGAAAGAGGGGTCTGTTTGTAAAACATTCATTTTTTATTTTTAAACAGAAAATACACTAACATAAATAATAAATGTTATTTATTGCGCTTACAAAGCTGGGAAACACGCATTTCCGAAGTGTCGCTTACGATAATTTGGCGGTAAGGGCTCGAGCTATCTCGACCAATAAAGCTTCCTCTTTTCTTAATTTGTGAATTCAAACTAACATGTTTCTTTGATTTTATGTGTTCAATATTTTGAAATCACTTGCATTCATTAAAGTCACAGTGTGTCGAGTGCAAAAATAAATAAAATATAAAATAAGTTACATGTTTACTTATCCTCTTCTTTTTTATATAAGAAACACAATTTTCGACTCATTATGCCAATAGAAAATCACATTTATAAAAATGTTTTATAAAAAACCGCTAAGATCTGTCAACTTTTTTGCAGAGTTAGTTAAAAGGCAATCTACTGCTTGGCAATGCAATTTTGAAAAGAGAAAAGTTTATTGCTTAAAGGTATTTTATAACTCTCTGGATTCCAGCACTGGGTTAAATGCCTGCTATTAGGAAGTTAGCTTTTTTTTTTATCTAAGCTTGGCTATGAGTTCAGCCGTAGGCTTTAAAAAAAACTAACTCTAACTAATCCTTAGTTGCTCTTAAAAGAACCACTAAGTCAGGTATCTTGTAGTCCGTTCGCGGTACCTTGTGTCAAGATTTTCAAAATTGTTCCCATATTTTTTTTTCTGCAGAATTTAAATCAAGTTTTAATACCTACTGCTAATTCCTTCAAGATTTGTAATTCAAGAGGAAAATTGTTTCGCATTGTCGCCTATGAAGTCATTTTTGTATTTTTAAATTTTGTTGCATGAAAAACTCACCTCAATTTATATTTTCAAAAAATCGTTATCCGTCAAAATTGTTGCTTGAAAATTCTTCAAAAGATTGTCTCTAATATATTTTATCCACTAAAGTTTTGTATAATATTTTTGTTTGTTTTTTTACCTACTACGTCGTCGGTGTTTTGTTTTTCTTATAAAAACATTCAGTTAATATATGGATGGATAACAGTATAAACAGTCACTTTTACTTAACAATAAATTTGTTGTCTCAACACCATAGTCATTGTACACGAAATTATTATCGCAATTTGTATTTCTTGTTTTTTTCTTTAAAAAACTCATTCAACAAGTAAATCCATTAAATTTCATAAATTTATTCCTTCGGCTTTTGAATGAACCAAGTGTAAATTATTTTACGTCTGCAATTATTATTTTATCAAAAATTAACAAAAAGCGAAAAAAAAAAATAAAATAATTGTTCTTATCGCAATAACACTCTTTTTGTTATTTTTTTCTTCAATTCGTGTTGTTATATTTTTTTTGTTTTTGACCAGCAGGGGAGACGGACGAGCGATAAAGCTGGTAGAATTCTTGTTTCTCAACTTTTTGCTGTTGTCAAAGGTTCATTTGAATTTTATTTTGTTTGAGAACTCTTTAGGTTGGAATTGTTTTTGTTGATAAAGACGCTTCCACTTGAAGATGATTTAAATCTTTTTTAATAGTTAAAGTCCTTTGGCGCGCAAATATTCACATTACTATTTATCATCATCACTTTCGATTTCATTTTTTTCATTAAAAAAAATTCCAACAATTAAAACAGAAGAAATGTTATCGATTACAATATTATACGGTTCCGACTGATAACACTGTTGCGGTCATCGGTCAGTCGTCAGCGATGTGAAGTGTGTTGTTTGTGTTAAGAAGAAGTTTAAATGCGAATTTTGTAGGTACCTTTGCTGTTTGATATCTTAGAAAATTGTGTTATCGTTTGTTCTAGGAAATTCACGAACGTACCGAAAGTTTTCGTTTACTTCGAAAAAAGTCGATGATGGACTATCGACGGATTTTTTTGAATTTTTCAAAATCGTTCTCACAATTCAAACAAAAACAAAATGCTCCACGCGAAACCAATTTTGTCGCTTTAAATCGAAAATAAACAAACAAAAAAACGAAAAATGATTTAAAATTCAGTTTGTTGTTTTTGAAATTTTCCGTCACGAAAACGGCCGATACGATACGACGAGACGAGACGACAAACAGAGTGCGTACAATGCATTCAAAAGAACGGAAACTTTCGGTATGGTTCTAAATGTAATTTAAACTTCGATTTGGACTCCCGAGCGCTACTACACATCCAAAAACCATATTCTCAAAAAACACCAACACCCTCTCAACTGAACTTGTGTGTGTGATATGCCGAAATCAGAAAATGTGTTCAAAACATAGCTGAAAAGAAGACCGCACCGCACAGCACATATGTGGCGATATGGCGATGGTTTTTCAAAAAACATTGTTTTTCTTTTTCACAATATAGTTTTCAGTGTTTTTGTTTCAAGTAGTAGGCATTGGCGTTTGATGGTATTTTGTGTCGAGTGTGCGCCTTGAAAATCTCTGACATTGTTTTTTAGTATAATTTCTGACAGATGATGATAATAGTGATTGGAAGTGCGACGGAGAGAGTGAGAAATGAAATCGAAAGGGAAGTTAAACAGCAGCTCAGACTCAGTTCCAGATACACAACACAAACAGAACAGCAACAAGATGTTTCGTTTCATTTTCAGTTCTTTTTTGGTTTTTTGTGTGTCACGAGCAGAGCGATACTCTCTGAACATATGTGAATCTGACTTCCGTTTCCACCCTCGCTCGCCACCTAAAAGTTATCGCTTTCAAAGTGTATAGGTTCCCTATCTGAAAGCCCCAATGGAGGGTGGTTGAGTCACAATTCGTGTGTGTGTTGGCGAGTAACTGGAGCAGTGAGTACAAGGAAAGCTTTTTCGACAAAAACTTAAGCATGTTGTGTAGGTGCTTCGGTAACCCGTGTCATATGATTCAGTTGTTTGTTGCTGAGAGGGAGCATGCGCCCCTAAAATTTTGGTTTTCACTTTTTGCTTCTTACTTGATTCCGATTTTGACAGATACATTTACATAGAATCATTTTCGAAAATCGAGATTTCGTGTGTGGTGGAATTGCGGTGGTGTGTGATCGAAAGGGGGGTTCTTTCGATCGAAATGAAAGTTGATATGGGGTCTCAAGACAGGTCGGTCGGTCGGCTGATGTTTATGCACAATAATGACGTTTTTTATTTGGCTTGCAAGTAAGGCAACATTTTGGAGAGAATTTTTATTGTAGGTAATCGAGAGTCATCAGATTATAAAAAGTTAGTCTCACTCTGCTTGAATCGTTATGACTTATGGTTTCCTTGTTTCTTTTTTTGGTTGTGAGAAGGGGGGAAATTGAAGGAAATTAAAAATTGAGAGTAATTTATTAGGTTTTGCGAGTGTAGGTTGACGAAGAAAAAGATAAGAAATTTAGTTAGGTACGTACGTATGCAATTTAAGTGATTGACATTCTTCTTGGTGAGTGTGTTAAGGTTTCTTGTAAAGTATCTTGTTAGATAATTTAGTTTTCTGGGCTTGGGGGCTCTTGAGAAGTCGGCGAACTAAAACTTTTAAGCGCCGGGAGATTTGTTCTTAATAGGGATTGTTATGACTTGTGACATTGTCTAATGTATACTTAAGTTTTATGAATATTTATGACACTTTCAAGCTCAATTATTTAAACTGTCTCTTGTTTCGTTATTTTCAAACCATCTTAAGCTTGAGACTTCTCGAAAACAGTAGCTTGATAAGAATGACAAAATAAGGTTTGAAAAATTGAATTGATAGTAACATGTTTCAAAGTAAATGCGGAAGAACGGGTAGAATTATGGTACTTTGAAGTTTAAAGAAGAAAAGGATTCTCGAATTTTATCAAGAACAGTTTAAGTGATGGATGTTCGAAGGGTAGACACAGTGCATTTAAGAGGGGGTCGTGCGTCGGGGTGACTGCCCGGTCACATAAAGAAAAAAGGTATAGTCCGAAGACACCAACAAGCCTCGGATACGGACAGAATTAGTGATGACGACCCACCCAAACGATTTAAGTCCAACGAA
Organism: Sphaerophoria taeniata; assembly: GCA_943590905.1. Taxonomy (NCBI): domain Eukaryota; kingdom Metazoa; phylum Arthropoda; class Insecta; order Diptera; family Syrphidae; genus Sphaerophoria; species Sphaerophoria taeniata. The sequence goes on from OX016540.1 coordinate 4,067,492, forward strand.
TTTCGGTTTTGCACTTGGAACGTTAGGTCCCTTAGCAGACCACGTGCAGCGGAGCAACTATCGGAAGCCCTTGACTGCTAAAAAGCAGACTTAAGCGCTATTCAGGAATTTCGATTAGATAAGCCGGGCAAAAGGAGGATGAAAAACTGCGACATTTACTATGGTAATTGTCAGTGAAAGAAACAACAGTGGCACTTTGGATGCGGATTCGTCGTGGGAAGCAGACTCAGGCAAAAAGTCTTGAGCAGCAAATGTGTAAACGAACGCATCACGATGATCGGAACCAAAGCTAAATTCGGCAACATTAGCCTAATATGTGCGCATGCTAGTTTACGAGTTCTACAAGATCCTCGACAAAATATATGAGCAATGTCCTCGGCGATTTTAACGCAAAGCTGGGAAAAGAGGACATCTTTGGTGGAACAATTGGAAAGTACAGTCAACAGTCAACCGAATTGATTACATTGCGATCGACAGAAGGCACGACTCGGACCACTACCTTGTTGTAGCCAAGGTACGAATGCGGATATCCCGATCAAGGCCCACACGCGAAAATGCTAAGAGAAAAATCGACGTCAAACGGCTACAATCGCTAGAGATTGCTAGATCCGTTTCCGATCGCGTCTCCGAAAATCTCCTTAGAAGTCCTTTGATGCCAACACAAAATGTAGAGGACCAGTGGCAACACTGCCAAGCAGCCATCACAGATGCCGCCTCTGAAATTATAGGGTTTACACGGCCACGGAGTCTTCAGACGGAGGCCAGGAAGATGGCTCTAGCGGTTAACGAGGGCAAGACCAAGTTAATGATGTCAACAAGAAAGGAAAACCATTATCGATGTCTTGGAGCCGCTTTAAACTCAGACAACAACACCAGCGCTGAAATCCTCTCCCGAGCAACTAAAGTGACGCTCTACAAAACCCTCATCATCCCGGTCCTAATGTATGGTGCTGGTGCAGATACATGGACCATGACAACATCCGATGAAAACGCTTTTGGTTGCTTCGAGAGAAAAATTCTTCGAGTGATTTTTGGTCCAGACTGCATTTTATCAATCAAGAACTGTATGAGCTGTTTAGCGACACTGACCTTGCCAGAAAAGTTAAGGTTCAATGACTTAGATGGTTGGAAAATAGAGCTCCGGCTCGTAGAGTCTTCGAATCCAACCCGGAAGGACGTTGCAAAAGAGACATACCGCGACTCAGGTGGAACACACAGGTGGTAGAGGCACTGAACCAACTTGGCGTGCGAAACTGGAGACAGCTAACTATTGGGACCGAGCTTGCTGGAGACGCTTGTTGGATGAGGCCTCGGTTCGACATGGACTGTAAAGCCGCCATAACTAACTAAGTGATGATGATTTCAATCTCGAAGGATGGATCAAGGTTCAATGACTGATTTCGAGCGAATGCTTTGGACACTAGGCGTTTCCACCAGCCTCAACCTAGCCAATGTGCTGAACACAGCAGTGGAACTTGAATTTTGTGCAGTTTTAAATCAAACCTAGTTCAAATCAAATCAATCGATGGAATATTGTTTTCAACTTAAAAAACATACTTTTCTGCACCGAAAATCCAATAAGTTGAATGTCCTACAGCATGAAACTCTAAATATCAATTTTTCTGAATATCAGTTCAAAAACAACGTTCTTCTTTTCTCAGCAACCTTTTCGATATCCCTCAACAATTTGCATGCATAGATTTATGTGTTGTGGTATCCTGTGCGCTTGCGTCCACATGTGTTCAACATCGGGTCCATATTGTGCCAAAAAAAAAACATCATATCTTTCATGACTTACGAGAGTAAACCCATAAACCATAATGTGCAATCCCAACAACTGCAACTGCCGTGCTTCAACTGGCAACGGAAGAAATGCCTCAGTGAATGACTCCAAAAAAAAAAAAAAAAAACTAACTTACAACACGCACATGTGGAATCATTGTACGTGGGGTACCGTTGTCGTTTCATGACTTGAAGTACACATGGAAATCTCGCTCTAATGTTTTGCCTGCACGGATGCAACAACAACAGACAACCGATATCTCGTACTTCAAGACGACCTCCTATAATAATCAGGATGAGTGCATTTGTCGGTGCACTCGAAGAATCGTTTTGTTTTTTGGTGTTTTTGTAGTTTTATTGGTATGGGTTTTCGAGCTGTGATGTGGATCGTTTTTGACTCTGAGAATTCGATGCGAGTTGGAATGGATTGAATTGAAAAGAGGTACCTTGGATGCTGCGTGTAATGCGAGACCAAAATTCCATGTGTTTATCGTTACCAACGGAGTCTTAAATAATTGTTTTTTTTTTCTCGAATTCGGCAGGGAGTCAAAATCAAATGTGCTTACAAGACACTGAACCATGTGTGGTATAGTTGTATCATTTTTTGTAAGATTTAAGAAGGGTTCAAAGTGTTTAATTGTTTTTTTAAGAGAGTGACCCCTGGACTTGATTGTTTGCTACCTCTTGAACGCACTGTGTCTACCCTTCGAACAAAAAGCTATTACAATCATCAAATATCTGCATCTACAAACTGGAATAAGCCGTATTAACCAAATCGTTTCATGTAAACAGGCGACTAGACAGCCATAAAATTTTCGTATTCTTAAATCTGTATAATCGCAGAGGCTTGAGTGACTTTGAAATCCTTGAAATTTCAGTTTCAGTTCCACTTTCAGTCGAATTATGAACAATCAAATATTTACGTTACTAATTTATCTTGCGACTCATTGGAGGGAGCAGCTCCATCCTTTTCCATTTGTATTTTATTGCGAATTATTATTCTACTTTGAATAAAATCGTTCATTCAAAACATGCCCAATTATTTGCTAAATCCTTTTGAAATCTCTTCCACGTGACCAATGCTACAAAAACTAATTGACTGTTAATTGGTAGGCCCCTAAATTCTACCTTCCCCGCCTCCTGGCCAAAAAATATTAACTCAGCTATTCGGAAAACCTCAATTTATAATGAACCCAATACTTTGCCAACCTTTATCTTGCAATTAAAATCCTTTAATTATTCCACTGCTTCCAAATCAAATGACACTGTTTGGTCCTGTTGGAAGTCTTGTGTAAACAGATAATCTGATTGAAGAAAACGCACCCCAAATACGAAGAATGAAAATAAAACAAATTCATCCCTTTCCGGTTTTCCAATATGAATTTGATTCAAAGCGTAAAAAAATAGGAAATCTGGGTGTCGGTCGGTCGTCCCTTTCGGTCGGAAAAGGAAAACCCAGTTCATTCACTCGATTAAACAAGTTCTAGTGAAATATTTTTTTGTATTCAAATGTCGGGTTGGTACAGACTAAGGTTGAAAGGAAAGGGTGTGTGATGAAAGGCAGGCGTGACGACATATGCAGGATCAAGGAAAAGGAAACGTTGAACTAGTGAAAGGTTACAACGTGTCTAGTATATGAGAATAAGAAGTGTCATCCCTCGCCCCATTAATCAATTGAAGAAGTCATCAATGGAAACGACACATGAAACGGAAAAGTAGACAGGACTTCCAATTCCCCTGTCCTCTGACTCTGTTACACAATTCATTCATTCATCCAATGAAATAAATAAATAAACCGTTTTATGTCTACCAAAAAACTTTATCATCACGATGATTGAAATGTGAGAGGCCATATAGAATGGAAGAAAGAGAGCAAAAGCATCAACCGAGATCCGACATGAAGCCTACAAGGGCCACCTGTCTAAAAGAAAAATTTCAAACTTTTTCCTCACACACGTCCGTCCGTCATGAACGGTCGCATCGGTGGGAGGGAAATCACTTCACTTAGTGAAAATTTCCTTTTTTATCTTTTTTTTCGGTTCCATCTTTTCTGAAACCTGTCCATTTCGGTTCACATTGAGTGATCCCGGTCGAACAAGGGTGGCTTCTCTAGGGTTGACAAGGGCAACGGCGCTTAAGCCCAAGCTGAGAGCTCTATAAGTACTATTCTATAAACCCGGCATTATTTTGTTACATTCATATTTTTTGCTGTTGGCCTGTGAAAAGTTTCGTCCTCTTAAGCTTCTCCATTTACTTGAGGATAAAATATTGTTTGCAATGTGATTTCCCAACCTTATGTAAGGACACCGGGAAACTTGAATCAACCCCCCTCTGAACTACTCCACTATGCCGTCGCTTCTCTTTCACCGAGCCGCCGCTGAACATGTTACAAAAATAAACTTTTCTTTCTATCTGATGAATGACAGTTTGTAGTTCGTTTTTTGTTGTTGTTGTTGTCAGTCTGAGTGGGCGGACAAATTCTCATTCTATCTGAGTACGAAAAGGAGCTATGGCCACGTTTTCCAACAGGATTCTTTTTTAACACAAAAAATATCTATATCAGTGCTTCTTTTTCTGTTTTCACTTTTGCGTAGGCGAATGGAAGTTCATAGAGAAAGAATTAAAAAAAAGGAGAAAAGCAAAGTCTCACGTGGAAGCAACACAAGATGGGTGGATTGGATTATATGGGATGCCATCAAAATGGAAAAAGGATTCCACACAAAAAAGCAACAGCTAGCTCCTAAAATTGTCAGCTGTTTGTTGTTTGTCGTTGTCATCGTCGTCGTTGCTGTCACTTGCGATGCGAGATGGAAATTGAAGAATAACAGACCGAAAAAAAGGTTCATGCTCCAAAGCTTTTAAATTAGGATTCATTGGGGATCAGAAGAAGGTGTGTTTGTATGCGAAAGTGTGAGTTCTATACCTGAGTTTTCTTTTTCTGGGAAATCCTGCGAAGAACTTTGTTTTTCAAGTTTATTTTTTGCTGCTGTTTTGAAGCTTGGAAAGGGTGAGTTTTGTTGAATGAAATTTTTAAAAGTGGAGTTTATTTTTAAGTGAACCTGACCTTGGCAATAAGGAGCAGACTTGCTAAGAAACATGTTGATTTGCTTCGAGTTTTTGTTTAACTTGTTCGATGGTAAAAATTGCACCAAGAGTTGTACGATTTAATGAGAAATATAGAATTTAAAAATTCATTAAAATTTCATGGAATTTTAAGAAAGCTTTGTGGGCGGTTATTTTGAAGTCTGGAAAAACTCTGCTTTTCCCTTCTCTTGAAATATTTTTAAAGAAATGTAAGGAAATGATTCGAAGGGTAGACACAGTGCATTCAAGAGGACACAAGCGTCCACAGCAACCTTTGTCTATCAACTCCTACTCTCCACCTCCCAGCGGTGACAATCGAGAGCCTAGTATCTCAACCGAAGATTGGGTTTCAACCCCAAAGGGAAGTTGTTGTCGGAACAAAGAGAGAGAGGGGGGGAGGAGGTATGCGTCCACTTAGGCATGTCTCCTTTTCAACAGATGGCAGGGGAAGAACTCCCAGGATTGAATCAACGGTGGCGTGTACACTTATACAGTTCCAATCAGGATGAACTACTTAGAGAACACCTTATAGGGCTACTGCGACATATTCGCAGCCCAGGCCTATAAGGAGCGGTGTGGCCGGCTCTTCGTCTTAGAGTTAAACTGAAAACCTGGCTCTTCAGGTTGGGGGTCGTGCGTCGGGGTGACTGCCCGGCCATATAGAGAAATCATAGTTCCAAACCACCAACAAGTGTCGGATATGGACGAAAAAAAAACGGCAGATCTTGGAGAAGACCCAGGAACTTCAAATCGATACCTGCCACCTTTTCATCGATTTCGAGGCCGCGAGTGACAGCGTCTACAGAGACCAACTATATACAGCATTGTTATTGTTTTGGCATCCCAGAAAAACTCATCCGTCTGTGTAAGATGGCAATGGAAAACTCATGCTGTTTCATCATGGTTGGAACAAACCTAATTTATGCATTTACTGTTAAAAAAGGTTTTATACAAGGTGATGCGCTGTCATGCGATTTCTTCAACATCACTCTTGAAAAGATTTTGCAAAACACCAACGTCAACACCAGCGGCACAGTCAAAAGTCCCTCGAACTGCTAAGATACGCAGACGACATTGACATAATTGGAAGAATTGAAATGGAGGCCAGGAAGATGGGTCTAGTGGTTAACGAGGACAAGACCAAATTAATGATGTCAACAAGAAAGGACAACCAACTTCGACGTCTTGGAGCCAACGTCAGCATAGACAGATTTAACTTCGAGGAAGTAGAGGACTTTGTCTACGTAGGATCCGCTAAAAATTCAGACAACTACAACCAGCTCTGAAATTAAACGAAGAATCACTCTTGCCAATCGCTGCTTCGTTGGACTTAGAAGGCAATTGAGTAATAAAGTCCTCTCTCGAGCAACTTAAGTTCCACTGTACAATACCCTAACGGTCCTAATGTACGGTGCAGAGACATGTACCTTGACAACATCGGATGAAAACGCTGGGCTGCTTCGAAAGAAAAATGTTTATGCATAAATGAAGACGAAGATTCAATAAAGAACTGTGCGAGCTGTTCGGCGACACTGACCTAGACAGAAAAGTTAAGGTCCAACGACTTAGATGTTTGGATCATGTAGAACGATTGGAAAACAATTCTCCAACCCGAAAAGACGTCGCAGAAGAGGAAGACCGTAACTGAGGTGGAGCACACAGGTGGTAGAAGACCAACCAACTTGGCGTGCGAAACTGGAGACAGCTAGCTAGGGACCGAGCTGCCTGGAGTCTTTTCTTTGATGAGGCCCTGATCCAACCTGGACTGTAGCGCCACCATAAGTAAAAAGGCCAATAATTGAGGGATGAACATTTTGCGAGAAGTCCAGGCTTTTAAAGAATATTCGCAAAATTAAACGTGTTGCGGAGTCTTAGTGGGTAGGGAACAAATATGTTGGTGCGTCACATTTGCAATTCCAAATGAAAAGTTTCTCTCCAGCAAAAATTGAATATTTTGTTTTGTATCAAGTCCTTTGAACCTGCTACCGATTTCATGTCGATGATAATTATCCATCAAATATTCAATTCACTTTGACTACACTCTGACGATGCCAAAAACATTTCGATCAATGTCAAATAATCGAACCACCTCACACGGGATATGAACTTTGTACAACTCATACGATATAGGTACACAATTTTCAAATTTCCCCCACTCCAAATTATGATAGAGCCTAAAAGGTAAACGTTACACATACTCTCTAAGTGCAAAAATGCCAGGCTCAATCTTATAGGCTCCAATAAAACTGATATGACGGTGTATTCTTATAAAAATTAAATTTGATTGAAGATGTTCCTACAATGACTAATGGAATGGGGATACATTGATAGCCATCAATCTTTTTATGTCGGCTGTCAAAATGTGAAAAAGTTCGTCTATGAAATTTTTTGTTGGATAAGTCAAGAACAGAAAGCTTATGCAGGATTTATGTTAAGCACTGTCGGTGTGGGTGTTGCGCTACACGCACCCATACATCTTCACAAATTAAGAAAACGAGCATATCTATTCGATTGTCTATTAGAGAGCATGTCATTCATTCTATTTCCGTTTGACGTATTTGCTTTTTGCATGCGAGACCGAATAAATTATGAGTTTCAAGACATAACATGCAAACGAAATCGACGAATATCGCTCAAAGATTTTTGGATTGATGGAAATGTTTGACTTGCTCTCCAAAATGCTGAAGTTCAAAATACTTCTTGATTTATTTTACCATTGAACAATGAACTAAGACATTCAAGAGAAAAAAAAGTGTTTTTTAATATTCCCTTTCAAACTTTTTATTGATTCAAAAAAGCATATCGATGTAGAAAGGTTTTGTGAGAGAGTTAATTTTTTTTCTGCGAATTCGATTTTATTCAGAACTTTGAACCCTCATCTTCCACTTTTATCCAAGGTTTACCCTATGAACCGGTCTCCTTCTTTTGAATAACCCAAACAGATTTTTCCTGTTCTTACCTACTCTCCCAAAATATGTTTTTGATGCTTTCTTCGATTGTTAAAAATAAACCCATCTTACAGTTGAATTTCCAAAAAATATACCTGCCTCCCGAAAAGTCCTTTAACAAGCCTTAAACTTCACGTTTTTACCTTTCTCTTCAAAACGAAAAAAAATGAGGGAAATTCAAATCCTTCACAATCTTATACCTACTCCTACATATACATTTAATTTCCTAGCCCAATAGCTTTAGTATTTGAACTTCCAATTGGAATAGTCATAATTTCTTTTGAAGATCCCCCCTCAAAATTCGTTGGAAACTCAATCTCCAAGTGGCAGACATACATACAAACCGAAAAGAAAAGTGGGTGTTAAGTATAAGAGGTAGGTATAGCACGTGCCAGCGTTCACATTCCTCAAAATTACGAATGAAAGAAAAAAAATATCCAATTCAATTCAATATTTACAAGAAGCGAACAGACAAGCCAAGCATTTTCGATTTCTACAATTCGTCAGAAATGGGATTCCCAAATATTCATTCACCATGAAATCGAGGGCAATGATTTATATTTTGAGAATAGAATTTTCATGTCCATGTCGAGAAAACACAACGAAAAAATCTTTGTTATTCGAAAACCTTTTATCACATTTTAGATTTTCCGAGTCCTTATTTTCATATTGTTCATGTTCATGGGCCGTCAATTGGATGATGGGTTTTTTCTTTCTTGTGCAATGGAATCATGAACGGGTTGCAAAATTTTGGCTTGATAATGAAATCAGAAGAGGATAGGAATTTTGTGTGTATTTCGATTTTACAAATGGCTGAAGACCGACTCAATGGAGGGTGAATAGTGAAATATCTGTTCAAGTAGTCAAGCGAAAATGTCTCGGTAATTATTACAAGAAAGAGAATGATTGATTTTGTCAAACAAAAAAGGAATTCATATTTTAGTTAAATCGAATGAAATGTTTCTCCTTATTCAAGAAGCCTAAGAAAGCAATACAAAATTGTTGGTAGGATGAGCATGCATTGTTGGGGGCTTTGGATTCCCTCGGAAGATAAATTGTAATTTAGTTTTGAGGAACAGTTGGGTTTTGACTCTTGAAAATTGTATTCCCTTACACTCGGCTCCTTTTTCTATTTGTATATTTCAGATGCAATGAAGCATTTTCCATCTTTCGAATAACGCACCCGCATAACCTCACACGGCTACGGCACTGTCAAAGTCATAACAATTCGGCAAAACGTTATGCTATCAATGCTATCGGAGTAGTAGTATCTTTATTCTTAAATCAAATCAAATAGCTCTAAACTACTTTCTTGTTTTATATGAAACTCGAAATTATGAGAATCATGGAGAACGAAGCAAATTAGTTCATCGTTGAAATTGTTCCAGAAAAGCAATAGGCAAAAGTGTTTTGTTCGAAGTATCCGTTAATCTGGAATACACGATAGCCAAAAAGGAACTGGAATACACTAACATCACGTTCCGCTATTCAACACCAAAACGAAATCGCGTTCAGGGAGAGGCTGCAGGACCAGACGCATTCAAGGAAATAAACCGCCTGATTAGGAAAAACAAGCCACTACCAGAAGTAATACTCAGCAACAACATCGAGCTTAAAACAATAGTAGATAACGTCGAAGACTTTGCCAACGACTTTGAAGAAAGCTTCACACCTTCTCCGTCAGCAAACCTAGCCTTCCGTATGGATATCGACACCAGTATGATCCAGCTTCCCAATACTGAAGCAGTTCAGTTTGACAATGCCTGTCCAGCTGATGATCCAGCAGAACACCAGCATTTCTGCAATCAGTAGGAGATTGCGGAAATAATCGACAGTCCAAGACCAAAGAAGTCAATTGGAATGGATGGTGTTTCGAACTACAAACTGAAGAAATTGCTACAAGTTGTGATGATAATTCTAGCGATTATCATCAACAATTGCTACTTTCCACAAAAGTGGAAAACAGCAAAAACCGTGGCCATCGCGAAAGAAGGGTAGTGTCCGTGGGTTAATGGTTATGTGCGTTGGCTTCTAAGCAGAACGTTGTGGAATCCTACTCGTGCTCATACAATTTTTATTTCATCTTTCACGGGCACTGCCTCTTGCGAAGAACTGTAAAAATTTCCAAGAGTTTCAACCTGTCATGAAAAAGTGCTTCTCAACTTTGTCGTTCGGAATATGCGTTAAATTGTAGGTCCCCTCAATTCTTCACACGCACTCAGAGGATTGTTGATGAGAGTAAGCCACTTAGGCCTTGCATCTTCAAGAGCTTTCGAGGCCACTCTATTTATATTTATTTTTTCCCCGAAGAAAGAAGCGGCCTGTATCCCCTCTAAATAACATAAGAGGTGTTGCAAAGACATTATCCCCGAAATGCAGTTTGGATTTATTATTTATTTTTATTTTATTATTTATTAAGAATCTATTTCTTTAAACAATATTGCTATACATTTGTAAGCTAATTCAATCATGGTACAATAATAGCTAAAGTTAAAGAAATGTTAGGAGCATTTGTAATTTAAAGATAAATTGATTTAAATGCCCCTTTAAAACATTAGTACAATAATAATTAACAATAGTGGGTGGGGTGACCCTATCGAAAAAAAGCTAGTTAAAAACAGCATCGTATAACGAATAAAGTAAGAAAATATATGTTTATTTACAAATTAGTACAACTTGTATCTTAAGAGATAAATCGAAGATAGATAAAAGAATGCAATAATGAAGAAACCACTAAATGCTAGAAGCTTGAAGAAACTTTACATAAGTACATCATTTTACCCATTTGAGCTTAAAATACGTTCTAAACATGTTGGATCATAATTGAAGAGCCATAATTTTAAACCTTTTAAAAACTTCATAAGAGATCCTTCTGTTCTTAGAGATAAAGGGAGTTTATTAAATAATCTACATGACGATACATTAAAAAAGTTACGGTAGGCGGTGGTGCGGAACTTAGGAATATTTACCAAAGACAAAAGATTTCCACGAACGTTATAATTATTTAAGATTCTAAAATTACGATTTCCAGACCTTATATAAAATATCTTAAGCGCTTTATAACAATATAAATGTCGTAATGGAAGAATTTTCAAACATAGGAACAAAGGAAAACTGCTAGCCAATCTATTTTGTTTGCATATTATTCTTATGAAATGTTTTTGTAATATAAATAAAGGCAACGTTTTGTTACAGTAAGCACCACCCCAACAAGTTATCCCATATTGCAATTTGGAATGGATAATTCCATAGTAAATCTTGGTTAAGAGGTCAGTAGTACACACCTTACGCAGATAAAAAAATTGTCTGAGAATTGAACGGAAATGCAGTTTTAAAGTATCTATATGGGTAGAAAACCACATTTTAGAATCAATATTAGACCTAAATACCTTATGTCATTTACTATTTCAATTTGAAAACAATCTGGACTACAAGCAAAATCACCCAGAAAAGTGTCAACATTTGGTGATCCTAAACAGGTACAGCTATTAAGTCTGAATTTTTGACAGCCAGGAGAATGATAATAGAAATCAGGAACTGGATTGTTCAAATTTGATAGGCTATAGGGCTGATGATCAATTTATGTTGAGCAAACCAGATTCTTAGTATACTTAGGTCCCAGTTGATATCAATAGATAAATCCAAAAGACTTTTTGCTCCATACGCAAAACCTACGTCATCAGCGAAAGCCGTCATCTCACCTTTGAAAGGCAAATCAAAAAGTGAATTGATGTATACAAGAAAAAGCAGTGGTCCGAGTACTGACCCTTGGGGCACACCCATTTTTATGAACTTCAAATCACTTACCGAAAATCTTAGTTCTTTGAGAACGATTGTTGAGATAAGACACAAACCATCTTAAAATAAAACCCCGGAAACCCGCTAACTCTAATTTATTTATTAAAATGTTATGGTTCAACATATCAAAAGCCTTAGATATATCTACAAATAGCCCTGCAGTACATTTGTTCTCATCTAAATTTTTATAAATTTTAGAGCAGAAGTTTAAAAGGGCATCTTCTGTTGATTTTTTTTCCTGAAAGCCAAATTGGAGCGGTGAAAAAAAGTTATTTTTGTTCAACAAATTTAGCATACGCTGCTTTACAAGCTTTTCAAAAATTTTACCAATAGATGGAAGTAATGAAATGGGCTTGTTGTTACTAACATTGTCTCTGCTACCTTTTTTAAAAAGTGGGATAATATCTGCACATTTAAGAGCATCAGGAAATACTGCAGAGAAGACACTTTTATTAAAGATATATACCAAGGCATCGATAACAAACCATGAAATGTTTTTTAAAAGAATATTTGACATATTGTCATTTCCACAACTATTTGAGTTTTTTAAACCATTAATCGTTTTATAGAGTTCTAGCGCTGTTATTGATTCAAAAAAGAAACTGCTTCTGGTAGACAAAGGCTCACTACTACTGCAAACAGAACAAGAAAAATATTCACACTCCGAGAATTTGAATCATTTACATCGGGTACACCAGCGATTTCAATAAATTTCTTTTTTTGGCTTTGATATTGCCAATTAAGTTTACTTTCAAGGTTGTTAAGTTTTGATTTGAGCTCAGAGTTTTCATTACGTAGGTCCAAAATACCTTGAACATATTCTTTGTGTTGCTTTTCCATGCAAACAAGTTTTTGATAAACCATTTGAATTGTTGCCGTTGAATGATCATCATCGTTGAGGTTAGAGGGAGAGGCATTATTCGCAATGTCACCATCACCAGCACTTTGCATCTCCTTAGTTAGACCACTTGTAGCAGGAGCTTCTGCATCACCGGTTGGCGGTAAGGTTGATGAGGAGCAGAGAGAGTTGCGTCTTTTTATGATAGTGCATTTATCGCATCGAAATGATCTCCCGCTCGTTTTCATTTAATCAAGATCTTGTTTCAATATGTTAACACAGTTGCAATGAAAACATTTTTTACAGTCAGAACATAAGACTTTCTCTTTACAAGCCCTAACAATTATCTCTTTACACACCGAACAATTCATTATTTTTATTGTTAATTGTTTTTAACGTATGCAAGTATGTAATACAAATTCAGTAAGAATAGAAAGAGAACCGCACCCCACGACACTCTATTACGATTCCGCAAAGGCTACTCCACTTTATATCCGTTACTGAAATTCCAGAAGCATTAGACAGCGATTGGATCGAGGCTTTCATTCACAAGCTCCGTATTTTAGGTATCCCTCAGGCACTAATTAAAATAATATTTTCTTTTCTTTCTTCCAGGAAATTCTTCGTTTAAGCTGAAAATTAGAAGTCAACAACAAGGCTTATTTTGGCTGGAGTGGCCCAGGTGTCGAAGCTCGGACCTAGGAGTCAACTTCAACGAGCTGTCTCGTTTCAACCCGCATGCAAGAGTAGTGCTAGCCAAAGCTAACCAAGCCTAAGTAAGCCAACCAAACTGCTGATCTACAAACAACTACTCAGGCCAGTGATCAGCAACAGCTTTCCAGCATGGTATATAATTACCAAGACAACGATGCAGAAACTTCTATTATATGAAAGGAAGCTGCTAAGAACTTCCCTGGACTACACTTCGATACGCATAGGCGCACGTACTACAGCAACAAGCAACTCTACGAAGAAGACCGAGTAAAGCCACTGGACAGATTTCTTGCTGACTCAGCTAAGAAAATGGTTGCAAATGTTACCAATCACCCCAATCCGCTGATGAGAAGGATGACCAAAGAGGAACGACATCCCGAAACAAGGTACCTGAGTGCCATGGATATCCCCGAGCAATATTGACAATGGACAACGCTGAAGCAGTTACCTTTTATGCTGGCCTGGAGTCAGCATACCAAGGCGGCTAGATGCCCACACCCAATCCAAACCAACCCACAATAGACAACCAGGACTGGGCAGCCTGAGATGAATCACGCTATGTAAAATACGGAGGATTAAGTAAATATGAAATAAATAAACTTAATTATGCAAAATGCAAGAACAAACTCTTTTTAGCTTACCACAAGAATTTCTTATCCCAGAAAATCCTGCAAAAATAGAAAAAAGAAAACAAAACGTTAAAAGCTTATTTATAAAAGCAGATATTGAATTGAATTAGATATTAAAAATAGTGAAACAGGAAAAGTAAGTAAGTAAGCTGTTTCAGTACCGATTGCGTAATGGTTATTTGCGTAAGATAGTAGGCGAGTCTATTATTTCATGTTTCATGGATACTCTCGCCTGCCAAGTACTGATAAAGCTGTCAAAAGTATATTATTTTTCAACTCATACGCTCGGGATTGTAAGTCCCTTAAGTTCCCTACAAGCACCCAAGGAATTGTTGAAGAGTGTAAGCCACTTAGACCCTCTCTATTCTCCTGATTCAAGGCTTGGTTATGTTGAGATTGGAATATTTTCAAGAATTGGGAAAATATGTTTACCTGTAAGAAAAATGGACACTTTTGACTTGGTTTTGATTTTTGTAATGAAACCTTGGAGTAATTCTTCATAACAAGGATTTGTTTCGAGAAAAAGTTGAATAAAAGAGAGTCCATAGTAGGTACAGTTTGAATTCAGTAATTTATTGTTTAGCAATTATTTCGATCTTGAAATAAAACGTGTTTAAAATCCTTACAAAATCTCATCCCAGAATCGATATTTCCTTTTCCATTTCTCGTCAAACACAAACAAAAAACAAAAACGCAACAACAAAAAATTAAAACGAAGAAATAAAAAAAAAACACCACCTTGTGTAATCCTATCACTTACCACTACCATTCTATTCGTTTGTATATACGAAACTTGGAAAACTTTCAAACCATAAAAACAAAACATACAAAAGCGAATTGAGCATCATTAAACCATATCGCCTTCGCCGCTGCTGTGTAGCCAATCGCAAACGATCATTTTTGAAATGCACAAATACCACCTCGTAAACTCTAGATCACACAGCTAGACGATGCTTTTTCTGGCACCGATCCAATTTCACTCTATCCTCCACCTCAGTGAACCCGTAAGAAAAAATTTTCTTCTTCGAAAACAACAAATTTTCCCCGCATAGATTTTTCATCGTGTGTGCGCGATTCTAAATTTAGAATTGGAAAATCACAAAAAATATATATATACATGAAAACCCGCTGTTCAAGGGAATTTTGAATCTGATGCAGCCCCCCTTGCCCATAGAATCCCCCGTAAGAGTTTTCAAAAAAAAAAAAATGATATTAATTAAAACAGAAGGGGCCTCAATACTTTCCCCTGAGGGACTCCTCATTTATGTTTTTAAGAACCTCATTAATTTGGTCTCTTTCAACAAAATTTCATATTTTTTTCCTCTTTATTTTACACCAACGTGTGTCTATATATATATACCTACCTACCTTTAAGGTACATAATTAACTTCCTATGTACACCGATGGGATGGGGAGGACAATCAACAACATCATGACGATATTTTGGTCTTTTTCTGTTGAAGAAATCGTCATCGACGACGACTTGAAACTTTTCAAAAATAAATTCAATCAGAAGCATTTTCTTCACGTTGAAAGGATAATTTTGGATTTTTGAGTTTTTCGTGATATTTTGAAAAACATTCTTGATAAAAGTAGAGTCAGATTGACTCTTTTGTGAGCAAGAAGATCCTCCAAAGTGATGTTAGACTTCTAGGCTGACATGATGTCTTTTCTATCATTACGAGATCATAACATATAACCCAACGACTGACGCGACGGTCGACGGACGATGACGCTACGTACGACGGCAAGTATCCAAAAATATCGACTTTATTTCAAAACAATTGGGTTTTAATTTAGATATTTTATAATTAAGTTTTTTTCGTTTAATTTTAAATTCAAAATTTTTGTTTTGTTTTTTAAATGAAAAAATACCAACTCGAAAGAATTAAATGCATGTGGAAAATGTTTAAATTGAAGAAAAGTTATTTTTTGCGTAAGCGCGCGACTCGCGCAGCCAGCCGCCGCCATTTCAAAAATGGATGGATATTTTTAATTGTAGAATAAAGTATTTTCGGTACTCTCTACACAACTTGTGTTTGATTGAATTCTTCGAAATTAGAATTTACATTTTGGTTTGTTTAAATATAAAAAATTCGTCTAAAAATAATGATAAGTAAAAATATAAATTGTTTTTAAATTGGGATTCTTTTTTCGTGGTGAGAATATTTATAAGTGGTGAGGAGGTTAATAGGATTAGGAGAAGTGATCCAAGTTGTAGGTCAGGTGTTGCGTGTTGTTTAACTGAACCTTATTGCAGCAAATGACATCTGGGAAGATATTATTTTTGTAGGCGCTACCTTGGCGTCAAAATCATATAAATCGCAGTCAATGCTAAGATTTCTTCTGTAGACTGTAACGGCGACAACGAAGAAAATCCTGCCGACAGGATACCCAACACCTTTTCATCGATTTTAAGGTCGCGTACGACAGCATCTTCAGAGACGAACTTTATAAAGCTATGTTTAGTTTTGGCATCCCTGCGAAGCTCGATAGCTTGTGCAAAATGACGATGGAGAACTTACGCTGCGCCACCAAGGTTCGCAACGAGCTTACGGAATCTTTCGATGTTAAAAAAGGATTCAGACAAGCCTTTCATTATTCGACTTCTTTAACATCGTTCTTGAGAAGATAGTGCAAGACTCCACCGTCAACACCAGAGACACTTTCTTCCAAAAGTGTGTTCAACTTCTCGCGTACGCTGATGATATTGATATAATGGGAAGAACACAGCGTGATGTCAATGGCGCTTTTGTGAGTACCTTTAGTTAGTAAGTAAGGTCACCCTCAATGCTCTATTGAATAACATAATAAAAACTGATCATACAAAAATTTGTGAACGGCTATGTTTTATCTCACACCTTCACCTTAAATTTATGTGTTATGTGTTTAAACCCAAACTGCATTTATACACAAAAGCATTCCCATATGTGCCACTCATATTAATTCTCAAATTGCATCTTTCCTTACATCACGCGCACCCTTGAAACACAAGTAGGTACAGTGGTTGTTGCATCCTCGTAATAAAATGACAAACAAACAAAAAATCAACAAAAACAAATCTTTCAACGGATTTCCGGTGCAAGGAAATATACATTGCATATGGAAAAGGATGCCAACCAAGTAAAGTAGAATGTTACTCGGAAGAATACCAAAAAATACGATAAGTAGATATTAACCCCCTTCCAATTCTCTGTAAGACAGTCTCACCAAAATCAAGACACAACGAGTTACAAGCGAAGTAAATTCATCGTTTTCGGTTAACCGATTAAAGTCCTTTGAAGTGCCCTTCGAATGGGCGTTTGCTGACGCTTCAACTCACACTCTCACACCAACGCCTCCCACCATTGACGCACGAGCTACTCGCTATATCAACTCGCTACACATAATTATAAAAATATACTAACTGTTGGAAAATGGAAAATCCTTTATCTAACGCGGTTTAATCCTTTAGCTGCGGTTCAGGGAGCAGAAAATCGACTTCGTCTTCATTATTGCTCAACAAAATAAATTCCTTCTTATTTCGGTTACACTAATTGCTTCCGTTAGATTGTTTTTGTAATTATTAAACTACAACCAATACCGATTCCTTTGTTTCAAACCATGAGAGAGGGGTGTGTGTGTGCGTTTCGTTTACTTTTGAAGACGTCAAAACGATGCGATGCTCCTTCTATATGGTTATGGTTTGTTCACCTCATCGCACCGTATCGAAATCAGTGTGTCCGGGTGTCAGGGATGGGATGACGGAGACTTACATGACAAAAAAAAAACCTGGAGTGTAATGAGGGAGACATGTTTGTGTTGCAGAGGATGAGTAGGATAAACGTCGGCCTGAGTACACAGTTTAGGAAGTACGCGACAGTGACTCTGAATTTTCATAAATTCCAACAAGTATGTGTGGACCAAAAGTACTCATACATACAACATCACAACATTTTTCAAAAACTAATCGAGTAAATGGAATTTTGTCAAACTCGATGAGTTAAACAGCTGTTAACAGCTGTGACCACTTAGCAAATCATTAATTTGAATTCTTTTGAGGTTCTTTGGTTCAGAATTCTTGTCTAGAGAAACACTCCGTGAAATTCTGTCATTCCAATGAAAATAAATGTGTTTTTACTGTATGGTTTCTTGTAGACGAAAAACATGATTTAATAATATAGGTGCCAAGACACAGCCTTGTGGGACTCCACTTAAAATTTCGACTTACAATGCATATTTTGCTTGCAAACGTAAAAAGGACACTGATATCAACATCGACCTTCTTGATAAACATTTCACTTTCATTCAAGAAGTAAAATTAGACATCTGTATATTTCGGTTGCTAGACACATCCTAGACAACAACAAACCAGAGAGCAAAAATCAAAACAAAACAAATCAAAAATACACTTCATTGATGGTCTAAGTTTAGACAGGATTTTCGATTTTAAAATTATTTTCATTTTCGAATTTATATTTAAGACACCCAAAAATTGTTTGTTAATTTTAATTCAAAGAAACAAAAAAAAAACTTCATCTGGCAAGAATATTGTGTACGTTGTACGTAAATAAATTTTTTAGTGGGGCTAATGCTTTCCTGGCGTAATAAGAAGTAATAAGAATAACGTAGACAAAACTTTATTTTGAGATCTATTGAGAGTGATGTTGATTGGCAAAAAGGAACATTTTATTTGAATTTTCCAATTATTGTTGGTGTTGTTCTTGTTTTGACGTTCTTGACATTTAGAATGGGGGAAATTATTTTTGTTGATTTTTATTCGAAAAATGTTTTTGCTCTTAAAACATAGTTCTTTATGATTTATCAAACGGAAAATAATGTTTCAATCTTTAATGAGTTTGTTCTAGAAAAATAAATATTTTTTTTCTGTTCTGTGTGGGCAGGACGATATTAAGTGGGTGGGTGGTGCTGCTTGTCTAGAGTTGAAATATATTTGCTGAGGCATTTGCTTATAACAGCTGCAGTTAAGACAAAACAAAATTATTTTATTTTGTTTATGAGAATGAAACATGTTTGAAACATTTGGCTTTAATGTTCAAATATTTTTTCTCAACAAATTTAAAAGATTTCAAGAGTAGGTAGGTAAAAAACGAAGATACTAAAAAATTAATTTGGTCTATAAAAATGCCAAAAACAATATAATTTCAAATTTTTAATAGCAAAAAAGTGAAGGTTTGTCAGTAGTTTTCTTTCAAAAGCCTGAATATACCCACAACAAAACTCATTGCCATTTTCCATTCTGAATGAGTTTTTTAATCCAAATGATCTGAATCAAATACTTGACCTTTCTTATCCCCAAAAATAAATTAATTCTTCTTCACATGTGACTTCAAAGCAGAATTGCAAAATGAGCTCTTTAACAATCGGTCCACATCCATTATACTCTTTTCATGAAATTACCAATCATTTGGGTCCTAAAGACACTTTGGAGTGATTAACACATAAATCCATCGACTCTTGGTCTTGCAATGCAAGGCAGTATTTCTTTCTTTACGAACATTGAATCCGATTTTCTATCACTGAATAAAAATTGCACAAAGAAAATTCTTTTCGAGTCCTTGTCAATTCGCTGAAGTCTGAAGAGAAGGGAATTAAGTTGCTCCTCAAGGTGACCCAATCTGACCTCGAAATTTTATTTTCGTTGAATGGATTCCTCAGTTTTATCTAAATCTTTGCTTTGGTGTCTCAAAAGAAAAAGCATGGACGAAAAAGAAAACGAAAACGCTCCCCAACATTAATGCGTGCTGTGAGGAAAGGCAGTCGCTCGGAGTACTTCCTTTGTCCTTCAGACGATGTTACACCACAACTGTATGTACTTGCATGTTGTACCATAACAAGAAAGAAGATTTATTATATCCTTTTGCAACTTTAAACCACATACGCCACATATAGTAGCACAGCTTAACAGGAAAAAAACAGCAAAGGAATCCCTCACCCTCTTCCAGCAGCTCTTGCTTCATGTGCTCACCCTACCCATTGCGACAATATTTGCGTCATGGAAAGTTGCATGTTGACACTTGTTTTATTGTTTTTTTCTTTACTTAAAAAAAAAGAAGAAAATTGCGTTTCGCGACAAGTGTCTCCACTCTTCAAAGTCAAACGGGTAATTATTTGTTTTTGATTTTTTTTCTTTTTTCAAATAATGAGTCGGTGTTGCTTGCAATATGGGATGGATCAAGTCTTTATATTCATTGATTTATTGGTGTGTGTTATTTTCTTAACTTTGAGAAATGTTTTTAAGGATTTTTCAAATGTACAGCTTGCCTCATGACAAGTTTTGGAGTTTTCGAATACTGATGAACACTCTTCTCTACACTTTTCTTACTTACTTACTTAAACGGCTCCCAATCCATGAAGGATCGCAGCCTGAGACACTGCAGTCTTCCATCGGGTATGGTCCCTCGCATGCAATCTCCAGTCGACAAAAGCAAGCGCTCTGGCATCCGCAGTCACTTGGTCCTTGTACCGTAGGTTCGGTCTTCCTTGTCGTCTCGAACCTGGGGGCGAACCTGCGATGAGAAGACTTTCTTGGCTGGAGCATTGTCGTCCATTCGCTCTATGTGTCCGAGCCAATGTAGTTGTCTTTTCTTGGTTTGTGGACTACATCCACATCTTGGTGTTGGTACAGCTCGTATGTTTCGCGGTTGAACCTTCTTCTGCATTCGCCATCGTCTCATACCGGACCGAAAATCCATCGAAGAAAGAGTAGGACTGGTAAAATCAAAGTTTTGTATAGCAGACACTTTGTCTTTCGAGTGAGGAGTTTTAAACCCAGTTGTTTTGCCAAATCGAAGCAGCAGCGGTTCGGTAGCGTAATTCTTCGTCGGATCTCCACTAAGTTGTCGTTTGTGGGATTGATGTTTGTTCCAAGGTAAGTGAACTCCTTAACTACCTCGAAATTGCTGCTACCAACAGTGACGTTTTGTCCCAGGCGGTGGATGGATGTTGTTTGTTTGTTGATAGCATGTATTTTGTTTTGTCCTCACCCAAGCAAAGCTCTCTTGGATCGATCAATGATGTCTATGTCGTCCGCATAGCCTAAGAGCTGGGTGGATTTGTTGAAGACAGTGTTTTCCGTGCTCACACCTGACTTTCGTACTATCTGCTCTAGGACTATGTTAAAGAAATGACATGACTGCACATCTCCTTGTCTAAGCCCTGCGCATGTTTGAAATAACTCGGATGAGCTGTTAACCATTTGCACACTGCACTGCGTATTATTCAGCGTCATGCGGCACAGATGGATCAGTTTGTTCGGGATCCGAAATTCAGACATCGCTATCATAAGCTATTGGCCATCACAAGCAGCTTTGAAGTCGACGAAAAGATGGTATGGGTTTCGACTTGAAATTCGTTTGCCTTTTCCAGGATTTGCCTCACTGTGAACATTTGGTCTAACGTTGTTCTGCATGGCCTAAAGCCTCACTAATACGTGCCAATTATTGTGTTGCACAACGGTTTAAGATGCTCACACAGTACGTTGGATAGGATTTTGTATGCAATATTAAGCAGGGAGATTTTGCATGACATAATATCGCCTTTTTTGTAGATGGGGCATATGGAGGTTATCGACCAGTCATTGGGCATGCATTCTTCCCTCCACACTTTGTTAATGACCTGGTGCAAAACACCTCCTCCATATTTAAAGACTTCCGCATGTATGCCATCCGACCCGGGGGACTTGTTATTTTTTAGCTTTTGGATGGCTCTTTCTACCTCTTTTGTGCTTGGGGCTGGGACTGGGTTTCATTGACTGGTCTTGCTTCTCTTTCGTTATTGGCTCGCTCGACATTATGCGCATTCAGCAACTGTTGGAAGTGCTGCTTGAAAACATCTTCAATACCTGTGCTTCGGACTAGGTTTCCTTCACTGTTTCGAAGAACCTGTGTCCCGGTTCAGAAACCAGAAGCTAATTATGCTTCGACCTTTTAAAGAAACGTCGGCTGCTGTTCTTGGCCCGTGATCCTTCTAGATCTGTGAGCTGAAAAACTGCGGATGCTCTTTTCTTCCTTCGCAATGTCTATTTCTCATTTCTCCTCTAAGAGAAGGTTCTTTTTTGAGCTCTAGTATTTGCTTGTTTAAAATCAACAAATCGACAATCGATTCCAAAATTGACAAGCAAAATCTCACCCGCTAACCCGATTACATTCATTACACATTTCTTAGCGTTAGCCTATCGTTATACTCAATACAAAAACTATGTAAAATAAGGCAACAAGACCGATTATACAACATGCAAGTGTATGGGGTATAAGTTTACAAAACTGGAAAAAAACGTAAAAATGTAGGTATAAACAAAAAAGGATTTAATGATCTCATTCTATGCGCAGCAATGCAAATGCGATCCATCTCTGACATTTAAGATTCAGCGTTTTTAATCTTTCCAACACCCCCACTCTCTCTTTCCAATCATTCAAAAACCAAGCAATTCCAATTGCCCAATACACACTACGGATGGACGGACGGCAGCGTATGTGCCAACACTCACATAAACAAGACAAGCGCAGCCATTAAACAAAAAATTCAAGCCCAATTAATTCGAAAACCGCCATTTTGGAAAATGTATTTCTTTTTTTGTTATTTTTCAAACATTTCTTATTTACCAACTCTGAAAAACGAACACACTCATACCTCGAAAACGGTCCACGTAACGGATGAGAAAGCTAGACGCGCCATGATTTCTATCTGCTGACTCTAGTGAGCAAGATTGGCGTCAGAATGGTCTTCTATAGCTAGCAATAGGTGCAGGTACATAGGCAGCATTCTACATTCACCTATTTAAAGGGGCGAGAAACGGTGGATAGGGGCCTGATCTGTATGTGCCACTACAACTGTGCAATATACATTTTCATTTAAATTGCGCCACAACCTGAAAGCCATTTACGTATACTTTGAAAAATTGGAAAATGGAAAATGAAGAAAAAAAACTGTTTTTCTTCTGCTTTAACTTGGTATGACCGATCGTGCAGGCGCGTCAGAGAGCGATCCATATTTGAAGCCAGAGACTTTTCAACGAGTTAAAATCGAAATTTGTTGCTTTTGCTATAGCGCTTTCTTGTTTTGTGTTGATTTTTCGTTTTGTTTTTTTTTTTTTGGTAAAAACCATTTTGGCAAGTGGCCAAAACAAGCGAGCGAAAAAGATCAACACAAGCAAGATGGGATGGCAACGACAGCGAACAACAGGACGCGACGATGGAATACTTTACTTATACTTTTTTAATTATTTAACTTTTTCGTTATGTTTTTTTTAATGTATTTAAATTTCAAGCCTAATTATTATTTATTTGGTTTTGGTTAAACGTGGAGATCGTTAAATAAATTGCCTGATTTTTTTTTTAAACTTAAAAATGGGCCGCATGTACTTTTCTGGCAAGCGAGATATGTCAGGAAGCATTTGAAAAAAGGTAAGACAAGTGCTAGAGTTTAACAGCGACTCTAAAGACCCAATAAAGTTGTTAAAACTAAACTTTAACTCAAAATTGAATTCACCCAAGCAAACACCAAGATATGAACAGAGGTGCTAAGAATTTTGTTAAATAAATTTCAATTAATTAAATTGAACTCATTAAATCAATCCTACCCATCACCTTGTGAATCAGCTCGCAGCGCGGCGTAGGTGCAACAACCACAAAACATCGCCCATTAAACAAAACTATATCCCAAGTCACGTTAATTAATTTCTTTGTTCAACACATTCGCTGCACTTAACAAAATTTCAGAAACAAAAAACAAAAATCAAACATCGACTAGGGGAGAAGTTCTATCAGACCTCAGACCATCCTTCGAAAAAGTCAAGATGAAAAGATGCATTTGCTGCAGCTAGACCAGAAAACAGAAACAAATAAAACGAAAACACGGAAAAGCCAGCCTCATTATTTCAATATTTCATGTCGACAAGGCATGATGTAGCTGATGTGCACATAAAAATACAACTCTAGTCCAATGATCTGCATAGCAAATGGTCCCGAAACACGGGCCCTTTTCAGCCAACCAACCGAATCAATCTTAACTCATCCCTCTCTTAGGTATTAGTAGCAGAAACAGAGTATAGTTTCAGATAATACAGATACAGACACCGGGATTTGAATTCTGTTTATGTTCGCTTCAAAAGAACCATAACTTTATGCAGTAGCCTAGCCAGCAATAGCGTCAAGTCTTTTCGAGGATTTCGAAACGTTTCTCGAGCATAAAAAGTGCCTACATGTCTTGGTGAAGGAGAAAAGATTACAACGTGTCTTTCATATGAAAATCATATTAATTGAAATCTAGCACGTGCCCGAGCTAAATTTAGATCACACTCTCCTTCTTGGGATTATGATGTTGAATGTGTATGGTGGAGTGCATGTCGTAGTGTAAATCAACAAACAGCACGCACAAAACTGTGAGAAAATACTTTAATGTTTAGTTGGAATTGAGCTTTACCCTATAGAAACTCGGAGTCTTGGAAAACATGAGTCTTACTTACTTAAGGTGGCGATGTGGACTTGGGCCTCAATCAACAGTCTCCGCCAGCTAGCTCGGTCCCTAGTTAGCTGACTTCAGTTTTGCACTCCAAGTTGATTAAGGCCCTTTTCCACTTGTGTGCGCCACCTGAGTGGCGGTCTTAATCTCCTTCTACGTCCCTCTGGAATAGTGTCGAAGGTTTTCCAGGCCGGAGCATCGATGTCCATCCACTCTAAATGACCGGGCCCGAGCCATATGAGTCTCTGAACCTCGACTCTTCTGGCTAAGTCCATGTTGTTGTACAACCCTTAAAGTTCACTGTTGTATCTTCTTCTACATTCTCCATCAATGCATATGGGGCCAAAGATGACATGAAGAACTTTCC
The DNA here is from genome assembly GCA_943590905.1 of Sphaerophoria taeniata. NCBI lineage: Eukaryota > Metazoa > Arthropoda > Insecta > Diptera > Syrphidae > Sphaerophoria > Sphaerophoria taeniata. Next base: position 4,092,113 of record OX016540.1, read on the forward strand.
TCTCAAAACAGCCTAAGGCACATTCATCCGATTTTGTCAAGGTCCTCGCTTCTACACCGTACAGCAGGACTGGGATGATGGAGGTGTTATATAGTTTTACTTTAGTTGATCAAAAGTGAGTTTTTCCAATCAAGTGCTTTCTAGCCCAAAGAAACAGCGATTAGCAAGAGTTATTCTTCGTCTGATCTCGGCTCCTGGTGTTATTGCCGTGTTTATAGCGGAGCCTACTCCCTTACTACCTCAAAGTTATATGCATCTATTGTGACGTTCTGTCCGAGCCGTCGGTCGGTCGGTGTTGGGTGTCCTTCCTCGGAGACAGCATATACTTCGCTTTTCCCTCATTTACCGCTAAGCCCATTTTTGGCGCTTATGTCTCAAGTCTCACAAAGGCGCCATTCCCATTTTATCAATATCATCAACAAACGCGATGTTGAACACACTTTTGGAAGATAGTGCCTCTAGTGTTGACGGTAGAATTTTGCACTATCTTCTCAAGAACGATGTTAAAGAAATCGCATGACAGTCCATCGCCTTGTCTGAATCCTTTTTTGACATCAAAGGATTCCGTAAGCTAGTTGCCAACCTTGATGGCGCAGCATGCGAGTTCTCCATCGTCATTTTGCACAAGCGAACGAGCTTGGCAGGGATGCCAAAACTAGACATGGCCTTATACAGTTCGTCTCTGTAGATACTGTCATACGCGGCCTTAAAATCGATGAAAAGGTGGTAGGTATTTGAAGTTTCTGGCTCCTGGGTCTTCTCCAAGATTAGCTGTAGAGTAAAAATTTGCTCGATGGTTGACTTTCCTGGTCTAAAGCCACATTGATGAGGTCCAATCGGATTGTATTGACGAAAGGCTTCAGACATTCACATACTACGGCAGAGAGGATCTGTAGGCGATGTTATGCAGGCTGATTCCTCTGTAGTTGGCACAGTTTAGAGGATCTCCCTTCAGGATCGGCCAAACAATGCCATTCAGCACATATGCATTCTTCCGACCATATCTGCATGCTCCTATCTAGATTGTCGCCTGCTGCCGTTTTCACTTCTTCTAGGTCGGGTTAACGGAATTGTTGGCTGTCATCGTGTCTGATCAAAGGCCACAGTCATAGACCTCCAAAAACTGCTAATGTGAGTATTCGCGGTCAAATCACTCTTCGAAGCCGGAAATAAAAATGCAGGAACTATAGGAAATATCAACATGTTCGATTCTGATTACAATCTAGTTCAAACAAAAAAATTTCTAGAAAAGTTTTCATCACAAAAATTCTTGTTATTCATATAGGCGTACAAACGTTATTTACCCTATTTTAAGAGAATGTGAAATTCAGATAAAAACCATCGGAAATTTTACAGCAGACAACGGCCGTCAGAGATCTGGCAACGCATGCTATCCAATGGCAAACAGAAGGCAGCTTACTCAGGCACTAAGCACCTACCAACACTTATTGCAATAGATAGAAGGCTTAAGACATCAAGCTCAAAAATAGAAAATTTCAGACTCTGTTTTAAGACTTTAAACTCGCTTCGGACAACTCTCTTTCATGGATTTGTTGTGTTTTTTTTTTCTTTGCCGCCAGAACAACAATGACGATGTGGATCTCAGATTACTTTAAAGAAGTGAAGTTTGGACGCATCTGTCATTTAAAGTGGCCGCATGACTAATGTTAAGTGCGTTCAGTTGCATCTTAACTGGGCAGTTGAAATCGTTTGTATTCCTTCTTGAAAAGACAGGTGCTAGGATTTTGTCGCGTCAGAATTGTGTCGGCTCCTTAAGGACAGTTGTGTCATGGTTCATTGATGAAAATATCAATAAAACTGAAGATGAGACATCTGCTTTTGCGAGGCGGAGGCTCAGTTGGAAATACAAACCATTAAATTAATTTACAAGGAATTGATATTAAAAAGTTCAATCTGTGAAGGTTTACATTTTTCCGTGGGTTCCATATCAAAAGAAAATTTGCTTCCCATCCTGATTCGACTTTCGACTTTCTATCAATTTCCGAAAAAGTCATTTCCAATTACACAGATTTCTAAATTTATTGAAACATCAAAGCAGACAGTAATTCCATCGTCAAGAGGAGTGGATCTGCTTAATTAAAACAAATCACAGAATTTAGACACAAAAAAAAGTTACAACTTCCAATTATTTTGCTTCACGTTTCCGAAATCTTTTAGAAATTTAATTTCTATTCTCGAAATTCTTCCAATTCAATAAGAAAAAAATCAAAATCTCCCCTTGACAAGGTCAACAATCGACTGACGATAAGACCAAATCGAATTGAAGAATTCAATTCAAAAAAGAGAAAAATCACTGTCAACTTTTGACCTTTTGTAACAAAAAAACAAAAACAAAGTTTGAAATTTGTCGTCTCTAAAGACTTTGGTTTTCTTTTCTTCAACTTACCTCAGCAGCGGCGGATGAATAGAAATCGTTTTGCGCTCGTCGTCGTAGTCCAGTGATGATGGTGCGATTTCATCATGCAAACGATTTTTATTGGCAACGTAGCGTCACGCGTCTTTTTCACTTAATTTTCCGTTGCAATTGGATGCCCGCCAAGAATCTGTAAAGACAAAAACAGGGAAAACAAAATAAAATTAAAACAAAACGTCTAATTAAAGTTGAAATGGCCAAGGAACACGATATAGTACGTTCTAGAGGATAGAGATGAAAATTGTTTCGGTTTGATGGTGATGGTTGCCGATGCTTAAAAGGATTTGGGATTCGACTTGGCGCAGATTGAGAAAATATTTGTTTTTATTTTTTTTTCAAAGAAAATGTTCAGGAGCGGATTTAATAAGGTTCTAAGGCGGTTATTTGAGAGGGGCGCTGAATTTTTTTTTTCGTTTAGTTGATAGCTTACTATCAGATATCCAATAAACATCAACGACCATATTGACAGAGAGATAGATAAAGATGGCACCTTAGACTTATTCACCTTTAACTTAAGTTAACGAAAGCGGTAAAAAAAAACCCTTACAAAGTAGTAAGTAAGTGGAAAATTCAATCAATAGGTATAAAGTACACAGGCCCCTGCAATTATATTGCTTCCGGGCCCGGTACGTGCCCAATCAGCCAATGGAAGGTCTGATACCAGAAATGCGACATCCATAAAAATCGTAAACCATTTTCTGACGGTCAGAGTAGGTGTGTTTTGACACTCCCGCCTTTCTTGTCATCTTGACAAGATATGCGATGCGGTTCGCCGAGCGGACATTGAATGCATACATTTATTAACAGAAGAAACATTTTTTAAAATCCCATTAACGTGCTTGTTTAAAATAATTAGGCAGAGCATAATGATTTGATAGAGAATTTCAGCCTTGCAGCCGCCCAAAGCAGGTGCAGTTACGTAGGAGGATGAGGAACACTTTTTGAAGAGGTACAATTTATGAGGAACAAATGTCGATAAGCAAGAGGGGCGAAGGAATAGAGAAAAAAAAATTTCTTCAACGATGCTTAAGCGACAACGCTACTTTCAAGCGCCATAAATACAGTTTTGCAGCTTGCTTATAGACTTATTTACTTAAGGTGGCCTCAATCAAGAGTCTCCGCCAGCCAGCTCGGTCCCTAGCTAGCTGTCTCCAGTTTTGCATTCCAAATTGATTGAGGTCTTCTTCCACTTGGGTGCGCCACCTGAGCCGCGGTATTCCTCCCCTTCTACGTCCCTCGGGAATAGTGTCGAAGGCTTTCCGGGCCGGAGCATTGGTGTCTAGCCACCCTAAATGCCCGAGTCATCTGAGTCTCTGGACCTTGACCCTTCTGGCTAGGTCCATGTCGATGTACAACCCGTAAAGTACGCTGTTGTATCTTCTTCTCCATTCCCCATTAATACGCACGAGGCCAAAGATGACCCCAAGAACTTTCTTCTCGAAAAAGCCTAAGGCACATTCATCAAATTTTGTCAAGGTCCACGCTTCTGCACCATACAGCAGAACTGGGATGAAGAGGGTGTTATATAGTCTTCCCATAGTTTCTCGAGAGAGGGCTTATCCACTCCATTGCTTTCGTAGCAGCTTCTGCCTCTATTCTCACAAAGGCGCCATTGACATCAAGCTGTGTTCTTCCCATTATATCAATATCATGGACGTACGCGAGAAGTTGAACAGACTTTTGGGAGATAGTGCCTGAGGTGCCAGGTGGAGCTTAGCACTATTTTCTCAAGAACGATGTTAAAGAAATTGCATGACAGGGCATCGCCTTGTCTGAATCCTTTTTTGACATCGAAAGATTTCGTAGGCTCGTTGCCAACCTTGATGGAGCAGCGTGAGTTCTCCATCGTAATTACTCACAACGGAAAGAGCTTGGCAGGGATGCCAAGACTATAAAAATAGCTTTATACAGTTCGTCTCGGTAAATGCTGTCATACGTGGTCTTAAAATCGATGAAAAGGTGGTGGGTATCGATTTGAAGTTCACAAGTTCCTGGAAGGATCTTCCGCAAAGTGAAAATTTGGTCGATGGTTGACTTTCCTGGTCTGAAGCCACATTTATTAGGACGAATCAGATTGTTGACGAAAGACTTAAGACGTTCACATATTACGGCAGAGGATCTTGTAGGCGATGTTAAGTAGACTGATTCCTCTGTAGTTGGCACAGTTGAGAGGATCTTACTTTTTCAGGATCGGGCAAACATTGCTGAGGTTCCATTCATCGGGCATGCATTCTTCCGACCATATCTTATAGATGATTTGGTGCATGCTTTATACCGACGATTTGATTCTTGATAGCTTTTGTTTAGGCAGGGAGTACAATCAAAAATTTCTTTCTAAGATGATGAGCTTCAATATTTCGATGGAGGTTTCTCCTATAGACTGAGTCTTTGTCTATCCCTTTAAGCTTAGGTAGAAGTGGGTTGCCTAATAGTTGATCATCTGTGCCTGATACAGAAGTGACTATTGATGCTAATAGAGGCTATTGGTCAGAATATAATTGATCGAAGTTTAGCAGTAAATGTTTATAGTAAAGGGGAAATAGTAGGTAGTCAATAACAGATTGTCCAGGATTACGAACGAATATCTCCAATATCGGTTCCATTAACTTTAAAAAGGTCAAACGCACTTGCAAAATCCAAAATGGTTCTACCTATAGCTTTATATTATCTGAACCTTGGTAGCAGTGATCACTTTATAACAAGATTGGAAACCTACCTACGTTTTACCCTCCAAATACCGCAAAATTTATTTTTTTCATGCACACATACTCTTGCAGCTCACTTGCTTTTTATTATGTAGGCAACTGTATCTTTATTACAAAAACACGCATACTCTTACAGCTAACCTGGCCCCTTAAGTTTGTATTACACGCATACTGTTTCAGCTAACCTGGACCCTCAGCTTGTAGGCAAATGTCACTTTGACAGCAAGGTTTTCAATCTTGGTATAAGTGATCACTGCTTGGTAGGCTGGTTAACATTTTTGTAGAATTTTCGAAACTTATTCCTATCTCTCAGCGCAACTCATATCGGTAGTTCTTGAAGCGTTTGAATGATGCCCCTGCGACCACTTTTTATTCAAAACAAATAAATAGGTACCAACACCAACTTTTCCGCTTCTCCTCTTTGAAAACATTGCTGCTCTCTTTATTGAACAATTGAATTACAAAAAAGAAAACATGCATTAAAAATGCAAACAAAATTCTTCCACAAACAACAGGCTGCATAATTTCAACACATGCTGTGCTGGAATACAATATCCCAAGAAAAACTCAGCTCGTACCTAGCACTCGTACTTGTAATAAATACCTACCTCTCTTTGACGTATACAATCCAAACCCATGTGTGATATCAATTTGGAATGTTTGAACGTTTGTCTTACGGAATTGTAGTCCAGGGACCAACAGTGTTTCGAAAAAAAAAATCGAATTGGTGGACAGACATTTCCCGACATAATGCCGATGGTCGTTTTTCAATGGTCTCCTGCTGGTGTGTGTTTTTTTTTTGTTCATCTGCTTTGCATGGGGAGTTTTTGTTTTTCAAATTTCCTTTGAAAGAGTTGATAATGAGTTTTTGTTTTTGTTTTTTAAGAAACGAAATGGATGAGGTACTCAAAATATTTTATTTTTCAAAAACCTGTCACTTTGTTGACTATCAAACATTTGCAAAAAAAAAATTATCAAACAAATGTGAAAAATTTCAAAACGGACATCATTTTGGACATAAAAAAAAAAGAAAAGAATATCAACGGGAAATATTTCATGCTGGGTTGACTCACGGTAATGGACGGGACATGTCGCGTCGCCGCCCAAGCAACTGTTTCAAAATTTAATAGTCACAAAGCACCCATACTCAACAGAATAAACAAATCGAGAAAAAAATAATTATACCAAGTTTTTTGCTTTGGCAACATTCCAAAACGATGAACACTTAAAAGAAAATGTCGTCGTTCCACATTTTTGCTTGATTTTTCAACGCCCCAGAGAGCCAAATTAAATTAATTGCAATTTGTTGTATTTTTCTTTCTTATTGTTCGTTTTTGTTTATTTGGATTTTTAAAATTTTATTTGAATTTTCAAAATTGATTGCAATGAATTTAATGATTTTAATTTAATTTCGATGTAGAGTACTCAAAATTCGAAGCATTTGCAATTTGGAAAACGTTTTTTTTTCGGTTCGGGACGGTAAGAGATGCTTTGATGTTTTATTGTTTTCAAGTTTTGATGTTGGCGTCATATTTTTACATATGGAAGCAATTTGGTTTTGGAAAACAAAAGTTTGAAAAGTTGGAAATTCAAAACTACTTGAAAAGAAATTTGGAAAATTTGTTTGAGGTGAATGAGATGTCAGTGAAGTGACATAAATACCTACTATTGGTTTTGCTAATTTGTATGTGTCAGTGTTTCTGTTTAGTTAGCATTTTCCAGATGCCTTGACTTATCAATAACTTTTGGTTTTGTTGTAAGAGGAAACTGCACTTTGAAATAGTAGAAATCTCATTATCTAATACCATTGATCTTGTCACAGCTGAAACGTTTCTCCCTCTTGGGTGATTTCCAAATGAAAGTCCACGTGAAAAGTTTATCAATTATATTTTCTGTTTTATTGACAAAAATCAACTCTTGCCAATAAAAACTTGTGTTCTATAAAAAGCTAAATGTTGTATTAGAAAGTACATGGTTCCCACATCTCAACATCCATAAAGGAACATGGATATCTCCTGATCAATCAACCGTTAACCAGACTGGTCACACTGCGATCAACGGAAGGCACTTGTCATGCATTCTAGATGTTCGAACTTTCCAAGGAGCCAACATCGACTCGGACCACTACCTCGTCGTAGCCAAGGTAGAGCTACGAATATCCCGACAACGGCCAAAACAAGGAAATGCTGCAAGAAAATTTGACGTCGGACGTCTACAATCGCAAGAAATCGCCAGATCCTTCTCTGATCGAGTGTCAAGTAACCTCAGTGGCAGCATTGCTAGAAAGCAGTTAGAGATGCCGCCTCTAACGTGCTAGGTTTTATACTAAAACGAAACCCCTGGTTTGACGAAGAATGCAGGCAGGGCCATGCAGCCAAGCAGGCATACAGAGCTGCGCTGCATAGAAGGACAAAAGCTGCTCATGAGCTCTACGAGCAACAGTTGGGAGAGGAACGCCGCCGGCTTCTCAGGAGAAAAAAGGGAGAGATAAACAAGGGAACATGATAGTAGAATCGCAGTCAAGGCTGGGGATTTGGAAAGACCACTTCTGTAGACTGTTTATAGGCGACTGTATATAGGCGACGCGTCAGGAAGGCGCCATATCAATGTAGCAGGAAAGTCAACCATCGACCAAATTTTCACTTTGCGGCAGATCCTGGAAAAAAAACCTATGAACTCCAAATCGATACTCACCACCTTTTCATCGATTTTAAGGCTGCGTATGACAGCCACAGCATCTACAAAGACGATCTGTATAAAGCTGTGTCTAGTTTTGGCAACCCTGCTATCTCGGTGTGATCTTGGATAAAAAACTAAACTGGGGCTTGAACACCAAAGATAGATTCAAAAAGGCATCGACTGCCTTTTACTCCTGCAATAGAATTTTCGGGAAAACCTGGGGACCAAACCCTAAAATTATCAGATGGATGTATTCGGCAATAATTAGACCAATACTAACCTACGGTAATTTGGTATGGTGGAAAGCTTTAGAAAAGAGCACGAACCTGAAAACTTTGACAAAAGTTCAAAGACTGGCGTGCACTGGCATTACGGGGGCAATGAGATCCACTCCAACTGCGGGACTGGAAGTTATACTCGATCTTATTCCCCTAGACCTCTTTGTTCAAGAATCTGCGGCCAAAAGTGCCCTGAGACTTAGTCAAACTAAAATTTGGAAAAATAGTTACATAGGACATGCCCAGATCCTTCATAAAGTTATGGGTCATAGTACTACAACAGACTATAAAACACCCGAACTTGTTTTTTCACAAACCATTCCTGGCTGCCATCCCAAGCAGAGAGGAATGGATAGATAATATACCGTACTCCAGTGAGTCGTCAATAGCTATCTATACTGATGGCTCTAAAATGGACACTGGTGTAGGAGCAGGCTTCTATTCCGAATCTCTCAAGTTAGCCGCCTCGCTTAGGCTTCCAGACTACAGTAGCGTCTTCCAAGCGGAGGTCCTGGCAGTGACAACAGCTGCTAAAAAGGTATCAATGATGGCGATACCACGAGCTGATATCACCTTTTACATTGATAGCCAAGCGGCAATAAAAGCGATTACTGCAACTGAGGTAAAATCAAAGCTTGTTTCATGCTGCTGCGAAGAGCTTAAGGTTCTTGGCGCACAGCACAACATTAGACTCTGCTGGGTCCCAGGCCACAGCGATATACTAAGCAATGAGAAAGCCGATGAATTAGCAAGATTAGGGTCAATGCTTGACGTAAGCCAAGCTCAGCTAGTAAGTACCAAAACAGGAAATCTCAAAAAGAATAACTATCAAGGCCGATGAAAGGTGGAATCTTCTTGACACCTGCGGCACAAGAAGAAAGATCTGGCCCTGTTTTAACAAACAAAGAACGGAAAAAATTATGCAGCTACACAAGGGATCACTTCGATCTCTTGTAAGCATAATCACTGGACATAATCTGTTAGGTTATCATATGAAGAAGATGAGAATCAGTTCAGATGATCTATGCAGAGGAAGCGGAGACAAGGAGGTGCATGAAGATATTTCGCACTTTCTGTGTCACTGTCCCGCACTTTCCCATCAAAGGAAGAAAATGCTTGGCAACTTTTTCTTTGGGGATTTATAGGAACTCTCTAGTACGCCAGGTACTAGCATCCTGAACTTCGTCAAGGCCTCTAAATGGCTTGACTAACTGAACACATAGATTTTTCTTATTAGCTTGAGTAGCAATACTCGCGGGTATCACAATGGATCTGTATTGATCTAAGTGTGACGGTAATGACATCAACTGTCAGCCCTTAAACCTTACCTAACCTAACCCTGCTAAGCTCCTTCGCTTGTGCAAAATGACGATGCAGAACTCACGCTGCACTATCAAGGTTTGCAACGGGTTTACGGAATCTTTCGATGTCAAAAAAGGTTTCAGACAAGGCGATGCACTGTTATGCGATTTCTTTAACTTCAATCTTGAGAAGAAAGTGCAGAACTCCACCGTCAACACCAGTAGACTATCTTCCAAAAGTCTGTCCAACTTCTCGCGTACGCCGATGATGTAATGGGAAGAACACAGCGTGATGTCAATGGCGCCTTTGTGAGAATTGAGGCAGAAGCAGCAAAAATGGGTTTAGCGGTAAATGAGGGAAAAGCGAAGTACCTATATGCTGCCTTCAAGGAAGGACATCCACATCGACGGCTCGGACAAAACGTCACAGGTAGTAGTGGAGTTTGTCTTCCTAGGCTCCGATATTAACAATAACAATGACCTAGCTAAAAGAGTGAAAGCGGAAGACTCAGATGGCCTGGTCACGTAGAGAGGAAGAACACCAATGCTCCAGCCCGTAAAATCTTCGAATCTACCCCAGAGGAACGAAGCGACGCAGTAGATGAAGACCAAGGCTCAGGTGGCGCGCACAAGTTGAAGATGACCTCAACCAACTCGGCGTGCGTTACTGGAGACAGCTAGCTAGGTACCGAGCTGGTTGGAAAGGTTTTTTGGTTGAGGACCTGGACTGTAGCGCCACCTCAAGTAAGTAATATTTTAAAAAAGAAACAACAAAACATAAGAAAAGGCAAGGTTCAATCAAAATCTTGCAAGACTGCATTAGTACCAAGCAAAAGTAGTTGAATTTGCAATAAAAGGATAGGAACCCGACATTGTCATCGATCCTTTGACCATATGACAAAAAACAGAACTTCAATAATTGTGTTATATCTCATGAAACACTTCCAGCAACCTCAGTCTTACGGATTTCCTTAATTTTATTGACAATATTTCTTAAGCCCACACAAGATTCTACTTAAAGTTGTTATCGAAACAGGTGGCAAATAGAAGCTTTTACACTTCCAAACAGATTATAGTAACGCTTGGAGTGCTTCAATATCAATATCGTCTCGCTACCTAAACACCCACGAACCGAACGACTACCCGAAAGCGAATATCTGCGATGAGAGAGATGACGAAGGATACCTAAGGCATTATAACTCTTGAAAAGGATTTGGCATAGATTCTATTAGGAGGATTTAGTATTAGGTATGATACTTTCGGGAAGTTTTCTTTCCTTTCAAGACGTGATTCAATATATGTATGTGACTGGATACATTTCGCTGAGAGCAGACAATATTTTCGTATTATGGGGGTTTTTCTTGCGTGGGATTTAAGTTTATCGGAGAGTGAAAATCAATAAACACTAGACAAGCACTTCTTACTTCGTCGCGTTGATGATTGTTGCCCCTCGAAAGATTAGGGAGGTACGAAAAAGGTTTTGTTTTCTTCTTGAATTCGTTATTCTGTTGAAAATTGTCATGATAAATGTCACTCATTTTTCAAAGACATATTTAAGTGTCAAATCGAAATAGCTAATTGCTCCTATCCCAAACAGAAGAAGGACAAACATGACTAAGTTGATAATCATGCGTCAAAGTATCATAGACGGTGCTCCAGTTTCTCCAAAATCTTCGTCTGACTTGGGGGGATTCTTGTGAGCAATTTTATGTATATCGATGCATTCCCAAAAATTGAGTTTAATGACTCAATGTTTGTTCGCACTCACCATCACCAGACAACAGCCAGAAGTCAAAACATTTCAGTTGTTTCCCTTTTTTCAGACTTCTGGTATGCTTTGGGGAATTGAGAAAGATTTATGAGTTCGAACGAAGGGAATACTTATCAAAAGTTCATGTTCTGAGTGACTCATTTTGGTGAGTGTTTCAAACTCAAGTTTTGCTTCTAGGAAACAAAACAGTTTTGCATCGAGAGCCGCAAAATTTTCCCTCAAAAAATCCTATTTTTCAAAACAAAATTTTAATAATTATAAATTCGAAAAAGAACATAATCATTTATTTTCAAAATTCTTAATCTGAAAGGTCGTTAAAATTTCTCAATCCAAAGCTATTAAAATGAAGAAAAAAAAACTCCAATGTGAATTTATGCTAATGTCTTTCATTGACACGAAAGACCATTTACAAAGATACAGGACGTACGTGTTCGAGTGGCTACACACATACTGAACAGAACAGCCTTTCCAAATGCTTCTCGATCGACGCGACGCACCGGACCAGCTTGCTCAGCTAAAAACGCTCGAGAGTTCAGTTCTCGTCTTCGACGTCGAGTCGGTATGAATCAGTCGTCGCCCATACATCATTCACGCTTTTTTGGAACACTGCCAGGAAAATATCGCCGTACATTCTCGAGATCGCTTTGCTTTGAAAAAAAAAAAAACTAAAAAGCAAAAGAAAAACACGACGACACGAGAAATAATTAAAATCAGAGATTTTGTCTTGTTATTTTTTACTTTTTTTCCTCAACTCGATTTCAAAACAGAAAAAAAAACGTTTTCGAAATTAACAAACTAAGTTTTGTTTCACCTCGAAATGACATCTCTTAAGACATCCCATTCCCTTTAGTTTTTTTAAATTTTGTTTGGTTTCTTGATGTTTGGCGGAGATGTGTCGCATGAATTACCCTTGAGTCTGATGTTCTCGGTGGAATATACGCATCACATCAGCGTACAACACCCTACGCACTCTGAAACACACACACACACCTCATAATTTACGACTGGGGTAAATTTTGAAAACTCGCTACTCAGCGGCGGCGGACGTTGTTGTCCTTAACGACTTTGAAAGTGTCACTTTCACTTAAAGTTCTTCAAATGGTCTTCCCGTGCTCGTCCCGTTTTGGGTAGAAACGGGAAATGTAATGACAGTTTTTATTTTTATTGTTATGTGGGTTTGGGCCTGAGTTAGGATGAAAGGCGTTTTTTTTTTGTGGTTTATTTGGCGCTTCTATATTTTCTGCCTCGACGCCATTTGACAGACAGAAAAGATCATCCGGTAGTGGTTTTTGTCACTTGTGATTTCCTGAAATCCTTCCATCGTCTAATCCGTCAGAGTGGGTGGTATCTTATGGGTTCATGAACTTTAGAGTAATAATTGTTTTAGGAAATGCATGTGGGTAGGTCTCCCCAATTTTTCGCAATTTTCAAGAACTGTAAAATTTGGTGTTAGGTTTCCTCAATTCTTGGGTTTTGGTTTATTTTTCAGTTGCTGGTTGAAACAGAAGGAAAATAACTTCAATGAGCATCCTGTTGTTGCAAAACAACGTAAGTAATAATTGATGTCCCACGCGGGTGAACTGATTAAATGTTCAATATAGGTATTTGTTTGCACGCTACGTTTTTCCTAATAAAAAAAATGATAACCAGGAATAAACAGAACAAAAAATGTCGGCCTCTTCTATTCATTCTTGAAAGAATTCGGATAAGACTATGAGGGCTGACTATGGCCAACGTTTCAGTAAAATTAGGGTATTCGGATTGCTATCCAGATCCGTCAAAATTCGAATGGACTCCGACATAGCGATGGACTGCCTCTTCTTCAACCTCGCGTTTGAGAAAGCAATCCGTGATTCTAGAACATCTATTAGAGTCACCAAGTCCACCGAAATATTGGCATAAACATTAAAATCTTAGAAGAAACCCGAAAGCTGTACAATCATCATTTATCCAGATCGAGCAGGGGACAAAAAAAATGAGAGAATTACTATGCAGAAAACGTTGGCAATAGCAGAAAAACAACTATTGAGAATATTAAAGAGAAAACATATCTAAAACAAATCTTTGATATTATAACAAAAATTTTACTAGCCGACCCGACAAGCATCGTTCTGTTAAAAGTAAAATTTTCAGTTCTTAAGAAAAAACTCTGGGATACTCTATTTTGCCTTCCATAAGTCCGGTTGACTATATCGGGTTTCGATTCAACTTGACACGAATGTTAAAGACATCATTAGAGAACAGGAAGAAGGAAGAACATTTCTGCTTAATTTATAATAAACAAAATTTCTTAATGACAATTTTCTAGCAAAATAGTTTGTAACTGTTGACGGCTTCCAAGCCGTTAGCTTCATAGAAGAACTAGCTAACCCTGTTTTGCCATACTAATAAAATAAATAAAATATTTGTGTAATATCTTCTTCAAATGTATTTTAGTTGGTGGCGTCAGTAGCGTATTATCCTAAAGGCAAACTAGAAATGTGCCTAGGAGAGCGAGGGTGCAAAGGGGCACGCGGGTGTGGCAAATAATGTGAGTTCATCCGTAGTGGTTAAATAAGCAAACTTATGAACTCGAACCGCACTTGCCACTTTTTTTTAACATAAAAATCGAACTTGAGAAATTAAACTTACAGAGTTAACTCGGTTTGCCTATTGTTTGCCAACCTCAGTCTGCCATCTTGGTTCGCCAATTCGATTTGACTACTCGGTTTGTCAACTCAGCTCGATTTAGTTTCCCTTTCATTTTTCAAAGTATTTTTGAATCTAATGTACCTAATGGTCGAATTTTATCAGCGGATGGCAAAGATTTTGATGGACAAAAAAATTCCTTTTTTTCGCATTTTAAGTATTTGATAGATTGATTGCTTACAAAATTAACGTTTCAAACCAAGATCTTCCGGACAATGTGTACCGATCTCATGTAAACTTATTCTCTATTTCCTTAGCCCCCATTTCAACGCGTTGTCCTAAGGCACGGCTGTTTCGCCGAAACTATAACACAAGCTATTTTTAAATAAGGGGGCAACCGACGATGAGATGCTTGCCTCAACGTTTAATCCACCACTGGGTGGCGTAGCAACGCGGGCAGGGTTGATAAAACTCTTCAGTAAATAATTGGCATTAATGCATTTTAATTTCGACCAAATTTGTTAAGGTAGCAAAAAAGATATAGAAAGTCAATCTTAAAAAGTAGACATACTGTTCCGGATATTTTTTGAATCATTTGAGTAACTTGAACCGTTTATGCAGCGCACGCAACGGAAACCTTCAAATATGAATAAATTTCTTCGTTTTTGCAACATTTTTCACTGATACTTTGCTTGAAGGTGAAGCTTTCCTCGAAAATGAGCATTCCAACACAAAATTTGCCAATTCGAACCAGTAGTTCTTGAGATTAGTGCATTCAAATTAACAAACAAACAAACTCTTCAGCTTTTAAACTGGGCAGGCTTTTAAGGAATCTACAATTAGTGTGGTGTGCTTTTTTGTCAATAGTGTCCCGTTCACGATTAATTCATATATCACGATTAATATAATAGAAAATGAAAATTTGACGTCGTTTACCACTTTAACAGTTCCTTAGTTTTTTGATTAGACAGGATTAGTAGAATCTTTTTAAAAATATTAAAATAGAAAAAAAGAATCTTATAAACTACAGTCAAAATTGGTTATAACGGCATCGGTTATAAGTTTATAAGGAAGTATCAGATATAACGAACAAATTTAAATCTCAAATTTAAAATTTATAACGAATATCAAAAATAACTTAGTTAGCGTTGACAAATTTGAAATTTTATCAAAAAAAAAAAAAAAATTAGATGGCGTTGAAAAATTCGTCTATTTCAAATGATAATCCTTAAGAATTCCCTCATTTCTATTTTATTCTCTATTTGTGAAAGAACTAGAAAACTAATTTGAGAATAGGCCCTGACGTAGTAGATTCGTACTAGGAATCCCGAAAATAAGTATCATAGATCCCGTCGTATTAAAAGTATTAGCTACGAAATTCGGAGTTCGTGAAAAGTCACATCACAGTTTTTTGTACAAACAGTTTTTTTCATCGGAACTTGTAAAAAATAGGCCAAAAATTTAAATCTTTGGAATCAGGAGCATTAAAAAAAAAAGAACAAAATACAAAAACGTAAGTTTTCAATCCAAAGATATCGTGAAAAATATTAAAATTTTGTTTTCAAAGGATGGTAGATTTGCACCAAGAAAGGGCCCAAGGTTTCACGAAAACATCAAAGGAGGACGTAAATGCCTTTTGGGATCAAGTAAAACTAGAGCTAAATAGCCTTGGTCAACCCGTGAAGGATGCAAGTAGTTGGAGAAAAGTATTTAATGCACATTATTTTCAATTAGAACCGTCTCAAAGTATTTCTTTTTTTTTAAGGTTTGGTGGAATAGATGGCATACATCAAGAGGAAATTAGTTCTTAACAAAAAAGAAAGTCAAGCTACAGTTAGTGGCCAAAATAAAATGCACACCTTCTCCGACTTAGAAGAAGCCGTTATTAAAATTACTGCCCTTCTAACATCAACAAATGACATCCCATTAACTCAATCTTTTGGAGTAAAAAGATCCTTGGATGATGCATATCAAGGACCTGATGTTAAAAATGGTGTAGAAGGGAGCACCGCAGATGTGTCCATGCCATCGGAGATCGCTGAGTCGGCAAGCGCTCCATCCACTTCAAACAAAACCCAAAATCAAGACCCAACCAGTCTCTTGCAAGAGCAAATAAAGCCGCAAAGGGAATTTTATGAACAGTCAACAGTGTTTGGATCTCAACTAGTTTGCGCCGAATCAATAGCGGATTAGAAAAAATTCGCGAATATAAGAAATAAAAAACTTGAAGAATCGCAGAGGCATAATAAAATAAAAGAAGAATTGCTAAAGCAAAAAATTGAGCTTAAATTGAAAATGGTTCAAATGAAGAAGTCGAAATGCAGTTAATGATGTGTTAACTTTTGTTTTTAATTCCTTGTTTTGTTTTCATATCTAAATACAAAAATACAAATTTAATGTAACCGTCTTATTTGTAATTGTTTCAGGTTGGCCTCCCCTCACAAAGGCAATCTTTCTCCCAATCCTCTGTATTTTCAATTTCGTAGTCGAGTTTCTTGATATATTGCAATAATTCCAATTGCTATTGATTCCATCTGTGCTAAACTCAAAAACTTTAACTACACTTTGACACACGTCCACGTACATAGATATTTAATTTGTTTTGAATTTCATAAATTCAAATATTTCAACTGATTCCGAAAGTCAGTCAGATTTTAATTTTTTCGTATTCGTAGCGTAGCTTTACGTTCGGAACTTTACTACAAAGAACTCTGTGATAAGGGTGATTGATTGCTTATTTTTATTTAAAATTAATTCAAAATGAAAGTTTTTTTAATTGAAGAATAGTTGTATTTTTATCTTTATTTCTTAAATAAAAAAGTTATAATTTACTTTAAAAAAATTAACAATTTATTTTAAACTTTATTTTGCAAACATTTAATATTTTAATATAAACAAAATCAGCGACGCGTTTCAGAACTCTTGTTCCATCATCGGGCTACTGTTTACTCGCTGATTTTGTTTATATTAAAATATTAATTGTTTACAAAATAAAGTTTAAAATAAATTTTAATTTTTTTAAAGTAAATTATAACTTTTTTATTTTAAAAATAAACACAAAAATACATAAAAGAGCAAACATGGAGACAAACAACACATCATCTATATATAATATAGTTTCAAGACTTGAAGCTGGAAGTTCAAATAAAAGTCTGGTAGCTGAACTTTTTTCAATAATTTTCAAGGCCCTATTCTCTTCAAAACGAAAATTTAGAGTGTGATGATGATGAATAAGGCAGGGATAGCTTTAAATTATTTTTTTGGTCGTATAAAAAGAGCCTTGTTACTTTCAGAAACCGAAATATTTCCTGTAAAGGTTGGTAATGAACTCAAAGCTGTGAATACTTTGAAAACTTTTGCTTTTTTGGCTGAACATCACACGGAGATTAAAATTGAGAGAGAAAATATAAAAGAAAATTGTCGACAGCAAAAAATTACAGATTACTTTGTTACTAGATAAAGCAATACATATTTTGCATATATTTTCCCTCCTGGCAAGGAGCAACAAAAAAATTAAAATCGGTTATAACGAAGCACCGGATATAACGAACAAAATCCTCAGTCCCTTGGAGTTCATTATAAAACCGATTTTGACTATAGTTGAAACAAATACAATTTTCGCATTTAAAGTGGTATCCTCGAGAAAAGTGATTTGTTTATTATTTAAACTTACAATTCAACACCCACTATTGCCATCTTTTATCCAACAGATGAACAAATAGTCAAGCGGCTAAAAGCTGCAGTTCCTTCTGCTCTGTGTTTGTGTCTCAACTTAACATCCACACGAAATAATTGATCACTTCACTTTACCACAAACATACTCGAGTAAGCTTTTTCTTACACGAAAAGCTTCATTAAAGCTTATTTTCATTCAATAATATTTAGATTTTAACCTCAACTTTCCTTGGGTGCTTCTTTATTTATAGATCTCCACTATAAAAGAGGATTCCCCATCACTCGCACTTTTTATCAAAAGCTCTTTTCTTGAGATATTTTTCTTCTGATTCAATTTCTATTCAAAAGCGGGATCTTGATTATTTATAAATTAAATTTATTAACAGATACTCGTTCAAGCAAAACCGTCCATAATTAGCGATATGCAATCACTGTTTACCGTTTAACTTGCAGCAGGCGTTCAACCGAGCGACACACAATGCAAATGCACTTGCTAAATTAATTTTCGCGCCCGTTCCAGTGGACGACGACGACGACGTCAAAAGCGCCCGGCTGAGGTGGGTGAAAGACTTTTTTTTAATTCTACCGACACAATGGGTGCTGTTGGACCAAAGGTAATTATGTGATTTATTAAGCAAATCAAATTTGAATTAAATTATGGATAAAAGAACGAACGACCATCACAGCAAAAAACACAAAGCATGCCGCACTATTTAGTCGATCATAGTTTTGTGGCACAGTCGGAACCAACGGCACACAAAATCGCATATAATTAAAAATAAACGTTCTATAAAAATTAGAATATGTATTATTTCTATTTATTGTTTTATTTTTGTTGTTGTTGGTTTGTTTTGTTGTTTGGGCGATATGTTTGCTGCCTTCTTCACCCGATTCTCACCGAGTAGCAGCCGTTTTAAATTTAGAGGCTGTGGGGTGTATATCCGTAAACCCAACAGATGAGTTCTTATTTTTCAAATTTCATGGCGAGAACAAAAATTAAAGGAAGCAATTGAATGTCATGTCGAACTGTATAGGGACGCAAGAGGAGTTCATAAATCTTTCAATTAAAATAGCTAAACAAGAACTCAAAATCAAAGAAATTCGATTTTCGAATATCCGAAATAACCGATGATGATGTGATCAAAAGTGATCGGTACGTTCGGTTCTTCGGTTTTTGGTACAAGTTTTATTTTAGACCAAAACACAAATAGCCAGAAGGAAAAGGCTGCCGTATTTTCACGGCAGAGCATTGTGAGTTGTTGAATGTGTCTTTTTTTCTTGTGGCGTGTTTATTTTTGATTTGAAGGAAATTCTTGCAAAATTTTTTCAATAGAACTAAATTAAGACTTCATACGAGGTTAATTTTGGATTTAGGAACAAATTTATTCCCGTTGTCGGATAGCTCTGGCAACCGGTGTTAATGAGACCATTCTCAATTCACAAACAAAACCAGCAACAACAAAACCAACAAAACTGAAACACTTTTGAATTTAAATTCAAATTTCCAACGGTTGAAACAACGGTTGACAATTCGAACAAACCGCGGCGACAACACTCGAACACATCCACAAACGCACATAAAACTACTTCACTCTCGTTGACATTCTTAATCCGGCAACGATGTCGCAGAGCACCACTTTTCTCTTAACATTCTCAATTGGAACTTTGAACACCGAACAAAATGATAACTCCTTCGAACATTCGAGCCCGTTTCGAAGACATCTCGACCGTACTTTGAGTTCATTTCAACCAACAATTGAATTGAAACTTGTCGAAAACGAAGAAATTCCGAGCTGTTAAATTGCAGAAGCACCAACAGCACCACCAACACCACCGCCACTACAGCTACCCCAAAAGTCAGAACAAATAACTAACCATCGCCTCGCCAAGGCACCCAAAAGAATCAAAATCTCAGAGGCATTCGTGTGATGTGTTTTGCTGTAGTACCAGGAATATAACAACTCGTTTCGTTCATGATCTCAAAATAAGACTTTTATTTTCAGAATTCTAAGTTAAGAATCATTTTTCGTATTCATTTCGATTATATTTTTTTTTCTTTTCGTAGAGCAGCGCAGCTCTCGATAGTTCGAGAGTTCTTTAAATTCAAAATTATTGTAAACGGCCAAGAATAAAAGACGACGAAGAGACAGACGTGTGACGAGCACAACAGTGGCCAAATAGTATTGGTAAACATAATTTTCCAATAATATTCTGAATTCGAAATCAACCGTTTTTGACCTTAACGTACAGACAAGGGGCTGGAGGAGTTTCCGTACATTCAACAGCAATTCTTTGAACTCAAAACAGATCTCCCGTTTGTTCATACAAACCACCAACCACCACCACCCCCGCTGACATCACACCTTTGGGCCAAAAAAAGGATTTTATTTTCGGATGTGCCAATCCGAATCTCCGCAACGCACCCCTTTGTTTACAAATTCTCATACGCATGCTCCTACGCACTGATAAATTTCGCAACGATCGGGAGTCCTTTTTCACAAAATCAATGCAAGCTATTTTCGAACCTTTGCAATTTACTTCAACGCCGACTACTAATCGGGGGAAGCGAAGACCCTGCGTACGATTCCCTCAGCATTGAAAATACCAAAATTAGTATGAATTTTTTGAATACCGAACAATTAAAATGTGAAATCAACAATTCAACTTTTTGAGGGTAAATCCTCGGGGCAATTTATTTATAGGAATTCTAAATTTAGTGTAAAAATGTTTAAGTGAATTTTCATTTTTACAAAAAATCTGGTGTTTTATAGATTTTTTGTTCAAAATTGAACCGACAAGTGCGAAGAGGCAAAACCAATACAAGAAGTTTTCTTTTTCTTTGGTTTGCCTTGAGATGGATGAAAACGGACATGCGTTTTGTTGTTGGAACGCATTCGGCATGCAAAACTGCTTATTAAGTTAAACGACGTGGAAGAGATTGTTTTTTCTTTTTGTTTGTCTTCGAGAAACTCGCAGATGTAATGAGAAATGATTTCGCATTCATTTTGGATATGAAAAAGAGAGAAGAAGATGG
Organism: Sphaerophoria taeniata; assembly: GCA_943590905.1. Classification (NCBI taxonomy): domain Eukaryota; kingdom Metazoa; phylum Arthropoda; class Insecta; order Diptera; family Syrphidae; genus Sphaerophoria; species Sphaerophoria taeniata. Next base: position 4,112,618 of record OX016540.1, read on the forward strand.
TTTTTCAGCGTAGGTGTATTCAATGAGCGGAAGGAAGTTATTTATACGAAAAAACATCAGCAGTTCTGTTTACAGTCAATGTCCTGTTTAGATGGATTTTTGATTTGCTCGCCAAGCGACGGGAAAAATTAATTTATGATAAGTCATAAATGTGCCATTGTTGCCGCTTTTCAATAAATTGCAATTTCTTCTTAGAACGTAAAGTTCAAATGCAAAATTTGACTTTGAAAATTGAAACGCGTTTATATGTGTCAAGAGAAATGAGGATCTGTGGCATAATTAACTATCTCGAGATGGTCGGTCTCATTGATGTAAGTGCAACTCATGGACAGTGACAAAGAGGGTATGTCTCGCTTTAACGAAATAAGACAGCATTGAGTTTTCGAAGCATTAAACTCTACGCGATTTTGTATCGCCATTGTACAATGCTGTTTAAGTCAGAGTTTAATGAGCTTATCATATTTTGCCGTTGCAGGTCCACATCCGAAGGGGAGGGATGTGAGTCTGGGAACGAATATGAAAAGCTAAGGGTACTTTCGCCAGCGAAACAATGAATTGGATTAGAAGTTACAGACAAGAGATCATTAATGAAAATGAGAAAGAGGGTCGGGGACAACACGGAGCACTGCGGCACACCACCATTTATATTGTTTTCTGACTTGAACCCATCCAATACAACTTGTTTTGAAAGGTTCCAAAGAAAGTTTCTAATCCAACGAAGGAGGGACTCATCAAAACCGATGTTCGACGCTTGTTCGATAAGAGAGCTTGGTGCCAAACTCTATCAAATGCCTTTGAAATATCAAGTGCAACAATCTTACTTTCTCCAAAACGATGCGAAGATTTGTTCCACTTTACGGTGAGATAAACCATCAGATCACCAGTGGACCTGTTGCTGCGAAAACCGTACAGCCGGTCATTAAGAAGCTTTTGGTCTTCGCGATATTTCTTGAGCTGATAGTTTATCAGCGTTTCCATGACCTTAGAAAGAAGGGACGTAAGTGCAATCGGACGATAAATTGGAGGCAGAAGAAGATTCACCTTTTTGGAATCGGCTGGACAAATTCTGTTTTAAAACTGCTCGGAACAAGCCCTGAAGAAAAGGGTAGATGGAGAAGCTTTCGCAAGGGTTTTGCCAGCAAGGAAGAACACCTCTTCAGAATAAGATCAGCGATACCACCCGTACCAAGTGGATTTATGTATATTGAGATCATTTAGGACTCTCACCACAACACGTGTGCGGAAGAAGATTTGTCCCATGGAATCATTGACACGCTCGAGAACTGGAAAAGACATGACACATTCTGGCAGCGAAGAGTTAGAGGCGAACTGCCTAGCAAAAATGTTAGCTTTTACGAGAGAGCTAACGACTGGAGTGTCATCATCAACGAGCGTTGTGACCGAGAAAGAAGAAGAATTCTTTATGTTTTTCACAAATGGAAATGACCAAACATATTTAGTGCATTTGGGACATTGCAATATTTTTTGCCTTAATTTTTGACCATTAAAAGTTTTGGTCCGACAATTATGGCTATTGTAGGCCTTCCTGGCTTGTTTAAACTTGTTCCAGTTTTCTTCAGTTGGGTTGGCTCTGAAACATTGGAACTTTACTTCCTTTTCCCTGATAACCTCTTTGCAGCTTGAATAAAACCATGACATTTTCCTTGGGTTTGATGCTTTTAACCCTATTCGGGATAAACGTTTTCATTCCCAAAACAATAATATTAGTAATCATATCTGCGCTGGAGTCTACACCACTATCGATGAAGCAAAGTGACCAGTTAAAGATTCGGAAAAAGTTATTGAGACTGTCCCAGTTTGCTTTCTCGTATTGCCATAAAGTTCTCCTTAGATCTCTATCTTTAACTGAACTAGTTTGGCACGAAAAATTTGCAGATATGATATTATGGTTAGATCTGCCTAGAGGCGTTAATAAGTTGATTGTATATTTCTCAGGGACGTAAGAAACAAGTCAATAGTACTTTCCACTTGTCCATTAATGTCCGATATTCCAGTAGTCTCAGTGACAAGCTGAGTTTGGTGGTTAAACTCAGCAAAGATCTCAGCACACATTCTTTCGGGTGTTTTCGGGACCGAATGCAGAAGTCACGATGATTTGTGTACATTGAAATCACCCGTAATAACGATTTCAGTGTGAGGGTGCAAGGATAGAATTGATTAAAAACTCGTGAATTGGTGGTAGAACCTTGCATACAAAAAAAAAACAAGTATACGCCACAGTGTTTTTTGTTTTTGTTTTAATATTCAGAATGGAAAGGTGTGATTGAAGAGACAGTTTAAAAACTTATCTTTGAACCATTTAAAGAAGATTAAAACCTCAAAATGCCTCAAAAATGTTCTCGCATATTAAAGGACATAATTTGAACAATTTTAAAGCTGCACTTCGAAAACAGCTAATCTAATAAAAAAAGCATTGAAGTTATTTGAAAAGGTTAGAGTCTATATTTAACATTGTATAATGAGCTTAAACACATGCCAACAAGCCTATACACCACTTGCCCCTAATTCGTTCGATATACAACGGGATCAATTACATCATCCTCCCAAAAGGCTAATACACAATTTCATAGCCATAAAGCATAGGAGGATATCAATCCTTTCACTGCATCAAAAGGATGTGAATCAACTTATAGCTCGCGCACTCGCGTTTCTACATGTTAAAATGTGTATGAAGCTTATCGGCTAAGCACATGTCATATACCCATCCATATCCTTTCTTTTGACGCTGACGACGAACGGCCTCGATTCTTTAAAGACAACATACAGTCCACTTTTTCAACACCCACACAAATATTCGATTGCATGTTAGCTTTCTCCTAAGCCAAAAGGACCATACACAACGACTGTGGGTCAAGGAATCCAGCGATGAGTCGAAAGTAATCATTTTCCCTGTGTTCATCATCAAATTGATTGAAAGGATATCGCTGGAATGAACTGTGTTAATTAGATTACACACATAATGGCTTAGCAGCGGCACTGGTGTTTTGTAGGCTGCTTTAACTCCAAAGCCTGCATACATGAGGTTTAGCGGGGCGGCAGGGCGGCAAAGGAACTGTGGAAGAATGATGGTCGGATGACTATGACTGAGCACACGGAAGGATAATAAGGATAATTTCTCAGTTGCTCATTGCGCGCACACGGCACACGGCACATGGCACACAAACAACTCTTAACTCACTTAGCTCTACCTATATAGGGTTATGTGATGGGGATGGGAATTTGCAGAGGGAGCTTGTTGTAGGTGCGTCCCTAGAGAAGTGTTGTTTTCTTTCAGGATAAGGATTGTTGTTGTTGTTGTTCAAATGTTGCTTTATAAGTTTAATGAGCTGAAAATCATTTCGCACTACTGAACCGGAATCGTTTTAGCCTAAGCTGTGTGTCCAGTGAGTTTATGGAACATCATTCGGTTCGGTGGGTGGTATGGGGTGTCCCTATTGACAACCTTATGCTTTTGCGTTGTTTTTCGTTGCCTCGACCAACGCCATCGAACAAGATTATCGTGAAATGTTCTATTTTCTGGATCACACTGAAATATATTTTGAGGGAATCTTGGAAGATCCCATTCTCGTCTCATAGTCTTAGTGACGAAGACGCAGAAATCAACTAATTAACAACAAAATCAAAGGTGAAAAACCTAATTAGAAGTTTTAAGTGTAGCAACACACGGAAAATTAGTGATCTATGTCTTTGTCATTGCCAGGGACAGGAAAGGCTTTAGTTGAACGCAAAAACAACACAGCACATGAGATAAGAAGAAAATCTCATTAAGTTCAATGTAATCTGCCTATCGATGGCGTTGTTGGAAGGTTCTCGCCGTACCAGCTACAAGTCTGTTTAAAAAGAAAGGACGACGAATGCAACGGTTCAAAAATGTGCTCCTTTTTGTAACAAAAAATTCGCAATAAAGATAAGAAAGAACTATCGCAAGTACTTTAACATAAAGGCACATTTTATTGCTGCAGGTGCAACGGTATCAGTTATGAATCCCACACAATCGTCCGCATTATTTTTAAAAGTAAAAATTTCAGTTGAAAAGTTAAACTGATGGCAGGTCTTTTACTGACGGCGAACACAATATCCTTGTAATCGGATAGAACTGGTGTTTCGAAGATTAACAGTTGTTGGCACTTAGCTACGTTTGTTTTTTCATATGTAAACTTGTGCTGACAAGGATTTGATTTTCAAATATAGACTTGATGCATATATTCCGCAGACACTGTATTCAAAGTTTCTTTTCTTGAAACTGGGTGAACTTGGTTTTGGAATGTTTGGGGTACGGGTACCTTGCACGCAATTTCTGAACGAATTACAGAGGTTCTTGATTATTTTGCATTTTAAGCAATAAATGTTGTAAAATATTTTGTTCATTTTATCCTTATCGATAATTGACTGCAGTCAGGTGGAGAGATTTTTATTAGGAACTGGGCCAATTATCCTGCAGGCTGATGGTGCATTTTTCTTATCGCAATGTTATTTTAAATAATAATTTTATGATTGGAAACCAGTGCAAACGGGAACGAGGAATAAGAAAATTAATATGAAATATGAAAGTGGGTGATGGAAATACAGTCATGTTCTCCAAACAAGCTGCATGCTTCCGCATCCGTTATAGCGTATACAATGAAAAGATTTTTATTTCTTGCTTTTATCAGAAAATCAAAATCATGCTTCAAAATTAGTCCCGATCCGAGCTTTGATGATTCTTTTTGTCTAGTAGTGCTCTCTGCTTCGAAGACGCTACTATGATCGGGGAGCCTGAAAGAATTGGCAAGGATAAGTCTTTCCGAGTAGAAATCTGCATCTACTCCAGTGTTCATTTTTAAGTCATCAGTGTAGATGATAAAAGTCGAATCATTAATGTAGGGCGTGTATTTTCCCAATCTAGTCTATTGGGGAAGCGAGTTCTAAACGATTTGTTGAAATCTAAGTAAATGGTCATATAATCCGTGCAGATATTGTTTCCTACGTATTTCGCTGGAATAGCAACGTGGCCACTCTGGCTTGTTTTCCAGATATTGGTTTGAATGAGCCTGAGGGCGCTGTTTGCTGCTGATTCTTGAACAAATAGATCCATGGGGGGGGGGAGACTGAGGATCGCTTCTAAGCCCGCTTTTGGGGTAGTCCTCATACACCACTTCTTTGTACTTTGGTAGAGGTTTATAAATTCGTGGATTTCTCCAGACCTTTCCACCAAACCAAACTACCGCAGGCGCAGGTTAGAATCCGTCTGACCCTAGTTAATTTTTTTTCCAATGTAACCCCGAGGTATCTCGCTCGGTCGGAAATTTCAAGTGTGGTGTCATCGATTTTAAAGAGCCAGTTTTGTTTTAAGGCGGTTTACCTTAAGGCCGCATTTCTTGGTCCAGTTGCTGACCTTTGATAAAGTGCTTTCTAATTTCTCGCTAATAGTTGTAAGGTATTTTCCCGTCGACAAAAGCGCTAAGACATCAACGTAGGCTCCATTACTGTACCGTGATTCAGAAGTTTTATCAGGATCTCGTTCATCACCAAGATCCAAGAAAGCGATGAAAGAATTCTACCTTAAGGGATTCCCCTAGATGCGTAGATCTTTATCTGTGCGTTACCATTTGATATTTACTTCTTTTATTTTGAGCTCATTAAGTATTTTCTCAATTGCACTGTTGTGGACGCTTCAATAGCTTTAATATCCAAGAATGATGCGAAAGTGTATTCTTTAAGGTCAAGTGACTTTTCTATAGTTCCACCTTCGCAGTGTAGTGCCGTTTCTACACTCTTACCATTTTTGTAGGCATGTTGGATGGGTGGTATCACCTCCGGTTTTTAAATCACTGCGGATGTATATATCAATCAGTCTTTCGAGTGTTTTAAGTACAAAAGAGGTGAGACTAATAGGTCTGAAGTCTTTGGGTTCCGTGTGGCTAGCCCAAGTAACAATTTAACTTCTATAAGGCTTAAGCGAAACTATTTCATGATTTGTATCTTGCTTGTATGAAACCTTATACAAATACGTTTGGCGCAAGTTATGCAAGCCATTGATTCTTTAAATCAATTATGACAAGGCCTTATATCAATTGATTTAAAGAAGTAATAGCTTCTCGGAAGAAATCTCTATAAGGTCTTATAACAGTTAATTTAAAGAAGCAATAGCTTCTTTCAAGAATTGTGAATAAGACCTTACAACAGCTCGATACAGAAAGCAATAGTTTCTTTGAAACGGTAAAGATAAGGCCTTATGCAAGTTATTGCAAAAGTAGAGAAAAATTTATTTTCAACATGAAATTGTTTTTCTTTTGCGATCATCTGTTGTTTGCTGCTTTTATTTCTGATGTGATGTGACATGGGCATTCGGTTATTATAATCTTTAATTATATTATTGTTTGTACAATGAGAATAAATATTAGAGTTTACCTATGGGATTTGAACTCGAGACCCTCCGCTTATCAGTCGAGCATTCATCCACTGCGCTATTGCGACTTCTATGTTATGAGTAGCAAACTTGAAAATAGTTGTTGCCATTTCTCTCAAACTTTATGGCACAAAATGTATAATGTTACTAAATTCGTGAAGAGTGAAACATTAAAATTGAATAAAAAGAAAGTTGTGGATTAAAGGGTGTCCATCCATCCAGATTAGATACAGATAGCTTTATTGGAAACTGACTTGAACACATAAAATGCATAAAATATCTACTCTTCTTTAAAGTTGATTCAAAAAGTAGTAAAATTATATATAATTTGAATTTATTTTTTAGAAAACAAAATTGATCAATTACCATCAATTCAGGTGATAACCTTACATACGATACCACATTTTTTGCTTGAGATATCATGAGAATAATAGCCTTTCCATTCAATAACAAAAAAAAAAAAGAACATGCCACGAGATTTGAACTCGGATAACTTGACATTCCTAAGAGTGTCCGCTTTCTTAAGTGAGCAATAATTATCATAAGGAAACCAGAGTACGCATGTATTGAAATGAACAATCAAAAAACAATCACACATACATACGCGAAGTAACAAGATTGACATTTCGTTTGTTATAATTTGCACAAGGAGGCCTTACCTGTGTTATCAATTGCAGATTGTTATTAGGAAACAAATAAAAGGCCTTATACTAGCTATTTTAAATGTGCTTTCACGAGGAAGCAAAGCGAGGCCTTATGTGATTTCGGTAAATCAATCTCGTGCAAGAAGTTTGTTATAATTTGCATAAGGAGGCCTTATCTTTGTTATCAAACTGCAGACTGTTATAAGTAAATTACAAAAGGTCTTATTTAAGCAAAATAAAAACAATCATCCTTAAATAAGTCTTAAAATAACTCTATGGAAGCTATTGCTTCTAAATATTCAGGAATCGGACCTTATACAAGATAAATTGTTACTTGGGAGGTTTGCCGGATTTTGGTATAAATACGACTTTTACCTCACGAAATGTTTTTGGAACATTTCCCCATTTTAGGCTACTTTGGAATATATGTTTATCAGGTGGGGTAAATTCACTGCTTTTTTGCAGCTTCAGATGGAAGATGCCGACTAGGTCTGAAGATTTAAAACGGGAGAAAGATCCGTAGAGATTTCGTACTAGAAGAACAAAGAGTTATCTAATTCGCGTTCACAGCTAGGTTTGCTTGTTGAAGCGTGTTTCAACTAGGAGATCTAGACTTTCGCTACTTGATTCCGTTCAGCCACTGTCAGGTTTCCTAAGAGACCCTACCATTTAGCTCGTTGAATTTCTGTTTTGGATTTTCTTCGACTGGTCTTATAACAGACCCAGTCAAATTCGAGTCTAGTTCTTTCAGCGGTATTGAAAAGCTTCTTTGTTTCTTTTCTAATATTGGTTAGTTCTGTTGTCCACCAGGGAGTAAGTAAGCAGAGCCCCGTAAGATCCTCTGTTACCTTTTCTAAGCTGTTTGGTTTTAAATAGAATAGCGTTGGTGTTTATAAGCTTAATATCATTACTAATTTCCCTATTAAAGATATGCCAGCCTGTACGCCTATTATTAAAATGGATGACATTCTTTTTGCTTCGGATGAGGATAAACTGAGTGATCGACAACTATGGCTAACTGCCTCTTGGGAATCCCTCACGAACTTTATTGTGCCTGAGGACCATTGCAAGTATGTTATTATCGCAGTTTTGAATAAAATCAAAGTATGGAATGAAAGTTATCTTTGCTTATAGGAAGAGAAAGTGAAAATAGTACACTGTGGCGTATACTTGCTTTTTTCATATTTTAACGAAAAATTAATTTATGCCAAATTTTGTCGACTATAATTATTTTTTTGAATTGGATTGGATGGGTCTACCACTAAATGCTGAATTTCTCTTATCCGGGTTGTTTAAAGCGTTCTCCAACCCTCAATATCCTCTTTCAATGCATTTATATTCAAATTTCACGATGGTATGTCATTTTGAATGCGCCTCTTCCGTTCGACATGGTTATAAATTGTAAACTTCTCTTTTTCTTTTTCTTGTTTTAGCAAAATTAAAAACCAGCAAAAGACTTCAACATTTTTTGAAAAGGATGTCCTTGAAAATAAAACCACACCATAAGCTATCCACCAAACATACCAACGTGTCCGAGCGAGCTCCAAGCTCCACCATGTGTATAGATTCTTGAAAAAAAAGAACCAAAACAACATTCACAACATGGTAATAATGTAATCAATGAAAATGAAAATGACATAGCGCCCCATGCAATGCAGCACTGGTGTGGCGCGACAATGGTCGAAGTTGTTTTTTCTAGGAGTCCAAGTGGTTCTGTGCGGGGACGTGGGCACTAAGAATGGTTTTGTGTTCTTAAAGCGTAGAGAATTTGTATTCAACACAAAGCAATATTCTATCTAAAACGACAAGAACCCTTTGGCTGGATACCAAAAAAGGTGGTTCCCCATTCTCATCCGCCACACAACTCCTCCTCACAGCATTCTTGCCTCTACCCACAAGTCACTAAAGTCATGGCCGCTATGTAAATTCTTCAGCGCAAAAAGAAACACATTGCCGATGGAAAATTGCATAAAGTGAAGTTCCATTTGATCTTGAAATTCTATGCAATCGCAGTCAATCAAGCTGGAAAGGCTCGAAACCTTTACTGAATTTGTGATTGAGTTCTTTTGGTGAGTAATGGATTAGCCGACGGAAACTCGGCAGCGAAATAAATGCACGAACAAATGTGGTGACAGAGGAAAGTAAATTATTTGTTTTTGCAGATAGTGCTTCTTGGAAAAAGAAAGATGCGAAAATGTTGCTTGACTATTGCTGTTCATGCTTTTTGATTGCCTAAACTCGGGCCATCAACTTAAGTGTGTCTCAGCAAAAGGACCAAACTAATGTCTTGCAAGAATATCCAACAGGTGGCGTGCTTGAAAATAATCGCTTTCTAAAATAAGAAAGTAAAACCTTTCCACCCCTTTAATAACAGTCACAATCAAAATGCAAATACGTTTCCTTTCTTTCAAGGGAAGAGAAGGAGTAGCTTAATTTGCATTTAGGACCTTTATGGCTATTTATTGCTGCCCATATAATTTAAATATGCAACAAATGCAATTCAGCAACGTCTGTCCGTCGTCGTCGTGGTATTCGTCATCGTCTGTCGTGTCGTTTATTAGACTCTACTTTTTGAGCTCTTCATTGCTTATATTAAGCTCAACGAAATTTATCCTTGTCACGAATGAAGGTCCTTAACAAAACGGCACCATCTAAATTTAGATCGCTAATATTTTTATTTCATCTAAATTTAGAATGCAGTTTACACACAAACGTTGTCCGAAGAGAAATTGAAATCCTGTCTGAGGACTTGACTTCGGTTTTTGGCTTCAATGGCGTTCTGCAAGGCTAATTTAATTTATAGCACCGCGCGCGCAAATTGCGAAAACCCGTTCTACATTTCCTTTTTTGAGGATAAAAGACTGAACGATGAAAAGGTCTTGTTAGGACTTATTATGCAAGAAACGAAAGGCGGTTCCGTGCAAGAAGGTAACACACACAAAAAAGGACTAACCTCATTTTCTCTAAGTGAGATTTCATGTTTTTGTTGCAATATTCTGCTGACGTTTGTAGAAAAGCGTGCTCTCAACTTTTCTATGATCCAAATCCAACAGAGAGAGCTTGGACGATGACGATGATTGTCCAGAAGGGGAGGAAAAGGAAACGTTGATTTGCATTATGCAAATCGCGTTGCAGCGCAATGTGCACGGATTGCCAAGAAGCCAGGCAGCGTATTCGTATACACTCTATTCTGCTGGCTTATATGATTGTCGTATCGTTTAATCCGATGGGCGATGGATATCAATCCCAGCTGCAGCTGGTTGTGTGTTTTGTGCTTCTATCACAGTGTCGGACGTGCCGGGGCCCAGCCGGACGTTTAACGAACTTTTTTCCCTCGTTTTTGTTATTTTTCTTTATTTTCTGCTTTGGCAATTGCACTTGACATTCAACGAACGAAACCTTCAACGTCAACATTTGCTACACTCTTCCATTCATTGCCACCAGGGGGCAGTTTGTTGTTCGGCGCATCGGATATAATCGGACAGAACTCCAAGGTGCCCATTCTATTCAAATGTCGTCGTTTCGTCGTACTGTTGTATCGCGACTGACTTGGCGACGGACTTTTGAATGGGCTACTCTTTCTGGGATTATTTTTGTATATGTACAATTTCCCTTGCAGCGACCTTTCTTTTTTGTTTTTATTTCGCCCTCTTCGCCTATTCCCCTGCACTTTTTAGGAGGAAATGTTTCTGCTTTTTGGATTAGTCAATGCTATGGGGGAAATAAGTGACTCCAAAGTCGTGACACTTTTGCACACATTTTAGCGTTAGCAGGGCAAGATTTTTGCTTTTTCTGGTTTCTGCTGCATGATAATCTCGGATTGGGGAATTATCCACTTTTACTTTTTGCTAGTGCTCTGCTGACACTGACATTGAGACGGATTTCGTGCAGCAGCTTGCTTGTTTTCTTATGATATTATGGAGCATGACTGAGTGACCTATTTGTGGGGCATGGCGTCACTTTTATGACGCTCTTTGGAACTGCTTTTGATGGAAAAATATTCTTATGGCTTGCTTACTTACTTACTAAAGGTGGCACTACAGTCTGTTATGTATTGGGACTCAATCAAGAGTCTCCGCCAGCCAGCTCGGTCCCTAGCTAGCTGTCTCCAGTTTTGCACTCCAAGTTGATTGAGGAACTCTTCCGCTTGTGTGCATCACCTGAGTCGCGGTCTTCCTCTCTTTCTGCGTCCCTCGTCGCGGTCTTTCTCTCCTTCTACGTCCCTCGCGAATAGTATCGAAGGCTTTCCGGGCCGGAGCATAGGTGTCGCTCCGCTATAAAAGACCGAGCCATCTGAGTCCCTGGACCTTAACGTTTCTGGCTAGGTCCGTGTCGTTGTACAACCCATAAAGTTCGCTGTTGAATCTTCTTCTCCATTCCCCACCAATGTCGGGGCCAAAGATGACTGGAAGTACTTTCCTTTTGGACCAGCCTAAGGCACATTCATCCGATTTTTTTAAGGTCCACGCTTCTGCATCATACAGCAGGACTGGGATGATGAGGGTGTTACTTACACTAGGTGGCATAGGACTTCTTAAGAGGTTACTTTACACTCGATCGGAGAAGGATCTTTCGATTTCTTTCGATTGCAGCCGTGCGACGTCGAATTTTCTTATGTCACTTTTTACGAAAGAACGCTTCAAGCCTGTTTCGGTCCAATACCTAATTCCCCTAGCATCCCCGATCATTCACTCCAGTTTTCCATGCAAAATTGGTAGGTGACGTTTTGTCAGTCACTCTTTGTTGAGAGTGTTATTGGTCTGGCCCTCACTCACCTTTAAACTCTAGCGAAACCATCAACTGTCAATTTGAAGAGTTCGAAAGCCAAGCTTACTGTTATCAGATTCGTGGAATGTTGCCATTGATTGCCTTAGGGGTAGGCAAACAATTTAAAAGTTTTAACGATTGCACCAAAGTCATATCGCAACATCTTCAAGTACATTGAACCAATTAAGCCCACCAGATAAACAACCATGAACCTGAAACTTCAACAACCATCAAAAAACACCAATAACTTCAACTTTAGTCCATTAAATTCAAGCTTTACTTGTTTTAATTCTGTTTTGTTGATTTCTTTCATTTCTTCTTAATTCTTAATTTATTCCAGCACGTTTTCTTTAAATGATTAATTCAAATGAATGAGACACAACAAGAAAAAAACAAATCAAATTAATTTGCATCCAAATTATGAGTCTAAATCATTGGCAAGTCCTCTAAAAGCTTAAGCGTGTGTGGACCATTTAATTGACTAGTTCATCTCTAACCCAGCGCACTGAAGAAATTGGAATTCCCCATGCTATGCCGCAGCACGCCAGCACTCTGTCAAAATAACCAAACAAAAAAAGTCTCCCATCAGTGCCAGTGCCCCTGAATTTGAATTGCATTTTTCCTAATCGTGACATCTATGTGCTGCCGATTGCCTGAACTGTTTTTCCTTGTTTTTTTGTTCAAACATAATGTTCGACAGCACAGAATTGCATGACTGCTAATTACGTCTCGCCTCTGACGAATTGAAAACAACCACAACATTGGGCCAAAACGAACCAAAACTTGATCTCAGATGGCCTACATTGGTGAGATACTTTAGAATCAAGAATTCGTCACCTAAGGCAGTGAAATTTGCTTTAAAAAAGACTCCAACAATTTTCCAAGTTTTTCAAAATGCAACATTCCTGCTTTCTGGTCTACAGTTTCTGACAGCCAACCCCAGTGTTAGATGACGCCAATAACAATTCAAATTCGCTAGCAACATTTTGTTTTGTATAATTCGATGCAAATGCGTTCTACACTGCTAGTTTTTTGGTTTTGAACTTTTGCTTATGCATACAACCAGCTATATAACTCAAAGACCCGCCTTTCAATGATTTCTATCTCATTCTTACTGTTGCTGGCTCTTTTAGCTTGCGTTTCGATTGTCGAGAGGCCAAAGCCAGGGTTTTGTTAGCTTTAAACTTGGTATTCCGGTTTAATCTTTATTTGAGTAATTCTGCGTCTCGGGTCTCGTCTGCGAGACTGACACTGACAGCAGTTTGTTTTTCTTGTTTGCCTTTCTATTGTTTGCGCATTCACCCAAGATCTTAACAAACTGATGGCGGCGAGGCTGGCTGAATGATGTCATTCGACATGCTGGACTGTCAATATAGTGATGTCACAATTTTTCACAAATCTTAAATGTGTGAATGAGTAGCTTTAACTTTTTTTGTAGAAAATGAAAAGATGCAATTTCTCCATTTTAAGTTCTTTGAATGTTTAATGGCAGACCGAAAGTCGACGCTATCTCTCAGGTTCCTTAATTTGTTTATGCATTCAATAATTGCTAAGCATACATACATGAATAGTTAACTGAAATTTAAATATTTATCTTGGGCATTAGACTGATAGAGCGCGATCGGCAAGGTTATACCCAAACACCAGCGACACACATTCCGAGCATTTTTTGTTTTTATGAGACACTAATGTGAGGCACGTGAATTTGTAGATCTTTTTTTTTGTTCTCAAACAAGCGCGAAGTAGAAGATAGAATAATAAATGGGTTTATTGGTTGTTTTGAGTGTTTATCACAATTAATAGGATGCATGAGTTTCAAAAGAATTATGATCATTTATTGGTTTACTCACTTTTTTGTTCAGTTAGATTGGTTCATGACGATTGCGATTGAGAAGTAATCTGAAAAAAGACAAAATTGATTTAATAGGAATATGCAAATGCAGATGGAAGAGCAAATAGAATTTCCCACACCGTAAATGACATTTAAGCAAAACCCCGAAACTGTGAGAAAATCTATTAGATTATGGTGTTTAAATTCATTACACAACAAACACAGTGTAAAAGGACAAACATTAATAAAGCACTTTACAATTTCATCGTCCTGCTGCATACGGTGAAGTTGCGAACCTGGTTAAACTCGATTATAATAAAGTTTGTGCATAACACAAGTTTGCCTTTTATAATCAATTCTCTGTCCTTCTTAAATGAAATTTGATGCAAAATGCAGAACTAAAAGTTGCATTATGCACGAAAAGTGTGACCAACATTTGTTTATTTTCAAGGGAATTATTTTATGAAGTTCATTGTTAGTCAAAAGACAAAAAAGTTAAATTTGCAATAAAAAAAATTAGAATATAACAAAGCAAAGCGAAGGATGGCGCCTTAATCGATTGCCATTTATACATATAACAAAGACAACAACAAATTGGTAGTCAAGTAAAAAAATAGGCAATTTTCGATAGACTTCACTTTACTGTTCCAGTTCAGTTACATGTTATTTTTATCATTTTAACCCATAAATTAACTCTTATTCTATGGGTTAGTTAATCTGTGGAATAAGAGTTGAATATGCCTTTTTGTTTTTTTAAAATGGCGAGAAAATAACAATCCAATTTTAATGTTTCAGTAATATCATCATTATCGTCCGCCTAGCCGAACGTCTATTAAGTTGGCAAACCAATATGGGCACAAACGATTGGGACCTTTACCATAATAATTTTTTTTTTTTTTTTATAATTTGCACCCACTCAAGGGATTTCTTATACCCTTTTTATGCCAGAGACACAGTGAGTGCATTTTGAAGAAGTGAAGGGGTTGGAAAGGAGGTGTCGGTGTACATTGGTCTTGAATTCTTGAATATTGCAATGATCGGGAAAGACAGAGTGTGGAAGAGAGTTCCACATTCGCGTAGTACGGCTAAAGAATGATTCTCTATACTTGAGAGTACGTCCGAAGTTGGGCTCGAGGGTAAACTGATGGGCATTCCTAGAAGCGCGAGTATTACGGGCGAATTGTTTGAGGGGAGGAACGCAACTGGCTATTTCACTAGAGCAATTACCATAGAAGTAACGGTAAAACAAGGAGAGACACGCAACGTTACGGCTGTGGTCTAAAGGGGTGAATGAGTCAGTGATCTCTCTATCACCAATCATTCTTACAGCTCTTCTTTGTATTCCATCTAAGAGGCTAAAGTAAGTAGCTGGAGCACCAGCCCAGAGATGGGAATTGTACTCAAGCTTTGGACGGATATATGTTTTATAGATAATAGCCAGATCAGACGGGGAGAAAAATGTCTTGCACCGTCTTAAGAAACCCAAACATCTTGCGGCATTTTTGGCGACATCGCATATGTGCTCGCTCCACAAAAGGTGGTCTGTAATGCACATACCGAGAATCTCGAGATGTTCGGTCTCATTGATGCAAGTGCCACTCATGGACAGTGGCAAGGGGGCTACATCTCGCTTCGACGATGCAAGACAGCATTGAATTTTCGAAGCATTAAACTATACGCGGTTTTTAATTCCCCATTGTACAATGCTGTTTAAATTAAATCAGAGCTTAATGAGCTTATCATATTTTGCCGTTGCAGGTACACATCCGAAGTGGAGGGATGTGAGTCTGGGAACGAATATGAAAAGCTAAGGGTACTATCGTCGGCGAAACAATGAATTGGATTAGAAGTTACAGACAAGAGATCATTTATGAAAATGAGGAAGAGGGTTGGAGACAAAACGGAGACCTGGGGCACACCAGCGTTTATATTGTGGGTTTCAGACTTGAAACCGTCCAATACAACTTGTATTGTACGGTTCGAAAGAAAGTTTCTAATCCATCGAAGAAGGGATTCATCGATACCGAAAGCAGGCATTTTCGATAAAAGAGTAAGATGCCAGACTTTATCAAATGCCTTTGAAATATCAAGTGCAACAATCTTACTTTCTCCAAAACGATGTAAAGATTTGTTCCACTGTTCGGTGAGATAAGCCATCAGATCACCAGTGGACCTGTTGCTGCGAAAGCCGTACTGCCGGTCATTAAGAAGCTTTCGATCTTCGAGATATTTCTTGAGCTGATAGTTTATCAGCGTTTCCATGACCTTAGAAAGAAGGGACGTAAGTGCAATCGGACGATAATTGGAAGGAGAAGAAGATACGCCTTTTTTTGGGATTGGCTGGACAAATGCTGTTTCCAACTGCTCGGAACGATCCCAGAAGAATAGAATAGATGGAAAAACTTACGCAAGGGTTTTGCCAGCGTGGAAGAACACCTCTTCAGAACAATAGCGGGGATACCATCCGCACCAGCGGATTTATGTATGTTGAGATCCTTTAGGACTCTTGCCACAGCACGAGTGCGAAAGAAGATTTGCTGGCAGCGAAGAGTTGGAGGCGAACTGCCTAGCAAAAAGGTTAGCTTTCGCGAGAGAGCTAACAACTGGAGTGTCATTGTCAACGAACGTAGGGACCGAGGAAGAAGAAGAATTCTTCATATTTTTTACAAAAGACCAAAAATTCTTACTGCCTTTGTGACATTGCAGTATTTTTTGCCTTAATTTTTGGTCATGTAAGAATTTGGTCCGTCGAATATGGGCATTGCAGGCCTTCCTGGCTTGCTTAAACTTGTTCCGGTTTTCCTCAGTTGGATTGGCTCTGAAACACCGGAACTTTACTTCTTTTTCCCTGATAACCTCTTTACAGCTTGAATCAAACCATTATGTGTTCTTTATGTGTTAATTATGTGTGCAGTTCGCGATTTTTGTGCTGATTAATTTTTGTGTATATATAAAATTATTCCACCTTCATTTGTACACTCGGGCGTGTTTTTTTTTTTTAATTTTAAACGCTTCTTTTTACTTTTTGTTTGAGAACCTTGGGATTTTTGTATCAATTGTTATTGTTATTTTTACCAACCTCAAGAATAAAGTTTTTGTTAATGACGACGATGAGTGAGCCGAGTTAATGATTCAAAAAACCGTCCGTCTGACTCTTCGGTAATCGTTTTGGAATCGTTTCATACTAGAATATCAAAAAATATCAGTTATGAATTTTACACCTCTATTTCTGATGTGATGATCATAAACCTGACATTTCTCAAATATTAACTATAGCTGACAAATTTCATCGTATGGTCTATAATGCTTCAATTCTTCAAATAATGATTTTTCTATTCTTTTCCAAAACCTATCCTAAGGTCTACTCAAATATGCAAACCAAAACAGTCGGTGGAAAACCCGATTTGCACTCTACAAGAACATCAAATTGACAAACTCTTTTTAAAAATTAAATTAGAGTTTCTTTTTCAGCTTTTAGCACAAATGTTATGCAAACGAATACCGTCAAATAACATTTTTAAAAACTTTTTTTTTGATTATTTCATTAGGGGGCGCGAAATTAGGCCCCAGGAAAAAAGCCCCAAAAAATTATGAAATGAGGCCCAAAAAAAAGCACACAAAACAACAACAACGAAATATATCAAATTTTAGGGCTTTGTTTCATTTTTTTGGGGCCTTTTTTCATTTTAATTGGGGCCTAATTTCATTATGGAATAAGGTTTTTGGGGCTTAATTTCATGTTAGTTTTAAAACTATTTTAAGCCGAGTTCATTGCAGGCATTAGAATTATAAATGTCCTTGTTGCGGGGAAACTGTGCAGTACGGAATTCAAGTACATAATAGTTTAATAGAAAAAAACACGTATACGCCCGAGTGTACATATGAAGGTGGAATAATTTTATATATACACACAAATTGATCAGCACAAAAATCGCGAACTGCACACATAATTAGCACAAGGGAGATCCTCTAAACTGCGCCAACTACAGAGGAATCAGCCTACTTAACGTCGCCTACAAGATCCTCCCTGCCGTAATATGTGAACGTCTGAAGCCTTTCGTCAACAATCTGATTAGTGCTTATCAATATGGCTTCTGACCAGAAAAGTCAGCAATCGACCAAATTTTCAATTTGCGGCATATCCTGAAAAAAAACCTATGAACTCCAAATCGATACGCACCACCTTTCCAACGAATTTAAGGCCGCTTATGAGAGCATCTACAGAGAACTGTATTAAGCTTTGTCTAGTTTTGGCATCCCTGACAAGCTCGTTCGCTTGTTCAAAATGACGATGGAGAACTCACGCTGCGCCATCAAGTTTGGCAACGAGCTTACGGAATCTTTCGATGTCAAAAAAGGATTCAGACAAGGCGATTTCCTTAACATCGTTCTTAAGAATATAGTGCAAAACTCCACCGTCATAAGCTTCGGGGTAGTAGAGGAGTAGGCTCCGCTATAAACACGGGCAATAACACTAGCGCCGAAATCAGACGAAGAATAACTCTTGCCAATTGCTGTTTCTTTGGGCTAAGAAAGCAATTGAGTGCAAAAGTCCTCTCTCTCAAGCAACTAAGGTAAAACTATATAACACCCTCATCATCCTAGTCCTGCTGTATGGTGCAGAAGCATGAACCTTGACAAAATCAGATGAATGTGTCTTAGGCTGTTTCGAGAGGAAAGTTCTTCGGGTCATCTTCGGCCCCGTGTGCATTGATAGGGAATGAAGAAGAGACGGACCTATCCAGAAGGGTCAAGTTCCAGAGATTCAAATGGCTCGGTCATTTAGTGCGGATGGACACCAATATTCCGGCCCGGAAAGCCTTCGACACTATTCCCGGGGGACGTAGAAGGATAGAAAGACCGCAACTCAGGTAGCGCACTAAAGTGGAAGAGGACCTTAATCAACTTGGAGTGCAAAACTGGAGACAGCTAGCTAGGGACCGAGCTGGCTGGCGGAGACTGTTGATTGAGGCCCAAGTCCACAACGGATTGTAGCGCTACCTTAAGTAAGTAAGTAAGTAAGTAAGGGAGTAACTCGGTAACCACACCTTGTATAGATAGTTTCGGTTGGTGTTTGGTGACTGATAGAATGCGAATAGACCTTTGTTTTCGTTTATCATTTGATAAAGGCTACGTGGAGAAATTGAGAAACGTGGAATAAGGGATAGTGCAAATTAGGAAGCAGATTTTCAACAATCGAAGTAGACCTCCATCGAAAGGAGTAAAGTGGTAACGCTGCTCAACTTGAGTTGTTAATTTCTTATTAAGTTTTGCATAAAGTAAAACATTGCAAACATTTGTGTTGGCCTCAACCTTCATTTTTGACAATTGTTCATTTATCATCATCAAAATCGCAAATAGCCGACAAACATTTCATGATGTATCTACAAGTCATGGAAATTAGCATCTTTACGGAATCAATTCGCACAAGGCACAAACAACAAAAACAATTCCCTAAAGATTTTGTTTTCTTTATGATTTATCTGATTCGTGATCGACTCATTGAAGAAACAAAATTCAATTAAATGCATTTTCGTCTCGGTATTATGTCTCTCTGTCTTATTCGACGACTATTGTCTTACCACAGATGTGTACGAGTATACGAAAGGACTGAATGGCCACGGCCGGCAACGAAGGTTATTGTCGCTGTCAGCATTTTATGCGCCTCAGGGTGGTGGCGATATGAAACGCCTTCCAATCAACAAAACATTGAACTCGCAGCACTTGGAAAAAGTATCAAAAAGGAAAAAAAAAACAACAGACTCATCATCAAGTCAGTCAAAGTGATCAAGTGTATAGATTGCATGCCATTCGCTAATTACTTCAACATGTTAGCCTCTATCTTGAGATTACTTTAGCGAGTAAGTCGCCATATCGCCATCTCCACAAGTCGTCAGTCAGAGAGAAGATAATGCAAAGAAGCATAAATTTGTCATTCAAAAGTGACTTTTAATCGTTTGGAATGTTGACTCTATGCAGTAAAACGGTTTGCAATGTAATTTGAAGATAATTTAATCGATACGAGTTTTTACAACGAAGAACAAAAGGAATTAATAATTGTAATGTTAAGAAAATGCGAAGTTAATGTAATGAGACCTTAAACCTCACCCTACTGGCCCTCACCCTCGTCACAAAGAGTAGACTAAAGAGGGGCAATTATATACCGAAATTAGATCTTTGTCCTTGAAACATAACATATTCGACGACCCATATCGTCCCTTATTTTTCCAATTCTTTAAAAGGCGTAAACGCCCTGTGGCCTTAAAAATTCAAATATTTAAAATCAATTTACAATTTTATGTAGACATGGACTTACGCTGTGGGAAAACGGTCTTCTCGTTCCACCTGCATCGGAAGGATCGAAATGAAAATCCTCGTTTTGTATCGTATGTACGTCCATTAATAATACATTTTTTTCGGAAGACCCAGACGTCATAAAATGGTTTTTTTCGTCAATGTTAACAGCCCATGTCCAAACATAAATGGACGGCTTATTATTAGTTACAAGCGGATATCGTTTTTGTCCATATTGTCGTTCACTGTTGCCAAATCGATGAGTTTTTTTAAATGACAAAAATCAACTTTTCAACCTCAACAACATAAAACGGTTATGCCTACCTACGATGATGACGACGACGCACGACAACAACGAACGTGACGTTTATATGGTTGTCAATGTTCCAAGCCTACGCTTTTGAACCAAAAAACGAAATACGTCTACCCGGCGTTTAATTGTTTTAAAATATTCATTACATTCATTACAACGTGACACAATACTTATCCATTCCCACTCTTCAATTTCTCGCTAAGCCTCCCACCCACTCACTCACCAGCTGTCACAGAGAGAGGAAAAACTTTGAAGGTCGATGGGTTTTATCATTCAAACACAATATACAGACCGAAACGAACCGTATCGAACCGCGGCGGACGACCGACGGAAGAAATTCGGCAGAACCGCTACCGTTCGCTACATAGTGGAGTGGAGACGGTAAGGGAATAAGGACATCAAAAAGTACTTAGTGGAAAGCTTTTCCAATCGATTTGACACAAGAACGACTCACTCTCTGTGTCTCTGTAAATTCGTTTGGTATATTATTTGGTATTTAGTTACTGGATGGATATTGTCGTCCTTGTCGACTGAAGGTATCTGAGTTTGTCCCCAAATGGGATCAATCAAGTGACAGTTGAAAAACTTGGTGTTAAGGATATTTTAAGCTGAAAAATTAACCAAACGACGGACGGAATGAGAAGACAAAACTACATGACTTAAATGTGAACTTTGACATGTGATGTGTAGCTATGAATATATCCTTAAAGGTCTCTCGCTTGAGAGAAGCTAAAAATATACATTTTCTGTTTTGAGTTTGGATGGCTATAAATAAAGGAAATGCCAAAGCTATTGTTGGCATTGACATTTTTATCATTGATCTTATTTTTGTTTCTGTACAATTGGGCTTATATAGAGATGTTGTTTAGCGATAGGGTTGGGAGGCATATTTAATCAGTTAATTTTAGTGGAGAGTTTGTCATTTCCGTTTCCGTGAAAATAATAATGTCGGAGGTGTGTGAGATTGTTGAGCATTCAGATGGACTCCTTTTTGATGTTTGTCAGATTGTATTGAGGGGTATCAGTAATTTACATGTTGACTTTGACAGTTTAAGGCGGTATGACTTGATTGACAACCAGAACGTCATGTCTAATATTGTTTTCCGATCTGAGATGGTAAAAGAAAAAAGGGTTTCCCTCCTTGATGTATTGTTGCTTTGTGATATCGATGCAAAAGTATAGAAGATCCACCATGCGAGACTAAAAAAATGGTTGCATACGGCTTCAATACAATACCAGCCAACGTAACGCAAAGACTAATGTTTAACCGCTTCCCAATTGGTGTAAGATCTCTCGGCAAAGGTCCTTGGTTAAGATACTCAAGACTTCGCATCAAGCTGTCTGGCACCCGCTGTCACTTGGTCCTTGTACCGTAGGTTCGGTGTTCCCGGTCGTCTCGAACCTGGGGCCTGCAATGAGAAGACTTTCTTGGCACATCGCTCGGTTTTGCCGAGCCAATGTAATCGTCCTTTGTCGGCTTTCTAGGCTACAGCCACATCTTGGTACAGCTTGAACAGTTAGCGGTGGAACCTTCTTCTCCATTCGCCATCGTCGCATACGGGACAGAAAATCCGTCGAATAATTTTTGTTTCGAAAGTGCCCAGCATCAATTCCCTTTTTTTACTTATCGTCGAACACTCGGCCCCGCACCGCTGCCGTAGAGTAGAACTGGTAAAATCAAAGTTTTGTATAGCAGACACTGTCGTTCGAGTGACGAGTTTTGAACCCAGTTGTTTTGCCAAACCGTAGCAGCAGCGATTCACTAGGGTAATTTTTCGTCGGTATGCCATCCGACATATTGAAAATATCTAGAATTCCCTGTGCTTCGGTGATTAGGTTTCCATCACTGTTTCGAACAGCCTGTGTCCCGGTTCTGAAACCAAAAGCTAATTGCTTCGACCCTGACTCTTCTAGATCTTTGAGCTGAGAAACTGTGGATGATCTTTTCTTCCTTCGCAGGGTCTTTTTCTCATTTCTCCTTTTTGTTCGGTTTTCTTCTCTTGCTGCTTTTGTTTTCCGTTGCAGCACTTGCAAGTGTGCATTTTCCGTCTCTCTTTTCAATAACGCGCATTCTTCATCATACCACTGGTTTTTTTTTCAGGGATGGCTGGTAACCTTTTGTGATCTCGGCTACATTTTTAATTATTTCGCGATATTGGTTCCTCAAAGTGCTGACATCTGTGGTACTTGGGAGGACCGCGGAGAATCGCTCACTCAGGCGCTCACTGTAGTGTCTGGCGGTCTCCGGAGTGCTAAGGCAACCGATGTTGAACTTCTTTCTTTGGGCTGCTCGCGTTTTTTTTTTTTGTCGTTTGATAATCGAGCTCTAAACTTAGCCCCTACCAGAAAGTGTCCAGGCCACATTTGCTACTCGAAAAGTGCGCAAGTTCAAGATGTTGGATGCGTGCCTAGCGCCGATTAGCTCATGGTTGATTTGATTGGTGATTCGACTATCGGGATATCACCAGGTTGCTGTGTAGATCTTTCTTCTTGGAAACCTAATGCTACTTATCTCCGTATTACGAGCTACAGCAAAGTCGATTAGTCAGAAGCCGTTTTCTGTTGTTACTTCGTGGAGGCTGTGCTTTTATAGGCTCCGTAGGCTCTATCCAGGAGGTCGTAAAAATCCTCCTTGCTAGACTCCTTAGCATCATCGGGAGGGGCATGTGCACATATTAGACTGATGTTTTGTAGTGAGGCCTTGATGCGGATTACAGCTAGGCGTTCACTAATTGGCTTGAAATCCATCACTTTTGATTTTAGCCGATTTCCCACGACGAATTTACATCCGTGCATTCTTTGATGACAGCTCTAATAAATGTCGCAATTTTTTCTTTTCGTTGTTCCAGATGATCCTATCCATCGAATTTCCTGGATCGCAGTAATGTCTGCCTTATACTGCGTGAGGACAGATTCAAGTGTAGAGTGTTCTTACATTCTAGGAACAAACTCTCAATTCCTAGTCCGTTGTCGTTCCCTCTATGGTTGCCATTAGAGGGGCGTCATTATCCGAGGCTCTTATGCCTATCTCTCTCATAACGTTCTAGTTTTTTTACTGTGGTGGGGTTGTTAGCCCCTCGCACTAACCTTCAAATTTGTAGGGCCGTTGTTTAAGTGCTTCTGTTTCGTGGAATTGAATTTGGCTTTCAGTAGTTAGCTCAAGATAATGATGACTATAAAATATGGTGAATTTAGACAAATCGATTTCTTCATTTCTTCAAAAGAAAAGTCTGGTCGAACGCAATTTCAAATTGATCGAGACCAGCCTACAACTGTCTTGATTCAAAAATCGAAACCCATTTACTGCGATCATCTATTTTTTTCTCTTTGTTGACGTTTTGCTGCAAAACTATACGAGCATACCAATGACCGTCCTTGAGGTAAAAATTTGCAAACTTGTACTTGTCGGTAGAGGTCAATGCCGCGGCATCACCACCGCTACAGCATACCATTGTCGCTGCCGTGCGTTTAGCGCTAGCATCAGAGGCACAGCCAGCAACAAAACCTGGGCTAGGCCACTATTAGGCTCGGATTTCCTCATTTAGTTTTAAATTCCAGTTTCATTTTTTCGTCGAAGATCTGCCAACATATCGACCTGTATATCTGCCCATCTCTTGACCACCTCTGCTTTTTCATTTTTCTCACTTTACACGCTTCACATCCCACTGCCTTACTTCATATACGAGAAGAGTCTCACTTAAGATCATTGTAGCTACACAAAGAAATAAAAACCTCATAAGACATAACGTTGTATCGGCTTATGACTTTGCTCTCAACCGAGCGGGGGGTTACTGACAATCTACTAGACATAAGACGAACGTCAAAAAGAAGCGGAATACGGGCGCCATACATCTATAATAAGCTTCCCTTTCCACCCATCATAACCAACAACGTCAGCCACTCCAATGGCAAACCCCTAATGACATCTCAAAAAGCAATAATAATTATTGTAAACATATCTCTTGCCAGAGAATGATTATCAACGCAGCAGAACTTGAAACTTGGATATAAAGCGATACATTATGTATGCCGTACGCGAGAGATTCGCACATATGTCAAATGTGGGTGCGTGACAGAGATGCTAAGCTCCACAGGAGACATTCTGCGTGTATGTCGTGTCGTCGTCGTCGCTCGGGGGGTTATCATCAAAACTTAACTATCAACTACTAGCCAAGCAAGAATTCTCAACGCATTCGGGGCAGCTTTTCTTAGTGCTTCATTTTTTTCTCAATTCTCTTCGTCCTTTTCTTGTCATATCTTCAGAGTCAACTGACCAGTTAAACAATCTTTGCGTTATCTAGGAACCAACACCAACTACCGAAGAGAATATGCTTTAAAAAAGAAATCGAAATTAAACACAAACACACGCTCCACTGTCCAACGTCGTCGTCGGTGTCGACTAATAGTACCCAACAGCACTTATAGGAATTCCAAAGGTATGGGAGCAAGTAGACAAGGGCGGCGCAGTGGGGAGCTAGCTAAACAGCACATAACAAAACAACTCGCAGCGCGACCTTGATAAACGTAAAGAATAACCGATACATGGAATAGCTGGATTTTCATACAAACATACATACATAGAGTTGTTTTGTATGTTTTGGTCGTTTTTTTTCTGTTCTCGTCCTTTCTCTGTCTGTCTGGTTCGATTTTTCACTCTCCTTATGTCTGATCTGCTCTTTTGTTGTTGTCATTTTGATTCCGTATATATGCCAGAGGGCGAGAGCAACAAGTTGTTTTTCAATTGTTGATGTTGCGAGTGTGTATAAGTGTTGGAGGTAGGGAGATTGGTTGTGTTTGTGATATGACCCCATCCAGGGGTGAGGTGAGCCTGAGGCTCACCGAAAGATTGAGCTTTGTTTTGATGAAAGAAAGCTTTTTGGGGGTGCCCTGTGGAGAGTATGAGAGAAGTAACAAAACAAGGAATATGCGTGGGGAAGTGTTGGCGAAGACGTGACGCAAAGAAAAGCTTACGTTTCAACAAAATTTGGATTTGGTGTTTAAGATATTGAACGACTTTCGGTGAGCAGCGTTTAAAAAGGGACGAAATTGTTTCTGTTTTCAAAAATGCCGATGTCAAAATTTGGTTAGCATCAAGCCAAAGTAAATTTGCTTAAGCCAAGATGGGTCCATTTAAAGAGGAAGTTTTAATGCCCTGTAAACTTGGTGCTAAGCAACGTCTATTAATTGATTAAGTAAGTCTCAAGCTTAATATCAGGTCAATAACTTTCAGCATGAGGAGTTTTACTACAGCCAGATCAGTGAATCAAGGTACCCGCAAAGGTGGGGTCCTTTCGCCTCTTTTCTGGAACATGGTAGTAAACAGAAGCAGAGGTAGTCAAGGTGAAGCAGAGGTAGTCAAGGTGATTACCTAAGCCGACAACCACCATGTATCCGGGAAACTCCCTCAAGTTTTCTCGGAACTCCTACAAAATGCCTTAAACAGACTAACCAATTGGGCAAAGCATTGTGGCTTGGACGTCAATCCACATAAAACAGAACTAGTACCTACTCTCTACGAGATGGTATAAAATTCTTCAAATCAGCCCACCCACGATTAAAGGAATACCCTTTAGCTTTTCCGACCAAACCAAATATTTGGCTCTAATTTCAGTCAAAAGACTAAATTGGAAGGCTAATATTGATGAAGAGTAAAGAAGGCTGCTGTAGCACACTTTACTTGTAAAAACGCCATAGGCTCAAAATGGGGCTTCTCCACAAAAATAACCCACTGGCTATACACTTCGGTACTCATTTATGGAGTTGTCGTATCGTGGACCGCGCTGGACAAATTTGAATAAACTCATTAAAGTCCAGCGGTCAGCAGGTATGTGCATCACGGGAGCACACCAACAGCAGCTTTAGAGGTACTTCTAAACCTAACACTTCTTGACACCTTCTCCAAAAAGGTGGCAGCCAAATCATGAGTGAGGCTTAGAGCCACCTCACACTATCTTGGAAGAAGGAAGACCTCTGGAAGAAAACACGATACACTGCGGCGGCGTTGGAAGTGGTATTTCCTCGAAACAACTGAATCTCAGTCTATCATAAAAACTTCTCAATCACTATAGTGTGTTCCAGGCAGAAGTAATGGCGATAAAAGAGGCACTATCCTCGCTCAAAGAAAACGTTATATCTTGCAAGGATATACGTATTTTCTCGGACAGCCAAGACGCTCTCAAATCTGTCGTCTGCTTCGACAGACTCTCTTATAAACTACGACTGTTGATCATCACTGAATGAGATGACAGAACAGTTTAATATTCATCTAATTTGGGTGCCGGGTCATAGAGACATTCCGAGAAATTGCACAGCTGATGAGCTCGCCAAAACGGGAACACTTCTGCCCACATTAGACAAGGACACAACTTGCTACATGCAAGCATCTTCTCAAATATTATGCTCTACAAACACAAATGTTAGATGGTCACAGGGTACCACCTGCCTAGCAACCAATCAAATATGTATGGCCAATCATAGACCTGAAGCGGTCAAAAGACTTGATTTCCCTGAGCAGACAAAGTATAAACTCCACAATTGGAGTCAAAACAGAACAATGCCTCGTAGATATGTGATAAGGCTAGGGGTCTACACTTATGATTTCTGTAGAAGCTATTTGGACGACGAGGAAGAAGAAACAGTCCAACACCTTCCATGTACATGTCTGGCACTCTCCATTAGAATGAATAACTATCTCGGTAATCCCTTCTTCGATGATACCAGTGAACTGGCACAAGATGTCTCTAATTTCATTAAAAGTACAGAATGGTTTGTTTAAGTTCATTTCATTACTCTCCCATGAGTAACAGATGTCACCTCTGTTTGTTCCGATTACTAAAAATGGAGCGCTTTTTGAAAGAACAACACGTTATAATGGTAAAAACTCATTACAAAAATGGGGAATGTTACGCTTCGCAAACTTCACCAAATTTTCGGTCAAGAGAGTGTAACTAATATGTCAACCATTCGAAGACTGGTCAAAAAATTTGAAGAAACTGGGTCAATTATGGATGATAAGAATCCTTTGCGTCAACGTACTGGTCGGTCTCTTGAAAACATTGCTGCTGTAAACGAGAGTGTTGTCGAGAACCCGAAAACATAAATTCGACAGTGAGTGTGAACGGCATTTGTTACAGGAATGTGATAACGGACTTCTTGTGGCCTCAACTGGACGGCATGAATCTGGACAACATGTGGTTTCAGCAGGACGGCGCAACTTGCCATACTGCGCATGAAACAATCGACTTATTGCAGCAACGATTTTCAGAACACATTATTTCAAGAAATTCTGATGTGAACTGGCCATCAAGATCGTGCGATTTAACGCCGTGCGATTTTTTTCTTCGGGGTTTTGTGAAATCTCGGGCTTGTGCGAATAAGCCCAAAACAATTCCTGAGCTCAAATCGGAAATCCAACGTGTTGTCGGTGAGATACAGCCACATCTCTGTGCAAAAGTCATGGAAAATTTCATGAAAAGAGTAATGGCCTAT
Source organism: Sphaerophoria taeniata (assembly GCA_943590905.1). Classification (NCBI taxonomy): domain Eukaryota; kingdom Metazoa; phylum Arthropoda; class Insecta; order Diptera; family Syrphidae; genus Sphaerophoria; species Sphaerophoria taeniata. The sequence goes on from OX016540.1 coordinate 4,140,364, forward strand.
ATATTATTGAAGCTGTATTAGTATTGTGAAGAACTATAACAATTCTTATCTTAAACTCTTCTAAACATAACGTTTATCACAGAAAATTATTTTCCACTGATATGCCGGCAATGCCACTTTTCAAAAGTGGGCGTGGTAGTTTTCTTTTTAAAGTTTAAATAAATACCAACTCTGCAATAAAAGTCTCTAACAGCCCTGTTACTAAAAAACGTATTCCACCCTTACTCCACAGGTTAACTAACCCATAGAATAAGATTTAATCACTACGTTAAAATTTCTCATTACCTACTAGACATAATTTGTTGCATCAATAGTAAAGAGGCATTTACCAAAAATTCCTTTGGATAATTTTATGGTTGCTTAGCATTTTCCATTTATTCCGCAGGGTAAGAGTTAAACCTTCGCTATTCTGAGTTTATTACTTTAATTAACCACACCCACTGGTTGTTGAGGAATCTTTAGAAAAATGAACTTTTATCTAAGACTCATTTTAAAAATTATGGCTTCACAGTAGTTTAAATTTAAAGTCATTGGATTTACTGAGATATGCTGGCAATGCCTCTCGTTTCATTTGTTGCAAGACTTGTTATCAATTTAAAGAAAGAGAAAACATCAAATGCATTCATATTCAATTAATGAACAAAAGTATACAAATAATAACACACTGAATAGAATTCTTAAGAATGTGTATTTTTGTCAACGTGTTTGTACGCAATGTGTCAACATAATATAAAAGCTCTCATCTGCACAATATCACGCAGTGTTATGTAGGTGTGTGTGAAAAATTGTTACAAATCCAAAAGTTAACAAATGGTTTCAGATTAAACAAGCTACATATTTCTATCTAGCTCGGCTATTGAGATCGTCCAAACATTAATTTTTATGTCAAAATATCGATCGTTACAAAACTACATAAGCAAGTCTTGCTGCTTGCTGCTTGAAAGGCCTTAACGTCTCAACACTTAAGGAGTTATCTCTTTCTCACTTTCGAGCTTGAACAATTCTCATAAAAATGAAGTAAATTCATGCTCTCGTGACCGTTAATTAAAATGTATGGCGCATGTTAAACATTTTGGCGGAAAAGTTCGACTAGGGTCTGACGGAAAATGGTTTTGTTTAGTGTACGTTTATGTGATGAGCCTAGGCCAACGACAACAACAACAACAATAAAAACCAGAATAATGAATGTATAATTGGTTATTGTTGAAGCAACAAAAGACAGTGATTAAATTTAAAACAAACAGAACTGAAACGAACGTGTGTACCTACTTGTTTTTCAAGTGCGATGAAGTCAAACAGTGGGATAAGAGTTTTGTTGAAAATAAAAATTCGAAAGTCTTAGTATCTTTTTTTGTAGATAAATAAAACGGCAGTTTCTCAAATTTTTTCGGACGGAAGTAACATTCATTTGAGAACGCGAATTTGGTTAGGGTTTTCCACAGTGAGTGAAACCAGAAATCACTAGCAGACAATCGGTTTTATTTCCGATTCTTTTCTCACCCTGAACCACTGTCTTGCTGTCGTTTTAACCAAAACGAACTGCTAGGGTGGTAAACATACTCTCATGCATTATTAAGAAGGTCTTAAGTCCACCGAATAATAATGGTTGTCTGATAAAACTGGTTCAAGCCTTTGATGGTGTTTTTCGCTTACTCCTTGTCTGGGTATTCGCGCATTCCAAACTCGCACTGACTTTTATTTATTTTTTCAGGTCTTACTTTGTTGAACATCTTCGAGAAGAAGAGTCAAACTGTTCTTAAATGAAAATGAACAAAACGAATTGAAATTCAAATTTTCCGCTTGATTGACTTCACAAAATACTGGCGCCCAGGAAAAGATTTTTTTTCTTGTTTGTGTTGAACTTGAGTTAAAATTCTTATATCGAATTCTCATCACACATTTTTTTGCTTTGCAACTGATTAATTAATGATGTCGGACGTGTTCATTTGTCAGAGCAGAACTTATTTATTGCGTTTAAGCCAAACACACCTTTTGGGGTGTTTTTTTTAGGCAAGGTGCGTTCCTGAGAGATAATGCGTTACTATCTCTAGAAATGGTTTATTTCGATACAAATGAGGAAACCGAACCTTTTTTTCAAATCAATAAGGAACTAGGTATTCCCGTCCGTTTGTCCATGCTGAAAATGCTTAAATTTTGTGCTTAGTTCTAGCGACTGGATTGTAGAGTTCAGCAACCTGGAAGAGAAACCAATGTTTGATGTGTTTAATATTAAACTACCCGCTTGCTCCAGTTCCAGCCCGTATTTGTTACTTTTTGAAAATGCTTAAGCCCTTAGCCTAACATGGTACACGCAGTGGTATAAGGTACACGCATTGTAAATTAGACAGGCGGTGGAACAATGAACGACGAGAAAAACAACAATGGCACATTGTTTTGTTTAACCTCAAAAGCCGGCAAATTATGTAAATTTTTCAATAGAAAAGGTTCGTACATTTGCTTTTCAAATGTTTAGGCAAAGGTAGCTCTAGCTACTATAGATTGCAATGTTAATAGTGATGGAACTGATTTTCAAATACAATGTACTTAACGATATGCAAATAAAATGCTTTAGTACTTAGACCTAGATAGCATTCTTGACCTAAGAATTAAGTTGGAAAAATCTTCCTTCATTACAATAATAACAATGACTTCGTTGAGGTATTAGAATTTCTGGCTTGCTCTCTTCCGACCATATTCTGCAGATTAGTTGGTGCATGCTCTTTATCAAGTCATCGCCGGCCGCTTTAAAGAGTTTGGCAGTGATGCCATCAGCTCCGGCGGCTTTGTTGGTTTTAAGCTTAAATATTGCTATCTTCACTTCTTCAAAGTTGGGTAGACGGAAATGTTGGCTTTCGTCGGTCGTCTTAATTGAATGGTTCATTCTGCCTGACAGCGGAATTTGATTCATCATCGCCGCGCCGTTTTACAGTCTACAGAAGTGGTATTTCGATATCCTCAGCATTGACTGTGACTCTACTACGATATTTCCCAATTTACCTCTTGGTAAACCTTCTGAACTGCTTACTTATTTTCTTAACCGGCTGCCAATCCATGAAAAATCTCAGCCGAGATACTGCAGTCGGGAATGGTCCCTCACATGCACTTTCCAATTGCCAAAACTAAGAGCTCTGACATTCGCCAGTCACTTGGTCCTTGTACCGTCGTAGGTTTGATCTTGTCTCAAACCTGAGGGCTGCGATGAGAAGACTTTCTTGGATGGAGCGTTGTCGTCCTTTCACTCGATATGGCCGAGTCAATGTAGTCATCTTTTCTTGGACTTGGACTTGGACTTGGACTTTTCTGGACTACATCTACATCTTGGTACAGCTCGTACAGTTCGCAATTGAACCTTCTTCTCCATTCGCCATCGTCCCATACGGAACCTTAAATCCGTCGAAGAATTTTTCTTTCGAAAGTGCCCAGTATCAATTCCCTTTTTTTACTTATTGTCCAACACTCGGCGTCCCAGAGGAGGACTGATAAAATCAAAGTTTTGTATAGCAGTCACTTTGTCTTTCGAATGAGGAGTTTTGAACCCAGTTGTTTTGCCAAACCGAAGTACTGGCGGTTCGCTAGGGTAATTCTTCATTGGATCTCCATTGAGGTGTCGTTTGTGGGATTGATGTTTGTTCCAAGGTAGATGAACTCCTTAACTACCTCAAAATTGCAATTACCAACAGTGACGTTACTTCAAGACCAATGAGTTTCGTCTGTTCTGAAATCGCTGTGAAGGCCTCAAGCACAGTTCTCTTGGATCGACCCACGATGTCTATGTCATCCGCATAGCCTAGGAGCTGGGTGGATTTGTTGAAGATCATGTTTTCCGTGCTCACCCCTGCCTTGAACACTATCTGCTCCAGGACTGTGTTGAAGAAATGACATGACAGCGCATCTTCTTGTCGAAGCCCATGCACATGTTTGAAACAACTCGGATGAGCTGTTACCCATTCGCACACTGCACTGCGTATTGTTTAGTATGCAGCACAGCTCGATCAGTTTTTTCGGGATCCCGAATTCCAGACATCGCCATCATAAGCTCTTGGCGGCTATCATAAGCAGCTTTGAAGTCGATGAAAAGATGGTGGCTTTCGACTTGAAATTCGTTGATCTCTTTCATGATTTGCCTCAGTGTGAATATTTGGCGAACTTATCCATCAGTCAGTGGGCATGTAATCTTATTCCCAAACTTTGTTGATGACCTGGTGCATGCGGTTCATCGAAACATCTCCTCCATATTTAAAGAGTTCCGCAGGTATGCTTGTACTTGTTATTTTTTAGCTTTTGGATGGCTCTTTCTACCTCTTCTGAATTTCACTCCTGCGTTACAGTCTCTCAACATCCTCGATCGATCGCTTTTCAAGCTCTCTCCTTTTCTTTTTGAAAGCTTGTGTTCTTCTCCTCTTCTGCTCGTGGGGCTCCCGAGCTGATCTCGTCCTCCTGTGCTTCATGCATATAACTGCCTGCATTCTTCATCAAACCAGTGGTTTCGTTTTGGTGGCCCTGTGAAACCAGCTCATCGGTATGGCAGCATCCCTGATTTCCTCCTGGCAATTCTGTCACTGGTTCTCAATACTCGACGCTGGCTGTAACGGACTTCTCATGAGGTTACTTGACACTCGATCGGAGAAGGATCCGTCGGCGGTCTCTTGCAATTTCAGGCTTTGGTTGAGCTATTCGACTATTCCACCCAAGATGCCTTTTTTTCCTAGCTTGGCGGTAAAATCTCCTAAGACAATTTTAACGTCTTTCTCTTCTTTGGGGCGTGGGCGCATATTAGGCGTATGTTACGGATTTAGCCTTGATGCAGATTGTCGTGAGGCACTCGTTGACACCTCAAGCTTAGGACATACTGCCTAAGACTGCCTCTAACGACGAAGCTGCATCAAAACAGACGCTGTTGTTATATAATAAATGATTATGTTCTTACCGCTCCAACCTTTGGCTACCTTTACGACCTAAGGTCTACAGAACCTGATCCAGTTAGCAGGAAGAAGAGGCTACGGCTTCGCATGCATGCTTGCTCTGCCAAAGGCTATACGTTCGACGAATGTTACTTTTTCATGCCTTAAAAGGGTTCAAAACAATTTTCGTAAAATCATACGATAACATATACGATATTGTTATTCGCGAGATCCTGCAATCACTATGCTCGTACGAGTCGCATAAAAAAGTAAAAGTATTAAACTGTGCTCCTCAACTAAGCCGTTCAGAATCGGCATAATAATGAACGCACTCAGGATTTGAACAGAGAATCACAAGCATTCAATCATTTAAGTGGAAAGAAATAAGGTGATCGCTCAAACCAAATCAAGACGCTCAGAAATTCTAATTGTGACAAAAATGAACGTTTCGCAATTTTTCAAAATTCAATTTTAAGTTCCAACCCGCCTTATTCGTCCAGCAACCCCAAACCTCCCATTACAAAGAAAAAAAATTGAGGCACTGTCATATCATTATTCAATTCCGTAAGATTATCATCTTCTTAAATGCAACCCCATGACTGTAGCAACTAGCCCCCACCCCCCACTACGACTACTCTCTTATCACAGCCTCCCAACAAACGCACATAAGAAAAACTCAACACACCAGCAAACCACAAGATTAAGCAAAATAAAACATGCATCATTACAGAAAAGCACAAAATATCTACGAGATAAAAGCACTAATATCACTTTTGTATGCATGTAGAGTCTAGGTACATGAATATCTATACAAACCTGATTTATTTGCATTAAATCGGTGCTGTTGTTGTTGTTGTCTGGTTTGTAAATTCTGAGACCCCAAGTAGGAGCAGTATGTTGTTGCTGTTGTTGTTTTTTTTTTGTTACTTCACTCACTTGTCTTATCTTTTGCGGTATGCGGTTGTATTTTCGCGATTCGCAGTTTTAACTTTATGTATCTGGGAAATTTATCTCACGGATCGGTATCCTTTTTTCATCAACTTGCGATTAATCGCGAACTTTATTTTAGCGCAGAACGATCACTCGGATTTTTATGAAACTTTTTTTCCGCTTTTTGTCAACGAACTCACACTGTCATACACACAAAACGGAATAGATAGTGCTGTCCTCTTCTGCGAGGGGTTAATCTTTTAATTTGAATTTAATTTGTATCTTCTTGTAAAAACCACTTGTTAAGAGAATTTTTTCTTTCTTCTTTCAAAAATCAATGAACACACAAAATTCACATCGATTAGGACGTTATCCTTGAAAGTTCACAGGAATTCCGATTCCGAGTTGCAAAGTAGGAAGAAAAATAGGGGAAATGAAAACGCAAGTGAATTTCAATTTATCTGAGGGTCGGTCGGTTGGGTTCGCCAATTGCAAATGCACTGGAACTTTTTTTCACTGTCATGTCGGCGACACACTCGATTATCGCACCTTTATCACAATTTTTCACGGTTTTTTTTTGCACAGAGCTTTTTTGTTGGGAATTGAAGGATTCACATTCAAACTGACAGGAAAATTCGATTGGTCAGAATCGAATTGAAAAAAAATACAAGAAAAATAAAGAAAGGATGACGAAGGTTGACGAGCAAAAGTGAGAGATTATGAGAGAAATGGGGGCGGGGGGGAAAGAGGAGTAGAGAATTATTACTAAACTCGCAAGCGAAACACTCTTTGCATATGGTTCGGGAAAATGTGAAAAACGTCGCACTGTCAAAAGCACAATCCGGTTGAAGTACCTTTTCTGATTAATTAAAAGTTTAAAAAATTGTTTTTCGTTTTATTGTATCAATTTTTTGTGGTTAATTTGTCTTCTTGGCCACGCAAAACACAGCAGTTCGATAGATTTCCAATTTTTATCGATTATGTACAATTTGACGATATTTTCCGGACTGCGAATTGTTGAAAAATAACAACGACGACTTTGGCGACTGAGACGACGACAAAAGCGACATAACTTGTACCATGGCCTTCATGTCACATTTGCGCTCGCTTTCTCACTCTGTCCCATTGGCTTTGGGGAACTTTAATCAGCTTTTTGGCCTGTTTCTTCCCACTTTTTCTATGGCTTAGTGTCGTTTTTTTCTGTCGATTCCCCACACACTGGTGCTCCAAAGTGGGCAATCCAATAGATACGGATGTAATGTATCTCTCTTTTGGTGCCTAACCTATCTATCTGTGTTGTGCTGTCTACAAATGAATTCTTAATGCTGGTGTTGGTATCCGTGTATGTGGGGGCAGTCATATATGAAATATGTGACGGTTTCTTATTTCGCGGAACATACTGCGAAAGCGAAACTTGAAGAGTACCAGTGGAAACCAGTAAACGTTGTAAGAGACAGACGGTAGAAAACTTGAATGCCTTGTGTTGGTGGTTGTTTGTAGAGCAATTTTGTTTTGGAAGAAAGAAAATGGAGAGTTTGGGGCTGAAAGCTTTTAATCGCTGCTTTTGAAAACAACTTGTTGTGGAGGTATTCGGACAAAGAGGATATGCGGAAAGCTTTGTTTGTTGCTTGAATGTCGGTTAACAGCTGTAGAACTATATCTGCGTGCAATTGGAGCACTCCTTTTGCATGTGGGCCACTGTGGCGTATACGTTCTTTTTTTTATTTAGGTAAATGTTGTGCAGTTTGGTTTGGGATGCAAGAACTTTTTTCAGTGCAGGGTGTGTCAGAATAAAATTAAAGATTTACATTTATTTTGAGAAAATACAAAAATAGATGAGGAGGAGGATAGAGGCAGATCGAGTTGGCTGGCAGGTCTGAGAGATGAGTGCGACCAACAATTTTAAGCAGATTCGGAAGCGCTAAATTGAGAAGCACTGTTTTCCGTGACAGACTGACACTTTTGGGAGTTCTGTCAGTTCTTCGCAAGAGACAGGACCCATAAAAGATGAAAGGAAGGCGATAAAGGCCTGGAAGAGACCACCAATTTCACCCACCCCATATTGACGAAGTGAAGATAGCCATATCTAAGCTTAAGTCGAACAAACCCGCTGGAGCAGACGGACTAGCCGCCGAACTGTAAAATGCAGTTGGAGATGATTTGGTTAGGAGCATGCACCAGCTCATCTGCAAAATTTGATCGGAGGAAAGAATGCCCGACGAACGGAACCTCAGCATCGTATGCCCGATCCTCAAGAAAGGAGATCCCCTGAACTGCACCAACTACAGAGGTACAAGATCTTGTCTGCCGTGCTGTGTGAACGTTTGAAGCCTTTCGTCAACTTCCTGATAGGTCCCTTATCAGTGTGGCTTCAGACCCGGAAAGTCCACCATCGATCAAATATTCACTCTACGGCAGATCTTGGAGAAGACCCAGGTACTTGAAATCGATACCTACCACCTTTTCATTGATTTCAAGGCCGCGTATGACAGCATCTATAGAGATCATCTAAATAGAGCAATGTCTAGTTTTGGCATCCCAGAAAAACTCGTCCGTCTGTGTAAGATGACAATGGAAAACTCAAGCTGTTCCATAGTCGGAAAAAACCTAACGGACGCTTTCGATGTCAAAAAAGGTTTTAGACAAGGCAATGCGCTGTCATGCGATTTCTTCAACATGCGACTGGAAAAGATTGTGCAAAACTCAAACGTCAAGACCAGAGGCACAATCTTTCAAAAGTAGTTCCAGCTACTAGGATACGCAGACGACATTTGACATATTTGGAGGAACACAACGTGATGTCAGTGGAGCGTTCGTAAATCTTGAGAAGGAGGCCAGGAAGATGGGTCCAGCGGTTAACGTGGGCAAGACCAAGTTAATGCTGTCAACAAGAAAGCACGCCCAACATCGACGTCAGCATAGACAGATTTAACTTCGGGGGTAGTTAAGGACTTTATCTACCTAGGATCCGCTATAAACTCAGACAACACAACACTAACGCTGAAATAAAACGAAGAATCACTCTTGCCAATCGCTGCTTCTTTGGACTTGGAAGTCAATTGAGTAGTAAAGTCTTCTCTCCAGCAACTAGAGTGTCACTGTACAAAACCCTCATCATCCTGGTCCCAATGTATGGACCATGACAACATCCGATGAAACGCTTTGGGCTGAAAAGTTCTTCGAGTGAGTTTTGATCCTGTCTGCATATTTGGACAATGGAGACGAAGTTTCAATCAAGAACTGTACGAGCTGTACAGCGACACTGACCTAGTCAGAAAAGTTAAGTTCCAACCACTTAGATGGCTGGGTCATGTAGAGCGAAGGGAAAACAATGCTCCGGCCAGTAGAGTTTTTGAAGCCAGCCCAGAAGGACGTCGCAGAAGAAGAAGACCGTGACTCAGGTGGAGCACACAGGTGGTAGAAGACCTGAACCAACTTGGCGTGCAAAACTGGATACAGCTAACTAGGGACCAAACTGGCTAGAGATGCTTGCTGGATTCCTGGTCACACCTGGACTGTAGCGCCGCCATAAGTAAGACTCCGGTAGGCCTCACACACAGCTCGTATGGGAATCGACGTCCGTTATTCTGTTTTATGGTTCAAGCTTTATTTTTCTAAAAGAAAAACGATTTCCAAAAATACTCTCGTCGCATTTATTTTCTTATTCTTACAAAAACTCATTTTTCTCTTTCAATTTCATTGATTCACAAGCCCGGCAGATTCGCTTTCAGAGCATCAAAATCCTTCCTGTCCATTGCTTTCAGATTCGTCCCCGAGTAAGGAGACAGCTGCTCCAAGTCTCGAAGCTTGTTCACCAGAATCTTCTGATCCGAACGAATCTTATTGATTTCTGCATCAATAACAACTTGATCTGAAAAATGAACAAAAATAAGCATCATCCAGATTCCAACTAAAACAACCCTTCTTACCCTTTTTCAACATTTCCAAAGCGAACTCTCGCTCCATTTTGACCAACGTGTTCCCCAGTGTTATCCACAGCTTCTTCTCGTCGGCACAATTCTTCTCAATCTCCCTGATGGCCACTCGTGTGTACTGTCGACGATTATCCAAATCGACCAGAGCCTGTTTGTTGACCAGAATTTCATCGGCCACTTCCTCGGTGGCGGTGACTATGTCGACGATTTTTTCTTCATCGCTTTTGGCCATTTTGTGTGAGAGAATCTGGAACGGAAGACGAGAGAATAGGTCAAATAGGCTGTTATGAAAGTTCTCGTCGCAGTCTTCGTTCTCGCTTCCAGTCGAGCTGTTTTTCGCGACGAATATCGTTGCGGTTCTTTGTTTTTGGCCTCGCGACATATTTAATGGCATTCAAGTCGTATTCGCCGAAATGTGTGACTCTGGCTGGTTGCTGCTGTGTGCCGAGACCCGTTCGAGGTTTTCGAATGACTGTCTTCACTGGAAACAGGCGACCGGAGTTCGTGGGACCCAGTCCGCTTTCCTTGTCCCAGCCTTGCTTCATCATGATTTTTAGACCTCGATTTTTCGAGGGAATATTGAAGCGGTTTCTGGTTCGTTTTTCATGCTTCAAGTTGAATTGATGGACAGTAGAGGTGACATGGTGTCGCAATGAGGTCTCTTCAAACTTTCGACGGCAGACATCACAGAAAAACTCTTTCTGAACCGAATCTTGGTCTTCATCGCTATCTTCTACTTCGATCGGCTGTTCGGATTCTTTGCTTCTTAATATCTCCAAAACATGATAGAACTGCTTCTTCTCCGCAAGGGAATACGCCGTGTTTCCACTTTTGTCCTCAATACCCATGTCAGCTCCCAAGTTAATCAAGATCTCGACTGCATCAGCGGATCCCTCACAAGCTGCCATCATCAATGCTGACCAGCCGTAGCTGTCCCGAGTGTTTAGATCGTCCCCATGATATTCAAACAACCGGAGGGTATCCACATCGTTCGTCATTGCTGCACGGAAGAACTTATTTCGATCAAATGGAATTTTTGGTGCACTGGTACTTTCTTTTGAAACAACTGGCTTTGGAGCTGCTTCAGGAGCACTGATTACTTCCTGATAAAATTCTTTGACTTCTTCTGCATTTATATTTGCAACTTGGTGCTTTTTCTTGTAAGCAGATGAAGATGGATGTTCGACCACGGCTCCTTCGGACACAAAACGTTTAAGAGGAATGTGAAGTGTTGCAAGGGCACGCCAGTTTGGATGCATGTCTACTGTCTTATGAATGCTTATAGAATTAACTTACTAACCTTGTATTTATTATTTCAATTTGCTTCTATTTATTAATAAATTTTGAATATTAATTAATTAAAGTTAACAAAAATCTTTTAAAAAGTTTCTCTTGTTGATTGAAATGTTGGAGTGTCAAAAATGTAATGAAAGGCGTTCAGTAACAAAATTACTTCAAAAAATGAATGCATTCAATAAAGGAAACCTAATGCAAGAAAAGTACCAAACTCCTAAGGCCAAGGCTACACCGAAAATTAATTCTAGAAACAGATACAGAAAACAACTTCATGGAAAACACTGCCGTGGGTGAATTATTAATGGCTAGAGTGATCCGGGTTGCCTTATATTACGTTTCTACTGAACGATAATCTAGATTATCTTCCAGTTTGATTTAAAATAATCTAGTAGTGTTTCCACTGGATTTTGTTAGATTAGAGCTGTCAAAATTACAATGCCTACAAGCTGTTGACCATAGTAACTGCGATAGTATGAGTGTTTTTACCAATACTATCACAGTAAATATGGTCCTACCACCTCATTTTTGTTGCTTTTTTTTCTCATTTATTCACAGACACGAAATTACAGGAGGGTAAAACGTAAGTCAGTTTCCGATCTCTTTTTGTCTCTTCTTTTTTTTTGTCTTTTCTTCTCTCCTTTTTCCACCGATTCCTTGGAAATTGGAAAATGAGTCCGTTCAGCACAGTCTAAATCAAGTAGATTAATTTGAAATCTTGAATCGAGATGATTAACTTTTGTATGGTAAATCTAGTGATTTCGAATAGATTTCATGTAGATTTGAGATAATCTCAGATTATCGTTCAGTGGAAATAGCTTATTTCTTGGGGTATCTATTGAACATTTCCGATGACAGGACTATCGGCCTGCCATCAGATAATCCAATAGAGACCAACAATCCAACATCCAGTCCATGATCCGGTCATCGCAGTCTGGATTTTTCGAGCGGATCAAAATCCTGTCATCAAATTTGACGTTTGTGTTGTATGTAGTGTTGAGCGTCCATTTTCCACAGACTTTTCGACACATTTACCGACACAAAAGGTAAATCAATAACAAAGTAAACAACAGACTAATATTACGTTTCCACTGAACGATAATCTACAGCCCTATTCTGGCGCTGAGAGGGTCTCAAGTCTCAAATTTTTAAGACTAATTTTTTGAGAGGTTTTTTGTTAGGTGATCTCAAATTCGTATTCTGCAAATTCGGTCTTAAGAAACCTCTCAAAAAAATTCACCACAGGAAGGTAAATTTTTTTTGTTTTGGCAGGACTGTTTCTAATTAAAATGAAAAAGAATTCAAAACAGCAACAGATAAGTGGGAAATACAGTTTTAAAACAAAATAAAGAAAACTATGGAATCGATCGGTAAGAAATTAAATAAAACGTTCAATAATTTGTATTTCTATTAATATTTTTATAAATTGTATTAGGCACTCAAAAAAGTAAACGCACAACAAGGGAGCAACTCAGTTATTTCATCGAGTTTGCGAAGAAAAATCCAAAACTCCTTGCGAATAAAAACGATCCAACGAGTCCTCATCGGGTAATGGATCTTTGGAGTCAACTGGCGGATAATAAAACAAACAAATAAAAGATAAAATATGATACTAGTACATACTCGAATGACAAATGGCAAAGAAGATGGTTGTTCGTCGTGCTGCTCTAGGTCATGAATAAAGTCCCAGCACAAAGTTTTGGGCAGCCGAAAATTTTTTGTGAATGTTTCCTCTTGAAGAGAAAATGGATCATTAATTTCTCTCAATTGTTTGAGCATTCTCCTCCGCTCCAATTTTAAAAATTAGTTAATTAAAAAATAAAAACACTTTATTCACTTTCTATAAAATAATAAAATTCTTACTTTTCATTCTCTTCCAAGAGATGTATTAAAATGAACATGTCCATATTTTGCCTTCTTCTTTGTATAAAAAAAAACAAACGCAGTTGTGATGTGCCAAAGAACAGATCTCAATTTTAAAGATTTTGAGATGCTAACAAGTTGAGAGGTTTTCGCCAGAATACCAAAAAAGTCTCAAAATAAAATTCACCCCGAGTTGAGAGGTCTTTATTTTTTGAGAGGTCGCCAGAATAGGGCTGCTAGATTATCTTCCAGTTTGATTTAAAATAATGTAGTAGTGTTTCCACTGGATTTTGTTAGATTAGAGCTGTCAAAATTACAATGCCTACAAGCTATCGACCATAGTAACTGCGATAGTATGCGTGTTTTTACCAATACTATCACAATAAATATGGTCCTACCACCTCATTTTTGTTGCTGTTTTTTCTCATTTATTCACAGACACGAAGTTACAGTAAAATGAAATTTGCGGTATCCGGAGGGTAAAATGTAAGTCAGTTTCCGATCTCCTCTTGTTTTTTCTTTTTTTTGTCTTTTCTTCTCTCCTTCTTCCACCGATTCCTTGGAAATTGGAAAGTGAGTCCGTTCAGCACAGTCCAAATCAAGTAGATTAATTTGAAATCTTGAATCGAGATGATTAAATTTTGTATGGTAAATCTAGTGATTTCGAATAGATTTCATGTAGATTTGAGATAATCTCAGATTATCGTTCAGTGGAAACAGCTTATAACCGTTGTGTGAAACTTTGTATATACACCTAATAGTATTTTCAGCATCGAGAATTTTAAGTTGGAAACTTTACTCGTCGATGGCGCTGGCAGTTATTCATGGGAACTATAGTACCGACATAAATAGTTCTGGTTGGTAAAACACGCGTCGCTGTCGTCGTTTCTCTAGGCTGAAACTACTATAATATAGATATACAAAGGTGTGAAATTTGACAATTTGAGGTTGCTGATGGCAAGACCTAATATGCCCAGTCAAAAAAACCACTGGATTGCGGATGAGATTGCGGTAGAGAAGTTGGATTGGATTTTACTCTTGTGGAGAATCAGGGTTAGCACGGATAATGCCAGAGACTACAGGATTTTACGATGAATCCTAGTGAAACCAGAGCATAATTGGGACGATGACAGGTACTTTGTTAAATCTACTACAATTGGAATTTAAAACTGTGTACTGGCATCACTGTTTGTGTGAAAAAGCCTTTTTCGTGATTTGTGAAAAGGAAAATGCCGCGATGGCCATTATTTGATATTTGATTTGTTATCTTTTGTTCTTCAATAAAATAAAAAGCTGCATTTAAACGCACAATTATTTATATCAAACAGTTCACTAAAAAAGACTCCAATAAAACAAAAGCGCTACACACAAGAGTTCCATTTCCCCTGGGTGAATTCTAAGAAAAAAGTCTTGCACCATAAATGCAGCATTAGTTCGCTTGAGTGTTTTTCTTTTCATCGATAGACAACAAAGCAAAGTTAAGCAATCTCCAACATGAATTGGCCACAATTGTTTATTGTTCTCCAACTGTTTTTGGTCAATTGCCTAATTGAGTCAACTTCCGATCAGGTAAATTCAAGTTCCATTGAAATTCCGACCATATGTCGGGTGCGAAAGAAGATTCTCCATTGATTTTCTTTGCCAAAAAAAATGAGTCTTGTGCCTGTAACAGGTAAAAAGATGAGTGGGTTGCACGTGAATAAGCAACCAATAGAAAAAGTTGCAAATCATCCCCTAAAACAAATACAGAAACAATCTGTTGCTTGCGTAGGTGCTTCTGCTTTGCTTATTTCCCATATTGCTTTTGTTCATTCGCAGGGCAGCTTGTCAAGGTACATCCCGATATCTGAGGATGATGCTCTCAGCCAAAAGGAACGCTTCCAGCAAATAATGCAAAGTGCCAATCCCGCGGGCATCGAATGGAAACAACCGAAGCTCAAGGATGAGAAAATTGATGTCAAAGCGGAGATTGCCAAACTCAACTCAAGTGAGAGTCAATCGCCAAAAATGTTTATTACTTCCGGGTGTGATAACTTGTTTTCTTGCAGCTTATGTCTATCAGTCGGAATGGCCTGACTCGAGTATCAAGCTGGGTGCAGTGACTGCGGTGTCTTTCGATAAGGATGGCAATGTGGTTATCTTCCATAGAGTCAATCGGATTTGGGGTCAGAACACGTTCGATATCAAGAATGTCTTCCAGGAGCGCCAGCTCGGCCCGATCGACCAGAATCCGGTGATTGCTCTTGACAAGCAGTCGGGAAAACTTGTCTACGACTGGGGCAAGGATATGTAAGTTTTAATTTTTAGTGTGTCCATCATCTAACCTACTGACGCATAGATTCTACATGCCACATGGTTTGACTGTTGACCACGAGCAAAACGTCTGGGTGACCGATGTCGCTCTGCATCAGGTTATGAAGTTCGGTCCGAAGGGTTCATCTGGAAAGCCTCTGCTCACTTTAGGAACGGCCTTCTCTCCCGGCAACTCGGACACTAAGTTCTGCAAGCCAACATCGGTCGCTGTCCTCCCCAATGGTGACTTCTTTGTCGCCGATGGCTACTGCAACGGCCGGATCGTCAAATTCTCGCCCAGCGGCGAGAAGATCCTCCAATGGGGAAAGAACTCCTTCGCTGGTAAGTTGCCAACTCTAATTCGAAACCTCCTGAGATAACCGAACATTCAATTTCAAGGTGAAGTTTTCAAAGTGGCTCCCAAGAACTTCTTCGCCATTCCCCACGCTCTGACTCTGGTGCCCGAGCAGAATCTCGTCTGCACTGCTGACCGGGAGAACGGCCGAATTCAGTGTTTCTTCGCAAGCAACGGAACCTTCGTATCACAGTTCCACAATCAGATTGTCGGCGATCGGCTATTCAGCATGGACTACACCCCAGCCGAGGGCGGGCAATTTGTCGTCGTCAATGGACCGATCGGAGGTCTTGGCTACACAGACCACTACAACGAGGTTCGCGGCTACATCATCAACATGAAGAGCAGGGCGGTCGTCAGCAAGTTCGGTCCGAATGACTTGCAATTCTCGAATCCCCATGATGTTGCTGTGACTGTCGACGGCACTGAGATCTACGTTGCCGAGTTGGATCCCACACGCATTCACAAGTTCCTGCACAAGAAGGTGGCCCCATCGTTGCCCTCGTTGTCGGCTGCTAAGCCAACGGTCACAAGTGTCGAGAAGCTCACCATCGATGAGTCGCAAATGGAAGTGATAGCTACCAAAACGCATTTCGGCTCTGGTGCCCTAATCGTGGTGGCTCTGATGCTGCTGTTTGCCTTCCTCACCTTCGGAATGGCCTTGTTGATTTCGCGCAGACGCAAGCGAGGTAATTCTGATCTCCCAAGGGGTACGCCCTGTGATTTAGTTTATAAGCGCCTCGTCTCCTCCAATCAGAATGAGTGTTGATTGCCTTTTGTCAACTCGCATCACTTTTTTTCAATGTTGTAACGTTGTCCCTCTTTGGCGCCAACAGTTTTTGGTTTTATTTTTGAATGCGGCAGCTATTACTTTTTTTTATGATTTTAATTCTGGTTCCATGTGACTCCTTTTCGACTTGTAAATATTTTTATTGCCTTTTTACTTAATTTGCAGCTTTTTTTGTATTTTTTTCTTTTTACAAAATAAATTTTGTTTTTGTAACAATTTGTGTTCTTTTACTTTTGTTTTGGCTTTTTGTGTTTTGTTTGTTGTAATTTATTGGTTCCGGAGTGTTCGCAGGAGGGTTGTTCAATGCAACCGGCATTAAACTTGCTTGGACGCCAAGGGTCATGTCCCAAAATGAAGCAGAAGCTTTGGCTTACTAACATAGAGCGTCAGAGATTCTCTAAGAGTGATCACGCCTACTCACGGTTGTACAAGAGTGTGCCTCACTTACTTACTATACAGTCCAGGTCGGACCAGGGCCTCATCCAACAAGCGTCTATAAGCTAGCTGCCTCCAGTTTCGCACGCCAAGTTGGTTCAGGTACTCTACCACCTGTGTGCTCCACCTGAGTCGTGCTCCATCTGCGACGTTCTTCCGGGTTGGATTCGGAGACTACGGGCCGGAGCATTATTTGCCATTCGCTCTCTCTCGAAGCAGCCCAAAGCGTTTTCATCCGATGTTGTCATGGTCCATGTCTCTGCACCATACATTAGGACCGGGATGATGAGGGTTTTGTAGAGTGTCACTTAAGTTGCTCGAGAGAGGACTTTACTACTCAATTGCCTTCTTAGTCCAAAGAAGCAGCGATTGGCAAGAGTGATCCTTCGATTGATTTCAGCGCTGGTGCTGTTGTCTGAGTTGTAAGCGGACCCTAAGGTAGACGAAGTCCTTAACTACCTCGAAGTTAAATCTGTCTCTATAGCCGTTGGCTCCAAGACGTCGATGTTGGTTGTCCTTTCTTGTTGACAGCATTAACTTGGTCTTGCCCTCGTTAACCGCTAGACCCATCTTCCTGGCCTCCGTCTCAAGGCTCGAGAACGCTCCACTGACATCACGCTGTGTTCTTCCAATAATGGCAATGTCGTCTGCGTATCCTAGTAGATGGACGGACTTTTGAAAGAGTTTGCCTCTGGTGTTGATGTTGGAGTTTTGTACAATCTTTTCAGAAATGATGTTGAAGAAATCGCATAACAGCGCATCGCCTTGTTTAAAACCTTTTTTGACATCAAAAAAATCCGTTAGGTTTGTTCATTGTACAGTTCGGCGGCTACGTTGTCTGCTCCAGCGGCTTTGTCCGGCTTGAATTTAGATATCGCTATCTTCACTTGGTCAATGTCGGGTGGGTGGAATTGGTGGCCTGCTTCACCCAAATTGAATGGCGAAATTTTGCTCGTCATCGATCGCCATTATACAGCTTGGAAAAGCGGTCTTTCTATATCCTCAGCACTGACTGTGGTTCCAATACGATGTTCCCATGATGGTCTTTGGAACCTTCTTCCTGTTTTGACATCCCTCTATCTCCTCGATCGCGCGCTTCTCATGCTCCCTTGTTTTCGTTCTGAGAAGTTTGTGCTCCTCTCTCCTTTTCTGCTCGTAGAGCTCACGAGCTACTCGTGTCCTTCTTTGCAGCGCCGGTCGCTTTGCATGCCTCTTTCTTAGCTGCATGTGCTCGCCGACACTCATCGTTAAAGCAAGGGTTTAATTGTGGTGGACGTGTTAACCGTAGAAATTTAGAGGCAGCATCTCTGATGGCTGGTTGGCAGTGTTGACACTGGTTCTCTACATTTTGTGGTGGCAGCAAAGTGCTTCTAAGGAGGTTTTCGGAGACATGATCGGAAAAGGAAGCAATCTCTTGCGATTGTAGCCGTTTGACGTCGAATTTTCTACTAGCATTTTCACGTGGTGGCCTTGATCGCGATATCCGCTTTCGTACCTTGGCTACAACGAGGTAGTGGTCCGAGTCGATGTTGGCACCTCATAATGTGCGGACATTTTGCATCGTAGAACCTGTCTTTGGTGTCTTCACCCTTATCCTCAGTGGGGATGTGAGCACAGATGAGGCTTACATTTGGTGAATTTAGCCTTGAAGCGGATTCTCGTGATGCGCTCATTCACTGAGTTGAAACTCAAGATCTTCCTTCTGTGTCGAGTCCCAACTACAAATCCACATCCAAATAGACGTTGATTTTGTTCCCGGTAGCAGTCGCCATTGTAGATATCACAGTTGTTCATTTTACGTTGGCCCGGACCATACCCTTGTATTTCTTGGATGGCGGTATATCTACTTTATAGCAGTCAAGGGCTTCCGCTTATTGTTCGGCTGCACGTGGTCTGTTAAGGGACCTAACGTTCCAAGTGCAAAACCGAAATTCCTTGTCCTTAAATCGTTTACGTGTCCGAGGCTTGTTGGTGTTTCGGAACTATGTCTTCTCTATGTGTGCGGCCAGTCACCCCGACGCACGACCCTCAACCTGGAGCGCCAGGTCTTTAGTTTAATTCCATAGACAGGGAGCCGGACAAACCGCTCATTACAATTTCATGTGAGTTAAGGTTGTCCAGTCGGCGGTTTCTGCTTGACTTTTGAAGCGTTGCTTGACCTGCTTGGGTATTCCGGAGTGCGCCAAATCCGGCAGAGAGAAGCATTATTATATTTTTACTTTGAACGAAAACTTATGATTTTCCTTATTTTCTTAAATTTTAAGTTGGAATGTCCCAGACAAGTAACGTCCCTTCATCCAAATGGTAAGATTTCCTTCATCCAAAACGCACAAACCATTTTCAATCCAGAAAGCCATCAGAGCCACCAATTAAAAACGGAACCAATTTTGCAGGTTGTCTTCCATTTGGTGCTAAGAACCGCCGCCATGCTTGGGACTTCCCCACAAAACCCGAAGGCTTCAAGCTGGGCGGACTATTGGACCATCGAAAACGTGGATTTGAGAAACTAGACCAAAACGCCAGCGACGAGGAACCCGATGTGACGACAAATATGCTGGCCAATGCACAATTCGCTTAAAACCTCAATTCCAAATCCTTTTTGTAAATAAAATCTTTAATGTCTCCTCCAAGGAGAGTTCCAATAAAAGAAAAATCAAACAAATTCCAAAAGAGTCATTGTTTTGTTGTACTGGTAATGTGGTTCCGGGGCGAGAGTCGTGGGTCGAAAATCGCCGCGATGGTCACAGAGAGTCCTGGAAATCATAAATGATGAAATTGAATCAAGGAAGGGGACCGCGAATCTCACCTCTCTCTTTCAGGTACAGAATTCGATCGTAGAGGACAACAGTCTCGACTAAGGGAGCGAAGAGGAGACGCATCGTGTAGAAAATCACAATTCGCTTCCACTGCTTCAAGTCGTCTTGAGTTGTCTGCGAGTGAATGTCTTCATCTGGGACGTGGATGTTCAGTCCATTGGTGGCCTTTTTGACATAGCTGTGGAGATTACAGAACAAAGTCAAGAAGGGGACTTGAGAGATGGGTTTAACTTACTCATCAAAGCTCATTCCTTTGGAGTGCTTAACATTCTTTAAGCCAGAGTGCCTTAGTTCTGGACAATGCTTGGCGAATATTTTCTCAATCGTCGCTCTGAACGAATGAACCTTCAGGTCCTCGTACAATTCTCCTCTCAATCGATCACAGTAGACCTCGGCGGCATGACAAGCTACTTCTCTGGACTCGTAGCTCAGGTGGGATGACGATTGCACTTCGTTCTTCAAAAAATCACTCAAGGGATAGCCGGGATTGGCAGTTTCAGTTGAGAGTTTCATGTAGCAACAGCCGACAAAGTTGAGGAATTTCGCTTGGTTGCATTTTAGGAACATTTGTATGAGAATCGCTCCCAAATCTCCACACGGATGCAGGCCGATGATTCCAAATGAGAATGTTGAACTTGGAGAGATGCCAACAGCGTTAGCAATTTGGCTGACAAATTCTTGAGGGGACAATGAGTTCGTGAGTTTCATGGTGACGTGGACGGGTCGTCGGAAATGTTCGCGTTGCTGAGGGGATAGGAACTTTGAAGCAACTAGCTCGAACTGGGAATCGATTATCCTAAGAAAAACATGAGTGACATTCTGTAGAAAGAGCAGTTTAGAGGATTACCTTGCTTGGCTATTGAGAGAATCCTGCATTTCCAGACAGCAGACCTGGATGCCGTAGGCAAAGCCAAGAACTCTGGCCAAGTGACCCAAGCCAGCTCCAAAGTCAACGACAAAGTCCACCGAATTGTCAATTGCATTTCGATAGCAGACACTGGCCATTTTGGCGATTTCATGTCGTTTCTTAGGCTTGACACATTTTGTGAAGAGATTCTTTAGTTTTGGGTGTTCCAAGATAAATCGGTTGGTGGGATTTTGGTCACTTTCTTTGATGTCTCTGGATATGCACAGCTTCTTCATAAGCGATATGAGACAGAGTATCGAGAGGGGTCTTACTGCTGTTGATTCATTGGATCCTTGAACAATATTTGCCAATTCATGAGGATCCAAAGGTTCCAGATGGTTTTTCCATGAGGTTGGGAGCTTTGACCAGTGGTTGTCGACGTAGAAGTCCTTGAAGGAAGGGTGTTTTTTTGACAGGGGAATGTAAAGTAGCTTTGTGATTGCTTACCAGAACGTAGGTATCAATCAGCCATCGATACTTGTGAATTATTTGCAGGGAAATTGTTAAATTTTCTTTTAAACATTTTGAATTGAGTTGCTGGGACTGAGGACTTTCCGACATTTTTTGACAGTTCTTGAATGTAAACAACGGCGTTCAGGTTGAAAGGAGATTGCAAATTCATGTTTTTGGAAAGAAATAGTTCACACCTACTATAGCTTCACAATAAAAGAATTTTTGTCTCTAGACTTCTTTCTTTTATGTTCACAGATCAATCTTTATCAAGATAGCTTGCAGAAACACTATTTTTCTTAGTCAAGAACTTGCAAACACCGGAAAATACTTGTTGCTTTTTAATTTTTTGTAAGAAAAATTTTCTGTACAAATACAAATAAGAGCCTACGAAACCAACAAATCGAACATAACCAAGTGAAGTACAGCGGTTTCTCTGAAATGTCACCTCCATGTCATCTGTTTTGACAACACTTCAACGCAAAAAGAAAACAAAAGATTTGCATTATTTATAAGGTTTTTATTGTTTTTGTTTAATTTTCCTCCAAGAACCCACAAGTTCTGATTAAAATCCTCAAATAAAATTTATCAATTAAATGTTACACTATTCAACGCGCTTATCACATTCCCCAATTGTTAATCTAATCACGAACAAAGTTCATACTAACCCAACTTGATTGTCCATCGATTACGAGTGTTTGTTGCTAAATTCATAAGTTTTTTTCGTTTTTGTTTAATTACACAAGTCCGCTTGAGGTATTAGAAAAACAACTAATCAGTTATAGCTTTGTTGTCGAAGACGTTAAACGGTTTTTTGTTCTCTCGTCTAGAAATCTAATCAATATGCCTACATCCGTCCAGAAGATCAATCCCGACATTCAAAAGGAACGCCAGAATGCCACTTTCAATGTTGAGGAGTTTACACTTTGGTGGGTTGGTGGCGAGCAGAGGTTCAAAGAAAAGAAAGCATTGGGTGAGTTGTCGTTTTGGTTTCACGCGTGTCCAGTGCTAATTATGGGCATGAATCATGTAACTTATTGCTTGGACTTTGGTCAGAAACACTTGTCAATTGCAGTCGAATTAGTACAAAGAGGCTGAGCCAATGCATGATAACCTTGATAAGCATAGGGGGACGTGATAAAGTGTTCTCATTCTGTGAATTCGCACCCGAGAGATGATGATTTGCTATTTTTCAAACTTGACAAACAACAATAACACGCAGACGCTTGTGTGTGTGTCCGTTGGACGTCGAGTAACTGGTTTGAATTTCGCAACTTTCCGAGTTGAAGCGGATGCAATGAGTGAAGAAACTTCAAAAGTGTGATGAAGAGTGCAAAGTTGTTTGGTGTTTCGTAATAGTGTGGATGCTTGCTTGTGTACAGTGCACCAGAGCACTCTTGCTAATTGAACTAATTAGATGGCGGTCTAGTGAAGTAACGAAATTGTTAAAGTTGCTATAGATCTAACCAAAGAGCTGTATAGCATGGCACAGATGTACGACGTGCGCTCTTGCAAATCGTCTAGTCCTGTTCAATCTTTTGGGCTTATTTCTGCAAACAAGATCGACCTTTGTCTCTTCCAATGAATCACGAAAAGAGGTAAATATAATTAACAAACAAGATAGGCAAGGTTTTGATAAGATTACAATCTACGTACTCAACCACAAGCACAGTCTTATCCTCGCAGCAATTTAATCTTCTTGTCAACAAATTCCAAGCGTAAAACAAATCGCCAACTGATATTCAAATTATGAACTGTTTCAGGCAAACAAAGCCAACTGTTATTGACGTCCGGACAAAGCGGTTTTTCCAAGATTTCGATATACTTGATAAGGCTTCCATGGGGTAGGCCTTGACGTGGCCGAGCGGCTTACGGTAACTACTACTATGAAGCTTAGAGCTTAGAGCTATGCGACCGCGAAACTTGTTTTCGCAGAAGGGCCTCCCATGGTCGACAGGTCGAAGCGGAGTAGGCTGTTGCTACTAATCACCCCTCAACGAAAGAGTGTTCCCACCAATGCACTAACAACGAAGGACGGCAGCGAATGAATTTCTTTTTTTTTTTTTTTTGAATCAACGGTGGTGTCTTCAGTTCCAGTTAGGCCGAACTACTTGGTGAACACCTTTACGGGCTACTTCGACTTATTTGAAGCCCGGCCGTAAAAGAAGCGGTTTTTCCGGCTCTGTACTTGGAGTCACATCAAGTGCCTGCTACTTCAGGTTGGGGGTTGTACGTCGGGGTGACTTCCCGACTACGTAGAAAAGCATTTAGTTGCGAACGACAACAGGCCTCGGAAACGGACGGATACACTGATGACGACCCAAATGTATTAAGGACAACGAATTTCAGATATGCACGTGGAATGTAAGATCCGTTAATAGAACGCGTGCTGCCGAACAATTAGTGGAGACCCTCAACTGCTACAAAGCAGACATTACCGCTATCCAGGAAATGCGATGGGATGGACCGGGCAAGAGGAGGATGTAAAACTGCGACATTTACTATGGTAATTGTTACCGAGAGCAACAACAACGGCTCTGTGGATGCGGATTCGTCGTGCGAAGCAGACTCAGGCAAAAAGTCTTGAGCTTCAAATGTGTAAGCGAAGGCATCACGACGATCCGAATCAAGTTTAAATTCGGAAACATTAGCTTAATATGCGCGCATGTCCCCACAGAACAGAAAAGAGACGACACCAAAGACGAGTTCTACGAGCTCCTCGACATAACACTTGAGCTATGTCTTAGCTATGACATTAAAATTGTGCTCGGCTATTTTAACGCAAAGCTGGGAAAAGAGGACATCTTTGGTGGAACAGTGGGAAAGCACAGCCTGCACGACACCACTTCCATCAACGGATTCAGGCTGATCGATTTTGCTGCGGGGCGAAATGTTGTGGTTACAAGCTCATGATTCCCAAATCCTAACATCCATAAAGGAACACGGAGATCTCCCGATCAATGAACCGTCAATCAGATTGATATAATTGCGATAGACGAAAGGCACTTGTCCAGCATTCTTGACGTTCGAACTTTCCGAGGAGCCAACATCGACTCGGACCACTACCTCGTCGTAGCCAAGGTAGTGCTACGAATATGCTAACAGCCAAAACAAGGAAATGCTGCAAGAAAATTCGACGTCGGACGGCTACAATCGCAAGAGATCTAGATCCTTCTCTGATCGACTGTCAAGTGACTTCTTAAGAAGTCCTATGTTGAAGAAATCACATTACGGCGCATCTCCTTGTCTAAACCCTGCGCATGTTTGAAACAATTCGGATGAGCTGTTACCCGTTTGCACACTGCACTGCGTTTTGCTTAGCGTCATCCGACACAGCTGGATCAGTTTGTTCGGGATCTCGAATTCAGACATCGCCATCATAAGCTCGTGGCGGTGGATGCAATCACAGCCTGGTACGTGCCGATTATTGTGTTGCAGGACGAACAGACGCTCACCAAGTACGTTGGATAGGATTTTATACGCAGGGATATGCCTAGGTAGTTTTTGCATGACATAGGATCGCCTTTTTTGTACATGAAGCATTAGGAGCTTATCGACCAGTCAGTGGCCACGCATTCTTCCTCCCACACTTTGGTGATGACCTGGTGCATGCGGTTCATCAAAACATCTCTTCCATATTTAAAGAGTTCCGCAGGTATGCCATCCGACCCACGGAGTTGATATTTTTTAGCTTTTGGTTGGTTCTTTCTGCCTCTTCTGTGCTGGGGGCTGGGACTGGGTCTTCATTGACTGGTCTTGCTTCTCTTTCGTCATTTGCTCGCTCCACAATATGCGAATTCCGCAGGTGTTGGAAGTGCTGCTTGAAAACATCTACAATTCCCTGTGCTTCGGTGACAAGGTTTCCTTCACTGTTTCGAAGAGCTTGTGTCCCGGTTCTGAAACCAGAAGCTAATTGCTAATTGAAACAATTGTTATCTGAGCTTATTCCAAGTAGCATGCGTTTCTAACTCCCAAAATACTGAATATCTTCTTCCATCCGTGCAGAAAAGGCCTTCCTCGAAGATCCCGAGCTAATGGACAAAATCCCCATTTCCTATCTGTCCCACAAAGAACTCTACGAAGAGGGTGTCCGCAAAGCAACAATCATCGCCAACAAAATTCGCATTATGCGTGAAGAAGGCACCGATGGAATTGATACTTACACGTAAGTAACTCTAGAAACTTCCTTGTCAAATGCAAACACCCAAGAACTTCTTTCCGTAGTGCCCTCCTGGGAGGCTCCCTCGGCTCAGCCCTCATCAAAGAAGGCAATCCGCTCAGTCTGCATTATGTGATGTTTGTGCCGACAATCATGGGTCAAGGAACCGTCGACCAGCAAGTCGAATGGCTGTCGAAAGCGTGGGATTGTGAAATCATCGGAACCTATGCTCAAACCGAAATGGGTCATGGAACATTTCTGCGTGGTTTAGAGACACGAGCTGACTATGATCCAAAAACCCAAGAATTCATTCTGAACTCACCGTCCATAACTGCCTATAAATGGTGGCCAGGAGGATGTAAGTTCGCCTTTCATAAAATCCCCAATTTGTTTCTCATGAATGACTCTTAAAGTGGGCCACACTGCAAATCATGCGGTCGTCATGGCACAACTCTACACCAAGGGGGAGCATCGCGGCATTCAGCCATTCATTGTCCAGCTGCGTGACGAGAATACTCACATGCCAATGCCAGGCATTGATATCGGAGAAATCGGCACCAAGCTCGGTATGAAGAGTGTCAACAACGGTTATCTCGGGTTCAAGAATGTCCGTGTTCCACGAGTCAACATGCTGATGAAGAACTCACAGGTTCTGCCGGATGGAACCTTCGTAGCTCCAAAGTCAACTCTCCTGACTTATGGAACGATGATGTTTGTTCGAGTGGCCCTGCTCAAAGACACCGCCATGGCGATAGGCAAAGCTGCTACCATCGCGACGAGGTATGCCGCAGTGAGACGTCAGAGTCCAATTGATCCCAAGTAAGTTCTCCAAATTTTGTGAAATTCATGACTTCCGACTGATTCCTCTCTTTAAAAGTGAGCCCGAACCTCAAATTATGGACCACATAACTCAGCAATTGAAATTGTTCCCACAAATCGCAAAAGCCATCGCCTTCAAGCTCACCGGAGACTACGTCTGGACAATGTACAATAATGTCACTGGGGAATTGGAGCAAGGCAACCTCGACCGATTGCCAGAGATGCACGCGATCTCTTGCTGTTTGAAGGCGATTTGCAGTGCCGACTCGGCGGCTGGGGTGGAAACATGCCGTCTGGCTTGCGGTGGCCATGGCTATATGGATGCCTCGAATTTCCCGACAATCTATGGCATGGCAACTGCTGTGTGCACCTATGAAGGAGAGAACACCGTGATGCTGCTGCAAACGGCAAGGTACCTCGTGAAGGTATACGAATCGGCTTTGAATGGAGGGAAACTGGTGCCGACAGTTGAGTACCTCAAAGAAGCAATTGATTCGAAGAGTTTTGCTAATTTCGACGGCTCATTGCTGTCAATTGTCAAGGCGTTCCAATTTGTTGCTGCCAAGTAAGTGTTGAATGAGGTCATAAGATTTTCTATTGACTATTCTTCCAAACAGCAAGGTTCGCATTGCCTACGATCGCTTGGAGAGAAGCAAAGCTCGCGGACATGGCCCGGAAAAAGCTGCCAACTTGACCGGAATTGAATTAACTCAAGCTGCCGATGTAATTTCTTGTGTTAACTCGAATCTGCCTTCCAAATTGATATCGACTTGTTGTTTCAGCTTCACGGACGTGCCTTCTTAGCCCTATCGGCTTACGATGAGATCGCAAACATCTGTAAGAATGCCTCTCCGGCTTTGAGCAAAGTTCTGATGGACATCCTGGAATTGTACCTCCTCGACTCTTGTCTCAATAAAATTGGAGATTTCCTTCTGGTAGGACAAACAACTTTGCAATCACTGCGATTTCTTCCCCTTTATTTGCATTTTCAGTTCATAAAATTGAGCGAGAAAGAAGTCGGAGACTTGGAAATCCGTCGAGCGGCCTGTCTGGCTCGTATTCGTCCCAATGCGGTGGCCATAGTTGACGGCTTTGATTTCCACGACCGAATGTTGGACTCTACACTCGGTGCTTACGACGGAAATGTCTACGAAAAGATGTTCGAAGTTGCCAAGATGAGTCCCTTGAACCAGGAACCAGTGAATTCATCGTTTCATTCCTATTTGAAGCCATTTATGAAGGCGCAGTTGTAGAACCGATTGACAACGATCATTAAACGTATTATAGCCTTTTTGTAAGATAAGAGAAAACCAGAAATTATAGCTGTAAGATCAAAATAGTGGGGATTATGTGCATTCAGTTTGTGATCAAATCACGATTTTGTATATTTGGGTAGTTAAGTTCTTGAAAGGTTTCTGTACCTTGTTGTATATTTTCTTTTGTTGTAATTTTTTTGTACGCAACTTTAAATTAAAATTATTAAGAATCACTCTTTTTTAGAACACAGTTCTTGAGTTTTATTTAAAAATTGCGATTGAGACCATCGACTGAGACTAAAACATGGCGCCTCTTCGGTGTCATTGCACTGGAGCTCATGTTACGGTTTCACGTACCCGACTGCTTTGGCATTTTTGTTGCAGCAAAGATTATAGGTATACTATACCTAGAATATTTTGTTTGTATTGCATCACTGAACAGAACTTTTCTCCACTCTTCGGTCCAGCCATCTTTTCATCTCTGAGTCCAGCTTATGGGACTTTCGGATCTGTTGCCTTTTAAAATTTGTCCGACGCATCAGGTTGAAACAGGCATGTCACGTTTGGCGTTAATTTGTGAAGCAAACGGCTTGTCTCTTATGGCTCCACGGGATATCATTCGAACTTGACGTGTTGTATGCTTTTTATTACCAGCTCTAACCTTATTTTTTCTGAAAATTTACTTTCTGAAAGGCCACAATCTTTGTATACAGTAATTCTCGACCTTTATTCCACATTTAAAATTCTCCCACGTGGCATTGCGAGATTCTGTTAAAACAAAATCTGCTTAGCCAATTTTAAAGCCACACAAAATGATTTCCTACCGCTTTCAATAAAAAATTCCAGCAACTTTATGAAATAAACACTGTTAATTGGACTGATTTTATTTATACGAATTTTCGCCTTGGAATTTAACTTTCTAGATTTTATTTCACGAACAAACACGAATAATTTTGCAAGGTGATACAAAAAAATGAAAAAAAAAACGGTTGCTTTCATATTGCTTTGACAGTTTGAGAGGTCATTTTGGATCCAAAAACAGTGTTGCCAGCTTTGCATGGAAAGTTGCTTTGTTTTTTTTTTTACCAAATTTCTTCCAAATTCAAAATACCGAATTCGCCTATTTTAAACCAACAATTTTCTCGGGAGAAACAAATGAGTTTTGTCAAAATGCGCAAAGAGCCCGAAAGGCCGAAACTAAACTAAAACAAAAATTTTAATTTGAAAAGTATTTTTTAATTAAAAACAAAAAACACCTTACCAACAAACAATACGAACCCCTTACAAATTCGAATTCATAAACGGTTTTAAATGCAAGTGGAATGATTTCTGAACCGGTACCTTATTCATAGGGCTCTTAACAGCTTCTTCAAATATCCTCTCGTACACATTGCCATCGTAACATCCCAAATCGGAATTCAAAGTCCGATCATGATGATCAAAACCGTCGACAATAGCTACAGCATTCGGTCTTATCCGACTTAACACTTGTTCCAACTTTGTCTGCAGCTCAGTCACGGTTTCTTCAGTCAGTCCTATGAACTGAAAGAGAACCACATTTAAAATGCCTTTCAGAAAAAACGGTATTGGACTTACTCTTAAAATATCGCTAAGGTTCCTAAGGCACGCATTCACCAAATATAACTCGAGAATGTCAAAAAGCACACTTCGCAGTGAACTTGAAAAGGAATATGTCTCCTTTGCTATTCTTTGCCAAGCGATATTTACTAGAAAAGAGCGGCAATGAAGCTGTAAAAGAATGACATCTTCTAAATAAGGACCAATAATTTGACATAAATGACCTACATCAGCAGCTTGAGCGAGTTCAATTGAAGTTGCATTTGCCGCTTCCTCCGGGGTCATACCACTATCCCTCCTCTTCGACATGTGGTCATACGCGACACGAACCTTGCTAAGAATTTGATATCGAAAATTAAGCGTTCTTTTGTTTGCCTCAAATTGAAACCCACTTGGCAGCTGTATACTCAAGCGCCTTGACCATCCACTCCAACGAACCGTCCCACTCAGGAAAACTCTTACAACCCTGAACAGCCTCCTCAAGATATTCCACAGTCGGAGGCACTTTCTCTCCCTTCCTAACCATTGACCAGGATTTCATGAGGAACCTAGCAGTTTGTAGCAACAAAATTGTGTTCTCCCCCTCGTAAGTCGCCGCAGCTGTGGCCAAACTATAAATAACAGGCAAGTTCGAAGACATGGTGTATCCATGTCCACCACATGCCAAACGAAGAATCTCAACTCCAGCACTTGAGTCAGTTGTTGTAATAGATTTCAAACAAGCAGACAAGGCGTGAATTTCAGCCAATCTGTCGAACTTTCCCTCGTCGATTTCTTTGGTGACTTGGTGGTACATTTCAAATAAATACTCAGACCCAAGTCTAATGACGATCGCTTTGGCTATTTCAGGAAAAATTTTGAGCTGTTGCGTGACGTGGTCCATGATTTGGTGTTCGGGTTCTCTAACGTTTTGAAGGGAAATTAATTCATTGGTTTCTTCACTATTTTCGAACTTACTTTGGATTGATTCGACTCTGTCGCCGAACAGCAGAGAAGCGAGTTGCAATTGTAGACGCCAAAGAGAGAAACAAGCCCGATTGCCTGGACACCATGACCCTAACCGAAACCAGTGTCCAATAAGCTAAAACTGCCATCGGTGAGCTTGTGAAGGTTCCATCAGCATCAACCTGGGCGTATCTCATCAACATGTGCATACGAGGAATGCGTACGTTCTTTAAACCCAAATAACCGTTATTCATTCCATTGTAGCCGAGTTTGTTGCCAATGTCTCCAATGTCGATTCCCGGCAGTGGCATGTGGGTTTGCATATCTCGAACCTGAACGATGAATAGTTGGATTCCGTGGTGTTTGTTATTTATATACAGTTGGGCAACGACGATATTATAGTTCACAGAGTTACCCACTTAAGAAAAAAGTTTAAAATGGATACATCAAAGAATATGAGACGAAACTTACATCCCCCAATCCACCACTTGTATGCTGTTTTTGAAGGACTATTAAGGACAAATTCCTCAGTCGTTGGGTCGTAGTCAGCCCGAGTTTGAATGCCCCGGACAAAAGTTCCATGACTTAATTCCGTTTGGGAGTAGCATCCGATAATTTCGCAATTTTTAGCCAGTGGCAACCATTTTGCGATTTGCTGAGGGGTCCCATGGTTCTCGATCGCAGGAACAAACATAAGAAAATGTGCAAACATTGGTGTTCCTTGAGGCGTTATTCCATATCCGATCTGACTAAAAATCAGATTTCTGAAGGGAAAGCGGCTTAGGTAAGACTTGTTTGAAATATAATTTACAAAATTACGGGTAAATATCGCTTCCACCGGGATTGCGTTTCTCTTGGAGTTCCTTGAGTTTTCTCATAAGACGAGTACTGCTCTTAATCGTGGCGTCATATTGGTCTTGATATGATAAATAATCTGGGCGGACATCTTGGACGAACTCCGGGTCGCTAAACAGTTCCTGTACTTTTGTTTAAAACAATAAAAATATTACTATTGCAATTTTTACATATATGCTTATGAAATCATTAAAATAGTTTCATGACATCAGATAAAATTGATCTGGCAATACCGTCCATCAGTCTGTGAGTAATTCGTTCTGTTTAGTCTAGTCATCGGGGTTCGGGGAGCTCGAAAGGTCTTGAAATCAGTGTGAAGATCGTGAGAAGTGAATACCTCACAAAAATAAAGCAATTATTGGAGGCAACTCGATCAACAGTTGTAAAGAAAGGAGTTGCCACTTTGATTCTGAAATCAAGCTAGTGCTTGAACGATTTTTCATTATTCAATCCAAAAAGATCATTGCATTACAAATTCATTCAAAAACCAATTCAAATCACAGACAAAAACATATGGAACTTTGTACTACGCCGAGTGTAGAGGTCACACTCAACCAAACGAGACCGAAACCTATGCAAATCATATGGAGATGAAAAAAAACTTAATGTTCAGTGTATTTTTCAACTTCGCCCTACGAATAGTTCACATTTGGCTTTTCCCAAAAGGTTGACAACCAGAGCCAAAGGAAGAAGTAAAAAGCGAGCTGAAAAATCGTAAAACAATGTATACGAATGAATACGAGTGAATGAGTGGAGTACAAATCAGTCTGACGTTGACCGTCGAGGAGTAAGGACCATAGGTAAGTTCCTGAATGTATACAATATACAAAGGCTTCCCCCAACCAGTGGTAAGGGGCTTCTTGTGAAATATTCAGTTCGTCGCTAGCAAATCGAAAGAACAAGGTAAGTGTAATACCAGTCTCGACTGCGATTGTACCGGTTTCGACCGCGATTACCCACATTTAAAAGCAATTAACCTGTTTATACAGCGATTACCCGTTTCGGCGGCGATTGTACTGGTTTTGACCGCGATTACCCAGGTTTATTGGCGATCAACCTGTTTATGCAGCAATTACCCGTTTCGGCGGCGATTGTACCAGTTTCGACAGCGATTACCCTCGTCAAGTGGGTTTCATACCCAACCAGTATCTGAGGGAGGTTACACATAATTGACCGAGCAGAAGTATGAGAGAAACACACACCGGTATCCCAACGATTTTAAGATAAGCAAATTGTACAGTTGACGATTGAATAAAAGAAATAGACCTTAAGTTAAATTTCGGTATTTTCTTTAACAAACCCTGGACTTCCCTTAGCATACCTCAGCTATAAACCTAAAATACCATCACAGTCCCTATGTTCTTATCACGATCGGTACCTAACAAATTCCAAACATTACGAATGCGACTTGTGTCAAAGTTCATTTCGGGAACGAATCATTTAACTTAATTAGTTTTTATTACCACCAGTAATGAGATTGCTTAAAAACTAATCAATGCACATAAAATTCGCTGAATACTAATTGTTTTTTTTGTCTGATAAAAAATAAATAAAAACACAGTAGAAGAAAAAAAGACTACCCTACCAATTTCTCTCGCCTCGTTGAGCTTTTGACTTCCACCGTGAAACCATCTGGCGAACTCTTCAACATTGAAGCTTGCAGCCTTTCTTTCTTTCGCAATGTCTGGATTCATTTTAGAAGAAATTACCGTCTTCGATGGCATTTTAACTTAATTTGAAGCAGCAAAAAACACCGATTCACGAAAATATCACTTTTAGAGCAAAGAGGATTACAAACGAATTTGTTGGCAGTGTGATCGGTCACTGTAGGAGGAAGCAATGTGCATCACAAGCGAAGTATCGAAAAGAAATGAACTTAAGTTGTCAAGTCAGAGTATTTCTGAATGCAAAGCTCGTAGCGTATGATAACAGCAGAAGACAACAACAAGAAGTAAGAGCAACATGTTGAGTTCGATTAGATTAAAGAGAGCCGAACATTTGAGTAACCCGAAGAGATTGAAATAAACAAAGCTTTTGCAATTGCGAATACGATTACAAGCCAAAGCGACTAGCAATTGAAATCAAGGAGAGTATCTTACATAGAAAATAGCATTATCAGGGATGAATAGTACGAAGTGAATCTTTTAACAATTTAAAGCTTTGGCGCATCAGTTAAAATTTGATCTGATCTAGCTTTATCCAAAAAGTACACTCTTCAAAATGTAAGAACCTTGCGGAAGTACTTGATTCTGTTCATACTGTGATGTTCTTTTGTTTTTCTCAGCTGAGGTAGGTCAGCGGGTCCAGGTTTCTCCGAGGGAAGAACAAAATAAAACTCGGTTTTTAAAGAAAGGTTTGATTCAAATACTTTTATTGAAATAAAAAATTATAAATGGCAGATTCCCAGAACAAACGGCTTCGGATGGGACTCAATCCCTAGTGCTAGGAATTTAACGGTAGGATAATTTCCCTAGTTTCGACAGTGTATGGGATTCAATATTCCCTAGTCGGAACAATAATAATACTACTAATACTACAATGGGATAACTTCCCTAGCCTTGACGGTACATGGGATTTGATCCCTAGTCGAGACGAGCCTACGGTGGGGTATTCCCCACCTACCTACTGCTGAGGTATATGGGATAATTTCCCTAGTCTCGACGATACATGGGATTTAATCCCTAGTCGAGACGGTAACGAAGGCAGTGGGAGAATTTCCCTAGCCTTGACAAAAAATTGGGATTTAATCCCTAGTCAAGGCGATATAAGGCCGAAGCAAAAGTTTATTCGAGGCTTCTTATGGCGCTAACCAAAAGATGCCTCAGGAATACTCTAAATAAAAAATATTTATGGTACAGAACACCTAGACGGTCGACGACCGAATGAAGTCTTATTTTCATGATAGATATCACTCCTACTTCATAAATTTCGAGTAACAAGTAGGAGTGAATTGAAAGAAGATAGAAAAGTATCAATCATGCACATGCGACCATGTTACTTCTGTGTTGCTGCTTGTCTGTTTGGGTTGTTCGTGTGTTTGTTGTTGTTTCATTTTGCACTCTGACGGTGGTTGTTGTTTGTATACTTTGGCTGTGTGTTTGTTGTTGTTTTCATTTAAGTTTTAGTCTTCTATTGATGGCTGCTGTTGGTTGTTGTTTTATTTCGGCGCTATGTTGTGTGTTGTTGTTTTGCTTTCTGAATTTGTAAGTTCGTTACAATCCAAAAAGTAAGAACCTTGAGGGAGTACTTGATTCTGTTCATACAAAAACGCAGACGCACTAAAATGGTATTGAAAGATTGATACGAACAATACATTTGTAGCAGGAAGACAGCACTGACAAAAAGGTGATGTAGTAAACTAATAGTTATCATCGAGATTAAAATGTTTATTTTTAATTTCATTTAAAAAGCACTGCCACTACACTGATATCAAAATTATCAACAACTTTTGCTATAATTCTTCATTTGTAATTCAGTTGTTTTCGGTGATTGTGTCTCGAGGAACGACCATTTTCTAATCAAGATTAACTATTTGTCTGTTTTTGAACATTTCAATGAAAGTAAAATCGAGGAAAACCAACCCTGATATCGAAAAAGAACGCCAAAATGCTTCTTTCGATGTCAGAGAATTTGCATCTTGGTGGCATGGAGGTGTTGACAAATTGAAGAGGAAAAGAGAAATTGGTAATAAAGTGTTCTATTATACATGGTCTTATCTTGGGCTGTTGTGCTAACTAGTTGTTAAGCAGAAAGTGTTTCAAATATCAACCTCTATGGGTGCATTGAGAAGCGAAAGGGTTGTTTAAGGTTATTATTCTTGTAGTTAATAACACCATCAGACGTAGTGTTGACAAAGTTCAATATTCTGTTGTATGCATTTGGTAGTAGTGTCCGTGGCTTAGTGGTTAATTGCGTTGGCTGCTAAGCAGAACGTCATGGCTTCGAGTCCTACTCGTACCCACAAAGTTTTTATTATCATCTTTCACGGATACTGCCTCTCTTGAAGAACTGACAATACTTCCAAGAGTATTAATCTGCCATGAAAAAGTGCTTCTCAACTTTGCCGTTCGGAGTCGGCGTTAAATTGTAGGTCCCCTCAATTCTTCACACGCACCCAGAGAATTGTTGAGAGTAAGTCAGTTAGGCCTTGGCTCTTTATGAGCTGTCGCGCCACTATTTTTTTTATATTTTATGCATTTGGTATATTTGTTTGATGAAGAGCAAGAAAAAACATAAAGAAAAGGTGTATTCAGAAGAAAAATTTTTTTTATCAGAAAACTACATTTTCAACGACCCAGACTTGAAGGAAGATGATATCCCCCTCGATGACATGTCCTACCAGGACATGTACGACCATACGATGAAAAGATGCCTAACGTTGGTGAAAAAGTTGAAACAACTCCAAAACCAGACAGACCCTAACGGAACGGACATTTTCCCGTAAGTTAAACAAAATCTCGATTTTCAAAATTTCAACTTCAATTTTTTTTCAACGCTTAAGTGGAGCGTTAGCTAGTGAAACAGTGCGAAACATAACTCCGCAAGCAAGTCCATTTATACTTCACAACCATATGTTCATACCGGCTATCGAAGTCCATGGAACTTCTGAGCAAGTTCAAGAGTTCATACCGAGAGCTCAAAATTTCGAAATTATTGGAACATATGCGCAGACTGAATTGGGGCACGGGACGTTCTTGCGTGGTTTGGAGACCAGAGCCGATTTCGATCGGTTGACTGATGAGTTTGTTTTGAATTCGCCAACTTTAACTGCTTACAAATGGTGGCCAGGAGGATGTAAGAATTTGAAATACTCTGTTGGTTCATATTACACGTTTCCGTTGGTTTGCAATTTCAGTGGGTCATACTGCGAACTATGCTGTTGTAGCTGCCCAGCTCTATATCGATGGAAAGCAGCATGGAATTCAATTGTTCATAGTTCCATTGCGTGATGAAGAAACGCACATGCCACTCAAGGGAATTCAAATTGGAGATATTGGCAACAAGATGGCTTTTCGGACCGCGAACAATGGATACCTTGGGCTGGATAAGGTTCGCATCCCTCGCACTAATATGTTGATGAAAAATGCCCAAGTTCATCGTGATGGCAGCTTTGTTAAGTCGCCAGCTTCGGTTCTTAGTTACTTCACAATGGTACAAGTACGTGTTTCCATTGTGACTTTTTCTTACTGGTCGCTTGCTCGAGCCGTGACGATTGCAACACGTTATTCCGCTGTTCGAAGGCAGAGTCGAATCAATTCGAAGTGAGAAACAATATTCCAATGATTTGCAAATTTTTAATCGATCTTATGGTTTTAGGGAACCAGAACACCAAATAATCGATCACCTCACTCAACAGTTGAAATTGTTTCCACAAATTGCCAAGACCCTTGTGATTAAACTGACCGCAGACAATCTCACATCAATGTTGGCAGCAGTCCAATCCGAACTACTCAAAGGTGATCTCAGTCGACTGGCTGAAATGCATGCCCTTGCAAGTTGTCTAAAGGCAATTTCGTCATTTGATGCAGCAGCGGGCGTCGAAACCCTCCGGCTAGCTTGCGGTGGCCATGGTTATATGCTTGCCTCAGGGCTGCCTTCGCTTTACAGTTTCGTGACTGCGTCTGTTACATATGAGGGTGAAAACACAGTGATGCTTCTTCAAACTGCAAGGTTCCTAATTAAGTCATGGGCTCTAGCTTTGAAGGGAAGAGAATTTGTTCCAACGGTTAAGTATTTGAGTGAGTTTGTAAGGTTGGAGAAGTTTCAGAAGTGGGATGGATCATGGGAATGTATGGTCAAGTGTCTTCAATTTGTGAGTGCAAAGTAAGTTGTTTGCTTTTTTTGTTTGAAAACGACTTCATATTCATTGTTTGCTTATTTGCAGTAAAATTTGTACTGCGTTCAATCATTTAGAAGAAAGAAAACAGAAGAACATGGTTTTTGAAGAAGCTGTCAATCTTACGTCCATTGAACTTGCATCTGCAGCTGAGGTAAGTTTGAAAGAAAATAAAGAATTATGTAGATTTAATTCCATTTCTTGAAGATGCACGGCCGAGCATTCCTTGCGAGCACTGCTGTCAGTGAAATTCAGACTACACAGGCGTCAGAAGAAATAAAGCCCATTTTGAATGACCTTTTGGAGCTCTATTTAGTTGGTCTTTGTTTAGATAAGATGAGTGATATTTTGAGGGTGAGTGAAATTGGAATCCTTTATGAGTGTTTTTTCAATCGATTTCCGTCTTTCAGTTCGTCCCACTTACCGAAAGGAACTTAAGTGATTTGCAGACTCGACTTGAACAATCACTTGCAAAAATTCGACCAAATGCGGTAGCTATTGTTGATGGATTTGACTACCATGATCGTGTCTTGAGATCAGTTTTGGGATGCTACGATGGAAATGTCTACGAAAGAATTTTTCAATCAGCACAAAAGAGTGCAATGAATAAGATTCCTGTTCAAAAATCTTTTGAGGAACACTTGAAACCGTTTTTGAGGTCGAAAATATGAAATCTTAAATGTGGTTTGGAAAATTCTTGTTATTTTAAGTCAGCAAGAGGTATTGAACATTGGTGGAAGAAATAGAACTATTTGTTAATGAATGTTGCAAGGTAACTTTATCATTATTTACTTTAGGTGGCGCTTCAGTCCGTTGTGGACCTGGACCTCAATCAACAGTCTCTACCAGCCAGCTCGGACCCGAAGATAGTGCCTAGGGTGACCAGTGGAGTTCCACGCGCTTCCTACAACAACATTTCGCCCCGCAGCAAAATCGATCAGCCTTAATCCGCTGTCGGAAGTTCTGTCGTGCACACTGTGCTTTCTGACTGTTCCACCAAAGATGTCCTATTTTCCCAACTTTGCGTTAAAATCGCCGAGGACAGTCTGTTATGTGCTTTTTGCTTTCCAGCCGAGGTTATGCTCGTCGGATCGCCAAGGTTCCGTTCTGAAGAAAAACACTAAACTTCAGAGAAAAAGGTCCACAATTTCTTTATTGTTTATTTAATGTTCCTTAAATAATAAATAGCCTTATGTTAAACTAAGTAAAGAAAAGTAACCTCCTCTTGGTCTGGATGTTACGCGTCTCTAGTAAGGTTCAATATGAAGGTATGTTTAGTTCTG
Source organism: Sphaerophoria taeniata (assembly GCA_943590905.1). NCBI lineage: Eukaryota > Metazoa > Arthropoda > Insecta > Diptera > Syrphidae > Sphaerophoria > Sphaerophoria taeniata. Next base: position 4,178,062 of record OX016540.1, read on the forward strand.
GTATTCCTCTAACTTGATGTAACCCGTTTCGTCGGGTACGTGCGGTTTGCGTGACGGTGGCTTGGTATGACTTTGAGAAATATAATAGAAGAGTAATTAGTAAAGTGACAATACTGGTGAGCGGCAGGTACTGTACGGCCCCTGATGGCACGCAAAACAGCAGGATTAATGGCCCCTGGTAGCACTAAAACAGCAGGCAATAGCTCTGGTAAAACAGCAGGATTTATGGCCCCTGGTAGCACTAAAACAGCAGGCAATAGCTCTGGTAAAACAGCAGGATTTATGGCCCCTGGTAGCACTAAAACAGCAGGCAATAGCTCTGGTAAAACAACAGGATTTACGGCCCCTGGTAGCACTAAAACAGCAGGCAATAGCTCTGGTAAAACAGCAGGATTTATGGCCCCTGGTAGCACTAAAACAGCAGGCAATAGGTCTGGTAAAACAGCAGGATTTATGGCCCCTGGTAGCACTAAAACAGCAGGCAATAGGTCTGGTAAAACAGCAGGATTTATGGCCCCTGGTAGCACTAAAACAGCAGGCAATAGGTCTGGTAAAACAGCAGGATTTATGGCCCCTGGTAGCACTAAAACAGCAGGCAATAGGTCTGGTAAAACAGCAGGATTTATGGCTCCTGGTCGCACTAAAACAGCAGGCAATAGCTCTGGTGGATCTGCAGGTACTAGTACGGCCCCTGGTGGCACGCAAAACAGCAGGATTTATCGCCCCTGGTAGCACTAAAACAGCAGGCAATAGCTCTGGTGGATCTGCAGGTACTAGTACGGCCCCTGGCGGCACGCAAAACAGCAGGATTAATGGCCCCTGGTAGCACGAGAAATAAACCTGATACTCTTGAAACCCCTTACCACTGGTGGGGGGAAGTTCCAAGCAAAATAAATTACCTCTCGGAGCCGACCTGCTCCGTCCTGCTGCTGAACACCGACTGACTGCGAAAAAGCGATATTGGGCAGAAGGTGGTTGATAATAAATATACCCGTGAAACCCCTTACCACTGGTGGGGGGAAGTTCCAAAGAGTTTATAATTACTCAACCACTTACCCTCGGCGACGATCCGAACTGCTCCGCGGTCAGACACCGACTGACTCGAAATATAAAATTAATTTTACTACCCGAGGTGGCTTATTATCCCACCACACTAGCGTTTTGATTTAATACTTTTACCACGGCGGCGGACTGGTTTGTATTTGTTGTGTTTGTGTTGCTATGGTCTGTTTTACTCTGGCGGCGGTGTACTGTTTTCACCACGGTGTACTCTCTGTCTCAAATATTGACTGGTTGATTATTCTCACCACGGCGGACTGTTTTTGGTAGCTTCGTGCAGGTTGCCTTATGCTTTTTCGTGGGATAACTAAATGTGAATTGTATTTGTGCGAAAGGTAAAATTATGTGTAAATGAAAATTGTGTGTGAATGATTGCTGCTGGTGACAAACATGGGCGATGCCGGTGGCCATATGTCTCTTAAAAAAAAAAGATGAGTATGTAACGCTTCGTTACAAGTCTTAATGTCATAGTCAGAGTTCGACCAGACGACAATCATAATTTTTGTCTTTATTTTTGCTTAGAGGCAGATTTGTAACACATTATTATTGTATTGCCTCCCCGGAAACCTCCAATAAATGGAAAATTTATTATGGTGTAGGGAAATTGCAGAAAAAAAGTAACTCGTCCATATTTCACCCAAATCTCTGTATTTTGATTACACAACAGACAGGCACAATGAACGAAACACGAAACTTTTATTACAAGCTTCGCAAATAAACCTCGTTGTAAATTTCTGTTAAGCACGCAACCTTGTTCAATTAGAATTTCAAAAATCAATTAGGATTTTCTCATTAACATCCATACATCCCTTCTCGTTAAATGATATCAAAATACTCACACGCTCCACTCATACAGAGACACGTGTTTGCAAGGCTTATACATGCCTTAAATAAATTCTTCTCCATCCTTGTGTTTTTCGTGTAGGTATATCTAGGATTACAGGATTCAATTTCGCACATCATGATGATGATTGCGTAATGTGTAATATTTCTTCCCTTTTCGGATAACTTTCAGGTAGAACCGATTTTCGCATTAAAGTGGTTATAGAGTGATATGGCTGAAATTCGAGGAAGGGATTCAATTCACGCACAATATTCTGTGCCGGCTTATTGCATTGTGCTCGAACATGGTTTGGTGTAGGTACTGGGAATTGCTTGGAATTCTTTGAGGCAATTTGAGGAATTTAATGGATTTTACAAAATTACGGAACATGTTTAATTTGCCTTTTGGTGCTTTTGAGAAAACTCAATACGAAAACTACAGACAAGGAGAAAAGTAGAAAAAAATAGTACGTATACGCCCGAGTGAACATTTTATTTCCAAGTAAAACGAACAGTGTAGAGTGTAGGGCAACACATTTTATAATTTAAGTTCTTATTTGTTTGGAAACATATTGCTCAAATTAAACAAACCCCAGGAGGATAAAGTCGAAGAGTCCTTCAACTAACGACATCACTACATTTGACATTTACGCACCAGAAAAACTTCAAGGATTCACACAGTGTAGTGGCAGCTGATTGTTGCGAGAACTTTTTCGTTCCAGTTGCCATCTCTCGTGTCTGGTTACTGTCAGCAACACATTTTTTTCCAGTTCTAATTAAACTTTTTGAGACAGAGTGGGTATCAACATAAAGACAATCGTAAAAAATCGTATTAACTGCAACCCTCTGCTCTTCGCAGACCAATTAGTCAAATAAAATGCCTCGCATACCATCAGACGGCGAACTTAAGGCAAGAGTAAAACAATCCTTTATTGCTCCTAGGGTTGTCCTAATTAGTCGACGCGACTTTTCAATGAGGTGATTAAACACAAAAACAAAATTCTTTGAGGCTTTTTTTTCTTTTTCTTATCCCTTCTTCTGCCAAAACGAGGATCCTAATACTTTTGAGAAGAATTTATGACAAACATCCTCTCTGCAAAGAAATGTCAGGAATTTCTTTTGTTTGAGTAAGAAAAATAATTACGAAAACCTTTCTGAAGTCCAAAAAGATGGAATTAAAGTTTTTCTCCTTCAAAATAATATTTCAACGCAAAAACTGCGTTGCCTTTTAGGATGAGGATTGCGCCTTTGAGGGTTAAATAATGTGAAAACTTTTCAGTCAACAATTTGCAGATTTTTTGTGTGTTTGCTGCTGTTAGTTGCGCAGTCTGTAGAGTGGCCTCGCCAAACTTTATAAAAAAGAAATGTGTGGAATGAATAAAAGGCTTTAATGGGATAAAACTGAGTACCTTTTTCCATTTACCGTCGACATGGTTTTAGTTCACTTTTTAATCTCCGTAGTTAATTCAGTTTTTTTCAGAGAATGTTTTTAAGTCATGAAATGGAAAATATTAAATGTTAAATGTAAGTTTGATATTCTTGCTCAAGCATCAGTCATCAGTGTTCTCGCATGGGTAAGCCAATCCAATAAAACTCTTCATAACCAATTCAGATATAATTTCCTCTTTAAAATGCGAATGATGATGGAGACACCAATCGAATGCAAGTAGCAAGCTTTCTAATAGTGAATTCAATCGATTGGAAAATTGCTATTTCCCAAGAGTCTGTTACAGCTTCCCTGAAGTTTCATTTCGAACATTGAAGACGAGCCGCATCAATAAATTGGTGACCTACTCTGTATTGACAACTAACTACACTCGTAGGTACTTCTAAATGCAAAATTATTCCTGCAGCATCGTCCTTTTTCAAGGATATTAAATTAAATTCAATACACAGACACATAACAACATGTAACGACGACCACGACTACGACAAAATAACAAAGCAATAAGTATTTCACGTTCACCTCTGTATAGTTTTAAACGATGCTATGATTTTTTGTGTTGTTGTTTTTGGGAAACGTTTACCAAAAAGCCTCATTAAAATAAGAACGAAGTCTCGAAAAGTCATTAAGTTTTGTTAGATCTTCTCCTTTGCCAGGAATTTTATAGTCGACATTTCGACAACAAGGAGAAACGGCTATATGAAAACGACACGACCGGCAACGTTAACGAAACGATATCGTCTTTGTTATATCACGGACTTGACCCTGTTGGGCTGTATTGCTATTGCTTCTGAAGTAGGTTGTTACCGAGTATTTTGTAACAGTCAGATAGCTATTAGGAGGATTATTCGTATTATGAACTTTTCCGGGGAAGAAGGAATGGGGCTGGTAGTATCAAACAGAAGTTAAATTGGTTTTTATATTTTTGGAAATTGGTATGTTAATCGACAATGATTGTCATTTTAACAAGGATAACGATTGCAAAAAGAGGACCAACATTTTGTAATCGACCGGCCGGCGGGTTGGAAATGGAATTTCGAATGTTGAAAATTTTAATGGTTTCAATTATAAAATGAAAGCCTTGTGAATAAGCTTAAAAGAGAATCTAGCTGACTAAAAAGAAAAAACACTGTAAGCTCCGCTTTAATATCTTTAACCAAAAAAATTTTCTACTTTTAACTTTTACAAAACTTAACATATCAAATTTTTGACTTCAAAAACGGCTTCAATTGTTCTTCAAAAGATTTTTGGACCGGAATCTTATTCATTGGACTTTTTTGGGCCGATTCGAAAATTCTTTCGTAGACATTTCCATCGTAACATCCCAAGACTGATCTCAAGACACGATCATGGTAGTCAAAGCCATCAACAATAGCTACCGCATTTGGTCGAATTTTTGTCAGCGATTGTTCAAGTCGAGTCTGCAAGTCACTTATGTTTCTTTCGGTAAGTGGGATGAACTGAAAGATTGAAATCGATTGAAAAAAACAATCATGGAGGATTCAAATTTCACTCACCCTCAAAATATCACTCATCTTATCTAAACAAAGACCAACTAAGTAGAGCTCCAAAAGGTCATTCAAAATGGGCTTAATTTCTTCTGTCGCCTGTGTAGTCTGAATTTCACTGACAGCAGTGCTCGCAAGGAATGCTCGGCCATGCATCTTCAAGAAATGGAATTAAATTTACATAATTCTTCATTTTCTTTCAAGCGTACCTCAGCTGCAGATGCAAGTTCAATGGACGTAAGATTGACAGCTTCTTCAAAAACCATGTTCTTCTGTTTTCTTTCTTCTAAATGATTGAACGCAGTACGAATTTTACTGCAAATAAGCAAACAATGAATACGAAGTCGTCTACAAACAAAAAAACAAACAACTTACTTTGCACTCACAAATTGAAGACACTTGACCATACATTCCCATGATCCATCCCACTTCTGAAACTTCTCCAATCTTACAAACTCACTCAAATACTTGACCGTTGGAACAAGTTCTCTTCCTTTCAAAGCTAGAGCCCATGACTTAATTAGGAACCTTGCAGTTTGAAGAAGCAACACTGTATTATCACCCTCATACGTTATAGCTGCAGTAGCAAAATTGTAGATTGATGGCATCCCTGATGCGAGCATATAACCATGACCTCCGCAAGCTAACCTGAGAGTTTCAGCACCCAATGCCGCATCATATGACGAAATTGCCTTTAAACAGCTTGCGAGAGCATGCATTTCAGCCAGTCGACTAAGATCACCTTTGAGCATTTCCGATTGGACTGCTTTCAGCATCGATGTGAGATTGTCCGCGGTCAGTTTAATCGCAAGGGTCTTGGCAATTTGTGGAAACAATTTCAACTGTTGGGTGAGGTGATCGATAATTTGGTGTTCTGCTTCCCTAAAAACATAAGATCGATTTAAAATTTGCAAATCATCGGAGTATAGTTTCTCACTTCGAATTGATTCGACTCTGCCTTCGGACAGCGGAATAACGTGTTGCAATTGTCGCTGCTCGGGCCAGTAACCAGTAAGAAAAAGTCACAATGGAAACACGTACTTGCACCATTGTGAAGTAACTAAGAACCGAAGCTGGTGACTTAACAAAACTGCCATCACGATGAACTTGGGCATTTTTCATCAACATATTGGTGCGAGGGATGCGAACCTTATCCAACCCAAGGTATCCATTGTTCATTGTCTGTAAAGCCATCTTGTTGCCAATATCTCCAATTTGAATTCCCTTGAGTGGCATGTGCGTTTCTTCATCACGCAATGGAACTATGAACAGTTGAATTCCATGCGGCTTTTCATCGATATATAGCTGGGCAGCTACAACAGCATAGTTCGCAGTATGACCCACTGAAATTGCAAACCAACGGAAACGTGTAATATGAACCAACAGAGTATTTCAAACTCTTACATCCTCCCGGCCACCATTTGTAAGCAGTTAAAGTTGGCGAATTCAAAACAAACTCATCAGTCAACCGATCGAAATCGGCTCTGGTCTCCAAACCCCGCAAGAACGTCCCGTGCCCCAATTCAGTCTGCGCATATGTTCCAATAATTTCGAAATTTTTAGCTCTCGGTACGAATTTTTGCACTTGCTCACAAGTTCCATGGATTTCGATAGCCGGTATGAACATATGGTTGTTGACTATAAATGGACTTGCTTGCGGAGTTATATTTCGCACTGTTTCACTAGCCAACACTCCACTTAAGTGTTGAAGAAAATTGAAGTTGAAATTTTGAAAATCGAGAATTTGTTTAACTTACGGGAAAATGTCCGTTCCATTAGGGTCTGTCTGGTTTTGGAGTTGTTTCAACTTTTTCACCAACGTTAGATACCTTTTCATCGTACGATCGTACATGTCCTGGTAGGACATGTCATCGAGGGGGATATCATCTTCCTCCAAGTCTGGGTCGTTGAAAATGTAATTTTCTGTTACAAAACACAAAACAAAGACAACACTTTTTCAAATCTTCTTTTTTGAATTCAACAGATTGTCAACTGTATAAAATTTTGCGGTTCATCAACTTGGTCATCTTGCCTCTTGAGCAACATCTTATTTACTTTTAAATAAAATTCGATTTCCTTCACACTTATTAATTTCTTTTTGTTATGTCTCAGTAGAAAGATTGTTGTTTTGGTTGTGAAACGTGAGGTCACCAATATTTAATAATAGTTGTTGACAAAAATCAAATTACCTGCCTATCTATCTTTGAATCTATACTTTAAAAATTAAACACGTTTTTTGCAATGACCATGATCCGTGCTATTATCGTTAATTATAGTGCACTGAATTAGAACTTTACTTTGAAATGTTAACAGAACACGATGTCATTAATTTTATTACCAATTTCTCTTTTCTTCTTCAATTTGTCTACACCGCCATGCCACCAAGATGCTAATTCTCCAATATCAAAAGAAGCATTTTGGCGTTCTTTTTCGATATCAGGATTAATGTTCTTCATTGCAATTTTTCCAAAAAAAATTAAAAACGGTTGCGGTTTGTTAGATTTAAAACGAACTTTTTCGTTATAACAGTCTCCGAGAAGAGCCGACAAGATATGATAACAAAAGTAAAAAATTATTTGAATCCAGTGCAGTTTTAATACAACAGAGAAATTGGATGAGTGTTGTCTTTCTGATACAATTGTAGTGGTCATTACCTGCTACTCTTTCATTGATGCTTTTCTTCGAACATTGAAGATTTGCTTAGGTTATTCAACAAATACTTGAATGAACTAAGTAAATCTTTAAAAATAAAATTCATTGTTAACCGACAAAAATAACATCCATCAATATTCATCCTGTTCATTAGTTGTCTTAGTATTAGTATAGGATTGCATATCGCAGCACCGTGGATGTGGCAGGCCGCAGGCATATAGAGTTCAGTTCTCTTTGTGCATCTGACCAGCAAGGGCGTCTTCCCGAGCTTGCGAAGTAACAAAATTCAGATTAAAATTAATAAGTCAACACAATAAGTCAATCACAAATTTTAAGATTTAAGTTCATCCTGATAAAACAATTCAACAACTTTTGGTGTTGTTATGATAGCGTCGCTTGCATCGCTCAAATGAGGACTGCTCATTCATTGTAAGGTTAAATATTTTTCATATCTCTTTCTCTACTCTATTCTGTTTCAAGACACTCTTTTGAAAATTGTTGGCTCTTTTTACTATGGGAATTCGAACTTGTTTTGCTTGCTCGTTTTTCTCACTGTTATCAAATGTTTACGCTCATCGCGAAAAATACTCTTAATTTCCTAGTAATTGTTTTGATTGTTTCTAAATTATAAGCCCTGTTTTTTTCACTATACTCTAACTCAGTACCCAGGGGCTGAATCACCACTTCAGTGAACGAGTGAGTGAGTATCATCACATCAGTGATCGGACGACCGAGTAACCACTTTGGGATGATAGGAAAATATTTGTTGGGTCACGTATCTTACTGTTTGTCTTAGGAAGTATTCGCCTTAAGTACACTATACTACTTCAAATGTTAAGTCATTCTGATTTGGATGTTAATATGATTTCTAAATCCTGGATGAATGATATAATCTCATCTCAATCAGTTAGTTTTCCTGGTTATAACATTTTTAGAAATGACAGTCTCACTCGTGGTGGTGGCGTGTGTATGTTTGTTTTCTTTTCATAACTGCAAAGAATTTTTGTGTGTTGAAATCGATTAATGGTAAAATACTCTCCACCTTGCATGTTTAAGGAAGAAAATTTTTCTGAAATTGAAAATACTTTCTCCATAAAAGAACATGGAGATCCTCCCGATCAATCAACCGTCAACCAGATTGATCACATTGCGATCTACGGAAGGCACTTGTTCAGCATTCTAGATGTTCGATGTTCGTCGTAGCCAAGGTGGTGCTACGAATATCCCGACAACAGCCAAAACAAGAAAATTCTGCAAGAAAATTCGACGTCAGATGGCTACAAACTTAAGAAATCGCTAGATCTTTCTCTAATTGAGTGTCAAGTAACATTAGTAACATCTTAAGGAGTCCTATAATGCCAAAATCTAGTATCGAAGACCACAGTGGCAACATTGCCAGCAAGCTGTTAGAGATGCCGCCTCTAATGTGCTGCGTTTCAAACAACCACGAAAGCCCTGGTTCGACGAAAAATGTAGGCAGGCCAATGCAGCCAAGCAGGAGTCATACAGAGCTGTGCCGCATAGAAGAACAAGAGCAGATCAGGAGCTCTACCGTTAAATGTGAACGTCTGAAGACTTTCGTCAACAGTCTGATTGGTTCTTATCAATGTGGCTCCAAACCAGGAAAGACAACCATCGACCAAATTTTTACTTTGCGGCAGATTTTGGAAAAAAAAACTCATGAACTCCTAATTGATACCCACCACCTTTTCATCGATTTTAAGCTTTAAGGCCGAATCTAAGAGACGAACTTTATAAAACTATGTCTAGTTTTGACATCCCTGCTAAGCTCTTTCGCTTGTGCAAAATGACGATGGAGAGCTCACGCTGCGCCATTAAGGTTGGCAACGAGTTTACGGAATCTTTCGATGTCAAAAAAGGATTCAGACAAGGCGATACTCTGTCATGCGATTTCTTTAACATAGATCTTGAGAGGCCAAAGGCACTATCTTCCAAAAGTCTGTTCAACTTCTCGCGTACGCCGATGATATTAATCAGATGGGAAGAACACAGAGTGATGTCAGCGGCGCTTTTGTGAGAATTGAGACGAAAACGGCAAAAATGGGTTTAGCGGTACCTAAATGAATGAAAAACGAAGAATATGCTGTCTTCGAAGAAGGATACCCAAAAACGATGTACGAGTATGTACCTTAGGCTGTTTCGAGAGGAAAGCTCTTCGAACATCTTCTGCCCCGTGTGCATTGAAGTGGAATGGAGAAGAAGATACAACAACGAACTTTATGGGTTGTACAACGACATAGACCTAGCCAGAAGGTTCAGGTCCAGAGACTTAGATGGCTCGGTCATTGAGAGAGGATGGACACCAATGCTGCGGCCCGGAAAGCCTTCGACACTTTTCGCGAGGGACGTAGAAGGAGAGGAAGGTGGTGCACACAAGTTGAAGAGGACCTCAATCAACTTGAAGTGCAAAACTGGAGACACTGCACTGGTTCAAATAGGAACCCAGCGGAGACTGTTGATTGAGGCCCAAGTCCACAACGCACTGTAGCGCCACCTTAAGTAAGTGAGTAAGAATTCTATTTTACTGGACATATAGGTCCAATAGGAATAAATTCATTGACCTAGCAGCAGATTTAAAAAATCTGTCAGCGTCTGCACTTGAAACAACTAAAGTCTCATTATCAAAGGTCACTTGAACTTTTTTAACCTCCAAAACAAAACAATCAAACAAAGGACACTTTTGAACTTAAACCATCAACATTCATTGAAAATCCTTTAAGTAGATCCAGAAAAAAGAAACCATTCCACCCTAACAAACGACTTTGCGTAGACTATCGATAAAATTGAGTCCACAATTGAGTAGATTATTTGCCACTGGCCCTTATTTACTTTTTTTTCTCCTTTTTATTGTGTGTCCTTGGACACAAAACCTTTTCTATCGGTTCAACTTGTTCTTTTGTTTATTTTTATTTTACTTTTCTCTTTTTTTTATTTTTTGAAACATAAATTGTGACCTTTTTGGGTATATTAATTGAACAAAGACAACTGATAACCCTTAAGCCCCATACATCCATTCTTAATCCGTGCCGACATGGCCACAAAGTGAATTATCAAGTTTGAAACGTCCTTGTTCTGTACTTACGCCCATACATAAAAAAGATCCTGTCACTTGGCTTTTAGTTGTTTATCCTCAAACACAAAAGCCATGTGTCACTCAAGACGCGTTAAAATAGAGAAAGTCACCATACCCCCCACAAAAACATCACCACTATTAGGGTGGACCTTTGACCTTTAAGCACACAAAAGTAAACTAAAAAAGGACGTAGACCAGACCTAAGCCTATTAAACACAAAATGTCCTTTGTGTGAATTTAAGTGGATTTCATTGTTCCACTGCTGTTTATGGCTACTGCTGGTTTGTTTGTTCGATTTGACCATGTGAGTGTCTTGAAATTCGATTAAAATTTCTTTCCAAAAAAGAAGAGGACCTCAAAGAGTCTTCCACTTCATTCCGCTTCTTGATTAAACAAAATCAAATCCACCTACGAAAAATAAACAAACGTCACAACCGGATTCCAATATCAACAGAAATTGTCTAGGAAACGACAGAAAAAAATTGTTGGGGGGAGAAGAGAGTTCTCGATGCAACAGCAAGGACAAATATAGCAACCTATGTGCAGCTCATAAACAGTTTGCTACCTTATCCTGTGCTTGTCCATCGAGGCAGATTTGGATGTTGTCGGTTTTCGTATTTAGCAGATGACTGCATTATCCTTTCACAGAGTTTTCAGAGCTTTTTTTCTTCTGCTTCTGCTGGTTCATTGATTCGAACTGCTGCTGGTAACCGAATGATGAAGAGTCCTTTATGGCAAATAAATCCCATCTTTCCATTGAAGAACTAAATTTTTCGAAAGACTAAAACTCCATTTGAGAGAAAACTCGGTCAAGGAAAAATGTTAGTTCTGCAAAACCAAAATGCACTTGTTCGAAAAGTGTACATGTATTGAGTGTTGCAGTTTTAAGGAGGGCACAAATATTGACAAAGTGAACTTCTTGTTAATTTTCCACAGCAAAACTTATTCCTTATCACATTATTTCGTTCTATACTTAAGTCCTTAATACCTTGTCCTGGGAAGGAGGCGAACCAGATAGGGTAGATTTTTCTTTGAATTTAATTTGAGGCCGACTGTGGTCAGATAGAAAACTAGAACAAAGGTCAAAGTAGTAACATGAGTTTTTGTTTTTATTGTTTTCTGGAAGATCCTTAATAGGTATTGGTTTTGTGTTTTAATGGCTGGTCGATGGCTGTTTTTGCTGATAAATGGATTAAATTTGTTGACCAATTCAAAAGGCTATTTCAATAGAATCTTAAGTAGAGATCGTTGTTGTTGTTGTTGTTTTTTGTGGAACTTCCTGTTTGAGGAGATATTAATTTCTTTGAATATTTTGGATAAGAGGATATGAAAATTTATTGAACCAGAAGGAAATCTTATAAAATTGTTTTTGAAAACATTTTGAGAAAACTATTTAGGGTATTAGGGTATTTAGAATAAAATGAGAGAAATGTTAAGATATCGATCCATAAAGAACAATATAGACGACAGGAGAAGGGTTTGATTGGAGGGCAATCTAGATTAAAATAAATCCTTTTGAATCAGACAATTTGCTCCTTCTTTTTGTGTCTCCTGAAATTGATATTTACTTCAATTGAAGGATTTTGTAATTTGTGTTTTATCGTTCAAAATAGTTTTTTGCAATACAAAATCTGCTTTGAACTGTTTTCAGAGATCATCCACTTGACACAGCAACATTACAGGACTCTCTTTTTACGGTTTACATCCCACAAATTTGTACGTAGGCCCGGACCATCCCATCGCATTTCTTGGATGGCGGTTATATCTGCTTTATATTAGTCAAGGGCTTCCGCTAGTTGTTCGGCTGCACGTGATCTGCTAAGGGACCTAACGTTTCAAGTGCAAAACAGAAATTCGTTGTCCGTATCCGAGGCTTATTGGTGGTTCGGAACTATCATTTCTTTATGTAACCGGGCAGTCACCCCGACGCACGACCCCAAAACCTGTAAGGCCAGGTCTTTCGTTTAACTCCAAAGACAGGGAGCCGGCCAAACCGCTCTTTATAGGCCTGGGCTGCGAATATGTCGTAGTAGCCGTATAAGGTGTTCACTAAGTAGTTCATCCTGACTGGAACTGTAGACGTCACCATTGATTCCAACTTGGGAGTTCTTCCGCTGCCGCCTGTTGAAACAGAGGCATGCCTTAGTGGACGCATATCCCCTCCTCGTCTCTCTCCTTGCTATCGCCAACAACTTCCAACTGGGGATGGAACCCAATCTTTGATTGAGGTACTGGGCCCCCGATGTTCAACGCAGGGAGGTGGAGAGTAGGAGTTGATAGACAGAGAGTTTGCTGTGGACGCTTATGTCCGCTTGGATGCATTGATGTGAGTACCCTTCGAAAATCAACCACTCGGACCACCAGGAAATCGATACCTACCACCTTTTCATCGACTTCAAGGCCGCGAATGACAGCGTCTATTGAGACCAACTACATGGAGCAATGTCTAGTTTTGGCATCCCAGAAAAACTCTTCCGTCTGTGTAAAATGACAAAGGAAAACTCACGCTGTTCCACCATGGTCGGAAAAAACCTAACAGATGCATTTGATGTCGAAAAAGGTTTTAGACAAGGCGATGCGCTGTCATGCGATTTCTTCAACATCGTTCTTGAAAAGATTGTGCAAAACTCAAACGTCAACATCAGAGGCAATCTCTTTTAAAAGTCCGTCCAGCTACAAGGATACGCAGACGACATTGACATAATTGGAAGAACACAGCGTGATGTCAGTGGAGCGTTTGTGAGTCTTGAGGTGGAGGCCAGGAAGATAGGTCTATCGGTTAATGTTGGCAAGACCATGTTAATGTTGTCAACAAGAAAGGACAACCAACATCGACAGCTTGGAACAAACGTCAACATAGACAGATTTAACTTCGAGATAGTTAAGGACTTGGTCTACCTAAAATCCGCTATAAACTCAGACAACAACACCAGTGCAGAAATCAGAACGAAAGATCACTCTTGCCAGTCGCTGCTTCTTTGGACATAGAAGGCAATTGAGTAGTAAAGTCCTCTCTCGAGCAACTAAAGTGTCACTGTACAAAACCCTCATCATCCCGATCCTAATGAATGGTGCAGAGTCATGCACCATGATAACATCCGATGAAAACGCTTTGGGCTGCTTCGAGGAAAAAAAAATTCGATTGATTTTTGGGTCAGTCTACATAAATGGAAAATGGTGACGAAGGTTAAATCAAGAACTGTACGAGCAGTTCAGCGACACTGACCTAGCCAAAAAAAGTTAAGTTCCAACGACTTAGATGCCTGGGTCATGTGGAACGAATGGAAAACAATGTTCCGGGCCGTAGAGGTTCGAATCCAACCCGTGGCTTAGGTGGAACACACAGGTAGTAGAGGACCTGAAACAACTTGGCTTGCGAAACTGGAGCAGCTACCTAGTGACCGAGCTGGCTGGAGACGCTTGTTGGATGAGGCCTTGGTCCGAACTGGACTGTAGCGCCACCTTAAGTAAGTAAGCGCTATTCCGGAAATTTGGAAAGAAAGTCGAGGGGATAAGTGAATTTGAAGGAGGAACAGCTGATTTTTGGGATTCGCACATTGGCGTAGGCGAATAGTGGAAAAAGACATCAGATACTTGACATAAATTGTATAAATGAGGACAAACGTTCGTGCTTGTTGGGAACCTTATTTAGCTTGACAAATCACAAGTAATAGTTAAAAGTCTCAATTTAAACGAAGCCTTATCATTTCGTTTTCTTACCCCTAAACATGCGTAAACCACATTTATTGGCACATCCTTAACCTGAACTCATTCTCCAAATGATCCAAAAAACAACTTTAACTAATAAATTCGAGTCCTATGACACCACTTCGAGATTTAAATCTCTCGTTGTCGTGATAAATGTTTGCAAATGTTTTCAAAACACCTCAAGACACACCAAAAAAGCAAATCAGTCTTTTTATTTTTTTTTTCCCAAAAAGCAAAAGTTACCCGCCCTCATTGGTAAAATTTATGGAATGTCTCATCAATATCTCGAGACAAAGGGACGATTTCTTCCAACGCCAACGCAACATTTTTTGTTCCTTCATTGCTACAAATTGGATTTTCATGAACACACATTTTTCAAACTCACTTGTGTTTTGTTTTGTTTTTATTTTCTCTTATGTCTAATTCCCAAATTGTTCCTAGTATTTAAATGTAGGTTAAAAGGGCAATAACCTTTAATTTTATATTCCATATTATTTCTAATAAAATAAGCATTGCCAGAATTGGATTTATTGGTTATTTTAATTTTATTTAAAATGAATTTTTGAATATCCTACACATGGAGTGATTGGTGACACACGAAGATAGGGGATGCCTTGAGTGGTTTCCGCAGGTGAAGACAATTAAGTTTGGGGCTGTCGCATATTGTTGAGCGCGCGGCAGCCAAGGTGCCATCTCAGACCTGAGATTGGCAATGGGGCGGGTTGCTCAAGGGTGCCGTTAACACCTAAGGTGCCCGTGTATTGGTAAGTTTAGTAGGGGATTTAGTTTGGGTATTTCAATTCATTTCAAATCATTCCGCGATCTAAAGTAGTTTTTCCTTTTTTTTATTTTGTTCTGTTGTTCTTCGTAGGTTAGTCCGTTTTCTTTTTTCCTCAATCCTAGTTTATTTTAATTTTGTTTTTCGTAGTTTTATTTTTTGCGTGTCAAAATTATTTTGATATACTAAATGGCATGGAATATACACGGTAGTCTGGTCAGGCTGGACAAAGAACCCACCCCCAATTCCGACGAGCTAAGCGAAGCAAGCCAGCATGCCACCCGGTCCTAGCCTGACTGGACACCCTTCCTCCCGAGCTTTGCAGGTAGGATCTGTACCTACTGGGTGGAAGGGTTAAAATCATTTTATACCGTTACAGATGGCGCCCAACGTGGGGCAATTTTCTCTAAGGGCAAAGTTTGTGTCCTTGGGAATTGCTCACGTATAATTTTTTTTTTTTTCGCTTCAATTTTCATTTTCTCTTGGGGTTTTATCTTTTCGTTTCATATTGATTCTTCTTTTTTTTCTCGCGATCAAAGTCTTTTTCAAGTAATTTTCTTTACATATTTTGAAATGGATCTGAAATTCCTTTATTCTTTTTCATAACTCAAGATTCTCTAGGTTCCTTGTCCTGCAATAGAGGGTAAAGTCTCTGTTGTTGCTGCAGAGTATCTAAGTTTCTCAGGGTTGTGAGAAGATAGAGAAGGTCAAACGTCTTTAGTTAGTTGTTTTCTCCTGACTAAATTGCTTTTGACTTTCTCGACATGTGTAAGAGTTTGCAGGGTCGTGTGGCTGTTGTCCGGGAGAGGTAGTTGTTACACCTTTTCGTCAGCTGCGATAGACACACCCTTGTAAATTTCTTGTACAGTCGGTTTCTAATTTGATATCGCTATGGTGCTGACTTGTTATCTGTTGGCCGGGTCAAGTGTTTAAAATACTTGACTGCCTGTTGCAACATCTAACCTTGAAGGTGTCATAGCTCGTGTCAGGTTAGAAACTGAAACTGATGAACCGAAAACCTTTCCAATGCACAAGCGGAACTCATTTGTTTGGGCCATATTTTTGTTGTCACTGGTCACTCCAAATCTTAGATGAACTTATTGAAACACAATATTGCAATTTTTTTTTTTTTTTGTATTTGTAAATATAATTTGAGTCATTAAAAAAAATTAAAGAAAATGGACAAGAGAAGGACACAATCTCCTTCCAAAAACAGAGTTTTCACCGAAACTGAAGTGCCATCAACTTCCACCAATATGATGAGGAATGCTATAAATTATGGCGAACCCCCATCGACTTCACAGCCCAGATTACATAGCACAAATCCTTTTTCGAAATTTCAAAATGGGTTGCCTCTACCAGATTTTAATGCATACAAAACTGAGGATGGTTATAACAACGATAATTTGTGGGATCCTCAACACACATCTACACCTTTAAAGAAGTTACATAATATGCAAGATTTTGATAAGCACATTCATGATATTATGAGTTCAACTTTCGAACGAGAACATGAAAGAATAGTTCAAAGATTCGAAGACCAATTGAAAAGTGAAAGGCAAATCCTGAAAGACGAGGTGGCTGAAGTTGTTCGGCTTTCATTGAACAGGCCTCCACCAGATTTTACTCCGATGACCGCCTCCGCTGCACACAACACACAATTCAATGAACAGAGACACTTAAATCATGCATTCTACCATCACCATAACAATGAAAACTTTGACACCGATCAACACCTACCACATTTTCATAATCAACAAATGTATACGGTAAGACAAAACAACACAACAAGACACGCAATAGACTTTCACAAATGGGGCCTAAAATACAACAATGTGACAATGACAGTTGAGGACTTTTTGTTCCGCCTAGGACATCTTCAAGAATCGTATGGTGTGGAATGGGAAGAAATCCACAAAAATTTTCACCATTTCATAGATGGAGAGGTCGCAGTTTGGTACTGGGTTCACCTCAAAACTCATCCAAGACAATTGTGGAGTGATTTTAAGATTGCTTTGATGGAACATTTTGGAACTCTAGAATCTGACGATGAACTAGGTAGAAAACTCGACGACAGAAAACAGACATGGAATGAAACTTTTGATAAATTTTACTCGGACATACTTAAACTGAATTCAAAACTAAGAACACCCAGGAACTCAGAAAAACTTATTTTTCTACTACGACAGAACGTACGGCCCGACATAGGAAGCAAACTTTTAACGTTTAAGACAAACAGCCTTCCAGAAATGGTATACACATGCCGTAGTATTGAAAAATATAACCAACAACACTCAAGACAAAGACAAGACAATCAACATAGCATTCACAGAAGAGTCAGCGAATTTGAATTTGAAAACGTTCGCGAAACTTACGATTCACCCATAGCGGCCGTAGAGTTTTCAAGTTCAAACACAGAAAAAAGAACAGTAGTGTGTTGGAACTGTAGGGCTCATGGACATACATTTAGAGAATGTCCCAGTTCCCAACGTTCTATGTTCTGCTATAAATGCGGACGACCTGACGTGACTTCTCCCAATTGCTGCTGCTCGGGAAACTTACAACGGAGCAATACGAACCCCGGAGAGAATTGCTCTCAACAAAAGAGACCGGGCAACCCATTCAGGAGACCAGAGACGAGCCAACAAAGGAATTTACTGACAAACAACAACTAGACGAACCCATACGGATTTTAACAAAAGACCCAATTGAACATGCCATAACACTTACACTGTCACAACACAAAACAGATACACCTACATCTACACTTAGTCAAAAGAAAACACTACATGAACGGCTGGTGAACTATGAAAAGGTGCGTGCTCGTATTTTTAATGCCCAACATAAGCCAGAATCGTCTGTCAGTAACAAAGTACTTAAGCTAAGAAAACGATTCTCTGAAAAGAGGCAGCTTCACAGAATCATATCTGCAACCACACTGCTAGACACTGATGATCCGAGACCATATGCAAGCATCAAAATCTGCAACCAGAATATCCTTGGTCTTCTGGACTCTGGAGCTTCGATAAGCTGTCTGGGTTTTGGTGCTTTGGAATTTCTTCGTGAAAACGAAATTCAATTTACAAAGCTTAATCTCGGTGTCAAGACAGCGAGTGGCCAAAGTCAAGCCATTGTTGGTTCTGTAAAAGTAGATGTGGAGTATAAGGGTATGAAAAGAGAGATGCATCTGTTCATAGTTCCAACCTTAGAGCAAAAACTTTATCTGGGAGTGGATTTTTGGAAATTGTTTAATATTGCTCCTCAAATCATTTCCGAGTTAAGTCCGCAGACTACCCAAACTACACAATCAGACGTAAATGCTCATCAATTGAATTTGGAGCAATCAGCAGCTTTGGAAGAAGCAAAAACATTGTTTCCTTCTTATGCGGTACATGGCCTAGGACGGACAAACTTGGAGGAACATTTTATTGATACCGGTGATGCGACACCAATTAAACAACGTCATTACCCTGTTTCTCCAGCGGTACAAAAGCTTCTTTATGAAGAGGTGGATCGCATGTTTCAACTTGGCGTGATTGAAGAAAGCAGTAGTGCTTGGTCTTCTCCTGTTGTTCTGGTGAAAAAGTCAAATGGCAAACACCGACTTTGTCTAGACTTCAGGAAGGTCAATTCCGTCACGAAGAAATTTGCAGGTCCGGTTCCGAATATTGAAGGTTTGCTAAGTCGTCTTACAAATTCTCGTTTCTTTTCGAGCGTGGATTTGAAAGATGCCTTTTGGCAAATACCTCTGGAGAGAAGTTCAAGGGAAAAGACTGCATTTACAATCCCAGGTTTACCGCTACTCCAATTTACCGTCATGCCATTTGGGTTATGCAACGCCTCACAGCGTATGTGTAAGTTAATTGACAAGGTAATAAATACCGCATGAGTATCGAGAAAATGTTTTTCCTTATGTCGATGACTTGCTGATTGCGACCTCTACATTTGATGAACACATTCGCATGCTTAAGATAGTTGCGGCTCGATTGAGACAAGCTGGACTTACTATTAATTTAGAGAAGTCCAAGTTCTGTTTCAAAGAGTTGAATTATCTTGGCTATGTTGTGGGTGAAGGATGTCTGAAGACCAACCCGGAAAAAGTTTCTGCGATCAAGGATTTTCCAATTCCTCAAAATGCACGCCAGGTAAGGCGATTTCTCGGACTTTCAGGATGGTACCGAAGGTTTGTGAATAACTATTCCGGACTTGCGGCACCAATCACAAACACATTGAAAAAAGGGGTGAAATTTGACTTTGGACAAGACGCCATTGACGCATTTAACAAACTGAAGGACGCGCTGACTGTCGCTCCAGTTCTTGAGACCCCAAACTACACGAAACCCTTCATTATCCTGTGTGATGCGTCCAGTACTGGTGTCGGTTGTGTGCTGTGTCAGGAGGATGAGGACGGTGTGGAACGACCTATCTATTACTTTTCCCATAAACTTACAAAATCGCAGAGAAATTTTTCTGTCACAGAGCAGGAGTGTTTGGCTGCGGTTTTGGGAGTGCAAAAGTTTCGGACTTATGTTGAAGGGCATGCTTTTAAGGTCATTACCGACCATGCTAGTTTGAAGTGGTTGATGAACCAAAAGGACCTTCACGGTAGATTAGCGAGATGGAGTTTGAAGCTTCAAGGCTTTGATTTTGAGATAGAACACCGTAAAGGTTCACAACACGTTGTTCCGGACGCGTTATCGCGAGTATACGCTGTTGATGGCCTTTACAATGTGTCTATGTTAGAGAAGTGCCACGATGTCCTTCACATAGATCTTGATGATTTGAATTTCAAATCAGAGGAATATGGGAAGTTAATCGAGACAATCAGAGATAATCAAGATCAATTACCAGATCTACAAGTTTCTGATGGGTTTGTCTATAAGAAAGTCAAACATTGTACGGGCAACCCAGTCGAAGATGACATGGTGTGGAAGCTTTGGGTTCCATCGAAGTTGACCGAATCCTTGATTCTTTTGGCACATCAACCTCCAAAAGCTTCGCATGGTGGTATAACAAAAACCTTATATCGTCTGCGTGATAGATTTTACTGGCCTAATATGGCGGCTGATGTCAAATCTTTCATTGCGAGTTGTGATGTATGTAAGGTTTCAAAAGCTCCTAACACAACTTTAAGACCGAATATGGGAAAGGCGTTTGTAGTAGAAAGGCCGTATCAACACATCTACATTGACTTCTTGGGGCCGTATTCACGATCTAGTAAGGGAAACACTCAAATCATTGTTTGCCTGGACCAACTGACGAAATTTGTACATATTCATCCTATTCGACAGGCGACAACTGAAGTTGCGGTGAAATTTCTGGAGGAACAGATTTTTTCGATGTTTGGGGTTCCAGAATCGCTGTTATCTGACAATGGAAAACAGTTTGTCAGCAAGG
Organism: Sphaerophoria taeniata; assembly: GCA_943590905.1. NCBI lineage: Eukaryota > Metazoa > Arthropoda > Insecta > Diptera > Syrphidae > Sphaerophoria > Sphaerophoria taeniata. The sequence goes on from OX016540.1 coordinate 4,198,524, forward strand.
ACTTTACCAAGTATCTGCTTTCGTATGGAGTCAATCATATCAGAACGGCAGTTTATTCACCGCAGGCAAACGCGAGTGAAAGAGTGAATCGCTCGATTCTAAGCGCGATCCGATCCTATTTGGAACAGGATCAAAGGCATTGGGATAGACATCTATCTTCAATTGCCAGTGCATTGAGGACAACGGTTCACTCAGCCATTGATATGTCTCCATACGAGGCACTATTTGGGCAGTCCAAGATAGAACACGGTTCTGACTACAAACTATTGAGGAATCTCAAATCCGTTAACAATCCGGAGTTTCAAGTGTTACCGAAATCGTCAAGGATGAATGTGATTCAAAACAAACTGAAAGACTTACTAGAACAGGCTCACCAACGCTACGAACAGACATACAACACTAGAAGCAAAGACAGACATTTTCAGGTTGGCGATGTGGTTTATAAACGTAATTTTGTACAGAGTGATGCATTCAAGCGCCTAAATGCAAAACTTTGTCCGAAGTTCGTTAAAGCCAGGGTAAAAGACGTGAAGGGAAACAAGCTTTACGAACTCGAGGACATGACCGGGGTTTCCTTAGGAGTTTTTCATGCCAAAGATATACGGACGTAAACCAAACCAGGTGGCTCCTTTTCCATTTCACTACTCGAACACTGGCGTTCATCGGAGTGAAATGTTTTGTAGGATCGCCACTTTGAAAGTCGGCACTATGCTTTTTTTTTCATAAAATCACTCGTCTCTGAAAAACGAGTTGCCGAGGAAAAATGAAAATTGAGGAGTTAGTTAAGAATTTTCCAGGTCGTAAGAAGCACAACAATAAGCAAAAAAATACTTAAAAAGTTAAGAAAATTCATAGCGTGTGTGGTGTGTGTGCTTACCAAATCGGAATGTAACCAATTGAAAAAGAAAAACTCAATAACATAGAAATTGTGCAAAGGAAAGAAAAACAATAAAAAGCAAAGAGTATAAGAAAATGAACATAAAATAAAGAGCAGAAAAATAAAAATAGAAAACCGAAATCATAAATAGTGCCTACGCCTGTGCATTAAAATCAGAGGCCTACAGTCTTATCTAAATTCAAAGAGAACAAATACATGTGCCTTAACAAAAAAAAAAAAAGAAAGAACAAAAAAATAGATAAATATAACTTTGATGCGTTTTTTTTTATGTGTGTCTGGTCTGGTGATACCCTATATATAAAAAATAAAAAAAAACATACAAAATACCTATGTGTATCTATATTAATTATCGAAGAATTGTGCCCCGAAATCAACCCCACCTACAGGCTGGCTGGATGCTGGAAGTGATAGTGAACATTGAAAATTCAAATTTGTGATGTCTGATGTGCTATCATAATTTTTTTTTTATCTGACTTACTTTCATTTCTTTTTTTTCATAGTACAATTTTTTTTAGCTTTTTTTAACGTATCCTTACACTATCGATATTCCACAACCCATACATAATCTTCATTGATAAATTTCTTTAATTGTATTAGTTTGTTTCTCTTTTCTTTGTTGTTTCTCATACTCATTTTCTGTTCTGTTTATTTTGAGTTTTTATAAGTTACATCGTTACATGTTCTATTTTTCTTTATGTATTGTGTATGTGTAGTGTTAGTGTATGCCCAAAATGTTCATGTTCATGCACTCAATCAAACAAACAGTTTAATATTTAGGCCGTGTGCGAATTCAATTAAAAATGGGTTAAAACTTGACGTCTGGTTAAATTTTGACACTTCGCATTATTTGACTAGCTGCTGAGCAGGTTAAAATATGACAGTAGTGGTTAAAAATTCATCCATTTTTATTTTTTAACCAAAATTCATCCAATTCGCACACGGCCTTAGAGTTAAAAGAAGAGAAAAAGTCAATACTATATCTATTCAAGATTCAAGCAAACAAGACAAGTGCGCACTCGTCGTTGGATTGCTAAGAATAAGAAAAAGGAATATACACAAACACGAGGTAATTCATTTTGAAAATATTCGTTTGTTTGGGTGAGTGACGAGTGAGTTGGAGTTCACATTGTTTCTATTTTGTTTGTGTTTTGTTTTGTTTTTATTTTCTCTTATGTCTAATTCCCAAATTGTTCCTAGTATTTAAATGTAGGTTAAAAGGGCAATAACCTTTAATTTTATATTCCATATTATTTCTAATAAAATAAGCATTGCCAGAATTGGATTTATTGGTTATTTTAATTTTATTTAAAATGAATTTTTGAATATCCTACACATGGAGTGATTGGTGACACACGAAGATAGGGGATGCCTTGAGTGGTTTCCGCAGGTGAAGACAATTAAGTTTGGGGCTGTCGCATATTGTTGAGCGCGCGGCAGCCAAGGTGCCATCTCAGACCTGAGATTGGCAATGGGGCGGGTTGCTCAAGGGTGCCGTTAACACCTAAGGTGCCCGTGTATTGGTAAGTTTAGTAGGGGATTTAGTTTGGGTATTTCAATTCATTTCAAATCATTCCGCGATCTAAAGTAGTTTTTCCTTTTTTTTATTTTGTTCTGTTGTTCTTCGTAGGTTAGTCCGTTTTCTTTTTTCCTCAATCCTAGTTTATTTTAATTTTGTTTTTCGTAGTTTTATTTTTTGCGTGTCAAAATTATTTTGATATACTAAATGGCATGGAATATACACGGTAGTCTGGTCAGGCTGGACAAAGAACCCACCCCCAATTCCGACGAGCTAAGCGAAGCAAGCCAGCATGCCACCCGGTCCTAGCCTGACTGGACACCCTTCCTCCCGAGCTTTGCAGGTAGGATCTGTACCTACTGGGTGGAAGGGTTAAAATCATTTTATACCGTTACAATAGGTCTATCGGTTAATGTTGGCAAGACCATGTTAATGTTGTCAACAAGAAAGGACAACCAACATCGACAGCTTGGAACAAACGTCAACATAGACAGATTTAACTTCGAGATAGTTAAGGACTTGGTCTACCTAAAATCCGCTATAAACTCAGACAACAACACCAGTGCAGAAATCAAACGAAAGATCACTCTTGCCAGTCGCTGCTTCTTTGGACATAGAAGGCAATTGAGTAGTAAAGTCCTCTCTCGAGCAACTAAAGTGTCACTGTACAAAACCCTCATCATCCCGATCCTAATGAATGGTGCAGAGTCATGCACCATGATAACATCCGATGAAAACGCTTTGGGCTGCTTCGAGGAAAAAAAAATTCGATTGATTTTTGGGTCAGTCTACATAAATGGAAAATGGTGACGAAGGTTAAATCAAGAACTGTACGAGCAGTTCAGCGACACTGACCTAGCCAAAAAAAGTTAAGTTCCAACGACTTAGATGCCTGGGTCATGTGGAACGAATGGAAAACAATGTTCCGGGCCGTAGAGGTTCGAATCCAACCCGTGGCTTAGGTGGAACACACAGGTAGTAGAGGACCTGAAACAACTTGGCTTGCGAAACTGGAGCAGCTACCTAGTGACCGAGCTGGCTGGAGACGCTTGTTGGATGAGGCCTTGGTCCGAACTGGACTGTAGCGCCACCTTAAGTAAGTAAGCGCTATTCCGGAAATTTGGAAAGAAAGTCGAGGGGATAAGTGAATTTGAAGGAGGAACAGCTGATTTTTGGGATTCGCACATTGGCGTAGGCGAATAGTGGAAAAAGACATCAGATACTTGACATAAATTGTATAAATGAGGACAAACGTTCGTGCTTGTTGGGAACCTTATTTAGCTTGACAAATCACAAGTAATAGTTAAAAGTCTCAATTTAAACGAAGCCTTATCATTTCGTTTTCTTACCCCTAAACATGCGTAAACCACATTTATTGGCACATCCTTAACCTGAACTCATTCTCCAAATGATCCAAAAAACAACTTTAACTAATAAATTCGAGTCCTATGACACCACTTCGAGATTTAAATCTCTCGTTGTCGTGATAAATGTTTGCAAATGTTTTCAAAACACCTCAAGACACACCAAAAAAGCAAATCAGTCTTTTTATTTTTTTTTTCCCAAAAAGCAAAAGTTACCCGCCCTCATTGGTAAAATTTATGGAATGTCTCATCAATATCTCGAGACAAAGGGACGATTTCTTCCAACGCCAACGCAACATTTTTTGTTCCTTCATTGCTACAAATTGGATTTTCATGAACACACATTTTTCAAACTCACTTGTAAGAAAATTTACTGCACAACAACAAGAAACATCCAAGGTTCGAGTTCTGCGGTTAAGGTTTTCGCCTTCCTTATAAATAACAACATGTGCTGTGCGTATACTTTGTTTTCTCTGAATCTACGAGCAGTGTTTCGTACAGCCCAACAACCGCAATTGGGACACGCCACCGATACATCGACTTCGATGCCTTCTCGCTTCTCGCACAAGAAAAATGAGCCTCTTCTCCTGTGGCAATAAATTCGACATTTTTATGTTTGCCAGCATTGGCATCGGAAGCAGTGGAATTTGATTGTTTATATTTTGGGAGCTGGAAAATTGATATTTTGAATTTTATTGGTTTCATCGGGGCATTATTTATTTTCAATTTTTCTTGTTTTTCTTTCAAAATCGACAGCGAGAATAGAATGAGATTTTGGAGACTTTTGATTAACCGTGGAACACTGTCAGAAGTTATAGACTTCAATTTGTTTGGAGATTCAGTGAAAAGTGAGCCCTTTTACGCGAATTTGTTTGTAAAGTCGGCGATTAATATCCCTTTGGAGTCGGGGTTACCAGAGTTAACTTTCCGCGAGGGAAAAACTAATTTTGATAAGAGCTTCTGGAATCTCAAAATTTATTGCTTCTGGCACAATCCTTTTAGAAAATGAACTCCTTGATCTCATAAGCGCTCGTCCATCCTGCGTTTTTTCTGTTGAAGAAGTATTGGTCTTGTAGAAGAATAAAAAGGGGACTAACACCCTTTATCTGGCAGTGTTTTTGGAGCTGATGCATTTTCTTTTAATTTCAATAAAAATTACGCAGGAACCCAAAAGGAGCAAGTACATGCTACCTACTCGTTCATATTATGCCATAAAAAAGGACAAAGAAAACGAAAGGAGCACTCACTTCCTTCCTTCCTGTTACAGTTTCATATCGGGGAGTCAAGATTCGAGGAACAAACAAAAGTAATTTCCACTGCAGCAAACAATGTGTAAACAAAACAGCAGCACACTAAAAACTCTACTTTCATCCTTTTCACAGTACAGCAACTAACGAACCCTAGCGGAAGAAGTAGAAATAATTTTTTGTTTCTTTGCTCTGCCCTGCAACTTATTCCCCCACTTAGAAAAAACTACTCTTGCTGAGCATTGCAGACTTACTTCAAAATCAATATTTTTCTTGACATGAAACAAACGAATCAAAACTTTTACAGATTGTGTACTACCCGTATTTTTATTTATATGAAAACCAGAGAAAGGAAAGAATCCTTGAATACATCCGGCATTCATAACTCACATGACTACGATGAACCATGTTCATTTTTTATTTGTGAAAGCAAAGGTTTGGTTTTTGAGCATTCTAGATCAATACCCTTAAGGCGCCATGCTCCTCCGTACATGCACTAGCAGTACTGCTGTAATATAGTATTTGCAGGGATTTCAACGAAGCAGTGCGAGCGAGGGTTAAATCTGCAATTTTAGAGTTTTATTGCATCTATAGCCACGGGCCGATCGATATTAACAAACAAAAAAACGAGAAGACTTAGAGCAGGGATTTGACTTGGTCCAGTTTTAACTAGTTTTCTTTTTTTTCTGCGCTTCGAGTATGTGAATCGGCCCCGATGGTAATTCCAACACTTTCAGTTCTCTAATACTTTGCTCTGCAATCGAATTCATGTGTACAACAGTTTGTCCTTGGTTTTGATTGTTCATTTTGAAGTGGTGGCCGGTGGTGGTGGTGTCCTGGTCAGCAATTTCGAACGATGGAATTGGTTGTTTGTTTATTCTTTTTTCTTTTCTATTGCCCTTTGGTTGGCTGTTTTCCGTTTTTTATTTCTGCAGTGTTGTACTCTATTTGTGGTGAAAGGACTTGAGGGATTTTGAGGCGAAAAAGATATTTTTTGTTCTTGGTTCGTGAATGATAAAACTTAAATGACAATCGTACGTGATACTTTGGGCAGTTATGTCCTTGAGGAGGTTTTTTGTTGTTTGCTTTAGAAGAATTAGAAATGAAACTGACATTTATAGGTCAAGTGTCTGTTTCACTTCGGAGAGAATTATAATTCCGAATTCGCAATTTATGAATGACAGTTTTTCGCTTCTGGCAACTATCGGAGCAAAGACAGTAGAATCTGACATAGAGAAGAAAGATAAACCACCTCCAACAGTAGATTCGAATTTTAATCTTAAATTGGTTTTATTTTGTAAAGTTCCTTAAAACATCAACTGAGTGTTCACTACGGCGTATACTTGTTTTTTTTATGAACCCAGAATGCCCATTTTTGCTTCATCCTTCGTTACATTTCCTTCGAATGGACGATGGAACTAATGAAATTTTAAAATTCTCTTATTTTGTAGATTATAAACCAGTTACTTAACCACCTCCCAATCCATGAAGGATCTCAGCCTGCACACAGAAAAATAATCCTTTACCACAAGGGGAAAAACTCTAACCACAAGAGGAAAAAGGACCAATGTCGCAAATAGCTTATGGTAAACTATTTTCGGCTTCTGTGGCAGTAGCTTTATATTTTAGCGGCAATATATATAAATGCTTATTCTAAAAAGAAATGTTGTTTAAAACAAACGAAAATCTCTATCCTGATAAACACGTTATATAATACATAGAGACTTATTTTAAACTCTTTTGTTGATACTACACAACGATAAACAACCTACACGCTATTGCGAATGTAAATTAATTCTAACTCTAAAGTATCTTGATGTAAATTGGAAAAACGTTTGTGGCAAACTCTTAAGAAGATTGAATCCAATACCAATATCGTTTATGACTATTAATAAAGCGTTGATTGCAAACGCTTTGTAGATGAGAGTCAAAGTTAATAGTGCTTACTTCATTCAATCCTAGCACTCAAATAGAGGGATTTCAATGGCTATAATTTGTTTTTTTTTTACAAAGCGTTAACCACAAACGATTTTATAGTTGAGGTTCAAAGTTAATATACTTGATCACTACAGTGATTCCCGTTCGTCATCAAAGGTAAAGTTGTTGCTAGGAAGCAGATTTGTTATTAGAGGGAAATACTACTTCTTTCACCACAAACTCTTAAGAAAGTCCACCTTAATGGCAATATCGTTAACCACAAACGATTTTATAGTTGAGGTTCAAAGTTAATATACTTCATCACTACAGTGATTCCCGTTCGTCGTCAAAGGTAAAGTTGTTGCTAGGAAGCAGATTTGTTATTAGAGGGAAATACTACTTCTTTCACCACAAACTCTTAAGAAAGTCCACCTTAATGGCAATATCGTTAACCACAAACGATTTTATAGTTGAGGTTCAAAGTTAATATACTTGATCACTACAGTGATTCCCGTTCGTCCTCAAAGGTAAAGTTGTTGCTAGGAAGCAGATTTGTTATTAGAGGGAAATACTACTTCTTTCACCACAAACTCTTAAGAAAGTCCACCTTAATGGCAATATCGTTAACCACAAACGATTTTATAGTTGAGGTTCAAAGTTAATATACTTCATCACTACAGTGATTCCCGTTCGTCATCAAAGGTAAAGTTGTTGCTCGCAAGCAGATTTGTTATTAGAGGGAAATACTACTTCTTTCACCACAAACTCTTAAGAAAGTCCACCTTAATGGCAATATCGTTAACCACAAACGATTTTATAGTTGAGGTTCAAAGTTAATATACTTCATCACTACAGTGATTCCCGTTCGTCCTCAAAGGTAAAGTTGTTGCTCGGAAGCAGATTTGTTATTAAAGGGAAATACTTTCTTCTATCAGCACAAACTCTAAAGGAAGTCCACCTGAATGGCATTATCGTTAACCACAAACGATTTTATAGTTGAGGTTCAATGTTAATATACTTGATCACTACAGTGATTCCCGTTCGTCATCAAAGGTAAAGTTGTTGCTCGCAAGCAGATTTGTTATTAGAGGGAAATACTACTTCTTTCACCACAAACTCTTAAGAAAGTCCACCTTAATGGCAATATCGTTAACCACAAACGATTTTATAGTTGAGGTTCAAAGTTAATATACTTGATCACTACAGTGATTCCCGTTCGTCCTCAAAGGTAAAGTTGTTGCTCGGAAGCAGATTTGTTATTAAGGGGAAATACTTACTTCTATCAGCACAAACTCTAAAGAAAGTCCACCTGAATGGCAATATCGTTAACCACAAACGATTTTATAGTTGAGGTTCAAAGTTAATATACTTCATCACTACAGTGATTCCCGTTCGTCCCCAAAGGTAAAGTTGTTGCTCGGAAGCAGATTTGTTATTAAGGGGAAATACTTACTTCTATCAGCACAAACTCTAAAGAAAGTCCACCTGAATGGCAATATCGTTAACCACAAACGATTTTATAGTTGAGGTTCAAAGTTAATATACTTGATCACTACAGTGATTCCCGTTCGTCCTCAAAGGTAAAGTTGTTGCTCGGAAGCAGATTTGTTATTAAGGGGAAATACTTACTTCTATCAGCACAAACTCTAAAGAAAGTCCACCTGAATGGTAATATCGTTAACCACAAACGATTTTATAGTTGAGGTTCAAAGTTAATATACTTGACCACTACAGTGATTCCCGTTCGTCATCAAAGGTAAAGTTGTTGCTCGGAAGCAGATTTGTTATTAAAGGGAAATACTTACTTCTATCAGCACAAACTCCAAAGAAAGCCTTTTCAATGACAGCATCGTTTATCACCCTTGATAAAGCGTTTACTTCAAACTATTTGCCATTAAAGAGAACTTTCTTTGGAGTTTGTGTTAATTTTAGGAAGTATTTTCCTTTAATAACATAGAATGTTTTGCAATGGAGTAGAATGCTGAAATATATGCTTTTTCTTGTTTCAAGCGATGACGCTTAGTAAAAAACTATTTCATTACATTAACATTTTTTGATGTATTTATATAAATAATAGCAATAATATGAACAAAAAACACAAACATTTAGGTACATAAAAGATAAAAATAAATAATTTTAAAATTTCACATTTCTGGTTATTTATCTAATATAACTTTTTTTATATTTTTTACACATTAAAAACGAAAAGAACATAATGCTTTCTATATACAGGGTGATTCACGAGCGTTGTGCCAAAAAGCTAGAGCGTGTAGGTTGAGTTGAGACAAGAAAAAAATCGTATGGGAGGGGGGGTCTATTCCCCCCCGTTTAGCCGGGAGGGGCAATTTTCTGAAAAATTGACTTATTTTGTAAAAAAAAATATTTAAAATCAACGGCTTAGCTTACAACACCGTGCTATACCTTTCTGAAAAGCTAAAAACTTCTTCTTTCACTCTGTTTTTAAAATAAATTGTTTTAACGAATAGTTTTAAAAAAATAAATTTTCAAACTCAAAATTTTCAAAAAAAAAGCCAAAAAAAATTGTTTGAACTAATTTTTTTCAAAATTTTATGTAATTAAGTACTAATTTTGTTTTAAAATTTCAATGTCTTTGTTAATTTTTAGTCGAAAACAGAAAACCGGATGCAAAAATGTCTTTTCGTTTTTGAGAAATTAAAAAAAAAACCAAAATCACTTTTTTCTAAGAAAATCTCTGTTTTTATTTTTACCTATCTGGACTTTTAGTATAATTTACTAGTTTAATTTATAAATTTAATTTTTTGTAATTGGAGTTTTATGAGGACTCAATAATGTAGAAAAGTATTGGATTTTCCCTGGATTAATCATTTTGTTCATTGAAAACGTCTGCCATTGACCTTTCACTTCTAGTTCTCCGTGCTCTCGTCGGCGGATTCTTGAAAACATGCTACGACTTGGGCGCCATCTATTGGGATATCTTTCAGCGTAGAGTCTTTCGGCTTCCCGATCTCGACAACAAGTTAAACCGTAGCAGAAGTTCATGTCCGCTAACTCTTCTCGAACATATGAGTTTGTTATTGTTATGTGTTGATGAATTAATATTTAAATTGTAAATGGTTGTTAAGTAAATATGCGATGCCTTTTATTAATCTTTAGGTTGTTTATTGTTTTTTCATTCAAGAAAAATTGCGGTTTAATTATCTTAAGCCCCCAGCAGGTAGAACCCTTCGCCGGCGAGTGGCCGCGGCCTCAGGTATAGTAAGAAAAAATTGCAGGTCAGTTTTCAGACGTTATCAATGAATAAAATGGTTAATCCATTGAAAATCCAATACTTTTCTACTTTATTAAGTCGTCATAAAACTCCAATTAAAAAAAATTAAATTTGTAAATTAAACTAATAAATTAAACTTAAAGCCCAGATAGGTAAAAATAAAAACAAAGATTTTCTTAGAAAAAAGTGGTTTTGGTTTTTTTTTTAATTTCTCAAAAACGAAAAGACATTTTTGCATCCGGTTTTCTGTTTTCTACTAAAAATTAACAAAGACATTGAAATTTTAAAACAAAATTAGTACTTAATTACATAAAATTTTGAAAAAAATTAGTTCAAACAAATTTTTTTGGCTTTTTTTTGAAAATTTTGAGTTTGAAAATTTTTTTTTTTAAACTATTCGTTAAAACAATTTATTTTAAAAACAGAGTGAAAGAAGAAGTTTTTAGCTTTTCAAAAAGGTATAGCACGGTGTTGTAAGCTAAGCCGTTGATTTTAAATATTTTTTTTACAAAGTAAGTCAATTTTTCAGAAAATTGCCCCTCCCGGCTAAACGGGGGGGAATAGACCCCCCCCTTCCATACGATTTTTTTCTTGTCTCAACTCAACCTACACGCTCTAGCTTTTTGGCACAACGCTCGTGAATCACCCTGTATATATATATATTTTTATGATGAAAATGTGTTTAACACATTGAATACAATTTATTCTAAAATATATTTTCATTCATGGCATTTTAAACTGGATGTTGAAAAAAACATTCTATTATTTTGTTATTACATAAAAAAAAATATTAAAAATAATTAATTGTTTTTAGGACTTTTATATTGACTGTTAGTTAGTAAATGTCTATATTTTATATTTTCATATATGTATAATGATTCGTTTGGTTATTTATAGATACAAATTTTAAGAAAGATTTTCAATCTGTTTTTTGTTTTTCTGAGCATTAATATTTAATTGTTCTTACTTTTACTATAAGAAATAGAGATATTTACTCAAACTTGTCCCAATTGAATTAAAATGTAGTGAAGTGGAGCGAAATGAATATGTGAAGTGAAGTGAAGTGAAAGTTACCATTGAGTTGAAAACCTCTTTGCGGCGAGTTCCAAAAATATTTCCGCTAAAATATCAAGTGTAAAGATGCGGACAAATATAAGATTAAATGAAATTTAAAAGTTCATATAGGTAATTAAAGAGATATAAAATGAAGATAATCTTTTAAGTTCCCACTCTAGAACATAATGCTTTCTATACATTTTTTTTTTTTTTATTGATGAAAAAGTGTTTGACACATTGAATACAATTTATTCTAAAACACATTTTTGTTCATGGCATTTTAAACTGGATGTTGAAAAAAACATTCCATTATTTTCTTATTAGTTTAAAAAAATATATTAAAAATAATTAATTGATTTTAGGACTTTTTTTTTCATACATATATAATGATTCGTTTGGTTATTTATAGATACAAATTTTAGAAAGATTTTCAATCTGTTTTCTGTTTTTCTGAGCATTTATATTTAATTGTTCTTACTTTTTCTATAAGAAATAGAGATATTTACGAAATAGAGTTCTTTACGAAATAGAGATATTTACTCAAACTCTTCCCAATTGAATTAAAATGTAGTGGATTGGAGTGAAATGAATATGTGAAGTGAAGTGAAGTGAAAGTTATCATTGAGCCTTCTGCTCAGTTGAAAACCTCTTTGCGGCGAGTTCCAAAAATATTTCCGCTAAAATATCAAGTGTTAAGCGGACAAATATGGGATATAAATGAAATTTAAAATTTCATATAAGTAATTAAAGAGATATGAAATGAAGATAATCTTTTAATTTCCCACTCAAGAACATAATGCTTTCTATACATATTTTTATTATTTTTTTTTAATTATGAAAATGTGTATAACACATTTATTCTAAAACACATTTTCATTCATGGCATTTGAAAAAACATTTGTTTTTTGTTATTAATTTAAGAAAAAAACAGTAAAAGTAATTAATTTATTTTAGGACTTTTATATTGAATATTTGTAATTAAATGTCTATATATATATATTTCATATATATATAATGATTCGTTTGGTTATTAATATATACAAATTTTAAGAAAGCTTTTCAATCTGTTTTCTGTTTTTCTGAGCATTAATATTTAATTGTTCTTACTTTTTCTATAAGAAATAGAGATATTTACTCAAACTTGTCCCAATTGAATTAAAATGTAGTGAAGTGGAGTGAAATGAATATGTGAAGTGAAGTGAAAGTTATCATTGAGCCTTCTGCTCAGTTGAAAACCTTTTTGGGGCGAGTTCCAAAAATATTTCCGCTAAAATATCAAGTGTTTAGATGCGGATATAAAATATAAATGAAATTTAAATTAAATTTTAATTTCCCACTGTACTGTGAACGTCACAGGAGAGCGAGTGCCAGGAAGACCGTGAGCCACATTTGGTAGAAACCACATCTCTTCCTCACACCCCTTAATGCTAAACAGAAGTGACATGGTTTGGAAAGGTAGCGATCCGCTGCCCCAGTATCGGAACAATCCTCAGTGAAAGTAGGAGAGAGGATACAATCGGCAATGCGGAAGCGCCAGCTAGTTAAGGATGCTTTCAATGCGGACACCGTGATGAAGACATAGCCCGATCCGTCCCTATAACAGTTTGGATGGCACTAGGGCTTACACCTTGAGTCCGCAGTAGCGAAGGCCCACTTCTCAGCGTCCACTCAAGCAACACCCCCAGGCATTATACCATAAGTCGACTCCTCGCTCTTCCCGCACTGAGTTGAATGGTTCTCCAGTAATGGATACTGTTTTGATGTGCTTTATTAAGCCATTGGATGAGGAAAAAAATGTGGGACATAAAACACATTTATGAGTATGAGTACTCAAGTGTTTTCTGTAGGAAAGTAGGTTTTCAAATTTTTTTCCCATTCAAAACAACGGACTGGAAAAGCTGTCACTTCTGAAGTTTTGAGTGAAGAAATCCAAATCATTTTCTAAAACGATTTCATTTTGTGTGTAAAATTGATGAGCCTCTTGCTCAGTAGAGAACAGTGGTAAGAAATTAGCTGCTTAGTGATGCAATCGAAATCATTTTCTAAAACGATTTCATTTTGTGTGTAAAATTGATGAGCCTCTTGCTCCCAAAGGAAATAAGGACATTGAAAAATTTTTCTGAGCACTAATATTTACAACAAGTTAGGACCTACACCAACACTAGACCCTAACCTGTCTTTATAATTATTGAGTATGGACACATAGAAGTCAAGAAATTAAATGAAGTGTAGGAAGGAAGTAATCTGAATTGAATTGTAATGTCCCCCTCTAAAAACTTGTAGCGATTAAAATATGCCCTGACTCCACTGTCGCAAACAAATTTTGTACGACAGCAACAGGATGCCACAAATCGAAAAACTCTTCATCTTCAATAAACATAGCTTTAAAAAAAAAAATCCCAAAGGAAATAACGACACTGAAAACTTTTTTCTGAAAACTAATATTTACAAGTCAGGACCTACACCAACACTAGACCCTAACCTATCTTTATAATTAAGTTAAGAAGTTAAGTGAAGTGTAGGAAGGAAGTAATCTGAATTAATCAATGATAAGTGGAAAATGTAAATAATCAAAGACATATAGAAGTTAAGAAGTTAAGTGAAGTGTAGGAAGGAAGTAATGTGAATTTATCAATGATAAGTGAAAGTGTAAAAAATCAAATATAAACTATATAGCTTAAATCAATTTAAAAAAGCGTTTGAAAACAACTATTCCCCTTCATTTAAAAACATTGTTTTCACTATCAGAACTTTTTCGCATTAGCTTAACACAAGCTAGTTTCTACGACCAAGAAAGCTCATCATCTAGTGCCTTGTTATGTAAATGTAGAAAAGAATATATTTTAAATGTTTTGGGCCCATAAAAGTCAGGTTGTTAGACCGAATAAGTTGTTTGATTGTATATATGCATACATATGCATATGCATCGAACATGTCAAAAATTTAAGAATTTCCAGTTGACAAATAAGTCACCATTAGAAATTTTTGTTAATTTGGATGTAAATTCTAAAGATATTTCATTAAAATTGAATATATGAAACACATCTAAAATTTTAACTTTAAACGCTTGATAATGTTGAACGAAACAACATGTTTCAAGCAATTGGCACACAAAATAAAATTCTTCTAAATCTGTGCAAAATATAGTTTTTATAACTGCAAATTGAATTATATCCTCATTATTACAGGATGTTATTTCGATTACGTGATTATCTTCCAAAATAGTTTCATTTAATTTTAAGGACCTGATTTTATACATTTTTTCCATTTCTTTTTTAATAGATATTCCAAATTTTTTATGTAAGTGAAACTTGGTTATTTCATCTAACTTTTCATATTTCAACCCAGTGTAATCATAACTTTGCATTAAAGAATGTGCTGTCTTGAGTTGAATCTTGATGGAGATGGTTTTAATCAAATTTTTACGATTTTTTGAGGATCTCGATATATTTTTTAGGGTTTGATGTTTTGATCAAATCTCATTGCCCACTTATTTTTAAGGGGTCCAATGTTTGACATAATTGTCGGATAATGAAGTAAAATATGGGCCTTAAACTTTAAAATCTCTCCAAACAATCTTATAAATAATTTGTGATGTTCGGTTATTAAGCTTTTAAATAAAACTGGAGTGTAATATACGTATTTTTGCTCTAGAACAAGACTTAAAATTTTTTTTAATAGTATTATTAGTTGCCACTCTTGTGAATTTGAGGGTATAATATCACCAATAATCAGAGGTAGATTAAGAACAAAATTGAGCATTTCTGCTGCTGTAAACTTAATTTTTTTACATTCTAACATTGTTTCTGTGATAACGTCTGGTCTATTATTAGTACCGAAGTCAAATTTCTTTATTCTAAAATTAAGGGTTTCTAAGGAAAATACTTTTTTTTTTAATAGGGTTTCAAATACTTTGCATAGATCTTCATGTGCAACACCTTCCAAAATATCATGCATTATATCAACGCATATATTTTCTGTTACATGAAAATATTGAAGACGATTCCAAACGCATATTCCTTTAATGCCAGTTTTGGACAAATCATTGATATTTAAATCTTCTTCGTAATTTTTCCTGTCTCTTATAGGAAATCTATTATCTATACAGTATTTAAGCGAGTTTTTATCAATTTTACAAATTCGGCATGGAAAGTTACAAATAAAGCATTCAGAAAAACCTGTAACTGCGTGTATCCCCAAGTTATCACCTAGCAAACTTACGAATACAAATTTAACTCTTTTATATTTCTCATGTTGTATTTCAATGCCTTCATTTTGAAGGTAATTCAGTTCTTCGATTACAAATTGGAACATAGTTTCGTTACCATATTTAGTACGGTCACTAGAGAATAATAGTGAACCGACAAAAATGAAATCTAGTTTAGATTGTAGACATGGAGGCAAACAATCAATTTTAACGTAAAAACCTCCTATTTTATAAGCTCCAGCATGTGCACCTAATGCATTCATTGGTTCAAAGTCATCAAAATATCCATCTATTGGAAGATACAAAACCGAAGGATTTTTTGGAAAAGTTTTTAACTTCTCTTCCCAATATTCAGAACTCATAACGTTTACAATTACACCTTGAGACTTTAACTCTTTTATTTCGTTCATGTATTTAAGTACTGTATCCAAAAAACCAGTTTCACTAAACAAAGCTTTAAAAAAATTTCGCAAAGGAAATAACATAACTGAAAACTTCATTAACTTAGTTTGAAGTAACTCATTTTTGCTTTTAACATCTAACCGCTTTTCAATAGTCTTTTCTTCTGGGGGAAAGTAAAGATCAAAATCTTCTAAAAGCTTTAAAAATTTGTATTCACTACAAGTAAAGATTTTAGAATTTAAGTTTTTTATTTTCTCTAAATTTTCAAAAAAAAATTGATTATCTTCCCTGGGGACAGTGGTTCCGAGATAGTTAAAAATTAGTTTATTTTGGTTATTAATTTGAAACAGTAACTCTTTAGATTTTTTTCTAGATATAATCTCGTCAGAATATATAGTTAGAATGAACTTAAAAAGATTGTCGCGATACTGGCATAAAAATGTATTCGGATCTAAGGCCGTGTGCGAATTCAGTTAAAAATGGGTTAAAACTTGACGTTTGGTTAAATTTTGACACTTCGCATTATTTGACTAGCTGCTGAGCAGGTTAAAATATGACAGTAGTGGTTAAAAATTCATCCATTTTTATTTTTTAACCACAATTCATCCAATTCGCACACGGCCTAAAACATTATCTAAAAGATCACTGCATATTACATTTCTATTCATTTCATTTGAAACTTCTACGTTTTGAACATCTGAAACAGATTCTTTTGTAAAACAATCTTGTCTACATGATTTAAAATGTGTTTTGATGTGCTTTATTAAGCCTTTGGATGTGGAAAAAAATGTGGGACATAAAACACATTTAAAAATTTTAAGATATGCATGAGTACTTAAGTGTTTTCTATAGAGAAATAGGTTTTCAAATTGTTTTTCGCATTCAAAACAACGGACTGGAAGTGCTGTCATTTCTGAACATTTGAGTGAAGCTATCGAAATCATTTTCTAAAACGTTATCAGTTTCAGGGTTTTTATTTTTCCATTCATTTAAAATTTCTTTTCTTAGTGAAATATTTCTTGAAACCTCACCCTTTCTATCTTGTGTAAGATAGAGTTGAAACGCGATCTGTTGTATTAAAATCCAAAAATTACTAGGAGCATTAGGATATTCTACATCTAATGCAAAAAAAACTTGCAAAACAGAATTGAAAAGCTTTCTTAAAACTAGTGAAAACGAATCGCTTATCCTCAATATTTACAACTGTTATTAAATTAGTCACCTCTTTTTCTTGTCCAATTAGATGAATTCGTGGCGTCTCGATTTCGTTTTGTGAATAAAATTGATGAGCCTCTTGCTCAGTAGAGAACAGTGGTAAGAAATTAGCTGCTCCAACTGCTTTCGTTGAACGCTTCGATGTGGTCGAACCTTTCTTAGCCTTTAAGGCTTTAACGGGGAAAAAATATGGCAGTGAACGCAGCCCAAATATAGTACACAATTCTGATATATACAATAAAAAATAATTTATAATGTATTATTCTAAAAGTGTACTATATAATCTTGCCTTTATTTCCCTTGTTCTCTTCAGAATGAAGCCACCACTTTTTCAATTCCATATTTTTGCTCTTTGACGCAAGTTTTAATAAAATTTCCGCTAAAATATCAAGGCGTTTTGATATTAAACTTATATTTAGATCAACTTTTGTTTGGTTTTTGCTCTCTTGAGAAAAATAAGTTTCCGCGTCTGAAAGAAGCTAAAAATAAATAAAGTTAAATAAGCGAGATACAAAGGTATACTTTTCGTTTTTATTTTTCAAAATTACTCAACAAAAAATTTAAAAATACCAATTGAATTGTAATGTCCCCCTCTAAAAACTTGTGGCGATTAAAATATGCGCTGACTCCATTGTCGCAAACGAATTTTCTACGACAGCAATAGGATGCAGCCCACAAATTGAAAAACTCTTTGTCTTCCACTGAGCTAAGACGTAAACTCTTCTCAGCTTCTTCGGCAGATATATTATTCAAAATATCTATGGATGTACAAAAAACATTTCATAGTAATAGTGAATATTTTATTTTGATCGATTTGGTTTGAATAACAGAGAAAGAAGAAAATGCGAACGCACTTGGGGGTTTATTGCTTATGGTTGTTGTTCCTGCTATCGGTCTCCGGTCTATCAATCCACATGCCTTAAGCGATGTTCTTGTGTTCATTAAAGCTGACAAAAGTTTTCCCCCCGCTTTAACTTTTCCAACAGCGGGCGAATAAAAAGTCTCCTTCTCCTCTGTAGGAAATATTTGACACAGTAAAGTAGAAAGATGAATATATTCGTGTTTTTGTAGCCTAATTGTCAAAAATTTGGAAGATAATATTGTTATTTAAAAAAAATTTGAGACTATTTACAGTCTGTCGAATTTATCCAATAAAAGAGTGTTGATAATCACTTTTGCTATTTTCGATCTATCTGATTCGTCCAACGTTTTGTTTTTTTCGTACTTTCTTAAAATGATTAGGGTTTCCAAATTGAGTTCTAAGCAGTCACTTAAAAGATCTAAACAAAATTAAATTTAAAAAAACTTTAAGATGCAGAAAATTCATATAGTGTTTACTAATACAAATACATTAAAAGTCGAGGTATTTTGCAGCAGATTCATATTTTATAAAGCAAATCCATGTTTTTTATTGTATTTTATTTTAGGTATTCTAGGTATTTCTTTCTATTTAATAACATTTTACTGAGATTTAAAATTTATGGAATATATACATATATAATTTTGACTTTAAAACTATGAAAATATGCAGCCGAACACCTTTTTAAAATTATTTTAAAACCGTATGAATACCGCACTTACATGCTTTAAAAGTCAAATACTGCAAACCACTATAGCGCAAGGGAAAACCCCTAGCAATTAAAACAAAAATATTAATTAGTGGCTTTTATTATGTATACTAAAATCAAACGTAAACTGATTTTAAAAACAGTAACAACAGAAGTAAGAATGCCAAGCATAAAGCTCTGAGTTTAAAAACAGTCATTTACGGTAATATTAAACAAAAATCTACAGACAAGTAAGGTACACATAAACAAGGAAATAAAATATTTAAAATACATTTATGATTACACAATGAAAACTAACAAACCTCTTTCGTAAAATAAAATTTGGTTTCAGCCGACAAACTAAATGACAAAAAATTTGAATCGACAGATATGGAACCTGAAGACGCCATTATAGACGTAAATTTAGTCTAAAAAAAACAGCAAAAAACATTAAGGTAATTAATTTAATATTAAAAAACAATTTTAATGAATAAGTGTTCAATTGGTTAATATTTGGTTATTAAAACTTCAATGTTGTTTTTTTTTTTTAACAACCATAAAAATAGCTTCATTGCATAAATAGTAATAGAGTTTGCCAATTCGGTTTTATTAAATGTTTTCTAGAGCGATTTTCCGCTCAATCCGGTAACATTTGGAACGAAATATCCGTCTAGCGACCTAGATTCCTATCTTATCTCTCTGTTGAGCCATTAACATTCAAATTTCATCAGCGGATGACAGAGAGATTGACGGATTAAAAACCTACTTTTTTCCGTTTTTTAAGTGTCTGCTAGATCTATTTTCAGGGCAATCTGAGTTGTCAAACCGAATTGGCAAACCGAGTTGCAAACCGAGTTGACAAACCGAGTTGACAAACCGAGTTGGCAAACCGAGTTGCAAACCGAGTTGGCAAACCGAGTTGACTAGTTCAAACACCATAATCAGAGGCCTCAGGACTCCTGGCTATAAACTATTTTTCGCAATCACCGTAATACAAACTGGGAACGATATAGGGAGGTACTAGCACAACTGCTTGATCACAACCTTCTTAAAAGTTCCTCCATTAAAGATGAACTATGTAGACCTTTCTGTGAATCATCTCACCGAAGCCTTCAACGAATCAATCAGAGCTTCATGCCCTGTAACCATTTTAAAGGGTAGAAAGAAACCTGATTGGTGGCACAAGGAACTAGAACCATTCAGGAAGAGCTGTCGCAAACTCTTCTGACTGGGACTTACGCAAACAAGCTTTAAAGCAATATAAGAAAGAATTAAGGAAGAGTAAGAGGTCTTCTTGGAGAAACTTCTGTGAAAAAATAGAAGAAGCCTCAAGACTCAGGAAAATTCTCTCAAAAAGTCCAACAATACCCAGTGCTTTAAAGACAGAAGCAGGCACGTGGGTACCATATATGAAAAACCTCTTAATCTGTTATTGGACACCCACTTTCCAGGTAGCTCTAACATACTTAACGACTTAAGCTCAAGCTTCTACAAGCGATTTAGTTGATCTAATAACGCGGGAAAAACTGCAATGGGCCGTAGATAGCTTTGATTCATATAAATCTCCAGGACCAGACGGAATCATTCCGGCCGAACTACAAAAATGCTCAGACATTATCATTCCACCATTGGAAATCATTCTGACAAGCTGTGTAAGGTTGAGATTTATTCCCAAAGCCTGGAGAATGGCAAAAGTAGTCTTCATTCCTAAAGCTGGGAAATCCTCCCACGTTAACCCTAAAGATCTACGACCAATCAGCTTATCATCCTTCCTTCTTAAAACCTTGGAAAGATTGATTGAAATTTACATCAGACATAACTTAAAACCATCTCTCATTTCCACAGCTCAACATGCGTACTCTAAGGGAAAATCAGTAGAAACAGCACTTCATTCGCTGGTACGTAGTATTGAATATTCCCTGAAATACAAAGAATATAACGTAGTAGCTTTCCTAGATATTGAAGGAACTTTCAATATCGTCAGTAGGGGATCACAACAGCAATGGACAAGCTGAAATTAAAGAAATCACTCATAGATCTTATAAGTCTTATGCTCAGAAGCAGGACAATAACTTCCAGAATGTGAAATTTTATTACCACCAGTTCGGTGAATCGAGGTACCCCCCAAGGTGGGGTCCTTTCGCCTCTTTTATGGAACATGGTAGTAAACGACCTACTAACATCATTGGAAGTAGAGGGTTTCATGGTGATTGCCTATGCTGACGACGTTGCAATATCTGTATCTGGGAAACATCCCCAAGTTCTCTCGGAACTCCTACAAAATGCTTTAAATAGGCTAACAAATTGGGCTAAGCAATGTGGCTTGGACGTCAATCCACATAAAACAGAACTAGTACTGCTTGCGTAGGGATATTAAGGGCAATCAAGTCCTGTTCAACGGATGCACTCAACGTCTTTCTGGACCTTCTTCCGATTGACCTCTTTATTAAATTTCAGGTGTCCTGCAATATCTTGAGACTCAAAGAAATAGGCTGCTGGAAACCTGATCCTACGGGCACTGCAACCAAACAAGCCTTATACCATCAGACATCCTATCCACAACCACCGATTACTGCATCCCTACCCTAGCACCTCAGAGAAGTTTAGAGTCTTGCTCCCGTCAAGCATCGACTGGGAGGAAGGCGATGTGACGAAAGACTTCGACACAACTATCTTCACAGATGGTTCAAAGATGGAATGCGGTGTTGGTGCAGGTGTCTTCTGTAAATCTCTTGAGATTTCAAAATCCTATAGACTTCCCGATTTTGCCAGCGTATTCCAGGCAGAATTGTTAGCGATAAGGGAAGCTTGTACAGCCCTTAAAAATGTCTTACAGAACCAAAATGTAGCTATACTAACAGACAGTCAGGCAGCTATTAAAGCCATTGATTCAGCTTTATCATCCTCTAAACTGGTCCAGCAATGCAAAGAGGCCCTCAAGGAACTTGATATGAGCGTCACTCTAATCTGGATATTCAGCCCTTCACAACTCACTGGCGGTGAGAGTATATGCTCCTCTTGGAGTTGTGAAGGGCAATATCCTGACCAAATACACATCAGAAGCAAATCATAGGTGGAGTAGTTTAACGAACTGCGTTATATCTAGGAAAATCTGGCCCTATGAGATATTAGGCCGTAAGTAGGAGAATAATACATTATATATAGGACTGTACGTGCGGAACATACATAATCCATTTTCAAATCCATTTAGAATCTCACGAGGTATGGTATCAAAACGGCGCACTCAGCGCTAATTGTGTCCTGCGCGAAAAAGGACAGCCATTTCTACCTACCTATGTACCATCCCTTCAAGAAGAAAGAAGAGAGACCCCTGGAAAACAATGCGGTACACTTCTATACAGACGGTTCAAAGACCGATTACGGAGTTGGAAGTGGTATCTATTCAGAACAACTGAATCTCAGTCTATCATACAGACTTCCCAATCAATGTTGTGTATTCCAGGCAGAAGTAATGGCGATTAAAGGAGCACTATCCTGGCTCAAAGAAAACGTTATATCTTGCAAGGATATACGAATCTTCTCGGACAGCCAAGCCGCTCTCAAATTTCTCGCGTCTATCTCCACAAACTATCAAATAGTCTACGACTATCGATCATCTCTGAATGAGATGACAGAACAGTTTATTATTCACCTCATTTTGGTGCCGGGCTACAGAGAGATCTCGGGAAATTACAAAGCCAATGAGCTCGCCAAAAACGGAACACTTCTGCCTACTGTTAGACAAAGACATAACATAGGAACACCACTTGCTACATGCAAATATCTTCTCAAACAATATGCTCTAGAATCAACAAATGCTAGATTGTCACAGGGTACCACCTGCCTAGCAACCAAGCAAATATGACCAAGCATAGACCTAAAACGATCAAATTGGGCGAAACAGCGTCGGAAACGTGCGCTAAAATTGTAAAAGTGCATGGTGATAGCTTTCTATATGGAATTTATAGTAGTTGCAGCCTCGTGAATCGACGACAGCGACGTCCGGAACGCGATACAGAACTAAAATCTTGTATATAGAAAAACTGACAGAGCCAAGACGGGACTACTCTCCAACCAAAAATTCTCGAGGCTGAAAATACTATAAATTCCATATACAAAGGTGATAGTGCTCTTAGTCATGCCCAGGTGTTTCGATGGCATAAAGAGTTTAAGGAGGGACGTGAAAGCGTGGAAGACGAGCCGCGGAGCGGGAGACCAGTCGAGGTGCGGACTGACACGAATGCGCAGCGTGTGCGCACCCTGATCCGTGAACATCAGCGTTCGAATGTTGGCGTCGGAAGAGGGAATGAACCGTGAAACAGTCAAACAAATTTGAACCGACGATTTTGGGATGAGAAAGTTGTGCGCGAAGATGGTCCCAAGGAACCGTCCCACACCGCCCTCAGCGTGTCCCAGTATTTGGCCTCTAAAGGGATCGCCGTGTTGCAACAACCGTCTTATTCGCCCGATATGTCACCCTGTGACTTTTTTTTGTTCCCTAGAACAAAATCGGTGGTCAAAGAAACCCATTTTGAGTCAATTGAGGACATCAGGCGGCCGTGACGAGGGTACTAGCGGACATCCCAGTCGAAGTGTTCCAGAAATGTTACGAAGCATAGAAAACGCGCTGGAATCGTTGTATAGCTGCCCAAGCGGACTAATTTGAAGGGGAAGGCAGAGTTGTAGAATAATTTTGAAGCATACGGTTTTATGGAATCAGTCTCATTACTTAATTGTCACACCTCGTATGTACATGTCCAGCACTCTCCATTGCAATAACTATCTCGGTAATCCCTTCTTCGATAGCATCTAGATAGTGGCTGTGGCAAGCTAACCTAACCCATGCCCTCAAAACTGACCCCTACACGACGAATTCAAAGCGCGCACAAGCATGTTCGGCAAACATGTTTGTCGTTTAGGGCTAGCTTTATGTTGTGTTTCCCAATTGGAAATTGAACCATGCGATTTCAAATGGGCTGTATCTCCTAAATTATACACCCGCAAAATATAATGTGCATGTACATGTGTCGAGCAAGATAATGACGAAAGAGAAGCAAGACCAGTCAATGAAGATTGCATAGAAGAGGTAGAAACAGCCATCCAAAAGCTACAAAATAACAAGTCCGCCGGGTTGTATGGCATACCAACGGAACTCTTTAAACATGGAGGAGGTGTTTTGATGAACCGCATGCACCAGGTCATCACCAAAGTGTGGGAGGAAGAATGCATGCCCACTGACTGGTCGATAAGCTCCATTTGCCCCATCTAAAAAAAGGCGATCCGATGTCATGCAAG
The DNA here is from genome assembly GCA_943590905.1 of Sphaerophoria taeniata. NCBI lineage: Eukaryota > Metazoa > Arthropoda > Insecta > Diptera > Syrphidae > Sphaerophoria > Sphaerophoria taeniata. The sequence goes on from OX016540.1 coordinate 4,222,438, forward strand.
AACTACGGTGGCATATCCCTGCTTAATATTGCATACAAGATCCTATCCAACGTACTGTGTGAGCGTCTTAAACCTTTCTGCAACACAATAATCGGCACGTACCAGTGTGGCTTTAGGCCAGGCAGAACAACGATAGACCAAATATTGACACTGAGGCAGATCCTGGAAAAGACCAACGAATTTCAAGTCGAAACCCACCATCTTTTCATCGACTTTAAAGCTGCTTATGATAGCATCCACCGCCAAGAGCTTATGATGGCGATGTCTGAATTCGGGATCCCGAACAAACTGATCCAGCTGTGCCGCATGACGCTAAACAATACGCATGCAGTGTGCAAATGGGTAACAGCTCATCCGAGTTATTCCAAACTTGCGCAGGGTTTAGACAAGGAGATGCGTTGTCATGTGACTTCTTCAACATAGTCCTGGAGCAGATAGTGCGCAAGGCAGGTGTGAGCTATGCGGACGACATAGACATCATCGGTCGATCCAAGAGAGCTGTGCTTGAGGCCTTCACAGCGATTGCAGAACAGGCGAAACTAGTTGGTCTTGAATGTGAAGTACATGTTATTAACAAACAAAGCAACATCTGTCCACCGCCTAGGACAAAACGTCACTGTTGGTAGCAGCAATTTCGAGGTAGTTAAGGAGTTCACCTACCTTGGAACAAACATCAATCCCAAGAACGACACCTTAGTGGAGATACGAAGAAGAATTACCCTAGCGAACCGCTGCTGCTTCGGTTTGGCCAAACAACTGCTTTCAAAACTCCTCACTCGAAAGACAAAGTGTCTGCTATACAAAATTTTGATTTTTGGAATTGACACTGGGCACTTTGGAAAGAAAAATTCTTCGACGGATGTTTGGTCCCGTATGCGACGATGCCGAATGGAGAAGAAGATACAACGGAGAACTGTGTGGGCTGTACCAGGATGTGGATGTAGTCCAGAAGGCCAAAAAAAGACGACTACATTGGCTCGGCCACATCGAGCGAATGGACGACAACGCTCCAGCCAAGAAAGTCTTCTCATCCCAGCCCCCAGGTTCGAAACGACAAGGAAGATATGTACTCAAATGGATGGGTTGGCTTTGCCGATCTTTACTTTTAATTTTCTTTCCTTTTTAATATAACAAGGAAGACCGAACCTACGGTACAAGGACCAAGTGACTACGGATGCCAGAGCGCTGGGTTTCGGTGACTGGAGAGTGCATGCGACATGCGAGGGATCGTTCACGATGGAAGGCTGCAGTATCTCAGGCTGAGATCCTTCATGTATTGTGAGCCGATTAAATAAGTAAGTAGCATGTGCAAATATGAAAAAACTAACCAACAAAAAACGCAAAAAATATGCATTCATTGAAAACCAAAATGGTTGAATTGCAAGAAAATTGATTTTATTCGGGTCTGTACTCTCAAATTTTACACTCACGAAATATGTTTTGTGTGAAATAATGAAAATAATGTAAAATATGAACTAATTAAGCTACAATACACGAAAAATATATTTATTTAATGCAAATAAAAATGGTGGATATGTACTCACATGGATGGGTTGGCTTTGCCGATCTTATTTTTAATTTTCTTTCCTTTGTAATAAATTATTCCTTTTCCGTTTGTTTTTCTTTACTTCTCAATATTTTCTTTTTAATTTATAGTCTTTATTTTCGCTTTCAAATTTTTAATTTCACTTTTTTTCGTCTATTTTTTATTTTTTCAAACTTCACTCACCTACTTTCTGAAATGGCATTCATATTTAAAGTATTACATCATCTTTTCTGAGCGACAGCTGCAGACGCGCCAAGTCGGAACGACGTGAGCTGAGACATTTGATTCCGCCAAGGTGGAACGACGTGAACTAAGACATTTGAATCCTTAAGGTGATTACACAACAATAATGCATTAAGGCTGGCACACATTGTTATTGAACATAAAATTGTATCGCTTCAGACTTGTTTTTCGCCGAATAGGAATCCGTGATTTAAGACAACTGATTTAGAGGGATAAATTATTTATAGAAGAGATTTATTAGGGAATTTTTTTTTTAAATTATTGCAGGTGCATTGGTTTTCAAATGGAAAACTGGAAAATTTCAAAATGGATTTTCGAATGGAAAATAGAAAGTTCTTGATGAAAATCTCGGAAAACTCATTGGTTTTCAGAGGGAAAATTGCATATTATTGCAGGTGCATTGGTTTTCAAATGGAAAACTGAAAAATTTCAAAATGGGTTTTCGAATGGAAAATAGAAAGTTCTTGATGAAAATCTCGGAAAACTCATTGGTTTTCAAAGGAAAAATTGCATATTATTGCAGGTGCATTGGTTTGCAAGTGGAAAACAGGAAAATTTCAAAGTGGGTTTTCGAATGGAAAATAGAAAGTTCTCGATGAAAATCTCGGAAAACTCATTGGTTTTCAAAGGGAAAATTGCATATTATTGCAGGTGCGTTGGTTTGCAAATGTAAAACAGGAAAATTTCAAAGTGGGTTTTCGAAGGGAAAATATAAAGTTCTTGATGAAAACCTCGGACATTTTATTGGTTTTCCAAGGGAAAATTGTTATTGGAGCTAGTAATTAGTAAAAGCGTATGAAACAAATGTTTTTTGAGGTATTTATTAGTTCTAGAAAAATATTTAACCCATCCGCATTTTTTTTTCCAAATATAGTTGTTATAATCTCTTGTAGTAAGCTATATCTGCTTAGCATAATAGTTTATACCACTTGCAATGAAATACATTCACTCTTACCACAAACGACATAATGTCTTTTCTCATGATTACTTTTATCGTTTGTGGTTAATGGTATTGCCGTTTGGAGGCAGAATCTTTGTCTTTTGTGTGAATAGTTCGGTTTATTCTACTACGGAACTGTTGGAAAAGGAATATAAATAATGCATTAAGGCTAGCACACACTGTTATTGAACATGAAATTGTATCGTTTCAGACTTGTTTTTCGCCAAATAGTTATCCGTGATTTAAGCAAGTAATTAAGAGGGATAATCTATATCTATATCTATATCTTTATATTATGTATATAAAAATGAAATCCTGTTCGTGTATGATCGAATAACTCATAAACGGCTGGACGGATTTGGCAAATTTTTTCTTTATTTTGTTCGTGTTAGTCTGTAGATGGTTCTTAGGGAAATTTTTTTTAAATTATTGCAGGTGTATTGGTTTTAAAATGGAAAACTGAAAAATTTCAAAATTGGTTTTCGAATGGAAAATAGAAAGTTCTTGATGAAAATCTCGGAAAACTCATTGGTTTTCAAAGGGGAAATTGCATATTATTGCAGATGCATTGGTTTTCAAATGGAAAACTGGAAAACTTCATAATGGATTTTTGAATGTAAAATAGAAAGTTCTTGATGAAAATCTCGAAAAACTCATTGGTTTTCAAAGGGAAAATTGCATATTATTGCAGGTGCGTTGGTTTGCAAATGTAAAACAGGAAAATTTCAAAGTGGGTTTTCGAAGGGAAAATAGAAAGTTCTTGGTGAAAAACTCGGACATTTTATTGGTTTTCCAAGGGAAAATTGTTATTGGAGCTAGTAATTAGTAAAAGCGTATGAAACAAATGAAGCGTTGAGAATAAGAAGGGGTTAAGTGACATATTTCGAGTTTCGAGTAATCTTCGTTTAAAGTTTATGGCTTATAACTTTTTTTCTGAAAGTGATGGAAATTTAGAAAAGGGTCATAAAAAATGCTTTAAAAAATAGAAATTTAGGTACAGCAAATCATTTTATTTAAATTCATTACAAAGTGTTGTTTTGGACAAAAAAAAGTACTTAGCACCTTTATTCATGAAGAATTATTTTTAATTTTTTTTTTTCCTTATGAAGGGGATAAGTAAATCCAGTAACCTTAAAAGATGAATAATATCCATACTAAGTAATAGGAAGATTCAATGAAAATTAGGTTATTCAATTTGTACCAAATTTTCCAGCAGAAGATAAGCTCAAGGAGGTGTACTGTGTCCTCTTTTATGGCTTTTGGTCTTTGGTTTTTTTTGTGAGCAGTTAACACCTTTTTGCAAAAAAAATAAACCCACTCAAAATTTGTTCTGGAATCTGGACTCATAAAAGTGTTAAGTGATTTTATCACCTTTATGCCATGCAAATGATAAAAAGAAGAATTTAGTTATCCCCTTTATTTAAGGCTAACTTTGAAACTAATGGGACTAGAAAAGAGCCAGTACGACCAAAATTTAAGTTGTCGCTTGCCGCCTTTATCTGCTGAAAAAAATAGAAAAATTCAAAAATGTCACTTAACCCCTTCTCATTCTCAACGCTTCAAATGTTTTTTGAGGTATTTATTAGTTCTAGAAAAATATTCAACCCATCCGCATTTTTTTTTTCCAAATATAGTTGTTATAATCTCTTGTAGTAAGCTATATCTGCTTAGCATAATAGTTTATACCACTTGCAATGAAATACATTCACTCTTACCACAAACGACATAATGTCTTTTCTCATGATTACTTTTATCGTTTGTGGTTAATGGTATTGCCGTTTGGAGGCAGAATCTTTGTCTTTTGTGTGAATAGTTCGGTTTATTCTACTACGGAACTGTTGGAAAAGGAATATAAATAATGCATTAAGGCTAGCACACACTGTTATTGAACATGAAATTGTATCGTTTCAGACTTGTTTTTCGCCAAATAGTAATCCGTGATTTAAGCAAGTGATTAAGAGGGATAATCTATATCTATATCTATATCCTTATATTATTATGTATATAAAAATGAAATCCTGTTCGTGTATGATCGAATAACTCATAAACGGCTGGACGGATTTGGCAAATTTTTTCTTTATTTTGTTCGTGTTAGTCTGTAGATGGTTCTTAGGGAATTTTTTTTTAAATTATTGCAGGTGTATTGGTTTTCAAATGGAAAACTGAAAAATTTCAAAATGGGTTTTCGAATGGAAAATAGAAAGTTCTTGATGAAAATCTCGGAAAACTCATTGGTTTTCAAAGGAAAAATTGCATATTATTGCAGGTGCATTGGTTTGCAAGTGGAAAACAGGAAAATTTCAAAGTGGGTTTTAGAATGGAAAATAGAAAGTTCTCGATGAAAATCTCGGAAAACTCATTGGTTTTCAAAGGGAAAATTGCATATTATTGCAGGTGCGTTGGTTTGCAAATGTAAAACAGGAAAATTTCAAAGTGGGTTTTCGAAGGGAAAATAGAAAGTTCTTGATGAAAAACTCGGACATTTTATTGGTTTTCCAAGGGAAAATTGTTATTGGAGCTAGTAATTAGTAAAAGCGTATGAAACAAATGTTTTTTGAGGTATTTATTAGTTCTAGAAAAATATTCAACCCATCCGCATTTTTTTTTCCAAATATAATTGTTATAATCTCTTGTAGTAAGCTATATCTGCTTAGCATAATAGTTTATACCACTTGCAATGAAATACATTCACTCTTACCACAAACGACATAATGTCTTTTCTCATGATTACTTTTATCGTTTGTGGTTAATGGTATTGCCGTTTGGAGGCAGAATCTTTGTCTTTTGTGTGAATAGTTGGGTTTATTCTTAATCTTAAATCTAGGAATACCATCGATTTTGTAGCTTGTGGTAATAGGTTTAAAAGTTAGTCTCAAATTATGCATATCAATGCGAATGATTTGTTATTTCTTTAACAATAATCGTTTTTATCTTTTGTGGCTAACGACTTTTCACTTGTGAGAGACGCTTTGGCCTCTTGAAGCGAAATATCTTTCACACTTGCCTTAAATTCCTAAATCTAGAAAGATAATCGATTATATAGTTTGTGACAAGTGCTTTGAGTGCTATTTGTGAATTACATTATATCAATTCAAATGATTTCTTTTTTCTTTAAAAACAATCGTTATAATCGTTTGCAGCTAACGACTTTTCGCTTGTGAGAGACGCTTTGGCCTCTTGAAGCGAAATATCTTTTACGCTTACCTCAAATTTCCAAATATTGAACCACCATCGATTTTGTAGCTTGTGGTAATAGGTTTAAAAGTTAGTCTCAAATTATGCATATCAATGCGAATGATTTGTTTTTTCTTTAACAATAATCGTTTTTATCTTTTGTGGCTAACGCCTTTTCACTTGTGAGAGACACTTTGGCCTCTTGAAGCGAAATATCTTCCACGCTTACCTGAAATTCCTAAATCTTGAACCACCATCGATTATGTAGTTTGTGGTTAATGCTATATGAGTTATTCATGAATTACAAAGAGTCTTTCGCACTGATTTGTATTTCCTTTTAAAATAAGGGATTTTACCTTTTGTAGCAAACACTTATATCTTCTGAGAATCGCTTTGAGCGTTTGCTATCAAGTACATTTTAACCCTTATCATTAAGAGCAAAATCTATACACATGATTGGTTATACCGTTTACAGTAAATGGTTTAAGATTTAATCACAAATTTCTGAAGGATGTTTGCAGTGATTGATTTTATCTATGAAGACAAGTGTTTTTTGCATTGTTAGCAATCAGTTTTCTCGGTTGAGATTGTTGATATTTGGTTTTGTAATAAATGGTAATGTAGTTATCGGGTAATAGATTATTCTCTTATAATCATCGGAGGACGCTTGTGCCTATGGGTTTTAGTAATAGTTTTAAACGATATTTTCATGAATTTCAGGTAAGACGATAAAGAATTAAAAATAAAGAGCTACTTGTCTACGGCAAGCGATAACTGATTAAAATAAACGCTATCCGTTTAGCCTAAGAGTTTCTTATATCATACTGCTTGCAGTTAGAGATTTTTTTTTTGAGTGTGAGATACTGCAGACTTCCATCGGGAACGGTCCCTTGCATGCACTATCAAGTCGTAAAAACCAACCGCTCTGGCATCCGCAGTCACTTGGTCATTGTACCAAAGGTTCGTACTTCCTTCTTGTCTCGAACCTGGGAGCTGCGAAGAAGACTTTCTTGGCTGGAAGACTTCGTTGTCCATTCGCTAGTCGTTTTTTCTTGGCTTTCTAGAATACATCCACATCTTGGTATAGCTCGTACAGTTCGCAGTTGAACCTTCTTCTTCATTCACCATTGTTGCCCACGTGATCGAAAATCCGTCGAAGAATTTTTCTTTCTAAAGTGCCCAGTATCAATTCCTCTTTTTTACTTATCGTCCAACACTCGGCACCGTAGTTTTGTTAAACCGAAGTATCAGCGGTTCGCTAGGGTAATTCTTCGCCGAACCTCCACTAAGTTGTCGTTTGTGGGATTGATGTTTGTTCCACGGAAGGTGAACTCCTTAACTACCTCGAAACGCTGCTACATTTTGTCCTAGGTGATGGACAGATGTTGTTTTGCTCGCTAATAGCGTGTACTTTGTTTTGTCTTCATTCACTGCAACCCCAAAGAGCTGCGCCTGTTCTTCAATCGCTAGGCCTCAAGCACAGCTCTCTTGGATCGACCGATGATGTTTATGTCGTCCGCATAGAATATGAAGATGGTGTTTTCCGTGCTCACACCTGCTTTGCGCACTATCTGCTCCAGAACTGTGTTGAAGAAATCACATGACAACGCATCTCCTTGTCTATAAGCCCTGCGCATGTTTGAAACAACTCCGATGAGCTTTTACCCATTTGCACACTGCACTGCGTATTGTTTGTTTGGGATCCCGAATTCAGACATCGCCATCTTAAGCTCTTGGCGGTGGATGCTATCATAAGCAGCTTTGAAGTTGATGCAAAAACTGTGGGTTTCGACTTGCAATTCGTTGGTCTTTTCCAGGATTTGAATCAGTGTGAATATTTGGCCCAAAGATTAAATAAGTAACAAGATGGGAAACTGACTTACGTTTCACTCCCTAGATTCCTCAATTTTCATTTTCTTTCATTTTATTTTCTTTCCTTGTACATGAAAAATATACAAACAAAAACAATATGGCAGGACAATATTTACTGTGTAAAAACACGCATACTTTCACAAAATTTATGGTCCAAACTGTGATAGTATTGGTAAAAAAACGCATACTTTCAAAGAAACTATGGTCCAAAATGTGATAGTATTGGTAAAAACGCTTGTAGGCATCTGTCATTTTGACAGCTTTGTTTCCCATCTCCTTACCATATATAATCTCTGATTTGGCCTATCGTTGATTTGCCTGGCCACACTGGTACGAGCCGACTATTTTGTTGCAAAACGGTTTAAGATACTCACACAATACGTTGAGTAGGATTTTGTATGCAACATTAAGCAGGGATATGCCTCGGTAGTTTTTGCATGACAAAGGATCACCTTTTTTGTAGATGAGGCATATGGAGCTTATCGACCAGTCAGTGGGCATGCATTCTTCCTCCCACACTTTGTTGATGACCTGGTGCTTCATTGACTTGTCTTGCTTCTCTTTTTTCATTGGCTCGTTCAACATTATGCGCAAAGTTCCCTAAAACATCACCTAAATATTCACTATGGCGTATACTTGTTTTTTTTTTTTTTATTCATCAAGAATGTCCATTTGCCGTGGTCTGAATCCTTGAAATCTTCCAAACAGCATATTTCTATATTAAAATACAGTTCCATTCTATTCCTCCATAAATACAGGTCAGGCGTTGACTGTAGTCCCTGGCATTCTCTAAATATAGGCCCATTGAAAACACCGAGTGCATTTAAAAATTAATTATAACAATTTTATGTAGATTTATCTGGTTTTTTGTGAACCCTTCAGCATTAATATTTTTCTTTTTAAATATGCAATGAAGCAACGACCATGAACGAATGGGTGAAACTCATTTCATTTCTTAACCTTAAAAGTCTCACTTCAATGATTAATTTCCAACAATTTCAAACCCATGAATATTAATGCCACAAAAATAAAAAGTAGTCAGCTCAGACATAGGCTGCTGTCATCATAACGTAGATGAGTGTCCATCTCAGACAAGTGTCCTTTTAATTAATACTCAAACGAAACCCACGTTTTTCGCATTATACCTTTTTTTGTTTTGTCTAGTCCTTGTGATTATGGAAAATAAAATGGTCCCAAATGGAAAGGATACAAACTCATCCTGCCATAATTTACCTGTCTTCAACTTGTAGCAGTCAAAAGGTGCCTAAAAGGGGGTGGTAGCTGAGGATCAAATTGATTTCAAAATTCGAATTTCCAGTGAAAAGATAAAAACCTATTCAATTGATTTTAAGTGCTTTTTCATATCCAATTCCATTTGCTGTAATAGTCAGCCTTTGAAATAACAATATCTCTGTTCTGTCAATGATATCCATTATTTCGGAAAAAAAATTAAGACATCAATTGGCGACAGACATCAGTAATTTTCCACTTAAACCCCAAAGTTTAACACAATTAAATTCACTTTCGCTTTAGCCTTCCCGCTCCTCTAAATAATGACAACTAAGCCGCAAGATCCTTCCAATTAACACAACAAACTGAGTTGAATACAAACATCCACAACCAACTTGAATACGATAACGACTAAGCAGATATTCATTCTATAATAGCAATATGAAAATCAAACGAACAAAAAAAAAACACAAATCGAAAGGACAAAAAAAACTTATGGTAATTTGATGTTGCTTCAGGACAAAACCCGCGAAGTGAGATGGAGACAAGATGTCCTTCCACTTTCTTTATTTTCGCCCATAACATAATTATACGAAGACGACACAAGAAACAATATTGAACTGGAGGCAAAATTAATTGCATCAATTAAGGACGATAAGGAAAGCTGATATCCTTTAATTTAACGGTGTTTGTTTTCTGTTTATCCTTGTTCTTTATGGTAATTGGATCGCTGTTGTTGATTTTGAACAAGAAAATAACAAAAAACAGGCTATTGATTATTTTTATAACTTCTCGAATGAGACAGTGGCAGAAGCTTTTCAATTTTTGTTCAGACAAATATTTATTCTTGTCCTCAAAGGACATTGAGGGCCGCAATCTACCCTTGAATTATGAATTAAAAACTTTAGGAAACAAGCAAACAATAAGGCATAAACCCATGCAACAAATGCAACAATTATTTCTGAGAAAATACGAGTTCTAGGAACTTAACCGTAGAGCACCTTCATTAAACAGGCACATCGATCGTTTGTGGTCTCATAGGCTTTCGTTTTGCAATTCTGTTAATTACCCACAAAAAAATCTACTGAAGCATGAAATTAAAAGGTATAAAGAACATTTGCATTTAATTTTAAAATCAAGGAGTTTGGTTTCCAGGGGTAGATTTTTAGGGTGGAAAGTTCATAAAGTTGGTCAAGCTCCTGTATGTGTGAGTTTGTTTGCTGGTAAAAATCCACTTGAATGTAATTATTGAACAAATTGAATTTCAAGTGAATTTTAAATAAAATTTCAATAAGTTAAACATCATCGTTTTTTGACGTTTGCACAATGGACATGGGCTTTGGTGCTTCATTAAAAGTTTGGTTTTAATTAAATTGAAACTGCAGGATAAACTATTTAAGTAAATTATTTTGCAATTCATGTAAACGATAAGGTTTTTTTTTCAGTCAATTATTTTGAATTTTTTCGGACACGTATCCTTTCGTTGGAAGCTATCTTCCTGTCATTTTCAGTTGAATATTCTGGTGGAGCCAATTTACTAGTCACATGTTGACAGAGACAAAAGTCTCTGTATTGAGATGAGGTAGAAGGTACGAGCCCATCAAGGCCATACTACAAAACATCAGTATAATATGTGTACACGCCCGATGATGCTGAGTAGTCTAGCAAAGAGGATTTTTACGATCTCCTGGATAGAGCCTACGGAAAGCACAGCCTCCACGAAGTTACAACAGATAACAGCTACCGACTAACCGACCTTGCTGCAGCTCGTAACTAGGTAACTAAGCACTAGGTTTCCAAGACGAAAGATCTACACAACAATCTGGCAATCTCCGGATGGTCGAACCACCAATCAAATCGACCTTGTGCTTATTGGCGCAAGGCACGCATCGAACAACTTGACCTCGAAAAGTTATGTGCCGTCTCTTCTTTTAAAGATGGAAGCAACTAGCTTCAAAAAATAAAACTTGTAATTTGTGACAGAAAGATGTTGTTTTTCGTTTTTATTTTCAATTAAGAGTCACATTGCCCTCCAAAACCCGATCAATTAATAAGCTTCTAGTTTCAGAACACAGGCTCTTCTAAACAGTGAAGGAAACCTAGTCACCGAAGCACATGGAATTGTAGATATTTTCAAGCAGCACTTCCAACAGCTGCTGAATGCGCATAATGTCGAGCGAGCCAATAAAGAAAGAGAAGCAAGACCAGTCAATGAAGACCCAGTCCCAGCCCCAGCACAGAAGAGATAGAAAGAGCCATCCATAAGCCATACCTGCGGAACTCTTTAAAAATGGAGGAGGTGATTTCATGAACCGCATGCACCAAGTCATCAAAAAAAACTGTGGGAGGTAAGCTCCATATGCCCCATCTACAAATAAACTACCGAAACATATCCCTGCTTAATGTTGCATACCAAATCCTATCCAGCGTACCTACACTCAAAAATTTTCATGCATAAATTGTACCAAAATATGAGTGAATCGTACGAATTTTTTTCGTAGTTTTCAGCCACGAATAAATTCGTACAATAAACTCATATTCGTATATTAAATAAGGAGCTTTGTTCATTGCACGAATGGAATGACAATATTTACGTTTCCTTTCGTACATTTACAAGTAGCGTTAGTACATTCTACTAATATTTCGTACTATTTACCCTCAATTTGTAAATTAACAGAGAGCATTAGTATATTCTACTAATACTTCGTACTATTTATTCCCCATTTGTAAATTTACAAAGAGCGTTAGTTCATCCTACAAATACTTTATACTACACTAGTCAAAACAATTAAAGGAACACTTGAAAAAACTCAAAAATGGAGTGGATTTTTATAAGGCTGTATCTCAGTAGAAAAAAGTCGGATTGAAGTGAAGTAAAAAGTTTTTCAAAGGTTATCATTTTTTCTTTTCAAATTATTTTGAGTTAAAAAAGTACCGTTAGTCGTTTTTGCTTGAGCGAAAAAAATGTTCACTCAATTTCAAAATCGAAAAAAAAACTAAACTTTGAGGTTTCATAAAATGAACGGATATTTTTTTTCAATCCAACCAATCTAAGATTCAATTTGAGAATTTTGTTGGCTATAATTCACTGTTTAGTTCAGATCGCTACGATTTTTTTTCTAATCAAAAAATGGGTTTACATGCAAAAACACAATTTTGACTTTGGACCCTAATAACTCTGCTAAATATTGACTTACAATAAAAATAAAGGCAGATTTGAAAAATTTGTTAAATTTTCTACACAAAAACATTTTGAAAAAATAAAAATTATGCTTTTTTCAATTTTTTCTATCAACTTATAAAAGGGTCTAAAATATGCATTTTTCAACTTTTTCATAAAAACTACCGTTATTTTGTGCTTTTCAGTGATACAACTAATCTGAGGCTTAATTATTAAAGCTCATAAAATTTCCTTGATTTTGGTGAAAATTTCACATCAATACGATTTACCGTTTCTCTGTTTCGATCAATCAAACTTACGACACACTTTTTTTCAATTTTAAGGAAAGCTTTGTTTTTTCTTATTTTTCTGTTCTTTTGAATTTGTTTATTTTTTAATTTTTTTTTTATTTTGTTCATTATCATTATGACTTTGTGAAATTCGGACGAATTTTCATCAAAATCAAGGAAATTTGTCCGAATTTCACAAAGTCATAATGATAATGAAAAAAATAAAAAAAAATGAAAAAATAAACAAATTCAAAAGAACAGAAAAATAAGAAAAAACAAAGCTTTCCTTAAAATTGAAAAAAAAGGATTTCGTAAGTTTGATTGATCGAAACAGAGAAACGGTAAATCGTATTGATGTGAAATTTTCACCAAAATCAAGGAAATTTTATGAGCTTTAATAATTAAGCCTCAGATTAGTTGTATCACTGAAAAGCACAAAATAACGGTAGTTTTTATGAAAAAGTTGAAAAATGCATATTTTAGACCCTTTTATAAGTTGATAGAAAAAATTGAAAAAAGCATAATTTTTATTTTTTCAAAATGTTTTTGTGTAGAAAATTTAACAAATTTTTCAAATCTGCCTTTATTTTTATTGTAAGTCAATATTTAGCAGAGTTATTAGGGTCCAAAGTCAAAATTGTGTTTTTGCATGTAAACCCATTTTTTGATTAGAAAAAAAATCGTAGCGATCTGAACTAAACAGTGAATTATAGCCAACAAAATTCTCAAATTGAATCTTAGATTGGTTGGATTGAAAAAAAATGTCCGTTCATTTTATGAAACCTCAAAGTTTAGTTTTTTTTTCGATTTTGAAATTGAGTGAACATTTTTTTCGCTCAAGCAAAAACGACTAACGGTACTTTTTTAACTCAAAATAATTTGAAAAGAAAAAATGATAACCTTTGAAAAACTTTTTACTTCACTTCAATCCGACTTTTTTCTACTGAGATACAGCCTTTTAAAAAACCACTCCATTTTTGAGTTTTTTCAAGTGTTCCTTTAATTGTTTTGACTAGTGTATTTACTCCCTATTCGTAAAAACAGCATAAGCATTAGTATATTCTACCAATACTTCGTACTATTTACCTGCCATTCGTAAGTTTACCAGAAGCATTAGTTCATTTTATTAATACTTCGTATTATTTACTTGCCATTCGTATGTTAACCAGAAGCATTAGTTCATTTTACTTATACTTCGTACTATTTACCCTCCATTCGTACATTCAACAAGAGCATTAGTTCATCCTACTAATACTTCGTACTATTTACCTGCCATTCGTAAGTTTACCAAAAGCATTAGTTCATCCTACTAATACTTCGTACTATTTACCTGCCATTCGTAAGTTTACCAAAAGCATTAGTTCATTGTAATAATACTTCGTACTATTTACTTACCATTCGTAAATTTACCAAAAGCATTAGTTCATTGTAATAATACTTCGTACTATTTACTTACCATTCGTAAATTTACCAAAAGCATTAGTTCATTGTAATAATACTTCGTACTATTTACTTACCATTCGTAAATTTACCAAAAGCATTAGTTCATTCTACTAATACTTCGTACTGTTTACTTGCCATTCGTTAGTTAACCAAAAGCATTAGTTCATTGTACTAATACTTCGTACTATATACTTACCATTCGTAAGAGCATCGCAGTCGTTTGTTTTGAGATCGTGGTTTTTTATAATACAAAATTGTAAAACAGCCTCGACCAAAACTTTCCGCAAGTTGTCTGTTAATTTGGGTGTCCTATTAAATTTCTTCAAATACAACTTACCTACTCGTTCTTTCTGTCATCAAATACTTAGCACTCTTAGCACGTTTTTTATGTTATTTTTATTTTATTTAAAAAAAAAACTCACAAACCAAACTAAACACGATCAAAATCACAACCAAAATGCCATGATTTAAAAACAATGACGCAATCCGATTCGAGTAGCGGCAATGTACTAATGCTCTTGGTAGATGTACGAAGTATTAGTAGAATCTACAAAAGCTATTGGTAAATGTACGAATGGAGTGTAAATATTACTTAATAATAGTACAATGTACTAATGCTCTTGATAAATGTACGTATGGAGTGTAAATAATACGACGTATTCGTAAAATATACTAATACTCTCGGTAAATATACGAATGAAGGAAAAATATTACGAAGTCATTAGTAAAATGTACTAATGTTTCGCTTAGTGTTAGAATGGAGGAAAAATAGTACGATGTATTAGTAAAATTTACTAATGCGTTTGGTAAATATACGAATGGAGGTTATGATATACGAAGTATTAGTAGAATATACAGATAAAGAAGTTGCATTCTACTTATAATGAGTAAATCCTACGAATTATTCGTAAGGTCAATTTTCGAGACTTAATTTTTTACGAATATTAATTTTGCTTCGTACATGTAACAAATGCATGAGTAAATCTTACGAATGAATTTGGAATAATTACAAAACCATTCGTACACGATGATTTACGAATGATTTAGTTCAATACACGAATAAATTCGTACAATGTACTCATATTTTTGATTTACGAATAATATTAGTACATAGAACGAAAAAATTCGTGTATTTTACCAAAAATTTAATCAAAATTTACTAATACATTCGTAATTTTCGTATTACAGAAAAGCTTCGTACAATCTACGAATATTCGTTCAATGTACGAATTTTTCTCGTACGAATGCTATTCGTAGCAATTTTACTAATAAAATTTTTCAGTGTACTATGTGAGAGTCTTAAAAAGTTCTGCAACACAATAATTGGCACGAACCAGTCTGGCCTTGGGCCAGGCAGAACACCGATAGGCCAAATATTCACACTGAGACAAATCCTGCAAAAGACCAACGCATTTCAAGTCGGAACCCACCATCTTTTCATCGACTTCAAAGCTGCTTATGATAGCATCGACCGCCAAAATCTTATGATGGCGATGTCTGAATTCCGCCGCATGACGCTTAACAATACGTTGTGCAATGTGCACAAGCCATTTGATAAAACATAAAAGAATGAAAAATGTTTTGGTCAATGCTAAATTCAATCATGCACACGAGACAAATCGAAAAAAAAACACCATTTATCTCTGGATTACCTCATCTATTTGGTAATTTTGATACCAATAGACGGTGTGAATCGAGAGAGGCAAACATCTATTGCTCGTTGATAATGCTGGCAGCAATCGCGCTGTGTTGTTGTTTCTTGGTTTCGGTTTTTTTCGTTCTCTTTTTTGTGTTTTTATTTTTTCCATGTTCGATGTCTGCTGGGAACTTGCATCAAACTGAGGGAACTCAACAGCTTGCTAACAACTTCCCTCCAATTTCGATAATCATTCAATCATCTCCTATCTTTTAAACGTTGCGTTGCAAGCATTCAAGAAACTTTTTCTTTCACCGACATAAATTCAAAAATTTAACTTTAAACAAAAGAACAAAATCCAAGAGCTAAATAATTCTTTCCCTCTTTATTTCACAAAATTGATAAGAAAATGAAAACAATCTCCACATAGAGGGAGGTTAATTAATGTCCGCAAGGCGTCATTAACCCAACATTTTCCATGAATATTAACCCCTTGCATATCTACCCTGACATATTCAGTCCTTTGAAGCTTAAAAACTGATTTTAAAATTCACATGCCTACACCAATGAAATTCCTCCCAAAAAAGTGAATAATCTTAAGCCAAATTTTTAAACATCTACAATTTCCTGAATTTTCCTTAATGAGCGGTTCATTAAATTGTTGCGTTTTTGTTCGAATTCGGATATAACCTCCTGGCAGTTGAAATATTAAAGAAAATTGCTCTTTTCATTTTAACGCGCGCCGCACACAATTTTTATGAGGGAATATCAAAAATTATTTAAAAAGGAGTCATGTAGCAGATAAAAGCGTTTGCAATTGTGTATGTTAATTCCTTTAATGGGAAAAACGAGGTACAGACACGAGGGCACAGTTAAAATAATAAAGACAAGCAAACTGCCATTTTAATGGAAAGAAAATCGTATTATGAACCTCATTTTTGGCGTTTTTTCCTGTCGGTTCGGCGAATTATTCTTTAAAGGAAGAGTTTCTGTTATCTGCGTGATGCCATAATAAGGATGTACCTACATATTATAATGTAGCAGAATGCCTCATTTGAAATGATTCCATTGAATGAGTTGAATGGGGCGGTCTGAGAAAGGGATTCATTTTCATTAAATACATGCATAATAGATTTTTTTTGTTGAGGAAAGTCGGAGGATCTGATTTCGGTTTTTTTTTTTTAATAGCCTTGAATTTTTTGCCGAGTGTGTTGTGGTCGTGTTTTCGATGTTACAAGCTCTTGTTGAAGGGATAAAAATTGTTAACTGAAAACAATTTTCAATTTTCAATTTTTTCATAGGAATCCTGTCCGGAATTGGATTTTTTGTTTTTTGATTGCTTTCTGTTTTGTCCATGTCGTTGTATGTGCCACCATGCTTATTCTACTTAAACCTTAACCCTAAACCCTTTAACCAAAAAGGTATGTAAGCCGGCCAAGCTCAAAACTCCACCCGGACTACTCATTGTCAAGTGCTGACTGAAGCCACCAGAACTGGTTCTCCTGCTTCACCCTGTCAACTAGTTCCCCTTCGGACATAGCCCTACTAAACCGAAGGAGCTCTGCTCTCCGTCTTGTGTGAGGACGTCCCGATTGTAAAAGAGCCGCCGGCTGGTCCACGGTTCTTCGAATGCCGTGGTAGATTAGCGGCACGCACCGCAAATCTATCCTGTATCAGGCCGCACATGTCTTAATTGAAAAATGCCTTTGGTGTGATGAGGCCTCTTAACTGCGCACTGTAATAATATTCGTCGTTCGCCCCAATGATCAGATTATTCGTCATGTCTGTGATGCTTTTTTATTTATTGCTGAGGTAAGCTCAGGGTGTCCAGGGTCGATCCCAAAGAAAGCAAATAAAGCTTGGGTCGAAAAGTCTCAAACTTGTTTGTTTATTGTTCTTATTTTTGGTTGCGGCGATTTAAAGCAAAATTTGTAACGCTTCGTTACATGTCATAGCTCTCGCAATGTGACCCCGAAGAAGTTTTATTTGCCAATAGTAATGTATACAAGAATCAAGAAGATTCCGGCGTCCGATACAAACCGAGACAGCGCCGAAGACACTGACTCCCGAACACCCAAATCTTCTCCATTTGAGATGGTGCAACATTGAACCACACTGGACAACCATAAATCATCATCTGCCGTATGAGGGCCATGTAGCAAATTACCTTCACTCTGGTGTGAAGCCGACTGCTGTGAAACGCCCGTTTGGACAGAGCGAAGGCTCCTCTGGCCCTGGCTTGTGCAGCACCTATGTCTATTCGAAATATAAAGACACTGATCCAGCAGGATACCGAGATACTCCAACTCACTTTTGCTCATCAATTGCTGTCCGTGCGGCCCAATGATGACCATCTTGCGTCAGTTCTTGTGCGTATCCCCCGAGGCTATAGCCAACGGAGTCCGGAACAGAATTTTCTCGCATTTCTGGACATTTATTTTCAGTTTCCAGTCATTGAAGTATCGCTGAAATCTTTTCGAGGTTCTAATGTCTTAGACCTTTGGAGCAGTTCTGTACGCATTTAGATCGTCGGCATACGCAATTGCCCAGGAAAGGCTATCAATCAGATCGCTGGTGTAAATTTTGGAGAGAATCGGCAAATTAACCGCTCCCAGTTGCAGATTTTTAATTTCAAAGGTTGTGGTAGAAGAAACACTGCCACTTTTGACAACAAACTTCGTTCCGTTGAACATATCATAAAGCACATACAATAATGGTTTACTGATGCCTAGCCTGGTGAGTTTTATTGGATATCAGAAACGAACTTAGACGCGGCATGAATGGTGTCATGTCCCGCCTTGAACCCGAACTGATTATCCGGAATTATCGTGTTGTCCGCAGCCCACTCAGTCAGAGCCCTATTGATGATATTTTCGAATTCCTTGCTGATGCTCGGTAGAAGACTTATCGACCGAAGATTTGACAGATAGGAGTTGTCCTTTCCCTTTTTCGGGAGAGGATGAACCACAGCTGTCTTCCAACTCTCTGGACAATATACATTGTTCAGCGCGTTTTTTAACAGAGTGGTGTAGATATCTATTGCTTCAATCGATAAGTGCCTTAGTACAATGTTGGATATACCATCGACACCTGCTGACTTCTTATTCTTTATTAAATCGAAGATGAGCTGGAGCTCTACCTTCGTTACTAACAGAGGACTTGCTTCCGTTTGCTCGGCGACTATGGCGTCTGCCAAAATGTCGGTCATTGAACCGCCTGAATGCAGACATTAAGCTTATACACTAGCTAAAAAGCAGCTCCCACTGTCTCCACTTTCTCCTACGGCGACTGCTTTCTCAGGATCAATTTGCACTGTCAAGAGTACGTCTCTGTTCTCTATCGTTCTCTGGAGTTTCAGGCAGGGAAGGTTGTTCTGATAATTTTTTCTAAATATCTTATTGATCTGCGGAAACATACTCGGGACGCTAGAATTAACGGCCCGAATCTGTAAAAAAAAAACTGATAGATAGTCTGCAGTTTTCTTTAATCAGTTGATTGGTGTTTTTGATTGACGCCTTCAATGCCCTAATCTCCAGGTCGTATGGGTCCGTGAAACGTCTGTACAAGTCAATCAGTCCACTTTAAACTTAAATTCATTTTGTTAATAAACATAAAGTTATAGTTTAAACAAATATAGCCATATCCCTATGGCTTTTACAATATGGATCTAACTGATTTATCTAAAAAGCAGTTGCGCTTACATAGCATAATTTTGAATGAAAAAATAGTGCTTCGTTCTCCATGATTCTCATCATTTCGAGTCTTCTTAAATTCTGTTTAGAAAAGGTGTATGGCTGTTTTAAGGGTCGGAATAGGTATCAAATGCCGATTTCCTTAATTCTGATAATTTTGATTGACGAAAAGGAGTAGATTTTCATAAAAAGAATAATTTTTGGCGGGAAAATGGTGTTCAGGCTTGCATGATTTCGGCTTGACAGCACTGGGCAACCGATATCACACCTTTAAATCTATCTGAAACAATTTATCTCCGATTTAGCTCTCCACAGAACATTAAGAACAACTTCCAGCTCATTTACATTCTCAAAAAAGGCAACGTCAAGGACGTTAGTCGATTACATTCCTGTGAGTAAATATTTGAGTCCTTTTTTTGGTGTCTCTTAAAAATCAGTTTCCCCAAAAATGTTCATTAAATTTTCCCTCTTTCAAAAACTTGTTCACACATTTTTGTGTGGAGTGAAGGTTGGTTAACTCCTGTTTAGCGATGTTTAATTGCAAAACATTTTATAGGTTACCCGGCGCATAGCAAATTAATTTCCTTTGTGTGTTAACTCTTCGCGTGGACTGGATGGAATTTTTAAGTTTTCTATGTCGCTTTTGAAATCAGTTTCATTGAAATATTTTCGAAAAAGGTATTTTCCGTGATCATCAAAGTAAAAATTATTGTTTGCTATTGTACATAAATTATTATTGACTATGATTTTAATTGGAAATTTATCAAAACGAATAAAAGAATATAAACAGCTTCCAGACTTCATCTGCGAAGTTTCTCTAAAGGCAAACCATAAAAAGTTATTAAATCACGCAAAATATGCTTCTTCGCTATAGCTAACATGTTCCAAAGGAATGTGTGCAATTTTTTCATCGTCAATAACAAAGTTTTATTTTTTTTTTTATTTGCAGAGCTCCTCCTAATAATATTCAACTATAAAATAAATACCATGAGGATTTTTGTTTGGTTTGAAGAACCCTCGAAAAAAATCTCTTCCAGTTTATCCTGCGAGAATGTTATTTTCAAGAGGAATAGTTGGAAGAATTCTATTATGAAACTCTCAGTTGTTGTTATGTTTCTTTTCGCTTTTATTCATTGTCTGTGTTTGCATTATTATGAAGTTTTGCGAAAAAGTTTGCTTGAAAATATCTCGTTAGAGGAGGACAACAAAAAGCAAAAAAAAGCAAATGTTGAACGCACAGAGAAAATTACTGGGATTGCAGAAAAATAATTTCCAAATTTTGCTATTTAAACTTTCTGTTTGTGTTTTGAGAGTTGGATTTTTTTTTCGTCGCTCCGGGATTCCAGGAAAAAGAAAAACTAAGTGGAACGAGATTTTGTACCTTGCTCCGAATTATTATGTTGTCTGGGTGATGAATAAGAGGTTTGCATCTTCTTTTGTGTTTTGAAGAAATTACATGGTGTCATGCGTCTTATTCAAAATCATTACTGAGAAAGTTTTGCCACCGCTGAGATAAGAGACGGTGAAATTGAAATAATTTTAATCAGATCACTGCCTTGGTAACATGCTATCAGTCAAAAAATGACGCGTTACACCCTCGTCTTGAACTAAATGTGACTACAGACAATGTATACTTCAATTCAATTGGACCTTAACTTTTCTGGCAAGGTCAGTGTCGCTGAACAGCTCGTACAGTTCTTGATTGAATCTTCTTCTCCATTCTCCATTTATGCAGACTGAACCAAAAATCACTCGAAGAATTTTTCTCTAGAAGCAGCCCAAAGCGTTTTCGTCCGATGTTGGCATAGTCGAAGTCTCTGCACCAAACATTAGGGCCGGTATGATGAGGACTTTGTACAGTGACACACGAGTTGCTCGAAATCTAATCAATTGGCAAGAGTGATCCTTCATTTAATTTCAACTCTGTTGTTGTTGACTGAGTTTATAGCAGATCCTAGGTAGACAAAGCCCTTTACTACCTCGAAGTTCAATCTGTCTACACTGAAGTTGGCTTCAAGACGTCGATGTTGGTTGTCCTTTCTTGTTGACAGCATTAATTTGGTCTTGCCCTCGTTAACCGCTAGACTCAGCCTCCGTCTCAAGACTCGACTGTGTTCTTCCAATCATGTCAATGTTGTCTGCGTATCGCATGACAGCGCATCGTCTTGTCTGAAACCTTTTTTGACATCAAAAGCGTCCGTAAGGTTTTTTCTGACCATGATGGAACAGCGTGAGTTTTCCATCGTCATCTTACACAGAAGGACGAGTTTTTCTGGGATGCCAAAACTAGACATTGCTCTATATAGTTGGTCTCTATAAACGCTGTCATACGCGGCCTTGAAATCGATGAAAAGGTGGTAGTCCTAAGTCTTCTCCTAGTTCTGCCGTAGACTGAATATTTGATCGATGGTGGACTTTCCGGGTCTGAAGCCACACTGATACCTTATCAGGTTGTTGACGAAAGGCGTTAAACGTTCACACAACGCAGCAGACAAGATCTTGTAGGCGATGTTAAATACCTCTGTATAGTTGGTGCAGTTCGGGGAATCTCATTTCTTGGGGATCGAGCATACGATGGTTAGGTTCCATACGTCGGACATGATTTCCTTCGACCAAATTTGGAGATGAGCTGGTGCATGCTCCTAACCAAATCATCTCCAGTTGCTTTGTACAGTTCAACGGTTCGATTGATGTTTAGATATCGCTATCTTCACTTCGTCAATGTCGGGTGGGTGGAATTGATGGTCTGATCCACCCCAAATTCAATGGTTCTGTATATAACTGGCGTAATTTTGCTCATCATTGCTATTATACAGCTTGGACAAGTGGTGTTTCTAAATCCTCAGCACTGACTGTGGTTCGACTACGATATTCCCATGATGGTCTCTACAGCCCTCGGTTCAGGGTGTAAAACCTCTGGTAGTTTGTTTACCTTTTTCCGGAATAGCGCATTTTTTTTTTTCTAGAAAAGATCTCGCATCGCACGAACCTTCACTTCCGGTGTCAAGTATTGTTTCCATGGTCTTCTTTGTCCTTACTTCAATTCAATTCAATTTTTTCTTTATTGTAAGCAATACACTAAAACAATGTCTTTTATAGTATTTGTACTTTGGTTGAAACAATTAAAGTGTAGTTTGATTCTATATACAATGATAATTCTTAGGTTGCTTATAGCTTCTTTTTTTTTATTTAATTTAATAAGACTTTTCCTCTCTTCTTCTTTCCTATTTCCCTCTTAGCATCCTAGTTGTTAGAAAAATGTTTAAAAACCTCGGTCTTGAAATTTACTGCATCCGTTATCCTCTTAATGCTAACTGGCAAAGAGTTAAAAAGGCGAATGCTGTGAACAAAGAACAACCGTGAGGAGTTTAGATATCTAAAAGTTGGAATAACTAGATTATTTGTTCTTGACGATGTACAGAACTAAATTTTTTCATAAAGGTACTCAGGTGTTCTTGTGTGAATAATTCTGTGGATACAAGATACAAATACGTAAATTTACGTATTCGACCATAGTGCACTTAAGAATTTTTTTACTAAAAGCAGAGATATGGTCATATCGTCGAATACCATAAACGTAGCGAGTCATGTCATTAACCGCCACACGTAGTTTGTGCTCAGATAAAGAATCCAGCTTCGGATACACGACTTCAGAAAAGGAAATGATTGGTACGAGTAGAGTTTTCATAAGGCGAAGTTTTGTTTCTTGAGGAGTAAAAGAATTAGATACCCACAGTTTTCTTAGAGTTCCATAAATAGGTGCAATGACAGAATTTATATGGTCTCTGCAAGAGAGATCCCTAGAGATTTTGAATCCAAGACTGGTCACGGAATTTACAAAACTAACATGGGCACTATGCAAAGTAATCGAAGGTAGATCTCTATGGTTGTATGTCTTCTTAGAAATTAATAGGGCTTGACTTTTATTGGGATTGAGCACTAGACCGTTTTCCTTAGCCCAGTTAGAGATTCTCTCAAGATCTTCATTAACGCGAAAGACAAGATCCTCTATTAAACCAATTCTATGTGAGAGATAAATTTGTATATCATCTGCATACAAATGAAAAGAGACGTGCTCACAAACCGAAGGCAAATCGTTGATAAAGGCACAAAACAAAATTGGACCCAGAATAGAGCCTTGTGGCACGCCCATCTTCAAGTACGTATGTGCTGAAAATTGTTTCCAACACACACACGCTGAGTTCTGTTACACAAATAACTACCAATGAGACGAACTTTGCATAAAAAATTAATTTTTCGACCAGCTCTCATCTAATTTCTTTAATTCAAGCCGACCAAGCTTAAAGCCAGTTTTAATTTTATAACCCAAATATCCATTGAAAGTGAATTTCTTCTTCTCTCAAAAAGACATTCTCATTTCTATTCAAATCAGATATCAAAGCCTTGAAATGACTCTGAATAGCAACATAAAAATTCGAACTTAAACAACCCTCCTCCACATCCTCTCTCCACACTTGTCTTTTTGAACCAAAATTAGCGATTCAAATAAGAACTTAATGCCTGCAGCAGCGACCGAAAGGTACTCCCGAACTTTCCATTGAATATGATTTTTCTTATGTTCCCCACACGGCAAACTTTATACATCCATGGACACGGATCCTTTGGGATTTCCGAAAAAAGAACATATAAATCCGTCCATTCAGATTTTTTCTTTTCTCACTGAGATTTATAAATATTCTCCAGTTCCATTCTGGGATAACCTACATTATTTTATTCGCAAAAAAAATCCTTACTCAAGCGCCCATAGTGCCCCAGAGGTATGTACCAGTACCTCTCTACCTGCCTTGGCTACACACGCTGGCTGGTTCCATACATAAATATAATAACTTTTTCGCTCTTAAAACCATTAGAACATGCATACCAAAGACAGTGCTAACAAAAAACGAAAAATGGTAAAAAACATAAATTGTATAATTTAATATACCCAAAAAACTTTTTCCAATGCATCTTCTTTCGTTTCGCAAACTTCGCACGTTGCATGTATTAATTTCAAGGCTTTTAGCTCTCATCTCACAGTCCAAGATTTTTCCTACTGCTTTTGAACAGAACTGATGCAGAGGGACACAGCCTTATGAATATTTCATACGAACAAAAAAAAAAGTAAAATTGAAGAAAAAATAACTAAGAGCAAAAAGTGGCCGTAGTTGCAAGCAGCTAGAATAGTGAAACACAAATTTTTCCTTATACTAGCTGGGAAGACTGTTAGGAACTTTTATGGTTTCACAATAAGAAACAATTTAACTCACAGCGGCAAATTGAAATTCATCTACAAGAAACCAAAAAATTAAGGTTCGTTTTCACCATTTTAAAAAGGCTTTTAACAACAGCAAAGAGTGAGAGGGGGAGGGGGTATGATTCCACGAAGGCTCCCTTTCAACAGGCCGGCTGCAGCGGAAGAACTCCCAAGATGGAATCAACGGTTTTCTATACAGTTCCAGTCAGGATCAACCTTATACGCTACTACGACATATTCGCAGCCCAGGCCTATAAGGAGCGGTTTGGCCGGTTCTTCTTCTTAGAGTTAAACTAAGGACCTGGCCCTCCAGGTTGGAGGTCGTACGTCGGGGTGACTGCCCGGCCACATAAAGAAAATATAGCCTCGGATACGGACGGAATTAATGATGACGACCGACGCAAACGATTTAAGGACAAAGAATTTCGGTATTGCACTTGGAACATTAGGTCCCCAGAGCACGCGCAGCCGAACAAAAATAGCGGGTGAAGCAGGCCAATAATACCTTGTCTGCCGTGCTTTGTGAACGTTTGAAGCCTTTTGTCAACCTCCTGATAGGTCCTTATCAGTGTGGCTTCAGACCCGGAAAGTCCACCATCGATCAAATATTCCCTCTACGGCAGATCCTAGAGAAGACCCAGGAACTTCATTTATTTATTTATTTATTTAGCTTAATACAAGCTTTAACTTAAAAACTAAACTTAGAAGCTAACAAATGTTTTTTTTTTTTTTTTTGTTCTTGTTATCAATTTTGCAATTACTCATTCATGTGGGCCCAATGGCCCCCATAAAGTTCTCTGATGAAGAAGAACCAAAAAGAACATTTACGGCTTAAAATTAAAGGGACAAGGTATGGAGTTTAACTTAAAATTACGACAAATCGGAAAGTTGGTATAGGGTGGTACGTAGGGATGAAGAGGAGGTGTGGAAGTCAAAAACGTGTTGTATATTATTGGCTGACCGCAGCATTCTGTTAACGGGATTGAAATGGGCGTAACTGGTCCTGTGAGCAGAAGGCTGAAAGAGGGGGACAGTTCTCAGATTGCGCGGATTGGTGTTGAATGAGAGCATATTGAGAAGGGATTGGCTGTCAATAGCTCCTGTTCCTAATTGGTGGATAAAAATAATCTCCGCTATTTCACGGCGTTTTTCCAAAGACGTGAGTTGAATAATATGCAGACGGTGTTCGTAAGGAGGTAATATGAGGGGATTGTTCCAGGGGAGCTTACGTAACTAGAACCGAAGGAACCTTTTTTGAACAGCCTCAATTCGATGGGAATGGGTTTTATGGTAAGGAGACCATACTATGCTGGCGTATTCTAGAATAGGTCTAACAAATGTTGTAAACAAAGCCTTTGTCACATAAGGGTCATTAAATTCTTTTGACCACCTTTTAATAAAGCCTAGAGCTGAATTCGCCTTAGAAATTATTGACTCGTAGTGAGATCTGAAGTTTAGCTCTTTATCACAAATTATACCCAGATCACGAATGAAGGTGACAATTGGTATAGGTACGTTGGAAAAATGATAAGAACGCTGTAAAGAAGGGTATCGTTTGCGGGAGAAGGTCATGGATTGGCGTTTGTTGACGTTAAGTTCGAGAAAATTTTTGTTGCACCAAGTAATGAAGACATTCAGATCACTTTGAAGCAGTGAGAAGTCGGATTCGGAAGAGATTTTTTTAATGATCTTTATGTCATCGGCGTGGATCAGGACAGTTGAGTGAGAAATAATGTTCACAAAATCATTTATGACAATGACGAAAAGAAGAGGGCCAAGGTGACTACCTTGAGGGACGCCTGAAGAAGCAACGAAAGGATTGGATAAGTGGTTTCTGAACAGGACACAATATAGCCGGTCCTCCAAGTATGATTTAACCCATTGGATGAACGAAGGAGGAAAACCAAAGGTTCCAAGCTTAAAGTAAACTATTTGGTGATTAATTTTATCAAATGCTTTGCTGAATTCGGTGGTTATTACATCGACCTCGAAACCTTTTTCCATATCATTAACTGACTCAGACACAAATTGGGTTAAATTCGTTGTAGTAGACCTTCCTTTGATGAAACCGTGCTGATGGGGACTAATCATAGATTTAACATAAAAGAAAATCGAGTCATAGATTATGGATTCGAAAAGTTTGGGAATGGCAGAAAGCTTGGCTATTGGGCGATAGTTAGAAATATCGTTCTTACAACCTTTTTTGTGGATGGGGAAGATGTAGGAGTCTTTCCAAGCGGAAGGAAAAATAGCTTGAGAAAGAGATAGACGAAAAAGAGATGCTAGAGGGCCATAGAGGTGAGAGACACATTTTTTTAGAAGTATGGCGGGAATTCCGTCGGGACCAGGAGAAAAATCATCCTTGAGTGAGTTCATCTTATCAATAACTGAGGAATCGCATATGTTGAGGGATGGGAGCGAGGAGCCCGAAAAATTTGGTAGGTATTTAAAAAATTCAGAATCTGGAGCTAGGTTTCCAAGACGAAAGATCTACACAGCAACCTGGCTCCGGATGGTCGAACCACCAACCAAATCGACCATGTGCTAATCGGCGAAAGGCACGCATCCAATATCCTGAACATGCGCACTTTCCGAGGAGCAAAAAACAAGAGCAGCAAGAGAAGAGTACAGCACGAAAAGGAGAAATGAGAAAAAGACCCTGCAAAGGAAGAAAAGAGCATCCGCAGTTTCTCAGCTCAAAGATCTAGAAGAGTCTCGGGCCAAAAACAACACCCGGCGTTTCTTTAAAAGGACGAAGCAATTAGCTTCTGGTTTCAGAACCAGGACACAGGCTCTTCGAAACAGTGAAGGAAACCTAGTATTCTTTATAGGACTGGCAAAAAAAAATTTGCAAAAAGATTGGCTATCATTTTGGGATCATCGGAAGAAATGTTATCAAATTTGAGAGAGGGAGGGAAGTTGTCAGATTTCTTTTTAGCATTAATGAATTGATAAAACCGTTTGGGATCTGAAGTTAAGGACGATTGCATTCTTCTCAGATATTCCTGATATGATGATTCGCAAATTACAGAAAATTCGGAAGAAGCTTGTTGGTATTGTGAAAAATTGAGTGGGCTCATTGATTTCAAGTAGGTATTCCAGAGTTTGTTTCTCCGGTTACGGAGTGAGCGAAGTTCCTTGGAGTACCAAGGAGGAGAATATGAACAGTTTTTCTTTCTAGTGATAGGACAACAATGCATGATACAATTGAAAATTGAAGTGTAAAAGAAGGAAATTGCTATGTCTACGGGAGTGGTTGAGCTTAAAAATTGATTAAAATTAATTTCATTTAAGAGTGTATTTAGCGACTCAAAATCACAATTGCGGAAGTTAAAAGAGAATAATTCTTCACAATCATTCATGGGCATGTTGTTTGAGTAGGAGAAAATGAGTTCTAAAGGAGGGTGGTAGCCATCTAGTGTCGATAAGAGATGTTGACTTGGTTTGACAAAGGAGTTACAAGGGTCAGATGAAAAAATAAGATCTAACTGTCTGGCCAAGTTATTGCAAACTGCGCTGATTTGGAAAAGTCCAGATGCAGATGCTGAAGGAGAGTTCATCATCGGACGGGCACCAGACCAAATCAGGAAGATTGAAATCGCCTAAGATAAAAATCTCATCATTAGAGGTGGTAGCTTCGATTAGAGAGTCGATGAAGTCAACAAGAGAGACATATGCGTGGATAGGCTGTGACGGGCGTATGTAGCAGCAAACAAAGTAAAAGGAGCGAGAGGAGTTTGTTATTTTAACGGAGATAGACTCAAAAAGTGGAGAATTAGAAATCGTGAGTAAAGTTGCGTTGAATTTGTTGTGTATGGCTAAAAAGACGCCACGACCGGAACGACCATTATCGAAAGAGGAGCCATCCGCACGAAAGACAATGAACTCAGAAGTGAATAATTCGCTGTCAGCTATGTTGGGACAGAGATTGGTTTCAGTTAGGGCAAATACGTAGGTATCAAATCGATGCCTACCATCTTTTTATCGATTTAAACCCCGCGTATGACAGCGTCTATAGAGACTATCTAAATAGAGCAATGTCTAGTTTTGGCATCCCATAAAAACTCGTCCGTCTGTGTAGGATGACAATGGAAAACTCACGCTGTTCCATCATGGTCGGAAAAAATCAAACGGACGCTTTTGATTTCAAAAAAGGTTTTCGACACCGAGAAGCGCTGTCAGGCGATTTCTTCAACATCATTCTTGAAAAGATTGTGCAAAACTCCAACGTCCGTGCAGCTGCTAGGATATGCTTTCGATGTTTACATAGTTGGAAAAACACAGTGTGAAGTCAGTGGAGCGTTTGTGAGTCTTGAGACGGAGCCCAGGAAGATGTGTCTAGCGGTTAACGAGAGACCAAGTTAACGCTGTCAACAAGGAAGGACGCCCAACATCGACGTCTTGGAACAAACGTCAGCATAGACAGATTTAACTTCGAGGTAGTTAAGGACTTTGTCTACCTAGGATCCACTATAAACTCAGATAACAACACCATCTCTGAAATCAAACGAAGAACCACTCTTGCCAATCTTGGACCATGACAAAATAGGATGAAAACGCTTCGAGTTGCTTCGAGAGAGAGCGAATGGAAAATAATGCTCAGGCCCGTAGAGTCTTCGAATCCAACCCGGAAGGACGTCACAGAAGAAGAAGACCGTGACTCAGGTGGAGCACAAAGAGGACCTGAACCAACTTGGAGACAGCTTGCTTAGGACCGAGCTTGCTGGAGACGCTTGTTGGATGAGGCCCTGGTCCGACTTGGACTGTAGCGCCCCCATAAGTAAGTTTAACAACCTTAACTTGTATAGTTTCACAATAAAAAAAAATTAAACACAGCCCCAATTTGAATTAAATCTACAAGAAAACAAGGACTTGAGCTCCGTTTTCACCATTTCAAAAAGGCTTTTAAAACTTTAACTCATTTTCCTCATGACAGAGAGTGGGTTTTTTGATTGATTCCTGTAGGAAAAAGGATTGTCTAAAATTTTTGTCATAATAATTTTTTTGACAGCGCCTTTCAATAAAAAGTTAGAGCTTAAAACATATAAAACGTCTTCACCAGTAAAAGCAAGTTAATGCGACTCCTGCAAGCATTTCACTCAAATATAGGTATTCTCATTCATATCTTCATGTGTAATTCTTCTTATTTTTGACGGAAACTAGGCCGTGTTTGAATTTTAATGACGTCAGACAGAGCATCGAAGCAGAAGGAACACGCTGGGAGTTTTTCTTTTTCCATTATTAAAACACATACACATGAATAATTCTTTAACAAAAATACTAAATAAACAAACTTCCACTCTTGAAGCTGTGTGCCTATATGCAGACAACATCCATCACATTCCCAAATGCCCCATCATCAGGAATTGAATCGACTAGCTCCAAGGATGCGATAAGGATGAGGGGATAGAGATCACATTGGCAGCAGCAGCAACATGGTTCAAGCTAAATAATATGTGCTTAATTTGTGCAGAAGAGAAAAAAAAACGAACAAACTATAAAAATTAGTTGGATATTTTGTTCCCACAAAAAAATAGTATCGCCATAGAAAGTTGATTCCATTGAATCCAGAACCGTAGGACGAACGAATACAACCAAACCAAAATTTTGATAATTTAGTTGTACTCTTGGATATTTTCCGGTGAATTTGCTCGGTTTTCGGGTTCGTTATAAACTTGCTTGTTCATAAAGTTGGTTGGCATGAGTTGGGAGACCATCATCTCGTAGGTTGTGGTGAATGTAGGACACAGAACCAAGTTGTCGTTGTCAACAAAATAATTATCGAGTTTGTATAGTTTTCTTTTGTTGAACTGTATCCTAATTAACATACTTTCAAAAGCGACAATTAAGTTGCTTTTTTGGGGTGTGTTGTTTGAAGGCTGCTTAAAACTTTTGAATGTGGGCCAAAGAGTGTTGTTCCATTTTTGGTTGTGGAGCAAAATGAGGTTGCTGCAAGTGAAAGCTATGTTGAACCAGGGAAACTAACTTCTTCTTATAAGTGTTTAAAATCTGATCTTTGTGAGTGCAGATGAGTCTGTAGTTGGCATTTTATTGTTCTTTGTAGAAGATTGTCATGTAGCGCTCGTTCACACAGTGACATTATTTCTTGGTCTAGTCTCAAGATTTTCAAAGAAACCATACCGATGCGAAAAACCTGCCCTATAATTGTTTGTGTGATTTTTTCTCAGTCTATTCATCAGCATGAGAAGCTTCAGATCGAGGAAATTGAGAGAGCCAACAGCAGGAGTGAAGTTCGGAGCTGGCTCAAGGTCATCGAGCAAGAAGCGATGTCTGCAGAGACAAACAATGGAACATCATAGTAGAATCGCAGTCAATGCTGGCGATTTGGAAACACCACTTCCTTAGACTTAGCTTACGGAATCATTCGACGTCAAAAAAGGATTCAGACAAGGCGATGCACTGTCGTGCGATTTCTTTAACATCGTTCTTGAGAAGATAGTCCAAAACTCCACCGTCAACACCAGAGGCACTATCTTCTATAAATCTGTTCAACTTCTCGCGTACGCCGACGATATTGATATAATGGGAAGAACACAGCGTGATGTCAATGGCGCCTTTGTGAGGATTGAGACAGAAGCGGCAAAAATGGGTTTAGCGGTAAATGAGGGAAAAACGAAGTACATGCTGTCTTCGAGTAAGGACACCCAACATCGACGGCTCGGACAGAACGTCACAATAGACGCATACAACTTCGAGGTAGTTAAGGAGTTTGTCTACCTAGGCTCCGCTATCAACACGGACAATAACACCAGCGCTGAGATAAGACGAAGAATTACTCTTGCTAATCGCTGTTTCTTTGGGCTAAGAAAGCAACTGAGTGGAAAAGCCCTCTCTCGAGCAACTAAGGTTAAACTGTACAACACCCTCATCATCCCTGTCCTGCTGTATGGTGCAGAAGCATGGACCCTAACAAAATCAGATGAATGTGCCTTAGGCTGTTTCGAGAGGAAAATTCTTCGGGTCATCTTTGGCCCCGTGTGCATTGATGGGGAATGGAGAAGGAGATACAACAGCGAACTTTACGGGTTGTACAACGACGTGAACTTAGCCAGAAGGGTCAAGGTCCAGAGACTCAGATGGCTCGGTTATTTAGAGCGCATGGACACCAATGCTCCGGCCCGGAAAGTCTTCGACACTATTCCCGAGGGACGCAGAAGGAGAGGAAGACCGCGACTCAGGTGGCGCACACAAGTGGAAGAGGACCTCAATCAACTTGGAGTGCAAAACTGGAGACAGCTAGCTAGGGACCGAGCTGACTGGCGGAGACTGTTGATTGAGGCCCAAGTCCACAACGGACTGTAGCGCTACCTTAAGTAAGTAAGTAAGTAAGTTCCTTAGACTGTATAACGGCGATGACGAACAAAATCCCGCCGTGCGTCCGTCAGGCAGGAGCCTTTCAACGATGATAGCCAACGATTCCGTGAACCCGACTTAGAAGAAGTGAAAACGGCAATATCACGGCTGAATTCCAACAAAGCCGCTGGAGCAGATGTCCTAGCTGCTGAGCTGTTCAAAGCAGCAGGCGACGATCCGCATTTTGATTATGACAGCATCTACAGAGACGAACTGTGTAAAGCTATGTTTAGTTTTGGCATCACTGCCAAGCTCGTTCGCTTGGGCAATGATGATGGAGAACTCACGCAACGCCATCAAGGTTGGCAACGGGCTTACGGAATCTTTCGATGTCAAAAAATTATTCAGAAAAGGCGATGCACTGTCATGCGATTTCTTTAACATCGTTCTTTAACATTGAGAAGATAGTGTAAAACTCCATCGTCAAAACCAGGAGACTATCTTCCAAAAGTCTGTTCAGTGTTCAGCTTCTCACGTACGCCGACGATATTGATATAATGGGAAGAACATAGCGTGATATCAATGGCGCCTTTGTGAGAATTGAGACAGAAGCGGCAAAAATGGGTTTAGCGGTAAATGAGGGAAAAACCAAGTATATGCTGTCTTCGAAAAAGGACGCCCAACACCAACGCAACGGTTCGGACAGAACGTCCCAATAGACTTCGAGGTAGTAGAGTAGTTTATCTACCTAGGCTTCGCTAAAAACACGGGTAATAACACCAGCGCCGAGACCTGACGAAGAATAACTCCTGCTAATTGCTGTTTTTTGAGCTAAGAAAGCAATTGAGTGGAAAAGCCCTCTCTCGATCAACTACATACACTCCTGGTGTATGATGCAGAAGAGTGGACCTTGACAGAATCGTATGAATGTGCATTAGGCTGTTTTGAGAGGAAAGTTTTTCGGGTCATCTTTGGCCCCGTGTGCATTTATGGGGAATGGAGAAGAAAATTCAACAGCGAGCTTTACGAGTTGTACAACGACGCGGGCCTAGCCAGAAGAGTTAAGGTCCAGAAACTCAGATGGTTCGGTCATTTGCTTCGGCCCGGAAATTCTTCGACACTATTCCCGAGGGACGTAGAAGTAGAGGAAGACAGCGACCAAAGTGGTACACCCAAGTGGAAGAGGACCAAGTGCAAAACTGGGAGCTGGCTGGCGGAGACAGTTGTAAGTAAGTAAGAGGCTGGAAACGTCAAGTTTTGCAAATCGCTTATTCTAAGTAAACATTTTTAGGATCCATTCTTCTTTACTCTTTTGACTCCAAAATTGCTTACATCATACAGCAACATGTCGTCGCACCGTCAGAAATCATATCCTTTTCCACACGGACCATTTAAATATTGCATATTTTATGGCCTGGTTCCATTTATTTATTGGTCCTTAGATTTATCCCCTCAACGGATCGATTTTTACCAAGATACCAACTTGTTAGTCTCTAATCGGATTTAAAGTACCCATTGACATATTTCCATTAGATCTCTTGTCGAACACACATTCAAAAACAAAAACTTACTCCTTGACGTACTTACTCATCCGCCCTGTCGCCACTCTCTCAAAGACGAAGACCGCCCGTTCAAAATCTCAAGAAGTCTTATATTTATTATAGAGAAACTAGTTGAAAAAGGGATGTGGCAAAGGCGATAAATAGAGCAACAATATAATAAAATCAAAAACAAAAACAACAACAACAACCTCGCCTCGACATGGTTAGTTGATATTCATAAAAGCATCCTTTGACTGTTGGAAAACTTTTGAG
Organism: Sphaerophoria taeniata; assembly: GCA_943590905.1. Taxonomy (NCBI): domain Eukaryota; kingdom Metazoa; phylum Arthropoda; class Insecta; order Diptera; family Syrphidae; genus Sphaerophoria; species Sphaerophoria taeniata. Next base: position 4,256,046 of record OX016540.1, read on the forward strand.
ATTTTGTCTTGCTTCAAGTTTCAATTTCAAGTGAGTGAGCGTTGAGTCTGTTGTTGAAGGCAGGAAATGGATGTTGATAGTAATTTTGTTTCGTCTTCATTTTCGTTTTCTTGTTTTAGTAGCTGAGTAGTATAAGAAGAACAACCATGAAACTAATTTTTGGGCAAAGAACTTATCATCACAAAGTTATGAATTATTATCCTTTTTGCGTGTATCCTTCACAAGTACCAGCAGATAAATTGAATCCTTTCATCATCGTGATGCGATGTTTATGGCGTATCTGATTTTTATAGTTTGCAGGATAACCGACGTATGTATCAGTCTAAGTGGTGTGGTTTTATTATAACCGCAGCCACAGACATATTTGTTTGTTTGTGTGAAAGGACATGTTGTTTTCCATGTGGTTTCCGGTTTGTTTTTAAGAAGGGCAATTTGGTTTTGACAGATGTCACAATTTTGTGCTGAATTTGACAGTTTCAAGGTTTCTCATTCTATCAATTTGTTCTTTTTATTTTTATGAGTTTTAACGAGATTGAAATTGAACAAAATTTCACTTAAACTGAACTCGCTTTCATCTCAATATGACAGACAGCGAGAACTCCCAAATTTCATTTGAGGAGAAGTCATATAAAAAATATAATATAATTTGTCTGAACATCACAGACAATTCATTACATTAATGTAGGTTTTCATCTGACGGATATCATTTCCATACATCTGACACATGACTTCAACATGGCATCACAAGTGGAATGCCACGCGAACAAGAGGCAAAAAAACGAATAAACAAATGCCACACTTCCGTTTCTTTGACATCGCCAGACATCCGCCATTTGCAAGGCAAATAACAAATTTCCAAACACTTTCCCGACTCCCGGGTTTTGATATTTCAAAGGAATAAATCATATTTTTTCCATTTGAGTCCGGGCCATCGCGCTCAGCGCGGTGGAAACTGACAAAAAACAGGAAAGGATCCTTGTTTTTATTTTTATTTTTGTTGACAGCCTTAGTGTGAGTCGAGCTATCCTCAACACATAAAAAAAAGCAGACTAAAAGCCTCTGGAAACGATATTTTCTTCACAAAGGTAAATCAAGCCTTCAGCTGTTTCAACAACTCCACCGGGTGGTGTGGCTTCCTCTTCTTTCTCAATTGTGGATGGAAATGGTTAGGCGGAGTTACACAGCACCAGAATCAGTCAGACAGACAGTAGCTTATTCTCGCACGCGTGATTTAATGAAAAATTGAGCAAAGCTCCTGTACACTGTCGAGCTCACCGATTCGTAGTTCTTCCTTTTTCACCATCCACAGTCCACAGTCCACACATCCTGTGCCTCTGCTGAATTTCAAGTGCTTAGTTCTTATTTTTGTTTTGTTACTGTTAACCCAACCGAAGTGGAATCCCTTTTTTTTGGTTTTTTGAGACAGCAAAAAAGAATCTGAAAAAGAGAAATATATGGAGCAACACACAGAGGACTTTCAGGTCACCATAACGAATGAGGGACTTGAAATTTATGCAGATGGTTATGAAGCTTGCAAAATGCATTTGCGTGATTACTTCACCATATTTAGGTTTTCTGCTCGTTTTTCAATTTTGTCATATTTTTGCACCAATGACATACTTAATTTTTGTCGAGGAATTTTTTTACGACATTATTATTTAAAGTGCATGAGTGCCTCTTCCAATATTATGTCTAGCCCGAGGATGCTTAAAAATCTTGATATTGAAATTGTTGATGGGTTCAACTGCAATTTGCGAAATTGGACTTGTCATTAGTTCATTTAGAAAAAATGTTGAAAATGTATTCACAATATAAGTTCCAGTTCCCAAAATAAGAAACAATTTTACTTCAATTAGCAAAAGACTGCAGGATAGGTGTCATATAGCTAAAGTCGACTAACACCTTGTAGAATGGGTCTTGAGTTTGAGTCTCTGACTTTCTATTCGGCCCCCATGAAATGTCTAGTTCCGGTTTAACAATAAACTTGGAATATGGATGAATAAGCTGATGAATACTTACTTACGTACTTACATAAGGTGGCGCTACAGTCCGTTGTGGACTTGGGCCTCAATCAACAGTCTCCGCCAGCCAGATCGGTCCCTAGCTAGCTATCTCCAGTTTTACACTACAAGTTGATTGAGGTCCTCTTCCACTTGGGTGCGCCACCTGAGTCGCGGTCTTCCTCACCTTCTACGTCCCTCAGCAATAGTGTCCAAGGGATTTCCGGGCCGGAGCATTGGTGCCCATCCACTCTACGACCGAGCCATCTAAGTCTCTGGACCTTGACCCTTTTGGCTAGCTCCACGTCGTTGTACAACCTGTAAAGTTCGCTGTTGAATCTTCTTCTCCATTCCCCATCAATGCACACGGGGCCAAAGATGACCCGAAGAACTTTCCTCTCGAAGCATCCTAAGGCACATTCATCCGATTTTGTCAAGGTCCATGTTTCTGCACCGTACAGCAGGACTGGGATGATGAGGGTGTTATACGGTTTTACCTTAGTTGCTCGAGAGAGGGCTTTTCCACTCACTTGCTTTCTTAGCCCAAAGACTAGCAAGACTAGCGACTAGCAAGAGTTATTCTTCGTCTGATCTCGGCGCTGCACTGGTGTTACAGCCCGTGTTAATAGCGGAGCCTAGATAGTAAACTCCTCTACTACCTCGAAGTTGTATGCGTCTACTGTGACGTTCTGTCCGAGCCGTCGTCGGTGATGGCTGTCCTTCCTCGAAGACAGCATATACTTCGTTTTTCCTTTATTTACAGCTAAGCCCCTGTAGATGCTGTCAAACGCGGCCTTAAAATCAATAAAAGGTATTGGGTATCGATTTGGAGTTAATAGGTTTTTTCCAGGATCTGCCGCAATGTGAAAATTTGGTCGATGGTTGACTTTCCTGGCCTTAAACCACACTGATAAGGACTAATCAGGTTGTTGACGAAATCATCACCTGCTGCTTTAAACAGCTTGGAAGCTTGATCATCTGCTTCAGCGGCTTTATTGGATTTCAGCCATGATATTGCCATTTTCACTTCTTCTAAGTCGGGTTCATAGAATTGTTGGCTATCATCGTGCCCAATGGAAGGCTCCTGCCTGACGGCGGAATTTCGCTCGTTGTTGCCGTTATACAGTCTAAAGGAATGGTCCTTCCAAATCCCCAGCATTGACCTGACATTTTTAATGTCATAGATAGGAAATTGCTCATATGTTTTGTCGAGGAGCTCGTATAGAACTCGTCTTTGGTGTGGTCCATTTTCTCTTCTGTGGGTTCATGTGCGCATATTAGGCTAATGTTGCCGAATTTAGCCTTGATTCGGATCGTCGTCATGCGTTCGCTTACACATTTGAAGCTCAAGGCTTTTTGCCTGAGTCTGCTTCCCACGACGAATCCGCATCCAAAGAGCCGCTGTTGTTGCCTCTTACTAAACCCTTTAACCTTATGAACTCATTTCTTATTAAAAAAGCAAAACTTCATAAAATACGTAAAATGTGTTTCAACATTTTTTAAAGCACTCTGCGATTTGCTCCACTTCATGCAAATTCTAAGCACGTACACCGCATGTTGATCCAATTCTGTCAGTTTTTCAGAATAAATTGCACAATGGGAACATTATTTTTTCAAGTGTCGTTTCTTCTTCCATTCCACCAACGAACACGGTTAACATATATTCCTCTCGCATGCATTTAAGACAATGAATAAATGGAGGACCCTACCGAAGGAAATGAATTGCGACTGCGACGACGACACGGTCTAAATGAATGGTTCTACGATCGAGATTTGTATTTTTTATCTCTCGCTGTGTCATTTGTTTCACTGCTTAGTTGTTGCCAGGAGCCATGCAGGAGGATTACCAGCAGCACCTATATTAGTCCCCAGGACTCATCTTGAGTCCACTTTTATTTCCTTTTAATGACAAAAAATATGACCGTGTTTAAAAAATTGTTTGTTCCCAAGCTGCAGAGTTTCCACCAGAATCACCATCTGGGGATAACTAGCTCGAGCTTTCGCCACTCGCTTTATTTTTTTGTGTTATCCTTTCAACACTTTTTTTGCGGTTGACCTGCTGTGGTTACACAGCACAGTGGTTTTTACTCTCCCAAACACAAAAAAGAAGAAAACAGGTTAGTCCTGCTCCTGATTCTAATTCGACCATGCATAATTCAGGAATAATTTTGTGACGAATAAGCAAACATGCCACCAGGGGTGTGTGAATGGTTAGTCCGAAAAATCAGACAAGTAGCATAATTGCCTCCTCCCAAAGCTTTTATCCTGGTTTTCCATTAGTCCTGTGTGTCACTCTTTTTATGATTAATTATTAGAATTATGTGTTTTTCTTTTAGCTATCCAAAGCAGATTTGAGGAAGAAATTTATAATAAAATTGCGATTTGTTGAGGCTAACGATTTTATTTGCTGTCATGTTTATCCTCGTTTTTGGCTCTAGGCAAATGTTAGTTATGATTAGTGCTCTGGTGGCGGATGTCATTAATTAAAGCAGATTTGCCTATTTCAATGTTTACACTGAAATTTTTCAACAGACATTTATTTATGTCCTGTCCATGTATTTTTGCGTTTGTTCGTGTATTGAGTCAGTGGAGGTGTATGAAAAACGAATAGAAATAAATTAGCATCAAAATGAATGCATCTGTGGTCCTTTGCTGTGGTATGGTTGCGGTGGCCTTTTGGAAGTGATTTTAATAATGATTTTGGAATTTCGGACAAAAAAGTAATTTTCTTTATGATTGATAATTATATTTATTATCTAATAATCTGGCTTAAAATTTGATTGATATTTTCAATTCGCCCTCAGAGAGTGAAAACGGTGGGGGCTTAGAGTCGTCATGTTAATTTTTATTGGGGAGTTGGTAGGAATGTAATTTATTGGCGGTAAATTGTTTAATTTACTGAATTGAATTGAATAAATATTTTAATGTGTGTTTTTGCGTTAATTTACATTTTTTATATGAAATAATGGTTTCTCAGTTCTGAGGTCAGCAAAGACTAATATCAAACACAGCAACAAAGTGCGTTTATACTATCGGCCTAGAGTGCACTTAAATCAATGGATATGTAATATAGTGGAAAATAAAAACCAATACATACTTACTTACTTATGGTGGCGCTACAGTCCAGGTTGGACAAGGGCCTCATCCAACAAGCGTCTCCAGCCAGCTCCCTAGCTAGCTGTCTCCAATTTCGCACGCTAAATTGGTTCAGGTCCTCTACCACGTGTGCTCCATCTGAGTCACGGTCTTCTTCTTCTGCGACGTCTTTCCCGGTTGGATTCGAAGACTCTACGAGCCGGAGCATTATTTTCCATTCGCTCTACATGACCCAATTATATAAGTCGTTGGACCTTTACTTTTGTGCTTAGGTCAGTGTCGCTGAACAGCTCGTATCTAAAGTTCTTGATTGAATCTTCGTCTCCATTCTCCATTTATGCAGACAGGACCAAAAATCACTCGAAGAATTTTTCTCTCGAAGCAGCCCAAAGCGATTTCATATGATGTTGCCATGGTCCATGTCTCTGCACCATACATTAGGACCGGGATGATGAGCGTTTTGTACAGTGATAATTTAGTTGTTCGAGAGAGGACTTTACTACCAAAGAAGCAGCTTTTGGCAAGAGCGATTCGTCGTTTGATTTCAGTGCTGGTGTTGTTGTTTGAGTTTATAGCGGATCCTAGGTAGACAAGGTCCTTAACTACCTCGAAGTTAAATCTATCTATATACCTACTGACGTTAGCTCCAAGACGTCGATCTTGGTCTTGAACTTGTTAACCGCTAGACCCGTCTTCCTAGCCTCCATCTCAAGGCTCACGAACGCTCCACTGACATCACGCTGTGTTCTTCCAATTATGTCAATATCGTCTGCGTATCCTCGTAACTGGACGGACTTTTGAAATATCGTGCCTCTGGTGTTGACGTTGGAGTTTGGCACAATCTTTTCAAGAATGATGTTGAATAAATCGCAAGACAGTGCATCGCCTTGTTTAAAACCTTTTTTGACATCAAATGCTTGGTTTTTTCCGACCATGATGAAACGTGTGAGTTTTACATTGTCATCCAACACAGACGGGCGAGTTTTTCTGGGATGCCAAAACTAGACATTGCTCTATATTGTTGGTTTCTATCGACGCTGTCACACGCGGCCTTGAAATCGATGGAAAAGTGGTAGGTATCGATTTAAAGTTCCTGATTCTTCTCCAAGATCTGCGGTAGAATGAAGCCACACTTATAAGGACAAAGGACCTATCAGATTGTTGACGAAAGGCTTCAAACGTTCACACAGCATGGCAAATAAGATCTTGTAGGCGATGTTTAGGAGACTTATACCGTTATCGGAGATGGTGTCATGTAGGCTATGTCGTCCGATTATTCCACCAAGGAATTCTTCTCGTCTGCTCAGCATAGCATTAAAATCTCCAAGGACAATTTTAATGTCATAGCTAGGGCATTGTGCGTAGGTCTTGTCGAGGAGCTCGTAGAACCTGTCTTTGGTGTCTTCACCCTTATCCTCAGTGGGGATGTGAGCACAAATGAGGCTTACATTTGCTGAATTTAGCCTTGAAGCAGATTGTCGTGATTGAGTTGAAACTCAAGACCTTCCTCCTGCCTGAGTCGAGTTCCAACTATAAATCCACATCCAAATAGGCGCTGATTTTGTTCCCGGTAGCAGTCGCCATAGTAGATATCACACATCACAGTTGTTCATTTTACATAGGCCCGGACCATCCCATCGCATTTCTTGGATGGCGGTTATATCTGCTTTATCGCAATCAAGGGCTTCGGCTAATTGTTCGGCTGCACGTTGTCTGTTAAGGGACCTAACGTTCCAAGTGCAAAACCGAAATTCGTTGTCCTTAAATCGGTTGCTTGGGTCGTTACTATCCAAGGCTTGTTGATGGTTCGAAACTATCTCTTCTATATGTAGCTGGCAGTCACCCCGACGCATAAGGTGTTCCCTAAGTAGTTCACCCTGGCTGGAACTATAGATGACACCGTTGATTCCATCCTGGGAGTTCTTCTGCTGCCGCCTGTTGAAAAGGAAGGCATGCCTTAGTCGACACATACCTCCTCCTCTTCTCTCTCTTTGCTGACGCCAACAACTTCCCACTGGGGTTAGAACCCAATCTTCGGTTGAGGTCCTAGGCATCCGATGTTCACCGCGGGGAGGTGGACAATAGGAGTTGATAGACAGAGGTTGCTGTGGGCGCTTGTGTCCTCGTGAATCCACCTTGGAATCAATATAATTTATCAAGAAGAACCTCTTCAAAACAGACCTACAACAGCCTTCTTTCTTTTCTAAAATGATAACAACAGCAACTAAAACAATGTTGTGCTAATCGTTACAATAACAACAACGACCAACGTCATTATTTGCAATGCAAAATTTCATAACGAACTAAAAATTCCTCAAAAAGCTGTTTCAAAAATTCCTGCGCATGGTTTTTGAGTATTTCCCTAATTGGAGCAAGATAACCGAAAACACCAAAGAGAACGAACTAAAACAAACTAAAAACACATTTCGGTCAATTGCCTCGTTTTTTGTGTGTCATCCATATCACTTACGTCAATGGTGTTTCTTGGATTTGTGCCAAGTTTATATAAATTTTGGGTTTATCTCTCACATAACGACCTGTGATGGTAACTAGCGTCACACAAACAACACACACAGCAACATCAACAAATTGTCTCAAAGCCAAATTGAACTAATTTTTATTTTTTACTTTTTCACAAGAGAGTTGCCAAATGAGGAGGAATCTTATATTTTTCTTTTAAAGATCCTTTAAGTCCCTCATGAATGATTAAGGACCTCGTTTCGTCTCTCTCACGAAAGTACAAACACTTGAGATGAATCAGCTTCGCTGTATATACGAGTAAAAGTCGATCTCGAATGCGTCTTCAGAAAAAAAGCAATTAAAATTTTCAAGGCCATCTTCAAGATATTTCCCTGGAGCAAGATGCTGCTGCTGCTGCTGCTTTTGAATCTTGATGCTTCGTGCCCCCCAATGCCAACATCATTAAAGTTAACAGGACTTAAAGTAAGGGCAGCAACACAATAAAAAAGGAAACCAACGAAATTGCGTTGTTTGATGTTGAAACTGTTATACGCTTTCGAAAGGACATGCCCAAAGAGAATCCTCGTTCTCTTTGACGAGCTACAGCTCTAGAACTGACGTATTTGGGAGATGTTTGAGCTTTCGGGCGAAATGGGGTAATTGTGTTTCGGAGTTTATGGGTTAACTTCCTTTGTTTGGCTAAGCATTCTTAATTAAATATGAACTGAATAATGAATTTGGAGTTCGGTTTTCTTACTTTTGGATTTCAGGATCAAAGAAGTCAAAGAGCCCTCGATCTCCTCAAGGATGTAAGCGTTTTGTCAAGCCAAAGTCCTTAGATGCAATCATCCCAATTGTTTACACTCAGCCCCCTCGAAAAGTCATAAACTTCAATCACATGTCTCTAGCAAGCAAAGCATAAATCTACTTACTTACACATCACTCGGCTCCACAACAACGGCCCAGAAGTACCTCCAACTCTAAACCGACATTAACTCGTGATTCGACTTGATAATGTTCTGTGTGTGGAACGTTGCGATAACAATATATTCACGACACGTGAATAAAAATGCTCCATGAATATAGTAGAAATGCCTCGGCACTATTTTTCATCCTCGCAGGCACACAACGGCAGAAACTAAGGACGATGTGATGCGATGTGCGAGATGAACGTGTTGGGAGTTGGATCTTGGATGTTGACAGCAACAACACTGCTTGTTTCGTTTGCCACCATATTTATCGTAATTTGCATCACTAAAGTGTGTGTTTTTTGTAATACTATAATAACCCTAATTAACGGTGGGCGTAGGTTATGAGTATCCACGTTTTGCCGCAAGAAAATTTCTGCCCCCTGATGTAGTATGTCCTTTTTTTGTAATCATGATGACATGCCGTTTGGTTTGTGGTGGTTTACACGTCAGGTGTAAACATAATTACCATAATTCCCTAAGTGTTATTGAAAAACATACTTTAAGGGGGAGTCCAAACCTTGACAACTTAACAGAATGAAATAAATTAAAACGTTCAAACTGATTCAGGGATTAGCTCAAGTCCAGCACAGGAGATGCATTGGTTAAATTAGACAACTTTAAGCTAATTGATTACGCAAAATCGTATTTGAGCTCCATCCCAGAGAATGCTATGGCAACAAAATAAACAATGACACAAGCTGGCTGGTGTGTTCTTTTGAACAGAATCAGGATCATCATCGCCATGTGTCTACTTTGTTGGTCAGGTCACATTCAAACGTACAATGGCCTTTATGTTCGTATACAATATTAAATGCCTCAAAAAACACACCCAAAAGCATAAGCAAATTGTGAATTGTGATGATGTCCCCTGCTGGTCTTTTATACTTGAGCTTAAACTCACTCACATACAAAGACACACTCTTTTTTGTGGTCTCCTCTGGCTATAGTGCACATCAGTTATTTGTGTATGGAGAAACAGCTTGTTCAGGCATATTTCCTTTTGTTTATCGAGTTAAAGGACTTTGGCTTTGCTTTGGTGCTTCATCAGGAGTATTTTGAATGGCAGTGTAGGTATATGGGGCAGTCTTCTCGGCTTGGTTCAGTGACTCCAAAGTGTCCTGACTCCTGAGACTGGACGAGTTGATGGGAGTTTTTTTTTTTTAATTGTGCGCCTTAAGACTTTTGAAAACAACTTAGACCGTTGAAAAAGAACATAAAGTTTCAATGAGTTAAAAGAAATGGAGTGCCGCAGGAATCTGTACTCGGGCCTGTACTCTTTACTTACTAAAATAACAATTCAATTCAATTTGATTGCTGCTAAGGAGATCATCTACGGATTCCATTGTGAGACAAGACACCCATCCTTTTAAATTGTCAAAATCAAACTTAGAAGCCAAAACCAAATTTGTCAGCTACGAAAATTGAAAGTGTCATTTATTGCAGGGTCGAGAAAAATGACTGCCTTAAACGGTTGAAAAAAGGATTAATTCGAATAATTGAGTGCCTGTTTTTTCACTAGTCCTGCCGATGCAATGTTGATTTCAGCATTAAATTAAATAGTTTTTAAGGAATTTTAATTCTCAAATGTTTCAAAAGGCTTATGAAAATGTCCTCTGAAATCGAATGGAAAAATTCGGTATTTAAATTTATTTTCATTTTTTCCAATATGTATTTAATTTTGCTTTTTTTCACATGCACGTAATTCCATGAATGCGCTGTCGAAAGCAAGTAACAAATATGCCATAAATTGGGTCGGCATATTCATAAAGCTCTTAAACGTATCCTTTTTACTTGCGACATATAGAATATATGGCAAGTATTGAATTCGTACAAAAAAAAAATTTGAGATGATGATGAGATATGACATTACGATGATAGAGAAGTCGAAAAAAGTGAGTCCGGCGATTCCGTCTGTCTGTCTGTCGGGAAGTTTACAGGCACCTACAGCCTTAACCACTGGTCCGATTGACTTCAAACTTGAAAAGAAGAAGTTTTAGCAAAAACCCATATCCCAGTTTTTTCATTTTTTTTTAAGATCAAAATTTAGGGTAGCCACCATACGATTTTTATGGCAAAAAACCAAAACTTTAAATTTTCTCCAAAACGGTTCCTACGATTTTTTTTTAAACTTCCTCGAATTTAATTTTTTTAAACACTAATGTATTTTATGTAAAACAAAAAATTTTGTATTGCTCCAAAACGGTACCTCGCAAAGAACCGTTTTTTTGTTATTAGATTTTCTCAAAAAATAAAAGTCCGATCAGCGTAATTTTTTTTTTGAAAGTACGTATATATTGCCCAAATAATTTGTTGTATTCAAAAAAAATTCAAAATTTTTTTTGGATTTTTAAAAAAATATTTTAAACTTTTTTTTTCAAAATTGTGTATCTTAAAAACGGATCAATATTAAAAATCGAAATATACTCATAAAATGTATATTTACATATTCTTGAATACTGCATACCCAAATTAATTTTAAGGCATTTTTGAAAAATTTTATATATAAAAAATTAATTTAAAAAAAAAAACGGCTCCGACGCTTTTCAAAAAAAAATTCAATAAATCAAAAATAAAGTTTAAATTTGTTTGGCATTTCAATTTTTGGAATAAAATGTATTTACGAGGTATATTTTCAAATTTTAATTTTTTTTTAAATAAATTAAAAAAAATGAAAAACCAACATTTTCTTAAGAAATCATATGACATCAATTTTTTTCCGATTGAATCCATTTTTGAGGTACATATTTCAATTTAAATTTTTATTTATGAGTTTTTTTTAAATTTTTTTTATGATTTATAATTGTGAATACAGGAGCAAGTTCGTACGGCCGAGTCGTGCACATTTTTTTATGTTGAGTATATAGGCTGTAAGATGGTATTCATTTTTGGTGTGGCAATGGACTTAATTATGAAATGTTGCATAACTTAAAGCAGGGTACCTATATATACTCTGAAAATTGAAGATAATTTTTTCAGATGATATAATTATTGCAAATAATTAAAAATTTAACTGAGCTGTCATTTTAAAAAGGGACATTTAATTAATATCAACTTTTCGCATTATTCAGATTTTATTTTATCTTCTATTTCTTACTGACTTACCTAACCGACTTCCAATACATATCGGATCTCAACCTGAGATAGGTACTGTAGTCTTCCATCGGGAACAATCCCTCGCATGCACTATCCAGTCGCCAAAACCAAGCGCTCTGGCTTCCGCAGTCACTTGGTCCTTGTACCGTAGTTTCGGTCTTCCGAAACCTGGGGGCTGCGATGAGAAGACTTTCTTGGATGAAGCTTTGTCGTCCATTCGCTCAATGTGGCCGAGCCAATGTAGTCGTCTTTTCTTGGCTTTCCTTGTCTACACCGTGCGGATAAGCTGTTACCCATTTGCACACTGCACTACACTGCACTCGGAAAGTGCGATCGTTTTAGATGTTGGGTGCCGAGATCACCAGGTTGCTGTGTAGATCTTTCGTGCTTGCTAGACTCCTTTGCATCATCGGTAGAGGCGTGTGCACATATTAGCCTGTTTTTTTGATGTGGATTACAGCCAGGAAATCACTAATTGGCTTGAAATGTATGAATTTCGGTCATAGCCGATTTCCCACGACGAATCCAAATATGTGCATTCTTTGATGACAGCTGTAATAAATGTCGCAATTTTTCCATTTTATTGTCAATGGTATTTCCTGGATTGCAGTAATGTCTGTGTCTGCCTTACACTGATTGAGGACAGATTTAAGTTTTTGAGCTGCACCTTTAGTGTAGAGTGTTCTTACAGTCCAGGTACAAACTCTCAATGCGTAGTTCGTTGTCGTTCCGGCTTCCGGGTCTATTTGACGTTAGAGGAGGGTCATTATCCGAGGCTCTGCTAATATCTCTCTCATAACTTCATGTTTTTTACTGTGTGAGGTTCCTAGCTCCTCGCACTTTTAGGGCAGTTGTTGAAGTTTTTTTTTTTTTTTATAATTTGCACCCACTCAAGGGACTTTTTATACCCTTATTATGCCAGAGACACAGTGAGTGCATTAGGAAGAAAGGAAGGGGTGAGAAAGGAGCTGTCGGTGTACATTGGTCTTAAATTCCTGAACATTGTAATGACTGGGAAAAACAGAGTGTGGAAGAGAGTTCCACATTCGCGTAGTTCGGCTAAAGAATGATTCTCTATACTTGAGCGTACGTCCGTGGTTGGGCTCGAGGGTGAACTGATGGGCATTCCTAGAAGCGCGAGTATTACGGGTGAATTGCTTGAGGGGAGGAATGCAACTGGCTATTTCTCTAGAGCACTTACCCATAGAAGTAACGGTAGAATAAAGAGAGACATGAAACGTTACGACGGTGATCTAATGATTGGAATGACGCAGTGATGTCTCTGTCTCCGACCATTCGTAGGGCTCTTTTTTGTATACCGTCCAAGAGGCTTAAGTATGTTACTGGAGCACCAGCCCAGAGATGGGAATTGTACTCAAGCTTTGGACGGATATAAGTCTTGTAAATAATAGCCAGGTCAGACGGGGAGAAAAATTTCTTGCATCGCCTTAAGAAACCTAAACATCTTGCGGCATTTTTGGAGACATCGCATATGTGCTCGTTCCACAAAAGGTGGTCTGTGATGCACATACCGAGAATCTCGAGATGTTCGGTATCGTTGATGCAAGTGCCACTCGTGGACAGTGGCAAGGGGGGTATGTCTCGCTTAGACGATACAAGACAGCATTGTGTTTTCGAAGCATTAAACTCTACGCGATTTTGTGTTCCCCATTGTACAATGCTGTTTAAGTCAGAGTTTAATGAGCTTATCATATTTTGCCGTTGCAGTTCCACATCCGAAGAGGAGGGATGAGAGTCTGGAAACGAGTATGAAAAGCTAAGGGTACTATCGTCAGCAAAACAATTTATTGGATTAGAAGTTACAGACAAGAGATCATTTATAAAAATGAGAAAGAGGGTCGGAGACAAAACGGAGCCCTGGGGCACACCAGCATTTATGTTGTGGGTTTCAGACTTGAACCCGTCCAATACAACTTGTATAGAACGGTTCGAAAGAAAATTTCTAATCCAACGAAGGAGGGATTCATCGATACCGAAGGCACGCATTTTCGATAAGAGAGCAAGATGCCAGACTTTATCAAATGCCTTTGAAATATCAAGTGCAACAATCTTACTTTCTCCAAAACGATGTAAAGATTTGTTCCACTGTTCGGTGAGATAAACCATCAGATCACCAGTGGACCTGTTGCTGCGAAAGCCGTACTGCCGGTCATTAAGAAGCTTTCGGTCTTCGAGATATTTCTTGAGCTGATAGTTTATCAGCTTTTCCATGACCTTAGAAAGAAGGGACGTAAGTGCAATCGGACGATAATTGGAAGGAGAAGAAGATACGCCTTTTTTTGGGATTGGCTGGACAAATGCTGTTTTCCAACTGCTCGGAACGAGCCCAGAAGAATAGGATAGATGGAGAAGCTTACGCAAGGGTTTTGCCAGCGTGGAAGAACACCTCTTCAGAATAATAGCGGGGATACCATCCGGACCAGCGGATTTGTGTATGTTGAGATCCCTTAGGACTCTCGCCACAGCACGAGTGCGGAAAAAGATTTGTCCCATGGAATCATTTACGCGCTCGATAACGGGTGGAGTCATGGCACTCTCTGGCAGCGAAGAGTTGGCGGCGAACTGCCTAGCAAAATGGTTAGCTTTCGCGAGAGAGCTAATAACTGGAGTGTCATTGTCAACGAGCGTTGGGACCGAGGAAGAAGAAGAATTTTTCATATTTTTAACAAATGACCAAAAATTCTTACTGCCTTTGGGACATTGCAGTATTTTTTGCAAAAACTTTGTCCGTCGAATATGGGCATTGCAGGCCTTCCTGGCTTGTTTAAACTTGTTCCGGTTTTCCTCAGTTGGGTTGGCTCTAAAACACCGGAACTTTACTTCTTTTTCCCTGATAACCTCTTTACAGCTTGAATCAAACCATGACTTTTCCTTAGGTTTGATGCCTTTAACCCTATTCGGGATAAAAGTTTTCATTCCCAAGATAATCATATTAGTAATCATATCTGCGCTGGAGTCTACGTCACTATCGAGGAAGCATAGTGACCAGTTAAAGATCCGGAAGAAGTTATTGAGACCGTCCCAGTTGGCTTTCTCGTATTGCCATACGGTTCTCTTCGGAGCTCTTTCTTTAACTGGATTAGTTTGGCACGAGAAATTTGCAGATATTATACTATGGTCTGATCTGCCTAGAGGCGTTAATACATTGATAGTGTATTTATCAGGGTCAGACGTAAGGAACAAGTCAAGAGTATTTTCCGCTTGGCCATCAATATCCGATATTCGAGTGGGCTCGGTGACAAGCTGAGTAAGGTGCTTCTGTTTCTCCGCTTTGCACTCGCGCTAACAAGTTTTGAAAGTTATATCTAGTGAAATAACCAGCAACCGGTGGTTACCGCTTGGTGGTAAAGTAAGCACTTGGTGGGTAGGAAAATATACAGCGTATTATGCCCCCACATCCTACAAGACCCAGCCACCATTCAATTACTTACTTCGCATCAAATGAATGTACTTTGTTGCAAACCATTCACGAAGAAGCTTTTCTTGCTGGACTTTGGTGTCCCTCTTCTTAAAGTGGTTGAATTACTGAAGTCGGTGACTTTTGTCCTGCTTTGGGTTGGTTCTCATGGCTATTCTCACGGTTCCCAGTTGAATAGTATTTTCCTCTTCTACAGATAAAATCTTCTTCAATTTCTGTTAAGGCACCTTTAATACCAATCGCTTCCAGGACTGACAAAAACCAAATGATTACACATATCTTTGTCTGAAACCTGCAAGGTAAAATTCGATGGGGTTGGAGTCAAAAGCCCGTAATCCAAAATCTCGCAGACCGAAATCCCTATAGCCATTTGTCAGCAAACTACTTTTCCCTAGAACGACTGCATGAATCCCATATTTGTTTGGAAGAAATTTAACAATTTTTTTGACAATCTACTACCTTTCGTCACTCAAAGTAATGAGAATTAAGAATTATGCCAAACCTTTTTTTGAAAACATAAATTTTAGGAGACTCAAAATGATGAGAATCATGGAGAACCAATCAAATTAATTCTACGTTCAAATTATTCTATTCGTGAAATCAGTCAGTTCCAGATATACTATTTTTTTGCTTTTTTCTCACGAATTTTAAACTATTACTTTGTGTTTTATATAATTGTTAATACACTAAATAAATAACTGTCATTTTTTGCCTTATTTTGCATCGAAAATCTGAGCTAACAGAGAAAAATGAAAAGAGTTAAATAGGGTCTTCTCAATATTATAAAACAAACAACAACAGAAAAGCGTTGCATTACATTTAATGTCCTTCGAAAATCAATAAAACTCGTTTGTTCTTCCAAAAATAAGTTTCAATTTAAAATAAAAGAATTTATCCCAAATACATCGTCCTTATTTAAAATTCACTCAATGGAAATAATCAAAAGAAATGAAAATGCTTACTCCTTTGTTGAAACAATAAAAATATTTTCTTTTTCATACACTGGAGGTATTCTGAACAACAATAAAAGAATGTTTCATGTATCCTCTCCCATAGCCGTAGCTAGGATTTGGTTTCGGGGGGGGTTAAGATAAATGATTTTTTTTTTCAAAATCTCTATGTATATAAAAATGGATGTATAGAATACATAATTACGTTTGTGTGTTTATATGTCCTTTATGGACTCCGAAATGGCCCACTAGATATTTGTGAAATTTTAATGGTTAATACTGTTATATTCAGTGATGGTTTCTGTGACAAAAAAAAATGGAAAAACCTTATGGAAGAGTAGGAAAAACCAAACAAGGGTCGGAAATTTGATTTTTTTTTTGCTTGGAATTTTTTTTAGTTTTCAAAATGAGTTTTCGAATGGAAAAATAGAAAGTTTTTGATGAAAAACTCGGAAAACGCATTGGTTTTTAAATGGAAAACTACATGGAATTGTATCTATGTGCATTGGTTTTCAAACGGAAAACTGAAAAATTGGTGATGGGGAACTTTCAAAAATCTCTGGGAGAGCACAATATCAAACTATTGCATGGAATTAAAGGTGCAATTTTGGAAAATTAAGGAAAAGAGCAACACGTTTGATTTTGTTTATCACATTTAGGATTTTGACTGTGTTGGAAAGTTCGTTGTCAAGCTAGAAAAATGTCATATCTTTGAAATTGTATTATAGGTCTTATAATCATTTTAGAGCTTATCTCTGAAGGCGCCATTAAGGTGCTGAAACGATGTTAGCTAAAGATTAATGTAAACAATAAAATGGATGCATGTTGATTTGTTTGTGTGGCCGGTAAAGACTCTTAAGTAGTCCAACGCATTGTTATAAAATTTTGACTTTAGGCAAAGCTAACACGAGCCAGGGTTAATGCGAAAACAAATTTTGGGAACATTTTACGGGAAAATTGAAAAATGGAAACAATCAAATGGTGGTCGAAAATTATACTTTTGTATGGGATCATAGCTGCAATTGTTCAAAAATTAGTAAAAAATCAGAACACTCCGCAAAACGAGAATTTTTTAAATTATTTTTAGATTTGATTTGATTTGGTGGCAGACGAGACCAGGTTCTCGGGGTCGGCTAGTTTTTAATAAAAAAGGAAACATATTTATCAAAGGAGAATGGGCATTTTGGCCTACGAACCAATAACAACATGCTATATATCAATGGAAAGGTTTTTCTGTTTACTTCAACTTTTTCTATGGCAGTAAGTCCCAAATCGCTGTGTGGAAAAAGTTATTGCACAATAAAGTCATTCACAAGTAATAAGTGATTTCTTGTTTTCACCTTGACCTTTGACCCAATAACGACATGATGTATATCAATTGAAAGGTTTTTTTGTGGACTTTTACTTTTGTCTTGGCAAGAAGTCCCAAATCACTGAGGGGAAAAAGTTATTGCACAATTAAGTCATAGAAAAAAAAGTGTTTTCTTGCTTTCATCATAATAGAAAAGCTTTACAAAAGAAAACAAAACATAACTTATTTTTATCCTTGAATCTCTTAATTGTGCAATAACTTTTTCCCCACAGTGATTTGGGACTTCTTGCCAAGACAAAAGTTAAAGTCCACAAAAAAACCTTTCAATTGATATACATCATGTCGTTATTGGGTCAAAGGTCAAGGTGAAAACAAGAAATCACTTATTACTTGTGAATGACTTTATTGTGCAATAACTTTTTCCACACAGCGATTTGGGACTTACTGCCATAGAAAAAGTTAAAGAAGACAGAAAAACCTTTCCATTGATATATAGCATGTTGTTATTGGTTCGTAGGCCAGCTTCCATACATTTTTGCCCATTCTCCTTTATCACATTCTTTCACTTCCCCGAAGCCAATTCATTTGTTCACGAAACAATTTTTGATGGAAAGTTTAAAAATATTTCTTGAGTGTATCTTTTACTTTAATATTAATCTTTAATATTAATCATTGTTATTAATGCAGTATTTTTAAATATATTGTAAATCACATAATAAAGATTTGAAGGCATATGAAAAAAATCATTTCTACTACAAAATTGAAGTCTACCTGAAGATATTGGCTTCAAAGCTTCAGAGTAGATGTTTTTGCATGGTATATTAGATATATGAGTCTTAAATTAAGTTAACTTACCTTTTTTGGAAGTCAATAACATTTTTGTAGAAGAGAACTTCTTCTTTCATAAAAAGCATTATTGTTTATTGAGGGACGAATAAAAACAAAAGCAGAAGAAAAACAAAATAAATACATAAATATAATATTTAACTATATAAAATAATTCTTTTTTCACACAGATCATCACAATTGTGAATTAATTATATACAAATAAATTTTTTGAACAAAAAATAACACAGTATGGCATTATTTATTCAAACGAACGAATAAAAACAAAAACAAAAGAAGAATAAATACATAAATATAGTATAACATTATATAAATCTTATAAATTTATGTTAAGGAATTTATTTGTATACATGTTATTTATTCATAAGAGTGATGATCTGTGTTAAAAAAGTTTATTTTATATAATATTATAATGTCATATAGATTATTAAATTCAGTCAAAATGCTATTTTGATAGTACCTACAGAATAACGAAGGATTATTTCTTATTCTGTGGACTAAGTACAAAATGCTATTAATAGAAGAAATGTATCTTAAAAGGCGTTTACAAACTTTTTCCACCGTGGAGGGTGGTTTAGCAAAGCAATAAAAAAATGTAAGATAAAAGTTCATTAGATTGTTTATAAGTATCAACAACAACAAATTTCCTAAAGGGAATTTAAGCTTAACGTCACTACCTTTACTACTGCGGAAACAAATTATTTTCATTAATGAGAAATTTTTTGACGTTTGGTTAAAATGGATTACATTTTTAGTCCAAACTGCGTCAAAGTAGGATGGCTTTAATTGGATTTTTTATGTTAAAAAAACTGCTTCCCTCTCAAGAAAATCGAAAATCGATTGCTATCTTGCCTCTACTGCCCAAGAATATATATATATACAAAAAATTCTCATGAATTTTCGGCTGTTAAATGACGAATGTCAATTGGATATCAAATGCGTCTCGAAAAAATTTGAGCGATCAGAACACGTTCAGTTAAAAGTACTATCAAGATGGCGTTTTTTACTGTAAACATCTATGTAACGACTTATTTAAAAGAAAACAACGTAACCCCCCCTAAATGCGGTTATGGCTTTAACAGACTTTTATTCTGAAAGAAAAATGCCTTTAGCCTTAATAGAAACTTATAAATTCAGTGTCAGCCAAAAAATAAATTCATTAAGTTATTATTCAATAATTATTTGATATTGCATTCCGGGGGGGGGGGTCAGTAAACCCCGTAACCCCCCCCCCCTAAATACGGATGTGCTATCAAGATGGCACTCTTAAATATAGTCATCTATGAAACGACGTATGTACTTTTAACTTTAATGGAAAATGGATGTAAAAAAAATTTCGGGGGGGGGTTAAACCCTGTAACCCCCCCCCCTAAATACGGCTATGTCCTCTCCGGAATCAGGATAAAAACGGATGATTGAACAATATACCTGTGTGAGTATTTCCCTTGAAGTGTAAACAATTAACTGACAGCCGACTTGCGTCAGATGATGTCTTTTTCGCTCGTCCTTCATTTCATTTCAGTGTGTAATTGCTTCACAGACTTGGTTATCTGGAATAAAGGATCCAATAATGGAGTGAAATGTTTTAAAATTTGCATTCATATTAAGTTCTCTTTCTGCGTCTGTCTGCATTCTCAAAAAGCCTCTCGGACGGCGGATGCAATTTATTAAGTGCATAAAAGCGAGTTGTAATTATGACACGATATGGATCCTTCTGTTCTGTTCAACGTTGAAGCTTGCTGTGTGTTGTTCGTATGTGTGAAAACAGCAATGCAATTTTTATTGTCTCAAAAATTCAAGTTTTCTAAGTTTTTCCATCATGTTAACCACTTAATCTCGAAATCAAATAATTTCCCACTTAATTCTGTTTAACTTTGCAAAACACAAAATCCCAATTAAAACTTCCTTGTCTTCGGATGTAATTTAAACACTCAACTAATGAAGTACCAATACCACTTCTTCATTTTCGCTAAGACAAACAAATTAGAGTTCCACTACCGCCGCCGCTCGCCTCGCAGAAAAACGATTTGTTTGACATTCACTTCAAACTCAATTTCGTTCAATTATTGCTTTCTATCGATGAAACTCTACACGAACCCTTTCAAAGTCGTCGTACACTCACCAAAAAACAAAAAAAAAAGAAAGGAACCAACATTTGCTCCACTTCAATATACTCCTAATTGAGTTCAATGCAAATGACATTATGAGAATAAATCCTCCTGCTAACCCTCGAATAACAATCAAATAGCTTTTGCAGTGAAACAATCGAAAATTGCTAAAATCCTTGGTCGCGAAAGTAAACAGCAGAGGATCCACTTTTCTGCACATCCTTGAAACAGTTCAACCATATTTTCAACGAGTGTGGATGTGCGCGGAATAATGGGTTCGCAAAGGTTCCATCTACACTAAGTGTATAGAGTCAGCATACACCACATTAAACTTTCAACCAAAACGACACGACGACGATGATGACGACGAGAACCGAGAACATGTATTTAGATAAAGTTTTTCAAGGATAATTTTGTCGTCCTTTTTCGGTGTTTCGAAAATGAGAAAATAAGCAGCATTCTAGGACATGCATGTTTAAATGTAATAAACTGAAAGTGGTTGTTTGTCTTGAGGCAAGTAGCAGGATTCGGGATGTGTGTAATGCACTTAGAAGGTGGTAACTGCATTTCACAAAGGATACGGATACCAGAGGATACTCCAACGAAGTAAACATAAACAAGGCCGTTGAAAACTTTTATTCTTTTATGTGTTTGCGTGAGGATTTTTCGTTGTAAAATTTTATAAAATTTAATTTTGTTCATTTTTCATATCACTTACAGTCTTCCAATGTGATTTTGAAGGCATGATTCAGTTAATTTGATTTATTCGTAAGGCCACAGTGAGGTTCGTTGTTCTTGGCATAATGTTTGGGCGGGTTCCAAAATTTTATTATGAACTTAATGAAAAATATCCTGCTGTTTAATTGATGTTCGTTTAAAGGATAACAACGGAGTCGACGATACGATGGCCGTTCGGTTGAAATTTGTGTTTTTGTAAACAAGAATATTAATTAATTTATTGGTCTAGGAACTGTTTACTGTGTTGGCAGCAGAGTTTGGGGGAAAGTTAGTTAGTCGGGCGTTTTTCAAATTTTATTGGACAGGGTTTAAGGAATAAACGGAAAGGCATGCTATAATGGTTTAAGGAGCTATGGATTGGATGGATTTTTTTTTTTGAATCAACGATGGTGTCTTCAGTTCCTGTTAGGCCGAACTACTTGGTAAACACCTTTACGAGCTACATCGACTTATTTGAATAATAATACGGCCCAGGCCGTAAAAGGAGCAGTTTTTCCGGCTCTTGCACTTGGAGTCACATTAAGTGCCTGGCACTCCTGGCTGGGGGTGTACGTCGGGGTCACTTTCCGAAAAGCACGTAGAAAAGCATTTAGTTGCGAGGCAACAATAGGCCTTATGACGGATGACGACGCAAGAAAATGTTTTAAGGACAGCGTATTACACAGCCTGCACGACACCACTTCCGGCGACGGATTCAGGCTGTTTAATTTTGCTGCGGAGCGAAATGTTGTGGTAGCAAGAACATGGTTCCCACATCTCAACATCCACAAAGGAACATGGAGAATGGAGATCTCCTGATCAATCAACCATCAACCAGATTGATCACTTTGCGTTCGGTGGAAGGTACTTGTCTCGCATTCTAGATGTTCGAAATCTCCGAAGAGTCAACCACGTCGTAGCCAAGGTAGTGCTACGAATATCCCGACTTCATCCAAAACAAGGAAAAGCTGCAATAAAATTCGACGTCGGACGGCTACAATCGCATGAGATCGCCAGATCCTTCCCTGATCGAATGTCATGCCCGATGAATGGACAATCGACGCATACAACTTCGGGGTAGTAGAGGAGTTGGTTGACCCAGGCTCCTCTATTAATACGGGCAATAACACCAGCGCCGAGATCAGACGGAGAATAACTCTTGCTTCCTTGGGCTCGGAAAGCAATTGAGTGGAAATGCCCTTTCTCGAGTAACTAAGGTAAAACTATATATTACCCTCACTATCCCAGTCCTGCTCTATGGTGCAGAAGCGTTGACCTTGACAAAATCAGATGAATGTGCCTTAGGCTGTTTTCAGAGGACGAAGAAGAAGGGAAGACCTAGAATCAGGTGGCGCGCACAAGTGGAAGAGGACCTCAATCAACTTAGAGTGCAAAACTGGAGACAGCTAGCTATGGACCGAGCTGGCTGTTGATTGAGGCCCAAATCCACAATGGACTGTAGCGCCACCTTAAGTAAAAAAAGGAACATCACATAAAATGTTGCTTTGGTTGTATCCGCAGTTATGCAAAATTTCATGAAATGCAAAATTCAAAATTTGTTCTGGAATCGAAAAAGTTCACAACTTTAACAATACCCTTTTTTTCTAGTCTTTCCCTTTACAATTATTTTAAAAATGCGTTGAAAAAAATGAAAACAAAATATTCAATTCAGTAAACAATTTTTCAAATACACCTGAACAACCTTGCATTCTTTACGCTTCCGCGTTATCCAGATCCATTCGTCGTCGTCGAACACTTTTTAATAACAATTCCAGGATGTGCCATCGAAACACAAATAAAAATTGTAAACGAATATTATGACTAGGACATCACATACATAGAAGTATGAATTCCTTTCTCTATTCGCCAGCCGTAGGGTTTTTCATTTGTTTTGATTTAAATTTAAAATTTTGCGTCCTTTTTTTGCGTTGTTTCTGGTCCAAAATTGAAGTTTCATTCAATTCACAATTATAAAATGTAAATGTAGGATCCCAGGACCATACAAAAATAAAAAATACAAACAAAACACAAAAATGTGAGAATGTATTCAAAATATCCTCAGGATATTTGATTTCTAATCCACAAAATCAACTTTTTACAAAAGCACAACCCAAACAGAAACTAGAAGAAAATTGAATTTGTTATTTTTTGTTTGTTTGTTTTGTTTATTGTTTTTAACGTGTATCGACATAAACAAAAGATTCACACATGATCCTTTGAGTAAGGACTAAACGATAAACTTTCGAAGCTAAAAAGTCGAATCCCTACTGCTGTGTGTTTGAAGATAGAAGTGAAACCCTTTAAAAGCTCCGTTTTTATGACGAAAGTATATATTCCAGCTTGTTGAGCCTGATATCGATAAAAGAAGCCAGGTTGGTGTGTTAGTAAATTCAGAAGCCAAGGCTATTCCTTGAGAAACCGCATATTTAAACAAACACATACACAAATATGCAGACAAAGTGGGTAGAGGTATAATTGAATTACAAAACACAAACCATAAAGTCTGTTATGGCATCATAATGCCTTGAGATGAATATCACACCTGAAATGTAGGTACCTACCAGGATCAACCAACCTACATACCTATTCCTAGTTTCAGATATATGAACGCAAGGATGTCCTTAGTCCTTGAGGTTGAATGCGTTTGTTGGGGAAATTTACGTAAAGCCATATCTGGAACTTTCTCGTCCTTCCGCCAACCATCCAGTTCACATTTACTTCTGTGCTTGTATCTGAATATGCAGAACACAATGTTAGTTTTATTTTATTCGAATAATAGACCTTTTGTGAAATAAATTTACATAGCCACAGAGCATAGAATAACTAGAGGTTATTTAGGAGGAGAGCAAAAGTTAACCACAAGCTATTTGAGAAAAAATAGAAGCACAATGAAAAAGCAATCATTCTTGAGTTGAGAAAAAGTTATTGGTGTCCTTTGGTGTGCAGTAACTTGTTTTATCTACAATGAAACAGGAACATTATTTATTTTAGAAAAGTTGTAAAAAGTTTTAATGAGTTCGTACGATATTTAAAAAGCAGAGGTACAAGCAACACAGGTGGGTCGACCATCGATCAGAACTTCAGGGGCTAAGTTGGGTAGAGAGGTAGAGACGCTTGTTGGATAGGGTGTCCCGACAAATTTTTTTTTGGATTTTCCGAACAAAAGACCTCTCAAAACTTGCGTAATTGGACCTAGATTACAAAAATGTATAAAAAAAAAATATTAAAATTTGTCTTGGGGGTTGTACCGACCCTCAAAATTTGACAAATTGATATTTTTATGCTTTTTTTCCCTTCTTTAATTTCGGTTCCTGAGCTACTATTTATTATAAAATATTAACTTTTTGATCTTATTAGGTTTAGAACATAGTTGACGTTTTGATTTGCATGCAACAATACGTTTCCAGCGGTTTCAAATGTATAAGGTTTTAAGCTAAAAATACCCCCAATAGGTGACCAAAATTGAAATTTTTTAATTTTTGGCGCATATTGCTATTATCATCATTTTCCTGGAACTTAAAACCACTGCTCTATAAATCTGAGACAATTTGAATTAAAGTTTCTATACCTATCCGATTTTGAAGAAAAATTTGTTTATAAATTTGACGCCTACCTGCACAAATGACTTAATTTATTGATGTCCTTTAAGGATATGGGTTTTTACCTGTTTCCTACCTGTAAAATACACAACTCAATCCGGTAATAAAGTCGGATTAAAAACTGAAGGCTGTTTTCTACCTAACAAATATCTACAAAATTCAATCCGGTAATAAAGTCGGATTTAAAGCGCAAGGATTTGAAAAAATGAAAAGTGGGCGTTTTGTGGACAAATATGGGAAAAACCACATATGTGGTTTATTGAGGAAACGTAGAGGTTTTTCATTCACCATTTGTTTATGACTAAATGGGTTGTTGAACTTCATAATTTGTAGACCTGATCTTATATAAAAGCCACACTTTGAAGTCCTTAGTATTCATTCGAGATCCTCAACGGGTTGTGTAAAGTGCGTTGTAACAGTTTTAAAAGCAATTTTTGTGATTTTTTTTTTAAATAATGAGTTCAAGACGTAGTGGGACTACTTGTGCTATATTGGGATCATACAAAAAACTTGACGATCGGCAGGTACCAACTACAAGAGATGTCATTAAATTCATTTTGTTTGTAAGGAACGAACTAAAACTTAAATTCAACGGAAAGGATCCTTCCCATTCAGAAATATATGCGATTGTTTTTGAAGAAATCGACAATATTTGGGCTAAAGCTTCGATTTCAATTGTAACTAAGGAAAGAGTTATTCAACTACTTAAATCCTGTTTCGAAAGGTACAATATTGTGAAGCGATACCCCAAAAGCAAACAAAATGCTAGTTTCGAAAACAAACTGAAGTGTTTTTTAGAGTCATCTGAGAAGCTTTCCGACGTTGCTGCTTGTAAATGCACTTCATTTGAAACTTGTTCGTGTTTAAAACCAAAGAAAGTTCCCATCCATGAGAGAAGTTTTTTGTTGGATCAAAGAAATGAAAGGAAAATGGTTATAAGCGGGGTTGACAAGAAAGAAACAAATATCTTGAAGAAACGACAGCAGAGGCAAATTGAAGAGTCAAAGAGGGAAGCAAAAAAATGGTCTACGCAGGAAACGGATATTGTCTCAGGAAACTGCAATGAATAGTTGGTGCGTGAATCTTCCCCAGAAACACATTCGGTAACAGAAGCATCCCCAACAAACCCCCCTTTGACAGAGGCACCATCGACTTCAAGAGCTTATCGCAATAGATTGATGTTGCCAACAGTTGCCAAGGTATGTGATCGATACGGTTTATCGACGCGATCTGCTGCTGCTGTCGCTTCTGCTGTTTTGGCTGATGTCGGCTTGGTTTCTTCCAAAGATTCAACTCTTGTTATAGACAAAAATAAGATCCACCGAGCTGTATCGAAATCACGTAAAGAAGCTTTAGAAGATATTAGAGGTATTGCTATAAAAAGCATTTACTTTGATGGAAGAAAGGACAAGACCCTGATAAATGAGAAAATAGGGGCGCGTTATCACCGTAAAGAAATTTTTGAAGAACATATCTCAATTTTGGCAGAACCTGGATCAATTTACTTGGGACACACAACACCAGGTCGTGGCACCGCAAAAGGGATTTTTACTTCCATCACAACCTTTTTAGATAGTCAAGGTTGGAATTTAGATGACGTGCTTTGCATTGGATGTGACGGAACTGCAACTAACACTGGTTGGAAAGGAGGCGTCATTCAATATTTAGAGGAGTTCTTGAAGAGACCGCTGCAATGGCGTATTTGCATGCTTCACGCCAATGAGTTACCTCTTCGTCATTTATTCTTGACATTAGATGGTTGCACTTCGGGCCCTAGAGAATATTCTGGACCTATTGGGAAACAATTAGCTGATTGCGAAAGTAAAACCACCGTGAGCTTTTGTGCAGTGGCTGGTAATATGCCTGACTTGCCGAAAAATGTGGTTGATGAACTTAGTACGGATCAAAAATATCTTTATCAGATATGTCAAGCTGTATCTACTGGTTTCTGTTCTCTTGAGCTGGCAAATCGTCAACCTGGAAAAATGGCCCACTCGAGATGGCTTACTTCAGCTAATCGCATACTGAGACCTTATGTTAGTACTCTTCGTCTATCCGAAAATTTGCTATTGCTTGTCAACTACGTCGTCAAAGTATACGCTCCAATTTGGTTCCGAATCAAGCGACAGGCGTCTTTTAAGGATGGAGCCAAACATATTTTCCCATTAATTATGTACTCTCGATATTTACCCGAAAATTTGAGATGTGTTGTGGATTCTGTTATAGAAAGAAATGCTTATTTTGCACATCCAGAAAACCTGCTTATCAGTATGTTGTTTGATGAAAGGGACCACATTCGGGAGCTGGCATTGCGAAGAATAAAAACAGCTAGAGAAGCTGAAAATATCAAAAAACGCAGGATATATAAACCACCAAAGATCAACTTCTCTGCTAAAGATTATACCGAAATTATTTTTTGGAACGAATGTCAGGTAACATCACCCCCGGTTCTTCGAGATATTTCTTTTGAAGACCTTCACATCATGGCAAAAGATAAGAGCTTGGAAATTGTTGACTTTCCCTGTCACACCCAATCTGTGGAAAGATGTGTTAAACTGGTAACAGAGGCATCACAGAGTGTAACTGACCCTACTTCTAGAGATGGCTTTATTAAAAACAAGTTGAAATCCCGTGCAGAAATGCCAAATTTTGGACACAAAAATAAGTTTAAATTCTAAGGTTATGTCATTAATTAAAAATTATTTCTTGCTTATTTTGTTTTTATGTGATTTGTTTAAATAATATTAATAATAAAATACGTTTAAAACTTAATTTTTTTATAGTTTTATTCAAACGGTTAAAGTATGTAAAAACATGAAATTTAAAAATCTTCAAAGCCCGGTACTACCCCCAAGATAACATGTTCTTTCAGTTTTTTTGACGTTTTCTTTATCTGTGTAAAATTACGCAAATTTTGATACCCCTTTTGATAGTGTAGCTCGAAAAAAATTTTGTCTCATACATCGACGGGACACCCTATTGTTGGATGGCTCTCTGGTCAAGAAGTATGTAAGGAGTTAAGATTTAAGACAATTTAAATGTCAAAATTCGAGAGCTTGATTTGCAAAAACAAATAAAACATGAACATGACTTTTCTCCTTTCGACTAGAATTTAAATGTTCAAATCAAATCCCAGTTTTTAAAATTTCCAGAGTCGAAAATCAAATTTACAAATCTACATGTGCGCATATACAACTAGAATCGCTCATGCACAATATTTCAATTGTTCATTTTCAATGCAGTTACTTCAACTCCAAGTCAATACTTTTTTCATGGCATAACAGACATTGAAGAGAACAAGAAAAAAAAACGAAGAATGAACGAGTCCTCCAAATGGCATGCAGAAATATGAAACATTCATCTCGTAACATACATGCACCTACATCAATAAATCATGTTCTTCTGAAGAAATGGGTTTTTGTTCTCTCCACTAAGGTCTTGTGATGGTTTTCCCACAATAATTTATGGTTTGGGGGAAATCTTCAATTTCCATGTTTCACTGGCTGACAAAAATAAGACACTCACAATGCAGAACACAATTACGAGCAATATTTTTTATTTGTTAAGAAATGAAAAATAAGACAGTCACCATGTATGGACTGACATAAATTTGAATGGAAAGATGAGAAAGGACTCATCCTTTCGCTCTTGTTTTATTTTCCTTATTTTTTCTAAAGTAAAGCCCGGGGTTAGAGAGATGAGACAATGCGGTATTGGAACTCATCCTTTCGATAAATGCAAAACAGTTTTGAAATCTTCCAACAGTTGAGAAATGATGTACCACAGGGCTCTGACTTTACTCCGATTTCAATTTATTATTTTTGCAGGGGTGGGTTGGTGTTTGACTTCTGCACTTAAAAGCATTTTAAGTTGGGGTTTCAACTTCATAAATTATTTTATAGTTTGCTTGTTATTCAGAAAATAACAAATGAGGCTGCTTCATAAAGTATTTAATTTATGCTACAAGAATGAAAAGTTGATTACGAAAAATTCCAAAAAGAAAATTAATCCCATGTTTGCAAGGAAAATTAAATCAAAAGAAAACAGTAAAAAAGGGATATTAATTCAACAAGCAGAGCAATATAACATAAAACAGCAGTTTTAGCAAGAAGATAAAAGCAAAATTATGTTTCGTGAATATTTATTTCGTGACGACCACCGACGGAGGGTGTTTTGCTCTTAATTCAACTGTTCAATTCAAACTCAAAGGATGTTGTTAAAGTAAAATCTTGATCCTGAAAAAAAGTGGCACAGTCTGTTTGAGTAATTGCTCTTCATCTAGTTTGGATGATAAAATTTGCCACCTGCTTGTAGATCCAGAAAAAAAATTTGTATAGTTGTTGTTCCATTGAAAAAAAAAGCAGCTGACTCGTCGCTACTTTCTGCGGCAGCTGATCCCACGAGTTGGAGCGAATGGGCTGCACAAGGAACAAAAGTAGCAAGGGGATTAACAGCCTTAATTCTTGATGACCTTTGTATTGACCAGACATATTGCTAGCATTATCATAATTTTGACCTCGACAGTCTTGAATGTCAAAATTCAAAGTTTTCTCAATTGTTGTAAGAACAGCTTGCTCCATGTCTTCACCTTTATGGCCGCAATTAGGTAAAAATGTGACAAAGCGTTCGACACGTTTTCCGTCTGGAAGAATATAACGAATTATGAACGTCGGTGTGTGAAATATCTGGAGTGGAATCAATGCTGATTAAGAAGTATTTGGCATTTTTTATTTCTCCTACAGTCAAAAGTTGAACTTCGTCAGCCAGCAATAAAATAAATTCATCGATGATAGTGGATGACAAGTAGAACCTCTGCCTTTTTGTCCAGATCTCGCCAAATGTTCAACCATTAAAGGATCAAATTTAGATATAAGCTCAATACAGCCAAGAAAATTTCCGTTTAGTGCAGATCCGATAGTTTCATTATGACCGTGAAATGGAAGTCCACGAGAAGCTAAAAACTTTACTGTTTCAATTACACGTAATAATACATTCTGCCAATAAGTTATTTCTTCGTTATATTGTCAGTTGTGTCTTTATTTAAAAAAACTTGTATGTATTTTTAATCGTTGCGTTTATGATGGCATTTTTCCTGATGACCTGAAGTGTGCAGATGTCTTGCCATTATTTAAAAAAGGGTCCGCTACAGAAATAAGTAACTATAGGCCTATTTCGCTTCTTTCTGTTTTCAGCAAGATTTTTGAAAAACTCATGAAAAATAAGATTATGTGCTTTTTAGATAAAACTAAATTTTTTAATCAAGCTCAATTCGGTTTTTTAAAAGGCAAATCGACAGAAGATGCACTTTTGAAATTTTGTTCCCAAGTAATGACTCATCTCGATCAGAAAAAAAATGTAGCTGGCCTTTATGTTGACATCACCAAGGCGTTTGATACGGTCAACTACAAAATTTTGCTAAGAAAGTTGGAGAAAGCTGGTTTTAGAGGATTCATTCATAGCTGGTTTAGGTCTTACCTTGAAAATCGATCACAGAGAGTGAAGATAGATGACACACGGAGTGATGCAAGGTTTCTTAAATTAGGTGTTCCACAAGGTTCTGTCTTGGGTCCACTTTTATTTTTGGTGTACATTAATTCTCTTTTTGCTTTGGAATTTAGGGGATTACCCACAGCTTTTGCTGATGATATTGGGCTCTCTTATGGTGCAAATAGTCCTTTAGATCTGATTGCAAATATCAATTTTGATCTTGACCTATTGCGGTTGTGGTTTTTTGAACACAAGTTGGTAATAAGTTCTAAGACAAAGATAATGTTTTTCAGTTTATCTTCAACTAGCTTGAAGGATGCAAATGTCTGTTTTCATGCACCTGAGTGTCGTAGATTTAAATTGTTAATTTGTCAGTGTTCTGATTCCTCGTCACCTTTTTTTCTTTGTGACTTGACATGTAGTGAGAATTGTTTCGTAGTTGAGGAAGTCAATGAGTTCAAATATTTGGGACTGACCTTAGATTCTAGTATGTCTTTTGCAAATCACACCGAATCTTTAAAAAAGTATCTCCGATGTACCTTGCGACATTTTTATTATTTGAGAAACGTGTGTTCAACTCATCTTCTAAAGAGAATTTATTACGGCATCTTTCATTCCAAGCTACAATATGCAATTGCTTGCTGGGGTGGCATTTATAAAAATAAAATACAACCAATTTTGACCTTTCAAAAGTATGTCATAAGAAAAATTTGTCGTAAGTCGGGTAGACATTCTAGTTTTCCCCTTTTCTGTTCGCACAAAATTCTCCCAGTTCGCCACTTATACTGTTTTAAAGTGTTAAAAATGTTCTTTATGAAATCTGGAAACCTTAATTTTCGCCTAATTTCAAGTTACAATCTTCGTGGAAACCTTTCGAATTCAGTTCATGTACCTTTCTTTCGTACCACTGCGTATCGTAATTTTTTTTCTATCATGTGTTTTCGACTCTATAATATCCTTCCTCAATCAATACGTTCAATAACTGTCTCTGGATTGTTTCTCAAAAATGTTAAAACTTGGCTTTTTTCATTAAATTATGATGAATTGGAATCTCGTATTTCTGATGTTTTGGCTTAAATTTTTCTGATGATTTGGCTTAATTTTTTTCTTTAATTTTTCTAACGTATTTTTTGGCTTGAATTCTTAATCATGGTAAATAATTTTTATTTTTGTTTGCTTTGTAAATTTAAATTTTGAAATTGTTTGTATAACTGAATTCATTTATTGAAGTTAATTTGAAATTATAAGGGTCACCCCACCCATAAACTTTGTAAAAATAGTTTTCTTTTAATTTTGAAGTGACATTCGACTCTATTTCTCATTTTTTGAAAATAATGAATGTCACCAACCTTTCTTATATTTTCTTGAAAAATGTATTAATTTAATTTTGTGAAATATTGAAAATTATAATGAATTTATAAGAATAAAACATATAATCTAATCTAATCTAAAAAAAATAAGTATGTATGATGACAGTGAATATACGATTCCCCGCCAGCGCCCTCGAAATCCTCACGCCCTAGGCTGCAGCCTAATTAGCCTATGGGATAATCAGCCCCTGCATGCTGTATCTTTTCCTACACACCAAGTGCGCTTAAACAACGGCCCTACAAATTTAGAGGTTAGAACGAGGGGCAACAACTCCTCCACAGTAAAAACATGAATTTTTGACAGAGAAGGAGAACCTACGGTACAAGGACCAAGCGACTGCCAGAGCGCTTGGTTTTGGCGACTGCAGATTGCTTGCAAGGGACCGTTCCCTCTCAGGCTGAGATCCTTCATGGATTGGGAGCCGGATAATTAAGTAAGTAATTTAACATTAAAAAGTATAGTAAGGCTTGCTTCAAAAAGAATCGTAAGAAGTAAAAAAACAACTCTCAAGCTTAAATTTTTTGCTTCAAAGGTAAAAAGAAATCCTTAAACTTGAAGAAAACTCATAAAACTCAACCTTCAAGGCAAAAAAGACTGACTATCGTACATTCCTGTCCAAATGAAATCCTGAGCTTAATGTTCTCTTCAAATAAAATATTTCACCCTGAGGAATAATTTTTTTTCGAGGAACGAGCACCTTTTGCAAGAAGTCAAAATGAGCTTAGATGTTATAAAACTCTCGAACTTCATCGAAAGTCCACATAAGGTATTCGACCCTGCCGTTGAATTCAACAAAAACATTCTGTCATCTCATCTCTGTAATCTTATGATTTGCATAAAGATTTAAATAAAAGGCAAGAGATAACTTTTGTGTATTAAACGAACAACTTTATTGCATCAGCTAATTATTGAGAATGCAGATACTTTAGGAAAAGCAGCACGAAGGAATGGATGAACAGAGATAAGGGAGATAGTATAAAAGGAATACAACCTATGTTTGGATTAGGGTGCAAACCGAATGATGATACATGATGTATCTGTTAGATGTCGTCTCACATCCCCCTTTTTTACAAGTCTAGTCGGAGTGGGCGTCGGATGGTCCTCCCAGAACGAGTAGATATCTGTGGTGAATTCACTTGTTGATTCTCAGCTTGAGTTGATGTTGTTGGATTGGGTGATGTCGTTGGGTTTTCTGAGCTCGGTACGTTTTGACTAGCTTCGCTCTCGTCAAGGTCAAGATTCGGCTTTTGATAAACTTTGGCTTCTGTTGGCTTGATGTTGGTGATGTTTCGGCGCAGCACTTTGCCATTGTTGAATTCCAGGTTATAAGATCTTGAATATATTTTTTCTTTGACAACTGCAGGTTCCCATTCTCTCTTTTCGATACGAGTAAGAACATTCTGTCCAATGTTTAGTTGTTGAGGTGGTGTGGAACCTTGGCTGTTGTTTATAGCTTGGTTATGTCTCATATTTTTCAGTTCTGCTGTGATGTTGTTTTGATGACTTGGTATGAGTGACTGAGTTGTTGCTGGTATTTGTGATCTGAGATTTCTACAATATAGTCGTTGGGCTGGTGTACCGATATTTCCTCTAGGTGTATTCATGAAATTAAGGATAGCCAGGTGATAATCGGTATTGTCATTGTGACACTTCTTCAATAGTTGTTTGGCGGTCTGAACAGCTCTTTCTGCTAAGCCATTTCCTCTTGGGTGATGTGGTGAACTGGTGTGGTGGTCGAATTGCCATAGTTTCACAAAATTTTCGAAGTCAACAGATGAAAATTGTGGACCATTATCGGATTCTAACACTTTCGGGATTCCATGGTAAGCAAAAATGTTTTTCAAAAACTTAATGACATTACTTGCTGTTGTTTCCGTCAGTTTTTCAAATGTGATGAATCCTGAATAACTGTCAGTGAGAACAATGTATTTTTCTCCCAAGAAATGGAAAAGGTCGGTGGCAACAATTTCAAATGGAAACTTAGGTACATCTTTGGATTCTATTGGGTGTTTGTTGTTGCAACGCTGATGCACTTGACAAGATGCACATTTTTGGATAAAATTCTGTAGATCCTTGTTCAGTTTTGGCCAGAATACGTAGTCTCTTGCATGACGTATACATTTTTCGTAGCTAAGATGACCTCCATGAACGTACTTCAACATCTCATAACGCATTGCTTCGGGTATGAGCGTTTTATGTGACTTGTGGATAACACCATCGCAAACTGAGAGTTCTTCGTTCGCGGAAGTACCAATATGGTTTAATTGATTCAGGTAGTTGTCGAATATCATTTGGCCAGCCTTTTGAAATGTATTTGAACAGTTGTTGACATTATTCATCGGCAGCTGTTAACTTTGCTAAGCGACTGTGTTCTGCATCGGTTATTGCCAATACTGATTGAACTTGTAATTCATTGTCTTCTCCCTTGATGGAATAAATTCTGCGAACAAGACCTAGCTTTTCGCATGCACTTGCACCCAATATTGGCATGATGTCTTCTTCAACCACTTTAAATGCTATTCTGCACTTTTGATTAGCAATAGTGCTCTTGAGTACGACTTCACCTAGCACTTTAATTTGGTGGTTGGCGAATGAACGTAGTGACTTTATTTTGCATTGTTGCAAGGTGTAATTAGTGCCATTTAGCAATTTTATTGGCAGAACATTGCATTCTGCGCCAGTGTCGAGATGTACGTTGCACTTTTTCCCAAATTTAAAGTGGATTTCTTCCGTCCATAGCTTTGGATCTTGATTTGATTCCTTGGGTGTTGTTAGAATGGAAATTTTTCCAATGAATGCTGACCAGCTGTTGTCATCACTTGTGTCAGTTTCTTGATCGCAAACTACTGTATTCACCGTCTTGTCTCTGTTGTAAGAGATTTTAGAAGATTTGTTTGTCCGTTGCTTACTACAGCATACTTCAAAGTGGTTTTCTTTGCTGCAAATCTTACATTTGTGTCTGAACGCAGGACATTTTCGGAGTTTGTGCGTTTTGGCACAGTTTCGACAATCGGTTATAATATTATTAGCTTTAGATTGTTTGTGTTCCAACGAGACACCATTTTCAGTATCCTGAGTGATGTGCGCAGTTTGTTGTTGTGCGATTTCTGTGGCTTTGCATTTTACAATAGCCTGCTCCAATGTGATATCTTGGGAAAGAAGGCGGGTTCGTAGTTCGTCATTCTTAATCCCTAAAATAAGCTGATCACGCAACATTCCATCAATTAAATTCTCGAATGCACAATTTTGTGTTTGAAGTCTTAATCGAGACATTAGTTCGTCGATACTTTCATTGTCGCATTGGAAGATCTTGTGGTACTTATATCGCTCGAACGTGACATTCACTCTTGGGATAAAATAATTTTCGAAAATGTTTTTTACCTGTGTCAATGTGAGCTCTCCTCCGGCGGGAATATCGGGCTGTGGCAATGTATTGTATAGTTGAATAGCGATTGGACCAATTGTGGACATAAACGTTGCAATTTGTATATTTTGTGGTTTATTAACCATCATTGCCGCCGTCTCGAAATATGTGTACCTATTGTTGTTTCCACAATTTCCACGCTCTAGCCATGTCTTTGTCGTGCTCTATTATGAGAGCTTTTGGTGGACGGATAAAATGATTTGTAATTGCGTTTGCGTCTTCGACTGCACCTTGTGGATTCGCCATTTTGTGTTGTCGGAGATCTCAAAAGATCTTTTTTTTTTCTTGAAAATGAATTTTCTTTTTCGTCTACTGGAAATTGATTGGCAAATTCTGTAGATTTAATTTTTATTATTGGGTTTCGGCACCATGTAATCTTATGATTTGCATAAAGATTTAAATAAAAGGCAAGAGATAACTTTTGTGTATTAAACGAACAACTTTATTGCATCAGCTAATTATTGAGAATGCAGATACTATAGGAAAAGCAGCACGAAGGAATGGATGAACAGAGATAAGGGAGATAGTATAAAAGGAATACAACCTATGTTTGGATTAGGGTGCAAACCGAATGATGATACATGATGTATCTGTTAGATGTCGTCTCACAATCTCCTTCCTGTTGAAAGTTCTACCCATAGGCCTAATAGTTCTAATTCAAATTCACGTTGGATGGCTATCATAATATATTTTTCAACCAAACACGCAAAATTCTCTGAACTCATCAATGAATCCTTTCTCATCTCTTTATCTTTCATCTTTTTCACCAAACCACAAAAAAGGTTAATTATTCTTGCTGACGTCAATGTATAGCAGGAGGCTAATGATGCG
Organism: Sphaerophoria taeniata; assembly: GCA_943590905.1. NCBI lineage: Eukaryota > Metazoa > Arthropoda > Insecta > Diptera > Syrphidae > Sphaerophoria > Sphaerophoria taeniata. Next base: position 4,291,750 of record OX016540.1, read on the forward strand.
TTGCATGACACTTACTCTAATTCACCTAATTTGATTAACAACACTAATTTCATTCAGCTCGAGGTTATTTGTCTCCCCTCCCTGAATCCCTCTTTTCGTCGTCGACTCATCAAAGTGAATATTCAATGGACAAAAATTATTCACAACCCCAAAACGTATGAATAGGACAAAGTTCTCTTTAATCAATACACACAATAGTATTGCTTACAATATTTGAATACAACAAATTGAAAAAGGACACACTACAAAAGCCACAACCCATAAACCTAATGACACATCCAAGGATGATATTCAACAATCATTTGCTGTGCTTACAATAACGAGTACAATTAGACTCCAATTTCTCGATAGTAATTGCTTCCTGGCAACGTCTATAAGCAATTAAAGGAAATACTCTCGCAATGGTGTTATTACACCCCTAAGCATACAAATACAAAACACACATTCTTGCATGTTCGGATTCGGAATGTTCCAATGTTTCGTATTCATGGAGCGCTAATTGCACTTGGTTATTATTATGATTATTATTGTTGCTGCAGGAAATATCATTGGAGGACAATCCTGCGATGGCGTGCACGACACCAGGATCAGATAACTGGAAATCTGCTATTAGGTGACTTGTTTGGTTATTCCAGGATAATCAAAATCCAGACTCTATCCGCAGATTAGGTAATTAAAATTTGTTTTGCGTTTAATGTTGATTCGAAAGAGAGTCCATTAGAAATAGAATTGGACATTGTCATTTGCTAATTCAAGGGTCCTAGCTGCTGCACCTTCCTTATTTTATATCCTTCTGAAAACATCTTCCAATCAATATCAACAAAATTGACAGATAACTGCCAAAAGTACCCACAAAGCATCTTTCTTAATTGAATTTCCCTTTTCGTCTTAGTCATCATTGTTAACAACGAGGCAGCGGTGCGGCGGTGATGGCGCTTTCAACAACCTATACAAAAAGTCGTCTTTAATTTCCTTAATTGTATTTGTTTGACTGTTTGCTTTCGTCTTCGGTTTTATTGACGAATTTTTGTTGTTCTCATTAATTTTCATGACCAAAAAAAGAAGAAAAGAAAAAGGAGAATGGCTCCTTTTTTCTTATTGCCATGAGCTTTTTTGTGGCTTTGATTAAGGAAACTTTTATTATTGTGTTTATTCAAGTTTTGTTAGAGGTTCAGCCTTTCACTTGTCTTTTGTTGTTGTTGTTGCTGTATACCTTTTGTGTTAATTTGGAAATAGGAATCCGAGTGTTTTATTGATATAATTTTTGGGGATTCTTAATGCTTGACTGGGAATTTTAATTGATTCGAAATGGGACTTTTTATTTCAGTTTTGATGGGTCCGAAAATTCCTCCGAAAATAATGATTTCATCGAGAAGAAAGGTAAACTAGTTTGGGATCTCATATTTATTTTTTGTCATTAATCCATGAATGATCTCAGCCTGACATAGTCGCATGCACTCTCCAGTCGCCGAAACCAGGCCTTCTGGCATCCGCAGTCACTAGGTCCTTGTACCGTAGGTTCGGTCTTCCTTGTCGTTGTCGTCTCGAACTTGGGGGCTGCGATGAGAAGACTTTCTTGACTGGAGCGTTGTCGTCCATTAGCTCGATGTGGCCGAGCCATTCTCACATACGGGACCGAAAATCCGTCGAAGAAATTTTCTTTCGGAAGTGCCCAGTATCAATTCCCCTTTTTACTTATCATACTAGACTCGGCGCCGCCGAAGAGTAGGACTGGTAAAATCAAAGTTTTGTGTAGCAGACATTTTGTCTTTCGAGTGAGGAGTAGTGAACCCAGTTGTTTTGCCAAACCAAAGCAGCAGCGTTTCGCTAGGATAATTTTTCTTCGGATCTCCACTGAGGTGTCGTTTGTGCGATTGATGTTGGTTCCAAGGTAGGTGAAATTCCTCGAAATTGCTGCTACCAACATTGACGTTTTGTCCTAGGCAGTGAGCAGATGTTGCTTTGTTTGTTGATTGCATTTGCATGTACTTTGTTTTGTCCTCATTCACTTCAAGACCAACAAGCTTCGCCTGTTCTTCAATCGCTGTAAAGGCCTCAAGCACAGCTCTCTTGGATCGATCGCATAGCCTATAGGTGGTGGGTGGATTTGTTGAAGATAGCGTTTTCCGTGCTCACACCTGCCTTGCGCACTATCTTCTAGAGGACTATGTTGAAGAAATCACATGACAGCGCATCTCCTTGTCTAAGCCCTGCGCTTGTTTGTAACAACTTGGATGAGCTGTTACCAATTTGCACACTGTACATGCGGGACAGCTGGATCAGTTTGTTCGGGGTCCCGAATTCAGACATCGCCATCATAAGCTCTTGGCGGTGGATGCTTTAATAAGCAGCTTTGAAGTCGATGAACAGATAGTGGGTCTCGGCTTGAAATTCGTTTGTCTTTTACAGGATTTGCCTCAATGTGAATATTTGGTCTATCGTTGTTCTGCTTGGCCTAAAGCCACTCTGATACGTGCCCATTATTGTATTGCAAAACGGTTCAAGACGCTCACACAGTACATTGGATAGGATTTTATATGCAACATTAAGCAGGGATATGCCTCGATAGTTTTTGCATGACACAGTATCGCCTTCTTTGTAGGTGGGGCATATGGAGTCTATCAACCAGTTAGTGGGCATGCATTCTTCCTCGCACACTTTGTTGATGACCTGTTGCGTGCGGTTTATCAAAACACCTCCTCCATATTTAAAGAGTTCCGCAGGTATGCCATCCGACCCGGCGGACTTGTTATTTTTTTTTTAGCTTTTGGATGGCTCTTTCTACCTTTTCTGTGCTGGGGGCTGAGACTCGCATTGACTCGCTCGACATTATGCGCTTTCAGCAGCTGTTGTAAGTGCTGCTTGAAAACATCTACAATTCCGTTTTCTAAACATCGCTATACGCAGGGCCCTCAAGGAGCAGGGCAGCCGAAAGTCTCTAAGAGGGTTAAGTAATTGGTTTCTGGTTCTGGAGTTGCTCTTCAAAGTTGAGGAAAGAAACAACTGGGACAATGGGGAAGACCGAATCCTACCGGCTAGCTGCGTGACCAATCCTCCGAAAAGTTAAGGCTGTAAATCAGTAGGCATTCCGTACCACTTCCTATTGCTGCCTTCCTTTGACGCGAGAAAATTATATTAAAAATTTCAAAATCGGCTCTCATGTCTCCATAAAATTTACTGTCATTCAAGTTTTCGATTTTAATATTTCCAAACGCAGTCATTAACTCTTTGAACAGTGGCGTAGCTGGACCTTTGGGGGCCCTGTATCCAATTTTTTGTTTTAACACCTTTTTTTGATCTTTGATTTATCTCATCATTTGAGAACGATAAAAGCTTATCCGGTTCCAACACTTCAAACATACTACTAAGACTATGAAGGCTTTGAAATCTTTGCTGAGTTTGTCCAATCAAAATGTCCAAGCAGGAATAGTAAATATTGACTTTGAAGTAAATTTCCGGATCAGAAATTGTATGATCTTCTGCCAACTCATCAAAAAAGCGCTTCGTTATTTTCCTCCTTTTATTTTTGAAAAGAGGCGTCACTCTCCAATCGTTGGCTAAATCCTTTTAAGTAAATCACGGAATTTCTTTTGATTTCTTTCTTTTTCTAGACCGTCTAAAAGATTTTGAAGCAAAATACTTGCTTTTTGTAAGTAATTTTCCTCATCTTGAAGGGCTTTGGAAACTGGACTTATAAGTTTAAGTATTGTTGGTTGGTAGGACATGAAAAAAAGAAAAACATACACAGGAAAAAAAATATTTGACGCATGTAAAAAATGATCATTGGAACATTTTTTTGTAATAAAACTTAATTAAATATTTAAGTGAATATTTGTACACACGTCTTGTGCTCTGTATCTTTGGGGGCCCCCAAATCTCGGGGGCCCTGTTACATGGATACAGCTGATACAGCGGTAGCTACGCCACTGTCTTTGAAATATTGAGTTGCCAAAGTTCTGAACTATTTCAAATTTAATCATCCTGCATTCACCTGTAACAAGTAAAACAGAACCTCAATTCAACTTTGCCAAACTCCCTCACGTAACTTTGTTTTACTTTTTAAGATTTTCCCTGTTATATTCCAATTTTATGGACATTTCGTGCTTGTTTTAAATTAAAAGGCTAAACTTTTTCGTTTCCAAAGAAAAACTGGCAATAAATTGAAGAAAACATAGAAGTAGAATGAAATTTTCATATCACATTCTTGCAGAACTTACACACAAAAGGAGACCCTCTCTCCCTCAAAAAAACTTCAACTTGAAGTTTTGAATTTCCGAAGACAGACATCACATATTTCCCAGTAGAGTGCATGTGGGAAGTATTGCAACTTTAGAAGACACAGCGACAGCCGACAATCGTCCTTATTCCATTCCAGCATTTCAATTCCCCTATGAAATATGTTGTGCTTAATTTGTTAGAAAATTAGTTTAAAACTTTACAATCCGGTGCACATGTGTACACCGGGAGGGAGGACAGTAATTCGTTTGACTTTAACGAGACATCTTCAAGAACTTATTGCAAAAGCCTCCAAACCATCCGTCAGCCCCCGGAAAGTGCCTAAATGCCTCCTTAATCAGCATTAAAAAAAAGTCCCTCCTCACTCGCAAGGATGTTGATGCTCCGTCAAGTAAAGACAATTCAAATTGCCGTCATTATTATGCCATTGAAATAATTGCCACTAAAGCAACTTCAGCAAAATCTCTATCATTCTTGTAAACGACTTTTTTCTCTCCCAACATCCTATTGCATGTCCTGGTTCGCTGTTCGTGTCTGATGTTTGTTAGTGACAGAGACAAAGTTAAATTGCAATCGGGAAAAAGGAAAAAACTGTGACCACTGGGTTACCTACTGCCGGGCAGTCTATCTCTGCCATGCCCAGTCCATATAATGGCGCAGTTATCCCGGAAGGAAACTGCACAAGAATTATTCTTCCAATGTCCTTTTTCTTGTTCTGGTCCTTGTGGCAATGAGCAGTAAAAGTATGTTGGTTTTCTTACCTTAAGGGGCAGGCTGACGCCATGTTTTTCTGTCCGTCCTGCTTTATAGATGTACATATACTTTACAATCCCACTTTATGATTGAAGAAGTTCTTTTGCGCTTTGTGTATTTAATGGTTGGGGCGTGGGGTTGAGTCCTTGAATGGAAAATTATTATTTCCTTTCTAATGACAGACGTGAATGAAGGACATGAAATGTTTTTGAAACGAGGACATTAATTATTCCCGAGGGGTATATACGGCTGGCCATTCAAGCAGTGTTACAATTAACTAGCATGCGGAGAATTTGTGTTTTTTAGTGTTCGTCTTGCGAGCTTCTGCAACACTGGCAGAAAATGAATCCTCCAGTCAGAGGAAAATTAAAATTTCAATCATAAAAAACATCTAAGCTCATTTTGACTTCTTACAAAAGGTGCTCGTTCCTTCAAAACAAAAAATTATTCCTCGGGGTGAAATATTTTATTTGAAGAGAAACATTAAGCTCAGGATTTCATTTGGACAGGAATGTACGGTAGTCAGTCTTTTTTGCCTTGAAGGTTGAGTTTTATGAGTTTTTCTTCAAGTTTAAGGATTTCTTTTTACCTGTGAAGCAAGAATTTAAGCTTGAGAGTTTCTTAATCGAGAACAGTTTGTTGTTTTTTTTTTTACTTCTTACTTTTTGATGGAAGCCTTTCTATACTTTTTAATGTTAAATTACTTACTTCATCAAAAGAACTTACTTTGTTGCAAAACATTCATTTTGACTCCTCCCCTGGCGAATCTTTGCTTTACTGGCCCTTTGGTGTCCCTCTTCTTAAAGTGGTTGAGCTACTGAGGTCATGGCCTTTTGCCCTGCTTTCGGTTGGTTCTCATGGCTCTTCTCACGGTTCCCAGTTGAAAACTATTTTCTAGACGCCTCAAGAATTTTTTGTTTTTGCCATACATAAATTTTCCTTTTCTACAAATAAAACACCTTCAATTTCTGTTAAGGGCAACACCATTAAACCAACGTACCTGCAGCCATTTGACTGCAAACTACTTTTCCCCAGTAATATTAGGCGAATCCCATTTGTTCGGAAGAATTTTTTTTTACAATCTACTGCCTTTTGTCACTCAAAGTAATGAGAATTAAGAATTAGGCCACACCCTTTTTCGAAAACAGAAATTTTAGGAGACTCAAAATTATGAGAATCATGGAGAACGAAGTAAATTGATTCTACGTTCAAACTTCAAATTATTCTTCTTGAAAAATCTGTCAGTTCCATATCCTTTCTTTTGCTTTTTTCGCACGAATTTTAAACTATAACTTTGTGTTTCATTTAATTGTTAATAAACTAAATAAATAACTATAATTTTCGGCCTTATTTTGCATCGAAAATCTGAGCAAACAAAGAAAAATGAAAAGAGCTGAAAAGTTCAGAAGGACCAGGTTTCTTAATTGAAACCAAGAAAATGATGCAGATGTTGCTCTTTAGTTATTAATGTTATCGTCTTTTCAATGTTGAGCACATCCTTGCCAGGACAAACAAGCAACCTTAAAAAAAAACTGTTTTCCTCATAAATGATTACATCATTAGAAAAATGCACACCACATCATTGATGCTCTTGCTTCCCATTTTCATCCTTTTTTTGCTAAAGATATACATAAAATCACAAGTGCAAGCACTGCAGGCGAACCGTAAAAAAACGTGTCGAAAGGACAACAAAAAATTGAGTTAAAATTTACATACACTTCCAAGATGATGTAGATTCAGCACGTTTTGTGTGCACTAGCTTTTGTTAGCTCATTTATTATGAAAAAAGGACGCTATAATCATAAAGTTACAAAAAAGTGACATCAGGTGAAAATTGACGATAAGAGGCATTTCAATTTATCGTGAATGTTAATTACATTTTTTTATTAAAATTTCTTTCTTCATAAAACAAAACATACAAGAAGACATACAAAAATCGATTTTAGAAAGTTCATACTCAGCCTTCTCAAGTGATTGTAAGCATTCTAAGGTTAAGGCGACTTACTTTGTCCTTACATCCTTGACATAAATCAAAATAAAAAGAACACTCAAAATCCTCCTTAACAACCTTCTTTACCTTTTAGATTCCCAGCATCCAATGCGTAAACAAAACAGCCTTAAAAATGATCGAATGAGTCATTTGATATCCAGTAGACTGATATGTGCTCGGCTTTATTGACTGATGAGACAAGAATTGTTAGGAGCCAGAAATAAAAGGAAACTTTTTTGACAGATGAGATTATATGGTGTACCCGAAATTCGATCCACAGGAAGGAAAAATTCATCCACTTCATTTTGATCCTTATTAATGTTTTTACTTGTTTAGAGGCGGTTTCCGAAAATTGGTTCTTTTTGCCTTTAGAGGGTGCTTCAACAATTAATCAATCAATAACCGATTCACACATCTGAAAAGTACTGTTTTATTTATTTTTGCCTGAGGCATTCATGTTGGAGTTTTGGTTTTCATTTGAAATCCTGTTTCCTTTTAGCATCATACATTTGCATTGAATTCTAAATTCCCTTCAAGCCCAAAAGGTTTGTATCGCGATTATTTTGATATTCCATCCATTAGTTTCTTTCCATTTAAGCTTAGGTAGGAGTCTGTTCTCATCCGCTGCTGAAGGTTCTCTTGCTGATAGTCAGTCTTATTGGCATATGATCTGACCATATAACATCATCCTTTTCAAACTTTTTGACATAACTTAGCGATTCTTGTGATACAGCACAAAAATCGTTAACCGATTCACCCATGCTACCAATGAATGTCTCCTCTGGTTCTACCATTTAAAACGATTGGTCCATTATCGTTGCATTCATTGTTTTATCTTTAGAGAATGTATGATGTCAGAGTTCTTTTTTTTGTATAAAGTTGGGGAAGTTAGTGGATCCAGGGTCAGCCGAAGAAAAGACGTTAAACTCCCCGAAACCAATGTCCGGCTATATTAACGGAATAAATGTCCGGCTATACAAACGTAACCAATACACAGCTATGAATAGAGACGAGACAGACCTCGATGTAAAGAAAGGTAATAACAGGTATATGCTAAGCAACCGGTAGGTAGAGTTGACAGGACGGTAGTATTTTGCCGTGGTCTTACGGGTAAAAATATAAGAAATCTCTCGGTACACTACGTACTTCTGGGTTACGGGAAGGGAGAATTTTCTTTGATACTAATTACAATGTAACCATAGAAATTCTCGAATTTGGTATAAAAATCACTCTACCTTGTTGACAATTTAACAAAAACAGACTGTGAATTATAACCAACAAAAGTCAATTTCGTATGCAATCCACTTTTGGTTTGCATTGTAAATTCGAAATGGGATGAAATAAGAGCACAGAAAGGGAAGAATACAAGTCGGACAACATTTCTTGATTTGAAAACAAAAAAACAACCACAACCCGACACGAGCAAATAGGTACAGGGTGGCGCACCAATTGTGCTACAATAAGAAATTCAAATAACTTTTTTTTTAATCGATGTATTTCATTTTTTTTTTATTGGTTAGAAAATTAAATTTTATTTTAAATAGTTAGTTGTTTTTAAAGATTATAGACCGCAAATGACCTCCACGCTCTCCCACGCATATGCGGCAACTGGTCAAAAAATTATTCATTGCGGCCTGAAGAGTTGAAGTTGGGATTGCCTCAATTATTGTCGTTATGGACTGCTTTAATTCAGTTAAATTCCTGGGCTTCGTTTTATACACCTCTTGCTTGACATAACCCCATAAAAAGAAGTCTGGTGCAGTCAGGTCAGGTTACCTTGGGGGCCAGCGAAGAGTGGAGTTCCTAGAAATTAATTTGTTTGCGAATTTTTTGTTTAGCTCCGCCATAACTGGTCTGGCTATATGTGCACTTGCTCCATCTTGCTGAAACCAAACGCTGTTGAATGGTATACGTCTTCGGCGCAGTTCTGGGTAAAAAAACTCCTTCAACATTTTTAAATAACGGTCCCCATTGACAGTAACGGTTACACCGTTTTCTTCAAAGAAGTACGGCCCGACAATACACCTTGATGAAACTGCGCACCACACAGTGACTCGTTCTGGGTGCAGTTCCGTCTCATGGAGCATTTCTGGATTAGACTCATTCCATATACGGCAATTTTGCTTGTTTACATTGCCGTTAAGATCAAAATGGGCCTCATCAGACATGAACAAACAATTGATCAATGTGTTGTCTTCTTCGGCCATTGATATCATTTTTTGGCAAAATTCCAGGCGAACAGGCAAATCCTGAGGGTTTAACTTACTAGTAATTTGGACTTTGTACGGAAACAAGTTTAAATCGTCATGAAGTATCCGTTGTAATGACCGTCTACTAATTCCAATTTGCCCCGATAAGTTTCGGGTCGAAACGCTTGGATTGGCCTGTATCGCAGATGCTACTGCTGCGATTGTATCCTGAACCCGAACATTGGCATCTCGATGGTACGGCCTTCGTGCGATGCTTCCAGATTCACACATGTTTACAAACCTCATAATGGTCCATCTACTCGGGGGATTACCGCCAAACTCCCGCCTTAATTCCCTTTGGACGGAAATGACGGACTGCAAAGCATGGTACCGTTGCACTATCCAAATTCTTTTCTCCGTATCCCAAGCATCCATTTTTATAAATCTAAATAGTAACCTACAAAATAAATAAAAAAATAAGAAAAAAAGTTATTACGTTTTATTTTTGTAGCACGATTCGTGCGCCACCCATATGTATATCCAGGTTTTCAGTTTAACCGAGACCATCAAAGAGAAGCAAAAAGCACCAAATTAAATTCTGAAAGACGAAGGGCAATCTATCTATCGAATTTGAGTGGAAAAGGTGGTAGACTTGTTTGTTTCAAATGTGACAACCACACGTCATTTTTCTGTGAATCCTTTTAGATTCGCGGTTCAAGGCACAATTTGAGGTTGTTTTTTCTCGCGTTCAAATAAATGTCTCTAAAAATATACGAACCCAAATAAAAATGTTGTTTCAATAAATAAACAACCCACTGAGCTGAATACACAAACAAGATGACATTCCCGAACTGAGCGACGAAATTGTATTGATTGTGGTAAAAACGAATCCTTCGAGGATAACTAAATGGAAAAATGGAGAAAAAAAAGCAATTACTTTCCTGACTCGTGCTAATGTCATGTTCCCCGAAGAGAAATCAAGATCAGAGTCGAGTCGGCTGGGGTTGGCCGAAAATCATGTTCCAGCATTGAATATTTTTTGGCTGGCACTCATGAACCTTCCTGAACTTGAATATTCAATGTGAAACGTCCAAAATTTGTATTCCCAAAATGTAAGCTTGAGCGATAATCTCTCATGTTAACGTCATGTACTCATTCATTCTCCTCCTACAACAGCTACGTCCTGAATCCAATTTTTAGAGAATTTCCATGACGCATTTCATCATCCAGCATTTCGGTCGGCGACGGTAAAAGGTAAATTAGTTCTTCCTGTTTCTCGAAAAAAAACACGTACCAGGGAGTTTCTTTTGAAATTGTCCTAAAGTCGATGGATTGGGCGAGTTTTTCTTTTCGTGTGTGTGTGTGTCTGTCCTATTTTATTGAAATTGAATATTCTGGTTGGATTTTTGGGAGAAGCTCTTTTTCGGTTGCAAAATGGAATGCTGTGTCATGTGGAAGTAATTTAGAATTTCATGAATAGAGAAGTTCGTTTCGACATCAATTTCTGGGAACCAGTGTGTGTGTGTGTGATGAATTTCACTGATGAGTTAACGATGTTCTGTCCTCATAGTAATTTGGTTTTATTTGAAAACGTACTCAATATGTTGCTGACGTGGACTCGATTCGATGAATTCGAAACATGATTTTGAAATTTTGTCATTTTGTCAAGAAGAATAGACCTAATGAAGTTGTCAGGTTTGGAAATTTCATCTGGTAATTTTTGGGTTTGTAACAAATCGACGGGGTGGCTAGATGTTCCAATTGTGAGAAATAATGATATTCTGTTTCAATTTCTCCGAAATAACTATTTTAAGTTCATTTTTGATGCTAAATTTTCGGTTTTAAAACATTTCAACTATTTTACAACTGCACTCTACGATGATTCACGCTTTTTTCGCTTCATAAAACATATAGGCACCAGCACTTAAGCTAACAGGAAATGACTCCAATAATGGCGACTATTAACTTAAAAGCCCTTTTAGGGTTCATTTTTATAAAACAAAACGTTGAAACAAAAATGGAAAATTGCACTAATGGTGAACTCATTGAAAGATGATTTAAAATACTATTCGCGTTTATGACTTCATGTACGTATAACTAGCAGCTGAGGACTGCACTGCAAATGCTGCAATTACGTTTAGTAATATGCCAAAAAAAAATTAAATTTGAATATGAATTAGATCAATGAATTGCGTTTGCACTTGTAAGTCCATTGTAGTCTGCTTAACTTTGGTTTCAGACCTACGCATTCTGCAGCTGACAAAAAAGATTCAAACTATGAACTTGTAGAACATTCAATTCTTTCCAAAAGTGTAACTTGAAAATGATGGGAATACATGAAAGATTGCAAGCCAAACTCAATAGTTCTGGGTAACGATCAGGATAGATGTTGCCAGCAGGCCAGGGGGCCTCAACCAACAGCCTCCGCCAGCCAGCACTCCAAGTTGATTGAGGTCCTCTTCCAACTGTGTGTGCCACCTGATTCACGGTCTTAATCTACTTCTACGTATACCTCCGGAATAGTGTTTAAGACTTTCCGGGCCGGAGCATTGGTATCCATCCGCTCTAAATGCCCGAGCCATCTGAGTCTCTGGACCTTGACCCTTTTGGGTAGCTCCACGTCGTTGTGCAACCCGTAAAGTTCGCTGTTGAATCTTCTTCTCTATTCCCCATCAATGCACACGGGGCCAAAGATGACCCAAAGAACTTTCCTCTCGAAACTAAGGCACATTCATCCGATTTTATCAAGGTCCATGCTTCTGCACCATACAGCAGGACTGGGATGACGAGGGTGTTATACAATTTTACCTTAGTTACTCGAGCGAGGGCTTTCTACTCAAATGCTTTTTTAGCCCAAAGAAATAGCGATAAGCAAGAGTTATTCTTCGTCAGATCTCGGCACTGGTGCTATTGTCCTTGTTAATTGCGTAGCCTAGGTAGACAAACTCCTCTACTACCTCGAAGTCATATGCGAGAAGTTGAACAGACTTTTCGAAGATAGTGGCTCTGGTGTTGACAGTGGAGTTTTGCACTATCTTCTCAAGAACGATGTTAAGGAAATCGCATGACAGTGCATCGCCTTGTCTGAATCCTTGTTTGACATCGAAAAATTCCGTAATCTCGTTTTCAAACTTGATGGCGCAGCGTGAGTTCTCCATCGTCATTTCGCAGAAACGAACGAGCTTGACGGATGCCAAAACTATACATAGCTTTACACAGTTCGTCTCTGTAGATGCTGTCATACGCGGCCTTGAAATCGATGAAAAGGTGGTGGGTATCGATTTGGAGTTCATAGGTTTTTTCCAGGATCTGCCGCATAGTGAAAATTTGGTCGATGGTTGACTTTCCTGCCCTGAAGCCACATTGATAAGGACAAATCAGATTGTTGACGAAAGGCTTCAGACATCCACATGTTACGGCAGAGAGGATCTTATAGGCGATGTAAAGTAGGCTGATTGCTCTGTAGTTGGCGCAGTTTAGAGGATCTCCCTTTTTAGGATCGGGCAAACAATGCTGAGGTTCCATTCATCGGGCATACATTCTTCCGATCATATTTTACAGATGATTTGGTGGATGCTCCTATCTCGATCGTCGCCTGCTGTTTTGAACAGCTCAGCAGCTAGACCATTTGCTCCAGCGGCTTTGTTGGATTTCAGCCGTGATATTATTATTTTCACTTCATCTAAGCCAGGTTCACGGCATTGTTGGCTTTCATCGTGTCCAATGAATGGTTCATGACTGCGATTCTACTATGAACTATGATGCTCAATTGTTTATCTCTGCAGGCATCGGTTCTTGCTCAATGATCATGAGCCAGCTGTTTTACCTTCCGATAAAACCTCGGAACTTCATTCCTGCTGTTGGCTCTCTTAACATCCTAGATCTGACGCTTCTCATGCTCCTTCGGGTTTTGCTTTGGTGGCTGTGTGAAACCTAGCACATTAGAGGCGGCATCTCCAACTGCTTTTTGGCAATGTTGCCACTGGTCTTCGGTGCTTGATTTTGACGGCATAGGACTTCTTAAGAGCTTGACACACGATCAGAGAAGGATCTGGCGATCTTTTGCGATTGTAGCCGTCTGACGTCGAATTTTCTTGCAGCATTTCCTTGTTTTGGCCGTTATCGGCTACCGTTATTGGCTACGACAAGGTAGTGGTCTGAGTCGATGTTGGCTATTTGAAAAGTTTGAACATCTATGTTCCACAATGTTTTTTTCTACAACGAATGCCAACAAATTAATTTTGATATCATCGTCAAAATTATATTCCACCTTTATTTAAATTCTCATTTCATAAGAAGCATTTTTTTGTTGATGACGTGTTAAGCTCCTCGCATAAAAAAGCTTAAATATTCGCCTAACGAAAAAATTTAAATCTCCCCGAAATTAAAGAGATACAAAAACTCACAACAGTCAACAATAAAACAGAACCATCTGTCACAAGGACGATTAATGTTGAAAAAAGAAGTAAAAAACATGGTCCTTCTCTCATCACGCTATAAAGAATTAAAACCAGCGATGCGAATAAGAGATTTCTTCCCTGCTTTATGTCATCAGTTTTATTATATGGCAACGGCGACGAGGAATTATACGACGAACACACTTGAGTGTCGCTTCGCAGGATCCAAGATGTTTATGGCAAGGAACTAATGCAGTCAAGGGCTAATGGTTTTTGGATGCCTGCTTGGGTTCTGAATGATTTTCATAAAATTCTTAAAGTAACTTTTAAATTTTCGTATTTCAATGTCGCCGTGTTTGAGGATTTATGAAAATTCAAGTCTCTGGTTCCCTTTGGTCCTGGGATTGAATGGTTTAGGTGAAAAATGTTAAGATTTTTTTTTATTTATTTTCCTTCTTAATCACCTTGAGAAAAAAAATCCTTTTGAAAATTATTGTCTCGTGTCTCGTGTTGACAAGAATCCTCCATCAAGTGATTATTTTTTCAAGGACCCGAAATGTCGGTGACAAGCCAAGAATTTATTATTAATTTTTTTTTGTTCAGCAAAGTTTATTACGCAATCCTCAAGGAATGTTTCTCAATCTTGTGCGAGATTTTTCCTTTTATAATTCCTGAAATAATTGTGTTTTCCCACTTCACTTAACCCCAGGAAAAAGCCACATTTCCACTTGATTCTTCTTCTGGTTTTTTTTGTTTAAATCACATAACAGCAACCGCTGAGCCGCCTGCCGCCACCGCCACACATGTCATGGCAAGTAACAAATTGCCAAAAATATTTTGCCGGATTATCCCGCAACAGAAGTCAGAAACTTGGAAGGAATAAATCATCCATTTTTTGTTGTGTGTTGGGATAGCATCAACAGTCAGAAAAACGAGTGATTTTTTGTTTGTGACAAAAAAGAACATTTTGTCAGTGAGCGATAAACCTTCTCCTCTATTAAGGAAGGAATAAACTAAGCCAACCAGAAAAGGATTAAGGATGATGGGGACGTGTGTTGCGAGGGATAAGGCCAAAATGACGATGGTAATTACGTTTTTTCTCCTCTGTTTTCCAAGAACATATTCATGTGTCACAAAAACTGTTCTTATTACAGGAAAAATGATAAACATTTTTATGGCATTTTTCATTACGCTGTTTGAGGGATTTTGTTTTAAAGGTTTTGTACTCGCAGAGACCAGGACCTCGCTTCCATTTCCGTACTTACTTACTTAAAGTGGCGCTACAGTCCGGGGTAGACATGGGCCTCAACCAACAAATCTCTCAAGCCAGCTCAGTTCCTAGCTAGCTGTCTCCAATGTTTGCCGCCGAGTTGGTTGAGGTCATGTTCAACTTCCGCTTGCCACCTAAGCCTTGGCCTCTACTGCGTCGTCCCTCTGGGGTGGATTCGAAGATTATACGGGCCAGAGCATCCATCCTCTACACGCGACCAAGCCATCTGAGACTTTGGACCTTCACATTTTTAGCTAGGTCAGTGTCGCTGTACAGCCCGTAAAGTTCGTGGTTCAATCTTCTCCTCCATTCACCGTTTATGTATACAGGACCATAGATCTTCCATAGAACTTTTCTCTCGAATCGGCCTAGGGTGCTCTCATCCGTTTTTGACAGGGTACGTGCTTCTGCACCATATAGCAGGACGGGGATGATGAGGGTCTTATAGAGCGTCCCCTTAGTTGTTCAGGAGGGCTTTACTACCCAATTGCTATCCGTGGTGATAGCGGAACCAAGGTAGACAAGGTCCCTTACTGCCTCAAAATTATATGCGTCTATCGTGACGTTTTGTCCAGGACGTCGGTGTTGGGTATTCTTTCTTGATGACAGCATATACTTTGTTTTGCCCTCATTGACCGCTTAACCTATTTTTTCAGCCTCTGTCTGTATACTCGCAAATGCACTGTTGACATCACGCTACGTTCTCCCAATAATATCACCAGCGTACGCGAGTTGTTGCAGACTTCTGGAAGATAGTGGCTCTAGTGTTGACACGGGAGTTCTGCACTATTCGTTCCAGTATGATGTTTAAGAAGTCATATGACAGTGCATCACCTTGCCTAAAACCTTTTTTGACATCGAAGGCAACGGTAAGGTCGTTACCGACCTTAATGGAGCAGCGTGAGTTCTTCATTTTCATCCTGCTCAGCCGAAGGAGTTTTTTAGGGATGCCAAAACATAGCTTTATACAGTTCTTCTTAAAATCGATAAAAAGATGGTGTCGATTTGGAGTTCTGAAGTTTTTTCCAGGATCTGCCGTTATGTGAATATTTAATCGATGGTGGACTTTGCTGGTCTAAGGACACACTGAAATTGACCTATTAGTTTGTTGAAAAACGGCCCGTCAGCTCCCGCGGCTTTGTTGTTTTTAAGCTTAGATATAGCTATCTTCACTTCTTCAAGGTCGGGTAAACGGGAATTTTGGCTTGCTTCGTCTTCTTTGAATCCTTCATTCTGCTTGACAGCAGAAGTTGATTCGTCATCGCTGTTGTAGTCTGCAGAAGGGGTCCATCCATATCCTCAGCATTGACCGTGACTCTACTACTATATTTCTCTGTTGGTCTTTACAGGCTTCAGTTCATGCTCGATAACCTTGAGTCATTCGTTTTGCCTCTTGGTAAAACTACCGAACCTCATTCCTGTTTTGTAGGCTCTCAACATCCCCAATCCTGAAAAGCTTGCTTTCTTCTCTCTTCTTCTTCGTGTAGAGCTCCCGAGCTGATCTCGTCCTCTAGTGTAGCGCTGCTTTATATGCTTCTTGCTTTGCTGCATGTATATACCTGTCTGCATTCTTCATCAAACCAGGGGTTTCGTTTTGGTGGCCGCGTAAAACCCAGCACATCGATGCTGACAGTAGCGGACTTCTCATGAGGTTACATGACACTTGGTCGGAAAGGGATGTGGCAAGCTCTTGCGATAGTAGCCGTCCGAAGTCATACTTTGTTCTAGCACTTCCTGTTTTTTGTTTTGGTCGAGGTATCCGGTGCACTACCTTGGTTACAACGAGGTAAGTGGTCCGAGTCGATGTTGGCCCATCGGGAGGTTCGGACATCAGTAATGCTTGAAGAGTGTCTTGCGTCGATCGCAATATGATCAATCTGGTTGACAGTTTATTGGTCTGGAGACCTCCGCTTGTGGATGTTGAGATGTGGGAAACGCGTACTTGCTACTGCTATGTTTCGACCGGCTTTTTCGTGCTGGCTGTGTTTTCTGCATGTTCCACCAAAGATGTGTTTTCTTCCTAGTTTGGCGTTAAAATCTCCTTAGACGATTTTAACGTCGAATCTTATAGTAGGGCATGGCTCGTATGTCTTATCGAGGAGCTCGTGGAACTTGTCTTTGGTGTCGTCTCTTCTGTGGGAGCGTGAGCGCATATTAGACTTATGTTTCCGATCCAAGCTTTGATGCAGATTGTCTTGAGGCGTTCGTTGATAGCTCTGAACCTGCCCAAGCCTGCCTTCAACGACAAAGCCACATCCGAACAGACGGTTAATTTTTTTTCCGTCCGTATCCGAGGTTAGCTTTCCCTTACTTGATTGGGAAGTCATCCCAAAGCACGAACCCCAACCTGGAGGGCAAGGTCCTTATTTTAACTCCAAAGAGCTTGATAAACCGCTCCTTATCGGCCTGAGCTCCAATTATGTCGAAGTAGCCCGTATAAGGTGTTCACTAAGTTGTTCAGCTTAACTCTTCCATTTCCAACAAGCTTATAACTGTGTAAAGCACCTAAAATTTTGTTCCAATTTTAAATAAAACACAGATTTATTGTTTTTTACTTAATTCCTAAAGAGTTTCATTTATTACATTACTTCTTCTTCATTATTCCATTTCAGTTTCATTTTTTAGTTATTATTACATTTTATTCTTTAAATTACAAAGCAATATAAGAAATAAGAATTAAAATCATAAAAAAACATAAATTGCTTAAGTGGTTTCGTTTCTCGTAATTTGTTTTTCTTTCAAAATTTACCTGACACTTATGTTTTACTTAGACAAAAATCAAATCTCTATTTTATGCAAGTTAAAATTATTTTTTTAATTTTAAGAAAATATATAACTTGACATAATATTTTGTTCACTTTATTTATATATTTTTTGTATACTTAAATGTTTATAAAAAATGTAAAAATACAAATAAAAATTAATTTAAAAAAAAAAGAATAATTATAATTTATAAGAAATTATGTGTAAATATATTTATATTATTAAATGGAAAACTTAGTTGAATCATTTGTAACTTTATTTCTTTAATAATTCTGTTAATATTATTTATTTTTATTTGTATTATTTTTTTTTTTTTGTTTCAAAAATTAAACAAGCTGTCGCTTACTAAAAATAGTATAGCACAACGGAAAAAGAATAAAATATTACAATATTACAATATAATTAAAAATTAATTTATTATATCAATAATAATAATTATTATATTTATTTTTTGTTTTTATGTTTAAGAATTAACTAGAAACTAAAAAATAGTTCTGTTTCATTTGATTTACGTTTATATTTAGGTTTTCTCATTCTCTTTTCTATTTTTTGTTTTGTTCTTGTTTGTGGTGTGTTACTTCATCGCAAAACTAACTGTTTTTTATAGATAAATATAAAAAAGAGATACATCAAGTTTTTTTATTTTTGGGATATCTTTTACATAAATTGCAAATGTATTTAATTTCAACTTGTTTTTAGATAGTTATGTTCGAAGTAATCGTATCCTTTGCAAAAAAAACTCAAAAGGATTCGATACTTTCATTATTTTTTTTTACGACTAAATAAAGTGATTTTGTTTTTGTAACTTAGTTTTTTTTTTTAACTAAAATTTTATCTGGATTATATATTTTTTTTACATCCAATATATATAAACTTTAATCTTATATATATTTTTAGTTTTAGTTTCCTAAATTTAACTTTTTATTTTGTGTTAAATTTTGTTTGTTGACGAAAAGGAATAATACAACGGCAATTAAGACAACACAGAGTTGACATTTGAGTTTTTTTTTAAGGAAAAAAATGTGTTTTTTTTGTTTAAATAAAAAGCAATGAGTATGAGAAAAGCTAACAGCAAATTTTAACAAATATAGAAAATTAGTTTATGACAATATTGATAAATGCTTTGATTCAATTAGGTTTGGTTCTTCTTCAGAGAGTTTTTGGGGAGAAATTTATTTGTGAAAAAAAGGACTAACATGATTTTCTATACACATAAAGCTAAATTAAATTTGTTGATATTTTTTTTTTCTATTAAAATTTTTTAACTTTTTAATGTGACCTTCTGTGTGTTTTTAATTTTTTTCTTCACTTATACACGTACATTCATATTTTTTGTTTTTTTATTTTAGTGACATTTATAATGATTTTTTTGTTTTTCTTTAAATGTAAATAATTTTTCTATATTCCCGTCGAAGGGAAAATTAGTCGAAATTTATGTGGAATTTCTCATCTTAGTTTTCATTTTTTCAAAAAAATTTACACTTTCGTTTTTCTCTTAAATTTCATTCATTTTCATGCACTTTGTTAATTTATCCTCATTTCTGTTAATTCTGTATTTATGTGTGAATGTTTTTGTTTAATGATTTCTCCCCCCAGTATTTTGTTTTATTTATATTTAAATAATTGTTCTTTTGTTGTGTGTGTGTGTTTTTTATTTTGTTAAATAAAAAAGATCTTATTGATTAGGAATCTCTCAGGCATAGAACTCTCGATTGTTACCATTTTTCGCGTAAGAATTGACGGCAGGCGAGCGTTTTGGTTCGTCAAGCGCATAGGAACCTTCGTCCTTTTTCCTCATTCGGTAAACAATGAACATCACCACTAGAATGGCGCATAGTAGACCGACTACAGCGCCACCAATAACAGCTGTAAGTAAATAAGAAGAAGATATTTTGAAATGTTTCAAGTGTTAAATTGTATGTTTTATTTTTTTTTTATTTAAAATTTGTAACAGAAAGGTGCAGATATAATACGGCGGCCTCACATCAAAGTGCCAGAAAGTAGTTAAAATTGTAAGTGCCAAACCTCCTGATTCTTCACGACCTATTGTTTCATAGTGCCATTTAGTTTAGGAGAAATATGGGGCGGGGGGCGCTAAGGCCACTTTGTGTAATTGAGGTATGAGATCATGTCCTTGATCTTGAATTCTGAGAGTTGCTCAATACCATTGAAGAACTCTCTACCTGAATGGAGTGTTCTTTTCCTAGCAGAGAAAGTGTGGTACTGTTTCTTTTTCGTCTTGGTCCTCGCAGCTACGGCAGAAAGTGTTATATGGAATACCCAATTTTGCCGCATATTTCCCTATAAGCCAGTGCCTTGTGCAAGTAGCAACAAGCAATTGGGTTTGTTATAGGTGGGCAAGATTTTCCTAGATACAACGCAAAAGGTTAACCTATTCCACCGATAGTTTGCTTCAGGATATTGCCCTTCACAACTCCAAGAGGAGCATATAATCTCACTGCCAATGAGTTCTGTTGTCTGCCTGCTCATTACCCTCATAGCCCTAATGGCCCGGTTTCCAGATTAGAGTAACGCTCAGGTCTAGTTTCTTGAGGGCCTCTCTGCATTGCTGGACCAATTTAGAGGATTATAAAGCTGAATCAATGGCTTTAATAGCTGCCTGACTATCTGTTAGTATAGCTTCATTTTGGTTCTGTTGGATATTTTTAGGGGCTATACAAGTTTCCTTTATCGGTAACAATTCTGCCTGGAATACATTGGCAAAGTCAGGAAGTCTATAGGATCTTGAAATCTTAAAAGATTCACAGAAGGCACTTGCACCAACACCACATTCCATCTTCGAACCATCCGTGACGACAGTCGTGTCGAAGTCTTTCGTCACATCGCCTTCATAACAGTCGATTCTTGACGGGAGCAAAACTCTTAACTTCTTTGAGTTGTTTAAGGTAGGGATGCAGTAATCGGTGGTTGTAGAAAGAATCTGATGGTATCGGGCTTGTTTGATTGCAGTACCCGAAGGATTTGGTTTTCCAACAGCCTATTTCTTTGAGTCTCAAGATACTGCAGGATAACTGATATTTAATGAAGAAGTCAATCAGAAGAACCTCCAAAATGACGTTAAGTACATCTGTTGGATAGTACCTATTTGCCCTTGATATCCCTACACAAGCATTTATTTGCACCTTTGTAACCTTGTTTGCTATATAAAAGATTTGCTGAGAGCGGGCCACCAAACAATGGATCCGTAAACAAGTATCGGTCTTACAACCACCACTATTCTTGATCATTTTTGACAGGAGGCCCCACTTTTGCCGAAGGTTTTGTTGCAGGCGTAGAAGGCAACGCACACCTTTCTCACCCGTACTTCAATATTAAGCTTAAAGTTTAATATTGAATTGGAAGATAATGTAAGTGATTGACCGTTTAACCGAGGTACAGTGAATGTGGTATTTTGGTTTTGGTGGTTGTTAACACCTAGTCAACAGCTCGCGATTTAAATCCATTGTGCCAGGACCCGGTGTCAAGGACTCTCCCCGTTCCAGCAACTTAGGGTCATTATTCATACATTAGGGTTAAGCGAAGTGTGTGCTTGAATATAGCAAATTTAAATCGCCAACGACTGCTAATATCCTCTTTTCTATAGATATAACCAAGGAAGGGTTCAAGTCAATTTTTTTTACAGGATGAAGGCTTCCTCGTTGAGTGAGAAAAGCCAGCGAAGACGATCGCACAAGACTTTAAAAGCTGGATTGTAAGCAGTCTTGGATATGAAGGAATAACCCTCTAGTAGCTGCTAGGGAATCGCTGTGAAAATTAGTTAGCCTGCTGTTACATTTGACAACATTTTGGAAGCCAATTGACTCTAATTCGTTGACGTAAGTTATGAAAAGGTAAATCCACTAACACAAGACAAATAGTTAAGTGAAAAGCAGCGTCACTGGACAAGAACTGGAATTCAAGGAGCTTAAGGATCACCGAAATCGGTCTGTTATTTATTAACAATGAGAAGGACTAGACACTTTTACTGACGATATTTGAAATAAAATGAAAAGTCACATGAAAGACAAAACTATTTCTTCTTGACTAAAATTCTAGACCCGATTGTGGACAAACAAATCTATTTCCTGCTTCTAAATTTAACACACAAATGTGAGATGTAAACAACACAAATGAACGCTAATCAGTGAGTTTAGAGAAAACAAGAAAGAAATGCCGCAACACTTACCTGCCAAAATTCCAGGTTGAGCAAAGAAGCTCGTCGTTCTGTCATCCTCGTTCGTGTTCATTATTAACACTTCGTTTCCGGTTGTGTGCTCGACTTTAGTCTCTGTTGGCAGATTATTGATATTTGTTGTGTCCAATTCGTTACCTTGATTGGTGTTTTCACCGCCAACTGTTTTTTTACGTCAAAACAGTTTTGGTATGAAGAAAAAAAAAGACACAAAAATATTTCTTCTTGATTAAATGAGTTCCCTCTTTTCAATATAAACATTTGTATGAGTGATGAATGGAAATGATTAAATTTCGTTTTCAAAAGCAAAAACCAAGGCCAGGCCATTTACAAAATTACACAAACAATGAGGAGATGCATGCGATATTCTACTGAAAAACTACAACATATTTTATTTTTTATGATATTTCATGCTTTATTTTTGTTCATTCTTTAAAAATAGCTTTGCTCTCTTTCAGTCGAAATAAATAAAATCAAAATATTTTCCCAATACAAACCGAATTGAATTGAATTTCCGTTTCCTTTGAGAAGAACAAAATAATGAAACAGAGAAATAAAGGAAGAAAAACACTAAAAAGGGTATCAAATGTTTTATTCAATCATTTGGAAAATTGACATTTCCTTTGAACAAGAAGCTTGTTTTTCAACCATTCATAGCCATCGTCAGCTTTCTCGATGGTCTATAAAAGAAATGTGAATTGTCCCTCAAGGATTTTTTTTCCTTTTGAAGGCTGGTCTGGTCTTCTTTTTAAAATGTTAATTTATTCAAAACGTCAAACATCGTCCTTAAAGGCAATTCAATTTAGTTTCGTTGAGAAGGAGGAGTTGCGAATGTAAAAATCGATTTCCTTTCAAGACGGGCCCACATTGAAATGTATATCAAAGTAAGTGGCAATTTCTAAGCCATTTGAACTGTCTTGAACGGAAATAGCTTTTGCCGTACGAATAATGAACTTGACCCTTATTTTACTTCTGGATATTGATGGCACTTGTCAGACGTTTAATTTTAAATTTATTGAGAAAAATTTATTTAAAGGACTTTTTTTTGATAATGGTCGTTAGAAGGTGTTTAAAACTTGAATTAAACTTGATTTATTAGGCATTTAGGAGTTTAAACCCTATCATATGGTGACATACCCTTTAAGGCCTGCTTTTGGTTCATTCTATATTCCAGTTTAGGTTTAAGCCACATGCCCCATGATTGCACAAAAAAATCTGCATATGAATAATGACGTTTGAGTTTGAACTTTGCTTCTAAAAAAGAAGAGGACCAAGATGGCATCCTTGTGGTACTCCAGTTAACAAACGGAGTTTTAAATTTAACACAAAAGAAACGGTTCAAAATCAATTCAGTCTGAATGAAATTGTTCTCAATTTCAAACCCCCCTCCATTTCGACAGTTTTTTTTTTAATAATTTGCACCCACTCAAGGGGTTTTAATGGCAGAAACACAGTGAGTGATTTAGGAAAAAAGGAAAGGGTTGGAAATGAGGTGTCGGTGTACATTGGTTTTAAATTTCTGCACATTACAATGATCGGGAAAAACAGTGTGGAAAGGAGTTCCACATTCGCGTAGTCCGACTAAAAAACGATTCTCTATACTTGAGAGTACGTCCGAAGTTGGGCTCGAGGATGAACTGATGGGCACTCCAGGAAGCGCGGGTATTACGGTTGAATTGTTTGAGGGGAGGAATGTAATTGGCTGTAACGGTGGTGGTCTAAGGACGTGAATGAGTCAGTGATGCCTCTATCAACAATCATTCTAACTGCTCTTTTTTTGTTAACCATCCAAAAGGCTTAAGTAAGTAGCTGGAGCACCAGCCCAGAGATGGGAGTTGTACTCAAGCTTTGGACGGATATAAGTCTAATAGATAATAGCCAGACCAGACGGGGAGAAAAATTTCTTAAGAAATCCAAACACCTTGCGGCATCGCATATGTGCTCGTTCCACAAGAGGTGGTCAGTGATGCACAGCACATACCTAGAATCTCGAGATGTTCGGTCTCATTGATGCAAGTGCCACTAATGGACAGTGGCAAGGGGGATATATCTCGCTTTAACGATACAAGACAACATTGAGTTTTCGAAGCATTAAACTCTACGTTTTTTTTCATTCCCCATTGTACAATGCTGTTTAACTCAGAGTTTAATGAGCTTCTCAAATTTTGCCGCTTCCGAAGAGCAGGGATGTAAGTCTGCGAACAAATGGGAAAAGCTAAGGGTACTATCGTCAGCGAAACAATTCATTGAATTAGAAGTTACAGACAAGAGATCATTTATGAAAATGAGAAAGAGGGTCGGAGACAAAACGGAGCCCTGGGGCACACCAGCATTTATGTTGTGGGTTTCAGACTTGAATCCGTTCAATACAACTTGTGTTGAACGGTTCGAAAGAGAGTTTCTAATCCAACGAAGGAGGGATTTACCAATACCGAAAGCAGGCATTTTCGACAAAAGAGCAAGATGCCAGACTTTATCAAATGCCTTTGAAATATCAAATGCAACAACCTTACTTTCTCCAAAATTGTGTAAAGACTTGTTCTACTGCTCGGTGAGATAAACCATCAGATCACCAGTGGACCTGTTGCTGCGAAAGCTATACTGCTGGTCACTAATAAGCTTTCGATCTTCAAGATATTTCTTAAGCTGATAATTTATTAGCGGTTCCATGACCTTAGAAAGAAGGGACGTAAGTGCAATCGGCTATAATTTGAGGGAGAAGAAATTCGCCTTTTTTGGAATTGGCTGGACAAATGCTGTTTTCCAACTGCTTGGAACGAGCCCAGAAGAATAGGATGTATAGAAAAGCTTACGCAAGGGTTTTGTCAGCGCGGAAGAACAACTCTTCAGAATAATAGGGGGATACCATCTGTACCACCGGATTTATATATGTTGAGATTTTTTAGGACTTTCACTACAGCACGAGTGCGGAAGAGGATTTGTCCCATGGAATCATTGAAGCTCTCCAGAACTGGAGGAGTCATGAAACTCTCTGGCAGCGAAGAGTTGGGGGCGAACTGCCTGGCAAAAAGGTTAGCTTTCGCGAGAGAACTAACAACTGGCGTGTCATTGTCAACGAGCGTTAGGGACCAAGTAAGAAGAAGAATTCTTCAAATTTGTTTACAAAAGACCAAAAATTCTTACTGCCTTTGAAACCTTATTCAGAGTATCATACACTGATATATATTTTTGAACCCTATTTTGGTAAAATATTCCTTCTTCTTTGATCAAGTTCAAGTTTAAGTCACAAGCACCAAGACTATATTCAAAAAGGTGTTTGAGTTTGAACTTTTCTGTCTAAAAAAGGTGACCAAGATGGCAACCTTGTGGTACCCCAGTTGAAATAGAGATAACATCGAAATTTTAAATTAAGCATAAAAGGAAACGGTTCCTGTATCTATTCAATTCAGTCTCAATGAAATTTTTATCAGTTTAACCCCTCTCCCCCCCCTCCTTTTCGAGGTGGTATATTTTTAACCACGTATTCAATAACTAAATCAATGTTAATTCCAGCAAATAAGAGGTTTTTGTTTCGAATGGAGATATCCCCAACATCGTAATGTAATTTTCTGTGGTTGCATTTAAATGTAGATAACTCAATGGTGCACCTAAACCCTAGGTCGTTAAGGGTGAAAAGTGCGTATAGTTGTTTTTGTGGCTGATGACGTTAATGCTGGTTTATCAGATTAACCCAAGAGGAGACAATGTATATATTTTATTGAAAATCCGGAGAATGAGAGTGAAATTGTGATGGCCAACCATAGTTTTCTGTATCAAAAACCAAACACCCCAACCAATTTATTGATTTTAAAACAGGACACTGGGTTGTTTTAGTATGGTTTTTTGTTTACATTGATTTACCCACATTGGTTTTGTTTATTTTCCTGTTGAAAAGAAATTAAATTTGAAAACTCGAACTAAAATCGGGATCAGAAATTGATTTGGACATTTAAATCAGGTCAAGTAGAGCAGCAAAATCGTGTTAGGTTTCATGTCGACAAAAATTTATTCATCTGAAGGTTAAATTTAGACTTTTCGACATTTGCTTTCTATGAGAGTTCCGTAAACCAAGGTGCGTCTGACTCTTGATGTCGTCCAGATTGTCTTCGAATCGCATCTTCAGATAAGTCGAAAATATAATGAATTGTACAGGATTCTCGAAAGGAATTTAACAAAGTCGTCAAGACGACAGACAGCATTTTTGTATGAAAAAAGATTTAGATACCTCTGCTAGGAATTCTATTAACCTGTTTAAGCAAATTTTGAGACGAATTTTGTACTGATTGGATCAATTTTCTTTTTCAGTTCAAGAGAGATTTTTGGGAGGTTTTACACAATCGAACAACTTTTAACGATGCCATGCAAAGCTTGTTAACCTCTGAGGCGGGCAAATTGATATTTCCTTTCAAGGAAACTTCATTTGGTACTTAGAAAACAAAAATTGACTTGACTTTAAAAGAAAAAAACACTCAGTACTCAAAAAGTCCATCTTCTCGACTAAGTTACAACAAAAACACTAAACCTTCCAAAATTAATGTTTATTTTCATCTTGTTCCTCACGAGGACCGACAACATTTCGTCCCAAAAATTTACAAAAGATTAAATTAATTCAACAGAATCAAAAGTGGCAAATCGTGTTTGAGGTCTTGAAACAAAAAGTTTGCTGTGGCTGTGTTTGTGTGCTATTTTAATTTCCTGTTATGTGTTCCAGAAACCACACACCGAAAAACAGGATATTTGAAATTTTCAATTTTTTTGTTTGTTTTCTGTTTACACGATGTGGCCTCGAGGATATTATATGATAGGCGAAACGAATGAAATAGCTTAAATTGTGTTTAAAACAATTTTTGGATAGCCAAACACATAAGACACATTATGTGGTTTTCGGTTGAGTTGGTTGCTTTTGGTTTTCCTTTTATTTTTGTTTGTTATGGTTGGATGGATTCGGGGTTATTTTAAAAGGGATATAGCTCACTTTGTTTGTAAAATAGATTTTGAAAGGTTGAAAGGATCTTGGATACATTTGATTGATTTGTTGGGTTGGAAGAACATTTTCTTGTGCGAGGAAATTGAACTGTGCAATGGAATGATGACGAAATGATGGAATGACCAAGGATCCTTGTGACTAAAAAATAAAAATAAAGCAAAGAGAAAGAAGCATCCTTTTCTACTTTTTTTGTCACCACACAAAAAATACCAAAAGAAACCAGTCCGCAACCACAAAACAATGACCCAAATAAACAGCAAGCAATTCAGTTATATCTTTCCAAGTCGAGGACGATAGACAAGCGAAATCGAGAGAAAAAACTTTCATACAAAAGTACACATTGCTGTGTCGTTTTAATCCTTCGACAAAAAAAAATGAATGTTCTCGTTTTCATAGTTTGTTTCAGTTTTTTGTGGCCCACAGACTACACTTGACGATGCTAACAAAAAAGAAAATGAGCACAAAACAGAATTTTGCAACAGAGCAGGCCTCCTCCCACAAGGACATAAAGTGAGGTTTCTGTTCGACTATAAACGGCATTCAAAATTGAATTTGTGTCAAGAACGGATCAATTAAATTCCATGCTGTCGATGAATCAATGAGGACGAGAGAGGGGAAAGTTCTTTGAGCCACAACCGAAACAAGGACGAAACTAATTTCGATTTTTGACTGTTTCATGCAAACTATTGCAAAATTAATTGTCCTTTCTAGACCGAAGGCACCACAGTAGCTAAACCATTTCATCCATTGTCCTTGCAATGCGAATTTATGACTTTAAAAATGCAAATATTTCCTGTGTTGATATTCTCTCAAAATTAAGATTTCAATTGTAGCGCGGGATGCCGATCAGCCCAACCTACTATGAAAACAAGGAAGTTGAACGTAAAAATATACAAAAATAGCCCAAGGAAAAGGGACCATAATTAGGTCGCAGGAGCACAAAGAATTATTTTGTTGGTGTTGGCAGGAGCCAGCTGCTGCTGTTCTTCCTGCTTTTTCATCCTGTTATTTGCACAGAGAAAATAAGTTTGCAATGAATTTATGTCCTGGTCGAGATGAAATATTGCAGGACAACCAACGGTGGCTGTTGTTGTCACAACCTCAGAGCTATGGTGGTGGAAATAAAAAATAAAAACAATCATTAAAAGTTTTCTCGAGCAAAAATACTTTGACTTACTAACTTAGCGGCGTGGCGGAAAGAGGGCGGACAGCTTCAGGTTGGTTGTGAATTAATAGAATTTTAAATTGAAGAATGTTTCTTAATTTAGGGGAATTATGACTGTGGGTTCATTTGTTTTCCTTTTTCGCCCCTAAGTTGGTCAAATGAGGAAGTTAAATAAACAAAAGTTTTTCGGCTTTTCCCACTTTAGTTTCATGCTAAGTTGAACTGTCCTCAAATTGCAAGCATGAACGGAATTAAATTTGAAACATTTTTTGCTTCTTGAAAATTTATGAGGTACGTTTTGAGTCAATATCAACGCCATAGTCCGTCCGCTTAAGGCTTTAAAGCAAGCTATTCAATGTTAATGCCATTTTTAAATAGTGCCTTTTCAGCACGCAGGACTTGGCTTATCAATATGTATTTTCAAATTTGCAAAGCCTTAACACAACCCCTCTATCCATGGTTTAAGAGGAAAAAAATGGCACTGAATATGGAAATCTGCCAAACGAGTTTCTGATGACATTTTCCCAATTCTAGCAATTTTTGGAGCAGACAAGGGTTTCCTTCAACTTTTTTTCTTTTTGGCAACAAGAATCCTGATGATATTCGGATGCGGCAAAATCTAAGAAAACTTTGCCAAGGACATTTACTCCCATTTAGGAAATACTCGTAGAGGAAGGAGCGTATATCAGTCACATCCCCAAATCCAACAAAGATAACCTCACTCAAAATGGGTTATTTGACGCCGGTTGATTTAAATTAGCATAACCCCATTTCTATTTAAAGGATATGCAGCAACTTTCAAAAGAAATTGCTTCCATTTTGTAACAATCAACCCCTTTAAACGAAGGCAGCAAAAAAAATATTCCACATATGCCACAGTGACTTGGGATGAATTTGTTTTGCGCAAAGCAAGCAACACAAAGAACTTCTTGCTTCATCGAAATGACACAGTTTTTGCATTGAATTCCAAAACAAACTCCACAAAGTGCAGCTCACAGACATCAAAGAAAGCCGAAACAGACACAAAAGTTCATTTACCTTCTATCTCGATGGCGGTGGTGTGGTAAATACAGACAACTTTGACGTCTGAAATTTTGCTATACCTAACCTTGTTTTTTTTCTTTTTGTAATCAAATAAACTTCCCTTTGACGAACGATGCACTTTCACAATCTCCTTTTTTACACATTTACTATCCCACCTCGATTCGAGTCTAAGAGGTCCTGTGGAGTGGAGTGCCATGTTTTATTTTAATTAATCACAGAGGGAAGGAGCCAAGCATGCATACTTTCGGTAGAATTTTTTTTCGTTTACCGAGTCTACATCACATGGATAAATGATAAAGGATCAGATTTACTCACAAGCTGTACTATGGCTAGAGTTCAAGTTCCTCTTTTTGTAGGTAGAATTGGGGTTTTAAGTTGCGCTCTATCTATCTTTCTGTCTGATCTTGAAAATTCATCAATTAGTCGATTGCAGTTAACTTTTATGTTCATGCATATTTAATCCGGAAGCAGACTAATTTACAAGACACCTAAAAATAAGGGAAACACAAAATTGGGGAGGATGGTCCTTCGGTGGAGTATTATTTTAATTCGTCCGAAACAGAATGGCAAAGAGATTTTCTAATTGGTTTTAAAGGATTATTCTTTTTTCTCTCTTTTGGGTTTAATTTCTTCTTTATGCGGTTTTTTGTATTTTTTTTTTTTTTCATCAAAAGGACGAATTTCTTTGAGAAAAACCATTTGCTACAATGGAGTTACATTTTGCTTTTCAAAGTCATGGTTGAGATTTATGAATTCATACTTTGAGGTTGAAGGAGCTTATTGTAGCTTTTCTTCTTTGGACCATTTTTTTCCCCAAAATAAGGATGGAAACAATGTTTTATTCTCACTGCCAATGAGTTGTGAAGGGCTGATCCTTGTCTAGCTAGCTCGTTTACCTTCTCATTACCCTCATAGCCCCTAAGGGTCGGTATCCAGATAAGAGTAACGCTCAAGTCTAGTGTTCGCTTCATTTTGGTTCTGTTGCATATTTCTAAGGGCTAAAAAAGCTTCCTTTATCGCTAACAATTCTGCCTGGATTTTCAAATCATAAGAGATTCACAGAAGACACCTGTACCAACACCGCATTCTATCTTCGAACCATCCGTCGTGTCCAACTCTTTTGTCAAGCAAGACTTCTTTGAGTTGTTTAAGGTAGGGATGCAGTAATCGGAAGTTGTAGAAAGAATGTCTGATGGTATCAGGCTTGTTTGATTGCAGTGCCCGAAAGATTTGGTTTGCCAGCAGCCTATTTCCTTGAGTCTTAAAAAAACGGCAGGACAACTGATATTTAATGAAGAGGTCAATGGGAAGAAGGTCCAGGATGGCGTTAAATGCATCTGTTGGACAGCACCTAATTGCCCCTGATATCCCTACACTAGCATTTCTCTGCACCCTTGTAAGCTTTGTAAACAAGTATCGGTCTTACAACCACCGTGTTTGTCCACTAAGTAAAATTTGGTGTCTAGGAATACGCCCAGATATTTAGCACTGGAAGACAATATAGGTGATTGACCGTTTAACCAAGGTAGAGTTAAGGGTGGTATTTTGGTTTTGGTGGTGAAAAGCATCAACTCGGTTTTGTTGTTGTTAACACATAGTCCACAGCTCGCGGCCCAGGTGCTTACTTTCTTCAAAGCCATATTAGTGATTTCACGGATCACGCTTGGAAAACTAGAATCATCGGCGTATGCAACCGCTTTCACTCCACTACTCTTGAGTTTCACAAGAATGCAGTTCATGACCAAAATCCATAAAAGAGAAGACAGTACACCACCTTGAGGTGTTCCTCTGCTGGCATATTTGGTACACATTGAATAATTTAACTTTGATTGAATCCTCCTGTTACCTAGCATGGTTATTATCTACCCTCAAATGTAGTTGGTAGTTCTCAACACCGAAGTCTGCAAGTGATTCTGCGATGGATTTAGTTAGGACATTTTTGAAGACTCCTTTAACGTCATAAATAAATCGTGTTTTCTATCGTTCTCACTACCTTATGAAGAGCAGTCTCCGTAAATCTACCCCTCATGCTGCGAGTTAGATAGGGGACAACTACACAGAATGCTCCTTATATGAGATTCTACGATTCTCTCCAAGGTTTTGAGTAGAAAAGATGTAAGGCTTATTGGTCTATAATCTTTAGC
Source organism: Sphaerophoria taeniata (assembly GCA_943590905.1). Lineage (NCBI taxonomy): Eukaryota > Metazoa > Arthropoda > Insecta > Diptera > Syrphidae > Sphaerophoria > Sphaerophoria taeniata. The sequence goes on from OX016540.1 coordinate 4,322,880, forward strand.
AGATTCATACCCTCTTTTACCTATTTTAGGTAAGAAAATTACTCTTACCTGTCTCCAAGACAAAGGGACATGGTTTAGTAAGAGGCAACCTTTAAAGATATTCTCAAGCCGTGGCACTACTAGTTCAAGGTGGCTTTGGAAGCATTGTAGGCAAAATTTCATCAGGGCCTGGAGATTTGTATGGCGAGAAAGTTTTAAAAGCCCAGACTCTATTATTTTCTCTGGAGGTTGACATGTTGAAAATGGAAGTTAAATTAAATTCGAGTGGTCCTTCTTCACAACCTGGGAAGTGTTCATTCACTAGTAACTCTAATGTCTCCATTGGAGATGCTGTCCAGCTTCCATCTGTTTTTTTTTTTTTTTTAAGAAAGGAGGGGTTCGAATGTTGCTTCGATAAAACCCTGTTGAAGAAACATTCTATATTAACTTGAATGTTTTTATACTTTGTTTTTTATAATTAAGTTTTCTGAAATTGTTCTGTTCTAGAAATAAGTTTTTAGAATTTTCATTCAATTAAAATCTGCTGAACAATAAAGAACACTTTAAATTGTTTATAAAGACTATACGGACTCTTTACTAAGGACAATAAGGATTATTATCAATAGGTTATGGGCCCAGACACCCAAACCATTGGAAAATAAGAAAATACGGCAAATTTAAAGAAATAACTCAAGATACAGAAAATTTAAAGATCAAGTAAAAGAAAAATTCAAGATATGGCAGACACGAAATTTTCAATTGCAAAACTGAATAATGCAAACTATTTTATATGGAAATATAAAATTGAAATGCTACTGATGAGGGAAGGATTATGGGCAACAATTTCTGAAGAAAGGCCGGAGAACGAACAAGATGCCTGGAAGACTAAAGATAACATTGCAAGAGCAACGATATGTTTATCTTTGGAAGATGATCAGTTACATCATGTCCGAAGATGTACAACAGCTAAGGAAGTTTGGACAACATTACAAACTTATCACGAAAAATGCACACTAAGCAATAAAGTGAGCATAATGCGTGATATATGTAATCTTCATCTGGAAGAAAGTGGGAATGTGGAAAGTCACATTGGTACGATGCGGGACCTGTTCACCAAATTGCAAAATGTAGGAGAATCATCGTTCACCGAAAGCTGGAACGCTATGCTTCTGAGCAGTTTACCTCGCAGTTTCGATACTTTGATAACTGCATTGGAATCAAGACCGGAAGCGGATCTGACGATTAGTTTTGTGGAATCAAAATTAATTGAAGAATACAGGAGGCGTCATCCAATCGAAGAAAAAGAATCCCAAAATGCTTTATTATCCATGAAGAAGAGAACACATTTCAAGAAAAACAATTTTGAGGTAGAGTGCTATTTCTGTCATTCCAAAGGACATCTGAAACGAGATTGTGTAAGGTATATTGAATGGAAGAAAAAGCAGCCAAAACAAAAAGTCAATATAGTCTCAACAGAACAGGTGAGTGAAGATTTTTGTTTAATTGTTTCTGACAGTACTTCTGGGAAGTGGTTCGTCGATTCCGGAGCTTCATGTCACATTTGTAAAGAAAGAGATCTGTTTTGCAAATTTGATCCAAACATCAAAAGCAATGTCATACTAGCTAATGGAACACAAATTCAGTCTGAAGGACAGGGAGAAATTCGTCTCAAACTTTTAAATGAATTTCGTAAAGAAACTACTGTACTGTTTCAACAAGTACTTTATGTTCCATCAGTTAAAATGAATTTAATCTCAGTAAAGAATTTAACGGCTAAAGGATGTGAAGTTAATTTTAAAGATGACACTTGCTATATTTATAAGAATGGGCAGTCAGTTGCCGTTGCGAAAATTCAAGAAAATCTATATTCGTTATCACAGCATGAAAATATTTTTGTAACGAAAGTAGAATGTGCAGGAAAATGTATACATTATTGGCACAAACTACTTGGTCACCGATCAAGTGACGCAATTTTAGAAATGAAATCGAAGGGACTTGCTACAGGTATGAATATTGAAAGTTGCAAAAATCAAAGTTCTTGTTGTATTTGTCCAATTGGAAAATCGACTCGTGCTCCATTTCCAAAGAAGATTGATTTTAGTTCAAGGGGGGTACTTGACATAATTCATACGGATGTTTGTGGTCCTATGGATGTGCCAACTCCGTCCGGAAACAGATATATGTTAACTTTCATTGATGACTTCAGTCGTTATTGTCATTTATATCTACTTAAACATAAATCTGAAGTATTTGAAAAGTTAAAAGAGTACATTGCAATGATTAAGAATACAATGAATAAGAAACCAAAGATTATAAGATCAGATAGAGGAGGGGAGTACACCGGAAGCAACATGGTTGACTATCTAAAACAAGAAGGTATAATTATACAATATACGACAGCTTACTCACCGGAACAAAATGGAGTAGCTGAGCGAAAGAATCGTTCACTTGTAGAGATGTCAAAATGTATGCTTTCTGATGGAAAACTTCCGAAAGCTCTATGGGGTGAAGCTATATCTACAGCAAACTACATACAGAACAGGCTTATCACTAGATCTACAGGAAAAACACCATATGAAAGATGGTTTGAGAAAATACCAGATTTGACACATTTTAGAATTTTTGGACAGGAAGCTTTCGTTCATATTCCAAAGATTAAGCGAAAAAAGTTTGACGATAAATCAGTTAAGATGATCTTTGTGGGTTATGACTCGAATTCTAAAGCTTATCGTATGCTTCAAAAGAATAATCGCATACATATATCAAGAGAAGTTACTTTCATCAAACAAGGTAGTATAGAAAACAGTTCAGATACAGAAGAGAATTATACAGACAAGGAATCTAAAGAAAACTCAAAAGAATTAACACAGAAGGATAAAGGAAAATATATGTTTATTGAATTCTCACAGCCAAAAATAAAGCAACAAGATACTGACGATTTAAATTCATCTTTTCACAGCTTTATAGATGAACATGTTTATGATGAAGAAACAAACCAGCAACGACAAGAACCAGAAGAACCAGAAACTAACCAACAAGGACAAGAACCAGAAACAAACCAGCCAGAACAAGAGCTCAGAAGATCTGAAAGGATAACAAAAGGTATACCACCGGTCAGGTACATAAACCAAATTCAAGATGCAGATCCAGTCACATATGAAGAAGCTATTTGTGGACCAGATCGAGAATCCTGGTTGAAAGCTATGGAAACTGAAATGAAATCACTGGAAGATAACAATACCTGGAGCTTGGTAGATATGCCAATGGATCGAAAACCTGTTGGTTGTAAGTGGGTTTTTAAGCGCAAACAAGAAACGAATGGTATACGATTTAAGGCACGTTTAGTAGCGCAAGGATTCACTCAACGTTATGGTATCGATTACGAAGAGGTATTTGCACCAGTTGTTTCTCATACAACTTTAAGAACATTATTTGCAATAGCGGGACAACGGAAACTTTTGATTCATCATATTGATTGCAAGACAGCATTTCTTAATAGTGATTTGAAGGAGGTAGTATACATGGAACAACCAAAAGGTTTTAAAGTTTCAAATCAAGATAAGAAAGTTTGTTTGCTCAATAAAGCGATATATGGATTAAAACAATCAGCTCGTTCATGGAACAAGAACATTCATAATGCACTTGTAGAAATGGGTTTTACTCAAAGTCAAGCAGACCCGTGCTTTTATATTCAAGAAAACAAGAATGCATTTGTTCTCATTTATGTTGATGATGTCCTTATAGCAGCAAATGATGAAGAAGATATAATTAAATTTAAAGAAGATCTTAAGAAACATTTTGGTATAAGAGATTTGGGATCAATTCAAAATTATTTAGGACTGGAAGTTGAAAGAGAAGGAAGAGGTGTAATTTCAATTTTGCAGTCGAGTTACATTGATAAAATTGTAGTAGAAACCGGACTTTCAGAAGCAAAACCATCAACTATACCAATTGAACCATCCTATGGAAAATCAAACAAATCACAGAAGGGACTGAAAAACAATAAAGAATATCAAAAATTGATTGGCAGCTTATTATATATTGCACTTAATACAAGACCTGACATATCCGCAGCAATTTGCATTCTAAGTCAAAAGACATGTGAACCAACAGAAGAAGATTGGATTGAATTGAAAAGAGTAGTTCGTTATTTAAAAGGTACATCAAAATTTCAACTATCATACAGTGAAGTCAACAATCAACAACTTGTCGGTTTCTCAGACGCTAATTGGGGCGAAGATAGAAACAATCGAAAGTCGAATAGTGGATATCTGTTCAAAGTTTTCGGTGGACTTGTATCTTGGAGTTGTAGAAAGCAGACTTGTGTAGCTTTGTCATCTACCGAAGCTGAATTCATTGCACTTGCTGAAGCCGCAAAAGAAGCTTTATGGTTAAAACAGTTACTATCGGAATTTCAAGAGTCATTAAATCAACCAATTCTCATTTACGAAGACAATCAAAGTTGTATTAAGATGGTCGAAGGTTATAAATTCAACAACAGATCTAAGCACATTGACATTAAATTTCATTTTATAAGAGACTACGTTGAAAAGAAAATTATCAAGTGTGAATATTGTCAAACAGATAATATGCTTGCAGATTTATTAACGAAACCTTTGCCCACAAACAAATTTACAAAATTTCGAATGAACATTGGACTTGTCAACAATATAGAATGAGAAGGGGTGTTGAAGAAACATTCTATATTAACTTGAATGTTTTTATACTTTGTTTTTTATAATTAAGTTTTCTGAAATTGTTCTGTTCTAGAAATAAGTTTTTAGAATTTTCATTCAATTAAAATCTGCTGAACAATAAAGAACACTTTAAATTGTTTATAAAGACTATACGGACTCTTTACTAAGGACAATAAGGATTATTATCAATAAACCCTTCTGAGCCTGGCCGAATCTTTGATATCTTCGATGGACTGAGAGTACTCTTGCCATGGCTTGAGCTATAGAACACTTTTATATTCTCAAGCAGTCTTTTTATTATATCTTCATATTCAACCTTACCACGAATAATTTTTCCCTGGAGTTTTTTCCTTATTTGGGAACTTTGCTATCATGAATAATTTTCGAGAATAGGAAAAAAGCTTAATTTCGAAAAATTCGTATCGCCAATAATTTTTTCCAGGGAACCTTTTTCTTATTTGGAACAGAATTTTCCCCAAGTTAGTTGTAAGGGAAAAACTAGCTGTGCATCACCATGAAGTGAAATAGAAGACTATTTTTTTTTCTTTGGTGGAGAGAGGGGCAGAAGTCGTGTGGCTAAAGATTAACTCGGAAAAAATTAAAGGATTATCCATGGAACTTAATCATCAATCCAAGTAAATATTTCTGCACAATTCTTTTAGATTAAGGGCCAAGCCTCTACTGTAACCCTCCAATGTTGAATCCGTACTGCTTTACGGATGCAGAACTTGGGAAGTCACAGACACTGCCACAAGAATGCTTCAAACGTTCGTTATTTGTTGTCTCAGAAACATCTTGATGATTTTTTGGCCCTACCGTATCTCAAATGCTGAACTTCATGCGAGAACAGGTCAGGAACTTTATCATACCACACATTTCGAAAAGGCGACTGCAATGCAATGGAATCCGCTCACACAAGAAAGCAGAAGTGGGCCGGCAGGCAATTGGCTTGGCGATGCACAGGAATCAGCACGACGATGGCGCATAGTAGAGGAGACCCTATGTCCCGTAAAGGAAACACCATCAATAGCTTAGGTAAAATGTATGTTTATTTCGGAATCAAAAATGAATTGAATTAACAAATGTAGCCGTTAAGGATCACGAATTTCTCAGATAGGCAAAAGCAAATGATACGCGAAAAAAATCAATAAGCCTTCTATCAGTCATTGAGAACCAAAAATATCTGCAAGGTTTGGTTACCGAGGTATGATCCCTAATCCATTTTTCCTGGTTTTAATTTTTGATTTCTTGTTATCCCATATAAAGCATGCACGTATGTACATATGTATATCTTCTGATGCAAATTCCTTGGTAACCAGGGCTAGGGAATGAGTTTGGCTTTCAAAAATAGGCTCGGGATAGTACTAAGTACTATCAAGTATGTCTGCAAAATTTAGCGAAATCGATTTTGTCTTGATGTGAAATCCCACAATTTCATTTATTTTTATGTAAATTTAACAGATACGAAATATTTTATTTAAATTTGAAGCTTTCAAAGAAAAACTATGAAATTTAACCAAATCCTGTTCGCGAACTCAAATATTTTGTAGTTTTTCGTAAAAGAGAGCGCTCACGAGAGAGTAATATATTTCCCCAACCTACGAATTTTAAGCCCAAGAAATTGTTTAAGTTTTGTTTAAGAGTTCAACCAAGGTATTGGTTTTATATGTTTAACTAAAAATTTGGTGGGGAAAAAATATTATTAATGTTGCTACAGAGTTTAATTTTAACTAACCTCTAATATTGCAAAAAATTAAAATAACACTTACCGAAGAAGAGGCATGGTTTTTAAATCAAAGAAATTTAAAATTATGTATTTCATTGTCGACTAAAAGAAAGCATCATGCTGTCTACAACTAAATACCAACAACTACATACTTTCACAAATTATTATTTTTGTTGTTAAATATTAAAATAATATTATTTACACATGAACCGAAACCGAATAAATTAAATTATGTAAATAATTATTTCTTGTATCATTTAGTGGGTTCGAAATCATGGAAATTAAATTGTATGAAAAATTAAATGAGTAAACATACATTGAGTTCTATTAGCTTAATGCATGAGGGAAAATTTGGGCATGGAATCGATTGGAATACAAGTAAAAGAACTTTCAAAAAAACATGAAGCATTCCAAACTGAATCAATATTGTGTTGAATTATTTTTTTTACAAACAACATCGAAAACAAAACATTTAACAGAAAATTATCTAAAACCAATTTGTTTTATTGGCGAAGAATAATTGAAAATTTGTGAATATGATTTTTTTGTTTATGAAATGCAACATCAAAATATAGAAGACACATTGTGATGATTCAGATACCGGTTTCGATTTTGAAAAAACAAATTTGATTTATCAAAATATTTATTTTTTAAAAGAAGATTTGACGTTTGCTTATTTTTTAGTGGTTTTTCTGATGATCGCAATGTGGACGGACGGGTTGATTATTTTATTTAGATTTTTTGTCAAACGGTTGGCAATATTTTTCGTTCTATCGGTCGGCATACAATTTATATTAAAAAAGTTTAAGTAGAATATATACGGTTATATGTAGTTTTATATATAGTTTTCAAGGCGGCAAGTTCTTAAGTTTCAAAGTCTAAAATTCAACGTTAGTTATGCTGTGTCGTTCTTCGTATCAGCATGCAACTCACTCTTTTTTTTTGCTCAAAAACGCACTTACTGGCTTTTTTTTAAATCAATATTTTTACAATACGTCTAAGGTTAGTATAAAAACAAAAAATAAATTAATTCATGTTCCAAATTGAAAGAAAAAAAAACAAGAGTTAAATCAAGAAAAAAGAGAAAGTAAAGAAAACCAAATTAAAATTTTGAAGAATGGAGTTTCAACAGAAATTAATTTAGAAAAGTTGCAAGAGTCGAAAATTCCTAACTCACTTCCGCTTTAACCTGGAAGGAAAAATAGAACTATGCAAAGTAATTTTCAATGAAATTTCAAACTGCATTTGAATATTTCTTTTTTATTTACTTTCAATTGAAATTCTTGTTGCGAACTTCAGAAGTAACTTTGCCATAATTTCATAATCCCGAGAATTCATTATGCAAAACAAGGAGACATTTTGCTCAACTATTCTGTTGCAAATTTAATTTTGCCAAGCGAGATGGGAGAAAAGGAAAGTTCTGGAGGAATGTTTTGTGCTTCTTTTTTATGCAGAACAGAAGAGTGGGTAGTTTCTTTTTCCAGGGAAATTAATCATTTGTTTTGACAAGGAATTTGAAATGTTGGAAGTAATTTAATAAATTTTGTTTAGGTGAAAATATTTTGAAAATTGAATTTGAAATATTCTTTAGGAATAGAAATTCAATCCATGAACACGTACGAAAAAATAGTACTACACGACTCTGTCTTTAATGTCTTTAGTCAGCTCTTTTTTGAGTTTAAACTTTGGTTTCTAAAAAAGAAGAGGACCAAGATGGCAACCTTGTGGTACTCCAGTTATTTCTCTTTTATGTCAGAGTGAGCGCATTAGGAAGAAAGGAAGGTCTTGAATTCTTGAACAGTGAAATTATTGGGAAAGACAGAGTGTGGAAGAGAGCTCCACATTCGCGTAGTACGGCTAAATAATGATACTCTATACTTGAGAGTACGTCCGAAGTTGGGCTCGAGGGTGAACTGATGGGCATTTCTAAAATTGCGAGTATTACGGATGAATTGCTTGAGGGAAGCAATGTAACTGGCTTTTTCTCTAGAGCACTTACCGTAGAAGTAACGATAGAACAGAGAGAGACATGAAACGTTACGACGGTAATCTATCGAATGAAATGGTCATTCCATGTCTCTATCATCTATCATTCGAAGGGCTCTTTTTTGAAAACCAGCCAAGAGGCTTAAGCATGCAGCTGAAGCACCAGCCCAGAGATGAGTATTGAAATCAAGCTTTGGACGGATATAGCCCTTATAGATAGTAGCCAGATCAGACGGCTGGAAAAAAATTTTTGCACCGCCTTTAGAAACATAAACATCTTGAGGATTTTTGGCGACATTGCATAATGTGCTCATTCCACAAGAGGTGGTCAGTGGTGCACATACCGAAAATCTGAAGATGTTCGGTCTCATTGATGCCAGTGCCACTCATGGTCAGTGGAAGGGGGGGGGGGGGTATATCTCTCGATACAAGACAGCATTGCATTTTCAAAGCATTAAACTCTATGCGAGAGATCATTTATAAAAATGAGAAAGAGGGTCAGAAACAAAACGGAGCTCTGGGGCACTCTAGCACATATATTGTGGATATCAGAGTTGAACCCGTCCAATACAACTTGTATTAAAAGGTTCGTAAGATTCATCGATACCAAAAGCACGCATTTCCATTAAAAGAGCAAGATGACAGACTTTATCAAATGCCTTTGAAATATCAAGTGCAACAATACTTTCTCCAAAAGATTTGTAAAGATTTGTTCTACTGTTCGGTGAGATAAACCATCAGATCACCAGTAGACCTCTTGGTGCGAAAGCCGTACTGCCGGTCATTAAGAAGCTTTCGGTCTTAGAAGATAGTTTATCAGCGTTTCCATGACCTTAGAATGCAGGGACATAAGTGCAATCGGACGATAATTGGAGGGAGAAGAAGATTCGCCTTTTTTGGAATTGGCTGGACAGATGCTGTTTTCCAACTGCTGCATAGGATAGATGGAAAAGCTCACGCAAGGGTTTTGCTAGCGTGGAAGAACACATCTTCAGAATAATAGCGGGTATGCCATTCGGACCAGCCAACAGATTTTTGTATGTTGAGATCTTTTAGGACTTTAGCCACTGCACGAGTGCGGAAAGAGATTTGTCGCATGGAATCATTGACGTGCTCAAGAACTGGGGGAGCCATGACGCTCTCTGGCAGCGAAGAGTTGGGGGTGAACTGCATAGGAAAAATGTTAGCTTTCGCGAGAGAACCAACAACTGGAGTGCCATCGTCAACGAGCGTAAGGACCGAAAAAGAGGAAGAATTCTTCATATTTTTTTTTTACAAATGTAGAAGTTTGGTCCGACGAATATGGACATTACAGGTCTTCCTGCCTTGTTTAAACTTGTTCCAGTTTTCCTCAGTTGGGTTGGCTCTAAAAAACCGGAACTTTACTCCTTTTTCCCTGATAACCTCTTTACAGCTTGAATCAAACCATGATTTTTCCTTGGGTTTGATGCTTTTAACCCTATCCGGGATAAGTTTTCATTCCCAAAATAATCATATTAGTAATCATATCTGCGCTGGAGTCTGAGTCACTATCGAGGAAGCATTGTGAACAGTCAAAGATCCTGAGGAACGCACGGCGCGCGGCGTGACCCAATATTTTCCAACATCGGAATGCTTTTTTTCTAGGGCTAAATATTCAGATTAAACTTTCGAAACGTGATCTTCTTCTCTTCAACATTACTGACCACCTTTGAAGATCAATAGTCCTATCTAGAATCTCAATGCTGCCAAAATGTCAAAACTGTCTTCTCCATTCTTTTTTTTTTAATATCAAAATATAAGCATGCAATGACGATCATAACAAATACAAACACAAAAATAAACTCAAAATCAATGACAAAAGAAGAAAATAAAAAAAAGACATATAAAACCCAGAATCTAACTGACGTCGTGTTCGCTCGATCGGATCGGTGACATCGGTGTAAATATCAGTCTTTTCATCTCCATTACGATCGAATTCATCATCATCTTCGTTGACATCACTCTTATCCGTATTCACATCCTCACTGCCAGTATCATAATCATCATCATCTTCCTCGTTATCTTCATCATCGTCCTCCTCATCTTTGTCAGTCTTTGATGGACGACCAATACTACCACCGCCGCCGATAATACCACCGTCATCATCGTCATCATCATCATCTTCATCATCGGTATCTCGACCATCACCTGAACCCACAATACCACCATCAAAATCAAAATCAGATGATCCTGTCGGCTTGAATGACGTCGGCAGAATAGCATCCGATTCTGATGTTGTTGATTCTTTAGATGTTGATGTGATTGTGAGTGTTGCATTTGTTGATGTTGGTAAAATGTCTTTACCAATTGAATTAATGCCCGAATTGCCGCTGCTTTGACTGTTGCTATTGCTGTTGCTACTACCGAGACCGCTATTGCTATTGCTATTGTAATTGATTCTACTGCTGATGTCGTTGTTGTTAGTGTTTGTGTTACCGTTGTTGTTGTTGTTGTTGTTATTGCTGTTGTACGACGATGAGCCGGAATTGTATAATGTTGGATTGTTGTTGTTATTGTTGTTGGTGCGATGATGATGGCTGCCAGTGGATGAATCTTCATCATCTGGTCCGAACCCAGAACCTGAGTAATCGGGTTCTTTCTCTAGATCATCATGTATCTGGAAAAGAAAAAAAAATATGTTTTGAATGTTTCATCGATAACAAACTTGTTTATTCAAAATGTTGCTGACAATATGCCAATGTTGATAACATTTTCTTATTTTAAAAATATAATCTAAGGCGTTTGAACCATTTCTTAAAATTGATAATGTTACCAGCAACATGTTGCTAGAAAAAAAGTTATGTTTGACATAAAATCGTGTCTAGAAAAATTATTCTGATTTCTTTAGGCTTGTAAGCTGGTTCCAAATTGTTTATAGTCTTCCTAAGTACATATTGTTAGACAATAATTATTCTTTGTTGTTGTTTTTTTTTTGTTTTTGGAGGGGGGATCAATATTCTTAAGCAAAATTTTGCTATAAGCAATCGTTATTCTAGTAAACGAAGTTAGCGAATTTAACTCTTCTCTTTGTATTGCTAAAATATCTGCAACATGTTGTTGAAGTAAACTAAAACATATTTTCATTTATTTAAACAAAAGTCTTAAGGGCCTTTGCAAAACAGTACATTTGACTAGAATGTTGAGTTTTTATAACCTATTGAGAATCTCCCGTTGAGAAATGATTACCGAGGGACCTGATCCCACCCCGACTTTGGGCTTTAGCAACACGTGTTGTAAAACACCAACCATAAGAAACTTTAGCTCATTCGTAATTAATTTCATTTTCTTCGGAAAGTTAATTTCCTTCAATTAAGCTTGGATAAGCATTTCACTTCCTTGGAATCACCTTCGTGTTAAAAATCAATGTTTACCTCATCCTAACCACACATTCATAAAAAATACACAGGAAGCAAAATGAAAAAGAAAAACCCAGCAAAACGAGATTTTTAATTATTTTCTAAGAGTTCGTTATGGGGGTCTTCCGCAAGCATGAACAAAGGAACAACAACGCAAAAAAATCATCGTCATCATTGAAATCCTGCAAGCAAGGATTGAAAAATTTAATCCTAATTAGTCTCAAACAAAGGCAAAATGAGCATGAAGAGGATATAGTCCTTAATAAAGAGGATCATCTAAAATCCAAATCACTGCTGCCGGATGAACAAATTGATTTTTGAAAATTGAAAATTCCAAGAAAAATGCTCGAAAGGACGAAAGAGGAAAAACAATCAGGAGTTTTGTCTTTTTTCATGTGGCCCACCTATTAGAAAGGATTAGGAACAAAAAATCGAGAATGCTGGTAGTTGACAACAACGAGAAAATGATGAGCAAAAAAGAGAAAAAACATAATATCCGGAAAATCACAAAAGATTAGTTGTGTGCTTCAAAACCACTTCAATTAAACTCTCATTACCTGAGATAAAGACTGGGGACCCCATTCTCTTTCTCAATACAAAATTATCACCCACCCACAGAACAATGGATAGTTTTTGTTTTGTGTGTTTTGATCTTAATCCTTGAAGTTGGATGCGAAGAATTGAGAAGTTTTTGACATGATTTCCATTTTGTCGGTACACACAGGACTCCTTGACACACACTCATCTAAAACACAGGAAAAATGTGGAACAAGATTCCAAACGATTCTACTCAATATTTCTTGAAGGAGAAAATTTATAAAAGGATATGCAAACTCAAAAACGAAACAATAAAATGAGTTCGCATGTAGATTCTACAATTCGTCCTTGTTTTATTGTTCTGGCTATTTTTTTGCTTTTCTTTCTTTTGAATGGGAACGTGTGAGAGTGGGTGATTGTATCCTCGAAATGGTGTGAAGGGTTTTTTTTATTTTGCTGTTGATGATTCGATCGGAATAGAAAGAAACAAGGATGATGAATTTTTGTTCTTCAAGGTTCGATGTCATTTTTCAAAAGATGTTTGGTCTCAGGCAATCAGCCAAAACAAACAATTTGGTCCTTGGACATTTTCAAATTAAATTCAATTTAGAGAGAGTGTTTTGAAGGACATCAAGGATGCTGTATTTTTTAAATTGGAGAAAAATCATGAAAGTGGGACGAAAAAGAATTCCCAAATTGCCGTTTTTCTTAAATTTAGAAACAAATTCGAATAAAACAATTCCATGTTGGAACAAATTCATTTCACTTAACAGTCAAAGGCAATAAAATTCTCTACAAGAAAGTTAAAAGCCCTTTTGGCATTTAAAAGACTTCCAAGGATATAATAAATCTTCACACTTCCTCCCCTGCCGCCACGCGCCACCGCCTCACAATCGTTCGAAGTCGTAATGTTCAAATGTTGGTACTTAAATTATTCTTTTTATTGCCTAAGGACTCTCAAAGGCACGATGAACATAAATACTTGACTTCCTCATTCCGTTTTTCGGTTGCAATCAATAAAAGTCACGCTCGTTACAGCGAGGAAGTGAAAGAGAGATGGTAGATGTTTAACAAAACTCAACACAACATGCCATTAACACACCCCCCAACCGCCTACCACCGACTTGAAGGTTTCACTTCACTTACTTATAATTGCTAATTGTTTCTGGTTTTTTTTTCGTGCTGCTTCTTGTTTTGATCCTTGTCTCGATGTTTGTGAGGAATTAATACGCAACGAAAGAAGAAAAAAAAATCGTAGATATTTTTAGATCAATAAATATTTAGTTAGACGGTATAAATTTACGATGAGAGTTTATTTGTGGACTCATTTGTTGCGAGGAGGGTCTATTTGTGTACCTTGATTTTTGCTTTCTTTATCCTTCATAGAATTTTAATTGAAAAGGGAAAAATCCATTTTGCTGTGAGCTTGAATGGGTTTTAGGATCTTACGTAAGAAATTATAATTTATGCAACAGCACAACACGAAAGGACACCAAATTAATAATTAAAATATAATCTTCGTTACCCTTTCTGTCTGCTCAAACTCTAAGGATTTGATGTTTTTTTGTTTTTCGTTCAAAGGCAAATTAGGCTCAAGGCGACGAAAAGGATAACTGCAGACAGCCTCAATTTGATTGCTGTTGGCGGGGAAATGTGTTATTTTCTTTTAATTATTGTCCCAACAACGAGACAAGCCAAAAATACTCAAATGGGAAAGAAACAAATAGCAACATCTCATTATCTTGTTTGGTTGAATGCAAATAGGAAACACAATCAGAAGGATGTGAAGAAGATTCAAAATAAATTGCTTTTGACGCACGAAAATGGCCTGAATGAAACTTAACGGTAACGGACAGAGTGTATTCAAGAAAAATGGTCAGTAATGAACAAATAGACCTTTCCCTGCCAGGATTGATGCTTTGCCTTCCAAAATCGAAAACCCGTACGGTAACCAACTTCTAACTTCTAACAGAAAAATCAATAAACACAGAATAGCTTAGGGTTAACCTTTATTCTGTGGAATAAGTCGAAAATTCTTTTTATACAATAAAATTTATCTTAACTGACGTTTATTAACTAATTCCATCGTGGGGGTTGTTTAAAAAAAAAATGCTTCTCTGTCAGTTCATTAGATTGCGCCACAATCGAACTTACTTTCTTACTTAGTTATGGTGGCGCTACAGTCCAGGTAGGACTAGGGCCTCATCCAACAAGCGTCTCCAGACTTCTCGGTCCCTGGCTAGATGACTTCAGTTTCGCACGCCAAGTTGAGGTCTTCTACCACCTGTGTGCTCTACTTGAGCCACGGTCTTTCTCTTCTGTGACGTCCTTCCGGTTTGGATTCGAAGACTTTACGAGCCGCAGCATTATTTTTCATGTGCTCTAGGTGACCCAGCAATCTAAATCGTTGGACCTTGACCTTTCTTGCAAGGTCAGTGTCTCTGAACAGGTCGTACAGTTCGTGATTGAATCTTCGTCTCCATTCTCCATTTATGCAGACAAGACCAAAAATCTCCTGAAGAACTTTTCTCTCGAAGCTTCCCAAAGCGTTTTCATCGGATGTTGTCATGGTCCATGTATCTGCAGCATACATTAGGACCGGGATGATGAGGGTTTTGGAGAGTGTCAGTTTCGTTGCTCGGGTGAGGACTTTACTACTCAATTGCCTTCTAAGTCCAAAGAAGCAGCGGTTGGCAAGAGTGATTCTTCATTTGATTTCAGCGCTCGTGGTGTTGTCTGAATTTAAAGCGGATCCTAGGTGGACGAAGTCCTCAACTACCTCGAAGTTAAATCTATCTATACTGACGCTGCACAGTGGGTACCCGCCCATACAAAGTGCGGTCAAAAATATTATTCTTGCTTTTTTCCAATAAAATCCTGGCGATATGATTTAAGATTGTTTATTTGAACATAATTATAAGGAAAAAATAACAAAAAATTACATAAATATTGAAATATTGAAAAAAAACTATGTTTTTATTAGCACCACTGCTGTTTTCGATATTAGACATTTCTTTTTACTAGGCTATTTTCATAAATTGGAAATAAGCGGGCCGGAAGCTAATAAAAAACGTTTAAAAGGTCCTTATTTGTTATTACGTGAGACATTTTTCTTGTAAAATTTAATTTTGCATATCCTTGTTTCTTGACTGTTAGGCTTTTTCACTCAATTTTACAATAAATTTAAAGGATATATGGTCACATAAACTGTTATAACTTCAAAAGGGGAAAAAAGTGGAAAAAAAATCAAAGTTATTTTGAAAGGTTAGACTATATTCTACATTTTAATACCAAATTTTTAGAATGAGCTCGGAGGGAACCCAACTAAATCTCTAATTTACTTTAAAAAAGTCTTTGAAAAATATTTGAAAAACTACATCACGAATGAGACCCCTTATAAGTACACCTGAATATATTTTACATTAAAACGTATGTTTTTAGAAAGAACTAACCTTCTAGTTTAATATCCATAATTAAAAAATAATGTAAAGCTTTTTTCAACACGTGTTATCACTACCAAAAGGTCTCAACCAAAAAATTGAACTGATTAGCGAGATGTGCATTTTAATATATATTCACTTTGAAGGGCTTATAAGTAACAAAAAAGAAAATTACCATACAATATTTTTGTTGTTTTTGATTAACGGGAATGTCTTTAACATAATTTCATCAAAAAATCTTGGATTTATGACATTCACTTTTTTATTTTTGACCTATGACGGGACCCACTGTGCGCTGGCTCCAAGGCTACAATTTTGGGTGTCCTTTTTTGTTGAGAGCATTAACCTGGTCTAGCCCTCGTTAACCACTAGACCCAGCTTACTGGCTTCCGTACCAAGGCTCTCGAACGCTCCACTGACATCACGCTGTTTTCTTTAGATTATGTAAATGTCGTCTACGTATCCTAGTAGCTGTACGAACTTTTGAAAGATTGTGCCTCTGGTGTTGACATTGGAGTTTTGCACAATCTTTTCAAGAATGATGTTGAAGAAATCGCATGACTGCGAATCGCCTTGTCTAAAACTTTTTTGTCATCAAAAGCATCAGCTATAGGTTTTCTCCGACCATGATGGAACAGCGTGAGTTTTCCATCGTCATCTTACGCAGACGGACGAGTTTTTTCTGAGATGCCAAAACTAGACATTGCTCTATATAGTTGGTCTCTATA
Source organism: Sphaerophoria taeniata (assembly GCA_943590905.1). Taxonomy (NCBI): domain Eukaryota; kingdom Metazoa; phylum Arthropoda; class Insecta; order Diptera; family Syrphidae; genus Sphaerophoria; species Sphaerophoria taeniata. Next base: position 4,339,350 of record OX016540.1, read on the forward strand.
GACGCTGTCATTTTCAGTTTCAGTTTCAGTTTCTTTATTCAGTATAGCATATACACAGTAAGATACAATATCTTTTTTGTAGTGCAAGCTTCATAGCGTTCTTAACAATTAATTAATTTTATAGTTTACATTAATAATTTGATATAATAATTATTAATTATTTTATTTTTTTATTTTGAACACATACGCGGCCTTGAAATCGATGAAAAGGTGGTAGGTATCGATTTGAAGTTCCGATCTGAAGGTCCAGATTGGGACTTTCCCGGTCTGAAGTCACACTAATAAGGACCTATCAGGTTGTTGACGAAAATCTTCAAACGTACACACAGCACGGCAGACAAGATCTTGTAGGTGATGTTAACGAGACTTATACCTCTGTAGTTGGTGCAGTTCAGGGGATCTCCTTTCTTGAGGATCGGGCATACGATGCTGTGGCATCGGGCATGCTTTCCTCCAACCAGCCTGGTGCATGCTCCTAACCAAGTCATTTCCAGCTGCTTTGCAGAGTTTGGGCCTACGCCGTCTGCTCCAGTGGCTTTGTTCGACTTAAGTTAAGATATCGCTATCTTCGCTTCGTCAATGTCGGGTGGGTGGAATTGGTGGTCTGTTCCACCCAAATTGAATGGTTCTGTATAGCTGGCGGAATTTTGCTCGTGATCGCCATTATACAGCTTGGAAAAGTGGTCTTTGCATATCCACAGCACTGACTGTGGTTTCACTACCTGGTTCCTGTTGTGACATCCCTTTATCTCCTCGATCACACGCTTCTCATGCTCCCTTTTTTCCTTTCTGAGAACTTTTTCCTCCTCTCTCGCATTTTCTGCTCGTAGAGTTCGCGAGCGGCTCGAGTCCTTCGTTGCAGCGCCGCTTTGTATGCCTCTTGTTAAGCTGCATGTGCTCGCCGACACTCATCGTCAAACCACGGGTTTCGTTCTGGTGGCCGTGTAAGCCCCTAGGCCTTCACTGGACTTAAAGCGCTCTAAAGACTTGTTATCTCAAAGCAGACTTCACATTAGCTCCCTGATAGGTGTCCTTACGGGACACTGTCTTATAGGCAGACACGCAATACGACTTGGTGTAGCCTCAAATGACTTCTGCAGGAGCTGTATGGATGAGGAAGAAGAGGAAACAATCTCTCACCTTCTCTGCACTTGCCCTGCTCTTTCACTAAGACGCAAACTTCATCTGGGAGAGTACTTCTATGATAACCCCAGTGAACTAGCTAATAAGGATATCAAATATCTTCTTCGCTTTATAAAAAGCTCAAAATGGTTCGACTAGTAAGAAGTAATTCTCTAGATTCATGGTATCACAATGGGCCTTTCCTTTTGGCCTAAGTGTGTGGATTCTGAATCCGCAGCCACTGTAACCTAACCTAACCTAAGCCCCTAGGACTCCAGAGGCGGCATCTCTGATGGCTACTTGGCAGTGTTGCCACTGTCAAAACCTTTTTTTTCATATCCACGAAATTATGTAAAAAAACGAAAGGAATTCTCTTGATTAATGAAGAAAATATGACAATAATCTTATTTGACCTTTTTTCACTTCCATTCACGGACGACATAAATTCTCACAAAGAATATCAACAAAAACCCAAGCAAAGTAAAGTTACCCTTGTTAGGTCCCTCAAAATATGCAATACCAACTTTTTGCCTCCTCCTTCTCCTCAAAATCTCCTCGAAAGTGTGTGACACATAGATTTATGTATATGTAAAATTGGATCGTTGTGATTGCCTTCGTAATAAGATATCCTCAAGTCTGTTTATGTCACAATTGAAGACAGTGAATTATTACACATAAATACATCCCGAATGACGGCTCATTCGAATGTATTCGAGACAAAACTTATGCCATTTATCTTTCTAATAAATGTGCCTCCGAGAAAGGTATATCCTTCAACGACCGACTGACCTTATGACAGACCTAAAAGGAGAAATTATTGTTCCCTATTTAATGGATGGAATGACATTTGGTCAACAAAATGATAAATTTATGGCCATGGTGTTTTCTTATTGTTGAAAGAAGGATCAGGACGAAAAATTAAAACACAACAATTTGCTTTTCATCATTCACAAACACATGCCAATTAAATTGGTTTTGTAAATGAAATATTGACATTAGGGTTTGAGGTAAGATCTGATTCGAAGGGTGATTGTGTATGACGATTGTCCTTAGAACTCGATTCTATTAATCAAAAAAGTGACCTTAATCTTTTCTTCTTCAAAAGTCCTTAAATTCAATGGCTGATATGTGGGCGTTGATTATGTGTATCTACGTGGGCAGGACCTGCCATCCAAAACAGCCCTTCAACAATCAACAAAGGAATTTTATAATTTTCGTCAACTTGACTACATTGATGTCAGGTTTTTAATAAAAATTCAACTGTAGACGATGTCCTTTTCAATTTCATTCACATAAAATTCTATTTTCACATCAAATATCCGAAAGAATTCATCTCTCTTCCTTCAAACACAAAAAATGTACATCGAAATGCTTTTTAGAAAGCCATTTCGCAACTTTTGTCATTGTTTCGTTCCTCATGGCCAACAAACGAGAAGGTAACTCCCAACTTTTTATTCTCTAAACGATTTCTCAATTACCTACTGCCAAGGACAGGGAGAAAAAAAAATAACAAACGCAACAGAATCAACTCCTTTTCCCAGACCCCATTATCGGTCTCTGGAATGTTGAAATTGGTTTCGTTTATTTCATTTTAGAAATTCCTTTGGCTCCAAAGCATTCTTAGTTTCTTTTTTTTTGTGCCATTTCTATACAACGAAAAACATTCAAGGCTAAATTTAGTTTTAGTTTTCGTCTTGGTGCTTTGACATAAAGTAATATGACGATAAATTTGTACGTGACACTTTTTGTATTTCTTTGTTTCGAGTTTACTTACTTTTGCCTTGAGCAAGGATATTAGGAGAAGAGACAGCACAGGAAAAAATACAGATGAAAGGATATTCAATTTCTATTAGTTGGTGATAGTTTGATGACAGAAATTTCGGTAAGGAGACAATATGGGCGAAAATGCCCTAAAGCCGGAAAATGCTTTTTCTGGTTAGAGGGAAACGGTTTAGCTCCTTTCGCACATAAATCTTCATGAAAAGGACAATTGACTTGTTAAGGAATTCTTAAATTCTTCAACAAGTATCCGATAAAGTAAGACAGATGGGTTTTTTTCAGCTTGATCATGATAATATAATGAAAAGTACACTGTGGCGTATACGTACTATTTTGTATACATTATTTGTTGGTTGTTTAGAGCCGGGAAAAATCGATTTCCTTGTATAAGAAGACAACAATACTTAAATACGTATTAAGCTCTTTTGTGATAAACTTAGGATCGAGTACAGAAACATACTTCTTTAGTAAGAAAAGAAATTGTTTGAAGTTTCCTTGTTTACTCTTATTAAAGAATCTGCCCAACGCAAAAAAACGCAGTACAAAAAAAACTGCATCATTTATCTCACTAAATAATCGTGTTAGGAACAAACTTGCATCCTTCTTATACTGCAAAAGGATTAAAGTTTCTTTTTTTCGCGAGAATACTTTGCACCATGAGCACAGTCTTCTTTAAGTCTTTTGTTGTTTTGAAATCTCTAAATCTCCTTAGTCATGACAACATGGAAAAAAACACATCATACTCGTGCAAGAGTAGTTCATATTTCCAAAGACACAGCAAAGGAACAAATAAAGGATTTCCATCAATCGCCTGGAATTTTTTTTAGATGTGCTTCTTTTGTAATAGAATTTTCTTGTCACGAATCCAGAAATCTTCTCTGAAAGGAAAATCTCTGGAGGATGAAGTTCAATGCAAGGATAAGCAGTCCACTGTCCTTTAAAATTGTATAAAAAATTCAATTTGAAAATAAAACTCGGGCAAGAAAAAAAGCACTTAAAACCTCATAATTGCAAACTGTGGCATCAGTTTTTACACGATTTTAAAAGACAAAACGGAACGGAAATACCGCATTGATCGGACATAAAAACTCCTGTAGGAAATAGAACGTGAGAACATTTACTTATTTAACACACAATTGCAATCTATTTCCGTATTCTTTCGTCATGCTTTTCCATTTACTGTAGAAAAAAGTAAGCGACCAAATGAATGAGCTCAATGTATACTTAACTTAGCAAAAAAAAAAGCAGAAACAAGAGAAAAAAAAACTGTGACAGAATTGGATCAGGATGCGATTGTCGTTTTAAGGACAAAAGAAAAAATAAAAACGCTAAAACAAAAGTTCTAAGAGGATTTCAATTCGTCCTTTATGAGATTCCATTTTTTTCAGTTTTCGTAACAAAATGGGAAAACTAGGTGGCGGCGGTTGCATTGCAAAATATTTTAAAGACTTTTTTCTTGGTTTTCTTTTATTTCTATTTCCCGTGAGTGTTTCTTTTTAGGTCAATTTTCGTGTCGGTCTTTTTTCTATAACCTCGTCGCAGTTCATTTTTCTTTCGTAGAAAAAACTGTGAGGAATTTTTATGATAGCCTTAAGGGTCATGACAACGTTTAGCTAATAATGTTTTTTTTCTGATTTTTCATTCTTTAAAAAATAGCGAAAAAAAAATTGTGGACATTATACAAACCTCTCCTCGTCCGCCAGAGCCTTCGATACTTTCATCATCGATGTATATTTCATCACGGGGTGTTCCACTACTCGATGATGCTACAGGCGATGAGGGTGATGGTGAAGGTTGAACAGTCTTCTGCAAAGAAAAAAACAAAAAAAACGAGGAAATTTTTAATTATTGAAGGAAATTTATTTTTTCTGTTCATTTTTTAATTATGGAAAAATCAATTTTGCAGTTTTAAAAATTTAATTTGGAGCGGAATTTCAATGAGTTTTGTGGAAACGAAAATTAATTTATGAGGACGGCGAAAGTATGGAATAATTTATAATTCAATTTGAACATTTTCAATATTTTCATGACAAGAAAAAACCTAGGGAGCCAAGGAAGCAATCGAGATCAGTTTTGTTATTTCTGGAGGCAGAACATACTCACCAAAAGGGTAGGCCCCTTCTTCTAAGATCTAACGGTGGGTCCACACGACACAGACTTTCCCATTTTTATTTGCACAGACTTGTATTTAATCACCTCTTACATCGTACCGATTAAAGTCTGCACTCTGCACAGACTTTTTGCGCAGAAAAAATTCAATTGAAATCGGTGTCAAAGTCTGTGCCTTGCGGACCCCAAAAGTAAATTCTCGGTTCGTCACTCTAACTTGGTAGATTTCTTCGACTACAGGTTTGCGGCCTTGTCTACGGCGTCATTCGCCCTCTTGCCAATTCGCATTGAATAAGCCAAACACTTTGGACGCCGACAGAAAAAACCGACGCTGAGCAGCTCAGCCTTGAAACTAATGAAAGTGTCGACCAAAAGTTTCTGGATTTTGTTGTAAAAATTTCCCAATGCAAACATTTTATAATCCCTTCATCCAATCTTTTAAAAAATCTTTTGAAATATGTTAAAGAAGCTGCGGGTACAAGATCCACACACTTAGGCCAAAGGAAAAGGCCCATTGTGATAACACATGAATCTAGGGAATTACTTCTTACTAGTCGAACCATTTTGAGCTTTTTATAAAGCGAAAAAGATATTCAATATCCTTGTTAGCTAGTTCACTGGGGTTATCGTAAAAATTGTAGATTAACTATCGTAGATTAATCAACTCGCAGAGTGAGTATTCGATGTTCAGGGTCGTCATAGCAGAAGTGATAGCAGATGTGTCAAAGTTCTAAAAAACGCCGTCAATGTCCAGGAAGGCAACCATACTCTAGGGAGTATTCGATAGTTTTTACCAGAACTAAGCTGTTTCTACCGATTTCCTTTTGCAGTAAGCATAGATAGTCTCTTATCAATGCTATTACGTAAATGGACACCGATCAATCGTTCCAGAAATGAGTAAATCTCAAGAAAATTGAGCTCTCATTGATTTCAAATTAGCACAATTTATTGCTTTCTAAACAATATTTGTGGCATCAATCGTTTGTGTGTCAATAAAAACACACCCCTTCCAATCAGTTGCCACTAACTGATTTCGCCAAAATTAAACATTCCCCGAAATTTCCCATTCATCTCAGCCTATTGCAGCACCCGGCTGGCATAACCCTTTCGACCTACTCTCCAACACAAATAATACCAAACGCACCAAAATTCCAAACTCAAATATGTGTGAAGGATGTGTGCGTTTTATTTTATATCCTTGAGTGTGTCGTTTATTAAAAGCCAACATATGTGGCGCGAATCATCAAAATCGATAAAAACCACTCACCACACTCATACTGACACACTTTCCGGTCTTCTGGCTTCGTTCCCAAAAAGAAAACCGACTGTGGCTCACAAACCAAAATGAATCCTCTTCCCAATGGGATTTTATTTTTTTTCAATTTCGCGTACATAATGCCCTACATATTCGGCATTCAGGAACACACACACACATTCAAAACATTTCTCTGAATGATATTATAGCTTTTGAGGTTTTGTCGGTTTCGCTGTGTTGGGACTGGGGAGGACGAACGGAGCAACGAACCTAATACCATCACGAAAAATTACATAAACATTTGCGTCAAAATAAAGAAATTTATGCAAATTGAAATGGGACTCGTCGTTGAGTCGTCGTGTTGTTGGACCGGTCGGATGGGGGGATATGGTAAATATAAATTCCCATAGGCATAATAAACCCATCCAAACCGACACCGAATTTCTAACCGTGTCGGTTGTCAGACCAAAGAACCGACCAACCAAATGAGAACGACCGACATTTGTTCACACCTAAAATAAACATTTGGCATGGAATTTCTCTAGCCAAATATTTTATAAAAATATTACTTCCTCCCTTCGGTACCCTAGTCGCATGTGGAGGGAATTTCTATGGGGGCTTGCTTTTCCTGAATGTTTTATGTTTTGCGGTAGAACAACCATACTAACGCCATTAAGGGTACCGAATTTTCATTTCGATTGTAGATATGAGTTTTAGGGGATCAGTGGGGTGGGGACGGTTACCCAATGTGAGGCATTTTGCGTTTATTTTTAGAATACATCATAATTTCGACATATCGCATATCTTGATTGCGCCGCAGTGCCGCCGATGAAGAGCAGTTGATGTTGAGGTATAGATGTTTCCTGATGAAGCTCAATAAAATTTTAATACAACCATTTTCCATTCCTCCCCCCCCCCTTCCCCCCTTCCCACCACATGTTATCGGAAGTTCTTTGAAAATATGACAATTTGTGATGCGTAAAAATCAGGGGCAAAATATTAAGATCAATAAAAATGAGCCTGGATGTATATTTTATTGGGAGGGAAAATTTTCTTATCCTGTTCGAGGCGAATTTATGGATTTTTGATAAATGAGAGTTTATGACTTGCCATTTACCCGAATATAGCACGTGAGAACCTGAGGAATAATATAAATCGATTTTTTTGTTTGTATTTGCTGCTCCACTTGGTTTGGTCTTGAAAGTTGGAGCACATATAGGCTGATGATGCCGTAGCATAAATTTATTATTTGCGACTGATTCTTATTTATTCAAGATGACAGGCTCAATATTTTTCTCATTTATATTCCTTTTGGGAGAAGGCTTTTTTGGGGGATGAGATTCTATTTTATCTCATGAGAGCTTTAAGGATTCAAGAGGTACGCCAAAAAATCGTTATTAATTTTGGATAAGGATGAAAGATTTGACTGCTGCAACGCTTCAAAAACTGTTTTTGAAGAATTGAAAACTTCCTTTTACTCTCAACATCAACAAAAAAAGAAGCAAATAGAACGACCTCATTAACAACGTGTCATTTCGCTTGTTCAACAAAACCATCACAAATCCCCAGGAGTCGTGTTGGGTCCTTTTGTTTCGTGTAGTTAATTATCCTCGCTTTGTACATTATACTCGTACTCGATCTCATAGAAAACGACACCAAAAGGACTCCAACAACAATTTCAGGTACAGGCAACATTCACATTTAGCCCAACGCAATAAATTCAAATTTACGCAAATGCGACGTTTCAGCGTTACCTGCAGATATCCCTGAACGTCCATTTGCCGAGATTACCGTCGATATGGTGTGCAAAAGTCAAAATCTCTCTTTTTCTCTGTCTTTGTTTGTGCTCGACTGCTTGTGCTTATAACGGATTTTCAGAACATTAAAAGCACTCCGTCCGTATACAAAAGCTTCTTCCGAACGAGGATTATGGGTAGTTCGGTAGTTCAACATCGGCAGAATTCAGAGATAGAAACAGAGGTCGTAAATAATATACCTGGAGATAACTATGGAGTGTTGAAGGTGTATAGTTGAGGATGGCACAGTGGGATTTCATAATTTTGCAAAGCTTGTGCATAGGCGTAAAACGAGGACACATAATCATTAGTTGTTGTGTGGCGAAAGGTAGTCTTTGACTTAAGGACGAAATGTTCATCGACTGGTTCTGATTAGTTTAATGGGACATTCAGCATGGAACATAATTTATGACTTCTGGTAAGCAACTAGGTGGTACTCAGTACAGTGAAATTGGTATTCTTAAGCAGATAGCAAGTGAACCTGTTTTTGAAGGTCCTTAAAACTTCCTAATGTTCTTCGGATTCAAAAAATTTACACTCAAAGCCTAAGTTGAATACGGGCTGTTAGGAATAAAATCTAGATTTGGCTGAGATCACTTCAATGACGTTAAAGGAATGATATGAAAATCTGATCAGTGGTAACTGATAAGCTTGAACCAAAATTGCTCGAAACGAATATAGTCAGGTTATCGGCAGTATAGTCTGATGTTCATTACCCATTTTCAAATCCCTCAAGAGCTTAGTACCAAAAAAAAAGTTAACTAGCTGACCCCCCTATCGTTGTCGTGCAAAATTGAATTTAAAAGCTTTTATCACCAAACCATTTGACCAAAAAATATGGATTGGAATTCAAAATTTCGATTGAATAAAAAACCAATTCGAAATTTACAATAACAGATTTAATGAACTAGTTGAAACCCATTCAATTCTTAATGAAACCTAGATTTACGACGCGAATGCACCAGTTACAACGCAGTCACTCGATGCATGTTAGCATAGAGTCTTGTATTCCTTCTATTTGTTTATTTTTATTTTTTTACTTTTTGATGGAACGAAGATTCTCGGGTAAGCTAGTATTAAAAAATAGTTTCTGGGGCATGCAAGTTGAATGGAATCATATATCAAAGGTCGTGATATTCTTAATTTAGTTATCTTCATAAAATTCTACTGTAATTCTACTGTACATGCTTATGTCACTTAACTTCTCTTGAGCGGCTGGAACGATTTGAATGATTTTTGTTTGTATGCGTTAAGGTGGCGCCCTAGATGGTTAAGACGTAGGTGGCGCTGCAGTCGTTATCTATACTGCAACTACAGGGCTGGATCGACTTGAATTAATTTTTTTTTGAATGCATTCATTAGTTCATTCATTTTAATCATTTTGTGTATTTTTATACTTTATTTTTCTACATGCTGACCCGTTAAACGTTGTTTTGCCATATTAATAATTTATAAGAATGGCTGTTGGCGGGAGGCAGCTTAGAACCAGGAGACAGCTATAGACCATCCTACTAGATGATCCAGCAAAACATTGTTTTGTCATATGAATTATTTCTACGAACGTCTTTGTGTCACTGAACTCCTCCTAAATGCCTTTACCGATTCAAATTGCTTTTTTTGTATGCATTCAGTTAGTGCTTTGGATGGTTTAGAATCAAAAATCAGATATACTAGCTGCCCCGGTAAACGTTATTTTGCCATACAAATAATTTCTAAGAACGGGTACGCCGATTTGACTCATAATTGATAGGGAGGTTGCTAAGAAGCAGGAGACGGCTATAGGATGCTTTTTATTCTACTAGCTGGCCCGGTAAACTCTGATTTATTATCTAAATAATTTACAGTCACTGAGCGGCAAATAGATATTGCTTAATTCATGTTACCGAGACATTTTTACAATCAAAGTAAAACCTTTATTATGGGCTTTAACATAGAAGTTGAGGGCAGCAAAGTGAGTGTATGATATGAAACTGAAAATCATTGAATAGGTACATTAAACATTTATCCAAGTCAAATATATAATATGAAATTATAGAACTCAATACCAATGATAAAGAGAAAGTACTCTTAAGCCACAGTGTGTCATCATCGTCATAATCATCATAAACCACATTGCATTTTGACAAAACCTGTGTTACATTATTATTCTGGAGTTGATCTGAAGGGAAGCGAGACGAGGTGGGGTCAGCTAGTTTTAATGTAAGTTTTTAGCTATTACCTCATGATAGTGATTTTGGAAAATTCAAAGCATGATTTGTCCTTCAAAAATTATAACTAAATTTACATTTTTTTTATGACAATGTTGTAATCGTTTCAAAATCGAAGAAGAACAATGTTACCAACTTTTTAAATGCTTGACGTTAACCTAATGATCTGAAAACGACTTCAACATGAACTAACCTCTCACACATTCTCACATTATTCATTCAGCATTCTCCAAAGGACATAAAAAGTTCAATCCAACAACAACCAGAACAAGGACCCTTACATAAACGCGGAAAAACTTTATTTCTGTAATGGCAGCCATTAATTAGAAGCAATTTGCACTTGAATCAATTGTCGTCAGAAGTAAACGAGTGTGCTCGCATAAAATGCTTACAACACGAACACACTGCATTGCCGATTACTGCATTCTTAATGGTGAAATGTTTGTGAAGCTTTACGCACCGTGAAATAGTTTTTCCCTCGTTTTATCACTCGTCATTCAACTCGAAACTAATTTGTTTTCTTTTAGTGCAGATGTGCAGGAGAGTTTTAGTGTTGTAGAAAATGAGTTTTCTTTTTTTTATATAAACTGCAAATGTCAATGTCCTGTAGAATTCATCATCATTATGAATAAAAAAAAGTTTTAGGAATGAAAATGACAGTCAACTCATTTCACTGTCCTCGAGACCAGGAGACCAGAGTCAGTGAACACCCAACAAAACGTGACGTTAAGTTTTGTGTATTCTTCTTCGGGATCATTAATTTTAATTTCTGTCTTGAAATCGTGGAATTTTTTGTTGTTGTTCTTCTTTAATCCTTTCAGCTTGTGCATTTAAGTCTCCATAATGATTCGTGATAATGAATAAAGCCAAAAGAATGGAAGCAACACTTTTCTTTTGCGAAAAACTATGAACAACTATTCAAAGAATCTCCAAGTTGAATTCCTTTATTTTTATGAAAGGACATTCTGCTTTAATGCATCATTCAGTGTTTTGTTGGTGGTTTCAAAACATAACTGCACTTGGGTATTCTTCTTCTTGTGGAACACAAAGAATACGACCGAGCAGAAAAGGTGTGACTTGTCATTTTATGTTTGAAAGACGTTTCTATAGAATTATGCAGTGGCATGGCTAAATGGAAAGAAATTTAATCCTTGATGCAGTGTGTATCATTTTTTTTCGAGTTGGCAGTTCAACAATGGCAGTGATTTGGTTTTTCCTCATGAGAAAGCAAACTTGAATTTGATGAACTTGAGATATTTAATGAGAGTTTTGCTAATAAGAATAGTTCAACCCCGGAGGAAAAAAATAATTATCCTCGTTCAAACCAAGTGGAAGGATATTGCTCGTAGCAAAACAGAGAATCAAGGCAAAGACGAGCCAGACAAAGAGAAAAATTTCCCCAACGAAGTCAATGGTGTTTTTTACTGATGCTATCAGGATGAACTGGGGATTTGAAAAGACACTTCTGTAGACTGTATAACGGCGACGACGAACAAAATCCCGCCGTCAGTCAGCAGCCTTTCATTGGAGACGATGATAGCCAACATGAACCCGACTTAGAAGAAGTGAAAACGACAATATCACGGCTTAAATCCAACAAAGCCGCTGGAGCAGATGGTTTAGCTGCCGAGATTTACAAAGCAGCAGGCGACAATTAAGATAGGAGCATGCACCAAATCATCTGTTAGATGTGGTCGGAAGAATGCATGCCCGACGAATGGAACCTCAGCATTGTTTGCCCGATATTGAAAAACGGATATCCTCTAAACTGCACCAACTACAGAGGAAGAGGAATCAGTCGACTTATCAGGGAAGTCAACCATCGACCAAATTTTCACTTTGCGGAAGATCCTGGAAAAAACCTATGAAATCCAAATCGATACCCACCAACTTTTCATCGATTTTAAAGCCGCGAATGACAGCATCTACAGAGACGAGCTGTATAAAGCTATATGCCTAGTTTTTGCATCCCTGCCAAGCTCGTTCGCTTCTGAAAAATGACAATGGAGAACTCACGCTGCGCCATCATGGTTGGCAATGAGCTTACGGAATCTTTCGATGTCAAAAAAGGATTTAGACAAGGCGATGCACTGTCACGATTTCCTTAACATCTTTCTTGAGAAGGTAGTGCCAAACTCCACCGTCAACACCAGAGGAACTATCTTCCAAAAGTCTTCTCGTGTACGTCGATGATATTGACATAATGGGAAGAACACTGCGTGATGTCAATGGCGCCTTTGTAAGAATTGAGACCGAAGCGGTTAAAATGCGTTTAGCGATAAATGAGGGAAAAACGAAGTATAATGCTGTCTTCGAGGAAGGACACCCAACACCGACGCACGCACGGCTCGGACAGAACGTCACAATTGACGCATATAACTTCGAGGTAGTAGAGGAGTCTGTCTTTCTAGGCTCCGCTATTAACACGGACAATAACAGCAGTGCCGAGATCAGACGAAGAAAAACTCTTGCTAATCGCTGTTTCTTATTTGGGCTAGAAAGCAATTAAGTGGAAAAGCAGCAGTCCTGCTGTATGATGCAAAAGCTTGGACCTTGACAAAACCGGATGAATGTGCCTTAGGATGTTTCGAGAGGAAAGTTCTTCGGGTCATTTTTGGCAACGTGTGCATTGATGGGGAATGGAGCAGAAGGTACAACAGCGAACTTTAATGTAAAACCCGACATGGTGCTAGCCAGAAGATTCAAGGTCCAGAGACTCAGATGGCTCGGTCATTAAGAGCGGCCCGGATAGCTTTCGACACTATTCCCGAGGGACGTAGAGGTAGAGGAAGACCGCGACTCAGGTTGCGCACACAAGTGGAAGAGGACCTCCATCAACTAGGAGTGCAAAACTGGAGACAGCTAGCTAGGGAACGAGCTGGCTGGCGAAGACTGCTGATTGAGGCCCAAGTCCACAACGGACTGTAGCGCCACCTTAAGTAAGTAAGTATCAGGATGAACTAGTGAGAAAACACTTTACATGGCTACTTTGACATTTTCGAAGCTATATGATCCGTTTTGGACTCTACATTTTTAAAAATCCTGTTATACTGCTCGGATACACCGATACAGATTTGAGAGTCCAAATATTGTTTCTGGCCAAACCTCCTTCAAGATGTTTAAGGCCACAGGACAACAAGAAAATATCCTCTTTTATGTTTATGAGTTGGGACATCATTACATTCCTCATCAAAATTGTAAAAACATCCTTTTAAGAACAGAAAAAATCTAAAAAATTCATAACGTTTTTTGAAGGATCCTCACTTCCACCGTTAAGGTGTTAATAAATTTGTAAGAGCATAATTTACACCCCGGCCTACAAGGCTTAAGGATCCATAAAAAATATCTTATCTCAACCCAACTGCATGTCCCTTAACACCTCCTACGAGGCAAATTAAATGTCATCCCTAACAACGACAACATGTCACACAACCCGCACTAGAGTATTTGTGTTAAACCAACAAAATAAACACAAAAAAACGAACTAAAATTACATATAAATATAATCCTTGAAATGGTCGTCATAAAAAATATATCAGCTATAAAATGCACAAGGGACATCTAGTACCATCTCTATTTGCTTGTTCGGCTCGTCCTTATCCTTGTATATCTTATCTTCACCACACCACCATCTAATATTTTTGCCTCTACGCTGTCACATGGCTTTCCCTGTTATCCTTTTTCATCTCTTATCGTCAACAAAAAATCCAGCAGCGGTTTTGGTGCGATGATGATCCAAAGGATGAGAACGAAGGAGGACTATAAACTTTAAAACATATTTTTTCTCTGTAATTCTAGTACAAGGAAAATGTGTTCCTTGGCTCCTGGACAATAAACAGGATAGACGAAGGACCCGAGCACGTAAAATAAAAATTTAAACACACATACCTACAGTCAGAGCAAATAAGCAGCAAAAATAAAAATAAAAAAAAACCTCCCAAATGACAACAAACATGGTTGTCCTGTGGATTGTGAAAAAGGACGAAGGAGGCATGGTAAGAAGGCTGCTTCCACCTTCTTGACTGTTTGAGAGTTTTTTTCTTTCTCAAGACACCCATGCACGGCTGAATCTTGCTTACACGAAGACGTTCCCCAGATTAGGATAAGAACGAGAGAAAGAATAAACTATTTTTTTCTTTCGGATAGTCCTTGAAAGAAAGAAAGGCACACACACATTCGAGTATACTATTTTATTTATTTGAATGAAAAGCCGGAAATTACATTAAAACCCCCAGTCCCATATCACATAGCAAACATTCAAACGAGTCACAAAGCACTGCTGTATCATCTCAAGCGAGATCCTTTTATCCTTACTCGTTAGGTAGGACGACTAATTGCGAAAGATAGACTTTGTTTGTTGCTCGAGGAGATATTCTAATCAAAAGGATATCTTTCACTTATTTTTTTCGGGGGAGAGTTATACGAGTTCTTTTGAGGATTTACCTTTTTTGTATGACGTAAACTTTGTATCCTTTTCGAGAGACTGGGTGTGCAGGGAAACAGGAAGGACCTTATTCGTTTTGTTTTCGTTACAATATTATATCACCAGACAGACAGATTTATAGAGAGGGTGAGACACAACACTAAATTTCACTTCACAACGAGATTGATATTAAGGATACTTTTTTTCTAACTTGAATTTCAATCACACAAGAGGACACTCTGAAACGATATTTTTTCGTTGTTTTGAGAAAAAATTTTTTGTTTAATTTTTCTTTAGCTCCTTTCAGCCGAACCGACCACTTTGAAGGATTATCACAAACTGCCAAGAAAATTGGAACAAATTCTTGCATTTATTTTGGTCCTGGTAATGATAATTAAGTTTTCCTGTGTTTCATCTTCGTCATAGTTAAGCTCAAAGCTGTTTTCCTTGCGCAGGACTTGTGAGGATGGGAACTTACATTCGGTTAAGGCAGGACGAGAGCTGAGAGAGCAAGAGAAACCTTCGAGGAGTCTCGAATTTTCTAAGAGAGCGAAAAAAATGTGTGTTTCATCGCTTTTTAAAATTATGCCAGAAAGGACTCTTTTATTTTGCAAGGATAAACCACTTCCTGCAGTTCTTACTGCAATGGTTATTAATAAATCATCATTATTCAGTCAAAATTGACCTGATTTTTGTTTTAACTTTTTCGTCCTTAAAATTTCAATAAATTCATTCTTTTTCATGAAACTGTAATTTTTTACAAGGATGACAGCCGAATACAGCACCGGGAAGCTATGACGTCAATAGAACAAAAACACCGCCTCCGGCTACACTCTGGATGAGTGTGAAACGTTGTCAAGGTCATTTATTGGATTCTATTGTGCATCATGGAGCATGCAATGGGCGAGGTTTTTGGGTTGTTAAATGTCAAACTGTTATATTGGCTGTGACTTATTCGTCTTTAAATTTCACACTCTTTTTTCTCCTTTTGTTGGTTTCAAAGCGAATTCAATTTGATGGTAATTGTCACATTTCTGCTTGATGGAGTCTTTTAGAGTGAATTGTAGCAGAGTTTTTATTTTGTTTTATTGCTTTTGGTTGATTTAACATGTCACGTATCTGCAGTAGCACATTCGAGTTTGTGTTTGTGTTGTTAAATGCTTTTTCTACTTTTTTGTTGGTGATTGTCGTCATGACCTGTGTCACGAAATTGAATATTATTTCAGAAAAAGAAAGGTTTATCTCTTCTGAGAAAGAATCGTAAAGGAATGTCCTTGTCGCGTTTAATCCAACATTTAGTTTGTTTTAATTCTAGTGTTTCTTATTACCTACTTTTTATTATACACTTGACTCGACACTACACTCGACAAAACATATGAGCAATGTTCTAGCTATGACTTCAAAATTGTCCTCGGCGATTTTAACGCAAAGCTGGGAAAAAGGACGTCTTTGGTGGAACAGCCGAACAGTCAGGTTGATCGCTGCAGGGTGAAATGTTGTGGTAGCAAGCATATGCTTCCCACATTTCAACATTCTCAACAAGGAACCTGGAGATCTCCTAATCAATCAACCGTCAACCAGATTGATCACATTGCGATCGACGGAAGGCACTTGTCCAGCATTCTAGATGTTCGATCTTCCACTCGGACCACAACCTCATCGTAGCCAAGGTAGTGATTCGAATATCCCGACAACGGCCAAGACAAGGAAATGCAGCAAGAAAATTCGAAAATGCAGCAAGAGAAGGGAACTTCAGCATTGTTTGTCTGATCCTGAAAAAGGGAGATCCTCTAAACTGCGCCAATTACAGAGGCAAAAATGGGTTTAGCGATAAATGAGGGAAGGACACCCAACACCGACGGCCAGAACGGAAAAGCCCTCTCTGGAACAACTAATGTAAGACTGTACAACACCTACATCATCCCAGTCCTGATGCTGGATGGTGCAGAAGCATGGACCTTGACAAAATCGGATGAATTTGCCTTAGGCTGTTTTGAGAGGAAAGATCTTCGGGTGATCTTAGGCCCGTGTGCATTGCTGGAGAATGGAGAAGAAGATTGAACAGCGAATTTTACGGGTTGTACAAAGATCGACGCACGTTAACCTAGCCAGAAGGGCCGATGTCCAGAGACTCAGATGGCTCGGTCATTTAGAGCGGATGGACACCAATGCTTCGACACTATTCCCGAGGGACGTAGAAGTAGAGGAAGACCGCGACTCAGATGGCGCACACAAGTGGAAGAGGACCTCAATTAACTTGCAGTGCAAAACCGGAGATAGCTAGCTAGGGACCGAGCTGGCTGGCGGAGACTCTTGATTGAGGCCCAAGTCTACAACGGACTGTAGCGCCACCTTAAGTAAGTAAGTACATGATAACGGACAGGCCAAACCCCAATTTTGTGGCATGCTTTGTCAAATCTTATAACATTTTATAAGGAGTATTTATGAAAAATTTCGTTGATTTTGAAAAAAAGCGCCACGTCTCTCTCCATATTACCTTACTTCAAGGCTTCTTGAAACCATAATTTACCATAATTTTGAAAGTATAAAGCTTAAAAGCTTTCTTTTAATAGGCTTCCACACTCTAAAGTAAGTAAGTAAGTAAGTTTTGAAATTAAAGGACCTTCCGGTTAAATCTTGATAAAATATTCTCTTAAAGCCTTAAAGCTTTCAGAGCTTTATTCTTTTTCCATTTTTCAAAGTACAGTTTATTTTGCAAGTTCAATTTTGTGCTTTTCTTGTAAGTTTTTTGGAAGTTTTACATGAAGCTTAAACCTTAAGCTTTTCAGGATACACTTTTTTCAGTGTTAAACTAATAAAAAGAAAGCTTTTTTGAGAATCATGATAAAAGCTTTACTTTCAATGTGGAACATAATTGGCAAATTAAAAAAAGCTTTCTATAAAAAGGATTATAAGCTTTCAATTTTAAGCGTCAAAGAGCTTTTATAGCTATTCACTTTGGAATGCTTTCACATACTACACCATTTTTGCATCAAGCCTAATGCTTTTCATAAAGCTTTTTTCTCAAGCTTTAAGGAACAGCAAAGTTAAGCCCCGAGCATGTTAGGTCCTAGGGATACGTAGCTTGGACAAGACTTCTTTTTAAGGTAATGTAGGTAATTTCCGCTAGATGTCTCTTCAATCTTATTTTAATTCATAATTGGAGGGGATTTTTTTTTAATTTTAATTTTAAGGCAATATCAAAATCCTTTGATCCTTTTTTTTATCATGCTCAATTGTTTCAATGGATTTAGAAATTGCGATTCTCATTACAGAACTTTGAATCCTGTTTCTTTTTTATCAAAAAAAACAAAAAAAAACAAAACAGAAAACACGAAGAAAGGAGCTTTTCAAATCTGATTTCTTCTACGAAACGTAGAAAATATGAAATTTATTTCAATAATCTCTGCACGAATCACATAAAAGTAGAAGTTTTTGAAACAGTGCATTAACGTCTCCTAGGTTCAGTGTCTAGCTTTTTAATAAAAATTTAAATAACATTTCCCTAAGCTCCTCGTTGTTATTCAAAGCCGTCTTAACTCTCTGTAACACAAAGCACTCAATTCGAATACTCAAACGAAATATTCTAGAAATCTCTTTTGTTGAAATATTCAAATTGTGCCTTTGATTCAAGTCCTTCAAGAGCTAGTTGAAAATGAAAAAGAAAAGATTAAGCACTTCTTCAAATCTTCTAATCCCAAGTAAAATAATACACCAAATCTGGATTGTATTCAATTATTTTTAAGACACATCCTTCTCAAGGACCCATCATCACTCACTAGTAATAATCATAATACAACGACAGCGTCAAACAAAAAAAATACGTTCAATCTCTTCTTTTTTTGTTTGCGTTTGTCACTGGTGTGTCTGCCTTTGTCCATCCTTCATTTTGTGTGCTTACGATAATAAGACCAGATATGACACCAAGATTGACAGGATAAGAAGCTGTAAGCGAATGGATGTTAGCACAAGACGCAGACGTTGACAAAAATTTTGCAAAAAAAAAGGGGATAGACTTTTGTAATGTCTTTTTATTGTTTTTGTTTTTTTTTTTGCGTCATAGCAATTTTTTACGAAGCGTCATCGCCCCCGTCGCGTCTTGCGCCTTTCAGCAAGGATTTCCTGTGGCCACATCTCAATTAAATTACTGCTCGAGAATCTCTGAGAGTTGCTTATCTCTTCTATCAACGGACATAAATCATAAACAACCTAACTCAATTAGAAAAGTTCTTCTTGAATTTTTTCATCCTTATCCCGATCCTTACTCCTTCACACCCAATTTGTCGCAATATTTTACACAACAAAAGTTAGCCGTGGTCGTGTCCGAGAGAGAAAAATGCAATTATCCCTTCCACAGAATCAATATCAACATCCTTGTTCAGGGAATAGTCTTGAAATTTTTTAATATCCTTCGTCGACTGTCATATCTCAGAAGGAGGTAGCGCAAAAAAAGTTATTGCACTTCATGTCCTGACCAATTAAATAAGGAAAAGATTAAAATTTAGTAGACTCATCAACAGCCCCATGAAAACTCACCAGACGGAATAAAAATATTTTCCTCTTGCCAGGACTGTAGATAACCCCCACCCGGCTTCTGATGAGTTCCCCTAAAAAATATTTACGCGAAAAGAACATTAGTCCTAGTTAACTTCAAAACGAAGCAAAAAATTATAATTTTCAGCCGGAAAGGCGAATTCGCATTTCGTTTCTCATTATTGAGGCAAATTTATTTCGTCCTTCCTTTTTTTTTTAATTCACATTTTTTGTTGTTTCTTATTTTTTTGAATTAATCATTGTCGGTCGTGAGACGGGAAAAAATGTTGATAAGAAACGAAGGACATTCAGAAAGAAAATTCACTAGACGAAGACGAAGAAGAAGATCCTTGTTGTGTTCACACTTTTTACAAGTAGAAGGCAAGGCGGAAGTACTCGAGAGTCTGGCGAGGAGGAGTTAATGTTGCTTGAACTGTTTTTTTGCTCCCTCACCCTGTCATTCAGTTTGTGTTGGTTATTTTTTTTTACATTTTTGTCCTGCTCTGTCTATTTCTGTACACACGAAGGATTGCAATCCTTTTCTTTTCACGCTCATTTGAAGACTGATTCAGTGGAAAAGGGGTAACAACGGTACACGGGTTGTATATTCATGTTCGATATGGCGAAAGGTAAATTCTTGCCATGATGTGGCTCCTTTAAGCACTTTCCTGTTCCTTTATCTTTTTTTTTTGTTTTCATTTTGAATGTTATCATTTTGTTTTTATGACTAAGGCGGTTGGGAAGTTTTTTCTAAGGAAATTCCAATTTTATTTGCAAATAAAGCAAAAAAGATAGGAACATTAAATTTAAACAAAATCACTTTTGTTAAGTTTATTGCATCACAAAATACACATTTTGCTTGCCATTCAACGGTGGATGTTTAAAGGAAGTTCCTTTTTGCAACTTAATGGGAAATTTCTTAAAGCAAATTTATTTCTGAGGAAATGTAAAAAAGGGTTACGTATAAATTTAGGCAAAAGTACTAAGCAAATAACTAGTTTTTTTTTTTTTTTTGTAATTCATTTTTTTATTCATTTTAAAATTAAATCTACTTACATGCTAGACAAAAATGGGAAACTAGCCTAATTAATTCTACTTATATATAACTTACTGGCCCTAATCGGGCGCTCTAAGTAATTCATGGTTCTTAAAATTAATGCCTTTCGGCCTACGAACTAAGGATGTTTAATTTTATTTCATTTTGTTTATTTTTGTTTTTATTAGAAATTTTTTAAAAACTAATGCCATTGTCTTTTTTTTTTGGTGGTTAACTTACAAACTAGGGTCCTTAAAATAAAACTTAAAATTACCTAAACTACCTACAAACTACTTAAAACTAGAACAACCACAGCGGCAAAAACTATGTCCATTGATGTTGTGTTCGTGATTTTTATAATTGTCTTTTTTTTTTTGCTTTTTTTCACATTCTCATATTGTTTTTTTGTTTATTAACTTTTTTCGCTTTTTTGTTAGCATTTTTCACTATTTTTTTTTTATATATATATATTCTTTAGTGCCACCGCATACCACCTACTCTACTTAAACCTAAAACCTAAGACTAAAACAAGTATGTAAGCCGGCCAAGGCAAAAATACCCCACCCCGGATTACCCATTGTCAGATACAGTTTGAAGCCACCAGAACTGGTTCTCCTGCTTCACCCTATCAATGCGGTCCTTTTCGGACACAGCCCTACTGAACCGAAGCAGCTCCGCTCCATCACGAGCGAGGATGCCTCGTTCATACAGAAGCCGCCGGTCTACGGTTCTTCGCCTGACGTGGTAGATAAGCGGTACTGCCAATCTATCCTGTATCATGCCGCACTGGTCTAAATAGAGGAATGCCTCTGGTGGGATGAAGCCGCTCAAGCGTGCATTGTCGAAGTAATTGTCGTTCGGATAGAACGGCCCGAAAATCAAATTGTTGGTCGAAGTCATAGCTCTCGCAATGTGGCCCCGAACAAGTTTTATCACGAAATTGTCAATTCTATTGATCCGAGCCCCGTTGTATAGAACCTCGTTTGGATAATAATGCAGATAAGAAGATTCCGGTGTCCGATACCAACCGAGACAGCGCCGAAGACACTGCCTCTCGAACACCCGAAACTTCTCCATTTGAGAAGGGGCAATGTTGAACCACACAGGACAACCATAAACAATCATTGGCCGTATGAGGGCCATGTAGCAAATTACCTTCACTCTGGGGTCAAGCCGACTGCTGTAAAACAGCCGTTTCGTCAGAGCGAAGGCTCCTCTGGCCTTAGCCAGAGCAGCATCTATATGTCTGTCGAAATACAGATACTGGTCCAACCAGATACCGAGGTACTTCACTACACTTTTGCTCGTCAATGCCTGTCCGTGAGGATCAACAATGACCATCTTGCGCCAATTCTTACACGTATCTCGCGAGGCTTTAGCCAATGGAGTCCGGAACAAAATTGTCTCCGACTTTTGGACATTTATTTTCAGTTTCCAATCGTCGCAGTATCGCTGAATCTTCTCGAAGTCACGCTGCAAGAGAATTCTAATAACTTCAACCTTTCGAGCCGTTCTGTACGCAATCAGGTCGTCGGCATACGCAATTGCGTTAGTTAAGCTACCTATCAGATCGCTGGTGTAAATGCTGAAGAGGATCGGCGAGTTCACCGCTCCCTGTTGAAGACCGTTTTTAATTTCAAAGGTGGTGGTAGAAGTTACATTGCCACTTTTGACAACAAACTTTCTACCGTTGAGCATATCATGAAGCATATACAATAATGGTTTACTGATGCCTAGTCTGGTGAGCTTTAGGTAGCAAATAACTAGTCCGCCGGGTCGGATGGCATACCTGCGTAACTCTTGAGATATGGAGGAGGTGTTTTGATGAACTGCATGCATCAGGTCATCAACAAAGTGTGGGGGAAGAATGCACCGACTGGTGTATAAGCTCCATACCAAGAGCTTCTGATGGCGATGTTTGAATTCGGAATCCCGAACAAACTGATCCAACTGTGCCGCATGACGCTTAACAGTACGCAGTGCAGTGTGCAAATGGGTACCAGCTCATCGGAGTTGTTTCAAAAATGCGCAGGGTTTAGACAAGGAGATGCGCTGTCATATGATTTCTTCAACATAGTCCTGGGAGCAGATAGTGCGTAGGGCAGGTGTGAGCACGGAAAACAATATCTTCAATAAATCCACCCAGCTCCTAGTCTATGCGGACCACATAGACATCATCGGGCGATCCAAGAGAGCTGTGCTTGAGGCTTTCTGTATGCGACGATGACAAATGGAGAAGAACTGTACGAGCTGTACCAAGATGTGGATGTACCTAGTCCAGAAAACCAGGGAAACAAGACTAGATTGGTTCGGCCACATCGATCGAATGGATGACAACGCTCCAGGCAAGAAAATCTTCTCATAGCAGCCCCC
The DNA here is from genome assembly GCA_943590905.1 of Sphaerophoria taeniata. NCBI lineage: Eukaryota > Metazoa > Arthropoda > Insecta > Diptera > Syrphidae > Sphaerophoria > Sphaerophoria taeniata. Next base: position 4,361,983 of record OX016540.1, read on the forward strand.
AGGTTCGAGGCCATAAGGAAGACCGAACCTACGGTACAAGGACCAAGTGACTGCGATGCCAAAGCGCTTGGTTTTGGGTACTGGAGAGTGCATGCGAAGGACCGTACCCATATGGCCGTCACTTGACTTAAAGCGATCCAAAGACTTGTTATCTCAAAGCAGATCTCATATTAGGTCCCTAATAGGTGTTCTCAAGGGACACTGTCTTACAGCCAGACACGCAATACGACTTGGTGTAGCCTCAAATTACTACAGGAGCTATTTGGACGAAGAAGAACAGGAAACAATCTCTCACCTTCTCTGCACATTAAGGTGGGTCGATTTTGTATGGAAAAAAATAAAAGTTATTTGAAGTTTCGGAGATATTTGTAAAAACATCGTTTTCTTTAATTTAAATATTTTATTGAAACAAATTTAATATAAGCATACAATTAGGAAATTATTCATTAACAATCAACAAAGAACACAATTTGGTAGTTGAAATCACAAAATTTAAGTTACTTAAGACATTTTACATTTTGGGCATGAAATCTTGTTTGCTCTCATTAGTTTTCTGGATGCAAGTTTCGCTTGAATCGAGCCTTCTCTTGACTTTTTGTCACAGACAGTCATTGACGCTTCCGTAACTACTTTCACAGAACGTTCCACTGCCTGTGTGTGACATGGTAGCCTTAGGAAAAGAAGATTTTCGTTGCCCTGAGAACTAATAACCTCGTTTATTTCTTCATTGGTGATGTATCGGAGAATTGGCGGATCGTAAGACTCTTGCTGCCAATCTATGAGGTCAATATAGCTTGCAGCATTGAAATTAATCTGAGGAACTTCAAAGACACGAGGCTGTTTTCCTGTATGAGGTGAGTTTCGTGCTTTTAGTATCCTCCTTGCTGCTAGTTCCCTGATTGTTTGACTTTGATCAGACAACATCGATAGCAGCAAATTCTCTGGATGAGCAAAATAGGCGTTTCGTTGAATTACGGAATCAATTATAAGTTTCAACTCTGAAGGCAGATAACGAGAACTTTTAATTAACATCCACAAATTCTTAGATCCATCTTTACACGTTGGATTTGTTTTTATTTCAAATCACACCGGAGCGTGTACTTTGACACAATATTCAGCTAATATTTGCAAGTTATTTGATGAAGTTGAAGAAGAAATATAAAGCCGCAATATTCTATTCGCTTTTGTTAACCATCGGGCATGGGACATCTTTCCTGGGGATCTGTTAGCCAAATCATCAGGACATTGTCCATTTATAACTGACTTTGTTATTTCGTAAAGGTATTTTTGGTCGGTACTCAGATCATCAAACTGAATTTGTGGCAGTTCACTTTCTATTTTTTCATAACAAACAGTTTCTAGTTTTTCGCAATTTTCTAATAATTTGCCAATTGGACCAGCATGTGAGGATGGACCAGTGGTAACCCCATCTAATTTGTTAAACAAATGTCTCAAGGGCAATTCGTTCAAATGTAGCATACAAATGATCCACTTCCGCTATTTTGCACCAGAGAGAAGATTGGTGTTTGACACGAGATTATGTGACTGCTATTTTATTATTAGTAACAAGTGTACAAAATTCGAATTCCCGCTATTTCACAGAGAGTATATATTATCTTTGGTACAAGTGCATTAGCTGACCTTCACATTTGTTACAATATATTTTTTTTTTGTCATTTTGTTAGGACTAAGCTGCAATAAATAGACCAATAGGGTGATTTGTTTTCTTTGGCTGACAAAAGCTTATATTATATTATGGGAGTAAAGAAAAGTTAATGTAACAATTGTTTGTCGCACTGAGGTCAAAGTAGAACAATCGCAATATTATATGAGGGGAAAGGTTTAAAACAGCTTTCAACTACCATCTCAGTCTTGCAAAACAGAGATTTTATTTAAAAATACGGACATTAAATCTCTATGCCTATTGAAAACATTAAAATGATACGCATTTAGCTTCCAAACTTATAATTCTAATGGCCTAGGATGACGTAATTTTGCACGATCTTATCAAAATAAAATCTCGATGCGCGGGCTCTTACACTGAAAATAATTGAATAATATTTTAGGTGCGCAATTGAGATAGAAATGCAACATAATTTCTCTATTACAAGTCAATTTGACGAAAAAATAAAAATCGACCCACCTTACAGCACATGCTCTGCTCTTTCCCTTAAACGCAAATCTTATCTGGGAGAATATTTCTACGATAATCCCAGTGAAGTAGCTATAGCTAACAAGGATATTCGCTTTATAAAAAGCTCAAAATGGTTCGACAAGTAAAGAGTAATTCCCTAGGCCTTTTCCTTTGGCTTAAGTTGCCTATTTTCGGCCTTTAAAAATATTTAAAATACAATTTTTGCCAACCTATTAGAAAGAATAGCCATTTTCATGCGATCCATGTTATCGAGAATCAGAGTGTGACGTCTTATCCAGCGTCCAAAGAACATAGGCATTTTCTTACTTAACTTTAAACCGAAACCTCAATCCGACTTATTCAAACTATGTTTTGATGTGGGAGTTCAATAATATCCTGCTGGGTCGACCACCATAATCAGTGTGTAAATTGTAACGCTATTTGCAGTCCCCTTTCGCTTAATTAATGTTGATTTAACCGCAAAATTAGTTCACTTACCACAATAAACAGTAATTTGATTGTATTCAAATTATAGAATAATTAATTCAGTGTTCTGATGGTGGTCATCATTTTCATTTATTATGTTCAAAATCAAACAAAAAAAAAAAAGGAAAATATGCAAAAATGTAAAAAAGAGAGGTGCAATATGACTACATATTTACAATCCTCTTACATTGACATTAAAGGGGTTTGAATTTGAACAATTTTGCTGATTAATGGAAAAATTAATTCTGTGTGACAAACTGAATTTAATTTGAAAATAACTTCAAATGCAGTGAAACTTTCCATTTTTTTTTGGAGGCAATAGATGTTGACAACTTTTTGAATTAGTGTTTTCTAAAAGCGAAAAAAAACTGCTTGAATTCAGTTTTCTGGTATTTATGCAATAGGTATTCTAATTTTGTCGTGTTGCATGAGATTTTGGTAACACTTGCGAACCTAAGTCTTACTGCACTCTTGATACAGTTGGATCGAAAAAACTCGATTGTGTCTAGAAAAAAGTGGCATCCATAAAATTGGAGAGATAATTCGCCATAGCGAAGTCAGACGAAAAAGTCAATATTAATTTTGTTTTTTAGTCCGAGGAACTCATAAGTCTTCAGCAATGCCAGTTTTATTCACAGCCATAGTGCTCAAATTTTCCACAACTAATGACAATGCAAAATTCTCGTCGAAGCAGCTACAAAAAATACAGTTCGCTAGAAACGATTTTTGAGATATTTGAGCCAACTGATGAAATCATTATTGCTGGTGACTTTAATCTTCCTAACTTGGTATGGTCCCGATCAACTAACGACGATGTTTACTTGTTTACTAATGCTTTCAATGGAATGGCATCTTTTGGCCTAGATCAGCTGAATGGTGTTAAAAACGAAAATGGAAGAACATTGGATCTTGTCTACTTTTCAGACGTTATGAATACTGATGCTTCCGTTATCCCATGTGATTCAAAGCTTGTGAAACTGGCATCCTCATCGATAAACCAAAGCGTGAAAAGCCAAAAACAGTGCGTACACCAGAGAATATTGCTGCAGTGGCAGAAAGTGTGCGTGAAGCGCCATCAACATCAATTCACCGTCGTTCTCAACAATTGAACATTTCGGAGACATCATTAAGACGAATTTTGCATAAAGACCTTGGTATGACGTCATATAAAGTCCAATTGGTTCAGGAGTTGAAGCCAACTGACCATCCAATGCGTTTTCGCTTCGCGAAGTGGGGCTGCGCGAGAAGATGCCAATTTTGCCAAAAAAAATCATCTTTTCAGATGGCCACCTCGGAGCTGCGATTTGACACCGTTGGACTATTATTTGTCGGGTGCAGTAAAAGATAAGTGTTACGCCGACAAGCCAGAGACAATTGACGCTTGGTGAAATACAGCTGCACACAATCGATAATGTGCTTAAAAATTGGACCGATCGTGTAGGCTACTGCATGGCCAGCATGACGGCTATGCAGCAAGTAATGACCTTTCAAAATTCTTCTTGTTATCTTCCTGAAACTTCCTAATATTGTTGCAGATTATTTTTAGATTGTCTTTAAAGATTTCTCTTCTGCAAACACTTGTTTTCTTTTATAACTCCTAACACACAAGATTACAGTCATCTTTCATCAATAAATTTTTTGATTGCATCTTTACAGATTTAAGCAATGAATTTGTTATGTGGATTGCGTCATGCCTTAAAGATAGATACTATAGCGTCATTTTCAAAGTCAATTCTGGTGTACCCCAAGGTAGTTACCTTGGTCCATTGCTATTTATTTTATTTATTAATGATTTGCCTTCTATTTTAAACAATTCTTTATCACTTATTTATGCAGATGATGTAAAAATATTTGACTGTGAAGATATACAAAATAATTTTTGGGAATGGTGCAAGAATAAGCGTTTGATTTAAAATATTGACAAGTGCAAGACAATGTGTTTTCAACGCAAACGTAATATAATAAACTATGACTATCTTGCTTCCGTTTTTTCCCTTGGCCTGATAAACATCTTTAACCCCGTACACTCAAAGGCTTCCCTTAATAAATCTTCCATTCTTTTCTGGTCACAGGGAGTATTTGCAGTTCTGCTTTATAACAGGAGTAATAAATGGAACTATTTCATGTTCATCTATTATTTATCAATTGAATGAAATTCGAGTCAGGCTACCTTTACAAGAAATCTTCCTATTCGAACTATTTTTAGCAGATCTACCTATGGCGTTAACAGTCCTCTTAATCAATAAATCAGTATTTTTAATAAATTTTCTATTTTAATTGACTCTCAAATGACAATCTCAAATCTACAAGCTTTAAATTTAATTTTGCTGTTATAATAAGTAGTTGAAACAATGTTAGTTTTAAGTAAACATTGTAATCTTAATGTAAGTATTTAACGTATTTGAATAAGTAAATAATTCTACAGCCAGCAAGCATCGAGGTATCAAAAAAAAAATCAACCGAACTTGGAACAACGAAGCCGGATATCCCCATATGGGGAAACCATAAGGGGAAACCATAATCGGCAAATATTAATGAGATTTCAGACAACATCTATTATAAAGCAACCAACAAGCTGTAAAAATATCGTTATACAGATCGAACAAAAGGAGAAAAGCCTGCGGCTAACCAAATGATGTCATTATTTGTTCCGATGATTAACTATATCCAGGTTCGTAAATGACATTTTCAATGTTCAATTTTAAAATAACGATTTACAAAAAAAAAAATCATACTTTTTCCTCCAAATTTCTTATTATGCCAAACAAATTGATTCAAATTTATCTACTGTAGTAGCAGAAAGACCCAAAAGCACGAGTCTCCCCCAACCAAATTGAAAAATATGCTACTCAATTAGCCCTCCTCCCTGCTTTATGATTCGAAGTCTGCAGTTCCGTCAATTGGCAATTTGACCATCAAAACAACATTAATTGAACCCACAATAATATTGACGACCGGCAATAATGATGGATGCAATTCAATTTACCTGAATTCTCAAAATACAAAAGGAATTAAACCGACCATAATTCTATTAAAACAAAAAACAATAACAACAACAACGACAACAACATCATCGAATCGATATTAAATTATTATAATTAGTCAGTAGCAGCATCGGCCTTTGGTGGATGACAATTAGTTTCTTAAGATCGCTCAAAGTTATTTAGCTATCCTTGCTGCTTGTTCCATTCAAATCACAAGGACCTCTTTTTTCGTAATAATAAATTAGAGCCGAATTTGCCGCTCGCGGTTATGAATATAAATTTCTCGACGGAACAGCGAGAGGCTGGATTTAATTTCGAGAAAAAAAGAGAATTATGGTTTTTATATCCTTTTTTTGTCTCGGGGGTTTGTTGAAAGGTCCTTCGAACATGTGTAACAGTGGATTTATTTGGGGGTATACTTACTCCCGTTACCGTTCAGCCTGAACAAAAATGTTTGATAGCCATTAATCACTTTTAGAAGTGATAACGCGGTGATAAAATGAACTTTCACAAGAAAGAGATATACGTACCTGGAAAGAAAGAAAGAGAAGAAGATAAAAAATTAATATTAAACACGTAGGAAATGTTTGCTTAATGGAAAGAATGTCTGTGTGTACAGGAAGAGGGAGAGTGAGAGAGTTAAAACATAATTCAACAAATCAAAGAGGAGACGTGGCGTTCAGCGTTCAGGTACTTAGGCGCTTTCTTCGTCACCAAATGAAAAGGTGGAGTAAAATATTAATTATTAAGGAACCGAGTGGGAGTTTTCTTCTTTTGCCTGAAACTTTGTGGAACAACAAAAAAAAATCAGATTAATATTAATTTACGATTTTAAGAAGTGCAAAGCTGATGGAAGTTATAAAATTTTACGGCTGACTTTGTCACCACCTGATAATTAATGGGATTTTGCGGAAAATGACTGTTTTTTCTGTCTCTTTCTGAAGTTGCGAAAATTAATATTTATTAGTTGTACGACATGTTTGTTGGTATGAGGGTTTGAAAAATGGGCTAAAGCGGGCTAAAAATGTCAAGGAAGCAGCAGTTTTGAGAGAAAGTTGGAAAGGGTAATAGTCAGAGCAGCTTTAATCGATTATCTTAATTTAAGTTCTGCGGAAAGACAATGTAAATTTATCTTCTAGTCAAAATTGTGCGGCTCGAGAAAAAGTATGTGGCTCTTTTGACACTCTGAGTCTGAACCACTTAACAATTGTGTTGATTGAAAGCAAGTTTCACAGTTAACATTTTCAGAATTTTGCAACAGGTGGTTTTTGTTTTAAAAGCCAAAAATGTCGCCTAGCTTAAAAACGAACCAAAACGGTTCGTCGCCAAGAGCTTTTTTCATCAATATTACAATGACTGGGGAAGACAGAGTGTGGAAGAGAGTTTCACATTCGCGTAGTACGTCTAAAGAATGATTCTCTGTATATGACAGTACGCCCGAAGTTGGGCTCAAGGGTGAACTGATTGGCATTCTTTGAGGCGCGGGTGTTACGGTTAAATATCTTAAGGGGAGGAATGCAACGGACTATTTCACTAGAGCATATACCGTTGAAGTATCGGTAAAATCGGGTGAGGCATGAGAAATTACGTCGATGTTCTAGAGACGTAAATGACTCCACGATGGTATTGTCAATCATTTGAATGCTCTTCTTTGGATACTGTCCAGAGCACCAGAGCACTGGAACACCAGCCAAGACGTGAGAGTTTTACTCAAGCGTTGGACGTATGTAAGTTTTGTAAATAAAAGCCAGATCAGAAGGGGGAACAAATTTCTTGCATCGTCTTAAGAAACCTAAACATCTTGCGGCGTTTTTGGCGACAACGCATATGTGCTCGTTCCACAAGAGGTGGTCAGTGATGCACTTACCGAGAATCTCAAGATGTTCGGTCTCAATGATGCAAGTGCCACTCATGGACAGTGGCAGGGGAGGTATATCTCGCTTCAACAATACAAGACAGCATTGGGTTTTCGAAGCATTAAACTCTTCACGATTTTGTGTTCCCCATTATACAATTCTGTTCAAGTCAGAGTTTATTGAGCTTATCATATTTTGCCGTTGCAGTTCCACATCCGAAGAGGAGGCATGTGAGTCTGGGAACGAATACGACAAGCTAAGGGTACTATCGTCAGCGAAGCAATAAATTGGATTAGAAGTTATAGACAAGAGATCATTAATGAAAATGAAAAGGAGGGTCGTAGACAAAACGGAGCCCTGGGGCATACCAGCATTTATATTGAGGGTTTCAGACTTGAAGCCGTCCAATACAACTTGTATTGAACGGTTCGAAAGAAAGTTTCTAATACAACGAAGTAGGGATTCATCGATACCGAAGGCACGCATTTGTGATAAAAGACCAAGATGCCAGACTTTATCAAATGCCTTTGAAATATCAAATGCAACAATCTTACTTTCTCCAAAACGATGTAAAGACTTGTTCTGCTCGGTGAGATAAACCATCAGATCACCAGTGGACCTGTTGCGGTGAAAGCCGTTCTGCCGGTCATTAAGAAGATATTTGAGATATTTCTTAAGCTGATGAATTATCAGCGTTTCCATGACCTTGGAAAGAAGGGACGTTAGTGCAATCGGACGATAATTGGAGGGATAAGAAGATTCGTTTTTTTCTTTCTTCAGAATTGGATGGACAAATACGTTTTCCAGCTGCTCGGAATGAGCCCAGAAGAATGGGATAGGTGGAAAAGCTGGTGCAGTGCATTAACGCCCATGGAATTAACGCCCGCGGGTGTTAATTCCAAAAACAAAAGGAATTTACCCCCGCGGGTGTTAAATCCTTTTTGAATTGGCAATAAGGCCCACCATAAAAAATAGCTAACGCCCGCGGGTGTTAATGCCATTTGAAATTGGCACTAACACCCGCGAGTGTTATTTTCTTTTGGAAGAGATCTTTTCAACCTCGGATGTGAACACTTGCACTGGCATCCTAGACACCTTGGCCACGTGAGTAGAAACAAATTAAACATCACAAATAAAGTTTACAAATTTTACATTTCTAACTTCGTACGATTATACTTTTGGTCATTCAAGACTTATTCAGTTTGTGAATTAATTTTTTTTTTTTTTTTATTCAAAAACCGAATAAATCTTTGGGATGTCAAAGTTCGGTGAGGATAGGGCATTCTACAAGCACACTATACTTGAAGCCAATTTCATCTTATTGTATCTATCTGTCAACTAAAATAACCAAGCAATTTCATTTACATTGAAAGATGGATGGACACAAACGGAAAAAGTTTTGGCCAAAAGAGAATCAATTTGGGGTGTGAAAATAAAAAAAATTCGCGATTTTTTTTATTTTCACACCCCAAATTGATTCTCTTTTGGCCAACATTTTTTCCGCTCGCTTCGCTCGCGATCAAATCAAATCGATTTTGGATTTTTTGTATCAGCTTCAACCTCAGTCGAAATGATACTGAAAATGAATCATTGAAATGCTTGCAAAAATGTAGAACCACTACTTTTCCAAATAAAAGGAAACCTAAGCAGCTCTGACAAGAAAGAAACGTGGTCCTATTATTTCAATATGTACTTATACAATACATACATACAAGAATTTAAGTTTTTTGTGTATTTGTTTAGCATGAACGTTCGTTGTTTCACTTTTTTCATTTGGGACTTTTGTCCCATAAAAAGTAAAATTTAATTGGGACTACTGACTGGCCATAGTGGGTTAATAATCCCTAAGACTATTTCGGTACTTTTGAGTCTCCAGAGTGGCTCAGAAGTTCCGAAATGCCCCTCGGGCATTATTTCTAGGTTGCAATGGACATAAGACCGCAACCCTTGTAAGGGTCTAATTTCCATAAGAAATTGAAATAAGGCTCCATGCGGCTTTATTTCGTCGGACTTTGTTTCACGTCACCATTTGTTTCACGTGTGGGTTTTATTTCCAATTAAAATTGGAATTAAAGCCCACCAAAAAATGAATTAACCCCCGCGGGTGTTAATTCCAAATCAAAAAAGGAATTAACACCCGCGGGGGTAAATTCCTTTTGTTATTGGAATTAACACCCGCGGGCGTTAATTCCATGGGCGTTAATGCACTGCACCGGAAAAGCTTACGCAAGGGTTTTGCCAGCGTTGAAGAACACCTTTTCAGAATAATAGCGGGGATACCATCTGGACTAGTGGATTTATGATCTTTTAGGACTTTCGCCAAAGCACGATTGCGAAAGAAGATTTGGCTCATGGAATCATTGGCGCGCTCAAGGACTGGGGGAGTCATGGCACTTTCTTGCAGCGATGAGTTGAAGCCGAACTGCCTAGCAAAAAGGTAAGCTTTCGCTACCCAGGGTCAGACTTAAAGAACAAGACAAGAGTATTTTTCGCTTGGCCAATTATGTCCGATATTCGAGTTTGCTCAGTGACAAGCTGAGTTTGGTGGTTAAACTCCGCAAAAATATCGGCACACATTACTTAGGGTGTTGTCGGGCCCGAATGGGGAAGCTACGAAGAATTGTGAACATATCCGTCGTCGCCCCGGAACCACTTTACTGCAAAAAAAAAATTGAAAAACTTTTTACGTCAAAAACTGTGTGGTTACCACAAATCGATTGATTAACAAACTTTTAATCGCCCAACTTCGAGACAAGAAGGAAAACACCAAACTAACTTCCTTCAATTAAGCAAACCTCCTGGTGTTGTGCGTCAGACAAAATAATTCGTCAAAGCAAAAATAAACAAAAAAGAAATTTTATTTCAACTTAACGAAGTAATCTCAAGTTATTTTTGCACAAAAAGACATCAAACCTCAAAATAAAATAAAATCCAGTGAAAGCCACACAAAGTTGTCTAATAAGACAGTTCCTTCTTCTTTCTGTTTCCTGTAAAATGTGTGTCAAACCGTAAATTGCAAACAAAAATTATGCAAAAGAAAGAAAACTTGATGAAATTGAAACCAAAACGTAGACAAACTCGCAAAACAAGATATTCGCATGTAATATCCTTCAAAACGCATGTCATCAACTCCCTTCCCGCTGGCAATGGCTGGAGACAAATAACTTGTCATACAAACTAGCAATGAACTGACAAAACCTTTTCTTTTCTGCAATGCTATTATTTTCCTTCTTTTCGGTTTTTCTATCAATGCGAAAAATGAAGGAGGGAGAGAAAGAGGGGAAAATACACCATAACCCAGAGAATATCCTAGAAACTAGATATTGAACTGTCCTCCCATTTGCCAGGTTTACTTCTCATCCTCATCATAACACAACCAAAGAAAAGAATGACAGCGATACAAAGACAAAAAAGAAGTAGAAAATAGTCCTTTTCAGCACATTCGAGAAAGATATGTGTCAAATGTATTTCTATCCACTGCAGACATGGTCGGCAAGGTAACACAAAAAAGGATATATGTGACTTAAAGTAGAATGAATTTATGTTTTCCTCTTGCTCGCGGTCTTTTCTTGGCAATGTTCCTGACATTTTCGTTGGGAAAAAAAAAACCGAAATCATTTCATTGCAGAAAAATCCTTCAAAGTGGAGAAGAAAAACCAAACCGAGATGTCATCGCGCTCTGTAGTGGCAGCAGATTGAAATGTTAGCAAAAGTAGGAAAAAAGGAAACAAAATTCTTTGGCAATTTACTTGTGTCTTTATATTTTGTTTTTCTTCTATTCTCACATGGATTATCCTAAATTGGTTTGAGTATGGTTTCATGTGCGGTTTGGTTTTCAGATGAAAGTCAAAATTTAACAAGTTTTAAAGGATTTCATTTCCATTTGTTTTTTTTTTTTGCATTTCTTTGGATTGAGTTGAGGAAATATTAGATTGAGATATCCGGTTTTGTTGACTTAAGCTTCCCATGCTCACAATATCCTTACACAGGAGGACAGACAGACAGACAACTTGCTTTTACGATTGTTAAACGTAGTCGAACTCGTCATGTAAAATGTATGAGTTTATTAGCAGATCTCCAACCTTGTTGTCAAGGATTCAAGCGTCTTCATTCCGACCGTTTAACACAAACAATTTTACTGCTAATTACATTCAAAATTTAATAACAAAAACCTAACGTCCATCCGGCCATAAGTCCATTCGTGCAAATAAAAGAAATGTCCTTAGTTGAATTCGACGTCATTAGTCACCTACCAAGGCCTCTTTTATACTTCTTGGCATACACACATGACTTGACACTTATATGAATTGTCAAAATGAATCTTAGAACCCCTCCTTCCCCCCAAACCATCGTCATCAATTCAAATTAATATCCTTGCTTTGATTTTCAAAAACGATGCAGTAAGTATGATGGATATGGCAACAAGATGCCCAGTTCGCCACACACTCACACAACCAACCTGCCAAGGATAATGTAATTTACAATTTTCTATGAATCCAAGAGTCGCTATATAGAGCGCAATGCACTGCTTGAAATTAATTTTCTGCAAATTGATAGTTGAATCCTTGTGCGCACAATATCCTGCAGCATTGCTCATTGCTCGTAGGTGGGTGCTTATTACTTAGAGCATGAGAGCTCGTTTACTTCGTCTTGGCACTATATTAATGGTGATAGGAGTGTGTGTATTTACACCTGCAATCGCACTAATTGCAGTGTTGAGAGTCGGGTAAAGTTATGAGACTCTGCATTCAACCAAGACACGAGCAGTTACTGGTTGGAATGGGTTTCAACCATTTGGCTGGTAATTTGGCAAGTTTGCACTTTTTTCAATTAGGGTTTGGTGTGACCATGTCTGAAAAAGTGTGTCAATGTTTCTCTTTTCGTCACCGGGTGCACAATGATCTTTTCTATAAACATTTTTAGTCGCTTGTACATGACATCATTGACTGTGTGATACAAAAAAAAACTTCATCAAAATCAGTCCAGCCGTTTATGCAAATTTCAAACGCATGGAGAAGAAAAGTCAAAAGTCCGCTAGTATACAGGCTGATTTTGAAAACAAATAGAAAGGTAAGTAGACCCAGCAGACTCTGTTCTTTACAAAAAAGTTGCAAACTTTCAGTGAAAGAAGTGTCTGGCGGGTCCGCTAGTGGAGTACCAAATTTTGAATTTGACCATTCTCGGAACAACTGAATCATAAAGACAAAAAAATTCCAGTCGTTTAGGCAGAGTTCAGTACGAAGTTTGTTTCCTATTTTGAATCAGCTTCGAGTTGAAACATTTTTCAATGCCCATAAGCTGGTCACTCTCGAACTACATTCCCACATAATATTTAGATCCAAATAGGAAATGGCTGTGCTCGTCCGTCCGCCTTAATGACATAACACATTCACTCAATTTGGCCTCGCCTCACTATAAATACCTGCAAACCAACGAACCGATATTCGATGCCAAGCGAGAAACTACATACTTTCTGTTTTCGAAAATTGACTTCTGCATTGCCGTTTGCCAATTTCCCCCAAAATGCCACTGCACCATTATCACCATCGTCATCATCATCATTTGAGAATTTAGAATCGATATTCGTCTGTCGAACTTCCTTGGTTAAACATTTGAACTTGCGAGGGTTGGCCTTTTTCTGAGAAATGCCTCAGAGAAGTAAATACAGATGGGAAAATGTCGTAAGGCTGAAATTTCGAAATTGAAATGGTTTCATGTTTGAAATTAAATCAGACAACTATGGCGATTAGGTTGTTTGAATGAACCTGCATTTTGGTAGATGATAGGATTTGATTTCAGGTTATGATGGGAGATCCAAGTTCGGTAATGGAAATTTAATGTATCAACGTGGTTTACGGTCTAAGTGATTTGAAACTAACCTAGTTACGACTGAGAGCTTTGGAATTAGGACAGATTGACAGATTTTTTTATATGAGAAAAAAATTAATGTCACGTATACGCCAGAGTGTCTGTCGCAGATCATCACTTCTAAGCCTTTAGCTGACTCTCTTATTATCAAAGTGATTGAATTTTAACCTCAAAACACCAAACGATACTCAATCTTAATCTTTCAACTCCCAAGAATTGCAATTAAGCCATATTTTCCCAACAAACTAAAAAAGGAAACTATCACTTAAGCATCGTCCGTCGTCGTTGTCGCCATTTTTACAACAAAACAAATATCAGCATGTTTGTTAGTATAAATGTGTACATAAAAAGGACTTAATAAAATCCGTTGAAAATCTCCAAAACGTGCTCTCAACGCATCCAAGATAAATGACAACATTATGCCATATCACTGATCTATCACACAATCATGTGTGGAGCTCTGTGTGTATGTGATGGTAAGTGGTTAAAAAGAAAATTGTCTCCTTTTCATGTTCTTATGTCCTTTTCCAAAGTACACACAATTTATTCTTCCTTCATATCATTTTTATTTGTGCTCTTAGTCCTGGAAATATCCTTTAAAGTCATATGCTTGCTGCTATACGACAAAAATGAAATATATTGTGCAATGATTAACCACATCGTTGGCATAGTTCAAGTGGATGTTTCCCTCTTGTGTTGGGAGATGTTGTACTTCATCGTTCATTGTCATGTGTTTGGATGGGCTGTGGAATAGGATGCACTTTGGGTCCTGTGTATGTGGCATCAACCCATGTAGAGAGAAAGCTTAAAGAAACAAAACATAAAGACGATGGATACAAAAAAACATAAACCATATGAAGGATGCACTACGAGTTGTTTTTATGAGATTCTAGGTTATTACACTCTTCTGCAAATGTATGCAATATTTCTCGTGTTTTCTTCTTGTTCGCATGTCAGAAAGTGGTCTTAGGGTTAAGCATCGGGAAAAGACAGACCTTTGACTCTTCGAAAATGTTCATAATATAGATTTTTAGCTCCTTTTTCATGGGGTACCACAAGGTTGCCATTTGGGGCCAATGCTTTTTCTTACAAAAATTAAATATTAAGTTTTTGTACAAAGTTTAAGGCTAGCTACCATAACGTTGAGGCCAAGGACAAGCCTCATGTTGACAAATCTACTTTTTTTACGTCCAGTTGACTGCTTCTAAAATAACGAATACTTTACAATAAATGGAAGCAAATATAATTCTGCAATGAAATTGCTACACTTTCACCGCAGTTCTTAAGTCTGTTCTGTCCACTCTGTCTCTCAAAACTACTTAAACCTACTTACAAAAAAATAACATGCCAACCTATCTAGCACTATCCTTGCCAATCCTTGAAATCCGAGTCAAGTTGTTGCAATTTCCCATTACCTTAGAAAAAAAGGAACTACATACAAGCAATTTCAATGGAATTCTAAAAAATTGTGTCAAAACAGCTTAACTTTAAAGTACTTTTTCTACATCCTTCAATCCTATTACAGGATCTTACATACACAAAAGAAGTCTACTCATCACATATCAACAAGTCATAATACACGCCACTCGCCCCACCACCAAATCCCTAGCAAACAAAGTACGTAGCAATTTTCTATGTCACTTGCCAACAAAATACCTCCTACTCTTTCCATTTTCTACAAAAAAAAAATCCTTTTTCATCAATTTTTATCCTTTTAGCTCTTCGTCCATGCCGTGAGGCAAGGAAAAAAAATTAATCCTTCCAAAAATGAGGTCAAATGTCTGACGCTTCCGAAAACAAGTTTAAAAAAAACCCAACCTCCTGAAAAGATGAAATCCTTTAGTTTCAAAAAAATAAGAAAACGAATCAAGGACTTAAAAATCCGCACACATGCATTCTCCTGCGAACACAGCAAGCCGAAGTGAACTGAAAAAAAAAATCCTTAATACGCTGGAAACTCATTCGCCTAGAACAATCGCATTAAGGACATAAGACATTAAGGATATTTTCCCGATTGGTTTTCCTCTCGTCGAATGAACTTTGCCCTCAAAACCGTCAATTTGATATTTTTTTTTGTTCCTCATCCTCCTGTGCAATCGCAGTCCTTTTCTTCACATATAGTAGCCCAAAAGTCGAACCATAAAACATTTCGTCCTTTCACTTTGCTCAACACAAAAGGCATAATGGAAAGTCAACGGGGGGAGTCGTCTCAGTATTGAATCGAGCAAAGTTAAACTCATGTTCTGTGGCACCATATTGTCAGATGTGGTCTGACAACAGGATATAAATGGAATCAGAAGCAATAAATGAGAATAAGTGAAAAATACGTTCTTCTTCTTCTCCGTTGTGTGTGTATGTGCGTTCGTCGTCCTGGATGACTTGGCATAGTTCATTCGACCTGGTTCCTGATGGTCTACTAGTAGATCTAGAGAAAGCGACACCAACAAAGCCAACAAATGGATGTCACTGTGATAAATGTCCAATCGACTGTCTTCATTTTTCTTTATCTGTCCTCAGAGTGGGAAATGCTGTTTTTTTTTCAAGCTTATTTCTTTTCTGTTTGTGTTCACAACTGAGTGTCTATTAAGGTTCTTGTTTGTTTGCCAAATTATTTTTCTTGGTTTTTGTCATTTGTTTTCCAGGACAGGCAGAGTAACGTATGAATTAGAAGCATTGAGTTCATGACACAAAGTCGGAAGGACTTCCTCATTCGCATTTGTGAAATTTTGTGTCAAATAATGAAATCCCACTTTCTAGACTTGAGGGATAAAATCTATCATCAGCAAAAACACTACCTTTAAGGACCCTTAACTTGAGAGGTTAATTACAGGCTGGATGCTGTTTTTTCTCATCCTTAGGAGGTGTTAAATGGCAAAAGTTTGTCAAACCGTTTATTAAAAAATTTAGAAGGTTAATGGGAAGAGTGCGATTATCTCTGGAAAGTCGAGTCCTTTAATGAAAACTTTGCCGGCTCACAGGACAATAAATTGACGACGAATTAAAAGCAATTTAAGAAGAAAAATATAACTTCAAAGGGTTACTGAATTAATTCATGATTTTATTTTAAGCATTTTTGTTCCCTCCTGAAAAAAGGATAACGAACAAAGGCAACACTTAAGGATCTTAACAAAAAAAAACGACAATAGAGACCTCTATTAAGAGGCAAACATACCGACACCACCACCGCCCAAGGCGTCTCCATTGAAGACCATTTTATGTGCGGTATGGTATCCTCTTTCTGTCTTCCTATTGCAAAACGAATGTCCTTGCCATTAATACACGACACCGAGAGCCATTCATTATGCCATTCACAGAAAAAAGATATTTGTTTCAACACCTTTATGAAGCGAGCTTTTGTGCCGAGTAGAATGTCCTTTTTTTCGGTGCCAGAGAACAACGTTGTTAATGTGCGTAGAAATTATTCCATTCAGGAGTCGTGCGCTCCAGGTGCTGAAAGAAAAGTAATAAACGGGAAATGTATGTTGTTTGGATGAAGAAAGTGTTTCTAATGGGTTTTCCATTTTGTATAGCAGTTTTGTCTTATTAGGATGAATATATGATTTTCGGTTGAAGCTCCAGGGGGAGTCGTTCGTTTATCTTTAACAGAGAAATGGACGGAGGGCCAAGGACACATAACGCATTTTGTTGTGAGAAGAAGAATTGCAAGAGATCTTATTACAACCGTGTTTTCAACAAGCTCTTAAGGAGTCCTTCGCAGGCAGCAATCAGACGATGTCAGATACAGCCTTCCTTCTATCCTGCTCGACAGGATCAATTTCAATTAAATTAAATATGAAATCTTCGTCAATTTAAATTTAAATGTCCCCAAATCATAAATTTTCATTCTTCAAAGCAGAAAAACATTTCCATTCATATTTCCTTTCTAAGGACTCAATTCAATCAATCGAAAAGTGTGACAACTCTCGAAAATCAAAAAAGGACATTTAATTGAAAAATTGGCCACCTGACAAAATATAGGACAACTTTTACATCACTGCATTCAAACTCGATGATAAAATTTCTCCAAATCACATGCAAAAAAAAACTTTGTATCCACAAACCAATTGATCCTTGAATACACCTATCGAAAGAGACAGAGAAACAGATATTGGTATAGAGGTAAATTGAATAAATGTTCACTTCGAACACTTCACTTGTATTCACCACTCAATTCAAATCCATCCGCAGAACTTTCCAATTAAGGAACATTCAATTCAGTTTGTTCACCACAATCACTTCAGGCGTTATCCTTTCGTCTTCCCCCCACCGCCCGCCGTCTCTTAGTATGTATTTTATGCAACCCGAAAAACTTTTGCATACTTCTCGATCGTCATCGTCGTCTCGTCTTGTGTCGGTCGTTTTGAAACTTTTCCCTAAACAAAAACTCTGTATGGAAGAAGTGAAGAACCAAAGCTGCTAAAGGGTATATTGGCAAAAATGGTTTACTTGTCGTTCATTCATCAATCGAAAGGAGCCCAGAGGCTTCATCTATATGTGGTGCGAAGCCAAACCCACCCACTCAGTATAGTATCGAATCCTTTCACAGGACTACTCGCATGTGTTTATATTAAATCCCTGGTCTGACATAGCACATCCTTCATTCTTCCTTTAATAAAGATGTTTCCGTCTCGCTCTCTGTTTTATGTCTCAATATAAACTCAAATTAATGCATTTATACGATTTTCGTCCAGCCAGGACCGAACACATTTTAGATTATGTTGCTTTATTCATAAATTGAATCAGGAGAACCATACAATAAAGATTTACCCTATCTACTGACCGACCAAGGACCACGACGATGGCACCTAGTTCCTATGGGTGTAATGTGATAGAACTGAATTGACACTCTGGCTTAATTCTCTTTTTGGTATGTACGTCGATGTGTCGGGCGGTTAGTCGGTCAGGCAGTATGAAATATAGGTTAGGACCAAGGACGATGGAAAGCTTTCCCATAAGAATCTATCACCGCTTGTCCATTTAGTGCCACAAAACCACTTTATCACCGAACATTATGGAAAATAGGAAAGAAGGATTTTCACAATGTCCAGGAATCGAGAAAATATCGATGGACAAACAGAGATCAGGAGTGAAGAAATTAAATAACTTTGTGCACGAAACTATGAATGATGCCGGAAAATGAT
This sequence comes from Sphaerophoria taeniata, assembly GCA_943590905.1. Classification (NCBI taxonomy): domain Eukaryota; kingdom Metazoa; phylum Arthropoda; class Insecta; order Diptera; family Syrphidae; genus Sphaerophoria; species Sphaerophoria taeniata. The sequence continues at coordinate 4,380,452 of OX016540.1, forward strand.
TGACACTTAACATGGTTGAAAGTGGAAGAACACAAGACGAGACGAGTCAGTCTTTTTGTTGAATTGGAGATGTCTTAAACAAGAATCATTAACCAGTCTCTCATTCTGCCAATTATTGTCAATAGTTTTTATTCTGTTTTACTAATTTTGCTGAGTAACACGCCAATCGATTCATCTTCTTCCCTGAACTTAAAACTCAAGACGAACACTACTTAAAAGGCCAACAAACTTTCAATGAGATCAAGACGAATGGAACTTGTAATTATTGTAAAGTATTCAAGGAAGCAAAGTTTACAATATTGATTTGGAGTAAATGGAAAATAAAAACATAAAAAAACAACTGGAAACAAATGAGAAAATCTCAAGAACAACTAATTGGTTTGATTTTTGCTTGTGAAGTAAAATCAATTAGGAAAAGTTCAAAAAGAAGGAGATGGGAGAATTTCGCAAACTTGTCTGTGAGGAAGTGCATTTTTTTGTTGGGAAAGAACTTGAAAACTGTTATCTAAGAATGCATAGGGAATGTCTAAGGAACTAAGGCATTCGAAGTTTGAGAAAGATCATCATTGAAGAAAATGAAAAAAAGAAGCGGAGACAAAACGGAGCCTTGAGATACACCAGCATATATGAGAGATTTAGGAATGAAAAGGAGGTAAATTTTATTCCAACCGAAACAACGTATTTGTGATATGACACAGTCTGATGCCAGACAATATCAAACGTTTTAGAAATATGAGTACTAACTTAAGATGGCGCTACATTCCGATGTGGACTAGGACATCAACCAACAGTCTCCGCCAGCTAGCTCAGTCCATAGCTAGCTGTCTCCAGTTTTGCACTCCAAGTTGATTGAGGTCCTCTTCTACTTGGAGGCTCAACCTGAGTCGCGGTCTTAAACTTCTACGTCCCTCGGGAATAGTGTAGAAGGCTTTCCAGGTCGAAGCGTTGGTCTGAGTCGCTGAACTTTGGCCCTTCTGGCTAGGTCCGTATCGTTGTACAACCCGTAAGGTTCGCTGTTCAATCTTCTTATCCATTCCCAAAGCAATGGACACGGGACCGAAGTTGACTCAAGGAACTTTTGAAACAGCCTGAGACACATTCATCAGTTTTTGTCAGGGTCCACGTTTCTGCACAATACAGCAGGACTGGGATGATGAGGGTGTTATACAGTTTTACGTTAGTTGGTCGAGAGAGGGATTTTCCACTCAATTGCTTTCTTAGCGCAAAGAAGCACAAGTTATTCAGACAAACTCCTCTACTAACTGGAAGTTATATGCATCTACTGTGATGTTCTGCCCGAGCCGTTGCCATTTTTGCCGCTTCTGTCTCAATTCTCACTAAGGCACCATTGACATCACGCTGTGTTCTTCCCATTATATCAATATCATCGGAGAACGCGAGAAGTTGAACAGACTTTTGAAAGAAAGTGCCTCTGGTGTTAACGGTGGAGTTTTGCACTATCTTCTCAAGAACGATGTTTAAGGTAACGCATGACAGTGCATCGCCTTGCCTGAATCCTTTTTTGACATCGAGAGATTCCGTAAGCTCGTGGCCAAACTTGATGGCACAGCGTGAATTCTACATCGTCTTTTGCACAAGCGAACGAGCTTGGCAGGGATTCCAAAACTAGACCTAGCTTTATACAGTTTGTCTCTGTAGATGCTGTCATACGCGGCCGTAAAATCAATGAAAAGGTGGGTATCGATTTGGAGTTCAAAGATTTTTTTCCAGGATCTGCTGCAAAATGAAGCCTAATTGATAAAGACCAATCAGATTGTTCACATATTACGGCAGAGAGGATCTTGTAGGCGATGTTAAGTAGGCTGATTTCTCTGTAATTGGCGCAGAGGCTCTCTTCTCTTCCAACCATATCTTACAGCTCGGTGGCTAAGCCGTCTGCTCCAGCGGCTTCGTTAGATATCGCTTTCTTCACTTAGTCAATGTCGGGTTGGTGGTATTGGTGGCCTGCTTCACTAAAATTGAATGGTCCGGTATAGCTGGCGGAATTTTGCTCGTCATCGCCATTATACAGCTTAGAAAAGTTGTCTTTCCATATCCTCAGCACTGACTGTAGTTTAACTACGATGTTCCCATGATGATGTCTACATGCTTCGGTTCGGGGTGTATAACCCGAGTGGTGGTTTGTTTTACTTTTTGTAAAACTTTCGAACCTCGTTTCTGTTGTGACATCCGTCAATCTCCTCGATCGCGCGCTTCTCATGCTCCCTTTTTTTCTTTCTGAGAAGTTTGTGCTCCTCTCCCCTTTTCTGCTGGTAGAGCTCGCGAGCTGCTCGTGTCCTTCTATGCAGTGCCGTTTTCATTCTTCATTAATGAAAATGAAAAATAAAGAAGCGGTGACAGAACGGAGCCCTGAGTTACACCAGCATGAACCAGAGATTTGGGAACGAAAGGCAAGAACTAATGATAACTTAAAGCACAAAAGTTCCTTACGTTTAAAAGGTTATCGGGCACGTCAATTTCTAAATTTTCAAATTGGAACGTTTCTCAAATTATTCCAGCCAACGCAGGAATTACTAAATTTTATCAAGTTGCGAAAATCGATTTCGATTATTTAGCGAACTTTACGTTTCTTTCTTGTTTCAATCTAGTCTCTTTTGAATAATTCAGTTTTCTTTTGAACACCATATCTTTCAAGTGAAAAGTTTTGGCCTTTTTTCTTCTTTGTTTTTCAAACTCTTTTTTTCCTTCTTTCTCTTAAATTTCCCATAGAATGTGTTAGCCAAACAAAAAGACGGGAGGGTTGAAAAGATTTGTGTTCCTAATATTATAGCATCACCATCACACATACACGACTCGTGCAACATCCCGAGCGCACCAGTAGATTTAAATCAATCATGTTGTTATCGAAACCAATCACGTTCCGCAACAGCTCTAAGTGGAATAAATTATCCAAAATTTATATATTTTCAAAAATCCCCCAAAAGGAGAAAAACAGAAACAATAACTGCTACAGACATAAAGAAGAGCAAAAACGAACAATATCAATCCTCCCTCTTCACCTCCTGCTCCAAAGTTCAAAAAAAAAAGAAGAAAACTCTCTGAAACTAATGGGATTTCGGATAATGGATGTACAACAGGAACAACGAAAAAAAAAGAAGGAAGACGAGAAAAATTGCAAACAGATGCGGGTAGGTCAATAAAATAATGTACCCACCTTCCATTCCCCCGCTTTGGATAGCGATGACTAGAATACAGACGGATACAAGTTCGAACTTGAAGATTTGGAGGAGTGGCAAGAGGATCTTTAATTCGAACGAACATCAGCTGTTCGAAAGGAATTCAATAAAAGGTTTTGCAAAGAAGAACAATTGAGTTTTGTTTCATTTTGTTTTGCGCCTTCTGTTTTTGTTTGGAAAGTAAATTTGAAAAGAAATCAAGGAGGATGGGAGGCGTATAGAGTGCAAAGCCTAAATAAGCTTAAAGTGGACAAAGTTCATACAATTTAAGCCCTTTATTGCCCTTAAAGATGTATTAAAACAGCCCTCATTAAAAGCAAACAAAACACTTACAAGCACCCAACGGATTAACTATACAATTAAACTTGCACCCCTTCGTTGCTCACTTGAAAGCCTGAGACTATTGTAATAGGTGGTCACAATAAAGCTTTCAGCAGACGATTGTTTGCTATTTTGCAGCCACTATACAAACCAACAAGTCGTCGAGGCAGCTACCTATTCATTGCATTGCAACAATGGAAAGCTCTGTATATGCTCTAAGCTGGCAGATAATCAAGGTTGGGATGCAAACACAATAATTATTGTCGATTGTTTGGGGTTGGTGCGAAGCTTCGCCTAGTTATTGTTTCTGTTTTACTATGACTGGGCATTGGAGTGGTCCGTGATTCTAGAATTCTTTTCGACGGAGTACCTACCTACATTAAAATGATGATATGTCTTGAACTCACTACGGATGATCGGGTTGATCTTTGAACGGATGCCGAATTTTTCGATTTGCTCTTTTGTCGAGGGCATAATGGATCGAGCAGAGAGTAAGAGCAGCTTGGTTTTGACTGCGTAGTTTAGGAAAGGCATTAAAATGCCTTTCAACAAGTTCTTATCATCTATCTGCGTCTTCATTGGCGGACAACTCAGTAAAAGTTAAAAAAAAGAATATCGGAAAAACAATGGAACCCTGAGGCACTCCAAAATTTTTTGACTTTTTTTCTAGTTTTGTATGTGTAGCACTGAAGTGTCTGTGGGTCTGTTCAAACAATGAAACATCCCAATGCTAATTTTTTTTTCTTGCAAATGACAGACATCATTAAGCTTCTTTGTGTAAAAAACGTTTACTTTTCAATTTAATTCTCAAATATCTTGAATTCATCAAAATGTTTTGTTTATATAATTTAAATCGCGGTTGAAATGAATCGAAGAAGAAGAAAAGGTCCTGCAATACAAAAAATCCTCGAATTCATCAAAAAGGAAGAAAATACAAAATTCATATAATTAAGCTAACACACTCCTGCAAATATATGTCTGTTATGCCAGATAGCTACATGGACTTAAATATATATTTCATCATCATCAAACAGACGAAAAAAAAAACACACATCTCGCAAATTCACTTTCAGATTCTGATGGATACGTGATGTGCGATTATACGGTACCGAAAAAAAGAATACTTCCCTCTGGCGTATTACTTCACAAGGTATACCTTACCTACTACCATCAGCAGTGAGTGGGGCGTTGTTACTTTTTCATAAAGGGCATATTTTATTATACGCCTCATGTTGAATTTATTTCATTTTCATAAATTTCTCCGTTCGTATTTTTCGCTATTTGATGTGTTATGGCTACGGGGCGTTGACTTTTCGGAAGGGTTATAAATTTTTTTGGCTTGTGGTGTGTATATTTTTTGTAGCTTGGTCGAAAAACGCGGAAGGCAAATACAGAAAATTTCAGTATTATCGCTTTATTTGCTTTGGATGATTGAGATGTAAATTGGTGTAGTTTCTTCTTTTATGGACTTGTAGTCGTTTTATTTTATTTTTGTGTTCAAAATGTTTGTTTCTTTTTTTTTATTAACAGAAAATTCATTTTCTTCTTTAAAATGGACCGAAAACTGCAGTAGAATTGCTTTCAGCGTTTGCGAGAAATTAAAACTCCAAATTCAACAGTGTGAGTCACTGCGACGTATGTGGAACTTAAATAGTCAACTACCAAAGATCATCGTCCTTCTGTTGTTTCCTGTAGCAGACATTGCAAACAGTTTTATAATTATAATGAGATGAAAGCAAGATGAGCGCAACAAGTTGCACTTTGCCATCTTTGTCATTATTCTTGGGGTTCGCAGACTTGAAGGCAAATCAAGCACTGAAAAAGGAGTTTTTCCATATCGCTCATACTCACTGTTTGCCTTGTTTTGCGCTATTGCAATTAGCAAAATTAGTCGCTTTGCAAATTCCGAATAAATGAGCGCGACAAATGGGGGGCAACAAAAGTCACACTAAGATGACGACGACAATTCCAGAACCAACACACAAAGAAACAAAGCTGAAAACGAAAATAATAACAAGAAGAGCTTAGCTGGAAAATCTGCGCTCATTTGCATAAATTAATTGTGTAAATGGCTGTTCTCTTTCTTTTTCGTCCTCAACCGAATTTCAAAATACATAATCTGCTTGGTTCCACGCTCAATGTGACCCAAATCGTAAGAACTCATATTCATCGAGTGGATGTGGTGTCAAGTCTTTCTACTCGGTCGTTGGTTGTCGTTTCCTCAGCCAGTCCTAGAAACCTTTCAAAAATTCACACAAAAAAATAGCGAGAGCCAAGAAAATCTAGGACTGTCCTAAGTATAAGCCACTAGTAGTCCCGACCCTCTATTTAAATGTTCCTCTCGACTTTTCCTTCCTCTCATTTTTTTTTGCGTTTTCATTTCTTTTTCTACAAATGCTTGTGTGTCTGCAAAAATGCTTGAAATTAAGGGGCAATGCAACTTCAAAAATTAAAAAAAAGAAAACTTTTTTTTTTGTGGTTAAAGATTTTTGTATGCAGTCGCTAGCTAGGATTTATGTTAATTAAGTGTAGTTAGATTTTTTTTGTGTTTCGCTCAAAATTTATGAACGAAAATAATGGAATAAATGGAAAAGGAGAAAAACAGAAGCTCCAGAAAAGAAGCAGAGTACAAAAGTGCACATTTTTTGGAATTAATTAATGGAAAAATAAATTGACTTAGAAATAATGGGGGCGTAACATAATCAACCAAGTTTTCTCTCCTTTTTTTAACTCTTGTTTTGTATTTCAAAACTCTTATTTTAGTTTTATAATTGCAGAGTTGAGATGTTCCTTTTTTTTTTAAAGATGTCGAGTTCTTACAAGCGAATAAATTTAGAAGAATTTTACGTCTTGAAACTGATTCGAGGAATTGTTTATAGTTCTTCCTTTTTTAGTTAAATTATTTGTTTGCATTTTTCGCTGATTTTGACAGAAACGGAGAATCAAGAGTGATTCCTTCTAAAATCAGTCTTAGCCGCCGCTCTGGAAACGGAAGACTCAGCTTATATAATGTGGGCTAAGATCATCTCTGTAAGGTTCCACTTGGGGATCCCATTCGCACATACTCTTTTTGAGTAACTGAACCTGACAAAAAAAGAACACCTTCTACCACCGATTGAAGAAGCAAATAACGTGCTTGCTGTTCATGATAATGGGGTTCACCAACCCTCGTTGGATTATAAATTAAATGTCAGACCTTTCCATACAAGTTGTAAGGTTATAAGTTGAAAGTTGCACTTTCTGACCACTTTCTGGCAGTATCTAAGGTTAGGGCTCGATTATCAAATGACAAAAAACACTACGGCCTAAAGAAAGAAGTTCAACATCGGTTCCCTTGGCATCAGGAGAATGCCAGAGACTACAGTGAGCGCCTGAGTGAGCGAATCTCCACCGTCTTCCCCAATACCACAGATGTCAACACCTTGTGGAATCAATATCGCAAAATAATTAGAAGTGTAGCCGAGACCAGCATAGGTTACCAGCCAACCCTAAAACAGGACCCGTGATATGATGATGAATGCGCGATATTGAAAAGAGAGACGGAAAATGCACGTTTGCTGCAAGGGAAAACAAGAGCAGCAAGAGAAGAGTACCAAAAAAAAAAGGAGACATGAGAAAAAGACCCTGCCAAGGAAGAAAAGAGTATCCGCAGTTTCTCAGCTCAAAGATCTAGAAGAGTCTCGGGCCCAGAACAACACCCGACGTTTCTTTAAAAGGTCGAAGCAATTAGCTTCAGGTTTCAGAACCGGGACACAGGCTCTTCCAAACAGTGAAGGAATCCTAGTCACTGAAGCACAGGGAATTGCAGATGTTTTCAAGCAGCAACTCCAACAGCTGCTGAATGCGCATAATGTCGAGCGAGCCAATTACGAAAGAGAAGCGAGACCAGTCAATGAAGACCCAGTTCCAGCCTTCAGCACAGAAGAGGTAGAAAGAGCCATTTAAAAGCTAAAAACAACAAGTCCGCCGGGTCGGATGACATACCTGCGGAACTCTTTAAATATGGAAGAGCTGTTTAGATGAACGGCTTGCACTAGGTCATCAACAAAGTGTGGGCGGAAATATGCATGCCCATTGACTGGTCCATAAGCACGCCTGATTATGGGATTAGCGGCGGATGGTTTGCAAGCGAGTTTGACATTTATCAATTATTGCTTTCGTCTTCTTCGTTTTGAATTCGACCAACTCAAATCGTCCACCGTCACTGTTGATAGCAGCAATTTCGAGGTAGTTGAGGAGTTCACCAACCTTGGAACCAACATCAATCTCACAAACTACACCTTAGTGGAGATCCGAATTATTCTAGCAAACCGCTGCTACTTTGGCTTGGCAAAACAACTCGGTTCAAAACTCCTCACTCGAAAGGCAAAGTGTCTGCTATACAAAACATTGATTTAACCAGTCCTCTTCGGCGCTGAGTGTTGGACGATAAGTAAAAAAGGCGAAATAATACTGGGCACTTTCGAGAGAAAAATTCTTCGACGGATTTTCGGTCCCGTATGTGACTATGGAGAATGGAGAAGAAGGTTCAACCCCGAACTGTACTAGCTGTACCAAGATGTTGATGTCAGGCCAGAAAGCCAAGAAAAGACGACTACATTGGCTCGGCCGCAGAGCGAATGTTCAGCAATGTCGCTCCAGTCAAGAAAGTCTTCTCATCCCATACTCCAGGTTCGAGACGACAACGAAAACCGAACCTACAGTACAAGGACCAAGTGACTGCTGATGCCAGAACGCTTAGTTTTGGCGTCTTGAGAATGCATGCGAGGGACCGTACCCGATGGAAGGCTGCAGTGTCTCAGGCCGGTTGTAAGAATAGCAACAAAGTTCATTAAATTTGAAATCGTGAAATCGGAACTTCGTGTGTTTCTCTCACGAATGCGTTCGTCCATTAAGAAATTTTCTAGTTTATCTACGGAGTTTCTTTCGGCTTTCAACGGCGATTAACCAGTGTTTCAACGGACAGGTCCGGGAGTATACTTTGACCGAATAATCGGTTTCCGTATTTTAGGAGTGTTACCACGGTTCGTTGTCTTATGCACATTGATTGTCTACACAAACCGGTTGAGAACTTAATTTTAGTGAGTTGTTAAGATTTATACAAATTCCTTTTGATTCATAAATTGTTGCTCAAGCTTTCTCCTTCGTATTCGTTCAGATAAGCTACGGAGAGGATTTAAACTATTTTTTCAGACTTGCCATAACAAATCACAAAAGTCAAGGGCTCAAAGACCCTCAAAAAATGAGAATTCAAACTTTGTAAGATCCCAACCCTTCGTTTTAAGCTGTCAATTTCATAACCCTTTCCAATTAAAATAATATTTCCACACAACTTACTCCGTTTTCCTTGCAAGAAACTTCACCCAATTTAAGCTTACCTGAAAAGAAAGAAAAAAAGCTTGTTTACTAACTTGGCAAACTTTAAATCAGTTTCAAGGCAAATAAAGAAATATAGAAAAGTTAAATGAACAAAACATTTTCACAAAATAACTCGCACACACCACAACACCGTAATATCGTAATAATCCTTTTTCGAAATAAAAGAAGAAACCAACACACCGGGGATAGTATTTCTTGGCAAAAGAGAAAAATAACCTTTTTCATAGTTTAAGAATATCCTTGCCATTCGTCCCACATTTTGCGTGGCATTACGCTCAAGTGTCACAACAGAACTTATTCATTCCCCAGTGTATGTACAAAAGGACTTGTCTTTGCTTTCGCTTTTGTTATTTTTATTTCGCCACAAAGGCAGAAAAAAGTACAATAAAATGAGAAGATACAAAATCTATATGTTTCCCTTGGATGTGTATAAATTTTAAAGACTAGAAAAAAGCAAACAATGTTGATGTCCTAATGCCGTCAGGAACGAAACGAAACTAACGAAAAAAATCAGCCTTCGAAAACTTGATTTGAATACATTATCCGTTTTGCATTCCAAGAAAATTTAGGGACAAAGAAGGATTCACCCACTGGGAAAAGCCATGGCACCACCAAAAAAAAAGAGAAAAGAAAAGAACTTGATTTTGTTAAAAGAAAGAAGAATAAGCAAAAACTTAAAACAATATCCCTTGCGGAGCGGAGCATCCTAGTCAACATGCCACAGTTGTTTCACTCAATACCAGAACTTTGTGTCACCCCTATTTTATAGTGTTATCCTTTTTCCCTTTATTTTTTTTTCTTTCCGTCGAAATGAAAAAATAAAAGAACTTATTTCTTCGCGGAAAGTTTTCGCAACATAAAACAATAAACAAGGATTGCGTTAGACTTCGTCCTTGTCCTTCTTATATAAGTCGTTGTCTGTGTCGAAGTCGAAGATAACGACAGCAGTGCTAAAGAACCAGGCGTTGAAAACTTACGAAGACGATGACAAGGACGTCTTAGCGAGACTTTGCGCGCAAGGAGTTTTTTCTTTCATTTCCAAAAGCCAGTTTAAAGGATATGCAAAGTGATATTTGTTTTAGTTTTCTGACTGACATTTTAACAACAGTAATTTCATTTTATTGTTTACGAGTAGTTTAGAGAGCATCTCTCACCCCCACCCTCTTGTCATTCCTTTTCTCAAAAACTTCCGCACTCAGTATGGCCAATTGAAAGGATTTCTCTTCTTCTGGCTAAGCTAAAGCTACTTGTGACGATGCCCAAAAAGTCATTGTCCGCATGGTGTTAGCCTGCCAGAGGAATATATAAACAATTTTAAGCATTTTGTTGTCCTTTTTCTCTTTTTGCTGCTTGTTTGGTGTCCTGTTTGTATAGCACTTGCACCAGTATCCGGTTTTTCTTTGCAGGATTTCTTTTATTTTTGGAGGGGGAGGCAATATTTGCTATGACTACACATACACTTCCTCATGCAATTCTCAGAGAATCAGAGGAGTGAGTGGCGACGAAGGACTTGGGTAAACTTTTCGGCCATTGAATGAATAAGAAATAAAAGAAAAACAAGTCAAGAGAGCATCCTGCCTGCTGTCTGCTTGCAATGCAGTGCATCCGACGCGATGAAGGACCCACATAAAACTTTTAAGAAGCCGCTGTTATACAGAGAGGCTATTGTTATTGTTTCGGACGACCTGGGGTCATTCTCAAGCGGATGATGTATAGCTTCCTTTTGCCGAGGACCGACGAGATAAGTTGTAAGTTGATTTCTTACAATCCCCTGACTATAGCCAGTTGAATGATAAACAATAAAGACAGCGATTATGATGGATAAACAGAAAAACAACCCGAAGGACTTTCGGAGATATCCTGGCAAGAACTATCATGAACTTAAAAGGAATTCAATCAATTTTCTACGACTTCATTCCACAGAAAACAGACGCCGGGATAGAGGCTCGAGGATGGAGTGCACCGCAGGCACTTAAAATTAACTTTGCTGCAGTATCGTTGTCGTATCGCTTATATCGAACTGGAGAGCGATGTGGGCAGATAAAAGGATTTATGGTCGTCTATTATTTAGAAAATGGTAGTATTGCATGTGCAATGGATAGCCACGAAGCGGCCGCAAGTTCTAGGCATGGGTACGTGCGTGGGTGTGCGTGCTTTGGTTTTGGGGGCATTAGTAAAGAGAGTAGTGGATACACCACGAGTGTGGTTGCACAACACGTTCGCACTTCATTAGACCAAATTGAGACCACAATTGACATAATGGACGTTGTAGAGGGGCAAGCAGATAATGGTCTTGGCGTTTCGATATTCATTGAATTCGATTCGTTTTTCGCTGTTCATGAATGAGTCTCTTAGGAGATATCATCATATCATAGAAGATTTTTGAAATTTCAAATACATGAAATTCTCTGGCCAATAAGTGTCGAACTTGTGGCGTAAAAGACTTGGAAGATCAACAGGTAATAAATCTTTTAGTGACAGCTGACAAAACAAGTGTTTCACCCTGGTTAATCAGAAGGAAGAATCTTCATATTCGAACTATTGTACAAATTTGTTGGAAGATGCAAGTGTGAATTATAAAATGATGAATTTGATGATACTGTAAGACTTAGGTATCCGTCATTCCGGTTCAAGGCTAAATTCACCAATTTAAGCCTCATCTGTGCTCACGCCCCACTGAGGAAAAGGATGAAGACACCAAAGACAGGTTCTACGAGCTCCTCGACAAGACCAACGAGCAATGCTCTAGTTATGACATTATAATTGTCCTTGGAGATTTGAATGCTAAGCTGGGCAGAGAAGATATCTTTGGTGGAATAATCGGACGACATAGCCTACACGACATTACTCCGATAACGGATTTAGGCTAATCGACTGCGGGGCAATTCCCACATCTCGATATCCACAAGGGGACATGGAAATCTCCAAATCAATCAACCGTCAACCAGATTGATCACATTGCGATCGACGCACGACACTTCTCTAGCATGCAAGATGTCCGCACATTCTGAGGTGCCAACATCGACTACGACGTACGAATGCGGATATCCAGATCAAGGCAAACACGTGAAAATGCTAAGAGAAAATTCGACGTCAAACGGCAAGAAATTGGTAGATCCTTTTCCGATCGTGTCTCCAAAAACCTTCTTAGAAGTCCTTTGCTGCCAGCACAAAATGTAGAGAACCAGTGGCAACACTGCCAAGCAGCCATCAGCGATGCCGATGGGTGAAGCAGGCTACCAATTCCATCCACCCGATATTGACGAAGTGAAGATAGCGATATCTAGGCTTAAGCCGAACAAAGCCACTTGAGCAGACGGCTAAGCCGCCGAACTGTACAAAGCAGCTGGATCATCAGCAAAATTTGGTCGGAGGAAAGCATGTTCGATCCTCAAGAAAGGAGATCCCCTCAACTGCACCAACTACAGAGGTATGAGTCTCCGAAACATCGCCTACAAGATTTTGTCGGCTGTGCTGTGTGAACGTTTGAACCCCTCCGTCCCGGTCCTAATGTATGGTGCGGAGACATGGACCATGACAACATCCGATGAAAACGCTTTTGGCTGCTTCGAGAAAAATTCTGCTAGTGATTTTTTGACCTGTCTGCATAAATGGAGAATTGATACGAAGATTCAACCAAGAGCTGTTCAACGACACAGGAAAGTTAAGGTCCAAAACTTAGATAGCTGGGTCACGTCGAATCCACCCCGGAAGGACGTCGCAGAAGAGGAACACCGCGACTCGGGTGGAGCACACAAGTGCTGGAGGACCTGAACTTGGCGTGCGAAACTGGAGACCGCTAGCTAGAGACCGAGCTGGCTGGAGACGTTTGTTGTGTGTCGAAAAGGTAATTTACTTTTCGACACACCGGCACCAGTTGTAGAATTGCCTTGCGTTGTTGTTCCTTCATAAGAGTTGACAAACTGCAAGTGACCTTAAACTTAAAGAGCTTTCATAAAGAAATTTAATATGATTAAAAAGACTCTCCAAAACACTTCATAAACATAGTTTGCATTTTCCCAGAACATGACAGAAGAGCTGTCTGCACTCAACTCTGCTATTTTAATGAATTTTTCCCCGAATTTTGATTTCTTCCTTGAGCTTGCTTGTTCAGTATCCCCAAGGCAAACATTGAGATCTTCAAAAAGTAAATGTTCTCAATATCGATTGATAATTGCCAACTGCATGATTTCCCACAATTTTCCATGAAAATTCAGGCAAACAATTAGGTTCCCTCTTTCAATAAACCCACATTTATTTAAACAATTAAAATACCCACACAAGGAAAACTTGTCATTTCCAGAAAAAGTCCTTTGCTCAAACATGCCATTCTCCATGTGCCTTGTAGAAGTTCTAAGAGTCTCTAAATTCCTTGAAATTTCACTCACATCTTCAAAGGATGAATATTAATATGGAAACACAAACCGAAACATGTTTCTCACATATATCCATCCAATTCCACATGTCCTGACCATTCATAACCAACATAGATTGCATTTTCACATTATTTCCAGGAAACATGAGAAAATGTTCAAGAACAAATATTTTTGTTATTGGAAATTCTTTAACGATTTTCCTCTCTCTTGGACACAAAAAACAAAAAAACACCTTTGAAATGCTTTTCAAAATTTACATGTGCGTGTTTGAATATTGGGAACACCACCTCTTCTCAAACCAAAATGCCAGACTGAATATTTATGTTCTTACTGCGTTCTTGTTAAGGTGGCCTAAGAGAGGCCAGCCGCAATCCTCCCCAGAATGGTTTTGAAACAAATGAAGAGGAGGGTAAGGTTCAAAACACAACAAATCTATTTCAAACAGAAAACAAAACGAACACCGTTAGAACTCGAACCGTAGTCGAAGTCGTATCAAACGCCACGCTTGGCACATACCTTTTAAGTCCCTGAAACACGGATGGCAATGTATTTTTTAGGTCCTTTTAAAGACCAAGTTAAAAGAAACGTGGCTGCCAATTCAGTTATTGAAATCGATTAATGATATAATTGCTGAAAAAAGCATTTCACATTCGTGTAGTTCGGCAGGTGAAACGTGAAAGACTCTCTGGTCTTTAATTCAGTTGAATTCAGGCAGGTGACAGGACAACAATTTCAACCGTCTTGGAAAAAGAAACGAAATTCAGACCATCATCGTTGGCAACCATGAACATACCATAAATGCAAATGCAAAACTGTGTCGCTCCTCTTGTACTTTTCGTTTCGTTTTGATTTTGCTGCCGCCACCAACGACATTAACCCAAACAAGGATCTTAGTTCCGCCATGGGTGTAATACTTAGCATACCTCCAAATCCCTAAACATTTTGTGCTTTGAAGTTGCTTTACGACAAGGATTACTATACGAAACGTCTAAGTGGATTACCAACACCCTATCGTTTCCTACCTCTACAACTCACACTCGGTCCCTCACAAGGACCTGTTTCATTTTGTGCATATTATACCATTCTTTCGTCCTTAAGTGAATGAATTAGGACAAGCGTAAGGAGGAACGAATTACGACGAACAACGATGGCATCTAAAGCGAACAGAAAAAAAAGTGCAACGCCTGCTTGCTCGGAAAAAGGAAAGTGTCTTGGTGCGTCAAGAATCTTTCCATTTCCAAAACTTTGAAAAAAGTAAAAACTTATCACTTTGTCATTCGTCGGGAAACGTCGGGAAACGCCGACAAAAACGAAAGAGACAGAAATGAAAGTACCTACTTTGTCAAGGAAACAAATTTGAATATTTTTCAGTCTTGACGGTCTTGACTGGAGGATTTCGAGCTTTTTTTTACAATTTTACAAGTAAACGTGCGTAAAAGTCGCTTAAGGATGCCTAGATCCTACTTTCATTGTGTGTGTGTCTGTTGATTACGCCCAGTAACCTACATTTATGTAGATTTTAACATCCGATGCTCTCTTCTCTGTGTCTGCACCTGAAAACACACAGAATTTAAATTCATTTATTTATCTTTTTCGAATATCCTTGGCAAAGGAAAGACTAAATCATAGGATGCGAATTATGAATGGTATTTGCATAATTAATGGAAAAGTGAAATAATATTTTCGGAACTCAGTTTTATGCACAAAACAAAGACGAAGAACTTAAATTTAAGAGGATTTTGCTATTAAGGTTTTGATGGGGGCGAGACGACGACGTTTATGTAATCAAATGAATGCTTTCAAGGCTGCTGTGAAATAAAGGACCTTGTGTTGGGTTTTGCTCAAGTGGAAATGCTTTTTATGACATAGTCTTGATTTTTTTAAGTTCAATTCTGGGAAAAATCAAATATTCGAGAAATCGACCTTTTAAAATGTGAACTTTTCAAAATCTTTAAGGATTTAGAATGTCAAAGTTCAGGTGGTAGGTAAATAGTGACAAAATTCTAAACTTAGTCTTACAGGATCACCAAATTGCCCTAAAATTGTATTTTGAAAATTAGCAAGCGCCATCTCCAGGTTGAAAATAGAATTGAAACTTGCCAAGTCTTGAACCCGATCCTATTGTTTGCGACTTTGAGTCCTTTCAATTCAGATCGTCAATGTATATGTCCTTTCCTCTTAAAAAGCAAAAATTTCATGGAAATATGTCCAAATTAGAATTTGTAATTTTATAATTCACACTTATTGTAGGTAAGGTTATAGTGGCTGCAGATACCACACACTTAGAAAAGAAGAATAGGCCCATAGTGATACCACATGAATCTAGGGAATTACTTCTTACTAGACGAACCATTTTGAGCTTTTTATAAAGCGAAGAAGATATTTAATGTCCTTGTTAGCTAGTTCACTGGGATTATCAGGGATAGCAGGGCATGTGCAGAGAAGGTGAGAGACTATTTCTTCTTCTTCTTCGGCCATACAGCTCCTGCAGAAGTCATTTGACGCCACACCAAGTCGTATTACGTGTCTGCCAAAAAGACAGTGTCCCGTGAGGGAGCCAATATGAGATCTGCGTTGAGATAACAAGTCTATAGAGCGCTTTAGGTTTTGCGGCTACTCATGTTGGTAAATTATACCACCTAGAGCTTGTTATCGTTAAAGCTGTTCCTGTTAGGATAAGTTTACATACAACTGAGATAGGTCTGACGGTTCCATTTTTAGCGAGTTCATCGGCTCAACAACTTCATGTGATGTCTCTGTGGCCCGGCACCCAACAGAGGTGAATAATAAATTGCTGCGCAATCTCCATGAGAGATGATCGACAATCGAGGGCCGTTTGAGACTTGGTTGAGACAGAGAAGATGCTGACATCAGAAGTTGATATCACGTTTTCTCTTAGCCAGGATAGAACTTCTTTGATCGCTAAAATTTCCGCTTGGAAGACGCAATAACGATTTGGGAGGCGGAATGAGAGGCTTAGATTAAGCTTTTCTGAGTACACACCACCATCATTTGTCTTGGATCCATCTGTATGAAAATGAATGCTCCTGTCTTCCAAGAATTTTTGGTCTTCAGCTCTGGATGGAATGGAGACTTGGAAGTTTTTCCCAAATTGGGGTTTTGTAATGGTGTAGTCTATTTATTTTGGTAAAGAACCGAAGAAGTTCAGAATGATGGAACGTCCCACATTATTGTTGTTCCATTGACAGGAGGCTTAGAGTCTAATTAGCTGTACT
The DNA here is from genome assembly GCA_943590905.1 of Sphaerophoria taeniata. Classification (NCBI taxonomy): domain Eukaryota; kingdom Metazoa; phylum Arthropoda; class Insecta; order Diptera; family Syrphidae; genus Sphaerophoria; species Sphaerophoria taeniata. The sequence goes on from OX016540.1 coordinate 4,396,961, forward strand.
CGCTGCCACTTGTTAGCTAAAGATGTCGAGGTTTGTCAGATGGAGGAGAATGTCTAGGGCCGCTGTGGTTCTCAATGCCCCGCTTATGCAAAGACATGCAGTGCGTTGGACTCTGCTGAGTTTGCCGCAGTAAGTGACTTTCTTCAGTGCAGACCACCATACTGCAACCCCGTACATAAGTATTGGTCGGATGACCGATGTATATAGCCAATAGGTTATGCGAGGTTGGAAACCCCATTTGCTTCCTATGGCTTCTTTACAGGAGAAAAGAGCTACTGTAGCTTTCCTTACTTATTCTTGAAAGTGAGGTTTACAACTTAATTTTTTATCTAATTTCAGACCAAGGTCTTTAAATTAGTGGTACACCTTTTATTGAGGGAGGTACAATTTCTGGAATTTTTTGTTTCCGTGAAAAAGAACGAGGTCTGTGTTTTGAAGATTAATATTATTAGTGAGCATATTAAGTGCGTTTTGAAGGAGGTCTCTCAGGGTATTAGGATGTCTCCTGTGACGGCGACGATAGCAACATTATCGACATACGCAATCATAGGACAGGGGTCAGAACACCACCTTGCGGACTGCCTCTGATTACAGACCTTCTCGTTAAAAAAAATCTCCCATCTTAGAGTTGATTATCCTGCTTTTTAGCATTATAGATTAATCAACTCGCAGAGTGAGTATTCGACGTTCAGGGTCGTCATAGCAGATGTGTCAAAGTTGTTAAAAGCGCCCTCAATAAGTATTCAGCGGAGGTACACTACTGACTTTCTGTCGGATTCAAAATAACAAATTATCCGAAGAGAACCCAAACCTGTACTTAACAGGTTTGCATTCCACTTACAAAAACCAATAAAAGCTCCCCCCACATAAAAATGTTATCTCAACTCGTTAGAACAAACACCCGTAATGCTCATTTGCCATTTCACAAACAAAACGATCGAAATTCTTGATCCTTGATTGTTTTCTTCCTTTTACTTCAGGTCAATAGCTTTAACGAGCTTCGTTCGTCTCCATGATGTCGATGTCGTTGTCGTAAAAAATAACAATCACTAAAATTTCGTTTGGTACAAGTAACGAAACGGAACTAAGCACTTCCTTGGTCCTTGCTATAAACAAAACAACGAACCTTATCTTAAATGCAAAAAACCAACTCACAGAACAATAATTTCGCTTCCTCAGAAAATTCTCAAACAAAATCGATTGAAAAAATACAAAAATAGCATTTGATGGTATTTGCCAATAATCTCTCCTCAAGCCAAACCACCATCAATGTTCCAACATTTTGCTGTTTTTCACCATCAGCCAAAAACAGACCTGACCAAAAATTCCAAACAAACGAGAGAGAGAAAGCAAAACGAACTCAATCCCTCTGGGTCAATTGTCCTTAATTTTTGTTCTTTTTTTCGTACGTTTTTTGGCAAAAGGAAAGTGCACTCCAGAGTCGTTACAAATAATTGAGACCTCCCATACCAACTTCGAAAACTGAAAAAAACGTTTGCAATGTGTGTAAAAATCCTGCCGTTTCAATTTTGCTGCGATGGCTGTAAAACAGGACCAGATGAAGACGGAAGTTCAACCTCGCTCTCTCCCTTTTCAAAATCCAAACAAAAAAGAAACAATCGACCAATTTCCCTGAGGCGACATCAGCGCGCACTTTTGATGCTTAATCTCATTCCATTTCAGCTTCGCAGGAGCATATCATCAAATCGTGACTATTGCATTGGAGAGTTTCTGTTTTCTGCTGTGTGTGTGTTCCAACAAGGGGGAGTTGAACCTTTTTTGATTATCCTGTGACAACAATCATGTGTGGCAGGCAGAATGACTAGGGTTCGGGCGGGATTGTAAGCCAAACAGTTTTTTTTATAGATTGGCAAATTTTGATCAATAAACAAATTATGTTTGCTCGCCCACGCTGAAATTGTATTTTTAATGAGATTTCCAGGAGCAGCGTTAAAAAAATACCCGCGTCACGTATGTAATTTCAATTTTATTTGAATTTTTATATTTTTTGTCGCATTTAAATTCGACGTTGGTGGTTTTTGTGTAATGAAATTGAAATTCGATCAGCTCCTGTGGGTGCATCGTCAGGTGAATTCTCAGATGACCTTTCGGACAGGATTTCACTGCACTTCAACGAAATCAATTGGTACTTCATTTTTCCGGAAGTTGCTTTGTGTTAATGGTTTTTAGATTCTTTTTTCGTCCTTTTTGAATTGCTTCTTTGATAAAGTACTCCCTTTTAATGAACAGCCTTTGTTTCGCTTCATCTGAGCCAGAGAGCAAAGGAAAGAGAGAAGAAAGGACTGACGAAAAACTCTTCTCGACAGCAATCGGCATCGCAGTAGTTTAAAGGACCACAATACCCATTGATTGCGATATTCCGTTTGTAAGTGAATGGTAGACTGATGAACTTAAGTTCGTCGAACTTTAAGTCTTTGACCTTAAACTTTTTTTTTTTATAATTAGCACTCACTCAAGGGGTTTTTTTAACCCTCTTTATGTCAGAGACACAGTGAGTGTTTTAGGAAGGAGGAAAGGGGTTGCAAAGGAGGTGCCGGTGTACAATGGTCTTAAATTCCTGAACATTGCAATGATTTGGAAAGACAGAGTGTGGAAGGGAGATCCACATTCGCGTAGTACGGCTAAGGAACGATTCTCTATACTTGAAGGTTCGTCCGAAGTTGTGCTCGAGGGTAAACTGATGGGAATTCCTAGAAGCGCGAGTATTACGGGCGAATTGTTTAAGGGGAGTGTGATGTACATACTCGGTACATAATGAAAAGAAGACAGATTAGTTGCTAAGGTGTTTATTCATTGCCATGACTTACAAGACTAAAGCTTAAGACTAATTACATATTGATCGACATAATATTGCGTATCATTCAGGTTAGGATCTAGGGGTTATGCATATAGCACATTTCAAATATATATACATAACACTCCTCTCTCCTTAAGTTTGTTATTACATTTACATTATTTTATTCAGATATTTCAAATATTATTGCTAACAATATTTATGACTGAATATAGATATTGTATAATTCATTTCAACAACATTTTATTTAATATCTTAAATATATAATTTTATCTCAAATAAATTTCTTATATAATTCAAATATTTTTTTTTTCAACTAAATACAATCATTGTACATATTTACAAAATATTTAAGAAAATGTTTAATCATATTTCAGGATATCGAATTGGTATTTTCTTATTTCTTTTACCTTTATTCAAAGCTAGTGGTGTATGTGAGTTTGTGTGCTTTCTATCTTCTGCTTTGTATTCATTCATAGAGTTCCCCTCTTCTTTTAATTTTTGATTTAATAAAACAGTTTCTCTGTCATGATTATAAATCTGATTCTTACTCGTATCAAATGTTACCTTTCTTAAAACTCTTGGTCTCAATTTATAACCATGAGCTTTTCGAATAGTACCATTTAATCTTACGAGATATACTACTTTTGAAATTTTATCATGAATAACTGCTGGAATCCATCGCACAAAGTTGTTATAGCTACAGCGATACCAAACAGTTTGATGTTTATTAAAACTATACATAGTTATTTTTGTTATTTTGTGCTTATGTTGTTGGTTTTGTCGCAGTTGCTTTTTATTTCGTATTGCTTTTAAAATATTTGGATTTTGGTCTTCAGGATGCGCGTTATTATTTTTACTTAATGGACTTAAATGATCTGTCTGGTTATTTAACGGTTTGATAGAATCTAAAATGGTTCGTGGGCTATATCTAAAAATTAAATTAGCTGGTGTATTGTTAGTTGTAGTTGAAGGAACATTTCGGTATTTAAATAAGAAATTTTCAAGGTGATTCTCTAAAGGTAAATGTTTGATCTTAGAATCAAGAAAATATTTTTTTAAACTTGTTTTCAAAGTTTGGACTGCCCTCTCGGCACTTCCATTTGATTGAGGGTTATATGGCGAAGTTTTGGTCAAAATAATGTTATTTGCTTCACAAAATTGTTTAAGTTCTACTAAAGAAAATGGGGGACCATTGTCGGAAACAATCTCTTTCGGTAGTCCAAAAATACAGAAAACCTTTCTGAAAATTGATATAACATTGACTGCTGTCGGTTTGTTCATTATATGAACATCAATCCATCGTGAAAAAGTGTCTACCATTAGTAAAAATACTTTATTTTTAAAATGAAGAAAATCTATATGTATTCTCTCGAAGGGGAATGAAGTAACAGGCCAAGATGTCAAAGGAACAGACCCAGGTCTTTTACTTTCCTGCTGACACGCGTCACACGTTCGAACATAGTGCTCAATATCACGATCTAAATTTAACCACCACATTGTACCTCGAGCAAGTTCCTTCATACGGACAACACCTATATGTCCCTGATGTAAGAGTTCAAGCATTTTTCCTATTAATGCGTTTGGAATAACTACTCGAAACCCTAACAACAAACAACCTTCATCCGAGATAGAAAACTCATATTTTCTAGCGCTGAGTTTTTGCAACAACTTATCTTCAAAATTATTTGGCCATTCAGAACGCACAAACGAAAAAACTTTGGACCAAGTTTCGTCTTTCGATATTTCAAATGCAATATCTTTTGCATTCAATGGTAAATTACCTGTTATGTTAAAAAAAATTAACCATATAACTGCACACATCAGTTGGCTCGTTCACAGGCAACCGTGATAAGGCGTCAGCGTTATTAATAGCGCTACCTTTTCTATAAACGATCTTATAATCGTATTGTGAGAGTATCAATGCCCATCGTTGCAATCTTGCAGCAGCTATGGCATTACTCTTCATTCCACCAAATATGTTCTCGAGGGGCTTGTGATCACTATAAATTATAATCTTACGCCCATAAATATACTTATGAAATCGTTTGACACTAAAAATCACTGCGAGAGCTTCTCGTTCTATTTGAGAATAATTTGATAAAACTTGATAAAGTGCTCGAAACAAACATAATAGGACGCTCCTCACCGTTCTTCTCAATGTGGAATAATACGCCACCAACACCATACGAGCTTGCGTCACAAACAATACCGAGGGGTTTGTCTGGCGAGTAGTGTACTAGCATATTATTGTCATACAACCAAAATTTACTTTCGTTAAAAACTCTTTGACAATTTTCATTCCAATCAAAAGATTTATCTTTTTTTAAAGATCATACAATGGTACTAATCGAGCAGAGAGATTCGGAATCTTAAATTCCCACGCCTCTTTCCCCCCCAGATACCGCACGCGCTGGGGTCCATTTTCACCGAGTACGATTGCAATTGCGGTTGCTAGTCGTATCGGCACTTAATTAGAAATAATAAATAAATAAAAATAAAAAGTCATGGCGGTACGAATATCAGGAAGATAAGAGTTAGGGACTACTTAATACAAGCAGGAACAAAAAGGAAAAAAACAATTTTAACAATAGGACAAACAAACACTTAAACAAGCAAGACAACAAAATAAAAGTAACATAACAACTAAAAATACATAACACAAACAAAACACTTAAGCGCGTGGAACACTGGCTTTTAATAACGCTTTTAAATGATTTTTACTTAAGTTAAAATCAAATAAGTTTGAGTTGCAGTTAGAAAGTCTGCTCATTCGTGTCAAGGGCTCATGCATACCGTAATTTGTCCGATGTCTAGGTTCTTTAATCATGTCCCTACCACGAAAGTTGTAACCTCCTCCTCTATGGTTAAATGAAATAAGGCCTAACAAGTCCGGAGCGTCAGTTATACCCATAATTAACTGATGGAAAAATACAATGTCATTGTTGGTTCTTCTTTGTGACAATGTTTCCATCTGGAGAGTTGACAAACGATATTCATAAGGAGGAATGTGTAAAGAATCGCTCCATTGAATACCTTTGATGGCAAACCTAGTAAAATTCCGTTGAACGGATTCTAACCTCTCAATATATATATCATAAAAAGGTGTCCAAACCTGAGAAGCATATTCAAGATGAGGACGAACAAAACAGTTATATAGAGAACGAGTGACAGCCGGATCACGGAATTCCTTTGACCAACGCTTTATAAATCCTAACATTGAATTGGCTTTATTAACAATGCTGTTAATATGCTCAGAAAAGTCTAAACTAGATGTGAATAAAACACCGAGATCTTTGACAGTGACAGGACGAGTCAAAAGAATGAATTTATTATAAAAATTTAACAAACCCAAGTATGCTTTTAACGAAGTAACATCAACGGGAGCAGGTGCGTTTACTATAGCTTTCATCATGTCTGTCTTTGGATGAATTCCATCTCCATTTATCTCATGGCCCAGATATTCAACCGATGATTTAAAAAACTGACACTTATCAATTCGAACCTTGACGTTTAGTTGTTTAAACCTACCCAAAACCTCAACCAAATTTGCCTTACATTCGGCAAACGTTCTACCACCGATGATTATATCATCTATATACCCTCTTACAAATTTAAGACCCTTTAAAATGTCATCTATGACACACTGGAAAATTGAGGGTGCACTTTTAATTCCGAACGGAAGCCTAGTGTACTGAAATAAGCCTTTATCAGTGTTTATTGTCACATACTTTTGTGACTGTTCTGATAATGCCACTTGCTGGAATGCTCCAGCTAAATCGAGAATACAGAATGTTGAGCAACACTCGAAACTACCTAAAATATCGTCGATTCGCGGAATTGGGTAATGATCCGCCTTAACATACTTGTTTATAGTCGACTTACAGTCCATGCAAATACGTATGTTTCCATCTTTTTTCTCAACAACGACAATGGGAGTGGTCCACTCACTGTACCTTACTGGTTTTAAAATGCCTACGTCAACAAGCCTTTCCAACTCTTTCTCTACTTTTTCACGCAATCCATACGGGACTGTGTAGGGTTTATGGAAAATGGGAGATGAGTTAGTATCAAGTACAACCTCTGCAACATGATCCTTAATTATAGCAAAATAGTTGTTGTCAAAAACTTCTGGAAAAGCGTTCAATATTTCGTTCCTCCTCATCACGAGGAGGGTTAATGCTATTTACCTTAAAATGATTTCGCCATTCTGTAAAAAGAGTGTTTAACCAATTTCTTCCCATAAGAGGTGTAAAATCCTTCTCGGTTCTTACAACGACCAAATCCAGCAAATATATTCTATCTTCAAACAACGCGTTCACAGCAACTTCAACAATCCCAACAACAACCACATTTTCACCTGTAATGACACTTAGAGATCTATTAAATGGTTTTAAACAGCAATTTTTAAAGAACTTTAAGTACATGTGTTCAGAGAGGATAGAAAGACAGGCTCCAGAATCTATCTCCATGCTCATCTTAATATTATTAATATTCAATGGAATAATAAGTGGTTCTAAATACTCAGAACTCAAAGAATTTATGGAGATATTACCTAAGGTTAAATTTGACAACATTTGTTTATCGCAATCAACATGATTTAATTTTTTATCATTTTTATACCTATAACTACTGTTAGTATTTGCATGCCTTAATCTACCGTTAGTACATTCATACGCATAATGCCCCTCTTTCTTGCATCGATAGCACGTGACTTTCTCGTTTGACCTTCTCGGTCGTGATGATGCACGATAGCCATCTTGATTGTGATTTCTCCCCCTGCTTCTCGACTCGAAACGCCGATGGTTAGAATTTCCTATTCTAAATTTGCTTCGTCCAATCCAATTCTGATCACAATTTAAATTCATAGCTGGGAAAGTCGATTGAATGTCTTTCACATCCTTCTGAGTTGATTCCATTGTTTGCGCAGCCTCAAATATTTCATTAAATGTTTTGGTCAGTGGTTCATTAAGAAGTTTTCGCTGGATATCGGCACTCCTTTGAGACCAAATGAACTTATCAGACAACGCCTGATCCAAGAAAGCCCCATATTCACAATTTTCAGCAATAGACCTTAGCTCCACCACAAAGTCTTGTAAAGTTTCACCATCTCTTAGCTTCCGAGACATGAATTTGAAACGCTCGGCTCGTACATTCAATTTGGGCTTAAAGTACTGCTTCATTAACCTTATCAATTCGTCATATGTAAAATCCCATTCTGATGTTGGTGCAATAAGTGTGCGAAGGATTTTATACAAATTAGCACCAACAAAAGACACAAAAATTGACACTTTTTGTTTCTCCTCTGCCGCAGTATCACCAATTCAATTTAACACGAAAATATGCTTTAATCGATCGGCATATTGTTCAAAATCATCTTTATCGATTAAAAAGATCAATATTTCCGCGAAAATTACCCACACTCATTTTGCTTGCAATTTTATCTTCTTCTTTAGTCATAGTTTTTTCTTTTCTCAGTTTTTAATAAATTTAATTAATACTTTGTTTCTGATTTTAAAATTGTTTCACACGCAATGTATTTTATCATCTCACATGATTTTTTTTAACGGAGTCTTATTTTTTTTCTTAGCGGCTTACAACTGAACACTTAATAAACCGCAACCATCCTCGCCGCCAAAAATGTGATGTACATACTCGGTACATAATGAAAAGAAGACAGATTAGTTGCTAAGGTGTTTATTCATTGCCATGACTTACAAGACTAAAGCTTAAGACTAATTACATATTGATCGACATAATATTGCGTATCATTCAGGTTAGGATCTAGGGGTTATGCATATAGCACATTTCAAATATATATACATAACAGGGAGGAATGCAACTGACTATTTTACAAGATTAAGTACATACCGTAAAAGTAACGATAGAACAGGGAGAGACGTTACGACGGTTGTCTAACGAGGTGAATGAGTTGGTTATGTCTCTGTTACCAATAATTCTAATGGCTCTTTCTTCATACCATCCAAGAGGCTTAAGTAATTAGTATGTTGCTGGAGCACCAGCCCAGAGATGAGAACTGTACTCAAACATTGGACGGATATAAGTCTTATAGATAATAGCCAGATCAGAGGGGGAGACAAATTTATTGTACCGTCCTAGGAAGCCCAAACATCTTGCGGCATTTTTTGCGACATCGCTCGTGCTCGTTCCTCAAGAGTTGGTCAGTGATGCACATACCGAGAATCTCGAGATGTTTGGTCTCATTGATGCAAGTGCCACTCATGGATAGTGGCAAGGGGGGTATATCTCGCTTCGACGATAAAAGACAGCATTAAGTTTTCGACGCATTAAACTTTACGCGATTTTGTATTCCCCATTGTACAATGCTGTTTAGTTCAGATTTTAATGAGCTTATCATATTTTGCCGTTGCAGTTCCACATACGAAGAGGAGGGATGTGAGTCAGCGAAACAATGAACCAAAACGGAGTCCTGAACAGTTCGAAAGGAAGTTTCTAATTCAACAAAGAAGGGAGTCATCGATGTCGAAAGCACGCATTTTCGACAAATGAGCAAGAAGCCAGACTTGAAATATCAAGAGCAACAATCTTACTTTCTCAAAAACGATTTAAAGATTCGTTCAGTGGACCTGTTACTGCGAAAGCCGTACTGCCGGTCATTAAGAAACTTTCGGTCTTCGAGATATTTCTTGAGCTGATAGTTTATCAGCGTTTCCATGACCTTAGAAAGAAGGGACGTAAGTGCAATGGGACGATAATTGGAGGGAGAAGAAGATTCGCCTTTTTTTGGAATTGGCTGGACTAATGATGTTTTCCAACTGTTCGGAACGAGCCCGGAAGAAAAGGATAGATGGAAAAGCTTACGCAAGCCTTTTGCCAACGAGGAGAAACACCTTTTCAGAATAGTAGGGTCCAATAATATGGGCATTGCAGGCCTTCCTGGCTTGTTTAAACATATTCTGGTTTTCCTCAGTTGTGTTGGCTCTAAAACATCGAAACTTTACTTCTTTTTCCCTGATAACCTCTTTACAGCTTGAATCAAACCACGACTTCTTTGGGTTTTATACTTTTAACCCTATTCGGGATCAAAGTTTTCATTCCCAAAACAATCATACATATTAGTAATCATTTTTACGCTGGATTCTACGGAACTATCGATGAAGCAGTGACCAGTTAAAGATCCGGAAGAAGTTATTGAGACCGTCCCAGTTGGCTTTCTCGTATTGCCATATGGTTCTCTTTGTAGCTCTTTCTCTAACTGGATTAGTTTGACAGACCTGCCTAGAGGTGTTAATATATTGATAGTGTATTTATCAGGGTCAGACGTGAGGAACAAGTCATGAGTATTTTTTGCTTGGCCATTAATTTCCGGTATTCGAGTAGGCTCAGTGACAAGCTGAGTAAGGTGGTTAAACTCAGCAAAGATTTCGGCACACATTCCTTCGTCAAGAATGAATGAAAGGGAAACAAATTAAAGGGCAGATTGGATTTAAATTTCCCTCCTATTCATCATTTTAATCGCCAATTAAAAAACAGACAAATCAGATCCTTTTGCCACTTAAAACGGTTTTAATAATAATAACAGCCTAGAAGTAATTCCTTTCAGGCAATGTCGTTTCTAATCCCCTCATTAGCCATCATCTCACTTAAAACATAAAAAAGGATGAACAAAGAGCCACCTCCTCCTCATCATCAGCGCTTACCTGATTTTCAATTTCTTCTTTCTCAAGGTGGAGCAGGAAACAAAAGGATCAACTCTTCAAAGAAAACAGCAAACCTCTGTCAAGAGACTTTGCTGTTGTAGCACAACTCTTAGATCAAGCTAAATAAAACAAAAGAAGTGAGATGCGAAAAAGAGACGATGAAGAAGACGTCAAAGAGGAAGAAATATAAGAAGTCAGCATCGTTGTCTTGAGTCCTTAAAAGAAAAAGGAAAAAAATCCTTTCATTCAAAACGACTTAAGAACGCGACAACGATGATGATGACAAACAAAACTGCTGAAATTAGATGCAACTAACTATATTCATTCATAAGCCTGTCAAAGAGTCTTCAAGGAGCTAGAAACTCCCTACTCGCCCACTCCTCTCATCAACTATTTATAATATTAAACTAGGAAGAGAGTCTAGACTTTTGTCGTCTTTGTTGCCGTTGATGCCTAATGGCGTTCAACTTTAAACCCCTGACACAACGACTTGTTGATATTTTTTTTCCATTTCTGTCTTGAAAACAAAAAGTTTCAAAATAATATCCTGCAGGCTTGTAGTTTCATTTCTCGAAAAAAGGATTTATAAATTTTTAATAAAGGCCGTTACACTCGCAGCACATTGCAATGACCCTTTGGGCAGAGTTTAAAAAAGGCTGCTGCTGGCTGAACTTGTTGCAGGATACCAGCAAACAAACACACCCAAAGGACATTTTGTTTGATGACATCGCCTTTGCTTAACCTCTTCAATGTTTAAAAGGACAATCGTGACTCTACGAAAAAACAGTGCAGAAGAACAAACAGGACTCGTTGCGACTGTACGACAAATGGGTGACTCCTTAATCCTGTGCTTCTTGCTGGTATGACACTGTTTCTGCCACAATCACGAAATGTAGAAATGTTGGCCACAAGAAACGTGCTTCTTTCTATCTTTGCCTTCTTCTTCTCCATACAGTTATGAAAAATATCCCTCTATTCTATCCTTATCGCGCCCAGCAGCGTGTGTGTGCAATTCTAGATTCAACTTTTAATGGCTTCTTGGATTTGTTTATTTTTCTCGGCTAGCTACGTATTGCTCCTCAATAGTGTATGTGTACCTGATTCTACGGCGAATCATGTACGTGAACTTTGCAAAGGATGCAGGGTTAGCAGCAAGGATGTGGTGTTCCCCATTTGTGTGCTTTTTTTTGTGTCATTGTGGATTTGACAGTTTAGGATTATGAGAGTTGCATTTTTTGTTTGCTCATAAATTTATTGGAATCCTGCCATTGCAGTGTGTACGTATGACCGGAATTCGCAGTATCCTTGCAATAATTCAAAACATGGAAAAAAAGTCAAAACATCTTTGCTCTGGTTCTTCGTTTAATTAGTTAAAAATATTAAGTTCTTGCTCTCCTTTATGCCTCTTAGGATAATTGCGAATTCATGCCGGATCCTTGTAATTATTTTCCGCATTCTTAATGAACGAAAAAAGCGGAACTTAGTGGAGCAATATAATTACAATTCAGATGCACTTTTTTTCAAAAATTTCAACCGGAATTTGTCTCCAAAAACCCTCTAAAACGTATTGCCGTGCCGTATAAGGACAAAAAAGGGCAATTTTGACTTTTAACCCCAGACCAGACCGAAAAATATCCCACAAATTACCCTCTCCCATTGAACTCATTGTTCCCATTGCTCTTATCGCTTTGAGACCAGAAAACACATGGCGACAAAAAGGTTCTCGTGTCACAAACATATGAATAATTTATTAAGCCAAATTGTTAAATCCTTTGTCGGCTGGTCGATTACACGTGTGGCTAAAACCCTTTCTCTCTCTCTCTCTCTCTCTCTCTCTCTCTCTCTCTCTCTCTCTCTCTCTCTCTCTCTCACTGTCTTTGAAAACTTATGACATTGATATCAATTTATATAATTTACCTCTTTTACTTTCAACGCACGGTAAGGACATGCCAGCACCACCGCCACCGCCGCTGAGACGATGATGATGGCAAAAAGGACGTTGACGGCAAAAACTAATGACAAACAGGTACGAGGAGTCATATCCTTGGGATTTCGGAAACTAGCATAACAAATTGATTCTATAACCGGAAAGTCGCAAAGTTTGCCTATATATGTGGCCGTGTATTCCCTAAATCACCCAATTAACCGACATATTACATAATTATCCTTTATCCCTCTAAGTAGAGTAGCGTACACATACACACACTCACCTTGAATAGCGCAACAGATGCGTGTGCTTCGAATTGATAAATCTTATTCCATAATGTTTAGGATCCTTTTTGTTTCTCTAAGGATATTTTTTTCTCTTTTTGTTCGTCCTTGTTTATGTGAATGAGAGGGGGGAATCTATTTGTCATTATTAAACCTAAATAGATTTGTGACTTTTACTCACACAAACACACTTACGGAAACAAACAAAAAACGCTGCCCCCCGCCATGGAAAAAAAGGATCATAAATCTGCCATAAGAGTGAGGAAGGATAATTCCACATTTACGACCTATTTTCAGCTTAAACAAGCAGCAACGAAAGTTCCCCTCCAATTCTACAATCCTCACAGGCAATTTGTGTGTTATCAGGGTATATAGGGTTAGCCCTCTGTTTGGCGTTGTTTCCATCTTGTTGATTTTTGGCGCGCCGATAGGCCTGTGCTTAATGCCATTCTGGCCGCAATATCTCAATTTTTCAAAACACGCAACCCAAACTGTCACGGAATCTATCGGGAGAACGATAGGGGGGGAGGGGGGGGGGGTTGTAATAAATACAATGTTTCGGTCAAACTTTGAACAATATGTTGTTTCCGCCATTGTGAAACGAGCGCCTCCGCCGGCGGCGAATATATTTAGATCCACGTGTCACCGTTGCCTGTGGGGTTCAGTTAAGCCACCGGACTTGATTTATGTGCATACAAATTTGACGCCATTTTTCTAATTATTCATGGCACAGCGAGAGATTTCGACAAACAGTATACACAAACTTCAATTTCTCACTGCCTCCGAAACCACTACTTTTTAACATCCATCCTATGTACTCTTGAGCGATATGTCAAGTTTGACAGAGAAAAATTCTCTGTTGTTTGTTATTGTTGTTGCATGGCTCTGGTAGAAGAGGATCGTGTTTAAAATTCGTCCATCATACAAACGCGGATACAACAGGAGAGTAAAGTGTATCTCTATTGGCCATTGAATGGAGTTCAGCAACGGAGGAGCGAGGAAGATTTATCGGTAATTGGAGAATGGAGAGTGTGAAGTGTTGCACCAAATCGTGATTCGTTTTTTAAATAAAATATTGATGCATTGGGTTTTTGGCAACGACGTGCTGTTTGAAGGTATTGATTCCACTCCCGAAACGACCGTCACTGAAGGCAGAAAGCTTGAGGCCGCGTGGACCTATTCAAAAACTAGAGTTTCAGGTGTTGAAACCAGCGAAATCATGCTCACTTTTGACCCTTTTCAATCGTCCCAAACTGTCAACTCATGTGTGTCCCAATTAACATCCAAACTCAAAAAGTAGCACAGACAATTTTTCCAGAATTTTCCACCAAACTCCATGCATGCACATCAACGCACATCCTTCAAAACTCGACATCCTTCCTTCTGCAAAAGTTAACAACGCTATGTCAGTTACATGCCCCTAAAACCTCAAAACGAAGAATCATCATAATTTCTGTTGTGCCTACATGTAGACAATAACATTTATCCGTTGCAATTTGCCAAACCTATTGCCCATTTTCCTATCGGCAACGCATCGACATCCTTAAAAGGTTATTTACAAATTACAAAAAGTGCAATTCCGGATGTCCACAGGTGGGATCTGGAGATGAACAACGAAACATGGCAAACGAATCGAAACGAAAATTAAATTCAAAACGTGCTTCTCGTCCGGGGCAGAGAAAAAATAGAACACAGTCGGTCCGGAGGAATGTCTTTGGCAGTTTGTGCGTTGAAGTGAAGTTTTAGGAAAAATCCTCTTCGGACTGCAGAGTGGGAAACTGGGAATTCAAATTTCCAGTAGACTACTGCTGATGGGATTGCCTGCCAGAATGCACATCATGTGCGGTCATAGTGCAAATTCGTTCGGCACAGTCCAGCTCGGTGTGCAAATCTCTCAAGAAGAACATCTGTTTTAGTCATACGGATGACTATGAGATGAGGATGCTATGAGGCTGGAGAGAGGTCGAGATAGCCGCATAATGCATTTTATGGGACATTAAAGTTGGATGGGAGAGGCTGTGCGATGGAGAGGGACTTGTAATTCGAAATGAAAACCAGCTTTCTCGATCGAGAATGAATAGAATTTGAGGAATAGTATAGAAACTTCGGAACAAAGGATATGCCACGTCTTCGTCGTCAAAAGCAATCATCATCGTCATCGTCATTTTCCTTGTTGACGTTACATTCATGTCGTATTCTCCAGTCTCCTTATCATATCTTCATCATTGGCATCAGCATCGTCATTGTTCTAAGCGTCATTCAAGTAACATTTGTAGTTCATTCCACCAGGAGCATTGAGAATGTTGTCCTCGTCGTGGTGGTCCCTTTACATTTAATGCGATTCAATGGATCGTCGGGTACTGTTCATCACTTGAATCCTTTTCGATTAAGAGATTTTCATCTCTCTATCACTCGGGGATTTCTGGCTTTGAAATCCATTAACAGTGTTCCCACTCCAATGAGATAGCATAAAACGCGTTTCTAGCTGACAACGGATTCATTTTGCTGGGGAAATAAGTGTTGATCTGTGTAGTACTTATGAGTACTTCAGCGTTTACTACTTCGGACTCTAGTACTTAGTACTGATACTTCAACATGAACATTTTCAAAATAGTAAAAGAAAAGTAAGTTCGTTGGTCAAGTTACTCAAGAACTTCCAAGTATAAGTATCAATTTATTTCAATTATTTGAAATACCGGTAATAGAACTTTTAAGTACTTGAAAGAAATTCAAATCCATAAAATCACTGGTTTTGGTACTTGCAAGAACAACAATGTACTCATAAATACCGAACAAACATCCAAGTACTAGAGAAAGAACCTTAACTTGTTTCTTTAAGTAAAAACTTCAGTGTTTTGAAGTACAAATACTTTCAAGTATGAGTGTTAGTTCTTCTTATGAACTTGAAAGACTAGAATCAGTACTTTCGAGCACTTGATTTTACAAAAGACCTCAAAAGTACTTTTAAGTATTAAATATTATTGAGTACGACATTGCATACATGTACTTCGTTTTTAAGAAGAGTTTCCGTGTTTTGAAAAACAAGTACTTGCACTTGAAACAGTTTTTTTAGTTTTTTGGTAGTTCTCATGTCTGGAAAGAGGTATTTATGATGAAGTGGGAACACTTTTACGTTGCTTATCATTTCCAGCGTCTTTTCTATCTAGTCATCTCACATAGGCATAACCTCCTATACCCATTGTCCTTGTTCGTCCTAAAATTTAAGCCGACACATTATCCACAAATCCAACCGAGGAACGACCGTCGAAAACAACCAAAGGATTAACTTGAATAGTCCATTCAAAGAGAGCTAATGCGTTTCCAGAGTCGTCAACTACGACGACGTATCAAAACTACATAGCCAGCCTTCATTGTAGATAGAAACATGGTGTGGCAATATTATCAAACTAAGTCCCACTCCAAGTCTCTTATTTTGCAATAACATCATTGCCAGTAGTTGTATAATAGTTGAGGCTGCTGTTGAATTCAGTCAACCGAGAAGCAAACGGATTTCGAGTTCTTCTGTCCGTTCGATCCTATCTGTCGACCGTTCGTTGGGTCTACTTACTGCCTTGTTTGAGCAATTTTGTGGCAAGAATGTTGGATGCTTATAATAAAGTCATCGCTAGACCTTGCCACAGTAATATCCTTTCTATATGTTGTAAGCTATCAATATTTATTCTTGTATCGAAAGCGAAACGCTCCAAACGGGATTATTCCGATTTCCCATTTCTTCTTCATTTTTCATCACATTCTATGTCTGATGCCTTTCTTTTCATCCTTTTCATCCCACTGTTTTCTGCTGACACAAACATCTATAGAATACGACTAGGCACAGTCACCCAGGCCATCATTCAAACTCCCAAATGGCAAGATTGGATGAAGAGGATTTTTTCCAAGTCGTTTCACATCCGCCATCATGCCCGCATACATGCCTCCCCTTCCACTCGTTGCGGTGATGATCCTTGCAAATACATAACTGGAATATGACTGCTAAGTTCCGGCCATCAGCATCATCAACATCATTATCATCATATTCAACGTAGTGCGAGGTGCAAGGAGGGCAATCCAAGTCGCGGCTTATTTTGTTTGCCTTTTAATGGCCTTGGCTCAATGTAGTTTTTCCTATTTCACTATTATCCTGATAACGAAGCATACCACACGGCACTCCACCAGTCGGTGGCGGCGTCGTTATGAGAATATTGAACTGAAGCAACGGGAAGTGTGGTTTGCTATTTCTGGGCTCGACGACGACGATGGTAGCTGAGTGATTTAAACATTTTCCCAAACGAACTCAACGATGCACAGTTTTGGGACAGTAATTAGATATAATTTGGTAGAGCTCTTCGTTATGTTATGTAGGGGCTAGGAAGGTATGAGGACTTTTGGCGGTAAACCGCATCGATAAAGCCAAAAACTTATCGTAAAGCTCGAGGCATGTGAATAAGGGAAGGCAGTTTTTTGACAAAGCGAGTTCGAAATAGATGATTAGCGGTATTTTATCGAATTTTTGTCCGAAAGGTCGATTTTTTAATGGTCCCTTTATCGATTTTAAAATATCGACCAGCTCCAGGCGGGTTATGAGACCTAAACTCGTCGAAAAATTATGCTTAGAAGCTTTAAAAACGTCCGGCAGCTTATTATGATTATTAGATTACCGCCCACAGCAGGCTTCAGGCAGAGTTGAAAGAAAAAAAGGTTATGTTCTCAATTTAATTACACTCCAAACAATTAGACAGATGAAATATGCAAAATGTCGAAACAACACGACACAACGACGACGCACGCCTTATCCTCTTACAACAACCAAACAGCCAGCCAGCCGGCAGGCCATAACCCATTATCCAACCACCACCCTCAACCTGCCAAGACACAGAGCTCGGAGTAGGTATATGTATAGTTTTAGAACTAAACACACACCAATGGCCATTAAACTACTTTAGCTGTTCTCTTCGAGGAATAAAAGTCATTGTGTACATTCTGTCGGGGGTTTCGAGATTCACCGAGTCTCGAGAGGGGTTGTTAAGCTTAACCTGGTCTTGCTTGTTATTGCTCCTTTAGCTCTTCGCCTTCGAAGCTAATGCGATGTGGTGTTTGCTTCGAGTGAAAATAGGCATGAGTGGGAAGGTTGGATGTGTGTGTACTTGCTGCATGTCTAGAACTTTTAATTATCCTTTGGTGAATTGTTTGTGTCAACACTTAATTGGCTTTAAAGTTAGCATAAAACATCAGAACAAGAGTGAGTTTTCCATGCGGTGTACTCCGTAAGACCATCCGAGCAAAATTTACTGAGTGAGTGATGCGAGTGAGAATTATGATTTCATATTGCGTTTCTCTTTCATTCTCTTTTCGAGAGTTGAGCTTAACAAGTTGGTTGTGAGAGATTTATTCCAATTTACGTACATATCTTTGTTTTAAGACTCGTTAAGCTGAGTGGAATTAACCACTAAAACCGAGCTAAATTACAGAAATTATAAATATTGTTTATGAGTTTCTATTTTTTTTGTTCTACACTTAAGGGCTGTGGTGCGGTGCTGCTGTTTTGTATTTTGTATTGTTGAGGTGGAGCTCGAGTATACTTTGAGGCCGGCCTAATTTTTGGTAGTAACAATTAACAAAATTCTGAAGTCTTCAACGTGAGTATGTGTAAAATGTTAATATGATGGCTTGTTTAAGTGATAGTGGTTGAGGAATGATTTTTGACAAGGATTTAAAGCGTGTTATTAGGGAAATTAATAATTCTCAGCTTTCGAGGGTGTTTCTGAGCATTTAGCTAATTGCCACTTGGAGGCCTATTTAGTTGTTTCATTCAATTTGGTTCTTGAGAGATTTTTGAGGCTCGAGCAGAAGATTCGACAATGGGTAGTTTGTTTTTCGTGGAAATGGTGGACCCGTGACTTCTTTTGGAACATTTCGCTGCAATTCTGGAGTGGTTTCAGATCCTTCTTACTTACTTAAGGTGGCGCTACAGTATAAGTCAGACTACATCCAACAAGCTCGATCCCTAGCTAGCTGTCTCCGACTTCCTCCCGGTTTGGTTTCGAAGACTCTAGGCCCGGAGCTTTATTTTCCGTTCGCTCTACATGAACCATCTAACCATCTAAGTCGTTAGATCATAACTTTTCTGGAATCTTCTTTTCCATTCTCTATCTATGCAGACGGGACTAAAAATCACCCGAAGAATATTCTTCTCGAAACATCCCAAAGCAATTTCATCCGATGTTGTCAAGGTCTCTGCATCATACATGAGGGCTGGGATTATTAGGGTTTAGCATAGTGAATCCCTAGTTGATCGAGAGAGTACTTTACTACTCGATTGCCTTCTAAGTCCAAAGAAGCTTTATTAAGGACAACCTTGTTATCATTGATTTCGTGTGTGTTAGTATGCGCTGCGCTGATGTTCTAAAGGTTTCTGTGGAAATTGATCATGTAACATATACATTTTTTTGTGTATATAGACTGCATACGTTTAGTGTTCCAGATTTTATAACTGAATTCTTCAATCTAATATCTACAGAAAAATCAAAAAACTTAATTATTGTAGGTGACTTCAACATAAATATTTTGAGTAGAAATGATTCTGTCTCTAGTTACCTGACTTTACTTGCGTCCCATGGGCTTACTTGCTTTATAAACGAGCCAACAAGACCCATCTCTGGAAGTTGTTTGGATCATGTGTATGGTCGTATAAGTAATTGTATTAAATGTGAGAAATGTGTTTTCGACCTTAAAATCACTGATCATTGTATGACTGGGCTTGTTTTAGCCATCAATAATAATAGACGTTGCTCAAATCCTATTTCAGGTGAGAGAAAGATGAAGATTGAGTTTGATAAACTAAATAATAAACTGTGCCACGAGTTTTGGGACGATGTTTTTGCTTCGAGTGACTCATCGTCTGCATACAAAGCTTTTATTCACACTCTCAGGAAACATATTGCATCATGTACCTCTTTTACAACTCAAAAGACGATTATTAAACGCCTTAAGCCTTGGATATCGAGAAGCATTGTATATAAAGTAACTAGAAAAAATAAACTTAGGTTAAAATGCAAAAAACATCCTACTAACAGACGCTTTAAAAAAGAATATAAAAAATTGTGTGCTAAATTGAAAAAGGAAATTCCTATTTGCCGTGATAACTTTTACCGGCATAAACTCAATTCTGTACAGGGCAACTTAAGAAATGAATGGCGTGTAGTAAATCACTTATTAAATAAATCTTCTATTCCGAAGAAACAAATTTGTTTAAATATAAATAACTCAATAATTTGTGATAAGCTTGATATTGCTAATGCTTTTAATTATTTCTTTACAAATGTTGGTTGTAATCTTCAACCGGATGTTCCTAGTTATCTGTGTAGTTGTTGTTCTCCTATTTGTAGAGATGTTGAGGTTAACCAAAGCAGCAGTTTTGTTTTTCAACCCATAACTTCATTTGAAATACTTAAATGTATTGGAACATTACGTAGTTCATCTTCGTGTGGCGCTGATGGTATTTCAAGTGATGTCATAAAAAGAGCTGCCTTTTACTTAGTTGATATCCTAGCATATATTTTTAATCGTTGCGTTTATGATGGCATTTTTCCTGATGACCTCAAGTGTGCAGATGTCTTGCCATTATTTAAAAAAGGGTCCGCTACAGAAATAAGTACTATAGGCCTATTTCGCTTCTTTCTGTTTTCAGCAAGATTTTTGAAAAACTCATGAAAAATAAGATTATGTGCTTTTTAGATAAAACTAAATTTTTTAATCAAACTCAATTCGGTTTTTTAAAAGGCAAATCGACAGAAGATGCACTTTTGAAATTTTGTTCCGAAGTAATGACTCATCTCGATCAGAAAAAAAATGTAGCTGGCCTTTATGTTGACATCACCAAGGCGTTTGATACGGTCAACCACAAAATTTTGCTAAGAAAGTTGGAGAAAGCTGGTTTTAGAGGATTCATTCATAGCTGGTTTAGGTCTTACCTTGAAAATCGATCACAGAGAGTGAAGATAGATGACACACGGAGTGATGCAAGGTTTCTTAAATTAGGTGTTCCACAAGGTTCTGTCTTGGGTCCACTTTTATTTTTGGTGTACATTAATTCTCTTTTTGCTTTGGAATTTAGGGGATTACCCACAGCTTTTGCTGATGATATTGGGCTCTCTTATGGTGCAAATAGTCCTTTAGATCTGATTGCAAATATCAATTTTGATCTTGACCTATTGCGGCTGTGGTTTTTTGAACACAAGTTGGTAATAAGTTCTAAGACAAAGATAATGTTTTTCAGTTTATCTTCAACTAGCTTGATGGATGCAAATGTCTGTTTTCATGCACCTGAGTGTCGTAGATTTAAATTGTTAATTTGTCAGTGTTCTGATTCCTCGTCACCTTTTTTTCTTTGTGACTTGACATGTAGTGGGAATTGTTTCGTAGTTGAGGAAGTCAATGAGTTCAAATATTTGGGACTGACCTTTGATTCTAGTATGTCTTTTGCAAATCACACCGAATCTTTAAAAAAGTATCTCCGATGTACCTTGCGACATTTTTATTATTTGAGAAACGTGTGTTCAACTCATCTTCTAAAGAGAATTTATTACGGCATCTTTCATTCCAAGCTACAATATGCAATTGCTTGCTGGGGTGGCATTTATAAAAATAAAATACAACCAATTTTGACCTTTCAAAAGTATGTCATAAGAAAAATTTGTCGTAAGTCGGGTAGACATTCTAGTTTTCCCCTTTTCTGTTCGCACAAAATTCTCCCAGTTCGCCACTTATACTGTTTTAAAGTGTTAAAAATGTTCTTTATGAAATCTGGAAACCTTAATTTTCGCCTAATTTCAAGTTACAATCTTCGTGGAAACCTTTCGAATTCAGTTCATGTACCTTTCTTTCGTACCACTGCGTATCGTAATTTTTTTTCTATCATGTGTTTTCGACTCTATAATATCCTTCCTCAATCAATACGTTCAATAACTGTCTCTGGATTGTTTCTCAAAAATGTTAAAACTTGGCTTTTTTCATTAAATTATGATGAATTGGAATCTCGTATTTCTGATGTTTTAGCTTACATTTTTCTGATGATTTGGCTTATTTTTTTCTTAAAATTTTCTAACATTTTTTTGGCTTGGATTCTTAATCATGTTAAATAATTTTTATTTTTGTTTGCTTTGTAAATTTAAATTTTGAAATTGTTTGTATAACTGAATTCATTTATTGAAGTTAATTTGAAATTATAAGGGTCACCCCACCCATAAACTTTGTAAAAATAATTTTCTCTTAATTTTGAAGTGACATTCGACTCTATTTCTCATTTTTTGAAAATAATGAATGTCACCAACCTTTCTTATATTTTCTTGAAAAATGTATTAATTTAATTTTGTGAAATATTGAAAATTATAATGAATTTATAAGAATAAAACATATCATATCATATCATATAAGCAGCTTTACGAGATGTTCAATACGATTCTGTTTTGTACGAAACAATCAACTTTATTCTCGTCCGATATGCGCGTCTTATCTCTACGGCTCTGTCCAATGGACTGACTCTTATTGGAGTGAAGCTCCTTACCTTTACCACCTACCTTTGGCTTTTTTAAAACAATTCCCTATACATTCTATACGCCATTGCCCGAAGCTTAGTGGTTAGGTGCTTTGGCTGCTAAGCAGAACGTCGGGTTCGAGTCCTACACTCGTGCCCATAAAATTTTTATTTCATCTTTCACAAGTACTGCCTTTTGCGAAGATCTGACAAAACTTTCAAAAGTATCAATCTGTCATGAAAAAGTGCTTCTCAACTTTGCCGTTCGGAATCGGCGTTAAATTGTAGGTCCCCCCAATTCTCCACATACACTCAGAGAATTGTTGATGAGAATAAGCCACTTAGGCTTTGGCTCTTCAAGAGCTGTCACGCCACTCTATTTATATACATTCTATACAAAAGCATATCGGTTCGATACAATTTTTGTGAATATTTGATCGATTGTTGACTTTCCGGGTCTGAAGCCACACAAGCACCTATGAGGTTGTAGACGAAAGGCTTTAGACGTTCACATAGGATTGCAGACAAGACCTGTTTTGTCTGGAATTATTTCATCGCTTACCTGGAACGAAAAAGAAAAAAAGGGATATTAATAAGAATTCTATATTCAAGTAAAAGTAATAAATTTTAAAATTCAATTCACACCCACACCCATAAACTTTCACACAAGAGAAAGGACAATGAACGAGACCAAATAGCCTTACTTCTTAGAATCGCACAAAAGACTCCCAAAGGCGAGGAAAAAACTATCAGCGAAAAATATACACAAAAAAATTCATTTCACGATTTCAATTTAACTTATTTGATTTTTGGTTGCACCGCACACAATCTTCCCCCTCTGCCACACGCTCATACAAATTTCCTCAAAAATCGAAAAAAAGCGAACAAAATAGTATTCATCACCAGTCTGCATGCAACTGACGGAAAAATAGGTGGCATCCTGGCATAAAAAAAAGGAAGTTAAGGAGATGCTTTCTACACAAAACGAAACGAAGGCAGCACCGAAAAGATATTGAATTACGACGTTGGTGAATTGTTCACGCCTCAAGTGATAAAGAACGAGCGACGATGAGGACGACAAACTGAAAGGAAACCTCTGAGACCCAAAAAGGACGTTTTTTTTGTGTTCATTCAAACGCTGTAATGGTAACAATGTCTATGGAATAAATCTGGCTGCCTCCGTCTCACATACTCTCTTGAGCATCTAGAGGTCCTTCATCGTGCCACATTCAGGTGGCAATACATTACACAAGGACTTCAATTGAATTTTCAAATCTGATGCTCGTATGCACACTTTATAGGAGTTTTCATTTCGCCATTTCATGCAATTTGAAATATTGCTTTCTACGCTCCTCTTACCGAACCGTACCGTGCCGTGTCGTCGTCACGACCGTACTATATACAAAAGAAATGTGTGATCCTTGCTAAAGATAGGAATTTCCTCCATTTTCAACGGGTACCGGCATGTTGTAGCAGTTCGTCTTCACTTATTTCCAGATCCTTAAGACCCTTGCTTTTTTTTCGTCAGTCCGTTTGTTTATTTCAGTTGAAGTTAGGATACTTTCGTCCTGGTTGACGTATTTCTCACTCTGCCAAGGACACAAATTGAGGTGACAACATCACAAGGAGTTAAAACGCAATAAATATGCAGGCAAAATACAATAAGGACGAGGTATGCAAACTAAGTGATGATCCTTGCGCACGAGCATCATATAGAAACAGAGTCCTTGTCTTGGATTTTTTATATCTCTGTTTGCCTGTTTGCTAGCTCCTTGGCGATGCACAATTTAATCGAATTACCAAGTGAAGTGCCTTTAAAGAAAAAACGTTTATAGGATCACAACGGTAAGACGTTCTACAAACATGTCTAACCCTTTCTAGGAACTCCTTGCTCCTTGCCACTTGCAATTGAATCTTCTTACCTATTAAAGGCATTATCCTTACAGAGCAAGCATGATTATAATAATAACAATTCATACAGCAACAAAACTTAAGTGCATACACTTAAGCACAATGTGTATTAGCATTACCTATAGAGAACAGGTCCTGCAGGTCCTATGAGAGTTCAAGATTAGGGATATAAAATGCACGTATGAATACTTAAGTTTATGATGGAATCGATATTCGTGTCGATAATAATGATGTTGCAACATAAAGGCACTTAATATTCACATTTATTTGGCGCCCCATAGCAGTATCGATGAGACGAGCAAGCGGGAGCGGGTCAAATTTTGAAGTTAATATTAGCTCGAGAGTCGCTAGAGCGTAAAGTGGAAAATTGCATTCGTGCAATTATGTTTATTTTAAGTGTGTTTTTGTTTCTGTTGTGAGTTCGCTTTGTAGAGTGAAAAGTATCGCAAAGAACAGAGGAAGGATATTCTAGGAAATTTATGTAGTTCCTGCAGAACTTGATGGATTAAGGTGCATTTCATTGCGAAAATGAAAAGTCGTTAGAACAGCATCAGCGACGCGTACACATCAAGAGAAAGAAATTCTAGAGAAAAGAAGTTCTTTAAAATTAAATGAGAAATTTTGCGAAAGTTTACGCTGGAGGGAAGTACTTGTGTTGGGTAGGGCGGGCGTATGGGGGGAGGAGGGATGATAACATAAAGTAACTTGTTTCGTTAACTTTGACGATTTTTATTTGTTTTAGAATTTTGCATTGAAGATGGAAATGAGACGAGGAATACGTATATTAAGTTATTACGTTGTTGGGACGTATTCATATTTCAAGGGAAATTATGTTGGTACTTCTATGTGATGAATAAAAAGTTGTTTCTGACATTCCTTTCAAAGATGTGTTTAAATTAGTTTTTTAGTTCATAGAAATTGGAAATATTAAATAAAGTTTGCTACTTGTAGTCGGATAAATTGTGTAGACTTGGATACTAATTTTTTCTACATGTTCAACAATCAAAGACTGCTCTCCGGAGTCCATTGAGGATCTCATAGGTTGTGATGTTCCTTGTTATCCTTCCTTGAGCACGACATATGCATGCGTCTCTTAGGGTTTTCCCTAGTGTTTCAATGGAGTTTCATCCGTTCTTTCTTTCAATCGGCTATCAACTAGGTTTCCCTTGGCTCATCAACGGCTTTGAACTGGTTTATCAACGGAGTTTCCTCCGGCTTTCAACGGCGATTAACCGGTGTATCAACAAGGTTTCCCTCAGCTTATCAACGGAGTTTCCTCCGACTTTCAATGGCTTGGTAACCGGCTATCAACAAGGTTTCCCTTGGCTCATCAACGGCTTTGACCCGGTTTATCAACGGAGTTTCCTCCGGCTATCAACGGTGGTTAACCGTATAGTTTCAACGGAAATTTCTGGGACTTATCTGCTTCCGTATCTTAGGAGGCATGGAATGTTACTACTCTCTAACCTGATTTTTTCGTCAATGGTTTGCACAATTATTTACATTTCTTACAAAAACAGGGTGTGAATTATACTCGGTCGAGTTTTAAAATTTCATACAAAAGACATTCTGGTACGATATGAATTATATTTTGTTGGTATAATTCCTGCTTAAGCCAAACGTTGCAGGTTCAAGCCCCAGCTTTGGCAGCAGTCTTTTTCTACAATAATCGCCAGCTTAAAAATATAAATTTATGTCTCCTCCTCTTTTCTTTCCTTCTACGTTTCTTTGTGTCACTCTCTGTCGTTTGTCTTGTTTCAGTCCCAGCCGATGGCATCAGTCGCCAGTGCTGCTATGTGTCTGTAGTTCGTATCATTCATGTGCGAAGTACTGTCAATAATTCCTGCTATTTTGGAATTTGTAATGCACGCAGTTAATGCATCATTACAAGGTTTTGTCGACATTTCTTCCACATTGTGAGGTTTTTTGTTCTGAGACTGAGGTAAACTAGTCGGTTTTCCCAGGGTTGAAAATAAAGAGGTGAGGTTCGTCTCTGTTAACCCCTTCTTTAACCTTTCGGATCTTTCCAAACAAATCGTTTTAGAGGGATTCAAGTGTGACGCTGGTGTCCCTTAGGGTTCTGTTGTAACGCCTCTTTTTCATTTTTTTTGTTGTTGTTGTTGTAATTATCTGTCTGAAACTACTAATCCACTTTCCTGCATTGCTGACGACAGTACCCTGACAACTACCCTGACAGTTCGCAAGAAGGCGCTCAGGCGTGGATGAGAACCTGTGAACTCCCCAATTGACTTCTTAAGCCTTAGAACCTTAGCAAGAACTACCAGCTATTTAAAATTGTAATTTTGATGACAACGACACTTTGGTATCTTTTATTGTCTATCAACATAAATACCCAATTTTTCAAGCGAAGCAGACATACCCACAGCAATATGTTGGATACACAAAAAGATCCACCACATCCTCCAGGACATTTATTTCGTTTCGCTATCAAAACATCGCAATCAAGCGTAACGATATTGTTGCAATAAATCAACAATATTGTGCACCGCCTCCATTGACACAATTTAAATGTCAGTTCATCAAATCACAAAAAAAGGACAAAATCATGAGAAAACAACAACAAAAGACGTGTAATAAAATACAGGCACGTGAAATATTTTTATATTTTTATCCATTCTCAAAATGAATTTTGCCAAAAATAAATTTCACACAACGACAATGTTGGACGGTTACACACAACGACTGCTAGTTACAAGCGGAAGTGACGTAGACATGAGACATCAAATGATTCGACACGAAAATATAAATGGGGGAAGAGCTATATCAGAAGCAGTAGCAGAAGCATACTGCATACACATTATCCTGTGGACTTGTTATCCTTCATCTCGTTTGGAAGACATAAATGTGTATGTAGGAGCATGTTTATTAATAAAAACACAAATTTAAATATGGATACATGCATATTGTGACAGGACAGACAGAAAACAGTAATTTCTGAACATGTTTTGCCTGCTTGTAGTAAAATTAACTTGTCCTGATGTTCAGAAAGGCTGTTGGTCCTTTTTCATATGCAATTTGCTTTTTATTCGAAAACATGCATAAATTCTGATTGTTGACTTACAAATTTTGGTGAGTATTAGAGTGTCGGAAATTCGTGCAAAATCTGAAGAAGCAAATTTCTGTCAATGCATTTTCCAAAATAAGAAATTAATCATGAAATATTTAGAAGGAATAGTGGAGAAGACGTTTCTGCAATACTTGGTAGCATCGTCTGAATGTGATTTTCCAAGTATTGAAGTCAAAATCAGGGAATCGTACATTTATTTCCCACTTCTCTTAAGACTCCTTAAAACAAGAAGAAGGACCTTCTATGAATCCCATTTTCAAAAAAAGAAAGAATACTCTTTGATTCCATTGAAGAAAACAATGAAGCTTAACAAACCGGAAAAGGGTTGTTATGTAGGCTATCATCGCACAGAGAGCAAGGAGCAGGTTCTCGAGCAGTTATAGCTGGGAGGAATGGCAATGTACATAGGAAGGTATCCCGTTCCAGGGAAATCGAACTACAAGACGAAAAAAAACCTTTGAATTTTCCCCTGCTTTCCACATCACTGAATACTCTCGCTGTCGTGTTGGGAAAGTAAGGAAAACGAAAGAGGACAAAATTCTTGTTTTTTCTGTTATAACCAACAACATCAAAACCAAAGCGAAATAATCTGATTCAAATTTCTTTTTAAGCTCCCAACTAATGGATGCACACACTTCCATGCTGACGTTTGCTCATTTTAAATTGCTTAGATTTTGTGTTTCCACTTTTGTAACCAATTATATGCTATTAATCGATAAGATTTTGGTCCTTTTTTGACCTAACAAGGACATCAGGAAGTAATATTGACTAGGAGAATATAGGAGAATTGACTTAGAATATATGACAGCGCGGTTTGGAAGTCAATTGGAATTTTGTCATAATTGAATCGACCCACTAGGGGGTCGTGCGTCGAGGTGACTGCCCGAACCACTAACAATTCTCGTTAAAGGTCGGTATTAATGATGACGAACCACGCAAACGATTTAAGGACAACGAATTTCGTTTTTGCACTTCGAATGTTAGGTCCTTTAACAGACCACGTGCAGCTGAAAAATAAGCAGAAGCCCTTGACTTTTATAAAGCAGATATAACCGCCATACAAGAAATGCGATGGGATGGTCCGGGCCTACGAAAAATCTGCTACCAAGAACAAAATCAACGTCTATTTGGATGTGGGTTTGTAGTTGAGACTCGACTCAGGAGGAAGGTCTTGAGTTTCAACTCAGTGAATGAACGCATCACGACATTCCGCATCAAGGCTAAATTCACCAACATAAGCCTCATCGATTTCGATGCGAGGCGAGACCTAATGGTAGCAAGTATGCGATTTCCACATCTCGATACGACATGGAAATCTCCTGATCAATCCATCATCGACCAGATTGATCACATTGCAATCGACGACCGACACTTCTCTAGCAGATTGCGATATCTAAGCTTAAATCTAATTAATCCACTGAAGCAGACGGCTTAGCCGTCGTACAGTACAAAGCAGCTGGAAACGATTTGGTTAGGACCATATACCAGCTCATCTGCAAATTTTGGTCGGAGGAAAGCATGCCCGACGAATGGAACCTCAGCATCATATGCCCAATCCTCCAGAAAATAACCTGAA
The DNA here is from genome assembly GCA_943590905.1 of Sphaerophoria taeniata. NCBI lineage: Eukaryota > Metazoa > Arthropoda > Insecta > Diptera > Syrphidae > Sphaerophoria > Sphaerophoria taeniata. The sequence goes on from OX016540.1 coordinate 4,425,776, forward strand.
CTTCACCAACTACAGAGGTATAAGTCTCCTTAACATCGGCTACAAGATCTTGTCTGCCGTGCTGTGTGAACGTTTGAAGCCTTGCGTCAACTACCTGATAGGTCCTTATCATTGTGGCTTCAGACCCGGAGAGTCCACCATCGATCAAATTTAACTCTACGGCAGATCTTGGAGAAGATTCAAGAACTTCAAATTTACACCTGCCACCTTTTCATAGCTGTTCCATCATGATAAAAAAAAAACCCAACAGATGCTTTTGATGTCAAAAAACGTTTTAGAAAAGACGATGTGCTGTCACGTGATTTCTTCAACATCATTCTTGAAAAGTTTGTGCAAAACTCCAACGTCAACACCAGAGGCACAATCTTTCAAAAATTCGTCCAATAAGGACACGCAGATGACATGGAAATAAATGGAGGAACACAGCTAGGGACCGAGCTGGCTGGAGACCTTTGTTGGATGAGGCCCTTATCCAACCTGGACTTCAGCGCCACCTTAAGTAAATAAGTAAGATTTATGGAGACTCAAAAAAGTCGTTTTTCGTTAATGAAAAAAATGCTGAAGCTCTGCGCAAGCAAAATGTTGTTCTACGTCCAAATTTGCCATTTCCCAAGGACTACGAAGTCCCTTAAAGACAAAACAGATTTAAATCAATAAGAGCTCGTTCTTCTGCTTAATTTACGCCATTAATACTTTAATTTATTTTCAAATAACAAAAGTGAAGCTTGAATAACAAGAACATTAAGGTCAAGAACAATCAAATGAACTTCCAATACCTTAATCGATAGTGACTTCCTTCAACGGCGACAACGACGAAGAAGAAGAAAAGCAAAATGGCAAATTCCTCTTCAATTAACTTTATTACGTTTTCTAATTAGTCTCCAATTTTGTTTCAAAAACAACATCGAAATGAAACGAGTATAAAAAAAAGAAGAAAGAATGATCCATAAAATTGACTGCCAACTTTGTTTATTCAACAAAGGGCCTTCGTTATGACCATAACAACAACAACAAGAGGAACACAAAACCGCATCACGAGCCAATAACATAAATGCCAATCTAACATAATTAAGTTGTCACAAACAAAGAAATGTGACCTTAATTGAGAATGCTATAACTAACCTCGACTCATTCCACCCTACATCCTCGCTTTGCACCCTTTAACTCGAGTTCATTTCTCTACTATCAAGTTTCTCCTGTTTGCAAGAGAGGGAGAGACCTAGTGTGTGGGGGATAGAAAGTTGGATATATTCTTCATTGAAAATCACAGGCAATTAAAAAAATTTCCAATTGTTTCCTCTTCGGTTCCATCGAGTTTCCAACTCCAAGTGCAACATTTTCCAGCACAAAATCGAATTGAGTCCTTTTTCTCGTGACTATGAGGACTCCTTGAACAAAGTCAACGTTTCGTTCCTTGTTCATTAAAAGAGACATTCAAACAAACACTGCTCAGACCAAATGAAAAAAATGAGAGAAGGGGAAATGGAACAATGCACTTTGGCAATTCAGCACTGAGGGATAAAAGTCCTTCCCTACAACAACAAAGTCAAAACCGAAAAAATGCTGAAAACGAAAACCAAAAGCGGGAACATAAAGTTCTACATTAAGATCTTTAACTCGGTTGGAGTTGTTTTTTTTTCTGTGGTGCCGCTAAAATCTCGAAAAGGACGACTTTTTTTCTATTTTGTTGATGGTGTTGCTTTTGCCTGCTTGGAATTTTCGCTCTCAACCCAGTTCAGTCAGTGGCTTCGACAAGTAGTATAAATAAATAAAAGGAACGGTTTCTCAACTACTACATCACGTAAGTAGTCTTAGCACTCTTCGTGCGTCTCGTCCGTTTCGTCAAGTCCTGAGTCATTGTCGTCGCCATATCGTCATCGGAAGGAAGCAACAACCAGAGGACGAAAAAAAAAACACAAAAGTGCAGGCAAAAATCGAGAACAATCCTTCTATGGAATGGATGCCTGGATCACCGCCATTTTAAAGAAATTGTTTTCCTAAATGGGCGGCGAGGTATATAAACTTCCCACCCGCATGAGTTGTGGTTTTTGCCATCGAATACCACCGAAGACCTGCTGAAGAAACAAGAAAGCCAGGAACGAGAACAAAAGAAATTAGACCACCACACCATTAGTAATTGCTTGAAACTGAGAAGTAGCCAACACTCTTTCGCTCGCTCTCGTCGCAGCACTCCTTGTCAGAGATGCACTCACTTTGTGTGCCTTGAGTTTCTATATCACTCCATTTTCCTGGATAACCACAATCACTTTGGAAGAAACTATTTCTTCCTCCTTTTTTTTGTAAGTTCTCGCTTCCTTCCTTCCTTGTTGCTTTATCCCTTTGTTCGACACTTCCCCCGTTACGGACTTTATTGCTGCAGCCAGCATTTTCTTTAATTAAACAAAATGGAACTTAAATGAAAATAGTAGAATCGACGGTAGGGAGGATGGTTGGATTTGTAAGAATGAGTAGGTCATATGTTTTCTCCGGGAACCGTACCGTACCGAAATTTGATTTACTTTAGAGATTCTTTTATCTTGATGAAGAGTTTTGATTACTTTTCGCATCCAAACTCTTCTACTTCCTCTTTTGTGTTCTTTTTCTAGAAAAGAAGATTCAAATCTTAAGTTTTTCAAATAGTTTTCGACATAGAGTGCGTTCTTTGTAATTGAGACGTTTTCGGAGGGTTTATAGAAGTTGGAGTTTCAGGGTATGGAAGAGTTATCTTAAACGCAAGAGATAATCTTAATTTATGACGGTTCTGTTCTTTATTCTTAATTATTTGGTCGTAAAATTTAAAGAAGAAGGTTGAAAGAAGTTTTAAGTGACCAAAGTAAGTAAAATGGACTTTACTTTTGTAACTTGGTTGAGATAGTTAAATTTTGGGTTACTTTAGTCTCCCAAACATTTTGAAGGGAAAGAGAAAATCCCCTCATTAACAAATCAACTACAAAAGCAGTGAGTCTCCTTGCTTCCTCAGACTCTTGTTCGGTATCTTATTTTCATTTGTCAGATTTTCTAACAAAAACAGAGTGTATAGTACTAGTACTGTTTTCGAAGAAAAGTTTTGTCCGGGAACCTTACACAAATTATATCCTGTCAAAGTCAATTGTATCCACTAATTAGTAAACGATAATGAAAAAATTGTTTCATTTAAACTCCTATTTTATTGAAAAAGTATGGTCCTCTTGTTACTTTTCTTGCAGGGACTGAATGTGAATTTTAAAATAACAAATAATCAATTTGTTTGAAAGTATGCAATGCAATAAATTATCCAAGAATTAGGCTATAAAATATTTCATCACAAAAGTATGCTTTAAAATATTTCACCCTAAAAGTATGCTTTAAAATAATTCATCCCAAAAGTATGCTTCAAAATATTTTCATCATTTGAAAAGTGCACTTTGAAATTATGTCATTGATTGAAATTAATTTGAAAAGTATAAAATAATTCATCGCTACAAGTTCCCATAATCCAAAAGCATTAAGGTTCCCACCTTCACAATCGAAAAAATAATAATTCTCAAATCAACAACCCCAAAGGCTCCTATAAAATTCACAAACAAATTAAATATGTTGCCTCACTAATCGCCGCCATTGCCCATCCCCCATAATGTATGTTTTTATCGTCCTGGCCACTCACAAAATGGTCGAAAAACAATCTCTTAATTGAAACTCCATCAAATTCACATTCATTTCCTCAAACACTAATAACCCCAAACCTAACCCAACCCGAACCATATCCATAATTCCACAATGACCATTAAAAATCATTTCATCCATAAAGTGCTCGTAAAAACATTCACAAAACGAATAAATAAACTCTTCTTTTTATTTGGTTTTTATTTCGCCTGGTTCCTTTATTTTTTAAAGGACTCCAAAGGCTTATACGGATGTGTAGCCAAGGAACCCTGACCAGGAGTAAACAAAATCATAAACATACTCGTTCGTCCTCGTTCGTATAAAAACAACATTTATGATTCATTTTTGTTTTTGGAAGTTTATGTGAGACGGCCAGTTCGTCATCGTCAGTTTTGTGCTCTTCATTTTTATGGCCTACGTCGCCATTTTGAAATGGTCTGCACCGGCACCGCGTTGCCCGCGAAATGAAATTTATGTGTTAACACAAATTCATTTTAACGACTCTCAATGTGTATAAAATGCTTCGCTTGAGAAGGGTTTAAATGCAAAAACAAAAACAGAGAAAATTCTTAATCTAAAAGAGGAAATAAATAAAATCCCAACCGCCAAAGTTGGTTTATGTGAAAAAGACTAAGCATGACCATAACCCCCAAAAACATAGAACCAAGAGCACACTTCCTGTCTGCCTGCGCTGCTCCATCATGCCAGATGATGAAGAGAATGCATAATGAATTACCAGGTTCCTGACATTCTGATCTCCATTCACCATACCCAGTAGCAGCAGCAGTAGCGACTTCGACGGAAGCAGCTTGGGCAGAGCTGAGAGGTAACATCACACAACCGACACGGATGTTTGAACCTTCTAACTTAATATATCAAATCCCCATTCACACAAGTCTTCATTTGCTTGCTTCCACCCGTCTTCCGTTTTTTTTTTTTTTTTTGGGAGGAGGTAAGGTTCGTGGGCAGATGTGAAGTATTCTTCTTGCACAGCCATGTGAAGTGGCCAACACCACTTTGGTTCATGTGCGAAAAGGAGCAGCGTTAGTGGTTTTTGGCCAGAAGATCGAGTTCGGGTTGTATGCGAAATTGTATGTAATTAATAAATGTTTGCAGTGCCCAAGGTACTGTACGAGACGGAGAGAGAGAGAATGAGAGATAAAGTCTAAAGATGGATGTGTCGAAAGTCATTTTTCAAGTTTACTCGTAACAAGTGGCAGACGAAATGTAACGTGAGTTTTTGAAAATTTATATATGTATTTGAGATAATGGGCAACACGGGTTTTACAGGTGTTTGCACTTTGTCGGTTTTGATTTATGTCGGTAGAAGAATGTTTTCAGGCGAAATTAGTGTTTTTGAAATATTACAATCCTTGAGCATTTATACAACCTGTTTTGAGCGGTTTAAGGATCTTTTTCTACTTTGGGTGGATGAGAGGATATTCAAGCCCTCAATTCAAGTCACAAGATTGAAAAGTGTTATCTGATAACGATGTGGCGTCACACACTCTTAGAATTGTCTCATCCTTCTTTGACAAACTTGAAAATCTTCAAAAATCAATTTTCCATAGTTTCGAAGAAACATTCCCACAGCCAAGAGTTTCAAAGTTCCTTCTTTGAAACCCTCGAGAAAACTGACTTTTAACCACATATCCTTATAGACAAACCGCGCGACCAATAGCTTCAGGATTAATAGACTATGATGATGTCTTGCTTGTGCCATGATCCTAACCTCAACTTCTTTGAATACACACGAGTCACAAAGTTGTCTCCTTTTTTTTGACATTGTTGTGTACAGACATACGCATGTCCTTACTGGTTTTGTTGTTCCAAATGAAAATGTGTGTGTTTCTGTATGAAGTAATCCTTGTGGCAGGTTCTATGTCGAAGAAGATGTGATGGAAATCTTTCTTCCAGAAAAACCACTATTATTTTGCTCCCTTTGATACATGGACACATCTATTTTAGCCATAAGATATACTTAACCAAACATAACTTTCGAATGGCCAGACAGGACGACAAGATCTATGTTGCTATATAAACTGGAACACAGGGCAACATTACAAAATATGTTGTGGTACAGAGTGTGTGGCAAAAGTTAATGGTTTCTTTTTTGGTTTGAACACAGAACATGCCTCCTATAGCTACAGGAGGATATTTTTGCATTGTATAAGGACTAAGGACTTAGTTATTGTACTCATTTTGTTTGCAATGTCCGCCTTCGTTTTTTGGGGAATGTTTTACTTTAAGTTTGTGATAATATTATGTGAAAGTGGATATGTTTATGGATTAGAGGCATTTTTGTTTTGTCTTGGTGTTTTCGCATTGTGTCTCACCATATGGGGGCTGTGAGGGCTGTGGACTGGAGAGATTTAGAGGCTCATGTTATCGGAGGTGTTTTTGTGATTAAGTCAGATAAATTATGTTTTAGAAAAGGTCTTTTCATGGCAACAGACAAACCGAAGTATTCAAACAGAAGATGATACTTTTTGTTGTTTTTTCAACAAAGGTGATAATTTGTTTCCTCTTTTTACATTTCAAGTTGATAAATTGAAAGAGTCCTGTGATTTTTTACTTGCGGCACATAGAGTATTTATGGCAAGTGTTGAATTCGTAGAAAAAGTTGAGATTTTGATCAAATATGACATTACGATGACAGAGAAGTCGAAAAAAGTGGGTCCGGTGATTCCGTCCGTCTGTCTTTGTATTACTCCAAAACGGTACATCTCATAGGTAAGGTTAGGTTGAGGGGCTGACAGTTGATGTGGTAACCGTCACACTAAGATCAATACAGATCCATTGGGATATCCGTGAACCGTGAGTATTGCTACTCAAGCTAATAAAAACCTATATGTTCAGTTAATCAAGACATGTGAAGGCATTGACGAAATTCAGAATGTGAGTACCTGGAGTAGTAGTGTTCTTCTAAGTCCCCGAAGAAATAATTGACGAGCAATTTCTTCCTTTGGTGGGAAAGTGCGGGGCAGTGACATAGAAAGTGTGAAGTGTCTTCATGAACCTCCTCGTCACCGCATCCTCTGCATAGATCATCTGAACTGATTCTCATCTTTTTCTTGTGATATCCTTACAGATTGGGTCTGGTGATTATTCTTACAATAGATCAAAGTGATCCCATGTGTATTTGCATAATTTGTTCTGTTCTTTGTTTATTAAAACAGGGTCAGACCTTTTTTGTAGTGCCGCAGGTGTCAAGATGATTCCACCTTTCATCAGCGGTAACAGTTACTCTATTTGAAATTTCTTGCCTTAAGTGACAGGGTGGGATGCTGACTAGCTGAGCTTGGATTACGTCAAGCATTGATCCTAATCTTGCTGATTCATCGGCTTTCTCGTTGCCTGGTTTGTCGCTGTGGCCTGGGACCCAATAGAGACCCAGAACCTTTGATTTTACCTCAGTTGCAGTAATCGCTTTTATTGCCGTTTGGCTATCAATGTAAAAGGTGATATCAGCCCGTGGTATCGCCATCATTAAAACCTGTATAGCAGCTGTTGTCACTGCCAGGACCTCCACTTGGAAGACACTACTGTAGTCTGCCAGCCTAAGCGAGTCGGTTAACTAGAGAGATTCAGAATAGAAGCCTGCACCTACACCAATATCGATCTTAGAGCAATCTATATAGATAGCTATTGATGACTCACTGGATTATGGTATGTTAACTATCCATTCCTCTCTGTTTGGAAAGGCAGCCTGGAATGGTTTGTGAAAATCATGTTCGGGTGTTTTATAGTCTGTAGTAGTACTATGACCCATAACATTATGAAGGATCTGAGCATGTCCTACAAAACTGTTTTTCCAGACTTTAGTCTGACTAAGTCGCATGGCACTTTTAGCTGCATTCTTGAACAAAGAGATTCAGGGGTTTTAAATTGAGGATAATTCCCGCCTCCACAGTTGGAGTGCATCTCATTGCCCCTGTAATGCATGTGCATTTAGCAAGGCAAGATCGTCAGCGTAGGCTATTGTTTTTACTCCACTTGATTTTAGCTTAGAGAGTATGCCATTTATGACAAGAAACCAGAGTAGCGGTGAGAGGACTCCTCCCTGTGGGGTGCCACTGGATGTGGATACTCTCACCCTTTAATCTGCTAACTCTGTATTGATTTGTCTCATCCTGAGCATACACATTATCCACACTTTTACTGCTTTTCCGACCTTGAAGACTCCTTCAATATCCAAGAACTCTGCAAGGGTGTATTTCTTGTCATTCAGTGATTTTTCAATGACACTGACAACAGTATGTAGTGCTGTTTCAACGCTTTTTCCTTTTGTGTAGGCATGGAGAGTACTCCTGGAAAATTCGTATGACAATAAATAAAACAATATTCACGTTTAATTACTCTCATTAATGTTCATTTGAATACATAATTTTTGCACTAAGAAGAAACATGTAATTTTAAATCACACTTTAAATTCACTGTTTAACGAATGTCCTTTCTCACACAGTGAGACTTCCGTTCTGCTAGCGACTTTTATTGATAAAAATGATAAATAACTTTTGTTTTAATTGGATTTTTCATATAATATTTTTAATTTGCTTTTTTTATGTCAATTTCATTTTTATTGAAAACACAATTTACTCCCATTCACCGTTATCGTTCAGTCCTTTGAATCCTTTTTACGTTTTTTTATTAACAAAGAAAAAAAAATCCTTTCAAATATGGTAGTAAACATTAACACGATTTATTATTTTATTCGTTTTGAATTATTGAAATTTTAATCATAATTTCTCCATTTGCACGGACATCAGGACGACACCACGGAAAACTGAATACAAAGGGACGATTTTTGATTGACAAATAAAAATTATTACTTTTTTTTGTTAATAAATAAACTCTCTGTGTTCCTTTGTTGAAATTAATTTTTAATTATTAATTTTTTTGTTTGTCATCAAGGATGTTTCATTTTTTTGGTATTTGTTGACAGATAGTAGTGTTTTTCTTTTTCCTTTGTATTTGTTGGTTTTAACGATTGATGCGGTTAAAATAAATGAATCGCTTTGGACGTTTAATATTTGTCATTTGTGTTTACAATTTTTTATAATAAAAGAAAAAAAAATATCCAGTCAACCGAAATAATTAAAATATTGTCATGTAGACAAAAAAAGCATCAAAATTAATATTTTGTCAAAACAGGTGTCAGGGGCAAAAACAACGTTTGCTGACATATTTTTGATTTAATTAAAAATGTTAAATAAACGATTTTTAAAAAGTTACACATTTTGGTCAGAAAAAACCGCATGAATTAAAATTGATTCGATGAGGCTATGATTGGATAAACAATGACTGATGTCGGGTTTGGGTCTTAAATTTTGAAAAATACGGTTGGCCCTCACCTCAGGCACAACTGATATCCAGTCAGACTCCCTTGCAACAAGTTCTTATAAAAAAACTAGTGTTGACCTAAACTATCGAATTTCAGACATCAAGTCTTGGGATTTTGTCTGTGTTTTCAGACTGTTCTTCAGACATTGGCTTATTTTTTTCTTAGACTTTAACTTTTAACTGGTTTCTTCAAATTTTGACTGTTACTGCGTCGAGAAGAACCCATGGTATGATGACGAATGCGCATAATTGAAAAGACAGACGGAAAATGCATGTTTGCAGATGCTGCAACTGAAAACAAGAGCAGCAAGAGAAGTGTACCGAACAGAAAGGAGAAATGAGAAAAAGTCCCTGAAAAAGACCATCCGCAGTTTCTCAGCTCAACAATCTAGAAGACTCACGGGTCAAGAACAACATCCGACATTTCTTTAAAAGGTCGAAGCAATTAGCTTCTGGTTTTATAACCGGGACACAGGCTCTTCGAAACAGTGAAGGAAACCTAGTCACCGAAGCACAGGGAATTGAAGACGTTTTTAACAGCTGCTGAATGCGCATAATGTCGAGCGAGCTAATGACGAAAGACAAGCAAGACCAGTCAATGAAAACCCAGTCCCAGCCCCCAGCACAAAAGAGGTAGAAAGAGCCATCAAAAAGCTAAAAAATAAGAAGTCCGCCGGGTTGGATGACGTACCTGCGGAACTCTTTAAATATGGAAGAAGTGTTTTGATGAGCCGCATGCACCAGGTCATCAACAAAGTGTGGGAGGAAGGGCATGCATTCTTCCTGACTGGTAGATATGCTCCATATGCGCCATTTACAAAAAATGCGATCCTTTGTCATGCAAAAATTACCGAGGCTTATCCTTGCTTAATGTTGCATACAAAATACTATCCAACGTATACTGTGTCAGCGTCTTACACTGTTCTACAACACAATAATCGGCACAAACCAATGTGGCTTAAGGCTAGGCAGAACAACAATAGACCAAATATTCGCACTGAGGCAAATTCTGGAAAAAGCAACGAATTTCAAGTCGAGACCCACCATCTTTTCATCGACTTCAAAGCTGCTTATGATAGCATATACCGCCAAGAGCTTATAATGGCGATGTCTGAATTCGGGATCCCGAACAATCTGATCCAGCTGTGCCGCATGACGCTAAACAATACGCAGTGCAGTGTGCAAATGGGTAACAGCTCATCCGAGTTGTTTCAAACATGCGCAGGGTTAAGACAAAGAGATGCGCTTTCATGTGATTTCTTCAACATAGTCATGGAGCAGAAAGTGCGCAAGGCAGATGTGAGCACGGAAAACACTATCTTCAACAAATCCACTCAGCTCTAAGGCTATGCGGACGACATAGAAATCATCGGTCGAATCAAAGAGAGCTGTGCTTGAGGCTTCCACAGCGATTGAAGAACAGGCGTAACTCGTTGCATGCATGCGAAGGATGGAAGGCTGCAGAATCTCAGGACGAGATCCATGATAGATTAGGAGCCGGTAAAGTGAGCAAGTAAGTGTCGAGAAAGTTGATGTTCCCTTCATACTCTTAAACAACATATCCTTTAAATCTTAACGTAAACCTTTTTTTTTTGGTTGATAGATTATTATCTTTTGGACACAAAAACCAGCCGAAACAAAGGATTTTCTAATCCAGTTACTCGATTTATTGAACCTTGCAAAATCCTCTCCAAACGACACAAAAAGATGTAAATTTCAATTCCATACGACATTCCGATATTGCCATTGAAATACCATCAGTCAAACATTCCGCCACGAGGTTTCGACAAAATCCCAAAGCATCCAAATCAAGTGTGTTTTTTTTTTCGTATTTTTATGCAGTGCAGATGAACATGCAAAAACGAAAAAAAAAGTTTTGAAACTCGCGAGAAGACCGAGGTACATGTTTATAACCCTTAACATGGCACAACTGGTGTCCTTTGTTTGCGGGTTGTCACAAAATTCAAAAAGAGGAAAAAAAACTCCTTCTATCCCTTTCTATTCGAAAAACAAAAGCTTCAAGTTGTATTGTTTCAAATGCCCAGGATATACGGGCTCATTCGAATATGCTATCAACCTCAATTTTCTGCGACATTCTTCACTGAAGCGACTCCCCCGTTGATAGCATTTTAGTTCCATTTGGGAGTACCTACCTATGTTTCGTTCTTTTTCTCTTTTTTCGGTTTTATCTCTGCCCCCGTGAGTTGAAACTTTGCATGTTTTTGCAAGGATCCAAAAAAGTACAAATGGAACTGAGTCAAAACCTATTCCACCGTAACGTAACACAGATGACATAAATGAATAGACCAACCAAAAGTCCTTATTTCTTCCTTTTTTTTGTTGGTTGAGCTTCTCTATCGTCGACGTCGCGACTAAAACATTCCTCTTCTAGCCAGAAGCGGTATATGTCATGTTTGGGGCTTTCCATTCGTAAAAAAAAAGAAAAGAAAACGAAGAAATGAAAACAGAGAGAAGGAAAAATATGGAAGATTGGAGACAGCTAGCTTGGGAACTCTTATATGAAACACTCCTAAGGGAGCTAGCCGTCCTTTCTAAATCGCTCGCGTATGTAGTTCGCATTGCTGCATTTTGACAATGTAATCGTAGAAAACTGCTGGAACAGCCGACAGCAGAAAGATGTGGCAGCTGCTGTTTCTGCCACTGACTGAAGCTTATCAACTCGGGAGGGAAAAAACTTAGAGCGTTTTTTTTTTGAACATTTGAAGGTCCTTATGAGAAAATTATTAGTCGGGTTTCTTTGACAGCGTGTTTTGACTTCAATAGTAGATCTAATTAGCCAACCACAGCACCACGCCGTCAAAGGACCTTCTTCTATTTTTGATGATACCATTTCATAACTGTTGAGTCTGTGTTTGCAGATTCCTAATTGGAATCCAACTCCGACGCGACTATTTTGATGAGAAGAGAAGTCCTTTTTTTGTGAATAAGTGTCCTTGGGTTTTCTTTAACGAAAATGATCAGTGTAGGGACAAGAAGGACCCAACAAAGTTAATCCCCAATTTAAAGCATATACACACTCCAGAGATGTGTAATCATTGCAAAGTCCTTAGGGGATTTTCATTCATTTATTTCGACTTTGCAACAGGTTTGGGTTTTTCTTCTTAAACTTTGTGTAGTTATACTGTCCGACGTCCCACGTCCAATGAATGTTTGTTTGTTTGTTCTTTTTTGTTGGGACAAGGACGATGCGAAATAACATCTATCTTTATCTAAATCCCCGCTGGGATATGTGTCTTTGGAAGTTTTCGGTTGCTTTTGCACTTGAGAAGGAAAAGAAGTTTCAAGTTTATCACTTGATTTTGCTCTTTCAGTTGTGGGATTATGAGATGCTTCTACAGCGGGGGAGTAAAAGTATCAAAGGCGTGTGTTTCTTTAAATAAAATGAACATTATTAGATATTTATTTATTAATTTTGCCTTAGACGGAGAAAAAGGATACAGTCGCTGTGAATGAGAGGGACTTTTTTGACAAGAACTTTTTATTAATTTTGATTGCATACTTAGTAGCCATTTTATATGAATATAGTTATCCTTATCATCTCACTTTGATGTGCTTAAGCTTTCCAGAAGAAGTTTACGCTGAACCTGATACAGCAGGCAATAGCTCAGGTCGAACTACAGGTACTAATACGACCCCTGGTGGCACGTGAAACAGAAAGTATTATACACGACATATACAAACTATCATTGCAACCCTTTACCACTGATGGAGGGAAGCCTGTGACGAATGACCGGCTCCCTGCTGCTGCTCACTACCGTCTGTGTCAAAATATTATTCTTTTCAATGTGGTTTAGTTTCTTCTCCCTCCATGGGGTAAGCATTGACGTGACGGAGGGGGTTACGTTGACTACTACTAGAAGCTTAGAGCTATGCGATCGCGAAGCTTGTTTTCGCAGAAGGGCTTCCAATGATCGACAGGTCGAAGCGGAGTAGGCTGTTGCTTCTAATTACCCCACAACGAAGGAGTGTTCCCACCAAGGCACTCCCGACGAACGACGACAGCGAAACCATTTTTTAGGAATCAAAGGGGCATCTTCAGTTCTAGTTAGGCTGAACTACTTGGTGAACACCTTTACGGGCTACTTCGACAGGCAGTAAAAGGAGCAGTTTTTCCGGCTCTTGCACTTGGAGTCGGTTGTACGTCGGGGTGACTTCCCGACTACATAGAAAAGCATCTAGTTGCGAAGCTACAAAAGGCATCGGACACAGACGGATATACTGATGCCGAACCAAGCTCTAATATGCTGGGTTTCAAGCAGCCACCAAAGCGAAAAACCTGGAGAATATAGGCAGGCGCACGAAGCCAAGCAGGAAGCATACAAAGCGCGCGCTGTTGCTCGTGAGCTCTAGGTAGGAAGGTAAAACAGCTTCATAGTAGAATCGCAGTCAATTATGGGGACTTGGAAAGACCGATTCTGAAGACTGTATAACGGCGACAACGAATAAAATCCCGCCGTCAGGCAAGAGCCTTTCAACGGACACAATGATAGAAAAGAATTCCGTGAACCCGACCTAGAAGAAGTGAAAACGGCAATATCAAGGCTGAAATTCAACAAAGCCGCTGGTTCCGATGAATGAAACCTCAGCATTGTTTGTCCGATCCTAAAGAAGGGAAATCCTCTAAACTGCGCCAACTTCAGAAGAATCAGCCTACTTAACATCGCCCACAGGATCTTCTCTGCCGTTGTATGTGAACGTCTGAAGCCTTTCGTCCACAATCTGATTGGTCTTTATCAATGTGGCTTCACACCAAGAAAGTCAACCATCGACCAAATTTTCACTTTGCGGTAGATCCTGGAAAAAAAACTATGAACTCCAAATCGATACCCACCACTTTTTCATCGATTTTAAGGCATGACAGCATCTACAAAGACGAGCTGTATAAAGCTATGCCTAGTTTTGGCACCCCTGCCAATCTCATTCGCTTGTGCAAAATGACGATGGAGAACTCACGCTGCGCCATCAAGGTTGGCAACTAGCTTACGGAATCTTTCGATGTCAAAAAAGGATTCAGACAAGGCGATGCACTGTCATGCGATTTCTTTAACATCGTTCTTGAGAACGAGTGCAAAACTCCACCGTCAACACCAGAGGCACTATCTTCCAAAAGTTCGTTCAACTTCTCGCGTACGCCGATGATATTGATATAATGGGAAGAACACAGCGTGATGTCAATGGCGCCCTTGTGAGAATTGAGACAGGAGCGGCAAAAATGAGTTCAGCAGTAAATGAGGGAAAAATGAATCATATATGCTGTCTGCGAGGAAGGACACCCAACACCAACGGACGGTTCGGGCAGAACATCCGAATGGACGCATACAACTTTGAGGTTGTAGAGAAGTTTGTCTACCTAGGCTCAGCTATAAACACGGGCAATAACACCAGCGCCGAGATCAGACGAAGAATAACTCTGGGTAATTGCTGTTTCTATGGGCTAAGAAAGCAATTGAGTGGTAAAGCCCTCTCTCGTGCAACTAAGGTAAAACTGTCAACATCGGATGAATGTGCCTTAGGCTGTTTCGATAGGAAAGTTCTTCGGGTCGTCCTTGGCCCTGTGCGCATTGCTGGGGAATGGTGAAGAAGATACAACAGCGAGCTTTACAGGTTGTACAACGACATGGACCTAGCCAGAAGGGTCAAGGTCGAGAGACTCAGATGGCTCGGTCATCTAAAGCGGATGGACACCAATGTTCCGGCCCGGAAAGCCTACGACACTATTCCCGAGGGACGTAGTAGCAGAGGAAGACCGCTACTCAGATGGCGCACCCAGGTGGAAGAGGAGTTCAATCAACTTGGAGACAGCTAGCTAGGGACCCATGAGGCCAAACTCCACATCGGACCATAGTGCCATCTTAAGTAAGTTAGTTAGTGTTTCTACCACACAATTTATCTACCACGGTTTTACTTTCCTCTTGTTGTGTTGAGTTTCTACTCCACGGCGAACTATTATCTTATACCCATGGCGGACTATATCTATCATAACTTAATGCAGGCTGCCTTATGCTTTTTCGGGTGCTGACTGAGTGTGAGTTGTATTTCGCAAACAGTAAAATTGTATGCGAAGAAATTGTGTCGGCAGGATGCATAATTCTAAGTCATAACATTTTATGTAGAGGAAACGGAAACCCGATTGCGGTGCGGTGCAGCGATCAGGAGGATTTTTGCTTGTTTCTAATTGATTTTTTTTTTATTAAATCACAAAATGTTGTTAAATCCTTTAAAGCAAGCAATAAATCAACCTCTAACATTTTTGTCCTAATCACTTCGCAAATTAACAAATGCAATTTAATTATTCGAGCTTAAAATGTCCATACATACTTAAAAAGCGCATAATTTATCTGCTATTGGAGTACATACCTGAAAAAAAAGGAAACGAAAATTGGGTTAGCAAAAAAATTTCATAAATTGAAACAGAAAAAAAAAACAAATGATAATCCGTAATATCCCCAATTACATAACGAAATAATTTTTTGTCCTATCAATTTCCATTCCTGTCAACATTAAAATCCAAAATTAATTCTAATTTCGAAATTTAAATACTTTGCATTATTAATGTGCACTGGGAATCTAATGTACTATGAAAGAATTATGATGTTCAAGCGCTGTAGCTGTAGTTGTACCTAATGGTCATCCATTAAAAAACTAACACAATCGACACAAAAAGCCACTCGAGACAAAACAAATATTCAATTTCCGTACAAACCTACACACTTCGATAAACCGACACAGTTGAACAAAAAAACAAAAAAATCGCTTATTGTGAACCAATACGAAAATTGTAGCCAACGACATCAATAACAATTGTGTCCATCGAGGGGGTTTGGCGGATTGACATGTGGGCGGCGGCATGGCAGTGATGGTATGAAATGAACGTCAACATATTTTTAATTGCTTGCTAAACGATTTATCGATAGAATAAACAAACTCATACACACACACTTCCGGTAGATGTCAATTTAACAAAAATGACAACAGCAAACACCACTTCCGGGCGCGAAGAGTTTTGAAATGAAATGGAAAAAAGGTGGGAGAGGGAGAAAAAACAGAAAAAAATAGACACCAGTGAATCGCGAAAGTCGCAATGGCAGCTTAACGAAGTGACAGTGAGGTGAGCAAAAATACTCTGGAATTTCAAAATTCAGCGAAATATTTGTTGACGACTTAACTTATTTGAAAACACTTTAAGCTAAGTTTAATGACGAAACTTCTTATGAATCTTTAAATGAAGAAATATTTTACGACGAAAACTGTGCACCCTACTGTTGAAAATTCAAAAATCATAAAAATATAATTTCTGTCAGTGAGCGGCTCTTAAGCTAAACAAAAAAATGTAAGCTGTCATGACCACTGACAAAAACCGTACCAAGACTCACCTCTTAGCCCCCAATTAGCAATTACGCATGAGATTGAAAGTGGTAATTCAATTATCATTAGACCTCCGAAACCTCCAGCTTTTGATTTCGCTTGACTGGCTGTCGCCATCACCTCTGTGCTGCGGTTCTCAGTTGCTTACGGTAGTCATGACAGCCACCACCAATGACAAGCTGTCTAACTCGTCGTCGGCATAAACATCCCCAGCTTTGATTGGGGCCTGACAAAGGCATAATTCCAATGTCTATGAGAGAATGAGTCGAGTTCGAGTTGCTGAGTGCCTGTGATGATGATGATGATGGCTGATGCGATGGATGGCGGTAATTAAAATCCAAACATTTAGTGTCAAAAATTTTGAATCGATTGAAATTTTGAAAGACTAATTACCGCCATAGAAGTTAATGCCATTGCAATCAGGCTAAATGTCAAAATATTAAGGATTTGGCAGCCAGTGAGCGTGTGGTTGCAAATAGCCGGGTTGATGTATGATTGAAATTGTTCTGGTGCGGGGATGAATTTGAATGCTTAAAGGGTTTGAAGTAAAACATACAAAGGGGATAGGAGTGATAAGGATAAGTGATAGTAGTTGTGAAGAATTAGTGAATTATACGAAATTAGAAATTTTCTTTAAGATTGACACAAAAAAGTATTGGCCCTAAATCTGTCCCCTTAGGTACTCCAGAATAAAAGCAAAGATTTCGCGAATTTTATTAAAGTGATACCAGTTGTGAAGAACTAATGAAACATACGAAAATCGAAATTTTCTTTAAGATTGACACAAAAAAGTATTGGTCTTAAATCTTTTCCCTGAGGTACTCCATAAGAAAATCAAAGATTTTGGGATTGTATTAAAGTGACTTTAGGTAAATCATCTTTCTGGGATAACTTTTCTTCCTCCAAAGAACCAAAGATGTCAGAAGGCTCAAAAAAAAAAAAAAAACAAGCAGCAAAAAAAAAACTTGTTTCCGCACGATTGCATCCTGTCGCGACACATATAGGTCCTTTTCAGCTTTAAAAGAAAAAAAAAAGAAGAATCAACCCAAAAATCACATCAAACTATGACAGCAGTATGAGAATTGCATCAGAAATGCACGAATGCTCACAGTTTTTTGTGATATGGCACACACGAAAGCAATTTTTGTCTTGTCATGCATCAAATCTCTTCGGTCTCATTCCCATGAAGAGAAGAGTAACCGAAAAACCACTTAGTTTGAAGCATGTATCATCATTTCCATCTTCGACGATGACGACGAAGCCATCATTCGTTGGTTGATGTTGTCGTTTTGCTCAAGTTATAGTCAGAGGATTTCTTCGAAGCATCCTTTTTCCGCGAAAAGGTTTTTTTTTTGTCTCCGATTTTTGTCTTCTGAGAAAACTCATAAATGGAAAGCAACACGAAATTGAAAAACCCTTTTATCTGAAATGTTGAATCCTTTTTCGTTTGAATGAGACAAGGATGTTTTGGCGAAATTTTGACTCAGTGATCATTTGGCGAAAATTAAATTTAAAGCTACCCCAAAACTTTCTTCCTATTTCTTCAAAACAAACAACGGCACACACACCTAACCCAATTAAATGTATCAAAACAACTTTTTTGTTCTTCCAACAATGCTACGTCCTACGTGCTGAGAATTCACTTTGCTCATCTTAAAACAGAAAAAGAAAATCCATAAACCAATACCCTTTCAACTTCCACTTCGTGACTCTCACCACAATCAAATTAATTCTAGGTGTGTACCTTTGATTCATTAACAATTTGATTAATCCTTAAACTAACTGCTAACTTAAATTACCACACTAATACTATCTTAAACTCCACACCAAATAAACACACGTCCTTCGCTCTCTAAACAACAAAATTTCATCTAAACATCCCGACAAAGTTTAAATTGAAAACATCACAGCATAAAAGTTGCCAAAGGTATGTCTCTCTCTCTCTCTCTCCCACTGTCTATAGTTGCAGGTTAGGAAGGAAACTTTGTTTGTTGTGTGTACATTTTGTTCAAACTCATAACCACTGTCTTAAAAAGAACATACATTCACCCACCCCTCCTCCCGGAAATTAGGAAGGAATAATGCTCATCCTTCCGTCTTCTATTCATTTGTACACGTACCTGCCGAGCTAACAATATTAAATTTCTCATCATTAACTTTGGGGTCGTTCCCCAGCTCTCACCTGCATAACTCCACTTGTCTTCAAATATTCATTTATCGTCTTCAACGCGAATCTAAGAGCTACAAGGGTACAAGGTTCGATGTCAACACTCTGTGTCCTTATCGTCGTCGTAATTCTTGTTGAAATAGTTGAAATTGATTAGTTGTTGTCACCAACTTGATTACTTTCCCTTTTATTGTGCTCTTTGTCTTTGAGTGAGTAAGAGAGAAAGGGACTCAAAGTCTCATTAGTCACAGAAGCAGAGGTAAACACAATTCAGTTCGACAATTCGGCAATTGAGAGACAATTCTTGGGTATAATCTTTGCATTTCGGACGAGGAACACTTCTCTTCTTCATTTTCATTGTCTTGAGCTTTGCGACAAAAGCAAATGAGTCGGTTCTGAGTCTCGAAAGCATTTTGTGAGTTTTAATTAAAACAAAAATATTTAATAGGAACGCGCTAGAGCTCATGAGTGGTGCATCAGTTGCTGATGCTGTTGTGTTGGAGGTAACTACAACCATGTATGTGATATTCGCACGTTGGCAAACTTTTGCTAATTAAGACGAAATGAAGAGTGAAAGGGTTTGAGTCGCACGTAAGGAGAGAGTTAATTCCACTGTTGGCACTTCTGTCGTTTAATTCAGTTTGAGTGGTGCGGTGTTGTTTTAGAGGAAGAAGGACCAGAGAGTGTACTTAGAGTATTTTCATTTTTAGGGACTAGTTTGGAGAGAATTTATAAAATTAGCAATTTTTTTTTTTCATAATTCACACCCAGATGAGGAGCTTTTTATGCGCATACTATGCCAGAAACACAGTGAGAACATTTGAAGGAAGAGTGCAGAGGGGGTAGGAAAGGAAGTGTCAATGTACATTGGTCTTGAACTCCTGAAGAGAGTTCCACATTCGCGTAGTACGGCTAGAGAATGTTTCTCTATGCTTTAAAATGGATCCAAAAATGAGCAGTAGAGCAAGACCCCAAATCTGGTGGAACACAGAGGCACAGAGAGGACATAGGTACTAACCTTTCTTGCGAAGCTAGGGACAATGTTGGTGTTGACTTGATGACCTCGTTGGATGAGGCCAGGGTCTTCCACGAATTTCAGGACTTTGGTCTGGAAAGGAAATCACCTTTCAAATTGGTTCTCTTTTCTTTTGGGTTCAATCAAAATTCTTATGAATTTAAATTTCCCAAAGGATTCTGCCTCAACTCAACAATAGTCCTACCAGCCAAATGGAAATCCTTTTTAGTTATTAGATTTTTGAATTTCAAAAGAAAAAGGACAACAAAAATGACGTTTCGAAGACAAAAACAAGAAAATTAACTGCTATCTCTTCGCAAAATGGTCAAAAAGTCCTTCGAGGATATAAAAATGATCGATAAATTCACATCTCCTACTAAGAAACGAGGAAGAAAAAAAGGAATAAGATTCGGATCACGTCCTTGCAGACTGTGACAAAAGCAAAGAAAAATTAAAAATATTCCACTTCTCCTTCTTATTTTTGTTGCATTTTTGCCTGTGTGTGTGTCTCAGTAGAAAAACAAGGATATTCTTTTTAAGACGACTAATTGCTTTGGTTAACCCATCGTGATGCTTTTATTGGCATCGCCTTAAACCATACCCAGCTGGTCGGTGCGGTTATCATTTGACTACATTCCCTTCAATTGTTTTACTATTTCTCATGTCCTTGCTGTCACGAAATAGAAGGAAAAAGAGAAGATAATAAATTTAGGTGTAGATGTCTGTATGCTCCTGCTGTGTGGTCAATAAAACAATATGGAACACATTAAAACACCACCAAACACGATTTTGATGCTGATGATAAAAGCCGATATGAATATACTTTTCTGCAGATACACACAAACAAATTCTATCATGTCCTGCTAAAAGCGAAAATAGAAAAGGACTTTATTCGTTTTGCCACCCCATGTGGAAATCTCAATTACCATCCTTAGAGCTAGAGAAAATAAGATCACGTAAAAGGGATTTTCTTTTGATATACCTTCTTCCTAGAAGTGCAGACAAAAATTACAAGGACGAATCCCTCCTTAAAGGAATCCCATCCAGCAACTTTAATATCAGCAAAAGAAGCACGCAAAAACTGCAAAATCATCTCCAATAGCGACAGACGAAAAAAAAAAAGAATAAAATAAAATTTCAAATTCATTAATTCAATTTTTTGACTTTTAGTTCTTCCTTTTTTTGAGAGCAAATACCAACACACAAATAACAAACAAAAAATACCTTTTTTCTATGAAAAGCACGCAAGCCAGGGGGGGGGGGTCCCCATCCCTAAATGCCGATGAATATTGATTTAAATCAATTTAAAGTGCCAGCAGGCAAAAGATAAGAAAACACCAACAAACGGCAATGACAAGGACGAAGACGACGAACAAGGACAACGTTGAAAAAGAAGAAAAAAGAGACAGATCTCTTCATCCTCTTTTTCTCTGATTTTTGGTCCTCCTCCTCGGGGAGATTTATCATCTGAAGAGTTCTTCCTTCGGCGCCTAATGAAAGATTGCTCCTTTCGGACATTCTCCTATTAAAAATTTACACTCGTTTCTGTTTCTTTATCAGTTTTATTTTTTCGTCTACCAAGTCACGATTTAGTTCTTTTTTTTTTGTTGCTTTTTCACTTGAGGCATGTGCGCGCACTTCTAGCGCCAGAATCCGAAGGATATTCTCGGGACTTCCTCTTTTTGGTTGCTTAAATAATCATGAACAAGAAAAAAAAATCGTTTTCTCGAATTTTTTGTATATCCATCATGAATGAGGGGACTAACACTCATCAGAATACAGGACCTCTTTTTTTTTCCTTTTTGGTGCACTTGCTGGCTCCTATCCTATCACAAGAAGAAATCTACATTTTTATTGAGCAAAATTTATTCAAACTGCAAGTTCGTGATGAATCCTTATCAGGAATAAAAAAAAATCTCCTTCGAATATGAAGTCTGATAACTTCAAAAAAAAGGAGGATAAGGATAAGGATCAATCTCTCATGAGAGGGATTTGGATTTTGTACAAAGGCAAAACAGCAAAAAGGGATAAGTTTTCGATTTTACTTTTTGAATCAAATGAGATGAACTTCCATCTTTGTTTCAAACAAACTTAAAGTTTTCCAAGGATAGCCTTATCCTGGAAGCAAGTCAGAGGCATCAAGTTCTCTATAAAACGCCAGCGTTTGCTATTTTTATGTGTTGGTCTTGGAAAGGGTTTTCTCCGTTGTTTCAAAGGATGTAAGCTTGTCATGTGTTATCGAACATTAGATACGAAGACACTTAAATGGATTGAATATTGCCATTGTAAAGGGCTTTCCTTTAACTACTGGCGAAGGAGATGGAGAAAGAGAAAAGCCATCAATCGATTAAATGAGCAACAGGGAAATTCATGGAACTGTTCTACTGCATATTGCATCATGAATTTGTGGGTGATGACAGGATAAATGAAAAAAAAAACGTTAGTTCGAAGGACTTCAATCGTTTGCCATTCAGATCGGGAGGTCGAAGGACGATAAGAATGACTGATATTTCATGCCAGCACTGTAATTTAAGGGCAGTAATCCGAGTCGTTTGCGAACAAAAACATTGAACTCCTGCGTGTCGGACAGTGCTTACAATTTGTTATCCTTTTGAGCTTCGTGAAATTTAATTTTTTGTAGTTTGAAACGTTGAAGGACAAAAGAAAGTCATTCGATCCGAGATTCCCGATGAATTACAGAGTTTAAGGGAAGTTTAAGAATTTCTCCAGATTTCAGCGCAAATTAACAATGTTGTTGAATTTTTTTCACTACCAACCTGTGCTCATCACTCACCAAAATGTACCTGTTTGTGTATGCATCAGCAAGTGCCTTGTTTTCAATATTTTTCACGGTAATTGGGACAATCTCATGCCGAGATACCGTTCTCTTCATGAAGGTGAAATTGTACATCTTTTGCGAGGCCAACAGACAACAGATAAATTACACAGAAACACACCTTTGCTCCGCTCTACTCCACACCACTGTCGTGATCCGAAACTATGACAACCCTATAGGGATATGACAGCAGTCCAAGGACGAAGAGAACGATAAGAAAGAAATTACCCTCGAAAGGATAATGAGATCTTGGCCCTGTTAGAAAGTAGAAGACTTATGGCAAATGCTCGACAGTGCTCGCAAAGATAAAGTAAGACAGTCCTTGTGCGGGTCTCTAAAACTGCTGCACACAACTTATCAAACGAAGCAGCGAAAGGATTGTTGCCATCTCAAGAAAAAGTGGAAGACTTCCGTTCGACAAAAAAAGAACAGTGGAATTATCACAACAAAGCACAGAACACCGAAGATGTGGGATGGTATGAGTGAAGAAACCGAAAGTAGAAAAAAGGATTTCCACGAATTGAGGCCAAAGTAAGGAAAGGACAACAACAACGGAAAAAAAATAAGAAGGATATAATGAAAAAGTGCAATTCTCTTTTCTGATGTTGCAACAAGGTTGCTGCCATAGTGGCTAGAAGTTCAGTCTTCCAGCGTGTAGACTGTTGACTATACTAACTGGATGGAAGCACACACATTTCATTTCTAGAGTTGGTCCTTTTGTTTTGTTTTTAGGGCATTAGGGTGGCTTGGTTGGTGTTAAAATTAAAACGACTGAAGAGTGTTGATGTTGTGATGTGGTGGTGTTCTTGTTTTCTCTCTTCTTTTATTTCTTTTTCTTCTAATTTTATCTTCATTCTTATGAGTCAACCATGGCCGGATACACCACTATGTCATTAGTTTCATTTGCACCCAGCGAGAGAGTTGGATGAACGAACGAAAAACCAAAATAAAAACAAGAAACAAAAATTTAATGAGAAATATTAAGAATAGCGACCACAACAATTTGAACTCGGGTAAATTAATGTTGGTTTTAATGAGCAGATAAAGTTAGTCAGCATTGAATTATGTTGACAGAAAATATAAAAAATGTGTTGGGGGTAGTTCCAGGACTTCCTGCTTCGAGGTTAATTATACAAAAAATTCAAAAACCATAATTAGGGAATTTTCAAGCGAATACGAAAGGAATTTTTCAACCAGATTTATTTGACTTTAGTTCGGATTTCTTTTTATTTAGAATTTGAAAACTGATTTTAGATTTTTCCATAGATTCTTGCTATTTTTACAATGGCAATACAGTCCTTTCCTGTATTTTCCTTGTTCTACACACTTGCTAATTTAATTTCGACGTATAGGAGAATTTGCACAGGAAACAAATGATAAAAAGTTGCGGAGAAAAAACGGAACCTTGAGGTACACCAGAATTTACATGTTGTTTGACTTTGAGCTTGGGTTTTGTTTTCGGGGACTGAGATTTTGTTAGTTACCTACTAGAACCCATGTACTTACTTACTTAATGTGGCGCTACGTTGTGGACTTGGGCCTCAATCAACAGTTTCCGCCAGCCAGCTGGGCCCTAGCTAGCTGTCTTCAGTTTTTAACTCCAAGTTGATTTTTCCACTTGTGTGCTCCACCTGAGTCGCGGTCTTCCTGTTCTTCTGCGTCTCTTGGCTCTTGGGAACAGTGTCGAAGGCTTTCCGGGCCGGAGAATTGATGTCCATCCGTCCTGAATGCCCGAGACATCTGAGTCTCTGGACCCTGACCCTTCTGTGTAGGTCCATGTCGTTGTATTTCCTTCTCCATTCCCCATCAATGCACACGGAGCCAAAGATGACCCGAAGAACTTTCCCTTGAAGCAACCTAAGACACATTCATCCGATTTTGTCAAGGTCCATGCTTCTTTACCATACAGCAGGACTGCGATGATGACGGTGTTGTTTAACCCTGATTGCTCGAGAGAGTGCTTTTATATTTAATTGCTCTTAGCCCAAAGAAACAGCGATTAGCAAGAGTTATTGGAATTGGAAGACTGTTTCTTCGTCTGATCTCGACGCTGGTGTTATTGCCCGTGTTAATAGCGGAGTCTTCGTCTAAGACAACATATACTTCGTTTTACCCTTATTTTGCCGATTCTGTCTCAATGCGCTATTGACATCACGCTGACTTTGTCTACCAAAGATCCGCTATGAATTCAGACAACGACACCAGCGCTATATTCAAACGAAATATCATTCATGATAACCGCTGATCAAAGTCAGTAAGAAGGCAGTAGAGTATAGTCCTTTCTAGAGCAACGTCATATGCTAATAAGGGACCCCAGGGTGAAAGTTTTGATTTGCTTCAAGAGAAAATCCTTCGAAATTTTTGAACAGGCTGTACAACGCAACAGATCCAGCCAGAAAGGTTAAGGTTCAACAAACTTAAAGCTGGATCATACAGAGCTAATGGAAAATAGTAGTCTTCCCCATAGAGTCTACAAGTTTTACCCTTAATGACAATACCGAAGAATAGAACAAGGCCGCGCCTCATGCGGAACACACTTGTGTAAGAGGAACTCATTCAAGTTGTTCGGTTTACTAGGGCTTCTGGTCCGACCTTGACTGTACAGGGGTGTTGAATAACGAGATCTTAGTGGGTTATTTTTTCTTCATTTTCTTTGTCAGGAATTTGGAACCTCACGGAGACATTTTGTCACAATGAACGCACTGCTCTTATGAGAAAACTTGCGAAGGCACTTCCTTTTACTTTCCTTATTATCGTTTCCGCTCTTAATTTGTTTTCACAAATAAAATAAAGAATGTACGCACATGCAACCCATTACACGCTCCATTTTAAGTTGTTAAAATTTATTCCTTCTCAAGGATATAACGATTGTGCATAATTTCTTTGATAGTATAGTTACCTACTTTTCTATTTAGTCAGGGAATTTTTTTTTCTTTTCTCTTCAAGAGCCCTTTGAAGAATTAATATTATTTTTTTTTTTTTTATTCACAAATCTTCAAAGTGCATCAGAGCAAAAGTTGTCTCAAAGAAGGACTAGTTTTACTTCTTTCCTGTTCTTTATTCCACTACTTTTTTTTGTAGTTTCCATTTCTAGTCGTCAAATTGCATAGAAGATGACGACGACCGACTGCGAGACGCCGGCATATTTTCATTCCATATTCCTTTTTTTTTAATAGAACGGAAAGTGAGTTGTTGACAAAATAAATAAATGAAATAAAAAAATAAGTAGAACTACTTTCGTTATTTTAATGTAGTCCATCAAGCCCGACAACTACTACTTAGTGCGATGGGAGCCGACTTGCTGGTAGATGTCAATTGGCCATTGACAATGTTGTTTCAATTATTTTGATATGATCTTAGAAATTGCAACCGAATTCATAATTATCTTATTTTAAAGTGGATTGTGGTTCACTCAATTTTCGAGTGAATTAGCCATAATTTAATTTTTTTTTCATTCATAGTTTTAAGTGCCTATTTGCCTGTTGTTACATTTCGGCCTGATGGATCTTCCAGTCTTCCAGGAATTATTAGCTCACTAAAGTGAGTCGTCTTAAAGGAACAACTATTCAAGAAAACTTGAACTCTGTTGCCACTCATGTAATGTTACTTTTTAGTCTTATACCTTTGGTATATGGTACATAGGGTAGGTGGAAATGGCTATGGGTTAGCAAAGATGTATGTTTCGCAAGTATAATCCTATAGATAATGTAGTATTATTCACCCACACTACGGCCTATTATCTCATAGTGCCATTTAGTTTAGGAGGGCAAAAGCCACTTTGTAATATTGAGGTATGAGATCATTGTCTCTGATCTTGAATTCTAAGAATTCTTCAATTCCTAAGTGGAGCGCTCTTTTCCTAGCCAAGGCCGGACAATGGCAGGGAAAGTGTGGGACTGTGTCTTTTTTCAGCCTTGTCCTCACAGCAACGACAGAAGGTGTAATACGTATACCCAATTTTGGCGCATAGTCCCCTATAGGCCAGTGCCTTATGCACGTTGCAACAATCCTGGATATGTCATGCCTTGGTTTGGAAATTAAATTGATTGATTTGGGTTTGTTATAGGCAGGCCAGATTTTCCTAAAGTTTGCTTATGATGTCAGAATATTGCCCGTCACAACTCCAAGAGGAGCATATACTCTCACCGCCAATGAGTTGTAAAGGGCTAATCCTTGCCCAGCTAGCTCGTCTGCCTTTTCATAGCCCTTATGGCCCGGTATCCAGATTAGAGTAACTCTCAGGTCTAGTTTCTTGAGCGCCTCTCTGCATTGCTGGACCAATTTAGAGGATGATAAAGCTGAATCAATGGCCTTAATAGCTGCCTGGCTATCTGTTAGAATAGCTTCATTTTTGTTCTGTTGGATATTTCTAAGGGCTATACAAGCTTCATTTATCGCTTACAATTCTGCCTGGAATACACTGGCAAAGTCAGGAAGTCTATAGAATTTTGAAATGTTAAGACATTCACAGAAGACACCTGCACCAACACCGCATTCCAAGATAGTCTCAAGATACTGCAGGACACCTGATATTTAATGAAGAGGTCAATCAGAAGAAGATCCATGATGACGTTAAGTGCATCTGTTGGACAGGACCTAATTGCCCCTGATATCCCTACACAAGCAATTCTCTGCACCCTTGTTAGCTTGTTTACGATGTAAGATTTTTGCGAGCGGGTCACCAAACAACAGATACGTAAACAAGTATCGGTCTTACAACCGCTGTGTGTGTCCATGTCCACTAACTTGATAATTTTTGTCTGGAGGCCCCATTTTTTGCCGAAGGTTTTGTTGCAGGCGTTCTTCAATGTTAAGCTTCCAGTTTAATTTGGCGTCTAGTATTATGCCCAGTTTTTTAGCACTGGAAGACAAGGTTAATCATTAGCCGTTTAACCTAGGTAGAGTGAAGGGTGGTATTTAGGTTTTAGTTGTGAAAAGCATCAACTCGGTTTTGTTGTTGCTAACACCTAGTCCACAGCTCGCGGGCCACGTGCTTACTTTCTTCAAAGCCATAGTAGTGATTTCAAGGATCACGCTTGGAAATTTTCCGGAAACTAGAATGATCAAATCATCGGCGTACGCAACCGTTTACACTCCACTACTCTCGAGTGTCAGAAGGATGCTGTTCATGACCAAAATCCATAAGCGAGGAGACAGTACTCTACCTTGAAGTGTTCCTCTGCTGGCATATTTGCTACACCTTGAATATCCTAACTATGATTGAATCCTACTGTTACTTAGCATGGATGTCATCCACCGTATAACGTAGTTCTCAACACCGAAGGGACACGGTTTAGTAAGAGGCAACATTTAAAGATACTTTCAAGCCGTAGTACTACTAGTTCGAGCTGGCAGTGTTCCATCAGGGCCTGGAGATTTGCATGGTGAGATAGTTTTAACAGCCCAGACTATACTTTCTCTTAATATAAGGGCGTTAACATGCTCTATGGAGGTTGACATGTTGGCAGTCAAATTAGATTCGGGTGGTCCTTCTTCACAACCTGGAAAGTGTACATTCATTAGTAGCTCTAACGTTTTCATTGGAAATGGATGCTGGACACTTCCATAAGGTACATATAAAATTGTGCATGTCTCAAAATCTCGAAAAAAAAAAAATAGAGTTCCCGATCGGTTAAGGCACAATTAGGTTGGGATAGAGTCTCCGGCTTGGCTAAGGCACAATTAGGTTCTTAGCCCTTGCTAAAGAAATCACTAAAACGCTCCACTTGCAAATGTTTGGGTTTATGCTAAATCCGCTCATGCACACGAGACAAGTAGAAGAAAAATCACATTTGTTTCTCGATTTCCACCTCTACTTGGTTATTTTGGCACCAAAAGGCAGTGTGAATCGAAAAAAGGCAAACACTAAAATTCCACGTATTAACACTGCTTCTGCATTTACATCTTAATGTGTGTCTATTGCTTGCCGTCATAATTAACTCACCGTTTCTGTTGATTTGATCTGAAAAGAGAAAAAGAGAAAATTCTCATTAGTCGAAGAGCTAAATGCAAAAGAAAATGTTTCAATCATAACTTGAAATATTTTTCAACAGAGAAAATTGTTTTTTTACAGTTTATGTACTTCACAGGAAATTTAACAGTATTTCCCAAGAAATTAATTTATTTTGTGCACAATCCACAGACTTCAAAGAAACCTGTGTGCTCGAAGGAAAACGTAAAAAAAGACCACTCTCAGTTTCTGTGTGGGCTTTTCAATCATTTCCATCCGTTAACTCTAAATTTACGAGTAAATCTCGAAGCTGAAACTCACACCAAGTGATAAACAAATTCAGGTAAATGGACGCAACAGTAGAGTCTCTCTATGGGCGAATCAAAGTGACAATATTCTCTTAAAAATATTTTTGTTTACACATTTACTGTCTATGCATTCATTTATATATTCCGGTTCCGCTCAATGCGTTCAAGACGACTGACAAATCGAGACTCCACTGTTCAATAGTTACCACTAAAAGCGATCTATTCAATCGTAAAGTACACTCTTAAGAGTGGCGTTGACAACTTTAACCATCACCGACACAACTTTGGTGGCATTGACGGCGCGGTGGCGGTGGTGTCGGTGGGACTGTGTCCGTGGCGTCCGTCGTCGCTGGCGGTTATCTTTGACTCTGTGGGCGCTCTTTGTGAAAACGAAACGCAATGAAACGAAAAAGAGTTGGCGTGCCCTAGAAAGCGGATCCGGTCCGGTATAGAAATTCAATAAACTGGAAAAGACAAACAAACTCAAAAGCTAATAACAAACAACATGAACCATTATTTGATTTGATATTTTTTAATTAATACATTTTTTTCACTCTCTCCTTTGAAGACTTATCATATCAAATTTCAGCAGAGAACGCCCACAAAGCTGTGAAGCACTGTCCCTGTGCTGCAGATGGTCAAAGTAATACTGTTTTTCCGTGAAAATTTTTGTTGTTAAATCAAAACAATGCTATCACATCGCTGGAGTTTCGAAAAACAAACAAACGACAGTAGACAAACAAATAAATTGAGAAAAAACACAAAATTTGAAATTGGATTATTTTTTTAATTGAAATTGAAATTTGTCGGTCAAACACAGTAGCGATATTGCGAGCGCTGGTGGCTGGTGGCCCTTAAAATTGATGACAATTTAATTTTTCAGTGAATGTGGCAACGCAGATGCTCAGCTTATGGATTCAAGTAGCAGCTAACTAGCCAAACCGCCCGACAGACTTTCAGTAGGAGGGAGAAAATTTATTTATTTTTATTTTTTTCTAAAAATAAAATGTGAACATTTTAAAGGGGTTAAACTCTTAAGTGGAACACCAGGCGAACTCAAGTGGTTTGCAGTGTTATTTGGTGTTGTTAGTTTTTTTTCTGTTTTGAAGAACAATATAGACAAATTCTGGATTGGACACTTTGTTGTTTTTTGTTGTCGACTCAAATCTAAAGTGTAGGAGACCGCAGTTGTTGTGGTACTTTCAATTAATTGAGTTTATAGTATAAATTGGGAACAAAAGGGGAAATACAATTTAATTTTGGCGCATGAAACGCTATTGAATAAGAACAGATTTAAACGGTTTAAGTGTTTTGTTTGGAACTCTTCCTTCTTTTGAATCTGAGGTCTGTATTGATTGAAAAGTTTACATCCGGAGGAGGGCGACCGCGGTCAAAAGGTGCCTCTAGGCAGCAAGATACCTACCCATTTTTTTGTCGTCATCTAATATAAACTGACGAGTTTTGCGTAGATGTCAAAACAAGTCATTACTCTAGTTAGCTCGTCTCTCAACAAGCTGTCGTACGTATGGAACGTGTGCTGCTCCTGTGTATTTTCCAAGATACCCCGTCTAACCACATAAGGACCTTTAACGCTGCTGAAAATCGAAAAAGCCAGATGCCGTGGGCATTTCAGCCGAGCCTATTAATCATGCTCACTCTGTCTGCACAAAACGCTGGCAAAAGAAGAAGAACAAAGAAGAGGAGCATGAGTGTGATAAGATCCTCAGTATTAGCAGCCGATATCAATATGGATAAGGGAATACGCGGGCTGCTACTTAAACCTAACAGAAACTACTTAAGTATTTCATACCTCCGAAAATTTTAGTTCGAAGCTGCTGTTTTATGAGACTGTAGTCTTGTCAATACTCTTTTACAAATCTGAGAGTTACCAAACATTGGCGGCAAGTGGTTGGTCCCGTCTGTGTGCGAAGACAGTTTAACCATGAGCTATATCAAATCTTGCACAAAAAAAGACTCCGGAGGACTAAGGACCGAAGATGAACCGGAATGGAAAGTACTTTATTGTACTATCCATGGAAGGATATCGCGGTAGACTAAATGTGCTCAAACCCTAGGGGCGGGAAACTGCATGGCTTCGATTACAGAACGGGATACGTGAAAGAAGTTGCTGAAAAAGGATCCTGGCTGTGGCGCAGTTAAAGATGAATGCAAAACCTTCATAGACCAGAGCAACAATTATTATGATGAGCGATTTTAGACCCTCAAAAATTAGAAGGTACAGGATTTGTATGTTTGTAGTCGGTTCAGGTTATTAGGTCTCCTATTTCAAGGATTGCGCTACTAATTCTGACGTTTCGAATAAGATCAAACCTGCTGCTGAGAAAGTAGCCGTACAGAGTAATCACAGACTAAGAAAGCGGACGTACACTATGATCACAGACTGAAAAAATAGCCCTAAATTTTAGCCACAGATTGAAAAAGCAGCCGTATACTTTTCTGACAGACTCTTTAAGCAGCCGCACACTTTAATCACAGACTAAGAAAGCAGACGGAATCTTTGATCACCTACCTACTGAACTGAGAATGCAGATGCACACTCTAATCAGTGACTGAGAAGCAGTCGTACATATTAACACAGACGGGAAAAAGCAGCTGTACACTTTTATCACACACTGTGAAAGCAGCCACTACAATCACAGACTGAGAAAACAGACGGAAAGTTTAATCACGAACTGAGAAAGATGACTTAAATGCTAATCACAGACTGAGGAGCTACCGTACACTTTTATCACAGACTGTGAAACCAGCCGAACACTTCTATCACAAACTGAGAAAGCAGACAGAAAGTTTAATCACATACTGAGAAATCTGATGTAAATGCTAATCTCAGACGGAGATGCAACCGTACACATGAATAACAGACTGAGAAAAGCAGCCGTACACTTTTATCACAGACTCTGAAAGCAAAGAAGGGTACGGAACCTTTTATCACAGACTGAGAATAGCAGCCGTACAGTATTTAAAGTTTCTATGTCTACGTAAATTCTGGATTAGCCACTTGTTAAAAATACTGAATTTTTGTCAGGTAAGGTATATTGATAGATGGTGCACAGACCCTATTCGTTTTCGTTATACTGTGCCGAAGCTTTTGAATGTGTCTTAAGTTAGGTTTAGGTTTTTTTAGGTGACCAAACTGTCATTGAAACTATCGCTTTCTATTTATCGAGCCAGCTTTAAAACTAAAGAAAACCGCTTGTGCCTCTGCATAAGTCACAATAGCCCTACAATGACTACTACAATGTACAGAAATATGCCTGACTGTACGCATTTAAATTAGCTTTTAAAATGTTCTTCCTTAATTACCGATCAAATTTTGTGAATATGTCCTTTGTCAACGGAAAGCGGATGACAAATTTAACGAATAATTTTACGAATAATTTTTTTTCAACGCTCATTGATGTTTTAATTAAAATCTCATCATTTTATTTTACTACCCACATAACGGGCTTAAGGAATGCTTCAAAAAATAAAAAAAAATCCAAATTAAAAGTTGTGCTGATTTCCCAAACTCCAACAATTCCGCAACTTGGTCTCATAACCGCATACAATTTGTAATTACAATTTAATTGAATGCATTTTTCAAAATAATTACATATTAACAAAAAATAACGAAAATTCCCCCAACCCCACACAAAAACTCATTTGCTGTCTCTGTCTCTTGCAAAACCTCCTCATCAGGGTGCCAAAACTGCAGTCCATTTTCTAGAGTGTTAAGTGTGCTAATTAATGTGAAGTGATAATAAGTTGCTATTACCAACTACCCAACTGCCCGCCCATTCCCCAAAGTACACTAAACCAAAATGATACGAAATGGATACAAAACAATGCACAGAGTGAGAGGGTGAGACAAAAATTACAAAAAAAAAAACTCTCACATCATTGCATCCATTCGCTGCAATGAAAATTTGTTCAAAAACAAAAATTCAGTTTCCGGGAAGTCCTGATCCTGACACATTCGCATATAATGTCGCTGGGGAACCTCGGTGAGTGAGTCAATTAAATTCATTTGTTTACCCAGCAATACTATTATCCCTTTAGCGAGAGGGCATGGGAGGTGGTGAACTCCCCGCGTATTTGTCCAGACACCACTCACGCTCACTCTCATACACCCTACAAATGTGGTGCACGGACGATATCCTATTAAATTGAAATTCCCGAAAAATTTGTTATTCAGGACTTCAAAAACACACTTGCATCATCATCATTTCAAAAACACACCCCCTCCCCTTCTGGGCGAGCAAGCGGGAGAGAGACTGAGAAAGTGACGGTGAAAAGCGAAAAACTCATTAGCGACATAACAAACTTCATTTATTGAGATACAAAGAGTTTTTGACTACTGCCGCTTCGTTTGGTGTTTTGTGAGGGGCGAGGGAGTGTGTGAATGTCGCACACCAACGAGTAGTGAGTGTATGGAGTAACGAAGTTCAGTTTTAATCGATTTTTAAAAACAAGAGAGCTCTGCGGTGGGTCGTTTGCGAGAAATTCCCAACAAATTACATTTATAGGAACAATTTTTACCATGCACCATGAGTTGATGCCGACTCTGTGTCACTCGTCGTACACAATATGAGTAGGTATGTTGGGGAAGAAAAGAGAAATTGTCTGGGCCGGACAGGACATGAAACAATAGCACAAGAACAAAAAACACACCCTCGACCGACACGCACTTAGCCGTGTGTCTCGTTTGATTTTTTTATTTTTTTGAAAAATGGTTTTACCGCAATACGCCATTAGAACTATACTCGAATTGAGCTGAGGGGAGGGTTAGATAATTATAATGGATGCTCAGTATCTCTTTTGTTCAGCAGACAGGGTTGTTATAGTCGATTGTTGAATTTTGCATCATTTACAGTCGAATCGGTTTCGATGTCTTCTTTTGTCTTCATAAAAGTCACGTCATTGACGTTCACTGTAAATTAAAATTGATCCTGCTATGACGTTTCTTTTCAATTGTAAATAGCGAAAATAACAACCCTGGTAAGTGACAGTTTGTTTTATTGTTTGTTAGACTAACTGAAGAAGAACGCTCCTTCTACATTTGTGTGCGCATTAAGCTCTCTCCAAACGATTGTAGAGGAACATCCAAATGTCATTATAACCAGGAGCAAGCTATTCCCAACGAGCAAAGCACAGCGATAGTACCTGCCATTCTGTAAGTTTAATTATTTCTGCTCCATTTATCAGTAAATCGATTTTCCTGAAATATCCTTTTTGCTGCTGCCTGCTGAAAGGATGGGACAGAGAGCTCCCCGAATCTCGGCGACTAGAGAGAGAGAGAGAAAGAAGTGTACGAGTAATATTGCAAATAAACACTCGGAAATTATTTTCCATTGAAACGGTTTGTGTGCATAATAAATACATCGATGAAAATTGTCATTATGAGCGAAAATAGTGGTGTTTGTGGTAATTCAGTTGGGGGGTTGCTTTCAAAGCAGAGACGCAGACTTTCCTACCGCAACCTCTGCTATCATAACACCTTGGGTCTTATCTCAATTACACAGAGATTGTTTGAAAGGATAACAAGCACTCCCCCAAGAACGATGAGCATAAAGTTCAATCACCTCTCTTTTTCGCCTCAAACTGATAAAGATAAAGCCAATAAAAGGGGCGGCAGTGCATGTGACAGCAGAAGAGAAATCGAACGAACCCAATCGAATTCCTACTGCTGCGCTCCTCTGCCAGTTATCGTTATCGTTATCGGATAGAATGTCAAATGTTATTATCCTCTGTTATGTAATTCTATGAAATCAAAAAATGTCCTTTTCCCAAACGTTTCCTTGTGCTTGTGTCTGTGTGTGCTGTGAATGCTTATTATTTTAATGACGAACAGAGATAGTATTGATTTTCGAATGACAATAATTGGAGTGTGTGTTTATTTTCGATTATTGTGATTTGTTCATAAAGTTTCTAATTTAATCGAAGGATTGTTGTACCCGCATTTACTCTATCTCTCTCTCTCTCTCTCTCTCTCTCTCTCTCTCTCTCTCTCTGTCCCTCTCAAAAATAAACAGATCATAAACTGATAAACTTTGAAATTGAAAATCCTTTAATTGAGTTTCCAATGACACTCGAAGGCATACACACAATACCCAAAATGTGTGTGTGAGTTTTGTAAATTAATGTCGTGTGTATTGGATAATATTTGATGGAATTTTGAAAGGTTTTATCGCTCAGATAAACAGATAAGCATATTAAACAAGACAAGAGACACTTTGATACAAGCCATGTACGTTGTGTGTGTAATGATGTTTTGTTACGTCTGTTTCAAGGATATGGGCTTAGAGTATCGTCGAAGACTAGAGATGTAAATGTAGATTCACGTAAATCAGGATGCTGTGGATTAATTGAAATTGTTTCCATTTGTTAATAACACACTCATACATGCGTACGGAAGAACTTTAGTTGCAGTACTTGATAGTGAATTGATGGAAGTTGAATTTCTTTAAGTTTTAAGTGAGTCGGAGAGCTTTTAAAATGGATTTTCAAGTTTTTGATACTAATGCGATGTTGAAAGTTCGCATGGCTTAATTACGCACTGGAGTGTAGTTGGTTGCTAAGTTCCGTGTGCCACAGTGAGCACAAATTCAATAATTGTGAGCTAAAAATAGTAATCCAAGATGTCATTCGATGTGAAAATCAACAGCTAAGCACAAATCGATAGAATTAAGAACATACCGCTAATGAAGTGAAGTGAAGCGTGTTTTTCTGAGACTAAGGTGCGAAAAGAACCTTTTTTTTAACGAAAGAATCGAGTGAAGCGCTAATTAATATAAAGAAAGCAATGAATGTTATTCAAGCTGTTTACATTTTGCTTTAAAATGACTTCAAAGATGACCAAATGGTGATTTTTTTCTAGACTTTTTCCAAGCACTGTTGATAGCCACCAGCCTACAGCATCACTTGCGGCAGTTTAACATTTTATCTGGTTCAGCTTTACTTTGAATAAGCTCACCATTCACTCTTGCTTACAAATCTTTAACTGCTTTCTTCCATTCTGCTGAGAACTCAGATGTTGTCAAAATAGTGTTAAAGATAGGGAAGTAATACTTTTATGAATTTTGGGTTGATTAAGTCAGGTCCAATGTAGCTGTCCGAAGCTTAGTGGTAAGGTGCGTTGGCTGCTAAGCAGAACGTCGTGGGTTCAAGTCCTACTCGTGCCCATAAAGTTTTTATTTCATCTTTCACGGACACGGCCTCTTGCGAAGAATTAACAAAACTCCTAAAAGTATCAATCTGTCATGAAAAAGTGCTTCTCAACTTTGCCGTTCGAAATCGGTGTTAAATTGTAGGTCTCCTCAATTCTTCACACGCACCCAGAAAATGTGTGATGAGAGTAAGTCACTTAGGCCTTGGCTCTTCAAGAGCTGTCACGCCACTCTCTTTATTTTTCTTTTAAGTCAAGTCCAATAGCATTTGCCTTGTTCGAAATGAGAGCCTCCAAAACATTTTCCTCGGATAGTCTGTCAAAACTAAAAGAAACGTCTGAAAAAGTTCGTTGAAAGCTATAAGGTTCTGTGCTTACTTAGTTTGGCTGAAGAAGCAAGTCATGTGAAGAATCCAAATAACAGGCTCGACACGATCTTCATCAAGTCTAAAACCGTTAAATTTCAGCTTTATCTGCCCTCACTCGCTGAATGAAGAAAGAAAAAAATGATGGAGAATGGTGGCGAAGGTTTGACCATGAATTTCTGCCTCGATAGTCTTCGAATCGATAATAGACGCAAAAATTTGGGACTCAGGTGGCTATGGCATTAAACGGACAATGCTCGAAGTAAGCTGGACTGAGAAAGGCATAGAAGGCGTCGGCATTTGCGCTTTCACGCTTCCCAGATAGAGTAACAGACGTAGGTCACACTTCAGAACGCGGTCGAAACAATCGCGTAGCAAGTCATCCGAGTAAGCAATATTTTTTGACAAGAGTCGTTCTCGCATTAGTTCTTAATTCCAACTTGATCACTGCGATCGAGGACTCATTTATTTTCATGAGGAAAAACAGACATCTTAAAATTGACGCACTCGCATTATGAAAGCATCCGTCACCATTCTCGCATGTAAGAAACGTGCGCATTGCTGTGGAGAAGATTGGACAACGATCCCCCTTTCACAAGGGGTTTCAAAAACTTTCAAGGTCGGATTGTTGCAAACCAAAATTACTCATATTTCCAATCGAGGAAATTCGTTGTTCTTGAATAAAATACACTTAGTTTTTTTACACCTGCACCTCCGTGCACATTTGAGCAAAAGTTAACACACTTTGAACGAATCAGAAAAACTCCTGAACAGCTGACAACAAATAAAACTAGTTTCGAAAAACAACCAATTTCATTTTTCAATCAAAATTCATTTTCGCGCAGTTTTTTTCTATTTGTAATCAATTATTATTTTCGATTGAAATTCTCATATATTTCTTCATAGAAGATGAAAAACTGCAAATACTGAAAATTATGAACTGCACCAAAACTTCCATTTTCCATTTTGCCAATCAACAAACTAACACAATCACCCACTAGCGACACCTACCCCCTCCTATTGCTGGTTAACTTCATAGAAGAACGTGTGTGAGTGGGGTATACCTGGAAATTCGATTTTCCTGACACACATTGCAGTCAGGTTTTTAAGGCGGAAGGTTTTGTGTCTACATAAATCATTTTGCTTTAAAACGATGGAAACCGGAAATTGGTTCTAACGTTGTTTCACTTTTTTTCTCGGTAGTTCAACTATTGCACTTTCTGGACGTAATTTTTTTTTAGAACAGCGGGCCAGGTGAAAAAGCAAAAAATGTCTAACGATGTGAAAGTAATCGATTGAGTGGGATTTTCATAAATTCACTCGTTATCCTATTAATGTTTTTGTCGTTAATTTTTAATGAAAATCAGGTTCTTTTCTTTGAGTTTTCGCTTAAGAATAATTCAACGAGAAAGTCCTGGAAAGTGTGCACAGGCACCAGAAGGAGGAAAAGTAGAAAAAACTACTTTTAAGTGCTTGGTGCACGGAATGAATTAATTTTTTGAAGAAAATGCAGTTTTTTCTTCCTGATGCTTCAATTATTCATTAAGACATTAGTTGCCAGTACTTCTATAGTAAAAAAAAAAAAAACTCAACTTAAGTCGAATATTTAATCCGAAAATCGAAGGGAAAAAGTGTAGATTTTTCCGCATATTCATGTTCTTACTACCAGGCTTTATCCCGTCGAACCTCGACTTAACCGAGGTGGGTGTTCGAGTCAATATTTGCCCTTTATGTTCCTTATTTCAAACCAACAATTCTTCGTGGAATTAATTTTTGTTTGTAAAAATGGAAGAACGTTTTTTTATCCGATCAAACCCAGGCAAAAAGCAAAATGAAAAAAAAAATCTTTTAATCTCTGCCTCTTCGCCATTCTTTTTGACTCAAACTAAGCTCAGCTAAGAGAACACTAAATTAAGAAACCCCAGTGCCAACAGTACCTCCCCCAATTCAAACTTCCCAACAAAACAAACTTAAGAAACCGAGAAATTCCCTTGGTCAATGTTTCTATCGTTGCTTTTGTTTTATCTCTGCTTAATCAAATGTACAAGTATTTACAAGTCACATATTTATTCAAAAAGTTTCTTCCTTGTTTATACGTCTTAATGCACAATAATGGAATCTTTTTGCAGAATTAAGGATTAACACTCACTTCCCTAGATACCATCATCGTCATCAACATCGAAATGGCAATTCCTGATGTGAATAGTTAATTTTTGTTCATTCTCCTTCTCTCTATCTCGCTCGGTCGCTCTTGTCACAAAGAAGAAACAAGGAAAAATGACATAATAAATACAAAACGATATTGAGGGACAATATTCCCATCGGACTGCTGACCATCGTTCGAGAGTCAAGACCGACCAACCGACTTAAAGGGAGGGACGCACTCAAAATTATATTCGAATGGGGGAATTCTGGCGGACCGACGATAATGGGATTTGGTTTTTGGTGTTGATGGTGAGAATTCAATTCTTCAAAGAAACGCCGCCACCGACAACGCTGGTTTTTTATTCCTTCTTCTTGTAGGGAAAGCGAAAAAAATCCAATTTTAATCACAATACTCTCTGAGGCAGCTTTTGTCCGTGCAATTGTGTTCGGTTTAACGAGTTTTTGCACATTGTTCGGAAAAGACTTAAATTTGAAAAAAATAAATTTCTAACGAATGGAGGAGGATCACAGGGAGTGCCTCCTCCCCAATCTAGTTTATGCATTCATTCAGCGAATTTTCTCGCATTTCGAGCATAAACTCTTTGGGGTCTCGCTTCACAACTCAACTGCAGAAGATGAAGACCAAGGACTTGCGATAAGAAGAAAGGGATTTTTTTTTTATTGTGTAAGTCGCTTTGTGGAATTGATTTCCTGAAAATAAGAGGAAAAGACGGTCCTTGCGGGGAGATAACAAGAAGTGACCATACACACGAGAGCTTTATTTTCATTTGTTGGTCCTTTTTTGCCTCTTTTTATCGGAAGAGTCCAATTCTACTTCCGCTTTTGCATTCAAGATGCTATTCGAAATGCATGTTGCAAGGAATTTTGAAACTATTTCCACTTGAATTCGAAAGATGCTTTTCCATTTTGGTTATTTCAAGTGAGTGCTTTTCAAGGGGGGCTGAGTGGTTTGTGACTTGTGGGCAATGGTGATTTTTGGTCTAGGGACATTGACCCTCTTTTCTTGTTTGTTTAATCAGGAGACTACATAAAAATCTGTCTGCAAACACTTTTAAACAAAAATTTATAGAAAAATTGTAAGTGCAATCCCACTTCTGAATAAATTGTAAAGGAAAAGCTTTACTTGAGGCTTCAAGACAATCTCTTTAAGCCAGTTTAAAAATATGATTACTTTGCGGGTGGGAAGGAAAAGGAATGCATCTTTGCATGCGTATAGAGGGTATGCAACATTCTGAAAATTGAGTTTTGAGTCTCAATATTTTATTGGAAATTCTGGGGTTCCTCAAGGGAGCCATCTAGGCCCTCTACTTTTCACATTATTTATTTACGACCTCCCTTCTGTATTTCAATATTTTAAATTTGTAATGCATGCTGACGAAAAATACTGACTTAGCCGTAGAGTGAATATTTGATAGATGGTATACTTTCTGGGTCTGGAGCCACACTGATAAGGACTTAACTTTTTTTTGACGAAAGGCTTCAAACTTTCAGACAGCATGGCAGACAAGATCTTGTAGGCGATGTTAAGGAGACTTATACCTCCGTAGTTGGTGCAGTTCAGGGGATCTCCTTTCTCGGAGATTTCGTTCGTTTTAATTGCTACCAGAGGGGATCCTGCTGATCGAAGGTATGTGCTAGAGCCGTCTGTAGTAATTGCCACCAAGGGCATTGTACCTGCTGACTCGTGCAACCAGAGGCATTGTACCTGCTGATCCTTGTCATCAAGAGCATTATACCTACATCACATCACAAAATATTCTTATTTGCAGATTATATTTCATAGGTCCATATTTGCATCAAAATCTTTTGATGGAATCGAGAAATCAAATTAAACAGAATAGTCTCCAAATGTATTCCACAAAATCCACATCCTTTTCCTCTAAAGTCGTTTGTTTATGCTAAAGTTTTTTGTCGACGTCGCCGCTATTTGCCTACTTTATTCAGATACGTAATAATCCTAAGAGCGAGAAATGTTGAAAGAAAAAAATGGAATTATTATGTCCTTTTTGATATGCATAACTTTGAACTTTATATTGGAGTGACCACTCTTTTATGGCCTTAAAGAAAATCGTATTTAGACAAATTCGATTCTGTCAAACTCTGGATTTCATTTTCCCTACTCAAACGCCTAATATTTTAAGTCTAGAAGAAGAACAAAACCTGGTCCTAAAACGGTGCCTTGAGGCATATCAACTTATTTGTTTTTAAATTTTTTGAAAGCGGTTTTGAAGGAATGGTCACCCAACTCCTTAAACATCTCATTCAAATGCAAATGTTCAAAGTCAATATAGATAAATCCCCATCGCAATTCCATTCCGAGTGTAAGGTTCCACGTTGTTTTTATAACGAAAAAGGAGTATATCTGGCAAGAGGAAAAAAAATCGAAAAGAAAACCAACGAAATATCCATTTCTGAGCGCAAATCTCATCGCATCCACCTCATCATTCAGATCCATATATAGATTTTCGATGAAAATATTCATGACTGGGATTCAGTTACTCCCACACAAATGTGATTCACGAAAAGTTGTTGGCATACGGGATGGAGTAGCAAACATACTTAAAGTATCCATAACCATACTTTTCTGACGACTCATATTTATATTGTCGGTTAAAATGGATCAAGGATCGCAATAAATTCGTCTGATGTCCTTGATTTTGTTTTTTTCTCTCGTTTTATTTGATTCTTTTCTAGAAGCAATGGAAATTCTCAAAAAGTCATAAAATCCATTTTTCTTTTCTTTATTTTTTCGTTCTTGGTTGTTGTCGAACTGAAGAAGAAAAAAACATTGAATATGAATAGTAAATTATCTTTTAAATGGAAGGATCAACATGGAGAATTTATTACAAGTCAGACATTAAGGCCCTCTGCCGGGCAATAAAACAATCAATCGACCATCACGAATTTATTCTCTTTCTCCAATTGACAGTCATTTAGATGGAAAGAGTCAAATCAAGGAAGTCATTTGCAGTTCGAGAGGGTTTGGGTTGTGATTTTTATTTCCTTTCTTGAGAAGAGAGACTTTCAAAAGCAATTACCAAATCGATACTTCTTGTGAGTTGTGACACATTTTCGACGTTTTAGATGACACTACATTTGGATAACTGAATGAAGTGGGAGTCGTTTTGAGAAACTCCAAAATCGCATTTGAGTATGAGTTGCTCTTCTACACTTGATATCCAGAACTAGGCGTTTTAGAGCGAGTGTAAGGATTGAGGAACACTTACCAAAAAAAAACCAAATGAATAAATGCAGAATAACGAAGGATTAACTCTTATTTTGTGGACTAAGTCGAAAAAACTTCTCCCAACTGAAATTAACTAACTTATCCTTCGTGGAGGGCGGCTTAGCGAAGAAATAAAAAATATGTAAAAAATAAAAAACAGCTTCGCTGTCAGTTCATTAGATGGCGCCACAATCGATTGCCATACAAAGAGCGAAAACAATAACAAATCGCGCTATTGAAAAGAGAGACGGAAAATGGATGTTTGCAGATGCTGCAACGGAAAATAAGAGCAGCAAAAGAAGAGTACCGAAGAAAAAGGAGAAATGAGAAAAAGACCCCGCGAAGAAAGAAAAGAGCATCCGCAGTTTCTCAGCTCAAAGATCTAAAAGAGTCACGGGTCAAGAACAACATCCGACGTTTCTTTTAAATGTCGAAGCAATTAGCTTACCTATATAGTTTCAGAACCGGAACACAGGCTCTTTGAAAACAGTGAAGGAGACCTAGTCAGCTAAACACAGGGAGTTGTAGGTGTTTTCAAGCAGCACTTCCAACAGCTGCTAAATGCGCATAATGTCGAGCGAGCCAATGACGAAAGAGTAAATGAAGACCCAGTCCCAGCCCCCAGCACAGAAGAGGTAGAAAGAGCAATCTAAAAACTTAAAAATAACAGGTCCGCCGGGTCGGATGGCATACCTGCGGAAAATATGGAGGGTGTTTTGATGAACCGCATGTACCAGGTCATCAACAAAGTGTGGGAGGAAGAATGTGACCACTGACTAGTCGATAAGCTCCATATGTCCCATCTACAAAAAATGCGATCCTATGTTATGCAAAAACTATCGAGACATATCCCTAATTAATGTTGCATACAAAATCCAATCCAACGTACTGTGAGATCTTTAAAGCCGTTCTGAAGCACAATAATCAGCATGTTCCAGTGTGGCTTTAGGCCAGGCAGAACAACGATTGACAAAATATTCACATTGAGGCAAATCCTGGAAAGGACTTACAAATTTCAAGTCGAAACCCAGCATTTCTTCATCGACTTCAAAGCTGCTTATAGCACACACCGCCAAGAGCTTAAAATGGCGATGTCTGAATTCGGGATCCCGAACAAACTGATCCAGCTGTGCCGCATGACGCTAAACAGCAGGTAACAGCTCATCCGAGTTGTTACAAACATGCACAGGGCTAAGACAAGGAGATGCGCTGTCATGTGGTTTCCCCAACAGTCCTGGAGCATATAGTGCGCAGGGCACGGAAAATATTATCTTCAACTAATCCACCCAGCTTCTAGGCTATGCGGACGACATAGACATCATCGGTCGATCCAAGAGAGCTTTGCTTGAGGCCTTCACAGCGATTGAAGAACAGGCGAAGCTCGTTGGTCTTGAATTGAATGAGGGCAAAAAAAAAGAATATGCTATCAACGTCACTGTTGGTAGCAGTAATTTCGAAGAACAAACATCAATTCCACAAACGACACCTTAGTGGAGATCCGAAGAAGAATTACCCTAGCGAACTGCTGCTGCTTCGGTTGAGTTCACAACTCCTCACTCGAAAGGCAAAGTGTCTGCTATGCAAAACTTTGATTTTACCACTGGCGCTGAGTGTTGGACGATAAGTAAAAAAGGGGAATTTGTACTGGGCACTTTTGAAAGAAAAATTCTTCGACGGATTTTCGGTTCCGTATCTGACGATGGCGAATGGAGAAGAAGGTTCAACCGCAAACTGTACGAGCTGTACCGAGATGTGTATGAAATCCAGAAAGCCAAGAAAAGACGAATACATTGGCTCTGGTCACATTGAGCGAATGGACGACAACGCTCCAGCCAAGAAAGGTTTCTCCTCGCAGCCCCCAGGTTGGAGAGGACAAGGAATACGAAACCAATAGTACAAGGACCAAGTGACTGCGGATGCCACAGCGCTTGGTTTTGGCAACCGGAGAGTGCATGCGAGAAACTGTTCTCGATGGAGGGCTGCAGTGTCTCAGGCTGAGGTCTTTCATGGTTTGAAAGCCGGATAGGTAAGTAAGTTGATTACCTCTTATTCTATAAGTTAGTTACCCTGTGGAAAAAGAGTGGAATAGGCGTTTTCTTAAAAATTAATATGCCTGTTAAAAAATAGCACTAGCAATTTGCTTTCAATATTTGTGTGTTAAAAACCTAAATAAGCACTCTCAAAATTAGTTTCAAAATTTAATTAAAGCAGCAGTCACCCTTTCCACACACAAGCATACCTATTTAATCCCTCGACCAAATGCATCCAGTTGCGCAATAATTCAACGGTAATTATCAAGGATTA
This sequence comes from Sphaerophoria taeniata, assembly GCA_943590905.1. Taxonomy (NCBI): domain Eukaryota; kingdom Metazoa; phylum Arthropoda; class Insecta; order Diptera; family Syrphidae; genus Sphaerophoria; species Sphaerophoria taeniata. The sequence continues at coordinate 4,469,649 of OX016540.1, forward strand.
GGTAACAAGTTTTGATATCATTAAGTAATCCAATTGGATAAAATATTGTTGAGCATTTATTTAAATTACACTGCTCCATTACGCCTCCCCTCCCCCCCCCATTTCTCCTAAAAATAAACAAAAATAAAACACACTTTAATTAATCAAATAACCCTCGTATTTGAAGCACTTTCAATTAAAATAAATTTTTACGGATTAATTCATTCACAGCATTCAGAGAAAAAAAAAGAAAAAATCCCATCTGCTTTAAGGATATTCGGTTTCTCGAGTTTGCTGGCCTCATTAAGTCAGACAAACTTTTGTTTTAATTTTTTTCTCGTTTTGTTTGCGTTTCAAAATAAAAACAGCAGTTTTAAATTTTTCCAAAAAACAAGAAAAATCTTCCTTGTCTTTGTGCATTCGTCGTCGTCGTTGGTTTCAACAACCTGATGAGTTCTACTTAAAATAAAAAAAAACGTCCCATTGTATCCAAGTTGAATGTGAACAATCCGACAGCTCGTTCACAATTCACTCACAACACAACTCGAACAAAGTTGAGTTGCAGGAATCTATTGTGTGTGCCTGTGCGCTTTTCACTTGAAATCCCCCAAATGTGGTGAATGTGGATGAGAGAAACCCAAACGTCAAGGCAACGCAAAGAGAGAATGCACCACCACCAGCACCAATTGAGGTCCCTACACGTGCTTGGGGCTTTGGGTCTTCAGGCTTAGTTACTTACTTACTTGTCTTATTGTTTCAGGACATTTGCAACTTTCGGCATGATTTAGCAAGACGCATCAAACTTTTTTTTGTATTGTTCTCTTTTTCTTTTATTTTTTTGGGAGGAGTTTCAGTTGTTTGTCAAGTTTGGAAGGTACTTTTCAAGGATTCTTGTACTCGTCGTCCTCGTCGGGGATGGGATGTTGGATGAGGTAAAGATCCTTGAACAAAGTTTATTGTTTCGTTTTCAAAAGCCAATTGTTTATTATTTTTCTCTTTGTTTTTATTGTGTTGAGGGAGGAGGGGGGTTTGCGAACATCGTTGATGATCCCTTAAGCCGAGGGTGTCATTGACTGATTTGCTTCTCGAGTTGTGTGAATTTATTACAAGACGACAAAAAATTTGCCTTTTTGAAGACATAGGTACATTTTTTTTGCTGGTCGCTCCTGATGAACAGAACAGAACACACCCTACAGACTTAATAAACCATGCGAAGGAGGCACAAACCTCACACTCATCAGTCCTTTGGTGCCTTGGGGCTTGTAATTTCCCAACAAAACAAAAAAAAGAGAAGAGATCCATTTGAATAGAAAACAGGTGGGAACATTAGATATTCGCCCCATTGGGAGCGCCATCCATCCTGACTAGAGGGAGGGAGGGGGTAAAGGGTGCGAGATGGCTGTATCCTGGGAAAGATGATTATTTTTATGTTATCGTCGAGGTAAACAGGTAAAGATAATAAGAAAGCCGGTCCTTGTGAAGGTTATGAGAGTCGACAGAAGAGGAGCTGAACATCATTAGGGAGTGTGTACCCTCTTTTTGTCGGATCAGAAAATGGCCTCCTAGCCAGGAATCAAGTGGCGACATTTAGGGATAAAATTAATGTTTACCATTTTATTTCATTTCTTCCTTTTTTTGGTGTCGGTTTTGGTGTCCTGTCCTCGTCGCAGTCGTCGTCGTCATCTCGTCTCTGAAGTCGTTATCGTCTTCGGCGTCTTCGTTTTTTGGGCAAGGAAGGATATTATATAATCTGTGGATCACACTCAAGTGAATTTGTTTACCTTTGAGATGAGATTATCTTGTTTTGAATTTTAAATGACCATCGTGAAATATTGAATAGGAAATTTTTGTCGGTGGTTTTTTCGTTTTTCTTTCACTTTTTGTATTTTTTTTGGCAAAATGTAAACAAAAAAGGCTTTCATCCTCGAAATGGAGAGAAAATATTTTAAGTCCTTTTTTTTGGGAAATCAATTCTAATTTTGGACCAGAAATTGGAAAGGCGCTTTCTTTCTTTGACTTTTGTTCGAAATGTCGGTCCCTTTGCGGCGGAATTATTTTTTCGCTTCGAAGGGTCTTGATTACATATTTTAACCGCAAACGATTTTTTTTCCATAATTTTATGAAGTTCTTTGAAGATAGCACTTTTTTCTCTGAAAACAAAATTATAAAGTCAAAACGGTATGAGAAATTATAATTAGAGTTTTTGTTTGGAGATCAATAAATGGAGGAAGCTCCAAGGTCTCCAAACTCGGAAAAAACCTAACGGACGATTTTGATGTCAAAAAAGGTTTTAGAAAAGGCGATGCGCTGTCCTGCCACTTCTTCAACATCATTCTTGAAAATATTGTGCAAAACTCCATCGTCAACACCAGAGGCACAATCTTTCAAAAGTCCGTCCAGCTACGAGGACGAAATTGACATAATTGACAACACACCGTGATGTCAATGGAGCGTTCGTGAGTAGACGGAGGCCAGGAAGATGTGTCTAGATGTTAACGTGGTTAGGTTAGGTTAGGTTAAAGTGGCTGTCATGGATGTTAAGAGACACACTAAGGCCAATCAAAAGGCCCATTGTGATACCACATGAATCTAAGAAGCTATTCTTCGAAGATCATTGAAACCAATTAGAGTTCCTTACGAAACGTAGAAGATTATTTAAGTTAATGTGTTCGAGATCGTTTAGATCATTGTAGAAGTATTCCCCTAAGTGGATCCTACGTTTATGAGCAAGAGCAGGACAGGTGCAGAGGAGGTGAAGAACTGTCTCCTCCTCCTCCTCATCCATACAGCTTCTGCAGAAGTCATTAGAAAATACGCCCAGTCGCGCAGCGTGTCTTCCAATTAGACAGTGTCCGGTAATGACACCAATTAAGGAGCTTATATGCAATCTGCTTAGAGATATCAGGCATCTGGACCTCTTTAAGTCCAAATTTGGCCAAATGTTTTTCGCTGCCTGACAGGTGGTTATGTTATTCCACCTGATGTTAGTTCTTTTAATAGCATCTTGTTGTAGTACAAATTTTACATGTAGCGATTGGTATACCAACATTAGCCATTTGTGGCTTAATGGGTAATGTTGTACCATGTTTGGCGAGTTCGTCGGCTTTGCAGTTTCCTGGAATGTCTCTATGGCCCGGCACCCAGTAAAGGTGAATGTTAAACTGTTGTGCCATCTCCATTAGAGACGATCGACAGTTTTGGACCGTAATCGAGTTTGAAGAGACAGAGTCCAGGGATTTTATAGCTGCCTGACTGTCTGAGAAGATCCGGATATCAGATGTGGATACCACGTTTTCTCTGAGCCAGGACAGGACCTCCTTAATCGCCAAAAGTTCTGCCTGGAACACACTACAATGATTTGGAAGGCTGAATGAGAGACTTAGTTTTAGTCGTTCGGAGTACACACCTCCACCAACCCCGTCATTAGTTTTCGATCCATCTGTATAGAAAAGGATTGCCTCGTCTTCCAGGAATGCATTATTTTCCCAGAAGGAACGGGGAGGGATAGAAGTTTGAAAGTTTCTATCGAACTGTAGTTGAGGAATGGTGTAGTCTGTGTGCTTAGGAATTGATTCCAAATAGTTAAGAATAACAGAGTGGCCAATGTTGTTGTTAGTCCACTGTGAAGAGGCATTCAGGCGAATAGCAGAACTAGCAGCTATTTGTTTGCTGATTATGTCCAGAGGTGTTAGATAGAGTAGGGTGTCTAGTGCCGCGGATGGGGTTGTACGAAGTGATCCGCTTATACTTAGGCATGCTGAGCGTTGCACTTTACTAAGCTTATCGCAGTTCGTTTTTACGTCCAAGGCAGTCCACCATACTGACACACCATAAAGAAGAATCGGTCTGATTACCGATGTATATAGCCAGTGAGTGATTCTGGGTTGCAAACCCCATTTGCTACCAATGGCTTTCTAGCAGGTGAAAAGAGCTACCGTAGATTTTCTTATTCTTTCAAGTGTGTTGCTCTTCCAATCTAGTTTTCTATCTAATATAAGACCCAGATATTTAGTTTCATCTGAAAACTTTAATTGGACACCGTTTATAGAAGGAAGGTCGATGTGCGGAATTTTATATTTCCTAGTGAATAGGACCAAATCGGTTTTGTGTGGGTTAACGCCTAAACCGCACCGATTCGCCCAAAGTGATAGCTTATTTAGAGCGTTTTGTAAGAGTTCTTTTAAGGTATTTAGATGCTTTCCTGAAACAGCTATAGCAACGTCATCAGCATAGGCTATCACTCTGAATCCCTCTCTATCCAGACAGGTAAGAATTTCGTTAACTACCAGATTCCAGAGTAGAGGGGAGAGAACACCACCTTGCGGCGTTCCTCTGCTGACAGATCTTCTTGCGGAAAAGACGCCGAGTTCTGAGTTAATTATTCTGCTATTAAGCATTAAATGAATTAACTCTCCAAGCGAACTCTCCACATTTAAAGATGACAGTGCAGATGTGATTGCAGATGTGTCCACGTTGTTAAAAGCGCCTTCAATATCAAGGAATGCAACCATAGTATACTGTTTATGATGGAGGGAGTATTCGATAGTGCGTACTAAGGTGTGTAGCGCTGTTTCAACCGATTTTGAGAGTTAGACATGAGTCTTGTATCAATGTTTGCCCTGAGGTGTATATCTATCAGTCTTTCTAATGTCTTAAGAAGGAACGATGATAGACTTATGGGTCTGAGATCTTTAGGGTTAACTTGCGAACATTTTCCCGCTTTGGGTATGAAAACAACTTTCACTTCTCTCCATATTGAGGGGATATAGGCCAGATGCAAGCAGCTATTGAACAATGCGTCAAGGATTGGTGTTATTATGTCTGAGGCTTCTTGGAGTTCAGCTGGAATAATGCCGTCTGGTCCTGCCGATTTGTACGGTTCGAAGGTGTTGATAGCCCATCGCAGTTTATCCCTTGTGATTAGACCTTGTGGAAGTGATGTAGTAGTAACTGAGTGCAACTGATTGTTACAGGTTACATTTTGAGAGCTACCTGGAAAGTGAGTGTCTAGTAGCAAGTTAAGAGATTCTTCACTTGAGGCTGTCCAGGAGCCATCTGCTCTTTTTAGACAGCTGGGCATCACTGGATTTGTTGAAAGAATTTTTCGTAGCCTAGAGGCATCGGAGGTTTCTTCTATTCTATCACAAAAGGATCGCCAGGAAGATCGTTTAGATCTTCTTAGTTCCGTTTTGTATTTGTTCAGGGAACTTTTGTATGAGTCTCAGTCGGAAACCTGTCTTGTATTTTTGGCTCTGTTAAAGAGTTTTCTACACTCTTTCCTGAGCGAATCGAGGCCCGAGGTCCACCAATGTGGTTTCTTTTTTCCCCTTACACATACGGGTGGACAGGCAATCTCTAACGATTTGTTCATAGCTAAGGTTAAGTCCTTGACTTTGTTGTCAAGTTCACTAGCATTAAGAGAGGGACTTAGGAGTCCTGGTTTAATTAAACTTTGAATTGTGGTTTTATAAGTGGTCCAATGGGTTTTTCGGTAATTGCGAAAATTAGTTGTTAAAGTGGACAATACCAAGTTAATGCTGTCAACAAAAAAGGACAATCAACATCGACATCTTGGAGCAAACGTCAGCATAGACAGATTTAACCCCGAGGTTGTTAAGGTCTTTGTCTACCTAGGATCCGCTATAAACTCAGACAACAACATCAGCGCTGAAATCAAACGAAGGATCACACTTGCCAATCGCTGCTTTTTTGGACTGAGAAGGCAATTGATTGAAGGCAAATAAAGTGTCAGTGTACAAAAACCTCATCATCCCGGTCCCAATGTATAGTGCAGAGGCATGGACCATGACAACTTTGGATGGAAACGCTTTGGGCGAAGTATTCTTCTTGTGATTTTTGGTCCAGTCTACATAAATGGAGACGAAGATTCAATCAAGAACTGTACGAGCTGTTCAGCGACACTGACCTATACAGAAAAGTTTATGTCCAACGAATGGAAATAATTCTCCGGCCCGATGAGTCTTCGAATTCAACCCGGAAAGACGTCGCAGAAGAGGAAGACCGTGACTATGGTGAAGCACACAGGTAGCAGAGGACCTAAACCAACTTGGCGTGCGAAACTGGAAACAGCTAGCTAGGGATCGAGCTGGCTGGAGACGCCTGTTGGATGAGGCCCTGGTGCGACCTGGACTGTAGAGCCACCATAAGTAAGTGAGTGACTGTGAATTGTATAAATAAACTTCAATTCCGTATGGGAAATTATTATTTAAGTAAAGCACATTAACTAGTTCAATCTGTATTTGGATTATGTGTGGCAACTCTTGTGGGGAATTTCCAGTTTAAAAAAAAAGGAAATGTGCGAATGCAGCGCCACCTTTCGAGAATTTTCGGAATTTATTTTCTCTTGAACTTGATTCCATTGCTTCAACAATGTTTTTTCAACCCTAGATTTTAAAGGTTTAAGAAAGAACGGTTTGTCAGTTGTTTTAAGATGCTGCCGACCGCGTGCGATAGTTCTTAGAGTACCATAAGGTTCAATATAAGGCCAATACTCTTTTCTTCTTCTTTAAAGATTTATACTCTAAGCCTGATGCAGTTCATTTTCCATCTTGGTATCGATTTCATTTTGTTCTTTCAAAACATCAATTTTAAAGCAATTCGGAATTATTAGAGTTTTAACAGAATTCTCCTGAAAATAACGTTTAATATTCCCTCTCTGCCAATTTTAAAGTTTCATTAGAAGAATTTCGTGTCCATTGCTTGGTTTCCATTTTATTCTGTTTCTGTTGGTTGTCAAACATTTCTCAGTTGAACAAAAAATAAATATAACACATCTCTGAATGTTTTATCAAGCATAAATTCAAATATTCCAAAGTGGGTCGTTCTATATAGAAATGCATACATGTACAGGAACATGAGAACAAATAACAATTTTGTTCGGTGGTCTCTTTGCTTGTCTAAGTCTCAGTATGGAAATTACTTCAAAACTACCCTCAAGTCACTGTAGCACCACAGTCTGACGTTTAATTTCCATCTTCCATAATGGAATCGGTAGATACCAGAACTCCTGGTCGCCATCACCACCGTCGCCGCTATGTCTCCTCTCCGTCTCGGTGCGATCGTCAAACGAACAAGGACACATTTCAAAACACAAATTGAAAGCAAATATTTAAAATCAAAACAGGTGAGACCGAGAACGACTACAAGAACCTGGGGAAGATGACAACCTACCCAAAGACCATAAGAACAAGAAAACGACGACGACGACTATGAGGAGGACTCCGATACGCCCGCTCGATGACAATGATGACAACTCTAAAAGGATGGCACCACCATGTCTACCTTCAGCAGTATACTGGCAAACCAAATACGAATCGAAGGATATATGATGTTTCTTCACACAAAATCTGAAGGCACACACATTCTCATATACGGACCCAACACCCAAACGTGGGGGTCAGAGGAATGGAACCCTCAACCTGTCTTTCATTTATCATCATCAGACATCATCATCTTATATATTATTTTGTGGCATGAGCAAAATACAACACACAAAAAGGACGAATAGAGAAAAAATAGCAAAAGATGACGGACGGATACGAAGGAGACATCTTCGTTTCCTTGTACGTCTTGCTCTGAGTCTTGGTTGGATTTGAGCAATTTAAAGTAAATTTTCTTTTACCCTAATGGCTGGGATTCGTCGTCATTGTCGTCGTTGTCGCCTTCATCCATGCTTGGAACGACACGACGCGATGTGGCATGGGGAAAAGAAGAACCAACAAAGATGTCACCATCTGTATTGTGGCGCTTGAATGTTTAAACGGCGAACGAAGATTGAGAAGTTTTGCGTATGAAAAAAAAGTATTGTGTGTTGGTGTGGTGACAAGTCGAAGGATAGATAGAGACGACCGACCGCTTGACGACGAAGAAGTTGACAAAGGATGTGTTTTCTTAGGACCAATTTTTTTCGGTGCCGTGAACGAAGGCCATATGAACTAACGCCATAATGGCTTTAATTCTCATTCAAATGTGAATTAACGCCATAATTCGATTATGGCTTTAATTCACATTCGAATGAGAACTAAAGCCATCACTTGAATGAGAACTAACGCCATATGGGGTAAGTTCACATTCAAATGAGAACTAAAGCCATAAAATGTTTTGAGCTCTGAAGCACAGTTAGCAGAAAGGTACGGCTTTGAGAAAACGGAATCAATCAAATAGGTCTGTTCCACGTGACAAAATCTCATCGAGATCTCAGAGACTTCAGAAATTTCTTATGTAGAACAAGAGATCTCAGTTTGAGCGCTGACATTTTTCTTGGAAATTTTTGAAATACAAAATGTGTGGATTCTTTTTTTCAGTAAGCCATTTTAACGTTGTTGTTTTAAAAATATAAATTTCAAAATATCTCACTGATATTTGAAAATTGTGTTCCACCAAATAATTGTCTTCACACCAATGGACTTTGAGATCACAGATTTTGTTAGGGTGAACTGGGCTAACGTCACATAACCATCAGCTCTCGTTTAGTAAGCAATTGGATGTGAATGAGTGCGGGTTTGAAAATGAGTGCGTTAGAATATACGTTTGTTCGGGGATTTCGCAAAAACAGCAAATTGTTGCTTACTGTAGACGAAAAACAATTGTATAAATTTAAATATGAGCGAAATTGCTCAAAATATTATGTGTGCTACAATAGCAATTGTAAAGTTAATATTGCAGTTGATTTAAATAACCTTTCAATATGCAGAAAAACGAACAAAATTTCCCATAATCATCAAGACCAAACCGAACTTATTACAGAATTACAGTTATTAAACGAAATAAAAAAAAATTGTGAAAACATTTCATTAAAAAGAAGTAACATTCGGGATGTCTTCGATAACACCTGCAAGCAATTTAAGGGAAATAATGTTGTGGATTTTGGAAAAGTAAGAAGAAATCTTTATAAAATAAAAAGCAAGATTTTTCCAAAATCACCTTCTTCTTTTGATGGCATAAACCAATTGTTTGGCGATGTTAATGTTTTAAATGAATTCGGCCGATCTCGCTTCGATATAACAAAAAATTTTTACCAAAACACGGTTATTGAAAAACAATTTTCGTATTCAATTTTCATGTCCCAAAATATTGTTGACATTATAAAAAAGTTACCACGTGGTCAACCGCGAAAGTATATGATGGACGGAACTTTTTCTATAGCGCCAAAAGGAAATGTATTCAAGCAAGTGCTTATAATACATTATGCATACGCTGAACATGTAAGTTATTTTATTTTCTTCCCCTTTATTTTGATACTCAACATTATTTAAAATTTCAGACGTTTCCATTTATTTACATCCTTATGTCTAATAAGACTGAAGCGGCATATACTGATGCTTTGAAATTTATCAAAACAAATTTGTTTGATTTAAAACCAGATACATTTCAAACAGATTTTGAAATGGCATTACGAAAATCAGTAAAAAACGTTTACCATCAAGCGAAAATTGAGCCTTGCTGGTTTCATTTCACCCAAGCAGTAAGAAGAAAGGCACTGCAAATTCCTGGTTTTGTAAAATTTTTGAATAAAAACGTATCAGCAAAAAGACATTTTCGAAAATATCTGTATTTGCCACTTTTAAAACCTGCGAATATAAAAACTGCATTTAACATGCTGAAAGATTCCAGTTCCACCTTCGTTATTGACCAAGATTTTGAAAGTCCATTTAAACGGTTCAATTTATATTTTGAGAAGCAATGGATAAATCAGGTTTGTTGTTTTATTATTATTTTTTATTTTTTCATTTTAAATTATCTGATTTTAGATTACTCCTCAAGCTCTGTCTGTAAATGACATGAACCGTAGAACAACAAGTGCGTTAGAGGGTTTTAATAGTCGATTATCCTCAAAATTGGCAAAAAATGGAAACTTCTTTAAGTTTTTGGATATTCTTTTAGATGAAGAATTACAAAAAACAATCGATTTGCGAAAATTGATTGACGGCAACGTTTCCATTTATGAGCCAAAAAAGAAGTCAATATCCGAAAGGGATAAATTCATAAGAGAAACTCTAGACAAATTAGACAGAGGAATCATAACTATATTTGATGCCTTAAATCGATTTACACATCAAAATTTTGCAGAATTTAATAATTCATTTTTTATAGATGACGACAAAGAGTTAGTTGATGACGAAGAAGATTCCGATGATGATTTGACAAATTGCGACACGCAAGCAAGTAGTTCGAATGAAACGACTACACTTTTTTGTGAAGTGTGTTGTATAAACTTAAAATCAATTCTTCTTTTACCTTGCAAACATTTTAAATTATGTTCTGATTGTTTTGACAAGATAAAAACATCTTATGAACATCGCAATGTTGTGGTACTCTGTCCATTTTGCAGGCAAATTGTTCTTGAGTCAACAACAATCTTTTGTTAATTTTGTTTCTACACAATGTACATGTACTCCATACATGAATTATTTCAAATATTTCATTTCACACTTAATGTAAAACGCGAATGCGAAAAATTTTTGTTTTTATTTTAAGGAATATGAATAAATGAATTTTTTCTTAATTATAAATAATTTCGTTTCGTGTATTAATTTGGGAAGACGTTGGTTATATTATACTCCGCGATTTTTTTTTTTTAAATATTTTCAGATTCTGGAAAACTGATTTTCAAAAAATCAGTATTATAAAGCGAGCGGAGCGAGCCGAAATTTTTTTTGCCAAACAGAGAAACAATTTGGGGTGTGAAAATAAAAAAATTCGCGCGAATTTTTTTATTTTCACACCCCAAATTGTTTCTCTGTTTGGCAAAAAAAATTTCGACTCGAAGAATCTACGCGATATTTGATTATTTTCAGAGAAGACCAATATTTTTCTGCATTTTTTCGTAGACGTTTCATTTCGGAAATCAGTACTGTAAAGCGAGCGGAGCGAGCCGAAATTTTTTTTGCCAAACAGAGAAACAATTTGGGGTGTGAAAATAAAAAAATTCGCGCGAATTTTTTTATTTTCACACCCCAAATTGTTTCTCTGTTTGGCAAAAAAAATTTCGACTCGAAGAATCTACGCGATATTTGATTATTTTCAGAGAAGACCAATATTTTTCTGCATTTTTTCGTAGACGTTTCATTTCGGAAATCAGTACTGTAAAGCGAGCGGAGCGAGCCGAAATTTTTTTTGCCAAACAGAGAAACAATTTGGGGTGTGAAAATAAAAAAATTCTCGCGAATTTTTTTATTTTCACACCCCAAATTGTTTCTCTGTTTGGCAAAAAAAATTTCGGCTCGAGGTACCTACGCGATTTTTGATAATTTTTCAGAGTCTGGAAAGCTGTGTTTCCAAATGACTAATGTTTTTCCGACGCGAATTTTTTTATTTTCACACCCCAAATTGTTTTTCTGTTTGGCAAAAAAAATTTCGGCTCGAGGTACCTACGCGATTTTTGATAATTTTTCAGAGTCTGGAAAGCTGTGTTTCCAAATGACTAATGTTTTTCCGAATTACTTTTTTTGAATACTTTCAGATTCTGGAAAACTGATTTCCGGAAGACTAATATTTTTCTGGATGCCTAATATTTTTTCGTATATGCTTCATCCGAAAAATCAGTTTTCCAGGCTCTGAAAATAATTCAAAATGGTACTTCGAGCCGACTTTTTTTTCCAAACAGAGAAACAATTTGGGGTGTGAAAGAAATTTGCGCCTCTAAACTATGGTTCATCCTTTTTTCTTTAAACCATATATATAATATCTACAAACATATAATAATTGAAATCATTTGGATTGCTGTGAGTGGCCTTAATTCACATTGAAATGAGAACTTAGGTCACTTTTTAAAATGAACTAACGCCGTATTACTTTAGTTCTCATTCGAATGTGAATTAAAGCCATAATCGAATTATGGCGTTAATTCACATTTGAATGAGAACTAAAGCCATTATGGCGTTAGTTCATATGGCCTTCGTTCACGGCACCTTTTTTTCGGCACATACAATTCGGGATGGACGTTAAGTAAACATACGAGATTTATTTTTTTCTATCAGGGGAATTTCACAAGTAGCGATTTTTTTTTCTCAAGGACAAGTAGCCACTTTGTGAAGGACATTGTTGGCAAATGGTTTAGCCAAATCATTTTTTGGGGGCGATTTACTGATTTCTTTTGAGGAGAATCACTCACACTAAGGTGGAAGAAAGTGTCGAGGAACACGTTAAGTGGACGTCTCAGAACCAGTCTCCAGAATTCAAGTATCACAAGAAGCGCCGGTATAAGGCTTGAGTAAGGAAACGACTTCACCTGATTTTTGACAGAAACTAAGCCCTATGGCTCTTAAAAAGCCACACTTGCTAGATGAGTCTAGACAGAGTATATCTGCAAGCAAGTTTCAAAAGGTTACTAGCTCGTTAAAGTGTGTCAAAAGAAACTGGTACTTCCAGTGAAGTTTCGACTGCCTTAGACGGAGTTTATCATTCGTCATAAAAGAAGAAGCTTAAGCTTGATTGATACTCAAAGCAAAATATCAGGTTTGACAAAGAAGGAATAGGCCATAATTATGAAAAGCCACAAACTGGCGAAATCAAACTTGAGTCGTCATATGTTTCCTTCTAAGTTGTTCTCCCCAACTCGTACTTTGCAATAAGGCAATTTCATTTCTTCTTTTTTTCCCATTCCACTGACAAAAGCAGCCCCACACACATGCGTTTAATATTTTATTTCAAGTGTTCCTTTTTATTCTGCCTGAATGTCACATTCCGAATTAGGAACGGATATACTTGGCTCAAGCCGTAGGTGTACATATATCTTGACGGGATGCGGGAAACCCAATTGTCAACTGGTTCCAGCTGTGCTGTCAAAGAAAAGCCATCATCATCACCATCATCGTCATCGCCAACTCGATGTGCCACTCTCGAATTGGCAAAGACCACAAGAAGCAAAAGATATCGTTCTCTGGATGGGACTGTGAAAGTAAGGCAGACGCGAAGTACGGTACGGAAGGAAAACAAACGCGAAACGAGAGCCCAAGTCTCAAACGTCATTAAAGCGATAATTGTCATCATCATCATCGTTTGCTTTTATCACCGGAGGCGGTGTATGACGTTGGCGATGGCTTTACGTCGCATCGTGTCTGTCGATGTGATGAGACGCATTAGTTCACGTCCGTTTGGTGATTGCTTTAATTAATCTTATCACAAATGAAGAGAGAGAGCTGCAGCTAAACCAAGATGGATCAGTGCGAATTTCTACAACTACCAATGTGCAAAATTTTAAGCGCATATTAGCGTTGTACCGTTGCGCGATGTATACTGCCATATTGTGGCTTCTGATATGGCTGAATGGAATGCTATGGGTCTTTGTTGTCAATTTGCGGCTAGCTGATTGAGTGATACCGTTGTTGGCACAAAGAGTCCACTCGTACATTCGCACAGACAGACACACACACATTCGTTGAACTGACAGCGCGCGCTGCATCAACGCTGTCGCAGTATTAGTGGTGTCAAATCCCATTCACGGCAACGACATGAAATCCAAGTGGTTTAACCTCATTTTTATGCGATGCCAATTAGGCAGGAAATTCTGTATTAGGGTGGCTCTGATTTTTTTTATTTTTGAAGGCACATTTTGGGAAATTTGAATGACGAGAAACGATAAACTTTGATTTTAGCGGGACCACCCTAATGTTTTTTTTAATGACTGCGAAGAGGCGATGCACCTTAAATACCAACAGTACGACCACACAACAAACATTTATTTTCATAGAAAAATTTGTCTAAAATTTGAATTTGAATTAATAGATTTTTGCGACTTAACCACAGGTATTGAACGCAATGGAAAATGATTTGATAAGTTGGGAATTTAATAGGAGAAAATTAGTAACACAGTGCGACCGGAGAAGTGAAATTCCAGTGCCTGTGGCTTGTAGTGACGACTGGATGTGGCTGGTTTGGTTGATTGATTTGTCAGAGGTGGGAACCGCAGGATTTCTGACTGACTGGGAAAATATGTTTAACTGTGGTCTTTGCTTGGTTTCAAGTCGAAGTTCTTTGAAAGTTGGTTTTTTCTCCATTATAAATTTGGCTTTAACGCTGATACTTCGCCGGGTGTTCGCTGATTTCTGGGTTGTGGGAATAAATTGGTTTAACTGGCATTTGTTGCACCGGAGTGTATTCGTAATCTACCGAACTGCAGAATGTGCCAACTGCCATTTAGCTAGCAACATTGTTTCTCAATAATTTAAGCAGTAATATGTTATTTTAGTTTGTATTGATATAATTCACATACAGTTTAGGCAAATTTACGAACCGATCAGTTTACCAACCAAAAAATTTCATGTCCTGTTTTCCTCTCCGTTCAACCAGCAACAATTTTTCTCTTTACTTACTTACTTATGTTGGCGTTATAGTCCCCTACCACCTACGTGCTCCACCTGAGTCGCGGTCTTCCTCTTCTGCGACTTCCTTTCGGGTTGGATTCGAAGACTCTACCAGCCGGAACATTATTTTTCATTCGCTCTACATGACCCAGTCATCTAAGTCGTTCATTCTATATTTATGCAGACTGGACCAAATATCACTTAAGAATTTCTCTAGAAGCAGCCCAAAGCGTTTTTATCGGATGTTGTCATAGTCCATGTCTCATACATTAGGACCGGAATGATACAAAACGTACAGTGGCACTTTAGTTGCTCGAGAGAGGACTTTACTACTCAATTGCCTTTTAAGTTCAAAGAAGCAGCGATTAGCAAGAGTGATTCTTCGTTTGATTACAGCGCTGGTGTTTTTGTCTGAGTTTATAGCGGATCCTAGGTAGACACAGTCCTTAACTACCGCGAAGTTAAATCTGTCTATACTGACGTTGGCTCCAAGACATCGATGTTGGTTGTCGCTTTTCGTTGACAGTATTAACTTGATCTTGCCCTCGTTAACCTCTACACCCATCTTCCTAGCCTCCGTCTCAAGGCTCACGAACGCTCCACTGCCATCACGCTGTGTTCTACCAATTATGTCAATTTCATCGGCGTATCCTAGTAGCTAGACGGACTTTTGAAAGATTGTCCCTCTAGTGTTTACGTTGGAGTTTTGCACAATCTTTCCAAGAATGATGTTGAAGAAATCGCATGATAGCGCATCGCCTTGTCTAAAACCTTTTTTGACATCAAAAGCGTCCGTTAGGTTTTTTCCGACCATGATGGAACAGGGTGAGTTTTCCATTGTCATCTAACACAGACGGACGAATTTCTCTGAGATGCCAACACTAGACGTTGCTATATATACTTGGTCTCTATAGACGCTATCATACGCGGCCTTGAAGTCGATATAAAGATGGTAGGCAACGATTTGAAGTCCCTAGGTCTTCTCCAAGATCTGCCGTAGGATGAATATTTCATCTAGGTATGGGTCTGAAGCCACACTGATAGGGACCTATCAGGTTGTTGACGAAAGGCTTCAAACGTTCACACAGCACAGCAGACAAGATCTTTTAGGCTTAAGGAGACTTATATCTCTGTAGTTGGTGCAGTTCAGGGAATCTCCTTTTTTGAGGATCGGGCATACGATGTTGAGGTTCCACTCGTCGGGCATGCTTTCCTCCGACCAAATTTTGCAGATAAGCTGGTGCATACTCCTAACCAAATCATCGCCAGCTGCTTTGAACAGTTCGGCACCTAGGTCGTCTGCTCCAGCGGCTTTGTTCGACTTAAGTTTAGGTATCGCTATCTTCACTTCGTCAATGTCGGGTGGGTGGAATTGTTACTCTGCTCCCCCTTAATTGAATGGTTCTGTAAAGCTGGCAGAATTTCGCTCATCATCGCCATTATTTAGCTTGGAAAAATGGTTTTTCCCATATCCTCAGCAATGACTGTGGTTCCCCACTATGATGTTCCCATGATGGTTTCTAAAAACTTCGGTTTGGGGTTTATAAGTTCTGGTGGTTTGTTTTAATTTTTTGTAAAACTTTTGAACCTCGTTACTGTTGTGACATCAATCTATCTCCTCGATCGCGCGCTTCTCATGTTCCCTTTTTTCTTTCTGAGAAGCTCCTCTCTCATTAGCTGCTCGTAGAGCTCATGAGCTGCTCGTGTCCTTCTTTGCAGCGCCGCTTTGTATGCCCCTTGTTAAGCTGCATGGACTCGCCGATACTCATCGTCAAACCAGGGATTTCTTAGTTTGTATTGATATAATTCGCATCCAGTTTAAGCATCAATACTAGTTGGTCAGGAAACTCGATATTTTGGTTGTCTTTTCTGACTTGGTTATGTGATTATGTCGCGTGTCATTGGTTATGAATTCTTGAACATTGCAATGATTGGAAAAGACGGATTGTGGAAGTGAGTTCCACATTCCCGTAGTACGGCTAAAATATTGAACTTTGTATTTAACAGTGCGTCCGAAGTTGGTATCTAGGGTAAGCTGATGGACAGGACATGCACATGCTGGTTGAAAACGTGTAGTGTGTACTGTCTCATGTATGAAATTTTAGGCTTACAAGAATGTTTGTTCCACCCAGTAGTGAATTTTACTAAACTGGTAAAGATATAGCCAACTCTTAAGTACTTGTTGCTTTTTTTTAAGAAACTTCATTCTTCAATTTCCATTTTACTTTGTGTCGATGGGCTTAAAAGGACAAAATAAGGAAATGAGATTGGTTTGCCGTAAAAGAGGCGATTTACTTTTGATTCCCCTTTTTTAATACATTTTTGTTCGTCCTTTCTTCGTGCACACTCGTGTAGATAAGGTGTTTTATTATTATGAAAGTCAAAGCCATTAAGAACCGGTTGGCAAGGAATTGTGCCTCTTTTTCAAGCTCCTTTTTTTCTGAACATGCAAATATGATAAGAGATTGAGATTTTTGAAATATCATTGTTAAATATTTTCATGCTCCGTTACAGAGTCGGAGGGGGAGTTTTTTCTCTCCATTTTTGTTCCTTTCTTTTGCTGTTGAGGGTGGCATCCGAAGAAAGCAAAAAGTAATCTCTTTTTTAGGGTCATTTTTTGTGGCAACGGACGACTTTATGAAATTTCTTCGTAGGTAATTCAATAAAAAACAAATTTAACAAGAAAATCAAAATTTCTCCCGGGCGCCACTTTTTCTTCCTTTTTGTTTGGTTGGGTAATTCAATAATAAGATTATGTTTCCACTTAAAATCACAAATTGCCTCGAGGATTTAAAATTATAATTTCATGAATATTCTCTTTAACTACACCAGTAATTAACACAAATGCCTTTCACTTTTCATACAGATGTTTCCACAGCCATTTAAAACACAGCCTCTTTGTACCGAAAGCCAGCAGAAACCACCGAAACCATCTTAAGATTATTTCCAAATTAAAATGAAATAAAATCAAAAATCATGTTTGCAAGTCAAAAACAACGTCGAAGCATAAGCAACAACACGCAATCTTGTTCAACATCATTATAATAAATTTTATGCAAATTGCCAGCAGAGAAAACCGCACGCGTAGGGTCGGAATCCTACAAATGGAATCATTTGTCCCTCTCTCTCTGTCTCCCTATAAAGTATTCTTTTTTAATTAAAACAAAAATCCTTAACAACACACACAAAACACAAACAACCGCAAGTGCTCAATTATTTGCTGGCAAACACAGCCATTCGAATGTCCTTTCGAAGCTTAAAACTCCTCACACAAAATCGAGAAAAGGTCCAATACCACAGAAAATCATTGGACCCTTAATAAAAGTGGTCGGGAGTCTCATCTCGTCCTCGATGGATGCTGACATCACTTGACAGTAAATCCCTTCCAAATCTGTCCTTAAGCTTCGATTTTTTTTGCATTTCATTTGAGTCAATCAATTTCAAATGATCTGAATAATTACCAATTCTTGTTGGATACAAAATTGACAAACAAAAAACTGAAAGAGGTTCTGGCGTCGTCATCATCATCATCCTCATCCTCGTCCTCGATAGGATGAGGATTTTTGTTGATTTTCTAAAACACAGAGAGCTCTACAGCAGTAAATGTGCGTTATCCTTTGGCATTTTTCCGCCGAATCATCATGAGTTTGGCAAAAACCGCACGGGCCCTCACCGAATTCTCTACCACCATTTCGACCAGTTGAAGCCGAAACATCCTATCTAATTATGTCCTGATGAATTTGCTAAACTCACGCATATTCCAATTCCAGCAACAATGAATGGCAGCATTCTAGCGCTCGCTAGTTTTTGGAAATATAATTTGCCTGATGAAATCCCTTTAGGAATTCTGCAAGGGAATGATGCTTATGTTGATGAAGGTTCTCGAAATTTGTTGGTTGAGGTTTTTCGGGAATTTTTTGTTTTGTCTGAGTTGTTGCTTCTATTTTGAGAATTTAATTTCTGAATTAAACCGAAATTTCGGAAAATTTCGGAGAATTGTAGGGACCACGAATGGCAGTAGTTGCGTTGTTTTGAAAAATATTTCTGTTGATGGGTTTACGGTCGGTTTTGAATGAACAAATAATTACATTGTTTTCATTCTAATATGTAAAATGTGGTTCATAAATATAGATTTTTCGGTTCTGGGAAATATAAAATATTATTTTGGTTTCCTAAATTTTGAATGTAATTCGGTGTAATGCAGCTTATTGTACTTACTGTTGTAAAAGGCTTAGAATAACAAAATTGTTTGAAACATACCTGCAAAGAAAAAAAAGAAAAATGATGAGTCAAAATTGTTTAGACATATAAAACTAGTTAAAGTTGTATTATAAGCTGTCAATTTAAGGAATAGTACATGAGTTAACGAACAAAATCTAAAAAAATGATGGAGTCCCTCAGGGCTCTGTTTTGACCCCAACATTCTTTTTTAACAGATTTTCAACTGAAACCAGATCTTAGAGGAGAAAATTTGTTTTTCATACATATGTAAAGAATGGGCCTACGTTTTCATGACACTAACTTTCGTTCAAGATATCGAGCCCATTACCAAGGGTACTCGTACCGAGATAATCTCGGTCTGTCATCTTGTAACCCGAATCTAATTTAATTTTCAACATGTCAACCTCTATGTTAAGGTCCTTATAACAAGAGAAAATATAGCCTGGGATATTAAAACTCTCTCGCCACACAAATCTCCAGGCCCTGATGGAATACTGCCAGCTGGAACAAGTAGTACGACGGCTTGAGAGTATCTTTAAAGGTTGCCTCTTACTTAACCATGTCCCTTTGTCTTGGAGGCAGGTAAGACTAGTTTTCTTACCTAGTAGGGCATGAATTTTCCGACAGATAAGCCTTACATCTTTTCTACTCAAAACCTTGGAAAGAATCGTAGAGTCTCATATGAGGAACATTCTGTGTACTTGTCCCCTATCTAACTCGCAGCATGCCTACATGAGGGGTGGATCTACAGAGACTGCTCTTCATGAGGTAGTGAGAACGATAGAAAACATTTCAAGGAATATACCCTAGCTACCTTCTTAGACGTAGAAGGAGCTTTAACAATGTCCTAACTGAATCCATCGCAGAATCACTTGCAGACTTCGGTGTTGAGAACTACATTAAATGGTGGATAGTATCCATGCTAGTGCTTGTAGAATAGGTCGTATTGGTTGTCTTTAAGGCCTCTAATCGCGATACCATTAACCCATGGCTCTTGTACAAGGCCGACATCTATATCTTCCTCTCTCAGGAAGATCCTCAGATTATCCGAGGCACATTAAGAGTGCTTCAGATTAACCTGGATGGCGTGTAGCGTGTCGTTAATTTGCAGGCGGAACTGCAGTGCCAAGATCCAGCACCTCGCTGGGAACTCCAACCTGCATGGTGACGTCGTCTACCTCGACGATATCATCACTCAGGGTGGGGCCAACTTCCTGACTCTGCAGAATCTTTATGGAGCCACTTTTGATGCCGAACCTCAGCTTGCACTGTGTCTCTTCCAGGGCTTTGCGGCTTGCCTCGCAGATCCTCAGAAGATAGACCGCGCTATTCTTGCGCGGTTCCTCTGTTTTGATGACTGCCCAGTCATTCATCGGAATCTGCGTCAGCCGTTGAAGGCTCCTAATTAGCTCCGCTCCTGTTGGCTTAATGCTCATGAGCGGCAACAAGATGCGAGCCAATGGTTTTCTAGGAACTTCCCTGGCTGGAATAAGCTTGAGCTTCAAGCCCTTCCAGTCGTTGCTAATCTTAGCAACTCCTTTGCCAAGGTAATTCCTCGAAAAATCGTCCGCGCACCTTATCATTTTGTAACCCCTGAGCATTACGCCGCCGGAGTCAAAGCTCGGATAGGGACCTTCTTTTGCCGAGATGGTGTATTGGAAGACCAATTCCGAGAGCTCAGCCTCGATTGAGTTCCACGCTGACATCAGAGATCTGTTGTCTGTGGAGAGCTCAACTACAATCGCCACCTGGAGGTTTTCTCTGACGACCGCTTGCGCGGTTGCGCTGTCACCCTCGGAGTCTCTTTCCTGAAGCTGCCCCCAAGCTTGGATCTCCTCCTCCAGAGACCTATTCCTCTTGGTGGTCTTTTCGATTTTGATGGGTGCCTTGCCTTGAAGGTATGGGCGTTTCTTGATAGGGATCCTGAAGCACAGGGGTACTAGTACCTCCCGTGTTACCTCTAAGTGTAGCCTGCTCTGAGGTGCTAACGTTTCTAGCTTCCCCTGAGCTACCTACAATTGTATCCTGGCTGGAAGCCAGGAGTTCATCCTCGAACTCGATGGATGGGAGTTTTACACATAAATTGGACGAAGACATGATGAAGGGGTTCGATTTGATTCCCACGAGTAAGGCGGAAAAGAAGGTCACCCTCGGCAGAGCCGCATACCGAGGGAAGGTATGGTATACTTTCTCCTCTTTTATGGCTTTTTGTTATGAACAGCATTCTTGCGAAACTCGAAAGAAGTGGAGTGAAAGCATGGTTTTGAAGAAAGTAAGGACCTGGGCCGCGAGCTGTGGACTAGGTGTTAAGAGCAACAAAACCGAGTTGATGCTCATTACCATCAAAACCAAAATACCATACCACTCTATTACATACCCGAAACATACATCCATTAGAATCTCATGGGGTATGGTATCAAAACGGCGCACTCAGCGCTAATTGTGTCCTGTCGTGAAAAGTTTGGCAGAGAAGTCCTTAACTTCGGCAGTTTTTCTTCTATAAATCTTCATTACTTTAAACTCAATTAACAAACCTCCGCATTGATGTTATCAAACATAACCTGTTAATTAATCCCAACCACAACAAAGCGTTTTGTTTATTCATCAATTCTTGCCACTTCGAAATATCACAAATCCTGGGTATTGAATACACATAACTGCCAACCAAAAGCGACCAGCTAATTACTCAAAACTAATCCCATTGATATCTTCCGACACATACAAGACAACATAAACACTAATAACCTCGACACATAATTTCGTAGAAGGACAAAGGCAATTCCCAAATCCTCTATCTGGTGATAATGTTGATTTAAAATCTCGTAAATTCATTGTTTACATTCAAAAATTACACTTTAACCACAAAATTCAATTTTGCCCCAAAATCAGTTTGATAATCCCAACAAAACTTAATTCCCGATGGGGTACCACAAGGTACACATTGTAGGCCAGTGCTGTTTATATATTTTTTTTTTGTTGTAAGTTCAAACAAAACAAAAACTCACAGTATGAAAATGAATTTTTTAATCATTTCATCTGTAGACATATTTTTTAAGCAAATAATAGAGACTGCAAAATTATTAATCAATCAGGAGGGGGAGGGGGGTAAGCTGGAAGCAATGACAAAAGGAAAACAAAGAAGAGTGAATTGTAAAAATTTTTGTTCGATATTTTATTGATATTCTTGTACAAATTTGTAGACACGTGTAGACCTGTGCATGGACACAGAAGTGGTAGCGCGTAGACAATTCCATTAATTTCAAAAATTACACAAAAAACAAATTTTTGAGATATATAGACACGAATGGGTTTTTTGTACAAAATATATGTAAGGCAGTTAGTCACAAAATATCCCTTTTTTCGTCGTTTAATAATTTCCCCCTGGAGAACAACTGTAGTTACTGTGTCGGCGACGCACGAGAGCCGAGAGGCAGCCCGGCCAGGCAATCGGGGAGACCATGATGACAACGGTTCACATGAAATGCATGCAAAATATATATTTTATGTGGAAAATGTTAAAATTTAAATAAAAATAAAAATGTCGCATCCGTGTCAGCAGCAGCTGGTGCTGTTTTTGGTTTTCATTTGGTCGATGGTCGGCGTTGCGTTGTTGTTAGTCGGTGCTTGGCTTGAAGTAACGCCATTACATGGAGGCGGACAGCATTGCTATACTCCACATCCAGTCCAGAGTCCAACCACCACGGCAGAGGCGACTGCAGTGTTCATTTGGTTGAGTTTTTCCTTTTTTCCATATGTCTAGATGTTTTTTTTTTTTTTAATGGGGGCGAGAAAGCGCTGGTTATTTTTTTGTAAAGTTTACACTCAACTCGACAGTCAGTCTGCAACCCTTAAGCCCTCCCTTTTTCTCTCTCTTTTTGTATGTTTGAATGTTTGAAAAAGGTTCGTTGTTATGACACCAGAAAATGGTTTTGCCTATTGTAAGGGTATATCTCTTAAAGTGCTTAAAAATATTATTTTATGCGAGTATTCATGACTGTTAGGCAAACAGGACTGGGATTTCGGGAGAGCACATAAACGAGCTGGTTTTTCTGTGTTAGTGTGTGTGTTCGCAGAGGCGGATTAAACGATAAGCAGCTACAATATCTGATCAAAATTGTCTATTCAAGTTGTTTTTAGCCGTTAAGCTGCAATGGGATCGACCTAAATTTAGCTCCCAGTCTCAAGAGAGTTCCGAGTGGAAAATCCAGGGAAAGTGGGCGGAAACAACGTCCACATTTTAAAGCTTATAAAACATTAAATTTGCACATCGATCCTTCTCACAATCGAGGTTTACTCACCCTAAACGGCCAAAATCCACTATTAAATGAAGGTGGAGGCCACGCCCCCTGGATGAAAATTCGACAATTATGCATTTTTGAACAAATAAAGTATGCAGTCTTGTGCACAACCATTGAGAACTATCTTTGCGCCTACAAAATTTCAAATCACGCTATCACCAACTCCGCACTGGTCAAAGAGATACGAATCGCTTAACACATTGGACCGTAACAAAACATACTGCTATTAGGACAACTTCAGTTTTGCATGTTAAATCCTTTTTCTGTACCCAGAATGGAATCATTACCATCATTGGAACAATGCAAACGACTAAAAACTGTGTAAAAAAAGCAAAAGCTCTGCGTTTACATACTCGTATGTAAGGGTACATGAAACTGGCCGGAAAAAAAAGGAAAATACATAAGAGTGTCAGTTTCGCAATATTTAAAATGGAAAACGCTTTGAGTGAGAGCACCTACTGGACCTTCCGGATTGAGTGCGATACCGGATACGGCCCGGATTCAAAATGAGAAACACAACTCACAACCTGTTGTGATGACGGTTACGCTGCCATCAAGCTTTTTTCTTTACAAAAATGAATAACAAAATTGTGGGGTGAGTGTATGCTTAGAGGCTACCAATTTGTTTTGTGTTTTTATTATTTTTACTTTTTTATTCGGGAGGTTCCCGACTTATCGCTGCGGTTGGAAAGGTTAGAGTTTCAGGCGAGCAAGAAAATTCATATTTTATTCAATTTTAGCTCCAATGAGTTTTTGGGTACCCAACCATTTCTTTTTTGCCAATTTCGGGGTCGAAGATAGTTAAAATTTAAAATTTGTTATAATGCTTGCTAAAACATACAAGGGGCTTGGGGGTCGGGGGGTGGGAGAGTGAACCGAGGTAAATATTGGCTTTTTATGAAAATTTAGCATGTATGTATGCATGATTGAATTTTACTAAAACAAATTGGTTTTGCATTTTCCTTTCTTTTTTATTGGAAGTGGGTATTAGCTGGGCTAACAGCTAATAAATGGGTTTGCGAGATATTGTTTTTTCAAATAAGAGTGTTTTTGTTTGGGAGGGGCGGGCGGGGAGGTGCTGTTACTATATTGTCGGTGTAAAGCCCTGATTTAGTTTTATTTATCATTGTAAATAGATGAGATTATGATGTTGAATTGGTTTTGCGGTGGCGCTAGTGTTGATCGATTTTTAAGCTCCGGTGTTGATTTTAAATTTAGGTTTGTTTGATTTATTTAAAAACTTGTGTTTTTGTTTCAATTTTACATTTGATTGCGTTTGGTAATTTATGTTGAAAACATTGGCCCCAGATTTGTATTTGGATATTGCTGTTTCGATGGATTTAGGAACTTTTTTGCAAAACTTAGATTTTGTTTATTTTTGTGGAAGTCATTTTAGAATGAGTTTGGGTTGAATTTGCATAATTTTGTTGATTCTTTGTGCTTTTTATCGTTTGAGTTCAATGGAAAATCAAATCAACAATCGATAAAACACCCTGTACTATCATCAACACTAAAAAATCAAACTGAAATTCCTCAAGTTTTAAAGCCGAACCGCGACACCACACAATCAGCGCTATGTGGCGCACATTTGTCTATCCCAAATTAGACAACTTGGCTGGCTGCCGGCAGCTGCAGATGGCGAAAGTCGTCTGAGGGCGGACGATTACGACGACAGTGGCAGTTGCAACCGAGTAGGTGTCTGCAAACGAACTACTCGTAGGACGAATATTCATAAGGATTCCATTCGCATTGGCAGTCACCACATCCGGCAAAATGGCCTCCCACACAAGCACACCATGAATTTGCCAAACAAAAATCAACTCCAAGAGTTTTTCTTTATTTTTCCAGAAAATATTGTTAGACTTGACATCATCGTCGTCGTAGTCATAGAGTCGTCGTCTTTTCCAGCGACCGCGTTTGCCGTAGGCGTGGCTATGGTTTGGGATCGTTTGGTTTTCTTTTTTCAAAGCCTCGAGGCATGATAATGAAAATTCTCACTCCTTGTTTTCTTTTTTGCTTTAAAACAACTCAAAACTTTTTCTTTCTTCTTCGATTAAAAATTCTCGACGCAGAAAAGGGTTCAAAACCCAACAGGCAAAAAATTGGCCAGAAATTTTCACATTTTTAAAAAGAGCCCCCAACCCTCTCGAATTTTGTTGTTAAACTTGAGATTTTTCAATCAAAATGAAAATTATGATAATTTCCTTTCATATACGTTGCGCGCCTCCTAAGCCGTCAAAGTCAAAGCTCCTTTCCGTCAAACTTCTCTCGTTCTCTCTCTATCTCACTCTGCTGTTGAGGATTGTATTTCTATTAAAAGCTTTTTCTGCAAATTGATTTAAGGATCTACCATACCCTCGGTGTGTTTTTCCATCATCGCGCTTTTCTTTTGATTTTCGTTTGTCTTTGAAGTTTGACATAGCTCCCGAACTTCAGTTGGCTCCTTTGTTCAGAGACAAAAAATCAAGCTCCTTTGACAACTTAATTTCCTCGACTATAGCCAAATATGTGGAGTATGTTGATGTAATTAATTAAGTTCAGGATAAAAGTAAGTCAAATTTCATTGGATATTTTTTCTTTTGCGAGCGTTTTAGAATATTTCCAAGAAGCAGAAGAAAAAAGAAATTCTCTTGGAGGCGGCTTTGTGTTGGAGCTTATGAATTTTTATGTAATTAAACTAAGCAAACGCCAGCACGCAACTGGAAATGACATTTAATATTGAACATATTTTAATAATGTGCTTCTTTCGAGAGAAAAAAGAAACACACACACAAGTTCAAAAGACTCCCAAACCTAAGGGGGAAATTTGTATAAATCGTTTAAATGATTAAAGGAAAAGGAAAATATTTGGGGGCGTGGGAAGACGGCAGAGGCGAAATTCAATTTTTAAATGAAATTTCTGGGGAAGGGATGAACGTCAAACGGGATTTTTTGCGTGTTGATTTAAAAAAATGTTTTCTTTTGGATGGCGAAAGTAATCATATAAGCAACTTTAGGTGTTTTAAGTTTGCATAAGTTGGCAGGACTGTTGTGAGCCGGAAAAACATTCCAATCTTGTTTTCAAGGCGTAAGTTTAATGCTTAAATTAATTGTTAAGCAGTTTTGCTTTTAATGCAAAAAAATGTGAGTAGGAATACGGTCGGTAGGGCGTGGGAATTTTGCGTAAGAAGGAGATAGCACTATGTGGAAGTGAGAAAGGTGATAGACAATGTAATTTTGAAGATTTTAAGGCCCCCTACGACTGCATAGCCAGGGTAGAACTTTACATAGCTTTGAAAGAACTCGATATCCCAAATGAAATTATGATAAAAATTAAGCTAAGTAGATTCCTGTGTGATGGACAAGATGTTAGAACTAACCAATGATAAGGACACGTACAATAACATGTTGAAGACAAAATCTTCATCGCACAGGTCGAGGATGATATTGATGATGGAAAGCAATATTTGTCTTCATTGACATTTTTTTCAAATTTCTTATTTTTGTCAAAAATTTGAAAAAAAAGGTTACATTTGCAGTTCGCAGTGTCACAAAGCTGGGTTTCGTGGGTTCATCCAGATTCATCATCATTCTCTCCTTTAGATAACCACAGTACCTCTCTTGCACCTTAGTTTCGTTGTTTATTAATTGGGGAGGCGGAGTTGTTGATTTTAAACACATTGCGATCGACGGAAGGCACTTTTCCCTTGCCCAGAATTCTAGATGTTCGAACTTTCCGAGGAGCCAATATCGACTCGGACCACTACCTCATCGTAGCCAAGGTACTGCTACGAATATCCAGACAATGGCCAAAACAAGGAAATGCTGCAATGCACGTCAGACGGCTTCAATTGCAAGAGAACACCAGATCCTTCTCTGATCGAGTATCAAATAACCTCTTAAGAAGTCCTATGCCGCCAGTTAGAGATGCCACCTCTAATGTGCTGGGTTTCACACAGCCACCAAAACGAAACCCCTGGTTTGACGAAGAATGCAGGCAGGCCCATGCAGCCAAACAGTAGACATAGAAAGCGGCGCTGCATAGAAGGACAAGAGCTGCTCGTGAGCTCTACGAGCAAAAGAGGAGAGAGGAACGCCGGCTTCTCAGGAGAAAAAAAGACGATGTTGAGAGAACCAACAGCAAAAATGAAGTTCGGAGGCTTACCAGAAGCTAAAACAGCTGGATCAAGGTCATCAAGCAAGAACCGATGCCTGCAGAAGTGCAGAGATAAAATAGGGAACATCATAGTAGAATCGCAGTCAATGTTGGGGATTTGGAAAGACCACTTCTGTAGACTGTATAACGGCGACGACGAACAAAATCCCGCCGTCAGGCAGGAACCATTCACTGAACACGATGAAAGCCAACAATTCCTTGAACCCGACCTAGAAGAGGTGACAACGGCAATATCACGGCTGAAATCAAACAAAGATGCTGGAGCAGAGCTGCCGAGATTTGCAAAGCATTAGGCGACGATTTAGAAATGAGCCCAAATCATCTGTAAGATATGGTCGGAAGAATGCACGCCCGATGAATGGAACTTCAGCATTGTTTGTCCGATCCTGAAGAAGGGTGATCCTCTAAACTGCGCCAACTACATAGGAATCAGGATACTTAACATCGCCTACAAGATCCTCTCTGCCGTAATATGTGAACGTCTGAAGCCTTTCGTCTACAATCTGATTAGACCTTATCAATGTGGCCTCAGACCATGAAAGTCAACCATCGACCAAATTTTCACTTTGCGGCAGATCTTGGAAAAAACCTATGAACTCCAAATCGATATTCACCACCTTTTCATCGATTTTAAAGCCGCATCTAAAGAGACCAACTGTATGAAGCTATGTCTAGTTTTGGCATCCCTGCCAAGCTCGTTCGCTTGTGCAAAATGACGATGGAGACCTCACGCAACGAGCTTTAGGAATCTTTCGATGTCAAAAAAGGATTCAGACAAGGCGATGCATTTCTTTAACATCGTTCTTGAGCAGATAGTGCAGAACTCCACCGTCAACACCAAAGCTACTATCTTCCAAAAGTCTGTTCAACTTCTAGCGTACGCTGATGATATTGATACAATGGGAAGAACTCAGCTTGATGTCAATGGCACCTTCGTGAAAATTGAGACAGAAGCGGCAAAAATGGGTCCCTTCGAGGAAGGACACCTAACACCGGGCGGCGCGGCGGCTCAGACAGAACATCACAAGTCACAATAGACGCATATAACTTCGAGGTAGTAGTGGTGTTTGTCTATACCTAGGCGCCGCACAGTGGCCCGTTTTCACTTTTTACCTTGCAAAAATCATAGCTCATAAACGAAAAAAGATATCGCTTCAATTTTTTTTTTTGTTTAGCAGGGAATTTCCAAAGCTATGTTTCGTGCAAATTTTAACAAAATATGTTCACAGGATGTTTCAGAATTAAGTCCCAAAGTTGGAAGTTTTTTCAATGTCATAAAAATTGTTAAAAATGTATCCATAATGGCGAAAAATTTGTTTTTGTGAATCATTAGAGAACAATTAGTTTTGGTATAGCAGGAAAAAGAAAAAAAAATAACACTTGAATAGTCATAAAAGCAAAAAAAATTTTTTTTTTTTTTAAGTTAAAGTTTTTAAGTTTTATAATTTTTGATATGCAACCAATCAAACCATCAATATTTACATTCAAAATCAAACAGGGTGTTTCAATTTAACTGAAAATTACCATAATTTCAATATTTCAATGAAAAAACAACCCTCAAATTAGAAAAAAGTGTTTTAAAAGTACGAATATGGAGAAAAATAAAGCATAAACGTTAGATTTTTATCTTGTTTTATTCTTAATAATTTACTTATATTATTTCTTGAAAACTATCATCTAAATTCAATGTTGAATCTAATAGATCTAACATTTCTGGGGAGTAGTGTGCTTTCAGTTCTTTTTGATTTCTAGCATGCCTTTTGGAAGAAATAAGTGGATCTGATGAGATTGCTAGCATAGCAAACAGGTCTTCATTTTGCCGAATTCTTGAAACCTTGCATGTATTTTGATACCTGTATCTTTTGTAGTCCTTATTTTTGCATTCCTGAGCTTCTTCTGATAATTCCCCAAGTGGAAGTGACTGATAGAGTCGTTCGGGGTAAGTGTGCGCAGCGGGGTGAGTGTGCGCATAGCGATTTTTTTAAAAAAGGAGATGAAATTCGAATTTCTATCAATGCACAATTTAGCAGGTATCCGATCTTTATTGAAGTCAGTTACGTTTGTGCTGTTGTAGTTTTTGATGCGTCGTAGAAAGACAAAAGAAAAAAAAGGTAAGTTTCACTAAATTTTTTCTTCATTTTCAAAACGTGACAGTGATCTCCGTTTGTATTTTAATGCAGTGAGTAGTGATTTTTTATAGAATATACTATTTGAACTTTACGTTTGAGTAGAGATTTTACTGATTTTGACAATTATTTGTTTATATTTTTGCAAAAACAATAAAATAGTACATTCGGGGTGAGTGTGCGCAATCATTTGGGGGCAAGTGTGCGCACTTTGACTTGTTTTGGTTTTCATATGAACAAATTATTTAGTTTATAAATAATTGATGTTTTATACTTCAATGTAAGTAGTAGAAACATGTACGTTCGATATTTTAATAACTTTTTTTGTGTATACTCTATATTTTGAATGGCATCCTTCTTGAAAGTCAAAAGTGCGCACACTTACCTCGAACGACCGTATGTTGATAGGTTGGTGGGAAGCTGCATGTTTATTAGAGACCAAAATTTGATTTTTGTATTGCAAAGAAATATGAAGAAGAACTTTATTTTTTCGTATATGTTTTTACATGTTATACTTTTATGCACTCAACTTTTCTATGAAAGATATTAAAAGGAAGTGTTTACATTGTGTGAAATTCGTTATATAAAACAAAAATTAGTAAAAGAACCTGCGCACACTTACCCTACATCCTGCGCACACTTACCCCTTCATAGGGGCAAGTGTGCGCAATTTGACTTGTTTTGGTTTTCATATAAACAAATTATTTAATTTATAAATAATTGATGTTTTATACTTCAATGTTAGTAGTAAAAACATGTACGTTCGATATTTAATTAATTTCTTTTGTGTATAGTCTATGTTTTGAATGGCATCCTTCTTCAAAGTCAAAAGTGCGCACACTTACCCCGAACGACTCTACTCCATAATATTTTGACTACGAACCAAAATTTTATGAAGAGTAGGGGTGAGTTGTTTTTCTGGATAAAGTTGTCTTAATAACACTTTTGTTTCTCTTGTATACTCCACAAATTTTACTGTATTAACTTTTTCTCGACAGTTTAAGACATTAAGTATTATTTGAAGCCTTTTAATAATTTCTTCATTGACTCCAGTTATTCGGGCAGCTGCATCCGGTTGTTCAAAGAATCGCCTGGAAGTATTGCCATCATTGGTATTTCCAAACCCAGGCTTAGGTTTATCCTCATCAAGTCCAAGTTCTTCATGGAAACGCTTTTGAATATCCTGCTTCCTCTTTTTTTCTAACTCTTTGATTCCAATAGAGCTATCCTCTCCTTCCTTAGCAATCGCATAGCTAAGTTTCAAAATGAATTCCATGCACCTAATTCTAGCATGCAATGGAGGAATCCCATACTCGTAGTTATGTTCGTCCGTAATATCTCCTTCATCCTGTGCATTAAACTTCTTTTGAGTTTTAATTAATTAAAATTAATTATTTAATTTTGGTGATAATTCTTTTTATATCAACAGCTATACTTAATCCTCATTTTTTTGTCTTTCCAATGAGGCTTCCAATTATAGGTACTTAGATTAGTTTGCATAGTAAAATTATTTGCGTACCTAATCCTGTTAATTTCACTACCTGTAACCCTAATAAGAATAAATATTTAATTCCATATAAATAATCTTCGATTAAAAACCTTTTTTTTTTTTGGCTACCTGTAATCTACCTGTAACCCTTATATGTATTAATTCTTAATCCAAATACAGTAATCTGTCAAAAATAAATACCTGTGCACAACAAATGTTATAGAAAAAATAATGGCAGGAATCATCACTGTTTATTTTTTTATTATTATTTTAGAAATAGGTAATCCCCAAACCATAAATTTTTTTTAGCTATTCCACTCATTGCACTTATTTAAATACCTAAATTAAGTCATGCAAATCCAAAATAAAGGTTGCTACAAAAAGATTAATTATATTCTTTTCATATGAAAAAAACTAAAAAAAAATGAATAATCACTGACTTGAACCAATTAAATTGCCATAACTCGGCTTTATGCAACTTTACGCAGCTGAGTTTTTGAGGACATGTTAAGGAATATGTGGGCATTCATCCCTCACTTAGTTTGGTTTGACGGGTTTTGACGTTTTTTATATGAGCCAAGTTAAAATTCAAAAATAGGTGCAAAAAGTGATTTTTTTTTCATTAAAAAAAAGATATGCATTTTTTTTTCTAAAATTTGATTAAAATAATGTCAAACTTTTCAACAAAAAAAAAATAAATGGATTTACTTCCACCGTTTTTCTAATATTCAAGTTCGAAGTGCAACAAAAAACAAAAAATATATATATTTTTTTTTTAATATTTTCTGACTTTGATCGGCTCCTCAAGCCAAACCGTTTATCTAATATTTTTTTGTTTTTGGATTCTTACACTTTAAACAATTCTAAACAAAATGTGATTTTTACTTTTTCAAAATAAAATCAAGCGAAAAATGATTTTTCCCATGTTCCTTGCCTAAACGGGCCACTGTGCGCCGCTGTTAACACGGGCAATAACACCAGCGCCGAGATTAGACGATGAATAATCGCTGTTTCTTAGGGCTAAGAATGCAATTGAGTAGAAAAGCCCTCTCTCGAGCAACTAAGGTAAAACTGTTCAACACCCTCATCATCCTAGTCCTGCTATATGGTGCAGAAGCGTGGACCTTGAGAAAATCGGATGAATGTGCCTTAGGCTATTTCGAGAGGAAAGTTCTTCGGGTCAACTCTGGGCCCGTGTGCATTGATGGGGAATGGAGAAGAAGATACAACAAGGGTCAAGGTCCAGAGACTCAGATGGCTCGGTCATTTAGAGCGGATGATCCGGCCCGGAAGGCCTTCGACACTATTCCCGAGGGACGTAGAGGTAGAGGAAGACCGCGACTCAGGTGGCGCATACAAGTGGAAGAGGACCTTATCAACTTGGAGTGCAAAACTGGAGACTAGGGACCGAGCTGGCTGGCGGAGACTGTTGGTTGAGGCCTTAATCCACATCGGACTGTAGCGACACCTTAAGTAAGTAAGTAAGTATTGATTTTATTTGGGGGAAAGCTATGCAAAATAACCTAGACAATCCAAATCCAAACAGGTGATAGTACAGAACCCTGAGGCACTCCATTTTCCTTTGGTTTTTGCTAACAACTGTCATAAGGATCCTTGCTTGTGTTAAGAATTACCATTACCACATTACCACAACTTTGATCATGATGTAACCAATTTATTAATACATTTTGTATTGCACTTCATTTATCGCAGACTCTTCTATTTAAACAGAATAAAATAAAGAGATCTCATTTCAATCTTAATTGCAGTCTAATGTGTTTTCAATTAATACTCAAGTCTGCCTACTTAATCTAAGACCCAGTCCAAAGCAGTTTTGTTCTCTTCCTCGATTATGTCCCGTCTATATCGTCAATTGATTCCAATTAAAATATTTATTATCTCAATGTCAAGCGCTTTTAATTTAAACTGTCCAATTCCATTAAGCGACAACGAGATGAGAGTCATTTTAATTAAAGAAAAGATTTCTCGTTTTACTTTTCTCCAAACAAAATTGTACGTTTTAAGCAAAAAACGACATCTTCATAATTTCAAATAATCGAACACAGGCAGCTCACAGGAAAGAAAAAAAAACTCCTTTTTTAATTACTGTCTTCGTCTATTGCCCTGGGTGACAGACTGGCCTCTAGCTGTCATAGCACTATGACCAAAGCCAAATGGAAGAACCAAGAAGCCCAAATAGAATTCAATTCCTCAAGCCAAAATGTTGTTCACTGATGATGGTTTTGTGTATAATTGAAACGACATCAAGAAAAGATGTTGCTCATCATATTTCCATAATTCGGCATCGAAGAGGAGGAGGAATGACAAGGATGCCTTAAATAGCAATCCATGGGCATGACACTAGAAGAGTCTTATTTTTTGGAATAATTCCGGACGAATAAAGTCAGACACGTCAGAGCAAGCAGCAAAGCTATTAAATAGCACAATTCCCAAAAACAGGCATTGGGGGTATTTAGAATATTTTATTCCAATTTTCAATGTCCTTTGAGTGGTTTTTGGTATAAATATTCTTCCTGAGTAAGAGAGAGAGGGGTAGAGATATATCCCGAAGGCTCTCTGCTGTCCCAATGGATGACATCGCAATTTGACGAGGATCGGTATTTGAATTTTTATATTTTTTGGTTTTTGCGTTTGGGTTGTTTGTTTATTTTGCCTGTGTGTCCCTGTGCGCACCAACTCTTCTGTCAATTGTTTGTCAACGTTAATGGAGTTTTCTTACGGCATCATATCTTTGTGCTTTGATGTCCAAAAGGTTCTCTTGTCAAAAGTAAATTTATTCTTCTTTTTTTATCCTCATTTTTGTTGGCGAACAGGAGAGATGGGAGGACGTGGACAGACAGACAGCAACAAAAATGAAACAAAAATCCGTTCCATTAAACTTTTCAATTCCATCAAATAAATGTCTTCAAGCTAATTTGCAATCAAAATATAATTTGACGCTGCTGTCGCCGTCTTCGCTGTGATGGAACCGATGTTGGTTACTCGGTGTACTTTTGCCGCTTCAATTGCTTAAGTTTGGTTGATTTTGTTTTTTGTTTTATTTTGTTTTTAAAATAGATAAAGGCAAGATGCCGCAAAGTATTTTATTTCATTCATCATGGTTGGCGGCGATGGGTTTTAGGAAAAGCATTGATGGATTTACATGGTTGCCAACTTTTATAAAGTGTTTTTTTCTTTTTATGTGTGATCTTGAAACAAAAATGCTGCAAGGCATAAACGTTACAATATACCCATTCGCTGAACCAAGCCACACTAATTGCTTACTAAATAACAATTTGAGGTCATATTAATCAACTCAAGTTCTCTCGGAACTCCTACAAAATGCCTTAAACAGGCTAACCAATTAGGCAAAGCATTGTGGTTTGGCCGTCAATCCACATAAAACGGAACTAGTACTCTTTAAGAGAAAGGAATTCCTCAAATTAGCCCACCTACGATTAAAGGAATACCACTAAGCTTTTCCGACAAAGTCAAATGTTTAGGCCTCATTTTAGACAAAAAACAAAATTGAAGAGCAAATAAAGATGAAAGAGTAAAGAAGGCTTCTGTAGCACCCTTAACTTGTAAAAATGTCATAGGCTCAAAATGGGGCTTCTCCCCAAAAATAAAACTTCGGTAATCAGACTGATACTCATTCATGGAGTTGTCGTATGGTGGACCGAACTGGACAAGATGGTAAATTTGAATAAACTCATTAAAGTCTAGCGGTCAGTAGGTATGTGCATCACGGGAGCACTTCGCTAAACACCAACAGCAGCCTTAGAGGTACTTCTAAGCCTAACACCTCTTGACATCTTCTCCAAAATGGTGGAAGCCAACTCATGTGTGAGGCTTAGATCAACCTCTCATTAGATCAGTAACAACACTTAAACAATTAGACTATAGCACCCCAAAAATGGTATTCGATAATAACTTCCATGTTTCCATCCCTTCCCCTTTGGGAAGAAGGAGGACCCCTGGAAGAAAATACGATACACTTCTATACAGACGTTTCAAGGTCCAACTACGGTGTTGGAAAGGGTATCTACTCGAAAAAAACTGAATCCAATCAATGCAGTGTGTTCTAGGTAGAAATTATGGCGATAAAATAGGCACTATCCTGGCTCAAAGAAAACGCTATATCATGCAGGATTTACCTATCTTCTGGAACAGCCAAGTCGCTCTCAAATCTCTCGTGTCTGTCTCTACAAACTCTCATACAGCCCACGACTGTCGATCATCTCGGAATCTCGGAATGAGATGACAGAACAGTTTAGCATTCACCTCATTTGGGTACCGGGCCACAGAGACATTCCGGGAAATTGCAAAGATGCTGAGCTCGCCAAAACCGGAACACTTCTGCCAAAGACACAACATAGGAACACCACTTGCTGTATGCAAACATCTTCTCAACAAATGTTAGATGGTCACAGGGTACCACCTGCTTAGCAACCAAACAAATATGGCCAAGCATAGACCTGATACGGTCAAAAGGCTTGATTTCCCTGAGCAGACAAAGTTAAAGCTCCACAATTGGAGTCATAACAGGACTCTGCCTCATTGGTAGATATGCTTTGTGGTTAGAGATCTACACAAATAACTTCTGTAGAAGCTGCTTGGACGAGGAGGAAAAGGAAAGAGTCCAACACCTTCTATATACATGTCCGGCACTCTCCAATACAAGGAATAACTATCTTGGTAATCCCTTCTTCGATAACACCAGTAAACTGGCAACGATCGACACAAGATGTCTCTCTAATCTCATTAAAAGTACAAAGTAACTTTTTTAGTGGTATCACAATGGACCCTTGAGGTCTAAGTGAGTCAACAACATCTAGACAGCCACTCTAACCTAACCTAACGCACCGTACTTCTGTATGAACAATCTTCGATTCACTGTACTTTTTATTGCTGTTTTAATATGCACTCTGTGTTGGAACTGCAAGAATTTAAAAGCATTAGTCAATATTTTACCATAGGATTTTAGTCTTTGTTCGTACAATTCACATTGGGTATAAATTAAAAAAATTTATTAGACAAAGTGATCGCACTGTAGACGGTCATCTTCCCGACATTCGTTCCCCTCGTTTTAGTCAGTATTTTCCTATTAAGGCTTCTCATGACCACTTAACTTTTAGTTAAGGTGAAATGTTTTTCAATTCAAGATAAAAGTCATCAGTCGACTCTTCTAAAGTTCTAAAAACATCATTTCCCTCTTGAAAACATGGCAAAGCTCATATAAAGAGCTAAGAGTTTGGAGATTAGCCAGTAGCATTTTAAATGCAGTGTTTAAGAGAAAAGAGTCCTGTGGATAGTTTTTGTTGAACTCTGGGATGTTAGACACATAAGCCGAGGGGCCTAGTGTGGAATAACATACCGGTATAATTTGGGTGCGAAATTAATAGTATCTGAAAGCGATCGGGATATGTTAAAGAACCAGAGACTTTAACCGGACTTCAGCCTCCTAATCGATAATGATGATAATTCACTTAACCACAGATTAACATCATAGTTGGCAACCATTTTCACAGAGTTATTTTTCTTCGACGGTCTTCCTCCATTTATTCCGATCTATTCTTAAAAAGTAAACAAGAACTTCTTTGTAAAAATGTGTGCACTGGTTTCATCCAAATTTGTAAACAAAAATTTTCATTTTCAACTTCAGCTATGTATGCTTCTTTTAGTTCTCTGGGGCATCCCCTTCCAACTGATCAAGTATGTGTTTGTGTGTCTGTGGCTATCGTTACCATAAGCTATCGCTCCATAGATAAACAACCGATTGCAAAAGCAAAAGCGAAAAAGAAGAAGAAAACAGAAAATCAAATCAAATCTTTGATAGACTTCCAAGTTGAGATACGAGACAACCGTCAATCATCCAAAAGATCACCGAACACGATTGTTTAGAGTTTATGGGAGGCGAGGCGAGAGATAAAGTTAAGAGAAATTGATAGGGGAATAAGGTGGTCATCGTTAATATGGTGACCATATTCTGATTGACTTTGAGTTAGTTGTTGAAGCTAAATGATTACGTACCTGATTGTTAGCTGGAGTAGGAGGGGGGAGGTTAGTTGTTAAATGTTTGTAAATGTTCAAATTCAAGGGAACCCCTTTTAAAGTTTTACCTTTTGATACGAAACACAAAAAAATCTGATAGAAATATGGTCACCCCTTTTAGCTTTTGAGAATTATGCATGAAATTGACTGATGGGGAATGAATGTCTGCATATTTCATATGTTATCCAGGATGTGGGTAAAACTCGGGACCTGAGTCCATATTTTTAAACATTGTATAAGCGACTGCATCGATCAGCGAATGAATAAATTTGAAAGTTTAATGCATTGGATTTCGACAGAGTTGATGAATTTTTGTGCGCTCTTTTTGTCAGATATGCGATGACCTAAAAATAAATTGGTCCCCTATCGAGCTGAAGTCTGCTACATTGAATTTATTTTGTTTAAGAGTGAAACCTATTTAGTCTATCTGACTCTCAATAACGAACTTAATGTCCTTCAATTGCAATCAGTAAAAAGATTGTAGAGGAAAACGCAATCATATCCTTCTGCAACTCCGTCATCTCACACGGTCTCACCCGCAGGCTAATAAATTATCCCAGAAGCCGTAATTTTATTATTTCCAACGTCACATCAATATTCCTCCTCACCATTCAATACGTTAAAACGAATTCATTAAAATTAAAATAAATAAAAAAAACTTTTCCTTCCAATTTTCCCCAATCAAACGAAAAATAAAATGTCAAGGATCACAACTCACCTGACTCATCGACCCGTGCACACAAACTAGTTGACTCCCACTCTACAGGTCACACAAGCAACAAAATACAAAACACATTGAAAAAAATGTGCAAAAAGTAAATAACCCCATACACAATGGCTGTGTACACTTTAGCCAGGGCGTCAAAGGACCTTGTTGTTTTATTTATTTCAATTTTTTTTTTTTTGAGTATCCAAGTTGCAGACTAGAGAGAGTGGGGTTGCCGCCACTACCGCCACCGCCACAGACAATAAAAAAATGAATCATTTGCCATGGAAAAAAAGTGCCAATGGCATGGTATTTATGTTGGTCGACACGAAAGGACATTGCAAACGAAAATCCTCATGTGAATGTGTGTGTGGGGAGAATAAAAGTTTAAGTTTAAAAATCTTGTCCTTGAAGCTCTGAATTCGATTGGGGAGAAGGATGGTTGATTTAATGCCAAAATGTCCTTTGTATAACCAAAAAGGACATCGAATAATTTTGCATGTAACTTGTGGTGATGGCCACAATTTTTGCATATAACACATTCATTTATCAGCTTTAAGTCCGTCCGTCGCGTCCTCGGAGGGTTGGTTGGTGGCTAGTCGTCATCATCATCGTCGGTTGGACACAATGAACTTGAAAGGATCATTCGAGTAATCACATGGTAGACATAGACAGGCGCTCTTTATTAGGACACAATTTATGACATCAAATTAAATTTAGTATCCACATCCTCAGATCCTCAGCGTGCATAGAACACACAAGGAGCACCAACAGACACAACCTAGTCGAGGCCATAAAATGCCGGCTAAGAGATTTATTGCTCCTTTGTTCATATTTTGTTTGTTTGTTTTTCGTTTTTTTTTTTTTGTTATCCTCGAGATCCTGCTCGTCTTTTCAGTTCCTAATGATATGCCCATGAAATTCATGAGGGGTTTAAATAAATCGTAATCCTTCTCAGGTGTGGGTAGGGTCTGGGTAAGGGTGTGCGCCAGGTAGTAGAATGGGGATTCAATGAGAAACCTTTATGCATGTGGGGGCTGCTGTGGGCGTGATACGCATCGTTTTTTTCGTCGCTTTTGGTGGATATAAAGAAGAAATCCTGCTCGAATAGACTCTTTAAAAATATATTAGCCAAGGATAAACAAAACAGGGAGCCTGACGTTGATGCTGGCACGTTATTCAAACGAACAATACCCGAACCACACCAGGAGCTCCCTCACCTCACATGGAAATAAATTTGAATCCCAAATTGAAAAAAAAACTCCAAACAAAACAAGGACCTTGCCAGGAGTCGGTGGGTACGAGGCTCAAAGAAAAATAAATTAGTATGGAACCACAAAGGTGCATGGCGACGACGTCAACGGTTCGGTTTTGCGAACCGCCGCCCGTCGCCCGTCGTTACCATAGCGGTAACAGCAGCAGCAGCAGAGGTGTTTCGCTGTTATTCAGGAACCTGGTCCTTTGTATATTTGTGTTGCCAGGATATACCAGTTGAGTTCACTTATTCTTTGTTGTTTTTTTCCATCATCCATTCTTTTCTTGCTGATTTTTGTTGTTGTTCCTTTTTTTGTGTGCCCTTATGTTTCCCTGCATAAGTAGTTGTGGGGCTGAGTTGCTTCTTTTTTTTTTGCTTTTATGGCGCTCAGATCTCGCTTATGGGATCTCATTTATTTTATTTATATAATGTTGGATGTATTTTTTTGTGTTCATCTTATTTAGGAGATTTTTCACAGGATACAAATAAAAAGAAGGAAAAAAACGTAAAGCTGCAAATGAAGCCCTGTACCTGCCTATTGGGGGTGATTGACATAAATTAATATGAAGCCCATCACTTATTCAGAAAGCTGATGAAGATTTTAGCGTTTTAAATTTGGAGGTGCGTTGTGAGACTCTTCTTAGGTTTGGAGTGTTAGACACAGG
Organism: Sphaerophoria taeniata; assembly: GCA_943590905.1. Taxonomy (NCBI): domain Eukaryota; kingdom Metazoa; phylum Arthropoda; class Insecta; order Diptera; family Syrphidae; genus Sphaerophoria; species Sphaerophoria taeniata. The sequence continues at coordinate 4,508,922 of OX016540.1, forward strand.
TTAGGTAAACAGTTAAGACGTTAACATTAAGGACCTCATTGATTAAGATTGTTTTAGGCAATTTGAAAAAATCTGGGGTGGCAACCTGATTTCAAAATAAGTACTCGAATAGAAAAAAAGAAAGAAACAAATTTTATAGACGTTTCCCGAAGCAACATTTTCATCGTTTATATCAGGATCAGGATGAATCAAACAACAATTTCACTTAAATTCAATTTAAAGAGCTCCCTGTGTTGGTGCAAACAGCCCAGCACAATGCAAACCGAATCAAACAGAACCAAAACATTTGCCATTTAACCGACCCATGCGTTGAATAAATATTTACAAACTAAATAAAGTTGAACAGCAAATTAATGTAGCTTCATCTCAGAGGATAAACAGGGCCCAGCATTTACACATATGTTTATTCAATTGTACATCCACAAACATTGAAGGTGTGAGATCAGAGTCAGAATCAGAACTCTCAAACGGCCATAAAGTTCAACCCACGAAGCAATGAGGCCTATGAACAACGTTGGGGTGACCAATTTTCCTAAAAAATAGATTAAGTCTTTATTGACTGCAAACTTCACAAAGCCTTGGACAATTGTTCTCACAAAATCCTCAACAAAGTCTGTTTTTGAATATCAAGGTAGGTAGGTTAGAATGGCTGTTCTGAGCAGCAAGTAAGCTCGCGTAATAAGAGAACACCCAAAGTCATTTTTCTGGCATTTAGAAGGGCAGGGCACACAAAAAGTGCTGGAGTGTTTCCCTTTGCACCATATCTGTGCAAATGGCAACTATCCTGCCAATGTCTGACCTAGGTTTATTCAGAAGTTCCTGGGTACGTTTCTGGTCGTTAGTGAGTGCAGTTGGTGAGATTTTTCCATCTTACGTTGGAAGAAAATGGTTTCGAATATCCGTTTTCATGACTCCAAGGGGAATCCTAACTTCCTCATCTAGGGATATTTGCAGATTTGATTTCGTTTTGGCCAGTTCATCAGCGATTTCATTACCTTGAATGTCACTGTGCCCTGGCACCCAGACTGATGAAATTTGCCAACTTCTACTTGCAATCTCTAACGATTCTGGATCTAGTCAGGTTGCTGTTTATAGCCTTGATAGCTGCTTGGCTGACTGCTTGTTTTAGAATCCTATACATGCTAGTCTAATCGCTAGAACTTCAGCTTGAAAGACGCTACATCTATCGGACAGTCTAAAGGATTTTTTAATATCGATTTCTTCGGAGAAGACATTGGTCTCAACACCGGAACCATCAGTGTATGTGATTTCGAAATCCTTTGTAGGGCTATTCATTTTCCAACTATGCCTAGTTGGGATATCAACCTAAAATTACTTACCAAAGCTAAAGGTTGGTAACGTAAGAGAGGAGAAAGAACCCCACCTTGGGATGTTCCTCTTTCGGCAAACCTAGTGACTTGGCTGTAACCCATCGATCCTTGAATGACTCTGGTTGGGAGCTAGAAGACGATTCAGCCAAGAATATGCTCTTCCAAATCTGCTACCCTCACAGCTTCGGCGAGCACATTATTGAAGGCTCCTTCTACGTCAGTTAACGTGGCGAGGGTGTATTCTTGGTACTCTAGGGATAGATACCTCCCCACTGTACGTACTACTTCGTGCCGTATCCCTGGATTTGCCTTTCAGAGATTCTGATAGAGGATTTTTTTTTAACAAGATTAGCTCTGATATATTCGTCCAATATAGTCTTTCCAATGTTTTGAGCACAAAGGAAAAGAGACTTATTGGTCTGAAATCCTTTGGTGTTTCATGGCCTCTTCTACCGATTTTCGACCACATTGACCCTTCTCCAGTATTCAGATACGTAAATCAGTGCTAAGCAGTTTAAGAAAAATACCAAAAGCCATGGAATCATTACATCTTGTAACTTTTGTGGCATGGCTGGGAAAATATTAACGGGTCCTGGCGATTTAAATGGTTATAAGCTGTTTATAGCCCATGAAATCTTTTCTTGGGTTATTAAGACTCTAATATTGTCAGGGTTTGCTACCTGAGCATGTATCTTTGGGATGGATGAGCACGAGCTTCATGCCCACTCAAGCGTCACTAATCTAAGGGAAGCATTTAGCCAGGAAGTCCTTCGAAAACCTATCGCCACATTTGATAACCCGGAAACCTCTCACTGTCTCTACTGAGTTGAATGATGGAGAGGGCCCCCGTGCCCTTCGAGAATAGGTATGTTCAATCACCAGTCGGCCATAGCCGGCCAGTTGGCTTCAACGGACTTCCCGTTCGAAGACAACTGGTCAGCTATTTCCAACCTGAGGTCGTCCCTGACAATTTCACTCAAGGTGTGCGCCGCCTTGCCACCAGTGATACTTTTCTCCTGTCTGACTTTTTTCACCTTTTTCCTCTGGGAGTCCCCATTTAGGCTTGAAGAGTGAGCTGTCTCATCTTGAGACCTGTTCCGCTTAAAAACTTGCCCCTTCGCAAGCGGTTGTGCTCTGCAGACATTTCTGGTAGTCTTCTACGATTTTGGTGTATTTAACCTTATCCTTCCAGTCTTTATCGGGTGTAATGCTTTCGTGTTCATTTTTAGCAATCTTGCTGAGGGCACTTTTCTACCGATTTTTACTCACCGTACGCTTAGGTTTGCAGTCGCTGCTCCCTGCGTTAATGTCCAAATTGATTTTCTGAGCTGCCGTTAAGGTATCGCCGACACCTCTAACGCCAGCAGGAGCTTCTGATGGTATCGCCTTGCTGTAACAAGCATCAGCTGCATATTAAGTTCCTTTTATCACAGTTTCTTTTGGCTTGAGGCAATTTACTCATCTTCTGACGAGAAGCCAAGGAAATTTCATCTCAGTGATAAATTTTCATCGGTTTCCATTTAGTTTTCATTTTCAGTTTTATTGTTCATATTTGTTCCCACGAGTAAGTCGGAAAAAGAAAGGTCAGCCTCGACAGAGCCAAATACCGGGGTAAGGCAAGAGATATGTCGGACCCTGCCAAGGCATCCGAAAGAGCTCGTTAATATCAAACACATGAAAAAAAATTTAAAACAGAGTACAGCTGGTCACTCTGCCCTTACTCTTTAGTTTTATTACGCCCAAGTTCAATTACATTACTAAATCTACCTGTTTATATATTACCTGCACAAATGAAGAGAAATATTTGCCTACTGCTCCCAAAGGGACGTTCAATAGTAAAATACTTTGTCCACTCAATGGTTCATGGCAAAAACACAAAAATTCTGCTTGCAGTGCTCTGTTGGTATTGCTAATGCACGTAGAAACAGTAGTATATCGATGCACCTCGCAAACCTGGCAAAAAGTCAATTATGCAACCCTAACAATGGCTTTAATCACCTGTAATCCAATTTTCAGCTGAACAATGGAAATTACCAAACCGTATAAACGGTTTCGCAGAAAAATAAACCGGAACTATGTAACAGCGGACCACTCTCCCTGCAAATGCACTGTTCGCTGTTGCATTAATGCACTTCGCCATCAATCCAATTCAAAGTCCACTCACAACCTGAGAGCATTGGAATTTTCGCGCTCTCACAGAAATTGTATAAACTCGGGGATCTATAGTTAATTCTCAATTTCCAATAATTCACTTCAAAGTGGATTCTCTTCTTAATGTACACACGTACGAGTGTGTGTATGTATTTTTAACAGCGAGCGCCCTCTTTCATTATTTTCACATTTTTATGGTGAGATGAAGTGGAATTGAGTGGGCTGGGCAGCTGCATGATAAATATTTTGGATTTAAGCAAAAGGAAAATATTTTTCCAGTGATCCCCAACTACGCTCTTTAAATATTACTGTTAAAACAAAAAGCATAAGGAAATAAATGAGAGTATGTGTGTGTGTGTAAGGATATGCATTTGGCTCCCAACATTTCGAACAAATTAAAAAAACTCACTTCAAAAGGAATTTATGAAATTCTTTTTCTCTTTTTAATTTTTGGTTCGCCTTACAAACAAAGAGAATTACGAAAAACACAAATCTATATAAAAAGGAATAAAAAAATTAAATTCCAATAAAATATTTCGAATCTCATAATTGAGTATGAAAGAAGGAATAACCGAGTGCAGGGCTTCATTAAAAAAATGGTCTCAGTTTCAAGGATTAAATACGGAAAAATATGTGAAGCACCTACTCGTGAAAAACGAGATTCTGTGCATTAAGAGAATTTTAAACAGAAGGAAGAGCTTAAGAATTATACTTGAAAATGTGTGCGAGTATGCTTCTTTGTGTTGCTTTGAGAATTTATGATTCCTCTGTGGGCGGAGGATTTTCGCGATATATTTACATTTTAATTCTCAGCTCGTATGTTGGGATTATTTTGGAGAGGCTATAAAAATGGCAACATTTTGTGGAATTAAGAAAAGAAAAATGGAATATGGAAATCAGTTGTCACTGTAATATGGAGAAAGCGACATACCTATAAGCAACCATTTAATGAAATCATAAGCGTGATAAGAAGATCAGATAGGTGAATTTGTTTGCAGTGATGCTCTTTCATGATATCGTGATATATGCGATAAAATTTGCGATATCAACTAAAAATCATGAAAACACATGTCCCTGGAAAATTTCCTTTCTTTTGACGTTATTTTACACGATGTCTTAAGGTGATAATTGTTGATATAAGTGATAAAAGTTGTGATATTAACTAAAAAGTGTGTCTCTGAAAGATTTACTTGTATTTGAATCGATTTCAGACGATTTTTCCAGATGATGTAGCATGCTATATGCAGTTTAAGTTGTGATACAGTTCATTACGATGCTTTTACATGATGTATTGTGATTCATGCTTTAAAAGTTGTGATATCAACTAAAATTCATGAAAAAACATATCTCTGAAATATTTCCTTTACATAGACGGAATTTTAAATGATTTCTTAAGATGGTATAAGCGATATAAGCGATTAAAGTTGTGATATTAACTAAAAAAACGTGTTTCTGAAAGATTTGTATTTAACTGGATTTCAGACGATGCTTCCAGATAATATATGCGATTAAAGTTGTGATATCAACTGAAAACCGTAGGAAAATATATCACTGAAAGATTTCCTTCCTTTTGACGGGATTTAAAATGATGTCTTAACATAATAACTCTCGATATTTGCGATGAAAAATGTGATATTAACTAAGAAACGTGTCTGAGAGATTTTAAAATATCAAATGGATTTCATTCAATGCTTCCAGGTCATATGTCATGTTATGATATATGCAATATCAACTGGAAATCATAGAAAACATGCCTCTGAAAGATTTCCTTACTCTTGACTTGATTCTAAATGATATCTCAAGATGACAAGTTTTGTTATAATGCGATGAAAGTTGTGATATTAACTGAAAATCGTATCTTCGAAAGATTAAATTGTATTTCAATGGATTTCAGACTATGCTTCCAGATGACGTTCATTACTGATACATGCACGCATTGTGATACATGCGTTCAAAGTTGTGATATCAACTAAAAATCATGAAGAAACATAAATCTCTGATATATTTCCTTTACCTAGATGGAATTTTAAATAATTTCTTAGGATGGTAGTTCTTGATATAAGCGATTAAAGTTGTGATATTAACTAAAAACGTGTCTCTGAAAGATTTTGTTGTTACTGAATGAATTTCAGATTGTTCTTCGAAATGATATATCATGGCATGGTTGTGATATCAACTTAGAAACGTGAAAACCATACCTCTGAAATATTGCCTTGTATTTAAAAGGATTCCAAACCATGTTTTAAGATGATTTACGCGACAAAAATATGAAAAACTTGTACATTCTTACGATTTATTAATTATGAAATAATTAGAAAAAGAATGTTGTAATATTTGATGAAAACATTTGTATTGAGTTTTCTAATTGCCATCACTTTTTTACAGTGTCCATTGGGAGAATTTGTGGTAGTTCTTATTATATCTACCAAAATAATTAACTGATGAACGAATGACACTTTGTTTGTTCCTGTGATATAATTATAGCATATACTGTGATAATCGCAGTTCTATTCAAGCAAACAGAAACAAAACATTTCATGAAAGATCATAAACATCAAAACTTTACCTGCAAAACCTGTGTTATCCTGAAAAATATTTTTATTTGCTTTCACAAGTCTGTGATATGTGCTTACATTTGTACCATGAGCCACTTAAATGGTTTTTTTTTATCGATTGACGAGGCCCGTTATATTGTCTGTGATTTTTAAAATCTTCAGCCTCCAATTAAAAAAAAATCCATGCGTGACACATAAATAATTAAAATAGAAAATCACCCGGATTTCTGTGATATGTTTCGAAATTGCTCTCAAGTCTGTGATATGATATAAATTTGGAATAAGTGATGCACGTAGAGATTTAAACTAATAGGATTTCGATTTTCTTGTTGATTATTTGCAAATTAAATTAATTCCTGCAAAACCAAGACCCAACAGGTATGTTATCCCTCACCAGCTTTAATGTTCTACCAATTCTCTCGAAGTTAAGGACCATAAACCTAACTCTTCCCCATTGAACAATATAAAGAAAGACATTAACCTGGGACTTCTGTGCTAATCTCTTCGAAATCGAGAAAGTGTTCATCCGTACCTCCTTAATGACTTCCTGTTGTAATGCCAAACTAAAACACGTGTCCTCTATACCAATACAGAAAGGTGAACACAACACTTCCACAAACTGTAAGAGGCTCTTCTCCCCCGAGACACAATTGGTCCGTAAAGACTCATTCAAGCTACATCTGTCCACATGCATATTTGATGTGGTGTTGTTTTCCTTTCTCCCACACCAAGCCCACGCTTCTGCCGACAACAACGCCACAGGGAAGGATTTTCTATTCCAACCCACACCAGAACAGCAACCAACCCAAATGACAACAATGCTTGTAGTTGGCCAAACTTGTCAGCTTAACGAAACCAGATTAATAATAAATGTGCAATGAGAATAACAAGTCACCCTAAAGAGAACCACTCGTATTGACATTTTCCTCAAAACAGTCATTTTCGTTCGGATCCTTAAATGGAATGGTTAAATTATTTCTAGTCTTTGGAGAATCAGTCGACTTCTTGTCATTGTCATATTTATCATCAAGCAGCTTAATGGGACAAAGCTGCTAAAGATGAAACACTTAAAACTGCCCCCCGACTTTCATACACACCTACACACAGAGTGAAAAAGAAAGATGTCAGAACGAAGAGAAGAGCAGACGTGACAACAAGTCGTCCTTCGACTGTCATTTCACTCGATTCAACAACATCGTCATCGACCAACGCTTCTGTGGGTTGTGTCTTTTTTTTGGCAATTTGGGTTTACCAAGAAGAAAAAAACATTTCAGCCCCATCACGCTTGCGATTTATGTATTTCTAGGATAATGAGATGTGAAATTAACCTTTCCCCATTAAGCTTGAATCAATTTCGGTTGATGGTTGATGTAGGACGTTTTTTGAGTTCTCCATATTTTTTGTCTGCTTTTTTTGACAGAGAGAAGAACCAGGGTTGAAGAGCTTAAACGGAACTCATTAACATATGGCCTGTGGCATATAGGCACCGTTTTTATTTTTTTCCCAACTGCCATAAAGTCGTGCTATGAAAAAAAACCGTTTTGTGAAAAATATATTACTCGGGAGGCCACAAAGTATACACCGAAATTTCCACACACGTTTCGTGGCGTGACGAGCGCAGTGTGGCGCGGTGACAGTTTGGCAACAGAAAAAAAAAGGTAACTTTGGGTATTGTACATGGGTACCCACAGGAGGAAGGATGCGTCCTCGTCCTCGTTCCGAAATTTTCCATACACGTATTGATGGAAAAGGAAACTCGTGTTGAGGTGGTTGGCTCCATTGTGTCACACACATGACACAGTTTTTTTTTTCATCTTTCGTTTGTTGTTAAGAGAAGTAGAGGGGGCTGTAAATCAAGGCCCCGAGGTATCCATCAAGTGATTTACCACCCACACTCACGAAAATTCATCGCCTAAGCGAAATGATTGTGTAGAATTTTATGTATCTCTTTGGTTAAATGTTTAATTAAAAGCTAAAGCCATCGAATTATTATTTGCAGGATATCACTTACCAAACGACTGCGAGATAACAAACGAAGAGACGAGGATGAGCGCGTTTGGTATAGTTGATGATGATGAAGATAGCTCCATCTATCGAGTATGAGCGGAATTTTAAATGTGTTCCACATCAATCAACCCCAGCTACCGACTGTGTTTAATCAGTAGGCGCACCCTTAGTCTCACTTCACTTTCGCTACATCCCTTGATACTTGCCATTACCATAACCATCATTTACCCCTCCGACCTTCTCATCATAACGATGGGGTAAACGAGTTTTTTTCTCTTATCTTGTTCAGCATTTTTCTTTCTCGTTTGTATCTGTTTTGTGTTTTTCTTTGTCGTAAGTTATCAAAGTTGAAGGAAAATTCAATATACACGCGTTTTCTGAATGCCTCTGCACAAGGGGGAGAAGTGAATTTTCTTCACTTGTCTTGCCTGTTTCCGCTTGAGAAAAAAAAACACTCATCCTTCCTTTAAAGAGTGGTTTTAAATTTAAAGATGTATGAAAGAAACAGGAGTCTCACAAGAAAATGTGTTTAATCGATTTACAAGAAGGTGTCTAGAATTGAAAGATTCCACAGTTCTCTTCGATTCCCAAAGCTTCTAAGTTCTAAGGTCTTGGCCGATCCCATCCTTCCAGGTGATAGCGTAAAGTTTAGTCCGCCGAACTTTCTTTTACCATTTTCCGGGTCGGCTCGTCTTCACTCAGGTGTCCAGCGCACCGGAATCTATCAAGCTTAATTGTGATCATTTTTATTTCGGATGTCGAATAGTCTCATAGCTTTTTAAAGTTATCTCCTGGCTATGAAGTCGTTGGAAGCCTTAAGATCTTTAAAATAATATCTTTTTATCAACTTTCTCACTTCCACATAGTGCTATCCCTTTTTTATGCAAAATTCCCACGCCCAACCGACCGTATTCCTACTCGCAATGATGTATATCTTTCATGTTAACAGCAAAACTGGTTATCAATTATATTGAAGACATCATGATAACCAAGGAAATTGTTCATTTTTGAAGAATTTTACTCAGCGTTATTACATCGAACAGGAAAAGCTGTTTCATCTAACAAGTCCGCCGGGTCGGAGGGCATACCTACGGTACTCTTTAAACATGGAGGAGGTTTTTTGATGAACCGCATGCACCAGGTCACCAACAAAGTGTTGGAAAAAGAATGTATGTCACTGACTAGTCGATAAGCTCCATATGCCCCAAAAAAGGCGATCCTACGTTCTACTACCTTGGCATATCCCTGCTTATTGTAGCATACGATATCCTATCAAACACAGTACTGTGTGTGCGTCTTAAACTGTTTTACAACACAATAATCGGCACGTACCAGTGTGGCTTTAGGCCAGGCAGAACAACGATAGACCCGATCCAAGAGAGCTGTGCTTGAGGCCTTCACAGCGATTGAAGAACAGGCGAAACTCGTTGGTCTTGAAGTGAATGAGGACAAACCAAAGTACATGCTATCAACAAACAAAACAACATCCGTCTACCGTCTAGGACACTGTTGGTAACAGTAATTTTGAGGTAGTTAAGGAGTTCATCTATTTTGGAACAAACATTTATCCCACAAACGACACCTAAGTCGAGATCCAATTCTTCCTCGGATCTCGACTAGCCTAGCGAATCGCTGCAGAAAAATTTCTTGAGGGACTTTTAGTCATGTATACATTGGCTTGGCCACATCGAGCGAATGGACGACAACGCTCCAGACAAGAAAATCTTCTCATCGCAGCCCCCAGGTTCGAGACGACAAGGAAGACGGAACCTACGGTACAAGGGCCAAGTGACAGCGGATGCCAGACTGCTTAGTTTTGTCGACTGGAGACTGCATGTGAGGGACCTTTCCCGATGGAATACAGCGTCTCTCGAGTCTACCAGTAATACCTAATAAATTTTGCTTGGATCTAAAGAGCTGGAGGCAGTCTGAAATGAAAACTTTTTGGTCCAACTCCCCCTCTCAAGCTCCAAAGAATTTAAACATTTCTCAGAATCGAATTATTAAATTCGTTCTTAAAAGAGAACTTCTATTCCGTTGGCGGAATAACATTGCGTGATTTAATGTTTGCTCATAAATATTTCCATCAATGACCTTATTCGTCTTCCGCTTTGATGCTTTGTCTTCACCGAAGCCCTAACACATTAAAAATCCGTTACACATTCAAACATCCGGATTACTCATGAAATTTGATCTAGTCATAAAAAGACAAAAAAATATCCAACCAAAACCAATATTGATTCATCACACTAGAAGAATTCAAGGCACACGTTCCATCCATCGAGCTGAAAAGCTGAACAAATTAAATATTTGTTCAATTTAACTTCATTCACAAAGCTCCAATAAAGCTGACATAATCTGTGTCCTCTCTTAAGTCGCTTGCCGCATGACGACTGGTATGACAGACACTATTTGTTCAGATTGTTCTCCGTAACGATCAAAGTCAATTCAATAATTCACCCATTTTGAATGCATCTTTGTTTCGATCTTCACTATTCAGAAATCAGAACAGATCGGGCGTCATCAATAAAACACACAACAAACTGTTTAGATTGCTTTTCAATGCCCCCGTAGGGAATTCAAATTTGTGGGCGTAACGTGAGTGATAGTGTCGCTCGTTGGCGTGTTGCATCTCAATAGTTAAACGATGCAGCAGATAAATTTATTAAATGCACGATCGTGACCGAATTTCTTTTATTCAAAACAGCAGATTGGGACGATCGTGGTTTTTTATTCTTCTCTCTATAGGAGAACAGACAAACAAAACGAGAGTGATCGGACAGATTGCGGTAAGTATTGTGAAATAAATCAACGAATCGTGCTGTTAACGATGCTGGCTTGTGAAAGCTCTTTCTATTTTTCGAAATATTCCGAAAATGTATTCCCACATGAAATTTGGTTCGAATTCTTGTATCTTATCAGAATAGATTTTGGAAATTATTTTAATCTGGATTTCTATTTTGTTGGGTTGCCGAAGGACGTGGAAAAATGCATTGAGATCATAAAATGAAAGAATTACAGAAAAATATTCGGTTTTCGATTAAAGTTTTATGAGAGATCAACGGAAATTGGTCTATACGTCTTACGGAGAGATTATTTGCGTCACAGTTGAAAATTAATGTCTTGCAGCAATAATCAACGAGAAATTTATTTGCACGATTGAAATGGAATTTGCAAAATTTAATTGTTTTTGAAAAATGGTAAATCTGCATAGTTTTCGAAGTGCAATTTGTATGGCAGCAATCCATAGTTATATAAAAACACTTGCTTACCCCGCGAACCTAATTAAGCCTCCCTCCAGATCAACCCCAGAATAATAGTGATGATGAAACACTGTGGCGAATGAGTACTTATTTTTTAATATATGGCAAAAGAACGTTTAAAGGGTCTGCTCGTACGATAAAAAGTATAATATAGCCATAGCCTAGTACTAGTTGAACCAAATCGGTTAAGCCATTCTTAGAAATTATTGTTATGGCAAAACAACGTTTACCGGATCAGCTAGTAGGATAAAACCATCCTTTAGCCATCTCGTGGTTCTAAGCTACCACTTCATCAACTTTGAGTCAAATCGGTTTAAGCATTTCTACAAATTACTTAAACGTTTTCGAACACATACGAAAAAATCACTTAAATCGGTCCAGTCGTTAAGGAGTTCAGTGACATACAGTCGTTCAAAGAAATTACTTACAGCTATGGAAATATAATTAAGACTTTGAATTCATTTTTTTTGAAGTCAGTTTTCAAAACTCTTTTTATTTATATTTTTCATATTATTGAATAAAACTATCCTTAATTAAAAACTCTTATAAAAAAAATGTATTATGTTAATTTCTAAAGAAAATAGAATGATAATTGACACAATTTCACTATCTGCCTTGGAAAAATAATTAAGACCAATTCACAAAACTCAATAATAAAACGCTCGGTTATCAAATTTTCCTATTATTCTGTAGGAAATCCTTTTTGGGGCAGAACTTCCCCACATCGGCGTTGCATTGAGGTGATGAGTGTCTGACATCTCTGCACGGGATTAGAATACCAAGCAGCTTTTACTTTTTCATAAAGATCGTCCAAATTGTTGATGTTTTGCCCGCTAAACAGCCATTTTAACATCACCCCAGAGATGCTCTATTGGGTTCAGGTCTGGGCTCGCTGAAGCCCATTCAAGAACATCAATAGAATTGTCCTGAAACCACTTTTTAGTAAGCTTTGCCGTGTGCTTCGGATCATTATCCTGTTGAAATTTCCATATTACATCCGAATTCTCCTCGGCCCACGGCAGCATTAGATTTTGAAGGATTTCTACGTATTTTTCCTTAGTGAGAATACCATCAATTCGATGAATCGGTCCAACACCGAACCATGAGAAGCATCCCCACACGTTAATCGATCCTCCTCCATGCTTTACCACAGGTAAAGTGAACCTCGGAAGGAATGCAGTGTTTTTGGGTCTTTCTTTTGTCCGGTCTCATCTTTCCTGGACCCAGAATCGATGGAAATTTATTCTTTGGAGTGATGAAAAAAAGATAAACCGGTTGGGACCCGATGGCAGACGCTTTGTTCGAAGACCCAAAAACACTGCATTCCTTCCGAGGTTCTCTTTACCTGTGGTAAAGCATGGAGGAGGATCGATTAACGTGTGGGGATGCTTCTCATGGTTCGGTGTTGGACCGATTCATCGAATTGATGGTATTCTCACTAAGGAAAAATACGTAGAAATCCTTCAAAATCTAATGCTGCCGTGGGCCGAGGAGAATTTGGATGTAATATGGAAATTTCAACAGGATAATGATCCGAAGCACACGGCAAAGCTTACTAAAAAGTGGTTTCAGGACAATTCTATTAATGTTCTTGAATGGGCTTCAGCGAGCCCAGACCTGAACCCAATAGAGCATCTCTGGGGTGATGTTAAAATGGCTGTTTAGCGGGCAAAACATCAACAATTTGGACGATCTTTATGAAAAAGTAAAAGCTGCTTGGTATTCTAATCCCGTGCAGAGATGTCAGACACTCATCACCTCAATGCAACGCCGATGTGGGGAAGTTCTGCCCCAAAAAGGATTTCCTACAGAATAATAGGAAAATTTGATAACCGAGCGTTTTATTATTGAGTTTTGTGAATTGGTCTTAATTATTTTTCCAAGGCAGATAGTGAAATTGTGTCAATTATCATTCTATTTTCTTTAGAAATTAACATAATACATTTTTTTTATAAGAGTTTTTAATTAAGGATAGTTTTATTCAATAATATGAAAAATATAAATAAAAAGAGTTTTGAAAACTGACTTCAAAAAAACTGAATTCAAAGTCTTAATTATATTTCCATAGCTGTATATGGCAAAATAATGCTTACTGGGTCAACTAGTAGTACAAAGCTGTCTCGTGGTTCTATGCTACCTCCCTACCAATTTTTAGCCAAATCGGTTCAGCCGTTCCTAGAACGTTTACCGGGTGAGCAAGTAGAATCTAGAGTATCATGAATACACATAATAATCGAAATGAATTAATGAATGAATGCATACAAAAATAATTCATTTATGTCGATACAGCATTGCATTATAGATAACGCCACTGGCCGTGCTGATTTGTGGATAGGGAGCCACCTGAACCCATGCGAGAAAAAATCATTCAAATCGTTCCCTTGATTGAATTCAAGGTGGTCATTAACGGGGCAGGGACATTACTCCACGGGACATAAGTCCATAATGGACTTATGTCCCACTTAGGTGGGACATAAGTCCGTAAATCGATTTTGGACTTAAGTCCCACTTTGGCGGGACATAATTCCGCAAAAAATAATTCTGGATTTATGTCCCATTTCTCAATATGTTTTGTTTTTGCTTTTGGACGAGATTTTATGGTCCTGAAAATCCGTTGTCTGAAGAATCGAAGTGATTTCATTCCTCTTATTCAGTTTTTTCTCTGCTTTGATATCCAAACAATTTTCTTATATAAATACAGTTATTGTATTACAAACAAATAAATTGGCTTCAATAATTTGAATCATATGAATGTACATACATTTCTTCTGACTTGCTACTCAATAGAGAGGAAAGAAAAGGATATGGTGCCGTGTCATATGGTCACGTGTCATATGACACATTGTGAAATTATCATATAGCCATATTGGAACATAAGGCTATTTTTCACTTTTCAAGAGCGTTATTTTGCCATATTTACTTGCGACATTTTGTTATTGTCACTACAGAAAACATTATGAATTTTTAAGAATACATTTTAATTTATTTTCTTGATATTAAATTTAAATTAAAGGAAAAATAATAACCTTTATCCGCACAAAGCGAAACGAGGGGTGCCCAAGAGATGTGAAAATAAAACACACGCGCGAGCGGAAAAATAATCGTCATTCGCGCAGCGGAAATTTTTTTTTGCCCCACAGAGAATCAATTTGGGGTGTGAAAATAAACAAATTCGCGCGAATTTTTTTATTTTCACACCCCAAATTGATTCTCTGTGGGGCAAAAAAAAATTTCCGCTGCGCGAATGACGATTATTTTTTTTTCATTTAAATTTTAAATCAAATAAATAAATAATTATAATCCATCTTTGTAAATTCATAATTTTTTCTAAAGATAAACTCATATTAAAATAATAAAGCAATTCTGTGGAATATTTGCACAGGAATTTTAGAAAGCATCAAAAGTAGTCAGTGTTGAAATACATTACATGAATATTTGTCTTGTTTAAATTCCTTTTTAAATATATTATTTTTGTTATTTATAAATCCGTTTCTATTTAAACTTTGAAATATTGATATTTTTTCAGGAAAAAATTATTACAAGTGTCATTTGGCGCATTAGAAAAGTGACAATATGGCTATATGACAGTTTAACAACGTGTTATATGATCATATTTCGAAATATGGCCTTATGACACGTAGCCATATGACACGGCAACCTAATTAAGTGAAGTCAGAAGAAATGAATGTAAATTATTTCGAATGTTTTATGTTTAATCATTATTGTTCTACTTTCTGACCATAAAGGCTCAAATTTTAAAATAAAATAATTATTTTGTTCATGGTGTTTGATGAATTAAAAAATTGTGGACTTATGTCCCATTTATCAAACAAAAATTGCGGAATTATGTCCCACCAAAGTGGGACTTAAGTCCAAAATCGATTTATGGACTTATGTCTCACCTAAGTGGGACATAATTCCATTATGGACTTATGTCCCGTGGAGTAATGTCCCTGCCCCGTCATTAACCGAAAACCAACAGCAAACAACAACCGTCACGCAAAGCCGAAATAAAATATAGAATTTTACACTTTGCAAGATAGAAGTCACATCCAGATTTTACCATGAAATAATTAAGAAGCGAATGTGGAAGCTTGCTACCGAAATGACTAAGCTTTATTGCCTCTAATACCGAAGTGCTAGTTTCTTCCGATTTTCCCCCGTTTAGGTGGGCTTGTTATAACACGTTTAATAGCGTGATGTGCGATAACAAAAACCTGATTTTCTCGTCCCACACTCATCTGGTAAGTGGGAACTTGTTATGAGTTATTATAGAGGTGCTGAAGCAATACACTTAAATATACAGCAGAGCGGCGCCGTAAAGAAGGACTTGAGCTGCTTTCTTCACGAGCGAAAGATGAGAGTATATCACAGTCTGCTCCCTGACTCTGAAGAACCTTAATCTTGGCACTTCTTATGCCGAAACGTAGTTGGAATTCGACCTTCTTGAGGGCCCTCGAACTCTTTTAGCTAATCTTCAGAAGATAAGAATCGTAGTTCTTCTGCGCCTCTTCAGCCTTGATGACTGTCCACTAACGTTGGAATCAATGGGTTTAGCCACTAGACTTCGCGGATCAGCTCCTGTCCGTATGGCTTAGTGCTCATGAGGGGCAACCAAATGCGGACCTTCGGTTGCCTGGTGTTGTCCCTAGCTGGGATAAGCTTAAGTCTCAAGCCTTCCCAGAATGGCTACTCTGGATCAAAAGAAGTGCTTGGTAAACTCGTCTTCGCATTTAACTACCCTGTGTCTCTTAAACACCTCGACAGAGTCAAAGCTAGGGTCCCTAGATTCGCCTGGCGAGATTTTGGCTTGGCCTCGTCGGAATTTTACACAGCCTCTCTGACATCGCGCCGCTTCAGAAGCTTATGCGTTCTCTTCTTTTTTAGCAATTTGGGTTTCGGTTTTTGAGAAGGTTTAGCGATCTCTTCACCAGACCTTTTTCTTTTGTCAGATTTATTTTGAGTAGCCGAGAGACTCCTCAACGATTTTCTGGTATTCTATTTAGTCTCTACGATCCTTCTCCTGCACAGTTCCAGTCTTCTCATTTTCAGCAATCTTGCCAAGATTGAGGGAAGCCTTCTAGAACTGGGTTTTGAAGCGAACGCCAGACGATTTCATATTTTCCCTTTCACAGCATTGGGCTGGCATTGCGGACTAAGGCGTTGGGACACAGGAGTAATATGGTACTCTCTGTGCTTTCAGACGGTGTAGGTTGTCTTACTATAGTCTCCAGACGGAGGAGGATGAACATGATGAAGTTCGTCATCTCTTGATCGTCCTCACAAAAAAAAAAAAAAACACAATCATTGTTGGAAAAGGAACCCTACAGAGCAGATATACCAGGGTAAGGCAATATATAAGAAGAACCCTGCCAAAGTGTTTGAATGACCTAGTTTGCGACTGATTTGCCCCCAGAAATGACAAGAACCCTGGAATTTCAATTTGACATTTGGCATCCATTATCATCGCTTTTTAAGGCAACGTTTGCGTTCCGAAGAAGAAAACAGCAAACGCTAACGTTTTGAACTGAATGTAAGTTTTAATGAGCTCACAACAAAGAAAAACAAAACCCTACTCAACTTCACTAGGAACTGTCGAATTTTCACTTTAGACCTTGAATTTTCCTTTCATATTCTTTAAGTCATACATTAGTGCCTTTCTATTTCGCATTCTTAAACCTCCAATGGCAAGGTTAAGCTTCAATCAAAGGGTTTCGTTTTTTTGCTGTTTCAAATAATTTTAGAACGATTAAATCCTCGTACCTTCCATTTTCTTCATCTGTTGAAAGAAGAACTTAAATTTACAGAATTTACTATGCACATCAGGAATCTCGAATGCAAAAACCATCAACAATTTTACCTCGACCCGTGTTGTTTCTGTGTGTGCGAGCAACACACTGTGGGTATAGAATTCTTTAGATCCCCATCAACCATCCGACCATGATCCTAATTCCATTCCCAAAATTTGTTTAACCAACAAAAGAACACACAGGCAGAAAAAAAAGAGTGAGCACACACAACACTCTGGGTAAATCTCAACAAGCCACTTTTAATTCATTTTTTTTTGTTTAATGCATGAACAATCCTCTTATCAAAGACTTGATGGTATTTAGTGGTGGGATATGGCAACCCCAAAGACCCACATTCTATGTGGGTTTCCAGTCTTTTTTTTTGCATAGCGATACTTAGAATTAGAATCACGTGGGTAGGTACTACACCAAGGGAGGTATTGAATTGAAAAACTAAAAGCATTCCAACTCCGATTAGAGAATAAAATCAAAACAGCAAAAAACAAACACAAATAAAAAACAGAACTACACGAATTTCGAGCCCAATTCTCATGTTTTGAAAAAATAAGAAAAAATAAAAATAAAACAATTTAACGCAGAAGTTCGCAGTATTTTGTGCTTTTTTATTTTCTCTTTTTTGTTTAATCCCTCGGAATAGTCTTTTTGTTCCAGCTAAACAGATTTACTTAGATTGCCTTTGTGAGCTCGTATAAAAGCGAATATACGACCAACCCCCGCCCGTTAGTGCGCCACATACAACTCTCAAGTTCTTCCGTATGAAACGTTCTCTATTTTATGGGCGTATATGTGTGGATTGGGGATATAGCCAGAACTAGAGCCACTTTTATAAACGACGCCATTTTGTTGCTTGCGAAACTAATGTCACTTAACTCCCTTTCAATCTCAAGGGAGGAAATTGCAACATATCGTTCGGTCGGCTGATGGCTGGTTGGATAGTTGGGTGGTTACCTTACAACCTATTTAGAACATCAGGCTGGTTGATGTTGATGTGAAGCGAGGTTACATTCTTGAATAAAATGTTGACAGTTGGTTGTTGTTTTCAGGGCCGTCCACTGATGCGTACAGTTAGGTACTTGTTACAGAAAGGGATAATCTGGCTTGGAAGGTGGCGTTAAGTTATCTTCTTTTTAGGAATTGAGAAAGAAAATCCAATTATGTAGAACTAACGAACTTTTTACTGTTGAACCGTAGGAAAAACCGCTAAGAATATTTTTTCCTTGATTTACATTCAGTTTGAGAAATGGAAACTTTGTTGTCACCTTTTGTTGACCCGGAGAGCGCAATAAATGAAGACCGATCTCATCGCCAAGCTCACATCCAGGTTTCTAGCGCTTTCCTGAAGCTTAAAGAAAGGAAGCATGTCCACTGACATAGGAGGCAATCCTATGACCTGCAAGAGCTACAAACGTAATCCTATCCATTCTTTTAGGCCTGTCAGATCAATTTCAAGTCAATATTCACAATAAGAGTTTTTTTTTATAATTTGCACCCACTCGAGGGGTTTTTGACACCCTTATTATGCCAGAGACACAGTGCGTGAAGTGGACAGAAGGAAGGGGTTAGAAAGGAGAATGGCAAAAGTAGTAGTAGTAGTAGATAGGCTTGCTATGAGGCTGGGGGTCTACTCTAATGACTTCTGTAGAAGCTGCTTACACGAACAGAAAGAGGAGACAGTCCAACACCTTCTATTTACATGTCGGGCACTCTCCAATACAAGGGATAACTATCTCGGCAATACCTTCTTCGATAATACTAGTGAACTGGCAACGATCGAAACAAGATGTCTCTCTAATTTCATTTAAAGAAGAATATGGTTTGTTTAAGTTCATTACTCTCCCATGAGTAACTTCTTTAATGGTATCACAATGGACCCTTGAGGTCTAAGTGAGTCAATAACATCTTGACATCCACTCTAGCCTAACCTAACCTTAACTTAGAAAAGAGAGTTCAACATTCGCGTAGTACGGCTAAAGAACGATTCTCTATACTTGAGAGTACGTTCGAAGTTTGGCTCGAGGGTAAACAGCCGACTAGCTATTTCATAAAAATATTCACAACAAGCTTTTGCTTTTGAATCCGCATATTCATCGATGATTTCATTTAATTGTTGCCCGTAGGACTTGTTGAATTGAACCGATAAAGGTTACTGATTAGTTTGTAACCTTTATCGGTTCAATTCACCAAGTCCTACGGGCAACAATTAAATGAAATCATCGAATCCGCATATTATGGTATTGGCTCAGCTCGGAATCCCGAAAAAAACCTATTCCCAGGTTCTTTTGTTCCCTGACCTGCTTTTTGCATACGCTTTAACAAAAAATGAAAAATTAGTGGGATGTCACAATGTTTAGCCAATAAAATTCCAAAAACGAACATTTATTGCCGTGGGCCCTCGTCCTTATTGGAAAAAAAAGTAAACCTTAATAAATCCACCTCTGTTTCAATAAATCGTTGATGATGTTTGTGTATTGTGTCCATCTTCCATTGAGAGAAAATGTAATTGGGTCAACTTAAAGTCGCAGAGCAGTCGCACGAACGTCAACTTTGATAAGAAAAACGTGATTACAAAAAGAAGCATTGGAATTAATATTCCTTTGAGTAAAAGAAAGGTGAGATTAATGCGCCTCCTTTAAAGAGCAGAGTGAAATATTCATTTGAACACAAAAATCTAAAAACTTTTGCACAGCTCTGTAAATTTATAAAGCAAGCCGTTTTTTGATTTAAGTTGTTTTCAAACAAACAATCAAGTAAGTAGAAAGAGAAGAAAAGTTCTTTTCAGTAAAAGGTGAAGGAAGAGGTCAGCTGAAAGGGGTCAGAAACGAGCCACAGTTTAAGACGATGTTGACTCTTTGGGGATGCATGAAGCTGTTTTGATACATGCAATTGTTGCTCGGTACAAGCTGAGAGCACAGTTGCATCCATTGAAATTGAATTGAATTGGAAAAAAGGAGAAAATCTAGATGGGGTGAAAAATAACAAAACACACGACGGCGACGTCAGAAATGCGTTGAAAGCAAGAAAATTGTAAGACGTCGAAGATAAGACATGGAAAGAGAATGAATAGAATTGAGAACTGCGCTGCGTTTGGAAATTACAACGAGGGAATCAAATTAATTTTAAGCGGACCAAGGTCAATTTAATGATGAAGTGATTCAATTTGATATAGGTTTTTGTCTTGTTTTCCTTTCTGATCGTAACAAGGTCATGGTTGCCACTATGGTAAATGTAAACCAACTTGATATCTTTATATATATATTAAAAACCTCATGCAAATCCGTTGAGGACTTGGTACCAAATTTTGAGGGAATGTTTGGGAAGTACACAGTGGTTGTTATATTTCACAATTTATCCTCCGGGAATAAGTACCTTGTGAACAGAAGCTGGCAATGGGTACCAAGGGTTTTAAACTACGGTTTCCCAGGCTTTTTTTGGGAATATTCTTGAAACATTTCTGCATTGATTGCAAAACAGATTGCCAATGTTTTTAAAATAACAGCGCAGCTTTCGATGATCGACTGTTTAACACCCGCAATTCGTCTCCCCTTGGTTCTATATGAGATTTTTAAAAATTGCGTTTTGGGTCTGCCGTTGATATGTAAAAAATATTCAAAAAACCTCGTCTATTCCGTTTTACTTCTTTATTTAATCTGTCTTTAATTTTCCTTATGCGGCTATGCCGCTAACTCAAAATTCTCCCGCACTCGCAGAGTGTGACTTCCAATGACGGGCGCATAAGTTACTCGTAGACGATCGGAATGTGCTATTTCAGCAGTATTGTTTGTTCGTATGGTTTCCGATGACCAACAGCTTATTTACCCGTGGGATTGGAATTTGTAGGAAAGTGCAGTGCATACAATATTTGCACTACACTGTACTTACTTGGCGTATCCTTCTCTTGGTTCTTTAGAGAACTATGGGAAGATAAAAATACGTTTTTCTTTCGGGAGGACGCCTTCCACCATATGTGGACGGACTAACACAGCGTATTTATCTTCTTTCTTGCTTCTATTTTTTTTTCAATTTCATAAGTTTCCTTAAAAGTCGTCCAAATTTCAATAGTTTTGGCAACACTGTTACCTTTCTTCACCGAGAGCCAAATATGGTCAGCTAGTGAACTCTACTTTTTCACAGGACGATAAGAGCTTCTTATTCTTTTTGAAACATACCTGAAAGAAAAAGAAAATTATGAGAATTAGTTAAAGTGTCGCTTACTATGTTTTGATTTTTGCTTATTAATAAAAAAAATGCTTTCCAGAATAATAAAAAAATATACTAAGAACTCTACGAGCCACCGAAGTTCCTTCTGATTAAAATTCTCAGCCCAATATTAGTTTTTTTTTTTTTTCTTCCACTCGATAAAAAGGAAGAGAGAAAAAAATGAAATATCCTCATCGCTGCGCCTTTTCCATTGAACTCGACAAAATAGTGTCAAGCGCTATGAATGTAATCCATAACATCGAACATATTTATGAGGTCAAAAGGACGTTGTGTCGTTGCCAACGTCAACACACTCTGTAATACCTACGACCACTCATGGGAGTATATTGAACTTTTTATCCTCTCTTCGGCGCTCTACATGTTGTTCGATTTTTCTTCCTTTTTTTTGTTATTCTCTCATTGCCCAAGCTGTCAACTTCTGAATTTATGAGAATTTTCATTTATTGACTTTCACAATCTATGACAAGTTTTTTTTTTCTTTTTCTGGTTTGATAGAAAACAAACCCATTGGGGAATCAAACTAGTGGAAGAGAAAAATAATTGCAATTATGGGAGCAACGAAGAAAATAATAAAAAAAAAAAAAACTAGAGCACGTAATAACTTTTCGACGAAATTCAACTCTCAAAGACGCATCATAACTTTATATGAGTGGAAATCAATTTGGCATAAAAATTAATCCATAAACCGGGAGACTCCAATAACTCGGGCTATAGAGAAGAAGCCAGACATTCTAGAGTCCTTTATACGACCTGTTTGGCGGCATCGACAACCGACGACCAACTTTGAAGTTGGAAGCACACATAACCTTAAAGAGTAGCCATAAAAATCAGCAACATAGTAGCAGGGCTGGGTGAGACAAAAAAACAACGAGAAAGAAAAATTGTTCTTTTAATATAGTTTGGCACACAACACGTATTAAAAGTACAAGAGGGTCTTGTAGCCAAGAGATCCTCATGGAGATCCTTCCGTAGTTCAATAGAAGAATTTTCGGAGGCATCGAGATTAAGGAAGATTCTTTCGACAAATCTAACCATGCCCAGAAGTGTTAAGAACTCAGATGGCACATGGACCAAATCTTGCGAAGAAACGCTAAACCTGCTACTGGACACGCACTTCCCAGATAGCTCCAAATCCGTTTATACAACAAACCCTCCCAGGTCTGGTATTAACTTATCTTTCTTCAAAGGTCTAGTGACAAAAGAAAAATTGACATGGGTTCTGAATAGTTTCGAACCTTATAAATCTCTAGGTCCAGACCAAATCATGCCAGCTGAGCTATAACATACCAGCGACATATCTTTGCCCATCTTTGAGATGATTTTCAAAAGTTGTCTAGATCTGCTCGCTGCGGTCAGCGATGGAGAGAAGTAAAGGTAGTATTCATCCCCAAAGCGAGCAAATGCTCGCATGTCAACCCAAAAGATCTTAAACCCATTAGCCTGTCTGTCGTCATTCATTCCATAAATCTGGAACGTAATAGCATTGATAAGAGACTATCTATGTCTCAGCATGCTTACTGCAAAAGGAAATCGGTAGAAACAGCTTTGCATACTCTGGTAAGAACTCCCTAGAGCAAAAGGAATACACTATGATTGCTTTCCTGGACATTGAGGGCGCTTTTAACAACGTTGACATTGACACATCTGCTATGACGACCCTGTACGCCGAACACTCACTCTGCAAGTTGATTAATCTAAAAAAGCAGGATAATCAACTCTAAGATAGGAGACTTTTGTACGAGAAGATCTGTCAGCAGAGGCACGCCACAAGGTGGTGTTCTGTACCCGCTCTTGTGGAACATAGTAGTTAACGAACTGCTAATATCCACAGAGTGAGCTTATGCCGATGATGTTGCTATCGCCGTCACAGGAAAACATCCGTATACCCTGAGAGACCTCCTCCAAAACGCACTTAATTTTTTTTTATATTTTATTTAAATTTTTTTAAATTTTTTTTAATTTTTTTTTATATTTAAAAAAAATTTCAACGTTTTTTGTTTTCAATTTTTTCAACATTTTTTTGTATTAAAAAAAAAAAAATTATCAAAATTTCAGAAATTCTGCTCTACTGTACAAACAACGGAGAGTTCATCGATTCCAAGGCAGAGTCAGTCGCATTAACAATCGAAGCCGAAGCCATCGTGTCGACTCAATATAATCCTTTTACTTTGTGTAGAGTGTTGAAGGGTTTTTCTGCCATATCCAGACTTGTGTCTCTTCCATAAATGGATTTCAATTTTCTATCCTTCACATGTGAATGCATCGACTCCTTTTTTTTCTATCAGCAAATAATGGCAAAAAAAGGAATGTCTATAATAATAATCCCTAATCCCAATGTAAGCGTAAAACGAATATGATTCCGAGAAGCAAAACCCACTTTCTTGAGAATTGCACACAAAGTTTTGTGGATTAGGCGTGTTGTAAGCAGACAGACACACACACACTGCCTTGGATTAAAGCCGTTGTGAAATGCCAATCATATTCCTTATGGAAGCCGAGTGCCGATTTGGGGCTTCCGAACTGTGTGAGAGAGAAAAGAGCTCAATTTATTGGGTTTCGGGTTCGGGTTCGGTTGCATGCATGCAAGAAGGTAATTTGCAAAAGTTCGAAATTGGAAAATATTCTCTTCCATTGGCAATGCATGTATGCAGTTTCATCGAAGCAAAATTTTGTTGGTGGAAGAGAGATGTTTGCTTAAGACTCGGTCGAGAAAACTTTTCATTCATGATTTTGCTGTTTTTTGTCTGTTGTGTTGGATGAAGAGGATTCACAGCTCAACCCTTGTCCCTGCCACACCCCTGTGAAAAGAACTAAAAGTCGTATCGATTCTGAGATATGATATGGAATTTGACTTGGCAAAACTCTAAAGTGCACGTATATATAAGGACATGGACATGGACACTGCCTCAGACAATCATAGTATCAATTATGAGCCAATTTCGAAAAGTAATTGACAGTCTGATAAGAGGCAAAGGATTACTCTATAAAACAAAGTATGTCTGTTTCATCATGCAACTGTGGCTAGTGCTTGAGAAAGAAAGGGATGGAACAGGATTATGATTTTTCGTCCAACAAAGTTTTGTGTTTGAGACAACTGGACAGGAAGTTCAGAAACAAAGGATGTTTTTTAAGGAGACTTTACTACAAAATTAAAGTAGATTGGATTTGTTTTGTGATGATTTTTGGGCAGGATGAATTAGTAAGTTGTTTGGGAGGAAATGGACACCGAAGGATGTGAAACTTGGAAAGGAGTTTGATATCGGGGTTTTAGATGAACTGTGAATAGGTGAAAATGGTGAATATGAAAATTTTAAGTTGTTGGTAAGTTTAAATCGAATTTTCTAATCACTTTTGCAGAGAAAAGGAACAGAAACAAAGTTCTTCAGAGCTGGAGCCTTGTTCCGTACGACCTGGACTGCAATTCCAGCTCTACCAGGCAGGGAGCTGGTCTGTCAGTGTTCTATAATTTAAACAGACTAGACTTCAAAATGCTAGAAGGGTAAACGCTGTGCATTCAGGAGGACACAAGCGTCCACAGTAACCTGTGTATATCAACTCCTACACTCCACCTCCCCACGGTGAACATCGGGTGCCTAGTACCTCAACTTAAGATTGGGTTTCAACCCCAGTGGGAAGCTGTTGGCGGCAGCAAAGAGAGAGAGAGGGGGATGAGGTAAGGTCTACTAATCACTAATCAAAGGTAGCGTCTTCTATTCTAGTCAGGATGAAGTACTTAGTGACAAGCAAAATACCGGCAGCTATACAGAACCATTCAATTTGGGTGGATCAGACCACCTGTTCCGACCCTCCGACATTGACGAAGTGAAGATAGCGATATCTAAGGTTAAGCCGAACAAAGCCGCTGGAGCAGCTGGAGATGATTTGGTTAGGAGCATGCACCAGCTCATGTGCAAAATTTAGTCGGAGGAAAGCATAACCGACGAATGGTCCTTATCAGTGTGGCTTCAGACCCATAGCTCAAATATTCACTCTACGGCAGATCTCGGAAAAGACCCAGGAACTTCAAATCGATACCTACCACCTTTTCATCGATTTCAAGGCCGCGTATGACAGCGCCTATAGAGACCAACTATGTAGAGCAATGCCTTGTTTGGGCATCCCAGAAAAACTCGTCCGTCTGTGTAAGATGATGATGGAAAACTCACGCTGTCCCATCATGGTCGGAAAAACCTAACGGACGCATTTGATGTCAAAAAAGGTTTAAGAGAAGGCGATGCGCTGTCATGCGATTCTTCAACATCATTTTTGAGAAGATTGTGCAAAACTCTAACGTCAACACCAGAGGTACAATCTTTCAAAAGTCCGTCCAGCTACTAGGATACGATAACGACATTGACATAATTGGAAGAACACAGCGTGATGTCAGTTCGTGAGTCTTGAGACGGAGGTCAGGAAGATATGTCTAGCGACCAACGAGGGCA
This sequence comes from Sphaerophoria taeniata, assembly GCA_943590905.1. Classification (NCBI taxonomy): domain Eukaryota; kingdom Metazoa; phylum Arthropoda; class Insecta; order Diptera; family Syrphidae; genus Sphaerophoria; species Sphaerophoria taeniata. The sequence continues at coordinate 4,534,699 of OX016540.1, forward strand.
AGACCAAGTTAATGCTGTCAACAAGAAAGGACAACCAACATCGACGTCTTGGAGTAAACATCAGCATAGACAGATTTAACTTCGAGGAAGTCAAGGACTTTGTCTACCTAGGATCCGCTTTAAACTCAGACAACAACACCAGCGCTGAAATCAAACGAAGAATCACTCTTGCCAACCGCTGCTTCCTTAGACTTAGAAGACAATTGAGTAGTAAAGTCCTCTCTCGACCAACTAGAGTGCCACTGTACAAAATCCTCATCATCCCGGTCCTAATGTATGGTGCAGAGACACGGACCAAGACAACATCCGATGAAAACGCTTTGGGCTGCTTCGAGAGAAAAATTCTTCGAGTGATTTTTGGTCCAGTCTGCATAAATGGAGAACGGAGACGAAGATTCAATAAAGAACTATACGAGCTGTTCAACGACACTGAACTAACCAGAAATGTTAGGGTCCAACAACTTAGGTGGCTGGGTTACGTGGACCATATGGAAAATAATGCTCCGGCCGGTAGAGTCTTCGAATCCACCCCGGAAGTACTTCGCTGAAGAGGAAGACCGCGACTCAGGTGGTAACGGACCTGAACCAACTTGGCGTGCGAAACTGGAGATACCTTGCTATTGACCGAACTTGATGGAGACGCTTGTTGGATGAGGCCCTGGTCCGATCTGGACTGTAGCGCCATCACAAAAGAAAGATGAAGAAAAAGAAGACTTCAAAATCGTCAAAAAAAAATTACAATATCATAAAAAAAACACGAAAATCCATTGTAAGCTTATATCAAAAAGCCGTTAAATCTAATTAACAAGAACTTGCTACACCCAGCGATAAACAAAACAGAAAAAGTCCTTCCAAACTTTATTTATTGTGATCCTTAATTTAATTTCTGAGAATTTCTAAATTTTCTGAATTTATAAAACGAAATTTCCAATTACCACAGAATTTTCCAACTTTCCCTTAGTACTTTCTGGGTAGCTGTATCAAAACTAAGAAAAAACAACAATAACAACAACAACAACATCAAAAGTTGTATCACCTTTTTGCATATACTCAGAAATTCTGTGACAAACTCATCGATACACTACGAATCATTTGGTTAGACACATTCACGGAGAGTGAGCTTTTCCGTTGTTTGGGTGTCATAAATGGCTTTAATTCATCGACTCAGAGTGTATTTTCTGTGTTAAAGGTGATTTTCACTCTCTCTTTCACAACAAGAGCGACATCGACAACGAGGACGAGATGTGATGCAAACAACAACGCCTCGAAGCTCTTCGCTTGTGTGTTCAGCTTGAGCCTTGAACGTATACAAAAAAGGAAAAAGGAAGTAAAAACAGTTTAAGGGAAAATACACAAAAACCAACAAACGACGAAGTACTTGTTTATTTGTTACTTTTGTGGAGGAATATTCAAACAAATATTTTGGTTTGGAAAACTTTATACGAAACGAGAGTAGTCATTGCTCGTGTTTTCGTTTTTTTTCCAGCTGAAAGGACAAATAATGAAAATATCCTTTCAGCAAATATTCGCCAGGCAATATTTAAACGAGTTGAAATATTTCTTAACATAAAAAAAAGTCCTTCATACCTGCTCGTCGTCGTTGTTTAAGGTCAAAAATCATAGTGTGAGACATTTCAGGATGCTGATCCTTTTTTTCCACTGATTTTTGTTAGTTGCATTCGTTCAGACAATTAGTTGCACATTCGTTCGTAGGTGGTTAAGGACACAAAGATATAGCGAATGTCATTAAAAGAGAAGACCACATGATGGCTTTTTTCGTCTGCTTAAAAGGGTTTTGAAGTTTCAGTTAAGTGGACGAGGACGGACGGGGATAAAGCGAGGACAATAAATTCGGGAAAGTTAACTATTAACGGGCGTGCGCTTAAATGCAAATGGATTTTTGTGGTTTGCATTAAATTTTTGTCGACAATTTTAAGTTAATGGCAAAAGGATTGAGAAGGAGCATAATGAGAATCTGCACATGACGGTTGGATTACGTTTTTTTTTTTTCCTTTTTTGACAAGGGGTTGCTATGTTGTTAACAGCTCGAGGATTATCCGTACATAACGTTGTTCAAATGTGAGTTGTATTAAATTTTAATCAAAGTTACAAAACTATTTCCTCTAAAGAAGAAAGTAGGTCACTCTAAGGGCCAATTAAGATTTACACAGAATTGCTTTTAGATTTCGGATTTTTGGTTCCCTGCTGCGGTAGGAAAAATAACATTAATTGCGAGGGAAGGCAATAAATGGCAGAAGAAGTTACAGACTGTTTTTGGGAAGAATTGAAAAAAAAGTATGATCAAAATCGGTTCAGTGGTTTTCGGTTAAATCGATAAATAAAGGACCTAGAGGGAAAATTAAAAGGGGAGCCATTTTGGACAGAAGAAATATTCAATTTCAAGTTGAAAAAAGCCATTTTGAGCCCACTTTGGTGGACTTTTAGTTCCCTTCATTCAATATTTGAAGACAGACACACAGAAATTCGCCGCAAATTCCTTTTTTGACTGCCTTATGATCAAAATGTCATGTTTGATGGAAATCTTTGAAGTTTTGCATGTTTTCGATTATAAAACTTTCCATTTGTACTTCCTAGCAGCGTTGCCAAAATGTGCACGATCGGGCCATTTGGCCCTTAGTTTTTTATTTTGCCCCGCGGCCCGTTGCCAACATGAAATATCCCACCTATCATATTTTTTTCTTTTTTTTTTAAACAAAATATTCTACAAAACACAAACTTTTTATTCCATATTGAAAATGACACTGAACTCATTCATTCAGATTTCAGACTGACGATTGCTTTTCATTTGTTTTGGATTTTGAGACCCACGACTCCTTTTCTCTGGTTTTATGCAGCCGAAGTAAAAGGTTTGTAGAGGCAATAATGGCGTGATGAAGATTAATCTGAACTAATCGCAGCACTGCTACTTTTAACCAGATTAAACTCCACTACTGTCTTATCGGCGTTTTCATCGTCTGAGAAGGCATGAAGTAGGACTTAATCGCTAAGAGTGATGCCTAGAGTAGAGTCTTCAGTTTCCATGACGGAATTACTGTCGACTGCGAGATCAGCTTTCACGTCGGATGGCTTGTTAGAGACTGAGGAGGTCGATGGTTCCACGTGTCGTTTTACATCGACCTCCATATTGGTGGTTTGGAAGCACTTCCTTCCGCTGAAGTGGCCTCTGGAGGGGTTGCATTTAGCGAGTCTTCGTCTTTCTTGTAAATACGGACCACGATTTCGTCAACAACGTACTTAATTACGCCTTCGGTCGCGGCCAGTGGAGCCAGTGATTCCTTATTGATCAACATGAGAGCTGATCTTTAGCGATCCACTGTCTCCTTCTCAACCTTTGGGACTTTCCAGTCGTGAGTAGGCTCGTTTGGATTACATACTCATTTTAATCAGTTTCATGATAATATTTGGGCAGTTGTGTAAAGCCGGGACCATTATGCGTGCTCTTGGTCGGTAAGGAACATTCTCCGACTGGACTTCTGGCAAGCCATTGACAGCAGCCCTGTACAGATTGAAAGATCTCTTATCTCCACAGGCGATGAGTTTGCTAGGATTTTGGTACCATCCTGCATCGGCTGTGTCTGGAAAAGGTCCCGGATTCTTCTCGATGACAGATAAAAATCTAAAACCGAGATGAGCCTCGACGTCTGCCCATTGATCATGAGAGATGTTACCATCCACATGATCCACTATGATCTTGCCTTTGAGCGCGTCGCTAAAGGAAAGATCTTTATTGAAGGCTGTTGTGGTGCTGGAATGCACCTTCTGCCTTTTCGCTTCAGACTTGTCGCCCTCAAGAGACCTATTACGCTTTGACGTTGATTCACTGCAGGTTGGTTTAGTGGTTTTGCTAAGGAAGCCACTGGCCCACTCGAGTTTTCGCATTTGCTCCAGGGTTCTTTCCGCCGCTAATAAGATACCGAATGCGACCAGAATTTAAGTAGCATTACGCTGATCTCGATCGCATGTACCTTCGTGGACCTCTTTCTGGCTGTCCGTGTCCTTGTGACACAGTTGTGGATCCACCTACAGAGTTAATCGCTATACCGATACCGATTCCAATTGGGGAGCGCCTAAACCGGCGAGTAATTTCCACATGTCGTATATTTTGCCTCTCTGGATGGAGTGTCTTTTCTTGGGATCGCTTGCAACGTCCCAGCAGGAGCGCGGATGGGTGGGGTGTTTATTTAGTTTATTCAGAAAAGACAAATTGTTATTATTATTTTTTTACAAATTTTCTCTAGGGTAGTGGACTAGTGGCCCGCACATTTTGGTAATGGCCCCCAAAGTGAACCTTAAAATTTGTTTCTTCGTGGCAACGCTCTGCTTCCTAGTCGAAAGTTAAAATTGTGAAAAATGTTGAAACAATTTTAAAATCATATTTTTATTTCTTGATAGTAAAAACTAATTCAAGAAGCCCAAGCTAATTAATGCTCTTCAACCATAAATTCCCCCTTTAACAGCCACTCGAGATTATTAACCATTATCCATCGTTTTTCGAATGCCATATCGCCAGCACACCACCATAAATCTAAAACACAAAAATATCATATTTATTGTAATAATTCAAAAAGCTATAAAAGCAGAGACAAGAAGTCGTATAATGTCTCAATCTCACAATCTGGGTCGATAAACTTATCTCGCTTTGATTCACAACAGAAACGTTACCAAAACAACGAAAAGCGAGAAAGAAAAAGTAGTTTTACCTTGTAAACTCAAATTTTATGATCACAAAAAAAACGAAAAACAACAAGACCGAAATTACTATTTTCATATCGATTTTCAATCAGAAAGGGAAGCATTTTTTTTATTGCTTTTCTCGCTCCCAAAATTTCAAACCATCAATAAAAAATGTTGTCATGATAATAATGCCAACTCGACGCCATCGAGTGCGTCTTCGTTGTCGTCGAGTTCTAGATTTCGAGGCACTTGTCTTCGCAACTCCTCAAAAGGTGCACTCAAATTTTGTCGAACCAGATTATAACCCAATCAATGGTTCCCCCTTTCGTATTGTGACATGAAACTTAAAATAGATAGGAAACGAACCGAAAAGTCGGCAGCCAACTGAAATTCCGATAAGCGATTTCGCTTCAAAAGGAAAACTTTTCGGGAAGATGTATAACATTTTGTAGAACTTTGGATAGTGATTCCGCCGCTTCGTCTAAACCGATTCCCGTCAACTTTTGACATAGAAATTTAATTTGAACATTTAAATAAGGCGAAGGAAAACTTTTAGGAAACAGGATATTTCACACACAAAAAGAGGAAACTCAGCAAATTTGTCTACCTGTAAAAAGTGAAAAATATAAATCTACACACAAGTCTATATTCAGGCAGCCAAATTAATAAACACCGAATAGCGAATGATTAAACCTTATTCTGTAGACTACTAGCCGATTTTTCATTCATCGAAAAACTCTACAAATAACAAACTGGCAAATAAACTTATTTGAGTATTCATGGGTCGAATAAATAAGAGCATTATTTGTCAGATAAAGTCTATCTGACGATTGAAAAATCCAATATTTTGCTATCTGTCGAATAAACACTATCTGCTTGTTTATCTGACGATTGAAAAATCGGCTCTTAGTGAAAAATGCTACTTATAAAAGAAGGCTTCTCTAAACTGACGTTTACTAACTTAGCGAAGGAATTAAAAAAAAAAAACTACTTCTCTGTCAGTTCATTAGATGGCGCCACAATCGATTTTCATATTTATGGCAAAGGCAACAACAAATCAGTACTCAAGTACCAGCAAAAAAATTGTAAGTAACGTCGATTTTTTCAATGAGAAATTTTAACCCATAGATTAACTTTTATTCCATGGGTCAGTTAACCTGTGGAATAAGTGTGGAATAGGCGTTTTTGTAATTTTTTTTCAAAACGTCATCTTGGGTCTAAGGGACTCTAAGTGAGATATGAAGGGGGAAAGAGATCAAGACAGAGAACTAGTTTGTAACTCGATCTTTTGACTTTTCTCGAAAAAGTCATTCTGTAACACATTTATTAAGACATTTATTTTGACATTTTTCCAAATCATCTAAAAGTTACCATGTGGAAAAAGAGCAATATCGGTCGGTGGTTTGATTCTTTGTTTTTTTGGAAGGGGAAACGCGCAGCGAAGTCATTAAAACGTTTGGATACTGCGAACGGTGATTCCTCTGCTTCGATGGCGACTGTCAAGAATTGGTTTAAGGACTTTCAAAGTGATCGCGCAACTCGTTTTTTAGTCGCCTAGGTGCCCCGAAGGCCCGAAGAGGTCTACCACGATAACGTGACAAAAATCTACGATGTCGTTTTGACAGTCCGACGCGAGATAGCTGAGACAATCAGTATTTTAGAAGCTCGGATGGGTCGTATCCTGCATGAAATTTTGGGCATGAGAAAGGTGTAGACACCTCATAATGGGGCTTCTCCAAAAAAAATTACCCAGTGGCTATATCAGACCGATACTCGTTTATGGAGTTGTCGTATGGTGGACCGCACTGGACAAGATGGTAAATTTGAGTAAACTCATTAAGGTCCAGCGGTTAGCAGGTATGTGCATCACGAGAGCACTTCGCTCAACAGTAACAGCAGCTTGAAAGGCATTTCTAAACCTTACACCTCTTGATATCCTCTCTAAAATGGTAGCATCCGACTCATGCGTGAGGCTTTTCTATAATAACTTCCATTTTTCCATCCCTTCAAGTTCTTTTTGGGAAGAAGGAGGACCTCTGGAAGAAAACACGATTGACTTCTATACAGACGGTTGAAAGACCGACTGCGGCGTTGGAAGTGGTATCTACTCGAAACAACTGAATCTCAGTCATATCACATAGACTTCCCAATCAATGTAGTGTGTTTCAGGCAGAAGTAATGGCGATAAGAGAGGCACTATCCTGGCTCAAAGAAAACACTATATCTTGCAAGGACAAAATGTCACTGTTGGTAGCAGCAATTTCGAGGTCGTTAAGGAGTTCACCTACCTTGGAACAAACATCAATCCCACAAACGACACCTTGGTGGAGATCCGACGATGAATTAGCCTAGCAAACCGCAGCTACTTCGGTTTGGCAAAACAACTGGGTTCAAAACTCCTCACTTGAACGACAAATTGTCTGCTATACAAAACTTTGATTTCGACGGTTCTCATCTGCGGCTCCGAGTGTTGGACGATAAATATAAACGGGAATTGGTACTGGGTACTTTCGAAAATGAATTCTTCGACGGAATTTCGGTCCCCTATGCGACGATGGCGAATGGAGAAGAAGGTTCAACCGCGAACTATACGAGCTGTACCAAGACCGTAGTCCAAAGAGCCAAGGAAACACGACTACACTGGCTCGGCCACATCGAGCAAATGGGCGACAACGCTCCAGCCAAGAAAGTCTTCTCAACGCAGCCCCCAGGTTCGAGACGAAAACTTAGACCGAACCTACGGTCCAAGGACCGACTGCGGATCTGCGGATGCCAGAGCGCTTGGTTTTGTCGACTGGAGAGTGCATGTGAGAAACTGTTTCCGATGGAAGGCTGCAGTGTCTCAGGCTGAGATCCTTCATGAATTGGGAGCCGGTTAAGTCAGTAAGTAAGGACAACTGAGACACTGGATTGCTACTTTTACGTCCGAAATTTCGGTTCAAAGAGAGTATAGGTACAAGTTTTGCCGGCACTCCTCCGAGCAGATGGACCATAATGAGACTTCTTCACAATTTTTCCGACCTTGGGACAGTCAAAAGAAGACCTTACCATCGAAACCCTTCAGTTCGGACGGAAGTTACAATCGCTGCTGTCAATTATGCATAGTGATTTGGACTAGCAAACTAAAACTATCACGAACTAAGCAGAAAGGTAGGCCTACAAACGCCTGTTACAAGCAAACACAACAATACAATTGGGTTGTCCTTAGAAATGAAAAAATGGGAGGCTTTCCCTCCAAATTTCAGATGAGTGTTCAAGACTATTTGTCCTGTTCCCCAATTATTTCTTTTCGAACTGTTTAATGAGTATTCCCAAGGTTTGGAGGCATAAGGACATTCTACAGAAGTGCGAGAAATCGTTCAAAATTCTGAAGAAAAAATCGTAATTTTAAAAACTTATTTTCTATTCAATTTAAAAGCCATTTGCCAAAAAAATCAAACTTTTCTGATGAGCTGTGGTTCTTGGCATCGAAAGAAGAAACCTTTCGGCAGTTTTCAATTATCCTTCGTTCTCCAAACAAAAGACCAACGATTTTCTTGACAAATACATTTCCAAAAAAAAAAAGTTCTTCCTGTCATTATTTAATGCTCGCACATTTCTTCGCCCATAATTTTTTGTTCGGTTAATAAAATCACAAAATGAAAATCTATAACAAATGAGTTCTTGCAATTTTCCATCATCATTGTGACGGTGACCATTAAACTTTTCCAATTTAAATGTGTTTATTAACCTCAAATCTTTTTGTTGCTTAACAGATGAAAAACACGCAGTAAAAATGTTGATAACCTTCATGTTTCCAACTGCGAAAGAAAAAAAGCAATACTTTAGGAGCAAAAAAACACATTTAACAAATTAAAACATTCAGACGTTTCTTCTTTATTTCTTGTCCCTGTTTCAAAGGACCTAAGGTGATATGAAGAAAAAAATTCTAACAAAAGCAGACAAACACAAAAAAATCAAGTTTCAAGCTCTTCCTTCTTCTTCCCGAAACGAAAAGAAACGAGAAAGTTCATTAACCACCCCTAGTGACGGAATGAATGTGTAGGAATTGTAGGTGGCATTCCACGTGCTCCCAGCCAGTGAATAGGTAGACAGATGAGTGGGTGTGTATAGGAATGGATGGATGATGATGATGATGGTGGTTCAAGTTATTTCCGGTTGATTGTATCTGCTTAGAAAAGCTTGGCATTCATGACGTCGTCGTCCTTACATATCCTTTTCTTATACTTTTTTTATTAATGGGAAACGTATACTACGACTGGATGTGATGCAATGCAACAGGGATGGATTGAGTTCTCAGCGCTTAAAAAATATGAATTCTATGAAAGGCCCCACGTTCGGCGAGAATCCCCCACTGTCGATGGCACTCTGAAAATGATACTGTTGGTTTTAGTGTTGCAAAAGAATGCGAACTGTAATTTTCAAAAGGATTCCACCATTCTTTGGCTCGTCATAGAAACGTCATTCCTCAAATCGCAGTGTGCAATAAATTCCAACTCCATTCCGACTCGAATATAAAAACTCCCAAGGATACTTTTGTTACGAAAAAAACAACAAAACACTTTTGTGGTTCCATCAACAAATTGATACTCAATGAACCTTAATTCACAAGTCAAGCTTAAGTGCAAGAAGGATTCTCGGAATTGGAAGTCCTGCTGACAATATCTCAACTCTCCATGGGAGTGTAGATTGGGGTAAAAAAAATCCAATATATGAATGAAATGTGGCGTTTCATCCAATCAAGTGTAAAAGTCATGTTTTGAAAGGATCACAATCGGAAGCTGAGCGCACAGAGAGTTGGATTTCGCAGGAATAAAAGCATTCTGTTTGGTTTTTTGTGTGAATTTTATTCGGCCGAAAACAAACAGAACAAAAAAAAAGGATAATTTATGATATTCTATTTTGAGAATTCATTAAGGACGAATTTTCTCTTTTGTTCCTGCTGCTGTTGCTCGGTTGGACGAGTTTTTGTGGGCCTGATGGGCGGTTGAAAATAAAAATATCACCTTTTTCCCCCCTTACGACCCATTAGGTGTGTGATGTGTCCTTCTGCGAGCGAGTAAAACAACAAAAAAAAACAAAAAAGGATATTTATGATGATGACAACGATAAAGATCATAAGAGAAATAGGTTTTGCTGCAATATGAGCAAACGTGTAAGCTCTGTTGGTTGTGTATCTGTTCCCCTTGACAAAGTTGTGCCTTTTCAAAGGACATCATGCTTCGTTTGTCCAGGTCCAGGCTGACTTGGTGAATATACACATATCCTGCAGAAACTTATATCCTTCCATGTGTCAAAGTGCGAAAATAAAACTGAAACAAAATGAGCAAAGAAGAAGCAGACACACCAACAAAAAAAAAAAGGACCTAAAGACAACATGTTGACGACAAAATGTATCTACGAAAAAAGGATAATAAAATTTGCAGACTTTGTGTTTTGTTTATTTGAAATGCGAAATGAGACTGATTTTCTTCCGTTCGGGATTTATTTATATTAAAGTGGGCGGCAGGTCAGGGCCGCCGCCGAAAGCGGCCAAACAAATTTGTGTCAAATGGAGAGAAAGTTTTTTGTTCTTTGTTTTCCTACGCCTTGTGTACAATTAATGGTCAAAGTTAGTGATGTGAAATAATTTGAAAATATAATGAAATTATTTTTGTTTAGTTAGTTTGTCGTAATTTTTGTTTATATCCTTGGTAGAAATGATGATGATAATTTGTAGGATGTAGGATTGAAGATGAAAATTATGAGATGAAAGTTTACGGACACAAAATGTCCTTGATGAGTTAGCAATTTCGTATACTTTCATGTGTTGGTGGTAAGTTGTTGAGGGGTAGGTACTTCTTTGAGACGAAAAACTTTTTAATAAAATGAAAAAGTAAATGGTGAGTGAAATTTCTTTAATTTAACTTTTGCCATAATGTTTTTGAAGTGAGAATGAAGCAATTTTCAAATAGGACAAGTGTGTTGGAATAATTGAAGTCTCCATCATAGTCAGTGTGTCAGCACACAGAGGTGGCAGCAGAGCAGGACTGTTCAAAATAATTGTAAAGAGAAGTAGACAAAAACTCTGTGAAGTTCTCATATAAGGGCCACTTCAGGAACCTTTCGAATTCACAAAAAGATGTCGAATGGGGCCAAACCCGAAGTGACTTTGAAGAAGGTGTACATAGGTGATTGCTCACAACACCACTTTTTTCTTCGCTAGGTGGGGTCGTTTTTTCTTCAACTTGGCGTCGAATTGGCCCAATAATTTGGCACAGTACAGCCCTGACCCTGTGACCGTTTTGCAGCTCTCCATATGATCGATGTGGATCACGCCTTGTGAATCCCCGTCGGAAAGGTTTCCGGAAGGTGGGATAGTCGTTGCCGTCTAAGGACCACGTTCGACGGCTGAAGTCCACTATTTCGACGCTTCCTTCCTGTGAACCAGTGGATCCTTCTTCAAATGTCGCGAAACGAAGCAGAAACGTTCTGAAGTCATCCACAGTTGCGTTTGCTGTCCGGACTAAGCAAACGAGGTAATCAACGTGTCTACACCTTGGGTTAGAGTCGACATTTGCTCTTCGGAAAGTGCGCACGTTATAGATGTTGGATGCTTGCTTTGCGCATGGTGGATGTGATTGGCAGTACGACCATCCGGAGATCGCCATGTTGCTGTGTAGATCTGTCGTCTTGGAAACCTAGTGCTACTTATCACCGTATTACAAGTTGCTGCAAAGTCAATTCGCAATGCGTAGATTCGGTGAATGGGACGCAAACAAGATTGTGTATTGGTGCGTTAGTTGCATACATATTTTGCCAATAAGATATAAGTCACATCGACTACGAACACCGAACGTATGACAAAGAGAATTCGTATGAATTTTTACAACTCAATAAAATAAAATTCACAGTTGCCCGTAACTTAGTTTTTAGGTGCGTTGGCTGCTAAGAAGAACGTCATGGGTTCGAGTCCTACTCGTGCCCATAAAGTTTTTATTTCATCTTTCACGGGTACTGCCTCTTGCGAAGACCTGACAAATCTTCCAAGAGTATCAATCTGTCATGAAAACGTGCTTCTCAACTTTGCCGTTCGGAATCGGCGTTAAATTGTAAGTCCCCTCAATTCTTCACACGCACTCAGAGAATTGTTGATGAGAGTAAGCTACTTAGGCCTTGGCTCTTCAAGAGCTGTCACGCCACTCTATTTTTTTTTTTTTATAAAATTAACAACCAGTTTTTGTAGAAAATGGTCATAAGGGAGCGTACTGTCGGCGAAAAAAACAGGTTTAAAAGTGTTTGCCTTCTATGCCTCCTAAAATACCGATCATTCGGTGAAAGTATACTCCCTGGCCCGTCCGTTGAAATACCGGTTAGTTGCCGTTGAAAGCCGAATTAAACTTCGTTGATAACTGGTTAAAAGCCGGAACAGCGCCATTGCTACCCAAGAGATGTTTTGTTGACAACCAGCTACCAAGCCGCTAAAAGCAGGAGAAAAGCTCAATTGATACCCAAGGGAAATGCCTATTGGTCGCACGTATACGCCAGGTACGTTTTTTAAAACAAAAATTTCAAAATTTTCTTTGATGAATCATTAACAACGTTATCGGAACCCTTGTTACAATTTTTGTCTGAAAACAGGTACCTGCCTAAGACTTTCGTTTCTACCTGAACACAAACACCATAAGAAATTCCTTGAACATTAAATGCAATTTTTATTCCACGAATTGAAGACATACAAAATTTCAACCAATCTTTTTTCACCATTTAAAACAAACAAGACAATTAGAAAGCAATTAGAGAACGAAAAGAACGAATACCTGCCACCACATTACAAAAATTCCATTTCAAGAACAGAAAAACGTGTACCTACCTCAGTGCCCAAGAAAACAAGCTATCGCTTCAGCAAACAGCAACAGTCAGACCGCATTCTATCATGCAATCGTCTTCATTTAGATTTTTTTCTTTCTCATGATTTAAAAATAAACGAACAAATCGCATCTTGCATTACAATCGCATTTAACTAGTATAATCACTTCCTGTGCGATGTTTCGTTTGCTTTGCTGTGCGGTGGCGGTTGCTTCGACGGAGATGTGGTGATTACACAACACACCCAACTGATGCACCGACTAGCCAGACCATATCACAGCGCCACCACCACCATCATCATCATCATTATCATCATTAGAGTTGCCATTATCATAATCATTAGCATTACAAAACAGAGTAATTGAAGACATGCAGAGTGGAAGAAGAAAAAAAGAAGAAACCAAAGCGAAAGAAAAACGAAACTTCCCAAACTATTGACCGTGAAATTCATTCCCAACAATTTGATTCAACGAAATTAACATTACAACACGGCGTCTATCAGACGCTCTCTCTCTCTCTCCCTGCCTTGAAAGCACTAGCATGTGACGCGTATGCTAAGTAGCCGCCACTAGCTGACCACAAATTAAGCCACTTAATCACCGTCATGCTCTGCGTTCGACCTATTTTTTGGTCATCTTCTTCAATCTTAGACTCTTGTATGGGGAGCTTAAAAATTATTAAGTCGTGAGGTCAGTACTGTTGCGTTGAGAACTTGTCCAATCGTAGGACAATTGTGCACAACCCTTTTGTCCACTTTAACCTTCTTACAACATGGTTTTACTTTTATCAAACAAAACAAATCAAATGCAATGCACCCAACCTAACTAAACAGCTTGTAACGTGTCGGTGCGGTAACCACAACACAACATAAAATACATTGCGCAATATTTTAGTTAAGTTCATGAAGTCAGTAGACCGAATCGAAAAAGTGCAGTGACATTGTTTCGTTGGTGCAGCATGGTTCTTCGTCGAGCTGAAGCCAACCAACTCGAACTCGAACCCACAAACGCCCACATACCCACCCACCGAATACCAAGTTCTTGGACATAAATCATCATTGAAAGAAGGAGGACGATGAACGGACGAGTTTTTTTGAGTTCGTTGTTCGCAGCAGCAGCACTACATCAACAATATAACAATTGTATATGGAGGAAAAGATACAATGACTTTTAAGCGATCGATTTACAAACAAAACCCACCAGATACACAGATTTATATACATTTCAATCCAGACAAAAGATTGTTTTTCTTTTTTTCGAATTTTTGAATAATTTATTTCGAGGCGTTTATATGCACGAAGGTCCTTATTATGCAGAGCTATAGATACACTCGTCGTCGTCGTATAACATGAAAAGGAAAACCCTCAAGCCTTATATAAGTGTGTATGTACCTCAGGGTTGGGTGAGGGGACCGAGTTTTTGTAAATCGATGCGATGGAAAGAATAAACAACAATGTTACATCCTTTTTCGTGTTTGACTCAGCTGAAGAAAGGTGTGGGTTCCGAGAAGGGGGGGAGGGGGAGATTTAAAAGTATTAAGTTTTAGCTTTAGCCCCTTTGAAGGAAGAACGAAGCCCCAATGCAGCCGCTTATAATGAACAAAACATGAAAAAGGATACAAACAAAAATCAATAAACACAAATTTTGCTCTCGAATTCACTTTCAATAGAAGAAAAAAAAGGAACTTTCAAAACAATCGGGTAATGGGCAACCTGGGTTCTTTGTTTTTCCGAGTTTAAGTAAAAGTTCAGGAAATGAAAACCTCTTTATGGTGGGGAATTCCTAATTATGTAAGGCACAAACGGTCGAGTTACAATGGGGTGGAATATTTAGTGTTCAGGTGAGGATTTTCTTCTTTTTTTATGAGAGATTGAAATAATAATCCCTCAGACAGGAGATAGCCTTAAGCTCATTTGAAATTTCATTTAATGAAGGTATTTTAAAAGCAGCAACTCGAATTTTTCCAGAAACTAGAGATTTTTCATTCGAATTGCCGTTCAAGCACGAGTGAATACAAAACCTGCCGCAATTTTGAATATGCCAGGAGGCAGGAACATCCAAAACAATTGTGTCATGCGACAAAATGCAAGTATACCTGATTTATGAGCCCTGCTACTTATCATCATACCGGGAATCTGCAATCCTTCTGTGGAAACATTTTTTGAATATTTCTCTCGAATTTTATTTTGCTGAATTAACCCTGATATAATTTTGAAAATGTTTTGCGTTTGCCTTACTTCGCAGGAAATCGAATATGACAGTAATTCATTTGTTCAAAAAAACGTTAAATAAATGTTTCATTGAAATCATGTAGGTATTACTGCAAAAAATAACAAGGTTGTGCTTGCAAATGGAAGTTCAAAATACATTTTTGAAAACAGTCTATAAAAGGTGTTTTCAATTTGACGATGTGAATCATCTCGTAAGCATAGGTTGGATTAGGTAGGTAGGTTAGAATGGCTGTTCTGGGCAGCCTCTGCCCAGGAACACAATTAGCGCTTTAGTCAAGTTCCTGTTTATAGCTTGATAGCTACTTGGCTATCAATAAAGATTGCTACCTTTTTGTAATTTTATCAGATCGGATGACTTGTTTTAGAATCCTTTATGCTTGTTTATCGCCAGAACTTCAGCTTGAAATACGCTAGACCTATCGGGCAGTCTAAATAATTTATCCATATGTCGGAATGGGGCCGATCTATCGCCCTGTAAATCCAGAGTAGTAGGTCTTTGTCCCCATTTCTTACCTAAGGTTTTATTACAAGCGCAGACGTTGATACTAGCTTTCTTGACTCTTTCTTCTATGTTACTTTTCCAATTCAACTTGGAGTCTAAGATAACTCCTAGTAATTTAGCTTTTTGGATAAAGCGTGTGGTTGACCATTTAATCTTGGTAGAGGAAAGGAGGGTATTTTATACCTGGTAGTGAATAACATTAGTTCAGTTTTGTTTTCGTTAGCTTCAAGTCCACATCGAATGGCCCATTTGCTAACTTTTTTAAAAGCTGTTTCCATGTTTTCACTGAGTACCGACGGGCAAATACCCGAGGACATCAGCTGTTCCAAATCTGCTACCTTGATAGCGTCTGCGAGCACATTATTTCATACTTTTCAAATTCATTTCAATTATGTAATGACGTAATTTTAAAGCACACTTTTCAAATGATAAAAATATTTTAAAGTATACTTTTGTCATGAAATATTTTATAGCCTACTTTTAGGATAAATTATTATTTTAAAATTTACATTCAGCCTCTGTAAGAAATGTTACAAGGGGACCATACTTTTTCAATAAAATCAGAGTTTTAACGAAACAATTTTGATTTCTTTTGATTCTTGTTCACTAATTTTTGGATATTTTGACAAGTTTGTGTACGGTTCCCGTACGGTTCATTGATTTTTTTACTGTGTAGAACTCGAAAGTAATGCTAGTACTACACTACGGTTTATTTGTTTATTTTTTTAGCGTAAAATACCAATCATTTATATTAATAGCGTAGTACACTTATCTCAAGCGTGCCAAATTGACAATCAAGACTTGAAACGAAAAACAAACACATTTTTTAACAAAAAACAAAAGTTTTGAGATCAATATTTTAATAACGATCATGAAAGTTCAAATCTTAATTTAAACAAAGGTTATCGGCTGATGGACACAAGCATTTCTTTTTTAAAAATTTCGGAGATAAGACAACATTTTAATTTTAATTTGTTTGGGTTTTTTTGACAATTAATTCTCAATAATCCTCCAACTTTGTATGGACTGGACAGTAATAAATGTCACTCAGATTTTTTTCAGCTCGAAAACAAGTTTCAAGGACATTATTGGACACCTTCGTGTGATATCGATTCAATAAGCCCATGTGTCGGACAGAAAAATTTCACTTATAAAATCAAATTACCAATCCACAACGACATTTCCTTCACACGCGATTTCTAAGTTTGACATAATCATTTAACAATCAAGACAAAGGACTCAACCCTCCTTTAAGTACCTTTGCCTCGTTTGAATTCTTTTTATTTTTTAATGAACCTCCACATATGCGTGTTCAATTGTTTCCGAGCAAATCAAAACGATGTAAAATGAAAGAACAAAAAATCCTCTAAAGGTTGCTTGACACTCAAAACGCAATAATGCCAACTTTTATTACAAGCTTAACTTATAATCCGAGTAGATATGTTTGTGTGTGTCTGCGCCTTCTAGAGCTGCGTGACATAGAAACCAAACCAAATCAGAAGAAAAGCCACAAAAGCGTCAAATCCAAACATCCTATTCGAAGTTTCCCTTTTTTTTCGCTGCGCATATTCATTATGTCGTCTAAATCGTAACGCATGTGATTTTTTTTCTTTCTTTTATTGTCATTTTATTCAACAACAAACTTTCCCAAAGCGATGAGTCCACACCCTTTGTATACACATTTCTTTTCTCGGTTTTCCCGGGAATGATATCTTTTATACGGCAATTAATTTCGTCCTTCGCATGACAGACAGTCTAACACGGCATCACGCATAAAAGTCAATTGAAGGTTGGAAGAGATGGGTGGGGGGAGGAGGAGGGGCGACAGGGAAATTATGTAATTCTCAGAATAATCAAACTAAATAGGATGCGATGTATGTGTAATCAGAAACGATTTAAGGGATATTGACAAGGAAAGGAACAGGAAATTACAAATCTTTCGATTCTCTTCGTAATCGTCGTCATCGTCTCTCGACAAAAATACCAATGTCCCGAATCCCGATGTGAGTATTTGGGTAAACATCAAAATCCTTCGATAGATTGCCGGTTTTATTATAAATTCGAATTATATCCGAATCGCTTTGGACATCGTTTACAAACAAACCTAGCTGACAGAATTGTGTGTCCTTGTGCGATGGGTACGTCCATTGTCGTGTGTGTGTGTTCGTCTCTGGATATGTAGTTGACTTTATTTCGGTTTTATGGTCCCTTTCGTTATTGTTGCATCAAACTGACCCATGCGAATGAATGAGGGCAACCATTTATTATGTCCTTCCGATGTTTATGTCCTTTGTGTTGCATTGTTTACTTGTTCTTAACACAATGCGCATGTATGGGCACTTAAATGCAATACCCTATTGACAATTGTTTTATCAATTAGAGTTGGACATTGACTATTTACTTTGAATGACTGAGTTGACAAATGGTTGAGGGTGGTGTTTGCTTACAAAATGGCCTTGGGTCTTCAAGTTAATTGCAAGATGAACTCAAATAATTTCGGATCAGAGTCTTGCATGACATAAAAGAACAGTTTTGCAACAATTTATTTTGCAAGGCAGTTGGTATCTTTGTTGTAAGTTGCTTTACTCGAGTTGTTCTTTCCAGGGATCGCTCGACACATTTAAGGCCCCTGGTGGTACTCAACATGGAAGACAATAGCTCTGGTTGATCAATAGGTTTAATTAAGGCCCCTGGTGGCACTCAGGACCACTGGTGGGGAAAAGTGTCAATAATGAAGGGCGATTGCTGTACGACCGGCGACGGAAACGAAAAAAAACACCAGTTTCGAACTAAAAGTATTAGAAAAAAGTAAGTAGTGGTGGTTTCATTTCAAAAGTACTGTTTCTCATGAATTTTTCGGCGAACATTGAGTGTGAATTATACAAATGCGAATGATAATTTTTCCTTTAATTTTTTTGTGATTTGCTTAATCTCACAAATATTTGCGAAGTCTGAAGATTTAGCTTAAAATGGTATCACAGCATGTTTTTAGCGTTGTAGAACCGAAGCCTGTAGAGACCATCATGGGAACATCATAGTGGGACCACAGTCAGTGTTGAGGATATGGAAAGACCACTTTTCCAAGCTGTATACTGACGATGATAAGCAAAATTTCGCCAGCAATACAGAACCATTTAATTTGGGTGGAGCAGACCACCAATTCTACCCACCAGACATTGACGAAGTGAAGATAGCGATATCTAAGCTAAAGTCGTTAAAGCCGCTGGAGCAGACGGGCTAGCCGCCGAACTGTACAAAGCACCTACAAAATTTGGTCGGAGGAAAGCATGCCCGATGAATGGAACCTCAGCATCGTATGCCCGATCCTCAAGAAAGGAGATCCCCTAAACTGCACCAACTACAGAGGTATAAGTCTCTTTAACATCGCCTTCAAGATCTTGTCTGCCGTGCTGTGTGAACGTTTGAATCTTTCGTCAACAACCTGATAGGTCCTTATCAGTTTGGCTTCAGACCCGGAAAGTCCGCCATCGATCAAATATTCATTCTACGGCAGATCTTGGAGAAGACCGAGGAACTTCAAATCGAAACCTACCACCTCCTCATCGATTTCAAGGCCGCGTATCACAGCGTCTATAGAGACCGCGCTGTCATGCGATTTCTTCAACATAATTCTTGAAAAGATTGTGCGAAACCCCAACATCAACACCAGAGGCACTATTTAAAAGTCCTTTCAGCTGCTAGGATACGCTGATGACATTGACATAATTGGAAGAACACAGCGTGATGTTAGTGGAGAGTTCGTGAGTCTTGAGAAAGAGGCCAGGAAGATGGGTCTAGCGGTTAACGAGGCTAAGACCAAGTTAATGCTGTCAACAAGAAAGGACAACCAACATCGACGTCTTGGAGCCAACGTCAGTGCAGACAGATTTAACTTCGAGGTAGTTGAGGACTTCGTCTACCTAGGATCCGCTATAAAATCAGACAACAACACCAGGGCTGATATCAAACGAAGGATCACTTTTGCCAATCGCTGCTTCTTTGGACTGGGAAGGCAAGTGAGTAGTAAAGTTTTCTCTCGAGCATCTAAAGTGTCACTGTACAAAATCATCATCATCCCGGTCCTAATGTGTGGTGCAAAGACATTTAACATGACAACATCCGATGAAAACGCTTTAGGCTGCTTGGAGAGAAAATTTGTTCGATTGATTTTTGGCTCCGTGTGCATAGATGGAGAATGGAGACGAAAATTCAATCAAGAACTGTACGAGCTGTTCAGCGACACTGACCCAGCCAGAAAAGTTAAGGTCGAACGACTTAGATGGTTGGGTCACGTAGAGCGAATGATAAACAATGCTCCGGCCCGTAGTCTTCGAATCCAACCCGGAAGGACGTCGCAGAAGAGGAAGACCGCGACTCAGGTGGAACACACTGGTGGTAGAGGACCTGAACCAGCTAGCTAGGACCGAGCTTGCTGGAGACGCTTGTTGGATGAGGCCCTTCTATGACCTGGACTGTAGCGACACCATAAGTAAGATTGTGTGCTGATGTTTGTGTTCGTTTGCGAATGCTCGCAAAATGCCAGCTCATTTCTTAATGATGATGGGGCGTTATTTAGATGCAGCTGCAGCTGCTCATTGATATCGCGGAATTTTGTTTAAAATTTAATAATTTTAAGACGAGATTAATCACACATTGACGGCAATTCTGCGATGCTGGCGACATCTTTATCACAAATGCCGCCACGTCGCCGTATATCGTAAATCGTAGAACAGCAATTTGTCATTTTAAGTGTCAACTCAATGCCTTCTCTTTGTTATTGAAGTTTAGTTTTTGCTTTTAAATAGAAATACTTATGTTTAAGAAAAGATCACGCGAGTTATCACAATTATGATGACAAATCATAAATCAAGCTTTTTACTGTGTTTTTGTTTGTTTCCCCAAATCATGAATAATTTCAAGTATGACTAATTTTTTTATTCCAAGGAATATTTGTTGCAAAATTGTGCAAATCCCAAGTTTTATAAAAGTCATCGCCTATTATCACTTTATTCAAATGACTGCCGGTCTTTGTGAATTAGACTAAATTTCTTTGTAATTTATTTAAATTGAATTATCAGTTGGGTTATCAACAAATGTTTAAGTTAACAATTTTTCAGTGTTGCAAATTCAGTTCCCAAGAAAGTGATTGTTTCAAGCGGCTCTTTTGTAAGGACTTATTCAGAATTGATTAATATTTTCAACACTTGACCCTGGAATTCAGTGCATTCGGTGATTCATGACCAGAAACAACTTTGCATGAGCTAATTTGATTTATGGCAACATTTTGCGAAATTCCTAGTTTTTTTCTGTTGCTAAACAAAAAAGTATTATACTTTGGCGGCGGGCATGTCAGAGATAGTTTTTGGTGGCTATCGCTTGGGTAGGTACAATGGCTACCTACATGGTTGCTGTGGAGGAAAGAGTGTCTTTGCTGGAGGAGCAATCTGTGGGCAAAGATTCACTGGTCCAAGGGTTTTTATGGTAATTCATATTTCATTCGTTTCGAAACAGAAAATAACCAGTCATGCTCTGTAAATTTGGCCAGCGATATTTCGTTTGTGCGGAGGTTTGTTTTTTTAAGGGTTCTTTCAACCTTCATAATAACCTGTTACCAAACTCATACATGACCATGGAGGCTCGCTTTTACCCGGGAAATTTGTTCAGACTGCAACTGAGGTATGGGAATTTCTGGTTTTGATTCTTGTACATTTTTCATGAAGATTTAAACAACAAAAACGTAAAAGAACTTTAATAAATCAAACCTCTAAAAACTGTATAAATAAGAAAAGAGCAAGTGCCTCATCCACCCTGTGTTGCTGCTCAGCTCGGTTCCTTGCTTTCAACATGAGTCGAGGTCGGCATTTACTGCTTCGTCTCGTAGAATTTCCCCAATTCATTTTTTCATCTGAAGAATAAAATTCTGGGTGCAATGTGCGTGAAACAAAATATTCAAAATTTCCCTTTTTTTTTTTCTTTTGTCATGCAAACACGTTACGCATAAAAGAACTCTCAAAGAACCCATCACCATTATAGTCAAACCAGCTTCGAAGCATTTAAATGCTCTCATCAAATCATATTGCATATAAAACAAGCCCATCGACCGATGCAACTTTTATTTTTCCACACAAAACAAAAAATCCATTCTACGAGCTTAATGCTCTTTCAATTCAACACCAGAAGCCAGAACGCATTTGTCCAAAAGAACAACTCGAACATACTTGCACGTTCCACCTGGAGAGTGGAGGCCGTCAGAGTGGCACTGCGGCTAACCTCCTGCTAAAGCCTGCATTGAGCGTTTGTTCGTGTATAGAAGCTATTGACTGCTATACCTAGCTCTAGTTGCACATATAGGTGAAGGATGCATAACGAAAACCACAAAACAGGCACAAACCACACTTAAGCCACAATCGCCGTATTGGCCGGGCATCGTCAACGTCGCTGGTGTACTGGATCCTGCTGGAGTCTTCTCTGGGAAGCCTCATCATGCCTTAACATATCGTCATCACACTATCAGCATGAATAAGAACCTTACACAGGAGCTGCCGCTAGTCGATGCTGTCGGAGGTGTAAGTCGAGTCGTTGCCGCCGCCGCCGCCACAGCCGTTAGTCGGTGGCAATGGCGTATATACGTTGTATGTCGGCGGCAACGAACCACACGCCTAATGACTCTCAACTTTGGATTAATGGAAAAGCCAGCAGCCAGCCCAACTGGTCTCAACGACGACGACGACTCGCTTCTGGATCTCAATTTGCCGCCTCGTCATCGACACGCACCGCACATATGCATAGCTATACAGAACAACTTGGAGTAGATTTTGATGTGTTGCTGCAGCAATCTGCATCTGCATTTTCACTCCGGCGAATGGCGATTCAAGAGTGAAACGACATCACTTGAAACAGTAGAACCAGTCATTGTCCTCTGTGATGTTTCCACTTTTTTGAACACTCTCTGAGCAATGTTTTGTCCGTCATCCTTTGATTTATATTCACATTTTTCTTAGCTTCGTGATGTGTTTTTTCGTACCTACTCTAGATTCAAATGCTTCGGAAACATGAGGAAGAATGCTTCCAGAGGGAAACGGAAAAGGTTTAATTCCAAATGAATGATCGACAATGGGGAACGTTTTTGAATTGAAAATTGAACAGTTTTGCATTGATTACTCCAATGCACGTTGGGCGCCACTTTTTCGCAATATTTTACCATTTTTGATGGCTTAAACACCATCTCTAAAAATATGGCGTGAAAAGAAAATAAAGAATATTTTAATGAAGGTCAGTTTGTGATATCGTGTGGCCAAAAAATTAAAGAGTGTTGTTGAGAATTTTCTTGTGCTTCCTATTCCTCTAATGGAGATTGGCAGAGTGTTCCAAAGGCTAATGGCATGAATAAAAAATTGACGCTGAGAATTCAAATATTTATATCGCGGCGTAACAAGAATGAGAGACCTATTAGAATAAGGAAAGTTCAGTCTGCGATGCAGATAGTCGGGTTCTCCTGCATGAATTACTTGATTTAGTTAGTTAAGTGTCCGAAATTTCAACAGGTTATCAAGACTACAGCAACAAAGTTGTTCAGAAAAGCAAGAAACGTGACCGTATGGGCGAAGATTATATACGAAACGGGCTATGTTGTCAAAGGTAACGTTAAGTTTCCTAGACGTCGCGTAGTCCAAATCACCAAAAACTTCACAAGAGTATAACAGTACTGGGAGCAAAAGGGTTTTTGCTAACAGAAGCCTTGTTTTTTGTGGAATGAAATCTTAGGAGATACAAAGTACTCTGAGACTGCCATAAACCTTCCCTATAGAACTATTTAGATGGGCATTCTATGTTAAGATACGATTAAAAACCATACCAAGATTACGGGCGAGTCAACATAATTGATATTTTGATTATCTATCTGCAAAGGGCTTAGCACAGCTTTATCGAAAACCTTACGATAGATTGGTAAAGTCTTTGATTTAGTAGGATTAAGGTGAAGGTTGTCAAGTTTGGACCAATGAGAGATAATTTGCAAGTCCTCGTTCATCATAGACACTGCCTCTTACTTAGCAGATAAAGGTCGGCTGATCAAAAGCTGGACGTGCGTCGTCGTCGTCGTAAGTCGTTAATATAGATACAGAAGAAAAGTGGTCCAAGTATTGATCCTTGTGGGACCCCGTTAGGTACATTAGTAAAAGTGGAAGATTTTCCATTCACAACGACACACTGTGCCCTACAAAAACGATATGAGCGAATAAGTTTGCAGGATTCGGTTGTAAAACCAAAACTGTGCTGCAATCTTCTACAAAGAGTTGAGTGATTGACTGTATCAAATGCCTTGGAGAAGTCTAGTAGAGTTAGCAGAACAAATTGATTTTTATCCATTGCAACTCTAATCTCATCAGTTACCAAAAGTAATGCAGATTTGCAACTTCGTTGAGAGCGGAAGCCAGACTGACACATGCTAAGAAGGTTGTAACGTTTGAGATAGCTTTGTATCTGTTTGGAGATTGTCTTTTCGAAAACTTTAGATAGGAACGGAAAAAAAGCTATTGGACGGAATTCTTTAACTGTACCTGTACCTTTCTTTGGAATGGGAATAATTTTTGCGTCTTCCATTCTGATGGGAACTAAGATGAATTTGGGTTGATTAAGTCAAGGCCAATAGCATTTGACTTGATCGAAATGATAGCCTCCAAAGTATTTTCCTTGGAAAGTCGTGTCAAAACTAAAAGAACCGCCTGCAAAAGATCGTTCGAACTATTAGGTTCACTGTTAGAGATGTCGAAAGATGAACATAAAGACGAAAAATTTGTGTTTAGAGCATTGCAATCGAGGTCGTCAGGAAGAGAGCCTCTGGTTGTTTTACGAGGCCCAACTCACGAAGATGCTTCCAAGTGTCCTTACTTGAAATTGATGTGCCAAGCTTTTGCTCATAAAAATTTCGTTTCGCTGTCCTTATCATTTTAACGACCTTTTTCCTTCTCCAATTCTTCACACGCATTCAGAGAATTGTTGATGAGAGTAAGCCACTTAGGCCTTGGCTCTTCAAGAGCTGTCGCGTCACTCTATTTTTTTTTTTTTTATTCCGCAGTCTACGATAGTTTTGATGTAGAATCTCTATTCGGTGTCTTATCCATTGACTGTAAGCGGCGGATGTCTTCATTAATTTTATCTTAGGGACCACCCTAATGTATATACACACCATGCATACATTTCATTATTCGATTCGTATGGGATATACCAACCGACCGATCAATAAAGAATGCACGCATTTAGTTTATTTGCTTCCTTACGATTCACGTTAGGTTTTTACACAAAAATTCATAAGGGGAAGTAAAATTGCAAAGCAAAATCAGGTTTTTCTCTTCTTCTGGTTTGTACCAATCTCGTGTACAGAGAATTGAAAGACGCCGGGAAGCAAGCAACCTGCACTTCGTTTATGACCGCTTCGCCTTCTTAACCGGAACCTTTTTTTCTAAATTGTTTTTTGCCAGTCGAAAATCCACTTCTTCCAAGTGTATCTCCGACTAGGGAAGGCTTTTCTGACCTGTTTTTTTTTTTTTTGCCGGACCGAATCCATCCGTCAATTCTGTGGTTGCCCTTCTTCCTAAGTGCATCACAGACAGGAGCCGTCAAATCGGGGACAGCTCAGCCGTTTATTCTCTAGTTTGGAGCTAGAGACAGAAGCAGCATTTTGAGCTCTGCTTGTTTATTCTTCGATCCACTTCCTCTTAGTGTATCGGAGACAGAAAATCCGCTTTCCTTGCCTGTTTATTCTGTGGATGCCCTTCTTCTAAGCGCACCACAAACAGGGCCCGTCACTCGGAGACCACTCGACCGTTTATTCTCTAGTTTGGTGCTAGATGATGCTGTGAACACAAAATAAAGAATTTAATGAAGGTCAGTTCGTGATATCTGTACCTCTTGAAGCATATTCAACTTTCCAGTTTTGTTCCAAATTCTTTGACAAACAAAAAAACCAGGAACACAAAAAACTGTCACTCTCTTACCTAATCCAAACAATCCATCGCATTGCTTACAAATTGCCTCTTTTCCTTAAATAATCTTTTCACCCTCCTTCCCCCTCCCTCCAAGAACACTCTTTCGCAATGACAAAACTCACCTTTGTCTAGCAAATAAACTCCAAATCTAAGGACGTGGTCCTAAACTAATTTATTCTAATATACACAATAAAAATTCAAATCACAGAAAAAAGAAGAAAAAGAAAAATATCACAAAGAACTGCAAAGACTGACTGAACGAGGACAAACAAAGAACAAGCAGAAAAAAACAACGTAAGACAAGTTAAATCCCTTAGCTAAGCAAATGGATTTCAACTACTGATTTGGAGTCTTATTTTTGTTTTTCTAAAAAAAGTAGAGAGCGAAAGAAAAACAAAACATCCAGCCGTCACCCCATTTTGAAATATGAACCCTGGATTGTTTATCATTTTATTTCTCTTCCTTCTGTGAAATTCCTTGTGTTCTTTTGACTTTTTGGCAGGATATCCACACAAACTCGTCATCTGTAGTTTTTTCTTCTGTTTTTTTAGGTCAAAGTCATAAGAATCAGTGATTTGTTTTTATCTTCTTCCTTATTTCCTATTCTCTGGTCTAGATTCACCTTTTTGGAGAGTAGATCTAGTTGGCAGTTGTCCCGTTTATGTTTTTGGACATATGTATGATGAACACTAAAACTTTTTTACGAATTACGAAGATGTCTAGAGATAACTCTCGGAGTTGTCATACAAGTTTTCCTTTAGTCTATGTGGCTGTGTGATTTGTGACCTTTTTTTTTTGGTAGGTAACCTTTCATTGTTGAAGACAGGTTAAAAAAAGAACACCTTCTTTTGTGTTTTGTTGTTTTGAACACGCGTTCCCCATTTAAGGTGGGTAATCCATTTGAAAAGTTCTTTCTTCCTACTTTCTTTTGGAATTGAGAGTGTGTCATGTCTCATGTGTGATTCTAAAAATAAAGTTCTCCCACTCATCGGCATCACTAACGCCCCCCAACGGAAAAATTTGCAAACAAAAAATGAAAACGATTTTTGCTTTACAGTGCTGAGTGAATGAACTTTTCTCTTGTCAAAATTACTCCTTTTTGCATGAAATTTACTTCAGTAGTCGAATGAGTTCAACTTTGAGACCAACCGACCGACAATTGAGAAATTCATTCATTTATTTTATTCGCTTCCTTACAATTCACATGTTGTTATAAGTGTCATTGCATAAAAATTCATAAGGGGAAGTGAATTTTCGAGGTTAAATCACTCGCGCCGCCGCCGAGCCGGGGAGCAAAGTGCTGTTCTTAGTGTAAGGCCAACAGCGGAATATTTTTGGGGAAACCCTTGTAGCACAGATAATAAATTTATACAGATGTCTCACCCTTATCCCCTCCTCCATCGGCTTTGTGCATTACACTGGCTGATGTCTCCTTATCCCCTGACTGTATAGTGTATCACTTCTGTCAGTACCTTGTTTCCTTCCTGGGACGCTTATGGCTCAATTGCTGTTCGTCTCTCCTTTTCCAAATCATATCCTCCCCTTCAACTTCCCAAATTGGGCTGGATTCAAGGTGTTATACGACCCGTGCCGATGATCAGCCAGGCTGAGGGCCCAATTTCTAAAAATAGCGTATCCGGATACCAGGCGACCTCCGGATTAGCTAGCCTTATCTGTGTAAGCGAATCTCTGCACAGACGGACCCCCCCTTTTACTTCGTCTACTCGTGGGAACCCAAATGAAAAAAAAAAACAAAACAAACAAAAACAAAAACAAAACCAAAAAAATCAAACCGGTACCGGTACTAAAGCTACACCGGGCGGCAGTTCGGCGGCAACGTCGGCTGTCGTTACACCTGTGCCGAACACAGGAGAAGGGATTGTGACATGTCATTGCCCAGCTTCTAGTGAGGTACAGGAGGTATCCCTGGCGAAAGCGCCTCCTCATGTCGGTAGTTCCACTACCAAAGAGAGTAAACCTCTCCAGGATGGTCCTAGTGGTAGTCTCCGTGGTGTTAGCAGCGTCGGGAATAACTACCCTGCCTCCACTACGAAGACAGCCATCCAACCTAGGGTCCTTTACAAGCAGCGCCGCTATGCCATGAGATTGCTAAAATCCCCTGGTGCAACATTGGGGGATGGTAGTAATCCCATCCATAGCAAGAAGATTGAGTGGGCTAAATCCATTTTAGCCAAATCTAAGACCAGCTGCGACTCCACGTCAAAGCGACAAAGGTCTCTGGAGGAGTCCACTCCCATCCCTAAGAAACCCAAAGTGTAGAACACCAGCACTCCCAAAATTCCTAAAGTACCTCTCACTAAGCCTTTTAGTGATGTGCTTAAGGAACACAACAAAATCGTGGTTGCGGTCATTGATAGAAGCAATATTGATGGCGCGATTACCTCTGACCGTTGGCAGATGGTGAAACTGAAGCTCTCGGCTGGCTTTCTCAAAGTCATGCGAGAGAATCCGGGTCCACCACCTGTAACAAGCGATGGGGGTTGGCATCAAGGTCATGTCAAACTCATCGTTTGTAACGATCAGAGGTCGCGCGATCTATATACGCTTGCTGTCGGCATGCTGGGCGAAGTTTGGCCAGGCGCAAAACTCGAGGTTGTTGCAAAGGAAGATATTCCTTGCAGGCCGAGAGCTCGTGCTTGGATCCCGATTGAGCCTGCATGTCCTGAAGACATCCATGAGATGATCAGGCTTAGCAACCCGGACCTCTCCTGTCACGACTGGAAGATCGCGAAACTGGAGGAGCCGAAGGGTCTTTATCGAAGTGCGATTATCGTTATCGATAAGGACTCTGCGGCCTCTCTGGTGCGAGAGAAGGGAGTGATAAGATATGGGTTCGAGACGATTACTCTCCGAATATACAAAAAAGATGAGGTAGACGCTTTATGCGAGCCTCCACAACCCACTTTAGAAGCTGTGTCGCAAGACGTAGGGGGTCTTGGTGCTACTATCACCTTTCCATCCATGGAAGTGGACGATGGTGTACCTGGGCCCTCTTCTGTCGCGGCGAAATCTTCTTCCCTACACTCAGAAGCTGTGTCTCCAGACGTGGGGGGTCCCAGTGCTATCATCACTTTCCCATCCTTGGATGGGGATGATGTTGTACCAAGGCCCTCTTCTGTCGCGGCACAGTCTTCTTCCAAAAACGTCAAAAGTTTATCCCTAATGGAGACTGATGACTCATCTAACAAAGTTCTCTCCAGTGAGGAAGAAGATGAACTGCTAGGTTCCTCTTCGTCCGATCTGGATGAACTGGATCTAACAGTGGTGGAGGTTGATCTGCCTAGTTGTAGCCAAAATGCTGCAAATAGCACAGATTAATCTCCAACACTCCATTAAGGCTTCGGCCTCCCTTCTTCTCCGCCTGTCAAAAACTGGGGAAGATGTCGTTCTTATCCAAGAGCCCTGGATTGTGAAATCCCTGGTTCGAGGATTGAGAACTCCTGGCTACTGCGTCTTATATGTAACGGGAAAAGGTAACCCAAGGTCCTGCATACTAGTAAAACGTAGTCTAAATGTATTTTTACTCCCTAATTTCAGTGATGAAGACGTCACCACAGCCAGTATGGTAATAGACAACCATACCTACTGGCTGGAATCAGCGTATTTGGGCCACGACCACCAGGGCCCACTGCCTGGTACCACTCTGCAGAAGACGGTCGCTGAATCAACAAGACTCAAAACCAACATAATTATCGGTTGTGACGCCAATGCGCACCATACTACGTGGGGTAGTACCGATATAAACGACAGAGGTGAGTCTCTTTTTGATTACATCTTAACAACTAATCTGGTAGTAAGTAACGTTGGTAATGAACCAACCTTTGTTACTAAAAATCGACAAGGAGTTTTAGATATCACTTTTGTCTCGTTGCATCTCTCGAATAAAGTATTGAATTGGAGAGTATCAAAGGAGCACTCGTTCTCCGATCATAGGTACATCCAATTCACTCTTAGTGAAGAGTCCCCAAAACCGATCCCTTTCCGGAATTATAGGAAAACAGATTGGCCAAAATATAGGACAACTCTGAAAAGTCTGATTAAACCAGAACTTAATGATCCTCCCTTATGCGCTCTTGAACTCGATAAAAAAGTTGATGAGCTTACAGCAGCCCTCAATAAAGCTATGGAAACTGCCTGTCCCCTCACTACAGTGCGAGGAAAGAGAAAACCACATTGGTGGGTTGCTGAACTAGAAATACTCAGGAAAGGTTGTAGAAGGCTTTTTAACCGTGCAAAAAAGTCTAGACACCTCCAAGATTGGGAGTCCTATAAGGAATCCCTCAAAAAGTATAAACAAGAATTGAGAATAGCCAAAAGATCCTCATGGAGATCCTTCTATAGCTCAATAGAAGAGTCCTCGGAGGCATCGCGGCTAAGGAAGATTCTCTCGACAAATCCAACCATGCCAAGTTGTCTCAAAAACTCAGATGGTACATGGACTAACTCTTGCGAAGAAACGCTAAACCTGCTATTAGATACCCACTTCCCAGATAGCTCCAAATCCGTTAATACAATAAACCGTCCTGAATCGGGTATTAACTTAACTTTTCCTCAAGGTCTTGTCACAAAAGAAAAATTGACATGGGCTCTGAATAGCTTCAAACCTTATAAATCTCCAGGTCCAGATCAAATCATACCAGCTGAGCTACAACACACCATCGATACAACTCTGCCCATCATTGAGATGATGTTCAAAAGTTGTCTAGATCTGGCATATATACCTCAGCGATGGAGAGAGGTAAAAGTAGTATTCATTCCCAAGGCGGGCAAATGCTCGCATGTCAACCCTAAAGATCTAAGACCTATTAGTCTATCATCTTTCATTCTCAAAACGCTGGAACGATTGATTGATATCCATATACGTAATAGCATTGATAATGGACTATCGATGTCTCAGCATGCTTACTGCAAAGGGAAATCGGTAGAAACAGCCTTGCATACTCTGGTAAGAACTATCGAATTCTCCCTACTCCTATGGTTGCCTTCCTGGATATTGGAGGTGCTTTCAACAACTTTGACACATCTGCTATCACTTCTGCTATGACGACCCTAAACGTCGAATACTCACTCTGTGAGCTGATCAATCTAATGCTTAATAGCAGGATCATCAACTCTGAGATGGGGGATTTTTGTACGAAAAGGTCTGTCAGTAGAGGCACTCCGCAAGGTGGTGTTCTGTCCCCTCTCCTGTGGAACATAGTAGTTAACGAATTGCTAATATCCCTCGAGAGGGAAGGCTACAGAGTAATTGCGTATGCCGATGATGTTGCTATCGCCGTCACAGGAAAACATCCTAATACACTGAGAGACCTCCTCCAAAACGCACTTAATATGCTCACTAGATGGGCTGATCGTTGTGGACTTAGTATTAATCCTCAAAAAACGGACCTTGTCCTTTTTACAC
The DNA here is from genome assembly GCA_943590905.1 of Sphaerophoria taeniata. Taxonomy (NCBI): domain Eukaryota; kingdom Metazoa; phylum Arthropoda; class Insecta; order Diptera; family Syrphidae; genus Sphaerophoria; species Sphaerophoria taeniata. Next base: position 4,565,385 of record OX016540.1, read on the forward strand.
GGAAATACAAGATCCCAGTAATTGTACCCCCTTCAATAAAAGGTGTACCACTAATTTTTACCAATGAAGCCAAATATCTTGGTCTGATATTAGACAAAAAAATTAAGCTGGAAACCTAATATTCAGGAAAGAGTTAAGAAAGCCACAGTAGCTCTTTTCTCTTGCAAGAAAGCCATAGGAAGCAAATGGGGTTTTCAACCTCGCATAACCTATTGGCTATACACATCGGTCATTCGACCAATTCTCATGTACGGGGTTGCAGTATGGTGGACTGCACTGGAGAAAGTCACTTACTGCGACAAACTCAGCAGAGTCCAACGCACTGCTTGTCTCTGAGAACCACACCCTCAGCAGCGTTAGACACTCTCCTCCATCTGGCACCCCTCGACATTTTTAGCAAACAAGTGGCAGCGAGTACAGCTATAAGACTCAACGCCTCATCTCAATGGACCAACAATAATGTGGGACACTCCATCATTTTGAACTCTTTCGGTTCTATACCAAAGTACATAGACTACACCATTCCAAAACCACAATTTGGTAAGAACTTCCAGATATCCATTCCATCCAGAGAAGAATGGGAAGACAAAAAACTTCTGGATGACAAAGGCATTCATTTTTATACAGATGGATCCAAGACAAGTGATGGAGTTGGTAGTGGTGTGTACTCAGAAAAGCTTAATCTAAGCATCTCATTCCGCCTTCCCAATCATTGTAGCGTCTTCCAAGCGGAAATCTTAGCGATCAAAGAGGTTCTCTCCTGGCTAAGAGAAAACGTGATATCAACTTCTGATATCCGCATCTTCTCTGACAGTCAGGCTGCTATTAAATCTCTCGATGGTGTCTCAACCAAATCTCAAACGGCCCTCGATTGCCGATCTCTGTTGGGTGCCGGGTCACAGAGACATCGAAGGAAATTGTAGAGCCGATGAACTCGCTAAAAATGGAACCGTCATACCTATTTCACCTGAAAGGGAGAAGATAGGTATACCGATAGCTACATGTAAACTTTTGCTAAAAGAAGCAGCTTTAACGAGAACAAACTATAGGTGGCACAATTTACCAACGTGCGCAGCTACGAAACTCATATGGCCTTCACTGGACTTAAAGTGCTCGCAGACTTCATATTAGCTCCCTGATAGGTGTCCTTACGGGACACTGTCTTATAGGCAGACACGCAATACGACTTGGTGTAGCCTCAAATGACTTCTGCAGGAGCTGTATGGATGAGGAAGAAGAGGAAACAATCTCTCACCTTCTCTGCACTTGCCCTGCTCTTTCACTAAGACGCAAACTTCATCTGGGAGAGTACTTTTATGATAAACCCAGTGAACTAGCTAGTAAGGATATCAAATATCTTCTTCGCTTTATAAAAAGCTCAAAATGGTTCGACTAGTAAGAAGTAATTCTCTAGATTCATGGTATCACAATGGGCCTTTCCTTTTGTCCTAAGTGTGTGGATTCTGAATCCGCAGCCACTGTAACCTAACCTAACCTAACCTCACCCTTATGGCGAGAAATGATATATGAAACTGAAAGCTACCAAAAATAAAGCTTTTTCCAAAAGCTTTAACGCATTCACTTAACGCATTAAAAATCTATTTTCGCTCGCCTCATTGCCCATAAATGAATACCTACTTAGGCAAGGAAAAAAGCTTCAAAAAGCTCCTTGGCAGCTAAGGCGTTGTCAGTTAAGAGCAAAATATGTTTCATTTTTTTCTGCAGGTGTGAGACATGTGTATACATTTTTTATCTGTGCTTGTAGTTTCTTCTGCATGTCCGAAATACACTTCTTCCAAGTGTATCTCCAGGCAATGGGCAGGCTTTTCCTTGACTTTTATTTCTGATTGCTGGACCGATTTTTCATGGTTATTCTTCTTCCAAAAATACTTCGAAGTACGAAGCCCGTCACCCGGAGATCGCTCACCGTTTATTCTCTACTTTTCGGTATGGACAGAAAGCAGCATTTGGAGTTCTACTCGTTTATTTCTTCGATCCACTTCTTCGAAGTTGTAACAAAATAGGACTACGTCCCTCTACAGCAGGAGGTAGAGGGGTGTCCAGGCAGGCCCCGACCCCCTTTCGGCATGTTGGCAACCGGCTGGTTGCTCGTCGGGTGGGGTGAGTTCTTGGAGCCGGTCGTGGCAGAATCTTCATAAATGGGGCCGGTGGAAGGGATCGATCATCTTTAAGGGCCGAAACGGTTTGGTTGGTGCTGTTGATGAATGCGGTTGGTGAAATAACTGTCCCCGGGTTTTTCTACGAAGAGTAATGCCCCTGAGGCAGTTTCCCGTAGCTTAGTTGGTAAGTGCGTTGGCTGCTAGGCAGAACGTCGTTGGTTGGAGTCCTACTCAGACCAAGTTTTTATTTCATCTTTCACGGGCACTGCCTCTTGCGAAGAACTGACAAATCTTCCAAGAGTATCAATCTGTCATGAAAAAGTGCTTCTCAACTCTGCCGTTCGGAATCGGCGTTAAATTGTAGGTCCCCTGAATTCTTCACAAGCACTCAGAGAATTGTTGATGAGAGTAAGCCACTCAGGCCTTGGCTCTTCAAGAGCTGTCGCGCCACTCTATTTTTTTTCGATAGCCGCTCTTCGCCTCGTTTTCCATGCATCGAAGACATTGGGGAGAGGTGGTGTTTTCCCAACCACATCTAAAACACATATTTCAGCGTGGAAGTCTTCGATGTCTGGTTGGCAATGGTCTTCTTCTTTTGGGTCCTCGTCAACTAGTTCAGAGACGGCACTACGATGCACGGGCTGGTAGCACTACCTTTCCGGGTCCTAAGCAGAGAGTACATCATCCTAAGAGGATCCATAGCTGACACGCAATCTCTCCAACCGGAATAGGAAGTCGTCGATAGCTATAATCCTGTTGTCGAACTTTAAACCCTAGTTATCGAAGCTCTGGAACCGCTATCCAGAACCGGAAGGCCATGGAGCTGACGAAGCGAAGGGTTGATGGCAGGTTCGTTCAAGGTGAGATTGTGCAGCTGGCGAAGGAGTGCATCCAAGTTGGAGGGGTCGGCTTCTTGTCGGTTCTTGTTGAGGAGGCATGGAGCATCGCAGATGAGACCGATGATGGGGGGCTTCCGGGATTTTTCGGGACTGGACAGACTTCTGCACGACGAGCTCTTACAGCCTCTGTAATAATCTCCTGTATGTATTCGATTATGAGCTCGCCATCGCTACCTAATGATTCCTGAACTTGAGGGGAAGCGGAAGGTAGCGGAAGATTTCAATCTGATAACCGAGACGCTTTCCGCTGGTTCGTTTGGTGAACAGATTCGGATCTTTTTGCTCCTGAAAGCTGACTGACAGCTGGGGTCCCGGGACCATCTCGAAGATCTTCATTATAAAGTGTATCGGGGACAGAGGCCGCTCTCTATAGACTAAGTGGAAAATTCTATTAATGAAATAAAATGCATCTTAACTGACGTTTCCTAACTTATTCCATCGTTAAGGTCGGTTAAGCGAAGGAAGATAAAGAATGTAAAAAAACTGCTTCTCTGTCAGTTCATTAGATGGCGCTTCAATCGATCTCCTAGTAAAGAGCGAGGACAAGAACAAATTGGTTGTCAAGTATATCAACAACAACCAACAAAGGGAATTTTTTTTTTTTTTTTTAATAATGAGAAATTTTAACCCATGGATAAACACTTATTCTATGGGTTAGTTAATCTGTGGAATAAGAGTGGAATAAGTGAAGTGAAATCTCATTTAAAGCAAAAAAAAAACATAACGTGAAAATTATTTCCCTACCACCGTCAACACCCTGCAAACACTCACAAAACTAAATATTAAATTTCTTATTCAAAGAGGCATCTTTTTTGTCTGTATGGAGAAACTGCTTGATATCAAGGAAACGAATTAAAGGAGGTTTCGTCACAGAGGGTGTAATTCTTTTTATTAAATTCTTCTTCCTTGTTTTTTCTTCTTTTTTTCCAAAACTGTATCTCTTTCACCTTGTTTCCTTGTTTGCAAAGTACCTACCTACACCTACCTAAAAGAGAGTTTCAGAAGGCGATATGGTACCAGATGAGATTTTGTTGTCTTGTAGGTATCAAACGCCCACATCATCGTCTATTGCATTTGCTGGAGGAAATTCCTCTAAAAAAAGGTTTACGAAGAGGAAGAGTGTTGGAGGAAGATGTTTTCATTTTGGCAACTAATATTGCCGTGTTATGTGTTTTTCCTTGCGACTGAGTGTGAGTATGGCTGTGTATGTTTAGTTTATGATTTCGCATTTCGTTTGTCAAAAAAAAAAATCATTTCTCGCTGTTCCCACCTACGTACACATTAAAGACACTCGAAGTATTGCCTTTTTGAGACTTCTTCCGTTTTTGGTCCTTTTTTTCTGCTGTTTGTTTGTTTGTTACTTCCAAGCCAAGCCAAAGCCATGTGGGTGCTTCTAAGAGATCCCCATAGAGATATCAAACAGGATATTAATTTCAAAGCACCCGGCGCATATTCGTGTATCAGTTTTTTTTTTTTTTGTCAAAACGCTGGCTGAGTTATAAAAGTAAATTGTTCCGGTGCAATGTATTTAGCAGAGTTTGCTGGAATTAAAAGTCCTTGGGCGGGATTTTCGGAGCTCCTTTTTGACTACTTGGGAAAATTGTAAAATTAGATTTCTAGGTATGTCAAGTCTGCCAAGCAACCCCTACCCTACTTAAACAGGTTTTCAGACATGGAAATAAAAGTGAGGTTAGTTTTGGGGCCAAGTTAAAAGACCTCAGAATCAGAACCATGCAGCACCAACGTCTTGAAAGTGTATTCTTGTTTAAACCCAGACTTTCTCAAGTACAATGAAATGTTGTTTTTATATACTTCATTCCACTTCACTCCTCCACTCAAGAGGTTCAACAAATGCAACCTAAACAAAGAATCTTCTCGCACATGAAAGAGTTCCTTGCGCTCTCGAAACCCCCATTCTCGAAAAAAAGGTGTACCTGAATCTTTCATTCGTAAATATGTCATAAGCACATTGCACTCACGTTCCACAAAATACCCTTTTACCCGGGTTAACCCAAGAACATAAAAACCATCCTATCGGTAAGGATAGTTACGAGAGAACGCAACGCAAGGCAGATGCCAGGACTGTCTCATTGGTTTTCTTTTTGCGATCCCCTTGCCCTCCTTCAAGTGTCTTCCTGTCGCTGGCTGTGTGTTTGTTTGAAAATGCATGTCAGCCGGGTCGGAAGGTATTAAAAAATTTTGTAATATTTGTGCCTTTTGTGGTTGGGATTCGGAGCGAAAATAAAAGACAACTCATCTTGTTCCATTTAACCATCCCCATTGGGAAAATTAAAAAAAAAACTAACCTCAATCAGGTCGACTACTGTTGCATGTTGGAGCATTTATGATGTGCGAGGGGGAGTTGGGCGACAAAACGAAAGAAGGAAAAGGAACACACACACACTCATCTTATCTCACCTGTCTCATTGAATTTTTCATTTAAAAAACAATCAAGTCAGGAGGACATTGCTTTTGGCCTCATTTGACAACAAAAAAAGAACCACACACTCATTGCGCCACAGTCGTGTGGCGGGAGACAATTTAAATTCAAATAACACTCCGAATAGAGCGCCTCGTATGTCCCCTGCTCCGTGCGCTTGAGTTTTGAATTAAAAAGCGATTAAGTTTCATTGAACCGGGGGGGACGACACCGGGAATCCCAATAGGGGCCGAGAGTACGACGACGTTGGCTGTTTGATAAGATTGCTGGTTTGGCACAATTCATTCTTCAATTTCAATTAACCCGATGCGGCACTTTTGCACTTGCTTTTTTTTTAGTTTAAATTTTTTTTTTTTTTTTTGTGTGTTTGTGGGTTTAATGGCCGATTTATTTTATGTATGGTCTCCTCGTTCGATTGAGTGAATAATTGCATGTTCAGCAGGTAAACGTCAATCGATCATGCGGATAGGTGAAGGAGAGGGATGGCATTACCTTCGGCTTCGATGTTGGTTTAATTGAATTAAAAGCAAAACTATAAAAAAGTAACGAGGAAGATAAACACAAAAAAGTGTAAACCAAGCGATGACAGGAGGGTAACCTAAAAAAAGAAACTTGTTCATCAATTAGCTTTGACACTGCGTGTGTGTTCAATTAGGGAAGGGGAGTTTTTTTTCTTCTTGTTGTTGATTTTTGAGTCTAACCGTTGCAACGTGGTTGTGGCATGGCGGTGTGATGTCACGAGTGGATTGGCTCTGCGTTCAGGTGATTAAATCAATTGTTAGGTACTCTTGCTGCGTTGCACATGATCGCTGACAACAGGGGGGTAAGATAAGACAAGATTAGACATATTCGAAAACGGTCGACGGATTGAGGGAAGTTTCACCTTTCAGCCCAAATTGTTAAATGGTGGTACGACGTGCTCTGAGGTATTCTTGGAGGACATCCAGCGGTTGGTTGCTTTTCCGGTACGGTTTACAGGTCCTTGGACAAAATAGGCACGATACGGTGATTTCTAAGCTGTATAATTGCGATGACGAACAGAATTCCGCAAGCTATACAGAACCATTCAATTTGGGTTGAGCAGACCACCAATTCCACCCACCCGAAATTAAAGAATTGAAGATAGCGATATCTAAACTTAAGTCGACCAAAGGCGCTGGAGCAGACGTCCTAGCCACCGAACTGTACAAAGCAGCTGGAGATGGTTAGGAGTATGCACCAGCTCATCTGTAAAATTTGGTCGGAGGAAAGCATGCCCGACGAATGGAACCTCCGCATCGTATGCCCGATCCTCAAGTAAGGAGATTCCCTGAACTGCACCAACGACAGAGGTATAAGTCTCCTTAATCTTTCGTCAACAACTGTTAGGTCCTTTTCAGTGTGGCTTCAGACCCGGAAGGTCCACCATCGATCAAATATTCATCCTACCACAGATCTTGGAAAAGACCCAGGAACTTCAAATCGATACCTACCACCTTTTTATCGATTTCAAGGCCGCGTATGACAGCTTCGATAGAGACCGACTATGTAGAGCAATGTCTAGTTTTGGCATCCCAGAAAAACTCGTCCGTCTGTGTAAGATGACAATGGAAAACTCGAGCTGTTCCATCATAGTCGGAAAAAACCTAACGGGCGCATTTAATGTCAAGGCGATGCGCTGTAATGCAATTTCTTCAACATCATTCCTGAGAAGATTGTGCAAAACTCCAACGTCAACACCAGAGGCACAATCTTTCAAAAGTCCGTCCAGTTACTAGGATACGCAGACGACATTGACATAATTGGAAGAAGAAGAACACTGCGTGATGTCAGTGGAGTGTTTGTGATCCTTGAGACGGAGGCCAGAAAGATGTGTCTAGCGGTTAACGAGGGCAAGAACGAGTTAGTGCTGTCAACAAGAAAGGACAACTAACATTGACGTCTTAAGACCAACGTCAGTATAGAAAGATTTAACTTCGAGGTAGTTAAGGTCTTTGTCTACCTAGGATCCGTTATAAACTCAGACAACAACACCAGCGCTGAAATCAAACGAAGGACCACTGTTGCCAGTCGCTGTTTCTTTGGATTTAGAAGGCAATTGAGTAGTGAAGTCCTCTCTCGAGCAACTAAAGTGTCACTGTCCAAAACCCTCATCATCCCGGTCCTAATGTGTGGTGCAGGGACATGGACCATGACAACATCGGATGAAAACACTTTGGGCTGCTTCGAGAGAAAAATTCTTCGAGTGCGAATGGCAAATAATGCTCTGGCTCGTTGAGTCTTCGAATCCAACCCGGAAGAACGTCGCAGAAGAGGAAGACCGCGACTCAAGTGGAGCTCACAGGTGGTAGAGGACCTGAACGTGCGAAACTGAAGGCAGCTAGGACCGAGCTGGCTGGACACGCTTGTTGGATGAAGCACCCGTCCAACCTGGATTTTCCAAAGGTAGTAGAGGTGAATTGTAGAAATAAAGTTCAATTTCGTATGGGAAAATATGTGACTTCCGAAACAAACGATTCAGATGACGACAATGCAACGACAACGGCTTTTCTGTATTCTGACTTGGAACGTTAGATCACTCTATAGAGCCCAGAGTTGCGCAGCGATGTTTTGTGCTCGGACTGAGTTTTTTTACTCAGCAAACAAGGCGAACTTGCCACCATATTGACATGATGATACTCGAAAACGCCATTGACTTTCAAAAAAAAAAAAAGAAAAAAAAAAAGCAAAACACATTTCACGTGGAACAACGAATTTTCGTCTATATCGACAGCTACGATTTTTACAGCACAATTGTCCCTATTATGTATTCATACTCCGGCAGCAACCCTAACCCCAGAGGTCCTGTATGCAAAAAAAAATTAAGCGTATGACAGAATCTGTCAATTCCTAGTGGATCAATCAATTAAATTACGTTTTGCGCTCATGCAATATTTCAAACCAAAACAAGCTGTCCGTTAAATGTCATACTCTGTCACATCCATGCCACCGCATCAACGTTTCTACACCAATGAGTGTTCAATCAATAAAATGTTGCGAATATTTAACTATGGCCATTTTGTTTATATATTTTTTTTTGTCAACAGAGGAAGCTCCATTAATTCATGACAATAAAAACCATCGCTTGGTTGAGCTAAAACTGCAAAGTAGGCAGAGGTAGAGGTACAATTACAAAAAACGTAAAAAGGATCCTTATTTTTCAATCGAAATTAATATTTGCAATAAATTACTGTAAATGGGATGGCAAAAATATTCTACGCATCATAAAGTCACAAAATCAAAGGCAATTTAGAGACAACACAGAAATTTATTGTCGTCGTTGAGGACGACACAAAATGCCTAAATAAAGTCCTAGACAGAGATTTTAAAGAGATTTTTATAGGCAAAAGAAGTAGGTACGTTAGAAGGTGTTTGTTTGATGGTGCTTATAGGGTTTGTGTACTGAAAGATATTTACTCTTGCGTATAATTGCACATCAACTGGTAACTCGGGGAGATAAGAAGCCCCCACCCTCAGCCCATATAATTTTATTTAAACAGAATTTGCATGCACATGAGTACGAGTGTGTGTGTAACATCCTCCAGGGCACCTATATGACGTATGTAATAAACGTTTATGGCAAACTATAAAATTAAATTGTCTACAAGAACGAAAGTATCAATGTTGTTTACTTTTTTCTCTCTCGAACACATACCCGTACTCGGATCTGTATTTTATGACCACACAAATACATTTCACGGTTTTTGGTCATGGATCCTCGATATACTCATTGGTGTGTGTGTGTGGCGGAGGATAACGTGAAGTTTAGCACCAAGGTCAGTCGTCAAGTCAACGACGAATGAAATCAGAGGGGGGTTGACAAAATTACCAACGAAGGGAATGGATACAAATAAAAAAGAAGAATTTATACAACAAACAAATAAAAAGTCCGTATCCTGTTTTTCAAATCTCTTGTCATTCATTTTGGTTTGTGGTTATTGCTCTACAGTTATTTTTTGGCTTATTTATTTTATTTTATTTTTTGTTACTTAAAAGGATGCTCCACTCTAACACACACGCATTAGAGCCAAGTGTTTGGTTAAAAAACATTTTCAAAAGCAATTGAATTGATTGTTTGGGTGGGGGTTATGCAATGTCCATTATTAAAATGAAATGAAATGGGAATGGGGTCTAAGTGCGTATCGTTTAGGCAAAATATCCTGACAACAGGACGAATTCGAGTGGAGTTTTTGTTCGACGACGATGTCATTGACGGTCATAAATCCAGGGATCAAAAAGTGGATGCATTAAAAAGGTTTATTTTGTTCATAAAAAATATAGCCCTTAAGTATGCAACGACTTGTGTTTAAGTTAATTTGGTTGTTTAACGCTTTTTTTTAAACATATTTTTAATTTTATAAGAATGTTTGTTTGTATACATTTTTGTACAGCATTTCAAGATGACAATTTCGTGCTGCAGCCATCCCTGAGCACTGATCAAACAGCTAAAAGAATAGCGAAGTATTAACCCTTATTCTGTGGACCAAGTGGAAAATGCTTTAAGAAAAATGAAATTTCTCTTAACTGACGTTTACCAACTTATTCCACTGTCGAGGGTGGTTTAGCGAAGGAATAAAGAAATGTAAAAAAACTGCTTCTCTGGCAGCTCATTAGATGGCGACACAATCAATTTGCATAAACATAGCAAGGACAACAAAAAACCGGTTGTCAAGTATCAGCAACAACAAGTTTCCCAAAAGGGAATATTTGGTAAACGGCACTTTACTATTCCGGGAAAACATTATGTTCATTAATGATAAATTTGAACCCATGGATCAACTCTTACTCTAAGCCCATAGAATAACCTGTTAACCTGAGGAATAAGAGTGGAATAGGTTTTTTTTTTATTAACATGGCTGAAAGAGACTTAATCGGATAAGAACCGAGAAATTTTCAGAGCTAATCAAATGTAGATGTAGGTGGTTTGTTGTTGCAGGATCTGGGAGCATATGCTACACGCCAAGTACTTTGGAGGTAAAGCCAAACGATAACCACCGGGTGCTGGTTATATTACTAGATAAGATACAACTTGCGAAACTTGTAAGCGCCAGTGCAAAACGGAGAAACTGAGGCACTTAAACAACAGCCCTACAAGTTTGAAGGTTAGAGCAAGGGGATAACAACCCCTCCACGGTAAAAAAAAAAAAAAAAAAAGAAACTTGAAAGTTATGAGAGATACAGGCAGAGCCTCGGATAATGACCCCCTCTTATGGTAACCAGACCCGGAACGACAACGGACTACGAAATGAGAATCTGTACCTGGAAAGTAAGAACACTTTACATTCCAGGTGCAACTCAAAAAACTAGAATCTGTCGAACCGCTGCTACTTCGGTTTGGCAAAACAACGGGGTTTAAAACTACTCAAAAGAAAATGTCTGCTGTACAAAACTTTTATTTTACCAGTTCTACTCTGCGGCGACGAGTGTTGGACGATAAGTAAAAAAGGGGAAATGATACTGGGCACTTGCGAAAGAAAAAATCTTCGTCGGATTTTCGGTCCCGTATGCGACGATGGCGAATGGAGAAGAAGGTTCAACCGCAAACTGTACGAGCAGTACCAGGATGAGGATGTAGTCCAGACGATGTAGTACGGCCACATCGAGCGAATGGACGACAATGTTCCAGCCAAGAAAGTCTTCTCATCGCAGCCCCCAGGTTCGAGACAAGGAAGACCGAACCTACGGTAAAAGGACAAGATGACTGCGGATGCCAGATTGCTTGGTTTTAGAGACAAGATAGTGCATGCGAAGGACCGTTCCCGATGGAAGGCTGCAGTATCTCAGCCTGAGATCCTTCATGGATTGGTGGTGGATACCTTGGTGTTAACTAGTTCGAGTCAGCTGGAACATACGGGATTGTTTTTTTTTTTTTTTTGAAATTTCAAATAAACTGTTAACTTTCCTCTTTCCAACAATCAATCGACACTTAAAAGTTGCCAATGTCGTTTATATTGTGGAAAACACGATAAAAAAGGCATGGAACTCTATTTCTTACTTTCAAAACTGCTCTTGACCTTGAGGCTTTCTTCTTGGAATACAGGCTCACTATCAAACGTGCTTGAAGCTTGGTTTGCACTTAAAACGTCATAAAAAACTTCTATTCCGTTTCGCCGGTCTACAAGCTCATTTCCAATAAAACAGCACGTTTATTAAAAACCAAAACAACCGCAATGCTAAGGTTATTGCTTTACAATTCCCCAACCAACAAGGTTGCCTTGCCTCCAGCGCCGTCGTCCAGCGAGAGAAGGCAAACTTTCCCTCTGTAACTTCCTAAGCCCCAAATGCAAAAAAGCAAAAACCTAAATGTGTGCTGTTTGCTTTATTGCTGATGTTGTTGTTTTTCCAAATCCAAACTGCAAAGGTAGAAAGTTAAGTTTATGCAATTTCGAATTAATTTAAAATAAATACGCGGACATAATTTTCGCTGTTCGTGATTTTGTTTGGATTTGCAATTTCGCCGTTTTCCCTCAATTTTGCTTATAATAAAATTTTGGTCCTACGAGCCGATAAACATGTCGGATGTATGCTTGTTGTCGTAAAAAAAACTACACCGCCGCAAATTTTCATTTTAAATTCATGTTTTTGTTGCAATTAAAAAAATATGTACGTCGAAAGCAAAAATGGTCTCATTAGGGGCCAAAGCAACCAAAATAAATCAAATAATCAGGCATCGTGATTGAGTAATGCAAAAGCTAGTCAAGCAAAAGAATAAACCAGCGACAACGACACCATTATCGAATCAAGGGGAAGACAGACGAACAGAAAAATAACAATCCTCCCACCCTAACCTCTTTATTGGCGGTTCGGTTGGCTCGGTTAGTGGGAGTTTGGAATAGAGTTGTTGTCGGTCGGGGGATCATCATTTTTCGAGGGCGAAATTGATGTCAGGGTTAAATTGATTGAGTGTTTTCATATTTTGATTTTAAATTGGAAAAATATATTTATACCCAAGTACTGTTGTTGTTTTGTTTTTGATTGAGTGGCGGCGGGGGTGTCATGTTACCTGGCTGGCTGGCTTGTTGTGATATTGCCTTCGGGCGCCAGCAGCAGGGATTCTTCTTGGAAATTTGATGATGAAGCTGGTAGATGAATCTTAAGATCAAACCAAGCAGAAATATTAGAATGCTATGATTCGAGTTATTATTCAAACAAATTGGGTTTTTTTTTAGAGAGGGGGGAGGAGGGGGGTTAGCCTTGAGAAAATCTTTTGAATTACTGAGAGAAATTGAGTCATAGATTCTCTGAAATTTCTGCGTAAAATGGGAGAAATAAATTGAAAGGGCAAAGTGGTGGAAGTGTCTCCAGCTCGAGACGAACGCTGGAAGCGGAGAGCCCTCTCAGCAAAGGTAGTCTTGACGTTATAGGCGATGAATAAAGCAACAACATACAACACCGATGACGTTTTTGCCTTCATATACGCTTCAACCGGTTTATATAACACCTTTTCGACACTCCTATACGTGCAATATCACTCCACGTATTAGTTGGTTAAATGAGGTTACTCTTCATTTGATCAGCAGCTGTGCGGATTTGTTGGTCCTTAGCCGATTAATAGTCTTTTAATGAAAATCCCCTATTTTACTCATATTCCACCGGATACTTACTAACTTAACCAGCTCCCGATCCAAGAAGGATCTCAGCCTGAGGCACTGCAGCCTTCCATCGGAACGGTCCCCCGCATGCAATCTTCAGTCGCCGAAACCAAACGCGGTGGCACCGCAGTCACTTGGTCCGGTCTTCCTTGTCTCGAACCTGGGGGCTGCGATGAGAAGAGTTTCTTGGCTGAAGCGTTGTCGTCCATTCGCTCGATGTGGCCGAGCCAATGTAGTCGTCTTTTCTTGGCTTTCTGGACTACATCCACATCTTGGTACAGCTCGTTCAGTTCGCGGTTGAAACTTCCTCTCCATTCGCCATCGTCACATACGGGACCGAAGATCCGTCGAAGAATTTTTCTTTTGCAAGTGCCCAGTATCATTTCCCCGTTTTTACTTATCGTCCAACACTCGGCGCCGCAGCAGAGGAACGGTAAAATCAAAGTCTTGTATAGCAGACACTTTGTCTTTCGAGTGCGGACTTTTGATCCCAGTTGTTTTGCCAAACCGAAGTAGCAGCGGTTCGCTAGGTGAATTCTTCATCGGATCTCCACTAAGGTGTCGTTTGTGTGATTGATGTTTGTTCCAAGGTGGGTGAACTCCTTAACTATCTCGAAATTGCTGCTACCAACAGTGACGTTTTGTCCTAGGCGGTGGACAGATGTTGTTTTGTTTGTTGTTAGCATGTACTTTGTTTTGTCCTCATTCACTTCGAGACCAAAGAGTTTCACCTGTTCTTCAATCGCCATGAAGGCCTCAAACACAGCTCTCTGGGATCGACCGATGATGCCTATGTCGTCCGCATAGCCTAGGAGCTGGGTGGATTTGTTGAAGATAGTGTTTTCTGTGCTCACACCAACCTTGCCAACTATCTGCTCCAGGACAATGTTGAAGAAATCACATGACAGCACATCTCCTTGTCTAAGCCCTGCGCATACTTGAAACAACTCGGATGAGCTGTTACCCATTTGCACACTGCACTGCCTATTGTTTAGCGTCATGCGGCACAGCTGGATCAGTTTGTTCGGGATCCCGAATTCAGACATCGCCATTCATAAGCTCTTTGCGATCATAAGGCTATCATAAGCAGCTTTGAAGTCGATGAAAAGATGGTATTTTTCGACTTGAAATTCGTTAGTTTTTTATAGTGCAACCATACCTACTCTACTTAAACCTAAAACCTAAGACTAAAACAAATATGTAAGCCGGCCAAGGCAAAAATACCCCACCCCGGATTACTCATTGTCAAATGAAGTTTGAAGCCACTAAAACTGGTTCTCCTGCTTCACCCTATCAATGCGGTCCTGTTCGGACACAGCCCTACTGAACCGAAGCAGCTCCGTTCCATCACGAGCGAGGATGCCTCGTTCATACAGGAGCCGCCGGTCTACGGTTTTTCGCCTGACGTGGTAGATAAGCGGTACTGCCAATCTATCCTGTATCATGCCGCACTGGTCTAAATAGAGGAATGCCTCTGGTGGGATAAAGCCGCTCAAGCGTGCATTGTCGAAGTAGTTGTCGTTCGGATAGAAAGGCCCGAAAATCAAATTGTTGGTCGAAGTCAAAGCTCTCGCAATATGGCCCCCCGTTGTATAGAACCTCGTTTGAATAATAATGCAGATAAGAAGATTCCGGTGTCCGATACCAACCGATACAGCGCCGAGGACACTGCCTCTCGAACACCCGAAACTTCTCCATTTGGGAAGGGGCAATGTTGAACCACACAGGACAACCATAAACAATCATTGGCCGTATGAGGGCCATGTAGCAAATTACCTTCACTCTGGGGTCAAGCCGACTGCTGTAAAACAGACGTTTCGTCAAAGCGGAGGCTCCTCTGGCCTTAGTCAGAGCAGCATCTATATGTCTGTCGAAATACAAATACTGATCCAACCAGATACCGAGGTACTTCACTACACTTTTGCTCGTTGATGCCTGACCGTTAGGATCAACAATTACCATCTTGCGCCAATTCTTACACGTATCTCGCGAAGCCTTAGCCAACGGAGTGCGGAACAAAATTGTCTCCGACTTTTGGACATTTATTTTCAGATTCCAGTCGTCGCAGTATCGCTGAATCTTCTCGAAGTCACGCTGCAAGAGAATTCTAATAACTTCAACCTTTCGGGCCGTTCTGTACACAATCAGGTCGTCGGCATACGCAATTGCGTTAGTTAAGCTACCTATCAGATCGCTGGTGTAAATGCTGAAGAGGATCGGCGAATTCACCGCTCCCTGTTGAAGACCGTTTTTAATTTCAAAGGTGGTGGCAGAAATTACATTGCCACTTTTGACAACAAACTTCCTACCGTTGAGCATATCTACAATAATGGTTTACTGATGCCTAGTCTGGTGAGTTTAAGGTACAAACCTTCTAACCATACGGTGTCGAAGGCCTTCTCCAAATCCACCAGAACAGCACCCATGCATTGTTTCTTGGACTTGTTGCATTGGATATCCGAAACGAGCTTAGACGCGGCATGAATAGTGTCATGTCCTGCCTTGAACCCGAACTGACTATCCGGAATTATTGTGTTGTCGGCAGCCCATTCAGCCAGAGCCCTATTGATTACCTTTTCGAATACCTTGCTGATGCTTGGAAGAAGACTTATTGACCGGAGATTTGAAGGATTGGAGTTGTCCTTTCCCTTTTTCGGGAGAGGATAATGTGCATTATTCAGCGCGTTATTGAACAGTGTGGTATAAATGTCGATGGCCTCAATCGGTAAGTGTCTTAGTACAATGTTGGATATATCGTCGACACCTTCTGACTTCTTATTCTTTATTGAATCGAAGATCAGCTGGGGTTCTACCTTCGTGATGAGCAAGGGACTTGGGCCCGTTCGTTCGGCGATTAAAGCGTTTGCTAAGAAGTCGTCATTTCCTTCACTGTTTCGAAGAGCCTGTGTCCCTGGTTCTTAAATGGGAGCGTGTTGTTCAACGGATTCTCTAAAAACATATTTTTGTTTGACTTTTGATAGCAGCTGTTTAAAGCCTTTTCTGCCTCTTTTGATACCATTTTGTTACTTTGGTTCAGGAAACTTCAATTTAAAAAAAACAATCCCGCATGTTCCAGCTGACTCAATTGAATACCTTCCCAAAATGGTAAATACACACACATTCAGCCCCGTATAGCTCTATTGACACATAACTGCAAATTCCCATTCAAGTAGCAACAGCGATTTACTACATACCTTTGCTTGTCACCTGCATTTCGGCTCAATTAACTGCAGACAGAACACAAAACAAATAAACACAAAAAAGCTTGGTTTAAAGGAATTTTGAAAAAAAAAAAACCAAACTGCGGCGCTGTCAAATGACAGTCTCCCTCGTAAAATGCTTGTGGTAGACCACACGTTCAAAAAATTACAACCAACGATGCAAAAAATTCAAATAAAAAAAACACGGGAGCGCCTCCGCAGCAGCAACCCAACATCCTCCTTCTCAACACCTTTTGCTCAACCCACGGGCGCATAAAAATATATACGTGTGTGTGTTTGTGTTGATATGAACTATGCCAAGCTGCGGCAGCCACAAATTGAATTTCATATTTCCACCAACGACTACACGACGACGACGACCGCCGACGACAAAACTTCAACAAATAAATTCAAAACCAATTCCAACCGACAAAAAAAAAAGTACGAGACAACTCGGAGTAACTGCATACCTCCCTACAAACAAAAATGAAAATAAAAATCAGATCACAGACGAAATAAAAAAAAAAAAATTACTCCGGACTGCGCGCGGAGGTCACTGACATGGAAAATGCATTTTCTCCAAGGAAATTCCAGTCCCTGAAGTTATTTGTGTCGCCTCTTGCCTACCATATCAGATTCGATGTTCTTTTTTTCGGTTTTCGGTGCCGGTTCGGTTGTGGAACAAGAACATTCACTCACAGTCAAAGGCCGAATCATCGCTTTTTGTGAATGTAAAGAGCAAGAGCCGTATAATTTGTTGAGTTTAATGAGTAATCGACAATCGTTAAAAGTATCGACGACGACGATAATCGATGATGACATGCAATATGCAACTCCAACTGGCTCGCTCAGTCGCCTCTGCTCTTCTTATCGCTCAGCTAATTAAGTAGACAAAAATGTGTGTCAAAGAAACTTAACAACTTCTTCAGTTTTTTTTTTTTTTTTTGAAAATTAAGAAAAATCTTGTTTTTTCTAATTCAGATTTATGGGCAGTAAAATAAATTGCCGAATACCTAAACAGACCATCATGCGCGCGCTCGCTCCAGCTCCAATCTGTTTTCAAGTTTTTCCATTTCTGTGAATCAAATGAGCCTGCACCTCGCTGCGATTACCCTTCTATGAATTTCCAATCGAAATACCATCATCATAGTCGCTTGTCGCGGTTTGGTGTAGAGAGAATAAGACACCCACGTTATTTTTGTGGTTTTCTCCATTCGCTTGTTTATGCATTTATTTTTGGTATTCACCGTTATTTTGTGAATTTATTAATTGCATACACATGTGGCCTACCTTCGACGAAATCAACCTACCTACCGATACCAAACCAACAACCAATTTATTAATTTTCTTTTTGTTTATGATTATTGGCATTTATGCCATTCCCCAGCTACCACAAAATTTTCTTTTACTTTTTTTTTGACATCGCCGACGCTGCACAAGAACAACAAAAAATCAAAAACATTCCAAAAGAAAAAGGAAACACAAAAAAAAAACAACAAACACACCACATCGAATTCAACAAATAATGAAATCTGGCAACTATGCCTGTTCGTTCTTCGAAATGAATAAGTATGTGATTGAGTGGATATTTGAGTGGGTTTGAGTTTTTTTTGTTTTTTGTTTAACTTGGAAATGTATTCAAAAATGCCTGGAAGAATTCTTGTAAAACCACAAACACAATTTGTTTTTGTTGGTGTGTTGTGTGTTATTATTATTTGTTGTCTATACGCATCACATATGTAAAAATGAATGTGATTTTTCTGAGAATTTATAAACATTTTTGGATAATTTTGAGAATGAAATTTAATTGCAGGTGAACAAAATAAAATGGAGAAGGGAAGATGGGAAATTTCTGGGAAGAACAAAAAACATATCTGTTACGTGGGTTATTATTTGATTTCAAAGATAACAAAAAAAAGGTGAAAGGGCGGGCGAGGGAGTAGACGAGTAAAAATTGCATTACATAGGTACTTTTTATGGATGTAGGTAGATGGTAGATTTTTTTTTTGTATTAGAATGACGGAAACTGGAATTATGAACGTGAGAGTATGTTTGGATTTGGAGCAGTGTTGCCAGATCGTGGGTAATTACCCATTTCGTGGGTATTTCAAGTCTCAAAATTAGCTAAAAGGGCAAAAGAGCGATTTCGTACCTCGTAGAACAAAAAAAAGGGATATTTTAATTCTACAAACTAAGTGGATGATTATTAAAAAATCAAAGCCTGAAACGAATTTATTCAGCTTATCTGAGTAAATGCGATCATTTCGGTAAACTTTTCTGAAATCTACATACGAGATACGAAATGTCAAATGGGATTCGCCCACATTCGCAAATTGATGAACGTCTAGGTTGTATGCATGTACTACAAGCTCAAATTTACGAACGGTGGGAGTGTATGCTTGTTTTTCACAAATACATTTTTATCGTTCGTCAAGCCAAAATTCAAATTTTAAATCAACATTTTGTCTCATTCCATTATCATTTTCATTTGTGGGAAGTAAGTTACTTAAATGACTTATATTTCTTATTGTTATATGAATGATGAGGTACAAAATAATATACCTTGTGAACATCTTTTTTACCTTTGAGCAAATCACAGAAATTTTAAAAATTTTTAGCTCGGAGCTTAATCCATTTGCTCAGGACAAAATAACTGATCAAGAAGTGCGAATAGCGGAGTAAAGACAATTTCACTTGTTTTTTTTCTGATTTTTTAGACGACAACAAACATAGAACTTAAACTGGATTTCCAAGACAGTAAAATTAGTAAAAATTACATTTCAACGCTCAGGTTTGTTTCTGTATTAAATTGGAGGACTTTGAATATGATTTACTCAGGACTTTGCCTTGACACAGCTATGATTTGCTCAGAGGTAAAAAGAAAAATGCCAATTATCAATTTCGATTAGTTTTAATGAATAATTTGTTTTAATTCAATTATTCATTTCCTTGTGGGGAATACTGAGGGATTTTTTTCTAAAGCGCGTGGGTAAAAAGGGGATTTTTTACCATAACGGTAGGTAAATGTCAGCTGAAAGTCTGGCAACACTGATTTGGAGATGGAATTATGGATTTCATTAGAGAGAAGCAACAAAAAGTAAAACAGTGCCAATTTGCAAATAAACAAGTTAAAAATCCAGGGAGGGCATCGAGGTGTGGAGTTGGTTTTCTGATTTGTCTGTTGGGTGGGTTGATGCACTTGAATTTATCGTTCATCGAGATAATTATGTTAGATAAGATTGGCTTCTGAAATATTGCCAAAAAGTGGTTCACAAGGAAATTTTAATACAAAATAAATCTGATTTTTTCTGTAAAATCGCCTTTGGAATGAATAATTAAAAGAAAAAGGATTTTCCTTCGTATAATGAAACGTAAAACTAAGCAAGTTAAATGAAAAATATTTTATTAAACTTTTCATTTCGCAGATGCCCATTGCTTAGTGGTTAGGTGCGTTGGCTACTAAGCAGAACGTCGTGGGTTCGAGTCCTACTCGTGTCCATATAAGTTTTTATTTCATCTTTCACGGATACTGCCTCTTGCGAAGAATTGACAAAACTTCCAAGAGTATCAATCTGTCATGTCATCAAGGAATCTCCTTTTGCTTGTAAATCGGGGCTCTTTGGTCAGTATGTTTTTTTTTTTATAATTTGCACCCACTCAAGGGGATTTTTATACCCTCATTATGCCAGAGAAAGCTGCTAGTGGCGTAGTGGTGCCCAAAAAGTTTGTATTTCATCTTTCACGGTCACTGCCTCTTGCGAAGAACTGACAACACTTTCAAGAGTATCATCTGTCATGAAAAACGTGCTTCTCAACTTTTCCGTTCTGAATCGGCGTTAAATTGTAGGTCCTCTCAATTCTTCACACGAACTCATAGAATTGTTGATTAGTGTAAGCCACTTAGGCCTTGGATCTTCAACAGCTGTCGCGCCACTCTTTTTTATGCCAGAGACTCAGTAAGTGCATTAGGAGGATATGGGAAGGAGCTATCGGGTTACATTGGTCTTTGATTACTGAATATTGCAGTGATTGGAAAAGATAGAGTGTGGAAAAATTCCATATTCGCAGACTACGGCTTGAGAACAATTCTTTATATTCGAGAGTACGGTAAACTGATGAGCATTTGTAGAAGCGCGAGCATTACTGGTGATTTGTTTAAGGGGAGGAATGCAGGTGGCTATTTCACTAACGATAAAACAGAGACACAGAACGTTACGACGGTGATCAAACGATGTGAACATCCAAGAGGTTTAAGTATGTATCTACAGCACCAGCCGAGAGATGCGAGTTGAACTCAAGCTTTGGACGGGTGTAAGGTTCATAGATAGTAGCCATATCAGATGGGATATTTATTGCGACACATCGCAAAGGTGTTCTTTCCACAAGAGGTGGAAAAAGAAAAAAAAAGGCCTGTGTTATTGTCCTATTAATTAAATCAACTAAAAGGGTGCAGTCTCATCTCATGAGAAAACATCATTATTTGCCAGATTTTGATTTTAGATTGTTAAGGATTTTGTCTATCAAGATCATCATCATCATCATCATCATCATCGTCGGCCTGGCTAATGAAGTTTCTCCATTTACCTACGCTACAACCTTCCATGAATTGCACAGAAAAGGACTTTCCGGGCCGGTTCCTCTTTTCTCATACGAGCTAGGTTTCCAGTCCACTGGAGTCTACCGAGCTTATTTCTTGTCATCAAGTCTGCTTCGTGGTAGATAAGATATAGCTCGTGATTATATCATATCCGGAATCATCCTTACTAACAACCGAGCCATTTATTCTTCGTAAGACTTTTTTTTCGAACGCTACTATGAGTTCAGAGTGCTTTTGTCTAAGGCTAACCACAAACCGAAGCGGACAAAACGTTTGCTTGTCGCAAGACAAAAAGTCGTGTCGTAATCCACCCCACACCGAGGACGACACAGACAAAACATTTTGTCGTTGTCGCCCTCGGTGTGTTTTGCCAGCGGACAAACAAAGAAAACATCCACACAAAAGAAATCTCTACGTTTTTCTTAATTCTTCTTTTTCTTAATTCTTTTTACCATTACAACAACATCCATACCAAATTGAACAAAATACAACAAGAAATATCGCAATAAAATACAAATCTAACTATGAGCAACCGACATGTCCGTTTGTCGAAATCTGTTTGTTTGTCTTGTTCACTTTGGTGTGTGGTTCTTCATAAGACGGTGTGTACTTTCAGGCGTCGACATTTTGTCCGGGACATTTTGTCTTCTTTGGTGTGGTTTGCTCCTATACAACCCCATGTATTTACTGCAACCGACGGACGGACACGACTTTTTGTCGTGTCGTGTCTTGTTCGGTGTGTGTTGCCTCGTAAGAGCAATGGACTTGTGTCCGCGATTTTTTGTCGAAAGACAAAAAGTTCGTCTTGTCCGCTTCGGTGTGTTTTTAGCCTAAGCAAGACCCAAGTCTCGGATTTGTAAGTGAGTACGGGTAAGGAAATTATCTTATAGAGCAGCAGTTTCGAAATAAAATAAATAGCAAGATTTTTGAAAGAGTTTTTAAAGACTAAAATAGGTTCTGTTGGCTTTGAGCGGCCAACACTTTTCTTCTTCTTCTTCTTGAAGGATATTTATCTGAGCAACCTAAGGATAAGATGAGAATATTTTTTCGCTCTGCATAAACGGAGAATATGAGAGGGAAGATTTTATTCAGAATTTCGGAGGTGTAAAGCGACACTGATTAAGGCAAGATCCAACGATTTAGATAACTAATTTACAGGGATCTAATGGATGTAGGTGTTCCGGACCGGAAAGTCTTCTTGTTCGATCTTGAAAGTAAAGGACATACACGAACTTGCGCATTAAATTGGCTGGCTAGAGAGTCTTGAAGTCCACCATCGATCAAATATTCAATCTATGGCAGATCCTGGAGAAGACCCAGGAACTTCAAATCGATACCTACTACCTTTTCATCGTTTTCAAGACCGCGTATAAAAGCGCGTCTCTATATAGACACCAACTATATACAGCAATGTATGTATGTATGTATGTATGTATGTGTATGTATGTCAATGTAAGATGACAATGGAAAACTCACGCTGTTCCATCATGGTCGGACAAAACCTAACGGACGCATTTGATGTCAAAAAAGTTTTAGACAAGGCGATGCGCTGCTTTGCGATCAAAGGGCACGGTAGTGCCCAGCCAAGTTCTAGCACTACTCCCTTTTTACAGGATCGAACTCAAGCACATTTTTAACCCCCCATAACTTTTGAACCCATAGAGTTAGAAGCTTTAAATTTGAATTACGTATTAACTTCATGGACACAAAGGTCCTGTGAAAAACATAATTTTGTAGAACCACTACTTCCTGAGATATTGAACAATAAAAATTTCAAAAACCGTAATTGACTCACTGACTGACTCACTGACTGACTCACTGACTCACTGACTCACTGATCATCAAAATTATGAAGCACTTCTAACAATAGCAGAATCTTGAAATTTGGTACAATGGTAGGTTTCCGGGTGTATACAAAGGAAAAAATCGAAAATTTCAATTTGCTCATTCAGGGGGCGTGGTTTCCGCCCACTTTCTAAAACTGGTCGTAGGATCTTGAAATTCGGAATTCTAATAGGGTTTTGGTTGAATATAAGGAAAAATATAAATAAAATATTTTGGTTTCATTTAGGGGCGTGGTTTCCGCCTACTATCTTAAATCGGTCGTAGGATGTTGAAATTTGGAATTCTAGTAAGATTTTGGTTGAATAACATAAAAAAATGAGAAAAAAATTCAGTTTCCATTTAGGGGCGTGGTATCCGCCCACTTTGTTAAAATGGTCGAAAACGTTTAAATTCGAAATTCTGACAGGGTTTCGGAGTATAAGAGAAAATATAAGTACAAAATAGCAGTTTCATTAAAAGGGCGTGGCTGCCACCCACTTTCTTAGAATGTTCATACAATGTTGAAATCTAGAATTCTGGTTTGTTAAACTTCATAAAACTACATGAGTAACTTTCCTTAGTGGTTTCACAATGGACCCTTGATGTCTAAATGTGACATATAGACAGCCACTCCAACCTAACCTACCTATTATTTATTTATAAATTGGCAGAGCAATTATATTGTTAAAGTTTGCAAATGGCTAGCTTATAAATTTATTTCGAGGTGCATGCTTCCATAAAAAAAAACTTTGCAAAAAGATGTGAAATCAGAACAAAAACATAAAATGTAAAAAAGAGCCAAGTTCTTTTATGTGCGAACAACACCATGTAAAAAGTTAGCCACCAAAAGTAATGAGATCTAAAAGAACGCCAAGTTCTTACATGTAAAAGTGTTATATTGAATATTTCAAATCATAGAAGATAATACAACAGTATTTAAAGAAAATTGAAAATAGTTTGGATGAAAATTTACAAGTTCACTTGGCAAGTTTTCGTTTGAAGCGTAATTAATAACATTTTAAAACTTGAACAGTGAACTTGTAAATTTTCATCCAAACTATTTTCAATTTTCTTTAAATACTGTTGTATTATCTTCTATGATTTGAAATATTCAATATAACACTTTTACATGTAAGAACTTGGCGTTCTTTTAGATCTCATTACTTTTGGTGGCTAACTTTTTACATGGTGTTGTTCGCACATAAAAGAACTTGGCTCTTTTTTACATTTTATGTTTTTGTTCTGATTTCTTCAACATCATCCCTGAAAAGATTGTGCAAAACGCCCACGTGAACACCAGAGGCACAATCTTTCCAAAGTCCGTCCAGCAACTAGGACGCCATTGACATAGTTGGAAGAACACAGATGTTAGTTGAGGCCAGGTAGATGGGTCTAGCGGTTAACGAGAGCAAGGCCAACGCCAAGTTAATGTTGTCAACAAGAAAGGACACCTTACATCGACGTCTTGGGGGGCCGCTATAAACTCGGCAACAACACCAGCGCTGAAATCAAACTAAGGATCACTCTTGCCAATCACTGCTTCTTTGGACTTGGAAGGCAATTGACTCGCAAGGTCAAGCAAGCAAGTAAGGCTCGAGCATCTAGTGTGACTGTACAAAACCCTCACCATCTTGGTCCTAATGTATGGTGCAGACATGGACCATAACAACATCGGATGAAAACGCTTTGGGCTGGTTCGAGAGAAAATTTCTTCGAATGATTTTTGGCTCCGTCTGCATAAATGGAGAATGGGGACGAAGATTAAATCAAGAACTGTACGAGCTGTTCAGCGACACTGACCTAGCCAGAAAAGTTAAGGTCCAACGACTTAGATGGGTGAGACATGTTGAGCGAATGGAAAATAATGCTCCGGCTCGTAGTCTCCGAATCCAACCCGGAAGGACGTCGCAGAAGAGGAAGACCGCAACTCAGGTGGAGCACACAGGTGGTAGAGGACCTGAACCAACTTGGCGTGCGAAACTGAAGGCAGCTAGCTAGGGACCGAGCTGGCTCGAGACGTTTGTTGGATGATGCCCCGGTCCGACCTGGACTGTGGCGCGACCATAACATAACAGAGTCTTGATCGAAGTGGCCCTGGTATGCAGTGGAGTAAACAAACTTGTCAACGGAAGAATCACTTTCGGCTTCTTTTTTTTTTTTAATATCGAGACTTTTTCTATGAGTATTTGAACAAAAACAATCTGAAAGGTGTGTCCATCCAGGCTTCCAGAGTATTCTATTGGCTGAAGTTATAGAAACTTCATTACGACCCTGAAGTTCACTTTTAATTTCCGTGTTGAATACACATTAACTTCTTAGTTAAACTTTCGATTTTTCTTTAAAACCCCTTAGGTCACAGAAAGCCGAAACGGGGCTGAAGTTCTAGCTACTCAACAATATGACAATGCGAATATTCTGCGCTTAACTGTTTTTAATTTTCCTCTTAAGCAAAATCAAAATGTGTTCAGTTCATATTTCATTCAAATTCTCTCGAAGTAAAAAAAAAAAAAAAATCCATAACGACCTCAACAACATCTCTGACTAATTATTTCACACCTTCAATAACCTCTTCTACTGCTATACAACAAACAACCCACACATCTAACTTCTTAAAAAAAAAAAGAAGCATAAAATGACAATATTGACAATGGGAATGAATGAGACCACACAACTGGAAACAAAATGCGTGCGACTGAACAACCAATAGCATTGGAAAATGCGTAAAAACAAGGTTAAAAAGAAGACGATTCCCCACGAAACTCAATTATTGTTTGTTGAGTGAAAATATCAAAGTCAACCAATGGAGTAATTTAAGGAAATTATTTTCCAAATTTTCATTCAAAAACGTCAAAAAATGAAAAAAGAAAATGTCAAACTTCATAGCGACTTACCTCATCAACTGCACTGGCGGTAGCAACGAAAACACCAACCAAAGCAAATGTCAACATCCACTTGGTCATTGTTGGTGTTGTCGATCCCCGTCTGGAGAGTGCTGCTCCCTTTCCTGCCCCGCTCAAGTTGCTAGTAATCCTTTTATTTGGTGGTGGCATTTCGATGCAGTCGCTTATCCCCGAATTCCGATTTACACACACGAATATTTTCAAAACACAAATTCGAATTTGATTTTCACTCTTTCGAACCCTTTCCTACAATTTTCACTCACTTTTTTTTCTTCAATAATTATCTATGGCCGCAGTTGGCTGGATTCGCGTATACACGGCACCGTAATTAATGCTGTTACACCCCGCTGCCACAGGAGACCAAAGAAAACAGCAAGACGAACAAAAAAAGACACAAAAAACGACCGACGAAATATAAACGAAAACGGCTAATTATGCGGGCGACTTACAGTGGGGAGGACGTAGAACGCGACACGGGAAACACGACAAGACTACCGACAACAGACAGGAAGGATGCGCGATTTGCATACAAAACTAACTACACAATCAAAAATGCCGGGTTAATCCCCAACTTTTGGGATAACTTTTCTTTTCTTTTTTTTTTTGTTACTTTTGCTTCCACAACACGCACGTTATTATTGGTTGAAGGTTGAGAAAAATAATTATCACTTGTTATTGCTTGCACACTGCTATCTCCCTTTCGCACGGGATCCTGTTATTTTCCGTGGTTTTCTTCTTTTTTTGTAATTTAAAAATGGACAATTTTACAGATTAACTTTGTAAATTTTAAAAACCGATTTAACAAGGAAAATAAAACAGCGGGGAAAAAAGCCACAAAAACGCACCACGGAACGCGAAAAATCTTCAAAAATTAGCGAAAAAACGCTAGACAATGTGATGTAGGTGTCCACTATGTTGCAAGCACTCAAGACTTCTACTCGAATGGAAGACAGCCGTCTGGTTGTTAACTGTTTGTGGAAATATTGGATGGGTAGGTAAAGCTGTGTTTGTGTTGATGGAATTGAGTGGTCGGATTTCCAGTGTGCGTTTCTTGAATATCGAGTGAGCATGCGTTGATTTTATTGGAAAAAACAAATGGTGGATGAGTGGGTTTTTGATAGATGTAAATGAGTTGAAATGGCGACTCTGGTTCTAGGCAGGGTTGTTTTGAGGGAAATGTTATTTTAACAAAATATATTTCTATACGAATTTTACTGCCATTTAACTCTAGGGTTTCTATTTATATATTACAGTGCCAAAATGTATTTGCGGATGTGAATTAAGCGCCTGAAATGAACCTTGGTTAAAATCTTCGCCTTAATATTATTTTTCTGATGACATTTGCATGGAAAATAAAGATAACGTTGACGTTTAAAGTGAAAATGTTCATAAATCTGCATTTTTTGACTAAGGAAAGGAAAGGATTGGTGGTGGATCAACTCTGAACCGTTTTAATCGGTGGCGATAGAAAAAATAAAGATAAATCTTGAGTGTGTTTCTTTATTCATTCCGTATATTCGGAATATTCGGAATACCCTTTTTGCGTTTCTTTATTCAATGGAATATTCCGGATAACACACTCCTTGTGTTCTTTACCCTGAGGCTCCACAAGAGTAAAATCCAATCTAACTTCTCTTCTGCAATCTCATCCGCAATCCAGTGTTTTTTTTTTTGACTGGGCATATTATGTCTTGCCATCAGCAAGTAAATGTAGCAAAAAGTCTGTGGAAAATGGACGCTCAACACTACATACAACACAAACGTCAAATTGATGACAAGATTTTGATCCGCTCAAAAAATCCAGACTGCGATGACCGGATCATGGACTGGATGTTGGATTGTTGGTCTCTATTGGATTATCTGATGACAGGCCGATAGACCTGTCATCGGAAATGTTCAATGGAGACCCCAAGTTATTAATAATAATTGATTTCACCAGATTACTACAAGTCAAGCCAAAAATAACACTACAGAAATGAAGAAATCTTTGTTATTATTAAATTGTTCCTTCGTTGACCCATGGCTCAAAATTAGTCCTCGAGTGAAATTGGTAAAAAAAAATGAATAGGGTGGCGCGACAGCTCTTGAAGAGCCAAGGCCTAAGTGGCTTATGGCACTTTCCATTGGTTTCACTCGGAGAACCACTCATTCTGAAAACCAATGGAACAAGCAAAACTGCTTCTACTCAATAATGACGTTTTGTGTTTGTGTGAGTGCGAAATCTGATGATGAAGACGATGATGAAGATGATGAAAAGAAACCATCTACAGCCGTAACTATATCCATATTTTATTATGTCACTTATTAATGTATGAATTTTATTTTTCACTATTTTAATTTCTTTTTCACTTTCGTTTTAATTAAATAATTCCTTTGAAACACAAAATCCTTTCAACAATTCTAAAAACAAAAAACAAATTAAAATGCGTCAAATTGACATTTTGTTTTGACATTTGATTTATGCATGTATTTGTGCTTCTTGAGTGGATTGACTTCAAATCCAGAAGCAAAATTCTCTTCTCAGAATCGTCAGAAGTGTCATTTTCTTACCAATGGAACGGTTTCAGAAGACTTCCGGATGCTTCTGGACGCTTCTTTTCGTCCAATGGAAAGTGCTATTACTCTCATCAACATTTCTCTGAGTGCGTGTGAAGAATTGATTGGACCTACAATTTAACTCCGATTCCGAACGGCAAATTTGAGAAGCTTTTTTTCATGACAGATTGATACTCTTGGAAGATTTGTCAGGTCTTCGCAAGAGGCAGTACCAGTGAAAGATGAAATAAAAATTTGGCCTGAGTAGGACTCGAACCAACGACGACGTTCTGCTTAGCAGCCAACGCACTTCCAACTAAGCTACGGGCAACTGTGAAATTGGTGCATCTGCTTAAATTTGTGTGTAGTACCCGTGGCTAAGTGGTTATGTACGTTGAACACTAAGATGACGAAGAATGTACGCAGGCCCATGCAGTCAAGCAGGTGGCCGTGGCATACGTAGCAGCGCTGTATAGAAGGAACTGTCATGCGATTTCTTTAACATTGTTCTTGAGAAGACAGTGCAAAACTCCACCGTCAACACCAGATGCACTTTCTTCCAAGAGTCTTTTCAACTTCTCACGTACGCCAATGATATTGATATAATAGGAAGAACACAGCGTGATGTCAATGGCGTCTTTGTGAGAACTGAGACAGAAGCGGCAAAAATGGGTATATAGTATGGTCTTCGAGGAAGGACACCCAACACCGACGGCTCGGACAGAACGTCGCAATAAACGCATACAACTTTGAGGTAGTAGAGGAGTTTGTCTACCAAGGCACCGCTATTAACACGGGCAATGACACCAGCGCCGAGATAAGACGCTGTTTCTTTGGTCTAAGCAATTGGGTGGAAAAGCCCTCTCTCAATCAACTAAGGTAAAACTATATTATAACACCCTCATCATCCCAGTGCTGCTGTTACATACAGCAGAAGCATGGACCTTGACAAAATCGGATGAATGTGCCTTAGGCTGTTTCGAGAGGAAAGTTCTTCGAGTCATCTTTATAAGACGATACAACAACGAACTTTACGGGTTGTACAACGACATGAACCTAGCCAGAAGAGTAAAGGTCCAGAGACTCAGATGGGTCGGTCATTTAGAGCGGATGGACACCAATTCCCCGGCCCGGAAAGCCTTCGACACTATTCCCGAGGGACGTAGAAGGAAAGGAAGCCCGCGACTCAGGTGGCGCACACAAGTGGAAGAGGACCTCAATCAACCTGGAGTGCAAAACTGGAGACAGCTGGCTAGGGACTGAGCTGGCTGGCGGAGACTGTTGTAGCGCCATTCACCATTGAGAAATCACTGGTTAGTTTGATGTGTCATGTGTGCCGTGGGCACTCTGGATCTCTCTAAATTGGCAAAGGTATGTTTGATATTGACATTGACACTTCACAGTACTTCGCCCATGAATGTAACGAACTACATACACATAGCAGCACTGGCGACTGAGGTCATCGGCTGGGATAGAACAAGACATTAATACAGCAGAGAGAGACAGATAAACACATAGAAAGAAAGCAACCACATTGAAACCTACGTTGCTCATAGGAGGAGACTTAGATTTGTATTGTCTCATGTTATCGCACAGCTGGTCTCAGATAAGCTGGCGATTTTTGTAGTAAAAGAATGCTGTCCAAGCTGGGGCTTGGACACGTTCGGCTTAGCAATCAACTACTCTATCCTCTGAGCCATGGCCACCTGATAATGGCTGAAACACTCAACGAGTTTGCTTTGATTGACATTTCTCCCTCCGTCATCCAATGCACGCTTCTACCTCACGTTTTGTACGTTATGTTACGTAATGTGACTCCAAACGGAGGCTCTAGTTCAAATATGCTGAAAATTTGCTGACAGCTCCGCACCTATCAAATGAGGATGATGGAGGGAGAACTGTCATTCAAAGCAAACTCGAAGCAGGTGCATCGTAACGTAGACGAAGACGAAGTTAAAGCGAGTTTATGCTGCAGCCATATTTGAACTATAACTTCCGTTTGGAAGGAAGAAGACGAGACTTCTAGTGTCTACTCCAATGGCGACGGAAAACCCTTTGAATCAATATGATAACATAATTGTTCATTTCTTTATTAATGTACCAAATTATGATTTAAATTTTCCATCCGAAGCTAATCTTAAGCCGACAAGTGCAACATTCTCGCAAGCTAAATAATTGTAATCATCAAATCGACAAACGTAATCCGGATCATTATTCGACTTGCCAAAGTCTTCGAAGTTCCAATTTGGAATATCAATATGAAGACTCTTGAACAAATTCTCCAGACATTTTTGAAACTCAATTGACGATTTCGGAACATAACTGTTATTCCCTGAAGTCTCAACAGGTTCAATGTCGTTTTCTTTCTTTTTCAGAATTTGCGGATTTCTCTCGACCGATATCAAATGCTTCCGACTTCTTGAAGTGATTTTATGCCGCGGAGTTAGATTTTTGATTTTAACCGGAGTCTTGCGTTTTTCCCCGCTAAAAAGGACATCCGAATACAGAATACGAGGTTGGGATCTGTCAGGCAATGAGGGGAATGCTAATTCGTCGGTTGCTACTGCTACGTTTGATTTTGGTTTAGTATTGGTCGAGGGCAGATCCCAATGACATGTGGTGCGGGTCCAGCTTCCGGATTTAATTCGAATATCGGATTTTGTTTCGCGGTCTTCCTGAAAATGTTATTTTTTGATAAACTTTGAAAGGGAATTAGTGGGAATTAGTTGAACCTTCTTTGGACTTTTTACTGTCTGGTCTTTGGTCAAGGATATTTTGTTGCGTCTTGATCGGTTATTCAATTTTTGAGACTTCATTTTACTGGTGGAAAGCAACAACGAGAATGAATGCACTGCAGATGAATGTCATAGTTTGCTGGCGTACCTTAAATTTTTTGAGCGGTTCAAATCACTGACCATTGTTTGTTTCTTTTTTTTTAATACAAATAGAAATTGAACAAAAATGTTTGAATTTGATGTTTAAGTAAAATTAAACACCGAAATTGTTCAACAAAATTAAACTGAGTAAACGAGTCATGATGTCGGGAGAGAAGTTTCTTCGAGGGTGTTTGTCCGAAACACTTCTTCGTACGGTTGCACTTTCCTGATCGTTTCAACGACCATCAATTCCATTCTGTTTCTTAGGTTTGATGTTTTTATTTGGCAAACCGAGATTCTTTTACTTTGAAGAATTCCAACTTGTCACTTTTTGGACTCTGAAGAATTTGCGGCCCTTGCAGCGAAGTTTTTCAACCATAGCACTGAATCGAACTCGGATTTTGTATTGACATGAACATCAGTGCTCCGATTTGGCCTTTTTGTAGCATTATTTAAGAATAGGAAAGGCTGCGACCCAAAGAATCCGTCAATCTGTCAGCGTTGACGTTTTTAACTGACAGCTCAAATAGAATACAAATGTTCTTATGGAATGCGTCCCATAAGCAACGCACGTGACATATGCGACGGATAGAGTTTGTCAACTTTCTACTTTTTGTGTCCGCTTATCAGTCAATTCAATGTGTTCCCGCTGCAACAATGAAAATCCATGGATGATCGAAAACAAATGAATTTTGTTTGTTGATATTTTTTTACAGCTGTTGATCTGTCAAACAGAGTAAAAATGTTTAGCATATTTGAACTAGAGCTTCCGTTTGGAGTCACATTACGTACGAAACGTGAGGTCGAAGCTTCATTGTGATAGTATGCATTGAATTCCTATGGCTGACCTCCCAAACGTCAGTCGAAACGTGTTTGTGTTTCAGCCATTGTGCACTCATACATTACTTACTAACCTAAGGTGGCGCTACAGTTTGTTGTGGACTTGGACCTCAATCAACAGTCTCCGCCAGCCAGCTCAGTCCCTAGCTAGCTGTCTCCAGTTTTGCACTCCAGGTTGATTGAGGTCCTCTTCCACTTGTGTGCGCCACATAAGTCGCGGTCTTTCTTTCCTTCTACGTCCCTCGGGAATAGTGTCGAAGGCTTTCCGGGCCGGGGAATTGGTGTCCATACGCTCTAAATGACCGACCCATCTGAGTCTCTGGACCTTGACCCTTCTGGCTAGGTCCACGTTGTTGTTCAACCCGTAAAGTTCGTTGTTGTATCTTCTTGTAAAGATGACTCGAAGAACTTTTCTCTCGAAACAGCCTAAGGCACATTCATCCGACTGTGAATGGTCACACGTCGTCCTGTAATTATGGAGGTGAAATCATGGACCTAGCAATTTAGAAAGAAAACATGTTTCCGAGTACATATTCGCCACTAAGTGAACGTGTTGACCTACACCTTCTAGCGGTGCCTCTGAGAGGTTCTTGTCAACTTATTGGCATGAACCTGCGGACGTAAGCAGCTTTAGTCTAATGGAATTAACGGATTGAAGCAGGACGTATGATGAAGATCAATGCGATCCTAAACAGATACTATATCCTATAATATAGTAAAGAAGGAAATTACGATTAACGAGTTACGAATGTGGATAAACGCTAAGGAAATTAGACAAACTGTTGGGTGTGTCGTCCCTTGATTGGCTGGTTCATCCCTTCGATCAATGTGGATATACCTGACAGAGGGTGAGCGGTGTCCCTCATCCGCCAGCTGAAGAAGCTGCGAAAAGCAAATAAAAGCATAATATTATAAAGTATGCAATAAATTAGCGTTGCTTTGTGGTTATCTGAGTTTGGTCTCAGCTGCTATTCGTAAATCACGGTTGACGGCTCTTCTTTCGGTGTCTGAAAGTTGGGTGCAGTTTCCGTGACGATAACGGCCCTTCTTTCGGTGACTGAAAGTTGAGTGCGGTTTTCCGTGGTGTTACATGTGAAGTTAGTCTAGACTAAGGGTACTCGCTTCTTTCTTTTTAGAAAGTTGAGGTGTGCTTTTGTATGCTGGTGTATCATCAGGAAGAGGTTTAGTGTCCTCTTAAATAAAACATAGTGATTCAGCTGACTTCGGTTGGAATTTGTTACGCCAACAGTGTGGATAGGTCCACCGTGGAATAAGGCTTAGTTGCTAGGTGCCTACGTTAAATCTTTCCTAATCTGTCCTGTAATTATGCCCATAAGAGATTTGAAGGAGGATTTACTTTTCTTAGCCCAAAAAAACAGCGATTAGCAAGAGTTATTCTTCGTCCGATCTGGGCGCTGGTGTTATTGCCATTGTTAATAGCGGAGCCTAGGTAGACAAACTCCTACACAACCTTGAAGTTGAATGCGTCTATTGTGACGTTCTGTCCTAGCAGTCGGTGTCCTTCCTCGAAGACAGCATATACTTCGTTTTGCCCTCATTTACCGCAAAACCCATTTTTGCCACTTCTATTTTTGACAGTTCTGAATCTGTAGCTTTCAATTTCTTTTCTGTTTTTTGCTTCTGTCATGTTGTCATCCCCAATCGGAAAGATCTTTCAGATTGCAACTTTTTGGTGTGAATTTCTTTAAAAAAAACACTTTGAAAAATTTATATTTTTAAACAAATTTTGCAGCTGTATTTTTAAGTGTCAGTTCTGTTTTGTGTTTCAATTAAAAACGTACATAAATATACACAAATTATATTTTTTCCAAATATTTTATATTTTTTAACATTTTAAAGACACCAAAAATGTCACGCTCGCTTCTTAAATTCAACACTCCCAGTATGTCTGAGTAAGTTCTTGAATGCAATTTTTCAAAAATGTTAAGAAAACTTTTTAAAAAATGTATGTAGTCTGTTGAAACGTGGTTACAAAATTATTGGCATCCCTGGAGGAGGGCTAGGCAAGCTACAAGGTCTAAAAGAAGAGCAATACTTCTCAAAACAGGTGAATTGGATTGTTTTACCATTTATTCTAAGTCTACGTTCTTTCCTTCATAAGGATCAACAAAAACTGCAACATATGAAAGAAAACTACGAAAATTCAGATTACGACGACATTGGATTCGTTCCCCCTGCCACTTTGTCTAAGGCAATTCCAGCAATTAGACCATTTGATCATAAATCGAATAACAAACACAAGAATCTCCTCGAGGAGGTGTATTTTTTGAATGAAGTGAGATAAGCAATATCATTAAGGCTGAATCACAAACACGCTTCAGCTTTGGCTTCGCCTGACGTTTACGAGTTCAGCAATAGGAGTTCAATGCATCATTTCTTTTCGTACGTAATATTACGTAACGTGACTCCGAACGGAAGCTGAACATTTGCTTTGTCTGACAGCTCAACAGCTGTTACAAAAAAGGACAAAAATAAAATTGATTTGATTTTGGAGGGATGAGGATGATGGAGGGAGAACTGTAACTCGAAGCGGGTGCATAATAACGCAGAATAAGCCGAAGCTGAAGCGTGTTTGTGATTCAGCCTGTATTGATTTCACCCACTACTTTCACCTTTTGTTTATTGAAGCACTGCGATTGCATACAATTGCTGAAAATGAAAAAGAGCAAAGGAACTGATCACGAGTGATTGTTAAAGAAGTAGACGCAAAAATTACAAAATTTAACGGTAACAAATTTCAAGTAGTGGGAAACGGACATTTTTTAAACACACCGGAACAGGCCTTCAGCCGCCATAACATAAACAAAGCAAATCAAAAAAGTGTCAAAATTCAAGTGTCAACTGTCAGCTGCTGTGTGAAAAATAGAAAAACAGAAAATAGAGTGAAATTTTTAAAAACTCCTCCGAATGGTCAACTGGTTTTCTTGTTTTCCTTCCGATATTCAATTTTGAGGTTTCTCTTGAATTCAGTAAACCAAGAAATCGATTGACGATTCTATAGGATGTTCATTGCTCGTCGAATTCTTTCACAACAACTGCGTCCCAAAAACATCCAGTAAGTTCTCTTGAGATTGACCTAGTTGCAAGTCGATTTTAACTTATGCAATATTTTGCGTTGTAGTTTGGTAAAAATGTCTTCACAAATTGGTGAATTGGGAAGTGGTGCCGGAAAAGGTGGTGGTGGTGGTGGAAGCATTCGCGAAGCTGGCGGATCATTTGGCAAAATGGAAGCCGCTAGGGAAGAGGAATTCTTTTACAAGCAGGTTAGGTCGAATTTCTTGCTTTTTTTAGTTCCTTGAATCTCAATTTTCAAATTGCAGCAAAAAGAACAGCTGAAGAATCTAAAAGGCAAGCCAGCTCCGGCAGAAAATGCTCCGAAGAAAGAATAATATCCACTTGGTCCGATGATTCTACTTCGATCTTTGTTTATTTTATATTTTTCATTGTAATGTAATTTGTTGTATACCATGTTTGGTTCATAAAAGACTGTTTTGATTGAAGAGCGTTTTCTTTCTGTTAATGAATTCGGAGTGTTCCTTGGTTATTGCATATCTTCTTCCCTGTCGAATTCTTCGAATAACCAACGGTCAGCAGTAATGTGCATCGCGGGAGCACTTCGCTCAACACCAACAGCAGCCTGGAGGTGCTTCTAAACCTAACACCTCTTGACATCTTCTCCAAAATGGTGGCAGCCAACTCATGTTTGAGGCTTAGATCCACCCCTCATTGGATCAATACTGGTCATACTACTAATTTCAGATCTATCCCAGATCGCTTAGTCTAGGTATACCATCCTAAATGTTTCCATCCCTTCAAGAAGAAGGAGGTTCTCTGGAGAAAAACACGATACACTTCTATACAGACGGTTCAAAGCCCGACTACGGCGATGGAAGTGGTATCTACCCGAAACAACTGAATCTTAGTCTATCGTATAGACTTCCCAATGAATGTAGTGTGTTCCAGGCAGAAGTAATGGCGATAAAAGAGGCACTTACCTGACGCAACTTACTTACTAAACGTGACACTACAGACCGGGGTGGACTTGGGCCTCAACCAACAAACCACTCCAGCCAGCACGGTCCCTAGCTGTCTCCAGTTACGCACGCCAAGTTGTTTGAAGTCATCTTCAACCTACGCGCGCGCGCCACCTGAGCCTTGGTCTTCCTCTACTGCGTCGTTCTTCTGGGGTGGATTCGATGACTTTACGGTCCGGATCATTGGCGTCCATCCTGTCCACGTGATCAAGTCATCTGAGTCTTTGGACCTTTACTCTTTTAGGTAGGTCAGTGTCGCTGTACAGTTCATGGTTAAATCTTCTCCTTCATTCACCGTTTATGCAGACAGGACCATAGATTTTCCGTAGAACTTTTCTCTCGAACATAATATTATGTCAATGGGCGGGGGTCTGCACTAATGACTTCTGTAGAAGCTGCTTGGACGAGGAGGAAGAGGAAACAGTCCAACATCTTCTATGCACATGTCCGGCACTCTCCAATAGAAGGACTACCAGTGAACTGGTAACGATCGACACAAGATGTATCACAATGGACCATTGAGGTCTAAGTGAGTCAACAACATTTAGACAGCCACTCCAACTTAACCTAACCTGACATTTGGACTTAAATTTCCAGCCGCCTTCCCATAGATGAAGTGAAGAGAGTCTGACATCTGTCTTCCATTCTTTCTGTTCCACTTCCATTCTCCGTTTTCAAGTCAATGCCAGAAACAAACAACAACCTACCGGCAACACTGTTGGCAAAGCTTATCAGCCCAGCCCCAGCCATGCATCAAAACAAACTTGAATAACAATTTTAGATGCCTTCCAGGTTTAGCTGAGTTAACTTCACCCCGTTCAGAGCTTCATACAAAACCATGACGTCACTCTGTGGATCACTCAAACAAGCTCTCCGCAGCAACATGAAGGACAAAATTCTTCCCACCATCACTCCGGAATCCAGAAAAAGGCAGTCGCATGCAATCACACAAAAAGTAAGCTTTGAAAGACTATCCTATGTTTTGAATCATAGAATTTTATTTCCGGTCAAAGGTTATCACAACTGATGACTTCAAGAAAGCTCAAACCGTCAGCATTTACCTCAGCACTGCGAGTGAAGTGGATACCAGCGGCTTGTTGACTGAATTATTCCAGCAAGGAAAACAAGTAAACAATTCTCTTTGTACTCCGAAGCATGAGCTAACCTCAATGCACTTTCCAGGTATTCGTTCCAACTTACAATAAGAACATCATGGAAATGGTCAAACTCGAAAGTATGTCTGACTACGAGTCACTGCCTCTGACCAAATGGAACATCAAACAGCCGAAGATCAGCGACGGACGATTGAACGCTCTAACTTCCTACGGGATCGACCTTTTCTTGGTTCCAGGTGTAGCGTTTTCGAGGGCGGGCGGTCGCATGGGCCATGGAATGGGATTCTACGACAAATACTTTAAGAGACATTCCGAAACGTTTCCCGAGAAGAGGACAATTCGAATGGGACTCGCTTTCAAAGAGCAAATTGTTCCTGAAGACGAGTTGCCATTGACGGAACACGATGTGATTCTGGACTCAATTGTAACGGAAGATGCCATTTTCTCCTCGAAATAAATTGGTTTATTAATTATAAGCAAAAAGAATACAGAATTATGACGTGTCTATCGCAAGTAGGTCCTAATTCGTCCACGACCTCGAGATCGTTGTCCACCGAAATGCGATTGCGAGTAGTGCGGATCACTGCTAAAGTGTGGCGACACCACTGGCTCCGATGTGGCTGTGCGGAAATGCTGCGGCGGCGGTGGTGCCAGTGAGGCATCCCATGGTGATGGCGATGCAGTTCTGTGGGTTTTGGATTTTCTTTAAAAAGAGGGAATTGAATTCAAGATCAAGATTATTCTCACCTGTAAGGGCCGTTGCCGGAGTTGGAAATGCGAGATCCGCGATTGCGTCCGACACGGGATCCCCGCATGAGCGAGGGGATTTTGTTGTAGCCAGTCGGGCCGGTTGGCTGGGCGCCGCAAGTTTCAAGAGCCAAAAAGTCGTCGACGTGCAGAGATGGTGGTCGTGAGGTGTTTGGAGGTCGGGAGCGGAACAAATCGCCTCGGGAAGGTGGGGCTCGGGAGAAACCTCGTCCCCGGACGGGAGTTATGTAAATCTTCTTTTCCGGTCGTCCAGTGGTTGGTTCAACTTCGACTCGGCGAGTTCGGAAACAGGGAGCCGTTGGTGTTCGTTCGCGATTCGATTGTGGCGAAGCAGACAAATGCAACACCCGCTTGCAATCCGACGGCAAATTCGTCTCGGATGGTAGACACGTCGTCACCAAATCGGCAATATCCGCCGTCACTCGCTCGCACAGAGCAAGATCGTCCTTGGTCAGAGTGTCAATTCTCAGCGGATCCAACCAATATTGGACACACAATTGAGTGTCATCGCTAGCCTCGTAGATAGTGAAAATTGGACGTGCGGCATACTGGGTTACAATGCCTTCGGTCTGAGGCAGATGCGGCTCATTTATCGACTCTGGGGATGAGGCTGCACTCTCATTCGGTTCGTAGCTCTCCAGTTCGGTGATATTCTTGTCGATGTCAGCCATCAGTGACTCACTGACCGGTTCGACTTTCTCGAGAATCGATTTGATTCGTTTGAGATAGTGCTGCTCCTCGTTGTCCTTCTTGAAACCTAGCAAGCTTATCAGTTCAGCTGTTGTCATCTTGAGAGTTCGATTAGGGATTGTTGTGTCCGTTGTGGAATTGTCGATGTGAGTGAGGCCACGAATAAGCAGGACGATTGTTTCGAGGAGGCCATGGAAAGTAGCACTTTCGTTGATTTCGAGGATTTTCTTCAGCCAGCCTTGGAACTCTTCGCGTTTGGACATGAGCGCCTGTCGGAGGTGGTAGAAAGTAATGCTGTAAAGGATAAAAGGTATCATTTTTGTTGGCGAATATTTCAAGCTGTCTACTTACTCATGCTCGGTTAAAATAATCAAATTCCTTGACGCAGCTACGGTCACTGTGCCAGTGACTTCGGCACTCAGGAAATTGTTCAGAATCGCTTCGATAATCTTCGGAATGAGTTCTCTCGGCGGCAGTGCTGACGCCAAATTCAATTCCAACAATGAGGTCGAATAGGGCGAAATCAATGAGATTTCAGAGTCAAGGAAGTTCTCCAGAATCCTGTGAGTCGCAACTTGGCATTTGGCATTCAGTTCAGTGACCATTCCACTCTCGGGACTGGCCAACACGCCTTGAAACAGTTCCCAAAGCTTTCCGGACAAAATGGACAGTGCCGAACTCTTGATGGAAGCATAGGAAGTCAACTGCGCAAAGAAATTCAGAATTCTGAACAATCCAGGACCATTGGGACCTTCAGTGCACAACATCTCGGTCAGTGTCTTTGAGACTAGAAGCGTCATATTGGGCGCCAGGTCAGCCAGTTGAAGACAAACTCGGGTAAGCAAGTCGGACAGTTGGGGGAACGATGTGGGACAAATTGTTTCGATCATCAGAGCCAGGCGATCGCTCTCTGGATGTAAATGAGCCGACCAGAGTTTCCTCTCGGTGAGCATTCTCTGCATTTGGGACTCCTGCAGCTGTCCGGTGATCGGAAGTGGAAGAGGTAGAGGCAACAACTCAGCCAGAACTTGAAGCCCAGGAATATACGTCGACGGTCCAGATAGGATCACTTTGATGACTTCTCGAATCATTTGCGTCCACAGGCTCTTGTGCAGCAGTTCCTCGTCTTCCTCATTTGGCTGGGTGTAGGCCAGTAGGATCTTCAAAATCTCCGCTTTAATTTTGAGAGCTTCGTCGTGGGCTTGACTCGCGCTGGGGATGTAGTGCATCAGGAAATAGGTCTTCATTAGATGCTCAATGGACGTGAGATCCTTGTATTGGACATCTCTGCACTGAATTCCAAACGTCAGCATCTCCCTCAACACCTGCAACGTTGGCAGGACAATCTGGCAGCAATGAACTCCCTGAATGGTCATCAGCGCCGGAGCATGCAGCCCAGGCTGCTCGAAATACTGACATAGCTTCTCGAGAATGTGTAACAAAGTGACCACTCCATCGGCCGAATAGAATTGCAGTGCCATAAATCGATGCTTCAGCTCAGTGGTCTCTGCACTTGCTGCAGTTTTGCCGCCTCCAATGCACTGATGTCGGAGAATTCTCAAGCCCATGATGAGGTCTCCGGGGAACGTTGTAATATACTCCAAACTCCGAGTGATAACCTCGACCAAGGGGGTAATGTCGTCGTAGGCGAAGATATTCACTGTCTCCAGAGGCTTCAGATAGACGTACATCTCCTGCAGCACCGCCGACACCGAGGGCTCGAAGTTTTCGTGGTTTTTGGCTAGTTCCAGAATCGTTGTTCCATGCTCGACGAGGTAGTCCAAGTTGTCGCAATGCCGGACACAACAATCGACCATGTCCACAGCATAGCTCAGAACCGGGGACTTGTACTTGACACCTGGCGAACTCTGCTGACGGCGTTCTTTCTCGATGAGCTTGATAATGGGTTCCAGGTAATTGTTGAGAGCGATTGTCTCCACAGTGTGTACCCGAGACGTGTTCGAGCAGGTCTGACTGTAGAGCTCATGAAGATGGGTGGCCAGGAAGTTGGCCTCTTCGGGGACTAGCGGAGTGTAAACAATCGCGTCTATATGGTACCGGGTTTGAATTCTGTAGGCCAGAGCTAGACCGAGTTTTTGGAAGTGATTCAACTCGGTTTTGGACTTCGCCTCGTCATCTTCCACAAGGTCTTCCTCCTCGGGAATGGCCTCGTCTGCTGACTCCGTCAATTGTGGATCCTCGAGCAAACAAGTGACCAGAGCCTGACTCACTTCGAAGCAATCGTCAACGAGATAATCGATTCCGACGTGGGTCTTCATCATGGCATCGAGCAGTTCCATTGTTTTGATGACCAGCGACGGTGGGGTGACGCTCTTGTTGCTGAAAATCAAGAGAATCGATTCACACAGCGAATGCGTGGTAAAGAAGGACTCGATCATGCTGGAGTAGCTCTTCATAGCCGCCGTGTCGTAGACGATTTCGAACTTTTTAGAAACGGGCAGGAATCGTTTTGGCTGGTGGTAGCTGAGAACGTCCGAACTGAGGGCCGAGATGACTTCATTCATTGCCACTTCGATTTCGGTGAATAGCTCCTCGTCCAAGGGAACTTTTGGAAGGACAAACTGCTTGCTGACATGTTGCTGGATGGTTTGTAGAGCTTCGTAGAGGTTCATCTTTTTGACAATCGATTTGAGGGCGAATTTGGTTCGAGTCAAGGGAGTCTGGAGCAGATTTGTGAGTAAATTCTGATAGCCATTGATTTTGCCGTTTTGAATGAATTGCTGGACACCTTCCTTTGTGTCCAAGAGAGCGTAGGTGGCCTTAAGGACCATGAGCTTGATCGAAAGTGCCATGTACTCCTGCCCGTAGAGAGCGAAAAGCTGGGCGAATGGATCGAGTTTCTCTACAGTGAGTAGATGGTTCAAAATGTCTTTGCTGGGGGAGAGAAGCTCAATGAGACGAACTCCAGACTTGATGTGCCGAATCTTGTACGCTGGCTGTGGCTGGAGACATGCGCACTCGAAATTCAAAGCGATCTTCAGGAGCTGCCCAATCAGGGCCAGATTTTCGGGCTTCTCGCAGAAGAAGGCGTTCAGAATGAAGTTCTTGCGGCGATAGGACTGATGGAAGTGTGTCAGAAGGTTGATTAACTGTTCCGAGATCAACACCAGCGATTCCTTCTCGTCGACACTCGATTGCTGGAAGTCCTCCATGTTTGTTTGGGTTTTCAGTTTGCTCATTGTTAGACCAAAGTTCTCCAAATCCTTGGAATAAAGTTCTTTGAGGTTGACATCGAACCTATCCAACGGAGGAGTCTTGAATGGATCGTGGATTTTGATGGCTCTCTCGAAGGTCGCTGCCTCGATTTCGATTTCGTCCTCGATTTCCTGGGCATCATCGTCGTCTCCGAGTATTTCGTCATCGCTGAGAATTGGCTCGAACTGTTCTTCCTCCTCTTCCAGTGCGGGTTGAGGATCGGCTGGCAACTTTGCCTTGTAGTCATCGCTCTCAACGACATCTGGAGACCTCGGACGTACTGGAGAGTCTAGTGGAGGAGTACGAGGCCATTTGTGGGATGCATCCCCGCCACTGGATCGAGTCCTTCGTCCAGATTGACGGTATTCGGGACTGCGGGACCATTCTCTGGGCTGTTTTTGACGAGAATAGACCCCGTCGCGTTCGTGACTCTCTGAATGGGTTCGGGTTCTCGAATTTCCACTTCTGTCGGAGGAATGAGAAGTTTTTCTCAAGCGGGCATCAGTTTTGTAGGAGCCAGCGTCGTCGGGCTCTTGAAAACTACTCACCGACGGACTCTGAACCACATCGAACTGTTCAGTATCCATGGTAGTGGGTTCGAAGGGATGAATATCCGCTCGCCATTCGGGTTTTTCGACTTTGATCGGTTCCTCTTCGGGAATGAGAAGAACTTCATCCGGAGCCGGTGGTTCACTTGGTTCTCGAGGTGGGCTTGCAATCTGATCGGCGACTGTGGCATTTGTAAGCGTTCCATAGACCGCCAATGTGATTGTACTGTACCAGCCTCTCAAAACCAAACCGTCAGTGGGAATCTTCTCCAAATGACATTCCAAATGAATACAATCGTTTTGATTGTATTCCAAGCTGCCTAGATTTTCGAATGTCGAAGCACCTGGCATGCCAAGATCGTTGACAAAAAATTCGATTCCAAACTTCGAGGGATTCGTGGCACCCAGGCGAACACCGCCCGGGAAATCTGCTTGCACTCGAGCACCGAGCGGGATTATGCGAACTTGTGTGATATACACTGGCTTCGGGAATTGCACTAGATCCAAATTTATATCCTGGAAAACGAAATGTTTAATTTGAAAAAGAAAATTTGTTGAATTATGTGAAAAAAATACCGAGTTGACTTCATGGGAGAATGTGTCGAAAAATAGCAGCTCGGCCGCATCGTCCAAGTCGGCCATTTTGATGTTAAATTGTTCCTTAAACTTTGAAGAAAAGGTTTTTATTAATTTTTTAAGTAAAAAGTTGCAGTTTTATATTCACTTTTTACTGATTTTGTTGGGAAAAGTTTTGTGCTGATGATGGCGAGTACGTTTTCTTTTTTTTTTTTACAAGTTGACAAGCTAGCTTCGCTGACAGTTGGGAAAATTTTGTATCTCTTTTTATTGCACGTTGTTTATCGTGCATAATGCCGGTAGTCTTCTCTTTTTAGCATAATTTTTGGTTATTGTCAAACGAGGGAGTTGCCATTCGCGAAAGTCAATTTCTAGGGAAAATGTTTTTTCTACACGATACACATCTCGCACATATCATAATTTTATGAATGCAAGAAGGCAGAAATATGAGAATACAAAACAGTTAAATTTTTCTGATGAAATAATGCTACTTGATGGAATATTGGGCTCTACTTTCTTATACCGAATGGTTAATTTGAAGATGAAAATAGTCTCAATCGGTAGATACGCGTTAATGAAGTACAAATAAACAGTTTTTTCTTGTCGGAAATTAATATTTCTATTTTTAATTAATTAAATAAAATCGCATTTTTTTGCACAGAATTCACGATTTAATGCCATTTTTAGTACCGGCAGACTGCGTATATGTATGGGATTTTTTCGGGTCGGGAATTTTCCTAAATATTTCCCTTTGAGGACATTTTGAACTCCGTTCGCCGTTCACTACAAAGTATAGTTTTTTGTTACTATTACTTACAGCCCTATTCTGGTGACCTCTCAAAAAATAAAGACCTCTCAATTCGGGGTGAATTTGATTTTGAGACTTTTTTGGTATTCTGGCGAAAACCTCTCAACTTGTTAGCATCTCAAAATCTTTAAAATTGAGATCTGCTCTTTGGCACAT
The DNA here is from genome assembly GCA_943590905.1 of Sphaerophoria taeniata. NCBI lineage: Eukaryota > Metazoa > Arthropoda > Insecta > Diptera > Syrphidae > Sphaerophoria > Sphaerophoria taeniata. Next base: position 4,609,158 of record OX016540.1, read on the forward strand.
CACAACTGCGTTTGTTTTTTTTTTTATACAAAGAAGAAGGCAAAATATGGACATGTTCATTTTAATACATCTCTTGGAAGAGAATGAAAAGTAAGAATTTTATTATTTTATAGAAATGGAATTATGTTTTTATTTTTTAATTAACTAATTTTTAAGATTGGAGCGGAGGAGAATGCTCAAAAAATTGAGAGAAATTAATGATCCATTTCTCTTCAAGAGGAAACATTCACAAAATTTTTTCGGCTGCCCAAAACTTTGTGCTGGGACTTTATTCATGACCTAGAGCAGCACGACGAACAACCATCTTCTTTGCCATTTGTCATTCGAGTATGTACGAGTATCATATTTTATCTTTTATTTTTTTGTTTTATTATTTTGTTCTTCTAATAAAAGTTTATTTCAGTTCTTTATTTTCTTTCCCATGGCTCCTACCTTGTTGTGCGTTTACTTTTTTGAGTGCCTAATATAATTTATAAAAATATTAATAGAAATACAAATTATTAAACGTTTTATTTAATTTCTTACCGATCGACTCCATAGTTTTCTTTATTTTGTTTTAAAACTGTATTTCCCACTTATATGTTGCTGTTTTGAATTCTTTTTCATTTTAATTAGAAAACAGTCCTGCCAAAACAAAAAAAATGTACCTACCTTCCTGTGGTGAATTTTTTTGAGAGGTTTCTTAAGACCGAATTTGCAGAATACGAATTTGAGATCACCTAACAAAAAACCTCTCAAAAAATTAGTCTTAAAAATTTGAGACTTGAGACCCTCTCAGCGCCAGAATAGGGCTGTTATACTCATGTTAAAATGCATTTTCTCATGATAAAATAATAATTAAAAATTTCGCGCGAAATTTTTAATTATTATTTTATCATGAGAAAATGCATTTTAACATGAGTTTAAGCAATCGTTTAAAATTGCGCGCAAAATTTTAAACTACTACCTACTTAAACTCGTCTTAAAACACATTTCCTCATGACAAATTAATAATATTAATTTATCACCCAAATTTTTTACCATCAATACAAATTCTAACATTGGGTAAAATATTACTCGTCTGCCAGCACTAACATACTTCAACCTGAAGTTGTTTCCTCACTATTTGACAGCTAAAGCAAAGAAAATAAAAAAAAAAACCGTAGAATGCGGTTTAGGAAAGTCGCCCCGAATATTGTTATCGAAATAAACAAACACAGCCGTATTCATAACCAAAACTTAAAGGCTGCTTAAATTTAAGCGAGCTCTAAGCAGTACTTAAGCAGACAATCCTTATTCATAATCAATTTTTTGATTTAAGCAAGGTTGACTAAAGGTTGCTTAAGTTAAACGCAAATTTGTGCGTTTAAAGGCTGATTAAATCCTACTTAGGTATTGCAATTTCAATGAGATTGAAACTTTTAGATCTGGTTCCTTTCAATTCAGGTTTTATTATTATCTACGCAAATATTTATCGCCAAAACAATAATAATAATAATGGAACATCAACAAATTCTTCGAGACTTAAATGTATTAAGGATATTACGGCTGAGGACTAGAAGAGCAATTAAAATACAATACAAGATCCGAATAAATCCAATGGAGCTGGACGACAAAATTTTTAAGAAGAGATACCGATTCTCAAAATTGGACATGACAAAAATTATTGACTTAGTTCGAGCCGATCTAGGGAGGTCATATACCTCCCCGTCATAGAGAAATAATACTATTATTATATTCTCTATGCTCCCGGTCTTCAAGTTATGGTTGCCTTATCTGGGGAGTCCCAGTTCTGCGACCAAACTGCACTGGGATGGGATGATTTTTTTTGTATTAATTTCAGTTTGACAACTAAAACGTAATAGCATCCAGTAATAGATTTTCAGTTTCTATTACATTTTTATCAGGGACGTTACTTAGTTAAGTAAAGGTCGCAAATCAGTTATGAATAAGAATTTTTAGTACAGCTGCTTAAAGGTCGCCTAAATATTTAAGCCTGCTTAACTAAGTAACCTTTAAGAGCCTGATTAAGAAATCATTATGAATACGGCTGACAATGTCTTATGCAGCTCGAAAAAAACCTTCCGCTCGAGCGCTCCTGCTGCTGAGAAATTATCGAGAATCATAAAAACCACGACTTGTACTGCTGGGTGACCAAATTTCGCTAGGGATTTTAATAACAATTGATATAAGCTTAAAATTGGTGAGTATTTATTATTTTATGAATTATGACCAACAAATAGTTTTTTCTAAAATTTCGCTATTATTTTGCCTTCAAAATAATGCAATCTCACCCTAAATGCACCAACTTCAACAACAACTCCAGCTGTCACTTGCCATCTATCTACTCATCTCACTCACTCGTCAGTGTCAAAGAAAAAAGAAAATGGCGATTTATTTGGTTTCTGATGGTCGGTTGTTCTTTCCTCTCAAAAAAGTGTTTTCCCATTTAAGTGATTAAAAAAACTATTTCAATTAAAAAACCAATTAATTCGCAACCAAATAAACAAACCTAAACCAATAATCATTAAACAAACATCCAAAATGTTTGCAATAACTTTAATTTAAACAAAATCTCACGTGATAATCGAAAAACAACACAAACAAAAAAATCCTTATTGGCAGAATTTGCTTTCAGTTCTGCTAATTCAATTCATTCGTTTTCCTGTTCGCTTGGGAATTAAATTAAAAGAAAACAACTAAAGTGATAAAATAAAATGATTTTCAAACACAAAGTGTTTGAATTCAGTGTTAAAATACACAGTTTATTGATTGTTTAAGGCAAAACGCAATTAGGGAAGTGTAAATCGGGCTTCTTTTGTGTATCGTGGTCGTGCCTCTCGTAGACACCATCGACGTCGTCGTCGTTGCCATCCGCGACCTCCCCTCTATCGTGATTATTTATTAAGAAAAGTAAAAACATGCATTCCAAGAGATTATCAAAAGAAAGACCATCAACATTCGCGATGGTCAACACTTTGATTCGTTTGTGTGTCGCCGCAATTGTCCTTCAACAGCCTCCAACTGTTTTTGGTGGGTTAACGCGAGAAAACGTATCCCAATTCGCCCCTAATCCAAATCTTCTCAATTTAGGCTATCCCAGATCTTCGACAACCACAACCACCACTGCGACTACGAATTCCAGCGAACTATCCACTACTCTGTCTCGAGTCAGTGCCACCGCTGTCGCTATCAGCACAAACAAGAATTTCACTATCGACGGCAATAACATATCGACGACAACAATAACACCAGTTCCAGCCCCCCTTACAGGTTTGACTCTGCCAACGAAAGCAAGTGGCGTTCGTGAGAGATCAGCTGCAATAACAATGGCAACAACAATAGCATCGAGATCCAGCTATGCCGCTGATAGCAGCAATGGCAGCGAACAACCGATTCAAACGCTGCCAATGCTCTCCAGCTTTGGCAAGAAAAAAGATAGTAAGTGTCGAGCTTCAAGTATTATTTGGTTTTCCGCCTTCGAAACACACACCTTTTCAATTTCACTATAAATAGGTGTCTTTAGCCTCTACTTTGCCTCCTCGTTTAGCAAGTGCAAATCAACCTGGGATAACAATCTGCCTTTTCAGCCGCGCGCCAACAGCTCCGCGTGTTGACCGTGAACATAGCAAAGTTGTTAAGTGTTTTTGTGTTAAAAATTGAATAAACAAAAACATTTGCTGTTGATAAGAGAGCGAGTTTTGTTATTGCAAACAAGTTGGATTTGCATTGTTTACTCGAGTTTTGTTGCTGGTAAACTAATTTACTGATCTGATAACAGGTTGCGATAGGGCCAGGTGAATTTCGTCAGAGGGGCACGGGCGAGATTAAATGTAATACGCAAACGATAACCAGCAGTTGGGAACAGGGTCTTGTTAAAAACAAATTAATTTCTTGTTCTATTCGCTAAATTGACTTTTTTTTGGGGGCTTGTCTTTCGAAATAGAAACATTAGCACTTGAACCACGGGCCTATAAATTTGGAGGTTAGTTCGAGGGGATAACAACCCCACCACTCAGTAAAAAACTTGGAAGTTATGAGAGAGCCAGGTAGAGCCTCGGAAAATGACGCCTTCAAATGGTAACCAACGACATCAGACTATGAATTGAGAATTTGTGCCTGGAATGTAAGAACAATCTACTGTCCAGGTTCTACTCAAAAACTTGAATCTGTCCTCGCGCAGTATAAGGCAGACATTACTGCGATCCAGGAAATATGATGGAAAGGATCAGGGACAATAAAAAGGACATTTATTACAGCTGTCATCAAAGAATGCACATATTTGGATGCGGATTTTTTTTTTTTTTCATGGATTCCAAGCCAATAAGTGATGGCCCTGGCTGTAATCCGCATCAAGGCCCACCCTACAAAACATCAGTCTAATATGTGCATACGCCCCTACCGATGATGCTGAGGAGACTAGCAATCAGGATTTTTACTACGTCCTGGATAGAGCCCACGGATTCAGTCCAGAGTACGACGTCAAAATCGTACTCGGAGACTTCAATGCAAAAATCGGAAAGGAAGACATCTTTGACGGATTAGTTGGAAAGCACAGTCTCCACTTAGTAACGGCAGAAAACGGCTTCCGACTAATCGACTTTTTTGCAGCTCGTAATACGGTGATGACTTGCACTAGGTTTCCAAGACAAAAGGTCTACACAGCGACCCGGCGATCTCCGGATGGTCGAACCACCAACCAAATCGACCATGTGCTAATCGGCGCAAGGCACGCATCCAATATCTTGAACGTGCGCACTTTTCGAGGAGCAAATGTCGACTCTGAAAACTTTCTGGTAGTGGCTAAGTTTAGAGCTCAATTATAAAATGACAAAAAAACACGTGCGGTCCAAAGAAAGAAGTTCAACATCGGTTGCCTTAGCGCCCCGGAGAATGCCAGAGACTACAGTGAGCGCCTGAGTGAGCGACTCCCCACCGCGCCGTTCTCCCAAATACCACAGATGTCAACACCTTGTGGAACCAATATTGCGAAGTAATTAAAAATGTAGCCAAGTCCACCATAGATTAACTGCCACCCCCGAAAAAGAACCCGTTGTATGATGAACAAAAAGGAGAAATGAGAAAAAGACCCTGCGAAGGATGAAAATCCGCAGTTTCTCAGTTCAAAGATCTAGAAGAGTCACAGGCCAAGAACAACACCCGACGTTTCTTTAAAAGGTCGCAGCAGCTTCTCGTTTCAGAATCGAGACACAAGCTCTTCGAAACAGTGAAGGAAACCTAGTCGCCGAAGCACAGGGAATTGTAGATGTTTTCAAGCAGCACTTCCAACAGCTGCTGAATGCGCATAATGTCGAGCGAGCCAATGACGAAAGAGCAGCAAGACCAGTCAATGAAGTCCCAGCCCCCAGCACAGAAGAGGCAGAAAAAGCCATCCAAAAGCTAAAAAATAACAAGTCCGCCGAGTCAGATGCCATACCGTTGGAACTCTTTAAATATGGAAGGAATGTTTTGATGAACCGCATGCACCAGGTCATAAACAAAGTGTGGAAGGAAGACGGCATAAGCTTCATATGCCCCATCTACAAAAAAGGTGATCCTATGTCATGCAAAAAACTCCGAGGCATATCCCTGCTTAATGTTGCACACAAAATCCTATCCAACGTACTGCGTGAGCGTCTTAAACCGTTCTGCAACACAATAATCGGCACGAACCAGTGTGGCTTTAGGCCAGGCAGAACAACTAAAGACCAAATATTCACACTGAGGCAAATCGTGGAAAAGACCAACTAATTTCAAGTCGAAATCCACCATGTTTTCATCGACTTCAAAGTTGATTATGATAGCATCCACGGACCGCCAAGAGCTTATGATGGCGATGTCTGAGTTCGGGATCCCGAACAAACTGATCCAGCTGTGCCGCATGACGCTAAAGAATACGCAGTGCAGTATGCAAATGAGTAACAGCTCATCCGAGTTGTTTCAAACATGCGCAGGGTTTAGACAAGGAGATGCGCTGTCATGTGATTTCTTCAACATAGAAGCAGAAAGTGCGCAAGACTGGTGTGAGCACGGAAAACACAATCTTCAACAAATCCACCCAGCTCCTAGGCTATGCGGACGATATAGACAACATCGGTCGATCCAAGAGAGCTGTGCTTAAGGAGTTCACCTACCCTGAAACAAACTCACTCGAAAGACAAAGTGTCTGCTATACAAAACTTTGATTTTATAAGTCCTACTCTACGGCGCCGAGTGCTGGACGTTTTACTTATCGGAATTGATACTGGGCACTTTCGAAAGAAAAATTCTTCGATGGATTTTCGGTCCCGTATGCGACGATGGCGAATTGAGAAGAAGGTTCAACAGACAAGTGTATGAGCTGTACCAGGATGTGTGTGTAGTCCAGAAAGCCAAGAAAAGACGACTACATTGGCTCGGCCACATCGAGCGAATGGACGACAACGCTCCAGCCAAGAAAGTCTTCTCATCGCAGCCCCCAGGTTCGAGACGACAAGGAGGACTGAAGCTACGGTACAAGAACCAAGTGATTGCGGATGCCAGAGCGATTAGTTTTGGCGACTGGAGAGTGCATACGAAGAACAGTCCCCGATGGAACGCTGCAGTGTCTCAGGCTGAGATCCTTCTAAATTGGGAGCCGGTTAAGTCGAAAGTCTCATATGAATTATACATAAGCCTTTAGCTAGATAGGTGTCGTACAGTCTTCTTTTGAAACAATAATTCAGGGAATTGAATTTAATCTTGAATGTTGAACGTTATAAATTTTATTGAGGAATGAAAAAATATTTATAAACATGAAAAACATAAAAGTATGTTCATACAAAAAACTAAGTTTAAAGTACAGTAGTGAATTACATATTTACAACACTCCACCTTAATTCACAATCAAATAACATCAAATTAACACTAACATAAATGGTTAACATTATTAAATTAAAATATTACTAAAAACAAACAAACAAAATATTAACGAGTTAAGCCCATATTTTCTAAACAAAAATTATGTTTATCGTTAGTAACACCTTTTGTTAAACTATCAGCAACCATATTGTCAGTGTTGAGATATTTGATATTCACTAAGCCATCTGTTATTTTTTCTCTTATGAAATGATGTCGAATGTCAATATGTTTAGTTCTTGGACTGTAGAGTTGATTGTGTGCAATATTGATGGCACTCTTGTTGTCGCAATGAATTTCAACTGAATCGATATTCTCACCAATTTCTTGTAATAGTTGTTTTAACCAAATAGCTTCTTGTGTAGCCGATGACAAAGCCATGTATTCTGCTTCTGCACTTGATAAAGCAATTGTTGGTTGACGTTTACTAGTCCATGAAATTGCTCCACCTTGAAGCTTAAATAAATAGACAGTACATGATTTTCGACTTTCAATGTCTGATGCCCAATCTGCATCCGAGTATCCAATCAAACTTTGGTTTCCATCACGCGAAAATTGAAGTTTATAGTCTGTTGTGCCTCTGAGATATTTGAAAATCCTTTTTACTGCATTCCAGTGACCTTTTCCAAATTCGTTGTTGAAACGACTCACATTTCCAACCGCAAACGATATATCTGGACGAGTACAAACAGATAAATATAGTAAACTTCCTACTGCTTCTTGATAAGGCATATTTTGTATTTCCTTGGTCTCATCCGGTGTAATAGCTGTCATATCCTTGGTTAATCTTTGATTTGAATCTACTGGGTTCTTCACAGGATAACAATCATTCATCTTGAATTTGTCAATTATTTGTTCCGTGTATTTCTTCTGGTCAAGTGTAATTGTTCCTTGTTTCTTGTCCCGAGTGATTCTCATCCCGATGCAATTACTTGCTTCTCCCAAATCTTTCATACTGAAATTCTTCGTCAAATTGGATTTGAGTTGGTTTGTCCATCCTTTGTTGTTCGAAAAAATTAAAAAATCGTCGACATAGACCGCAACAAAAATCATACTCCTCCCTTGACGACGAAAATAAATGCATGAATCAATTTGTGAGCGTTTGTATCCATTCTTGATCATCACATCATTCAACTTGATATTCCACTGTCGACTTGCTTGTTTTAAGCCGTAAATAGCCTTCCTCAGCTGGCAAACTCGACCACTTCCGTCATCAAAACCTTCGGGTTGCTTCATGAAAATGGTTTCATTGACATCGCCTTGTAAAAATGCTGTTATTGCATCCATCTGTTCGATATCTAAGTCGTATCTAGCTGCTAATGCCATCAATAAACGTATTGAAGAATATCGAACAACTGGTGAAAACGTTTCTTCATAATCAATACCAGCACGTTGACTGCATCCTTTCGCAACTAGTCTCGCCTTGTATCGAAGTATTTTTCCATTTGTATCGGTCTTGATTTTGAATACCCATTTTGAATTGATTGCTTTTCTGTCCGGTGGTAAATCTACTAATTGCCAAGTTTTGTTTCCTAAGAGTGATTGAAATTCTTCATTCATTGCACTACTCCAATTTTCACTATTTAAACTTGAAATTGCTTCACTATAAGATGATGGTTCATTAACATTATCTTGTACAGAATATTGAACGAAATCTTGTCTGTTTTTTATTCGCTTTGACCTTCTTAACGTTGTAGTTTCATTTGAATTGCTGATTTGTACTGGATCTGTTGTTGATGTTACCATTTCATTTGATGTAACTATATCTTCACTAATTTGATCTTCTTGAAATGGTGGTACTTCCACAGCATCACAGTATTCATCAGATGAATCACTATTACCCAATTCAACAACTATACAACCGTTATCTGAACTTTCATTTGATTTTGTAGATGGCATAACTGGATTATTGATATTTTTGGGTTCTAAAAAGAAAACATCTCTGCTTTCAACCACTTTGTCTGTTGCAGGATTTATCAACCTATATCCTTTGTTTCCATTACAATATCCTACGAATATATGTTCAACGGATTTAACTTCAAACTTCTTTCGTTTCTCGTCAGGAACATGAATCATAGCCGGTGATCCAAAAATTCTGAAGTGAGATAAATCTGGTTTTAATCCAGACCAAACTTCAATCGGTGACTTGTCATTTAAAACCCGAGAAGATGAATGATTCTTTATGTATGTTGCAGTAGCAACAGCCTCAGCCCAAAATTTCTTACCTAAATTTGCATCTGTAATCATACATAAGGCTCTTTCCGTCAATGTTCGAATTGTCCTCTCAGCAAGTCCATTTTGTTGTGGAGTATATGGTGTCGACGTTTGTTTTTCTATTCCACAAACATTAAACAAGTTGTCAAAGCTTCTGTTGCAAAATTCAGTTCCATTATCTGAACGAAACTTTTTCAACTTCTTGCCGGTTTGGTTCTCGACATATGCCTTAAACTCGCAGAATTTTTCGAAAGTTTCATCTTTGGTTTTTAAGAAATATGTGAAAGTCATTCTTGAGTGATCATCTACCAAAACAAAGTAGTATCGACTTCCACCAATTGATGTAGTTGGAGTTGGTCCTGCCAAGTCAGCATGAACAAGTTCCAAAATCTCATTTGCTCTTGTTGCAGCATGATTAAAGGGAAATCTCGCTTGTATACCTTGTAAACAAGTAACACATACATCTGTTAACTTTTCTTCATTAAAAGAAACACCGTTCACAGTCCCTTTCTTCATTTTCAACAAATCATGGATGTTAATATGGCCTTATCTACGATGCCATGTCACAATGTCATCACATTTAGATACTGCAACATAACTCTTGCATTTTGCACCATTTAAGCGATATAACCCATCAACTAAATTTGCAGTAGCCATCAATTTACCGAATTTGTTTTTGATAATGCAACCATTTGCGTTAAAATCAACATAATTATTATTTTTCGTTAATTGGCTTACTGATAAAAGATTGGCAGTTAAATAAGGAACGCATAAAACCTCACGCACTTCAATTGGATTTGGTGTTCCATTAACATCAGCATATAACTTAACAGTGCCACAAGATTCGACCTTCATTCTTGTATCGTTGGCAGCTATTATTTCTGTAATATTAGATTTCTTTTCATTGAAAATCCAATCACTATTCATTGTGAGATGCTGAGTTGCACCCGAATCAATATACCAATCGTTTTTATTGAACTGTCCAGTCAAAAACACTGAACTATACTCAGGCTTCACATTATAAGCTGTATGAGATTTCTTTTTGGAATCCTTATTAAATTTATTCTTGTCTGGACAATCAGGTGATTTGTGACCTTTCTTATTACATGTGTAGCAACGAATGCCACCTTTCCTTTGTTTCGCATTATTTAAGAATGCACTATTTTTGCTATTAGATGGAATTTCTTGTAATAATTTTGTCTTGACTGCGTCACTTGAAAGTTGAATCAGAACAAAAACATAAAATGTAAAAAAAGAGCCAAGTTCTCTTATGTGCGAACAACACTGTGTAAACAGTTAGCCACCAAAAGTAATGAGATCTAAAAGAACGCCAAGTTCTGACATGTAAAAGTGTTATATTTAATATTTTAAATCATAGAAAATAATACAACAATATTAAAAGAAAATAGAAAATAGTTTGGATGAAAATTTACAAGTTCACTGTTCAAGTTTTAAAATGTTATTAATCACGCTTCAAACAAAAACTTGCCAAGTCAACTTGTAAATTTTCATCCGAACTATTTTCTATTTTCTTTTAATATTGTTGTATTATTTTCTATGATTTAAAATATTAAATATAACACTTTTACATGTCAGAACTTGGCGTTCTTTTAGATCTCATTACTTTTGGTGGCTAACTGTTTACACAGTGTTGTTCGCACATAAGAGAACTTGGCTCTTTTTTTACATTTTATGTTTTTGTTCTGATTTCACATCTTTTTGCAAAGTTTTTTTTTTTATGGAATCATTATGCAAACTTTAACAATATAATTGTTCTGCCAATTAATAAATAAATAATATGTAGGTTAGGTTTGACTGGCTGTCTAGATGTCACATTCAAGGGTCCATTGTGAAACCCATAACTCATGGACTTTTATGTAGTTAAGCAAACCATAATTCTAATTTTCAACATCCTATGACCATTTTAAGAAAGTGGGTGGCAGCCATGCCCCTTTAATGAAACTGCAATTTTGTACTTATATTTTCTCTTATACTCACCCGAAACCCTATCAGAATTTCGAATTTAAACATTTTCGAACATTTTAACAAAGTGGGCGGATACCACGCCCCTAAATGGAAATAGATTTTTTTCTCATTTTTTTTATGTTTTTCAACCAAAACCTTACAAGAATTCCAAATTTCAACATCCTACGACCGTTTTACGATAGTGGGCGGAAACCACGCCCCTAAATGAAATCAAAATATTTTCCTTATATTTTTCCTTATATTCAACCGAAACCCTGTAATAATTCCGAATTTTAAGATCCTACGACCAGTTTTAGAAAGTGGGCGGATACCACGCCCCCTGAATGAGCAAATTGAAATTTTCGATTTTTTCCTTTGTATGCACCCGAAAACCTACCACCGTACCAAATTTTAAGATTCTGCCATTGTTAGAAGTGCTTCATAATTTTGATGATCAGTGAGTCAGTGAGTCAGTCAGTGAGTCAATTACGGTTTTTGAAATTTTTGTTGTTCAATATCTCAGGAAGTAGTGGTTCAACAAAATTATTTTTTTTACAGGGCCTTTGTGCCCATGAAGTTAATACGTAATTCAAATTTGAAGCTTCTAACTCTATGGGTTCAAAAGTTATGGGGGGTTAAAAATGTGCTTGAGTTCGATCCTGTAAAAAGGGGGTAGTGCTAGAACTTGGCTGGGCACTACCGTGCCCTTTGATTTCGACATTATCTAATGCCATCACCATTGGTCCATACTTTTCGGATAAACCTCCTAATAAAAAACACGCTAGCCACTCGTCATTCACTTTGAAGCCAATAGCATTCAAACGTTGTGCAGCTGTTACGATTGTGTTTACATAAACTTGCATGGATTCACATTCGTCCAGTTTCGTCTGAGACAATTGACGAATTAAACCTATTCGACGAACTCTACCCTTGTCCTCAAAAGCATTTTGTAATTTGTCCCAAACCTCTTTTGCCGTTTTTTCTTCTTGAACGTGAATAAAATTAGTCGGATCAATGGACAAAATCAGAGTCGTTCTGCATTTTGAAATCAGAGAAGCATTCGTTTCGGTACCTTCAACAGATTCCCAAAGTCCTTCATGTTCTAAATACGTTTTTATTACGAACTTCCAACTAACATAATTGTCACGCCCTTTTAGCTTTTCAATCGTGGCCAAAAAATTGCTTGACATAATTACAGTTATATAATGTCTTAATTCTTATTCAAGAGAAAAAACAAAACAACAAAGAATAATATAATAAAAGATATTACTATTTGTACACAACAAATCTTCGGAGTAATTCTTTCTTGCGGTATATGTATTCTTCTTAGCGTCTCCCTGGGCGTTTCCCTGGGCCCATAACCTTTTGAAACAATAATTCAGGGAATTGAATTTAATCTTGAATGTTGAACGTTATAAATTTTATTGAGGAATGAAAAAATATTTATAAACATAAAAAACATAAAAGTATGTTCATACAAAAAACTAAGTTTAAAGTACAGTAGTGAATTACATATTTACAACATCTTCACTACATGCATAGTCGATCTAGCTGACGAAGTTTTGGTCTTTATCTGCTCCAGAGCCGAGGCCTGATCCGAGTTTGCTTGAACAAATTCTTTCACTAATCCCACTTGTTTAACGATGCGATTAAATTGCGCAACCAATGGCTTCAGATATCCTTGTCAATGTTTTTTACTCAGTCTGCTTCCAACTTACATGCCCTCCTCTTCACGTGCCCTAGTTCTATAAAACTGTTCGTTGCTCGGTATGCAGCATATTAGCGTTCTGTCCCTAGCCTGAATTCATCACCTGTCCAGTTGCTCCGGTCTCTGCGACTGCTGGATAAAATGGAGTTAGCATTTGAAGCGTGTCGAATTATTCTCTTCCAAGCCCGGTTATCTGGTTTCGGGCCTAACGCTTTCTTGTTTATCAACCAAGGGCATGTCTAAGGGTCTTTCCGATGCTAACAGAGGGTGGCTCCTTGAGAAAATGGTTCATTGGGGTCCAGGGGTTTTTGTCTAGTTCGAATTTACGAATTAAGTTGCCTCAGGCCTTATGTATGTATGTATGTGTGTTTCAAAGATACTAGTTACGTCATAAAAAACGATCCATTTGGTTCCATTTCCAAAGACCGTTCCAAGAAGGCTATAGAGTCAGTTGCAATAGGTCGAGATGGGTTCAAACGTGACCTTAAAATTGATGAAGAAGAGAAAGTCATCAATTTGAATCTTCAAGGCTCTTACAAGAGTTACAATTCACCAGGTCTGAAGTCATGATAGAATAGGGACCTTTATAAGGTTTCATAGGAGCAGAGAAGGCCTTGCAGGAGATTTTTAGGAGACTCGTGCATCAGTAGTTGCTTGCTTCAGTTCATAAGGCCTGCTTCTTACCGGAGGTGGCGTCCATTAATGCACTCCAGTCTAAGTAGCGTTTGACTATCAAAAGTTGTAACCACTTCCTACACCAACAACCCTCATATGATCAACCCAAAATAATGCCTTCCACTTGTTTCATTTCAGGAATCTTAAAATGCCACTGCGACATCTGTAAGGAGAGCAACAACATTTGCGAAACCGATGGTCTTTGTTTCACTTCCGTTGAACTCAGCAAAGGCGCTGTCACTTACAGTTACAGGTAAGACGAATCATCCCCCATTCCCTTATCATCACACAATTTCTTCACTTTCAATCTTTAATGCTTCGAAAAACAATAAAAAAAAAAAACACAGATGTCTAGATATGTCACAAAGCTTCCCACCCGGTAATTTCATTTGGTGCAACGATGGTAAAAACGGTGGCCCAACAGCCCGACCGGCTGCCAGACGAGGCGGCCATGCCTGTTGTGGCAATCGAAATTTCTGCAATTTAGATATAAAGCCAGCAATTAAGTATTACCCAGAAAATCCTCAACATGGTCTCGATGAAGGTGGGTGGAAAAAACGCAGCAAGTCTCGTCTATCGCCTTCTAACTACGTTTGTTTTGATGATGACTTACCACTGCCAACAAAAACAACAACAAAAATCCCTACTAAAAAAGACAAATCCGTTTTTGCACCAAGCTTATCCTCCCAGTTGGCGCGTTTTTGAGTTTTCTTTTCCCGTCTTTTGTTTGACTTTAACTAAGATTTTGCTGTGATCCCACTCTAAAACAGAATCAACAAAAGTGTTTGACTCCAATAAATAAACAGAAACACTAACATTTGATTTAAGAAACAAGAATGTGTATTTGAAAGACAAAACCATCGAATGGTCTGTGAGATCCGCAGATTTTTCGGATTTTCTTTAATTTTTTTTTAAATTTTGTTAACGACTTTTTTTTTGTTCTTCTTCTAAACAAATTGATAAAAACCAACAAACATTCTATCAACTAGGTGCCTTCCGAAAAAATACGATCTTGAAAGAGCACCGATTGAATGCCTGTCGAATAAGGAGAAAGAGAATGTCTATAAGATCGAGTGTTGTAACACAGACTTCTGCAATCAGAATGACATTTTAAGAGAGGATTTCGGAGGTATAGGATAGAAATTGCATTTTTTTCATCACTTCAAACCAAAAAAACAAAACCAACAAACAATTCTTTGCTACTAAATTCAATGGCGCTAAATTATAGTCCGCTAATGAAAATGTTTAGTGTGATACTAGCTTAAAATGACGTTTCAGACATGACTCAAACGTCATTTTAAGCTAGTGACGTGTATATTTTGGACTGTAATTAAACGATTAACAAATGAAACAAACGATTTAAAGTCGGAAAACCCAGATTGGGAAAAAAACCGACTATAGCACATATATTTTATTCTTTCACTACTGAACTGTATGTTTACAATCTGTACACTAATATATTTAATAAACAATTTTAACTTTACTCTGTACTGTTTCTTTACGATTCTGTATTTTATATAAATATAATTTACTTAACAATCTCTCGACCAATATGCACGACTTACTTCTACGGCTCTGTACAAAAGACTGACTCTTATAAGAAAAAGCAGATTTGGAGTGAAGCTCCGTACTTTACTAATACTATTACAATTTAATAGAATTTGTCTCATTTGAAACTAATATTTATACATTCTATACAAATGCATATCGGTTCGATACATGACGTTTCAGACATGACTCAAACGTCATTTTAAGCTAGTGTTACACTAAATTCTCTTAAAATTGTTCATTAGCGGACTATAATTTTTCGTCAATTTGTTTAATTATTTCTTTTTTTTTTTTAAACACAAACACATTTTTGTTTAGATTAAATTTTGTAATTATTGGTTCCCTTGTAGACACTCTAGCGCACACGATTAATGATTAATTTTTATTTTTCTTATGAAGTTTTTTCCACATGTAGTGCACAAATTTTATTATTTCGTAACACAATAATATTTACTTATTTACACTCTGGAACGATTGTTGAGCTTTTTTCAATTTTTTAAAAATTATTTGGAGTATTGTAGACATGAGCTGCATGAGCTTAAATCTTTTTTTTTTATCTACTATCTCTTTTCCTAACATTTGGTAACGGCACTCGCATAATGTAACTATTCTACCTCGTAGTTTTTAGATTTGCCTGAAAAATTCTAATATTTCTTACAGGAAATTATGCTTTTGAGTAATTTTAGTATTTTTGGTTTTCAGTTGTAGTTCGTGGTGAAATGTATTTTTATGCTAAATTGATAAATCAAGTCCGTGGTTGACTCTTAAAGGGGCTAGCAGCCCCAGAAATGTGCCTAAACTCTTTCCAGGTTTTATTTCTATCATGGCCTTTCACCCTCGGCGTTCTTCCCTTCCGTTGCTAACGATTTCTTTGGATTTATGATATCACAACCTGATTTTGATTCTATAAATGAGAGAAACACTCCACTTTGTCTATAGCTTTTACGGAAATGGTCGAAACTTTGACTCATTTCTATCACGTAATATTGACTAATCTGAAAAAACAGCAAACATTCATCTTCAAATCACAGATTTCCTAGCTGCTAAGAGAATGATCCAGTTCCAAGGCATTCATTATTATCAGTCCTTCGACTTCTTAGTGCGTTGAGCACCTAATTGAGCCTCAATCGGCCGGGGACTCCATCACATTCTAATTGTTCCTTAACCGGCAGGGGACCTTATCCCAGCCTAATTGTGCCTTAACCAGCCGGGGACCTTATCCCAGCCTAATTGTCCCTTAACCAGCCGCGGATCTTACGCCAACCTAATTGCCCCTTTACCATCTGCGGACTCCACGCCAATCTAATTGTGCCTTAACAGGCAGGGGATTCTGTCCCAACAATCCTTAACCGTCAGGGGAGTCTTACTTACCTACTCACTTACTTATGGTGGCGCTACAGTGGCGCTAAGACTAGGACCTCATCCAACAAGCGTCTCCAGCCAGCTCGGTCCCTAGCTAGCTTTCTCCAGTGTCGCACGCCAAGTTGGTTCACGTCCTCTACCACCTGTGTGCTCCACCTGAGTCGCGGTTTTCCCCTTCTGCGACGTCCTTCTGGGTTGAATTCGAAGACTACGAACCGGAGCATTATTACCCATTCGCTCTACGTGACTCAGCCATCTAAGTCGTTGGACCTTAACTTTTCTAGCTAGATCAGTGTCGCCGAACAGCTGGTACAGTTCTGGATTGAATCTTCGTCTCCATTTTCCATTAAGGCATTTACTACTCAATTGCGCTGGTGTTGTTGTCTGAGTTTTCTTGTATTGAGACAAATTTTCAATAATTGCTATAACCGACCTGTCAGAAAAATTATAATGGCCCCTGCCGGTAAGGGTATTCATTTTTAGTCCAACGAAGAAATCAGTCCCAAGGAAAAAAATCTAACGGTGTCAAATCGCATGATCTTGGTAGCCAAATGACGTCGCACAGTGGCCCGTTTTCACTTTTTACCTTGCAAAAATCATAGCTCCTAAACGAAAAAAGATATCGCTTCAATTTTTTTTTTATTTAGCAGGGAATTTCCAAAGCTATGTTTCGTGAAAATTTTAACAAAATATGTTCACAGGGTGTTTCAGAATTAAGTCCCAAAGTTGGAAGTTTTTTCAATGTCATAAAAATTGTTAAAAATGTATCCATAATGGCGAAAAATTTGTTTTTGTGAATGATTAGAGAACAATTAGCTTTGGTATAGCAGGAAAAAGAAAAAAAATATAACACTTGAATAGTCATAAAAGCAAAAAAAAAAAAATTTTTTTTTAAGTTAAAGTTTTTAAGTTTTATAATTTTTGATATGCAACCAATCAAACCATCAATATTTACATTCAAAATCAAACAGGGTGTTTCAGTTTAACTGAAAATTACCATAATTTCAATATTTCAATGAAAAAACAACCCTCAAATTAGAAAAAAGTGTTTTAAAAGTACGAATATGGAAAAAAATAAAGCATAAACGTTAGATTTTTATCTTGTTTTATTCTTAATAATTAACTTATATTATTTCTTGAAAACTATCATCTAAATTCAATGTTGAATCTAATAGATCTAACATTTCTGGGGAGTAGTGTGCTTTCAGATCTTTTTGATTTCTAGCATGCCTTTTGGAAGAAATAAGTGGATCTGATGAGATTGCTAGCATAGTAAACAGGTCTTCATTTTGCCGAATTCTTGAAACCTTGCATGTATTTTGATACCTGTATCTTTTGTAGTCCTTATTTTTGCATTCCTGAGCTTCTTCTGATAATTCCCCAAGTGGAAGTGACTGATACTCCATAATATTTTGACTACGAACCAAAATTTTATGAAGAGTAGGGGTGAGTTGTTTTTCTGGATAAAGTTGTCTTAATAACACTTTTGTTTCTCTTGTATACTCCACAAATTTTACTGTATTAATTTTTTCTCGACAGTTTAAGACATTAAGTATTATTTGAAGCCTTTTAATAATTTCTTCATTGACTCCAGTTATTCGGGCAGCTGCATCCGGTTGTTCAAAGAATCGCCTGGAAGTATTGCCATCATTGGTATTTCCAAACCCAGGCTTAGGTTTATCCACATCAAGCCCAAGTTCTTCATGGAAACGCTTTTGAATATCCTGCTTCCTCTTTTTTTCTAACTCTTTGATTCCAATAGAGCTATCCTCTCCTTCCTTAGCAATCGTATAGCTAAGTTTCAAAATGAATTCCATGCACCTAATTCTAGCATGCAATGGAGAAATCCCATACTCGTAGCTATGTTCGTCCGTAATATCTCCTTCTTTTGAGTTTTTTTGCAAATAGGACATGACCGTGTTGATCTATTTTCCGTTAGTTCATTTAAAACTTTCCCATCAATCATAGTTAAAAAGAACTCGTGTTTAACTATTAATGTTACTTCTTCATTCACTTTATAAGCTGTTGGTTGAATATTTAATATTTGATTCCGGATATCGTTGACTGTCATATTTTTTTTTTAGCTATTCCACTCATTGCACTTATTTAAATACCTAAATTAAGTCATGCAATTCCAAAATAAAGGTTGCGACAAAAAGATTAATTATATTCTTTTCATATGAAAAAAACTAAAAAAAATGAATAATCACTGACTTGAACCAATTAAATTGCCATAACTCGGCTTTATGCAACTTTACGCAGCTGAGTTTTTGAGGACATGTTAAGGAATATGTGGGCATTCATCCCTCACTTAGTTTGGTTTGACGGGTTTTGACGTTTTTTATATGAGCCAAGTTAAAATTCAAAAATAGGTGCAAAAAGTGATTTTTTTTTTTCATTAAAAAAAAGATATGCATTTTTGTTTTTTTTCTTTGTTTCCAAAATTTGATTAAAATAATGTCAAACTTTTCAACAAAAAAAAAATAAATGGATTTACTTGCACCGTTTTTCTAATATTCAAGTTTGAAGTGCAACAAAAAACAAAAAAAAAATGTATTTTTTTTTTTTAAATATTTTCTGACTTTGATCGGCTCCTCAAGCCAAACCGTTCATCTAATATTTTTTTGTTTTTGGATTCTTACACTTTAAACAATTCTAAACAAAATGTGATTTTTACTTTTTCAAAATAAAATCACGCGAAAAATGATTATTGCCACGTTCCTCGCCTAAACGGGCCACTGTGCGTCGTCAAAACGTTAAATTACGCGACCAGGATACTTCTCACGAAATAAAGCCATAATTGGCCGTGTTGTGTGGCTGCTTGATTCCAAATTCGCTGCTTCCATGCCGATTTCTGCTTTCCTAATGTGTACGTATTTTCTTTGTGCTGCAAGGAGATCAACTGCTATGACACCTGCGACTACTAAAACTGCTGGCTTCGACACAGTGCGGTACGCACTCGCTATACGAAGTGCATCGAACCTTTGTACTGATGCCAACTGCTTTCGGTACTTTTCTTGCTTAAGTGCGTCCGCCCAAAAATCACTTCCATACAAAATAATGGAATGTGTTATCGCCATTAGAAGTTTCCGTTTGTTTGCGATGGGTCCACCAACAAATCTGCCGGGAAAGATGGCCTATGGCTTTGGATGTATGTTCTGCTTCTGCTGCCATGCATATCTGATCCCAAAAGATGAGCCTCGTATCGAGCTTTATACCCAGGTATTTTACTGAGTTTTTGCTCCTTATAACCTCATTTTCGATGTTGAAATTCGATAACCGTGGGAATTCGTTTTTTTTTTGTTAAGAGTTCCACTTCGGTCCAGTCAGAGGCAGACCATGCTCCTTCATCCATAAGTTTGTCCTTCGTATCACTTGATTTAGTTTCTTCTGTGCACTTTCAGTGCAGTTATTACCGCAGCAACGTTATCTGCATAGCATATCCAACTAAAAACGAATCTTCCGACATCTCCATACAGAAGATGTCATTATAGGAGATATTCCAGAGATCTGGTCTAATAATTGAGCCCTGTGCTGCTCCGGCTGTGATATCCTCTCATCTTATTCCTTCTGTGGTTCATTCCTTGTGTCATGCTGTACTAGTGTCCGACCAAAGGTCGATTTTCCGCCGAAGCCGAATATTAGGCCAACTGAAAACCTTCTGCCAATTTTATAAAGTGAAGAATTCTCATTTCGAATAAAATAAAAGTACAAACGATGTGGTAAAATGTGTCAGGCAATTTAAAGAATTCAAAAATGGAAAGTTTTTTCCGCGCCTACTACGATGTTACACTAATAAACACAAACTTGTGTATCCAACAATTTCAAAAATTCAAAAAATTAATTTTTTTTCGGCGCCTACTATGATGCTCGACATAATAGAATATTCAAACTCAGCTTAATACAAATATTTTTCTTGTTAAGTATGTTGGCACGTCTTTATGTAAATTTCTTTACTAGCAAATAACCATTCTGACAACTTTTCCCCTTGTGACTAATCAATTGAAATAAGAAAACTAAGCAAGCTCGACACAAAAATTTCCCACCTTTTATGTGCAAACCAAATTGTATGATAAATCACCTTACAAACAAATAAACAAAAACAAATTGAAATAAGAAATTCGATAAACAAATACTCTTCTACATAATCATAGATGTCTACCCTCAGAAAACCTCTTAAATCCAGCATGGTGCCATGAAAGCAACTCGGCCTTTCTAATTGAATGTTGTGCTAATGATTATTGTAATACAAAAGCCAATTTTAAAGGAACGATACCAGGTGAGCACTCTGGATGGATTTGAAAAATAACCAGATAAGAATATTGATACAGTGCGCAGATAAAAAGATAAAAAAAAAACATGATCTATGTTAAATGTTCTACATTAAGTGTCTTTCCCTCCAGTTGAATACACTCTGCAACATTTGAATGTTGCCAAGAAATTTTTCTTTTATTTTATTATAATTTTTTTTTGTTCTAATGTAAACTACCCCTCAATGTTCGAAACGTCAAACATCATCGACTCATGTTCGAATATAAAACGTCATCGATGGTGTTTGACGTTTGCGACGGAGAGTTCTTTCTTTTTTTTTCGAAATATAAATTAGTCTTATTCTTTCTTTTGTACCGACAAGAACCATTGTTAAAATAAAACTTAGACTTTAATAAAATAAAACTTAAGAAAATTAGACTTTAATAATTTTAAACATAAAAATTATGCTACGACTTAAAAGTAACAAGAATTTAGAGTTTGAAGAATTCCAAACAAGAATCTATTTTACAGTCGAACAAAGCCTCAATCAAATGATGCGGAGTGTACATCCCCATGTTCTAAATACAAAACAAGAACAGATTTTGCATCATTGGCCCTATTCACACCAGACAAAAACAAAAAAACATCTCAAGGAAAATTTTTATGAAAAAAGATACATCTTCGTCGCCGTGTTGTCTAGTCTGTCTTATCATTTTGTCCTTCTTTGGTATCATTTTTATTTTTTTGTCTAAGAAATGCTCATGCGGTTATTCTCCTGTGGATGGAATGGATAAAAAGGAGCAGGTTCATCTACATAAATATTTCTGTGTACGTGTAAAAGTTTGTGTTTCATCTGAATGTTCCTCCTATAAGTTTTTTTTTGTCACTCAAACGCGCGTTAACCTTTCGACATTATCTCCGTCTATAATTTCAAAGTTTAAGGATTGATGGATGCGATAAATTCTCCTTTGAGATAGGCACCTATTTGTAAGCAGAAAGGAAGATTTGTGTCCTTTGACGATGAGAGCTTCCTTTACAGTTAAAAACTTCTAGAAAAAACCCACAGCCCCATACTTTTTTCTTCTTTTGTTTTGTCTGTTTGAGATTTAAATCAATACTTCTGTCTGGGAACAGGTTGTTGTTGATTCAGTTTTTAGGTCGGTAGACATTGGAGTTTCTGCTTTTTGTGTGTGTGTGTGAGTGTGTTAGTTCATTCTTCTTTTATTCGAATGGAAAGGAAGCATGGACGATGAAAAATTGACCTACTAATGTTTCTGGGAAAAATTTCTAAAGAAGGGTGAGAAACGAAAAGCACTTTTATCAAGGTGCCTCAAAAGGAAGTCGAGTGCAAAAGCTTTGGCGATAGAATTATTGTCTACGGTCGGGTTAAGACTGAGAACTTTGAGGGATGAAACATGAAAAAAAGAGGATTCTTCAAAATGGAATTGTCTGCACTTGGGACTTGGGAGAGGGGAAATTTCGCGAAGTTTTTAACGATTTTAAAAGCCTGTAAACCGTTTGAAGAAAGGCTTTGACATTTTTTTTTCTGTTTCGCTTAAAACGCTCTCTTGAATACCTTCATTAAGATGCCTTCGACGGATAAAATGTTTACATGACCAAAGGCAGCAAATACTGCAGTAAGAATTTTTGGTGTTTTGGAAAAAATATGAAGAATTCTTCTTCTTCCTCGGTCCCTACGCTCGTTGACAATGACAATGACACTCCAGATGTTAGCTCTCTGGCGAAAGCTAATCTGTTTGCTAGGCAGTTCGCCTACAACTCTGCCTGAGAGTGTCATGACTCCTGCAGCTCTTGAGCGTGTCAATGATTCCATGGGACAAATCTTCTTCCGCACTCGTGCTTTGGCGAGAGTCCTAAAGGATGGTGTTCTTCCATTCTGGCAAAACCCTTCCGTAAGCTTTTCCATCTATCTTATTTTTCTGGGCTCGTTCCGAGTAATTGGAAAACAGCATTTGTCCAGCCAATTCCAAAAAAAGGCGAATCTTCTTCTCCCTCCAATTATCTTCCATTTTCATCAATGATCTCTTGTCTGTAACTTCTAATCCAAAATGGAGCCCAAAGAATGATCACTGCGTCATTCCATTCGTTACGTTTCGCGTCTCTCTCGGTTCTATCGTTACCTCTACGGTAAGTGCTCTAGAGAAATAGCCAGTTGCATTCCTCTCTTCAAACAATCCGCCCGAAATACTCGTGCTTCTAGGATTGCCCATCAGTTTACCCTCAAGTTTAACTTCGGACGTACCTTCCAGTATAGAGAATCGTTCTTTAGCCGAACTAAGCGAATGTGGAACTCCCTTCCACACTCTGTCTTTCCAAATCTACATGAGATTGATAAGTTGCACTTCTTGCAATCATGTTTAGGTGATGCAAGTCAATTTTTACAAAATCTCTCAATTGAGGCTGCAAGTTATTAGGCGGCATGGAATTTGTTGATAGAGCGATATGACCACAAGCGTATTTTGGTCCACATCCAGATGCAGACGCTTTTTGGCCAACCATCTTTAACACGTGAAACTATTACAGGGTTGAAAGACCTCTTGTATACTACAAGAGAGTGTGTTCTAGCGCTCGAAAACATGAATGTGCCTGTTTCTAGCTGGGATACAATACTAATTGGGTTCATGCACCAAAAACTTCCGAATTCTAGTCAACGACTATGGGAAGAGAAATTAGGAAATCGAAAAGATTTACCAAATTTTAATGACATTTTTTTCTTAGAGACACGCTTCCGGACTTTCGAGGTTTTAGATCAACAAGAACATGCTTCGGTGTCTCGGAACAAACAAGCTGTTTCAAAATCACGTTTCCAAGTAAACCAACCGAAGTTGCTTCTTTCATTCTAAGCAAGTCGTCCAACAACCATCCAACAAACCAACAGCCACAAATAACACTGCAGAACAACTCGTCTGCAGATTATGCAACAACGGTAAGCATAACTTGCGGAAATGCCAAAGTTTTTTGAATATGAACGTCATGCAGAGAAGAGACATTGTTCGCCAGTTCCAAGTTTGCGAAAACTGCTTGTATTACGGCCATCTGGTTCAAACATGTTAAAGTGTCACCCTATGTTCTTTTTGCCAACAAAGACATCATTCCTTGTTGCACATGTACAACAATCAATCGAGCAGCATGCATGCACTACAACAACCTACAGGATTACAACATCAGTGTTGTGGTAGAAACGCATTTGCGGTTTCCGTGAATCCAAATGCGCCTGAGTTCCAGCCAACAACGACCGAACAACACCTCCATCCAACTGTCACAACATTTTAACTGTCACACGTCCCATGGTGACCGCAGCTTTGCACACCAGGTTCTTTTAGCCGCAGCTGTTGTGAAGGCACGAGCAGCAGACGGCAAACTACATGTCTTACGAGCAATCATTGACTCAAGCTAGAAAAACGATGTACTATTGCACAGGTATCAGGGTTAGGGTTGGTCAGCAGCAGCAAAGCTCCGTCGAAGTACGATTTGCTTCCCGCCATTCGACTTTCGAGACTTGTTCAGGCTCTGGTTTTCAAGTCGTTGACTGGGCATCTTCCGACCCGCCGAGTGGTACCTGATAATTGGGATAATATTAAGAATCTTAAACTAGCAGATCCTCATCTCTTCGAGCCCGGTCCCATCGATTTGCTTTTGCGAAGCGATGTTTGTGCCGAAATATTTCTTCCTGAAATAAGAAGGTCAAATGATGATATCGGTCCTATCGCACAAAACACACATCTTGGGTGAATAGGAAAAATTCCAGCTGTTTCTCCTCAGCAAATTCGAAGTTTTGTCCAGATTTGATTTGAACTCTCAATTAGAAAGGTTTAGGGAGATAGAAGAAATACCATCCCAGACACAAGATACCGAGGATAATATCGCGTGTGAAGAATACTTTAAATTGCATAACAAGCGCCTACGTGGTGGGCGGTATAAAGTGGCACTGCCTTTCAAAGAAAACAGTCTTCCAGTAATGCGATTGAGTCGACAAAGCGCTTTCCGACGATTTCTCCATCTCGAGAAGAAGCTCGATTCTGATCCTAAGCTTTGTGCTGATTACACGAAATGCGATGGCAATATCCACGTGAATCTTATTCTGTCAAAAACCAATGTACACTGGTAACTCCTTTCCATCTTCCTAAAGCACTCACTGTGTCTCTGGCATAATAAGGGTATAAAAACCCGTAATAAATCTATAAGCGATGATTGTCAATTAGAAAATGTTTGAACGACATAATTTGCATTGCTTATCCAAAACTATGGAAAAATTGAACGATTTTCTGTGTTTTCTATTTTTATCAATTTCAGTTTATTTACTTTCTGATATGCTTTATTGAAAATAGGCAGTAAACCAACATTGTTATGGAAATATTGTAAATAAGATAAGAATAGTTCTACAAATTCTATTTTTGGATTTTTTTTGTGATATGATAATATGACTGTTGCTGTAGGTACTTTTGGTTGTCAACAAAAAATACGAATCGAATGTTTTTTGTTTCCCCGCAAATAAACC
Organism: Sphaerophoria taeniata; assembly: GCA_943590905.1. Taxonomy (NCBI): domain Eukaryota; kingdom Metazoa; phylum Arthropoda; class Insecta; order Diptera; family Syrphidae; genus Sphaerophoria; species Sphaerophoria taeniata. Next base: position 4,634,255 of record OX016540.1, read on the forward strand.
TTTTTATTGGATTCGAACGCGTATTGCCACTTTACGAAAAAACAAGGGCGTAGAGGAATTTCGTGGGTTTATGTTGGTAGAAAAATTAAATGAAGAGAAGAAGTATGACATTTCTAGAATTTCTTATGAATAAAGAATAAAGATTAAAGGTGATCATAACAACCTGTTGGCCGGAGTCGGAATACCCTTTTCATTAGAACGAAACTATGTGTGCAAGTAGCTCAAATAAATTTTCCAGACACTCGGGCGTATGCTTACTATTTTTTTTTAACTGTTTATTCACAAAAAAAATAAATAAATGTTGCCACCTTTTTTTAAATTAATTTTTAGAAAAGTGTTTTTTAAAATAATTAAACCGCCTTTCCTTCTTCTTGCTGGTGTGATTCAGTGCTGCAGTGCTTTTTTCAATACCCTTTATATGTCAAGAGCACAATGCGTGCATCAGGAAAAGTTGTGAACATGGGACTTGTCATAATGGCATTAAAAAGTTGATAGGTTAAACGTGGAGGTGAATCAACATGAGGGAAATTTAAAGTCAGGGTAGCCGTTGAGTTTTATTTGGCTAGGAGTAACTGCACTAAATAGGAGGAAGCAGTTTCCATGGTTGTATTTTTGCACGAGGGTCTAAACCATCTAAGACCCTCATCCTTCGGCAACACGCCCTTCCCCTCTATAAGACTACGGTACCCAGGTTCTTTTCTGAACCCCTTTTTTTGTTTATTTTAGCATTTTAAACGTAAAAACGTCCAGTGCTGCGGCTACAAGAACCCTTCTCCGTCAAGTAAGCCTTCAGCAAAGCAAGCATGCCGCGTAGCCGTAGCCTGGATACCCTGGAATGGCTTTATGGTTCTATACTACTAAGGTCGTTTAGATGTTATAATTTGGAGGAAGGGAACACCGGTTCCGTTACAGCCTCAACCAACAGTGGCCGCCAGATAGCTCGGTCATTAGTTCCGATTTTCTTCATTTTTGCACTCTAAGTTGATTGAAGTCCTCTTCCACTTGGGTGCGCCACCTAAGTCGCGATCTTCTTCTACTTCTTCGTCCCTCGAGGATAGTGTCGAAGACTTTCCGGACCGGAGCATTGATCAGGAAAAGTAGAGAGGTTTAAAAGGAGAGGTCGGTGTACTTTAGTTTTGAGTTTCTGAACATTGCAATGATTAGGGAGTGTGGAAGAACGTTCAACATTCGCGTAGTACAGCTGATGAACGATTCTCCGTAGATTATAATACGTCCGAAGTTGGGCTCGCGGGCAAACTGATGAGTAGTCCTAGAAATGACACAAAACGTTACGACGGACGGTGTTCCAACTAAATACATGAGTCAGTGACGTCTCTATCACAAACCATTCTAAGTGCCCTTTTTTGGATACCATCCGCGAGCGGCGCAGGGTCATAAGTCCACAGGCCAAAAGTCCATAATGGACTTTTGACCCACTCTGGTGGGTTACAAGTACAAGTCCACAAATCAATTATGGAATTCTTTTATTTTCACACCCCAAATTGATTCTCTTATGGGCTAATTTTTGTTCGCTGGCTTCACTCGCTCGCAATTAGTACGGAGGTACAAAACAGGGTTTTGGTCAAAATTCTGTATGTGCCGAAATTTGAATTCCAAAATTCTGTATTTTATAATTCTGTAAATTCAAAATTCTGTAAGTATAAAAGTCTGTATTCCAAAATTCGGTAAATTATAAAAGAAAAATTGTTTTGATAATGAAAAAAGTGCGCACAACAATTTTTCTTTTATTATTTACAGAATTTTGGAGTACAGATTTTTGATTTTCTTCTTTGTAGAACTTTGTAGAAGTTCAGTTCCCAATTGTTACGTAACGGACCTCTACCCAACTAATTTGCATATGATTTACATAAATGATATCTAACACATTTTGCGCTCGATAGCTAAAGTAAAGTAAGTTAATCGTGAAATAAATTTAAGTCAGAAAAATGACCAGTATTAAATTTTTATAATTGAATAATACCTACTGTTTCTTATTTTGTAAATTGAATCAGAACAAAAACATAAAATGTAAAAAAAGAGCCAAGTTCTCTTATGTGCAAACAACACTGTGGAAAAAGTCAGCCACCAAAAGTAATGAGATCTAAAAGAACGCCAAGTTCTTACATGTAATAAAAGTGCTATATTGAATATTTTAAATCGTAGAAGATAATACAACAAAATTAAAAGAAAATAGAAAATAGTTTGCATGAAAATTTACAAGTTCACTTGGCAAGTTTTCGTTTGAAGCGTGACTAGTAACATTTTAAAACTTGAACAGTGAACTTGTAAATTTTCATCCAAACTATTTTCTATTTTCTTTTAATTTTGTTGTATTATCTTCTACGATTTAAAATATTCAATATAGCACTTTTATTACATGTAAGAACTTGGCGTTCTTTTAGATCTCATTACTTTTGGTGGCTGACTTTTTCCACAGTGTTGTTTGCACATAAGAGAACTTGGCTCTTTTTTTACATTTTATGTTTTTGTTCTGATTTCACATCTTTTTGCAAAGTTTTTTATGGAAGCATGACCCTTGAAATAACTTAGTAAGCTAGCAATTTGCTAACTTTAACACTCTAATTGCTCTGCCAATTTATAAATAAATAATAGGTAGGTTAGGTTCGGCTGTCTAGATGTCACATTAAGACCCCAAGGGTCCATTGCGAAACCACTAAAGAAAGTTACTCATGGAGTTTTATGAAGTCCAACAAACCAAAATTCTAAATTTCAACATCCTATGACCATTTTAAGAAAGTGGGCGGCAGCCACGCCCATTAAATGAAACTGCATTTTTATACTTATATTTTCTCTTATACTCAACCGAAACCCTATCAGAATTTCGATTTGAAACGTTTTCGACCATTTTAAGAAAGTGGGCGGATACCACGCCCCTAAACGGAAATAAATTTTTTTCTCATTTTTTTCATGTTATTCAACCAAAACCTTGAAAGAATTTCAAATTTCAAGATCCTACGACCAGTTGTAGAAAGTGGGCGGATACCACGCCCCCTGAATGAGCAAATTGAAATTTTCGATTTTTTCCTTTGTATACACCCGAAAACCTAACATTGTCCCAAATTTCAAGATTCTGCTATTGTTAGAAGTGCTTCATAATTTTGATGATCAGTCAGTCAGTCAATTACGGTTTTTGAAATTTTTACTGTTCAATATCTCAGGAACTAGTGGTTCTACAAAATTTTGTTTCTCACAGGGCCTTTGTGTCCATGAAGTTAATACGTAATTCAAATTTGAAGCTTCTAACTCTATGGGTTCAAAAGTTTTGGGGGGTTAAAAATGTGCTTGAGTTCGATCCTGTAAAAAGGGAGTAGTGCTAGAACTTGGCTGGGCACTACCGTGCCCTTTGATACAAATTGTTCAACATGCAATTAAAAAAATTGCTTATAACTGTGAGTTAAATGTTGAAATTCGGAATTACAGAATTTCTAAAAGCAGAATAGTGGGTTTTGCAGAATTTCGATCAACAATTGGTCCCATTCACATATTTTTGATACACATTCATCATCAGTAAAAACCCAAAAAAGTTGTATTTCTTTCTGTTTTTCTTACAATAATAAGAAAATCAGTTTGGGTCAGAAGTCCATTATGGACTTTTGGCCTGTGGACTTATGACCCTGCGCCTCCATGAGCATCAAGTATGTGACTGCAGCACGAGCCAAAAGAAGGGAGTCGTACCTATACTCAAGCTTTGGATGGATATAAGTTTAAAAGGTAGTAGTTAGGTCGGACGGGGACAAGAAGGACAAGAAACCCAAACATCTTCCGGCATTTTTGGCGACATCGCATATGTGATCGTTCCACAAAAAGTTCTCAGTGATGCACATACCGAGAATCTCGAGATGTTCAGTCGCATTGTTACAAGTGTTACTCATGGACAGTTGCGACAAGGGTGGATCTCTTTTCAACAATACAAGACAGCATTGGGTTTTCGAAGCATTAAACTTTAATCGGATTTGTCATCTCTACTGTACAAGTGTACAATGCTGTTTAAATCAGAGTTTAATGAGCTTATCATATTTTGCCGTTGCAGTTCCATATCCGTTGATAAGAGGTTTGAGTCTGGGAACGAATATGAAAAGCCAGGGGTACTATTGTCATACTTGTGGGTACTATATGGCGCTCCAAAGACTCAAAACAGATCTCATATTAGCTCCCTAATATGCGTCTATGCGGGACAATGTCTTATAGACAGACACGCAATACGACTTGGCGTGGCCTCAAATATTTTCTGCAGGAGCTGTATGAACGAAGAAGAAGAGCAAACAATCATTCATCTTCTCTGCACATGCCCTGCTCTTTCCTTAAGACGCAAACTTTACCTCGGAGAATATTTCTATGAATTAGCTAAAAAGGATATTAAATACCTTCTTTGCTTTATAATAAGCTCAAAACGGTTCGACTAGTAAGAAGTAAATCCTCTGGTTTATTTGGCATCACAATGGGCCTTTTCTTCTGGCCTCGGTGTGTGGATCCTGTATCCGCAGCCTCTTAACCCTATAACCTAGAGACAAAACGGAGCCCTAGGGCACACCAGCATTTATATTGTAGTTTTCAGACTTGCAATACAATATTGGACGGTTCGAAAGCATGTTTCTAATCTAACGAAGGAGGGATTTGTCAAGACTTAAAGCACGCATTTTTGATAAGAGAGGAAGATGCCAGACTATCAAATGCCTTTGAAATATCAAGTGCAACAATCTTACTTTCTCCAAAACGATGTAAAGACTTGTTTCACGTTTAGGTGAGAAATATTTCTTGAACTGATAGTTTATCAGCGTTTCCATGACCTTTAAACAACCAGCTCCCACTGACACGCCCCTTTTTTTGTTATCATCAATTTATATTAAACTTGTAGGAGTTGCAGAATTTGTTCAAAGAGTACAGAACTCGTAAGTAATTTTAAGGGTTGTTTTCTAGTAGAATTGAGGGTGGTTACTTTTTTATAATTTATTGTTGGTCGTTTAACGCCACTTGGCGTCATGTTGATCTTCAAAAAATAATCTAACCGAAATGTATCCGCAGTGTTGTTGAATTTTGTAAAATTTGTATAAAGGAGAATGGGCAAAAATGTATGGAAGCTGGCCTACGAACCAACAATAACTTTTTTCCCACAGTGATTTGGGACTTCTTGCCAAGACAAAAGTTAAAGTCCTCAAAAAAAACCTTTCAATTGATATACATCATGTCGTTATTGGGTCAAAGGTCAAGGTGAAAATAAGAAATCACTTATTACTTGTGAATGAATTTATTGTGCAATAACTTTTTCCACACAGCAATTTGGGACTTACTGCCATAGAAAAAGTTAAAGAAGACAAAAAAACCTTTCCATTGATATATAGCATGTTGTTATTGGTTCGTAGGCCAAAATGCCCATTCTCCTTTCATGTAAATGTTTGTACTTTTTAACCTGGCTGTCGGAAACTAAAAATAAACTGCACGCTTCTTATAACTAACCTGCATGCTGTGTTGGACAATAAAACCATTTGCTTCTGTGTTTGTGTTATGCTTTTTTATACTTTTCCCCTACACACTCAATAATGTTTGCTTTTTTACAAAGTTTTGTCCCGCTTGTCCTACACATTTCCTTCCAAATTGATATTTATGAAACAATTTTTGTTTAGAAGTCATTGCTGAGCCACGCATAAGCCAATGGCAACTAGTGTTTGTGATTTTTGGAGCAACACTGCTCGCCTGCCTGTCAATTTTCTTGACATGGTGCTTCTATCAAAAACGCAAACGATCGGCCAGCGGTCGGCCATTTGCAGTCGAAGACTCTGCCTACGATCCGATTTTGAATGGCACCACAATTCAGGATATTATTGAGATGACAACATCGGGATCTGGTTCTGGTGAGTTAGTCGTTTTGATTCGAGTTGTGTGTGTCACCATAAAAGTTCTTCTTTAGCCGGTCTTCCGCTGCTGGTACAGCGTTCAATCGCCAGACAAATCCAACTGCATTGTGTCATTGGCAAGGGTCGTTTCGGTGAGGTATGGCGCGGTCGTTGGCGCGGCGAGAATGTCGCTGTAAAGATATTCTCTAGCCGAGAAGAATGCTCATGGTTCCGAGAAGCCGAAATCTATCAGACTGTTATGTTGCGACATAAAAATATTTTAGGATTTATCGCAGCCGACAATAAAGGTAAGTTCTGTTAGTGTTCGTCTCTACAATCACTCATTTGTTTAAATTGTTTTTAAAGATAATGGAACTTGGACACAACTCTGGCTGGTCACCGACTACCACGAGAACGGTTCCCTCTTCGACTATCTGACCTCACACACCGTCGACACCAAGACAATGCTCGGCATGGCCCTGTCTATAGCCACTGGTCTGGCTCACTTGCATATGGACATCGTTGGAACCCGTGGCAAACCGGCCATCGCTCATCGTGACTTGAAATCAAAGAACATTTTGGTCAAGACAAATCTGACATGTGCCATTGGCGATTTGGGCCTGGCTGTTCGTCACGTTGACAAAGACGATTCGGTGGACATCCCGTCGAACCATCGAGTCGGCACCAAACGCTACATGGCACCCGAAGTGCTAGACGATAGTATTAATACACAGCATTTCGATTCGTTCAAACGCGCCGATGTGTATGCCTTCGGACTGATATTGTGGGAGGTGGGACGTCGATGTAACATCGGTATGATATACGACGAGTATCAGTTGCCGTACTATGATGTCGTCCAGCCAGATCCTAGCATCGATGAGATGAAGAAGGTTTGTTGTTGTTTCTCTTTAAAATTTAACAGTAATGCAAAAGTGACCCCGCTTTCAGGTTGTTTGCACGGACAAAATGCGCCCGAACATACCAAATCGATGGCACGCATCCGAGGTGCTACACAGCATGGCAAAAGTGATGAAAGAATGCTGGTATCCGAATCCAGCGGCGCGCCTAACAGCGCTACGAATCAAGAAAACACTCGCAAACATCAGTGCCGAAGAGAAAGTCTAAAACACACAAAACTTTCATCATTCAGGTATAAAATATTGAAAAACACACAACTTTTAATGTAAATCCATTGTAAATACTAAAAACAAAAACAACAATGTTAGCTTAAGCAGAGAATCGAGAGAGAGCACTATGAAAGAGAGAGAACGGATATAGATTATAAAGGGTTTTTCAATAAGGGCGGGTAGATGTGATTCGAAGCCCAGTCAGCGAACAAACGGCCTTGTCTATGGTCATGAACTTTGAGCTTCTGGGTCAGTTGGATCTTGTACGTCTGTAGGCCCAAGGCCCAAGTTAAGTCGACGGCAAGGAATAGACTGCTTCGGCTTCTGCTGTACACTTTCACGGACCGTGGCGATGTTCTCGGCCGATATTGCGTTCCTTGAACGTACGGGTGTTGACTGATTGTTAACTGAACCGTTCGTCTCAAATTTGGCCACCAAACTTTGAAGATTCGACTGTGAAGTGATATGTAAAAAACATTCAAAAAACCACGTCTATTCCGTTTTACTTCTTTATTAAATCTGTCTTTAATTTTCCTTATGCGGCTATGCCGCTAACTCAAAATTCTCCCGCACTCGCAGAGTGTGGTTTCCAATGACGGGCGAATAAGTTACTCGTGGACGATCGGAATGTGCTATTTCAGCAGCATTGTTTGTTCGTATGGTTTCCGATGACCAACAGCTTATTTTCGAATTATTTGTTTGCTGATATTGATGTTGTTAGTTCGCTTGCTGAGTAACCACTGAAATTGCTTGCTCGGTTGCTTGCTGGGTATCGACTGAGACGAAACAACGAAACTTATTTACAAGGTGAATTTCGTAAACAGCGTTGCCAGCATCCGCATCTCAACTGAATAATAAACAAAAGACTTGACAGATGTCACGAAAAAAAAATGGCCGCCAGGGGGCGCCAAAATCTACCCGCGCCGATTGAAAAACCCTTTACACGAGTGTAATTTTTAAACAAAAATTAATTTAAAGATTTAAAGTAAAACAAAAAACAAAAAAACAATATTTATATACACAAACAATTGCATAATTTTATAACAATTCTATTATACAAAGGAAAAACATAGTTTTTAGTTACTTAAGCAGAGTACACATAGCATCCTGAACTATTTGACTTTTAAGTAGATCGTAAGTTGTACTTTAAGTTCTTTTTGTATTTTTAAAATTAAAATTAAGATTTTAATCGATTTTACAACTTGAAATCCTATGTAAAAAATGTCTTTGTTTTAAAAATCTTATTCTAGAGACGTTCCTTTCCTTTTTTGTGTTTTTCGTTTGATTTTTCGAAGAATATTCAACTTCCCTCTCAGGTCTATCAAATAATCATTAAATTTAAAAATAATCAAATTCAATATATTTAATTTTAACTTTAATACTTTGTAAGGATTTAAAATTATTAATTTAAGCTAAAGGGGATTTTTGAACTGACATTTTTGTGTGTGCGCCGAAAGGGTGAAAAATTGTATGTTTAGGAAGTGAAGAGAAAGTATTAAGAAGTTATGGTGGAGTTACAGTCCAGGTCGGATCAGGACCTCATCCAACAAGCGTCTCCAGCCAGCTCGGTCAGCCAGTATCGCACGCCAAGTTGGTTCAGGTCCTCTACCACCTGCGTGCTACACCTGAGTCGATTCGAAGACTCTACGGACCGAAAAATTATTTTCCTTTCGCTCTACGTGACCCAGCCATATTTTCTGGCTAGGTCAGTGTCGCTGAACAGCTCGCACAGTTCTTGATTGAATCTTCGTTTCCATTTATGCAGACTGGACCAAAAATCAGTCGAAGAATTTTTCTCTCGAAGCAGCCCAAAGCGATTTCATCCGATGTTGTCATGGTCCATGTCTCTGCACCACACATTAGAACCGGGATGATGAGGGTTTTTGCACAGTGACAATTTAGTTGCTCGAGAGAGGACTTTAGTATTTAATTGCCTTCTAAGTCCAAAGAAGCAGCAATTGGCAAGATTCTTCGTTTGATTTCAGCGCCGGATTCTTCGATTCCGTCTACTTACTTAACCGAATCACAATCCATGAAGGATTGCAGCCTTCCATCGGGAACGGTACCTCGCATGCACTCTCCAGTCGCCGAAACCAAGGGCTCTGGCATCCGCAATCACTTTTACCGTAGGTTCGGTCTTCCTTGCCGTCTCGAACCTGGGGGCTGCGATGAGAAGACATTCTTGGCTGGAGCGTTGTCGTCCATTTGCCCGATTTGGCCGAGTCGTCTTTTCTTGGCCTTCTCGACCACATCTTGGTACAGCTCGTACAGTTCGCGGTTGAACCTTCTTCTCCATTCGTCATTGTCGCATACGGGACTGAAAATACGTCGAAGAATTTTTCAAAAGTGCCCAGTATCATTTCCCCACTGAGGTGTCGTTTGTGGGATTGATCTTTGTTCCAAGGTAGGTGAACTCCTTAGCTACCTCGAAATTGCTTCTACCAACAGTGACGAGCATGTACTTTTTTTGTCCTCCTTCCAACGAGTTTCGCCTGTTCTTCATCGCTCTGAAGGCCTCAAGCACATCTCTCTTGTATCGATCAATGATGTCTATGTCGTCCGCATAGCCTAGGAGCTGGGTGGATTTGTTGAAGATTGATGATAGTGTTTTCCGTGCTCACATCTGCTATCTGCTCCAGGACTATGTTGAAGAAATCACATGACAGCGCATCTCCTTGTGTAAACCCTGCGCATGATTGGAACAACTCGGATGAGCTGTTACCCATTTGCACACTGCACTGCATATTGTTTAGCGTCATGCGGCACAGCTGGATCAGTTTGTTCGGGATCCCGAATTCAGACATCGCCATCATAAGCTCTTGGCGGTCGGTGGATGCTATCATAATCAACTTTGAAGACTTGAAAATTGTTGGTCTTTTCCAGGATTTACATCAGTGTGAATATTTGGTCTATCGTTGTTCTGCCTTGCCTGAAGTCACACTGGTACGTGCCGATTATTTTGTTGCAGAACGGTTTAAGACACGCACAGAGTACGTTGGATAGGATTTTGTATGCAACATTAAGCAGAGCTATGCCTCGGTAGTTTTTGCATGACATAGGATCGCCTTTTTGGTAGATGGGGCTTATGGAGCTTATCGACCAGTCAGTGGGCATGCACTCTTCCTCCCACACTTTGTTGATGATTTTGTGCATGCGGTTCACCAAAACACCTCCTCCATATTTAAAGAGTTGCGGGCTCCTTTGGTGCCGTCGGGATCATTGCTGGTATGCGTGCCCCAGCCTCACGCTCGTCGGAGGGAGTGAATCCTTGATCCCTATCAGAGCCTGCAGATAAAAAAAAAACATACCAGTCTTTGCGTCGTAGTTGTTTTGACGCTCGAGAAATCTCTTGTCTTCACCCACCCTGCCATGGTTGCTACTCTCGCCTTAGCAACCCCTTTTCTTACCATCATTCACCTTTCCTTCATTGACCTCTCTTTAAACCTGCCAATCCTCATCCTTTATCCTTTAATTCAAAGATCCTGGTGGACTTGTTATTTTTTTAGCTTTTGGATGGCTCGTTCTACCTTTTCTGTGCTGGGGGCTGGGACCGGCTGTTCATTGGCTGGTCTCGCTTCTCTTTCGTCATTGGCTCGCTCGACATTATGCGCATTCAGCAGCTGTTGGAAGTGCTGCTTGAAAACACCTACAATTCCCGGTGCTTCGGTGGCTAGGTTTCGATTCCCTCTGCACTACTCATTTATCATTCCATCATTTACATACATCATCAAACCCATTAAAAAAAAATAAAACACTGCCATCAAAGAAAATATAACGTAGTCTTGCCAGACTAAAAAAAAATACTGCATACACAATTTTTAAGACTTTCATCAATAAAAGACTGATAAGCAAATTTTCTTTCCTCTTTCTGATTTCTACTGATTTTCGTTGCTTTTGTTTTTAACACAAAACTACTCTCGACAGCAAATAAACCTGGCCACCCGCTACATAAGAACTCCGTCTTGATTCTTGTTCTGCTGGCATTGAAACTAAGCAGCAAAATGCACAAAATTCGCTCTTTTTCGAGTGGAGAAGAGAAATAAATCGAAACAGACTTCCAACCAAACGTAACAGCAGCGGGTTTATTTCCTGTCGAGTGTTTTCTTTCGAAGCCATGTTTTGAAGATTATTTCTACGTCATTTAGTTACTATACTTAGATTTTTGTTTGTATGTAAAATTCTATTTAATTTTAAGGATAAATTCACTTCCCATCATTCATCACCTCACTCAATCATTCTGATCAACTATTCCATTGCTCATAAGCTGTCATACCATAAATGCACTCCAGGGTTGAATCGAAGCCTACTTCGCCCTAGTTGTCTCCTCACAGTCGCTCCTGAACAAGTTTCCTTGAACTTCCTAAAACACTTTCCCTTACACTTACTTGTTTGTTCTTCAATAACGCCCATCGGCCACTCCCCTGGTGTTTAACATCGTTTGCATTTAAATATTAATCCTTATTTAGGTCTTAAAACTATTGACATAACATTAATAAATATCACTTTGAAAATTAAGGGTAACTTTTAAAAAATCCTATTAACTTGCAAACTTAAATTTAAACAAAAAACAAAATGTATAAAATTCAAGTGTGTTTTAAAGGGTGTTTTTTTTAGAGGTATAGAACTTTAAATTGCAATAAAACAACAAGACACAGATAATTTTAAACCGTTTTAGTCAAAAATTCAAATGAAAACACATCGATTTATCTAGATCAAATAATATTCTTTATTTTATTAAAACACGAGACCAAATACCACACGTCCAACCACTTCCACTGACAAATGTTAACTAACTGCTTTTCGGTTGGCGTGCTTTCTGTTCTCTTTTTTACTTAAATTCTAGTGGCAGCCCTTCTGGCATATGACTGTCACGGGTGGCTCGGATTCCAATTTTCGATGACTTTTTCCAACATTTGTGGCCGTATATCGGCAATAACACGGCGAATGTTGTTTTCCTTATCCGCATAGACCAATGACTTTACATAACCCCACAGAAAATAGTCTAGCGGTGTTAAATCACAAGATCTTGGAGGCCAATTCACAGGTCCAAAACGTGAAATTAGGCGGTCACCAAACGTGTCTTTCAATAAATCGATTGTGGCACGAGCTGTGTGACATGTTGCACCGTCTTGTTGGAACCACAGCTCCTGGCCATCATGATTGTTCAATTCAGGAATGAAAAAGTTAGTAATCATGGCTCTATACCGATCACCATTGACTGTAACGTTGTTTCCTTCATCGTTTTTGAAGAAGTACGGACCAATGATTCCACCAGCCCATAAAGCGCACCAAACAGTCAGTTTTTCTGGATGTCAGAAGCTGGTCAGAGCTGTAAAAGAATACAATCATTTTGGTATTGCAGTTAAATGAATAAAAAGACTTATTTTTTGAGTATTTTAACTTCATGTCAGTACTTAACTTTAAAGGAAAATTCGCAGTTAATTTTGAAGTCTTTTGAATAAAAATCATTTAGAGCAGTTAAAAGACTTGAAGTCAAAAGAATGCATTACTTTTAACTGCTTGCATTTTTTGAAGTCTTTTGCATTCCTTGCATTCTTTTGCATTCTTTGCATTCTTTTGCATTCTTTGCATTCTTTTGCATTCTTTTGCATTCTTTGCATTCTTTTGCATTCTTTGCATTCTTTTGCATTCTTTTGCATTCTTTGCATTCTTTTGCATTCTTTGCATTCTTGCATGCAAAAGAATGCAAAAGAATGCAAAGAATGCAAAAGAATGCAAAGAATGCAAAAGAATGCAAAGAATGCAAAGAATGCAAAAGAATGCAAAAGAATGCAAAGAATGCAAAAGAATGCAAAGAATGCAAAAGAATGCAAGGAATGCAAAAGACTTCAAAGAATGCAAGCAGTTAAAAGTAATGCATTCTTTTGACTTCAAGTCTTTTAACTGCTCTAAATGATTTTTATTCAAAAGACTTCAAAATTAACTGCGAATTTTTTATCGAAGTCAAAGTATTGCAATAAAGAATGTGAATGCATTCCCAAAATTTAGTTAAATGAATGGGACTTTTGACGATGCAATACCAAAAGATTGCATTCTTTTACAGCTCTGGTAACGGTGTTTCGACATTAGCTTCACTCCCAAATGCGGCAGTTTTGTTTGTTGACGTAGCCAGAAGTGCGCAACCAGAAGTGCGCTTCATCGCTAAACAAAATTCGCTTATGAAAATCGGGAACAACGACCATCTTGTTTTTGGCCCATTCGACGAATCTACGTCTTGCTTGATGATCGTTTGGCTTCAATTCTTTCACGAGTTGGATTTTGTAAGCACACAAACCAAGATCCTTCCGCAAAATCTTCCATAAAGTGGATGGACACAGATCCAATTCCTGCTCTAGATGGCGGATGGACTCATTCGGGTCTTCCTCAATGCTACGCTTTACAGTAGCAATAGCTTCTTCTGTACGCACCGTACGGCGTCTCTGGGGATGCGAGTTATCAATTAGAGTAAACGTGGTGCGAAAACGTTCCATGGTTAATCGAATTAACTGATCTGATGGACGATTTTGTCGACGATAAAATGGACGTAGTGCGCGATACGTAGTCCGAACAGAATTCCAAATAAAATTGCACAATTTGCAAGAGTTGTTCAGGCGTGAGTCTATTCATGATGAATTGCCCAACCAAACTGAAAATAAATCACTTGACAGCTGTTAAATCGGTCGCCATTTTGAAAAGCATTGCCAACTTAAAGTTCTATACCTCGAAAAAAACACCCGTTATTTATTTGATTGTAAAAATATAAAAACAAAACAACAACATCAAGAATCCTATTAAGTTCGGAGGATAATAAAGAGGAAAACAAAAATATTTATATGCCTACATATAGATTTTACCTAATGTAAGTGTTATTGAAACAAAAAGTTTAACAAAATTACATATTATACAGAAAATTAAAGAATTTATGAAACAAAACAAAAAGAGTAAAATTATTATTAATGTTTTTGGGGTTTTGACTGGACACACCTCCTATTTTCCTATAAACTCGTAATAATTGCAAATTATTATTAATTAATTGATTAAAATATATATTTATGTACATAAATGTAATATTTAAATATATATATGCCTAAATTATGTCACACATATTGAATATGTTTAAACAATTTAATTGAAGCGAAATGAGAATTTTGAAGCACTTGCGGGTGTTGTTTAGGTATTTTTTGGCAGCAAATTGATTTTATTTGTTTTTTAACTTAAACTTATTAAAAATGAGATTTTGCATTAATTGCCTTTTTTAAGTTTCATACCATCAGTGCATAATCCAATTGTGCATTTTGTTTTGTTTTTCTTACTTTCGTTGTTGATTAAATTCATTGCAGCTTTGTTTCTTTCCAAATCCTAGGATTCTTTTTTTGTACTTTTAACAATTTTAAGAAGAAAAAAATTAAATATACATAAACATACTATAGTTTTTAAATAAGTTATCGAACGGAAAAAATATGTGATTTTTTTTAATGAATAAAATTTGCAAGTAGAATTTAATAAATTTTTGTTGTTTCATTTGAAGCGAATAGGCCAAGGAATTTTGATCTTCGTAAAGATTTGGTAATGATTGTAGTCGACGTGTATTGTTGCTTTTCAGGTTTTAATCCGAAGATATAACCAGAATTGGAGTGATGGCCTTCACAATCTTATCATCATCATCATCGTTAGCCTCGCCAATGAAATTTCTTCCTTCATCTGCGCCACAACCAAGATCCGGCCCGGCATCGTTCTGCAAATTCTTCCATGCGCCTATACCGATTTTTGGCTTGGGAGATGCCGTGCCGTCCAGTTCCACACCCCAAGGCTTTGGGCGTCTTCGTCCTGGGGCCCTACACCCTGTAAAGCGTTTCGAAAGCCAATCCGATTCGAATCTGATATTCGATTTCGATTCGTTTATGAATTCGTACTCTGTAAAATGTTCGAATCGAACAAAAAAATCATCTAGTACTACCTATTTCTATTTATAGAATAGATTTGCCGAGGCTCGAAGTACTTCTTATTAGATCTATCAAAGCAAAACTCAAAAAAGAACAAAACAAAACAAATTACAAACAAGGAGAGATTGTTCAAATTAATTTTTAAAGAAATAAATAATTCAATAAAAACTTTATAAAATGGCCTCGGTTGCTCTATGAATGGATGAAGAAAATAGAGAAGTACACCGTCTCTCATTGGTGGTCCTTCCGCATTAAAAGAAGGCGATAGCCTGTCCCACAAATTGTTGGAAGTGTTTCTCGCGTCCGAGGCGTTCAAACGTCCCTTGGCCAAATCGGAATGAGCACACATGAATTCCACCATAATATAGAATTGCTTTTGTTTGGTATGCACATTTTTCGCAGATGATTCCCTGTAATGAAATTTATTTGCTTAAATTTTGAATAAAATTATTATTTCCTTACTTACATTTTATCTATTTCACACAACCAAAAACAGGGGTCGAATCACGGCATCAGTGATCGAATAATACGTGACTGAATTGTGTGCAATTGGCACTACCTCTCACGTTATCGAGTTACCTATCGAGCAACTAGTACAATAATTTTGAATTCTGTCTTCAGTTATCGAACTGAATTTCATTCGATACATAAAGAGCTCACGGATAGGAGGAAAATGTGTTAATATTATTTGTTTGATTTTTTTATTATGAAAATGTTAACCAATAATCTTTTTAGGTCAAACTTAAGTACATTAAATAGCCAGCAAAAAAATATGATGGCCGAAATAAATGAGAATTATCCATTTCGTTTCACTGTTTTGTTATTTATTTGAAAAGATGTATAGGGTGTCTCATAACAGTGCACTTTTAAAAATTGGAATATTTTTCATGCCAGTTTCAACGCTGAAATTAAAGTGTCACCTCTGTTTATTCCGATTATTAAAAATGGAGCTCTTCTTGAAAGAACAACGCGTTATAATTGTGAAAACTAATGGGGTTTTACATTCAACCACCACAAATCGCTACTAAAATTCGATACTTTTTGGGTTCAATGTAATTTGTAAAGTCAAAAGTAGCAATCTCTTTTTTGAATGTGTGTGTGAAGCAATCTAAACAAATTTATGATTAATTATTCTTCAATTTAAAATGTGTACTAATGGTGTACTATGTACCTTTAATTTAAACACAATTAATTAATTTACGTTCGCCAAAATATTTTTTTCAACAAATCTTGCAACAAACACCAAACGTTTTGAATATTAACAAATATCAAACTGTCCGAAATGTCAAACTCGTAGTAGGTGTGAAAATTCGTGTAAGAATTATGTGTAAATCTGTCTCCAAAAAGAGATTTCAGAGAAATCAATTCGTCCAGTAAAAAATTCAATACTTTTCCCAATATAATTCATTTAAGGGAAAAAAAATTGCCACACATCCGTGAAGAATCAATTTCTTGGCTCAATGTAAAATCCCATAAGGCCTCCTTGTACAAATTATAACAAACTGCTTGCTCGAGATTGATTTACCGAAATCATATAAGGCCTCCCTTTGCTTCCTCGTGAAAGTGCAGGGTTTTTTGTGAAATCTCGGGCTTATGCGAATAAACCAAAAACAATTTCTGAACTCAAAAAGAAATTCCAACGTGTCATTGGTGACATACAGCCACATCTCTGTGCAAAAGTCATTGAAAATTTCATGAAAACAGTAATGGCCGGTCATCGGAGCCGGGTTCATTTGCCGTATTTTTTATTCCATACTTAATCGGAACATTATCTTCTTTACAATACTAAAAAAGAAAAAAAAATCACAACTCTGTCATAAAAAAACTTGTTTTTATTTTAAAATGAAAAAGTGCACTATTACTGAGGCACCCTATAAATGTTAATTTTACCTGTCAAAACACTCAAGACTCGTTCAAAATAAACAGAGACTCGATGTAGTAGAATAAAGACTACTACAATTTTTAATTCCCAAACGATACGTGACCAATCGAATGCCATCATCCCAAAGTGGTTACTCGTTCGTTCGATCACTGATGAGACTCACTCACTCGTTCACTGAAGCGGTGATTCGGCCCCAGTTTTCCTTTTGTGTCCTTTAAAAACGACCTTCGGATTGCAATCCGTTACCTCTTTTGGTGTAGAAACAAAATTTCCGTTTTCGAACTCTAATGACATTCGGAAACGCATTGCCAGGTACGAAAAATCCGAATGCGGATTTGTCATTCCGTAAGTACTAGATTTCTTATCTGCATTAGAAATAGAGAGTACAAAATGTTCGTTTCGTTCGAGAAAAATCTAAGCTTAGAAATGTATATTCATTCAATTGCTACTCTTGCTACGCTGCGGGCCCCCAATATAGTACCAAAATCCAAATGAAGTGTTCAAATTCAATTAAAGTTAATACGTTCAAAGGCTACGGGTCCGAAAAAAAAACAATACATAAATTTACTAGACTCAGTTTCCCTTCTTTTTAGCATAATTCACGAACTCTGATTTCTTGTGTTCAATTCAATAGAAATTAATAGAATTCACACAATGGTTAAAGCTGGCAAAAAATACCCTTAGACCTTTGTTTGGTGGCTTTGTGAGGGCTGCGGCAATGTAGTTGGTACGATTATATTCCCTTCGATTTATGTGATGATTTGTTTTTATTTATCTGAACAAGGCAGTTTTGGAAAATTACTGCATTCATCGGCAACGTCCAATAACCTCACATACAAAGCTGAATTGAATGATGTTATACGTTTTTGGAACTGGAGAATTCACCCCCTTAAAAACAAGCTACCTGAACTTGGCTCTCAAACGCGCACCTATTATCGGAAATGTTTCACTAATGGGCTTAACAATTGAAACAAGTTAAAATTCAGTTTGAGCAATGAAAACAAACCAATTTATTGAAAACACTTCTTACAGATTTTGCATACGAATAAAAAAATGTTTGGAATAAAATTTAATAATTTTTAAAACAAAAATTAAACTTTTAAGTGGTCAAGCAATGTAAGAACCTATACTGCAAGACGAGAACATGTCAGATTTTATTCTAAAAACATTAAATTTTCTCCATCGGTTGGTATTTGGATCGTACTCTTCAAATATAACTGTATTACTACCATAATGGCTTCTAAAAAATACAATTTTATTGTTAAACATCATCGTTTTTACGACAACGAATATTATGCCCCTTATTTTTTTTTCAAAATCACCGCTCCATGATTTTTTTTCTAAATCGTAGCGTTTAACACCTTTGTCCGAATATCCATCAGGAAAATAAAGATATTTTTCATCGGCGGCAAAGCCATAGGAACAGTGAACTACTGATTGTCCTGGAGTTTGTGTCTGAGTCCAATTTTGAGTGCGGGAATCATAGAACTGCAAGACTCCTTCCCTTAGATCAATAAGATATAATATTCCTTTACAAGTAGACATTTTGTCTACTTGTAGGTATGGTGGACATAATTCAATCATTTCACCAGTTGTAGGATTGTACAATTCAATTTCGCGTATAAAGTTTGCTTCATAGTTAGATCCACCGTAAATACACAATTGTCCATCTAATTCAGACAGTTGACATTCCTCTCGCTTATAATGCATCTGAGATCTGGAAATCCATTTGAGAGTGTACAAGTCAAAACACTCAATATCATCCCTTAC
Organism: Sphaerophoria taeniata; assembly: GCA_943590905.1. NCBI lineage: Eukaryota > Metazoa > Arthropoda > Insecta > Diptera > Syrphidae > Sphaerophoria > Sphaerophoria taeniata. The sequence continues at coordinate 4,652,829 of OX016540.1, forward strand.
ACGACGGTCCTCGTCCATACCTCCAACTACAAATAATTTATTATTGATCACAAGTGTCGAAAAGCCATATAAGTTTTCTTTTAAAGGTATTTGAATCTTTTTATGCCATGCATCTGTTTTGCGGTCATACATATGAATTGCTATCGTGTTTGATCCCTCGGCATCCACAAATAATAAACCTCCAAACCTTGACATGAAAAACATATCTTCTTGATCGGTTGTTCCTGATGATGAATTATATTTGCGCCAATCGGTGATGACGAGTGATTTGTTATCAGCTTTAAATCCGGTAGAGAGGTATTGAGAACGAATCGTTTTCAACAGATCCCCAGTTAAATGACATCGCTGTGTGTTATTATAATTGACCCACGCAAAAATAGCCTTACAAACTTCTTCCTCAAAGTCAGTATATGGATTTTTGTAAGATAGTAAGCTCTTAATTTCCATCTCAGTCAACATTAAAAATTCTTCATCTTTCCACATTTGCTCGAAGTTCATGTAAATGACATCCATGGACTTTTCTTTAATTTGTGTTAGACTAAGCTCTGTAGACAGTCGAAACCAGGACAGGTAGTTGCTCGTATTAATGTGTTTTTGAACGAATTCACAACAAACTTCAATCAAGTGTTTATGTTTTCGAAAAACTGCAGCACGTAAGATTTCTTCAACAGTCTCGATGTTCAACTCAATTGCACCAGAGCCAGAGCTCATGAAATCATTTAACAATTTTTGGGTTTGAGGATCCAATTCCTGACATTGCAATTGGTTTTTCATTGAGACATCAAGAAGCTTCTGATCGGTTGTTCGAGTTTCTGGCGACACATGATATTTCAGCCAAACGGAAACAAGTTCAATGCTTTCGGGACTTTTGCAAACTGACATATTCTCGGCTATGAATTTTATGGACAGAAACTGATAGTGAATCATTTTTAAAAGTTCCACAGTCAAATGTTCCCGATTTGATTTATCATAATTAATCCATGCAAGAGTAGACATGAATACTGCTTCTTCAATATCACTGTGCCGTCTCTCATAAGTAAGCAAACTCTTGATCTCCTTTTCACTCAGCATTAGAAATTCTTCTTCCTTCGACAATTCATCAAAGTTCAAATAAATTAACTCCATGGATTTCTCTTTAATATTGCAAAAGCTGAGCTCCTCTGTCCATTGACTCCATACTCGAAAAAACAATATACAGTTGCTAGGATTAATGTTGTTGTCAATGAACTCACAGCAACATTCAATTAGAATGTTGATCTTAAAAAAAATCGCAGCAGATAAGATTCGTTCGACGGTATCGACATCCAATTCAATTGTTCCTGAATACATAAAGTCGACTATCGATTTCAGTATTTGAGGATCGATTTGTGGAAACTCCAAAACGTTTTTCATCAAGACCGTCTGAGCATCTCGGTATGCTTCACGGAAATATTGACTCAAAGCACTAAGGACCATTCGGTGCGCTGAAATACTTAAGTGGTCCTTATCGCCTTTGCTTCCAGCCATGATGACGGTGTCAAAGAACTCATTTTCTCGGTAGAAGATTGAAATTTGTTCGAAGATAACTCTAGCAATGTTATCGGACAGGCAGATTGTCTTAGTTTCAGTGATGAGGGATATATTTTTCGTCGATGATTCTACCGATTCCATTCTAAAAAAAAAAAAAAACTAAATGAGAAATAAGCAATGGCCAGAAATGTATGGAACTTACATAAATATTACTTGAACGTTTATCTTTCAATTCTTAACAAAAATGTGTTTCTGTATGCACTGCACTTTTTGAATATATTTTTTCTTCTTTTAATTCTCTCGATTCGATGTTTCCAAATAAAATAAACTGCAAGCAAGCACAAGGGAGTTAAACAAAACAATGAACACTCTTTTACTGGTACCAGGGATGATATCAGGTAACTTAATTAAGGTTACTTAATTAATCTTTGATTGGTGCTGGACACTGGTATAGAATTTTTGAAAAAGCATTAAGGAAAGCAATGAAAAATTTAACCTAGTATTCCCCGTTTATTAAATCTGATGTATTAGTGAAAGAGAGGAGCAGTATGATCAGGGATTAAAGGAGATAGAAAACCAAGCTGTCAAAAGAAATTTACCTGCAAGCAGGTAAGGGTTGTAAAATTATTGGTGTTTTCACTAATACTTTCCCAACATACCGCTGGACCTCTACCTCACCTATTGACTTAAATATACACACTGCCAGCTTTGTATGTGGAACAGTCTTTGAATAAGAAGTATAGGAAGTGGTCTTATGAAAGAGAAGTGAAGCATTTTTCAAAGTAGGTAGTGCGAGTTTCACAAACACAAAAGCATTACAACAGGGCTGGACTGCAGTTGCAAGGTTAATCTCAGGGGCGCTAATTGAAATTTGATTGAATCAAGATTACATTGATTGTGCTAACATTTGTTTTTTTTGCAATTAAAATTTCCTAAGATGCATGGTGTTTAAACACTGAAGGTGCACACGAAGAAAGAACTACAAATCAAGAACAAATAAATTCTATTTATTTATTAGGTAATAGCGAAACCCCCGCCGCCCGCTTCACATGGCTTTACTTTTTTTTTATATGTGCTTTATTGAGTATGTATTTTTTTTTATTAAAATGCGTTTTCGGTAAACAATATTTTTGGTTTTATAAGGTCGAATGGTTTACCAACACGTGATAATGGTTAGCGTTGCAGACTTGCAGTAGGAACTGTTTATAGGAATGAAGAAATAACTACGCTACATAAGCAGGAACGAAGCAGTTTGTTGTATTTCTTCGTTTCAAATACATGAAAAGTATGCAGCAGTTGTCCATTTTGTATGTTTTACACTTGGAAATAGTGTTTCAGCGCTAAATATCCAAAGAACTTAAAAAAGACGCATTGAATCGATTAATTCTTTGAATTTGCATTACAACGAAAATCGTCTGGAATTGTAATTCAGTCTTCAGAATCAAGTGGAATTATTCCATTTCCCATGTCCAATAACTGCCTAGAAAATTCTGGAGCAGATACAATTGCTTTGCAACTGCACACAAACTTTTTGTGACTAATGTTATTTTCCTGTAGAACGTGGAAAAATCGGCAAAATTTGTCGAAAATCATCAGTCAAAAGAATCTAAGCATTGCCTCCATTCCACAGAATAATCTGAAAATGTCGCAAGACTTTGCCCATTCCTGTAACGTTTTTTAAAAATATTACGTGTAGTTGATTCATTATTCTGCATATTCAAAGGCAACTTAAGCGCAGAATGCGCTGTACGGCAACCATTAAATACCGTGTCTGCAATTCCAGAAGAAGTTAGAGCTAATGCTATTTTATTTTCAAATAACCAGAAATGCTTTCCCCATCGGTATCACCACCGAGTGCTTCTAAAAAGTAAAAACTACCACTCTGATCGATCACAGTATCACACCTTGCATTATGGTGTCATGCACATACTTTTTTCTGATATTCTGATTTTATTGCAAGAAATTTCCGACCACCAATTGTTTATTCAGAAGGCGATTTTGTTGTTATTAGGAATGTGGACAATCATCATCATCAGGTCCTGTAACCCCGCTCGGGGCATAGGGCGTCAACAAAACGTCTCCATCCTTTTCGATCTGCAGCTAGATACCTTAACTGTGGCCACGTCTTTCTCTGGGAATTAGCTTCTGATAACACTGTAGATTTCCATGTTGTTCTTGGTCTTCCAACCCGCCGTGACCCTGAGGAAGGACTGCTTCGCAATATCATCGTTTGGTTTCCTCAGTGTGTGACCAATCCATTGCCATTTGCGCTTTCTGATGTCGATGTCCAAGCGCCTCTGACCTGTCCTACGCCACAATTCCTGGTTGGATATTGTTTGTGGCCAGCGAATTTTCAGGATGTGACGCAGACAGCGGTTCACAAAAGCCTGTGATTTTCTCGAGATGGTGGCCGAGACTTTCCATGTTTCACAAGCATATAATAGCACGGATTTCACATTGGATTCGAAGAATCTCAGTTTAGTGCGTAAGGAGACTTGACTGGATTTCCAAATTTGGGACAGAGCACCAAAGGCAACGCGAGCTTTGTTTATTCTGCTTTTTACGTCCAGATCCGTACCACCGTTTGCTGATACAATACTTCCGAGGTAATTAAATTGTTCGACCTCTTCAACGGGCGTGTCGTGCAGAATAATACGATGTTGTGTTGTGGGGCCTGTCAGCATTATTTTTGTCTTTTTGCTATTTATTTTAAGACCGCACGATTCTCATTTCACCCGTAAAGTTTGACACATCTCGTTCAGCCCACTGATGTTATTTGCCATGAGACATATATCGTCGGCATAGTCTAAATGGCTAAGCCTTTCAAACGTTCTCCATTGAATACCCTGCCTCTCAGTTGTACCGACGCTGGCCGTCAAAACATCATCTATCGCCAGCAGAAAAAGAATTGGCGATAAAACATCCCCTTGTCTCACACCCTGACGCACCTCGAAAGAGTCGGATAGCTGCCCATTATGCAACACGAAACACCTTGCATTGTTGTAGGACTCCTTTATAATGGCAACGATTTTTGCCGGGATTCCTCTACCAAGAAGTGATCTCCATATACATTCTCGGTTAACTCGGTCAAAGGCCTTCTCAAAATCTACAAACATGAGATTTAGCGGTGTTTGAAATTCTGCAGACTGCTCAAGAACAATGCGTAAGGCCCGGTGCACACACGCGATTTTTGTCGCGGCGATATCGCTGCGATATCGCAGCGATATCGCAACTTTTCAGTGCACACTTGCGACATTTACCGCAGGTTTCAATCTTTGCTTCGAGTTTGTATTTAAACAATGGAGGTTTACAGGAAAAAAAATGTTTTCGCGTATCTCGTGCATAAAAATTATGTTCTTAATAAAAAGAAACGACGTCACTGACGTTAATGGCTAACAAAAGGACTATTTTATTCATCGTTTCAAAATAAAAGACAAAATCCTGAACATTTTTTTAACAATTTTCGAATGAGTGAAAGATCTTTTGATGAGTTGGCGGTCAAAGTTTCACCAAAAATCAAAATAAAAATCAAATAAAAAGAAACCAGCATCAAAATTCATCCATATTTTCCCTTTCAATTTGATCAAAACTCGCGGTAAAAATCGCATGTGTGCACTGCACAATAGAAAACAATGTAAAACAAGACACAAATGCGATTTTTGTCGCCGCGATATCGCTGCGATATCGCAGAAACTTTTGCGACATTTTACCGCAGAAATGTCGCAGAAGTGTCGCAGAAGTGTCGCTGCGATATCGCAAGTGTGTGTGCACCACTCCATTTGATTGTGAGTACTTTATGTCGTAAAAGCGATATCGCAGCGATATCGCCGCTGTAAAAATCGCGTGTGTGCACCGGGCCTAAGGTGTTGATATGGTCAACGCACGACCGACCGCTGCGGAAGCCAGCCTGATGCCTCTTGAGTGTAGTCTCAATTCTAGCCTTTATCCGTTCGAGGATTAGAGTTGCCATTAGCTTTGGAAAAACGGACAAAACGGTTATACCACGCCAGTTGTTGCAGTTCTTGAGATCACCTCCATCCTTCCAATCCCTGGGATAGGTTTCGTTTTCCCAAACAGCTTGTATAAGCGGATGCAAGATACTAACTGCTATGGCGGGATCAGCTTTCAGGAATTCCGCTGGTACTCCGTCAAGTCCGGCTGCTTTGTTGTTTTTGAGGAGATTAATCGATGTTTCAATTTCCGCTACTGAAGGGGGTTCGATATCAATACCCCTGCAGGATCTGCGCATCTCGTTGAGTTGGGGCACTTCAGCACTCTGTTCAACGGGATCATTTAACAGGGCACAAAAGTGATCCTTCCACCTGCGAAGCTGATCTTCAATTGATACCAATTGTGTCCCATCCACATCCATTACAGGATGATTGTTGTTGCTTTTTTTCCCGACAACTTCTTTGGCTATTTGGTACAATTCTCGGATATCTCCTCTTCTTGCAGAGTTTTCAGCATTTTCAGCTAGTCCATCTATCCTCACCCTCCTGTCACGTCTCACACAACGATAGACCATCTTGTGTGCAGTCCGATATTCGCTTCGCAATTCAGCCTTTCGTTGAGCGTCTGTCTCGGCGTTTATTTGAAGCTTCAACGATTTACGAAGCTCGATTTTTTCCCAGGTGTCTTGGGATATCCAAGAGTCACTAACTCTCGTACGCCTAGGTACAGTCTCGGATCCAGCCTCCATAAAAACACTTCTTATTTCACCCCACATCTCGTCAACATCTGAGTCAACACTCACATTTAATGACGAAGCTCTGTAGTTAAGGGTGTTGATATAGCTACGACTTATGTTGGGATCACTTAAAGCATTCGTATTGAATTTTGGATTTCTTGCTGCATTCTGCGATGTTCTTAATACAGCCGCGGTTCTTAATTTGAGACTAATGACAACCAAATGGTGGTCGCTTCCCACATCGGCATTTCTTATATTTCGGACATCACACATAGACTTCCTCCATCGCTGCTGAATCATGATGTGATCAATTTGATTTTCGGTTTGACCATCTGGGTGCACCCAGGTGACTTTATGGCATGTCTTATGTTTAAATACAGTCCCACCAATTACAAGACGATTTGCGTTACAAAAGTCGACAAGCATGTCGTCATTTTCATTTCGCGACCCCAAGCCATTTTTTCCCATAACTCGTTCCAGACCGTGATTGTCTGCACCGACTTGAGCGTTGAGGTCTCCCATGACGATTATGATGTCGCCTCTCGGAACACTGCTGTAAACCGAGTTAAGATGAGAGTAAAACGCGGTTTTGTCTTCTTCGGTCGCTTCATTTGTGGGGGCGTAACACTGAACGATTGTGATGTTGCGAATTTTTGAGCGGAACCTTGCAGTCATTATTCTTTCAGATATTGGCGCCCAGGAAATAAGACTGCGCCTAGCTACTTCGTTCGACATAATTCCAACACCATGCAGCCTTTGGCCACCCTCTCTTTCATCCTCTCCGGAATACAGAATTCTAGTTTGTCCAGTGTCAGATCTGTATTCAGCTCTTCCTCTCCACTTTGTTTCACTTATGACCAGGATACTGATCTTAAGACGAAGCATTTCGCGCTCTAGCTGTTCGTATCTTCCTTCGCCATACAAGGATCGAACGTTCAATGCTCCGATTTTTGTACGTACCTATACCATAGCCAAAAGTATCCATTGCATTTCTTGAAAGACTTCTACTATTTGTTGACGATTCATTTATTATTATGGCGTCTTGATTGACGCTGTTGCATGAAAGATGCCGCACCCCCAAATCCGATGTGCGGTTTACTGCAGCCGAAGCTGTAGAAGGATTCTCCATAAAATGGTTACCTCTTGGGGACTCGTTTCCAGTTGTTGTCATATTTCATGTAATAGCATATACCCTTCCACCATGGTGTTTTCCGAGATAAGATTAATAACATACTGTAATATTCGGCTTGGTCCGACAATTAAAACTTATTCCTTTTTAAATAAAACACAAATTCACTTTATTCAAATCACTCACAAACTTATTTATTCAACACTTTCAATTATAACTTTTCAAACACAGTGTACTTTACTTATCGCAGTTCACAATCAACTATTTCGCCTCGCCACCAAACGGCTATTTATATCAAAAATGATGGGTTCTAGAAACTACTATTGGTTCCTATTAGTTCTTGGGGAAGCTGAAAGTTCGAGAGAAAATACTGGGATTTTTGTAGGGGCTAACGTTCTTAATGCTAAACAAAAAGTTTCTCTTAATCTTAATTAATTATTGCCCCTCACGAGTGTTTACTACTACAATTAAACGATATTAAGTAAAGAGAGTATGTACATTAAATAAACAAGAGATACAGAGTAAGTAAAGAGAGTAATGAAAAGTGTGTACATTAAATATAGAAAGAGATACAGAGTAAGTAAAGAGAGTAAGAAAAGTGTGTACATTAAATATAGAAAGAGATACAGAGAGTAAGAGATAATAAAGTATACACATTAGTATTAGACATTACAATAGAAGGAGATACAGAGCGTATGAGATAAATAAAGTGTATACACATTACATTGCCCCCTCCTTAGGATTGATCGTCCCGAACAAATCCATCATCTTCATCACCACTGTAGCGATGTAGTCGGTCGCGATGTACGACTTTAAGTTTACCTCTGACTCCTTTTTGTATCCGGTACACGACGTCGTTGATTTTGCTAATCACTGTATATGGGCCTTCCCAGTCCCGTTGAAGTTTCGGTGACAACCCCTTTTGTCGATGGGGATTGTAAAGCCACACTCGATCTCCTGCTTGGAACTCTGTTGTTGTCGCTCGTATATCGTAGCGTGTCTTCATTCGGTCACTGAACATCTTAATTTTTGACCTGGTATCGTCGTGGATCTGAAGGAGTCTTTCCCTGAGGTCATCCAAGTAAACATCCTCGGCTTGCGGTTCCGACGTGGGACATCCAAATTTGATTTCGCTCGGCAGTCTGATGTTCCTTCCCATTAAAATCTCAGACGGTGTATGGCCAGTTGAGCTATGTCTTGCACTTCGATACGCCATCAAAAACAGTGGAATGTGTCGATCCCAATCTCGCTGGTTGTCGTCCACAACTTTGCAAAGATGTTCCTTCAGGGTTCGGTTGAACCGTTCGACCATGCCATCAGATTGTGGGTGGAGTGGTGTTGTTCTTGTCTTCTTGATGTGAAGAAGCCCACAAACTTCCTGGAATATGTTTGATTCAAAGTTCCTTCCCTGGTCGGAATGCAGTTCTAATGGAACACCGAATCTGCTCACCCAGTTGAACACAATTTGGTCTGCGACTGTTTTGGCTTCTTGATTCGGTATGGCGTATGCTTCAGGCCACTTGCTGAAGTAATCCATGACGACCAGAATATAACGATTTCCATTATTTGTTTCCGGAAATGGACCCGCCACGTCTATTGCAATCCTTTCAAAGGGTGATCCGACATTATACTGCTGCATTTGGCTGTGATTCTTTTTGTTCGGGCCTTTGGTGGCAGCACAGGTATCACATTTTCGGCACCACTTCTCGACATCTTCCCTTGCATGTAGCCAATAGAATCGTTGTCGAACCTTTTCTAGCGTCTTGTTTACTCCTAGATGGCCTCCCGAAACTCCATCATGCATCTCTCGCAGAACGTCCACAGTCTTCGATCTCGGTAAGACTAGCTGCATTACATAGGACTTTCCATCTGCTGATTCCCATTTACGTCGAAGGACACCCTCTTGGACATGCAATGAGTCCCACTGTGCCCAATAGGCCTTTAGAGCCGGACTTCTGTCGGAGATATCGGCCCATTCTGGTTTTTCCTGGTGTTCCTTGCATGCGAGGATGGGTTCAATATCTGGGTCCTCTTGTTGAGCCTTCCTCAACTCGTCGTTGCTCCAGCCATAAATGGGATCGGTTCTGGTTCGTTGAACAGTAACCACTTCTTTTTCTTCTTGGCGTCTGCAATGCTTACAGTCTTGCTTACATGGTCTCCGAGACAGTGCATCAGCATTTGAGTGAAGCTTCCCCTTCCGATGTTGAATTTCATAATCGTACGTCTGCAGCCTCTCAATCCATCTCGCCACTTGACCCTCTGGATTCTTGAAATTCAAAAGCCAGTTTAGTGCTCCATGGTCGGTTCGGAGAAGAAACTTCTGTCCATAGAGATACTTATGGAAGTGCTTTGTTGCCAAAATCAGTGCAAGAAGTTCTCTTCTGGTCATACAATAGTTTCTTTCCGACTTTGAGAGTACCTTGCTGTAATAGGCAACCACCTTTTCTTCGCCATCATGTACCTGTGACAATACAGCACCAATCCCGACATTGCTGGCATCAGCATCAATGATGAACGGTTTTCCTGGAGTCGGGTAGGTCAGCACTGGTGCATTACACAAGCGTTGCTTGAGCTCTTGAAAGCTGCGCTCGCACTCACCTGACCATTTAAACTGCTTTCCCTTTTCCGTTAGCTGATGTAGACTCTTGGCGATCTCAGCAAAATTCTTGACGAAGCGCCTATAGTAGGTGGCTAGACCCAGAAAGCTTCGGAGTTGATGTTTGTCCTGTGGTGTTGGCCAATTCTTCACGGTGTCAACCTTATCAGGATCCGTCTTAACTCCTTGGGATGAGATGATATGTCCCAGGTATTTCACTTCGGTTTTGAAGAGTGAACACTTTTCTGGATTGAGCTTGAGGTGGGCTTCTCGAAGTCTTTGAAACACGGCTCTCAGATTTGTACAATGTTCGTCAAATGTTTTCCCGTATACGATGACGTCATCCAAATAGACCAGGCAAGATTTCCAAGTGAGTCCTTGCAGGACGCATTCCATAAGGCGCTCAAAAGTCGCTGGAGCATTGCACAGTCCAAAAGGCATCACTTTGAACTGCCACAATCCGTTTCCTGTCGAGAACGCTGTCTTCTCTTTGTCTTCAGGATGGATTTCTACTTGCCAGTATCCACTTTTCAGGTCCAAAGTTGAGAACCATTGTGCTCCTTCCATTGCGTCCAGAGTATCGCTGATCCTAGGCAGAGGGTAGCTATCTTTCTTGGTCACATCGTTCAACCTTCGATAGTCCACGCAAAAGCGGGTTGATCCGTCTTTCTTCTTTACCAGGACCACTGGAGACGCCCAAGGGCTTTTTGAGTTTTCGATAAGACCCTCTTCTTTCATGGTGGTTATCAGTTCTTCAACCTCACCTTGTTTGGCTAGTGGAAGGCGTCTTGCAGGTTGACGAATCGGCTTTGCATCCCCGGTGTTGATTCGATGTTGAACCAGTTGTGTTCTGCCATATTTCCCTTGCGATGATGAAAAGATGTCTGCAAATTCTTCGAGGAGACCTTCTGCAGTTCTTCGTTGTTGTTGGCCAAGATTAGAGGACTCGAGAATGTTCGTCTTTATGGAGTTCAGCTCTTTGGACTTCAATGTTTGCCTTGTCTCTTCTTCGCTGATCCTTGTTATAGCTGATACAGATTCGCATTGTCCGACAATCTCACCTTTTCTAAGCTTAACTTCGTACGGCTTGATGTTGAGTATTCGTACGGGAACCATGTTCTTTACAGGTCTAACAAGAGTCTTCCCAATGGTGACGTTTTGGGAGGACTTTACAGATGCTGGTTCGACCATGAGGTATCGATGGCTGCCAGGCTTACCTTTCAATTTCGTCCACACGAATACTTCTGAAGAAGCAGGCAAAGTCAGATCTTCTTTGATGACGGTTTTCACAGATAACGAGGTCTCATACGAGTGGATCCCATAGATCATCGGAATCTCGATGTTTCGATATTTCAGGACTTGGTTCCCGATGTCCAATATCACTCCGTGATCTTTCATGAAATCGACACCGACAATGCACTCGTCGCATATATCTGCTACCAGGAACAGGTGAGAGAATTCCAGCTCTGCCATCCGGATCTTAAGACGTACCTCACCATAGACTTTTGCGGCTTCTCCAGTTGCAGTCCTTAGACGATAGCTATTGGTGTTGTGGAGCCATGTCTTCTTAACGAGGTCCTGCCGTACAATGGACGCCGTGGCACCGGTGTCGATGGTAGCCACACATTTGTTGCCGTTAATACTTGCTTCCACGGTCAGGCTCTTGTTGTCACGTTTCGTTTGAGAAACCTGGATGGTGTTTCTGTAGCTATCGGTACTAGAAGCCAGCTTCTGTCCCTCGAAGTTGGTGGGGTGGGTAACAACTTGAGAAGCAACATTATTGTAGGTGTAACTTTGACCAGTTGACATATTTCTGTGTTCACAGTGTTGGCATGTGGTTCCTCTTCGCGGTAATCTGCACTGTCGTTGAAGATGCCCGGTCTTGTTGCAGTTCCAGCATCGTGCTGGTCCGTCTCGCTGACTCCTTTCCAGAGTAGCCTTCTGACAAGAGCATTCTTGGACTTCCAATTCTCTCACGCGATGCACGTTTTGGGATGCTTGTTCTGCGGCTTCCATTGTTAGAGCGAAAGCCAATGCTTCTGGTAGTGTTTGCTTTCCGGCAGTGCGAATAGCCCTTTGGAGATTTATATCGCCCACAGCTCTCACAAAGGCTTCAACAGCAAGTTGATTTATTATCTCGTTGCCAGCTGTTGGGTATGCCAGGTGGACTAATCGCTCGATATCTGCCTGAAGCTGCTGCAGAGTTTCACCTCTTTTCTGTGCCCTGTTGTTTAGTTGTACTCGGAAGACTTCTGTCATGTGGCTATCCCCAAACCGCTGTTCGATTGCGTTTACCAGAACTTTGAAGTCACCGTTCTTCTCTGCTGGGATGGTTTGTAGCAGTTCAGCAGCTGCTCCTCTCAAGGCAAGCGTAAGAGCAATGTATTTTTCGTCATCGTCCCAGCCGTTTGTTAACGCTGCTGCTTCAAACTGTTTCTTGTAGATTGACCACGGTATCTGACCATCAAAGCTTGGGGGATTCACTTCTCTCTTTCTTGAGCACTCACCAGAAGGTTCTCGAGCTTTCATCTTTCGCACTTTTTCTAGTTCGCTTGTAATGGTTTCGATCTGGTCGTCTATTTTCTTGAAACGTGCATTAGTCGTTGAATTTTGTTTTTCGACACGCTCATCGAGAGTATTGATTTTGTCTTCGAAGTCCGCAAACCTGCCTTCTAGCAGATTTTTCTGTTCATCAAACCGATCTCGAACGTCATCCCTTTGAGCTTGTAGTTGTTCCAGAACATCATTCTTTTGAGTTTCTAGTTGCTTGAGGACATTTCCTTCCAGTTGTTTGAGGACATTCTCTTGCTCGGTCTTCTGCTCGTTTCTTTGAGTTTCTAGTTGCTCCAGAACATTCTTGTTTTGAGTTTCTTGCTTCTTTTGATTCTCTTCAAATTTGGCTAGAAGAAGTGTCATCATGGTAGATAAGTCGGCAGTTGCATTTACCTCTTCCGATTTTGCTTCCACTTCGAAAGCAAACGTATCTGGGTCTTCATTTTGTTCTTCCAGATATTCCTGTAGCCGTTTTACGAGTTCGATTTTATATCCTGCCGCACTTAAGCCACGTTTGCTTAATTCGGCCTTTAGCTCAGCGACAGTTAAGTCTTTCAAAACTTTACTTATCATTTTTAACTTCACTATTTCACACAAAATAGTTTAATCACTGTTCACTGTTTTATTCTCAATAAGTTTTAATCCCACTTCTGACACCAATGTAATATTCGGCTTGGTCCGACAATTAAAACTTATTCCTTTTTAAATAAAACACAAATTCACTTTATTCAAATCACTCACAAACTTATTTATTCAACACTTTCAATTATAACTTTTCAAACACAGTGTACTTTACTTATCGCAGTTCACAATCAACTATTTCGCCTCGCCACCAAACGGCTATTTATATCAAAAATGATGGGTTCTAGAAACTACTATTGGTTCCTATTAGTTCTTGGGGAAGCTGAAAGTTCGAGAGAAAATACTGGGATTTTTGTAGGGGCTAACGTTCTTAATGCTAAACAAAAAGTTTCTCTTAATCTTAATTAATTATTGCCCCTCACGAGTGTTTACTACTACAATTAAACGATATTAAGTAAAGAGAGTATGTACATTAAATAAACAAGAGATACAGAGTAAGTAAAGAGAGTAATGAAAAGTGTGTACATTAAATATAGAAAGAGATACAGAGTAAGTAAAGAGAGTAAGAAAAGTGTGTACATTAAATATAGAAAGAGATACAGAGAGTAAGAGATAATAAAGTATACACATTAGTATTAGACATTACAATAGAAGGAGATACAGAGCGTATGAGATAAATAAAGTGTATACACATTACAATACATAAGCTCAGATTCGACAGGCACACCCGCCCTTTGTATGGTCGAACACATAACGATTGAGGCCGCCCACTATGGGAAAACAGACGCCTTTTGTAGCCGCCCACTCTGGAATACAGACGCTACTTGCTGCTACCGTTGGCCTTCTTAAAAAGCTCATTCGCCACCAGACTTCCATGCCGTTGACCGCAAACTGCAGTTCCTCCGCCTTTAGGGAGATTTTCTTCAACCCAGGGACAAGACAGTGCCCCATCCAGCAAAGCTGGGTTTGCTGCTTATTCCGGCAGCTGCTCGGTCCCCTTGTGTGTTAGCGTTACCCGCTCTCTACCGCGAGGAGGTGCACATAGGGATTTTCCTTTCATTGAGCCTAGGGCCACCGAAGTAGCATTACCTAGAGCTCTCCAGTACTTTTAGAGAGCCAATGTGGACAATACAATATGGGAACGAATAAAAAGTTTTCTCCAAAGTTTAAAGGTCCGTATAAAATACATAAGGTACTTCCGAATGATAGATATGTCATAAAGGATATTGAAAACTGTCAAATGACACAACTTCCATACGATGGCATAAATGAAGCTTCTCGTTTGCGAAGGTGGGCAGATTGGCGGTAGGAACACGGAATAGAATCGGAAAACAACAACATGGACGAGTTGTAGTTGTTTTATTATTAAGTTATCATTTAATTATTCTTATGTATATTAACTCATTATTCAATTATTTCATACTTATTATTTAATTTTTTTAAAGAAATCATATTTATTTTTCAAAGAGAAAAATCTAAGCTTAGAAATGTATATTCATTCAATAAATAGTTTTGAACAAATAAACATCTATTATAAGTGAACCTTTTTTTAAGCTCAAGCAAAAACGATTAACGGTATTTTTTTAAATCAAAATAATTTGAAAATAAAAAATTATAACCTTTAAAAAACTGGGGTGACAGCAAGTAACTTGATACAATCGAGTTTACTCGATACAATCGAGCAGTGGCAGCACGTGATTAGTTTCAATCGAATGAACTCGATTGTATCGTCATATTTCGTAGCATACAATTTTGAAATAGACGTTTGAAACTGAAAAATATACTCGATAGAAAATAGCTGTCGAACAAGCATTTCTTTTTGGAAAAAGTATGGAACCCAAACTAAATCGGGCCAAACACAGAGAACAAAATGTATTTTGACTCATTTTATGAGTACGTTTATTGTTAAACCGTATTTTTGCACTTCTTTCTGATGCATTTCCCATTATCACTCATTTCTAAGGGGATTGCTTTTGTCGCTTAAATATCTTCTCTTAATTTTTGCATTGGACTCTTCTTCATCCAGGATGAATCATCCTCACATTTAGAATAAAAATATATCATTTTTGTAGGATGGCTACATTATTATTCAACAAAATCATCCTAAAAACCAAACAACTTAAAGTAATGAAAAAACACTCTAATACGTAAAGTCAAGTAAAGAAAAAGCAAAGTCGAGCTAAGAAATTTGTCAAGTCAATGTCGAATATACCTTTATCTTTCATTTAATTCTTAATTGATTAAAACTACCTATTTACATTTACCTTTAATTATAAACTTATAAACTATAAAATTGAACTATTAAAAACTATTGAAATTAAACTTAAACAAACTCTACAGTGTGTAATTTATTCCCTTTCCCTCCCCCTAGAATTGGTGTCAGAAGTGTTGCTGGACAAGTGCCGCATGCTAGTGATTTTTTAGCTAAAAATTGACAAAAGAAAAGAAAAATAAAACGCATGCGAAGTCATTCTTGTTAAGCACATATTTTAAACGAAAATTTATTAGTGACAAAAAACGAAGAAAGTGATAAGATAGAAGAGAAAAGTTCAATAAAAATTTGGTGAGATCGTTCCATTTCCTTTTCTCTTACATTGCTATTTATTGAATATCAAAACAAAGTTAAGAAGACGAAAAATATATTGTTTTTTTTTTACTATGATAGTGATGAATGTTATGATGGGGAGGAAGGTTTAAATTTGCGAATGGATGATTTAAATAAATTAACAACAAAACAATTACAAGCAAGTTTAAAACAAAGGAAATTATCATATAGATATAATTTAAAAATTGATTTAATAAACAGATTATTTAAGCTATTTTGAATGAAGGAAAGTCTGTAGAAAATTTTATGGACGAAATTAATGAAAAGGAAACGGTTGAAGACACAGATAAGAATTTTGTTGATAACAACGAATCTGATTGAAGAAAGTTAACGAAAATCACGAACGTAAGCAAAGAAAGTTAACGAAAATCACGAACGTAAGCAACCGGAGATGGCGGAAACCAATCATTTTGTTTTTAGAGATGTAGAAGAATCTCTAGATAAATTTTCTGGTGAATCAGGGAAAAACGTTGTTCTATGGATGAAGGATTTTGAAGACATTGCTACAGTGTGCAAATGGAATCCCATACAAAAATACTTGTACGCGAGGCGTTTACTAATTGGAGCTGCCAAATTAGCAATCGAATCGACAAGCGGTATTCACAGCTGGGATGATTTAAAGCAATTCCTACTGAAAGAGTTTAATAATGCGCCCTCTTGTATAGCTCTTCACAATGAACTTCAGTCTAGAAAGAAAAAGTCTGATGAAACTTTTTTAGAGTACATGTACTCAATGAAACAAATTGCCATGAAGGGAAATTTTGATGACGCTTCCTTAATAACCTATGTTATTCAAGGTATTTCCGATAGCCCTTTGAATAAAACGGTTTTGTATGAAGCAACGTCTCTAGATGAGCTGAAAAAGAAGTTTTTGGTTTATGAAACAATTAAATGTCATCAAAAAGCTAGTACGAGCAATTATAGAAACCAACCCCAATACAATTCACAAAGTGATAAGGCAAATTTTTCAGGCACGTCTAAAAATAATATGACTCAAAAACGATGTACGAACTGTGGTTCTCTCTCCCACGCACAAGATGTGTGTCCAAACAAAAGTAAAGGAGCAAGATGCTTTGGATGTAGTGAATTTGGCCACATATCTACAAATTGTCCAAAGAAAGGGGCAAGGAATACAAACCAAAATGTGAAAAGAATTAGTAGACTAGACTGCCGTGTTAAAGTAAAGATAGCTGGAGAGGAATACGATGTGTTGGTTGATACGGGAGCGGATGTATCTTTGATACAAGAGAGTCTTTGGAAAAGGACTGGTGCTGTTGTTGTTGATGGGGCTGGAGAAATGTTGATGGGTTTCGGAGATGGTTGTGCAAACCGTACTTATGGATCTTGTTTGATCGATTTTTCAATTGATGATGATTGCTACTCTGTACGATTCCATATCGTTCCTGATGAATGGATGTCTGACTGTATGATTTTGGGAAAGAACTTCTTAAGCGTTTCGAAAGTTAGTATTGAGAATGGTTGTATATTTGTCACTAAAATTAAGGATGCAGTTACTTTAGAAGAAAACAATATTAAGGATATGAAAGTAGATGAATTGTTAGATAAGAGTGACTTAAATTCAATCCTAGATGAAAAGCTATCTCATATATCCAATCCAAAAGTTCAAAATGAGATTAAAGATTTGATATTCACCTATGAGCCAAGGAAACCGGAAAAATGTAAAGTTGAAATGCGAATCGTGCTATCTGATGATCGTCCAGTCTATCAAAGGCCGAGAAGACTAGCGCCACAAGAAAAAGAAGATGTTAAGAGGCAAATAGATATCTGGCTTCCAGAAGGCATCATGCGACATAGCTTTTCTGACTATTCAAGTCCTATAGTCTTAGTGAAGAAAAAAGATGGCACTAGCAGAATATGTGTCGATTATCGACTTTTAAATGCGAAGATTATAAAGGACCGTCATCCACTTCCATTGATTGAAGAAATCCTAGAAGATCTCGTTGAAGGAAAGTTTTTTGTAGTTTTGGATTTCAAAAATGGATTTTTCCACGTGCCCATAGATGAAGAAAGTCAAAGGTACACTGCATTTGTGACGCCAGACGGACACTACGAATTCCTTAAAGTACCATTTGGCCTTTGTAATTCGCCGTCGGTTTTTCAAAGGTTTGTTAATGCGGTATTCGAGAAGTTATTGCGTTCAGGATGGTTACGAATCTTCGTTGACGATTTAGTTGTCCAAGCTGGAAGTCCTGAAGAATGCCTTGAAAAATTCAAATTAGTTTTAACAGTAGCAGCGGAAAATGGTCTTGTCATCAACTGGAAGAAGTGTAAATTCATAACAGAAAATATCGAATTTTTGGGTCACGTAGTAGAGAATGGGTCATTGAAGCCATCGAAAGAAAAACTCAATGCAGTCCAAAATTTTCCGAGGCCAGATACATTAAAGAAAATTCAGTCGTTTCTGGGATTGACAGGTTTTTTCAGGCGATTCATTGCTGGATATGCAGTGCTTGCGAAACCTTTGTCTGACCTATTACGTAAAGATACAACATTTGTTTTTGGCCCAAGTCAGGTTGAAGCTTTTCAGAATTTGAAAGATGCTTTATGTAAGGATCCAGTTTTGAAGCTTTACAATCCAGTGTTAGAAACTGAGCTTCATACGGACGCAAGTAAGGTTGGATACGAAGGTGTCTTACTTCAAAGGCACCACGATAATGAAATGCACCCTGTCTTCTACATCAGTTACAAGTCATCGAAGTCTGAAAGCAATTTTACTAGTTATGAACAAGAAGTTTTGGCAATTGTAAAGTGTTTGCAGAAGCTAAGGGTATATCTTTTGGGGATACCATTCAAAATATTTACAGACTGTAAGGCGTTTACAGCTACTATGAGGAAGAAGGAGCTATGTACGAGAGTTGCCAGGTGGGCGATTTTTCTTCAAGATTTTAACTGCGAAGTCCTTCACAGAGCCGGTACATCGATGAGGCACGTTGACGCGCTTAGTCGATTCCCAGCAATAATGAGGGTAGAAGATGGTCTTTTGCATCGCATTAGAAAAGCGCAAGAAACGGATAAGTATTGTCAACTGATAGGAAATAACTTGAAACATCAAGAACATGAAGATTTTGTTATGCGCAACGGTGTGTTATGTAAATTCGTCGAAGGTGATTATTCCCTGGTTGTTCCAAAGAAGCTACAGAGAGAGGTACTGCGAGGCATACACGAACAAGGCCACATGAACGCAATTAAGGTCGAGGTACTGGCGAGGAAAGATTTTTGTATACCAAACATGTCATCGAAAATAAAGCATGTAATTACGAATTGTATACCATGTATCCTTGGAGCAAGAAAGAGTGGAAAGCAGGAGTGTTTACTCAACCCAATTGAGAAGTTTGACTATCCACTCCATACGTATCATCTAGATCATCTTGGTCCTATGAATTCAACGGCCAAAAGTTATAAGCATTTGTTGGTCATCGTCGATGCTTTTTCAAAGTTTAATTGGATATTTCCCGTAAAGTCCACCGGTGCTGAAGAAGTTGTCAAGAAGATGTTGTTCCAGAGTGAAATTTTTGGTGATCCAGTGAGAGTTATCACGGATAGAGGTCCTGCCTTTACCTCTAATTTATTTAAAGAGTATTGCGAAGAACGAAAAATTAACCACTCGCTTGTGACTACAGGCGTTGCTCGGGGAAATGGGCAGGTGGAGAGGGTCAACAGGACTATTGTTGAAATTTTGACAAAAATGTCAGTCGACGCCCCTGATAAGTGGTTCAAACATGTCCCAGGACTACAAAAAATTTTGAACTCAACAGTGAATCGAAGCACAAACAAAACCCCATTTGAGTTAATGTTCGGAGTTCAAATGAAATGTCCAGAGAATATTGAAATAAAGCAACTATTGGAAGAACTACTAATCGAAGAATTCGAAGACAAAAGAAAGGAGATACGAAGCCAAGCTAAAGAAGAAATTGCTAAGGTTCAGGAAGAAAATCGAAAAGTCTATAACCGGAAGAGAAAAGCTGCTACGCAATATAAATTGGGCGATCTGGTTGCGATAAAGAAAACTCAATTCGCACCCGGAACCAAGCTGTACCCGTTATACTTAGGCCCGTATGAAGTGGTTAAGGTCAAGCGAAACGACCGATATGAAGTTCGTAAAGTAGGAGCTCACGAGGGTCCAAATTCTACCTCGTCATCTGCTGACTTTATGAAGCCCTGGCGAAATGAAAATGAGAGTGAAAGCGATGAGAATGATTCCGATGATGACGACGAAGATGAAGATGTTACGAAGGTTTAGCGATGTAGAAACCTTACCGAAGATGACTGTTCGTCTGAGGCAGCCGACAAGAAGGATGGCCGAACGAGGATGGCTACACTATTATTCAACAAAATCATCCTAAAAACCAAACAACTTAAAGTAATGAAAAAACACTCTAATACGTAAAGTCAAGTAAAGAAAAAGCAAAGTCGAGCTAAGAAATTTGAGTCAATGTCAGTTCAAGTAAAGAAAAAGCAAAGTCGAGCTAAGAAATTTGTCAAGTCAATGTCGAATATACCTTTATCTTTCATTTAATTCTTAATTGATTAAAACTACCTATTTACATTTACCTTTAATTATAAACTTATAAACTATAAAATTGAACTATTAAAAACTATTGAAATTAAACTTAAAGAAACTCTACAGTGTGTAATTTATTCCCTTTCCCTCCCCCTACATTTTTGTATTAACTTGAAAAATTACCTACCAACTTTAATTGAAAAATGCTTGACATTTTTTGATTTAATGATTCACAATGAAAATTTTAAGCAAAAACTCGTTTCAAGTTTCATGCTACCTAGAAATATTTGTTTCTAGTTGATAGACGATGAACAATGCTCTATTGTATCAAGTTACGTACTGTTGTTCTTCATTAGCATGAGGGTTTGCTCCAACTCTCGTAAAGTTATCGGACAATCGATTGCAGCAACTTTGTCAAACTGCAGTGCATAACTGAAAGAGTGAAGGCTATCATCGACTGTTAAAAGAATTTTAAAATGAGCTGCGGAGGAAAAGACAAAAAACACTGATTTAGCTCTAAAAGTTGAAATGACAAATGCTGGTTGAAGTACAAAAGTACTGGCCCTTATATGAATTAATTGCTTAAACAGAGTGTAAATTATAGGATTGCTATTGTAATTTTTCCTATGAATAGTTAAAATCTGCTTCTATTCTTATGAGGTAGTGAAAAATAAACGAAGATATAGGAATTGAAAACCACAATTAATCTGCTTGAAAAAGAGTAAGGTTGCAACTTGCAACCGATGATTTTTTATTTAACTTCTAGCCTGGCACATCTGTTTGACACCTTAATATTCTCTTTATGCATATGGATGATTTTTACGGTATCTTAAGACCTTAACAAAAACAACCCCTCAAAAAGAGCTACAAAAATGCAATTCGTTTTACAAATCTTAAATTTTTATTTGTCAAATTAAAAAGAAATATTAAAAATATAAAATAAATAAATATAAAAAATACTATAATTAAAATTATTTTACTTATTCGTTTAAATGATAAAAATCAAACTAAGCATTAACAAAAAAAAATTAAAAAAATAATTTTATCAACATTAAAAACAATATTGCCAACTTTTGACTTTCATTTGAAAACATTTTTTTTTAATTTATCAAAAAACAAAACCGATAATTTTAATACAAAAAAATAAATAAATAAATTATAAATTAAATAAATATATTTGCACTTAATTTAACAATTAAAAATTAAAAACAAAATTGGCATTTGATGAAAATTCACAATCATACATTTAAATTAATTACCCCTGCAATTTTTCATTTCATTTCATTAAGAGAGGGGACGCAGGCACACATTAGGACTTAAATTTTGGATAAAAATAAAGGGTTTTCCATTTCCACTATTTTTTTTCCTCGGAGAGAGCACAACATTTTGCTTTAGCCAAATAAATTACTAACCTATTTTTTCTAACTTACACAACTAGAGCACATTATTTTTTCTTTTGTTTAAATTTTAAAAGACTAAAGAAATTGATTCTCGTTGTTGTAATTATTTTATACCAGTTATGCTTCTCAGCCAGGGTTTGTAGAATGTTGTCCTCATGTAGACGCCCGGCAGGTAGGGATTCGCACATCGAATACCATGCGAAACGGTTCCGGCAAGTTCGTATCGTCCATCAGGTCGTTGAAGCACTAGCGGACCACCACTATCGCCCTGTTGGGAAAAATGCATCTTAGAAATATTCAAAAGCCACGAGTTCGTTGTTAACTTACCTCACAGGAATCCTTTTGACCATTGGCATAACCAGCGCAAAGGAATGACTTGAGAATTTTCTTTTCATGTCCAGCTGTGTTGAACATCTCTTGACAAACGCTGTTCTCAATGATTGGCACCTAAATTTAAGTTTTACGATAAGCCTTCAACTTGAGATCAGCTATTTCGAAATGAAACAAACCTGAACTTCCTGTAGGACTGATGGAACACCTCCGCCATACTTTAGACGTCCCCAGCCTGTCACCGTTGCCATTCGACCCGTGAAGTCAGCTGTATCCGCTGGCATGCAAATTGGCACTGCAATCGGAGGAAAAAGGCGGTGAGTTGGGCGCCATTTATTGAAAAAAACGGTATTTCTTACCAATATGAGTATCATAGTTAACCGGGCTCTCCAATTCCAACAACGCCAAGTCATTCTCAAATGTTGCCGCATCATATTGCCGATGCACAATAACACGTTTCACATTCTTCGTGACAGCCCTCTTGGACTCCAAGTCTCCAGAAATGTCATGTTCTCCCATAACGGCCACTAGAGAAGCTAGGAATCTAAACAATAAACATGTTGATAAAGAATCAATATGGAAGAACATCGTTTGACATTTACCCTGGTTGACAATGTGCAGCTGTCACAACATATTTATTCGAGATAAGCACTCCGCCACATTTGTTTTTGGTAAACAAACCTAACCACGTTGATTCTCTGACAAGAACTTGCCATGGAAACTCTCCAAAGGTTGCGCCCTTACCGCCGACAATTCTTCCCGATTTGATGTGTGGACGAACACCGCATTCTGAAAGAAGTTGCAAGCAAATTATAGCAACATGTTGCAAAGAATTTTGAAAA
The DNA here is from genome assembly GCA_943590905.1 of Sphaerophoria taeniata. Classification (NCBI taxonomy): domain Eukaryota; kingdom Metazoa; phylum Arthropoda; class Insecta; order Diptera; family Syrphidae; genus Sphaerophoria; species Sphaerophoria taeniata. Next base: position 4,675,584 of record OX016540.1, read on the forward strand.
AACTTACGAAATTTTCTTCCACCGCCACCACCTTCCTCACCGTCGACTTCGTTGGTCAAAATCTCATCCTCCTCATCGACCACTTCATCTCGAATCGGTTGAGTGGTAGATGGCGGGGCTGTCGCCTTCCTGGTGGGTTTTCTGGTCACTGGCTTCTTTGTTGTTGGCTTACGAGTTGTAGCAACTGGTTTCTTTGTTGTTGCAGTAACTGGTCGCCTAGTGGATGATGGCGCAGCTGTACTGATCCTAGTTGGTGGCCTCTTTGTCGGTCCTGACGAACTGATTGGTTTGGCTGTTGGCTTTCTCGTTGGAGCCTTGCTGGCGGGACGTTTAGTGACCAGAGATGTTGGTGCTCCAGTGGTTTCAGCAAAGCCTTGGATTGTGTTGTTGTTGTCATCGATCATTTCTGCCAGAGCTTCGAAATTATCTGACAGTGATTCGACGATCTTGTGGACGAGGGTATTCATCTTGTCCTTGAGAATTGTGTCTTCAACAAATGCCGGAGTGGAGAGTTCAAGATCGTTGGTGACAGAACTCGATGTGGCCGACATGTTGAGATTTGGATTTCTCACTGGTGGGAAGTTGACAAAGTCGTTTGGCGAAGTGTAAGTCTCTTCTTCCTCTTCGGCGTTGACACTTCCGTACTTATCGCTTGGAAGCTCGAAGGATGGGTAAGAGGGAGTTGGTCCGTAGTAGCCGGGGAATGCCGGTCTGTCATCAGTGGGGATTCTGTTGGAATTTGGTGTCGTGGGGGTATGAAGTCCCGAGTAGCCGGGATCATCGAACTCGTTCGACGTGACCTGCGGAATGCTGATGTACTCCTGCGTGCTGGAAGCGTATTCCGGACGACGAGTTACAACGGGGCTGTAGATGTAAGAGTTGCTAGGAATCGGTGTGGTATTCGGGCGATATGGAGTGGAGCTTGCAGTGACGAGATTGACTACTGTTGGCTTGGGTGTAATGACGATAGTTGGCGAAGGAGTCTTCTGAGTTGCTGATGGAATTTTGACAAATAAAGGCTTGTTGTTGTTATAATTCTGTTGGATCGATCCAATTGGGCCATTTTGAATGATAATTTCGTCTGTCGGACTGGACAGATATATCGAACTGTACAACGGTCCTTGAGTAGAACCCAGGTACCCGTCAACCTTGTCGGCTATCGATGGAGAACCTTGGACTAAGTCCGATTCAATTTCCGGCCGTGGAGTTGTTGGACCAGTGACATAACTCGTCGAGAGAGGTTGTTTCTTCGTCGGAATTTTTGTAATCTCATGATTCTTGTTAGGTGGTAGACCACTCTGGGAGGCATGTTGTGGTTTTTTGGTTGAGCTCGGACGCTTGGTAACGCGTTTTGTTGGTCGTTTTGAGGCAGTCACGGTCACTGGTCTCGATGTTGACGAAATCGTCGAAGAACTTTGATAGTTGGTTACTGGAGCTTGAGTGGGCCTTGCAGATGTCTCGATCTTCTCGAAGTTTGGAGCTTGTGAGAAGTATCCAGCCTGAGCTTGAATGTTTCCATTTTTATCGAAAACTGTGGCAACTGGACGAGCTGTCGATTGAGTGCTGCTGCTTTGAGAATCTGGTCGTGGAAGGTATTGTTCCTGAACGGGGATGTTCTGATTTGATGGCCGAGAGTTGGCCAGGTAACCGTTCTTGATGCGGTCAGTTAACTGGGCTATGAGCTGAGATTCAGGAGTTGGAGTAACTTCCTTCTCGGACTGCGAAGATTGACCGGATCCATCGTTGCTTTCATCAAACTGTTGGGAAGGTCTTGAAGAGGACTGGGAGATCATAACTTTTTGCGTTGGTCGAGCAGTTGTTGATGGCCGCTGAGTTGTCGATTGGATCTCGTGTTTGGTAGTGAAGAATTGGGTAGTTGGTCTGTTGGAAGGTGTTGATTGTGAAATGTAACCCGTTTGCGAAATTTTTTCATAGTCAAAGCTTGGTCTCTGCGATGATGGACCAGCATTTTGGGCGATTTGCTCATAGTTTTGGGGAGGACTCTTAGAGGGTGATGGGGCCTTGGTTGACGTTTGTTCGAAGCTTTGAGTCGAGGGCCGAATATGGGTTACTTCTTGATAGTTCTGGACGGGTGGTTGAGGTTGTATCGGGTGCGAAGAAGGTCTCTGGTTGGATGGCTTCTTACTCAAGTTGTTATCGCCATAGAAGCTTCCTTGGGATTGGACACTGATTTCCTGAGGTATATGTTGACTCATTGCCTGTTCTTGGGACAACATACTTGATTCAAAGTAAGCTGAAGTTTCGTCATCCATGACAGGGTAGGCTTCCCCTACTGCTGGCATTTTATTGAAATCCGACGTTGGCTGTTCGGGGCCGGTGTACCCGTAGTTAGGGTTAGCAGCATCCTTGTGTGAATGGACATGACTACCGTAGTGTGGATTTGGTTCTTGGGAGTTTGTGTTATACGAGGCTTGTGATGGTCCAACTGGAGGTCTTGGTTCAATCTTTACAGTCGTCTGCTTTTGGGGAGTCGATGAAATTTCAACGAATGTGGGTTTCTCGTCAGACATTTCAACGGAGTGATATTTATTGTTTGTCTCTTCCGAACCTTCCAGAGTGGTCGATGTTGTTGGCTCGAGTTCTTCATAATATAAGGTATCCCCTGTGGTCGTTGAAACATGATCAGACAACACAACCCCTGAACCAGTTGTTACAGAGACCATAGGTCGGGCTGTAGTGACTGGGACGTAGGGTCTGTGGGTAATACCGTATCCCGGGTGTTGGTCATATGAAGGCTGATTGTATGAAGGACTTGTGCTAGCAACATTGTATGTTGGTCCGTGATTGGTTCCATTCAACATTAGAATGATGGACTCAATTGAGTCAATGTTGGTCGAAATTCCAGTTGAAGTTGTCCCGGTTACCTGGGACGGTCTTTTGGAGGCTTCCAGGGTTTGGATGAGAACATACTTATCACCCGATAGTGGTTTCTTGTTTTGACCACTAGCAGAACTGCCAAGACTGGGTTTTTTTCTTGGAGGAATAATCTCTGCATGTTCCGGTGGTGGGACATATACCGACTGGGGTCCACCATAGCCTGTTGAGAACTGCAAATCACTGTCAATCAGAACTGTGTCCGCTCCCGGATGAGTAATGTCACTGTGCGTGAATTCGCCATTCATGTCCAGATCTAGCGAGCCACTGTTGGTGTAGTTCCTCTTGTTTTGAGTTGTTTCGCTCATAATCATCGGAACTTGTGTAGTATCCTCATTGTCAATCAATTCTGTTGAAATCTTTGTCGGAAGTTCAGTCGTCACACTCATTCCATTGCTACCACTTCCAAATGGAGATTGACTCGACGACAACATTACATACTCGTCACTATCTGACACCGACGAGGGCGATGACACCATCACCGAACCCTTGTTGACATAGAACGATGATGACGAAGTTGTGTTGACTTTGTGGATTTTCTGACTGACCAATTCTTGCATGTATGATGACTCGGTCGTTGAGGCATCATGTAACTTGGTCGATGAGCTTTGAATTTCCTGGAATTCATTGCTCTCGAATTTCTGATTGTCTCCATAAAGTGCTGAATCGTAACCTTCTGTAGAATGACCCGCCGAATGGGTTACCATTTGGTAGTTGGGATTCTGTGCGTCTTTGATGAGGGTATTCTCATTGGCCATTGATAGTGGCACTTGACAACAGGCGCCGAATAGGAACCCATCCATACAGGCGCCAACAACTTCACCATTTCGCTGGGCACATTCGTGATTGAACATGCATATCGTTGGTCCATTGGAACGGGGATCGGAAGCGGGTAGGGTTTTTGTTCCACGGCAGTGTTTCGGCGTTATCCGGTAGCCACCGAAGAGTTTGCGGCCTTCTGGAAAGTCAAAGAAAAGGGTTTTTGTTAGTTTACATTGAGAAAGTCTTAGTTTTTAGTTTAAGAACTACGAAAATACCAAATTTCTAAAGCAATTAACTGCTCTGACAAATTTAACGATTGGAAATTTCCAAGTCGAGTGTTTATAGTACTGGGAAGGCTCTTCTGAGACCTGTCAAGAACATTGTTCCCGTAAGAATACCGAAGCCGCATGAAGTTAAGCTTAGAAAAGGTGAGTTTGTCGGAAAATGTGTATCTGTATCAGCGATAACAAGGATCAACGAAGAAGTGTCAAGTCCGAAGAGTTGAATTCCATAAAGACCAACATTCTCAAGTCATCTAATCTTGGTCACCAAAAACGAAGAACTGCAGAAGGTCTCCTAGAAGAATTTGCAGACATCTTTTTGTCATCAAAATGGAAATATGACAGAACACAACTGGTTCCACATCGAATCAATACCGGGGATGCAAAGCCGATTCGTCAATCTGCAAGACGCCAAACAAGCGGGTGAGGTTGAAGAACTAATAACCGCCATGAAAGAACAGGGTCTGATCGAAAATTCTAAAATCCCTTGGACGGATAAACCCACTTTTGCGTGGACTATCGGAGGTTGAATGATGTGACCAAGAAGGATAGCTACCCTCTGCCTAGGATCAGTGATACTCTGGATGCAATGGAAGGACCACAATGGTTCTCAACTTTGGACTTGAAAAGTGGTTACTGGCAAGTCAAAATCAACCCTGAAGACACAGTGAAGAATTGGACAACACCACAGGCAAAACATCAACTCCGAAACATTCTGGGTCTATCCACCTACTATAGGCGTTTTGTCAATAACTTTGCTGGTATAACCAAGAGCCTACATCAGCTAACGGAAAGGGGAAAGAATTTTAAATGGTCAGGTGAGTGCGAGTGCAGTTCAAGCAACGCTTGTGTAATGCACCGTTCATTATTGATGCTGATGCTGGCAATGTCGGGATTGGTGCTGTACTATCGCAGAGGCATGATGGCGAAGAGAAGGTGATTGCCTACTACAGCAAGGTACTCTCGAAGTCAGAAAACAACTATTATGTGACCATGAAGAGAGCTTCTTGCACTGATTTTGGCAACAAAATACTTCCATAAGTATCTCTATGGACAGAAGTTTCCAAATGACCAAAGAGCACTGAACTGGCTTTTGAATTTCAAGAAGGTCAAGTGGCGAGATGGATTGAGAGGCTGCAGACGTACGATTATGAAATTCAACATCAGAAGGGGAAGCTTCACTCAAATGCGGATGCACTGTCCCGGAAATCATGCAAGCAAGACTGTAAGCATTGCAGACGACAAGAAGAAAAAGAAATGGTTACTGTCCAACGAAATAGAGCCGATCCCATTAAGGCTTGAGCGAAAACGAGCTGAGGAAGACCCAACAGGAGGACCCAGATATCGAACCCATCTTCGCATGGAAGGAACACCAAAACTCCGACAGAAGTCCTGCTCTAAAGGTCTTCTTGGCACAGTGGGAATCGCTTCATGTCCAAGAGAGTGTCCTTCAACGTAAGTGGGAATCAGCAGATGGAAAGTCTTATGTAATGCAGCTAGTCTTGCCAAGATCAAAAATTATGGACTTTCTGCGAGAGATGCATGATGGAGTTTCGGGAGGCCATCTAGGATTAAACAAGACCTCAGAAAAGGTTCGACAACGATTCTACTGGCATGAAAGGGAAGGCGTCCAGAAGTGGTGCCGAAAATGTGATACCTGAGCTGCCACCAAAGAGCAAAAAAAAAAAAAGAATGACAGCCAAATGCGACAGTTGGAGCACCCTTCGAAAGAATTGCAGCAGACTTGGCGGGTCCATTTCCGGAAACAAATAATGGAAATCGTTATATTCTAGTGGTCATCGATTACTTCAGCAAGTGCCCCGAAGCATACGCCATTCCAAATCAAGAATCCAAAACAGTCGCAGATCAAACTGTCTTCAATTGGGTGAGCAGAATCGGCATTCCATTAGAACTGCATTCCGACCAGAGAAGGAACTTTGAATAAATCATATTCCAGGAAGTTTGTGGGCTTCTTCACATCAAGAAGACAAGAACAACACCATTCTACCAACAATGGTCGAACGATTCAACCTACCTCTTTCCAAAGTTTTGGACTTAAACCAGCGAGATTGAGATCGGCACATTCCACTGTTTTCGATGGCATATCTGCAACACAAAGCTCAACTGGCCATACACCGTCAGAGATTTTGATGGGAAGGAACATCAGACTGCCAATCGATATAAAATTTGGATGTCCCACATTGGAACTGCTAGTCGAAGATGAATACATGGATGACCTCAAAGAAAGATTTCTTCAGATCCACGAATATACAAGGTTGATATTAAAGATGTTCAGTGACCGAATGAAAACACGCTACGACATACGGGCAGCAAAAGGGGTTGTCACCGAAACTTCAACGGGACTGGGAAGGTCCATATAGAGTTATTACAAAAATCAACGACGTCTCGTGTACCGGATACAAAAGGGAGTCAGAGGAAAACCTAAAGTTGTACATCGAGACCGGCTACATCGCTACAGTGGTGATGAGAACGATAAAAATGTTCGGGACGATCAATCCTAAGGAGGGGCAATGTAATGTGCATACACTCTATACGCAAAAAGAGGGGCAAAAGTTTTAGTTGTAGTAGTAAACACTTGTGTATAACAGAATAGAATAGGGGTAACATCTATTGGTGAAGAGAAGAACTTTTCGTCAAGCATCGAGAATTTTCAGTGCCTACAAGAACCCAGGGTTTTTCTGGAAGTCATATGAGATATATATGTAAATAGGGGCTTGAAAGCAAAGCCAACTAATTGATTGTGTGAACTGCGATAAAGTAAAGATATTATGTTTTAAAGTGAAAATTTAAAGTGTTAAATATATAAGTTTCAGAGTGATTTGAACAAAGTAATTTTATGTGTTATTTGAAAAAGTGTGAATAAGTTTTAATTGTCGGGCCTAGCCGAAAATTACAATACTTTTACCTTAAAAAAGTCAGGTTTTAGTTATTTTCACGTCTTTTGGTATTCAAATACTTAATTTTAGTTACGTAAGTACTTTATAAAAACCATTACAACTTCTTTAAAGAACTTTCAAGCATTTTCAAGCCCCTGTTCTAGACCAACAGTACTTAAAGTTGGATGAATGTACTGTTAAGAGAAAATACTTGTAAGAACAGGTACTTGAAAATACATTAAAGTAAAGATATTGTTATTTGTTGAACGTTGAGTACCAAAATGACTGAAAAATAGTGGAACATATGCCTTCTTTTAACATCTATTGCCAGAGTACTGAAGTAAAATTGTGCGTAATGAGTATGTTGTTGTACTTGAAAGTACTTAAGTACCAAAATTCTAAAGTAATAGGCAAATTTAACGACCGAAAAAACCCAAATCGATCAGCTTTTTTTAACACTATGAATCGTGCTCTAAATTTAAACATAACCTAATGCACTTTCGTTTCTCTCAATTCATTCATATCGCGTATGGCACTGTTTACCTTTTGCAGTCAAACACATTAGTTTCCAACCACAAACTTTCCATTTCTCCCCAAAAAAAAACAGTCTGCACCGCAAAATCGGTGCAATTCTCCGAAAATAACTCCGAACTTTCTGACTTATTGCCTTGGAATGCGACTCTTCGGCTTGAAACCAAAACTTACTTTCACTTTGAAAAAAAAGTACAAATTGAGTTTAAGTACAATTTGGGTACTAATTAATGTATTTTCGATATGACCAAAATTTTATTTATCGCAGAGAAGATCTTTTTTTTCTTGACAACTTGATCGGTTTGGGTTACCATTGAGGAACAAGCACAACATTAAAATTTGCATAATACCGTTAAAACGAAATTGAAAGTTATCTGGAAGAAAAAACACAAAAAAGAACACCACAGACGTCCATCGTCAATTATAGATCAAGAGCTCTCAGCTACCAGCCAAAGGAACGTGTAGGTTTGACTTTCACTTGCCAAAGAACATGACGAAGCAAGGCAATTTACCCAACAGAAACCTTATACTCCCTCGCGTTGAGGTGTGTAGGTACAGTGGTATGGGAGGAACTTAAAGGTGAACCAAATCGTTATTGACTGTTTATATGTCTGTATTCCAAATTCGACACAACGTATCCCACTATATGCAACTTGGAGCACACGAGAAAATAGTTTAACTACCACCTCAGGCAAAAACCATAGAGGCTGGACGACAAGACTACAAGAATATTTTTAAGATGGTTATCTCTTGGCGGCGCACTTGAGGCTTGAAGAAAGCACATGGTTTTGGTTAACCGTTCAATATGAGTGACTTCGGCTTGGTCATGGACAAAGTGGTCTCTTTGTGAATCGACTTGTTAACAAAACATTAAATTTTTCATGGTTTTGTTGTTTTGCCAAACAACGAGACTGACATCGAAAAGTGTTAATGATTTGACAGTGTCAATAAAACTGTTAAGATGACACTTTTAACGACCATTTTGGTCATCCTAAAACCTTAAACAATTATAATTTATCGTACGAGGTCATCGTCAATTATATTCGACAATAAAGATGATTAAATGAGACATAAAAGTAAAGCATAAGAAGAAGACTTAAGTCACAGTTGAAGAGCTTATAAATGCAATCAATGTCAGTGAAATTTAATTTTTATGTACCACGTACCTTACCTGCTTCTATGACCATCACTGACGCTGATGACGGCAATGGACAACAGCCAGCGAGACGGACGGACGCAATCGCTTTGAGAGAAAACAATTTCAAACATATTCAATGAAAATTATTATGACCCCCTAGTTCCCATTGCCTCTGTGCTTTTTGCTTACTTTTTTTTGTTTTTGTTTTGAAGATGGCATTAGATACCCCATCATCGTAAAGACCCCAATAGAAATTTTTATGCTGACGATACCACGCTTATATGTTTGCATGTTGTGTCTCAATTGGTGAAAAAATAATAGTCTGGAAGCTCAAGTTGCAAAATTCGATTTTTGTTTCAAGAATTTTCTTAAGACTTGGTACTGACTCTTTAGTCTGGTTTGTCGATATTCAGCAAGCTTCTGAATAGTACGCCGATCTCTTCGCAGCCTCCAGGTTCGAGACGACCAGGAAGACTGAACCTTCGCTAAATGGAATCCCAGTTACCTGGAGTGCCAGAGCGCTTGATTTGGACGACTTGAGGATATATGCGAGGGACCGTTCCCGATGGAACGTCGCAGTCGTAGATGACAACTTTCGGATTATGTACCCGGACAAAAAATTGGGTTGTACAATGTTAAGACGATTTTAGACGCTCCTCAGACCTTGATTGTTCAGCTTAATGAAGAAGGACTCGCGAACTCTACGAGCCGAAAAGGAGAAGGGAGCACAAACTTCTCAGAAAGAAAAAATAGGAGCATGATATCGAGGAGATAGAGGGATGTCAGAACAGGAACGAGGATCGAAAGTCTTACAAGAAGGTAAAATAAACCACCAGGGCTTATAAACCCCGAACCGAAGTCTGTAGAGACCATCATGGGAACATCGTAGTTGAACCACAGTCAGTGCTTAGAATATGGGAAGACCACTTTTCCAAGCTGTATAAGGCGATGATGGCGAGCGAAATTCCGCCAGCTATACAGAACCATTCAATTTTGGTGAAGCAGACCACCAATTCCACCCACCCGACATTGACGAAATGAAGATAGCGATATCTTAACTTAAGTCGAACAAACCCGCTGGAGCAGACTGCCGCCTAGCTGCTGAACTATACAAAGCAGCTGGAGATGATCTGGTTTGGAGCATGCTGCAAAATTTGGTCAGAGGAAAGCATGCCCGACGAACGGAACCTCATCATCATATGCCCGATGTTCAAGGACTGCACCAACTACAGAGGTATAAGTTTCCTTAATACGCCTACAAGATCTTGTCTGCAGTAATGTGTACACGACTGAAGCCTTCGTAAACAACCTGATAGGTCCTTTTCAGTGTGGCTACAGACCTGGAAAGTCCACCATCAATCAAATATCACTCTACGGCAGATCTTTGAGAAGACCCAGGAACTTCAAATCGATACCTACCAAGTTTTCAGCGTATGTCAGCGTCTATAGAGACCAACTTTAGAGAGCAATGTCTTGTTTTGGCATCCTAGAAAAACTCGTCCGTCTGTGTAAGATGACAATGGAAAACTCGAGTCGTTCCATCATAGTCGGAAAAAATCTAACGGGCGCTTTGATGTCAAAAAAGATTTTAGACAAGGCGATGCGCTGTTATACGGTTCTTCAACATCATTCTTGAGAAGATTGTGCAAAACTCCAACGTCAACACTAGAGGCACAATCTTTCAAAAGTCCGTCCAGCTACTAGGATACGCAGACGACATTGACATAATTGGAAGAACCACAGCGTGATGTCAGTGGAGCGTTCATGAGCCTTGAGACGGAGGCCAGGAAGAGTCACCGCTGTCAATTAGGAAGGACACCTAACATCGACCGACGTCTTGGAGCAAACGTCAGCATAGATAGATTTAACTTCGAGGTAGGAAGGTACCTAGGATCCGCTATAAGCTCAGACAACAGCACCAGCGCTGAAATTAAACGAAGGATCACTCTTGCCAATCGCTGCTTCTTTGGACTTGAAGGGAATTGAGTAGTCAAGTCCCCTCCCGAGCAACTAAAGTGTCACTGAACAAAATCCTCATCATCCCGGTCCTAATGTGTGGTGCAGAGACATGGACGATGACAACATCGGATGGGCTGCTTCGAGAGAAATATTCTTCGAGTGATTTTTGGTCCAGTCTGCATGGAGACGAAGATTCAATCAAAGCTTATGAGCTGACCCAGCCAGAAAAGTTTAAGTCCAACAACTTAGATGGATGGGTCATATAGAACGAATGGAAAACAATGCTCCGGTCCGTAGAGTCTTCGAATCCAACCCAGAAGGACGTCGCAGAAGAGGAAGACCTCGACTCAGGTGGAGCACACAAGTGATAGAGGACCTGAACCAACTTGACGTGTGAAACTGGAGACAGCTAGCTAGGGACCGAGCTGGCTGGAGGCGCTTGTTGGATGAGGCCCTGGTCCGACTTGGACTGTGGCGCCACCATAAGTAAGAAAGTAAGTATACTAGAATCAAACCAATGGTCAAGATTACCGGCAATGGACTCAAGGTATTCACGATAAGCCTACAATTCAGGAACCACCCTTCTCACAGAATGAAAACAATCAGTATTAATCTGGCATGGAACGAATGGGGTCGCTTGCTTTCGGTAAACACTCAGCTTATTACATCAACGTTAAAAAAAATTCATCAAGACCTTCAAATACAACATTCTTGCGCGGGCTATAGCAAACCTGAATATATTATGTTGCTACAACTAATCATTCAACAACTATGCCCACTCCGTCCGACTGTCACACTTTTCACCGCTGACGATCGATGGTAGTTTTTGAAGCTACAGACATGCCGTGTAGCATGGCCAGGTGCATGTGTGTGCGTGTCTTTGACCTACTGACTATCATTAAGCAGCCTAATCAACGACGCACGTTAGATACCTTCTTAACCGACATAATGGACAAAATTCTTTAAATCAACTGAGGAGTGGTGGCCATATCAATTACCATTTGGGAGCACCATTTAGGATGGTCTAATGGAGTGCAGTAGTTCTCCTTGGCTCTCATGATACGAAAGGTAGTGGAATTCGGTTTTGACATTTCGATTATCACTTTCTTGTTTTGTTAATTTTTGTCGTTGGTCAGAATATGGCTATTTTTCACTTGTCATATCGTATTCCAACGAACGTGAAAGTTAGCTTCGTTTCTTTTTGTTGAAATCCAATAAAACACACTCGCACCATAACACAATCTCTCCAAAAGAGAACCGACAAAGTAGATTGACGGAAGAAGAACAGGTTCAACTATGGCGACAATTTTTATCATCGTTTCCGCCGAATTCGTTTAAACAAAAAAACAAAATGTGATATCTTCACGACCATAAACGTAAACTCTGCGTGATCGAAAGTCCGTCTCACTTTCGAGACAAACCATCGATACGTGTAAACACGCATCGTTCGTCGTCCGTCATTTCTCAGTTGTAGGTAGAGAAAAATGGCAAGTTTCCAGTCAAGACCTTTTTTTCGCTTTCGCTTTTGGGGGCAAATTTTTTATTTCTTTTTTGCTTTTTTGTTTGCATTTTACCAACGGGCATCGCATCGCAACGCAACGCAATGTATGATTGATAAATCAACTGATTGTGATTGATTTGATATGCGCGATTTCTCTTGAACTGTCAATTTGACGTAGCGTGTTTCTCGCAAAATACCTGTCAGTGGAGAGTTTATTTACATAACGGTGTTGTTGAGGATTCTTGCAGTTCTCACGGAGGTTAGCTAATTGATGTTTGAACTTTTTTCAATTGTCGCTAATTAATAGATCAGTTTTGTTTACTTTTTTTGGAAATGGGAATTCTAGGCCAGATTGCAGGCTGTAGGAATTCCAAATCAACTGAGCGGTTGGTGATGGACATAAAAACTGTTAAATTTCATTTTGCTGTGACGTTAAGGGCTTGTGAAACGAGATTGTGTTTTTTTTTCTCTGTTGATTGTTAAACGTTTTTCACGGAAATAAAGGAACCCAACTGGTTTGTATTTAAGTGAATAAGAAAATACATAATTTATGTTTTGGAAATTGGTTTCTTCTTTTACGCCATGGGCTGTTGTATGTGGCGAGATGGACTTGACATATTTTTTGTGAGGTGAACGAGAAAAAAGGGCTTATGAACCGGTGAATCGGCGAAAACCCCTTTAGTTTTTTTTGTCCAATTCAGTTGTGACAAGTAAATAAAATAAAAACATGCATTTTAGTGCTTTTGTGCTTTTACTGTTTTAATTCTTTCCCTTTGAGTGACGTCAAACATGGTTGTTAAAAATTGAAGAATGGGAACAGAATATAAACAAGCGAGAATGAAACATGAACGTTTGTATGACGATTTCGTACGGATTTCATTTTTCGGTCCCGCTAGTATGCTGTGTTATGCATAGAAATAATTGAAAAGTCCATTTTAACACCTACTCACAAGATTTTAGTTTATGATTTACTGAACAGCACTTTTCGGGTTCGCTAGTGTCACCAGTTGTACAGGTCGAGTCCTCTTGGCCTTTAAAGGAAAAGTAATTTGAATCAATTTAGGCCTTTTTTGATTGGTTACAATTGGGTTTGTTGAACTTTTTTTTGCACATCAGGATTCACACAGGATAGCCGAAATTTTGACACCGTTTGCGCACAACTGCCACTTTTGCGAATAACTGAGCTCCGAATTATGATCGACGCCGCTCCAAAACGTGAGAAATACGAGTATATTCGCTTCGAACTCACCAACTGTTTCTCGGGCATGAAACTAGGAGACAAAATACCGAGCCTGTACTTGGAAATGGCCCAAGCGTCCAAAGGCTGTCTTAGCGAACCTGTGTTGCTCGACTTATGGGCTGCACGTCAGCCTCAAGCTGTCCATTTGGTGAAAGGATCTGCTGCAGATAAATGCAAAGTCGCGGACACGGTAATGGAATACGTGGAATTAGGCCATTTAAACGCTGTTGACAGTCATTCGGTACCTACCCTATGCTTCGTCTTCTAAAACATCGGAAATAGCCCAACTTACTCAAGAAGTATCAAAGCTAGTAACGCAGCAGCGACCGCCACCACAACGACATGAAAATCGCATGGCATCAAGACGGGGCGGTCTTCAAATTTGCAATAAATGCAGATGTGATCAATCAATTGAGCAGTTCGATGATTGTTGGTTCCATCGCAATTTCGGAAAGAAGGCAACCAATTGCAGGCCACCTTGTCCTCTCGATGGGCAACCTGCTACTTCTATAGATTGTGCTAATCAGTTATATCAACAAGCTCTGCTTACGAGAACATAATCGGCCCATTCGAGGAATTTTCTCCGATTTCCTCCGAATCGGAGACATTTTTCTCGACACAAAATTCGAAGGAAATCGGAGAAAATTCCGCTCCGACGCGAAGGTTACCTCGATTGGGCCTAATACAAACCTTTCTTTCCTCATAGATGCGGGTGCAGAAGTGTCCTGCATACCACCATTGCCATCAAATATAAACCCACGGGCCCCGGCCAACAAGAATGCAGCTCTTCGTGGTTAATACCTCTCCCATTAAAGTATACATGAGTACTGAGCTCGAGCTGAAACTGGGTATACGCGAGCCGTCCGTTCGTGTGGAACTTCATTGTCGCAGAAGTCAGCTCTCCAATTATGGGAGCCGACTTTTTACAGCATCACGACCTGATGGTTGATGTAAAAAGAGCTCGCCTTAATGACTTGCATTCCAAATTAGGTTCCAAATCGCTCTTCGCTATTTCCAGCAACCAACAATCAACGCAGCTCTTTAATCGAAATGCTCTTTTTTCCGATATAATTATGAAATTTCCAAATATCCCTCGCCTTGCACCGTCCGTCCGGGGCATCGACCAATTCCAAAGCATTACATTTTATCGAAACATACGTCCCTCATTGTTCAGCTCGAGCACGTCGACTACCGCCTGATAAACTTAAAGCTGCAAGGGAAGAATTCGAATAGTTAATGCGAGCTGGAATTTGCGCCCCTCCAAATCGAAACGATCAATTCCGCTTCACATGGTGCGTAAAGCAGATAGGTCTTGGAGGTCCTGCGGGGACTACACGAACCTCAACGCAATAACGATACCAGACTGCTACCCGCTTTCATACCTTCACGAATTCGCAACCATATTTCGTTGTAAGTCAGTTTTTACCAAAATAGATTTACAGAAGGCTTTTCATCAAATACCCACCTACCCTGACGACCGACGTTCCTAAGACAACAATCATAACTCCGTTCGGCTTGACATTCGGATTACGCAACACAGCTCAGACTTTACAGATTGATTGATGAAGTGCTTAAAAGAATCGAGTTCACATTCCTATACATCAAAGGTTAGCAATTTACGTAGCAAAATGCGTCTTCGGGAAACAGGAGCTAGAATTCCTCGGATATCTTATAAACAGGAAGGGAATCTGTTCCCTAACACCCAGTAGCCAGTATTGAGACGATTCAACGCATCAACAACCAAGGGACGCTGAAAGAACTGAGAGGATTCCTCGCAAACGATAAATTTTTACCGTTAATTCCTGTCCCAGGCAGCTGAAATTCAAACTCCGTTATTAAAAATGTCGCCCGGAAATCGAAAAAATGATAATACCCGTTTAACCTGGACTGAATTGACAGAGAAAGCTTTGGACGGCTGCTGCAAGCTCCCTTCCCAAGCCGTACTTCTATCGCATCTTCTACCCGAAGCCAAGTTGAGTTTGATTACTGATGCTTCAAATCTAGCAGCCGGCGCCGCATTGAACCGAATAGTTGACGGAGTCGCCGAGCCATAGGCTTCTTCTCCAAGACATTTACCAAAACTCAACAAAATTATTCGACGTATGACAGAGAACTTACCGTAAAGTATCTAGCAGTAAGCCACTTCCGAGATTTGTTAGAAAGCCGCAAATTCCACAGATCATAAGCCTTTGATCTTTGCCTTTTAACAACGTCTAGAAAAGTCGTCGCCATGACAGACATACTACCTTTACTACCGATATCCACTACATAAACGGGTAACAAGGAGGATAACAACACAGCAGACTTACTGTCACGCATCAACGCTGTCAGTTCCTTGTGAATCCGACCAAACACAAGCGCTCTGATTAAATAATCAAATAAATTATTATTTTGTCGTAAATGTTTTCCGAGTTTCTTTTGGTTTCAATAATTCTACCAAATATACTAGCTTACCCGACAAACTTCGCTTCGACAAAAGTTTTTTTGAATTTAAATAATTTAACTTTAAATATTTTTTGTCTTGTTTTTGGTATTCAATTTGAATCTACATTCTACAAAGTGTTCGGTTTTCTAATTTTGAGCACAAATGAAGAATGGAACATTAATGTAGACATATAGTACTTATCTCAAATGGTAAGAACTTAGTAATGTTAAACCAATATATGCTGATATCATGTCACCATTAATAAAAAAAAAGCGAATTCGAATTACGGTTACAAGTACAAGTACGGTTACAAGTCGCTCGGCGAAAATCCTTGATCGAACCTAGTGGGTGCCGGGCGGACAATGTCACCACAGTTTTGGTCTGTAGGTGTCAGACGGTGATAGCTAAGGTTAGAATTGATCGCTGTGTGGTTCTGACTTCATTTATAGCACAACTCTCAGAAATCATCTCTCACCATAGATCCAAGATTCCTAGTTTCAGTGGTGGTGTGAACTAGTAAATCCGTGCCCAAGAATTAAAGGTTGAGGGATAAATCAACCATGAACGAGCTGGAGGCCTGTGGTGGGTAACGGTTTTTGTTGTTTAGGTATACTTTCCCTCGGTATGCGGCTCTGCCGAGGGTGACCTTCTTTTCCGTCTTACTCGTCGGAATCAAATCGAACTTCTCCATTATGTCTTCATCCAATTTATGTGTAAAACTTCCATCCATCGAGTCCGAGGATGAACTCCTGGCAGGATACAATTGTAGGTAGCTCAGGGGAAGCAAAAGACGCTAGTACCTCAGAGCAGGCTACACTTAGCGGTAACATGGGAGGTACTAGTACCCCTGTGCTTCAGCATCCCTCTCAAAAAACGCCCATAACAAGGATCGCCAAAGCAACGCTACAAAGCCCAACAAGCACTCTCCCGCGGATCAGCTCAGGAACAAGTTCAGGAAGGCCACTTTCGTTCTTGGCAAGATTGCCGAGAATGAAAAAGCCGGAAAGTTACATGAGCGTGATGCTGCCGACAAAATTAAATATCAAAAAATTGTTGAAGAATTCAATAGTCGAGAGAAGAGTGGGGCAATCAAGAAAATAGAAAAGACCACCAAGAGGAACAGGTCTCTAGAGGAGGAGAAGCTTCCTCAAAAGAGAATTAAGCTTGGTGGCAGCAGCAAGAAGGAGACTCCGAGGGTGACAGCGCAACCGTGCGCATTGAGTGAGGTCGTCAGAGACAACCTCTGATGTCAGCGTGGAACTCAATCGAGGCCAAGCTCTCGGAATTAGTATTCCAATACATCATATCAGCAAAAGAAGGTCTCTATCCGAGCTTTGACTCCGGCGAAATGCTCAGGGGTTACAAAGTGATAAGGTGCGCGACCGATTTTTCGAAGGATTGCCTTCCTTTTTCAAATCTATTTAGTATCTCACGAGGTATGGTATCAAAACGGCGCGGCGTACTCAGCGCTTAAGTAGGACAGCCATTTCTACCTACCTACCTACGGTCACAAATCAGTCTATCACCCAATAACCTCCTTAGACCCTGTATAACTCATTGACCAAAGACAAAATAGGATCAAATTTATTTTAAAGATATCCAACTAACCAGGTCATAACTCTGCCTTAGGCTTCAAGCTCAATTGACTGTTTTCTTATAACAAATTTTAAAAAAAGAGTATAATTTATTGAAACGTCAACGGTATACCACTGTGACTTAACAACTTCCTTCGCTAAAAGATAATCCTTTTCAGTGATGTCAATTTCCAATATATTCACTTCTTGCATTTGAGATGAAAGATAACCTCCGCGAATATTTATGCTTTTGTAACCGGCTCTGAAGATGGCACTTAAAGTATCATGCGAATCTAAATTAACAGGAATATATGCAAATTCCAAATGTAATCACCTAAAACCAACCATTCGACATTGTACGAATTTAAACCCGACCCGTACAAACTGAATCAAGAAATTCAATGTTGAATTAAAAATAACAAGTGTAAGCGACAAAACGACAAACACTTGTTGCTGTAACTTGTCGGAATCAGATACGAGGGAAGCGCATATGCATTGGGGAATGTGACACACTTTCCTTTTGATGTCATGCCGAGCGTTTTTTTTTCTTCTCTTAAACTAAAGATTCGCACCGGCTGATAGCGATGTAGCGAAAGAACATAAATTAATGATTGTCCGGCCGGAGAACGATACACTGCACCTGTTGCTAATTTGAGATTGAATACAATGTTGATTAATCGATCGATTGGCGGCTATCACTCAATCTAAAAATGAAGATTGAGATGACTTTTCACTCATAAAGATTGGAGAGAATTCAAACTGATTAAAAATGTTGCACTCGCCTTCACTTTTTGGCAGAAAAACAATGAACAAAACTTTCAGCTTCAAGACATTCCTTGGCCTAGGTTAAGAAATACTTGAAATTTCAAGCCTGTCCATCGATTGTCTCAACTCAAACAATCCTAACAACATGCAAATCGGTGTGCCATAAAACATTTCGACTGTCATGTCAAATAAACCATTTCCCCACTTACTAAACAACAAAAGCTGGCGCATCAATTATGAAGTTACTGTTGTTCTTTTGAATGACTTAAACTAAATAAAATTTATTAACACCAACTGAGCTGCGTTCCAAATCAAGCAGGTGCTGTTTTGTTGTAAAATATTTTGTTCTTCTTTAACCGTCACAACGATTGTCATGCATTATTCATTTTGTCCGCTGTGCGTTGTCGCTCGCTGTCGTTATCGTCTCCGTTGTGGTTTTTGGTCGTTGTCGCTCGTCGTGCAGACGACAATCAGAAATCTTGAAAGAATTCCCAATTCAAGAAAAGGAAAAAGTTGTACAACTGCCAGTGAAAGTTCTACAACACGATAAAATACCGATAAAACTGTGAAAGAAAAGACACTCGACGACGAGCGAAGCGACCGCGACGTGTGTGTAGACAAACAGAAAAAATGAATTGTCAATTTGGAATGGAGAAGGGAAAACCAACAGATACGCAGATTGAAATTTGTGTGATATCAGTTGCTGTCAAATTTATTGTATGGATCTGTAATTTGATAAAAAAAAAACTCTATCGAAAACGCTTTCGTTGAGTGTTTAATGGCGTCCCTTCCCTTGACAGTCTTCGAACTTGCGAACTGCCTTGAAAGTCTTCAAAAACTGACTCATGACCAACCTTAAAACAACGTCTAGCATCTCGTTTAGTTATTTTCATTTTTCCGATCCTAGAACAGTCAGAAATTCAAAATAACGAGAGAACTCAAGTGAAACAAAAGAGTTGAGGTTCGAACTTTTTTTTTCAATGCATTTTTTCATGAGTCCAGACGCACTTGTCTGTCATTTTTATGGGGTTTCTTGCTATAAACTCAATCTCTGAGCTTTCCTTAAACCACCATACCACCGAGCGTGCGACCAGAGACACTAAAATTATCTTTTGATTTACGGCAAACGAAAATCTGTTCGACCTAAATTCTTAAGTTTATTTTAAATAACCATCAATTAACACATAAAACTCATTAAATCTATGTGTGTGCCTCGCTCTACTCAAACTGATTACCGATGCGTTCATGTATGCAACCGTTTTGCTGTTTTTTCATTGAAGCAAAAGCAACTAAAGCTGCAAGCTACAATCACTCAACACAAAAATTACTGTGCTCCATAATTTTTGAGGAGACAGCCAGTAGCAGTAGCAGTATACACCGGCAAGATGTTTGTGCCATGGCTTGGAAGGGGAAGCAAACAAGCGACGAAAATTTCACAACTCTTCCTTCGTACCTATTCATCGTGCGTCGTTGTCGTCGTCACCGTGTCGCTGCACTACAAAAGTTGCCAAAGTATTCTCACTTCTCGAAGAAACTTGTATGTTCGCTTTAAGGTGGTATAGCAGCACATTCTTATATTACCACACATCGTGGACTGGTAAACCAGAAAAAATCAAAGCCAAATCAAGTGAAAAAGTGGTACGTTCCGGACCTGTCGCATCGCTGTCGTTGTCCGGTGGGCATACGATAGCCGGTCGGTGGTGAGCCAGTTTAACTAGCATAAAATGCTAACAATTTCAACAAGTAGTGTGTGGTGAGTCTCCACTGCACTGGCCAAAACCATTTGCCAACGAGATCATCACTTGTGGCTTCCATTGGCAATATGTGAGACCAGTCCGTGTCGTTGTCGTCGTAACAGTGACCCAAATTGTCCAGAACGAATTCAGACCGGGCCGAGTCGAGAGAGTTATTTTGCTTACCCGATTAACGCGCTTGAGAGTGTTCGTTCGACCATCCCTCGTCATGAGCAACAATGTTTGCATAAACCGTATATCAAAATTCACCAGCTCTGCCCGAAGTGCATCTCTGGGAGGCATCTCGCTGCTGCGGTGGTGTCTAATTGATCGTGCAAGTCATTTGTAGTCTATTTCGTAAGTTGGTTAAGTGGAGAGTTCCTCGCTGCATGCCGTTTAGGATTTATATTGTGTTTAAAGCTTTCCGTTTAGCTGAGTGCATTTTCACATTATATAAGCCCGGTTCTGAGTGGGATTTGAAGAAATTTGCGTAATTTTCTTTTTTCCATAAATCTGTGACGAATTGCATGCTCTAGATACTCCATTCGATATATTGGACTTGTTGTCTTATTTTTCTTATTTTTTTTTTCGATTTCAAAGTCGACTTGTGTGATGGAGATGGACTCAATTTCAGCGAGGTGATGTGGATTTTTGGTGCAGATGGCGTGAGTCTGATTGTGTGTGTGATCAGGAATTGGTCCAGAAAGTGAGAGAGGGGGATGGACAGGTGGAAAATCGATCGTGTCAGAAGCCGGCAAAGCAAACATTGGCACGAACCACAAACGAATATTGTTGTTAATCAATGTTAAACATCGAATATATCTACGATCTTCATGTCTCGGTGTATTTGTTTGGTAAACATTTGCATGTTGAAGTGTTACAGTTAGGTTGAGAAGAGATGGCCTGATTATTGTTGGTTGAATCCATAAATTTTGTTTAATACATTTGTCAAAATGGCTTTGCGTTGATTTATTCGGTTTTAGATTTGTTATCGTGTGTCATGAGATTTTTTGTGTTTATTTCGTTGCGTTCGGGACAGTTAAGCTCTCATGACGTCCAGAGATGGAAGGTGTTCTGACGATTTATTTATGAATGTGTCATTTGAAAGCTGGGATCACCTGTGGGAAGTCTAGAGCGCTTTCGTTGAGTGTTATACAACGTCCCTTCCTTTAAAAGCAAAACTATTCAGCAGAAAGAATAGTTGTTGACTTTCAAACTCGCGAACTGACTCAAAAATCTTCAGACATAATTGAAAATAATGACTTATGACCACCCTCAAGACAACGGATTCAACACTTCATTTAACTAATTTCATTATTAAAGTCGTATAACAGTCAAAAAGTCATAACGAGAGCAAATAAATGAAACAAAAGAGTTGAGGTTCGAACTTTTTGTTTTTCAATCAAGTCCACTTGTCTGTCACTTTTCTGGGGTTTCGTGTTGTAAATTCAAACAGAGACGACATTTTGAATTTTCTGGATGAATATGTATAAGAAGATATTGCTTGCAGAGGTTAAACTTACTAACTTACGTAATCGGCTCACAATCCATGAAGGATCTCAGCCTGAGATATTGAAGTCTTCCATCGGGAACGGTCCCTCGCATGCAATCTTCAGTCGCCAAAACCAAGCGCTCTGGCATCCGCAGTCACTTGGTCCTTGTACTGTAGGTTCGGTCTTCCTTGTCGTCTAGAACCTGGGGGCTGCGATGAGAAGACTTTCTTGGCTGGAGCGTTGTCGTCCGTTCGCTCGATGTGGCCAACCCAATGTAGTCGTCTTTTCTTGGCCTTCTGGACCACATCTTGGTATAGCTCGTACAGTTCGCGGTTGAACCTTCTTCTCCATTCGTCATCGTCGCATACGGGACCGAAAATCCGTCGAAGAATTTTTCTTTCGAAAGTGCCTCGTATCAATCTCGATATTTTTGTATAGCAGACACGTTGTCTTCCGAGTGAGGAGTTTTGAACCCAGTTGTTTTGCCAAACCAAAGTAGCAGCGGTTCGCTAGTGTAATTCTTCGTCGGATCTCCATTAAGATGTCGTTTGTTTGATTGATATTTGTTCCAAGGTAGGTGAACTCCTTAACTATCTCGAAATTCCTGCTACCAACAGTGAAGTTCTGTCCTTGGCGGTGGACAGATGTTGCTTTGTTTGTTGATAGCATGTACTTTGTTTTGTCCTCATTCACTTCAAGACCAACGAGTTTCGCCTGTTCTTCAATCGCTGTGAAGGCCTCAAGCACAGCTCCCTTGGATCAACCGATGATGTCTATGTCGTCCGCATAGCCTAGGTGCACATTGCACTGCGTTTTGTTTGTTCGGGATCCCGAATCCAGACATCGCCACTATAAGCTCCCGGTGGTGGATGTTATCACAAGTCGTTTTGAGGTCGATGAAAATACGGTGGGTTGGTCTGTTCCAGGATTCACCTCAGTGTGAATATTTGGTCTATCGTTGTTCTCCCTGGCCTAAAGCCACACTGGTACGTGCCGATTATTGTGTTACAGAACGGTTTAAGACGCTCACACAGTACGTTGGATAGGATTTTGTGTGCAACATTAAGCAGGGATATGCCTCGGTAGTCTTTGCATGACATAGGATCGCCTTCTTTGTAGATGGGGCATATGACCAGTCAGTGGGTATGCATTCTTCCCCCCACACTTTGTTGATGACCTGGTACATGTGGCTAATTGCTTCGACCTTTTAAAGAAACGTCGGGTGTTGTTCTTGGCCCGTGACTCTTCTAGATCTTTGAGCTGAGAAACTGCGGATGCTCTTTTCTTCCTCCGCAGGGTCTTTTTCTCATTTCTCCTTTTTGTTCGGTACTCTTCTCTTGCCGCTCTTGTTTTCCGTTGCAGAATCTGCCAACGTGCATTTTCCGTCTCTCTTTTCAACAACGCGCTTTCATCATCATGCCACAGGTTCTTTTTCGGGGGTGGCTGGTAACCTATGGTGGTCTCGGCTACATTATTTCACGATATTGGTTCAACATGGTGTTGACGTCTCGTCTGTGGTACTTGGGAGAAGGGCGGAGAGTCGCTCACTCAGGCGCTCACTTACAGAGGTTTGAAAGTGTATCAAAAGGTTTAACATTTTCCAGCTTGCATAGGAGGTTTAACATTACTGCATAAAAGCTGACTAACCGCACTTAAGAATTTTGAAAAAACCAAGCAAGACTCTTAATAAAGGTTCGTACTTCAGTTCTATCTTTTGAAATTTTTTGGTTCATATGAACGACTCAAATGAGTAAGGCTTTGAGTTTAAAAGTCATCTGAAGGTCAATTTCTATGCTTCAGAGGTTCAAAATCGGCACTAAGTAGCAGAAAGGCTCGAAATTGATCGGTAAACAGCAGTTCATACTCAGAAAGAGCACAAAACAATTTGGACAAATCATGTTGCTGAAGTTCGATCGTCAACTCTTTTGTTTTTCTTCGATGAAATTGAATTCTAATGGCAGGAAACTTATTAAAAAAAAAACATTTTCCACTTTCTCAGTTCAATTTTGAGGTAAAAAGCCATAAATCAGTTCTTTTATCCGCTCAGCACTCAATGAATAAAATTAATCATAAAAACAAACAGGCAAAATGAAACTGAACATGCAATTTCTTCTTTCTCCACTGACTTAAACTGACACAAATCTGCTGCAAGAGTAAGAACGAGAACATGAATAAACATTATCCTCTATTTAAAAACAAAAGAAGAAGCAAAAAAAAAACAATTAGCATCATAACAAACCTCCCATCTTAAGTATCATAAACATTGCGGTCTAGTTAATTTCATCGCTGCTCATTTTGCTGCACCTAAAGTTGGCGGATGAATGGATTAGTAAGTGAATTAAAGTATTATTTTCACTGTGCTGATCCCAATTGAAGCTAGACACAGTGGCGAGTGCCACAAAAAACTCGTGTGAAGTGAAAACTAACCGCAGGACCGCAATATCGATCCGAATCAATTTCAGACGTTGGGTGTTTTTAATTTTACTTTTAACTGAAGGGACAGCAAAAAATGGAGACATTGAAAATTTGAAACTCCCAACTCTCCACACCAAAGTTTCAATAAAAACACAAAGTCATAACAACGAGAGTAAATAAATGAAACAAAAGAGTTGAGGTTCGAACTTTTTGTTTTTCAATCAATTTCAGACGCACTTGTCTGTCACTTTTATGGGGTTTCTTGTTGTAAATTCAAACAGCAACGACATTTTGAATTTTCCGGGTAAATTTAAGAATTTCTATTGAAAAAACACTCGCGTGATAGCTATGTGTTTTTCTCTTCTTCTTATTTTCAATTTGCAGCAACTTACCTCCGTTTCGGATTCCACTGCCTCTACCACCACCGATCGATGTAAATCCATTTGCAGGTGATGGCAGAAGCGCAACTGTTAGCAAGACACATAATGCCGTTAAATTAACCCACTTTACAGCTGTTGCAGTCAGCATTTTTCTTCTGCTCATATTGTGATGATGATTATTGCGTTTGTGAAAGGTTTTTAATTTAACAAATAACATAACACACACAGACACTGTTATCCTTCGTTAGAAGCTACTTTTGGACAATAAATCGATGAAAATATTGTTTGGTTATTTTATCATGATTTCGAGACTAAAATCGCGATGAATAAAGCACAGAGATGGATTTTTGCACTGATGGACGTTTGATTGGCAGAAAAGAGAATATCTCTTCCTGTAAGATCAATTGATCGTTCTTTTGTATCTTTTATTGTGCGTGCACTTTTCTTTTGCTCTCGCTTGCACTGACAGCGATTGTTGCTATTGTTTCGCGATTTTTCACCTTTTGACGATTATAACTGTTTCGATGCTTTTTTCACAAAACAAACAGAAATCAACAAAAATATTCCAAATGATAACAACGCCAAAATGTAACGCACCAAAATATAAATAAAATTAAAAATAAAAAAAAATAAACTTTCACTTTAGAGGAGGTTGGTTGCGGTCGGTCTTATTGTGGCGCGGCACAAAAGGAAAGTAAGATGACGATAGTTCCGTTTCTTCTTTGAAGCGAATTTTTCGTTCGTGAATACACTCGACTTATGGGCCAATGGTATAAATTAAAATGTTAAGATGATTGGCGAGTATATCAGACAACGAGAGAAGAGAAAATTTAACCATCCATCCGCAATCACAATCGAAATCCAACTGAGCTGTTATGATTCGACGATGCACAGTGGTTAAGACTTCCGTAAGCACAAGAAACGAATATGGTTGTTTTGTGTGTGTTGTTCTCCATCGATCGATGAGAGACTCTTTTTTGTGTGTTGCTTTGCTTATATCACCTTCTAAGTGTGCCTTCGATGGACAGCCACTCGATGATGATAATCAACAAAAATGTGTAAAAGGATTCCAAACTTGAAGATCAAAACATAGACGATAGGCGAAAGAATGAATTTGAGAGAGAGTGCGAGCGCAAAAATTACTGCTAGTGGCAGTGGCAGTGGCAATATGGCTTACTGACAGGTACTGGTATTGCGTTTGGCTTGGAAAGAAAGTCGAAGAAGATGAGAAAAGAAATATACCAGAAAGTAAACTGTTAAAGAAGACATTTCTCGCTGTTATGTGTTGGACAGTCGGTCGGTAGCAGACTGTTTTGTGTTCTCTTTTGGAGTAATTATGTGGTTTGATGGTGTTTCATTGTTTGATGGTTGAAGATGAGAACAGAGACTGTAAAACTGTCATTTTGTAATGTTTTGAAATTATTTTCAGATTTTTATGAAGTAAAAGACAAAAAAAAAGTTTGCACCTCAGCTCTTTTGTT
This sequence comes from Sphaerophoria taeniata, assembly GCA_943590905.1. Classification (NCBI taxonomy): domain Eukaryota; kingdom Metazoa; phylum Arthropoda; class Insecta; order Diptera; family Syrphidae; genus Sphaerophoria; species Sphaerophoria taeniata. Next base: position 4,701,054 of record OX016540.1, read on the forward strand.
TTATCAATGCAAACATTTTTCAAAGGCAATAGGACTGAAATCAAACTAAAAATACTCTTGTAGATCAGCGCTTTTTTGGAATAAGTGTCACTTCTTACGATCGTCATGATTTTGATTAATTGATGTTTAAAGCGGCGCGGCGGCGGGCGCTGCAAAGAAGGACTTGAGCCGCTCGCGAGCTCTACGAGCAGAGGAGAGAGGAAAGAGGAGCACAATCTTCTCAGCAAGAAACAAAGGGAGCATGAGATCGAGGAGATAGAGGGATGTCACAACATTGTCACAGGGATGTCATGACATTGACGAAGTGAAGGTAGCGATCTCTTAACTTAAGTTGAACAAAGCTGCTGGAGCCGACAGCCTATAGCCACCGAGCTGTACAAAACAGCTATAGATAATTTGGTTAGGAGCATGCACCAGCTAATCCACAAAATTTGATCGAAGGAAAGCATGCTTGACGAATAAATTGTCAGCATCATATGCCCAACTACAACTACAGTCTCCTAAACATCGGATACAAGATCTTGTCTGCCGTGTTCTGTGAACGTTTGACCCGGCTTCAGACCCATCGATTAAATATTCAAATCGATACTAGTGATGGGTGAACTCGGTTTGCTAACTCGAGTTAACTCGGTTTGTTTTTTTTTCAACTCGAGTTAACTCGGTTTGCCAACTCAAGTTGAACGGTCTAACTCGGTTTACCTATTCGGTTCGCCAACTCGGTTTGCCAACTCTGTTTGCCAACTCGGTTCGCCAACTCGGCAATTGATAAAAAAAACGAATTAACTTCTTTCTAATTTTGTAAGGCTTTTTTAATTTTTCCATTTTTTATGAGTTTTCTAGACCGATTTTCGGGGTGATCCGGTAACATTTAGAACAAAATATCCCTCTAGCCACCTAGATTCGTACCTTATCTCTCTATAGAGCCATTAACATTCAAATTTCATCAGCGGATGGCAGAGATTTTGACGGATTAAAAACCTAGTATTTCCGGTTTTTTTTAAATGTTTTCTAGAGCGGTTTTTGGGCCAATCCGGTTACATTTAGAACGAAATATCTCTCTACTGACCCTGATTCGTACCTTATCTCTCTATTGAGCAGCGGATGGCAGAGATTTTGACGAATTAAAAACCTCATTTTTTCCGCTTTTTAAGTGTCTTCTAGATCGATTTTCAGGTCAATCCGAGCTTGAAAACCGAGTTGGCAAACCGATTTGGTGAACCGAGTCGGCAAACCGAGTTAGCGAACCGAGTTAGCAAACCGAGTTGGCGAACCGAGTTGGCAAACCAAGTAGGCAAACTGAACTGGCGAACCGAGTTGGCAAACCGAGTTGGCAAACCGAGTTGGCGAACCGAGTTGGCAAACCGAGTTGGCGAACCGAGTTGGAAAACCGAGTTGGCAAACCGAGTTGACTCATTCAACTCGAGTTGGACAAACCGAGTTGCAACTCGGCTTGCAAAAAAACCAACTCGAGTTAACTCGGTTTGCAAAATTTACGTTTCGGCACATCACTAATCGATACCCACCGCTTTTCATCGATTTCAAGGCCGAGTATGACAGTGTCTATAGAGACCAACTATGTAGATTGTAGAGCAATGCCTTGTTTAGGCACCCAGAAAAACTCGTCCGTCTGTGTAACATGATGGTGGAAAACTCAAGCTGTTCCATCATGGTCGAAAAAAACCTGATAGACGCATTTGATGTCAAAAAAGGTTTTAGACCAGGCGATGCGCTGTCATGCGGTTTCCTCGATATCATTCTTGAAGAGATTGCGCAAAACTCCAACGTCAATGCTTGATGTCAATGAAGAGTTTGTGAGAGTTGAGATTGAGACCAGGACGATGGGTCTAGTGGTTAACGAGGGCAAGACCAAGTTAATTGACGTCGTAAACCCAACGTCAATATAGACAGATTTAACTTCGACGTAGTTAAGGACTTTGTCTCCCTAGGATATCCGCTATAAACTCAGACAACAACACCAGCGCTGAGATCAAACGAAGAATCATTCTTGCTGATCGCTGCTTTTTTGGACTTAGAAGGAAATTGAGTGTAGTAAAGTCCTCTCCCCAGCAACTAAAGTGTCACTGTCCAAAACCCTCATCATCCCGGTTGTAATGTGTGGTGACATGACATGACAACATCGGATGAAAACGCTTTGGGCTGCTTCGAGAGAAAAATTCAATAATAAGTTAAGGTCTAACGATTTAGATAGCTGGGTCACGTAGAGCAAATGGAAAACAATGCTCCGGCCCGTAGAGTCTTCCAATCCAACCCGGAAGGACGTCGCAGAAGAGGAAGACCGCATCTCAGTTGGAACATACTGGTGGTAGAGGACCCGAACCAACACTGAACCAAAAACAGCAGTCATATTGATTATTTTTTACATTCAACTGACAATTTTGTTGTCAATTTACAACCAATGACCGCAGTAGTAAATATGACAATTTAAAATTTTCAGTTTAATGATTCGAAACCGGGATTATCACATTGATAATTTGCGTTGGCAAATCGAAAACCATGGTTGTCATATTGAAATCTATGACAGTCGTAGTAAACACTGCAGTAGTCATTTGGAAAACCCAAATTATCAAATTGAAAACCGAGGAAGGCTTATTGAAAAACATTACTTTTAAATTGAAGACCACGGTAGTCAACTTGACAACCGTAGTAGTCACGGTAGTTAATATGAAAACTACGGTTGTCAGATTGAAAACAGTGGTTGGTAGATTGAAAATCATTACTGTCAATTTGAAGATCATGATTTTCAAATTGACAACCGCAGCAGTCATATTGAAAAACACAGTTAATCAATTTAAAACCACGGTATTTAATATGAAAACTACTGTTGTCATATTGAAAACTGTGGTTGCTAGTTTGAAAATTTAAAAATTTGTTTGGTTTGCAATATTACAATCATTATGATACACTTTAAAATTTCGATTTTCAATAAGATTACCGCTTTCGTATCCAGGACACCCCTTTTTCTGAAATATGAGTTGCAAGAATTGTTTAAAATATAAGGCAGATCTAGTTTTTTGGAATATGTTTAATTATTCATTATTACAGTTAAGTCAACGTACAAATACAATATATATACATATACATATAATTCTTATGAAAATACTTACATTATAATTCTTAATAAAATATGGTTTTGGATTTGAACTTGGTTTTTGCAAATGTTTTGGTTTTGTAGTAGAAATTGATGTTGGAGTTGGTGCTGGTGATGGTGCTGGTGTCGGTTATGGTGTTGGTGCTGGTGTTCGTCTTGAACTTGGTTTTTGTGATTGCGTTGGTAATGTGATTGATACTGAAATTGGTGTTATTATTGATGGTTTTATTGTCGTTGGTACTGGTGTTGGTGTTGGTGCTGTTGTTGGTGTTGGTTTTGGTAGTGGAGTTGGTGTTGCTTGGTGTTTGTGTTGATGTTGAGGTTGGTACTGGTGTTGATAACTTCATCTACATATAATAATTTTAGAAGAAACAATTAGAATTACTTCTGTTAAAAATCAATAAGTAGTTTACCTTTCTCAAAATCCGCTTCTTTTGTGTTTTTGAGTGTCCAATACGTACTTATCTGTAGTTGGCCGTAGCTTAGTTTGTAAGTGCGTTGGCTGCTAAGCAGAACATTGTCGTGGGTTCGAGTCCTACTCGTGTCCAATGTTTTTATTTCATCTTTCACGGAAAGAACTGACAAAACTTTCAAGAGTATCAATCAGTCACGAAAAAAGTGCTTCTCAAACTTACCCGTTCGGAATCGTCGTTAAATTGTAGGTCTCCTTAATCCTACACACACACCCAGAGAATTGTTGATAAGAGTAAGCCACTTAGGTGGCTCTGCAAGAGCTGTCCCGCCACTAGCTATTTATTTATTTAATAGGAACAGGTTTTTATTAATTACCTTACCTATAACAATATTCTGCATGGGATTAAATTGTTTAAGAGTATTTAATTCTTGATTATTGAACTCTTGATTTACTTGTATATTTTCCACTTTTTACACTTCACTCACGAACGTCTGATAGACTTGATGCACAACTACTAAATGAGGATTATATTAGGTACTTGTTGAATTCAAGATAAACTCGATTTTCTTATTGAAAACAATAATTGCCAATTTGATGACCATAGTTTTCAATATGACAACCTTATGTGGTCGATCATCGTACTGACAACAGCAGTTGTAAATATGATTTTTAAAAACGGTTAAAGCATCACATTGACTACTTCGGTTTCAACTTGACAATTATGGTTTTCAATACAATTATTTTGATAACGGCATAAGCAATTTATCGTTTGTTTTTGTTTGTTCTTGCTCAATTCAAGATTAAATCGATTTTCGTACTAAAAACAATAATAATTGTCAATTTGATGACCACATTTTACAATATGACAACCTGATGTGGTCAATCATCTGATTGACAAACGCAATTGTAAATATGATTAATTTAATTAAAGATTTGAATTTTTCAAAACTCGACTTGGAAGGCTTTGCAAATAATAAAAAAAACTTCTAGTTTTTGATTTTTTGCAAGGCTTAGGTTAAAGTGTCTGTCATGGATATTAAGAGACACACTTAGGCCGATCAAAGGCCCATTGTGATAAGGCTTTCAAAGTCAAGTTTTGAAAAATTGAATTAAAAAACAAAAACTCGTCATTTATGCATTAAAATTATGATCATTATCATAATCAAAAACAACAATAGTTCGAAAAATCCTATTAATTAATGTTAGTTTCAATTTTCTCCAAACATCCTTGTAATTTTTTTTTTTTCGGAACACTGATGTTTTTAGTATAAACAAATTATTTTTGTATTACTCCAAAACGGTTCCTATCATAGAACCGTTTTTCAACGTCCCATAGGAAGTTATTGTAATGGGGCTGATTTTGTGAATATCCAGTTATTGCATATCTCTATGTTTCGAGGTCACTAGAATCCGAATCAACCCTTTTTATCATGATGTCTGTATGTACGTATGTTCATATGTGCGTATGTGTTCGATTATCTCGCGAATCACTCAGCCTTATTAAAGCTGATTAGATTTGAGCAATATCGGTTTAACGGTTTTTTGATAGAGATCAAAAAACTAGGACACAGACATCATGATAAAAGGATTGATTTGGATTCTAGTGACTTCACAAAATCGGTCCCATTACAATAACTTCCTCTGGGAAGGATGTGGTCATTTTTTTTTTTGTAAATATGGACTTATTTCCTCCAAGTAAGATGCGGCTTTATTTCCATAAATTATTCCAATTTCGTCTTGAAAATAAAGCCCCATTTTAGATCACGTCATATTTCGATAACGAAAAAAAAAAACTCCATCATCATATCGACAACATGGGTTTCAATACGAAAACTTTGTCAACGAAAAGTCTTCGCTAAGGAACTTATTTATTTTTTGTTTACTTCTATTTATTTTGATTTATTTATTCTTACAATCGAAATTATCAATATAGCAACTCTAATTTTTTATTTGATGCCGGTAAAATTCAGTCATCACATTAACAACTGCAACTGTCAATTTGATGATTTTATTTTCAATGCACTTGTTGCATTAAGGTAGTAATCATATTGATAATCATTGTTGTACAAATGATGATTGTAGTTCTTACTCAACTGACGGACAACCTAAGGTTTTCATATTGACAACCATAATCTTCTAATTGATCATCTCAGGTATTAAAACGACAACTTTGATTTTCAAACTAGCAACAAGATATTGAAAATTTCAAATTGTCCCATTTACTATCAAGTTGTTAGATTTTGAGACGACTTTTGAAAATTTACATCACATTGAAACTTTTTTTGATCAATATGACAATTTTCGGTTAACAACCAGTAATTGTCAATATGACAACGGTTATTTTTTTCAGTGAACTTGGCGGTCAAAACTGGAGACAGCTAGTTAGGGCCCGAGCTGGCTGGAGACGCTTGTTGGATGAGGTCCTGGTCCGACATGGAGTGAAGCGCCACCATAAGTAAGTAAGTAAGAAGAAAAAAAAGTTTGCACCTCAACTCTTTTGTTTAAGCAATGCAAACATTCTTTTAAGGTACCAGTGCTGGAATGAAATGAAAAATAGTATGGCCAATTAGTGCTTCTTCGAAATAAGTGTCATTTTTTAAGAATCCCATGATCCTGATTCTTTTTTCAGGATGAGGATGCTTAAGAATGCTTCAACACAGCAACTTCAAATTAAATTACCAGACTGATTCAACTATTTGTCATTAAAAAAGTACAAAAGGAAAGCTGTAAGTCAGTCTTCGAATATATGTTTTTCCAAGGAAATTTAACACCAGATAATAGAATCAATCAATTATCCGAACTTAAAACCACACTGTCCACCTTTTGATCAAAATCTATCAATTAATTTTCATTTCGATTTCATTCACTTTCCACTTCATTCGAATTATGAGCAACTCAATTTTTCACTTAAGGACATTTCAGCCAAATAAAATGATCATGAAAAATCTATCAAGCCTCAAAGAGCATCAATTTTCTTGTGCTTCTATTTTTCAAGACATCATTAAAGCAACATGAGAGCAGAGACCATCGTTACTGCAGTCGTGAATTTACAACCTTCAAAAAGTTGAAAAGAGTAAAATAGAAATAAAATAATATTACCACTTTCATTTCAGCAAAAAATGAAGTAAAAGACAGAAAACAAACTTTTAACAATGTCTTTCACTTTTTTTACGATCATCTTTTCATAACCCTCAAAGGAAATTAAATACTTAACTGAAGATGCTGCCGTTGTTGCTTTCGTGTTGTTTGAGTTTATTGTCTTATGCTGCATTGTGGTAAGAAAAATTGACCTCTTCCACCCACAAGATCCACCGCAGATAGCAGCGATGTTCGTGTGCATCGAAAGTGGTCATAATGACAGTCTTTGCGTCGTGACAATGGATGTCTGAGAGTTTCTGGTATTTGACGTCTGCGGCGAATGGCGACTGAAGAGACAAAGGCAGTAAGTGCGTGCACTTTTCTGTGTTCTTACATTTTGAAGGTCTCAACCTCGAGACCCTTACAAAGTGAAAATAACAAATTGGATTTTCATTTTTGTTTACAAAACATTGTTAGCTTGTCCTACGCATTTGTCTGTTAACACCTTTCACTTTCATGTTAAGAACTTGATTACCTGAAAAAGCCCATTAACACACACCACCTGACTGTTCAAAGGGTTCCGATCCAATTTGTCAGTCTGCTTACTTACCTGATGGCGGTCTTGCATTTCCTGTTTCTGTGTGTTTAATGTTTCAAAGCAAAACATAATTTCTTATTTTCTGACAACTATCATTAGCATCCGCATGCAAAATGAAAGTTTAAACCAATTTCAGCTTTTGGCCATAAACTGAAGAATCTTTAACCAGGGCTGTATCCGTCTCGGACTAAGTTCACACAAAATCGCATGCAATTTCACTATCCGTCGCCATCATATACATTTATTATCTCATCAATCAAAAACAAAGAGACTAATTAGTTTGCTTGAGTAACAATTATCCATCCACTGAATGCCCTTAAGCTGACTTCGAAGAAAATTTCTGCGATTTGCATTCATTTTTGAATCGATTGAAGAATATCAATTAAGCTTGAAACTTTCATTCTTCTCTTTTCGGTGTGAATTTGCCAGGTTAAAAGTTTGTGGTATTGTCTTGGAGGGCGAAAGTGTCAAAATTTGGCAAAAAAACAAACCGTTCATTGAGCAAACGAGAGGGACAATGACCCGATTAAGAATTCTCTCGCTTTATAAGTTAATTACAAAGTGGTGGTCTTGGTTATATCATCATCTTTCTTCTATCTCAATTATGGTGTGTTTTGGTTTTTGTTTAAACTGAAAGTGAGAGTTTTTATTTCCCCGTTTTGAGCCATAATGTCTGACAGATGGGTCGAAAAGTTTGACAGCGACTTGATGGCTGGACATTAATCAAGATTTATAACGATGATTAATTTTGAGTTAGACGAATCTCGACGGTATGCATGGGAAGAAGTGTAAAATGAGACATTTCCGTGTGTGGTTAGGGTAATGATGTTGTTTGGGAGACGACACGATTGCATCAATTTTGACAGGTGATTGTGATTGGCCGGAGATGTAAAAGGCGTGTGACAAATCTTTTACTTTTATTGGGGTTTAATTGGATTTTGGGGAAAAGAAGACAAATTGAGTTTAAAATTTGTAAGAAGAAAAGTGTTTTTTTGTCAACAAGATAAATTGACATGCAGCGATAAATTAGGCGATGGCATCGATTATGTTGTCTCTGAGGGTCACGGTGGTTTGGGACTTATTGGCCCCATAAAAAATTTCTAAAGGGGTCAAATCACACGATCTTGGTGGCCATTGCAGGTTGCCTTGGCGCAGATAACCATAATATGGAACGGCTCGTGCAGAGTATTGATTGTGTGGCACGAAGCGACATCCTGTTGCAACCATATGTCTTCGGTACCCATATCTTGCAATTCAGGCCACAAGAAGTCTGACCTATACCGATCGCCGTTGATGGTGATGGCCTGGCGCGGTGCTGCGTATGGCCGTTTGGTTTCAGCTTTTGGGTCAGTTGGATTTGTTATTGGTGTAGGCCCAAATCACAACGCAAAATATCGGTATTGTTGAAAATTTTCGGTTTTGTTAAATACTGTATTTGTTTTGTACCTTTATTTTGTTATCAATCTTATCGTAGGAGTTCTTTTCATTTTCAATATTACTCGATATAGACCAGGGTAGATAATTTTTGAAAACGAAAACAATCGCAGTAGAATAAAACAAATTAGAAATGGTGGGGGATGCGATAAAAATGAAAGGAAAAATAAATTACGGGCCATCCGAGCTCGGGAAGTGGGTGGGTGGCGGGTATTAAGGGTAAAAAATGGTTTATCTCGATTTTCGGCAAAACTAGAGGTCCTATGGAAAAATGTTAAATGGCAAAGTTGTAGGTAACAAAAAGATCTATAACTTTTGTTCAGACAACTTTTTCACATAGCCTCAAAATATATATGAAAAATTCAAAAACCCAAGTTTTTGTTTTTTATTTTTATCTTTTTCAAAAAAAAGATTTTTCTACGAAATTTGGTAAAAACTTCCCTTATTATATCCCAGATACACTGTAATTTATTTCGTTAAAAATATTTATTTTTTCCTCTTATATTGACATAATATCAAAAAAATACCCTTATTTTGAATCGAAAATTCACGTATACATACACATATACATATATACATTACTATAGTAAATATTCTCAGAAAATGCAAAAAATTGAAAAAACTCAAATTCGATTTTTTTTTAATCATGATTTTTTGTCTACAAATAATATATAAGTAGGATGACTATACATTTAACAAACACAAAAACAACCTTAGTTAAAGCCAAACATATGAGCACTTACACTTTTTGAATTCAATTCAAAATCATTGCATTTTTATGAAAAGACCTAAGGTTAGACTTAGACTAAAAAAATGTAAAGTAACTAATTTTTATTCGGTCAAAGAATTACGTTATGAAAAGTAAAGTGTACGACAAGAAAAGTCAAGCTAAGAAAAGTAAAAGTCTAGTGAAAGTCAAATCGTAGATCCAATTTAAATTAGGTACCTATTTTTCTATATTTTTATATTTAACATTAATTAATTACAATCAAAACATTATTTAAAATCTTTATAATTGAACAAAAACTTTCTTAAAACTAAAATCTAGTGTTTATGCTTAAATCCTTTCCTTTCCTCTACATATATACATATAAGTTAAAAAGCTGATTCTGATTGCAATTCTTCATCGTAAGATGTGACAGACCTTTCCAACTTTCCAACTCATTTACTTTCTCGTAAGTTTTTTCTTCCATATTTGAGCAATTTTCGGAACCATGACAATTCGTGCATAGATTTGTACATTTTAAACCTTGTTTTCGACAGCCACATTTTAAACTGTTACATCCACTTTCACAGCTGCAGCAAATAGTTTTAAGCAAATTCCGAATTAATTCCTTTTCTGTAAATTTGGGCCTTATTCCACCTTGGTGTTGCCAATCTATTGCTCTAAATTCGTTACCCAACCAAGTTTGAAGCTGATAATATGCTCAGAACAAAATAATTCAATAACAAAAGTGAAAAGTATCTAGATATTAACAAGTAAAAATGTATAAGGTATTTAATAAATATTAAGTTCATAAAATATTGAATCTTGCTCATAACAATAATGATAACAGAGATATATATGATAATGGAAAGAACACTGCGGCAAAGGGTCGATATACAGAGTGGCACACGAATCGTGCTACAAAAATAAAACGTAATAACTTTTTTTCTGTGTGAGTAATCGGCTTATTTTTTTTATTATTTTGTAGGTTACTATTTAGATTTATAAAAATGGATGCTTGGGATACGGAGAAAAGAATTTGGATAGTGCAACGGTACCATGCTTTGCAGTCCGTCATTTCCGTCCAAAGGGAATTTAGGCGGGAGTTTGGCGGTAATCCCCCGAGTAGATGGACCATTATGAGGTTTGTAAACATGTTTGCCGAATCTGGAAGCATCGCACGAAGGCCGTACCATCGAGATGCCAATGTTCGGGTTCAGGATACAATCGCAGCAGTAGCATCTGCAATACAGGCCAATCCGAGCGTTTCGATCCGAAACTTACAACGGATGCTTCATGACGATTTAAACTTGTTTCCGTACAAAGTCCAAATTACTAGCAATTTAAACCCTCAGGATTTTGCCTGTTCGCCTGGAATTTTACCAAAAAATGATATCAATGGCCGAAGAAGACAACACATTGATCAATTGTTTGTTCATGTCTGATGAGGCCCATTTTGATCTTAACGGCAATGTAAACAAGCAAAATTGCAGTATATGGAATGAGTCTAATCCAGAAATGCTCCATGATACAGAACTGCACCCAGAACGAGTCACTGTGTGGTGCGCAGTTTCATCAAGGTGTATTGTCGGGCCGTACTTCTTTGAAGAAAACGGTGTAACCGTTACTGTCAATGGGGACCGTTATTTAAAGATGTTGAAGGAGTTTTTTTACCAGAACTGCGCCGAAGACGTATACCATTCAGCGATTGGTTTCAGCAAGATGGAGCAACTGCACATATAGCCAGACCAGTTATGGCGGAGCTAAACAAAAAATTCGCAAACAAATTAATTTCTAGGAACTCCACTCTTCGCTGGCCCCCAAGGTCACCTGACCTGACTGCACCAGACTTCTGTTTATGGGGTTAAGTCAAGCAAGAGGTGTATAAAACGAAGCCCAGGAATTTAACTGAATTAAAGCAGTCCCTGTATCTCTGTTAGTGATTGGTCAACTCAGTTCGCTAACTCGAGTTAACTCTGTTAATTTTCTTTAACTCGAGTTAGGTAGCTCGGTTTGCCAACTCGAGTTGAACGGGTCAACTTGGTTTACCTATTCGGTTTGCCAACTCGGTTTGACCCATCACTAACAGAGATATATGATAATGGATAGAACACTGCGGTTACATCGATTGTTGCAAAAAAAAAATCGAATTCGAGATTTTTCAATTTTTTACATTTTCTGAGAATATTTACTATAGTAATGTTTTTTTTTTTACACCATCATAAAGTAGAGGTTTGAACAAACAAATAGCATGCCGACTTTTTAAGAAAAGGTGAAATTTTGACACGTGAATTTTCGATTCAAAATTAGGGTATTTTTTTGATATTATGTCAATATAAGAGGAAAAAATAAATATTTTTAACGAAATAAATTACAGTGTATCTGAGATATAATAACGGAAGGAAATTTCGTAGAAAAATCTTTTTTTTTTGAAAAAGATAAAAATAAAAAACCAAAAACTTGGTTTTTTGAATTTTTCATATATATTTTGAGGTTATGTGAAAAAGTTGTCTGAACAAAAGTTATAGGTCTTTTTGTTACCTACAACGTTGCCATTTAACATTTTCCATAGGACCTCCGCCCCCACCCGCTTCCCGAACTCGGATGGCCCGTAATTTATTTTTCCTTTCATTTTTATCGCATCCCCCACCATTTCTAATTTGTTTTACTACTTCGATTTTTTTTCGTTTTTTTTTCAATTTTTGAAGGCATCGGCACTAGTCTAATATAATTTTCTCTTCGAATAAACATCATTTTATAATTTATTCTTCTGTGTCTCAACATTCAAATATAACATTCAAATAGGTATGTTGTGGTCTGCAACAGGCCAAATTCTTATGAGCGACGCGGAATTGACTGCCTCGGATTCTGCTGCACACTTTCAAGAACAGCGGCGATGTTATCGGCTGATTTTAAGTCAAAATCAACCCGTCCCTGTTGGAAAACCCTTTATAATTTTAATTTCTAGTGAAGAAGATTTTTGATAATATTTTTATCAAAGGGTGCAAATCAATATCCAGCTTCTTAAATTTGCAGCGTTTCCCCTTTAAGTGATCTTTGATTTGATTGACAAAAAAAGTTTGCACCTCAACTCTTTTGTTTCAACATTTTTTTTAAGCAACCAGGGCTGAAATCAAAGGAAAAATACTCTGGCCAATCTATGCTTCTTTGGACTAATTGCCACATTTTGTAATCCTTTGATTCAGATCATTTTGTATGCTGAGGACGCCAGAGAACAGACTGATTTCACTTTTTGTGATCAAAAAAGTACAAGAGGAGATAGATATCTAATTAGAATACAAAAAAGACGTCTTGAAATTCCGTTGAAGAAATAAGTTGTTTCGCCAGCAAATTGATTACTTCAAAGCCAGTATTTAGCATCTCAACAGCCAACACACAATTAACATCTCTTTAAGCCAACTCCACAAACAACTTGACAGCTTGACATACTTTAAAAATATCATCCGAATACCAATTTAAACAAGACCACCATCACCATCACCAAAACCAATCTTGAGTGAAATGTATCCTCTGATAATAATTATCACCCAGACTGGCAGACGTCTCTCAAGTCACAAGTGTATCATTATTGACCATCATACCCACTCGAAGACGACTATAAACTGATTCTATATCAAAATCTGATTTAGTATGCTCCATCCACCGCCCCCTTGAAACTAGATCACAAGGTTAATGTCTTGAATGTGAAATCAAAAGTGACAACGACCGGAGGTGGCTATGCTCCATGCATCATTCATTCGAACGAAAAACATCATAGATACTGTTTTCGAAAATCATTTCAAAATTCAACTCTCGTCAATTGTTTGACTTTTAATCGCCGAATGTGTTTAAGCACTTCTTTTATGCAAAATTCATGAACTCATGCACAGCACCATCACTCCGAGTTGTCGAAAGTAATCAACTTTTCCTTTTTGGGGGCCCTCCATGGAATACCAAATGAACAATAAGTCACCGAAAAGCATGCAAACGAAATGGACTTTCTTCCGCAGCGAAAGGTAAGATGTCTCCATTCGAATTGTGTTTGAATGTTTGTTGAGGAACAAAACCCTCGCCAACTATCTCCTTTGCCAAATCTAAACGCATTTTTCTCTACTTTCGTGATAGTACTAGTACCAAATGTTGGTTCTGGTTGCACGCATACAAAGTGTCTAGTTAACAGAAGTAGAAGTGCAGAAATACCCAAAAGCCAAAAGCAAGACAACAAAAATGTTGCACTTTCTTGAAGAGGTCTTTTTTATTAGTTTTATAATTTTTTTGAAAATGATTTAGTATGAATTTGTTGGACTTTAAAAGCCAACAATATATTGTTATGGGACATCACAACACTACAGACTTTCCCTTTCTATTGAGCGTCGTCGACGCTGACCGGTTAGCTTAAGTCGCTCTCTTGTTAAGTCAGCGAGGAAATGCAATGTTAATATGCTGGCTGTTTTAAAGAATTATTCACACACAAATTTTCATAATGCAAAGCAATTAGCATCTGTCGGTGTGAATTTCAACCAAAAAAGTGGATTGTTTATGTTTTTCGAAAGGGCAAACAGATGGAGATTAAGTTTTTTAAGTCTGTTTTTGTGTGGTGATCATTTTAGGAATCTTTTGTTAACTTAAACTTATGACATACGCATGGCCATAAACAAGTCAAATCCGAAATTTCACTTCTTCCTTATATGAATTTATGATAGGCTCAGGGAAAACATGCGTGAAGGTTTCTATTGGAAAATCGAGCATTATATCATCGAATTTAGAAAACCAATTGCGTAAGTATTCACTTTCGTATTTTCTAAAAGTGTGATAACTCGATGTAGGAAATTATTTACAAGACGACTTTAATATTGGTGAATTCATTTGGGATTAAATCGATGAAGCAAGACAGAAACTCAAAGAGCTCATGGAGAAATTTTTGCAGTAGCATTGAATGTACAGACCATTCGGCGAGACTAAAGAAAATCCTCTCCAATGTAACCATCCCTATTGGCTCCTTATAAGGACCTGTAAGTCTAAGGCTTCTGGTTCAAACTCATTTCCCAGGATGTAACACAAACTTAGATAACGAGTTAACAAATACTTTACACTCGCGAAATCCCAAGCGATGTCATAACCGAAGAAAAGTTAAAGTGGGCAATTAACTCCTTTTCTCCTTATGAATCTCCAGGCCTAGACTGCACCTTCCCCTTGATGCTGCAAAAAAACAGTGAAACTTTTATCCCACATCTGATGAACATATTCCAGAATAGCCTAAAGCTGGAATATGTTCCTAAGATGGAGTGAAGTCGAAGTCGTCTTCATACCAAAAGCTGGCAAGCCCAGTTACACAGAACCAAAAGATTTCAAACCTATCAGTCTTTTGCACTCAAACAGTTGAGAGATTAATCGATATGCATATCCGAAGCTACCTGAGGCCGGAGGCTATATCACCTTTTCAGCACGCCTAAACAAAAGTGTAGAAACTGTGCTGTGCAGTCAGAGCAATAGAGAAGTCCCTTGCGGTAAAAGAATACACCCTTGCAGCATATTATTTGATATTGAAGAATTTAACAATGTTCACAACAGTGCCATAGAAAAAGCACTCACGGACCTTAAAATAGAAGCCACGTTTATAAAGTTGATCACGTGTATGTTGAAAAACAGGCAAATCGCTTGCAAAGTAGGCAAACCAGACTTAAAGATGTTCACATCTAGAGGAACTCCACAAGGTGGTATCCTCTCACCTCTTCTCTGGACCTTGGTGATGAACGAAATTCTCATCAAACTCAAAGAAATTGGTGTCAGGATTATAGCGGTGATTTAGCGCTTCTAGTGACAGGTAAATACCTGACTACAATTTTAGAACACGCATTAACCGCGGCCAGCAACTGGACCAAGAGATGCGGTCTTAGAGTAAACCCTCTTATAAAAGAACTGCTACTCTTCATCAACAGAAGGAAGTAATTCCAAAGATGGCACCCCGCTTAAGACCACAGATAGAGCAAAATATCTCGGAGTAATCTTAGATAAGAAGCTCAACTGGGGTTCAAACATTTAAGAAAGATATAAGAAAGCCATGATTACACTCTACTGGTGGAATAGGATTCTTGGAAGAAACTGGAGACAAAATCCTAAAATAATCATGTGGATGTAGGTACACCGCCGTTATTAGACCCATTCTAACTTATGGCAGTTTGGTTTGGTGGCAAGCTCTGGATAAGTCCACGAACTTAAGAAATAATAAAAAAAAATAGAGTGGCGCGACAGCTCTTGAAGAGCCAAGGCCTAAGTGGCTTACTCTCATCAACAATACTCTGGTACGTGTGAAGAATTGAGGGGACCTACAATTTAACGCTGAATCCGATCGGAAAAGTTGAGAAGCACTTTTTCATGACAGATTGATACTCTTGGAAGATTTGTCAGGTCTTTGCAAGAGGCAGTACCCGTGAAAGATGAAATTAAAACTTTATGGGCCTGAGCAGGACTCGAACCAACGACGTTCTGCATAGCAGCCAACGCACTAACCAACTAAGCTACGGGCAATTGCACGAACTTAAGAACCCTTACCAAAGTACAAAGAACCCAAGTAAAAATTTAACTTCTATAAGGCTTAAGCGAAGCTATTTCTTGATTTGTATCTTGCTTGTATGAAACCTTATACAAATACGTTTGGGGTAAGTTATGCAAGCCATTGATTCTTTAAATCAATTATGACAAGGCCTTATATCAATTGATTTAAAGAAGTAATAGCTTCTCGGAAGAAACCTCTACAAGGTCTTATAACAGTTAATTTAAAGAAGCAATAGCTTCTTTCAATAATTGCGAATAAGGCCTTACAACAGCTTGATACAGAAAGCAATAGTTTCTTTGAAACGGTAAAGATTAGGCTTTATGCAAGTTATTGCAAAAGTAGAGAAAAATTTATTTTCAACATGAAATTGTTTTTCTTTTGCGATTTTTCTGTTGTTTGCTGCTTTTATTTCTGAGATGACCATGGACATTCGGTTATTTTTATCATTAATTATATTTGTTTGTACACGGAGAATAAATATTAGAGTTTACCTATGGGATTTGAACTCGAGACCCTCCGCTTGTCAGTCGACCATTCATCCACTGCGCTATTGCGACTTCTATCTTATGGGTAGCAAACTTGAATATAATTGTTGCAACTCATTTCTCTCAAACTTTATGGCACAATGTTACTAAATTCGTGAAGAGTGAAACATTAAAATTGAATAAAAAAAAGTTGTGGATTAAAGGGTGTCCATCCATCCAGATTAGATACAGATAGCTTTATTGGAAAATGACTTGAACACATAAAATGCATAAAATATCTACTTCAAAGTTGATTCAAAAAGTAGTAGAATTATATACCTATAATTTGAATTTATTTTTTAGAAAACAAAATTGATCAATTACCATCATTCAGGTGATAACCTTACATACGATACCAAATTTTGTACTTGAGACATCATGAGAATAATAGCCTTTCCATTCATAAAAAAAAAAACATGCCATGAGATTTTACCTCGGATAACTTGACATTCCTAGTGTCCGCTTTCTTAAGTGAGCAATAACTATCATAAGGAAACCAGACTACGCATGTATTGAAATTAACAATCAAAAAACAAGCACACATACATACGCGAAGTGACAAGATTGACATTTCGTTTGTTATAATTTGCACAAGGAGGCCTCATCTGTGTTATCAAATTACAGACTGTTATTAGGAAACAAAAATAAGGCCTTATACGAGTTATTTTAACTGGGCTTTCACGAGGAAGCAAAGCGAGGCCTTATGTGATTTCGGTAAATCAATCTCGTGCAAGCAGTTTGCTATAATTTGCACTAGAAAGTCTTATTCGTGTTATTAAATTACAGGCTGTTATAAGTAAATTACAAAAGGTCTTATTCAAGCAAAATAAAAACAATCATCCTTAAATAAGCCTTAAAATAACACTATGGAAGCTATTGCTTCTAAATATTCAGGAATCGGACCTTATACAAGATAAATTGTTACTTGGGAATGGCATGCATTAGCACTACTGGGGTGATGAGAACTACCCCAACTGCCCTGACAACTGGCAAGAGGCTGCATGACAAGGACGCCAGCGAATCCTTGTTAATCCATGATAAGAACGAAAGTTGGGAAAACTCCTATTGAAAAAGTGTAACGTAAGAGTACTTATAATCAATAGAAAGACTACCATGTCTATTGAATAAACTGGTACTCTGGGGTAGTTGGGGCCCCGTTTATTGTGTCTTATGAGTTATGACCTTTGAACGCCAACTACAGAAGCGGTAGGCCCCCTTGTGGGAGTTTCAGAGGGGCTGTGGTCGACGAGAAATTCGTTCTCGATAACTGAGTGGTTAGTCTCTAAGCTCAGTTATATAAATATAAAAACATTTACCATTATGGTTTCTTCATGGAAGAAATAAACTGGTACTTGAAAACACAATTGAAATTAATTATATTAAATGCGATGAAGGGATAACATAATACGCAAAAGTTTGATAACGATGAGTTTCAAACAGTGTGATTAAGGGAGAGTATCAACTCTAACAAACAGATACCAATGTGAATGGTCACACGTCGGATAAGGCTTAAGACTGGGTTTCCTTTTTTCTTGAACTCCGAGTTCGTGTAAAAGCATGCACGAGTGTTAGTGAATATTTCCCTTTCTTTTTATTTATTTCCGTCTCACATAGCCACTTGAAATTTCTAGTTTTCCAGTTTTTTTTTTTTTTTTCTCACTCAGAATTCAGTTTCAGTGAGCGATATGTAAGAAATGAGTTTCGCTTACGAAGGTCCACAAAATAGGGATGAAAAAAAGAGGTATTTTCGAATGTATCTATTTTCTATGTGGAATTATGGACTGTGGTGTGGACATACACAAAAATGCAATGTAGATGCATATGTACGTATTATGTTATGTGCACTTAGAGTAGGAGTAGCATTCATGAATTATTGTTGTTTTTCTTTTTTCTACGCAAATTTTGTAATTTGGGATTATGATGGTTTTGAGTTTTGCTGACATTTGTGTTCGAATTGTTTCTTTTTTGGGGTCCTGACGAACGATTTTAATTTTTCTTTGGTTTCATCTTTATATTTATCTATAAAAAGACGAAGAGGTACTTTTTGACAAGCTATGAACAATTAAAAAAGTTCAAGACGATATTTTGATCAAACATGATTTTACGGGTGCGGGGAAATAACTCCACGGGAACTAACTCCACTGAGGGATTTACTTCCCACCAAGTGAGAACTTACTCCACTTTTGTAAAGTGTAGTTAGTTCCCATGTACGGTGAGAACTTTGTTCACTTTCTACTGGGAACTAAGTTCACACATTTATACATGGCGCAGGGAAACTGGTCCGGAAGTCAGAAGTCCCGAAAATGGGTATCGGGGATACATACATATCTACAAACCTAAAAATGTCTTATAGAGCAATTCATTTTCAAAGCTGTTGCCGTTTCCTTTAACTTGGAAAAGCATGCTAGTGTCTGGAAAGCAGGTGCTGCACTGCAATGATTCATTTTGAGCATCTTTTTTCACCATGGTCTGAGGATGCTGACTATCTGTAACACTCAAAATCAGTTTGGTTTGATTGGGAGCGAAGCGAGCGGAAAAAATTTTGCCCAAAAGAGAATCAATTTGGGGTGTGAAAATAAAAAAATTCGCGCGAATTTTTTTATTTTCACACCCCAAATTGATTCTCTTTTGGGCAAAATTTTTTCCGCTCGCTTCGCTCGCTTGCAATTTTTGGTTCAAGCTCCAAATCCTTAATAATACAATTTTTTTAACCATTTGAGAGGGATTGTAGAGTTAATAGAGTCAATAAAAAAATGTTTTTCTGATGGAACTTTTAATGTTATTGAAATAACTCAGTTATTTTAGAGGACAAAAAGATGCAACAAGATGAAACTAGTTTTAAGTACAGTGTGCTGTGCTTGTAGAATGCCCTACTCTCACCGAACACCAAACTTCAGAAGAACGTTTGCATATTTCATTTGTTATATACCGTTTTAGAAAATGTTTAAAATTAATAGCAAAGGTCAGAAACCCCGAATTTGATTTCTGGACTAATGAACCATCATATGGGGGGTCAGATTCTTAAAAATGGGTTTCCGAATGACTAAGTTTTTCAATATTTTTGTTCATGCGATTTTTAAAATTATTTTCAGTCTTAAAAACTGAATTTCGGAATGAATTCGTTTCTAAAAGCCACTTATTTTAATTTGACAATTTTGTTATGCTCAGTGTACTTGAATTTCAATTTTTTCTCAATCAAAGTGGCAAATTATTTCAAATCCGAAGGGAACTAGATCCACTAATTTTTTGAGGAATTTAATTCCCACTGTACATGGGAACTAACTACACTTTACAAAAGTGGAGTAAGTTCTCACTTGGTGGGAAGTAAATCCCTCAGTGGAGTTAGTTCCCGTGGAGTTATTTCCCCGCACCGATTTTACGATGATAGAAAAATCAAAAAAGTGATTGCCTCAATTCTGTCTTTCCTTGGGTATTTAGGCAAAAGTTACCCGATTGTCTTCAACTACTACGATTGTTCTTTAACCGATTTGGGTCACGGATGGGAGATTATTTATTTATTTATTTATTTATTTTTTTTAAATAGGCAAAAAATTACTCAAACTATAACATTTTTTTATTATTCCCAAATGCATTGGGGTTTATTTTCTTAAGGTTTCAAGGAATATAATATTGACATTGCCTTTTCACAGTACTTCGCACGTGAATGTAACGAACTACAGACACATAGCAGCATTGGCGACTGAGGCCATCGGCTGATGAATATAATATAATATAATAAAATTTATTTTTCTTAACCTACCTACACCTGCAAGTAATAATATTATGAAGAAAAATGATTCCAAGGAATCAAAAATTATTTTTTGTCATCTAGTTATCTTACAAAACAAAATTAGGTCAAGATTAGACACTAGATTAATTTTTATAATTCTATAAAACAAAGAATTCGCAAGAATTCGATTTGAAATACAATAAAATAACCATAATTCAAATCGTCGGCTTGTTCTTCTTCAAAAAAGAATATTACGATCCCACCAGCACAGCATAGAGAAACGATAGGAAAAAAATGTCATTGCTACAAAAACAAAAGCAAAACAAAAACAAAAAAGAAACAAAACCCTTTACATAATCCTAAGAAATGGCAAACACCACCACGAAAAAAGATCGTTTCCTCATTGCGTAACAGGATTTTACTTCTCAAGCCCTTGCACAGCACATAGAGAATATTATTACCTTGCCCTTGCACTTGACTCATTTTCAAAAAATACGCGCATTCACATACATATTCGAAATGTATGCCTGCAAATATGACAAATGTAGGGAGGTATTCAAAACAACTTTTTCATCGAATACCTACAAAGTACATAGTAGTGATCACAATTGCCTATCTACATTTATATGTCTGCATATCATAAACATTCCAGAAGTATAAAAAAATTAATTTTCATTCTCAAACGAATTCTATGAGAACGTTTGGTATGAACATTTTTTTCTCTATCCTATAAAAATAAAACGAAGGAGAAGAGAATGAAATATAAAACAACGCCACCTAGTTCAATTCGTTTGAACTGAGTACCTTAGTGTGTGTGAGCAAACGCGATTTTTCTTGTAAAAATCTAAAAAAAATACCCATTTTCGAATATTAATATAAAATAAACGGGATATCGTAAAATTATTTTAATTTCTGATTTCTATACAAAAAATATGAAAAAAAATTAAAAAAATATTTTTGAAAATA
The DNA here is from genome assembly GCA_943590905.1 of Sphaerophoria taeniata. NCBI lineage: Eukaryota > Metazoa > Arthropoda > Insecta > Diptera > Syrphidae > Sphaerophoria > Sphaerophoria taeniata. Next base: position 4,722,170 of record OX016540.1, read on the forward strand.
TTGTTTGCTGCATTCTCCTCATAATTGATACACAAATATTGACTTTTTTAAATGCATTTTTAAATATGTTTTCATTTTTTTCTTTTTTTTCTAAAAACGTTACTGAGTCGCAGAGATGTTCAATTTTCATAAAAAAATACTTTTGTTGTTGAGTCAAACTAAATGGGGCTGGAATCTTGTTCGCCGTAGAATATTCTAAGAAAAACATGCATTTTTTTACTGTGCATTTCAAAAAAATCTAGTAAAATATTTTATAAAAAAATTAAAAAATTATTGTGATATTATGTATATTTCGACAATATAAAAAAAAATATTTTCAATTTTTTATCTTTTCTAATTTAGAAATTATTCCAAATAAATCAGGCCTACTTTTGCTAAATTTCACCCATTTTCGTGATTTTGTTAATTTTTTTTGACGAAACTGGACAAAATATTAAAAAAAAGGCCACGTTACTGAGTCGTGAGACATTTTAAGAATAGATAAAAAATATAAAAAGAATAAAAAATAAATTTTTAGGGCAACAAAACTTTTCCCCTGCAAACGTCTGCAAAAATTTCATAATTTTTCGTTACGCATGACCATTTTCGGATGAAATATGTTTTTAATATTTTTTTTAGCTAAATAATTTCTTAGCTTATTAAATGTATAATCTATACCCGTTGATTTCATTTAAATATTCGGAATATTTTGGGAGCTACACAGTTTTACGCAAAAGACCAACGAAATTTTCAATGGGAAACCTAGCCTTAAATTGATTGAGATCATTTATGCTTCTGATGTGTTGCTGAAGATTGTTGAATTAGTTTAATCAAATGTAAAGAATGCTAGCCTGCGCTCTTGATGTTCTGGTTCGGATGATATTGAACTTTTCTTGTTTGTAGATATTCAGGGCACATGTTTTGTTTTGTTTTGAAGACAAACACCATAACCATCATAAAAAGTCTTTGATTAATATTTAGCCAGTTTAAGGATTGCAGCATTCTTGAAATTGATGTATAACGGTCACATTTTAAAAATGTTCGCTTGGCTTTGTTTTGAAGAGAGGGTTCCTATAAAAAGAAGGAGTTTCACCATTTGCAACCTATATAGGATCTATAGTCAGTTCATTACGGATCTACAATCTGAAATAAAGCTTGAAGAAATCACTGTGAAAGTAGCTTTGAACTTCTTACTGTGCTAATAAAATTGTGAAACCAGAACTTTTAATTACAAGGCCTCGGGGTAAAAAAAGGTTTGTTCAAAGAATATCGGTTCTCTCAAATTGCTGGGAACATACACACTCCCTAATTCCTAATGTATTGTTTCATCACTTTCGATTTCTTTACAAATTCGATATTTTAGACTCAATCGATATAAATTAACTATCTGCTTGCATAACAATCAAAACAAAAGAACCAAACCAATCAAATTTCACTAAAATCTAAGGAAAATGCAAAATAAGGCAAAAATGTTTCGATGATGATAATTACTTTCGAAAGTTTAATAATTTTTTTGTCGAAAAATCACTTTCAAGACCTCTCAAGTAGAAGCTGTTAAAAAAAAGTATGACACGAGATGCTATTGTAAATTGAAGACGTTCATCATTACCATTGGTGAATAGGGCGCGGTCCAGACACAACACTATCATCATTTTTTGTGTCGATAACTTTATAACTAAGAAAAATCGATGATAGCAAAATCACTTAGCATCATCATCCATAGAAAGTCGTGTGGGGGTCAATAGTTGTTTGATGATTATTGCTGCATAAACAGAACCTATTATACCGAGCCTTTTCAGTTTTGTTCAAAGAAAGTAAACCCTCCGGAACAATTGCTATTATTCACTCGACGAAGACCTCAACTGACCATGGCTCTTTGTTTTGTTTCTAAATTTCCAGAAGAAACGCAAAAATGCTAATTGACGTTTGAAGTCGTTTCATATAATTTCACTTTCTTCCGAAATGTGTGCAAAATTTTGACGAGAAAAACAACAAAACAAAATGAGTTTCGTTTTGTTATGAAACTTGAATGAAAAATTTTGAACCGACCTTTCATCGATTATTTTTGTAATAATTTCTGCTTGAGCTTTTGAAAGAACGAATGATCGCATTAATCGAAAGTTATTTCTCACACGCAATAATAGTGAGTCAGTTGGAGTAATTTGATATCCATCGCGGATTGTTTTTGTGGCTTGGTATTCTCATGGCGAATAGCAACATTTCCGGAAACGGAACAAACAAATTAGAGTTGGCTTCCATGTCCATCTCGTTATCTGATTAAGGTTAACTGACGAATCATGTGAACCATTTCTTTTATGGATCAGCAGTCATCAAATGAACTTCATCGATTTAGGTTAGGTTAGGTTAGGTTATTTGGGCTGACAGTTGTTGTTGCTACAGTCACACTTAGATCAATGTAGATCCTTTGTGATAGCAGGAAGTATGAAAAGTATTTTAACCTATGAACTCCATGGCTGGTCAAGCCATTTAGATGACTTGACAAAGGTCAGTAGGCGATTGCCTTGGAGTTCGGATAGCTCTTTGAGTTCGTTGAAGAAATAGTTGCCTAAGAAAGTTTTCCTAGTTTTGCAGAGTGTTGGACAGTGGCATATACATTGGCAGGGGTATTTTCGTCCTCGTCTTCATTGCCTCTACATATAATGTCTGTGCTATGCCCCATCTTCATTTGGTGGTAGCCAAGTAGATTATGGCCCGTAATCACGCTTAGAGGGATCTCAGTTAGGATTTTTTAAGAAGTAGGATCCTATCGGATCTTTTTTTTTGTCGTAATTCGGCCAGAGTTCCCTATTGTTTCCGCTGGTTTCTAGGAGTTTCCATCTATCATTTGCTCTTTGAATGATATTGTTACCAATATTTCGTTTTAATTCGCATGGAGGGATTCTGATGTTATGGTCTACTGAGCCTTCTCTTGCAAGCTGATCCGCTTTTTCATTTCCCGACACACCACTGTGACCCGGAACCCAGCAGAGGCTTACATTATGCTGCATACCAAGAACCCTTAGCTCCTCGACAGCAAGAAACAAGCTTTGACTTGATTTGATTGGCAGAAATCGCTTTTATTGCTGCTTGGCTATCAATGAAAAAGGTAATATCAGCATGTGATATCGCCATCATGGATACTTGTTTAGCAGCGTTTTTCACTGCCAAGATCTCGGCTTGGAAGACACTGCTATGGTCGGGGAGCCTGAATGAACTTACAAGGTTAAGGTTTTCTGGGAAGAAACCTGCCCTTTCCCCAGTGATCATTTTCGAACCATCCGTAAAAAGGTAAAATTCGATTCATTAGTGTAAGGAACAATGTTTTCCCAATCTTCTCTATTGGGGGAGCTTGCGATAAAGGTTTTATTGAAGTCTAGGCAAGGGGTCATGTAATCTGCACAAACGTTGTTGCCGACGTATTTTGTAAGAATCGTAGTATGGCCGTTTTAACTTTTTTTCCAGATATTGTTTTGAATAATTCAAAGAGCGCTGCATGCTGCCGATTCTTGTACAGTAGTAGTGAGCAGTTTTACGTCGGCACCTAGCAATTAAGGCTAGGTTTCCAATTGAAAATTTCGTTGGTCTTTTGCGTAAAACTGTGTAGCTCCCAAAATATTCCGAATATTTAAATGAAATCAACGGGTATAGATTATACATTTAATAAGCTAAGAAATTATTTAGCTAAAAAAAATATTGAAAACATATTTCATCCCAAAATGGTCATGCGAAACGAAAAATTATGAAATTTTTGCAGACGTTTGCAGGGGAAAAGTTTTGTTGCCTTAAAAACTTATTTTTTATTCTTTTTATATTTTTTATCTATTCTTAAAATGTCTCACGACTCAGTAACGTGGCCTTTTTTTTAATATTTTGTCCAGTTTCGTCAAAAAAAAATTAACAAAATCACGAAAAATGGGTGAAATTTAGCAAAAGTAGGTCTGATTTATTTGGAATAATTTCTAAATTAGAAAAGATAAAAAATTGAAAATATTTTTTTTATATTGTCGAAATATACATAATATCACAATAATTTTTTAATTTTTTTATAAAATATTTTACTAGATTTTTTTGAAATGCACAGTAAAAAAATGCATGTTTTTCTTAGAATATTCTACGGCGAACAAGATTCCAGCCCCATTTAGTTTGACTCAACAACAAAAGTATTTTTTTATGAAAATTGAACATCTCTGCGACTCAGTAACGTTTTTAGAAAAAAAAGAAAAAAATGAAAACATATTTAAAAATGCATTTAAAAAAGTCAATATTTGTGTATCAATTATGAGGAGAATGCAGCAAACAATATTTTCAAAAATATTTTTTTAATTTTTTTTCATATTTTTTGTATAGAAATCAGAAATTAAAATAATTTTACGATATCCCGTTTATTTTATATTAATATTCGAAAATGGGTATTTTTTTTAGATTTTTACAAGAAAAATCGCGTTTGCTCACACACACTAAGGTACTCAGTTCAAACGAATTGAACTAGGTGGCGTTGTTTTATATTTCATTCTCTTCTCCTTCGTTTTATTTTTATAGGATAGAGAAAAAAATGTTCATACCAAACGTTCTCATAGAATTCGTTTGAGAATGAAAATTAATTTTTTTATACTTCTGGAATGTTTATGATATGCAGACATATAAATGTAGATAGGCAATTGTGATCACTACTATGTACTTTGTAGGTATTCGATGAAAAAGTTGTTTTGAATACCTCCCTACATTTGTCATATTTGCAGGCATACATTTCGAATATGTATGTGAATGCGCGTATTTTTTGAAAATGAGTCAAGTGCAAGGGCAAGGTAATAATATTCTCTATGTGCTGTGCAAGGGCTTGAGAAGTAAAATCCTGTTACGCAATGAGGAAACGATCTTTTTTCGTGGTGGTGTTTGCCATTTCTTAGGATTATGTAAAGGGTTTTGTTTCTTTTTTGTTTTTGTTTTGCTTTTGTTTTTGTAGCAATGACATTTTTTTCCTATCGTTTCTCTATGCTGTGCTGGTGGGATCGTAATATTCTTTTTTGAAGAAGAACAAGCCGACGATTTGAATTATGGTTATTTTATTGTATTTCAAATCGAATTCTTGCGAATTCTTTGTTTTATAGAATTATAAAAATTAATCTAGTGTCTAATCTTGACCTAATTTTGTTTTGTAAGATAACTAGATGACAAAAAATAATTTTTGATTCCTTGGAATCATTTTTCTTCATAATATTATTACTTGCAGGTGTAGGTAGGTTAAGAAAAATAAATTTTATTATATTATATTATATTCATCAGCCGATGGCCTCAGTCGCCAATGCTGCTATGTGTCTGTAGTTCGTTACATTCACGTGCGAAGTACTGTGAAAAGGCAATGTCAATATTATATTCCTTGAAACCTTAAGAAAATAAACCCCAATGCATTTGGGAATAATAAAAAAATGTTATAGTTTGAGTAATTTTTTGCCTATTTAAAAAAAATAAATAAATAAATAAATAAATAATCTCCCATCCGTGACCCAAATCGGTTAAAGAACAATCGTAGTAGTTGAAGACAATCGGGTAACTTTTGCCTAAATACCCAAGGAAAGACAGAATTGAGGCAATCACTTTTTTGATTTTTCTATCATCGTAAAATCGGTGCGGGGAAATAACTCCACGGGAACTAACTCCACTGAGGGATTTACTTCCCACCAAGTGAGAACTTACTCCACTTTTGTAAAGTGTAGTTAGTTCCCATGTACAGTGGGAATTAAATTCCTCAAAAAATTAGTGGATCTAGTTCCCTTCGGATTTGAAATAATTTGCCACTTTGATTGAGAAAAAATTGAAATTCAAGTACACTGAGCATAACAAAATTGTCAAATTAAAATAAGTGGCTTTTAGAAACGAATTCATTCCGAAATTCAGTTTTTAAGACTGAAAATAATTTTAAAAATCGCATGAACAAAAATATTGAAAAACTTAGTCATTCGGAAACCCATTTTTAAGAATCTGACCCCCCATATGATGGTTCATTAGTCCAGAAATCAAATTCGGGGTTTCTGACCTTTGCTATTAATTTTAAACATTTTCTAAAACGGTATATAACAAATGAAATATGCAAACGTTCTTCTGAAGTTTGGTGTTCGGTGAGAGTAGGGCATTCTACAAGCACAGCACACTGTACTTAAAACTAGTTTCATCTTGTTGCATCTTTTTGTCCTCTAAAATAACTGAGTTATTTCAATAACATTAAAAGTTCCATCAGAAAAACATTTTTTTATTGACTCTATTAACTCTACAATCCCTCTCAAATGGTTAAAAAAATTGTATTATTAAGGATTTGGAGCTTGAACCAAAAATTGCAAGCGAGCGAAGCGAGCGGAAAAAATTTTGCCCAAAAGAGAATCAATTTGGGGTGTGAAAATAAAAAAATTCGCGCGAATTTTTTTATTTTCACACCCCAAATTGATTCTCTTTTGGGCAAAATTTTTTCCGCTCGCTTCGCTCCCAATCAAACCAAACTGATTTTGAGTGTTACAGATAGTCAGCATCCTCAGACCATGGTGAAAAAAGATGCTCAAAATGAATCATTGCAGTGCAGCACCTGCTTTCCAGACACTAGCATGCTTTTCCAAGTTAAAGGAAACGGCAACAGCTTTGAAAATGAATTGCTCTATAAGACATTTTTAGGTTTGTAGATATGTATGTATCCCCGATACCCATTTTCGGGACTTCTGACTTCCGGACCAGTTTCCCTGCGCCATGTATAAATGTGTGAACTTAGTTCCCAGTAGAAAGTGAACAAAGTTCTCACCGTACATGGGAACTAACTACACTTTACAAAAGTGGAGTAAGTTCTCACTTGGTGGGAAGTAAATCCCTCAGTGGAGTTAGTTCCCGTGGAGTTATTTCCCCGCACCCGTAAAATCATGTTTGATCAAAATATCGTCTTGAACTTTTTTAATTGTTCATAGCTTGTCAAAAAGTACCTCTTCGTCTTTTTATAGATAAATATAAAGATGAAACCAAAGAAAAATTAAAATCGTTCGTCAGGACCCCAAAAAAGAAACAATTCGAACACAAATGTCAGCAAAACTCAAAACCATCATAATCCCAAATTACAAAATTTGCGTAGAAAAAAGAAAAACAACAATAATTCATGAATGCTACTCCTACTCTAAGTGCACATAACATAATACGTACATATGCATCTACATTGCATTTTTGTGTATGTCCACACCACAGTCCATAATTCCACATAGTAAATAGATACATGCGAAAATACCTCTTTTTTTCATCCCTATTTTGTGGACCTTCGTAAGCGAAACTCATTTCTTTCATATCGCTCACTGAAACTGAATTCTGAGTGAGAAAAAAAAAAAAAAAACTAGAAAACTAGAAATTTCAAGTGGCTATGTGAGACGGAAATAAAAAAAAAGAAAGGGAAATATTCACTAACACTCGTGCATGCTTTTACACGTACTCGGAGTTCAAGAAAAAAGGAAACCCAGTCTTAAAAATCAAATAATGTTGTATGCAAAATCTAATACATACTAGCTAATTGTTAAAATTCTTAGAGCAAAACTAAAATGTTTTATATTTTTAAAAATGTAACTTATGTATTTTGTAAATTAATGGCTCTTGAGCCAAATAAATAAACAAATTAAATTAGTTTGTGGGAAGGAGAAGAGTCAACTAACCACAACCCATATCATTGATACAATTTAGAATTTTACCAAAAATTCTGCAAAAAATCAAAAATCATTAAAAACGGAACCGTTGAAGTTAAGAAGTTAGATAAATGCGAATAATTTGTAAATATATTTGCCAATACCTCGGCTACCAGGCCTTCAAAAAAACTAAAAACCCATTTCTATGAATAGAATTCGACCGCAGACATTTCTTTTGATTTATCATTCGATGGGATTTTTTTCTGTCCAAAATTTTGGCAAGGGGTGATATTTTTTAAAAATCATGAAGAAATTGATTTTGCCAATTTCAACATATTTCATACTTCTCATTACCTTGAGCATATGCCTGAAAGCCAAACTCGATTCCGAGCTCTGTTTGCGGAGATATGTGCATCAGAAAATAGTCTTTCTATGGGATTGCAATAACCTAGAAGTTAAAAAGCCAAAAAAAAAAGTTTTTTGATCATAACTCGGTAACCAGACCTCCTAAAATTGAGAGACCTTGCGATTTGAAATCCTTGCGAGTTGCGTTGTTCACAGATTAAACTCTTCTATCTTCAAATCGAGAAAATGAATAAAGCTGACAGAAGAAAGATCTTTTTTTTTTAAATCCTTGCATAGTTTTTGGCGTTTTCCTTGCATATTTTTTGGCAGTTACATTTTCAAACAATTTTGGAAAGGTTGATAGGCGTTCAATATAGTGCAATTATAATAAAAAGCAAGTATACATTTAGGAAACGTGTTTGCGTTTTTATCGGGTTTCATGCTCAACTCTTTTGTTTCAATGGTTTTAAATTTCGTTGGATCGATTTCAATTATTATGGAAACAATTTATCCACAAAAAAAAAAAATGGAAATTCGGTAAATTTTACATCATTTTTTTATAACTAGGTTATCAACAATTAGCTAACATTTGGCAAGCTTAATTGGACATTAAAGCTGTGTTAAATTCACAGATAAGCGGCACGACAGCTCCCATGAACCACTGCCTAAGTGGGTTACACTCTTCCAAAATATTGTGATTGCTTGTAAGGAATTGAGAGGACCACAATGTAATGCCAAGATTCCAAACGGCTGAGTTGCATTTTTCCGTCAGTACCCCTGAAAGAAGAAATACATTTCAGACACGAGCAGTGTCAAATCCATAACTTCTACGGAAACGTTAGTCACGTGACATAAGAAACAAGCCCGAATTAGACTATAAATGTCCAAAATTTTGATGTATTATGTATGTCCTTTTACTGGTGCTTCAAAGACAAAAATGAGGAAGTCACAATCACGCACCTATCTTGTTCATGGAGAAGTTGTCATTCAAGGCAAAGCTTCTACTAATAAGAAACTTGGTACCCAAGGTCTCGGTCTACAAGGTATGTACTTAAAATAAATAAATATAGAGTGGAGCGACAGCTCTTGAAAAGATAAGGCCTAAGTGGCTTACTCTCATCAACAATTTTCTGAGTGCGTGTGAAAAATTGAGGGGCCTACAATTTAACGCCGATTCCAAACGGCAAAGTTGAGAAGCACTTTTTCGTGACAGATTGATACTCTTGGAAGTCTTGTCACTTCTTCGCAAGAGACAGTACCCGTGAAAGATGAAGTAAAAACTTTAAGGGTGCGAGTAGGACTCGAACTCACGACGACGTTCTGCTTAGCAGCCAACAAACCTTACCACTAGGTTAGCTACGGGCAACTGCAAGGTACTTACTCACTTACTTAACCGGCTACCAATCCATGAAGGATCTCAGCCTGGGATACTGCAGCTTTCCATCGGGAACGGTCCCTCGCATGCACTCTGCAGTTGCCAAAGTCGGTCTTTGTACCGTAAGTTCGGTCTTCCTTGTCGTCTCGAACCTAGGGGCAACGATGAGAACACTTTCTTGGCTGGAGCGTTGTCGTCCATTCGCTCGATGTGGGCGAGCCTTTGAAGTTGTCTTTTATTGGCTTTCTGGACTACATCCACATCTTGGTACAGCTCGTATAGTTCTCGGTTGAACCCTCTTCTCCATTCGCCATGGTCGCATTCGGGACCGAAAATACGTAGAAGAATTTTTCCTTAGAAAGTGCCCAGTATCAATTCCCCTTTTTTACTTATCGTCCAACACTCGGCGCCGCCGCCGCCCCGTAGACTGGTAAAATCAAAGATTTGTATAGCAGACACATTGTCGTTCGAGTGAGGAGTTTTGAACGCAGTTGTTTTGAAAACCTGAAGCAGCTGCTGTTCACTAGGGTAATTCCTTAACTACCTCGAAATTGCTGCTACGAACAGTGAGGTTTTGTCCTAGGCGGTGGACAGATGTTGCTTTGTTTGTTGATAGGATGTACTTTGTTTTGTCCTCATTCACTTCAAAACCAAGCAGTTTCGCCTGTTCTTCATTAGTTGTGAAGGCCTCAAGCACAGCTCTCTTGGATCGACCGATGACGTCCATGTCGACATAGTCTAGGAGCTGTGTGGATTTGTTGAAGATAGTGTTTTCCGTGGTCACATCTGCCTTAAGCACTATCTGCTCCAGGACTATGTTGAAGTAATCACATGACAGGGAATATCCTTGTCTAAACCATGCTGATGTGATGAGCTGTTACACATTTTAGCGTCATGAGGCACAGCTGGATCAGTTTGTTCGGGATCCCGAATTCAGACATCGCCATCATAAGCTCTTGGCGGTGGAGGCTATCATAAGTAGCTTTGAAGTCGATGAAAAGGTGGATTTCGACTTAAAATTCGTTGGCCTTTTCCAGGATTGGCCTCAGTGTGAATGTTTTGGCTATCGTTGTTCTGCCTGGGCTAAAGCCACACTGGTACGTGCTGATTATTGTGTTGCAGAACGGTTTAAGACGTTCACACAGTACGTTGGATTGGAGTTTGTATGCAACATTAAACAGGGATATGCCTCGGTAGTTTTCGCATGACATAGGATCGCCTTTTTTGTAGATAGGGTAGATATGGAGCTTATCGATCAGTCAGTTGGCATGCATTCTATGACCGGGTTCATCAAAACACCTCCTCCATATTTAAAGAGTTCCGCAGGTGTGCCATCCGACCCGGCGGATTTGTTATTTTTTAGCTTTTGGATGGCTCTTTCTACCTCTTCTGTGCTGAGGGGCTGGGACTGGGTCTTTATTGACTGGTCTTGCTTTTCTTTCGTCATTGGCTCGCTGGACATTATGCGCATTCAGCATAGCTGCTTGAAAACATTTACAATTGCCTGTGCATCGGTGACTACAAGGTACTTAGTTTATGTTAGAATTTAGTTAAAATGAGTAGACCAGAGTTCAGAAAGAAATACAAGTTTAATGATTGGTAATTCAATAAAGAGTGTACAAAGTATAATTCAAGTACTTTAAAAGAAAACATGGATAGCAACAAAGCTATTGATTTTACAGCTCAGTAAAAGCTTTAATACAGTGGCGCAAATAAGTTTTACAACACTCCCCCTCAATAGCGGTTGCAGTCATGACAACGACATGCTCATCATTGATGTTAATTTCAAATGCTTTGTCTTCGCCAGGTTCTTTGTTCGAATGTCTGCCATCATTTCATCACTGCACAGGTACTTCAACTCAATGACTCCAGATTCATACAAGTCCCGGACGAAGTGGTAGCGTATGTCAATATGCTTACTCCTTGTGTGATGGACCGGGTTCTTCACCAATTGCTGTGCACCTAAATTATCGTTAAATAGAACAACAGAATTTTTAGTATTAGGAAGCTCCAACTCAGATACCAAATTTTTCAAATAAACAGCCTCTTTACTCGCTTGTGAAAGGGCCATATACTCGGCCTCTGTGCTACTTAAAGCAACGGACATCTGCTTCTTTGATTCCCATGAAACAATTCCACCACCGAAAAGGAAAATGTAGCCAGTATAAGACCTCCTGTCCACCGTATTTCCTCCCAATCCGCATCGACATACCCCTTGAGTCCATCCGAAGTTTTTGTATAGTGAAGTTTAGCTTCTATAGTTGTTCTTAAGTATCTCATCAGATGCTTCAATGCGGCTAGATGTTGACTATTTGGCTCGACGTTGAATTGTGACAACTTGCTTATTGAATGACTCACATCCGGTCTCGTAGACACTGCCAAATACATAATAGCTCCCACAATTGACTGATAGTATTTAGGATCTTCTTTCCGAAGCGTTGAGTTTAGACACTTGATCAAAACTGTCCCAGGATCTAGAGGCGTAAAGCAGGATTTGCAATCGTCCATACGGTGTTTCTCAAGAATGTCTCTGATGTATTGTTTATGATGAATCGCAATGGTTCCTCTTGGGTCCTTTCGCTCGATCTCAATACCCAAAAATTGTGCAACTGGACCTTTGTCAACACACTGAAAAACGCCTTTAATTTGACCTTTTATGAAGTCCATCGATGACTCAGTGGAAGAAACAATTAGAAAATCGTCGACGTATACGGCTAATATGTTGATCTCAGAATCTTTGTTCATGACGTAGAGGCAGTTGTCACCGTTGCATCTTCGAAATCAAATTTTCTGTAGTTCTTTATTGAGCTTGCAGTTCCACTGCCTTCCCGCCTGTTTCAGACCGTACAACGACTTACGCAGCTTACATACCTTTTCAGGATGTTTGGCATCCACAAATCCTTCGGGTTGAAACATAAACACGTTCTCATCTAATTCGCCATTGAGATAAGCGGACGTGACATCCAAATGGTGTGCAAGAAGCTCGTACTCCACCGCAATAGCAAACACCAACCTAATTGTCGAGTAGTACACTACGGGAGAAAAGGTTTCATTAAAATTGATCATATAAGTCTGAGAACAGCCCTTTGCCACAAGACGACACTTATACCTCGCGATCGATCCATCTGGTTTTCGTTTTAGGTTGAAAACCCACTTACATCCGATTACTTGGTCATTCGTTGGGCGATCTACCAGCTCCCAGGTTTCGTTGTTCATAAGAGCGTCAAACTCCATCTGCATGGCTCTTTCCCATTCAGCAGCATCCTTACACATCTTTGCTTCCTCGACAGACGATGGAATTGAAGATTGAGATTAATTATGTTGACTGCTTCAACCATGTTGTACTGCTTGGATGGTCTTCCGGGCTTGCCACTTCGAATGAGTCTTGGACGACCAGGGCCAACGACGAATCTTTGTTTTGGTGCATCTGATGACTCGATTGATCTTGATCTTGATTGGATATTTCATTTGATGTGTCCTCGGCTTCAATTTCTTGTAATTGCTTTTCATCAGGCTCTGCAAATAAAAAATCTTGAGTATCAATTACATGGCTTTGGTAATCTTCGAAGAATTTAACATCGCGACTCCTCTCCACCTTTCTTGTATTCGGATCAAAAAGCCTATAACTTTTCGATTCTTCAGAGTATCCAACCATTAGCAGCTCGCGTCCTTTCGCAGCAAATTTGGATTGACCACCTTTTTTGTCCAAAGCAATAGCTCGTGAGCCAAAGACTTTTAGATGTGAAACACAAGGCTTGGTTCCTGTCCATAACTCATATGGAGTAACATTACCTAGAATCTTCGATGGTGACCGGTTTCTTAAATAAGCTGCGGTGTTAATCGCTTCTGCCCAAAGGTACTCCGGAAGACTCTGTTGCAGCAGCAAACATCTGGCCATCTCGACCAGTGTCCTGGAAAAGCTTTCTTGATCCAATCTTACAGCACGTAAAATGCAATTTACCCTACAGTTTTTTTTCTTTGCATAAATCCTTATTAATTGCTATAATTTGAGTGAAATAAAACAAAACCTCTAAAGGAAAACCCATATTTATTCAAGTTCATTCCATTAAAAATATATTTATTTTACATTTTACAATTTAAAAAATATTAAAACTAATTTTTCAATATATTTACAACAAAATGATATTTATGAATAATAAATAGAAAGAAACGTAATGAAATATTCGTTGTGTTAAATTTTTCTTAAATAAAATTAAAATTATTAAGAATATTAAAAATAAATATTAAATTAAAAATGCCAAATTAAAAAAAATCTAATTTTTCTATGAATATAAATAAATTAATTCGCATATTGTTTATATGAAAATGCAAGAAATAATTATATTTAACTAAAAATTAATAATTCTATGTTTTATTTTTATTTTATTTTTTATACATCACTGGACAACAACTTTAAAATGCATTGAGTTCGATATTGTTTTATTACCTAACTTAATGTTTTTTTAATTTTTTCTTGATTGATTGTTGTTTAAATAAATAAATTGCATGTCTCTTCGTTAAGTCGTTACTTTGGTTATAAAGATAATTGCGTTTGGTTGTTGTTCTTGTTGTCTACACTTTCTTATAAGACAAACTTTATAACCAGAGAACAAGTAACTAATCCAAATTCAGCTAGAATACTTTCTTTTTTCCAATTGAAACTCTTTGAGAGTGTTAATTTGTCTCTTAAAATTGTAAAATCTGATTAATCCAGTCACGGAATTCGGAAATTCTTGTATAGACTCCAGGTTGATTGGGCTCAGCACAACCAATACCCCAGGAAATAACTCCGCCAAGAATGAATCTCTTGTCCATTTCACGTTGCAAAACCATCGGACCGCCAGAATCACCTAGAAACGAAGAAGACATAAGAAGTGAATCAATTTCTTTTGACTTGAGAAGCTTATGTTTCGTCACCTTCACATGAGTCATAGCCACCCTTCTTCCATCCGGCACAGATGAAGATGTGTGGAATGTGTTCAATGTAACCGGCAGCTCGGTACATTGTTTCACAGATGGTATTGTTGATAATTGGAACAGCGACTTCTTGAAGTACACTTGGCAGAGGTCCGTCTTCGTAAAGTCGACCCCATCCTGTCACAAAGGCTGTCTGTCCTATGAAGTCCTCGTCGGAGCCTGGTACACAGACCGGAATGATGTTTGGTTGGAACACAACTGGTTCGTAGAATCTATAGGAACAATTGGGGTAAAAGTTTGTCAAAACAAATAATGCTGTCAAGTACTACCTCAAAAGAGCTAAATCATATTCAAAAGTTCTTGGATCGAATTGTGGATGCGAGGCAACTATTTGAACTCTTCGCTCTTGATAGCCATAAGGTTCTTCCTCCTCTGCCAAATCATATTCTCCCAGACGAAGTAAGAGATCAGACGGCGGGACACTAAAAAAGTACAAAATTCAGTTTAGAATGAATTTCTAAGGAACACAAAGCTGACTCACTTATCAACACAATGCGCAGCTGTTATGGCCCAGTTCTCGTTGAGCAGCGCTGCACCACATTTATGCAGGTAAGTCGAGGTTCTCCATTGTCTCAAAGAAATTTGCCAGGGCCATCTACCGAAAGCTGCATTCGATCCGCCGACAATCCTCGGCTCAGGGAACATTCTTCGACCACAAACTAGAAGAAAAAAGTAAACGTTGAGAAAAAATAGTACCAAAAAGTGGCAACACTTGCAGGCAAAAAAATAAGAAAATTAAATCTTTCAAATCAAGAAAAGGAAATATTCTTGACAAACTGCTTTAGGTTTATAGAAATCCAAGGAATGACTTGTCAATCTCATTAATTTAACAGTAAATCCATAATTTAACATTCCACCATCTCTGCATTTTATTAACATTCTCAACAGACGATTCTGTGCAAAAGCCATTTTCATTATTTTGCTTTCCTGCAGATTCTTGTATCCTAAAAATAAGTTGTAGGCTGCGCTCCCCCTGATGCGAATTGACATAGAACGAGTCGTTGTCGTTCTGCACGCAAGAAGCACCAAAGACAAACGACAGAGAAAACGCGATGAACCTCATGTTAAGTCAGTAAGGTCTTTGGTCCATCGATCGGCAGCACTGCGGCATCTTCATCTCTAAGTGGTGCATAGTTTTTTTTTCTCATCTTGAAATTTTGTATCTTTGGCTTCATCTATGCATCTATTCGTGCAATCATCACAACCGCAAAGGAGACGAAGTCTTCGATCGACCTTGGTCGGGGTCTAAACACATTCGTGCAACCATGCAGCAGCCTTGCACCGAGCGAATGGGTACATCCTAAAGGAAGTTGATGGCAGTGGTGGTCCGTAACCATTTTTACTACCGATTCGACGTCGGTCGTCGTCGTCTTTGTTGTCGTTTTGTTCTTCTGATTCGTCTTCAGTGTCGTGTAAGAGTTTTGGTTTTTCATCATTGTTAAGGAAGAAAACGAGGAGGAAGGGAAAACTTCTGTTGGTATTTTTAGGATATGCGCGTTCAAAGGTGGACAAATCCTGTGTGTGTTCGCTGTCGATCGACAAAGACGCATGGTAGAAAGTTCTGTTAAACGGAATCGCGAATTGGGGTTATATCAACAAAACTGTGCAATAGGGTCAATGAATTTGAGTTTCTTCTTCGAGGTTAGGTTTCTTTTTTCTGGTAATTTTTTGTGAATCATGAGAACGTGTGCCATCTTCAGCCAGCGGCGAGGTTCATCTCAACTCAATTCGAAGCCAAGTCGTTAAGAACCTTCAAATTGTTTTCATCTTGCATCTTTTACGATTGATTTGCTGTTGGTATTGAGGTTTATGAGGTTGTGATCCCATGTCCTGCGTTTTCCTCATCACTGTAAATCGCCTTCGAGATTTAAAATTTTATGATGGTTCTGTTCGCAGGGTTCTGCGAATGGCCAGGAGTCAAGGTTGTTGCGAGTATTTGAGTTATGTTGTTGTCAGACTTTTTTGTCTTGTTTTAAGGGCTTGTATTTGCTGTGGACTGCTGTGGAGGGCTGTTGGAGGGCTGTTGGAGAGGAATAATCTCCTCATCCATCAGTTTTGCAGATAAATATCGCTTAGTGTTAATATGCGAGAAGGTGTCATTTACGAGGCTTGAGTGTTTCAATTTGTGAACCAATTATCTTTGGTTGATGAGACCTACGAAGAGTAATTGCTGGGGTGTAGCCCTCACAAATGGTCTTGCAGTTGAATTTATGTTCAGGACATCTTTGCTTTAAGGACTAAAAATTATAGAAAACAAAACGCAACTCACCTTGTCTGTAATCGACGCCTTCCAACGATGGAATAGCTGAAGTCGTCGTAAATGGCATTGAAGTCGTCACATTGAAACTCTCTGTCGGAATATCAGTCGTAATCTCAGGAATCAGACTTTCAGTGACGCTTTCGCTAGGACGTTCCGTTGTTGAAGTTGTACCCAAAGGCAGTGATGATGTTCCGAATGGCTTTTCACTCGTGACATCTCCTGGAACTGAACTACTGCTTGATGTTGAATCCAATGCTGGTGCACTTGTTGCTGACGAAATCTCTGGAATCTTATTCGAATCCGTGGAGGAAGGCCTGCTTATTCCTTCGGTTGAAGAACTCTCTGGACTTGAAGGATTTTCCGAAAGAGTGGTGTTCTTATTAGCAACGAGTTCCGGATCGATTGTGGGCACTGGCACCCAATCAGCTGGTGGGGGCTTCGGCTGCCAATCGGTTTCTTCAATGGTGATGTGGGTGTTGTTCTTATTGTCGTCAACTGTTGTCCAGGTGACGAGAGTTGGTCTGTAAGTTGAAGTTGGCTCGGGGAGGGATTCAGCTGTAGTTGGTTTCTGAGAGGTTGGTGTTGTTGGTGATACTGTTGTCGTTGTTGATGTTCTTGTTGTTGAGGTCGAGCTTGAAGTTGTGGTTGTGGTTGTTGTTGTTGTTGGAGAACTCGTTGTTGAAACGGGTGTCGTTGTTGAGGTGGTAGTTGAAGGAGTTGTTGAACTTGTTGGTCGCGCTGTTGTTGTTGTCAATTCGGCTTTCTGAGTGGTCGATGAAGTTGGAGTGACTTTTAAAATCTCCGACGTGGGCTTTGGTTTTGGCCTCGGAGCTCTAGTCGGTGGATCTGGAGATGTCACATTGATCGAAGGTGACGTTGGTGGATTTTTATTCGATATTGAAGAACTTGTTGAATTCAGAACTTCATAATGAACCACCGGCCTTCGCGTGTACTTAGTTCTTGGAGTTGTTGAAGTTGTGGTTGAAGTTGATGATGTTGTTGAAGTTGGACGTTTCGTTTGAAACGGTTTCTTGGTGGTAATTGGACGTTTCACCAACGTTGGCTTGTATTTTTGAGTTGTTCTTGATGTTGGCTTTTCAGTTGTTGTTGTTGTTGTTGTTGAAGTTGGTGTTGTTGTAAAATTAGCTGCAGGAATTTTAGTAATTATGGGCTTTTTCGTCCTGGGTGGTGCGTCGGTAGCCGGTCTTTGTGGTCTTGTTGTTGATGAAACTTTGACATCCTCAACAATTGTGGATTCAGTTGGTTTGTTTGTCGTTGATGTCTCAACCATTTGGAATGTTGTAAATTTACTCGGTGGTGTTGTTGAATCAAAAACATTGTCGGAACTAGAATTTGGTGAAATTGTCAGTACTGGAGCACTTGTTGTGGTTCTTCTGCGCGGTGGTGTTTTAATTGTTGTTGATGATACTGTTGTCGGCATTGTTGTTGGTGAAGTTGTGCTTGGTGATGTTACTGGTGTCGATGATAATGTCGAAGAAATACTTGAAATTGGTGTCCTCGATGTGATAAATTTCATTGTTGTACTTTCAATTCTTGAAGCTGTGTGAGTAATCGTCGACACAGGAATGTATGGATGAATTGTTGAATGATTCCTTACACCAAGACCTTCGGTGGTGGGGACTTTAAAGAGTGAATTTGTAGAAAGCGTTGATGACTCATGGGAGAAATGTGATATCGTATTTTGATCGATACTGTTGTCACTGATTTCTTCAGCAAAGATTTGTGATTCATCCTTCAAGAAATAAAAGAGAAAAGTTGATTAAAATGCATTGTTGGTGAATTTTGTGACATACCTTCATTTGGCAACATGATCCGAAATAAAATCGATCTATGCATGTTCCCAGATGGGTTCCGTTTTGTTTGATGCAATCTATAGCGAACATGCACACTCCGGACATTCCAGATTTTCGGACAATGCATGGAAGGTGGCGGATATTTCGTCCTGATTGAACTAAAAATAAAGAAAACACAATAAAAATTAACATAAAGGCTAAAATAAGCTCCGGACCAAAGTCAAGCTTCGAACCAAACACACGGAAATAGAATAACAATAAAATCAAAAAAGCAGCCGTAAGTTATTTGATGTCTAAAACTATTTTTATCCGCCCATCATCATTACAACGGCGCAAGTATGCAGTGGCGGCAGCGATGCACACAGACTCCCAAAGATGGAATGACGCAAAACTAAGAACAGAACAAAAAATCTTGATTCGTTCTCTTCTTCAAATAAACCGGAACGCATCGTGTTGTAATCTGATATTAGGTCATCGCCCTTTTTTTTGTACTCTCGAGCACAAACACTTGACAAAGCAAAGCCCATCTGTCTGCTTCAAATCTTGATCGATTTTGATTTTGAAGGCTGCCAGAGAGGGTCTTAAGATTTTGGTATCATGAGATAATACCGGAACACGTGTGAAGTTGTCGAATTATTGTTTGTAAATAAAGCATTAATCATTAATAATGATCGTTGTGGATTGGCTTCATGAATACAGACGTCATCTCTTTTTTTTCAAACGAAAAAGGGTAAATTATGTTTTGTAGCCAGATATGGCGTTGGAGGGGCTAGTTATCTTTTGATTTATAACAAAAATTGATAGTTCAGAATATCATCTCCTCTAAACAGTTCTTATAAATCCATAAGATACCCAAGACAATAAACATCCATTTTTCCATTGTCCACAATCCACCTCACTTAAAGCTGACATTGATTGTCATGTTAAAGACCACAACCTAACAAAAAATACAGCAAATGTTACTTCAAATGACAGACTCACAAGCATGAAGAAACAATTTGCATTATCGCTCACATAATTCTTACAATACGCCATCCGCCTACTTAAAACACACTGCCAACTCCTCTTCCTCCTGCCCAACCAAACTAACGGGAGACATAATTTTGTGTTGAACAAAACCCGCAGACTTTAAGTCATTTTACGATCAGACCGACGATATTAGGTCAGTTTCTGATGGCTTCTGTGGGTTGTGCCTGACAAATTCAATTCAATACGCAAAATTCCTGCATGTGACAGCAAAAGTAGGTCGTGCAAGCCCGAGCAATGCCAAACACCGAACTCTATTTGTTTTGTTATTCTCCATCACTTTGAAAAATCCATCAAGACCAGATTAGTATATGAACGAATGCAGCTTACCGGTTCATTTTGGCCCTCTTCATTCAAAACTGGTATCATATCAACTCTCTTTGGTTCCGAAAAACCGGTATGGTATAACTAATATCCATGTTGAACATGATAGAGAGCGAATGAAGTGGGAGTGAAACATTCCTAGATAATTGAAACTAATGTCAGAGTCAGCGAATACTTGTTCTTCCTTCACGAACAAGTAAAATCATAAAAAAGCAACAATAAAGTGGTAACACTCTGCCATGAGCTTCAACATTGTTGAAAGTATAATTTGTTTGTACATTTTGTTCAGTTATGGATATGAATGATCGGTCATATACGGGCTGGAGATATTCTGATGGTGTTATTATGATTTGGCCGTAGGTAAAGTTGGTGGCCTAATTCGGAGAGAAGAAAGTTTTCGTTTATGGTTTTTTTTTTTGCTCTCTTCGACACGATGTGAACAGGGGATATAGTTTGATATCTTTAAAAATATGCAAATTAATAATATTTGCCAAATGTCTAATCGTTTTGATCGATTTAGACCGTTTTATGAGGTGTTTTCGTAAAATCGAGTTCGAAGCTCAGCTCTTTTGTTTTGCTACCGGTTGAATGGATTTGATGTGACTACATGGACAATGGTGTGGGTTTTGCAAATCCAATTTCATTTTTTAATTTCAAAAGAAAGAAAGTGATTTATTTTTGGATGGACAAAGAGAAGTGTCATTGTGTGTGTGCTAAATGCGTGTGCGGTACACATGCGGAAGTAGAAATTTGTTTAAGTTACAGTTAGTGTCGTTTCTATTGAATTTTAATGCATTTTGTAAGACGCACACAATAGGGACAGTGATTAGTCAGTTAAGGCTGTATTATGGAAGGTATTAATGGCATAACTTTGCGAAAAAGTTTTGGCATGCGTCGTGAAAGTGAAACTGATTTTAAATTCAGGCGATGAGGCGGAAAATATTTATTTTATCGAAATTTTTGACACGTTATGCAAGATGAGAAATTAAATGAATCATCGACGAGACAAAAGCAGTGTCGAAGATATGTAGGGCGACAAAGAGGTTGGTAGTGACGATTTAGCTTCTAACCCAACCACTGAATTTCACAACACCTCGAGATGCAAATAGTGCGAATGACTGAAAAGAAAGCAAAAACAGGTTTCAGCCTAAGATCTTTTGTTTGCGACTTTCAAGTCACGTTGTTCGTCAAAGCTAACACACACCCTTCCATTGTCGTCTTTCTTCAAAGACAATGACCGATGTTACACTATCCATCAAAACTAACTCTCATTTACTTTCGAAAGTTACATCCGCCAGTATAAAGGTTTTCTATCAGAACAACAAGCTCCATTAAATGCAAACGTTGCTTACTTAACCAGCAGCATTTAAGAATTAAAGGAAAAAGAAAGAATTACAATGGCCTGCATTTGAAAGTTCTCGAAAAAAAAACCAACAACACAGACAACAGTCAAACTCAAATGTAGGTCGGAGAATGTTCATTCCTCACACGTAAACATGACTATGATGCCACTTTGATTACGCGAGATGAAAAAAAGCAAACAAATAAAAGACCATTCATTCTGTACCTGAATACACAAGCCGCTATACTAAGTGGAGTTTAATTCATTCAAATTGATATTTATCAGGCTTTTGCATACTTACACTGTGCTAAACTAGGATTATCCACAAAAACCGGATTGCCTCTTGACATCTGGCACACATTGAGGACGACGACGATTAATAACACCACAGTTGACATTAGACTGTTGGTTGTAATGAAATCCTGTGCTAGTCTTTGTTGTCGTCTTGGGGTTTGGGTCATTGTTTCCATCTGCAATTGAAAAGAGAAAAAATGTTTAAAAGTTGTTCTCATTTTGAGTTGAATTGTGAGATGTTTGAGGGATTCATATTTGACCTAGTCAGACTCGACACCGTGTTTATATTAAACTGACATGAATCACGCCGTCGTAATGGCGACGTAGACGTTATTTACACAGCAAGCGCCTACTCATTCTTTTCCTACCTCGTGGTCATGACTTTGGCACGAGGAGAAAGTTATATTCCATCAAGCAACCTGTCAGCTGTATTCGATGGCCAGAAGGCAAAAAAGTCACCCGAAATTAGGGTACTACTCACTCTTGATGGCAGCTCCGCCGCCGAGGCGATGAAGATGATTAATAATGAAAATTGAAACGGTGTTGAAACCAAAAGTGATTTCTATGAATGGGCTTGGGCTGTGTTGTAAAGGCAAAGTATAGAGAATAACCGAAAGTTGAGGCACGTCAACTAGCGCAGATATTCATCCGTCATGTCAAACTAAGTTATGACTTTTAATATACAAACGAGTTTGTTTTTGGTCGGCGAAATGTACCCCAATTCGTTATCTCAGTGAAGGTGGCATCACTTTTTTTTTATTTGAGAAACCGCTATTCATAAATAATTATGCAAATAAAGTTGGTAGAACTTTTGGAGTGTTTTTTTGTTTATTGTCATTTCGCTGACCTAGAATCGTGAGATGAGAGAATTTGTTTGTTTTCAAATCTCACGCACACCCCAAAAAAAATGTTAACGATTGTCTTGCCTATTGAAAAACGTGACCTAAATAATGAAATTCGGATCTGTTTTGACAGACAGAGAAGTCATCTTCGAAGAAATTAACCTTTTATGGGTGAATTTGGTGGTTCAAATTCATTTTTAGTTTAATTTCTGACTTTTTGGTTTAATAGATGAGAAAGGGGTTAACGATTCCATTGTGTTGCTATTTGTTTGGTTAACAGAGAACAAATTAAGGTAACGAGTGAATGAAACTATTTCGTTTGTGTGGGGGAATATTTTGGCAATTTTGGTTTTATATTTTTCAATAACGTTTTATTTTTAGCGTCGGATGGAATATCTTCTGAACTCTTTCAATATGTAGGAGGTGTTTTGATAAACCGCATGCACCAGGTCATCAACAATGTGTGGGAGGAATAATTGCATGCCTACTGACTGGTCGATAAGCTCCATATGCCCCATCTACAAAAAAGGCGATATTATGTCCAGGCAGAACAACGATAGACCCAATATTCACACTAAGGCAAAACCTGGAAAAGACGAAGTCGAAACCACTATCTTTTCATCGACTTCAAAGCTGCTTATGAAAGCATCCTCCCCCACCGCAAAGAGCTTATGATGGCGATGGATGTCTGAACTCGGGAGTGTGCAAATGGGTAACAGCTCATCCGAGTTGTCTCAAACATGCGCAGGGTTAAGAAAAGGAGATGCGCTGTCATGTGATTTCTACTTCTAGAGTAGATAGTGCACAAGGCAGGCGTGAGCACGGAAAACACAATCTTCAACTAATCTACCCAGCTTCTAAGCTATGCGGACGACATAGACATCATCGGGCGTTCCCAGAGGGCTGTGCTTGAGGCCTTCACAGCGATTGAAGAACAGGCGAATCTCTTTGGTCTTGAAGTGAGTGAGGAGAAAACAAAGTACATGCTATCAACAAATAAAGCAACATCCTGGTAGCAGTTAAGGAGTTCAACTACCTTGGAACAAACATCAATCCCACAAACGAAACTTTAATGGAAATTCCACGAAGAATTACCCTATCGAACCGCTGCTACTCTGGTTTGGCAAAACAATTGGGTTCAAAACTCCTCACTCAAAAGACAAAATGTCTGCTATACAAAACTTTGATTTTACCAGTCCTCCTCTGCGGCGCCGAGTGTTGGTCACTTTGAAAAGAAAAAATCCTCGACAGATTTTCTGTCTCGTATGCGACGGTGGGGAATGAAGAAGAGGGTTCAACCGCGAACTATACGAGCTGTACCAAGATTTAGATATTATCCAGAAAGCCATTAAAAGACGACTACATTGGCTCGGCTACATCGAGCAAATGGACGACAACGCTCAAGCCAAGAAAGTCTTCTCATCGCAGTCCCAAGGTTAGAGATGACAAGGAATACCGGATCTACGGTACAAGGACCGCAAGATTTGAGAGCCGCTTGGCTGTCCGAGAGTAGTGTCCGTGGCTTAGTAGCTTATGTGCTTTGGCTGCTAGGCAGAACGTCGTGGGTTCGAGTCCTAATTTCACGGGCACTGTTTCTTGCGAAGAACTGACAAGAATATCAAT
This sequence comes from Sphaerophoria taeniata, assembly GCA_943590905.1. Classification (NCBI taxonomy): domain Eukaryota; kingdom Metazoa; phylum Arthropoda; class Insecta; order Diptera; family Syrphidae; genus Sphaerophoria; species Sphaerophoria taeniata. Next base: position 4,746,011 of record OX016540.1, read on the forward strand.
CTGTCATGAAAAAGTGCTTCTCAGCTTTGCCGTTCGGATTCGGCGGTAAATTGTATGTCTCCTCAATTCTTTACATGCACCCAGAGAATTGTTGATGAGTGTAAGCCACTTAGGCCTTGGCTCATCAAGAGCTCTCGCGCCACTTTATTTATTTTATTTGACTGTCCGAGAAGACATTGACATTACAGTACTTCGCACATGAATGATACGAACTACAGACACATAGCAGCACTGGCGCCTGAGGCCATCGGCTGGGACTGAAACAAGACAAACGGCAGAGAGAGACAGATAGACACATAGAAGGAAAGAACACATAACATAAACCTACGTGGCACAGAGGAGGAGACATAGATTTATATTGTCTCATATAATCGCACAGGTGGCCTCAGATAAGCTGGCGATTATTGTAGAAAAAGACTGCTGCCGAAGCTGGGGCTTGAACCCGCAACGGTTGACTGTATATCCTTGCAAGATATAGCGTTGAGCTAGGATAGTGCCTTTTTTATGGCCACTACTTCTGCCTGGAACACACTACATTGATTGGGAAGTCTATATAATGACCGATATTCAGTTGTTTTGAGTATATACCACACCTCCAACCCCGTAGTCGGTCTTTGAACCGTCTGTATAGAAGTGCATCGTGTTTTCTTCCAAAGGTAGTCTAAGCGATCTGTAATAGATCTGAAATTGTCTAGGATAGTAGTATGAGCAGTATTGATACTGATCCATTGAGAGGTGGAGAAGATGTCAAGAGGTGTTAGGCTTATAAGCACTTCCAAAGCTGCTGTAGGTTTTGAGCGAAGTGCCCCGTGATGCACATACCTGCTGACTGCTGGACTTCAATGAGTTTATTCAAATTTACCATCTTGTCCAGTGCGGTCAAAATCAACTCGTCACCATCACTGAGCTCTTATGTTATGAAATCAATTTTTTGCATTTACGCATAATTCCGTTGGCTGCAGAATGACTCATCACGCACAAATCACTTTCGTCAATTCCATGCTGTAACTGATCGAAAGTGAAATTTTAAATTTGGAATGAATCACCGATATTTCATCTATTTTTTCGACAACATTGAGTCAAAAAAACCTGTATCTGGTAAATGAGATTCACACTGAATTATGTGTCTTGTAAAATCCAAAAGTCTTCTGAAAGTCCATCTTAGACTCCCACACCATACCCTAAACACTCTGCAAAGGTCAATCAAAACCCATTGAGGTTCAAGCATAACCCACCATGAGAAAACAATTTTCAGGAACTTATTCACGAAAATTTTAATTAGGTACTGCACGGTTCAAGGAATCAACAAAACTATGCGAATTACCTTCAAATAAAAATCTTTATGTCCGTCTATTAGCCTTTCCTCCATAACGGCTTACGTTAGTTGGAATATTTCCTTGATGATTAGCATCCCAAAGAACAAAACAATTTCAAATGAAAATGCTACAAAAGCATTGCAGTAATCTTAAACAAACAAAAAAGTGCCTAATTAAATTCTCTAGAGCTGGCTCTAATTACAATTAAGATAAGTCCAATTAGTCCAAGAAGACCATCGCAGAAAAAGAGCAAAAGTCATTGACCCCATTAGGAAGAGTTAAGTATGTACGCAATCCAGAGAAAGATCTTCTCAAATGATCTCAACACTCAGTTCTGGCTTTTTTCTTCAAACTTCTGCTTCTGCAGAATTGCTATACAATGCTAAAGATACTTTCGTTTAATTGCGTTCCGTTCACTGCTCATTGGGTTTATCTCATTTTGAGAGTTGTTAATTTGTATTTTACTCAGTCAGTCACACTATGTTTGTGACTGTTAAACTTCCTTCAGAACAGTTATTTTCTGAGAACTATTGTGAACCGACCAGCATTTTGAAGCCATTACATAAATCTAACTGGATGGAGATTATTTATTCTTCTTCGGGCTGACTGAAGTGCGAAAATGAATAACATGGAATTCACAGCTAGCAAATGGTATTTTTTTGTTTTTCAAAACTGTGGGTAAACGCAGTTATTCGCGATGGCGGTTCTGTTGTGCAGAAAAAAACACAAACGACATTGTTGGGATGATTATTACTTAATTGCTTTGGTCTAAGTGCTTTGTTAAAGAAGAGCTCATGCGTGGGGTAGCCCAAACAGTCTGTTTAAATTGATAAACTCCTATTCCGAAGCCAGAACATTTTTTCCGAAATGCAACTTAAGTTGCTTCCTGTCATTTTTTAAACACTGCTGGGCTAGATTGAGTGATTCGGAGTGTATTAACCCACAGAACATGAAATGCACTCACAACAATTAAGACAATTTGCTAGTAGTTAATTGAAACCCAGTGTCTTCCTTACCTTACTTCCGGACAATCAATCATTCAAACAAGTTTGTCGAGTTTCTTGTTTTTGCAAAGTTGTTTAGAATCGGAGAAAGTGCCAAAAGCGAAATTTTATTACTCCTTTGTCATTGCCTAAAAAAATATGACAAATAGTCCAACATTGATCTGAATCTAAAAACGCAAAAAAGGCATTTGTTTGAAAGAATTCTGGGCGCGCCAAACAAAAAAATATCACATACAATTTGAAGACTTTATCTCCATTAATCTCTTGACAGATGACATTAGCTTACTTTCGCTCACTTTCGATTTAAAATTTTTCGCTTTTATGTTTAAACATTAAAGGTTTGCATATACATTTTAACTTGAGATTAATGAAATGACGACTTAAGAGGATTCTTAACAAACACCACACAAATGAGCAAAGCCTTTAAGTTAACACCTTCTTTGAAATTAAGCATCGTCAACATTTAAGACCTCTTAAGACTGTTAAAAGGCTCATTTGTCTCAGAAAATACAATTTGTACTCAATTAATTCTTAAAATATCACTTAGAATTAATCCCTCCAGATATAAAAGTAAACAAATTTCGATGTGTAGTCGATGCCGTGACCGTGAACTTCAAATGGACCGCAACATCCTCGCATGTATTTTGCACAGAAATCGATCATGACGTTGACTTGCGATTGTATGAGTCAGAAAACGTTTTCTGATTAATTTAATGCGAAATATGATTTATAAGGATTTTGATTAAGTTGAATGTCAACAAATTCCTGCTGAATTTACATAAAATTATAAACAATAAATAATTTTGACAAACGACATCGACCGAATATTATTGATTCTGGTGACCATTTGCTGTAAGCATTGGTTTTCCAACGAAGCCAAATATATGTATAGGCCTCATTTTAGACAAAAAACTAAATTGGAAGACAAACATTGATGGAAGAGTAAAAAAGGCTACTGTAGCACTCTTGACTTGTAGAAGGCCATAGGCTCAAAATGGGGCTTCTCCCTAAAAATAACCCACTGGCTATACATTTCGGTAATCAGACCGATACTCATTTATGTAGCTGTCGTATGGTGTGCATCACTGGACAAGATGGTCAATTAGAATAAACTCATTAAAGTCCAGCGGTCAGCAGCTATGTACATCACGGGAGCAATTCACTCAACATCAACAGCAGATTTGGAGGTACTTCTAAACCTAACACGTCTTGACATCTTCAACAAAATGTTGGCAACTAGCTCATGCGTGAGGCTTAGAGCCAGCCCTCAATGGATCAGTAACAACACTGGTCTTAGACAATTTTAGATCAATCCCAGATCGCTTAAACTATATACAGGGTGATTCACGAGCGTTGTGCCAAAAAGCTGGAGCGTGTAGGTTGAGTTGAGACAAGAAAAAAATCGTATGGGAGGGGGGGTCTATTCCCCCCCGTTTGGCCGGGAGGGGCAATTTTCTGAAAAATTGACTTATTTTGTTTAAAAAAATATTAAAAATCAACGGCTACGTTTACAACACCGTGCTATACCTTTCTGAAAATCCAAAAACTTCTTCTTTCACTTTGTTTTTAAATTAAATTGTTTTAACGAATAGTTTAAAAAAAATAAATTTTCAAACTCAAAATTTTCAAAAAAAAAAAGCAAAAAAAACATTTTTGAACTAATTTTTTTCAAAATTTTATGTAATTAAGTACTAATTTTGTTTGAAAAATTCAATGTGTTTGTTAATTTTTAGTCGAAAACAGAAAACCGGATACAAAAATGTCTTTTCGTTTTTGAGAAATTAAGAAAAAACCAAAACCACTTTTTTCTAAAAAAATCTTTGTTTTTATTTTTACCTATCTGGACTTTTAGTTTAATTTATTAGTTTAATTTATAAATTTAATTTTTTGTGATTGGAGTTGTATGAGGACTCAATAAAGTAGAAAAGTATTGGATTTTCCTTGGATTAATCATTTTTTTCATTGATAACGTCTGCCATTGACCTTTCACTTCTAGCTCTCCGTGCTCTCGTCGGCGGATTCTTGAAAACATGCTACGACTTGGGCGCCATCTATTGGGATATCTTTCAGCGTAGAGTCTTTCAGCTTCCCGATCTCGACAATAAGTTAAACCGCAGCAGAAGTTCCTGTCCGCTAACTCTTCTCGAGCGTATGAGTTTGTTATTGTTATGTGTTGATGAGATAATATTTTAATTGTAAATGGTTGTTTAGTAAATATGCGATGCTTTTTATTTAATTAATTGTTGTTAATTGTTTTTTAATTCAAAAAAAAAATGCGGTTTAATTATCTTAAGCCCCTAGCAGGTAGAACTCTTCGCTGGCGAGTGGCCGCGGCCCCAGGTATAGTAAGAAAAAATTGCAGGTCACTTTTCAGACGTTATCAATGAACAAAATGGTTAATCCAGGGATAATGTGATACTTTTCTACTTTATTGAGTCCTCATAAAACTCCAATTACAAAAAATTAAATTTATAAACTAAACTAATAAATTAAACTAAAAGTCCAGATAGGTAAAAATAAAAACAAAGATTTTTTTTTAGAAAAAAGTGGTTTTGGTTTTTTCTTAATTTCTCAAAAACGAAAAGACATTTTTGTATCCGGTTTTCTGTTTTCGACTAAAAATTAACAAACACATTGAATTTTTAAAACAAAATTAGTACTTAATTACATAAAATTTTGAAAAAAATTAGTTCAAAAATGTTTTTTTTGTTTTTTTTTTGAAAATTTTGAGTTTGAAAATTTATTTTTTTTAAACTATTCGTTAAAACAATTTAATTTAAAAACAAAGTGAAAGAAGAAGTTTTTGGATTTTCAGAAAGGTATAGCACGGTGTTGTAAACGTAGCCGTTGATTTTTAATATTTTTTTAAACAAAATAAGACAATTTTTCAGAAAATTGCCCCTCCCGGCCAAACGGGGGGGAATAGACCCCCCCCTCCCATACGATTTTTTTCTTGTCTCAACTCAACCTACACGCTCTAGCTTTTTGGCACAACGCTCGTGAATCACCCTGTATACTACCCCAAAAATGGTATTCGATAATAACTTCTATGTTTCCATCCCTTCAATATCCTTTTGGGATGAAGGAGGATCTCTGGAAGAGAACACGATACACTTTTATACAGACGCACGGTTCAAAGACCGACTGCGGCGTTGGAAGTGGTGCAGTGCAATAACACCCGCGGCAATAACCCCTGCAGGGGTTATTTCCCAAACGAAAAGGAAATAACCCCTGCAGGAGTTATTTCCTTTTTAATGTGGCAATAAAAACTGTAGGTCTTATTGCCTTTTACCTGTGGGGGTTATTTCCAATTTCAAATGGAAATAAAGTCTACCATTGAAAACCTAATAAAACAAAACAAATTTTATAAAATAACCACTTTATTTCAATAAACCACAAAAAAAAAAATTGAAAATAATAAGTATCTAATAAAAAAAGAAAAAAAAAGAAAATTCAGGAAGTAACCGCAGGACTACTTTTTTGCATTACCTAGTGAAATTAAAAAATTTGCGCGATATTTTGCCATAATGGTCACTACAGAAAACATTGAATTTTCAAGAATAAATTAAAATTTATTTACTTGATAAATAAATAAATAAAGAGATTGGCGCGATAGGTCTTGAAGAACCAAGGCCTCTCATCAACAATTGAGGGGACCTACAATTTAACGCCGATTCCGAACGGCAAAGTTGAGAAGAACTTTTTCATTTACTTTTACTTTTTCCTTTTTAATTTACTTGATATGAAATTTAAGTTAAAGAAAAATAATAACCACTATTCAAGCAAGGCGTTATTGTCCAAGTGACGTGAAAATAAAAAAATATGCGCAAAAGGAAAAATAATCGTCATTCGCGCAGCGGAAATTTTTTTTTGCCCCAGAGAGAATCAATTTGGGGTGTGAAAATAAAAAAATTCGCGCGAATTTGATTCTCTCTGGGGCAAAAAAAATTTTCCGCTGCGCGAATGACGATTATTTTTTTTTTCTTAATTTAAATTTTAAATCAAGTAATTTCATTAATGCAAAAAATAGTCCTACGGTTAAAATAAATAAATAGAGAGGTGCGACAGCTTTTGAAGAGCCAAGGCATAAGCGGCTTACTCGCATCAACGATTTGCTGGGTGCGTGTGAAGAATTAATTGAGGGGACCTACAATTTAACGCCGATTCCGAACGGCAAATTTGAGAAGCAATTTTTCATGCTAGATTGAACTCTTAGAAGTTTTGTCAGTTCTTCGCAAGATGCAGTGCCCGTGAAAGATGAAATAAAAACTATGGGAACGCATGACGTTCCGTTAGCAGCCAACGCACCTAACCACTAAGCCAAGGACACGGTCCTGCGGTTTAGTTTATGTAATATTTTGCGTTTTTGCTTTTTATTAAAATTGTTAAATGGAGAGTTACGCTTAATCCATGTGTGGGGCTTATAGCCAATTTAAATTGGCAATTACACCCGCAGGTGTAAATGCCTATTTGTTGCAGGGGTTATTGCCTCATTAAAAAGGAAATAACTCCTGCAGGGGTTATTTCCTTTTCGTTTGGGAAATAACCCCTGCAGGGGTTATTGCCGCGGGTGTTATTGCACTGCACCGTTGGAAGTGGTATCTACTCGAAACAACTGAATCTCAGTCTATCATATAGACTTCTCAATCAATGTAATGTGTCCCAGGCAGAAGTAATGGCCATAAAAGAGGCACTATCCTGGCTAAAAGAAAACGCTATATTTTCTCGGACAGCCAAGCCGTTCTCAAATCTCTCGCGACTTTCTCCACAAACCTTCATATAGTCCACTATTGTCGATCATCTCTGAATGAGATGACAGAATAGCTCATTTGGGTGCCGGGCCACAGAAACATTCCGAGAAATTGCAAAGCTGATGAGCTCGTGAAAACCGGAACACTTCTGCCCACTGTTAGACAAAGACAAAACACCACTTGCTGCATGCAAACATCTTCTCAAACAATATGGTCTAGAATCAACAAATGCTAGATGGTCACAGGGTACCCCCTGCCTAGTAACCAAACAAATATGGTCAAGCATAAACCTGAGACGGCAGACAAGGTATGACTCCACAATTGGAGTGTTAACAGCTAACAGCACACTGCCTCATAAGTAGATATGCTATGAGGCTAGGTTGTGAAGCTGCTCCGACGAGCAGGAAGAGAAAACAGTCCAACATCTTCTATGTACATGTTCGGCATTCTTGAATATAGAAGGAACAAATATCTCGGTAATCCCTTCCTCGATAGTACCAGTGAGCTAGCAACGATCGATACAAGATGTCTCTAAAGATTTTCGAAAAATATCATGGGCTATAGCCCCTTGCTAAACTTTTGGAAAAAAAAAATTGACCAATACTAATCTATTGTAATCTGGTTTGGTGGAATGCTTAAGAAAAGAGCACGAACCTCAAAACTTTGACTTGCGTTCATTACAGGGGCAATGAGATCCTCCCCATCTGCGGACGCTATGCTCATCTTAAAACCTTTGTTTAAGAATCTGCAGCTAAAGGTGCCTTGAGACTTAGTCAGACTAAAGTCTGGAAAAGCAGTTCTTTAGGACACGCTCAGATTCTTCATAAAGTTATAGTACTAATACAGACTGTAAAATACCCGTAAATTCCAGGCTGCGAAGAGAGGAATGGGTAGATAACATGACATACTCCAGTAAGTCGTCAATAGCTATCTATACTGATGGCTCTAAGATGGATACTGCTGTAGGGACCAGGCTTCTATTCTGAATCCCTCAAGTTAACCAACTCGCTTAGGCTTCCAGACTTATGTAGTGTCTTCCAAGCAGTGACAACAGCTGCTAAACAAGTATTAATGATTGCAATGCCACGGACTGATATCACCTTTTACATTGATAGCCAAGCAGCAATAAAAGCGATTAATGCAACTGAGGTAAAATCAAAGCTTGTTTCATGCTGCCGCGAAGAGCTTAAGGTTCTTGGGGCACAGCTTAACATTAGACTGAGCTGGGTCCCAGGGCACAGCAGTATACCAGGCAACGAGAAAGCCGATGAATACGCAAGATTTAGGATCAACGCTTGACGTAAGCCAAACTCAGCTAGTCAGCACCCCACCCATCTATTTAAAGAAGGAAATCTCAAATAGAATAACTGTTAAGGCCGATGAAATGTGGAACCTTCTTGACACCTGCGGCACTACAAAAAAGATCTGGCCCTGTTTTAACAAACAAAGAACGGAAACAATTATGCAACTAAAGAAGAGATCACCTCGAACTCTTGTTAGAATATCACTAGAAAAAGATGAGAATTAGTTCAGATGATCTATGCAGAGGAAGCGGTGACGAGGAGGTGCATGAAGACACTTCACACTTTCTATGTCACGTCCCCGCACTTTCCCACTTAAGGAAGGAATTGCTTGGCAATTGTTTCTTCTTCTTCTTGAACTCCAGGTACTAACATTTTGAACTTCATCAATGCCTCCAAATGAATTGATTAACTGAACACATTAAACATTATAGTTTTTAATAGCTTGAGTAGCAATATTCACGGGGTTCTGTATTGATCTAAGTGTGACGGTAACGGTAACGCCATCAACTGTCAACCCCTCAACCTAACCTAACCTATGGCACTCTTCTTAATTGGTTTTGGTCTTATCTGACTGAAAGCTTGCAAATTATTAAAATTGGCGATGTTCAATCAAGCAATATAACTGCTTCTTCTAGTGTTCCAGAAGGTAGCCATAGGCCCACCGTTTCAACAGAAATTTCAACAGAATTCTTTGCCAAAATCGCTAAATGCGTGTTTGCTGCAATTCCAGACTAGAAGTAGGTACCTACTCAGTGAACGTCTAACAATCAAGAGAAGAGGAGTGACAAGGTACAAGAAACACGAACGGAATCGTCTGACTCTTTCTTCCGTCTCTTCTAAGCTCAAAGATCGCAAGCTTACCAACGTCATTTCTCAATCAAATATAGGACTTGATGCATTTCTCCCCCTCTACCCCTCTTAAAAACAAAATTAAACTCATAAAATAAGAAATTAAAATTTACCCACATTTCTCTCAACTCCTCATTTCCCAATAAAACCACACACAAAACAATCTCCGCTTGTCGGAAGTGATTTACTCCAAAGCAATGTGAAAGGATAATCAATTAAACAGCCTACAATTAATCTAATTGCCCAAGTTGCATTCTACCATCACAAAATCACAAACTGGCTCTATTGACCACCACAAAAATTGAGACCACTGACCAATGAACTGATCCACAAAAGAAGGAGCCAACCACACGACTCCGCAACAACCAACAACCCGAACTATCAAATCCATGGCGAGATGATTTGTATAATTGATACAAGAACCAAAAAAAAAAAAACAAGATCAAAACTCTCAAGATGTAGATTAACACAAGAGAAGAAAAATCTCAAAAAACATACCTTTCGAGAGCTCATCGCTGCGCTGGGCTGGTTTCTTTTTCTGCTGTTGCAGTTCTTCTTTGGCTCGGTGATGTTAATGTTTCTTCAGCTACCGATACCAGAGTCGATGCTGGATGCGAGATGCTGCTCTCCAGAGATGATGGCTATAATGATGGTAATTATTATGTTCTTGTTGATGATGACGCTAATGCTATCTGATATAGGAAGCCAGCTGGGATTTCTGGTTCAAACAGCAAGTCTTGGTGGCAGTGTGTGCAGTGTAAACGCGTTTTTTTTTATAATATTTCATTCACCGGACAAGAACCAGAGAGCTTGACTGGTCAGGGGGAGGTATGCGATTGTGGTGCAGCAACGATGGGCTTTTCAGAATTTATGTCCGTCCGTACGTCTCTCTTTCTCTCTTTCTATTTAGCTTGAAGTTAAAAAAATTCCTCGCTGCAATTTATGTTTATAGTTGGTTCTTGTTGTGTTTTCTATCCAATTGAAATTCCTTTGGTGGATTTTGTGGCTTTCTCGGAGATTAGCCTTTTGATGGAGAAGAAATTATTTTGCCCAAAGGTCATCTCTTTGATGATGCGCGGTGGTTGTGTTATTACTTCCGGTTTTTGTTTGTTTTTTTTTGCTTCAGGAATCCCGATTTCACCGCAGAAACATTCTTTATTCTTCACTTAAACTTCTTCTGCTTCTTCTTATTTATTCGGACACACTTTGGTCGACGACTCGAGAATCACCATAATAATTGGGACACATTTAGCAGTAGCAACAGCGCGCATGCATAAAATCAACGACAAACCACGACGAAAACAAAGTAAAACGACTGACTCGACCGACGACTAAGATGACGACAGTGGACAACAGCGATTTGGAGTCGATTCGAAAGCATAAAAGAACTCACGAAAGAACCAAAAAAAAAAACTACAACTTCCAAAGAATATATATAAAAAAAAGAAAGTTGGGGCAAATGTGCGATGGTAAACCAAAAATAACACAAAAAAAAAATAAACTTAAATAATAAAACCTCCTCTGGAATACCACACAGTTAACACAAGCCAACCGACGACGACGACGATCAAGAGTGAGTGAGTCCGAGCGCGCGCGGCCGCAACAGTCCAAGCCTCCAAGATGGTATGGCGAAAGGCGAAAATAAAAGAAAATATTACACACAACCACTTGGATTTTATATACAAAACGGACTATCGGACACACTATAACGGTTCTGATTAAGGCCAGTATATTCAAAATACATCACCAATATTGTGAGCGAGAGACCGAAAGAGATATTTCTTCTTTTTTTATGTTTCACTGAAAATTAATGAATTTTAATGATTCCAAGGATCTGATGGTTGATCGTTCACAAAAGTTTGAATTTAAGGATTTTGCACAACCGACGAATTGGCCTTTTAATTTGTCTCTCTCTCGCTCTCAGCTTCCTTCTTAACACCACTTCGATGCAGAACCTTGAGACCTTGACAGTGAAGATGATCTTCACAAACTGAAATCACCGCAGCGACCAGCCAAGTTCCTTGGCCATTTCCATTCTTCATTTGATGAAATTGCTTTGGTTGGTTGATGGTATTTTGTTTTATGTTTTGCTGTTCGTTTGCTCGCGTATAATGGTGCTGGTTCGAGCTGTGTGCTTTGTGGGGGTATTTTTTTTTATTGTGCCTTGTTCGGCGTTTTCTAATTTACCTGTTGTATAGACTGGCGAACAGGTACAAGAAGAAAGAGCATATTGGAATGGCTTTGGTTTGTGTGAGTTTTGTTTGAGTTTTCTTTTTTACTTTGCTTGGAATTGTCGAAGAGAACATGTTGCACTTTTAAGAGAGACAAAAATTGCAATTTTAACTCCAGAGGAATTGAATATTCCTGGATTTTGTTATTTCTTGCAGGGAAGACACAGAAGTGATGTACACACGGTAGCTACCCTTTGTGCGATTTAATGACCTCAAGTGGAATATTTTTTTTTGTCATCGAACACGTTGACTTGTGGACAGCACGTGCTATTATGTTGCAGTCATTGTTTGTCATTGGGAATTTCAAAACATTACATTCTCATTAGAGAGCGATAGATCAGGTTTTTGCTTTGAGTCATCTGGTGTTTTGTTTTGTCTTTCGGAGGCGCCTGATTAGAATGGGTTGAATGGAACTTTCGGGGGTGATAAATATGAATCGAGTTACTTGAACTTTGGGTCTTTGCATGAATATTCATAATTATTCTTTTGTCTATCGAAAACGTGACGAAAAATCAAAGACAAAAGAAAAAAAGAAAAAAAGGTTCGTTGCTCAGCTCTTTCGTTTACTTTAAGGAGTGCAAGTCTCTCAGAAGAAATTGATTGAGTTGAAGGATTGTGATTTATGGGTTGAATCTTAATATTTGTCCCGTTAGTATTCGTTGGTAACAGAACAGATTCTGCTTTCTAGGTTAAGCTACATTATGACTATTGAGGTGTCAGACAGGGAGGAGCACGTTCATGCAATTTCTTTAAAATAGTCCTGCAGTAAAGTAGATTGAATCAACTAGTTTAATCATCGATTTTAAGTCCCTAGGTTCATAAGAACTTTGAATCAACCTCCATGCTTGGTTTTGTAATTGAGAAGACGCCTGTGAGCGGCACTGCAAAGAAGGACACGAGCAGCTCGTGAGCTATACGAGCAGAAAACGAGGGATGAGGAGCACAAACTTCACAGAAAGAAAAAAAGGGAGCACGTGATCGAGGCGATAGAGGGATGTCACAACAGGAACGAGGTTCAAAAGTTTTACAAAAAGGTAAAACAGCCCACCAGCGTGGGAACATGGGAACATCGTAGTGGAACCACAATCAGTGCTGAGGATATGGAAAGACCACTTTTAAAAGCTTTAAAATGGCGTTGACGAGCAAAATTCCACCAGCTATACAGAACCATTCAATTTAAGTGAAGCAGATTTCTAAACTTATGTCGAACAAAGCCGCTTGATCAGACGGCCTAGCCGCCGAACTGTACAAAGCAGCTGGAGATGATTTGGTTAGGAGCATGTATCAGCTCATCTGCAAATTTTGGTCGGAGGAAAGCATGCCCGACGAATGGAACCTCAGCATCGTATGCCCGATCCTCAAGAAAGGAGATCCCCTGAACTGCACCAACTACAGAGGTAAGTCTCCTTAACATCGCCTACAAGATCTTGTCTGTCGTGTTGTGTGAACGTTTAAGGCCAACCACAAACCGAAGCGGACAAAACGTTTGCTTGTCGCAAGACAAAATGTCGTGTCGTAATCCACCCCACACCGAGGACGACACGGACAAAACATTTTGTCGTTGTCGCACTCGGTGTGTTTTGCCAGCGGACAAACAAAGAAAACATCCACACAAACATCCACACAAAAGAAATCTCTACGTTTTTCTTAATTCTTCTTTTTCTTAATTCTTTTTACCATTACAACACATCCATACCAAATTGAACAAAATACAATAAAAAATATCGCAATAAAATAAAAATCCAACTATGAGCAACCGACATGTCCGTTTGTCGAAATCTGTTTGTTTGTCTTGTTCGCTTTGGTGTGTGGTTCTTCATAAGACGGTGTGTACTTTCAGGCTTCGACATTTTGTCCGGGACATTTTGTCTTCTTTGGTGTGGTTTGCTCCTATACAACCCCATGTATTTACTGCAACCGACGGACGGACACGACTTTTTGTCGTGTCGTGTCTTGTTCGGTGTGTGTTGCCTCGTAAGAGCAATGGACTTGTGTCCGCGACATTTTGTCGAAAGACAAAAAGTTCGTCTGTCCGCTTCGGTGTGTTTTTAGCCTTAAGCTTTTCGTAAACAACCTGATAGGTCCTTATCAGTGTGTCTTCAGATTCGGAAAGTCCACCATCAATCAAAAAATATTCACTCTTGGAAAAGACCCAGGAACTTCAAATCGATACCAAAAACCTTTTCATCGATTTCGAGGCCGTGTATGACAGCGTCTATAGAGATCTGAGACGAAGAATCACTCTTGCCAATCGCTGCTTCTTTGGACTTAGAAGGCAAATGATTAGTAAAGAGTAGTAGAGGCTCGAGCAACTAAAGTGTCACTGTACAAAACCCTCATCATCCTGGTCCAAATGTATGGTGCAGAGACATGGACCATGAAATCATCCGATGAAAACGCTTTGGGCTGCTTTGAGAGAAAAATTTTTCGAGTGATTTTTGGTCCTGTCATAAATGGCGACGAAGATTCAACCAAGAACTGTACGAGATGTTCAGCGACACCAAGCCAGAAAAGTAAAGGTCCAACAACTTAGATGATTGGGTCAAGTTGCGACGGTGGAAAATAATGCTCCGGACTGTAGAGTCTTCGAATCCAACACGGAAGGACGTCCAGAAGAGGGAGACCGCGACTCAGGTGGAGCACACAGGTGTTAGAGGACCTGAACCAACTTGGCGTGCTAAACTGGAGACAGCTAGCTAGTGACCGAGCTTGTTGGAGACGCTTGTTGGGTGAGGCCCTGGTCCGACCTGGACTGTAGCACTACCATAAGTAAGTAAGTAAGTAAGCATTTGAGACGCTTGCCTGATGAAATACTGCACTGCTCTTAGAAGTAGAATAAGTAAGCTGTTTGTTATTTATTTTGATAATGGTTTCGATCTTTTTTTTAATATTTTCTTAGCACTCTGCAAATCATGTTTACCATGTTTTTGCTTATGTTGTTGGAGTCCAAAAGTTCAATTTATAAATCCCAAACAGATCTCAAGACCTTGAATGTGATTCTAAGCTCATCTCTTAAGTGAATTTTAATCAAGCCAACAAAAAAACCTAAAAGCAATCAAATTACATTACGGAAGTAATCCATCATGTTCTACGAAGCAGCAAAACGATGATGTTAGTAAACGAAATGAAAAGTGAGAAACGTAAGCTTTGCTTTACCTAACGTTGAGCAAATTTATTTGGTCTCCATCGAAAATATTGATTTCATAATTCTAAAGCTGATAGTTTAGCAAAGTCAAGCTGAAATTGAGTTCTCACCTCAAATCTTTTGTTTAGAAACCGAAACGCGTTCACTTGTCAAAATGCTTATTTTTCAATTGTAGTTCTATTTTCGATACATCGAAAATAACATGTTTTTAACGAGAAGAGTACAAATATTTGACTACCTCGAATTTTAAAACAATTTTGTTGTTAATGTTTTTTTTTATTATCACTGAAGCACTTGATTTAATCGACGTTGCGCCAAGAATATTTCCTCAACTTCTGAAAATACCCATAGCCTACGCAAGGACGTGGAGTTTTGGGAATAAACAGGTTCTTCAAAAATATCCTTTTATTAACACGCGCGCGCCGGAAGTTAAAAATAAACAAAAAAACAGACAGAAAATAAACAAAAATAAAAATATTCGACGAGCAAAAAGGTTCACCGAAAAACGTGATGTGAAATTATAATTTAAGAAAACTAAACACCTCAACCACCAGCACCACCACCGCCGCCGCACAGTGGCCCGTTTCGGCTTTTTTGGTTCCAAAAATCATAGCTCCTAAACGAGTTGAGATATTTCCACAATTTTTTTTTTATTTTGAAGGTTACACCCAACGCTATGAAATTGGTGAATTTCAAAATAAAAACATTACAGGGTGTTTCGGAAATAGCTGTCAAAAAGCTTAGTTATATTAAGTGAGATAAAAATGATTAAATGTGAATTAAACAAACAAGAAAATTCATTTTCTGGCGTAAAACAAAAGGAATTGACGTTTAACAGTAGCGCAAAAAGTAAAACACCGATTTTAGAGGAACAGTGGCGAAAAAAGTTTTTTTAATTTTTTTTTTTTTTTGTAAATTGACATTAGAATAATAATAAATAACAAATTGAACAGCAAATTATACAATAAAAACAGTTGAAATGTACGTATAAACATTAGATTTCTTGAAAACTATCATCTTGGTCCGTGGTAATATTCAATAAACTCAACATTTCCGGAGAATAAAGTGCTTTCATATCGTTTTGGGTCCTTACGTGCCTCAGAGAAGAAATAAGCGGATCAGATGAGGCTGCAAGCATGTTGCATAAGTCTTCATTCTGCCTTATTCTCGAAACTTTGCAGGTATTTTGATATCTATACCTTTTGTAGTCCTTATTTTTGGATTCCTGGGCTTCTTCAGATAATTCTCCTAGGGGAAGTGATTGATACTCTATAATATCTTGACTGTGAGCCAAAATTTTGTGAAGAGTAGGTGTCAGTTGTTTTTCAGGATACTTTTGAGTCAACAGAGCTGCTGTTGCTTTAGTATACTCCCCAAATTTAACTGCGTTCACAACTTCCCTGCAGTTCAAAACATCAAGTATTATTTTCAGCCTATAAATAACCTCTATGTTTACTCCAGTTATTTGAGCTGTTATCTCCGATTGCTCGAAAAATCTTCTCGAAGTGTTCCCATCATTAGTATTTCCGAATCCCTGCTTTGGTTTGTCTACATCGAGTCCAAGCTGATCACGGAAACACGTTTGTATCCTTTCCTTTCTTCTTTTTTGTGCTTCTTTGATCCCAATCGATTCACCGAAATCCTCTCCATCCTGTCGAAGTGTATATGCAAGTTTTAATATAAATTCCATGCATCTGATTCTACCATGCAGTGGAGATATTCCATATTGGTAGTTATGTTCGTCAATGTTTGCATTGGATTCATCTTGGCTATTGAAACTTTTTTGTGTCCTTTTGCATATTGGGCATGACCGCGTTGATTTTGTTTCTGTAAGTTCATTTAAAACTTTTCCGTCAATCTAAAATTTTATGACATCGAGCAATAAAAATAAACATTTAATCCGATTAAAAATTAATACCTACATAAATAATCACTGAACATTTAATCTCCTTAAGTCAAAAGTAACTGCTAATATTTTATTATGGATATAATATAAACCCTTCAATTTAATTTTTTTATTGCCTCCGATTTATGTAATATTTATGACATATCGTATTTTAAAATATTTCCGTCATCAAAAACAAAATTGTGGTGAATTCATTCCCCATTTCAGATAATTTTTTGAATTTGAAAAAAAAAAATTTTTTGTTCGAAAATTCTGGAACACCCTGCAAATGTAATAAATTTAAAACTCATCATATTGTTAGCCGTGAACATTTTCTTCGAATTAAAAAAAAAATTGTGGTGATATCTCAACTAGTTCAAAAGTTACAGTATTAAACATTTTATTAATTTGCCATTGAAAACCCAGAAAATTGAAAAAAAGTGCCTGCCATCGATTAATAAAATCGCTCTAGCTCAGTTGGGCGCAAGTTGGCGCAAATTATTTCTTCAGGATTATATTAAGAAATACTTCAGCTTTCATTATGCGTTGAGTTTTGCTTAATGCTTTTTGAAGCTTTTTTTTCCATGCAATGTAAAGTCAGAAAAAGGTACAAAAAGTGGTGTCCAAAAAAAAAAAAAATATATATATAGACATTTTTTTTTTTTTTTGTAATATTTTTTCCAAACATATATTTTACCGTATTTGTTAATTTCAGAAAGAAAAAACAAAAATTCTTTCCCCACGTTCGTAATATAGCTTCTCAAAGTCAAGAAAAAGAAAAAAAAAATTGTTTGTTATTAAAACTGAAAAAAAAGTTCAACTTTGACCCCCTCTCAAAACCAAACCGTTGGGAAAATTAAAAAAAAACTGCGGTTTCAAGAACTTCAAATATTTGTTAATTCAGCGAAACAACAAATTTTGAATTCTGGAACAACGAAAAAATTAATTTTGGAATGACTTTAGCCTAAACGGGCCACTGTGCGCCGCCGATGTCGTAGCCACCGTTGACCGTTAAACATTTTGACACCAAATAGAATTAAACGGCGCTTGGGGTTTGAAGTTCTTCTTTTCATTGTTTTTAGATTTATTCAAATTTTGAAAAAAAAACTTGTTTTTTAAAAGTTGATGTGCAAGAATAGCAATTGAAATTTGCAATTTCAGATAAGTGGTGGTATATTTCAAAAAGAAACACGAAAAACATTTGTTCGTAAAACAAGATCCATCTATGCAACTTTTAAATCATAATTCTCACCTAAGAGTGACGTGATTTGCTCATAATAAAGCTAATTTATTAGTTGAATGACCTCCAGCATTTGTTTTGATTTTTTATTCGTACATTTATCATATTGGCCCAGTCATAGTTTAAATATTCACCATTCAACATTTCACCAATTACTGTTAATGAATGGTGATCTTCCATCTAAAGCAAAAGTTATTAAGAGAGTGAATTAGAGGTGAATTCGGAATTTGCTCTCAAATGGTTCGTGTATTTGCTAAACACTGTTTGATCTACGTTGCATACTTTTGAGCATATAAACGAATTTTTCAAAGTCTGCAATTAGGAGTTTATTTAAAGTGATATTTTCACTGCACAAGGAAACATCATAGAAGAATCGCAGTCAATGCTGGAAATTTTGAAAGACCAATTCTGTAGACTGTATAACTGCGAAGACGAACAAAATCAAGTCGTCAGGCAGGATGATAGCCAACAATTCTGTGAACCCGACTTAGAAGAAGTGAAAACGACAATATCACGGTTGAAATCCAACAAAGCCGCTGGAGCAGATGGTCTAGCTGCCGAGCTGTTCAAATCAGCCGGCGACGATCTAGATAGGAGCATGCACCAAATCATCTGTTAGATATGGTCGAAAGAAATCATGCCCGATGAAAGGACCCTCAGCATTGTTTGCCCGATCTTGAAGAAGGGGGATCCTCTTAACTGCTCCAACTACAGAGGAATCAGCCTACTTAACATCGCCTACAAGGTCCTTTCTGCCGTTATATGAGACCGTCTGAAGCCTTTCGTCAACAATCTGATTGGTCCTTACCAATGTGGCTTCAGACCAGGAAAGTCAGCCATCGACCAAATTTTCACTTTGTAGCAGGTCCTGGAAAAAACCTATGAACTCCAAATCGATGCCCACCACCTTTTCATCGATTTTAAAGCCGCGTATGACAGCATCTACAGAGACGAACTTTATAAAGCTACGTGCTTTGCAAAAGTATAATCGCACCATGTAAAAATGGTTTTGTGTAAAACCGAGGACTGCAGCAATACTAAACTATTTTTTTTTTAAAGACCCTCATTAGATAAGAAAATTGAGAGAAAAAAAAATTACCGTTACTTTGGCTTCTAATGTTTAGAAAAGAAAACAAGTTTTTTTCTTTGTTGCATAAGTATAATCGCATTCTCTTATTTTTTCAACATTTTTTTTATATTTTTTTATTTTTTGAAAGATTAGTGTGGATTCTTACTACGCCGATTTTCAATCCAGTTAAAATACTCGATTTGGATTACTCTCGACCAGTTTTTTTAATTAGGAACTGTCCAACGAGTTCCATTCGTGCAGTTTTGTCTCTTGGAGCTCAGAAACACTACCAAACTGCCTGTTATTTTATATGGTGCGATTATACTTTTGCATAGCACTGTATGTCTAGTTTTGGGATCCCTGCAAAGCTCGTTCGCTTGTGCAAAATGACGATGGAGAACTTACGCTGCGCCATCAAGGTTGGAAACGAGCTTACGGAGTCTTTTGATGTCAAAAAAGAGTCAGACAAGGCGATGCACTGTCATGCGAATTCTTTAACATCGTTCTTGAGAAGATTGTGCAAAACTCCACCGTCAACATCAGAGGCACTATCTTCCAAAAGTCTGTTCAACTTCTCGCGTAGAGCGTGATGTCAATGATGCCTCTGTGAGAATTGGTACAGAAGCGGCAAAAATGGGTTTAGCGTTGAATGAGGGCATAGACGAAGTATATCCTGTCTTCGAGGAAGGACACCCAACATCGACGGCTCGGACAGAACGTCACAATAGACACATACAACTTCGAGGTAGTAGAGGAGTTTGTCTACCCAGGCTCCGCTATTAACATGGGCAGTAACACCATCACCGAGATCAGATGAAGAATAACTCCTGCTAATCGCTGTTTCTTTGGGCTAAGAAAGCAATTGAGTGGAAAAGCCCTCTCTCGAGCAACTAAGGTAAAACTGTAGAACAATCATCATCCCAGTCCTTCTGTATGGTGCAGAAGCATGGATCTTCACAAAATCGGATGAATGTGCCTAAGGTTATTTCGAGAGGAAAGTTCTTCGGGTCTTCTTTGGCCCCGTGTGCATTGATGGGGAATGGAGAAGAAGATACAACAGCGAACTTTACCGGTTGTACAACGACATGGACCTAGCCAGAAGTGTCAAGGTCCAGAGACTCGAGACTCAGATGGCTCAGTCGTTTAAAGCGGATGAACACCAATATTAAGGCCCGGAAAGCCTTCGGACACTATTCCCGAGGGACGTAGAAGGAGAGGAAGACCGTGACTCAGGTGGAGCACACAACTAGAAGAGGACCTCAATCAACTTGGAATCGCAAAACTGTAGACAGCTAGCTAGGGACCGAGCTGGCGGAGACTGTTGATTGAGACTCAAGCCCACAACGGACTGTAGCGCCACGTTAAGAAAAGGAGCACATATTCACTGCTAAGTTCATTTAGGGTTTCAGCCTGCACCAGAGTAACTTTGGAGATAGAGTCCCCAACATTTGCCTCATGGAAAGTGAACACGAACAGAATAGTAGTTGTGTGGACCAAAAAGACCATTGAATCTGGTTGGGGGTTCGACCTTGCAGGTAGATCACCAGGTTGCTGTGTAGATCCGTGGTCTACCCTATGACGAACTGCAGCAAAGTCGATTGAATCTCAAGTTCCTTCCAAAAATAAAACAAGTACCCTTTTATGTTTACTAAATTTTACTATTTACACAGTTCCACTTAATTCTTACTCTAAACACTTTGTGAACATTTCTTTCACTCTGTTCGAACTTAAATTTAAAAATATTAATAGAATAAATTAAAGAAAAAAAACATGGTTTACAGCAATTGAGAGAAAATGAAAAAATGTCAAGAAGAAAAAAAATATGTCAATGATCCTTAAACACTAACACCCGAGTTAGGAAGTATCACTTTGGCCAACACATTCTATACGCATCTGCTTTTCTGCATAGCAAAACCTACGTACTTTCATCATTGGCCAGTACTTTGTTGATCCAAGGCACAAATCTCTGAATATTCGTATAAACACCAGGCAGATGCTCTCGCCCGCAGCCAATGCCCCAAGACACAAGGCCGACTAGAGTTTTCCTTCCTTCTAGAGTGAGTGTCAGTGGTCCACCGGAATCACCTTGGCAAGAATCACGACCGCCCTCCTTATAGCCAGCACAAAGGAAGACATCGTGTATGGTTTCTCGGCGACCAGCCGCTCGAAACCATCGTTGGCAGCGGTCGTTGGAAAGAACTTCAACATCGACTTCCTGGAAAACACACAAACATTTAGATTGAATTCGAATTTTTCTTTAAATATGAGAAACTTACTTGAAGAACTGAGGGTACGGTGCTCTGACCGTGCCTTGTGCGACCCCATCCAGCGACAGTTGCCATCTTCCCTACGAGCTTCGTTGATACTGGCGGCAGGCAAACTGGGACTATGTGCTGTTTGTACTGGACCGTTCGGTCTAATCTCACGAGGGCTAGATCGTTTTTGAAATCCGCAGGGTTGTACTGTGGATGGACTTCTTTTCGTTCGATGCCGTATTCCTCATGGCCGAGGCGCTCCTCTTGACCCCGGACGTCCCATTCACCAAGACGGATCTTCATATTCGAATTCGTTGTCCTGGAAATCGTTACATGAGTTTTTTGGTCTTAAAGCTCGATTTATAAGAACTTACGTAGCAACACAATGAGCTGCTGTCACTACCCAACGACTTGAGATCAGAGCACCTCCGCAACTTAGTTTCCTCGACAGGAAACCAGACTTGATCAGAGCCACCTGCCAGGGATGCGATCCGAAGCCGGTTGAATGTCCTCCTACGATTCGATTTGACCGGGTGAATACTTCGCCACAACCTGAAAGACAATATTTTCCGAATAAAGGATTGGAATTTTACCGTTATACACAGTTGAAGAGATGGACATCCCAAAGCCAAAGAAAAAAAAAGTAGGAAGAAAATGACAGATGCTTAGATGTGCTGGAGGGCTAAGAGAGTGTGGGGGAGGAATTCAAATCTAAAATGCTTTTTAGGTACCAGGCACAGGACGATAGCTTCCATCGGCATAAGAGTCCCCACCATCAGCTGAATTGCCACCAATGTCGATTCCATTACCAACGCCAAATTGATGCGGCTGTTGTGGATGATCCAGCAAAGTGTCATCGATGCCAAAATGATTGTCGAGATGATTGGTGATGCCCGGATGACTGATGCTGCTTATGTGATTGGTTTCGTGTTCCCAGGTTTGCGGTCGGGACAGAGGTTTGTAGGGTGGCAATGGCGGACGTTTGGTTGGATACAAAATGGGAGGTGTTGATGGGTATTTTTCGTTGATGAGATTCGGATAGTGAGGACGATTGAGATGGAGATGTGGTTTGTTGGTGTTGGCGAGATCTGGATAAATGTCATGCAAATGAATGATATCACCTGTGAAGCAATTTTAGTTTTGTTTTTTGTTCGGTTCTTAGAAAATGCAAGGAAAATTTAGAAAACAATTTTAACAATTTCGGTAGTGTGTGTTTGTGGTTCTGGGAAAAAATGAGTGTAAGATTTTTAAATCACTATTTACCTGGAACTTCAGGTTGGGGTTATAGGTACGTCGGGGTGACTTCCCGACTACGTAGAAAAACATTTAGTTGCTAAGCAACAACACGCCTCGGAAACGGACGGATACACTGATGACGACCCAAGCAAATATTTAAAGGACAACGAATTTCGGATATGCACGTGGAATGTTAAGTCCCTTAACAGACCGCATGCTGCCGAACTATTTGCGCAGACCCTCAACTGCTACAAAGCAGACATTACCGCTATCTAGGAAATGCGATGGGATGGCCTGGGCAAAAGGAGGATGAAAAGCTCCGACATTTACTACGGTAATTATTTCCGAGGGCAACAACAGCGGCTCTTTGGATGCGGATTCGTCGTGGGAAGCAAACTCAGGCAAAAATTTGAGCTTCAAATGTGTAAGCGAATGCATCAAGACGATCCGAATCAAGGCTTAAGTCGGCAACATTAGCCTAATATGCACGCGGGGCGGAACGTTGAGGTAGCAAGCACATGGTTCCCCCATCTCAACTTTCGAACTTTCCAAGGAGCCACCATCGATTCAGACCACTACCTCGTCGTAGCCAAGGTAGTACTACGACAACGTACTTACGATAACGGCCACGCAAGGAAATGCTGCAAGAAAATTCGACGTCGGATGGCTACAATCGCAAGAGATCGCCAGATCCTTCACTGATCGAGTGTCAATTAACCTATGTATAAGGAAGTCTCATGCCGCCAACATCAAGTATTGAAGACCAGCGGCAATATTGCCAGAAAGCATTTAGAGTAGAGATACCGCCTCTAATGTGCTAGTTTTCACACAGCCACCAAAACGAAACCCCTGGTTTGACGAAGAATGCAAGCAGGCCCATGCAGGTAACAGGAGCTGCTCTGCATAGAAGGACAAGAGCTGCTCCCTAGCTCTACGAGCAAAAGAGGACAGAGAGGATTGCCATCTTCTCACGAGAAAAAAGAGGGAGCATGAGAAGCGTCAAGTCGAGGATGTTGAGAGAGCCAACAGCAGGAATGAAGTTCGGGGGATTTATCGGAAAGTAAAACAGCTGGCTCAAGGTCATCGAGCAAGAACCGAAGCCTGCAGAGATAAAAAAGGGAACATCAAAATAGTATCGCAGTCGATGCTGGGGATTTGGAAAGACCACTTCTGTAGACTGTTTAACGGTGATGACGAACAAAATCCCGCCACGCTGCCGTTAGGCAGGAGCCTTTCGGACCAAATGATAGCCAACGATTCCGTGAATACGACTTAGAAGAAGTGAAAACAGCAATGTGACGGCTGAAATCCAACAAAGCCGCTGGAGCAGATGGTCTAGCTGCCGAGCTGTTTAAAGCAGAAGGCAACGATATAGATAGGAGCATGCACCAAATCATCTGTAAGATATGGTTGGAAGAATGCATGCCCGATGAATGGATTCTCAACATTGTTTGCCCGACCCTGAAGAAGGGAGATCGTCTAAACTCTGCCAACAACAGAGGAATCAGCCTACTTAATACGCCTACAAGATCCTCTCTGCCGTAATACGAGAACTCACGCTGCGCCATCAAGGTTGGCAACGAGCTTACGGAATCTTTCGATGTCAAAAAAGGATTCAGAGAAGGCGATACACTGTCATGTGCTTTCTTTAGCATCGTTCTTGAGAAGATAGTGCAAAACTCAAACGTCTACACCAGAGACACTATCTTAAAAAAAGTCTGTTCAACTTCTCGCACACGTAGATGATATTGATATAATGGGAAGAACATAGCGTGATGTCAATGGCGCCTTTGTGAGAATTGGGACAGAAGCGGGAAAAACGGGTTTAGCGGTAAATGAGGGCAAAACAAAGTATATTCTGTCTTCAATTCAACACTGGCCGACCGACGGCTCGGACAGAACGCCACAATAGACGCATACAACTTCGAGCTAGTAGAGTAGTTTGTCTACCTAGGCTCCGCTATTAACACGGGCAATAACACCAGCACCGAGATCAGACGAAGAATAACTCTTGCTAATCTCTGTTTCTTTGGGCTAAAAAAGCAATTCAGTGGAAAAGTCCTCTCTCGAGCAACTAGGGTAAGACTGTAGAACACCCTCATCATCCCAGTCCTGATGTATGGTGCAGAAGCATGGACCTTGACAAAATCGGATGAATGTTCGTGTGCCTTAGGCTGTTTCGAGAGGAAAGTTCTTCGGGTCATCTTTGGCCCCGGGTGTATTGATATGGAATGGAGAAGAAGATACAACAGCGAACTTTACGGGTTGAATTTACAACGGCATGGACTTTGCTAGAATGGTCAAGGTCCAGAAAGTTAGATTGCTCGGTCGTTTAGAGCGGATGGACACCAATGCTCTGGCCCGGAAAGAATTCGACACTATTCCCGAGGGACATAGAAGGAGAGGAAGACCGCGACTCAGGTGGCGCACACAAGTGGAAGAGGACCTCAATCAACTCGGAGTGCAATACTGGAGACAACTAGCTGGGGACCGAGCTGGCTGACGGAGACTGTTGATTGAGGCCCAAGTCCACAACGGACTGTAGCGCTACCATAAGTAAGTAAGTAACTCGACAAGACGTTTCTTCACAACTAATGCACAGTCTACACCTTTTTTAATTTATAATTTTTGGCCGTGTATGTTTTCAAAGTATTATCCAACGACGATTGTCGAAAAGCTCAAATTGTAAATTGCACCATTTTTGCTTGCTTAGTCCAACTGAGACCACCAATTATTCCAACAGAAATGCCTTTAACCCTGATATTGCCGTGAATAAGTACCTGCCAAAAATTGCGTTAAATAACATTTCTGCAACGTAAAGAGCCCATTAATCTTCCATTAAATAATAAATCTAATAATTTAATGGAGCTTGATGTTATGTAAAACAATAATCACCTTCCCACAGTCTAGGCTGACCGCCACCGAGACCACATCACCACTTTTTTTACGAACTGGAAACAATACCAAGAAAAAGGAAGGAAAAATACAAGTGAAAGGGTTTTCACTTTTTAAGAAAACAACAAATTAAAAAAAAAGAGAAAAATAAATCTTCGTCACGCCTCCATAACTCTACACTTGAAAGCCACCTGCACCGAAAAATGATGCTTCTCCCAAAAAACATCTCTCTCCATTTATCAGCCCACACCAAAGGTCATGGAAATCAAGAGCCCTTCGTCTTCCCACTTTTGTGGAAAGTGAAATTTATTTTAATTCAAGATTTTATTTTTCATTGAATAAATGAAATTGCCTAACTTTCAGAACTGAAGACGAAGACAAAAAAATCGAAGAAACTCCAACGAACGAAACTTTTTGGTTATCAGAGCATAAACGGTGGCGCGAGTACAAGAAGCACTTGGTGCCATGCAAGCGATGAAATGAAATTTGTTGCCATTTTATTGTTTGGTGATAATGTTCACATGGTTTGTCAACACATAGAGAGAAAATACTTCCTTGAAACAAAAGAGTGTGTGTGTGCACAAAATTGCAAAAGCAATTTTCTTAATAAAATTTAAATTGGATGACGATGACGTTTAAAACGCATAATTTGCTTTCAATTGGGAAGATGTTTGTGAAAATGTTATGTCAAACAAAAAATAAAGTAAAAATGTGTTTGGTAATAGCAAATTACCGTAATTCGCGAAGAAGAAATCTGACTATGAAGAACTCACTTGTGTTTTGTGCGACAGCAGCGTTTGAATCTTTGTCGGCGTCTAGTTCTCTGTCCACGCAACACGACCATATCATGCCACCGGAACATAAATCCACCGGCTTGCCACCGCCAAGAACACACGATATCGACAGACCGCATTCGAATTTGTGACCACGAAACCGGCACGTTTGAGGGATCACTGCAAAGAAACAAGAAATGCAAAAAAAAAAAAAAAAATAAGGAAAAGTTAGATTATGTAGTAAAATTGGTTGGACTTGCATAAACTCCAATTATTGGCTATTATAATGTTTTTTTGCAATTTAGCATTGAAAAATAAGAACTTTCAAGCTATGGTGATTTTTTCTAGGAAGAAGAATTAAAGTATGCTTCTATCAAGCTAAACCAATTCAATCCAAATCATTATTCTGATGAAATGAAATGTACTATGTATACTGTACTATGCAGTGCTGCCTTCAAACATTTCGATGAAAGTGAAATCATCAAAATAAAGCTGTTTCTAAAAACTGATAGGGGTGGAATCTTATAAGGTAAATTTTGAGAGTTAAAAGCCAAAGTCAAGAAAGTATACAAAATGTTACCGTCAAAGTACTGTGATACCATTTTGGTGCTGCAGAAAGAATCATACTAACACCATATGGCCTGCATAGAAAAGTAAAAGAATATTGAAAAGAGGAGAAGATAGATAAACTTTATCAACGTTGATGTGGTATCCCTTCAGCACCTTAATGGTTTTTGCAAGTTGTCATTGTCAACCCTGTTCTATTGAGGTTAATCCAAAAATCTGAAGAGAAAGTTGGTAGTAGAATTGTTGCTTCCGATGAATAACATTGTAGATGTTGCTTTCTTCTAAAAATTCTTGCATCGTGTAAGAATTTTAAGACTACACAATGACTGCAGCTCAAAAGTCGCTTCCAAATAGACTTCAGTGATGGCAAAAAGAAAACACATGGATTTAAACTTTTCATTGACAGTCAAGTAGTGTTTTTTCTCACACAACAGTCAAATCGTTCTTGGCTCGAAACATAATAAAAGACTTTGTCAGCTCAGGCCATAGCTATTTCCTAGATTAACTTATAGATTCTATCCTAGATTATCAATTCTAACAAAATACTAAAATACATAAATAGAATGGCGCGACAGCTCTTGACAAGCCACGGCTCACTCTCATCTCATCAACAATTCTCTGGGTGGCGTGTAAAGAATTGAGAGGACCTACAATTTAACTCCGATGCCGAACGGCAAAGTTGAGAAGCACTTCTTCATGACGGATTGATACTTTTGGAAGTTTTGTCAGTTCTTCGCACGAGGCAGTGCCCGTAAAAGATGAAATAAAAACTATGGGCACGAGTAGGACTCGAACCCATGACGTTCTGCTTAGCAGCCAACGCACCTAACTACTAAGCCACTGACACTACTCTAACAAAATACTGCTAGATATCAATGAAATATGAAAAATCGAACCTTGTTGATGACTGTCTTATGACCTGATCAATATCAATATTCGGTTACCGGGAAAAAAGTTATAATACGAGTTACGGGACCAGTTCAATTCTTCCATTGTCTTCGCTGCATTTTCCATTACCTAAGATCAACACCCAAATTAAGAACTCAGAATAACGAAGGATTAACCCTTATTCTGTAGACTAAGTGGAAAATGCCATTAGTAAAATAAAATCCCACCAAAACCATTCTGTAAAAAACTAATCAAGTCTCGATGAAGCTGCTTGTTTTTTTCTAAAAAGTAATGAAAACTAGACAAAGTCGTGCCAAGTCCAAGGTTCCTTACTGCGATTTCTTTTTTATTATGTGTCATAATTGCGAAACTTTGCTTTCCTATGGCCTACAGACTTGAAATCTTAGATTTTAAGTATGTGACTATAGTTTACCGGATGACGTTCAGTCTTACCCAAAGGTTCTCAAATAGGGGCCTGAAAATGCGGCGAAATGGTTCCGGTAAAGGATGGTACGGCCGACTTGGCTGGAGCACTGCCGGCCGCGCCGCCGCACAGTGCGTCGATTGTATGGAGATGGTGGACAAAATTCAATTTCACAAAACTTTGTTAGATTTCGCCAAAATAATTGTTGCTAATTAATTAAGTTATAAGTTTTACGAAATTTCAGGTAATATTTACGCCCCCTGCCATGCCCATTTTTGAATATCATTTGATATCTTGAGAACGACTGGCACGAATTGAATGAAATTTAAGGAGTTTAATTTTCTAGATAAGGTTATTAATACAAAAAAATATGGACTCAATCCGCCCACTGCCACGCCCACTTTTAAAATTAATTATTTCTTATGAACCGCTTGGATGTTAATATGAATATTTTGGAAACAGGGATATGGGATACAGACAGATTTGATATATTTTTGGTAACATCTTTAAAAAACAAAAAAATTGACGCCGAAAATGAAAAAGGAAACCTCATTTCTTCAGTTTGGAGTTGAAAGATTCGCAACTCTTCTTTTTCCGTCTTTTTTGGCGCGTCTAAAAATGAAGTTTCTGGTCCATAAAAAGGCGGTACAGTAAGAAAATTATGTTAAATGCTATCGGGAAGTGTAAAATTATTTTTAAGTCAAGCCTCGTAGGGCTTATCTGAAAGACTATGGGTCTTTGAACATTGTCGTTCTAAGCTTAAGTCAAATATTTAATTTTCGATTCAAAATCACTTTTTATTTTAAATGGACAGTTATTTATATTTTAATAAGCTATAACAAAAATTAAGACATCCTTAATTATCGATTTTTTATCGAAAGAAACCATTTTTCATAAATAACTTCATTTTTTATGACTTGCACTTGTCCTACAAAAAACGAAATATTTCGAAAGTTTGCAAAAATTAGCAATGGAACTCTTTGTTTTTAAATAAAATAATAGCAGGGGATAACAAAAAGACTTAAAATTCAGATATACTTTGATATATTTTTTTTTAAAACTCAACTTATTTAAATTTATGTGCCTCAAAAAATAGCACTTTTAATTAAATTAATTATAAAAGTAATATCACATAAAAATAAACCAAAAAACGTTTGTATCACCTCTTAATATATCCATAATTAATATTCAAGAGAAAAAAAAATTTATAACTAGAAACACTTTCTTGAACGAGATCAATAGTTGCATGCGAAAATCGAAATCAAAACTAAGAAAAAAAAATAAAAGTTCTTTTTCTGCATATAAAAATCCCGCTAATCAATGCAGAAGAAAAAAACAACAATTGAAAATAATAAATTACAATTGCTAAACATGTTTTTGATAAACTCCAAAGCATTGTAGATCTCAAACGCATATTTAGTTTTTTGATTTTTGTCCACTGGTCGACGCACTGTGCGCCGCCACCGTTCCTCCCGATTATGACAATAAAACACGGTGGTGGAGGTGTAATGGTAACTGACTGTATGGCTACATCTGGGGTCAAAAACCTTGTTTTATTAGAAAATACCATGGACCAACATAATTTACCTTAATGCTTAAAGAGAATTCAAAGGATAGTGGGAGAAAACTGGGTCTCTTAATTATTTACACAAAGTGCGTATGTGGCTAATTTCCATCACTCTTAACCTATTAGTGACCACTCACCAAAGTCCGGACTTGAACCCGATTGAGAATTTGTTGCGATGTTCTCGAAAAAAAGATTTGAACCAATGTCATTCGCAACATAACGTAGACAATCAAAGAATGGCAGAATATTGCACAAACTTGCACTGAAAACTTAGTCAATTCAATGAAAAACAGACTGAAAGCCATTTTCAAATTGAAAACTTATCCAGCTAAATACTAAAAAGGTACATAACTTCTGATCACAAACAAAATATTCCGAGCTTTTTTTCACTTTTTAAAAATTTTACCATGCAAAATACTAGTAGCACTTATCAAATTTCTTTTAACTGAAGTTTACTAATTTATTCCACCGTGCAGGGTAGTTGAGCAAAGGAATAAACAAAATTTAAAAGCATTGCTTTTGCGTCAATTCATTAGACAAAGCAGAAACAACAACAAATCGGTTGTCAAGTATAAACAACAACAAAAATTCCCAAAAGGGAGTTTTTGGTAAACATCACTTTACTATTCCGGCCTTCCGGGAACAAATGATTTCTATTAATGAGAAATTTTAACCCATGGATTAACTAAAAAAAAAAAAAAAATAAATAGAGTGGCGCGACAGCTCTTGAAGAGCCAAGGCCTAAGTGACTTACTCTCATCAACAATTCTCTGGGTGCGTGAGAAGAATTGAGGGGAACTCCAATTTAATACCGATTCCGAACGGCAAAGCTGAGAAGCACTTTTTCATGATAGATTGATACTCTTGGAAGTTTTGTCAATCCTTCGCAAGAGGCAGTACCCGTGAAAGATGAAATAAAAACTTTATGGGACCAAGTAGGACTCGAACCCACGACGTTCTGCTTAGCAGCCAACGCACCTAACCATTTAGCTATGGGCAGCTGCTGGATTAACTCAAGCCGTGTTTTTTTTCACTACTCAGTAGCCAGCACAGAAAAATTTCCCAGCGCAAGCAACAAAAATTTGAATTGCAGTCGATTAAAAAGGCAGTAACAATATACAGTTGTGCCGGCGATAGAACTTTCAATTATTAAAATGAAGACAGCACTGATAGCGTTAAGAAGAACTATTCTGATGGATCTGAGTTATGAACTCTATAAGGTTGACGTATTTGCTATTTTTTAAATCCGGGATGCAAGTTCTTTTTCGACGTTTTATGTAATTGAATTTGGCAGATAGGTAGATAGATATAGGTACTGTCCTGTTTACTGAGTAGTGAAAAAAACGATGCTTCTTATTCTGTGGTTTGATAACGTGCTATCTGTTAATCTTAAGCATCTTAAGCGTGATAGCCGAAACGATGAATTTGTGTGTCGACTATCGAGCATTAATATCTCAGGGTAATGGTACAAGCAGTACTTTTTACTTGGATTTTAGATCATTTGTTCTACGTATTCTAGAGGGATGGCTGTTTTTTTTGGATGAAGTCAACATTTTCTTAGAATCAAACGCCAAAGTATCAAGTATTTTTCGTTATTCTACCATTAACCCGATTTTCGCGGAGAAGACCGTTTTGCTTGATATTTTTACTTTACCTAACTCCCAAGGTCGTAATGTTGGTGTATGTAACTTCGTACTTCAACGATCTGGAGCGTGTATAAGTTGGAAAATTGCACTCAGCGAAGTGTTTTAAATCATCATTAATATAAGTGTGTGAATGTGAGTGCTTCTGAACTATGATTTTGGAAGGGAGAGCTGTCAATCAAACACAGCTTTTTCTTGAGACAACTTGTTTAAAAATGTCTCTGAAAATTAAGCTCAATTCCAAGTAAAAACACTGACTTTTTACGAAGGTTACAATTACAAGATTTTAAATCTGAGTTCGAAATCTTGACGATTTTAAGATCTCTAAAAAATAAATTCAAAAGCTCAAATAATTTACTTCTCCCAAGCATATCCATCACGGACTCCTCCATGCCATAGTATCCCGGTGAGTTCCTCCTCGACAAGGCTTCCAACAGCAGCAAGTCATGTTCCTGTTGTTCCGTTGGAAATCCACTTGTTGCCACTGTCAACACGCAAGCAACAAATACACACCCCACCAGTAAATTCCTGGTATCCTTGAAAGTTGTCCCGCAACACATTTTCATTTTTTTTTATACTTTCCCGATTTTATCGACTTGAACACGGCACTTAAGAATGTAGGTACGCAAAAGAGATTTAAAATTAAAATCACTCGGTTTACATGACTTTAACAACTTAACGTTTACAATTGCACCAAAGTGAAAGGATTTTATTACAATTGCTTCTGAATTCAAGACTTTTCACACAATTAACCAGAGACGTTAACAGTTTCAAACTCAAGTTTCACTCTTCCTCAGCAGAAAGAAACACGACCGAACGATGGACTTGGAGCGCGGTAAGGGATGGAATTAAAACAACCTTAGGTGGTCGGCGATGGCAGTTCGGAAAAAAAGAAAAATTTAAATGAAATAAAATCTTTGAACTTTTTTCAGGTCTAGCAGTCTGCACACCGAGTCCAATATGGGGGAAACTCAAGACGGTTAAACGAACTTGCGGTTATCGACTTACATCGACGAAGTCTCTGAGCGAATAAAACGAAGAAAATTCAAATAGCAGACCACGAGCGCATCTAAAGAAAGCGCATCCAGTTCGGGGGAATAGTATCTCAGAACTAAAGTCACCTAACTTCAGTCTACACCATCGCACCATCACTCACTCACTGTTCAAGAAGATGATGATGATGATGGTGCAGATCTACTTTTACGTGCGGCAGTGTGACGGCTGCGGCAGAGATGTTTTGATTATAGTGAACCACAGAAGACAGACAAGAAATCAAAGAAAAGAAATGCTAAAACAAAAGCACGAAAGAAATGTCTTAGCTTCGTGTGCTTCCCTGGCACCACCACCTTTGGCCCACTGTCTTTTATGCCCGTTATACCTTGCCGATGCTTTTCTGAAGAAATATCGCCCCGAAACAACAGCTGGATTTAATGAACGGATCGCTGAGCTTGTAGTAAGGTTGGTTTTGGTTTAAGTGATGTTTCACTTTTATTCATCTCTAATGGGTTTTTGGGATTTAATTTGTTGTTTTTGTTGTTTGCTGAGATTAATTTGAGCCTGAACATGGGAATTGCTTTGGGTGCATTATGTGAAATTATGTACGACTTCCCGTGGGGAATGCATGGATTGTGCAGAAAACTTGGATGGGTCTTAAACGTGTTTGAACAATAAAACCGATGGTGATGGTGCGATTATGACACCCAAACACTCCGAATGGAGATTTCAGCTTTTTTCTGGCTTTTAATTAATTTAGTTGGGAGTTTTATTGAGAGAGGAAAGTAGAAGTGAAATTAAAAAGTAAACATTTTTGAGAGAAGGTCAACTGGGTGGAATGGCAGAACCTTATCTTTTGATTCTTTGCAAATTTAGTGTTCTAAATTGCAGAAATTTCCATTTCACTTGGAAAGTTCTAAAAAGAATTCTACTTTCAATTTTTAACTAGGAATTAACTTGCTAAGTAATTAAAAAAATAAATTAAAGTAATTGCAGCTAAGAAAATAGCGGGAAAGTTCAACTTTTACTTAAATCGGTTAACCGCTTTTGAGTCACTGCCTACGAAAGTTAGAATTCACCTATTGGCTTTAAATGTTCAAATTTCTCCTTATCAGTCTCCGATCAAAATGTCCAACATTTTTTATTTAAACTTTTCTTGTCAAGTGAAGATACAACTAATTAAACCTTGAGATTGTTTCCTGCCATTTCTTTTCGAGATACCTTGCGGCAGTGACACCAAGATATTGTCTTTTTTATTGTTGACCATTAATTTGCTTTAATTAAAAGCGTCTTCTGTCACCTGGAATAAAGAAAGTAAGTATTTGATGCTGGAACAGAGGAATTTTTTCATGAGTCATTTTCGGAAACATTTCATGAGCCATGGCTTCGTTTTGATTTCGTTTATAAACAATAACAGTTTGCGATAAAAAAAAAAAACGCTGCGAACAGACATGGGGACAGTGTGCACTGAAGCGTTGCTGCCGTTATCAAATTTGATGTTGATGCAAAGTTATTAACTTGAATTTTAGTAATTATTGTTTTTGTCATAATAATTTCGGTTAAAACAAAGTCAAGGTGTGGTCTGTAAATAATAAAAATCGATCATCATCAACACCGAGTTTAACAACTCACAACCAAGGTGAATGGTGGAGTATATTTTACTGCAAAATGCCTATTGTTAAAGAGGTTACCAGTGCTCCATTTTTGAGGAAAAAAAACTACTCCGAAAACTCCGAATTTTTCAGATTAATTTCATAGGGGAAACCATACAGAAAATGTCGATAGGCACTTAATTACCATACAAACAAATAGGGTGGGGCGACAGCTCTAGGCGTAGCGCGTAGGGAGATTTGAGAGAACCTTCAATTTAACGCCGATTCGAACAGCTTAATTGAGAAGTACTTTTTCTTGACAGAGTGTTGTCAGTTCATAAGAGGCTGTACCAGTGAAAGTTTAAATAAAATCTTTAAGGGCATGATCAGGATTTGAACCCTCACGTTCTGCGAACGGCCAACGCACATAATCACTACGCCACAGGAACCAGCAGAACGTTGCGTTGTTGGTCAGAGGATGAATTATTGTACAAGTACAATTGTGTTTAATGTTATTTTCATGAGTGCTAAGGATTCCTCCAATAAGAAGTCTTATTTCGAATCAACGGCTATTTAGAGAGCTGTCACCTGTAGAGCAATCGTGCTTTTACATTTGCCAAGTTTGAAAATCAGTACAAAATTGTAAATTCGTGTTTTTTTTCGATAAAGTGATCATCATCATGGTAATAAAAAGAGTTCGCTTATCAGCTCTTTTGTTTCAAGAAACTTAAGTAATAAGTTCCGCATATACATACGTTTCATATAGCCTATGTAAGGTTTTGAAAAATGTGCTTCACTTTCCCCTATATTCTAGCTTACTATAGTCTTATAATTTCAAGACTGTCAAGGGCCATGTGTCTCGGACGCCCGTCTTTTGTGAACGGATTTCACTTCACAGGTTCATTTTCCTTGCAGAACAGTCGTTTTCTTTTCGAAACCTCAGCCTGCCTATGATTAATAGACGCAATATGTCCCTGATAAACTTTCCTGAAATGCAGGTTTTTTGACACTCGAGTCAGCAAATAAGAAAGATAATGTAGCTAAGACACCTGCCACCGATAGCTTGAAGACGAAAGGGTAACTGAATTGTAACTGAAAAAAAGTCTTATTTCCCATATTTATTTATGAGAGTGGGAAAAAATCAAGAATTCCAAGCAAGTGGGTTAAGTCGTTGTTCGTTTAAGCTCAGAGTTAATAGGTGCACAATGTTATTTGAAAGCTTTTGAATGGACTTGTGTCCAGATTAAAAAATAAAGGCAGTTTGACGGCATCCATGGTCAAAGAGGTCGTTAACAAAAATATATGATAGCTATTTCATCATACGCTGTTCCCTCATACTTTTGTCGTCGGCAACCATACCTTTGCGTTTTTCGGACCAACGTTAACTTAGTATCAACAGAAATAACATCTTTCTTTTTTCGACATGACAAAAACAAACGTAACAATTCGAACTTCGCGAAGCAAGAACCCCCAGTGCGGCAAGCTAACACGATCAACGTTAGCATGCCTACGCTGTTGAGGGGAATGCGATACCCTACCGCCTATAGACCCACACAAACTGGCTGTAGGGATCCTGCAGCCCCGGATCTTTTTTTTTTCATGCGGGGAAAAAACTGAAAAATGCTGCCCCCTTTTTAAAACAAAAATTAAAGGAATGCTTTTATAAACTCAATAACTGAGTGATTTCTTATAAGGTTGCATTCAAAGCTTATCATGGCATGTGTTGTATTCGCAAAAGAAAAACTTTAGATTTTAATCAAATATGACAATACGATGATAGAGAAGTCGAAAAAGGGGGTCACGCGATTCCGTCCGTCTATCTGTCTGTAAACTCATCCACAGCCTTAACCACTGATTTGATTGACTTCAAATTTTGAATAAAGTGTTTTAAGCAAATTTGGGTTGGTGGTTTTTTTTTTTTTTTAATTTAAATTTTAATTTTTTCGAAAAATAATAGCCCGATCAGTGTTCTTTTTTAGGAGTGCATAAACGGATCGCTATTAAAAATTTGAATTCAAGTATAAGACGTATTATCAACATTTTCTTGAAGACTGCATAGATACTCGGAGTAATTTTAAGCCATTTTTGAAAAAAATAAAAAATAAAAAGAAAACTGCATCAATTTTTGTCAGATATAATTTATTTTTGAGGTACATACGAGGTGTGACAATTAAGTAATGAGACTGATTCCATAAAAACCGTATATTTCAAAATTATTCTACAACTCTGCCATCCCCTTCAAAGTAGTAACCTTGGGCAGCTATACAACGATTCCAGCGCATTTTCCATGCTTCGTAACATTTCTGGAACGCTTCGACTGGGATGTCCGCAAGTACCCTCGTCACGGCCGCCTGGATATCCTCAATCGATTCAAAA
Source organism: Sphaerophoria taeniata (assembly GCA_943590905.1). NCBI lineage: Eukaryota > Metazoa > Arthropoda > Insecta > Diptera > Syrphidae > Sphaerophoria > Sphaerophoria taeniata. Next base: position 4,782,014 of record OX016540.1, read on the forward strand.
TGGGTTCCTTTGACCACCGATTTTGTTCTAGGGAACAAAAATAAGTCACAGGGTGACATATCGGGCGAATAAGGCGGTTGTTGCAACACGGCGATCCCTTTAGAGGCCAAATACTGGGACACGCTGAGGACTCCTCGGAAAGGTTAATCGGAACCATCTTAACGCACAATTTTCTCATCCCAAAATCGTTGGTAAAAATTTGTCTGATTGTTTCACGGTTCATACTCAGTTCCGACGCCAACATTTGAACTGTTAAACGCCGATCTACACAGATCAGGGCGCGCACACGCTGCGCATTCGTGTCAGTCTGCACCTCGACTGGTCTCCCGCTCCGCGCCTCGTCTTCCACGCTTTCACGCCTCCCTTAAACTCTTTATGCCATCGAAACACCTGGGCACGACTAAGAGCACTATCACCATGCACTTTTACAATTTTAGCGTACGTTTCCGAAGCTGTTTCGCCCAATTTGACGCAAAATTTTATCGCGACGCGTTGCTCTTGATTTCGTTTTTCCATTTTCGTGACGAGCACCACGAACACACGTTTACTCAACACGACAGAGCAGGCGAACTAAACAAGCTAGAGCGATGGCAAATATATCAATGGAGAGGGGAAGGATAGCGGGAGAGGGAAAGGGAATTTCAAGGTCGCAGGGTTACTAGAATCGCGGCAATATAATCAGTCTCATTACTTTATTGTCATACCATGTATTTCTATTTAAATTTTTATTTTTGAATTTAAATTACATGTTTTAATTTTTAATGTTTTTTTTTTTAATTTTTTAAATTATATTTTGGCATACAGGAGAAAGATCGTGCGACAGTGGTGTACAATTTTTTAGAGTCATTTTTTTTTACTTTCACTCTCGTCATAAAATGAGCGGAAACTTTTCTCAATCAAATTGGTTTATGATTAGTTTGAAAATATTGTTGTTTTAATTTACTTAATGGTTTAGATCGCTACAATTTGTTTTCTTATCACAAAATGACTTTGACAGTATTGAACTGGACCCCAATATCTTTGCTAAAAGATTGAATCAAAAAAAAAATAAGGTCTGATTTGAAAAAAAGTTTTCAATTTTTTCTATTGATTTAAAAAAGTCCCAAAAAACGCATTTTTCAACTTTTTCATAAACATTGCAGTTATTATATTATTAACTTATCTGAATAATTATTTAAGCTGATACCTGCAGTTTTCTTGAACTAAGTGAAAATTTCGCATTAATATCGATCTAAAGTTTCTCTGTTCTGATCAATCAAATTTGCAACACTGTTGTTATTTTTTTCGATTTTTAATTAATTTTTTAACGCTTCCTAACCATTTTTTATTTTTTCTTTGAGAAAATATCGAATGTTACATGAAATACATTCTGCATTAACAATTTATTGTGAGCTTTGCTTGATTTTATTTAAAAGAAAAATCAAAGGATTCGGTGCGTGAAAGAAAATATTTATAAATTGTACGAATCGGAGAGAATTTTGCTTCGATTGGGGACGCTGATAAGGCTGAGTCAACAACTCACATTTTATTTAAAACAAAACACTGTCATGGAGAATGATCAATTAGGGCATGGGCCCCGATGTGCCCCCCTCTCCCTAGATATGGGGCTGGGTTCCTATGACCTAGGGTAAATGAGGTTGAGGGAAGAAATAGTCAGTCGTTTTAAATTGTATTTTTTTTTTGTTACGTATACGCCACAGTGAGTTCAACATAGAAAACAATTAGTTAGTCACCCCCTTCACGTTTTTTTATACTATCAATTTTTTTTTTTTTTAGTTAAAAAACGAAACAAAAAAATTCAATTGCAAAGCATTTTATAAATATAGACTGTATTTGGTTTAACAGGAAAATTGATTTGATTTTTTTTTTTTTGAAAAATCCCAAAATCGGTTCACATTTTTAAACTTGTATTTAATTAGTTATTAAAGTGTTTTTCTAAATTCAAATAATTTCATTTTTCAATATTTTACTATTTTCTTATTTTTTTCAATTTTAACGAAATGGTTTACAACAAATACATACACGCATTGAATTCATCAAAAAACTTCGCCTCCTTGGGTAAATCCTTTTGTATAGCATTCTTCAATTCCGGTCCAACGACTGTGTTATACTCCGAATTATAATTTACTCCTTCACAAAACCATGTTAATTCTATCAAAACCACAAATCCAACAACAAACACTAAGAAATTATTGATTCTCATTTTCTAATCGCACCTCTCTTCTCTTCAAACTTTCGATTTCTTTGATTAACACGTTTTTTTATGTTTCACTGGCAAAACCTTAACACTCTTCAATTAATCATTCGTGTTAATTATATTTCGTTGGTCTTTAAATTTACAAAGTTAGCATTTTATTAAAAATAAACACAAATTATGCAACACCACAAAAAAACAATCAAAAGAAAGTTATAATTCCTGAGAAGATCACAACAAACGCAATTATTTTAATATTTTCCACAAATGACACGCCGCCGAACGCTGAAGACCAAAATGATGGACGTTTTGAATGCAAAACGACCAATCAAATGAAATTACACTCCCGAGTTGTATCTTATTGCTCTCGACATGAAATTAAAGGCAAAAATGTGCGCTCCCACAGTGACGAGTGACCGAAGGCTTTTAATGTTATGCTGATGGGATTTTTTCAGAAGCGGCTTACACCGCTGCCGCCACAACCAAAACGATCATCAGTGAGACAACAACTTTATGGAAAAAAAAAAACCCAAACGAAATGGAAAGTAAAATTGTCTAGATACCCCACAGTTGTACGAGTCGCAGTCGATGAATAAACAGCAACAAAAAAATGACAAAATGACAAAAAGATAACTAATACATTTTTATGCTTAAATTTTTATTTTACCACAGCCGCCTTGTGTGCCATTAAAAAATAAAGCTTGTCCTACACCATCACAGGCCTCAAACCACAACTCACAACCGATACAGTCGTATTGACTATTTGCTTTTGGTTTTGTAAATAAAAGAAGGTTTTGTAATACCATCAGCAAAAAAGAGAGCTATACCTCAAAACCAACGTCGATAAACTCATACGCGACGCAGAAGTGCATCAGACCGTTATTATGACAACTGCTCGACAGAGAGTGGCAACACAAAGTTGCATTTCCGAATTTCGCGAAAATCGTGGGGGCGTTTGTCACCAAAGGCAAGATGCGTGAAATTCCTGTTTCTGGTATTTTTTTTGCCTTCTTGCACATTTCGCCAAAGTGAACTTTTATTATTCCAACTTGTTTCGAAGTCGCAAAAGAGAAAACCAGCTATTAGCACCAGGTTCCTCAACAAGTTTCTTATAAAACATGCAATGCAACAAAAAGTGTATCTACTGTTGTTATGATTTGGGCTTGACTTCTGGGGCTTTGCTCTATGCAGACATCGACACAGTAGATGCAGCTTGAAATTCATACAACAGAGAGAGAGAGAGAGAGAAGGAGCACTTCCATCTAATACAAGATCACGGTCACGGCTAACGACAGGGAAAGTGATTAATTGTCGTCTTATATAAACACACAGATGTTATTGGTAATAATAAGCCAGCCCCATGCCAAGACCAGATCAGACTCGACCAGACCATCAACCATATTAGAGCAAAACGAGTTTGATTTAAGGTAAGTTATTTACGATCAACTGTAACTAATCAAATGGAAAATATTTGTATCTATCTGTAAGCAGTGCGGTTCAATGAATTGTTGCTTTTATGGTTTATCGTCAATAAATTCCTGTTTGGTTCAGTTAGTGTCAGGCTTTTGGCAGATTGATAGCGATTATGGTAAATTATTGGTGGAGTGCATCACATCATAGAGAGGTGAATGATTTATCTTAAAAACTTAAATTCAAACGAAAGATTTGAGCAGAAAACTCTGAAATGAAATCATTTGTGTTTGGGTTTTCTGCTTGGATGTTGGAAGACATTGCGGGCTCTTTTTTTTATTACTTTTTGCTTAGACTGTCACAAAGAATGCTCAAACGTTCGTTCGCTGATAGCTTAGCGACATCCTTGCTAATTTCTGACCCAAAAGGCTATGGAAGTGAAGCAATGCAGTTAAATCCATTCACTCATGAAACAAAATCGCTGAGTAACTTACTTACTTAACTTAAGGTGGCGCTGCAGTCTGTTGTGGACTTTGGCCTCAATCAACAGTCTCTGCCAGATAGCTCGGTCCCTATAGCTAGCTGTGGAGTTTTGCACTATCTTCTCAAGAACGATATTAAAGAAATCGCATGACAGTGCGTTGCCTTGTCTTAATCCTTTTTTGATGTCGAAATATTCCGTAAGCTTGTTGCCAACCTTGATGGCGTAGGGTGAGTTCTCCATCGTCATTTTGCACAAGCGAACGAGCTTGGCAGGGATGCCAAAACTAGACAAAACTTTATATAGTTCGTCTCTGTAGATGCTGTCATACGCGGCCTTAAAATCGATGAAAAGGTGGTCGGTATCGATTTGGAGTTCATAGGTTTTTTCCAGGATCTGCCGCAACGTGAACATTTGGTCGATGGTTGACTTAACTGGTCTGAAGTCACATTGATAAGGACCAATCAGATTGTTGACGAAAGGCTTCGGACGTTCACATATTACGGCAGAGAGGATCTTGTAGGCGATGTTAAGTAGGCTGATTCCTCTGTTGTTGGCGCAGTTTAGAGGATCTCCCTTCTTCAGGGTCGGGCAAACAATGCTGAGGTTCCATTCATCGGGCATGCATTCTTCCAACCATATCTTACAGATAATTTGGTAAATGGTCCTATTTAGATTGTCGCCTGCTGCTTTGAACAGCTTGGCAGCTAGACCATCTGCTCCAGCGATTTTGTTGGATTTCAGCTGTGATATTTCCGTTTTTCCATCTTCTAGGTCGGGTTCACGGAATTGTTGGCTACCATCGTGTCCGATGAAAGGCTCCTGCCTGACGACGGGATTGACAACGATTCTACTTTGATGTTCCTTTGTTTATTACTACATAGGCATCGGATCTTGCTCGATGACGTTGAGCCAGCTGTTTTACCTTCCTATAAAACCTTCGAACTTCATTTCTGCTGTTTGCTCTCTCAACACACTTGATCTGACGCTTCTCATGCTCGCTCTGTTTCCTCCTGAGAAGCCGGTGTTCCTTTCTGCTCTTTTGCCCGTAGAGCTCACGAACAGCTCCTGTCCTTCTATCCAGCGCAGCTGTGTATGCCTCCTGCTTGGCTGCATGGGCCTGCCTGCATTCTTCGTCAAACCAGTGGTTTCGCTGTAATACCCAGCACATTATAAGCGGCATCTCTGACTGCTTTCTGGCAATGTTGCCACTGATCTTAGATTCTTGGTGTTGGCGGCATAGGACTCTTCTTCAAAGGTTACTTGACATTTGATCAGAGAAGGATCTGGTGATCTCTTGCGTATTGTAGCCGTCCAACCGTTTTGTTTTGGCCGTTGTCGGGATATTCGTTGCACTAAAACATTTGCTTGGGTCGTCATCAGTGTATCCGTCTGTTTCCGAGGCCTGTTGTTGCTTCGCAATTAAATATCACTTGATGTCACTCCAAGGGCTTCAAATAAGTCGAAGTAGCTCGTAAAGGTGTTCACCAAGTTGTTCGGCCTAACTGGAACTGAAGACGCCACCGTTGATTAAAAAAAAAAAGAAATTCTTTCGCTGCCATCGCGTCGTTTGTTGGGAGTGCCTTGGAAGGAACAATCCTTCGTTGGAGGGGTTATTAGTAGCAACAGCCTACTCCGCTTGGACCTGTCGACCATGGGAGGCCCTTCTGAGAAAACAAATTTCTCGATCGCATAGCTCTTAGCTTCATAGTAGTAGTCACCGTAAAACGATCCGCCATGTCAAGGCCTACCCCATGGTGGGTAAGATTTCTTTGCAACATCCTTGCTAATTGCTAAAACAAAAGAGCTGAGTAGCGAACTCTTAAAACCATCTTGTGTTCAATCAAGATTAGTGAACAATTAAGTCGTCATTTCGTTGTAACTACCTTGTTGTGAGGCTCATTAATCCTCAGCTCATTTTGGCAAAATGTCATCAAACCTATTAAAATATACAGACTTGCAAGAAAACCCTAAACAATCTCAATCTATATTCATAAATCTCGTCTCTTAAAACTATTTAAGCCAATTACTCAACGTCTTCACCTACTTAACAGCACGCATTAAAAGTGTGTCTCAAAAATACCATAATGCCACTCGCACTCATCACAATACCAAATAGGAAATGACCCATTTACAATTGCTTGGCATTGAATCAAAATGAATCACTGTCAACAATCATCGTTGGCAAACAAATTACCAATCAAATCGAACTCAAAACAAACGACTCTTTGACCAGTTAAGAGCCGCCGGCTGACAAAACAAAAAACACGCATACATAATCGATTGCATAAAATCTGGTCAAATTTATAACAATTCCAAGAGTTCACTGCGTTACGGAATAGTAAAACAACAACGCATGGCACATGGCAAAGCAGAGTCAATAAGGTTTGTTTCTCAACACAGCTAACGTTGTTGAAGTGTGAATTAGCAGCCTTCAGATGTAGTTACTTGCCCTATTAGTCACCGACACAGGTGCTTTCAACATTTTGCTTGTTTAATCACAAGACACACCTCCCCCGCAACGTGTGAAAGAAGAAAACAAAAGAAACTGCGATAATGGATGGAAAATGAGAGATTTTACGTAACGCAACGAGTTTGTCACTAAAAACCACAAACACATGCAACGTGCTGAAGCTCTGGAAGATTTATTGCGTTCAACTTGCTGCTGTGGCGCTTACTCAGGGCAAACTCATACACAGAGTCGACATTTTCTTCGAAATAAAAGTGAAAGCAAAAGCTTTAAGCAAAGCAAAAAAATTTATTGGAAGTGGGAAGCGATCAGCTGATTTTATAGTTGCAGATGTGCAAAGGAAGAAAAGTGACTATAAACAAATTGATTGCTCTGTTTGCGTGCTAGGTTGCGCTTGCTGCAATATTTGTGCAGCAATATTATTCGTTTATTGCTTTATACGCCAATCAGAAGCAAGCAGATATCTTGATTAAGACCAAATGTAACTGGTGATTAGCCATGTGTTTGGAAAGTTTTTCTTTATTTTATGAATTTACACTTTAATTCTTCAGCAGCTTAACAACACTATTTAAATATTATTCTATTTCATATCACGACATTAAAATTAATTAATTGATTTCCACAAGATCATGAATTCCTTAGTATAACTTCCTGTATCCATTTGCTGGTTTTTTGTATGTTGTGATAAATTCCTGGCTGATGATCGACACCGCAGCCGAAGCCGGCACTTGTGATGCCAACTAGAGTGTAACGACCACGATCTTTGACTATCAACGGACCACCAGAGTCGCCTGAAAGTATGCAATGTTAAGATCGTTTTGAGATTGTATTTTACTCCTGAGAGTATGCAATAAGAATGTTTATAGGGTAAAGTCCAAATGCTCGGTTAAAGTCATTTTGAAAAGCGTATGTCATATGAGTCGAACTTACCTAAACAAGCATCCTGATGGCCATCGGAGTGACCTGCACAAAACATTTCTCCAAATAACTCCACGCTGATCTTTTTGATTTCATGCCATCGAACACAGTCAAGCGGATCTGAAAATATCACAAGAACAAGAGTAATTTTCAATAACAAAAATGTACAAAAACCTCACCGATTATAGGCACCGATGCAACTTGAAGAATATTCGTCCCCGAATATCCCATATTGGCTTCAGTCTTTCCCCATCCAGCGATTATTCCCTTCCTCCCTGTCAAGTTGATCGGCGAGATCGGCAAGCAAATCGGCAAAATATGATCACTGCAAACAGATTTTTGTAAATTCATGTGGTTTTTCATCAAAAGAACAATTGACATCACCTATAACCAGTTGGCTTGGCAAGCTTCAACAGCGCCAAATCATACCGATCCGGCTGAGTCATGCGAAACTTAAACCTCGGATGTATGATCTTCTGTATCACCCTGTGCTTCTCAACGGGCATCGGTTCTATTATCGTTCCCGAATTCTGTGTGTCCAATTCGCCCAGAAACACCGAAATATCTTGCAGCCGGGCCTGTTGAATGCAGTGTGCAGCAGTGGCAATCATATTCATGGAAACCAGAACTCCGCCGCATTGAAATTCAGCAATGCGAATGTGCGCTTGCCAAGGGTATTCGGCGAACCTTGACGGACGGCCGCCAATGATACGTTTTTGAAGGGTATTTTGAAATGTTCGAGGAATGCCACATTCAACCTAATTTTTTTTGTCAAAACAAAGCGAGAATTGAATAAAGAAGATGAAGATTTTGTTGGAGGTTGTCTTACCATTGGGAACAATTCATTGTCATCGCGGCGTTTGAGCATCACTCTCTTTGAAAGATCGTTCATTTTCATGAGGTTGAATCCGAAGTTGGCGGGAGTCACTTCGTTCTCGGATATGCAGCAGGAAAACAGCCACTTGTTGTTGCCGCAGCCTTTGGCATGTTTGCCGCCTTGAATCCAGCAGGAGAATGAGAGTTTGCAGGGCCAGACTCCATTTTGATGGAAACACTCCGAGGGTACACCCAAGATACTGTTCAGGATTCCTAGAATAACATAAAGTACCGTAAAAATTAAAAAAAAAATGTCTATAGCTTTTTGTAAAGACTAAAAATCGAAAAATGTTGATTCGATCCCACAAGCAGAAACCAACACCCAGAATTGAAGCAAATCCGATGGGCGATGGTATAGTCAAAGAGGTGGACTAAGTCGTGCTATATTTAATCTTGAGAGATACCAAATGTTATGTGGAAGGTTAAGTGTCAGCAGAATGTTAACATTTATTTTTATGGTAAGTTAAAGCCAACAACTAATTTATTTGGTACATTAAACCCTGAAAGACCAAATTTAAGACATGAAATCAAGACATTTGAGTCTGTTTATGGAAGTCACGAAAAGTTGTTACTTGCTTGTTAAGATCTTTTACGATGTTTTTGAATTGACTTTAAGAGTGAACAGCTTCTAAATACCAAACAAAAGAGATGACAGTTGAAATGGTTAAGAAAATTTGAACCACATTCATTCAACAGGGGGTAGCCTTGACGTTGCGGAGCGGCTTACGGTGACTGCTATTATGAAGCTTAGGGCTATGCGATCGCTAAATTTTTTTCTCAGAAGGGCCTCCCATGGTCGACGGGTCGAAGCGGAGTAGGTTGCTGCTATTAATAACCCCCCAACGAAGGAGTGTTCCCACCAAGGCACTCCCAACTAACGAAGGCAGCGAAATAATTTCTTTTTTTGGAATCAACGGTGGCGTCTTCAGTGCCAGTTAGGCTGAACTACTTGGTGAACATATTTACGGGATACTTCGACTTATTTGAAGCCCAGGCCGTAAAAGGAGCGGTTTTTCTTGCTCTGGCACTTGGAGTCACATCAAGTGCCTGGTACTCCAGGTTTGGGGTTGTACGTCGACGGGGTGATTTCCCGACAACGTAGAAAAACATTTAATTACGAAGCAACAACATGCCTCGGAAACGGACGGATACACTGATGACGACCCAAGCAAATGTTTTAAGGACAACGAATTTCGGATATGCACGTGGAATGTAAGGTCCCTTAACAGACCGCGTACTGCCGAATTATCGGAGACCCTCACTTGCTACAAAGTAGACATTAACGCTAGCCAGGAAATGCGATGGGATGGACTGGGCAAAAGGAGGATGAAAAACTGCGACATTTACTATGGTAATTGCTACCGAGAGCAACAACAGCGGCACTTTGGATTCGTCGTGGGAAGCAGACTCAGTCAAAAAGTCTTGAGCTTGAAATCTGTAGGCGAACGCATCACGATGATCCAAATCAAGGCTAAATTCGGCAACATTATCCTAATATACGCACATGAGAGCACAGAAGAGAAAAAGGACGACACCATAGACGAGTTCCACGAGCTCCTTTACAAACATATGAGCAATGTCCTAATATGAAATTAAAATTGTCCTCGGTGATTTTAACGCAAAGCTGGGAAAAGAGGACATCTTTCGTGGAACAGTCGGAGAGCACAGCCTGTACGACTCCACTTCCGACAACGGATTCAGGCAGATCGATTTTGCTGCGGGGCGAAATGTTGTGCTAGTAAGTTCATGGTTGCCCATAAAGGAACATGGGGAGCTCCTGATCAATCAGCCGTCAGCCAGATTGATAACATTGCGATCTACGGAGGGCACTTGTCGGACTCGTCGTACTAAGGTAGTGCTACGAATATCGCGACAACGGCCAAAACAAGGAAATGTGGCCAGAAAATTTGACGTCGGACGGCTACAACCGCAAGAGATCGTAACACTCTTAAGAAGTCCTATGCCACCAATATCAAGTATCGAAGACCAGTGGCAACATTGCCAGAAAGCAGTTAGAGATGCCGCCTCTTATGTGCTAGGTTTCAAAAAGCCACCAAAGCGAAACCCTTGTTTTACGAAGAATGCAGCAGGCCCATGCTGCCAAGCAGGAGTCGTACAAAGCTACGCTGCTCGTGAGTTCTACGAGCGAAAGAGGAGAGAGGAACGCCGCACCGACTTCGAAAAAAAAGGAGGAGCATTAGAAGCGTCAGATCAAGGATATAGAGAGCCACCTGCAGGAATTAAGTTAGGAGGTTTTATCGAAGGTAAAACAGATGACTAAAGGTCATCGAGCAAGAACCAATGCCTGCCGAGATAAACAAGGGAACATGATAGTAGAATCGCAGTCAATGCTGGGAATATGGAAAGACCACTTCTGTAGACTGTTTAACTGCGACGAAGAACCAAATCCGGACACGATGATAGCCAACAATTCTGTGAACCCGACCTAGAAGAAGTGAAAACAGCATTACCACGGCTGAAATCCAACAAAACCGCTGGAGAAGATGGTCAGGCAGCCGAGCTGTTCAAGGTAGCAGGCGAGAATCTAGATGGGAACATGCACCAAATTATCCGTAAGATAATGGTCGGAAGAATGCATGCCCGATGAATGGAACCTCGGCATTCCTGAAAAGGGGAGATCCTCTAAACTGTGCAAACTACAGGGGTATCAGCCTACTTAATATCGCCTACAAGATAATCTCTGCCGTAATATGTGACCGTCTGACGCCTTTCGTCAACAATCTGATTGGTCATTATCAATGTGGCTTCAGACCGGGAAAGTCAACCATAGATCAAATTTTCAAATTGAGGAAGATCCTGGAAAAAACCTATGAGATCCAAATCGATACCCACCACCTTTTCATCGATATTAGGTCTAGTTTTGGCATCCTTGCCAAGCTCGTTGGCTTGTGCATGGAGTAATCACGCTGCACCATCAAGGTTGGCAATGAGATGACGGAATCTTTCGATGTCAAAAAAAGATTCAGACAAGGCGATGATGCACTGTCATTCGATTTCCTTAACATTGTTCTGGAGAAGATCGTGCATTACTGCAACTTCAACTTCTCGCGTACGCCGATGATATTGATATAATGGGAAGAACACAGCGTGATATCAACGGCACGCGCCTTTGTGAGAATTGAGACAGAAGCGGAAAAAATGGGTTATTAGCGGTTAATGAGGGCAAAACGAATATATGCACAGTGTATATGCTCTCTTCAAGGGAGGACACCCAACACCCACACGGCTCTGACAGAACGTTCACAATAGACGCATACAACTTCGAGGTAGTAGAGGAGTATTGTCTACCTAGGCGCCGCTATTAACACGGGCAGTATCACCGGCGCCGAGATCAAATGAAGAATAACTCTTGGTAATCGCTGTAAGAATATATTCTTAATCCCAGAGAATACTACTTTCCATCGAAAACCGATCAATCACCAGTTTACAAGCTTACTATTTTCGCAGGAGAGAACCACCTTACAAATATAGAAAACACAAAAAAGAACAAACCTCCGTCAGCTGAATGATGCTGCAACACTGCCAGAATCCCAAGGAACACAAAAGTAACATTTGATTGATGAAATTTCCATGACAGCATCGTTTTACGTTGGTCTATAGCTTCATTCTTTCAACACATTCAACAACTAAGACTTTTTATTTGTAAAAAAAGCAAAATCACAAATTTCTTTCTTTCTCTTCCCGAGACCTTTCAAAAATATTCAAATTTCACAAAAAAACACAAAACCACTTAACAGAATCGTTATCGGAACGCACGCTTACGCTGTCACTACAAAAGCCAGAAGAAGCGAGAAAAGAACTCAGCTCACATTTCTAGGGCACTAGGTCTGCGGCGAATTAATCTTTACTTTTATTTCACTCTTCCTTATAACAAATTAGGTTGCTGATGATGGCGATGGTGATGTTGATGGTGATGTTGATGATGCCGCCGCTGTTGTTGTGCTTCATCATCTATTCTGACATTAATAACACAATTTAGACAAATCAAATTCCCGAGATCCGAGATCGAAGACGAAGAGATTCAAATACACAATGAGGATGACTTTGAATTTCGCTCTCGAGCTGAAGTCTAAAAAGAATATTGAATAGCTTAACAGTTTTCCGCTTGAGTGGTGGTGGCGATGGTAGTTGGTGGCTTTGGAAAAATTTCTTCTTGTTTACAACGTTGACGACTGTGTTATTGGCGCGTCCCCCCCGATTGTCCCGCTTAGAGTGCAGTTTTTACTTAACGCGCTCGTTATTCATTGGAATTGACGCGCACAAGAGATTAAGATGATGTGATCGGTTTGGACGGCAGAATCAAACTGGTAGAAAAGATATTTTTCTCTCAAAGTCAACGACAGCAGTATCAGTCGTCAGCATCCGTGCAGCGAACAGGGTTGGATTAGTGTTGCATACTTTCTGTAAATTGTTTTGCAATCGATTACTTGCCAAGGGGGAGCAGAAACTTTCAAACTGACTTGGTAACCCAACGATTCGGAACCCGATGTTGACAGACATTTTTGAAATGTTGAGGTAGCTCAATAAAAATTAATAAGGCAAAGCTCTTCTTGTTGTCACCACAAATGTTAACATTTCGACACTTCAGGGCGCTTTAGCCACCTAATACACACTTGAGTTGAATCAACCTGCTGTTGGTATAATAAAACTATGATGGATGGAACTTTGTTGCACCACCTGATAATGAGGCTGTCGATTGGAGTGAGTACGACGAGTAAAGATGTCGCTAAGCCGACTTGACCAACTAGCCATAAACATTCTCTCTTCTCACCAGCCCATCAACCATGTAATTGCCACGCGACTAGCGCTGAAGATGTAACATCTTCTCATTGATTCTTCTGTAATAAAACTTTATTCTGAAAGAGGTGTTGTTTTCTAGACCTCAAAGAAGTATTCTGATCTTTGAGACCTCAAACGGAGTTCTATCGACGAAGCTGTAAAGATTTGTTGCAAAACCAACTATGAGGTCGTGATGTTGATATTGGCACTCGGTTAATCGAAAGAATATGAAAAGACTGCTATTTGGAGTGCGTTACCTTGGCGGGCGCTCTGTTATGGGAAGACCCGGTCGTGGCATGTTGTTTTCGTTAGCCGCAATCTTTGTTTGGATTGTTTGTGAGAAAACTGAATTAATTGGTAAGGAGATTTGTTTTTTTTGGAGCAGCTTGTTGACTTGATGCAATTTCAAAGATAGTATGGTTCGTGCAAGAGACAATGAGTTGCATAAGAGATTTGAGAGCAACAAATTCGCACGATTGACACAATTGTCTTATTGGGAAAACAAACAGAATGCAAATATTCAGGGCAATATGGTGTGCTTCGTGAAGGGCGTGTTTCTATTCTAAATTTAGCATGTAAACTAGAAACTTACACTTGTCAGAATACACTATTTACTTGTACATACTTGGTTCTTGGTCACTCAAATGCATGAGAATCATGGAGAACGAAGGTGTATGAATTATGCTTTGCCGAAAAGAGTATGCTTTGCAGTGTTGCCATAAGAAAACTGTGACTTAAAATTACTAAACTAGTTTTAATTTTTCTTGTGTTTAACGTCAATTTGAGAATACCGTTATTTAATTTTTAAATTTAATCTAATACTAGTAGTATAACAAAAAACAAACAGACAAGTTAAAAAGAAAGTATTGATTTAAGGTTGTTTCCAACTTCATCATTCCATAGCTAAGTTATTAAAATGTGTTTGGTTAGAAAGAATATTAAGTTAGTACTGGGAAGCAGAAAATAAACACAGACGAACGCCTCAGCCAATTTGTTTTGCAGTTTTATGAAAGAAAGGGGTCACAATCACATTAATTATGTTTTCCTTTTGTTTTGTAGAATAATCTGCTTAAACCTTTCTTATTAAGTCGTCTGCTTGAAAGCTGTTTGTTTTGATTCGTTCAAATTTCAATAAAATAAGCGTCGAGTAATATCAACAAAAAAGAGAATTGAGCTGTTTTCAATAAAGGCATTACAACATCAGGGGCAAAACGGGATCCTAGGAATGGTGAGAGACTTTCATGAAATTCTGAAAATTATAAGAACTTACTTACGCCGATTTGTTTTTGTTTTAAAATTGGATTTCGAATGGAAAAATAGAAATTTCTTGATGAAGAACTCGATAAAGTCAATGGCGCAAAATTATAGTCCGCTAATCAACAATTTTAGTGTGATACTAGCTTAAAATGACGTTTGAGTCATGACTGAAACGTCATTTAAAGCTAGTATCACACTAAAATTGTTCATTAGCGGACTATAATTTTGCGCCAATGGTTTGTAATGGAAAAATTGCATAAAATGGTAGTTGCACCGATTTTCAAATAGATGTATGGAAAGTTTTTGATTAGGAACTCGGAAAAATCTGCGACAGTACGAAGGAACTTCACGACCTAAGTCAGGTTTTTGGAATTTGAGGTGCATTGATTTGTTTGTATGTCCGGTAGAGACTCTTAATCCGCTCAATCCTCAATGCATTTTTATAAAATTTTCGCTGTAGGTATAGCCTACAAATTTTTGGGGCGTAGATAAACTACGGGAAAATCATGAAATAAGGGGACAATAGAAAGCTGTATGGAATTCTGGGTACGATTTTTTAGTAATTAGTTTTCGAACGAAATAGATTTTTGTGAAATAGTCAGATGATATGTAGTTCTCTATTTCAATTGGATTAAAGGAAATCACATTGGATTTTAAGAATATCTGTGTTAATTATAAGTATTCTGGAGTTGCTCTGTAGGGTTGCGAGACGAGGTTCACACGGTCGGCTATAGTACATAAAAATCTATAATGCAAATCCGTCGAGGACTCACTGCTTTTGTACCAGTGGAGTGTTTGGCACGAAATTTTGAGGTTATGTTTGAGAATTAGTGTAGACGGGTCTTCAGTAGTTTGTAAAAAATTGGCAAAGCAGTTCATGGGATATGGTCAAAAATATGGAGTCCGATTTGTACACTAATACCATATCACGAAGGTTTCTGCCTTGGAACGACCTTAATAGCTGACCCAGCAAACGTCGTTTTGCGATATACATAAATGTTATTCAACCAAAAAAATTCTGTAAAAAACCAGGTTATCTCTTAAAAGTAATGAAATCTTAACAAAGTTGTGCCAAATCTAAGGTTCCTTACTGCGATTTCTTCATTATTATAGTTAACACATATTGGGAATTGATCTCTGTACACGTAGGGTGCCCGAGGTATGTCGATCTCTAATAGTTTGGTAGGGCTCTTGTGTTTTCTAATCAGGGTCACCAGGTACTCCAGATCTTCGATTATCCTACTTTTTATAGCTTTCCCCTTATGTGGCCCTGGCCATTTAACCTTAACTCTATATTTCAGCACTCTGAGTTTATGGGAAGTACTAGTTCTATTTTGATGATCATGACTGAGTGATTGAGTGTCATAAATGCTAAACTTTGTTTTCGCTTAGCTTCGGAACTAAATGACCTACAGAGTTTTTTGATTTTTAGTATGTGATTATAGCTAACTGGACGACGAAAATTTCTAAGTTCTGGTCGTATCCAGAGGTTCTCAAATAGGGGCCTGAAAATGCGGAATGAAGATATTTTTTCATTAAAACTATAAGCGAGTGCTACAAAACATATTTTCCTTCAAGGGCTGATAGAACACTTGTAATCCCTTATTTTGATTAATAATTATACAGGGTGATTCACGAGCGTTGTGTCAAAAAGCTAGAGCGTGTAGGTTGAGTTAAGACAAGAAAAAAATCGTATGCTAGGGGTGGGGCTATTCCCCTCCGTTTAGCCGGGAGGGGCAATTTTCTGAAAAATTGACTTATTTTGTAAAAAAAAATATTAATAATCAACGGCTTCGTTTACAACACCATGCTATACCTTTCTGAAAGCCAAAAACTTCTTCTTTCACTTTGTTTTTAAATTAAATTGTTTTAACGAATAGTTTACAAAAAATAAATTTTCAAACTCAAAATTTTCAAAAAAAAAATCAAAAAAAACATTTTTGAACTAATTTTTTTCAAAATTTTATGTAATAAAGTACTAATGTTGTTTTAAAAATTCAATGTGTTTGTTAATTTTTAGTCGAAAACAGAAAACCGGATGCAAAAATGTCTTTTTGTTTTTGAGAATTTGAGAAAAAACCAAAACCACTTTTTTCTTTAAAAAAAATTTGTTTTTATTTTTACCTATCTGGACTTTTAGTTTAATTTATTAGTTTAATTTATAAATTTCATTTTTTGTGATTGGAGTTTTATGAGGACTCAATAAAGTAGAAAAGTATTGGATTTTCCCTGGATTAATCATTTTGTTCATTGATAACGTCTGAAAACTGACCTGCACTTTTTTCTTACCATACCGGCCACTCGCCGGTGAAGGGTTGTACCTGCTAGAGGCTTAAGATAGTCAAACCGCAATTTTTCTTGAATACAAAAACAATTAACAACCTAAAGGTAAATAAAAGGCATCGCATATTTACTAAACAACCATTTACAATTAAAATATTAACTCATCAACACATAATAATAACAAACTCATACGCTCGAATAGAGTTAGCGGACAGGACCTTCTGCTACGGCTTAACTTGTTGTCGAGATCGGGAAGCTGAAAGGCTCTACTCTGAAAAATATCCCAATAGATGGCGCCCAAGTCGTAGCATGTTTTCAAGAATCTGCCGACCAGAGCACGGAGAGCTAGAAGTGAAAGGTCAATGGCAGAAGTTATCAATGAACAAAATGGTTAATCCAGGGAAAATCCAAAAAAAACTCCAATCACAAAAAATTAAATTTATAAATTTAACTAATAAATTAAACTAAAAGTCCAGATAGGTAAAAATAAAAACAAAGATTTTTTTAAGAAAAAACTGGTTTTGTTTTTTTCTCAAATTCTCAAAAACGAAAAGACATTTTTGCATCCGGTTTTCTGTTTTCTACTAAAAAGTAACAAAGACATTGAATTTTTAAAACAAAATTAGTACTTAATTACATAAAACTTTGAAAAAAATTAGTTCAAAAATGTTTTTTTTGCTTTTTTTTAAATTTTGAGTTTGAAAATTTATTTTTTGTAAACTATTCGTTAAAACAATTTAATTTAAAAACAAAGTGAAAGAAGAAGTTTTTGGCTTTTCAGAAAGGTATAGCACGGTGTTGTAAACGAAGCCTTTGATTTTTAATATTTTTTTTAACAAAATAAGTCAATTTTTCAGAAAATTGCCCCTCCCGGCTAAACGGGGGGGAATAGACTCCCATACGATTTTTTTCTTGTCTTAACTCAACCTACACGCTCTAGTTTTTTGGCACAACGCTCGTGAATCACCCTGTATAATTCTTGCCTTGAAAAATTGTGAGAAATAATAATAAATTTGGCAAGGGTATTTTTTCGAAAATTATGAAGAAATCGATCTCGCTAAATTCTACATATTTCATAGCTCTCATTTTCCTCTGGTTGCGTAGATAATGGCATCAGAAGAAAATCTCCTTGAATTGGATTACAATAACCTAAGGACAAAACCCAAAAAAATAGATTTTTGATCATAACTCGGTTACCAGACCTCGCATGTAGTTTCGCTTTTCAGTGACTGATAAGAGAGCGAAGAGACCTTTGTTCTGGTGCATCATTTGATATACATAAGCTACCTTGAAAATTGGTAGGGTTGGCGATTTGAAATCACTGAATACAACAGTATTTACCATGAAGATTAAATTTGTATTCATATATACATACCCAGCAATCGAAGTAATTTTTTTTTTTATGTGAAGTAGTAGGCGGGGAGCCCTCAATCCTGAAAGTGCACTTACACGGATTTCAAAATTTCTTATATTAAAAGATAGTTTATAGAAATACCAACAAATTAAGCCCGGTATGACGAGGCCTATCCTGGCACCAGTATTTCTTGCAATTTTTTGCATTATTAATAATTTGCACTTATCGCGGATTTTAATTTTAACTAGCGCATATTATTGGAAATTTAATGTGCTTTCAGGAAAAAATGGTATGACAGCTGCCATCCTGGCACCAATGTCTGTCATACCTATTTTAAAATTTTGTCACTCATATGTTTTTAAAATAGGTATGACAGACATTGGTGCCAGGATGGCAGCTGTCATACCATTTTTTCCTGAAAGCACATTAAATTTCCAATAATATGCGCTAGTTAAAATTAAAATCCGCGATAAGTGCAAATTATCAATAATTATTAATAATGCAAAAAATTGCAAAAAAATACTGGTGCCAGGAATTGCCTCGTCATACCGGGCTTAATTTGTTGGTATTTCTATAAACTATCTTTTGATATAAAAAATTTTGAAATCCGTGTAAGTGCACTTTTAGGATTGAGGGCTCCCGGTGTATAGATTTCATGAAATTAAGAATATTGTGAAGTAGGAAGTAGATTTTCAAAAATCGAAATAGAACTACTTCGAACGGAGTAAAAGTAAAGTGGTAGCGCTTGGAAGTATAGTACTCAAGATTTGTACGGATATGGGCTTTATAGATTAGATATTAGCCAGATCAGCCGGTAGAAAAATTTGTTGCAAAGAGATCATTTATAAAAATGAGAAAGAAGGAGCCCTGAAGCATACCCGCATTTACGCTGTGAGTATCAGACTTGATTCCGTAAAAGCTTGCAATTTCGATAAGGGAGCATGGTGCCAAGCCCTATAAAATGCCTTTGAAAGCCTTTCAAGTGAAATAATCTTACTCTTCCAATACGAGGTAAAGATTTGTTCCACTGTTCGGTAAGATAAACCATCAAATTACCAGTGGACCTATTGCTACGAAAACCGTACTGCCGATAATTTATCAGTATTTCCACGACCTTAGAAAGAAGAGACATAAGAACAATCGGTCGATAATAAATTTAATTAGAGGAATTAGGCTAAAGGTCCCGTCACACACTGAAAGGAAAGTACTTTCAGAAAGCAAAAAGCTTTCTGAAAGCAAACATTTCATAGTATGACGACCCGAAAAGTACCTACTTTCCTGAAAGCGTTTCTCAAAATGATTTGCTTTCTTGAAAACACTGTCAGAAAAAAAACTTTCACGGTGTGACTAGCTCCTGAAATCGGTTTGAAGAAAGCAAATCACTTTCAGAAAACGCTTTCTACTTTCAGAAACTGTTTGTGAAATTTTTTTGCTTTCTTGAAAGCGAACGTATGCTTTACATAGAACCTACTCTGGTGGGCCAAAAATAAAGAGAATACGAAACACTTGAGACAGTGTATTGTAATTATCGCCAAGTGCAAGGTGTTTCAGTGTCAGAGCTACTCTTTCTCTTTCCTCTACACTGATAGGCACATGCCATGGTGTATTTTGTTTTTTTACAAACGGACGTACGTCGTACTTTGCCACACAGGAAATTAAACTGCTCCTCCGAAACGTGAGCAAAGTTGCGGAAAAACTCGTCTCCTTCTGCGCGCAAATCCCTCATGAGCTTTACGTGGTACTGGTTTTCAGCACCACGTTCCCAAAATGGTCGCACCCAAATTGACTTACGATTCCTCGCCTTGTTCTCAGTAACGTGCTGTGAAATCCGTAGGATAATTTCCAATATAGTTAATTGCCTATATCCCAAAATTTCTTCAGCGGAATGCATTTTGTTGCTATTCTGGATAAACAACTAACGAAACTAGCTCAAATATCGCAACCAGTTACATAAAACACTTTCAGAAAACGTTTTCTGCTTTCAGAAACTGTTTGTGAAAGTTTTTTGCTTTCTTGAAAGCAACGCTTTCGCTTTTATAGTGTGACGACCCGAAAAATGGTTTCAGAAAATTTAGTTTCTTGAAATTAAAATGTTTTCAGAAAGCACTTTCAGAAAGCACTTTCCTTTCATAGTGTGACTGCTCTCTGAAAACACTTTCAGAAAAATAACAAACTCTAAAATTTGGAATCGCTTTCTGAAAGTATTTTCCTTTCAGTGGGTGACGGCTCCTTTAGGCTGGAGATATGCTATTTTCTTACTACTCGGAACGAACAAAAGAAAATGGTAGGTTGAAAAGCTTACGCAAGGATTTTATCAGCGTTGAAGAACACCTCTTCAGAACAATGGCGGGGATACCATCCATCCGGGCCAGCAAATTTGTGTTTGTTTATAGATCTTTTAGGATTCTGGCACAGCACGAGCGGAAAGAAGATTTGTCCCATGGAATCATTGACGCGCTCAAGAGCTAGGAGAGTCATGACATTCTCTGGCAGCGAAGAATTTGAGGCGAACTGCCTAGCAAAAAGGTTAGCTTTTGCGAGATTGCTAACAACTGGAGTGTCATTGCCAACGAGCGAAGGGACCGAGGAAGAAGAAGAATTCTTCATATTTTTTTACAAATGACCAAAAATTCTTACTGCCCTTTGTTTTGTTTTTCTTATAATTTAATTTTTAACTTCCCATAGGAAGTTATTGTAATGGGTCCGATTTTGTGAATTTCGAATTTTCGCATTTCTCGATGTTTTGAGGTCACTAGAGTCCGAATCAAGCGTTTTTAAGATGACATCAGTGTGTGTGTGTATGTGTGTTCGTATGTGCGTTACGTTTTTTCAGCTCGATTATCTCGCGAACCACTCATCGTATTGTCTCATTCGACGCGGTATTGTGTTGTTAAAAGCTGATTAGATTTTGAGCGAAATCCGCTTAACGGTTTTTAAATGGCAATCAAAAATCTAAGACAACCTTATAAAAAATGAGTTAGATATTTTTATTATAAAAAAGGGTTTTCCATTAAGAGGTGTTATTTTGAATAGCCCGCTATTTCGGTAGTTGTCACTTTTGAAGCTGTCATTTTCTGACATTTGACAAGTAGAAACTACGCCATTAATAAAAATGGAACGATACACGCTTCAACAACGCATTGAAATTATTAAAATTCGCTATAAAAATGGTGAAAATTGGGCAGAGACGGTTCGCACAACTAAAACATTTTTGGGTCGTCGTGAAGCATCTTGTCGGACCGCAATACAGAAATTGGTGGACAAATTCGAGCTGTTGGGACAAGTTAGCGATGTGAAGAATAAAACCCGTGCACGTCGCTCAAGAACAACTAAGAATATTGCTGTTGTAGCCCAAAGTGTTGAACAAAACCCAGGTTTGTCCGTTCCTCGTCGTTTTTTGGAATAAGGCATTCCACAAACGTCATTACACCGTATTTTGCATAAGGACTTGGGTCTTAAGGCTTATAAAATTCAGTTAACACAAGAACTCAAGCCGGCTGATCATCAACAACGTCGTGTCTTTGCTGATTGGATCCTTGAAATGCATGAAAATGATCCGGAATTTCATCGAAAAATCATCTTGACTGATGAGGCCCATTTCCACCTCGGAGGCTACGTCAACAAGCAAAACTGTCGCATCTGGGGCTCCGAAAACCCAGGAGTTATTGTTGAAAAGCCTCTCCATCCTCAACGCGTGACTGTTTGGTGCGGTTTATGGCCCCGCGGGGTCATTGGACCTTACTTTTTCGAAAATGAGGCTCGAGCAACAGTTACGGTCAATGGATTGCGCTATCGAGAGATGATTAATGATTTTAACTTCCCAGAGGAAGTTATTGTAATGGGGCCGATTTTGTGAATCTCCAATTTTCGCATTTCTCGATGTTTCGAGGTCACTAGAATCCGAATCAAGCGTTTTTATGATGATGTCTGTGTGTGTGTATGTGTGTTCGTTACGCGTTACGTTTTTCAGCTCAATTATCTCGCGAACCACTCATCGAATTGATCTCATTCGACGCGGCATTGTGTTGTTAAGAGCTGATTAGGTTTTGAGCGAAATCGGCTTAGCGGTTTTTTAATGGCAATCAAAAATCTAAGACAACCCTAATATAATGAAAATTATGATAATTTCTGCAATAATTTCAATAATAGTGCAAAAAATCTTATAGTTAGTGGGGAAAAAACACAATATTCAGGAGTATCATATACTATATTTGACTACTAGCTTACTACCCACCAAACGCTGCTTTGCCGTATAAATATTAATTTTCAGAAATACTAATCCGATTAGAAAAATTGCTTCAATAATAGAAAACTACAATATTCAGGAGCAATATATGTAGGCTGTATTTTACTGTGCAAAGTAGTTGTGAATGAGTCCACGAAATGGTACGATCAACTCGGCAGTGGCAGATGGCGCCACTGTTATTCAATAAACTTAATGTTTTTCATAAAATCATCAGTTTTATGGAATTTGACTTTGAAGCAACGTGCGTGTACAACTACAACGGGATGCATCCGCTGAATATTTTGCAAAACAACTAATGGTTGTTCTACTATGGGAAGTTATTCGTGTGGACTCCATGGGTCGCACTCATATTTTTTTTTTAATTTTAAAAACATTATAAAGAGCAAAATCAATCCGGATCCATATATGAACAACGATTGTGTAATTAAAATATAATGGTATTGCTACAACTTCACTATTTAAAGGGATGTAGATATATTTTTTCTCAGCAACAACTTCTTTGATGAAAAAAGATAAACAAAAGTTTATTCACATTACCTTACCTTCTAGCTTCTACAATTGTATAAAACTCCTGTAAATTATCAACTTTATGTATTTTTTGTGTTTAATTTATTTACATAAATAAAATCTTATTCTTAACGTTTGACTTTAAAAAAATAATAATAATTTTATAAAATTAACATAGAAAATACGAATAATAATCACAATTAGGATAACATTTTAGGTCTAATGTTTAGTGTATTTGTTTTTATTTTTGTTTTTAGGTGTGGTTTCGCGCAGAATGTGTATTTACATAAAAAAAACTCATTAGCATAATATTATTCTTATTTTAGCTTAAGGAGAGATTTTGAAGTACCATTTTAGTCTCGCAATCGATTTAAGAAAATTTCTCTTTTTTTTTACACAAAATTTTGGAATAAATATAGAAAAAAATTAAATAAAATATTCAACAAAATAAATAATAACAACAAAAGCATCAAATTTCCTTCTAGAGCTGCTGAGACGTCAGACCAACGACATACGATATCCAATCGACTGTGAACGGCACCCGGTGATAGATTCCTGGCTGGCCGCGCGATGCGCAAGAGTATCCTGCTGACACAACGCCTGCAAAATTTCCAAAAACATCAAAAAAATTCACAACAACATGAAACTAGAAACTCACCAATCAGGTACCATCGACCGTTCTTTTCATGCATCAACGGTCCTCCGGAGTCGCCTTGACACGAGTCCTTGCCTCCATTTCGGTATCCAGCGCACAGCATTTCCGGATAAATGACTACATTTATCCCGTTCTGGCGATGCCATCTCTCGCAGATTCTAGCAATCAAAACACAACCACTTTAGATCGATTCAAATTATGAAAACCCACAAACCTATTCTCAATGACTGGAACATCGACAGCTTGCAGTGTCTTTGGCCTCAACCTCGATCCCGGATTGAGGGCGCCCCAACCGGCTGCCCAGCCAAACTTTCCCAAAAAGTCTTCATTTTTCTCTGGCAAGCATATTGGAGCTACAAAAGCAAAGGTCAAATCAAAGATTTCATTCCAACAGAGACAAGAAAACAATTACCAATATGCGGCATAAAGTGCACAGGTCTCTCCAGTGTCAATACGGAAACATCGAAGCGATCCGCTTGCGGTGTAAATTTAAAGTACGGATGAACATCGATGCGCCTCACCCCGAATGTGTAAGCTGGCAATGGCTCAACCGCTGAATTGATCACGTAATCGCCCAGTGTAACATGCACTTGACGTGGTGTGGCACGAGCCACGCAGTGTCCAGCGGTGACGACATGTCTTCGTGATACCAGCGAACCACCGCATCTGCAATTGAAGAGCGTATAGAGCATAAAATAAGAGTTAATTGTGCATGTTGCCTCATGGCGCGCATTATTTGAGCAACGGTTTGGTCGTCGGTCGATGGTAATGATCGCTTCGTCATGCAAAGTGTCGTATAGTGGGGATAGGCAAAGAAGCGATTATAAGTGATTTGCTATGCCTTGTGGTGGCAACTGAAGAGTTAGGATGGGCTTTCGTGGCAAGATAGATGGATGCATGTTGAGTTTATTGGTGCATCATCAATGTTCACGATTATGACTTTGAACTGGGGAATTCCTCTAGAAATTCCTCGAGGGAGAATATTAAGCTTTCAAAATTGGGTAGCGTGCAGCCTTTCAAATGTTGTACTGCTGACGGAAACCAGCCTTCTTGATTAATTTATTGATTTTTCAGGGCTAATAAATCACAAAAAACACGCTTTGTCCAATTTTCCTTCAATACATTGTATGACTCTTTGAGTGTGTTTTTAATATAACTCGAAGTGGGGTTATGTAAATGATACTTTCATGAATCCATTTGATTTTTATCCAATTATTTCTTCAAGCAAAAATCACGCGATTCTGAGCTCTAAAGGGCCAAAGTACCACAGCAAGAGAAAATCAGATAACAATCTTCTGTCACAACGAAATGACACTTTCCTCGTTTATGTCACTCCAACTCAAGTGACATTTATATAAAAGTCTTTAAGGCCAACGGAGCTGTGCCATCGTGTAACCCTTTGAAATGAGAGACGGCAAGCGAAGATGATTATCGTGCTTATGACAGGAACGCCTTTTATAATAGCACTGTCAATCAGAACTTCAACTTCTTTGCAACATGTTGCTGGCAAAAAGTGAAAGTGAAATTATGGTTGCCTATGTGTGATCGCTAATTACCTTGAAGATCCAATCCGAATGTAGGCTTGCCATGGAAAAGATCCAAACCCAGCATCGTCTCCACCCACAATGCGCCGTTGGGCTGCTTGTTTTGCCAGTGATATTCCACAACCTGGAAAATTGTTAAATTAATTGATGAGTACTCATTTAAGGTGTTAATGTTTTGTTTGTGAGGCTACATGCGTTAACAATATTTAAGCTTCAAACAAAAACTTTAAGGAATCTCTCACAACCTGACCACCTCCCTTTAAAAAGAAGTGGAGACAAATCCACGTTCTTGAACCATCAACCGCGAAATGTTAAGAACAACAAAAAACTATCAACCAGTTTGTTAGCAGAATCCCAGTAGTTAAGCAAACATTTTAAAATTTAAGCTAAGAACTAATTTATTCAATTCAAATTAAATTATTGGTAGATATGTGCCCTTTTTGAAGAAGGAAAGATTTTAAAGCTGTAAATGGCAACAGGCTGATTTAAAAAAGTCATAAAGTTGTGATGTAAAATATTTAGGAATTTTTTTTAGTGCTCCTTTCATGCAATATGAATTTATTTTTCGTGCAAGATTGCATTCCTGAAAATGATTTCCACCCCAGAAGCATGTTCATCTCAGAAGCTATTACCTTAAAATTAGTACATGGCTCAAAATTTTTTAAGGCAACTTATTCCCATGGATGATTCAAATAGTGGTCTGCAATCCTTCTTAAAACCACTGACAACTACCACTTGCTTTTAGTGTTCTTGCTTCAAAAGGAATCTCTTGTTAGTTTTGTCATCAACTTCTTATTAAATATTTCGAGGTTTTTCGAAGTTTCAGGAGACAGAGGCAGAACTAGTTTGCGTTGGATGGATGGCGTAGACATCCAAAGCCTTGACGTGTGATACTGAATGGCGTCGGCCAATAATCGTGAGACTTGAAAGAACGTGCTGAAGGAGGCCTGGACCGCATTCCGGTTGTGGCGCAAATGGAGGGAAAAATTTCATTGGCCAGGCTGACGATGATGGTGAATCGATTCAGGCAACTATACGAGATCACTCGATTATGTACTGTGAAATAATTCGAATCATTTCTCAAACCGTCTTCTATTCAAATTTCAAAAGATTTCGAATGACGAAAAATCGAGTGACGATGACGAGAATTCGAATGATTCGAATGAAAAGAATTCGAAAAACAATGACGAGAACTCGAATGATGGTGGAAAGATTCGAATGAAAAGAACCCGAATGATAATGATATGAATTCGAATGAAAAGGACTTGAATGACGATGACGAGAATTCGAATAATAAGGGCTCGAATGATGATGACGAATGACAATGAGAATTCGAATGAAAAAAACTCGAATGATGATGACAAGAACTCGAATGAAAAGAAATCGAATGATGATTACGAGAATTCGAATGAAAAGAACTCGAATGACGATGACGAGAACTCAAATGACGATTACGAGAATTCGAATGAAAAGAACTCGAATCGGTGATGAGAACTCGAATGACAATGACGAGAATTCGAATGAAAAGGACTTGAATGACGATGACGAGAACTCAAATAATAAGGACTCGAATGATGATGACGATAACGAGCATTCGAATGAAAAGAACTCGAATGACAATGAAGAGAATTCGAATGAAAAAAACTCGAATGATGATGACAAGAACTCGAATAAAAAGAAATCGAATGATGATTACGAGAATTCGAAAGAACAGAACTCCAATGACGATGACGAGAACTCAAATGACGATTACGAGAATTCGAATGGAAAGAACTCGAATGACAATGACGAGAATTCGAATGAAAAGAACTCGATGATTACCAGAGTTTGAATGAAAAGAACTCGATTGATGATGACGAGCATTCGAAGAAAAAAGAACTCGAATGAGAATTTTATCTTATATCGGCGCTGTATGTGTTTGTGTATGTGTTTATTGTGACATTCTATCCGAGCTGTCTGTGTTGGGTGGGTGTCCTTCCTCGAACACAGCATATACTTTATTTAACCCTTATTTACTGTAAACCCGCTTCTGTCTTAATTCTCACAAAGGCGCCATTGACATCACACTGTGTTCTTTGCATTTCATCAATATCATCGGCGTACGCGAGAGTTGAACAAACTTTTGGAAGATGATGAAGAACGATGTTAAAGAAATCGCATCCCAGTGCATTGCCTTTTCTTGACATCGAAACCGAAATATTCCATAAGCTCGTTGCCAACCTTGATGGCGCAGCGTGAGTTCTACATCGTCAAGCGAACGAGCTTGGCAGATATGCCAAAAATAGACATAGCTTTATACAGTTCGTCTCTGTAGATGCTGGCATACGTGGCCTTAAAATCAATGAAAAGTTGGTGGGTATCGATTTGGAGTTCATAGGTTTTTTCCAGGATCTGCCGCAAACTGAATATTTGGTCGATGGTTGACTTTCCCGTACTAAAGCCACATTGATAAGGACCAATCAGATTGTTGCCGTTTTCACTTCTTCTAGGTCGGGTTCACGGAATTGTTGGCTATCATCGTTTCCAATGGATGGGTCCTGCCTGACGTCGGGATTTTGTTCGTCGTTGCCGTTATACAGTCTACAAAAGTGGTCTTTCCAAATCCCCAGCATCGACTGCGATTCTACTATGATGTTCCCTTGTACATTTTTGCAGACATCGGTTCTTTATCGACAACGACCTTGAACCGGCTCACAGTGGCCCGTTTCGGCTTTTTTGGTTCCAAAAATCATAACTCCTAAACGAGTTGAGATATTTCCACAATTTTTTTTTTATTTTGAAGGTTACACCCAACGCTATGAAATTGGTGAATTTCAAAATAAAAACATTACAGGGTGTTTCGGAAATAGCTGTCAAAAAGCTTAGTTATATTAAGTGAGATAAAAATGATTAAATGTGAATTAAACAAACAAGAAAACTCATTTTCTGGCGTAAAACAAAAGGAATTGAGGTTTAACAGTAGCGCAAAAAGTAAAACACCGATTTTAGAGGAACAGTGGCGAAAATAGTTTTTCTAATTTTTTTTTTTTTTTTTTGTAAATTGACATTAGAATAATAATAAATAACAAATTTAACCATAAGAACAGTTGAAATGTACGTATAAACAATAGATTTCTTGAAAACTATCATCTTGGTCCGTGGTGATATTCAATAAACTCAACATTTCCGGAGAATAAAGTGCTTTCATATCTTTTTGGGTCCTTACGTGCCTCAGAGAAAAAATAAGCGGATCAGATGAGGCTGCAAGCATGTTGTATAAGTCTTCATTCTGCCTTATTCTCGAAACTTTACAGGTATTTTGATATCTATACCTTTTGTAGTCCTTTTTTTTGGACACCTGGGCTTCTTCAGATAATTCTCCTAGGGGAAGTGATTGATACTCTATAATATCTTGACTGTGAGCCAAAATTTTGTGAAGAGTAGGTGTCAGTTGTTTTTCAGGATACTTTTGAGTCAACAGAGCTACTGTTGCTTTAGTATACTCCCCAAATTTAACAGCGTTCACACCTTCCCTGCAGTTCAAAACATCAAGTATTATTTTCAGCCTGGAAATAACCTCTATGTTTACTCCAGTTATTTGAGCTGTTATCTCTGATTGCTCGAAAAATCTTCTCGAAGTGTTCCCATCATTAGTATTTCTGAATCCCTGCTTTGGTTTGTCTACATCGAGTCCAAGCTGATTACGGAAACACGTTTGTATACTTTCCTTTCTTCTTTTTTGTGCTTCTTTGATCCCAATCGAAAAAAACCTTTTTTACCTAAAATTTTATGATATCGAGCAATAAAAAATAAACATTTAATCCGATTAAAAATTAATACCTACATATAATCACTGAACATTTAATCTCCTTAAGTCAAAAGTAACTGCTAATATTTTATTATGGATATAATATAAACCCTTCAATTTAATTTTTTTATTGCTTACGATTTATATAATATTTATGAAATATCGTATTTTAAAATATTTCCATCATCAAAAACAAAATTCTGGTGAATTCATTCCCCATTTCAGATAATTTTTTGAATTTGAAAAAAAAAATTTTTTGTTCGAAAATTCTGGAACACCCTGCAAATGTAATAAATTTAAAACTCATCATATTGTTAGCCGTGAACATTTTCTTCGAAATAAAAAAAAAATTGTGGTGATATCTCAACTAGTTCAAAAGTTACAGTATTAAACATTTTATTAATTTGCCATTGAAAAACCAGAAAATTGAAAAAAGTGCCTGCCATCGATTAATAAAATCGCTCTAGCTCAGTTGGGCGCAAGTTGGCGCAAATTATTTCTTCAGGATTATATTAAGAAATACTTCAGCTTTCATTATGCGTTGAGTTTTGCTTAATGCTTTTTGAAGCTTTTTTTTCCATGCAATGTAAAGTCAGAAAAAGGTACAAAAAGTGGTGTCCAAACAAAAAAAAAATATATATATATAGACATTTTTTTTTTTTGTAATATTTTTTCCAAACATATATTTTACCGTATTTGTTAATTTCAGAAAGAAAAAACAAAAATTCTTTCCCCACGTTCGTAATATAGCTTCTCAAAGTCAAGGAAAAGAAAAAAAAATTGTTTGTTATTAAAACTGGAAAAAAAAGTTCAACTTTGACCCCCTCTCAAAACCAAACCGTTTGGAAAATTCAAAAAAAACTTCGGTTTCAAGAACTTCAAATATTTGTTAATTCAGCGAAACAACAAATTTTGAATTCTGGAACAACGAAAAAAATGAATTTTGGAATGACTTTAGCCTAAACGGGCCACTGTGCGGCTGCTTTACCTTCCGATAAGACCTCCGAACTTTATCCCTGCTGTTGGCTCTCTCAACATCCTCAATCTGACGCTTATCATGCTCCCTCTTTTTTTCCTGAGGAGCCAGGGTTCCTCTCTCCTACTTTGCTCGTAGAGCTCACGAGCAGCTGTTGTCTGTCTATACAGCTCAGCTTTATATGCCTCCTGCTTGGCTACATGCGCCTGCCTACATTCTTCTTCAAACCTGGGGTTTCGTTTTGGTGGCTGCGTGAAACCCAGTATATTAGATGCGGCATCTCTAACTGCTTTCTGGCAATGTTGCCACTGGTCTTCGATACCTACTTGATGTTGGCGGCATAGAACTTCTTAAGAGGTTACTTGACACTCGAACAAAGAATGGTCTGGCGATCTCTTGTGATTGTAGCCGTCCGACCGACCGACGTCGAATTTTCTTGCAGCATTTCTTTTTTAGGCCTTTTACGGGATATTCGTAGCATCACCTTGGCTACGACGAGGTAGTGGTCCGAGTCAATGTTGGCTCCTCGGAAAGTTCGAACATCTAGAATGCTGGACAAGTGCCTTACGTCGATCGCAATGTGATCAATCTGGTTGAAAGTAAATGCGTATCTACTCTCGTAAAAGAACAAAGGACTTTCAGCGGTTAAACCAATAATACTGCAACACATCCTGGCTTTGATTCTATGTAAAGCAATTTTTTGGGATAAATGGTGTCCAGAAAAAAATATTTTCGATTTCCGGTAAAAAAAAAATCCAATACTGAAGAATCTATTGACAAGTTAGCAAGAGTCTTCCAAACCTTTTACGATCGATAGTGGCTTCTTTAATCTGTAAAGAAGTGCTAGCAAGCGAGCAAACGCACAGCTTCAGAAACGTAGTTTCTTACTTCATGTTTGAAGTGGTGAAACTTAAAGATCTGCAAGCGAAAGACAGATCAGTTTGATTTCGCAAAAGGAATAAGACTGAGAAAGCCTTTAGGCACATGAGATTAGGGAATATTGTATTTGAACTGCAATGGGAACATTTCTTCAAAACTGGTGGTGGCAAACCAAAACCCGTCAAGTAAAGTTCCAGCAATGTTCTTCGCATTTTTTCTTAGAGAAACGAAAACGATATTGATGCTTTACTGGAATAGAGTTGTTGCTGGATCCTGTATACTGATTATGAAGAAAAATGTTCGGCCTTTGCAGGCCTTTGGAAACCGGAACCTGGGCTGGAATCGGCTAAGCTGATAGTTGATAGCCTTAGCCGATTCCGCCCCTGAATCGGTTCGGTTATTTCTATGAAAATTTAAATTTTTTGAGCAAAATTTCAAGGAATAAGCCACTCCTAAAATTTATAGCTTATGATTTGTTGATAGCAAGACTATCATAAAAAGAAAAAAACCTCATTCTATGATTAAGACAAGCTCTGTCTTACTCGAATCGCACAGAAGGAAAACGAAGTGACTACAAATGTAGCGAACATGGAACACCATCATTTCAGCATTCCTCACTAATTCTTAGGTTAATAACTTTTATTTTAATGTGCAAAAAGTTGTAAAGAAAATTTGTTTGTAAAAAAAAAAAAACAATTACTAAGAAAGTGCAATTTGTTATTAAGACATTGAACATAAAATTAAACATAATCACATTGTGTTATGATATTGCATGCCATTAAAATTATTGTTATCATTTTATTTTGTCTTTTTTAATTGCTTGCTGGAGTTGCCAAATGCATTTCCCTTTCCCCATGTGATTTAATAAGTTTTTCATCATTTTCGCGAGCATTTCCCTGTAGACAGATGTAAGTACTTAAATGAATTGGGATTCATGAAGTAATAACAACTTTGTGCATGTTTCGTATGCAAATGCGAATTACTTTCACTTTCCTTCCTTCCATGCGCGAAAAGATAAATCTCTTTTGCTAAACACCGTCGTCGGTTATCTTCCAAACTGCCACTGACTGGGTCTGTCATTATTTGTCAGTGATAATTATTACTTAAAGGGTATTTGCCGACCGCGCAGTTAGCAAGGTATTATACCGCTTAACTACTTCCTAATACCTATGATTTGAACTTAAATTATGAGGCAGTAAACCTGAAACCGACATTTAAGAGCCTTTTAATGGGATTGCAGTCTAGGAAGTAGGACTTCGTTGTAAAAAATGATTTTTAATAGCGAATTGCCATATTTGGCCTCCTTTCCGCATCTATAAACTATCTGTAAGTTGGTGAATAAGGAAACCTGAACTGCAAATCCACTACGGAATTTAATTTTTCGAAAAATGACATTTACCGAAGCTTTACGGAAGTCTTACGGAAGCCAAAGAACCTTATAGAAGCCTTACCGAAAGTTTATCCAAGCTCTGTTAGTGAATGAGGAACCTGAATTGAAAATCCATCACGGAATCTAATTTTTAAAAAAATGACATTTCCCGAAGCTTTACGGAAGTCTTACGGAAACCACAGAATCTTTAAAGAAGCCTTACCGAAACTTTATACGAGCTTGCAAAAAAAAACGAAAAGAAGTTCTTAGAAATTGTACAAAAATATTATCAACAAATACATGCTCCCGAATCAAATTCAACATTTTAAATTACAAAAAATAAATCACTAAAGAAGCGACTACTTTTTTCACAAAAAAGAAAAAAAACATTAACGTCTTTGCCAACACTCACTGGGATCATTCAAAACTGGTCCATAGTTTTTGTTCGGAAGATTTGTCAAATCAACCGTCTGACTAACATATTCGGAGGTTTTCAAATTTGTCGACTTGGCCGTTCGATGACAGCATCCACGTAACAGTCCATCGCAAGTGCCCTGCAACAGACCACCTGTCATCCAACAACCCAAAAAGAACTCACAAGTACCGCCTCGACCTTGGCATTCTAGATCGGTACTCGTGTCAACTGCAAGAATTTTTTGATGATTGTTTTAAAAAATGACGAATGCAAGCAAATGTGGTAAGAGAGTGATGAATGAGAAGCATTACCAAACGAAATGGTGAATAAATAAGAAATTCCTACCTTTCTCCTTGAACGTGCTGGCCGATTGTGCCCCAGTGCCTTCACCACCCATGTCCAGACCAAGTCCATCTAGATCCTGGAGTCCGAATTCATTGCGCACATCCTGAATAGCCGACAATTCGTTCAAACCAAAGTTCTGATCCCTACAAGCACCGAAGAGAAGAGAAAGAATGACGCAAGTAAATATTTCCAAATGAGTATCGAACTTTACCTAAAGGCCACGTTGTCGCTGAAATAAGCTCCATTGCCGCTCGATGCACTCGTCGTTCCGAGATTATCGTTCACTGGGAACACCACTCGGGGAGATCGCGACGACTTGAACGGATAGTAGCGGGACTTCCTCGACCCAGCATAGTCCCCACCACCAATGAACTCACCAAAATCAGGGGTGAATATCTTTGGTGGAGCAAAGGGACGTGCTTGGCCACCATTCCCTCGGTGATCGCGATCACTGTCGCCAAAGAAAATCCCTCTCTGAGGTCGTGGTGCGGCTGCTATGGGCCCATTGATGTCTCCGAACTTTGTGACCTCATCGCGGAAGATCTTCCCGGCGGAGTAGGGCTTCGAGTTGGCACTTAAGCCTGGGAATTCTACGGGATGTCCGTCGAGCGTCTCCTCGCTGTATGGGCGCTCAAAGGACCCGGTGTCAGCTGGGAAAATGGGGTTATCTTCCCGATAGCCCTGTGGATGGAATGGGAAGTCTGTGTTGAGGTTGTAGCTGTTGGGGAATTGGAAGCCTATGCGACGCCCTGACAAGTCATCGAAATCGATCTTGTCTTCGGATTGTTGCGGGGTTGAACTTCGGTCGGTCGCCGCTGACATTTGCTTGTCATTAACATACAATTCTCCATTGAAACCCTCCACCGGGTACTGATGATCATCCACCACCGGTGGTCGGATCTGTCCAAACGAGATGTTTCTCTTGGGAAGGGCTTCGCTAGAGCCACCTTGCATCAGAGGAATGTAGACATAATTCCTCCCAGCTCGAGTCTGGTTCTCAGGGGACTGCTGGAAGACTACTTGTGACCCATCGTCAGATCTCCGTTGGGCACTTCGTCCATTCCGAAAGGCTCCGAACGACTTGACAACACTTCCGTCCGATCGGCGATGAACTCGCGGGAAACTGACGTCATCGATCTTGTGGAAGACATCGAAGGGAGCGTAGAGATTCCTCGCTGTTCGGTGCTGTTGGCCGCGATTTAACGGCTGACGATTGAGACTGATAGCAGTTCGGCTCGAACTGTGACTGTGATCGGCAAGAGAACGGATTTGGCCCGTCCGCACGGGACTGTCAATTGCATTAGTGAGTATTAAACCGGCTACAATAGTTAGGAAACGCCATTTGTTGGATTCTAACATCTTACATTGAGGTCGATTGAGGAATTTGTTAAGTGATTTTGGGGGATTGTCGGTTTTGGTGGGTTTAAATGTTTGATTCAGTTTTTTGCTTCAAAATCTGTGATGTTGCGCAGAAGGTTCATTCGTGCAGAAGAACAACTTCCTCGATGTTCGTCATAGTTCCATGCAACAGCTGATAATGTTGGCGATTAGTGTGACAGGTTTGTGGAATGATCTTGATCTTCTTGTGGAGTTGGCCCTGGCCAAGAGCCGCTGATCGAGTTCAATGGACTTGATTGCTTGTTCGATGATGATAGCACCCAGTTGTTGAGGTGGTGGCAAGTGCGCAAGACTAACGAACGATCGTTTCCACTTGCACTGATTTGTACCTGATCTTGGTGTTGCTGGTTGCTCTTGGTCTTGGTCTTGATTATGGTTATGGGGATATCTCGTGCTGGTGGATGGTAAGTCGTGTTCGCGTTTTGATGTTAAGTGTGTTGATCCTCCTCACCACACGGTATAGTCGTCGTTGTTTG
The DNA here is from genome assembly GCA_943590905.1 of Sphaerophoria taeniata. NCBI lineage: Eukaryota > Metazoa > Arthropoda > Insecta > Diptera > Syrphidae > Sphaerophoria > Sphaerophoria taeniata. The sequence goes on from OX016540.1 coordinate 4,816,654, forward strand.
ATGTTGTTTTTTTGGTTGTCGTTGTCGTAAAGTTGTCGTCAGTTCAGTGAATCAGGTTTTTTTGTTTTTGTGTGTTTGATTTCGTGGTGCAACTACCGATTACACATGCGGAGGTAAAATAGCTATTTTGTTATTGAAATTTTTCGTTGTTACTGGTTGCAAGAGCAAGTAAAGTGCCGATGGAAAGATTTTGTTGGGAGCGATGTTGTTTGATTTAATTGGTGGTTGCTGTTGGTTGAGATGGAAAATTTCACCTCCAGTGCTATCAAATTGCATACAACATTTAGTGACGGTTAGTGAACCCATATATGTGATATGTGATTATTTTTCTTCTGTTTCTGTTGTCCAAATTAGATTTTTTGTTTCTTTGTGGAATCTGGAATCAGAAGAGAAGGAATACTGGTTATCAAAATTGTTTGCTATCAAGTTGAGATTGTAATTTGTAAGATCGCAAAGGTTAATTGTATATTTGTGTAATTGTTTTGAGAATGGGTCAAAGATTTCTACGAGTTTTCATTAAAATTAATTTTGAAATTACCTGTTTGGAATTATCAATTCTATGGATCTTTGGAAATTCTGATTTTTTTTAAATACTTTCGATACTTTCCTTGGTTTAAGGAAACATCATAAACATAACAAAATTAGAAGAAATGTAGTCCAACAAAATAAGGAGGTGTTTTGATGAACCGCATGTACCAGGTCATCAACAAAGTGTGGGAGGAAGAATGCATGCCTTGACTGGTCGATAAGCTCCATATTCCCCATCTACAAAAAAGAAGATCCTATGTCATACAAAAACTACCTAGGCATATCCCTGCTTAATGTTGCATACAAAATCCTATCCAACGTACTGTGTGAGCGTCTCAAAGCGTCCAGGGACACAATAATAGACACTTACCAATGTGGCTTAAGGCCAGGCAGAACAACGATAGACCAAATAGTCTTTCGACTATTGCTGTCCTTACTGTAGTTGCGGGCAAGATCTAAAATTTCTTGTCCCGTTTTTTCCTGAAGGTCAGATAGCTCTTCTAGTCCTTTAGGATATACATCACTATCACCAATTTTCGACATATTTTTTATTATTGGAGTTTACTCCTTTAGAATCGATTCATATATAGACCCCGGTATGGAAAAAATATGGATAGGAAAATCAATCATTGAAAAAAGCGTTACAAAAAATTGACTACTAACGCTTTTTTTAACTCTTAATAACTTTTAACCTACTGGATCGATTTAGATGAAATTTGGTAGTAAGACAGACTAGAATCTGGAGAAGGGCACACGGTGTTTTTTAACGCAATAAAAGGGGTCGAAAAGGTCAGGTTGAAATGTTAGGTCAAAGTTTGTATGGAGGTCGATTAGGTTAGAAGTTTAAAACTCATTTTTATGGCTTTTGACTAAACATAAATAAGTATGACATTCAAAGTTTAAAAAAAAATAACTGAGGGGGGGTAAAAATAGGGGGTGAAAGTTTTAGTGCCACGTCGAATCTATTTTATTGAACAGAGATTTCAACGTAGAACGGTGAAATTTTCACACATGATACAGAATTTCATGATCTTCAATTTATTATATTTTAATTATAACGGTAACTCATTAATATGGCCAATTAAGACATTTTCACATAAATTGGTATATAAGTTTTAATCCTATAGACTGGTTGTTGATATTTCCATATGTCTAATCTACATGAAATAACGGTGATTTTGATACCTCATTTGTAAGGCTACGTTTCGTACAAGCCTCACAATCTCGATTTTAAAATAAATATAATTGCACACAAACGACCTGCTTGGTTCGTACAAAATGACACATCACCTGTGGGAGAATCCCGCTATGGCCAAAATTCGATCGTTGTTTTTCGATTAAAAGCATCCTAGCGTGCGTTCTAATAATCGGATCTTCTAGATTAAGATCTCTTTAGAAGCACAAGGCTTCAGGCTTTAATTCAATGTAGAATTTATCAACATTCAATTCCATTTTGTATGCAATAATGCACGATCAATGTGGACGCATTTGAATTTTCATCATTAATTAATGAAAAGTTGATAAGAAATGTAACTGTTCTGAAAATGTAATGATGCAGTTTTGTAGATTTTTTCATTATTTAAAAAAATGTTTGTAGAAGAAACTACATTGATTCATTTAAAAAAACGTAAGAACGTTTTAAACAAAGTTGTTGACATTCATATTGCTTACCATAAGTATTTAAGTATAATATTTTTTATCAAATTATTATGAATAGATGTATGTATATATGAATTCAATCCTTTGCGTATTATTTATTTTAAGGTAATCAAATCATTCTTATTGAGTGAACTCCAGTCGCGCGTCGGAGCTGACACGTACAATTATTATGACAGATGTTTATATTTATACAGATAATTTTTATTTTTGTTTTAAACGGAGCACTGATTCTACACTCTTTTCTTTTGTTGTTGTTTTTTAAGCATCAACTGATCACTGATTCTATTGTTAACACTCAACCAGAAAACAAGTCTTTTAATCTTGAACCAAATTCCAGTTTCTAATTATTCATTGGCGACCGTGACAGGACACTACTTAAATAATTTAAGTGTACCTGAAGTAGTGAAGTGTAATGCAGTAGAATCAGTGATCAGTTGAAGCTAGCAAGCTCATGTTGTTGTGAATAATAGGCAATGGAATGAGCTTGAATATCTGGAATTCTTGATCATCCGTTAAAGGAATTAACATCTCAAAAACGATTGTTCCAGAAAGTGTCCGCCCTTTGACTGTCATTATCTTGAACATTTCTAAGACCGAAACATTCGGCAACCTCAGCGACAGCAGTATTGTCGGTAGCGTCGGTAGAGAGGCAAAATCAGTTATTAGAAGGTGCATAATTTGTGCGAAATCTACACCTAAATCCATCACCCAGCTGATGGGCAACCTACCATTTGAAAGAGTAGCGCCATCTCGCCTATTTTATTTTACAGGAGTGGACTTCGCAGGGCCCATAAAATCCCATTATAAGGTAAGAGCTAAGACACCTACCAAATCTTACTTAGCAATTTTTGTGTGTTTTTCTACAAAGGCAATCCATATTGAGGTTGTTGGAGATCTCTCCACTGAAGCGTTTATAAATTGTCTCAAGAGATTCATTGGCAGGCGAGGATTATGTCACACTATTTTTTGCGATAATGCGACTAATTTCGTTGGTGCCAATAACCAACTGAAAGAACTGAAAGAAGTAATGCACTCAAAGAAAATGGAAGGGGCTATTCAATCTTCTTGCGTTCAAGTGGGAATTAACTGGAGGTTTATTCCACCCCGTTCACCGCATTTTGGTGGTCTCTGGGAATCTGCGGTAAAGTCAGCCAAGAACTTGTTGGTTCGTCATCTTGGAGAAGCGTCCTTAACATATGAGGAACTCACTACAATCACAATTCAGATCGAAGCTATACTCAATTCGAGACCAATAACGCCGCTCACTTCGGATCCCAACGATTTAGAAGCTCTCACTCCTGGACATTTCTTAATAGGAGCACCACTTCTTTCAATAGCTGAACTCGATATCACTGACAAAAAATTTAGCTCTCTGAATAAGTTTAAACAAATCCAACATGTCCAACAGTCATTTTGGAAAAGATGGTCGCCAATGAATAATTAGCAACTGGAATTTGGTTCAAGATTAAAAGACTTGTTTTCTGGTTGAGTGTTAACAATAGAATGAATTTATTTTAACTTAAATTATGGTCGAGGCTCGAGGTGTGTATGAAAATTGAGAACCTGCGATGCAAGTCAGTGTGCAGTCGACGACTTATTCAAATTTCGGCTGTGAACCTGTTAAATTAGGCGTTCACATCGCAGGTCTCTTTACATTTAACTTGGACAACGGAAATCAAATTAAATTAATAAAAATGAATATGATCTAGTTCATTCGAGTTTGCACAGGACCAACGAATTTCAAGTCATCGACTCCCAAGCTGCTTATGATAGCATCCACCGCCAAAAGCTTATGATGGCGATGACTGAATTCAGAATCCCAAACAAACTGTTCCAGCTGTGCCGCATGACGCTAAAAAATGGGAAACAGCTCATCCGAGTTGTTTCAAACATGCAGGGTTTAGACAAGGAGATGCGTGTCATGTGATTTCCTCACCATCATCCTGTGAGCATGGAAAACACTTTCTTCAACAAATCCACCTAGCTCCTAGGCTATGCGGACGACACATAGACATCATTCGTCGATCCCAGAGGGCTGTGCTTGAGGCCTTCACAGCGATTGCAGAACAGGTGAAACTCGTTGGTTTTGAAGTGAACGAGGACAAAACAAAGTACAGGCTTTCAAAAAACAAAGCGACATCTGTCCACCGCCTAGGATAAAACATCGCTCTTGGTAGCAGCAATTTCGACGTAGTTAAGGAGTTCCCCTACCCTGGAACAAACGACACTTTAGTGGAGACCTAGCAAACAGCTGCAACTTTAGTTTGGTCAAACGACTGAGTTCCAAACTCCCCACCCAAAAGACAAAGTATTTTTGAAGCTTGAAAGGAACTTTATCATTAAAAGTACGTTAAAGCAATCAAAATCAATTTTGAAAAAGATCAGGCCCTAGAATGAATTCTTACGGAACTCCCATGCACATTTATTGATGTTTGTGATGTATGGAAGAACAGATTTTTTATAAAGTTAAAAATAGTAAGAAAATACATAGAAAAAGAAGTGGTCCTAAATGTCAACCCTGGAAAATGGGAAATGAGAAATTGTACTGGGCACTTTCGATGGAAAAATTCTTCGATGGATTTTCGGTCCCGTAAGCGAAGATGACGAATGGAAAAGAACTGTACGAACTGTACCAAGATGTCGATGTAATCCAGAAAGCCAAAAAAAGACGACTACATTGACTCGGCCACATCAAGCGAATGGACGACAACGCTCCAGCCAAGAAAATCCTCTCAACGCAGCCCCTAGCTTGGAGACGAAAGGGAAGACCGAACTTATAACGGTACAAGGACGAAGTGACTGCTGATGCCAGAACGCTTGGTTTTGGCGACTGGAGAATGCATGGTAGGGACCGTACAATATGGATGGCTGCAGTATCTCAAGCTGAGATCCTTCATGGATTGGGAGCCGGTTAAGTAAGTATACCTAGGTAAGTGTATTTATCTTTGAATGTGTTTAGAATTGAAAAGTGCTTACTGGTGTACCCGAAAGACTTTGTTTGAGAAAAAAAGGAAAGCAAGAACTTATAGCAACTGGCATAGCCGATATTTGTCATATTTTTTAACTATAATTGAATGCATTGCAAAATCATTTATTTTACTAGCGCAGCGGCGCGAACAAATGTTCGTCGCCCGAGAATTGGTTTGTTCCATACGCCATTGGCACTTTTTCGAGAAAAACGCATTTAAAGATTCGCGTGCTTAGTACTCTGAAACTGTGCGATAGGATTTTTTTTTTATTTTTTTAAATTGAAGTTAGTCTTATTAAAACTTCACCTACCAATTTTCAAAGTGTTTTGCCTTACCGTTAACAAGATACCTTTATCAGCACAAAAGTCTACTTTTTTGGCTTGTGTCCCACCTCATACATTTTGAAAATGATTTGTTTTTCCATACACGTGGGACACACAAAAATGGATATGGCACAAACCAATTCTCATCAATGCATAATGTGAAAGGCAAGAATGCATGTAGCTGGATGCTAAAATTTTAAAAGAAAATCGATTATATCTTTTTTTTAAACATTTTTCTTAAAAAATAAAAAAAATAAAAAAATTAAAGCAGTTCTACTGCGTTATCACAAAGTTTAGGCGTATAAATCGTATTACTTTTAACAAGCCGAATGCATTTTCAACTACCATTCTTGTAGCTGAATGCAGGTTGTTAAATGCTAGATGTTGGTCCGTAAGTTGGCCGTAGTCCTTGTAAGGTGGAACTATTTTGAAGCAAGGTAGGCTGAATCACCCAACAGAAATGTATTGTTGGACAACAATTGGGCAAAGTAAGAGTGAGCTCTTCTATACAAAGCCGATTTTCGCAAAACACGACTATCGTGTAAAGGTCCTGGCTCGCCAACACAAATGTCAATGAATTTTTTTTTCAGCATCGACGCCCCCTTGCAAAACAATGGTTAAGTTTTGCTTACGATTGTAATAGCACTCTTTGTTTAATTTTGGTGCAGCAATCGTAATATGCGTGCAATCAATGGCACCGATTACACCTCGTAGTTTCTTTTTTGCTTCGAACTGACGGCAGTTTTCAGAGATACGTTCTCCTTGTGGCCACTTTATATACACATCTGCTTTGGAAACAAGCCAGCTGCTTACTCGACCCACAACACCCCAGGCTGAAGATTTTGATACACCGAATAGATTCCTCAATTGCCTTAAAGTGATAGTGTTGCTTATGTACCATACATAGATTAGTACCTCTATTTTTTGCGCCAATACTAGGTTTTCCAGCATAAAACGAAGTTTATGGATTTGAGATGAATTCCGACTGTGAATATTCAACTAAAAATAGTAGGTACAGCAATTCTTAAGGAAGTAATGTACTTGTTAATTGATTTATAGTCAAGCGGTTCAGCCGCAAATGCGACTTGAAATCTTCTTCACCGTATGCATCTATAGTTTCAATGAAGTTTTCACTTTGATTGACCATCTTGCAAAACAAGGGCAGAGTCATTTGAACTTAACCTTCTTCGAAAAAAGTGTTCAAAATTGAATTCATTACCATCTTCATCGCTTGAAGAGTCAAGTAGTTGCCAAGCCAAGCCAGGACTAAATGATTTCATACAATAATCTCAGGATATCTACACAATTGTAATGGATATGGCACAAACCAATACTAAAATTTTGTTTGCGATGATTGTCCCATAAACATAGCATTTCTTTAACACAAGTGCACGTAGGACAAACCAATTCTCAACATTCTTAGGATTTTTTCTATCCCTTGTCACCGTAATATGCACGTGGAACAAAACAATTCTGACAAAAAACTTGACAAATTTTATATGGAAAAAATGTCCCAAACGCCAAAAAATGGTTTATGGCACAAAACAATTCTAGAAAATGTTGATTTTGGTGGATATGGAACAAAATTGATGTTGGATATCTCGGGATTGAAAAGACGTAGCACAAATCTGATCACAGATTTAGAAAGAGCATACAAAATTCCCATAGAATCCATTCCTAACTCGAAAACGACAAAAGTGGCGTATGGAACAAACCAATTCTCGGGCGACGCGTTGTCGTTGGGAAGATCTAGGAAATATATGTTAAATATAAACATTTCTTGTGTAGCTGATGATGTTTCTGTGCTGAATAATCAGAAAATAAAACAGTAAAAAATATATCTCATTTCGTTTTTATAAACACTGAGAAATTTTCTAAAAAAAACGAGAAAGAAATGTCTTAAGGTAACTTGTAGGTTAAAGATATTTAATTCTGAGTCAGTTAAGGATAATATACATAAACCTTATTATCCTTAAGGATGCGCAAAACCAAATTTTTATTAGACTTTGACAAAAAGATGTTTGTCGGGTCAGCTAGTCCTCGATTTTTGTTTTTTACACTTCAAAAGCGATGGGAAAGCAAGAAAATCTCAAGAATTTTTCAAGAAACCTAAAAGAGCTAGAAAAAACATCAAATCGGGGCTGTACCATTTTCTTCATTTACATTTAGGAGTCATGAGAGTGAATAATTCCAGAGGCGAAGAGCTGGTGGGATGGAGTGAGCGGAACGTCCTAGCGCAGACTTCAACATCAACATAATAGCGAAGATAACATCAGACGGACGGGACATACAGAATATGCGACGACCGGCTTATGACAACGCTGCCAGAATGTCAGGGATCCACAATCTATTTCAGACCTGATTTAAAACACCGAATCCGAAGGCTTCATAGTTTGAATACACTAATCACTCAGTCATCTTGGCTGAGGTACGCGCTGCTTCTGAATCAGTGAATTCCGTGACGTTTTTGGGAACTGTGGTCAAGTTAAGTACCTTCTGTTCTGCATCAACTGCTCTGTACAACGCTTGATTTGCCGTCACAGGTCAAGCAGTGAAACGAGTCACTTAAACAAGCTGGAGCACTTGAGATGGAGCTCTCAAGACGTTTGAAAATAAGTTTGAGGAAGTTCTTGATGTACTGGAAGAATTGACGGATTAATCTCAAACTTCCAATACAATATCGGGAGACAGTCTTCTTCTGACAGCCATGATGTCATTCAATTTCCTCACTTTTCTTGGCTTTTGGACTGCAGTGCTACCTGAAGTAGATGACGAACAGGTTTACCTGCAGCAATGAGAAGTCTGCGCTTCAAAAGCTCTATTAGCGGAAAGCAGAGACCTGTTCGTCCAAGCCGCAATCGTCTTTGGTAAGACTCTCTGTGAATACCTCACAATCGAGCTCAAAACGAGAAGAACTCGCAGAAAAAACGCTTGCATGGCGATGAATCCGCAGATACAACTTTGTCTTGGTTGGTTTTGTAATCGTCGCACTGAGATCAATATGGATCCCTTGTGATACCCCGAAGTATTGTAACTCCTGAAAAAGTTTGTTAACCTATGAAATCTATTGTAAAAAAAATTAAAAAAAAAAAGGTAAACATAAGATGGTTGGTTGAGCCATTTAGAGGACTTGAATAAGTTCAGTTGAGGATTGCCTGAGAGATCGATAGTTATTTTGTTTCGTTTAAGAAATAGGTGTTTAAAAACGTTTTCCTAGTTTTGCAGAGTGTTGGACAGTGGCATAGGAAGTGAGCAGTGTTTTCGTGCTCTTCTTCGTTGCCGCAGCCTCTAGGTCAGCTGTGCTAAACCCCATCTTCGTTTTGTGGTAGCTAAGTAGGTTGTGTCCCGTCATCACGCTTTCCGTGTTCGCATCATTTGAGAAGATCATTCTAGAAATGACGACTTGATTACAGCTAAACCAAGAAGTAGCGGACAAGTAGCAAATACGAGTGTGATCTCAGCCATGATTGAGTGGGAGCGTCTTTAGCAGTTTATCACCAGTTCTGAATCAGAGGAAGATATAAGGGGCAAAGGACCACTGGAACTCGCTAACGTTTAGTTGAATTCATTCAATCATATCGAAAACGGCACAATGTTCAAAACGCAATTTCTTTTCAGCAAAACAAAGCCTCTATACAAATGTGATACAATTGAAACTAGAGTTAACAAAAAAGCTGTACCGCAACATCCAACACAGTTTTTGTCCGAGTGAAAAATATCTCGCAACTGAAATGAAGAAATTTCACATCATGAAGTAATTTACCCAGCCAAAGTAATTACCACCAAATGCTTTCAACATTCTTCAAACAACACTATCTACTTTTTTTCTATCACTTCGATTCGAAATAAAATATCACACGCCATCAAGCAAACATTCCTCTAAATCGACCTCATCTCAAGGCCGTTACAAAATCAATCAAAAAAACTAGCAACAACAATGATGCACGACCAACGTGCACAGTAGCCCAACATTCCATTCCGTCATCAGAGCCTCAGCCAACAGAAAAACATTTGCCAAACACAAACATCAACAATCAACATTCGTTGAGCATAATTACGTGAGGGGCTTCCATCATCAGTCAATCTTCTTGTGCGCCTTCGCCACTCCGACGAAGTTGCAGTTGCAACAAAGATTATGTTGATGTTTTGATGGTGTGTTCCATTTAAGTCTTTCTTCTTCGCCATCATCATCGTTTATCGCACCTTTCTTTGGCGGTTCTGGGGATTATTAGTTATTTGTTGAATTGTTTTTGTGTTGGGAGTATTAAACTCGATGATTAAGATCATCAGTGAGCGTAGTTGTGATTGTCGGTTACCGCTCGATTGTGTGGCCATTGCACCAAACTCGAGAGCCATCATCATCACGAAGACGAAGAAGAAACACAGCAAGAAATTGGAGAGAGGAACGAGTTATATGACACTTATGATCGCGTTGGCAGGTTGCTTTTGAAGTACGATATCAATCAATTACGACATCGCTTCGATGCCGTTTCTTCGTTATGATGATCGTCGAGTCGAGTTTGAAATTCCAAAATTGGAGAAGAAACTGTTCGCACGGTAGCCAACAAAGATCGGTATCGAAGCATCTTCGTCTGTGGTGGGATCAGCGCTTCATGGGTGATTGGACTCCGAAACCAAATTAGGATTCAGAGACGTGTGCCTTTCGTTACATCAAAAGTTAAATTTCAAGAAAGAAAAGAAACTTTGAATTTAGCTCTTGAAAAGCTTACGTTTCCAATTACAGCGCACCCAAACTCGTCGCCTTCTTTACAATCACGACCAAAGCTTAATCATTGAACTGCTACCACTTGAGGAACAACCTTAACTCCTAGAGATGAAGCTGCTTCGAACGAAAGTTGTTATGAAATCGATTCGATTCGCGCGTGCTCAAGTATAGGTATCTGCTGCGGCAATTTCTTACACAGAGTGCACTTCCAGTCCACCCCGGAATCATGTGCAACATTGCAACAGAGTAGACAAAAAAAAAAAAAAAACAAATCAAAACCAATCGTCCTCCTTGGAGCCATCGAAGATGATGATGAGTTGTTTATCTTGTGCATCCGAAGTCCGTCCATCCGCGTGAGCTCGAAGAAATCGAAAGTGAGTGCATATCGCGAAACATGAAAAACAGCTTCTTTGCACACGGTCATGTGACACATGTTGCATAGCTACAGTCCGATTCGATTTAATAGATCCCAATGTAGGTCTGAGGTCCCTTAAAGATCTTTTGCAAAATGGCCTTAACTCGTGCCATTCCGACTTCTGTAAAAAACTCAATTCTCGAGATGATTTGTTGTACGAATAGCACAAGCAATCGAAGCACATGCCAGCGACAACATAACGCTGAAAATGCATTTTGAGAAAGTGTGTCGCAGGCACTGGAGTAGAAGATTCGCCTGATTATGTATCGAACTTTGAACACTGTGTGCAGATAACCGGTTGTGATAGTGACAGCGCTGCGAATTATCGAACGCGAGGAGGAGAGTGATTAGTTTTGCTTTGCAGCAGCGAAAAGTTACTGGGTTCCTGCCACCGAGAAGGCCTAAGAACTGGCGTCAAATGGCGATAAATATGTGTTGCGCGAAGCCGTCGTTATCCGAATTGAAGGCCCCAAGGGGGAGGAACGATCCGGCATTAAACTTTGGCTGGTCAGAGATTTGGAGATTACTCGGCAGATCATTCTGGAAGATCTGCGTGTTTTCAAGTCGCTGTGTATTCCTTACTTCCCGCCATATTAGAACATATTTGAGGAGTACATGAAGCTCTACCATCAAGTGACTCGGACTTTTTGGATGGAATCGCCAAGGGAGGTCTAGAAGGTAATGAATACGTTTCTCTGCTCTCCTGGGTGATGAAAACTTATCCAGGAGTCGAACTAATGTCCCATCCCGACCTGAAAGTCAATATTCACTCTCTAATCGGACTCCTGCTGGTATCCTCATCACTTGAAATCCCTCGAAGGCGAATGCCTCAACAACATGTGCAAAAACTATCAGGAATGGATGAGCAACACCCCGCCCGATGAACAAAAACAATACTACCAGAGTTCAGTAACAGTCATCATCTTCTAGATGATTGACCAGCAGTTTCAGGTCATGATCACAATTCACGTTGAACTGACCTTCAAAGTCTGGTCCTGAGCATTCAGTAAGTCGAGATCTTCGGACATAGCTACTTGCAAGGCGTAAACGAACTGAAGGAGCACCACTGCCGCAATCGCGATTAAGTGCAATTCTACACGCACGAGTGTGAAAAACCAAGTCTAACAAATGATCGAACTCGCTCAGAAAATGAAACAGCTCTACTGGCCGAAATCGGGTACCGAACACTACGAAGACTTCGAGAAACTCCTGCAGACCTTCAGAAATATTTGCGATCAGGCTGTGGGGTATCTGCTGGAAGAGTCCTTCACCGACATGGAAGTTCACTTCAATGATACATATCTTCACAGTGAAGTGGCTACAGTCCACCATTTCCGCCACACTCGATGACTACTTCCAGGACTACAATCACCTGCGTCCGGTCAACTTTGAGCTGGTGTTCAATGAGGCACAAAACTTCATCGTGCCTTGTAAGTCAGTTCTTGAACACAAGCTTTCGAGTTGGCATCATAACCAAAAAAATCAAAATTTTTTATAATCGCTGGACATAATTTACCGTCCTCTACTGTACTCCCGAACCAAAACACGTTAAGCACGCATCAAAAGCCGAACGAAACCACAACAACACAAGCGAATGCAAAGTGCAATGAATTTTCAATTTATGTACAAAATACGTTTGATAGCAGATCTCGGAAAATACCCAACCAAACGTGTTACGAACCGATACACAAACCAAATCGAAACTACAACAACAACCGGTCCGGTCAATGGTAGAATGCATATAGCGGTGCGGTGACGGCAGCTGACCAGAGGTATTACGGCACAACAAAAACATTGCAAATAGCATGCTATTCTGCATCATGGTAGTTTAGTTATTTATAACTGCGATACACAAGGCGGCTCATCGACGGCGGCGGCGATCGTCGACTTCAACTTTAAGTGAAATGGAAAGTGAAAACTTTTACTTGGAGTATGGAGTTGCGGAGTGGAGGCTTAACGAAACAATGAAAAACGGCGGCGAAGTACGACATTCGCGTATGGCTCACTGCAGATTTGGATGATGTGCACAGCGGAAATAGAGGCAGGCAAAAAAATTGGCAAAATAAGTCGAAGATGAGGATGTTGTGTTGTGGGCTTCCAGACTGATTTTTTTTTCACTCCGCTGACAAATTGACAATGAACACAGATAACTCCGCAACGATGACAAGCGGATTGTCGAGAGAAACGAGCCGGGATATCAATTGCCATCTAAAGTCATAATCTCTAAAGAGTTGAAAAGTTGAAATCATCATCAGCAGAAATGACTGCCAGTGGCGTAGAGAGATGAACATTAAATTCGTGCCGCTTGTGTTTCCGTATTTTTTAACGTTTCGAGAGAGATGTCAAAAGGTTCAACAAAAATCTAACAACGTGCTTCGGCTTCGTATTGCCAAACGAAACGAACAATGGCTTTTTGTGTAGTTAAGTTTTTTGTTGGCTTGATGTTTAATTCCTTTTTTATTATTTCGATGTTGAGCTTTGACATTGAGAGTTCCGTGATGAAAAAGATCTTAGAGCCTATACTCGTACCCTACCTACCTGTTCGTAGGACTGAGAGAGTAGCTAAAAGAGTTTAGAAATTATTACTTGTATGGGAGTTTAAGTTAGTGGTTAAGTGTGGTGTGTTTATGTTTCGCAGATTTCTCGCGTGATTTTGCGAGTGTTGATGATTTTAGAAAAGCACAGCGAGCTTAGAACTGAATTTCATGACTCTCTGTAAATAGGCCTTTTAGAACGTTTTTTTAATTTTTTTATGACTTTTTTTCGTTTCTCTTTGAATAAGTAGAAATTAATGGTGCGGAAGTTTGTCCTTGACATTTTGAATGGACATTTCGATGTGTTAGCTTGAATTTTAGAAAATATTGTCATGATGAGTCTATTGACCGCTATGTAAATCGGCGGAGGTTTGAAATTAAGAGCTCGGTCCCTAGCTAGCTGTCTCCAGTTTTGCACTCCAAGTTCATTGATGTCGTCTTCCAACTGTGTGCGCTACCTGAGTTCCAGTCTTATTTTCTTTCTACGTCTCTCGAGAATAGTGTTAAAGGCCTTCCGGGCCGGTACATCCGCTCTAAATGACCGAGCCGCATCTGAGCCTCTGGACCTTGACTCTTGTGGCTAGGTCCGTGTCGTTGTACAACCCATAAGGTTCGATGCTGAATCTTCTTCTCCATTCCACAAAAATGCACACGGGGCATCCGATTTTGTCATGGTCAATGCTTCTGCAACATACAGCAGGAGTGGGATGTTGAAGGTGTTGTACAGTTTTACCTTAGTCGCTCGAGAAGCAGCTTTTCCATCACTCAATTGCTTTCTAAGCCCAAAGAAATAGCGATTAGCAAGAGTTATTCTTCGTCTGATCTCGGCGCTGGAGTTTTTGCCCGTGTTTATAGCGGAGCCTAGATAGACAAACTCCTCTACAACCTCGAAGGTGTATGTCTATTGTGACGTTCTGTCCGAGCCGTCGCGTCGGTGTTGGCAAATATTAAGTTTTGCCTTCATTTAACGCTAAGCCCATTTTTGTCACATTCTGTTTCAATTCTCACAAAGGCACCATTGTCATCCGCTGTGTTCATCCCATTATATCAATATCATCGGCGTACGCGTGAAGTTGAACAGACTTTTGGAAGACAGCGCCTTGTCTGAATCCTTTTTTCACGTCGAGAGATTCTGTAAGCTTGTTGTCAACCTTGATGGCGTAAGCGTAGCGTGAATTCTCCATCGTCATTTTCCACAAGCGAACGAGCTTGGCAGGGATGCCAAAACTAGACATACCTTTATACAGTTCCTCTCTGCCATACGCGGCCTTAAAATCGATGAAAAGGAGGTGGGTATCGATTTGGAGTTCATAGGTTTTTTCCAGGATCTGTCAATAAGTGAAAGTTTTGTCGATGGTTGACTTTTTTGTCTGAAGCCACAATGATAAGGACCAATCAGATTGTTGACAAAAGGCTTCAGACGTTCACATATTACGGCAGAGAGGATCTTGTAGGCGATGTTAAGTATGCTGATACCTCTGAAGTTGGCGCAGTTTAGAGGATCTTCCTTCTTCAGGATCGGCCAAGAAATGCTGAGGTTCCATTCATCGGGCATGCATTCATCCGTCCATATCTTACAGATGACTTGGTGCATGCAGCATGCTCCTATCCAGATCGTTGCCTACTGCTTTGAACAGCTCTGCATCTAGACCATCTGCTCCAGCGATCGCTTCTTCTAGCTTGGTTTCACGGAATTGTGTTCGATGAAAGGCTCCTGCTTGACCGCGGGATTTAGTTCGTCATAGCCGTTATATAATCTACAGAAGAGGTTTTTCCAAATTAAGAGCATGCGATTCCACTATGATGTTCCCTTGTTTATCTCTGTAGACATCGGTTCATCCTCTATGACCTTAAGCCAGCTGTTTTACGTTCCTTTAAAACCTCCAAACTTCATTCCTGCAGTTGGCTCTCTCAACATCCTCGATCTGGCGCTTCTCATGTTCCTTCTTTTTTTCGTGAGAAGCCGTCCTTTTTTTTTTGTTCTTCTATCCAGCGCAGCTGTGTATGCCTCCTGCTTGGCTGCATGGGCCTGCCTGCATTCTTCATCAAACAAGGGGTTTCGCTTTGGTGGAGGCGGCATCCACAACTCTGCTTTCTGGCAATTTTGCCCCTGGTCTTCCGTACTTGATGTTGGCGGCATAGGACTTCTTAAGAGGATACTTGACACTCGATCAGAGAAGGATCTGGCAATCTCTTGCTATTGTAGCCGCCCGCCGTCGAATTTTTTGTTTTAGCCGTTGTCGGGATATTCGTGAAATACCTTGGCTCAACGAGGTAGTTGACCGTGTCGATATTGGCTCTTCGGAAAGTTCAAACATTTAGAATGCTGGGCAAGTGCCTTCCGTCGATCGCAATGTGATCAATCTGGTTGACGGTTGATTGATCAGGAGATCTCCATGTTCCTTTATGGGGAAATACGTGCTTGCTTCCACAACATTTCGCCCCGCAGCAAAATCGATCAGCCTGAATCCGTTGCAGGAAATGGGGTCATACAGGATGTGTTTTCCGACTGTTTCACCAAAGATGTCCTCTTTTCCCAGGTTTCCGTTAAAATCTTAAAATCGTCGAGGACAATTTTAGAGCTCGTAGAACTCGTCTTTGGTGTCGTCTTTTTTCTCTTCTGTGGGAATGGGGACATGTGCGCATATGACGCTAATGTTGCCGAATTTAGCCTTGATTCGGATCGTTGTGATTGTGATGCGTTCGCTATCACATTTAAAGCTCAAGACTTTTTGCCTGAGTCTACTTCCCACGACGAATCCGCATCCAAAGGGCCGCTGTTGATGCTCTCGGTAACAATTTCCATTGTAAATGTTGCAGTTTTTCATTCCCCTTTGGTTCCTAAAGGTGTTTAAATTCGTCTTTTAATGCTTTAACAGGATGCAACACAGAGTGAAAAAAGTCACTCGATGGGTAGGCTTACAGTATTGCCATCAAAACTCTTAACTTCAACTCATTGAAAGAGCATTCGAGCTCAAGTCCTCAATCCTGAGAGTACTCCTATTTTGGAATAAATTAAATTTAAAAATTTTCACAAGTGCGTGATCATTACTTCAACTCTAGCGAAGACCAAAATAGTCTCTAACCCTCCAAGATTGAAGAGTTTATTAAGACTTATTTCTCGCAGACAACGAACGAACGATGGTATTAATATTTTTACTTTTTCGCAGAGAAATCATCCACATAACATGAAAATATGAAAAAAATAGATAATAACTTTGATTGCTTTCCCTGCTGTGGCGGATTATGACTTTGAAACTTCTTATAATAAACCACTCAACCTTAAGGTCTCGTCTTCAGCGTCAAAGTGAAGCCATAAAAAGATGGAAAAGAAACTCTCTGACGTCTGACACAAAAAAGACTGAAACCTCCATAATGGCACACTTTTCTCCGCCCATTTCTATTGACATGATGGCAAATCTGTTCATCTTTTGTGTGCAACAATCATACTTTTGCAAGTTCCCATTAACCTTAAAATTGAGTAATTCGATTGCAAGAGATTGTTCTTTGTCTGTCCCAAGCTCTTTGAGTGTCAAAGTATTTCAAAAGATTAACAAACCTTTCAAAATTACAGTCCGAAATTGACATGCTAGAATGAGCTTTTGTGGAAATTGGGAAATCTGTCGACGGATGTCTGACCGACCACAAAATCAACAGTTGATTGCTTAGCAGTTGTCAATCGAAGTTGCCTCCATGGACATCATGGTCATGTTACCAGAACGACCATGTATCACTTATGTGCGATTGGATTTCGAAAAAATTGTAAATTTTGTCTTAAATGTCATGTTCACATTTAATTGAGTTCAAAAAACCATTCACAAGCTTCCAAAAAAAAAAAATCCATTTCGCACGCGATTTTGAGTGATTTTACGACAAAAATCGTAAACATGTTTGTAATTGAAATTGTTTCTCTTTTACAATCTTCATTTTAAACTTTTGGACAGCCAATAGTTTGTGTTCATCCAGCATTCAATTTCCAACGTTTACATCCTAATCACGCTTCGAACGAGCGAGGGAACAACTCTCAACACGCAAAAATATGAAAGAAAGAAAAATGTTTATTTCGTTCGTTTAATTGGATGAAGTGCAATGTTAACAGCGCTGTTTGGAGGATGTTTATTTTGTGCTGCAACATTTTTTTCTGTTTGCAACATTTTGTTTTACTTTTATTGTGTTAACAATAAGTCATTGCACTTGGTAGTTGGACACGGAGAATGGATTGTCGAGTGGATGCGGAGGTGCTTTGTGCATTTCACCATGAAATGGCAAATTAAATACAGTGTTTGGGGAATGTTTATTGGATGTTGTTTTAGTTTCGGTTTTTACCTGTTTTTCAAAGACTTGAAATTCTTTCTTTTTAATGAGAAAGTCTTTGAACCATAGGTGCAGTAAAAAAACATTTTAAATTCCAAATAGAAGTAACTGCTTACAGTCTCATAATTTTTACTGGTTGAAGTCGTGTCTCTCGCTAAATTTTATCACTTAATTGTCAATCTATGGTCATACGTTAGATGATTCCGAAGAGTCTCATAGGAAACTCAAGACTTACCAGTATGAGATAGACATGGGACACCGTCATCGTCAACCATATCCGATAGCAATGAATTATCGATGGCTGTATCATGGCCAGTCGTCTGCTGAGGACGTTTTGTCTGACCGAAGAAGGCTTTTACTCTGATCGGAGACGCAACCGTCTCGTACATACGTCTGACGAAATATACTTAAACACTGATCTTTTACAGGAATCGGTTCACTTTTAATCGTCAATCGCTTTTAGGAACACGATTCCATCTTTTGGAAGCTATTTCGGTTTCCAATCATCGCCGTACATTTGATTCACAGACGGAAAAAAGCAGCCATACACTTGATCACGTGCGTCGTCGGCCGGCTACAATCTGAAGAGATCGCCAGATCCTTCTCTGATGGGATGTCAAGTAACCTCTTAAGAAGTCCTATGCTGCCAACATCAAGTATCGAAGACCAGTGGCAACATTGCCAGAAAGCAGTAAGAGATTCCGTCTCTAATGTCTAATGTGCTAATTTTTACACAGCCACCAAAACGAAACCCCTGGTTTGACGACGAATGCAGGCAGGCCCATGCAGTCAAGCAAGAGGCATATAGATCTGCGCTGCGTAGAAGGACAAAACGAGCAAAAGAGGAGACCGAAACGCCGGCTTCTCGGGAGAAAAACGAGGGAGCATGAAAAGCGTCTGATCGAGGATGTTGAGAGATCCAACAGCAGGAACGAAGTTCGGATAGGTTCTACCAGAAGCTAAAACTGCTGGCTCAAGGTCATCGAGCAAGAACCGATGCTTGCAGAGTTAACAAGGGAACATCATAGTAGAATCACAGTCAATGGTGGGGATTTGGAAAGACCACTTCTGTAGACTGTATTTCGGCTACGACGAATGAAATCCCGCCGTCAGGCAGTAGTCATTCATCGGACACGATGATAGCCAGCAATTTTGTGAACCCGACCTAGAAGGAGTGAAAACGGCAATAACACGGCTGAAATCTAACAAAATCGCTGGAGCAGATGGTCTAGCTGCCGGGCTGTTCAAAGCAGCAGGTGACGATCTAGATAGAAGCATGCACCAAATCATCTGTAAGATATGGACGGATGAATGCATGCCCGATGAATGGAACCTCAGCATTGTTTGTCCGATCCTGAAGGAGGGAGATCCTCTAAACTACGCCAACTACAAAGGAATCAGCCTACTTAACATCGCCTGTAAGATCCTTTCGCCGAAATATGTGAACGTCTGAAGCCTTTCGTCAACAATCTGATTGGTCGTTATCAATGTGGCTTCAGACCGGTAAGGTCAACCGTCGACCAAATTTTCACTTTGCGGCAGATCCTGAAGAAATCCTATGAACTCCTAATATACACACCACCTTTTCACCGATTTTAAGGCATCTACAGAGACGAACTGTATAAAACTATGTTTAGTTTTGGCGTCCCTTTTAAGCTCGTTCGCTTGTGCAAAAGGACGATGTAGAACTCACGCTGTGTGATCAAGGTTGGCAACGAGCTTACGGAATCTTTCGACGTCAAAAAAGGATTCAGACAAGGCGATGCACTGTCATGCGATTTATTTACCATCGTTCTTGAGAAGATAGTGCAAAACTCCACCGTCGGCGTCGTCAACACCAGAGGCAGTATCTTCCGATAGTCTGTTCAACTAATGGGAAGAACACAGCGTGATGTCAATGGCGCCTTTGTGAGAACTGAGACAGAAGCGGCAAAAATGGGTTTAGCGGTAAATGAGGGCAAAACGAAGTATGTGCTGTCTTCGAGGAAGGACACCCAACACCAACGCACGGCTCGGACAGAACGTTACAATAGACGCATACAATTTCGAGGTAGTAGAAAAGGCTCTGCTATTAACACGGACAATAACACCAGCGCCGAGATCAGACGAAGAATAACTCTTGCTTATCGCTGCCGCTGGTTCTTTGGGCTAAGAAAGCAATTGAGTGGAAAGCCCTCTCTCGAGCAAATAAGGTTAAATTGTGTAAAGCCCTTATTGCCCCAGTCTTCGGGTCATATTCGTCCCCGCTATGAATCAATAGCGAACTTTACGGGTTGTACAACGACATGAACCTAGCCAGTAGAGTCAAGGTCCATGTCGGTCATTTAGAGCGGATGGACACCAATGCCCCGGCACGGAAAGCTTTCGACACTATTCCCGAGGGACGTAGAAGAAGATGAAGATCACGACTCAGGTGGCGCACCCAAGTGGAAGAGGAGCGCAAAACTGGAGACAGCTAGCTAGAGACCGAGCTGGCTGGCGAAGACTCTTGATTGAGGCCCAAGTCCACAATGGACTGTATTAGTGTATTGCCACCTTAAGTAAGTAAGTAAGTAAGGAACCAAAGGAGTTGCTGAAGAAGGACTGAACCGTTTCGTTTATTCAAAAACCCCAACTCTGGACAACCTCCTTTGCGACTTGAGTGGAGATAATTTAAAAATTTATCAAAAATTTGCAAAATTTAACCTCCATAGAACTTTCGTTTTCTGATGAAAAAAAAAAATGTTACCACATCAACAATAGAAATTTAAAAGCGAAAATAATTCCATTTATTTTCTCACTTAAAATTGTTTAAGCTCCATGAAATAATCCTACTCATTTCATTATACAAAAAGGGAAACAAAAATATGAAGGCAGTCAAGTTTCCAAATTTGCTCTCCCTAATCACATAATGCGTAGTGGCTCTGTTCAACTGGTGCAATTTAGTTTCTTAAGGAAATTATTACATAAAACAATTTTCAAACGCAATGAAAACGAAAGTTGAAACACCAAAAATGGCGCCAAAGCCAAAATTAACGAATTACAATAAACACTCTAAAGCTGCTTAGCGACTCAAGTGCGAAACTTTTAAGTGAACAATCATACAAGCAATAATAATAAAATTAAAATGCCCTTCAACTTTGTAATTCGTTACCCTTACAATTTGAACAAAATCACTAGTTGTTCATTTCTGGGTGTCGTAAGTCTGTAATGCATCAAACACTATCATCATTTGAGCAGCATTTTTGGGCTTTTTTTCTGTTTTCTGCTATGATTATTGTGACAATTTCAAGAGTTAATGATTGAAATAGAGTTTAGTCTTTCAAAATTCTTCTTTAAATTGATTATTTCAGTACAATAAAAGGAAAAATCAAAAACAAGTTCGTGCATCAGCTCTTTCGTTTTTCTGATTGTTTTCTTGTTTTATCAAAATTTGATGAGAATTTATGAGTTTAATGGAGGAAAATGACTTGAATTAATAATATTCATTCAATTACTTATTCAATTGACTCATTTCCTTCCACGGACAGCAGCTAACAGCGGCTGACATTGTCCTAATTAAATAACGAGCAACCGCCAATCTTTGTATGCTAATATGTTCAGAGACAAAAAAACAAAAACTCCATTCGAATGTAAATGAAACTTTCCAAAATAATTTATTGTCTCATTTATTGTGATTAACACAAATACCTTCCGTTTTGACACCAAAAAACAACTACATTACATCAAAACAAGAAGATCTTGAAAATTATGCAAGCATCACATCACAACAGCAGCTTCCAGACAGATTGGTCTTGATCCTGTTTATAAGCATCTGTCATATTTTAATAAGCACCAACAAAACAACAGAGTGAACTTATCTCGACATCAATCTCAAAACAAAATATTGCGTAAGAAGAGAAATTTCCATTCCATCCGCATATTGCAGCATAAGTCTGACGCATATGCTGCTGTTGTGGCTTTGCACAAGCAAAAGAAGTAAGCAAGCGAAAAAAAAAAACAAAAAAACAAAAAAAAAATTAAAATTTAAGAAAACCCAAAAGTAAGAAGAGGCCTGCTCTTCAGCCGGAAATAAGCCAAACCAAGCCAATATACACAGACAGAATCGACTCATGTCTGCGATGGTGGTGGCTCGCAGCACTTTTCGATTGAAAGCATAAGTTGCTTTTTACCTTCAGGAAGGTTACGACTTACAAGAAACACAAAACACAGACTCCGCCAACGGCCATGTAGATATGCAGACTTTTCGATTACGTAACGTATGCCAACTTGAAAATAAAATTGACAAACAAAAAATACGTTACAACATCGATACATCTTGTTTTTTTGGTAAATAATTCGTCATCCGGAAAAAATCGTCAAACTGTTGTTGGCAGTTGATTGCCAAGAGCCAGACTGCTGGCCACACCATCAGCAACACACCGGTTGAGTGCATTATTGCGATTGATTGTGTAAGAATGAAATGACAGCAATGACGAATGAAAAGAAAGAAGGAATGGATGAGGCACTTTAAATGCGTTTTGAATTGTTTAAACGAAAATTTACAGTCGTGTGTTGAGCAGTCGCTTGCATGATGATTATGATGATGTTGTTCCACTTTTTCTTGTTGTTACCATTTAACTGTAATAATTTTGATTATGCAAATTGTGAAAAAAATTTCCATCGGGCATTAATTTCAGAAAAAAGTCTGTGATTTTATAGATCGGGAAAACTCAATTTCTTGTTGTCAGTAAAACCACTTCTTTGGACTGTATTTTTGAAAGGAGGAGGTGCACCAGGTCATCAACAAAGTGTGGGAGGAAGAATACATTCCCACTGACTGGTCGATGAGCTCCATATGCCCCATCTACAAAAAAGGCGATCCTATGTCATTCAAAAACTACTGAGGCATATCCCTGCTCCTATCCAACGTACAGTGTGAGTGTCTTAAACCGTTCTGCAACACAAAAATCGGCACGTACCAGTGTGGCCTTAGACCCAGGCAGAACAACGATAAACATAATATTCACACTGAGGCAAATCCTGGAAAAGACCAACGAATTTCAAGTCGAAAGCCACCATCTTTTCATCGACTCCAAAGCCGCTCATGATTTCAACCACCACCAAAAGCTTATGATGGCGATGTCTGAATTCGGGATGCAGAACAAACTGATCCAGCTGTGCCGCATGACACTAAATCATACGCAGTCCAGTGTGCGAATGGGTAACAGCTCATCCGAGTTGTTTCAAACATGCGCAGGGTTTAGCCAAGGAGATGCGCTGTCATGTGATTTCTTCAACACGGTCCTGGAACAGATAGTGCGCAAGGCAGGTGAGAGCACTGTATTCAACAAATTCACCTAGCACCTAGGCTATGCTGACGACATAGACTTCATCGGTCGATCCAAGACAGCTATGCTTGAGGCCTTCACAGCGATTGAAGAACAAGCGAAACTCGTTGGTCTTGAATGAGGACAAAACAAAGTACATGCTATCAACAAACAAAACAACATCTATCCACCGACTAGGACAAAACGTCACTGTTGGTAGCAGAGCAGCAATTTCGAGGTAGTTACGGAGTTCGCGTACCTTAGAACAAACATCAATTACACAAACGATACTTTAGTGGAGATCCGACGAAGAATTACCCTAGCGAACCGCTGCTATACTTCGGTTTGCCAAAACAACTGCGGGTTCAAAACTACTCACTCGAAAGACAAAGTGTCCGCTAAAAAAGAAGGGGAACTGATACTGGACACTTTCGAAAGAAAAATTCTTCGACGGATTTCCGGTCCCGTATGAGACGGACGATGGCAAATGGAGAAGAAAACTCAACCACCAGTCCAGAAAGCCAAGAAAAGACGACTACATTGACTCCGCCACATCGAGCGATTGGACGACAACGCTCCAGCCAAGAAGGTCTTCTATTCGCTGCCCTCAGTTTCAAACGATCAGGAAGACCGAACCTACGGTACAAGGACAAATAAGTGACTGTGGATGCCAGAGCGCTTGGTTTTGGCTACTGGAGATTGCAAGCGAGGGACCGTTCCCAATAATGGAAGGCTGCAGTATCTCAGGCTGAGATCCTTCATGTGCATATAACATTATTAATTTTAATATAACAGGAGAAAATAAGAAAAACGAAAGAGCTGATGCAAGAACTTGATTTTTTGATTTTTCCTTTTATTGTACTGAAATAATCCATTTAAAAGAAGTATTTTGAAGGAGTTTACTATTTTACTCTATTTCAGTCATTTAAACTTGAAATTGTTACAAAAATCATAGCAGAAACACACAAAAAACCCAAGAATGCTGCTCAAAGGGGGACAATGTTTGGTGCTTACCAAATTCAAAACCAACAACTAACAGAGAATGAAAGAGAGCTGAAACCAAAAAAAGGGTTCTTAGTCTCTTTTAAGATCAAACCCCTTCAAAAATCATCCAAACAAACATCCCTGTTTAAAACAAAAGAGTTGAACAGCGAACTTTAAAAAAAAATATCAAAACAGTTTGAAGCATTCTTGCAATCGTCAATGGTGATGGGAATAGTTAAATCCTTACAATTATTGTAGCAAAATATCAAATTTTAAAATTTCGCCAATTCTATTGAAACAGCTAGGTGTCGAGTGTGAAAAAGAAGTCTTCGAACCTGTTTGATGTCTTTTTTAAGGCTTTCAATGGCGTTGAAGCCACAGAAATGCTTACATTATTTGCACTTACTTTTTTAAGATTCAGCAATCTATCCAAAAATGATATCCAATTCGAAGAAGGTGTATCACATAGTTCTCAAAAATCCACTGTTGATAAAATGAACAAAAATCCGCTCAATTGGCAACACGTTAGATCTCGATTCTCACAACACTCTCGATTTTAAATAATTCCATTTGTTTTGCAAAATACAATTTTATGTTTCTCTCCTTTCAAGCCAGAACAAAGGCAATCCCACACTCCTTTTCTCCACACACCTGGTTGCTCCAGAAAATTTAAATTAAAACAAACAAGATACTATTACTTTGACATACAAGACAAAAGCCACGACTGGTTAAAACTAAACAAAAAAGAAGCGCACACCTCCGGTTAAGACAATGAGGAATAAAATAAACTACAAACTGACAAAAACGCGAGCACTTTCTCTTTTCTAGGCCAAGATTTCAAAAAGCCTTACGAACACAAAAAATGTTTTTGCATACAACAAATCGAAAAAAAACAACCGAAACAAGACCGTGTTTAACACTTTCTGCAAAAATCGATTTTTTTTCGTCTGTCTCCTGCTTGCGATGGTTGAAATCGAACCAAATTCGAACGCTGATTATCCTTATTCAAGAGCGTGTGAAAAAATCGCAATTCACCACGCTTCGATCACGAAATGTATTTTTTCGGATTTAAATTTTTATACGAAGGAACAAAACGGAGGAGAGAAAATAACGACACGAAAAACATTCGACCTTCTTGAGTAAAAGCTCAAAGAAGTCTGACATGAATGTGGAGCCGATCGCGAAAGACTAAAAGTCGGCTTGGTTGGGAAAAAATTGTTTGCCATCTTACAGCAGCGAACAATCTGTTACATGGGGGCTTTGTTGATGTTGTTTCTTTGTTGTTGTCTGTGTGTGCGACGAAACGACAAACAGACAGTCACTACTGTGAGTTTGTTATTTTTTTGGGGGGTTTGTTTTTTTTCTCTCTCATTCGGTGTGATTTGAAGTTTCGTAAATCAACGTGACATTTGGTCAGTTCGATCCAACACTCACAAACAAACAGCTGCTGGCTACTTGGTTAAATGTTTGATTAGATTTGCACAAGTCGTCCGAATGCTCGTGTGGCGTCATGAAAAACAATAATTTGCATTGATTGGGTTATCGATCTAGTGGATTTTCCAGTGCTGCCTTGTTGCTCGTTTTCCGCTAATCTAATGGTCAATATTTGCCCACCATCCACCTCTTTGCTTTAATTCCGATCGCAATGCTGCGATCGTGTGGATGAAAGTGAAAGGAAAAAAGATGATTTAGCTGTTTGAAAGCGATGCAAAGATGCTCGAGAAACTCATGTTGTTTTTTTTTATGAATTTGAATAATCAGAGTTTTTGCACTTTGAACATTTTAAGACATAGGAAGTATTAACGAATTTTTGCGGTTTCGTATAGACAAGACTATAAATGGATCTTCTGCCAATTTTTGGAGAAGGTGGATCTATTCTTACGTGAACAGTGGAAAACGAATTAGTTCCGTGTTCCAAAAATAAAAGCAAATTATATTAAAAACACATTTGCATAGAGAAGACCAAAAATTAAATTAGATAAAATGAGAAATGAAGTAAAACAAAAGAGTTGAATAACGAACTTGGTTATGAGGTTTTTGTCTTACATTTCTCTCCTTAAATAATTGATTGTTGTGTTTTTTGTGGAAAGTTTCTAGAGTGACATGATGTCGGTGAATAATTAATTTTTTAAACAATTGAGAACGAAATTTTGATTGAATTATTAATTGGGAGATTTTGGGTAAAATTCTGTCAAGGTGATTTCTTTTCAGTTTGTCATTAAGTTAGGTCTCTTTTGCTCTGAAAATTCAATGAATCACAAAGGGCAAAATGATTGGGGTTTTCTGATATATTTAAATTTAACTAAAGTGTCCTTGAATTTGAGATTAAATTTGGCTTCGTCATGAAGTCTGTTGTTATTTGGGCGTGGAGCTGGTGTTGAAATATTACTAATGCACAGTTTTGGATGAGTTTTTAATCATTTAAAAATGTTAACTTGTGCTAATCCGTTAAGGAAATTTCACGAAAAACTACTTACGCTTAAAGGTGCCTTAATTAGAATCAAGTCTTTTATGGACATGGCATATTTCTATTTACCTTGAATTTTGCTTTATTGTTTGTTTTAATTTTTAACTAATTTGGAGTTAAATTTATTCTTAATTAATGTAAATTGGTTCTTGGTTACATTCTTTCCTACCTTAACTCAAAATTAACAAACTCCGTAGGCGTCCACACTAGCTTTCAACTAGCATCGATGTCCATGTGTCCCTTGTCAGGGTCCTTCTTAAGAAAGTTGACATAATCTCTTCCCTTGATTTAGGATGCTAAAGTCTCTCAATGTGCTGCCCAATTTCGTCTCTTAAAATGGGGGTCAGGTGCGTATCAACCTCACTTACCAATTGCATTCACAGGTGGCCTGCTTTACAAACTATTTTTAACCCACCGAACACTTCTACGCCAGCAAACACTCTGAGCCTGAGACACTGCTGCCTCCCATCGGATACCGTCCCACGCACGCTCTCTCCAGTCACCAAAACCAAGCGCTCTGGCATCCGCACCGCGCTCACTTGGTGCTTGTACCGTAGGTTCGGTCTTGTCGTCTCGAGCCTGGGGGCTGGGAAGAGAAGATTTTCTTCCCTGGAGCGTTGTAATGTAGTCGTATTATCTTGGCTTTCTGGACTACATCCACAGCTCGTAGAGTTCCCGGTTGAACCTTCTTCTCCATTCGCCTTCATCGCATACGGGACCAAAAATCCGTCGAAGAATTTTTCTTTCCAAAGTACCCAGTATCAATTATCCTTTTTTACTTATCGTCCAACACTCGGTGCCATAGAGTAGGAGTGGTAAAATTAAAGTTTTGTATAGCAGACACTTTGTCTTTCGAGTGAGGAGTTTTGAACCCAATTGTTTGGCCAAACCAAAGTAGCAGCGGTTCGCTAGGGTAATTCTTCGTCGGATCCCCATTAAGGTGTCGTTTGTGGGATTGATGTTTGTTCCAAAGTAGGTGAACTCCTACTGATTCTATCCATCGTATTCTCTGGATCGCTGTAATGTCTGCCTTATACTGCTTGAGAACAGATTCAAGATTTTGGGTTGCACCTGGATCCTGGAGTGTAGAGTGTTCTCACATTCCAGTTAGAATCTCTCAATGCGTTGTCCGTTGTCGTTCCGGGTCTGGTTGCAATATGAGGAAGGTCATTATCCGAAGCTCTGCCTGTCTCTCTCATAACTTTCAAGTTTCTTACTGTGGAGGGGTCGTAAGCCCCTCGCACTAACCTCCAAATTTGTAGGGCCGTTTCTTAAGTGCTTCTGTTTCTCCGTTTTGCACTCGCGCTTACAAGTTTTGCAAAGTTATATCCAGTGATATAACCAGTACCCGGTGGTTACCACTTGGAGGTAAATTAAGCACTTGGCGTGTAGAAAATGATACAAATATGCCCCCAGATCCTACAACACCCAACAATCAGTGCAAACACATTAAGAAATAATCAAAATACAAGCAAAAGACCGCGTAATGATTTTCACTCAGATTGAAAATCAAAAACGCCCTCAAACCCATAACTCAAGATGACTATCACCCAAATAATTTGAATTACACAAAACGCCGCACACAAAAACCAACTAATAAATTTAAGAAGATTATTTCAATCACGAATGTGGATCAATTTCTTTGACAACCCACATCGGAACCGCGTCTCAAAGATGTTCCTCTTACGCAAATCTAGATCTCAAAATTACTTTATTATTTCAATCTTCCCAAAATAGCTATCAACCTAAAGTAGAGCTTACTTAAATCACAGTTTAAATTGTATAGTGAAAGCGAAACGTGACACGATCGGTATCACTCCCAGATTGTAATTGACATTTTTATTAATATCGCGTTTTGAATTTTTGGCAATTGCCAGCGAATGAGAGCACCAAAAGGAGAGATAGTTACAAGGGCTATAAGCACACCGCGCCGGTTGGCACACCTACCTTCCTCATTGATACCCCGGCTATTCGATTGGACCGATCGATGGTCTTGAGAATAACTTAAAGCCAAAGCCTTGATCATGATTTTGAAAGCTAGAAGGACAAAGCGGCTTATGGCCTATTCTTTGTCTGATATTAAATACCTCTTAGGAACTATAATTGCCTGCCATAAACACTCACTCAAAAATGCGAATGTCACAACAAGAAACAAAAAAATTATGAACTTCATGCTAACTTACTATCACGTCGTCGATTAATATTACGACATCTTTGGCATAAGGTGAGTGTGGATTCAAAAAAGCAACAAAAAATTGATTTAATTTGATTACACAAACCATTAAGCTGCGAGCAACTGCGATTTCGTCTTCCTCTTTCGGATTTGAATCGATGATGATGACGACGACGAGCTGCCAAAGATATCGTTATACAATAAACTGACAAATTCGTGACCTGACTTCTTTGACAAAACAAAAATGCTGCTTTGCTTTGTTACATTTGGCTTAGCTCGTTGTGTATGGAAATCACATAAAAGTGTCACTGGATCAAGTGTTTAGAGGCTTGAAAGAGTTCGACGATAATCGATTCAGACGAGCTTATAAACTCAGTCGCAGCCTGATGAGTGAAGAAGGGCTGTGGAGTGGGATAGGCTGATGGATTATTGTCATTAAAAGGCGGAATACGGACGTGATTTGACTGTTTAGCGTCAATTAAAATATATTGACCCACTTAGCGAAAGTGGAAGTGAAATATAAACAAACAAACAGTCAAATATTGTATCATCGAGGTTTTTCGAATAAAATTTTGTAACACTGCAAGCATCGAATCGAAGAAGCGAGCTTTCCTGGTTCGATAACTGGCAATGAAAACAAATGAATTTTGCATGTCTTGCGATGATTTGTGTTTCGACATGGATCATGTAGTTATTGGGGTTTGTGCAATGAATTTTGAAGATCATGAACGATTAGTGTTGCCTGAAATTAGTTAATTGACAATTTTTAAAGGCTTTACATCATCTTTAAACGTTGTATGGAAAAGAGAAGTTAGTTAGGGACCGAGCTGGCACAATGGTGGAACCCTGTGGGACTCCATACTAAATATAAGCATGAAATTCGAATTTTAAATCCCAAAGCAACTCTCTCTGGGCTCTGGCTGAGACAAGAAGAAATAAGTGTCGCTGTGTGAGTAGTAAAAAGTCCCTGCGAAGGAAAAATAGAGCATCCGCAGTTTCTCAGTATAAAGATCATAGAAGAGGTATTATCTAGAGTCGCAACTCGTTCTCTTTTTTTAAAATCACCGTCCAAAAAATTTTGTGTGAGGATCTCAATTTACTCTCTTTTCTTGTGTCCGTGAATCTGTGTAAGTCCATACCTATCAATGCAAATGTATTGGTTCGGCTTCCCATTTGAAATGCATTGAGAAACCTACACATTGGGGGAACTGCAGGGCCAGGATCCAGCGCCTCGCTGGGGTCTCCAACCCACATGGTGACGTCGGCGTCGTCTACCTCGACGATATCCTCACTCAGGGAGGGGCCAACTTCCTGACTCTGCAGAATCTTTATGGAGACACTTTTGATGCCGAACCTCAGCTTGCACTGCTTCCAGAGCTTTGCGGCCTGCCTCGCAGATCCTCAGAAGATAGACCGCGCTATTCTTGCGCGGTTCCTCTGTTTTGATGACTGCCCAGTCATTCATCGGAATCTGCGGATTCAGCCGTGGAAGGCTCCTAATTAGCTCCGCTCCTGTTGGGTTCATACTCATGAGCGGCAACAAGATGCGAGCCAACGGTTTTCTAGGAACATCCCTGGCTGGAATTAGCTTGAGCTTCAAGCCCTTCCAGTCGTTGCTAATCTTAGCAACTCCTTTGCCAAGGACATCCCTCGAAAAATCATCCGCGCACCTTATCACTATGTAACCCCTGAGCGTTTCGCATTTAGCGACCTTTTCTTTTGCTGAGATGGTGTATTGGAATTCTAATTCCAAGAGCTTGGCCTCGATTGAGTTCCACACTGATATCAGAGCTCTGGTTGTCTGTGGAGAGCTCATCTACAATCGCCACCTGGAGGTTATCTCTGACGACTTCGCTCAAGGCGCGCGGTTGCGCTGTCACTCTCGGAATCTTTTTCTTGCTGCTGCCACCAAGCTTGGTTCTCTTTTGAGGTTGGTTCTCCTCCTCCAGACCCCTGTTCCTCTTGGTGGTCTTTTCTATTTTCTTGGGTACCGCAGTCTTCTCCCGACTATTGAATTCTTCAACAATTTTTTGATATTTTATTTTGTCGGCAGCATCACGCTCATGTATCTTTCCGGCTTTTCATTCTCGGCAATCTTGCCAAGAATGAAAGCGGCCTCCTGAACTTGATCCTGAGCTGATCCGCGGGAGAGTGCTTGTAGGGCTTGGTAGCGTTGCTCTGGTGAGCCTTGCTACTTGAAAGTATGGGGTATGCTGAAGACAGGGGTACTAGTACCTCCCGTCCGTGTTACCTCTAAGTGTAGCCTGCTCTGAGGTGCTAGCGTCTATAGCTTCCCCTGAGCTACCTACAGTTTTATCGTAGCTGGAAGCCAGGAGTTCATCCTCGGACTCGATGGATGGAAGTTTAAACACATAAATTGGACGAAGACATGATGAAGGGGTTTGATTTGATTCCCACGAGTAACACGGAAAAGAAGGTCACCCTCGCCAGAGCCGCATACCGTTACCCACCGCAAGCCTCCGGCTGAGTTCGTTCATGGTTGATTTATCCCTCAACCTTTAATTCTTGGGCACGGATTTACTAGCTCACACCACAACTGAAACTAGGAACCTTGGATCTTTGGTGAGAGAGGATTTCTGAGAGTTGTGCTATAAATGAAGTCAGAACCACACAGCGATCCAATCTGACCTTAGCTATCACCGTCTGACACCTACAGACCAAAACTGGTGACATTGTCCGCCCGGCACCCACTATGATGGTTCGATCAAGGATTTTCGTTTTAGGGGAGATCCGAAGAAGAATTAGCCTAGCGAACCGCTGCTACGAGGGATGCATGCGAGGGATCGATGCAAGGCTGCAGTGTCTCAGGCTTAGATCCTTCATGAATTGTGAGCCCGTTAAGTAAGTAAGAAATGTAGTTCTGCCACTCCCCCGTTCTTTATGCTACATCGAACAGTTTTCTTACCTTGGATCTAAGTTCTAACATAACTTTATTCCACCATCGAACATATTTTTGACATTTTAGTGGTTTTTATGGGGCAGCTGAGTTCGACTGCCTCAGTGATTGCTAAACTCAGTTCATAAACCATATGATCCAATTCTAGATGACTTTTAGTCGTTCTTGCGGGCCCAATTCCAACAAGACTAGTCCTGATAGCATTGTTGTAGAAATCCCAGTTGGTGTCCCTGAGATTCTTTCCAGAGGTGGTCCCTGTAAGACGGCATTTAATGGAGAACCACATCCTAAGTGACACTACCTCTCCCAGGTTTTTTCTGTTTTATCACTCAATTTAAGTTTATTTAATTTTTCTTGAAAGAGCAAAGTGCTTTTCAAACATATTTCATCTAAGAAAGTCCACGGAAACTCTCAAGTACAGACACTAAGTTCACTTTCCCCAGCTTCCTCACTTAATTACAAAGTAAGCCACTTCCCATTTCTCTCATTTTTAAGTCTTTTCTTTATCCTGCAACGACAACCTCCTAATTGAGGATAAATTATCTTCATACCTTTACTCAAAGCGCACCCAATCACCATTAGATCTTAATTTTATATCAAAACTTATCGTTTCAACAAATTGCAAAAAAGTTGCAAAATCATATGCGGAAGCAGCCAGCACAGCAAACCGATTCGCTAAGAGAGTGAAAACACTTTTAAGAAACGCCAATTAAGACCGTAAACTATTAATACTCACCATAAAAGTAAAATTTCCATTTTTAATTCGCTCATAAATTTATTTTGGCTAAGCGCCAAAACAGTCAAAACAAAAATACAAAATTTGTTTGGTGTTGCTGGACGTAAATATGTATGGATGGTCTTAACTATCATCGTTTTATTGTTTTGAAGTGAGAAACAAGACAAAAAATTATTCAAAACCTTTTATGAACCTCGTTATCATAACACAGATTCTCTGGCTCTTGAATTTCATAAAATCCCATTAACACCTTAAAACACATTTTCTCCTTCTCCTCGAGTGACGTTATCAAGTAAATCATATTCACAAAAATTATGATTTCTACAAACTATCATCTTCAGTTAAGTCAGAGATGTTAATCGGACAAACTGCAGCTCTAGGAAGGGGGAATTCCCATACTTGGCAGCAGCTATTTTCCATATACTCGACTTGCCTCAACAGGAAGTTATCAAGATGCAGCAGGCAGCTCAAAAGGTAACCACAATCAAGAAACGTCTTTTTTGAAGACAAAATAAATCATTTGTATCTTTTACTTCCATTGTATCTGAATTTTCATCTTTTTTTCCATGTCTTCGAATATCTCTCCTCTTGTTGAGGTTTTTTTTTTTGACAAAAGAGAAATGAAGATGATGATCTCAGATAGAGGATCTCCATCATTAAAAACTTAAATTTGCATTACATAAACAATAGAAAAGAAATTTGTGTGCGTTTTGCATAAAACATCACTCTTCCCTAGAAATCTATAAAAATCCTCAAAGTCAAAGGAACTGCGGATTCGTGCGACCAACCAACGACGCCGCCGCAGACAAGTCGATCTATAACAAAAGCTTAAACTTGAACTAAACCTTGAATGAGCAAATAATGATACTTTTAAAATAGCTCTGTGTTGTACAGTTTGCTGGACAGAAGGGAAGGGGTTGAATTTTATTTTCACTTTCTTTTTCATCGAGTGGAGGTGGCATGGAAGTGGTTGGTCGATTGTGACGATTATGTTTATGCAACAAAACGTACTCTCGCATTTGCGACTCTCTGTCTAATGAAAAGTGTCCCGCAATGAAATGGAAACGCAAGAAATCATTATACTCAGAAAGTTTCGCTCGACAAACGCTCAAGAAAATGCAAAAAAAATCAACTCTGTATGTAGATGAGTTTTTTTTTTCTTCGCATTCAACTTCATTTGGGGGAAGCAGGAGTCATGTTTGTTGTTGTGCATTTATTGCCTGGTACCGAAGCCCCCTTGTACTGTGCTGTATAGTCGGAATGAATAAACATCAACGCAATTTGTACATGCAAAGTGAATTAAATTCGATTGTAATGATGATAGCAGAGTTGCAATGTAAAATCGAGTTCGCTAACCAGCTCTTTTGTTTGGTGTACACTGTTCGTTGATTTGAGGTTTGTTTTAAAATTATGATTGGTAGCAAAAGGAACAATTATGGTTTTGATTTTTATTAATATTATTTAATGGATGAATGAGACTCAACCATAAATCATTCGGGGTATTTGAATAAGTAACAGGGTTTTCCGTAATAATAGAGTTGGGCTTTTCGATGAGAGATGTTGAATGGTTGCGCGAAGAAGAACAATTTAGCTTTGAGATGGTTGAAGGATATTTTTAAAAAGATGTCTTTAGGATAGACAGTTTTGGGTCATTATGTGAGGTTAGGTTAGATTAGGTTAAAGTGGCTGCGGATCCACACACTTAGGTTAGAAGAAAAGGCCCATTGTGATACCACATAACTCTAAAGAATTACTTCTTACTAATCGAACCATTTTGAGCTTTTTATAAGGTGAGAGAGGTATGACGGTTCCATTTATAGCGAGTTCATCGGCTTAACAGTTTCCTGTGATGTCTCTGTGGCCCGGCACCCAACAGAGGTGAATATAAAATTGCTGCGCCATCTCCATATAAGAGATGATCGACAATCGAGGGTCATTTGAGAGTTTGTTGAGACACCGTCGAGATAGCCTGACTGTCAGAGAAGATGCGGATATCACAAGTTGATATCACGTTATCTCTTAGTCAGGATAGAACCTCTTTGATCGCTATAATTTCCGCTTGGAAGACGCTACAA
The DNA here is from genome assembly GCA_943590905.1 of Sphaerophoria taeniata. Classification (NCBI taxonomy): domain Eukaryota; kingdom Metazoa; phylum Arthropoda; class Insecta; order Diptera; family Syrphidae; genus Sphaerophoria; species Sphaerophoria taeniata. Next base: position 4,850,762 of record OX016540.1, read on the forward strand.
TGATTTGAGAGGCTTAGATTAAGCGTTTCTGTACACACCACTACCAACACCATCATTTGTTTTGGATCCATCTGTATAAATATGAATGCTCCAGTCCTGTCGGCTCTGGATGGAATGGAGACCTGCAAGTTTTTCCCAAATTGAGGTTTTGGAATGGTGTAGTCTATGTACTTTGGTATAGAACTGAAGAAGTTCAAAATGATGGAATGACACACATTATTGTTGGTCCATTGAGAGGAGGCGTTGAATTTTACAGCTGTACTCGCTGTCACTAGTTTACGGAAGATGTCGAGGGGTGTCCAACGCCGCTGAAGGGGTGGTTCTCAATGCCCCGCTCATGCAAAGACATGCAGTGCGTTGGACTCTGCTAAGTTTGTCGCAGTAAGTGACTTCCTCCAGTGCACAGTAAGTGACTTTCTCCAGTGCAGTCCACCATACTGCAACATGTGTATTGGTCGGATGACCGATATAGCCAATTATAGGTTAAGCGAGGTTGAAAACCCCATTTGCCTCATATGGATTTCTTTCAGGAGAAACGGTCTACTGTAGCTTTCCTAAGTCTTTCTTGATTGCTAGGTTTCCAACCTAATTTTTTGTCTAATATCAGACCAAGGTATTGGCAAAAAATAGTGGTACACCTTTTATTGAAGGAGGTACAATTTCTAGAATTTTTTATTTCCGTGTAAAAAGGACGATGTCTGTTTTTTTAGGATTAATATTAAGTCCACAGTGATCAGTCTATCTAGGGTGCATGTTAAGTGCGTTTTGGAGGAGGTCTCTGAGGGTATTAGGATGTTTTCCTGTGACGGCGATAGCAATATCTTCGGCATAAGCAGTAACTCTGTGGCCCTCCTTCTCGAGGGATATTAGCAGTTCGTTAACTACTATGTTCTACAGGAGAGGGGACAGAACACCACCTTGCGGAGTGCCTCTGCTGACAGACCTTCTCGTACAAGAATCTCCCATCTTAGAATTGATGATCCTGCTTTGTAGCAATAAATTACTCAACTCGCAGAGAGAGTTTTCGATGTTCAGGGTCGTCATAGCAGAAGTGATAGCAGATGTCCTCAATGTCCAGGAACCCAACCATAGTGTATTCCTTTTGCCCTTTCGATGGTTATAACCAGAGTATGAAGCTGTTTCTATCGATTTCCCTTTGCAGCAAGCATGACATAGATAGTCTCTTATCAATACTATTACGAAAATGGATATCGATCAATTGTTCCAGCGTTTTAAGAATGAATGATGATAGGCTAATATTAGTCTAAGATCTTATGGGTTGACATGCGAGCATTTGTCGGCTTTGGGAAGTTTGTGTCCAGCAGCAGGCTTAGCGCTTCTCTTGATCCATGTACCACCTGAGTTGTTAAAACTACTGGGCATGGTTGGATTTGTTGAGAGAATCTTCCTTAATCTGGATGCCTCCAAAGATTCTTCAATTGAGCTACAATAGGATCTCCATCAGGATCTCTTGGATATTCTCATTTCTTTTTTATACTTTTTGAAAGATTTCTTAAAGGAATCCCAATCATGGGAGCTTACAAAATTGAAAAGTCTTCTACAACCTTTTCTAAGTGTTTCTAGTTCGGCAGCTCACCAGTTTGGTTTCTTCTTTCCCCTCACTGAAGTTAGGAAGCAGACAGTTTCCATGGCTGAAACTTTGAATGCTGCTGTAAGCACATCGACTTTTTGGTCGAGTTCAAGAGCGCATAAAGGAGGATCAAAAAGTTCTGGTTCAATCAGACTTTTTTGGGTTGTCCTATATTTTGGCCAATATGTTTTCCGATAAATCCGGAATTGGATTGGTTTTTGGGTGAATTGGATGTACAATGGTCGGAGAACGAGTGCTCGATAGATGTTCCGGGACCAGAGTGATATCGAGGACTTCTTGTCGATTTCTAGTAACGGAGGTGGGTTCATTCCATTATTCCTTACTACAAGATTAGTTTTTAAAATTTAATCAAAAAGAGTCTCACCTCTGCCATTGACATCAATAATTATGTGAACGGCAAGCCAAATAAATTGTTTTAATCACTGACTTGGCTGTCAAGTAAAAGTAAAAGAATTTACGCGAGCCCCGGAAAGATTAATCGACCATTTGAAGAGAAAAAAACTCAATAAATTCTCATCAAGCCTAATGAAAATCCCCCAAAAAGCGCCGCAAGTCAGCTGGAATTAATTCATGCAATAACTGTCCAAGATGCGTTCATTAAGTGGCTATTTATTATGTTATTCTTCTCGACTCTTACTTTCTTCCTAAAGCACCTTTTCAACAAGCAGTTCATAACCCAAATGGCTCATTAGTTGTGATTACGTAGTAAGCAGCGTTCTGCACCGCAAAGCATATAAAAAAGAAGCGACCGTCTCTTCATCACTGGCCAAAAGGCTTAAACAGAAAAAAAAGATAACAACTTGAGGGAGATTTCTTAAATTGTTTGTTTAATTTGGTTGGAATTTAAATGAAAGAAAATGAAATTCCACACATTGTATCGCTCATTCCGTCTGCCCTAAGCAAGCATCTCGCAGGCCACCAGCCCACACTCGGTTCCATTGTTCCAAGTGCGAATTTTTGCGGATTACAAAGATAACATCAGAAATTCATTTTTTCGATTTTAAATCTTGGGCAAAGGTAAGGTGAAAATTTAAGTCATTGTGAGTAAAAATTCAGACCGATATCCAGGAGACGCATATACCACAGTGGTGCGCAAAAATATCCTTCCTCAATTCATGTCGTGCAAAATTTTGTGAAAATATTTGCTTTGTCAATTCAGATAGATACCCCATCGAATTCATCCACGAAGGGAATGCTTTATATTTACAGTAGGAAGATTTTTGCACACTACTGTTGCAATCGACATTCATTCGCAATCACAACCTTTCTCCATAATTTTTTTTTTCTGTTTGCCTCAAGTCGAGAGTAAAAAATTGTTCAACTTTCGGAAGCGGGTTAAGAGGGTGGTGTTGGCTGAGACTGAGGCCGACAGTGTGGCAGCAACAACTGGTGGAACACTTATAGCTGACAAGAAGTGCTACAGATTGTTGTGTTTTAATTTTAGTTTATAGCACTGTTTGTGCCTCCAGCCGCTTGTTCCACCTCCTCTCATAGTTTCTATTTATTCAACAGTGAAACCAACACAGCTGATTGTTACAGTTTTTTATTTCTTTAATTTTTTTTTTAATTTTTCGGGGAATGTGAGCTCGCTCTCACTCTGTCTGCATAAATGGTTCTTTGTTTTGATAATTTTGCTGGTCATTTTTAGAGACTTCCATAGATATATCTTTTGTAGTCTGCAATGACAGATTGTGACCTGCAGCGGGGCACGTGATTCTTGTTGTCTTAGAAATGTGCTTGATTACCTTTTCAGCTGATGCTTCATATCGTCGGTCGGTCGGGCTATTGGCTCTTGCTAATGATGAACAAAAAATCGAATTAATTGCTTTCGAAAGTGTGAAAGGTGTTTCTCTAATAATAATTGTTGTATAGAAGAATTGAACGAACAAAAAAATTATACTCGGATCTCCAAACAATAATTATTGTTGTTGTACACATTTGGTCCATGCTTTGATGGTGGTCTTCATTGTTATTATGGGCATTTTTAGCTGGAGTGAAATTGAACCTTACTTTCTGTTCTTGGAATGAGGAATTCTTGTTAATTTCCGAAAACGATGATTTTCTACTTTCTTTTGCTAAAGCGGGATAGAATCAACAACTTTTGCCACATCCAGACCTTAAAGCGGCTACAACGAAAGATACTAATATAAGCCCGACGTGGACTTGGGCCTCAATCAACAGTCTTCGCCAGCCAGCTCGGTTCCTAGCTAGCTGTCTCCAGGTTTGCACACCATGTTGATTGAGGTCCCCTTCCACTTCTGTGCGCCATCTGAGTCGCGGTCTTCCTCTGCTTCTATGTCCCTCGGGAATAGTGTCGAAGGCTTTCCGGGCCGGAGCATTGGTGTCCGTCAGCTCTAAATGACCTAGCCATCTGCGTTTCTGAACGTTGACCCTTATGGCTAGGTCCACATCGTTGTACCCGTTAAGTTCGCTGTTGTATCTTCTTCTCCATATCCCATCAATGCACCCGGGCCCAAGATGATCCGAAGAACTTTACTCTACAAGGTCCATGCTTCTGCACCATACAGAAGTAAGAAAGATTTAACGTCAGCACCTAGCAATTAAGCCTTATCTGACGGTGGACGTATCCACACTGTCGGCGTGACAATTTCCAACCGAAGTCAGCAATCTCACTATGTTTTATTTAAGAGGACACTAAACCTCTTCCTGATGATCCACCAGCATACAAAATCACACCTCAACTTTCTTAAAGAAAGAAGCGGGTACCCCGTATCTAGATTCACACCAGTACCAATCGAATTAGTGCCAGCTCTTATTCATCTTGGTTTGATTCTAGACTACTATTCATGCAACACACGGAACTGCACTCAACCTTCAGTCACGCGAAAGAAGAGCCGTTGTCCGGTCACGGAAACCGCTCAAACTTCACCACCGAAAGAAGAGTCGTTAACCGTGATTTGCGAATAGCAGCTGAGGCCAAACTCAGATAACCACAACCCCCGCGAAGGCCCATCCTACTAGTGAGGTGCTCAATCTCACTACCCGCGGTACCCATTACCCCTGGGTGAGGGGTGGTGTCACATTTTGTATAACAATTAGTTATACTTGTTTTTTGTGATCTTTTCTTTTGTTTTGCAGCTTTTATCCAGCTGGCGGATGAGGGACACCGCTCACTTTCTGTCAGGTATATCCACATTGATCGAAGGGATGAACCAGCCAATCAAGGGACACACCCAACATTTTGTCTAATTTCCTTGACGTTTATCCACATTCGGTACTCGTTATTCGTAATTTCCTCCTTTACTATGTGATAGGCCATAGTATCTGTTAAGGATCGCATTGATCTTCATCATACTTCCTGCTTCAATCCGCCAATTCCATTAAACTAAAACTGCCTACGTCCGCAAGTTCATGCCAATAAATTGACAAGAACCTCTCGGAGGCACCACGAGAAGGTGTAGGTCAGCACGTTCACTTCAAATTTCTACCATATGTACTTGGAAACGTGTTTCCTTTCTAAATTGCCAATGTCCATGATTTCACCTACTCTGCACCATACAGCAGGACTGGGGTGATGAGGGTGCTATACAGCCCAAAGAACCAGCGATTAGCAAGAGTTATTCTTCGTCTGATCTCGGCGCGCGCCGCAGGTGTTATTGCCAGCTAGGACATTGCTCATATGTTTTGTCGAGGAGCTCGTAGAACTCGTCTTTGGTGTCGTCTTTTTTCTCTTCTGTGAGGACAAGCGCACATATTAGGCTTATGTTGCCGAATTAAGCTTTGATTGGGATCGTCGTGATACGTTCGCTTACACATTCGAAGCTCAAGACTTATTGCCTGAGTCTGCTTCCCACGACGAATGCGCATCCAAAGAGCCGATGTTGTTAAATGTCGCAGTTTTTCATTCTGCTTTTGCCCGGTCCATCCCATCCCATTTTCTGGTTAGGGGTAATGTCTGCTTTGTAGTAGTTGAGGGTCTCCGCTTATTGTTCGTCAACACGTGATTTATTAAGGGACCTAACATTCCACGTACATATCCGTTCACAAACATGGCTTGAGCAAAAAATGGGCCCCTGGCGTTGCAGAATGTATCCGGGAGTATTTTCGGAGTCATGCCGTACAATGCTACGTGTTTTTGGACTGATATTTGATGCCGGTCACCTTATACCACAATTACTCTCTCTCTCTCTCTCTCTCTCTCAAGTTGGAGAAATCGAGGAGCATCCTGTTGATCCAAATATCGAACTTGAACGCCCACAAGCGACGTATTGAAGAAAATTAAGATGAGAAATTGCGCTCGAAATCTGTCCAAAGTGGAGGGTCAACTCTATTAGCGATCTGGCACGGTCCCATCCTTCAAATATCGATTTCCTTTGATTCGATCTTGACTAGCATCGATTCGATAAACATCATCGTCCATTTAGCATGCTTCCCCATTAAACATATAAAAGTGAAGCTCATAATCTTTTGAAGTTGGTACCATGTCGCCCGCCTCAACGTCGCCAGCCTTCACATCTTTGACTACTTCTCATACAGTTTCGAACGTTTGGTCTTTGTCTTTTTTGTATCGATTCAATTTTTAGATATCAAAAGCGTCGCATCATCAGTCGGGCGCCAGATTGGAGGAACATCGTCGTATTTGGCATCGTTGTGAGTGGAGCGCGGTTCGTTGCCGTATTACGGTAATTTAGTTGATTGGTTTTACTAGTCTCCACTCATTGAAGCGCAACATTAAATTTAACTCGCTTTCTTTCTTACGCAACATTCATCGCCACGGAACGCGGTACACAAATACAACAGTTCGTTCGTCCAGCAAATACACAACATCATCATCTCCTAAATGAGCCTATCATATACTTCTTCGGTGCTTCTGCATTTATTGCCATTACAAGAAGTAGAAGAGCGATGGTGGAGGTGGTTTCTTGATCTCAAAATAAAGCACAAACGAACAAAAAAATATAAAAAAATTCCAAGCTTCGATTTCTGATTTCTTTTCAACATTTCTTCAGAAAGATAAATTTGAAATACAACAAACAGACGAACAAAGTCTTCAGAGAGTCCCCACAATTGAGTATGCGGTTGGTATAGCCTCATTTGGCCATCGGGTTCCTCTACTCTGCCTTCAGATTGAACCAAACTCACAAACATCTCGATCTGCTTCATTTGGGTCTACACACAAGTGAGTGGCAATCGACCATCGAGCAGCTGATTCATCCGCCAGAAGGAATGTATCTCGAAATAAATAACAATCTTGAGGTTATTTTTCTTATTTAGGTTTTTTTTTTCTTCGTTTGTTTGTGTTGTAAGTGTATTCCGGTAGCGATAAGTCGTAAAATCGTAAATACGTAAATTACCAAAAAAAAAAAAAAAAAACATCTCGATCGAGAAAGACACAAATTTATTGTTAACATAGGGAAAGGTCGTTTCGAGTGATAGTATTTCTTCGAAAATGAAAGTAGCCAAGGTCGCCATTTAGACTGACCACATTGGGGATAGCAGCAGCAGCAGTCGATGTTGTTGGTTGGCGCGACGTTGAAATTGATGTGGAGAAGTGTTTAATGATTCGGATGGATGGACTGTTTGTCGTTCTTGCATGAACTGAATGCCCAGCAGCAATTGTGGGCGGCTGGTATACGGGCTTGTACTTTGTACTGTCATGAAAGACAGAAAGACAACAACGCAACTCCCGTAGGTACAGAAACATGATGTGCGCTGGATCATTTCTCTCTCTTGGAGCCGGGAATAAGTAAGCTGAAGCAGAGTTATGGAGGGCTTATGCAATTTAGTGTGTTTTTCGTAAACCGCTTGTATCGCATTTCGAATTTCTCTTTTTCGTTTAATTAATTTGGCATTTTTGTTTGCGAGAAGCCACAATGTCAGCATCAGTTCGGAATGTCATTATAATGAGTTTTTTTTTTTTTTTTTTTTGACGACCTTTGGAGTAGAAGGAGATTGACGAGTTAAGAGAATTTGTTTGCATTTCAGTTAGCTTCTGTTTATAAACTTGACATTAAGAAGGAAAAGGACAGTAAAATTTGGCTAAGTCTGTTTAGTACTTTTCTCTTCGCCATCTTTCTAGCCGAAGGAACAGTCTTCGCCTTCTTCGGAGAACGTTCGCAAGCAAATGTCTTCTGTTTTGACTGTCCCCTGGTCTCTGGTGTGTACCAGTGAATCTATGTTTCGTCAACTGTCACGAAACATAGAAGAAACTCCTTCGGATTGAAGTCAAAAGGTGTCAAACATTGTTCTTAAATGGTGTCGCGGCTGCGCTTGTTGTTGGGAGTGAGCAAACGTTACAGTCACAGTACACCTGGAGCATGAGTCGAAATTTCGTGCAGCATATAACCCACCTGATTTTTGAAATGTTTACTGTCTCATCAACTATCTTGCCAACTTCAATCGGCGGTCTGCCAATTCGAGATCGATGATTTTTGTCACGTTGTCTTCCGTGGTAGCCTTTTTTTTAGAACATCTGGACTGGATGTAGCTCATTGATTGAATCCGACGTGAGACCACGTTGAAAGTCTTTAACAAATTTTTGATGATCGCCATCGAAGGAAGAGATTCAACGTGTTCAGTATTCAAACGTTCTTTGATCTTCACACGCTCTCAGAGAATTGTCGACGAGCTTTAGCCACTTAGACCTTGGCTCACTCGCGATAGGACACCACTTCCGACAACGGATTCAGGCTGCTCGATTTCGCTACGGGGCGAAATGTTGTGGTAGAAAGCACATGGTTCCCACATCTCAACATCCCTAAAGGAACATGGAGATCTCCTCATCAATCAACCGTCAACCAGATCGACGGAAGGCACATATCCAGCATTCTAGATAATCGAACTTTCCGAGGAGTCAACATCGACTCGAACCGCTACCGCAACATAGCCAAGTTAGTGCTACTAATATCCCGACAACGGCCAAAACAAGGAAATGCTGTTAGAAAATTCGACGTCGGACGGCTACAATCGCAAGAGATTGCCAGATCCTTCTCTGATCGAGTGTCAAGTAACCTCTGCCAACAAAAACTATCGAAGACCAGTGGAAACATTGCCAGGAAGAAGTTAGCAATGCCGCCTCTAATGTGCTGGGTTTCACACAGCCACCAAAGCGAATCCTCTGGTTTGACGAAGAATGCAAGCAGGCCCATGTACAGCCAAGCAGGAGGCATACAAAACTGCGCTGCATAGAAGGACAAGAGCTACTCGTGAGCTCTACGAGCGTAAGAGGAGAGAGTAACGCCGCCGCCGGCTTCTCAGGAGAAAAAAGAGGGGCATGAGAAGCGTCAGATAGAGGATGTTGAGACAGCTAACAGCAGGAATGAAGTTCGGAGGTTTTATCGGAAGGTAAAGTAAAACAGCTGGCTCAAGGTCATCGAGAAAGAACCGATGCCTGCAGAGATAAACAAGGGAACATCATTGTAGAATCGCAGTCGATGCTGGGAATTTGGAAAGACCAATTCTGTAGACTGTATAATGGCGACGACTAACAAAATCCCGTCAGGCAGGAGCCTTTCACCGGACATGATGATAGCCAACAATTCCATGAACCAGACCTAGAAGAATTGAAAACGCTAATATCACGGCTAAAATCCAACAAAGCCGCTGGAAGAGATGGTCTAGCTGTCGAGTGGTTCAAAGCAGCAGGCAACGATCTATATAGAAGGCATGCACCAAATCATCCGTAAGATATTGCCGGAAGAATGCATGCCCGATGAATGGAACTTCAGCATTGTTGCCAGAAGGGCGATCCTCTAAATTGCGCCAACTACAGAGGAATCAGCCTACTTAACATCGCCTACAACATTCTCTCTGCCGTAATATGTGAACGTCTGAAGCCTTTCGTCAACAATCTGGTTGGTCCTTATCAAGTTGGCTTCAGACCAAGGAAAGTCAACTATCGACCAAATTTTCACTTTGCGGCAGATCCTGGAAAAAACTTTTGAACTCCAAATCGATACCCACCATCTTTTAATCGATTTAAAGACCGCGTTTGACAGAGACGAACTGTATAAAGCTATGTCTAGTTTAAGCATCCCTGCGAAGCTCGTTTGCGTGTGCAAAATGACTCACGCTGCGCCATCAAAGTTGGCAACGAGCTTACGAAATCTTTCGAGGTCAAAAAGTGGTTAAGACAAGGCGAGGCACTGTCATGCGATTTCTTTAACATCGTTCTTGAGAAGATAGTGCCTGTACTGTACAGGGTCCAGTCCCAGTCCTGTTGTGCGGTGCAGAAAAATAGACCTTGACAAATTCGGATGAATGTGCCTTAGGCTTTTTCGAGAGGAAAGTTCTTCGGGTCATCTTTGGCCCAGTGTGATGGGCAATGGATAAGAAGATATAACAGCGAACCTTATGGGTTTTTCGACGACGTGGTCCGAGACAGAAGGGTCAAGGTCCAGGAACTAAGATGGCTCGGTCATTTAGAGCGGATGAACACCAATGCTCCGGCCCGGAAAGCCTTCAACACTATTCCCGAGGGACGTAGAAGTAGAAGAAGACCGTGACTCATGTGGTGCACACAAGTGGAAGAGGACCTCAATCAACTTGGAGTGCATAAGTGGAGACAGCTAGCTAGGGACCGAACTGGCTTGCGGAGACTGTTGATTGAGTTCCAAGTCCAGAACGGACTGTAGCTTACTTTACGTAAGTAAGTATGTTTGTGAACGTGACGTGTCATAAAGCAAGTTGGCTATCATATTTTCGATGGACACACAATAGTGCATTGAAATCATTTCATTTTTATCACAACAGTGCTCGGTTCTTTGGGTGGAAAAAATTCCCTTCAGCTTTTTAAAAAGTCCCTTTTTATTCCCCAAACCGCCAAACTCCCTGTTTTCGCAAAAATTAAACAAAAAATTATGTTTTAACATTAAATAGCTACAGTTTATTAATAAATCAATAATTTGCGATATATTTCAACAATTAAGATTAGTTTATTTTATTTCAAAAATATTTTTGCTAATTGTTTATTTTTACCAATTTATTGCTCGCACAGCAGTTTCGTGGTAGAATTATACAATTTGTTTGTTCCCGTCCACTTTCAACTTATACAACCTTTAAGAATTTCAAAATCGTCCTCTTACACATTCAATAAATTTTCTACATTTTCACCAATCCAGTTAGAATGAAGTCCTTGCTCACTCAATAAATTGGACTCCTCTATTCAAAGTGGATTAGTTGTGTCTACATTAAATTCTAAATAAGTAAATATCAAGATGAAATCGATTCCTTTTCCTCATCATTCGAAGTCGACGACGACGTTGACGAGCCATGCCCACACTTCCGACAAATCTTGTCCTTATCTTCACCCTCTTTGGCCTGCTTCAAGCGAGTATTACTATCAGGTGATTCAATTGACCAGCCATCGTCCTTAGACACAATTGTATCCTCTGATTTATCCTCGCTACCACGATCCACCGAAAACCACCTTGTCGAGCCTTCAATTTCGTCAATGGTCTTTTCCGGTGTCAACGGAGTTCCGCCATCTTCCGATGGTGTCGGTGTCGTCGATTCAAATGAACTGCGAATGCGATTTCCGTGTTCGTCGTTGATGCGCAATCGAAATTTCGGAAAACTACTCCCCCGACGGATTCTCGCTCGGTCTCCGCGAAAATTCGACCTCACCGCCTCCCAATCAACAGCTCCGGGGCTATCGGCTTCGGATATGCCCGGCAGCATAGTGCAGCCAAAATAGTTCGATCGGAATTGCTGTTTAGTGGCGGAGGTGGCGGCAGCAATACCATGGAAGCCATCATTGACAAAAGCACAATCATCATCAGAGTTGACGAGTGGCTCGACCACAGGATCCAAATAGCGTTTCCCGTGATAGACGATCTCCTCCTCCTGTTTGAACTGTGTTCGCACCGAATTCTGCCTGCCATTCGAACTATAAAGATATACACTTTTTCGCTTCGAGCCTCCATTTCGACCACCACTACTGGTTGGACTTTCACCTCCGCTACTGCCGCCACCACTGTTAGACCTCGATTTTGTGGTTGCCTGAAAGAACATCCGATTATGACTGGGAGTAATGAGAGGCGATGGTGTCGCCGACGCCATAACCAAAGCACACTGATGTGCCGATGGCATTTCGGGAGAGATTCCATAACAACGAGTAAACGACATCGAAGCCTCCAAATTATGCATAAAAACTGTATTATCGATAATATAACTATTGCGTGTCGGTAAGGTGAGTGTATTTGGTGGTTTCTTAGTCGGGGTCCGAACCACATCGCACTGGCCGACGACAAATGTTGGATGGTGCGATGTTTCGCTCGATTTGGTGATTGCAGATGGCGACAGCAACGCCGACGTCGATAAGAGCCTGTTGTAACTGTTGCTGGGGGTCATGATAAGTGGTGAAATCATTGGTGGAGGGGTTCTTGGTGGGGTGCCCAACGACTCATAAGCTGTGTTGTGAGGAAAAAGTTTCGTTAAGTTTTAAAAATTTTGTGAAAACAAATTTGAAACCACCAAAAACCACAACATGGAATAACATCGAATTTTTGAATTTTTCCTTCTACCTTCTAACGAACACAAACAACATTTAACGAAAGAAAAATAAAAACTTAACGAAAAACAGGCAAAACAATGTAGTTCCAAAGGCAAATCTAGCAACAAAAGTGCAACCAATTTATTTGATGAATGAGATGAATTACGGTACCTGCCCTTCGTACCTTCCCAGCCGTCTTCGTTGTCCTCATGAATCGGGTTGGGGGTCTTACTTGGAGTTGTTGTGGTAGTTTGTGTGGTCGATGAGTCGAAGCAAGTTTGAACGACGATGTCCATGTGAGAGTCCAATGAGAATTGTTTGCCTATAAAAAGGAGGTACTGAAATTTCTTAAGGTTTGTAGGGCAAAAGGGGGTCTTACCGGACATAAGAATACCTCGGACCCTACGTCTCATCGATGGAGATTCTTGGTGCTGAAGTTCATACATTTATAGAAGAAAATCATTAATTTTGAGTGTTATAAGGGATTTTGGAGAATTTTGGAGAGTTTTGAGAGTGAAGACAAAATACAAAATGGCTTCTTGCAAAACTCACCGCAATTCTTATGCCAGCGTAAGTCTTGGCCAAAAAATCGTCAGCATCGAACAGCGCTGCAAATGATCCATTGATGATTTTCGGAGACATTGGAGAGTTCGCCAAGAGTAGACTCGATCCGAATGCTTCACTCTTCTCCTTTGTTTCTATATTATTTTTTAATGTATTCAAAAACATGAACAAAACACAAAAATGGGATGTCATTTTTTCTTTATTATTTGTGCAGGACACTCTAGCGACCCAAAGCTATACAAATCCTTATACATACAAACACACACACAAAACCGGCAATTGTCATTACCTTTGAGGGAAACCCTTGCCTTGTCGGATGCCACAATGTCGATGTTCATTTCGTCCAAAACGAAGCCGGCTACTAGACGAATTTCCGACCAGTCGTTCAAGATATCGTCTAAAGTGGTTTGGGCCGAAGTGACTGTGAATCGAATGACGTATTTTCCTTTGATCGAAGCTGGAACGCAGTGCAAGTTGCCGCGATGGTTGAGTCGTTTGAGGAGCCGTTCGGTGATTTCGTTGGGACCCTTGATTCGGAAGACTACGAGACCTTTTGGGAGAATTTGGAGACTTTTAATTTTTGACAAAGATTTTTGGAAATTTGACGTTACCCAAATGTCTTTTGGTGGGAATTTCGAATCGATGATCAGCATTGACAAGAGCCTCGAACCTTTGTGCCAGGCGCACGCCTTCGCGGATGTGTTTCTGTAAACCCTTGATTCCGAAGGATCGAAGGACGAACCACAGCTTGAGTGAGCGGAAGCGTTTGCTGAGGGGAATTTGCCAGTGCATGTAGTCGACGGCAGAACCGGAGTTCTCGTGCTGTAGATAGAGTGGTTCGACGTTGAAAGTTCGATGGACCGCAGTGCTGTCCTTTACCCTTTTTTGGTTTTGTAATAAATAAGAAAACGAATTTGGCAACTTCCACTGACTTACCACATCGCCGTACAATCGAAATGCACCATCAACCACTTTGACGGATTCAATCCAATCGAATCAGCCCTCTCGACGCCTTTCAACCACGACCGATATTCCGGGCAAATGAATGCACTTCCGGCATAAGCAGCATCAATATGAAGCCACAAGTTGTACTCCCGGCAGACAATTCCAACCTGGGCAAAAAAAAAGAAGAGAAGAATAAAATCCCTTCCAATCTCATTCACAAGGAGTTGAAAGCCCACCTCATCCAGGTTGTCGAATGCGCATGTCGCGGTTGATCCCAATGTTGCACAAACCTGTTGCGAAAAACAAAACAAATAAATTAGCCAGCAACAAGTGGATTGGAATTCCCTTAAACAACTGATGCTACGCCAAAACAAAAACTAATAGATCCCTGCGGGACTATCAGTAGCCAATCCTCTTAATGTCACTCAAGAGTGCCAACAATCTGCTTCCTCATCAACAAAAACAAAAAAAAGAAGAAAAATGTTTAAAATTAATTTGGAACTCACCCAAAACGGAATCAACCCCTGTTTGATGTCAACTTCAATTGCCTCGCGAAGAGGGCCAGCTCGCATCGAGAGATTCTCATCCGACTCAATGTACCTCATCCGGACTAATCCTATTATCAGATTTGAATTCCAAAAAATAAATCAAAAAAACATTAAAATCAAATCAAAGGACACCCCAAAGCGCACACATTACCAATTAGAGCTGCCTTCTCGACACTCGAATGGGATTGGTCGGAACAGTAGGCAACGAGTCTGGCATTAATTTCGGCATCCTGCAACCCTGGACTGCGTTCGTGGAAGGACTGAATAGCTCTAGTCCTGCCAGCTAGCAGGCAAACCAATGTCGTCTCACTGGCCGTTGTCTGGATGACTCCACCTCCTTTGCTGTTGCTGCTGAGATGCAGAAAATCGTCAGGCAGTCCGATCATCTTGCCCAGCCAGTTCATGACGATTATCTCGAGTTCTGTGCAAGCTGGCGAACTGGCCCATGTGAAGCCCAAGCAGTTGATGGCATCAGCCAGCATATCACCAAGAAGCGATGGAAATGAGTTGAGCGCCGGAAAGTATGCATGCATGTGTGGACTTTGCCAGTGTGTGACGCCTGGCATGATGACGCGTTCGACGTCGTTGAAGATTGCATCCCAATTCTCGCCTTCGGTGGGGGCTGATTCGGGAAGGAGGTTTCGCATGTAGCCCGGTTTGACGTCGGGAAAGACTCGGCGGTCACGAATGTTCTCCAAGTAGTCGGCAATGTAGTCGACCATTTGTTTGCCTGTGGATATGAGAAAATGGAAATATTTTAAGCCAATTTAGATTTGGTCACATGGACCAACTACTGTTTTATGGCGGAATTAAGGATAAGTCAATGAATAGAAATGGGGTGAAGGATTAACACGAATCTAATAAACGAGTTTTATTGGAGGCAAGTCGAATTTACTTGCTGTTTTGTTGTGGGGGAGGGAGCTGTTTAGCATCGAGTTAAGGAATTTATGGAAGGAATTGAAGTCATATGAGAAAAGAAAACAGGAACCCTTTTCAAAGGGAACTTTTTTAATACAATTTTGGAATTTATAGCTGGGCTGGGACTGAACTGGTGGACAATGTTTTTTAGAAGAATGAAAGAAAATGAGAGTAATTTTAAAAATTTAATAAGTTACTACCCAGAATTTATTGAAACAAAGGACAGTATGTTGTTAGGACAAACGAGCACAAACGTTGGGAAATTATTTATCATCGACCTCATCACAAGAGGCAGAACCAGTGGCCATCAGGATTAACACATGACATAGATAGGAAGACTTTCAGGAAAAACCTTGGAGTAGGCTTTTCATAAAATCAGTGGGATAATTTGTAATGAAGCGTTACAGCTAATTTATTTTGTTTGACAAAATTCAAGAGCGGACCAACGATAAAACCCGAAAAAGCATAAAAAAGGCAACCGCCCCTAGAAACTGCCAAAAACAACAAAAGAGAATGCAGCAACGGAAGCCTACTGAGCATAACAAGGAAATGGAACAACACGAAAACAGTTTCTATGTTTAATATAATTCACATTCAGCCCAGACTGAAAAATGTATACGAGCAAGTGTTATCGTAATAGATTAAACATCGTGCTTAAGGGAAACCCTGGGAGGTTTGCATACCACAATAGTTTACCTTCTGGAAAATACACAACCAGGAGCAACAACTCAACCGTTGACTTCACTTCACAGGCTTCACTGTGGAAAAAGTCTTATTTCAATTAGGCTCAGTTTATTCTTTGATCCATTGGGTGGGTCGAAGACAGGGCGAAAGCTACTGTTTATTCAGTGGCAACACTGATAGACATAAACTCCCAGCCGGGAACCAGAGAAAGTCAAGATTAGTTGTGTTATTTACTTTGAGTCTTCAACTCGACGTCCATGAACTCTAGTCTCTAGTGGTTGGAAACGATATCAAAGCAAATCTTAATGCTTAGCAAAAGAATTAGAGCTGACTCCAAATATGATTTTCGGAATAGGAACGTAGAATAGGTATCGTAGACCAGAACGATGAGGGAAAAGAAGATCAAAATCTTGAGATAAGACTAACGGCATCTATGAAAAACCACCAGCGGTTTTACACCACAAACCGAAGCCTGTAGAGACCATCATGGGAACATCATAGTGGAACCACAGTCAGTGCTGAGGATTTGACTTTACCAAGCTGTATAATGGCGATGACGAGCAGAATTCCGCCAGCTATACAGAACAATTCACTTTGGATGGAGCAGACCACCAATTCCACCCACCCGACATTGACGAAGTGAAGATAGCGATAATCTAAGCTAAAGTCGTACAAAGCCGCCAGAGCAGACGGCTTAGACTACTGAACTGCGCCAACCACAAAGGTATAAGTCTCATTAACATCGCTTACAAGATCTTGTCTGTCGTGCTGTGTGAACGTTTGAAGCATTTCGTCAACATCGATCAAATATTCACTCTAAAATCGATTCCTACCACCTTTTCATCGATTTTAAGGCCGCGTATTACAGTGTCTATAGAGACAAACTGTATAGAGCAATGTCTCGTCCGTTTTTGTTCGATGAAAATGGAAAACTCACGGTCGGAAAAAACCTGACAGATGCATTTGATGTCAAAAAAAGTTTTAGACGGGGCGATGCGCTGTCATGCGGTTTCTTCAACATCATTCTTGAGAAGATTGTGCAAAACTCCAACGGCAACACCAGAGGCACAATCTTTCAAAAGTCCGTCTGTACTAGGATACGCAGACATTGGCATATTTGGAAAAACACAGCGTGATGTCAGTGGAGCGTTCGTGAGCCTTGAGACGGAGGCCATGAAGATGGGGCTTACGAGGGCTAGATCAAGTTAACGCTGTCAACAAGAAAGGACACCCAACATCGACGTCTTGTAGCCAACGTCAGAATAATCAGATTTAACTTCGAAGTACTAAATGCCTTTGTCTACCTAGGATCCGCTATAAATTCAGACAAAAACACTAGCGCTGAAATCAAACGAATGATCACTCTAGCCAATCGCTGCTCCTTTGGTCTTAGAAGAGAAGGTCCTCATGTATGGTGCAGAGACATGGACCATGACAACATCCGATGAAAACGCTTTGGGCTGCTTAGAGAGAAAAATTCTTCGAGTGATTTCTGATCCCGTCTGTATAAATGGAGAATGGAGATGATGATTCAATCAAGAACTGTACGAGCTGTTCAGTGACATTGACCGAGCCAGAAAAGTTAGGGTCCAACGACTTAGATGGTTGGGTCACGTAGAGCGAATGGAAAATAATGCTCCGGCTCGTAGAGTCTTCGAATCAAACCCGGAAGGACGCCGCAGAAGAGGAAGACCGCAACTCAGGTGGAGCACACAGGTGGTAGAAGACCTGAACCAACTTGGCGTGCGAGACTGGAGACAGCTAGCTAGGGACCGAGCTGGCTGGGGACGTTTGTTGGATGAGGCCCTGGTTCGACGTCCGACCTGGACTGTAGCGCCACCATATGTAAGTAAGTAAAAATGGTTTTATGGGGCAATGTTCTTAACTGGCTCGATGTTAACTCCAGTCCTTAGTCAAATATTTATCCAATCGACTATTTACATGCTGGAGTACCCCAGGGTTCAGTAATAGGACCGTTTCTTTTTCTTTCTACTCAGGGAAAGCTTTCATAATGTTTATCGTTTTTGGTCATTAATATACAGAGTTAGTTTGGAAACTTGGAATACTTGCAAAAACCAAGGAAACAAAAAATATTCAAAGTTTGTACGATGTGCTGCCCTTGAACATCAAATGCCACGAGCACTAGCAAGCGTTAATGAAATAAAAGCAAAATGAGTGCATAGCTACATAATGTTTTTAATGAAAGAAAGTCGATTCAAAAGGAACGTTAACAAGCTAAAACATAAATCAATAAATATTTACTCACCTCTTCTGCGGTATTCTTTAAAATCCATTTCTGCCACTCAAATTAGATTCTATTGATTTATTGGAAACCTTCAACTAGTTTCCTTTTTTTTTGGATCGAAAATGTAAGATGATTCAATAAATAAACAGGAGAACTTAACAAAATTAAAAATTATTAGAACTTGACGGTTTTTTGTTTTAAAATCAACAATCAAATAAAAATCAGCTCCTAATCGTAGACAATAAATTTTGAAACTAAAAATAATAAAACACACAATCTTTATTGTAGCCTCTTAGGCTGAACTGAAAAATTTTGAAATATCACTGATCTTATTCTGAGAAGCTATAGGAACTTTGATACACTGCAAAAGGATTACATAAGCGCTGCCGTTGGGGCAAGGATTCTTCTGGAAAACTTCGATCGAACTCAAAACATTTACGAGACTTGTGCATTTTTTCATCAACTTAAACGATCTTTATGGCTTTTTGATAATTTTCAAATTTTTCTTGTTTAAAATTTTACTCATTTTGAATGGAAAAAAAACAAGCGAAAAACCACGGCAATACCAAATTAATTGCAAACCACGAAGAAACTGAATTTCGCAATTGAAGAGTCTTGCTTTGGAAGCTATAGCGTTGGAAAGGGTAGTTTTCCTATAGGCGCAGTGTATAACTGTGTGAAAAGAGGGGTCTGTGAGACTAACAAATCGTTATGCACCTTGCTTGTGGTCTTTATTGGTTTTGTAGGGCTTCTCGATTGGAACTGTGAAGTGGCAAGAAACGACGTTGTCGATGCAACAGCTGAAGTTGTCGATTTTGAAAGTGAACCACAAAAGGGCTAGACTGGAGACACTGGTGAAGATTCTTAGTCTATTATTAGATTCACACACACTTGATTCAAGGCCGCACAAAAGATTGATGCCCGAAAGAAAATTTGATGTGATTTGAAATTGGAACACAACACTTTTGGAAAACACAAAATAACTGGACGGAAAATTCTAAATTCTTGCTCTTTTATAGGACACCGTTTTTATGTGAACTGTCGCTCTCTCCGCCCCATTTTTAAGAAATTGCACAATTTGCTGAAAGTAGCAACAAACTTAATCCTTGAAGGATACACAAGTTACACAAGGACAGATAGGACGAAGAAGAATGGCAATCGCCCTATTGGGCACTGAGACTTTCTATCTCAACTTTGTGGGGGAATGATTCTGCCAATCAGGGTAGGGTATGATTTTTTTTTCTTTGGTTTAAAACGTCACGGTTTGGGTTCAAATATTCACCTTAAAAATTAGGTTAAATCGATTGCAAAAAGGATTTTTGTTTAACAACGGTGTTCACTGATTTTGTTGCACGACGACTATGAAACAATTGAGTAGTGAGGAGCTTAACAATCACTTGTTGCTCTCTGAATTATTTTCTAACAAAAAAAAGGAAATTCTACGTTTTACGAGTTGACTGTAACGGTAGCTAAATTATTGTTATCAAAAAAATCTTTTAGCTGATGCTTGAAATTAACCGCGGCGTGAAATTCAGATGTTTTGCTTTTATGACTTCCAAAAATTAATGAGAACAAACGAAACCAATATTCTTAGAGGTAGATGTCTTTTGAGTAAACTTGACTTAAGCGGAACTAAATGTTTTATAGCAAAACTATCACTTAATTTAGAATACTAATGCTTCAACCGAAAAATAAGAGAATAAATATGCAAGGCCACGAAATCATAACAACAAGATCAACTAGCGAGTCGGACGTGTTTGCTAAAACAATGGGGAGCTTATGGTCTTCGGAAACTATTATCTTTTGGTTTTTATTGTCAAAATAGATGCATTTAAATTGCCTATCAATAATTATAGCAAAGTTATTCAAGAACTGAAAGACATCCGCAAAAAGTCATCCGTATCAAATGTCACTCAAATCGGTCGAGTCATTCTCACTGTTGCATGGAGCGGAGTGAATAGATAAATGCTGATCAACGCGACGCAATCACGAATGCAAAACTGTCTTTATACTTACTCTCTAGTTCGAAACAGTAAAATAGGTTAAGCAAGAGTATTCGGAGTGACCGACCAGCGATGACTGAGAAATGGCGACAAGGTTTGAACTAGGCAAAAATTAAAAATTAATTAAAACACCAACTGCACTGTTTTACTGTGTTAAATGAGAGTTAATATCCTTGACTTTGAAAGTGGCTCTTAAAAGGAGAAATAAAAGTAAAAATGCGTTTAATTAAAATCGAACGTTTAGAGACTTTCTGACTGTTGGCAATTGAATTTAAGGTGTGACTACTTTTAGACTTGGAACATTTTGTTCCTAAAATAATCTTATGCTTAGCAGAACTCGGGTTTATATAGCAAAACTTCAAATTTTTGTTATAAACAAAAACATGTCAATGCGTCAGAATTCACGCAGAATTAACTCGAAGGTAAACAAGTGATTAGGTTTACCTACTTAAGGTAAACTTTCTTATGAGATTAGTTCTGGTGTTTTGAATACGTTTTTCTAATTTAGCCTTTTTTTTAAGGGATTATATGATTTCCTGCCTGTAACTGGAGATAAATCAAATCATCTAAATCAATATTTTGCTGTTGTTCTAAATTCTGTTACCAACTAAAAAATCCAAAAAAAGCCTAGTTCTATTTGTTCAACAAACCTACAAAGCTCGGGTAGTAAAAGAAGTTTTATGAAGCAAATATTGAGCAAATGAAGTTCATTGGGGGTGTTTTTTTTATATGGTACGCGATTACAGCTGATATAATCTAATAAACAGTTTATTTTTAAACGCTTCGTTGTTAAGGTGCTTTTTCATAACGAAATTTAAAAATTGTTTTAACTTGTGAATTTTACATGAAAAATAAGCAAAACACAGCAAAGTTGAAATAGTGAGGTTAGTTATTCGATGTAACTAAGTCCTCAACGGGTGGTACGTCATAATAGAGATGCTGTCATATTGTTTGGAGAGGGTATCAAAATACAAACTATGTATGTTGTAACGAAGCGTTACAACTAATTTATTTTGTTTGACAAAATTCAGGAGCAGAACCACGACAAAAAATAAATATGCAGAAAATAGCCAAGTAAACAAAGAGAACCAAAAACCGAAAAACACCGAATACAACAAAAGAAAGCGCATGATAATGATTTGGGTATGATACGATTCACACTCAACATCGACAGAAAAATCTACAACAAGAAGTGTTGTCGCCAACGAAAATCAGTTCCCATTAGACCTGTGTCAATTGTTCATTTTCAAAGATTCAATCGTTCACATCTCGTTCATTTCAAAGATTCAATATTTCCAATCGTTCATTTTACCAATCATTTCTCTTTTTCAATTGCTCATTTTTCGGAAAAGGGAACGTTTCAATCAGTAATTATTTTGCACTACGCTCTCCTTTTCTATGGTTCTTTTTACAATTGTTCCATGTTTTTGCTAGGTTTGTTTGTTTGTTTGAAAAAAATGAAAATGTTCGCTATAACCGATGAGGAAAAAATGAGGAAAAAATTGCAGTTTAATTTTAATTTTTCAGCATTAATTTTTCTCAAAGAAAACTAAATAGTATGATCTAGTGATGGGTCAGGTCAACTCGGTTCGCTAACTCGAGTCAACTCGGTTTGTTTATTTTTCAACTCGAGTTAGCTAACTCGGTTTACCAACTCGAGTTGAACGGTCCAACTCGGTTTACCTATTCGGTTCGCCAACTCGGTTTGCCAACTCGGTTTGCAACTCGGTTCGCCGATTTAAAAAAAAAAACAAGTTAACTTGTTTCTAATTTTGTAAGGGTTTTTTTTAATTTTTCCATTTTGTATGGGTTTTCAAGACCGGTTTTCGGAACAATCCGGTAACATTTAGAACGAAATATCCCTCTAGCGACCTAGATTCGTACCTTATCTCTCCATTGAGCCATTAACATTCAAATTCCATCAGCGGATGGCAGAGATTTTGACGGATTAAAAACCTAATTTTTCCACTTTTTAAGTGTTTTCTAGATCGATTTTCAGGGCAATCCGAGTTGGAAAACCGAGTTGGAAAACGGAGTTGGTGAACCGAGTTGGCAAACCGAGTTAACTCGGTTCGGCACACCACAGATGATCGTACCATAAGGAATTCTTTCCAATATTCAAGTTCGCTCTCATCTCTCAATAAAGAACAAGAAGTGTTCTACTTCAAACTGTGACAGATTACTGAATGGAATGAACGAGACATTTCTTTTTAATATGTTTCGTTCGTTTTTGATTGAACGAACGAAACGACATGGAAAAAGACCGATTCTACCTTGTATTGAACGATTGATTGATTCGATTTTTGAATGAACGAGATGGGAAAAAGATGGATTCGATCTTTGATTGAACGGTTCTTTATTGAACGGGTGATTGCAATCAATCGTTCGTTGAAGTGAACGAATCAAAATGAACGAATCAATCACGAACGACACAGGGCTAGTTCCCATTCTGCTTGGGAAGAGTGAACGGCCGAGAAATTTGCTCCAGCTAGCATCCTATTACAATTTTTCCGGAAAGGAACTAATTTTAAGAACTGCCCATTTATATTTTGCTTTGGGAATATATTTCTTCAAAATATTATATTCTCAACCGACCGCAGCTTCTTAAATTATATTTTGACGACATATAATCTGTCGTGTCATTGTGTATTTTACTTTCTGGAAAATATACAGTAATTGTTGCTCAACCGTTTATTTCACAGTCTTTGTTGTGAACAGTAGTCTGATTTCGACTAGAATGGGTTTTTTCTTTGACCCACAGCCACACCCTCTGTGCGTATCAATATGAAAGACAGGGCAAAAGGCACCATTTATTCAGTAGCAACACTGACAGTCATACAATCTGACGATTCATCCACAAGGAGCCGTGACTATCCACTATACAGACACCAAGCCAAGGGGCGGGGAACAGCCTATCATCGCTGCGGTATTAGAAGTATTAAAAGCTAATTTTTTGTAAAATAGACTGATATAAAACTCTGTTATACCTAAGATATTTCGTTTGGATCTTTAACTTGAAGTTAGGTGCTTAGACGAGAATACCTTGGACAGACTGAGCATACCTCAGCCTTTGAATACAAGCATAACAATGTAAGAGTAAGTTCTATTATTTTGCAAGTACAAGTAAAAGTACACCAAACAAAATATTTACACAAAAAATACAAAAACAATAAATTTTTATTTCTATTTTTGTGCACAGTAAATTTTAACGGTATACACGCGTTCAAAAAAAGAAAAAACAACCTATAGTTTTCCTTAAAAATTGATAGAATATTCGAAAAAAATTTGTCCGAAAATGCCGCCGATCTGTCTTTCAGCCTCTTTGTAGTTCCGGCTAAGTGTCCTTATTTGCCTAACGAATTTTTATCAGGATAAATGTAGTTTGTAACGTAACATTACATTCTTCTTCCTATTAAAGTACTAAAAGCACTGACCGTATCCATCCTTATTACATTCTATACTAACTTTCCTGATATGTAGTATACTTAACATTGGGCTATAGGCTTAAGGGTATAGTCACCAACTATACATTCAATAGAGAAAGGATTTCATTCTTCGTGTTCTTACAACTCGCAGCCAGTTGTTACACTCAATTATACAAATAGACCAGATATGACCATCCAAAAATCAGCCGGTGTCGCTTTTCAACGAAACAAGTTACGATAGCGTGAATACTAACCATAATGCTTCCCCCATCAGTATTAAGAGATCTTGATTGTCGTATTTTTCCGTCATTTGCCGGGCTCGCCCGTTGATTTTTCATGTGCGCCACTTTATTGTCGGACTTGTCCGTGAATTGCCGGGTTCGGCACTTAATTTGCCGGATTTGTCCTTTATTTGCCGGTTTCGTCCGTTAATTGGCTAGGTTCAACTGTTGATTGCCGGATTTTTTCGTGATTTGCAAGGTCTGCTTGTTGATTTTCCGGATTCGTCCTTGATTTTTCAGGTTCGCCTGTTGAACTCACGTAATTGTTGATTGAGGGGCCGTATATTCGAAAACAAGCTGAAGGTCTGAAAGAATGACCATCATTTCCAACCCAGATTAATAAGCCGATAGCCCTCGGCTGAGCGAGGACTCAGGAGGAACAAGTACGTTGCAACTCCCATTAAACCATAACGCATTAGTGACCTTAAAATATAGAAAGAAAATAAAGAAAAGACATTTACTAAAGTTTCATACTTTGTTAAGTTATACATTCTGGATATACCTGGACCCAAAGTACATCCCAAGCTTAGCCCAGCGATGGTTCTGTGCGAATAGGATCCAAATGGTAAACTAGAAAAAAAAAATTCAGAAAAATTGGACCATTTGGAGGAGCAATTATTTCCCAAGATCAACGGCTGCTGACGAAATAAACTTCAGCCGACGACAAACATGAAAGTTGCATCGCTAAATGACAAATCTGCTGAAGATTTCTTTGAGCAATTGTTGACTATCGCTAATGGTCGTGTTCCTGTCGACGATTAGAGTGGATTGAGATTTCATTTCCTCGAAATTTTTGTAACTTTGTCTCATCGAAAGGCGAAATTATCATCAAAGTACACCCAAACATTGTTACTAACTACAAAAATAATGAATAGTTGGGTGAGTGGGCAATTTAAGCGGCTAAGAATAAGGATGTAGATGACCTTAACTACGCATAATTCAGAATGAAATCATTGGAACAATGAATTCATTCAAACATATTGACTGCGTAGCAAATGAAAATGAAGCCACTAACTATATCCAGATGTGCCTGGCTTAGCACCGCACAATATACGCTAATGGTTTGCTCCGTAGTAATCATGCTTCGATACATAAACCAACCAAAACTGTGCAATGTGGTAGTAAATTGATGAACAATATGACGCGACGATAATCAAAGGAAAGGAAAATTCGTAGGTGAGGAAGTTCTCATCTCGAGTATACCAATACCAACCGATATACCGTTTGTTGAAAAAATCCAATTTTCGATCCGTCTTGCATTCGACATGACCATGAACAAGTCGCAAGACCAATCCTTGAAATTTTGTGATTTACATCTTTAATATCTATCTTTTTCCCATGGTCAGTTATAATATGTGGCATGTTCACGGGTCAGAAGACCATTATGTGTTATTTATTCTTGCGCATGATAACAACAAAGAATGTCGTGTATCACAAAACACTTAACACTTGACTTTCCTTATGCAAATTTGAACAATCAAATCTAAAACTCACTTATTTATTTTGCTAGGTGGAACAGAGTTTGCCGGGTCAACTAATATTTCATAAAAATCAATTGATTGACTAAGGAGTAGATAGATAGATAGATAGATAGATAGATAGTTGATTTTTATTGATTAACGATTCAATTAACAGTTATTACATAATTATACATACAAAAATCATTTAAGCATGGCATTTGCCGTCTGCCAGATTGACAACTAAAATAAATTAAATAACTGTAATACAATATCACATATATGCAGTGGCGGATTAAAGGTTTAGGGCGCCATAGGCAAGCATCTCACTGGCGCCCCTATATGTAAATATCTCGTACTATAATTTGACCGAAATCACTGCACCGCGCCTAAAGAAAAGGCGTTGAAATAGGGGCCAAGGAAAAAGAGACTTAGTTTACATGAGATCTATTAGTATTGTCCGAAAGATCTTACGAATATGGTTACTTAATGATCTGCCGCAACGTAAATTTTGTAAACCAAGTAAACTCGAGTTGGTTCTTATGCAAACCGAGTGGTAACTCGGTTCTCAAATCGGATTGCCCCGAAAATCAATCAAGAAAGACCTTAAAAAGCAGAAAAATTAGGTTTTACATTCGTCGAAATCTTTGCCATCCGCTGATGAACTTCGACCATTAGGTTATTTGCCCCTATACAGTAATTTAAATCAATACCTATTCAAAAACGCATACAAAAATAGAAGAAAGCTAATTCGATTTCCGAGTAGGCAAAACCGAGTTGACTCTGTACTGTAAGAGAATTTGCTCAGGACCGATTTTTATTTGAATAAAAGATGCAAGTGCAATTCGAGTTCACAAGTTTGTTACTTTAACAACCACGTATGAACTCACATTATTTGCCACTTGTAAGAATTATTGCGCGCCCCTTTGTTGCCGCGCCCCTAGGCACGTGCCTAGTTTGCCTTAAGGATAATATGCCACTGCATATATGTAAATCTGATTCCAAACAAGAAAGCAAATATGTATTCATAACACATGTATCACAATTCAGAAGTCTTCGTTGAATATTCTGGATCTGTATTTTAACGCAATTTTGCAATAATTGTAAAGTTTGGAAACATCCATCTCATTAAGCATAGTAATAACTTGATCCTCTGTTAGAAAATCATTCCCCAGGATACTTCTCCTAGTTTCCCTGAGAGTTGGACACCTTCCGACGAAATGAATAACGTCCTCCCTTTCCGCTAAATTGCAGATAGTACACTCAAGTGGTAGATCAGGCCTATGCGGTATGAAGTTTAGGTTGAGTAATTCGCTTCTTAACTTGACCATAGTAGCAATAACGTCTATATTGTTCGCATCATGGAAATAGTTTTTTTCTGCGAGATTATGGTTGAGCCTACTGTAGGTTGTTCTGAACAAGTACCCGGCTGCTTCTGCTGCATATTCCGTTCTGCACTTCTCATCAACTGCTGCTATAACCTTGTACATAAGAGTTTTACTGTGAGTAACATCATCCGTATTTAAATTAAAATTCAAATTGCATTCTTCTGCGAGACGTGACCACTCACCGTACCAGTTATTATGGCTTTGTACCGCTTGGAGCGCTATTTTTCTAACAAGCCGAGATTCAGGCATTCTGAAAACGTGCAGCAGATAATCAGCTTGCATCTTCAAGGTTTTAATGAATAGAGGTGGCAGTCCGGTTTCCAGCATTAGAACGTAGTTTGGCGTGTTTATTGGCAAACGAAATACTCTCTTCAGATAGTGAGTTAAGAGCTTCTCGACATTGTGAAACTTTTTACATCCCCATGCTTGAGCGCCGTATAGAAGTATACTTTCCGCAACCGCTTCAAATATCTTATGTTTACTACTGTGAGCTATATTAACATTCATAAAGCATCTTTTCCAAGATATATTAATCGCTGTTTTAGCCTTTTGAAGTTTCTCCTTGAAATGTGCCTCCAAGCTCAGGTTTTTTGACAGAATTACGCCTAAGTACTTGTATTCACTAACACATTCTATATCTTCCCCGTTGTAGTTCCATTTTTCATTCGATGCATTGCGTCCACCGCCTTTTTTAAATATCATCACCTTAGATTTTTGAGTATTGACTGTTAGGTTCCATAGACAGCAGTAGTGGTATACCCTGTTAATCATAAGTTGCAATGTTTCTGGTGAATACGCAAAGATGACTATATCATCTGCAAACATTAGAGCCTTAATACGCTCTCCTGCAAAGTCAACTCCACCTGGAAGGTAATCGACGAGATCATCTATAAAGAGTGAAAACAAGGTGGGGCTCAGTGTGCAACCCTGCCTAACTCCCGATGTAGTAGTGAACCAGTCTGAAAGCTCCGCTCCGTTCCATACTGCAGCCCTTGTTCCTTTGTACAGTTCTTCAAGAACACGTCCAAATTTCAGTGACATTCCCAGACCATATAACTTGTAGAATAAAGCACCTCGGTTAATGGAGTCAAACGCTGCTTTAAAATCTATAAAGAATACATACAATTTTCTTCGCTGCATACAGAAGTGTTCCGCTAGATTTCTAAATATGAAAATGTTATCAATTGTAGAGTAACCAGATCGAAAACCAGCTTGAAACTCTTTTAACAGGTTCTGGGTTGTAATCCACGTTTGTAGTCGTTTTTGCAGCATCTTTGTGAAAATCTTGTACGTTGCATTTAGAAAGGAAATTCCTCGATAGTTAGTTGCATCTAACAAGGATCCTTTTTTATGTATCGGGAATATAATAGCATCTCGAAATTCAGTTACCGGGAGATCCTCTTCAATTACTTTGTTAAAAAGCGTTACAAGACATTCATTTAGCATAACGGTACCGTATTTATAAAACTCAGCGGGAATACCATCCGCACCTGCTGCTTTTCCGTCTTTAAGGGATCCTAGCACTAGTTCAAGTTCTTGTAAACTAAATTTCTTATCAAGAATTTCATTGTTGAATCCAGGTGCCGCATAATGCCAATTTGTTGTTATGGTAACAGGATTCAGTAATTCACTAAAATGGGTGGATAGACTGTTTGCGCATAGTTTCTTGTGCACACCGAATTGTTTGCCATTTAATTCCGAAGCAAGTTTCCAAGGAGTATAAGCCGGATGTACAATAGAGATATGCTCAAGTTCCTTATAAACTATTGGACGGACTTTGATCAACCTCCCAAAAACTGTCAAATCATTATCATATATTTTTTATCCGGAATGACTGTTCTTAATCATTTCACAAGCTATGTTAACAATTACACTGCCATCTGCCACCAATGCCCTTCATTTTCTCTGAAAAAAGTGAGTAATAATTTCTTCGAAGCTGACAAAACAGTTAATGTGATTTTTGAACGATTTACTTCTCACAACAACAACAACAAATAATTTAAAAATTCTCCTCAACACCTCTCTCAACCAACAAAAGCATTTGTCATTTCTGACACTTCACTCGCACAACGAACAACAAAATTCATCACATCACTTAACCTATACCTTTACAGCAATCCCACACACCTCTGATCTATGATGCCACCATCCATGGCAAAAGATGTCAATGTACTTTGTCAAAGAACAAACATTTTTCTAACTGCCGATGCCGCTGAAATTTTCGTTAGAATTCAGAATCAACACATCTCTCGACTCCAAACCCGACCAAAGGGTCAATGCTCGGTAAAAGTGAATACGATAAGATTCTCATGCTAAATGATGACGTATCAGATTCAGAATTCAGAACCTTAAATTACATTCTCTCGTTTTTCTCATCCATTCGTCAGCTCATCAGCAACACCAAATGAGATAACTCACAAATCGAGTGAATAAATAAAAAAAAAAAACGAAAACAAGTTGAAGCAACAAAATGTATCGAACAGGTAGGTTAGTTAAGGTAACGTGTGAGTACATCTACATTTGTTTTGGGAAATTATTACCGTTTTTTTTTTTTTGGTTGCTTTTGAGGTGTATCCGTTGGTTTAACTTAACCACAATTGTGTAATGCATATGAGGTCGTCAAAAAGTTCTTCAATCTCGATCTCGATTCGACATGTTGGCTTCATGCGTCGAAGAGTGATGGAAAGGGGAGATTGTTGGAACCCTGCAAACAATTATGTGATAATAAAGTGATCTTGTTAGACAACTTCTGACAAAACGGTTTTGCTTAACTTTTGTTTCACTTAGTATGTTTTGGGCTCGTTACTTGAGTCACGGAGTTGAGAAACGACTGATTAACTAGTATCACTTTGAATGACATTTTCCAACTTTTTGTTCACATCAAACCAACTCCATAGTGTGAGGTCTCGTGTCAAGCCAAACTCGTCTCAAGCCGCTAGCTAGTTTTCACTCAAAAAGGAAACATAAAACCATTTTAGAACTTCCCAAAGCAAGAACATTAATTCCAAACGTCAATCAAATACATCATCATACTCTGCTGTCCAGCGGCGACTTGTCGCGTCCCATCTCCTTCCTTCCTCCCATTTATCACTGAAAATAATAATCCCATCGGTGATTCTGATTGAAAGACAAGTTAGCTAGCTCATCAATACAATACCCCATCCCATCGTCAGTGCATTCAGCAACGAACGACACGACAACAACTTCGACAGTTCCATAATTTCAAAAGGAACGTTTATTACGTTTGACAGGAATTTTATGTAACGGTTCTGTGGTCATCGGTGAGGTGAGTTGTATGCGATTTGATGCACGTCGCGGGGCAACAAGCCCAACAGGTTGTCTGGATGATGGATTTTTTTTTCTGCAATCGAACATATTCACGGGAGGCTGTGTCCCTCTCTCTCTCCTAAGAATTGGCACGGGCAATTATTATTTGACCGAACGATCTGTCGCTGCCGCTTTAAAACATCCGCACAACAAATAAGACGTGATGATGATGATGCTGCTGCGCTCACTTATGATTTCCTGGCTAGAATATTGAGCGCCTGGTTTGTGTGCGCCGTTAGGCACCTGTTCAGGTTCAACCAGTTCCTGTGACGTCGTCGTCGACAGAATTAACGATTGGCCTACAAAAGTCTTCTATCATCCATCTGCGCCAAAAGTTGCAGCAGAAAAACATAAACACGCAATTCTTGTTCTCCCATTATTCATGGATTGCGCAGCAGTAGAACGTGTAGCTTTCAAAGCTTCTCAAAGATCTTATAGAAAAGATAAACTCTCCTCCCACCGAACATGACAAGACAACATAAAGAGACAAGCGTCTCAAAGAGAAACCCGAGTTGTTTCTCTTTTCCTTAAGATCCGGGAATTTGTTGAGTGTTTTTGTTGCTGTGGTCTTGAGAAGGAAACCAGCTTTATCTTGTTTAGGTTTGGGTTTCCTCTTTTGTTGGGGGAGGGGAGAGGGGAATGGAGATAAACAAACAGAAAAACACAACACAAGATCGGAGAACTTAAAACGAAAAAGAAACCTGAATTTACCGCTAGCCATTTAACTCCTCAGGTCAACGAACGTTCTTATAGTTATGTTGCATTAACTGTCAACTTCATACAATTTCTTGTTGTCGGTCGGTATGTTCGTACCTGTGTTTTGTTGCTGGTTTGACGGGTAGGGGAAAAGGGAAGAATGTGATGGAAAAGTTAAGAAAGAGTCTGATTGGGTAAGAGAAATATGGGAACAAGTGACTTGTTCAATTTATTTGGAGTTAACAAGCTGAGAGATGGGACAAGTAGGTACGGAGGTGGGTCGAGTTTGAAGTTGCATTGAAAAGGGGTTTTTAGGGCTTTAAATGTTGCAAGTATTAAATGGTAAATCTGATAGTTAATTGCTTTCTTAAATAATGTTTTGCGTCAAGTTGACATAAGCGCATGATGATCTGTCAAAATTCTTAATAACACACACCTGGCAACGCTCTTCCGTCAATCTGAGAAGTTATATTCCCTTGATTGATTGAAAAGGCATCAAACGATCGCGTGTGACAGAATTGATAGCCTCCTCCATGCACCAAGAGCAGCCTACGCCATACGTGCTGTAATGGACGTTTCATTTAATTAGCGATCAAAAATTGATTGAAGACCCTCTGCCTAAACCGGACCTGGATCTGGATGGTGTTCTCCTGCTCCTGTCTTCCACTTTCTTTTGCAACGCATTTCCTTCAAACGCATTTTAAAATGTATTACCCAAACCTGCTGCTGCCTGATGGGAATGAGGAAGTTGCCATAAACATTTTCGGCTCTTCAAACTCGTTTTGGCCAAAAACACAAAAAATAAAACCAAACAAGATAACACAAATTTTGGTAGTCATGAAATGAAGCACGACTTAAAATTCTCATCGTCATTTTTGTTAGGTTGGGCCACTGGCCACTCTGATCAGAGGTCGTTAAGGGGAAGCACGATATGGCGAAAGAATATAAAAAAACGTTTATAACTGTTTTGTTCAGCCGAAAATATAAACTCGCGAAGATCAATGACCCCAATGGTCAGTTTCGGCAGTTTTGTATTCGAAATTTTTTCGAGTTTTGTTTTCGGTCTTCCTTACTTCATCATTTTTATTTCTTTGCACGAACACCGTGCATCGTCCGAAAGAATGAGAAATGAGCCTTCCTGCCCAGCAGTAAACTTTCAACATCAAGATGTGAGCAGAATTTTGGGATAAGTGGACAAGAGAGAGAACAGAGAAACGATAAGCCGTGAAGCAAGAAGCGGCAGTGATTTGTAATCAAATGTGGTCACTTTTGATCGTTATTTTATTTGTTTAGTGTTTTTTCCAATTTTGGCAATTTTTTTGTTTTTTGAAAATAAATATTTGGACAAAGTTCTCTTTCACTCTTTCGGTCTGGGTGCGAGAATTTTGACCACACATTCCAACCAGGTGGTGTTTTTTTGCTTTCCTTGTAGGTATGCGTTTGTACCTTGGGTGTCATTGACACTGTGCTAACTTTTGGTTTTTTGTTTTTGTAATTTGCTTGCCAACAAATTTTGTATTATGAAATGTGAGACAAATTTTGTGTAAATTTTTGTACTTTTTTTCGAGATTTTTCTCCGGGTATCTTTGCTGAGTTTATGTCTGAGGTCAAGAATTTTTGTTAACAATTTGAATCATCGATTAAAGAATTAAATATTCAGGTCATTGGTTTTTGACTTTTGGCACCAATTCCTTGCTGGCTTTTAAGAATTATTAATTGATTACAAATTTGGAATACACTTAGGGCTGATTGATGCCCTGAAGGCAATGGTATAGCAAAAAACCTACTTTGGAATTTTATTTCTAAAATTTCGGAGACCCTAATTTTTAAGAGACTAAACTGACTCCATGGGGGTAAGCTTTGAAGTGGCGGAGGGGCTTTCGGTAACTACGACTATGAAGCTTAGAGCTATGCGATCGCGGAAGTTGTTTTCGCAGAAGGGCCTCCCATGGTCGACAGGTCGAAGCGGAGTAGGATGATACTATTAATTACCCCCCAACGAAGGAGTGTACCCACCATGGCACTTTCAACAAATGACGGTAGCGGAAGAATTCTTTTCTTGAAAGAATAAACGGTAGCGTTATCAGTTCCAATTATGCCGAACTATTTGGTGAAGACCTTATATGAGCTACTTAGACATATTCAGAGCACAGGCCACAGGTCTATAAGGAGCGGATTTGCTGACCTCTTGTCCTTGGAGTAATAAAAGGGCCTGGCCCTCCAGTTTGGGAGCTCCTGCCGTTGGGGTAACTGCCTGACGTAGGAGTAATAAAAGGGCCTGGCCCTTCAGGTTGGGAGCTCCTGCCGTTGGGGTAACTGCCTGACGTAGGAGTAATTTCATAGTTATTAAACAACGACAAGCCTCGGATATGAAAGATCTTAATGTTGAAGACCTAAGCAATCGAAAATTGGACAGTGAATTTCGGATTTGCACGTGCAATGTCCGGACCTTAAACAGACTTCGTGCAGCCGAGCAGTGAGTGAATACCCTTGATAGGTATAAAGCAGACATCACAGCCATCCAGGAAGTGCGATGAGATAGGGAAGGCATCTGCAAGATGCGTAACTGCGATATCTATCACGGAAAGTGTTTGAAGGATCAGAAACAGCGGTGCGGCTTTGTGATAAGAGGAAGACTTAGGCAAGAAGTCATAAGCTTTAAGGATATAAGCGAGTGCCTTGTCACAATTCGCATCCGAGCAAAATTTAAAAACATTACGCTGATCTGTGCTCACACCCCAAAAGAGGAGAATGATGACCAAGCCAAGGAAGAACACTACAGTCTTCTAGAAGAGACGAATGATAAGTGCCACAAGTACGACGTCAAGATTATTCTTGGTGATTTTAACGCCAAAGTCGGAAAAGAAGGCATTTTTGGTTCTACGGTCAGAAGCCACAGCCCGCTTATTGACTTTACAGCGGGTCGAAACGTCATCATCTCAAGCACTTGATTTCCGCAAATCAATATACACAAGGGGACTTGGCGGTCTCCAGGTCATCAAATTGATCACGTCGCGATTGACACCAGGCATTTATTCAATATCCCAGATGTCCGAACGCTCCGAGGAGCTAACTTCGATTCGGATATTCGGATCACTACCTTGTTATAGCTAAGCTCCGGATACGGATATCCATGGCACCGCAACAAACACCACCGCGGATTGTTGGAAAGTTTGACGTCAAAAGACTACAAACGCAGGATACCGCCAGAACTTTTGGTGACCACTACTCTCGTAACCTCTCGGAGGGTCCACTACTAGGCCCAAATTTAGAAGACCAGTGGAAACACAGTCAAGGGGCAATCAGGGGCCAGCAACTGATGTGCTGGGTTACATTAAGCCACCAAACCGAAACCTTTGGTTTGACGAAGAATGTAGGCTAACGCATGCAGCTTAGGACGATGCCTATAAATCCATGCTGCAGGCAAGAACTAGAACAGCTGAGAGAGCAGCCCGGGAGATCTACATCAAAAGAAGGAGAGACGAACACCGAATTTTAAGACGGAAGAAGAGACAGTATGAAAAAGAAGCGGTCGAGTCCAGGTTGAAACCATCTTCACAAAGATATAAGCCTAATAGAAGCCTGATGTATTGATGAAAATGGGAATGTACTAGGAGATACGAGAATAGTGCTGCGGATTTGGAAGGACCAATTTTCCAAACTGCCATCAAACGGCAAAGATTCCCACAATTCGTATAGCAGACCAATCCATGTTTCCTGGACGATGATGGCCAAAGTATCCTCCACCCGACCTACAAGATGTAAAAACAGCGGTTGCAAGACTCAAATCGCATAAGGCTGCGGGCCATCGACCCTAAGATGGGTTTGGCTGTGAATGAGACGAAAAGAAAGTACCTATATGCAGTTATCGAGAAGAGAGACACAACACCGTGTCGACCGTGTGCAATTACACGGGTTCCACTATAACCTCGCACAATGACATCAGTGCAGAGATAAAGCGAAGAATCACTTTTGCCAACTGCTGTTTCTTCGGGCTAAGAAGAAAGCATCTGAGCAGTAAGGCCCTCTCTCAAATTAACAAGGAAGACCTGAACACCGACTCACCAGCCCGTCGAGTTTTCGAATCCAACCCCGATGGAAAACGTAGAAGAGGAAGACCTCATCTTAGGTGGCACGCTCAATTGGAGAACTAGCGCAACTGGGGGCAGCTAGCGAGGGACCGAGCTGGCTGAGAGGCTTATAGCCGAGATCGTGATCCATCTTGGATTGTGAGCACCACCGAAAGTAAGTAAGTAAACAAAGGTTTAAACGTGCAAGTTTTAACAAATAGCTACGAAATGTTCAAACTGGACGACTTGAAGTCTCATTACAGCAGCGCCTTGATCGATCAACGTAGACGTGAGTAATTCTCCTACTCAATCATACTCAAACTGGCGAGTTCCGTCCATACACCTCCCTTCAAAAATTTCATACACAATTAATTTATCTAACCGGTATATCGACCAGCCACAAAACAAACTGAGCAACACATTCCGCGTCCAAAGTGGCTGCTCAAAAAGTAGGTCAGTACACAAAACATAGTTTGTCGAGTCTAAAAATGCCCCTGCTGCATCTCTAAGCACTTAAAACTATTGACCATCATCTTAGTTGGAAGGTAAGCATTATGTTTGTTCCTTCTATCCTTGGTCCTCTTACCTCCTCTTACCACGGTATGACTTGAATTTCCCCGATAAAAACAAAATACTTGTTCCATCTTCCTCGAAACCGCACCACAGCGCACAAACTGGCATTGCAGCTATTTTGTTGGCAAATACAAACATGCGTCTGCCAGCTCCATCATCTCGCTTGCTTGTTGAGCCAGTTTCTCTCCACAACTTGGCCTGGAAGCAAAAAGGAAGATACACGACGATTTTGGTGTCCATCCATGATCCATCGGTCGTCAGAGCACCATATTTGTCGTTGTGGTTGCGTGTGGTGGCTTGGCGGATGGCGTCGATGCGGTGTGATGATGCAAATCAAACAGAAATCCAAAACAAACATAAACGAAGAACAACGAAAGAGACTTCTCCCTAGAGCCCCAGAGAGAGTCAACAAAACTATTATGTCATCTTTTGCGGTGTTGTAGCGTAGGTTCTGTTTTTGGTTTGTCTTCTTAGATAGGCCGAGCATCTTTCCCTTACGTTCCAGATCGTAAACATTCTTCACTTCTGTTTGATCATGGCAGTGGCAACAAACGTCATCAAAGAGTTCGCTCACCTTCTCACCGTCATACAGGCAACACCAAAAAGCGGCGCCCAAACAAACTTTTCCCCTGGACTTGACTTCGACTTAGGGAGCCAAAAAAATAGAATTTAAACTTGTGTATGGGTCTTGGCCTCTTGGGGGCTCTTCGCATTTCGGTCAAATATCTCTCTCTCTCTCACTCTCTCTCCCTCCCGCTATCTCTCTTGCAAAATTTTTGCCGTTTCTGTATCTGATTGGCGGGATCTGGTTTAACTGGACTTTTTCAAATTCTGCTTCTGCAAGAAAAATGGCGTTGATTGTGATGAATAATTCTAACTGTTGGTTGGTTGGCTTGGTGTCGGTTTGATGTGTGAATTTGAAGTTCTTTCCGCTTCGTTTTCTTTCACAACAGATTCGTTGTGTCTTGTAGCTCGTTGACTCCCTGACTTTTTTGACTTTCTTTAACCTTCCGCTAAGGCGGGAGATGCGAGACATGAAGGGCAATAAGATGAAGAAGGTGAGAATATTTGTTTTGATTTATTCCTCCTTTCGCCGTGTCTTCCTTTCCATCACCAACTCCTTCGCTCTTAAATGAGAAAAGAAATTGGCGATGAGGTCTTGTTCCTGGCTTTCTTCTCCATGGAGAAATGCAGAATCGATCGTAAGAGTTGACCACACTACCGCTCTTGGGGACAACTCCCTGTAAGAATACGACGGGAAAGATGGAACTAACCAGAGAGTTCGATTGTAACTGTTTGTGTGAGTGTGTGCATTGTTGTTGTTTCTTCTTGGGGCTTTTGGGGATTTTGCTGGTTAGAAAGCAGCCAGGAAAAGGAGTTTGATTCTCTTTTTTGTTGATTTTGCTGTATGATGGGTGTTTTCATTGGTTCTTGGTTCTTTGAGACTTTCTGAGAGGTTTGTTTTGGGTGCGGAGGAAGACAGAAATACACTCACTTCAACTTGGATGCGGGATGACGAAGATCATGAAGACTCGTTCGACTCGACTTGGAAAGTCGACGATTCTGATTATGATGATGATGATGTTCGGTTGGATCTTACCAATGAAATGTACCATTTTAGTGAGCATCTGATAGTCCGCTTGGCGAGAGGTCAGATACCTTTTTTTTGGTAAATTCAGTGGGAGATAAAAGTTTGTTGGTGTTTTTTTGTCTTTTAACAATAATATTCTAACGGATTTTCGGGCTATCGAATATTTTTGTTCGAGTTTCATTCTTGTTGAATTCATTTTTAGTGTGTTTTAATGGAATTTTGTGGAAAGTTTATCGCTAAAGAGTGAATGTATTAACCATATGGCATAGGCATTGTTGTGTTTTCAAGTGGAATTTTATTTTTGAAGAGAGAATTGAAAATATTCGAAACAACAAGGTTGTGAATACCTAAGTGAATCTTTTGAGAAGTGTTTAATGTTATTGTTACCTATGGGATGCCAAAATTTACGTTCTAATTTGAGAGTGTGAAAACTTTGTGTTAGTTAGTAAAGAACTAGGATCACCCACTGAGGATTAAAAAGGATACATAAAATGCCGAGCACTATAAGAGGTAAGCTGAGCTAAGAAATTGTAAAACCTTAAGATTTGTGTAAAGACTCTCTAAGTGAGCATCGAAAATCTTCCATTTTGGATGGCCATGTACATAGTTTCATGGGAGCATGTACATAGTTTTTGGATCCAGTTTACTGGTCTTATCGCGCCTCAAAAGAAACATTTGGTTTGAAGCGGTTTATATCTGCAGATTCTGAAGATATTGATGAACGGCCTCTGTGGGAATCATTTATGCTCGCTCAACTAAGTTCTTTTGCAACTGCTATTCTAAACTCTTTCTTTGATCTTTCTTTGAAAATAATAAAAGAGTTCACGACGGAAACATCAAGGAAGTGCCGAAAAATTCGTTTTAAAAGATTTCCAGTCCACTTCAAAACAGGACTTCAAGATATCTGCCTTATCAACAAAACCCATGGTTTTATTGTACTGATAGTAACTGACGGTCCATCTTTTTGCTTGTTGTTGTGGGTTTGGAAGGATCCTGAAAGTTACTAAGCAAATGAATTGCCTTGGTATCCTTCCATTTTACGAATCCCAATCCATCCTTGCTGACCTGCCCAGCGAGTCCAATTCGGACTATTTAACTTTTTCTTGTCATCGAGAAGGTTAATTGGCAGATTTTTTCTGTTGACACAGTACGCGTCAGGAGTAAATAAGTTGCTTTTTTCAAATCTTACAAAAAGATTGAACAGAATTGAAATAATTGTCAAAGTACCCCGATGTCCTTTTCCAACCAAGCTT
The DNA here is from genome assembly GCA_943590905.1 of Sphaerophoria taeniata. NCBI lineage: Eukaryota > Metazoa > Arthropoda > Insecta > Diptera > Syrphidae > Sphaerophoria > Sphaerophoria taeniata. The sequence goes on from OX016540.1 coordinate 4,888,795, forward strand.
TGAGTAAGGTCTTAGAAAACACGTGCTTCCTGTTCTGTCGCATTAGAAATTCGGCTTGTGGATATTTGAAATTCTGAAATTTATCCAGACTCATTGGCATGGATCCAAACTCTATATCCGCGCTTGATGGACATGTACTGTCGAATATTGCTACGTCCCTTGAACTTGATCATCGATTCATCAACTGATTGGTGCTTTGAAGGCATATAAGATGATTGATAGGTTCTTGAAAGTATTTCAAGCATCAGGTGAATTTTGAATAACTTATCATGTGGGCTATTTTGGCTAGGTTGTTTCGTATTGTCATTCAAGTGAATATTTCCCAGAAGCCATATAAATCTGTTCCTGCTCATCATCAACGTGACGTGATTCACATTTATTGACGCATTTGCTGGAAGGCTTCCATGTTCCACCTGCTTTTTGAAGGGCATATAAGTTTGTTTGGAAAAAAAACCAAGTCTATGAGCTCTTGGGGAAATATTTGCAAAAAAATATTCACAAGTGAATCCAAATCAAATAAAACGTTTGGTCCAGTCTCCGTCTCAAAATCAATCATAACAGTCGAAGGTCCGGGCAAGTAGATTATTAGACTGGACTTCATGACTACTATCACGTGGTACAATATATTCCTTGGGCGTCCCTTAAATCACTGCCGAAGAAGCCGAAGAAACGAACGTTAGGATTATCAAAATCAGAATTTATACTTGCCTGACTAGATGAAGTACTACTGAGACTTTTGTTTGAGAAAAACTCCCCTATTTGTGCTTCTGGTGACTGCTGAGATTTCAGTTGATTTTGATGATGCTTAAACTTTCCGTAAGGTGTTGTTACAGGTATTTCATCCTTCCTAGCTGTTTGAAATCGTACCTCGAATCCGATTTGGGCCTTTGGAGAAGTTCTTGGCCTGGATCAGCTGATTTTTCGCAAAACGGTTTAACTGACGACTTTTCTGCTGCTTTACATTGGTTGGGGAGTAACAGAGCAGGAGGAATCTTAGGCTGTCGTCCAAAATTGTGTCCGGCAATCCATCTAACGCAAAAATTCGTCAGAGAATCGAAATAGTGGCTGTTGATGTCGTAGTGGACATTTTCCACAACGAACCGGACCTTGGAAAAAGCATCGACTCAGATTAACCACATATGCCCCACAAATGGCCCCGCAAAATCCAGATGAATGCCATGGATGATCAGGGAAAGGCCACGAAGAATACTCTTTCTTTGGATTGCTACTCGTCTCCTCACAAGGAACACATCCATCTGCTTTCTCCATTATTGACTTGTTTATCATTGGCCACCAACAATATCTCATGGACAGCTGCTTCATCCTGGTAATACCCCAGTGTCCATCATGATGTAGCTCCAAAACTTTGGGGTTGACTGACCTCGGAACCACCACCCGAACATGATGAGCCTGAAGTAAAACAATAATTATTTTCTAAGGAAACCGAATATTTGCAGTCAAAATATGGTTTTAATGTTTTATCTATTTGCTCTATATCTTCTGGCCAACCTGTTCTGTGCTGCTGTGGCCCTAGCCATAGCCGTAGCTAGGATTTTGTTTCAGGGGGGGTTAAGATAAATGATAATTTTTTCAACATTCTTGAAGTGCGGCTAAAGAACGATTCTCTATACTTGAGAGTACGTCCGAAGTTGGACTCGAGGGTAAACTGATGGTGAAATTTCGTGATCTTTTTCACGAATTGATTTGCTCTAACTTGAGCTTAGTTAAAAAAAATGAAATTAAACTTTTTGCGAGAAAACCCGATTAATTAAAAAATGCGTGCGTGTAGTGCGGTTATAACGTATGGAATGCTTTTTATTATTCTTTTCTTTTTCTTCTTCTTTTTCTTTTAATATTTCAAAATTAAATATGGCCGGATGGGCGGGATATTTGAATTTTATACGAGTTGATTTTAGTTCACAATAGTAATTTTAAGATATATAATAATGATTTTAATTCGTTATTTTATATAATTCAAAAATTCAATTCATTTTACATAATTCATATTTGACGAAACAGATGGCCATTCATAGAAGCGCGAGTATTACGGGCGAATTGTTTTAGGGGAGGAATACAACTGGCTATTTGACCTAAGCACTTACCGTAAACGTAATCAGAACAAAAACATAAAATGTAAAAAAAGAGCCAAGTTCTGTTATGTGCGAACAACATTGTGTAAAAAGTTAGCCACCAAAAGTAATGAGATCTAAAAGAACGCCAAGTTCTTACATAAAAAAGTGTTATATTGAATATTTTCAATCATAGAAGATAATACAACAATATTAAAAGAAAATAGAAAATAGTTTGGATGAAAATTTACAAGTTCACTGTTCAAGTTTTAAAATGTTATTAATCACGCTTCAAAGTTCAAACGAAAACTTGCCAAGTGAACTTGTAAATTTTCATCCAAACTATTTTCTATTTTCTTTTAATATATTGTTGTATTATCTTCTATGATTGAAAATATTCAATATAACACTTTTTTATGTAAGAACTTGGCGTTCTTTTAGATCTCATTACTTTTGGTGGCTAACTTTTTACACAATGTTGTTCGCACATAACAGAACTTGGCTCTTTTTTTTACATTTTATGTTTTTGTTCTGATTTCACATCTTTTTGCAAAGTTTTTTTCTTTATGAAAGCATGAACCTCGAAATAACTTAATAAGCTAGAAATTTGAAAACTTTAACAATATACATAATTGCTCTGCCAATTTATAAATAAGTAATAGGTAGGTTTGGTTAGAGCGGCTGTCTAGATGTCACATTTAGACATCAAGGGTCCATTGTGAAACCACTAAGGAAAGTTACTCATGGAGTTTTATGAAGTTAAACAAACCAGAATTCTAAATTTCAACATCCTATGACCATTTTAAGAAAGTTGGTGGCAGCCACGGCCCTGTAATGAAACTGTAATTTTGTACTTATATTTTCTCTTATACTCAACCGAAACCCTATCAGAATTTCGAATTTAAACGTTTTCGACCATTTTAACAAAGTGGGCGGATACCACGCCCCTAAATAAAACTAAAATATTTTACTTATTTTTTTCCTTATATTCAACCAAAACCCTATTAGAATTCCGAATTTCAAGACCCTACGACCAGTTTTAGAAAGTGGGCGGATACCACGCCCCCTGAATGAGCAAATTGAAATTTTCGATTTTTTCCTTTGTACACAGCCGAAAACCTACCATTGTACCAAATTTCAAGATTCTGCTATTGTTAGAAGTGCTTCATAATTTTGATGATCAGTCAGTCAGTCAGTCAGTCAATTACGGTTTTTGAAATTTTTACTGTTCAATATCTCAGGAAGTAGTGGTTCTACAAAATACAGGGCCTTTGTGCCCATGAAGTTAATGCGTAATTCAAATTTAAAGCTTCTAACTCTATGGGTTCAAAAGTTATGGGGGGTTAAAAATGTGCTTGAGTTCGATCCTGTAAAAAGGGTGTAGTGCTAGAACTTGGCTGGGCACTACCGTGCCCTTTGATGACAGAACCGAAAGAGACACGACACGTTAAGACGCGACGGTGGTCTAACGAGGTGAATGAGTTGGTTATGTCTCTGTCCCCAATCAGTCTTAGGGCTCCTTTTTGTATACCGTCCAAGAGGCTTAAGTATGTAACTGGAGCACCAGCCCAAAGATGGGAATAATTGTACTCAAGCTATGGACGGATATAAGTCTTAAAGATAAGGGCCAGATCAGACGGGGAGATAAATTTCTTGCACTGTCTTCAGAAACCCAAACATTTTGCGGCATTTTTGGCAACATCGCATATGTGATCGTTCCACAAAAGGTGGTCAGTGATGCACATACCGAGAATCTCGAGATGTTCGGTCTCATTGATGCAAGTGCTACTCATGGACAGTGGCAGGGGAGGTATATCTCGCTTTAACGATACAAAACAGCGTTGAGTTTTTGAAAGCAATAAATTCTACGCAATTTTGTATTCTCCATTGTACAATGCTGTTGAAGTCAGTGTTAAATGAGCTTATCATATTTTGCCGTTGCGGTTCCACATCCAAAGAGGAGGAACGTGATTCTGGAAATGAATAAGAAAAGCCAGGGGTACTATGGTCAGCGATACAATTGATTGGATTAGAAGTTACAGACAAGAGATCATTGATGAAAATGAGGAAGAAGGTCGGAGACAAAACGGAGCCCTGGGGCACACCAGCATTTATGTTGTGGGTTTCAGACTTGAATCCGTCCAATACTTCTTGTAGTGAACGGTACCGAAAGAAAATTTCTAATCAAACGAAGGAGGGATTCGTCAATACCGAAAGCACGCATTTTCGATAAAATACCAAGATACCAAACTTTATCAAATGCCTTTGATATATCAAGTGCAACAATCTTACTTTCTCAAAAATGATGTAAAGATTTGTTCCATTGTTCGGTGAGATAAGCCCTCAGATAACCAGTGGACCTGTTGCTGCGAAAGCCATACTGCCGGTCATTAAGAAGCTTTCGGTCTTCGAGATATTTCTTGAGCTGATAGTTTATCAGCGTTTCCCATGACCTTAGAAAGAAGGGACGTAAGTGCAATCGGACGATAATTGGAGGGAGAAGAAGATTCGCCTTTTTTTTTGGAATTGGCCAGACAAATGCTGTTTTCCAACTGCTCGGAACGATAGATGGAAAAGCTTACGCAAGGGTTTTGCCAGCGTGAAAGAACACCTCTTCAGAACAATAGCGGGGATACCATCCGGACCAGCAGATTAATGTATGTTGAGAACTTCTAGGACTCTCGCCACAGCACGAGTGCGGAAGAAGATTTTTCCATGGAATCATTGACGCGCTCAAGAACTGGGGGAATCATGACAGTCTCTAGCAGCTTTCGCGAGGGAGCTAACAACTGGAGTTTTTTATTGTCAACGAGCGTGGCCCGAAGAAGAAGAAAAATTCTTCATATTTTTTACAAAAGACGAAAAATTCTTCCTGCCTTTGGGACATTGCAGTATTTTTTGCCTTAATTTTTGGTCATGTACCGACTTATGTAAAAGAAATATGGTTATCTCTGCTTGTAGGTTAGTAGATGGCGAGAGTAGTAAATGATATCTTGATTATAGCAAACCAAATAAATATACAAAGGTTTCTGGAAGAAAATAGAAAAATACCCTTAAGCTTGAATGGAAAAATTATAAATTCAGTGTTAGCAAGACAAGACAAAAATCAATAGTTATTTGATTTTGCTTTACAAAATTATTTCGGGGAGGGTTAAACCCCGTAACCCTCCCCCTAAATACGGCTATGGCCCTAGCTATTTGATTTGCATCCAGCGGAAATTCGTTAATTACTCCATCAAATCGAGCGTGCATACAAGAGTATTCACTGGCATCAAAATGGGCATCCTTCCCCATTGGCAGGCGGGAAAATGCATCCGCATTTCCGTGTTTGTTTGTAGGCTTATAGCGAATGCTATACCGATAACCCATTAAGAATACGCCCACCATTGTAATTTTTGGGCTGTAAGGACTGGTAAATTCTTTTCAGGATTAAATATTGAGACCAATGGCTTCTGGTCGTATATAAAATGAAATGCAGACCGTATAGGTATTGGTTATAATATTTTGGCTATCGTCAACCTTATTTCTGAACACTTCCGTTTCAATTGTTGAGTTGTCACGTGTCAATTATATATAAGTCTGTTCGATTCGAGCACTGAATTTGCTCCGAACTGTTTCATGATGTACTGGACGTCTGAAAACTCAAATTTATTCTAAAATAGATGTCTAAGACTTTCAATGTGTTTTTGAATTTCTCTCCAATAAATTCTTGTGTGTGTGTGCAGTTATTACATCAAAGCAATTAACACAAACCGTTAAACGATGATTGAATTCAAACAATTTTCTCAGCAATCATATTCCCCACTCAAGGTCCCTTCGGCAAATTAAGAGTTCTTCCACTGACCATGTTCATAGTTCTTTAAAATAATAAACAGCTTCCGGCAACATTTTGTTCTCAAACATTGTCATCATATCATTGAGACACGCATCCTACACACATAGCCCCGCGCACAAAACAGCAATTTCCACAAATAACAGGCTTAAATCTTGTTGCCCCAGACGCAAATACCGTTTGTTTCTCTACTTTCTTGGAAGCACAAACAAAAAAAACTGCAAAAGTCACAATGTTAAGAATGTGTTTCTATTACTTGCTTGCAGTAAAGGAGAATGCAACACAGTTGCAACGAACAAACCTCCCAACCGATTCTTGTACCAGCTTCTGCGATTTTATGTTTGTTGTTTTCAGTGTCGCATATCAGTGAACTACACCGGGTGGAGGAGGACAACCAATTTTCCATTCTCCCCATCTCCATCCACAATCATCATCAAACTTGGCGAAGTATTGGCCATCTCCATCCACAATCATCATCAAACTTGGCGAAGTATTGGCGAAGAAGAAGATAGAAGAGTGACAAAAGAGCACTCCGTGTTGATGTTGCTTCTGCGCTCTGAACACGCAGGAGAGTGCACTTAAGCAAAGTCAATTGCAAAAACAAGGCTAAGTTAATAAAGAATCCGATGGAAGGCATAGACTGCAAAGCCACTCACAACAACATAACAAGCCGTTTGTCTACTAAGTCATGTTGGTGATGCAGTTGCATGCAATGCCCGTTGCCGTTTGTTGGCGCAAAAAAAAGTGGGACTTTGTTACGGGACTTTCAGGCTATTATCAAGAACCAACAAGAGTCCCGCGGGGAGCGTGTTGTTGCTGATAGTTGTTTTGGTCGGTTTGAGGCTGTTGCAGAGACTTCTTCAGACTTATTCTAGGCTCGTTAAGGCATCTTGAGCTGGTTCTTCTTCTTTCAATCTGAGAATGGTTGGTCGGTTGGCCGCTATATGGCAGGCCAGGCGCAATGATTACTGACATTAAGTGCAAATACGTTATTGGAAGCACTTGATAGAAGTGCCTCTAAGCCGTTTTGTTGGCCAGTTAATGTTATTGAATGTTTTTCTTTCTTTGTCGCTTCTTCTTCTTCTTTGTGAATTTTGTTGCACCTCAACCCCGCCAGCATTTCATTGGATTGGACGATTAGAAATGACTTTTGCCAAGACTATTGGGTAATAAATGATTAATACAAGGTGTTCAGAGAGGGATTACCGATATATTGGCTTGTTGCAGTTTATCTGGTGTTTTGCAATATTGCTAGTTATTTTGTTTTTATGGCGCGATTTGGTTGTTTTGCTGTTTTTTTGTTGCTGATTGGCATTGAGATTCTTGGCCGGTTTCCAATAGCCGAAGCAAAAACGGCAGCTAAAAGACGGCGAACATAATGAGGAAGCTATTTTGAATGGTTTGTACATGGGACGAGTCTTGATACGACTTAATGCTGGTCCTTAGGTGTTAATTTACGTGTAATGGGGCAGATAAGAGAGGTACCAATTAGACATAAATCAGATTGCATGACAATTTAAGGGAATTAGTTTTTGAACGAGTTTGTTGTCTAAGGGGGAAAAGAGGTGAAACAAAAAGTGGTCAGATTGTGTGTTGAAGAGGAACTTGTAAATCGACTGGGACTTTATTTCTTCGAAGTGGAAAGATGAGTGCTGTAACTGTTCTTACCTTCCTGATGGACAACAGAACTAACTAACATTAGAAAAAGAACAAGGAAACTTTTCATTGTCGCTAAAAGAACAAGACTCGAAAGTGACTGGGACTGTTATAAGACCAGTCAAAGAAAATTCAAAATAGCAAACTCAACGGGCTAAACGAAGCTCGTGGAAAAATGTCTGTAGCAATATTGAGTGCACCAACGAATCAGCTAGGCTCAGGAAAATCCTAACGAAAACTACCACTTCTGAAGGTTATCTAAGGAAACCTGACAACGGCTGGACTGCATCAGGTCGCGAAATTCTAGAACTCTTGGTCGAAACACACTTCACTGGTAGCAAACCTAGTCCTTCGAGTACGAAATCGCAACGGATTTTATAACGGTAGAAAAGTTAAACTAGGCTATTAACTCTTTCACCCCCTATAAATCTCCAGGCCTAGACGGAATCTTCCCTCTGATGCTGCAAAAGATCAGTGAATTCATTACTCCCCACATGCTAAACATTTTCCAAAGTAGCCAAAAAGGGAATATGCTCCTAAGATATGGCGCGAGGTAGAAGTCGTCTTTATACCAAAAGCCGGCAAGCCCAGCCACACGGAACCCAAAGACTTCAGACTTATTAGTCTTAACTCTTTTGTACATTAAATACTTAAAAGACTAATTGATATGTACATCCGTCATATCCTCCTTCCAACATGCCTACACAAAAGGTAGAAGTGTAGAAACGGCAGTACACTGCGTAGTTAGAACGATTGAAAAGCCACTTGACGTTGAATACACTCTTTGATCATTCTTGGACATTGAAGAAGCCTTGAATAACGTCCACAACAGTGCTATTGAGAAATCACTTAATGATCTAAATATAGAAGAAGTAGTAATCAAATGGATCATGTGTACCTATGCTGAAAAATAGACGGATTGTTGAAGCTCAAGCAAGTATATACTCAAGCAAATGTAAATACTCAAGCAATCGATTTGTTATAAGCTATCGAAATTTAATTTTAATTGTTTTCATTCTGATTCCTAACTTTGTACGATCCACATCTACAAATAAATTCTTCTTTACTTCGAAGCAGGGCTACCTTTGCGCCACTAAAGTGGCCTTTTTCCTCTTTTTTGAACTTATTTTTCATGCCCTCCACTTTTCATAAATTGTCTAAAAATCCCACTTTTTGATTTTTTCCTCCCACTTTTTCCTCTTTTTAGTATTATATTCTACTAATTCATTTATTTGCAATTATTTTATTGTTTGTTTGTGCTGAATACTTTTATCAATAGACAAAATTCTTTAAAGTTGAACGTGTGCATTTTATACATTTTAAATGTTGATTGAGATTAAAAGTTGAGATTTTGATCAAATATGACATTACGATGATAGAGAAGTGTTAAAGTGGGTCCGGCGATTCCGTTCGTCTTTCTGTCTGTCCGTCTGCATACGCACCTACAGCCTTAACCACGGGTCCGATTGACTTAAAACTATGAAAAATAGAGATTTGATTAAATTCTACTATGGGTATTTTTTTTTTTTTTGATTTTTTGTACGATCAAAATTTATATAGCCACCATAAAAGTTTCAATGTTCTCAAAAACGGCTATTACGGTTTTTTTTTAACTTCCTAGAATTTATATAAATATATTTATATATTTTTGTACTGCTCCAAAAGGGTACCTCTCATTGAATCGGTTTTTTGTTATAAGATTTTTTTCGAAAGATAAAAGTCCGATCAGCGTAGGTATACATTTTTTTTTTTTGAAAGAAGGTACGTATATATTGCCCAAATAATATTTGGTATTCACAAAAATTACAAAATTTTGTTTGTACTTATAAAAAAATATTTCTAAACTTTTTTTTCCAAAATTCTCTATCTCGAAAACGGATTAATAATAAAAATCGAAATTCCATTATAAAATGTATCTATATTTACATATTCTTGAATACTGCATATCCAAATTAATTTTAAAACATTTTTGAAAAATTGTATGCATAAAAAATTAATCTAAAACAAAAACCGCTCTTAGATTTTTTTTTTTGTAAAATCAACAATTTCTAAAGAAATGTTATTGCATCAATTTTTTCCATATAAAATGTGTTTTTGAGGTCATATTTCAGTTGAAATATTTAGTTATGAATTTTAATTACATGCTCTTATTTTTTCATGTTTTTTTCATTTTTTGTGAGCTATAATTTGGAATACAGGAGCAAGTTCGTACGAGCCAGTTGTGCACATATTCTTTTTTTTAATATGGAACATTTTTTAGCGGTTCCACTTTTTTTTAAAAATCCTCTTTTTTGTGCCACTTTCTTAAAATCTACGAAGGTAGCCCTGCTTCGAAGCCATTTGTACATATATCAATAGGTTATGGGCGACATAAAGGATTTTGTGCAAGGTATCCCTCAATTTAACGGTTTAGGATACGATGACTGGCAATATCGAATGAGAATTCAATTGGAATCGAAAAATTTATGGGATGTTCTAACCGACGGACGATCCCCCGGCTGATGAAGCTTTGAAAGCGGCGTTTATGATGCGAGATAAAATAGCTAAAAATTGTTTGGTAAATTTTATTCATTCTGATTTCTGACTATCTTAGTTATGTTAGAGATCAAGATACTGCAAGGGCAATGTGGCTCAACTTGGAATCGGCATTCGCAAAAACATCGATGGTCAACCAACTGTTACTAAGAAAGCAACTTATGAAATTGCACATGAAAAATGGTGATTCAGTGACTTCACATTTGGCAATTTTTGAAAACTTGGTTCGTCAACTCAAAATGGCAGGGGCAAAAATGGATCATAATGATATCCTGACTCAGCTATTTTTAACGTTACCAGACAAGTTTGATGCATTGGTAACAGCACTTCAAAATATGGATGAAAGTAAGCTTTCATTATCCACAGTAAAAGAGAAGCTTAAAATTGAGGAACTAAAGTTGAATGAACGCCAAGTCCAAGATGTTCAAGAAACAACGGCGTTTTCAAGTAAAAAGAAAATTTATAAGAAGAAGAAATTCAACGGAAAATGTTACAAATGTAACAAATTTGGACATCAAGCAAAAGAATGTTATTCAAAAGAAGCTCAAATCGTAGATTGTCATTCAAAAGAAACTCAAATCGTAAGAGACAAAAGTTTTTGCTTTATGGCGGACAGAAAATGTCCAAGAGACAATTCAAGTAAGAAAATTATTTCAAACTTGACTCTGGAGCTACTGATCATCTTGCAAACGAAGATTGGTATTTTTCTGAGATGTTAAAATTGAAATTTCCCATTGAAATAAATGTTGCAAAAGATGAAGTGTCCTTAATAGCAAATAGAATCGGAAAAATCAAAGGATTGAGCAATACTGGAACTGAGCTGACTATGGAAAACGTCTTATATGTACCCGAATTAAGAACCAATTTAATTTCCGTCACTAAACTAACTAATGCTGGAGCTAAAGTTAAGTTTTGTAAAAATAAGGCTTTAATATTAAAAGATAATGAAGTGATTGCGACTGCATTCTTGAGAGGTGACCTATACGAACTTGAAATTAGAGTCAATAATGTTGAAACAAATATAATGTTCTAAAGAAGAATCTATATTATGGCATCGTGCGTCGTCTTGGGCATATTAGTAAGCAACGAATGGATGGTCTTATCAAACAGAATTTAATTCCAAACTAAATTCAAAGCTCAAAATTTGATTTTTGTGACGTTTGCACTGAAGGCAAGCAAGTCCGAGAACCTTTTAATGGCACTCGTAAAAGAGCTACGCGAGCTCTTGAAAGAATACATTCTGATGTTTGTGGTCCATTAACTCCAGTTGCATATGATGGCTCAAAATATTTTGTTTCTTTCATTGACGATTTTAGCCATTTTGCCATGATTTTCTTAATGAAGAACAAATCAGAAGTTTTTCAAGCATTTAAGGAGTATGAAGCTTTGTCGACTGCTATGTTTGATTGTGCAATATCAAAACTGACTATAGACCAAGGAAGAGAATATCTATCGAAAGAACAGAATAATTGGTACAAACAAAAAGGTATTCAAGTTGAGTCAACCGTTGCATATTTCCCTCAACAGAATGGCGTTGCCGAGAGATTCAACCGAACTCTAGCTGAAACAGTCAGAGTGTTATTAATTGAATCGGGTGTTCGAAAGAAGATGTGGAATGAAGCTACTCTTACTGCGGTGTATATTATCAATCGTAGTCCAACTCGTTGTCTTGACAATTCGATAATTCCAGCTGAATTATGGTATGGATCGAAGCCAAATCTAAGTAAACTGAAAGTATTTGGTTGTAAGGCGTATGCCTGGATACCAAGTGTACATCGCAAGAAGTTTGATTCAAAAAGCAAGAAAACAGTTATGATAGGATGCACCAAATGGATACCGACTCTGGGATATGGAAGCTAGAAAAATAACAATTTCTCGCGATGTTAAGTTTGATGAATCCAATTACCCTATTAAAATTCTTGGACATCAATCAGACATCAAAAATGAAACAAAATTTATTGCATGGACCCACGAGCTAGAGGGAGTAGAGGAAAATATTGATGTGTCTAATTCAACCATACAAATTTCTGAAAAAGAAAAGGAAGTAGAAACCAGGGACCTAAAGCAGGTACAAGAAGATGATGGCCTAGGATCTGAGGAAGCTGTGAATGCGCTCCCGTCACAAACTAATAACAATCACCAAACGGAGATTGTGAGGCGCAGTGTTCGGGAGCGCCAGCTGCCAAGTAAGTACCAAGATTATGTCATTAATTTAAAAGCAAATTCTGCTGCTGGTGTTCCTTCTACAGATCTCCCTGATTGTTACAAAGATATTCTGAATCGGGCTGATTCAGATTCATGGAAGCAAGCAATCAATAACGAACTTGAATCTATGAAGAAGAATGACGTGTGGAAGGTTGTCGATGCTCCTTTGAATAAAAAATTGTTGCAATCAAAATGGGTATTCACTATTAAGGAAGATGAATACGGCAACCAAATCAAATACAAGGCACGCCTGATTGTTAAGGGATTCTTACAACAGTTTGGAATAGACTACACCGAAACATATGCTCCAGTAGCAAAGCTGACAACAATCCGTGTTTTGTTGGCAATAGGTTTATATAGGAAGTACAGTTTTCATCAGCTTGATGTCAAGACAGCCTTTCTGCACGGAGATTTGGATGAAGATCTTTATATGGCTGTACCAGAGGGTTTACCATCAAGAGAGGGAAAAGCATGCAAACTTCTTAAGTCAATTTATGGCTTGAAACAATCCCCTCGTTGTTGGAATCAAAAATTAAATGATTACTTGCTCTTCATCGGATTCAAACGGTCGAATCATGACTATTGTTTGTATACAAGATTTGATAAAGAAGATGTTTTTTTCTTACTTATATACGTTGACGACCTTCTCATAGTTGGAAAGAAAACTTCATCAATAGAGAAATTAAAACTGGAACTTTCATCTCGATTTGAAATATCGGATTCCGGACCATTAAGATTCTTTCTGGGCATGAAAATTGATGTTGCTGAAAATAATCTAAACATATTACAAGAAGCAAGTATCGATAAAATTCTTAAAAAGTTTGGTATGATGGATTGTAACCCTGTAAAGAGTCCAATGGAAAAAGGCTTGCAACTTCAAGTAAATAAAAACAGTAAGCAATTTAACGAACCATATCGTGAACTTCTTGGAAGTATTATGTATGTGATGTTATGCTCAAGACCAGATATATCTTATGCGATAAGTTTCATGGGACGATACCAACAGAACCCTTCTGAGTTACATTGGCAACACCTTAAAAGAATAGTACGCTATTTAAAAGGTACGAAGAACTTGAAACTTAACTTTAGTTGTGATGGAGATCAACCACTTATTGGATTTGCTGACGCTGACTGGGCTTCAGACATTGTTGATAGGAAGTCAGTTAGTGGCTACGTGTTCAAAGTTTTTGGAAATACAGTTTCACGGTGCAGCAAGAAACAGAGTACTGTAGCGACTTCTTCAAGCGAAGCTGAATATATAGCTTTAAGTTTAGCTACAGCTGAAGGTATTTGGTTGAGAGGACTATTGCAGGATTTGTGTGAAACAATAGATGAACCAACTTGTATCTTTGAAGACAACAGAGGTTGTATTGGGATGGCTCATAATTTGGAAAGCAAACGAGCTAAGCACATCGATATTAAACATCACTTTGTAAGAGATAACATTGAAAAAGGATTAATAAAAGTCAAACCAATCGGAACAAAAGATCAACAAGCCGACATCTTTACCAAAGCAATGGATAGTGTTCAATTCTCGAATTTACGAACGAGATTAAATTTGATCACATAACGAGATTCGATTGAGAGAGGATGTTGAAGCTCAAGCAAGTAGGTATAAATACTCAAGCAAATGTAAATACTCAAGCAATCGATTTGTTATAAGCTATCGAAATTTAATTTTAATTGTTTTCATTCTGATTCCTAACTTTGTACGATCAACATCTACAAATAAATTCTTCTTTACTTCGAAGCCATTTGTACATATATCAATACGGACACATAGTGAGCTTGGTAACGCACCGCTACTCTGGATCTTGGTGCTGAACGGGATCCTGATAAAACTTAAGAATAACGGCATAGTAGTGGTAGCGAACAATTAGAAAGCGCATTATCAAATGTCAGCAACTGCAGAACCAAGAAATGCGGTCTTGAGGTAAACCCCCTTAAAACAGAACTGGTTCTTTTCACAAACAGAAGGAAGTTACCTCCGTTTGAAATACCAAAAATAGATGACACCGCACTTAAAATTTTTGAACCGAGCGAGATACCTCGGAGTTATATAGTCCAAGAAAAATACAAGAAAACGATCGCGCTCTACTCATGCCACAAGATTCTGGGTAGAAATTGGGGACCAAACCCCAAAATAGTCGTATGGATGTACACTGCCATTGTCAGGCCGATCTTAACCTACAGCAATCTGGTTTGGTGTAAAGCTCTGGAGAAATCCACGAATTTAAAACCTTTACCAAAGCCTCAACCTAACCTTGCCAATTCTTTCAGGCTCCCCGACCATAGTAGCGTCTTCCAAGCCAAGATTTTGGTAGTGAAAAACGCTGCTATCTATGATGGCGATATCACGCACGGACATCACTTTTCTCATTGATAGCCAAGCAGCAATAAAAGCAATTTCTGCCACCCTAATCAAGTCGAAGCTTGTTTATTACTGTCGCGAAGGGCTAAAGGAAAGCTTGCAAGGGAAGGCTCAGCACTGGACCCCTCTCTCATAGACCATCATATAGGAATCCTACTATGTGGCGGTAACAACACCAACATGTCAGCCCACTAAACCTAACCTATAACCTAGCCTAACTGTTCTTTGTGGAAGACATCCATATGGCTTGAAGTCGAAGTGTTAAACACCAAAACTAAGTTTATTTTGAATTATTGTCAATAGTAAAGACTCAAACCATTTGTTAAAGCTTTTGTTTATCCTTCCCTATCCTTAAAAACTCAAATCCTTTCGTCGAAAAGCTTGTTCTCTATCTTCTTCTTCTATTTTCCAAGAAAACAAAATCTCCTTCCCACACTGGAAGTGCCTTCCACATCCGTGTACACTCGGTTACATAATTCGACCCATTTTCGAAGCCAAGCACCCCCCAAACTCATCCCAACCGGCTTCCAGCAAACTGCACTTGGCATTTTCCCTCTACTCCAATTTCCAATAAACCAGTCCTATATATTTCCTGGAATACCATTAAATCGAAATTGTGCCATCACAATATAAATAGTTGATGTTCCCCTGCCCTAGCCCGCCTTCGCACCAACTATGTGGGGAGTATTATGTGTGTATCAGCCCTCCCCAAGGAATTGACGACTTTAATAAACGGGATATGGAAATATTTCTTGTAATAATTTTTTCATCAAAAGTTAATTTGGGTGAAATTCGAGCATAAAGGGATGAAATTATAGTTTGTTTTGGTCTCGGGGGACCCAACGACGACGACGACGAGGAAAGTTGAAAACAAAAACTAAACTTTATTGGGGGGATGATAAAATTTTCTAGTGCGTGCGCATTTGTTTGGTATATGCACGGGAGGCATCAACTTGCACGCATTTGGCGATGCATGGAGGGAATTGTTTTTCTTTTTTCATTCGATAGGTATAAGTTGTTGTTGTTTTGATTTTGATGGTGGAAAATTGGAGGGTTGTCTTTATTGCTCCTCGGGATTTGAATTGCGCTTCCAATGGGGGGAAATTATGGGGATGTGATAAATGTGTTATGTTGTCTCTGGCGAAGGTATTAAATGAAAAAGAATCGATGATGCAAATGGGAAATCATCATGAAAATGGAATTTGTTTGGGAAACATTTTTTCCAAGCAGTGTTTGGGCATAATGTTGTGTTAACATGGAAGGAATCCTGATTCAGGACTGCTGATAAAAAAATCTGTTTCCGTTTTGATGCGTGTGCAGTAACATGGTATTGATTTGATGAAGTGGGGAGCATTTACTGGAAAGGGAAGCGTTTAATGACGTTTTAGTCTGTGTACATAAAAATAGCGTGCAAATATACGTTAATATCATTTTCACTGCACGGCTTTAAGAAAAATAGAGAAAACGATAAGAAATTTAAGAACATTTTTGTTGGCGTTGACAGATATTAACCGAATGTTTTTATTGAGCTTAAAACAAGTTGACTTCCTAATATGAGTAAGGCCAAGAAGGTGGCAACGTTTCGTTATAAATTTCCTTTGCTTTTTGAATTCAATAGTAGGGCTGTGATTCATAGTACATTTGTAGGTAGATAACCCGCGCAATAAATCCAAAAAACGGATCTTCTTCTTGCTATCCTTCCTTCGACTTATCTTTGGCAACAATACCTACATTGACGAAGTCAAGCATTTGAGGTACTTTTGTTGCTCTTGTCTGTCTGAAGCTCCCTTTGGTATGTTGCTAGTTAGGTATGCCACCTCGGATGGTCTCCTCCTCTGTATATCTAGGGTCGTAGAATGGGTAGACATGTGGGAATGCCGGTAACCAATGGAACAATTTATAGTAAATTACGGACGAATCTGGTAAATCACGGGTGAATCCGGTAAATCGCTGACGAGTATGGTAAATCGCAGACGAATCTGGTAAATCACGGATGAATCCGGTAAATCCACAGAATGAATTCTGGTTACAGGGTTAGTATGTGTGACAAGACCCCTTACCACTGGTAGGGGGAAGTCTATGTCCGGTTAGTCTGGGTTTATACTTACCACTCCGTGAGGCACGTCTTCTCACTTCGAACTCTTGATTTTGGCTGACTTTGCTGGCTATGCATAGGCAGTCTGCCGGTGACGCTTACTTTGCCGGTGCGGTGGTTGATTGACGCCTACTTGCTGCTTGCTGGGTTTGGCTAAACAATCGGCTTGCTACTGGTTCAGTTCTGCTGGTGATGATCGATCGATGTTGATGTTGACTTGTCGGTGATTGATTCGATGTTTACTGGACGTGGGTCTACCGACAACTGCTTGGTTTGCTGGTAAGCAACGGATTTACTTTTATTTTTTTCAACAACAAAATCAGGTTGAAAAGTGGTGGCACTTCATCTTTCCTATAATGCGCGAACTGATCATAAGATCAAAGTACACTCCCGGACCTGTCCTTTGAAAGCTGGAGGAAACTCTGTTGACGATCCAAGGGAGATCTTGTTGAAACAATGGTTAATCAGAGGAAACTCCGTCGATAAACCAGATCAAAGCAGTTGATCAGCCAAGCGAAGTCTTGTTGAGAATCGGTTAAAGCCGTTGAAAGCCAGATAAAGCCTCATCCTGATGATACCCCAGCCTTTGATAACAGGGAACATCACAGAAAAAGAAATCATACTATCCTGAAGGTTTCTCTAGTTTCAGCGTTCTCAGCATATCGTCCAGTGGAATATTGTAGCAGCGAGTCAGTTTGGTCACCCTTTCAAGAAACTACAAGGGATTCCCCGATGCGACATGAGGTTGAACCGACTTTGCCCTGTAGAATACGGAATGCTGTTGGTTAGCATGCTTCGGTGGTTTGCTCGTGGTGACGAAATTATTGTCGGGCAATGGAATGGAACTTGGGCTGGTTGAACTGGCTGATGTTTTGTACTCGGAAAAAGGTGTAACGACGGAACAGTGCTCGTGTCCTGGGTAAATACAGGAGATTTCACTCCTTTTTTGCTCGGTTGCTTCGAAAGTGATTGCCTCGTTCATTATACTAGCTTCGTCACTGGTCTCATCGGAAAGTGCTTCGGTGATAGATACTTTATTTTGTCGAGGCGGATCCTATTATTGGATACTGGTGCTTTGATGGTGATTTCCGTATACGGGTTCCAATATGCCCGCTCTCCAAATCTTATAATTCTTTACGTTCGTTGTTCGGAAAATAAGGTGTTACTTCCTTCTTTGAGACATTCGGCCTCGTCTCGCATAGTTCGGTAAGTCCAGGACACTGTTACTTAAACATCGGCTGACATCAACATTTTCATTTTGTTGGGGAAACGCTTGAAAAAGCTGTTATCCTCTCACCCAGTACCCCTTGAAAATGTCACCTTTATGAATGGTCAAGAGCAAGACATCTTGTAATTTAAAACAAGAAAACTTGTTATAGTAATTATATGGTTAGACCCCTCCCCTCCGGCTTCTTCCGAGTGCAAGAGCTATTTGACCAGGTGGCTCTGCAGTTTCGAAAGCCCGAGGACTAAGTGACTTTTTTGAATCAAAAGTTCCTGATTAAACAATTAAGGAACACAAAACAATTTTAAGCCGATTCCGAACGGCTTAGTTGAAAAAGCACTTTTCCGCAACAAATTTCAGTTTTGTCACTTTTTCCCGTTAAAAGTAATAAAAATGCGCATCCAAAAATAATCAATATTTAATCCACCACATTTTTAATCGCAACCCTTTTATCCGCCCATCACCCTCCCCTCCTACTTATCTACCCTTTAACCACACCAATGAAATTCCCATCAAAACACTCACTTAAATAAAAACATAAAATATAATCATATTTCCGTGCACGTGTTCTCGAATTAAATATTTACCAGCAACCAGCCTCTTTTATCTTTTATTCTCTCCATTCATCCATCCCCTTTAATTTATTTTTTGAATCACAAGAAGAAACCCCAACAAAAAACACCGCAACATTCATGCCACATTATATTGCGCCTATAGAAATTCCAATTCCAATTCGAAATCAGCTGGTTTCCCAATTGTCATCATCGTCGTCGTCGTCGCAGTCGTAGTCTTTATGATGATTCCTAGGAATCCCACTTGAAAGCATAAAATCGATTCTCAGATGCTACCTACATTCAAGTCTAATAGAAAAACACAAACACAACAAAAAACTTAGATACATTTCTGCTGACTTAGAACCAAATAATATATCATTACAATTTCAACCTACCCTACCCGCCCGGCTCCTGGACAAACTTTGGCCCCCTTTTCGCGCAGCATTATATGCATTTCCATTGTCAATTTTTCTGAGTATTTTTGTTGTTCACAAAACTGGAATTGAAACTACACTCCCATTCCCCAAAAGCTTTGATATGAAATTTACCCTGAACCTGAAAACACATCACCCTAAAAACACACATTCAAAATTCCAAAAGAATAATAATTGCAAGAGCCAATCCTTACACTGCGACTGCACTGCGCAGGATTTCAACGTTTCATACATTTCCAAGAGAGACTCAGTGGATTTTCCAAAATTCTACATTTTTCATATTGTTGTGCACTTGCTTATACCCTTTCAGTGGCGCCCCCTGATGAACCCCCATCAAATAGCAATCAACCCCTTTGACAGAGCGTAGTTGTTCCAAATTCCAGTATTGTCGTTCCTCCGGTGGGAAAACTTGTGAGTTTTTCTGTGTCGCCCACTGGAAAACTGCCGACCGACTGACTGAAATCAACCATTGTGTTGGATTTTTTTTTTTGGTTCCACTGACTTTGGAGAGCACAAAGTCCAGAGAACGAAAGAGAGCTCCAACGACGACCAATATGAATACCGAAATCCGCCATTCGTGTTTTCAATCATCGAGTTTTTGATGTGTTCTTTCGGCATCGAACGGTTTTTTCTCTCAAATCGAATCGAAAAAATTACAAAAGTCGTTGAAATCGTCCTGTGTCGGATATCAAAGACCACTCGCCTCCCCTGAGACCAGCAAAACAGCAGCACCAAAGTTCCGGTTCCATGTTCAAATTTTCCTGATTTTAGTTTTTGTAATCATCATCTTGAAACTCGAATAAAATCACAGACACACACACACAAACACTCGTTCGTAAAAGGAAAGAAGAAAATCCCTGTCGAGTGCGCATTGCATTTCCTCATTTTCCGTTCGCAGCAAGTCCTTTTTTCATCGACAAAAAAACAGCACGGACTCTCTGATAGAACGAACTCATTGCTGCGGTCTCTTGGTTGTGTTGTGGTGGTGGTGCAAGGTGGAATATTATTAACTTCGAATAAAAAAATTAACAAAAAAATTATTAAATTTAAAATCAATTGTTTAATATTCGACAAATCACCAGAGAGCAATATTTTATAAAAAATAAACAAAAAACAACAACAACTTAAGTGCGAAATCGTAAAAAAATTAGTAAATATTTTTAAACAAAAAATAAATCCTCGACTGAATTTTGTGCCGTTTCTCCCAAAATAAAAAAAAATCGTCTTCAAATAAAATTTGGGATAAATAAAAAAAAAAAATATTTTTAAACAAATAAAGGCTGATTTTTCTCTTATTTTAATGTCGTACATATTTGTGTGTTAATTTTATTTTTAAACATTAAAATTAATTTTATTATACCTTGCGCTAAATAAAAATTAAAAAAAAACTCCCAAAAGTATACTCACAAAAATTTTAAAACAAAAAAAAAACATCGGAATTTTTCTTATATAATTTTACAAATTTTCTACTCAAAAATTAATCTTAAAACCGCAAAACTGAAAATCGTAACTTCGCACAAATATTTGTTCCCCAACAAATTATAAAAAAAAAAAAACTTTAATATAAGTAATTGCATACTTCTGTGAGTAAAACCCCAAAAAAACAACAAAACAATTTAAAAGGAACAAAAAACCTCCCAACCACCCATTTATTCCCCCCGCACCAGTCAACCCCCCACCTGTTTCCAGTGTTTTCCAGTGCAGTCGATTTATTGTTTTGTTTATTTGCTGGAATTGTTCAAATGAGAATTTTGGCTGGTTCGTGTCCTTGCTAAAGTGGATGGTGCATAGAAATTCGTTGTGTTGGAAACGTGGTAATGACATGAATTCTCTCTCGATTTAGAACGAACTGGAAAATTCCCCCTCTCCCCCCCTCTCGCGAACTCTTGGTAAACTTGAATTGTTTACAAATTAAAAACCCAATCGAGATTTTGAACAGCTCCAAGTGACTGAATTGTTTGTGTGTGAATTGTGAAAAATACAAAGTGGCGACTTCTCGTAGGATTCAGTCGTCCGCGTCGTCGTCATCGTCGTCGTCGTCATCGACATCTTCATCCTCATCATCGTCGTCGTCGTCGTCTTCATCGTCGTCATCATCATCGTCTGCATCGTCATCACCACAAACCTCCGCCGTTGTTTCGGCCATCACAGTTCAAGCCGTTCAAGCAGCAAGCAGCCTAGTCACGGACGAAATACAAATTTGCCATCAATCGTCGGCGGCAGCCCTCAAAACTGCTGCGAATTTTCGCAATAAAATTCCGTCGATATCGATAATTCCGATACCGCCGTCATCGTCGTCATCGGCCACAGTTACAGCCAGTTCGACAGTGACAACAGCAAATAAAGCGACATCACCGCCCCTAGCGGCAAATACAAGCACAACAACAACTCGTCTGTACACAATCGGCCAGCAGGCACGGCCCCAGCAGCAGCACCAATCCCAACAAACAGACAAATGCAGTTCTGCATCGGCGGCGGTATTAAAATTTGATGTTCGGGAGCTCTTGCCGACCAAAACGCACACGAGTACATCAACTTCGACAGATCAAGTGGGGGGTGGCGGCGTGCCACCAATAATTGTCAAACTCGAGCCGAGTCAGTCGTTTCAGATTGTCGACGAGAACGATACGCGCGTCTTGAGTCTACCGATTTCCGATTGCGATCGAGTCGGAGCGAGTTGGATTGATTTGAAAGACATTGCCGGACTGCAGACGAGCACCTATGTCGATGTGAATTTGGATGCGTGCGTTGGAACGAGTGCTGGACAACAGCAGCAGCAACAGCAACAGCTTCAAACTGTGCAAATTCAGACTCAAGAGCTGCAGGCTCATCATTCAAAGTCAAATTCGACGACTATTGTGACCACCAGTGTGGGCAGCGGTGGGGGTGGTAGTGGTGTTAGAAATTGCAAAGCTGCTGGCGGCGGATTGGTGGCAACAACGACACAGACGATAACTTCAGCTGCGGTGACAACAACTCGCGAAGGATTATCCGGCGGACCGACATCGAGTGGAGGAGCAATGACAGGTAAGTTGGAGAATACAGTAGAACTCGCTTAAGTGACTCTCCTTTACCCAGAGATTGTCAAGTGAAAATTCAATTTAAGGGAAATTAAATGCGCCTTATTGCCTTCACATTCGCTTCGGCTTGAGTGCAATCACAATGACAGGGCTGGGTACCATCTTCCGCAGCAATAAAAATAACGACTGACACTAAACGCTTTCCCATTGCACAAAGTCGGTAGGTGTCGATGCGATTTCACTGCTGCAATTGCTCATTGCATTCGCAGTTAAACTACAAAGACACCAAAACAACCGTCTCCTTGCCTTAAGAATGTTATTTTATGACTTAGACCTCTTTTAGGCTGGCGATATGGTGCTCGGCTGGTCGTTCGCCTGTAAATGTTGATTTTGACTGTGGAGGGCTTGGGGATCGACGCTCTTGTGTGCGAACATGCCTGCGGACATCACCAACACGGAACGGTGTCGGCGTGGCGGTGAACCAAGCCCAAGAAAACATAAAAATTATATTTTATCTCCTAGGCATCTGCAAAAGGAGGTGAATCGTTGAGGGGGGTACTTTGTGTTTGTTTTGGTTTAACACCCAAGACGTGACGGCGATAGGGATCCCACTTTGTTTCTCATATAGGTTGCGGCGGAGACCGGGGAAGGTTTTATGGGTGTATGATTTGTTTGCATTGAAGAACCATTGGAAAGGCTTTTAGCTTTCACGTGAAGTTTTACAACTTTGCTAAGAAATTTGATTTGTAAATGTGAAAATTTTGTGAGAAAATTGAGGTGCTACGTTTTGCTGACTTTAGACGTTGATGCCTGTCAGACTGTCTTTATATGAGCCTTTCTAAGCGAATGTCCAACTTTCTCCACGGCGCTTGTGTGTCGTTAGATTCCTGACTTTGGTCCTCCTTTGAAGGTACTCAGGATGCGCTGGGCCCTAAGAAGGTGTAAGACGTTCTGTTTGCTTTTTGCTTGACAATTAAGGAGCCAGAGCTGTGATGTGCTTTTTGTTTCCCAGCCGAGGTTTCGCTCGTCGGTGCCAAGGTCTATTGAAGAAAACACGAAACTTCAATGATAGGTCTTTCGAACCTAATGAAAAATTCTTTATTAAAAACACTTAATAACTACAATTATCGAGATCAAAGTAAATTCAGTAGGTTTGACTTTGTTCTTCTTAAATTTAATGCGTCACTTCCGGTATACGATCGGACCTAGATATAGCTTCCGCCTGTAGGGTGTCCAGCTTCCTTGCTGTCTTGGTAGGGCTTTCACTACTGGGCTTCCTGTTCCTGTTTCCATTTGAGCGGCTGGCAATTATTACTCGACCGGTTTATTTCCGGGGGATCAGCAGGTATATTTAAAGCCCCTGGTGGCACTACACGGCAGGCAATAGCTCTGGTGGATCAGCAGGTATGTTTAAGGCCCCTGGTGGCACTAGACGCAGGCAATAGCTCTGGTGGATCAGCAGGTATGTTTAAGGCCCCTGGTGGCACTACACGGCAGGCAATAACTCTGGTGGATCAGCAGGTATGTTGAAGGCCCCTGGTGGCACTACTCGGCAGGCAATAGCTCTGGTGGATCAGCAGGTATGTTTAAGGCCCCTGGTGGCACTACACGGCAGGCAATAGCTCTGGTGGATCAGCAGGTATATTTAAGGCCCCTGGTGGCAGTACACGGCAGGCAATAGCTCTGGTGGATCAGTAGGTATATTTAAGGCCCCTGGTGGCACTACATGGCAGGCAATAGCTCTGGTGGATCAGCAGGTTTATTTAAGGCCCCTGGTGGCACTCAGCACGGCAGGCAATAGCTCTGGTAGATCGGCAGGTACGTGAACGGCCCCTGGTGGCACGACGGACAAATCTCCTTCAATATTTAAAACCCCTTACCACTGGTGGGGGGAAGCTTTAAAATTGAAATTGCGGTTGCGGCACGGTTGGTAATGAGGACAGTTTCCTTCGATATTAAAACCCCTTACCACTGGTGGGGGGAAGCTTTAATAACGAAATTGCGGTCGGCGGCGGGAATGACCAAAAACAGTCAGTCCAAAACTCAAAGTTGAAATGACAACTAAGGGTAGTGATGAAAAGTAGTGGTAGTGGTGGTTTTAGTACGAAAGTACTCATCACCATATAAACTTTACTACAAAACATGAATGTGAATTGTATGAACATGAAAGTTAAACTTTCATGTGTTTCGGTATATCTTGCTGCCATGCAATAAGAATGTTATCGATGATGAATGTAAACACGCCATGTGTTAATGAGTCATACGATATGCTTTGTTTATGCATTTCTTGGTATGAATTCAAGGCCAAATGAAATGTATACAATATATGCACGAATTAGTTTTGCCTACATATGGGGTTTTTAAAGCGTGCGTGAATCATATGAATTCGAAATGCAAAATTGGCCTGTATATTTAGGATTTGATGGAAAAATTGATGTTGTTGTATGAGAGCATGTAACGCTTCGTTACAGAGCCTTATAGCTTACTTTACTTAAGGTGGCCCTACAGTCCTTTGTGAGCTTGGGCCTCAGTCAACAGTCTCCGCTAGCCAGCTCGGTCCCTAGCTAGCTGTCTCCAGTTTTGCACTTCAAGTTGATTGAGGTCCTCTTCCACCTGTGTGCGCCCCCTGAGTCGCGGTCTTCCTCTACTTCTACGTCCATCGGAAATAGTGTCGAAGACTTACCGGGCTTTAGCATTGGTATCCATCCGCCCTAAATGACCGAGCCATCTGAGTCTCTGTACTTTGGTCCTTCTGGCTAGGTCCATGTCACTGTACAACCCGTAAAGTTCGCTGTATCTTCTTCTCCATTCTCCATTAATGCACACGGGGCCAAAGATGAACCGAAGAACTTTCCTCTTGAGACAGCCTAAGGCAGATTCATGAGCTTTTGTCAAGGTCCATGCTTCTGGACCATACAGCAGGATTGGTATGATGAGAGTGATATGCAGTTTTATCTTATTTGCTAGAGAGGGGGCTTTTCCACTCGGCGCTGGTGTTATTGCCTGTGTTAATAGCGGAGCCTAGGTAGACAATCTCCTCAACAGCCTCGAAGATGAATGCTTCTATTGTGACGGTCTGTCCGAGGCGTCGGTGTTGGATGTCCTTCCTTGAAGACAGCATATAAAGAGGATTTCCTTCTTTCAGGATCGGGTTAAAAATGCTGAGATTCCATTTATCGGGCATGCATTCTTCGGACCATATCTTACAAATGATTTGGTGAATGCACCTATCTAGATCGTGGCCTACTGCTTTGAACAGTTCGGCAGCTAGACCATCTACTCCAGCGTTTTTGGATTGCAGCCGTGATATTCATTTCTTCTAGGTCGGGTTCACGGAATTGTTGGCTATCATCGTGAATGGCTTCTACCTGACGGCGGGATTTGGTTCGTCGTCGCCGTTATACAGTCTACAATAGTGGTCTTTCCAAATCCTCGGAATTGACTGTGATTTACTATGATGTTCCCTTGTGTATCCCTGCAGGCATTGGTTCTTGCTCGATGACCATAAGCCAGCTGTTTTACCTTCCGATAAAACTTCCGAACTTCATTCTTGCTGTTGGCTCTCTCACCATCCTCGATTTGACGCTTCTCATGCTCCATCTTTTTTCTCCTGAGAAATCAGCGTTCCTCTCTCCTCTTTTGCTCGTAGAGCCCACGAGCAGCTCTTGTCCTTCTTTACAGCTCAGCTTTGTATGCCTCTTGCTAGACTGCATGGGCCTGCCTGCAATCTCCGTCAAACAAGGGGTTTCACTTTGGCGGCCACGTGAAACCCGGCACATTAGAAGCGGCATCTCTAACTGCTTTATTGCAATGTTGCCACTGATGTTCGATACTTGATGTTGGCGGCATAGGACTTCTTAAAAGGTAACTTGACACTCGATCTGGCGATCTCTTGCGATTGTAGTTGTCCGACGTCGAATTTCCTTGCAGCATTTCCTTGTTTTGGCCGTTGTCGGGATATTCGTAGCATTACTTTGGCTATACTACGAGGTAGTGTTCCGGGTCGATGTTGGCTCCTCGGAAAGTTCGAACATTTAGAATGCTGGACAAGTGCCTTCCGTCGATCGTAATGTGATCAATCTGGTTGACGATTATTTGATCAGGAGATCTCCATGTTCCTTTATGGATGTTGAGATGTGGGAACCATGTGCTTGCTACCACAACATTTCGCTTTCGCCCCGCAGCAAAATCGGTCAGCCTGAATCCGTTGTCGGAAGTGTTGTCGTGCAGGCTGTGCTTTCCGACTGTTCCACCAAAGATGTCCTCTTTTCCCAGCTTTGCGTTAAAATCGCCGAGGACAATTTTAATGTTGTAGCTAGGACATTGCTCATATATTTTGTCGAGGAGCTCGTAGAACTCGTCTTTAGTGTCGTTCTTTTTCTCTTCTTTGGTGTCGTCTTTCTTCTCTTCGGTAAATCGCTTAGGGCTTGAAAACCCTGAACGGCTGTATGATCGAAAATCCAAAGCATTATTCAGAGAATCGCAATAAGCCCAACTTCCACACTGAAACTATCAAAACGGCTTAGAATAAACTGTGATAATGCCTTCTTTGACTCTGTTAAACCGACACTCGGTTTCGCAGAGGAAGACTAACGTTTACCCTTCAAATCCTATTACAATCTCCTTAAATCTTCCCCACTGTTAACCTACTTTTTAGCCGCATGTACAGCCATAAATTACGTGCTTCCCCCTCCTCCACCAACCAACCAAAAAACATTCCAGTCAAAAAGCAATTCCTATAAAACACCTCATCATCATCCAAGTTCTAACCGATTACCCAACAACAACAACAAGCAGAACTTTGGCTGGACAAGAAATGGAAAATGTAATGTGATAATTTGTATGAATGGCACAAGACGCGATTGACCTCAATATCGGTCGTCATCGTCCGTCTGTTCGTCCGTCGCTTAGCGTCTGTCCGTTGGCTTGTTTCATACCGGTAAATCGGTAGTGTTCGCTGCTCCTCTCTGTAGAAATTCTTACATGCATAATGCATAAATTATAGCAAAAATTATTCTACCAACCTAATCCATGGAATTCCACAGCTTTTTTTCACATTTGTCTATTCTGCTGGGGGCAGGGGGAGCAACACTGGCAACATGAAAGAGCTACCTTTGCATACATGCGCTGAGGTTGATGATGATCAATAACCGGGGCCGTCATCAGTCAAATTGCCAACTTCTGAGATTAATTGCTTCCAATAAACCCTCGGAGCGCGTCTGTCGGTCGCGAATAAATGTATGAAATCAGCCAGGAGCCATCTAAAAAACTGCTGGTGGAAAATTCTTATGAATTTCCAAGAGAGAAATATTGCCGCGGAGTTATGTTGTTTGAAATGCTGCAAACCGCCAATCCGATTATCTGTGTGACAAGTCAAAAGAATTTCCCGTCCGCATCAACGAACAGTTTTACTCAAAGCGCGATGTTCAAGAACGCCATCTGTCTTTCTTCCCATCATGCCATGGCCCGTGTTCCTTCTAACATCTGTGATGGTCTTTGCTTCCTTTAGCGAGTGAAAAGCCATGATGACTGCATTTTGGCTGCCTGCAGCGGACGAAAGGAATTTCCAATTCAAAAGAGTTCTCCCCGGTTGGTGTGGGCTGGTAGTAGGAGAGCCACCTCACCAATAAACTATGCTTAGCAAGAGCCACTAGTGTCTAATAGGGTGGGCCGAAAAATATCGTTTTTCAAATGTCAAAATACACAAATTTGCTTTCGCAATGACTTTTTCTCTTTCAAATGACTTCGCAATACAATTTTCGAATAGTTTCTTGTTTCGGCGGACACCTTCTTAATACCACAATTTTTCGCCCCACTCTAATGTGAATGCAAATCAAGAAGAACAACCACCAACCATCTTTCTTACCGCACTCATAACTGTATAGTTTGTAGTTGACGTAATTACCGCTAGAGTTCGTCGTACGGTAAAATTATAAAAACAACAAAAGAACATCGTTTCGTCGTCGTCATCGCGTCGGTTGTGTCGTTCTTCGTCCATCGCACAAGCAAAATTTATGAGTCTCCCGTTTGCGTCTCTATCGCAGCGCAGCAATAACCAAACCCCGTTGAATTCAAACTTGGCTAAAAGTAAACGAAAGTTGAAGCCAAAAAGGAATGAAAAGAAGAACGTTACCAACACCGACACCACAAAAACATGTAAACGAAGAGCAAAGTGAATAATGGGGCATGGGGTTTCTAACGTTTCATGGAGGAAGGGTGCAGCCAAAAAATGTTTTATGTTTGGCCGTTTTGTGTGTTAGAGAACCAAAGTTTAGCACAAAGCAAAACCGATGTTAATGTGCCAAAAGCATGAACAAAAGTAGAACGCCGCGTCGTCGATAAACAGTAAAAGAAAGCAAACCTGTATCATATGCTGTTTTTTTTTCTTCTATTGAAGAGTTAGAGACTTTAAGAAGGCTTAAGAATAGCTAAACAACAACTAGGTAGTAGGTACCCACTGGCGAACGATAGACTTGTAAGAATAAAATTAGGAAAAATGAGGTGAATAGCCAATAAATGGACGTGCTATGGGAACAAGAAAGCAACAAAAAAGCGCCGACGACGACGGCGAGATGTTCCCACTTCGATGGATTAGATTTTTACAAGCTTTGGGGGCACAATTGGGTATAACAAGGTTTTTGAATTTTATTTCTTCATTTTTGCAAGCCAAAGGAATGATAATTCTTTGGCATAAATTGATGATTGATAGAATTGAATGCACACCTTTGAACCCTAAGGGCTTTGAACGTCGGTTTCGGCTGTGAGAGTTTTCATTTGAAAGAAAAGACTATTGTTTGACAGGTACCGTTAAGTGATGATAGGAAATATTACATTTCTACAAAAATTTGATCTCGAAGTTTTAAATAAATACAAGACAGTCTATTAAGCATGGGGCTCGTACTTCCGTTTTCCCCCGGTGTCACGAATATGCAGGTATATTGCCCCCTGGTGTTACGGATCAGCACAAGCAATGCCCCTGGTGGCACGGATCGGCAAGTAAAATTCCCCTGGTTGCACGGATCGGCTGGTATAATCACCCTGGGGGCATGGATCAGAAGGGACAATGCCCCTGGTGACACAAATCAGCAAAAACAATGCCCCTGATGGCACAGATCAACAAGTATAACACCCGTAGTGGCACGGACCGGCAGATTTATTCGCCCTACGGCACGCATTGGCAGGTACAAAGCCTCCTGGTGGCACGGATCAGTATGTATAATTCCCCTGGTGGCACGGGTCGGCAGGCATAATTTCTTTGGGACACGGATGAGCAGGAACACTGCCCATGGTGGCACGAGTTGGCAGAAACGATGGTCCAATGGTCACGCCTCGGCAGGTACAAGGCCCCTAGTGCACGGATCAGCAGGTATAATAACCCGGGTGACACGGTTCCGCAAGTAAAATGCCCCTGGTGCCAAAAGCATTGGAAAGCAGTGGGTTTCGAGTGATTGCCGATGCCAACACCTGGAAACACCCTCAAGTTCTCAGGGTAACCACTTGGGCAAAGCATTCTGGATTGGACGTCAATCCACATAAAACGGAACTAGTACTCTTTACGAGAAGGTACAAAATTCCTCAAATTAGCCCACCCACGACTAAAGGAATACCCCAAAGGTTTTTTAACCAAGTCAAATATTTAGGCCTGATTAAACAAAAAACTACATTGCGGAAATCAGGTATTGATGAAAGAGTCTTTACTCTACTGTAGCACACTTTACTTGTAAAAAGACCATAGACTCAAAATGGGGCTTATGCCCAAAAATAATCCAGTGGCTTTACACTTCGCTAATCAGACTTATACTCATTTATGGAGTTGTCGTATGTTGGACCGCCCTGGACACGATGGTAAATTTGACTAAACTTATTAAATACCAGCAGCGGGAGCACTTCGCTCAACACCAACAGCAGCTTTAGAGGTTCTTCTAAACCTAACACCTCTTGACATCTCCTCCAAAATAATGGCAGCCAACTCATGCGTGAGGCTTAGAGCCACCTCTTAATGGATCAGTAACAACACTGCCCATACTACTATCCTAGACAGTTTCAGATCTATCCCAGTTCTAGTCTAAGCGACCCCAAAAATGTTATTCGATAATGACTTCCATGTTTCCATCTTTTCAAGATCCTTTTTGGAAGAAGAAGCACCTCTGGAAGAAAACACGATACACTACACTTCTATACAAACGGTTCAAAGACCGACTACGGCGGCGCGGTGTTGGAAGTGGTATCTGGCTCGAAACAACTGAATCTCAGTCTATCATATAGACTTTCCAATCAATGTAGTGTGATCCAGGCAGAAGTAATGGCGATAAGAGAGGCATTACCCTGGCTCAAAGAAAACGTTATATCCTGCAAGGATGTACGTATCTTCTCGGATACTCAAATCTCTCGCGTCTGCCTTCTCCAACTCTCTTATTGTCCACGACTGTCGATCATCTTTGAATAATATGACAGAACAGTTTAACACTCACCTCATTTGAGTTGCGGGCTACAGAGAGATTTTGGGAAATTGCAAAGCTGATGAGCTCGCCAAAAAAGACACCAACTCCACTTTCTACATGCACATATCTTCCCAAACAATATGCTCTAGAATCTAGATCTAGATAGAATCTAGATGGTCACAGGGTATCACCTGCCTAAAAACCAAACAAATATGGCTAAACACAGACCTGAAGCGGTTAAAAGGCTTGATTTCCTTGAGCAGACAAAGTACCTATATAATAATCATCCTTCTAATCAGCGTCATCGCTGGACTGGGGTGGTTGGTAACATTTGCTATCATCTTCCAAGCTGCGTCAATAAGATTTATATCCAGTGGCTTGACTCGGGCTTCCTCATAGAGCCGCTTGTTGCTGTAGTACTTGCGCCTTTTCCTATCGAAGTGTGGTCCAGTGCAAATCCTTAGCAGCTTAATTTCAAATAATAGAAGTTTCTGCATCGCTGTCTTGGAAATTGTAAACCATGCTGGAAAGCTGTAGCTGATCACTGGCCAGAGTAGTTTTTTGTAGATCAGCAGTTTGGCTGGCTTACGTAGTCCGGTCTTCTTCTTCAATTGGGGATTGATGCAGTGGAAGGCTAGGTTAGCTTTGATAAGCACTGCTCTTGAATGCAGGTTGAAGCGAAACAGCTCGTTGAAGCTTACTCCCAAGTATTTGGCGTTCCTTTTAGCTTTGATAAATGATCCATTTGGAAACTTCAGTATTCGGTTCCTGCAAGCCTGCAAGCGGCTGCGATTGAAAACCGGTCTCCTGAAGCATACCAACTCCGATTTGGCGGTGTTTATCCTAATTCCCCATTTAGTGTAGTACTCGTAGAGTCTGCATATGTGGGCTTCAACCTTCCGGATTGCAAGGACAGGTGAAATGGATGAGGCGTATGTGAGAGAGTCATCTGCAAAAAGCAGATTCTCACAGTCTGATGGCACAGGTTGGTCCGACGTCATTAGGCTGTAGAGGAAGGGTCCGATCTTCAAGCTTCAGCTTCCACGAAGAATTTCTTGGAAGAAAGAAAAGAAAATAATATTTTAATTAGTGCCTGAGGGATACCTAAATACGGAGCTTGTGGATGAGAACCTCGATCTAAACGCTGTCTCAACATCCAGAAAGCTTCCTACCTTAACACGGTGACTGTTTAGAGCTGAGGTGACGTCGTACTGGAATTTCACCAAGGGATGTAAAGAGGAGTGGCCTTTGCGGAATCCAAACTGCATGTCGGAGCTAGTTTAGTATTGGTCTACTTATAATATTTTCCGACGGGATTGAGTGTGAATTGAATGAATAAAGTTCAATTCCATATGGCAAAATATTATATTTAAGTAAAAGCATTTGATTTCGTTACAAAAGACAAAAAAAATGACTAAACAAATTTTGTTTAAGGAAACAGAATATTAAATTTCAGAATCCAATGTTTTAACAATCCAAATCCAAGAATCAACTCCAACTTTGGGATAAGCTGTGGAATGGACAACAAAATTGATATTGAATCTTTAATGTTCCTTATCTTTAAATTGTGCGATGAGAAATATGTCAGAATGCCTTGAAGCCAAATGGTACTGTCCATAAAATATATACCAGTTGGCTTTCTTCCAAAAAAGTCTCCCTTTGCTTTTATTTTCTTTCCATTTCACTCCCTTTCTTTCGATCATAGACTTACACATGTATATGTTTTGCGAGTGTCCTTGGATAGTCTAGTAAAGCAATTTCCTCATCATTCTCTTTCTTGCTTTATGTCACTAGAATAACCTACTTTACAGTTACTTTCATCTCACAAAAGGACATCCACGAAAAAAGGACCAAAGAATGTGTTTTTGATGCATAAGTATGCGTGCTGTGTTGATATACGAATTTCATTATATAAATTCAATCCTTCAGCCAGGAAACGGAAATCAAACTCTCTTCGTTTTCTTTTTTTTCAATTTTCAATCACAGTTATGCAGATGCACAATAATTGACTGATGGCAGTTATTGGGATATACCGATGTTCTCCGCCTTCAATATGCCTCTGAATCAGGACCCGGAGAGTAGTCTTCAATTAAATCACTCCTCCCTCTATCTGAGCATTTTTGTCATGGTTGCTTGTGCTTCATCTCTATTGATTCGGATTTCCCAGTTCTTTTTCCCTTATTTTTTTTTTTTTTGTGATGCAACTCGATTCCCATCGTATCCACCTTAATCGATGATCGAGACAATAGGACTCGAGGATTTACTTTTTTTATCATGACGTGGATTATATTTTTTTGCGCCTTGTTTATATCAAATTTGGGAAACGCATCGATGCGAGGTACAATACCTGACTATGGATGACGGAATTCGGCAGTGCTCAAACATTTTGGGTCCTTGTTTGGTTTTTTTTTTTTTTGAAGTTCATTCGAGCGGCAAATGATGAATAACACCGTTCAACACCCCTACTCAGCTCGCTCGCGCAATGATGACGATGACAACGTGTGTAGCGAACGAGGGCGGCACGGAGCGGGTGTAGGTAAATAAATGGTCTGCAAGGTTCAAGTAATCCGCTCGTTGATGACGGGATTTATTTTTTTTTTCTTCATACAATTTTTTTTTTTTTTGAAGATGAAATTTTGGGGGAATTAAGAGTGTGAGTGAGTTTTCGTGTTATACCTGTGAGCTGTGATTAGCGAGGGCCAGGTGGAGATCAGTTCAGGTGTAATTGGAAATGATGTAAGGATAAAGCGGACTAATGAGTTGTACTTTATTACTTGAAGGTTTTTTGTATACATTTTAGTGGTAATTTTTTTCCTGTTTAGATTTGCTTGAAGGGCTATGAAAAACCTTCCAGTATATTTTTAATTTTTTCCGATAAAAGGTTGCTCGATTTTTCAATCAAAAGGACACTACGTTCCCTTTAAGTTATGGACAAGTGCAATATGGGAGGCGATACTTGACGTACTCGAACTCAACCTATGAGCATCATCGGTTAGAATCCGGATTTTAGGGGATTACTTCCGCTTTCGTGGATATGAATGCTTCGTTTTTCCAAGAATGTGAGGTAAACAACTTCAAACAGTGAGTTCAGTACTTACTAACTACATACGTCATATAAGTAATTTCACTTGTATTTAAGGTGGTCTAAGTCTTACATTTTTAAATGCACTCAAAAAAGTCTTTAGCTGTTTGAAAAACCCCGTCTCAATTGAATCTTACTTACTGAAGGTGGCGCTATAGTCCGATGTGGATTTGGGCCTTAACCAACAGTCTCCGCCAGCCAGCTCGGTATCTAGCTTGCTGTCTCCAGTTCTGCGCTCCAAGTTGATTGAGGTTCTCTTCAGCTTGTGTGCGCCACCTGAGTCGCGGTCTTCGTCTATTTCTACGTTTTTCGGGAATAGTGTCTAAGGCTTTCCGGGCTGGAGCATTGGTGTCCATCCGCTCCAAATGACAGAGCCATTTGATTCTCAGGCAGGTCTATGTTGTTGTACAAACCGTAAAGTTCGCTGTTGAATCTTGTTCTCCATTTCCCATCAATGCACACGTGGCCAAAGATGACCCGAAGAACTTTCCTCTCGTAATGGCCTAAGGCACATTCATCCAATTTTGCCAAGGTCCATATGCTTCTGCACCATACAGTAGGACTGGGATTATGATCAACTCAATTGCTTTCTTAGCCCGAGGAAACAGCGATTAGCAAGAGTTATTCTTCGTCTGATCTCGGAGCTGGTGTTATTGCCCATGTTAATAGCGGAGCCTAGTGTTGAGTGTCCTTCCTCGAAGACAGAATATACTTCGTTTTTCCCCCATTTACCGCTAAACCCATTTTTGCCGCTTCTGTCTCAATTCTCACAAAGACGCCAATTGACGCAAAAATGTGTTGCTAAGCGCAAAACTCGAGAACAGTTGGAGGTTAGACCATTTGGCACCAAATTTTAAGAAAATGTTTGGGTAGAAGCTTAGATGGTTTTTAAGAAGTTGGTACAAAACCGGATAAGCTGTTCATAATATATGGCAAAAAAAGTGGACACTCCATTTTCCCTGTGATGATCTTAAAAAACATTGTTGTTTTGAGTTCGAACGACCTTACTTGCTGACACAACAAACGTTGTTTTGGTTTATACATAAAAATCTCAAGCAAATCCGTTGAGGACTCGCTTCTCATGTACCAGTGGAGTGTTTGGTACCAAATTTTGAGGCAATGTTCGCGTATTAACGTAGATGGATTCTAAGTATTTTGTACAAAGCCGTTCATTAGATATGGCCAGAGCGGGTAGTGGGTTAGTGGGGTAGTGTGTTGCGGGTAGCGGGGTGACTGGTAGCGGGTAGCGAGTAGTTATTACCGGTGTAGCGGGTGGAGCATTGGGTAGTGGGTATTGGGGTAGTGGGTAATATAGTAGCTGGATGTAACGGGGTAGCGGGTAGAGGAAGGGTAGTGTTGCAGCGGGCTGCAAAAGTGTAGGTCACTTTTATATCGATTGAGGCAGTATAAAGTCTGACGGGTCAGCTAGTACAAGACAAAGATCTTCTAACCTAGGCTCGACAACTCTGTTTGCAACATGTTGCCTTAATTTTTGCATGTGAGGCAAGAATCTCTGTCTTGTCCATCCTTAGCTTTTCATTTCTCCATATGTTTTCCTTTAAAATAATATTCGACATCATGCTTGTCATTTTCGAGAAAATTAGAAATTATTGTCTAATTTGGTCGGGTTCTGGAGAACAAATCATCCATGTCAAATATTTGGTAACAAATAGCACATTCTTCAAGTAAAATGCTCGAACAGATCTTCTGGATTGCATGTGAGCAAGGAAACATAACGATCTTGCAACATTCTTCCAACAATCCGGCTTTGCAGTATTTTACTTCAATTGCTTCTCGTACACAATTTCGTAATTAGTCAAAAGAAGGTTTATGGCCTGGCATTCTTCCGGTTTGAGTTTTGGAACGTTGTTCCTCCGAAAAAAGAAAATAAATTCTACCAGAAAAAACCAACGATCACAAATTTGGTTCTATTCCAAAGCTTCCACCACTTCCACTTACCGGTATTCTTGCTATCTAGAACATGAGATACAACAAAGTAATGTATGAAGACATAGTTGAGTTGGTCTAGAGCGCACTGCCTTCCGCAGAATGTTTGATGCAAGAGTTCTGAAGACCGACGACGCTACGATGACGATGATGATGAAATTTTTCTTGAATGTAGGTTATGGAGTAGGTATTCTCCACAATAATTCTAGCAAGCAAAAGAACGGTAAGCGTTCAGGTTAGACTGAGGTGGTGGAATGATGGTTGTATATGCACATGCTTCTGGCATATGTGATGCCGTCAAAGGGGCGGCAGCAGTTATATGGGCGGGGTCGGACACGGGACATATCTCGAATTGATGTTCTTTCCTTGAGATGAAGTTCTTTAAAGATGCATTTGCTTCGTGGTAAATGATTATTATGGCATGAGCAAGTACAATTTTGTAACCGCATAAGAATCTTAAGTAAGAATTCTACTTGTTTTGTGTTTTTTTTTCTGTTTTTTGTTTCTTCTTTTGAGCATCGAGTAATTGGGACATGAATATAAATAAATGTTCGCTGAGAGATGTTTGGTGGCGGGGCGGCGATGGAGGATAATGTGCGCGTGTGCATGTGCAATGTGCATTCGCATTCGTATTCGCATTGGCATATCTGATTGTTATTATCAGCTTTATGCAATCTAACGGCAGTTGGGTTGGTTAATGTTGCAATTGCATGATTGAATGCTCAATGATGATGATGCTTGTTTGTGTATATTTTTTTGTTTTGTTCTCGGATGGAAGATTTATTTGTACGAGAGGTTCTGATTGCTTTTGCTTTACAAAAACTTCTTCAGGAGAAAAAACTGACTTCGGAACATGTGAAAAAGCATTTAATCTATGATGTGCCATTCTAAGAGAACAGCTAACCATTACTTCAGCCACATCGAGCAGATCGATAATAGCTCGTCAATCAACAAAATCTTTCATTTCTTAGCCCCTAGATTTGACAGAAAACACAGAAAATCCACTTCAAAGACAGATGAACAGAGGAGGGTTCGCAACTGGTGGACAACTACAGCTCAACTTCTTCCTAAACTAGCGTTCTCACCCAGCTTCTCACTGTCGTGATTACAAAACAATTTCCCAACACCAATGCCATAAAAAATAATTAATCTTCCGTTTATCCAACCAGCAGTTTTTTTCTGTTGGCAAATGTTGCCAAAATTATTCAAATTAATTTGCAAAAATAAAACAAAACACCTCGATTTAGAAAGCATCGACAAAATTCAGCAACTTTCGCTCAATGTCATGTTTGCAAAAATCCAAATGGAGAATCACAAATTGAGTAATCACAACACACACATGACATAAACGATGCGAAAATACAATTTAACTCTAATAAACTTTTATAAATCGCATAAATTAAGAAGTTTTGTGGCTATTTTCCTCATTGGCTTTGGAATTTTGTTATCCATAAACCACTGGACTTGCTCAAATGCAATTCTTTTTTCGGATTAATTTTTTCACATCATTTTTTATTATTTTATGAAATCATGTTTGATTGCTTGTTTGGCTTGCGAAACGTCATAATTCATTCCATCCGCATTGAAGGTCTGTTGTTCGAACGAACCTACAAGCAAACATACCTTTCGTGTGACAATTAAATTTTGTGTGTTTCTGTTCTTTTTTATGTCTTTTTGGGCTTAAAAAACCTGAAACAAGAAAATGTAACACGAATAAAAAACATGTCACATAAGACCTAATAAACAAAATGAACAGTTCTCCTGTCAATGCGAGCGATATGTGTCAATTACTCAAACAGAGGGCACAACTTCTCCTGTGACGAAATATCAGAAGTTGGTAAAGAACACAACTTGATTCTGGCTCTGGCCCAATCGGTTGAGGTTCGGGTTGGGGATAGAACGGCAGATTTAAATACACCTCACGTACGTTTACATCATTACATTACCGTAATTCGTAAATCACGGTATAAGACAAACACGTAGCTTAGCTGGCTGTTAAAGTACCTTTCAAAATGATGATGGTATGGGGATTGCGACTTGGGTTCTGGAAGACGATGATTAGGCATAGGAATTGACGGGGTCTGGAGCTGGACTTGTTAATTGGTGGGTTAGTTTTGTAGTGTGTGGCGACAGGGTTGCCATTTTGGAGAAATGTATGTTTGGAAAAACACGGTTTAGCTTTGTCTGTGTCTACGTTACGATGAACCCGCTACGACTTTGCTTTGAATGGCGTTTCTCCCTTCATCGTCGTCATCCCACCAAAAACAAATGAATTTTGTTTGTTGACTATTTCTTACAGCTGTTGAGCTGTCAAACAAAGCAAATGTTCAGCATTTTTCAACTAAAGTTTCCGTTTGGAGTCACATTACGTACAAAACGTGAGGTCGAAGCTTTATTGTGATAGCATGCAATAAATTCCTTTGGCTGATCTCGTAAACGTAAGGCGAAGCGTGAAGTTGAAGCTAAAGCATGTTTGTGTTTCAGTCCTTAAGGTATCTGTACTTGCATTTTCCTGTCAATTTTTTTTTTTTTTAAAAAGGTGCATGGCAATGTTCTATGAAAAACGCAAGAAATGAATTGTCCTGAAAATACTTTAAAATGTTTAATTTGACATTCAAAGTCGTACCCTTGGCAGCCCTAAGAATCAATTGCAACACTTGTCATTCTTTCAAATAACCTATTTTTCCTTACTCTTTGGGCCATTAACCGTTATACGAACAAAAAATGTTCTCCAGTTGTCTTTGATGACAACTTTAAGTTGTCAGCTGTCAATCTTGAATCTATTAGTGATTCTCAACATCAAACTTTAAAGTTTCAACGTTGTAAAAGAGAGACAAAAAGAAGAAGTTGTTAATAGCAGTTGTTCTCGTTGTTGCTGTTCACAAAACAGTTAATAAAGAACAAGACTAAAAAATATTTTATTATTCATTAAGCGGATGATGCATTATGAGAGTTAGGTATTCTTTATGGCGTCTGACGTTTGTTTCGCATATTACTTGAGTTGTGCGTGTATGAAGAATCTGCTCATGATTGTTTATGCAATTACGGTTTTTAATTTCTGGAATTTGTTTTGCAACACAATAAGCAGATGATGAGAATAATCAAAACGGTTTCTGTTTGCAAGATGAGAAGTGAGAAAATTGCGTTAAAGAACAAGAAGAGGCAGAAATATCTAGGCCGGTTGAGGAAAAATGGGGGAAAACGTAAGTCGTAAGCCAATTAGGAGGGAGAATTGCTTTTAACAGTGTTTTGTGCTGATTGTCGGTGTCAGAGGTGAGCTAAATCAATTTTGTCTATGGTCAAGCAGGAGGTTCATTTTAATCTGTTGTTCTCGTTTCTATTTAATTCCATTGTGAGATGCTGTTGGGTTTTATTAGAATTGATACAATTATTGAGCTCCACGAAAAAGCATATTATGAGCAATGTCCTAGGTGCGATTTTAACACAAAGCTGGGAAAAGAGGACATCTTTGGTGAAACAGTCGGAAAGCACAGCCTGAACAACTCCACTTCCGACAACGGATTCAGGCTGATCGATTTTGCAGCCGGGTGAAATGTTGTGGTAGCAAGCACGTGATTCCCACTGCTAAACATCCATAAAGGAACATGGAAATCTCCTGATGAATCAACCGTCATGTCAACCAGATTGATCAGATTGCAATCGACGGAAGGAACTTGAGACAGAAGGGGCAAAAATTGGTTTAGCGCTAAATGAGGGAAGAATATGCTGTCTTCGACACCGACACCGAACACCGACACGGCTCGAACAGAACGTCACAATAGACGCATACAAGACAAGAGATCATTAATAAAAATGAGAAGGGTCGGTGACAAAACGGAGCCCTGGGGCACCTCAGCATTTCAGACTTGAATCCGTCCAATACAACTTGTATTGAACGGTTCGAAAAAAAGTTTCTAATCCAACAAAGTAGGGATTCATCGATATCGAAAGCACGCATTTTCGATAAGAGAGCAAGATGCCAGACTTTATCAAATGCCTTTGAAATATCAAGTACTTTCTCCAAAACGATGTAAAACCTTGTTCCACTGTTCGGTGAGATAAACGACCAGATCAACAGTGGAACTGTTGCTGCGAAAGCCGTGCTGCCGGTCATAAAGAAGCTTTCGGTCTTCGAGATATTTCTTGAGCAGATAGTTTATCAGCGTTTCCATGACCTTAGAAAGAAGGGACGTAACACGTAAGTGCGATGGGACGATAATTGTAGGGAGAAGAAGATTCGCCTTTTCTGGAATTGGCCGGACAAATGCCATTTTCCAACTGCTCGGAACGAGCCCAGAAGAATAGGATAGATGGAAAAGCTTACGAAAGGGTTTTGCAAGCGTGGATGAACACCTCTTCAGAATATTAGCGGGTATACAGAATAATCGTTTGGAATCGGTCTTATCTCTAGTGGATTTCGGAGATGGAAAGAAAAAATCAAGGGTTCCCCCAAACATTCCGGTTAAGCGGCTGCTTGCCGTACACTTATTAGAGCACTTTGGCTTCCGACATTTCTTTCTTCTAATACACTGGACTGGATACTCCGCAACGGAGAAGTAAAAAACCCTATTTTACCTAGAAAGTTCACTTCCCCTTATGAATTTTTCTATAATGACACGATGTGAATTATAAAGGAGCAAGTGAAATAAATTTGAATTTTGGTTGGGAAGCAGAGGAAGGAAAAATCAATTTTTTGGTTGATTTGTTGATTGATTCAGTACTGTAGCTCGGGGTAAAAAGTGTAAACACTTATTTTTTTACCAATGGCAGTTGGTGGAGTGCATTTCAGGTGGGCGCGAAGTCGTGGGGCAGGTTTGCCAACAAAGCAACGAATACAAAGTGTTCCTTATGGGCCTTTTACTATTAATGATCGTTTTAAATATTTATTAAATGTTTAACTAACAGTTGTTCTTGTTTAGGACTAACTTTTGTTTTTCTCTTTTCTTTTCAGGTAAATTAAATTGATACAAAAAGAGACAATAGTTACGCTTCATTAAGTAAGTACCTACATTCTTAAGCTTCCTACAAAAACTGTTTTAAGTAGTTG
This sequence comes from Sphaerophoria taeniata, assembly GCA_943590905.1. Lineage (NCBI taxonomy): Eukaryota > Metazoa > Arthropoda > Insecta > Diptera > Syrphidae > Sphaerophoria > Sphaerophoria taeniata. Next base: position 4,929,308 of record OX016540.1, read on the forward strand.
ACAATGTCTTACACTTGATTTCCGGTTCCACCAATATTTGGTTGAAATCCGACGACTTTTCTCACAAAGCGTCGATATCTTAAGAGAATTAAAACAGAGAACAAAAATGTGATCCGATGTTTAACTCCATATTTCAGGGGTTGGGAGCTAATTTCACTCTCATATCCTTTCTTATTGGATCTCTCCTTGGTTAAAGTACGAATTCGGGATGCTCCATCTATAGACGTTCAAATCTTTGATACCTAACATTTCCCCTAATCACACTTCTAATGATCGTATTCAAACAACATACATAACACTATCTCCATATGAAGCCAATTTCTTTCATAATCTTTGTCGAAAATAAATTGTTGCGTGTGTTTACTTTCACGCGAATAACTTTTTTCTAATCAATAGACAGCTAAAAAAAATCGGATAAAATTTCTATGACCGTCAAAATAAAAGTCACTGACCTCAAATTAATTTGACATTGAAAATTCAACCAACGCAACGAAATCTAAATGCGAAACTAAGTTAGATAAGGCCATAACCGCGAGATAAGAAAAAATAGCTCACTATCAAGCACCTGTTTGAACTTACGCACCGCACCGCAACTTTATTAATAAACAAAAAACCAATGAACGATATTAATTGGCAAACCGAAGAGTGATAACGCCTCAATTAATATGTAAAGTGTCATGCCTTGCCTGGTAAGAAAACAGGCCTTTAGGACCATTGAAACAAGCATGGATGTTAACCTTAGGAACTTTCTAAGGCCCCATCAGTGGGCAAACCCAAAAGGAACTTCCTTGGAATTTTCCTTAAATTGCTGAAAAACCAATAAAACTATTTTTGGGTAAATCTATTACCCTTCGAACTTCTTATCCCACCTGTCTCCTATCTTTTGCTGCTATTCCTTAGTGGCCTCTCGCAACTTCTCAAAATGCATGAAAAAGCTCCCATACCGTTACTCTTATTTAGTCCATGAACAAACGAGACGAACGTGCTCCGACTGCACAAAAGAGCATGTGCGTGCGTTGCAGTTGCATTCGAATCGAAAAAAAATACATAAATAAAAAGTGCACTTTACTGCTATAAATTCTCGCACACGTGTTGGAGACGAAGTTCTTTTCTTATGCGCTTGCTGATGGCTTGTCTACGTCACGCATGATGAGAAAAACCATCTTTGCCTCTTTATCAACATTGTCTTCGTCATCGTCATCTATTTTAATATTACAGTTACAGTTCTTTTTCGATTACATAAACCCAAATCAGAAACACACACACTTCTCGGGCTGTGGTGTGCATTCATGAAGCCATTGACTTTTTGGCCAGAGCCAGCGAGAACTCTTATCAACATGTTGTTGGTGTATTTTTGTATTTCAGTATCTGGTTCCCGAACAGAACAGAACACACAAATAGAAGATAAATCCATAAGGAACCAGCAGCAACCAACCCAAGCCCCAAGCCCCAACACACAAACAAACAAAAAATCGATTAAATAATAAACGAAACGAATAATGATGACAGCTCTCCTCCTCTGCCTTTCTCGTTATTGGTTTTTGAATTTTTTTTTTTTTTGGTGCAACAACGGCAACGGTTGCTTTGGCCCCCCTTTTGATGTGCGTTTCGTTCCGTTCACCGTTCAACGAACCCCACCGTAGGATGATGGCCTACTCCGTTATGTTGCGAGTGTGCGTGAGGTTTTCTCTCTCTTTCACACTTTGTGGTGTTGGTGTTTGAGTTTTTAAGAGAAGAATATCGATAGCAAAGCGAAATTACAAAAATAACTCCCTCCCAAAACAGCTGATTTTGTTATTTGTATCTTTTATGCTAGCAACATGCTGCTAACATACTTCGCCAGCAACATAAAAGAAGTGTATTTTTCTATGGGAATGGAAGAGACAAAAATGAAAGAAAAAAAAAAGAAACCAAAAAGAAACATGAAAATTGAATTCGACTCTTGTTGGAGGAATTGAGGAATCGAGGAATAATGGTGGAATACAACGAACTCGAATCTTATTTTGAGGCAGTCTTTAGCCGTACTCCGTTTTGAGCGTATCGCGGGAATGTTGCTAACGTTCTTCTTCGTTTTGTAGATACTTTCTTTCAAAACTCTATAATTTTTTTGTTTCATATCATTTTTTGCATTTGTTACATTTTCTTGGATTTTTTTCAAAAGAAAAAACAAAAATATATATTTTGGTTGTTGTTGTTGTTGGCGTTCGACAAAATATCAAACAGAAAAAAGAAATCATAATTAATTGTGGTGGGTGTCTTGGGTGTCCCTTTGAGTTGAAAATATTCAAAATTGTACCTTTTGAAGGAATAAAATTGAGAAATTGAGAAATTGTTGAAAGATCTGTTAAGTGAATTGTTTATTGTGTGATTTTTGTTTTTTGCTGGGTTCATCTTCATTCAGATTTTGTGGTGCAAAATAAAAATAAAAGAAAAGGATAACACAACACTGATGTGCTGCTATCGTGTGCATTTTTTTCGAAATATGTAACTACTGTTCGGGAGTGTTCGAGAGTGACGTAACTTTTGAAGAGAAGCAATAACAGAAGGAAAATAAAAATAATAAGAAAAAAGATTGATTTTCAGTGAAAATTTTGCGCGCTTTTACTCAAAAACCGATACATATTTAACTGACACGAGTTTTAAAATAAATTAAACGATAAAAAATATATCAACATTGTGTAAGCAATTAAAAAAAAAGTGAACAAATATTTTTGAATTGGATAACAAACAAAGTTGCATCTAACCAAATACGGATTAACTTACACAACATTGGAATATAACAAAACAAAACTATTGAGTCAGCAACACCCAATGGATTATATTCATCGTAAAATTTTAAAAGGTTAATTTTTGTTTTTAATTTAAATTTTTAAGATACCGAATATGCTGTTTTTCAATTCTTCGAAATGCTGTTTAATTTTCTTACGGTCCATGAACATTGTTGAAATTATTGAGGCCGAAACCGAAAATTCAGCTGCTAGACTTTTGTTTGAACTGCCTGCTTCAAGTCTTTAAACTATATTATGTTTTTCTTCAATTGAAAAAACTTTACGTTTTGAATTCATTTAAAAAAAAAATAAGCAATCAATATTTTCTTTTTCACAATTCAAATTAGTGTACCTACTAGTTCTTTCACAAACAGCGAATTAAATAGCAAACGAGGAAATTCTTAAAGATTATCATTTGAAATAGGAGAATTTTTCAACGCCAACTAAGTTTTTTCTTTTTAAATTTTCGTAAGAGCGATAAAATTTCAAATTTTTTAACGCCAACTGAGTTTTTTTTTATATTCGTTTCAAGCGATAAAATTTCAAATTTGCGGTTTAAATTTGTTCGTTACAGCCGATAATTCGTTATAATCGATGTCGTTATAACCGATTTTGAAATGTATGTAAGAAAACCAAATCAGTTGTTTTTTTTAGAAAGGGTTCAGAGAAGAATTTCTTGCAGGATCTTTAAGTCGAGTCTTGGAAGAACTGAGAAAGTGTAGGTGAGACTTATATACAAATGAAATTATACAATGTATTGGGGTCTTAGAAAATATTTTTCCAGAAAATCTTCTACAAAAATTTATAAAAATAACTAAAAATTTAAAACATTATTTTTGAATTGAAATTTCATCACTTTTCCGAAAAAATTCAATGCAGATCAATTTTACGTGCGACATATAGAATACTAGCTGACCCCGCGAACTTCGTTTCGCCACCCTTCAGAGCAACTCCAATAACAATTTTCCCTTTGAAATCCAATGAATCTTCCGAGTTTTTCATCAAGAACTTTTTATTTTCCATTCGAAAACTTATTTTGAAATTTTCCAGTTCTCCATTTGAAAACCAATGCACCTGAAATGCAAATATAAACAAAATTTCCCTAAGAACCGTCTGCAGACTAACAAGAACAAAATAAAATAAAAAAAAAATTAGCCAAATCCGTTCAGCCGTTTGTGAGTTATGCGGTTACGCACGAACAGGATTTCATTTATATATATATAGATATGACAAGTATTTAATTCGTAAAAAAAAATTGAGCTTTTGATCAAACATGACATTTCGATGATAAAGAAGTCCGGCGATTCCGTCCGTCTGTCTATCTGTCTGTAAACGCATCTACAGCCTTAACCTCTGGTCCGATTGACTTGAAACTTGAAAATTAAGGGTTTGAGCGAATTCGCGTGGGTCATTTTATTTTTTTTTTTTTTTAAGATCAAAATTTAGGGTAGCCACCATACGATTTTTTTGGCCAAAAACCAAAAGTTTCAATTTTCTCAAAAACGGCTCCTACTATTTTTTTTTAAATTTCCTTGAAAATTTTTGTTTAAAACTCTGATGTATTTTATGTTAAAACAAATTTTTGTATTGCTCCAAAACGGTACCGCCCATAGAACCGTTTTTTTTGTTATCAGATTTTCTCGAAAAATAAAAGTCCGATCAGGGTAATTTTTTTTCTGAAAGTACGTTTATATTGCTCAAATAATATTTTGAATTCAAAAAAATGTCAAAATTTTTTTTGGATTTTTTAAAAATATTCTTAAACTTTTTTTTAAAATTCTGTATCTCAAAAACGGATCAATATCAAAAATTGAAATTTACTTGTAAAATGTATAGTTGCACATTCTTGAATACTGCATACCCAAATTAATTTTAAGACATTTTCGAAAAATTTTATATACAAAAAATTAATTAAAAAAAAAAACTGCTCCGACGATTTAAAAAGAAAAAAATTGAAAAATCAACAATTTCTTAAGAAACCATACGACATCAATTTTTTTCAGATAGAATCTTTTTTTGAGGTACATATTTCAATTTCAATTTTTATTTACGAATATTAATTTTTTTTATGAGTTATAATTTGAAATACAGGAGCAAGTTCGTACGACCGAGTCGTGCACATTTTTTTTTTTAAACACTGATGTATTTCATGTAAAAAAGGTTATTTTTGTATTGCTCCAAAACGGTACCTCTCATTAAATAAATCAACCCAGTGGTTAAGGCTGTAATTTACCTACAGACAGATGGACTTTTTTCAACTCCTCTGCATGTATGATCAAATTATCCAAATAAGTTACTCCTATATATATATCGGTCCTCATGATCAGTCAAACCGATATTGACTTATGGATTATGTTGAGAATCTTGAATTGAAATAAAAGAACATTTAATTTTCTATTCAATAATGTATTTCAATAACAAACGTTCATGTGTAGTTGGATTTTCAGTATCGAGTAAATAAAAATACCTTAGTCATTAAGATTAATAAAAACAACATTCTATAATTCAAACAAATTAATTGTCTAAGTATTTAATGTTGGGTGTTCTATTTTCTTCAACACTTCCTCCATAAACACCAAACAGTTATTGAAGGTAATCTTGAATACAAATCTTCTATCTAAACATTTGATAACGGATACGGTCAAGGGGCATAGTTAACAAGTCAGTCAGTGGGTCCTTTCCAGATATATATGTTGCAATTTCAATTTGTCTCCTAGAAAGCATTCTCGGGCATAAAAATGACGAACTTCAACATACTTTGATCGTTTGCGTGAAATTCTGCATTCTTTGAAAGCTTTGAAGCACTTGCACTATCGATGTAAGGCGTTGGTATCATTTTCTGTTCTCCAATCAGTTCTTGTATAAGAAACTTCAGCCACATAGCTTCTTTGGCACCAAAATCCAATCCATTCTTCTTGCAGAAGAACTTACTGCAATTGCAATGCCTTGTTGATGTTGCATAATTAAGCTTCCAACCGCTTCTCTATAGGGAACTTCTTCTTTAACATTTTTAGTTTTTGAATTTTCTTCCTCCCGACTTGCAGCTTGCAGGCGTTGTTCTTGAAACAAATTCATGCATCCATCACTTTTTATTTCAATCTTCATGCCAAGGTAGTTGTCAAGAGTTCCCATTTGTGATCTTGAATTCTTTCTTGAGTTCATTCATGAATTCTTATATTTCTTTGATATTTCCAAGAATCAGGTCATCGTCACCGTAATTAAATGGCAACATACAGAACTCTTCGTTTTTCATTTCGATAAAGTAACCATGGATCTGCTTTACTATTTCTTAAACCAGTCTTCTTCATAAATTCCAAGAAACGTTTATGCCAGCATCGAGGGGCTTGTTTCAGACCATATAAATTCCTTTTCAACTAATAGACTCTTCCGGTTCCATCTTGAAATCCTTCAGGTTGTTCCAGATATACATACATACTTCCTCCTCAAGCTCACCGTATGAGAAAGCAGTCTTTATATCAAACTGTTGTTATAGCCTATTTCTTGCTGCTAAAGCTAGAAGCAAACGAACAGTATCATGCCTTGCTACAGGACTTAACATCATTCGATCGATGTTTTTTGTTGGACGTAACCTTTTGCAAGGAGTCTTGCTTTGAATCTTGGCTTGTTTCCATTTGTTGAATCCTTAATCCTAGATTCTTTACTAAATCTCAAGTTTGGTTTTCTGCAACAAATGTCAATTCTTCTCTCATAGCTAAAAGCCATTCTTCAGAACTATTTGATTTCACAGCTTCAGTGTGAGTCTTTGGTTCTTGAATCATCTTATCACTTTCTGCTAACATCAAATAATCACCTTTTTCGATAGGTCATGTATCCGTTTGCGACTGCCTGAGAGGAAATAATCGAAGGATACAGATTTAGTGATTTTTAAGACTCAGAATGATTACCTATATTTACTTACTAGCAGTGCTTTCTGTTGGACGTGGCATACAGAAGTATAGCGAACCACTTAAAAAGTCTTCTCTTACAATATTTACAGGAATTGCATGGATATAGGAAAAAAATGAGACAAGTTCTCCTCCTGCTCACATTTTGCTCTGTCCAAAACAGCATTAACGACACTTTGATTTCGAAAATTCTGCATAAGCCTATGTACTGTAACTATTCTGGAGCCTCATTAAACCAAGCATTTGTTGGTGAAGAAGACAGGTTTTAAAAAATTCGTACGAGCCATTTTTAAAGCAGTTAGAAATTTGATTCTTTTTCAATTTCGACAAAAAAAACTCGGACCGAAGCCAATCTTAAGCTTGATCTTGAAAAAAAAACAAAGTCCTAGCTTAAGTACTTTGAAACCCCTAACTCAGCGTTTTCGAGTTCCATTTTGACTCATGGGAATTTAGGCAATCTTTTAACGTCAGATATCAAAACAATTTTTTTTAGCAATTTTATTCCGAAGTCAATTTAGGTAGGTACCCGAAATGTAATTTGCATAACCTTTTGCTGCACTTAATTAATTGCAACAAATTGCAAGTACTTCCTACTAATTATTCGTCATTCATATTCATTACGAATTATTGCAAATTCGTTATTTTTTTCCTTATTTGTTCAACAATTTGTTTATTCAAATGTCAAAAAGAAGTCAACACAAAAGTTCATTAATTTCTTATACCAAGTTTTGCATTTTTTCTGGTTTCTATAAATAACTTAACCAGAATAACCCAAACAACTAAAATGTCTTTCTTTCTTTCTGCTTAAATGACAAAAACTAAATTGCCAATTTTTCGTGCAACCCGTCAATTTTCACTAATAAATCAGGAAATAACCTCTTGCCCCCTAACCAGTCAGACGGAATTAACAAGAGTGACTTTATTTAGCAAAGCTGCCTTTGCCTCATGACAACATTAGAATCAACCCTTTTTATAGCAGATCTAAGCTCTAAGTACAACCACCCATGGACTCTCTCCCTCTATTCTGTATTTGAACCAAGCAAGAAAAACAAAAAATCCTCCGACACATAAATTAGAACCCCAATTTTGGTTTATGTGGATCTTCCTGCCCTTTTCACCCCACCCTCCTTGGGAGCTTCCATTCGATAAAGCCATTTTCTATTTTTTTTCTTTTTTTATTCAATTCGACTCGAAATTGCAGACGTCTATAGTTGGGAATAGGAAAAGCGACAAAGAGCCGAAAAGGAAAAAAACAAAAACTACCAAACCAACTGTCCCATATACCCGTTGACTTATATTTTTGCTCGACTGCATGATTGCATGCCAAGCCACTGAACGAACCACCAACCAACCAACAACAACAACGTCCAACCTAAACAGCAATATTATGATGGTGTACACAACTAGAAATAGACGAATACCTAAACTTCGACTCGGTGGCAGAGCAGCAAAGGCAGCGCAGCAAAGCTTCAAAAGCCACCACACAATATATATACGGAGAGGTTTATTTTTTGTGCGAAAAAATGTTGGTTCAAAGAGTGGTGGCTCCAACGAACGACAACGACGAGACATCAATAACAATCAGCAACCAATACCAGCATAAGACAATAACAACAACAATGCACATAGTACACAAACGAGTACATGCTACACATGACGATGAAGTCGAAATAAATTGAATAGAAAAATAAACGCCTAGAGAATATCACACTTAAACTGATTTATAGGCAAAATCAGGCAACACTGTCGTTGGGGTTACCACCATGCATTAGGTTGAACATTTTCAGTCAAGATTTTGAGGAAGACAAATTTAATTTTTAATGAAAAATCAAATGATGGTTTTGTGTTATGAGAATTTAATGTGCCGTGACGAAAAATGGTATGACAGTCGCTAATTTGGGTTGTTTTCCGAAGAATGGGTTCTTAAAGAACAACACTTTTAGAGCAATGAGGAAGACAAAAAGTAGTGTTGAGGAGCCGTATCTTTTTTTTAACAGTTGTCAGTCGAAAATATTCAGCAAATAAAGAAGTTGTTGTCATTTAAAAGAAAAACAGCGACGTTATATAGGTGGTATTCATAAAATGTTTGCATGAAAACGCTCGTTTTTATCAGTTTTATGACTTTTCGACAGTAAAAGCGAGTTTTTCGCGGATGAAAGACAAATTCCTAGGAAAAAATGGTGTTTCAATGCAAAAATTTGATAAATACCACCCTATGACGTCACTGTCGTTTTTCGACAGGTTAGAGTGGCTGTCTAGATGTGTGGACTCACTTAGAACTCAAGGGTCCATTGTGATAAAACTAAAGAAAATACTCATGGGAAAATTATGAATTTTATGAAACCATTTTGTACTTTTAATGAAATTAGAGAGACATCTTGTGTCGATCGTTGCCACTTCACTGGTATTATCGAAGAAAAGATAACCGGGATAGTTAGTCCTTCTATTGGAGAGTGCCGGACATGTATATTGAAGGTGTTGGACTGTTGGTTTTGGCGAGGGCATCAGCTTTGACATTTCCCGGAATGTCTCTGTGGCCCGGCACCCAAATGAGTTGAATTTTTACTGTTCTGTCATCTCATTCAGAGAAGATCGATAGTCGTGGACTCTGAGGGAGTTTGTGGAGACAGACGCGAGAGATTTGAGATTGGCTTTGCTGTCCGAGAAGAAACGTATATCATTGCAAGATATAACGTTTTCTTTAAGCCAGGATAGTGCCTCTTTTATCGTCATTACTTCTGCCTGAAACACACTTCATTGATTGGAAAGTATTAATGATAGACTGAGATTCAGATTCAGTTGCTTAGAGTAGATACCACTTCCAACGCCGTAGTAGGTCTTTGAACCGTCTGTGTAAGAGTGTATCGAGTTTTGTTCCAGAGGTCCTCCTTCTTCACAAAAAGATCTTGAAGAATGCTATTTTTGGGGTGTTAAAGTCTAAGGCTTAGACTCTAAACGATCTGAGATAGATCTGAAATTGTCTAAGATAGTAGTATGACCAGTGTTGTTACTGATCCATTGAGAGGTGGCTGTAAGCCTCACGCATGAGTTGTCTGCTACCATTGTGCAGAAGATGTCATAGAGGGTGTTAGGTTTAAAAGTAGCTATAAGGCTGCTGTTGGTGTTGAGCAAAGTGCTCCCGTTGGACTTTAATTAGTTTATTCAAATTTACCATCTTGTCCAGTGCGGTCCACCATACGACAACTCCATAAATGAGTATCGGCTGATTACCGAAGTATATAGCCTGTGGGTTATTTTTAGGGAGAAGTCCCTTTTTTAGCCTATGGCTAGTTGCTTCAGTAGCCTTCTTTACCCTTTCGTCAATATTTGACTTCCAATTTAGGTTTTTGTCTAAAATGAGGCCTAAATATTTGGATTGGTTGGAAAAGCTAGGGTGTTTCCTTTAATCGTGGGTAACTTCTCGTAAAGAGCACTAGTTCCGTTCTATGTGGATTGTCGTCCAAGCCGCAATGCTTTGCCCAGTTGGTTAGCTTGTTTAAGGCGTTTTGTAGTAGTTCCGAGAGAACTTGAGGGTGTTTCCCGGATACAGATATTGCAAAACCGTCAGCATAGGCAATCACCTTGAAACCCTCTGCTTCCAATGATGTTAGGAGGTCGTTTACTACCATTTTCCATAAAAGAGACGAAAGGACCCCACCTTGGGGGGTACCTCGATTCACCGTAGTAGTAAAACTCCTCATGCTGGAAGTGATTGTCCTGCTACTAAGCCTGAGACTTGGCCATAAAGTTTCTTAAAAAACTGGTCTCTGTAATTATTGAATTGAAAATCAGTTCGTTGCAAACGATTTTGAGGAACCTTTAGAACTTTTATGTTTTTTTAACTTATTCTAAAGTTCAATGACCTGGCAACCATGACTTATCCTAGCATAAGAATTCACTTGGGCTTCAAAGCAAATAAATTCATATGCGAGCCCCTTTTCATTATTTAAATTTTTTCTCCCATCCCCCAAAAAACAACCCCAAATTTCGGATTTTTATTTTTCTTGTTTCAACGAAATGAACTTTTGAAAGCCAAAGTCTTAATCTAAAATTCCTTGTGTGCAAGTATAATATGTGACTCAGGCTCAGGCCCCATAAAGACAGCAATCTAATATGAAGACTCAACATGGAACATCGCCCTTTATTGCATACCTAAATTGAAAATTAAACAATGCAAAGGAAGTCGGCACAAAAGAATCCCTAAATGAATTCGGGTTCTCCACCATCAAGGTGAGACCCCTACCGGCGCACTATCGCAGGAACAGAAGCACATACCTCCTCCGAAACATTCCCATTGAATTGGGAATGCAACCCGATTGGGATTCCTACGCCAATATAATATGAACCCAGTGCCTACTGCAAAACTATTTTCGAGGAGGAGGCATTAACAACGGCAATGCAGTGGCAGTAGTGTCGTTTTAAGTTTAAAACTTGCCTTGTCATGGTTGTTGCCCCTTTTTCGCCTATTTTATACTGCGCTGCTGCTCTAGGCTCTGTCATACTTTCGGAGCTGATAATATGGTGTTGCATTCCTGTGGCTTCTTCTTCTTTACTGCTACTGCTGCCGTGGGATTCACTAGCAATTTCTGGTGTGTGTGTCTTTTATTTAGGTTGTACCGTGGGTTTTTTTAATTTTCTCCAGGCCTAGATCTTTGACCCACCAATACAGCCCACAACGGCATCTGTTACCACCTCCATACATTTTAGCTGATTGGAATTACAATTTGCACAGTTCGTTTTACAGAAGCGAACAAAATCATTTTGGCAGGCGAGAGTGGTGGGCAGAGGCACTTCTGCTTTTTGTTGTTGTTGTTTGTTCTTTTTTTTCAAGAGGGAGAGGAAACCCATTGGGTAGACTACTCTGGGAGTTCACATTTGAAGTTGAACATGGGATAATTGGATGCGGTTCATCTGACAGGTTATTGGTGTTTGCTCTTTTGCTCACACAGTTCGCCAGTCGATGGGTTTCTGGTTTTGTTTTGATGTATTTGTTCTTGAACGCTTTGTGGAAAGGTTTTGAAATAAATCGAGTTCTCTTGATTGAAATTTAAATAACAGTTGAGTCGAGCCCGCTAAATAAAACTGGTAGAGGCCCTTGCCGTTTGGACCAAGGAGTTTGTAGACCATTAGCTTCATCATCAGCGAAATCTTAATCAACTGTCATACAACTCCTGGACAGTGAAAAGATCAACTTCTATCAGTCAAGCCTTAGCTAGGTATCAGAGATTAAAATGAGTCAAGTATTGTTTGTAAGTTTCGGGTATTTACTCAAAAAAAACGAGTTTGAACAAACTGAGTCAACGCACAATCAAGTAATTTCGAGTCTTTTTATTTATGAGTAAAATTATTTACAAATCATCCCTCATTTCAAACGAGTTCAAACGAGTTTTTTGGTTGAAAGTAAGATCGCTTGCAATCACCACTCAATTGTTCATGGCGCTTGTAAGTAAATCGAAAAATATTGTTTAGTTTGTTTGAGATTTGTGTGCTGTGTGGAAATGTAGGTAACCTATGGCAAGGAGGTTTATTTTTATCGTTGATTTGTTTCATTCTCAAATTTTTGTATCGCTGTGTCGAATAAAATAGATAGATACGAATAGAAATAAATAAATCCACATATTTTGATTATTTTGATTTTTTGTGATCGAAACACCATTGTAAAATATAAACAGGACCTTGTGTATGGGTTTCAAATTTTCAATATACATTAGGATTTCATGAGCAAATGAATCCGCGTTGTCAGTTGAATTTTCTCCAGCAAAAAAATTAATGATTATGGATTCGTAATATCTTCAAACAAGTTTACTGATTGAAAGTAAAATCGCTTACAATCATCACTCCATTATTCATGGCGCTTGTAAGTAAATCGAAAAATAATGCTTGGTTTCTTTGAGATTTGTGTGCTGAGTGGAATCAATGTAAAAAATTTCGAACAAAATAGAAATAAGGAAATCTACATATTTTGATTAAAAAGAAATGTTTGTAACATAGCTATATAATATTCAAAGTTTTATTTCATGATTTAATTTTCTTAGTATTTAAAAATGTACTCATTGAAACAAAAACCCTTTTTTTATAAAAAAAAAGATGCGTAAAAACCAAAAATTATTACTGAAACTAATTCATTCATACATAGCTTGACCTCAAAATGTTCATTCATACCTCTTTTTTTGTTTTATTACTCTAATTACAAAAAGCCAACATCCCACCCTAGAAAAGGATTACATATTATTCAGAAAGTAGTAGGTACATAGCTTGGTTATAGGAAGGTCAGATATGTTATAAAAAGATTAACAATATTTAAAATATCTTAACAAAACTGCATTCTCTACCAACCGGAAGCAGGTATTCCCACGACATAATCTTCGTCAATCACTATTTTCTATTTAGGTATACAAACCTAACCCACATTGAGGTATAGTATGCATTCATTAATAAATCCTTTCTTTAATTAATGTGAAAAATTATGTTTCCAGTGCGGATTATTATATTTATGAATGCAAATCCAGCCACCTAACTCATTTATAAATATTTCTATTCGTTAAATTACAACCCATACAAAGCCTGCATCTTTCTTTTTTTCTTCGTAGAGAAAAAAAAAATTGAAACATCCAATCAATTTTACCCGAAAACTCAAACATGTTTGAGTAAGTACAAGCAAGCGAATTGCTTGTGAGTCAATTTGACTTGAAATGATCGAAAACGAAAAATATTTACGAGTTTCCTCTGCTTGCTTGGTTTGACTTACAAGCCTTTTTATTTATGAGTCAAATTATTCATAAATAAGGGTTGCAATCGAACGAGTATGAACAAGCACACAAGAAAAATTTGGATGTGTTCGAACTGTTCAAACATACTCATTTTAATCTCTGCTAGGTATCAAGGGCTTTGAGGGTCCAGCAGAGTTGAGGTTTCCCAACGGTATCGTTGCTACAAAGCTTTTTTGATGTCCTTAATCTGCACTTAGTCACTCCAATTAGAGTTTTGAGCCTTGTCTGACCGCAAAAGTCTAACAGCCAAGTTTATTAACACAGAATAGCGAAGGATAAACCCTTATTCTGTGGAATAAGTGGACAATGCTATTAATAAAATAAAATTTGTCTTAACTGACGTTTACTTACTTATTCCCCCGCGTAGGATTGTTTAGCGAAGGAATAAAAATATGTAAAAACTGTTTCTCTGTCAGTCCATTAGATGGCGCCTCAATCGAAGGCTATATAGATATACTGTAGCAAAGACAACAACAAATGGGTTTTCAAGTATCACCAAAATCACAAACAGAATTTTGGGTACAGGTAACGACACTTACTATTCTAACCTATGGATTGACTCTTATTCTATGGAATAGTTAACCTGTGGAGTAAGAGTGAAATAGGCGTTTTTTTTAATATGGCTGGCAAGGAGTTAGAATAAAAATTAATTAAGATTTAATGAATTAAATAAGCCTAAAATATTTGCACTCAAATGAACCCAAAAAAAAAAAAAAACACCCAAAACTCACCTCAATTTGCTTACTAAACTTTTGCCTGTTTAAAAGCCATTTCTATATCCTCAAACAAAAAATATCACCCTCTCTACTCCCCCATCGCAATCACCATTAAAAGCCTTTGCAAACATTTTTCTGCTTAAAACAAAAAGCCAAAAAAGCCCCCAAAGGCGCAGTCAAATATGTGCCCATCAAGGAATCCAAACTAACAACTCTATTCTCTCTGTATACACAAGATTCTTCCTCATCGACTTTTAAAAGTAAAATGTATAACTTTTGAATTCTGCATATAATACCTTTTAGCCTACTCCTCGACTTCCTTCTTCATTCATCAAGCCTAAAACACCTCTCCCTCATTTTCTCTAAGAACATAGAGTTTAAGCCAGAGCACTCCGCTTCATAGTTTTTTTTTAGTCTTCTCTATGCCTTCTTAAAACCAAAAAAAAAGTGTATTTAAGGATTCCTGAAATGTGAATAGAAAAAACACATTTACTTCCTGGAATTTGTATGTGTAGGAGAGTATAGGTACGAAATGCATCACATTTTAAATACCAGAATTCCAAGCGCCACCCACCTGGCCCAGATCAAGAATGAACATAAAACACACAGACACACATTTGAATGGCAGTCATTCATAAAGAAAAGTCCCCCAAACACACACACACACACACACACATCCGTATATCGACTTAAGATTGCATCATACTTGCCCTGGTTAAAAGGACATACTGAGGCAGTAGGTGGGTGTAGGATAAGGATATGCTGCACCCCATAAATCGAGGGGGGAATACGGAACACTGTTCCAACTTTTGTTCAAACCGATTTTTCTCAAAGCAAAAGAAAGTTGGAGAGTATACGATTAATGTCTTGCTCTAGGATATATGAGTATTTCTCTATAAACAAGTATAACGGTGAATGGAGGACCAGTTTTTCTTTGTTTTCCTTTTGTGTGTTTCTTCTTGAATATATGGGTATGCAGGACATTGGCTAGAGGGCCATTGGCAGACAGAATGTTGCTTTAAATTCGAACGAACGAACGAACAGAATACAAAAAAAAGTGCCATGCGGAAAGTGTGCCTTCTATGAATTTCAGACAGTTGTTGTGTTTGTGTGGAGGGTGGAGGGGGGGGGGGGAGAGGGGAGGGGAAGTGTAGATTGATGAACAGGAAACTTATACTGCGTCTTATTAGTAGGGAAATAATTTCCTTAAGCTGTATAAATTTTGTAACTTGTGGGTTTTGTTTTCTTGGAAATTGTTACATTGTAAAGGGTCTAAGAGGTTTATTGCTTAGGTACATTGCTGAGGTTTCTTTTGTTTTTGTTTTTTTTAACTTTGTTACAAAAGCTTTAAATAGGAAGCTTATCACTCTTCAAGTCATCGGGACCTGATAGTTTGCTTTACAACAGTCACAAGACGTTTCTATACCCTGTTCTTTTCTAAGAACCCCTTGATGTAACGTTCGTTACACCTGGTAACGCGACTAGTTTCAAGTTTGACTATCAGGAAAAAATTGGTTCTTCGACCAACTAATGATGGTATATTATATTTCGCGAGCTCTTAAACTATTAGTTTTGTAACGAACCGTTTCAGTTGCTTGTACAAATTGTAACTACCAAATCAAATGATACTAAATTAAGTTTTGGTACTCAATTCGACTAGATAGCATATTTGTAACGTTTCAGTTAGTGTGCATTCAAGTCTTCGGGACTTGATCATTGCAATGTCCTATTCTTCTCAAATCACCCCTTGATGTAACGTTCGTCAGAACAAAGTAACGCGACCAGGAAGTCTTCAAGTTTGACATTCGGGAAAAATTGGGTATTTCAACCAATTAATGATAGTCTGCCGTATTTTGCGAGAACTTACACTATTCAGCCTGTAAGGAACCGTTTCAGCTACTACTACAAATTGTTACTACCGTTTATTCGACTAGATAGAATAACTATTGGTAACGTTTTCATTAGTGTGCATTCAAATCATCGGGACTTGATAGTTGTTTAACCACATTGCAATGTCCAATTCTTTTCCAATCATCCTTGGATGTACCGTTCGTCAGAGCTAGTAAAGTGACCAGGAAGTCTTCAAGTTTTGGGAAAAATTGGGTTCTTTCTACTAATTAATGATGGTATGTCAGCTTTCCCTAGTTCTTGAACTATTCAGCATGTAACGAATCGTTTCAGGTATTAGTATACAAATTGTTAATGCCACACCAAATGAAATTTAATTTAAAATAGAATTTTCGTATCGTTTATACGCTTAGACAGCATATTGTTAACGTTTCCGTTAGTGTACACTGTACATTGCGGAAAAATATTCTTTTCCGCTGTAAAATTCACAAACGTTACTAAATATACAATATAACGATTTGAACAGGTAGGGGACGAAATGAATAAAGAATGTAACGAAAGTAAATGGAACCTAATTTCCGTTACTCGTGATTGATATCTTGGTAACAAATACAAAGGGTCAAGAGGTTTTAGAACGGCGCAAAAACTGCTACTTTAATAGGCTACGATAGGACAGGCAAGGGTTTACACAGAATAATATAGGAACTGCTTCCTAGAGAAACAAGTTCATGTGCACATCTGTCTGGTTAGTTGTAAACTATTTTATTACTAACCAGAGATCATAAAAATAAGTCTAGTATGGGTTCCCCATCTTTCAAATTTCTACCAAACCATCACGTTCCCAGCGTAATGAAGGCAGATAGCTATACCTACTGAGTAATTGTCCCTACAGTATTTTTATGCCGTGAAACAGCTGAAACGATTTTGATGCAATTTTCTGAATGTGAACTTCAGTTCAGTAAATTCAACACAGCATATTCGGTGGCCAAAATTGTCTCAGTAACATTTTAGACCCTAATTTTTTTATTTTTACAAATCTATTTCAGAAATATAATGGATTTTCAACCGGGATAATTAAATAAGTGCATATTTAATTAAAAAACAAAAAAATTAATAAAATAAATAACTAAATTTAAAGAAGAGGAAAACGCATAAAAAATAAACTAAATGCAAATGCCTAAAAAAACTAGTTGTCCAAATTTCAGCTTGCAACATCGGTCTGATGTGCGCCGATGTAAGAAAAAATCGTATACAGTGGTTTCGTGTAAAAGTCTCTTGATTAAATATAATATGCAACAATTAATAAACAAAATAATTAACTTTAAATGCCAAAAATTTGATAAAAATTATTACACACAACTTGCAAAGTAATGAATATAAGATTCATTGTTTTTCTCTTAAGTTTTTGCCTAAATGATTTAATTTTTGACCAAACAAATATGAAAAAATATTAAAACAGTGTCTTAAAAAACGAAGATATTAACAGTAATTAATTGTATACCATAATACCGATGTATACACATCAGTACCTCTAAAAAAAAAACAATAGTTTAACTACTGTGATATCAAAAAAATAAAAATATTTTACACCAACATCTTTTACATGCTTGAAATAATTTTTAAAAATTAAACATAAAGTTGAATAAAATATTTTATACAAAGTGTAAAATATAACAGAATTTAATTGTTGTGGAAGTTTCACGTTAAATAAAAATTAAATAATAAAATACAGAATTTCAAAAAATTTAGCTTTAGCTTTAACAATTTTATTCACAAAGTGAAATAAAAAATTTGAAAAAACAGTACATTTTGCTGTACGAAGTGAGACAATTTTATAATGTACACGTCACGTATGTTTGATATGTGGAGCAGCGTTACATCCAAATTGGAAGCACACGCAAATACTTTGGTTCAAACAAATGTTCAGTCGCCAACGCAAAACAATTCAAGTGGATCAATTAAAGGTAAACTTTATTTATTAAAACATAAAAAAATTATTATTTCAATAAATAAGTTGCAATATAACATGCAAAGCTGTTTTGAACACAAAACGGGGCATTGTTAATAGCCAATATAAATAGAAGGGGTCCTTAATGGCTGCCTTGAGGGATACCATATTTGGCATTTTTTTTTTCTTTTTTAATTCCTCATTTTTAAAATAAACGTTTCTGGTAAGATGTCAACAATATATTTTCACAAGGCGGTTACAAGCTCGTTTAAATATAGAATCAAAAATATATAATTCCTGTGGTTTTCTTACTTCCGGAAATTGAACAAAAAACAAACATTAAAAATAACTTTCCGTCTATACAAACGAAGCTGTAGATAAGCTTTACACAAGTGCATTTCAAAGCAAATACCAACAAATTCCAATTTATGTAGCTTCATACGCTCACTTATGCATCGAGCAGTGCGTTACGCATTTCAAATAGAATTCAAATACCTTATCAACTTTGAAGACATTTTTAAAATAAATTTCTTTGTTTTCCTAGTTTATCAACATTTGAGCTTATCAAGTTTTCTTTTTCTTGTTATGGAAAACAAAGTTGAAGGGTGAGACTGAGACTTTCGATGTTCGTGTCAAAGTGCAGTTTGTTTGAAATCCAATCAATCCATGGATAAGCTTTTCTGTCTAACAAAAAACTCATCACCAAAATAAAGAAATAGGGAATTCACGCACGGCTAGATGGCGTCTAGCCTGAGAGGCTTTTTATAATCTCGTCGAAATGTCATAACCAAAATAGACAAAAAATGTTTAGCAACAAACCCCAAAGCCTCAAAACAGACACGCACGGACACAAAGACAAAAAGCCTAACAAAACGCACACTGTTGTCAGAATTTCGATTATTTTCAAAAATTTTGGATTATCATCATTCCCGCTCGCCTATTCAAATCAAACACACACGCTCACGCACTTGTTAATTTTTTTTTTTTTTTGGTTCTCTCTAAAGTTGTATGGGTTCTAAGCTGTGAGAGATTTTTTTGGAAACTTTATTTAGCGTTTCTCTACTGATTACGTAGCGAACCCACCGAAAACAGAAGAAGAAGAAAAAACTTTGGGGTGAATGACCGCCGAAAATAATAGTTTTTTTTTCTGTTGGTCGCCCCTTTACAATCACACTGACGAACGATTTTTGGACTTGGACGGTGGAATCATACAGTCATCATCTAGTCAAACAAAAACACGCATCGAATTTTGGACTAGAAGAATAGAATAGTTGCCGTTGTTGTTGCTACTTGAATCTATGGTGTGTGTGTGGTAATGCTGAACATATGTACGCAACGCACAGTGGGAAAAGGGCGGTGGGTACGGGTCGGTCGTGGTTGTCGGCCTTCTGGATGGGGGAATGAATGATTAATGGAAAGAAGAGGGCGTTAGTGAGTGTGTTGGTTTTTTTGGAGTAGTGGTTTTAAATGTTGCTACTTTTTTTGGGGATATTTTCGGGGGGAATAAACTTTTGTTAATTTTTTGTTTCTAATGAACACATGAGTCGAGCATGACTTGAAAGTCGACGGGGAATAGTTTAAGGCAGAACTTACGAATAAAAGAGGGAGGCAATGAGAGAAACCCGAATAATGATGTATCTACTGGTGGAAAGCAATACAAGTGCAATTTAAGTGCTCGTGTAGGTACATGCTTTGTTAGAAATTTTAATTGCCATCGAAGTTTTATAGAGGTACCGTTATTTGTCGAAGAAATTAATGGACGGCCGAAACGACTTTTTCAATTTTAAGCTTCTCTTTTGATAAAAGTCTTGATTCCTCTTTAAACGTAAAGTACCTAGGTATTGTAATGTTTCTGTAAATGTCCGGAGTCCGATACTTTTTTCTTGTAATTATTTTTCCATTTTAATTCTTATGCGAAAACCATAAATGATATCAGACCTAACGCACCGCAAAAATTCATAGATAAAGAGCGAAAGAAAGAAAGAACGGATTTGAAAGTTTGGCAATGAAATAGAAAGGTTACGTTTTTCTTAAGGTAATAGATGGGCGCGCTAGAATATTGTCGAACTTTTGATATTCATTGAAAGTTTTTGAATGAAGAAAAAAGAAAGTCACAAGGAATAACAAGCAAAATTTAAGCCGAGACGAATTTGGTGAAATTTAATAATTTTTCTCAAAGAAATTTGAATGGAAAATCAATCATTGTGATCGATTGCATAAGGAAAGATAAATGAATAGTTGTATGGCTTGGGAGTTTGTCAATTTTATTAATGATTTTTATTTCTTACAATTTTTCACTGGAGGGTAGATTTTTCGATAGAAAAAAATTATGGGCGCTTTCGCCATTTGGAATGTGGCTAGAATGTTAATTTTGTCCATACTCACTTTTTGAAAGGTGTAAATCATATCATAACGTTTATAAGCAAAGCTTTTGGCTTCTTCCATTTTTTCTTTGATATTTGAATACCCACATATCTTAGAAGGGTAACGGCACCAGTCTCCGGACAGATCCCAGTGTCCGGACGATTTTGCACTTAATAGGGAATAAAAGAGAAACTAAAGACAGAATTGGCAAACGACAAAAAATAAATAATCAGGTATCGAAGGTATAGGAAACGGAAAAGTTATGGGTCGTTTAAGCAGCAGCTACTGCTGTTTTGTTCTTTTTGTAGCAAAACAATAGTGGCAGACCTTGGAAAAATATATCTACTGCAAAAAATTGATTTTGTGCGATCTTGCAATCAATTGGAGTTTGCTTTGATGAAAATATAATGAACTAAAAGGTCCGCCAAATAACTTTTTTTTTTTTGAAAATGCTATAAATTAAAACTACTGAATATTTTTTCAAATTTCTTTTTTTATTTGAAAGTACTATCCTTCCGGTTAATAATGGAAAATCATTTCATTCAAATGGCTGCCTCGGCTGGCCCTGCAGTAGCCTACACGATCGGTCCAATTTTTAAGCACATTGTCGATTGTGTGCAGCTGTATTTCACCAATGGCTTCACGAATATTGTCCTTTAAAGCGTCAATTGTCTCTGGCTTGTCGGCGGCGTAACACTTATCTTTTACGGCACCCCACAAATAATAGTCCAGCGGTGTCAAATCGCAGCTCCGAGGTGGCCAAACGACATCAGCTCTGCGGCTGATACTGCGATCCTCAAAAACAGGGCGAAAAACATCGAGTGTAGTTCGGCTGTGTGGCACGTAGCGCCGTCCTGTTGAAACCAAATGTTGCCAATATCCTTCTCTTCAATTTTTGTGAACAAAAATTCGTTCAACATGGCCCGATAACGATCGCCATTGAATGTAACGGCAACTCCTTGCTCATTTTCGAAGAAAAATAGCCCAGTTATGCCTCTGGACCAAATTCCACACCAAACAGTGATTCATTTTGGGTATATCGGCTTTTCAATGTATGCGTGAGGGTTTTCTGTGCCCCAAATGCGAAAATTTTGCTTGTTTACATACACGCCAAGATCAAAATGAGCTTATTCTGTAAAGATGATTTTTTTTTGGCAAAATTGGCATCTTCTCTAAGTCGATCGCATTTGGACTTTGTATGGCGTCATACCAAGTTCTTTATGCAAATTTCGACTCAATGATATCTCCGAAATGTTCAATTGTTGAGAACGACACGGTGAATTGATGTTGATAGCGCTTCACGCACACTTTCTGCCGCAGCAGCAATATTCTCGGGTGTACGCACTGTTTTTGGCTTTTCAACTTTGGTTTATCGATGAGGATGCCAGTGTCTTTCACTTTTTTCACAAGATTATGAACATACGGAGCTGACGGTGCTTCTCTTCTTCCAAAATCCGTACGCAATTTTCGCACATATTCTGCAACATTACCATGATTTTCAAACTAATGTCGCAATATTTCCCAGCGTTGTTCAAGCGGTATACACAACCATATTCGTTCAGCGGAAGGATAAAACTAATTATCTGTTAAATCAGACATGACCTAAGTGTTAAAATTCTCGAAATAAGCACTAGTTGAAAAAAAACGTTAGATGGCGGACCCTTTATAATGAACTTCCAATAAAACTTAAGACAAAAATTAAATTTTGCTTTTTTAAATTTATTTTTTCAGTGTCCGGAGCACTGGTCCCAAATATAACGAAAATATAGTCTCCGGACAGCTCCAAGGTTTTATTTTATTATTTTTTCTATGTTCAAATTCTATTAGTGTCCGTGGCTTAGTGGTGATGTGCGTTGTGGGTTCGAATCCTTATACTCGCACCCATAAAAATTATTATTTCATCTTTCACGGACACTGCCTCTTGCGAAGAACTGACAAAACTTTCAAGAGTATCAATCTGTCATGAAAAAGTGCTTCTCGACTTTGCCATTTGGAATCGGCGTTAAATTGTAGGTCCCCTTAATTCTTCACACTCACTCAGAGAATTGTTGATGAGTGTAAGCCACTTAGGCCTTGGATCTTCAAGAGCTGTCGCGCCACTCTATTTATTTTATAAAAAAGAATTTAACAATAGATCAAAAAGCCCAATTAAAACACTCAAAAAATTATTCCTTGTTGTATATTTTCCAGAAGGATCGGAGAGAAGACCCAGTTGTTTGAAAATATATTTTGAAGAAATCAAATGGGCAGCTCTAAAAATTAAAGCCTTCCTGACAAAATTGTAATAGATTTTTCTGTCGATGTTGAGTGTGAATCGTGTCACACCCAAATGATAGAATCATCATGTACTGTACTGTTTTCTTTTTGTTGTATTCGGTGTTTTGCAGTTGTGCTTCTTTTTGCTTACCTGGTTATTTCCAGGGGCGGATCTTCGTAGGGTATTTTTCAAGGGGGCGGTTGGCTTTTAGTTTTCGTCACGGGCGTCAGGAGCGGAATTTGGTCGAACAAAATAAATTAGCTGTAACGCTTCGTTACAATTGTTCAGGGATCCTACATTACGTTCAAATATCAACATTTGCTGTCGTTTAAGAACATTGTTAACTGAACTGTAGGGCTGAGATCTTGAGACTTGAGTTCGAGTTTAACCAACGTGGTTACCGTCTGTGAAGTGCTAAATATAGCTAAAAATAGCTATCGCTACCAGCCATATTAATAAAAACGTATATTCCACTCTTACTGTACGAATTAACTAACCCATAGAATAAGAGTTAATCCATTGGTTAAAATTTATTATTAAAAAATTGGGATTGTGGCACAGTCTAATGAACTGAACAAGAAGCAGTTTTTTTTCATTTATTTTTATTCCTCTGCACCGTCGACGGTGGAATAAGTTAGTAAACGTCAGTTTTTTAAATACTTTTTCCACTTAGTCCACAGTATTAAAGTTAGTCCTTCGCTGTTCTGTGTTTGGTAATTTGGCTGTATCTACATATTTAACATTAATTTATTCACAAAAAAAAAACAAAATAATTTGCACTAACTGCTTGTCAAAATGCAATCCGACTCAGACACGCGTATAAGCTAACTACAGTAAATTAGCACTTTAATACGATTTCTCAAAAAACGTCAAATAAATCCAAAACGCACTGAAACTTTGCAATGCAATTAGTTTGCCTAAATCGAATTCTAAAATGCAATCAAATGCTAAAAACTCGATTTAAGAAAAACAAAAACAATCTGACAAAAAATTCCACACCAAAATGGCAACACTCAATAAAAATGTGTAACCGATACACTTGGAAATCTTTCAGAATCCATTTGACAGATACTTTCAATTTAATTCTTGATTTTTCGATTTGTTTTTTTTTTTATTTTTCTATTTTTATTTTTGTTTAACTCAAAAAAGTCTAAAGTAACTTTTTGTAATTACTTTTAAGAAAAAAAGAAAAAAGTTGCATACAGGTGTCCTTGGTATTACACTAGAGGCTTGAACTTACATAAATGGTTATTTGATGTTGAATTGAATACGAAGAACGATTGCCTTAAACAAAAAATGAGAAAAAACCCAAAGTCCAACTGAAACTCGTTACTGTAGTGCAAACCTGGGGCCAGGCTCTAATATACCTTCTACAGTGGTTAAAATTATTTTTAAACAAAAAATAAATGACTGTCTCAAGAAATGGTCAAAGTTTTTCTTCTAAAACAAAGTTGAACGAAAATTGTGTCAATGCGAAATGTAACCACTGCACAGCGGCAGAGTATAGCGCAAATTGGTTGCAGCAGCAGGTTGAAGTCTTAACTTCTTTTTTTCTTCTTTGCGTGCGGTTTAGTCCAGCTAACCAAATACAATTATATTCTTCGTTTTACCTTCATCGAATTAACGTTTCTGCATTTTTTTGTTTGTCTCTTTTGGCTCGTAAAAAATTAATTACAGCCAATAATACTGTTTGAATTTATTAACTTGACATATACTCCGGCACGAATATGGAAAAGAAAAAAGAAGAATAAGGCAAGAAATATAAAACTTGTAAGTCGCACTCGCACGAATCCGATACCGATTCCGAATCGCACGGCGCGCACGCAGTGTAATAATAATTTTCAGTAATAAATTGAAGAAATATAAAATGCAACAAAAATAACTGTTCAGAGGCATTTAGAGTGTTTTGTTTGTATTTTCGTCGAATCCATTTGGGAATTGTTGAATTACCAGTTTTGTTACTTCTTTTTGCTTCTTTTTTTTCACTTGTTTATGATTCTCTTCTTAAGGTTTCTTTTTTTTCTTTGGTTATCAGGTATTAAGCTCTTTCATTGGAAGCGATTATGTAATCAAAATTTGTATGAAACGAACCATCAGGAATACTGAATTCTTCTTCTTCGAGGTTTTTAGTGTCGAATTACTTTTATGGGATATCTTCAGTCATTATTCTTGCTAGGATTTCGTCTGAATTTTCCCACTCATCTTCGTGGAATGTCTCTTTTGAAAAGGCACCTTCTTATATTTTTTTTGAAGCATGCTTCAAACTTTAGAGTACGCACCGAAATGCTGCTCCCCACCGTTGAACATGCAAACAAACCATTGCCGCACCATTCGTAAGCTTAGGTAGTACTGTAACGTCTGCCTTTTTCATATAAAATACTTTTCCCTACAGAATTGAACTTCGTTATTCAATTCACGTTCACTCCCTTCGGAAAATATTATAAGTAGATTCGTACGATAGTGCTTAAATCGCCTCTACTTATACTATCAAATAATACTATCGTATCAGCTAGTAATATTGGTAAAAAAATCAGTCTGAAAAGGTCCGACTATTTCAATTTCATAATTTTAACTTCACCCCACCAGCGGTAAGGTCGATATTGAAGTTCTAGTCCGTTTTTAATTGCCACCAGGGACTTGGGTATTTACTGATACATGGTAAGCTCTACGGCCGTCCGTATTGATTGCCACCAGGGGCTTCGTACCTGCCAATCCGTGCCACCAGGGGTATTGTGCCTGCAGTTCCGTGCTACCAGAGGCATTATACCTGCCGATCTGTGCCATCAGGGGCATTATACCTGCCGATCCGTGGACGGAATTTTATTTTATTGACCTCTTGATTCACATTCGTTAATCGCAAAAAAATAAATAGGCTACGACCGTCTTAATAATGTCTACGAATTTGTAAATTGGAATTATTCGGTTAACAAACGTTTCCTACTGTAAATTTTTTTTTTCCAGCCAGCCGCCGCCAACTATTTCTCTTTCCAGCAAACATCGAACAAAGGAAAATAAAAACAAAACAAGAAAACCGAAACCAACAAACAGCAACAACGCGCCATTAATGCCAGGATTATCAGCGAGCCCGAGCAGTGGATACACACATTAATGTATATGCAGAAGCAGTGTTAATAAGTGGATTTTAATAGTTTTCCTCTCTCGATTCACACTGTCAATTGGGGCCAAAATTACCAAGCATAAGCGCAAATTGAGCAAATCGTACTTTTTATTCTACTTGCGTGCGTCGTTTACATTTTTGTCAGTGGGCATTTTGGTGATATTCTTTCAGAAGGGATCAGCCTTAGTTGTCCTTTGTGATGTTCTTTTGTTTTTCCCAGCTAAGGTAGGTCAGCGGGTCCAGGTTTCTCCGAGGAAAGAACAAGTAAAACTCGGTTTTAAAGAAAGATTCGGTTCAATTTTATTTATTGTAGTAACAGTAAGTAAGTTTATAAACGGCGGATTCCTAGAACAAACGGCGGCAGATGGGATTCAATCCCTAGTCGAAACAATACCTACTAATAATACTGTAATGGGATAAATTCCCTAGCTCCGACGGTAAATGGGATTCAATCCCTAGTCGGAACAATAACTACTACAATAATGGGATACTTCCCTAGCCTTGACAGAATGATGGGATTCAATCCCTAGTCCAGGCAATAAAGAAAAACAAAGAAAGGATGGGATAATTTCCCTAGCCTTGACAGAAAAATGGGATTTAATCCCTAGTCAAGGCGATAAAGGCCGAAGCAAAAGTTAATTCGAGGCTTCTTATGGCGCTAACCAAAAGATGCCTCAGGAATACTCTTAATAAAAATTATATATTAAACAGAGCACCTAACCGGTCGGAGACCGAATGAAGTCTGATTTTTATCATCAATATCACTCCTACTTGATAAATTTCGAGTAACAAGTAGGAGTGAATTGAAAGAATACAGAAAACAAACAATCATGTAGTTGCACATGCGACCATGCGACTTCTGTGCTGCTACCTCTTTGTGATGTTGTTCGTGTGTTTGTTGTTGTTTCATTTTCGCTTTTGCTTCCATTGATGGTTGTTGTCGGTTGTTGTTTTTCTTTTCGGCGCTAATTGTGTGTTGTTGGTTTGCTTAAATTGTAACTTCGTTACACCTTTAACCGGCCAGGGTTCCTAGCCCAACCTAAAAGTGCCTTAACGCCTTAAACGGTCGGAGTTTATGAAATACAATGTTATTGTAGAGGCTCTTATTTTAATATTGTTTCTTCGGACAACCGTCGACACCCTAAGTTCTACCTGAGCTGGAAAGTTAATATCATCACAGCCATCACACTTCAATTGTTGCAAGAGCTGTGTGACATGTTGCATTGGGCAGCGTCTTGTTGAATCCACAGCGACTGCAAATGATAGTTGTATTCGTGGCTCTATAGCAGTCACCATTGATTGTTGATCCTTGCTAGGTTATCTTGCGCTTCAATTCTTCAAATGCCAAGCCAAACTTATATTAAATCACTTGACAGCTGACAAAATGGCCGATAACCTTAGAATACAATATTTTGTTAAATCAGTTCCAGAAAAACTAACTGATTAAACCACTTCTTGGCTTCTTCTTGCAAAAGCTTTTCTATCGCCTTAAACAGCAGCAAACCAATCCGTCATGCTCGTATCCATTCATCATCTTGAACAATTATTATCAAACAAAAAAAGTATTAACTGTAACACTAATTAATTTTACCAGCTCCCCAGTGCAGGCAACAAACTACTTCTATTGGCATTTAATTAATTTATTTACTGCTCGTTCTATTCCAGAAAATGGAAGAAAATTAAATCAACACCGCGCACCGGGATGTGTTCCCGGTTCCCTTCAATCCGTCCATTAGTTAGAATTCCCCTCATGGTTTAGAGATAGTTTGCTTCGAACTCCACCACAACTAACTGTTCTTATCTGTTCTTCTGCTCTTCTCTGTCTGCGCTGTTGTTCCACAAACAATTGTATCTTTCATTCGTACAAATCTAATAAATTTCAATAACAATCGCTGACTTTGGTGTTTTGTTGCATTTGGTATTCTGGATGCGGAGTCGCGAGTTAAACTGTGAGATTCCAAATTGATTGTTCCCCCTTTATTTTTCTTTTCTTCTGGATGGTGGCGCTCCTCGCTTTGTTGGGATTATAAATTGGAAACGGTAACCAAGAGGATTGCGATGGAGTTAGCAGGCAGCTATGGCTAGTGGAATGAAGTCTCGTAAATTATAAGAAGAAAGGTAAAGTCGCTCGTGATTATTAATAAATCGTGACGTAAGATGGGAAGTTCTCGATAAGGGATACCCAACAAACATGCTCTGTCACTTAATTTGCATATCGGTTTTCCATCGATTAGCATACGAAGATTTGGGTGATAAATGGATACAAAGTAGCATCTACCATGTCAAAGGACACCTAGCTCGTTGTGATGGGAAGACTTTAGAAGGCAATGCCATCAGCAAGAGTCAAGTTATCGATATCAAAATAATTAGGGGACTTCTGGGTAAATTCTTAGAGCTTTTGTGATGACAAATAACAGTTGCATAAGACCTTTTTTCTGTTTCATGGAATAAAAACACTCAATGCAGAAAAGAAGAATTTGAATCAATAATAATTCCGATGCTTTGATTCCTTAACAACCGCAAAATACCATAGAAACCTCTATCGAAACAACAATAGACAATACCTCAAAAAAAGAATAGGAAAATCTGACAAAGAAGACATAATTGTTTAGCAGACTACAACAAAACATCACTTAGAGACACACCATCGGAATTTTTATTTTGAAGTGCATTGCATTGCAGAGAGCATTCAATTCTGTATGATTGTGGCAGGAGAATGGTTGCGGCTTGTGGGTATATTTAGGTGAAAATCTGCAGCAATTCACGATTCAATGAGTGTCGAGTTTAGAAAAAAACAAAAATGAATGGAAAATTCTTTAGAAACAACTAAATTTGCATATTTCAATGAGTTTATTTGCCTTCTTCAACGGTATGTACTTCGATTTTATTGAACTTCATTTGAATTCCTGGGGGATCGTTTGATGATGTAAGTTGTAATTATTTCGACACCATACCTCTCGTAGAGCTCCCATACAGATGAAAGGACATTTCACAGAGTGCAGCATTTATAAGGGTATAACATTGTTGACTAGTCAAAAAGATCGGATAGTCATAAATGCGGAAACCATAATCGGCAAGTAATTGGCAAGTGTCAATGTGGTTTCAGACTGAAAAGCTGCCTACGAACTTAAAAACGCCTTGGAAAAATTTGGCATCCCAAATATACTGATTAGACTATGTAGGCTGACTGTGAAGGTTTTTGCTATTTTTTTTTATTTTTTTTTATTTTTTTTTATTTTTTTTATTTTCGATATGCTATACACATTAAGATACAATATCTTATTTATTGAGATAGCTTCAGAGGGATTAATCGTGAATATAATATAAACTAAAAATAACATAGAAAAACATTATATTTTACAAAATGTAGGTAGTTACAAAAAACAGAGAATATGAAAAATGAAAAACTTAAACTAAAAATTAAAAATGCGAAGCTGAGTAGTTTACAATTAGCGATGAATTAATAAATTAATACATTGTTGTTTATAATTCATATATGCATTTGTTTATTTGATTAAAGGTAAAAAATGCACCTAGAGTGATGAAAAGTTAAGTTTTAAATTGTTCTAAAAAATTCGAGCATCAGAAAGTCTTCTAATGTCATTTGGTAGAGAGTTGCATAGGCGTACGGCGTTGACAAAGAACTGTCGCTCTGATGTTAGGCAAGAATGTCGCGGGATTAAAAGTTTGTTTGTTCTGCTTGAGGTAGGAAATTGAAATCGAAAAAAAAGATATTGTGGTTCATGTGTCTGCTTAATTCTGTAGAAAAAAAGAAGTGTTTGATATTGCAAAAAATGTTCAAACTGCATGTTGTATAAATAAGAAGCATAACCAGAGATATGGTCATACCTCTTGAGGCCATAAATATATCTTATTGTGCTGTTGAAGGCAACAGTAAGTTTTCTTTTACTTTCTGAATCGCAATTGCAAAAGATTTCACATCCATACACAAGAATTGGAATTATCATAGTCTTAGCCAACATTATTCTAGTCCTTATGGGGGTGAGGTGTTGGGATTCCTGAAGGACGCGAAGAGTTCCGTAAGCCTTACCAACAATAGAATTTATATGATTTTCCCATGTAAGGGACCTGTTGAAGATCACTCCGAGATTTTTGGCGGTTTCCACAAAATCAATAGCAATGTTATTAAGAAGTAAACGAGGAAAATATGAAAGATCAAGTGGCTTCTTAGAAATTACTAAACATTTTGTTTTCGAAGGATTTAGGAATAGACCATTTCGCTGAGACCAAAGGTGGATGCTATGAAGATCTTGGTTAATATTATGAACGCAGTTTTCAATGAGGCCTAGTGGACTACTCAAGTAAAGTTGGACATCGTCTGCGTACATATGTGTAAGTGTGAATTTAAGCATGGATGGCAGTTCATTGATAAAGAGAGAGAACAGAATTGGACCCATTATCGATCCTTGAGGAACACCTTTTAATACTGGCAAAAAGGAGGAGAGTTCACTGCCAATAGAAACCGCTTGCTTACGTTCGCTTAGGTATGATAATACTAGATTAGCTGCAGAGGTTGAAAAATTAAACTGTTCAGATAACTTGCGAATGAGAATAGAATGGTCAACTGTGTCGAAGGCTTTAGAAAAATCCAGCAAAACTTAAAAACTCACTTTATCGTCATCAATTGCTTGACGTATATCTTTAGTCACATTCACAAGAGCTGTAATACAGCTATGTTTTTGACGAAAACCAGATTGAAAAGGTGTAAGCATATTAGATCTGTCAAGATAAGAGTTTATTTGTCTTTGCATAATTCTTTCGAAAACCTTCGAGAGAAAAGGCAATATAGATATTGGACGAAAATCGTTTGAACTTGAATTTTTCGGCACTGGAACTATCTTGACTAGCTTCCAACATTCGGGAAAAATACCAGTTGTAAGTACAGAATTGAAAATATATGTTATGTAAGTCAAAATACGCGGAAATAAAGCTTTAACGAAAACAGGATTTATATCATCTACTCCGATCGCATTTGACTTAACAAGCATAAAGCTTTCAACCACATCTGTACATTCAATTCCAGTAAACGCGAAGGCAGTTTCAGAAGCGTAGGAAAGATCTACTTCTTCATTAGGTGGTACATGAAGCTGAGGTGAGGATGCAGACGGAAGTGTTAAAAATTGTGTATTCAACTCGTTTATATCAATGTTATAGCTTTCTGTCCTTTTCTGCTTACCAACACCAACGTCGCGAAGATTGTTCCAGAGTTTTCGACCATTTAAATTCAAGTTAAGACGATTTTTAAAAATTTTAGTTTTTTCATTACGTATCATACAAACAACTTTATTTCTTAACATCTGATAAGTTCTATGAAAGACTTCTAACCTATATCTTTTCCAGCGAGTGTAAGCTTGATTACGTTGGTACATAAGCGCTGAGATTTCAGGTGTAAATATCATTCTCATTACTCACAAACACAACATCTAGCAGTGAATTAGAAGTTCTAGTAAAGTGAGTAGGTACACTAACATTCACAGCCGAAAGATTAAAAGATCACATAATATTAATTAGGTGGTTTTCAGTTAATAGGTTACTATTTAAGTCTCCGCATAGAATAATCTTTGTTGACATTGTACCAATTTCTTCAATAAGAGTCACTAGACTTGAGAGTTCAACATGTCTGTTAGGCCTGTATACAGTGCCAAGTAAAAGTTTTTCATCACCAGAGACTAAGCTAACAAAAATATATTCTGTATCACTTCCAGGACTAGATACACAAATACGCTTACAAGGAATGCCATTTCGAACATAAATTGCAACACCTCCCCCTCTACCGCTTCGATCCCCTCTAAAGAGTTTATAACTATTTAATTGAAACATATTACTTGAGAAATTAGTGGGAAACCATGTTTCGGAGACACAGATTGCATCAACTCTAGAGCCCTCAAACACAAATCTAAACTCGTCATTTTTTTTCCGTAAACTTTGAGCGTTTATGTGACAAACTTGAAATCCCGTGCATTGACTGCAGAACACCTTAATCATAGTTGGCAACACTAATCTGTTGCCATCACCAACACCAGCAGGGAAATTCATAATTTCTACAATTAAATTACACGCTTTTTACCAAATCTTAAAAAACAAACAACTAGAGAAAAAACAATTATAATGATAATAATAAATCAATAAAATTTAAATTACTACTCAGGCAGAAAAAAAAATATGAAGAAAGAGAAGGTAGAAAAAAAAATAATAATAAATAATAATAATACTCAGTAAAATTGTACTATGAAGCATCAATCGTGACAACCCTGGACAAGATTTCATTATTGTCAATTAGAACGGGTTCTTCATCTTGCTGACATTTGACATACACCAGTCCCTTTCTAGTAAACACCGATGACAGTTTGTTTTGTTTTTTTTAAATTTTAGTGCAGACTGGAGCAACAAATTATTGTTTTTTGTCAAGCTTTCGCGAAGAAAAATAGGACTATCCGCATTTCGGGCAAAGTTTACATCACGGAGACAAAGCGGCATATTGTTGTTTTTTTTGCAATGTTCCAATGTGTTAGATTAGGTTAGTTAAGGGACAAGAGGGACTATTGTCACCAACTCATTTGGAAGGAACTCTCAAGTTGAGCGAACCTGGTTTATCCAGGTCAAGCAAACAGCCCGTGACCTACTTACTTACTTACTTAACCGGATCACAATAAATGAGGGATCTTAGCCTGAGATACCTACTGCAGTCTACCATCGCCGAAACCAAGCGCTTTGGCATCCGCAGTCACTTGATCCTTGTACCGTAGGTTCGGTCTTCTTTGTCGTTTCGAACTTGGGACTACGTTGAGGAGGCTTTCTTGGCTGGAGCGTTGTCGTCCGATGTGGCCGAGCCAATATAGTCTTCTTTTCTTGCCTTTCTGGACTACATCCACATCTAGGTACAGCTCTTACAGTTCGCGATTGAACCGTCTTCTCCATTCGCCATCGTCGCATACAAGACCGAAAATCCGTCGAAGTATCTTCCTTTCAAAAGTGCCCAGTATCAATTCCTCTTTTTTACTTACTGTCCACACCCAACGGCGCCGCATTAGAGTAGGACTGGTAAAAACAGAGCTTTGCATAGCAGACACTTTTTCTTTCGAGTGAGGAGCTTTGAACCCAGTTGTTTTGCCAACTTCCAACATCCTTAACCCGTCTTAAATATATTCGTTGTCTCGAGGCCTGCAAGTTGGAGTCCGTAGCGCCGATGAACTTCTTATTTCTGCTCGCTGGTTAGTGACTTTTTGAAATTAAGGAACAGAAAAAATGGCACTGAGGGACAAATCTGGAGCCAATGGTGGATCTTGCTCAATTCGACCAAGGTAGCCGTGTCAGAGGCGGAGCTGTGAGCCAAGCAATCGATTTGAGCCACACCTACCGAGTCCTAGAAAACGGTGAACATCATCTTTCCAGTCGATGATGGGATAGTATTCGCAGACGCGACACACATTTCTTTGACAGATTCCTCATGTCGAAAAATGTATGCAGGGTTTGACCTACGCCATTGTCTGAAATGCCGACTCTTTCAGCTATCTTGCGCACCTCTAATCGTTGGCTTGCGATTACGAAGTTGTGGATTTTTGTCATGTTATCCCTCGTGGAAACCATTTTCGGGGCGTGCCAACTTGATTGCTCATGTTTTCCCTTATTATATTAGTAGAATAGGGAGCCTGCCATTTCCTCTGCAATCCTCTGAACAAAATCTTGCGCTAAGCAAAGTCTTGCTAAACGATAAAATTCAATGACCGAACCTCTTTCTAGAACTTTGAACTCAGTAAAGTGTCAAGCTGACTTGCTGACAGTACTCTAAGCACGAATTACTTCTACCGTCAGTGTCCTACCTCTAAAATTTAAAATCGTCATACCGGTCTTGAAGGAATCTCAATCAGTTTTCCCTTTGTAGCCTATCCTTAGCCGGTGCGTCCGGTAAAGACAGAGAGACACTTTCCTTAAGCGTACTCCGCGAATGTGAAATATCGTAACCATTTCATATATGTACCTAGTAATATTCATGAATTTATGACCATTTTTCACTTCAGCTCCTTTGAAAGTCTCTCGAGCATATTCAGCTTATCTATTAAATAAAATTCTTAAGTGAATGTGAATTATATACCAAAAATAAATTCTCATTCTAGAATTATGGCAAACCAAACCTAAACAAGGAGCTCTTGGGCATTTACTTATAATTTCCAGATTTGACTTTTGAGCCTTGAATGTGACAAGAACACGACTAAGGTGACGCTTCCATTTAATTTCAAGATAATGTATTCCCTAAACTAACAGACTTAGCGTGGGCTCTTGTTTAACAGCCGTAGTTCTAACATTATCACGAAGTTTCTTCTTTATCACATTTGTTGTTGTCTTACGTGCCAACTGGAAGAAGACAAACAAACGACAAGAGTGAAGACGACTGCAGCGAGTAGTAGTGTCACTTTAGAAGTAATGTATTTTGCATGCCATTGGCGATATGGTGCTCCAAGTAATTCTAGCTATGGTATTCGCTTCGGTGTCGCTTGTGGTATATGTGCGCGCCTATAATTATGTATGGAACCAACGTATGACAGCATAGTGCGCGCATTCCCTCGCGTAATGTACCGTAGCATTGGATACGTGGATGGACTACCAAATCGAGGCCGCCGCTCGCTTTGCCGCAGCAAGCCAAAGACGACAACGCACAGCAGACACATGATTATACTCTATGTGCCGCTAGGCGCAGAGACAATTATACTGTGCTTTGGTTTGCTGCTGGTAAGGCCTCTAAATACACATAACTCTATTTACATGAGTTTTTCCTTAGGCTATGTGCTTCCACTTTGGCAAGTGTAATGCGCGAGACTGCAGTGGGTTTCCTTTCCTGCCACCCACTTTTGTTTTGTCGTCGACGTCGAACGTCGTCTTCGTTGTTGTTGGCTGTCGGTCGTGACGTGGTACTTTGCATTTACACGAGTTTTACTTTTGGGACTTGGTTTATGGTGGCTTCACCTACCCTACGAGCTACATGGCCTATGTGAGTGTTCTATGCGAAAGCGCCCGCTTTATTCCAGCTTTTACAGGCAGTGGGCTTGTAGGCTATGCCATAACTTATGCTGGAGTAAATAAGCAGCAAGACTGTAAATATATGTAGTTTGAAGGGGATTATGCTGTGTGCGGAATAAGGTGAATCAAATAGTTTGCTGGTTTAGTGGAGTGGAGTCCCGTATGGTTCCCAGTCGTTCTTTCTTTTTGTTTTTGCTAGGCCTCCATGATGGATTTCTTAAAGCGTTGTTCTAAGTTTTGATATAACGGTCGCAGCGATGGCGGTGTTGGTTGTGGTGGCGCGATGTAGGAAAAATGTGTACCGCGAGATAACGGAACATAACAGTGGGGTGTGTTGGTATTCATGTAACTGGGTTTAATGGATTTGCTGTAGGGAGTAGTAGTGGAGTGGTAATTAAAATGCGTTTTCTTTTTGTTTAATTTTTTCTCTTTTTTGTGTGTGACGTCGAAAAGTTGCTGAAGATAGTGTGTGTGTTTTTTTTCGTTTTTGAAATAATTATTTAACATTATAAGGACTTGAAGCTTTTATAAGAATTTTAATGAGTTTTTAAACGTTTGAGAGTGCGTTGCACCGTTAAAAGGTTGAGTGGGCTTTTTGCAACAGACACAAAGGGTTTTTCTTGCATAATTGTTCATGGAATGGAAATGAACCAGGAGCTGCTGGGAGGTTTATGGTTTTTTGTTTTTGAAGCTGATTCATTTTGTTGCTTAACGTGAACATGAAGAACATTGATTGGTTTACAAATTCTCTTATTTCCTGTGAAAGCTCTTTGCATGCCTTGAAATGATTTGACTGAAACTATCGGACTGGAAATGATGACAAATTTAAGGGACTCATAATATGTTTCTCAAGTTTCATTTCCGTAGAAATTTAAACTGGCGAAGTTGTGGTTTCGAAAAGTTTCTTGACGGAAGTTCGTTACAACAATGATTTTTTGATGAAAAGCAGCATACTTCAAGAGCTACTGACTCAAGGAGTTCGAAGAAGTGCGATCCCTTAATACATAGTTGCTTTTCTTCTGCCAACGTTTTTTGTAGACGGAGTTGCCTTTTACGTTTCTTTAAAAGGTGAAGAAATTAACTTCTGGTTTCAGAACCAGGCTTTTCGAAACAGAGAACGAAACCTAGTCACCGAAGCACAGGGAATTGTAGCTATTTTCAAGCAGCACTTCCAACAGCTGCTGAATGCGCATAAGGTCGAGCTACCCAATGACGAAAGAGAAGCGAGACCAGTGAATGGAGACCCAGTCTCTGCCAAAAGCTAAAAAATAACAAGTCCGCCGGGTCAGATGGCATATCTGCGGAACTCTTTAAATTTGGAGGAGGTGTTTTGATGAACCGCATGCACCAGGTCATCAACAAAGCCCCAACTACAAAAAAGGTGATTCTATGTCATGCAAAAACTACAGAGACATATCCCTGCTTAATGTTGCATACAAAAACCTATCCAACGACCTGTATGAGCGTCTTAAACCGTTCTGATACACAATAATCGGCACGTAGCAGTGTGGCTTTAGTCCAGGCAGAACAACGACACCTTAGTGGAGATCCGACGAAGAATTACCCTAGCATATCTCAGGCTGAGAAGAGATACTTCATGGATTGTGAGCCAATTAAGAAAGAAGTTGGAGTAACACTGGGACAAGTTTATCGAGTTGAAAGGAGACTAAACTTGTGACGTGCTTTTGTTTTCCAGCCCAAGTTTCGGTCACCGGTCATGCCAAGGTCTATTGAAATATAAATCTGTTAAGTCTGACAGTTGCGGTAAACAGATTCCAGTACTCGGATTTCAGTCCTGGTCCTGGCTACCACTTGTCGAATGTCCGGTTACTTGACGTCTCTATCGGTGATTATTACAACAAGCATACACCAGTTTTACTCAACCACTTGGGTTCCGGGGTATCAGAAGGTACGTTTAAGGCCTCTGGTGTGGTGGCACTACACGGTATGCAATAGCTTTGGTGGATCAGCTGGTTTTTTAAGGCCCTTGGTTGCACTCAGGACGGTAGGCATCAGCTCTGTGGTCTGGTGTCCCTCAGGACGTTAGGCAATAGCTCTGGTCGATCAGCAGGTTTAGTTTACGTCCCTAGCACTCAGGATTAAGAACCCTTACCACTGTGGGGGAAGTTTCAATAATGAAATGGCGATTGCTGCACGGTCGGCGCCAGTGGCGGATTAGACGTTGAGGGCGCCATAGGCAAGTTCTCACTGGTGCCCCTATATAGAAATATGTCGTTCTTTAGTTTGACCGAAATTGCTGCACTGCGCCTAAAGAAAAGGCGTTGAAATAGGGGCCAAGGAAAAAGAGACCTAGTTAACATGAGATCTATTAGTATTGTCCGAAAGATCATACGAATTTAGTTTGAAATATTTTAATCAATGATCTGCCAAACCGCAAATTTTGTTACCACGAGTTGGTTCTTATGCAAACTGAGTGGAAATTCGGTTCGCAAATCGGATTGCCCCGAAAATCAATCTAGAAAGAACTTAAAAAGCATAAAAATTAGGTTTTAAATCCGTCAAAATCTTTGCCATCCGCTGATGAACTCCGACCGTTAGGTTATTCGCCCCCACAATAAGTAAAATCAATACATATTCAAAAACGCTTACAAAATTAGAAGAAAGCTTACTTTACTAAACAAGATCCAAATCAAAACCGCAATACAGCTTTTCGGACAATCAGGCGGCTATTCAAGCGGTTGGCTCATCCACGTCATCCTCCAAATTAGTTAAACAATGTCGAAGTGAGCTCGCGGGCATGAATATTGGACTCAGCGTCACTCTTGTCTGGGTTCCTGGTCATAGTGGCTTTGAGGGCAATGAACGGGCTGACAAGCTTGCTAGGCAAGGATTAGCCCGTCATAACTCACTCGCGGAAAGAGTCAACATTCCTCTTGGTGCTATGAAGGGCAAGATCTTCTCAATTTTTCTCGCTGAATCAAACCACAGGTGGAGTAGCGTAATCAACTGTATCATACCTAGAAGGATATGGCCCACCTACAATAAATCTCGCACTAATAACCTTATTTGCAGACCCAGGCAAGACATAGCCAGGGTCGTTGCAACATGCACCGGACACTGGCCTATTGGGAAACACGCATCTATAAGCTGGGCATTCCCCACAATACTTTCTGTCGTAGTTGTGGGGACCAGCGAGAAAAGGAAACTGTTCTTCACTTCTTGTGTAAATGTCCTAGCCAAAACTAGAGCCAAATCATTGGGAAAGTCCTTCTCCAATGACCTAAATGAGCTTTCCGAACTGAGGATCAAAGATTTTATTTCCTTTCTAAACGCAACAAAGTGGATTTGAGGCGTATTTTGAACTAACTGTTTTCGTTCTGCGAATTTGAGATCGCCAACTAGCGTACTCAAAACAAAAGCTCAGAATTTTATATAATCCCGCTTTCAATCTTATAGGTCAAACAAGTTTTTATGGTATCAAAACGGCACAACCCAGCTCCCAGGGTCACCGACCTAGACTACTACAAGAAGACAGCTAAGTCGATTGCCAAGTTGGCAAACCGAGTTGGCTCTGTACTGTAAATGGAATTGCTCAGGACCGATTTTTATTTTAAGAAAAGATGCAAGTGCAATTCGAGTTCACAAGTTTGCTACTTTAACAACTAAGTATGAATTCACATTATTTGCCACTTGAAAGAATTACTGCGCCCGTTCGCCCCTTTGTTGCCGCGCCCTAAGGCACGTGCCTAGTTTGCCTTTAGGATAATACACCACTGGTCGGCGGCGCCGGAAACGAACAAATAGAATAGTTTCGTACCAAACGTTGAATTGACAACTAAAAGTAGTAGAGAAAGGTAGTTGAAGTGGTGCCTTTAGTACAAAAGTACAAACCCTCATATCAGTTTCTCTGCCCACACTTAGTGTGAATTATAGGAATGCGAATGTTAACTTTTCTATATGGGGTAATAATTCATATGAGGTATTATGTGTATGTAGTGTAGGTACTTTCGGACCACCCTTATGGACCATGTGACGCTTAAGTTTCTACAAACCTCCTGCCATTTTGGGAGCGATATCATTGACTGTACGCTGTACCTTTGCTTTTGTCAGCCGATGATTACAATTTCATTTCTTCAATAAAACAAACGAGAAGTTGATAAAACAGCAAGAAAAATGTGGGGCGTATTTCTATGCTGCCAAGACGACGTGTTCTTCTAGTACCTAAGACTCAAATATGTTCTAATAGAGATAACAATTCATGAAATCTAAGGTCTTAAAAATGTTGCTTTTCACTTAGTTCAATTCTTAAAACTTCTCAACATTTAAAATTAAATTCATACAAAACAACACTCTGCTCTGCATGTTTACATTCACCTTCAATCAAAATTAATTTTCGTCACTTGTTCATTCAACCAAGTAAGAGAGTAAAAGTTGTTGATGATTTATTTTTGCCTTTTGTATTATTTCCTTGTGTTTTTTTTTCTTTTGCTTTAAAGTTTAAGTCTTGTTATGTTAAGCTCTTTCTTTTTTTGGCAGAAATTGAATTGTTATTTTCGGCAGTAAGCCGCTGTAAGAAAAAGGGAGGGAGCGTATCGTCCGTCAGGTACACTCCGTGCAAACAGTCAGCTCATAAGAAAGTTTAACCAAAATAAGAATTTTAAACGAAAAAAGAAAAAGCATTTCGGAAGTAAAATTGCTTTCTCCACTCAAGAGAATAAATTCAACAACACGAAGAATTGAAAAAATAGATACTTTCCAAAGAAATCAGTGTGTTAGTGCAGTGCCGTCTTCGATGACGTTTATAATTGAATTCCGACGAAGAATGATGATTTTTTTCTTCTCATTGCATCACAGTATTATTTTTGTTGTGTATTTTCTATTAAATAAGACATTTTGATTATGATGTACAACGGAGAATGCATTTCCATCAAAACGACTCCTATTAGTTAAGTGTGTCACATATGGGTCAACTTATATTGTCAACCCTTTAGAGCAGAGATAATTTTCTTTTCCTTTTTTTTGTTCATTCCTTCATTCCTCGTCTCATGTTTTCTTGTCAGTTTTTCCTTCTTACATAAAATATAAAACACACAAACACTTTTGTACGATGTACATCTTCACCGGAAACATCTGTAAATGTCAAAAAAAAGCTGCAAATATTCTAG
Organism: Sphaerophoria taeniata; assembly: GCA_943590905.1. Classification (NCBI taxonomy): domain Eukaryota; kingdom Metazoa; phylum Arthropoda; class Insecta; order Diptera; family Syrphidae; genus Sphaerophoria; species Sphaerophoria taeniata. The sequence continues at coordinate 4,969,164 of OX016540.1, forward strand.
ATTCGCTAGAAAAATACACACACACAGTGCGAGAGACACAATCTATTAGAGTGTGCCTGTGTGTGTATGTAACGGAAGAACTCTAATCGTTAATACACACAAATGTTAGGAATTGGGTCAAAACTATTAAAGCATTGTTATGTCAGTCAACTGCATATAAAGCGAGAGAAGCCGAGTGACAATGTGAAGACAGAGCGAGAGAATATAAGGGAAAAGGGAGGCAGATAGGTTGTGGATGTCAACCCTATATGGGGGCCACCCCCATTACACGAGTTCTCAGCATGTCCCATTGTTCCTCGTCCAATTCATGAAGCTGTACTACCTACATTTTGCGCACATTCAACTTTTCGCCGGCATTTGTTGTTATTTCTTTTATTTGGGGAAGAGACTGTGCGCCATTCATGGATCCCTCGGGTTGTTTCCAGTCATCCCGAGAGTCTGAGATCTGAGAGAAAAACAGAATTTAATAATTAAAAATATTGGAAATTGTATCGTCTGAAGGAAGAGTGATGAAGTGTGGGGAGGATTGAAAAGATGGAGGGAGGGGGGTTGATGATGGAATGCGTTTTGGTCATTTAAAGAGAATTTTCAATATTTTGGATTGACGCATACATTTTCGAAAAAATCTAACAAGGAAAAACTAATTTTCAAAGACGATGGGTAGATAGATACCTACTGACAAAAGAGTGAAGGAAAAATAAAGGGGCAAAGCAGGTATTTAGGAAAATTAAAAATGTTGGTTTTTGCAATTTCCAAGGCTCAACCAATCCCTCATTGTAGGAAGTTGTCGAGTGTCATAAGATTCCAATTTACTTCCAGCCTCCTACCTTTAACAGGACAGAGGCAGAGGAAGCGGGCTGTAGGGAAACAGAGGGACAAGCCACGCAACAAAATATTAAGACAACAAGCGTCTTTTCGAAATTTATGCGATGATTTACACACAAGTTGACAAAACTTTTCTTAAAGGACTATGCTGGACTTACCAAGGAACAGAAAAATAAGGGGACAGGGGGCAAATGAAGGCAATAGATTCTCACAACAAGATTGACTTCCCGAAATGTGATTGCAGTTTTGAGCATTTTAACAAAACACTGACAGCCAAATTAATAAATACAGAATAACGAAGGAGTAAGGAGTAACCCTTATTCTGTGGAGTGTGAACTAAGTGGAAATGCTATTAGCCGACGTTTACAATGCTATTCCATCGCGGAGGGTGGTTTAACGTAGGAATAAAAGCAATGTGAAAAAACTACTTCTCCGTCAGTTCATCAGATGGCGCCAAAATCGATTGACTCTACATATCAAAGACAACAACAAATCGGTAGTCAAGTATTAACAACAAAAAAATTCCCAAAACGGATTTTTGGTAAACGCCACTTTACTATTGCGGGAAAAAGTTATAATTTTAACCCATAGATTAACTCTTATTCTATGGGTGAGTTAACTTGTGGAATAAGAGTGGAATAGGCGTTTTGTTTTATTGATATGGCTGTGAGGGGCAATGATGAAGGCGGGCAGAAGGACAGAATTATAGAAGAACACAGAAAAAAGGTGACAAAGGGATAGAGGTACAAAGGGTTAGAGTGACAAGGGGATAGAGGGACAAAGGGACGGATAGACAAAGTATAGTATAAGTTCTCTAACAGAAAAGTGATGACCTTAAAAAAAAAAGTTTACGTCAAGGGTTTCAATGTGGGCCGTCAAGATTGACTGATCTTTCTTAAGCTTATTTTTTGTGTGTGTTGACTCGAAGTCAGCTTAGAAGTGTTCATTCCAACCACGTCAAAAAACATCAATTTCGTCTTTTCATAACCTTTTTGCATAGTCCCCATCATCGTCTTCAACGAGAACAACACCTCAAATCTGCTATTGTCACTCACCACTCAGATATTTTCATTATGACTCCATCATTATTTTCAACTCAAATCACAAAAAGAATGTCTTTCAAATCTCTAAAGTCCCGTTTGCATAATTCCCTCACGTAGCTACTTACCACCTTTAGCCAGTAAAGCCACACAAAAGTGCACCCAAAGCAAATAATACAATCTCTAAATGGCCAAAAGAAACAAAATATATCCCGGCGCAGTGGTGCCATCCCAGTTAACGAGCAAAAGCCCATCCCCCGGTTGCTTTTTTCTTCAGGTGATTATCCGAACATGGCACACAAACAAAAGAGAAAACACAAAAACCGCTGTGTGTTCTAAAAAAGACTCAAAGAAATGCAAAAACAACAAACATATTCCTGGCATCAGATCGTGCGAAAAAAAACAACCAGCCCAAGTGCCAAGAAACACGAACGGACCCAGGGAGAACGGTTAAATGGCTAGTAGGTAACGAGCAATGCAACAAAATGCAGCAAAAACACAAACGTCCATTACAAGACAAGCGCAAAAGATACATTCAACAGTCAACAACATGGACGAAACGAAGAGAAAAGAAGAAGACACAGAGGAGAGACGAAATGAAATCAGTAAATAAAAATAATGAAAATTACAGTTATAACGGTGCATAGCCTGATGCGGGAACACCTTGCATTAAATGTGTGTTACTTGAGCTGTTTTCTTTCTCCTTAATCATTTTTGCTTCTTTTGATGCTTCTTTTTGCATTTCTTCGGGTTTCTGCAGTTCGAATTTATTTTTGTATGCACGGCGAGCATGTTTAGCGCGCTATTTTTAGCCGATTCCTTTTCACCTCTCATCGGGGCCTTCTGCCTTACTCCCCAATTCCCATTCGCTGTTTCTTTTTTCTCATTTTTTTTGGTTGGTATCGCGGTACCTTTCTTCGAATCACCCCTCCCTGCATATCGCCCTGCAATTTGTCGTTCGTTCGTTCCGATTGTGTGCCTTTTGGAGTGTGCGGCGCTATTTTTGTTGTTTCTGTTTTGATATACTCCTTCGCGTATCCCGTTTTGTCAGGCGAAATCGCCATTCAACCGACACACTATCATCATCATCATCCCACACCCACTCGGCTCTTCTCTTTGTGAACAGTTGTGTGCTGTGTGCACGCGTATAACTGCATATATACGGCCGCCTGGCCTAACATTTAGGTTGAATGTGGATGGCGTATATTGTGTTTGCGGTGTTTGCGCATCTGCTGAGCTGATTAAATGGGATTTTTAGTTACGTTTTGTTATGCAATTGCCTATAATGGTGGTTTGTGAGTTGGCAAGTGTTGCCATTTAATGTGCGCATTGTTGACAAGAAATCTGGAGTGACTTTGCGAGGAATTGACGAATTGAACGTGGATTGGAAACTTGATTTAATGAAGTGGTATAAAACTTTGTAGTTAATTTGAAAATTCCACAGTAATCTGTTGTTGATTTATTGGACATTGAATTGGATTTTGCTTCCACGTTGGGCGCCAATTTTCCATCAAAAAGTCATTCACTGAAAATCTATCTACGATTTTCACAGTATGTCCTAGTTGAAACACTGCTAGAAGCTACAAGTTGGCCTGGAATGCTGATTTATCCGCCTCATCAAGAATCATATCCTGCAACCAGCGCTGTTCCCCGTTTAACACTGATTGAGGTTCTTGTAGACTTTCCGAGCCGAAAGACTACTGTCTAATTGTTCTAGATATCCCAGCTTGCTGCATAGAAGGGAAAGAGCTGCTCGTAAGCTCTACGAGCAATAGAGGAGAGAGGAACGCCGCACAGTGGGGCAGAAATGGCTTATCAACGGCGATAATTATAAGATTTTGTTTGACCTCACCAAAATATAGTTTTCGATAGGTTTTTGTCATGCTGATTTCGAATCTGACGTCAGAAAAACCATACAAATTCAGGTTTTTGAGATAATACCGTTATTTAATAATTTATAAACAAAAATCAGGTAGTATGCAAGAAAAATAAAATTGATAGTTTTTTCTTAATTTTCTAATGAAATAAAAAATATAGATATTGAATTAATTCAAAAAACAAACATAGTTCGAAGGTGGAAAGCTTGTTTCTGAATTTTTGTCTGGCATGTTAATACTTATAATTTTTTTTAGGAGCAACCCAAAACTTCTTACCAAACCTGTAAACCAAAATGAAACGCAATGATCTTTTATTGTTGGGAAAAATATTACTTAAAAAACCCAACATTTATTTTAAATTGCTTAAAAAGAAATTCATAGAAAAAAATAAGAAAGAATTGTGACCTCAAGGTTTTTCTTATTGCGAACACAATTTGAAAAATTCTTGAATAGGTTAAAGCTCGATTTACAGTATGTGGGACTTGCAGCAGGTACATAGATTTTGGAATCTAAAAAACAAAAAAAGGCATAAGAATCTGAATAATCTAGTTTAACAAAAACAAATGTTGTTTACCTTGTCTGGGTGTTGTTATTAAAGTAATTATGACTAATCAGAGTCCGAAAAGTATTCGGCAATTTCAGTCTGGGGTTGGTTATTAAGATCAGGTTGTATGAACATTTCTAGAGCTTCGGAATCAAACAGAATTTTCTTTGAAGTTTTCCTTACTCTTTGGTTTGTAACAAAAGGATCTGAAGATATTAACATTCTGTTCATAATATCACTTAATGTGTCTTTTCTTGAGGTTTTGCGGCTGAAATGCTCTCGGTACAATTTGAAGTCCTTATTTCGGGCTTCTAATGCCTCTTCACTTAATTCTCCAATTGGCAAAGCACTTTCAGAGATGATTTCATGGCCATGAATGAGGATCTTATGAACGGAAGTGCTCATATAGTACCAAGGGTACAACGAAACAAATAAGTTTGCAGTTTCATAACAATACGTTTTAAATTTTTGGACATCTATGTCAAAACCACTTGATGGACACTGCAAGATTATGTAAAAAATTTTGATTAGATTGACATTTATCCCGGTTATTTCGTTGGATTTCACATAATTTTTGAAAAAACGCCTGGCCACATTTCCTGTGTTTGTATTGCCATATCCCGGCTTTGGTCGATCAAGTTTTAGGCCTAATTCTTTTTCAAAAGCGTCTTGAATGCGTTGCTTGTTTAGTTCCACGGAATTTTCGGTACTTTTAGATTTGCGCCATTCTTTTACATGCAATTTGTAGGCTATATGAAGCAGGCATTCAAACATTCTTATCCATGCATGCAAAATTGATATTCCAAATGACAAATATTGATCATTGATTGGAAGTGAAACCATTTTTTCAATATTGTTGAAATCTTTGGATGTTGCTTCACAAAGATAACATCTTTGAGCAGATCGTATACCACTCAGACTATTGCATAGTTTCCCATCAACCATTGAAACAATCAACTGATGATTGATTGTGTATTCACAATTTTCAAATGTTAATATTGTTGGCTGGAGTTCGTTTATTTGTAATTGAATACATTCGTGTTCTCTGCTAACCAACACATCAGTCTCTTTTTCGAAGGATATCTTTATAGGCCTGCAATACCTAGGTGAAGATGGACAAGGGTTCTTCCAGAAAACATTTGTGTTGTCTTTGTCGGTTAGCTTAATTGGAACCAAACAAGTTATAAATACAAATTTGTCATCAACATCAGTTGTATTTATAAACCTTTGATGGTATTCGCTATGCCCTGAGCTACCATCAACACCAACCTTGGAATAAAGCGTAAGCTCATCACAGCTAGAACTATTTAAAACATCATTTTGTGATGCTGAAAGACGTTCAACAGTATGATCGAGCAGGTTTTGAATTGGCACTTCCGCTGTTTGTTCACACACAGTTAGATTTGTTGGGTAGCATTTTGGTTTTTCTTTTTGCACAACTTTATAAGAAGGCAGAACTTGGGGTACATATTTTCTAATCGTTTCATATTGATCACGCGAGAGCTTTGCTTCTATAAGCAAGGATAAAGCTTGCTCAGGCGTTAGCAAAGTTGTCGGACTTTTTGAAGCATTAGGTGAGGGCGACAAGGACTCTTCTAAGAAGTCTGCACTTTGTTTGTTCCCAGCAGCTCGAAAATTCATTTGAGCAGCGAAAACAAGCTCTTCTGCTGAAGTATTTCGAAGGCCCGCTACTCTTTCACGCTTTCTTCGCTTGCTCAATTGACCAAAACTAGTCTGGGGTCTTCCAGGGGGTAGTAAATACATTTTGAATTTAACCTTTTCTTGAAGCCAATGGGATTCATTTTTATGAAAAACTAGCTTTGTGCGGTGACTTTTTTTCCATTTGGATTTTAGTTCACATTTGAAACGAACTAATTCATTTTTAAGCTCTGAGAAATGATTAGCAGGGCAGTTGGTTTTTTCAACTAAAATTTTTTTTGTCTATATTCTTAGACTTACTTTTAAAAAATATTTCGCAGAGTTCCTGCCTTTTGCAGATGAAAAATTGCATGTTGAGACCTTCAATATGATAGAAATTGGTTATATTTTGCTTGTTTACTTACAGAAAAAATTGAAAATAAAATATTTTAGGCAAACATTTTCTACTATTTACTTCGATTCCTAGTAAAAACTATATTGAACTGTGTTAAATACTTTTATTTTTGCTTCGATGTTTGCCTAATCAAAAAATACCGTAATGTAAAAACTTGTTTGGCATTCTCATTTTCTATTAATTTTTTTCCTCATATTTACATTACAATTGAGTTTAAACTTATTCTTTTATAAAGTACTTACCTTATTTAACAAATTGGGTACAAAACTTTTTTTAGCAATTTATTTTAAGCTTTTTAATAATGGCGACTTTTATCGGTTAGGAAACCACGGAACACAATTTAAACAATACTCACTTCTTTGATGCCGAACAGTAAAGTGATAGAACAATGGAATGAAAAAAAAACTATTAAATCATGTGACACATATTATCAGTAAATCGAAACAGTTATTTTTATTGAGTTGAGTACATATAAAAAAAACGACTTCTCGCCGGTTTAGCCAATGCAAGACCCCATAGTGCGCCCGCCGGCTTCTCAGGAGAAAAAAGAGGGAGCATGAGAAGCGTCAGATCAGGGATGTTGAGAAAGCCAACAGCAGGAATTGAAGTTCAGTGGTTCTACCGGAAGGTAAAACAGCTGGCTCAAGGTCATCGAACAAGAACCGATGCCTGCAGAGATAAACAAGGGACAATCATAGTAGAAAGGTAGTCAATACTGGGGATTTGGAAAGACCACTTTTGTAAACTGTATATAACGGCGACCTAGAAGAATTGAAAACGGCAATATCATGGCTGGAATCCAAAAAATCCGCTGGAGGAGATGGTCTAGTTGCCGAGCTGTTCAAAGCAGCAGGCGACGATCTAGAAAGGAGCATGCACCAAATCATCGGTAAGATATGGTCGGAAGCATTGTTTGTCCGATCCTGAAAAAGGGAGATCCTCTTAACTGCGCCAACTTCAGAGGAATCAGCCTTCTTAACATCACCTACAAGGTCCTCTCTACCGTAATATGTGAACGTCTGAAGCCTTCTGATTGGTCCTTATCAATGTGGCTTCAGACCAAATTTTCACTTTGCCTGCCGCAAAACCTGGAAAAACCCTATTAACTCCAAATCGATACCCATCACCTTTTCATCGATTTTAAGGCCGCGTATGACAGTATCTACAGAGACGAACTGTATAAAGCAATGTCTTGTTTTGGCGTCCCTCCCAAGCTCGTTTGCTTGTTCAAAATGACGATAAGGAACTCCCGCTGCACCATCAAGGTTGGTAACGGGCTTACGATCTTTCGATGTCTGAAAAGGTTCAGACGAGGCGATGCACTGTCATGCAATTTCTTTAACATCGTTTACTTCGACAAAATCGGATGAATGTGCTCTAAGCTGTTTTGAGAGGAAAGTTCTTCGGGTCATTTTCGGCCCCGTGTGCATTGATGGGGAATGAAGAAGAAGATTCAACAGCGAGCCTAACGAGTTGTTCAACGACACATGGACCTAGCCAGAAGGTTCAAGTTCTAGAAACTCATTTAAAGAGGATGGACACCACTCGGAAAGCCTTCGACACTGTTCTCCGAGGGACGTAGAAGTAGAGGAAGACCGCAGCACAGGTGGCGCACACAGAGGACCTTAACCAACTTGGAGTGCAAAACTGAAGACAGCTAGCTAGAAACCGAGCTGGCTGGCGGAGACTGTTGATTGTGGCCCAAGTAGACAACGGACTGAAGCGCGACCTTAAGTAAGTAAGTAAGTAAGTCCCAGCCCCGATTGATTGATGCTGAAATTAGCGAATTCGGGATCTATTCGAATTTTAGTGGGGCACCCTTTCACATAGCTGAAACTCAAGTTAAGTCTGTGAGAAAGTATTGCATGTTTTGGTGCTTCAATTTCTGCACTGTTTACGACCAGAGCCTTCGCTAGGAACCTGTTGATCCTTGCCACCAGGGGTGTCGTTCCCGCTGATCTCCCGTAAACAAGTGCGTTCGGGTTGAGTAGGTACTGTATTAAGCCGTTGATTATCGAAATCGAAGAAGCTGACTTGAAAACCTTCTTCCGGCTTCCCAGTAACCTCATCGCACTGAAGAAGTGGAACCAGATATCAGAAAGAAGCGTATTTTTCCAGACCTTCTTTCAGCAGCATTCTGATGAATTACTGTCAATTTTGTAAGCTTTTTAGTTAGTTTTCACTGGGCGATATGTTGCGGAAACATTGGCAATACTTCCCAACTAATAGAGTACCTTTAGAATGACACCTCAAGCAACAATTAACATTAAACAATTAAAAACACATTTCTGCAAATTACAGTAAAATTCTTCCAAAGAAATAAATCCACAAATTCCCCACAACAAAAGAATCATAAATAAACTCTTACGCAACATAGAAGACTTTTCTAGCAACAACCTACTTCTCCAACACTTGCCATATTCGTTGTTTTTTAATCACCACTCATAAACATTAATTCTGTTGTTTCCCAACATTTCATTTGAAAATACTAGTAATTTCCATTGTTTCCAAGATTCTAACTGTGTTCTTTTTTCTTCTCTTCTAATTACAGGTACGTGCGAGTCGTTTTTGTTGCTTTACAAAAGCCCAGAAGTTCTAACAACCGCAAACTGGTAGTATTCACAAAATAATGATAATAATAATTATTGCTTGAAAGAACCTCCTCGATTATTATTCTTTGAAAAAAGTGATTAAAGTCTGTAAAATTCGCGTGCTGGAAAAAAAAACTGCATAAACGCGGACAGTATGAATTCATGCGTTGCCATATTATCGCCAGCAACATGAATAGAATTAAAGTTAGAAGAAACACACAAACGACAACTTGTTCGTCCATGAACCCCAAAGACAGAGAAAAAAAACCGACTTCGACTTTTAGACAATTTTCCACGATAAGTTTTTTTTTTCAATTTTCCGAATGCAATCAAGCAAAAATCAAGATGTGAGTTCTCCTCTGCATGCATATAATTGCATCTGCACGAACCCATCACACATTTGCGAAGTATAAAAAAACAACAAAAGCAACTCTTAAATTGTAGGTAAAGTTTGCAAAGTTTTGCAAAATTTATACCAAGTCAAGAAGTTGCAAACAAAGTCGGCAACAGTAGAAGCGAGGAAAAAAGCGCGTGCACACCAATCACTGAGACGATGGATGGTGCCGCGCCATAGCGTGTAATTAACCGATGAGTGTTTGAAGGAGCATTGTGCAATATTGCAATTGCAATCTGAAATCTCCTATTTGCAACTCAATCTGGCAATGTATCTGCAAATATAAATATATGTATTTCGTGTTTTGGTGTTTTCATTGCAAATGACGTGTGTGTGATTACTGTCACAAATGTCCAAACAGCACTGCAACACCGACAACAATGACAGTCAGAACAGTGGGGCAGGTATTAAGGGAAAATGGAACTCCCTATTTTCAAAAAATATAACATTTTTAATTTTTAAGCAGAACTAGAGTCATTAGCCTTTTAAACCCAAAAGTAAAAGACGTCATTGAAAAACGAAGTTATAGCCAACAATTGTGACGTCACAAAGGGGTACCAGTTCTTGTTTTCACCTAAAACCGCATTATTTCTATTTCTTCGACCTTTTCGACATTGCAAAAACCTTTTCTGTTAAATGCTGTCAGTAGAAATCGCTCAAAAATGTGATTTTGTGCTAACAATTTTGACAGGTGCCACATTGTGATGTCAAATTCGTTTTCTAGCTACCCATAACTTCCTTATTTTTGGGAATATTTCAAAAATTCTTCCGCCGTTGTGTTTGCAATCAAAATCACTTCATAATATTACTTGAAAAATTTTTTTTTAATCTTTTAAAATTATGTTGAATTTTTGTCCCTTCGTGCACCACTGTCAGCCTTTGTTTCGCTGCTCTGTCATTCGCAGAAATAACAAACCATTCAAAAGGCTGATTCGCAGTGCATATTAACTTATGACTGAAGTTTGTTTGACAATTTGACAAGTTGAGAAACTGGGCATAACGCTCGCCATCACCGTTGTCGAAGCAGCGACATCGTCAAACGACCTCGAATCCCAAATTGACTAGTTAAGAGTTCTTGGCTCACTGCTTCCCAGTATTGTGTGGTTGCCTCGTGCCTATGCGTGTTAGCCTAGTCGATATGGGACTTGAGTTGAGCGCTCACTTACCTCTATTGTCCGTAAAACACTGAAGCTGACTTGTGCAAATTGTGTATTCGAATTGTTGGCAATATAGTATTGACGGAAAATTGCACCACTCGTCGGTCGTCGTCGCTTCTTCGTCTTCAGCTAATCGATTGGCTAACACATTAAACACAATTGGCGATTGGCGAGAAATATTCGCAAACACAAACAGACACACACTCTTTTACCTCTTGTACCTGTTCGTTTTGAAATTTTGAAATCAACTCAGTTACTTTTTGTACCAGCAGATAATTGTAATGCTAATTAAGTGACCTGCATTGCGTGAAAGAACACTTCTTTCGGAGCACACTTGCAGCTACAGCTCCATATCACCTCTTTTAAAGGTTTGTCGAGGTGTGTTGCAGCTTGCAGCACTCGCAACACAAAGTAACGTTCTCAATCCATTGTGTAGGTATTCATTAAGAGCTTTAGAAACAATAATGCACATTTCTGGTCGGTTGGTCGGTCACCGATATTGCCGTCGGTCGGTCGTCGGTGTCGTTGGGTATAATTACAACTAAGCTGTTCGTGTTTGACATGACGACATGTCGACCAAAGTGCACTCCTGACACACACGTTCGATTGCATAGGTGTCTCCATTTCCAGTATCGACATCGCATGTAACGTAATGATGAAGATGATGATGATTAAACAGATGTTCAACTGACTGTTGGTTTGTCATTTCGTCAACTTTGTGCTTTGGTAAGTGGAGTGTGTAAATGAAAGAAGATTTTGTCATTTTCTATTTAAACTCTTGTTTAACGATGATGTTCCTCAAGAGTTGGGCTTTGGGCCTCTTTGAACTGCCTCAACTTGGATGATAGGTGTTTGTACTTGTTTCCTGGAGATTATGATGGATGGTTGGATGAGATGGATGATGGGATTATGTAGTTTTGTGTTGTTGAGCTTTGGCTTTTTTTGAACTTTTTGCTGTTACAAAGTGGGTCTTTTGATTACAGGAACTTAGTCCTAGTTCTTATGTTTCAAATACTTACTTACTTATGCTAGCGCTACAGCCCAAGTCGGACCAGGGCCTCATCCAACAAGCGTCTCCAGCCAGCTCGGTACCTTACCTAGCTACCTGTCTCCAGTTTCGCACGCAAAGTTGGTTCAGGGCCACTACCACCTGTGTGCTCCACCTGAATCGTCTTTCTCTTCTGCGTTGGATTCGAAGACTCTACGGACCACAGCATTGTTTTCCATTCGCCCTTCGTGACCCAGCCATCTGAGTCGTTACACGGTTACACCTTAACTTTTCTGCCTAGGTCAGTGTCGCTGAATAGCTCGTACAGTTCTTGATTAATCTTCGTCTTCATTCCTCATTTATGCAGACTGGCCCAAATATCACTCAAAGAATTTTTATCTCGAAGTAGCCCAAAGGGTTTTCATCAGATGTTGTCATGGTCCAGGATGATGATTGATGAGGGTTTTCTACAGTGACACTTTAGTTCCTCAAGAGAGGACTATTATTACTTACTCAATTGCCTTTATTACTTATTACTCAATTGGCTTCTCAGTCCAAAGAAGCAGCGATTGGGAAGAGTATCTAATCCTTCGTTTAGTTTCAGCGCTGTTGTTGTCGTCTGAGCTTATCTTATATAGCATATCCTAGGTAGACGAAGTCCTTAACTACCTCGAAGTTAAATCTGTCTATGCTGACGTTGGCTACAAGACGTCGATGTTTGTTGTTCTTTCTTGTTGACAGCATTGACTTGATCTTGTCCTCGTTAACCGCTAGACCCATCTTCCTGGCCTCCGTCTCAAGGCCCACGAACGCTTCACTGACATCAAGCCGTGTACTTCCAATTATGTCAATGTCGTCCTCGTAGCTGGACCGACTTTTGAAAGATTGTGCCTCTGGTTTTGCAGAATCTTTTCAAGAATGATTTTGAAGAATGATGTTTGAAACCTTATTTGACATCAACGGCGTCCGTTAGGTTTTATCTGACCATGATGGAACAGCGTGAGTTTTCCATTGTCATCTTACATAGACGATGTCATACGCGGCCTTGAAATCGATTAAAAGGTGGTAGGTATCGATTTGAAGTTCCTGGGTCTTCTCCAAGATCTGCCGTAGGGTGAATATTTGATCGATGGTAGACTTTCCGGGTCTGAAGCCACACTGATAAATACCTATCAGGTTGTTGACGAAGGACTTCAAACGTTCACACAGCACAGCAGACAAGATCTGGTAGGCGATGTTAAGGAGACTTATACATCTGTAGTTGGTGCAGTTCAGGGGACTTCCTTTCTTGAGGATCGGGCATACGATGCTGAGGTTCCATTCGTCGGGCACGCTTCCCTCCGACCAAATTTTGCCGTTGAGTTGGTGCACGCTCTTAACCAAATCATCTCCAGCTGCTTTGTATAGTTCGTCAATGTCAAGTAGGTGGAATTGGTGGTCTGCTTCACCCAAATTGAATGATTCTATATTATGCCTCTTGTTAAGCTGCATGTTTAAATAGAGACATGAATATTGTGTCAACTTCATCGTTGTCGATAAAGGTTTTGCTCTAATGTGCTGGACAATCCAGTTCAGCGCAATAAAACAGCAAGTTTTACCATTCACTACTGATACTGAATCACCATTTACCACAGTAACTGACACAAAAACAGACACCAGGGGTAGCTCCCGGCTACTTCTCAGGAAGTCTGAACCCTGCTATCTCTTTCAAGCTTTTCGATTTCAGGACCGTCTTCCAAGTCGAGATCTTGGCACTAAAAATCGCGACGAAACAAATATACATGATTTCGGTATCATACTCCGATATAAATCTTTTTTGTGGAGCAACAATATCAGCAATTTCTGCAGCCTTAACCAAGTCGAAGTTCTTGAAGGTAGCGAAATAGCAGATGAGCTTGCAAGGGATCAAAGTCAAAGCAGCCAACGGAGTGGTTTTTGTATAATAACTCCTTTTAGGAAACGAAGAAGATTTATAGAAGTCTTATGGAAGGCTGCGAGAGTTGTGAAACTGCTTGATTAAGTTCAGTTTTATTTATACAATTTTTTGCAATTTTCTCACTAAGCTATATGAAAAAATCTGATTAGCTGACTGTCGACTGCGTTGCTAAATCTTCCACAAAGCTTGCAACAGCCAATTGAATATTTGTACCGATTAAGGCAACTATTCCAATACAAAACCTTTTCAAAGCTCTTCAATATGCTTTCTTCTGTTATTAAGGTGGGAAGTTTTATCGAAGTCTAAAGAAACCTTATCGAAATCATAGAGAAGCCTTATAGAAGTCTTACAGGAGTCGTAAAGAAACTAAATACAGTTTCAATTTCACTTACAAAATTTCTTGCAGTTTATTCATCAAGCTACATGAAAGAATCTGATCTGATCTGAAAAAATCAAAAAGTGGACTACATTGGCTCTTAAAACTTTCATAAAGCTTGCAACAGCCAATTGAATATTTGCACCGATTAAGGCAACTATTCCAAAACAAAACCTTGGCAAAACACTTCAATATTGTTTCCTCTCTTATTAATTCAATTCAAGCTGGGAAGCTTTATCGAAGTCTTATAGAAACTACCGAAATTATATAGAAGCTTTATAGAAGTCTTACAGGAGTCGTAAAAATACTTAATTCAGTTTCAGTTTTACTTACAAAATTTCTTGCAGTTTTTTTATCAAGCTGCATGAAAAAATCTTATTGGTTTATGAACAAAAAGAGGATTGCATTGGCCCCTTAAACTTCCATTAAGCTTGCAACAGCCAATTGAATTTTTGCACCGAAAAGGGCAACTATTCCAATACAAAACCTTGACAAAATACTTCAATTTGATTATTAAGTAACATTCCTCTATTATTAAGCTGGGAATCTTTATGTAAGTCTTATAGAAGCTTTATCGATGTCTTATAGAAACCATATGGAAATCTTATAGAAGCTTTTTTTTAATATAACGTGTCTTCGTTTTTTTTCATCATTTTTCAACCCATGTCATAGTTCAACTCCGAAACGACACTTCTCGTTGCATTCTCATGTCGAAATGTTTGTGTCAATTGCCCATCAGTCACTGAATCTTGTAAAACAATGTTGCAAAGATCAACAAAACATAAATTCACCATTTGCTGCCATAAAAAATCATGCGATTAACTCGTAAATTTATGCAAAACCATTAAAGTCGCTAATTATGACGACTCTTCCACTACAAAGTATCAAACGCAAACCAACAAATGGCAATTTATTCTTCCTCACTTCTTGCGGCAGCAATTTGCAAAATTCTAATTAAATAACAAAATTCTTTGCAACAAAAAAATGTGTCTACAATGTATACAAGAAAACTCAAAAACAAGACACATAAAATGTGGACATTAGTCAAAACGAAGAGAAACTAATTTTAAAGATTAAGTTAATTACGAGAAAAGTTGCATAGATGACACAACACACTACATACACCTTCCTAGCTACATGTCGCTTTAGAAGCGTTTCCTATGACTTCAAGACTTACAGAAGTCTTTCTTGTTCAGAATTAGCAATCATAATTTTTTGTGTGTTCTATTCAAACACACACACACACACACACTCACACGAGTGCATTTGCATTTACATATCTATCACACATTGTCTAATGCCGCGTCGCTGTCGTAGTCGACAAGCATTTTTATGTAGGTACGATGGTTCTAGCAGAAGCTTACATTTCATTCGCATATCGCATTTAACCAGGGAGAACAAACGCCAGCACCCCAAACAACAACAACAACAACAAATAAATTGCACAAACAAAAAATAATAATAAAAGAACGGCACACAGAAAACTGCATTCATAGAGTTGCATATTTATAGAGAGACTTATAGAGCCAGAGATGTTGTTTTTTTTATGTATACAGCTAGCGGTTGTATAGCTGTGTAGAGTGCCGCGCCGCGCCGCGCCATAGCTTTTATAGCCAACTTATAAGTAGGACAAAGTTGAATAGACGAGCCAAGGACGGGTATTTAAAAAGCGAAGCGAAAACCAAAGAGTGCAAAAACACTAGCAACACACTTATACAAATGCACAAATCGCACACATACACACACAAAGTATTGTATGAAAGTTTAGTGCAGTTTTTCTAGTGTCAGAAACAGCAGAGCAATGCGCTAGGATAGAACAAATTGCACTCTCTATGATGGCTGATGCTCCTGCTTCTATGGGGCATACAGCATACTGTGTGTGTTGTGCTTGTGATATGATGTGATGCGGCCGGAGCTTGGGCCAGTCAGGCATGTTTGATGGGTGATATTATGGCATGGGGCAGCCAGGGAGGGAAGCGAATAAAAACAGAATAAAGCAATGAAAACGGGAAAACGAAAAAAACAACAACATCAAATGCACTCTGCTCGGTCTTTGATCGTCTGAGTGTTGCAACGTTAGGAGATGTGTGCAAAGAGAGTGATGAATGGCTGCATGAACAGGGGCGGATTGGGTGTGTGAAATGTCGGAAGGGCCCTATGATAGTCTTGTGTTCTACACAAGTTTTTAAGTTTGTTGTACACTTCAAACAGCATTTTCAATGATTGCAACATTCTCCGTGTACGTATTGTTTTCAACATGTCTCCAAAGGCTCTGACAAAAATGTAATCCAGCCGGTGTCGAACGGTGGGAAGTGGGATATTTTAGATGCATTCGGTGGATGCATTTTTTGTGTATGGAAACTTAGAAGAAACAAAAAAAAACAACATTAAACCAGCTAGAACCATTTTAATCGCTGCACTCATACACATTTCAAAAACACGCATACCATCAACGTTTGACAGTCTGTGTTCTTGTTGGGCAGTGGAGGTTGGTTTCTGCTGGTTTTAAGCAAAATGAATGGATTCTAAAGTCACTGGGTGCAATGATGGGAGGATATAGAACGAACCAAACGTGAGAGAGAGGGAGGTTAGAGACTGGGTGGAAAAGTCATCTTGATATTGAAGAAGCAAAGAAATTCTCCCATGTTTTGTTTTTAAATTTTAACGTCTTCATTATTTGTTCTTATGTTTAAGCCTTTAGTTTTTTGTTTTATTGCTAATTTTGAATGATGCTTCCGTTTTTTTCTGTTACAAACTGTCTCTTTTTTTTTCTTCCCACCAGCTGTCATGATTTCCATTCCTTGAAGTACCTACTTATTTGTTAAGCGATGAGCATTCAGTTGTTGGCTTGCTTGGTCTTTTTTGAAAAGAAAATTCCAATGCATTTTTCTATGCGTTAATTTAAGTGACACATAACTTGTAGCCATTCTTATGGTTTTAAAACAAAATACCTCTTAAAAGGCATTCAGCAAAAATATTTGGTTGGAGACTTTTGAAGACAGAGTGTTTTTGTTCAAACTCCAAAACAATGATTCTTTTTAACCTAAAAGCTTTCATCAAACTGGTAAAAGTCTCTTCTAACCAGTGAGCGGTGGATACAATTCAAGATATTGAAAGACATCTTTAATTGACAAACGGACATTGCCAAGAAGTCAGCAGAACTCAAGAACCTTCCGACAACGATATTTTGCCAGAAAAACTCAGAGTTATTATGAATCACGCCTTAGAAACAAGCTGTCCCATCAAACATATGGGAAAAGGTAGGAAAAACCCACCCTGGTGGACCACTGAAATAGGCAACCTAAGAAAAGAAACTTGAAGACTTTTCAATGTCGGCAAAAAAAAAAACCCGAAACGAAACTGACTGGGAACATTATAAGACCAGTCAACGTCTGTTTAAGGTCGAAACGCAACGAGCACAACGTAGTTCATGAGTACTGCAACGAAATAGACAGCACAAATGAATCCATCAGACTCAGACAAATCCAAGAGTCAGTCACTCTAGGATCTCTCAAAAAAACTTACAGTCAGCTGGACTGAATCCTGTAGCGAAACCCTTGAGCTACTTGTGAATACGCATTTTCCTGGCTGTGTAGCTGATATCCGTAGTCCAGTAAGAAACAGAAACTCATAAAAAAGCTATAGTACCATCGGATATTATAACAAAAGAAAGGATTCAATGGGCTATTCACTCTTTTTCTCCGTATTAGTCCCCTGGTCTAGATGGAATCTTTCCTGTGATGCTTCAGAAAAGCATAAACCTTATCATCCCATACCTAACTAGCATTTCCGATAATAGACTTAAATGGAGGTATGTCCCCTTATCGTGGCGTGAGGTAAAGGTAGTTTTTATACCTAAGGCTGGTAAACCTAGCCATACGGAGGCCAAAGACTTTAGACCCATTAGTCCAACATTGTTCATTTTGAAAACTTTTGAGAGGCTGATTGATATGCACATCCAAAGCCGTTGAGACCGGATTGTGTAGTGGAAGCTCAACATGCCTACACAAAAAGAAAAAGCTTTGAAACAGTACTGCAAAGTGTTGTCAGCATCATAGAAAAAGGGACTGAACGAAAAGGAATACACCCTTGTGACGTTCTTGGATATTGAAGGAGCCTTCAATATCTAATGTGAAGAACGTAACAGTTAAGCAAGATTTGACCGACCTCAAGGTCAAAAAGGTAATAATACAGTGGAGAATGTATATGCTCAGGAAGAGACTAATCAACTCAGTGTTAGCAGAGGAAAGGGTGAGAGTATACACATCCAGGGGAACCCCACAGGGGGGAGTTCTCTCACCGCTACTCTGGGTTCTTGTCATGAACGGCAAACTCTCTAAACTGAAATAAAGTGCTGTGAAAATAATAATCTACGCTGATGATCTTGCATTACTAGCGACTGGAAAGTTCTTATCCCCTATCTATCAGTGAACAGACCGAATATGCCCTCTTGTTGGTAAGTAAATGGACTACGAACTGTGAGCTGACATTCAATTCAGCTAAGACAGAACTAGTTCGATTTTAAGGTCCTTGAGACCTAGTCAGACTACAATCTGGAAAAACAGTTGCATAGGGCATGTTTAGATCCTTCATAAAGTTAGTCATAGTACTACGATAGACTATAAATTACCCCAACTTCTTTTTCAAGAATCCCTCAGGCTGCCACTTCAAGCAGAGAGGAATTGATAGATAACATATCATACTCCAGTGTGTCGTCAATAGCTATCTATACTGATGGCTCTAACATGGATAAATGTGTAGGTGCAGGCTTCTATTCTGAATCTCTCAAGTTAACCGATTTGCTTAGGTCTCCAGACTACAGTAGTGTCTTCCAAGCGGAGGTCTTGGCAGTAACAACAGCTATTAATGGTGGCGATATCACAGGCTGGTATCCCCTTTTACATTGATAGCCAAGCGGCAATTAAAGCGGCAACTGAGGTAAAATCAAAGCTTGTTTCATACTGCCGGGAAGAGCTTAAGTCTGGGTGCATAGCATAACATTAGACTCTGCTAGGTCCCAGGCCACAGCGATATACCAGGCAACGAGAAAGCCGATGATTTAGCAAGATTAGGGTCAACGCTTGACGTAAGTCAAGCTCAGCTAGTCACCAAAACAACCTGTTATTTAAAGCAGGAAATCTCAAATAGAATAACTGCTAAGGCCGATGAAAGGTATAACCTTCTTGAAACATGTGGCACTACAAGAAAGATCTGACCCTGTTTTAACAAACAAAGAACTCAGAGGGTGCGGTGATGTAGATGTGCATGAAGACACTTCACACTTTCTATGTCACTGCCCCGCACTTTCCCACCAAAGGAAGAAATTGCTCGGCAATTTTTTCTACGGGAACTTCGAAGAACTCTCTAGTACTCCAGGTACTAACAACTTGAACTTCGTCAATGCCTCTAAATGGTATGATTAACTGAAAACATAAGTTTTTATTAGCTTGAGTAGCAATACTCATTGGTATCACAATGGATCTGTATTGATCTGACCTAACCTAACTTTAATTTTAATGCTTTCAAAGATTAATAAAACCAAATTTTCATATAACCATTTGTCATTCTTTCAACTCAAATGTGTCAACGCATTTAAATAATCGCAAATCATTTCCTTAAAGTGTACAAATGATAAATGCATTTAACATTTCTACTTCGTTAAAATTAATTGCCAAAAACGCCCCATCGCCCAATCAAACTGTTAATACGCAATAAACTCAAACGCAGTTTCAACTCATCCTCGTCTAATCACCTTGAGATACGCACGAACCGAAAGTGCATTTTTATTTATTTCTGCTACTCAAAAAGCTTTACGAGTACACAGACCTCCTCAATAAATTAAGTGGATACCGTTAATGTGATGGCGTCGCTAATTTTGCTATCTATTTAATTTTCAATTTAATGATTTTCACTTTCAATGCACTCGGCACTGCATTGCGTCTTATATGCTTGGCTATTGGGCAGTAGAATTCTCAAGAATATTTTTAGAATTTATTTACATTTACATTTACATTTCACAGTACTTCGCACATAAATGTAACGAACTACAGACACATAGCAGCACTGGTGACTGAGACCATCGGCTGGGACAGAACAAGACATACAACAGAGAGAGACATATAGACACATAGAAAGAAAGCACACATAACAGAAACCTACGTGGCTCAGAGGAGGAGACTAAGATTTGTATTGTCTCATGTTATCGCACAGGTGGCCTCAGATAAGCTGGCGATTTTTGTAGAAAAAGAATGCTGCTGAAGCTGGGGTTTGAACCCGTAGCGTTCAGCTTAGCAATCCACTACTCTATCCTCTGAACCATGGCCACCTGCTTTTAGAATTTATTTTCTGTTTGTTTTTATTTACAGAAGATAGTGAGACCGAAATTATTTAATCTCGCTAAGTGCAACAATGAAAATCGAAAGTAGTTTCTGCTCGCTATACACAGAAATATGTACCTACAGCTACGAATGAGCTTCCAACAACAGTGCTAAGAATTATTTCACATGCATTTTCTATAATGTGCAATCATCACTTATACACGAGCGTTTAAATCAGCCAGTGCCGTGCGGGACCTCACATACCTAAAGTCTTTAATTGTCATCCCAATATTTGTTTCGATTTGTTTTTGTATTTGATCTTCTATGTTTCCTTAATTCCTGCAACTTCCAGGGTTTTGTGTCAAGTAAACAAAGAAAGCGCCTAGAATCCCCAAAAAAGCTGCAGCCCACCCTGAGAAGTAGTGAAGTGACGATGACGAACACAAAAAAATAGATGGGGTTGTAGACGTAGAGTACAATACATTGATAAAGCTCATGTCTTCCCTTCTCTGCACACAGTCACATACACATACACCCGCTTAGGTATAAGAAAAAACCGATAGAAGGAAGCAATGACGACATTTTTAGAAAATGCATAGAATTCATTTTGATTGAAGCAAAATGGATGGATAGATAGAGAGATACTCTATTAGATGTCGTTTTGGTTCTATGAAGTCAATATACTCACACTGTGACAATATTCGACTTGACTGCGACTCTACGTGGGGGGTTCTTGGGTGTTTGTAAGTTTTTTTCTTACTTTTCATTTTAACCTCCTTCGTGACAGTTTTTCTAACCAAAGTTGTTTGACGGAACTTGATTGATGTTTAGACATTTCAACCGCCTGCAGATGGCAGACGTGCTAATTATACACCACACAAACTCAAATAGATAAAAAGCCGAAATGGGGTACATCGGATTTCCATTTAAATTGTTTGCAACAACTTAATCTTTAATCTGCATCAACGTGCGCTACCCTGCAACTAGAAAAACTGATCTAAATTTAATTGCAAAAGAAAAGAAGTGGCAGTGTTGCTTCATCATAATTATAGATACTTAATAGAACAGATTGGTGGGTATCTTGTTATTTTGGGAAATCTCTAAAATTGTTTAAGTGGTCTTGCAGACTTTGTTGCCTTAAGTTTGCGCAAAATGCTTCAATTGTGTTGCAAGAATGATGCTTGTTGCACTGGCAGTAGGAGGAATATTGGTTGAAGGAGAGGATTTTCATCTTAAGTGGGTCAGAAAATTATATACAATTGTTAGCAGATGTTGGGATGTTTTTTCATGACAGCTCTCTGTGCAGGTTGCAGTGGGTGGTCGATTGATAAACTGCAATTTTATTTGGTAATAATGGAAGCAGTTTGTGAATTTTTAATCTGTTGCATTGTAGTTTTTGACCATTTACCACTATTTCGAATACTTAGTTACGAACAATAGGTGGCGCTTCAGTCCGTTGTGGACTTGGGCCTCAGTCAACAGTCTCCGCCAGCCAGCTCGGTGCTTAACTCGCTATCTGCAATTTTGCACTTCAAGTTAATTGAGGTCATCTTCCACTTGTGTGCACCACCTGAGTTGCGGTCTTCCTCTGCTTCTACGTCCCTCGGGAATACTGTCGAAGACTTTCCGGGCTGGAGTCTCTGGACCTTGACTCTTCTGGCTAGGTTCACGTCGTTGTAGAACCCGCAAAGTTCGCTGTTGTATCTCCTTCTCCATTCCCCATCAATGCACCCGGGGCCGAAAATGACCCGAAGAACTTTCCTCTCGCAACAGCCTTAGGTACATTCATCTGATTTCGTCAGTGTCCATGCTCCTGCACCATACAGCAGGACTGGGGTGATAAGGGTGTTATACACTTTCCCACTCAATTGCTTTCTTAGCCCAAAGAAACAGTGATTAGCTGTATTCGTCTGATCTCGGCGATGGTGTTATTGCCCGTATTAATAGCCGACCTTAGGTTAGGTTAGGTTGGATTGGCTGTCTAGTTGTTATTGACTCACTTAGACCTCAAGGATCCGTTGTGATACCACTAAAGAAGTTACTCATGGGAGAGTAATGATCTTAAACAAACCATTTCGTACTTTTAATGCAGTTAGAGAGACATTTTGTGTCGATCGTTGCCAGTTCACTGATATTATCGAAGAAGGGATTACCGAGATAGTTATTCCTTCTATTGGAGAGTGCTGGACATGTACATAGAAGTGTTGCACTGTTTCCTCTTCCTCCTCGTCCATGCAGCTTCTACAGAATTCATTTGTGTAGACCCCTAGCCTCAAAGCATGTCTACCTATGAGGCAGTGTCCTGTTAAAAATAGCGGACCTTAGGTAGGAAAACTCCTCTACTACCTCGAAGTTGTATGCGTCACTTGTGACGTTCTGTCCGAGCCGTGTCGGTCGGTGTTGGGTGTTTTTCCTCAAAAACAGCATAGGTATACATCGTTTTGCCCTCAACCTTGTCTGAATCCTTTTTTGACATCGAAAGATTCCATAAGCTCGTTGCCAACCTTGATGGCGCAGCGTGAATTCTCCATCGTCGTTTTGCACAAGCGAACGAGCTCGGGAGGGACACCAAAACTAGACATAGGTTAATACAGTTCGTCTCTGTAGATACTGTCATACGCGGCCTTAAAATCGAAGAAAAGGTGATGGGTATCGATTTGGAGTTCATAGGTTTTTTCACAAAGTGAAAATTTGGTCGATAGTTAACTTTCCCGGTCTGAAGTCACTTTGATAAAGACAAATCAGATTGTTGACGAAAGGACTCAGACGTTCACATATTACGGCAGAGATGAACTTGTGGCGATATTAGGTAGGGTGATTCCTCTGTAATTGGCCTAGTTTTGAGGATCTCCCTTCTTCAGGATCGGACAAACAATGCTGATGTTTCGTTCACCGGGCATGCATTCTTCCGACCATATCTTACAGATGATTTGGTGCAAGCTCCTATCTAGATCGTCGCCTGCTGCTATGAACAGCTCGGTAGCTAGACCATCTGCTCCTGCAGCTTTGTTGATTTCAGCCGTGATATTGCCATTTTCACTTCTTCTAGGTCAGGTTCACGGAATCGTTGGCTATCATCGTGTCCAATGAAAGGCTTCTACCTGACGGCGGGATTTTGTTCGTCGCTATACAGTCCACAGAAGTCTTTCCAAATCCCAAGCAATGACTTCAATTCTACTATGACGTTCCCTTGTTTATCTCTGCAGGTATCGGTTCTTGCTCCTTGACCTCCGAGCTTCATTCCTGATGTTTTCTCTCCCAACATCCTCGATCTGACGCTTCTCATGCTTCTTCTGAGAATCTGGCGTTCTAGCGAGCTCTTGTCCTTCTATGCAGCGACGATTTGTATGCTTCCTGCTTGGCTACATGCTCCTGCCTACATTCTTTGTAGAACTAGGGTTTTCGCTTTGGTGGCTGCGAGAAACACAGCACATTAGAGGCGGCATCTCTAACTGCTCTTTGGCAATATTGCCACTGGTCTTCGATACTTGATGTTGGTGGCATAGAACTTCTAAAGATGATACTTGATCCTGATTTAAAATTGCAACAAATGGCTATCGAAAAGGATAATTAGCTTATAAGCACCATGAGTTTGAACCGGCTGACATTTGCTGTACATTGCATTGTAGCCATACATTTTGACATTTCGCAACATGAATCCAATGGAACATCAAGAACCTAAAGTACGAGAAGGAACTGTGCAATCAAATACTTTTCTTACAGTATCAGAAGTGGGATCGCAGCAGTTCAAATACTGTTTTATGTATTAACAAGACTTTAGGTCTCTAAAGTCTCATTCACCAGGTATGAAAAAAAGACAAAACCATTAGTTTGTAAGGTAACAGAATACACATCGATGTTTTGGGAATCATCTTCTAAAAAGCATTTTCATGACGACAGACAAACCGGATAAATGACGTTTCTAACAAAATTTCGAAAGCAAACCTTAATCCAATAAAAACAAAGTAAAAGTGTCAAAGAACCTACATAAATTCTGACAGACTTAAATCAGCTTACTGCGGTTCCTATTGCTTAAGCGGCTTCAAGTGTTAGCCCACTTACCAACTTTTTCAGAAGTTACAACACTTCAGGGTATCACAATGGATCTACATTGATCTAAGTGTGACGGTAATAACATCAACTGTCAGCCCATATAACCTAACCTAACCTACCAACCGCTTTCATGTAAATTACTTAGGTACCCAACCTAAACCTACCTAATTGGTTTTGATCGCATTAGATTTTTAACTCCATGTCATTTATCCTATCCGCCGAAACCCACTTTAGCCCTCCAACCTCTTTAAGCTATCATCATCAGTCCAATTAGTCCTTGTCAATTAAATTGGCCAAGCAAAATTTATTCCAAAACAAACCCATGAACTCAAAATCCGCCAATGACACTTGAAATAAAATAAAAAGCAACATAACCCCAACTGCAGGTACTACACCAAGAGCAATGTCTAAAACGATGTAACACAAATTTCACAGCTGTCATTCCATTAATCTTTCAAAAAAGAAAAACAAAACCTTTTGGTGCACTTCAAATATAAATTTTTCTAAACACTCCAACCATGGAACGCGCTACTCGGTTCGCTACATTCGGTCGCTAGTCAGTCATGCTGCGCAATTATGCGTTCGCGTATCACGATCACCTTAGAGAACCGAAAACGCCACAGAAACATATTGAAACAATTAAATTGCACTAACAACAAAAATCGACAAAAATTAAATTCCTATAAACGACAAACAGTTGAAAATGTGCATACGCAACGCGTACACAACGAGTTTGTTGAAGGAAAACCAAAAAACAAGTGTACGTTTCCATTGACGCCCCGCTTTGCAACCACTCCCCCTTCCCAATGGTCAAAATGCGCCACAGACATGGTTGCCAATAGAAGGAATATTCTCTTAGACAAAATAGTGGTAACCATATTCATTCGGTTCCATGGGAATATCTAACAACACACGCAACGCACACAAAAAAGTATCCGCTAGATAGAATTTATGAAAAATTACTCTACGAGATGATAAATAGCAGAAAGAGCGCGACGCATGATTGTCAAGTAGGGGGTTTGGGTATCCCAAGTGAACAGACAACAACCATCGACAAAAGCCCCAGTCGCAGAGCACAGTTCAGAAAAAAAGAAGAGAAACAACCGCACACCGACTGAACTGACAACGACAACGTGAACGTAACCCAATGAATAAGAAATTAAAGAATACGAAGACTAAAACAAAAAGAATACAAACTAAAAAAAAAGAAGACAAACGAGAAAAAAAACACCACTGAACTGAACTGACTCCACTTCTTCTTTACCGTTCGCATCGCGGCACCGTAAGTGGGTCAACGCGAGGTAGGGTCATTGCACTATGCATGTTATATTATTATTCTCGTCGTCTGCTTTGTGCTGTGCATCCGTTGTATTTTTATTCTCGTATCTTTTGTATCTGTGTCTCACTCAGTGTGTGTGTTTGGGGATGTTCACAGTTAAGAATGTATCCAAACAAACGAATGACAGGTTAAAGTGTAGCAACAAAAATAGTACGGAGAAGAGTTCTCTTCTTTTGCTTTCGTATTCTCGATTCTCGAATTTTATTTGGGTAAGAGTGGAAATTTTCTCTTTCTCTTTCGGTTTTGTTTATTATTGTAAGATTTATCTTGTTTTGAATTTCTGGCAACTTTTTCAACTTGCGCGGGAAAAGTGCAATTTCTTTTGAAACATGTTGCATCAGTGGCATGGAGTGGAGCAACATAGTGCGTATGGGGAAGTCTACACAAAAAGTGCGTCGCAATCGCAATGGAAATAAAATAGGTTTTTATCGGATTGGAAATGTGGCAATTGCAATTAGGGTTTTGGTTTTTTTTTTCTCATGAGATTTTAAATATAATGAACCATTGCTCGTGGAAGGCTGAACCGATTTGAATGATTCTCCTCATTTTTTCCACTTTGACTCACAATAATTTTATTTTATGAATTTTGACAATATTTTTAGAAGCCTAATCGCAAAAAGTACTGAAAAAAGTCTTGAAATACTTTTTATCAGCGAATTTTTTAAACCTACCTATGTAACTTGGATTTGTGGTCAACCCGTCCATTTACCAACCATCAAAACTTTCCCAAGGTTAACATTTAAAAGTTGATATGTAAATGTCTCGTAAAATTAATTCAAACTTATCGCAAGACCATCATGGTCTTGTGAGTGACAGATGACCTTTGATTGGTGAACTTGTAGCTCCGTCTTTAATCGCATTTCGGAAATCTGCAAGTTGAACTTTCACAATTTTGCAATAGGTTGATACTTTTATTTTTGCAAACACATGTATTACAGCTTTAACATCAATTTTGATTTTTTCTGTCGAAATTAAAACCAAAAATATTTTCTCATAGAAAATAAAATGACAAATAGCTGTTGGTGCCTCGTAGTTACTTAAACTTAAGTTTGGAATTTCAAACGACAACTTAAAACTGTTTCGCTTCAACAAATTTTACGAAACTGATTTTTAAATTAATGTGTTTCTGTTGTTGTATAATTTTTTATTCTTCGATACTTTTTCTCCTAACATGAAACTCGATATTTGCGATTTCTTTCTTGACATTTAAAAACTTAGTTGGCTATGATTTCGCTTGGGAACCGTGTTGTTTTTCTGTCCAATAAATAAATAAATATATTTTTGATAAAATGTTAAGTTTTTCAAGTGAGAGTGATTTTTCCGCGGGTAGTGATGACTATTATAACCCTAAGGTGGATGCAATCTCTCTTCCGATTGTATCCGTTTGACGTCGAATTTCCTCCTAGCATTTTCGCTTGTTGGCCTTGTTCGGGATATCCGCATTCGTACCTTGGCTAAAACAAGTGGTCCGAGTCGATGTTGGCACCTCGGAATGTGCGGACATCTTGCATGCTAGAGAAGTGTCGTGCGTCGATCGCAATGTGATCAATCTGGTTGACGGTTTATTGATCAGGAGATTTCCATGTCCCCTTGTGGATATCGAGATGTGGGAAACGCGTACTTGCTACCATTACGTCTCGGCCCGCAGCGTTATCGGAGGTAGTGTCATGTAGGCTATGTCGTCCGATTATTCCAGCAAAGATTTCTTCTCTACCCAGCTTAGCATTAAAATCTCCATGGACGATTTTAATGTCATACCTAGGGCTTTGCTCATAGGTCTTGTCAAGGAGCTCGTAGAGCCTGTCTTTGGTGTCTTCATCCTTTTCCTCAGTGGGGGCGTGAGCGCAGATGAGGCTGATGTTGGCGAATTTAGCCTTGATGCGGATTGTCGTGATGTGCTCATTCACTGAGTTGAAACTCAAGAGCTTCCTACTGAGTCGAGTCCCAACTACAAATCCACAGCCAAATAGACGCTGATTTTGTCCCCGGTAGCAGTCGCCGTAGCTAATATCGCAGTTGTTCATTTTACGGAGTCTGGACCAATCCATCGCATTTCTTGGATGACAGTTATATCTGCTTTATAGCAGCAAACGCTTCCGCTAGTTGTTCGGCTGCACGTGGTCTGTTAAGGGACCTAATATTCCAAGTACAAAACTGAAATTCGTTGTCCTTAAATCGTTTGCGTGGGTCGTCATCATTAATTCCGTCCGTTTCTTGGTATTTCGGAACCATGTCTTCTTTATGTGGCCGGGCAGTCACCCCGACGCACGACCCCCAACCTAGAGGGCCAGGTCTTTAGTTTAACTATAAGACGAAGAGCCGTTCAAACCGCTCCTTATAGGTCTGGGCTGCGAATATGTCGTAGTAGTAGTTCATCCTGACTGGAACTGTAGACGCCACCGTTGATTCCATCTTGGGAGTTCTTCCGCTGCCGTCTGTTGAAAAGGAGGCATACTTTAGTGGACGCATACCTCCTCCCCCCTCTCTCTTTGCTGCCGCCAACAACTTCCCACTGGGGTCGGAACCCAATCTTCGGTTGAAGGTACTGGGCACCCGATGTTCACCGCGGGGAGGTGGAGAGTAGAGGATAGACAGAGGTTGCTGTGAACGCTTGCATCCTCTTGAATGCACGTGTCTACCCTTCGAATATCTCTACCCTTCGAACGAGTAGGGGCCTACAAGTAAGATTTTTTCAAGCTTTTTTGGTGCTCTTTCAACATACATGCATGAAAGTATTCTTTTTTTCAGATCTAAAAGAGAACGTATCGAAGATTTGTTCGACGCAGATTTTAGACGACCGATATTTCGTGCCATAATGTCCAAAGAAACATTCGAATATTATTACAAAAGTATTGCGATTTGACAATCCCATCACTCAGCAGTCGACGACAAAACCAAGAAGTGGTCGGAGACAGATTTGCTCCTATTAGAAACTTATGGGACAAATAGGTTGAATTGCTGCCATTGTTTTATAACCCATCGCCATGTGTTACAATCGATGAACAATATTACTTGGTTTTCATGGTCGATGCTCCTTCAGACATTATAAGGCAAATAAGCTTGAAAAGTACGGCTTGAAATTTTGGATGTGTACCTACTTGTGCCGAAACTTCCTACGTTTGGAATAGTACAGCCGTATTTAGAGAAAGAAATTGGGGGTACTGCTGAACGTTACCAAGGTGAGCGTGTCGTCCTGGATTTGGTACAGGGATTGAAGAGTTACGACGTCACCATGGTCAACTTCTTTACCTCTTTGGAGTTGGGCCAAAAAATGTTGCAAAATAATCTAACAATGGTTGGCACACTCAGAAAAAATAAGAGAAGTAGTATACCCCCAATACTATTACTCGAAAAAAAACAATCGTTGTTTCAGTCTACATTCGCGTTTACGGAAACAACAACGTTATCCGGGTTCATCAGTTAACGAAAACAAAACGTTGGCCGTTGTGCGTCTATGCAAGTATATAAGACATTTCGGCTTTGAACGCCTTTATCATATATTCTGAAATTATTAATTATATCATAAACGGTGTTCCGAAAATAATTTTCCGAGCTTATCAACTGATTTCCTTCTTATTTGCACCAGAGTTTTGTTCTTTTCTAACCCTATCCACGGCTTTCGATAACTCTGCCTCTCCTGATCTTGTACGTTTTACTTTCTGCTAGTTCTACAAGGAATCTACTCGGAATTCCGAAGAAAGATCTCCGCCTTGAAACCATAAATTTCTAAAAATTTAATTGCAAATGAAAGATTGACATTTTGGCTTCAAAACGCTCGAGCATTTTTTTTTTTTTAATCTTGGTTTATTTTTCGTGAACTAAATTTCCATTTTCATTCATTTTGCACTTTTGGGAATCCGCAATGCATTGTTGATCGCCTTCATTCTTCACATCGTCCTTGATGTATGACGTATCATCACGGTTGATGTATGGATGTATCAACCACTTTTAGGATTTCTTAATAATATAGGCACAACCAGGTCAAACACCATTTATTACAAGAAACAAAAACGCAAAAGTTCAATAACACCACAAATATCTGACAAACTTTCCATTGATTACCAGAAATAATTTCGTCCTTTAACAACTTAATTTTATTTCAGCTTCCTTTCGATTTCTCCAAGGAGCAATGACTTTTCGTGCCATTAAGTTGTCTTCCCTCCTCTCGTGACCGTGGTCTATTGTTACCTACCATCCTCCACAACCTACAAAATTAAACAAATTTCGTTCAATGAACCTGACTTAAGTTCCAATGATGGATCGCCCAAGAAATAGGTTCACTGGCCTGGCCCCAAATGGTCCTAAAATAAATTTAATTCACCGGAAAAAGGATCTACTTCTTATTCTTTCTTTTTGGATAAGGAAGGCTTCGTAGAGGTTAGTGCCCTTTTCTACGAAACACAAAAACACCGAAACGTCCTCAATCATATCCAGAGAGCGATGAGTAGGGAGACCCTAAACAAATCACTTGGTCGTTTATTTATCGTATTCCAACGAACTCCCAATCCCACTCCCAACGCACAACAATTGGATCCTATTAAGTTTTGTGGTGCCTTCTGCTGCTGCAAAACGTCCAAAAACCTCCAAAACAAATCTCCGAAAACCAATAATATGGCTTTTGTAAACGTTTACCTTCTTTTTTATATTTGAGTCAACAATAAAAACGACGACGGCCGCCATCAAAAAAACCAAAAAAAAAAAGTAATTTTAACAGCTAACAACAGTAAATAAGTAACCAACAGAACAGCTTTAATTTGTGTTCTTTTCCCCCCATCTCTCTCCGTCTAGCTCTCGGTCCCTGCTTGATGTTTCATTTCTGCGTGCTGCTGCTGTCCGGGTTCAATGGCCATCCGACAAAAAATTCCCAAAAACAAAATTGTAAACGTTTTCCCATTTAGCATTTCGGCGGCCCAAACCATAAAAATAATTCCTCCTCTTCGTCCGAATAATTGTTTTTTTGGTATCGTTTTCGTGTTCGAAAAAAAAATTATGCGTAAGCTTGTAACAAGAAGAAGAAGAAGAAGTTTTATGAATTTCATTACAATACAATTACAACATAAGAAACGAAGATTCATAGCCACCGCAAGCTTTTTGTATTGGTGACTCTCGGTTTTGTACGTTTTTGTTCTCCAACGCACCTACACACACCTACAAGAAGCCTTAAGCCTAAACAATAAGATATCGGTAGGGAAAAAGAATACAGCCACAAAAATAATGTCACTTTGTCATGGAAACTATCGGCTAAAACAATAAAACACAAGAAAAACGGAAAACCCTTAGTGAATGTGGGCTTTTTTGTTGTGTCCTTATTTTTCTTGGGTCTATGTCCTGTGTGCGTTGATGGTTTGATGGCACGATGACGAGGCAGGTGGAGGTGGGTGGTTTTGGTATGAATTTCGAGTACAATGATCTTGTTTCTTTGATGGGAATTTTAGAGGGAATTCCTGTATATTAGTCGACGTGCGTTGGGTGGGCTGGGAAATCAATTTCGAAGGGAAATTAATGACATGGGAAAGGATAATTAAGAAAAACCCGTCATTAGTGTTCGAGACGGATACGTAGATGGATTTTGGATAAACGACCACAAGGACAACTTGCAATTAATCGAGGTTAAAAGTGATGAAGGTATTAAAGTTTATGGGATTTTTAGCAGCGTCGATAAATTGATGTAGGGTCCGGCTGGGGTGATTAGTTCATAGGGAAAATTGAGCAACAAAATGTTGCTTGTGATTCAAAGCTAATTTGCGGAAAAAGGTAGCAAAAGTTTTTTTTTTCAAAATATTTCTTCAAATTAACAAAAAAATTCCAATTCAATTGAAAGCATAAAATGTCAAAATTTAAATTAAATGTGAAAGCCGATATTCGCCATCTTTCTTTGGCAAATTTATCGTTGGTCAAAGGACCTTCAAGACAGACAGCTCTTCCATCGTTATAGTGGGTCTTTGATATGTTCTTTCTGTGAAATGTTTGATATAATTATGCTTCGGATAGTCGGATTCAAAGTAACCCCTGGTAAAGGTATAAATCACATCAGCAAAAACTTCAAGAAGGTTAAATCGAAGCTGCAAAGCGCCAACTTGGCTATACACTTAGAAGAAGTAGATTGAATATATAAACAAGTAGAACTCTGCATATGCAGATGACATACCTAGTGGTTTTGGTATCTTGCCTGATATTCCTTACCACCATCGGAAACATTATGGAAAACTCTTTAAAGGATTTATCTTCTTGGGCAACTAAGCACGGTCTTGGGGACAACCCCACCAAGACAGAGCTAGTTTTGTTCACGAAAAACCGGAAACTGGAGGGCTTCAACCCTCCTAAACTAAATGGTATTCCTCTAAAACTTTCTAAGGAAGCTAAATTTCTAGGACTAGGAGTAATACTTGACTCCAAGCTTACATGGAAGCGTAATACTGAGGAAAGAATGAAAAAAGCACTATGTGCATTCTACACAAAAGACCTTCGGTGTACGTTGTGGAATGCAACCGCAAGTCATCCAATGGATATACACAGCGATTCTCAGACCCATTCTTACCTATGGCTCTATTGTATAGTCGAAAGCGGTGGAAAAATCAAGCTATCTCAAGAATCTGAATAAGGTACAGAGACTAGCCTGTATAGGAATAACAGGGGCTCAGAGATCCACACCACAAGGTGGGTTGGAAATGATCTTGGATCTCCCAGCTCTGGATGAGTTCATAAAGTACACGGCAGTCGTTTAAAAGAACTGAGTTTTTGGAAGCACAGCACTTATGGACACGGGTCAATCTTACAAAGATATGACACGATTCCAGGACTGATGGAGACCACCGATTACATTCCCCCTTTGCTAGATTTCGTTAGGAAGTTTTCTATTTGCATACCAGAAAGACAGGGTTGGGATCCTAATTCACTTATAAGTAAACAGGGTATCCTTTTCTATCTACACTGACGGTTCAAAAATGGAATCAGGAACAGGTGCTGGAGTGTTTTGCCAATCTCTCAACATCAGAGAGTCGTATAAACTCCCAGCTGACTGTAGTACCTTTCAGGCCGAGATCTATGCCATTGAAAAAGCAGCTGAATTGGCACATCTTGAAAAGCTAAGCTCCTCGGAGATTACTTTTTTTCGTGGACAGCTAGGCTGCTATCAAAGCCTTAGCCAGTGAAACCATAAGATCAAAGGCAGTTTTAAACTGTAGGAAGGAATTAAATAGAATCTGCCACACTAACCAGGTTAAGCTCTGCTGGGTTCTTGGACATAGTAATATAGAAGGGAACGAAATAGTAGATGAACTAGCCAGGAAAGGGTCAGAAGCAGATTCTAGTAGTAGCGACTATTCAGATAGGGTACCACTCGTCTCGATTGGGGTACTCAAGAGGAAGATAGACCTTAAATCAAAAGAGAAAATCAATAACGGAAATCCAGGGACGATTGTGTAATATCTAGCAGCCAAATTAATAAACACAGACTTGCGAAGGACTAACTCTTAGTCTGCAGACTAGTGGAAAATGCTATTAATAAAATAAAATTTCTCTTAAGTGACGTTTACCAACTTAGTCCACCTTGAAAGGTAGACTAGCAAAGGACTAAGCAAGAAATGTGTCAGTCGTGGAAAGATAAAAAAAAAAAATTAATGTCAGTGTCAAGAAGCGCTTGAAATATTTGTGCTTTTGACCTGTCATGCATTGTATACAAAAAATTAATAAGGACACAATAACAAGAACTTCACTCTATCGTTTCTTCATTAAAAAATGTTTTTTTTTTTTTTATTTTCACCATTTGTATGATCCTAACTTGAATCTACCTAATTATTCGCTTAATCTGTGGCCCTTGATTAATTAGGCCCTTAATTAATCCATCAGAAGTCTTTGCTTGAAGTAATGTTCCCTATTAAATTTGAAACTTTGCTTGTAAGGATTCGTTTGGTATGGATTCGCATAAGTCATTTTCAATGCTCTTTTTGCCGATATCATCGGTCCATTTCTTGCTGGCCTTGGTAGCAACGACGGCATTCCTCAGACAAGTGCTGGGCCCAAACGTTAACCAATGCGCGAAGACCAAATGATGTCTCGATGTAGCCCACAGCTCCAGCAACGATCATTGGTGGAGTTTCCAAGACAGTGACGGCTTCAACATCTTCCTTCTGTTAATCTTGGATCCAGGACGCTCAGCTTCTCGAACAATGTGAGTCTTGTAGCCAACAAAGCATGTTAAATGCATGGGCTTTGAGGTATCATCTTTGGGGAAAGCCTTAACCTTACCACGAAGAAAGCCATGGAACCATGGTCAGGGGCCGAAAACTTACGATGAGACATTATTAAAAATTATTACAACGCGTCCTATTCGCTCAGACGACAATGATAGAAATTCCCAAATGGGAAGTTTTGGTAAACGTCACTTTACTATTCTGGGATCAAATTATTTTTATTAATGAGAAATTTTAGGCCATGGACTAACGCTTAGTCTATGGACCAGTTAGACTGTGGATTAAGAGTGGACTAGGCGTTTTTTATTAATATGGCTGTAGAAGTTAATGAAAAGGAAACTCGGTATATTATATCGCTGAGTAAAAGGAACATTAAAATCCTGATAGGTGTAGGTACTAACGTGTCATTGCGCCATTGGCACAATGACCAACAAGGTAGGGGCATTCGCACCCGATTTCTGTAGGGAAGCAAATGAAAGAAATGTTGGTTCATTGAAAATTCAAATTTGAATTTCTAAACGGTCGGTCGTTTGGTATGAGAAAATGATTGTAAATAAACGAACGGTTCAGATGATGGACTACTAACGGTTTTCCGCTAATGGAGGAGGAGTTTTGCAACACTTCATTACAAGCTTGTCTAAATCTATAGGCGTGTTTTTTTTTTTTTGGCAAAGCTATCCGTGTCCGCAGTAGACTACATGTATTACAAATACAACACTATACTGCCGATAAAAGTAAAAGTAGAATCATACTGCGGATAGAATTTAGAAAAAATCATCAATAATCGTCTTTAAAATTTAACAACTGCGGATGGTTTTTTGGTAAATCCTACTGCACTGCGGATAGATCTACCAAAAAATACACCTCATATTTTCAATTTCAGTAAAACCAACTGTAGCACGCCATGTGCCCAGTGTCAGGTTCAAGGAAAAATGTCCCATCATCCACTTCAAATTTTCACTTTCCGGGGCTTCTCGACACTGAGTGCGCTTTTTGCGATGCAACATTTTTTAAAACAACATGTAAATCGAAATGCGTCTTATCAGAAAAGACGATGTTTCAACCAAAATTATTGTCCAATTCACACTTCAGACTTACTTTTCTCTGCGGAAATTTCATACCAAATATACGACTCACCCTGTTTAGCCCAGTACCGCCAATTACATCGAAATCTCGTTTAAATATTCAAAAGTGTAGATATTTAAGTCGAATCACTTCACACAATTCTTCTAGCCCTTCAACAGACAATTTCGGTTTAATCAAAATAACTAAAGCTGTTTTTACGACAATTTTATAATGCTTCCCAATTCCACCATACTCTTTGATATTTTCCGCAACAAGTTGGGAGCGCTGTAATCGGTTTGACAGGGAACCCTGAAATGATCCTTGTCAAACCGATTACAGCGCAGCGCTCCCAACTTGTTGCGGAAAACAACAAAGAGTACAGTGAAATTGCGAAGTACAGTAAACAGCTTCGTAATTTTGATTAGAAATTTTCGAAGAATACGACTTTTTCAGTACCCAATTCAGTGATGGTAAGTCAAATAAAAAAGGGAAAACCTCCATCAGCTTCATATCTTCACACTTAAATCTCTTTAACATAAAAATGCAATATCATGCATCATCCTTCAACATTGAAATAACTGCAATTTAATTAACCTCCGATTAACAAATTACCTTTAGCTTACCTACAAGCTCAAGCCGCATAATGTAGGTAACTCTCCACACAACACAATGTGGGTCTTCTTCGTCATCAATTTAATATGCTGGTTCGCTATCTCGATAACCAAATAATTAGTTTTTCACTAACCTTCCCAGCTCTTGTACGATTTTTATTGATCAATTTGTTATTATTACTGTGATTATATTTTTATATTTGTCTACAGAAAATTCAATTACAATTTTCCAACACTCTCTTTCTCACTCTATCTCGGTCTTTCTCTCTCTCTCTGTCATGCATTTTGCACATTTGAAGTTGTTGTTGATAAAAATCCACTTGAGTGTGTGCAATGTTGCATTGAGAATAAAAACAACGACGACGACGAAGACGCCATATCTATGACCAAATGGTGTTAGCTGTTAGTTTTTCTATGGAAGTTGTCAATCGTCACTAATAGTTTCTTGGGTTGTTTTTTTGTTTTTCTATGAAAATTGTAGTCAACGAACTTTTCAATGAAATCAACATCAAACCAACTACGAGTACAAACGCAGTATTTAGACAGCCAGCTGTAATTCAAAACTCGACGACACGACTACGAGCTACTAAATAGCTTACAGAATGCCAATAGGAATTTCGTTTGAGGATCTTGACTTAGGGGGGGAGGGGGTTGAAAGTGGATTCCAAAAGCAAAAATGCTCAATATTCGTTTCGGTGAACTTACTTTAAAAAATACTGTAGGTACTCCATCCCATGTGTCAAACTTTTATGACAGTTAATGTCAAACTGGTTTTCTGAGAAATGTCAAAATCCTTTAAGCCGTTTTTGAGTCATTTAACAATTTTTTAACAAAATTAATGAACTACTTCGCAATCCAAAGCTAATTAACAATCGAATTTTAGCTGTCACAGATGTAATCCCCCTCTTAGAAATATAAGTGGCTACGGCCTTGCCACCTGTACCAAATGTGTGACAAAAAGCTTCCCGTACAAAGTTATTAAGTAATCGCTGTGAAGTGTTATGGTATGGATAGCAAAATTGCAACTATTATAAACACTTGTTACATGACCGCAAGTTTGCGCACACACTTCCAAAACCACTCACACAACAATTTTGACATTTTTGTTGTTGTTGTTGTTTGTTTTGCTCTCCTCCGGTTTATTAATAGCTTAAACACGATTTAGCTTATTTAATTTTCAGCTCGGTGTTTATTAAAATGCATTTACATCTATTTTGGCTCGAAGTCGAGTGAGTCGAAAAAACCATCGACGACAACGCGTCGGACGCGTCGTCCGTCGACCACGATCAGAGTGTCTAAGAGCTTGAGCATCTATCTCAGGCATTAGCATGCATTATTCATGGGATCGTTAAGTGGAATCGGTGGACGTTATTTTTTGTTCGGTTGTTTTTCAACACCAGTGTGTTAGTGGCACAGGTAGCCCCAGTCGCAGATTTAGACAAAAAATAAGCAAAAAAGGAATGAAGCGTTTGAAATTGTTTCAATAGGTTTTTTGTGGTTCGTTGGTTGGTGTTAGAGATGTGTAGTGTTTTGGTGTAAGAGAGAGGTGTCGAGATTTATTTTTGAGCTCGACAAGGTAAAGGCGACGGAGCTTTTGCATTGTCCTTGATGGCGCACAACTGCTTGCAATTTTCGATATGAATTGCGATTAGACAAAATTGCATGCACTTTGCGAGAATCGTCGGGAAATTTCGAGCATTTTTTCAGACTTCGAACGTGTCATGTTCGATGATCCCGTATTTGTTTTACGAACAAAAATTCTGTTCACATTCCTTCTGTCTTCAAAACATGAAGAAGAAACATTTCATTTTGCTTCCGTCAAGTCGTTAACCATCAAAAATCAAGAAACGTTCAACCTATTTGCCTTTTAATGAATCATTTCGAAAAATAACAAACTGTCATCGAAGAATTTTTCAATTTCTTTTTTATTCATTTTTCCATTAAATTTCTCGCTTAAGCAAACAGAAAATGCAAACAATTCAAAATGCGCAAAAAAAAAACCAAAAAAACAACAGCCAGTGGCAAGTATGCCAAAAATAACAGCAGTTTACCATAATTTTTCGGTTGCAAGTCAGTCGGTGCATCGTCGTTGTCGTCAAGCAGTAATAAGGATTTCGAAAAATTTTACTCAGAATTTTATGGATTTTATTTTTTTTTACGATGTCTCATCGGAGATTATTATCGAGCATGAAGGAATCTGAAGATTTTGAGATTTTAGCGCCAATGGCGATGGTTTTTGCAATTCACAGTGGGACATGTGAAATCTATTCTTGACCAAAAACCAAATACGATTATCAGACTTTAGGACGTTCATATTACTTTTGAAATTTTCTTTTTTGTCCAAGAAATAAATGAAAATACCCCACTGTAAAAATTATCATAACTCCCAATTGAGACCATTTTTTGAAACTTCAAAAGGAGGCTATAAAAAAAGGAAAACCGAACCAAAACAAATTAAATTATAAGGGAGTGCCAAAACGATTTCTTACTGAATTTAAACGCACATTGCGGATAATTTGGGTAAACACACCCCTCCTTCAGGCTTAACAGGGGCCCATATATAAACAAGATCTATGTTGTACGTGCGACATACTCGAGAATGATTGTGTCTTCCCTGGGAGGAGAAAAGACTGAATCAAAGGTTCATAAATCAAACTTTATGCTCGCAAGTTGTCGTAGTTGTTATTGGGGGCTCTTGTGGCTTTTATTGAAGAAAGATAATCCAGAAAAACGCCAAAGAATAAATAAGAAAATGAGACCATAACTGCATGACAAAAAAAAATCGTTCTTTAATCGGGGGGTGATTTATTGCAATCAATTAGAGTAGTGAAATGCGATTTGTCCTTTGATGATTTACTCCTCTGCTCTTAACGTCTTAACTGAGTTTTTCATGGCGTTTGTGGATGGGTTTAATTTTTGGGGATGAGCTGGTTAGTTGGTTTTGAATAAATCAACCATTTGTTATCCCAAATACTAAATCTAAAGCCATCCTCAATTAAGATGGCGCTTCAGTCAGTATGTGTCTGAACCCCTTCTTAACAACTTGACCGATTTTGATCAAATGTTTTGTATTCGAATGATTTACATATGAAAATAAGTTTACTAGTTGACCCGACAAACGTTGTCTTAAAAGGAAAAGCGATGACTCTCCCTTAACCGATTAACCGATTTTAATGAAAAATTGTGTGCCAAGATTTGACTGCATTGAAAAATAGTTAAGGCTTGAAATTCAGGTTACTTGCGGGCCTGACAGACGTTGTCGCAGAGACAAGCTAAGAGTATTACGACTTTTCCTTAAAAGCTTGTCTGATGTTGAGGAAATTGTCGTGTGGTTCGAATCTATTTCAAAAGAACTCCATGATTTAGAGCACTAGCGGACCCAGCAGTTGTTGTCCGATGCAAAACACTGAAAGCTGGAAAATGAATGTATTGGAATGAATTGACTGACTGAAGAATTCGGAACACTTCCTAGAATGACGATCATTTTTTTTTTTAAAGGAAACCTCAGAAATGCGAAAATTTCTCCTGTCCTAGTTGGTTTTGACATTTAAGGTAACTAGCTGGCCCGGCATTCCTTGTCCTGTAAAAAAGTTCTTATAGAAAATCGTAAAAGCGCATTCATTTAGAGGTGTCATCGATAAATTCTTAACACAAGCTGGCCACGTTGTTCTGAGAGAAAGCTAAGAAATGGAAAGACAATTGAATCCTTACAACAAAGGACTCACTAGAAATATTCTCGGTTTACATAAAAATATCCGATTAAAATTCTTAAAAAATAAATAAAATAAATAGAGTGGTGCGACAGCTCTTGAAGAGCCAAGGCCTAAGTGGCTTATTCTCATCAGCAATTCTCTGAGTCCGTGTGAAGAATTGAGGGGACCTACAATTTAATGCCGATTCCGAACGGCAAAGTTGAGAACCACTTTTTCATGACAGATTGATACTCTTGGAAGTTTTGTCAGTTCTTCGCAAGAGGCACTACCCGTGAAATATGAAGTAAAAACTTTATGGATACGAGTAGGACTCGAACCCACGACGTTCTGCTTAGCAGCCGACGCACCTAACCACTTAGCCGCGAGCCAAAACTAAAAACAAAAGCTGACATTTCGAAAAAAAATTAGCTTAAGGTAGCTGACCCGACAACCGTCGTTCAATGAAAATATTATTTCTAAATCTGGTGTTGGTGATGATATCGCTTTTGATGGTGAATGTCTTGAAAACAGCTGAATTTGCTTGCATTTGTAGCGAATGTATGGATACGAGGCCTGATTTGCTCTTATGAACCGATTTTAACTAAAATTGGAAAATTATACCTTACGCTTTAATGAAGCAACGATACAAAACGATATAACGACGCTGAGTAATCTACTCTACGTGTGTATGGCACAGAATTCCTCCTAAACAGCTGGACAGATTTGAATGTTTTTTTTTGTATGCGTTGAGGTTCTGCCCTGGATGGCTTAGATTTATTAATCAGACCGGCAGGTGACGCTGCAGTTGGTATCTATACTGCAACTACAAGGTTGGATTGACTTGAATGAAATTTTTCATGCATTCATTCATTCATTTCAATTATTTTTTATTCTACTTGCTGAC
Organism: Sphaerophoria taeniata; assembly: GCA_943590905.1. Lineage (NCBI taxonomy): Eukaryota > Metazoa > Arthropoda > Insecta > Diptera > Syrphidae > Sphaerophoria > Sphaerophoria taeniata. The sequence goes on from OX016540.1 coordinate 5,009,118, forward strand.
CCGGTTAACGTTGTTTTGCCATATAAAGTATTGCTACGAACGGCTGAACCGATTTTGCTCAAAATTGGTGGGAAAGTAGTTTGAAACCAGGAGACAGCTATAAAATACTTTTTATTCTAAGAGCTGACCCATCAAACATTATTTTGCCAAATAAGCAATTTCTAAGAACGCAACGGCTGCTTGTAATTGAACTCCTTCCTAACGACTGGAACGATTTAAGTGATTTTTTGTATGCTTCGTATGGTTTATAACCACAAATCAGCCATACCAGCTACCCCGGTAAACGTTGTTTTGTCATTTAAATAATTTCTAAGAACGAGTGTGCCAATTTGGATAAAAATTGGTGTAGTTAGAAGCAGGAGATGGCTATACAGTGCTTCCACTGTTCTACACTGTTATCGAACCATTTTTACAATCAAAGTAAAGCCCTTAAGAGTTGAGGACAAATTAAACAAAAGTGAGTGTATGGTATGCAACTGAAAATCATTGAATAAATTAAACATTTATCCAAGCCAAACGTAGAATATGAAATTTAAAAACTCACAAAACCAATGATAATAAAAAAAATAAAAACAAAAAAAAAGTACTCATACGCCACATTGTCTCATCATGTGAAGAGAGGTGGGTGATGTTCGCGGGGTCACCTACTAATCAAAAAGTGCCTATCTCTTTGTTAAGTACCCCGCTGATGGTTTTTATTTTTTGTTCGAGTTCAAATCAATCAAAGATGAGCTAAGATTCCAAACATGCAACATTTCAAAATTCAATAAAAATCAATTTGTCATTTTTAAGATTTTCTCAACATCCCAAATCAAACTTAAAACTTCGATAAATTGCATCTCATTAGTCATTTTAATGCCCCCTGCTATGAAAACACAAAAAAAAAATCAGCTTCTTACATAAAGTCGAGAGAAAAAAAAAACAAAACAATTCAACCAAATAATCCAAAACACAAACCAAAAAAAAAAAAACACATAATCCAACTTTTCAAAATTATATCCAAAAAGTAAAAACAGAAAATAAGATTTCATTAAATAATAAAAAGTGAAAGTGATGAGATGGTTACCGATAATGACGGCGATGATATTAATCGCCCCCTTGCCTTCGTATTGGTTTGAAGTTCACTTTTTGCCTTCGCGGTTCCAAATTCGAATCCCCAAAAATTTCAATTTGTAAGTTAGTCAGTCAGTCAGCCAGCTAGCAGAGTGTATAGCGCTATTTTCGGAAGCTTTCTTTCACTTTACCAAAAAAAAAAATTATACATTTCCCCCAAAAAGAAGACAAAACAAAAATTATAACGGAACAATACAAGTACAAACCGAAATTAACCTCCGAAAATAGAAAACACACAAAATTCTCCACCAACACACATCAAAGTCATCAGCAACAACATCATCATCATCATCCGCAACATCTGTACATACCGCTTCACCGCCGCTCTGTCAGCCATTGCTCCGCATCCGCTGCGAATTGTATTTCATTTGAATATTCGGACGGTTGGTTGATCGGGTCGGGTTGGTCGGTTTTGTTGATTTTTTTTTCCTCTGACTGATGACTGTGCTGCGTGTGTTAACGCTGTCACTGGGACTATTGTGCGTTAACAACAGTTGCTTCGTTTCAATTCGAAGCTTTGCACGTTCGCGTCTTGAACGTCCGCTTACGTGCGTCGCGTCTGTTAAGTCGCCTGTAGTAGGAGAGTCCGCCGAAGCTCTTCAATATATCCAAAAAACGAAACAATTTTTTTTTACAACTTTTTGGCTTTTGTTTGTGAATTTTATTGTTTTCTTTTTTTTTCAATTTGTTTATGGTTCAGTTTAATATTCCATCGCCAAATGTGTGTTTTTTAGTGCTGAGAGATTTCGTGAATCCTCAAACATTTCCTACTTCAGTTTAGTGCCAAAAGTCCCCATATTTTTACTTTTTCAAAATTAACACAAAAAAAACTCAAAATGAAAGATATGTGGATTGATTGCGTTTTGGGTGAGTTTTGAGCTTTTTTGGTTTGTTGTGTGTTATGTCTTGTTTTTAGCTTTGCATTCGCCATTTTGTTTGAATGAGAAAAGAGAAACTTTTGGCTTGATTTTTTTTTGTTATTTTTGGTTTTCGCCAAATTTATAGCCAGTGTATTTGTTTAATAAACGAGATGTAGAACTGCACGATCGATAATTTGAAAATGCGTTAAAAGTTGATTTATGGACGACGGCCTTGCCTTCGAATGTCATATGAGAATATGAGATCCTTAAGGCATTTAAGGCAATAAAATTGACTGCTAACAGCGGACTTGAAAGTGCTGTATGTTAATTTGCGGATAATTGACGCCTGAGGACGAGATCAGGTCAAAGCGAAACTTATTTGGGTGTGCTGCAAAGGCAAACACAAATAACGAGAGAGGAGTTCCTTAGGCTATTCTATCTTGAGAATAGTAACAAAAGAGGTTGTTTTATTTCGATTTTGAGTGAGACTTATTACAAGGTCTTGCTTTTTAAAACTTTCAACGAAATATCAAAGTTATACCCATTCACGTCATAGCCATCTAACAGTCAGTTAACACTTACTCCGGTTTGTTCTCGTACCGAAAAAGTGATCCTTATTATTAAAATAGATTCTGATTAGGAATTATTCATTCGTGTAGTACGGCTACTCAACGAATATCTATAACCTGAACACCTGAGCGTATGCGTGTGTCCATTACGGCTTTCCCTAGTCATAGGGTATCAACGGGCCTCAATCAACAGTCTCCGCCAGCCAGCTCGGTCCCTAGCTAGCTGTCTCCAGTTTTGCACTCCAAGTTGATTGAGGTCTTCTTCCACTTGTGAGCGGCACCTGAGTCGCGGTCTTCCTCTACCTCTATGTCCCTCGGGAAAAGTGTCGAACGCTTTCTGGACCGGAGCATTACTGTCCATCCTGGATCCTGACCCTTCTGGGTAGGTCTGTCTCCATTCTTCTCCATTCCCAATAAATGCATACGGGGCCGAATGTGACCCGAAGAGCTTTCCTCTCGAAACAGCCTTAGGCACATTCATCCGATTTTGTTAAGGTCCATGCTTCTGCAGCATGGCTGGGATGATGAGCACATATCTTAGTTGCTCAAGAGAGAGCTTTTCTACTCAATTGCTTTCTTAGCTCAAAGAAACAGCGATTAGCAAGAGTTATTCTTCCCCTGTTTTCGGCGCTGGTGTTATTTCTCGTGTCAATAGCGGAGCCTAGGTAGACAAACTCCTCTACTACCTCGAAGTTGTATGCGTCTTTTGTGACGTTCTGTCCTAGCCATCGGTGTTTGGTGTCTTTCCTCGAAGACAGTATATACTTCGTGTTTCCCTCATTTACCGCTAAACCCATTTTTCCGCTTCTGTCTCAATTCTCGCAAAGGTGCCATTGACATCACACTGTGTTCTTATCATTATATCAATATCATCGGCGTACGCGAGAAGTTGCACAGACTTTTGGAAGATAGTGCCTCTGATCTTGCCGGTTGGGCTTTGCACTATCTTCCCAAGAACGTTGTTAAAGAAATTGCATGACAGTGCATCGTCTTGTCCGAGTCCTTTTTTGACATCGAAAGATTCCGTAAGCTCGTTGCCAACCAAGGTCCTTTTGCACAAGCAAAAGAGCTTGGCAGGGATGCCAAAACTAAACATCGCTCTATACAGTTCGTCCATGTAGATGCTGTCATACGCGGCCTTAAAATCGATGAAAAGGTGGTGGTTATCGATTTGGAGTTCACAGATTTTTTCCAGGATCTGCCGCAAAGTGAAAATTTGGTCGATGGTTGACTTTCCTGATCTGAAGCCACATTGATAAGGACCAATCAGATTGTTGACGAAAGGCTTCAGACGTTCACATATTACGGCAGAGAGGATTTTGAAGGCGATGTTAAGTAAGCTGATTCCTCTGTAGGTGACACAGTTTAGTGGATTTCCCTGCTACAGCATGCATTCTTCCGACCATGTCTTACAGATGATTTGGTGCATGCTCCTATCTAGATCGTCGCCTGCTGCTTTGAAGAGCTCGGCAGCTAGATTATGTACCCCAGCGGCTTTGTTGGATTTCAGCCGTGATATTGCCGTTTTTACTTCATCGAGTTCGAGTTCACGGAATTGTTGGCTATCATCGTGTCTGATGAATGGCTCCTGCCTGACGGCGGTATATTATTCGTCGTCGCCATTATACAGTCTACAGAAGTGGTCTTTCCAAAACCCCAGCATTGACTGCGATTCTACGGTGATTTTCCCTTGTTTATCTCTGCAGGCATCGGTTCGAACTTCATTCCTGCTGTTGGCTCTCTAAACATCCTCTATTTGACGCTTCTCATTCTCTCTCTTTTTTCTTCTGAGAAGCCGAACGACCGAATGATCGGTTTCCTTATTTAAGGAGGCATGAAATGTTACCACTTCTCAACACGTCTCCCAAGCGCACGCTGTAGATTGTGTTTTCATTTCCAGAGATTATGTAAGCACTAAGCACTCAAGAATTTTTGTAGCCACATTGTGGGATTTGTTTGTTCAACTTTTTAAAATATTCCCTTTTTTAGTCTCAAGAAATTAATCAATAAAATTTGCACGAAGATAGAAAAGAAAACCAAACAACAAACTCCTTCATTCATCTCACTTTGTTATCAAACCACCCTAACCTACCCCAACAACGACGACAACGACTTGATTGAACGATGCCGTCTACTGCTGCAACATTCATTAAAATTCAAACATGTTCCTATGTGTGCTGTGGACAAACGACTATTGCAATATTTTTATTCATTTGTCATTCTAATAAAAAAATAAACAAACAAAAAGCAAAAGTGATGCAAATGACGTCTTACTCACTCAATCAATGTTATTGCCTTCATAATATAATGAGTACATAGACCTGTTGAGGTAGGCCATGCATGTTTTGCTTCTATACAACGCCAAAACCAACCCCGAGATATGGCTGATTGTGAATCTGAGACTGTAGGTGTGTTTGACTCGTATTTGTGCAAACTGCAAGTGTAAGCGAGTGTTCTCTTTCAAAGCAGAAAAAAAGCAAAAATAAATAAACAAGTTCCCATTGAAGCTTTCAAAAACAGAAATTCATTTTCATTCTAAATGCGATACAGCGCCGCACACATTTGATTTATTTCTAAGAAAAAAGCTTACAAAGCGCATAGATTGCATTCATTCGTGTTTGCAATTTAAATCTAAACAATATTGTTCTCATCTTGGACGACTTACCGTTTCTATGAACGCAACATTTGTATTACGAACGCGCAAAGCACAGCGTAGCACACTAATGATGCAAATTTGGTGAAACTTTCGCTTCATTTCATTGCAAACACACTGAGGGGGTGAATGAGTGTCCACAATCGTAACAGGCGACACAGAGTCAGTGCGGACAAATCCTCCCGCACACGCATACATCAAACAGACAAACCAACCAAAATTAAATTAATTTTAATGATATTTTCATTTTGTTATTGTTTCCTCCATTTTTTCCGTCCATTTCTCATGCGTGAATAAAATTTTTAATTAAACATCCGAAACAAAATTTATATTTTTCAATTTTTGTTAAGTGCAATTGGCTTGTCAAGTCGCCTGTTATTAATGGCCAACAACACATTTGCCACCTGTGCATGAATGTTAACTTGTTTGGCTTTGGTTTTCGTGTTGTTTTGTTGGATATCAAATTTTTCATAAAAAGTTTCCATTGTAAGAAATAACAATTCACAAAAAAAATAATGAAAACTGTTTTGTGTATAAATATCCCAACAAATTGTGCAATCTTCATTTTGATTTGTTGTTGTTTCAACCGTGTCGATGTAGGTGTGTGGCTTGGTGTAAAGCTGGTAATGCACGCATATCCAATTAATTCAAACAAATAATGCACAGCGGAATTAATGGTTAAATGTCCGATTTTTAAAGTTGCATACTTTGTTGGTGAATACAGTGGTGTCCAGAAGTATTTCAAAGTAGAAACATGACTTTCAAAATTGTCACAAAAACCAATTTTGAGGGTTGCGTATATTCAAAATATCGTTGCATTCTATACAGCAACATGCCTGGCAAAAATCCCCGTTCAAACACTCCAAGTGGGTGCCGGATGGGCAATGATCACCACAGTAGTCTTGCGTGCTTTCGAAGCAGGATAGAGATCAGCTTACAATAAGTTGGGCTCGTAACTCCTCATTAGTACAACGTTCGGAAACCCAATTTAATCATAGTTTAGAGGTTCCTAATTTCAGTGGTGGTGTAAGCGTACTTTGTACGAAAACCGAGCCGAAGAATGGAAGGCTGGGGGATAAACCACAGCAATTAACAAGCTCTTTCGGACGCTGTGGCAAGGTCCGTCATATTTCTGTCTTACCCCGGTAAGTGCCTCTGCCGGGGCTGACTGTCTTTCTGCATTACTCGTGGGAACAAAATAAAAAACAAATCTTATAGAAAAATCAAACCGAAATAAAACGCGCCAGGGCTGGTAATGCGGTCATATCTCCTGGGAAAACTGTCGAGGCAACTCAGGAATGTGAACGGGTTGTCAACCCTGTGGTTGGCACTAGTAGCGGGAATTCCATTCCCTTTACTAGCCACGACCTATTTTTGAAGGAACTACCCGTCAATGGTACAGCTGTGTTGCTCGGCTGCCCCAAGGGCGGTGGTTCCACACCCAACCCCATTCCCCGCTCCTGCTAGGACGTCGCAAGCGATCCGGAGAGGCAAAACCCATGACATGTGGTAATGACTCGAACGGTGAGCGTGCTCCCCGATTGGTATCGGCAGCGAATAACTCTGGAGGTGAATCCACAGCTGTGTCAGGCGGACAAAGCTCTGGGTGTCGGCCAGAAAGACGTACTGGAAGGTACAGGCTGATCGAGATTAGCATAATGCTAATCCGGCTGCGGAAAGAACCCCGAAGCAAATGCGAAAACTTGAGTGGGACAGTGTCTTCCTCAGCAAATCCACCAAACCGACCTACAGCGAATCAACGTCAAAGCGTAATAGGTCTCTCGAGATGACAAGCCGGAACCCAAAAAGCAGAAGGTGCATCCTTCAAGCACAACAGCCCTCAATAGGGATCTGTACTTTAGCTACGCTCTGAAAGGCAAGATCATTGTTGCAGTCATTGATAGGGAGGGGTCATGTCGATGTTAACATTTCCCACCATCAATGGGCAGACGTCAAGGCTCATCTTGGTTTCAGATTTCTATCTGTCATCGAGGGGAACCCAGGATCTCTCTCAGACACAATCTGAATCGTATCAAACTCATCGTCTGTGGTGATCGGAGATCTTAAGATCTGTACAGGGTTGCTGTCAATGGACTGCCAGAAGTCTGGCCGGGTGCCAAGCTCGAGGTCGTTACAAGGGATAACATATATATATATAATGGTCCCAGCGTTACATAACTGCCTAGATATGATTTTCAAACGAATCAAAACGAGTAATCCAAGCCTACCTGCTCACGACTGGAAAGTCCGACAGGTTGAGAAGGAGACAGTGGGTCGCTATAGATCAGCCCTCAGGGAATCACTGGCCCCACTGGCCGCGTTCGAAGGCGTGATTAAGTATGGTTTCGATGGAATCACTGTCTGAATCTACAAAAAAAAACTAGGGCACTTCTGCAAGCCCTCCTGTAGCCCCTTCGGCGGAAGGAAGTTATGGAGGTCGATGCTAAACCACGAGTAGAAGCATACACAAGTAGAGAGGTTTATACACTCAAAGCCATATTAATAAAAGACGCTTATTCCACCCTTATTCCACAGGTTATCCATAGAATAGGTCGTAATCCATGGGTTAAAATTTCTCATTAGTAAAAATAATTTGTTCCCGGATTAGTAAAGTGACGTTTATCGAAAATTCCGTTAGGGAATTTTGTTGTTGTGGATACTCGATAGCAGATTTGTTGTTGATTTGTCCACAGAATAAGGTTTAATCCTTCGCTATTCTGTGGTTATTAATTTGGCTATTAACCTTCTCTTTTATTTCGTGTAAAAATTCAATCGCTTATATCGCCTGGGAGTGGTAATAATATTTATTGTCGTCCGAAAACTTTTGGCATCCACTGTAAAATCACAAACAGTATTGTATAATATTGTTTAACACATATATCACCGCTTTAAAGTTAAGTATGTGCAAACTATAATTTACTCGTCACCAGTATCGTCTGTCGCCGTCGTCGTCGATGGCATCGTCGATCTAACTTACTGGTCGTGTTCAGTTCATCATTGAAAAAGCTTCCACTGCTCAACGACCAACCCATCGACTCACTGACTTATCAAGTAACAACGCGAAGATTTGAAGAACGTTCATTTACCTCTCGTCGTCGTCGGCGGTCGGTCGTCGTTGATGTCGATTATGAAATTGCATATTTTTTTCTCGTGTCTTTTTTTCGTTTCTGAATATTTACAAATGCATCAAACACACACACATGAAAAAAGTGTGCGTTGATGTTTGCTTGACTCATAGCCAAGCTTAAGCAATAAAGCCATAAAAAATGTAAATGCATTTTAATATGAGAAGAAAAAAAAACCCATCACACAATCCAATCACAAGCATAAATGATGCGAAAAATTTGCAAATTTGATTAATTTGAAATTTGAATTTGTTTAAATTGAAATTGAAATTGTTGTAAAATCAAATGTTGACAAACAGCTCGATGAGAAGAAAAAAAACCCAAACGCAAACACTTTTGTTGTGAACGAGTATAAACTGTTGCGTAAAACAAATGAGAGGTTTTTGCAACAACTCTTGACGGTGGCGCTTGACGAGCAAAAAAAACAGTGATATTTCGAAAATGCAAATTTTTCGGATTGATTTTGATTTGTTTTTATTTGATTTGGCAAACACTAGAAACAGGATGCAATGTTTAATGATGTCTTAAGATGAGGCAAATTTGATTGGCGGGTTTACTTAAAATTATAAATAAATTTTGACATTTTGTAAGCCGATTTAAAAATAAACTAATAAGTTCTCCTTTTTCTTTCATTTCAGGTGAGTGTTGACTGATTTAAAGCCCTTTTGATAGCAACAATATTATTTGGTAAGATCGACACATAAATATTTAATTTAGTTTTCAGGGCACTCGGGCGTATACTTACTATTTTTTTGTCACGATTTTATTGTGAATGGCAGTTCTTCATATGTTTCACCTGCCTTGCTTGTTATTTGCCCCTAAAACCTTCAAACTGTTCAATACAATGCAAATTAGATGGTGTACCCCAGGGCTCCGCATTGTCTCCGACTCTTTTTAATTTTTTTTAAAATGATCTCTTGTTTAAAACGACTAATGCAGCACCTGCCTGCATTGTTAACCACAGCACGATCAGCTATAAATATTTGTTTTATGACTCTAAAATCTGTGCTTAAGATGTGTCATCCCAAAATTCTGTCTTTAATAGCATCATAAAATGATTTTGTTGCTTCGGAAACTCAATGCTTTCTTTTGCCGTTAAGAGGTAATAAATTTACCATGAAATGCACTTGCATCGAAGCTGACCATTATTGTGGGATGATGACATATGCGGTGTCGCCAAAAAATGCTGCATGATACCAAAAGTTTTATAAGATTGTGTAAAGCTTGAATATAACTCGCATATCTGGACTGGTGCCCCAGTCAAATACCTTCTCCTCTTTGACAGTGTAGAAAATCAAGCGCTGAAATACTCACGTAATATCACATGCAGAGATTCGTTTTTTAACCACACCACACGAATATGGAACTCTCTTCCACACCTGGTGTTGCCATATATCATTGTTAACCGGCTCCCAATCCAAGAAGGATTTCAGCCATCGGGTACGGTCCCTCGCATGCACTCTCTAGTCACCAAAACCAATCGCTCTGGGGTCCGCATTCACTTCGTCCTTGTACCATAGGTTCGGTCTTCCTTTTCGTCTCGAACCTGGGGGCGGCGATGAGAAGACTTTTTTGGCTGGAGCGTTGTCGTCTATTCGCTCGATGTGGCCGAGCCAATGTAGTCGTCCTTTCTTGGCTACCTGGACTACATCCACATCTTGGTACAGCTCGTACAGCTCGCGGTTGAACCTTCTTCTCCATTCGCCACCGTCGCATGCTGGACCGAAAATCCTAGGCGGTGGACAGAAGTTGTTTTGTTTGTTGATAGCATGTACTTTGTTTTTTCCTCATTCACTTCAATACCAACGAGTTTCGACCGTTCTTCAATCGCAGTGAAGGCCTAAAACACAGCTCTCTTGGATCGACCGATGATATCATTGTCGTCCGCATAGCCAAGGACCTGGGTGCATTTGTTGAAGATAGTGTCTAAACCCTGTGCACGTTTGAAACAACTCGGATGAGCTGTTATCCATTTGCACACTGCACTGCATATTGTTAAGCGTTATGGGGCACAGCTGGATCAGTGTGTTTGGGATCCCGAATTCAGACATCGCCATCATAAGTTCTTGGCAATGGATGCTATCATAAGCAGCTTTGAAGTCCATGAAAAGATGGTGGGTTTCGACTTGAAATTCGTTGGTCTTTTCCAGGATTTTCCTCAGTGTGAATATTTGGTGTATCGATGTTCTGTCGGCCGTAAAGCCACACTGGTACGTGCCGATTATTGTGTTGGAGAATGGATGGTTGGATAGGATTTTGTATGCAACATTAAACAGGGATATGCCTCGGTATTTTTTGCATGACATAGGATCGCCTTTTTTGTAGATGGGGGATATGGAGCTTATCGACCAGTCAGTGGGCATGCATTCTTCCTCCCACACTTTGTTGATGGCCTGGTGCATGCGGTTCATCAAAACACCTCCTCCATGGTGGTCCCGGCTACAATTTTAATTATTTCGTGATATTGGTTCCACAAGGTGTTGACATCTGTGTTATTTGGGAGGACGGCGGAGAGTCGCTCACTCAGGCGCTCAATGTAGTCTCTGTAATAGTCCGGAGTGCCAAGCCAACTGCTTTCTTTGGGCCGCACGTGTTTTTTTGTCATTTGATAGCCGAGCCCTAAACTCAGCCTCTACCAGAAAGTGGTCAGAGTCGACATTTGCTCCTCGGAAAGTTCGATCGTTCAAGATGTTGGATGCGTGCCTTTCGCCGATTAGCACATGGTCGATTTGATTCGTGGTTCGACCATCCGGAGATCGCCAGGTTGCTGTGTAGAGTTGCTGTACGAGCTGCAGCAAAGTCCTTCCAGATTTTTGCATTGAAGTCTCCGAGTACGATTTTGACGTCATGAAATGCCTTCAAAACTCTGAATATGTCCTTTACATTTGTTGAATCCAAAACACAATAAACTTTCAAAATCATCTGTGCTCATTTATGAGAAATCACCGATGAATCATATTTGATACATGAACTCAACCCGTGCTTTCTTGTTTCATAAGTCAAATAATTCTAAATATTTCTTAATATTCCCATATGAGTGAGAAAAAACCTTATTTTTCTTAATGACAAAATATCTCTTAGTGACTCTTTCAATATGAATCATACATGATTCATGTTAGGTTTGTTTGTATCAGCGTCCAACGTTTTGCTTTTGAGACAGCTTCATACCCACCTTTTCTCAGATTCTTATTACAAAAAGCTCATTGCTTTTGCTCAGTTTAAATTAGGAATAACTTTAAAGTCGTGTATATATTTTATGAGTCGTATATGAACAGACAATTTTTGTTCTCTTCATTCATTGCTTTTGAAATAAATCACCCAGGAGAAGTGGTACAGCGAAAGTAAGCACTTTGAATGTTCCTATTATTATGAATCATATATGATTCATAGACCTAGAAACATAGAGCACACGAAGTAAAATGTATCAAATGTGATTCATGGAAGAGGGAGGTTTCATTTGGGAAGTGTAGGGTTGTCAATTTTTGACGTTTGATATCCCAATGATGAACAAATTAAGCAAATTTAAAACGTTTTAAACTTTATTCAACTGGCAAAAACAAATAAACAGAAAAAACCAACAGAATTGCACCACATTTGTAAATTCATCGTATCGCTGCGTTCTGCAACGTTTGCTCAAAATATTACATCACATTTGACATTTCCTATCACCAAGAGGTCTCTTCATGTGTCAAAAAAAAAAAAAACAAATTTACACACGACGACGCGAGAACAAAGTTCTAAAAATATCCCACCGACACACGAAGTATTTCAGTTTTTAATTTTCTTCTTCTTCTTGTTGCCGTTGTGTCGTTGCTGTTGTTTTTTTTTCTTTTAATTCTTTTTATTTATTATTCTTTGGGGTTGTTGCCCTTACGACACACAGAACGACATAACTCACAACCAGAACCAGAACCATAAAGCCAGAGAACGGTTATTCTTCTTCTCCTTAGTTCACTCGGCTTTCGGCTCGGCCTTATCGCCAGAGCTAGCAGACCGACCCATGGTTCTCTTGCTGTTTTTGTTGATAAGAGACATTCTGGGGGTGTTATGATTCTGACGTTCTGCTTATGCTTCTGAGCACTAGAACTATGTAACTGTACTCGTGCTACTCGTATGCAAACAAAAGTGTATATTGTCGCTGTGTCGATGTTTCGAATGGGAAGTTTCACAGAGAAAGCCAAGAGTGAAACTTTTGGTTATGTAAATGTTTGAACGGACGAGAACGGCTTGATTGTGGGAAAAAGCTCTGACGAATTTATGTGTGTTGCGAGGTTTGCTTGTATGGGGCGTCACTTTCACTTGGGATTATACCTTCTACGATAGATAGGAAGGGAGTTGTTTTTTTATTCTTTTGACTGCAGTCATAAATGTCATAAGGGATGTGATAATAATTTTTTATTGAGGGTTGAGTTGGATATCGGAGCGTGTGTTGTGGACTTGTGGTCGCTGGTCGGTCAGTGGACTTTAGAAAAAACCAAAGGCATGTGACATAAATCACTAAACAGGTATTATGGGTGCACAGAACGAAATAGGGTGACCATATGCAATTTTGTTGAATGAACAAAAAATGTAAACAGTTTGTATATTCTTGAGAATACAAACATCAAGGCATTCTCTGAGAAGTTAAGTGATTTTTTTGAAGGATGATTAGGTTATTAATTTTCTTAGAGGCTGGTCACACCAGTTGAAAAAAATTATGTTATTAAAGAGCAACTACCAGAGGACCAATAAACTTCATATCTTTCTCATAATGGTTTTGCTAGCGACAACAGCGAAGCTTGACGCTGTGGTGTTTGGGTCGTGTACTCTATTTTGTGTGTTTTGTGATTTTCGTGTGTACAAAAAGAACATCGACCCCAAAAACCAAAACACAGATAAAATAGACAATCAGCTGACGAGCTAGTTTACTGATAACACTGTTAGTCGGTTTGCTGTCGCCCAGAGTATGCCCATGTCAGACGTGCGGTCTGGCGGACAAAGGCAACCCAGGAACCGCATTTATTAGATAAAAATGGAAAAAAATTCAAAAAACAACAAAGACGACCAACCACATAGCGCATGAACGCGTACACACATCATACAGACATGACTCTGCCATAGGCAAGTGAATTTCAAATTATAACTTATGTTCACGAGCTGTCAATGTGCGTGTTATCATGGACAAGAAAAGAAGAAAAAAAAGATCATACACGTGTCGCTTTGGAAGAACGACAACTCGACTGGTGTACCAACAAATTTGAGGATAACTAAGTTGGGGGAATAGGATTTGTGTGTGAGAACCCACACCCTCGTACGTGGGGATGATGGAGGACTTGTATGCATGTAATTTTATTGAAACTGATATCCTGCGAAAAGGGAGTCCCTAGTAACTCTGTCAAATGGGCTCTGTCAGATGGGAAAATTGTTAACATGTGGGTTGTGTTTCTGCTCCATAATGGTGTTTTTCGTTTCTAATTGAATAGATAAGGCGCACAGGCGTGTAAGGAAAGAATAAAGAGAGGAGAAAATTGTAAGGAGTGTCAGAACTCGGAACAGTTGGCGTGGAAATGTTACTTTTTGTGTATTACGGTTTTTAATTGTTCTTCGTGACAAGTGGTGGTTGGGAAATGGGGTGATAGCAAGAAAGTCTCCAAACAAATTGTGTTTTACTAAAGATGACACTAGAGTATTGCTTAGTTTTGGATTGACGTCCCTCAGTTAAAAAATAAGAATAAAAAAATAACAACAAACTAGAGAAGTTCATAATATGGTCTAGGTTCTAAAATGGTTCAAGGTTCTTAAATGGTATATTTGTGATGCCTAATTTACACGGCCTGGAATGTATTCGTCGGAATCCAAGGTCTATCTTTCCAATTAGTTTTTGGCTTCTTCTTCTTGAGGGGGAATCTCGGAAAAAGGTTAAAACAACTCAGAAGAAGGTAAAACAGCCACTGCCTCAAAGTGTAGGGGATTCTCGGAAAGAGGTAAATTAGCCGCTGCCTCAAAGTGAGGGGGATTCTTGAAAGGAGCTTAAATATCCTAAAACCCAGCCTCAAGGTGAGGGGGAATCTTAGAAGGAGGGAAAAAACAAAAAGTAATGTTCGGTCAAAATTAGGAACAATCTTTATTGCCCTAAGCACCATAACTCGTTGCTTATTAACTTGTAGCGGTGGGAGAACTACTGCCTTTGTAGGAATGAGTTGCTTGATTTTCATACTTGATTTCAATTCTACTTGGCAACTTTTCTGTAACAACAGCAAGTGAATTATAAAAAGACAGAAAAACTTAAATGCTCAAAATATGTGTATTCATGTTGTTATCTTTGCTGACGTCACCTGCTTATGTTTTGAGGTGATTTATAGCCTGGGTGGAACGGTTGCTCTTCGTTTTATAGTCTGGGTGCGCGCAGTCCATTTTTTTTATTCATTTTTGATGTCTGGTTGGTCGGGCTAGTAGGGTGCGAAGTGTATATAACGCTTCGTTACATATTCAAAATTCAAACAAGATTAAAGGGTGAACAACATTTCCCTCCAATCACGTAATTGATAACAATTTCTACAGGATGCAACCTTCATTTGCACAAAAAGCCCATTAGCGTCTATTCTCATTGCATGTACTTCCATCCATCTTCAAGCTCAAACTTTTTAAACTCAGACCCCATCAATAAGAACTTTTCGCAGATACCTGATGAAAATTGAAAAGCAAAAAAGGATTCGAAATTCCTTCATGAATAATGCATCGCATTTCTCTCACCACCCCCGAAAAAATCGCGTTGTCATTCAGAGACTAAAAGATCCCCTTCTGATTCCGGTTACTTTTCCATAATGATTCCCACGTTTCAGACGGTGTTATCCTCCATTGAGCTCCCTCAAACGAGAATCCAGAAAGAAAAAATCGGAAAATATGCAAAAATAGAGAAAAAAAAGTCTCCAAAGTGTGATTAACAGGAACAAAACCATTGAACAGTGCAACAAAACGTAGCGCCGTCATCGTCATTGCCGCCCCCTACCTTTGCCATTCTCGTGACTGCCCTGCCCTCTGCTGTCGTCCTTTTGACTTCGAACGGAACCTATGCCAAGCGACGAACCAACAAACAAAAAAGCAAAAAACCCGAGACAGCATCTCAACAAACGAGAGACAAAAAAAGTCATATATAAAGAAGTCTGCACCCCCTTGCCCGGCAACACGGTTTCCGAGCTGCAACATCCATATATAAAAATATTGCCAGTGCGCCAAACTATAGGTTTTGGATTCTTTCATTAGTTTTCTTTTATTTTTTTTCTTCTCCACACCATTCGGCTGGTTCGGAGAGATGTACACCCATCTACGTCATCGGTTATGCAGTTCAACTTTGAAATTATTTATTAAAATGCATGCACATTCAGATACGAATGCATCACTTGAACAATCATCTCTCCATAGCTCAAGATATATGCAAATGCAAACGGTCCGAGAAAAGTACGTCTCAGACGAACCAGCAACAGCAGCAGCCGCCACTGCCACCACCCCACCTGGGTTCATGCCCACAGAGAGCATGAACGTTGCACATTCCTACATGCAGTCGGAGTTCACAATGCACCGCATGCACTGTTTCAACCCCCTCTCAGCATCCCATCCCTATTGCCGTCGTTGTCGTCGTCGTTTCGTCAGCAACAGAAGCTGCAGCAACAACAACTGTTTCTACGAAGAACGAATTAAAAGCTAACAAGAACAAAAAAAAAGTCAGAACATAGATTCATAGCAAGCACATAAAACAATCCCACATCAAGCGGTTGTGTTCTTGTACATAAAACAACAAGAAGGCACGAGAATATGTGCCAATGGCCTCAGCGACACCGGCAAACAGGCTCGATAACTATTTACTATATGTACTCGGTACTCGTCCAACATGTATCTATGCTGTGTGGTGGTGTTTCGCCCAGTTTATTCGCCTTCCGTTCCGTTCGTGTATAACCCTATCGTCTCCGTTATTCCTCTTTGCTTTGAAGCTCTCAGATGAGAGAAATATGTTGGAGTCACCGCGCTCAACCCTTGAAATCCCCTTAATTTACGGTATAGCACGGCATGGGGCTATTTGTGAGACGAAATAGGTACAACATTTATGCTCTTTAATGTAAGGGGAATATGCTCCATCAGCTTGAAAGGGAGATTCTCTTTGGATTTAGCCTTCAGTGTCTCTTTTAGTTTTTGAACACTTGGGTGAGCAGAGAAGCTTTGAAAAGAGTTTGTGGGAGGATAGAAGAAATTGCATCATTGTTATGATTATTTGAAAGAAAGATATTCACTTGTTAGCTGAACTTGAAGAAAATGTCTAGATAACGAGCTTCTGGTGTCAGTTTGAGTTGCGACAATTGCGTCAATGACAATTTTTTTCTATAGAGCTTAATGTGAAAAAGGAAAGTGATATACGTGGTATAAGCACTACCATAGAAGGGTAATTCTATCCCTTGAATCAAATATGATACATTGAATTTTTGAAGGAGAAATATGAAAAGTATTTTGCATTACCATACAAATGTATTCTTTTGAATATTTCCTCGTCATAAATTGTGGTCAAACATGATTCATGGACATTTTAAGTGGCTATACCCACCAAATTGCAATTTGCAACCATCGGATTCTGTTTTCATAGTACCTACGTATGTCGTTTACCCATTATTAAAGGCTTTTGTTCTTGATTCGAATATGATTCATGGATGGTATGTATCAAATGTGATTCATACAAAGTGTCATTGATATCTTTTTCTTCTTTTCATAGCATCTATACTTAACCGGATCCCAATCCATCAAGGATCTCATGCATGTCTGAGATACTGCAGCCTTCCATCTGCAGTCACTTGGTTCTTGTATCGTAGGTTTCGGTCTTCCTTGTCGTCTCGAACTTGGGGGTTGCAATGAGAAGACTTTCCTGGCTGGAGCGTTGTCCTTTATTCGCTCGATGTGACTGAGCCAATGTAGTCGTCTTTTCTTTGCTTCCTGGACTACAACCACATCTTGGTACAGCTCGTACAGTTCACGGTTGAACCTTCTTCTCCATTCGTCATCGTCGCATCGTCGGCGAAGAATTTATCGAAAGTGCCCAATATCAATTCCCCTTTTTTATTTATCGTCCAAAACTCGGCGCCGTAGAGTAGGACTGCTAAAATCAAAGTTTTGTATAGTAGTCAGTTTGTCTTACGAGTGAAACTCCTCACCAACCCAAATTTTTTGCCAAACTGAAGTTTAAGCGGTTCGCTAGGGTAATTCTTCGTCGGATCTCCACTAAGATGTTGTTTATGGGTTTGATGTTTGTTCCGAGGTAGGTGAACTCCTTAACTACCTCGAAATTGCTGCTACCAACAGTGACGTGTTGTCTTAGGCGGTGGACAGATGTTCTATTGTTTGTTGATAACATGTTCTTTGGTTTTGTCCTCGTTCACTTCAAGACCAAAGAGTTTCGCCTGTTCTTCAATCGCTGTGAAGGCCTCAGTGTCTCGGTATGTATCAAATGTGATTCATGCAAAGTGATATTGATATCTTCTTTCTTCAACAAAAAATGGACGCTGTGGATGTATTGCCGCATCTTTCAAAGAGAACACAGAACTATTTCTTTTTAACATGAATCAACTATGATTCACGGCGATGTGCCGTATTTTCTTTGAATAGTTAACTTCCTTATTTTTGAAGTTATTTCAAACTTTTAAATGAAATCTATGAAATCACTTCTTAACCGAACACCAAAAATTTCTAACATGACAACCACAAAAGATTTAACCCCATTGTTTTATCAAAGAAAACTTTGTACACTTCCAATTCAATGATAGTCCTATATCCTACCACAAGAGTCTAAACAATGCAAATTTGATCGAAATCGATTCAATAATTCTTGAGCTATTCAGTTACTTGAACTATTAAACTAAATAAAAGAAATTAAATGAAAGGTATGTTTTTTTTTCGTTAGGAACACGAATCATTCGTAGAATTGATGATTTTTTCATTGGAACGACGATCCTTTCATGGAATTTATAATAACCGTTTTTCCTTATTCAAGTATCCCCGTAGCAAACATATCATTAAAAAATATGTCTTCGTTAAGAACAGGAATCATTCGTAAAATTGATGATTTCATTCATTAGGACCGTGAACCTTTCGAGGGATTCATAATAACTCTCTTCTTGATTTTTCCTTGGAAGACATATCTGCATTGTATTGATAAATTTAACTCAGTTCTGAGTGAAATCAATGAATTCAAAGTTTATTACGTTTGAATTCCTATCCCATCTAGAGTTAAGAATTTTTTAAAATCGAGTTCCTGTCAACAGCTTCCAAATTGAACATTGAAGTGACCTTATGAGCATTTTAGCTCAAATCCAATTGACAAAATGGTAAATTCTTGAAAAACAAAGAAATTAATTAAAAATGTTACGTATACGCCATAGTGACTATTCGATCTATTCTTTTGTGTATGTTACAGAACTGAAAGTTCAAGCTGCCCCCAAGGATTATTAAATCCCTTTTTTGCTCAAATTTAATCTCAAAGAGTGTTCCCATAAAAAACCGATAAAAATCTATCATCCTCAGACCGAAAACAATCAACAACCGAAAGAGAAAACAAACTTGCAAATGCATCTTAAGGCATCAAAGAGCACCAACAAATGCATCATTTATATACTTTTGCTTCTTCTCCGTTTCCATATTTCATCTCTGCATTCATATCACAAGAATGACGTTGTCGGTCAGTAATCTGCAATATATAGGAAGTGAAATGTTATTTTCTCTTTTTCCTTGAATCAAACAAACAAAAACATTCCGTTCAACGAATCCTGCTCTCTCTTGCTCTTTTACAATTACAATCGCATTCATTCACCAAAAAGCCAAGCTCCCTTAAATCAAAGAGAAATTTTTGGGCATGTTGAGTGGGAGGTGATTGTTTTTTTTTTTTTGCCCGAAAATAAATCTTCGTATTTGGAATGGAATTTTGAAAAAAAGGCCTACACTCTTAAAATGAGGAAAACTATATAAACTTTGATGGGATTTTGATGTTTGTTCTGAGAGGTATTTTGGGAGGCGAAAATAATAAAAATCCATCGGATACAATGAATAAAAATGCGAAAAAGAGCCATACGTCTTCGATCGGCTCGGCAACGCGGCGTGTGGCTGCTGCTTCTGACTCTGACTCTGTGGGCACAAACGATAGCTACAGTGTGTATGAAAGTTTTTGTGCTCTGTGGGAAGAACATAAGCAAAATCGCCCGGTTCGGATAGATGGGCTTTAGAGTGTTTAGTTGATTCTTGGAGACTAGGCTCTGGCTCAGCGTTCAGTCAGAGCGCATAACGATTTTGAGGCGCTCTTAAAATTAAAATCCAAAAAAAAGTTGCTATTCGTGAGGTTCGGTTGGTTCGTCATTTTCGCTGTCGGTAGGTCGGTCGTTTTGGTCCTCCGTTCGTAGCGACGACGTCGTCGGTCGTTCGGTTATATTTCTTTCTTTCGCTTCATTGGTGGTTTCTTGATTCATCCGCAAAAAGTTCGTTCTTTATTTTGTCAATGTTTAGTTGTTAAATAAATTCTCTCGTGAAACGAATACCTCCTCTCGTGGCTGTGTGATTTCTTTCGTTCGTTCTTGCAAATTTTAACAATCGAAGTAGATTTTTGAAAAATTAAAAAAAGTATCTCAAAGATAAAAAAAACGAAAAACAGCAATACCGTCGGCTTAAGAAGTGCATCGGCTGCAAGCAAAAGATATCAGTATTATGTCAGTTTAAGGATACAAAAATTCAATATTTTTTTGAGTTTATCTAACATCGAGATCTGTCAAAAATTATATGCACCAAAATTATATAATAACAATTTTGTGTGTGAGTGTGTTTGTGAGTTTGCAGTGTGCTTCTTGCAACGTGCAGTGCAGCAATTCCCCAAGTGTCCATTATCATTAGTTCGAAATCCCTTCGTCTGCCAAAAAGCATCCCCCAGTTGCCGAAATGTTTCAATTTGCAATTATCACAAAAAAACCATTTTGCAAAACATTTTTTTTGTTAAACTATTATTTTGTGTATTTTGTGCTATAAGTAAAGTTCATTGACACTTTCTCCGCCGTCATGACGGTTCTGACGGTTTTATATTTATACAGAGATAGAAAGAACACACATTCTGTCTCTATGGTGTATGAAATAACCCAGCAAAAAAAAATACAAAAAAACAACAACAACAACAACGAAATTGAAATTGAAAGAATACAAAAAAACAAGACACTACATAAAAGGGGAAAAATTATAAAATATAGCTACATTTTGAGTACGCTCTCCTTCTCTCATTTTTGTGGTTTTTAGTTCTCTTTGCGAACAGTGGACTTTTGAATTTTATTAGTTTTAAAGTTTTTATAGTTTTAAATGATTTTCTGATGAATTTTTGTTTTCAAGAAGATTTTTCTCTTCCAAAACTATCTCTTTTGTGTTGGTCTCTTTGGCTGGTGGGTTGATAATGATGATAAAGAGGATGGAGAAAATAGTTCGTTTTCTAACTATCGCCATGCCATTAGATACAGTTGTATCTTTTATGTACTATTTTTTGTTCTCTTTAATGATTTTTGTCCCGTTTGTTTTATTAGTTTTTGTATTTTAAACTCCTCCATGGGGAGCCTAAACGGCCATATCTGACAGATAATGCTTCCGTTTTGGGAGGTTTTCTTTTTTTGTGCACACATACATTTGGAACTGTTTTATCAGAGGGACTTAGGAAACATAAAGCAGTCGGGAAGTTTTCACGTCTATTAAACATTAAGGACTTGCACATGTGTGAATGAGGGGTTTTCAGGTGGTGTTTACCTGTTAAAAATGATTTTTAAAGTCAATTGATTTCAGACAGACTAAAAAGTTTAATAAAAGCCTTTAAATGGCGCCCAACAAAGCTGGGCCAAATTCCTGTTCATATCTTAATACAAAGTTGAAGTCCTTAGCCATAGAAAATGAACAGTCAACTTTCTGAGCGAATATGTCACTAATTACGAAGAAATAACCGCATTTCAAAAGGGGGAGGGGGGTTCGTCGAAACGAAGGACAGAAAAATAGACCAAAGAGTGTTTCCACGAAAGGCAGTTCGCCTCCAATTCAACGATGTCCGAGAGTGTCATGTCTCCCCCTGTTCTTGAGCGCGTCAATGATTCCATGGGACAAATCTTCTCTCGCACTCGTGCTATCGCGAGAGTCCTAAAAGATCTCAACATACATAAATCCACTGGTCCGGATGGTATCCCCGCTATTATTCTGAAGAAGTGTTCTTCCACGCTGGCAAAACCTTCTCGTAAGCTTTTCCATCTATTCTATTCTTCTGGGCTCGTTCCAAGCAGTTGGAAAAGAGCATTTGTCCAGCCAATTCTAAAAAAAGGCGAATTTTCTTCTCCCTCCAATTATCATGCGATTGCACTTACGTCCCTTCTTTTTAAGGTCATGGAAACGCTGATAAACTATCAGCTCAAGAAATATCTCGAAGACTGAAAGCTTCTTAATGACCATTGACCAGCAGAACGGCTTTTGCAGCAACAGGTCCACTGGTGATCTGATGGGTTATCAAAGTAAGATTGTTGCGCTTGATATATCAAAGGAATTTGATAGAGTTTGGCACCAGGCTCTCTAATCGAAAATGCGTGTTTTGAGTATCGATGAATCCCTTCTTTGTTGGATTAGAAACTTTCTTTCGAGTCGTTCAATACAAGTTGTATTGGACGGATTCAAGTCTGAAACCAACAATATATTTGCTGGTGTGCCCCAGGGCTGGTGGCTGGCTGCTGGTGTGCCCCCCGTTTTGTCTCCGACCCTCTTTTTCATCTTTATAAATTATCTCTTGTCTGTTAGTTCTAATCCAATCAATTGTTTCGCTGACGATAGCACCTTTAGCTTTTCTTATTCGTTCCCAGTCTCACAACCCTCCTTTTTGGATGTAGAACTGCAACGGCAAAACTAAGCTAATTAAAGTTTGACTAAAACAGCATTGCACAATGGGGAATTAAAAACCGCGTAGAGTTTAATGCATCGAAAACCCAATGCTGTCTTGTATCGTTAAAGCGAGATATACCCACCTTGCTACTGTTCATGAGTGGCACTTGCATCAAAGAGACCAACATCTCGAGATTCTCGGTATGTGCATCACCGACCACCACTTGTGGAACAAGCACATATGCGATGTCGCCAAAAATACCGCAAGATGTTTGGAGAAATTCTTCTCCCCGTCTGATCTGGCTTCTATCTATAAAACTTATATTCGTCCAAAGCTTGAGTAATCTTTGGATGGTATTTAAAAAAGAGCCCTTAGAATGATCGATGATAGAGACATCACTGCGTCATTCTCTTCCTTAAATCACCGTCGCGTCGTAATGTTTCATGTCTCTCTCTGTTTTATCGCTATGTCTACGGTAAAAACTCTAGGGAAATAGCCTGTTGCATTCCTCCCACCAAACAATTCGCCCGTAATACTCGCGCTTCTAGGAATGCCGATCAATTTACCCTTGAGCCCAACTTCGGACGTACTCTCAAGAATAGAGAATCATTCTTTAGCCGTAGAACCCGAATGTGGAACTCTCTTCTACACTCTGTATTTCCCAATGTTCAATGTACAATGTTCAAAAATTCAAGACCAATGTACACCGAAACCTCCTTTCCAAACCCTACCTTCTTCTCTAAAGCACTCAGTATGTCTCTGGCATAATAAAAACCCATTACTTCATTGAAGAAAACTTAAAACACTTCAATCCAGTGACAATCCCATCACAAGAGACTAAAGAATACATAGATATACAAATTTCATAAAAATCGGTCCAGTCATTCTTGAGATATTCATTTACTTCTTTGAAATTTGTTTAAAAATAATCGTATAGTCAAAAATTAAATAAAAATATTTTGTTCGTTAGCAACACGAATCATTCGTAGAATTGATGGATGTTTCATTAGGACGACCAACCTTTCATGGAATTTATAATTACATTTTTCCTTATTTAAGTATTCCCGTAGCAAACAAAACATTAAACAAATACGTTTCCTTTAGGAACACGAGTCATTCGTAACATTGATGATTTCATTCATTAGGACCGTGAACCTTTCGTGGGATTCATAATAACTTTTTTATGATTTTCCTTTGGAAGACAAATCTGCATTGTATTGATAAATTTAGTTCAGTTCTGAGTGAATTCTATGAAAATCACTTCTTAACCGAACAACAAAAACTTCGGATATGAAAACCCTAAAAAAACGAAAACCATTTAACCTCATTATTTCCAAGAAATGTGTACAACGTACAAGCCACCTCCTACAAATTTCACATATTCAATGCTACAAAAAAAATCTTGGATCAGCAAAAATTCGAGTCAAAGGTTCATCACCCGTACTATTCACAATTATTTAATTTATTAATTGTTTCAATTGATTCGTCAGCTGTTGGGAGTCCAAACTGATTTCCCCATACCTACCGAGTCCCTTTAACAAAAACAAAAATCAAGCTGATCAAGCTTAAAACTTCATACCCCAAAAACTGGTCGGTTCTTGACCTCATCTAATTTGTCAATAAAAGAAGTGAGCAGCGGGTGGAAGGGAATTCTCAAAACGAACTCTGAAAGCAATTAAAATAATTTTCGATTTTTGATTATGCCAGCGAAATTCAAAACCATATCGCCGCAATATTTACTACCAAGACAATTTCAATTGGAGCCACCAATGCTCAAGGGACTCCAGTTGAAGTTGTCCGTCCAGCAGCGTTGAAGTCAGGTTGCCAAAAAAAAAAAATCACCGTCGGTAGATTCAATTGAAATGACGTTGTCGTTGTTGTTTTCTTGTTGATTGATGGTATGATTCCTTAAATCATTTTTGCTCCTCTTTTTTTTTTGTGGATGCTCTCGGATCTTGTTGTCATTTCTTAAAACAAAACAAAAAATATGTGAAACAAAAAATTCCAGTGCGAACGGAATAAGCCATAAAAATGTGGATTTTAAAAGTGTTAACAAGAACTGTGTATCCAACTTAATTTCAATTTAATCTTAAACAAAACCAAAATATACTCCCAAAATAGTGAAAACAATACGAAAAGTACTAGAATGTGATGGATACAGATTTTACTGAATTTTTCAATCAAAACTGGTCGTCGTCAACGTCATCGTCGTCACACCCGCAGCCCTTAAGTGGGCCAAATCTAATTCACGCCGCCAGCAATGGTATAAAAATTGAACCTTCATCGTCGTCATCATCATCGTTCATCGATCATCCCAGTCATCATAATCATTCACATCATCATCATAGTCATCATCTGCATCAACAGCTCACTGGTCATTACTCATCATCGGCAACATCAAATTCAGCCCTGATCCTGCAACATCATCAGCAACAGCAACATCAACACAACCATCATCATCATAATTCGCATCATCAGCATCAGCAACAAAATGCAACACGTGCCTTGTTCGATTCGCCGCAATTCGGTCGAACGACGACCAACAATAATTGCTCTTCGACCAACGGAATTACCTCGACCCAACAACAGCAGCGGCCAACGGCCCTGGACGTGAAGGCAGTCGCTGCAGCGTCATCATCAACACCGGTGAATCACAAGAATTCGCCGATGTCACCGGTTTCAAGTAGTGCTGCAGCAGCAGCTGCCGCTGCACTTCGCCTGCCACTGGATACGACGATCTCGAGAAACTGCAGCAGTAATATGCATCATGCGTTGCACTCGCAACACGGCAGCAATCATCATTCGTCGCCACAACAGCAGGCGAATCATCATCACCAACAGCAGCAACATCCGCAGTCACAAAACATTCATCATCATCCGCAGCAGCATCATGCAGCATCCGGATCGCTTGTTGCAGCAGCGGTGATGCATCAGCAACACCCGCATCAGCACCACAGCCACCACCACCTGCCTCACCACCATCATCATCATCATCCTCATCCGCATAGTCTGCATGCTGGATTTTTCGGCAACGCATGCGGTAGCGGTGGGTCATGCTGTAGTTCGGCAGCAATAAGTAGTACAGCCGGCACAGCAGCGAGTAGCAGTTGCAACGGAAGTAACAATAATAACAACAATTGCGGGACCAGCTGCAGCAGCAATAGCTCGTGCAGCAACAAGGCTCTGTGTCCGGCTTTTTCGGACTCTGTTGACAGTACAACACCTCCGCCGCCTGCCTCTAGTTCGTCGTCTTCCTTGTTTATAAGTAGTAATGCGATTGATCATGAAAAAAAGACTGCGAATTCGATAAGAGGTAAGATATTTTAATACACCCTTTAGGCCGCTCTGTATTTTTTGAACTTCTAAACACTTTTTTTTCAAGAGAACTCTGAACATATACGAATTTCATCAATTTCGGTCCAGTTGTTCTTAACCTATTCATTGACTTGTTTTTAAATATTTTAAAAATTAATTCTGTAATCAAAATTTCAATATCTAAAATTACGTGTTTTCGTTTGGACCACGAATCATTAGTAGAATTGATGATTTCATTCATTAGGATGACGAATCTTTCGTTATTTTCATGATAAACTCTTCTTTAAATTAAGTATCCACACAAAAAAGAAAGAATCTTTCATTGAATTAATGATTTTATTCATTAGAACAACGAATTTTTCGTGAAACTGATGATTTCGTTCATCATCAAACTCAACAAAATAGCGCTGCTCCTAAGACATCCACAACCAAATGAAAAAAACGAATCTTTCATTGAATTTATGAATTAATTCATTAGAATAACGAATTTTTCGTGAAACTGATGTTTTCCTCATCACCAAATTCACTAGAATAGCGTTTTTCCTAAGATCTCCACAGCAAAGAGAAAAAACGAATCTTTTATTGAATTTATGATTTTATTCATTAGAACAACGAATTTTCCGTGAAACTAATGAATTCGTTCATCAATTTGACTAAAATAGCGCTGTTCCTGAGATCTCCACTTCCTAGCAGCAAAAATCATAAAAAACCTCATTCAATTGTTTACCCTTAAGCCGAATGACAGATTGCATTGTTGTCATTTGCTAAACACTCAATTCACTCATCTGAAAATCGTTGCACATTTTTTTCGTGTACAGTGATTCGCGTGTATAGCCCAACAATTACAAGCAATCCACGAGTCTTTAACCTCATTTCGTAATAACGTGTGTTCCCAACTCATAATGACAATAAAACATATTTAACCAGATACCAGAGTTCGAGTAATGACACACAGAAGAATTGTACAGAATTTAATTCAACAACTCAAATCCGTAAGAATATGCAAAAGACAACGACTTTGACTTCTTCTTCGGGAAAAACAAAAAAACCGAGGAAAAGAAAAGAAAAATGACAACAGCAGAAAATAAGTGCTTTTGTAATTTACAATAAATGTTGTAAGGCCCCATGTTCCAGGTTCCATATTTTTTGTTGTTTTTGTTGTGTGTGTGCACAGAGGTCACAACAGAATGAAAATAAATAAACTAAATGTATGACGCTGGTAGTCTGGGGGGTAGAGTTGTGAATCGTTTTCTATAGAAATATTTGAAAGAGGTTACGTTTTGAGTTTTTGATCTTTTTCACTTTGGGGTGACCATACGAAATTTTCTTCAAATTCAATTTCTCAAAAATTTTTAGGACAGATCGATCGATCCTCATCTGCTTAAAAGAGCTTATGTTCTCTCAAGAACCAAAACACAACACACACTTCCGTACTATAAATTTATCTCATGCAACTTAAGCTGCACTGCGAGTAAACATTAAAAAATATTTCGTTTTTATTTATCTTCACGAATGTAGATGATTTTTGTGAACCGAAAAAGTCATCAACCCCGAAATTCTCTTCTCTCTGGGGCTTCGTCGTCGTGCGTCGGTTCCAAGAGGAACAATTCTTTCTTGCTTACTACTTTAAAGTACTTAAAGACACGTGGCCTTTCATTCAAGTTGAATTTAGGTTGCCAAGTGATTCCCGACTCTGCATTCATGCTTCTGAAGGAATTCCTTAATTCAACGACCACAGGTGGTGGTTTGTTTCTTTCGCCAGTGTCAGCTTATTTAAATTTCAATTGATTTGCAAACGATCGATCAAAATATATTTTTTATTTCAATTGCAATAATTTTCGAAATGATTCATCCGGTTGTGGGGCTCAGTGGTGTTCGAGAAACCGATGGAAAAGTGTAGGGCATTTGAATACGACGACGATGATTGTTGAGTTTGTAATTTTGTTTGCATTTTGAATGTCATTGCACCCACTTGAGTGAATTTGATTGCATTTTTATAAGAAATGCAGAATAAAGTCACGTTCAGTAAATATGATGAAATTATGCATTTAACAATGTGTGGTTTTTATTTCTTCCAGCTTGTGCTGGGGTTTTTCATTTTGATGATGTTGGAAGTTGTGGAACTTTCGAAATTTAAGCTTTCGGAGTGTATTGCTGATTTTCTACTAGAAAAAATAGTTGAACCGCAATACCATTCCAATAAATTGATTTTGAATGGTTCTGACAAGTTCAATGTCACGTCTATGTAACGGACGAAGAACACTTACTCAAGGTTGACTTTACGTGCTGATGCAAGAAACGTAATATCAAGTTGAGTGATTTCATACTTACTGGTACCCATTGGAGATTATTTTGGAATAATATTTTTGTTGATTTACTTACTTTCTTACTTACTTAACCTGGCGCTACAGTCAGCTGTGGACTTGGGCATCAACCAATAGTCTCCGCCATCCAGCTCGGTCCCTAGCTTGCTGTCTCCAGTTTTGCACTCCAGGTTGGTTGAGGTCCTCTTCTACATGTGTGCACCACCTGAGTCGCGATCTTCCTCTCCTTCTACGTCCATCGAAAATTGTGTCGAAGGCTTTCCGGGCCGGAGCATTGGCGTCCATCCGCTCTAAATGGCCAAGCCATCTGAGTCTATGGACCTTAATCGTTCTGGCTTTTGTCCAACCCGTAAAGTTCGCTGTTGTATCTTTTTTTCCATTCCCCATCAATGCAAAGATGGCCCGAAGAACTTTCCTCTCGAAACGGCCTAAGGCAATTCATCCGATCTTGTCAAGGTCCATGCTTCTGTACTATACAGCAGGACTGGGATGATGAGGGTGCTTTACAGTTTTACCTTAGTTGCTTGAGAGAGGGCTTTTCCAATCAATTGCTTTCTTAGCCCGAAGAAACAGCGATTAGCAAGTGTTATTCTTCGTCTAACGACGTTCTGTCCGAGCCGTCGGTGTTGGGTGTCGTTCCTCGAAGACAGCATAGGTATACTTCGTTTTACCCTCATTCACCGCTAAACCCATTTTTGCCGCTTCTGTCTCAATTCTCACAAAGGCGCCAATGACATCACGCTGCGTTCTTCCCATTATAATGAATATCATCGCCCGCGCCGTACGCGAGAAGTGGAACAGACTTTTGGAAGATAGTGCCTCTGGTGTTGACGGTGGAGTTTTGCACTATCTTCTCAAGAACGATGTTAAAGAAATCGCATGACAGTGTATCGCCTTGTCTGAATCCTTTTTTGACTCCGAAAGATTCAGTAAGCTCGATGCCAACCTTGATGGCGCAGCATGAGTTCTCCATAGTCATTTTGCACTGGCGAAAGAGCTTGCCAAAAATAGACATAGCTTTATACAGTTCTTCTCTGTAGATGCTGTCATACGCGGCCTTAAAATCGATGAAAAGTGGTGATGGGTATCGATTTGGAGCTCAAAGGTTTTTTCCAGGATCTGCCGCAAAGTGAAAATTTGGTCGATGGTTGACTTTCCTGGTCTAAGGCCACATTCATAAGGACCAATCAGATTGTTGACGAAAGGCTTCAGACGTTCACATATTACGGCAGAGAGGATCTTGTAGGCGATGTTAAGTAGGGTGGTTCCTCTGTAGTTGGCGCAGCTTAGAGGATCTCCCTTTTTCAGGATCAGGCAAACTATGCTGATGATTTGGTGCATGCTCCTATGTAGATCGTCGTCTGCTGTTTTGAACAGCTCTGCAGATAGACCATATGCTCCAGCGGCTTTGTTGGATTTCAGCCGTCAATTCAATTCAATTCCATTGAATCAATTGAAAGCTTGGATGGGTTATGAACACTTTGCACATTGAAAGATCTTTTTTTCCTTACCAATTTGGTGATATTTGTAGGTACCTACTGATTACTTAATCGCTAAATATGCACGAAGTACCGCAGGGTTGACAATTTGGACCACTTCTTTTTCTATGTATTTTCTCATTATTTTTAACTTTATAAGAAATCCGTACTTCCATACATCACTGTTTAATTCATTAAAAAATAAACGCACAAAGGAGTTCCACAAGGCTCCATTCTAGGGCCTGATCTTTTTTTTAAATTGATTTTGATTACTTTCAGGTACTCTTAATGATAAAGTTCCTTTCAAGCTTCAAAAACACTTTTTCTTTTGATCAGAAATCAATTCATTCCTGTTTGCCTTTTCAAGCGAACCAAAATATCATTCCCCTAAATACCCACATCATGACGCCATTTTCGATTTATTTTCGGAACTCCTTTTACCAAAAGTTATTAACCTCAAAAAAACATAAAGCATTCCAGATTGCCCCGCAAAAAAGCCATCCGATCATATCACCTAATTACTTTTCCTTAAAAAAAAGGCATTAAATCATAATTGAAAAGTTTTCAATCTCGCGTTAAAGATCGCTGCCCACTCATCCACAAATATCTGTAAAGTCGCTACACCCTCACATATTTAAAGAGAGAGGAGGTTTCTCTTTTACCTCATTTAAGCCAAGAGAATTTCAAAAGCAACGTCTCTTAATCTTGAGACCATCTCAATCACGATTAATGCGATATTACTTCATAGCTAATTTATTTTTCTTGCGCGCAATTTTTCACTCTAACCCTTCCTCAACCCCTTTCAGCTATCGGATAGACAGAGCAACCTAGTGGGAGGGAAGGGCGACGCATCCCGCCAATATGTATACACAATCGTTAGGTTATTGACTTTTTGAACCACATTTCGCATGATCGTTTACACATTCTCAAGAACTCGATCAGCAGATACAAACGAGAGAGCCAGATACGCGCAAATATGATTACGATGTACGACGAGCGACGTTTACGCTTCGTCGCTGCTGTTTTCCATTTCGTTCTGTATCGTTTAGGAAGCGATGGCTGCTGAGTGTTGATCGAACAAGTACGGGCACCCCGAGCGATCATCATCATCATCGCCGCACAGTGTGAAATTTCGCTCATCTAGCGGAATAAAATTAATAGCGCTTACAAATTAAATTTTTTTTAGTGATTCTTTCGCAAGATTCAACAAATATTTTCAGAGAATGATATTTAACAAGAACTATTTATTAAAACAGCCAAATTTTTAATTTGCAGAGATCGGAATGTACATGTTTTTTGCCTAGATTAGACCCATACCAAAGAGTGAATTAAGGTTGTAATTTTTTTTCTTCTTTTAAATTTTATGTATCAGATTCATAACAAATATGTACAAAAATAAGTTAAACTTCAATTTTTTTACATATCGACACACGTTTTTGACTTAAAGACCTCTAAACTCACGTGTTTTTTGCATTTTGCAGACCTTTACTAAAAATAAAATTTTTCTTCCCAAACAGTTTTTTGTTTAGTTTTCATAATGAATATGTATTAAAATATAACTGAATTACAAAGATTTGTATAGTTACCAAATTTTGGAACAAACGGCCCTGTACAAGTGCATATTTAGTGCACATACAAAGGTCCAGTTTGTACAGATAAAAAATTCTGACCAAAAATCCTGCTGTTTCTTTTTTGTTTAGATTTGTAAAAAATAATAACATATAAAAACACAATAATAGACAACACTTAATAACATTTTTAACAAAAATTTACTCCGAATTCCTCAAGCAGCTTACATTTCGAATTGAAATTCTAATACTAGGGACTTTGAGGCTGATTTTTTGATTATTCCCGTGTATCTCCATTTTGGCTTAACCGATTTCGTTAAAATTTTGCACAATTATACTTAACATTATCCTCAGTGATATTTCATTCCAAGATATTATTCAAAATATATTCCTCAGTAACAAAAAAATCGGAAAAGAGATCAATTTTTGTAGTACCTTTTGGGTTTATAACACATTTTTCTAGATTTCTCAAAAACGGCTCAGCCAATTTTTTGAAAATTTCGTCAGCACGTTAATATGCAATGTCTTAATAATGTTGCATACCAAAAAAATTGATAAGTGTTTTAATTTCCCCGATTATTTTATAAGGAGTGGATTCTGTAGCTCTGCTCCCATTTTTGTTTTATAGTGCCCACTAGTCTACGAACAAACATTCCAATTCTCGGCAGGGGCCTTCAATTCAATTTGCTGCAGCAATGCACTCGTAAACTTTTCTAAATTTCTCGGTTTTTGGAGCTTGGTGGCAAATTTCGAAAACGGTCATCCTATACATTTTTCTGCAATTGGAAAATATTTGTATGGGGGCTGCAAAAGGTTGCAAGAAATTACCTTTGATTTTTGTTGAGAAAAGCTTGCAGAATAAATATGTGTAAAATTTATCGCGGGGACGCGAAGGTATATGTAAAAAAATTACATCCAAAGTTGAAAAATATGATTTTTTTGACTGTCTTAAAAAAATTCATTTTAAAAATATAAAAATAAAATCTTAATTCGTAAAACTCACTCCAAACTGTTCTGCAAGCTTCAAAATGTAAAAAGAAAAAGTAACTTTGTTAATCGGACCACGCAATTAGAAACTGCAAAACTGAGCCTATCGGCTATGTGATGACTTCAGTTTTTTGTTTAGCATAATGTCTCACTTTGACAACTTACCATACAAAACCAAACCGCTATAAAAATCTCTCACCATCAAAAATAATTTCATTGTTATATTGAGAACTGGTAAAAATTGGTATTACACTTGATAACTCAACTTTATTTTTTCATTAAGTTCCGCCAGATAGTGAAAATTTTACACTGTGCGCCGTCGATCTTTGTGATCATTCTGCGAAATGGGGGAGGTGGTTGGTTTGTTTGGTTTTCAGTTGGTATATTGAACTCGTGGTCAGCATCTTATGAATCGTTTGTATTATTGTCTAGAGAGCTAGATGCATGATGCAGGGAAGCGCTTCCATGTTGACTTAGTCTGGTTGCAGTTCTGTTTGTCTCTTTTTGTTAATTCGGAAAAATGATGTTTAACGTTGTTTTCTTGGTAGTTTATTTGCAATCGTTGCGATGTGCTGAAATAAAAGTCGAGGGATATTTATGTTTTCCAGAAAGACATTAGGGAAATTGCTGGGCGGGAAGAATGTGTAAACATTGATCTTTCAAGTAGGACGTAAGACTCCATTGAATTTTATGGGTTATGGAGCTATTTCCGCATACCTGGCAATCAAATTTGAGCGCACAGTGCGTGGACTAAGCATTCATATTGGTTAGGGCAAGCGGTCCCCCTTGCTGTCGCTCTTAAACAAATCCAAATTCATTGCTTTTTAAACTTCTCGCATAAATTTAAGTTTAATTTCAATCAACCTACATGAGCTGGTTCATCGAACCGCACTATTGATTTGGACATTCCTTCGCCAAAGCCAAAGTCAATGACTCTCGAGCGAGAAACTTTTGCATAAAATAAGGTCAAACATGCAAAAGCCAACAACAAGGACTACTTGGACTTGGACACGCAAAAAGCAAAAACCTAGACCCGTTTTCTGCCTGCAATCTTTTCTCAGAAGCTCATCAGACACAAAATATTGAAAACATTGTTGATCGTTGCCCGCATTTTCTATTTTTCTAATTGTATTTGTTTTCATGTCATGATAAGCCGATAAGAGCAGCGCAGTGTTGTCAGGCATTGCGCCTTTCGAGAGTACAGTCGTCCGTCGTCCTAAGTGAGTGATGTTTACTCAAAAAAACTGTTTTCGAGTGCATTCAACTTTTGGTTTTCAAATGCTTTCACTTTTTCTTGTTTACAATATTTACGACGACGACACACGGACGGACGGACGATTCTCAAGACATGACAATGCGAGTTCTAGAACTGATAAAATATTTTAAATAGTTTTAATGAGAGTGAGGCTTTTTGTTTTCAAGTGGATTAGGAGTGGTCTTGATTAGTCATAATTGGTTAAGGTTCTTGAAGCTCTACTTTTCGCTGTAATGTGGAAATTATTGTTTTCCGTTGTTTTTTGTTTATTTTTCCAATAAGTGCGCCTTGTTGACCCCAATTTGAGTTTAATGATTCATTGAGAAGTGCGTAGGTTGTTGTGTTGTTGATTTCTTGGGTGATGGGGGAACAAGAAAATCAGCAAAAGTGCCAAAATATCAATTATAGACTTTTAACCTCGATAATTGTGTTGAATGCGATACACATGTTGAAACGGTTTGTTGTTTTTGTTTTTTAATGGTTTGTTTGCGAACCTGTTTATTGGGAAAATCAAATGATGTGTGTTTATTTTTTAAGAGGGAATTTGACAGATGACACAGAAAAATTGTTAGCATTGTTGACTGTTAGGGTGGGTGCGTTCAGAAACTAGAGCAGCGAGTTACTAATTTAGACGTTGTGGATGAGTATTGACAGTAAACTTAGGTGTTTGCTTGAGAATAAAAATTTACTTTCTTAACCTACATTTTTGACTTAAAGATAAATATTTAGGGTCAGCGTTTAAGGACTTTAAAAGCAAAAAAGAGAACTATGTAACAGTAAAAACGTGTTTTTCCTGGAATAAAATTCATATACGGTAACAGCACCAGCCTCTGGCGAAATAACTATTTTTCCATTTCCAATGTTAATATTTATTCCTATTAGTGTCTCAAAATCTAAACCTTTTTATGCACATTTTTCACAGTAGTTTATATAATAACTGAAAGCAACTTAAGAAATTCATTAAAAATAGCGATTTTCCGAAGTCTCCGGACGATAGTTCTAGTCTCCGGACAGTTGAAAATATTTAACGTTCATCTTAAAACTAAATATCTTTTTTTTTCTGTTAAGTTTTGAGTAAAGAGCAAATCATTTACTGAATCGGATGTTATATCTTGATTATTTGGTATCTAGGGTAACGGCAGCAGTCCCCGGACAGATAACTTTGTTTTTGACTTTCAATGTAAATATCATAACCCTCTTCGTCTCCACATTATCAACCTTTTCTCGCTCTAAAAACGTCGAAAAATTGTCGGCATAATTTTCGTGTTTAAAGAATAAAAGGAGCTTTTTCCGGACGATTAAGAACCTACTTCACCAGGCGTCGTCGCCTTAATACTTTTTCCAACGTTACCTTGTTTTTGTTTCCAAAAATCTATGTATTCATTCGAGTATTTTCAAATAAGACCCAGTCTCCGGACGATCGAAATCTAGTCTCCGGACGATCGGAGGTGTACGTGAAAAATGTCAATGATTCTTTATTTTGTTGTTTTTTTTTGTAAATTCTGTGATTAGTTGCTCTTTTATTCCCCATTAACTGCAAAAACACTGGGAACTGTCCGGAGACTGGTGCCGCTGCTCTACAGCATTTATTCTTACAATAAAATCCTTAAATTCATACAACGGCTAATGAGCTGGTACATTTTTCAGAACTAACTAATTCTTTAAAAAAGACTAAATTAAGCCTGAAACAACTTTGCAGCCAATGACCTTCTTGAATCGTCTTAAACTAAAGAAGGGTTAGATTCGGTTAGGTTAAAGTGGCTGCAGATAGAGAATCCGCACACGTAGGCAAGAAAGGTGTATAGCACTATTCACATGAACACGGCCAACGAACGACGAATTAATGAAAAAAAGTGAATTTAGATACGTTTGAAGCCGTATTTCCTTGCAAATTCTCAACAAAACGATAAAAGTAAAGTTTATGTTTGATTTATGATGCAAAAATTAACTTTTTATTCTAAAATGTTAGTAAATTTGAGAAAACAGATTTATTCGTCGCGAAAAGAATTCTAGTTGATACGAACTGCCAAACTCTATTCGCGTTCCACATCATCCACACTCCCAACGAACAAAATATTCGCGCGCGTATAACCTCAAAAATCATTCTTGCTTTGTTTATTCGCGACGAATTAAAAACTCTCATGTGAAAGAAATGTCAAAATCGACGAATTTTCGTTCATTCGTTGGTCGTTGTTCGTGCTCATGTGAATAGTGCTTATTTGTATCTTTCTATTCGATCCTGTGAGCTCATCATATTCCTGGCCTAATTCGAATAGAATAAAATAAAAAAAAATTTTGATTGAAGGAAAAAAAATCTCATTAACTGAGACAACTGGTGTGTGTCAAAAAAAAAGAAACCAAAAATGTAAATTATTAATAATTTCTTGACAGCCCACAAAATTAATTTCAAAAACGTCAATTGAAAAACATTTCAAGTCATCTTCATCAACATCATTTAAATGTCCTACAGGAATTTTTCCCACTATCCATTTCGACTTATGTACTTCATTCGAGGAGGAACAATTCTTACAGTAGTCCCAAAATCATCACAAAAAAAAACCTTCTTGAGGGAAAATTAAATCATTTCTGCAAAAAAACTCTCTTTTTTTGTTCTTTTTTTGTTCCCTGTCAGACGAGACCTAAAGACTATCCATCCATCCCCCTGTGATACACTCAACCCGACATTCCACTGGTCGTATAACAACCCTGTGTTACTTGTGCGTCCTCCTCAACTTCGTTTATCTACTAGCTGCACTGCAACTGCATCAACATTGCAATTGCATTGCACAGAAGAAAAAAAAGAAAAACACTCAGCTGGGTAGTGCGCTCTTATTTTAATTCAATTTTCCTTCTGGCAAAAGAGCAAAACGTTTTCAATTGAATGTAGAGCAACGGATTTACATTATGTAATTGTGGCACACACACACACGCTCGCAATTTGTATACAAAAAGAAGGAAACGTAAATAAATAAATAAAACAAGAAAATAACATTTTGCACAATTTTATTTATGTGCCGTGCATGTATGTAGTTTAGTAGTTTTGTCGCTCTCTTTGCTGCGCTGTTGTTGCTGTTTTGTATTGTTTGTTGGACTAGTGAACTAGCGGTATATAGCTATATGGAATTTGTAGCTTCCGAATTTTCGCAGTCTATTCGCAATGCAATTTATATTCGGATAGGTCATGACAATTGCTGAAATACACTCTGAATCATTGGATTGGGTATGTTCCTCTTCAATGGGAACACTGCTAGAAGTTGAACCCAATCAACTTCGCTGTATTGTCGGTTGCCATATTTTTTAATCAACATCGCAGTCGGTACAAAAAAAAATTACAATAAATTTGACAAACCATATGACAGTCAAAAGAACAACAATCATACCTCTGAGCGCAGCATTGTTGAACCTTATCAGATTAATTGTGCGAAACTGGCTGTGAGTTGCTTGATTGGATTTGTTATGGCAGCAAAATGCAATCTTTGTTGCAGAATAATTGTTGACATTCTGGTTGCAAAAGAATTTGTGCCCCATTAGAATTGTTGGAGATTTCGACAGATGTCATTTCTGAGACTAAGATCGTCCATTGTTCTCGAGATTTTCGCAAGAATAGTTTTTCCCCTAAATTGTCATTAAGATGAGGCAAGACATGACATGACATTTTTTCGATCTGTTTTGAAATATCAAAAAATGTTGTTGCAAGTTTGTCAACAGAATCACAATGCAAGACTTGATTGACTTCCAGTCTTCAGAGTTCAAAATGAGCTAAGACAACCCTCAATTTTTGGTAGACTCTACCCTACTTACTTACTTACTTAAGGTGGCGCTACAGTTCGTTGTGGATTTGGGCCTCAATCAACAGTTGCCGCCAGCCAGCTCGTTCCCTATCTAGCTGTCTCCAGTTTTGCACTCCAAGTTGATTGAGGTCCTCTTCCTCTTGGGTGCGCCTACTGAGTCGCGGTCTACTTCTTCGTTCCTCAGGAATGGTGTCGGAGGCTTTCTGTTATTTTTCGTTTGATTTCGGGACAGGTTTTATTGCCCGTGTTAAGGAAATTGCATGACAGCCTTGACATCAAATGATTCCGTAAGCTCGTTGCCAACCTTGATGGCGCAGCATGAGTTCTCCATCGTCATTTTGCACAAGCGAACGAGCTTGGCAGTTCGTCTCTGTAGATGCGGTCATACGCGGCCTTAAAATCGATGAAAAGGTGGTGGGTATCGATTTTGAGTTCCTAGGTTGTTTCCAGGATCTACCGCAAAGTGAAAATTTGGTCGATA
The DNA here is from genome assembly GCA_943590905.1 of Sphaerophoria taeniata. Classification (NCBI taxonomy): domain Eukaryota; kingdom Metazoa; phylum Arthropoda; class Insecta; order Diptera; family Syrphidae; genus Sphaerophoria; species Sphaerophoria taeniata. The sequence continues at coordinate 5,046,525 of OX016540.1, forward strand.
GTTGACATAAATCTTACAGATGATTTGGTGCACGCTCCTATCTAGATCGTCGCCTGCTGCTTTCGGCAGCTAGACAATCTACTCTAGCGGTTTTATTAGATTACAGCCATGATATTGCCGTTTTCACTTCTTCTAGATCGGGTTCACGGAATTGTTGGCTATGACGGCGGGAGTTTTTTCGTCGTCGCCATTTTACAGTCTACAGAAGTGGTCTTTCCAAATCCGCAGCATTGACTGCGATTCTACTATCATGTTCCCTTGTTTATCTCTGCAGGCATCGGTTCTTGCTCGATGACCTTGAGCCAGCTGTTTTACTTTCCGGTTGAACCACCTAACTTCAACTATGTGCTTGGCTGCACGGGCCTGCCTGCATTCTTCGTCAAACTAGGGGTTTCATTTTGGTGGCTGCCAACATTTCCCTCAATTTTTAGCAAACTCTATTCCTGTTGAAAACTCGTTCATCAAAGTTACAAGCAGTTTGATGATATAAGTCTCTAATCGCCTTGCACTTTGACCTTCAAACAAAGAAAATATCCTTAGACGGCATTTTACATTCCTAAAGAACCCTGCCTACCAACGTTGACAACGAAAGCTCTCAACAAAACCAACGCACAATTCCATTCATCTCTCTTTCAGTTCAAGTCAATGACCCAACATTATTTGTTGACCCACTTCGAATCCAAAAAGGTTATTGACTCTCAGAAACGCCCACCATCAAAAAATGTCACTCTGGCTAATCTCCCAGAACACGAGACCATTTAGAAAAAGTCCGCACGCTTCCTTACCTCCACAGAACAGAAATTCATTGACCTAGGAAGCTAATTAATGTCCCCAAAACCTCTTAGTTTCATATCAAATCGTTGTTACATCTACGTGCCGTTTGTTACCCAAATCGTACCTCCTAAAAAAAACTCCGAGGATGGGGTCCCTCAAGAAAGCATAAAACACAAGAATAAACGTTTCCTATCAATAAAAACGTTTGGTTTTATGTTCAGGCTTTTCTCAAAGCCTTCGTTATCTTGGCATCAAATATTTACAAAAATTCATCATCATCAACACTCACTCTCTACTCACTCGTCGTGCGTCGTTGTCGGGGTGTATTGACCTCAATTTCATGAATCCCCAACATCAATACGTCACCCAAGAAATTCAAAAAGCCTACACTGCTTCGTATTAAGGGTGTTGTACTGTACTGCGAGACAAAGTGACTCAGTGGGCGGGCGGGCGTCATGTGTGTGATTGTCAAAAATCTCACAAAATAGGCTCGAATTTGTTATTTTTCGACAAAAAGGTTAATGGACTTTCCCTTATGTGTGTTCTTAGTCAGTAGGCAAGGTGGCGGAATTTTCTCATTCACAAAATTTAGCATAACAGTTCGTTAACCTTAAACTAACGATTGGTATGGCTATGATATGAGGCTTGAAGGGGGACATCATAGGGAACAAAAATTGAACACATTTTAATGAAATCAAAAATCGTGAATAATGTTCTAGGCAATAACGAATGCGACCGCTCGTTGTCGGTAGATGACGATGACGGATGCCAAGTGCCGTCGTAGGTGTGTTTCTAGAATCTGAATATTTTTATTTATTTATAATTTCGTCGAACGACGATCTTTGCGGGAAGTGAATGAACTCAATTCACGAGTCGATATGATGACTGATGACAAATTGTTTTGTGATGATTGAATTGCGATAATGAGCCTCAGTTTGGTGGATGTGAATCAGATTTGACAGAGGAAGGTTTGGGGATGTGACGAAATATGTGATATTTTGCTGTAACATCTTATGAGATTGATGAATGATGAGGAGACTTAATTCGATGATGGATTTCACGGGATTGATAGAGATGCTAAGCTTTGGTTTTGCTTTTCATAGGAGGCTTGTGGGACTTGCATGATGAAGACATTTTGGAATATCAAATAGGAAAGAAATTATTCATCGGTTAAGGTTTTTGAAGAAAAAGAAAATATGGTAATTTTGTTCTTGGGGATTCAGGTAGTGAAAAAGCAAGTTCATTGGCTTACAACATTTCGGAAAAGGTTTGCAGACTTACAATACATAATTTATTGAACAACTCACTTTTTAAGCACCCCTGATTCAGCATGAACTCTCTTTTGACGTTTCAATCGACGACTATTTTGTAGCTTGTAGAGGCAACACTCCTTACTTACTTAGCTGAATGTCCCTATTTCCGTACTCATTTGCTTACTTACTTAACCGGCTCCCAATCAATGAAGAATCTCAGCCTGAGATGCTGCAGCCTTCCATCGGGAACTCTCCAGTCGCCAAAACCAAGCGCTCTGGCACCCGCAGTCACTTGGTTCATGTACCATAGGTTTGGTCTTCTTTCTCGTCTCGAACCTGGGGGCTGCGATGAGAAGAATTTCTTGGCTGGAGCCATGTCGTTCATTCGCTCGATGTGGCCAAACCAATGTAGTCGCTTTTTCTTGGCTTTCTGGACAATACTGGATACATATTGGTACAACTCGTACAGTTCGCGGTTGAACCTCCTTCTCCATTTGCCATCGTCGCATGCGATACCGAAAATCCGTCGAAGGATTTTTCTTTCGAAAGTGCTCTTTTTTACTTATCGTCCAACACTCGGAGTCGTAGAGTAGGACTGGTAAAATCAATATCTTGTATAGCAGACACTTTGTCTTTCGAGTGGGGAGTTTTGAACCCACTTGTTTTGCCAAAACCGAAGTAGCAGCGGTTCGCTAGGGTCGGATTTCCACTAAAGTGTCGTTTGTGATATTGGTGTCTGTTTTAGGGTAGGTGAACTCCATAACTACCCCGAAATTGCTGCTACCAACAGTGACGTTTTGACTTGAAATTCGTTGGTCCTCTTCCAGGATTTGCCTCAGTGTGAATATTTGGTATATCATTGTTCTGCCTGGTCGATTTGATTGGTGGTTCAACCATCCGGTGATCGCCAGGTTGCTGTGTAGATCTTTAATCTTGGAAACCTTGTGCTACTTATCAGTATTACGAGCTGCAGCAAAGTCGATTAGTCGGAAGCCGTTACCTGTTGTATCTTCGTCGAGGTTGTGCTTTCTAACTAATCCACCAAAGATGTCTTCCTTCGCGATTTTTGCATTGAAGTCTCCGAGTTCGATTTTGACGTCGTATTCTGGACAGGTTCCTTTGGCTCTACTAGGAAGTCGTAAAAGTCCTCCTTGCTAGACTCCTCAGCATCATCGGTAGTTTTTATTCTTAGTTGGTAGAAAGCCCTCTTGCATCTTTTAAACCTGTTACAACTGTTATAGGCTATAAGTCTTCCTCTACTGACTTTCCCAGGTTGGTGACAACAGTTCTACTTGGGCCAGTCAAACTCTATCCTTGACTCTACTGATAGATTATCGTTTAGTTTTCGGCTTTATTTTCCTTTCATTCATATAGAACCTTAAATCCCACGCTATACGCGTCTTCAGAAACTGTCATACGTGGTTTCCGATAAAGGACTTACAGTGCTTAATTTAAGGAACAGAAAAAATGTTTTTTCCAGTCAAGTGCTCCCACTTTTCTGAACACAAGCTGATTGAATACTTCCAACTATTGACAAATGGCACAATCTTAACCAAATCATCTTCTGCTACTTTTTACAGAACGACCTACAGCCAAGCCGTTCACTCAAACAGTTTCAATCTTCATTGGCAGTGCTATCTTATTTGTCTGTAAGATAACACCTTTACCATTCATGTCAGAGGCATATAAGAGTCGTATTAGAGGCGTGGTCATTCCTACTGAATTCAACTCATACTTGCCAACTTTTCAGTCAAGACTAGTAGCGAATTATAAGAAGACAGAAAAACTTAAATTCTAAAAATATGTTGTTGCCTTCGTTGACGTCCTGCATATAAGTCAAGGTGATTTATAGTCCGGGCGATACGGCTGCTCGCTGTTTGATAGTCAGGGTGCACGGAGTTGCGTTATTTCTAATATTTTTTATTTTTGCCTGGGTAGTTGTTCGGGGTAGGAGGTGTTAGGTGTGAGGTGTGACGCTTCGTTACAAAGTTGTAAAACTTTATGTACTAGCACCAGTTTCTGGACCGGAACGTGTACTTCAGTAGCATTTTTTTCAGGTATTTTAGAAAAGTACCATGTTAGTTATTAAGTATCTTACTTTCAAGTAATAGTGCTTGTTTTTTCTTAAGAAGTTGATGAAGTGCTTGAAAGTATTGTTATTGGTAGTTAATTTTTTTACTCAATAGGTTGTTAAGTACTTATTAGTACTTATACTTTGATGTTGTACTTATAAACTTAAGTATTGGTACTTGGAAGCTCTGTTATTGGTACTTTTAAGTCAGAATTCGAGTTTTATGACTTGGAAGCACAATTAAAAGTATTGGTTCTCACTGGTATACCTGTAAATAGTACTTTTACTATTAAGTACCTAGGTTAGGTTAGGTTAGGTTGTAGTGGCTGTCTAGTTGTTGTTGACACACTTAGACCTCAAGGATCCGTTGTGATACCACAAAATACTCATGGGAGAGTACAGAGTAATGAACTTAAACAAACCAATTCGTGCTTTCAATGAAGTTAGAGAGACATTTTGTGTCGATCGTTGCCAGTTCGCTGGTATTATCGAAGAAGGGATTACCGAGAAAGTTATTCCTTCTAATGGAGAGTGCTGGACATGTACATAGAAGGTGTTGGACTGTTTCCTCTTCCTCCTCGTCCATGCAGCTTCTACAGAAGTCATTTGTGTAGACCCCTAGCCTCAGAGCATGTCTACCTATGAGGCAGTGTCCTGTTATTACTCCAATTGTAGAGCTTATATTTTGTCTGCTCAGGGATATCAAGCCTTTTGACCGTTTTAAGTCTATGCTTGGCCATATTTGCTTGGTTGCAAGGCAGGTGGTACTCTGTGACCATCTAGCATTGGTTGATTCTAGAGCATATTGTTTTAGAAGATATTTGCATGTAGCAAGTGGTATACCTATGTTATGTTTTTGTCTAACCTAACATTAGGCAGAAGTGTTCCGTTTTTGGCGAGCTCATCGGCTTTACAATTTCCCGGAATGTCTCTGTGGCCCGGCACCCAAATGAGGTGAATATTAAACTGTTCCGTCATCTCATTCAGAGATGATCGACAATCGTGGACGGTATGATAGTTTGTGGAGACAGACGCGAGAGATTTGAGAAGATACGTATACCATTGCTAGATATAACGTTTTCTTTGAGCCAGGATAGTGCCTCTTTAATCGCCATTACTTCTGCCTGGAATACACTACATTGATTGGGAAGTCTGTATGATAGACTGAGATTCAGTTGTTCTGAATAGATACCACTTCCAACTCCGTAATCGGTCTTTGAACCGTCTGTATAGAAGTGTACCGCATTGTCTTCCAGGGGTCTCCCTTCTTTCTAGGAGGATCTTGAAGGGATGGAAACATGGAAGCTTTTACCGAATACCATTTTTGTGGTGGTATAGTCTAAGCGATCTGGGATAGATCTGAAATTGTCTAGAATAGTAGTATGACCAGTATTGTTACTGTTCCATTGAGAGGTGGCTCTAAGCCTCACACATGTGTTGGCTGCCACCATTTTGGAGAAGATGTCAAGAGGTGTTAGGTTTAAAAGCACTTCCAGGGCTGCGGTTGGTGTTGAGCGAAGTGCTCCTGTGATGCACATACCTGCTGACCGCTGAACTTTGATGAGCTTATTTAGATTTACCATCTTGTCCAGTGCGGTCCACCATACGACAACTCCATAAATGAGTATCGGTCTGATTACCGAAGTGTATAGCCAGTGGGTTATCTTTGGGGAGAAGCCCCATTTTGATCCTATGGCCTTTTTACAAGTAAAAAGCGCTACGGTAGCCTTTTTTACTCTTTCATCAATATTTGCCTTCCAATTTAGTTTTTTGTCTAAAATGAGGCCTAAATATTTAGCTTGGTCGGAAAAGCTTAATGGTATTCCTTTAATCTTGGGTGGGCTAAACTGAGGAATTTTGTACCTTCTCGTAAAGAGTACTAGTTCTGTTTTATGTGGATTGACGTCCAAGCCACATTGATTAGCCCATTTTGTTAGCCTATTTAAGGCATTTTGTAGGAGTTCCGAGAGAACTTGGGGATGTTTTCCAGATACAGATATTGCAACATCGTCAGCATAGGCAATCACCCTGAAACCCTCTGCTTCCAATGATGTTAGTAGGTCGTTTACTACCATGTTCCATAAGAGAGGCGAGAGGACCCCACCTTGGGGTCTTGCTAGAAGTTATTGTTCTGCTTTTGAGCATGAGACTTATAAAATCTATGAGTGGTTTCTCTAATTTAAGCTTTTCCATTGCTGTTGTGATCGCCTGATAACTGACGTTGTTGAAGGCTCCTTCAATATCTAGGAAAGCTACTAGGTTATATTCTTTGTATTTGAGGGAATATTCAATACTACGTACCAGCGAATGAAGTATCTAAGAACTGAGGTACTTAAGTACTTGGAAGTCTTAATTCTTCTATTTCAACATTAAATTTGAGATTCCAAATAAGTAGTTATATTCATTGAGTATTTTTTTGGCAAGCGTTGTTCAACTAGTGAATGATGTCGAACCATTTATTATTTCCTGTTTTTAGAGTCTGCTCATCCTATTGACCCTCTCACTCTCCAATCGATTTTCATTTCATTCCCAATAATATAAAGTATAGCCCAGCCAGGTACGAAAAGAAGTATGTTAATCGAATGAGACGAATGGCAAAGCCAATAGAGAGCGAATTAATTGAATGTTTGTCTTGTTTAACCTCACAATCGAAATGGGACCACCCGTCCATTCCTTCAATCGATGAAATGTCAAAATCGAAGCAAACCGTGATGTGGGGAGGAAACTACCTCCAAATTGAAGTCGTACATATTTGCATTTGCGAAAATTGGAAAATTTGAAAACGTCCTCTCCCCGTCTCCGAGAGAAACAAATAAATTAATTTGACATTTAACTGACATTTGCCAATAATTTTCTCTTTTTCTTCTATTTTCAGCCCAAATCGAAATAATTCCATGTAAGGTGTGTGGTGATAAATCATCGGGTGTACATTATGGTGTTATCACATGTGAAGGCTGCAAAGGTTTCTTTCGTCGATCTCAGAGTTCTGTTGTGAATTATCAATGTCCACGTAATAAACAATGTGTCGTCGATCGTGTTAATCGAAATCGATGTCAGTATTGCAGACTGCAAAAGTGCCTCAAATTAGGAATGAGTCGTGATGGTGAGTTTTTATTGATTACAATTTTTTTTATCACATGAAGGCTTTTCCCACAGATGTGAGAAGTATGGTCACACCAATTGGAAATGAAGATTTCATAATTCACGAAACAAATGTTAGATGTCATGAGATTGCATTCAAAATGTACACAGAAAGAGAAGACATTTTTCTTGTCGTTTTTTCGCCGACTTTTATGAGCCAGAAGGTCTTTTTCCATGAGTTTATAGAATTGTGTGGTTCTCAGTGGCAGTTGTGGTTTTTTGTACCCGTAGATGGTTAGATTTGTGATTGGTTAACGGGTGGGGAGTTTATTAGGAGTCATTAGATGAAAATTGTTGGTTTTTTATCAAGTTGATGTATCAGTGAGGCGGGAGGGAGGGGTTGGACTGTTGGAAATGATTGCAATGGGAACTGTAGAACCTTTTACTTGAACGTTTATTCAAAGAAATTATGTTTCTATAGCAGCTGAACTGAGATTGACATATTCAGCTTCTGTACTTGATGTCGTCACAATCTTCTGTTCCCCATAGAACTGCTCCTCCTGCAAAAATGAATGCAAAACCACTTTCTGACTTTCCATCGACGTAGTCACTTGCCCAACTTGCATCAGCAAATCTATATAGGTTCTCTGACGTCTTCTTGTAAGCAATTCCAACATCTTTGGAGTCTTGCATATAACGAAGAATGAAGCAGCGCTGCGTTTCAATGCTGCTGTCGAGGATCACTGTTGAACTGTGATAAGGATAACGCATTAACAGCATAAGCGATGTCTGGTTGACTGAATGTTGCAAGCATCCTATCCATTTCCGATACATTGTATTGTCAATTTGTTTGCGCTCCCCTTCGATTTTTCGTTCATTCTTGTCATTGGTAAGAGATCTGGCTTAGATTCTAGATTGTTAATAAATCCTTTTTGGCTGATACGTATAGTGTCGTTACAACGTTTCACTGCTAGTCGTACGCAAAGTTCAAGATGACCGAGGTCTCTTAAGCAATCCACGTTCTTTTAACACTTCAAATGTCTGGATATCATTAGTTGCTATACCAGCAAGTCAACCACTTACTTACTTATACTTGAGGTGGCGCTATAATCTGTTGTGGACTTGGGCCTCAATCAAAAGTCTCCGCCAGCCAGCTTGGTCCCTAGCTAGCTGTCTCCAGTTTTGCACTCCAAGTTAATTGAAGTCCTCTTCCACTTGTGTGCGCCACCTGAGTTGCCGTCTTCCTCTCCTTCTACGTCCCTCGGGAATAGTGTCGAAGGCTTTCCGCGCCGGAGCATTGGTGTCTATGCGCTCTAAATGACCGAGCCATCTGAGTCTATGGACCTTGACTCTTTTGGCTAGGTCCTTGTCATTGTACAACCCGTAAAGTTAGCTGTGTCTTCTTCTACATTCCCCATCAATGCACACGGGGCCAAAAATGACCCGAAGAACTTTCCTCTCGAAACAGTCTAAGGCACATTCATCCGATTTTGTCGAGGTTCACGCTTCTGCACCATACAGCAGAACTGGGGTGATGAGGCTGTTATATAATTTTACCTTAGTTGCTCCACTTCTTCTTTCTTTCTTCTCAAGAACGAGGAAATCGCATGACAGAGCATCGCCTTGTCTGAATACTTTTTTGACATCGAAAGATTCCGTAAGCTCGTTGCCAACCTTGATGGCGCAGCATGAGTTCTCCGTCGTAATTTTGCACAAGTGAATGAGCTGGGCAGGGATGCCAAAACTAGACATACCTTTATACAGTTCGTCCCTGTAGACGCTGTCATACGCGGACTAAAAATCGATGCAAAGGTGGTGGGTATCGATCCTGCTTTTGTCCAGGATCTGCCGCAAACTGAAAATTTGGTCGATGGTTGACTTCCCCGCTCAAAGCCCCACATTGCTAAGGACCAATCAGATTGTTGACGAAAGGCTTCAGACGTTCACATATGACGGCAAGATATATTATATTAATTAGGCTGATTCCTCTGTAGTTGACGCAGTTTAGAGGATCTCCGTTTTTCAGGATCGGACAAACAATGTTGAGGTTCCATTCATCGGACTTGCATTCTTCCCTCCTGTGGGATTTTGTTCGACGTTGCCGTTATACTGTCTACAGAAGTGGTCTTTCCAAATCCCCAGCATTGACTGCGATTCTACTATGATGTTCCCTTATTTATCTCTGCAGATAGCACATAAGAGGCAGCATCTCTAACAGCTTTCTGGTCTTCGATACATGATGTTGGCGGCAAAGGACTTCTTAAGAGGTTACACACTCGATCAGAGAAAGATCTGGCGATCTCTTGCGATTGTAGCCGACGTCATTCCCTTATTGTTTTGGCCGTCGTCGTCGGGATAAACGTAGCACTACCTTGGCAACAACGAGGTATACCCCCATAGCCGTGTGATATTTGCCTCTTTGCCAAAATCAGAAGTATAATTTAAAAGAAAGGAACTCCGTCAATTAATGACATATAGCTCATAAGTTAGTCTATTTAAAACGCAGCCATTCAGCCAATACCAAAAAAATTCCCTTATAACCTTTTTCTCCAAATCGAGCTTACTCTACACATAGACCAGTTATGCAACATATGAAAGTGTTATATTCATTAAAATAGAAAAAAAACCGACACCCATAATGAAATGACGCTTTACAGAACACGCGTATTCATTAAGTGTCATAGACTCATAGTTCAAGCTTCAAGTCCTCTATGAATGTGTGTTTGTTTGATGAACACATACGCAATAGAAAAAATCATGCCCCATCCAACTCTTTAGAAGGCATGATGAAGGCACAGTTGGTGTGTTGAGTTTCTTATTGACAAAAAAAAATAATAATTTTGATAGAAAAAAACCTCCACAATGAGTGAAAAACTGTTTCAGCCCAGCTTCAACCGCAAAGGACCCTTCATTATGCCTAACTATTCAACAACCGCAGAAGACGAAGAAGATGCGAAAGAAAAAAAACTAAAGAACAAGAAACAAGGACTACGGCTTGCATTTACTTTTTAATCATTACTGAGGTTGACAAGGACCTCCTTCCTGCCAAAGCATAGTAGTTAGGCCTAGCAGTTCACCCATTGAACCACCGAGAAAAAAGAGGAAGAAAAAAAGAGTTAAATAGAAAAAAACCGGAAACAGTGTGAAACTATGAAATATTTAATCAACTCGAAGGATTTCTACACACAAACGAAACCGGGAATTTTCTTTAATTTAATGAAACGGAAAACATTTCCTGTGTTGTGTGTTTTTTCTTGTCTGCTTCTTCCTATTGAAAAATATTTGCCTTAAAATAGAAAGAAAGGAGTAAACATTTTAAAGGGTTAACAAGGATTTCTTTCAGCACCACCGCAACAAACCAGCGGCGGCGTAAATATTCCCAATAGCACTTAACGACCGACGACGACAACACAGAGAGATAACCAGAGAGAAGAAGAGAGAAAACGGCGAAAATCTGAAAGATCTAAGAGGAAAACTATCCTTTAACTATCTCTGACTCCTTTTATCACATAAAAACACACAGAAATAGGTATAGTTCATCGAACCATGGACTCTGGAAAGGATGAGATGAAAAAAATAGAAAACAAGGATATAAAAAGAAATCCTTCTTCGGGGCAAGCCATATTATTTATTGTGTGAAGTTTCCCCTTTACCTATGAACATCGTTGTGCCTATGCAAGCCGGTAGACAGGATGAGGCCCTTTCTTGCTCTTTCTTTCGTTCTGAATGGACAGTTTGGAGTGTGGGAATGACGAACTATTTTTCGGCATCTGGCTATAAGCTATAAGCGATTGTGGGGCAGCAGGATGTTGATCACAAAAATGTTGAGAGTTTGATGAAAGAAAAAGAACTTTCGGCTATCAGTTTTTAACAAGAAAAAAGTATCGGTACCTAGATTCAGCCCTGATGCACTCCATTCTGTTTTCTCGATTTTCTTAAGTGAACCTAACAATTTTGTTTTAATATTTCATTACAGCCGTAAAATTCGGTCGAATGTCGAAGAAACAACGTGAAAAAGTCGAAGACGAAGTGCGATTTCATCGAGCGCAAATGCGCGCCCAAAGCGACGCAGCCCCCGACAGTTCAGTGTTCGATACACAAACGCCGTCAAGCAGTGATCAATTACATCACAGTTACAATGGGTATACAACTTTTGATTACCACATATTGCATTTCATTAAACAAATTTACTCATCATGCCTTTTCACATGCATACTCTTAATTAATTATTTCTCTTTTTGTTCCTTTCAAAATGTATCATGTACTTTTTTTTGTATTCCATTCAAATTTGTGTCAAAATCAAAACCAAACCAAAACGAAAATCCAACACAAAATTCCTTTTTCTCTATTTTTCTATGCGATTTAATATCAAAAATTTGGCCAAAATACCCCACCACAATCCCACAACCAATAAAAAAAAAAAAACCAAATACCGAAAACCAAAATCGAAATAAAAAATTTCCTAGCTATGGATATTCAAGCAATGAAGTTGGATACGGTAGTCCGTATGGCTACTCAGCATCAGTGACGCCTCAGCAGACGATGCCCTATGATATTTCAGCGGACTACGCCGTGGACAGTACAACATACGAGCCTGTGAGAAATATGATTGACTCAGATTTCATTGGTCACGGTATGTATTACTTGAACTTTTTTTCTCAATAATGTTTTCCGTTTTTTGTTATGAATTCAAACCTTTCCTCATTTTGTAAAAAAGTTTCATAAAACAGTTGATTCCAGAGCAATTATTTGAAATCTAGTACAATTTTCACTGAGCAAATTTTAAGAGTGTTTCTGAACATACCCTTACGCTATTCGTTATTGTGAATTGGTCATATATTATTTTGATGATGAGAGAGAAAGAGAGACAGAGAGAGGGCAACAGAATATGGCTGACCTAACGACCTAAGGGAAATCGGCTAATATCGAAAGTCATGGATTTCAAGCCAATTAGTGATCGACTGGCTGTAATCCGCATCAGGGCCACACTACAAAACATCAATCTACAGTGCCCCTACCGATGATGCTGAGGAATATAGCAAGGAGGATTTTTACGACCACCTGGATAAAACCTACGGAGCCTGTTCAATGTACAACGTCAAAATCGTACTCGGTGACTTCAATGCAAAAATTTGGGAAGGAAGACATCTTTGGCGGATTAGTTGGAAAGCACAGCATCCACGAAGTTACAACAGACAACGGCTTCCGGATAATCGACTTTGCTGCAGCTCGTAATACGGTGATAAGTAGCACTAGGTTTCCAAGACGAAAGATCTACACAGCAACCTGACGATCTCCGGATGGTCGAACCACGACCATGTGCTAACCGGAGCAAGACTCGACCACTTTCTGGCCACTTTCTGGTAGTGGATAAGTTAAGGGCTCGATTATCAAACGACAAAAACTACGTCCGCCCCAAAGGAAGGAGTTCAATATCGGTTGCCTTAGCACCCCGGAGAATGCCAGAGACTACAGTGAGTGCCTGAGTGAGTGACTCTTCGCCTTCCTCTCAAATACCACACATGTCAATACCTTGTGGAATCAATATCGCGAAATAATAAAAAAAATGTGGTCGAGACCACCATAAGTAACCAGCCCCGAAAAAGAACCTGTGGAATGATGACAAATGCGCGTTACTGCGAAGAGAGACGGAAAATGCAAATGAAAAAAAAATGCAAATGAAAAAAAAATGCAAATGAAAAAAAAAGAGCAGCGAGAGAAAAGTACCGATCAAAAAGGAGAAATGAGAAAAAGGCCCCTGGAAGGAAGAAAAGATCATCCGCAGTTTCTCAGCTCAAAGATCTAGAAGACTCTCGGACCTGGAACAACACCCGACGTTTCTCTTAAAGGTCAAAGCAATTAGCTTCTGCTTTCAGAACCGGGACACAGGCTCTTCGAAACAGTGAAGGAAACATGGTGACCGCAGCACAGGGAATTGTAGATGTATTCAAGAAGCACTTTCAGCTACTGCTGTTAATGTCGAGCGATCCAATGTCGAAAGAGAAGCAAAACCAGTCAATGAAGACCCAGTTCCAGGCCCCAGTAAAGAAGAGGTCCAAAAGCTAAAAAATAACAAGTCCGCCGGGTTGGAACGCATATCTGCGGAACTCTGGTAAATATGGAGGAGGTGTTTTGATGAACCGCATGCACCAGGTCATCAACAAAGTGTGGGAGGAAGAAGGCATGCCCACTGACTGCTCGATCAGCTCTTTTCATGGACTTCAAAGCTGCTTATGATAGCATCCACCGCCTACAGCTTATGATGGCGACGACTGCATTCGGGATCTCGATCAAACTGGTTCAGCTGTGCTGCATGACGCTAAACAATACGCAGTGCAGTGTGCAAATCAAACATGCGCAGGGTTAAGACAAGGAGATGCGCTGTCATGTGGTTTCCTCAACATAGTCCTGGAGCAGATAGTGCGCAAGGCAGGTGTGATCACGGAAAACACTAGCGTAACGGGTACAATGGTTGGCACCCCTAAGCATTTTTTCACTTTTAATTGCGAATAACTCTCGATATAAAAGAGTTTGCAATATGTTTTATATGTCAAATTAAAATTTAAGAAATATTAAATTTGAATATTATGAGAATAAAAGTTTTTAAAAAGAAGAATTTTATAAAAACACCAAAATAGGAAAATCCTGCGAAAAGGTACAATCATTGGCACCCAGGTACAATTGTTGGCACCCAACGGTACAATTATTGGCACCCTTAAATTTAAAAGAAAAACAATGTCTTTTCGTGATATTTTTTATCAAATTTAGTTAAAAAACAAACATTTTATTGTAAGAAAACCTTAATTCAATCAACGCAGGCAAATATAGTTACATAAAAAACAAAACGTAAATAAAAAAATTAATTTGAAGATCTCTTACATACCTATGTATGTAGGTACATTTTAAAAATCATATTTTTCTTAATTGATTGTTTAAATTGCTTAAAACAGTTCATTGTTCATTGAATTGTAAATAATATAAATTAGAAGTAGGTTCATAAATAAAAATTTGTAACGGATGAGGGGTATAAATATTGGCAGTCTTAAAAGTACAATTTTTGGCAGTGCCAATAATTGTAGTCACAGTGCATGAATTATTGGCACCCCCCTGCCAATAATTAAACCACTTCTTAATATCGGACCAATTATTGGCACCCCTTTTTTAATAATTTAAACAACTTTTTTTGCGAAAACACTTATAAAAATATTTAATTTATTATATTTTTATATTTATAAAGTAAATATTTCATCTAAAAACTCAAAAAATTATCAAAAACGGACACTTACCAAATCTAGTCTTCTTAGCAGGAACACTGTATTTTTAACACTTTTTTCACTAATTGGAAACGACCTCACTCTTTCATTGACAAAAAGGAACTGAGAATTAAATAAACCTAAATAAAAATGTAGAATTCTGGAGAATTGATAAAGATTATGAAAAAACACAATATTTAATTCCTGGACAACGTAGTTTTTGAGAAATCCCTTATTGCATGAAGGGTGCCAATAATTAGTACAAAAAATGGGGGTGCCAACCATTGTACCCGTTACGCTATCTTCAACAAATCCACCCAGCTCGTGGGCTATGCGAACGACATAGACATCATCGGTCGATTCAAGAGAGCTGTGTTTGATTGAGGCCTTCATATTGATTGAAGAACAGGTGAAACTCGTTGGGCTTGAAGCGGTTGAACAGTTGAACAAAGTTTTGGTAACAATTTCGAGATAGTTAAGGAGTTCACCTTCCTGGAAACAAACATTAATCCCATAAACGACACCTTAGTGGAGATCCGAGGAAGAATTACCCTAGCGAACCGCTCGCTCCTGCAAAACAACTGGGTTCAAAACTCCTCACTTGAAAGACAAAGTGTCTACTATACAAGACTTTGATTATACCAGTCCTACTCTAGGGCGCCGAGTGTTGGACGATAAGTAAAAAAGGTGAATTGATAGTGGGCACTGTTGAAAGAAAAATCCTTCGACGGAATTTCGGTCCCGTATGCGACGATGGCGAATGGAGAAGAAGGTTCAACCGCGAACTGTTCGAGCTGTACCAAGATGTGGATGTATTCCAGAAAGCCAAGAAAAGACGATTACATTGGCTCGGCCACATCGAGCGAATGGACGACAACGCTCCAGCCAAGAAAGTCTTCCCATCGCAACCCTCAGGTTCGAGACGACAAGAAAGACCGAACCTACGCTACACGGACCAAGTCACTGCGGATGCCAGAGCGCTTGGTTTCGGCGACTGGAGAGTGCATGCAAAAGACCGTTCCCGATGCAAGGCTGCAGTATCGCAGGCTGAGATCCTTCATAGATTGTGAGTTGGTTAAGTAAGTTCATAAGTAAGGACCTGTTCACAATAACTGAGAAAGTGCGTTCAAACTAATTTTTCAGTGTGAGCAAAATCTTCTTTGACAAATAAATCTAATTGTTCTGGAATCAATTTATCATACCTTCCAAATTCGTTTATAACTCATTGGCGAAATTCACATTTTCATAAAAAGAAAAATAACACAGGGCTTTACTATTTGTAACCTGAGTATGCAGTTGTTGATCCCTTGTTCCTGTAGCACCCCGAATTTTGTTTGCTTCTCTTTTTTCATAAACGCATTGGAATCAATTATTTATTTTTCACTGTTTCTTGTTACATCAAAAACTTATCACCCTGTATGTAAAATATGTTCTTTAAACATTGTTAATCGTTCAGTTCTTAAGGGAGGGCTTTTGTGGACCGTTTTGTGTTTGTAAATTACTTCACATTGTTCAATTCTCCTTGCAGGATGGTTTAAAGTTCCATAAAATGTCAATTTTCTTTTACAAAAGCTATGCACAGGGTGATCCTGTTTTAATTAATTTTCTTTGAGTTTGAAAAATTGACTCAAATATGGTGTAAGAAAAAATTCGGTAAGAAAGCCTTTTTGAACCTCTCGGAAACTTTGTTTGCAATTAAAACTGGTCTCGACTTCTTGAATTTAAGAACGGTTCACATTAGCTCTCCATAATAAATACTGTTGATTGTTGTTGACTTGCACCCCACAACCCCTCCAGAAAAAAAGCTTGTGTCGTTTTCAATCACAAAATTCCCTATCATTTCACATATGTACATAATTCAGAGACATTCCACTAACTAAGAAATCTTCAAATGGCAACACCTAGCAATACGACCATCTCGAATCACAACAGCGTTGCCGTGATTAAGAACAAAAACAGAAGCGTGCGTTTTTTTATTTTCTGTTTTTTTTTTTATTTCGTTTTGTCCATTTTTATTTCGAAATTCAACAATTCCTTGTGACAAACAAAAATAGAACAGCCCTGGTCAAAATTTGCTCCCAAAATTATTCTCCTTGTTTGTTGATTTCTGACTCCCAAACCAACCAAAAAAGAAATCCAAAAACAACATAAAAAATACCTTGAAACAATACACGTTTTGTAGGCAATAATTCATTAAGACGCGGCACCCCATCGGACTGTTGTCATACCGATTCAAATCCCAGTACCGGAGGTGGCAGCGCTGGCGTTGGTAGTGCAACCAGTAACAATAGTAACAATGGGGCTGCTGATGTATCAGCAAGTAGTGTTGTTGTTGTTGTTAGTGGCTCAAATTCTGGTTCACATTCAAATCATCCATCAGACCATCATAACAATCATCATCACCATCATCAGCCCCCGCATCAAGTTCATCATTCTTCAGCATCGCATCCTGCCACTCCGAGCACTACAACAGTACAGGAACAACAACAGCAGCAGCAGCAACACCAACATCATCCACAGCAGCCCTTAGCACCAACAACACAAAACAACGCCCCCTTCGCTATTTCCGTAACGGCAGCGTCGCAAATGACCCAAGTTAGTTTCATTGACGATGAAAGTTCCTGTGATTCGAGATGGGGTAAGGCGTATGCAGAGAGACAGGCTCCCATCCAAATGAAAAAAAATTTAAACACAAGAATGGTTTTAGACCAAAATGATGGAAGAAGTCTTTTAAGTTTTTTTCTTGTCATGGATTCTATCTATTTTCCAAAAAAAAAGAACACACAGAATTGGCCATTGAAAACTTATTTTTTTCGACGGGCAAAAAACTTATTTGACCAAAATACCGTTATTTGTATAGTTTCCTCTCTGAAATTCATTTGGTTTTTTGTTCGCATGTTCATTTTCGTTCCCCTTTGTTTCACTCTTGCTTATTCTTTAAAATCTGTTTTCGTTTCTAGAAAATGTTTCGACAAAAAGTTTGTAGTTTTTTTAATCCAATTTTTGATGAAGCTTGGAACTTTTTTGTTGAAAATGTTTTGTTTGACTTTTTTGCTTGCAGCCGATGGCGATATCAACGAGGTCCTGATAAAGACGTTAGCGGAAGCTCATGCAAACACAAACACAAAATTAGAAATTGTGCATGAAATGTTCAGAAAGCCACAGGTAGGGAAGCACTTCCTACAAACTACTGTAACCATCTAATTTCTTTCTGTTTTCAAGGATGTAACGCGAATACTTTATTACAAAAATCTCGGCCAAGAGGAACTTTGGCTAGACTGCGCTGAAAAGCTAACACAAATGATACAAAACATAATCGAATTTGCTAAACTGATACCTGGTTTTATGCGGTTAAGTCAGGACGATCAGGTAAATTTTTAAGTGTTAAAATTTTTGTGTTCAAAAAAACAAAATTTTATGAATCCGCGAGTCACTGTACTTCTCTACGAATAACCTCCGACTCACTGTACATTTTTTTTTCATTTCTTCTTCCACATTGTTGTTTGAACAACATTTAAATTTCCTTTTTAGATTCTTCTATTAAAAACTGGATCGTTTGAGTTAGCGATCGTACGTATGTCACGTCTGTTAGATCTCTCACAGAATGCCGTATTATACGGCGATGTAATGCTGCCGCAAGAAGCCTTCTACACTTCCGATTCGTATGAGATGCGATTAGTGTCGTGTATCTTTGAGACAGCAAAATCAATTGCCGAATTGAAACTGACTGAAACCGAATTGGCTTTATATCAAAGTTTAGTACTGTTGTGGCCAGGTATGCTCTCTACTCCACTAAATCAATATCGAACACTGCAACTATTTTATTTTAAATTTTTAGAACGAAATGGTGTTCGTGGAAATACAGAAATTCAGAGGCTATTCAATCTGAGTATGAATGCCATTAGACAAGAGCTCGAAGCCAATCATGCACCATTAAAGGGTGATGTCACAGTGCTGGATACGCTGTTAAATAAAATACCAACCTTCCGGTAAACATTTTTACTTTTTATTTTTTTTTAAGTTTGAAAATGAGGAAATGTATTTTTTTTTTCTTAAAGTGAACTGTCAATAATGCACATGGAGGCACTGAGTAAATTCAAACAAGAACACACAAATCTGGTGTTCCCGGCATTGTACAAAGAACTATTCTCAATAGATTCGCCGCAGGATCTGACATAACAGCAAGCCGGCAACACTGCCGCACCATCAACAACAGTAGCTGCAACAGCAACAGCAACATCAGTTGCATCACCACAGGAGTAAAAAAATTACAACAAAAACAAAAAACACAATAAAACCATTGCAAATATATAATACAAAAAATTATAATAGTTTAAAAAATATATATAAAAAAATAATAACACGTTTATACATTTTTTTAAAAGTAAAGAAAAAAAATATTGTTTAAGTATAAATAAAATATTAAAAATAAAAGCAGCGTTACCAACAAAAACAAAAAACGAAAAATAGTCTTAAAGATTCTCATTCAAGAAAAAAAATTATTAACTCACGCATACACGCAGTTTTTAGTTTTGTCAGATGAAAACAAAAAACAGAATTCAAGAAAAACATAAACAAAAAAATTATCCATAGAACAATATAACAGTTTTTAGCAATATTCTCTCTCTCAAGTAAGAAATTTAACAAAAAAGGCAAACATACATACATTTATATAAATTCCCTCCCCAAAATATAAAATAAAATAAAAAAATACCAGAGACTTAAACAAAAAAACAATGAAACTCACACACAAATTATATACGAAAGAAAAAGCAAAAAAATAACTTTTTGAGACTTACCGTAATTTTTAAAAATAAAACAAAAAACAAAGTTCTTTTCTCATTTTTTTAATGTTTCATAAAAATAAATTTAAAGTTAAAACTAATATGAGCAATTAAAACGAGGGATCTTTTGACAGTTTTGACAGTTAATTTGTTGATTTTCGGATAAGAGACTTTTAGGCAATTTGAATGACTGTTTTTAGGATACACACTTTTTTTTTCTTTTTTCTTTTAGAAAATAAGTTTCATCAATCATTTTTTTACTAAAATTTCACATGCATCAACATTTTTGTCATCCCGTTTTAGTTCTCTGTCACATGAATTTTTCTATTTTCAGTTTTCGAATAACTGATCGGTATGCGCATTTTGACAAATGACAAGAAGACTGCTAGTTGGGGTGCTGGGATTCGTTTGAAGGGCTGAACATTTTTTTTAAGTGGCAACACTTATTGCTTTTTTCTTTCATGAACAAAAAATTGTTTCAATATAAATAACTTGACTGAGGATTTTCAAACAAAAAAAATTAGTTCTGTGATATTTTTTTGTTGAACTTGTTCCAGACGTGCTGGTACTCATGAGAGTCAAGTACCTCTACTTTTCAAGCCTTTTGGTAGTTAAAATTATCAACTGGCAAAGTAAGTACTTCCAAATATATTCCGGTACCACACCAGTACTTGGATATTTCATATTTCTCTTCGAAGTACCTATTCAAGTATTTTCGAGTATCAGTACCAGACTTTTGAGTACTTTAAATTGGTTAATTTTTTTTGTTGAACTTGTTCCAGACGTAATTCAGTACCAGGGTGCTGGTACTTATGAGAGCTAAGTACAATTACTTGTCAAGCCTTTTGGTAGTTGAATATATATTACGGTACCATTACTTTCAAATTCTTATCACTACTTTAAAATTTCAAGTATCAGTACTATTACTTACAAGTACCAGTTCAAGTATTTTCGAGTATCAGTACCAGATTTCCGAGTACTTCAAATTAATCAGTTTGTGTGAGTGCTGCTTATGTTGCTGATGCGGCCCACTTCGCAATATCGGCACTTTTAAATACCAGTAAAGTACTTAAGTACCAAGAGTTAAAAATACTTTTTTTCTAGGAATCAATTACTGGACAATGAAGGCCAATTACCACTACCAGTACACATGCACATAGCCAAAAGTATCACTACCTGAACTTTGTTTTAACATAAATAACTTGACTGAACATTAAAAAAAAAAATAGTTTTGTGATATTTTTTTGTTGAACTTCTTCAAGACGTTATTCAGCAGATACCCAGGAACTGGTGCTTAAGAGTATCAAGTACCATTATTTTACAAGCCTTTCGCTATTTAAATATATCAAACGGCAAAGCCAGTACTTCCACATATATTCCAGTACCAGAACAGTACTTGCAAATTTCAAATATTAGTACTTTTAAAATTTAATTACCATCTCTTCGAAGTACCTATTCATGAATGTTCGAGTATCAGTAACAGACTCTCGAGTACAAAGTACAAATTCATCAGTTACTTGAGAGTTCAGCTTATGTTCCTGCTGTGGATGCTGAGAGATACTCAGGCACACATGAAAAAATAGGTATAAGTACTTTTAAGTCCCAAAAAAGTGCTTGAGTACCAAAAGAGTTTAAAATACTTAAATACTTAGTTTTGATTTTTTTTAATATCAATTACCAGACACTGAAGAACTATTACCAGTTCCTGGATTCTAAGCCACATGTATAAGTCCGTGAAGGGGCTTAAGTATTTAAGTACTAAGTTGCTCCTTTTGCATCAAAATTTTTTTTTCAACAATTTGTAACTGGCTTTAAAAATCATTTCAAAAAAATTCTATTTGAGCTCAACTTTGCAAGAAATTGGGAAAAAACGCAAAGATTGAAAGTTCCCTAATTTCATAATACCCTGGTATTGGTACTTAAGAGAGCCAAATATCATTACTTTTCAAACCTTTTGGCTCTTAAATATATCAAACGACAGGGCCAGCAATTGCAAATTTCAAGTATCAATATTTTCAAATTTTAATCAGTACTTTCAAATTTCAAGTACCATCTCATCGAAGTACCTGCTCAAGTAATTTTGAGTATGAGTTCCAGACTCTCGAGTACTTTAAATTGATCAGTTACATGAGAGTGTTGCTTATGTTACTAGTGCGAATACTAAGAAATACTTAGGCATACTTGGTAATATTGGTATTAGTACTTGTGAGTACCAGTGAAGTACTTGAGTACCAAAACAGTTAAAAATACTTAGTTACCAGTAAAACCAGTACTTCTAAATATATATGTATTCCAGGATCAGTATTTTCAAATTTCAAGTATCAGAACCATCTCTGAGAAGTACCTGTTCAAGAATTTTCGAGTATCAGTACCAGACTTTTGAGTACTTTAAATTGATCAGTCACATGAGAGTGCTGCTTATGTTACTAGTGCGGATACTAACAGGTACCAAGGCCTTCTTGTCAATATTTTAAGTACTTTTAAGTACCAGTAAAGTACTTAAGTACAATATAAATATAACAAACTTAGTTTTGTCTTTCTTAGGTATCAATTACAGAATACTGAAGAACCAGGATACTTACCCAGAAGTATCAGTCTTTGAAAGGACTTGAGTACTTAAGTACATTCAACAATTTTTGACTTGCTTTAAAAATCATTTAAAAAATCCCTTCTGAGCTCAACTTTGTAAGAAATTTGGAAAAAACGCAGCTCTTTGCATACCTCACAGTCGCAAAAATTCATTTCATTTTTAGAATCGCTTCCCCACAAAAAGTCTAGTTCCACAGCAAGAAGGCGTTTGAAAGTTCACATTTTGAGACTGAAATTACAGCAACATCACTCCAAGACTTAATAAAAATTATATGTCACAGCGCAAACAAATGCAATGTAAGATAAGAGTTGTTGCCTCTAGACTTTTGTGGCATGAAACGCCTTATTCAGTCAGTTTCAAGTACCTTCAAAACACACTCATCTCGACTAGCTATCCAACGAACAAGAATCTTAAACGGACACACATTCATACTTTAATTCTAATACTTATGTATTAAACAAATAATAAAAACAGTGGTTAGGGTTAGAATAATAATTTTAATGATTTAAACATTTAACAACGCAATTTTTGTCATTTCGATAAAAAAAAACTAAAAAACATAAAAAATAATAACATTGAGGCATGGTTAAAAATCTTAAAACAAAAAATTCAAAAAATATTATCTAGTTAAGAAAAAATATATATCTGCCTTAAATCTTAGATTTTATTAAATTTTTAGTTGTTAAACTTTATATTTTGTGTAAATTTAAAAAACTTATCATTATTCATAAATAAATAATCAACATTTTCATTGTGTTCTATATATAAATATTTTATATAAATGTCGGTTGAAGAGATGATTTTTTTTTTATTTTAATTCTTATATAAAATATTTTTAAAAGCAATTTATTAACATATATTTATGTTTGTACAATTAACGATTTTCTTTTGTATTTTTTAGTTGTTTTTGAAACTTAGGTAAATTTTAATGTAGCTAAATTAAAAATATAAAAAAACAAAAAAAATATGCATTAAAAATGGAATGTCTGTATTATTTATAGTTAAATGGAAAAATTCTACAGTAGTAATTTTATTTACAATTTTGTAAATTAAAAAAAAAATTAAAATTAGATTTAATGGAAATGTTTCATTTTTTTACTTGTTATAAAGTTATACCAGCCGAGGTTGAACAAAAACCTTCCCGATACACCTACACACAGCTTAAGGGTGGTTTTAAAAAGGCCCCTTAGCAATGTCTCGTTCAGCAGAGGTACAAATGCAATAAACACAATTTTTTATATTTCTTCCCTTTTAATTTTTGTATAAGAAAAAATATATACAACATAAAAATTTGAGTCTTAAATTTATTTATTTAAATTTTTAATTTTTTTTCTATTAACTTGTTAATTATTTTTAAAAGTTAAAAATCCCATTTTGTTTATTTTTTTGTCAAGCCTAAAAGCATATTATACTTTAAATCGAATAGTTAAATATCAGCATCATTTTGTTCATGGACATACAAGTATATATATATTTCTATATATATGTTTGTATATAGTTAGATATTGTTACATATTTTACGGTAGTTATATATTTTATGTGTTTGTGTATAAAGAAAATTGAAAATTTAGTTTTAATTTTTAATTAACACTCGTCTGAGACTTAAGCTTAAATAAAAAATTAAATAAAAATTCAGTTAAAAAATCATATATCGATCTAAAGGTTAATTTTATTATTTTAAAAATTGTATTTAAACAAAAAAAAAAAAGTGAAACGGATAGTTTATAGGTAAATAGAAAACAATAATATAATAACATAAAGATTTTTATTTTATAAATTTTTTTAATTTGTTTTATTTTTGTGGACATTTTTTGGTTTTTTTGGTTCGCTTTGTTAAAGCTTTTTTTTGTTTCTGGGAATGGAAATTCAGGCAGATTTCTTTCAACCAAATTCATGAATTTTCAATCTTCGGAGTGATATGAGACCGAGCGCTGCCGAACAATTAGCGAATACCCTCAACTGCTACAAATCAGACATTACAGCGTTATCCAGGAAATGCGATGGGATGGATCGGGCAAAAGGAGGATGACAAATTGCTCATTTACTTGGTAATTGTAAGGCAGACTCAGGCAAAAAGGTTTGAGCTTTAAGTGTGTAAGCAAACGCACCACGACGACCCGAATCAATGCTGAATTCGGCAACATTAGCCTAATATGCGCGCATGCCCCCACAGATGAGAAAAAGGAAAACACCAAAGACGAGATCTAGGAACTCCTCGACAAAAAATTCAAAAAATATGACATTAAAATTGTCCTCGGTGATTTTATCGCAAAGTCGGAATGCACGACATCACTTCCGACAACAGATTCAGGCTGATCGATTTTGCTGCGGTGAGAATTGTTGCGGAAGCAAGAGCATGGTTCCTACATCTCAACATCCATAGAGGAACATGGAGATCTCCCGATCAATCAACCGTCAATCAGATTGATCACATTGTGATCGAGGGAATGCACTTGTTCAGCATTCTAGAGTTTCCAACTTTCCGAGGAGCCAACATCGACTCGGACCAGTACCGCTACGAATATCCCGACAATGGCCAAAACAAGGAAATACTGCAAGAAAATTCGACGTCAGACGGCTACAATCTCATGAGATCGCCAGATCCTTCTCTGATCGAGTGTCAAGTGACCTCTTAAGAAGTCCTATGCCGCCAAAATCAAGTTTCTAGTTTCCGCCTATAATGTGTTGGATTTCACACAGTCACCAAAACGAAACCCCAAGTTTGACGAAGAATGTAGAGAAGCCCATGCAGCCAAGCAGTAGGACATCAAAGTGGCGTTGCATAGAAGGACAAAAGCTGCTCTTGAGCTCTACGAGCAAAAGAGGAGAGAAGAACGCCGCCGTGCCGGCTTGTCAGGAGAAAATAGAGGGAGCATGAGAAGAGTCAGATCGAGGATGTTGAGAGAGCCAACAGCAGGAATGAAGTTCGGATGTTCTACCAGAAAGTAAAATAGCTGGCTCAAGGTCATCGAGCAAGAACCGATGCCTGCGGATATAAACAAGGGAACATCATTGTAGAATCACGGTCAATGCTGGGGATTTGGAAAGACCATTTCTGTAGACTGTAAAACGATGAAGGAGTATAAAATTCCGTCGCTAGGCAGGAGCCTTTCATCGGACACGGATGATAACCCGACCTAGAAGAAGAGAAAACTACAATATCACGGCTAAAATCCAACAAAGCCGCTGGAGCAGATGGTCTACTTGCCGAGCTGTTCAAAGCCACAGGCGACGATCTAGATAGGAGCATGCACCAAATCATCTGTAAGAGTCGGGAAAATGCATGCCCGATGAATGGAACCTCAGCATTGTTTGTACGATCCTGAAGAAGGGAGATCCTCTAAACTGCGACAACTACAGAGAAATCAGCCTACTTAACATCGCCTACAAGATCCTCTCTGCCAACTCACGCTGCACCATCAAGGTTGGCAACGAGCTTACGGAATCTTTCGATGTGAAAAAACGATTCAAACAAGGCGTTTCACTGCCATGTGATTTCTTTAACATCGTTCTTGAGAAGATAATACAAGACTCCACGCACCGTTTACAACAGAGGCACCATATGTTCCAAAAGTCTGTTGGAATTCTCGCGTACACTGATGATATTGAATTAATGGGAAGAACACAGCGTGATATCAATGGTGCCTTTGTGACAGTTGAGAATATGCTGTCTTCGAGGAAGGACACCCAACACCGACGGCTCGGACAGAAGGAGAGGAGTTTGTCTACCTTGGCTCCGCTATAAACGTGGGCAATAAAACCAGCGCCGATATCAGACGAAGAATAACTTTTGCTGATCGCTTTCTTTCGGCTAAGAAAGCAATTGATTGGAAAAACCCTCTCTCGAGCAACTAAGATAAAACTGTAAAACACCCTCATCTTATCAGTCCTACTGTAGGGTGCAGAAGCATGGAGGAAAGTTCTTCGGGTCATCTACGCCCCCGTGTGCATTGATGGGGAATGGAAAAGAAGATTCAACAGCGAACTTTACGGGTTGTGCAACGACATGGACCCAGAAGAGTCACTTCTACCTTCTACACTTTTCCCAAGGGACGTAAAAGAAGAGGAAGACCGCAACTCGAGTGGTCAGACAAGTGGAAGAGGACCTGAATCAACTTGGAGTGCAAAACTGGAATGAGCTGGCTGGCGGAGACTGTTGATTGAGGCCCAAGTATACAATGGACTGTAGCGCCACCTTGAGTAAGTAAGTAAGAGTGATATTCGACTTGCTCTTGAACCACTCTTATTGATTGCTACCGAAAAATTTGGTACAGCGGCTGTTCGAAAATCAAATGGAACCTCATGTTTAACGTCGATAGCTTGAAAGTTCCAACAATTCACCAACCTTGAAGGGAAGTTAATTCCATTTGTGAAGAATTATCGTTATAGTTAATGGCCGAAATTGAGTCTCTATCCGAAGGGTAGTCAGACTTTCTCCTCTGGGCGTAGCGCAGAACACCTTCAGTTTTCTATTTTCTTTTATTATTTGTTTTTTTTTTCTTCGAAGGTAAGTACAACTCAAAAAATAGACTGATTTTTAAAAATTATAAAAAAATTGTGAATTTCGCAAAAATATATTTTATTTTTTATTTTATTTTTGTTGTTGTTTTTTTCTTACTTTATTTTTTTCTTATCAAAATCTGTAGTATGTACTGTACACCCTTTTTGTTCATAGAGGAAACAATACGCACACTTAACTGAGACCAATACTTTTTCCAAAATTTCACTTTTTTCATTAAAGTAAGCGACTTATTGGACAAAAATTTGTTTACAAATGAAAAATATAAAGCCTGCCTCAATAAACTATGTTTGACCATTTTTCTTCTCATTTAACAATTTTATATAAATGTATGGGTGCATTTCAAAAATTAACCTTATTCATAAAAAAAAAACAGTTAATCAAATGAAATTATTATAACAAAAACAAACGCATTTAAAATCTTTAATTATATTACAGTTGAAGATGTCAACTTAAAAAACAAATTCAAATTAAATGATTACAAGATGCTATATATTATACATACTTATATATAAAAATATATATATATTTAAATATAGAAGAAAATATATATATATGAATTAATTGCCTTACAGAATATTATTATATACATAATTCATAATGAACAAAAAATACATTTAAACACAAAACAAAAAAACAAAAATATATATTTAACTATTTATTATAAAAAAATTGAATTTATAAAAACAAAAAGCCCCCAAAAAAAACGATTGTCTGGTCGAGCGTCGTGTTATTATATACTCTCTCGTAGCAAAAAGGAAAAAAACACAACTTATACAATATAGGTTAAATATTGAAAAATTAAGAAATAAAATTGTAGCTAATTTGTTTGTTATTTTAGTTGAAATTTTTTACTACATAAAGAAAGAAAAACAGAAATACGTTTATTATATTTTAAACTCTTTCTCTTTCTCTATCTATCTCTCTCTCTCTGAAGGCATAAGAATACAACAACAACAGAAAATAGGAAAACAAATGCATACTAGAAGAATTTTGTTAAATGCATGAATTTATTAAATTAACAAACAAAAAATATGTACATACATCGTGACTATATACACGCTTATAAATAAAATTATAAAAGTTATATATAAACAAAAAACAGACAAAATATCAAGCTGTTGAAAATAGGCGAATGAATGAAGATCATATATATACAACAATTATGTATGAACATTATACAATTAGTTAAATTAATTTGTTGATTAAATATATACTTATACAGATTTATATATACAGAAAATATTTAAGAAGTAAAAAACAACAACAACAACCAAAAGCAAAATAACAAATTAATTATCACATAAATCAAATATTTATTAGCAAATGAAAGTATACAAATAGATCTTATATAATATACAACACTCACTCACGTCTTATATTTCAAATTGTTTCTAATTTTTTTTTTCTTTAACCACAACTGTAAATAAATTTAACTTTTTTTTTTCATTTTCATCCACGATTTTTAGAATAGAAATTCTCAATGAACCTTAGCTTGACCATGAACAAAAAAAAAACACACAAACAAAAAAAAATTAAGAAAAACCCCCAGCAAAAGAAAAAAGAAAAAACAAATTCCGATATTTTTCACCCAAGAATGAAAATACCTATGCATTTTTTATCTAATTAGGGAATTTTTATACTTTGTTTATTTTTTCAATATAAAAAATGTTATTTCTTAAATAAAATAATTTTAAGTTTTGTTAAATCAATAAATAAAAAAAAACACGTTTGAAAATAAAAAAAATTAAACTTAATACTAAATAAATTTTTATATAAAAAACAAGTTAAAAATGTTTAAGGAAAAAATCTCTTTCAAAAGGGTGATATAAAATCTGTAAATATAAAAACAAGGTTAAGGTTAATTTTATCATTTTCTATGTTTCTGTTTCTTTACCAAAAAATCCAAAAAAAACATTTTTAAAAAATTAATTTAGAAGAGAAAAAAAATTAAATAGTGTCCTTACTGACTTATTTCTTTATTATTTCCTTATTTTAATTTTATTTTCAATTAAAAATAATTTTCTGTTTAAAATTAGCAAGGAGTATTAAAGCAAAACATAAACAGAGTAATAAGAAATATTACTAAGTAAATATAATAATAAAAATGCATAAATAATTACAAAAAACGTATATATATGCAAAGATAAATAATTTTTTTATTTCGGAAATAAAAAATAGTGAAATTCACTTTTTAATTAAAAATTTTCATTATTATATCTTAAATTTAAGCAACAACAAAAAATATATATAAAGAAAACAGAGAAAAAACAGAAATAAAGCAAAAGCATACAAAAGAGAATTTTGAAAAGAAATTAAGAGTCTTAATTCGAAAAATGGGATACAAACATTTGAAAGATGGAAAATAGAAAGAATGAAATAAAAATAATAGTTAAAAAATTCGTTGATGGTGTTTTATGTTTATCTTGCCCTGCGATATATAATTAAAATATTCAACATTTCTTGCTCCCGAAAAAGGGTAAGTATACGTCGTAGTGAATCAATTGAAATTTGTTCTCTTGAATTTGAATTATGTTAGGGGTTGAAGGTCACAGTGTACCTAAAGATCAATTGTGTCCCCTCAATTAGCCGATGAGTTAGTACCTCAAACTACAGCTCCTAGATGGAAGATCTTTCTCCTCAATCTGGTAATGACCTGGGTGTTTTAACTTTTGGCACCACAACTATCTAGAATATGGATCAGTGTTTCATCTGCTTCGTTGCAGAATCTGCATGTTGGACTTCGACTTGTTTGAGGATGCAAAGGTGCCTTTTTAATTTACAATGACCCGAGAGAAAACCAGTAATTTTCTTGAGTTTAATCCTGCTAAGACTGCTGCAGATCAAAAAGCGCTTTTGGTTGTAGTCAACCAGAAGCATCTTCGCCTGTCTCAGTCCGGGCAGTTGTGCCCATGTTTTTCTTCTTCTGGTTTCCTCTTTGGTTTTTATATTACTTCTAATGATGTTTTCTCCTATTCCGTAGTAGGTTTCCGGTCCTAATAGCAGAGTTGTCGCACTCCTTGAACCCCTATACGCCTAGGTACACAATTACGAACTTTTTTGTTATCCTTGCCTAGTTCATGTAATCTGCCTATGCACTCCATTACGAGCTTTGAGTTAGACGCGCAGGAGTTTAACGCTTTAAGGGCTGCCTGGCTATCTGACAAAATGGCAATATATTTGTTTCGGTGATTCATTTCGAGATTGAGCTCTACACATTTGCTAATGGCGTTGACCTCTGCTTGAAAGATACTGAGAGATTGACCCATTTGGGTGGAGAAACCGGTCCCGGGCCCATATATTCCCGCACCTGAGGGTAAGCTGTTCTCGACCCGTCTATGTGCCATTCGATGGTGTTTTCTTTGAATGAATAGTTGTTACTTTCAACCAGTGGCGTAGATAGGGGAGGATCAGGGGGATATATAACCCCCCATTGGGATCCATATTGTTCAACATAACCAGTCGTGCCAAATAGGTTTAAG
The DNA here is from genome assembly GCA_943590905.1 of Sphaerophoria taeniata. Classification (NCBI taxonomy): domain Eukaryota; kingdom Metazoa; phylum Arthropoda; class Insecta; order Diptera; family Syrphidae; genus Sphaerophoria; species Sphaerophoria taeniata. The sequence continues at coordinate 5,076,332 of OX016540.1, forward strand.
AAACGCACTCTGAAATTTAGTACCTACTTCCTACGTGAATCAAGTCTTATTAATACTCACAGGATTCCTAGAAACATTGTTAATTATACATTTTATACCTACAGTCTACGGCGAGAACACAAATTCAACTTCATCTGAAAGAAATTATTCATGCCTATCACAAGATCCCTTCGGAGAAATCCCCGAATGAAAAATTCCGCTACGAATCACGAAAGAAAACAATCAGAAGATCCGAAGGGATTTGAAAAAAGCATTGCCTCATTCAAGAAAATCAGCGTCCATTTTCGAAATCAGCTGTTTTATTTCGAAAAAAGTAATCAACACACCAGAAACTAAAATCCCTAAAGTAAAAAAAAAAATCCCTTAAATTTCCCCAAAAACATATTTTAACCTTTTTTTATTTTGGAAAAAATGAGTTTTGCGCACTTTTTGCGACCAGAATAGGTTCTTATAAACTTGTAATATTGATTTGATTGAAAATATTATATGAAACTACCAATTTTACTACTGAATAAAACTTAAACATTTTCGTCTTCAAATGAAAAATTCCCAAATGAGTATTTTTATAAATGGTCTGGCGGCACTGTCCTTTCTGTCAAATTCATTTAGTCAAATTCATAATTGTGTTTTGTTTGTTAAACCAAATTTGATTTTATAATTTTTGATGTTGTTTTTTTTTTAAATGGATACGATTGGATTAGTAATTGCTGCAGTTGATGAAGAGGCAGTGCAGCAACAGGAAATGAAGATACGAAGAAGGCGACTTAGGGACACATGCAATCCCTTTGAGTTGGATGCAACTTTGTAAGTATTCACCTCCAATTACCTACTTTTATTTTTCCATTACCTTGATATCTGTTGCAGATTTAGAAAGAACTTCAGGCTCAACAAAGACGCCTTCAAATACGTATTAGAAGAGCTTGAAGCGGAGCTGGAGCCTGGTGTGTTATCAACCTCGATGACACCAATGTGTCGATTGAGTGCGTTCTTACGATTTTTGGCTGAAGGTGGCTATCAGCTTGGCACTGGCAATGATTTTAAGTTCGCAATGGCACAATCAACATTTTCAACAAATCTAACAAAAGTGTTAAACATCCTAGAAAGAAAATTATGTCCCAAGTGGATTAAGCTGGGCATGGATGACGTTGAAAGTGTAGAAGCAAAGGGAGAGTTTTTTTCCAAGGCTGGTTTTCCGAGCGTTGTTATGTGCGTCGATGGAACCCACATAAACATAGTAGCGCCTGCTCAAGAAAAGGCCTTATTTTATAATCGCAAAGGAAATTTTAGTTTAAATGTAATGCTGGTAAGTAAAATGTACAAAGCCATGTACAAACAAACAAGAAATAAAAACGTCTTATTTTAGATTTGTGATCATAAAATGAAAATTAGATGCGTTGCGTTGATGCAAAGTACCCCGGATCAAACCACGACTCCCATATTTGGAATCTGTCAAATGCAAAAATGCATTTCAAGAAGAAGTACGACGAAGGCGAGAGGAATACATGGCTTTTGGGTTTGTGTTTTATAAATATATGCATATAATTTGAGAAAAACAAAGTTTTATTTTTAAGGAGATGCTGGTTACCCTCTGGAACCGTGGCTCATGACTCCGTTTCGATGTGTTGGTGACGACAGGTCGAAAACAAAGTACAACATAAGCCACAGTAAAACGCGGAACATAATCGAGCGAACCATTGGGGTAGTGAAAAATAGATTTAGATGTATCCTTGGTGCACGGCAACTTCACTACAGTCCACAAAAAGCTGCACAGATTGTGAATGTGGTATGTGCTCTTCACAACATCTGTATTCATTTCAGAGTAGAAAATTATTTGGACACAATTCCTGAAGTCAGTCCAAATGAAGAAATCCACCAAGGTGAACATGACCAGCAGACTTATCGTAATGCAGCAAATACAATAAGAGAAAATATAAAAAATACGTTTATATAAAAAACAAAAATAAAATTTATTCATCTTAAGAAAAAAATTTGAAAACTAAACATTGGCTTCTTAGTCTTAAAACAATAATAATAATTTTAAAAAGTTAATCTGATTCAGAGTCTTCATTATTTTGGAATCCATACTTTGATTTTTTAATTTCGAGAATCTGGGCTTTAATTTTAACTTTTTGTTTTAAAAGTTTTTCTTTTATTGAGGTGTGTGTTTTCATGATACTAATTTGAGTTTTTTTCAAATCACACAATTTGTCGATGCCTCTGTATATTTTTTTTTGTACTGAGCAAAAGTTCATCAGTTGCTTTTTGCTGACTCTCATAGTACTTTTGTGTGTTTTCATAAAATTCTTTCTGCATATTTATTTGACGTTCAAGAAGCGCGTTCACATTACTAACTTGAGTCTTTTTTTATGTTGATGGCTGGCTGTGTAAGTGTATATACGAATCACGTTCTGAAGTCATCGATACATCGATAGGGGATTCAATTCGTTGAGGTGACGGTTCCTTGTTTTCAATAATTGAACTCTCTGAATAAGGGACCGGTTTTGGGTATGTGACGCCATATGAAGTGGTTCCTCTTATTCCAGTCGTAGATATTTGGAGACCGGTGAGTTGAATCACTCCTTCTTCTAACATAGAAAAACTATGTTTTTTATAGCTCCCACCACCAGTTGCATTATGTTCAAGTTGATTTTTCGTGAGTTTTCTTTTAACATATGCTTTCCAATCAAGCCAAACCTAGAGATAAAGTTGAAGAAATTAAAGGAATTGTTGATTACACCAGTTTCAAGCTTACTTTTCTCCAAGTTCCTGCGTCTTTTATTGGAGGTCCAAGGAGATTTAAATCTGTTTTTAATTCTTCCCAAAACAAATTAACTTCTTCTTTTGTTCTTTTGGTGTATCCTTTGGCAATGTCTGGTTTCCGGGACAGTGCTTCATACAGTTTATTGTATTGGTGTTTATTTGTTGTTTTCGACCTTTAAAATCGTAAATAAATAAAATTATAAATAAAAAATAACAAGACTAAGTTGAAAGCACTCACATTTTTTCAAATAACTGTTTCAAATAACTGCTTTTGTTAGTCTACGAAAGAAAAAACCTGTCGTAGAAAAGGACAACATATTTCAAGTTAATTCGGAGCCGGTGATACCAAATTCTACGAATTTCGAATTTCGTACCAGATTTTCCACTACGAAGGGAACTTGTAATACATTTTTCGGGGTTCGTAGTCTTTTTTCTATTACGACGTAGCTCGTGATAGGCATGATTACTTCGGCAAATCAAATAATATTTTGATTTTTTTTTATATCGATTTTTAAGAATTATTTTTTTAACGTCTCTCACCAATTGATAGTAGGTAAACGTGCAAAAAAAAGAGCTTCCAATTTCTCCTCACCGTGTGTCACATTATTAATTTGGTGTAAGAAACTGCCCAAAACACGCAACACACTCATCCACACGAACACAAATGTTTGCTCAACTGCGGAAGTTAACGCGAGTCCTAACGGTAACTCACACTAATTCATTTTAACCAGACAGCAAAATGCGCTATTACCCATTACATGCCTTACACAAGCGACAGATTGACAATCATTCGTCGTAATTTTGCGACTTTTTTGTGTGAGTTATTTGGAGTGGGGGTTTTTTTTATTAATTTTGTATATATAAAATTTTTCGAAAATTTCCTAAGACTAAATTGGGTATGCAGTATTCAAGAATATGTAAATTTACATTTTATTAGTGATTTTTGATTTTAACTGTTGATCCGATTTCGAGATATAGAATTTTGAAAAACAGTTTAAAAAGGTTTTTAAGAAATACAAAAAAAAATTAACTTTGTTTGAAAACAAAACATTTTTTGGGCAATTTATACGTACTTTCAGAAAAAAAGTACACTGATCAGGTTTATATTTTTCGAAAAAACCTTATAAGAAAAAAAAAAACGGTTCTATGAGAGGTACCGTTTTGGAGGAAGTTTAAAAAAATCGTTTTTGAGAAAATTGCAGCTTTTGGTTTTTGGCCATAAATTTTTTTAAAAAATAAACAAAAAGACCAATGCGAATTCTCTCAAACCTCTAATTTTCAAGTTTTAAGTCAATCGAACCAGTGGTTAAGATTGCAAATGCGTTAACGGAAAGACAGACAAACATCCAAAACTTATCATATATATATTTTAAAATTGTATATTAGTCTACTCTCCCTAAGTCAAAATTCTTCTTAACTCGAAGCCTTCAAACATGTATTATTTTCCCCGTTTTAGTAAGATTTTCCACTGAAGCTTTGCTCTTATTATTCGCAGCGCATCTTTGTATACCTTAAAGCCTTCCTCGGTTAATGGACTATCCAACGCAAAAAGAATTGTACAATTCGAACCAGTAGTTCCTGAGATTACCACGTTCAAACGAACTAACTCTTCAGCTTTATATATTAGTATAAAAGTAAAAATGAGCGAACTAGATCCATCTCCCACCATAGCGAAAAGCTATCTACGCCACTGTATAAAGGGTGTTTTTTAGATTTATAGAACTTTAAATTGCAATAAAACAACGATGGAATTTTCGATTGACATGATTTTTTATTTATTAGAAAGATAATCTTATGGTTTTACATTTTAAATATGATTTCTGGCATATGACTGCCACGGCTGGCTCGGAAGTAGTCCCATCTGGACGTCCAATATTCGATGACTTTTTCCAACATTTGTGGCCGAATATCGGCAATAACTCGGCGAATGTTGTCTTCCAAATCGTCAAGCGTTTGTGGCTTATCCGCATAGACCAATGACTTTATATAACCCCATAGAAAATAGTCTAGCGGTCTTAAATGACAAGATATTGGAGGCCAATTCACAGGTCCAAATCTTGAAATTAGGCGGTCACCAAACGTGTCTTTCAATAAATCGATTGTGGCACGAGCTGTGTGACATGTTGCACCGTCTTGTTGGAACCACAGCTCTTGGACATCATGATTGTTTGATTCAGGAATGAAAAAGTTAGTAATCATGGCTCTTTACCGATCACCATTGTAACATGGTAACGTTGTGACCATAATCGTTTTTGAAGAAGTACGGACCAATGATTCCACCAGCCCATAAAGCGCACCAAACAGTCAGTTTTCCTGGATGTAACGGTTTTTCGACATACACTTGAGGATAAGCTTCACTCCAAATGCGGCAGTTTTGTTTGTTGACGTTGCCATTCAACCAGAAGTGCGCTTCATCGCTAAATAAAGCTTATAAAAATCGGGAAAAACGGCCATCACGTTTTGGGCCCATTCGACGAATCTACGCCATGCTTAATGATCGTTTGGCTTCAATTCTTGCACGAGTTGGATTTCGTAAGCACGCAAGCCAAGATCCTTCCGCAAAATCTTCCAAATCCTGTGCTCGATGGCGGATGAACTCAATCCTACGCTCTACAGTAGCAATAGCTTCTTCTGTACGCACCGTACGGCAGCGGCCGGCGGCGCGCGGCGTCTCTGGGGATGCGAGTTATCAATTAGAGTAAACGTGGTGCGAAAACGTTCCATGGTTGATCGAATTAACTGCTCTGATGGACGATTTTGTCGACGATAAAATGGACGTAGTGCGCGATACGTTTTCCGCACAGAACCATTATTTTCAAAATAAAATTGCACAATTTGCAAGCATTGTTCAGGCGTGAGTCTTTTCATGGTGAATTGCCAAAGCAAACTGAGAACAAATCACTTGACAGCTGTTAAATCGGTCGCCGTCTTGAAAAGTAATGCCAACTTAAGGTTCTATACCTCGAAAAAAACACCCGTTATTATTAAGATATTTACCATTTCTTACTCCCGAAAAAAGGTAAGTATACGTCATAGTGAACCAATTGAAATTTGCTGACTTAGACTGAACATAACTCGGCAACCAGACCCGGCAAATACTTTTGGTTTTCAGGAGATGATAGAAGGAGTTTTGGTCTTTATTTTCAACTATCACTTGCTGTAGATTGCCTGAGAAAATTGATAGTAGTGATGTTTTAAAATTGGGGGACAGTTCTTAAAAGCAAAAATCGCAAGAGATATATTTTTGTCTTTATTTCGGCTACCAGATCGTAAACAGAATTGCTGCCCATTTACTCATATTTGAAAAAAAAATAGAACAATAAGAGTCGAAAACTGAAAACTAGACTCAAGTTTGAGCTCTGGTAGCTGAGCATACGATCTTACTTACTTACATCCCGCCGCCAGCCAGCTCGGTCTCCAGTTTTGCACTCCAACTTGATTGAGGTCCTCTTCCACTTGTGTGCGCCGTCTGAGTCGCTGTCTTCCTCTCCTTCTACGTCCCTCGGGAATAGTCTGAAAGGCTTTCCGGTCCGGAGCATTGGTGTCCATCCGCTCTAAATGACCGAGCCATCTGAGTCTTTGGACTTTGACAATTCTGGCTAGGTCTACGTTGTTGTACGTCGGTGTTGAATCTTCTTCTCTATTCCCCACAAATGCATACGGGACTAAAGATGATCCAAAGAATTTTCCTCTCGAAACAGCCTAAGGGACATTCATCCGATTTTGTCAAGGTCCATGCTGCTGCACCATACAGCAGGACTGGGATGATGAGGGTGTTATACAGTTTTACCTTAGTTGCTCGAGAGAAGGCTTTTCAACTCAATTGCTTTCTGAGCCCAAAGAAACAGCGATTAGAAAGAGTTATTCTTCGCCTGATCTCGGCCTGGTGTTATTGCCCCTGCTAATAGCTGAGCCTAGGTAGATAAACTCCTCTACAACCTTGAAGTTGTATGCGTCTATTGTGACGTTCTGTGCGAGCCATCGGTCGGTGTTGGGTGTCCTTCCTCGATGACAGTATATACTTCGTTGTTCCTCATTTTTGCCGCTTCTGCCTCAATTCATACAAAGGCGCCATTGACATCACGCTGATGTGTTCTTTCCATTATATCAATTTCATCGGCGACAATGACATCGAGAGATTCCGTAAGCTCGTTGCCAACCTCGATGTCGCAGCGTGAGTTCTTCAACGTAATTTTGCACAAGCGAACGAGCTTGGCATGTATGCCAAGACTAGGCATAGCTTTTATACAGTTCATCTTTGGGTAACGCTTTGGAGTTCAGTTTTTTTTTACAGGGTCTACCGCATGAGCATTTGGTCGATGGTTGAATTTCCCGGTCTGAAACCTCATTGATAAGGACCAATCAAATTGTTGACGAAAGGCTTCAGACGTTCACATATTACGGTAGAGAGGATCTTTTAGGCAATGTTAAGTAGGCTGATTCCTCTATAATTGGCGCAGTTTAGAGGATCTCCCTTCTTCAGGAACGGTTAAACAATGCTGAGTTTCCATTCATCGTGCATGCATTCTTCCGACCATATCTTACAGATGATTTGGTGCATGCTCCTATCTAGATCGTTGCCTGCTGATTTGAACAGCTCGGTAGCTAGACCATCTGCTACAGCGGCTTTGTTGGATTTCAGACGTTTTCACTTCTCCTAGGTCGGTTTCACTCAAATGTTGGCTATCATCGTGTCCGATGGAAGGCTCCTGCCTGACGGCGGGATTTTGTTCGTCGCCGCCGTTATACAGTTTACAGAAGTGGTCTTTCCAAATACCCAGCATCACAAGTATTGTCGTACAGGCTGTGCTTTCCAACTGTTCCACCAAAGATGTCCTCTTTTCCCAGCTTTGCGTTAAAATCGCCGAGGGCAATTTTAATGTCGAGGAGCTCGTAGAACTCGTCTTTGATGTCGTCTTTTTTCTCTTTTGTGGGGACATGTGCGTATATTAGGCTAATGTTGCCGAATTAAGCCTTGATTCGGATCGTACTGATGCGTTCACTTACACATTTGAAGCTCAAGACTTTAGCTCTCGCTAACGATTACCATAGTAAATGTCGCAGATTTTCATCCTTCTCTTGTCCGGTCCATCCCATCACATTTCCTGGATAGCGATAATGTCTGCGTTGTGGCAGTTGAGGGTCTTCGCTAATCGTTCAGCAACACCCGCTCTATTAAGGGATCTTAAATTCTACGTGCATATCAGATATTCGTTATCCTTAAAACATTTGCTTGGGCCGTCAGCATTTTCGGTTGCTTTGCAATCAGATACTTTTCAACGTAGTTGGGAAGTCACACTGACGTACAACCCCCAACCTGGAGTACCAGGCACTTGATGTGACTCCAAGTGCAAAAGCCGAAAAAACCGCTCCTTTTACGGCCTGGGCTTCAGATAAGTCGAAGTAGCCCGTAAAGGTGTTCACCAAGTAGTTTGGCCTAACTGGAACTGCAGAAGCCATCGTTGATTCAAAAAAAAAAAAAATAACAATTCATTCGCTGCCGCCGCCACTCGTTGGGAGTGCTTTGGTGGGAACACTCCTTTGTTGTTGTTGTAGCAACAACCTACTCCGCTTCGATCTGTCGACGATGGGAGAACCTTCTGCGAAAACAAGTTTCGCGATCGCATAGCTCTAAGCTTTATAGTAGTAGTCACCGTAAGCCGCTCCGTCAAGGCTTACCCCATGGAGATCACAACAGTCAGTTGTGAAACGAACGACGAATGAAGATAAGTGAGTTCAGGCACGTTTCAAGCCCTATTTTCTCACAAATTCTCAACAAAACTACAGAAATAGAAATGTGGATAGTGCTTAAGGAATCACGGAAAGCACAAGTTAACTTTAGAATTTATGAACTTCTTGATATCAGGCAGATCCAATAGTGAAACCGTAGAGCAATTATTGAAGGCCTCTGTCAGAACCATCACTTTAGAGAGTGTAGCATTTGAATAATAAGAAATATTGAAGTGTTTGTAAATATTCCAAATCAATTTAAATTTATTACAAAAGTTAATTCTACAATATTTTCTTCTTTTTTCAGGTTTCGCTGTAGATTTAATTTTGAATATTGTTTAAAATAAAAGAAGGAAATGTGTCCACTTAACAACTGACACACTCTTAACTTAAACTTAAGTATCTCATATCACTATTTTTATTTATGGAAAAATTATCAATTTGAATTCCTAACAAGATTCCTTATTGCAGTCAACAAAATTGCTAAACTCTGTCGCATTTGGTGGTCCCTCACTGTACAAATAGGTGACAGGCCATAATCGGGCAGCAGTGAAATCGCTCAAACTTTGCAGTCCTCCCGGACGTGGAGGCCGTTGGAATGATGTGCTGGATTTCTTTTTATCTTTATGTGGAGCTACTGTGATGCCAGCATGGGTTTGAGGTTTTGTCTTGTTGTCGGGGAAATACCGATCACTGCACTTACGCCATTGATCTGGTTCGTCTCCTACAAAACACCTAGAAATAGCAAAGTAAACGACGAGTACATCAAAACAACCGTTAATTTATGTAAATGATTTTAGCCTCCTACCATGGGTAGTCGAACCCCTGTGAATATCCGCAGGGGTGGTCCGCCTTGCAACAGTAGTCCCACGATCCAATTTCACCGGTTTCGAGTTCACAGGAATAGAAGCCAGTGACCAAGTTCTTTTCACAGGGACTGCTGACACGACATGGCTTACCGGAAACAGTGTAATGGCGCCACGCAACGTCTCCTTTTATTTAAAATTATTAAAAATCGAGACTTGAGTAGTGTTTAAAATTTAGTTTGAGGTTAACTTTAAGAACCAAACATGTGAGTGAGCCCAAGTTGTGCTCCGATCTGTAGGGCCTTAAACGGGACATATTGTTTTATACAGAAGCAGAAGAAGAATAGGAGCATATTTAGTGATTGCTTATGTACAACGTTGTTGTTCCTCTCTAACTTAATTGCTATTCAACACAACTTTATAAAAAACAATTAAATTTCGGTGCTGCCAAGTTAACTTTTTTCTCATTTAAGGAGGTCTTAGAAGAGGTTTAAATGAAATCATGACATCTATTGTTCACACTTGTCTGTCTCATGAATAGTTCAAATATTTCAATAACCGATGTGTCAAAATTAAAAGTGACAGCTGAGTATAAACATGATTTTCTAACGCAAGTGACATTGGGCGCGTTCACTTTAACTTGGATAGGCTCTCCGGATAGCTGTTTGTTTTTGTTTTACATGTAAAAAAAATAGCAGAGGCTAAAACCAAACAAACCCAAAGTTATCCAACAATTTTTGGTATTATAGGTGGCTATCTGACAGAACAGTAATTGAAATTCGTAAACAGCTGATTTTTGTAAACATGTTTTGAAAGCTATCCAAGTTAAGCTATCGAACTGAACCGAACACGCCCACTGACACAAGCCCTGTTTTTTTTTCACTACTTCAGTAGCCAGCACAGCAAAATTTCCCTTGGGAAACACTAACAATTTGGAGTGCAGTCCATAAAAAGGTCAGTAAAAAAATTACAGTTGTACTGGCTATAGAACTTTTAACTACTGAAATGAAGACAGCGCTGATGGCGTTTAGAAAATTTATTTTGCTGCGCAAATCTAATGATCTAAGCTTATCTGAGTTATGTACTCACATAGGTTGAAGTATTTGCTAAAAAATTTAATCCGGGACGCTATCCTCCGGTCCATTTTGCGACGTTTTATGTAACAATTGCCATACAGATTGAATTTGACAGATAGAGTGAGTTGGACTTGATAACTGTGCTGGCTACTGAGTAGTGAAAAACACGATTTAAGTAGAGGTGTTACTAAACTCATGAAATTCATAATTGAAACCTCTCTTTGTGCCACGTTCAATTTGTGTCAACGATTTGTCAAAATCAAAAGTGACAGATCAGTGTAAAAAAGGGTTCGTTTATGCAGATGACACTTTTCGATTCGAATCTATTACAAAAGATTTGAATGAATTCGAGACGGAATATGTGATCAGGCAGCACCGAAAAATCACAATCATTCTACCAAGAAGTAAAAAAAAATACAAAAAAGGGTTTTAAGAAAATAGATAAAAATACCATAAATAGCTTAGCTTAAGTAAAAGTATTGCCTTGTTTTACAAATAAAGGATGATGCTAAGGATGCATTTAAAATAAATTCGTGTTCTTGATTTCAAACTTAAGGTACTGTACATTTTTGTTTTTGCTTTTGTGTGTCTTATGTGCAACATCTGAGAACTTTAATTTTACCCGGCTCTCGGAATATGTCCATTCGTCGATCGTTGTTGACTCTAGTTCCACCAATCGTATTTACTTTGTCCCGACACGTCCAATCGAAGGGATTCCATGCAAATAGCCAATAGTCTCGATCCGGTGTATGAGTGTAGTGGATGTTGAGTTTGAGTTCTGTTTGGTCGAGATCTGACATTTCACAGTTGAATGTTGTGGCTTGAGAGCTGTCAAAGATTTTTCATAAAAATATGGTTAAAATATGACAGTTAAGTCTTTTTTTACCCAAAGCTAAACGAATAACATTTAAACGATGTATTCTCTCGGTAGCGAATACACTCTTTCTTGCATTCGACTTCTGACGCTACGGAAATTATTTTCTTAATCGCTGTCGATAGAAGTTTCGCTGGTGAACCATACCCAAGGTAACATACTGATTAAAAAAAATTGTTAGATTTTGCAAAATTGTAATAGATTTCTTGTTGTTACATTTTTTGTGTTTTTCGTCGACAATTGGCTGAATCTCGCAACCATGTCCATAACTGGCACGTTCGAAAACATCGAAACTAGTGTCAAGTATCAGATGACGTTGCTTATCCATGTCACGAACCGGCCAATCACTGAGTTGACAGTTGTCAATGACACCACTGTGACCTCGCGGACCATACCGGAATGCAAATGCTCGACAAGTGAATTTCGAAGATTTAATGCACTCAATTTCACATTCACCGATCGATCGAACTGTCAGCGAATCTCGAACAATCGACTTAAAGAAGCGAGTTGCATCAATTGCGCGGAAGAAGCATTCTTTATAGGGAAAAAACAATGAGTTCCTGTTCAGTTGAATATCGAAATCTATTACTTACGAGCATTTCTTGGATCTGACAATGCTGTGCTATCGCTTCTGGATGGTGGACGTCGGCAACTGTCAAGATCATCTGACATCGAATAAATGTCATAATCTCGATCAGGTTCGATGTCAACGTAATAGTCCAAATGATTGACTGGACGATCGCAGAGCATACAGTTATCTCGCCCAGCTTGAGTGTACCTAAACAAAATGAATTAAATAAACATAGAAAACATAGAATAACTAAAAAATGAACATACCGATAGCTGTAAGTCTGACAGATGAAGCCATTTTGATTCGAACATAATCGCTCACACTCCGTGATCGTCGGAACTGTCACTGCATGTTTGATAGCTGTCTTATGCAATCGGAACCCTTCACTTGTTTTTGCAGAACATTCATCTGGTCCAGGTCTTCGTGTCCACTGGTACTTGTAGTCGTGTCGATCCGACCCAGAATCCCCTCGAACTCCATGGCCGTATCTCGAACCGGGGTAACTCCATGCGGAATTTGGTTCTCTTGGTGGTTCCCTGCTGCCCCCTAACTCAAAATAGTTGAACCCACTATGATGATCCTTCTGTCGATGATCTTCTTTGATTCCCCAATAGTTTGAATGTTTGGTGTTTGTTGAGTGTCCACCATAACTGCCACCGTATGATCCCCAGTCCGATTCAACTCCGATCTGGTATGGAATAAACTTTGACGATGGTTTTTTGTAGCTGAGATCATCGTGGTCTAAATATCCTCCATGTGAGGATGGTGGCGGTTGGTCGTGATGAGGACGGTAGGATGAATAGTCTGGTCCGGGACGATATGGTGGTCTAAACCGGTCAGATCCTGATCCCCGATGATGCTCCGGTTGAGGTGGATAGTCTTCATAGCCGCCCGATCCAGTGCCATGGCCAGATGGGATAGCTTCCCAACGACTTGGACGACTTGGTCGATATGGTCGATATCTGTCATCGGGTCGAACGGTGTCATATCGATCGATTATATCACCTCCATAGCTGCTCGGTGGGGATGGTTGATCATAATAACCATGCGAGGAGAACTCAAAGCTGTGGTGATCATCGTGATGGGATGATTCGTAAGAATGTCCCGATGACGATGGTGGTGGCTGATGTGGTCTGTACCTATCGATTGATGTGTCACTTGGTCGATTGTAGTGATCTCCTCCGTAGCCACTGCTTCCACTACTGCTTGGCGGAATGTAATGCTCCTCGGAGTAAGGTTTTTCATATCCACTTGGTTTGTAGTACGTCGGGTGACCACCACCCCCACCATCACCCAACGACGACGCTGACGGTGGAATCGAACAGTCCCGACAGGGATTCTTGCGACAACTCGACGGTGCATTGCGATCCCTCTCATAGTAATCATAATCCGGATGACGCAACAAGTTCGAATCCCTCTGATGCGGACTGGAATACAAATCCATTTGTGCCAATGGCACCTCAATAAGCTCACAATCACCCTGACCGTGACCTGAAGGATCCAAACGATAGTTGAAGCCTTCGCACATGAAACGCTTTTCATGGCCGCACTCTCGCATACATTCTTCGACTCGTTCACAAGCTATCGTTCGTCTCACCCAATGCGGAGCAACACGCTTTCCAGCTAGCACACGTCGGAAACAAGCTGCAATTAGAGAGACACAGGCGGGGGACAAAGGTCGTACCCCACCAAAAAAGTGTTTAAGTTAAATGAATTGTTTACACCATGAACCACCCGCAACAAGCTTTAAGCAAAAATATGTGCATTGCACTAGACCTTGAAGGTCAGAGCTTATAGTGTGCGTCTAACTACAAATTATTCATGTTGATGGTTTTCTTGAGTGGTGCCACTTTTCTATGATCTCAAAGGCACATGACCCATTATGAAGATGACTTAATTGATATTCAGGTGGATTTCACCAAAGTTTAAAGTTTTGTAGATAAGTTTTTTTTTTTGACAGACTTACATAAATAGGCATTTTACTTTCTAAAGTGTCATTTACAGCCCTATTCTGGAGTTGTGATGATCACAGATCATAATTTTTTGTGAGTTTGTTTTTGTGAGGTTTCTTATGAGGTTGTCACAATTCTGTATTCTGCGAAAAACCTCATAAGAAACCTCACAGCAAATCCACCACAGGAAGGTGGGTTTATTGTTATTACTGCCAGCTGATTTGTCAAAACAAATTAAACAAAAAAAAGGAGTTTTATGCAAAACAAAATGAAAACATAAGAATGAAAATCATTGGTAAGAAATTCTTTGAAATGTTCTAAATTAGTATTTACAAACGTCTTGTAATTATTATTTTTTATTCAAAGTGATCAAAATAAAAGGAGCGTCAAATTTCAATCCTCTGGGACCGTTTATCAATTGCAGTTTCCTATCATAGGAATTACTCGAGTGCAATTAGCCCGTCGGTCGACCATCGTAGCAATCAATCGGCCCGCGATGAGGCCGACTACGGATGTATTAAATTCAGTAGCACTTCGTATGATGTCGAGTATACAAAACTGGATCGGTTGTCGTCCCAGATATCGAGTGCTATGGACCAAGGTTTTATTCGGGGCAGACGGGAATTGCTGTTGGCAAACTCTTGATGGTGGGTGGGGTTGGCGTTTGGTGGGTTATTCTGTTGATTACGAACAACTTATTGCCGGAGGGTGCAGCAATTGGATGAAAATGTCATATAAGAAAATAAAAAATGTTATCCAGAAGTCGAGCGAATATAAATTTGACATAGAATTTATTTAACTTTTTTCATAGCAAATTCTAAATAGCCGGAAATCCAGCTGAAATTTGCCCTTCAATTCAGTAATGATCGCTGCCACGATGGATCTTGAATAAAGATTCCATTATCATCTCACTTGGTATTCTAAGAATTGGCTATCAGTCAGTAGGGTGTGTCGTTCTCCCCAAGAGCTTTTCCATGAAGATTGCATTTCCATTTCCATTTTCTTTTTCTTGTTTTTTTTTTTTAGTGCAACAGAAATGTCAAGTTCGTTAGTTATGATCTGCTATACCGCTAGAAAGTACATCACAATTTTTAAGTTTTTGTGAAGGTCACAAGTTGTGAGGTTTTTGTCAGAATATGAAAAAGTCACAAAATCAAGTTCACCTCCAGTTATAAGGTTGTTGTGACTTATGACGTATCAGTGAGGTTGCCAGAATAGGGCTGTTAGTAAAATTTGACATTTGACTTGTTTCATTCCTGAACGGGTCATTTTTTAAAAGCTGGCAAATAAATGCTTCACGGTGAAATTCACCTTAATCGCTGTCATATTATTCAAATTTATCATTCCTAGCGTGAGCCAAACCATTATTTTTCTCAAAATCATATTACAACACAAAAATGTCACTCATTACATGAACCTAGATTGATTTGATATTTCCAATTAAACGAATCATCTTGCTATGATACTGCCAGGAAGCCTCAACATGTTGAGCAAGTGCAATCTTCTCCTCTTGACGTACCACAAATAATAATGAAGAGATCAATATCTGAAGACGGTTAAGAAAACTGATAGTGAATTTCATGGTTGAAAAGTGAAATACACTTTGAACAGTACCTAAGAGTACGTTCATGCTGAAAGCCAAAGACGATAAGATCATTTTGTTATTCTTCTAACAAGCGGATCACATGGACCGTATCGAGATTTCACGTAAAACTTGGAGAACTAGCAAGCAAAAAAATATGCTTAAATCTGTGCCAAGCCAAGTGTCATTATTTAATGGAAGTTAGAAGGTACGGTAATGGTTTTTGGTTGCACGAGTTATTAAAAACGCATTTGTTTTATAACTTCCCATGAATAGACACTAAAACGTTGAAGAAGCTTATGTTGCTAGCTAGCTAGTACCTTAAAGAAGAAGAACTCTGAAGTGCGACAACCTCTTTTGGTTTAAAATTTATGACTCGGGCTTTAATGGAGGTCAAAAGAATTCATGCAGACAAATTTGAAGCTCGAGCTCTTTGAAACAAATTGACCAATTTAATGGTAAAACGAAACACGGAACAGCTTCTTAAGTCTTCATTCGGAAAAGTTATTGTTTCGGCGGTTTTAAGTTGGTTGGAAATTTATTGTGCGATAAGTTCATAAGGAAGAGTTTTTTTCCAAATTTATTTCTATGTGCGTATCAAGGTCGAACATTTTAATGGAATGGTAAGGGCTTTGAACTGGGCTATTGCAGACTCTTCTTACTGAAGGTAAAAGACATTCGAGGCTCTGATTTCTTAAGGGAAGTTTTTTATATCTTCTTAGAGACTTATTTCACTTATGTCGTTTTCCATTGGTCGTCCAGAAGCATTAGGAAGAGTCCAGAAGTCGTCTGAAACCATTCCATTGGACTGACTTTGACAGACGGAAAGCTTTGACAGAAGAACTCTTCCGTTTCGAAAACAGAGCCGTCCGAAAATGTCAATGAAATTTAATCCGTTTATTTGGAGGTTAAGGAAGTAACGTAAAAAAATAGAAACAAATGGAAAACGACATTAGATCCTTTCTTTTTTATGACAGACGTCGTACCTACTAATACAGAGAATGTTAAAAATTGTAGTGTCTGGTTCGGAATGATCAGTAACTAAATGTAAAAAGCTAGACTTAGCAAATTCAATGCCTTTCTGAACGCAAACGTAGCTAAGGTAGTGCTACGAATATCGCGACAACGGCCAAAACAAGGAAGTGCTGGAAGAAAATTCGACATCGGATGGCTACAATCGCAAGAGATCGTCAGATCCTTCTCTGATCGAGTGTCAAGAAGTCCTATGCCGCCAACATCAAGTATCGAAGACCAGTGGCAACATTGCCAGAAAGTAGTTAGAGATGCCGCCTCTAAAGAGGAGAGAGGAACGCCAGTTTCTTAGGAGTAAAAAATGGAGCATGAGAAGCATCAGATTTAGGATTTTGAGAGGGCCAACAGCAGGAAAGAAGTTGGGAGGTTCTACCGGAAGGTAAAACAGCTGGCTCGAAATCATCGAGCAAGAACCGATGCCTGCAGAGACAAACAAGGGAACATCATAGTAGAATCACAGTCAATGCTGGGGATTTGGAAAGAACACTTTTGTAGACTGTATAACGGTGACGACGAACGAAATCCCGCCGCCGTCAGGCAGCAGCCTTTCAGGGAACCGGACGGATGAAAGCCAACAATTCCATAAACCCAACCTAGAAGAAGTGAAAACGGAAATACCACGGCTGAACTACAACAAGCTGCTGGAGCAGATGGTCTAGCTACCGAGCTGTTCAAAGCAGCAGGCAACGATCTAGATAGGAGCATGCACCAAATCATCTGTAAGATACGGTCGGAAGAATGCATGCGCGATGAATGGAACCTCAGCATTGTTTGCCCGATCCTGAAGGGAGGGAGATCCTCTAAACTGCGCCAACTACAGAGATCCTCTCTGCCGTAATATACGAACGTCTGAAACCTTTCGTCAACAATTTGATTGGTCCTAATCAATGTTGCTTCAGATCAGGAATGTCAACCATCTACCAAATTTTCACTTTGCGGCAGGTCCTGGAAAAACCTATGAACTCCAAATCGATACCCACCACATTTTCATCGATTTTAAGGCCGCGTATGACAGCATCTACAGAGACGAACTGTATAAAGCTATGTCTAGTTTTGGCATCCCTGCCAAGCTTGTTTGCTGGTGCAAAATGGCGATGGAGAGCTCACGCTGCGGCATCAAGGTTGGCAGCGAGCTTACGGAATCATTCGATGTCAAAAAAGGATTCAAACAAAGCGATGCACTTGCATGAGATTTCTTTAACATCGTTCTTGAGAAAATAGTGCAAAACTCCACCGTCAATACCAGAGGCACTGTCTTGCAAAAGTCTGTTCAACTTCTCGCGTACTTGATGTCAATCGCGCCTTTGTGAGAACTGAGACAGAAAACCGTCACAATAGACGCATACAACTTCGAGGTAGTAGAAGAGTTTGTCTACCTAGGCTCCGCTATTAATACATGCAACACCAGCAGCGCCGAGATCAGGCGAAGAATAGCTCTTGCTAATCGCTGTTTCTTTGGGCTAAGAAAGCAATTGAGTGGAATAACCCTATCTCGAGCAACTTACGTAAAACTGTATAACACTTTCATCATCCCAGTCCTGCTTTATGGTGCAGAAGCATGGACCTTGACAAAATCGGATGAATGCGCCTTAGGCTGTTTCAAGTGGAAAGTTCTTCGGGTTATAGCGGATGGACACCAATGCTCCGGCCCGGAAAGCCTTCGACACTATTCCCGAGGGACGTAGAAGTGTAGGAAGACCACGACTCAGGTGGCGCATACAAGTGGAAGACGACCTCAATCAACTTTGAGTGCAAAACTGGAAACAGCTAGCTAGGGGCCGAGCTGGCCCCTAGCTTCTCAATTCTCAGCTGAAAACTGAGATTTTTTCTGCGATCTCTGGGTGAAAATATTTTGGATTCGATTTCTCACTCTGACGATTTTAAGTAACTGACATATGAAAAACAACAATTTATAAAGCAACCGTAATTATCCCCATGAGGACTGAGAATTAGGTTCCACCAAATGATCTTGCCTCAGTCAAAATAACATTGAGATCGCTGTGAGATATTTTTATGTGGAACTGGCCTATTCAAATCAATGTCTCTTCCTTTCCGTTTATCTGTCAATACCGTTTTAAAATGATGGACGATGTTCACATTAGGCGTTTTTCTTTTTTAGTTCAGAGCTCCGAACATTGAGTGTTCAGAGCTTGCTGAACACGCTCTGAACAAATGAAGCTCTGAACATTTTCTGAACGCTCGGATTTCATTTTGAAATGCAATTGAGCATTTTTAGTTCAGACATCGACCCTTCGTATTTTTGAAAGCTGAAATTAACATTTTTTCATTAAAAAATAAAATAATTAAATAATTATTCAAAATAAAACTAATCATCTTTGCCTGAGCGACTTGTTTCCACCACCATTTCAATTGTTTTGAGAAAAACACGCTTGCGCTCAGCATTTCGTTCATTACGCTCGGTCTCTTTTTTCTGAGCGCGCCGCCGAACTCTGAACACTCAGAATCAGTGCTCTGAACGAAAAAAGTAACACAACTTTGATGCTCTGAACACTCTGAACTAAAAAAGAAACACAACTTTTCGTTTGACAGTTCAAGCTCGGTTCAGATGTAAAAAAGAAAAACGCCTATTAGGTCCGTTCTTTTACTTTTTGGGCAGTTTGTGTAAAAACTGTCAAAAATGGAGGAGTGGGGATGAAATTTTATGATTTGCCCAAAAAGTAAACGAACGCTTTACAGGCAAAATCTGCCCAATGCACAAAATTATGTCAAACGTCAAAAAAATTCAATGTACTTCTTATGGTTTGACAGAACTTACACAAACTGCCACAAGAAATTTTTGTAGCTAAAATCGGCAGGTAGGGGAAATATTTTCTCCTTCAAAAGTGACAGATTTTAGGATTAGTGGCAGTAAACGAACGCAAAAGTGGGAGTTTTGGGCAGCTTTGGGCAGTATTATGAGGTAAACGAACGGACCTATTGGATTCTTTCCTCCGACTTATCTTGACGTCTATATGTTTTTTTCTCTTTCGCACTTGCTGGTAAGAAAAAGACAACAAAGTGAGGCAGGATTTTCAAACCAAACTAAAAATTTATGGATTTTTTTTTACATTTGGCATATGCCGTCAAAATAATTAGGCCAGTTCCACCTAACGACATCTCACTGAGATCTCAGAGATTTTTTAAGTGGAACAAAAATGAGAAATGAGATTTTTTTCTGAGATCTCTGAGATGAAAATATTTTGGATCCGATTTCCCACTCAGCTATTTCGACGTGACTGGACAATGTACAACAAAAATTTGTAAGATAACCATTTTATCTGAATGAAAATTGAGAATTATGTTCCACCAAATGATTGTGCCTCAGTCAAAGTGACATTGAGATCTCATGTGGCTTTTTTTTACAAGTTACAAACCAAGAATTGATCCGTGACGTAAAAGTGGCAATTTTTTTCCCTTAAGCGCATTTCTTTCACAAAGAAATTATTTTTTTCTCGAAGGATTGATTTCTCTTGAATCTCTTTTTGGAGACGGATTTATACATAATTGTACACGGATTTTACACATATATACTACGTGTTTGACATTTCTGAGTTTTCTGTACAAAACGAATTAACAGCTGGCCAGACAACAAAGACATTTAAAAAAGGGATCGATTCGTTTTTGCACATTTCTTACACGCCAAAAAAATTGAATTTCAGTAGCAATTCTTCTTAGTTCTAAGAAAAGCCACATCAGTGAGATGTTGATAGGTGCAACTGACCTTTTGTCAATTTATGACAACTATAAGACGTCAAAGTGAGTCTGGAGCGTTCACACTACTTTTGTGTTTGAACACGACAGATTGGCCTTACTTCAAAATAAGTCGGCGGAAATAGTCCAATGTGAACATCGTCATGGATCTGCTGTGCATTTATATTTTTATCTGACATTTCCAATTTTGACAACCTGCATTCTACAATTTCCCTTGACCCAGTTCACAAAAGCCGCGAACACCCGATTTTTGTTTTGACGTCTACAAAACATTTTCCTTTCTTTTCTCAATGGCAGATCAAACAGGATTAGTTGAAGCTCATAAGACTCAATAACCATTATCCTTACTAGAACTGAAAATAAGAATTTCAAACGCTTATGCCAATTGTGCAATCGAGGGTTTACTTTGAACCTTCTTTCAACTCTTTCACTGATAAAATGTTCAACTGATTTTCAATTAATGCGATGGAACCATATAGTTGTAGTCCTGACCAGCTTTGTTAGCGTTCGGAGTCGGAGTAAAAGGAGGAACTAGAAATTCAAACCAAACTTCAGTTCAAAAGATGGTGTTGAAAATAAACTAGGTTTCAAACGGCAGTAATTACAGTAATTTGATGAGTTAATGATTAAACACTGTTTTTTAAGACATGTTTTACTCAAACTCAGGTTTCCGAGAATTTAAAACAAAAAAATCAACTCTTAAACCTTGAACCACTTCAAATTACAAAAAGGTTTAGAGTCCATAAACTTAACACCTCAAGAACATCGTTGTACCTTTTGCATCCTCGACAATAATTATCGTGCTTCCAAACGAAGATGTAACAAGATGTTTATGCAGACAAATATAAGCAAATAGAACTAGTTCCACTTTGAGTTTCATTTTATCTATTTTCAATTGCAAATTTATAAATGAACACAAATCACTTTCAAGCACTTTTCAACTATCAACAATTATATCCTTCAACACAAAAGAAATCCTTCGTCTAGAACCGCGTCAATTCTTAACAAAGTTCACGTATCCATTGAGTAGAACCAACTCCGCGTGCTGCTAAACTAACTCACTTCACAGAATCTCTAAGCCCGAATGACTTAACCAAACATTTTGTGCAAAATTTAATATTCGACTAGCATCAAAAGCTTTATTTTTGCAGCACTTTTCGATATTAATCTTTATCGCTAACGTTAACTCGCGTCGACTCCGACACGGCACCTCGACCATATACTCGTAGTGGGTGCTACTTATACTTGTTTGTTACAATCGAAAAATTCTCCAGCCAACTGAACACGCTATAATTTGGTGTCGTGGTTTTATATTAGATTCGGTTAAGTTTTGGGAAAATTTTATACACGCGGGAAAATCAACTCAATTTCGGATGAATTCCCATCTCCTATGGTTTTGTTAGGAAAGGTATTGGTGGAAAAAAAGAACATTCATTCGCTCATCACTTTTGATTCTGATTATCCAACTCGATCGAGATCTGACACTTAAAAAGAGAGGCCTGTCTCTAAATGCGTGCTACTGGGTTTGAGCTCAATACAAATTGGAAGTCACAATGATTGTGTAGAGCATGATGACATAAAAGTCTCTTCACCTGGTCGCTGCACCCAACCATGAGTGACAGTAAGTTCGTTATGTCAAATCACTCTCGATTTCGATGAGTTTGAGTGAGTTATGCTACCAAGAGTTAATTACGTCGAAACCATGTTAATGGTTTACAAATTAGTGATAATTTTCCTTTGATGGGGTATGCCTACTTTAGGGTGTGGACTTGATTGTTGATCTAGCAGTTACTATCTCTGGAATTGTTGACATCAGAGTCTATGTTTTCGTTTTTCCCTACTCCTAAATCTACTTTTTCGAGATAAGGAGCGTTTCCTACTCTTAATCTAGATTAAGATTTCTTAATCGGATCAAGAATAAATCTAATTGGCTGATTTTGGGACACAATTATTGAAATGTCATTTTCTTATTGACAGTTAGTGTAGCTCTTGAATGGATGTCTTCTTTAAAATACTGTTTTCTTTCAGTCAATCCTTTTCTTATGTCAAAATAAATCTCAGACTGTCAAATTAAATCACTGTTTGGGATGTGTTTCACGTCTTCATCGCTTAATCTCGGTTTTCTGACAGATTCTTTTTAAACGTCAATGGAGATTGAATTTTAAGGTGAAATTAATACGATCAGAATAATAAAGGACCATTATTTTATCTTCTTTAATTGAATTTCAACGAAATGCATACCGAGATTGACCAGATGTCGCTGTCAATTGGTCCGAATCGCAATTTGCAATTATTAGAAGAAACTTCAAGAAATCTCATGGGACTCTTCAAGAACGATGGAAATTTGTTGATATCTTTATTGCTGAGGCCGTCTGTTGGCTTTTGGCTTTAAAAGATGATGCAGAGCTTAGGTATTGTTATTTCATTTGGGGGCTAAGCGTAGGAAAACCGAAAGCCAACAATCATGCAAAAAAGTATTCATTTTTGTTTTATCATTGAGACGATGAAGGTTCACCGCAAAAGTTTTGAGTAAACTTAAGTTGGGGGAGTTTGTTTTTTTTTTGTTCTTGTACATCTTGTTTTCATGGTTTTTTACAGATGGTTAAGCTGTGTTCTTGTCTTGTTGTATGTTTGAAGTTGAAGCTGATGAAGTTTGAGATGATGAAGATATCGAGTATAGAAAAGACAGGAAGCTGTCAGAGATTAATGAGGCAAGAGTTTTGGCTATGGAGTGGTATGTTGTACATTATGATTTGTATCAGTAGTTTTTAGCTATTAATTTATTACTGAGCCAAAATAATGTCGGCGAAAATTAAATGATATGAAAATCAGTCAGTGGTCATTCAAATGTCTCTGTCAAACATGTTTGGAAGACGTTTGACAACATTAAAGTTCTTATGTCGTTTTCCATTGGTCTTTTTGACGTTTCTTCTTCTAGCCCCAATGAAAAGGGTTATGACGTATGTGTCATTCTTCGGAAGATTCTGTTTTCAAAACGGATGAGATCTGTTCCTCTCAGAAGCATTCCGTCTGTCAAAGTCAATCCAATGGAATGGGTTCAGACTTTCGAATGCTTCTGGACGTCCAATTGAAAACGATATTAGCCTGTCATACGATTCTATCACAAAATTCCTTATTTTTCGATTCTCAGCCGACCGACACACGCAGCATTCAGGTCAAAAGTTTATAAAGTTTGTTCTTTTGGTTCTGTCAAATGTATGAATTATGAAATCAAGTAAATTATATTCCGAAATCATCAAGTTACCAGTTACAACACCAGACAGAGACTTTGATTTATAACCAAACCAAAACCATATACCATGACAGAAAAGAACACAATCTAACTGACGACTGACCCAAAAGGTCAATCAAACACCAAAAAGTTGCGCCAGACAATTCAGTGCAGTTTGTCGGCGAACGAAAACAATTTACAAAAAAGAACTTCATTCTACTAACAGCAAAACAATTAGAATCTTATCTAGTCCCACCGAAAATTTGCATAAGGTTCTTAGATCTTGAAATAACGTTAGCTTAGGAACACTTCACTATTACTTAATGGAAAACAAATCTGACGGATGAAGTGCATTGGGTAACTCCGAAGAAGACGGAAATTCGCATTGTATGGAAATTTTGTTGTTGTTAATTTTTTGTTTGGATTTTTTTCTCTTTAAAGTTCCCTATGATTATGGATGCAATAGAAAATGTTGAAATTATGTTTAGGAAAAATAATTGCTGTACAAGGATATGATTCAGAACTTTTGCTAGTGTCGTAGGTAGATGGCGCTGCAGAGATGAAGCGTGTGAAGTGGAATTTTCATTTCCGAGAGAAGTCGATAACAGTTGTAAACAGGGATACAAAAGATTATTTCATGAGCTGGAAGGAATTTGTCGCTAGTCGCTCGGCGCGTGATTAAAATGACAGCTGAAACTTTTATTAAACGTCAGAATCGTCTCACTAGTTACGAAAAAAGAGATGAACATAATGCATTGCCCGTCGCTCGACGACTTAAATGTCAGCTGACATTTGTATTGATCGTCAAATTTGTGCCAGCCGTCCCGAAAAAAAGACCTGAACAGAATGCATTGTCTGTGGCCCGACGACGAAAATGACAGAATGCGTCGCTCGTTTACGAAAGTGACAGCTGAAATTTGTATGGAAACGTCAAATTCGTCGCGCGACAACGTTGAACTTTTAAAGCTTAACAGAATGTATCACCCGTCACCCGCAACTAAAATGACAGCTGAAATTTGTATGGCTTCGAGTTTGAAATTTCCATACAAATTTCAGCTGTTACTTTCAAAGACGAGCGACGAATTCTGTTCATCTCTTTAAGGGCAGACATATTTGATTCTTCAGAACCTTGAGTGTCTTGTATTAAGAGTTGTTTTTCTTTGAAATAAAACTAACATCTTCCGCATGAAAATAAATAAAACTACGAACATCCTAACTGACATACGACATACCAGAGCAATGCTGAGTTTCGAGACAAGTATAACACAATGTTTTTTTTTTTTTTTTTGGAAACAAAACAATAAAATTGTTCGCATAGTATTCTGCTTTAGGTTATGTCATTATCGTCACACATGACTGTCATCCGTGGCAATGAAACTTCATAACGACACCAACATCAAACTCATAACTCGTCTCTGAACACGACACGACAAATTCAACTCCAACTCCAACTGTTGCAAATTTTTGTTTTGTTTGTTTCCCTCAGACCTCATTTAACTGATCATTTTAATTAAGTTCCTTATTTAGAAACAAGTAAAAAAAGTAAAAGATTATCTGATAAATTGATGGAAAAACTATTCCCCTTGACATCTGAAAGTAATAGAACAGAAGATTGTTTGAGCTGAAGTCATTCTTGACGTTTATGTGCTTTGAGAACTTCTTGTCATCCATTGTTATTGTGTGTCACGTTAATGACTTTTCAAATGAAAAATCGGAGTCATCATGTAATTTCCTATTTTTTGAGATTTTATGAATATTTTTTGTGACAAAAATGAGAAGACTTTAATTTGACAAATCTTCCCTGCACTGTAAATAGATTTCGTGCTAAGTTGCAGTGCCCGTCATTAGTTTGGCTCTGCTCTAATTAGCCGATGACACTTCCAATGCACTTAAAAATAAGAGGCAACAGGCAATGCTTTATAGTCTGTGAGGTAGGTTTGGCAACTCACTTTTCCTACATGACTGTAAGTTCTACTAAAACAGCCCGAGACAATGCTTAGAAAATATTGAAAGCTTTTTTCCTTTTCTTTACCGGAAAGATTAACTTTTAATTTTAGAAAATGGATGGTACTCGAGACATAGCATTCTTGTTTCCCTGGTATTATTAATGAAACACAAACAGGCCTAAGCTTCGTCTTTGTCTACGTTACGTTACGATGCACCCGCTTCGAGTTTGCTTTGAATGACATTTCTCCCACTATCCTCATCATCCCTCAAAAAACAAATGAATTGTGTTTGTTGACTTCTCTAAAACTGCTGAGCTGTCAGACAAAGCAAATGTTTAGCATATTATTTGAACTTAAGCTTTTGTTTGAAGTCACATTACGTAACATTATGTTCTTTTCTTTAAGGCTGAATTACAAACACGCTTCGACTTCGGCTTCACCCGACGCTTTGTATATGGATTTACCAGGTAATATCAAGAATGGTTTTCTGCTTGGTTTGACAGTTTTTTGACAGTTTTTTACATAAGTTTGTAATGTGTGTTCTCTGCTTGCTTGCTTGAAAACCATTCTTGATAGTACTTGGTAAATCCATATACAAAGACCCGACGCGACGTTTCCTAGTTCAGTCATAGGAAGCTTCGACCTCACGTTTCGTACGTAATATTACGTAACGTGACTCCAAATGGAAACTCTAGTTATGCTGAACATTTGCTTTGTCTGACAATCAACAGCTGTTAAAAAAACGTACAAAAACAAAATTAATTTGTTTGGATGAAGGGATGAAGATTATGGAGACAGAACTGTCATTTAAACCAAACTCGAAGCCTTTGCATCGTAACGAAAACGACGCCGCGCCGGAGCTGAAGCGTGTTTGTGATTCAGCCTTTACGATTGTCAAACAAACACACTATTTTCCTAAAGAATCAAGAAACTCCACACTTACAATTATTTTGTCTTGTATAAGTAGGGAGACTACTGTTAAGATCAAATAAGCAGTACCACATTGTAACGTCATCCCTTTTTTTTTTTTTTTTAATACCAATAACTTTGTTGTAATACAAGTATAAAAATATTACAAGTAAATTTAATTGATTTTAAGAGGCCGCAGACTTTAATTCACATCAAACTTCACTTCCCAGACTATGATGACTCTGATTTTGGACAGCAAAAACTGACCACCAGCTGGATTGCAACCAAAAGCTCCCACATGAATTTGTGAGAACCAATCGCTAAATCTAATCACTCTTGAACACGGTATAGGTCGTTGGATAATTTTTTTGTTCGTTTGTTCTTTTTTAGTTCTAGCCGGGAACTTCCGCTGATCATTAAATTGTAAAATAATAAACTGATGTTGACAACAATTTATTTATTGTTTAAAATGACCTATTGAGCATTAAATTTGGGTCAGACTGCTAATATCGTCTAAGTGCAGTAGATTTGTAACGCTCGATCATGTCTGGGGCTTGGAAGAGAGGTGTGTCGGCGCAGTTCATGCGTCTAGGTGATTAAAACTTTGATGATATCAGATTTTAGTCGAATGTAAACAGAAAAAAGCCAGTAAAATAAAACAATGAATATTGATACGAAATTATTAGCATTTTGTTAGAATCGTGTTATTGAACTTTTTGGTTAGATGATGATTGCGATTTTTTTGCGGTATGGTGACCTCGTCATTAATTTATGCAATATGATTTGTGATTTGCGAAAAAAATGGTTTCGCGTTGACCAGACATTAGAATCATTTCTCTTCGAGTGCAGAGGAGCATGAAAGCAATGCGTCATTTTTCTGCAAAATAACATTTTTATGACGAAAATTACTTGGAACTTGGGCTATATCCTATATGCAAATAAAGTTTTGTCAATTAAGCAAAGCGTGAAGAAAAGCATTAATATTAATCATGTTCATAATTTGTTTCTAAAAATAGTGTCTTATGGAGTATTTTAAAGTTCAAGGGTATACAGGCATTTTTTGTTTAAGAATTATGATCCTTAGCATCAATCCTTTAAAAAATCAATTTATATTTTTCAATATTTAATGTAAACATTTATTTAAACGAAAATAATTATTGTTTGTTTATTTTTAGTTGTTTGAGTTGATCGAGAAAAAAACTCACCTTTTGACGGGTTGCTGGGATATGGACTTGCTTGACCCACTGAAAAAAAAAATGACGGTTAAAGGCTTAAACTTGTACATTCCTTTTTAAATGCTTGACCCTATTCAAACAATGTACAAACGTCAGAAAGAAATTGACAGTATATGTGTCAAATAACTTCGGAAACGTGCGTCTCGTGTGAACAGGGTCGATGAAAACTGGATTGTAGGATTTTTGTTTTTCTTATGTCATTCAAGGTACAATCTATTGGTGTTTTTCTTTACTGCCTCTGAACAGATCTGCGAACTGTCAAAAAATATACATATATCAGAGCACAAAATTCTACATTGGGGCTAGTTCAGAGCTTCATCGTTTGCTCAGGATAAAATGACGGAACAAATTGAGCAAATCAAGACAAAATTTCAACTGTCATTTTCGTCGTCGGGTGACTGGTGGGTGATGCATTCTGTTCTGCTCTTTATGGCGTTTTACTTGGCAATCTTGAAGCTAAAAAAACATTCTGAATGCATTCATTTGGGCATAAGTGACGTCGTTTTCCACTGTTTTTTTTTTAACGTTTCTTCTTCTACCTCCGATGGGTTCTTGATTCTTCGGACCATTCTGTTTTCAAAACGGAAGAGTTATTCTCTTCTCAGAACTCAGAAGCATTCCGTCTGTCCAATGGAATGTTTTCAGAAGATTTCTGGACCTCCAATTGAAAACTACATGGCGTCATGTATCATAGGAGTATTTCGATTAAAAACCTGGTCAAAATTATTTTTTGAAGTAAAACGATTCATTTTTGTTAGAAATGATTATTTATTATGAAATAAATGTATTAAAACGCTGTTTTTTGACTTTTCATCACCTTCATCTTCATGGTCCTCACTTTCTTCACTATTGAGGAAGTCATTATCTTAATACGAAAATTTATCATCAGTCCTTTGAACACTAATTTTAGGCTTAGAAGTAGATTTTATAAGGCAACATAAAAGTGGATCAGAAGTCAAAAGCTAACTATTGCGTATACCAAGTTTGCAGTCCTTCTAGAGAACCTCCTTGCATGGTTAAGCTGGTAGACGCTATATTTATAAGTTTGTGTTAATATATGTATTTGGAAAAATCATAACTTTTTAAGACTGAAAATGGGAAAGTGAATAAACAAACCTTAAATATTTATTCTACCGCTTCTTCCTATTATTGGAAGCAAAGCGTTTTCAACTAGAATAGATGCATGAACTTATATTTTATGAAATGTAGGAGGTCATTGAATACCATTGCAAATAACTCAAACTTCAATACTTTAATTTTGTATCAAATTTGAAATACATTCCAAAGTAATTTAAGAACGGGATATCAAATAAAATCAATTCTCGTTATTTCAGTGGCAACTTCAGGGCTTTCAAAAAATCTCTTGAGCAGTTTCCCTATTTTGTTGATTTTTTCATCTGTTAGATTCTCCCATCAGGTAATTCTTCAAAAGATGAAAATTGTGAATGCACTTTCAAGTCACGATTGCTTTAAATTAAGCTCTTCTGCGACTTGATTAAACCTATTTTTGCTTGAAATCGTATAAAAGCTTAGAAGGTGAGGCTTATTATTTTAAAGTTTTTTTTTGCATAAAAGGACCGGATATTAAAAAGCTTTTCACTCTTTCATTTAAATTTTCTTCCATAGTATGAAACAGGTAGTTTCGTTCACAACTGTTGAACCTGATTGATTATACTTAAATTGAAAAAAAAATGTTGGTTTTAGGCTTTCCAACGCCTATTTTTGACTTTTTTGAAGAAAAAATTAAATTAATCACGGTTTATTTTGACAGTAATAAATAAATTGCTTTCCAAATCACATAAAAATAATTTACTTAAAACATGCAATAACATAAAACAAATTGTATTATACCAAAACAACGTATGGCGTATGAGAGTTTTTTTTCTAATAGTGAAAATTTCATTCACTAATAATTTTGTTGACGGTTCTGATTCTGAAAAGAAGAGAATGGGTGCGTTCAGATTCTTCTTGAATAGGCAATCTCAGATAACTTATTCAGCTCGTTCTTCGTTAAAGAATTCGTTAGCAAAATTTGGATAGCTGTGAAAAACAGAGTACAAATGTCAGCTTATTATGACTTTCAATGGCTGTTATGTCAGATAGCCAACTATTATGATAGAAATTGTTGGATAGTTTTCGATTTGAGCCTCTGCTAATTTTCATGTGGGAAACAAAAACAAAAGCTATCCGGATAGTCAAAGTGAACGAGCCCATTCTCTTATCTTCAGATGCAGAAATCAAATGTCATTTTTGTCCAATTGAATGCCTTCAGAATGTTTTTTTTAGATGCCAGATAGCCAATTATAACCGCAGTTAAAGACATATGTGCTGTTCTGTCGAAAATTTAAGCTATGAATCAGGAGAACCTTGTCAACAAATTGGACACAAAATAACAGGAAGAGAATTCTATTAGAAACTAGCTGGTCCGGCAAACTTCACACTGCTTCAAACGATAAATAAAAGGCCTTAACCTTTGTAACCCACTACCACACTACCCGCTACCCTACTACTATGTACCAGATACTTCCACCCGCTTTCCACTAGCCCGCTACCCTGTTACCCAGTTACCCAACTACCTACTACCTGCAACCCCACTAACCTCTACCAGATACTTCAACCTGCTTCCCACTAACCCACTACGCCGCTACCCCATTACCCTGCTACCCGTTACGTCACTACCCACAACCGCCTACCCACTACTTCTACGTGCTACCCACTTCTTCTCCCGCTAATCGTTATCCCATTTGCACCCTTACCCCACTAGCCGCTTCTTACTACCCGCTATCCGTCAGCCCACTACCCGCTTCCCACTACCCCGCTACCCCATCAACCACTACCCTGGCCGTATCTCATGAACGGCTTGGTCGATTTTGTACAAAATACCAGAAACCCATCTACGCCACAAACCGAATATTCCCTCAAAATTTGATGCCAAACTCTCCACTGGTATAAAAGAATTGAGTCCTCAACGAATTTGTATGAGACAACAACGTTTGCTGTTTCAGCTAGTTAGATCGTGACAACTCAGAAGCCTTCGCTGGCTTATGCACAACAACTTTATTAAGACCATCATATGGTCAAATGCCTGGTAAACGTTCTATAGGTAAAATTGTGTTTCCACATTTTTTTCTATAACTCATGAACGGCTTGGCCGATTTTGTAAAAAGCATCTACACCACTACCCAAACACTTCGTCAAAATTTGATAACAAACGGTACAACCCTTCTCGGGTTTTGCGCTTAGCAACACATTTAACGTTCTTTTCAGTTATAGAGCTCTCGATGGACTCAAACAGTGACGTACTGAAGCTGTGATTGAAATTTGATGTAGGTACTAATATAAGTGAAAAGTGCAACATTAAAGAAATGCTCTCTACTGACATTACAATCGATTTCTGTTTTAAAACCCCAATCGAATCTTGCTAGACATTGTATGGAAAAACTAGGGTTCTTGGCTCGCAACCAAACATCTGTCTAAGGCTCTGTTGGGTTACAGTGCTGTGAAAAGCAACAAAAGAGCTGGTAGGCAATTTCTTCAATGATTTAGTACTTAGATTGACTCAAAAATTAATCATTCATCGCTCTTGGACACCAATATTAATCTACATTTAGGTAAAATTTCAGCGCTCAACCTGTCAACCCAACCTTACATCTGTTATGCCCTATTCTTTTTTTCTAAGTAGCTCTAGCCGCCATAAAAATATATAATAAGGACAGCAATCTTACTTTTTCTATTCCCCTGTCCATTATAGTCCTCTGGATTGAAGAACGTCGCTATCATTTTATCATCATTGTTGTATCCCTGTCCAGGAGAATGGCTCTGAATTGATGTTCCACTAGCTTGACCCTGTTCGCCCTGCGAAACATACCCGTAACCTGGTCGACTAGAATCTTTTTTCGGTGGTCGAACAGGCCCACTCGGCTGTCCATAGCCGCCATTGCTCTGCGCTGATTGTTGAGTACTCCCATAAGCCGGATCTGGCCGATTTGTATAATCAACTCCATTGCTGGATGGCTTGACTTGACTTGAACCACCCGAACTACCCAAGGATGAACTTCCACTTCCTGGTCGAGGGAGATATGAGGAAGTTGTCTGCTCATAATTTGGTCTTGTGCCACCATTTCCAGGTGATTCCATTGGTCTTGTATAGCCCGTGTCACTCGAGGATGGTCGTGAGTAAGTCGAGTCACTTGATTGAATTGGTCTCGAGTATCCTGAATCACTCGGTAACACTGGTGAGGGTTGTGAAATGCCAGGAGCACCCTGAATTGTTGGTCGCGAACCGGTATCGTACTTGACCGGCTTGCCATAGCTGTATCCATTGCCATAGCCCAAACCAAATATCGGTCTTGGATGTTCGTGATGCTGTTGATCATCGGCACTTGGATAACTTGGCCTGTAACGATCTCCCAGAGTGGGCGAGTTCTGGGCATAGCCGCCTGGATAGTAGACTTCTTGGTTCGGGGATGGGTAGTTCTGTTCGTACAGCATTGGGTATTGATACAGAGGATAGACGTCATGCGAGAAGTATATCCGATCACCATTTCCTCCTGAATTGGTGCTCCATCGGTCACCATTTTCATTCGAATTCTGAACGTCACCATATGTGCTCGAAGGACCCTTTGTCGACTGATATCCCGAAGTGTCCAACGAAGGCGAAGTTGGATAGCTCGAGGTGTAGATATCAGTCGGTGCTGGAGGCGCCGGATAACGATCAGTATCGATGTGAATCGACTCGCCAGGTGTTGTTGGCGAAGAATTGACAATCAAAATCGGAGATCCTGCCACAGATGTTGGTCGGCTTGGTCCATGATCCACTTGCTGATTGTACGAATCCGGCATTGGTCGACTTGCTCCATGATCAACTTGCTGATTGTACGAATCCGGCATTGGTATGGTATTCTCATCACGAAGATCGAAACAGTTTTGTTTTCGTGCGTAAAGATCGAAGTCGGGATCGAAAATGGTTCCGGGTGGGCGTGATCCAGTCGAATCGATTTTCTCTGACGATAGCTGACAAGTGCCGTTTCCACGTCGATGGACACTGCAATTAGACACAAGAGTATGGTAGACAAAGTTGGGGAAAATGATGCAATCGACTTACCCAAAGGAAATCGCCTGACAATTATCGCCGGCTCTGATGCACATCTCTTTGCATGACATCAATGAATTTGTGTCTTCGGTGCGAAAGGTCTTTTCGAATGGCAGCATTGCCTCCAGTGCGATTCGCTCGAAACAGTCTGAAATTGAAACCCAATTTGAAATGTTGAGTAAGAGTGTTTTAAAAGAATCAATGATCGGTGTTTTGTTTGTTTAAAGTGAATCGATGTGCGGTAATTGCTGGTGCACGCCGATCGATGTAAGGAAAGTCGTGAGACTTTTCTTTTTATTACGCAACATGATGGGCTTGGACCTGGGATTGTCTAGTGAAATGAACAAACTAACCTTTTCATCGGAATCGATCAAACTCAGCCCTTTATTGAATATGCTTACGTAAGTCTGACCTTGGGACATTTTTGAGACCAAACCTACTGGATTCTATTCATTGGATGAAATGACATTGAAACCAATGTTATTGCCTATTCAATTTGATCTATAAAAGGGTAAGGAGCACACCACTAAAGTACAAGCGGGCAGAGGAATCAACCGAAATCGTTATGGAACTTTGCACAAAAATAAAAAGCACGACAAACCAGAGTGTCATTTACACGCATGCAAAACAAAAGTATGTTGCTGGTTGTTCTGAAAGTCTAAACACAGTGCCGGATTGAGTCGACACTTCCTTACGATATTAAAGAATTATGGAATTCTACGACGACCTTTGCTTTGAATGACACTTCACCGCCATCATCATCATCTCTCCAAAATCAAATGCATTTTGACTGTGGAGTTTTTATTACAGCTGTTGAGCTGTCAGACAAAGCAAATGCTCAGCACATTTCTTCCGTTTGAAATCACATTACGTTACGAACGAAACGTTACTTCGAAGTTTATTGTGATAGCATGCATTGAATTCCTATGGCTAAACTCGTAAACATCAAGCGAACTCAGCCATTAAACGTCAGAGTTGTAGAGCTGCTGCACAAATATAAATCAGACAATATAGATGGCCACAATAGAGGATCCATCTTTGCTCTCGAATTGAGGTGCCAACGTGGAGTGTTATCACTATTTAGTTGATGGTATGCTTCGAAAGAAAGCATGCCCAATGAATGCAACCTCAGCATTGTTTGGCCGATCCTGAAAAAGGGATATCCTCTTAACTGCGCCAACTACAGAGAAATCAGCCTACTTAACATCGCTCTCTGTCGTAATATGTGAACATCTGAAGCCTTTCGCCAACAATCTGATTGGTCCTTGTTATGACCCAATGTCATACAAGAAATAATAAGAAATAAATGAAAAAGAACTTTCTTTATAATAATATCTTTTAATCAAAATATCGTTAATCAAAATAATTCACTTCCAAGCTACTGCGTATCTATTTTAAAAAGCGCCAACGCTTGGGTTTTTTATTCGTACGTTGGCAATGGTCGTCTGGTGGTTAAAGTTGGTTATGTTGGTATTGTTGTCTGGCAGTGATACCAAATAGCACCACTTTCCTGGTCTCAACACCTCCTCCACTTAAAATGATTCATAATCCTTCATCCAAGCAGGAGCCTGAATAATTCTTCCACGCGAAGACGTCCTTTGAGCCTCTGGAGATGCACTGGTTGAAGGAAATCCGTGTAGTGTTGAAATTTCAGAACTTGAATCTTCTGCATCTTCGAAAACGTCCGATGAGTCACTTAGGGTTTCTGGATCAGCTTGAGTCGACGATGGAACGTTCGATGAGTCATGAACATTCTGATTTTCAGTAAGTGGTCCCGGATTGTCTTGAGTCGATGATGGAACGTTCGATGAGTCATTGACATTCTGATTTTCAGTAAGTGGTCCCGGATTGTCTTGAGTCGATAATGGTTTATCTTGAAATAAATCCATCAGATCAAGGAAGGTGTTGTTTGCTGGTTGTTCGTTGGTTTCTGACAATCTAGATCTTATTTGGTTCGTATGAGAACGAATAAGTCTACTCTTGTTGTTGTCGTTGACAAGAATATTGTAACCAACAGTTTCAATTTTCTCGATGATTGTGCCTGGAACCCAATAATTCTTGTTTCTTCGATAGATTTTTGCATATACCTTCTCACCTGATGTAAAACTCCGTTCTTTGGCACCATGATGTTTGTTAAATTGCACATTCTGCTTCTCGTTTATATAGACCGGTTTTTGTTGTTTTGGCTTTAGTAAGTCTAATGATGTTCGCATTTTTCTGCCGATGAACAACTCTGCTGGTGACTTAAAATCAGGAACATTGCGGTTGGGTGTAGACCGATAGGTTTGCAAACATGTTTGTAGGTTTTCTGAACTGGTTCCTTCCTGCTTGAGTTTCTTAAGCGTTCTTTTAAGTGTATCCACAAACCGTTCTGCCTGCCCGTTGGACTGGGGGTGGTATGGGGCTGTCCGTAGATGCTGGATACCTCGATTCTCTAAGAAACGTTGAAATTCGGCGCTGGTGAACTGTGTCCCATTATCCGAGACAAGCTGTTCACAATCTCCGTAGCGAGAAAAGAAACCCGTCAGTTCGTTGATTATTGTTGATGATGACAAGTTGGAAAGATGCAAGACTTCCAACCATTTTGAAAAGGAGTCAACAATGACAAAGTAGTGCACTCCGTCACAAGGTCCTGCGATGTCAATATGGATTCGTTCTAGCACTGATGTTGTTAACGGCCATGAATGAAGTGTTGTCTTAACTGGAGCCTTAGCGGCGAGAGCGCAAGCGTGACATTGTTTAACAAAAAGTGTAACATCTTCATCGATATTGGGCCAGTAAACATGGCACCTGGCGATGGTTTTCATCCTGTCTATGCCTGGATGACCTCGATGGAGCTGCTTAAGAATTCGATTTCGATAACACTCGGGAACTACAATGCGGTCGCTGAACATTAAAACACCCTCGATTACTGCAAGGCTTTCTCTCCTGCTATGGTATGGAGCCAAATCAGGTGAAAGCGGATGCTTCCATCCGGAATTCATGGACTTGATAACTGACTGCAGAATTTTGTTGCTTTTTGTAGCGTGCTGTATCATTTTGAAGTTGACTGGAAGCACTTTGATTGTTTCAAGCATATCGCACCCTCAGAACAATAGAGCGATAAGTCAAAAAATGTCATTTTTGAGTTAGGGATGAGAAATTATTGGTTACAAAATAACAAATAATTTGAGGGGCTTGCGGTTGTTAGAGTAAGAAAAATAGACATGTTATGACATTTTTTCCGAAAAATCGATTTAACTAAAATTTTAAATTAAGGATGTACTCCAATGCAATACAAGGTTTTATCGAAATATTCCTTTTTTATTCACTGAAATGGTTAGGTATTCTAGCGCAACATGGATACAAATCAGATTGATTCCAAATAACAAGTATTTTTTAAAATTTGTGTTCGCAAAAATTTGACGTATAAAGTAACATTACGAAATAGATCAGTATAATTTATGATTTATTCCAAAACAACAAAGAGACAAAGTGAAAAGCTTAACTTGTTTAAATACAACAGAGAAACAAACCAAAATAATCCTTTTTTTATTTTAAATAATATCTATGCAACATGGTGATAAGTGTCAAAAAATATTATTTTCCCAGTTCTAAAACGTGACAAGTCAAAATTTGGCGGGTTAATTTCTTCGCTTGGAATTTTCGTAGAGAGTAGTCGGTTTTCATTTGTGCTTGTCGAAAAATTGAAAAATTTGTGTTTTAAAAATGGAAAACCGTCGCAGTTTGGCAATTTTAAAAAAGGTATCTATCATCTGCATTCATGATTTTTAGAAGAAAAGCGATAAAAATAACATGGTGTCTTTCTTTTCAGTGTGTAAACTCAGCATCATCGTTGCAGACTTTCGTTGAAGAAATGGAAAATAATTTAGACAGGGTAGGATTCTACGATTTTTAAGAAATATATTTTATACACCGTTATTTTAACTAATTTTTAATATAATGTAAATGGTAGAACTGTGTCCAATTGAAACAACATTCAGATAGTGATAGTTCTGATAATAAAAACATAGAAACTTGCACCTTTAACCGCGACCACGGAGTTGGACCAGCTTTGGAGCTAGGCGATGTTATCGACGTCAGTATGATTCAAGAGATTTCCGGGGTTGAAGTTGGGTTGAGCCATGACAACTATCTGTTTTCAAACGATGACAACATTGAAGCTGATATTTTGGATCAAATTGATGCTGAAAATCCGTTGTGTTCTCACAATGAAAATGGATCCTTGGATGATCTTGAGCAAATTGAAAATGGAATTGAAGTGAGTTCCACCTTCACTTATTCAAACAAGAAAATAACTGAAAAATTATATCTTTTAGAATAATGATATCCTTCCGACGAGAAAACGTGCGCGAAATCCGACATGTTGGCAGCGAAACTTGAGCAAAACAAACCGCAATTTGGGAAAATCGTACACGAATATTAAAACAGGAAAGTCATTCCCCTCGAGGTCAGTGAAGCCGGGATGCGACGATAGCTGCTCTTTCAAGTGTGCCACAAAATTCACTAGCTCCGAAAGGGAAGATATTTTGAAAAACTATTGGCAGTTGGGAAACGTCACAAAACAACGAGCATACATAAATAACAGCATTGAACAAATCAATCCAAAATACAGGTACACAAGGGATGGTTCGAATCGTAAAAATAACTTTTCTTATTATTTTTTACAAAATGAAATATCTGTTCGCGTCTGTAAAAAGTTTTTTTGTAATACCCTTGATATTTCAAGTAAGGTTGTTGAAACAGCAAAATCCAAGTTTTTGAATAATATAGTTCAAGGCGACTTTCGAGGGACTCATCCAAATCACGTCACAATTCCTCAAGAAATAAGAGATCGTATTAAAAACCACATAAATAGCTTTCCACGTATAGAATCGCACTATCTTCGCCAACAGACGAAACGCGAGTATATAGATGGCTGCTTGACTATAAGCTCAATGTACAGAATGTACAAAGAGCTATGCCTGAAAGACGGTGTTCAATGTGCAAAGCAGCATGTTTACGAACAAATTTTCAACTATAGCTTCAACATTGGTTTTTATAAACCTAAAAAAGACCAATGCATCCATTGTTTTGAATTTGAAAATTCGAATGAGTTGCGAAAACAAGAATTGCAGGATGAACACAACAGGCACGTCTCTGAAAAAGAATTGTCTCGGAAGCAAAAAAAAGAAGACAAACTTAAGTGCGAGCTTAACAACAAAATAAAAGCCGTGTGTATGGACTTGCAGGCCGTGATTCCTGTTCCTTGTGGCGATGTGTCATCTTTTTTCTATAAAAGAAGACTTCTCTGCTTTAATTTTACAATTTTTGAACTATGTTCTAACGAAGGATTTTGTTTTCTTTGGCACGAAGGTATTGCACATAGGGGGTCCGATGAAATTGCAGCTTGCCTCAAAATCTATGTTGCCGACAAATGTCCTAATATAGATCATTTGATTATTTGGTCAGACAATTGCTCGGGACAAAACAAAAACAAATACTTGTTATCATTCTTAATCCAACTGATTCAAATTTGCGACCTGAAATCTATAACTCAAAAGTTCTTGATTGTTGGACATACCCAAAATGAAGGCGACAATATGCATTCGCTTATTGAAAAAAATAAGGCTAAATTCTTAAGATCAGGTCCAATTTTCACGTGTGACCAACTTGTGCCAGTCATTCAACTGGCAAAAAAGACTAAGGTAGGTGCGGGTAATAAGGCCTAGCTAAGGGAGATTTGAAATAAAACAAAAACAATTTACAAAAATAGACATATTTTATTGTTAATTAATGTGTAAAATATAATACTATGAACAAATAATAAAATCTATCAACTTCTGCCTCAAACAAAGATAGAATTCAACATTTTCAAAAACCTTGTCAATAGGCTTTATTAAACACTAGTCGGGTAATAAGGCCTATGTTTTTAAAATACAGAAAAATCAAAATATACTTCGTTTAATCGGTAATTCAGATAAGGATAATATAAATAAACTAATACTGATTAAAGTGGCTCCTTCTAACGGCCATAACGACACTCAAGACTGTATTTATCGTCCGCTGAGAAGTGTTTGATAATCCTTAGTGTTACAGGCAGCCCAACCTCAGCAAACCTCATAAATCTGCTTACCAGATTTTTTTTCCTGGACGTAATTCAATATTGATTTTCGACCTAGTGTTTTTTTCATCTTCCGATCTTGTAAATGATTTCTTATAGTTCTTCTAGAAACTTTATACTTCTCAGCAGCTTTATAGGGACTATAAGAGTGCCTCTTTGCACTGATCGTACAGCACAAATCGAATTAGTCAGTGATGCTCATTTTGGAGTCATGGTAATTTTGGTCAATAAAAAATCAATAAATCAATAACAATACGGATGTAGTTACTTACAAATATGTTAGTAAACTGTTCTAGACACTTCCATTATACTTTAAAATCGAAAAATGTTTATGGAAAAAAGGAGGATAATAAGGCCTACCATCAAATTTGGTAGGCCTTATTAACCCCATGCACTATTTGGAGGAAAAGTTAAAAAAATTACTATTGAAACTAAAATACATTTTTGAAACATACAAAATAAAGAAAACAATAAATAACGGAATATGTACGCATACATTTATAAGCATAAGTGTTGTTTTGGAAATATTACTTAGGATACAAAAAGGTTAATTCTTATTATTTGGGTCGCACAGTTCCCTCTCACAATATATTTCACAACACTGATACAAAATTTGTGAATAAACACAAAGCGACAAGTCTGACAAATCATATACAGCAGTTAGCTTCATAGCAGGCTGACCGTTAACGCCTTCCACGATTATAACTAGCTTTTTCGAAATGTAGGCCTTATTACCCGACAGGCCTTATTACCCGCACCTACCTTAAGCCTTTGTATAAAGTACACCAGCTTCAAACAAACGAAGTGTTTGATTTAAAGGACCTTGTCTCAAAAGCAGGAAAGAACTTCACCAAAAATGAAGAGAGTGGAAAAATTGTATGGGCTGACATAAAAGAATTTTTAATTGAAAAAGAAAGACCAAATGTCGTAAAATATAAAACTTCATTTACGGATGAATCATTTAAATCATTCAAAGTTACCACTGAACCAAAGCTTGTTGACCTCAAGCTTTCCTATCCTGATGGCCCACCTAAGATACAATTTGCGAAGAAGAAGGATTTATTAGATTTGTGCCAGCAAAATTCGATACCATTGTCACATCATCAGTTTTTCCACAATTTAAAAACGGACGAACCTGAAACACAATCCACTGTTCCAAAGAGAAGGCGCGCTGGAGCATAAACTTCTTAATTAACTTATTATTTTGTCTTGTTCCCTTATTGATTTTAAAAGTATGTTTGATAAAATAGAGCTATTTCGACTTAACGCTGTATAGCATTTAAATATTTAATTTTTTTCTTGGTAATAAATAAAAAATGAAGATTATTTATGTTAATCCAATGTGTTTTTGTATTTTTAATAACATAATTTGGAACATTTTTCGTTTTTTTCATATAATACAGTTTACACATCAAAATTTAGTCCTATCCTAAAAAAGTTATAGATAAAAGCTTGATTCTGAAATTTTCACTATAGTACAGGATCCCACCGCTCGATTCTGCATGCATCTGATTTTTTGATGACACCAATTTTAAATGAATTTTTATAAAGTAAACAATGAATTTTCGTAGGGTTGCCTATAAACAATTGGCCGCTACTATTATTAATAAATTTTTAAAATGTCAATTTTCGGACCCAAAAAGCATGTATATGATTTTTTAATAAATCCAACGCCATTTTAAAGATAATGATGTAAATAATAAAAAAAATCATGGTTGCCAGCTCTCAGTCTGCCGCAACTCTAGGGTTGCCACGTTTAAAGAGGTACATTTTCGAGAAAAAATGCACTCATCTGTTTTTTTTTTAATTTTAATGCAAAATTAAAGTTTTTTGTTTACTGATTACGAAAATCCATGGGTGCCAGTTTAAAAATGGCCGCAAATATAGGTTGCCATGACTTTAATAAGTGGAGTACATAAAAAACAAAAATTACTGATTTTAAAAAAAAATATTATAAATCACCGGCTACACATATGTTATATATGTTATACCGTTTTGTAAAGCCAAAATGTACTTCTTTCATTTTGTATATAAGTGAAACTGTTTCAAGGAATAGTTTTTGAAAAATTAATGTTTAAACTCAAAATGTTGATAAACTATGTTTTTTTTAATTTTAAACTATTTTTTTCAAATTTTTTTGTAATTGAGTACTAATTTTTTTTTCAAAATTCAATGCTCTTATCAATTTACAATCAAATCCCGAAAACCAGATGCAAAATTGTCTTGTCGTTTTCGAGATATTAAGAAAAAACCACAACCACTTTTTGCCAAAAAATCACTTTTTTCCTTATTTTGACGTGAATTGACCCTCAGGTTAACTTATTTCATACATATTGGGGCATATGCATAAAAATCTAGTATTTACTAGTAGTAAATACTTCAAGTAAATACTAGATCAACAAGTAAAAGCTCAGATTCGTAGTATTTACTTCATTTGGTATGCATAAAAAAAAGTAAATGCTAGCTAGCATTTACTAGTAGTGAATACTAGATTCATCCAAGTAAAAACTACATATTCATCGGAAGACTCAGGCATTTACTTACAGCAATTGAAAAAATAAAGTAAAATGGAAAATTAGACTAAAAAAGTTATAAGAAAAACCTTAAATTTGCTTTAATTAGGTATTTAGATTTCATCACTTTGAGCTGAAGACTGCAGTATTTGTTATTGATTTTTTAATTATAAATTTTCATACGGCGAGTGGTTGTTTCATAATCTTGACAAAAAACGAAATCATTGTACGTTAGATTTTGT
Source organism: Sphaerophoria taeniata (assembly GCA_943590905.1). NCBI lineage: Eukaryota > Metazoa > Arthropoda > Insecta > Diptera > Syrphidae > Sphaerophoria > Sphaerophoria taeniata. Next base: position 5,117,698 of record OX016540.1, read on the forward strand.
CAAAATGTTTGAGGTACATTCAGTTCTTTTGATCAAATCTATTTCATTTGCCCGCAGCTACCCCTATCTCCTATTTCAGGTGCACCAGAACGGCGTCCGTGTTCGTTAGTAGTTTCGCTTTTAACTCCTCTGTCCTCTTCTTCAAAGTAGTCGGGTTTCATTTAAATACTTTGCAACATTATGCAAAACAAAACATGCCACGTTTTTTAATTGCACCCGTATATAGTTTTGTAATATTGGGAATCGACTTTTAAGCTGACCAGAACATCGTTCTATGATGACCCTCTCTTTTGTATGTGATTTGTTGTATGATTTCTCCTTGCTCGTGATTGGGTTTCTACAAATGGTGTTATTAACCAAGTGGCGATTCCATATCTTTCATCTGCCAAAAGAACTGTGTTAACTGAATTTCTTAAAATTGGTTCCAGAAAACTGTTTTTCCAAATCCTGGAGCCATATGAACTGAGCCTGGCCATTCACAAAAAACACTTGTAAAACATTCTTTTACATCACAGGTGGCTGGAATGTTGATGGATGCATATGCATATCCCTTTCGATTTATATATTCTCAGAATAGAAGTGAGGTTTTTTAATCTCCACATGTGTGCAATCCAAGGCTCCAATACAAGAAGGAAAGCTGTATTTAGAAAGCCAAAGCGGTAAAGCATTTTGAAATTATTTGTCGCTGGAGATCTTCTTTCCTTTTTAACTTGTTCAGTATTAATGTGCAAAAACGCGGCCATTTGACAAGAATATTGAACCGATCGCGTTGAATGATGATTTGCCAATGAAAATGTTCGTTTCAAACACCCAAAAGTATTTACTAGCAAATGTTCAAGTTGCTCTTTAGCAACTTGTAAAAATTGAAGTAAATACTAGTAGTAAAAGGTTTTTATGCATATCACTTTAAGTATTTACTACCAAAATTCATCCATACCTAGTAAATACTTATACTTGTAGTAAAAGCTTTTATTCAAGTATTTACTTGAAGTTTATGCATACGAAAAAAAGTAAATACTATCAAAATTGACTAGTAAAAGCATTTACTACCGTTTATGCATATGCCTCAATATTAAACTTTCGTTTTTTTGATTGTTTTTAAACCAGAAAAACATAGGTTGCCATGATTTAACGGACAATTCTCGCCACCGACAGGTACGTATTTACTCGCTTAAAAGAGATGAACCGGTGCAGGGAACTAACTTCACTGGGAATTAACTTCACATGGGAATTAACTTCACCTCAAGTGGGAAATATCTTCGATTTCTTCTGGTGAAGTTATTTCCCAACTATGGTGGGAAATTACTTCATCAGACATTTGTGTAAAGTTATTTCCCACCAGTTATTCATAGATTTTAAGAACAACCAGCCGAATGAAAAAAAAATTATGAACATATTAATTCAAAAATGCCATGTTTCTTATAATAAGCAGCCAGAGTAGACAGAGAGATCATAATTTGAGCTTCAACTTTTAATAAATCGAACTTTTTTTGTATATTATTTGGACTAAATAATGGTAAAACCAGGAGCTTTTTATTGGGATTGGGATTGGTCCTCAGCTTTGGTATAGAATCGTGGATCTTGCAACCCGTAGCAAGATCCACGATACGTATAATGGAACCAAAATCCTATGAAGTCTTCTTCGGGAAACACAATGTACAAAGCGAGTCGAAATTTTGAATTTTTTTATTTTCACACCCCAAATTGTTTCTCTGCTTGGCAAAAAAAAACTTCGACTCGCTTTGTACATTGTGTTTCCCGAAGAAGACTTCATAGGATTTTGGTTCCATTATACGTATCGTGGATCTTGCTACGGGTTGCAAGATCCACGATTCTATACCAAAGCTGAGGACCAATCCCAATCCCAATAAAAAGCTCCTGGTTTTACCATTATTTAGTCCAAATAATATACAAAAAAAGTTCGATTTATTAAAAGTTGAAGCTCAAATTATGATCTCTCTGTCTACTCTGGCTGCTTATTATAAGAAACATGGCATTTTTGAATTAATATGTTCATAATTTTTTTTTCATTCGGCTGGTTGTTCTTAAAATCTATGAATAACTGGTGGGAAATAACTTTACACAAATGTCTGATGAAGTAATTTCCCACCATAGTTGGGAAATAACTTCACCAGAAGAAATCGAAGATATTTCCCACTTGAGGTGAAGTTAATTCCCATGTGAAGTTAATTCCCAGTGAAGTTAGTTCCCTGCACCGGTTCATCTCTTTTAAGCGAGTAAATACGTACCTGTCGGTGGCGAGAATTGTCCGTTAAATCATGGCAACCTATGTTTTTCTGGTTTAAAAACAATCAAAAAAACGAAAGTTTAATATTGAGGCATATGCATAAACGGTAGTAAATGCTTTTACTAGTCAATTTTGATAGTATTTACTTTTTTTCGTATGCATAAACTTCAAGTAAATACTTGAATAAAAGCTTTTACTACAAGTATAAGTATTTACTAGGTATGGATGAATTTTGGTAGTAAATACTTAAAGTGATATGCATAAAAACCTTTTACTACTAGTATTTACTTCAATTTTTACAAGTTGCTAAAGAGCAACTTGAACATTTGCTAGTAAATACTTTTGGGTGTTTGAAACGAACATTTTCATTGGCAAATCATCATTCAACGCGATCGGTTCAATATTCTTGTCAAATGGCCGCGTTTTTGCACATTAATACTGAACAAGTTAAAAAGGAAAGAAGATCTCCAGCGACAAATAATTTCAAAATGCTTTACCGCTTTGGCTTTCTAAATACAGCTTTCCTTCTTGTATTGGAGCCTTGGATTGCACACATGTGGAGATTAAAAAACCTCACTTCTATTCTGAGAATATATAAATCGAAAGGGATATGCATATGCATCCATCAACATTCCAGCCACCTGTGATGTAAAAGAATGTTTTACAAGTGTTTTTTGTGAATGGCCAGGCTCAGTTCATATGGCTCCAGGATTTGGAAAAACAGTTTTCTGGAACCAATTTTAAGAAATTCAGTTAACACAGTTCTTTTGGCAGATGAAAGATATGGAATCGCCACTTGGTTAATAACACCATTTGTAGAAACCCAATCACGAGCAAGGAGAAATCATACAACAAATCACATACAAAAGAGAGGGTCATCATAGAACGATGTTCTGGTCAGCTTAAAAGTCGATTCCCAATATTACAAAACTATATACGGGTGCAATTAAAAAACGTGGCATGTTTTGTTTTGCATAATGTTGCAAAGTATTTAAATGAAACCCGACTACTTTGAAGAAGAGGACAGAGGAGTTAAAAGCGAAACTACTAACGAACACGGACGCCGTTCTGGTGCACCTGAAATAGGAGATAGGGGTAGCTGCGGGCAAATGAAATAGATTTGATCAAAAGAACTGAATGTACCTCAAACATTTTGACAAAATCTAACGTACAATGATTTCGTTTTTTGTCAAGATTATGAAACAACCACTCGCCGTATGAAAATTTATAATTAAAAAATCAATAACAAATACTGCAGTCTTCAGCTCAAAGTGATGAAATCTAAATACCTAATTAAAGCAAATTTAAGGTTTTTCTTATAACTTTTTTAGTCTAATTTTCCATTTTACTTTATTTTTTCAATTGCTGTAAGTAAATGCCTGAGTCTTCCGATGAATATGTAGTTTTTACTTGGATGAATCTAGTATTCACTACTAGTAAATGCTAGCTAGCATTTACTTTTTTTTATGCATACCAAATGAAGTAAATACTACGAATCTGAGCTTTTACTTGTTGATCTAGTATTTACTTGAAGTATTTACTACTAGTAAATACTAGATTTTTATGCATATGCCCCAATATGTATGAAATAAGTTAACCTGAGGGTCAATTCACGTCAAAATAAGGAAAAAAGTGATTTTTTGGCAAAAAGTGGTTGTGGTTTTTTCTTAATATCTCGAAAACGACAAGACAATTTTGCATCTGGTTTTCGGGATTTGATTGTAAATTGATAAGAGCATTGAATTTTGAAAAAAAAATTAGTACTCAATTACAAAAAAATTTGAAAAAAATAGTTTAAAATTAAAAAAAACATAGTTTATCAACATTTTGAGTTTAAACATTAATTTTTCAAAAACTATTCCTTGAAACAGTTTCACTTATATACAAAATGAAAGAAGTACATTTTGGCTTTACAAAACGGTATAACATATATAACATATGTGTAGCCGGTGATTTATAATATTTTTTTTTAAAATCAGTAATTTTTGTTTTTTATGTACTCCACTTATTAAAGTCATGGCAACCTATATTTGCGGCCATTTTTAAACTGGCACCCATGGATTTTCGTAATCAGTAAACAAAAAACTTTAATTTTGCATTAAAATTAAAAAAAAAACAGATGAGTGCATTTTTTCTCGAAAATGTACCTCTTTAAACGTGGCAACCCTAGAGTTGCGGCAGACTGAGAGCTGGCAACCATGATTTTTTTTATTATTTACATCATTATCTTTAAAATGGCGTTGGATTTATTAAAAAATCATATACATACATTTTGGGTCCGAAAATTGACATTTTAAAAATTTATTAATAATAGTAGCGGCCAATTGTTTATAGGCAACCCTACGAAAATTCATTGTTTACTTTATAAAAATTCATTTAAAATTGGTGTCATCAAAAAATCAGATGCATGCAGAATCGAGCGGTGGGATCTTAGACTACTACGTTTTTCTCAAAATGCTGTTTTTTGAGTTATCACTCTATTGTTTTGAGGGTGCGATATGTGATGAAAAATCTTTTTCGAATCTCAAGCAGGCTATGACTGTTTCTTCATTTAGTTTTGATTTTGCGTCAATCAGACGTGACAAAACATCGACAAAACCAAAATCTTTTGTTGATATATACTGGATGTTGAAATCATACATCATCAAAATTAGTGCCCATCGCTGAAGTCTATTTGCCGTGTACACTGGAATTCCTTTTTTGTTGCCGAAAATGGAAAGGAGCGGTTTATGGTCAGTGAGGAGAAGGAATTTTCTACCAAAAATCATTCGGTGAAATTTCTTCACGGCGAAGATGAGTGCTGCAGCTTCTTTTTCTATCTGGCTATAACCAGTCTCGGCTGACGTCAGTGATCTCGCTGCATGGGCGATGACTTTTTCTTTTCCATCCGGAAATATGTGCATGATACATGCACCTAGCCCAACATTGGATGCGTCAGCTGCTATTTTTATCGGTAAATTTGGATTGTAGTGAGTGAGCTAAAGGTCTGATGCGAGAATGCTTTTAAATTTCTGGAAGGATTGTTGACATTCCTCCGACCATTCGAATTTAGCATTTTCTCGAAGTAAATTGTCCAATGGAGTTCGGAGTTCTCGTATTTGCTTCACAAACTTACCGTAAAAGTTCACTGCTCCGAGGAATGATCGGACTTCAGTAATGTTAGTTGGTGCTGGCATCGTGATTATCTTGTCAATTTTGGCTGGATCTGGGCGTAAACCATTTTTGTCTACAATGTGACCAAGATACTTCACTTCGTGCACAAAAAATGAACATTTCTCAATTTTGATTCGAAAATTATACTCCTTCAGACGTTGCAACACTGTGTTTAAATTGTTCAAGTGGTCTTGCCAGTCTTTCCCACTTACGATGATGTCATCAAGGTATGCTGCAACACCATCGACACCTGCAAGCATTGCATCCATTAGCTGCTGGAAAGCTCCTGGTGCAGACTTAACGCCAGGTGCAAGTCTGTTAAAGGTGAACAATCCCTTGTGCGTGTTGATTGTAAGGAGTTTTCTTGATTCCGGTGAAACTGCTATTTGATGATACGCATCTGCCAAATCGATGTGCGTATATAAAGGGCTGTTTGCTATCTTGGCGAAGATATCTTCTGGCAATGGAAGCGGATATTGATGCGGCTCTAATGATGCGTTGAGGCCTGAAGAGTAGTCTCCGCAAATGCGAACTCCTCCTGATGCTTTTCGGACGACTACAATGGGGGCTGCCCAATCTGAGTAGTCTACTGGAGTGATGATGTCGCGATCTTGGAGACGTTTTAATTCTGCTTCGATGAGCGGGAGTACCGCGTATGCAACAGGACGCTTCGCTCTAAAGATAGGCTTGCTGGCAGGCTTAAGATGGAGTTCAATTTCTGTTTTGGTACAGCATGATGGATCGGCTTTGAACAGTTCGACGTATTTTTGTTGAATGCTGGCAATGGCTGCATTTCGTTCGTCGATAGTCGGTTGAATGATGCGACTACATATCATGTTCATTGGCTGATTCCATAACCCGAAGGTCTCGCACATGTCTGTACCTAAAATATTAAGAGCGTTAATATTTGATACAAAAAGAGTACAAGTTTTAACTTCCCGGTTAAGCTGAATTTCGCAGTCAAATTTAGCTAGTAAAATTATTTTGTCCATTGAAGCACTTCTTGCTTTCGTCCCCTTCAAAGATATACCCGGCTGTCCTAGCTTCCGCCAGGTGGTGACGTCAATCAAACTGATGTCTGACCCAGTATCAATTTGGAGTTTGATTGGATGCGACTCACGTTGAGGATGGATGCGAATGCTGACCGTCACGAATTTCCGTCTTTGGACATGATTGATGGAGTTGACTTTAATTGACTTGTTGCGGGGTGCGAATTTTCGTCGGCTTGATTTGTTTTTGTCTGTACCGGCGTCGTTTTGCTTCGCTTTTGTTGAATAGCAGTTGCAGTAGCCTTCCTTATGTCCAGTTCGGCCACATTGGGTGCATTTATGGTTTTGGAAGTCGCAATCTTTTGCGAAATGCATTTGCCCGCAACTCCAACATGGTGTCTTGGGGTGGCTATTTTGCTGCTTAGCTTGATGCTGCTGCTTTGTCTTTGAGTAATGTTTATCTTTCTTTACAACGTTGATCATTGGCTTTGGTGTCGACGAATTCTCAATTAGAGCTGTGTCTTTTTTAAGATTTTTGAATTTTTGCACATCCGACAACAGCTTGTTTAAATTGAGATTTGTCGCGCTCGCGGTGTCTTCTAAAGTTGAAAGAAGCTTTGTTCTGATGTCTGCGTCTTGAGATGATTGCAGACCTGTTACGAACACCAAGCACTTGAACTGATCGGCAGTTAGTTCACTCAATTTAAAGTCTTCACAACCTTTGTTTACCCTAGCAGCATAGGTAGAAAAGTCTTCTGTTGGATTTTTTATTGTTTGCAAACAGCGAAAACGAGCATTAAAGAGCGATTCGGGAGCACCAAAGAGAGTCTTCAAAGTTTTGACTGTTTCATCAAATGAAATTTCTCGAGAGTTCTTCGGGAGGATATAGGAAGCGTATTTTTCGTGAGCGATTGGATTAAGTTTCCTCATCAGCAATCTAACTCGTGATGCATCGTCCAGCTTTTTCCCATCCACGGTAAAAACATCTTCGTGTCTACTAAACCATCCCTCGAAAACAATTCCATTTGCTGGATCGTAGGCAAACTCTGATATGCCGTTTGCTAATGTATCCATGAGGAACTCTGGTTTTTCGATTTGTGGAGTCGATGACTGCTTGTCTTTCATGATGGACTCAAGGAGCTTTGATTGTATTTCCAAAAGCTGGAGAATTTTTGCTTCATTCTCGCTCATACTGTGAATGTTTTATCTTCTCTTTTTTTTAACAAATCCTCGTCGCCAATTGTTATGACCCAATGTCATACAAGAAATAATAAGAAATAAATGAAAAAGAACTTTCTTTATAATAATATCTTTTAATCAAAATATCGTTAATCAAAATAATTCACTTCCAAGCTACTGCGTATCTATTTTAAAAAGCGCCAACGCTTGGGTTTTTTATTCGTACGTTGGCAATGGTCGTCTGGTGGTTAAAGTTGGTTATGTTGGTATTGTTGTCTGGCAGTGATACCAAATAGCACCACTATCCTGGTCTCAACAGTCCTTATCAATGTGGCTTCAGACCAGGAAAGTCAACCATCGACCAAATTTTCACTTTGCGGCAGATCCTGGAAAAAACCAATGAACTTCAAATCGATACCCACCACCTTTTCATCGATTTTAAGGCCTCATATGACAGCATCTACAGAGACGAACTGTATAAAGCTATGTCTAGTTTTGGCATCCCTGCCAAGCTCGTATGCTTGTGCAAAATGACGATGGAGAACTCCCGCTGCGCCATCAAGGGGTTGGCATGGAGCTTACGGAATCTTTCGATGTCAAAAAAGGATTCAGACAAGGCGATCCACTTGAGAAGATAGTGCAAAACTATACCGTCAACACCAGAGGCACTGTCTTCCAAAAGTCTGTTCAACTTCTGGCATACGGGCACCGCCGCCGGTGACATTGATGTAATGGGAAGAACACAGCGTGATGTCAATTGTGCCTTTGTGAGAATTGAGACAGAAGCGGCAAAAATGGGTTAAGCGGTAAATGAGGAAAAAACGAAGCATATGCTGTCTCCGAGGAAGGACACCCAACACCGATGGTTCGTACAGAACCTCACAATAGACGCATACTTCTTCGAGGTAGTAGAGGAGTTTGTCTACCTAGACTCCTAGGCTTTTAACACGGGCAATTACACCAGCGCAGCGCCGAGATCAGACGAAGAATAACTCTTGCTTGGGCCTCATCATCCCAGTTCTGCTGTATGGTGCAGAACCATGGACCTTGACAAAATCGGATGAATGTGCCTTAGGCTGTTTCGAGAGGAAGGTTATTCCGGTCATCTTTGGCACCGTGTGCATTGATAGGGAATGGAGAAGAAGATACATCAGCGAACTTTACAGGTTGTACAACGAAATGGACCTATCCAGATGAGTCAAGGTCCAGGGAACTCAGATGGCTCGGTCATTTAGAGCGAATGGACACCAATGCTCTGGCCCAGAAAGCCTTCGACACTATTCCCGAGGTAGAAGTAGAGGAAGGCCGCGACTCAGATAGCTCTTCCACTTGGAAGAGGACCTCAATCAACTTCTACTGCAAAACTGGAGACAGCTAACTAGGGACTGAGCTGGCTGGCGGAAATTGTTGATTGAGGCCCAAGTGGCCAACGGACTATAGCGCCACCTTAAGTAGGTAAGTATGCTTTGAGGGCGGGAATAAGTAGATCGAGTGCATGGACAACTAATTGAAGCTTGGTAGACTACGGTAGGTTGAGAAGGCACACCAAACGGAAAAATGATGGTGGTAATGACTTTATATCTCTGTCCAACAATCAACTTCAAAATTAAAAAAAGTAAGGGCCTGAGATCACCAAACACTCCCAGCCCGCTCCTGTCTAAATGCGTGATCTACGACAACATTACAGCCATAAATCCCAAACAAACACTACCGACTACCGATACACTTCTACTTTATTTTGCTTGCCTATTTTTATGCTACAAAAAAAATTCAACCAAATTGGTGGCAACAAACTCTATAAATTATCGCAAAATCTCACTCCATTAAAGGGATTCTTAAGAGAAACCACCACATCGTAAAACTTAATGTTTCCAACTTAATTCTTAACAATTAAGATCAAATTTTTGCAGCTTCGACTTCAGCAAAATGAAAATTCCAACTAATAATTAAATTTATTCTAAAAACTCGCTCAACTGTGGCAAATGTCTGAAGCATGCATGAGTTTCCTTTCTCTGTCATCTCATTCGGAATTTTGAATGTTAAAATCGAGTTTTATGTTGTTGAACACAAAAAATGAGAAAAAAATAAAATTTTGCTAATAAATCTGCACGGTCTTTTGTTAGAGGCAGCGAAATTTCCATAACTTCCCCCAAAAACAAAAAAAAAACAAAAAGAAACGACCTCAGTCATGCACAAACAGAAAGGTGTCAAGTTCAAAAATTATATTCACCACAGCTTGGTTGAAAGAGATATGAGTGTACTCACCATTTCGGGCATTGACCAATTGATTATCCACAGTTAGGGCTCCAACACTTGACAGCATTAAACACGTCACAAGAACTAAGGCACTTTTCATGGTTATTTATATTTTTCTTTTCTAAAAAGATTCGAGGTGAAAATCCTGTCGTTGTTGACCTCAATTGAGCTCAAGATTTAGCACTTTTTTGTTGAGAATTCACAAGCTAAGTTTTTTATTGCATCTCATTACTTTGATTGATAAAATTATAAAGTTTCACTTAAACACTTCCTGTGCCAAAAGGCCCGATTCTCAAGACCTATTTATCTAATCAAGACCATCAACAATGTCCAAAAACACCACTTAAGAAATGAAAATAAAATAATTCTTGTGAAGTTAACAATTTGCGGAAATACAACTATCAACACCGTCGTTCGGTCGGATGAAAGTTGAATGTAACACTTCTTTATTCGTCGGCACACGCTTAGCCCTCTCCGGGGCTTTGACTGAGAAGAAGTCTTGCAGACGTAGAAATTCGCAATCCCGCCAAAAATAGAAAACAAATCAAAAATCCAATGACCTATTCTTTACTCGAAGAAGAACACAATAAAGACTCACACTCCCAATTCAAAATGACGGAATTAAGACTTAATTACAGAAACTCCTACTTTTGACTTTTGATAATGACGCAAAAAGTTTGAATCGAAAAGAGAGGCGAAACCATTCCGTGGTGGTGATTAATTGAATTTCTTTTGTTCATTCGAGTTTTTGGGTTTATGAGACAAGATTAATTTGACAGAAGCTTGAAATTGAAGCAGCTAGCTGACTATTTGGCTAATTGCTTGAGCCCGCATTTAAAAGTGGAAATTTGACTGTTTCTTATGATAAATGCTCACAGATTTAAATTCTTAAAAGATTAGTCTTCGTTTCGATATGAATTTTGCATATTCATGTCTTAATCGGTCGAGTAGTTAATTCCTAAAGTTCTAATTAGCTAAGCTTAGTCATTTATAAGCAAAGTAGTGACATCACTTGAAGGAAATAGTATTGTAGAGTTTTTTGTTTATATTTTCTCAAGTTTTAGTCATCTGCTAATAATTTACTTCAACTTGATTTTAATTTACTTGGTTAATGATCTTTGGGTTTATGAGTGAATTTCTCGTTGTTGATTGAAAACTAGAATAACGGTTTGCAAATGTTTGAATTTTTAACAATTTTAATGAACTGGGATTAAAAATTTTATTAACCTTTGTTTTATGTCTGTTATTTACATAAACCCAACGCTGTCATCAAGAATCGATCCCACTTAAAATGTTGCAAAAAACTGTCTATGCAAGCCAGTAGGTTCATATGATATAGAGGGTCATTCATTTCGTGGGTTCAAGTTGGTAGCGCTGACATTTGATAAGTGTCAAACTAAACTGTCATCCGAAGTGTCATAATATAAGTTGAATCTTAGCCATTTACGATACTGGATCGCTTAACAATCAAACTTGAGGGGTTGAGGGTGTACTGATGGGCATTCCTAGAAGAGCGAGTATTACGAGTGAATTGCTTGAGGGGAGGAATGCAACTGGCTATTTCTCTAGAGCATTTACCGTAGAAGTAACGTTAGAATAGAGAGAGACATGAAACGTTACGACGCGACGGTGATCTAATGATTGGAATGACGCAGTGATGTCTCTGTCACCGATCATTCGTGGGGCTCTTTTTTGAAGACCATCCAAGAGGCTTAAGTATGTAGCTGGAGCACCAGCCCAGAGATGAGAGTTGTACTCAAGCTTTGGACGGATATAAGTCTTATAGATAGTAGCCAGATCAGACGGGGATCGGACCCAAACATCCTGCGGCATTTTTGGCGACATCGCATATGTGATCATTACACAAGAGGTGGTCGGTGATACACATACCGAGAATCTGGAGATGATCGGTTTCACTGATGCAAGTGCCACTCATGGACAGTGGCAAAGAGGGTATATCTCGCTTTAACGATACAAGACAGCATTGTGTTTTCGAAGCAATAAACTCTACGCGGTTTCTTATTCCTCATTGTACAATGCTGTTTAAGTCAGAGTTTAATGAGCCTATCATATTTTGCCGTTGCAGTTCCATATCCGAAGAGGAGGGATGTGAGTCTGGAAACGAATGAGAAAAGCTAAGATTACTATCGTCAGCGAAACAATTTATTGGATTAGAAGTTACAGACAAGAGATCATCTATAAGAATTGAGAAAGAGGGTCGGAGACAAAACGGAGCCCTGGGGCACACCACCTTTATCTTGTGGATTTCAGACTTGAATCCGTCGAGTACAACTTGTATTGAACGGTTCGAAAAAAAATTTCGAATCCAACAAATGATGGATTCGTCGATACCGAAAGGCACGCGTTTTCGATAAAAGAGCAAGATGCCAGACTTTATCAAACGCCTCTGAAATATCAAAGATCATGACTTGAACAATATGTTCTTCCAACAAGATTGGGAAAGAAGCCACATAACACCATCAATTATGGCTTTATTGCCAAAGGAGCCAGTGCTATTTCCTAGATACACTGGTCAAACATTTTGGTTTTCAGCACAACATTTGCTACAAGTTAGGGTTTTTATAGAAGACTCAGGAACGTAAGTTGGCCTCCACAAAATACTAAAGAAAACTTATTTGTTGTTATGTCTTAGAAAGTTTGTGTCCAAAAAAAGAAAAGTTTTTTCTTTCCTTTTGGTTATGGCGCTTAGAAAAAGCTTAGCTGCCAACTTACGAGACTATAGGCCACATCATGTTCGAAATTTTGTTTTGTTTTAGGTAAATTTACTTTGTAATGATGCATTGGCTGCATACATCACAAATTCCAAAACATAATTCATATCGTACCAGAAAGACTTTTGTATGAAATTAAACAACTCGACAGAATATAATTCACACCCAGTTTTTGTAAGAAATGTGCATAAGAGATCAAGCCGTCGAAGACAAAATGAGGTTGAAGAGTGGTAACTTTCGATGCCTCCTAAGATACGGAAGCCGATCAGTCGGTTTAAGTATAAGTCCCGGACTTGTCCGTTGAAACACCGGTTAACCACAGTTGAAAGCCGGAGGCAACTCCGTTCATAAACCGGTTCAAAGCCCTTGATGAGCCAAGGGAAATCTTGTTGATACACCGGTTAATCACCATTGAAAGCCGGATGAAACTCCGTTGATACACTAAGGGAAACCCTAAAAAGGATTCACGCATATGTCGTGCTCATTCTTCCTTAGTAGACCCTGGATAACCTGAAGATACGCCAACCTTTGATAACAATAAGGAACATCACAACTATTCGAAATACAATCTCCAATTCCAGCTGTTCGTGGCTAAGTGGTTAGGTGCGTTGGCTGCTAAGCAGAACGTCGTCGTGGGTTCGAGTCCTACTCGTGCCCATAAAGTTTTTATTTCATCTTTCACTAGTACTGCCTCTTGCGAAGAACTGACAAAACTTCCAAGAGTATCAATCTGTCATGAATTCAATTCTTCACACGGACTCAGAGAATTGTTGATGAGAGTAAGTCACTTAGGCCTTGGCTCTTCAAAAGCTGTCGCGCCACTCTATTTATTTTTTTATATTTAATCTCGAATTCCGAACGGAAAACGGGTGTTCAGAAGACTTAATCAAACTGATTACTGTTCATTTACGGGTCTATATTCCTCTTTACTTATTTTTTGTTTCATATCTTTCATTTAGATCAACTATCATAGTTACTAAGTAACTTTATTAATTTTGGTTACGTATACGCCCCAGTGAACAGAATATCTAACATACTCATTCCGTGAAGGCCAAATCAGTAGAAACTAGCGTACATATCCTTTCTCGGACATATCAAACACTCCCTGAATTCTAGACAACGAAATTGCCTTCAACAATGTCAGTTTACCGAAACATACAAAACGGTTATCTTTCTTTTTGTCGAAAAAAATAAGATTTATTTTCGCTCAGTGAAATTACTTCCGATAGCTTTAAAAAAATGTACGCTCCCCAAAATGGTCCAAGATCCTTTTCTCACAGGAGCTATATACCGCCAAGACCTTTAAAGGCCCTTTACATATGAATTTAAGTTCACAGTGGGTTCGGAGTTGGTTCATGGATATGCGAGCACTCAGGGCATACGCAGATTTTCAGCGAGAAAAGAAGAGGAAGGGGTATTTACATGCCAAATGGACTTTAGAAGCTTGACGCACAATTGAATATTCTTATTTGTGATGCGGAGGTGATATTTGTCTCACAGGCACTTTGCTACAGTTTTTTGGAAGTAAATTCACCGTACTCCAACTAAATTTCACTTTTCCAACTCAACGAAAAATTACACTATTTTTCTAGGTCGAAAAAAAAGCAAAGCCCGTGTTGTTTAAATTGTGTGAAGGGGTGTCAAATTGTTGCAGTTTTGAATTTCACAAAATCATATATTTTCAAAAAAGGGTTTAGTCATAAAAACGAGGAATGTAAAGTTCAAGAATACAGACTCAAAACTAAGGTTTTTGTTCACACTATTCACTTAAAAGTGCGAATTTTCATAAGATAACAATTTTGACAAATGTCATTTCAATATTTCAAATGTTCACACAAATTTTAATCACTATTGTTACATTTGATTTATAATTATCGTTTTTCTCCTGAAGAAGCAACTCAAAATGCACTGAGAGCGCCCCCAATTTTGTCAATCAAAGCACTGAGACATTAACACATTTTGCTACACAAAAAGTTAACAAAAAAAAATATGTGTCACTCTTAACTCCTTTTTTGATCTCATTCAAATTATTGTTTTGTTTAATTTCTGACATGCAATAAAAAAACAATTTCAAGTTGCATTTAGCTCTTTTACATCAAACTATTCGTAAATAAAACAACAGAATGAGTACTTCGTTTTGTTTTTTTTGTTCAAGTCGTCACTGTACCGTGTCACCCGTGTCCGAACTCACTTAGCAATCGACACTGAATAAAGTCAACACAAGTCTGAAACTCTGATTTAGTTGTTCAGATTTTGTTGATTTGGTTTGGGATGCGATGTGAGTCTGGATGAGCAAAACACTTTTTTATTTTGCTATGACTGACTCTATGAAGTCGAGTATGGAATGTAGTGGTGTCATGAAAAGAATTAATTATATTATTTGGTTATTGGTTGGTAAATAAAACAGCGAGAAGAATTTTGTAGTTTACTTCTACCAGGAGTTCGATTTAAAAGCGCAATAAAGGGGATAACTCTAATTGTTTTTCGGACGGAAGTAACATTCATTTCGCAATGTAAATCAATACTGCTTTTCCTTAACTGTGAGAAGTCGGAACTAGAAAACGAGAAACAGAAAAGTGGAAGCAAACATTGCAAAACCAATAATCTGTAGAATGAAGTCACATTACTGAAACAGAAAACCGGAAACCGGAAACGAAAACCCGAAATCGGTTGTTTAAAACACAAAAATGGGGATTTGAAAGATGAAACTGATTTTATAAAAAAAAATTGATAGACGAAAGCAAAATTTCAACCAAAAACTTGCTTCAATTTCAAAATGTAAAAGTTGATAAGATTTTTTGCGAATATCGTGCTTTTCAGCAACTTCATTCGACACCTTCGCTTAACTTTCATTTCCCGAAAAATTGCTGTCCGCTTGGTTGTTTTTTTGCGAGCACTTGTGCCGCTCATTTGGAGAATCTAGATTTTAGAACATGATGACATGGTGCTTAAAAGCTCATCACCTACAGTGACATTCTTGCTCTCCGACAATTGAATACATCAAGTCGTGGACTCGTGGTTATGAAGTGACAGATTGGAAAGAGCATTCGAACTCTCACCTGGAAGGCCTAAAGCAAGTAGGTGTAAGTACTTCAACTTCAATTGACTGGAATATGTTGCGTGATGGTTATTATGTTTCCCTCTTGTTCCAGAGATGTTAACCAGTGCTCTGCGCTGTCAAGCATTTAACACCAAGTAACAAGTGAGAACTTAATGGAGTCATAGGGTTGAGTGAATTTGCGAACGTCACTGCCGAGTTGGTCGTCTCCTCGTTATCGCGGGCGCTTCAATCGCACCGCATGTCTGAGAACCATCATGATCTACTTTAGAACAAAAGCTTATGAACTTCCTTTAATGTTATGGTAGAGCTTTGGGTTTTCTGAATTAAGGTGGTTTCAGGTGATGGAATTGGTTTTCTTGTAATTGGGCAGATCTTTACTTGTGAGGAGTTGTTAGATGGTAAAGATGACTAAAATGGGAGATCTGCACTACTATCAAATTTGTTCGGACCTAAGGTCGGTTGGAACTTATGGGTTCTTGTAGAACATCTATGAATTGAGATTAAGAAGCTTTCTGATCTGCAGAAGATTTATTAGGCGTAAATGCTCATCAAATGGAAAAGGTGCGTTTCTCAAGAAAATATAGAATTTCTCCAAATAAACTATCCCTGCCTTTCTCTTAAGCATAGGGAACTTAATCGGAAGGTTTTGACGTTTACTAAGACGGAAAACATTTTACATTTTTCTTAAAAAATTAACTTCAGCTGAGTCTTAAAATTTTCTCAGAAACTAAGAACCTCCATCGCCAGCAATCTGTTTCATTCTTAAACACTGTCGTCGGGTCGTCGTCTTCATCGCGGATAGAAACATTTTGCGCTTTGGTGATTTTAATTTGACGATGAGATGCCTAATGTTCTTGCATGACGGAATAAACTAACTTACCAATTATTTATTGTTCACTTGTAGTTGGTGTGCCTTCACCATTCTTACAGGTGGTTATTTGTTTCCCTGTTTCCAATGTAAATACCGTTTTTTTGCAGATAATGAACTCCCTTCACACTAAAACGAACACTCCAAGAAGAATGGTATTCTTTTGAGAATGCCAATAGACAAATAAACAAGCCCCATTGTTCCTTAGAATGAATGTAAATTGTAACAAAATTACACTAACCTCAAAACGATGTTTTTTGAATTTAAAAGCAATTAGCCAAATTTTCAGTGTTTGCTGTTTGACCTTAAATGGGATTCAAGCTGTTTTATGGTTGGTTAGGTTGACGGAAGAGCAAGGCTTGAAATTAAGGAATTCACTCTCAGAGGCGTTGAAAATTGAGATAGAAGATTTTAATTAATGCGAAATTCTGACCTTGTCTTTGGGAAGTTTAAATAATTATTTTCGCATCAATTTCAATTCTTCAGAGTATCGTTATCAATCTTAGATGTTTAACCACAATTAAAAGCCAAAGGAACAATATCAAACATAGAAAATTATTAACAATTAACAATTGCCATTGCTGTGAAAATGATCGAAATTTTTCTGGCTTGGCGCTTGGGGTGACTGCCTGGTTTGTGCAGCAGAATAATAAGCAGAAAATGATAAAGAAGCTTCTATACGCTCATCAAGTTCGGACTGCTCTGTAGCAGTTGAGGTTCTCCCCTAAATGTTCGGCAGGGACCCAACATTCCACGTTCATATCCGAAATTCGTTGTCCTTTAAACATTTGATTGGGTCGACATCAGTGTATCCAAGTTGAACGGACTTTAGTGCCCCTGGTGTTGACGGTGGAGTTTTGAACTATCTTCTCAAGAAAGTCGCATGACAGTGCATCGCCTTGTCTAAATCCTTTTTTGACATCGAAATATTCTGTAAGCTCGTTGCCAACCTTGATGGAGCAGCGTGAGTTCTCCATCATCATTTTGGAAAAGCGAACGAGCTTGACAGGGATGCCAAAACTAGACATAGTTCGTCTCTGTCACACGCGGCCTTAAAATCGATGAAAAGATGGTGGGTATCGATTTGGATTTCATAGGTTTTTTCCAGGATCTAGAACAAAGTGAAAATTTGGTCGATGGTTTCCTTTCCTGGTCTGACGCCACATTGATGAGAACCAATCAGATTGTTGACGAAAGGCTTCAGACAATCACATATTGCGGCAGAGAGTATCTTGTAGGCGATGTAAAGTAGACTGATTCCTCTGAAGTTGGCGCAATTTAGAGGATTTCCCTTTTTCAGGATCGAGCAAATAATCCTGAGGTTCCATTCATCGGGCATGCATTCTTCCGACCATATCTTACAGATGATTTGGTGCATGCCCCTAGATCGTCACGTGCTGCTTTGAACAACTCGGCAGCTAGACCATCTACTCTAGCGGATTTGTTGGATTTCAGGCGTGATATTGCCGTTTTCACTTCTTCTAGGTCGGGTTCACGGAATTGTTGGCTATCATCGTGTCCGATGAAAGGCTCCTGCCTGACGACGGGATTTTGTTCGTCGTCACCGTTTTACAGTCTACAGAAGTGGTCTTCCAAATCCCCAGCGTTGACTGCGATTCTACTATGATGTTCCCTTGTTTATCTCTGCAGGCATCGGTTCTAGCTCGATGACCTTGAGCCAGCTGATTTACCTTTCGATAAAACCTCCAAACTTTATTTCCTGCTGTTGGCTCTCTCAACATCGTCGATCTGACGCTTCTCATGCCCCTTTTTTTACTCCTGAGCAGCCGGCGTTCCTTTCTTCTCTTTTGCTCGTAGAGCTCACGAGCAGCTCTTGTCCTTCTACACAGCGTAGCTCTGTATGCCTCTTGCTTGGCTGCATGGGCCTGTCTGCATTCTTCATCAAACCAGGGGTTTCGTTTTGGTGGCTGTGTGAAACCGAGCACATTAGAGGCAGCATCTCTAACTACTTTCTGGCAATGTTGCCACTGCCACTTCGATACTTGATGTAGACAATCTTTTCTGAAGTCGATAATATGTCCTATCTACAAAAAAGGTGACTATAGTCTTCCAGAAAATTATAGAGGTATATCCGTACTTCCTGCTTTGAGAAAAGTGTTTACAAATATACTCTATTATAGACTAATCAAATGGATAAGCGAATAAGCACCTTAGCATTTTTCAGGCGGGATTTCGATCTGGGTTTTCGACTGTCGACCAGATATTTGCCCTGTCTAGTATTGCCAAACGTTACGTCGACAATAATAAAAAGCTGTTTGCATTTTTTGTTGACTTTAAGGCTGCATTCGACACCGTTGACAGAAACTCTTTGCTCTATAAGCTTTTGGCGCTTGGATTATCATCTAAGTTTCTCAGGCTATACAAGCAGCTAGTCACTAATACTTGGTCATCAATTTCGAATGGCAATATCTCATCAGACTTTTTTATTACGGAAACTGGGGTTCCACAAGGATGTGTTCTAAGCCCGATTTTGTTTACCATTTTTATAGACGATGTTTCTAAAATCTTGCCTGGTGGTGCAAAAATAGGGAATTTGAATGTTAACGTGTTACTGTACGCAGACGACCTCGTTTTACTAACGGATAGTCCTTCAACACTTCAATTGCAGATTAATCGCCTTATGGACTATTGCAACTTATGGGATCTACAAATAAACACCTGCAAATCAAAAATTATGGTCTTCGAAGCCAATAATAGGAGAAGGTTGCCTTCGGAAAATTGGTTCTTAGGTTCATGTCCTATTGAAGTTGTTAAAGACTATAAATATCTTGGCTTTTTAATTTCAAAAAATATGGATTTACGTCCTCACATTAAAGATAAATGCTCAGTTGTAAATTCTACCAATGTATTGCTAAAGTAGATGAATCATTTCATCCCAGATGTCATCAAGTCGACTTATATATAGAGAATTGAACCATACCTTGGGAGCTAATAATTATTTTACTAATGTATTTTCACCTCATCGAATCGGTTTAATAGTTAAGGCGAGAGTTGAAATATTGGGACTAAACTATATTCCACACAGACAAACTGATTTAGTTAACTGTAGTCTATGTGATAGACATGAAAAAAAGATAGATACATATCTACCACTTTTTAGCTGTGTGTCCAATTCTTCAAGAATTACGTAGATTATATTTCTCAAAGAGCTATTTTTCTCAAACAGAAGCTAAAGATGTCTTAAATGGTAAATATGGATGGAGGGTCCTTTTTAGATACTGCGATCATGCCTTAAAATATCGCAATAACTTGGAGCTTCAAAAAATTGCTATTAATTATCTATTTATTTTGCATTGTTTTCTTCTTCGAATTTCATTTTATTGTTATTTTGTAGATATTTATAAATTGTTGTGGTCAAGTGAAAAATAAATATACACAAAATCTCTTTATTTTTTATGTTTGTAATAGATTATTTAACTTTGTATATGTATAATATCTTAATCCTATGTAAGTAATCTCTTGTACCCGCGATTATTCTTTTTACTTTTTTTATGTGTTTATTAAATGTAAATGGCATCCTATGCCATTGTTCTATTTTCTTTTGTTATGCTCTGTTTTATTGTACTGCCATTCGTAGCATAATTATGCTACATGTATGATAATTGTTGTTCCCGTATGATGTAAGATTGGAAACCATTATCATACGCAAAATGTATGATAATTTTATAATGTTCAAATATGAAAAAAAAAATGCACATCTACTAGGCAAACATCCTTAAAATCTACTTCCTTTCATTTTAAATTACAGTTTCTATTCTTTAAGAATTCTAGTACTTTGATTCTTTGTATATAGATTTGATAAAAGTAGATAACAAAGCTTCGATTCCGTTCCCATCACTATGTGACATATTCACCAAGTGTACATGATGTGTAGTGTATGTCATGTACATTTTAAAAACGACCACACACAAAAAATATTATTGGTGTGCTATTCAGTAGGCAAGTTTCACTTAACTATATCACACTGAGGTCTTAATCTCAATACGTATGTTCAGCGACACTGTTCTGCACAGTTTGGAACAGAAAAGGAAAGGTTTTTGGTGTTCATTGAGCAATTTTCTATCCCAAACTGTTTGGTGTTCATTGTGTCTATCTAGAACAGTATGTAGAAAGGCTGTTTTTTTTAAATTTCAAAAGCTTTTGGACCTCGATCCATATTCAATTCTTAGACCTTCCCAAACCCGATGGCTTTCCTTGCATTAAATAACGCGGAGAATTCTTGAGCAGTGGGAATTTGGGATGCACTTGTCCCTTTTTTCAACGAAATAAGTATTGAAGAAAAACTGCTAAATGCTGTAAGAATTTCCGAAATTTGCAAGACCCCCGGTCAAACTTTTTTTTAATTTTTGGACTGGGTTCTTCTGAAATTTAATATACTGAACGCCTTTTTTCAGTCGGAAAAACGTATTTCAACAGTTACTCATGGGCAAATTCGTTTCACATACCAAGAAATTTTATCTTCTTTCATTGACAGCCGTCATATTATATTTGTTCGATGTGTGCTCTGGGTCGCTCTGATTTCTCACCAAACTGTTGGCGAAAATTTCTGAGTTGTTCGAAACAGCTGTTGCTATATAACAAAGGGAAGAAAAAACAGAACACTGCTAATGCGTTCGATTTGAAACGAAACCCAGAGAATTTGTTCAGTTTTTTTGACAGCTCCGTCCAGGGCAGTGACAAGCACCGGAGCGCCCCAGGGCTGGTTACATCGAACGAACCTATTAATAGCTGAGCTTGGCTGAAATCCATCCAAATTTGTCTACGCATCACCTATCTGACAATCAGGTGTATTTAGGATCAGCAGTCTTGCAAAACATACACATTTTAAGTAAGCCCATAAGTCCTCATTCAGAACAAAGAAAACGAGAAGTTCTAATGATAGCGGACTTTAAATATCGCTGCAGGAAATGTTTACAAGTTGCTTGCTTTTAACTTAAGCAAAGGTACGATTTCTCACTCAAGATTATAAGCAGGTTATGTATTTTCAGTCCCAAAAATGCAATCGATTATACAACCAGAACCAATACCCCTTCTCAATTTTTTTTTGACGTGTCTTTTACCTCGTTGTAAGGAGAATAGACTTAAAAATTCTAGATGAAGAGTGGCGAATTTCGCCCTTTTCCAAGCTGCCAGACGGTTTTTTAAAAAGAGTCTTAAGAGAGACGTTTTTGGGGCAATCTTTATAGTATAAATATAAAAATGAAACTGACCAAACCTCTTTCATGAATTTATCAAAATTTGTTCTGAACGTTCTAAGCTTACCTCATGCCAATGCAGACTGCGAGAGAATTTTTAGCCATCTAGAATTAATTAACACAAAATTTCGAAATTCATTAAACAATGAATTCGTTAAAAATATTTTTTTAAGATTCACCCATCATGGAAATTTAATATCGTTTGAATTCGTTTTTTTTTTTATTTCTTTTTATAATTATTAACTTTGTTGCTCTAAGTTTTCTTTTTAAAATTACATAATTAAAGTTACAATTTTAAACATTAATAAATGTCTCAACTCTCCAAATTAAAACTGAAAAAAAAATTTAAGAAACTTCATTACACGGAATTTGAAAAAATGCAATTTAATTTGACACAATTTATGAACGTATCCCTTCAACACGAAAAAGTGTTTGTGTATGATAACAAATAGTATGATAATCCATTCAGAAGAATATGGCAGCACTGGTTTTATACTAATTTTTTTTAACAAACAAACAAATAACACAGCACACATAAATAATAACATAAAATAAACAAAGAACATGACAAAATTAACATAAAACATTTAACAAAGTGGAACACTGGTTTTCAAAATAATTTTTAGTTGAATTTTACTTAAATTAAAATCGAAAAGTTTTGAGTTCCAGTTTATAAGTTTACCCATACGTGTCAAAGGCTCATGCATTCCATAGTTAGTTCGATGAATATCGATCATCTTAATCAGATCCTGACTACGGAGATTATAACCTCCTCCTCGATAGCAAAACAAAATTTTACAGAGAAGATCAGGAGCATCAGTGACTCCAGTTATAATTTGATGGAAAAATTAAATACAATATCATTATTATTTCTTCTCTGTTGTAGTGTTTGCATATTAAGGATTGACAAACGATTTTCGTATGGAGGGACATTAAGGGGATCAATCCACTGAAACCCTTTTAATAATAAACGAGTGAAATTCCGTTGCACAGATTCCAATCTTTCAATATAAACATCATATAAAGGGGACCACACCTGTGATGCATACTCTAGGTGGGGACGAACCAAACTTATATTTCTAATTAAGAATGTTATAATAATAATAATAATAATACTTGATGTAGGCGGCAAAGGACTTTTTAAGAGGTTACTTGACACTCGATCAGAGAAGGATCTGGCGATCTCTTGCGATTGTAGCCGTCCGACGCACGTCGAATTTTCTGGCAGCATTTCCTTGTTTGGGCTGTTGTCGGGATATTCCTAGCACTACCTTGGCTACGACGAGTTAGTGGTCTGGGTCGATGTTGGCTCGTCGGAAAGTTCGAAAATCTAGAATGCTGGAAAAGTGCCTTCCGTCGATTGCAATGTGATCAATCTAGTTGATGGTTGATTTAGCAGGAGATCTCCATGTTCCTTTATGGATGTTGAGATGTGGGAACCAAGTTCTTACTACCACAACATTTCGCCCCGCAGCAAAATCGATCAGCCTGAATCCGTTGCCAGAAGTGGTGTCGTGCAGGCTGGGCTTTCCAATTGTTTCACCAAAACTGTCCTCTTTTCCCACTTACTTACTTACTTAAGGTGGCGCTACAGTCCGGTGTGGACTTGGGCCTCAAACAACAGTCTCCGCCAGCCAGCTCGGTCCCTAGCTAGCTGTCTCCAGTTTTGCACTCCAAGTTGATTGAGGTCCTCTTCCATTTGTATGCGCCACCTGAGTCGCTATCTTCCTCTCCTTCTGCGTCCCTCGGGAATAGTGTCGAAGGCTTTCCGGGCCGGAGCATTGGTGTCCATGCGCTCTAAATGACCAAGCTATCTGAGTCTCTGGACCTTGACCCTTCTGGCTAGGTCCACGTCGTTGTACAACCCGTAAAGTTTGCTGTTATATCTTCTTCTCCATTCCCCATCAATGCACACGGGGCCAAAGATGACTCGATGAACTTTACTCTCGAAACAGCTTAAGGTACATTCATCCAATTTTGTCAAGGTCCATGCTTCTGCAGCAGGACAGGGATGATGAGGGTGCTGTACAGTTTTACCTTAGTTGCTCGAGAGAGGGCTTTTCCACTCAATTGATTTCTTAGCCCAAAGAAACAGCGATTAGCAAGTGTTATTCTTCGTCCGAGCCGTCGTCCGTGTTGTCTGTCCTTCTTCGAAGACAGCATGTACTTCGTTTTACCCTCATTCACCTCAAAACCCATTTTTTCCGCTTCTGTTTCAACTCTCACAAAGAAGCCATTGACATCACGCTGTGTTCTTCCCATTATGTTAATATCGTCTGCGTACGCAAGAAGTTGAACAGATTTATTTAAGATAGTGCCTCTGGTGTTGACCGTGGAGTTTTGGACTATTTTCTCAAGAACGATGTTAAAGAAATCGCACGACAGTGCATCAAGTGAAGGAATGGTGCAATAAAATCCCACCCTTGCCTGTTCCAATGTCGTTTGTTTTGCCTATTTGGAACGTTAGGTCCCTTAACAGACCACATGTAGTCGAACAATAAGCGGAAGCACTTGACTGCTATAAAGCAGATATAACCGCCATCCAAGAAATGCGATGGGATGGTCCGGGCCTAATTAAAATGAGTAACTGTGATATCTACTACGGCGACTGCTACCGGGAACAAAATCAGCGTCTATTTGGTTGTGGATTTGTAGTTGGGACTCGACTCAGGAGGAAGGTCTTGAGTTTCAACTCAGTGAATGAGCGTATCACGACAATCCGCATCAAGGCTAAACTCACACACATGACCCTAATCTGCGCTCAAGCCCCCACTATGAAGACACCAAAAACAAATTCTACGAGCTCCAGCTATGACATTAAATGTAGCCTACACGACACCAACTCCGATAACGGATTTAGGCTAATCGACTTCGCGGACCACTACCTTCTTGTAGCCAAGGTACGAATGTGGATATCCCGATCAAGGCCAACACGTGAAAATGTTAGAAGAAAATTCGACGTCGAACGGCTACAATCGCAAGAGATTGCTGAGATCCTTTTCCGATCGTGTCTCCGAAAATCTCCTCAGAAGTCCATTGCTGCTATCACAAAATGTAGAGAAGCAGCGGCAACACTGTCAAGCAGCCATCAGAGATGCCACCACAACGAAACTCCTGCTTCGACGATGAGTTCCGGCGAGCACATCCAGCTAAATAAGAGGCACAAAGCGGTGCTGTAACGAAGGACACGAGCAGCTTCTGAGCTCTACAAGTAGAAAAGGAGGGAGGAGCACAAACTTCTCATAAAGAAAAAAAAGGGAGCATGAGTAGCGCGCGATCGACGCGATCGAGGAGAAAACGCGGTTCGAAAGTTTTACAAAAAGGTAAAACAAACCACCAGGGTTTATACACCCCGAACCGAGACTGTAGAGACCATCATGGGAACATCGTAGTGGAACCACAGTCACATGGTGATGACGAGCAAAATTCCGCCATCCATGCAGAACCATTAAATTTGGGTGAAGCAGTCCACCAATTCCTATTCCATCCACCCCACATTGACGAAGTGAAGATAGCGATATCTAAACTCAAGTCGAACAAAGCAGCTGGAGCAGACGGGCTAGCCGCCGAACTGTACAAAGCAGCTGGAGATGATTTGCTTAGGAGCATGCACCAGCTCATCTCCAAAATCTAATCAGAGGAAAGCATGCCCGAAGAATTGAACCTGAGCATCGCATTCCCGATCCTCAAGAAAGGAGATCCCCTGAACTGCACCAACTACAGAGGTATAAGTCTCCTAAACATCGCCTACAAGATCTTGTCTGCCGTGCTGTGTGAAAGTTTGAAGCCTTTCGTCAACAAAGTGGTAGGTCACTCTACGGCAGATCTTGGAGAAGACCCAGGAACTTCAAATCGATACCTACCACCTTTTCATCGGTTTCAAGGCCGCGTATGACAGCGTCTTTCAAAAGTCCTACCAGCTCAGCTACTAGGATACGCAGACGACATTGACATAATTGGAAGGACAAAGCGTAATGTCAGTGGAGCGTTTGTGAGTCTTGAGACGGAGGCCAGGAAGATGGGTCTAGCGGTTAGCGGTTAAGTTAATGCTGTCAACAAGAAAAGACAACTAACATCGACGTCTGGGAGCAAACGTCAACATAGACAGATTTAACTTCGAGGTAGTTAAAGACTTCGTCTACCTAAGATCCGCTATGAACTCAGACAACAACACCAGCGCTGAAATCAAACGATGAATCACTCTTGTCAATCAATGTTCTTTGGACTTAGAAGGCAATTGAATAGTAAAGGCCTCTCTCGAGCAACTAAAGTGTCACTGTACAAAACCCTCATCATCCTGGTCCTTATGTATGGTGCAGAGACATGGACCATGACAACATCCGATGAAAACGCTTTGGGCTGCTTCGGGAGAAAAAGAGTTCGAGTGATTTTTGGTCCTGTTTACATAAATGGAGAATGGAGATGAAGATTTAATCACGAACTGTATGAGCTGTTCAGCGACACTGACCTAGCCAGAAAAGTTAAGGTTCAACTCCAATGACTATGATTGTATGTAGAGCGAATGGGAAATATTGCTTCGGCTAGTAGAGTTGTCGAATCCCACCCGGAGGGACGTAGCACAAGAGGAAGACCGCGACTCAGGTAGAGTACACAAGTGGTAGAGTAGACGACCTGAACCAACTTGGCGTGCGAAACTGTAGACAGCTAGCAGGGACCGAGCTTGCTGGAAACGCTTGTTGGATGAGCCCTTGGTCCGACCTAGACTGTAGCGCCACCATAAGTAAGTAAGTAAGTAATGAAAAGAAACCAATTTATCGAAAACACTACAGATTTTGCATACGAATTCAACAATGTTTGGAATAAAATTTATTAATTTTTAAAACAAAAATTAAACGTGCTCAAGCAGTGTAAGAACCTATACTGAAAGAGGGGAGCATGATAGCATTTGTATATAAAAGTTCCTTCAATTTTCTACATGTGTTGGTATTTGGATCGTACTCTTCAAACATAATCGTCTTACTACCATGAGGGTTTCTAAAAATTACAATTTTATTGTTTACCATCATCGCTCTTATGTATTGAGATTTCTTCTCTTCACAATGACCGTTCCATGATTTTTTTTCTAAATCGTAGCGTTTAACACCTTTGTCCGAACATCCATCAGGGAAATAAAGATATTTTTCCTCGGCGACAAAGCCGAAATTATCCGAACTGACAATTGATTGTCCTGGAATTTGTATCTGAGTCCAGTTCTGAGTGCGGGAATCATAGAATTGCAAGACTCCTTCCTTTAGATGAATAAGATATAATACTCCTTTACAAGTAGACATTTTGTTAAATCTATTATGGTATGGTGGAAATAATTCAATTATTTCACCAGTTGTAGGATTGTACAGTTCAATTTCACTTTCAGAACAGCCACCGTAAATACACAATTGTCCATCTAATTCAGACAGTTGACAACGACTTCGCTTTTTATGCATATGAGATCTGGAAATCCATTTGAGAGAGTACAAGTCAAAACACTCAATATCATCCCTTACACGATAGTCCTCGTCATAACCTCCAACTACAAATAATTTATTATTGATCACAAGTGTCGAAAAGGCATTTATGTTTTTTTTTAAAGGAATTTGATTTTTTGTATCCCATGCATCTGTCTTGCGGTCATACACATACATATGAATTGCTATCGTATTTGATAACTCGATATCCACTTTCACAAATAATAAACCCCCAAACCTTGACTTGAAAAACATTTCTTTTTGATCGGTTGTTTCTGGTAATGAATTAAATTTGAGCCAATCGGTGATGAGTGAATTGTTATCAGCTTTGAATTCGGTAGAGAGGTATTGAAAACGAATCATTTTCAACAGATCCCCAGTCAAATGTTCCCGATTTGGTTTGTCATAATTGACCCACGCACAAATAGCCTTGAAAACCTCTTCCTCAAAGTCAGTATATGGATTTTCGTAAGATAGCAGGCTCTTAATTTCCATCTCAGTCAACATTAAAAATTCTTCATCCTTCGACATTTGCTCAAAGTTCATGTAAATGACATCCATGGACTTTTCTTTAATTTTTGGTAGACTAAGCTCTGTCGACAGACGAAACCAGGACAAGTAGTTGCTCGTATTAATGTTTTCTTGAACGAATCCACAACAAACATCAATCAGCTGCTGAAGTTTTCGACAAACTGGAGCACGTAAGATTCCTCCAACGTTCTCGATGTTCAGTTCAATTGCACCAGAGTTCAAGAAATCATTTACCAATTTTAGTGTTTGTGGATCCAATTCTGGGCATTGCAATTGGTTTTTCCTTGAGACCTCAACATGTTTCTGATCGGTTGTTCGAGTTTCTGACGACACATGATATTTCAGCCACGCGGAAATAAGTTCAATGCTTTCGGGACTTTTGCAAACTGACATGTTCTCGGCTATGAATTTGATGGTGAGAAACTGATAGCGTATCATTTGCAATAGTTCCACAATCAGATGTTCCCGATTTTGTTTATCATAATTAATCCATGCAAGAATAGACATGAACACTGCTTCTTCAATATCACTTTGCCGACTCTCGTAAGAAAGCAAGTCTTTGATTTCCCTTTCGGTCAGCATTAGAAATTCGTCTTCCTTCGACAACTCATCAAAGTTCAAATAAATGAACTCCATACATGTTTCTTTTAAACTACACAAGCTGCGCTCCTCTGGCCATGGACGCGATACTCGAAAAAAGAGCATACAGTTGCTAGGCTTAATGTTGTTTTCAATGAACTCACAGCAGCATTCAATTAGTATTTTGATCTTAAGAAAAATCGCAGCAGACAAGATTCCTTCGACGGTATCGACATTCAATTCAATTGTTCCTGAATGCATAAAATCTACTACCGATTTCATTACTTGAGGATCGATTTGTGGAAACTCCAAAACGTTTTTCATCAAGACCGTCTGAGCATCTCGGTATGCTTCACGGAAATATTGACTCAATGCACTAAGGACCATTCGGTGCGCTGAAATACTTAAGTGGTCCTTATCGCCTTTGTTTCCAGCCATGATGACGGTGTCAAAGAATTCATTTTCTCGGTAGAAGACCGAGATTTGTTCGAAGATAACTCTAGCAATGTTATCGGACAGGCAGATTGTCTCAGTTTCAGTGAGTGGGGAAATATTTTTCGTCGTTGATTCTATTGATTCCATTCTAAACAAAAAAAACTAAATGAGAAGAAATAAACAATAGCCAGAAATGTATGGAACTTACATAAATATTACTTGAACCTTTATCTTTCAATTCTTAGCAAAAATGTATTTCTGTTCTATGAATGCACTGCACTTTTTTGTTCTTTCTTTTGTTCTTTTGATTCGATGTTTCGAAATAAAATAAACTGCAAGCAAGCACAAGCACAAGGGAGTAAAAAAATGAACACATGTAACCTTGCAAGGAATTTTTGATTTTTGAACAAGGACAAGGAGCAAGGCAATGAAAAATTAAACTGGTGTTCCCCGTTTATCAAATCTGATGAGAGGAGCAGTTTGATCAGAGATAAAAGGAGATAGGAAACCAAGCTGTCAAAAGTAATTTACCTGTAAGCAGGTCAGAGGTGCGTTTTTGCGCCGACGATAGTTGACTATAGTTTTTGTGTCAAAAAAAAAATGGTTGATGTGTCATAGTTGAAATAGTTAGAAATAGTTGAAATAATCCAAAAACGCTTTTTAGTTAGGTTTGGTTGAGCTGTCAAACAAGAAAAACAGAAACAAATCTTTTGAGGTTACATTTTTCTTTTCTTTTGATCATAATATTATTAAAATGGATAAAGAGACAACAATTTTCGTTGCTTTAAATTTATTGCAAAAATTCAAGAACGATCTTGATATGGTAAGTTGTTGAAGAAAATTAAAATAAGAAAATATTTATTTATCTTTGAACATCCCACAGCAAGAAAGGCAAATGGAGGATTTTACAAACAATTTTTTGTTGTAAAATAACTCGTCATCTGATTCTGACGACGATACCACTAGGCTGGGAACGAACACAAACCTGACCGAAGAAGGATTCATAAAGAAATCTTCAAGCATTTCCAAGTAAGGCAGCTCCTGACATTGTTCTAATTGCTGCTTCCAGATTCGGTGAACAATATCTAGTTCGTGCTTTTATATAAATAAACGAAAAAGTCTTTATGTTCTGAAACTAGTTAAATATTTTTTTTTATTTCCGACAGAATACATAAAAGCAATGAATTAAATTCAAAACTAAACTACTTATGTACTACTACTACATACAGACATGTCTGCAAATACATGAAATGCATGAATTGAGGTTGTCACAAATCCCGGAACTCCCGGGAGACATCTGAGAAAATTCCGCTCCGACGGTTACCTCGATTACGCCGATAGTCTCCATTGAGACATTAAAATTTTCCTTGAACGCCTTAACCGCATCCAAACTAGGCACTTCCTGGTGTCCTGATTGTTTATCAGTTGCAACAACAAAAGCATTTTACTTCTCACTCTCCGCCACCAAAGTTAGCTTCGAAAATAACTTGGCTTGCCTCTTTTGATGTCCCTTGAAGTGAGCTGCAGAGTGGAAAATACGTTGAACAAAAATTCTATATCCATATCCAAAACAATTACCTTTTAAAACGAACGATTGTCTGAACCTTTTGTTGCACAGCGTGCACTCAAACGGCTTTACTTCCTTATGACGCAGCATATGATTTTTCAGCATTCTATCGAAAGCGAATCTCTTGTCACACACTTCACATTTGTATTTAGTGTCTGTTGAATTAAAAAGTGATTTCAGTAAAGTTCATAGTAAGGAATATAATTCACCTTTATGTCTTGAGGCAATGTGCTCGTCTAGCGCTGGCCTGGACCTGAACATTGATCCACATGTCACGCACTGATGGTCTTTCTTCTTCAAATGCACCGTATCTACATGAACTTTGAGGTATTTCTCGAGTTTAAACCTCTTTGGACATGTCGGACGCTTGAAAGGTCTATTTTCGTCGTGTTTTTTCAAGTGCATCACGAGTTGGGTATGCAGCAAGAACGATTCGGAGCATTTGCTGCACTCAAACGACTTCCCAGGTACAGTACGACTATGTCTCTTTAGTTTGATTATTTCCTTGACTTCTTGTGTTGGCGAAGCTCCGTGAAACTTATAATTGTGCAAGCGTAGATTCATTAGCGGATCGGAAGCATTTTTGACAAATTTCGCAAAACTTTGTACGGGTGTTGATTGCAGTTTGCTGGTCCCCAGAAGTTTCTTTTGAAGGTAAGTATGTTTCCTCGTGGGTTTTGTTGTGCTCAAGTAATTGATCGTTATTTGCAAAAACTGTATTCAAAACATTATTTCTTTTTGAGCAAATAAAGGGTTACCACTTACCACTTCCACATTCACAACATTGATAGATGCAAGCTCCGGTGTGCGATTTCTCGTGGACCATCAAATGAGTTACTTGAACGAATTTCTTCTCGCAATACTTGCACTTGTGCAATTTGGCATCGTCATGCCAAGTCATGTGATAGGTGAACGATTTGAGATTAGATCTAGGAAATATCTTGCCGCAGGTTACACATTCACTTTTGTCACATTTGGATTTGGGACATAAATATGGAAAATCGGTGCAGTGGAGGGCATTGCAATGATAATTTAACTGATCAGGATCATCGAAACTAACTATGTCCATGCAGTATTCACATCGATGTGCCTTAAATTCGGGGATAGTTTGGTCCATGTCTTCGATCTCGTCTTTTTGTGTCTTATTACCTATAGTTAAAGCTTTGTTTCTTGTCTTCATCTTCTGCCAATTCTGAATTTGGACGTTCCTCACGGGGAAATCGATAATGTTCTTGAATTGTTATATTTTGATCCAACTCATCAAACTAAGGAATTTCAAGCAATTGTAAATTATGTGGTTTATGCTCTTACTTTAAAAGACTTACCTGAAAAGTGCACGAGAGAAATTTTCTTATGATTTGATTGATTTTGCAAAATATCCGGCGAAATAAAGTTATTTTTTTCCGAAAATTTAAAATTTGTAAGGGTAACCTTGTTTTCTTTATTTTGTAATTAAATAATTGAAAACGAACAGAAATCCTTTGATTGTAATTAAATTCGCGGCTACGCGGTTGTAAAAAATATACAACCAGAATGTTTTTTCTTAGATTCCAGATTGACAATTATTAAAGACGCCATTTTACAAAAAAAAAAAACTTTTTGACACACCAACCACTTTCAACTCACCTCCTGAGATGGATTGGAAATAGTTAGAGATAGTTACGATTTGACACATCAACACAGACCGCAAAAACGACAATTGTGATTACGAATCGTAACTATTGGCGTGCAAAAACGAGAAATAGTCAACCATTGTTGATTATAGTTGATTATAGTCAGCGCAAAAACGCACCTCAGGGTAGTAAAATGATTGCTGTTTTCACTTAATACTTTTTCAACATTCCACTGGACCTCGGCCATTGACTTATATAACTATAATGGCCTTTTCCAAATCTACTTTTGGGAGTGTACTCCCTGTCAACGAATTTGGAATTCATTTTGGGAAAGGGAGTGTTTTGACGTTTAGGCCGTGTGCGAATTGGATGAATTGTGGTTAAAAAATAAAAATGGATGAATTTTTAACCACTACTGTCATTTTTTAACCTGCTCAGCAGCTAGTCAAATAATGCGAAGTGTCAAAATTTAACCAGACGTCAGTTTTTAACCCATTTTTAACTGAATTCGCACACGGCCTTAGTTTCATGTATTGTGTTAATCACTCCTTCACTCCAAGAAAAATTAGGGAGTGACGATTTCACTCCCTGGAGTGATGGGTAAGCACTCCTTTTCTATTTTGGAAAAGGCCATAAGACTTATATAACTATATATATGACTATACAATATACATGGACTGCCAGGGGTGGAATCGTGTAAGGTGATTTGTGATTATCACCTTTGTGACTATAAAATGTGATCACATTTTATTTTCCTTCTGTGTAAGGTGATCACCAAAAATATATCGAAAATTGGCATCATTTCCCAAAAAAACAAATGACATACTATGACTAGTACAATCACTCTGGCAACCGATTGTAGCGCCACTATTTGCAAGCATTTTATTACATGAGTTGGTATTGAAAAAGAAACGGCGGGGCAGAGAATTAGGAAAACAGAGAATTAGGAATCGAAAAAGTTTATTTTTTGAAATTGAAATTTGAAGTTCGAATATATTTATTCTATTTGACTGTTCAAGTATCAATAAAGCGTGCTTTACACGATATGGATTTTTCATATGGACTGTCACTTTTTCCATATGGAAAATTATACAAATCGTGTAAACGTATTAAGAATCCATATCGAAATACAGATGAAAAGGGTCCATGTTCTGTAACTCGGTCGAAAACTTTCGGAGTCGAGAAACATAGGAAATCGAAACAAATTGTGTCAAACTTCATACAAAAAAAACTAGTTACGCTCCGTTTACACTGTTTTCGGTATGATTTTCTCGATGTGAGAAGTTACAGAACATGGGTACAGGTTTGTATGTGGAACAATTATGAATTAGTACGTATTCACCCTTATTGTAGCAGGCAAACGACATTCGTCACTTTTTCTGTCGAGTCACTTTTAATGCGTAGAGTCGGTATTAGGCATTGAATAAGAAGTACAGGAAGCGGTGTAAGCTACACGTACAGTGTACGTGAGTGAAGCAACAAAAATTTAAATAGGGGTAAAATAGGGGGCATTAATCTGTCAAAATAGGGGGCACTAATCTGTCAAACTTTGACTTTGTTGTCATTTGCCGAGCTGTAAGGAAGTGCTTTTGATATTATCATTGTTAAATTTATTAAACAAATCTATAAAACAAAATTAAATAGTGCAGTTTTTGCTAATTTAAATAGAATATTTACCACTCTTTATAATAAAACCATAAGCGATAATGAAGTGCTGTGTGAAATTGTGTGGAAACAATTCTAAGACGGAGCCAGAAACAATTTCTTATCACAAGTAAAATATACCTTATTTTGATTATAAATGTATGTAATTCTGAAATAGTAAAGAACTCGCGACTTCTGACTAATATCAATGAAAATTTGACTTTGGTTGATAAGAAACTTAGTAATTTATGTACAATCAATAACTCGAATATCAATAACATTTCAGAATCAGTTTTCAAACTTTCAAAGGAATTTGAGAGTTTGATAACACTGAATAAAATAAAATTTGACGAATGTAACAATAATTTCACAACTTTGGAAAGGGAGTTAGGAAGTGTTAAAGATAGCCTTGCCGATTTGAAAAGTCCTTCAATTTCGAATGCTAGTACTCACTTTACAGCAGCGGTCAATTCTTCCAATGATCCGTCTTCAAGACGAAACAACATGCAACATCACCTCCAACAGCAATCCTCCTTTATTTAATAGACCACTCGATAACATTAACAATATCGATATCAATAACCTTATTAATATCGATAGCTCTAATCACAACTTTAATACAAATATTAACACTCCTTTCGTTAATACAATCCCTCCTTCCATTTTGACTCCTAGAGTGGTGCCTTCTCCAAGGTGTATATTTCTTTCTAAATTCGATATATCTACATCTTCTACAGACATTCTTAACCATGTAAAGTCTGTATTAAATCAACAAAATATCTACAATGACCAAAATTTAGTGAAATGTAAAAATATTACAAGATCAAATGGTAGAGTTGCTTCTTTTAAAGTTTCTGTCCCCGAACCTATGTTTAATCTGTTAATGTCTCCGTCATCATGGCCCACCAATACTTTCATCCAAGAATTTATCAACAAAAACCCCCAAGTTAGTCACAATAATTTAAATGTGGCTTCAAAAAACTAAAGTGTTTGTCCCTTTACTATCAAAATGTAAGGGGACTTCGCTCTAAAGCCCCAGAAGTATTTTTAAAATCGCAGGAACTTCCTTTTGACGTTTTTGCTCTTAGTGAGACTAATTTAACTTGTAATTTTAATAATAATGAGTTTTTTACTGCGGATTATAATGTTTACCGTAAAGACGGCCTTTTGCGGTGTAGGCCTGGTAGAGGGGTACTTATAGCAGTACATTCAAGGTATGATAGTTCAATTTTTGAAATTCCTGGCACCGAACAAATTGAATTGATTTGCGTAAAAATCACTATCAAGCGAAAAATCATCTTTGTTGTGTGCTGTTACATTAGACCTTGCAGTCCAATTGAAACTTACCAAAATCTTATCACAGCAGTTGACAATCTGGGTGACACTATGGAGGTACATGATGGCTTATTACTCGTTGGGGATTTCAATCTCCCTAACCTGTCATGGTCGCGATCCGAGGATGACTCTCATTTTGTTGCTAGTAACGCAACAACTGAAAAAGAAATGTTATTTACTGACAATCTGTCTGATTGCGGCTTGCATCAGATTAGTGATGTCAAAAACAACTTGAGCAGACAACTCGACCTTATCTTTTCCAATGAAGCAACAAACTGTATCGTTGAGGAAAGTAGCTTAACTCTTTCCACCATTGACATTTTTCATCCGCCATTGTCTTTAACTACGAACATAATAATTCTGAAGTTGAATCTGAGAACTCATATCGTTTTAATTTTCGAAAAGCTAACTTCGCCCAACTAAACGAACTTCTTAGTAACATAAATTTTGACTTAATTTTGAACCAATCTGGAAGCAGCATCAATACTTTAACCACTAACTTCTACTCAATAATTTTCGAATGTTTTTTTCTATGCGTTCCCTATGCACCACATAAAAATATCTCACCGTCACCTCCATGGTATTCAAGACAACTTCGTTCACTCCGTAACTCCCGAAATAGTCTATGGAGAAAATATCTTAAATCTAGATCAGATACAGACTATTACTCCTATTTAGTAGTGTACAACGAGTTCTCTGCTCTCTCAAAACTCTTGTATGATGCATATATTAATCAAATGCAGTTTGATATAATCTCAGATCCCAAACGCTTTTGGCAATTCATCAATGTAAAAAAAAAGTCGGATGGATATCCTAATACCCTCAATTATTTAGATCACTCTTCTAATGATTCTAAAATTATAACTAATTTATTTGCTAATTTCTTCAGTCTTGCTTTTTCCGACAGTAATTTTGCACCTGATGCTGACTATTTCACTTACTTGAACAATTGTAACCAAACATCATTGGTATCGATCAACATCACTGTTGACGATGTGGTTAACAAAATAAATAAACTAAGAGATGATTTCTCTTCGGGACCTGATGGTTTACCTGCGATTGTATTAAAGAAGTGTGCAGCTAATTTTGCTCAGCCTCTTACTATTCTTTTTCAAAAATCTCTTTCTCAAAGAATTTTTCCATCTATGTGGAAAGATTCTTTCATTATTCCTATTCACAAGAAAGGCTGTAAATCTGACATTTCTAACTACAGGCCGATTGCCAAATTATCTTGCATTCCTAAACTATTCGAAAGTATTATATTCGACACTATGTATTTTCATTGCAAATCATTATTTTCGGCCAAACAACATGGGTTCCTAAAAGGGAAATCAACGACCACAAATTTAACTGAATTTGTTTCTTACGCATTAAACTCAATAGAAAGTAAAAAAGAAGTTGATGTTATTGCTACGGACTTTAGCAAGGCGTTTGATAAAATATCCCACAATATCATATCTTTCAAGCTAAAGGCTCTTGGATTCCCTCCTGGTTTCATTGAGTGGATGGAATCATACCTATCCGACCGTAATTATCGTGTTTTGTTTAGATCTTCAATATCAGAACCATTTACTGCGAAATCGGGGGTCCTTCAAGGTAGTCATCTAGGCCCTATTATTTTTATTCTGACTATTAATGACGTAGAATCTGTGATTGAAAATTCCCAAGTTTCAATGTACGCAGATGACATGAAAATCTTTAGAATAATTTGTTCACCCGATGATGCTTTACCCCTGC
Organism: Sphaerophoria taeniata; assembly: GCA_943590905.1. Taxonomy (NCBI): domain Eukaryota; kingdom Metazoa; phylum Arthropoda; class Insecta; order Diptera; family Syrphidae; genus Sphaerophoria; species Sphaerophoria taeniata. The sequence continues at coordinate 5,154,306 of OX016540.1, forward strand.
AGGCCGATTTAAACAAATTCTATGTTTGGTGTCAAAAAAACAATTTAGAACTAAATGTTTCCAAATGCCAAACAATCACATATTCCCGTAAACGTTTCCGTCAGCAAACACGGGACTATTATGTCAACGAGTGTATTGTTCACAGAGTAACAACTATCCGAGATTTAGGTGTTATTTGTGATAGTGAGCTTAACTTTAGGTCTCACTATGACAATATCGTAGCTAGAGCTAATTCTGCTTTAGGTTTCGTCAAACGTTGGTCTAAGGAATTTTCGGATCCTTACGTTACGAAATCTCTTTATACCACGTTTGTAAGGCCTCTACTGGAATACGCCAGCCAAGTATGGTCCCCTTATCACCAAGTCCATATAAATAGAATTGAAGCAATACAACGTAGATTCCTCCGTTTCGCCTTAAGAGGACTTTCATGGGTTGACAATTTTAACTTACCTCCGTATCAAGAACGGTTGCGGCTTATAAACTTACAATCTCTAGAAAAACGTCGTGAAGTTGCCGATATTATTTTCGTACACCAAATTCTATCCGGTGCTACAGAATCTTCCACCCTCCTTGACGCAATGAGTATTAACATTAACTCGCATTCTCTAAGATCAGTTCCCCAATTTCATCAAGCTCAGCACAGAACTGATTATGGAAGTAATGAACCAATAACGAGAATGTTACGAAAGGTTAACGAAAACTCTAATATTTTTGATTTCAACCACAGCAAGATCACACAAAAGAAGCTTTTATACTGTACTTCCTTAAACAACTAAAAAAATAAATAAATACGTATATGTATATAGTAGAGAGAAACTGACTCTTTTTTCTTTTTTTTATTTTATTTTTGCTTTACGAAATTGACAAGTGTCTTCTACACGCTTATTTACTTTTTTTCTATGTTTTTTTTTCGTGTTTTTTTTTATTCTTTTAATTTTTGACTTTAAAATTTTAAAATTTTTAATTTTAGGATTTTGCATTTTTTTCTTTTTTTTTAATTTTTAATTTAAAATTTTAAATTATTTTTTTTTCCTATTTGTACCTGCTTGCATTAAGCAGTCCATAACTCTTATCTTCCTGATATCCGTATCGCCATCACTTTTTTTTATTTTTATTTATTACAAATAATTTCTAATTAAGTGCCGATACGACTAGCAACCGTAATTGCAATCGTACTCGGTGAAAATGGACCCCAGCGCGTGCGGTATCTGGGGGGGAAAGAGGCGTGGGAATAATTAATTATGTGAAGTGAAGTTATTTAGTTAATTTAAATATCGTAGAACTTTTAAAATGTATTTGTCATAGTATTTAGCAACCCAAATAACAAATTTCTCAAAAATAAAAATACTTTGTCCATTGAATTTCTTTGTTTTGGATTTTTGGTTTGATGTGTCAAAATCGAGTTCAGGGGTGTATTATTTCTGTTGGTGATGGTAAGGCGCTGCAATTTGTTGAGTTCCCGTGGTGTGCACGGTTGTTTTGAATAGTTCTTCCATCGTGTTTCGGAACATTTTTATTTGTTGATTGTATTACAATCAACTGGAAAATGTTTGTATATTTTCCCCTTGTCAATATTTGAGTCCGTCTATTGTGAATAATAACTTCTGGAATTTGAATGCTCTAAAATACATACCTTGACAATTTTGAAGATTTCCGGAATCTGAATGGAAAAGGGAAAAGTGGATGAAAATTCTTAAATTGGATAGAATAACTTCTCGTTCATGTGTTTGTTCAAAACACTTTCATGAAACTGATTTTATGCTGGGTGGTGGAAGAAGAAGGTTATATCCATTCGCAATGCCATATATGTCTGACCATTTTGAAGAGCCTCAGTGAGTAATATATTTAATAATTTTGAAATCTGACTTAGCTCGAGACATAAACATAATAAGGATATACATAGAACTATTTTATTTTCAATTTATATCTTAACCCTTATGGAACCTATAAATTTATTCATACGCTAGAAATGAGCAACCTATTTATGAGTTGGAGGATAACGTTGTGCAACCCGAAGAAGAAATAATGGATGGAAATGTTGAAGTGGCTGATATACAAATGCCACTTTCATTAAGAGCACAAATTAGTGAAAGAGCTATAGTGAATGATGATTATTCGAATGATCAACCTACTTGTAGCACATTTATTAACCAAAATATTTATCATGGTGACTTGATGAATGTTAGTTTACCGCCAAATGAACCTTCATTGAAAGAATTGTGTTTGCAATCTCACCAATATCAGGTTGTAGAAATTGATATGGACATACCGTTCGCATCAAGTATTGACAGTGCTGAAATTGATTTAGGCATTTCAAATAAGAAAGTAAGTTTATTTCAATTTTAAACAGTGGGTTTTAAAATTTGATTTTATGTAGGATGGAAAAATTTCATTAAAAAGGGCATTGCACTCTTCAGATGACCCCTCTTCTTCAAACTTTTCTCCACAGAAAAAAAAAATGAAGTCACAAATAAAAACTTTGAGAAAATCTGTTGTAAAAAATAGATTAAAAATAAAAAGTTTATCTCAAAAGGTACGAAGGAAGACGAAAAAACTTGCCTCACTTAATGAGATAATTGCAAATATAAAATCTAAGAACTTAATAAGTGAAGAGACTTCTGAAATTTTGGAGAGTGTTGGTGGTATGAATGCAGAGTTATTTAGAAGAAAAATAACTAAAGCCAAAGGAAACCCTGTGACTAGGAAATACGAGCCAGCTTTAAGATCGTTCGCTCTCAATTTAAATTTTCTTTCACCGAGAGCCTACGAGTTTGTGAGGGAAAACTTTGATAGTTGTCTGCCTCATCCTCGTACAATATCGAAGTGGTATGAGTGCATTGACTGCGAACCTGGCTTTACAAAAGAAGCGTTTGATGCTATTTCAATGGTTGTAAAGGATGCAGAAAAAACATCAAAGAAAGTCATTTTGAACCTAGTTTTTGATGAAATGGCCATACGAAAGTATAAATTAAGTTAGGTTTTTTAATTATATAAATTAATTTATGTATTTGTAGACACGTCGATTGGACCAAAAATGGAGAACTAGGCTATACTTTTATTGGTGATGGGAATGACAGCACTACTGAGGCGACACAAGTTTTAGTATTTCTCGTCGTGTGCTTAAATCAGAGTTGGAAAATACCAATTGGTTATTTTCCAATTGTTTCACTAGATGCAAAACAAAAAACAAATTTAATCAAACATAGTATTGATCATATTTTGAAAACTGGTGCTGAAGTTATTGGATTGACTTTTGATGGAACGGCTGCAAACTTCACTTGTGCTAAGTTTTTAGGGGCAGACTTAAACGATTTAGAAGCAAAAAGCGTTTGTAAATTGGATTCATATATGGACAAAATTTGCATTCTTCCCGATCCTTGTCATATGCTGAAGCTAATTAGGAATTCGTTTGCTGATATTGGAACATTAAAAGATTCGAAAGGTCAACTCATTAAATGGTCTTACCTGGAAAAGCTTGTTGAATTACAAGAAACAGAAGAGCTTCACCTGGCAAATAAGCTGAAAAAAGCTCATATTCAGTTTTCTGACCAAAAAATGAAAGTTCGATTAGCTGTGCAAACTTTCAGCAAATCTGTTGCTGATGCGATTGATTTTTGTCGGGATGTTCTTTTGCTACCCCAATTTAGCAATAGTGAGGCAACGGTCCGTTTCATTAGGACATTAAATAATGTTTTCGATGTGCTTAACAGCAGAAGCTTTTATAGCTTGGGCTACGAAAAGGCATTATGTGAAGAAAATATAGAAAGTTTGATGAGTTTTGCAAGTGAGCATATAAATTACTTGTCTGAGCTCCACACGAATAGTGGTGTTCGAATCACTGCACACAGAAGGAAGACGGGTTTTATTGGCCTGATAACTTGCTTGAAAAGCATCGAACCTATATATGAAAGGTTCATTAAAACCAATGTATTGGAATATGTTCCTTTCTATAAATTAAATCAGGACCATATTGAACTATTTTTTGGATCAATACGATCGCATCTGGGGTATAATAATAACCCATCTGTTAAACAATTTAAAGCAGCTTATAAAAAGCTTATCATAAGATGCAAGATAAGAGAAGGCGGGATAGGAAACTGTGTTCCATTAGAGAACATTCAAATTTTAAATATAAGCTCCTCTAATCCCGTAAAACGTGATAATTTACAAGGAAATGAGCAAAACATGGTGCAAAATATTTCAATTAAAAATCAAGAGGAGCATGAGATGTTTCTAAGCGACCACGATTATTTCGCAGATCCCAGCACATTAACTGAATTTACAACCCACGTCGTTAAGTATATTGCTGGATTTGTGGTTTTTAAACGCATAACAATCTTAAAGTGCACGAGTTGCAAGAATGAGCTAGAGGGTGTAAAAAACTCTAACACATTGGTGGCCTACAAGACAAAAGGCTATTTGAAAATCCCGTCAAAAGACGTCGAAGACGTTTGTCTTATAACAGAAAAACAGCTGCGAATGCAATCAAAGCTTCTTGACAAAGGAAAAACCGTTTTAAAAAAAAACATATACGACCGAATAATTATTAACGCCCAAGAAGAATTAATAGGCCGGACACTTTTTGAAGGACACATTAAAAATTCTGGTCATTTTGCTATTGTGTCGAAATTGATCATAGAAATTTTCTTGAAAACGAGATATTTTTATATTGTTTCCAAGAATAATGAAACTTCTTCTTTAAGAACAAAATTAAATAAAGTCGTTCATTTTAAGGGAATGTAGAAAATTAAAATACGTTTTGACAACACAAAACACTGTGATTATAGTTTATGTACCAACGATGTTTGATTAAAAAAGATACATTAAAATTTGACTTAATCTAAAACTACATTTCATTTATTTTATTACAAATTTCAGGCTACAATAAAGCTTTTACGAAAACTACAGATAAATAAATCATAATCATTACTATTTGAAACCAATTTCATAAGATATTAAACGCTTGTTCAAGTTGTTCATAGAATTTGCTTTTAAAAACGATCAAAATAGGCGTAATAAACGTGATGAATTACGGATGAAAAATGAAGAAAGTGTGACGCAAAATTAAAAAATTATAATAAAAATCGTGCATGTACATCTTGAACGTTAGAACACCGTGTAGTTCAAAAAAAGAATTCAAATTGAGAAATAAAATTGATGCACAATCGATATAATCTTGATTCAATTCTATTTCGCTTGGCGCCCCTGAGATTAACCATTCAACTGCAGACCAGCCCTGTTGTAATGCGTTTGTGTTTGTGAAACTCACACTACTTAGAAAAATGCTTCACTTCTTTTTCATAAGACCCCTTCCTGTACTTCTTATTCAATGGTATTAGGCTAGGCGCGCACATGAAACTTTTTGTTTCGAAACTGTTTGGTTTCTAAACTGAGCACTATAGACTTATACGAGAGTCCGCGCACATGCAGAAACCATTCTGTCGCCCATTCGAGCAAATTTTTAGTTTGTGTTTTGACTCAAACTAAACGATCACCTCATACCAATTCCTTTCTTTTCTTTCTCTTTCTCTTTTCTTTCATAAGCAAAAGAGTAGAACAAATTTGAAACTATTTTGTTTCGTGTATATGAGATAGAAAAAGTGAATAAATGTTTTCTGTGTATTGGTTTATTACGTTGATTACTTTTGGAGTTGCTTATCGTCGGCTTAAAAACAAAACCTCGTAACTCCAAATTTGAAGTATTATAACTGGACTTTTTATGTTTTTATTTTGATTTATTAAAATACAATTTTAGATTTTACTGCTTGGCGGTTCTTTTCGCGCTCAAAGATTGAATAAGAATAGGCGTTTTTCTTTTTTAGCACCGAGCGGGACAAAGAGCGGAGCTCGAGCGAATCGAGCGAGCGTCGAGTCGAGCGCGACCTGAGCGCTCAGAACTATTTGAGAAACAAAATTGAGCACTGAACTGTCATAATACAGTAAAACCAGAAAAAAATTAAATTAAATAATTATAATTTTCAAAATTCAAAATATTATTTACCATCACTGAAAGAGCAACCAGCTTCGCGTCGCCTGCCATTTCTTTTGTTTTGTTTGTTTGTTTTTTTTTTCGTCCCTCAAAAACTCAACTCTCTTTATTCTGCTCTATCTGCTCGATCATTTTTGACCGAGCAAATCGAGTCAGCCCCGAGCGTGTTCGGTTCTAAAAAAGTAACACAGATCGAGCGCTCCGAGTGCCCCGAGCTAAAAAAAAAATGCCGATCTTTTTTTGACAGTCCGATTCCCGCTCCGTGCTAAAAAAGAAAAACGCCTAATGAGATGAAGTTAAAACTCTGTCTCCAAACGTCAAACAGCATCGATGACGTTTCGCAATTCGAACATTAGGCCGTGTGTGAATTGCGTTAAAATGTGTATTAAAATTTGACGTTTGGTTAAAACTTGACACTATCGTGGTGAATAAAATGGGTTAAAATTTACCCAGCTGTGGAGCAGGATAAGTGGGTTAAAATTTTGACGTGTATTTTTTTCTCATGAATGATACGAGAAGTTTGCTTCTGTTTTATTGTTTATGTTTTTTTTTGTTGTTATGACTTTTTAAAAATTGCTTTGATATGTATTTCAATAAAATAAATAAAATCCTTTGAATTCATCATATTTTCAAATCGAAAAACGAAATTATTGTTTTTTTCTTTTGAGAATTATAACAGATGTCAGCTGTGAAAACATGTTTTGCAGTGTTTCCAGATGGAAGGCACCAATCATCCAAAAAGGGAAATTTTCGTTTGAAGATATTTTACTGTTGACTCAAATTATCAAATTACCACTGCAAAGTCGAGAAAAATGAATATAACAGAGTTTGTTTGTTTGGCTTTACATGAAATTTATTGCTTAAATTTTGGTTTTGTGCACAAAATTATTGTACCTAGGTGGATAAAAACATTTTTATTTGAGGGAAATTTCCTAGTTCTACGCAGAAATGTTGGTTAAAAATATCCCTTTTAACGCAATTCACACAGCAAATGGCTAAATTTGATCCCATTTTCAATCAAACGTCAAATTTTAACCAAACGTCAAGTTTTAATACACATTTTAACGCAATTCACACACGGCCTAAGTCGATGATGTTTGACGTTTCGAATATTGAGGGGTTGCTTACATTTTAGAACAAAAAAAATTATAATAGAAGATTTTTTTTTGCAGAAATAGGTAATTTAGTTAGGTAAGCATGTCCTAAAACCGTAATTTCTTGGTAATTACGGTAAAAAACGGGTAAAAATTGGTTTTGAAAAAACATTTGCTCATTGGTTTATCATGGGCACACACCACGTTTTTTTCTCCTCCTGTAAAATTTACCTTTTTGGAGTTACGAGGTTTTGTTTTTAAGCCGACGTTATGTGCACGATGTTTGGGCAACTAACGATCGAACAATTTGGTTTCGAAAAAGTTGCATGTGCGCGCCTAGCCTTACGATACTTAAATGCCAGCGTTTTGAACTAATATGCGTTCCAAATAAACATCTTACTTATTTACTTAAGGTGGCGCTACAGTCCGGTGTGGACTTGGGCCTCAACCAACAGTCTCTGCCAGTCAGCTCGATCCCTAGCTAGCTGTCTCCAGTTTTGCACTCCAAGTTGATTCAGGTCCTCTTCCACTTGTGTGCGCCACCTGAGTCGCGGTCTTCCTCTCCTTCTGCGTCCCTCGGGAATAGTGTCGATTGTCGAAGGCTTTCCGGGCCGGAGCATTGTTGTCCATGCGCTCTAAATGACCGAGCCATCTGAGTCTCTGGACCTTGACCCTTATGGCTAGGTCCACGTCGCTGTACAACCCGTAAAGTTCGCTGTTGTATCCGCCTTCTCCATTGCCCATCAATGCACACGGGGCCATAGATGACCCGAAGAACTTTCCTCTCGAAACAGCCTAAGGCACATTCATCCGATCTTGTCAGGGTCCATGCTTCTTCACCATATAGCAGGACAGGGATGATGAGGGTGTTGTACAGTTTTACCTTAGTTGCTCAAGAGAGGGTTTTTCAACTCAATTGCTTTCTTAGCCCAAAGAAACAGCGATTAGCAAGAGTAATTCTTCGTCTTATCTCGGCGCCGCGCTGGTGTTATTGCCCGTGTTAATAGCAGAGCCTAGGTAGACGAACTGCTAAACCCATTTTCGCTGCTTCTGTCTCAATTCTCACAAAGGCGCCATTGTCCTCTTTTCCCAGCTTTGCGCCGAGGACAATTTTAATGTCATACGCTTACACATTTGAAGCTCAAGACTTTTCGCTTGAGTCTGCTTCCCACGACGAATCCGCATACAAAGAGCCGCTGTTGTTGCTCTCGGTAAAAATTACCGTAGTAGTGCAGCAGTTTTTCATCCTCCTTTTGCCCGGTCCATCCCATCGCATATCCTGGATAGCGGTAATGTCTGCTTTGTAGCAGTTGAGGGTCTCCACTAGTTGTTTGGCAGCACGTGGTCTATTAAGGAACCTAACATTCCACGTGCATATCCGAAATTCGTTGTCCTTAATACATTTGCTTGGGCGTCAATCGTCATCAGTGTATTCGTCCGTTTTCGAAGCCTATTGTTGCTTCGCAACTAAAAGTTTTTCTACGTAGTCGGGAGGTCACCCCGACATACAACCCACAACTTAGAGTACCAGGCACTTGAAGTGACTCCAAGTGAAAGTAAAAAGTAGAAAAACCGTTCTTGATAGTTAGTAACTGGTAAATCCATATTATACAAAGCGACAAACCAATAAATCCAGAAGCTTACCTGAATGAGATTAAACACGTCTAATTTGCTCTCTTAAGTGATTTGAGCGCCATCTGCATTTCATTTCTTTTGATAGTAGCCATCTTCCCATGGAAAATAACAGCTGTTTTCTTGTTGTTGCTTCTGTCAAACATCAACAAAAACAAATTTGCATCGCAAATCCATTCAACCGAAAACTTTCTCTTGTTAAAAAAAAGGACACAAAACAACATCCAAGAGCAACAAATCATTTGGTTTGTTCGACTATTTCTAAAGATCTTTTTGCATAAAGTGTTCTCTCTAAAATACGAAGCTTTGCACATTTCCGAAAGCGGAAACCTGCTGCGGACGAAGAAGTTGAAGTCGAAGTTCAAGGCTTTACACACTTGAGTCTTCGTGTGTCTTGCTATGTTCTTACAAAACATCTATCGAACGAGCACTCGTCTAATATCGATCAATTCACGTTCACATAGCCAAGCGTCACTAATCACTCCAACTTCAAAATTATATAATCTCTCCAGGTAAGTAGTGTACTTGAAAGGCTATCGATTCTTGAAAATTGACAAATTCACTCGCTTAGATCACCTTCCCATTGTCTCCAAATTGGTCGTACAATGGCAGCTGGTCTTTCCGCACAGCATACAAATCGCTTGGCTCAAGAAAAATCGCCCTATCTCCTGCAACATGCCCACAATCCAGTCGATTGGTATCCGTGGTGTGATGAAGCCATTCAGAAGGCCCGCGACGAGAACAAATTAATCTTCCTTTCAGTTGGCTATTCGACTTGCCACTGGTGTCATGTGATGGAACATGAATCGTTTGAGAATCCCGAAGTGGCCAAAATCATGAACGAGAATTTTGTCAACATAAAAGTCGATCGTGAGGAGCGGCCGGACATTGACAAGATCTACATGCATTTTCTTGTCATGATGAGTGGATCTGGCGGCTGGCCGATGTCTGTTTGGTTGACTCCGGAACTGGCTCCGATTACTGCCGGGACATATTTTCCTCCCGAGTCGCGCTGGGGCAGGCCCGGCTTCAAAACTATCCTCAAAACAATAGCGGAAAAATGGAAAAAAGATCAAAATGATTTGGCAGCGACCGGGCGTAAAGTTATTGAAGGCATTCGCAGTACGTTGACCCAAAAGCCAGACGAAGCCAATGGTTTCCAGCCCGGCAGCGCCGAGTCCAAGCTCCACGAAGCCTTGCGAATCTTCAAATACAAGTTCGACGATCTATTCGGTGGTTTTGGTGAACAACCGAAATTTCCCGAAGTCTCGCGGCTGAGCTTCCTCTTCCATGCGTTTATTGTTACCAAAGACGAAGATATTCTCGACATGGCAACAAAATCGCTGATGAAGATCGGCTATGGAGGGATCCACGACCATGTGTTTGGTGGATTCGCACGGTATTCGGTTGACCGGAAGTGGCATGTGCCGCATTTCGAAAAGATGCTCTACGATCAGGGACAATTGATGTCCGCCTATTCGAATGCCTTCAGATTGACCAGAGATCCGGCATATCTCGACTTTGCCGATGGCATCTTTCGTTACATTATGAAGGACCTGCGTCATTCAACGGGCGGATTTTTCTCCGGCGAGGATGCCGATTCTCTACCCACTGCTGGGGACTCCGAGAAGATCGAAGGGGCGTTCTATGCTTGGACATTTAAAGAAATATGCCGAGCAATCTCCGAAAATGGCGACAAATTCTCTTTAAAGCAAGACGAAGTCTTCGAGATCTATTGTCACCATTACAACGTCCTGAAAGACGGCAACGTAGAGCCAAGCAGTGATCCGCACGGACATTTGCGGGGCAAAAACATTCTGATTATAAAGAATTCCCCGAGTGAGACCTGTGAAAAGTTCAAAATTTCCATGGAGCAACTGCAGAAGTTGTTGAGTACGACGAATGACATTCTTCACAAGATAAGAGACAAAAGACCACGTCCACATTTGGACACAAAGATCATAACATCGTGGAATGGCCTGGTCTTATCGGGTCTCTCGAAGCTGGCAAATTGCGGAAGCGAAAAGCGAGAGGACTACATGAAGGCGGCTGGGGAATTGTATGCGTTCGCTAGGAATTCATTGTTCGACAAGGAGCGGAAGGTTCTTTTGAGATCGTGTTATGGATGTGGGAACGAGCTGGCTGAGATTCTGTAAGAATTGACCTTCTGTTTGACCTTGTTCAAAAACGTTTAACATTCCAGATCACAGCGAATCGATGGCTTTTTGGATGACTACGCCTTCCTTATCAAAGGTCTGCTGGACTACTACAAGGCCTCACTAAACAGGGAAGTCCTCGATTGGGCCAAAGAATTGCAAGACATTCAGGATAGACTCTTCTGGGACGAAAAAGACGGAGGATACTTCTATTCGCATGCAAATTCGTCAAATGTTGTGGTGAGACTGAAGGAAGGTGAATTGATGCTCGCATTGCAAATATCGCCATCGCTCACTCGCTCTGGTTTTTATTCTTTCAGATAGTGACGGAGCAGAACCGTGTGGCAACAGTGTCTCCGCATCGAATCTCATTTTTCTGTCGTATTACTTCGACGACCAGGTCTACATGGACAAGGCGAAAAAGCTGTTCAACTATTTCTCTGCAACCGATCCGTTCGGCTATGTTCTTCCAAAAATGTTGTCCGGTCTGTTGCTCAACGAATTGGGACTCGATTTGGTGGCTGTGGTTGGGCCGGATTCGGAAATGACACAACAATTTGTTGAGCTCGTGCAGAGATATTACATTCCCGGCGTGATAATTGTGCATGTGGACCCGGAGGACTCAACAGCGACTAGTTTGCCGGCACAGGAAAAGTTCAAAATGGTAAATGGCAAGCCGACGGTTTACATATGCCGCGATAAGGTGTGTCAAATGCCGTTGACCGATCCAAAGCAATTGGAAAAGAATCTGAACGAGAATTACTTGACGAAGAATCTTTAGAATCTTGACATTTTTGTTTTGTTTTAATTTTATCTTGTTACTCAATTGTTAGTTTGGAAATTAATAAAAAAAAGTGATCACCGTTATTATTCTGTTTCCCATGAAATTGCAACTTTTCTTTTGCAGTTAATTTTGAATTGTCAGAAATCCATTGGGTTTCAACCCCGGTGGGAAGTTGTTGGCAGCAGCAGAGAGAGAGGGGGAGGGGGTATGCGTCGACTGAGGCATGCCTTCTTTTCAACAGGCGGCAGCGGAAGAAGTCCCAAGATGGAATGAACGGTGGCGTCTACAGTTCCAGTCAGGTGAACACCTTATAGAGCTACAACGACATATTCGCAGCCCAGGCCTATAAGGAGCGGTTTGGTCGGCTCTTCGTCTTAGAGTTAAACAAAAGACCTGGCCCTCCAGGTTGGGGGTCGTACGTCAGGGTGACTGTCCGGCCACATAAAGAAACTATAGTTCCGAGCCACCAATTGATGATGACGACCAACGCAAACGATTTAAAGAACAATTTTGGTTTTGCACTTGGAATGTTAGTTCCCTTAATAGAACACGTGCAGTCGAACAACTAGCGGAAGCCCTTGAATGCTATAAAGCAGATATAACCGCCATTCAAGAAATTCGATGGGATGGTCCGGGCCTACGTAAAATGAACAAGTGTGATATCTGCTACGGCGACTGCTAACTGGAACAAATCAAAATCAGCGTCTATTTGGATGTGGATTTGTAGTTGGGACTCGACTCAGGAGGAAGGTTTTGAGTTTCAACTCAGTGAATGAGCGTATCACGACAATACGCATCAAGGCTAAACTCACACACATAAGCCTGATCTGCACCCACGCCACGACATTGACACCAAATACAGGTTCTATGAGCTCCTCGACAAGACCTACGAACAATGCCCTAGCTATGACATTAAAATTGTCCTTGGAGATTTTAATGCTAAGCTGGGAAAAGAGGACATCCTTGGGGGAACAGTCGGAAAGCACAGCCTGCACGACACAACTTCGATTCAGCCTGATCGATTTTGCTGCGGGGCGAAATGTTGTGGTAGCAAGCACGTGGTTCGATCGTCGTAGCCAAGGTAATGCACAGCCAACAAAGCAGGCAGGCTCATGCAGCCAAGCAGGAGGCATACAGAGCTGCGCGGTATAGAAGGACAAGACCTGCTCGTGAGCTCTACGAGCAAAAGAGGAGAGAAGAACGCCGGCTTCTCAGGAGAAAATAGAGGGAGCATGAGAAGCGTCAGATCGAGGATGTTGAGAGAGGCAACAGCAGGAATGAAGTTCGGATGTTCTACAGGAAAGAAAAATAGCTGGCTCAAGGTCATCGAGCAAGAACCGATGCCTGCGGATATAAACAAGGGAACATCATAGTAGAATCGCGGTTAATGCTGGGGATTTGGAAAGACTATTTCTGTAGACTGTATAACGGTGACGAAGAACAGATGAGTTTAAAATGGAGATGGGAAACCGAGCTGTCAAAATGACAATGCCTACAAGCTTTGGACCATAGTTACTGCGATAGTATGCGTCTTTTTATCAATACCATCACAGTAAATATGGTCCTACCACCCATTGAATTAGAAGTACAATTACAGCTCAGCGAAATGACAGCACATGCCCAGTTTAACAGATGAGTTCCCCCTATTTTGACAGATGAGTTCCCCCTATTTTACATCATCAGGAATTTTTGTTGCTTCACTCACGTACACTCATTGAATAAGAAGTACAGGAAGGGATCTTATGAAAAAGAAGTGAAGCATTTTTCTAAGTAGTGTGAGTTTCACAAACACAAACGCATTACAACAGGGTTGGTCGACCACATGGTGTTTTAATGTTCAAGGTGTACATGCACGATTATTATTATTTTTTTTTCGTTACATTTTCTTCATTTTTCATCCTTAATTTATCATATTTATTGTCCTTTTTCGAGTCGTATTCGAAAGCGCATTCTATGAACAAACTGATCAAGTGTTAAAAAGCACAAGAAATTGTGTAGCGCCTTACGATCACCAACAAAAATAAATGCACCCCTGAACTCGAGTTTTTGTTTTTTTGACAGATGAAAATACAAAACAACATTTGACCAATTACAGCTCAGCAAAATGACAGCACATGCCCAGTTTGACAGATGAGTGCCCCGTATTTTGACAGATGAATGCCCCCTATTTAACACCATCAGAAATTTTTGTTGCTTCACTCACGTACACTGTGCGTGTAGCTTACACCGCTTCCTGTACTTCTTATTCAATGCGTACACTGTACGTGTAGCTTACACCGCTTCCTGTACTTCTTATTCAATGCTACCACCTCATGTTTGTTGCTGTTTTTTCTCATTTATTCACAGACACGAAGTAACAGTATAACATAAAATTTGCCGTATCCGGAGGGTAAAACGTATGTCAGTTTCCGATTTCTTTTTGTCTCTTGTATAGATAGGCGATAGCTTTGTATATGGATTTACCAGGTAATATCAAGAATGGTTTTCTGCTTGGTTTGACAGTTTTTTGACAGTTTTTTACATAAGTTTGTAATGTGTGTTCTCTGCTTGCTTTGACAGAAAACCATTCTTGATAGTACTAGGTAAATGCATATACAAAGGGCGATAGGGTGTGTTCGCGAAGAAATGTCATTACGAATTAAGGTGGGTTCACAGTGGTGATAACAAATGCGTGAAACAGATTAAACCAGCAACAGCACCAGCGCCGTCAACAGCAAACAGCACGCTGGCCAGCAAATATTTTCCAAACACATTGCCAACAGCACCAGCGACGTCATTTCATCTGTTTTGACATTTCGTTCTCCTTGTTTTCATATTTGTTATATTTTTTGTTGTTTGGTGCCTCTGAATTTTGTACATTAAAAGTTGTCAGCAATGGACCAGCAACAGCAAATTTGACATTTGACGACGCTGTTGATATTGCTGTTGCTGGTTCAATCTGTTTTTCGCTTAACACTAATCCGCCAACACGACAGAAGTTTATGAACATGATGGGTGCTTTCATAAATGCATGGTTGCAAAAGTCTGACGAATGCATATTTTTCATAAATGCAAATGATAAATGTCAGATGTTCATAAAAGCAAAAGGCAAATATTTGCAGCGCAAATGTGCAACTATAGACTCTCACATGCAATCTGAATTTCTTTCTCAATAAAAGAGACAGGTACATATATAGAAAAAACGATTTTCCAGGGTGTCTTTTGACATATGACGCAAATCATAAAAAAGTGTTCATAAATGCAGCGTAAAGCATATGCGCAAGTATTTTGTGTGACGTTAATATGATCGCAATTGATCGCATGTAAACAAAGCAACTATGCATTTATGAAAACACCCGATGTTGAATGTGCAACGAAGAAAATAAATTAAGCACTGGAATTTCGAGAAAAAAAACCTTCAGCTGAAATAGTAGCAAATAAAACAATAACACATTTTTTTAGTTCATTTATATATTCGTTTAATCTGTTTATAATATAAAAATATTTGTATGTACATTTTTTGTTTTTCATAACTTAAAATGTCAAAATTATTTAACATAAGTAATTTTCCAAGAATCTCATTGGAGCAGTCATAACATTAGTTGGACTTAAATATTTCAATGGTTTCAATTAATAAAATAAACATAAAAATAAATTAAACTTCATTTAACAATTCAAAAAAAAAATAATAGATAATAATAATAACAATTCTGTTCGATAAGATTTGTGTTGTTACAAAAGCAAAATATTTGCAAATACATTTCAATGATAGCTATAAGTGACCCCTTACAGAAAATGGTACAGAACAATGTCTATTTATGCATTTTAAAGTTTAATAGTTTTTTTTAGCAACATACCTACTTTCAGTACACATATTTTAGGTTATGATTTTCTGAGTGAAGACCAGATCAAGGAACATTTACCTATACACATTTACTTTCGACCATGTTCGCATAGGACGTAAACTTCGAAAGTATATTGAAAGGATGTAAGATGATTTCTTTTAAATTTACTGTCTGGCCAACTACAAGATCACTTGAGAAATCTCAAAAAATGATTAACTTCCAAGAGAATTGTGTTTCAACTTCTAAATTTGCTATCAGTACCACAGATATTTGGAGGGCAAAAAGTAAGTCAGTTTCCGATCTCTTTTTCTCTTATCTGTGATCATAACCTTATGTCGTTTTCCATTGGTATTTTTTTGACGTCTCTTCTTCTACCTCCAATGGAACGGGTTATGATGTATATGTCATTCTTCGGACGATTCTGTTTTCAAAATAGAAGAGTTCTGCTCTTCTCAGAAGCATTCTGTTCTGTCTGTCAAAGTCAGTCTATTGGAATGGTTTACTCTTCCGAATGCTTCTGGACAACCAAAGGAAAACGACATAATATACGGTGACTGTCAAGAACAAAATGTCAAAAAAAAAACTACGTGAATCCAAGTTTGGTTCATTTATCATTCATCAGTCACTTTGGCAAGACAGTAGGTCTGTTCTTTTCTAACTCAATAAATCTCCTAACTTTGCACACTTTTCTGTTCTTTTACTCAAGTTTTTTGTAAGTTCTGTCAGTTTTGAAGGAGAAAAATATTTCCCCTATCTTTCGATTTTACACCAAAAAATTTCCTGAGAAATGTCGTTTTCTATTGGTAATTTTTTGACGTTTCTTCTTTTACCTCCAATAGAACGGGTTATGATGTATGTGTCATACTTCGGACGATTCTGCTTTCAAAACAGAAGAGTTTTGCTCTTCTCAGAAGCATTCCGTCTGTCAAAGTCAGTCCAATGGAATGGTATCAGAAGACTTCTGAACTCTTCCGAATGCTTCTGGACGATCAATGGAAAACGACAAAAGATTTTTGAGTTCTGTCAAAACCGAAAAAATTACATTGAATGTTGTTGACGTTTAAAGCTATTGTGAGAAATTGTGTGACTTTTGTTGTAGAGCATTCTTTTTTACTTTTTACTACTTTCAATACTCCTCGAAATTTGACAGCTTTCACAAAACTCCCGAAAAAGTAGAAGAATGGATCTAGTCAATTCTTTTATGACAGCAATGTTTTCAAACATCATAAAAGGCTAGTTCATTTGGTGGAACATAATTCTCTTTTACAAATTGTTGTTGTTTATAACGTCAAAACGACTGAGTGAGAAACCAAATCTAAAATATTTTCAACTCAGAGATCTCAGTAAGATGTTGTTAGTTGGAACTGACCTAATCATAACCTTGTAATATGTGATCTGTTGACAGGTGATGACTTATGCATGTAAGTGCTTACTGTAAAATGCTGAAACCTGTTTTAAATTGCAAAACAATACATGCAATTTAGAGCCGTTTTTTCAATCGTCAGATAAACAAGCAAATAGTATTTATTCGACAGATAACATAATATTGAATTTTTCAATCGTCAGATAGATAGACGAAAAACGGTCCAATTTATTCGACCGATGAATACTCAGATAAGTTTATTTGCCAGTTTGTTATTTGTAGATTTGTTCGATGATTGAAAAATCGTCTCTTAGTAGAAAACAAGTTTCATTTTTATTTTATGTACTTCATATCTGATTCAAAACTTAAAAATATTACTTTTTGTATAAAAATCAATTCAATATAAATAATTTTCTCTTGTGAGCTTAATTTTCACTATCACATCCGTAAAATTATTTATTTTTATTTTATTTTTTATTTTATTTTACAATTAAGAAAATTAGTAAATGGTGAAACATGTTGATAGATGTTCTTGTTTTGATTGATGTAATTTTGTTAATGTGTTTTATTTAAATTCTTAATTAGCCATTTTCGATAACTTAAAATTATTCTGCAAAACAAAGGAAATATTACATTTTTTTCTTACAGTGATTCGGTATGTACTAAAATTTGTTATTTCTTGTTTTAACAATAATTAAAAACGCTAATTTTTGTTTTTTTTCTCTTTTAATGAAACATTTGACATTCTTTGGGTAGTTGTTTTTAGTTTCGAAGTAACTCTTTATTGAAACTATGAAATTGTGAACGCACTCTAAAATATTTAGTTTAAGTTTCAACCCTATGATGGCGCTCATGATATATAAGTTTTTGGTGAACACACATCTCCGATAAGAGAGTAACATGAGTGATGCGCTTGTGTAACGCACGTCGCGCGCATCGGCAAGGAGAATAATTTAAATTCAACGTTTTCCTGAGAAAAGCGAAAAATAAAGCAACCACAAAAGTAGTCTCAATTGTTCTGGACACACATTTTGATTAAATAAAGATAAAGATTATTTGGAAAAGTATTTCTTTTGTTTATTGTTATTAAGTAGTGGCTTCATAACTAGCCGCTATAATTGGTGACCCCGACGTGATCCAGAACAAGATAAGCACATCAAGTTTTTCAATTTTTAATGCGATATAACCTCCGCGCCTTAAAGGGACGCCGACTGGTTTTTTCACGACAAGAATCGTCTGACGAGGAAATGCCTGAGGATAGAGACAAGACAATCCGATGGCGGAGCAAATTAACCAGCTTCGCGAAGAACTCCGAGCAGCACACGAAGCGATGGAGCAGCTCAAAAAAACACACGTTGTTCAACCTGGTGCCTCTTCTTCTCAAGGAGCGAATGTACACGAACCCCCGACATCGCAAAACGCAAGCATTCAACAACCAAACCAGCCTTCCACCCAACACGTTCGTTTACCCAAATTTAATTCGGTATATCCACAACTCTGGCTTACTCAAGTTGAGACAGCATTCCAACTAGCTAATATCAACAACGACGATGATCGCTACGCCAATTTGCTGGTTAGTCTTGAAGGCGATGCCTTAAGAGCAGTTGGCGATTTAGCAAGTAATCCACCCGACAACAACAAATTCATCGCCCTAAAGGAACGATTGGTGAATCATTTCGCTCCCACTGCCGAATCGCAACTTCGAAGAATGCTCAGAGGCGAAGAGATGAGCGGGAAAAAACCATCAGTCATTCTAGCACATATGAGGCATCTCTCTTACGGTCGCTGTAACCCGTCCATCATACGCACACTCTTCTTGGATCGACTTCCTGAGAATATATTTACAGTTCTCCTAGCAACCGGACAAGACGATCTAGACAGACTAGCTGAAGTTGCAGACAAAATATTCGACATGAATACCACACATCACTTGTGTACCGTCTCTAATGCGCCAACAGCAGCAACTTCAACGGAAAATATTCAAGCTATTTCGAGAGTAGACATGACAGCGTTGGACGACATCAAGATATCGATCGAATTTTTGCGTAAGGAAATTCAGATCTTAAAATCTAACAAGCGACCAAACAGCAGATAGTGAAGATTCCGAACTATGCTATTTTCACCAAAGGTTTGGCAGCGGGGCACGAAATTGTAAAGCTGGCTGTCGCAACTGGACGGAAAACTAGAACCGCCGTCGGGCGTTCAGACGGTGGCCCACGGCAGAAACGATCTTTACCGTCTCCAAATCACGGACAGAATAAGCGGAATGTCGTTCTTAATCGACACTGGCGCTGACATTTCTGTTTTGCCAAAAGAATTCACGAACAACGACTTACCAGCTACGTCTCAATGGAACTACCATATCGACATACGGTACGAAAACATTAACACTCGACTTGGGTCTTCGAAGAGAATTTTGTTGGTAATTCACGTATGCTGATGTAAAATAACCCATCATCGGAGCAGACTTCATTCACCACTTTGATCTGTCAATCAAACTAAGCCGCTATAAGTTTGGTGAATACACATCTTCGATGAACGCATGCACAGCAACAAGAAAGAGAGTAATCTGAGTAATACGATCATGAAACACACGGCGCACGCATCGATAAAGAGACTATTCGGATCCAACGACTTTTTGAGAAAAGCGAAAAACAAAGTATGTAGTCATAAAGTAGTCATAACTTGATACACGCTTCTCGTGAACGAACTTGTTCCAGAAGAAGAACTCCATGCAGCACACGAAGCAATGGAACAACTCAAAAAGACACACATTGTTCAACCTGGTGCCTCTACTTCTCAAGGAACGAATGAACACGAACCCCCGACATCGGAAATGCAAAACATTCAACAACCCAACCAGCCCTTCACCCAACACGTTCGTCTACTCAAATTCATTCCGATGTATCCACAACTCTGGCTAATCAAGCCGCTACATAAGAGCATTAAGAGTGTAATGTCTGAACACATTTGTGCAATTGTCAAATTCTGACAGCTGACATTGACGGGCAATTTAAAAGTCAGACATTTAATCGTTTACTGCCACCGAGCAAAGACCGCATGCGAACGTCTATTATATTCTATAAATTAATCTGAAACTATATTTTAACTTAATCAATGAAATATTAAATATTTATTGTATCGAACGATGAGGGCTGGTAACTCTCGTGTTCGTACTTTGGCGCAGTTCCGACAAACAGCCTATAAAAGAGTATAGACTCACCACTGTAACTTATGGCACAGCATCAGCACCATACTGTGTGTAGTGGACATAAAATATCATCGTCACGTAACAAAATCGCGAGCGACAAAGCGACGAAATTCTCAATGTCAAAAAAACCAGAACTAACGAACGCATCCCTTTACGTAATTATCTTGTCAAGGTGGCTTGTAAGAAAACTTTATTAACATTCTTCTGTCATCCTCTTTGGAGTAAATCGCCTTTTTTAATCAGAAATAATTTAACCATAGAAGTGTGCGGAGCTACTCTCCGGAGTTCATAAAAATTATGTTTGTAAAATCTATTAGATTAATACTGATTTATTGAAATACAAATAAAACTTAAGTGTTTCTTCAATTCAACGAAGTGATCAAATAGGTATACCTGGCTATAAGAACTCTTCAACAACTGGCTGAAGATGAACAATCAACGTACCCACTAGCAGGAAAAATAGTTAAGCACGAATTTTATGTTGACGATGTTATGTCCGGAGGAGACAGCATTAATGAGGGCAGATATACTCAGAAAGAACTTATCGATATGTTTAAAGAACGTGTTTCACGGTCTTACTCACAAATTGAGCTAATGTCTGCGCAACAAAACTTGAAGGAAGACGTAAAAGACTTCGGCGAACGAATAACCCGTTTGCTACAAAAATTAGACAGGGCGACATACCAAAGTACGACCGACCAAGCAATACGGGCCTATCTTAACAAACAGCTTTACGCTCCTTCGAAGACGGACTTAGGAACTCACAACTACGATTACTGGTTAAAGCATTTAATGCCATGGACCTGAAAGCAGCCATTGATTATGGCATTGCACAATCTCCTCGGTTAGACACTGAACAAAACAGAGCCACAAATACATACAGAAATACTGACACAAGGATTACCTGCCAGAAATGTGGTAAATTGGGTCACACAGCAGCTTCATGTTTCGTCAGACTCAACCAAAACCAACCAAAAGCTTTCAACCCAACCTTCTCACAAAACCCACATAGTTACCTTGAAACCAATACAACAAATTTCTTTAGTAATCACAACGAAAATAAAAATTTTAAAAATAAAAAATATAAGACGGAGTTAATAAAAAAATTTGAACCAAACGAACAGACCGGAACAATTATTTTAAGACCGAGAACACAACAAATAGTAGAAACTCCGTGTAAAGAGGAAGGTGCAAAATATTTGGTTACAGAAAAACGTGAAATAGCTACAGGAGTCTACTTGGGTGAAACCATTACCCAACAAAGAAACTCCAAAATTAAGGTACTTCTGATGAACATTTTAGACTCAGATCAAGAAATAAACATCAAAACATCTTGGTGGCTTCGAGGCGATGGCTTGGGCAGTTGATTTTGTATCTCCTGATAGTGTAGACTATTGTGCTTATCTGTTTTCATTAAATAAAGATTCTTATTTTGTGTGACCACAACTTGGTATAACTCTGAGTTTAATTTAATTGAACCTGTGAATAGTTTCCTTTTGCCCCTGATTACAAAAATTACGGAAGACTTTAATTCCCGAACAACATGAAATATAAAAATCTCGACGAATATAACATTATCGAGACAAATAGTTTAAAGGACCCTGTGAAGAATAGGTTAAAGAAATTAGAGTCACTCTTAGAGTTCGAACATTGTAGCGCCGATGAAAAAAAAACCATTCTGGACATTTGTCGCGAATACAATGACCTCTTTTACCTTGAGGGCGATCACCTCACTCATACAAACGCTATAGAACATAGAATTATTACAGGTGAGGACAAGCTCCTTCTATATACAAGACCTTATCGACTCCCAGAAAGTACTAGGCAGGAAATTCATAAACAAGTGTTCGTCAAGTGTTCGAAGAGTCCGGTTGTGCAGTGAGTTAATTCCACTCAACTTGGGTATTTTCCAGAAAATATCCATCACGGAAAGATAAGATGAATGCACATGGTACAAAATGTGTGCACGACATCTGGAAAACATAAAACCCAAAAATAGCCATCACAGAAAGATAAGATGAATGCACATGGTACAAAATGTGTGCAGGATATCTGGAGCCCATTAAAATCTCAAATTACTCTCGGATAGAAGATACAACAGACGAAGAAGCCACTTGACCAAAAAGGCGTACGTGACTTCCCGCATGTGTAGAGCAGCATCCAAGGATCAACCGAGGATTCTTCAAAAATAATAAAATCTACAAGCAGCAGAACGACTGGTGCCCTCCAACAGTTTGGACAACCTCTCGGTCTCCATTAGGTTTTTTAAAATTATTAATTTGTACTTAATGTAATATCTGTGTGTAATCAATAAAAAATATATTTTTTTTTAAACCAAATAATAACACATAGTTAACTGGCGCCCGAGCAGGGACAGCAACATAAAAGTGATACACAAAGTGAAATCAAAAGTTGCTGAACCAGAAAAAAAAAAAATTAAAATAGATTAAATAAAAATCTATCACCGTTGGAATAATTATCATAAAGATAATTCAACAAAAATCGTAATACGTAAAGCACCTTACGTTGCGGGAACTGCAAAAGCCAAAGCATCAGGAGAAGTAGACACATAGGAAGTCGAAAATCTAAGAAGAATCCAGCAGGAGTTCAAAAAGAAGAAACCCAACAACAATCCAGAGCAACAACTACTATAGTATATAAAGTAAGAAAACTAACTATTATATTTTTTTTGTTTTTAAGTGAAAGTGAATATATTATTATTATTATTATTTAATTAAGAAATAATTCAGTTAAAAGTGTCAGTATGAACGCGCAACAAGTAGCCGATCTAATTACTCAGGCAGTAAGGGAGACTACTAGTAGTCTTAAAGCACAGATAGATGAACTAGCACTAAGTTTAGCTAATTTAACTTCAGGTGATTCAATAATACCATACACCGACATAGAAATAGACCCTTTAATAACAGGAGGAGAACCTTTAGATGTAGTGAAATGTCTTCCCACTTTTGACGGTAGTAATTATGTTAGTTGGAGAACTGCAGTCCAAAACTGCATGAAAATATATGAGCCAGTTAAGGGGGGGAGTAGGTACTACGCAGTCACAAACATAATAAGGAATAAAGTGATAGGAGCAGCAAACGACATTTTAACTTCACACGGAACGCCATTAAATGTTGATGCGATTATAGGTAGATTAGATATTACGTACGAAGACAAAAGGCCCATTCATATGCTACAAAGTGAACTTTCTAATTTAAGACAGGGAAAACAGTCCTTACAAGAATTTTACGATCACGTTAGTAAAACACTCACATTAATCACGAACAAAACAATAATGACCTACGGGCCACAAAAAACTGAAACAAGCTGTCTTATAAACGTAGCCAGGGATAACGCATTAAGAACATTCATACTTGGTTTAAATCAACCAATATCTCAAATAGTGTTCTCTTTAAATCCACTTGATCTTCCTAATGCACTAGCCAGGGCCCAAGAGATAGAGTCAAATATGTACCAATATAAAGATAATCAGCATTCCGCACATAGAATAACCTCCCTACCACCAAGGTTCAACTATACGAGCCAACCCAGACAGGTAGTACCAGCTATTAATATTTCGGGTAATAGCAACATTCATAGACAAAATTTTACCCAAAATAGTCATCAAAGAATGGATATTCCAAGTAGTGGACAATTTAGAAGGCCAACTCAGCATAACGCACTGAGTCATTCCCAAAATCAAAATCGAAACACGTTTAATCATCCTCCCAGGAATTTTAATACCCAGAATCAATACAACCCCTTTAAACGAGAAAGGGCACCAAGTGATCAAATTACTACCAAAGCTCCTAGGCTACATCATCTAAATGAAAACGACGATTTTTTAGAGGAAGGCACGACCTGCCTTGTATCCAGCGAACACACACAAAGTCAGGTCGTTTATTCAATATTCTTATTGACACGGGGGCAACACATAATTATGTTAAACCAAACAATGAGATATCAACAAAACAATTAGAAGTTAGGTCTAGAGTTAATAGTGTCCATGGCACAACAATTATCGATAAATATCAAGATTTAAATATTTTAGGTGTTAAGGAAAGATTTTACGTTCTACCAGAGTTAACCGAGTACGACGCGATCATAGGAATGAAATTATTAAAGAAGGTTAATGGAATAATTAATATTGGACAGAACACGTTAGAATTCGCGACAGGCATAGTACCTCTGAAATTCGACGATAAATTTCTGAACCACATCAATATAGAAAAAAGTGAGAATAAATATGTAGTTAAGTTAAGAGAAACTCTTAGACAATATCAAGGAATATTAACCCCTCAACCCAATTATCTACCATTCAACACCCAAGTTGAATGTGACATACCCACGTCACATGATGACGCTATATGGAGCAAACAATATCCATATCCGCAAAGCGCAAACACTTTCATTAATTCTGAAATTAAAACACTACTAGAGAACGGTATAATTCGTCCTAGTAGGAGTCCATATAATAATCCAATATGGGTGGTGGACAAGAAAGGAATTAATCCAGACGGATCAAAAAAATTCCGCTTAGTTATAGATTTTAAAAAACTGAACTCTGCAAAAAAAAACAATTAAATATCCTATGGCAGAAACATCCATTATACTGAGTAACCTTGGCAGAGGAAAATACTTTACAACAATTGATCTTCAGAGTGGATTTCATCAAATAAAAATGAAAGAGGAAGACATTAAAAAGACCGCATTTTCTGTAAATAATGGAAAATATGAATACCTCCGAATGCCATTTGGGCTCAAAAACGCCCCTGCTATTTTTCAAGCAGCAATGGACGACATACTGAGACCATATGTTGGCAAATTCTGCCATGTCTATATTGATGATGTGATAATATTCTCAGAATCAGCTGAAGAACATTTAACACACATCGAGACAATCATCAAAGCACTAAGTGCGGCACATATGACCATAAGTAATGAAAAATCCATTTATTTTAAGGAAGAGGTTAAATTTTTAGGCTATGTTATCAGCCATAATTGTATTAAAACTGACCCAGACAAGGTCAAAACAATCAACGAATATCCTGAACCGACTACAATTCGACAACTTAGAAGCTTCTTGGGTATGTCAGGTTACTACAGGAAATTCATACAGAACTATGCACATATTGCTAAACCGCTCACACAGTTCCTAAGAGGCATAGAAAATAATAAACGTAAGACTATAAACATAGAATTTACATCGGAAGCAAAGAAGGCATTTGAACAAATTAAAAAGAAACTATTAGAACAAGTCTTGTTAAACCAACCAGACTTTAGCAAAGGATTCGAACTCACTACAGACGCAAGTAACTCAGCCATAGGCGCAGTACTAAGTCAAGAGGGGAAACCAATAACGTTCATAAGCAGAACATTAAGTGAAACGGAACAAGGTTACGCCACCAACGAAAAAGAGCTTTTGGCCATAGTTTGGGCATTGAGCGACCTTAGGAATTACCTGTACGGGCATGCTGGAATTAAGATCTATACAGATCACCAGCCCCTTACATTTTCTATAAGTAATAAGAATCCCAACGCGAAACTAAAACGATGGAGAGCCTTTATAGAAGAATTCTCTCCTGAAATAATCTATAAACCGGGGAAGGAAAATGTAGTTGCCGACGCCCTAAGTCGTCAGAACTTAAATCATTTACCGAACTCAGACATAGGTACCTGTCATAGTGCAGAATCCAGTCAAGCCATAGATATCCCAAGAGTAAACAAGAAATTAAATCAATTTAAGAATCAAATTCATTTTCTGGAATCCAATATAAATAATATTAAGTCAACACAATTACACGGTAAGTTTTGGAGGCACCAAGTAGAATTCAAAGACTCGAATATAGTCAAAGATATGAAGGAAATAATCCACTCAAATGTGAATGCTATTTATTGTACAGAGGAGACATTATTTAAAATAAAAAAAGACTTACTAAGAGAATTTCCTAATAGGAAATTTATACATACTAGTCTATTAGTTAAAGATATGGAGGATAAGGAAGAACAGATTAAGATCATAAAAGAAACACATAGTAGAGCCCATAGGGAAGCATTTGAAAACTACAAACATATAACTAGAGAGTATTTTTGGCCATTAATATTACCACAAGTTCAAGAATATGTTAAATTATGCGAAAATTGCAAGCTAAATAAATATGACCGTCATCCCAAGAAACAAGAGATCGGCGAGACACCAATTCCACGGCGAGGGGGAGAACGCATCCACGCTGACATCTACTATACACACAATAAAATGTTTCTTACAGCGGTAGATAGTTTTTCAAAGTATTTAATTGCACTCGAGGTAGAAAACAAAATTCACGCAAAAGAAACACTAATAAACATCCTGCCTATTTTTGGTGCAGTTGAGACTGTTGTCACAGATAACGAAAAAACTTTTTGCTCTGAAGCAACCAAATTAGATCTCACACGATTAGGCATAAAACTATACAACACACCTGTTAACCATAGTACTACAAACGGTATGATAGAGAAAGTACACAGTACACTTACAGAACTGATAAGACTGGATACTTACGATAACCCACACCAAACAATAGAGCAGCTTATGCCACACGCAATCAAACAATATAACGAAACAATACATTCAATAACGAATGAAAAACCAAATGAAATTTTTCACAACTACGAGAAATACTCCTATATATCTGACCTTATTAAGGAAAAACAAGGTATGACACTCCACGTTAGAAACAAAGACAGACACAACAAGGTGTACAAGGAAAACGACATAGTATTCGAAAAATCCGACAGAAGACAGACAAAAGGGAAACCTATATACGTTAAGAGAAAAGTTAAACAAAATAATAAAAACACAGTAATCGACTCTAAAAATAAGGTTATACACAAGGATAACTTAAGAAGCTAATGTTTCCAGATGATTATATTAACGATACTAACAGCAATACTTTGGACAGTTACTATAGACGCAGAAGTTCATATAACAAATTACTCGCCAGAGGACTACATTCTGATAGAAGACGGAAACGTGGCAATTTATAACAGCACGGGTTAAATATATCATACTACCAACATAAGTTACTATAGGGAGGTTCTTAATACTATAGATACCAAGCACAGTACCAAAAAGCTGAAATTTAAATATAATTATGCACTCAAGTTAGTCAACCAACTCTCCATATCACGTAGTAAGAGAGCAATTAATGAAATAGGGAAGGTTTGGAAGTGGATATCTGGGTCACCAGACCACGATGATCAGGTCAATATAGAAACAAAGTTGATAGAATTAATTAATTCAAATAATAAACAGTATGAAGTTAACTCGCAGATATTTAGGGCCATTAAAGAACTTTCCAACTATAAACATAAAGATAAAGAAGAACGTAGCTACTTGTTGATCGAGCATATAATCATTGAACTCATGGAAGTAATAAATACCATAAATTTAAGTAAGAATAAAATTTTTAACACTATTATCTTTAACGAAAATGAAATAAGAGAAGTTATTCAGATTGAACCTAAAGAAATCATGGTAATAGATGTATCAGACGCTTCAGAGTTCCATGTGTTAGAAAGTAAGGAAATAATTGTAATTTATATTAAGTATCCTATTATTAAAGGAATAGGTAAACATTTTAAAACATTTGTGCAAAAATCAGAAGGGAAACTAATTATACCGAGTGAAATAACACTCTTTGAAAACATTTATAGTACCGATCATTGTACACAAGAATTAAATATTAAAATCTGCAAACAAGATCTTAAACCTAATTGTCTAACAGAAATTTTAAATAAAGGTACATCAAAATGTGAAATAATTTTAGAAAAGAATGAAAAAATAAGTAATATAAACCATAATCACATTGTAACTACAGGAGAAGTAATTATAAACGATAATGTATATCACGGTACACAATTGGTACAGTTCTCCGACGCTGTAATTATTAATGGTAAAGAATTTAATAATTTTGAAGTAAACTTAAATAGACATATTAAGATAAATAAAGAGTCGGAAATAAGAGTTATTGAATATCTAGAATCAAGTAATGAATTATTGAAATTTACAAATACCGATTATTTACAACCATACGTCAAAAATGTAAAAGATCACCCAATAATATGGGGACTTACAATAAATATAATAGTTGTACTTGTATCCTTTTCTATATATAAATTAATTATCTTCAAAAGCAACAACAGCAAGAATAATCAGGTCGACATAGAAATATCCTTGGCGGAAACAAAAGAAAACGTCCGAAAGAATTTAGAGGAGCTCAAACTTGAACGTTCGGGACAAACGTCTACTGGCGGAGGGAGGAGTTAATTCCACTCAACTTGGGTATTTTCCAGAAAATATCCATCACGGAAAGATAAGATGAATGCACATGGTACAAAATGTGTGCACGACATCTGGAAAACATAAAACCCAAAAATAGCCATCACAGAAAGATAAGATGAATGCACATGGTACAAAATGTGTGCAGGATATCTGGAGCCCATTAAAATCTCAAATTACTCTCGGATAGAAGATACAACAGACGAAGAAGCCACTTGACCAAAAAGGCGTACGTGACTTCCCGCATGTGTAGAGCAGCATCCAAGGATCAACCGAGGATTCTTCAAAAATAATAAAATCTACAAGCAGCAGAACGACTGGTGCCCTCCAACAGTTTGGACAACCTCTCGGTCTCCATTAGGTTTTTTAAAATTATTAATTTGTACTTAATGTAATATCTGTGTGTAATCAATAAAAAATATATTTTTTTTTAAACCAAATAATAACACATAGTTAACTCAGTGCTTTGTCTCTTGTTCTAGTGTTTATTTTTATGTCCCGTCCTCGTCCCTCGCGTCCGTTAACAAAAAACAAAAAATTAAATTAAATTAATAAACGCCACCAACAAAAAAGAACAATAATAAACATTAAATAAAACACTCAAACCCAACATAAAAATATTCTAAAACGAGCAAAAAAGAAAACCAACAAAAAACCATCGCAATCAACCAACAACAATAAAATTGCAAACAACACCAAAAACTGCACCCACAAAAAAAAAGACTTAAAAATACCCGCTAGCCACAAGAGCACAGTAAGTACATACCCATCCCGTTCTCCTCGTTTCCCCGTCGTACAATTGACAGCTTATCATATGCATTACATTGCATTGAGCTTTTTTTACTCATTCAATGTGTGCATATGGTGTGTTGTCAATAACAGATGAATAGAGATTAACTGTTTGAATTCCAGGGTCGGAGCGATTCACGCTGCCGTTAAGGCATAACACTGACAGTGGCGCTGAATCGTAAAGATTTCTGCTATTCAATTCAGTAACTCTTTTAGATCTTGTCTGTTTTGGTCTTTTATTTTTTTTTTAACTTGCAATGATCGATAATTTCAGAGTCGATTATTGCAATATTCGTGGGCTGAGAATTAATTTTCTTGCTGTGTACATTCACACTGTTACAAACAGGCCAGCTGTTTTGGCACTGAGTGAAACCCAAGTAGGTGAGAATACCGACCCTACTGAATTTCTTATTCATGGGTATTGCTTAGTGCCTTTATTCCTCTCCCACCATGGTCTCGCCGTCTACATTAGGGATGATGTCGCTTATCAATTTCTTCCACAATACGGACATTGCTCCAACCCTTTTTTTAATCTTATGTGGTTCAAGTTCACCATAAATAAGCACATCATCCACTATTGTTTCCTCTATCGAAGCCCAAATTTGGACAGAGCTTCAACTTCTCGCGAATTTGATTCTCTGTCTGACTCCATCCAAAGAATTGTTTCCCTGTTCCCTCACACTGAAATCGTTATTACGGGCGATTTCAATGTACACAATTCTTCGTGGCTTCTCCATTCGGGCCAGACAACACCCGAAGGAATGTGTGCTGAAATCTTTGCACCTTACTCAGCTGGTCACTGGAGGGTGGTAGTTGACTTCAGAAAATTAAACGAAGTCACCGTCGGAGATGCTTACCCCTTACCCAATATAACTGATATCTTAGACCAGTTGGGAAGAGCTAAATTCTTTAGTACACTCGATTTAGCAAAAGGATTTCACCAAATTCTTATGGATAAAAGGGACAAAGCAAAAACAGCTTTCAGTACTCCGTTCGGTCATTATGAATACAATCGTATGCCATTCGGACTAAAAAATGCCCCAGCCACTTTTCAACGGCTTATGAATAATGTACTAATGGGACTGCAGGGAATCGAATTATTTGTATACGTGGGCGACATAGTTATTTATGGCTATGATTTAAAGGACCACAATGCTAGACTTATCAAAGTTTTAAATCGATTAAGAGAGAATAACCTCAAACTTCAGCCCGAAAAATGTCATTTCATCAGAAAAGAACTCATTTACCTAGGTCATGTTATCTCAGAGGAGGGAATTAAACCCTGAAAAAACCAAAGCAGTGAAAACGTTCCCGGTACCTAAGAAACCAAAAGATATTAAATCTTTTCTTGGATTTGTAGGGTATTATCGAAAGTTCATCCCAAACTTTGCAGAAATAGCAAAACCATTAACAACGTTGCTAAAGAAAAATATAACTTTTCGTTGGGACAGTTTCTGTGACGAGGCTTTCAGAACTTTAAAAGAGAAAATTATTAATCCTCCCATCTTAACATACCCCGATTTTGATCAGGAATTTCTGGTAACCACTGATGCAAGTGACATCGCATTAGGCGCTGTACTTTCACAAGGTCCCATTGGCAAAGATAAACCAATTTTCTTTGCCAGTCGTACTCTTAACAAAGCGGAAACAAAATACACTACGTCAGAAAAAGAACTTCTTGCGATAATCTACGCCCTGACACAATTTCGACCATACATTTATGGAAGAAAATTTACTATTGTCACCGACCACAGTTCATTACATTGGTTAATAGGAAGAAAAGATCCAACGTCTAAGCTCATGCGATGGAGAATCTTGTTAGAAGAATACGAATACAAGATTGTACATAAAAAGGGCAAATTCAACACGAATGCTGACGCCTTAAGTCGTATTGAACTCAATGATGAAACCAAAGTATTAGTAACAACGCGAAACCAAAGACGGGCACAAGAAGAAAGAAACGACATGATCGCCGAAACAAGTACAAATACAACAGAACCCAAGTTAAATTTTAATATAATCGAAAAAAAAGGATCAATATTCCTAAATAATAAAGTAAACTTTAAAGCTATTATACTGCCTCTTGTAGAAACAACAGAAGAAAAAATTTTGAAAACTCGTTTACCTAATTTCAAAAAACCAGAAATCTGCAAGGTCTTGACCCATAAACTCCAACCTACAACAGACCGAGAAAAAATTTCAAACAGTTTGAAAGACATCGTAAATGAATGCAATAGGACTAAACTATCAAACATTGCTTTATCGTTACCCATAAGTAACCAACCCCAAAACGAACTAAAAATATTAATATTTGAAGTCTTCAAACAAGCTAAATTTAATACATATCTCCACATTGATTGAAGAAGGTTAATAGAAAAACCTGAAGACATATCAAAAATACTACACGAAAACCACGAGTCACCATTTGGCGGGCATCAAGGAGTAACAAGAACCTCAAAAAGAATTAAGCAGTATTACTACTGGCCAACCATATCCAAAGACGTTAAAAATTACATACGAAAATGCGAGTCATGTCAAAAAAATAAATTATCACGCAATAACAAAATACCTGTATCGAACCGATATGCACTTGTATAGGTATTTATGTAAAATGTCTAAATGTATTAGTAAAAGTATGGAGCTTCACTCCGATATGCTCTCTTTCTAATAAGTCAGTTGCTCGTACAGAACCGAACTAATAAGACGTGCACATCGGTCGAGTGTAAAGATTTGTTCTAGAATTGTACAGTAAAAAGAAATTATAAAGTGTACAGAATAAAGTTAATCGTATAGAATATGTGTACAGAGTAAAGTTAACTTCATAAGATAATCGTGAAGAAACGGTACAGAAATGTTAGTGTACAGACGGTATTTAATAGTGAAGCAATAAAGTATATTCCATAGTCGGTTTTTTACCAATTGGTTTTCCGACTTTAAATCATGTGTTTTATTTACCGAATATTGAAATTACAGTCCAAAATATACATTGGTCCACGTCAAGCTCGGATAAAGTAAGCGAAAAACCGAGAAGTAACGGTCCTATGCAAACCATATATCACGTATAGACGCGCGTCGGTAATCACACAACAAAAATACAAAGTACATAACAAACGAGAGAAAAGAACCACACACACATACATGTGTCGGTGTAGTTCACGCAGCAGCAGCTGGCTCTTAATCTCGCGTTCATTCAGTTTTCGACCAACGGCAAGTTAAGAACGAAAATTTAAAAACCAAAATAAAAGCAAAACCCAAAACATTAAAAGCAAAGTGCGAGTGTACAGAACATTAAACGCAAAGTGCGAGTGTACAGAACATTAAAAGCAAAGTAAAAAGTGTACAGGCTATTGAAAGCTAAGAGTAAAGGTGTACAGATTCAAGCAAAAACAATATAAAGGGTGTACAGGAGACAAAATAACAAACAAACGCCGATATCAGGTATGTTTTCTTTTTTTTTAAATAAACGTAAAAACACGAGCAAACCATCTCTCTCAGTTTGCAATTTACAATGTTGCGCCACCAACCACCATTTGATTTAGTGCACATGCACATAAATGTGTGCTTGGGTAAGAGCGACAGCAAGAATAATAATGTGTTCCCAGATACAAATTATGGTGTATGCAAAGCAAACTGCAAACAACTGAGAGAGTAGGTATGCGCATGAGCAGTACAGACAAGTTATAGATGCGCAAGTAAGCAGCGCAATATATATAGGTATATATTGTATAGGAAAGTACAGATTCTACAGTTCGAGAACGAACGTAGCAATATAGGTAAAGATATGGAAGCGTATTTAAACAACGCAATATATAGGAATGTATTGTGTACAGATGCTACTGTTCGAAAATGAACATAGCAATAATAGAGAGGTACAGTCAAGCATGCTTATAGCAATGTACAGGCAAGCACGCTTATCATATTCATGGTAATAATACCCATGAAAGTAACCACTACATGCAAAACTCCTTTTGAACGTATAGCTTTAGACATAGTAGGTCCACTACCCGTCAGTTACGAGAACAACAAGTACATTCTGACATTTCAGGACGACCTCACAAAATTTTCCGAAGCAATAGCCGTGCCAAACGCTGAAGCCCCAACTATAGCACGTATGTTAGTCGAACGGTTGGTATGTCGATTTGGAATACCCGACTCGATCTTAACGGATCAGGGAACAAATTTCCTTAGTAATTTGTTTAAAGAGGTATGCAAAGTCCTCAAGACAAGGAAATTACAAACCACTCCATACCACCCCCAAACTAATGGCGCTTTAGAAGGTAGTCACAGGACACTAGCAGAATATTTGCGTCACTACACAGACAAGGATCAACTCGCTTGGGACACATGGCTCCCATACGCTATGTTCGTATACAATACTACCCCACATAGTAGTACAAATTACACTCCATTTGAGCTATGGTATGGTTATCCTGCACGGATCCCCAATTCACTGAACAGAGAACCGCAGACTTATTATAATTACGAAAACAGAACAGAAAACGTTACAGAATCGCCAGAGAAACAATTTACGAGAAGAAAAAGAAAAACAAAAAGTATTATGACAAAAACGCCAAACAGAAACAATTTAAGGTAGGAGACAAAGTACTAATGAAAAACCAAACGAGAAAAAACAAACTGTCAAACCTTTGGGACGGACCTTACGAAGTCATCAAACTAATATCCGACGAAAATACAATTATCAAAATTGGAGAGAAATCGAAAATGATACATAACAACAACCTACAACTACTACACCAATGAAATAATAAAAACACTCTTTTTCCCCTTTAAAACGCTTATTTTAAATTTTTTCTCTTCTGCAGAATGGAATCTATCGACTACGTCCCAAACTCATACTGCTTACTATTTAATGTAGTGCTTGACGTAGAAATTCCCCTACGTACGGGAATGACTAAAATCGGAAACGGCTACCCGAATAGAATATCTATCCCCACAGAACTCGTTTCGATTATTCAAGCAATAATCGAAATTGATTCAAACGACGCGACGTCGAGCTCACAATCAAATCTAATGGAACCTACGTTAACGGGGAAAGGATAAGTCACCAACAGGCCATAAAAATCAAGCTAGGGGACAAAATTAGCTTCGGAATCCGAGAAGAAGATTTTAGTCTAGGCCTATGCCCCTACATCTTTGACGTTGGGTAATAAGGTCTTAAGTCAAAAAATCCCATTTAGGGGTTTTGATGGGGTTTAACTAAGTTTTTTTTTCTCTTTCGTTTGGTACTAAGGACTTGAGTCTGGCACAACTGCTTCCTATTGGAAACAACTTGGTCTTAAAGCAATATGTTAGAAAAATTAATACTTGGTTTGGTATTAAGGTCTTAAGTTGACTTAAGTCCTTGTGACCGATGTTTTTGAAAATTTTAAAATTCTCTCAAAGACTTAAGTCAACTTAAGTCTTTTGTACCGACACGATAACAAAATAAGCGAATGGAGTATGTCAAGTTATATAAAGGTTTTTTTTCAACAATGACAAAAACAAAGAAAACACGGGTTTTTACAAAACTCAAGAATTTCTTTTTCAGTTTTACAACTCAAAACAACGACACCTAAGTGAGGATATGATGAATGTCGTGAAACAATTTTTATTAGAGACATCCGGTATTCAAATATTACAATTACCCTTTGCTTCTCTGGAATTATAGGCATCTAACGATAGGTAGCCTTGTTTTTTTTTTTTTTAATATTAACCCTTTCTGATATTATTTGAGTGACGGTTCATTTCAAGCAATGGGATGTAATGCAAAAAAATGGTC
The DNA here is from genome assembly GCA_943590905.1 of Sphaerophoria taeniata. Classification (NCBI taxonomy): domain Eukaryota; kingdom Metazoa; phylum Arthropoda; class Insecta; order Diptera; family Syrphidae; genus Sphaerophoria; species Sphaerophoria taeniata. The sequence continues at coordinate 5,189,247 of OX016540.1, forward strand.
TAGGCAAATAAGGAAAGAACGAACTAATAACATTCATAGCGGGAAAAGTTATGTGAGTGTAAGTGGAAGACTGGTACAAGCAAGAGAACTAGGAAACCTAACGCAATGTAGGAAGAAATGTAGTTCTTTCCTCAAAGATGATGCCAGGGAAGCTATTTTTGACTAGTACCGGTCGCTTGGCACCCACGACAAAAGGATAACCTTCATCGCAAACCTAGTTAACGTTAAGGACCCAAAGATTTTTCGGAAAAGAAGAGCTGATAGTGTTAAAATTAGGGATGTGACTTACAACTACTTTCTTGAAGTTAATGGAGTAAGAGTTTCAAACAAAAACATATGTTTATCACCCCAACGATTCGTACCAGCTTGTACGAACCACGGGCCTTAAGAAGAAATTCCAGGTTCATGCAGCAGAAGGAATTTTTTGATTTTGCGCATGGTTAAAGGCCGAAAGAAAAACACACAGAATGAACAGTTCATTCAGGGAAAGTCACATTTCTCTTACTGAAATTTTAAAGGCACTGCATGTTACCAATTTACCATCCCAAAAACTAAGGTAAACGTCATCGTATTCCCTTGAGATAACAGGTTTGTTCTATATGCGCTCAGGGTTGCTCTGTGGTGCTCTGATTTCGCTCTGAGCTGTTGGATGCATAGAGATAATTGTAATAGAGCACGGGAGCGGTAGCAATTCGTACAAGTGGAGTCGTCACGTTAAATTTTGCGACAGAAGATCCTAAAAGGTCTCCCTTTCTCCAGGACTAGGAAGAGACCCAAAATCTAGCTACATCAACACCAATAATTGCAGAAATGAAGTTCCAACCCTGAGTACGTCACACTGCATTTTATTGAAGTAAGGTGTCATTACTGTGGCGTGTATGAATCGCGAATACTTGACACTAGTGTGGTGAATAAAAAACTAAAGGGTTGGGAATCAATTTCTTTGAAAACCACTACACCTACCCAGGAAGCATTTCAATGACTTTGAAATACAGAGTTCAAACACCTTGAATTGTTCAGTTGATGAATGCAAGAACAAGTGGATAAGGCGTTCCGAGAACGCGGTTTCATATACCTGATTTGTTAACCGAAAAAAAAGGAACGCTGGATGAGGAGGATGATGTGCCTGGGCCCTCTTCTGTCGCAGGCATAGCGTGCAATGGCTCCAATACCAGGAAAATGGCTTATTGAAAGATAAATACAATTTAAGCCATTCCGACGAATTTAAAAACCTGAGCTTTCTTAGAAGGGGAAAACAGAAAAACGTCACAAACTATCCTCTTCAAGCGAAACACAAGACTTTAGTCCCAATATCCGACGAGAAGAAAAAAGATTTATTATCTCTGTTAAGTGTGGTGCCACCTGTCTTTCACGGCTTTTATGAGAATCTACCAACTTCATCCTCCGCAACAAATGATGACCCCGATTTGGTAGATGAAGAAAACGAAGCAGAAACAACTTAAACAAATTATTTTATAAAAATATTTTTTTTTTGTTAATTTTGTTTGTACACTAATAAATCAATTTTTATTTTGTTCTTTGCCCTTAAAACATTTATTTTGTTGTTATTAAGTTTTATTTTGTAGAGTTTTTATAATTAAACAACATTCTATTTCAAAAATTGATGGCAATGTTTCATTTTCTAACATAAGTCTTTTGAGGAAACACAAATTCAACAAATAGTACCAAATGAGATGGTCCAAAGGACTTAAGTCATCGAAAAAACCTTAAATACTTATAAATTTGGAAAAATGTATTTATTATTATGTAGATCTTCATTTTAAAGTATATTTGCCATACTTTTTTGTTAATAAATATTTAACTCTGATTTACAAATAATTTTACAACTTTCATTTTCGTTTTATGAAAAACTACATTTTCTGACTTAAGCCCTTACTACCCAACGTCAAAGATATATATAAATACATTCTAACATATCTATGTATATTATTAAAGATGGCGATATACCTCATAATATTGCTGATGCAAATATTATACGGCAAGGGAACGAATACCCCTTTTACAATACAGAAGCTAAATGAGACTTCTGGGATAATCCTAGAACCAGTAGGGAAAGCTGTTTTTCACCAACAAGAATGGAATATAGTTACCAGAGTAAAACTTCCAGAATGGGAAAATGTGTGGGAACACGTACATTTTTTGCGAGAATACCCTAAAAAATATCTGCCAATACCGGAAGAACAAATATGAAGAAAAATGCTGAAGCTGGGAATATATCATTTCCAAAACAACTTTTGACCTTAAAGAACAGATAAACGAACTGAAAGCCTTTGGCGGTCACCGTACAAAACGAGGATTAGTGAATATAGTTGGCAGGTTCAGTAAATTCATTTTTGGAACTATGGACGACGAAGATGCTGAAAAAATTCACGAACAAATCAGTAATCTGACTTCATATCAGGATCAAAACAGACAGGAATAGTTTAAGAAAGTTACAGAAAGATTTACCATAACATCAGACAAGGTCGCAGCCAAGCTAAAGACAGCGGGCCTTTGTTTTGAAAATAAAGAAAATAAAAATTAAAAACAAGTTAAGTTAAATAAAGAGTCTTTTATTTTTCTGTCCGTATTCTCACTCTTCTCGCAACATAACGCGAAAGCACGGTTGAGAACGTACTACATTTTGGTGGCAGCGGTGGGATTACTCAAAATCCCCTACCAAATAACATAAATAAAGAAAATAAAACAGGGTTTAATCTGCGAAAATGGCCTACAAACAATGACAACCTTCTCCAAACAATACCCATTGAGATGCGAACTCAGAACAACAAAGATATTATGAAGGAGGAAACGATAAAAATCTTAGGAATCCATTGACAAATGCGTTTCAGTTCAAGATCAACTTAGATACAAGGAGTTCTGAAGAAATATTAGGGTAAGTTCGGGCATTATGGCGCACCGGGCATTATGGCGCACCACTCAAATGTCATAGTTCCAAAATTCTCATTTAAATAAAAACAATGCAAACATATCAGTCTTTATCTAACACGTGTCCAGTGAACATCGGTCGTCGATGTGACGAGATTCACAGAAGAAAAAAAAACTTTTAAAAAAAATTGTTGCGTTTTTTGTGTTTTTTAATTTCGCTTTATTTTCAGATTCGTGTTTCTCGGTAAGTAGACAACGCAGGTGTTCGATGTATAGAGCAAAATACAGAACATAGTTTCAGTTTTATTAAGTAACGGGAAATATTTGAAACGAAAAGAGATCCTAGGTTTTTTTGTTGACGTCTTTTGAATAAGTGTTTTCGGGTAATACGGCGCATATGCTATGAGGGCATTATGGCGTGAGTGCGCCATAATGCCCTTATGAAGTTTTTATATAAAGTGTAGTTTCCTACCTTGATCTCTTCGTCTCTTCTAGTTTTTTTGTTTATTTCTGTACGTGTTGCATAGCTGTGTAATGATAGATACAAATTAGATGTTTCAACTTTAAGTAATCAACAATTATTTCAGAAATGCCAAATATCCGCCCAACAAATAAAGGGATTCGAGGCAAATGGGAAGAAGACCAATCACTTGCTGCTATTGAGGAAAAAGGACGATTGGATGCAGTGTGTCTTTTGTGGACAGTGGTCCCACGACTCCTGCACTGGATTTAAGAACACATAAGATCAATGTGGGCGTTCAAATCTGAAGTAAAATTTCTGCGCCATATTGCCCTTAAGGGTGCGCCATATTGCCCGCATGTAGGGCAATATGGTTTTTTTTAAGCCTTTTTTGAATTAATTTTGATTTTGTTTATTTTGTTGAATTATTATTTTAATTTTATTTATTTATGTTCCTATTTTGTCCTATTAAATAAAAAAAAATTACTGAGTTAAAAAATATTGTTCATTATAAAGTTATTTCAGATTTCCGTTAGGTGCGCCATAATGCCCGAACTTACCCTAACTAAACGAAAAACACTATCCGAAATTGCTAAGATATTTGACCCGCTTGGATGGTTAGCACCAATCACAGTCAGCGCCAAAATTTTAATGCAAAGAATTTGGCAAGCCGACGTCCAGTGGGACGAAGTTTGTTGACAACTGTTTCCACCCTAGGATTTTTGCCGACTACCACGACCCTCGAACGACTCTCGATAATTCATAAATTTAAAACGAGCCATTTGATTGGCCAGCCAATCACAAGAGGTCTTTCAATCGTTTTCCTATTTGTGTTAAATTCGTTAACTTCAATAATATGGCAAATTCTCGTGGTAGTCGGCAAAGTTCAGCAGCGGTGGTCAGATGGTAGAAAAAAACGGCAGTAAAAACACAATTTTAAAACGATAAAATTCAAACTTGTAATTCTTTCAAATAATCTTTAAATAAATGTTAATTTTTAAGTAATCAATGTGTGCTTTTTTAAGAACAAAGTTCTTCCAATTGAACTACACAAGCAATGAAAGAAGATTACGAAGAACTTAGTCGTAGTCGAAAACATACGAATTCCAAGATGGATAGACACAACAAACAAACAACAATTTGAAGTAGCATACTCAGCTGTAGTGTATGCCATAGTAACATTGCCAACTGGGTTTACCGAGAGAAGGCAACTCTCGGGTTCGATGATTGAGAAATGAAATAATTAATATTATCGAAAGAGAAGCTATGCCAAGCGGCATAGTAAATAAAGAATCGTTTGCTGCTGTTGCGAGGAATGTCGTCATTCGAATTCCGTACGCCATCAGAGCAACAACAGTCGAATTTTTTTTCTCAAGCAGCAGCGCTATCATTGTGTAAAGTTTTAACCAGTATACATAAATCCCAAGTTTTAATTTATAAAATTAAACGAACAATTGAATTTGTTTTGTGCTAATTAAAACACATCCGGAAAGGAATACATTTGGAAAGAAAACACATTTGGAAAGAGTTAAATACGGTAAGAATAAATTATATATAAAAAAGTTCTGTGCTGTGTCGTCGTCGGAAAGAATTTATTTGAGAAAATAAGAAGGAAAGAATATCGAGAAAGAAAAATGTGCGTTTTATAATTATTTTGGGCAAAGGCAGGTAAGATATGAAAGAAATATACGTGTTTGTGTGTGTGTATGTGAAATTGAGCAAGGCAAATGGAGAGTTCAGTGTAAATGTTTTATGATCATTGCAAGATGGAAAGATGAGTATTTAACTACTCTATTGGAAAGAAGGAAATGGCGGAAAGAAAAGTATGGGTTGAAAGAAGGACAGCTATGCATAATGAAGAGTGAGAACTTCCCGCCCCCTCGGCGTGGGCATTGGGGCGCATTTCAAGACTAATTCGGAGCAAAGACGGGCTGGTGAGGAATGCAGTCGTGACTACCGCAACCAACCAGCTGACAAGACCGGTGCAGAAGATTTGTATCCTGCCAACGGAATAGATATTGTAAGATTGTGAAAGATTAATATATTACTAAGATTAAGGAAAGATTCTTAAAATAAAATGCGAAAGGGTCTGGGCGGGACTGTATCGAACACCGAGAGATGGCAACTCTCGGGTTCGATGATTGAGAAATAAAACTTAATATTATCGAAAGAGAAGCTTTTCGAGTTCGAAAAGCTTCGAAAAAGATCATGCAATTAAACGAAAGAGTTAGTTGCAAACGAATTGTAGCCATGTAAGACATGGAAAGTTCGGAAAGAATAAACGTTTGAAGTGGTTTTTTCATAATCTTTTTTCCACTATAAAATCCATTGTGTTTTATTTTCTAATTGGTTTTTTTGCTATTTTGTGTTCTCAGCTACGAAACATTGTTGGTTATACAATAATTATCATAGACTGAGTTGGAATGGAGGATGGATTGATTTTACAATTGACTCTGGTGGGTCTCAACATAATAAACATTTTGGTTTCGAGATTACCACAGGAACAAAAGCATCTCGCATTTGTGCTGACAGATAAGTTTCGTTGCAAATGCAACCCAACACCAAATGCAATTCAGCATTTGTTTATTCGAGATAATTTCATTGCGAATGCAATACAACACAGATATCAATTTGACTCTGGTGGTTCTCAACATAATAAACATTTAGGTTTCGAGATTAAAACATTTGAATTCATTTTGAGGCAAAGAAAAAAAGCCTTTGGTTTTGGAGATAAGAATACTTTGCATGAAATTTTTGTGGGTATAAAAGCAAAATGTTCTTAGCTTCTACAATTCAGTTGGACATTTCTTGTCAAATACGTAGATACTTTTATATTTTGATATTTTGAATAAATAAAAAAAAATGTTTGCTAAAGTAATCGACTCCCTTCAAAATTTCGAGGCGATGTGTTGGGATTTCCCCGACAAAATAAGGGAAATCAGAGGACAGATAGAGGAGGCGTTGCCAAAGGACCAACCTCTTAACCATACGGATATTAAAAAAGCGAGGGTGGTGGCAGCCCTCGTAATAGCGCTGTGGGAGCAAGCCTCCATTAATTTCGACAACATCCCTGACATCCCCCGGGATGTTTTTATAATAATAAATTTAAACTAAGCTTTTAATCGATATTATATTTTAAGTAATAAAAATTCTTAAAAGTAGAGAAATAAAAAAATCTTGTATACATTTTAAAAACCCAACAGCTTTTTTTTTATTATTCAATCTCATTTCAGGTACGCTCAACAATATCTATATAGCTATCCATAAACACACTTTCAACTCAAAATCCTCACGCAGCAATTCTTCTTTTTCATCCCCATAAAAATAAAAAAAACATTCTTATCATCCAACCATCCATAGCATAAACTACCGACTCACTGCCATTTGAAATTGCCTTTCTGCTTTCTAGCAAAGACACAAACCTCGATTCAAATATTCAGATTTTAAAATGTGTTACGTCATAACTTAGCAAAGACGCAAACCACGGTCCCAACCGCCCATATTCCTACTCACTTAGTTCTCCACGGGTGAAACATTGGTCAATCGAGCCGCGAATGTGTCCTAGTGCCGGTTTTGTTTGTTTCAATATAATGTGCGTTTTGAAATATGTGAAAAGTGTGAAAAGTGAAGGAAAAGAATAATTATATTCTAGGCGATGGACGAAAAATCAGCGACATACAATAAGATAATATGTACGCTGCAGCAAGATAAAATAAGCGAAGGATTGGGTAAGCACATTAAAACATATGCATGCGAAAGGCGAAAATGTGGCGTGATGGTTTGATTTTTTTTTCTTTTTCATGAACAAACATGAAATATTTCAAAAATGGGAAGGGCGACGGAGACCACTAATATGTGGTGCGATAGTCAGGTATATTTCATGAACAAACATGAATACCTCACAAAACAAATTCATAGAACACTCGATGTTCACATTTCGTTTTTTTTTTTCTTGTGCTTGTTTAATCTTGTTCGAAATAACCGAACGCAGCTGCGATGCCGACCCGAAGACGAGAGCAAAACTCGTTACTACGGATCGCACACACTTTATTGTTGCTAGTTTTCATCCCTTTTTTGTGCCTACCTGTGCGCTGATACATACATGCAAAGCAATGCTGACGCTGAGCAGATTGAACATGTACAGTTGCTTTTCATTGCTTTTTTTCGATTTCGTTTTCATTCTGTGTCTGATTTATGCGAAAGCAAGTTGTGTCGTGCATAATTAAGCCAATTGAGAAAAGAAAAAAGAGCAAATTTATTAAAAACAAAGCAAACATTAGTTTACAAATAGTGAATTTATCAAACAAAAAACAGTGAGAAGGTTATCAAACAAAAAACAGTGAGAAAGTTATCAAACAAAAAAACAGTGAGAAGGTTATCAAACAAAAAACAGTGAGAAAGTTATCAAACAAAAAAAACAGTGAGAAGGTTATCAAACAATATTAACAGTTCCCTTGCGATTGGAAACCAATTATATGAATTGTGAAGGTAATCAATGGAATTTTATTCTGATTATTGTCGAGCAACTAGTTTTTTTTTTTTTGTGTGTTTGTTATGTGTTTGTGGCTGTGCAAGAAGTGAAGGAGGTGATAGGAGAAGGGTGATAGACAGTGTGCTGAACACAATTATGTGCAGCCAGGAAGGGACACAAACTGTGTTACATTTTTTGCGTGAGGGAATGCATACGTATGAATACGTACAGTCATTTTTTTTTTGCTTTTGATAGTTTTATGCGTTGTCGTTGCTTTTTTTTTTGCCTGCGTCACTGCGGCAAAGGTGAAGGAAATAGAAGGAATGGGAAGGAAGGGGGATGGACGCTGTGATAGGAACCAAAGCATGAATGTACGGTTGCCTTAGCTGAAGGTAGGCTTGCAAGCGGAAGGAGTGAAGGGATGGAAGGATAGCAACGACGACGACGGTGGTAGCAACAGCAACACAGACACAAAACACGCAGCTCATTCTTTTGTATATTATATTTCAATTCTCCTGGTTACGCGGGATTGAGTTGAAATTTATTTAGGTATTGTATGTTCAGTATCAATATATTATTCATTTCGATTCTCCCAGTTACTCGGGATAGAGTTGAAAAAACTTGGTATCATATTCGTACGACCTGTATATTATTCGTTTCGACTCTCCTAGTTTATGCAGGATTGAGTCGAAACAAATTGGTATTTTATTTTTGAGGTAGATTGAGTCCAAGCTACAGTTTTCGATGGACTCTCCATCAACCCCTTCGCAACAACTCGCTCGACAAATTGAATAATCAGAATTATCTGTTTCAGAGAAGGAAATCACTGTAGCACAAGAGAAGGAAAAAGAAATATAAGAGACGGTAGAGATGGAAGCGATGGAAGGAAATTGGAACTATGCTTTTGAGGCCGGCAACCATACGGTCGAGAGAGGGACAGCGTTCGTCAAGATCGACAAAATGCTCGAGTACCCTGCCGAAGGACTTGAGGTACGGTTGGAGGCCCTCTTGAACGCCTGGAAACAGGTAAAAGAGGCGGAGAAGGTTCTAGTGCAAACCAATGTTGTGGTAAAACCCAAACCCATAATAAACATTAATGAGCTCGATGCATGCCGACCTACATATGTTGAGAATGGTCAGCCGTCACCAAGCGATACCATCGAGTGTTGACCTGATCATATTACACAATTTCATAAGTGGGTCGCTATGCACCAAATGCATTACGTTATTTATATTTATTTTTGTTTATGACTGCACTTACGCACTCCACATTGTCTGAGCAATTGAAATGCCTTTTGAGGAAATGCGACAAAGGTTTATTTTGTCAAATAGGCATTTAATTCTTACGTCATGTGAAGAAGTGTATTTGTAGGTCATAGGCAAAAACAATTCAAAGAATAACGCATGTATGAATTATGAAATTTTTGTTAAACTAGTTTTAAGTATAAATAGGAAAGATTTGGAAAATAAAAACCAGTCTAGTTTTTAACAAAGAACACGACTCATCCTTTTACTATCGGCTGGAGAGCTAAGATTATACTCATATAAAATCGTGCATATAAATGCTCGGATACATAAGCGGCTCATCGTAGCTAAGAAGGTATTAGTCTTGATCTCTAAATCCCTACGTCTCTTGATCTCCAAAACCTTATGTTACTGGATAACAAGTAACATTACATGGCGATCCTGCAACCGATCCTGCAACTGATCTGATCCTGCAACCGATCCTGCAACTAATCTGATCCTACAACCGATCCTGCAACTGATCTGATCCTGCATTAAGCTGACTGAAAGAAGCAACTTACACAAAATCGTAAACTTCAATGACTACATTACATTAGAAGAAATCAACATACTTTTCAAGAAGTGGGAAGAGCTCACAGCGTACAAGCCATCAACGTCTGTGCCACAAGAGGCAGTGCCTGTATATACACCGACACCAAAGGAAGCTGGACCAAAACCAATAACCATTGAACAATACAAGCAAAGACAACTAAAAAAACAAGAGAAACCAAAAGCCAAGAAGCGAGGAGGAAGAAAGAGAGCCTTCCAGCGTAAGTGTGCCGACTTACAAAGAGTGGTAAATATTGCACAAGGTGCACAAAAAAAAGAATTACTCGGACAACTAAAAACGCTAAGAGAGCATGGGTGGAAAAACTTCCAAGGAGGAGATCATCAACAATAATGTAGCTGCAGCATCATCATCAGCAAACTCAACAGCAGCATCGATATCAACAGATAAAATAGTTTATGTTAATTGCTTTTTTTTAATAATAATCATACTCTGTAAACTTAACTCTTATTATAAAAACTACTTAAGAAAACATGCTCTGAAAACATTAAATGTTTGAACTAAAATAAAAATATAAATAAAATTTATGGAGTTCGAGATTTTAGAAAACATTTTGAAAAACTTAAAAAAGGCACCAAACAGAACATACACCAGAGAACATATACAAAGAATTAAATTACGAATAGACACCACATGGTCAGAAATAACTAAAACCGCAGACTTAAAAGACATAAAAGATTTAAAAACCAAATTTGACAAGCTAGAAGGACAAATTCGAGAAATTTTAAAACAAAAAGAAGAAATTGAAAAAATGGCAAATTTTGACATAGTGACTGCTATTAAAGTTATACCTGAATTCCAAGGTGACTTTAAAGATCTCAAAAATTTTTTGGTTTAATTGAGTTTTACTCCGACACTCTTATAGACGATGTACAAAAAGAACTTTTGATAAAATTCATTTTGGCCACCAAACTTTCAGAAAAAGTCAAAAACAAGATTCAAACTGAGAGTATACCAACAAATTTAAATGAATTCAAAAACATTTTAAAATCTGTTTATAAATCCAACAAAACTGCGTCTAGATTGCATAATGACATTGCAAAATGCTATCAAGGCAATCAGACAATTCTAACGTTTGCTTCACGCATAGAAAAATTATTAGCTTCATTAAATGAGCTACAAATCTCTGAGCAAGGGGCTGAACACAGAGAACTCATAGTAAGATTAAACGATCAAATTGGTATGACAGCCTTTAAAAATGGGTTATCAGAACCATATAAATCATTAGTAATGGCTGCAAGGCCAAGGACCTCCTGAAGATCGCAGAGGTCGAGAGACGGGTGGCAGTGGTTGAGGACAGCTACTTCCTCGCCGTTGCAACCTTGAAGAAAAGAAGGACTGAGATGGCAGCGAAGGCAGCAGAGAAGGAGAGAGTTCCCGTAACGGTAGAGGTATCCATGCCGTTTTCACAGCATGATGTGAAGAACACCTGGGGTGAGTTCGACGGGACCATAACGAAATGGCAGGGCTTTCGAGATCGTTTCATCGCTGCCGTCCATAACAACGACAAGATCTCGCCGGCCTATAAATTCGCCTACCTCAGGAGTTCGTTCACGAAGAAGGCGGGAAGGACCCTCGGAGAGTGGCAACTAACCGAGGGAAACAATAATGAAGCATGGAAGCGGATAAATGAAGTTTACACCCGCCAATATGCCACCTGCCGCGAACTGCTCCGGAACTTTTTCAGGCTTCCCGTGCTGCAGGGACCGTCGAAGGCAAATGAGCTCGAGAGAATGGCAAACGTCACAGTCGAAACGATGCGCCAGCGGAGTTCCCAACGACGACTGGGACATGATAGTGGTGCACTCCCTGCACGAAAGGATGGACCCAGAGACGGCTGGGAAATGGGAAGAGGCCCGAACCTCAGAGATGTCTACGATGAAGGATGTATGTGCTTTCTTGGAAAAGAGCTGGAAGGTATTCAGGACTGCCGAAGGAGGGATACACCGATGCCGTCAACATCGATAAAAGCGATGGAATATTTGCTCCGCAAGGAACAGGAAGGATATTTTGGGAAGGAAATATAAGCAATTGAAAGACGTGAAGGACAGCGTTGCATCATCAAAAGTGAGAACTTTCCACCATCAGCATGGGCAATGGGACGGATACTCAAACTTATCCATGTTTCCTGCCTGACCACCGAGTAGAAAAGTGTCCGAGCACTGTCAACTGCAAACACTACCAAACGAGACACCACACGCTACTGTGCGATACGAACAATAAAACAAAATCAACTTCTCCATCAACCTGGGTGCCTTGGTCCCTGACGAGAAGCGCAATCAAGCGCCAACTCTCGCCAAGTAAAGACCTGTCCTAGTAATAGTCCTAATAATAAAAGTACAGATAATTGAAGTACAGAAAAATAAAGTTAAAGTAACTTAGTACAGAAACAAGGCAGTGTTTTTATTCCGAATTATTCTTCCTATGGAAATACAGCCCCATCGATACACATCCCTTTAAATTTTAGTACTCCCATGTCGGACTTCCAAGAGTTCTTTCCTTCTCTGCTGCTATCGCTGAATTCAAATAGAAGAAAGAATGACAAAGGTGGCATTGAAAAGGGCGAACTTCAACAACAACATAGGAACAGCAACAAGAACGTCGATCAATTTCATCAGCAGCTTCAAAAATAAATGAGGTTCAACCATCAACTTCTGCAGCAGCAATTGTAACAAAGATAAATAACTAAAGTTTGGTTACTTGTACAACAAATGGGCCCAACATATTCGCAAAAATGCTCACAAAGCCAAAGTTCAAACAGTTTATAAGGAAAACGTGATGGAAATAAGGAATTCGTTTACAAATCGCATAATTTCCCTTATAATAATAATAGAACCCCCAAAAACATTAAAAGGGTGTGTGTGTGGGATAAGATCGTTTGAATGATATTTTAGGGTATAAAAGTAAAATGTTCTTAGCTTCTACAACAACGTGATGGTTTTAGGAGAAAAGATTTAGTGAAATAAAAAGTGATGGATAGTGGTTTTTGAAGGCTCGCCCTTTTTCCACTTTAACTCTTGGCATTTTTATTTATCATTTATAAAATATTTACAGTCCACTTAGTTCTCCACGGGTGAAACATTGGTCAATCGAGCCGCGAATGTGTCCTAGTGCCGGTTTTGTTTGTTTCAATATAATGTGCGTTTTGAAATATGTGAAAAGTGAAGGAAAAGTGAAGGAAAAGAATAATTATATTCTAGGCGATGGACGAAAAATCAGCGACATACAATAAGATAATATGTACGCTGCAACAAGATAAAATAAGCGAAGGATTGGGTAAGCACATTAAAACATATATATGCATGCACTGTATACTCTGGCGCAGAAAGAATATGCTGCCAACCCATCTGCCTACGCCGAACGACTACTAGACAATAAGCCATGGACCACCAATGATATTGTACCACCAGCAGAAGATCTCATCCGCCAATTCAAATCAACTTTTGGTATGTTTGCTGAAGCCGGCCAAATAAACATCTCATGTGATCGGTACGACCCCGTAATAATAGCTCGCCCAATAACTATTCAAGACGTAAAACAGGTAACAAAGGCACTCCGTTCGAAAACAGCAGGCCCAGATGGAATCGGCAAACCAGAACTATGCAAGATTCCGGTAAGTAAGCTAGTCCTACTTTTCAATCTATTTCTCTTACAAGAAGACATTCCTAACGGTCTCAAACAAAATGCAACAACGTTAATTCCTAAAACATCGGAAAACCGAGATGTCGCCAAGAACTGGCGACCAATCACAATATCATCTATAATTCTTCGCTGCTTTAACAAAATTCTCGCACAACGGTTAAATGAAATTCAACTTGCCGATAACCAACGTGGTTTTACCAAAATCGATGGCTGCTTTGCCAACACGTGGTCCATCGAAGGCCTGATAAGACACCACAGGCAAAAAGGAAAACCCCTGACATTAATCTCCCTGGACCTGGCCGCAGCATTTGGCTCAGTTCCACACGATGCCATTGCCCGAGCTCTTCATAGGATTAAAATCGACAACAAATATATTAATCTTGTGAATGCATGCAATTCCGGCAGCAGAACCAACATCAACTGCAACGGACGTGACATCGGCCAAGTCCCCATCCGCAGAGGCGTACGACAAGGCGACCCAGCATCTCCAGCACACTTCAACATCTTCCTGGACGAGCTTATTTGCATCCTGAATGACGAATTTACAGGTGTAAGTATCAACAACTGCAAGCTCTGCTGCCTCGCTTACGCTGACGATTTTGTGATAACCGCAAAAACACCGGAGGATGGAAGAAGAATGTTGGACAGGACGGTTTCATTTCTCACCAGCATGTGCATGACGCTGAATGTAAAAAAATGCTCTGCCTTAGTGCTGAGAACTGTCCCAGCAGCGAAGAAAGTGTATCTCGACACCAATGCAATTTTTCAAATCGGCAATGATAGAATTCCTATTCTTGCTATCAACGACAAAATGAAATACTTGGGCCGATATTTTCATTATAGAGGTCTTGTTCCGAGCTCAACGGGTGAACTTTACCAACAATTAACTCGCGTGAAAAGGGCCCCGCTAAAACCTGCCCAGAAACTGAACATATTGAGGACTTACCTCATTCCGCGATATATTGATAGCCTACAACAGCCCAACATCACCAACAAAATTCTCACAGAAGCTGATCGAAAAATAAGAGCGACCATTAGGAAGATCCTTCACATCAATGCCCACTGCCATAATAGTGTTTTCCACGCGCAAATCAAAAATGGTGGTCTAGGAATTTTCTGTTTCACCATGAACATTCCCGTCATTATTTCAAAACGGATCCAAAGACTAAGATATGATAGGAACCAAAGCACGAATGTACGGTTGCCTTAGCTGAAGGTAGGCTTGCAAGCGGAAGGAGTGAAGGGATGGAAGGATAGCAACGACGACGGTGGTAGCAACAGCAACACAAACACAAAACACGCAGCTCATTCTTTTGTATATTATATTTCAACTCTCCTGGTTACGCGGGATTGAGTTGAAATTTATTTAGGTATTGTATGTTCAGTATCAATATATTATTCATTTCGATTCTCCCAGTTACTCGGGATAGAGTTGAAAAAACTTGGTATCATATTCGTACGACCTGTATATTATTCGTTTCGACTCTCCTAGTTTATGCAGGATTGAGTCGAAACAAATTGGTATTTTATTTTTGAGGTAGATTGAGTCCAAGCTACAGTTTTCGATGGACTCTCCATCAACCCCTTCGCAACAACTCGCTCGACAAATTGAATAATCAGAATTATCTGTTTCAGAGAAGGAAATCACTGTAGCACAAGAGAAGGAAAAAGAAATACAAGAGACGGTAGAGATGGAAGCGATGGAAGGAAATTGGAACTATGCTTTTGAGGCCGGCAACCATACGGTCGAGAGAGGGACAGCGTTCGTCAAGATCGACAAAATGCTCGAGTACCCTGCCGAAGGACTTGAGGTACGGTTGGAGGCCCTCTTGGACGCCTGGAAACAGGTAAAAGAGGCGGAGAAGGTTCTAGTGCAAACCAAGGACCTCCTGAAGATCGCAGAGGTCGAGAGACGGGTGGCTACTTCCTCGCCGTTGCAACCTTGAAGAAGAGAAGGACTGAAATGGCAGCGAGGGCAGCAGAGAAGGAGAGAGCTCCCGTAACGGTAGAGGTATCCATGCCGTTTTCACAGCATGATGTGAAGAACACCTGGGGTGGGTTCGACGGGACAATACCGAAATGGCAGGGCTTTCGAGATCGCTCCATCGCCGCTGTCCATAACAACGACAAGATCTCGCCGGTCTATAAATTCGCTTACCTCAGGAGTTCGCTCACGAAGAAGGCGGGAAGGACCCTCGGAGAGTGGCAACTAACCGAGGGAAACAATAATGAAGCATGGAAGCGGATAAATGAAGTTTACACCCGCCAATATGCCACCTGCCGCGAACTGCTCCGGAACTTTTTCAGGCTTCCCGTGCTGCAGGGACCGTCGAAGGCAAATGAGCTCGAGAGAATGGCAAACGTCACAGTCGAAACAATGCGCCAGCTAAAAGCGCAGGGAGTTCCCAACGACGACTGGGACATGATAGTGGTGCACTCCCTGCACGAAAGGATGGCCCCAGAGACGGCTGGGAAATGGGAAGAGGCCCGAACCTCAGAGATGCCTACGATGAAGGATGTATGTGCTTTCTTGGAAAAGAGCTGGAAGGTATTCAGGACTGCCGAAGGAGGGATACACCGATGCCGTCAACATCGATAAAAGCGATGGAATATTTGCTCTGCAAGGAACAGGAAGGATATTTTGGGAAGGAAATATAAGCAATTGAAAGACGTGAAGGACAGCGTTGCATCATTAAAAGTGAGAACTTTCCACCATCAGCATGGGCAATGGGACGGATACTCAAACTTATCCATGTTTCCTGCCTGACCACCGAGTAGAAAAGTGTCCGAGCACTGTCAACTGCAAACACTACCAAACGAGACACCACACGCTACTGTGCGATACGAACAATAAAACAAAATCAACTTCTCCATCAACCTTGGTGCCTTGGTCCCTGACGAGAAGCGCAATCAAGCAATCAAGCGCCAACTCTCGCCAAGTAAAGACCTGTCCTAGTAATAGTCCTAATAATAAAAGTACAGATAATTGAAGTACAGAAAAATAAAGTTAAAGTAACTTAGTACAGAGACAAACAATGTATAGAAATGATAATAATCCTCAAAATAAAGATCTAATAAAGGCAGTGTTTTTATTCCGAATTATTCTTCCTATGGAAATACAGCCCCATCGATACACATCCCTTTAAATTTTAGTACTCCCATGTCGGACTTCCAAGAGTTCTTTCCTTCTCTGCTGCTATCGCTGAATTCAAATAGAAGAAAGAATGACAAAGGTGGCATTGAAAAGGGCGAACTTCAACAACAACATAGGAACAGCAACAAGAACGTCGATCAATTTCATCAGCAGCTTCAAAAATAAATGAGGTTCAACCATCAACTTCTGCAGCAGCAATTGTAACAAAGATAAATAACTAAAGTTTGGTTACTTGTACAACAAATGGGCCCAACATATTCGCAAAAATGCTCACAAAGCCAAAGTTCAAACACTTTATAAGGAAAACGTGATGGAAATAAGGAATTCGTTTACAAATCGCATAATTTCCCTTTTAATAATAATAAAAAAAAAAATACTAAAAGTGAATTCAAAAAAGCAAAACAAAACGAGAACCCACAAAAACATAAAAAGGGTGTGTGTGTTTGAATGATATTTTAGGGTATAAAAGTAAAATGTTCTTAGCTTCTACAATTCAGTTTGTGTGCATCCTTTTTCAAAAAAATGTTTGCAGAAGTAAAATTGTTTATAAATAACTTTGAAGAAAAGTGCTGGCATTTCCCTGAAAAAATCAGGGAGATCAGGGCAGCCATGGAGGCTGCTGAAAACGGCCACGGACTATTAAACAACAGAATCGAGCTGCGGGAGGCGATCAATAAACTAAAACTAATGTAAACTTAAATTTATTCTTATCATTTATAGAAGAGAAGGACTTCACTTTCAGATGGGAAGAATTTCGAGCTACTGGACGATGGTAATTTTAAGATGTTATTTTCATAGCTTTTTTAATCATTTCTTTTCAGTGTTCAGAAAACTTGGCCCAAGATCACCCAGGTCTAATTGAAACGTGTAGTACTTTTGACAGTTGTTCTCTCTATCACATCTGGAAATATGAAAAGAGGAATTGTCAAAACTACTATCGTTCAATTTGGACGTGGGTGGCATGGAAACGGTTTATAAAAGCCGTTAAAATAACGTCTCAAAATAACCAACGGTTTTGTAGGTTTTTTTGAGACTATTTCTGAACGGTTGCAAACATACGTCGTAATAACGTTTAAAAGTAACCGTAACGTAACTATTTTGAAACGGTTGCAAACTTACGCCGAAATAACGTTTAAACAAACGAGAAAAAGTTATTTACTAACTTCATTGTAACGTTAATTATAAACTTGTTTAAGCCTGAGGTTAAATTTTACCTGACCATTTACAGTCACGGGAACGTTTCTGTAATGTGATTTAAACGTTACTGAAACCAATTTATAACTGGGAAGGTTTATTTACCTTGGTTGACGTCCATTTGTTCAACCGGCTTTTGACCACAAATTGTTACTTGGGAAAAATGTGTCTTTTAATCAAACTCTTCCGACATTATATTGCCTAGTTGTTCACAGTTCCAAGCAGCACAACCAACCGAAGTAAGTATTTTGGAATGCTAGTTTCTATTGACCCTAAGCAATAAGCATATGAACATCCTAATAAGAAATTGTAAACAGTTCTAGGCAGGCAGAATGTAACTTATCAAAGACACAAACCTCGATTCAAACGGAACTTAGCAAAGACACAAACCACGGTCCCAATCGTCCATATTCCTACTCCAGTTACATCGAAGACCTCCAAGCGCACGAAATAAATTGGAAAAACTGTTCAATAAAGGTAAATAATTTTTTTTTTATGGTATTTTAAATTTCTTTTATTATATCAAAAAATTTATTATTTACAGGACTTTTGCAGAAGCCTACAAAGAAGCAGGTACTGTGTGCCATAGGCCACACCCCCAGCGAACGAAGCAAAGAAAGAAAACGAAAAGACGCGCACATTTTTTTATGTGTGTGCGCAGATTAACTACGCAGTGGTGGATGAAAATATTTTTCTCATCACTTTACTTTAACCAAGCAAACGATTCAGTCCTGTGTGCGGTGCAAGTTTTTTTCCTTTAATTTGTGATTCAAGTGGTACAGTTTTTTTTTCTGCTTCCAAAAGAAATAATAAAACCTTCTTGGTCAATTTTTCAATCAACTGGCGATAGAATTTAAAGATTATAACTCACGACAGATATTCAGGTGAATATAAATATTAAAGAAAAGGGGTAGAAAAAACTCACGACAGATATTCAGTGTTCTAGTGAAAGAGGAAAGACGAGACATTAAAGAATAACGATGGAACCAAGAGGAGAGAATGTCGAATACATGTTCCAGGCAGCTGCGAATGCAATCAGCAGGATGCTCGTATTCTGCCGATCGGAAAGATTGAGTGCAAGTCCAAAGGAAGGACTGAAGATCAGGATAGAGGCTCTCAGCGATTCTTGGACGATGCTGAGGGCCATGGAGAGACGGCTGGCTGTATCAAGCGACCCATTGCAACTGGCCGAGATGGAAAGAAAGGTGGCAGAGGCAGAGGAGCATACAACTTATGTAAAGAAAACATGCGAGAGGAGGGAAAACCTTTGGTTTTCGCCGGGACTGTATCGAACATCGAGCTCAAACAAGCTCGTATCTCATTCATGGTCATGAGTATCAACCTCATGCACTAAATTATTAAGTAATAATTTCAATGCCACTGACGATGACGGGACGCGACGCTTCAGATTACTTTTGGTCAAGTGTATCTACCTACTCACTACTACCTACAGCACTGCATGCTGTGTAGTCATATGGCTGGATGTATTTGGATACATTTGAGCATTGTATTAGAAGGGCTATGCATCGACTATTAATTTGATGACATAGCAAGTATGCTGCCTGGTTCCGTTGTTCGTTAATTTCCCACAGAGTTCGGAATACACAATATTTCTATAATATGTATATCTCATATAGGCTTAAGATGTTAGTGTGTAAGTTGATTATTTTGTATAAATAGCTTAAGTTTAATAGAATAAATTCACTTTCAGTTTGGAAGTAGAACGTAACACTTTGGCTCTTCAGCCTTGTTTTTATTCTAACAGATAGGCTTTCTAGCCAGCATACATATTCGGCTTGGGGAAGCCTTCCAATATCCCCCACAGCTTTGTAGGTGAGGTAGACGACCCTTCAGTACTTAGGTCTTCATTACATGGCGATCTTGCCAGGCTCTAGTTGAACAGTTAACCGCAATTCTTGAATTTATTCTTAAATTCGATAAATTAATACAAGGTGCCACGTTTGGACGTAGGTATATATCAGAAGGAAGCCTTAGACGAGCTCTTTGAAGAGTTGAATTGTCCCTACAGTCCCGGACAACCAACAATTGACGCCCCAGTATACGTGCCCACACCAAAAATCGCGGGACCTAAGCCTCTAACCATCGAGGAATATCTAAAAAGGACAAAACCTATTCAACAACAACAACAACAAGAACCATCTCAAATAATTAAGAGGAAACGCGCTGGGAGAAAAGTAAAAATAAGGCAAGAGATCGGCAACCTGTACAGACTAGCAAGTCTAAGCACCTTTTCTTCTCTGGAATCAGCTGACACGAAGACCACCTCCATGTCGTCCACGACTGCAGCTATAGCAACAGCAGCTGCAGATGCGCCTTCAGAAGATACATCGAGGAGACTACAAGTAGACGATACTTTCGCAGGATTGTTTCCTCCTACGACGTCGAGATATAACACTGGATTAATATCACAGAGATCGTTTTGCTGACCAACGCCCTCCCCGTGCACACAAACCACCTGCGCAGAGGAAATCCCCGCACGTGAAGGGTAGTAGAGGCCTTCCGCCTAAGCCGTCGACAACGGAATCCGCTCCTACCGACGAGGTAGTTTGGGCAGGATCCATCAGTGGCTCTGTTCCCAACCGCACAACAATCAGTCACAACATTGACTATTCAGGATTCATTGCGATAATTAGAGAATTCTGGTCAATGGCGGTACGTGAGAACAACCTCCTTGAACGACAAATGCCTTTCTGCATGTTTCAACATGTCATGTTTGGCGTCGTACAACTTCGAATTGCGCAATATCAGCGTTTCGAAAACCAAGATAGCCTGTTTGCAGGCTTAATAGATAACAAGGTTTCCTTCGGAAAAAATTTCAAAATTCCGAAGATGATTTTAGATTACATTGACTCCATTTCCACCAGCTTTACACCCAATGGTGAAAAAGTAATTGTGAACCAACCAAAGGACACATTACCTAAACCAGCAATCCCGAAGAACGACGGAAAAGGCACTGCTCCGCCAGGCACTTTCGGTTACATTACCGTTCAGAATCACAATTTTTATGAGTGCTACTTCATCCTGACGGTTTCGGGAAGTTACGAAGGATACAGTTCCTTGAAGATGACACCATCCTCGGCCGAATGAATTACTCGTCAGAGGCAGTAAACCAAGTAAGTGATTGTCTTTCACGAATACCAAGCATCGAGAAATTGACATTAGAAACTACGAAATTATCGATTTTTGAAGATACAGAAACCCATTTTATCGCATTTTTCCAGGTTATCGATTCCATTCGTTTCAATCGATAAAATTAACGATTGTCAAAGTTATAGAAACACGATAATGCGATAAGACTTATTTTGTTCCGATTCACATCGTTTATCGTCAAATTTTATCGATTCGAAAGTTACAGAACATGGGTCCTGAATAAAGTTACCTTAAAGGATAATTATCCACTGCCACTCATCGACGATTTGCTCGATAGATTAGCTAATAAGAAAATATAAGAGTGTATTCCACCATATACGAATGAGTGAAGAGTTTCATTGCCTACAGTCGGTGAAGTATTGGAAAGTTCAAGGAGAAGATTACTGTTGCTGTAACAAAAATGGCAGCCGATGATAAAAAGATGATAAAATTTGCAAATTATGATAAACAAATGATGGTTCCGTTTGTTACATTATGCAGATTTTGAATGTATTCTCAAACCAGTTGAAACCTGTTTACAGGACCCGTCAACGTCTTCGACAACAATCCTTCAAGAACACGTTCCATGTGCATTCTCATACTACATGTAGGGTACGGAATAGTGACGAGGACAACACTGACTATTTGGTACGGACAAAACACAACGAATATTACAGACAATAAAAGAGACGCGAACAAAACACGACGAAAGAAAGACGAGACATAGTTAGTTCAACGAAGGACTCAGTTGTGATCGGTTCAACTTAAGAAGTAGAAGTAGTTTTGGTTTTCCTTTGCTTCTTAAAGTTTTCAACATTTTGTTCGATCAACAACCGTTGTCGAATTCAAACCAATCAGCACATTCCTCTAACCAGAATAATACGACACATTTTACTGCCATCCCATTGACCTCACACCAACCACTCGCTGCTTCTCTGATATCATGCTGATATCAGATAGATAGATACACAGCGCACACGATCGGAGCCAATATAGCGGGTGCTATATGATCAATGGTGTGCGATGGATTCATAGTGGTCAACAACATTCTTGATACTCATGTGTCGTCTACAATGTGCCATGAGATATCTACGGTCGCCGTTGCTGCCCTATATTTATCTTGGATAAATAAACAGTCGTGGTGAGGTTCAAGTGTACTTCTTGGAAACACTTGAAAGGAACGGTATACTATGCAGCTAACACTCCCACGACTCTTGGCAGCTATCGCTGGCGTCGGCACTTTGTTGATGGTGTGTCGTTGGATATCAAAAGCATGGGCCTGGTACCAACTGTTGGATTCAATGCATCTGTGGGAACTATGGTGATGCTGACTCAGCAGCTATGGAGCGTGATTGGTTAGCCACTTGGTGGCTTCGACGATGGATAGTCAGTTCATTTTTTCCCTCCCAACTCGGAAGTTCTAATTCTTGAATCTAATTATTATTTTTGTGTGACCACAATTTGCTTTAAGTGTTAATCATTGAAGATTGAATAAAGAAGAACTATTTGTGTGACCACAACCTTATTTTCGAGTTTGTTTCTTGACAGATCTATTTCCTCCCCTGACAATTAAAGATTACGGAAGACTTAATTTCCGAACACATTTAAAGAAAATATCAAGAAGGCTCTAACCTAATTTTGTATTTCTTAATTTTTGTAAAAAGAATTCAAAAGAACAATAAACATTCAGAACATATCAAATAATAAAGATAAAAATAACAATCTGTGTTTTCTTGCGAAAGAAGAGTAAGAACCCACATACATGAAATGCTCTTTCGATGAAACCAAAGACGTAATGCGGACTTTCATAGGTATTTTCTATCAAATAAAATTCTTGTCTTTTGTTTTTCTTTATAGGAGAAAACTGTGCTGGTGAATTCATTCACAGTTTAGTTGAAGACACGATGGACAAATACAACAAGCACATAAGAAGCGTGACACCGATGAAACCTCTCACAGAAATGCAGGAGTTTTTTTTTTAGAGGGCAACAATGTGCACAATATGCGCCAACAATTTCAACATCGGAGAGATGAAGGTAAGGGATCATTGTCACTTAACAGGTGAATATAGGGGGCAGCCCATAATCTTTGTAACATTAAATATAAGATGCCAACTTTCTTTCCAATAAGAGGCGGCCGTACCCAATGCAGTCATAGATATTCCAGAGCCAATAATAAATTTATTGAGTCGTATGACTCTGGATTCAAAATTCCCTTAAATTCTTTTAAGGTTCGTTAACTCGAAGCTCTCGATTAAATTTTCATCGGATATTTAAGTAAATTATCAATAGCTGACTGTTGCCAGAGTAATTTTAATAAAAAAAGAACCGCAGTGTTTTGTTGCGAAAACTTATAGGTCTACGTCAGCAAAAGGAGATCTCCTCGTGGTCTCGTTCCTTATCTCTCCACGTTGATCTCTGGCCTATGATCATAACCTATTTGTGAGTGAATTTTTCCGGCGGCGCGAGGCTCCAAAAATTTAAGAAAAAAACTAAGAAAAGAAAAGCAAAGTTTTTAATAAGAAAGAAAAAAAAAAGCAAAACGAGGAAAAGAAGAATACGGTACGGGGAATTTTATATTTTGCCTGTGAGGTGTAACGTTGGTTTATTTGTACCCATTGGAGTAATTCTATCCAGAATAATTACTTATCCGGCTCTCAATCCATACGGAGATACTTACACCCAATCCCAATCTACCTATTTACTTACTTAAGGTGGCGCTACAGTCCGGTGTGGACTTGGCCTCAATTAAATTTGGTGGTATATTCTCTGAAAAGTTGTCAGCCGCTCCTCCAGCCCACGCAGCCACAACAAAAAGACCTGCAAGCAGCAGTGACGGTGAAGGCTGCAACTGATCACTTGCGTAGGTGGGGAAGAACCCACGACTCACGCAAGTTTATGTTTATATTTTGACTCATAAGCCCTGATCTAAAATTTAAGACCTGCGAGCAGCAGTGACGGTGAAGGCTTCATCTGATCACTAGTTTGTCAGCCGATCCTCCAGCCCACGCAGCCACAACAAAGAGGTGAGTTTTCAAAAAAGGTAAAGTGTGTTTTAGTGATTTATTACAGAATTGTGTACTTTAGGAAACTCCTCGGCGGCCCACTAGCAAGATCGTTAGCCATCCTGTGCCGCCGCATTAAATTTTTCGTAAAAGAAAGCCAAAAGAATAAGGAGTAGTAAACGATAAGGGAATCGTGCTGGTCGTCGGAGCGCTGCACTCCTCGTGGACTCAAGAGTCACATCTGGCCCATGAAGTCTCCAGCAAATGAGACCGAAACAGGTTTTTTTCATTTAATACTTGAATATATATATATGTTTATAAAATCATACTTGTATGTTGTGTCGTCTTCTTTATTGCCTTAAGAATAGAGATAAGACTTAAACTGATATATTTTTTTTTTGGTTGAATAGATTCTGTAAGCGGCTGGACCGAAGCCATTAACGATAAAGCAATACAAACAAAGACAGATAAAACAAAAAACAGAGAAACCTTAAAGAAAGAAGCGAGGAGGAAGAAAAAGACAGTTCCAGCGAAAGTGTGCTGATTTGCAAAGAATAGTCAACATTGCACAAGTTGCTCAAAAAAAAAAGAGTTATTAGAACAACTCCAAGCCTTAAGAAAACAGGTGTTGTGGTAAAACCCAAACCAATAATAAACATTAATGAACTCAATGCATATCAACCTACATATGTTGCTGTTGAGAATGGTCAGCCGTCACCAAGCGATACCATCGGGTGTTGACCTGATCATGTTACACATTTCATAAGTGGGTCGCTATGCACCAAGTGCATTACGTTGTTTATATTGATTTTTGTTTATGACTGCACTTACGTACTCCACATTGTCTGAGCAATTGGAATGCCTTTGAGGAAATGCGACGAAGGTTTATTTTGTCAAATAGACATTTAATTCTTACGTCATGTTAGTAGAACAAATTCAAGAATTTTTAAAGCAAAAGCACGTAAGAAAAAAATAAATTCAGTCTAGTTTTCCACATAGAACAAGACTCATCTTCTTTTTATTTTCGGCGGAGAGCTTAGATTATACTCGTTCCAAATCGTGCATTTTAATGCTCGGACAAATAAGCGGCTCTTGTAGCTAAGAAGGTAATTTACGCATGGTCTCCGAAACCTCTACATGGCGATCCTGCAACTCGAACCTATACAAGCAACTACCACGAAATCGTTAATTTTGTTATACAAATGACTTCACTCGAAGAGATTAATAAGATCTTTAAGAAATGGGAGAAGTTCTTAGAATATGTACCAGAACCGATAGCACATTGAGACAGCAAACCAAACACCAACATACACTCCAACGCCGATATCAGCTGGCCCAAAACCATTGTCACTGGAGGAATACAGGAAAAGACAAGAAAAACAAAAAGATAACATCCGGCAAATAAGAACAGCAGCGGCTACTCTAACTACAAAAAAGAAGAGAGGAGGAAGTGTTTTGTTGCGAAAACTTATAGCTGATCGGATCGCTCGAAACAAAAGAACGGATCTAGACAGACACAATGAGAACATTTGGATATGGACAAAGAAACAAGAGAGGAGAAAGACTCTTATCATGGTTTCAAGAAACTAACGTGGCATTTGCAAACTCTTTTTTCAAGAAAAAGGACAAAAACAAATGGACATGGAGATCACCAGATGGAAGCACAAAAAATGAAATTGAACTCATCTTATGACTGAAGATTATCAGTTAGCCTTAAGCATATGGAATCATTTTAACTGCCATAGGGTAAAACTATAAATTACGCCCCACTTGACAAAACGCTCCACCACTCTGGTACACACACAGGTGTGCGTAAGCAAACAAAACAAAACCCGATCAAACAAGTTTCAATCGGTCGTCGACTGTGTTGTGAAGCGGTTGTGTTTAGTGTGCTGCTTGCGAAGAAAAATATAAAAAAATAAAATTTGGCGCCAAAACATATTGCGGTGAGTACAACCAAAATTTATTTTTCTCATGATCTCTAAAACCTTACATGGCGATCCTGCAACTCGAACATAAAAACTGACTATACAAGCAACTACCACAAAATTGTAAATTCTATTATACAAATGACAACCATAGAAGAGATTAACAAACTCTTCAAGAAGTGGGAAGAACTCACAGTATACCAGCCATCGACGTCTGCGCCACAAGAAGCAGTGCCTGTGTATACACCAACACCGAAGGAAGCTGGACCGAAGCCGTTGACAATAGAACAATATAAACAAAGACAGTTAAAAAAAAAAAAAAAAAAAAAAACAGAGAAACCAAAAGGCAAGAAACGAGGAGGAAGAAAGAGAGCGTTCCAACGTTTAAATGATATATGTTCGATCAACAACCGTTGTCGAATTCAAATCTCAGCAAATTCCTCTACACAGAATAAACGACACATTTTACTGCCATCCCATTGACCTCACACCAACCACTCGCTGCTTCTCTGATATCATGCTGATATCAGATAGATAGATACACAGCGCACACGATCGGAGCCAATATAGCGGGTGCTATATGATCAATGGTGTGCGATGGATTTATAGTGGTCAACAACATTCTTGATACTCATGTGTCGCCTACAATGTGCCATGAGATATCTACAGTCGCCGTTGCTGCCCTATATTTATCTTGGATAAATAAACCATCGTGCTGAGGTTCAAGTGTACTTCTTGGAAACACTTGAACGGAACGTTATACTATGCAGCTAACACTCCCACGACTCTTGGCAGCTATCGCTGGCGTCGGCACTTTGTTCATGGTGTGTCGTTGGGTATCGAAGGCTTGGGCCTGGTACCAACTGCTGGACTCTGTACATCTATGGGAACTCTGGTGATGCTGACTCAGCAGCTATGGAGCGTGGTTGGATGGCCACTTGGTGACTTCGAGGCGATGGCTTGGGCAGTTGCATTTGGACCTCTGAATAGTGTAGACTATTTTGTGTATTTTGTGTTTCCTTTCAATAAAGATTCTATTTTGTATTGTGTGACCACAACTCGGTTAAACCCCTTTGTTTGAATTGTTGGAACTTGTGAAAGATTTTTGGTTTTGCCCCTGTTAAAAGACTACGGAAGAATAATTTCCCGAACAATATATATGTAAAGAAAGTGCAAAAATTTGTGTTCTTAGCTGTTGTTTCTTTAAATTTGAAATCAGTTTGGGTTGCTTTATTTTTGCTGGGGCGTTTTGTACTCAGAAATTTACAAAACGCCTCAATATAATAGAGTGTAAAACTCCCCAGTTTGGTATTGAAATATAACATTATTTATGATTTCTTTATTTCTTAACTGTTAATAGAAATGCCACGAAAAAACGTCGAGATCATTCCAGCAAACCACACAGTTGATGATCTGGCTAGAGATGGCATCAGAATCACACCATGGATTAGCGCAATCCAAAAGCACGTGCCAAAGTTAGTCGGAGCAACAATCAGCTTCGAAAGTACAGGACGGCGAGCAATTTTTGTAAGTAATAGCCAAGAAAACTTACGAGTTCCAGACCGAGCTCTAGGCGAGACGTTGGAAGCGTATTATCAGAAGGCAATCCCTGAGGGAAACATACGCACCTTCCATTCACCGTATGAACTCACTGCTGCCGAGCGACTTCAAGGTCAGCCAAACCTGTTGGGTGAACGACCGATATTTGGGAATTTTCGAGACCCAATATTTACGCGGACGACACTGCGGGCATCATGGTCCAAAAAAGAGGAACGATGCCTTTATAAAGGTGGTTCTTGTTGTTTGCGAGCATCAGTAAGATTTCTGAATGTGTTGAATTGCGATATATCGCTGGACTTGTTTACAAATCTGGCGCCCCTTTGTTTAAGCAGAAGAAAAAAGATAATAGTGTTTTAGAAGAAATAAAATTGTTCTACAACATTCCAAATATTATAGAATGTACTTAATATATGTGAAATGCGACATAGTTTGGTGTTGCAGGTCATTAGTCTATCGGGTAAATTACATGATTTAAATGCTATATTAGATGAACTATCTTTGAGGATAGCCGTATCCCCAAAGGTAATGATTAAAAAGATAAGAACCTTTTTGAATTTCGTAGTAAGAAGAGCAGGTGCTTATAGCACTAAACCCTCTTATATGCAGCATTGTGGGTCGAATCCAATTAGTGAAGTACAGACAGATACATTTCAAATCAAAGAGGATGATCCTGAACTTATCGGAAGATTCCTAAATTGTAAAAGTATTCAAGAGAGCTTAGATGAAGGAAGGACTACATTTATGGAATTGAAGTTAGATCGATTACTGTCTTTATGTGATGGACTATTAAAGTGCTCTTTTATCCAGTCTCAAGATATGGCAAAAACAGTACCAATGGATTTCGTACACGCGTGTTCTTTTTTATTAAATATTATGAGGATTGAAACGTTTAGCTATTAATGAAAGTAAAAATGGATGAGAACAACCCAGGTAAAATAGGAAGTAGAGATGTAGCATATAAAGAAACAAGAATTATATATCCCGTTCCAATGCCTACTCTTCACGCTCAAGTTGCGGTTAGTCAACATTTAGTTGATTATGTTTCAAGTAGTGATAAAGGATTTCCTTTGTCTGATGTGAAATTTTCATGTAATTACGTTGCTTCTGGCGCTGATGATATGAAAGGTGTACGTATCGTAGATAATCTGTCCACTATTATTGTTTCTAGTGAGACGAGTTATATAGCATTAGATTTAGATATGGCTGCTTTTGATTCATGTTGTATTTATAAAAACTTTAGAAAGCCAATGCTAGATGCTTTACATGCTATGAATCCTGGATATACATATGGGAAAGAAAAGATATCTTGGGATGAAATGGTTGAATTCGCTTTTGGAGAGGGCTATATTTATAATACATATTGGGATGCGGGGCGTAAGCCTATTTTTTGTTTAACTGAAGAAGGATTAAAAAGTATTAAATATATAGAAAAGTTCGTGAATATATATCAGAAGGAAATTAAAAATGAAGAAAAAATGAATCTTTCACGTTTTAAGGGTGTATCAGTTGCTAAGGGAGAAATCTTATACTGTACAAATGACCCAATACCTAAAAAACTGGAAAAATATTTCCAAGTACGGGTAGCAATGGATGGTTCAGATTTATGTGTGTTAACAAGTGAAGGCTCGGGTGAAAAAACTACTAATTTACAAACTATAACGATCCACGTCTTCTTAACAAGGACGCAATGGAAAAGGTCAAAAATAAAAGTTTGGGAGTAAATGAAGCGAGCCGTGAGTTCAACAAGAAATTTGAGAAGGCATCTATTGCAAGGCACACCAACTAAGATGCTTGGGCGGTCAACTGGTGTATCAGACGCTAGAAAAAGTTGAAATTGAAATTAAATTGTTCTTTTTCGTTCTTTTTTGTGCAAAAATAAACTGATCCTGAGCTCTACCTTTCCGAAAAATCGCATCCTTTTGTAGGTTCTTCCCGATAAAGAGTCATATAGCCTTTCGGGATAAAGCAAGTGATCATCAATTCTAGACGAGGCCATTTTTCCTTACAAAAAACAGCTTTCTTTTCGAGAATTATGAAAAAAAAAAAATTGATCTCTTCTTTAAAACTCCTTTGCTCCTCGAATTATAATTCTTCTTCTCTCCTTGACACAATTCAATCAGAATACTAAACAAACTATTAAAAATACAGAAAATAAAGTACTCTGCTTCAAGGATCTAAAAAAAAAAAAGAACAACTTTTTTGCAGAATTAATTTAATTTTATTAATTAAAGCACAAGACCAACGAAAAACAAATTTTCTGCAGTAACACAGAGCTGAGAGATGCTGTTAGAACGACACAAAACCGTTTAAAACTTAGCGTTTTTTTTTACCTCCGAAAACTGCGCCTTTGAGGCGCACACGAAATACATTTTTTGCTTTTTCCTTTCAATCGTCGTTCGCACAAGCTCGTTCTTTCTAACCAACTCAGTCTATGGTGAACGCTTGCGAGAGACGGTCGATTGAGTTCGGTAAGTGCCACGGTTTTTTAATTCTGAGAATGTGTGGCGCTCGAAAGGCGCATGTTTATCTTCTGTGTAACTTTTATGATTTTTTTTTTCAATTTTTTTTTTATTGTTTTTGACATAAGTTCTTCTCATTTGTGGATTTTAGGAACGTGGCAGTACAATGGCGGGCACACGAGTGTTTGAAGGTGAAGACTTTAAGAAGAAGAAAGAAGAAAGAAGAAAACCCAAACGATGGAAGTGACAGTGAGATGGAGGATCACGAAAGTGAAGATGAAGTTCAGATCGAAATCGAAGATGAGTATATAGATGATGCAGACGAAGCCGATGAAAACTTGAATGACAACTCATCACAGGGAAACATAGAACGTGGACATGATCATCGAATAATTATTCCATCTCAAAGTGTTATAAGAGGTAAAAATAGACATGTTTGGGCTACCGCAAAAGGCAGAAGTCATGGTAGAACATCTGCGATGAATATTATTCGCAGTGCTAGAGGTCCTACTCGAATGTTTCGAAAAATTTTCGAACCACTTCAATGTTTTGAGTTATTTATCACTGATGAAATCATTCAAGAGCTCGTTCAATGGACAAATGTGGAGACATTAAGAAAACGTTTTAAATTATGACTTCTGCGACATTCAAAGATACAAATGCTACTGAAATCAAAGCCTTAATTGGAGTCCTTACTCTAAGTGCTGCAATGAAAGATAACCATTTATCAACAGATGAATTGTTGGACAGTTCATTCACCGGCAGAGATCGATTCGATTTTATAATCCGGTGTCTACGAATGGATGACAAAACTCTACGTCCTACTCCTCGTCAGCTCGATCCCTTTATTCCTGTTCGGAAAGTTTGGAATTTGTCTATTACTCAATGCAATGTAATATTATTAGTTAAGTACGGAGCTTCACTGCAATCTGCTCTCTTATAAGAGTCAGTCTCTTGTACAGAACAATAGAGTTAAGTCGAGTGTTAGATTAAATAAAAAGTGCAGAATGTATAGAACTAGACTATTCTAGAAAAAGTGTATAGAACTATGAACAATAACTGTATAGAACCTAAAGTGTTTGTTTCACAGTACAGAATAGTTAATAGATTGTACAGATAACAGTACAGAGTAATTGTTCGATCAACAACCGTTGTCGAATTTGATTTATTCAGCACATTCCTCCTGTATCGAACTGAACGCTGAATTGAGCTTTCAGTTAGATGTTTGATTATTTCCCTTCTTACAAAAGGGGTCTACTCTTTGAGCTTGAGCTTTTTCATTCCTATTCATGCTGATATCAGATAGATGGATACACAGCGCACACGATCGGAGCCAATATAGCGGGTGCTATATGATCTATGGTGTGCGATTGATTCATAGTGGTCAACAACATTCTTGATACTCATGTGTCGTCTACAATGTGCCATGAGATATCTACTGTCGCCGTTGCTGCCCTATATTTATCTTAGATAAATAAACAGTCGTGGTGAGGTTCAAGTGTACTTCTTGGAAACACTTGAAAGGAACGGTCTACTATGCAGCTAACACTCCCATGACTCTTGGCAGCTATAGCTGGCGTCGGCACTTTGTTGATGGTATGTCGTTGGATATCAAAGGCATGGGCCTGGTACCAACTGTTGGACTCAATGCATCTGTGGGAACTATGGTGATGCTGACTCAGCAGCTATGGATCGTGATGGGTTAGCCACTTGGTGGCTTCGACGATGGATAGTCAGTTCATTTTTGTCCTCCCAACTCGGAAGTTCTAATTCTTGAATCTAATTATTATTTTGTGTGACCACAATTTGCTTGAAGTGTTAATCATTAAAGATTGAATAAAGAAGACCTATTTGTGTGACCACAACCTTATTTTCGAGTTTGTTTCTTGACAGATCTATTTCCTCCCCTGACAATTAAAGATTACGGAAGACTTAATTCCCGAACAATACACAAACACGTACAGTTCCAAATATTTTATGTGCACATGCACATGTATTGCCTCCAAGCCAATTCATTCTATAGTACATATTCCAGTAGAATGTGAAAAGTTAAATTAGATAAGGAAAATTAAATAAGACTGTAAGAAAAATTTATTTTTCCAAAATAACATCGTCGTTTGCATTCATGAACAATAATTCATGAATGCCTACACTCACCATCATTATTTATTTCATCAAGATTATCCTTCACAGATTCCACCAACTAGATTATTAAACCCTTACTTGAAAACAGGCCCTTAATTCTGACGCACGCCATCTATCAGTTTGCACTATTAAGCCAACGTTCATACTATAAAGGTAACGCAGTTTTTGTGCTGTCAGTTTGTCATTCCTGCAGAAATTGCCAACGTGGCAATTACAACAAAAATGCAATGGGACCACTGCAAGAATAATGCGTAACGGAGTGCAATACCGACGCTAATTGCCAATACGAAATCTGATTGGGATTTCTTTTTCATCGAGCAGCCGAACTACGCATATCATATTTTCCTTCAGCAAGTTCATACTTGCAAAAGAATTCCAAGTTCATGATTTTTAAATGTCCTTTAACTACAAAATTAAAGTGGTGAGAAATCAAGAAAGTGAGTCAAGAAATCAAGAATTAAGTGTAAAATTGAATATCCAAATACCATCCCTCATTCGGGTTTATAGAATTCCTTTGTTCCGCGCGTGCCCAGGACTCTAGTTCTTGATCGGGTGGCTTCATAACCTAATCCTTGTGGCTGTACGCAGTTTGAGAGTCCTCAGAACGGACTCCACCATATAAGGAAAATCAAGAAAAGAAGAGAATCTTCTGCACAAGCAGGTAACCTTGAAATTTATGTATTTTAAGTATAGGGGCTTAACCCCAAGCGCAAACGAAGTGAATGAGACTCCCGCGGAAGTCACTAATCCGACCCCAAAACTTTCAACAGGTGACGCCCCACGGAGAGACTCCTGGCACGCTATAATTTTTGGCCTTTTGACGGAATATTTGGTTAACGCTACAAACTTTCACCGCCATTTGGTGCTAGGCTACAATTTTGGTCCAAATTTTATCCCCATTTTGGCAGATTTTTATGCTACGAATTTTTGGCCGATTTGGTGCCAAGCAACAAACTTCCGCACCACAGTATTGATCTGCAATTCTACGCCACACATTTGTGCTTCAATTTACGGCAAATTAAAACCTCACACACTAAAGAAATTGTCGTCTAATCATTCAATATCTTGGACGCATAATCCATGTCTCTGAGGAACACCCGAGACCTTGTACCAATCGAAATTTGAACTTGTCGAGATCCTGGTACCCGAATTATTCCTCCCAGTGTATCCTTCAAAACACGAAACGAAAATCGAAGGATTGGATCACCAAGAGATCCCAAATCAATTCCTTTATTTATTTAAAATTTAACGCAATAATAATCAAGACTGAATTCCGAAGTCCGTTAATGTTTCCGTAATTCAATCGAAAGAACAAGAATATCATCAGTCCTATCAAGTCATCTCAAATCAAAGATACAAATTCATATGTCAAGAAACTATTTTAAAACCATTCCCAGAAAGTCAACACCCACAACATCCGAGTACGGGCAATGTGCACAATACCTCGAGGGATGAAGCAGAAAACCAACGGTTTGACGTAGTAAGTCAACATAAAGATCGTTGAGTCGTTTTGAAGTTTTATTTCTTATTGGATTTGATAACTTTGAGATAGATTCGGTATTTTATTAGAGAATTTGAAATTGCTTAACTTGAACAAGATTTTAAATCGGAAATCATAATCTTAACGTGAAAACCTAACGAGGTTGTGAAAGTAGCTAAGCGCTACCCAACCGCTATTGTTTTTTTTTTGTTTTGTTGTATAAAGAGAATAATCAGAAGACACCTGGAAGTGTCAAGACCCTCCACAGGTCCCGTGTACCTGAGGGCAATAAAATTGAAAGAGAGTCTGTTCGGTCAACGACATAAAATGACACACATTGTGATCATTAGTGCAAGTCGACACATTCCATTGTCATACTTTTGAACCCTCGCTGGCGACGACACATAACCCAAACAACAGTCGTCAGCGAAGATAAACCATGCACCCACTCATATTCCTCTTATAATGGATAAGAGATACTTTTCTCATACAATGGGTATGACGCGATCGCCTTACGACGACGACGACGACGGCGACGACAAATCAGATATCTATGCCATTGAGTGTCTGATTTGTTTGGAATAGAATATGAGGAATGGACTCATCAGCAAATCGTGGGTAATGGCCCGCCATAAATACAGCTGAGAGTGTTTATGGGCGGATACTCAAACGACGAGCAACCAACTTAGAATGGCTTCGCTCCCACGG
The DNA here is from genome assembly GCA_943590905.1 of Sphaerophoria taeniata. Classification (NCBI taxonomy): domain Eukaryota; kingdom Metazoa; phylum Arthropoda; class Insecta; order Diptera; family Syrphidae; genus Sphaerophoria; species Sphaerophoria taeniata. The sequence continues at coordinate 5,223,343 of OX016540.1, forward strand.
ATTATTGCTGTTATCGCTGGCGTCGGCACATTCCTTCTGGTGTGCCGTTGGATATCCAAGGCTTGGGCATGGTATCAGGTCTTGGACTCGGTTGGTGCTTGGAGCTTATTCTGAGGAGAATAGAGTCAGTCGAAATTCAGAAGCAGCCGAGTGCAGTAATCCTATCCAGTATTCAACATACTTATTTGTTACTCAACAGTGGAACCTACCCTTTCTTTGTCCTTGGTCTTAAAATAAATAAAGTTTATACATTTTATACATCACCTAGTTCCTTTGTGTGTCTTGTCTTTTTGAGTTTGGTTACCTTTGGTGCTGTGTTTGCCTTCTTGTCCTTTTGAGTTTGGTTACCTTTGGTGCTGTGTTTGCTTGTGAACTCTACTCCTGGGAAAACGGGGATAAATCCCGAACAGAGTCATTTGACCACAGTAACAAGTATCTTTGTAGCTATGAAATTTTATTGATCTTTGACCTTGAGATAAGATATTGTTTTATCCGAGATAACATAAATGGACAAAGTATCCTAGGTCATATATACATATACATTTTATGAAGATTCAATTTGTATTATTGAAAATATTATTAAGATATATGATTGTGGGATGAGTAACCGACGAGCGACGACAACGTACAACCAACGCGGACGCCTTAACTAAACTCGAACATAGACACATGCACACGCAACAAACAAACGAGGACAAACTGTACAACCAAGTCAAGTATATAGAAAGAACGATCATACGATTTAACGGGACGAACGAAGAAGTAGAAAGATGAAAGAAAGACTGTTAAGCCAACAAAATTAAATTGAATTTAAACAACAACAAATTGTATATAATTGTACATAGTTGACATAGTTGTGGGAATGCGGGATGGGCCTAGCCGAGAGAGTCTCTCAGTTCTCAGACGAAATAAATGAACGAAACACACAACGAAATAAACGAACGAAACACACAACCGCGTTCCTCTTCATTATTCTCATTATTCTTTTGCCATCCCTTTTACTTTTACTTTTGCTTTTTAAGTAGTCAGTCGAATCTCAGTCGTCAAACTGTATAGTCGCCAAACTAAACATTCGCGAAAACGTCACTTTTAGTTTAATCAGAATAAATACATATTCAATAAAATATTATAAATTCCAACGTAAAGAAGTGTTTAATTTATTTGAAGTCAAAATAGAGAGTAAACAACCGGTCATCCTACATGTATATTATGAATTATTTAAATAAACAAAAAAAAAACATAAAAACGTTATGAAATATTGAAAAAGAGTAATATTAAGACAACCAAATGATAATAATTATTGATTTCAGCAAAAATAAGCTTATTTCTTAATATTAATGAAAAATTCTCTATTATTTCATGTGGTGAATTCAACAAAATTTTTATTCTACCCAATTGGCAGTGCCATGGCAATGCAAAAACTGCCCGAAAAGGGGTATAAAAGGCCGAGAAATTTTACAATCGCTCTCTTTGAGTTCAGCACGCCTCCAGCTATACAGCCGCAGTTAAAACAGCAACCAGCAATTTTTTTTACAAGAAAACCCGATTAATCAAAGGTAAAACAGTGGAACTTGTTTGACGATTTATACGTCAAACATATCACTGGATATTTAATTAGGTTTTAAAAACTAACATAATTTGTTGTAAATAAAGTCAAATTGAACTTGTGGGACGATTTGTACGTCCCGCACATATGGTTTGACAGTTGCCAATTATTTAACTTATGGATTATGTTCGATCAACAACCGTTGTCGAATTCAAATCAGTCAGCACATTCCTCGACCCAGAATAAACGACACATTTTACTGCCATCCCATTGACCTCACACCAACCACTCGCTGCTTCCCTGATATCATGCTGATATCAGATAGATACACAGCGTCAACAACATTCTTGATACTCATGTGTCGCCTACAATGTGCCATGAGATATCTACAGTCGCCGTTGCTGCCCTATATTTATCTTGGATAAATAAACCATCGTGGTGAGGTTCAAGTGTACTTCTTGGAAACACTTGAAAGGGACAGTCTACAATGCAGCTAACACTCTCACGACTCTTTGCAGCTATCGCTGGCGTCGGCACTTTGTTCATGGTGTGTCGTTGGGTATCGAAGGCTTGGGCCTGGTACCAACTGCTGGACTCTGTACATCTATGGGAACTCTGGTGATGCTGACTCAGCAGCTATGGAGCGTGGTTGGATGGCCACTTGGTGACTTCGAGGCGATGGCTGGAGCAGTTGTATTTGGATCTCCTAACAGTGCATACTATTTCCGATAGCGGAGTATTTTGTGTTTTCCTCTGTTTAAATTCAATAAAGAAACTTGTGTCGTGTGACCACGACTTGAATAAACTCTTTTGTTTGAACTTGTGAGATTTTTGGTTTTGCCCCTGATTACAAACATTACGGAAGACTTTATTTCCCGAACAGATTAATTTAGTATAAGTTTGTCAATTGTGTAGACTTACGTAGATTATAAGAAATATCAGAAATTGAATAAACATTTTTGAATTATTAATGAAAGTACGCCTTGTTTTGCGTTTTTATTTAAAGAAAATATTCTTCAGTGTCTACGACAAGACGAAAAACATTCGACCCGACTGTCTGCGGCAAAACAAAAAAAAATACAAATCCCGTGCATAACGGCAGTCGCGACCGAAAAATAGCAACTGCTTCAGAGCAAGGGCAAATGCTATTCTTCGATCCCTAAAACCCAACAACAATCGTGCAGTGCAAACCAAGTGCTAGTTCTCGGTTCCCAAAATATAACAACAATAAGTGCAGAGCAAAACAAGTGCTAGTTCTCGGTCCGGAGAACACAACAACAAATACACTTGCGGACCGAGAACGATCGACATGAATGGTTGGGACACACCCCTTTCCATATCGTCTTGATGAGCGGTACTTGCGGACCGAGAACTATCGAGTCGAACATCTGGCATGGGGTGATTTAAGACACACCCTTTTCCATATCGTCTCGATAAACGGTACTTGCGACCGAAGGCAAGCAGCAGGGCAGCTGATGATGAGCAACAGTGTGCAGTTTATTCATTCAATTCCGAGCATCAATGTGAGCAGTGTGCGATATCAATGTGCGAGCATCAAATTGAATATTCTATGTAATCAATATACAGTCCGCTATTTTAACCAAATAAATTAAAGATTTTATAAAAGTGCGTTTTATTTGGTTTCTCCATAAACATTCAGAGAGGAATAAAACATTTTTGAATCATTTCACTTTGAAAAATATACATGGTGGTTCCATCCAGGAGTGCGATACACATTAATAATTTAATTGTCATATTCATTTAAATATTGTTTCTGATATTTCTTTGTTCAATACTAATAAATAATACAAGGCATAAACAATAAAAGGTGACAACAATCAACATTTACCATGAGTAACTTAAACGAGCTATTAGTAAAACAAGTTGTTTTAAAAACAAAACTTGAAAAAACCATAGAAAATGGTAAGAAAACGCGATTAGAGAGAAGAACAGGCGGCTTTTTTAAACAAAAATTAATTGATTTGCGTGAATTGTGGCAAGAATTTGTCAAGCAAGACAGACACATCCACGAAATCATTATTAGTTCTGAAACGGAATGTGACAATAAATATATCAAGAAGCAGCAATTTGATGACATTGAAACTAAATACTCAGAATACATGGGAGAACTCGAAGATGGTTTAAACAAATCGTTGACAGAATCCAATCACAATGCGACATTCCTAGCTGAGTCACAGTTTACATATACACAACTGCCTAAAATCTCACTACCCAAGTTCAATGGAGATTACAATTCTTGGAGATCATTTCATGATTTATTCACGTCACTTGTACATCAAAACAAGCAATTGCAACCCGTGTAAAAATTACATTACTTAAAAGGCTGTCTGGAGGGCGAAGCCGAAAAAATACTGAAGCATACACCAATTACCAATGCTCCAGCTTGGGCAAAACTCAAAGAGCGATATGAAAACACTAGGACGCTAGTTAATTTTCATTTGAGGGCTTTGGTAAGCCAAATAAAGCTCACTTCCGAATCAGGAAGGAACTTGAAAACATTAGTTGATACAACTGAAGAATGCCTACAGCAATTGAAGGCTCTGAAGGTAGACACGACTAGCTGGGACGCATTAATAATTTATTTATTGGTGCAGAAGTTACCATTTGCAACATTGCGTCTCTGGGAAGAAGAATTGGGAGACAGCCAAAATCTTCCAAAGTTTACATCATTTTCAACATTTCTTCACAAACGAATACGAGTCCTGGAATCCGTTAGTAGTACTATCGGCGCAAGGCCAACTACAACCGCGATTAAAAAGGAAGGTATTCAGACATACCACAATAGCATAAGGCTTAATTGTCCAGCCCGCAATGGCAGGCATTATGTGGGTACTTGTGAAACATATCTAAACATGGATATACCAACACGAAGAAAGACAATTCAAGCTGCAAACGAATGTTTCAATTGTTTTTCAAATACACATGAACACGCTAAGTGTAAAAACAGACAACGTTGTCGTAAGTGTCAGAAGTCACATCACACAACACTTCACCTCCACAATGCTTCGTTGAAAGAAACTCACGAAGAAGGGAGTAACATAGAACAAATACAAAATTATTTTACAACAAAAGAACACAATGCTTTACTACCAACAGCGTTGGTAACAGCAGTCGACCGCAATGGTCATTCAACAAGACTACGATGCCTTCTAGATTCTGGATCACAAACATCCTTTATTACAAAGAAGGCCTGTCAAATTCACTTTCAGTTTGGAAGTAGAACGTAACACTTTGGCTCTTCAGCCTGGCTTGGGGAAGCCTTCCAATATCCCCCACAGCTTTGTAGGCGAGGTAGACGACCCTTCAGTACTTAGGCCCCACATTACATGGCGATCTTGCCAGGAGCTAGTTGAACAGTTAACCGAAATTCTTGAATTTATTCTTAAATTCGATAAATTGATACAAGGTGCCACGTTTGGACGTAGGTACAAATGCCATATCAGAAGGAAGCCTTAGACGAGCTCTTTGAAGAGTTGAATTGTCCCTACAGTCCCGGACAACCAACAATTGACGCCCCAGTATACGTGCCCACACCAAAAACCGCGGGACCTAAGCCTCTAACCATCGAGGAATATCTAAAAAGGACAAAACCTATTCAACAACAACAACAAGAACCATCTCAAATAATTAAGAGGAAACGCGCTGGGAGAAAAGTAAAAATAAGGCAAGAGATCGGCAACCTGTACAGACTAGCAAGTCTAAGCAGTGGTGAAACAAAGAAAGCCAATGCACTGCATACTCTGTAGTGCATATGGCTGGATGTATTTGGATACATTTGAGCATTGTAAATCATCTTCAACAACGACCTAAATGGCTAACTAATGAACAAGGTATTGAAGTTGTTTTCAACAAAGATGAAAACAACCCACCGACTGCGTGGCCTTTAGGAATCATCGAAATCATCCATCCTGGAAAAGATGGATTAAAACGAGTAGTAACGGTCCGGACAAGATTTAAAACCTGTCAACGACCAATCGTTAAAATATGCCCATTACCTATCGAAAACAATGAAACTACCATAACAACGTGTAATTGACCTGTTCAGTAGAATTATATTCATGTGTTGTCAGTAGTAGAATTGTATATGTCAGCATAACTCATAAGTAATAGCGTTTTCCAGAAACAATGGAATGAATGGCAGAATGGCCAATTAAATCATGGGAGGACTACCTCAACATTTTGGAGGAAGTTAGATTTTCTCCACCTCAACTCACGACACCGACGCCTCTACAAGATCTGATCGAGAAGAATTTAGACAGGGAAAAAGAAGACACAAGCGGCATAGTCGGGAATTTAATCCCAGTGAGCATCAACGGTTCACAAGTTACGTCGTTAAGCATGTTGAGGCCGTCGACAACCGTTGAAGAGATCAAGATGCGTATCGACAACGATGTTCAAAGGTTTGTGACCAGAGAAGGGGAAGACCTCTTCATCTTTAAAAACACGCTGCAAAGAATAGATTTCGAACGCATCCAACACAGTAAAAGGAAACAATTTACCGTCAATCTGCCAGATAACTACCAGGCCAGGGTTAACGTTTACCGAGCGGGAAAAGTCCTTTTCACAACTACCACCGCAAAGGCTTAAAAAAAAATAAATAAGCGAATCGTTGAACGTAGTCGTCCAAGGTGGGGAGAATGTTAAGCCAACAAAATTAAATTGAATTTAAACAACAACAAATTGTATATAATTGTACATAGTTGTGGGAATGCGGGATGGGCCTAGCCGAGAGAGTCTCTCAGTTCTCAGACGAAATAAATGAACGAAACACACAACGAAATAAACGAACGAAACACACAACCGCGTTCCTCTCCATTATTCTCATTATTCTTTTGCCATCCCTATTACTTTTACTTTTGCTTTTTAAGTAGTCAGTCGAATCTCAGTCGTCAAACTGTATAGTCGCCAAACTAAACATTCGCCAAAACGTCACTTTTAGTTTAATCAGAATAAATACATATTCAATAAAATATTATAAATTCCAACGTAAAGAAGTGTTTAATTTATTTGAAGTCAAAATAGAGAGTAAACAACCGGTCATCCTACATGTATATTATGAATTATTTAAATAAACAAAAAAAAAACATAAAAACGTTATGAAATATTGAAAAAGAGTAATATTAAGACAACCAAATGATAATAATTATTGATTTCAGCAAAAATAAGCTTATTTTTTAATATTAATGAAAAATTCTCTATTATTTCATGTGGTGAATTCAACAAAATTTTTATTCTACCCAATTGGCAGTGCCATGGCAATGCAAAAACTGCCCGAAAAGGGGTATAAAAGGCCGAGAAATTTTACAATCGCTCTCTTTGAGTTCAGCACGCCTCCAGCTATACAGCCGCAGTTAAAACAGCAACCAGCAATTTTTTTTACAAGAAAACCCGATTAATCAAAGGTAAAATAGTGGAACTTGTTTGACGATTTATACGTCAAACATATATCACTGGATATTTAATTAGGTTTTAAAAACTAACATAATTTGTTGTAAATAAAGTCAAATTGAACTTGTGGGACGATTTATACGTCCCGCACATATGGTTTGACAGTTGCCAATTACTTAACTTATGGATTAATTTAGTATAAGTTTGTCAATTGTGTAGACTTACATAGATTATAAGAAATATCAGAAATTGAATAAACATTTTTGAATTATTAATGAAAGTACGCCTTGTTTTGCGTTTTTTTTTTAAAGAAAATATTCTTCAGAGAGGAATAAAACATTTTTGAGTCATTTCACTTTGAAAAATATACAAAGACAATGATCGCGTCCCCTCCAATACATAGTTTAAACATTTCCATTTTGTCATTCGATTGTGAATCTCAAAACTGACTGGTCGTCGCCGTAGATTATTGCATTGTAAAGTATAAAGAGTGAGCATCAACTCCGTGATTGTAATTTTGAATAATAAGCGAATTGAATTAAATATTGTTATTGAGCCTTAACAAATAAAGAAGAAATAAACTGAACCCACAAATTGGGAGCTCAACCGGGGATTTGATTCAAGTTAGAAAATCTGTGCATTGTGTCGTGGAAAAAACCAGAAAGGTATTCAAACCAAGAAAAAAAAACTATTTGCGTTGTGTCGTGGAAAAACTATCCCACATGATGGTCATAAAACTTAGTATGCTTTAGTGTAAGATTTTAGTAATCAATAAAGTTGTAAGTAAAGTCAAATCATTTATCGTTCATATTTATGTAATCTGAGACGATACAGGATATGAGGAAAGATTACGTTTTTTTTTGGTATTATTTAGGATTAACTTAAATATGGATTAAGTTTTTGGAAGTGAGTGAACTTGGAAAAACGATGAGCTGGACAGAGATTACATAATGTGTTCAATATTTTCACAAACAACGAAGGTGGCAACTCAACAAACGCACTCAATTGCACACATCGCACTCAACACTATTTGTCATATGGCACTCACTCTTTGGCATTCATCATTGTACGACGCAGTTTTCTTTGCTTTTCAATAAAAAGACAATTTAAAATTTCAATTGTGTGTTCTGGTTTTTTTATTTGATGGAACTTTCTTGATCAAATTTCAGTTATCGTGTTCGTGGACAATTTTTTACGAACATAATGTAAGTCATCCAATATGTAATATTGAATTATATTTCGAGATTGATCTGAGATTAAGTATTTAGGTTTCAGTATGTAAGTATTTGGTAAGGTTTCTCTTTTTTAGGTTCTTTTTATATTGGGGATTTGCATTAACATACTCATAGCAGTCACGCAAATCATAGGTTGGCTTGACCTAAGGATGTGTGTCTGGGTCAAGTCAACGGGCGGGTTTAGAGACTGCGAGGGGGAAATTTACCATCTACTCTTCCCCTCCCCCACTTTCGACACGACTACTCATAAGGATTAGGGAAAGTAGTTGTTGTCCGTGGACACGTACACCCTGAGGAGCCACGTGCACCTATTTGCTCCAATAATGTCGACTCCAGTCGTCTGCTCTCTCTCCGCTTCTCGGAGTGAAGCAGAGCTCTACTGTAAAGAAACATTAGTCAAGTTAAACGTGGACTGGCTTATCATCCTCGAATTGAATTTCATTCACGACACTTTCAGTCTTTAACGGTATTCGGGCCTCAGCCTAATCACAACAAATTTTTCGCCAGTTACATCTGGCAGGTCTGCTTATTCAAACTGTAACACAGCCTAGTACCCAGCACAAGAGAGAGCCTCCATTATAAAAAAAAAATCCGCGGGTGCATCAAAATAAAAATATAAAATTCTCATATTAGCGTTTCAAATTTGCAAGCCAACGAAAGGAAGTTAAATTACAGCTACACAACGGCGACAGTCTGCCAGATACAAATATTCAAACAACTGCCACAGCTGCGTATAGCACACATCGAAAGAGATCGAGAGCGTCGTACATGCTAACAAGCATTTGGTATGTATTACATTTCATTCCCTTTAGTCAGCAACCAAGCTGCTGCTACAGCGTGAATAAAATGAGCGAGAGCATCCAACATGCAAGTATGTACCAGGTATATACTTTTTACTTGAACCCCTTTTTTCAATAACCACGCTGTAGCAACAGCGTGAATACAAACCGATCCAGGGTGTCACACATGCAAGCATACATTTTATTTACCTCGAGAGCGTCATGGTTGCAAATGCGAACATGTCTCAACAAGCCTTCACAACTGCGTACGTGACAAATGCGAATGAATATAGCGGGGAAGTGGTTTGATTTTGTTTTTGTTTGAGACGAACAAACAACCACCAAAGAGTCGAAAGCATATATATGTGCATTGTGCAGGTACACAATTATATAGGAGAAAGGAGAGGGATAGCAAAATAAGCATGGTACAGCTGCGTACATTTTTGTTTCGGTGCGTCATTATCAGTTTAGTGCGCGACCAGTTAACATTAAATTCGAGCTGATCGAAAGGGAAAAAGGATTCGTCATTTTAATTCTGTTTTGTGTTATCTGAGACTGGTGAGTAAAAACAAAATAAAAAGTGAACAGTGTGAAATATTTTAGTTTGAAATTCCTAATACTGTGTGCTGAGCTGCGAGTGGATATTGTTTTAGGTAGAATATTTTTTATGATAGGTAGTGGAATGCGTGTATGTGTGTGTGAAGTTATACAAATGGGTTCCTGCTTAATGTATGTTTATTGCTGTGTTAATGTGTATTGTGTGTGCATATGCAAATTCTTTATGTTGTTTTTCTTTTTTTTTGGGTGATTTTATTGTCTGACTAAAGAAATATTTACTCGGCTGCAGGCACAGTGTGGGAAATTAGGTAGGATTGCAAACGACGAATAGGAAAGTGATTGCGAGACAGCTAAGGAAAAGAGGATAGGGGAGAAATATTTCCGAATTTTCATGAGATTCGATGGCCAGCTAGACTGAAAGGATGAAAGCTAAGCTGAAAGCGGCATGCATGCGGACAGGGAAAAAAATCTGTACTGGTAGATAGCGTGGATTAGGAAAGGGAAACCGTATATACGGAGCTGAAAGGAACAAAGCAAGCGTCAGGTGTAGGGATAGCTAGAAAATTTCCTCGAAAGTTTGCATCACACTGTTCACTGGTTAGGATTCTTGAAACCCATACCCACAAATATTATTATGTCTTTCTTTCCTCTCTCTGTTCACTAGCAAGATGTCATACGAACAAATTCAAAGGATAGCATCCTACATCATACAGGAAAACTTCGAAAGGGACGACAGGGACATGCTCCAAACTAGGTATGAGCACCTCGAGAGCCTATGGGAGAGGATAGGAACCAACATGGAAAGGTGGATAAGGGATAGGGAAGAGTTTGAGCACGAGATCGAGGCCATCCACATTGAACCGAGAGGCTCTACTTAGAGACGAAAGCCAAAATACGCCAACAGCTTAGGGCGATCGAGGGCAGCCAGGATAGGGAGTCGGCAGCGATAGTCAGCGGACAGCCAATCGAGGTGCAGTTGAAGATCCCGCAGCACCAAGAGGTGAAAAATACGTGGGGGGAGTTTGACGGCTCCCTCACAAAATGGCAAGGTTTCCATGATCGATTCGTTGCCGCAATCCACAGTAACGAAGAGATCACGCCAGCGTTCAAATTTCAATATTTGACCAAATCCCTCAGAGGCAAGGCAGCACAGAGTATGGCCGAATGGCAGCTCACGGACAGTAATTATGCAGAAGCATGGGAGAGACTTCAACAAATTTACGATAAGAAGTATCAGACCTGTCGAGAGCTTCTTCGACAGTTTATAAACCTGCCAGCGCTGCCAGCATCTCCGAAAGCCGACGACCTACAGCTCATGTCTAATGTCACCCATGAGACTCTCCGCCAGCTGCGCGCGAGTTAAGTATTGGTCCTAAACCATACTTATTATTATTATCAAATTGCTGCCATCGTAAATTCTCCGCAATAAATGACATCGTTAATTATGCATTTTATTGTTCTCAACAAATGACCTAGTGAAGAATTTACGATTGCGGCAAACTAAAATCAAACCAATGCATTCGGTTAACCTGTTGGGAAATTGAAGGCACACTTGAAAAATTAAACACAAGCAATATTGATTGTGGGTCATAGTTTCTCACAATCATTATTGCTTGGGTATGCTATATGTTCCCACTAGAAGGTGAATGCATTGGTTCGGTTAAGAATAAAAAAAAAATAAAGTAAACAAAAGAATATCGATTCTGATATAGTTTTCGTCTTCCCCGACAGCTATTTTGTAGTTAGTTTTTAAGAAGAACTCAAAGAAGCAATACGGTGCAGCCCCGCATTGAGACAGCGGCCGTATCTTCCAAGATAACAAAAATTCAGAATAATAAACACGGAATATACAATAGAAAAATATCTCTTGTTTTATTTTAAAAAAATATTATGCGATTCGGGAATTTTTCTCGGGGGCATCAAAATAAAAATATAAAATTCTCATATTAGCGTTTCAAATTTGCAAGCCAACGAAAGGAAGTTAAATTACAGCTACACAACGGCGACAGTCTGCCAGATACAAATATTCAAACAACTGCCACAGCTGCGTATAGCACACATCGAAAGAGATCGAGAGCGTCGTACATGCTAACAAGCATTTGGTATGTATTACATTTCATTCCCTTTAGTCAGCAACCAAGCTGTTGCTACAGCGTGAATAAAATGAGCGAGAGCATCCAACATGCTAGTATGTACCAGGTATATACTTTTTACTTGAACCCCTTTTTTCAATAACCACGCTGTAGCAACAGCGTGAATACAAACCAATCGAGAGCGTCACACATGCAAGCATACTATATATGTGCATTGTGCAGGTACACAATTATATAGGAAAGGGATACAGCTGCGTACATTTTTGTTTCGGTGCGTCATTATCAGTTTAGTGCGCGACCAGTTAACATTAAATTCGAGCTAATCGAAAGGGAAAAAGTATTCGTCATTTTAATATTGTTTTGTGTTATCTGAGACTGGTGAGTAAAAACAAAATAAAAAGTGAACAGTGCGAAATATTTTAGTTTGAAATTCCTAATACTGTGTGCTGAGCTGCGAGTGGATATTGTTTTAGGTAGAATATTTTTTATGATTGGTAGTGGAATGCGTGTATGTGTGTGTGAAGTTATACAAATGGGTTCCTGCATAATGTATGTTTGTTGTTGTGTTAATGTGCATTGTGTGTGCATATGCAAATTCTTTATGCTTGTCAGAGCAAAGAACTTGTGCCAGAATTGCTTGAAGCAGGGACATGAATCGACGACATGCTTCCAGGTAGCATGTCCTAGATGTCCGCGAGGAACGATGCATAACAGCACACTCTGCCCTGTGCTCGAACAGCGGAATGCTACAATGGCCAACACAGCTACACTGAAAAGAACAGCGCCCTGACTAGTGTTGTGGTAAAACCCAAACCAATAATAAACATTAATGAGCTCAATGCATATCAACCTACATATGTTGAGAATGGTCAGCCGTCACCAAGCGATACCATCGGGTGTTGACCTGATCATGTTACACATTTCATAAGTGGGTCGCTATGCACCAAGTGCATTACGTTGTTTATATTGATTTTTGTTTATGACTGCACTTACGTACTCCACATTATCTGAGCAATTGGAATGCCTTTGAGGAAATTCGACGAAGGTTTATTTTGTCAAATAGGCATTTAATTCTTACGTCATGTGAAGAAGTGTATTTGTAGGTCATAGGCAAAAACAGTTCAAATTCCAAGAGTGAGAATAACACATGTATGAATTATGAAATTTTTGTTAAACTAGTTTTAAGTATAAATAGGAAAGATTTTGAAAATAAAATTCAGTCTAGTTTTCACAAAGAACACGACTCATCCTTTTTACTATCGGCTGGAGAGCTAAGATTATACTCACATAAAATCGTGCATATAAATGCTCGGATACATAAGCGGCTCATCGTAGCTAAGAAGGTATTAGTCTTGATCTCTAAATCTCTACGTCTCTTGATCTCCAAAACCTTATGTTTCTGGATAACAAGTAACATTACACATTAATGAAATCGAAAACGATCTCAGCGAGTTTGTTGCACGAGCAACAATAAATAGAGCAACGCGTATCAGTGTGCGGGTGCAGATAATAATATGTTCCACAGAGTTCGGAATACACAATATTTCTATAATATGTATATCTCATATAGGCTTAAGATGTTAGTGTGTAAGTTGATTTGTAGTGCAAAAATATTGTATGCACTGCACTTTCCCACACTCGCAGTCCCACGGGTAAATAAGTTGTTGGTCATCGGAAACCATGTTCAAATAACACATTCCGATGCTCCACGAGCAACTTATTTACCCGTCATCGGAAACCACACTCTTCGAGCGTGGGATATTTTCTAATTAGCGGCATAGCCGCATAAGATACAATAAATATACAATTATTCAGTTGCAATAAACATATCAAAACTATCGGACGTTTTATTTAAACATATCATGGCGATCTTGCCAGGAGGATATTTTCTAATTAGCGGCATAGCCGCATTTTGTATAAATAGCTTAAGTTTAATCGAATAAATTCACTTTCAGTTTGGAAGTAGAACAGAACACTTTGAATCTTCAGCCTCGTTTTTACTTGGAACAGATAGGCTTCCTAGCCATCAACCATATTCGGCTTGGGGAAGCCATACAATATCCCCCATAGCTAAAATAGGTGAGGTAGACGACCCACAGTACATAGGCCCACATTACAGTTGAAGGACAAGGCATGGAAAGAAAAATTTAATAACACACCGGAATTGCCGGTATACGTGCGGTAGAATTGTAATCCCTATGAATCCCTCTATAATATAAACTTTTTTTGAATTCTGAAGGAAATAAAAACTCCATTTCATATAGAAGAACATCAAGGTGTTTTTATTCACGAGGTTAACAACATTCTCTACAATGCGTTTCCCTGAATTTTTAATTACAGGGATGAGTGAAGCTATGAATGAGAAGACAATTATCGAGGCGATCAAAAAACAAAACAATATTCAGTGCGATGAAATTAAATGTATCAACGTGTTCAAAACATATAAAAATCAACGTTGTTCGGTCATCGTCATAAAATGACACACATTCCATTGCACAAACACATATTCCGTTGTCGTACATTGGAACTCTCGCTGGCGACGACACATAAGCCTAACAACAGTCGTCAGCGAATATAAACTATTCACCCACGACCGAAGCTCGTATTTTTCTCATCATGGATAAGAGTGAGTAGTTGATTGTTCTTGTGCGCATGCGGTGTTGTTTAGTTCTCGTTCTCCGTCGTGTAAAAAAAATAAAAAAATAAATAAAAAAGCAGTATCAAATTAACTGCTGTAACAGCCACTTTCTATAACCCAACACATCATCACACATCCATAGACAACATCACACATATATTGCGTCATAACTTACATAACTAAATACTTATCAAATGAAGTAACAAAATATTTTATAAACTTGAACATTTATTTTTTTCACAGCACTGTAAATTCTATATTATTATTTTTTTTGCACAGTACTGTAATTAACATGAAAAACAACATTGTATTAGATAACTGTAAAAGCTTCACTTTTTGAGTATAAAAGGCCGCAGCAAATCAGTAGAACTGGCATTCTGTCTAATAAAGCTTAATGGTTAACATACAACTTTCGTTGGAGTAACTATTGTGTTTTTATTTTGATCGAGTTGGGTATTTTCGCTTTCGCTAATCATCGCATCGTTGCTGCATAAGTAGACAGGCTGAACAATTCTTTGGTCGCCTGGCTCTTCACCTCCTTAATCTTCGTCACATAAGACTGTAGACAGGCTAAACGTCTCTGACGGTTGCCTGGCTCTGTTATCGTCGCCAGTACAAAACAGGTTTTTTTCCCACTCACGCACATCCACTGCATTCACAGTCACGCACATCCATGGCATTCCCACACACGCATATTAACGCATTTGCACCCACATACCCCCGCAAGCATAACACCCACGCTTCACTGCAGAATTAAAAAAAAGCTGATTGAATCAGATTTTAACGAAATGTTTGGGAATAAGGGCACTGTTTTGGCTGCGAAAGCTTCTGGGAGTTCATAGACGTATATTTTTACCAAATTTACAAAGCAGCAACCAACTCCAAGGTTCGTTCATTATTGAAATTCCTGAAATTTGCCGAAAATGGCAATATGCAAGTTAATAATCCGTAATCTGCTATTACGGCATCCTACCTATCTTTATTTTTTAGAAATGGTAATCCTTTAAAAATGGCTATCTACAAAGGTCGAGATGAAGTTGGACCCGGCGGCGTTCGCGCGAAGCCCATGAATATGCCTAGCCATGGTGGGGGTATAAAAGCCGGCGTACACGGAGCTGCAGCATCAGTCTACTACCACCCGCTGCAGCAGCTGTTGCAGTCATATGTAAGTATTAAATTTTTTTAAATTTAATTTTACCACGATAAATGTTTTAAAATAATAATAATATAATAATAATTTAATAGGTTATTCTTGGAGGAACCAGAAATAGAAAACAATGGCATCGACTTCGAAATCATCGACATCGAAGAAAGTAGTGACGTGGAGCAACGTGGAGGGCTCGGACAGCGACGACAGCCAATTAAGCGCGTTCGAGAACGAAACCAGGACTCAAAAAAGAAAGCGGGACGCCGAAGATATACCGGAGACACAAGCGGTACTAGAAGCGTGCGACATGCAGACCCTTACCCAAGCGAAACCGACGAAGATTCCGAAACAGACGCAGATACAAGAAATATTGGATCAGACAGCGGAGACGAATACGAACGGTCTTGGGACTTTTGTAAATTGGTTAGCGATAATATGGGAAGACGACAAAACGCTCAAAAGCCTACTGAAAATTTTGGCTGCTGCAGCGGGTCTAGCATTGAAGAAGAGGAATTTCACGTTCAAGAAAAAAATATACGGCTACCAGATGGCGGTAAAAGAAATGCTGAAAATAATACTAAAAAAAGAGATTTCTATGAACTGCTCGTTCATACATTTCAAAACGTTGTGCCGCGAAGAAAAATATTACACGATATTTACGCACGAAACGCTGACGGGGGAAGAGACGGACTTGCTCGTAGATGCATGGGAATCAATTATGGAGGAAACATCTTCATCACAGCAGCCCACGGAGACCACTGGCACGTCGTCCACGACTGCAACTACAGCAGCAGCACCTGTCGCTGTGCAAGAATCAACTACTTCAAAGACAATTTCACCAGATACGGACGAAGACTTGTTCATTCAAGTGAATTTACAATCAAGCACTGGTACAATCTCGCAAACTATTTCGAAAAGGATGGAAGACAGTTGGATATCCTTCACATCGCCGGGAGAACGTGGTTACAATATAATAAAACTGGACATAATACCCTACAAGGATGCAGCAACTTTGGACAAACAGAACTGGTGGAGAGTGGCAACGATGAGAAGCCAATTTCTGACTTCGTCGCCTGTGGATCCGATTCAACTCAAAGTAGCAGAATTGGAGAAGCTGGTTCAAGCATCACTAAAAAAAACTCGAACTCAAAAAAGATGTAAAGGAGCTAGGATCGAGGAGTTCATTCAAAAACTTCCAGCAGCACCACTAAGCAACATATTTTCAACGAGATACTGGTCACAGGGACCATGGCGATACGAATCACAAAACTCGCCACTAATGCAAACAGTAATGAAAAATATCGGATTACAATACTGTGACAAAACAATTGAAGACATGTACGCAATATTCAGAACATGTGAAGCAAACAAATTAATATTCAACGCGCCAATGGGTGATATTAGTAGTTATTATTATTCGCTTAAAAAAAGTGTTTACATAATGGAAGAATTGTTAAAATTCCAATTCAAAGACAATCCAATTCTAATCGAAATATTCTCACAAGACGTCTACAATATCTGCAACAAAATGATACTAAAAAAAATACATTATTCATTATATCACAAGCAAATGCTGGAAAAAAATCCCCATCTTCGACGGTGGGCTACATAATTGGCTCGCCTTCAAGGAAGCATT
This sequence comes from Sphaerophoria taeniata, assembly GCA_943590905.1. Lineage (NCBI taxonomy): Eukaryota > Metazoa > Arthropoda > Insecta > Diptera > Syrphidae > Sphaerophoria > Sphaerophoria taeniata. Next base: position 5,240,384 of record OX016540.1, read on the forward strand.
TGAGAGTTTGGTCCACCAAAATCCAGACTTAACCGAAGCTTATAAGTTGCATTAATTGAAATTGACGGTAAAGGATTTGAAAGTGTTATGATATGAATCTGTAATTATTGCAATTGTTGAAACCACATCGAGGAACATCTGCGTGAATGGCTACAACGTCCAGGTATGCCAAACAACGCAACGGTACGAAAGCAGCGAAATTACTCCACATACAAAGATATGCTGCTAGAATACGAAGGAGGAGCCAATTTCGAAGTTTGGCTGGCACAACTAAAGAGTGCTGAAAAGAACATCGAAGAGAAGATGTTGCGCAAGCTGCTAGTGAGCAGGTTGAGAGGGAAGGCCCAACAGTGGTTGTACTCGAAACCGAACTTTGCCGAAGAAAATATAGAGAGCCTGCTTAGCGAAAAGACGGAGATGTTAGAAAACAAATTAACAATGAGAAGAAAATTTGAGGCACGACGATGGGAATACAACGAGACGTTTCACCAAAATTTTAACGATAAAGTGGTGTTATCAAACGGAATGGGCATCGAGGAGGACGAGTTCATCAAGTACGTGGTAGAGGGCATCAACGACACAAATTTAAGATTATACGCGCTAGTCCACGATTTCAAAGACCGTGCTCAGTTGCTGCGGACGCGACTCAGATTGCTCGGTCATTTAGAGCGGACTATTTGTATCAAACACCGAGAGATGGCAACTCTCGGGTTCGATGATTGCAAAGAATATTTAACTGTATCGAAAGAGAAGCTTTTCGATTTCGAAAAGCTTCGAATAAGTCTTAGAAATCAAAAGAAAGTCAGTTGCAAAACGAATTGTAGCCATGGAAAGACATGGAGAGTTTCGGAAAGAATAAACATTTGAAGTGTTTTTTTCATAATCTTTTTTTCCACTATAAAATCCATTGTGTTTTATTGTTTTATTGTCTAATTGGTTTTTGTTACTATTATGTGTTCTGCGCTACGAAACATTTGGTCCACATCGAGTCGGATCGCTCTAGCGGAGAAAGAGGAAAGTGGAAAGAGTGAAAGAAATCGCAAATCGCAAAAAAAACCATTTTAAAATTTTTAAAATCAGTGAAAGAAAGATGTAGAATTTGGAAAGAAAACCATACATGTGTAAGGTAAATGGAACAGTGGATACGATCCTTTGTAGTTGTAGTCATTTATTCCATTTTCCACCCCTAAAATTTGTACTTGTATTTGTATTTGTATTTGTCGATCTCACTCCCTGCTTTTGATGTCACTTCATTGTTCATTCAGTTGTGAAGTGCCAAACAGAACAGTGAGTGAGTGTTTTTATTAAAAAGTGTTTCAGTAAAAAAAAAGAAAATAAAAGAAGGAATACAGAAAAAAAAAAAACAATTAACAATTAATAAAGGGGGTGAGTTTTGCTCGCTGGATTTATTTAGTAGATTAGAGTAGAAATAATTGTATCTAAGATTTTGCATGAGCAGTGGTGTAAGATCCAACACGCAACGTTCGTGAAAGATTCACGATCGTGTGCGTGTTGGCCTCCTGGTTTGTCTTTTTCTTATATTTTATTTAAGAGCATTGTTGTAAATCCATCATTTAAAATGTAGGATGGTCGCTTGGCTCTGTATTGTTTGATGTGTATCTCATTGGTGTAACATCCACCGGTTCCCCTGCGAGTGAAAGGCTCAATGGTGTGTGAGGTGGTCTCCTGGAGAATCGTCAACAATGTATTCACTTTTGTTATTGCCGTAGCAGTAGTTCAAATAAGAAGAGAATATAATTTCTAGTGTATTATTCTCTGCTTGTGAATTCATAGGGATTTATTTATTTATTTTCAGTTGTCATTGCCAGTGAGGAGTGTGCCATTGTAAGTTGCCGGTTACCCAGAATGAATTTTTAAGTTAATTAATTTGTAAATAAAAGAGCAAAATGAAAAAAGAATTTAAAAAAAGAACTGGTGTTTTCATATTTTTTTTCCTTCTTATACATGTAAGTACTAAGATTTAGCATTCTCGAGAAGCAAAAGAGGAAAGAAATACAGTCCACTATGCTAATTTATCATAATATAAAACCATACATTGGATATGTGCATTAGGAAAGTTGGTAAGAATATTTATTATTTTATATTGTCTTGCATGGAAAGATACATGGAAATATAGCGTCATGATTACGGTAAACAACGAAATCGTTGCTGCCCAAAAAATATAAAAATAAAGACAAAATCACTGCAATATATAAAAAACTGCGAAAGAAAACATGCACAGGCATGAATACACGAACAAAATATAATACGAAAGACATTGCATTGAAACATGCACAGACATGTACGCATATACCAACAAACAAAAGAACGAAAGACATTGCCTCGAGCATCTTTTTCCCTAAATAAAATGCATACATACGAAAGACAACTTGAAAGACATTCAGCTACGCAACCGTCGCACAGTGTGGGAATTCGCACATCTAGCGGTATTAAATTAATAACGCTTGTGATTTGAAGTTTTTGATATTTTTTTTTTTTCAAAGTTAAATGCAAAATACCCATGAAATGAAATGTAATAGTTATTTTTTTCTTATTTGGTCGAAGTTCTTGAAAAATGAGGCACAAATCCGCCGTTTTTTCACATTTTTGAAATTTATTTTTAAAATTTTTATTAATGCCCAAAATTTATAACTGACATTAAAACAAGCAAATAATTGTTCTAGAAGGGGGGTCTATCTCCCCCCGTTTAGGCGGAAGGGGCATTTTTCGAAAAACTTGGTTAAATAAAAAAATGGTTTGTAAAAAGCGATGATAAGTGCCCACGATAATTTGGTATAGTTTTTCTGGAAGCCAATATACTACTGTTTCTTATTCATTATAAATCATAGGTCTGAACAGCGCAGTCTTCTATAAATTCAATTTTAAAATCGAAATTTTCGTAAAAAAAATTATTTTCCTCAAATTTTTTTTCTATGTTTAATGCTCTTATAAATTTAGAGTCAAAAACTGAAAATTGCATGTCAAAACCTTTTAAAGTGATGGGAAAGTTAAAAAATGTATGTGTCAAAAACACCAAAAAACTGTTTTTTTTATATTTAAAATACCTTAGATACCTTAGCCATGATTTCTTACACGGAAATTTTCTTCTATTTTAAGTCAATTGCATAAACAAAAAAAAAATACATAAACATCTTAAAAACGAAACTCTAAAAGTTCCACAACCTCAGGTTCTATACTGTTCCTTTTTTTTAAATGCTTCTTAAGCCAGCAATATATGGGTCTGAGGTAATAAGCAGCCTGTGAATGAGGTCTGTCATTGTGTCGAGTCTAAAAAAATAAAAAAAAATAAGAAATTAACATTTTTCATACAAGCTCACGAAAGGCCTAAGACCCCTTTAGTCCGGCCCTGTGTTAAAATATTTTGTTGGATATCGTCTTGTAACTATGATCTACCATCCGAATTTCAAAACTGCAGCATTACAAATAAAGAACTTTCATAAAATTTTACGACAGGCCTTAGAGCTAAGACGCCCTGAATCCGGCCCTGTCAAAAAAAATTATTAAGTTTTTACAACTATGTTTGCTTATACTCGTTTGTATATATCTCTATATTCACGTATAGATCATATTGCAACAAAAACATTTGTTTTTCTCTTATTTAGCTTGTCCCGGAGCGTTTTTTGGCTCGTGAGCTATGGCGAAAAATGGCTTAATTTCAAAGGCGCGCAGAAACGCGCAAGATTTTTTTGCAGTTTCAATTAGTGAAGACGTCTGGCTTTACAATGAACCTAATTTTAGGGCGGAACTCTGCGACTCTTTGCTTTTTTTTCTCCAATGAACTTAAAAATAACTTTAAAAAACACAATTTTTTAACTTTATCCACCCACACAAAAATATAAGAACAAAAAATACATATATATTTACTTACTTTAATATTCCTTGATGTAAATACAATAAACAAAAAATAAAACTTTTAATAAAACTTACACTACAGATAAGAAAAAAAAATAAAATTGTAGGTTGCCTCCACGAACAATTCTGTTCAAAGATTTCGCCAAACTGCAGCATCATGGCTCATTTTTTTTGTGTTAACCTATTTTTTTTTTAATAATTTTCTGAAATAATTCAAGTGGATATATAAGCTTTAAGAAAAACCGGTTTTGGCATCAATCGCACCATATCATTTTTTGAATAAAATGACGCTAGATGTGCGAATTCCCACACTGTGCGTCGTCGCGACGAACAAAATCAACATATACCTTTTTTTTCCTTCCCTCGAGTTTATTACACAAGCGCACGACAAAAAGAAAAACGAACGAAAGACAAAAAATGAACTCCTGCGCTGTGGCAACGAATCTAAGAGAACGACGCATATTCATATACCCCTTTGCTGTTGTTTGTGTGCTCGTACATAACTATGAGCAAAAATGCGGACGCGCATGTTAGGTAAGACAAATAGGAAAGAAAGGGAAAGAACTATGCCGACCGGCACAGTAAATAAGGGAGGTTATTTTTCATTGCAATGAGCGTCGTCATTCGATTTTCGTACGCTGGCTGCATTAGTTCAGTTTTTATCCAGTAAATAAGGGAGGTTATTTTTCATTGCAATGAGCGTCGTCATTCGATTTTCGTACGCTGGCTGCATTAGTTCAGTTTTTATCAAGTGTTCACCACATCAGTCCAAATATTTAAAAACCCAAACAATAATAATAAACCAAAAAAAAAAAAACGTAGTTTTGCCCATTCTAAGCAGTGTCAATTGTGAAAGAAAAAAGAATAAACTTATATCGGAAAGAAAAATCTATAGCTGGAAAGAAATCAAAAGTGCTTAAATTGCAAGGAAAGAAGAAAGAAAAAAAAACAACAGGAAAGACCTAAGAAATCGGTAAGAAAAATAAAATAATTATTATAATGAGTGTTGTGCTGTGTCGTAGGGATAATTTTAGCTGGTTAATATAAAAAAGGGGCAAAAACCAACTATTCGCGTGTGATTTAGATTTTTTTTTGTGTGTGATTTGTGTTTTCAGGGCAGGAAGATGACGAAGAATGAGTGTATGTGGTGTATATGTGAAAGATAGGGATGAAAAATAAAGTAAGCACGCTGAGTGGTTGATGTGTTGGTTATTTGCGACAGTTGAGTTTAGAGAAAAATTGCATGCGAAAGACGGAGAGAGCGAAACTCAAAGCACAGTGGTGCGAGTTGTCGCAATAAAAGACGGAAAGAGCGAAACTCAAAGCACAGTGGTGCGAGTTGTCGAAATAAAAGACGGAAAGAGCGAAACTCAAAGCACAGTGGTGCGAGTTGTCGTAAATGAAAGAGGAAAGAGCGGAACTCAAAGCACAGTGGTGCGAGTTGCCGACAAATAAAAGACGAAAGAATGGAACTCAAGCACAATGGTGCGAGTTGCCATTATAGGAAAGAGAGAAAGAGGTCTTGCAGTCAAGGCACGACAGTGCGACTAGCGTATTAGACCAAAACAAAAAAAAAACAATCCAACGACACAGCCAACAACTATTTTTTGTATGTCCTTTTTTTTCAGGTTCCTTTTTATTTCAACTCAAATTACATTTGATTTTGTTTCTTTTATTGTCACAGACAGGGGAAAGACCATACGAAAGAGGAAAGACAATGGAAGGCGAAAACTATGAATATGCCTTTAAAGCGGGATGTAACGCAATGTCTCGCATGGCAATCTTTACGCGCTCCGAGGTTTTCGAGAATAGCGGACTTGAGGCCATCCAAGTAAGGCTCGAGGCCCTCAACGATGCCTGGGCCCAGGTTAAGGCAGGCGAGAAGGAAATCGCCAAGACTCAAGACGACCTCAAGCTTGCCGAAGTCGAAAGGAAATTCGCGGAAGCAGAAGAATGCTACTTCGCTGCCTCAGCAGCACTGAAGAAGAGGCAAGCTGAACTCGAAAGACGGAAAGACGAAAAAAGGAAAGAGGCACAGCCAATCTCGGTGCATGTTAACATGCCATTCTCCCAGCATGATGTTAAGAACACCTGGGGGCAATTTGACGGTGCCATCACGAAATGGCAATAAAATATGTTCCATAGTCGTTTTTTTCCAATATTGGTTTTCCGACTTTAAACCGTGTGTTTTATTTACTGAACATTTAAATTACCGTCCAAAATATACATTGGTCCTTCGAGCCGGATATGTAACTTGCGAAAACCGAGAAGTAACGATCCTGTACAGACATGTTTGCCATATGTCATGTACAGACGCGCGTCGGGAGTCACACAACAAAATACAAAGTACATAATAAACAAGAGCAGAGAACCACATACACATACATGCGTCTGTGTAGTTCACGCGGCGGCTGCCGGTTCTCAATCTCGCTTTCGCATTCATTCTGTTTTTGAAAGCGAGCGCGATAAGTTCGAAAATCCCAAATTCAAATATAAAATAATAAGAAAAGAAAGCATTAAACAATTAAAAAGTACAAGAAGAAAAACAAAGTGTATAGTGTGCAGTGCATAAAAGCAAAAAGAACATTGAAACGAACAAAAAAGTGTACAGGAAGAAAAATAAAACGTACAGGAGCAACAAAAGTTAAAGTGTATTAGAGACGTACAGATAATTAAAAAAAGGTGTACAGGAGAAAGAAAAAACCCAAACCCAAAACCCAAATTCTTAAAAAGAAAAAACTCGATTGATTGATAAAAATTGTGGATTAAAAATTTTTAGTGGTTTTTTAAATTGTGTCAAAAAAAATGTGATTAAAATTCACAACCTCGGATTGCAAAGAGTTTATATTCGTTAAAAGTTAAAGAAGCAACCCCTGTTGAAGGTTCAACTGAAGCAGAATCTATCACTGGAGAAGAAACTACAACGTCTCGTTCAACATCACTCTAAACATCATCCCCCGATGATACATCACTTTCGTGTATTGTGTTGATGGGGACACACGCATGAAAAAACGCTCCACCGAAATATATTACTGCTCAATAGTGAACATGCACCTCATATCTGCATCTACAGCATTGTATACAACACTCACCATCATAGTCATCATCATAGCCATTATTATCATAAGAAGAAAAACCCATAGCAACGAAGATCAACAACCAACACTGATGTCTTTGGCTCCATCCCCAATTACGTCGTTGTGGCCGTCGCTCTATTCTAAGGGGGGAGGAGTTACATGTGCAACCAAACTGCCCCCACACCGTAACTGCTGACCTAAAGTTACATCCGCAACCACCGGTCAGTGACCCAGTAGTTACATCCGCAACCACCGGTCAGTGACCCAGTAGTTACATCCGCAACCACCGGTCAGTGACCCAGTTCACTCAAATCCGCAATACATCCGCAACCACCGGTCAGCGACCCAGTTAACTCAAATCCGCAATTGTGCAATTTGTTTCATTATTATATTTCCATATTCCAATTCTAAGAATTACAATTAAAAGTAAAATCCAAATCCGCAATTCTGCAAATCATTTTATTGTATCATATTTTTGTAAATCCATTAGTGCTGTTGAGCAATTTTTTATACTATTCCAAGAATCATACTTAAAGCCAATTTTGTGAATTCCAAAGTAAGATTTTGAACTTTTAAGAAAAATAAAGGCATTAAATTTTTTAACGTTGAAGAGTAAAGTTGTTTTTTCGGAAAAGCTTCACGTAGAGATTATAACTCGCGTGCATTCGGCACACGCACACTAGTAATTTCTGTTTGAATTTCATTTTTTGCTATCATTCTCATACAGTTCAATTCAGTCAGCTCAGTCGATGGTTTCCTAATCGTAATCTTATTGTTCGTCGTCGTTAAAAAATTAAAATCTTGTTGCGCAATACAAAGCCCTAGTAAGTTTTTTCTTTTATTAATAAATCGGGAAATATATCAAGTTTTTCCCTGATTCCAATGAAAAAAAATTGTGTCGTCACAATAAAAACAAAAACTATACATGAGACATTCTTTTGGTTTGCTGTGTTGTGTGCGTGCTTGAAAGTGTGGCTGTATTTCACATTGGCATGCGTGGTTAAAAGAATCTTGCCGCGCAAAATCAGCTGCTATAACCTTATCCTACCTACGATTAGTGCTGAAAAACAACAAACCCTTAGTAAGTTTTTTCTTTTATTTATAAATCGAGAAATATAACCAAGTTTATAATTGATTCCAATGAAAAAAAATTGTGTCGTCACAATAAAAAAAAAAAATACATAGGTACTATCATTCTCATTCAGTTCAATTCAGTCAGCTCAGTCGATGGTTTTCTAATCGTAATCTTATTGTTCGTCGTCGGACGGTTTACTCGACCTTACAAGATATTGTGTTACACTTAGTACAAGAAAAGATTGCTCTTTCGCATTCGCGTGCGAAGATTGGAATATGCATGATCACATGCTAAAGAAGCATGTTGTATGTATGTCTTTACATGATATAAGATTTGTTGATGGAATGCATTCGCGTTTTCTACCTAAGCATATGTTAGAGGGGACTAATATAGAAGCTGTCTTCTCTAAAATAGATAAGTTTTTAATGTCTCCGCTTTCTATTAATATAAAATTAAAAAGTTATAACTCTTTTTAAGATAAGTATAGATTCATAAGTTTTGGACAAGCGATATATGCTATGATGATTGAAAAACTTGGATTTAATGATAATGCAAAAACTTTTAAAGGTATAAATATTCGTTTATTATTACTATGTTTAGCTATGATGTCTAAAGCGGGTGTTGATAGTCTTGAGACTTATTTTGTTGAGGTATTTAAATGGCTGATTTTGAACACATGCGATTCATGTTTAGAGAAAGTGTTAATCGCAGAGTTCCCGAATGGTGAGGTTCTTTATGACTACACATCGATTGAAACAGTAGATAAGCCGTTTTGGCTTTCTCATATAAAATTGAATTATAAAATAACAGAATGCAAAAACGATAATGCAACAAAGAATTTATTCGTATTAAAACGTTTAAGTCATAGTTATGCTTTCGTATCGGGTATACGAGATCAGGCTCAATTTAATATGGTTTATAATGATAGTGTTTACCAAATTAAAATGAATACAGGATCGGCGATAAGGTTAAGAGAATTAATAAGTCTATTAGTAAGAGGTGTCAGAGCGGCAACCTTTGGTCACAACGATTCAATATCAAATTGGATAATGATGCAGTACACAATACATGGAAGTTTTGAATTAATATTCGAATACATAATGAAATTGGTTAGATTAAGTCAGTTTCATAATACTTTGTTGGGATGTGCGAAGTACATCACGCTTGCGCTTGTTTTTGGAAGAGTGCCTCATACTCTCGTTATGGCTTGTAAAATGTCAGCTCAGAATTATGACATCGTAACTAGCACTATGTTAAGTACCACTCCTCCTGATTGTGGTGGGGCTTTATCCTTTTTATTTAATCCTTATGTTGACAGTGAAAGTAAATTAAATTACTTAAGGTCTTCGGCTCACATAACCTATATGTGCAGAGAAATGTTAATATACAGGGTGATTCACGAGCGTTGTGCCAAAAAGCTTGAGCGTGTAGGTTGAGTTGAGACAAGAAAAAAATCGTATGAAAGGGGGGGGTCTATTCCCCCCCGTTTAGCCGGGAGGGGCAATTTTCTGAAAAATTTACTTATTTTGTTTAAAAAAATATTAAAAATCAACGGCTTCGTTTACAACGCCGTGATATACCTTTCTGAAAAGCCAAAAACTTCTTCTTTCACTTTGTTTTTAAATTAAATTGTTTTAACGAATAGTTTTAAAAAAATAAATTTTCAAACTCAAAGTTTTCAAAAAAAAAAGCAAAAAAAAAATTTTTGAACTCATTTTTTTCAAAATTTTATGTAATTAAGTACTAATTTTGTTTTAAAAATTCAACGTGTTTGTTAATTTTTAGTCGAAAACAGAAAACCGGATGCAAAAATGTCTTTTCGTTTTTGAGAAATTAAGAAAAAACCGAAACCACTTTTTTCTAAAAAAATGTTTGTTTTTATTTTTACCTATCTGGACTTTTAGTTTAATTTATTAATTTAATTTATAAATTTAATTTTTTGTAATTGGAGTTTTATGAGGACTCAATAAAGTAGAAAAGTATTACATTATCTCTGGATTAACCATTTTGTTCATTGATATCGTCTGAAAACTGAACTGTAATTTTTTCTTACTTACCTGGGGCCGCGCCCACTCGCCGACGAAGAGTTCTACCTGCTAGGGGCTTAAGATAATTAAACCGCATTTTTTCTTGAATGAAAAAACAATTAACAACCTAAAGGTTAATAAAAGTCATCGCATATTTACTAAACCACCATTTACAATTAAAATATTGACAACACATAACAATAACAAACTCATACGCTTGAGAATAGTTAGCGGACAGGACCTTCTGCTACGGTTTAACTTGTTGTCGAGATCGGGAAGCCGAAAGACTCTACGCTGAAAGATATCCCAATAGATGGCGCCCAAGTCGTAGCATGTTTTCAAGAATCCGCCGACGAGAGCGCTGAGAGCTAGAAGTGAAAGGTCAATGGCAGACGTTATCAATGAAAAAAATGATTAATTCAGGGAAAATCCAATGCTTTTCTACTTTATTGAGTCCTCATAAAACTCCAATCACAAAAAATTAAATTTATAAATTAAATTAATAAATTAAACTAAAAGTCCAGATAGGTAAAAATAAAAACAAAAATTTTTTTAGAAAAAAGTGGTTTCGGTTTTTTCTTAATTTCTCAAAAATGAAAAGACATTTTTGCATCCGGTTTTCTGTTTTCGACTAAAAATTAAAAAAACATGTTGAATTTTTAAAACAAAATCAGTACTTAATTACATAAAATTTTGAAAAAAATGAGTTCAAAAATTTTTTTTTTGCTTTTTTTTTGTAAATTCTGAGTTTGAAAATTCATTTTTTTTAAACTATTTGTTAAAACAATTTAATTTAAAAACAAAGTGAAAGAAGAAGTTTTTGGCTTTTCAGAAAGGTATAGCACGGTGTTGTAAACGAAGCCTTTGATTTTTAATATTTTTTTAAACAAAATAAGTCAATTTTTCAGAAAATTGCCCCTCCTGGCTAAACGGGGGGGAATAGACCCCCCCCTCCCATACGATTTTTTTCTTATCTCAACTCAACCTACACGCTCTAGCTTTTTGGCACAACGCTCGTGAATCACCCTGTATAAAAAATGAAATATTCTTTATTTCTATTTCTATTTTTATTTTTATTTTTATTTTTATTATCATTTTTATTTTATTTTAAATGAAACGTATTGACCGAGAACTATCGAGTCGAACATCTGGCATGGGGTGATATAAGACACACCCTTTTCCATATCGTCTCGATGAGCGGTACTTGCGACCGAAGGCAAGCAGCAGGGCAGCTGATGATGAGCAACAGCGAGAATTTTATCCAATTCAACTTTGAGCCTCAACTAGTGCAGTGTGCGATAGACATCAATTTCAAGTGCAGTGTGCGAGCATCAATTTCAATGTTCTATATTATCAATTATACAGTCCACAATTTAAATCAAATAAATTAAGGTTCTTATAAAAAGTGCGTTTTATTTGGTTTCTCCATAAACAATGGATATCAGGCAAGGCCAACGATTTTGAGGAGGCAGAAGAGCTTCTTTCAAGCGCAGAAGAGCTCTATCTCGATGTGAAGTGCCGATTGCGCAGCGTCATTCAAGAGAAACAACGGCAGGAGAGCGAAGGAAGTAATAATGAGCAAGATGCGCGACATGTCGAGGTGTCAATCCAGATGGCAGCGCAGCAAGAAGTCAGGCAGGACTTCCACGATCGCTTCGTTGCAGCCATCCATGACAACGCACAGATAGCGCCATCATTTAAATTTCAGTTCTATTGACCATAAAAACTCGTTTTATACCTTACAAAAAATATTTGCGTTTTCCTTTAGATTTTTAATACGTGCTAAACATCAATGTTATATAGGAATAAAATTTATGATTCCCTAACTGTAGAAGAGGCACAACAGGGAACTCTTCTGTTATTCAGAAATGTGCAAATAACCGCATTCCCAGTGGAATATAAAGCTTTGCAGATTGGGAAACCTTTAAACAATAACTCCAAAATATTGGGACTAAGTCCGTATTACGATAAAACTACAAAGCTCATACGTGTGGGAGGAAGACTTCAAAACGCTGATATTCCCTTTAAAGCAACACTTCTCTTGGATTATTTGCATAAAAAACATTTACATGCCTCTCATAGAACCTTAACTTCTACTTCAAGGCAACAATATTGGATCCATAGCGTAAGAAGTGAGATAATTGTGTGTCTTTGTTTCGTTCTACTTTAGGTAGCTGCCTTTTGCACGGCAATTAAGCGAATGTTCGCAAGCCTGACAGCTGAGAACGTTTTGTCAGACTGGGATCTAGTCAGGACCAATCTGGAGCGCACGCTACTGGACCAGCACTTCGAACGCTGCTTCAAGGCTGCTCATGATGTCACCCTGCAAGATCTGGAGGATCCAAGCGAGGAGGACTTTGAGGCCCACGACCAGTTGCTGCTAGCGGTTGAGCGGCAATACATTGAAGCATCGTCCGTTACTCGTGACTCAGGTTAACGAATTTTTGAGTAATTTCAAGGACGTATGCTAGGATTTCGAAGAAGACATTAATGAAATCGAAAACGATCTCAGCGAGCACGAGCAACAATAAATAGAGCAACGCGTATCAGTGTGCGGGTGCAGATAATAATATATTCCACAGAGTTCGGAATACACAATATTTCTATAATATGTGTATATCATATAGGCTTAAGATGTTAGTGTGTAAGTTGATTATTTTGTATAAATAGCTTAAGTTTAATTGAATAAATTCACTTTCAGTTTGGAAGTAGAACAGAACACTTTGGCTCTTCAGCCTCGTTTTTACTTGGAACAGATAGGCTTCCTAGCCATCAACCATATTCGGCTTGGGGAAGCCATACAATATCCCCCATAGCTAAAATAGGTGAGGTAGACGACCCACAGTACATAGGCCCACATTACAGTTGAAGGGCAAGGCATGGAAAGAAAAATTTAATAACAAACCGGAATTGCCGGTATACGTGCGGTAGAATTGTAATCCCTATGAATCCCTTTATAATATAAACTTTTTTTGAATTCTGAAGGAAATAAAAACTCCATTTCATATAGAAGAACATCAAGGTGTTTTTTATTCACGAGGTTAACAACATTCTCTACAATGCGTTTCCCTAATTAATTACAGGGATGAGTGAAGCTATGTGTATCGAACTGAACGCTGAATTGAAGGGAACTACACTTTGAGCTTGAGCATTTCCCTTCCTATAAAAGGGAAATTCTCACTCAATTCATTAGATTCTTAACCCGAGCGCAGCGTAGATAGGTCGTGATAGAAAAGTGTTTTGTAATAAAATGTGAAAGATAGTGGTTTTTTGGCCGATGGCTTTTTCCGCTTTAAAATCAATGTGTTTTTATTTAATTCCAATTACAGTCCATAGCTACTCCACTGGCCGTCGATACATTTGGTCATTCGAGCCCGATAGCTATCAGTGCAGTAAGTTAAAAAAAAACACAAATTCGTGAGAGTGTAAAATTTGCATAAGTGTAAAATCAGTGATAGAAGTGAAAGACGAATCTAAAGAGCAGCGTAATGGGAAAGGACGAAGTTTTTGGTTATTAACACAAAACTTCAACAAGGTAAGAATTTTATTATTCCAAAAAATTTCCAAGAGAAAGAGGCAAAATTTGGGTACGATGAATAAGTCACGTACGCCACGGCATTTGCACAAGCGAGAAGGAATAAACAAAATCCCTCTGGGTAAGGTATATACAATTATATTCATTTGTTCAAAAAGAAACAAGACACAAGCCATTTGACCGACACCACCAAAACATAAAATATATACAGAGACAGGCACACGAGAAAGAAAATTATACAGACAGACAGTTACACACGAGAAAGAAAAAATTGTACAGATAGGCATGCACGAACAAAAAAAACACACAGATATCTCACATGCACATGCTAACGAGCAAAAATCAAACAGAATAAATAAAACAATAAAAACGAGAAAGAATGTCGACATACAGTTGAAAGCGCACGCAGCTGCCTGCCTTCCAACAACAGCGACAGATAAACGAGAGATACACACTTTAAGTGCAGGCACAATGTGTGTGTGATAGAAAAACATGAGCAAGCGGTGGTTGAAATTTTCCGCTTGCTTCATTCTATGTGCATACTTCCTGGTGTTAACATCAAATTTTAGTCCAAAGTTAAAATCTCTTTTTGCAAGCAAACAAAAATATCAAACGTGAGAAGTGATTCAGTGTAATTTGGAAAGTTTATCCAATACCAAGAGTAATAAACATTATACAACAAGTGTATAGAGAAAGATAAAGAGTGAAAGAAAAACAAGAGAAAATAAACAGAGTGAAAGAAAAACAAGAAAAAATAAACAAAGTGAAAGGTAAGGAAAAAAATTTTCTCCCCTAACAAATAATACAGTCCACTACCAATGACGTGCCATTCAGTGTTGTTGGTCGAAGAAAGAGCTGCGTATATTGTGAAAGACATGGTGAAATTGAACTGGTTGAGTACATAATCGAAGGTTTTTCGGATGAAAATCTGAGACTACACGCTCTGGTTAGCAACTTCACGACAAAAGCAGGATTATACAGATCGTTCCACAGAATACAACAATGCGCAAAGGAGATGGAGGGAAGACCAACAGCAACGGGATCGACTACGAGTGTAACGACAACAGGATCGAGAAGGCCATACGACACGGTAAGGTGCTACAACTGTAATTCAGTGGGACATATTGCGAGTGTTTGCCGTAAGCCAAAAAGAGAGTTTGGAGCTTGCTATGCGTGCGGGGAAAAGGGACACATAGTAGCTGCTTGTCCCCAACGGAAGTCAGCCCAAAGGGTTCATCAACTGAACGAAGAAGAGGAGTCGAACGATTTTGTAAGAAATTTATTATTTAGTTTTGGTTCGCATAATAATGTAAACATTTCTCTAGATTGCCTCATAGATACCGGAAGCCCTATAAGTATGGTTAGGACGTCGCGAATTCCAGATATCATAAAAAAAAAATATTGTAGTTGTGTAATAAAAACAAAAAATTACTACGGAATAAATAAAAGTAAATTAAAAGTTCTTGGAGTAGTGCCTGGTGTAATTTTTTTCGAGAAAGAAATTGGAATTGAAGTTAATTTGATTATTGTAGATGATGAGGCAACTGGATATGAGGCAATCTTGGGAAGGGATTTTTTAAGAAAAGGGAAGTTTAAATTAATTACCGACATAAAGAAAAAAATTGAAATTAAGTCAAAAGAAAATATAACAACAGATAGTCAGAGCGAATTTGAAAGACAGCTTATGTCAATTGAGTATAAAGACGATATGGATGTCAAGTTAGAAATAGATAATGATGTTAATTTTGAAACAAAAACAAAACTGATTGAATTATATAAAAAAAATTATTTGTTACACACGAAACGACAATCGCAGGATCGGATCACCAAGAGATCCCAAATCAATTCCTTTATTCATTTATCACTTATATGTATTATTTGGCACTGTTTATTTTATGTTTCACTTTAATATCCTTTAAGATTTAACGCAATAATAATCAAGACTGAATTCCAAAGTCCGTTAATGTTTGCGTAATTCAATCGAAAGAACAAGAATATCATCAGTCCTATCAAGTCATCTCAAATCAAAGATACAAATTCATAAGTCAAGAAACTATTTTAAAACCATTCCCAGTCAAGTCAACGGGCGGGTTTAGAGACTGCGAGGGGGAAATTTACCATCTACTCTCCCCCTCCCCCACTTTCGACACGACTACTCATAAGGATTAGGGAAAGTAGTTGTTGTCCGTGGACACGTACACCCTGAGGAGCCACGTCGACCTATTTGCTCCAATAATGTCGACTCCAGTCTGTTCTCTCTCCGCTTCTGAAGCAGAGCTCTACTGTAAAGAAACATTAGTCAAGTTAAACGTGGACTGGCTAATCATCTTCGAATTGAATTTCATTCACTTTCAGTCTTTAACGGTTATTCGGGCCTCAGCCTAATCACAACATATTTTTCGCCAGTTACATCTGGCAGGTCTGCTTATTCAAACTGTAACACAGCCTAGTACCCAGCACGTACCCATGTTACACCATTTTTATTGAAACTAATACTCATACAGTCCTAAGTCTACATGTATTGTCTATGTATTATCAGAAAATCGGTTTCTTCTAGGAATAATTTGGCAGTCTAACTTCAGCCAGCGGACCGACAGGATCGGATAGTTTTGAGAATAAATGTTGGGTTTTTTACCAAAGAGGTTTTTTCCCAACAATAAAAAGTTTCGTGTTTTATTTATTTTTTACCCAAAATAATCGGAAAATTATTACGCGATTATACATTTTGGTCCATATTGAAGCTAGTGCCTAGGAAAATCAGTCCTAGAAAGTGTATCCGAAAGTTAATATATCGCGAGCACATATTGATAGCTAGAAGACAAAAGTGCATCGAAAGTTCATAAATCGCGAAAAGTGTATCGAAAGTTAATAAATCGAGAGCCTCCATTCTGCATTTTCCAAAGCGATCAAAAGGATAGCATCCTACGCCAGCCAGGGAAACTTCGAAAGGGACGACAGGGACATGCTCCAAACTAGGTATGAGCACCTCGAGAGCCTATGGGAGAGGATAGGAACCAACATGGAAAGGTGGATAAGGGATAGGGAAGAGTTTGAGCACGAGATCGAGGCCATCCACATTGATACCGAGAGGCTCTACTTAGAGACGAAAGCCAAAATACGCCAACGGCTTAGGGCGATCGAGGGCAGGCAGGATAGGGAGTCGGCAGCGACAGTCAGCGGACAGCCAATCGAGGTGCAGTTGAAGATCCCACAGCACCAAGAGGTGAAAAATACGTGGGGGGAGTTTGACGGCTCCCTCACAAAATGGCAAGGTTTCCATGATCGATTCGTTGCCGCAATCCACAGTAACGAAGAGATCACGCCAGCGTTCAAATTTCAATATTTGACCAAATCCCTCAGAGGCAAGGCAGCACAGAGTATGGCCGAATGGCAGCTCACGGACAGTAATTATGCAGAAGCATGGGAGAGACTTCAACAAATTTACGATAAGAAGTATCAGACCTGTCGAGAGCTTCTTCGACAGTTTATAAACATCTCCGAAAGCCGACGACCTACAGCTCATGTCTAGTGTCACCCATGAGACTCTCCGCCAGCTGCGCGCGCAAGGGTTACCAGTCGAACATTGGGATATGTTCATCGTCCATATGCTCCATGAGCGGCTGGATACAGATACCGCCAGACAGTGGGAGTTGCACCGCCAGACGGAGACACCGACCGCAAGGGATATGCTGGACTTCTTGGACAGACAAGCCAGCGCAAACAGCCAGCCATCATCGCGACAGCATCCACGACAGCCTTTGCGAACAACTGACAGCCAAAACAAGTCAGCTGAGAGGGTGGAATCCCGCTAAAATAAATTTGAGAACGAAAAGCCAAGTCAACTGGACAGGAAACAGCCGAGAGCCACAACAACATTCTAGAGGGACGGGAATAGGAGAACTGGAGTCCGGAAAGAAAGACACTGGTGTGAATTGTGTGCAGGCAGCCACCAGCTGTATCATTGTGACAGATACCTGGCATTGAGTCAGCCAGCGAGACTCCGGCTTGTCAGAGCAAAGAACTTGTGCCAGAATTGCTTGAAGCAGGGACATGAATCGACGACATGCTTCCAGGTAGCATGTCCTAGATGTCCGCGAGAAACGATGCATAACAGCACACTCTGCCCTGTGCTCGAACAGCGGAATGCTACAATGGCCAACACAGCTACACTGAAAAGAACAGCGCCCTGACTAGTGTTGTGGTAAAACCCAAACCAATAATAAACATTAATGAGCTCAATGCATATCAACCTACATATGTTGAGAATGGTCAGCCGTCACCAAGCGATACCATCGGGTGTTGACCTGAGCATGTTTTTGTTTATGACTGCACTTACGTACTCCACATTGTCTGAGCAATTGGAATTTCTTTGAGGAAATGCGACGAAGGTTTATTTTGTCAAATAGGCATTTAATTCTTACGTCATGTGAAGAAGTGTATTTGTAGGTCATAGGCAAAAGTCAGCTCAAATTCCAAGAGTGTGAATAACACATGCATGAATGATTTATGAAATTTTGTTAAACTAGTTTTAAGTATAAATAGGAAAGATTTTGGAAAATAAATTCAGTCTAGTTTTCCACATAGAACAAGACTCATTTTCTTATTTATTATCGGCTGAAGAGCTTAGATTATACTCGTATAAGCGGCTCTTGTAGCTAAGAAGATACTTTTTACATGATCTCTAAAACCTTACATGGCGATCCTGCAACTCGAACATAAAAACTGACTATACAAGCAACTACCACGAAATTGTAAATTTTATTATACAAATGACAACCATAGAAGAGATTAACAAACTCTTCAAGAAGTGGGAAGAACTCACAATATACCAGCCATCGACGTCTGCGCCACAAGAAGCAGTGCCTGTGTATACACCAACACCGAAGGAAGCTGGACCGATGCCGTTGACAATAGAACAATATAAACAAAGAGAGTTAAAAAAAAAACCAGAGAAACCAAAAGGCAAGAAACGAGGAGGAAGAAAGAGAGCCTTCCAGCGTAAGTGTGCTGATTTACAAAGAGTTGTCAACATTGCACAAGGTGCACAAAAGAAAGAGTTACTAGAACAACTCAAAACTCTAAGAGAACAAGGGTGGACGAATTTTATAAACCAATAGCATGGGTGGAAAAACTTCCAAGGAAGAAATAATCAACAACAATGTAGCTGCAGCAGCATCATCAGCAAACACAACAGCAGCATCGTTAGCGTCAGACAAAATAGCTTATGTTAATTGTTTCTTTTTGATAATAATTATACTTTGTAAACTAAACTCGTATTATAAAAATTATTTAAGAAAACATGCTCTCAAAACACTAAATGTTTGAAATCAAATAAATATATACATAAAACCTTACACAAGACAAGAAATACAAATCCGGTGCATAACGGGAGTCGCGACCGAAAAATAGCAACTTCTTCAGAGCAAAGGCAAATGCTATTCTTCGATCCCTAAAATCCAACAACAATCGTGCAGTGCAAACCAAGTGCTAGTTCTCGGTTCCCAAAATACAACAACAATAAGTGCAGAGCAAAACAAGTGCTAGTTCTCGGTGCGGAGAACACAACAACAAATACACTTGCGGACCGAGAACAATCGACATGAATGGTTAGGACACACCCCTTTCCATATCGTCTTGATGAGCGGTACTTGCGGACCGAGAACTATCGAGTCGAACATCTGGCATGGGGTGATTTAAGACACACCCTTTTCCATATCGTCTCGATGAGCGGTACTTGCGACCGAAGGCAAGCAGCAGGGCAGCTGATGATGAGCAACAGCGAGAATTTTATCCAATTCAACTTTGAGCCTCAACTAGTGCAGTGTGCGATAGACATCAATTTCAAGTGCAGTGTGCGAGCATCAATTTCAATGTTCTATATTATCAATTATACAGTCCACAATTTAAATCAAATAAATTAAGGTTCTTATAAAAAGTGCGTTTTATTTGGTTTCTCCATAAACAATGGATATCAGGCAAGGCCAACGATTTTGAGGAGGCAGAAGAGCTTCTTTCAAGCGCAGAATAGCTCTATCTCGATGTGAAGTGCCGATTGCGCAGCGTCATTCAAGAGAAACAACGGCAGGCGAGAGAAGGAAGTAACAATGAGCAAGATGCGCGACATGTCGAGGTGTCAATCCAGATGGCAGCGCAGCAAGAAGTCAAGAATACTTGGGGCGAGTTCGATGGTTCGCTGATAAAGTGGCAGGACTTCCACGATCGCTTCGTTCCAGCCATCCATGACAACGCACAGATAGCGCCATCATTGAAATTTCAGTTCTATTGACCATAAAAACTCGTTTTATACCTTACAAAAAATGTTTGCATTTTCCTTTAGATTTTTAATGAGTGCTAAACATCAATGTTATAGGAATAAAATTTATGATTCCCTAACTGTAGAAGAGACACAACAGGGAACTCTTCTGTTATTCAGAAATGTGCAAATAAACGCAATTTGCAGATTGGGAAACCTTTAAACAATAACTCCAAAATATTGGGACTAAGTCCGTATTACGATAAAACTACAAAGCTCATACGTGTGGGAGGAAGACTTCAAAACGCTGATATTCCCTTTAAAGCAAGATATCAGATACTTGTCCCGAAACATAATGTAGTCACAACACTTCTCTTAGATTATTTGCATAAAAAACATTTACATGCCTCCCATAGAACCTTAATTTCTATTTCAAGGCAACAATATTGGATCCGAAGCGTAGGACGTGAGATAATTGTGTGTCTTTGTTTCATTCTAATTTAGGTAGCTGCCTTTTGCACGACAATTAAGCGAATGTTCGCAAGCCTGACAGCTGAGAACGTATTGTCAGACTGGGATCTGTCAGGACCAATCTGGAGCGCACGCTACTGGACCAGCACTTCGAAAGCTTCAAGGCTGCTCATGATGTCACCCTGCAAGATCTGGATGATCCAACCGAGGAGGACTTTGAGGCCCACGACCAGTTGCTGCTAGCGGTTGAGCGGCAATACGTTGAAGCATCGTCCGTTACTCGTGACTCAGGTTAACGAATTTTTGAGTAATTTCAAGGACGTATGCTAGGATTTCGAAGAAGACATTAATGAAATCGAAAACGATCTCAGCGAGCACGAGCAACAATAAATAGAGCAACGCGTATCAGTGTGTGTGTGCAGATAATATTAATATATTCCACAGAGTTCGGAATACACAATATTTCTATAATATGTATATCTCATATAGTGTTGTGGTAATACCCAAACCAATAATAAACATTAATGAGCTCGATGCATATCAACCTACATATGTTGAGAATGGTACGGTATGGACGGCTGGTCCATTTTGATCTCTGAAACCGTACGTCTCTTGATCTCTGAAAGCTTATGTTTCTTGACTACCGAAACCTTACATGGCGATCCTGCAACCGATCCTGCAACTGATCCTGCAACTCGAACATTAAACTGACTGTAAAAGCAACTAACACAAGATTGTAAATTTCAATGACAACCATAGAAGAAATCAACATACTCTTCAAGAAGTGGGAAGAGCTCACAGCATCAACGTCTGTGACCAAAGCCACTAACTATAGAACAGTATAAGCAAAGACAGCTAAAAAAAACCAGAGAAACCAAAAGCTAAGAAACGAGGAGGAAGAAAGAGAGCCTTCCAGCGTAAGTGTGCTGACTTACAAAGAGTTGTAAACATTGCACAAGGTGCACAAAAGAAAGAGTTACTTGGACAACTAAAAACTCTAAGAGAACAAGGGTGGAAAAATTTTACAAACCAATAGCATGTGTGGAAAAACTTCCAAAGAAGAAATCATCAACAACAATGTAGCTGCAGCAGCATCATCAGCAAACACAACAGCAGCATCGTTATCAACAGGCTTAAGATGTTAATGTGTAAGTTGATTATTTTGTATAAATAGCTTAAGTTTAATTGAATAAATTCACTTTCAGTTTGGAAGTAGAACAGAACACTTTGGCTCTTCAGCCTCGTTTTTACTTGGAACAGATAGGCTTCCTAGCCATCAACCATATTCGGCTTGGGGAAGCCATACAATATCCCCCATAGCTAAAATAGGTGAGGTAGACGACCCACAGTACATAGGCCCACATTACAGTTGAAGGGCAAGGCATGGAAAGAAAAATTTAATAACAAACCGGAATTGCCGGTATACGTGCGGTAGAATTGTAATCCCTATGAATCCCTTTATAATATAAACTTTTTTTGAATTCTGAAGGAAATAAAAACTCCATTTCATATAGAAGAACATCAAGGTGTTTTTATTCACGAGGTTAACAACATTCTCTACAATGCGTTTCCCTAATTAATTACAGGGATGAGTGAAGCTATGAATGAGAAGACAATTATCGAGGCGATCAAAAAACAAAACAATATTCAGTGCGATGAAATTAAATGTATTGTATTGATCGCACTACATACCAACCTCCCAACATATATATATTTTCCCTAATGCCGTGCGTTTTTCCAAACACTTCAATCACCGATATATACACTATACATCGACTCACAAACAAATCGTCACAAGGTCATCATAATACTCACTCGTCATAGCTACGTCAAAACCCATAAACTGCTATGAGTAATGAATATCCAATGTCCAACGGATTGTAAACAAATCCAATGCACTAATTGCAGGCATTGACGAATACCCATACTAAATAATGCTGAGAATGCATCATAGCAAGGGTCGACACTCTGAGTGAAGTGGGTATGCGTGAAATATGATGCGGCGGCACTTTTGTGACCAACATTTCGGAATTTATATAATATTATGAAATTCCAACTAGGTCTCAAATAATTATCGAATATTTTCAAGTGGGTCAATATTACCGATTGTGTAATCATCGGTTGGTGGATGATAGTTTGGAAAATGCATGTGCATTGAGGAAAATTCGTTTAGGAAAAGGTATAAAAAGACAGGAATAGTTTAAGAAAGTTACAGAAAGATTTACTATATCATCAGACAAGGTCGCAGCCGAGCTAAAGACAGCGGGCCTTTGTTTTGAAAATAAAGGAAATAAAAAATTAAAACAAGTTAAGTTAAATAAAAAGTCTTTCATTTTTCTGTCCGTATTCTCACTCTCCTCGCGAAAGCGAAAGCACGGTTGAGAACGTATAACATTTTGGTGGCAGCGGTGGGATTTACTCAAAATCCCCTACCAAATAACAAGAGTTAATCTTGAGGCGTTCTGGGGCTAAACACCAGAAAGTGAATTTTTTGTTGTTGTGTGAAAATCCTATGACCATAAGACCTGGCGAATTCCTTCAAGAGGACGCGTAGGCAAAATATAGGTAGTGAAAAGACCAGGTTGTAATCTACAACTTTAGGGCGTGAAGTCTGCCGGCACAACAGCAACAGCATCAACTCATACGTCATATTTTTGTTTATAAAACAATAACCAATTTAAGGTAGATATATTTGAAAACTAACCATATACATATATATATTTGTGTTTCCACAATAAACATATTTGTATTTCCACAATTGAACAAAACGCAAAGAATATTCCTTCCCCCTATACTTGACGATAATTTTACGACAATTCCGTCCACGCGAAAACAAATATCGGTGGTAGAGTTCTTTAAGGTACTACCTTACCACGAACATACGACAACACAAAACCTTACCCCTATTTCTGACCCCACCCTTGGATCCATCTCTTCAAAAATGGAAGTAAGAATCACCTTAAATGATGTTAACAACATTGTTCGGTGTTCGGTGGAAATCCTGAAGAAATAGATAAATTTGTCGCTTGCGGCAACATCCTTTTTTCTTACATCCAAGAACCCACTCAACATGCTTTATTCCTAAGCATTGTCAAGACAAGACTACAAGGGGAAGCTTTTGAACTAACCCAATACAAAACTTTAACCACATGGGCCGAACTAGTAGCCGAACTAGAAGGACAGTTTAAAGAACGTGTTTCACGGTCTAACTCACAAACTGAGCTAATGTCTGCGCGACAAAACTCGAGGGAAGACGTAAAAGACTTCGGCGAACGAATAACCCGTTTGCTACAAAAATTAGACAGGGCGACATACCAAAGTACGACCGACCAAGCAATACGGGCCTATCTTATTTCGGAGAACAAACAAACAGCTTTACGCTCCTTCGAAGACGGACTTAGGAACTCACAACTACGATTATTGGTTAAAGCATTCAATGCCATGGACCTGAAAGCAGCCATTGATTATGGCATTGCACAATCTCCTCGGTTAGACACTGAACAAAACAGAGCCACAAATACATACAGAAATACTGACACAAGGGTTACCTGCCAGAAATGTGGTAAACTGGGTCACACAGCAGCTTCGTGTTTCGTCAGACTCAACCAAAACCAACCAAAAATCTGTCAGACTTGCAATAAAACAGGTCACACTTCGGCCACATGTTACTGGAATACAAACTTCCAAAACGTAACTAAGACCGAACCATCTCTCAAGTGCAACTATTGCCATAAGTTGTACCATACTGAGAGTGACTGTCGTTTACGGTTATCGCACTCCCGAAACCAAGCAAACATGGTTACAAATAATTCTGCATCCACAGACAAGCAAAATAAAAACCCATTTAAGGGTAATTCGACTCACGAATTACGACACTGTTGTTCACACCAATCGCAATACGATCTCGACAAAATCGAGTCGGAAAACGAATGCGGGGTGGAGCAAATCGGCAACTCCACCCAGTGACAAAAGGTAGTTGCCGAAGTTCATTATACTCAAAACCAATAAATTTAAAAATGATTTTGAAATTCTGCCCTGAATTTAAAGACCCAGTAATTCGTCTTAAAATGCAAGGGACAACAAAAGAATATTCTACATTTTTAATAGACACCGGCGCAGACATCTGCTTGGTCAAAAACGACTCACCTTACGCAAATTCTAAAAATTCCTGTGTTATCTCCACCATAGCTGGCGAATCTGTGAGAACTATGGGAGAAATAACGGGAACATTAGAAATTTATGACGGAAAAAATACATCGTATTTGGAACACCCATTCCAAATACTTACTAATAAAATACATTTACTTTATGATGAAATACTGGGAAACGATTTTCTCAACAGGTTTGAGTGTAAGATTGATTATGAAAAAAGACAGCTGGAAGTAACCGCAGCTGCAGTCGTGCGTTTATGTGACGGACAAAAATTTTTTAAACCCCAAAAGGTAGAAAAAGTAGCCAAATGTGAGGTTATCGAGAAGAAGGGAGACCGTAAAACACCTTTCGAGGTGCAACCTACGGGTAAAAACGGCAATGAAAAAACTAGGTATAAGAAAGAGGAACCAAACCACGTAGGTGCAGCAAATTCTAAAGTCATAGATGTACCCGTACACATGGGAATAGAAGCTGAAATCACACCACGGGAATCTACTGACATTTCAGATTTTAAAGATTCTTTGGAAATCAACCTCAACAAAAACCATACAAAAGCTTTCAACCCAACCTTCTCACAAATCCCACACAGTTACCTTGAAACCAATACAACAAATTTCTCTAGTAATCACAACGAAAATAAAAATTTTAAAAATAAAAAATATAAGACGGAGTTAATACAAAATTTTGAACCAAACGAACAGACGGGAACAATTATTTTAAGACCGAGAACACAACAAATAGTAGAAATTCCGTGTAAAGAGGAAGGTGCAAAATATTTGGTTACAGAAAAACGTGAAATAGTTACAGGAGTCTACTTGGGTGAAACCATTACCCAACAAAGAAACTCCAAAATTACACAGGAACAGAAAATTAGACAGGAATAGTTTAAGAAAGTTACAGAAAGATTTACCATAACATCAGGCAAGGTCGCAGCCAAGCTAAAGACAGCGGGCCTTTGTTTTGAAAATAAAGAAAATAAAAATTAAAAACAAGTTATGTTAAATAAAGAGTCTTTTATTTTTCTGTCCGTATTCTCACTCTTCTCGCAACATAACGCGAAAGCACGGTTGAGAACGTACTACACTTAATAGAAAGACGAAAGACAAAAACCCGAAAGACAATGGAAAGAGAGGAGAATTTTGAATATACTTTCAAGGCAGGGTGCAACGCCATGTCAAGCATGGTTGCCTTCACAAAATCAGGCACGTTCGGAGAGACCACCTTGAAGGCTATCAAGGTGAGAATTGAGGCCATTGAAGACGCATGGCAGCAAGTGAAGTTACGCGAAAGAGAAATAGTCAAGACGGAGGACTTGCTCAAGCTCGCTGAGACGGAAAGAAAGTTCGCGGAGGCGGAAGAGCAGTTCTTTACCGCGTCCGCAACGATGAAGAAAAGACTACAGCAGCTCGAAACTGAAGAAAGACGGAAAGACACGCCGCCCATATCTGTGCAAGTGAATATGCCATTCTCCGAGCACCACGTGAAGAACACGCTTCGGCTCCCAATGCTGCAGGGCCCGCCCAGAGCGAGCGAATTACAGAGAATGTCGAATGTCGTACACAAAACTCTGCGCCAACTAATAAAAGTGGTTTTTGTACATTTTCCACTGTAAATCAGTCGTCTTTTATTTCTTTTAAATATTTTACTGGGCTACGGAACAACGACCGTTGGAAAAACACGGTCGTAAGTGTGTAGGTCTTCTGGCTTTACTTTGAGCATTGGTATAAATCCATCAGTTTAAATATAGGATAGTCGCTTGGCTCTGTTAAACCAATAAGATACACATCAACCAAGTTTATCTTATTGGTTTAACATCCACCGGTTCCCCTGCGAGAGATAGGCTCAATGGTGTGTGAGGTGGTCGCCTGGAGAATCGTCAACAATACATTTATTTTTGTTATTGCCGTAGCAATAGTTCAAGTAAGAAGATAATACAATTTCTAGTGTATGTTTATTTGTGTATGTTTGTTACGTACCACGTTTAATAAAATTGGTAAGAAATCATTTGATTGACCAGGGATTTGAAAATAACGGAATGGTTGTCAAAAAAAAGTGTATTTTAAAAACTTCTTTGCTTAACTTTGGGAGAGCTGAGTATACCTCATAAGATTTCACCCAAAACATTGAATGTTGTACAAGCGGAAAGACAAAAAAGTCAAACATGGAAATAGAACAGTTAAAGATTTGATACGAAAGAGTGCGGTCGTCTTTTACTTGTCTCTCGGTGGTTTACTTAAAAAATATTATAATTTCAAAGATTGAAAGACATTATAAATATTCAGAAGTGGGATCATTAAATCCAAGAAAAAGTTTATAAACTAATATTAAAAAATTCCTCACCCCAATTTTAGTTCGAGTGACGTTGTTCTCCTCACGAAAAAAAACCTTGTGTAAGCAATGAAAATACCCTGCCATAAAAGATCCCTAAACTAACATTGTCTAACAACAGCAAAAGGACTTAGGTAGTCGCGCGTCATAAAGCAATAAAAGAAAAAGGATTTAGTCGAATGCCATCATAAGCTTATAAACTATCCAAAAACAGCAAAGTGCAGCTGCATGTCATAAAACATGCAAACAACCCAATTACAGAAAAGGAAGAGTAGCTGCACGATCATCAACCAATAAGCATAGTAAGACAATGGTTGATCAGAATGAAAATCAAAGAACGAGGACATTGTTGTCGTGGAAGTCGAACGAAGCAGTCGTCCTCAGCAATTTTAGTGATCAGAAAAAGAAAATTGAATAAAATAATAAAAACTTTAAAAACAATTTGTGTCATTATTTATACTTGAAACAAATTAATGCTTCTTGTGGTACACAAGCGAAGCCATATCTCTAAATTCTTGCTTTTTTTTCTTCTCCTCCTTGATTTCTTGTTGTACTCGGTGTATACCATGTACAGAGAGTTAGTGCCTGAATACGATGGCGGGGCAAACGTCGAGGTGTGGTTGACGCAATTAATGAATGTGAAACAAATGTACTCGGTGAGTGATGATTGCGCACGCTGTTTGTCTCGAAATTGAAAGGCAGAGCAGAAGAGTGGCTGTATGCACAAATAAATTTTTTGCGTTCAAGCGTCGAGTCGTTGTGCGAAAGTTTGAAAGACAATTTCGTGAAGGAAGAAAACAGGATGGTGGTTAGAAAACGGTTCGAGGGGAGGAAGTGGAAGGCGACAGAAAATTTCGAGGAGTATTTTTTGGATAAAAACCAATTGGAGCGCCTAAAAGTTGATTGATTGTTGATTGTTAATCTTGTGCGCGTGCGCTCGTTTAGAACTGGTCTCCGTCGGTCTTTAAAAAAAAAAAAAAATAGAAGCTGTATCAACTTTAATTAATTAAATCAAGAAAAAGCTGTACGTACAAATACGTGATGTGCATGTGATGTGTGGAAAAGAAGCTAAGATGCGTCAACTTTTTTTTTTCCTTCGATAAAATTTGTCCTGAAGCCATTTATCTTTTTAATAACGAACATCTTTATCGGCTTGGCTGTCAATTAATCAATCAACTTTAAATAATTAATTCAAGAAAAAGGTGTACGTTACTCTCTGAGTAACTTCCATCGTGTGCGGTTGCATTTAATTTTTGCTCGTTTCACAAAATACAGCAAAGCGTGAAAAAGGTAGAGAGAAAACCTCCAGCAACAGTATCGACAACGGCCCTCGTTGTTGCAACAACAGGATCGAGGAGGCCATACGACACGGTGAGATGTTATGATTGCAATTCAGTGGGACACATGGCGAGTGTGTGCCGAAAGGGAAAGCTGCAGTATGGTGCTTGCTATGCGTGCGGGGAAAAGGGACATATCGTAGGTGCTTGTCACCAACGAAAGTCAGCTCAAAGGGTTCACCAGTTGACCGAAGAAGAAGAGTCAAACGATTTCGTAAGAAATTTATTGTTTTAGTTTTAATTCTCAAAGTATTGAACAAAATTTCTCTTGATTGCCTCATAGATACCGGGAGCCCAATAAATATGATAAAAACATCACAAGTTCCAGAAAACATAAAGAAAAAGTCTTGTTGTAGTGTAATAAAAACAAAAAATTACTATGGCATTAATAAAAGCAAATTAAAAGTTCTTGGAATGTTGTCTTGTGTTAATTTTTTTTTGAGAAAAAAGTTGGCACGTTGGATTTGTATTGAACACCGAGAGATGGCAACTCTCGGGTTCGATGATTGAGAAGAATATTTATCTGTATCGAAAGAGAAGCTTTTCGAATTCGAAAAGCTTCGAATAAGTCTAAGAAATCGAAAGAAAGAGTTAGTTGAAATCAGACAAAAGCCATGGAAAGACATGGAGAGTGCGGAAAGAATAAAAGAGTTTAAGTGGTTTTTTTCCTAACATTTTTCCACTATAAAATCTATTGTGTTTCGTTTTCTAATTGGTTTTTACTATTTTGTGTTCTGAGCTACGAAACAGGATTTCCGACACCGCTAGAAACACAAAAGAGAGATTCTTAACTTTGTATTTCTATAAACTTGCCGATAACGAATTTACTTCTGATTAAAATGACATTCAAGAAACAGAATAAATTCAAGATATCAAAGGATGTTAAAGAAGAACAACCAACTACATCTGGCGAAAGCCTCGATCTACTTATAAAGGTAAAAGGTCTGATAAGAAATCTCAACGCGACGATAAAAGGCTAGAAGACTTAAGGGGAAAGCAAGGAGAGCGTACAGTTCAAGAAAACCGCGCAGCTTTGTTAGACAAATTATTCTTTGGATTTAATAACGTTAACGAAGCACCAAAGACTATCCAAGCGCAACAGGTTAATCGAACTATTATCGTCCAAGTTAGTACCAGATCAGCCGGATTTATAATCAGAAACCTAATGGTCAAGTTTATCCAACTTGGAGTCATTGACCAAGGTCAGGCAAAGCTTTAAGCTTCCGCTTTGTAACGAGTTACTTTGCTCCAGATGGACCTTAAGCTCGAGGAAGCAATGTTGCAACAGCATTCACGAAAACTTGGTCTCGATTCTTTCGAGGACTTTTATGTAAATAGCGATCAGCGACGCGCTCTAGAATTGATGGGAGCGAACTTCAGCCCACTTGTGAACTACATCTCGTCACTTGGCTACATAAAGACAGCCGCAAAGTGTTATCAACCAACGGTGCTGCACATTACGCGCAACACTAGAAGACATTTTGCGTTTCGCCTGTTGCATTGTGGTGTTGCTTATTTTCTCTGCTGTGTTCAATGATGAAATGAGGAAACTTGACATAATTTGCCCACCGAAAGAATATTACTTGATTGTTGATTGGATTGAGGATGAGATGTTTGGCATCGATTATGGCCAATGGTTGGTTGGAGTTGAATAAGGGTTTTTATTTGTAGCTTTCCCTTGAATAAATTATATCGAAATCAATTCCACAACTTATTATTATTATAGATAAAATTATAGTTGAAAAGGAAAATGTTTATCCTAAATCTCTAAAACTAACAAATGTATGAATAAAATGGAGTTAATTTAATTATATTTGTTAGAAAGTCCCAATGTAATCGGTGCCTAATGTTAGAAATTCTTAAATGTAATTGGTGCCTAACTAGTGACGACAGCGACCTCTGCTCTTGGAAATAAATACTCGTCAAGTTGTCAAAAGAAAGAAAGAGTCAGAGAAAGAACGAGATAACTGAACATGTCTCTGAATTTAAAATAACAAATTTCAATTTGATGAGTTTATTCATGTCTCAACAAGCAACCGGAGCAGAAGTCGCCGCCGCCATAAGTTCACCAAAATAGTAGGTTTAAGTTTAAATGAAACAAAATGTAATTATGTAATTTCATTTTCAAAGAAAATAAAACACTACCACGCGCTACGATTCATTCACCACAACGATTCACAACGATCTACATCGAATCTGTTTTATTTAAAAAGAACTCCCTGCTCTGGCAGAAATTTGTCGCCTACAATAGAAGATGATGGGAAGGGATTTTTTTCCAAAGGAAAGTTTAAATTAATTACTGATATAAAGAAAAAGATTGAAATTAAATTGCAATAAAATACAACAACAGATAGTCTATGTTGACAACTGTTTCCACCCAAGGGTTTTGCCGACTACTACGATCTACGACAATCGAACGACTCTCGATCATTCATAAATTTAAAACGAGCCATTTGATTGGCCAGCCAATCACAAAAGGTTTTTTAATCCTTTTCTTCTTTGTGCTATATTCTTTAACTGAAGATGGAAAGTTCTCGCAGTAGTCGGCAAAACTCAGCAGCGGTGGTACATACATCGGCATAAAAATACAATTTTAAAACGTATCAAAAATTTGTAAACCTTCAAAGTAACTTTAATAAATGTTAATTCTAAGTTAAGTAAACAGTGTGTGCTTTTCTTTTGCCAACAACAGTCTATTTGAATTTGAAAGACAGCTTATGTCAATTGAATACGAAGAAAAAACGATGTAAAATTAGAAATAGATGATGACGTTGATTTTAAAACAAGAACAAAACTGATTGAGAAGAAATGACGTTCTTACTCTTCAGAACACTTAAGATTGGTTGGAGCGGCTGTCGAAACACGAGCGTCAAGTAACATACGAAAACGTTTACAAATTACTCGCGCAGTTTGCGACTACTCCTGTCTCGAGCTTTTCAAAACTAAAAATGGTCAAATATTGCAGGATCGTTGAAATACCTAACCTAATGCTTCCACTTGTCGAGCAAGAATTGGCTGCAAAGGAAGGAGGATGCATTTGAATAAATTCACTTTCAGTTTGGAAGTAGAAAAGAACACTTTGGCTCTTCAGCCTTGTTTTTACTTCAAACTTGGAACAGATAGACTTACTAGCCATCATCCATTTTCGGCTTGGGGAAGCCATCCAATATCCCCCACTGCTTAGTAGGCGAGGTAGACCCACAGTAAATAGGCCCTCTTTATAATAGGAGGATGACATTTTGTGTTGATACTCCATGATGGTGTTTACATAAATAATGTATTCTCTATGTATGTTAACATTATATTAGTCATTGTTGATGTCACTATAGTTTTACTTTTAATTTATACCTTTATTGTAAACATGCCGTAGATACATACATAACACACCTCAAAACAATAAAACACACTATAACACCAAACATATCCTTGTCGTCATTCTATTTCTTATTTCAACAAATACACTATTCCATCCCTCAGCATTGACAAAAAATCTAAGCAAAATCTCGAACATTAAAGAAAAACAAAAAAAAATCAATCTAACCTAAACGTCAAAAACAATTTTAGTACTCCCTATTCCAGTTTAACTTTCTAGGAAGGAGTTCCAGTGCCTTCCAGTGACTTGTCGTCACTGTTTCCTTTTCTTTTTACAGCCATTTGCATTTTTCATCAATGAGGCCGCACAACAACGAGGTAAGTAAAAACAACAAAATTACAAAATCCGCCTAACGGATTAGGTAGTACGCATCAAATTCTGATTACATTTTTCACTTTATATTTCTTTTCAGCCAATCTTTGGTTTCTGAGACCAAAACGTTCAAAATATCAGCATCCGAGCCGGAGAAGCCAGAAAAATATCGTGAGAACACATACGCCTAATTATTTTTGTCTTATCATTTATTCCCATCCTTTATTTTCGTTGCAGATCATCATCCGCGCGGAAGACGCCTCGCTTCTTACCGACCACCGGAGTACGACCACCAGGATGTTCTTGTTGCGGCAACAAGACAAATATCGTAAGTATACCTTATGGGTATCAGGTTTATGTTTTTTTTTTTATTAATACAATTTTTCGTTTCAGGTCATTATACTCGCGCCGACGACGCCTTGTTTGCCGAACAACTTGGTTTGCAGAATTTACATAAATCTGGGAGTAAAAACACAGAAAGGTGAATCGTCAAATGGAATCGCCGTTGAAACTCAGTACTCCCGGTTCCTTGGAATGGAACAAATAATGGATGGCAAAGCGAATATTGCAGCCGGGCGATCCGGAGAAACGCAATAGCCCGTTTGGACCCTTTTCAGTCTCAGTTGATTCGCGAGGTGGTTCTTTTTCACGGACACAACTCTTGACCACCCGGGCACGGCTTTCAATCGATTCAAAGAATATATTGACCCCGGTCTAATGAAAGATGGTTTCGTGATGATGTCGCTGTTTTCTGTGGTCGGTGTTGTTGCTAGTGCGTAGTGCTATAGAGGTGACTGTGACAATTGGCAACGGTTCGTGGGGGCTTCGCTTCTGTGGGTGAATTGATTTGGATGGCAGCCGCTGCGGCACCCCCTTTTTTTTTGCTTGCATTCGACGATATCAATCGGACTCGTTGCGACTGTGCTCGGAACGCGAGGGGAATTCGTGTGAAAAAAGGCGACATTTTTGATAATGGCACCCACAATTTTCGAAGTCTGCGCCCGCTACTGTGGAAGCGTCATTAAATCATTTCATGATCTTGCACTTTTAGTTTAGTGCATTTCTTTTTCTTTTTCTAAATATGATAAGTCAAATTAATTCAATAAACTTTAATGTCGATGTTAGAAATTTCTAATGTAATCGGTGCCTAACTTGTGACGACAGCGACCTCTGCTCATGGAAATAAATAATTGTCAAATTTTCAAAAAGAAAGACCGAGTCAGAGAAAGAGCGAGACAAATTTGATGAGTTTATTCATGTCTAGACACGCAACCAGAGCAGAAGTCGCCGCCGGTCGAATTTCAGATAGCGGAACCAACCAGCAGAAGGGATTTTGAGGATAATGCCGGCCAGACAGGGAGACTAAAACCAATTTTTGTCAAGTACTCAAAATGGTTCTGGATAAAAAACAAGATCGTTCAGAAATTGTCCGAAACTCTTTCAGAAAATGTGGAATTTACCCATTTAATCCCAATGCCGTAGACTACAGCAAATGCGTACAAAATACATAAGAAAGCATTGAGCATATCACCGCAGATAGCCTGATCGACAAAGAGAAAGCAGAAACTATTCAAAAGTATGACGTAACTTTTGAAGTATTGTCTTCTCTGAAGACTGAACTGCTAAAAAATGATTTTAACTTTGAACTCTTGCTGAAAATTGTATTAGATACCGCCCGTATGCGGCGATGGCGAATGCAGAAGAAGGTTCAACCTCGAACTGTACCAAGACGTGGGTGAAGTCCAGAAGGCCAAGAAAAGACGACTACATTGGCTCGGCCACATCGAGCGAATGGACGACAACGTTCCATCCAGCCAAGAAAGTCTTCTTATCCCAGCCCCCAGGTTCGAGACGAAAAGGAAAACCGAACCTACGGTACAGGGACCAAGTGACTGCGGATGCCAAAGCGCTTGGTTTCGGCGACTGGAGAGTGCATGCGAGGGACCGTTCACGGTGGAAGTCTGCAGTATCTCAGGTCTTCATGGATTGTGAACCGGATAAGTAAGTAACCAAAAAGAACAGTGAATCCTCCGAAAACTTTGGAACCAAAATTATCTCTAATAAATCAAAGGTTGAGAAACAACTGTTAACCGACAAAAATAAAAGCATCAAATATTCGTGAACAGGAAAATCCCTCCTGTTCGTTTGTTGTCTTAGCAGTAGTGCAGGATTGCATATCGCAGCTCGGTGGATGTGACAGGCATATTGTCATAGAATTTTGTATAAAAATGTAAACTCTGCCCGACTTCGGATTCCAAAACAAACAGAGGTAATTGCCATACCAACGTAAAGATTTCAAATGACAGATGTCAAAAGTGACTTTTCACATTTCCGCCAAAAAGTTTCAATTGCCCGCCTTCTGCAAAAATCCAATCGTTCATTTTGGTTGCAGGTCCTATCTAAGCGCCGACAACGCCTCCGCTGTCTACACACCTCTACTCGCCGTCGCGGCCTCCTCACAAGGATTCCAACAAGAAAAAAAAAACTGTGCTAATTTGCGTCTTCTCCCCACAATAGCGGCCGTTGGTATTGTGATGGCTCTTTTTGAGATCACAGGTTTTATTTCTGCACTGCAAATGGTAATGTCGACCACTCGGTGGCTATTTTGTATTGCAGGTCCTATCTAAGCGCCGACAACGCCTCCGCTGTCTACACACCTCTACTCGCCTTCGCGGCCTCCTCACAAGGATTCCAACAAGACAAAAAAAACTGCTAATTGTCGTCTTCTCCCCACAATAGCGGCCGTTGGTATTGTGATGGCTCTTTTTAAGATGCCGGGTTTTATTTCTGCACTGCAAATGGTAATGTCGACCACTCGGTGGCTATTTTGTGTTGCAGGTCCTATCTAAGCGCCGACAACGCCTACGCTGTCTACACACCTCTACTCGCCGTCGCGGCCTCCTCACAAGGATTCCACCAAGAAAAAAAAACTGCGCTAATTGGCGTCTTCTCCCCACAATAGCGGCCGTTTCGCTTCGAAACTTACTCCACCCATGTAAACCCCTTTATTTAAATAACAACCTTTCAGAACGCACCGTAATGTGGTTGTCGGAAATAAAGGAACAACTTGTTTTTGTAGCCATCTTAGGCACGCTGCATTTTGCGCATTGTTAATCGAATCATCAAAGAGGACACATATCGGCAACCATCGTGCTGTTTTCATGTTTTTTTTTTTTTTTTTAGTAAAACTCAAAGTTTCAAAGAACGCTTTAATCAACTCTTGTATTAAAAATTCACGACAAATAAAGACAATCTTGTTACATTAAAAAATTAAAGAGATTCAGTGTCGTTCAGTTTTTTTTCTTCTAATTGGTGAAGAACATTTCTGAGGTGACCACATCATTGATCGTGTTCTGCGGTGGCTCAAGCATAGAACATAGAAAATCAAAATAAAAAAAAACAACATATTCAGAAATTACACACAAATAAAAGAAAAACGAAAATCCAAAACAACAAAAATATAAGGAAGAAACAAAGAACAGTGATTAGTGAGAAACAACACCACAGCCAGAGGTGAGTGGCAAAAGTTTAGGTAGTTGGTGGTAGCCTTAAATAGTATTTTTGTTTTGTTTTAAAGGAATATTCCCTTCGACGGCTACAGGCGGACCCATAATTGGGCCGCCAGGAAACAGGAAAAAAGTTGCCAAGATTTGAGGTAACCCAAAACCTAAATGAAAAAAAAAGAACCCACAATCTATCGTAAGGAGATAGACCAGTGTCGCCACGGTACCGAGAGATAAGGAGACCAGTGGCGCCCTCCGACCGAGAGACCCTGTTGGAGTTACAGGAATTTCTTGCAGTGTATTCTTGAATTCAATTCTTATTTTGTGTTGTTTCGTTTCAAGTGCAAAAGCCATCAAGATCGACATTGTTTTTTAATACAGGTTAGAGTAGGATCACACAATGAAATATACGATGTGTTCAATTTTCTTTATTTGCTTTTTATGTGTACGTGTTTGTGTCCTGCCTGGCGTGTCTGGCTTTTATTATATCCTTATCCTTATGTTCTTTTTATTCTTTTTGATATATTTGAAGTGGCTGGTCGAGGTGCTTTTTTTTGAATAAAATAAAATAAATATTTAAAAAGGAATTGAAGTGTTTTCTTTTATTGAATAAAAGACGGTGAAATGTTAATAGACCCACTACGCGGTGTAGTGTGTTTATGTGCACACGATTTATGCGCGTGTCAAGCGACGAATTCCACTCGTCACTTGATACGCCGCAATGTGCCATCGTGCACATCATCACACCATAATCTTCCCACGATACACAATGAACGATGTGCATTGCTTATCGTGGAAGGAATGCACCTATATCAAGTGACGAGTGATGTCCGTCACCTTGATTTTCTTCCCATCAATAATTATGCTGACTCCACAAATGTATGAATGTGGAATCATAGCTTTGGTTTTGAGATTAAGATTTTTAAGATTTGTTTGTTTAAGTGAATAAAGATCATTCAAAGAAAAAGGTCGTGTTTTAATTCCCTCGCTGATAAATAAATGAGTGATACAAACTAAGCACTTTACAGCGGTGTTCAGATTTTGTTTATAATTGCCACCAAGAAAAATAAAAATAAGAAATAATTTTCTGTGTTTGTGTTTGTCTTTTAGTATTAAGCTATATTTTAAGTTATTTATTTATTTATTTAGATTGCTTATATATGTAGGATACAAAATCGACGAGGACAGCACTGACTGAGCAGGTGGACTGAAGTTCAACGAAGAATAGAGGACACGAAATGACGTAACGACGAATGCATTGACTATACAAAGACGAAACTAGACGAAGAACGACAAAAAAGAGAAAAAGGGAGAAAAAGGGAGAAAAGGGGAACATCGTTCTATTCATCCTTCAACCACCAAAGAAGAAACATCGCCTCCATTTTCTTAAAAGCGTCACTTCCCTTTCAATTCGAGTAATCGTGGAAAAAGTAAAAACCAGTAAAATTTTAGTAAGAATAATCTCACACACTAAATGTGGCTTCCATTCGAAGCACATTTCTTCGTTTTAATTCCTGAACCAAGAAAGAATCCTATCCCAAAAAGGATTGCATAGATAAATAAAGATCAAAATTCCTTTAAAGAGGTAATAAATTCCCACGCAATCCTATACGATAAAGTTGCGCCAGGACAGCACGCAATTCCTAGGAAAGGTCGGAAATCCTACGGAAATCAGAGCAAGATTTATTTTTCCGAGTGAAGTGATTTTTTTTCCTTAAAAGAAAATAAAAGGGCATATCGTCCTGTGTATTGTGTTCAACAAATTCTTCGTGTGAGTTACACAAATGGAAGTCAGCAAACTTGACGACGGAACATTTGTGTTGCTTCGTAACCCGTCAATGCATTACTTTCCTATGGGAAAATCTAAATATCCGAAGGCCATAGGAAATTGAATGCATTGACCTGAGTGTCTGCTGCTTAGAATCTAAGTAGCGTAAGTTAATATTTACGATTGATAAGTCAGTCTTACTTTGATCGTTAATAAAAATACAAACAAAATAAAACCGGTGTTTTATTTATTTAACTTGTGCGTGTTTCCGAACCTTCATCGAAACCGAAACCAACCTGGTCGGTGTACATAAGTTCTAAACAAAGTTCAGGAAAACCACCAAAATGTATATAAAAATGCCAATTAATATCCTTCTTACAAGTTACGAGTACGAATGCATACATCGAGGGAGCGGTGCACCACATCCTGGATTCTATTGGTACGGTGACAATGAATTTCATTTAGTATAATATTTTGGAAATTATATATGTATATCATTTTTGGTGATTTGAGAAAGAAACTCAGAAATTTTAAAGTTATTCCGAAACGGACATAGGATCAGTAAGAGGCACCAGCGTCGTCTTCCATCGTAGATAGCAATTCCACTGGCTTAGCTTAGTGAAGCATAGCGCCTCGAGGAAGAATGGTTACTACTGAGGGCCCCCAAATGACATGTACTGACTTACACTACAGCACTGACATATTCATACGACTACCGACTGAACATACGAGACAATGAAGAACGGAAATTTGATCGAAGCTGTACGAAGGACACCCTGACCATAACACCCTGACCGAGAACATACTCGAACCAACTTCATAATCAGCTCCATGGACGTCGTCCGTGCTCTAACCTAAACGTCAAAAACAATTTTAGTACTCCCTATTCCAGTTAACTTTCCAGGAAGGACTTCCAGTGATCTGTCGTCATTATTTCCTTTTTATGATCAATGGGACCGGCATCGGAACGAACAACAACGAGGTAAGTGAATTACAAAAAAAAAAAAAAAAAATCCGCCTAAGCCATTTTTTTTATTCCCCCAAGTGACCCATTCACCAACAACAAACTATATCGTCCAAATCCCTTGTCCAAAAGTGAATAGTGTAGTGTGTCAATTTGCATCCCATGAAATCGCATTCCAGCAGCTCGAAACCCTCACAGTGATGGCTACACCTCCACCAAAGTGAAAATAAAAATCGATCTTTAAGACGCGAATTATTAATCAAAAGATTAAAATAGGTATTTTGTGTTGCATTCAACTAATATAAAGATTTTACAATAAAAAAAATCAAGGTGAAATGAATAATGGAAATCAAGTGTTTTTCTTTGGCTCAATGCCAATTGCTCCTCCAGCCGCAGTTCTACATGATCTCTCGCCTATTTTGTTTCGCATGAACTTTAATCGCCACCGTA
Organism: Sphaerophoria taeniata; assembly: GCA_943590905.1. Taxonomy (NCBI): domain Eukaryota; kingdom Metazoa; phylum Arthropoda; class Insecta; order Diptera; family Syrphidae; genus Sphaerophoria; species Sphaerophoria taeniata. Next base: position 5,278,882 of record OX016540.1, read on the forward strand.
ACATCGCCTACATAACTCTAATCGTTGTCCGGCCAAACTCCAATCAAGTGATTCATCGATTAATCGATTAAGTGAAATACGCGGCCACTATTGAAAACAACCTTCAGGATTTTGAAGCAACCTTAAGAAAAGAAAACAACAAAATCCCTCGTCCAAAGTGTGAAGAGTGAAGTGTTATAGATTTGAATTCCGTGCAATGGGATTCCAGGGCATCAAGAAAATCACAACAACCCCCACAGTGAGTGTCGCAATGTAAATAAAAATCACTCTTTTTGCCACGGATTATTATTAAATCAAAAGATGAAGTATCAAAATATTGTTTTATGTTTTATTTAAATAAAGGGAAAACTTTTAATTAACAAAAAAAAAAACAAGGTGAAGTGAGAAGTGGAAGTGTCAGAGAGTCGATAAAAACCAATATCAATCCATGGCTGGTGTGTTAATGTGTCTTGCAATAACATCGGCCAGATATGCAACATTCAGTAGGAAAACTGGCACAATGCAACGCAGATCCCCACGTAGAACACCTACAAGCAATAAAGCACATCTTTCGATACCCATCTGGTATTTGCGAGAAACAACTGGTATATAAACGGTCTCAAACAACTGTCATAAATGGCTACGTTAATGCTGACTGGGGTGGCGATGACTTCGGTCGTGTCATTTGTTTTCTTCATTGGAAATTCACTGATAAGTTGAGAGTCGATGAAACAACATTCTGTTGCGTTAAGCAGTACAGAAGTTGAGTATATTATTTCATTTATATATTTCGCCCACAAATCTGGTGACCCCGATCGACGTGATCAACCGTGAGACCGCACGAACACGAATACAGTTAAAAAAAAGAGCTCGAGTTATTAAAAAGAGAGATTGAACTAGAAAAACGAGAGAAGAACCTACTGAAGAGAGAAAATGAATTACTAAAGAAGAGTAAGCAAAAAGAGCGACAAATGAATGACGATGATGAGAGACAGCCTAATGATGCCAGAGGTGAAAATATAAACCAAATTAAAGAGTTGGTTGGATATTTCGGTGGCATTGGAGAATCATTCGAACAATTCGAACATCAATTAAGGAATGTTCGCATTCTACCGTCAGAGTCATCGGATCGGACAACGTTACGTGATCCTCGTTTATGAAACAATCTCATATCAAAACTTTTTTTTTTTATTTAATAAAACGACATATTCAACCTAAACGCCTGACTCGTTTTTTTTTTACCATCCTTGACACTTGTAAGTTGTATCTGAAGATACTATGCAATATCCAGTTATTTTACAGTTGTGTTCATAATAATAGCAGTACTTATAAGAATTCCACTTCAAGTCATTTTTTTTTGTAGAGGCGTCTGTCTCTAAAGTTAAAACCAGTTTATTTTTGTTAAACGGTACTTTATAAGTGACGCCTGAAATTATTTTATTTGAAACGTGCTCCATTTCTAACTTTAGTGACAATTCATAGAATGTTTCCAATTAAAAGGTGATCATTAAAATAGCAGTGCTTTTTTGAATTAATTTAAAAAGAGTGTAAAATTTATTAATATTTATTTTTATCAGGTATGTAAATGTCTATGTTTATCTTAAGATTATTATTACACTAAAATTATTATTTAAAATTCTAACGGAATTATTAAAATGGGTAGAGGAAAGCATTGCACGGAAGAAGAAAGGAATTTAATCAAAAAATTACGATCAGAGGGGTGCTCCTATCAAAAAATTCAAAATTTGTTGAGCTGTTCAGCTAAAATGATAAATAATGCTCTGAAATGGAAGAAAAAGCCCGAAACACGCGGTCCAAAACGAAAGACGGGGGAGCGAACAGACCGCAAAATAGTTCAGATGGTTAAACAGTGCCCTGAAATGAGCTCTTTTAAAATAAAAGAGGAGCTCCAACTTTCAATAAGCACTGTAACGATAAGAAGAATTCTTTCTTTTATTCGTTTTAACCGTCTGTGTTTTTTCGGACTTCTTTATTTGATTCAGTATCATTTGTAAGGATACACATGATTCTTTTTTTTAAATTTATGACCTTCCTTCCAAGGGTAATAAAAAACCAACATCAAAGAAGATTCTTCAAGGGATCAATATATTTTCGTTTTTTTCAACTTTATCACCTTCCTTTCAAGGGTAATAAAAAACAATCAAACAAAAACATTTCTCGTAGGATCAATAGGTAAGGATCGACAGGTAAGGATCAACATGCAAGGATCCTACATTGTAGGTATTTGATTAAGTATCATTTGTAAGGATAAACATGATTCAATTTTTTAAAACTATCAAACCTTTCAAGGGTAATAAAAAACCAACATCAAAGAAGATTCTTCAAGGGATCAATATATTTTCGTTTTTTCAACTTTATCACTTTCCTTTCAAGGGTAATAAAAAACAATCAAACAATGAATACTTCATCACTCTGTTATGAGCAAAGGAATGTGAATCCTGTAAAATCTCAGCTCAACTGAGTAAAGTTGGTGGTTGAGTATCCTTTTCTCCTAACTGAGTGAATAGAAATTGATTCAGTTCCACATCAACAGTGACGAGCGCTAGATCGAGTTTGCGAATTTTTATAGTAACAATAAAAACAAAACCAAAAATAGTTAAAATGGACTTAAAAAACGAAGGACAAGAATACGATAGAAGTTTGAACGGTATTGAGGAGCCAGAATCTTTCCGTCCAAATCCCAACCAGGAAAGGTTGGACTGTGGACCATCTCAGAGATACCGGGAAGCATTTTTGGACCCATTCCATGGAGCTGCTACAATAAAAGAATTAGATCAGGAATACGGACCAAACTATTTGGATGTTGAGGAACTCTTCGACGATGAAGAGTACAAGACAAGTACGCTACTACAAAAAATTATCCAGGCAAAGTTTCGTCCAAAAAGGAAAAGAATAGCAGATCCTTTATTGGATGCGAAGCGACTGCCAGCTGGAAAACATTTTAAAGGAGAGAAAAAAAAACCTAGGATATAAATAAATAAATTTAAAAGAAAAAAAATAATAATAAGCAAATAAAAAATAAATTTGAATTTTTACATCTTATATTTTATATTTCTTTTATTTTAATTCGTTTTTTTTTAATCCAGGAGTTATGTTCTGATGGAAATCCCAACCACTTGACAAAAACCTTATTTCCTCTGCTTTGTAAAACCTTTTCCACAAGAAAAATATCTGCACATTTAGTTTTCATCAGTTCTGGTTCATAGAAACTACCTTTTTCTAACAGGTTTTCCTTGATAGTCTTCAAGAAGATATGTATTTGGTTTTGTAACTTTGATTTTTCTTATTTTAAAAACCTCTGTTGTCCAGTTAGGTGTATAGCCCTTTTCAAATGCATGTTTATACTTGCTGATTCTTACTTTGTCAAGGAGATGCCTTGCGGTTATTAAAAATAAAGGTTTTGCTACCAAGTATTAATTGTAAGCATTAATTTTTAATATATTTTCTTTGTGATTTTTCAAGGTTTTAAACATTTTTCCTTACAGAAATTATGCAATGGTTAGCACTGCTATTTTCGTGAACAAGGTGGAAAATTATGATTTGAAATTGTACCGTTAAAATGAATTATTATATTTTGTTTACTACATTTTAATATATAATCAATGAAGTACTTTAAGATTTTATGTATTGTTTCAAAAAATAAATTTTAAATTTGAAAATATTTACTGATTTGTGTTTTTTTTATTGCACTGCTATTATTATGAACACAACTGTAGGTAGAAATTTTCTGTGAAGCAAATTTGAAATAAATAAAAGTTGAGAACGAAAAAGAAGAAGAAGTCAATAATGAATTTAAGACAGAATGTGAGCGAATTTTTAATATAATGAGTGGTCCTGATGAAATGTATGAAGCCGAAGTTGGCCAAACAGAATAATTGATCATTCCCGATGAAGTCCCAATTCCTCACATCACACTAAATGACCAGTTTAGTTTAGTTAGAAACTTTATTTGTATAATTTGTTGACTTCTCTTATTCAGGAATTTGAATTTTGAATTTATTTTTTTTTTTTTTAAAGTAACATATTTTTTAATTTATTGTTTTTTGTTGCCAGTTGTATTAGTGAAGAAAAAGACAGGAGATATAAGGTTATGTGTAGATTATCGAACCTTAAATAAGGTGACGCAAAAGGATAACTATCCTATCCCGTTGATAGATGATCTACTGGATGGATTAGTTAACAAGAAACTTTTTACTTTGATTGATCTTAAAAGTGCATTTCATCATATAAGCGTGAATGAAGAGTCAGTAAAGTATACTGCATTCGTGACTCCCATGGGTCAATACGAGTATTTGAAGATGCCCTTTGGGTTAAAAAATGCACCGTCCGAGTTCCAAAGATATATTAATAGAGTTTTTGAAGATTTAATAAGGGAAAGAAAAGTGACGATATACATTGACGATATTATGATAGCGACGGAATCTGAGGATGAACATTTGGAGATAATGAAGGAAGTGTTTGAAAGATTGGTACGGAATAAATTGCAGTTGAGGTTAGACAAATGTCAGTTTATGGTATCACAAATACGATTTTTAGGCTACTGTATTACAAATGAGGGTATCAAACCGGATGACAAAGGAGTGGAGTCAATAAAGACTTTCCCAATACCACAAAATGCGAAGGCAGTCCATAGTTTTCTGGGCCTATGCTCATATTTTAGAAGATTTATTAAGGATTTTTCATTAATTGCCCGACCATTATACAACCTAATACGAAAAGATGCTGTTCTTAAATTTGGGAAGGAAGAGTTAGATTGTTTTGAGGGATTGAAACAAAAAATGAGTGAATCCCCTGTACTAGCTTTATATAATCCTAGGGATGAAACCGAATTGCATTGCGATGCGAGCGCATTAATGGCCTGCTTGTCGATCTCTGACACCGAAGACTGATTGATGCAGAGACCAAGCTCTTTTCTCCATCAAAACTAATCCATTATTCACAACCAACCATCCTCACAGTCAATTCCAAACACCCGAACATATAAGCAACTTAAGAAGTTCGAGAACGTGACCAAACCTGTGGCGTGCAAAGCACCTACATACAATGTTCACCACTACATTACAACAAGAGGTCAACAAGTTGCTGAAAGAGCTCGTCGTCTAGCAGGTGAGAAACTCCAAGCCGCAAAAACGGAATTCAATAACATGATGCAACAAGGAATCTGCAAACCATCCAAGAGTGAATGGGCAAGCGCTCTACATCTTGTACAAAAGAAGAACGGAGAATGGCGTGCCTGCGGTGATTATCGCCGTTTAAACAAAATCACCATTCCAAATCGCTACCCGATTCCCAATGTACGTGATTTCCCGTTCAATCTCCACGGATGCAAAATCTTTTCAACCCTTGACCTGGCTAGAGCGCACTACCAGATACCGGTGATTCGAGAAGACCGACCGAAAACAGCCGTCATCACACCGTTTGGCTTGTTCCAGATCAACGTGATGACCTTGGGTCTGTGCAACGCTGCACAATCATTCCTGCGACTGATGGATTCAATTTTGCGAGAGCTTGACTTCTGCCACGTTTATATAGATGACATTCTAATCGCATCTAAGAACCTTGAAGAACATGAACAGCATTTACGAATCGTTCTAGAGAAGCTCCACCAACACGGATTGTCCATTAACGTATCCAAGTGCAAATTTTGTCAACCGACTGTCGACTCCCTGGCTACACTATTAACGAATCGGGAATCAAACCACCTGAAGAGAAATTCGAGGCAATCCGTAACTATCCCAAACCGAAAACAGTTGCTGAACTGCGCAGGTTTTTGTGATCTTGGAATTTCTACAAACTAATCCAGTACTTCACAGAAGAAGCAACCACTTAAGTATCACCATATCAAAGAGGTAATAAAAAATCAAGAAATTGTTTTAAAATATTGTCCGTCAAAAAATCGGCCCTATCGAGGTAACCGCCGGAGCGGAATTTTCTCCGAATCGGAGACATTTTCCTCGTCACGGTGAAACGGACAAACTGAATTCTATACACAGCCTAAATAATAAGTAATCGATAAAAAACTGAAACTTCAAGGTACATTGATTGTGGTTGTCACAACCTCAATTTTGCTAGTTGCACTATCCCGCAGAATGTCTTGTTTCAGTAAAAAAAAAAAAAAAAAGGCGCTCGCCTTTGTTAAAATTAAATCTGAGTTAAAATTAAGTTCTTAAACGAATTTAGTGAAGTTCTACTCTTTGCACAGACACGACTTGAGGGTTTATCTTCGCTGAAGGCTTAAAACATCACAATGCTTCGCAAGTGAGTGTAACGACATGAAAAACAGCACTAGCTGCGACTTAGACTAAAGAGTTAAAGAATTTCCAGCTCAAATCGTGTCTATGCAAAGTATTTAATTGTAAAAATATTAAAATCAAGATTGATATTCAGCAAGCACCTGTTGTATCAGCATGGCCTTCTTCTTGATGAATAGATCCTTGGGTTTGTACAATGTTCGTCCACAATTGCTCACATCATCTGGCTTGGACGTTCCTTTGCGGATCGTCACTGTCTCGTTTAGTTTTGATGACTCTTTTGTCGCTGCAGACTTCTTTGGCACTTCGGGTTCGACTTTGGCCAGCCTCGGTTGACCCATATTCAGACGCCAATTGGTTTCCTCCTGCACACCGGAGGAGCTATCATTCAGATTTCTCCAATTGTTGCTTCTGCGACTGTTTCTTTTGCTACTTGATCCACAACTACTGCTGCTGGTTCCAGAATCATTCAAACTCTTCGAATTACTACCGTCCCGACTGTTTGATGTGTGTTTATTTTGGAACGTAGGCTGTTGGCTTGTAGGCTTTACACGTGTCCATCCTTTGACGTAACTTCCGTCCGAGGAATTTCGTTTCTCAGATGCTGTACTAAGCCCCGAATCCATCGGCTTGTATGCTACCCTCGATGGACTTGCTTTTTCATCTTCTCGGTCTTCAGACAACGACGTACTCTGAGTTTCAAGAGTTGACTCGAATATCGGTTGATAGATATGCACATCGTCCGAGAAATCCGAAGTCGTAGAATCCTCAGCGGTCAAATTATGAATATTATCGTCCAAATCAAACGACGGCTCCGATCTGGGCTTCAGTTCAAAATATTGGTCCGCCATGAAAATTGACATCTTCTTGTGGCCATTTTTCATGAAAATAACATCTTCGCTAACTGGCACAGTGGCAATTGTGCATCTTTCATCTGGCGGACGATCGATACTCTGTTCAAGACCCAATTTACGCATCAAGCTTATGGTTTCGACTTCCACTGATTGATTGTCTTCCCAGTCGTTTTGTGTTGGCAGTTCTCCCAGTGGTTTTGCATTTAGAATTTCATTCATTTTCGATATGATTTTCATTCTGTGCGGCGAAGTCCATCGGCCACTGGGTTCGAGAGCGTGTGGCGATTCGGATCGTAAATTTTCATTGTTGTTGTTTTTGCTAAATACCAAATCGTATTCGGGATTGAGGGCGAGTATTTCTTCTTCGAACGATGCAGTGGTAGCCATTTTGTTGAAGTCGCTTGGAAATGATGATCTTGCACTTGGCGCACTTGAAATGAAAGTAATGCAACTTGTTACTTAATTTGCTGAATCTGAAAAATTCAATTTATTAATACATTTTATAATTTTGAGCAAATTAATTAAATTTTGTACCTCTTTTGTGGGAAGTTCGGATTTACTTGATTAAGCTTGTTCTTTATGTTCACAATCAAGTCGTTCCTTGATTGAATATTTTACTATTGAACTATTAACATTTTGGTTTAAATTATACAAAATCAGAGAAGTAAATTTAATTTATAAAAGGACTCGGCCATTATATTAACGTATTCGCAAACGTTTTTAACAAAATTCGTAGATTGAATGAAGCCTTTTATTTGGGATTGCACTTTTGCTTTTGCAGTCCCGTTACATGCTTTTGGTTCTTTCACGTTTTCCAAATTCACAAAAGTAATTATCCACGTGACGTAATCACGTAATTACAAAATTATGGTAGATCACAATGACAATTCTAATTGCTTAAGGGCACATGTCTACTTTTTCAATTACAACTATAAGGGACCTTAGGCCGTATGCGCATCGCGTTAAAATTCTGGTAAAATTAAAACCCTAGTATAATTCTACTACTCTACGGCGGCGTCGAGTTTTGGACGATAAAGGCCTAGAGTGGAAGCAAAAGGAAGCTAGTGTCAGATCCGAACGAAATGCTCTCTTCCGAACTGTCATTTGCCCATAATGAACGAATGTGTACGGAAGTATCTTTCAGAATAAAACATGTGTTTTTCGTTTTCACTAGTTTGCAAATTTTGTTGGCAATACAACGAATAAACACTTTACAAGAAACAATTACTTAAAATCGACAACAAATCGACTTTTGCTGTTAAAACTTCTTCCGTAAAAGGCGCAAAATAGCGACCGAAAATTGACAAAACAGACCGCCATTTAGGGCACAATATAAATGAATTTCTTGCTCCCGCTCAGTAACGGACGGCTCCGTCCACGCTGTTCCGTTCACTTGAGTAAAAAGAGGGAAATTATACTGGGCACTTTCGAAAGAGACATTCTTCGACGGATTTTCGATCCCGTATTTGAGAATGGAGAAGAAGGTTCAACCGCGAACTGTACTAGCTGTACCAAGATGTAGATGTAGTCCAGAAAGCCTAGAAAACACGACTCATTGGCTCGGCCATATCGAGTTAATGGACGACAACGCTCCAGCCAAGAAAGTCTTCTCATCCAAGCCCCCAGGTTCGAGACGACAAGGAAGACCGAACCTACGTACAAGGATCAAGTGACTGCGGATATCAGAGGTCTTGGTTTTGGTGACTGAAGAGTGCATGCGAGGGACCGTTCCCGATGGAAGGCTGCAGTGGATTGGGAGCCGGTTAAGTAATAAGCTGTTTCCACTGAACGATAATCTGAGATTATCTCAAATCTACATGAAATCTATTCGAAATCACTAGATTTACCATACAAAATTTAATCATCTCGATTCAAGATTTCAAATTAATATACTTGATTTGGACTGTGCTGAACGGACTCATTTTCCAATTTCCAAGGAATCGGTGGAAGAAGGAGAGAAGAAAAGACAAAAAAAAGAAGAGACAAAAGGAGATCGGAAACTGACTTACGTTGTACCCTCCGGATACCGCAAATTTCATTTTACTGTAACTTCGTGTCTGTGAATAAATGAGAAAAAACAGCAACAAAAATGAGGTGGTAGGACCATATTTACTGTGATAGTATTGGTAAAAACACGCATACTATCGCAGTAACTATGGTCCACAGCTTGTAGGCATTGTAATTTTGACAGCTCTAATCTAACAAAATCCAGTGGAAACATTACTAGATTATTTTAAATCAAACTGGAAGATAATCTAGATTATCGTTCAGTGGAAACGTAATATAAGGCTGTGTGCGAATTGCGATAAAAAGGTGGCGCTACAGTCCGTCGTGGACTTAGGCATCAATCAACAGTTTCCGCCAGCCAGCTCGGCCCCAAACTGTCTCCAGTTTTGCACTCCAAGATGATTGAGGTCCTCTTCCACTTGTGTGTGCCACCTGAGTCACAGTCTTCCTCTCCTTCTACGCCCCTCGGGAATATTGTCGAAAGCTTTCCGGGCCGGGCATTGGTGTCCATCCGAGCCATCTGAGTCTCTGGACCTTGACCGTTCTGGCTGGGTCCACGTCGTTGTAAGACCCGTAAAGTTCGCTGTTGCATTTTCTTCTCTATTCCACATTAATGCACACGGGGCGGGCCGAAGATGACCCGAAGAACTTTCCTCTCAAGCCTAAGGCACATTCATCCGATTTTGTCAAAGCCCATGCTGGGATGATGAGGGTGTTATACAGTTTTACCTTAGTTGCTCGAGAGAGGGCTCTACCACTCAATTGTTTTCTTAGCCCAAAGAAACAGCGATTAGCAAGAGTTATTCTTCGTCTGATCTCGGCGCTGGTGTTATTACCCATATTTATAGCAGCCATACGCGGCCTCAAAATCGATGGAAAGCTGGTGGGTATCGATTTGGAGTTCATAGGTTTTTTCCAGGATCTGCCACAAAGTGAAAATTTGGTTTCCTGGTCCGCAGCCACATTGATAAGGACCAATCAGATTGTTGACGAAAGGCTTCAGATGTTCACATATTATGGCAGAGAGGATCTTATAGGCGATGTTAAGTAGGCTGATTCCTCTGTAGTTGGCGCAATTTAGAGGATCTCCCTTTTTCAAAATCGGGCAAACAATGCTGATTATCCATTCATCGGGCATGCATTCTTCCAACCATATCTTACAGATGGTTTGGTACTTGCTCCTATCTAGAATGTCACCTGCTGCTTTGAACAGCTCGGCAGCTAGACCATCGCCTCCAGCGGCTTTGTTGGATTTCAGCCATGATATTGACATTTTCACTTCTTCTAGTTGGTGTTCATGGAATTGTTGCTATCATCGTGTCCGATAAAAGGCTCCTGTTTGACGGTGATAAGCCATTTACTCACGACCTTATATTAATTATACGATCATCCTGCAATCGATTTGAGGTTCAAATGTTTAATGGAGGCTTAGCCCTGAACTACGTTAAAGTTACTTCTTTCGTTGATCCGTATTTCTAAAAGAATATTATAAAAGCAAAGTGTTATAACACCCTTAATCAAAGTCAACTGTGAATGGATCACAAACATGCTGTATTGTTTCACAGACTGCCCGCTTCAATTTTCCCAGCGCCGCAGTCAAGTAAATCAAAATGACAGTAGCTGTCAAAATTTTGACAACCAACTGAGGTCTTGTGATTTTTTTTGTGTTCTAGCCGTTTTTCAGCCGAGTGAATTCGTTCGATTGCCTCCGAAAAATATCTGTGAATTTAAATCCGTAATTTATTAAATAATCCTCTGTGATTTTTCATTTTTAAAAATGAGCGGTTTCCCGGGTACATTTGCCTTCGACGAATATGGCAGACCTTTCATCATTTTGCGCGACCAAGAGAACCAGAAGAGGATCACAGGCACCGATGCTATAAAGGTATCCATTTTTTTCTCGTCTAATTTGTGGCCACCAAGTTCTTTTTTGTTCGAGAAGGAAACGAAAAGTCCATTCGATTTGTTGTATGTCGAGCTGAGCTTGTCACAGAGCAATCAATTGACCGAAAATATCCCAGCAGATGTTTCTGTTTTTCCAAATAACTTTCCAAATTCAATGAAAAAACATCAACCAGAAATGGAGCCTTCTAAAGATTCGTCCTAGAAACGTTTTTGTTTCGTTAATTTCTTCCAAACATTCACAGAAATGTTTTTTTCAAACAATTTGTTTGCAACCGGTTTGAGGTTATGTTTTCGTTTTCGTGAGTCATTTCCCCGTCTGTTTCGATTTATTGATGTCTGGATTCGCCCACAGAAAGGCCTAGAACAATCTTCAACCATGTGCGAACAAAAGTAACCAAGACTCATGTTTTTCCAAGCAAATCTTCCTTCCGCTGAATTATAATCAACTTCAAACGAGAAAAGACATTTTCTGAACAATTTTTAATGGTCCCTGATTTCGTTTCCTTCACAGACTCACATCTTGGCTGCTCGCCAAATCGCATCGACCCTGAAAACGTCCCTTGGCCCAAAGGGTCTGGACAAGATCATGGTTAGTGCCGATGGTGATGTCACCGTGACCAATGACGGTGCCACCATTCTGAAATTGATGGAAGTCGAACATGAAATCGGCAAACTGATGGTCCAGCTCAGTCAATCGCAAGACGATGAAATCGGCGATGGAACAACCGGCGTAGTTGTACTAGCCGGAGCCTTGCTGGAACAAGCCGAAAGTCTCATCGACCGCGGCATCCATCCAATTCGTATTGCTGATGGTTTTGAATTGGCAGCGCAGTGCGCCGTCAAGCAATTGGAATCCATTGCCGAGCCGTTCCCAATTGACCCGAAGAACAAGGAACCCCTCATCCAGATCGCTATGACCACCTTGGGTTCGAAGATTGTCAACAAGTGTCATCGTCAAATGGCTGAAATGGCTGTCGATGCTGTCCTCAATGTGGCCGATATCGAAGCCAAGGATGTCAACTTTGAGTTGATCAAGATCGAGACTAAGGTCGGCGGACGGATGGAGGACTCGATGTTGGTTAAGGGTGTTGTCGTCGACAAGACCATGAGCCACGCCCAAATGCCCAAAGTGCTGAAGGATGTCAAGCTGGCCATCCTCACTTGTCCATTCGAACCACCAAAGCCAAAGACCAAGCATAAGTTGGATGTTACCTCCGCCGAGGACTACAAAGCGCTCAGGGCCTACGAAGCCGAGAAGTTCGCCGATATGGTGAAGAAGGTAAAGGACGCCGGCGCTACATTGGCCATCTGCCAGTGGGGCTTCGACGATGAGGCCAATCACTTGCTGTTGCAGCACAATCTTCCAGCTGTTCGTTGGGTGGGAGGACCTGAAATCGAATTAATTGCCATCGCTACTGGTGGACGCATTGTTCCACGTTTCGAGGAACTGTCGCCGGAGAAACTCGGCAAGGCGGGTCTTGTTAGAGAAATGTGTAAGTAATCAGTTTTATCGACTTGGAGGCTTTTCTAATGATCTTTTGCTTGACACAGCTTTTGGAACTTCCAAGGACAAGATGTTGGTGATTGAGGAATGCTTGAACTCCAAGGCCGTGACCATTTTCCTGCGTGGTGGCAACGAGATGATCATTGCCGAAGCTAAACGTTCCATCCACGACGCTATCTGCGTTGTTCGTTCGCTGATCAAGGTATGTCTGACATTCACAATTCCCGAAGACACCAATTAAAGACACTTTTATTCATTTGAAGGATTCCCGTATTGTTTACGGAGGTGGTGCTGCCGAAATCAGCTGCTCCCTGGCCGTTGCTAAGGAAGCCGATCAACTTTCAACATTGGAACAATACGCCTTCCGTTCGTTCGCCATCGCTCTGGAGAATATCCCATTGGCTTTGGCCGAAAACAGTGGTCTACACCCTATCGAGACCCTCTCCGAGTTGAAGGCACGCCAGGTTGCTGAGAAATTGCCCAGTCTTGGTGTCGATTGTATGCTGACTGGCGATTCGGACATGAAGAACCATCATGTTGTTGAGTCTCTGCATTCCAAGAAACAGCAACTTCTCTTGGCCACACAGTTGGTGAAGATGATTCTGAAGATTGACGATGTACGAACCAAACAGGACATGGAGTACTAATTGATCTTGCAAGCGCTGTTCTTGTGTGTTCTTCATTCTTTTTTGTGTTTTCGTTCATTCATTTTCAGCATTTATACAAAAAAATGTTTCATTAATCAGATCTGTGTTTCCTCTCACTCACACACTCACATTTTAAATTAAAAAAAAACTAATAAAAACCACTCTTGAAAAAGAACCGTTTTCTGTTTTGCAATGCTCAGGTTGTCCTTGCTTACTTGATGGTGACGCTACAGTCCAGGTCGGACCAGGGCTCATGCAACAAGAAAAGTCGAGATTTGTTCTTAATCTACTTCGTGATTAGCGTCAGTGGAATCAACATATTATCCCACTATCCCCTATAACAAATAGATTAGATTCCTGTGATTGGGATATACATACACAGATCAAATGCTTGTCAAACACGTGCAATTGTATTTGTGACAAAAATCACACATATGCTTGAACTCTTGAAGCAAAGTCAAAAACGCATACACCCGATCTATACGTGTAATTTTTTTCACAAACACAATTGAACGTACTTGGCAAGCATTTACTGTGTATGGTGTATATCCCGCTCTTTGTATATGGAACTAGCAGGTACTATCGAGATTGGTTTTCTGCTTGGTTTGACAGGAGAACACACATTACAAACTTATGTAAAAAAAAAATGGCTTTCTCGGCTTGTATCCAGTTGGCGCTACAGTCGAAAACCATTTCGATCATACCTGTTAAATTGATATACAAAGATCCCGCTTTAAACAAAAACAAAGTTCAAGATCAATCTTGATAAGACGTACTAATTGTTCCACATACAAAGCTGGCACTCTGGCAGTCAATGTATGGTAAGCCAATGGCCGACGTCTAGCGGAATGTTGAGAAAGTATTAGCGAAAACAAGAAACATTTAACAACCCTGATCTGCTTGCAGGTAAATTTCTTTTGACAGCTTGGTTTCCTATCTCTTTTTATCTCTGATCAACATCAAACTGCTCCTCTCATCATCATCTCATTTGATAAACGGGGAACAACAGTTTAATTTTTCATTGCCTTGCTGTTTGTTCAAAAATCAAAAATTCCTTACAAATACAAGATTACAAGTGTTCATTTTTTTACTCCCTTGTGCTTGTGCTTGCTTGCAGTTTATTTTATTTCGAAAAATCGAATCAAGAGAAAAGAACAAAAAAGTGCAGTGCATTCAAAGAACAGAAATTCATTTTGCCTAAGAATTGAGAGAACGTTCAAGTAATATTTATGTAAGTTCCATACATTTCTGGCCATTGCTTATTTCTTCTCATTTGAGTTTTTCTTAGGATGGAATCAATAGAATCTTCGACTGAAACTGAGACAATCTGCCTGTCCGATAACATTGCTAGAGTTATCTTCGAACAAATCTCGATCTTCTACCGAGAAAATGAATTCTTCGACACCGTCATCATGGCTGGAAACAAAGGCGATAAGGACCACTTAAGTATTTCAGCGCACCGAATGGTCCTTAGTGCATTGAGTCAATATTTCCGTGAAGCATACCGAGATGCTCAGACGGTCTTGATGAAAAACGTTTTGGAGTTTCCACAAATCAATCCTCAAATACTGAAATCGATAGTCGATTTTATGTATTCAGGAACAATTGAATTGGATGTGGATATAGTCGAAGGAATCTTATCTACTGCGATATTTCTTAAGATCAAAATACTAATTCAGTGTTGCTGTGAGTTCATTGAAAACAACATTAATCCTAGCAACTGTATGCTCTTTTTTCGAGTATCGCATCCATGGCCAGAGGAGCGCAGCTTGTGTAGGTTACAAGAAACGTGTATGCAGTTCATTTATTCGAACTTTGATGAGTTGTCAAAGGAAGACGAGTTTCTAATGCTGACCGAAAGGGAAATCAAAGACTTGCTTTCTTTCGAGAGTCGGCACAGTGATGTTGAAGAAACAGTGTTCATGTCTATTCTTGCATGGATTAATCATGATAAACACAATCGGGAACATTTGATTGTGGAACTTTTAAAAATGATTCGCTATCAGTTTCTCTCCATAAAATTCATAGCCGAGAACATGTCAGTTTGCAAAAGTCCCGAAAGCATTGAACTTATTTCCGTTTGGCTGAAATATCATGCGTCACCAGAAACTCGAAAAACCGATGTTGAGGTCTCAACGAAAACCCAAGTGCAATGTCCAGAATTCGATCCTCAAACCCAAAAATTGTTAAATGATTTCATGAGCTCTGGTGCAATTGAATTGAACATCGAGAACGTTGAAAGAATCTTACGTGCTGCAGTTTGTCGAAAACTTCAGCAGCTGATTGATGTTTGTTGTGGATTCGTTCAAGAAAACATTAATACGAGCAACTACTTGTCCTGGTTTCGACTGTCGACAGAGCTCAGTCTATCACAAATTAAAGAGAAGTCCGTGGATGTCATTTACATGAACTTTGAGCAAATGTCGAAGAATGAAGAATTTTTAATGTTGACTGAGATGGAAATTAAGAGCCTGCTATCTTACGAAAATCCATATACTGACTTTGAGGAAGAAGTTTTCAAGGCTGTTGTGGCGTGGGTCAACTATGATAAACCAAATCGAGAACATTTGACTGCGGATCTGTTGAGAATGATTCGTTTTCAGTACCTCTCTACCGAATTCAAAGCTGATAACAATTCGCTCATCACCGATTGGCGCAAATGTAATTCATTACCAGAAACAACCGATGAAGAAGAAATGTTTTTCAAGTCAAGGTTTGGAGGTTTATTATTTGTCAATATCGAGGAATTAAACATGATAGCAATTCATATGTATGACCGCAAGACAGATGCATGGCATAAAAAGATTCAAATACCTTTAAAAAAAAATATACGTCACTTCTCGACACTTGTGATCAATAATAAATTATTTGTAGTTGGAGGTTTTGATGAGGGTCATTACAGGGATGATATTGAGTGTTTTGACTTGTACACTCTCAAATGGATTTCCAGATCTCACATGCATAAAATGCGATATTATTGTCAACTGTCTGAATTAGATGGACAATTGTGTATTTACGGTGGATATACTCACTTTGACAGATTTGTAAACGAAATTGAATTGTACAATCCTACAACTGGTGAAATAATTGAATTATATCCACCATACCGTAGTGGGTATAACAAAATGTCTACTTGTAAAGGAGTATTATATCTTATTCATCTAAAGGAAGGAGTCTTGCAATTCTATGATTCCCGCACTCAGTACTGGACACAGATACGAATTCCAGGACAATCAATTTCCAATTTGGAAAATTTAGGCTTTGTCGCCGAGGAAAAATATCTTTATTTCCCTTACGGATATTCGGACAATGGTGTTATACGCTACGATTTAGAAAAAAAATCATGGAGCGGAGATTTTCCAAAAAACATTTTGTATGACACAAAAGCGATGATGGTAAACAGTAAAATTGTAATTTTAAGAGAACAGTCGAATGCGATGATATTTGAAGAGTACGATCCAAATACCAACACATGGAGAAAATTAAAGGAACTTTTAAGAATAAATTACATCATGTACAACTGTTGCAGTATAGGTTCTTACACTGCTTGACCACTTAAACGTTTGATTTTTGTTTTAAAAATTAATAAATTTTATTTCAAACATTGTTGAATTCGTATGCAAGATCTGTAAACAGTGGTTTCTTTTCATTACTTATGTACTTATGGTGGCGCTACAGTCCGGGTCGGCCAAGGTTTCATCCAACAAGCGTCTCCAGCAAGCTCGGTCCCTAGCCAGCTGTCTCCAGTTTCGCACTCTAAGTTGGTTCAGGTCCTCTACCACCTGTGCAATCTACCTGAGTCGCAGTCTTCCTTTTGTGCGACGTCCTTACGGATTGGATTCGAAGACTACGAGCCGGAGCATTATTTTCCATTCGCTCTACATGACCCAGCCATCTTAATTTTTCTGGCTAGGTCAGTGTCGCTGAACAGCTCATACAGATCTTGATTGAATCTTCGTCTCCATTCTCCATTTATGCATATAGGACCAAAAATAACTCGATGAATTTTTCTCTCAAAGCAGCCTAAAGCGTTTGCATCGGATGTTGTCATGTTCCATGTCTCTGCACCATACATTAGGACCGGGATGATGAGGGTTTTGTACAGTGACACTTTAGTTGCTCGAGAGAGGACTATCCTTCGTTTGATTTCAGCGCTGGTGTTGTTGTCTGAGTTCATAAATGATCCTAGGTAGACGAAGTCCTTAACTTCCTCGAAGTTAAATCTGTCTATGTTGACGTTTGCTCCCAGACGTCGATGTTGGTTGTCTTTTCTTGTTGACAGCATTAACTTGCCCTCGTAAACCGCTAGACCCATCTTCCTAGCCTCCGTCTCAAGACTCACAAACGCTCCACTGAAATCACCTGTTGTCCTTCCAATTATGTCAATGTGGTCTGCGTGTCCTAGTAGCTGGTAAGACTTTTGAAAGACGCTGGCATACGCGGCCTTGAAATCGATGAAAAGGTGGTAGGTATCGATTTGAAGTTCCTGGGTCTTCTCCAAGATCTGCCGTAGAGTGAATATTTGATCGATTGTGGACTTTTCGGGTCTGAAGCCACACTGACCTACTACTATGTTGACGAAAGACTTCAAACGTTCACACAGCACGGCAGACAAGATCTTGTAGGCGATGTTTAGGAGACTTATCTCCTTTCTTGAAGATCGGGAATACGATGCTGAGGTTCAATTCGTCGGGCATGCTTTCCTCTGACCAAATTTTGCAGATGAGCTGGTGCATGCTCCTAACCAAATCATCTCCAGCTGCTTTGTACAGTTCGGCGGCTAAACCGTCTGCTACAACGGCTTTGTTGGACTTAAGTTTAGATATCGCTATCTTCACTTCGTCAATGTAGGGTGGGTGGAAAGGGAATTGGTGGACTGCTTCACCCAAATTGAATGGTTCTGTATGGATGGCGGAATTTTGCTCGTCATCACCATGTGACTGTGGTTTCACTACGATGTTCCCATGATGGTCTCTACAGTCTCGGTTCGGGGTGTATAAACTCTGGTGGTTTGTTTTACCTTTTTGTAAAACTTTCGAACCGCGTTTTCTCCTCGATTTTTTCCTTATGAGAAGTTTGTGCTCCTCCCTCCTTTTCTACTTGTAGAGCTCAGAAGCTGCTCGTGTCCTTCTTGACAGCACCGCTTTGTACGTCTTATTTAGCTGGATGTGCTCGCCGGAACTCATCGTCAAACCAGGAGTTTCGTTGTGGTGGCATCTTTGATGGCTGCTTGACAGTGTTGCCACTTGCTCTCTACATTTTGTGATGGCAGCAAAGGACAAAGGAGATTTTCGGATACACGATCGGAAAAGGATCTAGCAATCTCTTGCGATTGTTGCCGTTTGACGTCGAATTTTCTCCTAGCATTTTCACGTGTTGGTCTTGATCGGGACATCCACATTCGTACCTTGGCTACAACAAGGTAGTGATCCGCGAAGTCGATTAGCCTAAATCCGTTATCGGAGTTGGTGTCGTGTAGGCTACATTTAATGTCATAGGTGGAGCTCATCGGACTTGTCGAGAAGCTCGTAGAATTTCATTTTGGTGTCTTCATCCTTTTCCTCAGTGGGGGCGTGAGCGCAGATTAGGCTCATGTTGGTGAATTTAGCCTTGAAGCGGATTGTCGTGATACGCTCATTCACTGAGTTGAAACTCAAGACATTCCTCCTGAGTCGAGTCCCAACTACAAATCCACATCCAAATATAGACGCTGATTTTGTTCCCGGTAGCAGTCGCCGTAGTAGATATCACAGTTATCAAGGGGCACGGTAGTGCCCAGCCAAGTTCTCTAGCAACTTTGGCACTACACCCTTATTTACAGGAAACAACTCAGGGCATTTTCCACCCCCCCACTAACTTCTATACCAAAGAAGCCAAAAGTTTCAAACTAATATTATTTGTTAAGCTAGTCAAGAAGAAGCACCTCAGTAAATTTCAGATATTTAGCATAAGTAGTTTCTAAGATACAATGTTCCAAAAATCACGAAAACCGTAACTGACTGACTGACTGATTCACTGATTCACTCACTGACAGATCATCAAAATTATGAAGCACTTCCCGTTGCCCTATAAACTTGAAATTTGGCACAGTGATAGGTCATGTGGTACATACAAAGGAAAAAATCGAAAATTTGAAATTTTTCAATCAGGGGGCGTGGTAGCCGCCTACTTTTACATTATTAGTATTAATTATATGGAGCACTTTGGAGTACAGTAGAATTATGAAATTTGGCATACAAGTACAACGAGCAATAGAAATATGAAATTTATGATTTTCAACTGAGGGGGAGTGGTACCCACCCATTTAAGAATAAATTTTATAAAATATATGGGGCACCTCTGGTCATCATAGAATATTTTAATTTGGCAAACTAGCAATTCTGCCAGTCAATATAAAGAAATAAAATTAATATTTAGTCTGCCTTGCACAAGAGCCAAGGTCTCAGTCGTAAAAATGGTCTGATGGATATCGGATCATCCTTATTTTGTTGTGGTCAAGCTTATGTAGCATTATCAAGAGTGAGAACCCTTAATTGTGTGCACTTAATTAATTTTGACTCAAGTGAAATAAAAGCACAAGAAAGTGCTATTTTAGAAAATAATAGACTCAGAAGTCCTTAAAAATAAATAAATAGAGAGGCGCGACAGCTCTTGAAGAGCCAAGGCCTAAGTGGCTTACTCTCATCAACAATTCTCTGAGTGAGTGTGAAGAATTGAGGGGACCTACAATTTAACGCCGAATCCGAACGGCAAAGTTGAGAAGCACTTTTTCATGACAGATTGATACTCTTGGAAGATTTGTCAGGTCTTCCCAAGAGACAGTACCTGCGAAAGATGAAATAAAAACTTTATGGGCCTGAGTAGGACTCGAACCAACGACGTTCTGCTTAGCAGCCAACGCACTTACCAACTAAGCTACGGGCAACTCAGAACTCAGAAGTCTTTATAGGCCTGATTTATGCTCACTCCAATTTAAGAAAACGCGTGTTCAAAAAATAGGTGACCGAGAGTGGGCCATTCGACCTTCAGTAAATTTTTCCCAAGAAGTACATCCTTCTCACAAAAAAAAAAAAAACAGATAAAGTGCAAATCAACCGTACCTGCCAAAAGAAAAAATATGAAAAGAATAGCTAAAACAAAATAAAATTTTATTTCAATTCATTCTTATAGGGCCAGTTGTACAAATTGAGGGTTAACCCACGGATCAGCTGAACTCGAGTTAACTCTTGAACCAGGTTCAACTTTGAATGGGTTGTACAGTTGTGGATCAAAAGAGAGTCAGCTGAACCGCAGTTCAGATCTATTTACATGAAAATTTAAATATATATATAACTAATGTCACCGTCAGTTGTCAAATCAAATTGTTTTTCTGCGGTTTAGTATCTGCTTACGAAAATTAAAAGAAATTATTTAATTACAAATAAAATAAAGTCCAAAAGTAACAAGAAAAGAAACATAAAAAACCCCAAGTTCAATCAAAAGAGTTCAAATCCTGGAGAAAAAGCGCTATCCAACCCTTTCGAGGTGCATGTCAATAAAGCAAAATTCAATATACTTGGTCGAATTTGTCAGCACGACAAGGGTCTGCCCGGTGTATCACGGAGTAAGACCTTGCAAAAACGGAAACAAACACTCGGCAAAGAATTTGGAATAAAACACAAGAGCAACGAGATAAGAGATTTCCGAATCGGAAGGCAGGCTCAAGAATTTGACAATGAACTTCTCAATGCTCGTTTCGTAGCTGAACAAACATCTGAGATGGAGAAATCAAACCAAGTCGATTTAAGGGAAGACGAAGTCCTTACCCATCAGGGACAAGCCATTAAAGAAATTGAAGAATTTCGCAATAGTGAATCTGACGACGATTCTGAGTTTGACGACAAATTTTATAAACATATGACTGAGACTACGCACTTTGTTGTAGATCATCGCCAGAACCGGAAAACTGCGCTGGAAGAGATGATTGCACAGGCAAAAATCCATAAAACCGAGTCCGCAAAAGATAAACATGAAACTAATGAATTGACTGCAAAACTTGATAACAGCTACAAGCAGCTTATGGGTGAATTAACCAACTCAAAACCTATACGTAGCCAGAGGGATGATTATTATTTGATTTTACGTGAAATGGTTTTTGAGCCTCGCGGTGCTGTTAGTGACCGACTGAATACAGATCAAGAGTTGGCAGATATGGAAAAAGAACGACTAGAAAAGTTGAATAGTGAAAAACTACGGTCGAATCATGACTATTGTTTATATACAAGATTTGATAAAGAATATACGTTGACGACTTTCTCATAGTTCGAAAGAAAACTTCATGAATAGAGAAATTAAAAATGGAACTTTCATCTCGATTTGAAATGTTAAGATTCTTTCTGGGTATGAAAATTGGTAATGCTGAAAATAATCTGAACATATCACAAGAATCAAGTATCGATAAAATTCTTAAAAAGTTTGGTATGATGGATTGTAACCCTGTAAAGAGTCCAATGGAAAAAGGCTTGCAACTTCAAGTAAATAAAAACAGTAAGCAATTTAACGAACCATATCGTGAACTTCTTGGAAGTATTATGTATGTGATGTTATGCTCAAGACCAGATTTATCTTATGCAATAAGTTTCATGGGACGATACCAACAGAACCCTTCTGAGTTACATTGGCAACACCTCAAAAGAATAGTACGCTATTTAAAAGGTACGAAGAACTTGAAACTTAACTTCAGTTGTGATGGAGATCAACCACTATTTGCTGACTCTGAATGGGCTTCAGACATTGTTGATAGGGAGTCAGTTAGTGGCTACGTGTTCAAAGTTTTTGGAAATACAGTTTCGTGGTGCAGCAAGAAACAGAATACTGTAGCAACTTCTTCAAGCGAAGCTGAATATATAGCTTTAAGTTTAGCTACAGCAGAAGGTATATGATTGAGAGGACTATTGCAGGATTTGTGTGAAACAATAGATGAACCAACTTGCATCTTTGAAGACAACAGAGGTTGTATTGGGATGGCTCATAATTTGGAAAGCAAACGAGCTAAGCACATCGATATTAAACATCACTTTGTAAGAGATAACATTGCAAAAGGATTAATAAAAGTCAAACCAATCGGAACAAAAGATCAACAAGCCGACATCTTTACCAAAGCAATGGATAGTGTTCAATTCTTGAATTTACGAACGAAATTAAATTTGATCACATAACGAGATTCGATTGAGAGAGGGATGTTGAATACTCAAGCAAATGTAAATACTCAAGCTTAATTTTTATTGTTTTCATTCTGATTCCTAACTTTGTACGATCAACATCTACAAATAAATTCTTATTTACTTCGAAGTCATTTGTACATACCGTGAGTCACAAAAGTAATGGCGTTTTTAATTGGCAATCCGGAATTGTTCCTCTATTCGGAATCCCAATTGAACAGTTTTTTCTTATTCCAAAGAATCTGAAGTTTGGTGAGAACGTATTGGTTGAGTATTACATATGTGTATTCGCGGCAAATTTCATTTTGTTTTTGTGCTGCAAACATTTATGAATGTGTGAGTGATTCTGCTTCTGATTCTATTTCTGTACGAACCAAACAGGACATGAAGTACTAATTGATCTTGCAAGCGCTGTTCTTGTGTGTTCTTCATTCTTTTTGTGTTTTCGTTCATTCATTTTCAGCATTTATACAAAAAAATGTTTCATTAATCAGATCTGTGTTTCCTCTCACTCACACACTCACATTTTAAATAAAAAAAAATAAGAAAAACTAATAGAAACCACTCTTGAAAAAGAACCGTTTTCTGTTTTGCAATGCTCAGGTTGTCCTTGCTTACTTGATGGTGACGCTACAGTCCAGGACGGACCAGGGGCCTGATTATGGGATTCGCAGTGGATCGTTTTCAATTCGAATTTTCAAATTCGACTCGCTTCGTATTTCCTTATTAACGTATTCGCGGTGGAGCGAAAATCAGTGATTTGACGCTTTTGACTTTTTCGTCCAATATTCCAGTGATTTGAATAAACACTCTTTCGCCTGTGAATCCGCCTAAGAAAAGCTGTCGGATTTCAACTCTCCGGAAACATTATGACATTTCAAATTCGCCTTCGAATTCGTTAATTGGTCGAATTCAAATCGAAGAAGGCAAAAGCGAAAGCAATAATTGAAAAATGTCAAACTCGCTAGCAAAACGATCCGCCGCGAGTCCCATAATCAGGCCCCAGGGCATCATGCAACAAGAAAAGTCGAGATTTGTTCTTAATCTACTTCGTGATTAGCGTCAGTGGAATCAACATATTATCCCACTATCCCGTATAACAAATAGATTAGATTCCTGTGATTGGGATATACATACACAGATCAAATGCTTGTATTTGTGACAAAAATCACACATATGCTTGAACTCTTGAAGCAAAGTCAAAAACGCATACCCCCGATCTATACGTGTAATTTTTTTTCACAAATACAATTGAACGTGCTTGGCAAGCATTTACTGTGTATGGTGTATATCCCGCTCTTTGTATATAGAACTACCAGGTACTATCAAGATTGGTTTTCTGCTTGGTTTGACATGAGAGCACACATTACAAACTTATGTAAAAAAATGGCTTTCTCGGCTTGTAACCAGTTGGCGCTACAGTCGAATACCATTTCGATCATACCTGTTAAATTGATAAACAAAGATCCCGCTTTAAACAAAAACAAAGCTCAAGATCAATCTTGATAATACGTACTAATTGTTCCACATACAAAGCTGGCACTCTGGCAGTCAATGTATAGTAAGCCAATGGCCGACGTCTAGCGGAAAGTTGAGAAAGTATTAGCGAAAACAAGAAACATTTAACAACCCTGACCTGCTTGCAGGTTAAATTTCTTTTGACAGCTTGGTTTCCTATCTCCTTTTATCTCTGATCAAACTGCTCCTCTCATCAGTTTTGATAAACGGGGAACAACAGTTTAATTTTTTCATTGCCTTGCTGCTTGTTCAAAAATCAAAAATTCCTTACAAGGTTACAGTGTTCATTTTTTTACTCCCTTGTGCTTGTGCTTGCTTGCAGTTTATTTTATTTCGAAAAATCGAATCAAGAGAAAAGAACAAAAAAGTGCAGTGCATTCAAAGAACAGAAATTCATTTTGCCTAAGAATTGAGAGAACGTTCAAGTAATATTTATGTAAGTTCCATACATTTCTGGCCATTGCTTATTTCTTCTCATTTGAGTTTTTCTTAGGATGGAATCAATAGAATCTTCGACTGAAACTGAGACAATCTGCCTGTCCGATAACATTGCTAGAGTTATCTTCGAACAAATCTCGATCTTCTACCGAGAAAATGAATTCTTCGACACCGTCATCATGGCTGGAAACAAAGGCGATAAGGACCACTTAAGTATTTCAGCGCACCGAATGGTCCTTAGTGCATTGAGTCAATATTTCCGTGAAGCATACCGAGATGCTCAGACGGTCTTGATGAAAAACGTTTTGGAGTTTCCACAAATCAATCCTCAAATACTGAAATCGATAGTCGATTTTATGTATTCAGGAACAATTGAATTGGATGTGGATATAGTCGAAGGAATCTTATCTACTGCGATATTTCTTAAGATCAAAATACTAATTCAGTGTTGCTGTGAGTTCATTGAAAACAACATTAATCCTAGCAACTGTATGCTCTTTTTTCGAGTATCGCATCCATGGCCAGAGGAGCGCAGCTTGTGTAGGTTACAAGAAACGTGTATGCAGTTCATTTATTCGAACTTTGATGAGTTGTCAAAGGAAGACGAGTTTCTAATGCTGACCGAAAGGGAAATCAAAGACTTGCTTTCTTTCGAGAGTCGGCACAGTGACAATGAAGAAGCAGTGTTCATGTCTATTCTTGCATGGATTAATCATGATAAACAAAATCGGGAACATTTGATTGTGGAACTTTTAAAAATGATTCACTATCAGTTTCTCTCCATTAAATTCATAGCCGAGAACATGTCAGTTTGCAAAAGTCCCGAAAGCATTGAACTTATTTCCGTTTGGCTGAAATATCATGCGTCGCCAGAAACTCGAACAACCGATGTTGAGGTCTCAACGAAAAACCAAGTGCAACGTCCAGAATTCGATCCTCAAACCCAAAAATTGTTAAATGATTTCTGGAACTCTGGCTCAATTGAATTGAACATCGAGAACGTTGAAGGAATCTTACGTGCTGCAGCTTTTCGAAAACAGAAACACTTGATTGAAGTTTGTTGTGAATTCGTCCAAAAACACATTAATACGAGCAACTACCTGTCCTGGTTTCGACTGTCGACCGAGCTTAGTCTACCACAAATTAAAGAAAAGTCCATGGATGTCTTTTACATGAACTTCGAGCAAATGTGGAAAGATGAAGCATTTTTAATGTTGACTGAGATGGAAATTAAGAGCCTGCTATCTTACGAAAATCCATATACTGACTTTGAGGAAGAGGTTTTCAAGGCTATTTGTGCGTGGGTCAATTATGACAAACCAAATCGGGAACATTTGACTGGGGATCTGTTGAAAATGATTCGTTTTCAATACCTCTCTACCGAATTCAAAGCTGATAACAATTCGCTCATCACCGATTGGCTCAAATGTAATTCATTACCAGAAACATCCGATCAAGAGGATATGTTTTTCAAGTCAAGGTTTGGAGGCTTATTATTTGTGGAAGTGGATATCGAGGAATCAACCACGATAGCAATAATTCATATGTATGACCTCAAGACAAATGCATGGCATAAAAAGATTCAAATACCTTTAGAAAAAAAAATATATCACTTCTCGACACTTGTGATCAATAATAAATTATTTTTAGTTGGAGGTATGGAAGAGGACTCTCGTGTAAGGAATGATATTGAGTGTTTTGACTTGTACACTCTCAAATGGATTTCCAAATCTTATATGCGTAAAAAGCGATATTCTTGTGAACTGTCTGAATTAGATGGACAATTGTGTATTTACGGTGGATATACTCACTTTGACAGATTTGTAAACGAAATTGAATTGTACAATCCTACAACTGGTGAAATAATTGAATTATATCCACCATACCGTAGTGGGTATAACAAAATGTCTACTTGTAAAGGAGTATTATATCTTATTCATCTAAAGGAAGGAGTCTTGCAATTCTATGATTCCCGCACTCAGTACTGGACACAGATACGAATTCCAGGACAATCAATTTCCAATTTGGAAAATTTAGGCTTTGTCGCCGAGGAAAAATATCTTTATTTCCCTTACGGATATTCGGACAATGGTGTTATACGCTACGATTTAGAAGAAAAATCATGGAACGGTGATTTTGAAGACAACATATCTCATTACATAAGAGCGATGATGGTAAACAATAAAATTGTAATTTTTAGAAATCTTGATGATAGTGAGACGGTGATATTTGAAGAGTACGATCCAAATACCAACACATTTAGAAAATTGAAGGATCTTTTCAGAATAAAATGTGAATATTACGTATTCGACTCTTGCAGTATAGGTTCTTACACTGCTTGACCACTTAAACGTTTAATTTTTGTTTTAAAAAATAATAAATTTTATTCCAAACATTGTTAAATTCGTATGCAAGATCTGTAAACATTGTTTCCAATAAATTTGTTTCTTTTCATTATTTACTTATGGTGGCGTCTTCAGCAAGTTCGGTCCCTAGCCAGCTGTCTCCAGTTTCGCACGCTAAGTTGGTTTAGGTCCTCTACCACCTGTGCACTCTACCTGAGTCGCAGTCTTCCTTTTGTGCGACGTCCTTACGGATTGGATTCGAAGACTACGAGCCGGAGCATTATTTTCCATTCGCTCTACATGACCCAGCCATCTTAATTTTTCTGGCTAGGTCAGTGTCGCTATGAATCTCTTGGTTGAATCTTCGTCTCCATTCGCCATTTATGCAGACGGGACCAAAAATAACTCGAAGAATTTTTCTCTCAAAGCAGCCTAAAGCGTTTGCATCGGATGTTGCCATGGTCCGTGTCTCTGCACCATACATTAGGACCGGGATGATGAGGGTTTTGTACAGTGACACTTTAGTTGCTCTAGAGAGGACTATCCTTCGTTTGATTTCAGCGCTGGTATTGTTGTCTGAGTTCATAGCGGATCCTAGGAACTCATCGTCAAACCAGGAGTTTCGTTGTGGTGGCATCTCTGATGGCTGCTTGACAGTGTTGCCACTGGTTCTCTACATTTTGTGATGGCAACAAAGGCCTTCTGAGGAGATTCTCGGAAACACGATCGGAAAAGGATCTAGCAATCTCTTGCGATTGTAACCGTTTGACGTCGAATTTTCTCCTAACATTTTCACGTGTTGGCTTGATCGGGATATCCACTTTCGTACCTTGGCTACAACAAGGTAGTGATCTGCGAAGTCGATTAGCCTAAATCCGTTATCGGAGTTGGTGTCGTGTAGGCTACATTTAATGTCATAGCTGGAGCTCGTCGAGAAGCTCGTAGAACTTGTTTTTGGTGTCTTCATCATTTTCCTCAGTGGGGGCGTGAGCGCTGATTAGGCTCATGTTGATGAATTTAGCCTTGATGCTTGATCCTGAGTCGAGTCTTAATTAAAAATCCACATCCAAATAGACGCTGATTTTGTTCCCGGTAGCAGTCGCCGTAGTAGATATCACAGTTTATTTTGCGTAGGAGCGTAGGCCCGGACCATCCCATCGCATTTCTTGGATGGCAGTTATATCTGCTTTATAGCAGTCAAGGACTTCCGCTAGTTGTTTGGCTACACGTGGTCTGTTAAGGGACCTAACATTCCAAGGACAAAACCGAAATTCGTTGTCCTTAAATCGTTTGCGTGGGTCGTCCTCATTAGTCCGAGGCTTTTTGGTGGTTTGAAACAATCACTTCTTTTTGTGGTCGGGCAGTCACCCCGACACACTACGCCCAAACTGGAGGGCAAGGCCTTTAGTTTAACTCTAAGACGAAGAGCCGGCGAAACCACCCCTTATAGGCCCGGGCTGCGATATGTCGTAGTAGCCCTATAAGGTGTTCTCTAAGTGACTCTAACTGTAGTTGCCACCGTTGATTCCATCTTGGGAGTTCTTCTGCTGCCGCCTGTTGAAAAGGAGGCATGCCTTAGTGGACGCATACCTCCTCCCCCTCTCTCTCGTTGCTGCCGCCGAACCCAATCTTCGGTTGAGGTACTAGGCCCTCGATGTTCACCGCGGGGAGGTGGAGAGTAGGAGTTAATAGACAGAGGTTGCTGTGGATGCTTGTTTCCTCTTGAATGCACTGTGTCTACCCTTCGAACATCGTTTGTACCCCAATAAAACTTCATCTTGGCATCAAATACTCTTCATCTTTGTTCAGAGTGTCTGTCCCAATCTTGACCCTACGAAAAGGCAAAACAAACAAAAATGGAGCAGACAAGGGTGGGATTTTTATTGCAGTTGACTATATATTGCACCATTCCTTCACTGGAAGAAATAATATTGATTCAATTGTACTAATTTTTGTTCGTAAATTCCTTTCCTGAACATCAAACTTTCCTGCCGTTTATCTTCGCCAATTGTTTTCGTTTGATAAGATCGAAGAACAGTAGCCCCGCAGCTCGTTCAATCGTCTCGGGCGGCACTTGGAACACTTCCAGTGGAGTGTCGTTGCTGATTTCCTTGTTTGGCATTACATAAGCTTCCATTTCCAATTGCTTATCGGTCGTCTCTGCGACAACGACCTTATAGAAATGTGTCGGCACTGCCACATTATTGGCTCCAATCACCTGGTACTTGACGTACATTTTTCCGTCATCCTCCTTGTGGGGTAAATATAGTGGCCCGGTGCAAACATAAACATTGGGATGTGTTTTCGTCAGTTTTCGAACATAGGACTCCAGTCGATTCCAAGAATCTCGATTAAAACCCGCTCCCACCTGAGGAGCCATGTTTGTCAAATAGAACGTATCGTCACAGTGCTTTTGTTGTAATCGATGATTGCCAGCGGCTGCTAGGTGACCTCTGTCAAAGCCAGATTTTCGATAGTCGGTATTCTGAGACCGAAAAAAGGGAAGAATACTCTCGTCTGGTCGAAATTCGCACTTTGCACGGTCGACAGCATCATTTGGTTGAACAGATGCGGCCGTAAGATGCTCGAACACCCAATGAGCAACTCGATTTCGTCGATCATAAGAGAGAACATAATCAGAATAGGAACGAACATGGTCCAGGCTGGGGAAGCCATATTTCATTATCTGTGATATACGACTAGGAATGGCGGTTAGACTTCCTTCAGATTCAGCTGCAGGCACTGGAACGGCGGCGGACACTGTTCCGAAGATCGGCAGGCCTGGACCCATGTTCTGTAACTTAGGTGATAACTTATCCAAGTGATAAAAATGAAACAAAAAATTCCCTCTTTTATCACATTTCCTTAAAATAGGGTTTCTGTAACTGAGAGTGATAACTTAAAAATTCCAATGGAAAGTCCAGTGGAATGTGATAATTTTGACATTGGAAATTTGTTTACCTCATCATTTTGTTTATTTTTCAGTATTTTTTTTTTTTTTGATAATTTCAATCAACTGTGCATTTTACAAATCGAAGCAGGCAATTTCTCTTTTATCAAAACTTTGTTTTGTATTTATTTTATTTGTTGCGTCTGTTTGACATTTCCATTTTAATTTTACAACCCGCCCGAAAGTCGAGTCAAACATCATTTTCTACATGGATATTTTTCTTTTTGTTATCTCGGTTAATTAAAGTGGAAGATTTCATATAAAATCCGACAAAATTCATTACAAATTCAATTGCAAAACAAACCATAACTACTATATTACAATATGCCACTCAAATAAGACATTAGACGCCTTACATGTTACATCGCGTTCCGATCGTGTTAACACTCTGCGACTGACGTGGTAGTCTGACAGACACCACCAAACATAAAATCACACACAATTAATCCGTCTTCGAGTGCAGTCGCATTTTCGCTTTGCTCCCAACTTTTTTAATTTCAATTTAATTGTGCCTACCGTCCCTTCTGCTGCCCAATAATAAATACTTTTTTTTCTACTTCTGCTGACCCGGAGTATTACTACACTTATGTATAGTGACCTACTAGCCAACTTCAAACATTTACCTTAAAAGAAAAAAAAAAAGAAAAATCAACAAAACAAAACAATTATAAGCAAAATTGACCTAGCCCACTAAACAAACTTTATTTTTTGCTGACCTTTTCTTTCTTTTTCATAAAAATATCGATCCCCGATATAATGATAGCGGTCCAATGCATAAAAGAATCCCTCTCCAAAGAAAACGTGAATCTAAAAAATCATTTGCAATCTCTGTCTAAAAAGGTTGACTTGTTATCTAGCAGTGTTGAGGAATCTAACACTCAATCTGTCCAAGCATCATCTGAAAGTGAATCTATAATTAAATCCCTACAAACTCAACTGAAATCTCTCCATCCTCCTCGCGACCGTGACATTATCGCTGCTTTAAATTCCCTCCGTTCGGACATTGTCCATAAATTAAACACACTCAACTTAGCCACTACCGAAATGCAGAATTTATTGACAACTAAAATAAGTCAAATCAAATCTGACATGGATGTCCACCTCCAAAGTTCATCGTCCCACGTACCCTCTCACCCGAGTGATCAAGTACTATCTAATTTATTTAATGAAATCGAAAATATTAACTACACGATAGCTGTCGGTGTTCGAAACCACGAAATCAATTCCCTTAATGTTCAAAGGGAATTAGACTCTTTTAAAGCACAATCTCGACGCATTGAGTCACTTCTCAATGACGACAAACAACAAAAATCGTCGCGTGTGCATAATTATATTTCGATTATGGATGAAATCGTGTCTGCTGACGCAACTCCTCCCGCTATTCGCTCTACCATAGTGAACCAAGCCCCAGCTTTATCGGAGAAAGCTATTGACTCCGTTGTCGCGAACCCTACCCCAGCTATCAATCTGCCGCCTACCTCCCCTCCCGAAACTCGCATTAATAAATTCGGTACTTCGTGGACCTTGAAGGAATGGAACCAAAGGTTAAATAAGCTAAAAAAACCGAACAAATCATCATTCTTCTTAACCAACACCCCTATAAATGCCAGTTCTGCATGGGTCCAATCGTTCTTTTTAAAGAACTATTCCATTCCGGATGTGGATTGTCATCGACTTGCCCACAAAAAATTTAAAGTTTCGATACCAATCAACTATGATTGGCTTATCATAGTCTCTCTGAGACAATGTTCATAGTGTCTCCTAGACCACACGTCAGTAAAATTGTTTGGTTGAGGTTAGGTTGTTGTTTTTTTTTAGATGGCTCACTCAAATAACAACAAAGAGTCCACATAAAACTAAAAGGAACACTGTATATTGTTGCTGTGCTTGCTTGAAAGCAGTCTTTCTGCAATGCTCAAGGTTAAACTGTGAAGACTGCCAAAAAAGTTTATGATTTTTCTTTTCAATATAATTTTTTTTTAAACCGATGAATTGATCTCTTTTTTTCATTTTTAAGTACCGTAACTTTTAATTTTGATAAATTAATAATTTTAATGAAGAAAATATTTATGTGGATTTTTTTAATTTATTTTTTCTAATCGTTAGTTTTTGAAGAGCTATTTATGCTGTGTCAATAAAATTTGTTAAACCTTACATATGTATTTGTATTTAACATATATATGAGTAATTAAAAATAGTTATGGATAGTCTGAGCTTTAAAATAAAATTGTTAAGGATATCAATATGAGACAAGTTTTTGAGATACAAGCTGTCCAAATGGTGTCTAGTGGATTACCAGGTCAGTGGAATTGTAACAAAAAAGTCACGTCAGTCGCAGAGGGTTAAATGTGTTGATTTGATATTATGTTTATGTATATACATCCAGCCGAACCATGGATGTTGTGTGCCTATACAATGACCACGAACACATCATGAATTATGAAAACAAACAATTGGTCAAATATTTCGAAGCTTGTGATGTATCGTTTGCGTTCGGGACGATTTGAGGCTCGCAAAATATGGCTTATCACGGGTTCCGATGATGTGCAAATCAGGATATTCAACTGTTACACTGGAGAAGGTGCATTCTTTTGAAGCGCATTCGGATGAAATCCTGCTAATGCTTAATTGAATTGGAATTGGTTATCTAGATGACATGTTGATACAACTCCGGAATTGGGATAATTCAAAATTGCAAAACAAAGAAAAACCGTACCTACAATATGCTAACCAAATTAGACATTAAAAAATCGCCTTACATCGCGTTCCGATTGTTGTGTTGATATAGATCCAGCCGAACCGTGGATGTTGTGTGCCCTATACAATGGGAATGGCCACGAACACATCATGAATTATGAAAACAAACAATTGGACAAAGATTTCGAAGTTTGTGCGTTCGGAACAATTAATGGCTCGCAAGAATTGTCAAGAAAAGTCAAAACATCTTCCCTGCTTCTTGTTCTTCAAAGATTATTTTATTGAAATAATGTTGAAAATAATATCTATATATATAAAAATGAATGTTTGTTTGTATATTACCTATAGACTCATAAACTATACATTTGATCATGTAATAATCTTTAGAAAAGTTGTTGTGCATAAACCCGGGATGGTTCCTGAGTTGGAAAAACTAATTTTTATTGAATTACGTGCGAGAACAACGCAAATAAAAATTGGGTACCTGTAAATTGTTATCGATAATTTCGTTGATTTATCGATATTTTCGCAAATAAAAATTTGGACTAGAAAATTTCAAAATGGGTTTTCGAATGGAAAATATAAAGTATAAAGAAAAACTCGGACAACTCATTGGTTTTCAAAGAGAAAATTGCATATTATTGCAGGTGCATTGGTTTTCAAATGGAAAACTGTAAAATTTTAAAGTGGGTTTTCGAATGGAAAATATAAAGTTCTTGATGAAAAACTCGGACAACTCATTGGTTTTCAAAGGGAAAATTGCATATTAATACCAACAGCTGAAAATTCATTGTACCTTCCCAGAAACCTCCGGGAGTTTCATTTAATTCTTCAATTCAAGGCAGGACGACGTCTGCCGGGTCAGCTAGTAACAAAATAAAATAAAATTTGAAACTTTGTTTTTCCAATTACTTGTTTCAAAATTCTATACTGCCAGTCTCGTGTTCTAATTGGTCTCAGGTTCGTTTCCATGAAATTCGTCCACAAACTTGCGGTCGACTTTGAAACGTGGATCAAAGGGCACCCTCGTAGGTATCACGGCAGTCTTTTGAGATCGAGTTATTCTCGTCGTCCGATTCATCCTCAAACAGTTGCTTGCCATTTGCAGATGATGTCGGCGGTGGTAGTGTTTCTATTTCTTCATTACTATTGAAGAAAATTTGTTTGTTTTTCAAAGGGAATGTAATTTGGTTTCATTTAGTCGTCTTACCACAGATGCTAGAGCCCTTTGAATGAGCGCCTTCTGGAGGTAAAGCTTCTTTTTCTGGTTGACTAATTCCTTACGCTTTTTGTCGGAATCAAGGCAGGGACTTGTTTGTAAGCTGTTTGGTATTCTTTTTTTGCCTATAACAGCAATCGGGCTGCAGCTGTTGCTTTGGATAACAAGAAGAATGTTGTTATTTAAAATTCGTGGATTCCTAAGTTAGCATTTAAGGTTTACCTTTCCATTTCGCATAGAATTGGCTGCTCTCTTTTTGGCGATTTGATTAGCGTTGGTTCATCATAATCGTTACCGTTCGCGTCTTCAGCACACACTTGCAATTGGTTCATAATACGATTGTTGATTCAATTCATAGTTGCTAGTGGCCGGTGCTGTTTGTTTTGGGCTTGCTTTGGTGTTTTCTTCATGTTCTTGTTTATGGCGTTCCAAGATTGATGACCTTCTGGAGCGTAACCAAACTTTGGTTAGTGGATGATTCTTGATTGAAATTATCTCCGATTTCATATGCAAATTGAAGTCAAAATGTTTGCAGTACAACATCAACACAATTGTCCTTTGCCCTTACAAAAACGAAAATTAGGAAGTATTTTATCAAAAAATTCAATAATGGGACTTACCAAATACATTTTTACATTCAAGTTACTCAGAAAAACTTCTCATCACCATCTAAAAAGCAAGTGGTAATATTTTCATCTTTATCTGTCAAAATTATCGAAGATGAAAGATACAGAACACTAGTTATCGATAATTTTCCAGTGTTTCTGTTGAGTTCGTTCCGGGTGATAAAATTAACAATTGTCAAAGTTACAGAAACCCAACGACGTGATAACTTGAAATTTGTTTCGATTCCAAGCGTTTATCACTTTTTTCTTGCGAGTGATAAGTTACAGAACATGGGCCCTGGACTCTTCCGAATGCTTCTGGATGCCCAATGGAAAATGACATAACGATTTGGTTTCGTTGAACCACTGAGTGGCTATTATGGTCTCTGTACAAGCCTTGGCAGTGCCGGAAATATTGTGCGTTAAGGGTGGGGTGACCTTTGGAAGTACAAGTCATTAGAAGAAGCATTGATTTGATGCAATTGGGATGAGAATCTGTTGACGAAAAAGAAGAGAGTTGGCCTTATCTTATTGACCGAGTGTCAAGATCTTACCTGTAGGGATTGCAATCCCGGGATCCCGAATCCCGGGATCCCGGGATCCCGGTACATTTTTCAATCTTTTATATCCCGGGATTGTATTATCTAATCCCGGGATTTTCGGGATTCGGGATTGGTAGATTAAATCATTGTATATAAAGACACTATAGGTGTCAATGTAATCAAGCAAGGGTTTTTCGACTTTTTGTGCTATATCATAATAACCAAAAAAAAAAATCCAAATACCAAACTTATGTAAAAAACAGCACTGTGTCAGGTCTCAAGATGGCACTACAATCGATTGCCAGGTCGCGGGTACTAGCTAAATAGAAATACAATGGATTAAATATTTACATACAACTTTTTTCCTTATTTCATTTTGAATACCTTCTAACAGCAACCATAGAGAAATTATTATAAAGAAGACAGTCTTGTGGACATAGACAAGAGAAGAGAAACCACATGATCACCGATGAGTTAAAAGGGATATGTAGACAATGTCTACAAGCTGGGGTCCAAGTTTACTGCAAGAGTATGCGTGTTTTTATCAATACTATCTCAGTAAACTTAGGCACCCTATCTGGGGAGTAAATTAACCGGTAAATTTGAAAATTTTTAGTTTTAAGTTTTAACGTACGAAAGGTGAGTAAAAGTGAGCAGAAGATAGCAAAAAACTAATGGGATTTTACATTGAGCCAAGAAATTGATTCTTCACGGATGTGTGGCAATTTTTTTCCCCTTAAATGAATTACATTGGGAAAAGTATTGAATTTTTTACCGGACGAATTGATTTCTCGGAAATCTCTTTTTGGAGACAGATTTACACATATTCTCACACTAATTTTAACACATACTACGAGTTTGACATTTCGGACAGTTTGATATTTGTTAAAATTCAAAACGTTTGGTGTTTGTTGCAAGATTTGTTGAAAAAATTATTTTGGCGAACGTAAATTTACGAATTGTGTTTAAATTCAAGGTAGAACACATTTTAAATTGAAGATAACAATTAGTCATAAATTTGTTTAAATAACTTTCACACACATATTCAAAAAAGAGATTGCTACTTTTGACTTTACAAATTACATTGAACCCAAAAAGTATCGAATTTTAGTAGCGATTCCGATTCGTGGTGGTTGAATGTAAAATCCCATAAGATTGCGTAAAATCAGCAAATGGCATCAAATGTATCAAGCAGTAGAATTTCCGACATCAAAAATGGAAATAAAAAAAAAACGTTGTCTGAATTAATATTTTTTTTTTTTTTAAGAGTTTTTATGAATTAGTTTTTTTAAGAAGTTAATATTTTTTGTTAAATAATCATGGAGTTATTGCTTTTAAGAGTTTTTATTGAGTTATTTCTTTTTTTAAGTTGTCAAACAAACAAAATAAAATTTCCACAAATATCTTTTATTTTTTCTTTAAATCCCGGGATTATCCCGGGATCCCGGGATCCAAATTTTTGAATCCCGAAATCCCGGGATTGAAAAATCATTCCGGGATTGCAATCCCTACTAACCTGTTAGACTCTCCTGATCAACTCCAAGAAAGAATCCAAAAACAATTGCTCCGCAACACAAAACACTTGTTCTCTGCCTAAGAACGACGTAGGACAAGATCACTTCAATTTGCGGCTTTTTGTTTTGACGAGCTGTGACGTGAGTGTATTTCGCAATTAATGCACATATTATAATTATTTCCTTCGCACTTTCTGTGTCACTGTCCCGCACTTTCCCATCAAAGGAAGAAAATGCTTGGCAACTTTTTCTTTGAGGATTTAGAGGAACTCTCTAGTACGCCAGGTACTAGCATCCTGAACTTCGTCAAGGCCTCAAAATGGCTTGACTAACTGAACACATAGGTTTTTCTTATTAGCTTGAGTAGCAATACTTGCGGGTATCACAATGGATCTGTATTGATCTAAGTGTGACGGTAATGACATCAACTGTCAGCCCCTAAACCTAACCTAACCTATCGAGGAAAATTTAAAATTGAAATTGAAAATCAAAATATCTAATCACACAGAAATTCTCATTCTAGGTTTTTTTTTGTTTACAAAAATAATGAACTGTCAAATCCTACAAACTCACCCCATTACTTTGTTGCTGTAGATAGCTGATAGATAGATAGATAGATAGATAGATAGAATTTGATTTATTATCTTTTCCAAAAGTACAATTTACATAAATTTCTTACAAAAATCTTTAAAGCATG
Organism: Sphaerophoria taeniata; assembly: GCA_943590905.1. Classification (NCBI taxonomy): domain Eukaryota; kingdom Metazoa; phylum Arthropoda; class Insecta; order Diptera; family Syrphidae; genus Sphaerophoria; species Sphaerophoria taeniata. Next base: position 5,315,775 of record OX016540.1, read on the forward strand.
GCTTTGCCGTCTGCCCGATTGACAATTATTAATTAATGTACAGATTAAACTGAATTTTTTGATAAAAAAGTGAAAATATTTCAAAAATAAAATTATCTTATAGGCGGGGAGCCCTCAATCCTGAAAGTGCACTTACACGGATTTCAAAAATTTTTATATTAAAAGATAGTTTATAGAAATACCAACAAATTAAGCCCGGTATGACGAGGCCTATCCTGGCACCAGTATTTTTTGCATTTTGTTGCATTATTAATAACTTGCACTTATCGCGGATTTTAATTTTAACTAGCGCATATTATTGGAAATTTAATGGGCTTTCAGGAAAAAATGGTATGACAGCTGCCATCCTGGCACCAATGTCTGTCATACCTATTTTAAAAACATATGAATGACAAAATTTTAAAAAAGGTATGACAGACATTGGTGCCAGGATGGCAGCTGTCATACCATTTTTTCCTGAAAGCACATTAAATTTTCAATAATATGCGATAGTTAAAATTAAAATCCGCGATAAGTGCAACTTATTAATAATGCAACAAAATGCAAAAAATACTGGTGCCAGGATAGGCCTCGTCATACCGGGCTTAAATTGTTGGTATTTCTATAAACTATCTTTTAATATAAGAAATTTTGAAATCCGTGTAAGTGCACTTTTAGGATTGAGGGCTCCCGGTGTATTATATAAATATTTATAAATAAGTATATGCATGTGTTTATTATTATATGTTTCTTAGAATTCCTCGTTCAAAATTTGATTTCTATATGACATTGCTTTTATATAGTAGTTGTAGAGTTTGGTAACATCTTCTTCGCAGTTCAGCATCGCTAGCACTTCCGTTTTCGTTTTCATGTCACTGCCAAAAAAATTTCTTCGTATTTCCTTCAGGATAGGACATATTCCGATGAAGTGTATGACATCTTCTCTTACTGCCAGGTTACACAGACGGCAAATAACTGGCAAATCTGCGCGATGTGGCATGAAGTTCAGTCTAACCTCTAACCAATTCCCCTCTCATTTTAAACATTGCTGATATTAGTTTTTGACTGTTTTCAGCCCGGAAATAATTTTTTTCGCACAGGTTATGGTTCAATATGTTGTAGGTTGCTCTGTGCACCGAAGAAGTTGCCTTGTCGATACAATTTATTCTATATTTTTCATCAACTTTAGACACTAGGTGATAGAGGGAATCTTCTACAATCTTTCTGTCAGTTATCTCATGGCTATTAAGATTCAGGGGTGGAATTGTATAAGCTGATAGTTGATAGTTGACAGTCAATGTTCTATATTTTATTGCCTGAATTTGACTGTCAACTATCAAAAATCAGCTTACACGATTCCACCTCAGGTTAACGTCACAATAGTCTGCAAGCTCCTTGAGTTTATCATACCAAAGTCCTTTTCTTCTTTTGGCAATCTTCCGTTTGGCATCTTAAGCACTTTCAATAAATAGGCAACATGTAGCTTCAGTGTCTTGGTAAACAGAGGTGACAGTCCAGTTTCGATGTTTATCATGTAGTTCGGTGTGTTGCTTGGTAGCTGGAAACATCTTTTTACATAAAATCTCAACAATTTCTCAACAGTTTCGTATTGTTCAAAAACCCAAGTTTGCGCCGCATACATCATCACAGATTCCGCAACTGCGCTGAAAACCTTGTACTTTACAGTGTGGGAAATTAGGTTGTTCTCGAAGCATTTCTTCCATGTCACACTAATAGCGCTTTTAGCTTGTATAAGCTTAGCTTTTAAATGGTCTTCCATGTTAAGATTGCTGGTTATAATGACACCAAGATATTTGTAAGATCTCACAACTTCGATCGGTTCTCTATTTAAGTGCCACTGCTCATTCCTTGCCATTCTGCCAGACCCCTTTCTAAAAATCATCACTTTGGATTTACTCAAATTGACCGTCAAATTCCACAAGCTGCAGTATTCACCAAGTCGATTGATTATTAATTGCAATGGTTTAGGTGAATATGCGAAAAGCACAACGTCATCAGCAAACAATAGGGCTTTGATCACCGTTGCAGCAAACTCTATTCCACCTGGTAAACTATCAATAAGGTCGTCGATAAATAGAGCAAATAATTTGGGACTTAGGGGACATCCTTGCTTTACTCCTATTGCCGTTTCGAACCATTCAGACATTTCCTCTCCGTTCCATACTGCTGCCTGATTTCCGTCATAAAGGTTTTCCAAGACTCTGCCAAACTTTGATGTCATTCCGGCGTTATAGAGTTTAAGAAACAACACTCTTCTATCAATTGTGTCAAAGGCTGCTGCGAAGTCAACGAAGAATACGTATAACTTTTTATTTAGCTCTAGAAAAGTTCCTGCAATGCTTCTTAAGATAAAGATGTTATCACTTGTAGAATAACACTGCTTCGAAAACCTGACTGTAATTCTTTAAGCTTCGAGTTACTCTTCATCCAACTACACAGGCGATTATTCAAAACTGAGACAAAAACTTTGTATGTGGAATTGAGAAAGGATATTCCACGGTAATTTTTTGGATCTGATATGTCTCCTTTTTTATGAATAGGGAATATAACTGACTCTTTGAACTGCTTTGGTATGTTTCCGGTTTCTAAGATTTTATTGAAGGCTTCTGTGAGTTTTTTGCCAAGGTTTATCGTTCCGTATTTCAGATTCTGTCAGATCCTGGCGCTTTTCCATCTTTGAGTTTGCTCATTGCCAAACGTAGCCCTTCATCATTAATGACTCCATCCAGAATATCGTCAGATAGAGAAGGTTTTGCATATAAAAAGGTTGGTGCAACCAAGTCAGGATTTAAAAGCTTCTTGAAGTGTTCTTGCAATTACCGAAAGATTATTGCTGATTTTTAGACTTTTACCGTTTATTTTTTTTATCTCTTTCCAAAATTCCTTAGTGTCTCTACAGCAAGTCAATTTAAGGGCCGTGGTTTCATAGTATCTCCTTTTTTTTCCTTGCAGATTTTTTTTTTGTAGAAATTGTTTGCTTCGATATAGTATTTTTTCAGATCTTGATGGTTAAACTTTCGGAATACTCTTAGCCATCGAATGATTTTTTTCTAGCCTTTTCACATTCCATATCATACCACTCATGCTTCGTTTTCTGCCTTGAAGTGTGTGATTGTCTACAAATCGGATATGAAGATTTAATTAAGTGTTCAATATCCTCTACTTTAAGCTCTGCTTGCTAGTGAAGATTTCGATTTAAGTTCTGTCGATACACAGTGGACTTGTTTTCCTTCCAAATCAGATTAAGTTTCCTTGACGTATCCCGTGGTATAACATAGGGGTTGCAAGCTACTGTGATGGGCATGTGATCAGAAAAAAGTACGCTCAAAACTTCAAAATCATGAATAATTGTCATCCATTCGCCTATTGCTAGACAAAAGTCGACAACTGATGCACCTTGCTGCCCCACAAAGGTAAGTTCACCATTTTTATCAGAATCACTCACGCCATTCAAGATATGGAGTCCAAATGAGTCGCAGAGTTCTAGTAGTTTAATTCCTCTAGGATTTATCGTTGTATCTTTTGATTTTCTTATTTTTCCCGCGAACATATTTTCATTACCTGGTTCACTCCCTATGCTTGCGTTTAAATCGCCTATAATCATTAAATTATCTTCATTGTTACGTTCTAAGAAATCAACTAATGATCCAAAATCTCTTTCCCAATGGTTACAGTTTACATAAGATGGTATGATAATATATTTCGTACAGTTTATGATAATACGTAAGAAAACGATTTCTTCATCCAATATAAATTCACAAGATACATTCTCCAAAACCTTCTTGTACCCGAAGAAGCATCCACCACTCGGTCTTCCTCTCATATTCACTCTTGTTGCTGAAATCCATCGGAAGTTCAAATTTTGAAAACGGTTTGTATATAAATTATAATCTTCTTCAACAACAAATGTTTCGTACAAAAACACAAAATCATAATTATTTAATAGTTCATAAAAATTCTCATATAAAGACTTATTTCTAAGGCCTGCTACATTATAACTAATTATTTTTAATTTTTTTAATTCATAATTTAAACATTTTTTTTGGCAGACGGCGCCTACACCCGAGCCTATGCTTGAATTGAGTTTGATTGAAAGGTTTGTGCATTGACTATGTTGTTGTTTTCTGCTTCACCACTAGTTGTCGCTGTCACGTTTTCGTTGACGTTTCTTCTGTTCTGACCATTGTATTTCTATCTATCAGATAGAAATACAATGGTTCTGACGTTCTTCTTCCTCCTTCAAGTTCCCCAGCTGATCACTCAAATCTGTTCGATAAATACGATTTAATTCTAAAATTCCACCTGCAGTGTTGTTGCACAGAAGTCCCAATGTTTGGCTCCAGCGGAAATTTTTGTTGTTTATGAACATATTCTCATCTCGTAGTGATACTTTTATTTTGTTGTTTATTTCTTTGTTGCTGTATTTCAATTTTATTCACGTACACGAAATAAGAAAAAAATAAAAAAAAATAACTTTTGCGGTATTTGGAGGGTGAAACGTAGGTAGGATTCCAATCTTGTTATAGAGTGATCACTGAACCAGGCACTTAGTGTGCAATTTTGCTTATAGTGCAATTTTGCATTCACAAAGCTAGTTGAATTTCGACTACGACGTAGTGACCAGGTTAGTGGATGCGCCCAGTGTTCAAGTTCATTGTTTACTCCCTTTTGCTTGTGCAGTTGTGCTTGCTTGCAGTTTATTTTATTTCGAAACATCGAATCAAGATCAAGAGAACAAAAAAGTCCAGTGCATTCATAGAACAGAAATACATTTTTGATAAGAAATAAGAATTAAAAGATAAGCTTTCAAGTTATAGGTAGGTATTTATGTAAGTTCCATACATTTCTGTTCATTGCTTCTTCTCATTTAATTTTTTTGTTTAGAATGACATCAATAGAATCATCGATGAAAAATATTTCCCCCACCACTGAAACTAAGACAATCTGCCTGTCCGATAACATTGCTAGAGTTATCTTCGAACAAATCTCGATCTTCTATCGAGAAAATGAATTCTTTGACACCCTCATCATGGCTGGGAACAAAGGCGATAAGGACCACGTAAGTATTTCAGCGCACCGAATGGTCCTTAGTGCATTGAGTCAATATTTCCGTGAAGCATACCGAGATGCTCAGACGGTCTTGATGAAAAACGTTTTGGAGTTTCCACAAATCGATCCTCAAATACTGAAATCGATAGTCGATTTTATGTATTCAGGAACAATTGAATTGAATGTCGATACCGTCGAAGGAATCTTGTCTGCTGCGATTTTTCTTAAGATCAAAATACTAATTGAATGTTGCTGAGGTGCGTTTTTGCGCTGACTATAATCAACTATAATCAACAATGGTTGACTATTTCTCGTTTTTGCACGCCAATAGTTACGATTCGTAATCACAATTGTCGTTTTTGCGGTCTGTGTTGATGTGTCAAATCGTAACTATCTCTAACTATTTCCAATTCATCTCAGGAGGTGAGTTGAAAGTGGTTGGTGTGTCAAAGTGTGACACAAAAACTATAGTCAACTATCGTCAGCGCAAAAACGCACCTCTGTGAGTTCATTGAAAACAACATCAATCCTAGCAACTGTATGCTCTTTTTTCGAGTATCGCGTCCATGGCCAGAGGAGCGCAGCTTGTGTAGGTTAAAAGGAACGTGTATGCAGTTCATTTATTTGAACTTTGATGAGTTGTCGAAGGAAGACGCATTTCTAATGCTGACCGAAAGGGAAATCAAAGACTTGCTTTCTTACGAGAGTCGGCAAAGTGATATTGAAGAAGCAGTGTTCATGTCTATTCTTGCATGGACTAAGCATGATAAACAAAATCGGGAGCATTTGACTGTGGAACTTTTAAAAATGATTCGCTATCAGTTTCTGTCCTTGACGTTCATAACGGACAACATGTCAATTTGCAAAAGTGTCGAAAGCTTTGAACTTTTTTCGGGTTGGTTAAAATATCATGTGACGCTAGAAACTCGATCAGCCGATCAGAAACATCTTGAGGTCTCAACGAAAAACCAATTGCAATGTCCAGAATTGGATCCTCAAACCCAAAAATTGTCAAATGATTTCTGGAACTCTGGCTCAATTGAATTGAACATCGAGAACGTTGAAGGAATCTTACGTGCTGCAGCTTTTCGAAAACAGAAACTTTTGATTGAAGTTTGTTGTGGATTCGTTCAAAAAAACATTAACACGAGCAACTACATGTCCTGGTTTCGACTGTCGACAGAGCTTAGTCTACCACAAATTAAAGAAAAGTCCATGGATGTCATTTACATGAACTTCGAGCAAATGTCGAAGGATGAAGAATTTTTAATGTTGACTGAGATGGAAATTAAGAGCCTGCTATCTTACGAAAATCCATATACTGACTTTGAGGAAGAAGTTTTCAAGGCTGTTGTGGCGTGGGTCAATTATGATAAACCAAATCGAGAACATTTGACTGCGGATCTGTTGAGAATGATTCGTTTTCAATACCTCTCTACCGAATTCAAAGCTGATAACAATTCGCTCATCACCGATTGGCTCAAATGTAATTCATTACCAGAAACAACCGATCAAAAAGAAATGTTTTTCAAGTCAAGGTTCGAAGGTTTATTATTTGTGCATGTCGATCAATCAAACACGATAGCAATTCACATGTATGACCGCAAGACAGATGCATGGGATAAAAAGATTCAAATTCCTTTAAAAAAAAACATGTATTGCTTTTCGACACTTGTGATCAATAATAAATTATTTGTGGTTGGAGGTTTTGATGAGGACAATCATGACATGGATGATATTGAGTGTCTTGACTTGTACACTCTCAAATGGATTTCCAGATCTCATATGCATAAAAAGCGATATTCTTGTCAACTGTCTGAATTAGATGGACAATTGTGTATTTACGGTGGATCTGACTGTGGTACATTTATAAACGTAATTGAATTGTGCAATCCTACGACTGGTGAAATAATTGAATTATATCCACCATACCGTAGTGAATGTAACAAAATATCTACTTGCAAAGGATTATTATATCTTATTCATCTACAGGAAGGAGTCTTGCAATTCTATGATTCCCGCACTCAAAATTGGACTCGGATACAAATTCCAGAACAATCAGTTCACTTTCAGCGCTCTGTGAGCTTTGTCGCCGATGAAAAATATCTTTATTTTCCTGATGGATATTCGAAAAAAGGTGTGAAACGCTACGATTTAGAAAAAAAATCATGGAACGGTCATTGTGAAGAGAAGGAATCTCGTTGCATAAGAACGATGATGGTAAACAATAAAATTGTAATTTTTAGAGAACCTTTTGATAGTAATACGATGATATTTGAAGAGTACGATCCAAATACCAACACATGTAGAAAATTGAAGGAACTTTTATATACAAATGCTATCATGCTCCGCTCTTGCAGTATAGGTTCTTACACTGCTTGACCACGTTTAATTTTTGTTTTAAAAATTAATAAATTTTATTCCAAACATTGTTGAATTCGTATGCAAGATCTGTAAACAGTGGTTTCTTTTCATTACTTATTTACTTATGGTGGCGCTACAGTCCAGGTCGGACCAAGGGCTCATCCAACAAGCGTCTCCAGCAAGCTCAGTCCCTAGCCAGCTGTCTCCAGTTTCGCACGCTAAGTTGATTCAGGTCCTCTACCATCTGTGTACTCTACCTGAGTCGCGGTCTTCCTCTTGTCATCTTGTGGGACGTCCCTCCGGGTGGGATTCGAAAACTCTACGAGCCGAAGCAATATTTCCCATTCGCTCTACATACAATCATAGTCATTGGAGTTGAACCTTAACTTTTCTGGCTAGGTCAGTGTCGCTGAACATCTCGTACAGTTCTTTATTGAATCTTGGTCTCCATTCTCGATTTAGCAGACAGGACCAAAAATCACTCGAACTCTTTTTCTTTTCGAAGCAGCCCAAAGCGTTTTCATCGAATTATGGTCCATGTCATACATTAGGACCGGGATGATGAGGGTTTTGTACAGTGACGCTTTAGTTGCTCGAGAGAGGACTTTACTACTCAATTGCCTTCTAAGTCCAAAGAACCTTTTTTTTTTTATAATGTGTACCCACTCAAGGGATTTTTTATACCCTTATTATGCCAGAGACACAGTGAGTGCATTAGGAAGAAAGGAAGGGATTGGAAAGGAGGCGTCTTAAGAAACCCAAACATCTTGCGGCATTTTTGGCGACATCGCAAATGTGCTCATTCCACAGAAGGTGGTCAGTGATGCACATACCGAGAATCTCGAGATGTTCGGTCTCATTGATGCAAGTGCCACCCATGGATAGTGGCAAGGGGGGTATATCTCGCTTCGACGATACAAGACAGCATTGAGTTTTCGAAGCATTAAACTCTACGCGGTTTCTTATTCCCCATTGTACAATGCTGTTTAAGTCAGAGTTTAATGAGCTTATCATATTTTTCCGTTTCAGTTCTACATCCGAAGAGGAAGGATGTGAGTCTGGAAACGAATATGAAAAGCTTGTTGAACTTTCTGAAGATTCTAGTCCAATGAATAATTCCCAGTGGTTAAGAAAAATTATAAAGGCAATATTTCATTAAGAACAAACTAATGAGATATTGAACAATTGAACGTTTAACAAGAAGTGAAAATTAAATAAAAAGTATTGACAACATAAACAAAACAAATTAAATGAAACATAGTTAATAAAACACAAAGTATATTATTTATAACAAGTGGCGCTTTCAACACTCCTCCTCAGCTTGATGATAAATTCTTAATTGTCTTCTGAGTTCAATGAACTGGGGCTTAGGTAAAGCTTTTGTCATAATATCTGCTTTCTGATGTTTTGATGAGATAAACGAAATTTTTACTTTTCCATGTTGAATAGCTTCTCTAATGAAATTAAACTTTACATCATAGTGTTTCATACGTTTATGTTCCTTAGGTTCTTCAGCTATTTTGATGCATGCTTGATTATCTTCATATATTTGAATTATTGAACTTCTACATTCAGTTCATAAAACAGTTCATTCAGCCAGATTCCTTCACATCTAGCATCACATAAAGCTACATATTCAGCTTCTGTTGATGATAAACTGACTGGTTTTTACTTTCTGGAACACCAAGAAACCGTGCATCCAAAAACTTGAACAATATATCCGGATATAGATTTTCTGTCATTTATGTCATTTCCCCAATCAGCATCTGCAAAATCTTTCAATGGCGAACTGTCCTTATCCTTGGGATAAAAAAATTCAAAATCTATTGTTTTCTTGATATGTATATCGCAAGATTCGTTTTAACTGTTTCCAATGTAGTTAAAATGATTATTGGGCTTAATGTGTGGTACCATTTTCGCACATAAATCGAACAACACACTGCAACAAATTTTCACCAACCTAAAACCTCACCTCACACTAAAAAAACAGATCAATATGACGTCGTCTACGCAATTCCTTGTAAGGGTAAACATGAAGATGAGTGTAAACAAATCTACATTGGTACCACGAAGCGCGCCTTGGGAGTCAGATTAGCTGAGCACGAAGCTGATGTACGAAGGAAAAAAACAACAACAGCGCTCTCACAACATATGATCGAACTGCAACATCAACCCGATTTTGACAATGTGAGAATAATAGACAAGGAAAGACGAATGGGTATCCGCTACACACTAGAGAGCCTACATATTCAAAAAAACATAGAACGAACAATGAACCATAAAGAAGACATCGACAATATCAGTGCAATATATAGTGTTACCATTAAATAGTTTCCTGTGATATTAAAGTTTAGTTTTTCTGTTTTTGCTTGTTAACTTTAATAGTGTCTATACTAGTTTTTTTAATTTATTCAACACAAATGTAATACATAGTAAATGAAATAGTTTTTAATAAAATTCACCCCTGAAGATGCCGGAAAATAACCGGAGAAACGTTGGGAAAAGTATGAATTAATTTGTTTTAATTGCATCAACAAATTTTGGAACATTAAGCCCAATAATCATTTTAACAATTGACAAAAATACATGTTCAAACTTTAAATTTCCAATGTATTTCCGTATAGCAGCTTTGAAATCGACTAAAGAAATTTACAGATGCACTTAAATCCGGACAACACGACATCGTAACATACATTAAACATCCAACGAGTTCACGATATGGATATTTTTCATCTGGGTTTTGATCAATGATTGGCAGTTGTAAATTGTGTTCCATTGGCGTTGAGATCTCCTTAGAATCTTGCATTTCAAATCTTACTAGTAATTGTTTTAAGTATTGTGTTTGACTTAATTTCATCCCATTTTCATTTCGTTTTATGTGAATTCCAAGGAAATTATGAACTTCTTTCATATCCTTCATTTGAAACTCTTTCGATAAAGATTCTTCCGTGTCATTCACTTCTTTTAAATTTTGTCGAACGATTAACATGTTGTCTACATAAATCAGAATGTAAAGCTGATTTTCTTTCGTATTTCCACGTTCCACATTCTTGATGCCTGTTTCAGACCATATAGCGCTTTATTTAATTTACAGACAAGCAGCCGTATTCATAACCAAAACTTAAAGGCTGCTTAAATTTAAGCGAGCTCTAAGCAGTACTTAAGCAGACACTCCTTATTCATAATCAATTTTTTGATTTAAGCAAGGTTGACTAAAGGTCGCTTAAGTTAAACGCAAATTTGTGCGTTTAGAGGCTGATTAAATCCTACTTAGATATTGAAATTTCAATGAGATTGAAACTTTTAGATCTGGTTGCTTTCAATTCAGTTTATTGCAAATATTTATCATCAAACGATAATAATAATAATGGAACATCAACAAATTCTTCGAGACTTAAAAGTTTTAAGGATATTACGGCTGAGGACTAGAAGGGCAATTAAAATACAATACAAGATCCGAATTAATCCAACGAAGCTGGGCGACAAAATTTTTAAGAAGAGATACCGATTCTCAAAATTGGATATGATAAAAATTATTGACCTAGTTCGAGCCGATCTAGGGAGGCCATATACCTCCCGTTCATAGAGAGATAATATTCTTAGGCCGTGTGTGAATTGCGTTAAAATTTGCGTTAAAACTTCTACCACGATTAAAATTTGACGTCTTGTTTGAGGTGGGATCAAATTTAGCCATTTGCTGTGTGAATTGCGTTAAAACAATTATTTTAACCAAGATTTCTGCGTAGGTTAAAAAAATTTCCCTCGATAATTTAAGAAATTTCCCTGAACAAAAATTGGTTTTCTTTTTCACGGAAAAATAATTTCTCTTACAAAACATATTTTTAAGAAAACAGGGTTAATAAAAAGTCTCTGAAGCTAAAAAAATCTTTTTTATTTATTGTTCTCGATTCTAATGTCATATTTTAAAACAACAGTCAAAAATATTCAAACAAAATTCTCATTTTGATTAATTGATTTATTCGGTGTGGTAACACTGAAAAGTTGTTTTCACTGATCACAGCTGATATTTCTGTCATACATTTCAAAAGAAACAAAACAATAAATTCGTATTTGCTTTAGAAAAATGACAGATTTAAAGTATTTTGTGTTAATTCTTTTATATTTTTTAGGCCGTGTCCGAATTGGGTTAAAATGTGGGTTAAAACTTGACGTCTGGTTAAATTTTGACACTAGCGTGGTGAATAAAATGGGTTAAAAATTACCTAGCTCTAGACCAGGTTAAATTTTGACACAAGTGGTTAAATTTTGACGTTTCTCAAGAAAGAAAAAAATTACATTTGAAATTATTTTTCAAAGCGCAACGATGGAACGACGAACAAGAAAACCAAGATCTTCTGGAAAACCATACTGTAAATGTAAGTTTCAACAAATTCAATATAAAAAACAATTAATGAATTCTTGAACCCCAAAAGAATTATAAAAGCTGCCGCCAAGTTTTAAATGTTATGTGGATTTTTTTTTTGTTAACTGATTTTTCTTTCGTAGGCGGTTGGTATACAACAAACATGAGATGGTGCTGGAGATGACGCCCCTTCAACACGGGATGAATTTGAAGTATCTTCTAAAAAATATGCAGAGAAAAAGCATAACTACCATCCTCCATATGTTTTGAAAAGTTCGGCAGGTGCAGTATCATTGGCGTTGTCGTTTCCGGATTATTGCAGTCCTATTAATAATACGCTGATATTTCAAGAAATATAAAAGAATTAAAATGAATTGGGTGTTGAGTTTTTTTTTCATTATTGTTGACATTTAACAGCTGAGAACTAGTGTTCGCAGACTTCATTAACAAGAAATACACAATAGGATTTTTTCCTAATGATGAGGGGATATAATTGATGCAAAACCTACAAAAGTAAATGAATTTAAAATTATTCTATTTCATTTGAGCCAAATTAGTATTTTAATGCATTTCAAGCTGGATTTTGTCTTAAATATTTATGTTTTGGAATAACGATACACAAAAAAGGATAATGAAATTTCTTAATCTAGGGGGAATTTTTACTAAATATCCCATTTAACCCATTTAATTTTAACCCAGTTCGGACAGCAAAAATTAAAAATTGATCCCATTTTAACCAGACGTCAAAATTTAACCAGTGGTAGAAAATTTTAACCCAATTCGGACACGGCCTTAAAATATCAACGCATTATAACAAGAAATTCAACTAAGCTGATGTTGATGGACGTGAGGTTGATGCAACGGGCGATGTTGGCGAATCAATCTCATCGAAAGGAAACTCCAGAGAGGAAGATAATTTCGGCAATGACTTCAGCTCCGAACCAATATCTCCATTTGGTGGCGGAGGTTCCAGCGAAACTACTCCCGATGAACTTTCTAATAGGAAAGGCGGGTTGTAGTTGTGCTTTTTGAAAGCATATTGGTGAAATAGTTGGAAATAGGGCCAAGATTTTATTTCCCTATTTGTGGCTGCATCATCACCGGCACCGGCACCATCACCAGTCTGCTGCTCAAAGAACTACTGTGATCGAAAAAATATTATAAAAAAGTGTGTGTAAGGTATGGCAAAACATTCACAACAATATACCTTGTATTTTTGTGACATATTTTTCAATAGATGCGTGAGACGCTAGAAAACAAAAGCATTGAATTTTTATAAATTAATTAATTTCAAACTTACATTTATTGTATGGTTTTCCAGCCTGTCTTCGTTTTTTTTTCTTGATCCATTTTCGTTGAATGCAAAAGCAAGAGCAAATTTCTCTATCAGTAGAAACGTCAAATTTTAACACACTTTAACCTGCTCCACAGCTCAATAAATTTTAACCCATTTTATTCACCTCATTAGTGTCAAATTTTAACGCTGGTTAAATTTTAACACACATTTTAACGCAATTCACACACGGCCTTAGAATTCCTCGTTCAAAATTTGATTTCTATATGACATTGCTTTTATATAGTAGTTGTAGAGTTTGGTAACATCTTCTTCGCAGTTCAGCATCGCTAGCACTTCCGTTTTCGTTTTCATGTCACTGCCAAAAAAATTTCTTCGTATTTCCTTCAGGACATATTCCGATGAAGTATATGACATTTTCTCTTACTGCCAGGTTACACAGACTGCAAATAACTGGCAAATCTGCGCGATGTGGCATGAAGTTCAGTCTAACCAATTCCCCTCTCATTTTAAACATTGCTGATATTAGTTTTTGACTGTTTTCTTTTCAGTCCGGAAATAATTTTTTTCGCACAGGTTATGGTTCAATATGTTGTAGGTTGCTCTGTGCACCAAAGAAGTTGCCTTGTCGATACAATTTATTCTATATTTTTCATCAACTTTAGACACTAGGTGATAGAGGGAATCTTCTACAATCTTTATGTCAGTTATCTCATGGCTAAGATTCAGGTTAACGTCACAATAGTCTGCAAGCTCCTTGAGTTTATCATACCAAAGTCCTTTTCTTCTTATAGTATACAAGGCTATTACTTTTGGCAATCTTCCGTTTGGCATCTTAAGCACTTTCAATAAATAGTCAACATGTAGCTTCAGTGTCTTGGGGACAGTCCAGTTTCGATGTTTATCATGTAGTTCGGTGTGTTGCTTGGTAGCTGGAAACATCTTTTTACATAAAATCTCAACAATTTCTCAACAGTTTCGTATTGTTCAAAACCCCAAGTTTGCGCCGCATACATCATCCGCCAACTGCGCTGAAAACCTTGTACTTTACAGTGTGGGAAATTAGGTTGTTCTCGAAGCATTTCTTCCATGTCGCGCTAATAGCGCTTATAGCTTGTATAAGCCTAGCTTTTAAATGGTCTTCCATGTTAAGATTGCTGGTTATAATGACACCAAGATATTTGTAAGATCTCACAACTTCGTTCGGTTCTCTATTTAAGTGCCACTCCTCATTCCTTGCCATTCTGCCAGACCCTTTTCTAAAAATCATCACTTTGGATTTACTCAAATTAACCGTCAAATTCCACAAGCTGCAGTATTCACCAAGCCGATTGATCATTAATTGCAATGTTTCAGGTGAATATGCGAAAAGCACAACGTCATCAGCAAACAATAGGGCTTTGATCACCGTTGCAGCAAACTCTATTCCACCTGGTAAACTATCAATAAGGTCGTCGATAAATAGAGCAAATAAGTTGGGACTTAGGGGACATCCTTGCTTTACTCCCATTGCCGTTTCGAACCATTCAGACATTTCCTCTCCGTTCCATACTGCTGCCTGATTTCCGTCATAAAGGTTTTCCAAGACTCTGCCAAACTTTGATGTCATTCCGGCGCATGGCCGTAGCCAGGGGGGGGGGGGGGGGCAAAGTAGGGCAATGCCCTACCTTAAATTTAAAATGCCCTACCTTCAGATATTGAGAACAGCCCTACCTTCAAAAATGCTCTACTAACAAAACTGTCCTGCTAACAAAACAGCCGTGTACATTCAGCTTTATATATCCTGCCTAAAAATGCCCTACCTTTAAAAATTCACTTCTTATGAAAATGTCCTACCTTCCAACATTTTTCGAGCTTGCCTTGTAAATACCCTTCCTTCAAAAATATCATGTGTGTTTAGGAATGAGGTTCTATAAAAGTGAACTTTTGAAAATTTAAGGAATTTAAATTTCAAGATATTCTTCGTGTCGTGCTTATCCTTTTTAAGAAATTGTCATATAAATTTCATTCTTAAAAATAGTATCGATAAAGTTACTAGAGAGTATTTAGTTAGTTTAGTTAGTAGTCTTCAAACTTTTCGATTTAACTATGAGATTTTTAAGACGAAATTTAACGTTTATATTTCAATAAAAGCTAATGGTTTCAGCGCATATACTTTAAGATTGATCCTCTATAGTATTTTTAAACAAATCTAAACCGATAATGTACCTACATTTTGAAAATGCAACTCATTCAACTTATACGATCCAATTTTTCGTCTTATAAACATAACTTAACATTAACACATTATACTTTTAGTTTCGCTTCAGTACAGGGATTTTAGTTCGTTCATATCGAAAAAATGCAAAATATCAAATAACTTTTCAGTAAATTCGAAGATAAATCCGAAACCAAATGTAGATCTTGTACAGGCACCAAAAGGCGTTTAAGGATACTTACGAACTGCTTGCGTTTGTAGCGGCTTAAGGATGTAGCAGAGCAGTATGTGAATCCAATTTTTCAACTCTAACTTCCATCAATAAGCAGTCAATGAGACATGAGAGAATGGATAACCTTGTATTTCTAGCGTTTGAAAAAAAAGAACTTAATCAATTGATCTCATAAAAGTCCTTCGAGTGTTTAATAAAATGAACAATCGGAAAATTCAATTATGTATTTTAAGAATTTCTAATACTATTTTATCACTTTTCGTATGAACTTGTTTTTAGTTTATAGGTAGGGGAGAGTGGGTATGTTTGGGACACTTTTCAAATATATTAAATTTGCCGAGATCTTATAGATCGTATCTGAGCAAAATTGATTTCTAAAGACAAAATAACATTTTGGCAACCTATTTTCAGCTATAAAGAAGGCGAAAGTCCGACAGAAGAAAAGCAAAAAATCATTTCATGAACCAACTCACTTTGTCCCATTCCTCCTGCGAGGAGGAGGATTGGGTTTGTCCCATTCCTCTTGCGATTAATAGGATTGGGACAACTATAGGGTGGAATAGTGATGTCCCAATCATCCTGCGTAGCACTTTATATAAATAATTTATAATATCACTTTTCGTGTGGCAATAATTAAACAAAACAACGATGAATTCACTTAAAAAATGGTGTTGCTACCTAATTATTACACTTTTTGCGCAGTAAGTTCACACATTAAAAAAAAAAATTCACTCAAAGTTTACACAGATGTTTTACTTTTTATGCACAAATTACCTTTTTTTAATCTCCACTCCGTAATTTTTTTCCTAGACACAACTTGTTTTGTTGAGGGATGGGGACAGACTGAAGACAGAATCTGTCATACAAGGAAAGAGAAAAAAAACTGTAGGAATTGAGAAAATGCCTAAGTCCCATTCCTCCTGTGTCCCAAACATACCCACTCTCCCCTACATATAATTTATTAGTGCAGACGCTATGGGGAGTTGAGTGTGCAACATATGAGGACTACATTCTGTGAATGGTTTTGAACTCAGAAAAGCTTGCAGACTTTGATTCCGGATGTTGCCGAAAGATTTGTTGGTCCAGTTTTTTTTTGTTTAGCCCATTCTTTTAAATATCAAGCAGATAGACTGAACAGATTTTCAATCATTTATTTAGTTGCAATATCTGATGCTTTCTTATAATAATTTAAAACACTAATAGTTATATATTTTGTAAAAATATACAAAATCGTTAAAAATAAAAACAAGAATTGTTTAAAATTGTTATAATGAAAAAGCAAGTTTTATTAATATATCTTTGAGAACAGAAACAAGCAAGCGGTTTCTAATTCTATTAACTGTTCAACGCTTAGGCGCGGATTTCCTTAATTTCTAAGAGCTTTTTGTACAGACTCTAACATTGAAGCTCTTAAAACATTTTTTTATTTCACATATAGAAACGAACTGTATAAAGCTATGTCTAGTTTTGGCATCCCTGTTAAGGTCGTTTTCATGTCCATAATGACTATGGAGAACTCACGCTGTTCCATAAGATGTCAAAAAAGGATTCAGCCAAAGCGATGAACTGTCATTTCTTAAACAATCTGATTGAGGGTGAGAGAATGCAAAATTCTACCGTCAACACCAAAGGCACTATCTTCCAAAAGACTGTTCAACTTCTAGTGTACGCCGATGATATTGATATAATAGAAAGAACACGATGTGTTGTCAATGGCACCTTTGTGAGAATTGAGGTACAAGCGGAAAAATGGGTTTAGCGTTAAATGAGGGCAAAACAAAGTATATGCTGTCTACACCGACGACGGTGCGACGGCTCGGACAGAACGTCACAATATACGCATACAACTTCGAGGCAGTAGAGGAGCTTGTCTACCTAGGCTCCGCTATTTATTAACACGGGCAATAACACCAGCGCCGAGATCAGACGAAAAATAACTCATGCTAATCGTTGCTTCTTTGGCCTAGGAAAGTAATTGATTAGAAAAACCCTCTCTCGATTATCATTAGGTAATATTATATAACACCCTCAGTATCCCAGTCCTGCTGTATGGTGCAGAAGCATGGATTTTGACAAAATCGGATGAATGTGCCTAAGGCTTTGTGCCCGTGTGCATTGATGTGGCCCCGTGTGCCGTGTATGATGTGGAGAAGAAAATTCAACAGCAAACTTTACGGGTTGTACAACGACATTGACCTAGCCAGAAGCTCATGTAGAGCACGGATGGACACCAAGGCTCTGGCCCGGAAAGCCTTCACACTATTCCAGAGGGGCGTAGAAGAAGATCAAGACTGTGACTCAGGTGGCGCACCCAATTGGAAGAAGACCTCAATCAATTTCACCATTCTGAACCTAACGGACATTAGATCAAATAGAAAATTTACCAATGTCCTACCTGATATGACTGTAGCTCTACGTTGAATTCAACTCTGGCTACGGGCCTGTTCCGGCGTTATAGAGTTTAAAAAACAACGCTCTTCTATCAATTGTGTCAAAGGCTGCTACGAAGTCAACGAAGAATACGTATAACTTTTTATTTAGCTCTAGAAAAGTTCCTGCAATGCTTCTTAAGATAAAGATGTTATCACTTGTAGAATAACTGCTTCGAAAACCTGACTGAAATTCTTTAAGCTTCGAGTTACTCTTCATCCAACTACACAGGCGATTATTCAAAATTGAGACAAATACTTTGTATGTGGAATTGAGAAAGGATATTCCACGGTAATTTTTTGGATCTGATATGTCTCCTTTTTTATGAATAGGGCCGTGTGCGAATTGGATGAATTGTGGTTAAAAAATAAAAATGGATGAATTTTTAACCACTACTGTCATATTTTAACCTGCTCAGCAGCTAGTCAAATAATGCGAAGTGTCAAAATTTAACCAAACGTCAAGTTTTAACCCATTTTTAACTGAATTCGCACACGGCCTAGGGAATATAATTGACTCTTTGAACTGCTTTGGTATGTTTCCGGTTTCTAAGATTTCATTCATTCTGTGAGTTTTTGTCAAGGTTTATCGTTCCGTATTTCAGGAACTCTACCGTGATTCTGTCAGATCCTGGCACTTTTCCATCTTTGAGTTTGCTCATTGCCGAAAGATTATTGCTGATTTTTAAACTTCTACCGTTTATTTTTTTATCTCTTTCCAAAATTCTTTAGTGTCTCTACAGCAAGTCAATTTTAAGGCCGTGGTTTCATAGTATCTCCTTTTTTTTCCTTGCAGATTTTTTTGTAGAAATTGTTTGCTTCGATATAGTATTTTTTCAGATCTGGATGGTTAAACTTTCGGAATACTCTTAGCCATCCGAATGATTTTTTTCTAGCCTTTTCACATTCCATATCATACCACACATTCTTCGTTTTCTGCCTTGAAGTGTGTGATTGTCTACAAATCGGATATGAAGATTTAATTAAGTGTTCAATATCCTCTACTTCAAGCTCTGCTTGCTCGTGAAGATTTCGATTTAAGTTCTGTCGATACACAGTGGACTTGTTTTCCTCCAAATCAGTTTAGGAGGCAGATTAAGTTTCCTTGACGTATCCCGTGGTATAACATAGGGGTTGCAAGCTACTGTGATGGGCATGTGATCAGAAAAAGGTACGCTCAAAACTTCAAAATCATGAACAGTTGTCATCCATTCGCCTATTGCTAGACAAAAGTCGACAACTGATGCACCTTGCTGCCCCACAAAGGTAGGTTCACCATTTTTATCAGAATCACTCACGCCATTCAAGATATGGAGTCCAAATGAGTCGCAGAGTTCTAGTAGTTTAATTCCTCTAGGACTTATCGTTGTATCTTTTGATTTTCTTATTTTTCCCGCGAACATATTTTCATTACCTGGTTCACTCCCTATTCTTGCGTTTAAATCGCCTATTACATTAAATTATCTTCATTGTTACGTTCTAAGAAATCAACTAATGATCCAAAATCTCTCTCCCAATGGTTACAGTTTACATAAGATGGTATGATAATATATTTCGTACAGTTTATGATAATACGTAAGAAAACGATTTCTTCATCCAATCTTTGTATATACACCTAATAGTATTTTCAGCGTTGAGAATTTTAAGTTGGAAACTTTTCTCGTCGATGGCGCTGGCAGTTATTCATGGGAACTATAGTACCGACATAAATAGTTCTGGTTGGTAAAACACGCGTCGCTGTCGTCGTTTCTCTAGGCTGAAATTACTATAATATAGATATACAAAGATCCAATATAAATTCACAAGATACATTCTCCATAACCTTCTTGTACCCGAAGAAGCATCCACCACTCGGTCTTCCTCTCATATTCACTCTTGTTGCTGAAATCCATAGGAAGTTCAAATTTTGAAAACGGTTTGTATGTAAATTATAATCTTCTTCGACAACAAATGTTTCGTACAAAAACACAAAATCATAATTATTTAATAGTTCATAAAAATTCTCATATAAAGACTTATTTCTAAGGCCTGCTACATTATAACTAATTATTTTTAATTTTTTTAATTCATAATTTAAACATTTTTTTTTGGCAGACGGCGCCTACACCCTATGCTTGAATTGAGTTTGATTGAAAGGTCTGTGCATTGACTATGTTGTTGTTTTCTGCTTCACCACTAGTTGTCGCTTTCACGTTTTCGTTGACGTTTCTTCTGTTCTGACGTTCTTCTTCCTCCTTCAAGTTCCCCAGCTGATCACTCAAATCTGTTCGATAAATACGATTTAATTCTAAAATTCCACCTGCAGTGTTGTTGCACAGAAGTCCCAATGTTTGGCTCCAGCGGAAATTTTTGTTGTTTATGAACATATTCTCATCTCGTAGTGATACTTTTATTTTGTTGTTTATTTCTTTGTTGCTGTATTTCAATTTTATTCACGTACACGAAATAAGAAAAAAATAAAAAAAAAATAACTTTTGCGGTATTTGGAGGGTGAAACGTAGGTAGGTTTAGAATCTTGTTATAGAGTGATGACTGAACCAGGCACTTAGTGTGCAATTTTGCTTATAGTTACGGTGACCATATTTCTGGGAGCAAAACCCGGGACAAAAAACAAACAAATTGAAAACGTAAAAAAAAACAATGTATTTTTGGAGTTTACTCCTTTAGGATCGATTCATATATAGAACTAGACCCCGGTATGAAAAATTTACCTATGGTAGTAAAATAAAATGTTGAGAAAAAGCGTTACCAAAAAAGTGAGATGTTAGGCATATTTTAACTCTTTATAATTTTTAATTTTTAAAAAGATAGTCTGGAGGCTTAGAAAGGTTATTTTTTATCGCAGTAAAAGGGGTTGAGAGGGTTGCAAGGAGTTGAAATACTAGGTCAAAGTTTGTATAATTCTTGGTAAGGCTAGAAGTTTGAAAGTTATATTAATGGATTTTGATTAAACATAAATAAATACGACATTCAAAGTTTTAAAAAAATTTACGATGAAGGGGGTGAAAATAGAGGATGAAAGTTTTTGTGCGATGTCGTCGCTATTATTATTATAAACAGCAACAACAACAGATCGCACAAAGATTTCAACCTAGAACTGTGAAATTTTCGCACATGGTAAAGAATTTCATGCTCTTCAATTTATGTTACTTTTATTATAACGGTTACTAATACTTATAATATTTGTAGGTTCAAATACGGGACTAATAACTTAACCCGGGACACTTGTAGGCCCCGGGTTTGTTTAAAAAAAATCCGGGACGGGCTATTGAAATACGGGACAGTCCCGGGAAAACCGGGACGGATGGTCAGCGTACTTATAGTGCAATTTTGCATTCACAAAGCTAGTTGAATTTCGACTACGACGTAGTGACCAGGTTAGTGAATGCGCCCAGTGTTCAAGTTCATTGTTTACTCCCTTGTGCTTGTGCAGTTGTGCTTGCTTGCAGTTTATTTTATTTCGAAACATCGAATCAAGATCAAGAGAACAAAAAAGTGCAGTGCATTCATAGAACAGAAATACATTTTTGATAAGAAATAAGAATTAAAAGATAAGCTTTCAAGTTATAGGTATTTATGTAAGTTCCATACATTTCTGTTCATTGCTTAAGGTGGCCATACACATATGATTTGTTCGTCTGATTTGTTCGACTACCTTTTCTCCATACACGTCGAACACAAGTGACAAGTGAGGATGAGTAACGCGGATGATGCAATTGCGCTTTTAATAATTTATAAACTGTTTTGAAAAGAAAAAAAAAAAATAAAAGGAAGTGGATGAATGAGTGGCTTATGAAAAGAAATAAGCGTAGGATGACGTGGTCATCAATGCACCACCCTATTTTCAAATGACCATAACTTTTTCCAATGAACTCTTTTTGTTATGTGTTTTTGTATTTCATTCTTTAGATATGTTGTGAAAATACGTACGAACTTATATTTTCGATATGATCTGAATTCTTTGTGTAAAAAATACTTTTTCCCAAAAAAACCAAATGGTGCATGGTGCACCATGGTATGTACTGAATGCACCAGGCGTATGTACACGATGCACCACAAATTTATTTAAAGAATTAAAACAATTTTTTAACGTCATATACGAGAACTTAAATATAAAAAAAAATCGATCAAAAGACCATATCACTTAAGGGAACTTTAAAATAAAAACAAATAGCTAGAGGAACTCCACTAAAGCAAAGTTATTATATGATCAAATGGACGGCTAAGAAGTTTAGAACTCAAAGCAACTTTTAGCTGCTGCAGTCGTTCCTTTATTTCATCTTTGTCTTTTTACACAGTAAACCACGAGTTATATAATTGGATCACTTCCAACATAGAACTCCAACATAAAACAGCCAAACTAGAACTCCAAGCATATTGCGGTTTCCAATCGTCGAACTTGTTGTTTTCGACAGCAACACGTGCTTGCTGGATGTTGCTAAGTAAAACAAAATTAATAATAAATAACAGTGATGAAAAACGACATTTTCCGATTGTACTGACAGCTGAAAAAAAAGTGTACGAAATCGTGCGTAATTGTACGGTTTCACGCAGAAAAAAAATTACGATTACGAAAACTGAAATTTTTTATTTAATTACAGAAATTAATAATAGCCTCTAGCGTTTTCGGGCACTTTATTCACTTTATTTGTTTTCAAAACAATTTTGTCGATTTTGACGGACTGTTTTGCTCCTTTTACAGCATTTATGTGGCTTTCAATGTGAAATTTTCCATCCGATATTTTCGAATTACACAAAATGCACTTTTTGGTTTTGCTCCCATGATCTTCGTGCAGCCATTCATATCTTTCTTTTTTAGCTGATTGAAAATTTGCACTGCGGTTACAGGTCTTTCATTCTGAAAATACTGTGTTGCTCGTTTTTAGGGTTCCGTACACAGAGTGCAAGCGAAACCCTTATAACATCACTTCGTTTTCTGTTCATTCGTCTTTCACAAGCGATTTCTTCGAATCTGCTAAGTTGATTGCAATTAAGTTTTGTACACATTTTCTAGAGTATCTACAAGTGATCCGAAAATGTTGCTACCAGATTTTTAAGATACACAGTTTCGAAGTTATTGAAGGAAATATGCAGAAAGACTATTCAAATTATTTTCCAAGAAAATGTTTGGTTTCATATCTTAATCCTTGTATAAAATTTCCTTCAAAACTAAAAAAAACAGTAGGGTCAGATAATCGAGTACGGAACCCTCCTCGAGCGAGTTTATCTCGCACATGTCCACTTTTTTTTCAACTGGCTGTCGGTCGGTCGTGCCGCTCGTCGTTGGCTGGTCAAATGTAACGCTGTCCATGTCCAAGATACCAACATCGCTGATGGGCTCCTTCCTTAAAAGCCACCAGCATCGAATAAATTCACAGATTTTTTATTAAATTACTTAATCAATATTTTACGTATGTACTTACTGTTTATCGAAAAAAAAACCAAAAATATTTATTGTACGATCGTGCCTTGTTGAAATGAACATCAAAAAACAATTTCAATTCAACAAAATCCGTTAAACCGTTTCCCATTACTTTAGTGAAATAATGGCGTTTTCAATTGGCAATCTGGAATCTGAAAAAAAAGCATTCTGGTTTTAAAATCGGAAGGGAATTCTCTTCTTTTCAGAATCAGAACTGTCACTTTTGCCCAATTGAACGCATTCAGAATGCTTTTTTTCACTTCCAGATTGCCAATTAAAAACGCCATAAGACAATAGAAGGAGAGGAAAATAGAAGTCACAAATGTCAGAGAGAAAACAAATTTAACGAAAGAAATGAATGCATTCGAAACAGAAAAAAATTGAATGCTTTCAGTATTTTTGCCTGCTCATTAAAATCTTGAAATATGATATGTGAATATGTATTTAGATAAATGTAAATGAGTAGTATGAATTGTACGAAATATTGAAAAGATGTACTTGTGTACATTCTAATATGCAATTGTACGGATTTTCGTACAATAGTAAGCTATTTTTCATCACTGATAAATAATACTTGTGTTGCTAGGCAAAGGTATGCTTTGACACTATTCTTATAAGCAATGCTATGTTGTTTTTTTTTTGGAGCTTCTCTGCGGATTGCATCGCTTGCCACACTTATTCTTATTGTTTTTTGGCCTTTCTTCTTGTTTTTAAGAAATTATCACTCAGTTGATAAACGACTCTTGAATAAAGAACATTAAAAATAAAACAATCGTTTTTCTTATGAAATAATATTACTCACGGTGCATTCAGCACCATGCTTATGTGGTGCATTATGCACCACCCTGACATTTTTTAAACAAATGTAAATAGTTTATAACAAAAGGAACAAAACTATTCACTCCTTATTTTAAAATGTTAGCAAATGTTCAAAAAACTGTTTAAATGATTTGTAGTAAAGAAACTCTTTAATTTCACTCAGATATTAAAAAAATAAGCTAACATTATTTTTTCACACACAAGTGAGCCACCAAAGAGAAACACTTTCAAACTTAAGTCTATCGAAGTTTCTGAAAGTAACGGTTACATTTGAACGAGGTATACACTAATCCAGCTTCCGGTTTGGCGTGTATAGCCGTGGTGCATTGATGACCACGTCACCCTACACATGTGAATTTATTAAAAAATATGGAATTGTCAACGCCAGAGCATTACAGAAATTTTCTGCAAATGGATTCAGAAAACTACGAAGAGTTGTAACAATATGTTACGCCGGCAATAAAAAAGCAAGACACATATATACGTGATGCTATTTCTACAAATGAACGACTTTCTGCTACTCTGCGTTTTTTAGCTTCTGGTCAGAACTATGAAGACCTTAAATTTTTAACGAATATATCCGCTCAAGCGCTTGGAAAAATAATAATAGAGACGTCAGAGGCTATCATTATTGCATTAAAATCATTTATTACGTTAAAAAAATCATAAAATTTACATTAATTTTCACTTTAAATTAAATAAATCAAATAAACTCATTGGTATTCTGCACTGTTGAATAATTCTTGAAAATTGTTTGGTTCATGGATAACTATTTGCTCTGATGTTGTTGCGATGATTGGTGAAGCAGGTGACAATTGCGACGGAGATGGTGTCGGAGAATAAGTATAGTGTTAATATGGCGATTGTGGGAAAGAAGAGTATGAATTTGAGTTGCTACATTTATTGGATGATGTGTGGAACATGGACCCATCGGTTCTGTTGAACTCCTAGATTTATGGTACCATTTATCGATAACTGACCCAATTGATCGTAGATGAGAGTGTCGTCCATCACCATCGTCCATCGTCCTTCACCATAAACATCTGCTTCATCTCTTGTTTCCCTTGCTTGTTGTAAATGATTCATAGCAGTTTCAATAAAAGGTGCATCAGCTCCGCGCACTTCAAACTTCAAAAAGAAACTGACATAAGAAAAGTACAGAATGTTCGCAAACAACGCCCCACACGTGAATTTATTTCGCGAACAAATCACAAGAAATTGAAAAGATTCAATTACATCTGATTTGTTCGCGAACATGCCCACACACGTTAAACTTGTAGTCGAACGAGAACAAATCAGACGAACAAATCATATGTGTATGGCCACCTTTATTTCTTCTCATTTAATTTTTTTGTTTAGAATGACATCAATAGAATCATCGATGAAAAATATTTCCTCCACCACTGAAACTGAGACAATCTGCCTGTCCGATAACATTGCTAGAGTTATCTTCGAACAAATCTCGGTCTTCTACCGAGAAAATGAATTCTTTGACACCGTCATCATGGCTGGGAACAAAGGCGATAAGGACCACTTAAGTATTTCAGCGCACCGAATGGTCCTTAGTGCATTGAGTCATTATTGCCGTGAAGCATACCGAGATGCTCAGACGGTCTTGATGAAAAACGTTTTGGAGTTTCCACAAATCGATCCTCAAATACTGAAATCGATAGTCGATTTTGTGTATTCAGGAACAATTGAATTGAATGTCGATACCGTCGAAGGAATCTTATCTGCTGCGATTTTTCTTAAGATCAAAATACTAATTGAATGTTGCTGTGAGTTCATTGAAAACAACATCAATCCTAGCAACTGTATGCTCTTTTTTCGAGTATCGCGTCCATGGCCAGAGGAGCGCAGCTTGTGTAGGTTAAAAGAAACGTGTATGGAGTTCATTTATTTGAACTTTGATGAGTTGTCGAAGGAAGACGCATTTCTAATGCTGACCGAAAGGGAAATCAAAGATTTGCTTTCTTACGAAAGTCGGCACAGTGATGTTGAAGAAGCAGTGTTCATGTCTATTCTTGCATGGACTAATTATGATAAATCAAATCGGGAACATTTGATTGTGGAACTATTAGAAATGATTCACTATCAATTTCTGTCCATAAAGTTCATAACGGACAACATGTCAGTTTGCAATAGCGTCGAAAGCTTCAAACTTTTATCGGGTTGGTTGAAATATCATGTGTCGCCAGAAACTCGATCAGCCGATCAGAAACATCTTGAGGTCTCAACGAAAAACCAATTGCAATGCCCAGAATTGGATCCTCAAACCCAAAAATTGTTAAATGATTTCATGAGCTCAGGTGCAATTGAGTTGAACATCGAGAACGTTGAAAGAATCTTACGTGCCGCAGTTTTTCGAAAACATAAACATTTGATTGAAGTTTGTTGTGAATTCGTTCAAAAACACATTAATACGAGCAACAACCTGTCCTGGTTTCGACTGTCGACAGAGCTTAGTCTATCACAAATTAAAGAAAAGGCAGTGGATGTCATTTACATGAACTTCGAGCAGTTGTCGAAAGAAGACGCATTTCTAATGCTGACCGAAAGAGAAATCAAAGATTTGCTTTCTTACGAAAGTCGGCACAGTGATGTTGAAGAAGCAGTGTTCATGTCTATTCTTGCATGGACTAATTATGATAAATCAAATCGGGAACATTTGATTGTGGAACTATTAGAAATGATTCACTATCAATTTCTGTCCATAAAGTTCATAACGGACAACATGTCAGTTTGCAATAGCGTCGAAAGCTTCAAACTTTTATCGGGTTGGTTGAAATATCATGTGTCGCCAGAAACTCGATCAGCCGATCAGAAACATCTTGAGGTCTCAACGAAAAACCAATTGCAATGCCCAGAATTGGATCCTCAAACCCAAAAATTGTTAAATGATTTCATGAGCTCAGGTGCAATTGAGTTGAACATCGAGAACGTTGAAAGAATCTTACGTGCCGCAGTTTTTCGAAAACATAAACATTTGATTGAAGTTTGTTATGAATTCGTTCAAAAACACATTAATACGAGCAACAACCTGTCCTGGTTTCGACTGTCGACAGAGCTTAGTCTATCACAAATTAAAGAAAAGGCAGTGGATGTCATTTACATGAACTTCGAGCAGTTGTCGAAAGAAGACGCATTTCTAATGCTGACCGAAAGAGAAATCAAAGATTTGCTTTCTTACGAAAGTCGGCACAGTGATGTTGAAGAAGCAGTGTTCATGTCTATTCTTGCATGGACTAATTATGATAAATCAAATCGGGAACATTTGATTGTGGAACTATTAGAAATGATTCACTATCAATTTCTGTCCATAAAGTTCATAACGGACAACAAGTCAGTTTGCAATAGCGTCGAAAGCTTCAAACTTTTATCGGGTTGGTTGAAATATCATGTGTCGCCAGAAACTCGATCAGCCGATCAGAAACATCTTGAGGTCTCAACGAAAAACCAATTGCAATGCCCAGAATTGGATCCTCAAACCCAAAAATTGTTAAATGATTTCATGAGCTCAGGTGCAATTGAGTTGAACATCGAGAACGTTGAAAGAATCTTACGTGCCGCAGTTTTTCGAAAACATAAACATTTGATTGAAGTTTGTTGTGAATTCGTTCAAAAACACATTAATACGAGCAACAACCTGTCCTGGTTTCGACTGTCGACAGAGCTTAGTCTATCACAAATTAAAGAAAAGGCAGTGGATGTTATTTACATGAACTTCGAGCAGTTGTCGAAAGAAGACGCATTTCTAATGCTGACCGAAAGAGAAATCAAAGATTTGCTTTCTTACGAAAGTCGGCACAGTGATGTTGAAGAAGCAGTGTTCATGTCTATTCTTGCATGGACTAATTATGATAAATCAAATCGGGAACATTTGATTGTGGAACTATTAGAAATGATTCACTATCAATTTCTGTCCATAAAGTTCATAACGGACAACATGTCAGTTTGCAATAGCGTCGAAAGCTTCAAACTTTTATCGGGTTGGTTGAAATATCATGTGTCGCCAGAAACTCGATCAGCCGATCAGAAACATCTTGAGGTCTCAACGAAAAACCAATTGCAATGCCCAGAATTGGATCCTCAAACCCAAAAATTGTTAAATGATTTCATGAGCTCAGGTGCAATTGAGTTGAACATCGAGAACGTTGAAAGAATCTTACGTGCCGCAGTTTTTCGAAAACATAAACATTTGATTGAAGTTTGTTGTGAATTCGTTCAAAAACACATTAATACGAGCAACAACCTGTCCTGGTTTCGACTGTCGACAGAGCTTAGTCTATCACAAATTAAAGAAAAGGCAGTGGATGTCATTTACATGAACTTCGAGCAGTTGTCGAAAGAAGACGCATTTCTAATGCTGACCGAAAGAGAAATCAAAGATTTGCTTTCTTACGAAAGTCGGCACAGTGATGTTGAAGAAGCAGTGTTCATGTCTATTCTTGCATGGACTAATTATGATAAATCAAATCGGGAACATTTGATTGTGGAACTATTAGAAATGATTCACTATCAATTTCTGTCCATAAAGTTCATAACGGACAACAAGTCAGTTTGCAATAGCGTCGAAAGCTTCAAACTTTTATCGGGTTGGTTGAAATATCATGTGTCGCCAGAAACTCGATCAGCCGATCAGAAACATCTTGAGGTCTCAACGAAAAACCAATTGCAATGCCCAGAATTGGATCCTCAAACCCAAAAATTGTTAAATGATTTCATGAGCTCAGGTGCAATTGAGTTGAACATCGAGAACGTTGAAAGAATCTTACGTGCCGCAGTTTTTCGAAAACATAAACATTTGATTGAAGTTTGTTGTGAATTCGTTCAAAAACACATTAATACGAGCAACAACCTGTCCTGGTTTCGACTGTCGACAGAGCTTAGTCTATCACAAATTAAAGAAAAGGCAGTGGATGTCATTTACATGAACTTCGAGCAGTTGTCGAAAGAAGACGCATTTCTAATGCTGACCGAAAGAGAAATCAAAGATTTGCTTTCTTACGAAAGTCGGCACAGTGATGTTGAAGAAGCAGTGTTCATGTCTATTCTTGCATGGACTAATTATGATAAATCAAATCGGGAACATTTGATTGTGGAACTATTAGAAATGATTCACTATCAATTTCTGTCCATAAAGTTCATAACGGACAACATGTCAGTTTGCAATAGCGTCGAAAGCTTCAAACTTTTATCGGGTTGGTTGAAATATCATGTGTCGCCAGAAACTCGATCAGCCGATCAGAAACATCTTGAGGTCTCAACGAAAAACCAATTGCAATGCCCAGAATTGGATCCTCAAACCCAAAAATTGTTAAATGATTTCATGAGCTCAGGTGCAATTGAGTTGAACATCGAGAACGTTGAAGGAATCTTACGTGCTGCAGTTTTTCGAAAACTTAAACAGCTGATTGAAGTTTGCTGTGAATTCGTTCAAAAACACATTAACACGAGCAACTACATGTCCTGGTTTCGACTGTCGACAGAGCTCAGTCTACCACAAATTAAAGAAAAGTCCATGGATGTAATTTATATGAACTTCGAGCAAATGCCGAAGGATGAAGAATTTTTAATGTTGACTGAGATGGAAATTAAGAGCCTGCTATCTTACGAAAATCCATATACTGACTTTGAGGAAGAAGTTTTCAAGGCTGTTGTGGCGTGGGTCAATTATGATAAACCAAATCGAGAACATTTGACTGCGGATCTGTTGAGAATGATTCGTTTTCAGTACCTCTCTACCGAATTCAAAGCTGATAACAATTCGCTCATCACCGATTGGCGCAAATGTAATTCATTACCAGAAACAACCGATCAAAAAGAAATGTTTTTCAAGTCAAGGTTTGGAGGTTTATTATTTGTCAATATCGAGGAATTTAACATGATAGCAATTCATATGTATGACCGCAAGACAGATGCATGGGATAAAAAGATTCAAATTCCTTTAAAAATAAACATATATGGCTTTTCGACACTTGTGATCAATAATAAATTATTTGTAGTTGGAGGTTGTGATGAGGACGGTCACGACAGGGATGATATTGAGTGTTTTGACTTGTACACTCTCAAATGGATTTCCAGATCTCACATGCATAAAATGCGATATTATTGTCAACTGTCTGAATTAGATGGACAATTGTGTATTTACGGTGGCTATTATGTCTTTGGTGCCCTATTTGCATTTAGAAACGAAATGGAATTGTACAATCCTACAACTGGTGTAACAATTGGATTATATCCACCATACCGTAGTAAATATAACCGAATGTCTACTTGTAAAGGAGTATTATATCTTATTCATCTAAAGGAAGGAGTCTTGCAATTCTATGATTCTCGCACTCAAAATTGGACTCGGATACAAATTCAAGGACAACCAATAAACTATGTAAGATTTGTCGCCGATGAAAAATATCTTTATTTCATTGGTGGATATTCGGACAAAGGTGTGAAACGCTACGATTTAGAAAAAAAATCATGGAACGGTTATTGTGAAGAGAAGGAATCTGTTTGCATAAAAACGACGATGGTAAACAATAAAATTGTAATTTTAAGAGCACTTTATAATAGTCATACGATGATATTTGAAGAGTACGATCCAAATACCAACACATGTAGAAAATTGAAGGAACTTTTATATACAGATGATGACATGGTCTGCTCTTGCAGTATAGGTTCTTACACTGCTTGACCACTAACTTAAACGTTTAATTTTTGTTTTAAAAATTAATAAATTTTATTCCAAACATTGTTGAATTTGTATGCAAGATCTGTAAACAGTGGTTTCATTTCATTACTTATTTACTTATGGTGGCGCTACAGTCCAGGTCGGACAAAGGGCTCATCCAACAAGCGTCTCCAGCAAGCTCGGTCCCTAGCTAGCTTTCTCCAGTTTCACGCGCTAAGTTGGTTCAGGTCCTTTACCACCTGTGTACTCTACTTGAGTCGCAGTCTTCCTCTTGTGCGACGTCCCTCTTCGGCTCAAGCAATATTTCCCATTCGCTCTACATACAATCATAGTCATTGGAGTTGGGCCTTAACTTTTCTGGCTAGGTCAGTGTCGCTGAACAGCTCGTACAGTTCTTGATTGAATCTTCGTCTCCATCTATGCAGACAGGACCAAAAATCACTCGAATGTCTCTGCATTATGCATTAGGACCGGGATGATGAGGGTTTTGTACAGTAACACTTCAGTTGCTCGAGAGAGGACTTTACTACTCAATTGCCTTCTAAGTCCAAAGAAGCAGCAATTGGCAAGAGTGATTCTTCGTTTGATATCAGTGCTGGAGTTGTTGTCTGAGTTGATTGCGGATCCCAGGTAGACAAAGTCCTTAACTACCTCGAAGTTAAATCTGTCTATGTTGAAGTTTGCTCCGAGACGTCAATGTTGGTTGTCCTATCTTGTTGACAGCATTAACTTGGTCTTGTTCAGAAGCTGCTCGGGTCTTCTCCAAGATCTGCCGTAGAGTGAATATTTGATCGATGGTGAACCTTCTGGGTGTGCGGCCACACTGGTAAGGACCTATCAGGTAGTTGACGAAAGGCTTCAAACGTTCACACAACACGGCAGATTAGATCTTGTAGTCGCTGTTTAGGAGACTTATAGCTCTGTAGTTGGTGCAGTTTAGAGGATCTCTTTTCTTGACGATGGGGCATACAATGCTGAGGTTCAATTGTTCGGGCATGCTTTCCTCTGACCAAATTTTGCAGATGAGCTGGTGCATGCTCCTAACCAAATCATCTCCAGCTGCTTTGTATAGTTCGGCGGCTAAACCGTCTGCTACAACGGCTTTGTTCGACTTAAGTTTAGATATCGCTATCTTCACTTCGTCAATGTGGGGTGGGTGGAATAGGAATTGGTGGACTGCTTCACCCAAATTGAATGGTTCTGTATGGATGGCGGAATTTTGCTCGTCATCACCATGTGACTGTGGTTCCACTACGATGTTCCCATGATGGTCTCTACAGTCTCGGTTCTGGGTGTATAAACCCTGGTGGTTTGTTTTACCTTTTTGTAAAACTTTCGAACCGCGTTTTCTCCTCGATCGCGCGCTACTCATGCTCCCTTTTTTTTCTTTATGGGAAGTTTGTGCTCCTCCCTCGTTTTCTAGCACAAGTCCTTCTTTACGGCAAAGCTTTGTGCCTCTTATTTAGCTGCATGTGCTCGCCGGAACTCATTGTTAAACCAGGGATTTCGTTGTGGTGGCCGCGTAAACTCTAGCACTTCAGAGGCGGCATCTCTGATGGCTTCTTGGCAGTGTTGCCACTGGTTCTCTATATTTTGTTGTTATTGTTTGATTTTCGAAGCAATCTCTTGCGATTGTAGCCGTTTGACGTCGAATTTCCTCCTAGCATTTTCGTGTGTTAGCCTTGATCGGGATATCCGCATTCGTACCTTGGCTACAACAAGGTAGTGGTCCGAGTCGATGTTGGCATCTCGGAATGTGCGAACCTTGCATGCTAGAGAAGTGTCGTGCGTCGATCGCGTACTTGCTACCATTACGTCTCGCCCCGCACCGAAGTCGATTAGCCTAAATCCGTTATCAGAGGTGGTGACACGTAGGCTATGCCACCAAAGATTTCTTCTCTGCCCAGCTTAGCATTAAAATCTTCAAAGACAATTTTAAAGTCATAGCTAGGGCATTGCTCATAGGTCTTGTCAAGGAGCTCGTAGAACCTGTCTTTGGTGTCTTCATTTTTGTTTCTTCAGTGGGGGTGTGAGCACAGATGAGGCTTATAGTGAATTTAGCCTTGATGCGGATTGTCGTGATGCGCTCATTCACTGAGTTGAAACTCAAGACCTTCCTCCTGAGTCGAATCCCCTCAACTACAAATCCACATCCAAATAGACGCTGATTTTGTTCCCGGTAGCAGTCGCCGCGCCGTAGTAAATATCGCAGTTGTTCATTTTACGAAGGCCGGGGCCATCCCATCGCATTTCTTGGATGGCAGTTATATCTGCTTTATAGCAGTCAAGGGCTTCCCCTAGCTGTGCGGCTGCACGTGGTCTGTTAAGGGACCTAACATTCCAAGTACAAAACCGAAATTCGTTGTCCTTAAATCGTTTGCGTGGATCGTCATCATTAATTCCGTCCGTATCCGAGGCTTGTTGGTGTTTCGGAACTAAAACTTGGAGTGCCTGGGAGGCAACACTTCTTCCTTGTGGGGTGATTACTAGTAACAGCCTACTCCGCTTCGACCTGTCAACCATGGGAGGCCCTTCTGCGAAAACAAGTTTCGCGATCGCATAGCTCTAAGCATCGTAGATTCGTAGTAGAAGTTACCGTAAGCTGCTCCGCCACATCAAGGCTTACCCCAGGGCATCATGCAACATGAAAAGTCGAGATTTGTTCTTAATCTACTTCGTGATTAGCGTTAGTGGAATCAACATTTTATCCCACTATCCCCTATAACAAATAGATTATGTCGTTTTCCATTGGTCTTTTTTTGACGTTTATTTTCCTACCTCCAATGGAACGGGTTATGATCACTGATCTCTAGTTATGATGTATGTGTCATTCTTCGGACCATTCTGTTTTCAAAACAGAAGAGTTCTGCTCTTCTCAGAAGCATTCCGTCTGTCAATGTCAGTCCAATGGAATGGTTTCAGAAGACTTCTGGACTCTGCCGAATGCTTCTGGACGACCAATGGAAAACGACATTAGATTCCTGTGATTGGGAAAATCCATATTTGTCTACAGTTTTAATCCATTGAATAAGAAGTACAGGAAGGGGTCTTATGAAAAAGAAGTGAAGCATTTTTCTAAGTAGTGTGAGTTTCACAAATACAAACGCATTACAACAGGGCTGGTCTGCAGTTGAATGGTTAATCTCAGGGGCGCCAAGCGAAATATGATTGAATCAAGATTATATCGATTGTGCATCAATTTTATTTTTCAATTTCAATTATTTTTTTGAACTACATGGTGTTTTGACGTTCAAGGTGTACATGCACGAGCACGAGTTTTATTATTTTTTTTTGATTTTGCGTTACATTTTCTTAATTTTTCATCCTTAATTCATCATATATATTGTCCTTCTTCAGGTCGTTTTAGAGAGCGCATTCTATGAACAAACTGATCAAGTGTTAAAAAGCAGAAGCAATTGTGTAGCGCCTAACGATCACCAACAAAAATAAATGCGCCCCTGAACTCGAGTTTTTGTTTTTTTTGACAGATGAAAATACAAAACAACATTTGACCAATCACAGCTCAGCAAAATGACAGCACATGCCCAGTTTGACAGATGAGTTCCCCGTATTTTGACAGATGAGTTCCCCCTATTTTACATATCAGAAATTTTTGTTGCTTCACTCACGTACACTGTGCGTGTAGCTTACACCGCTTCCTGTACTTCTTATTCAATGTTTTAATCTGGATATAAACAGATCAAATGCCTGTCAAGCACGTGCAATTGTACTTGTGACAAAAATCACACATATGCTTGAAGCAAAATAAAAAACGCATACACACGATCTATGCGTGCAATTTTTTTCACAAATACAATTGAACGTGCTTTGCTTGGCAAGCATTTAAACTGAACAAAGTTCGAGATCAATCTTGATAATAACGTACTAAGGGCCAGTTCGTTCACAGTGGGTTAAATCTTCAATTTGTTTATCACAGATTCCTCTTAATTCATAATTAAGAACTTGTGATAATCAAAGAGTGTTTGTTACCTTTTTTTTAACCTTGATTAACAAATCATGGTTTTTCTACAAATCATTCCATTTTCCAGTCTATCAGTCAGTTTCTTGTCAAAACTTAATCAAGAATTAAATTTGTAATTTCATTTTGTTGTCAATCGTAATGTTTATTTAATAGTGAAGAAATGAATTTTGTTTAATTAAATTTTTTAAAAGAATAAAATGTAAAAGAATTCGGAAGAAGTGAAATTTAAATCAGTGAAATTTGTTTAACTTGAACTTAAAAATAATGTTCACCTTCGAAATCGCATCAAAAAAATCCCAATACAACATACATAAATACGGCTATGCCGATTCCCATGTTGGCAAATATTTCGTCGCGCTCTCAAACGATGCCATTTGCCATCTTCATTTCGTGGACAAATGTCCATATTCAGGAGCTATTCAAGAGATTCACCGAAGCCAATATGCAAGAGGAGACACATCACGAAACATCTGAAGTGGTGAAACTAATTCACAGAAGAACTTTCGTCTCATCCTGCTAGGAACCAATTTCCAGGCTCAAGTGTAGCAACAGCTATGTGTTATTCCAAAAGGACAGACATGGAGTAACGAGGACGTTGCTTGTGCAATGAATCAACCGAAAGCCATCAGACCTGTGGCAAATGCTATTGCAAGCAATAAAATTGCTTATTAAATTCCCTGCAAGTGCGGGCCCCCACAGGAAAATAATATTTTTGAGCGGGAAGGTGTTCATTTGGATAAGTTTTGTTTTTGTTTAAGTTAAATGTTGTAATTTAGTTAAATAAAATAATTTTATATACATGTGTCCGATGCGACTTCTAGTTCTGTAACGTTCCTTCTTGTTTCTGACGTTTGACCACAAAGAACTAAGCAAAGTTCAGGGTCTAGAGAAAATAAGTAGAAGCAAAAAGCAATATTAAATAACCCTTAACACAAAAATTTAAGAATATTTCTTCTGAAAAATTCTGGGTTATGAACAACTGTGCGCTCTGGCGAGTGGTTCACTTGGCAAGTTTTCAAAAGGTGATAACTTTTGGATTATTTAGTAATTGAAGGAGTTCAAATATAATGTCAATGCGTAAATCAAGTATATGAACAAACTGAATTATAGTACATCCTTGATTAAATTGCCTTAATCGAGCAAAATTGGATGATTAACGAAATCTCAAATTAACTGCTCAAATCATGGATTTCTTAATTACAACTTTTGTGAACAAACGAAATCAAAGATTATCAACTGGAATAATCCTTGATTAAAGATGATCAAGTGTGAACGAACTGGCCCTAATTGTTCCACATACAAAGCTGGCACTCTGGCAGTCAATGTATAGTAAGCCAATGGCCGACGTCTAGCGGAATGTTGAGAAAGTGTTAGTGAAAACAACAAACATTTAACAACCCTGACCAGCTTGAAGGTAAATTTCTTTTGACAGCTTAGTTTCCTATCTCCTTTTATCTCTGATCAAACTGCCCCTGTCTTTCACAACACACAACATCAGATTTGATGAAAGGGGAATACCAGGTTTAATTTTTCATTGCTCGCTTGATTTTTGACCGAGCAAATCGAGTCAGCCCCGAGCGTGTTCGGTTCTAAAAAAGTAACAGATCGAGCGCTCCGAGCGCCCCGAGCTAAAAAAAAAATGCCGAACTTTTTTTGACAGTTCGATTCCCACTCCGTGCTAAAAAAGAAAAACGCCTATTGCCACCAGCACCAGCGACGTCATTTCATCTGTTTTGACATTTCGTTCTCCTTGTTTTCATGCTTGTTTTATTTTTTGTTGTTTGGTGTCTCTGAATTTTGTACATTGAAAGTTGTCAGCAATGGACCAGCAACAGCAAATTTAGGACTTTGCTTTGACCAAACGTTGCTGTTGACGTTGCTGGTGCTGGTTTATTCTGTGTCGGACGATTAAAATACATGGGTTCTAAAACAATGGCCGCCGCTGTTGCTGGTTCAATCTGTTAATCGCTTTAATTTCTCTAACCTCAAATCACAAATTCACAAACGTTTCTTACTCCATATTTTCATAGTCCAGTCATTTTAAGCATTTTGAAAAACAATCTAGGGAAAATTTTCAAGTGAGCTGAATTTTTGTATAATCATTTATGACGGTGTTGTCATGAAGATATTGTAATGTGTATACACTTTATTTTTCTCATACGCTCTGTTTCTCCTTCTATTGTAATGTCTAATGTGTATACTTTATTATCTCTTACGCTCTGTATCTCTTGTTTATTTAATGTACATACTCTCTTTACTTAATATCGTTTATTTGTAGTAGTAAACACATGTGAGGGGCAATACCTAGTGATTAAGAGAAACTTTTTGTTTAGCATTAAGAACGTTAGCCCCTACGAAAAGTAATCCCAGTATTTCTTATTTGTAAATAAAAAGCTTCTCGAACTTTCAGCTTCTCCAAGAACCAATAGGAACCAATAGTAGTTTCTAGAACCCATCATTTTTGTTATATAAATAGCCGTTTGCTGGCGAGGAAAGGTAGTTGATTGTGAACTGAGATAAAGTAAAGGTACTGTGTTTGAAAAGTAACTGAAAGTGTTGAATAAATAAGTTTGTGAGTGATTTGAATAAAGTGAACTTCTGTTTTATTTAAAAAGTGAATAAGTTTTAATTGTCGGACCAAGCCGAATATTACATTGGTGTCAGAAGTGGGATTAAAACTTATTGAGAATAAAACAGTGAACAGTGATTAAACTATTTTGTGTGAAATAGTGAAGTTAAAAATTAAAAAAAAAAAAAAAAAAAATGAGTAAAGTTTTGAAAGACTTAACTGTCTTCGAGCTAAAGGCCGAATTAAGCAAACGTGGCTTAAGTGGGGCAGGATGTAAAAACGAACTCGTAAAACGGCTACAGGAATATCTGGAAGAACAAAATGAAGACCCAGATACGTTTGCTTTCGAAGTGGAAGCAAAATCGAAAGAGGTAAATGCAACTGCCGACTTATCTACCATGATGACACTTCTTCTAGCCAAATTTGAAGAGAATCAAAAGAATGTTCGGGAGCAACTAGAAACTCAAAACAAGAATGTTCTGGAGCAACTAGAAACTCAAAGAAACGAGCAGAAGACCGAACAAGAGAATGTTCTCAAACAACTAGAAGGAAATGTCCTCAAGCAACTAGAGGCTCAAAGAAATGACCAAAAGCAAGAACAGCAGAATATTCTAGAGCGGTTTGACGAACAGAGAAACCTTTTAGAGGGCAGGTTTACGGACTTCGAAGAGAGAATCACTACTCTCGACGAGCGCGTCGAAAAACAAAATGCACGTTTCGAGAAAATGGACGAACAAATCAAAACCATCACAAATGAACTAGAAAAAGTGCGAAAGATGAAAGCTCGAGAACCTTCTGGTGAATGCTCAAGAAAGAGAGAAGTGAATCCTCCAAGCTTTGATGGTCAGATTCCGTGGTCGATCTACAAGAAACAGTTTGAAGCAGCAGCCTTAACAAACGGCTGGGACGATAACGAAAAATACATTGCTCTTACACTTGCCTTGAGAGGAGCAGCTGCCGAACTGCTACAAACCATCCCAGCAGAGAAGAACGGTGACTTCAAAGTTTTGGTAAACGCAATCGAACAGCGGTTTGGGGATAGCCACATGGCAGAAGTCTTCCGAGTTCAACTAAACAACAGGGCACAGAAAAGAGGTGAAACTCTGCAGCAGCTTCAGGCAGATATCGAGCGATTGGTTCACCTGGCATACCCAACAGCTGGCAACGAGATAATAAATCAACTTGCTGTTGAAGCCTTTGTGAGAGCTGTGGGCGATATAAATCTCCAAAGGGCTATTCACACTGCCGGAAAGCAAACACTACCAGAAGCATTGGCTTTCGCTCTAACAATGGAAGCCGCAGAACAAGCTTCCCAAAACGTGCATCGCGTGAGAGAATTGGAAGTCCAAGAATGCTATTGTCAGAAGGCTACTCTGGAAAGGAGTCAGCGAGACGGACGCGCACGATGCTGGAACTGCAACAAGACCGGGCATCTTCAACGACAGTGCAGATTACCGCGAAGAGGAACCGCATGGCAACACTGTGAACACAGAAATATGTCAACTGGTCAAAGTTACACCTACAACAATGTTGCTTCTCAAGTTGTTTCCCACCCCACCGACTTCGAGGGACAGAAGCTGGCTTCTAGTACCGATTGCTACAGAAACACCATCCAGGTTTCTCAAACGAAACGTGACAACAAGAGCCTGACCGTGGAAGCAAGTATAAACGGCAACAAATGTGTGGCTACCATCGACACCGGTGCCACGGCGTCCATTGTACGGCAGGACCTCGTTAAGAAGACATGGCTCCACAACACCAATAGCTATCGTCTAAGGACTGCAACTGGAGAAGCCGCAAAAGTCTATGGTGAGGTACGTCTTAAGATCCGGATGGCAGAGCTGGAATTCTCTCACCTGTTTCTGGTAGCAGATATATGCGACGAGTGCATTGTCGGCGTCGATTTCATGAAAGATCACGGAGTGATATTGGACATCGGGAACCAAGTCCTGAAATATCGAAACATCGAGATTCCGATGATCTATGGGATCCACTCGTATGAGACCTCGTTATCTGTGAAAACCGTCATCAAAGAAGATCTGACTTTGCCTGCTTCTTCAGAAGTATTTGTGTGGACGGAATTGAAAGGTAAGCCTGGCAGCCATCGATACCTCATGGTCGAACCAGCATCTGTAAAGTCCTCCCAAAACGTCACCATTGGGAAGACTCTTGTTAGACCTGTAAAGAACATGGTTCCCGTACGAATACTGAACATCAAGCCGTACGAAGTTAAGCTTAGAAAAGGTGAGATTGTCGGACAATGCGAATCTGTATCAGCGATAACAAGGATCAGCGAAGAAGACCCAAGGCAAACATTGAAGTCCAAAGAGCTGAACTCCATAAAGACGAACATTCTCAAGTCCTCTAATCTTGGCCACCAACAACGAAGAACTGCAGAAGGTCTCCTCGAAGAATTTGCAGACATCTTTTCGTCATCGCAAGGGAAATATGGCAGAACACAACTCGTTCAACACGATCAACGAATCAACACCGGGGATGCAAAGCCGATCCGTCAACCTGCAAGACGCCTTCCACTAGCCAAACAAGGTGAGGTCGAAGAACTGATAACCACCATGAAAGAAGAGGGTCTGATCGAAAACTCTAAAAGCCCTTGGGTGTCTCCAGTGGTCCTGGTAAAGAAGAAAGAGGGATCAACCCGCTTTTGCGTAGACTATCGAAGGTTGAATGATGTGACCAAGAAGGATAGCTACCCTCTGCCTAGGATCAGTGATACTCTGGACGCAATGGAAGGAGCACAATGGTTCTCAACGTTGGACCTGAAAAGTGGAGACTGGCAAGTAGAAATCCATCCTGAAGACAAAGAGAAGACGGCGTTCTCGACAGGAAACGGTGTAACGAAGCGTTACATGCTAACCTATTTTTTTTTGGCCACCAGCATCATTGCTAGTGTTTGCCATCATCAATAACATCCGACACGATTTTCCTTTCATTCATATCATTCACACACGATTTTCATTTACGCACAATTTTGCTATTCAAACAAATACGATTCACATTTAGTCATCCCACGAAAAAGCATAAGGCAACCTGCACGAAGCTACCAAAACACAGTCCGCCGTGGTGAGAATAGCCAATAATTAAGACAGTCCGCCGTGGTGAGAATAATCATCAATCAATACTTGAGACAGAGAGCACACTTCCGCCAGAATAAGACAGCAACACAATCGCAATAAATACAAACCAGTCCGCCGCCGTGGTAAAAATATTAAAATCAAATCGCTAGTGTGGTGGAATAATAAACCACCTCGGGTAGTAAAATTAATTTTTCTAGTCAGTCGATGTCTGACCGCGGAGCAGTGCGGATCGTCAACGTAGGTAAGTGGTTGAGTAATTATAAACCTTGTGGAGCTTCCCCCCACCAGTGGTAAGGGGTTTCACGGGTATATTTATTATCAACTACCTTCTGCCCAATATCGCGTTTCCGCAGT
This sequence comes from Sphaerophoria taeniata, assembly GCA_943590905.1. NCBI lineage: Eukaryota > Metazoa > Arthropoda > Insecta > Diptera > Syrphidae > Sphaerophoria > Sphaerophoria taeniata. Next base: position 5,356,632 of record OX016540.1, read on the forward strand.
CAGTCGGTGTTCAGCAGCAGAACGGAGCAGGTCGGCTCCGAGAGGTAATTTATTAAATAATTTATTTTTCTTGGAACTTCCCCCCACCAGTGGTAAGGGGTTTCAAGAATATCAGGTTTATTTCTCGTGCCACCAGGGGCCGTACTAGTACCTGCAGATCCACCAGAGCTATTGCCTGCTGTTTTAGTGCTACCAGGGGCCATAAATCCTGCTGTTTTGCGTGCCACCAGGGGCCGTACTAGTACCTGCAGATCCACCAGAGCTATTGCCTGCTGTTTTAGTGCTACCAGGGGCCATAAATCCTGCTGTTTTGCGTGCCACCAGGGGCCGTACTAGTACCTGCAGATCCACCAGAGCTATTGCCTGCTGTTTTGTGCTACCAGGGGCCATAAATCCTGCTGTTTTAGTGCGACCAGGGGCCATAAATCCTGCTGTTTTACCAGAGCTATTGCCTGCTGTTTTAGTGCTACCAGGGGCCATAAATCCTGCTGTTTTACCAGAGCTATTGCCTGCTGTTTTAGTGCGACCAGGAGCCATAAATCCTGCTGTTTTACCAGAGCTATTGCCTGCTGTTTTAGTGCGACCAGGGGCCATAAATCCTGCTGTTTTACCAGAGCTATTGCCTGCTGTTTTAGTGCTACCAGGGGCCATAAATCCTGCTGTTTTACCAGAGCTATTGCCTGCTGTTTTAGTGCTACCAGGGGCCATAAATCCTGCTGTTTTACCAGAGCTATTGCCTGCTGTTTTAGTGCTACCAGGGGCCATAAATCCTGCTGTTTTACCAGAGCTATTGCCTGCTGTTTTAGTGCTACCAGGGGCCATAAATCCTGCTGTTTTACCAGAGCTATTGCCTGCTGTTTTAGTGCTACCAGGGGCCATAAATCCTGCTGTTTTACCAGAGCTATTGCCTGCTGTTTTAGTGCTACCAGGGGCCATAAATCCTGCTGTTTTACCAGAGCTATTGCCTGCTGTTTTAGCGCTACCAGGGGCCATTAATCCTGCTGTTTTGCGTGCCATCAGGGGCCGTACAGTACCTGCCTCTCACCAGTATTGCCAGATACACTACTAATTACTCTTCTATTATATTTCTCAGAGTCATACCAAGCCACCGTCACGCAAACCGCACGTACCCGACGAAACGGGTTACATCCAGTTAGAGGATTACCAGAACCAGACATACCTTCGTATCGAACCTTACTCGAGACGAGTAACATCCAGACCAGGAGGAGGTTACTTTTCTTTACTTAGTTTAACATAAGGCTATTTATTAATTAAGGAATATTAAATAAACAATAAAGAAATTTTGGACCTTTTAATGAAGTTTAGTGTTTTTCTTCAGAACGGAACCTTGGCGATCCGACGAGCAAAACCTCGGCTGGAAAGCAAAAAGCACATCACAACGGATTGTGGCAGTTCAAAGTGATGCCTTTTGGACTGTGCAATGCTCCAGCGACTTTTGAGCGCCTTATGGAATGCGTCCTGCAAGGACTCACTTGGAAATCTTGCCTGGTCTATTTGGATGACGTCATCGTATACGGGAAAACATTTAACGAACATTGTACAAATCTGAGAGCCGTGTTTCAAAGACTTCGAGAAGCCCACCTCAAATTCAATCCAGAAAAGTGTTCACTCTTCAAAACCGAAGTGAAATATCTGGGACATATCATCTCATCCCAAGGAGTTAAGACGGATCCTGATAAGGTTGACACCGTGAAGAATTGGCCAACACCACAGGACAAACATCAACTCCGAAGCTTTCTGGGTCTAGCCACCTACTATAGGCGCTTTGTCAAAAACTTTGCTGAGATCGCCAAGAGTCTACATCAGCTAACGGAAAAGGGAAAGCAGTTTAAATGGTCAGGTGAGTGCGAGCGCAGCTTTCAAGAGCTCAAGCAACGCTTGTGTAATGCACCAGTGCTGACCTACCCGACTCCAGGAAAACCGTTCATCATTGATGCTGATGCCAGCAATGTCGGGATTGGTGCTGTATTGTCACAGGTACATGATGGCGAAGAAAAGGTGGTTGCCTATTACAGCAAGGTACTCTCGAAGTCGGAAAGAAACTATTGTGTGACCAGAAGAGAACTTCTTGCACTGATTTTGGCAACAAAGCACTTCCATAAGTATCTCTATGGACAGAAGTTTCTTCTCCGAACCGACCATGGAGCACTAAACTGGCTTTTGAATTTCAAGAATCCAGAGGGTCAAGTGGCGAGATGGATTGAGAGGCTGCAGACGTACGATTATGAAATTCAACATCGGAAGGGGAAGCTTCACTCAAATGCTGATGCACTGTCTCGGAGACCATGTAAGCAAGACTGTAAACATTGCAGACGCCAAGAAGAAAAAGAAGTGGTCACTGTCCTACGAACCAGAACCGATCCCATTTATGGCTGGAGCAACGACGAGTTGAGGAAGGCTCAACAAGAGGACCCAGATATTGAACCCATCCTCGCATGCAAGGAACACCAGGAAAAACCAGAATGGGCTGATATCTCCGACAGAAGTCCGGCTCTAAAGGCCTATTGGGCACAGTGGGACTCATTGCATGTCCAAGAGGGTGTCCTTCGACGTAAATGGGAATCAGCAGACGGAAAGTCCTATGTAATGCAGCTAGTCTTACCGAGATCGAAGATTGTGGACGTTCTGCGAGAGATGCATGATGGAGTTTCGGGAGGCCATCTAGGAGTAAACAAGACGCTAGAAAAGGTTCGACAACGATTCTATTGGCTACATGCAAGGGAAGATGTCGAGAAGTGGTGCCGAAAATGTGATACCTGTGCTGCCACCAAAGGCCCGAACAAAAAGAATCACAGCCAAATGCAGCAGTATAATGTCGGATCACCCTTTGAAAGGATTGCAATAGACGTGGCGGGTCCATTTCCGGAAACAAATAATGGAAATCGTTATATTCTGGTCGTCATGGATTACTTCAGTAAGTGGCCTGAAGCATACGCCATTCCAAATCAAGAAGCCAAAACAGTCGCAGACCAAATTGTGTTCAACTGGGTGAGCAGATTCGGTGTTCCATTAGAACTGCATTCCAACTAGGGAAGGAATTTTGAATCAAACATATTCCAGGAAGTTTGTGGGCTTCTTCACATCAAGAAGACAAGAACAACACCACTCCACCCAACCCTTAAGGAACATCTTTGCAAAGTTGTGGACGACAACCAGCGAGATTGGGATCGACACATTCCACTGTTTTTGATGGCGTATCGAAGTGCAAGACATAGCTCAACTGGCCATACACCATCTGAGATTTTGATGGGAAGGAACATCAGATTGCCAAGCGAAATCAAATTTGGATGTCCCACGTCGGAACCGCAAGCCGAGGATGTCTACTTGGATGACCTCAGAGAAAGACTCCTTCAGATCCACGACGATGCCAGGTCAAAAATAAAGATGTTCAGTGACCGAATGAAGACACGCTACGATATACGAGCGACAACAACAGAGTTCCAAGCAGGAGATCGAGTGTGGCTTTACAATCCCCATCGACAAAAAGGGTTGTCACCGAAACTTTAACGGGACTGGGAAGGTCCATATACAGTGATTAGCAAAATCAACGACGTCGTGTACCGGATACAAAAAGGAGTCAGAGGTAAACTTAAAGTCGTACATCGCGACCGACTACATCGCTACAGTGGTGATGAGAATGATGGATTTGTTCGGGACGATCAATCCTAAGGAGGGGGCAATGTAAGGTGTATACACTTTATTTATCTCATACGCTCTGTTTCTCCTTCTATTGTAATGTCTAATGTGTATACTTTACTATCTCTTACGCTCTATATCTCTTTCTATATTTTTTGTACACACTTTTCTTACTCTCTTTACTTACTCTGTATCTCTTGTTTATTTAATGTACATACTCTCTTTACTTAATATCGTTTAATTGTAGTAGTAAACACTTGTGAGGGGCAATACCTAGTGAGTAAGAGAAACTTTTTGTTTAGCATTAAGAACGTTAGCCCCTACAAAAAGTAATCCCAGTATTCTTTTGTAAACAGAAAGCTTCTCGAACTTTCAGCTTCTCCAAGAACCAATAGGAATCAATAGTAGTTTCTAGAACCCATCATTTTTGTTATATAAATAGCCGTTTGGTGGCGAGGAAAATTAATTGATTGTGAACTGCGATAAAGAGAAGTACACTGTGTTTGCAAAGTTATAATTGAAAGTGTTGAATAAATAAGTTTGTGAGTGATTTGAATAAAATGAATTTGTGTTTTATTTAAAAAGTGAATAAGTTTTAATTGTCGGACCAAGCCGAATATTACAATATTATCCTACTATCCCCTATAAAATATGGATTAGATTCCTGTGATTGGGAAAATCCATATTTGTCTACATTTTTAAGCTGGATATACACAGGTCAAATGCTTGTCAAGCACGTGCAATTGTATTTGTGACAAAAATCACACATATGCTTGAAGCAAAATCAAAAACGTATACACCCGTTCACTGGCAGTCAATGTATACTAAGCCAATGGCGTCGCTATAGACGTCGCGACGTCTAGCGGAATGTTGAGAAAGTATTAGTGAAAACACCAATCATTTTACAACCCTGACCTGCTTTCAGGTAAATTACTTTTGACAGCTTGGTTTCCTATCTCCTTTTATCTCTGATCAAACTGCTCCTCTCATCAGATTTGATAAACGGGGAACACCAGTTTAATTTTTCATTGCCTTGCTGCTTGTTCAAAAATCAAAAATTCCTTACAAGGTTACAGTGTTCATTTTTTTACTCCCTTGTGCTTGTGCTTGCTTGCAGTTTATGTTATTTCGAAACATCGAATCAAAAGAACTAAAGAAAGAACAAAAAAGTGCAGTGCATTCATAGAACAGAAATACATTTTTCCTTAGAATTGAAAGATAAACGTTCAAGTAATATTTTATGTAAGTTCCATACATTTCTGGCCATTGCTTATTTCTTCTCATTTGAGTTTTTCTTAGGATGGAATCAATAGAATCTTCGACTGAAACTGAGACAATCTGCCTGTCCGATAACATTGCTAGAGTTATCTTCGAACAAATCTCGGTCTTCTACCGAGAAAATGAATTCTTTGACACCGTCATCATGGCTGGGAACAAAGGCGATAAGGACCACGTAGGAATTTCAGCGCATCGAATGGTCCTTAGTGCATTGAGTCTATATTTCCGTGAAGCATACCGAGATGCTCAGACGGTCTTGATGAAAAACGTTTTGGAGTTTCCACAAATCCATCCTCAAATACTGAAATCGATAGTCGATTTTATGTATTCAGGAACAATTGAATTGGATGTCGATACCGTCGAAGGAATCTTATCTGCTGCGATATTTCTTAAGATCAAAATACTAATTGAATGCTGCTGTGAGTTCATTGAAAACAACATTAATCCTAGCAACTGTATGCTCTTTTTTCGAGTATCGCGTCCATGGCCAGAGGAGCGCAGCTTGTGTAGGTTAAAAGAAACGTGTATGGAGTTCATTTATTTGAACTTTGATGAGTTGTCGAAGGAAGACGCATTTCTAATGCTGACTGAAGGGGAAACCAAAGACTTGCTTTCTTACGAGGGTCGGCACAGTGACATTGAAGAAGCAGTGTTCATGTCTATTCTTGCATGGATTAATTATGATAAGTCAAATCGGGAACATTTGATTGTGGAACTATTAGAAATGATTCACTATCAGTTTCTGTCCATAAAATTCATAGCCGAGAACATGTCATTTTGCAAAAGTCCCGAAAGCATTGAACTTATTTCCGCGTGGCTGAAATATCATGTGTCGTCAGAAACTCGAACAACCGATCAGAAACATCTTGAGGTTTCAATGAAAAACCAATTGCAATGCCCAGAATTGGATCCTCAAACCCAAAAATTGTTAAATGATTTCATGAGCTCAGGTGCAATTGAGTTGAACATCGAGAACGTTGAAAGAATCTTACGTGCCGCAGTTTTTCGAAAACATGAACATTTGATTGGAGTTTGTTGTGAATTCGTTCAAAAACACATTAACACGAGCAACTACATGTCCTGGTTTCGACTGTCGACAGAGCTTAGTCTATCACAAATTAAAGAAAAGTCCATGGCTGTCATTTACATGAACTTTGAGCAAATGTCGAAGAATGAAGAATTTTTAATGTTGACTGAGATGGAAATTAAGAGCCTGCTATCTTATGAAAACCCATATACTGACTTTGAGGAAGAAGTTTTCAAGGCTATTCGTGCGTGGGTCAATTATGACAAACCAAATCGCGAACATTTGACTGCGGATCTGTTGAAAATGATTCGTTTTCAATACCTCTCTACCGAATTCAAAGCTGATAACAATTGGCTCATCACCGATTGGCTCAAATGTAATTCATTACCAGAAACATCCGATCAAGAAGATATGTTTTTCAAGTCAAGGTTTGGAGGTTTATTATTTGTCAATATCGAGGAATCAAACATGATAGCAATTCATATGTATGACCGCAAGACAGATGTGTGGGATAAAAAGATTCAAATTCCTTTCAAAGAAAATTTATATGCTTTCTCGACACTTGTGATCAATAATAAATTATTTGTAGTTGGAGGTAAAAATATGTACTGTCATGCAAGGGATGATATTGAGTGTTTTGACTTGTACACTCTCAAATGGATTTCCAGATCTCACATGCATAAAATGCGATATTGTTGTCAACTGTCTGAATTAGATGGACAATTGTGTATTTACGGTGGATATGACTGGCAAAAAAATTTTGTAAACGAAATTGACTTGTACAATCCTACAACTGGTGTAACAATTGGATTATATCCACCATACCTTAGTGAATGTAACAAAATGTCTACTTGCAAAGGATTATTATATCTTATTCATCTACAGGAAGGAGTCTTGCAATTCTATGATTCCCGCACGCAAAATTGGACTCGGATACAAATTCCAGAACAATCAGTTCACTTTCAGCGCTCTGTGAGCTTTGTCGCCGATAAAAATTATCTTTATTTAACTGGTGGATATTCGGACAAAGGTGTTAAACGCTACGATTTAGAAAAAAAATCATGGAGCGGAAATTTGCAAGAAAATATGTCTAATCACATAAAAGCGATGATGCTAAACAATAAAATTGTAATTTTTAGAGAACCTTTTAATAGTAAAACGATGATATTTGAAGAGTACGATCCAAATACCAACACATTTAGAAAATTGAAGGATCTTTTATTTATAAATTATGCCCTTTCTTGCAGTATAGGTTCTTACACTGCTTGACCACGTTTAATTTTTGTTTTAAAAATTAATAAATTTTATTCCAAACATTGTTGAATTCGTATGCAAGATCTGTAAACAGTGGTTTCAATAAATTGGTTTCTTTTCATTACTTACTTACTTATGGTGGCGCTACACTCTAGGTCGGACCAAGGGCTCATCCAACAAGCGTATCCAGCAAGCTCGATCTGTCTCCAGTTTCGCACGCCAAGTTGGTTCAGGGCCTCTACCACCTGTGTACTCTACCTGAGTAGCGGTCTTCCTCTTGTCATCTTGTGGGACGTCCCTCCGGGTGGGATTCGACAACTCTACGAGCCGAAGCAATATTTCCCATTCGCTCTACAAACAATCATAGTCATTGGAGTTGAACCTTAACTTTTCTGGCTAGGTCAGTGTCGCTGAACATCTCGTACAGTTCTTGATTGAATCTTGGTCTCCATTCTCGATTTAGCAGACAGGACCAAAAATCACTCGAACTCTTTTTCTCTCGAAGTAGCCCAAAGCGTTTTCATCGAATTATGGTCCATGTCTCTGCATCATACATTAGGACCGGGATGATGAGGGTTTTGTACAGTGACACTTTAGTTGCTCGAGAGAGGACTTTACTACTCAATTGCCTTCTAAGTCCAAAGAACCTTTTTTTTTTTTATAATGTGTACCCACTCAAGGGATTTTTTATACCCTTATTATGCCAGAGACACAGTGAGTGTATTAGGAAGAAAGGAAGGGATTGGAAAGGAGGTGTCGGTGTACATTGGTCTTGAATTTCTGAACATTATAATGATTGGGAAAGACAGAGTGTGGAAGAGAATTCCACATTCGCGTAGTACGGCTAAAGAATGATTCTCTATACTTGAGCGTACGTCCAAAGTTGGGCTCGAGGGTGAACTGATGGGAATTCCTAGACGCGCGAGTATTACGGGTGAATTGCTTGACGGGAGGAATGCAACAGCAACTGGCTATTTCTCTAGAGCACTTACCGTAGAAGTAACGGTAGAACAGAGAAAGACATGAAACGTTACGACGGTGATATAACGATTGGAATGACGCAGTGATGTCTCTGTCACCGATCATTCTGAGGGCTCTTTTTTGAATACCATCCAAGAGGCTTAAGTAATAGCGTTTTTTTGGTCGTCCGGAACTGTTCCGAACAGTTCTGTACTCGTTCACTTGGCACAAGATGACAGTTCTTGTTCTGAATAGAACAGAAAAACGATTCCGAATTTGAAGTCAGAATCAAAAACAGAATCACGCATACATGCACGCACTCGCATATACGTACTCGCTGCCATGTTTACAAATAAAGAAATTAAAAACAAAGTCATGTTATCTGCAATTCTGCATATGAGGTTTCACAAATACACAACCATTCAACCCTAGAAGCAAAAAAATGTGTTTGCCTGTTCGTTTGGAATCCGGAATCGGACAGTTCTGTGTACAATTCCGGATTACCAAAAAAAAACGCTATAAGTAGTTGGAGCACCAGCCCAGAGATGAGAGTTGTACTCAAGCTTTGGACGGATATAAGTCTTATAGATGGTAGCCAGATCAGACGGGGAAAAGAATTTCTTGCACCGTCTTAAGAAACCTAAACATCTTGCGGCATTTTTGGCGACATCGCAAATGTGCTCATTCCACAGAAGGTGGTCAGTGATGCACATACCGAGAATCTCGAGATGTTCGGTCTCATTGATGCAAGTGCCACCCATGGACAGTGGCAAGGGGGGTATATCTCGCTTCGACGATACAAGACAGCATTGAGTTTTCGAAGCATTAAACTCTACGCGGTTTCTTATTCCCCATTGTACAATGCTGTTTAAGTCAGAGTTTAATGAGCTTATCATATTTTGCCGTTGCAGTTCCACATCCGAAGAGGAAGGATGTGAGTCTGGAAACGAATATGAAAAGCTAAGGGTACTATCGTCAGCGAAACAATTGATTGGATTAGAAGTAACAGACAAGAGATCATTAATGAAAATGAGGAAGAGGGTCGGAGACAAAACGGAGCCCTGGGGCACACCAGCATTTATTTTGTGGGTTTCAGACTTGAACCCGTCCAATACAACTTGTATAGAACGGTTCGAAAGAAAGTTTCTAATCCAACGAAGAAGGGATTCATCGATACATCGATTTCAGCGCTGGTGTTGTTGTTTGAGTTCATAGCGGATCCTAGGTAGACGAAGTCCTTAACTACCTCGAAGTTAAATCTGTATATGTTGACGTTTGCTCCCAGACGTCGATGTTGTTTGTCTTTTCTTGTTGACAGCATTAACTTGGTCTTGCCCTCGTTAACCGCTAGACCCATCTTCCTGGCCTCCGTCTCAAGACTCACAAACGCTCTACTGACATAACGTTTTGTCCTTCCAAGTAGCTGGTAGGACTTTTGAAAGACGCTGGCATACGCGGCTTTGAAATCGATGAAAAGGTGGTAGGTATCGATATGAAGTTCCTGGGTCTTCTTCAAGATCTGCCGTAGAGTGAATATTTGAGCGATTGTAGACTTTTCGGGTCTGAGGCCACACTGTCCTACCACTTTGTTGACGAAAGGCTTCAAACGTTCACACAGCACGGCAGACTAGATCTTGTAATCGCTGTTTAGGAGACATAGTTCTGTAGTTGGTGCAGTTCAGGGGATCTCTTTTCTTGACGATCGGGCCTACAATGCTGAGGTTCAATTGGTCGGGAATGCTTTCCTCTGACCAAATTTTGCAGATGAGCTGGTCCATGCTTCTAATCAAATCATCTCTAGCTGCTTTGTACAGTTCGGCGGCTAGGCCGTCTGCTGCAGCGGCATTGTTCGATATCGCTTTCACTTCGTCAATGTCGGGTGGGTGGAATTGATGGCCTGCTTCACCCAAATTGAATGGTTCTGTATTGCTGGCGGAAGTTTGCTCGTCATCGCCATTATTCAGCTTGGAAAAGTGGTCTTTCCATATTCTCATCACTGACGGTGGTTCCACTACGATGTTCCCATGATGGTCTCTATAGGGTTCGGTTCGGGATGTATACGCCTTGGAGGCTTGTTTAACCTTTTTGTAGAACTTTCGAACCTCGTTCCTGTTGTGACATCCCTCTATCTCCTCGATCGCTCGAGTTACGTATCCCACACTTCACGTACAGCTATTTTTATATCATATCATTAGGGGCCGGTTATAGCTATCATTGAAATGGATCCGGAAAAATCTTTGAATGGATATTTAACTATGTTTTCTTTTGAATAGAAGTGCAAATTATATACCAATCGATCGGAAATCACTCCAAGAATTTTTATTGACATAAAAAAGTTCAATTACACACTTACTTTTTCTTTAAAATGTGTTTTTCCATTTTCCGGTTGTAAATTCATTTTCCTGAACAGCTGATTGTTTTATGTCAAAAAATGAAACAAATCGTTCCAATGATTTGCGTTTCAATTTTGTACAATTCCAATGATCTGTGTTTCAACTTCTCACAGTTCCAATGATAGATTAGGGGCCAGTTATAGCTATCATTGGTTTTCATCATTGAAACACATCATTGGAATTTTTCTGGTAGGTCGGTTATAGCAATCATTGAAAATTTCTGTCCGGAAATTTTTTCCTGCCGTAATTCTATCATTGGAACTGTGAGAAGTTGAAACACAGATCATTGGAATTGTACAAAATTGAAACGCAAATCATTGGAACGATTTGTTTCATTTTTTGACATAAAAATCAGCGGTTCAGGAAAATGAATTTACAACCGGAAAATGGAAAAAACACATTTTAAAGAAAAAATAAGTGTGCAATTGAACTTTTTTATGGCAATACAAATTCTTGGAGTGATTTCCGATCGATTGGTATATAATTTGCACTTCTATTCAAAAGAAAACATTGTTAAATATCCATTCAAAGATTTTTCCGGATCCATTTCAATGATAGCTATAACCGGCCCCTTACGGCAGGAAAAAATTTCCGGACAGAAATTTTCAATGATTGCTATAACCGACCTACCAGAAAAATTCCAATGATGTGTTTCAATGATGAAAACCAATGATAGCTATAACTGGCCTCTTATATTTCATTTTTCTGTAATCTGAATTTAGTCCAGACAAATTAAACATAAAAAAGGCAAAACCCAGAAATAATTCGCATAGAGCTGAAAATTGGTACAGAGCATTAGAACATCGATTAAAGCAAAATGTCAAAAGTCCCCAAAAATCCCATGTGTGTGTTGAAAGTTATTCAAGGTCAAATGTCGAAAATGTTGGTTTTCATACATATCTTTGAAACGGGGGAGCCTATCAAAAAAAAATGTATGGAAGACTTGTACGCCATGAAATTCCCTAAAAAACCATGTTAACATTTTTTTTTCTACGAGCAAGCGTTTAGAAAATATCGCGGTATAAAAATGTGTCAAATGTCGAAAAAAATGGTTTTTTGCGTATTACTCTTAAACGGTGAGTCCAATTGAAAAAATTTTTATGAAAAACTTGTAGATTATATAGTTTTACATATAAAAACATTTTTTTTTTTTTTTAAAGCTGTCAGAAAAAAAAAACCTAATTTGGTAAAAACTCAAAATTTCGAAGTTTTTATAATTAGCTCCTAAGCCTTGTACCAAATTCGCATAGAGCTGAAAATTGGTACAGAGCATAAGGACATCTCTCTATATAACATGTCAAATTTCCCCAAAAATCCCATTGGTGCAAAAAAAAATATTCAAGGTTAAATGTCGAAAATGTTGTTTTTTCATATTTAACTCTGTAGATTTTGTTAATAAATGCAAAAACGAAAGTAACAGTTTTCAATCTTTGATTCCTATCCATAAGTTGTCTGTTGTCCACACTTTTTTCCACACCACCCATGAGGTAGAGTCCTTGGCTTTGTCCTTTTTTTCGTTTTAGTGATCATTTATATGATGTGCACTCAAAATTTCGAATTTTTATAGTTAGCTCCTAAGCCCTGTACAAAATTCGCATAGAGCTGAAAATTGGTACAGAGCATAAGGACATCTCTCTATACAAGATGTCAAAAATCCCCGAAAATCCCACTGGTGCAACAAAAAATATTCAAGGTTAAATGTCGAATATGTTGTTTTTTCATATGTAAATATAAGAAAACAACATATTCGACATTTAACCTTGAATATTTTTTGTTGCACCAGTGGGATTTTCGGGGATTTTTGACATCTTGAATAGAGAGATGTCCTTATGCTCTGTACCAATTTTCAGCTCTATGCGAATTTGGTACAAGGCTTAGGAGCTAATTATAAAAACTTCGAAATTTTGAGTTTTTACCAAATTAGGTTTTTTTTTTTCTGACAGCTTTAAAAAAAAAAAAAAAAAATGTTTTTATATGTAAAACTATATAATCTACAAGTTTTTCATAAAAATTTTTTCAATTGGACTCACCGTTTAAGAGTAATACGCAAAAAACCATTTTTTTCGACATTTGACACATTTTTATACCGCGATATTTTCTAAACGCTTGCTCGTAGAAAAAAAATGTTAACGTGGTTTTTTAGGGAATTTCATGGCGTACAAGTCTTCCATACATTTTTTTTTTGATAGGCTCCCCCGTTTCAAAGATATGTATGAAAACCAACCTTTTCGACATTTGACCTTGAATAACTTTCAACGCACACATGGGATTTTTGGGGACTTTTGACATTTTACTTTAATCGATGTTCTAATGCTATGTACCAATTTTCAGCTCTATGCGAATTTTTTCTGGGTCAAATGTTTATTTGTCTGGACTAATTATTTTTTTGCACTTCGCACCAAATATCATTTTTTGTAATTCCATTTGTAACTTAATCCTTCTAAAATTTTCCCACACAAAATGTCATTATATTGTTATAAAAGGAAAAAGTAAGAATAAAATGCTGTTCGGTATCAATAAAGTGTTGTCGAAGTAAAAACCTTTGTTTTTTTTTATCAAACGCAACGGCATAGACCGTAACTCAGGCTTCTCATGCTCCCTTTTGTCTTTCTAAGAAGTTTTTGCTCCTCTCTCCTTTTCTGCTCGTAGAGCTCACGAGCTGCTCGTGTCCTTCTTTGTAGCGCCGCTTTGTATGCCTCTTGTTTAGCTGCATGTCTACTCTAACCAGGGGTTTCGTTTTGGTGGCCGTATAAACCATAGTACTTCAGAGGCGGCATCTCTGATGGCTGCTTGGAAGTATTGCCACTAGCTCTTTATATTTTGTGCTGGCAGCAAGGGACTTCTGAGGAGATTTTCGGAGACACGATCGGAAAAGGATCTAGCAATCTCTTGCGGTTGTAGCCGTTTGACGTCGAATTTCCTCCTAGCATTTTCGTGTGTTGGCCTTGATCGGGATATCCGCATTCGTACCTTGGCTACAACAAGGTAGTGGTCCGAGTCGATGTTGGCACCTCGGAATGTGCGGACATCTTGCATGCTAGAGAAATGTCGTGTGTCGATCGCTATGCGATCAATTTGGTTGACGGTTGATTGATTAGAAGATTTCCATGTCCCCTTGTGGATATCGAGGTGTGGGAACCGCGTAGTTGCTACCATTACGTCTCGCGCCGCAGCGAAGTTGGTTAGCCTGAATCCGTTATCAGAGGTGGTGACACGTAGGCTATGTCGTCCCATTATGCCACCAAAGATTTCTTCTCTGCCCAGCTTAGCATTAAAATCTCCAAGGACGATTTTAATCTCATAGCTAGGGCATTGCTCATAGGTCTTGTCGAGCAGCTCGTAGAACCTGCCTTTGGTGTCTTAATTTTTGTCCTCAGTGATGGTGTGAGCCTTTCCTTTTACGGCCTGGGCTTCAAATAAGTCGAAGTAGCCCGTAAAGGTGTCCACCAACTAGTTCGACCTAACTGGAACTGAAGACGCCACTGTTGATTCCAAAAAAGAAATTCATCCGCTGCCGTCCCTCGTTGGGAGTGCCTTGGTGGCAACACTTCTTCCTTATGGGGTAATTAGTAGTAACAGCCTACTCCGCTTCGACCTGTCGACCATGGGGATGAGAGGCCCTTCTGTGAAAACAAGTTTCGCGATCGCATAGCTCTAAGCATCGTGTAGTAGTTACCGTAAGCCGCTCCGCCACGTCAAGGCTTGCCCCAGGGCATCATAAATAAATAGAGTGGCGCGACAGCTCTTGAAGAGCCAAGGCCTAAGTGGTTTACTCTCATCAACAATTCTCTGAGTGCGTGTGAAGAATTGAGGGGACCTACAATTTTACGCCGAATCCGAACGGCAAAGTTGAGAAGCACTTTTTCATGACAGATTGATACTCTTGGAAGATTTGTCAGGTCTTCGCAAGAGGCAGTACCTGTGAAAGATGAAATAAAAACTTTATGGGCCTGAGTAGGACTCGAACCCACGACATTCTGCTTAGCAGCCAACGCACCTACCAACTAAGCTACGGGCAACTGCACCCCAGGGCATCATGCAACAAGAAAAGTTGAGATTTGTTCTTAATCTACTTCGTGATTAGCGTCAGAGGAATCAACACATATGCTTGAAGCAAAATCAAAAACGTATACACCCGTTCACTGGCAGTCAATGTATAGTAAGCCAATTGCGTCGCTATAGACGTCGCGAAATGTTTAGAAAGTATTAGTGAAAATGAAAACACCAATCATTTTACAACCCTGACCTGCTTACAGGTAAATTACTTTTGACAGCTTGGTTTCCTATCTCCTTTTATCTCTGATCAAACTGCTCCTCTCATCAGATTTGATAAACGGGGAACACCAGTTTAATTTTTCATTGCCTTGCTGCTTGTTCAAAAATCAAAAATTCCTTGAAAGGTTACAGTGTTCATTTTTTTACTCCCTTGTGCTTGTGCTTTGCTTGTTTGCAGTTTATTTTATTTCGAAACATTGAATCAAGAGAAAAGAACAAAAAAGTGCAGTGCATTCAAAGAACAGAAATTCATTGTGCCTAAGAATTGAGAGAACGTTCAAGTAATATTTATGTAAGTTCAATACATTTCTGGCCATTGCTTATTTCTTCTCATTTGAGTTTTTCTTAGGATGGAATCAATAGAATCTTCGACTGAAACTAAGACAATCTGCCTGTCCGATAACATTGCTAGAGTTATCTTCGAACAAATCTCGGTCTTCTACCGAGAAAATGAATTCTTTGACACCGTCATCATGGCTGGAAACAAAGGCGATAAGGACCACTTAAGTATTTCAGCGCACCGAATGGTCCTTAGTGCACTGAGTCAATATTTCTGGAAGCATACCGAGATGCTCAGACGGTCTTGATGAAAAACGTTTTTGAGTTTCCACAAATCGATCCTCAAATACTGAAATCGATAGTCGATTTTATGTATTCAGGAACAATTGAATTGGATGTCGATATAGTCGAAGGAATCTTATCTGCTGCGATATTTCTTAAGATCAAAATACTAATTCAGTGTTGCTGTGAGTTCATTGAAAGCAACATTAATCCCAGCAACTGTATGCTCTTTTTTCGAGTATCGCGTCCATGGCCAGAGGAGCGCAGCTTGTGTAGTTTAAAAGAAAAATCCATGGAGATAATTTATTTGAACTTTAATGAGTTGTCGAAGGAAGACGCATTTCTAATGCTGACCGAAAGGGAAATCAAAGACTTGCTTTCTTACGAGAGTCGGCACAGTGGTGTTGAAGAAGCAGTGTTCATGTCTATTCTTGCATGGATTAATTATGATAAACAAAATCGGGAACATTTGATTGTGGAACTATTAGAAATGATTCACTATCAGTTTCTCTCCATAAAATTCATAGCCGAGAACATGTCAGTTTGCAAAACTCCCGAAAGCATTGAACTTATTTCCGTTTGGCTGAAATATCATGTGTCGCCAGAAACTCGAACAGCCGATCAAAATCATCTTAAAGTTTCAATGAAAAACCAATTGCAATGCCCAGAATTGGATCCTCAAACCCAAAAATTGTTAAATGATATCTGGAACTCTGGCTCAATTGAATTGAACATCGAGAACGTTGAAAGAATCTTTGCAGTTTTTCGAAAACATAAACATTTGATTGGAGTTTGTTGCGAATTCGTTCAGAAACACATTAATACGAGCAACTACATGTCCTGGTTTCGACTGTCGACAGAGCTTAGTCTACCACAAATTAAAGAAAAGTCCATGGATGTCATTTACATGAACTTTGAGCAAATGTCGAAGAATGAAGAATTTTTAATGTTGACTGAGATGGAAATTAAGAGTTTGCTATCTTACGAAAATCCATATACTGACTTTGAGGAAGAGGTTTTCAAGGCTGTTGTGGCGTGGGTCAATTATGATAAACCAAATCGAGAACATTTGACTGCGGATCTGTTGAGAATGATTCGTTTTCAATACCTCTCTACAGAATTCAAAGTTGATAACAATTCGCTCATCACCGATTGGCTCAAATGTAATTCATCACCAGAAACAACCGATCAAAAAGAAATGTTCTTCAAGTCAAGGTTTGGAGGTTTATTATTTGTCAATATCGAGGATACAACCACGATGGCAATTTATATGTATGACCGCAAGACAGATGCATGGGATAAAAAGATTCAAATTCCTTTAAAAAGAAACTTATATGGCTTTTCGACACTTGTGATCAATAATAAATTATTTGTAGTTGGAGGTTATGACGAGGACTATCGTGTAAGGGATGATATTGAGTGTTTTGACTTGTACACTCTCACATGGATTTCCAGATCTCACATGCATAAAAAGCGATGTGGTTGTCAACTGTTTGAATTAGATGGACAATTGTGTATTTACGGTGGCTATTATGATTTTGGTCCCAGTTTTGTAAACGAAATTGAATTGTACAATCCTACAACTGGTGAAATAACTGAATTATATCCACCATACCATAGTGGATTTAACAAAGTGTCTACTTGTAAAGGAGTATTATATCTTATTCTTCTAGTGGAAGGAGTCTTGCAATTCTATGATTCCCGCACGCAAAATTGGACTCGGATACAAATTCCAGAACAATCAGTTCGCTTTCAGCGCTCTGTGAGCTTTGTCGCCGATGAAAAATATCTTTATTTCCCTGATGGATGTTTGGACAAAGGTGTTAAACGCTACGATTTAGAAAAAAAATCATGGAGCGGAGATTTTCAAGAAAATATGTCTAATGACATAAAAGCGATTATGGTAAACAATAAAATTGTAATTTTTAGAGAACCTTATCGTAGTAGGACGGTGATATTTGGGGAGTACGATCCAAACACCAACACATGGAGAAAATTGAAGGAACTTTCAACAATAATTGATATCAGGTACATCTGTTGCAGAACAGGTTCTTACACTGCTTGACCACTTACTTAAATGTTTAATTTTTGTTTTAAAAATTAATAAATTTTATTCCAAACATTATTGAATTCGTATGCAAGATCTGTAAACAGTGTTTTCAATAAATTGGTTTCTTTTCATTACTTACTGACTTATGGTGGCGCTACAGTCCAGGTCGGACCAAGGGCTCATCCAACAAGCGTCTCCAGCAAGCTCGGTCCCTAGCCAGCTGTCTCCAGTTTCGCACGCTAAGTTGGTTCAGGTCCTCTACCACCTGTGTACTCTACCTGAGTCGCAGTCTTCCTCTTGTGCGACGTCCTTACGGATTGGATTCGAAGACTACGAGCCGGAGCATTATTTTCCATTCGCTCTACATCAGCCATCTTAACTTTTCTGGCTAGGTCAGTGTCGCTGAGCAGCCCATACAGTTCTTGATTGAATCTTCGTTTCCATTCTCCATTTATGCATATAGGACCAAAAATAACTCGAAGAATTTTTCTCTCAAAACAGCCTAAAGCGTTTGCATCGGATGTTGTCATGTTCCATGTCTCTGCACCATACATTAGGACCGGAATGATGAGGGTTTTGTACAGTGACACTTTAGTAGTTGGAGAGAGGACTATCCTTCGTTTGATTTCAGCGCTGGTGTTGTTGTCTGAGTTCATAGCGGATCCTAGGAACTCATCATCAAACCAGGAGTTTCGTTGTGGTGGCATCTCTGATGGCTGCTTGACAGTGTTGCCACTGGTTCTCTACATTTTGTGATGGCAACAAAGGCCTTCTGAGGAGATTCTCGGAAACACGATCGGAAAAGGATCTAGCAATCTCTTGCGATTGTAACCGTTTGACGTCGAATTTTCTCCTAACATTTTCACGTGTTGGCCTTGATCGGGATATCCACTTTCGTACCTTGGCTACAACAAGGTAGTGGTCCGCGAAGTCGATTAGCCTAAATCCGTTATCGGAGTTAGTGTCGTGTAGGCTACATTTAATGTCATAGCTGGAGCTCATCGGACTTGTCGAGAAGCTCGTAGAATTTGTTTTTGGTGTCTTCATCCTTTTCCTCAGTGGAGGCGTGAGCGCAGATTAGGCTCATGTTGGTGAATTTAGCCTTGAAGCGGATTGTCGTGATACGCTCCTTCACTGAGTTGAAACTCAAGACATTCCTCCTGAGTCGAGTCCCAATTAAAAATCCACATCCAAATAGATGCTGATTTTGTTCCCGGTAGCAGTCGCCGTAGTAGATATCACAAATGTTTATTTTGCGCAGGCCCGGACCATCCCATCGCATTTCGCATTTCTTGGATGGCGGTTATATCTGCTTTATAGCAGTCAAGGGCTTCCGCTAGTTGTTCGGCTGCACGTGGTCTGTTAAGGGACCTAACGTTCCAAGTGCAAAACCGAAATTCGTTGTCCTTAAATCGTTTGCGTGGGTCGTCATCATTAATTCCGTCCGTATCCGAAGCTTTTTGGTGGATTGAAACAATCACTTCTTTTTGTGGGCGGGCAGTCACCCCGACACACGACGCCCAACCGGGAGGGCAAGGTCTTTAGTTTAACTCTAAGACAAAGAGCCAGCGAAACCGCCCCTTATAGGCCCGGGCTGCGAATATGTCGTAGTAGCCCTATAAGGTGTTCTCTCATCCTGACTGGAACTGTAGTTGCCACCGTTGATTCCATCTTGGGAGTTCTTCTGCTGCCGCCTGTTGAAAAGGAGGCATGCCCTAGTGGATGCATACCTCCTCCCCCACTCTCTTTGCTGCCGCCAACAACTTCCCACTGGGTCGGAACCAAATCTTCGGTTGAGGTACTGGGCACCCGATGTTCACCGCGGGGAGGTGGAGAGTACGAGTTGATAGACAGAGGTTGCTGTGGATGCTTGTATGCTCTTGAATGCACTGTGTCTACCCCTCAAACATCGTTTGTACTTGTCCTACCCCAACAAAACTTCATCTTGGCATCAAATACTCTTCATCTTTGTTCAGAGTGTCTGTCCCAATCTTGACCCTACGAAAAGGCAAAACAAACAAAAATGGAGCAGACAAGGGTGGGATTTTTATTGCAGTTGACTATATATTGCACCATTCCTTCACTGGAAGAAATAATATTGATTCAATTGTACTAATTTTTGTTCGTAAATTCCTTTTCTGAACATCAAACTTTCCTGCCGTTTATCTTCGCCAATTGTTTTCGATTGATAAGATCGAAGAACAGTAGCCCCGCAGCTCGTTCAATCGTCTCGGGCGGCACTTGGAACACTTGCAGTGGTGTGTCGTTGCTGATTTCCTTGTTTGGCATTACATAAGCTTCCATTTCCAATTGCTTATCGGTCGTCTCTGCGACAACGACCTTATAGAAATGTGTCGGCACTGCCACATTATTGGCTCCAATCACCTGGTACTTGACGTACATTTTTCCGTCATCCTCCTTGTGGGGTAAATATAGTGGCCCGGTGCAAACATAAACATTGGGATGTGTTTTCTTCAGTTTTCGAACATAGGACTCCAGTCGATTCCAAGAATCTCGATTAAAACCCGCTCCCACCTGAGGAGCCATGTTTGTCAAATAGAACGTATCGTCACAGTGCTTTTGTTGTAATCGATGATTGCCAGCGGCTGCTAGGTGACCTCTGTCAAAGCCAGATTTTCGATAGTCGGTATTCTGAGACCGAAAGAAGGGATGAATACTCTCGTCTGGTCGAAATTCGCACTTTGCACGGTCGACAGCATCATTTGGTTGAACAGATGCGGCCGTAAGATGCTCGAACACCCAATGAGCAACTCGATTTCGTCGATCATAAGAGAGAACATAATCAGAATAGGAACGAACATGGTCCAGGCTGGGGAAGCCATATTTCATTATCTGTGATATACGACTAGGAATGGCGGTTAGACTTCCTTCAGATTCAGCAGCAGGCACTGGAACGGCGGCGGACACTGTTCCGAAGATCGGCAGGCCTGGACCCATGTTCTGTAATTTAGGTGAAAACTTATCCAAGTGATAAAAATGAAACAAAAAATTCCCTCTTTTATTACATTTCCTTAAAATAGGGTTTCTGTAACTGAGAGTGATAACTTAAAAATTCCAATGGAAAGTCCAGTGGAATGTGATAATTTTGACATTGGAAATTTGTTTACCTCATCATTTTGTTTATTTTTCAGTATTTTTTTTTACTTTACCATCAAATAGGTGTTGATATGAAACCGCCCACTAAGATGAGGAATTTTGAATTTCCCATTATTTTACAAGATATAGGGATTTTTGTTAAAATTTTTTTTTTTCTATTCCCATTAAACTAGATGTGATAGAAAATTTTTGACTTTGCACTCTGGTAGATAAATGTATATAATGAAAATTTGTAGTACATTTTATATTTCTAAAAAATCGTTTTCTATTTTTTAGGAATTTTTTTTCGAAAAAAATGCATAAAAAAGGGGTATTTTTGAGGATTTTTCAAGGCTTTCGTTTAGCCTTTATTGCAATAAAATTTATATCTACAGGTTAATTGAGTCAAAAATTTTCAATATTTTTGGTCGAGGACATTTTTTCGCGAACCCTTTGGGGCAGATTTTGTGCATTTTTCAAATCTGGTATTTTCTAAATGTGGTGGTTTCAGTTTTTTCGATTTTTCGACAAGAAACAGGTGGTCTAAAAATATTTTTCGAGATGGGGATGGGATGGGGGTTTGTCGTCTATCGAATGGTTGAAATTTTTTTGAAAAAAGTTGACATTTTCAAAAGTCAAAAGGCAAAAGGACATTTCTTATTTGGCGTTTTTAACATACCCAAAAATGGGAAATTATTTTTTTCAAATACTTCTGGTGGCACTAGAGTTTTGAAATTTACACCACATATAGGTCTTGGCATGATTGATTTTTGGAAATTTTATTTGACCTTGACCAAGGTCATGCAAGGAAGTTTTTACCATTTTAATGATGTTATTTTCAATGGTGAATCTACGTGAAACTAGAAACAATAATGAAATAAAATTTACATATTGAGCATTTACACAAATAGACCTTTCCAACGACATATCAAACTTGACTGTACCCCATCCCGACCCCGCGCAACAACGAAAAGAGTTTTATAAAAAACTCAATCAAAATCTAATTGACCTGTGTTGACGACGACCACCCACCAGTGGAGAACGGGAACAATTTATCAATCGATCACGCTGCGGGTGTATAATATTGCTCATAACTTTTGTTATAGGTGTCGGATTGTCAAGTTTGAGGTGTCAAAATTTTTGTCACACTTCAGGCTTCCAGGTAATGTATTTTTTTTTACGGGTTGAGGTTCAAAGTCATTGAGAAAAACGTGAAAAATAATGGGATGGAAATTTTCAAAAAATCAAATGAAGATGTACTACGTATTTGTTGGTTATAAAGTTTTCTATAAGATTCATATTGGTTTTATACCGGTTTAACCCACAGAAATACCCGTTTGGCAATGAAATTTGATTGTAATGAACCGTTTTTACGCAACAAAATATGGAAATTTATTTTTATTGAATATTTCTGGTGGTACTAGAATATTGAAATTTACACCACATATAGGTCTTGGCATGATTGATTTTTGGAAATTTTATTTGACCTTGACCAAGGTCATGCAAGGAAGTTTTTACCATTTTAATGATGTTATTTTCAATGGTGAATCTACGTGAAACTAGAAACAATAATGAAATAAAATTTACACATTGAGCATCTACACAAATAGACCTTTCCAACGACATATCAAACTTGACTGTACCCCATCCCGACCCCGCGCAACAACGAAAAGAGTTTTATAAAAAACTCAATCAAAATCTAATTGACCTGTGTTGACGACAACCACCAATCGTTTATCAATTCGACGAAAATTGATGCTTCGGGTGAATAAAATTGCCTTCAAAATAGGTGTCGGATTGTCAAGTTTAAAGTGTCAAAATTTTTGTCACATTTCAGGCTTCCAGGTTATGTAATTTTTTTTACGGGTTGAGGTTCAAAGTCATTGAGAAAAACGTGAAAAATAATTTTGAACGGCTAAATGGGATGGAAATTTTCAAAAAATCAAATGAAGATGTACTACGTATTTGTTGGTTATAATGTTTTCTATAAGATTCATATTGGTTTTATACCGGTTTAACCCACAGAAATACCCGTTTGGCAATGAAATTTGATTGTAATGAACCGTTTTTACGCAACAAAATATGGGAATTTATTTTTATTAAATATTTCTGGTGGTACTAGAATATTGAAATTTTCACAACATATAGATATTGGTATAACCGATTTTTAAAAATTTTGTTCGACCTTGACCAATGTCATGCAAAAGAGTTTTTAACATTTAATGATGTTAGTTTCAATAGCAAATAACTCTGAAATTTGAAACAATAATAAAATAAAATTTACATACTGAGCGTCTACACAAACAGACCTTTCCAACGACATATCACACATGGCTGTACCTTATCCCGACCCCGCGCAACCTTGAAAAGAGTTTTATAAAAAACTCAATCAAAATCTAATTGACCTGTGTTGACGACGACCACCCACCAGTGGAGAACGGGAACAATTTATCAAATCGAAAATAAATTCACGCTGCGGGTGTATAAAATTGCTCATAACTTTTGTTATAGGTGTCGGATTGTCAAGTTTGAGGTGTCAAAATTTTTGTCACATTTCAGGCTTCCAGGTTATGTAATTTTTTTTACGGGTTGAGGTTCAAAGTCATTGAGAAAAACGTGAAAAATAATTTTGAACGGCTAAATGGGATGGAAATTTTCAAAAAATCAAATGAAGATGTACTACGTATTTGTTGGTTATAATGTTTTCTATAAGATTCATATTGGTTTTATACCGGTTTAACCCACAGAAATACCCGTTTGGCAATGAAATTTGATTGTAATGAACCGTTTTTACGCAACAAAATATGGGAATTTATTTTTATTAAATATTTCTGGTGGTACTAGAATATTGAAATTTTCACCACATATAGATACTGATTTTTAAAAATTTTGTTCGACCTTGACCAATGTCATGCAAAAGAGTTTTTAACATTTAATGATGTTAGTTTCAATAGCAAATAACTCTGAAATTTGAAACAATAATAAAATAAAATTTACATACTGAGCGTCTACACAAACAGACCTTTCCAACGACATATCAAACTTGACTGTACCCCATCCCGACCCCGCGCAACAACGAAAAGAGTTTTATAAAAAACTCAATCAAAATCTAATTGACCTGTGTTGACGACAACCACCAATCGTTTATCAATTCGACGAAAATTGATGCTTCGGGTGAATAAAATTGCCTTCAAAATAGGTGTCGCATTGTCAAGTTTAAAGTGTCAAAATTTTCGTCACATGCATGTTTTCATGTTATGCAATAATTATTTTTTATTTTTACAGGTTCATAGTCCAAGTTGTTGTGAAAATGATGAAAATGAATGGAAATTTAAAAAATACCTTGCAAAAATGTACTAAGTATTTGTTGTTATAGACGTCCTTTTCAAAATTCTTACGAGGTTGACACCGATTTAAACAGTATTTTATTATATTTTTCATTCGATTTAAATTTTTTCGGTTTCTAAATAAAACTCGCGATAAATTCTTTATGGATATAATGCTGTGATGCACACTTGCTTCAAACATGCTCTATCTTATATTTTAGCAATATAAGATTTGATGCTATGTTTAAGGCTCCAGTCTTATATCCTTTAATGGATATAATTCTGTGATGCCATTCTTCTCCGATCTTGCTCTGCCATATATTTTAATAAAAATATAAGGTTTTGATGCAATACACTTAAGCTCAAACTTTATATTTTTTTTGGATATGTAATTGTAATCCAAAATGGTGTTTAGGAAAGTGATGTGCATAGAAAAAGCAATATCCTAATTTTAAGGGAAATGAAGTTAAATAAAAGTCCTTCGCTGATCTTATAATGTGTTTTTTTTTTTATCATTATTAAATAAATAAATATTAAGTGAACAATTTTAAGTTTGTTTGTGTTTTTTTTTTCATTGAGTAAAAGCTTTCTGAATATGAACAGCACTTAACTGATAAAATTTGAGATTGCAAGGTGTTTATACGTACCTCGACTGTAAGAAAAAAATATTCATTTAAAAAAAATTGCAGATTTTCATTAATATATAGTTATTTTTATTCTAGGATGCAAGAAGTTGTTTATTGCGTTTTAAATTTGTAAAGAATTATATTATTTGATACAATTTTCGTATCTGATAGTTCGAATTTATTTAGGGGGTAAATAAGGCATGAGGGAGTTCAAATTTTTTTTTTTAGGTAACATAAACACAAAAACACAAATGCTAAGATCGAAGCATTTAGGAGATTTCTTGATTTCATATCAAGAATGTAAAATCAGTTGTCGATCTTTTTTAAAGAATCGGCCTGATTACCAGGTGGTTTTAGTGCGGTAAGAGTCCCACACTACTATGGTACCGATTATTACCATAGTGTCTTTTGAAGATTTCCACCTGTAGAAAAAAAAAAAAAAAAAAAAAACTGAAAAACTGAAAAACAACATTAAAAAAAAACAACAACAACAACAAAGAGAGAACTAATTTAAGTTGATTTTTTGCAAAATCAAAAGTGCCAATTTTTTTGCACAACCATTGACATACCGTAGTGCGACACTGGATATATATATATGTATGTAATATAGTTAGATATATGTATATAATACAGTCGTTTGTCAGCGGGCAATATAATACAGTCGTGTGTCAGCGGGCAATTACTAGTCGAATGTGATAATTTTGACATTGGAAATTTGTTTACCTCATCATTTTGTTTATTTTTCAGTATTTTTTTTTTTTTTGATAATTTCAATCAACTGTGCATTTTACAAATCGAAGCAGGCAATTTCTCTTTTATCAAAACTTTGTTTTGTATTTATTTTATTTGTTGCGTCTGTTTGACATTTCCATTTTAATTTTACAACCCGCCCGAAAGTCGAGTCAAACATCATTTTCTACATGGATATTTTTCTTTTTGTTATCTCGGTTAATTAAAGTGGAAGATTTCATATAAAATCCGACAAAATTCATTACAAATTCAATTGCAAAACAAACCATAACTACTATATTACAATATGCCACTCAAATAAGACATTAGACGCCTTACATGTTACATCGCGTTCCGATCGTGTTAAAACTCTGCGACTGACGTGGTAGTCTGACAGACACCACCAAACATAAAATCTGGTATTTTGCCGTTATTTTTTTTAAATTTGACCTGTGCGTTCTCAGTACCTTCCTGTCGTATGGTAAAGCACGTGTTAGTATATATTGTAATATTCGGCTTGGTCCGACAATTAAAACTTATTCACTTTTTAAATAAAACACAAATTCACTTTATTCAAATCACTCACAAACTTATTTATTCAACACTTTCAATTATAACTTTTCAAACACAGTGTACTTTACTTATCGCAGTTCACAATCAACTATCCCGATTCGCTTCCGAATCGGTTATTTATACTTTCTGATAATGGTTCTAGAAACTACTAAACCGAATGTTCCAGAAGTTCTCTTTTTAACCACTAGATGCTGCCCCTCATTTTTAACTGTTATACACATAAGTGTTTACTACTACAATTAAACTTATTGCTACATACTTATTTCCTATAAAATGATATTAGAGTTATAGTAAAGAGAGTAAGAGTAGTATGTACATTATATATAAAAAGAGATACGGAGTAAGTAAAGAGAGTAAGAAAAGTGCATACAATAAATATAGAAAGAGGTACGAGTGTAAGAGATAATAACGTATACACATTAGAGTATTAGACATTACAATAGAAGGAGATACAGAGCGTATGAGATAAAATAAAGTGTATACACAATACACATTACAATATTGTGAGCTGTCGTGGCATGTGCAGTGATCACTTATACCAAGATTGGAAACCTTGCTGTCAAAGTGACATTTGCCTACAAGCTGAGGGTCCAGATTAGCTGAAACAGTATGTGTGTAATACAAACTTAAGGGGCCAGGTTAGCTGTAAGAGTATGCGTGTTTTTGTAATAAAGATACATTTGCCTACATAATAAAAACAAGTTAGCTGCAAGAGTATGTGTGCATGAAAAAACATGAAAAAAATAACTTTTGCGGTATTTGGAGGGTGAAACGTAGGTAGGTTTCCAATCTTGTTATAGAGTGATCACTGGGCATGTGCATCATTTGTTTTGTGAAGGAAAGTGTCTGCGAGACCACCACGTCAGGATTAAGGTATCTGTCTGTGAGACCACCACCTCAGTGTTATTGTTTTATTTTCATAGTCTCTCTGAGACAATGTTCATAGTGTCTCCTAGACCACACGTCAGTAAAATTGTTTGGATGAGGTTAGGTTGTTTTTTTTTTAGATGGCTCACTCAAATAACAACAAAGAGTCCTCATAAAACTTAAAGGAACACTGTATATTGTTGCTGTGCTTGCTTGAAAGCAGTCTTTCTGCAATGCTCAAGGTTAAACTGTGAAGACTGCCAAAAAAGTTTATGATTTTTCTTTTCAATATTATTTTTTTTTTAAACCGATGAATTGATCTCTTTTTTTCATTTTTAAGTACCGTAACTTTTAATTTTGATAAATTAATAATTTTAATGAAGAAAATATTTATGTGGATTTTTTTATTTATTTTTTCTAATCGTTAGTTTTTGAAGAGCTATTTATGCTGTGTCAATAAAATTTGTTAAACCTTACATATGTATTTGTATTTAACATATATAATATGAGTAATTAAAAATAGTTATGGATATTGGATAGTCTGAGCTTTAAAATAGAATTGTTAAGGATATCAATATGAGACAAGTTTTTGAGATACAAGCTGTCCAAATGGTGTCTAGTGGATTACCAGGTCAGTGGAATTGTAACAAAAAAGTCACGTCAGTCGCAGAGGGTTAAATGTGTTGATTTGATATTATGTTTATGTATATATGTACATCCAGCCGAACCATGGATGTTGTGTGCCTATACAATGACCACGAACACATAATGAATTATGAAAACAAACAATTGGTCAAATATTTCGAAGCTTGTGATGTATCGTTTGCGTTCGGGACGATTTGAGGCTCGCAAAAATTGGCTTATCACGGGTTCCGATGATGTGCAAATCAGGATATTCAACTGTAACACTGGAGAAGATGCATTCTTTTGAATTTGAAGCGCATTCGGATTATACTTGATGCATTGCCGTGCATCCAACTCATCCCTTGGTTCTGACCAATTGTGGTAAGTATTGCAGATGAAATCCTGCTAATGCTTAATTGAATTGGAATTGGTTATCTAGATGACATGTTGATACAACTCCGGAATTGGGATAATTCAAAATTGCAAAACAAAGAAAAACCGTACCTACAATATGCTAACCAAATTAGACATTAAAAAATCGCCTTACATCGCGTTCCGATTGTTTTAAGTGTGTTGATATAGATCCAGCCGAACCGTGGATGTTGTGTGCCCTAATACAATGGGAATGGCCACGAACACATCATGAATTATGAAAACCAACAATTGGACAAAGATTTCGAAGTTTGTGCGTTCGGAACAATTTATGGCTCGCAAGAATTGTCAAGAAAAGTCAAAACATCTTCCCTGCTTCTTGTTCTTCAAAGATTATTTTATTGAAATAATGTTGAAAATAATATAACAAAATAAAATAAAATTTGAAACTTTGTTTTTCCAATTACTTGTTCCAAAATTCTATACTGCCAGTCTCGTGTTCTAATTGGTCTCAGGTTCGTTTCCATGAAATTCGTCCACAAACTTGCGGTCGACTTTGAAACGTGGATCAAAGGGCACCCTCATAGGTATCACGGCAGTCTTTTGAGATCGAGTTATTCTCGTCGTCCGATTCATCCTCAAACAGTTGCTTGCCATTTGCAGATGATGTCGGCGGTGGTAGTGTTTCTATTTCTTCATTACTATTGAAGAAAATTTGTTTGTTTTTCAAAGGGAATGTAATTTGGTTTCATTTAGTCGTCTTACCACAGATGCTAGAGCCCTTTGAATGAGCGCCTTCTGGAGGTAAAGCTTCTTTTTCTTGTTGACTAATTCCTTACGCTTTTTGTCGGAATCAAGGCAGGGACTTGTTTGTAAGCTGTTTGGTATTCTTTTTTTGCCTATAACAGCAATCGGGCTGCAGCTGTTGCTTTGGATAACAAGAAGAATGTTGTTATTTAAAATTCGTGGATTCCTAAGTTAGCATTTAAGGTTTACCTTTCCATTTCGCATAGAATTGGCTGCTCTCTTTTTGGCGATTTGATTAGCGTTGGTTCATCATAATCGTTACCGTTCGCGTCTTCAGCACACACTTGCAATTGGTTCATAATACGATTGTTGATTCAATTCATAGTTGCTAGTGGCCGGTGCTGTTTGTTTTGGGCTTGCTTTGGTGTTTTCTTCATGTTCTTGTTTATGGCGTTCCAAGATTGATGACCTTCTGGAGCGTAACCAAACTTTGGTTAGTGGATGATTCTTGATTGAAATTATCTCCGATTTCATATGCAAATTGAAGTCAAAATGTTTGCAGTACAACATCAACACAATTGTCCTTTTTTTTTTTTTTTATAATAATCGCGCACTCAAGGGCTTTTTTCATTGCCCTTTATATGCCAAGAGCACAGTGCGAGCATTAGGGAAGGGATAGAGGATGTAAAAGGAGGTGTCGGTGAACATTGGTTTTGAATTCTTGAACATTACAATGACCGGGGAAGACAGAGTGTGGAAGAGAGTTCCACATTCGCGTAGTACGGCTAAAGAATGATTCTCTGTACTTAACAGTACGTCCGAAGTTGGACTCAAGGGTGAACTGATGGGCATTCCTGGAGGCGCGGGTATTACGGTTGAATGTCTTAAGGGGAGGAATGCAGCTGGCTATTTCACTAGAGCATATACCGTTGAAGTATCGGTAAAACAGGGTGAGACATGAGACATTACGCCGATGTTCTAGAGATGTAAATGACTCAATGATGGTATTGTCACCAATCATTTTGAATGCTCTTTTTTGGATACTGTCCAGAAGACTTAAGTACGTCACTGGAGCACCAGCCCAGACGTGAGAATTGTACTCAAGCTTAGGACGTATGTAGGTTTTGTAGATAGTAGCCAGATCAGAAGGGGAAAAAAATTTCTTGCATCGCATTAAGAACCCTAAACATCTTGCGGCATTTTTGGCGACATCGCATATGTGCTCGTTCCACAAGAGGTGGTCAGTGATGCACATACCGAGAATCTCGAGATGTTCGGTCTCATTGATGCAAGTGCCACTCATGGATAATGGCAAGGGGGGTATATCTCGCTTCGACGATACAAGACAGCATTGAGTTTTCGAAGCATTAAACTCTACGCGATTTTGTATTCCCCATTGTACAATGCTGTTTAAGTCAGAGTTTAATGAGCTTATCATATTTTGCCGTTGCAGTTCCACATCCGAAGAGGAAGGATGTGAGTCTGGAAACGAATATGAAAAGCTAAGGGTACTATCGTCAGCGAAACAATTTATTGGATTAGAAGGAACAGACAAGAGATCATTAATGAAAATGAGGAAGAGGGTCGGAGACAAAACGGAGCCCTGGGGCACACCAGCATTTATATTGTGGGTTTCAGACTTGAAACCGTCCAACACAACTTGTATTGAACGGTTCGAAAGAAAGTTTCTAATCCAACGAATTAGGGTTTCATCGATACCGAAAGCACGCATTTTCGATAAAAGAGCAAGATGCCAGACTTTATCAAATGCCTTTGAAATATCAAGTGCAACAATCTTACTTTCTCCAAAACGATGTAAAGATTTGTTCCACTGTTCGGTGAGATAGACCATCAGATCACCAGTGGACCTGTTGCTGCGAAAGCCGTACTGCCGGTCATTAAGAAGCTTTCGGTCTTCGAGATATTTCTTGAGCTGATAGTTTATCAGCGTTTCCATGACCTTAGAAAGAAGGGACGTAAGTGCAATCGGACGATAATTGGAGGGAGAAGAAGAATCGCCTTTTTTTGGAATTGGCTGGACAAATGCTGTTTTCCAACTGCTCGGAACGAGCCCAGAAGAATAGGATAGATGGAAAAGCTTACGCAAGGGTTTTGCCAGCGTGGAAGAACACCTCTTCAGAATAATAGCGGGGATACCATCCGGGCCAGCGGATTTATGTATGTTGAGATCTTTTAGGACTTTCGCCACAGCATGAGTGCGGAAGAAGATTTGTCCCATAGAATCATTGACGCGCTCAATAACTGGAGGAGTCATGACACTCTCTGGCAGCGAAGAGTTGGAGGCGAACTGCCTTGCAAAAAGGTTAGCTTTCGCGAGAGAGCTAACAACTGGAGTGTCGTTGTCAACGAGCGTAGGGACCGAGGAAGAAGAAGAATTCTTCATATTTTTTACGAATGACCAAAAATTTTTACTGCCTTTGGGACATTGCAGAATTTTTTGCCTTAATTTTTGGTCATGCAAAAACTTGGTCTGTCGAATATGGGCATTGCAGGCCTTCCTGGCTTGTTTAAACTTGTTCCGGTTTTCCTCAGTTGGGTTGGCTCTAAAACACCGGAACTTTACTTCTTTTTCCCTGATAACCTCTTTACAGCTTGAATCAAACCATGACTTTTCCTTAGGTTTAATGCTTTTAACCCTATTCGGGATAAAAGCTTTCATTCCCAGAATAATCACATTAGTAATCATATCTGCGCTGGAGTCTACGTAGGGATTGCAATCCCGGAATGATTTTTCAATCCCGGGATTTCGGGATTCAAAAATTTGGATCCCGGGATCCCGGGATAATCCCGGGATTTAAAGAAAAAATAAAAGTTATTTGTGGAAATTTTTATTTTGTTTATTTGACAACTTAAAAAAAGAAATAACTCAATAAAAATTCTTAAAAGCAATAACTCTATGATTATTTAACAAAAAATATTAACTTCTTAAAAAAACTTATTCATAAAAACTTTTAAAACTGCCGATTTCATAGAACATGGATTAAGTATAAATTGAAACCCGATTTGCTTGCATTTCGTTACTGATAAAGCCAGGTTTTTATATAACAAAATAAGATTTCAAACAAACGCTTTTCAGATGTTCAGCATTCTTAATTAGACAACGTTTTTTTTTTATTTCCATTTTTGATGTCAGAAATTCTACTGCTTGATACATTTGATGCCATTTGCTGCTTTTACGCAATTTTACTTTTTTGCTATCTTTTTGAACATATCCCTCTTCTGCTCACTTTTACTCACCTTTCGTACGTTAAAACTAAAATTTTTACAATTTACCAGTTAATTTACTCCCCAGATGGGCTGCCTAAGTTTACTGAGATAGTATTGGTAGAAACACGCATAGGTACTCTTGCAGTAATCTTGGACCGCAGCTTAGACATTGTCATTTTGACAGCTTGGTTTCCCATCTCCCTTTTAACTCATCGGTGATCATGTGGTTTCTCTTCTCTTGTCTATGTCTACAAGACTGTCTTCTTTATAATAATTTTTCTATGGTTGTTATTAGAAGGTATTTAAAATGAAATAAGGAAAAAAGTTGTATGTAAATGTTTAATCCATTGTATTTCTATTTAGCTAGTACCCGCGACCTGGCAATCGATGATGTATGCACAAAAGGTCGAAAAACCCATTCTTGATTATACTTGGTGTCCTTACCTCATATATAATGATTTAATCTACCAATCCCGAAAATCCCGGGATTAGATAATACAATCCCGGGATTTAAAAGATTGAAAAATGAACCGGGATCCCGGGATCCCGGGATTCGGGATCCCGGGATTGCAATCCCTAAGTCTACGTCACTATCGAGGAAGCATAGTGACCAGTTAAAGATCCGGAAAAAGTTATTGAGACCGTCCCAGTTGGCTTTCTCGTATTGCCATACGGTTCTCTTCGGAGCTCTTTCTCTAACTGGATTAGTTTGACACGAGAAATTTGCAGATATAATACTATGGTCTGATCTGCCTAGAGGCGGTAATACACAGATAGTGTATTTATCGGCGCAGGGACATAAGTCCCAGGGACATAAGTCCCAAATTTATTTTTTGGGTCTTATGTCCCACCTAAGTGGGACATAACACCCAAATTGAGTTTGGGATTTAAGTCCCACCCAAGTGGGTCATAAGTCCCAATTTTTTTTTTTGAAAGTGGGACACAAGACCCAAATTAAAAAAAAATATAGTTTAAATAAAAAATAGTAAATAAGAAAATTAATAATTTTATTCCTGTTTTATGTATTTAAAAATTAAAAATAAAACACAACTGGAAATAAGATAATTCAAGAAGGTTTTCCTATTATAAATGATTGAAGTATTTTGAAGTATCTGTCTGAAGAACGGACATATTAATTCATTTTTTCGAGCTATTGCCTCTTCCTTGAAAGTTCAAAAACATTTATTACATATTTAAAAATGGTTGCAAGGTAATAGCATTATATTCCTTGGATTTTCTAAACAAATGGTGGAGAAAAGAAAGTTATAAGATTTTAGAAAAGTATAAAAATTTTGACAACACAAATATATATGTACGCATCAAACTTATTTTTTGAAAATATGAGAACAGAGACTTGCATATAAAATTTATGTTTTAGAGACTTTATAAAATTAAAGCCCAAAAATCGCGCGATTTTTGGGCTTTAATTTTATAAAGTCTCTAAAACTTAAATTTTATATGCAAGTCTCTGTTCTCATATTTTCAAAAAATAAGTTTTATGCGTACATATATATTTGTGTTATCAAAAATTGTATACTTGTCTAAGATCTTATAACTTTGATTCATGTTATTAAAAGGTTTGAATATATGCAGAATTTTTTCTCAAAATTTAAAGTAACAGTGCCATTAATATCGAACACAAAGGGTGCTTTAGAAGGTGTTAAAAAACTGGTTTGAACCAGGTGCAGATTTTCCTAAGTATTTAAGTTTCTTTTCTGGTATTGAAATACTACTAGTTTTATCGTTAAGCAATACCTAGATACATGTAAATTATATGTGGGACATAAGGCCCAACTTTTTTTGTTGGGCCTTATGACCCACTTGGGTGGGACTTAAATCCCAAACTCAATTTGGGTGTTATGTCCCATTTGGGTGGGACATAAGGCCCAAAAATAAAATTTGGGACTTATGTCCTTGGGACTTATGTCCCTGCGCCGTATTTATCAGGGTCGGACGTAAGGAACAAGTCAAGAGTATTTTCAGCTTGGCCATCAATGTCCGATATTCGAGTAGGCTCAGTGACAAGCTGAGTAAGGTGGTTAAACTCAGCAAAGATCTCGGCACACATTCCTTCGGGTGTTGTCGGGCCC
This sequence comes from Sphaerophoria taeniata, assembly GCA_943590905.1. Taxonomy (NCBI): domain Eukaryota; kingdom Metazoa; phylum Arthropoda; class Insecta; order Diptera; family Syrphidae; genus Sphaerophoria; species Sphaerophoria taeniata. Next base: position 5,390,365 of record OX016540.1, read on the forward strand.
GAATGGAGAAGCCACGAAGAATTGTGTACATTGAAATCGCCCGTAATAACGATTTCAGTGTGAGGATACAAGGATACAATTCTTTGTATGGAGTCAGACAGAGCGTCAAATTCAAGAGAAGTTGAAGCTCTGTCCAGGTTTGGGCTTCGATAGAGAAAACAGTAGTGAATGATGTGCTTATTGACGGAGAATTTAAACCAAATAAAATTGAAAAAAGAATTGGAGCAACGTCCATATTGAGGCAGAGACTGATAAGCTACATCATCCCTAATGTAAACGGCGAGACCATGGTGGGGAAACAATAATGGCACTAAGCTATACCCATGAATGAGAAATTCAGTAGGATCGGAATTCTCACCTTCTTGGGTCTCGCTTAGCGCCAAAACAGCTGGCCTGTGGGATACAGTGTGAATGTATGCAGCCAGAAAATTAATTCGAAGCCCGCGAATATTACAATAATCGACTCTGAAGTCTTCGGTCATTGCAATATAAAATAAATAAAAACCAAAACAGACGAAAGTCTAAGAAAAACTACAAAATGAACAAGGTATCTTTTCGAAGCAACGCCGCCGTTAGTGTTATGCCTTAACGGTGACGTGAATCGATCCGACCCTGGAATTCAAATTGTAATTTCTCTATTCATCCGTTGTTGCCGACTCACCATATACATACATACATTGCGTGAGCAAAGAAAAAACTCATTGCAATATGATGCATATGGTAGGCCATGCAACTGTTAGGATAGGGAAAGTGGAGGAAGGGTACTCACATGTGCTGCGTAGGCTTGATGAATTTTTTGTTTGTTTTTTTTTGTTTTTTATGATTGAGTGGCGGTGCTTTTTTTCTATTTTTTTTTCTATTAATTTGGTTTGTATTGTTGTTGTTGGTTTTGATGATGGTTTTTGAAGTTTTGTTGTTGTTTTATGTTGTATGTAAGACTGGTAACTGTTATTTAATTCTCTTTTTCTTGTAATTTGATTTTAAGTGTGTAAATTGTTTGGTTAATTGATTTTTTTTTCTTGGCCAGGTTTTAATTGTATTTTTATTAATATTTGCGTTGTATATTTTTATTTCTAATTAAGTTGACGGTCGACGCGACGTATATTGAGACAGGACGCGACGGATGAAAAAATAACAAAAAACTATGGCAAGACAACGGACGACACACAGCACAGGGGTACCTTCACCCACGATAAGCTTTAAATCGAGGATATGGATTGATGAACGCACGACGATAAGGTTTGGAAGGTGATGCAGCGCTTGAACTGATTGACAATAAAACAGAGATGAAGCACGAGGAAAAGACATAGTTTTAGAGCCATTCTAGAGCAATAATGCACTTTGTCTCTAGAGGAATGGAATAAATTCACACAATTCACGATTTATTCGGACCGAATGATCGATTACTTTACTGGAAAACAACTGATACTGGACGAACGGCAAATACAAAAACGAAAATTAGGAAGTATTTTATCAAAAAATTCAATAATGGGACTTACCAAATACATTTTTACATTCAAGTTACTCAGAAAAACTTCTCATCACCATCTAAAAAGCAAGTGGTAATATTTTCATCTTTATCTGTCAAAATTATCGAAGTTGAAAGATACAGAACACCAGTTATAGATAATTTTCCAGTGTTTCTGTTGAGTTCGTTCCGGGTGATAAAATTAACGATTGTCAAAGTTACAGAAACCCAACGAGGTGATAACTTGAAATTTGTTTCGATTCCAAGCGTTTATCACTTTTTTCTTGCGAGTGATAAGTTACAGAACATGGGCCCTGGACTCTTCCGAATGCTTCTGGATGCCCAATGGAAAATGACATAACGATTTGGTTTCGTTGAACCACTGAGTGGCTATTATGGTCTCTGTACAAGCCTTGGCAGTGCCCAGTGCTGCCATATTCTTCTGAGTGGATTATCATACTATTTGTTACTTTGTTAGAAATTATCATACCGGAGGGAAAATTATCATACACAAACAATTTTTTCGTATTGAAGGGATACGTTCATAAATTGTGCCAAATTAAATTGCATTTTTCAAATTCCGTGTAATGAAGTTTCTTAATTTTTTTTTGAATGAATCGATTTCAAGAGTACCTTTGCTTAAGCCTAGTACGCAAATCGAGCTAAATTTTAGCTGCCATACAAAATTCTCTCCAAAATTTAGCGGAGCTAAAATTTAGCTGAGCTTTTTAGCGAAGAGGTACGCAGCTCTAGCTAAAAATATATATTTTTTTTTTTTTGTAACTCTACATAATCATCTGCCAAAATTTAGCTAGTGAAATAAATGTCCGGCGCATTATTCTCGAGCTAAATTTCGACATTTGCTTCATTTGTTCTTTGACTAGCAAGATTATTCGCTATATTTTTTTTAGAAAATATAGTAAAAGTTGGAGGAGAAAAAAGGCCTCAAGCACAAAAAAGGATGCGCGGAAAAAAATCATCATTTTCCGTGGATGAGAAAAAAAATGTTGGCCGTCCTGTTGAAACACCTGCCGGCAATATGGTGCCAGGTGGAGAAGTCGCACAGCAATCTCGATTGCAAAGCGACATGAAAATCCCTTAAGGATAGCCATCGCTACAATGCTTCTCGAAAAAAAAACTGTCAAAATTTAGCCAGGAATTTAGCTGATGTTTGGGAAAAATTCGTGAGCTAAAATTTAGCGCGATCTGCGTACTAGGCTTTAAGTTGAAAGCAAGCAACTTGTAAACATTTTCTGCACCGATCTTTAAAGTCGGCTATCACTAGAACTTCTCGTTTTCTTTGTTCTGAATGAGGACTTATGGGCTTACTTAAAATTTGTTGAATGTTTTGCAAGACTGCTGAACTTAATACATCTGGTTGTCAGATAAGTGATGCGTAGACAAATTTGGATCGATTTCAGCCAAGCTCAGCTATTAATAGGTTCGTTCGATGTAACCAGCCCTGGGGCGCTCCGGTGCTTGTCACTGCCCTGGACGGAGCTGTCAAAAAAACTGAAAAAATTCTCTGGGTCTCGTTTCACATCGAACGCATTAGCTCTGTTTTTTCTTCCCTTTGTCATATAGCAACAGCTGTTTCGAACAATTCAGAAATTCTCGCCAACAGTTTGGTGAGAAATCAGAGCGCCACAGAGCGACCCAGAGTGCTTATCGAACAAATCTAATATGACGGCTCTCAATGAAAGAAGATAAAAGTTCTTTGTATGTGAAACGAATTTGCCAATGAGCAACTGTTAAAATACATTTTTCCGACTGAAAAAAGGCGTTCAGTATATTAAATTTCAGAAGAACCCAGCCCAAAAATTAAAAAAAAAGTCTGACCGGGGGTCTTGCAAATTGTGGAAAGTCTTACAGCATTTAGCAGTTTTTCTTCAATACTTATTTCGTTGAGAAAAGGGCCAAATGCATCCCACTGCTCGAATTCTTCGCGTTATTTATTGCAAGGAAAGCCATCGGGTTTGGGAAGGTCTAAGAATTGAATATGGATCGAGGTCCGAAAGCTTTTGAAATTTTAAAAACAGCCTTTCTACAAACTGTTCTAGACAGACTCAATGAACACCAAACCAGAACAGTTTGGGATAGAAAATTGCTCAATGAACACCAAAAACCTGTCCTTTTCTGTTCCAAACTGTGCAGAACAGTGTCGCTGAAGCTGAACATACCTATTGAGATTTAGAAAGATCTCAGTGAGATATAGTTAGGTGGAACTGGCCTACTGAATAGCACACCAATAACATTTTTTGTATGTCGTCGTTTTTAAAATGGAATGACATACACATAGTACACTTGATGAATATGTCACATAGCGATGGGAATGGCATCGAAGCTTTGTTATCTGTTTTTATCAAAGTACTAGAATTCCTAGAGAATAGAAATTGTAATTTAAAGTGAAAGGCAGTAGATTTTAAGGATGTTTGCCTAGTAGATGTGCATTTTTTTCATATTTGAAAATTATCAAATTATCATACATTTTGCGTATGATAATGGTTTCCAATCTTACATCATACGGGAACAACAATTATCATACATGTAGCATAATTATGCTACGAATGGCAGCACTGGCAGTGCCGGAAATATTGTGCGTTAAGGGTGGGGTGACCTGTGGAAGTACAAGTCATTAGAAGAAGCATTGATTTGATGCAATTGAGATGAGAATCTGTTGACGAAAAAGAAGAGAGTTGGCCTTATCTTATTGACCGAGTGTCAAGATCTTACCTGTTAGACTCTCCTGATCAACCCAAGAAAGAATCCAAAAACAATTGCTCCGCAACACAAAATACTTTTCAGACTTGTTCTCTGCCTAAGAACGACGTAGGACCAGGGATGAGAATGCTAAGCTCGAAAAATGAAGCAAATTGCCCAAAAAAAAACGAAGTAGATTTGTAAAATATGTAGCAGATAATGAAAAAAAAAAAATTACAAACAAAACAAATTTCTTTTCATTTTATTTTACATTACTATAACGAAATTATACATTAGGTGTGTTTTTTTTGGCAAATCTATCCGCAGTGCAGTAGGATTTACAAAAAAAACGCATCCGCAGTTGTTAAATTTTTGTATTTAGAAGTTGGTCGCTGCTATCATTACAAAGACGATTATTGAATTTTTCTAAATTCTATCCGCAGTATGATTCTACTTCTACTTTTATCGGCAGTATCGTGTTGTATTTATAATACATGTAGTCTATTACTGGGGATACGGATAGCTTTGCCAAAAAAACACACCTATTGTTTCACAAATTCATAAATAAGGTACATTATTTAGGTACATTATTATATTGAAATAAAAAGGAACATTCTGTTTTAAATGAAATCTTATTCTCCGCTAAGGGAAACATAACACTAATTCATAAAATATTATAAAGTATAAGAATGTGATAAGAATTTTAATCGGTTCTAAATACATAGCCATCCTGAACATATTTAAACTTTGAAAAATATAGTAATAATTTCTTGGGAGGTTCATAATCTTCCTGCCCGGCCACAAACTTTCTTATTAGTAAAAGGGCAAAAGCGGTACTTATATCCAGTTAATTTTTTTTTTTTTTGACGTTGTTGAAATCAGAAAAACGTCTTTCAGCTTCGGCACTGCTATGCGGTAAGCTAGGTAGTGTAAGCATATATAGTCAGGCAACACCGTAAGGATATCTTCTTCTAAAATATTTTTCTGGGAGTATAAACGCGACCAAAACTCAACAACGTCTTCCTCATCCTTCATTTGGATACTTTAAGTAAACATAAGCGTTCTAAACTCGGAGTTTAGAGCTTCTATGTTTCCTATTTCATAGTAAGGAAAATCATTCGGAAGTGGAAGAATTGTCGGATATTTTTCAGTTTGTATTACTTTTGAATCCAAAAGTTCTAACAATTCCAACATTGACCAACAAAAAATGAATCAATACACATCCATCAACTCTTAAATGAATTTTGTGAGTAAGAAAAAATGTAGTAGAAATAGGTTGCTACGTAGCAGATGCATAAAAATAAATTAATGAAGTAGATCTGCTACATATGAAGTAAATACTCATCTCTGCGTAGGACAAGATCACTTCAATTTGCGGCTTTTTGCTTTGACGAGCTGTGACGTGAGTGTGTTTCGCAATTACTGCACATATTATAATTATATCCTATCGAGGAAAATTTAAAATTGAAATAGAAAATCAAAATATCTAATCACACAGAAATTCTCATTCTAGGTTTTTTTTTGTTAACAAAAATAATGAACTGTCAAATCCTACAAACTCACCTCATTACTTTGTTGCTGTAGATAGATAGATAGATAGAATTTGATTTTTTATCTTTTTCCAAAAGTACAATTTACATAAATTTTTTACAAAAATCTTTAAAGCATGCAGGGCCGGCCTTAGCCATCTTGGCGCCCCAGGCGAGTCAAATATTTGGCGCCCCTTCTTTTATTTTCAAATTATTTAACCTCCTTCTCCAGAATAAGGAAGAATGAAACTTGTGTCTCACTTATAAAGTTGATGAAAAATTAGATTTGTGCTTTAAAGAATAACTGTGTAATTCTCCTACGCAAATACTATAAACATTTCAAGTCACTATGCTACACCTAAGCGATACATAATTTACATGCATTTTTCATTTATTTTTAAAAATACGCTTACGCCAAATTTTTTGACAAAATTTTTGACAACTCTCGTCCATAAACTGTGAAGAAAAAATGTAAAATAAATTCATTCCAATTTGTACTGTGGTTGTTGAAGATCTTTTGCCACCAGTTAAAGGACTCCAAAACACGTTTGCTTTGTTAAACAGAAGCGCTGAAAAAATGGTGTCATCCCAAATATTAATAGTGGCATGTATTGGCATTCGATAAATACGAAGTTCTTCCAGGATAACGTTGGCATCGTACTCAAAGTCAACGTCCATAAATAGGAAATCATCAAAAATTTGATCCATTTTTGTATATCTCCACCTATTATTCTCTTTTATTTACTTTCCGAAAATGATTACAAATTTAATTCATTTCTCTCGTTGAAAAAACGAAATCTGTACCTAGTACCTACTAATATATAAAGCTGAAAAGTTTGTTTATTTATTTGAACGCGCTTATCTCAGGAACTACTGGTTCGAATTGTAAAATTCTTTTTGTGTCAAATAGTCCATTAATCGAGGAAGGCTTAAGTCTACATTACATTAAGCTACGACCAATAAGAGCGAAGAATCTGTGGAAATGTGTAAAAAACGGCATTTTTTGTTTTTTTTTTCAATGCGCTGATGTATGGGACTGCTAAATCAAATTGAAAAATTCTTTTTGTATTGAATAGTCCACTTATAGAGAAAGGCCTTAAGCTATTCAACGTTACGCTATATTACCAATAATAAGAGCAAAGGACCAGTGAAATGTGTTGCTAAAAACGGGGAAAATTAAACATTTGAAAGCTTCGAGTTGAGAAGAATTTCGACTTAGGGAGAGTCGACTGTAATACAACTTTAAAATAACTTCGAAGGACGAGGAAGAGGTGGACTAAGTCGCGGGAAACTGCTAGTTATAGTAAACCGAGTTTTAAGGCACTAGACCCCCCAATAAGAGGGTATAATTTATCGAAGTTCTAACTATAACAAAGTTCTAAATCAAAGTTCTAACGCGTTAGAACTTGGTGAAAAATTGACTAAGAACTAAATGAGTTCTAAAATTTTACTAAACAAAGTCTTATGGGCCAGAGATATGTCAAGAAATTAAGCGTTGCAACTCAAATGAGTTCTAAAATTTCAATAAAACTAGTTATTTACCCTTGATCCACAGGATGTCAAGGATTTCGGTCTACGTTGAGAAGGTTGCCCTTGGGGTGAACTGCCGGCAGCCACGCAAGCATGGCCAATTGGGCCTGCTCGTCTAAGGTGTGGGATCTTGTGGATCCCTTTGGACTACCGTGGATAAAACGTGCCTTGAGTCGAAAATCGTCTTACCACAAAAAAATCGTCTTTATAGATATCATTCCATAACTTCTAATTTACATCATTTTAAGGGCAACATGAGCTTTTTCATCTGAGCTCATAGGTGTTCTTAGCCCTGGGGTGTTCCCTTAAGTCGCTATCATATTATATACTTTTCCTAGTTTTAGTATTACCTAGTTAAATGAATTTCTAAAGATATTTTGATACTAAATGAATGTATTCCACAAATTTACAAAAAAAAAAAAAATGTCAAAATGCCAAGAACAGAGGAAAATAACAACAAAATTTGCTGGATGACAGTAATTGTAAAATACCTAATTCGCAATATCTTCTCTTATGATAATAATTTGTATATAAATTTTATTTGTAATCTCTATAAAAGTCCAACGGTTGATTTTGACTGGCGGCGCTAAAAGCGGAAAGATACATCACTAAAACATATAATACGAAATACAATAAGAAATTAACAGCGCCAACTGGCGAGAAGATCCAGACCTATCCCAAAAAATCTCATAAGACTACTATAGCGATTAAAAATACAAAGTAATAACGAAAGTCAATGTCTTTTTTACCAAACACTACCTCAAGTCTCTCTTGCGTTTTCAATCGTAAAAATAAAAACAAAATGAAACTAGTGAACATTTTTTGAGTTTCCTATGAATTTTTGAGCTAGAGCTTGACAAATTCACAATTCGTTGAATTGTTTCTTGCCTATGTTGAAGTTATGCTGGCTGACGCGGCGCCCCTGTATCGCGGCGCCCCAGGCGACCGCCTGGGTCGCCATATCCTAAAGCCGGCACTGAAAGCATGGCTTTGCCGTCTGCCCAAATGACAATTATTAATTAATTTTCAGATTAAACTGGATTTTTTGATAAAAAAGTGAAAATATTTCAAAAATAAAATTATCTTATAATTTACCTATATATACATGATTTTGTTTTTATATAAATATTTATAAATAAGTATATGCATGTGTTTTATTATTATATGTTTCTTAGTATTCCTCGTTCAAAATTTGATTTCTATATGAATTGTTGATAAAAGTGATTCACTTAATGTTGATGTACCCTGCGGTTCCAAAGACAGTGCTCTTAAAACCAATACTACTTCAAAATCAGAACAAAAATTAAAAAATAATGAAAAAAGTGATAATAAAGTAAAGAGCCTAACCAAAGAGAATGAAGCAAAAATTATTGGTAATGAAAATGATACATCTTACACTGAAGAGCTTAACATTACCGTTTCAACCACATGGCTTCATCTGTCTCGCTTTTCGACGAAAACATCGGCAAACTCAATACTTGCCTATGCATCAAGGAAGCTTAACGTTCCTACCAAATTGATGACGTATATTCCATTACACAAAAAAGACGCTGATCTAACTAAATTGAGATTCATAAATTTTCGACTTGGTGTACCATCTCGTGTTAAGAAAGCAGCATTTGACTCAAATAACTGGCCATCTGATGTAACTGTGAGAAATTTTCGTTTTTTTCCAATGAGAACGAACTCAATTGTAACGTCTCCTACCCCACCGATAACCAACACATAGTCTTCAACAATAGCATCTCGTCTTCGCATCTCTCTCCATCGCTTAATCCGTTTGAATGTCGCTCCAATAATGATATTACCATCTACTATCAAAATGCTGGAGGTTTAAGAACAAAAACAAATCAACTCTTTACTGCAACAACACTTCATGAATATGATGTTATTGTAATCACAGAGACATGGTTACATTCTCACATTCATACAGCGCGAGATTTTTGACAACTCTTATACTGTTTATCGTTTGGATCGTGTACTAACGTCGACAACAACAAGGGGCGGGGGAGTGCTGATCGCAGTACGAACATGTTTTAATACTAAACAAATTTGTTTTCCAAATAACTTCGATGACATCGAACAACTGTGTGTATCGAATAGTGATGGCCTTAGCAGTTATTTTCGAGTAACCGTTATAACAGTTACAGTTATTTCTGAATAACTGTTATTCTTAGCCGTTACTCAGTAACGGTTATCCATATTCTTATACGAAACAAAACAAAAAAATATTTAAAAATGAAAAACAGCCTTTTTTCATCTTCTGTGAAATTTTGGTATTTCCTTGTCTTTTTTATGATTAGTTTTTAAAAATTGAAAATAGTAGCGAATCTTAATTCATACAGGGTGCGCCAGAGAAACTTACTTATTTGAAAAAATTCCCGCGCGGTGAGTTGGGCGGGTAGAGGGGCAAGAGGGGCCGCATCTGGAGGGGGAAGTTCCCAAATTTGTTTCTTTCTCAAGTCAGTTGCCATCATGCTCTGGTCTAGAGAGCAGCGGGCCTTCGCAGTTGAGAGCTTCTTTTCTAACGGTCAATCACTTGTTGCTACGCAACGTGCCTTCCGCGCTCGCTTTGAAATTCCTCCTCACAGACTCGTTCCTGGCCGTAATTCGATTCTGTCGTGGGTTAACTCATTTCGGGAGTGTGGAAGTGTCGCTAAATCCAGAAATGGATTTCAACGGACCATCAGAACTCCGGAAAATATCGAAAGAGTGAGGCAGTCAGTTGTGCGTTCTCCCCGGCGGCGTTCGGCTCGCAAACACGCAGCTGCTATGGGAATTTCTGACACCACTGTTCGACGAATTCTCCATAAAGACCTTCAATTTCATCCCTATAAATTGGCTGTTGTGCAAGAATTAACTGAACGCGATTTTGTGAATTTGTTGCGACAACATTTCCCCGACCGCCTCATCTCTCTCAGAGGCGATCTCCAATGGCCGGCACGCTCTCCAGATTTGACTCCATGCGATTTCTTTTTATGGGGTTATTTGAAATCCCTGGTTTATGTCGATCGACCACGGACCATAGCACACCTCAAGAACAACATTCGCGACGCCATTGCCAACATACCGATTGATATGCTGCGAAAAGTGGATACAAATTTCAAAAATCGACTTCATCAGTGTATGCGCAATGGGGGTCGCCATTTAACCGATGTCATTTTTAAGACTGCATTAAAAAAAAATTGGGATATTGTATTCTCGAATAAAAAAAAATTTAAAACAATAACTGAAGTACTTTTTTTTTATTGACCTTTCAAATAAGTAAGTTTCTCTGGCGCACCCTGTACAAATCATAAAAGTATAATGTTAAAGTGATCATACCACACTCTTGATTTTATTTTTTTTATTGCCCTTGCCATAAAAAAGAGATAATTTGTTAACCTCAAAAAAACTGAATTCGTATTTCCTTGAATGGAAAGTAAATAATAATGCAACCCTTTTTTCCCACATTCATAAAAAATAATGCATCTAATCTACCTCTAACTTGACCTCTTTTTTCGCTTTCTGAAAATTTCGCGTCTACCTAGTTGCAAATATGTATTCTTGAATGATAGATGGTTTTTTTTTCTTAGATAATCTTTTTGCACTATTTTCTTATTTTATGGGTAATTTAACATCGATTTCTTAAAAGAGAATTGGTTTGTTTAATAATTTTCCTTTTTACTGACTTTTTTTTCCTACTAAATTATTAAAATAGAAAAACACTGTTTAAAAAACAAAAAGTTATTTAGTTATTGATAACTGGTTCCTTTAGTAACCATTTACTTTGAGTAACTTGTTCCTTATATAACTAGTTATTCTGAGTAACTTTTCCTTCAATAACTAATTATTTTGAGTAACGGTTATTCTCAGTAACGGTTATTCTGATAACGATTAGTTATTTTGATAACGATTAGTTATTTTGATAACGATTAGTTATTTTGATAACGGTTATTCTCAGTAACGGTTAGTTATTTTGATAACGATTAGTTATTTTGATAACGGTTATTCTCAGTAACGGTTAGTTATTTTGATAACGATTAGTTATTTTGATAACGATTAGTTATTTTGATAACGGTTATTCTCAGTAACGGTTAGTTATTTTGATAACGATTAGTTATTTTGATAACGGTTATTCTCAGTAACGGTTAGTTATTTTGATAACGATTAGTTATTTTGATAACGATTAGTTATTTTGATAACGGTTATTCTCAGTAACGGTTAGTTATTTTGATAACGATTAGTTATTTTGATAACGGTTATTCTCAGTAACGGTTAGTTATTTTGATAACGATTAGTTATTTTGATAACGATTAGTTATTTTGATAACGGTTATTCTCAGTAACGGTTAGTTATTTTGATAACGGTTATCGAATAACTGTTAAGATCGATATTGAATAACTAGTTATAGCAGTTATTCACGAATAACAGGTTATTGGTAACCGTTATTGATATATCGCCCACCTCTAGTATCGAATCGATAGGTTTGAACAAAAAATCGAATTCTTGTGATGATTTAATACTTATTGTAAGTTATATACCACCTAAGAGCCAATCAATTATTTATGAACATCATGTGTCCAATTGTAATTAGTAAAATGTCTCAAAATCAACACTGTGTTGCTCTAGGTGATTTTAATTTGGGTGATGTCGAGTGGGTTTATTCAAATGATGACAAAAAATTAATTCCTTTTAATATGAAAAAAGATAACGAATTTTTGTTTATTGATTCTATGTTTTCTTATGATTTATGTCAACAAAATGATTGTCCTAATTCCTTAAATAGAATACTTGATCTTATTTTCACAAATAATGAAATAATGAATTGTAAAGTTAATCAAGCTCTCTGTCCTTTAATAAATAATTCAGTTCATCATGTAGCCTTGACTGTGTATTTGGAATTGCAAACATGTTTGGGTCAGTCTATGAGCTGAGCATGCAAGTGACTGAGTGTGATTACAATTTCTTCAAAGCCGATTTTGGTGGGTTGAATATTTTGTTCGATTCTATTGATTGGTTAAATGTTCTTTCAGGTTCACAACTTTCAGACATATATAATGTTTTCATTAATATTTTATTTGATGGATTTGATAAATTTGTCCCGCGTAAAAGAAAATCTCGCTTGTTCAAGCTTCCATGGCAAAATAAAAAGCTTATGAATTTAAAAAATGCAAAAAACAAAGCTCATAAGTTGTACAAAAGATCTAACAACGTCAATGATAGGCTACGTTTTTGTCAATTACGCCGCGAATTTGAATTTTTAAATAAATTTCTTTATAAACAATATGTTATGAAAGTTGAATCTGAAATAACTAATAATCCTAAAAGTTTCTGGACATTTATGAAGGGTAAAAAGAAGACTTATGGCTTTCAAATGAACTTAGGATATAATGGAATTTCATCTACTGAAATTCAAACTACGTGTGAGTTGTTTGCAAATTTTTTTGAAAGCGTATGTGTAAATCATAATCGTAGTAACCGTACTGTTGATTGTCTTGTCACTTCTTGCGCCGATATGGGATCCATGTATTTGTCGAACAGAGACATTCTTGAAGGTATCAATTCAATAAGTTGTGATTGTAGTTCTGGGCCTGATAAAATTCCCTCAATAATATTGAAAAAATGCTTTCAGAGTTTGGTTATTCCCTTAAAGGTTATCTTTAATTTATCTCCGTCTACTGGCATATTTTTAGATGATTGGAAGCTTACATTTATAACACCAATACATAAAGCTGGACCTAGACATAAAATTGAAAATTTTAGAGGAATATCAAAGATTTCAGCCATTCCAAAATTATTCGAGAAAATTGTTACTCAAAAATTTTACTTCAATGTTAAGGAATATATATCTCCTTATCAGCATGGTTTCGTGTCTGGTCGTTCTACAACTACAAACTTAGTCCTTTTTACTAAATATCTGTCTGATACCTTGGAAGCTGGTGACCAAGTAGATGTGGTATTCACCGATTTTGTTAAAGCATTTGATACGGTTTCACATGACATTTTAATAAAGAGATTATATTCTTTTGGAATCCATTCTACTTTCTTAACATGGATTTCTAAGTATTTAAAGAATAGAAAGCAAAAAGTTAAACTTGAAAATGTTTATTCAAGAATTATTGAGGTGTCATCTGGCGTTCCCCAGGGAAGTCATTTGGGTCCATTATTATCTTTATAAATGAAATCCCATTGTTGTTGAAGTATGCATCCTGCTTAATGTATGCTGATGATTTGAAGATATTCTTACGTGTTAATAACGTTCAAGACTGCTTTTTGCTTCAAAACGACTTAAATGCTATAGTGGATTGGTGTGATCGTAATTGTATTGGCTTAAATGTTAATAAATGTCAGTCTTTCTCCGTTTATCGCAAGAGGACTCCTCTTAAATTTGATTACAGAATTTCAAATAATGTCTTAGGTCAATCTAGTATGGTCAAAGATCTTGGGGTGGTGTTTGATACCAAATTGACATTTTCAAACCATATAGATTATATTGTTGCAAAAGCAAATTCAATGCTAGGATTTCTAAAGCGAAATTGTAAAGAATTTTCTGATCCTTATGCCATTAAATCTGTTTATGTGTCTCTGGTTCGTCCGTTATTGGAGTATTGTTCTATTGTGTGGTGTCCTACATATGCCTCTTCTCAGGTGAGATTAGAACGCATTCAAAAATCTTTCACTAGATTTGTTGTTAAACAACTTAACTGGGGGTTGAATGAAATGCCAAGGTGTGCATTAATTGGATTGCAATCCTTAGAGACTAGACGAAATATTAGTTGTATTATGTTTGTCCATGATGTCTTTTCGTATCGTATTAAATGTCCTTATCTTTTAGAAGAATTAAAAATATACGCTCCTGAAAGGGTTATTCGCCAGAGATGTCTTTTGCATGTTCCTCTTCATGTTTTCAGATATGGGCAAAATGAACCCATTACAAAATGTATTCATTTGTTTAATTAAAAATGCACAGCCTTAGATTTGAGTGATGACAGAATAAAGTTTAAACTAAAATTAATTGATTTATTTGTATTAGATTAAGTATAATTATGTTGTATATATACTAAATTAAAAAGAACTTAGATTTAAGGAATTTTGTATCTGTTAGAGTTAATTCTCCGTAGATCAATAAATAGATAAATAAATAAATTGCTTTTATATAGTAGTTGTAGAGTTTGGTAACATCTTCTTCGCAGTTCAGCATCGCTAGCACTTCCGTTTTCGTTTTCATGTCACTGCCAAAAAAATTTCTTCGTATTTCCTTCAGGATAGGACATATTCCGATGAAGTGTATGACATCTTCTCTTACTGCCAGGTTACACAGACTGCAAATAACTGGCAAATCTGCGCGATGTGGCATGAAGTTCAGTCTAACCAATTCCCCTCTCATTTTAAACATTGCTGATATTAGTTTTTGACTGTTTTCAGCCCGGAAATAATTTTTTTTTCGCACAGGTTATGGTTCAATATGTTGTAGGTTGCTCTGTGCACCGAAGAAGTTGCCTTGTCGATACAATTTATTCTATATTTTTCATCAACTTTAGACACTAGGTGATAGAGGGAATCTTCTACAATCTTTCTGTCAGTTATCTCATGGGTAAGATTCAGGTTAACGTCACAATAGTCTGCAAGCTCCTTGAGTTTATCATACCAAAGTCCTTTTCTTCTTATAGTATACAAGGCTATTACTTTTGGCAATCTTCCGTTTGGCATCTTAAGCACTTTCAATAAATAGTCAACATGTAGCTTCAGTGTCTTGGTAAACAGAGGTGACAGTCCAGTTTCGATGTTTATCATGTAGTTCGGTGTGTTGCTTGGTAGCTGGAAACATCTTTTTACATAAAATCTCAACAATTTCTCAACAGTTTCGTATTGTTCAAAACCCCAAGTTTGCGCCGCATACATCATCACAGATTCCGCAACTACGCTGAAAACCTTGTACTTTACAGTGTGGGAAATTAGGTTGTTCTCGAAGCATTTCTTCCATGTGGCGCTAATAGCGCTTTTAGCTTGTATAAGCTTAGCTTTTAAATGGTCTTCCATGTTAAGATTGCTGGTTATAATGACACCAAGATATTTGTAAGATCTCACAACTTCGATCGGTTCTCTATTTAAGTACCACTGCTCATTCCTTGCCATTCTGCCAGACCCCTTTCTAAAAATCATCACTTTGGATTTACTCAAATTGACCGTCAAATTCCACAAGCTGCAGTATTCACCAAGCCGATTGATCATTAATTGCAATGCGAAAAGCACAACGTCATCAGCAAACAATAGGGCTTTGATCACCGTTGCAGCAAACTCTATTCCACCTGGTAAACTATCAATAAGGTCGTCGATAAATAGAGCAAATAAGTTGGGACTTAGGGGACATCCTTGCTTTACTCCCATTGTCGTTTCGAACCATTCAGACATTTCCTCTCCGTTCCATACTGCTGCCTGATTTCCGTCATAAAGGTTTTCCAAGACTCTGCCAAACTTTGATGTCATTCCGGCGTTATAGAGTTTAAGAAACAACGCTCTTCTATCAATTGTGTCAAAGGCTGCTACGAAGTCAACGAAGAATACGTATAACTTTTTATTTTGCTCTAGAAAAGTTCCTGCAATGCTTCTTAAGATAAAGATGTTATCACTTGTAGAATAACTGCTTCGAAAACCTGACTGTAATTCTTTAAGCTTCGAGTTACTCTTCATCCAACTACACAGGCGATTATTCAAACTGAGACAAAAACTTTGTATGTGGAATTGAGAAATGATATTCCACGGTAATTTTTTGGATCTGATGTCTCCTTTTTTATGAATAGGGCCGTGTGCTAATTGGATGAATTGTGGTTAAAAAATAAAAATGGATGAATTTTTAACCACTACTGTCATATTTTAACCTGCTCAGCAGCTAGTCAAATAATGCGAAGTGTCAAAATTTAACCAAACGTCAAGTTTTAACCCATTTTTAACTGAATTCGCACACGGCCTAGGGAATATAATTGACTCTTTGAACTGCTTTGGTATGTTTCCGGTTTCTAAGATTTCATTCATTCTGTGAGTTTTTGTCAAGGTTTATCGTTCCGTATTTCAGGAACTCTACCGTGATTCTGTCAGATCCTGGCACTTTTCCATCTTTGAGTTTGCTCATTGCCGAAAGATTATTGCTGATTTTTAAACTTCTACCGTTTATTTTTTTATCTCTTTCCAAAATTCTTTAGTGTCTCTACAGCAAGTCAATTTTAAGGCCGTGGTTTCATAGTATCTCCTTTTTTTTCCTTGCAGATTTTTTTGTAGAAATTGTTTGCTTCGATATAGTATTTTTTCAGATCTGGATGGTTAAACTTTCGGAATACTCTTAGCCATCCGAATGATTTTTTTCTAGCCTTTTCACATTCCATATCATACCACTCATTCTTCGTTTTCTGCCTTGAAGTGTGTGATTGTCTACAAATCGGATATGAAGATTTAATTAAGTGTTCAATATCCTCTACTTTAAGCTCTGCTTGCTCGTGAAGATTTCGATTTAAGTTCTGTCGATACACAGTGGACTTGTTTTCCTTCCAAATCAGTTTAGGAGGCAGATTAAGTTTCCTTGACGTACCTATCCCGTGGTATAACATAGGGGTTGCAAGCTACTGTGATGGGCATGTGATCAGAAAAAGGTACGCTCAAAACTTCAAAATCATGAATAATTGTCATCCATTCGCTTATTGCTAGACAAAAGTCGACAACTGATGCACCTTGCTGCCCCACAAAGGTAAGTTCACCATTTTTATCAGAATCACTCACGCCATTCAAGATATGGAGTCCAAATGAGTCGCAGAGTTCTAGTAGTTTAATTCCTCTAGGATTTATCGTTGTATCTTTTGATTTTCTTATTTTTCCCGCGAACATATTTTCATTACCTGGTTCACTCCCTATTCTTGCGTTTAAATCGCCTATAATCATTAAATTATCTTCATTGGTACGTTCTAAGAAATCAACTAATGATCCAAAATCTCTCTCCCAATGGTTACAGTTTGCATAAGATGGTATGATAATATATTTCGTACAGTTTATGATAATACGTAAGAAAACGATTTCTTCATCCAATATAAATTCACAAGATACATTCTCCAAAACCATCTTGTACCCGAAGAAGCATCCACCACTCGGTCTTCCTCTCATATTCACTCTTGTTGCTGAAATCCATCGGAAGTTCAAATTTTGAAAACGGTTTGTATGTAAATTATAATCTTCTTCGACAACAAATGTTTCGTACAAAAACACAAAATCATAATTATTTAATTGTTCATAAAAATTCTCATATAAAGACTTATTTCTAAGGCCTGCTACATTATAACTAATTATGTTTAATATTTTTAATTCATAATTTAAACATTTTTTTTGGCAGACGGCGCCTACACCCGAGCCTATGCTTGAATTGAGTTTGATTGAAAGGTTTGTGCATTGACTATGTTGTTGTTTTCTGCTTCACCACTAGTTGTCGCTTTCACGTTTTCGTTGACGTTTCTTCTGTTCTGACGTTCTTCTTCCTCCTTCAAGTTCCCCAGCTGATCACTCAAATCTGTTCGATAAATACGATTTAATTCTAAAATTCCACCTGCAGTGTTGTTGCACAGAAGTCCCAATGTTTGGCTCCAGCGGAAATTTTTGTTGTTTATGAACATATTCTCATCTCGTAGTGATACTTTTATTTTGTTGTTTATTTCTTTGTTGCTGTATTTCAATTTTATTCACGTACACGAAATAAGAAAAAAATAAAAAAATAATAACTTTTGCGGTATTTGGAGGGTGAAACGTAGGTAGGTTTAGAATCTTGTTATAGAGTGATGACTGAACCAGGCACTTAGTGTGCAATTTTGCTTATAGTGCAATTTTGCATTCACAAAGCTAGTTGAATTTCGACTACGACGTAGTGACCAGGTTAGTGAATGCGCCCAGTGTTCAAGTTCATTGTTTACTCCCTTGTGCTTGTGCAGTTGTGCTTGCTTGCAGTTTATTTTATTTCGAAACATCGAATCAAGATCAAGAGAACAAAAAAGTCCAGTGCATTCATAGAACAGAAATACATTTTTGATAAGAAATAAGAATTAAAAGATAAGCTTTCAAGTTATAGGTAGGTATTTATGTAAGTTCCATACATTTCTGTTCATTGCTTAAGGTGGCCATACACATATGATTTGTTCGTCTGATTTGTTCGACTACCTTTTCTCCATACACGTCGAACAAATCATATTTGTTGTGAACGTTGACAAGTGAGGATGAGTAACACGGATGATGCAATTGCGCTTTTAATAATTTATAAACTCTGTTTTGAAAAGAAAGAAAAAAAAGGAAGTGGATGAATGAGTGGCTTATAAAAAGAAATAAGCGTAGGGTGACGTGGTCATCAATGCACCACCCTATTTTCAAATGACCATAACTTTTTCCAATGAACTCTTTTTGTTATGTGTTTTTGTATTTCATTCTTTAGATATGTTATGAAAATACGTACGAACTTATATTTTCTTTGTGTAAAAAATACTTTTTCCCAAAAAACCAAATGGTGCATGGTGCACCATGGTATGTACTGAATGCACCAGGCGTATGTACACGATGCACCACAAATTTATTTAAAGAATTAAAACAATTTTTTAACGTCATAGACAGATTTATTTTTTCAAACAAAAATATACGAGAACTTAAATATAAAAAAAAAATCGATCAAAAGACCATATCACTTAAGGGAACTTTAAAATAAAAACAAATAGAGGAACTCCACTAAAGCAAAGTTATTATAGGATTTAAGTTCATCAAATGGACGGCTAAGAAGTTTAGAACTCAAAGCAACTTTTAGCTGCTGCAGTCGTTCCTTTATTTCATCTTTGTCTTTTTACACAGTAAACCACGAGTTATATAATTGGCTAACTTCCAACATAGAACTCCAACATAAAACAACCAAACTAGAACTCCAATCATATTGCGTTTGCGGTTTCCAATCGTCGAACTTGTTGTTTTCGACAGCAACACGTGCTTGCTGGATGTTGCTAAGTAAAACAAAATTAATAATAAATAATACTTGTGTTGCTAGGCAAAAGTATGCTTTGACACTATTCTTATGAGCAATGCTATGTTGTTTTTTTTTTGGAGCTTCTCTGCGGATTGCATCGCTTGCCACAGGTTAGGTTAGGTTTAGGGGCTGACAGTTGATGTCATTACCGTCACACTTAGATCAATACAGATCCATTGTGATACCCGCGAGTATTGCTACTCAAGCTAATAAGAAAAACCTATGTGTTCAGTTAGTCAAGCCATTTAGAGGCCTTGACGAAGTTTTGGATGCTAGTACCTGGAGTACTAGAGAGTTCCTCTAAATCCTCAAAGAAAAAGTTGCGAAGCATTTTCTTCCTTTGATGGGAAAGTGCGGGACAGTGACACAGAAAGTGCGAAGTATCTTCATGCACCTCCTCGTCTCCGCATCCTCTGCATAGATCATCTGAACTGATTCTCATCTTCTTCATATGATAACCTAACAGATTATGTCCAGTGATTATGCTTACAAGAGATCGAAGTGATCTCTTGTGTAGTTGCATAATTTTTTCCGTTCTTTGTTTGTTAAAACAGGGCCAGATCTTTCTTGTTGTGCCGCAGGTGTCAAGAAGGTTCCACCTTTCATCGGCCTTGATAGTTATTCTTTTTGAGATTTCCTGTTTTAAATAACAGGAAGGGGTGCTAACTAGCTGAGCTTGGCTTACGTCAAGCATTGACCCTAATCTTGCTAATTCATCGGCTTTCTCATTGCCTAGTATATCGCTGTGGCCCGGGACCCAGCAGAGTCTAATGTTGTGCTGTGCGCCAAGAACCTTAAGCTCTTCGCGGCAGCATGAAACAAGCTTTGATTTTACCTCAGTTGCAGTAATCGCTTTTATTGCCGCTTGGCTATCAATGTAAAAGGTGATATCAGCTCGTGGTATCGCCATCATTGATACCTTTTTAGCAGCTGTTGTCACTGCCAGGACCTCCGCTTGGAAGACGTTACTGTAGTCTGGAAGCCTAAGCGAGGCGGTTAGCTTGAGAGATTCGGAATAGAAGCCTGCTCCTACACCAGTGTCCATTTTAGAGCCATCAGTATAGATAGCTATTGACGACTCACTTTTGGCCGCAGATTCTTGAACAAAGAGGTCTAAGGGGATAAGATCGAGTATAACTTCCAATCCCGCAGTTGGAGTGGATCTCATTGCCCCCGTAATGCCAGTGCACGCCAGTCTTTGAACTTTTGTCAAAGTTTTCGGGTTCGTGCTCTTTTCTAAAGCTTTCCACCATACCAAATTACCGTAGGTTAGTATTGGTCTAATTATTGCCGAATACATCCATCTGATAATTTTTGGGTTTGGTCCCCAGGTTTTCCCGAAAATTCAATTGCAGGAGTAAAAGGCTGTCGATGCCTTTTTGAATCTATCTTTGGTGTTCAAGCCCCAGTTTAGTTTTTTATCCAGGATCACACCGAGATACTTTGCGTGATCGGAGATCTTAAGAGGGCAGCCCTCAATTGAAGGCATTTTAAAATCAGGTATTTTACGTTTGTTAGTAAATAGCACTAGTTCTGTTTTAGCTGGATTGACCGTCAGCCCACAGTTCTTAGTCCATTTGCTTACCAACGATAGGGCGTATTCTGTTTGTTCACTGATAGTGGGTAGGAACCTGCCAGTCGCTAGTAATGCAAGATCATCAGCGTAGGCTACTATCCTTACTCCACTTGATTTCAATTTAGAGTATGCCGTTCATGACAAGAACCCAGAGTAGCGGTGAGAGAACTCCACCCTGAGGGGTGCCCCTGGGTGTGGTTACTCTCACCCTTTCCTCCGCTAGTTCAGAGTTAATCTGTCTCTTTCTGAGCATACACATTATCCACTGTGTTATTGCCTTTTCGACTTTGTGGTCGTCCAAGGCTTGCTTCACTGTTTCGTTCTTCACGTTATTGAAGGCTCCCTCAATATCCAAGAACGTTGCAAGGGTGTATTCCTTGTCATTCAGTGATTTTTCTATGACGCTGACAACACTGTGCAGTGCCGTTTCAACGCTTTTTCCTTTAATGTATGCATGTTGAAATTCCGATATACAGTCCGGTTTCAGGGTGCTTCGGATGTGTATATCAATTAGCCTTTCAAACGTTTTCAAAATAAACGATGTTAGACTAATGGGTCTAAAGTCTTTGGCCTCCGTATGGCTAGGTTTACTAGCCTTAGGGATGAAAACTACCTTTACCTCACGCCACGATAAGGGAACATACCCCCATTTAAGGCTATTATTGAAAATGCTAGCTAGGTGTGGGATGATAAGGTTTATGCTCTTCTGAAGCATCATAGGGAAGATTCCGTCTAGACCAGGGGATTTGTACGGGGAAAAGGAGTGAATGGCCCATTTTATCCTTTCTTCCGTTATAATATCCGATGGTACTAGAGTTTCTGCATGAGACTCTGATTCTGGACTGCGGATATCAGCTACGCAGCCAGGAAAATGAGTATTCACAAGGAGTTCAAATGTTTCGCGACCGGATTCAGTCCAGCTGCCTGTAGGTTTTTTAAGAGAACCGAGGGTGACTGAATCCTTGGTCAGAATTTTCCGCTTGCCACACTTATTCTTATTTTTTTTTTTGGCCTTTCTTCTTGTTTTTAAGAAATTATCACTCAGTTGATAAACGACTCTTGAATAAAGAACACTAAAAATAAAACAATCGTTTTTCTTATGAAATAATATTACTCACGGTGCATTCAGCACCATGCTTATGTGGTGCATTATGCACCACCCTGACATTTTTTAAACAAATTTAAATAGTTTATAACAAAAGGAACAAAACTATTCACTCCTTATTTTAAATTGTTAGCAAATGTTCAAAAAACTGTTTAAATGATTTGTAGTAAAGAAACTCTTTAATTTCAATCAGATATTAATAAAATAAGCTAACCTTATTTTTTCACTTTATCACTGTAAGTTTATAAAACACTCCGCACAAGTGAGCCACCAAAGAGAAACACTTTCAAACTTAAGTCTATCGGAGTTTCTGAAAGTAACGGTTACATTTGAAAGAGGTATACACTAATCCAGCTTCCGGTTTGGCGTGTATAGCCGTGGTGCATTGATGACCACGTCACCCTACACATGTGAATTTATTAAAAAATATGGAATTGTCAACGCCAGAGCATTACAGAAATTTTCTGCAAATGGATTCAGAAACCTACGAAGAGTTGTAACATTATGTTACGCCGGCAATAAAAAAGCAAGACACATATATACGTGATGCTATTTCTCCAAATGAACGACTTTCTGCTACTCTGCGTTTTTTAGCTTCTGGTCAGAACTATGAAGACCTTAAATTTTTAACGAATATATCCGCTCAAGCGCTTGGAAAAATAATAATAGAGACGTCAGAGGCTATCATTATTGCATTAAAATCATTTATTACGTTAAAAAATCATAAAAATTACATTAATTTTCACTTTAAATAAAATAAAATGAAATAAACTCATTAGTATTCTGCACTGTTGAATAATTCTTGACAATTGTTTGGTTCATCGATAACTATTTGCTCTGATGTTGTTGCGATGATTGGTGAAGCAGGTGACAATTGCGACGGAGATGGTATCGGAGAATAAGTATAGTGTTAATATGGCGATTTTGGGAAAGAAGAGTATGAATTTGAGTTGCTACATTTATTGGATGATATGTGGAACATGGACCCGTCGATTCTGTTGAACTCCTAGATTTATGGTACTATTTATCTATAACTGACCCAATTGATCGTAGGTGAGAGTGTCGTCCATCACCATCGTCCATCGTCCTTCACCATAAACATCTGCTTCATCTCTTGTTTTCCTTGCTTGTTGTAAATGATTCACAGCAGTTTCAATAAAAGGTGCATCAGCTCCGCGCACTTCAAACTTCAAAAAGAAACTGACATAAGAAAAGTACAGAATGTTCGCAAACAACGCCACACACGTGAAATTATTTCGCGAACAAATCACAAGAAATTGAAAAGATTCAATTACATCTGATTTGTTCGCGAACATGCCCACACACGTTAAACTTGTAGTCGAACGAGAACAAATCAGACGAACAAATCATATGTGTATGGCCACCTTTATTTCTTCTCATTTAATTTTTTTGTTAAGAATGACATCAATAGAATCATCGATGAAAAATATTTCCTCCACCACTGAAACTGAGACAATCTGCCTGTCCGATAACATTGCTAGAGTTATCTTCGAACAAATCTCGGTCTTCTACCGAGAAAATGAATTCTTTGACACCGTCATCATGGCTGGGAACAAAGGCGATAAGGACCACGTAAGTATTTCAGCGCACCGAATGGTCCTTAGTGCATTGAGTCAATATTTCCGTGAAGCATACCGAGATGCTCAGACGGTCTTGATGAAAAACGTTTTGGAGTTTCCACAAATCGATCCTCAAATACTGAAATCGATAGTCGATTTTATGTATTCAGGAACAATTGAATTGGATGTTGATATAGTCGAAGGAATCTTATCTGCTGCGATATTTCTTAAGATCAAAATACTAATTGAATGTTGCTGTGAGTTCATTGAAAGCAACATTAATCCTAGCAACTGTATGCTCTTTTTTCGAGTATCGCGTCCATGGCCAGAGGAGCGTAGGTTAAAAGAAACGTGTATGCAGTTCATTTATTTGAACTTTGATGAGTTGTCGAAGGACGACGCATTTCTAATGCTGACCGAAAGGGAAATCAAAGACTTGCTTTCTTACGAGAGTCGGCAAAGTGATATTGAAGAAGCAGTGTTCATGTCTATTCTTACATGGATTAATCATGATAAACAAAATCGGGAACACTTGATTCTGGAACTATTACAAATGATTCGCTATCAGTTTCTGTCCTTGACGTTCATAACGGACAACATGTCAGTTTGCAATAGCGTCGAAAGCTTCAAACTTTTATCGGGTTGGTTGAAATATCATGTGTCGCCAGAAACTCGATCAGCCGATCAGAAACATCTTGAGGTCTCAACGAAAAACCAATTGCAATGCCCAGAATTGGATCCTCAAACCCAAAAATTGTCAAATGATTTCTGGAACTCTGGCTCAATTGAATTGAACATCGAGAACGTTGAAAGAATCTTACGTGCCGCAGTTCTTCGAAAACATAACCATTTGATTGGAGTTTGTTGCGAATTCGTTCAAAAACACATTAACACGAGCAACTACATGTCCTGGTTTCGACTGTCGACAGAGCTCAGTCTATCACAAATTAAAGAGAAGTCCATGGATGTCATTTACATGAACTTCGAGGAATTGTGGAAAGATGAAGAATTTTTAATGTTGACTGAGATGGAAATTAAGAGCCTGCTATCTTACGAAAATCCATATACTGACTTTGAGGAAGAAGTTTTCAAGGCTGTTGTGGCGTGGGTCAATCATGATAAACCAAATCGAGAACATTTGACTGCGGATCTGTTGGGAATGATTCGTTTTCAATACCTCTCTACCGAATTCAAAGCTGATAACAATTGGCTCATCACCGATTGGCTCAAATGTAATTCACTACCAGAAACATCCGATCAAGAAGATATGTTTTTCAAGTCAAGGTTTGGAGGTTTATTATTTGTCAATATCGAGGAATCAAACATGATAGCAATTTATATGTATGACCGCAAGACAGATGCATGGGATTCAAAGATTCAAATTTCTTTAAACAAAAAAATACATATGTTCTCGACTCTTGTGATCAATAATAAATTATTTGTAGTTGGAGGTGTCGACGATGACAATAAGATCCATGAAAGGGATGATATTGAGTGTTTTGACTTGTACACTCTCAAATGGATTTCCAGATCTCACATGGATAAAAGGCGATATTCTTGTCAACTGTCTGACTTAGAAGGACAATTGTGTATTTACGGTGGATGTAACAGTCAAACATATTTTATAAACGAAATTGAATTGTACAATCCTACAACTGGTGAAATAATTAGATTATATCCACCATACTATACTAGATTTAACAAAATGTCTACTTGTAAAGGAGTAATATATATTATTGATTTAGAGGAAGGAGTCTTGCAATTCTATGATTCCCGCACTCAAAATTGGACTCGGATACAAATTCCAGAACAATCAGTTCACTTTCAGCACTCTATGAGCTTTGTCGCCGATGAAAAATATCTTTATTTTCCTAATGGATGTTCGGACAAAGGTGTTAAACGCTACGATTTAGAAAAAAAATCATGGAGCGGAGATTATCAAGAAAATATGTCTAATCACAAAGCGATGATGGTAAACAATAAAATTGTAATTTTTAGAAAACCTCATCGCAGTAGGACGGTGATATTTGAGGAGTACGATCCAAATACCAACACATGGAGAAAATTGAAGGAACTTTCAAGAATAAATTATATCATGTTCAACTGTTGCAGTATAGGTTCTTACACTGCTTGACCACTTACTTAAATGTTTAATTTTTGTTTTAAAAATTCAAACATTGTTGAATTCGTATGCAAGATCTGTAAACAGTGGTTTCTTTTCATTACTTATTTACTTATGGTGGCGCTACTACAGTGGCGTAGATAGGGGGGGGGATTAGGGGGATATATCCCCCCATTGGGATTTATAATTGTTCAACATAACCAGTCATGCCAAATAAGTTAAAGAAACGCATTGTACATTCTATACCTACAGTCTACGGGGAAACACAAAGTCAACTTTATCTGAAAGAAATTATTATATTACTTCGGCAAATCACCTACAGCCTTATTTATTAGATTTCACTAATACTCGTTTCAAACTCGGAATAGTTATAACGAGTTTAAGCACGTACATCAACCTATTCCTATTCCTTATTTATAAAATATTTTCCTACAAGTTTTAGTTATTCCCAGCTCATGTCAAATTTTTAAATTAAAAATTCACCAATCTAAAACTCCTGTAAGCAAATCTGACAAATTTGTATATTTATTTGTCAAATAAATATAAAAACCTGACACGATCACTCATTATTTTTATTTTTATTAAGAATTTTTGAGTTTTGGGATTGAAATTTCATCATGACAAGGATTGGCGGTATATTTAAAGTGCAGTTGCTGCTGCTAATGTTTCGTTTCTTGGAATGCAGAATTGTTTCTGATACTTTTAAACTAATTTTGAAAAGGTATTTATACATCCAGCTATACGCAAGGAGTGCATAAATGAAAATTTCTGTTCGTCAGAATGACCTTTTGATATTTATACCGATTTATTCCAGCTTTAAACCTACTTTTAATCAGTTTAGCTTATTCCAACTCTAATGCCCAATTTCATAAAAAACTTTTAAACTTTTATCAGGCTTTTAAACCGTAAAATGAGATTTTTCTATTTCATCAATCGTTTTCTTGAGTAAACAAGCTTTTGAAACTAAAGCGTGCCTTACACGATATGGATTTTCCATATGGACTGTCACTTTTTATTTCCAAATGTATTTTCATATGAATGTCAAATTTGATTTTGTTTGTAAAATCAGAAAAGCATTTAGACGATTTGGATTTTTCGTTTGTAGTTTCAAAACATTTTTTTCGTCCAAAAAAACCTAAAATGTGTTATATTATTATTTTTTAATGAAAAAACAAAAAAATAACATAACAACTCATCTTTTTCGCGCTCTCCATGTTTAAATATAAACTTTTTTGTCGTTTAAAAAATCCGATTTCGTCTGTATACAGATGAAATTTAGAAACAGTTCTAAATGAAAAATTTCCATAATATGGAATTTCCATCTGTATTTCGATATGGATTCTTAATACGTTCACACGATTTGTATAATTTTTCATATGGTAAAAGTGACAGTCCATATGAAAAATCCATATCGTGTAAAGCACGCTTAAATGCCCATTTTTGGCTCCTTAAATTTTAAAAGTGTCATTGAATATTTTAAAAAGTGAGTATAAAGCTTTCTCATTCTTTCTCACATATTTTCATGAGGATGTCAATTTTGACAAAAAATTCCCTGAAATTTCTCATTTTAAGTTGGTGAAACTCAAAAATTTTAAGGGTCTGATATAATTTAAAAAGATTTTTGATAAAAGTAATTTTAGTGTTTGTTTATGAAATTGGGCATAAAACTTGTTTTTTTTTTATAAATAAGCTTTTCAGTATTAAAGGAGTATTAAGGTCGGAATATCTTTATTCTGCTTCTAATACTCGTTTATAAATAAGGCTGCTAATATTTTAAATTTCTTTTTTGTATCGATTTTTAAAAAGTATCAGCCATATAAATAAAAAACGCCTATTCCACTCTTAATCCACAGTCTAAAGCACTATTCACATGAGCACGAACGACGACCAACGAATGAACGAATATTCGTCAATTTTGACATTTCTTTCACATGACAGTTTTTAATTCGTCGCGAATGAACAACCAAAACTCAAAGCAGGAATGATTTTTGAGGTTATACGCGCGCGAATATTTTGTTCGTTGGGAGTGTGGATGGTGTGTGGAACGCGAATAGAGTTTGACAATTCGTGTCAACTACAATTCTATTCGCGACAAATAAACTTGTTTTCTCAAATTTATGAACAATTGAGATTTAAAAGTTAATTTATGCATCAAAAATCAAACATAAACTATACTTTTATCGTTTTGTTGAGAATTTGTAAGAAAATAAATCTTCAAACGTATGTAAAATCACTTTTCTTCATTCATTCGTCGTTCGTTGGTCGTGCTCATGTGAATAGTGCTTAACTGGTCCATAGACTAAGCGTTAGTCCATGGCCTAAAATTTCTCATAAAAAAATAAAAATAATTTGATCCCAGAATAGTAAAGTGACGTTTACCAAAAATTCCCCTTTGGGATTTTTTTTTTTATATTTGACAAGCAGTTTGAATATTAAGGCCGTGTGTGAATTGCGTTAAAATGTGTATTAAAACTTGACGTTTGGTTAAAATTTGACGTTTGGTTAAAAAAGGGAACAAATTTAGCCATTTGCTGTGTGAATTGCGTTAAAAGGGATTTTTTTAACCAACAATTCCCCTCAACGAAAAATGTTTTTGTTCTTCTAGGTAAACTAATTTTGTGTTCAAAACCAAACTTTGAGCAACAAATTCCATGAAAAGTCACTAAAAATAACAAACAAACTTTGTTTTATTTATTTTTCTAGATTTTGAAGTGGTAATATGATATTTTGAAGCAACAGTAAAAAAATCTTCAAACGAAAATTTCCCTTTTTGGATGGTTGTTTTTTCCGTGTGGTAACACTGCAAAACATGTTTTCCCAGCTGACATCTGTTATCATTCTCAAAAGAAAGAACAATAATTTCGTTTTTTTACTTTAAAATATGATAAAATTTAAGTATTTTATTTCAATCTCTTGAAATATCAATGCAATTATAATTCGTTATTACATAGAACTAAATAAAACGGAGAAAAACAGAACAAAACAACAAAACAGAAGCAAACTTCTCTATCATTCATGAGAAAAAAAAAGACGTCAAAATTTTAACCCATTTAACCTGCTCCACAGCAGGATAAATTTTAACCCATTTTATTCACCACGCTAGTGTCAAGTTTTAACCAAACGTCAAGTTTTAATACACATTTTAACGCAATTCACACACGGCCTAAGGCCGTGTGCGAATTGGATGAATTGTGGTTAAAAAATAAAAATGGATGAATTTTTAACCACTACTGTCATTTTTTAACCTGCTCAGCAGCTAGTCAAATTATGCGAAGTGTCAAAATTTAACCAAACGTCAAGTTTTAACCCATTTTTAACTGAATTCGCACACGGCCTAAAATAGATATTTTGTTGCATTCGTCAATCGTGTTCGTGCGTGATTTGTGTTTTTTTTTTTGTGAATTCAATCCAAAATCAACTCCCACTTCAAATTGTTTCTGGAAAAACTAAAACTAAAACAATTGTATGTACTCACTTTTCTCGTATTTCATTAAAGCTAATTTTCAAAAATGCACTCATTGTTGCTGTCACATAAGTTGTGTGTTTATCGATGTCGTAGAGCCTGAGATGTTGGAATTGATTCCAAAACCTGTAGAATCCATCATTCTTCCTTGCTCCGAAACTTATGAAAAGCATCGTATGGAAGAGAACGAAAAGCTGGAAAACAATTTGCCAATGTTTCCTGAAGCCTGAAGATTTGTTTTACATCAGACAGTTCACCCAGAATGCGTGTGGAACAGTTGCGGTGATCCATAGCGTTTCCAATAACAAAGACATTGCTCTGACTGACGGAGGAGTCCTTAAGACTTTCTTAAGCGAAGCCAAGTCCCTTCTACCCGAAGAGAGAGGAAAGCTTTTGGAAAAGGACTCAACATTCCAGGATTGTATGTGGGGAAAAGTGCAAGCAGACAGACACAGTATGAATCGCTGGACATGTTTATGATAATCTTAACGCTATATTAAAATCTTCTTAGAAATTATGTAAATGGAATTTTTATTTCAAAAATCTCTTATGGATGGAACCTCTTATTTACAGAGCACATAGATGAAATTTCTGATTTCATTAGTGACACCAAATCAATAACATATTTATAATTATTGAAGTTCTATGTATCAGATTTGACAGAATTTATTTTCACACAGACATTTGTTATTTCTTTTTTTTCTTTCACAATTGGCATATTTCTTGCTTAGTCCTTTGCTAATCCACCTCTGAAGGGGGACTAAGTTAGTAAACGTCACTTAAGAGAAATTTTATTTTATTAATAGCATTTTCCACTAGTCCACAGACTAATACCTAGTTCGTCGCTAGTCGGTGTTTATTAATTTGGCTGATACGTTCTAACGTCTATCATCAATTGATAGTAGGTAAACGTGCAAGAAAAAGAGCTTAAATCCAGCTTTCCACAAAAGCCCACACCGGCATAAAGTCATTTAGATTTCTTCTCACCGTATGTCACAAACACGCAACACACGCATCCACACCAACACAAATGTTCGCACAACTGCGGTGAAGTTAACGCGAATTCTAACGGTAACGATAACTCACACTAATTCATTTTAACCAGAAAGCAAACAGCGCTATTAAGCTAGCCCTAAACGACAAACATGTTTGCCAAACATGCTTGTGCGCGCTATAAATTCGTCGTGTAGGGGATGGTTTGCGAACTGTTCGCTGATGGCAAAAATTTTCGATTTTCTTGTGTTCGTCCGTTTCGTTGTTTGCCATGTAGGGAAATGTTCGCGAACAAAACTCATTTTTCTATGAGATAACCATAAGCGCAATGACTTGCTTCACCTTTTGACACATCCTCACACTTTCAAGAATCAACACGAAATTATGTTCGCCAATTATGTGTTTGCCGTGTAGGGAATAACGCAAACGAGCATGTTTGGCAAACGTGTTTGTCGTTTAAGGCTACCTTTACCCATTACATAAAGCAAGCATATACAAGCGGCAGATTGACAATCATTCGTCGTAAGTTTGCGAGTTGTTTCGAGTGGCTTTTTTCTTAAATTAATTATTTATTTATAAAAAATTTCGAAAATTTCCTAAAATTAATTTGGGTATGCAGTGTTCAAGAATATGTAAATTTACATTTTATTAGTGAATTTCGATTTTAACTATTGATCCGATTTTGAGATTTTCCTTGTAAATTTCATGAAGAAGTACCCTGATTTGGCTAGAGGGTTTACCAAAACCTGTAATAGGACGTTGGATGTGGATGGTTTATGGAAAAAATTAACGAAAGAAATCAACAGCCTAGGACCGCCTTGTCGAGATGTGGGAGGATGGAAAAAGGTGTGGTCGGACTACAAAGTGAATTTAAAGAAAAAATTGAAACACAATAAAAAAGAAATCGGTAGAACGGGAGGGGGACCAAACAAACAATTGCCAGTTTCTTCCTTAGAAGAGGAAGTTATCCAAATAACTGGTATGCATAAAGCAATTAATGGTATCGGAGGTGCAAGAAAGTTTGGAATTTCCTTGCAAACGAATAGCTCGTCTAATCAGTCACCCCCAATCGTAAGATCACATTCACTCGAATGTGATGAAAACCACGTAAATGAATATTCCGAGTATGAGTTTATTGATTTTGATGTCAATACACCGGATGTTCAAAATTATTTCGATGATGCAAACCCCGAAGCTTTACCTTCAATGATTCGGACAGAAAGAAGGGGTTCAATTGATATTAGAGCACCTAGGAAACGTTCTGCTACCAATACTCAGGATTTGATAGAAAAACAGATGATTTTGAAGGAAAAATTGCATCAAGAAAAGATAAGCAAGCTTGATGAAATCATTCTTCAAAATACTGAGATTGCAGCTAATTTGGGAAGAACATATTATGCAATTGAAAAACTTAACGAAAGTCAAAAAGAATTGGAAAATACTTTGAAAAAAGGCTTCGAGCAACAAGCGGAGCACAACCGCAATATGGAAGAAATTGCAAAAAAAGAATTTGAGCAAAGAAACTCATACCAGAAAGAAAAATTAAAGCTAAAAAGGTATTTACTATTAACAAAGGAGAAAAATGGTTCCAGCTCTGAAGAGTAGTCTTTAAGCGAAGACAATAGAAACCTTCCGTTATAAACTAATGAAATGTTGCAATTCAGTTTTAATTTATTTATTTATTTTTCGTTACGAAGTTTGTTTTTAATTAAATTTATTTATTGTCTTTAGATTAAGTTATGCATTAATTACAATAAAGTACAAACTTAAGTTGTTCTCTTAACTATTTTCTGTTCGTTTTATTTTTTGTCTAATAAAAATAATCTAAACAAAACTATCTTTTATTGAATTTCTTATACCGATAGCTTCTTGATATCTAGCTGAAGAGACGTCTTCCGAATTTTCAAAATCTATTACTACAGAAACTGACTCATTCGGATAAGATTCTATTTCTGGAACTTTGAAATAAAGACATATGTTGTGTAAACACGAAACTACATTTACAATTCTTGCTGCTTTCTGAGCAGTGTAGTGAAGAACGCGATGTTCTAAAACACATCGAAACCGATTTTTTAAGACTCCATTTGTCCGCTCAATTATATTTCTAGTCTTCATGTGTTTTTTGTTGTACCGAAGTTCTGGACTATCTTCGTTTGGAGATCTATATGGTGTCATTAAAAAGGGTTCCAGGCCATAACCAGAATCACCCAAAATCCAAGTGTTCCTTACACCGTTTTGGTACTTTTGGAGCAAATCCGTTCGCATCGCACTGGTATTCCAAATAGCTGCATCGTGACAAGATCCTGGATGTGTTGCATCTACTGCCATTATGCGCATTTTATCATCACAAATCTATATGTATTAATTATGTGCAAATTTATAACATTTCTCTGTATTAACCTTAAGATAAGTTTAACTACTTACAAGCATAACGTTGAGGCTAAAGTATCCTTTTCGGTTATAAAATAAATGCTTATCCTCTTCCGGTTGAACTATTCTAATGTGTGTACCGCCTACACACCCTATTACTCCAGGAAATCCTGTCCTATCAAAAAAAGCTCTTTTTGTCCTTGCTAATACTTTCTTCACATGTATCAACTTTGATCCATTTAGGGCACAGATGTTCCTCAGCAATGGTGAGGAACTCCTGGAGAACTTTACAGAACGTTGTTCTTCCCATTCCAATATCAAAATCGTTACCAATACTTCGTTGGTACCCACCCTCTGCGAAAAATCTAAGACATGCTGCAATTTTAATGATTAATGGAATATTCCTGGTTGTTGTAGGCCACAAATTTCGTATTTCATCCAGTATGTACATAAATGCATTCTTACTTATTTACTCTGAAGTGTTGAATAAACCTTGAAAATAACAGAATGGTATACAAACTTGTATCCAAAAAAAAGTGTGCTAACTAACATGTGGTCTTCAATTTCCATCCCTTAATGTTCGTCGATACCTTCTTGTCAATGGAAGCTGGCTGCGGCGATTCGCAAATTCCTCCTCTTCCATTAATTGAAGCACCATGATAAAATCCATTATGGAAATCGGATGAGGATCTTGTGTTTGGTTTTTTGTTTTTAATTTATTTTTAAGTGTCACTGATTGTCACAGCCGAATTAAAAAAAAAATCTCGTTTGAATGTTGGAACTACTGAAAGGCAAATCCGTACGAAATTTAGGACACAGTTTTCAAATTCGTACGAAAGTCAATTTCGATAACGAATTCAATTCGGAGCGAAAATCAGAACAGGGGTGATAGATCTTTGAAAAAAAGTTCAAAAAAGTTTTTAAAAAAATACAAAAAAAAAAAAATTTAAATTTGTTTGAAAACAAAATATTATTTGGGCAATTTATACGTACTTTCAGAAAAAAGTACGCTGATCAGGCTTTTGTTTTTCGAAAAAATCTTATAAGAAAAAAAAAAACGATTCTATGAGAGGTACCGTTATGGAGGAAGTTTAAAAAAAAATGTTTTTGAGAAAATTAATATTTTTGGATTTTGGTTAAAAAAAAAAAAATTGTATGGTGGCTTCCCTAAATTTTGATCTTAAAAAAAAAAGAAATACCAACTCGAATTCGCTGAGACCTCTAATTTTCAAGTTTTAAGTCAATCGGACCAGTGGTTAAGGCTCAGAGTTGCGAGTTTACGAATTAAAAAATCTTTAAGTCATAAATCACTAAGTGAATTGATTTAATTTATTTTCAATTCATATTCTATACTTGCAGTTGCCCGCGACTTCGTCCGTCTCTCCCTCGTGCTCCGGCCACAAGTGCGTCTTGACTTGTGCATCATGCGCATGAATTTGGTTGCAAAGTAATCTTAAAATTGTATATTAGTCGACTCTCCCTAAGTCAAAATTCTTAACTCGAAGCCTTTAAAGTTTAAATATGTATTATTTTCCCCGTTTTAGTAAGACTTTTCACTGAAGCTTTGCTCTTATTAGCTTTCTATAGCTTAAAGCCTTCATCAATAAATGGACTATTCAACACAAAAAGAATTTTTCAATTTGATTTAGCAGTTCCTGAGATCAGAGCGTTCAAACAAACAAAAAATTAATACTTTTTCCACATTTTCCACTGATTCTTCACTCCTATTTGTCGTAGCTTAATGTTATGTAGCCTAACACCTTCCTTGATTATTGGAGAATGGACTATCCAACTCAATTATAATTCGAACCAGTAGTTTCTGAGATAAGCGCGTTCAAACAAACTCTTCAGCTTTATATATTAGTATAGATGTCGGAAGTAAAAATGAGCGAACTAGATCCATCCCCCCCATAGCGAAAAGCTATCTACGCCACTGGCGCTACAGTCCAGGTCGGACCAAGGGCTCATCCAACAAGCGTCTCCAGCAAGCTCGGTCCCTAGACGGCTGTCTCCAGCTTCGCACGCTAAGTTGGCTCAGGTCCTCTACCACCTGTGTACTCTACCTGAGTCAATGTCTGCCTCATCTGCAACGTCCTTCCGGATTGGATTCGAAGACTACGAGCCAGAGCATTATTTTCCATTCGCTCTACATGACCCAGCCAACTTAACTTTTCTGGCTAGGTCAGTGTCGCTGAGCAGCTCATATAGTTCTTGATTGAATCTTCGTCTCCATTCTCCATTTATGCAAACAGGACCAAAAATCACTTTTTCTCTCGAAGCAGCCCATAGCGTTTTCATCGAATCATGGTCCATGTGTCTGCATCATATATTACGACCGGGATGATGAGGGTTTTGTACAGTGACACTTTAGTTGCTCGAGAGAGGACTTTACTACTCAATTGCCTTCTAAGTCCAAAGAACATTGATTGACAAGAGTGATTCATCGTTTGATTTCAGCGCTGGTGTTGTTGTCTGAGTTCATAGCGGATCCTAGGTAGACGAAGTCTTTAACTACCTCGAAATTAAATCTGTCTATGTTGACGTTTGCTCCGAGATGTCGATGTTGGTTGTCTTTTCTTGTTGACGGCATTAACTTGGTCTTGCCCTCGGTAACCACTAGACCGATCTTCAAGACTCACAAACGCTCCACTGACATCACGCTTTGTCCTTCCAATTATGTCAATGTCGTCTGCGTATCCTAGTAGCTGGTAGGACTTTTGAAAGACGCTGTCATACGCGGCCTTGAAATCGATGAAAAGGTGGTAGGTATCGATTTGAAGTTACTGGGTCTTCTTCAAGATCTGCCGTAGAGTGAATATTTGAGCGTTTGTAGACTTTTCGGGTCTGAGGCCACACTGACCTTCCACTTTGTTGACGAAAGGCTTCAAACGTTCACACAGCACGGCAGACTAGATCTTGTAGTCGCTGTTTAGGAGAAATAACTCTGTAGTTGGTGCAGTTCAGGGGATCTTTTTTCTTGACGATCGGGCATACAATGCTGAGGTTCAATTGGTCGGGAATGCTTTCCTCCGACCAAATTTTGCAGATGAGTGTAATCTTATGATTTGCATAAAGATTTAAATAAAAGGCAAGAGATAACTTTTGTGTATTAAACGAACAACTTTATTGCATCAGCTAATTATTGAGAATTGCAGATACTTTAGGAAAGGCAGCACGAAGGAGTGGATGAACAGAGATAACGATAAGGGAGATAGTATAAAAGGAATACAACCTATGTTTGGATTAGGGTGCAAACTGAATGATGATAGATGATGTATCTGTTAGATGTCGTCTCACAATGAGCTGGTGCATGCTTCTTATCAAATCATCTCCAGCTGCTTTGTACAGTTCGGCGGCTAGGCCGTCTGCTCCAGCGGCATTGTTCGATATCGCTTTCACTTCGTCAATGTTGGGTGGGTGGAATTGATGGCCTGCTTCACCCAAATTGAATGGTTCTGTATTGCTGGCGGAAATTTGCTCGTCATCGCCATTATTCAGCTTGGAAAAGTGGTCTTTCCATATTCTCATCACTGACGGTGGTTCCACTACGATGTTCCCATGATGGTCTCTATAGGGTTCGGTTCGGGATGTATACGCCTTGGAGGCTTGTTTCACCTTTTTGTAGAACTTTCGAACCTCGTTCCTGTTGTGACATCCCTCTATATCCTCGATCGCTCGAGTTACGTATCCCACACTCCACGTACAGCTATTTTTATAGCATATCAATCATTCAATATTTTATTTCTACCTTGCACTTTGCATTGTACAGGGTGCGCCAGAGAAACTTACTTATTTGAAAAAATTCCCGGACGGTGATTTGGGCGGGTAGAGGGGCAAGAGGGGGCGCATCTGGAGGGGGAAGTTCCCAAGTTTGTTTCTCCCTCCAGTCAGTTGCCATCATGCTCTGTTCTAGAGAGCAGCGGGCCTTCGCAGTTGAGAGCTTCTTTTCTAACGGTCGCTCACTTGTTGCTACGCAACGTGCCTTCCGCGCTCGCTTTGAAATTCCTCCTCACAGACTCGTTCCTGGCCGTAATTCGATTCTGTCGTGGGTTAACTCATTTCGGGAGTGTGGAAGTGTCGCTTAACCCAGAAACGGACTTCAACGGACCATCAGAACTCCGGAAAATATCGAAAGAGTGAGGCAGTCAGTTGTGCGTTCTCCCCGGCGGCGTTCGGCTCGCAAACACGCAGCTGCTATGGGAATTTCTGACACCACTGTTCGACGAATTCTCCATAAAGACCTTCAATTTCATCCCTATAAATTGGCTGTTGTGCAAGAGTTAACTGAACGCGATTTTGTTGCCCGTCAAAATGCATGTGAAATGCTGATTGACAACCTGCCTTAAGAGGCGATCTCCAATGGCCGGCACGCTCTCCAGATTTGACTCCATGCGATTCTTTTCATGGGGTTATTTGAAATCCCTGGTTTATGTCGATCGTCCACGGACCATAGCACACCTCAAGAACAACATTCGCGACGCCATTGCCAACATACCGATTGATATGCTGCGAAGAGTGGATACGAATTTCAAAAATCGACTTCATCAGTGTATGCGCAATGGGGGTCGCCATTTATCCGATGTCATTTTTAAAACTGCATAAAAAAAAAATTGGGATATTGTATTCTCAAATAAACAAAAAATTTAAAACAATAACTGAAGTACTTTTTTTTATTGACCTTTCAAATAAGTAAGTTTTTCTGGCGCACCCTGTATTTCATTTTTTTGTAATCTGAATTATATTTTTGCAATTCGCACCAAATATCATTTTTTGTAATTCCATTTGTAACTTAATCCTTCTAAAATTTTCCCACACAAAATGTCATTATACTATACTTCGTGATTGGCGTCAGTGGAATAAACATGTTATCCCACTATCCCTTATAACAAATAGATTAGATTCCTGTGATTGGGAAAATCCATATTTGTCTACATTTTTAAGCTGGATATACACAGGTCAAATGCTTGTCAAGCACGTGCAATTGTATTTGTGACAAAAATCACACATATGCTTGAAGCAAAATCAAAAACGTATACACCCGTCTACTGGCAGTCAATGTATAGTAAGCCAATGGCGTCGCTATAGACGTCGCGACGTCTAGCGGAATGTTGAGAAAGTATTAGCGAAAACACCAATCATTTTACAACCCTGACCTGCTTACAGGTAAATTACTTTTGACAGCTTGGTTTCCTATCTCCTTTTATCTCTGATCAAACTGCTCCTCTCATCAGATTTGATAAACGGGGAACACCAGTTTAATTTTTCATTGCCTTGCTGCTGTTCAATAATCAAAAATTCCTTACGAGGTTACAGTGTTCATTTTTTTACTCCCTTGAGC
This sequence comes from Sphaerophoria taeniata, assembly GCA_943590905.1. NCBI lineage: Eukaryota > Metazoa > Arthropoda > Insecta > Diptera > Syrphidae > Sphaerophoria > Sphaerophoria taeniata. Next base: position 5,428,155 of record OX016540.1, read on the forward strand.
TTGTGCTTTGCTTGTTTGCAGTTTATTTTATTTCGAATCAAGAGAAAAGAACAAAAAAGTGCAGTGCATTCAAAGAACAGAAATTCATTTTGCCTAAGAATTGAGAGAACGTTCAAGTAATATTTATGTAAGTTCAATACATTTCTGGCCATTGCTTATTTCTTCTCATTTGAGTTTTTCTTAGGATGGAATCAATAGAATCTTCGACTGAAACTAAGACAATCTGCCTGTCCGATAACATTGCTAGAGTTATCTTCGAACAAATCTCGATCTTCTACCGAGAAAATGAATTCTTTGACACCGTCATCATGGCTGGAAACAAAGGCGATAAGGACCACTTAAGTATTTCAGCGCACCGAATGGTCCTTAGTGCATTGAGTCAATATTGCCGTGAAGCATACCGAGATGCTCAGACGGTCTTGATGAAAAACGTTTTGGAGTTTCCACAAATCGATCCTCAAATACTGAAATCGATAGTCGATTTTATGTATTCAGGAACAATTGAATTGAATGTCGATACCGTCGAAGGAATCTTGTCTGCTGCGATTTTTCTTAAGATCAAAATACTAATTGAATGCTGCTGTGAGTTCATTGAAAACAACATTAATCCTAGCAACTGTATGCTCTTTTTTCGAGTATCGCGTCCATGGCCAGAGGAGCGCAGCTTGTGTAGGTTAAAAGAAACATGTATGGAGTTCATTTATTTGAACATTGACGAGTTGTCGAAGGAAGACGCATTTCTTATGCTGACCGAAAGGGAAATCAAAGACTTGCTTTGTTACGAGAGTCGGCAAAGTGATATTGAAGAAGCAGTGTTCATGTCTATTCTTACATGGATTAATCATGATAAACAAAATCGGGAACACTTGATTCTGGAACTATTACAAATGATTCGCTATCAGTTTCTGTCCTTGACGTTCATAACAGACAACATGTCAGTTTGCAATAGCGTCGAAAGCTTCAAACTTTTATCGGGTTGGTTGAAATATCATGTGTCGCCAGAAACTCGATCAGCCGATCAGAAACATCTTGAGGTCTCAATGAAAAACCAATTGCAATGCCCAGAATTGGATCCTCAAACACTAAAATTGGTAAATGATTTCTTGAACTCTGGTGCAATTGAATTGAACATCGAGAACGTTGAAAGAATCTTACGTGCCGCAGTTTTTCGAAAACATAACCATTTGATTGGAGTTTGTTGCGAATTCGTTCAAAAACACATTAACACGAGCAACTACCTGTCCTGGTTTCGACTGTCGACAGAGCTCAGTCTATCACAAATTAAAGAGAAGTCCATGGATGTCATTTACATGAACTTCGAGGAATTGTGGAAAGATGAAGAATTTTTAATGTTGACTGAGATGGAAATTAAGAGCCTGCTATCTTACGAAAATCCATATACTGACTTTGAGGAAGAAGTTTTCAAGGCTATTGTGGTGTGGGTCAATTATGATAAACCAAATCGAGAACATTTGACTACGGATCTGTTGAGAATGATTCGTTTTCAATACCTCTCTACCAAATTCAAAGCTGATAACAATTCGCTCATCACCGATTGGCTCAAATGTAATTCATTACCAGAAACAACCGATCAAGAGGATATGTTTTTCAAGTCAAGGTTTGGGTGCTTATTATTTGTGAAAGTGGATATCGAGGAATCAATCACGATAACAATTTATATGTATGACCGCAAGACAGATGCATGGGATACAAAGATTCAAATTTCTTTAAAAAAAAACATATATAGCTTTTCGACACTTGTGATCAATAATAAATTATTTGTAGTTGGAGGTTTTGAGGACGGCTATGTTAGGGATGATATTGAGTGTGTTGACTTGTACACTCTCAAACGGATTTCCAGATCTCACATGCATAAAAAGAGATATTTTTGTCAACTGTCTGAATTAGATGGACAATTGTGTATTTACGGTGGCTATTCTGACTTTGTTGCCCCATTGACATTTATAAACGAAATTGAATTGTACAATCCTACAACTGGTGAAATAATTGAATTATATCCACCATACCGTAGTGAATGTAACAAAATGTCTACTTGCAAAGGATTATTATATCTTATTCATCTAAAGGAAGGAGTCTTGCAATTCTATGATTCCCGCACTCAGAACTGGACTCAGATACAAATTCCAGGACAATCAATTAACTCTCAGGGCTTTGTCGCCGAGGAAAAATATCTTTATTTCCCTGATGGATGTTCGGACAAAGGTGTGAAACGCTACGATTTAGAAAAAAAATCATGGAACGGTGATTTTAAAGAGAACAAATATTGTTTCATAAGAACGACGATGGTAAACAATAAAATTGTAATTTTTAGAGAATCTTATGATAGTGAGACGGTGATATTTGAAGAGTACGATCCAAATACCAACACATGGAGAAAATTGAAGGAACTTTTATGTACAAAACTTTTATGTACAAATGCTTTCAGGCCCCACTCTTGCAGTATAGGTTCTTACACTGCTTGACCACGTTTAATTTTTGTTTTAAAGTAATAAATTTTATTCCAAATATTTTTGAATTCGTATGCAAGATCTGTAAACAGTGTTTTCAATAAATTGGTTTCTTTTCATTACTTATTTACTTATGTATGGTGGCGCTACAGTCCAGGGGCCTGATTATGGGATTCGCGGCGGATCGTTTTGCTAGCGAGTTTGACATTTTTTTCAATTATTGCTTTCGCTTTCGCCTTCTTCGATTTGAATTCGAACAATTAACGAATTCGAAGGCGAATTGGAAATGTCATAATGTTTACTGGCAAGTTGAAATCCGACAGCTTTTTTTTTGGCGGATTCACAGGCGAAAGAGTGTTTATTCAAATCAGTGGAATATTGGAAGAAATAGTCAAACCAAAAGTGTGAAATCACAGGAATATTGGAAGAAATATTTTCGCTCCGATCGAATTCGTTAATAAGGAAATACGAAGCGAGTCGAATTCGAAAGGTCGAATTGAAAACGATCCGCCGCGAATCCCATAATCAGGCCCCAGGTCGGACAAAGGGCTCATCCAACAAGCGTCTCCAGCAAGCTCGGTCCCTAGGTAGCCGTCTCAAGTTTCGCACGCTAAGTTGGTTAAGGTCCTCTACCACCTGTGTACTCTACCTGAGTCGCGGTCTTCCTCTTGTGGGACGTCCCTCCGGGTGGGATTCGACAACTCTACGAGCCGAAGCAATATTTCCCATTCGCTCTACATACAATCATAGTCATTGGAGTTGAACATCTCGTACAGTTCTTGATTGAACCTTCGTCTCCATTCTCGATTTAGCAGACAGGACCAAATATCACTCGAACTCTTTTTCTTCTCGAAGCAGCCCAAAGCGTTTTCATCGAATCATGGTCCATGTCTCTGCATCATACATTAAGACCGGGATGATGAGGGTTTTGTACAGTGACACTTTAGTTGCTCGAGAGAGGACTTTACTACTCAATTGCCTTCTAAGTTCAAAGAACAGCGATTGACTTTTCTTGTTGACAGCATTAACTTGGTCTTGCCCTCGTTAACCGCTAGACCCATCTTCCTGGCCTCCGTCTCAAGACTCACAAACGCTCCACTGAAATCACCTGTTGTCCTTCCAATTATGTCAATGTCGTCTGCGTATCCTAGTAGCTGATAGGACTTTTGAAAGACGCTGTCATACGCGGCCTTGAAATCGATGAAAAGCTGGTAGGTTTCGATTTGAAGTTCCTGGGTCTTCTCCAAGATCTGCCGTAGAGTGAATATTTGATTCAGTGTGGACTTTTCGGGTCTGAAGCCACACTGACCTACCACATTGTTGACGAAAGGCTTCAAACGTTCACACAGCACGGCAGACAAGATCTTGTAGGCGATATTTAGGAAACTTATACCGCTGTAGTTTGTGCAGTTCAGGGGATCTCCTTTCTTGAAGATCGGGAATACGATGCTGAGGTTCAATTCGTCGGACATGCTTTCCTCTGACCAAATTTTGCAGATGAGCTGGTGCATGCTCGTAACGTACAATTCGGCAGCTAAACCGTCTGCTACAACGGCTTTGCTCAACTTAAGCTAACTATCTTCACTTCGTCAGTGTAGGGTGGGTGGAATAGGAATTGGTGGACTGCTTCACCCAAATTGAATTGTTCTGTATGGATGGCGGAATTTTGTTCGTCATCACCATGTGACTGTGGTTCCACTACGATGTTCCCATGATGGTCTCTACAGTCTCGGTTCGGGGTGTATAAACCCTGGTGGTTTGTTTTACCTTTTTGTAAAACTTTCGAACCGCGTTTTCTCCTCGATTTTTTCTTTATGAGAAGTTTGTGCTCCTCCCTCCTTTTCTACTTGTAGAGGGCACAAGCTGCTCGTGTCCTTCTTTACAGCACCGCTTTGTGCCTCTTATTTAGATGGATGTGCTCGCCGGAACTCATCGTCAAACCAGGAGTTTCGTTGTGGTGGCATCTCTGATGGCTGCTTGACAGTGTTGCCACTTGCTCTCTACATTTTGTGATGGCAGCAAAGGACTTCTGAGGAGATTTTCGGAGACACGATCGGAAAAGGATCTAGCAATCTCTTGCGATTGTAGCCGTTTGACGTCGAATTTTCTCCTAGCATTTTCACGTGTTGGTCTTGATCGGGACATCCACATTCGTACCTTGGCTACAACAAGGTAGTGGTCCGCTGAGTCGAGTCCCAACTACAAATCCACATCCAAATAGACGCTGATTTTGTTCCCGGAAGCAGTCGCCGTAGTAGATATCACAGTTATCAAGGGGCACGGTAGTGTCCAGCCAAGTTCTCTAGCGACTTTGGCACTACACCCTTATTTACAGGAAACAACTCAGGGCATTTTCCACACCCCTCTAACTTCTATACCAAAGAAGCCAAAAGTTTCAAACTCACATCATTTGTTAAGCTGGTCAAGAAGAAGCACCTCAGTAAATTTCAGATATTTAGCATAAGTAGTTTCTAAGATACAATGTTCCAAAAATCACGAAAACCGTAACTGACTGACTGACTGATTCACTGATTCACTCACTGACAGATCATCAAAATTATGAAGCACTTCCCGTTGCCCTATAAATTTGGCACAGTGATAGGTCATGTGGTACATACAAAGGAAAAAATCGAAAATTTGAAATTTTTCAATCAGGGGGCGTGGTAGCCGCCTACTTTTACATTATTAGTATTAATTATATGGAGCACTTTGGAGTACAGTAGAATTATGAAATTTGGCATACAAGTACAACGTGCAATAGAAATATGAAATTTATGCTTTTCAACTGAGGGGGAGTGGTACCCACCCATTTAAAAATAAATTTCATAAAATATATGGGGCACCTCTGATCATCATAGAATATTATAATTTGGCAAACTAGCAATTCTGCCAGTCAATATAAAGAAATAAAATTAATATTTAGTCTGCCTTGTGTATGCAATAACAATGCACAAGAGCCAAGGTCTCAGTCTTAAAAATGCTCTGATTGATATCGGATCATCCTTATTTTGTTGTGGTCAAGCTTATGTAGCGTTATCAAGAGTGAGAACCCTTAATGGTGTGCACTTAATTAATTTTGACCCAAGTCAAATAAAAGCACAAGAAAGTGCTATTTTAGAAAATAATAGACTCAGAAGTCTTTAAAAATAAATAAATAGAGTGGCGCGACAGCTCTTGAAGAGCCAAGGCCTAAGTGGCTTACTCTCATCAACAATTCTCTGAGTGCGTGTGAAGAATTGAGGGGACCTACAATTTAACGCCGATTCCGAACGGCAAAGTTGAGAAGCACTTTTTCATGACAGATTGATACTCTTGGAAGATTTGTCAGGTCTTCCCAATTATGGGCCTGAGTAGGACTCGAACCAACGACGTTCTGCTTAGCAGCCAACGCACTTACCAACTAAGCTACGGGAAACTCAGAAGTCTTTATAGGCCTGATTTATGCTCACTCCAATTTAAGAAAACGCGTGTTCAAAAAATAGGTGACCGAGAGTCGGCCATTCGACCTTCAGTAAATTTTGCCCAAGAAGTACATCCTTCTCAAAAAAAAAAAAAAGATAAAGTGCAAATCAACCGTACCTGCCAAAAGAAAAAATATGAAAAGAATAGCTAAAACAAAATAAAATTTTATTTCAATTCATTCTTATAGGGCCAGTTGTACAAATTGAGGGTTAACCCACGGATCAGCTGAACTCGATTTAACTCTTGAACAGTTGTGGATCAAAAGAGAGTCAGCTGAACCGCAGTTCAGATCTATTTACATGAAAATTTAAGTATATATATACCTAATGTCACCGTCAGTTGTCAAATCAAATTGTTTTTCTGCGGTTTAGTATCTGCTTACGAAAATTAAAAGAAATTAATTACTTACTTACTTACTTAAGGTGGCGCTACAGTCCGTTGTGGACTTGGGCCTCAATCAACAGTCTCCGCCAGTGAGCTCGGTCCTTAGCTAGCTGTCTCCAGTTTTGCACTCCAAGTTGATTGAGGTCCTCTTCCACTTGTGTGCGCCACCTGAGTCGCGGTCTTCCTCTCCTTCTGCGTCCCTCGGAAATAGTGTCGAAGACTTTCCGGGCCGGAGCATTGGTGTCCATGCGCTCTTAATGACCGAGCCATCTGAGTCTCTGGACCTTGACCCTTCTGGCTTAGTTCACGTCGTTGTACAACCCGTAAAGTTCGCTGTTGTATCTCCTTCTCCATTCCCCATCAATGCACACGGGGCCAAAGATGACCCGAAGAATTTTCATCTCGAAACAGCCTAAGGCACATTCATCCGATTTTGTAAGCTTGCTTCTGCACCATACAGCAGGACAGGGATGATGAGGGTGTTGTACAGTTTAAACTTAGTTGCTCGAGAGAGGGCTTTTCCACTCAGTTGCTTTCTTAGCCCAAAGAAACAGCGATTAGCAAGAGTAATTCTTCGTCTTATCTCAGCGCTGGTGTTATTGTCCGTGTTGATAGCGGAGCCTAGGTAGACAAACTCCTTAACTACCTCGAAGTTGTATGCGTCTATTGTGACGTTCTGTCCGAGCCGTCGATGTTGGGTGTCCTTACTCGAAGACAGCATGTACTTCGTTTTTCCCTCATTTACCGCTAAACCCATTTTAGCCGCTTCTGTCTCAATCCTCACAAAGGCGCCGTTGACATCACGCTGTGTTCTTCCCATTATATCAATATCGTCGGCGTACGCGAGAAGTTGAACAGATTTATAGAAGATAGTGCCTCTGGTGTTGACGGTGGAGTTTTGAACTATCTTCTCAAGAACGATGTTAAAGAAATCGCACGACAGTGCATCGCCTTGTCTGAATCCTTTTTTGACGTCGAATGATTCCGTAAGCTCATTGCCAACCTTGATAGAGCAGCGTGAGTTCTCCATCGTCATTTTGCACAAGCGAACGAGCTTGGCAGGGATGCCAAAGCTAGAGATAGCTTTATACAGTTCGTCTCTGTAGATGCTGTCAGATTCAGATTCAGATTCAGATATATTTTATTTACAATAGATTTGACTTTACAATTTAAGTTTCAACTACAATAATAAAATAAAATAATAATAATAATAAGACAATGGCGTTGCCGTCTGTCTGATAGTTGGATTGAAATGCAATAAATGTTGTTCGAATTTATGTAGACATGAAAAAGAAAATCAGAAAGAGAAGCATATTTTCATAAAAAACTTGATAATCTTTTTTTTGTTTTTTTTTGATAAAAGGTAGGTAAACAGTTTTGTTTCTTATCTTAATTCAGCAATAATATTGTTTCGGTATGAAAATGCAGATACAATGAATTTATAAAGAGCTTTCCAATTGCACCCATTTAGGAGTTTCTTTGTATGTTCCATTGTCAAAGAGCGCTCCCCGAAGTAAATAAGTCTTATATCTTTGTAAATCGGACATATGGCTAAAAAATGAAAAGTATCTTCCTTCGCTTTCATATTACAAATTGTGCACTGATTTGACGCAACGTTTCTATATGGAGATCCATTCAAATTCAGCATTTCACATCTTGCTCTACATATTAATGATATTTCCTTCACACTGTAAAGGTCATTAAAATAATTTAGTTCGTCAAGATCAAAGTTAAGGTCTGGATAGATAATTCTATTTATTGATGATTTTGCTTTTTCAATGTTTTCTATACGATCTTGTGAGTCAGATATTTCCAGTAGATTATAGCATTGTTGTTTCAGAAGTGCTAGATCTGCGTATTGTATGTTAAGGTTTGATTCATATTTTTCTGCCAATGAAGTCCAATTATTAATCCATTCTAATTTGTGATCGAAAGTATACTTAGCAAGGATATTTGGCAGTCTGTTTGATGGATAGGCGAGGACTTTGAGTATGTAGTCAAAATGCAACTTTAAAGTAAAATGTGACATTTTTGGAAGACCTGTTTCAATCATGAGTTCATAATTAGGCGTATTCGAGGGAAGGTGGAATAGCTTTTTCAAAAAGAAGCTTAGAAGTTTTTCGGGTTGCTCGCATTGTTTATATCCCCAGGTCTGACTGCTGTAACACATAACAGAGCGCATTACACTTTCAAAAATTTTGTATTTAGCTGAGAGCGGTATATAATTTTTACAAATGATATCTTTCCATGAGGCATTGATAAGGGTTTTCGCGGATTTTAATTTGTTTTCAAAATGTTGAGTGAACTTCATGTTTGGCTCTAGAATTATACCGAGATAGCTGTATTTTGTGACCACTTCAATTTGTTGCCGATCAAGAAACCATTTTTCATTTTTTTCCAACTTAGTTTGTCTATTCCTAACAATCATAATTTTAGATTTCTGTAGATTAATCTCTAAATTCCACGTTTTACAGTACATATATAATTTATTTATCATAAGTTGTAAGCTTTGAGCTGATTCTGCGAATAGAACAATATCATCTGCGTATAGTAACACCTTAAAATTTTGTTGGGCTATGTGAATACCTGCAGGTAGATGTTCTGAGATGTCATCTATAAAGAGGGCAAAAAGAACGGCGCTCAAAAGGCATCCTTGCTTAACACCAGAACTAGTTTCAAACCATTCGGAAAGATTCTTACCATCCCAAACCCTTTGGCGCGTGTTTTTATACATATTCCTTAAGACCTGCATCATTTTAGTTGACATTCCTTTCTGGGATAATTTGAAAAAGAGCGCATTGCGGTCAATTGAGTCAAAGGCGGCTCTAAAGTCAACAAAAAATACGTATAGTTTTCTATTATTCCTGAGAAAGTATTGTGAGATGGTGGTAAAAATAAAAATGTTATCCACGGTAGAATAACCTTTTCGAAAACCTGCTTGGTATTCACTCAGAACTTTATTTCTCTGTTCCCATAAGTTGATTCTATTCAAGAGAACAGAGGCAAATAATTTTGAAATGGAATTCATAAAAAATATGCCTCTATACTTACTTGGTGTATTGATGTCGCCTTTTTTGTGGATAGGATAAACTATTGAATCTTTGAATTCTTGAGGTATTTCACCAGTTCGAAATATGAGGTTGAAAATTGACAAAACTTGATTTAAGAACTCAATTGGTGCATTCTTATAAAATTCGTTTCCAATTCTGTCAGGACCTGGTGCTTTTTTATTTTTGGACAGCTGAAGACATAATTTTAATTCCGACATCGATATATCACTATCTAGTAAATCATCAACTATATAAGGCTCGGCAAAATGAACGCTTTCGCATATATTATTTGGGTTAAGCAGTTGCTTAAAATAGTGGGCTAATTCTGCAGCCGATATATTAACGCCGCAAACAAAATTCGTGCCTCGCAGAGTTTTAATGTTGTCCCAAAACTTTTTCGAATTCCTTGTGTTGGAAAGTTCAAGAGCGACATTTTTGAAATAATTTTCGCGTTTTGTTTTGCATAATAGTTTGTATGCTTTGTTTTTGCTTATGTATAGTTCTAGTAAGGGTTTACTTGAATTTGTTGTTATTCTAATTTTTCTCAGTAGGTCAAAAGATTGTTTTCTAGCAATAAAACATTCTTTATCAAACCATTTTTGATTATAACTTTGGTTATTTGAAGCAGGGTTCTTAGATGCAACTTTTTTAATACATTCTTGGAGTAATTCTATTTTTTCACCAATTGTTGTATCCACTGTAGAGCAGAAACTTTGCATTTCGTTACCTAATCTGGATGCATATGCGTCTTTTTGGTTTTCCTTCCAACGTAGTTTGGGAGGCAATAAGATTTCTTCGTATTTTTTCGGAGTATCAAGGTTAAATGAGACCTGTAATGGCATGTGGTCTGAAAACACCTGAGTTCCCACCTCGAAATTAACGCCAACTTTATGCCAGTCTCCGGAAATTGCACAGAGGTCGATTACAGATTTGCCTGCTGCTCCTATGAAAGTAAATTCGCCGTTCAAATCAAGGGTAGTGCATCCGTTAAGGATAAATAGGTTGAAATCCTCACACATTTCTAAGAACATGCGACCATTTCTGTTTATGATTTTATCTTTAGAGTTTCGCTTTTCTAGAATTTCTGAGGCAAAAAGGCTATCTTCCGGTGGAAATATTTGTTCTTCTCCTATTCTGGCATTGACGTCACCTATGAGCATTATATTTTGCGAATTTACTGTATTTAAAAATTCATATACATCTTTAAAATCCTGATCCCAAAAATTACAATTAATGTACGTAGGCAAAATGCAAAATTCAGAGTTTATATTACTTATTATAAGACCTATTTGACCATTTACTTCGGTGAAACTACCATTTACGACATTTTTGAACCCAAACAGAGAACCTCCTATTGCTCTTCCGAATTTGTGTTCTCGATAAGCTGATACCCAGTGCAATTTATATTCAGCAAAATACTTCTCATAATCATTAAACTTCTCACTTAAAATAAAAGTTTCGAACAAAAAAAAGATACCATGCTTTTTTACAAACTTAAAGAAATCTACGTTAAATATTTTGTTTGCTAACCCCTCGATATTATACGATAAAATACTATAGTTCTTACTTTCTAGTTTTTCAAAATTTTGTTTTTCATTATTCTTTAAATTTTTACTTGCGTGACAGACGGCAGCCCTGTTTCAATTACGACGAACTAGTTGTTGATGCTTCGAGCTTGAAGATGGCGCTGCTGTTGGTAGATGATCTTGCACATCAGATCCCACGCTGTCATCTCGGTTTGACAAACACGTTTTATTGACACTTGATTGTTTTTGTTTTGATGTGTGATGTTGTTGCATTGTGTTGTTACTATTCATACCTATTCCTATGTCACCAAAAAGTTCGAAAAGTACTTCAAATCCGTTTCGTGCGCCACAATAGATTTCACCGTCCTGCGTTGTAGATGCTGTCATACGCGGCCTTAAAATCAATGAAGAGGTGGTGGGTATCGATTTGGAGTTCATAGGTTTTTTCCAGGATCTGCCGCAACGTGAAAATTTGGTCGATGGTAGACTTTCCTGGCCTGAAGCCACATTGATAAGGACCAATCAGATTGTTGACGAAAGGCTTCAGACGTTCACATAATACGGCAGAGAGGATCTTGTAGGCGATGTTAAGTAGACTGATTCCTCTGTAGTTGGCGCAGTTTAGAGGATATCCCTTTTTCAGGATCGGGCAAACAATGCTGAGGTTCCATTCATCGGGCATGCATTCCTCCGACCATATCTTACAGATGATTTGGTGCATGCTCCTATCTAGCTCGTCGCCTGCGGCTTTGAACAGCTCGGCAGCTAGACCATCTGCTCCAGCGGCTTTGTTGGATTTCAGCCGTGATATTGCTGTCTTCACTTCTTCTAGGTCGGGTTCACGGAATTGTTGGCTGTCATCGTGTATGATAAAAGGCTCCTGTCTGACAGCGGGGTTTTGTTCGTCGTCGCCGTTATACAGTCTACAGAAGTGGTCTTTCCAAATCCCCAGCACTGACTGCGGCTCTACTATGATGTTCCCTTGATGATCTCTGCAGGCTTCGGTTCTTGCTCGATGACCTTGAGCCAGCTGTTTTTCCTTGCGATAAAACCTCCGAACTTCATTCCTGCTGTTAGCTCTCTCAACATCTTCGATCTGACGCTTCTCATGCTCTCTCTTTTTTCTCCTGAGAAGCCAGCGTTCTTCTATCCTCTTTTGCTCGTAGAGCTCACGAGCAGCTCTTGTCTTTCTTTGCAGCGCCGCTGCAAATAAAATAAAGTTCAACAGTAACAAGAAAAGAAACATGAAAAACCCCAAGTTCAATCAAAAGAGTTCAAATCCTGGAGAAAAGCGCTATCCAACCCTTTCGAGGTCCATGTCAATAAAGCAAAATTCAATATACTTGGTCGAATTTGTCAGCACGACAAGGGTCTGCCCGGTGTATCACGGAGTAAGGCCTTGCAAAAACGGAAACAAACACTCGGCAAAGAATTTGGAATAAAACACAAGAGCAACGAGATAAGGGATTTCCGAATCGGAAGGCAGGCTCAAGAATTTGACAATGAACTTCTCAATGCTCGTTTCGTAGCTGAACAAACATCTGAGATGGAGAAATCAAACCAAGTCGATTTAAGGGAAGACGAAGTCCTTACCCATCAGGGACAAGCCATTAAAGAAATTGAAGAATTTCGCAATAGTGAATCTGACGACGATTCTGAGTTTGACGACAAATTTGATAAACATAATGACTGAGACTACGCACTTTGTTGTAGATCATCGCCAGAACCGGAAAACTGCGCTGGAAGAGATGATTGCACAGGCAAAAATCCACAAAACCGAGTCCGCAAAAGAAAAACATGAAACTAATGAATTGACTGCAAAACTTGATAACAGCTACAAGCAGCTTATTCCGCTTATGGGTGAATTAACCAACTCCAAACTTATCTGTAGCCAGAGGGATGATTATGATTTGATTTTACGTGAAATGGTTTTTGAGCCTCGCGGTGCTGTTAGTGACCGACTGAATAAAGATCAAGAGTTGGCAGATATGGAAAAAGAAAAGTTGAATAGTGAAAAACTACGGTCGAATCATGACTATTGTTTATATACAAGATTTGATAAAGAAGATGTTTTATTCTTACTTATATACGTTGACGACCTTCTCATAGTTCGAAAGAAAACTTCATGAATAGAGAAATTAAAAATGGAACTTTCATCTCGATTTGAAATGTTAAGATTCTTTCTGGGTATGAAAATTGGTAATGCTGAAAATAATCTGAACATATCACAAGAATCAAGTATCGATAAAATTCTTAAAAAGTTTGGTATGATGGATTGTAACCCTGTAAAGAGTCCAATGGAAAAAGGCTTGCAACTTCAAGTAAATAAAAACAGTAAGCAATTTAACGAACCATATCGTGAACTTCTTGGAAGTATTATGTATGTGATGTTATGCTCAAGATCAGATTTATCTTATGCAATAAGTTTCATGGGAGGATACCAACAGAACCCTTCTGAGTTACATTGGCAACACCTCAAAACAATAGTACGCTATTTAAAAGGTACGAAGAACTTGAAACTTAACTTCAGTTGTGATGGAGATCAACCACTTATTGGATTTGCTGACGCTGACTGGGCTTCAGACATTGTTGATAGGGAGTCAGTTAGTGGCTACGTGTTCAAAGTTTTTGGAAATACAGTTTCATGGTGCAGCAAGAAACAGAGTACTGTAGCAACTTCTTCAAGCGAAGCTGAATATATAGCTTTAAGTTTAGCTACAGCAGAAGGTAACGGGTGATTTTTTAGCTGGTTTGGTTTTGGCAACACTGGTTTTGACAGCAGACGTGTGTTTAGTAGGGTAGAGACGGCACCCTTCGACACCTTAACAGAAAATACACAAAATCATAGTTTATTTTTTTTTTTTTCAAAAACTAATTTTTTTTTATTAAATTTATGATTTTATCAACATATTGGCGGACCCTTAGATTTTTAAAAAAATGTTTACTATTTTTTTTTATTTAAAAAAAAAGTAAAAAATTGTCGAATGTGCCCCAGGGTGGGGCACCTTCGACAATGCGTGGGGCACCTTCGACAGCAATGCACATTCTTGAAAATTAATGCATTATAATGTTAGTTTTTTTAAATAAAAGTCATGATATAGTTTGATATAAGACTTCAATTCATTTTTAAATTATTTTTATATTAAAAAAACAAATACTTTTAACAAAAAATAAATAAGTAGATTGGTATCAAAAACAGTAAAAAAAAAATAGATTCATAAGAAATATCATAAAATCACATAAATAAGACTCTAACGAACGTTAAGATTTTTTAAATCGATATTAAAGATACTCTTCCTTTGGGACCTTGATATGCCCGGAGGATGCGCCGGTTTTGGCATTTTTGCATAAATATCGCTCTGTCGGAGGTGCCCCAGATAAAAATGTCGAAGGTGCCCCACTTGATGTTTTTTTACTTTTTTTTTTTTATTATTTCCCAAAGAAAGATAAATCAAATTAGCTTTAAAAATTTAAATAAACACATAGTATTATATTTAAAAAACAACTTCACTGTTAGAAAAAATTAAAAACACGACTACGAAAATCTTAAGAACTTACCCTGAAAATTATAACACGTGGTCCAAAAAACTACTTTGCATCCTAACTTGGCGGGATTTGAAGCCAGACTGCTGAAATTTTTGACATATGTTTGGCATGCTTAAAGGCACATCCACAATTTTTTACAGAATTTTTAAGGTCTACACACAGAGATAATAGCGATTGTCGAAGGTGCCCCACTGTCGAAGGGTGCCGTCTCTACCCTACCTTGTGTCACTGTCAAACAGCTTCAGTTTGGTTTGCAATTTAACCATGGATCGTCTTACAAATGAACAACGCTTGCAAATTATTGAATTTTACTATCAAAATTCGTGCTCGGTTCGAAATGTTCATCGCGCGCTGCTTCCATTTTATGATCGGCATTCTCGACCTTCTGAGCAGTCTATTCGGAAGATTGTGACCAAATTTCGCACCAAATTTACTTTGTTGGACATTAAACCACCAACACGTTTACGTACTGTGCGTAGTGAAGAAAATATTGCGGCCGTATCAGCTAGTGTGACAGAAGACCGCGAAATGTCGATTCGGCGCCGTTCCCAGCAGTTAGGACTTTGTTACAGCACTACGTGGAAAATTTTGCGGAAGGATTTGGGCGTAAAGCCTTTTAAGATACAGCTGGTGCAAGAACTAAAGCCAGCCGACCTACCACAACGCCGAATTTTTGGTGAATGGGCTCTTGGAAAGCTGGCCGAGGATCCGCTTTTTTATCGAAAAATTGTGTTCAGCGATGAGGCTCATTTTTGGTTGAATGGGTACGTAAATAAGCAAAATTGCCGCATTTGGAGTGAAGATCAGCCAGAAGCATTGCAACAGCTACCAATGCATCCCGAAAAAGCCACTGTTTGGTGCGGTTTATGGGCCGGCGGCATTATTGGGCCATATTTCTTCAAAGATGATGCGAATCGCAGCGTTACTGTCAATGGTGAACGCTACCGAGCGATGATAACAAACTTTTTTTTGCCCGAAATTGAAGTTCTTGACTTGCATGATATGTGGTTTCAACAAGACGGTGCCACATGCCACACAGCACGCGAAACAATGGCGCAATTGCGAGGCGAGTTTGGTGAACAGTTAATTTCACGTTTCGGGCCGGTCAATTGGCCGCCTAGATCGTGCGATTTGACACCATTAGACTATTTTTTGTGGGGGTATGTCAAGGCTAATGTCTATAGGGACAAGCCCGCTTCGATTGACGCACTGGAAGCCAACATCCATGCATTCATTCGTGAGATACCGGCCGATATGTGTGAAAGAGTATGCCAAAATTGGACTCAGCGGATGGGCTACCTGAGACGCAGCCGCGGTCAACATTTACATGAAATTATCTTTAAACATTAAATTGCAAGGTTCAAACTATCGATTCAAATAAATATTTCATTCATTTTTTCGAATTTTTTGTGTTTTTCTAAACCTCTTAAAAAATCACCCGTTATATGATTGAGAGGACTATTGCAGGATTTGTGTGAAACAATAGATGAACCAACTTGCATCTTTGAAGACAACAGAGGTTGTATTGGGATGGCTCATAATTTGGAAAGCAAACGAGCTAAGCACATCGATATTAAACATCACTTTGTAAGAGATAACATTGCAAAAGGTATATAAAAAATGTCAAACCAATCGGAATAAAAGATCAACAAGCCGACATCTTTACCAAAGCAATGGATAGTGTTCAATTCTTGAATTTACGAACGAAATTAAATTTGATCACATAACGAGATTCGATTGAGAGAGGGATGTTGAAGCTCAAGCAAGTATAAATACTCAAGCAAATGTAAATACTCAAGCAATCGATTTGTTATAAGCTATCGAATTTAATTTTTATTGTTTTCATTCTGATTCCTAACTTTGTACGATCAACATCTACAAATAAATTCTTATTTACTTCGAAGCCATTTGTACATACCGTGAGTCACAAAAGTAAGTGAGCATTCATAGTTTTTCTATGTTCATTCAAAAATAAACGAAAACCGTTATGAATGTGGAAACAAGTGCCATTTAAAATTGTGATTGGAAAGTAAAGATCACGTGATGAAGCAAAAAAAACCGTTAATCATTTGCTTAAATTACAGATTTGCTCACATTTTTAAATTAGTTGCATTTTTGATGTCACATAAGTAAGTAAGAAGCGTCACCAATAAATATTTCTTTAATACGCAGTGTTGTGATAAACTTTGGGCTATGTCCGTGTTTTAGAAAAACATTTTGTAAAAAAGATG
Organism: Sphaerophoria taeniata; assembly: GCA_943590905.1. NCBI lineage: Eukaryota > Metazoa > Arthropoda > Insecta > Diptera > Syrphidae > Sphaerophoria > Sphaerophoria taeniata. Next base: position 5,444,822 of record OX016540.1, read on the forward strand.
GCTCGAAGGCGCAAACAGCTTAGTTTGGATTTGAAAAAAGTTATCATAAGGCACTATTAGGACAATAAATCAGAGCGTGAAATTGCTAAAATCGTTGACAAAAGTCCATCTACTATACACAAAATAATAACGAAACACAATGACTATGGAAACTTGGAAAATCGACCCCGATCTGGACGCCCACGCAAGTTCACTGTCGGAATGTCGGATTATTGTTGGGAAAGTGAAGAAAAATCCCAAAATTAGTGCACCGAAAAAGTGTGGAGAAAAAAAATACAGAGTTTGATCCATCGAACATGCCGGCAACGGTTAAACATGGTGGTGGTAGCGTAATGGTGTGGGGGTGTTTGGCAGCCTCTGGTGTGGGCAATTTAATATTTATAGATTCTTTGATGAATAGGTTTGATTACCTAAATATTTTAAAGAATATTATTCACGAAAGTGCCAGCAAGTTGGGTATGGCTAGGTCATTTGTCTTCCAGCAAGACAATGACCCTTTTATTTTTTTATTTATTTTTTTCATTACGTTAAATACTAACGCTAGGTTAACAAAAAACTTATATCTAAAAAAAATATAGTAATAAGTGGAAATTTAGTTTTCCGTCGGCTTTTTTGGTCGCTGTAATTTTTGCAATGAAACAATTAAGTTACATTAACTTTCCCAACGTTTCGGCAGGGATTGCTGCCTTCTTCAGGGGAACTTTATTAACACAAAAATACAAATAATCTTAGTTAGATAAATGCAATACAAAAACAATAAAGTGTACTCACTTAAACAAAAAAGAAAAAGGATTGTCAAAGCATTTAAATAAATTGAAAATAAATAATAAATATGTTTAGCACTTCGAGGAATGAAGTTAAGTCTGTTTTGAATAGAGCACAAATTACATTTAAGAAGAGAGAAGAGAGCAATAGACAGCAGAGATGTTTTGAGTGTCCTGTTTTCGATTCATGTTGTTTTTGTTGTTGAGGATATGTAATGTTTCTAACGTGTACCGTTTCGAAACATGTTTCTCGGTCTGTAGAACTTCCACGCCTTCAAAGTTTGGAGAATGACCGCTTTCAATGCTGTGGCTGGCCAGGGCTGTCTTTTCTGAATTTTTAAGTCTTATGTCAGATTTATGATTCGAGATGCGTTGTCTAAGAAGTTGTTTTGTGGTCCCAATATAACATAGGTTGCACGGTTCATTAGGTTTGCCGTTGCAGTTAATTTTGTAGATCACATCTGTTTGTTTGTCCTTATCGGGTTTCGTCTTAAGTTTAGTAAAACAATGGTCAAGTGTTTTGTTTGATTTGAAGGCAAGGCGAACATCTGTCAAATTTTTGGAAATCGATTTCTTGAAGTTGTCGGATAGAGTTGGGACGTAAACTATGCTTTTGTGGTACGTTCTAATTGGTTCATCATTATTTTCAGGTGGAATTTGCATTTTATGCTTTAAAAGAAGACGCCGAAAAACAGGACTTATACCTAACCACCTTAACACCTCCACACGCAGCACAAAACAAATCCTTTCAAGCAAAGAATCTCTCGAAGCTTACGCAAAAATAGAGCTCAAATTTCACCAAAAAGTCCTCAACATTGAAATCTCCGAAACCTATCACAAAATAAAACGCACAAATAACTCTATTCGACTACATGACCAACGCATCAAAGAAAATCTATCAGAAGATGAATACAGACAATTTACTAAGAAACAAAAACAAGTTCACAAAGAGATTTACAACAAAAAACAACAATCGAATACACAAAAAATAGACCAGCTCAAATCATCGCTATGGAAAGAATTTAACATTCAATTACATGAAAAATGGTTTGAAAACCGCACAGACATTCAATTTCCCTTAGAGGTCAAATGGCTTTTATCACTTGGCAAAAAATTCACGCTTCCAATTGATAAACAAAGTTTTCCTCTTTTTCAACTCATAGCTGATGGAGAAGAAGTAATTCGAGGCATACAAGACGAAAGACAACAAGAACTCATGAGAGCACAATACAGCAATATGTTACACTCGTTCAAACGTCATCAAAAGAACGATCGATTTGCAAAATATGTACTATATGTAAACAAACTAACAATTAATTTCCTCAAACAGTACAAAAACATCGTCATTATACCAGCTGATAAAGGTAACGTCACAGTCGCTATGAAACGGAAAGATTATGAAGAGAAGATGATTGAATTATTGTCTGACCGCAACACCTACAAAACAATAAGAAATAATCCAACAACAACACTTCAAACGCGAAACAATGACATAGTCAAGTGGCTTAAAAACAACAATTGTATTGACGATAGACAGAAAGCAAAGATGACCACTTACACCGCACAGCTTCCATCCATTTACGGCTTGCCCAAAATTCATAAAACAGACATGCCTCTGCGCCCGATTACGTCATCCATGAATGTACCTTGCTACGAGCTATCGAAATATATTGGCAAAATTTTACAGTGCGTGACAACAAATTCAAGCCACTCTGTAAAAAACTCATTTGAATTTGTTGAAAAAGCAAAGAATGTAAAACTCAGTCAAAATGATGTCTTAGTCTCGTTTGATGCAGTGTCATTATTCACTAACATCCCCGTCCAACTGGCCATCACCATTGTCAAAAAGAAATGGCATATAATAAGTGAAAACACAAAAATCACACAAAATAAATTTCTCGAGATTCTCGACTTTTGTCTTAAGGAAAACAATTTTCTTCAATACCAGGACACTATTTACAAACAAATTTTTGGGATGCCCATGGGTAACCCGCTGTCTCCGACGATTGCAGATCTAGTTTTGGACTACGTCTTAGATGAATGTTTAGGCAACATCGAAGAAAAACCTGCGTTTATAGCAAAGTATGTTGACGACATATTTGCAGTTATGGACATAAAAAACATAGACAAAGTGCTAACAATCCTCAACGGATTCCACCCAAAAATTAAATTCACAATCGAAAACGAACTGAACAAAACAATACCCTTCTTAGATGTAAAAATCTACCGTGAAGAAAATCGTTTGCTATTTGACTGGTATCAAAAACCAACGGCGTCTGGAAGATTGATAAATTTCCGATCAAACCAAGCAAGGCACATCATCATCAATACTGCGTCCAACCTCGTGAATAAAATTTTCAAAATAAGTGATGTACGATTCCACGCTGCCAACGAGAAAAAAGTCATCAAAATCTTAAGTGACAATGGTTATCCTTCTACCATAATTCGGAGTCTTCTTTTAAAGCATAAAATGCAAATTCCACCTGAAAATAATGATGAACCAATTAGAACGTACCACAAAAGCATAGTTTACGTCCCAACTCTATCCGACAACTTCAAGAAATCGATTTCCAAAAATTTGACAGATGTTCGCCTTGCCTTCAAATCAAACAAAACACTTGACCATTGTTTTACTAAACTTAAGACGAAACCCGATAAGGACAAACAAACAGATGTGATCTACAAAATTAACTGCAACGGCAAACCTAATGAACCGTGCAACCTATGTTATATTGGGACCACAAAACAACTTCTTAGACAACGCATCTCGAATCATAAATCTGACATAAGACTTAAAAATTCAGAAAAGACAGCCCTGGCCAGCCACAGCATTGAAAGCGGTCATTCTCCAAACTTTGAAGGCGTGGAAGTTCTACAGACCGAGAAACATGTTTCGAAACGGTACACGTTAGAAACATTACATATCCTCAACAACAAAAACAACATGAATCGAAAACAGGACACTCAAAACATCTCTGCTGTCTATTGCTCTCTTCTCTCTTCTTAAATGTAATTTGTGCTCTATTCAAAACAGACTTAACTTCATTCCTCGAAGTGCTAAACATATTTATTATTTATTTTCAATTTATTTAAATGCTTTGACAATCCTTTTTCTTTTTTGTTTAAGTGAGTACACTTTATTGTTTTTGTATTGCATTTATCTAACTAAGATTATTTGTATTTTTGTGTTAATAAAGTTCCCCTGAAGAAGGCAGCAATCCCTGCCGAAACGTTGGGAAAGTTAATGTAACTTAATTGTTTCATTGCAAAAATTACAGCGACCAAAAAAGCCGACGGAAAACTAAATTTCCACTTATTACAATAATTACATAAATTGGTCAAAAAATCAACTCAAATAAAAAAATATATGTATTATAATACAAAGTAATATAATTAAATAGTCATAAATATATTAAACATTACTAGTAATAACATCAAACATAAACAGCCTTATTCATAACCAAAACTCAGACCCCTCTTTACCACTGGGCCCACTGGGCCCACTGGGCCCAGGCCCAGGGCCCCGCAATCACCAGGGGCCCCCAAATTGCTGAAACATCACTTAACCTCTATTGATCTATTTTCAAGAAAAAAAAAATATTTCGATACAATTTTAGATGCATAAAGAATGATCAGAATTCGTACTTTCCTTGCTGAACAACAACCTTTGCTGAACAATTTAAATCACATTCCCTGCGAAATTATATTCAAATTAAAACAAAAATATGAATAACTAACTGAGTGGCAATGCAGTTTGCATAGCTGGGCATTAACGGGCATTTTTTCGTTAATCCGTTAATCGTTAATTAACGAAGTTAACATTCCCATTAACGGATTAACTTTTCAGTTAACTTCAAAAAAATGTTAACGATCGTTAAATTTTCCAAAGTCCGTTAATCGTTAATCGAACACAAATACCGTACAGATACACATTCAAATTAGATTATTGGTAATTATTTTTATAACTTATAAAAAATTAGCCAACATCAACACCCTTCAGGAAACACAACGGCACGCGACTTGTCTATTTCGCTGCCTGTCTGTGTTTTTGTTTTCGGTGCTATAGGTATACAGAATATAATATCGCAAATTCAATTCATTGCCGAGCGTTTTTTACTGGCTTCTTTATTGCCAGTAAACAAAAACTGTTGTTGGTTGCCAATGGAAATTTTTTTTGCGCTACCTAAGTTATGCAGGGTGAGATTTTTTTTTTTTGGTTGTTGGTGAAAAGGTTCACCGTGCGCACCGCCCGCCGCGGCTTCGCGAAAAAACAACAATTCTTATACGAATCATGAGCTAGTCGAAATGTGCGGCGCCACCGTGCCGGCGAGGTTCGGTCCCTAGTAAAATTTGAAATGCCACTATTATTCCGGGTGCTGTTATTATTGCCGTTATTGAAATACAACTTTTTTCCAGCGGCTGTGAGTGGGAAAACCAAAACTGCCATACTAATCGTATTTAATACGACGATCGACAATGTTTGTTTTATTCCTTAGCGCTTGCTCAGAGAGCGCTACAAGAAGAAGCTATCGAAATATCAAAGGACGTAGAGAGTGTAAGTGGCGGAGGCAGCAACGCGAGTAACAACAACGATGATGAGGATGACTTTTTCAACTCTGTTACTCAAAGTTCAGAAAAACCTAAGAACAACAAATCATTAAGAAGTTAAGCTCGTCTCGTAAAAACGTGGCTAGATTTGAAGTCAAAAGACTCGTTAAATGAAGCGGCATTCCTCGGGGAACAAGTATTGACAAATCTGTTTATCCGATACAATACTGCCATACCCTCAAGCGCTGCTGTTGAACGTCTCTTCTCCACGGGCAAGGATATACTTCAGACGAAAAGAGCCTCGCTTTCCGACGAGAATTTCAACATGCTGATGTTCATGAAGGGGAACAATCACATTCATATACATGACTGAATAAATTGTTGTTTTAACACTTAAACTCTTATAAAATATAATTTACTATATTGAAAAAAAAAATTAACTTGTCTTTTCTTGTTTCCAACTTCCAATTTTTATTAGAAAATAAAATTTTTATGGCGTGTTAACGGATTAACGATTAACGTTAACTTGCGTTAATTATTCTAAAATTTAACGTTTTAACTGTTAACGAAGTTAAATTTTTAATTAACGGAATAGCGATTAACGAAGTTAACTTTCTGATTAACGGTGCCCAGCTATGGCAGTTTGCTTTCTGACAGAAAAAAAAACACACACATTTTGAATATCACTGTATCTGTGTCTATATGAAAAAATAAAGATAATGGTGTTTCTATATTTGCAACGCGCATACAAGTTTGCATCAACGCAATAACTCATACATAGGCGATTTAACTATCCGTCATCCTCATCATTCATCAGCCAGACAAAAAAACCCGGATTCTGAATATAAAGACCTTTCTGAAAGGATGAGGTGTAGAAGCGCACGCCAGACATTTTTTGACGGCTCTGGACGACCCTCAGTAATTCTGACTGGGAAAGAAAGATTTAAAATTGAAACCTTTCTTCCCATTGTCGACACACTAATCGTTCATTTGAAACAGCGACTAGGTTCGTATACGAAGATTGTCCAACGTTTTGACTTTTTTTTCGATTAAAAAATCTGAATTCAGAAGACTTAAAAGAGAACTGCAAATCTTTTGCTAAATTTTACACCGAAGATATTAACGGAGATGAACTACATGCTGAATGCCTGCATTTAAAAGACTTCTTGAAAATTAGTCGACACGAAAATGAAAAAAACTGACAACATTCTAGAGCCTTATAATTTTTTAAAAACTAATAAAATTGAAGATGAATTTCCAAATGTTGAAATTGCACTAAGAATTTTCTTAAGTATGATGGTGACCAATTGCAGTGGGGAACGTTCCTTCTCTAAGTTAAAAGGAATCAAAAACGAACTCAGAACTACAATGATTCAAGAAAGATTGACATGTTTGTCGCTGATGTCAATCGAAAGCGACATCCTCAGAGGCATCGATTTTAAAGTCGTGATCAATGATTTTGCTAATCTCAAATCAAGAAAAAGACCCCTTCAATAAATATTCCTTTCTTTTACCTGAAAAAATATAGTCTGTGTCGCTATATTGTTCTTTAAATTACATTCTCAATAACTTATTTAATTGTCTGTTATTTAAATTTTGTTTATTTTTGAATTTTTATATGAAATATTTATTTTTTGTTTTTATTTTTACATTGTTTATGTTTATGTTTTAAATGCTGCAATAACTATTTATCTTTTTAGTGAATTAAAAAAAATTTATTTATTTTTAAATTTTAAACGAATAAATATCAATTCAAAGTTATGTGATTTTTTTTATATACCTTTATTACACAATATAACATTTTTATATAATCATACAGGGGCCCAATTTTCGAAAAGTGCCCAGGGCCCCCGAAAGGGTGAAGACGGCCCTGCCAAAACTTAAAGGCCGCTTAAGTTTAAGCGGGCTCTAATTAGTACTTAAGCAGACAATCCTTATTCATAATCAATTTTCTGATTTAAGCCAGGTTGACTAAAGGTCGCTTAAGCTAAACGCAAATTTTTGCGTTTAAAGGCTGATTAGATCCAGATGAAATTTTTAGATCTGGCTGGACCCATGTTCCAGCAATGAGAAGTGTATCGTGGCGGAGAAGTGTATCGTGTCAAGGCTACCACTGACTCTGAGAAGGGTATCAAAATCAAATAATAAATAAAATATTTTATTTCATTTTGTTATTTTATTTTCAACGTTATTTAAATTAAATAATCTTTAAAGAACAAGAAGCGGCGAAGATGTTTTTACTTTTCTGTGGGAGTGTTCAGTCTACACTCATTTTTTTTTTTTTCATCGACATGGCTAGTTTCTCCTCATTGTTGGTTCCTCGCATGCAGGCAATCGCAATGGCGGTAGGTTCCCGAATGCCAGATCCTCACGGTTCCGTCCTCGGATCCGGTCAACACAATAGGCAATTCAGGGTGGAAACAGGCAGCGGAAACGTTTTGAGCGTGACCCTCGAAAGTTTGCACAGCTTTACTGTGCCTTGACTGTGCGATCCAATGACACCGAAGCGAATGTGTTATTGGCAAGCCCACAACTTTTCCCAATTCCAGAGTTTTATTAACATGTCATCTAGACAAACAAAAACAATTCAAATTCAATTCAAGAATTAGCAGAATTTCATCAGCAATGCTTACCACTACTGGTCACAACCAAAGGCTGAGTTGGATGCACGGCAATGCATCGAATATAATCCGCATGTGTTTCAAACGAATGCACCTTCTCCAGTGAGTTATATTTGAATAAACTGATTTTCATATCATCGGGAGCGTTGATAAGCAAATTCTTGCGAGCCACAAATCGTAACGAACTCACCGGAACATCACACGCTTCGAAATCTTTTACCAATTTTTATTTGTTTATTTATTTTATTTTTTTAAGCCAAACCACCGGGATGCGGGATGATTTTTTTTTTATTAATTTCAGTTTGACAATTAAAACGTAATAGCATTCAGTAATAGATTTTCAGTTTCTATTACATTTTTAACAGGGACGTTACTTAGTTAAGTAAAGGTCGCAAATCACTTATGAATAAGAATTTTTAGTACAGCTGCTTAAAGGTCGCTTAAATATTGAAGCCTGCTTAACTAATTAACCTTTAAGAGCCTGCTTAAGAAATCATTATGAATACGGCTGAAAGTTAATAACTTAAATAATGAACGTAAAAATGTATCTTGAAGTTGTCAGATTTTATATTTTGATTAACAGAATTTTAAAGAAAATTATTGTCATTATATATTTTTATTAATTGGTTAATTGGACTGTTGGAACCATAGTTTGATCGGCTAAGATTTGCTCGAATTGGCACTCGATTTCTTAAGTAATTTCGGCTTATGTTAAAGTAGAAACGACACAATACAGATGGGGACGAAATGGATCCATTCAAAATTCCAACAATGAAGCATAGTTGCAAATACTTACGGTGCCTAGTTAGTGATGGAAGACCTATAAGTTGTTGCCTAAGGGAATAGGAAGGCAAAGCTGAATCATGAGACCATGGGAAAAAACGTAGAGTAAATCTAAGAAATCTTCTTTGGACACCTTCAAGTCTATGGATATGATTCGAGTAGTAAGGGGCCCAAACTACACAACCGTATTCAAGGACTGATCTGACAAACGATACATACAGAGTTTTAAGGACATAAGGATCTCGGAATTCCCTGCCAAATCTTTTTATAAAGCCTAGTGTCTTATTAGCTTTTTTCACAATGTGATTAAAATGGTCAGTAAAAGATAGTTTTGAGTCCAAAATGATACTTAAGTCTGGGAAGTGAGTAAATTTTTCCAGGTTTGAAGAGTTTAACGTGTAGTTATAGTCAAGAATATTGTGTTTTCGTGTAAAACCCATAGTTTTGCACTTGTCAATGTTTAACAATAAACGATTAGTATTGCACCATTCACATAGACGAAGTAAGTCATCTAGTAACAATTCGCAGTCCGTTAAGGAATTTATTTTCGAAATATTTTCACGTCATCGGCGTATATTAAAGTCATAGAATTTCTTAAGACAGATGGGAGATCATTTATAAACAGAACAAATAACAATGGACCAAGATGGCTACCCTGAGGTACACCAGAATTGACAATAAACGGATTGGAATAATCATTTTTGAACGCAACACAATAATATCTGTTTGTTAGGTAAGAAGATATCCATGCTATAAGTTTATCATTTAGTCCAATTTTTTCTAATTTCCCTAAAAGTACTTTATGGCTAAGTTTGTCAAATGCTTTGCTAAAGTCTGTAAATACATAGTCAACTTGTTGTTTATTTTCGAAAGTGTCAATACAATATGTTGTAAATTCGAGCAGATTAGTAACGGTCGATTTTTTCTTCACAAAACCATGTTGATTGTCACAGAAAACAGAAGAACAGTTAAAGGAAAGAACATCACAAACAATGGATTCAAACAATTTTGGTATAACAGACAGCTTAGCTATAGGACGATAGTTGCATATAAGATGCTTAGGACCCTTTTTATGAGTTGGTTTGAGAAAAGCATATTTCCATATGAGTGGAAAATGAGAACAATTAAATGACTGGTTGAACAGAACACACAATGGGTATGAAAGGTATTTAGCGCACTTTTTTAACATAAATGAAGGCAGTCCGTCAGGGCCTGGACTAAGGCTTTCGTCAAGTTTTAGAATTTTGTCTTGTATTGTAGATTCAGAGATTGTTAAATTTATCTGAGCCAAGTGAGGAAACTGATAAGTATTTGTAAAATCTATAGAGTTGTTATTTGTTGAAAAAGAATCTTCATACGCAGTTTTAAAAAAATTAGCAAACATATTTGAAATTTCTTGTGGCTCATGGCTTGTTTCGTTTCTATATGTCATGTTTGGAGGAAACCCGTCAAATTTTCGCTTACAGTCAACATATTTCCAAATATTTCGTGAATTCGTCTTAAGTTCCCGTTCAGTATTTGCAACAAACTCGTTATAAAGGCAACTTGAATAGTTAATAAATTCATTTCTGATTTCTTGGTAGATACCATTATCAACATCAGTATGTGTTTTGTTATATTTTACCCACGCCTTATTCCTTTTATTTTTTAAGCTTTTAAGATGTCGATCAAACCATGGTGGATTGTTATCTTAATTTTACGGAGAGGTATGTTCTCTAAAAAACAATTAAATAATTTTTTATAGAACTTAAAAACCATATCATCTAAGTTTAAATTTATAAATATTGAATCCCAGTCCAAAAGATTTAAGTCATTAAAAAGTTGATTGAAATTACATTTTTTGAAGTCAAATTGAATTTGATTATCACAGGTGGTATCAAGATTACAAACATTCAAGCTTAAGGATATTGTCAATGCAGGATGATGTCGATCTTCTTTTAAAAGTTTTATGTCGCTTTGAATAACAGCAGTATCAGCATTTACGATGTCAGAAATATAAATAAGGTCCCTAAACATACCTCACATGTTGTCAAAGAGTGGTTGCTGTATAACGTCCGCACACAGCTTAAATCTCCACCACAGTCATCGGATTTAAACGCAATCGAACACTTATGGGAACATCTCAATCGACAAGTAAGAAAACATCATATAAGGACTAAAGACGATTTAAAAAAAGTTCTTACAGAAGAATGGTATAAAATTCCCCAAAATATTACACAAAACTTGGTTAAGTCAATGGCTTCACGAATGAAGGCAGTTATTAAGGCCAAAGGGTACCCTACAAAGTACTAATTATGATTTAAACAGATATTTAATTGAAGTGCTTACTTATTTATGTGATATAAATTTCCTATAATTTCATTCATTTAAGATGAATTTTAATTAAGTTTTCATTATGATTATATTAAAAATATTATTTTTGATTCAAAATTATATTCTTAAACAATATACATGCACAATTCTTTTATTTTTTTGATCCTACAAACATTTTTCCGGAAACAAGGTTTGAATAAAGAGGTGCTTACTTACTTATGTGATTCACTGTATATCAATTGTCTTTCGAGATTTTCACCTTATCAAAAAAACAAATCTTTGCAAAAAGTAATGATATCACTTGTAAACTAATGTAAATTAGTTAATTTTTTTTACTTGGCAGGTTTTCTCTTAGTAGGTAACCTACTATTAAAAAAGTTTGTAATTTACATTAGTTTACAAGTTTCTTTTAAAACTAATAGTTGATTCGATGTTAGTCCACTTAAAACATTTGCAATGCACCTACGAGTACTTGCTGAATCTTATAGAACTTGGCGTTCTTTTAGATCTCATTACTTTTCGTGGCTGATTTGTTAGGCAGAATTTTTGTACGGGAGAACTTGGCTCTTTTTTTACATTTATGTTTTTGGTGTGATTCATTTTACGTAGGCCCGGACCATCCCATCGCATTTCTTGGATGGCGGTTATATCTGCTTTATAGCAGTCAAGTGCTTCCGCTTATTGTTCGACTACATGTGGTCTGTTAAGGGACCTAACCAAACCTAACCTAAATCGATTGTGTGGGTCGTCATCATTAATTCCTTCCGTATCCGATTCTTTTTGGTGTTTCGGAACTAAAACTTTTTCTACGTAGTTGGGAAGTCACCCCGACGTACAACCCCCAACCTGGAGTACCAGGTACTTGATGTGACTCCAAGTACAAGAGCCGGAAAAACCTTTTCTTTTACGGCCTGGGCTTCAAATAAGTCGAAGTAGCCCGTAAAGGTGTTCACCAAGTAGTTCGACCTAACTGGAACTGAAGACGCCACCGTTGATTCTAAAAAAGAAATTCATCCGCTGCCGTCCCTCGTTGGGAGTGCCTTGGTGGCAACACTTCTTCCTTGTGGGGTAATTACTAGTAACAGCCTACTCCGCTTCGACCTGTCGACCATGGGAGGCCCTTCTGCGAAAACAAGTTTGACGATCGCATAGCTCTAAGCATCGTAGTAGAAGTTAACGTAAGCCGCTCCGCCACGTCAAGGCTTACCCCAGGGCATCATGCAACATGAAAAGTCGAGATTTGTTCTTAATCTACTACGTGATTAGCGTCAGTGGAATCAACATTTTATCCCACTATCCCCTTTAACTATAACAAATAGATTAGATTCCTGTGATTGGGAAAATCCATATTTGTCTACAGTTTTAAAGCTGGATATAAACAGATCAAATGCCTGTCAAGCACGTGCAATTGTATTTATGACAAAAATCACACATATGCTTGAAGCAAAATAAAAAACGCATATACCCGATCTATACGTGTAATTTTTTTCACAAATACAATTGAACGTGCTTTGCTTGGCAAACATTTAAACTGAACAAAGTTGAAGATCAATCTTGATAATACGTACTTATTGTTCCACATACAAAGCCGGCAGCAGTCCATATATAGAATAGAATAGACCAGCACCAGCAACACAGAGGAGGTATACCTAGAGTCGCAACTCAAGGCATTTTGCTCTCTTTCGACCTAAATAATTAAATTTGATAAAATATCCATTAAAATACGAATGTGTAGGTTTCTCAATGCATTTCAAATGGGAAGCCGAACCAATACATTCTCATTTTAATGGACATTGGTCTGGGCTCAATAAGGTGAAAAGCCGGAGCCCAAATTTAAAAACCTGAGCTCAAAATTCAAAAATAAGAATCAGTTAATTTCAAATATGTAAAAATAAAAAATATTTGTATGAAATTCAGTTTTTAAGTATTTAAATAACAGTACAAAGTGCAGTGCATAGTGTTTTTTAGCTTTTTGAATGGAATTAAACTATTATTTACGAATAAATAACTAAAAAAAACATTTAAACATGTTTACATAGTCTTTTACACCCTTAAAAAGTGCGGTCATGTCCTTATTGTAATTTGCAATTTGCCCACGATGAGGTGAGTATTTTTGACAGCAAATTCGAAATAAATTAAATAGGTTCTCTATGACCAGCAACGTCAACAGCGTCGTTTGGTCAAAGTCCTAAATTTGCTGTTGCTGGTCCATTGCTGACAACTTTCCAAGTACGAAATTCAGAGGCGCCAAACAACAAAAAAGTAAAACACAGATGAAATGATGAAAACAAGGAGAACGAAATGTCAAAACAGATGAAATGACGTCGCTGGTGGCTGGTGGCAATGTGTTTGGAAAATATGTATTTGCTGGCCAGCGTGCTGTTTGCTGTTGACGGCGCTGATACTGTTGCTGGTGTAATCTGTTTCACGCATAAGTCAATGGCCGAGGTCCAGCGGAATGTTGGAAAAGTATTATGGCATTTTCCAAAACAAAAAAAGGAGCTCTTACCCATCATTATTTTCACTCCCTCAAGGAGTGAAATCGTCACACCTTCCTTTTTCTTGGATTGATGGACGATGTTCACATTGGATTCTTTCCTCCGACTTATTTTGAAGTAAGTCTAATCTGTCGTGTTCAAACACAAAAGTAGTGTCTTTAAGCGGAAAACACAAAGCTGCTTTGCTGTTAGCGTTGAGTGACGTATAAAGTTCAAGCATAGGATTTGCTAACAACCTATCACAAAGCAGCTTTGTTGCTCAACCTTTGATTTGACATACTGTGAGAACCCCGTAACATAAACGTAACGTCGCAAAAGCTATAGCAAAAGTAGAAATGTTTTCTACTTTTTGATATGTTTTTGCTCACCGACATGTTTTTTTGTTCGTGTGTGTGAAAATTTTATTTGAATTTTACTTCCTTTTCGCTTAGCTGTCGGTTTTGTTTTCAAAAAACAGAAAAAAATAAAATTTTTGAGAAAAAATGTTTCAAGAAAATAAAATAAATTTAGTAAAATGGCAGATGTCAGTCAAAGTTCGATCCAAAGTATGGAAGCGTAACGGAGTCAACGCTAACAGGAAAGCAGCTTTGTGTTTTCCGCTTAAAGACTCACTTTGACGTCTTTGTAGTTGTCATAATTGACAATATTTACAAAATTGAAAACATTTCAGTTTGTGATTTGCATAAAATTTGTATTTTTGTAAGAGATTCGCCTTTTAGTCATTCGGTGAGATTATAACTTCACACATGAAATCCTTTCATATGAGAATTCAATTTTCAGAGGCAGTGCCATGAATAGGAGCAGAAGGATATCGTTTATCTGAAGAAATGAACCACTCAATGGATACAACTATTTAAGTATATATTTCCAGCATATTTCAATCATTGATAAAATAAAAGGACACAAAGTTGTTAAATTGCATTACTAGTTATTTCCTCCAAAACCGTTATACCGATTGAGTTAAAAGTTGGCCAATATATCAACGTGTTAAGTAGAAATATAATCATATTTTTTTTATATTTTTAAGAGAAATAGTTTTGTAGTTATATAAGAAAATATGGAAAAATAGGTAAAAATGTCAAAAACAGGCCATTCCTCCCCCCTAATCTCCGAAACTACTGTACCTAAAATTCTTTAAGAAAACTGAAATATAGGTCTATAACATGAATATTACCGGAAAAGTGGTAAGAAGTCACAGTTATTTATGTAACATGCAAAATTTTTCAATATACTAATTTCCAATTTCATTAAATTTTAAAACCATTTTTTTGAACAGGTGGTAACCCTATTGACTTCAAATTAAGTTCAAACATTCATTAATTGCCTGCGATGACAAACATATTTTTTTTGTATTTTTAAGACAAATAGTTTTGAAATTATTCAAGAAAACACAACAAAAAAGCCCGAAAATGCAAATAACCAAACTTTACCCCCTCCTCATCACCAAAAAGGGTGGGCCTGGAATTTCCTAAAAAATTTCAAAAAATAGTTCCATACGTATAGATTACAGAACAACAAAAAAAATTGCACTAATAATGTAAATAACGATATATATTCAAGGCAAATGGTTTTGAAGTTATTCAAAAAAAAACCAACAAAAAAGGACTATGAAAAACACTCAATTTCACCCCCTCCTCATATCCGAAAGGGCTTGGCCAGGCATTTCCAAAATAATTTCAAAATGTAGTTAAAACGTGTAGGTTACAGAAAATACAAAAAACATTACAGTGATGATGTAAATAAGCATAAATCCGAATATGTATTAGGGTTCCGTACACAGAGTGTAAACGAAACCCTTATAACATCACTTCGCTACTTTCGTTTTCTGTTCATTCGTCTTTCACAAGCGATTTCTTCGGATCTGTTAGGCTTCGCAAACTTCACCAAATTTTCTGTCGAGAGAGTGTTCCTAATATGCCAACCATTCGAAGAGTGGTCAAAAAGTTTGAAGAAACTGGGTCAATTATGGATGAAAATAATCCTTTGCGTCAACGTACAGGTCGGTCTCTTGAAAACATTGCAGCTGTAAACGAAAGTGTTGTCGAAAACCCGAAAACATCAATTCGACAGTGACTGTGAACGGAATTCGTTAGAGGAATGTGATAACGGACTTCTTGTGGCCTCAACTGCACGGCATCAATGATCAATCTGGACAACAGGTGGTTTCAGCAGGATGGCGCAATTTACCATACTGCGCATGAAACAATCGACTTATTGCAGCAACGATTTTTAGAACACATTATTTCACGAAATTCTGATGTGAACTGGCCACCAAAATCGTGCGATTTAACACCGTGCGATTTTTTTCTTTGGGGTTTTGTGAAATCTCGAAACAATTCCTGAGCTCAAATTGGAAATCCAACGTGTTTTCCGTGAGATACAGCCACATCTCTGTGCAAAAATCATGGAAAATTTCATGAAAAGAGTAATGGTCTGTCATCGGAGCCGGGGGGGTCATTTGCCGGATATTTTATTCCATACTTAATCGGAACATGTCTTCTTTACAATACAATAAAAATATCACACCTCTGTCATAAAATACTTGGTTTTATTTGCAAATTAAAAAGTGCACTCTTATTGGGACACCCTATATGTATATTATAAAAAATAAATGAAAACTAAACCCCTTCATAGAATTTTGGTTTTTGATTTCAAAAATCAACAATTTTTTAAGAAATTTTATGGCATCTTTTTTTTCAGATAAAATTTGTTTTTGAGGTATCTACATATTTCAATTTACATTTTTATTTATGAATTTTTAATAACATGTTTTTGTTTCTTAATCTTTTTTGTAAGTAGGTTTTGTATTAGGGTAGAGTCGGCACCCTCAAAAATTTAAAATTTTTATCCCAAGTCTATGATTTTATCAACATATTGGCGGAACTTCAGATTTAAGAAAAAAAGTAGATAAGCGTCGAATGTGCCCCAGTACGGGGTACCTTCGACAATGTGCGGGGCACCTTGGACATCAACGCACAGTGTTAGAAATTGATGTATTATTATGTTAGTTTTGAAATAAAAAACCATATTATATTTTGTTATAAGAATTCAATTCATTTTCTTAATTACTTTTATAAAAAAAAAAAATTGTTTTAACCAAAAATAAATAAGTTGGTAGTTACCTAAAACAATAACATAAAAATAGATTCATAAAACAAAACCATTAAAGCAGAAACACAATGACGCTTTGCCGTCGATTTTGACAACTGCGAAAAGTTCAGCTATAGGAAATCTGTGTAACCTCACACAATGACGCTTTTCCTACGTACGCTTTTTTTGACAAACGTAAGAAAACGTAAAGAAGCCACCATCTGTCAAAAAAAAGTTCAACTTGGTTGAACTTTTGCTTTGTCTGACAGCTCAACAGCTGTTTGTTCATTTGTTGTTTGGAGCAGCGTTACCACTTTAAAAAAAAAATGGAAGCGAAGTAAATTTGGGAATAAAGCGAAGTAGATTGAGAAAAAGCGAAAAAGATTTTAAAATAGTGTATTTTATATTGACCATGAATACATAGACAGATCTACAATTAGAGCCGTGTGTGAATTGTGTTAAAATGTGTATACAAACTTGACTTTCGATTTAATTTTGACACTACATGGCGGATATGATGTGTTAAAATTTAACTAGCAAGCTAAAATATGACACTAGTGCTTAAATTTAACCAACATTCCAACCCAAGTTGCGCACGGCGTAAAATATTAAACACTTTAATACAATCACGTAACTCATACTTTGCGTATATGTATGGGTTGACATTTCGTGTTTGTAAAGTGTGTCCGCTTATTGTTCGTGTATAAGGATAGAAACTTATCGATTATATATTTTCCTGATGAAAATAAGAGAACTGTAATGTCGTTTTTGATTGGCTCTCCGGAAGCGTCCGGAATCATTCCGAAGCCTTCTGAAAGCGTTTTATTCGCACGAAACTGACAGACAAAACGCTTCTTAGAAGAGAAATTCTCTTCTTGATTTCAAATCAGAATCCACTCAAGAAGCACTAATACATGAATAATAAAAAGTCAAAAATAATACTCAATCAGTTTTGTTTTTGTTTTTAATTCAACAAATTATTGTTATCTGACATTGAAATTAATTAAAAAATAAAAATGGATACATTTATGCAATGGAATGATTTATTATCATCCCCACCAAACTGTTCCACATTACCATTTTCTTCGAGCGTTTAGCTTATAATTTTTTAACTCTAATGCCATGTCTTTCGTTTTCAAGAAAACAAATAATATATTTCGAATTTTGAGGATTTTTGAAAGAAAAATGAGATATTTGACTTTTGAAATTTCACACAAACACAAAAAAACAGAACTCAGTGGAAGCGATTTGACCTGTTCCATTCGATTTCAGAATGAGTGACTTCTTGAGTGAAACCAATCGAAAACGACATAAGCATAAAATTACTCAATGAGTTAATCGAAGCAGATTTTGGAAATATCAAGTAAAATCGAGTGAAGTAGATTTCAAAACATTCTTGATGGTGCGAAGTTGGAATAGATATTCAAAGTTTTTCAAAAATCGAAGTAGAATACTTCGAAAGGAGTAAAGTGGCAAATCTGTTTGATGATGATGGAGGGAGAACTGTCATTCAAAGCACACCTGAAGCGGGTGCATCGTAACGCAACGACGCGTCTGCCTAAAGCGCCATTGTGTTTCTGCTTTTAATCACATTGATTAAATCGGCGCAGGGTCAGAAGTCCAGAGGCCAAAAGTCCATAATGGACTTTTGACCCACTTGGGTGGGTTAAAAGTCCATAATTCCATTATGATCTTTTGACCCACCCTAGTGAGTAAAAATTCCACAAAAATTTGGGTCATAAGTCCATTATGCTTCAAAGAAAATGGGTCAATAGTCCATAATTATTTCAGAAGAAAAAAAACAAATGAATAGAAAAAAGAAAAACAAAAACAATGTTATTGAGTTCAAAAACCTTTACAAAAAAAAAAATTTGTGCTATTTTTGACAATTTGCCTGCAAAATGGACAAAGCACTTCATTTTTGTTTCGCTTTGCATGCCGTGTCCTTAACATTTTCAAAACAAATTTCGCATATTTTGAAGTGGTGGCGCAATTCAGCTCATTTCCACTTGTACTCTGACCATTGCTCGCATATTCGTTATTTTCTTCGTCTTCTTCTTCTTCACCGGTGAAATTTGCAAACTCTAAAAATCTCAACTCCTTTTTCTTGGGATATATAGAACTTAATTGACTCAATAGTTAGTTCCGTTAAAGTGATCATTTCTTTTCGAATTGAATGGTCATGGACTCAATGGGCGCGTTCACTTTGACTTGGATAGGCTATCCGGATAGCTTTTTGTTTTTGTTTCCATGTAAAACAAAATAGCAGAGGCTCAAACCAAACAAACCCAAAGCTATCCAACAATTTCTGGTATAGGCGGCTATCTGACAGAACAGCCATTGAAATTCGTAAACAGCTGATTTTTTTACTCATGTTTTCACAGCTATCCAAATTTAGCTATCGAACTCGTTCATGAAAAACGAAACGCGCCCAATAAACTGATTTCGCAGTTGAAATTTGGATTTAGGTCTCGCAAACATTTCCCATGTTTGCCCATCTATTTTTGAAAATTCAATTCAAAAAAGAAATATTTTTTGAAAAGTTCAATCAGGTAAACTTAAAATATTCGCGCAAACTTTTAAAAAATTATTTCTTATTTATGTAATTGAGTTCTTCAAA
Organism: Sphaerophoria taeniata; assembly: GCA_943590905.1. Lineage (NCBI taxonomy): Eukaryota > Metazoa > Arthropoda > Insecta > Diptera > Syrphidae > Sphaerophoria > Sphaerophoria taeniata. The sequence goes on from OX016540.1 coordinate 5,464,059, forward strand.
AATAACTATTTTTAAATTTAAAGCGAGCGAAGCGAGCCGAAATTTTTTTTGCCAAACAGAGAAACAATTTGGGGAGTGAAAATAAAAAAATTCGCGCGAAAAAAATTTCGGCAAGAGAAATTAATTTATAGAGCAGCCCTGTAAAGCGAGCGAATCGAGCCGAAATTTTTTTTGCCAAACAGAGAAACAATTTGGGGAGTGAAAATAAAAAAAAAAATTTTACTTTCACTCCCCAAATTGTTTCTCTGTTTGGCAAAAAAAAATTTCGGCAAGAGAAATTAATTTATAGAGCAGCCCTGTAAAGCGAGCGAAGCGAGCCGAAATTTTTTTTGCCAAACAGAGAAACAATTTGGGGAGTGAAAATAAAAAAAATTCGCGCGAATTTTTTTATTTTCACTCCCCAAATTGTTTCTCTGTTTGGCAAAAAAAATTTCGGCTTCTGACCCTACGCCAGTAGTTCGGTCGTGTTCAACTGTACACATCCCTTGCACTGATCAATGTGAATCAATTCTTCAAAATCTTAACAGAGCACAAAAATTGCTGGTCTTAATTTTATTCTACAGTTTACCGATGTAATCTCCGCCTCTAAAACTAACTCTAGCGTATTGCTTTTTCTAGTTAACATTTAAGATCTTACAAAAAAACAAAAACAAAATCAAATTTCAATGTTGTTTAAGTACATCATTATGGACTTTTGTCTCATCTAAGTGGGTAAAAAATTCATAATCAAGCGGTCATGAGTCCACAAGAATTTCTTCTGGAATTTTGACTCACTAAGTTGGGTCAAAAGATCATAATGGAATTATGGACTTTTAACCCACCCAAGTGGGTCAAAAGTCCATTATGGACTTTTGGCCTCTGGACTTCTGACCCTGCGCCGATTAAATCAGACGAACATTTAGATTTCTTAAATCGATATTAAAGATACTCTTCCTTTGGAATCTTGATGTGCCCAGAGGAATCGTCTGTCAGAGGTTCCCCGGTTTAAAATGTCGAAGGTGCCCCACTTGATATTTTTTAACATTTCTTTTTTTTTTATTTACCAAAGCAAAATATATCAATTTTGTACTTCAAAAACAACTTGTTTGTAGCAAATCATTAAAAACACGATTACGAAAATCTTAAGAAGTTACCCTGAAAATTATATCAAACGTATTCAAACAAATTTCACATCCTACCTTAGCGGGATTTGAAGCAAGACTGCTGAACTTACAATTTCTTACAGAATTTTTAAAGGTCTTAAAACACAGATAATAGTGACTATAGGAGGTGCCCCACTGTTGAAGGATGCCGGCTCTACCCTACAGGTTACATATTCGTACACATTTTTTGTTTTTTCTGAAATAAGAACAGTTTTTTCATGTACATATTCAAAAAAATCAAAATATCTAGTTTTAATTATAAACGAAAATGCAGGTACTTAAACATTAGTAAGTTCTTGAATAAGGTACTCATGATATATGTAGGTACTATTCATGGACTGCTACTGCAAGTAACCAACTCAGTAGTGGAATCACGATGATTCCACTTTTAACGGACGAAAAACGAGCCCTTGAAATTTGCAAGCTTCGACTAGAATCTAGATAACTTATCTCGTCCAAAAGTAAATGTTCTCTTTCCCTAGTTTTCAGCAATTTTAATGGCATATGAAATTTTGATTGAAGTAAGCGGCTTGACCAAATATCTACTCCTACAAATTACCTCAACAACATTTATAAATGAAGCTTTTCTATTTAGTTACTTGAAGTTAATGTCGTAAATAGCTGCTTCAAAATTTCTTTAAAAAGAAAAATACATCAACCACCAGCTTACTGCTTTAATGATCTCGCCAATCAAAAATTAAGGTCGGCGAGAAGTCAATAAAATGAGTTCTCTGCTTAAAATTTCGAGGAGTAGCATCGGTGGAACAATTTATTTTCAAATTTGGTATGGAATTTTCGCATTCACCAAATGGTTCAGTAACCAATCGTACAAAAATCAATTTTATTAATATTTCTTTTACCTTACCCAATACTTGAATTTCACAAAATTGGGGACATTTATTGTTGGCCCGGGGCTTGGGGCCAAACAGCAATTTTTGGGCAAAATGGCCCGATTTGGCACTTTTGCACAACGCTGCTCATAAGTTTTGATAAACGGGGAACAACAGTTTAATTTTTCATTGCCTTGCTGCTTGTTCAAAAATCAAAAATTCCTTACAAGGTTACAGTTACATGTGTTCATTTTTTTACTCCCTTGTGCTTTTGCTTGCTTGCAGTTTATTTTATTTCGAAACATCGAATCAAAAGAACAAAAGAAAGAAAAAAAAGTGCAATGCATTCATAGAAAACAATTACATTTTTCCTAAGAATTGAAAGATAAACGTTCAAGTAATATTTAAAGTTCCATACATTCCTGGCCATTGCTTATTTCTTCTCATTTGAGTTTTTCTTAGGATGGAATCAATAGAATCTTCGACTGAAACTGAGACAATCTGCCTGTCCGATAACATTGCTAGAGTTATCTTCGAACAAATCTCGGTCTTCTACCGAGAAAATGAATTCTTCGACACCGTCATCATGGCTGGAAACAAAGGCGATAAGGACCACTTAAGTATTTCAGCGCATCGAATGGTCCTTAGTGCATTGAGTCAATATTTCCGTGAAGCATACCAAGATGCTCAGACGGTCTTGATTAAAAACGTTTTGGAGTTTCCACAAATCGATCCTCAAATACTGAAATCGGTAGTCGATTTTATGTATTCAGGAACAATTGAATTGAATGTCGATACCGTCGAAGGAATCTTATCTGCTGCGATATTTCTTAAGATCAAAATACTAATTGAATGTTGCTGTGAGTTCATTGAAAACAACATTAATCCTAGCAACTGTATGCTCTTTTTTCGAGTATCGCGTCCATGGCCAGAGGAGCGCAGCTTGTGTAGTTTAAAAGAAACATCCATGGAGTTAATTTATTTGAACTTTGATGAGTTGTCGAAGGAAGACGCATTTCTGATGCTGACCGAAAGGGAAATCAAAGACTTGCTTTCTTACGAGAGTCGGCAGAGTGATGTTGAAGAAACAGTGTTCATGTCTATTCTTGCATCGACTAATCATGATAAACAAAATCGGGAACATTTGATTGTGGAACTTTTAAAAAATGATTCGCTATCAGTTTCTCTCCATAAAATTCATAGCCGAGAACATGTCAGTTTGCAAAAGTCCCGAAAGCATTGAACTTATTTCCGTTTGGCTGAAATATCATGCGTCGCCAGAAACTCGAACAACCGATGTTGAGGTCTCAACGAAAACCCAAGTGCAATGTCCAGAATTCGATCCTCAAACCCAAAAATTGTTAAATGATTTCATGAGCTCTGGTGCAATTGAATTGAACATCGAGAACGTTGAAAGAATCTTACGTGCTGCAGTTTTTCGAAAACATAAACATTTGATTGGAGTTTGTTGCGAATTCGTTAAAAAACACATTAATACGAGCAACTACATGTCGTGGTTTCGACTGTCGACAGAGCTTAGTCTATTACAAATTAAAGAAAAGTCCATGGATGTAATTTACATGAACTTCGAGCAAATGCCGAAGGATGAAGAATTTTTAATGTTGACTGAGATGGAAATTAAGAGCATGCTATCTTACGAAAATCCATATACTGACTTTGAGGAAGAAGTTTTCAAGGCTGTTGAGGCGTGGGTCAATTATGATAAACCGAATCGGGAACATTTGACTGGGGATCTGTTGAAAATGATTCGTTTTCAATACCTCTCTACCGAATTCAAAGCTGATAACAATTCGCTCATCACCGATTGGCGCAAATGTAATTCATTACCAGAAACAACCGATCAAAAAGAAATGTTCTTCAAGTCAAGGTTTGGAGGTTTATTATTTGTCAATATCGAGGAATCAAACATGATAGCAATTTATATGTATGACCGCAAGACAGATGCGTGGGATACAAAGATTCAAATTTCTTTAAAAAAAAACATATATAGCTTTTCGACACTTGTGATCAATAATAAATTATTTGTAGTTGGAGGTGTTGATGAGGACGGCTGTGTTAAGGATGATATTGAATGTATTGACTTGTACTCTCTCAAATGGATTTCCAGATCTCACATGCATAAAATGCGATATTCTTGTCAACTGTCTGGGGGTGAAATCATGGATCTTGACGATTTAGAAAGGAAACACGGTTTCCAAGTAAATATTGTGACAATTTGAAGTGAACGTGCTGATCTACACCTTCTCGTGGGGCCTCCGAGAGGTTCTTGTCAATTTATTGGCTTGAACTTGCGAACGTAGACAGCTTTAGTCTAATGGAATTGGCGAATTGAAGCAGGAAGTACAATGAAGATTAATGCGATCCTTAACAGATACTATGCCTATCACATAGTAAAGGAAGAAAACGCGATTAACGAGTAACGAATGTGGATAAACGCCAAGGAAGTTAGACAAAATGTTGGGTATGTCCCTTGATTGGCTGGTCTTTCCCTTCGATCAATGTGGATATACTTGACAGAGGGTGAGCAGTGTCCCTCGTCCGCCAGTAGGACAAAAGCAGCAAAAAACAAAAAGATGCCACAACAAACAAAATATGTATAACTAATTGTTATACAAAAATATAAGTGACCACCCCCCACCCAGGGGAAATTGGGTACCGTGGGTAGTGAGCTTTGGCAACTCACTAGTGGGATGGACCTTCGCGGGGGTTGTGGTTGTCTGAGTTTGGCCTCAGCTGCTATTCGCAAATCACGGTAATCGACTCTTCTTTCGGTGGTGAAGGTTGAGCGGTATCTGTGACCGGACAACGGCTCTTCTTTCTTGACTGAAGGTTGAGTGCAGTTCCGTGTGTTGCCTGAATAGTAGTCTAGAATCAAACCAAGATGAATAAGAGCTGGCACTAATTCAATTGGTACTGGTGTGAATCTAGATGCAGGATACCCGCTGCTTTCATGAAAGTAGTTGGAGGTGTTAATTGTATTCTGGTGGAACATCAGGAAGAGGTTTAGTGCCCTCTTAAAAGAAGCATAGTGACAATGCCAACTTCGGTTGCATAGCCGTATTTAGGGGGAGGGTTACGGGGTTTAACCCTCCCCGAAATAATTTTGTAAAGCAAAATCAAATAACTATTGATTAATAACTTTATGATTTTTTTTCGTCTTGCTAACACTGAATTTATAACTTTTCCATTGAAGCTTAAGGGTATTTTTCTATTTTCTTCCAGAAACTTTTGTATATTTATTCGGTTTGGTATAATCAAGATATCATTTACCACTCTCGCCATCTAGTTACCTACAAGCAGAGATAATCATATTTCTTTTACATAAGCCGTTACATGACCAAAAATTAAGGCAAAAACTACTGCAATGTCCCAAAGGCAGTAAGAATTTTTATTCTTTTGTAAAAAATATGAAGAATTTTTCTTCTTCTTCGGTCCCTACGCTCGTTGACCCAGTTGTAAGCTGTCTTGTGAAAGCCGCTAGAGGGTGTCATGATTCTCCCAGTTCCTGAGCGCGTCAATGATTCCATGGGAAAAATCTTCTTCCGCAGTCGTGCTGTGGCGAGAGTCCTAGAAGTTCTCAACATACATTAATCTGCTGGTCCGGATGGTATCCCTGGTATTAATCTAAAGAGGTGTTCTTCCACGCTGGCAAGCTTTTCCATCTATCCTTCTTATGGGCTCGTTCCGAGTAGTGCTCTTGACTCTGACCGGGTACTCGAAATAATACCCGGGTATCCGGGTACCCGGGAACCCGAGGTATTCAATATTACCGGGGTACCCGGATACCCGGGTCTTTGCATGGTTCGGGTACCCGGGTATTTGAAACATAACGATCGTGTATCCCAGTACCCGGGTACTCGGTACGCTTACGCGTTGAAAGGGATGATTTTATTATGTTGGTTAACCACTGTCCTGGTATAATCTATAAGTGTAAGAACAGGTAGTTGGTGCGTTTGCTTTTTTTTGTAATTCATAAAAAATGACGTTTGGTAGAAAATATTAGACGGATTATAATTTTATTAGGGGTTGAAAATTGAGATAACCGATTTTGTGTGTTGTCGTCGTTCATCTGTTTATGATTGGTCTTTTTCTTAGCCACAGGTCAATAAAGAAGACAAAAATCTGTTGGTAAGTGTTTGTAGGATCTCTACGATAAAAGTAAAGACTAACCTCAGTTGAAGGATTTTTAATTTGAGTTTTTGCATGTCATACAAATTTATTAATGTTTGGGTTTCTCTACATGACCCACTCGTGGACACCAGAGCATTTTTAACAATTACGATGAATGGTAACGCACAATGTACTGGGACGGGATTTTATTATTTATATTTATTTATTATTTATATTATAGGTACCAGGAAAGTGATTAACCAACATAATAAAATCATCTCTTTCAACTATCATTATCCAAAAACAACTTGCATTTCTTTTTCGTACCATCTTGCAACAACAATAAATCAACAAACACTTGCCAACAGCTTTCTTTCTTCTTTATTTACGACTACCTACGACTACCTACGACTACGACACGACGACGACGACGACGACGACGACGACGACGACGCACAAAATCGGTTTTATATCTTTTCAACCCCTAATAAAATCATAACCAATGACATTTTTTAATGAATTACAAAAAAAAAAAAAAACAGCACAAAAAAACTATGTACTGCTATAAGGACTAGCGAAATCCATCCTAAGAGTATCTAATCTAATGAAGTAATGACAATAATAAACTACATATTCATAATAACCCACCTCCAACTTGCAATTCCTTGCAATTGAAATAGAAAATGTTATTAAAAACTTCCTTTATAAACGCATCCATTTGTTCAAACAACTTAAGCTTCATCGCGTAAGCGTACCGAGTACCCGGGTACACGATCGTTATGTTTCAAATACCCGGGTACCCGAACCATGCAAATACCCGGGTACTCGGGTACCCGGGTAATTCCCGAAATTATCGGGTACCCGGTCCATGGATCGGGTACCCGGGTATCAAGAGCTCTAGTTCCGAGCAGTTGGAAAACAGCATTTGTCCGGCCAATTCCAAAAAAAGGCGAATCTTCTTTTCCCTCCAATTATCGTGCGATTGCACTACGTCCCTTCCTTGTATGGTTATCGAAACGCTGATATACCATCAACTCAAGAAATATCTCGAAGACCGAAAGCTTCTTAATGATCGGCAATACAGTAACAGGTCCACTGGTGATCTGATGGTTTATCTCACCAAACAGTGGAACAAATCTTTCGATATCGGTGAATCCCTTCTTCGTTGGATTAGAAACTTTCTTTCGAACCGTTCACTACAAGTTGTATTGGACGGATTCAAGTCTGAAACCCACAATATAAATGCTGGTATAACCCAGGGCTCCGTTTTGTCTCCGACCCTCTTTCTCATTTTTATAAATAATCTCTTATCTGTAAGTTAGCTTAGCTTTTCTTATTCATTTCCAGACTCACATTCCTCCTCTTCGGATGTGGAACTGCAACGGCAAAATATGATAAGCTCATTTAACACTGAATTCAACAGCATTGTACAATGGAGAATACAAAATCGCGTAGAATTTAATGCTTCGAAAACTCAATGCTGTCTTGTATCGTTAAAGCGAGATATACATACCTCCCCTGCCACTGTCCATGAGTGGCACTTGCATCAATGAGACCGAACATCTCAAGATTCTCGGTATGTGTATCACTGACCCCCGTTTGTGGAATGAGCACATATGCGATGTCACAAAAATGCCGCAAAATGTTTGGGTTTCTGAAGACAGTGCAAGAAATTTTTCTCTACGTCTGATTTGGCCAAGATAAGGGCCTTATATCCGTCCAAAGCTTGAGTACAATTCCCATCTTTGGGCTGGTGCTCCAGTTACATACTTAAGCCTCTTTGACGGCATACAAAAAGGAGCCCTAGGAGACATAACCAACTCATTCACCTTGTTAGACCACCGTCGTAACGTGTCGTGTCTCTTTCGGTTCTATCGTTACTTTTACGGTAAGTGCTCAAGTCAAATAGCCAGTTGCATTCGCCGGTTATACTCACGCTTCTAGAAATGGCCATCAGTTTACCCTCGAGTCCAACTTCGGACGTACTCTCAAGTATAGAGAATCGTTCTTTAGCCGTACTTCAAGAATGTAGAACTCCCTTCTACACTCTGATTTTCCAATTCAATGCAATGATCAGGTATTTAAGACCAATGTACACTGGCGGTCCGGCACCTCCTTGCCAACCCCTTTCCATTAATAAAGGGTAATAGATACACTCAAGAATTATTTTTAAACTTTCCATCAAATATTGTTTCGTGAACAAATGAATTGGCTTCGGCGAATTGAAAAAAATGTGATAAATTTGATAAATATGTTTCCTTTTTTTATTAAAAATTTGAAAAAATTATCATTTATCTTAACCCCCTCCGAAACAAAATCCTAGCTACGGCTATGTTCGGTTGGAAATTGCACGACGATAGTGTGTATAGTTACACCGTCAGGTAAGACTTAGTTGTCAGGTACTGACGTTAAGCTCATTCATACTTCTGTCAACTGTCTGACTTAGATGGACAATTGTGTATTTACGGTGGCTATTTTAACTTTAGTTCCTCATTTATAAACGAAATTGAACTGTACAATCCTACGACTGGTGAAATAATTGAATTATATCCACCATACCGTAGTGAATGTAACCAAATGTCTACTTGTAAAGGAGTATTATATCTTATTCATCTAATGGAAGGAGTCTTGCAATTCTATGATTCCCCCACTCAGAACTGGACTCAGATACAAATTCCAGGACAATCAATTGTCAATTCGGATAATTTCGGCTTTGTCGCCGAGGAAAAATATCTTTATTTCCCTGATGGATGTTCGGATAAAGGTGTGAAACGCTACGATTTAGAAAAAAAATCATGGAACGGTGATTTTAAAGAGAACAAATCTTGTTTCATAAGAACGACGATGGTAAACAATAAAATTGTAATTTTTAGAGAATCTTATGATAGTGAGGCGGTGATATTTGAAGAGTACGATCCAAATACCAACACATGGAGAAAATTGAAGGAACTTTTAAGAATAAATTATATCATGTACAACTGTTGCAGTATAGGTTCTTACACTGCTTGACCACTTACTTAAACGTTTTTGTTTTAAGAATTAATAAATTTTATTCCAAACATTGTTGAATTCGTATGCAAGATCTGTAAACAGTGGTTTCTTTTCATTACTTATTTACTTATGGTGGCGCTACAGTCCAGGTCGGACCAAGGGCTCATCCAACAAGCGTCTCCAGCAAGCTCAGTCCCTAGCCAGCTGTATACGGTTTCGCACTCTAAGTTGGTTCAGGTCCTCTACCACCTGTGTACTCTACCTGAGTCGCGGTCTTCCTCATCTGCAACGTCCTTCCGGATTGGATTCGAAGATAACGAGCCGGAGCATTATTTTCCATTCGCTCTACATGACCCAGCCATCTTAACTTTTCTGGCTAGGTCAGTGTCGCTATACAGCTCCTACAGTTCTTGGTTGAATCTTCGTTTCCATTCTCCATTTATGCATATAGGACCAAAAATAACTCGAAGAATTTTTTTCTCAAAGCAGCCCAAAGCGTTTGCATCGGATGTTGTCATGGTCCATGTCTCTGCACCATGCATTAGGACCGGGATGATGAGGGTTTTGTACAGTGACACTTTAGTTGCTCGAGAGAGGACTGTACTACTCAAAGAACATTGATTGGCAAGAGTGATCCTTCGTTTGATTTCAGCGCTGCACAGTGGCCCGTTTAGGCGAGAAACGTGGCAAAAATCATTTTTCGCGTGATTTTATTTTGAAAAAGTAAAAATCACATTTTGTTTAGAATTGTTTAAAGTGTAAGAATCCAAAAACAAAAAAATATAAGATGAACGGTTTGGCTTGAGGAGCCGATCAAAGTCAGAAAATATTTAAAAAAAAAATATTTTTTTTCTGTTTTTTGTTGCACTTCGAACTTGAATATTAGAAAAACGGTGCAAGTAAATCCATTTTTTTTTTTTTTTTTTGAAAATCTTGACATTATTTTAATCAAATTTTGGAAAAAAAACTGCATATCTTTTTTTTTTAATGAAAAAAAAAAATCACTTTTTACACCTATTTTTGAATTTTAACTTGGCTCATATAAAAAACGTCAAAACCCGTCAAACCAAACTAAGTGAGGGATGAATGCCCACATATTCCTTAACATGTCCTCAAAAACTCAGCTGCGTAAAGTTGCATAAAGCCGAGTTATGGCAATTTAATTGCTTCAAGTAAGTGATTATTCATTTTTTTTAGTTTTTTTCATATGAAAAGAATATAATTAATCTTTTTGTCGCAACCTTTATTTTGGATTTGCATGACTTAATTTAGGTATTTAAATAAGTGCAATGAGTGGAATAGCTAAAAAAAAATTTATGGTTTGGGGATTACCTGTTTCTAAAAATATAATAAAAAAAAAAATGATGATTCCTGCCATTACTTTTTTCTATAAGATTTGTTGTGCAAATTAATCTAAGTACCTATAATTGGAAGCCTCATTGGAAAGACATAAAAAAATGAGGATTAAGTATAGCTGTTGATATAAAAAGAATTATCACCAAAATGAGCTGATCAGTTTAAATATCAAATTCGTAATGGACAGCGGATTGTTTGAAATTTGTCTTGACCATGATGTTAAGAGCCCTAAGGACTTCGTTGCCTCTGTTATGAGACAATTTCACCACACAATATAAGATCCTGCGGACATCATTGCGAAAGCACAATGTACATATTTTACATTACAATGGCAAAAAAGGAGGTAGTTCCCAAAAATTTCGAAATCACGGAAGTATCGGAAAAAGTTAAGCTTCAGGACATCATGGATCATACAGCAAAGAGGTTGTTACAAACCAAAACCGAGAATCAGCTTCTTGAACTACCAACAGATCTTACATTGAGGAGCAAATGGGGTTGCGATTGCGATGGATCATCTTACCAAATGTGCGTACAAGCAAAAAATTAACTCAACAGGAAATGAATCGGACGAAAACATGTTTATGGCATCAGTTGTTCCACTCAGGTTAAATTGCCCAAATGTTGAAATTTGGAGAAACCCTCGCCCATCATCTTAACTATAGGATTGCTAAGGAAGGAGAACATAGCTCTATTGGAATCAAAGAGGAAGCAGGATATTCAAAAGCGTTTCCATGAAGAACTTGGACTTGATGTGGATAAACCTAAGCCTGGGTTCGGAAATACCAATGATGGCAATACTTCCAGGCGATTCTTTGAACAACCGGATGCAGCTGCCCGAATAACTGGAGTCAATGAAGAAATTATTAAAAGGCTTCAAATAATACTTAATGTCTTAAACTGTCGAAAAAAGTTAATACAGTATAATTTGGGGAGTATACAAGAGAAGGTAGGTAGGTAGAAATGGCTGTCCCACTTCCGTGTAGGACACAATTAGCGCTGAGTGCGCCGTTTTGATACCATACCTCATGAGGTTCTAAAAAAAAAATTTAAGGATGGATTAGGAAGGATGTATATTTCGCACAATCCTCTATATAATGAAATATTGATCTCCCTATACTACAGCCTATTATCTCATAGTGCCATCTAGTTTTAGGAGAGATAAGGGGGGCCGTTAAAGCCAGTTTGTGTTATTAAGGTATGAGATCATGTCCTTGATCGTGAATTCTGCGAGTTCTTCAATACCGTTGAAGAATTCTTTACCTAAGTGGAGTGCTCTTTTCCTAGCCAAGGCCGGGCAGTGGCAGAGAAAGTGTGGGACCGTTTCCTTTTCATCCTGGTCCTCACAACTACGGCAGAAGGAGTTATATGGTATACCCAATTTAGCCGCATGCTCCCCTATGGGCCAATGCCCTGTGCAGGTAGCAACAATCCTGGCTATGTCATGCCTTGGTTTGGAAATTAGATTGATTGATTTTGGTTTGTTATAGGCGGGCCAGATTTTCCTGGATATAACGCAACTCGTTAAACTATTCCACCTATGATTTGCTTCTGATGTATATTTGGTCAGGATATAGCCCTTCACAACTCCAAGAGGAGCATATACTCTCACTGCCAGTGAGTTGTGAAGGGCTGATCCTTGCCTAGCTAGCTCATCGGCCTTCTCATTTCCCTCATAGCCCCTATGGCCCGGTATCCAGATTGGAGTGACGCTCAAATCTAGTTCCTTGAGGGCCTCTTTACATTGCTGGACTAGTTTAGAAGATGATAAAGCTGAATCTATGGCTTTAATAGCTGCCTGACTGTCTGTCAGTATAGCTACATTTTGGTTCTGTCGGATGTTTTTAAGGGCTATACAAGCTTCCCTTATCGCTAGCAATTCTGCCTGGAATACACTAGCAAAATCGGGAAGTCTATAGGATTTTGAAATCTTAAGAGATTCACAGAAGACACCCGCACCTACACCGCATTCCATCTTTGAACCATCCGTGAAGATAGTTGCGTCGAAGTCTTCCGTCACATCGCCTTCCTCCCAGTCGTTTCTTGACGGGAACAAGACTCTAAACTTCTTTGAGGTGTTTAGGGTAGGGATGCAGTAATCGGTGGTTGTAGATAGGATGTCTGATGGAATCAGGTTGGTTTGGTTGCAGTGCCCGAAGGGTCTGGTTTTCCAGCAGCCTATTTCTTTGAGTCTCAAGATACTGCAGGACACCTGATATTTAATAAAGAGGTCAATCGGAAGAAGGTCCAGGATGACGTTAAGTGCATCTGTTGGGCAGGACCTGATTGCCCCTGATATCCCTACGCAAGCATTTCTCTGCACCTTTGTAAGCTTGTTTACTATGTAGGCTTTGCTGAGAGCGGGCCACCAGACAATGGATCCGTAAACAAGTATCGGTCTAACAACCGCTGTGTACGTCCACTTGATCATTTTTGACTGGAGGCCCCACTTCTTACCGAAGGTTTTGTTGCAGGCGTAGAAGGCCACGCACGCCTTTCTCACCCGTTCTTCAAAGTTGAGCTTCCAGGTTAATTTGGTGTCTAGTATTACGCCCAGGTATTTGGCACTGGAAGACAGTGTTAGTGATTGACCGTTTAACCGAGGTAGAGTGAAGGGTGGTACTTTGATTTTGGTGGTGAAAAGCATCAACTCGGTTTTGTTGTTGTTAACACCTAGTCCGCAGCTCGCGACCCAGGTGCTTACTTTCTTCAAAGCCGCATTAGTGATTTCGCTGATCACACTTGGAAATTTTCCTGAAACTAGAATAACCAAATCATCGGCGTACGCAACCGCTTTCACTCCACTACTCTCGAGTTTCACGAGAATGTTGTTCATGACCAGAAGCCATAAAAGAGGAGACAGTACACCCCCTTGGGGTGTTCCTCTGCTGGCATATTTGGTACACATTGAATATCCTAACTTTGATTGAATGCTTCTGTTACTTAGCATGGATATTATCCACCTCTTGATGTAGTCCTCAACACCAAAGTCTGCAAGTGATTTTGCGATGGATTCAGTTAGGACGTTATTGAAAGCTCCTTCCACATCTAGGAAGGTAGCTAAAGTATATTCCTTGAAATGGATCGTGTTTTCTATCGTTCTCACTACCTCATGAAGGGCAGTCTCTGTGGATCTACCCCTCATGTAGGCATGCTGTGACTTAGATAGGGGACAACTACTCAAACTGCTCCTTATGTGAGATTCTACGATTCTCTCTAGGGTTTTGAGTAGAAAGGATGTAAGGCTTGTAGGTCTGTAATCTTTCGCAGATTCATGCCCTCTTTTACCAATTTTAGGTAAGAAAACCACTCTTACCTGTCTCCAAGACGTGGGGACATGGTTTAGTGAGAGGCAACCTTTAAAGATACTCTCAAGCCGTGGTACTACTAATTCAAGCTGATTTTGCAGCATTATTGGCAGTATTCCATCAGGACCTGGAGATTTGTATGGCGAGAAAGTTTTAATAGCCCAGACTATATTTTCTCTAGTTATAAGGGCGTTAACCTGCTCTATGGAGGTTGGCATGTTGAAAGTCGGATTAGATTCGGGTGGTTCTTCTACACAACCTGGAAAGTGTACATTCATTAGTAGCTCTAATGTCTCCATTGGAGATGCTGTCCAGCTTCCATCTGGTTTTTTGAGGAATGAGGGGTTCGAATGTTCTTTCGATAAAACCCTGCTAAGCCTAGCCGAATCTTTGATATTTTCGATGGACTGACAGTACTCTTGCCATCCCTGTTTTTTGGCCTGAGCTATAGAACGCTTGTATATTCTCAAGCAGTCCTTATAAGGCTGATAAAATTTATTCTTATAGCAGATGTTAAAAATGGTTCTTGTAATTTTCCTCAGATTAGATAAGTCATCATTCCACCAAGGTGGAAAGGTTTTTTTTGCTATATCTTATCGGACAAGAGACCTTGAAGGCGGTGTTTATAGAGTCCTCGAAGTTTGAAATCTCTAACTCAAGATCTGTAACTGACTCGCAACTCGAGTTCGTTATACAGGGATCTGACGGTTTTCGCTGCCACGCTGGCGAGCGAGTGAGTGGTGGGGGGTGGTGGGGATAACGGCTTTCAGTAGCCATGGAGCGGTGGACGGCTGAGCACCGTGCGTTTGTCGTGGAAGCGTTTTTTAAAAGTGGCGATTCCTGTGTTACTGTTCAGCGTCAGTTCCGTAGACGATTCAATGTGGGTCCACGTGGTAAAGTCCCAACTCGAAACACCATTTTGCTGTGGGTGAATAACTTCAGAGCTACCGGTTCAGCAAGAAATAGCCAACCTGTCTCCTGCAATGTTAGGGAAAGTGTTTGAAAGTTTCAGTGCAAGATTGGAAGAATGCATGGCCCGAGATGGATATCATTTGAAAGACGTCATCTTCAAATCTTAAACGGAGCAAATTCGCCTTTTTTCAGTTATTTTTATAAATGTTCATAAATACCAATCTGTAATATGCAATAAAACACTTTTTATCACTATAAACGTTTGAGTTATTTACATTTTAAAACCGTCAGATCTTTTTGCCGCACCCTGTATTACGTAGCTTTGAGCTAAAGGTTTGACTAAATTTCTTCCAGTCAATTCTTCTGGGATTTCTATAAGGGGAAGGAGATTCCATTTCAAATTTAAGATCAAATAAAATATATCTATGATCAGAAAAGGAATTAACGAGAGATACTCTCCAATTTTCGATGGAGAGTTTACCTTGATTGTTGACAAAAGTAACATCCAAAACATCTTCCCACCCTTCTGTGTTATCCGTACTCGGAAAGACAAAAGTAGGAGTGTTACCCCTGTTACATATAGTCATGTTGCTTTCAATAAAATAATTAAAAAGAGACTCACATCGGTCATTAATTTCTGAGCTACTCCAGATTGAGTGCCTGGCATTTGGCATCACTTCCTATGAGTAGGCTTGTTTTACTTGTCTTTGTCTCTGCCGTTAGTAATCGCACTTCCTCAGGCGGTGTCTCCCTATCATGCGCCATGGACGAAGAGGCTAGAATCAAGCCCTCCGCTTGTCTACCCTCTAACCTAACCACTGTTAAATCAGAGGTGCTAAAATTTGGACACAGAAAAACTTTTAAGTGTTTTTTAGCTAAAATGCAAGTTCTAGGCTTACCTTGATTCTGGTTGTCGGGCTTGTAGAAAAGGTCGTATTGATTAACATTGAGGCCTCTTACCGCGAGGCCGTTAACCCATGGCTCTTGGACCAGCGCGACATCTATGTTTTCCTCTCTGAGAAAAACCTTCAGGTTATCCGTGGCACATTTTGAGTGCTTCAGGTTAACCTGGATCGCCTGTAGCTGGTCGTTTTTTAATTAGAGGGAGCTGCAAGGCCAGGATCCGGCTCCGCGACGGGGCCTCTTACCCGCTCTGTGACGTCTGACGCGACGTTTTCCTCACATAGGGTGGGGCCAACTTCCTAGCTTTGCAAAATTTTGACGTTGACGGTTTTAATGCCAAAGCGCAATTTGCACTCAACCTCTTTTAGGGCTCTTCGGCTTGCCTCGCAGATCCTTAGGAGATAAACCGCACTGTTCTTGCGCGGTTCTTCCGTTTTGACGACAGCCCAGTCATCCATCGGAATCCGCGGATTAAGTCGCTGGAGGCTCCGGATTAGCTCTGCTCCTGTAGGCTTGATGCTCATGAGCGGCAATAAGATGCGAGCCAATGGTTTACTAGGCACATCCTTGGCTGGGATTAGCTTGAGCTTCAAGCCCTCCCAGTCGTTGCTAATCTTAGCAACTCCTTTGCCAAGGAAATCCCTAGAAAACTCGTCCGCACACCTTATAACTTTATAACCCCTGAGCATTTCGCCGGAGTCAAAGCTTGGGTAGGGACCCTCCTTCGCCGAAATGGTAAATTGGAATACTAATTCCGAGAGCTTGGCCTCGATGGAGTTCCACACCGACAGTAGAGCTCTGGAAAGCTCATCTACAATCGCCACTTGGAGGTTGTCTCTGACAACCTCACTCAAAGCGCGCGATTGTGCTGTTGCTCTCGGAATGTCATTCTTATTGCTGCCACCAAGTTTGGTTCTCTTTTGAGGTGGCTTCTCCTCCTCGAGAGACCTATTCCTCTTGGTGGTCTTTTCAAGGCTTGGCGTTGTAGTTGCACCCTTCTCCCTTTTGTTGAATTCATCAACGACTTTCGGACGACAGGCCTCCGGCTGAGCCCGTTCATGGTTGATTTTTCCCTCAACCTTTAATTCTTGGGCACGGATTTACTAGCTCACACCACCACTGAAACTATGAACCTTGTATCTATGGTGAGAGAGGATCTCTGAGAGTTGTGCTATAAATAAAGTCAGAACCACACAGCGATCCAATCTAACCTTAGCTATCACCGTCTGACACCTACAGACCTAAACTGTGGTGATATTGTCCGCCCGGCACCCACTAGGAGGGTTCGATCAAGGATTTTTGCCGAGCCAGGAATACAAGAGAAAACAAAAGTGTTATTAAGACAACTTTATCCAGAAAAACAACTCACCCCTACTCTTCATAAAATTTTGGTTCATAGTCAAAATATTATGGAGTATCAGTCACTTCCACTTGGGGAATTATCAGAAGAAGCTCAGGAATGCAAAAATAAGGACTACAAAAGATACAGGTATCAAAATACATGCAAGGTTTCAAGAATTCGGCAAAATGAAGACCTGTTTACTATGCTAGCAATCTCATCAGATCCACTTATTTCTTCCAAAAGGCATGCTAGAAATCAAAAAGAACTGAAAGCACACTACTCCCCAGAAATGTTAGATCTATTAGATTCAACATTAAATTTAGAAGATAGTTTTCAAGAAATAATATAAGTAAATTATTAAGAATAAAACAAGATAAAAATCTAACGTTTATGCTTTATTTTTTTCCATATTCGTACTTTTAAAACACTTTTTTCTAATTTGAGGGTTGTTTTTTTCATTGAAATATTGAAATTATGGTAATTTTCAGTTAAATTGAAACACCCTGTTTGATTTTGAATGTAAATATTGATGGTTTGATTGGTTGCATATCAAAAATTATAAAACTTAAAAACTTTAACTTAAAAAAAAAAATTTGCTTTTATGACTATTCAAGTGTTATTTTTTTTCTTTTTCCTGCTATACCAAAACTAATTGTTCTCTAATCATTCACAAAAACAAATTTTTCGCCATTATAGATACATTTTTAACAATTTTTATGACATTGAAAAAACTTCCAACTTTGGGACTTAATTCTGAAACACCCTGTGAACATATTTTGTTAAAATTTTAACGAAACATAGCTTTGGAAGCTATGATTTTTGCAAGGTAAAAAGTGAAAACGGGCCACTGTGGGTCGTACGAAGTGATCCGCTTATACTTAGGCATGCTGAGCGTTTCACTTTACTAAGCTTATCGCAGTTCATTTTTACGTCCAAGGCAGTCCGACATACTGACACACCATAGAGAAGAATCGGTATGATTACCGATGTGTATAGCCAGTGAGTGATTCTGGGTTGCAAACCCCATTTGCTACCAATGGCTTTCTTGCAGGTGAAAAGAGCTTAAATCGTTTGCTTGGGTCGTAATCATTAATACCATGCGTATCCGAGGCTTGTTGGTGTTTCGGAACTAAAACTTTTTCTACGTAGTCGGGAAGTCACCCCGATGTACAACCCCCAACCTGGAGTACCAGGTTCTTGATGTGACTCCGGAAAAACCTTTCCTTTTACGGCCTGGGCTTCAAATAAGTCGAAGTAGCCCGTAAAGGTGTTCAGCAAGTAGTTCGACCTAACTGGAACTGAAGACGCTACAGTTGATTCTAAAAAATAAATTCATCCGTTGCCGTCCCTCGTTGGAAGTGCCTTGGGATGCAACACTTCTTCCTTGTGGGGTAATTACTAGTAACAGCCTACTCCGCTTTGACCTGTCGACCATGGGAGGCCCTTCTGTGAAAACAAGTTTTGCGATCGCATAGTTCTAAGCATCGTCGTAGTAGTAATTACCGTAAGCCGCTCCGCCACGTCAAGGCTTACCCCAGGGCATCATAAATAAATAGAGTGGCGCGACAGCTCTTGAAGAGCCAAGGCCTAAGTACCTTACTCTCATCAACAATTCTCTGAGTGCGTGTGAAGAATTGAGGGGACCTACAATTTTACGCCGAATCCGAACGGCAAAGTTGAGAAGCACTTTTTCATGACAGATTGATACTCTTGGAAGATTTGTCAGGTCTTCGCCAGAGGCAGTAACTGTGAAAGATGAAATAAAAACTTTATGGGCCTGAGTAGGACTCGAACCCACGACATTCTGCTTAGCAGCCAACGCACCTACCAACTAAGCTACGGGCAACTGCACCCCAGGGCATCATGCAACAAGAAAAGTTGAGATTTGTTCTTAATCTACTTCGTGATTAGCGTCAGAGGAATCAACATTTTATCCCACTATACCCTATAACAAATAGATTAGATTCCTGTGGTTGGGAAAATCCATATTTGTCTACAGTTTTAAGATGGATATTCACAGGTCAAATGCTTGTCAAGCACGTGCAATTGTATTTGTGACAAAAATCACACATATGCTTGAAGCAAAATCAAAAACGTATACACCCGTTCACTGGCAGTCAATGTATAGTAAGCCAATGGCGTCGCTATAGACGTCGCGACGTCTAGCGGAATGTTGAGAAAGTATTAGTGAAAACACCAATCATTTTACAACCCTGACCTGCTTACAGGTAAATTACTTTTGACAGCTTGGTTTCCTATCTCCTTTTATCTCTGATCAAACTGCTCCTCTCATCAGATTTGATAAACGGGGAACACCAGTTTAATTTTTCATTGCCTTGCTGTTTGTTCAAAAATCAAAAATTCCTTACAAATACAAGGTTACAACTACAAGTGTTCATTTTTTTACTCCCTTGTGCTTGTGCTTGCTTGCAGTTTATTTTATTTCGAAACATCTAATAAAAAGAACAAAAAAGTGCAGTGCATTCATAGAACAGAAATACATTTTTCCTTAGAATTGAAAGATAAACGTTCAAGTAATATTTATGTAAGTTCCATACATTTCTGGACATTGCTTATTTCTTCTCATTTGAGTTTTTCTTAGGATGGAATCAATAGAATCTTCGACTGAAACTGAGACAATCTGCCTGTCCGATAACATTGCTAGAGTTATCTTCGAACAAATCTCGGTCTTCTACCGAGAAAATGAATTCTTTGACACCGTCATCATGGCTGGGAACAAAGGCGATAAGGACCACTTAAGTATTTCAGCACACCGAATGGTCCTTAGTGCATTGAGTCAATATTTCCGTGAAGCATACCGAGATGCTCAGACTGTCTTGATGAAAAACGTTTTGGAGTTTCCACAAATCGATCCTCAGATACTGAAATCGATAGTCGATTTTATGTATTCAGGAACAATTGAATTGAATGTCGATACCGTCGAAGGAATCTTGTCTGCTGCGATTTTTCTTAAGATCAAAATACTAATTGAATGTTGCTGTGAGTTCATTGAAAACAACATCAATCCTAGCAACTGTATGCTCTTTTTTCGAGTATCGCGTCCATGGCCAGAGGAGCGCAGCTTGTGTAGGTTAAAAGAAACGTGTATGCAGTTCATTTATTTGAACTTTGATGAGTTGTCGAAGGAAGACGCATTTCTAATGCTGACCGAAAGGGAAATCAAAGACTTGCTTTCTTACGAGAGTCGGCACAGTGATGTTGAAGAAGCAGTGTTCATGTCTATTCTTGCATGGATTAATTATGATAAGTCAAATCGGGAACATTTGATTGTGGAACTATTAGAAATGATTCGCTATCAGTTTCTGTCCATAAAATTCATAGCCGAGAACATGTCAGTTTGCAAAATTCCCGAAAGCATTGAACTTATTTCCGATTGGCTGAAATATCATGTGTCGCCAGAAACTCGAACAACCGATGTTGAGGTCTCAACGAAAAGCCAATTGCAATGTCCAGAATTGGATCCTCAAACCCAAAAATTGTCAAATGATTTCTGGAACTCTGGCTCAATTGAATTGAACATCGAGAACGTTGAAAGAATCTTACGTGCTGCAGTTTTTCGAAAACGTAAACACTTGATTGAAGTTTGTTGCGAATTCGTTCAAGGAAACATTAATACGAGCAACTACATGTCCTGGTTTCGACTGTCGACAGAGCTTAGTCTACCACAAATTAAAGAGAAGTCCATGGATGTCATTTACATGAACTTTGAGCAAATGTCGAAGAATGAAGAATTTTTAATGTTGACTGAGAAGGAAATTAAGAGCCTGCTATCTTACGAAAATCCATATACTGACTTTGAGGAAGAAGTTTTCAAGGCTGTTGTGGCGTGGGTCAATTATGATAAACCAAATCGAAAACATTTGACTGCGGATCTGTTGAGAATGATTCGTTTTCAGTACCTCTCTACCAAATTCAAAGCTGATAACAATTCGCTCATCACCGATTGGCGCAAATGTAATTCATTACCAGAAACAACCGATCAAAAAGAAATGTTTTTCAAGTCAAGGTTTGGAGGTTTATTATTTGTCAATATCGAGGAATCAAACATGATAGCAATTTATATGTATGACCGCAAGACAGATGCATGGGATACAAAGATTCAAATTCCTTTCAAAAAAAATATACGTTACTTCTCGACACTTGTGATCAATAATAAATTATTTGTAGTTGGAGGTGTTGACGATGACAATAAGATCCAGGAAAGGGATGATATTGAGTGTTTTGACTTGTACACTCTCAAATGGATTTCCAGATCTCACATGGATAGAAGGCGATATTCTTGTCAACTGTCTGACTTAGATGGACAATTGTGTATTTACGGTGGATCTGACTGTGGTACATTTATAAACGAAATTGAATTGTACAATCCTACAACTGGTGAAATAATTAGATTATATCCATCAAACTATACTAGATTTAACAAAATGTCTACTTGTAAAGGAGTATTATATATTATTGATTTAGAGGAAGGAGTCTTGCAATTCTATGATTCCCGCACTCAAAATTGGACTCAGATACAAATTCAAGGACAACCAATTAACTCTGTGCACTTTGTGGGCTTTGTCGCCGATGAAAAATATCTTTATTTTCCTAATAGATGTGTGGATAAAGGTGTTATACGCTACGATTTAGAAAAAAAATCATGGAGCGGAGATTATCAAGAAAATATGTCTAATCACAAAGCGATGATGGTAAACAATAAAATTGTAATTTTTAGAAAACCTTATCGTAGTAGGACGGTGATATTTGACAAGTACGATCCAAATACCAACACATGGAGAAAATTGAAGGAACTTTTAATAATAAATTATATCATGTACAGCTGTTGCAGTATAGGTTCTTACAATGCTTGACCACGTTTAATTTTTGTTTTAAAAATTAATAAATTTTATTCCAAACATGAATTCGTATGCAAGATCTGTAAATAGTGGTTTCTTTTCATTACTTATTTACTTATGGTGGCGCTACACAGTGGCGTAGATAGGGGGGGGGGGGGGGAATTAGGGGGATATACCCCCTCAGTGGGATTCATAATTGTTCAACATAACCAGTCATGGCAAATAAGTCAAAGAAACGCATTGTACATTCTATACCTACAGTCTACGGGAAAACACAAAGTCAACTTCATCTGAAAGAAATTATTATTACTTCGGCAAATCACCTAATATTTTAAATATCTTTTTTGTATCGATTTTAAAAAAAGTATATTTTTAACGTCTATCATCAATTGATAGTAGGTATATGTGCAAGAAAAAGAGCTTAAATCCAGCTTTCCGCTTTTGTGCCCACACCGGCATAAAAATTTAAAGTCATTTAGATTTCTTCTCACCGTATGTCACAAACACGCAACACACGCATCCACACGAACACAAATGTTCGCACAACTGCGGTGAAGTTAACGCGAATTCTAACGGTAACGATAACTCATACTAATTCATTTTAACCAGAAAGCAAACAGCGCTATTACCCATTACATCATTGACATATTATAATATGGACTGCTAGTTGCCAACTTCACGCGTGTTCAGCGTAAAGGGCGCCATTGGTTCAGGGTGGCCAAAAACAGAACGATTCCAGATGTCAAAAATGAACAGAAACAAAAACCTAAACAACGAGGTCGCTGTGCAGTGTTACCACAGGGAAAAATATTTTCGAGTCCAAGATGCTTGAAAAACGAGTCCACGTAAAAAAAAATTATATACTTTCAGAAATCATTTTGTTTTAAATTTTTAACATACTTATTTGTGTTCTGCAAACAAAAAACGTTATAAAAACGAGTCCCCGAGCCAAGGAACAAACAACGAGTCCATTTTCAATCTATAGAGTCCATGTGGTAACACTGTCGCTGTGAATTCAAAGATATTTTTTGGGACTAATTTGGCCGCTTCGAACCAATGGCGCTGCTGTTGCTTGTACCTTTTTTCTTCTCATGAAATGTATGGAAATGACAAGTGACTAGCAGTCCATATATATTATGTCAATGCATTACATTAAGCAAGCATATACAAGCGGTAGATTGACAATCATTCGTCGTAAGTTTGCGAGTTGTTTGGAGTGGCTTTTTCTTAAGGCCGTGTGTGAATTGCGTTAAAATGTGTATTAAAACTTGACGTTTGGTTAAAATTTGACGTTTGATTGAAAATGGGATCAAATTTAGCCATTTGCTGTGTCAATTGCGTTAAAAGGGATATTTTTAACCAACATTTCTGCGTAGGACTAGGAAATTTCCATCAACAAAAAATATTTTTATCCACCTAGGTAAAATAATTTTGTGTACAAAACGAAAATTTAAGCAATAAATTTCATGAAAAGCCACTTAAGATAACAAACAAACTCTGTTATATTCATTTTTTACGATTTTGCAGTGGTAATTTGATAATTTGAATCAACAGTAAAATATCTTCAAACGAAAATTTCCCTTTTTGGATGATTGGTTCCTTCCATCTGCTAACACTGCAAAACATTTTTTCGCAGCTGACATCTGTTATAATTCTCAAAAGAAAAAACAATAATTTCGTTTTTCGATTTGAAAATATGATGAATTCAAAGGATTTTATTTATTTTATTGAAAATCAAAGCAATTTTTAAAAAGTCATTACAAAGAATTAAATAAAACGGAAAGGAACAGAACAAAACAACAAAACAGAAGCAAACTTTTCTATCATTCATGAGAAAAAAATACACGTCAAAATTTTAACCCATTTATCCTGCTCCACAGCAGGATAAATTTTAACCCATTTTATTCACCACGCTAGTGTCAAGTTTTAACCAAACGTCAAGTTTTAATACATATTTTAACGCAATTCACACACGGCCTAAATTAATTTTTTATTTATAAAATTTTTCGAAAATTTCCTAAAATTAATTTGGGTATGCACTGTTCAAGAATATGTAAATTTACATTTTATTAGTGAATTTCGATTTTAACTATTGATCCGATTTTGAGATATCGTCGGCTAAAGGTGCAAACCTCGTAAATCCACTATTTTTCAAAAATGAGATTTTTGTAAAAATATCAAATAGGCATTGAAAACTACGTCTGAATTTAAAAAAAGTTCATTTTTGTTGTAATTTGTGTCATAAAAATACAAAAAAGAAAACCTCTTAAATCTACGTTGCTATTTTACAATAGGAAAACCCCGTAAATCCACAATTTAAGCAGAACGAGTGGAGTGTATAAGAAGTGTCTAACAAAAATCTATTTTATTTGTGAAAAAAAAAACTTTTTATTGAAAATCGCTTGTTTAAATTGAAAA
Organism: Sphaerophoria taeniata; assembly: GCA_943590905.1. Taxonomy (NCBI): domain Eukaryota; kingdom Metazoa; phylum Arthropoda; class Insecta; order Diptera; family Syrphidae; genus Sphaerophoria; species Sphaerophoria taeniata. Next base: position 5,488,248 of record OX016540.1, read on the forward strand.
AGATAAATATCTGAAATAATTAAAATTTCTGAAAATAAAGAGTTATTCTTAGACTAGGGACTTTTTTATAAGTACGTGGACATACTTGGTTTTCCTTTTTATGCAATTCATTATCAAACATGGATTTACAGGTTTTTCTTATTTTATCTAATGTAATCTACAATAATCTTAACTTTGTTAATGTTTTTAATCTTCAACTACCACTGACGATGAAGTTGTCGTTAAAATATGGTAGTTGAAAACAAATACAACAATTTTTGTTATCAAGATAACTGAAAGTGGCAAGCTTAGCTTGGCTAGAGTAGGAAAATTATAAGTGAGTTCAAAATTTGAAATCCTTATTTATTGCAATAATGCACTATTTGATGATTTATATTATCATGAGTAGGTACATGTTTCAGGTCGATTTTTATATTTTATTCTTTTTTTATATAAAAAAGGCACAAATTCATGACGATAAATCTATAGTCTTGGATAATGTAGGAGGCAATAATGTGATGTTCCTTTATTATTTTTAATTTCCTACTTTCTTTCAACTTCTAAGTCAAGAATAATGATGTCACGTGGATTGAAAATGCTTGAGCTTTCCTTGCAAAATGACATTGTATTATCCCAAGAACTTCCAAATAATGTCATTGAGTTTCAAAACCGAATATGAAGCAGAGAATAATGTCATCGATATACCAAAAGATTCGCGTGAAATAATGTCTTCCGATTTTTTTCAAAATATTGAAAGTAACTCAACCTTGAGCACTCTTGTTGACTTTGAAAGCATTGTTTACATTGAACCGATTTCATCTGAAGAAGCAACGGTCGTAATTTTTTCAGAAAACGTTATTCAGAGTTATCCTGGAACTCAAGAAAACGAGAATATTGAAAGTTCGGACACGATTCTCCCACGAAAATGGATCGAAAAAAATAAAATCGATAAAAAAACAGTGCTTTTCTATGAAACAAAAACTTGCAAGGGAAAAGGGACAGTCATATTTTGGGAAAAAAATCGGGTTTGGAGTGGGAATATAAGGTGGAAAAAAGGCCCAAAAGTATAAAAAAAGATGCACCTGTAAAGGAAAGAACTCTTCTTTAAATAGATGTCACGATGTCATCACTAAGATGACGAAAGAAAACATACATATTTTTAATGATTTTTGGAAAAGGACTTGGGAGGAAAAAAGAGTTTACCTCGAATGTACGACTAAAATGGAACCAGTAAAAAGAAGGCGTGTTGATTTGCAGGAAACAAGAAAGCGAAACAGTTCAATGTATTATTTTCTGCAATAAAAAAATGAAGCAAAACGCGTTTCGGAAAACTCATTGGTTTTCAAAGGTAAAACTGGAAAATTTCAAAATGGGTTTTCGAATGGAAAACAGAAAATTTTTGATGAAAAACTCGGAAAACTCATTGGTTTTCAAAAAGAAAATTGTTATTGGACCTGCTCTGAAGGGTGGCGAGACGAAGTTCGCGGGGTCAGCTAGTTTGATATGAAAAATCCCCTAAGTTTTGCCAAGTAATAAACTACTTAAGAAAATTGATTAGCATTTACTTGTAAGAAAACCTCTTAAATCCTTCTTATATTTCGTTTTTTGAGGACGAAAACCTCGTAAGTACCTAAAAGATGGTAAGTACTCAAATTTCTAAGGTCTTATTACAATAGGTCTAAAGAACAGAAAAAAATAATTAAATGGTATAATAAACAATATTAGATATGTGTAATGTATAAAATTGGTAGCCAATTTAATATTTGAAATCGCTCTCCTGAACAATTTACAAAAATGGACTTACAAGGTTTGCATCTTTAGCCGACGATATAGATCTTTGAAAAAAAGTTCAAAAAAGTTTTTAAAAAATTCAAAAAAAAAAAAATTTAAATTTGTTTGAAAACAAAATATTAGCTGTGTTTTTTTATTCCTATGATCTGATCCGGATCAGATCAAGAAAATAAAACAGCTTCTATCATCAATTTACTTATTACTTCACATTTGGTTGCTGTTTGAAATTTATTCATTCTGTCAATACAAAGGAGTTGCCCTACGATAGTTTTGTTGAATGTGAAAAATATTTTTTTCAAAAATATACAGCTTTTGCTATGTAATTGAAAAATATCTCATTCCCGGATAATAAATGTGTGAAAGTGGCAGCACAGTTTTTATTGAAAATATACGCCAACATATCAACTTGTGTGCGGAAGAAGAACTAATTTTTGGATCACAAAAATTGATCCAAGTAAGTAAGTAGGATTTCGTTTTTTTGTTGTTTCACATATAAATCAATGATCTGATCTGGATCATTGTGATAATAAAACACAGCTATTATTTGGGCAATTTATACGTACTTTCAGAAAAAAAGTACGCTGATCAGGCTTTTGTTTTTCGAAAAAATCTTATAAGAAAAAAAAAACGATTCTATGAGAGGTACCGTTATGGAGGAAGTTTAAAAAAAAATGTTTTTGAGAAAATTAATATTTTTGGATTTTGGTAAAAAAAAAAATATGGTGGCTTCCCTAAATTTTGATCTTAAAAAAAAAAAAGAAATACCAACGCGAATTCGCTGAGACCTCTAATTTTCAAGTTTTAAGTCAATCGGACCAGTGGTTAAGGCTCAGAGTTGCGAGTTTACGAATTAAAAAATCTTTGTCATAAATCACTAAGTGAATTATGATTTAATTTATTTTCAATTCATATTCTATACTAGCACTTGCCCGCGACTTCGTCCGTCTCTCCCTCGTGCTCCGGTCACAAGTGCGTCTTGACTTGTGCATCATGCGCATGAATTTGTTTGCAAAGTAATCTTAAAATTGTATATTAGTCGACTCTCCCTAAGTCAAAATTCTTAACTCGAAGCCTTTAAAGTTTAAATATGTATTATTTTCCCCGTTTTAGTAAGACCTTTCACTGAAGCTTTGCTCTTATTATTCGCAGCGTAGCTTTCTATAGCTTAAACCTTCATCAATAAATGGACTATTCAACACAAAAAGAATTTTTCAATTTGATTTAGCAGTTCCTGAGGTCAGAGCGTTCAAACAAACAAAAAATTAATACTTTTTCCACATTTTCCACTGATTCTTCACTCTTATTGGTCGTAGCTTAATGTTATGTAGCCTAACACCTTCCTCGATTATTGGAGAATGGACTATCCAACTCAATTATAATTCGAATCAGTTTACCAGCGGGTAAACAATCAACCATGTCGTCGATAAAGAGAGCAAAGAGGCTTGGGCTCATCGTACAACCTTGTCTAACGCCTGATTCCGTTCTAAACCATTCCGACATCTCTGTACCATTCCATACTGATACATTTGTATCCATATACAGGTTTTGCAGGACTCTTCCAAACCTTATCGACATTCCCATCCCATAGAGTTTGTAGATAAGTGCTTGCCTATTTACGGTATCAAACGCAGCCTTAAAATCCACGAAAAACGCGTATAACTTCTTCTTTCTTCTTATAAATGATTCCGCAATGCTTTTCAGTACAAAGATATGATCGATCGTAGAGTAACCTGATCTAAAGCCTGCCTGAAATTCCTTCAATAGCTTATTTTCTTCAATCCATTTATTGAGGCGTCTTTTCAGAATAGCTGTAAATATCTTATAGCACGAATTAAGAAAGGATATTCCTCGATAGTTAGCCATATCCGTCCAGCTTCCTTTTTTGTGTATCGGAAAAATAATAGATTCACTAAATTCTTGAGGAATCAAACCTGTTTCCAGCACCTCGTTGTACAACACAGTAAGCCTGCTTATTAACTCGAAGGTTCCATACTTAAAAAATTCCGCTGATAACCCGTTGGAGCCTGCCGCTTTTCCATCCTTCATTGAGTTCATTGCTAAATATACTTCTTCGTTGGTCACGTCTGAGTCAAATACTTCATTATAAATACCCGGAGGCGCGAAATGAAAGCTGTTTCTTTCCTGAGCTGGGTTTAATAAATTTCTAAAATGGTCAGCCAAAAGAGTGGGGCTCAGCTTGGGATGGATTTTAAAGACTTTACCATTCAGATTTTTCATCAAAGTCCAAAATTCTTTCGCGTTCCAACAGCTAGATAACCGTCTAGCTTCTGCCTCAAAATAACTGTTCTTTTTCCGGGAACACAATTCCTTGTAATACCTATTTGCTTGCAAATACTGTCTTTTACTCATCACTTGAGCGTCGATAAGCTCTTAACCATCCAAATGACAACATTCTGGCTTTTCTACACTCCAAATCAAACCAGGGTGCCTTAAAGCTATCTTGGGCCTTCCTAATGCTACCCGAAGAGCTCGGATAAGATGCTTTCATGATCTCCTCTAACTGAGTCAAGTTACATTGCTGATATCCTTGAAGAGAAGCGTCCAGATTTAATTGGTAGTGCACTCTATTGATTTGGTTCCACTTAAGTTTTGGTAGGAGTCTCATAGGTCTTGCTTCGTCAGTCACCATCGCAAGTCCGAAGGTAACGACTAAGGGGAAGTGGTCCGAAAACGGTACATTTTCAACTTTGAACTCGCTGATTTGGTCGTTCCATTTACCACCAATGAGACCATAGTCAATAACAGAACTGCCCTGATTGCCAACAAAAGTAAATTCACCTTCCTGATCCTCCCCACTTGTTCCATTGATAATTCGAAGCCCATGTGAGTTACAAACATCCAATAATTTGATTCCCCTTGCGTTACAGACTGTATCCTTAGATTTCCGTTCGATCCCTCTAATCCGGTTTTCGTTTCCAGCTTCATTACCAATTCTTGCGTTCAGATCGCCCAGTATAGTATAGTATAGTTGTCGGAAGTAAAAATGAGCGAACTAGATCCATCCCCCCCCCCATAGCGAAAAGCTATCTACGCCACTGGCGCTACAGCCCAGGTCGGACCAAGGGCTCATCCAACAAGCGTCTCCAGCAAGCTCGGTCCCTAGACGGCTGTCTCCAGTTTCGCACGCTAAGTTGGCTCAGGTCCTCTACCACCTGTGTACTCTACCTGAGTCGCGGTCTGCCTCATCTGCAACGTCCTTCCGGATTGGATTCGAAGACTACGAGCCAGAGCATTATTTTCCATTCGCTCTACATGACCCAGCCAACTTAACTTTTCTGGCTAGGTCAGTGTCGCTGAGCAGCTCATACAGTTCTTGATTGAATCTTCGTCTCCATTCTCCATTTATGCAAACAGGACCAAAAATCACTTTTTCTCTCGAAGCAGCCCATAGCGTTTTCATCGAATCATGGTCCATGTGTCTGCATCATATATTACGACCGGGATGATGAGGGTTTTGTACAGTGACACTTTAGTTGCTAGAGAGAGGATTTTACTACTCAATTGCCTTCTAAGTTCTAAGTCCAAAGAACATTGATTGACAAGAGTGATTCATCGTTTGATTTCAGCGCTGGTGTTGTTGTCTGAGTTCATAGCGGATCCTAGGTAGACGAAGTCTTTAACTACCTCGAAATTAAATCTGTCTATGTTGACGTTTGCTCCGAGATGTCGATGTTGGTTGTCTTTTCTTGTTGACGGCATTAACTTGGTCTTGCCCTCGGTAACCGCTAGACCGATCTTCAAGACTCACAAACGCTCCACTGACATCACGCTTTGTCCTTCCAATTATGTCAATGTCGTCTGCGTATCCTAGTAGCTGGTAGAACTTTTGATAGACGCTGCCATACGCGGCCTTGAAATCGATGAAAAGGTGGTAGGTATCGATTTGAAGTTCCTGGGTTTTCTTCAAGATCTGCCGTAGAGTGAATATTTGAGCGATTGTAGACTTTTCGGGTCTGAGGCCACACTGACCTTCCACTTTGTTGACGAAAGGCTTCAAACGTTCACACAGCACGGCAGACTAGATCTTGTAGTCGCTGTTTAGAAGAAATAACTCTGTAGTTGGTGCAGTTCAGGGGATCTTTTTTCTTGACGATCGGGCATACAATGCTGAGGTTCAATTGGTCGGGAATGCTTTCCTCCGACCAAATTTTGCAGATGAGTGTAATCTTATGATTTGCATAAAGATTTAAATAAAAGGCAAGAGATAACTTTTGTGTATTAAACGAACAACTTTATTGCATCAGCTAATTATTGAGAATTGCAGATACTTTAGGAAAGGCAGCACGAAGGAGTGGATGAACAGAGATAACGATAAGGGAGATAGTATAAAAGGAATACAACCTATGTTTGGATTAGGGTGCAAACTGAATGATGATAGATGATGTATCTGTTAGATGTCGTCTCACAATGAGCTGGTGCATGCTTCTTATCAAATCATCTCCAGCTGCTTTGTACAGTTCGGCGGCTAGGCCGTCTGCTCCAGCGGCATTGTTCGATATCGCTTTCACTTCGTCAATGTTGGGTGGGTGGAATTGATGGCCTGCTTCACCCAAATTGAATGGTTCTGTATTGCTGGCGGAAGTTTGCTCGTCATCGCCATTATTCAGCTTGGAAAAGTGGTCTTTCCATATTCTCATCACTGACGGTGGTTCCACTACGATGTTCCCATGATGGTCTCTATAGGGATCGGTTCGGGATGTATACGCCTTGGAGGCTTGTTTCACCTTTTTGTAGAACTTTCGAACCTCGTTCCTGTTGTGACATCCCTCTATTTCCTCGATCGCTCGAGTTACGTATCCCACACTCCACGTACAGCTATTTTTATATCATATCATTCAATATTTTATTTCTACCTTGCACTTTGCATTGTACAGGGTGCGCCAGAGAAACTTACTTATTTGAAAAAATTCCCGCGCGGTGATTTGGGCGGGTAGAGGGGCAAGAGGGGGCGCATCTGGAGGGGGAAGTTCCCAAGTTTGTTTCTCCCTCCAGTCAGTTGCCATCATGCTCTGGTCTAGAGAGCAGCGGGCCTTCGCAGTTGAGAGCTTCTTTTCTAACGGTCGCTCACTTGTTGCTACGCAACGTGCCTTCCGCGCTCGCTTTGAAATTCCTCCTCACAGACTCGTTCCTGGCCGTAATTCGATTCTGTCGTGGGTTAACTCATTTCGGGAGTGTGGAAGTGTCGCTTAACCCAGAAACGGACTTCAACGGACCATCAGAACTCCGGAAAATATCGAAAGAGTGAGTCAGTCAGTCATAGCTGTAGCTAGGATTTTGTTTCAGGGGGGGTTAAGATAAATGATAATTTTCTTCAACATTCTTGAAGTACGGCTAAAGAACGATTCTCTATACTTGAGAGCACGTCCAAAATTAGACTCGATGATGGCCATTTCTAGAAGCGCGAGTAATACGGGCGAATTGTTTAAGGGAAGGAATTCAACTGGCTATTTGACTTGAGCACTTATCGTAAAAATAACGATAGAACCGAAAGACACACGACACGTTACGACGGTGGTCTAACGAGGTGAATGAGTTGGTTATGTCTCTGTAACCAATCAGTCTTAGGGCTCTTTTTTGTATACCGTCCAAGAGGCTTAAGTATTTAACTGGAGCACCATCCCATAGATGGGAATTGTACTCAAGCTTTGGACGGATATAAGTCTTGTAAATAATAGCCAGATCAGACGGGGAGAAAAATTTCTTGCACTGTCTTCAGAAACCCAAACATTTTGCGGCATTTTTGGCGACATCGCATATGTGATCGTTCCACAAAAGGTGGTCAGTGATGCACATACCGAGAATCTCGAGATGTGCGGTCTCATTGATGCAAGTGCCACTCATGGACAGTGGCAGGGGAGGTATATCTCGCTTTAACGATACAAGACAGCATTGAGTTTTCGAAGCATTAAATTCTGCGCGATTTTGTATTCTCCATTGTACAATGCTGTTGAAGTCAGTGTTTAATGAGCTAATCATATTTTGCCGTTGCAGTTCCACATCCAAAGAGGAGGGATGTGAAGAGCTAACAACTGTAGTTTTTTTACTGTCCACGAGCGTAGCGACCGAAGAAGAAGAAAAATTCTTCATATTTTTTACAAAAGACCAAAAATTCTTACTGCCCTTGGGACATTGCAGTATTTTTTGCCTTAATTTTTGGTCATGTAACGATTTATGTAAAAGAAATATGGTTATCTATGCTTGTAGGTAACTAGATGGCGAGAGTAGTAAATGATATCTTGATTATGCAAAACCGAATAAATATACAAAGGTTTCTGGAAGAAAATAGAAAAATACCCTTAAGCTTCAATGGAAAAGTTATAAATTCAGTGTTAGCAAGACAAAAAAAAAATCATTTAAATATTAATCAATAGTTATTTGATTTTGCTTTACAAAATTATTTCGGGGAGGGTTAAACCCCGTAACCCTCCCCCTAAATACGGCTATGCAGTCAGTTGTGCGTTCTCCCCGGCGGCGTTCGGCTCGCAAACACGCAGCTGCTATGGGAATTTCTGACACCACTGTTCGACGAATTCTCCATAAAGACCTTCAATTTCATCCCTATAAATTGGCTGTTGTGCAAGAATTAACTGAACGCGATTTTGTTGCCCGTCAAAATGCATGTGAAATGCTGATTGACAACCTGCCTTAAGAGGCGATCTCCAATGGCCGGCACGCTCTCCAGATTTGACTCCATGCGATTCTTTTCATGGGGTTATTTGAAATCCCTGGTTTATGTCGATCGTCCACGGACCATAGCACACCTCAAGAACAACATTCGCGACGCCATTGCCAACATACCGATTGATATGCTGCAAAGAGTGGATACGAATTTCAAAAATCGACTTCATCAGTGTATGTGCAATGGGGGTCGCCATTTATCCGATGTCATTTTTAAGACTGCATAAAAAAAAAATTGGGATATTGTATTCTCAAATAAACAAAAAATTTAAAACAATAACTAAGGTACTTTTTTTTTATTGACCTTTCAAATAAGTAAGTTTCTCTGGCGCACCCTGTATTTCATTTTTTTGTAATCTGAATTATATTTTTGCAATTCGCACCAAATATCATTTTTTGTAATTCCATTTGTAACTTAATCCTTCTAAAATTTTCCCACACAAAATGTTATTATACTATACTTCGTGATTAGCGTCAGTGGAATCAACATATTATCCCACTATCCCCTATAACAAATAGATTAGATTCCTGTGATTGGGAGAATCCATATTTGTCTACATTTTTAAGCTGGATATACACAGACCAAATGCTTGTCAAGCACGTGCAATTGTATTTGTGACAAAAATCACACATATGCTTGAAGCAAAATCAAAAACGTATACACCCGTTCACTGGCAGTCAATGTATAGTAAAAGCCAATGGCGTCGCTATAGACGTCGCGACGTCTAGCGGAATGTTGAGAAAGTATTAGTGAAAACACCAATCATTTTACAACCCTGACCTGCTTACAGGTAAATTACTTTTGACAGCTTGGTTTCCTATCTCCTTTTATCTCTGATCAAACTGCTCCTCTCATCACATGTGATAAACGGGGAACACCAGTTTAATTTTTCATTGCCTTGCTGCTTGTTCAAAAATCAAAAATGCCTTAAAAGGTTACAGTGTTCATTTATTTACTCTCTTGTGCTTGTGCTTGCTTGCAGTTTATGTTATTTCGAAACATCGAATCAAAAGAACTAAAGAAAGAACAAAAAAGTGCAGTGCATTCATAGATCATAGAACAGAAATACATTTTTCCTTAGAATTGAAAGATAAACGTTCAAGTAATATTTATGTAAGTTCCATACATTTCTGGCCATTGTTTATTTCTTCTCATTTGAGTTTTTCTTAGGATGGAACCAATAGAATCTTCGACTTCGACTGAAACTGAGACAATCTGCCTGTCCGATAACATTGCTAGAGTTATCTTCGAACAAATCTCGGTCTTCTACCGAGAAAATGAATTCTTTGACACCGTCATCATGGCTGGAAACAAAGGCGATAAGGACCACTTAAGTATTTCAGCGCACCGAATGGTCCTTAGTGCATTGAGTCAATATTTCCGTGAAGCATACCGAGATGCTCAGACGGTCTTGATGAAAAACGTTTTGGAGTTTCCAGAAATCGATCCTCAAATACTGAAATCGATAGTCGATTTTATGCATTCAGGAACAATTGAATTGAATGTCGATACCGTCGAAGGAATCTTATCTGCTGCGATATTTCTTAAGATCAAAATACTAATTGAATGCTGCTGTGAGTTCATTGAAAACAACATTCATCCCAGCAACTGTATGCTGTTTTTTCGAGTATCGCGTCCATGGCCAGAGGAGCGCAGCTTGTGTAGTTTAAAAGAGAAATCCATAGAGTTAATTTATTTGAACTTTGATGAATTGTCAAAGGAAGATGAGTTTCTAATGCTGACCGAAAGAGAAATCAAAGACTTGCTTTCTTACGAGAGTCGGCATAGTGATGTTGAAGAAACAGTGTTCATGTCTACTCTTGCATGGATTAATTATGATAAGTCAAATCGGGAACATTTGATTGTGGAACTATTAGAAATGATTCACTATCAGTTTCTGTCCTTGACGTTCATAACAGACAACATGTCAGTTTGCAATAGCGTCGAAAGCTTCAAACTTTTATCGGGTTGGTTAAAATATCATGTGACGCCAGAAACTCGATCAGCCGATCAGAAACATCTTGAGGTCTCAATGAAAAACCAATTGCAATGCCCAGAATTGGATCCTCAAACACTAAAATTGGTAAATGATTTCTTGAACTCTGGCTCAATTGAATTGAACATCGAGAACGTTGAAAGAATCTTTGCAGTTTTTCGAAAACATAAACATTTGATTGGAGTTTGTTGCGAATTCGTTCAAAAACACATTAATACGAGCAACTACATGTCTTGGTTTCGACTGTCGACAGAGCTTAGTCTATCACAAATTAAAGAAAAGTCCATGGATGTCATTTACATGAACTTCGAGCAAATGTCGAAGGATGAAGAATTTTTAATGTTGACTGAGATGGAAATTAAGAGCCTGCTATCTTACGAAAATCCATATACTGACTTTGAGGAAGAAGTTTTCAAGGCTGTTGTGGCGTGGGTCAATTATGACAAACCAAATCGGGAACATTTGACTGGGGATCTGTTGAGAATGATTCGTTTTCAATACCTCTCTACCGAATTCAAAGCTGATAACAATTCGCTCATCACCGATTGGCTCAAATGTAATTCATTACCAGAAACAACTGATCAAGAGAATATGTTTTTCAAGTCAAGGTTTGGAGGCTTATTATTTGTGGAAGTGGATATCGAGGAATCAAACACGATAGCAATTCATATGTATGACCGCAAGACACATGCATGGGATACAAAGATTCAAATTCCTTTCAAAAAATATATACGTGCTTTCTCGACACTTGTGATCAATAATAAATTATTTTTAGTTGGAGGTATGGACGGGGACTGTCGTGTAAGGGATGATATTGTGTGTTTTGACTTGTACACTCTCAAATGGATTTCCATATCTCACATGCATAAAAAGCGATATTCTTGTGAACTGTCTGAATTAGATGGACAATTGTGTATTTACGGTGGATATAACGATCAAACAAAATTTGTAAACGAAATTGACTTGTACAATCCTACAACTGGTGAAATAATTGAATTATTTCCACCATACCATAATCCCTATAGCAAAATGTCTACTTGTAAAGGAGTATTATATCTTATTGATCTATTCGAAGGAGTCTTGCAATTCTATGATTCCAGCACTCAAAATTGGACTCGGATACAAATTCAAGGACAACCAATCAAGTCCCGTGGCTTTGTCGCCGACGAAAAATATCTTTATTTTCCTAATAGATGTTCGGATAAAGGTGTTATACGCTACGATTTAGAAAAAAAATCATGGAGCGGTGATTTTGAAGACAACATATCTCATTACATAAGAGCGATGATGGTAAACAATAAAATTGTAATTTTTAATATTCCTGATGATAGTAAGACGATATTTGAAGAGTACGATCTAAATACTAAGACATGGAGAAAATTGAAGGATCTTTTAAGTATAACTGATATCATGTACAACTGTTGCAGTATAGGTTCTTACACTGCTTGACCACTTACGTTTAGTTTTTGTTTTAAAAATTAATAAATTTTATTCCAAACATTGTTGAATTCGTATGCAAGATCTGTAAACAGTGGTTTCTTTTCATTACTTATTTACTTATGGTGGCGCTACAGTCCAGGTCGGACCAAGAGCTCATCCAACAAGCGTCTCCAGCAAGCTCGGTCCCTAGCCAGCTGTCTCCAGTTTCGCACGCTAAGTTGGTTCAGGTCCTCTACCATCTGTGTACTCTACCTGAGTCGCGGTCTTCCTCATCTGCAACGTCCTTCTGGATTGGATTCGAAGACTACGAGCTGGAGCATTATTTTCCATTCGCTCTACATGACCCAGCCATCTTAACTTTTCTGGCTAGGTCAGTGTCGCTATACAGCTCCTACAGTTCTTGGTTGAATCTTTGTTTCCATTCTCCATTTATGCATATAGGACCAAAAATAACTCGAAGAATTTTTTTCTCAAAGCAGCCCAAAGCGTTTGCATCGGATGTTGTCATGGTCCATGTCTCTGCACCATGCATTAGGACCGGGATGATGAGGGTTTTGTACAGTGACACTTAAGTTGCTCTAGAGAGGACTGTACTACTCAATTGCCTTTTAAGGCCAAAGAACATTGATTGTCAAGAGTGATCCTTCGTTTGATTTCAGCGCTGCACAGTGGCCCGTTTAGGCGAGAAACGTGGCAAAAATAATTTTTCGCGTGATTTTATTTTGAAAAAGTAAAAATCACATTTTGTTTAGAATTGTTTAAAGTGTAAGAATCCAAAAACAAAAAAATATAAGATGAACGGTTTGGCTTGAGGAGCCGATCAAAGTCAGAAAAAATTTGTTTTTTGTTTTTTGTTGCACTTCGAACAACTTGAATATTAGAAAAACGGTGCAAGTAAATCCATTTTTTTTTTTTGAAAAGTTTGACATTATTTTAATCAAATTTTGGAAAAAAAACTGCATATCTTTTTTTTTAATGAAAAAAAAAATCACTTTGTACACCTATTTTTGAATTTTAACTTGGCTCATATAAAAAACGTCAAAACCCGTCAAACCAAACTAAGTGAGGGATGAATGCCCACATATTCCTTAACATGTCCTCAAAAACTCAGCTGCGTAAAGTTGCATAAAGCCGAGTTATGGCAATTTAATTGGTTCAAGTCAGTGATTATTCATTTTTTTTAGTTTTTTTTCATATGAAAAGAATATAATTAATCTTTTTGTCGCAACCTTTATTTTGGATTTGCATGACTTAATTTAGGTATTTAAACAAGTGCAATGAGTGGAATAGCTAAACAAAATTTTATGGTTTGGGGATTACCTATTTCTAAAAAAATAATAAAAAAAAAAACAATGATGATTCCTGCCATTACTTTTTTCTATAAGATTTGTTGTGCACAGGTATTTATTTTTGACAGATTACTGTTTTTGGATCATCTCTTATCGACACTAGATGGCTACCACCCTCCTTTAGAACTAATTTTCTCCTACTCTAACAACATGCTCATGAATGATTGTGAAGAATCATTCACTTTTAACTTCCGCAATTGTGATTTTGAGTCGCTAAATACACTCTTAAATGAAATTAATTTTAATCAATTTTTAAGCCCAACCACTCCCGTAGACATTGCAATTTCCTTCTTTTACACTTCAATTTTCAATTGTATCATGCAATGTTGTCCTATCACTAGAAAGAAAAACTGTTCATATTCTCCTCCTTGGTACTCCAAGGAACTTCGCTCACTCCGTAACCGGAGAAACAAACTCTGGAATACCTACTTGAAATCAATGAGTCCACTTGATTTTTCACAATACCAACAAGCTTCTTCCGAATTTTCTGTAATTTGCGAATCATCATATCAGGAATATCTGGGAAGAATGCAATCGTCCTTAACTTCAGATCCCAAACGGTTTTATCAATTCATTAATGCTAAAAAGAAATCTGACAACTTCCCTCCCTCTCTCAAATATGATAACATTTCTTCCGATGATCCCAAAATGATAGCCAATCTTTTTGCAAATTTTTTTTGCCAGTCCTATAAAGAATACAATGAAACTCCAGACTCTGAATTTTTTAAATACCTACCAAATTTTTCGGGCTCCTCGCTCCCATCCCTCAACATATGCGATTCCTCAGTTATTGATAAGATGAACTCACTCAAGGATGATTTTTCTCCTGGTCCCGACGGAATTCCCGCCATACTTCTAAAAAAATGTGTCTCTCACCTCAATAGCCCTCTAGCATCTCTTTTTCGTCTATCTCTATCTCAAGCTATTTTTCCTTCCGCTTGGAAAGACTCCTACATCTTCCCCATCCACAAAAAAGGTTGTAAGAACGATATTTCTAACTATCGCCCAATAGCCAAGCTTTCTGCCATCCCCAAACTTTTCGAATCCATAATCTATGACTCGATTTTCTTTCATGTTAAATCTATGATTAGTCCCCATCAGCACGGTTTCATCAAAGGAAGGTCCACTACAACGAATTTAACCCAATTTGTGTCTGAGTCCCTTAATGATATGGAAAAAGGTTACGAGGTCGATGTAATAACCACCGACTTCAGCAAAGCATTTGATAAAATTAATCACCAAATAGTTTACTTTAAGCTTGGAACCTTTGGTTTTCCTCCTTCGTTCATCCAATGGGTTAAATCATACTTGGAGGACCGGTTATATCAAGTCCTGTTCAGAAACCATTTATCCAATCCTTTCGTTGCTTCTTCAGGTGTCCCTCAAGGTAGTCACCTTGGCCCTCTTTTTTTCGTCATTGCCATAAATGATGTTGTGAACATTATTACTCACTCAACTGTCCTGATCTACGCCGATGACATAAAGATCATTAAAAAAATTACTTCCGAATCCGACTTCTCGCTGCTTCAAAGTGATCTGAATGTCTTCATTACTTGGTGCAACAAACATTTTCTCGAACTTAACGTCAACAAATGCCAATCCATGACCTTCTCCCACAAACGGTTCCCGTCTTTGCAGCGTTCTTATCATTTTTCCAACGTACCTATACCAATTGTCACCTTCATTCGTGATCTGGGTATAATTTGTGATAAAGAGCTAAACTTCAGATCTCACTACGAGTCAATAATTTCAAAGGCGAATTCAGCTCTAGGTTTTATTAAAAGGTGGTCAAAAGAATTTAATGACCCTTATGTGACAAAGGCTTTGTTCACAACATTTGTTAGACCTATTCTAGAATACGGCAGCATAGTATGGTCTCCTTACCATAAAACCCATTCCCTACGAATTGAGGCTGTTCAAAAAAGGTTCCTTCGGTTCTCGTTATGCAACCTCCCCTGGAACAATCCCCTCATCTTACCTCCTTACGAACACCGTCTGCATATTATCCAACTCACGTCTTTGGAAAAACGCCGAGAAATTGCGGAGATTATTTTTATCCATCAATCAGCTACAGGAGCTATTGACGACAGCCAATCCCTTCTCAATATGCTCTCATTTAACACCAATCCGCGCAATCTGAGAACTGTCCCCCTCTTTCAGCTTTCTACTCACACGACCAATTACGCCCATTTCAATCCCGTTAACAGAATGCTGCGGTCAGCTAATAATATACAACACGTTTTTGACTTCCACACCTCCTCTTCATCCCTACGTATCACCCTATACCGACTTTCCGATTTGTCGTAATTTTTAGTTACACTCCATACCTTGTCCCTCTAATTTTTAAGCCGTAAATGTTCTTTTTGGTTCTTGTTCATTAAAGAACTTTGTGGGGGCCTCTGGCCCTACATGAATGATTAATTGCAAAATCAATAACAAGAACCAAAAAAAAAAAAAAAATAGTTTAAGTGTAGTTGTTTAAGACTAGTTGTTAAGTCAAGCTTGTATTAAGCTAATAATAATACAATAAAATAAAAAAATAAAAATTAAGAATTAGTACATATAAGGGTTACAGGTAGATTACAGG
The DNA here is from genome assembly GCA_943590905.1 of Sphaerophoria taeniata. Classification (NCBI taxonomy): domain Eukaryota; kingdom Metazoa; phylum Arthropoda; class Insecta; order Diptera; family Syrphidae; genus Sphaerophoria; species Sphaerophoria taeniata. Next base: position 5,504,090 of record OX016540.1, read on the forward strand.
TAGCCGAAAAAAAGGATTTTAATTGAAGGGTTATTTATATGGAATTAAATATTTATTCTTATTAGGGTTACAGGTAGTGAAATTAACAGGATTAGGTACGCAAATAATTTTACTATGCAAACTAATCTAAGTACCTATAATTGGAAGCCTCATTGGAAAGACATAAAAAAATGAGGATTAAGTATAGCTGTTGATATAAAAAGAATTATCACCAAAATTAGCTGATCAGTTTAAATATCAAATTCGTAATGGACAGCAGATTGTTTGAAATTTTTCTTGACCATGATGTTAAGAGCCCTAAGGACTTCGTTGCCTCTGTTATGAGACAATTTCACCACACAATATAAGATCCTGCGGACATCATTGCGAAAGCACAATGTACATATTTTACATTACAATGGCAAAAAAGGAGGCAGTTCCCAAAAATTTCGAAATCACGGAAGTATCGGCAAAAGTTAAGCTTCAGGACATCATGGATCATACAGCAAAGAGGTTGTTACAAACCAAAACCGAGAATCAGCTTCTTGAACTACCAACAGATCTTACATTGAGGAGCAAATGGGGTTGCGATGGATCATCTTACCAAAGTGCGTACAAGCAAAAAATTAACTCAACAGGAAATGAATCGGACGAAAACATGTTTATGGCATCAGTTGTTCCACTCAGGTTAAATTGCTCAAATGGTGAAATTTGGAGAAACCCTCGCCCATCATCTTAGCTATAGGATTGCTAAGGAAGGAGAGGATAGCTCTATTGGAATCAAAGAGTTAAAAAAAAATGTGCACGACTCGGTCGTACGAACTTGCTCCTGTATTCCAAATAATAACTCATACAAAAAAAATTTAATTCGTAAATAAAAATTGAAATTGAAATATCAACCTAAAAAAAAGATTTAATCTGAAAAAAAATTATATCATATGATTTCTTAAAAAATTATTGATTTTCCAAATTTTTGTTTTAAAAATCGTCGGAGCGGTTTTTTTTAAAATTAATTTTTTGTATATAAAATTTTTCGAAAATGTCTTAAAATTAATTTGTATTCAAGAATGTATAACTATACATTTTATAAGTAAATTTCAATTTTTAATATTGATCCGTTTTTGAGATACAGAATTTTGAAAAAAAAAGTTTAAAAACATTTTTTAAAAATCCAAAAAATTTTTTGAAATTTTTTTGAATACAAAATATTATTTGGGCAATATACACGTACCTTAAAAAAAAAATTACCCTGATCGGACTTTTATTTTCCGAGAAAATCTGATAACAAAAAAACGGTTCTATGGGCGGTACCGTTTTGAAGCAATACAAAAATTTTTTTCTTGCATAAAATACATCAGAGTTTTAAACAAAAATTTTCAAGGAAGTTTAAGAAAAATCGTAGGAGCCGTTTTTGAGAAAATTGAAACTTTTGGTTTTGTGGCCAAAAAAATCGTATGGTGGCTACCCTAAATTTTGATCTTAAAAAAAAAATCAAAAAAACGACCCACGCGAATTCGCTCAAACCCTTAATTTTCAAGTTTCAAGTCAATCGGACCAGAGGTTAAGGCTGTAGATGCGTTTACAGACAGACAGACAGACAGACGGACGGAATCGCCGGACCCACTTTTTTCGACTTCTCTATCATCGTAATGCCATATCTCATTATTACCTCAGATTTTTTTTTTTTACGAATTCAAAACTTGCCATATATTCTATATGTCGCAAGTAAAAAGAGGAAGCAGGATATTCAAAAGCGTTTCCATGAAGAACTTGGACTTGATGTGGATAAACCTAAGCCTGGGTTTGGAAATACCAATGATGGTAATACTTCCAGGCGATTCTTTGAACAACCGGATGCAGCTGCCCGAATAACTGGGGTCAATGAAGAAATTATTAAAAGGCTTCAAATAATACTTAGCTTCTGTTTCACAATATACAAGTAAAGTTCTGATTAGTTAACTAGCACTTAAATTAGCTGCCAGTTAAATTCTCCTGTTAGTGAGTTTTACGTTTCACATTCATCCTTCTGATAAATTTATGTTCTGGGTAACTAATTGCCAGTTATTCCAATTTTCCACTTGGAAAGATTTTGACAAACTGTAGGTTCTTGGCTTTGCTGAATGGAATATGGGAAATATTAGTGAACAAAATGAATTTGTATGGAATTACTATGACAACGACAAAGCCAGAAAAAAAATAAACAAATATTAAAAGGATATTTGTTGTTGTTTCGGAAATTGCTTCAGGTAAATTCCTATAGGTTTTGCTCTCAACTTATCACAGGTCAGAACCACTATTAACTTTTGTGGGCGCTCGCAAATCAGAACTTATATACGGCAATTAATAGGTTTACGACCTAATTGCGTTAGAATAGATAGATACCAGCCTTTGAAAGTTATAATTCTTTGATTGACTTGTCGTGATTGTTGGCCATACATACCTATTATCAATCAGTATACTGTCGAGAAAAAGTTAATACAGTAAAATTTGGGGAGTATACAAGAGAAACAAAAGTGTTATTAACGCCCGATTTCTTGACAAAGTTCTAGCCCTTAAAACTCGGTTTAGTGAAATTTTTAGAACTCATTTGAGTTCTAAGTCATTTCTTCACCAAGTTCTAACGCCTTAGAACTTCGATTTAGAACTTTGTTATAGTTAGAACTTCGATAAAATTAGACCCTCGAATTCGGGGGTTTAGTGCCTTAGAAATTCGATTTATTAGAATTTCGTTTTTTTCAACGAATTTGCTGATTTCATATTGGACAACGACCGTTCGTTGGGAAAAATTGGTATTTACTTTGTAGCATTTGTGGGTAATGAATTATTGTTGGTGTTGTCAGACGACCGCTGCACCGTTGTTTCGGTGGACAAAGCTGTAGACACATGAGCTGTCGGTGGAAAATTGACGGTTTGAGACGGCGTCATTAGGGTTGTAGCTTTTTTTTTTTAACCAGAGAGCATGGGATATGGGAAACGTCGAAATCTGGTGGCATTGCATCAGAATCAAATGATGCTAATCTTGTTGGCAAATGGTTAGTGAAGTATACTTCGGCGATGACGACAGCTTAACGAAAGCCAAAGCCTAAGTGTAAGCCACTTATCATTAACAATTCTCTGAGTGCATGTGATGCACAATTAAAGGCCGATCATATATTCAGTTAGGGGACCACTCGTCCCGATTGGGGTACTCAAGAGGAAGATATACCTTAAATTAAAAGAGAAAATCAATAACTCCTAGAAATCCAGGGACGATTGCGTAATCTCTAGAAGTTTATGGCCTAACACAAATGAAAAGGAAACTCTGTATATTCTATCGCTGAGTAAAAGGAACATTAAAATCCTGATAGGTGTACTAACGGGACATTGCGCCATCCATTGGCGAAGTACTTTTTTTTGACAGTTTATGGGATATCGGCACGAGTAGGATTCGATTCTGCGTAACAGCTTGCAGCCAACACACAAACTAATTGCGTTTTCAACTGGCAATCTGGAATCTGAAAAAAGCATTCTGGTTTTAAAATCACAACTGTCACTTTGAGCGCATTCAGAATGCTTTTTTTCACTTCCAGATTGCCAATTAAAAACGCCATAACACGCCACGGACATCACCAAAATAAACATACATAGCTACACCGTACACACATATGTACAAACACAAACAAAAAATTAGCGCAACTTCAAAAATTATATTATTTATTTTGTTTTGAATTGAATTGATTTGAAAGAAAAATCTGTCAAAAATTGTGGCCGGGTGACTCAAAAATTTAAAAAACATGCTAGAACTAGGTTCTAAAAATGACAAGTTCTAAGCGCTTAGAACTCAGTTATGATTTTAGATCGAGTTCTAGAGAAGTGAAGAAATGCCCGAGTTCCAAATTTTCTAAAAACCAAGTTCTAACGTTAAACCGAGATTTACTAGATCGAGTTTTAAGGGAACTTTAAAACTTTGTGAAGAAATTGGGCGTAAGACAACTTTATCCAGAAAAACAACTCACCCCTACTCTTCATAAAATTTTGGTTCATAGTCAAAATATTATGGAGTATCAGTCACTTCCACTTAGGGAATTATCAGAAGAAGCTCAGGAATGCAAAAATAAGGACTACAAAAGATACAGGTATCAAAATACATGCAAGGTTTCAAGAATTCGGCAAAATGAAGACCTGTTTCCTATGGTAGCAATCTCATCAGATCCACTTATTTCTTCCCAAAGTCATGCTAGAAATCAAAAAGAACTGAAAGCACACTACTCCCCAGAAATGTTAGATCTATTAGATTCAACATTAAATTTAGCAGATAGTTTTCAAGAAATAATATAAGTAAATTATTAAGATTAAAACAAGATAAAAATCTAACGTTTATGCTTTACTTTTTTCCATATTCGTACCTTTAAAACACTTTTTTCTAATTTGAGGGTTGTTTTTTTCATTGAAATATTGAAATTATGGTAATTTTCAGTTAAATTGAAACACCCTGTTTGATTTTGAATGTAAATATTGATGGTTTGATTGGTTGCATATCAAAAATTATAAAACTTAAAAACTTTAACTTAAAAAAAAAAATTTTTTTGCTTTTATGACTATTCAAGTGTTATTTTTTTTCTTTTTCCTGCTATACCAAAACTAATTGTTCTCTAATCATTCACAAAAACAAATTTTTCGCCATTATAGATAAATTTTTAACAATTTTTATGACATTGAAAAAACTTCCAACTTTGGGACTTAATTCTGAAACACCCTGTGAACATATTTTGTTGAAATTTTCACGAAACATAGCTTTGGAAATTCCCTGCTAAATAAAAAAATAAAATTGAAGCGATATCTTTTTTCGTTTAGGAGCTATGATTTTTGTGAAAACGGGCCACTGTGGGTCGTACGAAGTGATCCGCTTATACTTAGGCATGCTAGCGTTTCACTTTACTAAGCTTATCGCAGTTAGTTTTTACGTCCAAGGCAGTCCACCATACTGACACACCATAGAGAAGAATCGGTATAATTACCGATGTGTATAGCCAGTGAGTGATTCTGGGTTGCAACTTGCAAACCCCATTTGCTACCAATGGCTTTCTTGCAGGTGAAAAGAGCTTAAATCGTTTGCTTGGGTCGTCATCATTAATTCCGTGCGTATCCGAGGCTTGTTGGTGTTTCGGAACTAAAACTTTTTCTACGTAGTCGGAAAGTCACCCCGATGTACAACCCCCAACCTGGAGTACCAGGTACTTGATGTGACTCCAAGTACAAGAGCCGGAAAAACCTTTTCTTTTACGGCCTGGGCTTCAAATAAGTCGAAGTAGCCCGTAAAGGTGTTCACCAAGTAGTTCGACCTAACTGGAACTGAAGACGCCACCGTTGATTCTAAAAAAGAAATTCATCCGCTGCCGTCCCTCGTTGGGAGTGCCTTGGTGGCAACACTTCTTCCTTGTGGGGTAATTACTAGTAACAGCCTACTCCGCTTCGACCTGTCGACCATGGGAGGCCCTTCTGCGAAAACAAGTTTCACGATCGCAAAGCTCTAAGCATCGTAGTAGAAGTTAACGTAAGCCGCTCCGCCACGTCAAGGTTTACCCCAGGGCATCATGCAACATGAAAAGTCGAGATTTGTTCTTAATCTACTACGTGATTAGCGTCAGTGGAATCAACATTTTATCCCACTATCCCCTATAACTATAACAAATAGATTAGATTCCTGTGATTGGGAAAATCTATATTTGTCTACAGTTTTAATCTGGATATAAACAGATCAAATGCCTGTCAAGCACGTGCAATTGTATTTGTGAAAAAAATCACACATATGCTTGAAGCAAAATAAAACACGTATACACCCGTTCACTGGCACCAATGTATAGTAAGCCAATGGCGTCGCGACGTCTAGCGGAATGTTGAGAAAGTATTATGGCCTTTTCCAAAATAGACAAGGAGTGCTTACCCATCACTCCAGGGAGTGAAATCGTCACTCCCTACTTTTTCTTGGAGTGAAGGAGTGATTAACACAATACATGAAACTAAACGTCAAAACACTCCCTTTCCCAAAATGAATTCCAAATTCGTTGACAGGGAGTACACTCCCAAAAGCAGTTTTGGAAAAGGCCATTAGTGAAAACACCAATCATTTTACAACCCTGACCTGCTTACAGGTAAATTACTTTTGACAGCTGGGTTTCCTATCTCCTTTTATCTCTGATCAAACTGCTCCTCTCATCAGATTTGATAATTTTTCATTGCCTTGCTGCTTGTTCAAAAATCAAAAATTCCTTAAAAGGTTACAGTGTTCATTTTTTTACTCCCTTGTGCTTGTGCTTGCTTGCAGTTTATGTTATTTCGAAGCATCGAATAAAAAAAACTAAAGAAAGAACAAAAAAGTGCAGTGCATTCATAGATCATAGAACAGAAATACATTTTTCCTAAGAATTTAAAGATAAACGTTCAAGTAATATTTATGTAAGTTCCATACATTTCTGGCCATTGCTTATTTCTTCTCATTTGAGTTTTTTTTTTTTTTTTAGGATGGAATCAATAGAATCGTCGACGAAAAATATTTCCCCCATCACTGAAACTGAGACAATCTGCCTGTCCGATAACATTGCTAGAGTTATCTTCGAACAAATCTCGATCTTCTACCGAGAAAATGAATTCTTTGACATCGTCATCATGGCTGGAAACAAAGGCGATAAGGACCACTTAAGTATTTCAGCGCACCGAATGGTCCTTAGTGCATTGAGTCAATATTTCCGTGAAGCATACCGAGATGCTCAGACGGTCTTGATGAAAAACGTTTTGGAGTTTCCACAAATCGATCCTCAAATACTGAAATCGATAGTCGATTTTATGTATTCAGGAACAATTGAATTGAATGTCGATACCGTCGAAGGAATCTTGTCTGCTGCGATATTTCTTAAGATCAAAATACTAATTCAGTGTTGCTGTGAGTTCATTGAAAGCAACATTAATCCTAGCAACTGTATGTTCTTTTTTCGAGTATCGCGTCCATGGCCAGAGGAGCGCAGCTTGTGTAGGTTAAAAGAAACGTGTATGCACTTCATTTATTTGAACTTTGATGAGTTGTCGCAGGAAGACGCATTTCTAATGCTGACCGAAAGGGAAATCAAAGACTTGCTTTCTTACGAGAGTCGGCACAGTGATGTCGAAGAAACAGTGTTCATGTCTACTCTTGCATGGATTGATCATGATAAACAAAATCGGGAACACTTGATTCTGGAACTATTACAAATGATTCACTATCAGTTTCTGTCCATAAAGTTCATAACGGACAACATGTCAGTTTGCAATAGCGTCGAAAGCTTCAAACTTTTATCGGGTTGGTTGAAATATTATGTGTCACCAGAAACTCGATCAGCCGATCAGAAACATCTTGAGGTCTCAACGAAAAACCAATTGCAATGCCCAGAATTGGATCCTCAAACCCAAAAATTGTTAAATGATATCTGGAACTCTGGCTCAATTGAATTGAACATCGAGAACGTTGAAAGAATCTTACGTGCTGCAGTTTTTCGAAAACATAAACATTTGATTGGAGTTTGTTGCGAATTCGTTCAAAAACACATTAACACGAGCAACTACATGTCCTGGTTTCGACTGTCGACAGAGCTCAGTCTATCACAAATTAAAGAGAAGTCCATGGATGTCATTTACATGAACTTCGAGGAATTGTGGAAAGATGAAGAATTTTTAATGTTGACTGAGATGGAAATTAAGAGCCTGCTATCTTACGAAAATCCATATACTGACTTTGAGGAAGAGGTTTTCAAGGCTGTTGTGGCGTGGGTCAATTATGACAAACCAAATCGAGAACATTTGACTGCGGATCTGTTGAGAATGATTCGTTTTCAATACCTCTCTACCAAATTCAAAGCTGATAACGATTCGCTCATCACCGATTGGCTCAAATGTAATCCATTACCAGAAACAACCGATCAAGAGAATATGTTTTTCAAGTCAAGGTTTGGAGCTTTATTATTTGTCAATATCGAGGAATCAAACATGATAGCAATTTATATGTATGACCGCAAGACAGATGCATGGGATACAAAGATTCAAATTTCTTTAAAAAAAAAACATATATTGCTTTTCGACACTTGTGATCAATAATAAATTATTTGTAGTTGGAGGTTATGACGAGGACTATCGTGTAAGGGATGATATTGAGTGTTTTGACTTGTACACCCTCAAATGGATTTCCAGATCTCATATGAATAAAAAGCAACGTTTTTGTGAACTGTCTGAATTAAATGGACAATTGTGTATTTACGGTGGCTATTCTTACTTTGGTATCGAATTTAACAACAAAATTGAATTGTACAATCCTACGACTGGTGAAATAATTGAATTATATCCACCATACTGTAGTGAATGTAACCAAATGTCTACTTGTAAAGGAGTATTATATCTTATTCATCTAAAGGAAGGAGTCTTGCAATTCTATGATTCCCGCACTCAAAATTGGACTCGGATACAAATTCGAGAACAATCAGTTTACTTTCATCCCTCTGTGAGCTTTGTCGCCGATGAAAAATATCTTTATTTCCCTGATGGATATTCGGACAAAGGTGTTCAACGCTACGATTTAGAAAAACAATCGTGGAACGGTGATTTTGAAGTAAACCAAACTCGTTGCATAAGAACGATGATGGTAAACAATAAAATTGTAATTTTTAGAGAACCTTTTGATAGTAAAACGATGATATTTGAAGAGTACGATCCAAATACCAACACATTTAGAAAACTGAAGGATCTTTTATTTATAAATGATACCCTTTCTTGCAGTATAGGTTCTTACACTGCTTGACCGGGTTTAATTTTTGTTTTAAAAATTAATAAATTTTATTTCAAACATTGTTAAATTCGTATGCAAGATCTGTAAACATTGTTTCAAATAAATTGGTTTCTTTTCATTACTTACTTACTTACTTATGGTGGCGTCTTCAGCAAGTTCGGTCCCTAGCTAGCTGTCTCCAGTTTCGCACGCTAAGTTGGTTCAGGTCCTCTACCACCTGTGCACTCTACCTGAGTCGCAGTCTTCCTTTTGTGCGACGTCCTTACGGATTGGATTCGAAGACTACGAGCCGGAGCATTATTTTCCATTTGCTCTACATGACCCAACCATCTTAACTTTTCTGGCTAGGTCAGTGTCGCGGCCTTTGGTTAATACCAAATAACAATTGACTTGGTGTATTTTGAGTAGCGCGATGTATAGTGTTATTTAGTCCGAATTCTATTTGTGTTAAAGTAACAACCCAATCTGAGTGCTCGATTGGTTCCGAAAGCTTAGCAAGCATACCAGTTAATACCCTATTGACTCGCTATACTTGACCATTGGCCTGTGGCGAATGAACTGCCACCTTAACATGATCTATATTCTGGTCTTTAACGAATGAACTAAACTCTAGTGATGTGAAACAGGTTCCCCTATCAGTAATTACTCTTGATGGCCTACTGTTATACTCAAAATATTTTCTTAGTGCTGCACATTGCACATACTTCTTTTGAGCTTGTAGATACAACTGGGTATAATTTAGTGAACTTTGTAAATGCATCTATTACCACTAATATATGTTTTCTCTTTGACTTTATTGAAGGGAGAGGACCAAGATGATCCAAGCACAGATAATAAATTTATACAGATGTCTCATCCCTGCAGAAAAAAATGAAACATATTTTGCTCTTAACAGACAACGCCTTAACAGACAAGGAGCTTTTTGAAGCTTTTTTCCTTGCCTAAGTATTCATTTATGGGCAATGAGGCGAGCGAAAATAGATTTTTAATGCATTAAGTGAATGCGTTAAAGCTTTTGGAAAAAGCTATTTTTTTTGGTAGCTTTCAGTTTCATATATCATTTCTCGCCATAAGGGTGAGACATCTGTATAAATTTATTATCTGTGATCCAAGTGTATTGTATGGAATGGGATGGGCTCCTTAGGGATATTGAACAAATTGCGTATATTAGATCGAACTGGTGCTGAGTGCATTATGCAACGGATACAATTTTTAATGTATTTTTCAACTTTTTCTTGAACATTCGGAAACCAATAGTGACGGCCAATTTGATCAGAGCTTTTTGTTACACCTAAATGCCCAATTTTCTCATGGATCATTCTTATAACATTAGTTTCCATTTCAGATGGGACATAGAATCGAAGTTTACCGTTTTTATTTTTTTTTGAAGACAATACCATCCTGAACTAAAAACGAATTATTATCTTTTAAATATAGTTTGTTTTTCAATTCCAAAATCTTTACATCTCGATTTTGGGCTGCTCTGAGTTGAAAATCAACATCATCAGAGTCAATAACAGATACAACATTACATCTGCTTAAAGCATCAACATGATTCATATTGGCACCACTACGATGTTTGACCTTATAGTCATAATCCTCCAGCTCTAAAGCCCATCGAGCAATTCTATGATTAACATTCTTTTTGCTCAGTGTCATTGTTAAAGAACTGCAATCAGTTACGATTGTAAAAGGAATACCTTGCAAATAAACACGGAACCAACGTAAAGCTGAAATTATGGCTAGGGTTTCCAATTCAAAGCTATGGTATTTTGCCTCTTGTTCAGTGGTGCTTTTAGAGAAGAATGCTACCGGATGTAATTTATCATCTTCTTGTCGTTGGAGTAGAACTGCACCATACCCTAATGAACTTGCATCGCAATGCAGTTCCGTTTCTTTTCTTGGACTATAGATTGCCAATACAGGTGGAGATGTTAATCGTTCCTTTAAAGTCTGAAAAACATCTTCGCATTCGGAAGTAAATCTAAAAGGAGTTTCAGCTTTTAATAAATTATAAAGAGGTCTTGCTATTCTTGAAAAGGATTCAACAAACCTGCGAAAGTATGAACAAAGTCCTAAAAATGAATGCAATTTTTTTCTGTCTTTAGGCACAGGATATTGAGCAATCGCTCGAATATGGGAATCACTAGGTTGGATGCCATGTTCCGTTACTTTAAACCCTAAGTAGTCAAGTTTCGAATATTCAAAACGACATTTTGATAAGTTGAGCTCCAACCCATTCTTTGCTACACAACATAAAATTTTAGTAAGTATCTCAAAATGTTCAGTAATAGTTTTACTAGCAATTAATATATCGTCTAGGTAAACAACTATATCTCCTCTGTCTATAAATTCGCGAAAAATTTGAATTATGAATCTCTGAAAAACACTGGGCGCATTCTTAAGACCGAAAGGCATTTTAAGAAATTCCCATTGACCGTTCGGGGTTACGAAAGATGTTAATTGTGTTGAGTCTGCTGCTACCTTTACCTGGTAAAACCCACTCTTAAGGTCTAATAAGGTGAAAATTGAAATGTCTAAACTAAGATTTGAATCAATATCTATATAATCTTTTCTATCCCATATAATCTCAAAAGCATGGCAGCCAAAGAAATCACTATCTACCTCAACATTATTATATTCGCTCTTCACATCAAGATCGTCATTAAGCTTAATCCGATCATGATTAAATGTATTTAACTCGTCTTTGAAGCAATCACTAAGTTCTTTAGGTTGTATCTTTAGTTCAGCGGCTAATACGCTGCTTTCAGAAACATCATTTATGTTGTTCTTATAATTACTACACTCTGAAGGTTTGGTTTTTTCATCAGAATAAGTGCACATATTATACAATTGGTTAGAAAGAAAAACTTTATTCGAACAAATTTCATTTTGACACTGCTCAGAAGTTATATTAACTTTATTACAGTTCATGTTAAGTTTTATATTAAAGATTTCAAGGAGATCACGACCAATAAGTAAAGGTATAGGAGTTACTTCATCTGGAATAACCATAAGGGAAACAAGATTTAAATTATCTTTTATGTTAATATAACAATTAATCGTACCGTACGTAAAGAGTTTAATGTTTCCTAATCCTTTAAATCTTGAATACGTTAATGATTCTTGAACGTTAATTTCTTAAGGCAGAATAGACTTTCGTATGAAACTAATCGGACTACCGGTATCCAAAAGAGAACAACAATCAATAAATTTTGTGCACTTATTCTTATTTGTCATAAAGGCGACACTTACCATCTGAACAGCATCCAAACTCTGAGTCAGCTCCTTGGTGTCATCATGTAGGGTATCCCGGTTCACAGCTCCAACTCTGGTCTTCACGATGTTAGGGCAGTTTTTGTAAGTGTGCCCCTCGTCAGCGCATTTGAAACAGGATCCAGCTGGTCGTTGCTCCTTTGGACATTTTGCTGCAATGCACAGTGGGTACCCGCCCATACAACGTGCGGTCAAAAATATAATTCTTGCTTTTTGCCAATAAAAACCTGACGATATGTTTCAAGATTGTTTATTTGAACATAATTATGAGGAAAAAATAACAAAAAATTACATAAATATTGAAATATTGAAAAAAAACTGTGTTTTTATTAGCAATACATACTACTGTTTTCGATAATAGACATTTCTTTTTAGTAGGCTATTTTCATAAATTGGAAATAAGGCGGGTCGGAAATTAATGAAAGACGTTTAAAAGGTCCTCATTTGTTATTACGTGAGACATTTTTCTTGTAAAATTTAATTTTGTCAGCCCTATCGTCGTATCCGTTCGGAGAAACTTACGATCGTAGAAAGGTTCCGATCGTAACATTTATTTTGTTCATGGTATCCGTTTCGTAAAGGAAATACTGACGTGTAATAACGCAAGCCGTTCCGCAAATGTTCCGACAAAATTTAGTTGTCGGAAAAATCGGAGACGCTTAAAATAAAATAATCGCTATGCATCATAAAGCGTTAGTTGAATTTTTGCTTTTCGCCGCATGAAATCGTGATGCGTTACTCTGAGTTTGACATTTCAACGCAAATTTGAATTTTTTTCTGAGGTATGTACGATTTAGCAATCGGAACCCTTTGTACGATACCAAATTCGTATATTTCGTACAAATCGGATAGAATTTTGTTACGATCGGATACGATGATAGGGCTGTGTATATTCATGTTTCTTGACTGTAAGGCTTCTTCACTCAATTTTACACTGAATTTAAAGGATATATGGTCACATTAACTGTTATAACTTCAAAAGGGGAAAAAAGTGGAAAAAAAATCAAAGTTATTTTGAAAGGTTTGACAATATTCTACATTTTAATACCAAATTTTTAGAATGAGCTCGGAGGGAACCCAACTAAATCTCTATTTTACTTTAAAAAAGTCTTTGAAAAATATTTCAAAAACTACATTACGAAGGAGACCCCTTATAAGTACACCTGAATATATTTTACAATAAAATGTATGTTTTTAGAAAGAACAAACCTTCTAGTTTAATATCTATATTTAAGAAAATAATGTAAAACATTTTTCAACACGTGATATCACTACCAAAAGGTCACAACCAAAAAATTGAATTGATAAGCGAGATGTGCATTTCAATATATATTGACTTTGAAGGGCTTATAAGTAATGAAAAAGAAAATTACCATACAATCTTTTTGTTGTTTTTGATTAACGGGAATATCTTTAACATAATTTCATAAAAAAATTTTGGATTTATGACATTCACTTTTTTATTTTTGACCTATGGCGGGACCCACTGTGCAATGTGCCCATACTTTGAGCAATTAATCTCTTGGACTGCTCGTTGTTTGATGCTGAAGTTGAGGGAACCGTATTTCCTCCAGAAGTTGTTGCCCTAGCAACCATAGTCCTCGGAACTCTTCTTTTTTCATATCGTGGCAAGAGGTTTTTGAGCTCTACTATTGTTTTGGCGGCAAAAAGAATAGAAACATTTGCTGGTGAATCCCTCAAACCATCGATAATGAATTCGATCAACTCTGCCTCATCGATTTCAGCATGTGACCCAAGTTCTTGCATACATATGACGTATCGAAGAAGTGGCTCGCCCTGACGACGTACTCTCTCACTCAGTTGACGATAGACTTGCTGTCTGCTCATTTTATGGTCGAATTCTTTGATAAGTGTTTGCTTCAAAGAATCCCAGTTGTCAACGTAGACCGTGCGTAGCAGCATTTTCGCAGTTCCCTGCATGAGACGGCGTGCAGACAAGTACTTGCATCGGTCATCGCATCCCAGCGAGTCGGTCACATCTTCGTAGTCAACTATCCATTTAGTTATGCTGTATGGATCGTCACCGTTGAATGCAGGAACAGCATTTTCGATGTCTGAGAAGTCCACTGCACGCCATGGTGCAACCGAAGATGTTGTGGACGCCTCCATCTGGTCCAATTCTTTCCTCAGCTCAAGGATTTTTTTTCGACGCTCAAGTCTGGCCAGCTCTTGTTCTTCTTCCAAGTCTTGGCCATCAGAAGCTGTATTACTGTGCCTGTTATCAGAAGCGGCCAGTGTTTCAGAAGTATTCTCTCCATTCGGAGATTCAGAAGGTGGAGTTTTCTCGGTTGACTCAGCAGAAGGTGGAGTTTTCTCGGTTAACTCACCAGAAGGTTGTTGGGGTGCCACTGTACTCTCATACAATGCCCGAAGTTGAGCTAGAGAAGCCGTGTCTGGCACATCTACTCCAGCGCCCTGAAGTGCTTCAACCAATTGCGCTTTGTTAAGCTTAGTCATGGCTGGTTTTAAATCTGCAAAAAAAAAGAGGTAATAAACACAATAATTTCTTTTCTTTGGTGTATTACCCCACACCTGACGTTGTGGTATAATATTTCTTTATTGAAAATATAACTTTTAATTCAAGATTACAAAATCTATTTCGACTCACTTCGACTGGCTTGGGCGCGTCAGGAAAATAGAATGCCCGTTAAAATACAAATTCTACGAGAGCGAGCCAAAAAGTAATTCTTTTTTTTTAATTTTTTTAATTCATAATTTAAACATTTTTTTTGGCAGACGGCGCACAGTTGTCCAAAATGACTTATCTCGTTGCAAAAATCATAACTTTTGAACGGATTGAGGTAGCGGTACAATTTTTTTTTTAATTTGAAGGAAATTTCCAGGGCTGTTACACCAATGAATTTCAAGAAAATTATTTCACAGGGTGTTTCGGAATCATCGGCCGAAAACAGATTTTCTCAAAAAACGAAATTTATAGAAAAAAGAATTGAAGTAAAACTTTAAAAATTGTCTTTAGTTTTGCAAATGTTGATAAAAACAAAATGATGGCCCCCTAAGTGTTTATAGGGTGTTCTAAAATAAAATTCATCACAACAGTGGATGCGAAAATTTGGCAAAGAAATTTTTTTTTTTTTGTTTTAAGCGGTCTATAATAATGGTTTATACCTTTTTAAGTGACATATTTTATGTGAAACAGTAAAGGGAAAAAATAAACGGACGAAAAAAAAAATTAAAAAAAAATCAAGTATAATTAAAAACATATAGGTATACATATATTAAAAAAAAAATATACATAAACTATCTTAAACAATAATTATAAATTTTCAGTAAAAAGTTCACTGCCATCATCATCACTTTTAATATTTAACAGCCAAATTAATAAACACAGACTAGCAAAGGACTAACTCTTAGTCTGCGAACTAGTGGAAAATGTTATTAATAAAATAAAATTTCTCTTAAGTGACGTTTACTAATTTAGTCCACCTTGTGGACTGGACTAGCAAAGGACTAAGCAAGAAATATGTCAATCGTGAAAAAAAAAATAATAAGAAATGTCTGTCTGAAAATATATCGTGTCAAATCTGATAGAACTAAAGTAATAAAATCAAAAATTTGTTCTACATATGTGTGTATGTGCTACATACGTATGTCCCAAGGAAAGCAACAAGAATGAGAGAATTGCGCTATATTTCAGAGCATAAAGACGCCAAATGTTCTTTTTTTTTTTTTTTGACTGGGTGAGAATGTGTACATTTGTACATTATATCAATTTTGGACTTTTTGGAAGGAGCTTAATTGTGGCATACAGCTCTAGCCGCTTGGTCGAATTCAAAGAATTCACGTTAAAATCTCTGTTTCAAGCGCAATGGACAATTTAGGCAATAATTTAATAATTCAATACCACTTTATTTTACTTTACTTTATTGTTAAAAGTTAGGCCGTGTGTGAATTGCGTTAAAATGTGTATTAAAACTTGACGTTTGGTTAAAACTTGACACTAGCGTGGTGAATAAAATGGGTTAAAATTTACCCAGCTGTGGAGCAGGATAAATGGGTTAAAATTTTGACGTTCCCTATTTTCCTCATGAATGATAGAGAAGTTTGCTTTTGTTTTGTTGTTTTTTTCTGTACTTCTCCATTTTATTAAGTTCCTTGTTTTAATGCATTGATATTTTAAAAGATTAGAATAAAATAGTTTCAATTTATCATATTTTAAAACTGAAAAACGAAAAAAATGTTTCTCTTTTGAATAAGTTAACAGATGTCAGCTGTGAAAACAAGCTTTGCAGTGCTACTACAGGGAAAAAACCAATCATCCAAAATGGGAATTTTTGTTTGAATATTTTTTATTGTTGCTTCAAAATATGAAATCACCACTGCAAAATCGAGCAAAATAAATTAAACATAGTTTATTCATTGCTTCTGTTGACTTTTTATTAACTTTGTTGTTCTAAATTTTGGTTTCGTACGCGAAATTATTTTATTTGGAAAAAGTAGAACATTTTTTGTTGAGGGAAAACTCTAAGATCATGAGGGAAGTTTCTTAGTTCTACGCAGAAATGTTGGTTAAAAAAATCCCTTTTAACGCAATTCACACAGCAAATGGCTAAATTTGATCCCATTTTTAACCAAACGTCAAATTTTAACCAAACGTCAAGTTTTAATACACATTTTAACGCAATTCACACACGGCCTTTGTCTCAAATTTAAACACTTGGGGCAGCTGTAGTTGCCGCTTGTTCTTCCTTGATGCGGTCCGTCTTGAGGAGTCCCATGAATGTCAATTTGTCGGCGGCAGATTCAAAACGACCATGACCCATCTTCGAAGATGTATCGATAAACTTGAGCTTGATTTATTCTAACGCTTTACGACTGGTGTGGACAAATAGTGATTTACGAAGAGTAATGACACGTTTCTTGGAACCAATACAACATCCCTTGACCATAACGAAGTCATTGTTTACTTCACCATAATGAGGGAAACCACCCATGGGCGTGATGCTATTATCCATCAAATCGTATTCAGTTGAAGCATTTTTCTTGATGACATTTCCGTCTTTGGTGTGAATTCCAGCTCCAATACGGTAGATCTTCTTGTTGATTTCGGTACGATGATGGTCTGCAATGACACGAATCACCATGCAGTAACGGATCATCTTCCTGAAGTCGTTTTAAATGCTCTTTTTGCCGACATCATCGGTCCATTTCTTGATGGCCTTGGTAAATGCCTTCTTTTTGCTCTTGTACCAGTTCTTATATGGCGATCGTTGATCTTGGATCCAGGACGGTCAGCTTCTCGAACAATGTGAGTCATAACGGCCTTGTAGTCAACAAAGCATGTTAAATGCACGGGCTTTCATCATCTTTGGGGAAAGCCTTAACCTTACCACAATTTCTAGCTGCACGCTTCTTCGGGTAGAAAGCCATGGAACCATGACGAGGTGCCGATGAGACATAATTAAACAAATTTACAACGCGTCCTATTCGCTCAGACGACGATGATAGAAATTTTGAAAATAAAACATTTTTTTTTTTTTTTTTCAAATTAGTTGTCAAATATCAACAAAAATGAAAATTTTTGGTAAACGTCACTTTACTATTCTGGGATCAAATTATTTTTATTAATGAGAAATTTTAGTCCATGGACTAACGCTTAGTCTATGTACCAGCTAGACTGTGGATTAAGAGTGGACTAGGCGTTTTTTATTAATACAGCTGTAACAGACTAATCAGCTCTGGACAGTAGCTTTTTTTGAGCTCTTTTTGGGATCTAACGTGTCTTAAAGATGAAACAAGTGGATCTGATGATATGGATAGCATATTAAATAAATCTTCATTTTGTCGTTTCCTTGAAACCTTGAGAGTATTGGATAATCGATATCGCTTGTAATCCTTATTCCTGGCTTCCTGTGCTTCCTCTGAAAGTTCCCCTATTGGTAAAATTTGATGGCTTATTAGTTCTCCACCGTGGTCCAGAATCTTGTGAAGTGTTAGGGTCAAGACTTTGTGACTATATTGCGATTTTAAAAGATCCGAAGTATTGTTTGTATACTCGTTAAATTTATCTATATTTATAGATTCCATAGATGATAGTGCATTCAAAATCACTTGCCGTTTCTTCAAAAGTTCTTCGTCTACACGGGTTATAGCTAATGTAACTCCTGGATTTTCGAAAAAACTTCTTGAAGTGTTTCCATCATTTGTATTACCGAATCCTTGTTTTGGTGTATCAATAATTAATCCAAGCTGCTCCCTAAATTCCTTTTGTATCTCCAGTTTTCTTCTTTTTTCGACTTCCTTTTTGCTGGTGGCCTCGTTTTCTTGATGTAGTCCATATGCTAGTTTAAGTACGAACTCCATGCATCTTATTCTAGCGTGTAAAGGCGAAATTCCAAATTCGTAGTTTCTTTCATTTGCTTCAGCTAAATTGTCTGCTTCTCTTTGAAAATGTATATTCATTTCATCAATTTATATTCGTAATAAAATCCAAAATTATAATTTTTTTTTATTCTAAAGCCTAGTATACAGTTCTTCAATAAAAAAAAATCTAATGTATTTCTTATGGGAGAGATTTTTGCCGAAAAAAAAAATATTTTTCATTTCACCACTGTGATCCGAACTGTAAACCAAAATCGAAAACAAAAATTTATACTCACCTCGATTTTTTTTCACACAAAACAATGAGAAGCTCATTGTTTTGGCAGAAAAAAATTAAAATATTCGACATAAGTTTCACAGTGACAGTTAATTTATTTCTCAGAAATTTTTTTATGAAAAATTTTTTTGTTTCACCTCATATTTTTTTTTTGTTCACAAAGAACTGTATACTAGACTTAAAGCAAAAAAAAAAATTAAAATTTCATCCGTTGCTGGTTTTTACAAGTAGGTATCATACATTTTATGATACTTGTGGGTTTTTCGACAACCTTATGAATGACTTTTTTATTCATTATTATCATTATTAAAATCAAGTAAGAAAATGTTATGTTTACGACGCATGTTTCAAAAAAAACTGATATCAAAGTCAAAAATAATCACGGACAAGAACAACGGAACATCCTTTCAAAAAATAATATCTGACCAATAAAAAAAAGATAAGAAAAATTGTAAATGCAGTTACAATGGCTAATATTTCTTCTTAAAATTAAATTCTTAACATCGTAGCTAGCATTACTATTAACAGAGAACGAAGCGTTTACGTGGATCAAGGTATGTCAAAGTAAGCGTTTTCTCAAGCCTTTATTTTTTTTTTTCAAAGTACAAAATCTCGGCAGTGCGCAAGCTAAATATTTTTCTTTTGGCTCAACAATTGGTTGATACACATACCCTTTTCGGCTTAATGCATGGACTTGGATGGATTTTTTTGTAGCTCTATTCAAACTCGATAAATTGTAAAAAAATGGTGTTTTTTGTTTCATTTATTAAAACCTTAAAAATTATTTTTTTTTTTTTCAATTTCAAATTTAAATTTACTTATAAGTAATTAAACCAGGAACTATTAACAAAAACTAAGATTTTTCATTCAATATGCCATAATCGCAAAAATGAAAATAAGGAATTTTGTTTTTTTTTCTTTTTTTTCTCTAGAAAAAAATTAACTAACTTTGAGAGCCCTATAAATTAAACTAGTGATCAAAAAATTATTTTGTTTGCTGTTTTTGAAGCTCTGTCTATATTTCTCTTAGAAATAAAAAACAAAACAATAAAAATAAAACATCAGATTTTGTATTTTTGCCACGACTTTTCCCTTTTTGGACAACTGTGCGGCGCGGCGCCTACACCCTATGCTTGAATTGAGTTTGATTGAAAGGTTTGTGCATTGACTATGTTGTTGTTTTCTGCTTCACCACTAGTTGTCGCTTTCACGTTTTCGTTGACGTTTCTTCTGTTCTGACGTTCTTCTTCCTCCTTCAAGTTCCCCAGCTGATCACTCAAATCTGTTCGATAAATACGATTTAGGCCGAGTGCGAATTGGATGAATTGTGGTTAAGGCCGTGTGCGAATTCAGTTAAAAATGGGTTAAAACTTGACGTTTGGTTAAATTTTGACACTTCGCATAATTTGACTAGCTGCTGAGCAGGTTAAAAAATGACAGTAGTGGTTAAAAATTCATCCATTTTTATTTTTTAACCACAATTCATCCAATTCGCACACGGCCTAAAAAATAAAAATGGATGAATTTTTAACCACTACTGTAATTTTTTAACCTGCTCAGCAGCTAGTCAAATTATGCGAAGTGTCAAAATTTAACCAAACGTCAATTTTTAACCCATTTTTAACTGAATTCGCACGGCCTAAGTTTATAAAACACTCCGCACAAGTGAGCCACCAAAGAGAAACACTTTCAAACTTAAGTCTATCGGAGTTTCTGAAAGTAACGGTTACATTTGAACGAGGTATGTATATATTCCTCCTAAAAGTCCAATGTCAGTGTTCACTGAACTTTCCTTAATCTTTGACTTTATTTTCAGTGTAGCTGATCTTGACAGCTGTATTCTTTTGCTAGGTGATTTCAATCGTCCTCTTATTGATTGGGTTCCCTCTGAAGACGATTCCTATTTTGAAGCTTCTACAGTTTCTTCTCAACTGGAGCTTCAATTGTTGGATAACATTTTTTCTTCCAATTTACAGCAAGTAAGCTGTATCAAAAATAAAATGAATCGAATACTAGACCTAGTATTCTCTTCTGACACAGTAAATACTGTAGTTGTAGAATCTACATCTGCTTTATCAACCATAGATAATTTCCACCCTCCCTTAGATATTTTTCTTGACTTGAGCGGTCATTTAATTGAGAATAGTAATCCCCATGATTGCTCATATGAATTTGACTTCCGAAAAGCTGATTTTTTGCAGCTTTCAAATAGCTTACTTTATTCTGGTATCCATGAATTACCGTCCTGCAATGATATTGACGCAATTATTGCAAATTTCTATTCTTTGCTTATGGGTTGCATTGAACAGGCAGTTCCTAAGAAGAAATCTACCCACTCTAACGCTTTTAGTCATCCTTGGTATACTAAAGAGCTAAAAACACTTCGTAATAAGAGAAATAGGGCCTGGAAAAAATACCTTAAATCCATGACCTTAGAAAACCAAGTAGTTTATATCTCATTTTTTGAAGAAATTAAGAAACTGTCTTATGAACTTTATAGTGAGTATTTACTTACTATAGGAAGCTCTCTGACGTCTGACCCGAAAAGTTTTTGGAAATACAGTGAGTCACAAAAGTAAGTAAGCACCTCTTCATTTTAAACGTTGGTCCAGAAAAATGTTTGTAGGAACAAACAAAATAAAAAAATTGTTTATGTATTTTGTTTATGTATATATTTCGAATATAATCTAACATTTTTAATAAAATCATATTGAAAACTTAACTAAAATTCACCTTTAAAAAAAAATTATAGAACATTTATATCACATAAGTAAGTGAGCACTTCATTTAAATCTCTCTTTACATCAAATTTAGTATTTCGTAGGGTATCCTTTGGCCTTAATAACTGCCTTCATACGTGAATGCATTGACTTGACTAAATTTTGAGTGACACTTTGGGGAATTTTATCCCATTCTTCTTTAAGAACCTTTTTCAAATCATCTTTAGTCCTTATCTCATGTTTTCTTACTTGGCGGTCGAGATGTTCCCATAAATGTTCGATAGCGTTTAATCCGGTGACTGTGGTGGTGATTTAAGTTGAGTGCGGACGTTGTACAGCAACCACTCTTTGACAACATGTGAGGTATGTTTAGGGTCATTGTCTTGCTGGAAGACAAATGAGCTACCCATACCCAACTTGCTGGCACTTTCGTGAAGATTGTTCTTTAAAATGTTTAAGTAATCAAACCTATTCATCAAAGAATCAATAAACATAAGGTTGCCCACTCCACTGGCTGCCATACACCCCCACACCATAACGCTTCCACCACCGTGTTTAACCGTTGCCGACATGTTCGATGGATTGAACTCTGTGTTTTTTTTTCTCCAAACTTTTTCGCGACCATCTGAACCGCGGATGTTAAATTTACTCTCGTCAGAGAAAATAACGGTATTCCAAAAGTCGTCTCTCATACTTTCATGGCCTTTCGCAAATATAATCCTCTTCTGTCGGTTAACTTTACTAACATAAGGCTTCTTTCTAACATTCCGTCCATGATAACCGAACTTTTGAAGAACCCTTCTTATTGTTTGAGGGTTGCATGACTTACCCGTTTCGTTAGTAACTTCAGTCGTTATCTTTGGCGCACTAATTTTAGGTTTTCTCTTCACTTTCCTCACAATAGTCCGACATTCCTGCTCAGTGAACTTGCGTGGGCGTCCAGATCGCGGTCGATTTTCCAAGTTCCCATATTCTTTGTATTTCGATATTATATTATGAATCGTAGATGGACTTTTGTCAACGATTTTAGCAATCTCACGCTCTGATTTGTTGTCCAAATAATGCCTTATGATGACTTTTCTCAAATCCAAACTGAGCTGTTTGCCTCTTGGAGCCATCTTTTTTTTCCAAACTTTTTTTTAATACTCAACTAAAAAAATATATGTAGAACAAGTATAAGCAACAAAAAAGCAGAAATAATTCAATACTTATCAAAACACTGAATATAAAACAATAATTTATTGGAGACGCTTACTTATTTTTGTGACATCGAAAATGCAACTAATTTAAAAATTTAAGAAAATCTGTAATTAAAGCAAATGTTTAACGGTTAATTTGCATCATCACGTGATCTTCAGTTCCCACATATAATACTCATTGCACTTTTTTCCACATTCATAACGGTTTTTCGTTTATTTTCAAACTGGCATAGAAAAACTATGAATGCTTACTTACTTATGTGACTCACGGTACATCAATTCGAAAAAGAAATGTGATGTTTATCCAATGAACTCTACAAGCAATAATGTAGCCCTCAACTCAACTTCTGAAATTTGTGAAGAATTTGCAAATAATTTCAGGAAATCTTTTATCGATTCCCCCGCTGTTGTGGATAAAGATTTTTTTCAATATTTACGTGGCTGTCCACAAGTATTGTTTAACAACATCTCAGTAGAGACTGATGACATTCTAAACATTCTTTCTCTTCTGAAAGAAGACTTTTCGAGTGGCCCAGATGGTATTCCACCTGTTGTTTTAAAAAAGTGTAAGTCTGTGTTAGCACCTCCCCTCCGTTCTATTTTCGAATTGTCTTTAAAATTAGGAAAATTTCCTTCAATTTGGAAAAACGCTTATATTATACCAGTCTATAAGAAGGGAGATAAGGCCAATATCGCCAATTATAGACCAATATCTAAGCTTTCCTGCATTCCTAAGGTGTTCGAACAAGTTATTTGTGAAAGTTTGGCATTTCATTGCAGGAACATCATCTGTCACCAACAGCATGGTTTCATGCAGAAACGTTCCACTGTCACAAATCTTCTTGTCTTTATAAATCAATGTGTATGCAGCTTGGAATGTGGTCAGGAAATCGATTGCGTCTATACAGATTTTTCGAAAGCCTTCGACCAACTCTCTCACGCCATCATAACATTCAAACTAAATGCATATGGCTTCCCTCCATTTTTCATCACTTGGATATCCTCATATCTCGAAAATAGGTCCTACCAAGTAAAATTCAGGCATTCTATCTCTAAGTCATTTTTTGCTAATTCGGGAGTTCCTCAGGGTAGCCATCTAGGACCTCTACTTTTTAATTTAGCTATAAACGATGCCCCGTTATGTGTACGTAATAGCAAAATTCTCATCTTCGCAGATGATATGAAGATTTACAAAAACATCTGTTCTAGTAATGACCACATTCTTCTACAAGATGACATTAATAGTTTTGCATTGTGGTGTGAGAAAAATAGTTTAAATCTAAATCCAATAAAATGTCAAACAATGACCTTTTCAAGGAAGCGTGCACCATCTTCATATGACTACGCCATCTCACAGCACATTCTAACCCGTGTAACTTCCGTAAGAGATCTTGGAGTTTTGTTTACCTCTAAATTAGATTTTTCTGAGCACGTTAACAACATCGTAAATAAAGCAAACTCAATGCTTGGATTTATAAAGCGTTGGTCAAAGGAATTTCGCGATCCAAATATAAATTTTTAACGAATATATTAATAGAGACGTCAGAGGCTATCATTATTGCATTGAAATCATTTATTACGTTAAAAAATAAAATCAAATAAACTCATTGGTATTCTGCACTGTTGAATAATTCTTGAAAATTGTTTGGTTCATCGATAACTATTTGCTCTGATGTTGTTGCGATGATTGGTGAAGCAGGTGACAATTGCGACGGAGATGGTGTCGGAGAATAAGTATAGTGTTAATATGGCGATTGTGGGAAAGAAGAGTATGAATTTGAGTTGCTACATTTATTGGATGATGTGTGGAACATGGACCCGTCGGTTCTGTTGAACTCCTAGATTTATGGTACCATTTATCGATAACTGACCCAATTGATCGTAGGTGAGAGTGTCGTCCATCACCATCGTCCATCGTCCTTCACCATAAACATCTGCTTCATCTCTTGTTTTCCTTGCTTGTTGTAAATGATTCACAGCAGTTTCAATAAAAGGTGCATCAGCTCCGCGCACTTCAAACTTCAAAAAGAAACTGACATAAGAAAAGTACAGAATGTTCGCAAACAACGTCACACACGTGAAATTATTTCGCGAACAAATCACAAGAAATTGAAAAGATTCAATTACATCTGATTTGTTCGCGAACATGCCCACACACGTTAAACTTGAAGTTGAACGAGAACAAATCAGACGAACAAATCATATGTGTATGGCCACCTTTATTTCTTCTCATTTAATTTTTTTGTTTAGAATGACATCAATAGAATCATCGATGAAAAATATTTCCCCCACCACTGAAACTAAGACAATCTGCCTGTCCGATAACATTGCTAGAGTTATCTTCGAACAAATCTCGGTCTTCTACCGAGAAAATGAATTCTTTGACACCGTCATCATGGCTGGAAACAAAGGCGATAAGGACCACTTAAGTATTTCAGCGCACCGAATGGTCCTTAGTGCATTGAGTCAATATTTCCGTGAAGCATACCGAGATGCTCAGACGGTCTTGATGAAAAACGTTTTGGAGTTTCCACAAATCGATCCTCAAATACTGAAATTGATAGTCGATTTTATGTATTCAGGAACAATTGAATTGGATGTCGATACCGTCGAAGGAATCTTATCTGCTGCGATATTTCTTAAGATCAAAATACTAATTCAGTGTTGCTGTGAGTTCATTGAAAGCAACATTAATCCTAGCAACTGTATGCTCTTTTTTCGAGTATCGCATCCATGGCCAGAGGAGCGCAGCTTGTGTAGGTTAAAAGAAACGTGTATGGAGTTCATTTATTTGAACTTTGATGAGTTGTCGAAGGCAGACGCATTTCTAATGCTGACTGAAAGGGAAACCAAAGACTTGCTTTCTTACGAAAGTCGGCACAGCGATATTGAAGAAGCAGTGTTCAGGTCTATTCTTGCATGGATTAATTATGATAAGTCAAATCGGGAACATTTGATTGTGGAACTATTAGAAATGATTCACTATCAGTTTCTGTCCATAAAATTCATAGCCGAGAACATGTCAGTTTGCAAAAGTCCCGAAAGCATTGAACTTATTTCCGCATGGCTGAAATATCATGTGTCGCCAGAAACTCGATCAGCTGATCAGAAACATCTTGAAGTTTCAATGAAAAGCCAATTGCAATGTCCAGAATTGGATCCTCAAACTCAAAAATTGTTAAATGATATCTGGAACTCTGGCTCAATTGAATTGAAAATCGAGAACGTTGAAAGAATCTTACGTGCCGCAGTTTTTCGAAAACATAAACATTTGATTGGAGTTTGTTGCGAATTCGTTCAAAAACACATTAATACGAGCAACTACCTGTCCTGGTTTCGACTGTCGACAGAGCTCAGTCTACCACAAATTAAAGAAAAGTCCATGGATGTCATTTACATGAACTTCGAGCAGATGTCGAAGGATGAAGAATTTTTAATGTTGACTGAGATGGAAATTAAGAGCCTGCTATCTTACGAAAATCCATATACTGACTTTGAGGAAGATGTTTTCAAGGCTGTTGTGGCGTGGGTCAATTATGATAAACCAAATCGAGAACATTTGACTGCGGATCTGTTGAGAATGATTCGTTTTCAGTACCTCTCTACCGAATTCAAAGCTGATAACAATTCGCTCATCACCGATTGGCTCAAATGTAATTCATTACCAGAAACATCCGATCAAGAAGATATGTTTTTCAAGTCAAGGTTTGGAGGCTTATTATTTGTGGATATCGGGGAATCAAACACGATAGCAATTCATATGTATGACCGCAAGACAGATGCATGGGATACAAAGATTCGAATTTCTTTAAACAAAAAAATACATATGTTCTCGACTCTTGTGATCAATAATAAATTATTTGTAGTTGGAGGTGTTGACTATGACAATAAGATCCATGAAAGGGATGATATTGAGTGTTTTGACTTGTACACTCTCAAATGGATTTCCAGATCTCACATGCATAAAAAGCGATGTGCTTGTCAACTGTATGACTTAGATGGTAAATTGTGTATTTACGGTGGCTATTCTGACATTGGTAAGAGATTTGTAAACGAAATTGAACTGTACAATCCTACAACTGGTGAAATAACTGAATTATATCCACCATACAGGAGTGCATGTAACAAAATGTCTACTTGTAAGGGAGTATTATATCTTATTCTTCTAGTGGAAGGAGTCTTGCAATTCTATGATTCCCGCACTCAAAATTGGACTCGGATACAAATTCCACAACAATCAGTTCGCTTTCAGCGCTCTGTGAGCTTTGTCGCCGATGAAAAATATCTTTATCTCCCTGATGGATATTCGGACAAAGGTGTTAAACGCTACGATTTAGAAAAAAAATCATGGAGCGGAGATTTTCAAGAAAATATTTCTGATGACATAAAAGCGATGATGGTAAACAATAAAATTGTAATTTTTAGAAAACCTCATCATATTAGGACTGTGATATTTGAGGAGTACGATCCAAATACCAACACATGCAGAAAATTGAAGGAACTTTTAACAATAAATCATATCATTTACAACTGTTGCAGTATAGGTTCTTACACTGCTTGACCACTTACTTAAACGTTTAATTTTTGTTTTAAAAATTAATAAATTTTATTCCAAACATTGTTGAATTCGTATGCAAGATCTGTAAACAGTGGTTTCTTTTCATTACTTATTTACTTATGGTGGCGCTACACAGTGGCGTAGATAGGGGGAGGGGATTAGGGGGATATACCCCCCCCCCCATTGGGATTCATAATTGTTCAACATAACCAGTCATGCCAAATAAGTTAAAGAAACGCATTGTACATTCTATACCTACAGTCTACGGGGAAACACAAAGTCAACTTCATCTGAAAGAAATTATTATATTACTTCGGCAAATCACCTACAGCCTTATTTATCACTAATACTCGTTTCAAACTCGGAATAGTTATAACGAGTTTAAGCACGTACATCAACCTATTCCTATTCCTTATTTATAAAATATTTTCCTACAAGTTTTAGTTATTCCCAGCTCATGTCAAATTTTTATATTAAAAATTCACCAATCTAAAACTCCTGTAAGCAAATCTGACAAATTTGTTTATTTATTTGTCAAATAAATATAAAAACCTGACACGATCACTCATTATTTTTATTTTTATTAAGAATTTTTGAGTTTTGGGATTGAAATTTCATCATGACAAGGATTGGCGGTATATTTAAAGTGCAGTTGCTGCTGCTAATGTTTCGTCTCTTGGAATGCAGAATTGTTTCTGATACTTTTAAACTAATTTGAAAAGGTATTTATACATCCAGCTATACGCAAGGAGTGCATAAATGAAAATTTCTGTTCGTCAGAATGACATTTTGATATTTATACCGATTTATTCCAGCTTTAAACCTACTTTTAATCAGTTTAGCTTATTCCGACTCTAAAACTTGTTTATTTTTTTTATAAATAAGCTTTTCAGTATTAAAGGAGTATTAAGGTCGGAATATCTTTATTCTGCTTCTAATACTCGTTTATAAATAAGGCTGCCACGAAGTGCCCGATCGGGCCATTTGGCCCGCTGTTTTACATTTTGGCCCTTTGCCCGGGCCAGTTTGAAATGGCCCTAAATCTTTGTTTTTGAAGTTTTGACATATGTATATAAGAAGTGCTAAATAATAGCGGAAACGTTTTAAAATTAAATATAAATATTTAATTTGAAATTATTCTACCGATGTGTTTCCACCCCAAACAAATAACCATAATTAAAATATTACTGAATTCCATCATTTCGAAATAGGCTGTCGTATGAAGTTATTCACTCTTTAATGAGTTCTAAGGATTGTATATGCACCAGTGGCATGGCGTGGATATTTTCAAATGGTAAGTCGAGAAAAAACATTAAGCAAAGCCATTTAAATAATTAAAACAAAACAGTTCCAACGTTTACTTTTCACAATTTTAAGAATTTTCAGTTTTTTTCACATTTTTCACAAATTTACGTTACTTAAAATTCACTTTAAACTTGCAAATAATCCAAAACAATGATGAGTAGAACAAAACAAAGCAGTAAAACAAACCGAATTCCAAGCAGACATTGCAGATGCAGAAAGACGAAAATTGTCGTCTTACTTTTTTCAATAAGAGAACGTGTATTGAAAAGGGAGGCA
Organism: Sphaerophoria taeniata; assembly: GCA_943590905.1. Classification (NCBI taxonomy): domain Eukaryota; kingdom Metazoa; phylum Arthropoda; class Insecta; order Diptera; family Syrphidae; genus Sphaerophoria; species Sphaerophoria taeniata. The sequence continues at coordinate 5,532,828 of OX016540.1, forward strand.
CCAGGGTGGAAAGACAGGGACAAAAACAAAATATGTTCTGCGTGGCGATTTCCAATGCTTCGTGTATGCTTCGTGTATGTGTATTGTGCGTGTATCTCGCAAATTTTAAAGGCTTGAAGAACATTGTGTGTATGGGAAAAGATAGGCTGTTGACTGCTTAGTTGTAGACTTATGTTGCTGTTTTTTTCTATGAACAAGAGACAAATTGTAAAAGGTAAGACGATAGGAATCGTGTTTTATGGACGCCACTCGCCTGATATGCAGGGCAACTTGAGTAACTGTGGACATTTTATTTCTAAACCAGGGACCTAATAACGGCATCCGTTATCAAATAATACTTTACTAGGGACGAATCAAGACATCAGTGAAACTGAATGGTGTTCATTTGGCACTACCTCTCACGTTATCGATTTATCTTTGGAGCGTCTAGTACAATAATTTTAAATTCTGTTATCAGTTATCGAACTGAATTTTATTCGAAACATAAAAAGGTTACGGACAGGAGGAACTGTTATTAAAATATGTAAATATTATTGTTGGATTTATTTTTTATGAAAATTTTAACTAATAATCTTTTTAGGTCAAACTTAAATAAATTGAATAGCCAGCCAAAAAATATAATGGCCGATTTTACGACCAAACAACCCGATTTGGCAAAAAATATGTTGCCAAATTCCCAGCAGGGGAAGGCCACATCTTTGAAGCTTTGGTATCGCTGAATAAATAAAAACGATCCATTTCGTTTCACTGTTTTGTTATTTATTTGAAAAGATGTACATAATCACAAATTTTATCAGTTAAACCACTCAAGGCTCGATCAAAATAAACAGAAACTCGAAGTAGTAGAATAAAGACTACTGCAATTTTTAATTCCCAAACGATAAGTGACCAATCGAATGTCATCATCCCAAAGTGTTTACTCGTTCGTTCGATCACTGATGAGACTCACTCACTTGTGTGTGTTATGTGGCTTTTCTTACAACCAAGAAGAATTGCTACTAAAATCAGTGTTTTCTGGGGTGTAAGAAAAGTGCAAAAACGAATCAATCCCTTGTTGTCTGGTCTGGTCCCTTGTTCCCTGTGTTGTCTGGTCAGCTGTTAAATCGTTTTGTGCATGATAATTACAATAGGAAACTCAAATGTCAAACTCGTAGTATATGTGTAAAATCCGTGTACAAGTATGTGTAAATCCGTCTCCAAAAAGAGATTTGAGAGAATTCAATCCTTCGAGCAAAAAATTCGATTTCCTTGTGAAAGAAATGCGTTTAAGGAAAAAAAATCGCCACTTTTACGTCACGGATCGATTCTTGGGTTGTAAGAAAAGCCACATTAGGCATTACATCTTTCGTTATCGAGTTCTGTACGAGCTTCTAGTACAAATATTTTCAAATCTATCCTCAGTTATCGAACTGAATTTCATTCGACACATAAACAGCTCACTGATGGGAGGAACTTTCTAAAAACAAATTTAAATTTTTTCTTTGCGTCATTTTTTTGTGAAATTCTTAACCAATAATTTATAAAGGTCAAGATTTTCCTCTCCAAAGCTTCACCAATCTCTTCTGTTAACAGTCAAACTGTGTTTTTCATAAAATAATTAATATTTCTGCCTTAGCTATTTGGCTCAACTTTTTGTTTTTTTATTTGTCAAACCTCTCAAAATTCTTTCAAAATAATCGAGACTCGATAAAAACTAAACCACTACAATTTTTGATTCTCAAAAGATACGTTCGTTCGTTCACTGATGAGACTCACTCACTCGTTCACGTGAGCGGTAATTTGGCCCGTGATCTTATTAATAGTACTTAGATAAGACGTGATAACTCATTATGCCTTAAAATATGGCTTTATTTTAAGTTACTTTTATTTATTTTTATTAAGTATATCAATCTCAATGAATTATGAAGGTAGAGGTACATCAGTGAATTTTTTTATTATTTATTTTATTTATCTTACAATAATTATTGAAGAAATTGAATGAATTATTTAATATTAAAAATAAGTATCTACCCATATTTAAAAAATATATTTTAATTTTTTAAGGATCGATTTTAATTTTAAACATTTGGCCCGCTGTTTAGTCAAATGGCCCTCAAAATATTTAGAAGTGGTCCGCTTTTCTTCTTTCTTGGCGGCAACGCTGCTGCTAATATTTTAAATATTTTTTTTGTATCGATTTTTAAAAAAGTATATTTTAAACGTCTATCATCAATTGATAGTAGGTAAACGTGCAAGAAAAAGAGCTTAAATCCAGCTTTCCACAAAAGCCCACACCGGCATAAAAATTTAAAGTCATTTAGATTTCTTCTCACCGTATGTCACAAACACGCAACACACGCATCCACACGAACACAAATGTTCGCACAACTGCGGTGAAGTTAACGCGAATTTTAACGGTAACGATAACTCACACTTATTCATTTTAACAAGAAAGCAAACAGCGCTATTACCCATTACATAAAGCAAGCATAAACAAGCGGCAGATTGACAATCATTCGTCGTAAGTTTGCGAGTTGTTTGGAGTGGCTTTTTTCTTAAATTAATTTTTTATTTATAAAATTTTTCGAAAATTTCCTAAAATTAATTTGGGTATGCAGTGTTCAAGAATATGTAAATTTACATTTTATTAGTGAATTTCGATTTTAACTATTGATCCGATTTTGAGATATAGATCTTTGAAAAAAAGTTCAAAAAAGTTTTTAAAAAATACAAAAAAAAATTTAAATTTGTTTAAAAACAAAATATTATTTGGGCAATTTATACGTACTTTCAGAAAAAAAGTACGCTGATCAGGCTTTTGTTTTTCGAAAAAAATCTTGTAAGAAAAAAAAAAAACGATTCTATGAGAGGTACCATTATGGAGGAAGTTTAAAAAAAAAATGTTTTTGAGAAAATTGATATTTTTGGATTTTGGTAAAAAAAAAAAAATTGTATGGTGGCTTCCCTAAATTTTGATCTTAAAAAAAAAAAGAAATACCAACGCGAATTCGCTGAGACCTCTAATTTTCATGTTTTAAGTCAATCGGACCAGTGGTTAAGGCTCAGAGTTGCGAGTTTACGAATTAAAAAATCTTTAAGTCATAATCACTAAGTGAATTGATTTAATTTATTGTCAATTCATATTCTATGCTAGCAGTTGCCCGCGACTTCGTCCGTCTCTCCCTCGTGCTCCGGCCACAAGTGCGTCTTGACTTGTGCATCATGCGCATGAATTTGGTTGCAAAGTAATCTTAAAATTGTATATTAGTCGACTCTCCCTAAGTCAAAATTCTTAACTCGAAGCCTTTAAAGTTTAAATATGTATTATTTTCCCGTTTTAGTAAGACTTTTCACTGAAGCTTTGCTCTTATTATTCGCAGCGTAGCTTTCTATAGCTTAAAGCCTTCATCAATAAATGGACTATTCAACACAAAAAGAATTTTTCAATTTGATTTAGCAGTTCCTAAGATATTAATACTTTTTCCACATTTTCCACTGATTCTTCACTCTTATTGGTCGTAGCTTAATGTTATGTAGCCTAACACCTTCCTCGATTATTGGAGAATGGACTATCCAACTCAATTATAATTCGAACCAGTAGTTTCTGAGATAAGCGCGTTCAAACAAACAAACAAACTCTTCAGCTTTATATATTAGTATAGATGTCGGAAGTAAAAACGAGCGAACTAGATCCATCCCCCCCCCCCATAGCGAAAAGCTATCTACGCCACTGGCGCTACAGTCCAGGTCGGACCAAGGGCTCATCCAACAAGCGTCTCCAGCAAGCTCGGTCCCTAGACGGCTGTCTCCAGTTTCGCACGCTAAGTTGGCTCAGGTCCTCTACCACCTGTGTACTCTACCTGAGTCGCGGTCTGCCTCATCTGCAACGTCCTTACGGATTGGATTCGAAGACTACGAGCCAGAGCATTATTTTCCATTCGCTCTACATGACCCAGCCAACTTAACTTTTCTGGCTAGGTCAGTGTTGCTGAGCAGCCCATACAGTTCTTGATTGAATCTTCGTCTCCATTCTCCATTTATGCAAACAGGACCAAAAATCACTTTTTCTCTCGAAGCAGCCCATAGCGTTTTCATCGAATCATGGTCTTCATCATATATTACGACCGGGATGATGAGGGTTTTGTACAGTGACACTTTAGTTGCTCGAGAGAGGACTTTACTACTCAATTGCCTTCTAAGTCCAAAGAACATTGATTGACAAGAGTGATTCATCGTTTGATTTCAGCGCTGGTGTTGTTGTCTGAGTTCATAGCGGATCCTAGGTAGACGAAGTCTTTAACTACCTCGAAATTAAATCTGTCTATGTTGACGTTTGCTCCGAGATGTCGATGTTGGTTGTCTTTTCTTGTTGATGGCATTAACTTGGTCTTGCCCTCGGTAACCGCTAGACCGATCTTCCTGGCCTCCGTCTCAAGACTCACAAACGCTCCACTGACATCACGCTTTGTCTTTCCAATTATGTCAATGTCGTCTGCGTATCCTAGTAGCTGGTAGGACTTTTGAAAGACGCTGTCATACGCGGCCTTGAAATCGATGAAAAGGTGGTAGGTATCGATTTGAAGTTCCTGGGTCTTCTCCAAGATCTGCCGTAGAGTGAATATTTGATGAAGCCACACTGACCTACCAGTTTGTTGACGAAAGGCTTCAATCGTTCACACAGCACGGCAGACTAGATCTTGTAGTCGCTGTTTAGGAGACATAACTCTGTAGTTGGTGCAGTTCAGGGGATCTCTTTTCTTGACGATCGGGCATACAATGCTGAGGTTCAATTGGTCGGGAATGCTTTCCTCCGACCAAATTTTGCAGATGAGTGTAATCTTATGATTTGCATAAAGATTTAAATAAAAGGCAAGAGATAACTTTTGTGTATTAAACGAACAACTTTATTGCATCAGCTAATTATTGAGAATTGCAGATACTTTAGGAAAGGCAGCACGAAGGAGTGGATGAACAGAGATAACGATAAGGGAGATAGTATAAAAGGAATACAACCTATGTTTGGATTAGGGTGCAAACTGAATGATGATAGATGATGTATCTGTTAGATGTCGTCTCACAATGAGCTGGTGCATGCTTCTTATCAAATCATCTCCAGCTGCTTTGTACAGTTCGGCGGCTAGGCCGTCTGCTCCAGCGGCATTGTTCGATATCGCTTTCACTTCGTCAATGTTGGGTGGGTGGAATTGATGGCCTGCTTCACCCAAATTGAATGGTTCTGTATTGCTGGCGGAAGTTTGCTCGTCATCGCCATTATTCAGCTTGGAAAAGTGATCTTTCCATATTCTCATCACTGACGGTGGTTCCACTACGATGTTCCCATGATGGTCTCTATAGGGTTCGGTTCGGGATGTATACGCCTTGGAGGCTTGTTTCACCTTTTTGTAGAACTTTCGAACCTCGTTCCTGTTGTGACATCCCTCTATCTCCTCGATCGCTCGAGTTTCGTATCCCACACTCCACGTACAGCTATTTTTATATCATATCATTTAATATTTTATTTCTACCTTGCACTTTGCATTGTATTTCATTTTTTTGTAATCTGAATTATATTTTTGCACTTGCACCAAATTGTAACTTAATCCTTCTAAAATTTTCCCACACAAAATGTCATTATACTATACTTCGTGATTAGCGTCAGTGGAATCAACATGTTATCCTACTATCCCCTATAACAAATAGATTAGATTCCTGTGATTGGGAAAATCCATATTTGTCTACATTTTTAAGCTGGATATACACAGGTCAAATGCTTGTCAAGCACGTGCAATTGTATTTGTGACAAAAATCACACATATGCTTGAAGCAAAATCAAAAACGTATACACCACTGATCTCTATAATAACTGGATAGTGGATTCCATACACTGATCTCTATAATACACTGGATAGTGTATTCATACAGAAAAAGTGACTCCATTTGAACATTGTTATAAAGTCGAAAAGGGAAAAATTCGTATAACAGTATAACAAAAATATACGTCAAAGAACCACTGATCTCTATATTACTTATCTCTGAATTTCATTTTTTCTATCTTCTCTGAGAAACAACTTTAATCTCTGGAAGCCTATCTAACATAGGGATGTCGAAATGCAAAAAAAATATCGTATCGATATTTTTTAAAAATATGAATATCGGTTTTGATATTTTATTAAAAAATATCGATATATCGGTAAAATATGACAAGAAAATAATTTGCCTATTTTAATTATTACTTTTATCATTTCCCCCAACCTAAAGCTTTACATTTGTTTGTTTAGCCATGTTGCTCACAATGCTCGGTGTCTTTTTTCCGTGCGCGTCGGTTCGACTCTGAACATTCAGAATCAGTGCTGTGAACAAAAAAGTAAGGCCGTGTGTGAATTGCGTTAAAATGTGTATTAAAACTTGACGTTTGGTTAAAACTTGACACTAGCGTGGTGAATAAAATGGGTTAAAATTTATCCTGCTGTGGAGCAGGATAAATGGGTTAAAATTTTGACGTGTCTTTTTTGCTCATGAATGATAGCGAACATTGCTTATGTTTTGTTGTTTTTTCTGTTCTTTTTCGTTTTATTTTGTTCCTTGTTATGATTAATTAATTATTGCATAGATGTTTCAAAAGATTAAAATGAATTTATCATATTGTAGTATTCGGCTTGGTCCGACAATTAAAACTTATTCACTTTTTAAATAAAACACAAATTCACTTTATTCAAATCACTCACAAACTTATTTATTCAACACTTTCAATTATAACTTTTCAAACACAGTGTACTTTACTTATCGCAGTTCACAATCAACTATTTTGCATCGCCATCCAACGGCTATTTATATACAAAATGATGGGTTCTAGAAACTACTATTGGTTCCTATTGGTTCTTGGAGAAGCTGAAAGTTCGAGAAGCTTTTGAAAGTTCGAGAAGCTTTCTATTTACAAATAAAATACTTAGATTACTTTTTGTAGGGGCTAACGTTCTTAATGCTAAACAAAAAGTTTCTCTTAATTATTAGGTATTGCCCCTCACAAGTGTTTACTACTACAATTAAACGATATTAAGTAAAGAGAGTATGTACATTAAATAAACAAGAGATACAGAGTAAGTAAAGAGAGTAAGAAAAGTGTGTACATTAAATATAGAAAGAGGTACAGAGCGTACGAGATAAAGTATACACATTAGACATTACAATAGAAGGAGAAACAGAGCGTACGAGATAATAAAGTGTATACACATTACATTGCCCCCTCCTTAGGATTGATCGTCCCGAACAAATCCATCATTCTCATCACCACTGTAGCGATGTAGTCGGTCGCGATGTACGACTTTAAGTTTACCTCTGACTCCTTTTTGTATGCGGTATACGACATCGTTGATTTTGCTAATCACTGTATATGGACCTTCCCAGTCCCGTTGAAGTTTCGGTGACAACCCTTTTTGTCGATGGGGATTGTAAAGCCACACTCGATCTCCTGCTTGGAACTCTGTTGTTGTCGCTCGTATATCGTAGCGTGTCTTCATTCGGTCACTGAACATCTTCATTTTTGACCTGGTATCGTCGTGGATCTGAAGGAGTCTTTCTCTCAGGTCATCCAAGTAGACATCCTCGGCTTGCGGTTCCGACGTGGGACATCCAAATTTGATTTCGCTCGGCAGTCTGATGTTCCTTCCCATTAAAATCTCAGACGGTGTATGGCCAGTTGAGCTATGTCTTGCACTTCGATACGCCATCAAAAACAGTGGAATGTGTCGATCCCAATCTCGCTGGTTGTCGTCCACAACTTTGCAAAGATGTTCCTTAAGGGTTCGGTTGAACCGTTCGACCATGCCATCAGATTGTGGGTGGAGTGGTGTTGTTCTTGTCTTCTTGATGTGAAGAAGCCCACAAACTTCCTGGAATATGTTTGATTCAAAGTTCCTTCCCTGGTCGGAATGCAGTTCTAATGGAACACCGAATCTGCTCACCCAGTTGAACACAATTTGGTCTGCGACTGTTTTGGCTTCTTGGTTCGGTATGGCGTATGCTTCAGGCCACTTGCTGAAGTAATCCATGACGACCAGAATATAACGATTTCCATTATTTGTTTCCGGAAATGGACCCGCCACGTCTATTGCAATCCTTTCAAAGGGTGATCCGACATTATACTGCTGCATTTGGCTGTGATTCTTTTTGTTCGGGCCTTTGGTGGCAGCACAGGTATCACATTTTCGGCACCACTTCTCGACATCTTCCCTTGCATGTAGCCAATAGAATCGTTGTCGAACCTTTTCTAGCGTCTTGTTTACTCCTAGATGGCCTCCCGAAACTCCATCATGCATCTCTCGCAGAACGTCCACAATCTTTGATCTCGGTAAGACTAGCTGCATTACATAGGACTTTCCATCTGCTGATTCCCATTTACGTCAAAGGACACCCTCTTGGACATGCAATGAGTCCCACTGTGCCCAATAGGCCTTTAGAGCCGGACTTCTGTCGGAGATATCAGCCCATTCTGGTTTTTCCTGGTGTTCCTTGCATGCGAGGATGGGTTCAATATCTGGGTCCTCTTGTTGAGCCTTCCTCAACTCGTCGTTGCTCCAGCCATAAATGGGATCGGTTCTGGTTCGTTGAACAGTAACCACTTCTTTTTCTTCTTGGCGTCTGCAATGCTTACAGTCTTGCTTACATGGTCTCCGAGACAGTGCATCAGCATTTGAGTGAAGCTTCCCCTTCCGATGTTGAATTTCATAATCGTACGTCTGCAGCCTCTCAATCCATCTCGCCACTTGACCCTCTGGATTCTTGAAATTCAAAAGCCAGTTTAGTGCTCCATGGTCGGTTCGGAGAAGAAACTTCTGTCCATAGAGATACTTATGGAAGTGCTTTGTTGCCAAAATCAGTGCAAGAAGTTCTCTTCTGGTCACACAATAGTTTCTTTCCGACTTCGAGAGTACCTTGCTGTAATAGGCAACCACCTTTTCTTCGCCATCATGTACCTGTGACAATACAGCACCAATCCCAACATTGCTGGCATCAGCATCAATGATGAACGGTTTTCCTGGAGTCGGGTAGGTCAGCACTGGTGCATTACACAAGCGTTGCTTGAGCTCTTGAAAGCTGCGCTCGCACTCACCTGACCATTTAAACTGCTTTCCCTTTTCCGTTAGCTGATGTAGACTCTTGGCGATCTCAGCAAAGTTCTTTACAAAGCGCCTATAGTAGGTGGCTAGACCCAGAAAGCTTCGGAGTTGATGTTTGTCCTGTGGTGTTGGCCAATTCTTCACGGTGTCAACCTTATCAGGATCCGTCTTAACTCCTTGGGATGAGATGATATGTCCCAGGTATTTCACTTCGGTTTTGAAGAGTGAACACTTTTCTGGATTGAGCTTGAGGTGGGCTTCTCGAAGTCTTTGAAACACAGCTCTCAGATTTGTGCAATGTTCGTCAAATGTTTTTCCGTATACGATGACGTCATCCAAATAGACCAGGCAAGACTTCCATGTGAGTCCTTGCAGGACACATTCCATAAGGCGCTCAAAAGTCGCTGGAGCATTGCACAGTCCAAAAGGCATCACTTTGAACTGCCACAGTCCGTTTCCTGTCGAGAACGCTGTCTTCTCTTTGTCTTCAGGATGGATTTCTACTTGCCAGTATCCACTTTTCAGGTCCAACGTTGAGAACCATTGTGCTCCTTCCATTGCGTCCAGAGTATCACTGATCCTAGGCAGAGGGTAGCTATCCTTCTTGGTCACATCATTCAACCTTCGATAGTCTACGCAAAAGCGGGTTGATCCGTCTTTCTTCTTTACCAGGACCACTGGAGACGCCCAAGGGCTTTTTGAGTTTTCGATCAGACCCTCTTCTTTCATGGTGGTTATCAGTTCTTCAACCTCACCTTGTTTGGCTAGTGGAAGGCGTCTTGCAGGTTGACGGATCGGCTTTGCATCCCCGGTGTTGATTCGATGTTGAACCAGTTGTGTTCTGCCATATTTCCCTTGCGATGACGAAAAGATGTCTGCAAATTCTTCGAGGAGACCTTCTGCAGTTCTTCGTTGTTGGTGGCCAAGATTAGAGGACTTGAGAATGTTCGTCTTTATGGAGTTCAGCTCTTTGGACTTCAATGTTTGCCTTGGGTCTTCTTCGCTGATCCTTGTTATCGCTGATACAGATTCGCATTGTCCGACAATCTCACCTTTTCTAAGCTTAACTTCGTACGGCTTGATGTTGAGTATTCGTACGGGAACCATGTTCTTTACAGGTCTAACAAGAGTCTTCCCAATGGTGACGTTTTGGGAGGACTTTACAGATGCTGGTTCGACCATGAGGTATCGATGGCTGCCAGGCTTACCTTTCAATTTCGTCCACACGAATACTTCTGAAGAAGCAGGCAAAGTCAGATCTTCTTTGATGACGGTTTTCACAGATAACGAGGTCTCATACGAGTGGATCCCATAGATCATCGGAATCTCGATGTTTCGATATTTCAGGACTTGGTTCCCGATGTCCAATATCACTCCGTGATCTTTCATGAAATCGACGCCGACAATGCACTCGTCGCATATATCTGCTACCAGGAACAGGTGAGAGAATTCCAGCTCTGCCATCCGGATCTTAAGACGTACCTCACCATAAACTTTTGCGGCTTCTCCAGTTGCAGTCCTTAGACGATAGCTGTTGGTGTTGTGGAGCCATGTCTTCTTAACGAGGTCCTGCCGTACAATGGACGCCGTGGCACCGGTGTCGATGGTAGCCACACATTTGTTGCCGTTTATACTTGCTTCCACAGTCAGGCTCTTGTTGTCACGTTTCGTTTGAGAAATCTGGATGTCGTTTCTGGGGCCATCGATACCAGAAACCAGCTTCTGCCCCTCGAAGTTGGTTCTTATTCGTTTCCCGGGTGGGAAACAGCTTCGGAAGCAACGTTGTTGGAGTTACTTTGACTTGTTGAGTAAGTTCTGTTTCCACAGTGTTGGCATGAGGTTCGTCTTCGCGGTAATCTGCACTGTCGTTGAAGATGCCCAGTCTTGTTGCAGTTCCAGCATCGTGCTGGTCCGTCTCGCTGACTCCTTTCCAGAGTAGCCTTCTGACAAGAGCATTCTTGGACTTCCAATTCTCTCACGCGATGCACGTTTTGGGATGCTTGTTCTGCGGCTTCCATTGTTAGAGCGAAAGCCAATGCTTCTGGTAGTGTTTGCTTTCCGGCAGTGCGAATAGCCCTTTGGAGATTTATATCGCCCACAGCTCTCACAAAGGCTTCAACAGCAAGTTGATTTATTATCTCGTTGCCAGCTGTTGGGTATGCCAGGTGGACTAATCGCTCGATATCTGCCTGAAGCTGCTGCAGAGTTTCACCTCTTTTCTGTGCCCTGTTGTTTAGTTGTACTCGGAAGACTTCTGTCATGTGGCTATCCCCAAACCGCTGTTCGATTGCGTTTACCAGAACTTTGAAGTCACCGTTCTTCTCTGCTGGGATGGTTTGTAGCAGTTCAGCAGCTGCTCCTCTCAAGGCAAGCGTAAGAGCAATGTATTTTTCGTCATCGTCCCAGCCGTTTGTTAACGCTGCTGCTTCAAACTGTTTCTTGTAGATTGACCACGGTATCTGACCATCAAAGCTTGGAGGATTCACTTCTCTCTTCCTTGAGCACTCACCAGAAGATTCTCGAGCTTTCATCTTTCGCACTTTTTCTAGTTCATTGGTGATGGTTTCGATTTGTTCGTCCATTTTCTCTAAACGTGCATTAGTCGTTGAATTTTGTTTTTCGACACGCTCATCGAGAGTATTGATTCTGTCTTCGAAGTCCGCAAACCTGCCTTCTAGCAGATTTTTCTGTTCATCAAACCGATCTCGAACGTCATCCCTTTGAGCTTGTAGTTGTTTGAGTACGTTCTCTTGCTCGGTCTTCTGCTCGTTTCTTTGAGTTTCCAGTTGCTCCAGAACATTCTTGTTTTGAGTTTCTAGTTGCTCCCGAACATTCTTTTGATTCTCTTCAAATTTGGCTAGAAGAAGTGTCATCATGGTAGATAAGTCGGCAGTTGCATTTACCTCTTCCGATTTTGCTTCCACTTCGAAAGCAAACGTATCTGGGTCTTCATTTTGTTCTTCCAGATGTTCCTGTAGCCGTTTTACGAGTTCGATTTTATATCCTGCCGCACTTAAGCCACGTTTGCTTAATTCGGCCTTTAGCTCAGCGACAGTTAAGTCTTTCAAAACTTTACTTATCATTTTTAACTTCACTATTTCACACAAAATAGTTTAATCACTGTTCACTGTTTTATTCTCAATAAGTTTTAATCCCACTTCTGACACCAATGTAGTATTCGGCTTGGTCCGACAATTAAAACTTATTCACTTTTTAAATAAAACACAAATTCACTTTATTCAAATCACTCACAAACTTATTTATTCAACACTTTCAATTATAACTTTTCAAACACAGTGTACTTTACTTATCGCAGTTCACAATCAACTATTTTGCATCGCCATCCAACGGCTATTTATATACAAAATGATGGGTTCTAGAAACTACTATTGGTTCCTATTGGTTCTTGGAGAAGCTGAAAGTTCGAGAAGCTTTTGAAAGTTCGAGAAGCTTTCTATTTACAAATAAAATACTTAGATTACTTTTTGTAGGGGCTAACGTTCTTAATGCTAAACAAAAAGTTTCTCTTAATTATTAGGTATTGCCCCTCACAAGTGTTTACTACTACAATTAAACGATATTAAGTAAAGAGAGTATGTACATTAAATAAACAAGAGATACAGAGTAAGTAAAGAGAGTAAGAAAAGTGTGTACATTAAATATAGAAAGAGGTACAGAGCGTACGAGATAAAGTATACACATTAGACATTACAATAGAAGGAGAAACAGAGCGTACGAGATAATAAAGTGTATACACATTACAATATTATTAAATCGAAAAACGAAATTATTGTTCTTTCTTTTGAGAATGATAACAGATATCAGCTGTGAAAACATGTTTTGCAGTGTTACCACATGGAAAAAACCAATAATCCAAGAAGGGAAATTTTCGTTTGAAGATTTTTTACTGTTGCTTCAAAATATCAATTTACCACTGCAAAATCTAGAAAAATAAATAAAACAGAGTTTGTTTGTTATTCTTAGTGACTTTTCATGGAATTTATTGCTTAAAGTTTGGTATTGTACACAAAATTATTTTACCTAGAAGAATTAAAACATTTTTTGCTGAGGGAAATTTCTTAAATCATGAGGGAAATTTCTTAGTTCTCCGCAGAAATGTTGGTTAAAAAAATCCTTTTTAACGCAATTCACACAGCAAATGGCTAAATTTTTTCCCTTTTTTAACCAAACGTCAAATTTTAACCAAACGTCAAGTTTTAATACACATTTTAACGCAATTGACACACGGCCTTACAAACCTTTGTTGCTCTGAGCACTCTGAATGAAAAAGAAACACAATTTTCTTAGGCCGTGTGCGAATTTAGTTAAAAAGTGGTTAGAATTTGACGTTTGGTTAAATTTTGACATTTCGCATTGAATAAAATAAGTTAAACTTAGAATAGCTGCTGAGCAGGTTTAAATATGACAGAAGGGGTTAAAAATTCATCCATTTTTAACCACAATTCATCCAATTCGCACACGGTCTTCATCATTCATCCAATTCAATAATCCAATTCGCACATGGCCTTAATCATACAAAATATCGATTTATTATACCTTTTCGATACTCGGATTTTTATATCGATACATCGATATATCGAAAAATTAAATATCGATACAAAATATGAACACATCGACATCATTAGCTAGACCTGTTAGACGTCAAAAAGTCGAAAAGGGGCACTGACTGTCATCTTCAAATGGAGTCAAAAAAACTGTTATACTGTGTAGGTAATACACTATCCAGTGTAATATAGAGATCAGTGATTCCATACAAATTATAACACTTTTTTTGACTCCTATTGATTTTGACATGGTACCCTTACACTTGTGCATCTCTTTATATCATCTCTCTATATTCAACAAAAAAAGTGACGTTTGGTTTCCCATCTCCCTTTTAACTCATCTGTGGAAGTGATGTTCAACAAAAATTCCCAAAAAATCAAAAAAATTTTCATAAAATTTCCAACCCATCCCATAGAAATCAATAGTCACAACAATGGATACCGTTGAAATGCCCAAATTACCCGAGAATCAAAAATCATTTGCTGGTATTCCCGAGGCGGTGTTCCTCGACGAAATCGATGCATTTATGGACCAGCCCGAGAAGAATTGTGAAAAAGTTCTCCAGCAGCTGGACGAACAGCATGGCAAATATAAATTTATGGCATACAATCTCGATACCCGGAGACGAAAGCTCAAACAGCAAATTCCCATCTTGAAAAAGTCCCTCGAAATGATTGATGTTTTGCGCAATCAAACCGAAGCACGAGACCCTCAATTTTTTCTGAGCGATCAGGTGTTCATCAAAACTGTTGTTCCCCCACTAAAAATGTGTGCCTTTGGCTGGTAGCAAACGTTATGTTGGAATATCCACTAGACGAAGGCGAGGAACTGCTCAAGCAAAATATGCACTCGGCATTGTCGAATTTAAAGAGTGGAGCACGATCAGGACTTTTTGAGAGACCAAATCACAACCACGGAAGTTAACAATTGGGGTGTCAAGAAACGTCAAGCAGCGTCGAAAGAGTCTGCCGCAAACGCCGTCGCCGTCATGGCAAACTGATTTGTCTCATGCGATTCTCCCCCAAAATAAATGTAAAGTTACCCCCATATTTATAATCAAATCTTAAAGGTCTCTTAACTTTAAGTAACCTTTGAGCAGGCTTTAAGTACAAGATCCTTATTTATAATCAATTTCAAAGTTTAAGCAACGTTGATTAAAGGTGTCTTAAGTTAAACGAGCAAATTTGCGTTTAAAGGTTGATTAAGCCTGTTTAAATATTGACATTTCAATGGGATCGCAAAAAAAAAAAACATTTTCTAGTTTCTCAGTTTGGTTATTTTAGCGTTTTTTATAAAGATAAATTTAAATAAAGCGGTTAATATAGTTTTGAAAAAATGGAATACGAAAGAGTGCTGAACGACTTAAATGTTTTAAGATTACTAAGAATAAGGAGAAAGGCTGCGAAAATATACAGACCTCGCTTGAACCCAATGGATTTGGATGAAAAAATTTTCCGAATGAGGTACCGATTCTCCAAATCAAATATGCGGAAGATAATCGACCTAGTACGAACTGACTTAGATGGTTCTAACAGGGGTGGCCATATTGATCCTGATCTCCAAGTTATGGCTTCCATCAGGTACTGGGGAAGGAATGAGGTACCATATTCAATTACTATGTTTAAGGGTCTTATTTCGAAAAAACGTGGTACACTTATTTCAGATACAGGACGATGGGGCGGATATGCACGGTTTTAGTCAGCCAACATTATGCAAAATAACTCAGAAAGTTGCAAAGGCATTGGCCACGAAAAGACCTATGTTCGTCAAAATGCCATCATCGTTGTCGGAACAAACAAAAATAATGGAGGGGTTTAGGAATATACGAGGCTTTCCCAATGTAATTGGTGCAATCGACTGCACCCATATACGAATTCCCAAAATCAGTGGTCCTGCAGGTATTTCGATTTTATATAATTTGAAAACAACTCTTTAATCATCATACAATCATACAAGGTCAATTCTACGTCAACACACACAAGTGGTTTGTGATTCGTCTTTAAAGATCAGAGACATTGTATGTCATTGGAGAGGCAGTACCCACGACTCTCGAATTTTCAGAGAGAGTCGAATAAAAGAGAGATTCGATAGTGGGGAGTTCAAAGGCATTTTATTAGGAGATGGCGGTTATGCTTGCTCCAACATCCTATATACTCCTATTCTTAATCCAAGAACAGCTGCAGAAGAACGTTATAATATTGCTCAAATAGCTACACGCAATACAGTCGAAAGATGCTTTGGAGTTTGGAAAAGTCGGTTTAGAATTCTTCTGTCAGGATTTCGTTGCTCTCTAGAAACAACTAAAACCACAGTTATTGCCTTAGCTGTTCTTCATAATCTTGCTATTGAATTTGGAGATATTATTTCAGGTAATTTTCATTTTTTTCAAAATTTTTTATTATTTTCAATTGTACATACTAATTTCTGTTGTTCTTAGATCCATTGGAAGATCAAATTATCGATTCCGAGGATTTCGGGGAAAGTGAAGACATACTTCAAACAAATAATTCTTCGAATATCTCACGTAGACTGATGATTGAACAAGTTTTTAATGATCATAATCATAATAATTAGTATTGGAATAAGACATAACCTATAATCATGGATCGATTATTTCTTCCCTTTTTGTCGTTAGAAAGCAGAAACTTAAGAAAATAAAACATTTTTTATTTCAAACAATAGAATTCAATTTATTGATATAAAAAGAAATATTTTTTCAGGCACAAGTCATTATCATTGAATAAAAAAAGAAAACATAAAAAAGTAACTATTTACAATACTAACAAAACAAAAATATCACGATTCATATTAAACAAACAAAACAAAAATATCACATTTCATATTAATTAAACAAAACAAAATTTTTTCAGTCAATATTTACACATTTTTACTCCATTCTCATTTTTCCTCCATTTTTACTCCATTCTTTTTCATTAAATTTTGTCGGAGTTGGTGTTGTTCCTCCATATGACGCATCCTTAGTTGGTGTTCCTCTTCCTTTCTTCTATCATCTGCTGCCAGGTTGTCAATTTCTACCAAAATTTTTCTTTGAACTAGCTCCGATTCTATTTCTTTTGCCTTAATAGCAGCTTCCAAATATAGATCTTCACCCTAAAAGAAAAAATTGTTCTTTAAAGTAGTCTGCGACATTGTTAAACAATAATTTTGTTACCGTTGTTGTCAATTTGCTTCTTTTATCCTGTTTTTGTTTTTTGGTGGTGGTACTGGGAGTGAAATTCAAATTCTCTTTCGATGCTTCTTCAGGAATTTGTTCATTTGAAAGAACGATCTCCAAATCGTCATCAATATCTGGTGAAGGCTCTTCCACTTGGACAATATCATCGCAATCGTATACGTTGCTGTCCACCATAAATTCCTCTGGTATGAGGGACATCAAAATTTCGTCCTCCATATCAGGAGATTTTGGCGGTGGCCCACCTCCTGTTTTTTGTTTTTCCTTTTTGTACAGCGACACTCTTGCCTTGGCGTGCATTTTCGTATTTCGCCACTGAGTTTGGATTTGCTGCACGTCACGTTTAGTGTGGCTGCATTCATTGAAGCTTTAATAAAAAAAACAAATAATTATTTATGAATTTATTTCAAAGGACACTTCATAGAGAGGATCTCATTCCAAGCTTCTCGTTTTTTCTTGAAAGTATTTGTGTCGACGTTTTTGTCTTCAACCACATCTATTTTTTCCTCTATCAATTGTCTCAGAAGAGTCTGTAGAAAAAAAATATCATTAACTTGTTCATGGACTATAAGAAAAACTTGATTTACCTTGTCTGAGGAATCCCAATTTTCTGATCTTTTTTTTTTATTTTTTTTGTCCATTTTAATAATTTTTTATTTGTGCAAACAAGAAACAAAACAACCTGACGAGACGACTGACAAACTTCAAATTGACAGTTTTCTGTAATAGAATTGTTGTTTCTATTACTTTTTTGTCAGGGACGTCACTTAGTTAAGTAATTGTCAGATGTTGATTATAAATAAGAATTTAAGTAACCTTGATTAAATGTCAATTAAAATATTTAAGCATGCTTAACTAATAAACCTCTAAGAGCGCTCTTAAGGAATCTTTATAAATACGGCTGTTAATGTTTAATAAAGCATTGATATTGTACGTTTTGAAGTTCTTTACAACAAGGTTTATGTTAGTTTTTTAACTCAATCGAACTTAGATTAGAATCCGAGAAGCTCCAAGAGCTCAAATAACAGTCTCCAGTTGTACTTTTGGCTTTGTAATGCATGGACTTGTGTCCATCAGTTTATAAATCAATAAAAATCATTACACGCAAACAAGAATTGTCGTCATTGTGTCAAGCGGAATCCGACTTGGTTTTATTGGTATCAAAAGAGGTTTCACTTAGGTTCCTAAAGTCTGTGTTCTCCCGTCACCGAAGGCGTCATCGTCAAGTTGCAGTCATTTGTGCGGTTCGAACTTTATTCGACTGAGCCGCAGGATGAAGTCCAGCAGAAACATTTGGATCTTGATTTCGCGTGGGTTCTCCGTCACATAGAACCCCGCCACACCGGCTTTTTCTAGCAGGGATTGTTGGTCACATGCTGGATGTCCATTATTCCCCTGACTATCTCGAATATTGTGTCATTGAGCAGGGAGTTGGCTAGTTCGTAGGATATCCTTATTTAGAATTGTCTGGAAAGATTGTTCAATAGTGGAGTGCGTTGGCTTTTATGAATGAAAACTTACTCTGGCAGAGCGGAGTGCATCTTTTTTAATTCGTCAACGAGAATGTACAATTTCCTTTGGAGGTACTCTGGTGAAGGTTGTGAGTCATCTTGTTGGTATGTTTCGTCTTGAGATAGGTTATTGTCTTCACCTCGAAAATTGGCTTCCGTTTCCATTATTTATGTTTTCTAGAGGTTTTATTTTCTTATCGCAAGCTTAAGTAGTTTCGCAGCACAGCCGAATCGAATTTGTTTTTTTTTTTTTCAGCTGTCAGTGGGGAAGTGTTATATATTGGTATAATTGTTATACCTGGATGGTACCTTTACACTTATAACAGTCTTCTATGGGAGTCAAACTTTTTGCTCCTATCCACTATCCAGTTATAATAGAGATCAGTGGTATACACCACTGATCTCTATAATACACTGGATAGTGTATCCATACAGAAAAAGTGACTCCATTTGAAGATTGTTATAAAGTCGAAAAGGGAAAAATTCGTATAACAGTATAACATAAATAAACGTCAAAGAACCCCTTATCTCTATATTACTGATCTCTGTATCAGTGCAAAGAACAAAGAGAAGGAAGCATTAATTTAAATTTTCGGAAACAAAATTAATTGGTAATTTCAATTTGCATAATTAACTTCATTTATTTCAATTTTCATTTAAAATATATGGTCTGTGAAGAGTTCGGCGATTGCAAAAAGTTAAGTCTTTATGAAATGAAATTCGTATCGTTTTGCTAATTTGTTTTGTCTTTTTCAAGGCTCTGCAAGGGAATTCCTTTATTGGATATAAGCGGCGACAGGATCATCCGTTACCGTAACCCTGATTCATTGATAAAGGCCAACAACACCGTTCAAGTAGACATCGCCAACAGCAAAGTCACCGATTTCATCAATTCCTATTCAGGAAACTTGGTAGAAATTGAGTCGTGTCGGCACAGTTGTCAACGGCGAAAGAGATCTAGGTTCTTTCGATATTGTGCACGTTAAGGACACACAAGGACACGTCTTCGCCACAAGACTGACAAACCTTTCCATTTCCATCATCAGGAATGGCAACAAGCCTTTAATCTCGCTGCCAAAGGACAAGGGTGTTAATTTCTGAAGAGCGAAAGGAGCGATTGGCCGCTAATACTCAAGAAGATTTATTTCAAGTTGAATTATTAAAGTGATGATACAATTTTTTGATTTTACAAAATGAATACATGTACATATAAAGATTAAACCAAGAGTTGGAATTTTTGGTTACATCTGCTGGGTGTGTGGGCTGTAGACTGTTTGTTTTGTTATTGTGTTCGTTAGAGATTTTCATTCTTCTCGAATTCGAAGGAAAAATGCTTGCGGTATTGGCTGCAAGCATTGCAGTTTTTATTTATTTTATGCGAAATTCTATTTTTTATTTTTAAATGTCAAAGTCAAAAAGAAAAGAAATGTCAAATGTTTTTTTTGATTAGTTCGTTAGACGTCAAAAAGTCGAAAAGGGGCACTGACTGTCATCTTCAAATGGAGTCAAAAAAACTGTTATACTTTGTAGGTAATACACTATCCAGTGTAATATAGAGATCAGTGGTATACACCCGTTCACTGGCACCAATGTATAGTAAGCCAATGGCGTCGCCATTGACTTATTATACATGGACTGCCAGTGGCCAACTTCACGATGATTCCACTTTTTGCGGACGACAAAGAGATCCAGCGGAAAAATCGTGTAACATTTTTGACAATTCAAAATGGCGCTTCTTTATTTTTTTTTCTTATTAATTTTGTTTGTCAAGTAAGCAAAAGTGCTATTCCTGCTCAACTCCGTGGATAAATCCATCAACTCAAAATATTACAAACGAATGGACGCCGACAGCCCGCTCGTACAGAATATCATGAATATCATCACGTTCTATCAGAAATTCTTCTTCCATCCGAAGGTCCCGGACTTTGACAAACTGACAATGACAACAATTGAATTCTTCTATCACCTCTGCCAGCAGCCCGATATTATTTCGAAAAATATTGTTGTCGAGTTGTCGCGAAAATTCAAAGAATTCATGGTAAAAGTCGATGAGATGGTAGCTTCACAACTCTCCCAAGTTTCCGATAGCCAGCAAAGTGGTACTGAGGACGCCGTCACTTCCAAAATTCGATTGCCTACATTCTTGATAGCCAGGTTTATGTTTCTCATCGGGCATATGACTATGAAGGAAGTGATTTTTCTCGACATCGATGTCTACTACAATATGAAATTCCGCCAGGAACTTACCGAAGAAAAGAAGAATGCCACCAAGAAAACCGCATCCAACCAGCAGAATAAGAGAAAAGCCAACCTCAACATGTCTGCTACAGAATCTCTGAAGAGGCTTTCCGGAACAACTGCTGAACCACAACAAGAGGTATTGTCAACTAACAGCCTAATCTATTAACCTATTAAACATCTTATATTTTTAAAGCCCAATGAAGACCTCGTTGGAGCAACTGCCGAGGACAGCATTGCCGAATTAATAAACCACATTTGCGAGGATGTCATTTTGTATGACGAAAAAAGCCTTCTAGCCAAAATGGTGCCTTATGTAACCGAAGTCTGCAAATACCCCTCGAAGTACAAAGACCAACACTTGCAGCAAGCAGCCACTCTAACCCTCATCCGCTTCATGTCGGTATCTTCCAAGTTCTGTGAGACTCGCATGCCGTTCCTCATGAACATTCTCAACTGCACGAAGAACATCAAAATCAAATGCAACATAGTTGTCGGTCTGTCCGATCTGTCTTTCCGCTTTCCGAACGCAATCGAGCCCTGGACCGTACACTTCTATTCGACCCTGCACGAAACAGACGACGAACTGCGACTGACTGCCGTCAAGATGCTAAGTCATTTGATCCTTCCCGAGATGATTCGAGTTAAGGGTCAAATAGCCGATTTGGCAATGTGCATCGTTGACCCCAATGACGAGATCAAGAACATTACTCAACAATTCTTCAAGGAGATAGCCAACAAATCGAACATTCTGTACAATGTACTGCCGGATATAATTTCAAAATTGAGCGACACAAATCTGAACATCGAAGAGGAGAAGTATCGCATTATAATGCGTTACATTCTGGGACTGATTCAGAAGGGTCGCCAAGTGGAGAGTTTGGTGGAAAAATTGTGCCTGCGATTCCGAGTGACGACCGAAGAGAGACAGTGGCATCGAATACATCGATAATACATCGAAAATGGCCAAACCAGAGTTGAAGACTTTGCTAACTGAATTCGAGAGTCGTTTGAATGAATGCCTTGAGGTTAGGGAGGACAATGGGGATGTGAGTAGTGAACAAGTTGGCGAAAATCGAGCAACTGATACAACAAAGAAGCCAACCAAGAAACCAACAAAGAAGAAACAACCAAACAAGAAAGCAAGTGGTCGGAATAAGAAGGTCCGTGATGAATCAGAGTCTGAAGAAAGTACCGCTGAATCAACGTCAGAGTCGGAGGAGGAACGACCAAAAGCCACGAAGGGCAATAAAGCTGCATTGTCAAAACAGAAGGCTAGAAGATCAAATCGAGTTATTGAAGAGTCCAACAGTTCGGATGAAGAAGAAATTCCACAGAAAAAGAAGGGACGCAACAGGAAATGATGTCTTTCCAAAGATCAATTTGTTTACTGGGAAATATGGTTTCACAATATTTTGTTTATCATAGTCATGATATTTAAAACAATTTATAAGCTACAATAGATTCCTTTTGGATTTTTTTTGTGTATTACGCTTGAGTTTCAATTTAGTCTGCAATTTTAGTTAACAGAGAAACATCGCTAAGTATGCTAATTTCAAGGAAATTTTACACGGACGACCCCACTACTGCCTTCAAGTCATGTTCGCAGTGACTTACTCTTGCAGCTTCGGCCATTCTGATAATTTAATAGCAAAAACCCCACAAAAAAAAAATGTTATTTCCATCAACGGATGAAGAGGAACTCTTAATCTGCGTTTTCTGTCGAGAGGCCAATTCATATTTCATGGCCTTTTCTTTTTCCAGTCGCTCGGTCTTCAAAGTCTTAGCCGTGGTATTATGGTTTTCAGCTCCGTCACAATGCCCTCATGCTCTTTTGTGTATTCCTCGAGTTTTCTTTTCTTCTCTCTCAAGTACTTTTGGATTTGCAAGTTTTTTGTTCTTGTGAGTTGGTTTTCCAATCTCAAATACTCCACAGCTTCGTTGTAAGGTTATTCGAGATCCTTCATCTCTCTTTGCAACGATTGTGCTTTTCGGTATGTTCTTCAGTGAGCTGCTCAACCCGCGAGTTGATTTTAACTAGTGGCTCCTTATAGCGAGTGGTCCCAACAATGTCCTCCAAGTACTCCAACATCCAACATTCGTTTTCGTTCTGACTCTTGGCAATTGATTCTACTTCGCCCTATGGAAACCAATGAATTCTTAAGAACTAATGGACTATAAATGGATTAACAAAAACATGCAAACCTGCAGAATGAGAAATCTATTGTGGCCTAAATCGATATTGTGCTGTTTCAATAGCTTCGCAACTTCTTCGGTGTTTTGGATTTCCTCGCAACTGCCATCTTCCTTATCCAAAATCTTTATAAAATGCACAGCAACCGAAGAGCGTTACATGTTGGGATACCGTGCCGAATTATGTAGCAGCACTGAGAGTTCCTCGTTTTGCTTTCTGTAAAGAATCAAGTTAAAAATGAATCATTTACCGAAAGATAACACACTCACCAATGAAAAAGTTACTTTGGCCAGAAATTTGCGGCAGCAGGCGTGCATTAAAGACTTCGATGAAAATTGGATTTGGATCCAATAAGGATAAGGATTCTTGCTAACTCAGGGCATTGATAAATCCGTTCTTAAAGGGCCAATTCTAATCCAAACAGCTCTTTTCCCCAAGGCCAAACCTCAGTTTGGAGTTCTTGTTCTTGCTTCCAACTAGGGACGGGATATAGTTTCTTCATTGCCATGTGAACGTGGCTTCGAAATGCCTTGGCAGGCAACTGGAACACTCTTGGGGCAGTTCAGTGGAAGTTGCAATCTCACACTTGATTGAAAATCCTATAAAAGTAAAAAAATTGGCTGAAAAAAGTAAGAAATTATTAAAAAAAAATAATTTACAAAGAACTTACTGCTACTGCCTGCTTGTTTTTCCAGAAATGTCAAAATTTTCATAATTATGTACATAAAAAAAAACATGGCATGCATCGTTTATCTCAACAAATTAAACTAGATGTCAGTACTTTCTATGCGATCAAAGCTTATCGCAACTTAAAGAAAGAGATGTCGCTAAAAATTTTATTTTCTTTTTTTGCCACTTGGTATTTTTACGCTAGTGTAAAGTGGAACCATTTTTTTTCGAATTTTGTATGGAGAATTCAGACGACTAGCAGTCCATATATAGTAAGTCAATGGGCGTCGCTATAGACGTCGCGACGTCTAGCGGAATGTTGAGAAAGTATTAGTGAAAACACCAATCATTTTACAACCCTGACCTGATTACAGGTAAATTACTTTTGACAGCTTGGTTTCCTATCTCCTTTTATCTCTGATCAAACTGCTCCTCTCATCAGATGTGATAAACGGGGAACACCAGTTTAATTTTTCATTGCCTTGCTGCTTGTTCAAAAATCAAAAATTCCTTACGTTACAAGGTTACAGTGTTCATTTTTTTACTCCCTTGTACGTTGTACTTGTGCTGTGCTTGCTTGCAATTTATTTTATTTCGAAACGTCGAATCAAAAGAACAAAAAAGTGCAGTACATTCACAGAACAGAAATACATTTTTCCTTAGAATTGAAAGATAAACGTTCAAGTAATATTTTATGTAAGTTCCATACATTTCTGGCCATTACTTATTTCTTCTCATTTGAGTTTTTCTTAGGATGGAATCAATAGAATCGTCGACGAAAAATATTTCCCCCATCACTGAAACTGAGACAATCTGCCTGTCCGATAACATTGCTAGAGTTATCTTCGAACAAATCTCGGTCTTCTACCGAGAAAATGAATTCTTTGACACCGTCATCATGGCTGGAAACAAAGGCGATAAGGACCACTTAAGTATTTCAGCGCACCGAATGGTCCTTAGTGCATTGAGTCAATATTTCCGTGAAGCATACCGAGATGCTCAGACGGTCTTGGTGAAAAACGTTTTGGAGTTTCCACAAATCGATCCTCAAATACTGAAATCGATAGTCGACTTTATGTATTCAGGAACAATTGAATTGAATGTCGATACCGTCGAAGGAATCTTGTCTGCTGCGATTTTTCTTAAGATCAAAATACTAATTGAATGTTGCTGTGAGTTCATTGAAAACAACATTAATCCTAGCAACTGTATGCTCTTTTTTCGAGTATCGCGTCCATGGCCAAAGGAGCTCAGCTATTGCAATATAAAAGAGAAATCCATGGAGTTAATTTATTTGAACTTTGATGAATTGTCAAAGGAAGACGAGTTTCTAATGCTGACCGAAAGGGAAATCAAAGACTTGCTTTCTTACGAGAGTCGGCACAGTGGTGTTGAAGAAGCAGTGTTCATGTCTATTCTTGCATGGATTAATTATGATAAATCAAATCGGGAACATTTGATTGTGGAACTTTTAAAAATGATTCGCTATCAGTTTCTCTCCATAAAATTCATAGCCGAGAACATGTCAGTTTGCAAAAGTCCCGAAAGCATTGAACTTATTTCCGTTTGGCTGAAATATCATGCGTCGCCAGAAACTCGAACAACCGATGTTGAGGTCTCAACGAAAAACCAATTGCAATGCCCAGAATTGGATCCTCAAACACTAAAATTGGTAAATGATTTCTTGGACTCTGGTGCAATTGAATTGAACATCGAGAACGTTGAAGGAATCTTACGTGCTGCAGTTTTTCGAAAACATAAACATTTGATTGGAGTTTGTTGCGAATTCGTTCAAGGAAACATTAATACGAGCAACTACCTGTCCTGGTTTCGACTGTCGACAGAGCTTAGTCTATCACAAATTAAAGAAAAGTCCATGGATGTCATATACATGAACTTCGAGCAAATGTCGAAGGATGAAGAATTTTTAATGTTGACTGAGATGGAAATTAAGAGCCTGCTATCTTACGAAAATCCATATACTGACTTTGAGGAAGAAGTTTTCAAGGCTGTTGTGGCGTGGGTCAATTATGATAAACCAAATCGGGATCATTTGACTACGGATCTGTTGAGAATGATTCGTTTTCAATACCTCTCTACCGAATTCAAAGCTGATAACAATTCGCTCATCACCGATTGGCTCAAATGTAATTCATTATCAGAAACATCCGATCAAGAGGATATGTTTTTCAAGTCAAGGTTTGGAGGCTTATTATTTGTGGATATCGGGGAATCAAACACGATAGCAATTCATATGTATGACCGCAAGACAGATGCATGGGATAAAAAGATTCAAATTCCTTTTAAAAAAAACATGTATTGCTTTTCGACACTTGTGATCAATAATAAATTATTTGTAGTTGGAGGTGCTTATGAGGACTATTGTGTAAGGGATGATATTGAGTGTTTTGACTTGTACACTCTCAAATGGATTTCCAGATCTCACATGCATAAAAAGCGATGTGGTTGTCAACTGTCTGAATTAGATGGACAATTGTGTATTTACGGTGGATCTGACTGTGGTACATTTATAAACGTAATTGAATTGTACAATCCTACGACTGGTGAAATAATTGAATTATATCCACCATACCGTAGAGAATGTAACAAAATGTCTACTTGTAAAGGAGTATTATATCTTATTCATCTAGAGGAAGGAGTCTTGCAATTCTATGATTCCCGCACTCAGAACTGGACTCAGATACAAATTCCAGGACAATCAATTGTCAATTCGGATAATTTCGGCTTTGTCGCCGAGGAAAAATATCTTTATTTCCCTAATGGATGTTCGGACAAAGGTATGAAACGCTACGATTTAGAAAAAAAATCATGGAACGGTGATTTTAAAGAGAACAAATCTTGTTTCATAAGAACGACGATGGTAAACAATAAAATTGTAATTTTTAGAGAATCTTATGATAGTGAGACGGTGATATTTGAAGAGTACGATCCAAATACCAACACATGGAGAAAATTGAAGGAACTTTTATATACAAATGCTATCATGCCCCACTCTTGCAGTATAGGTTCTTACACTGCTTGACCACGTTTAATTTTTGTTTTAAATTAATAAATTTTATTCCAAACATTGTTGAATTCGTATGCAAGATCTGTAAACAGTGGTTTCTTTTCATTACTTATTTACTTATGGTGGTGCTACAGTCCAGGTCGGACAAAGGGCTCATCCAACAAGCGTCTCCAGCAAGCTCGGTCCCTGCTATCTGTCTCCAGTTTCGCACGCCAAGTTGGTTCAGGTCCTCTACCACCTGTGTACTCTACCTGAGTCGCGGTCTTCCTCTTGTGGGACGTCCCTCCGGGTGGGATTCGACAACTCTACGAGCCGAAGCAATATTTCCCATTCGCTCTACATACAATCATAGTCATTGGAGTTGAACATCTCGTACAGTTCTTGATTGAATCTTCGTCTCCATTCTCGATTTAGCAGACAGGGCCAAAAATCACTCGAACTCTTTTTCTTCTCGAAGCAGCCCAAAGCGTTTTCATCGAATCATGGTCCATGTCTCTGCATCATACATTGGGATCGGGATGATGAGGGTTTTGTACAGTGACACTTTAGTTGCTCGAGAGAGGATTTTACTACTCAATTGCCTTCTAAGTCCAAAGAATATTGATTGGCAAGAGTGATCCTTCGTTTGATTTCAGCGCTGGTGTTGTTGTCTGAGTTCATAGCGGATCCTAGGTAGACGGAGTCCTTAACTACCTCGAAGTTAAATCTGTCTATGTTGACGTTTGCTCCCAGACGTCGATGTAAGTTGTCTTTTCTTGTTGACAGCATTAACTTGCCCTCGTAAACCGCTAGACCCATCTTCCTGGCCTCCGTCTCAAGACTCACAAACGCTCCACTGACATTACGCTTTATCCTTTCAATTATGACAATGTCGTCTGCGTATCCTAGTAGCTGGTAGGACTTTTGAAAGACGCCTTGAAATCGATGACAAGGTGGTAGACATCGATTTGAAGTTCCTGGTCTTCTTCAAGATCTGCCGTAGAGTGAAAATTTGATCGATTGTAGACTTTTCGGGTCTGAAGCCACACTGACCTACCACTTTGTTGACGAAAGGCTTCAAACGTTCACACAGCACGGCAGACTAGATCTTGTAATCGCTGTTTAGGAGACATAGCTCTGTAGTTGGTGCAGTTCAGGGGATCTCTTTTCTTGACGATCGGGCATACAATGCTGAGGTTCAGTTCGTCGGGCATGCTTTCCTCTGACCAAATTTTGCAGATGAGCTGGTGCATGCTCCTAACCAAATCATCTCCAGCTGCTTTGTACAGTTCGGCGGCTAAACCGTCTGCTACATGTGACTGTGGTTCCACTACGATGTTCCTATGATGGTCTCTACAGTCTCGGTTCGGGGTGTATAAACCCTGGTGGTTTGTTTCACCTTTTTGTAAAACTTTCGAACCTCGTTTCTGTTGTGACATCCCTCTATCTCCTCGATCGCGCGCTATTCATGCTCCCTTTTTTTCTTTCTGAGAAGTTTGTGCGCCTCCCTCCTTTTCTACTTGTAAAGCTGAGAAGCTGCTCGGGTCCTTCTCTACAGCACCGCTTTGTGCCTCTTATTTAGCTGCATGTGCTCGCCGGAACTCATCGTCAAACCAGGAGTTTCGTTGTGGTGGCATCTCTGATGGCTGCTTGGCACTGCTTCTCTACATTTTATGATGGCAGCAAGGAACTTCTGAGGAGATTCTCGGAAACACGATCGGAAAAGGATCTAGCAATCTCTTGCGATTGTAACCGTTTGACGTCGAATTTTCTCCTAACATTTTCACGTGTTGGCCTTGATCGGGATATCCACTTTCGTACCTTGGCTACAACAAGGTAGTGGTCCGCGAAGTCGATTAGCCTAAATCCGTTATCGGAGTTGGTGTCGTGTAGGCTACATTTAATGTCATAGCTAGAGCTCATCGGACTTGTCGAGAAGCTCGTAGAATTTGTTTTTGGTGTCTTCATCCTTTTCCTCAGTGGAGGCGTGAGCGCAGATTAGGCTCATGTTGATGAATTTAGCCTTGATGTGGATTGTCGTGATGCGCTCATTCACTGAGTTGAAACTCAATACTTTCCTCCTGAGTCGAGTCCCAACTACAAATCCACATCCAAATAGACGCTGATTTTGTTCCCGGTAGCAATAGATATCGCAGTTGTTCATTTTACGTAGGCCCGGACCATCCCATCGCATTTCTTGGATGGCGGTTATATCTGCTTTATAGCAGTCAAGGACTTCCGCTAGTTGTTTGGCTGCACGTGGTCTGTTAAGGGACTTAACGTTCCAAGGGCAAAACAGAAATTCGTTGTCCTTAAATCGTTTGCGTGGGTCGTCCTTATTAGTTCCTTCCGCATCCGAGGCTTCTTGTTGGTTTGAAACAATCACTTCTTTTTGTGGTCGGGCAGTCACCCCGACACACGACGCCCAACCGGGAGGGCAAGGTCTTTAGTTTAACTCTAAGACAAAGAGCCGGCGAAACCGGCCCTTATAGGCCCGGGCTGCGAAATAGTCGTAGTAGCCGTATAAGGTGTTCTCTCATCTTGACTGGAACTGTAGTTGCCACCGTTGATTCCATCTTGGGAGTTCTTCTGCTGCCGCGTGTTGAAAAGGAGGCATGCCTTAGTGGACGCATACCTCCTACCCCTCTCTCTCGTTGCTGCTGCCCAATCTTCGATTGAGGTACTAGGCACCCGATGTTCACCTCGGGGAGGTGGAGAGTAGGAGTTAATAGACAGAGGTTGCTGTGGACGCTTGTGTGCTCTTGAATGCACTGTGTCTACCTTTCGAACGTCGTTTGTACTTGTCCTACCCCAAAAAAACTTCATCTTGGCATCAAATACTCTTCATCTTTGTTCAGAGTGTCTGTCCCAATCTTGACCCTACGAAAAGGCAAAACAAACAAAATTGGAGCAGACAAGGGTGGGATTTTTATTACAGTTGACTATATATTGCACCATTCCTTCATTTGAAGAAATAATATTGATTCAATTGTACTAATTTTTGTTCGTAAATTCCTTTCCTGAACATCAAACTTTCCTGCCGTTTATCTTCGCCAATTGTTTTCGATTGATAAGATCGAAGAACAATAGCCCCGCAGCTCGTTCAATCGTCTCGGGCGGCACTTGGAACACTTCCAGTGGAGTGTCGTTGCTGATTTCCTTGTTTGGCATTACATAAGCTTCCATTTCCAATTGCTTATCGGTCGTCTCTGCGACAACGACCTTATAGAAATGTGTCGGCACTGCCACATTATTGGCTCCAATCACCTGGTACTTGACGTACATTTTTCCGTCATCCTCCTTGTGGGGTAAATATAGTGGCCCGGTGCAAACATAAACATTGGGATGTGTTTTCGTCAGTTTTCGAACATAGGACTCCAGTCGATTCCAAGAATCTCGATTAAAACCCGCTCCCACCTGAGGAGCCATGTTTGTCAAATAGAACGTATCGTCACAGTGCTTTTGTTGTAATCGATGATTGCCAGCGGCTGCTAGGTGGCCTCTGTCAAAGCCAGATTTTCGATAGTCGGTATTCTGAGACCGAAAAAAGGGATGAATACTCTCGTCTGGTCGAAATTCGCACTTTGCACGGTCGACAGCATCATTTGGCTGAACAGATGCGGCCGTAAGATGCTCGAACACCCAATGAGCCACTCGATTTCGTCGATCATAAGACAGAACATAATCAGAATAGGAACGAACATGGTCCAGGCTGGGGAAGCCAAATTTCATTATCTGTGATATACGACTAGGAATGGCGGTTAGACTTCCTTCAGATTCAGCAGCAGGCACTGGAACGGCGGCGGACACTGTTCCGAAGATCGGCAGGCCTGGTTTCGATTGGATCTTCAGAAAAAATGAGTCTAAGTCAACTTTTGGAAGTTTTCAATGTGATGAAATCAACTCACATCCTCCCAGAGACGGTCCTTATTACAAAACAAATATGGATCCGCTTCGGTGGTTTTGTGAAAGTTTGCTTGAAGACGTTGGCGTTCGGTGCGCGTTCCGAGGAAATATGATCCACCAGCAATGGACGAGACCAGCAGTATTTTAGTGACAAGTCTTTTATTCATAATTATTTGCAAATTATTTAGAAAATAGCGAGTTAAAAATCAAATAACGTGAAGGGTTTAAAAAGAGGAAAAGTTATTCAATCATTTGACAGAAAGCAGCTGATTCTGATTGGGTGAATAAATTTGTTTGTATGCAGAGAACTGAAATGTAGATGGCTCTGGTAAGAAACGGAAATTAAACTGGAGTTCCTTCCAAATAGAGAAGTTAACAGTAGACCGTTTCAAATTCAAAGTAGGTGCTATAATTATTAGGTCTCTTCTTTCACTCCCTAAAACTCGCTAAAACTCCTAAATTATCACATATTTCTGTTCTTTTACTCAAGCTTTTTGTAAGTTCTGTCACTTTTGAAGGCGAAAAATGTTTCGCCTATCTCCCGTAAACATTTCTTGTCGGGGATGTGTGAGTTATTCTGTCAAACCACATAAGAAGAAGATTGAATTTTGTTGACGTTTGATATAATTTTGTGCATATGTGAGATTAAAGGCTGTTTCACAACAGAGCGTTCAGTCGTTCGTGTGTTTCAAACTTTACGTAAGCGTCTGGCAGTTTTGACAGTAAAACGCATGTGCTTTCAACTTCAGCTCACAATACCGCGTTCATTCTTGCAAGTGACATCAGATTATTTTATCAGCATTTGTATTACACATTCGTTTTTTTATTTATGTAAAAGTTTCCTTCATTTATTATTTTATTAGAGTTTTTGTTATCATTTATTATTTCTACAGAAAAACAATTATTTGTATTCTCAGGAGTGAACAAATTTGTGATGAAGCTCAAGACGCGAATGAAAAATAGAACACAATTCTATTTAGGATTGCGTTCAAGCGTACGTTACGTGCCGCGAGAGCGCTCAACGCTCTATTTTGTGTGGAAGCATCTACTCACATGTATTCTATATGAAATGTCAACGCGAAACAAGTGCGACCGCTCTATTGTGAAACAGCCTTAAGGCTGTCAAGCGTTCTTTTAATTTTTAAGCCTAGTACATACTCGTGAACCCATACAAATTTCGGTTTTTGGTTCACCCGTGAAGCTGAGTGGAGAACAAAGTGGAGAGTTTTCGTTCACGGGCAATTCACGTGCAAAATGTACGGGAACTGTTGGTGAAGCTTTGACATTGTTCATGACATGTTCACAACGTGTATTCACAAGTAGTGTGTACCAGTGAGCAATGTCAAAAGTTCACTTTCTCCACTGGCGAACGTTCACTTCACGAGGAAGTATGTACTAGGCTTTAGGAGAAACACAATTTTTCATCCCCACTCGAAATTTGACAGTTTTCATAGAACTCTCAAAAAAGTAAAAGAACGGGCCTATTATGCACAGTTTACACGTGACAACACAACAGATCGGAAAGAGAGATGAGACATCAAGTTGTCAGGGTCGAAGGTGAATTTTGCCTTCATTCTTACTTGGGGTCTCCATTGAACATTTCCGATGACAGGACTATCGGCTTGTCATCAGATAATCCAATAGAGACCAACAATCCAACATCCAGTCCATGATCCGGTCATCGCAGTCTGGATTTTTTGAGCGGATCAAATCTTGTCATCAATTTGACGTTTGTGTTGCATGTAGTGTTGATCGTCCATTTTCCACAGACTTTTTGACACATTTACTTGCTGATGGCAAGACATAGTATGCCCAGTCAAAAAAAAAAAAAACACTGGATTGCGGATGAGATTGCAGAAGAGAAGTTGGATTGCATTTTACTCTTGTGAAGCCTCAGGGTTAATAGACCGCGTGCTGCCGAACAATTAGCGGGGACCCTCAACTGCAACAAAGAAGGTATTACCGCTACCTAGGATATGCAATGGGGTGGACCGAGCAAAAGGAGGATGAAAAACTGCGACATTTACTTTGGTAATTGTTACCGAGAGCAACAACAGCGGCTCTTTGGATGCGGATTCGTCGTGGGAAGCAGACTCAGGTAAAAAGTCTTGAGCTTCAAATCTGTAAGTGAACGCATCACGACGATCCGAATCAAGGCTAAATTCGCATCCTCCGATAGGAGAGAAAAAGGACGACACCAAAGACGAGTTCTACGAGCTCCTTGACAAAACGTATGAGCTATGTCCTAGTTATGACATTAAAATTGTCCTCGGCATTTTTAACGCAAAGCTGGGAAAAGAGGATATCTTTGGTGGAACAGTCTGCACGACACCACTTCCGACAATGGATTCCGGCTGATCGATTTTGCTGCAGAGCAAAATGTTCCATCCATAAAGGAACATGGAGATTTCCTGACCAATCGATCGTCAGCTAGATTGATCACATTGCGATCGACGCAAGGCACTTGTCCAGCTTTCATGTTCGAACTTTCCGAGGAGCCAACTTCGACTCGGACTATTATCTCGTTGTAGCCAAGGTAGTGCTAGGAATATCCCGACAACGGCCAAAACAAGGAAATGCTGCAAGAAAATTCGACGTTGGACGGCTAAAATCGCAAGAGATCACCAGATCCTTCTCTGATCGAGTGTCAAGTAACCTCTTAAGGAGTGCTATGCTGCCAAAATCAAGTATCGAAGACCAGTGGCAACCTCGCCAGAAAGCAGTTAGAGATGCCACCTCTTACGTGCTGGGTTTCACACAGCCACCAAAGCGAAACCCCTGGTTTGAAGAAGAATGAAGTCAAGCAGGAGGCAAACAGAGCTGCGCTGCATAGAACAAGGCTACTCGTGAGCTTGATATAATGGGAAGAACACAGCGTGATGTCAATGGCGCTTTTGAGATAGAAGCTTCAAAAATGAGGGAAAAACGAAGTGTATGCTGTCTTCGAGG
This sequence comes from Sphaerophoria taeniata, assembly GCA_943590905.1. Lineage (NCBI taxonomy): Eukaryota > Metazoa > Arthropoda > Insecta > Diptera > Syrphidae > Sphaerophoria > Sphaerophoria taeniata. The sequence continues at coordinate 5,566,156 of OX016540.1, forward strand.
AAGGACACCCAATACCGACGGCTCGGACAAAACGTCACAATAGATGCATACATCTTCGAGGTAGAAGAGGAGTTTGTCTACCTAGGCTCCGCTATAAACACGGGCAATAACACCAGCGCCGATATCAGACGAAGAATAACTCTAGCTAATCGCTTTTTCCTTGGGCTAAGAAAGCAATTGAGTTGAAAGACCCTCTCTCGAGCAACTAAGGTAAATCTGTATAACACCCTCATCATCCCAGTCCTGCTATATGGTGGAGAAGCATGGACCTTGACCAAATCGGATGAATGTGCCTAAGGCTGTTTCGAGAGGAAAGTTCTTCGGGTCATTTTCTGCCCCGTGTGCATTGATGGGGAAAGGAGAAGGAGATACAACAGCGAACTTTACGGGTTGTACAGCGACGTGGATCTAGCCAGGAGAGTCAAGGTCCAGAGACTCAGATGGCTCGGTCATTTAGAGCGGATGGACACCAATGCTCCGGCACGAAAAGCCTTTGACACTATTCCCGAGAGACGTAGAAGAAGAGGAAGACCGTGACTCAGGTGGAAGAGGACTTCAATCAACTAGGAGTGAAAAACTGGAGACAGCTAGCTAGGGACCGAGCTGGCTGGCGGAGACTGTTGATTGAGGCCCAAGTCCACAACGGACATATGATCGATTTGGAAACAATTCAATAGACTACAAATTTTGACAGTTGGTGCCTGGAAATATGGGATAGGACGACAAATATACCTTTTTTGCTTGTTTATGGATGTTGCCATTCATTGAAGTTATAAAAAAACAAATACTCCGTTTTATGTTTGACATTCTGAGATTTATTCTGACACTTCATTGACGTTTCAATGGGTAATTCCTAAAATGAAGATTCATACCATGAATCCGTTCTGCTTTTTGTGAAGTATGACATTCCTCTGACACTTGAGCAGTGTTACTGACATTTCATACACATTTCAATAAATAAAAAGTTAAACCAACTGATATTTTCAACATTTATTTGTTTTTAATATTTTATATTTAAGAAATAGCATTTTGATCAATTACATTTACATACAAGGAGTCCGCTGTGTTCGATTTCAAACATCAACATCCCCATTCCTACACAAACACATAAGATCACTTAAGACACTAAAAATGTATTTTCATAATAATTAAGCATTTTTCGTTTTATTTAAAATTATATCTTATGTACGTGCTCCTTAATGGAACCTTTTTCCTAAGTAATAAAATAATCTTAACCTAAGTTTCGTATGGTAAAATCACAAAAACAACATTTAAGAAATAATAGTAAATACATATTTGTTTTATTATATTTTTTATGGATAGGTATATTTTTTTTAAACTTTTCTAAACAAAATTTTCAAAAAATTAAGCTGTACACATTTAATGTTTTGTTTAAAAAGCATTTAATGCCGGTTAAATAAATTCATTGCGAAATTCACCTTTTTCGATCTGTTTGATTACACTTTTACAGATGGGCAACACTTTGACATAACGTAAGTGTTGCCATTTTCGCACAATATTTCTTGTAAGGATGACATTTGATAAATTTGAGGGTTAATTATTTTGTTCATTCATTTGAGCACCATCACGAATAGTCATAGGAGAGGAAATACTTAAAAGAATACATTTTTTTACACAATAAGGCCCATGGATTTTTTGTTATGATTTCTTTTTCTTTTTAAGAGATGGCTCCTGATCTCACGTTACTCTCAACTTAAATTGTTGAGAGCTCGGAAATTGCATCGTTAAGACTAACCAACGGTATAACCGATTTTAATAATTTTATGGCACACACACAGTGTCTTAACACTGGCGCGCTCAACAATCACTTTGAATTAGTGCATCATTTAATGCGTTCAAATGTTCTTTAGCGAATGAGATTTTATCGGCGATATCACGTGAATCGGTTATCAATTTTGCTTTCATATTGATAAAATAATCATAGTCGGCAAATTCATCGGTGGTTAGACTTTTTTCTAAAACTGTGGCAACACTGGATCCTCGACGATCGATGTCTTCTTTGAGGCGTTTGGCTTCTTCTAGCTGTTCTACGAGTCGGTCGCGTTTGAGTATGAGAATTTTCTGTCAAAAAATTAAATAAATTAAATGACGTTTATAAAAAAAGAGGCGTTCAGAAAACTTACACTTTCTGGGTTTTGTTCATCTAGGGCGGTTAGGGAATTCTCAGCTTTAGCTAAACGACCTGACAAGCTAAGTAGCAAACTGGTTATGTGACCGACATCATCGATGTAGGTTCGGAACTTTGTAGCGTCAATGGGACGCATTTTGTCTGCAACTTTAGCAGCCAAGCTGCTGCCAAGTTCATCGTTGATCGATGTCTCTTCAAGTATTGCCGTTTGTTCTGAGTTGAGGACATTGAGCTTTCGTGTTAGTTGGTTAATAAGGTCCTCCTGGAAGTTAACAGTAGAATAGTTGTATATTTAGTAAAACACTTAACGTCAAAAACTAAAATGTAGTAGATTTTTGCAGTGGTTTAATTTAAATGTCAAAATTGACGTTTGACATTTCATTTGGTGCAAATGTCAACTGTCAAAACAAAAAAGTAACTCAAACTAAAATTGACAGTTCATTCTTACCTTCTTTCTTATAAGATGATCACAGCTTGTCTCACTAGCACCATTTGTGAGTGAAACTTCAATTTCAGCGAATTCCAGTTCGAACTTTGGTGTAGAATTATTGCTGTTGATGTTGCTGTCACTGGGAGTTGATGTACCAACATCTCGTTTGGCAGGTCGCAGTGGAACATCCGGATTATAGAGCATACCAATGTAATCGGTAGGAGTTTTACAACTCCTTGGAACAAGGATCTCTAAAAGTCTATCGTTTTGTGGCAAAAGACTCGCTAATTCCTTCAACATTCTATCACATTCCACTTCGATGGGGTGTTTCTGACGGGGTTGCAGTGTAGTTCGTTGCTGAGCATCATCCCGATTATCATTGAGTTTAATGCGATTTGCATCTAAATCAAGTAATTCATCGGTTTGTGAGGCAACTTCATTGGTAACTGGGTTTACACGTAGGATAACTTCGGTTCGTTGCATTAATTTCAAGCCATCAGTGGTTGGTTCCATTTGAGAGATGATGGCCATTTCACTTGGCAGCGGTGTATTTGGCAGAGCTGGCGGTGGTGGCTCAGGAGACTCTGGTGGCGATGGTGGTGGTTCTGGTGTCTGGGTTTGCACTTCTACTTGTTCAGTTCGTGGCGGTGGAGTTTGGGGTTGAGCAATCGATTTAACCACACCTGTTGTGTGTGTATGGGCCGACATCAATTTCGACTGCAGTTGAGTGATTTTTTCGATATTCTCTCGAAGTGAATCTTTGCGGGTGATCTTGTTCTCCGAATTTGACAGTGTGGTATTGACAAGTTCAGCCCGAACGATTCGTCCTTCACCGGGGTCACGTTCCTCGAGACTTAGTTTTCTTACAACTTCAGGTCTATGAAACTCTTTGAATTCCTTGCGAGGTGTAAACGAGTTTATATTGCTCTCAGACTGAGCCGGTGACAAGATCTTTTCTCCAGTTCCACTAGAGTGATGACAGTTTGGCATCAGATGCTGTTGCAATTGCTCTTCTGGCGTCTCAAGTATTTGAGTTTTCTTTAAATCAATTGTTGACTGTGACATATATTTGGGACTGCTGGCATCATAAGATTGAGATCGATTAAAACCACCACCGTTAGGATTTCCAACATTTGGCGAGTTATTCATATTGATGTATGCTGTCACTGGCGAGGAATGCCGGCTATTTGACGGCTTCGTTATGAACATCTTCATATTGGGGTAAGGAGGTGGTGGATAGTTGGGTGTACCTGGAGATGTTGGTGAAAGGCTGTTATTTGAACCATATCTCTGTGATGCACCAGTTGCCGAAGTTGGCGAAGCTGGTTGAAGTTTGGCGCCAACTGGTAGGACATCTGGCAGATTGTTGCATTTATTACCGCCATTAATGAGGTCGGATTTTGAGTTACTATTGTTGTTGTTGTTGCTCGGGTTGTTGTGTTGGGTAACACAATCTTCATTGGATGTTAAGGTTAGTTTGTAGCTGCCATGATCAGGATCGGCTGAGCTGAGTTTTTCCAATGATTGACGTGGCAGATAGGATGCTTTTGAGTTACACCTAAAAAGAGAGACAGAACAAATTTCAGAATTAGTTCAAGTGAAACAACCCAGGTTCAGTTTCAGCCCAAGGATCAATTAAAACATAGTTCAAACTAAATAGGTGCCACTATTTTAAAACCGTTGCTTATTTTGTTCTTTGGACCGTTCCTAATTATACAAAATTATGGTATAAAAACCATTATTCCAAGCTTCGTACAAGAAATTTGCTTTGTCTTAAGCAAAGATCACAATCAACTAAAGACTCAAAGGCAGATCAAAAGGGCAGTAGAATGCTGGCTGACTTGGTTAAACACATTTTTCCCCGCATGTTCCTACATAATTGTATTTTTCTTGCTGTGCTCTTTTATGACTCTCTCATTCTCTATGTCAATTAAAGTCTTCTGCAATAAGGAAGAGATTTGCATCACAAATCACAATCACATCACCTGCCGTCGGATCACACAGCACACAGGTGTGTACGAAAACATTCTAGCACATCTTCATCTAGACCAAGAGTCTTAACTTTAAACCTCTGTCACAATTTTGCCATTGAGAATAAAGAGCCGACTCACATGAAACGTCACTTTGGTTAACAGTTATTAAGGTACATTGCATTAGTCGCTTTGAACTTAACCCATTAAATTGACACTTACAAAGCCACTGTTTGACTTTCTCAATTCACCACATGGTCACAAAGCGCTTTCTCCTGCCCTTATTGATTTCAAATTGTTTTCGATCGTGGTTGGGTTGAGAAATCAGCATCTTCAATTACATCTATCGATGTATTAGCCTTCAAATAGTTCATTTATATTTGTTCGACTTTTCTTTATATCGCAAGTAAATGTCAAAGACCCTTTGTGGTGAGTTTTATGACAGAGCTGTCAGATGAATCACAATGGATTCAATTATCATGTTTATCGATATTAAGCTTCTTCTTAAACATAACCAAGATCTGCGGTGAAGAAATTATGAAAAACGATACACAACAAACAAAAGAAAAACTGACAGGCATGACATAAAAAAGGTGTCAAACACAACCAATGCATGGCTTTGATGTGTACTTGCATTTCGATTGTAATAAAAAGTCACCACAAGCGAGCTCCTTCTTTTCTAAATGTAACTAGGGTACATAATGCTGCATCTAATTCAGAGTAAAGCTGTGTCTTGCAAGACGTGATATCTACCGTGTAACATTTTGTACAGATATCTATTCTTGGTTGCGCATTTCTTTTGTTGCCTTTGCCTCTGGGAGCATAAAGGCTAAATCAAAATAGGTGAGTTGAGCAGAGCGATCGCGATACAGTCTTTGGTCTTTGTACCAATTTTTTCGTTTGTGCAAGATATTTTGATGTTTATTCAGTGCTTTGTTTTATGATTTCGCAAGATCGTTTGTTTGGTCTCATTTTTGTTCATTGAATTTAGAAAAATGAGAAAGAAGTTGTGAGGAAACAGAACTAGAAATAGTGGTGTCATGAGTGTCAACATCGGTGGAATATAATTTGTGTATTTGTTGGATCGGAGAAAATTGTAAATAGGCTGTGTAGATTGACCTAAGCCCCTTTTACTGACATTTAAGAAACGACTTATTACTAACTGTACAGAAGTGAATGGCGATTTTGAGATGTGGAAAAGGAGTGGCAGTTAGTTAGGTGTCAGTTAGTGCCAATTTTCTTGGTGATTATGCTGACATTTGCTTGCATCATTTGACAGTTAAAATGAAGTCGAATACTGACGTCTACTTTTTCTGGTACAGTTGACAAGCAGCTGTTCTGGCAGAGTCGATCTAGTTATTCCGAGCATTATCACAAGAAATTTGCGTGAGCTTGACAGAAGATGACATTTTGAGAATTTACATTCAACGACTTTTCCAGTTCGCTTTATTATGAAAACAGTTTAAAAAGCGATTTAACGTCATTCAGTCGCAAGAGAATAAAAAAACATATTATTGACAGCGGGAGGCATCATTCCATTACGTGAAAACAATCTCTACCACACCATTAAGAAAAAGTTTACTCATATTAAAATAAAATGCCTTCAGAGGGGAAAAAAACGCGACGTCTGATCTTCCATCACCACTGAACAAGAGAGAAGATACAGATGACTTCACTGCACGCTATGCTGCCGCCGCAGCTCATACAATATCAAAATTATAATCATAGCATGCTGATCGCTGGAATGGTTGGATGGGATTCCACGGCAAATCGTGATGGTCTGCTGGCCAAATGTGATCATGTATTGTAGAAAACTTAGCATCACCCTACTTGGGGCCTATTTGGGGGACTTGAAAATCAACGGAAGTAAGTTGCGGTAGGTATAAGAAAGACAATTTCCGATACAATTTTCACGCTTTATGGAAATGGAAAGGAATGGAATGTCAGAGCGAAGATATCGAAGAAAGGAAGCTATTTTAAAAGACGTGTTGTGTTGTGATGATTGGATGCTGGGATTATTTTTGTGGTTGGGTTATGGTGATTTTGTATTAATGTAATTTGGAAATCATGCACGGAAGACATGAAATGTAATGAAATTTTGCAAAAGCTGACTCGTTTGCGAAGTGAAAACAAATTATTATTGCTTTGATTTTTGACGTTCATTAAGTTGATTTGAAATTGTTAATTTTAATACGTCACGCATGACAGTTCGGTTCTATCCTGTTACTTTCTCACCCCTTTAATAGCGAACCAAAAACTGTCAGCTGGAGCTGTCATCAACGAAAAAAAGATAAGATTTGAATAGACGTCAAAAGAGAGCCATGCGTGACAGCTGTGTGAACAGGGTCAAAATGACAGTTCACACAAGGCTCATCCTCGAGTAGGTTAATATGGTATTAAGATTTTGAGGGTATGTTTGAAGTAAGCTGTAAGAAGAAAATTATCTTAGGAAAATATAAGCTATCACTCATCGAAATAAAAACGCCTGATAACGTTGAACGCCAAACTTCTCAACAAACAGGCCTAGGTTTAATTTCACGCAATTTACTTTAAACGTTTTTTTCTGTAACAATTGCTGTCTACTTTTTACCAAAGTGTCAAACAAGTTCATCCGACAAAAACCGATAAACCACTTTCATTTAGAAAATAAAGCATGCATGCCAACGCGTGCTTTTCTATGTAGAAAAAAAAACCTACACAATCAATGAACATTCAAAACAATTTACCCAGCAATTAACCGAAATGTCAGTCAATAGCATCATTTAACCATAAAAACAGTAGCTGAAGCCACATCGAAGCCAAAGGGGCTTGAAAGAAAGATCAACAGCAAAACCAGCTTACTCTACTCGTAAGTGAACCAGTATATCAATTGATTGAAACTTTTTATTGTAAGTATAAAGTATTAAAGATTATTAAATTCTACCCAGTTTCCATGACCAATTGATGGCGTGTTTCATGTCAAAGCATTAAGAGTGCATTAGCCGCAATATCGATCGAAGAGTTATGAATCGAGTCTCGCTTTCATTTGACAGCAACAAAAAAACTAAAGATTATGTGAGATTACTAGATATCGACTATTTTACTGTTTGTTCTACATTAAAAAGAAGTAAAGCGTGTTTTACTGTAACGCAACGTATAAAAACAATCAAGACTATTTATGGCATGTCGGCTTTATGGTGAAGCTAATTATAGCTCTTTGAGCTCCAATTAACTTCTCCGTAAACTTTGTAACTCAATCAATGTGCGTGATCAATAGGGTGAGAACCAAAGACAAAGAATTTGCCATAATTATACTCAGCTCCGTTTCATACGGTTTGTTTGGTTTCATTTTTCGTGGTTATCTGACAGCATTGACAGATGTCAACAACGAAAGAGTAGACATGCAGCATTTTTGGAATTGGGGACTATCATTGCTATGTGGGATCAGTTTACTTAAGCTCGTTAAGATTAAATGAAATAAAATAGAGGTCGGACAAAAAAAAAGTGTTTATTGTATTTTGACAGAACTATGCAGATCGTTTTTCGAGTTTCCCTTCTCAAAATCAAGACAAGAAATGTTTATTTTATGCTTTGTTGTGAATCAGAAATGACAAGCTTCGCTTTCGTTGGCGTGATCGGAATACATGATTTTTTATGCAAAACATGCGGCAATGCTCGCGGAAAAGACTCGCCCAAACACAAACACATGCACGCAAAGTCTGTGTCTGCCCTAATATCTGAAAAGAAGTTTTATTTACTTTCTGTTTCTTTCACTTGGCCAGACATATGTAAATGGAGAAAACATCTTGTTTCATTTATTTATTTTTTGGTAAGCTTGAAAATGTGTGTATACCTTTAAGTCGAAGGCGTGTGTTATATGGAGTCAAAAAATGAAATCAACTGGATGTCAAAAAAATGCTCTTCTTGGCGATTCAGTCTTTAGACGAGCCATCATCAACGTGGTGCTAGTGATAGATCATGAATGCAGATTTGATTTCCGAAATTGCTGCGGACTGTCATTCTTTATTTCCGTTTTATGTATTGCCATCACAAACGAGTGTCGTGTGGTTGAAGTCGTAGGAGGAGTAGTACGGTTGTGATACTATTCGAAAGTAAGAGCCAGTTTTAAAATGGAAACTGCAGTGAAGATTAGAAAAGTGAAACTTATTGTGTGGATACGAGTTGAATATGTCAGCTCAGATGGCCGATGAACAACGACAACGCATATGGCGTCGATGTGGCTTGTGTTAATTCGAACAAACACCTGTTGTATGGCTTTGTGTCAGTGTTGACGTTGATTTTATTCTTAATGAGATTTACGACTGAATTGCAGTTGAGTTAAGCGAGAAAGATTTATGACATGACGTGGGAAAATTGAGTGCATCTTCCAATAAAATTAAAAATCTCAATAAATAAAAACTTTTGACACAAATAATGGCTAGTTTCGTGTGTTAACGGACGCTGCAAATGTATTTCTATTTTGACAGATGATCTTTAAGAATAGAACTTTCAGAACATTTGGAGAAAGGCATTGATCGACAACGAGACTTTTAATATTTGTAAAAACATCTGTTTCCTATTGACGATAATAATTCGATGTCATAGATTGGACTTTACATGATCCACAATCCACAAACTGTATCAATGAAGTTTTATACTTCAATTGACATATCTAAACAATGGAATCGTTAAAATGAAGTTAAGGCTGTTCAAAGAAAAATATTGCGTTATCTTTATTTTGGCTGTCTAATTGAATGCAAGTCGCTGACATTCACACAGACCCTCTTCACAGAGAACGTAAGCTGTGGAAGAAATTGACGTACGTTTCAATCGTGTTTACATAGACTATATTCACATTGGACTATTTCCGCCGATTTATCTTGACGTCTATTTGTTTTTTCTCTTTTGCACTTGCTGGTAAGAAAAAGATAGCAAAGTGAGGAAAGATTTTCAAACCAAACTAAAAATTTATGGATTTTTTTTTGACATTTGGCATATGACACGGCCGTCAAATTAATCAACTTTCAAAATCGTAATACAAAATTTTTTATCAATTCTCAATTTGTCAAATTGTCAACTATGACAACTTCAAGACGTCAAAGTGAGTCTGGAGTGTTCATACTATTTTTGTGTCCCAACACGACAGGGTGCCCTTACGTCAAAATAAGTCGGCGGAAATAGTCCAATGTGAACATCGTCATACAGTAGTGTGAACATATTTGTTTGGATTATTTGACAGATCTTTTTAAAGACCACAAAATGGCGCTTTCTTCTGCAAGATTATTAGGATTGACACACAAAACCAGTAGCGCCTGTCAAATTGTTCACCTATTATGATTGAGCAATTATTATTAAAAGAGTGCGTTCAGCGTGCACACAATCGAAAAATGTCATCCAATTATTTGCAATAAAATAATTATTGAACATGCTCAGCACTATTTTCGAAGAGAAAATAAATATTTGTTTGCGTGCTCCGGTAGACGTTGCTTACGCGAACGTGACAGTGGTTTTCACAGTTGAATAGAGCGAAAAGACAAAATTGAATCAACATGTAAACCAACGGCATAGCATTTAAAATAGTTTTCCCTTCGAGAGTTTAAGTGCGCCTGCGCCTGTGCAGTGCATGTGCACACTTCTAATTGATATGTCAGCGTGTAACGTTGTATAAGGCCCCTCTTACACCACCTACACTCTCTTACCGAATGTGTTATGTTTGATATGTCAGCGCAGCACTCCGTCTAAATACCCTCAGATTGTTTCGCGGAAAACTCATGGCATGTAACTATTGTGTGTCGATTTGTGTGTAACTGTAAGAAAAAAACGAAAACGAACAAAGATACACCACTTTCGCGGATACGTATCTGCTACTTGTAATCTGTGTTTTCGCTATGTATCTCTCTTGATCTATACGGTTGTTTTTTGTTTTGTTTCTGTGGTGATTGTTTCACATTTAAGTCTGTCGTCCAAGCGTCCAACATCACAGCATGCTTGTCTTGTGTATTGTGTTTTGTTTCTTTCTTCTTTGCATGTCCCTCCGCGGTTTGTGGTTTTTTCGTTTTCATAAGCCTGGCCAATGTCATTGGGCACAGACTAGCATCTAGCCGGAAATCAAAAGCAAAACGATAAATCGTATTGTTTGCTAGACCCATAGAGTGGTCTAAGTTCCTATTTGGCTACATAACCATTTAGACTATCAGTCATCCGTTTAGCTTTTGTTTTGTCGTATTTTGGTAGTTTTTGATGGAAACAATGAATGCGGGCCCACTATAGGAAGCCATAATTACCCTCGGAAACTATTTTTATGTCTTCAAAGAGCAAAGTAATGGTGAGAAACCGAGTTTTACGATTCTGTTTTTGGTCGATGTTTTGACTGTTTATTTAAAGAGCTTTTGATTGTACCGTTTGTTTGAATTGTTAAATTTACATTACTATCAAACATTAGTGCGGACGATTCCTTATTCAGAAGTCAGGTGAACTTATTTAGTATGCTTAAATAATGAATTGGTTACTTAATGGGTTACGAACGTTGATAGGTTTTGTACGCATAGCTGTCGTATAGCTGTCAAAAGAAGCAGACATTTACATAAAATTGGAGTAAGACAGGGCTGAGTGTTATCTCTAATACTTTTTCTTTTGTTTTACTGACGAACTGGTAAGAATTTGTTCCTCATATTTATGCAGGTACTAAAAGGCAGATGACGTTTAATACTGGACGAGTTCATCGACTGAACTTTGTGACTTTTGTTATAAAAACCATGAATCTGTCAAATTTTGTATTAAACACAAAAAATTGTCAAAATTGCATGTCATTTGAAACCAAGTAAACTGCAGTCATTAATGAATCCTTACAAAAAAAGCGCGTTCCCATTTCATCAACGCCGAAAAGCTATTACCAGGCAATTAAGCAAGCAAATTAGTGCTACTACATGCAATGAAAAAAAGACAACATACTGTTATTTGATACGGGGACTGTGGTAAATATGTGCGGTATGAATGAAGGAACATCATTCATTGATTATAATTTTTTTGAGTTTTGTAAAATGAGAATGAAATTCAATTTCAACGCATGACCTCGTCGGTAAATGACATTATTGGAATGTAGGTATTGTTTTTTCTTTTTTGTTTAAGAAAACAGTGCACATGTACAATAATTTTCGAACGAATACATTTTTGGACTTATGGAGCGATTTACTATCAACTTTATTTTATCATAAGATATTGACAATGCCAGTTAAGAACGCAGAGCAGACCGAACAGAATTCTTACAACCATTTGACAAAGAAAGAATTTACTTTTGGGCATTTATCGTTATTTGTAAATCAAAGATATACAGGTTGCTTTTGAAAGTAATCGAACAGGTCCAAACACAAATAAATATCTGTCAAAATAAAAACGTTTTTATTACGTCGTTTTCCATTGGACGTCCAGAAGCATTCGGAAGAGTCCAGAAGTCTTCTGAAACCATTCCATTGGACTGACTTTGACAGACGGAATCACGGAATGCTTCTGGAAGAGCACAACTCTTCCGTTTTGAAAACAAGAATGACACATACATCATAACCCGTTCCATTGGAGGTAGAAGAAAAAACGTCAAAAAAGACCAATGGAAAACGACATTATTCTTAACCTACCATAATTTTCATGAATTATGATAATAAAATGTTGTCAAGTTTGGTCCTTTTATCATATTTACATATTTGGATAAGCAGGAAATTTGTCTTGTTATTTGTAATAAATGACATTCATCCATATTTAGCCATAACCTTTAAAAAAGAGTTAAACGTCACAATGTCTGTGTTCAAAGCACTTTCATTTTCATATTTTTTTAGGTCATGTTCAAAATATTAAATCATTGAACGAACTAATTTTCCACATTTGATTCCAATTAAATGAAAATATTCTAAGCCCGTTCACGTTTCCTTTTTAAGTAAATTGCATATTAATGTCAATGGTAGATAGATAACTTAAACGTCATTCTGAAGTCTCACCTAACTCTGTTCAATAACTGGAATTCTAATTACTAGATTTTGAAATGTTGTGAAATGAATGTCCCTGCTTACCAATTCGGGTGTATTGAATTAACATAATACATTGCACGCCGTGTAAACGACAAGCTGAGTGTTTCAAATGTCAAACACTATTCCACTTGATCAAATAAGAAAATAATGTAAGCCTTAATGAATTATTGTCTGTGATGACAACTGGCATTGCATTTATCTATAAGCAGAATTTATAGAAAAAGTAAAAACTAAATAAAATAGTTAAACTGCATACACAACAAGTTTTTGTACGATCAAACAAGAGGTCTATGTAAAAAAACAAATGAATACGAAAGTGCGTTCAATCAGGTGGAAAAAAAATATGAATCAGCCGGTCAAAGACACCAGAATACACCTGATCTCACAAAAAAAAAAGAAACAAACAACTCCAACAGCACAACTAGTTTTTCGACACAGCAAGTTTTCTAGTTTTCCATATTTTCCAGCTACTCCAATAATGTGTGTGCAACATCGACGTTCAACGACAATTATTGTAATAGAGTTGCCGGTGGCAACGCCATTAACATTAACGCAAATGTGGAGAGCCACCAGACATGTATTTTTTTTATTCGAACCCCAAACGTGCCCCAAAGCAAGCAAGCACATGTTGCAGGTTGTTCATCGATGGGAACACAATTTCGTAGATGACAACTTTCCATCTCTTTTTTTTCGTAGACTTTTCAAGATCAAGAATTTTGTTATATTTTCAGTTTTATTTTCAATCTCGTGTAATTGATTCTGCAGGCTTTTGTCGCCAAAAGTTATCTGTCTCTCTGACAGAATCTACACACGATGACAGTGCACATGACGACATTTTCGCGATAACGTATTTGAGGTAAGAAATGCGGAGAGTTAAATTTGAAGTTTAAAGTTTTAAAGTGAATGAAATGAGCTTGTTAGTGACCTGGTTAAAAATTGGGTCTGAACACCCGAAGGAATTCTACTCTTACTTTGGGTTTTGTTTATTCGATGTGATAATTAATAATTTGAAATCGGGACCGTGACATTAATAATTGGTTTCCAATCAAAACAGAGAACTCTCCGCTAAAAGAAGCGAAAATTGCCTACAGTGATTTAATCTTTTCAAACTTGACTGACACATGACCTTAACTTGTGCTAATATGTACTAGATTTTTGTGACATTTCTAGCTGTAGGAAAAATGTAAGTTATTGAACATTATTTGTAATAGAGTTGACGTTTAGTAAATTGATGACAGATGACTTTATTGAATGGACTAGGTTATTGTTTGTTTAACTCAACGTCAAAGTAACCTATTTCTTCTTTTTTTTGTCATTAAATATAACCTTAAAAAGCGTTGCAGTTTTCAATTTTGACAGCTGTCAACTTAATAAGTTCTGTCAGTTCTTATTCATTTTATGTGACAGTTAAATAATAACATTTGAAAGTTATGAAAGAAATGTCTTTGCTCACCTTTAATTTCAACATAAAAACCAGTAAACCCGCTGCGCAGGTAACCCACCAAACGCATTAAAAGTCTAACCTCGGCCTTAGTCGATGATCATAGCTTTCAATCTTAGCCGATGAAGCTGTACCGAAGAAGATGATGGACAATCGCATTTTATGAAAAATACATAAATCAGTAATAACCTCATGGGGTGGCATACTAAAGTGATGGTAATTATAAGTTTTTTTAGTGTTTACGCCTCTGGCTCATCTCTGTAATTTTCGTAATTTCTTTCACTGATGAGATGCTGTGTGCTCTATGAACATGAAGTGGGGGCGTTTAATTACACCTTCAAACAATTATCGAATGAAAAACACAGACATTTTGCAAAACGATTTAAATCTGAATGTTATTCTAGTCTCACTTTAGTAATTGTGGAAATGTTGGTAAATTCAAGCGATCATCACAAGAGAAATTTCAAATTCACTTTATGTTGCGAATTTTGATGAAAAGTACTTTCTTTCTGTTATGCAATTAGGTACATCCTATTGTTTTCGGATTGTTTTGATTGTTTTGGACTTAAGTCCAAATGTAGTTAGCACATTTTTGGTTTAAATCACGATGTGAAGTTTCCATTGTTTCAATTTCGGGAGTTAATTATTTCGATAAGACATAACAAAATTGAGTAACATCAACTCCAACTGCAAGAAAAACGGTTAGTGAGTGAACGAGATTATCGCGAGGAAAAAATGCACACAGACCTTTAGTTTTTCTGTCAAAAATTAAACTACTGACGACTTGTAGTCAAATTCAAGGGATTAAGGGTCTGTTTATTGAAGGTTATCTATCCTTAATCTGTTTTGTTTCAAATTGAATCTAAATATAAAACCTTAAGGGCCAGTTGTACAAACGTGGTTCATCCTCGGATCAACGTTTGAACTCGGTTCAACTCAAAATGACTGTTGTAGAATCGAGGTTCAGGTCTTAACCCACTGTTGAACCACGATCAGAAGTTACCCACCGATTTTGGGGGGTTAGCTGTGGTTCAGCCATGGATGAGGTAATTTTTAGTGCGAAAAATGTTGCTATCTCACTTTAATCTGAAAATTTTTGACAGTTCAGCTTAAAGCTGACTGGGACTTCAGAAATTCACACCCGAAGAAGGCAAATACGATTTGATCTGGAGTCAATGGGTACTTGGTCATTTGCCGGACAACGATCTGCTGGAGTTCTATAAACGGGTCAAGACCGGACTGACAAAAGGTGGTTACTTTGTGATGAAGGACAATGTAACGACTTCAGGGAAAGTAGAACCCGACGAGGAGGATTCATCAGTGACACGACCATTGACGACCTTTGAAACGATTCTCCGCAACGCTGGCTTTAAAATTGTTCGAGTTATTAAGCAACAGGGTTTCCCTAAGGGACTCTATCCTGTGTACATGTTAGCCTGTCGGCCAGCGACGTGATCAAAATAAAAGGGATAAGTTTAACTGTTCAACGTTGTTTTATTTACATTTTACATGAATGAGGATACCGAGGAAAAGGTATCACATCTCGGATGTTCTTCACACCTGTCAGAAGCTGGAGGAATCTCTCAAATCCAAGGCCAAAGCCTCCTGTTGGGATTCCACCAAATTTTCGTTAATCAACGTACCACTCCAGACCGGGAGGTGCTTTCTCTTTGATCAGATCGTAATTATCTTCCCTCAGACTGCCTCCGCAGTGTTCCCCCACTGATGGCATGAGCAAATCCAGAGCATGAACCTTTGAGTTGTCTTCCTTTGATTGGCGCATGTAGAAAGGTTTCTGATCTGCCGGCCAATCGATGACAAATACTGGGCTTTTCACATGGCTCACTAGGAAGAGTTCCTGGTCCTTGGAGAAACCTTCATTGGCCTTGAGTTCTGTCTTGAATATTTGTTCATTCTGCTTGAGAATTTTAAATGCTTGATTGTAAGGCAAAGTTGCCCATTTCTTGTCCAACCAGGTGAGATCCAGTTCGGCTGCTGCTTTCTTTTGACAATGTCGGCACTTTTGTCGATCACTTCAAGGCCCACTGTCTTTACTAAGTTCTCTATGAATGTTGTTAGGTCTTCCATAGTGTGGGTGAAAGCCAATTCTGCTTCGAGCATGTAAAACTCGGCCACTGCGATGACTTGCAGTTCTCAGCTCAAAACGCGGGTGAGAATGATTTGAATGACGCCACTTGTGCTCACAGAACAGCCAGGTGAAAGAGTCTTTGTTTGGTTCCTTGGGACAACGATTTGAAATTTCTCAGCCGTCGAGCCATCGTTGACATCGAGAAAGAATTTTGTTTACATTCGACGGATATTGAGAATCCAACCCTAATTGATTGATGGACATAATGAACAAAATAGTTCCACATCTCATACCTGAATTCCAAAAGAATCACCCGGCTTCGTTGTTGGAGCTGTTTTAATGCGAGAGTATTCGGGCTGGTTTTCTTGTGACTTACTCTGGTTGTCATTAGTTTCGATTGGAACTTGATGTGATAATTTACTCATTGATCGGAATGGTTCGCGCAAGGAGTGGCAGTTTCTTTAATTTAAGCATTTTTGGAGCACAATTTTAAATTTATTTGTTTATTATGAAATCTTTGCAAAAACAGTCTTGTTGCATTTTTTGTGTTGACATTCTATTTGATTTGACAACTGACGGTGACATTAGGTATATTGTATATATATACTTAAATTTTCATGTAAATAGACCTGAACTGTGGTTCAGCTGACTCTCTTTTG
Source organism: Sphaerophoria taeniata (assembly GCA_943590905.1). Taxonomy (NCBI): domain Eukaryota; kingdom Metazoa; phylum Arthropoda; class Insecta; order Diptera; family Syrphidae; genus Sphaerophoria; species Sphaerophoria taeniata. The sequence goes on from OX016540.1 coordinate 5,582,891, forward strand.
ATCCACAACTGTACAACCCATTCAAAGTTGATCCTGGTTCAAGAGTTAACTCGAGTTCAGCTGATCCGTGGGTTAACCCTCAATTTGTACAACTGGCCCTAAGTGAACTACCGTAACAGAAACAGCTTTTTTCGCATGCGCAATATATTCTTTAAGAAGACAGTACGAATTATTCATCTATTACAGGTCAATTTATTTCGTTCTACTACAATTTCTTAGCTGTCAAAAATGATAACAGCTCTGTGAGCTTCCGCTAAAAGAATCAAACAAGACTCGACCACCCAAATAGAGGTTCTGAAACTGAACAAACGTTCGCCCACATTTACTTATCTCGGGATCTATGAATGAAATGAAACAAAGGATCATTAATAATAGTTTTCGCAAAAAGTAGAAAACTACTCATTTTCAACAATAAACTGCGTGGTTTAAACTTTAACCTTGTCTTATCATTAGCGCTTTTCTGTTTGTCTTTGATTTTCTTTTCTCAGTCTTGAAGTTAAGTAGAACGGAACCCTTCAAGTCAACCACCGAAATTGAGTCTTCCATGTGAATACTAATTACTAAATTAGTTGACGACTATCACGAATTTATTAAAACAAAAAATAGGTTTGCCAGAAAAAAACAACAACACGCAAGTCGAGAATTAGGTCAAATAGAGAGTGTCCATTGATCGAGACGTCCCTAATTAGATTTTCCAAGACTTTGCCATAAGAACAAAAACGTACATTGAAGTGCTGTTCTAGATTTTGCCAAACTAGCAATTGATGGTCGCAGCGATCATGCACATGTTCTATTTCAGTATTTCTATGAGACTAACGGCACACCTACGCAGAGGGTCAGTTTTTTTTTTAATATAATCAACATTCAGACGAAAGATCATGATCTTCATCACGATCCACAATCGTTGTGCTGTCCGTCGTCTGTCGGTCGCGTCGTGTCATTACTTATAAGTTTCGTGTTCCAAGCGTAGCACCAGTAATATAGAAACAACATGTCATGATGATTGATTCTATTGCCATAAAGCTGGGGCTGACGTAGCTTTTCAAGGTGATGTGAAGATGAAAACTGAGATTTCATAGATGGAGGAGGAGAAGCAGAGCCACTGATTAATATCATACACTCCGAATTAAGCCATTTGAAACCGTGTTGGGACTGGGAATTGGAATTAACGTTATTTTTCGTTGGATTATAAGGCAGCAACACAATGTTGATTTGGAGAGATGACTGGTCTGTACTAGATTTATTGTGTGTGTGTGTGTGTGTGTGTGAGAACATGTCGTAGATAAATAATATTGTTTAAGGTATTAATTGAAAATATAATGCATGTTAAGTCTAAAAAAGTTGTTGCCCACGATTCTTATACGCGACTAGAGATGTGAGGAGATAAATCTCGGCAGGTGTGATTCTGGGAAAATGAGCTTGGAGTTTTTATATTTTGTTTGATAAATTGAAGCAATTGAAGCAATCAGTTAAGAAACTGTTGTAATTTTGATTATGTGTGAAGTTTGTTTTTGAGGCGTTGGGATTTATTATTTTCAAGGTTTACTGCGTTTCTTAATTTTGTTCCAGACGTGACCCTTATGACGAAATGCGTTTTTTTATCAGCTGTCAAATATCATTTACCTTTTAATTACAGTTACTGAAAAGGTTAACCTTTTAAAATGACAGCAAAATTGTGCATTAGGCTCTGTTCACACAGGACGCAAACTTCGGATTTATTTGACGTTTATTCAAAATGGCTTTTTCTATCTTTGATCGCGGACAGAAAAAATTGTTTTGACATTTATCTCCTGCTATCAAAAAAAAAAACCAAGTGTTGATAGCACAATTGACATTTACTAACATCTTTCTCGAAAGACTTTAAGGCTGATTGGACAAACAGAACTATTAAACCCATATTTATGTCGCAACACGATGGACGACTGACGTACTTTCCGTCAAAATGCATCGGGTCACTATTTTTAAATTTTTTCTCGTTCTCAGAGTCTCTGGGTTACAACACAATTCGACTGAACTAAACCGTTAACGGTCCTGCGTGTGAACACCTCGATTAACTATGCGGGTATGTAATCTTTAAATAAATCCCTTCTTCTAAAATCAATAAATAGTGTAAATGAAGCACTTAATTTAATGTTAATTGAGTTGAAAAACAAAAATTTGTCGATGGGAACCGAATTTTTTTTTATATCGATTTTGACACTTTCTCACGATTGCAGTTTACACTTGACGCTGAATTTAATGTTCTGTCATTTACAGACTTTTACGTCTTACCTGAAAGTAAAAAGAAAACAAAAACACAAAATAAGTTTATATGCATTACATGTTTTACAAAAAGATTACATCAAAGAGTTCTAGTTGAATAATTTGACAAGTCAATTTAAATGGAATAGATTTATATTTCTGACGGAAGGATTTGTTTTTTCCTTGGAAATGACATTTCAAACTATTAAAATACCAAATGTAACAGTAAACAACACAAACTGATTCTGTATGCACCCGTAATGTCGAATTCAAATAAATGTGATGTTATTTTAATTGATTCATGATTGATTATAAAAGGCGAAGTAAAGGTGAGGGTGATCAAACGTGTTTCGAATGGAAATCATAAAATGGGTGCTCCATGCGAGCATGAGTGAGCTTGTCTTTTCCTCAATTGGATATACTATTTGAAGAATTAAATGTTCAAGCCATAAGTGTGAGGCAGTTATGGAAGGAATAAAATTTGTAACATTTATCACGTTTGGAATGTTTGATTTTCATTTTTGGAACTTTTATTGTTTTAAGACGATCGACTTTGGATTGTAAATAAATTTTTATCAGAAAGCAAATTCATCCATGTTCGCGAGATAAATGACAAATGTCAAGCAATTTAAACTTTTCACACATTTAACAAAGCTGGTATTTCACATTGACAGCTTCAGTTAACACTCTTTGTTCTTGAGCTGCATTCACAATGACATTGCTAAGAAGAAGTAATTGATAAAACTTTAATCACCTAAATTTCTTCCTGAAAGTGAATCTGCACCAACTCAAATTCTTCATAAAACTCTTGTCTGACATTTTTGTAAATTTTCTTTTTGCGAACTTTAAAGTCTCTCACATTGAAGAACCCGGCACAAATTGAAACGTCAAACAACTGAACAATATCATCGAACCATTATCGTTCCAACTAGATTTTCTGCAAAAAAACAAATTTTATCTATAAATCAACCCAACGGAAATAAACACATGCATGCAGGTATATGTATTTTCCCTTATCAATATCGGGCTATATTTTTAAAAGCCACAGAAGTTTCAATACTTGCTGATAACATTTCATGAGTGTTTTCTGAAGTGTCATCACTTAGGATGCATTCAATATCATCAACTTCATATGTGGGTATTGATAAGGCTTTCTTGTCAGCTTTGTGTCCGTCAGGTCAGCTGGTGAAGTGAGAAAAAGTATGATAAGCAGCAATTAATTGCATTCTTTGAAAAATGCAACAAACCTGCCATCGATAATGATGAAATAGAAAGACAGGTTGGAAGAAAATCCCCCGTTTTAATTTCAACGCAAACAAAGGGTGTTTTCATAAACGTCAGCCTAACTTAGGCCTAACTTAGATCTGTTCATAAACTCAGAAACTGCGTCGTACAAACGCAGATGAATTGCAGTAGGCATGTTCATAAACGTCGTAAATACCATCAGCGTCGGGCAGATTGTGCAGCCGTTTTACACTGACTGCAGACAGGAGACAGAAGAAGAGAACGCGGGAAATAAAAGCAAATAATTTGAAGTGCGAAAAATGTAATTTATGATTCATATTTACTTAATAAATTTCTGTTTTCAATTAAATTTATCTTTTTTAAGTTTTTTTTTGGATTTTTGTCTGATGTTTATGAACATTCAGTGACTTACTTAAAATTGTACTAAAGCAGGCCTGCACGCGTTCTGCAGGTTTGGTGCGTTCATTTATGCAACAAAGCAGAAAGACGATTGTACTAACGCAGATTTCCGACGTTTATGAAAACACCCAAAGCTTCGATATCTTTATGACAGAGGGGATTTGCAAATTTATTGCCTTCACGTTGCTGGGAATGAGGAAATGCGTTTCTTTTTTAAAATTGTTATCTAAGCTGCAAAACTCAAACATACATTGTATACAAGCTGATAATACATAATTGAGCAGGTCTCAACAAAACTTATTAACATTAATCGATAATTCGATTGTTATCGATTTCGACCAATAGTTGGCACTCTCAACTCTCAATTGTCAAAATGCAATAAGAAGTGTCAAATCATCAAACGTCATCTGAGACCTGTCATTGATATTGTTCCTCGTTATAAATTTCGATTTTATACAACTATCGAAATGTTAACAAAACTCTCTAAATGTCAAAGTGCAATAGAAGCGTCAAATGAGCATTATGTCATCCGAGACCTGTCATTGATATTGTTCCTCGTTTTAAGTTTCTATTTTTAAACAACCATCTAAATGTGAACAAATTTTAAATTGAAATGTCTTTAAATACCGATTTCATCACTTGAATGTAAATAGCCTTGTGATTGGAAAAAAGTGTTAAAACAAAAAAAAATTACATTGATTGATTGATCACACTGATTGTCAGTTAGTTAGCAAAATTACCAGACTCCTCTCAACAGCAGCTGTTGTCACATATTTTAATGTATGACAGCCAGCGCCGCAATACGAAAATCGTGCTCGTGTCATTTAATTTTTAAAAGAGCGAAGAAGAAGAGAGATGAAATTAGCTTCTGACAGTTAGATGTTCGTTTTAAAGTTTGTGGCCTTAAATTCGATCACTTGCTGCTTGCTTGTCTCTGATTGACTAATTGACGATTGCCTAACACAAAAAAACGATCTTGTTATGAAATTTCACATTGACAGACAATAAAAATAAAGAACTCAACCAGCAAGTTTGACATGTTAATGGCCTGCTTACACTCTCAACGAATAATATTTGGGTCAAACGATACATTGGGCTGTTATGGCGGCAAAAAATTAATTCTGCAAAACAATCGATTGAGTCTGCAGAAAGAAGTGATCTTAAAATAAATCTTATTAAGCTGCCTGCTAATGCCAAGTGATCGTGTTTAGAATTTGTCAGCCATAAATGTTAGCAAAACCGTTTGGAAATTGCAATCGCCGCCGCACCGCCAAACGGCTGCAACAAAATCTTCTCACGATTTAAGATCGTTACCTACAGATCGTCGTCGATCGAAACAAGTTTAAATTAGACCTCATCGGATAATTATGATAATATGGCGAGGAATTTATTGCAATCGAGATCTGAAAAAGAATCTACACTGACGCGGATAGATCACACGATTAGTGATCTAGTTTGCTTTGAGAAGCCACCGCAGACAGAATTTATAAGCATTCTTCGAGAAGTATTCACCACGATCACGATTTCTTACTTGGGCAATAATTTGTGGTCAAAATATAAAACCAACAAAATCTCCAACTTGTGACTTAATTGTTATTATCTGCTCATGGAAATCTTTCACCTCATTAGGATCTAAGCAACCGCTTAACGAGCTAAGTGTAGATAACTCTGCAAAAAATCTTACGTCATTTTTAGTCAAGTGTAAACGTCAAACTTACTTTCGCTTCGATGGCAGTTTCAAGTCACATTGCAACACTTTAAACCGCACACAATTTGAAGTCAAAGCTGAAAATTGCCTCAAAGATTAATAAAGTGTTTAGATTAGACTTTTGCCATTCGAGAAGTTGCTCAGTAGAGCGTGAAGAAGGAGTTATTAGATTAGCTTGTTAAGGCCACTTTGGCGCACACCGAGCCCAGTTAATTTCTCATGGAGTTCCGTTCGATAAAGTCCATGATTTTGTGAACAGGTTATTTAATGGATGTGGGTGATGCGTTTTGCTCTGTTTCCGATCCTTGTCCTTAATTAAATCTTAAAATCGATTACTATCGATTTTTAAACGAGTTGCTGATTTTGCTCATATAGAAATCTGCGATCGTTGCACAACGTAACGTGTTGTTTGCCAAAGTGACATTTCACTCCCACCCGCAAGCAAGTGATCTAACAACCTGTTGGTGGAGACAATGACAGCTAATTCCACGGTTGGGTTATTTCAATTGCACAGCTCGTAATGGTGGCTTTAGTTTGCAGACTTGTTGGAGTTTTATGGTGAAAAGAGGAAAGGAGAAAGCAAATAATTGTTTGATGATAGTAATCACTGGGTAAAGTCGAATTTGCATACGATCTTCATGACTAATTTTTTATTTTATTTTGATTTTCGATGAATTTGACGATTTGTGGCGATAGGAGCTTGAGCTATCTTTTTTGTTTGACGTGTGAGTGAACTGCTCAAGCTCATAACTGACATGTGGATTTTGGCTTTCCAGTTAACGTTTTTCTTTTGCGGCAATTAAGGATCGATAAGTACCTCGCCCATTAGGGCACTTAACTTCAAAATTTGAACTCAGAATTTTTATTTTTCGACATCGTTTGACAGATTCGGGAAACGTGACACATTAGAAAACATGGCTTCAAATGTCAAAACGCGATTACTCACATTGTGTATGTTTTTTACTTTTGAGCACAAGCTGGCTGGACTAGTTGTCGTAAAAGGAACAAAATGTTTTTAATCACTCACCACCCGCAGGCTTATGGACAAAATAAGCGCCATCATACTTCCGGTGTCGAATTAAGTGTAGATGTGGTTTCATGCCTTAAAGTCATTAATACGTTGTGGTTGCAAATTGAAGATGGATCTTTTTCATCGTCCGCCATTTGAAACAAACAACAAAACTGACAAGACAGTTGATGATATTTACAGAATACTGTAAGCGCAACATCTATTACAACTTAAATACCGGTTATAATTGCAACACAACGATGTGATGCCGGTTTCAAATCAAGCTTCAATTAATGACGGAATAAGACAAAAAAAATACAATTTTGACACAAGTCGGGTTTCCTCTCTGCTTTGCGATACTTCTTGCTGAGGTTGTGGTGCAAGCAAGCAGCAAAAACACTTTCCCCTTTCACATGGTGTGGAATAGTATTACCATCATCGTCGGTCGTCGCCGTTGTCGTCATCATCATCGTCGTGATTATCATTATGATTGAATAAAGTGGCAACACAGAAACAGCACAAACAAGCCATCGTTTCGATGAAGGAGGTTGTATGGTTGTAATACAGCAAAACTGAATTGTGGATTACTATACGATTGATGTAGGTACATTTGAATGGACAGGATGTCGCGCCGCAACGACGCGACATTTTGCAAAACAAAATAAAAATCTTGTTTCGCAGTAATTTAAGATTTATTCAATTTATTTATTGTTGTGGAAATGGCAACAATAAGAAATTCAAAAAAAGTACGCATACGCCATAGTGACCACAGATGAATTTTTCTGTTATTTTCCTCGTTTTGAAAAACCAAAAATGTCTTCATATGCCCCAGCATTGTCTTCCAATTAAAATGTCGCAATTCCGCGTGCCACTTACGATAGTAAAAGGCTCCCCCATTGATATCTTTTTACTTCTAGCAAAAATACTAGTTTCGCCCCCCTTAAAAGTCTTTTGCAACCTCAAAACTTCAACCAGTTTAAATGAGAGTGAAAAAACGTGCCAAATTGAATTGTACCTTAACAAATTTTAAATGCTGATAGAATAGACTGTAGCTCGGTACAACAATCTCAAGACATCCAAATTACCAACCAACCAACTAGCTCTAATGCAAACTAATTTCTTGTACCTAGTTTTTGTTAATAGGAACAAAAAAAGACACGAACTAATGTTAAAAGTCTGTGGGTAGTGTTCCCAGGCCTTACCTACATTTATTAGCTTGGCAGCAAGTGAATGGTTTTATGTTGATGAATTTTTGTACACTTAAAGGCCGTGGCCGCGTTTCCAAGGAGTGGGTCCAACAAACAAACCAACTCAAGTAAGTTAATCCACCTCACCTCACTCTATATATACACGTTTTCTTGCCATTGTGAATGATTTTATTAAATGCTAGTCCAAGCATACGATGGCGGACTGTTAAACAATGCCTATATTTAGACGTTTAAAAGCGAGTACCATTCTCCATAGATGCATCCATATTGTGTATGGAAACGGATAATCTGTAATTTTGCCACTTATCGTGCCCTCTCCCACACACAACTTGCTCAGCGGCTAAACCTTGATCTGCCTTAACTGTGGCTATACGATGTCGTATTTGTAGTAGAAACATTTAGAGTAAATGCGAAAACCACACTCAAAAACACGCTTGTAATTTAGTTTCTTCAGCAACCCCTTTATCCTCGTTCAAATCCATTTCTATGCAATTCAGCATAAATAGACGGAAACTGTTCATTCATTTGCCTTAAAGAGTGCAATTTTGTCGTTGTTTTTGTCTTCTATCCTGAGTTCCACTCTGATGCACTTTGCGTGATCTTGAAGAAAAGATAAAAGCAAAAGCAAAGTGCACTGTAAAACAATATACCCTCTCGGTGAGACATTTTTCACGCCCAATGGACCCAACGAAGACCGAGTACAAACCCCTGAGGGGGAGTTCACATCCAATCCCCACTCTAAGCCCCAACTCATCACGTAAGTAACTTAGCGGAATGTCAAAGTCAACGCAGTCACAAATTGTAACCAACCATGGTTTTTGCATTTAACGCATTGACAATTATTGCTGTCATTGTATTTGGCTTGTCATTAACATCTTGAATATTTCCACCTGGTGCATAGACACCGACAAATAGCAAGCACAACTCAAGCGAGAAGGGCATTATCCATGAACATGACAGCATTGTCAATATTCGCAATGACTTGGATCTCAAATTTCTTTACACACAAACACTTTCCGGACGTGTCGCATAATATGGAGAGGAAGAAAGGTCATTATATCTGAAGTTCAACGAGGTGCAGAGATTTGTAAAAGTGACAGATACCCTTGCTGTCAAGTTATGTGTTGGTATACATTTGGCATATGGGAACTTGATACTTTGCGACTACTTGGAAGTCAAGCTAGAGGTGGAGTGAATGCAATGTGAATAGCTTTGGTCTCTTTTGTTTGCACTTTTTAATTGTGATACTTTAAAAGTTGACAGCTTTCTGACAGTTGAAAGGATAAGTTACACCTTTTCCTGAAACGTCAACTGATTTTGACAGATGCTCAAACGTCACATTTCAGACTGTACAGTGTCCGAGAAATAAGCAGTAAAGAATCATCAATAATTGAAAAAAGAACCCTTCGTGAATCGTGAAAAAATGTTCACAATTAACCACAGACGAGAAAAACGGCAAAACAAAACAACAGGTGTTTACACGATGCAATAAGAAACAACTCGTGCGGAAGCCCAACACGCAACCTCGCGGTTTGACCTCAAAATCTATGGACCAAAAATTGATTATAGATTTTGCAATAAATATGAAGAAAATATGATCTTCATTTGCCGGACGGGCAAACAAACCTAAAGATCAAGATCATCGAGACCAACAAATTACCACCGCGTGTAAACAAAGTCCAAATTGTCCTGCAGGCTTGATGGTCGAGCGTTTAATGCAAATAAATTGCAATTAGGCAAGATTGTATTTTTGCAACTTTTACAAAATTCAATAAAAATAGGAGTACCTGCGAAATGAATTTGAAATCTGTTTCGGTTGTCTCAATAGATGGTGAAGGTTGGATGGCGCGAGCTCACCATGAAGCAATAATATCATCCATGAACACTTTGCCCCCAGGACAAGAACGTTTAAAAACCTAAACTATAGGCTATGGAGTTTGAAATCCATTTCCAACAATTTATCCTGTCAAGTGGTTTTTAGTTTTGATTACTTCAAAGATGTTATTTTCGAAAGTCAATAGTTTTAATGGTAATTTCGCGCGCAATCGACTGCGGCTATAGAACTTGGAAGTTGCAACTTGCAAGTCGATTTGATTAACTCACAACACTGCGCGGTCTGTGTTTAGTTTATTTTATATTTTTACAGACTTGCTCATGCTGCTGGCGCCTAAAGTGCAATTTCGAGCAGCAAGAAACTGGGTTACGTAAGATCACTGACGATCTATTTTCATTGGTTTTTATGTTTTCTTTGTTTTTGTTTTTACTCTGCCTGTTTGTTTTGGATGTTTTTGTGTATCCTTAAAGCCAAGCATACTAATTGATTTTTTTGTTGCTTACATTGTTGTTGACAAACTGGATTGCCAACTTTGTTTGATGATGAAGAAAATAAAAATAGTTAACAAACAGGTTCAACGGTGACGTTTAATGTGCGAGGCAGACAGATCTTTTTAGAAGCAGAGCATCTAAATGACAGTTGTTAAATCTTGGGTTGTTTTGGTTGCAGTAAATTTAAATGGTGCTTAAACTTGAGGGAAATACGAAGTATATGCTGTCTTCGAGAAAGGACACCCAACAACGACGGCTCGGACAGAACGTCACAATAGAGCATACAATTTCGAGGTAGTAGAGGAGTTTGTCTACCTAGGCTCCGCTATTAACACGGGCACCAGCGCCGAGATAAAGCGAAGAATTACTCTTGCTAATCGCTGTTTCTTTGGGCTAAGAAAGCAATTGAGTGGAAAAGCCCTCTCTCGAGCAACTAAGGTTAAACTGTACAACACCCTCATCTTCCCTGTCCTGCTGTATGGTGCAGAAGCATGGACCTTCACAAAATCGGATGAGGAAAGTTCTTCGCGTCATCTTTGGCATCGTGTGCATTGATGGGGACTGGAGAAGAAGATACAACAGCGAACTTTACGGGTTGTACAACGACGTGGACCTAGCAGGAAGGGTCAAGGTCCAGAGACTCAGATGGCTCGGTCATTTAGAGCGGATGGACACTAATGCTTCTGCCCGGAAAGCCTTCGACACTATTCCCGAGGGACGCTGAAGGAGAGGAAAACCGCGACTCAGGTGGCGCAAACAAGTGGAAGAGGACCTCAATCAACTTGGAGTGCAAAACTGGAGACAGCTAGCTAGGGACCGAGCTGGCTGTTGATTGAGGCCCAAGTCCACACCGGACTGTAGCGCCACCTTAAGTAAGTAAGTAAGCTTAAACTTGTCAAAGTATACTGTTTCAGCAAAGTCATGCATTTTTCAATGTCTTTCTGCTATTTAAACAAATTCTCAGCAAACGAACAGTTCTTTCTTCCATGCGATTTGACAGATTAAACTAATGTCGTTTTCCATTGGTATTTTTTTGACGTTTCTTCTTCTACCGCCAATGGAACGGGTTATGATGAATGTGTCATTCTTCAGACGATTCTGTTTTCAAAACGGAAGATTTCTGCTCTTCTCAGTAGCATTCCGTCTGTCAAAGTCAGTCCAATGGAATGGTTTCAGAAGACTTCTGGACTCTTCCGAATGCTTTTTGACGACCAATGGAAAACGACATTACAGCTTTCAATAATTGGAAAAGTCATGACTTCTAATGACTGCTAACGTTTGTCAATATTCTTCCTTTCGCGTAAGATGGATTTCTGACAGTGACAGTAACAGCATTTACATTGTACGTTCACTTTTGACTGACAGTTTGGGTATATAAAGTTCTGTTTGTTTACTTTTGCAAAGGATTTTCTTTAATGTGGGTTTATTTTTTTCTATTTTTAAAAGTCAATTCACAAAAAAATACTGAGATAACTTTTTCATTTTGAGACTTCATAAAAACAACTCAATATATTGGCCATGCAGCAATGACACACCATCGATTTATTATTCGCAAAATATTTTGTCTTCTCTATTTATAAATTCGAAAGCAATAAATTTGTCTAGATACGTTCAAATTTTACGAATATCAATGATGATGAACGACGGAAGAAACTCAAAATAGAACACTAAATTATAATCGGTCCAATAAATTGGCATTATGAGTTTTGCTTATGGACGTTCAAAAAAACAAACTCTTGAGTGAAAGTCATGTTCATACGCTTGTTTTGTTAAAACCATTGTGAAGATTTAAAGTAAGTTTGTGCATATTCAGACAAAAGATCTGTTTGGTTTCTTTGGAGAATCAATTCGAGATTATTACATAACTGTCAAAAACCCCATAATTTGTATGACAGATTGAATTTGAATATTTCTGCAGAAAAGAGTTTTCCAACAAATCACACCCAACACACATGTTTACCTACCCCAATCTGCGTCGCACCTCGTCGAAACAATTAAATAAATCCAAATTTGACATAACTGACCAATGCCTAGCTAATATGAGAGTACTCCGTCTGCGTTTACACTTTGTAAAATAATTTGGCGAAAAACTCTACCTGTCAACGGTTGCGTGCACGTTTTCAATTTTGTTTGGCATCACGTCTTACCCGACCAACAGACACGCCATCAAACACATAGCCAACAATTTTATTATCGCGTAACACTGCAGAAGTGATAGACAGACTGTCTTAAAAATAAACACAAAGAAAATGAAACCAGATTATGGCAACTATTTACACGTAGAAATACTTTCGCACTTGTACTATTATTACTTAAAAGAATTTTTATTAACAATAATTTGGAAGAAGCGCGGCGGTGGTGGCAGCGGAATATCTAATAAGAGTTTTCCCTCACACACGATTCAATTGAAACGAAAACTGCGAAATCGCACGCAAACCTTTGGCTGTTAAATGTGAACAAATTTGAGCGAGAGAGCGCTCACAATGCGCATTTTCAAACTGACACAAAGTCGGGGGAAAATTATTTCTATTATTTAGAATTTAGAGTTAGACAAACAGTGGCGGCAATTCTTTTTTTTTTATTTTTGTTTTGTTTTGCATGTGTCTGCTGAGTACATAATTTGCTCGAATAAAAATAAATATTAGCCATAGCATCATTTTTATAAACAATCATCAATTAAAAATCTCGGCGCGCGGCACTAAAAGGTACACGGCTAGCGGCACATTTATACGAAGCGACAAGCGACAACGAGAGAGGAAGATGAGATCAGACGTTTAAATTGTCAAAAAAAAATGAGCTTCCCAAGAGGTGACGTGATATTTGCAAGAAAAGTTTGCAGCAGACGTCGAATCACAATTAGGTGAAATTTATTTGTTGTTTACAATAAATTTTAAACTTGACGAGTTTTTTTTCCTCTTCAATTTTGAAACTGGTTCGTTTTCTGATCTATTATTTTCGAAAAAAATCGTTAAATGGTTCGAACGACATTTTGTCACTTGACGTTTGTCATAACACCTCTCATTAGACAGAGTAATTATACAATTTGTTGCAACAAACAGAAAAACAGTTTCCTTTCGTTTTGTGATGCAAATTATAAATATCACAAATGACATTTTGCAAAGAAATGTCATAAGGAAGAAATAACAGTTTTTTCTGTTTGATAAATGAAAGGAAGAAATCATAAATAATTTGACGTTTGCATGTCATACGGGTGAATAACGAGAAAACTGGTCCCTCGACCGGGAACATTTGCTTATTGAGAGAAAAATGACTGTTCGAAAGCAAATAAAATTGCTTTTGATTCGTTTGATGGGTTAATTATGGGAAAAAGCGTACGAAAAAGTTCACATAATTTACAGACCAACGAATAATACAAATTTTGTGAAAATATATTTTTAATTTTGTTCAGGAGCATTGTGAAGCCCAAATGGCATTCTTTTGAAATGGTTAAGTCCCCGTCCCGATACCGTAAAGGCTGTAAATTTGCGAGATTCTTCCGCCATTAGAATTTGCCAGTAAGCTGACTTAATGTCAAGAGATGTTAAAAACCTAGCATTACGAAATTTGTCTAAAATGGCGGATATAATAGGTAAAGGATAAGTATCCCTTTCAGTCACCTGATTAAGTTCCCTATAATCGACGCAAAACCTAAATGTCCAATCCTTCTTCTTAATAAGCACTATCGGAGATGCCCAAGGGCTGTTTGATTTTTCAATCACTCTTTCCTCAATCATTTCCTGCAATGACTTGTCGATGTGTACCTGCATAGCGGGTGAAACAGGATAATATCTTTGTTTGATTGGTTCCGCCGATGTCCTAATCACATGTTCTACCATTGTTGTCTGACCTAACCCTTCTGGCATGTCTTTGAACAACTGTTCAACTAAACCTCCTAAGTTCTGTTTCTGAACTTCATCTAACTCAGATTCCTCTGTGATGGCTGAAGTACTAACCGAAGCCAACATATCTTGACTCGAAAAACTCCACATGCGAGAACGAAAATCCGGGACGATTCCCGACAGTGCCCAAAAATCTGCACCAAGAATCATCGCATGTGGTAAACTCGGAATGATAAGACATTCCACCAAAACTGTTTTGTCCTCGACAACAATGGGTAGATTCAAAACTCCTAACACTCCTACACCTGCCCCATCTGCTAACTGAACCTGCCTAACATTAGTGTCTCCTAGCTCTAAGCCTAAATCCTTTAAGACGTCCCAAACATCCCAAACAAACTGTTGTTCTGGAAGCTCCTGAGTCTAATAACCCTAAAAACCTAAATCCGTAAATATTTACCCCCAAGTAAGGACGACTGTCGCCCCCACTTGTCTCTAACGTGAAACCTAGTTTTACTGCCAGCTGGTCGTCAGCAGGCGACCTATTTATTGACGACGGCGCTCTTGTCCTGCTGGCCCAAAAGTCCGTTGTCCATTTCCCGACCCGAAACAACGCCTAAAATTTTGTCTAGTTGTACCAGTAGCCCCACAACCAAAACAACGCCTAGGAGCGGAACAAGAACTAGAAAAATGTCCTTCTCTGTTGCAGTTAAAGCAACGAAGAGGCCTACGAGGTGGGGGATTTGCGTTAACCGCAACTGGAGCTTCCTGCACGGAGGCAACATCAGGCTCCAAAGCCTGCCTGTTGCGACCTGTCGGAGGAGGTACAAAAGATTCCACATTATTCCTGATTGTCCGAATCTTCTACCCAACGCAACCAGTTCGCTGACTGATTTGATTTCAGCCAACCCCAATTGCGTCTGATAGAAGGGAGCTATATTCTTCATGAGAATAGACAGTTTTCTACTCTCACTCAGAGGCTCCGAGAACAGCTTAAAGAGGGTTTGCATGAGAGCAATGTACATCCCCATTGTCTCATCCTTACCCTGGGTACGCCGCCGCCTGACCTCATCCAGCAAGAGGTCATCATAATTGGATGGTAAAAACTCTAGTTTTAACTCCCTAACCAACTCTTTCCATGTTGAGATACTGTCCCTAACCGCCCTAAACCACAAGAGAGCCTTTCCTGTAAATAAGTCCACCGCTGATTTAAAAATCCTAGCCTCTGATATCCCTCGCGCTTCCCTAAGTTCTTCTACTCTTTCTATAAAAGAGTTCACCGGAATTCTATGACCACTCTCGGGATTCAATCGTTTTTCTTTAGAATTGCAATTTAGATTTGGAAAATGGAATCCATTGGACAGAGACGATATAAGGTATGGAGATGGGAAACAAAGCTGTCAAAATGACAGATGCCTACAAGCGTTTTTACCAATACTATTACAGTTTGGACCATAGTTTCTGTGAAAGTATGCGTGTTTTTACACAGTCAATATGGTCCTACCATATTGTTTTTGTTTTCATATTATTCATGTACAAGGAAAGAAAATAAAATGAAAATTGCGGGATCTAGGGAGTGAAACGTAAGTCAGTTTCCCATCTTGTTACTTATTTAATCTTTGCCATTGGAACCAAAAGTAAGCTATGTTCGATCACTTTTTGTTATGAAAAGGAGATTTAAAAAAACACCATTGACATTTAAGCTGTCAAATCTCACAAATGTTTTGAAAGCTTAAATGTCATTGGTGTTTTTTGATTCATTGAACACAAGAAAAAAAAACTTTTTTTTCCCTTCCATTCTTATGTTGTTTTCCATTGTACGTCCAGAAGCATCCGGACGAGCAGTCTTCTGAAACCGTTTCATTGGACTGACTTTGACAGACGGAATGCTTCTGAAAAGAGCCGATCTCTTCTGTTTTGACAAAGAATGACAAATACATCATAACCCATTCTATTGGAGGTAAAAGAAGAAACGTCAAGAGACCAATGGAAAACGATATTACTGTTTCAAAATGACATAAGAGTTGTCAGACCTTTTCAAGCTTCTTTCGCCAAAAAATCTTTATTCATTATACAATCATTTTCACTTTTAAGCCTGCCAAAATAAGAATGAACACAAAACTAATAATTTACAAGCTTTAAAAAAAGCGAAGACCATTTAAATATTCATAAAAGACCATTTTGACAGTTCCGAAAGGTGCTACATGTGAATTATTGTAGAAATTAAAATTTTGGTCACATAGGCTAATTTTATAATCTCTAATAAAATTTTAATTTCGAATTAAGTATACACAAAAGAAAACAAAACAAGAAAAGAAAAAAAAGTAATATCGAACAGAACTAAAATATGAATATGAATGATTGTGAACTAATCCAATTGCACTTTCACTCTCTGTCAGTCACAATCAATATGTCAAAGGCATGGTTTACACACAAGGTTCAAAAAAAAGGTTAAGAATCACAAAAATGATACCTTCAAAGAAAAACTTACACATGGATTAAAAATTATGCTAATTTCTGACAGACGGAATATTGAAATTGAAACATTCTAATTGTCATTCACACATGCTTGTCCCTTTTTATTTTTGAAGGAAATCCCTTTGTAGTCTTTGCATTCCCTTCATTCCATCAAAGACGAAGGAATTATAAAGAAAACCGTAAAGAAGCACGTAAAGTGCAAGAACTTTCAAAAGAAACTCAAACCAATAAAATTGACACCGAACGAGACGAGACAATGACAAGCACATTTTTTTGAGAAACCCCACATTGAAAAATATTGTTATTATTATTGTATTGTCATTATGGGTATAATTTCCTTAAATGGAAGATTTGGGTCAAGTACTTGTCGCATTTAGTTTTTTCTTCAACTTTAAATCAGAGGGAGAACAAAAATATTAAATGACACGACCGACGATGACGACGGTATTTGTATCGATCTGTGTTGTGGTTTGGTTTGGCTGAAACGAAAGAAAAGTGATCTCGGATTTGTGCTGCACCTGGGTTTGATCTAAATCGTTAAATTTATTGCTGGGCTCCTTTTTCTCTTGGCTTCATAGGTAAATTGATTGAAAAATAGAGAAACACAAACAAAAAATCGTCTATGGAGGATCACAGTTGATCTTTACGAGGTTTAACATCTTTTTTCGCTGGTTCGACCTTTTGAAAACCGCATCCGCTTAAAGATTTGTTAGCACCGCTTTAAATTGACGTTACAAAAAAACAGTGAAAAGGAAGTTTAGTTTGTGTAAGACGTTTGTGGAACAAAACAGGAGGAATAAGAGAAAACAGAGCAAAAAAAAAGAGAGAGAAATTGACAAATGTTACGTTTGCTCTTTTTTTACTTAGTTGTCAAATATATGTCACTCAGAAGTCAGAACACCATTGCGGGATCTGTTGTAACTGTCATTCAAGAAGAAATTTATGTTGTTTTCCATTGGCCGTCCAGAATCATTCGGAAGAGTCCAGAAGTCTTCCGAAACCCTTTTACAGATGGTATGCTTCTGAGAAGAGCAGAACTCTTCCGTTTTGAAAACAGAACCGTCCGAAGAATGACACATACCCGTTCCATTGGAGGTAGAAGAAGAAACGTCAAAAAAAGAGGAATGGAAAATGTCATTACAATAGGATCGGGAGCTCAAAACCACAGATGAGTTAAAAGGGAGATGGGAAACCAAGCTGTCAAAATGACAATGTCTACAAGCTGCGGTCCAAGTTTACTGCAAGAGTATGCGTGTGTTTACCAACACTATCTCAGTAAACTTCGACATACCACCTGATTTTTGTTGCTGTTTTTCTCATTTATTCACATACACGAATAACGGTAAAATAAAATTTGCGGTATCCGGAGGGTAAAACGTAAGTCAGTTTCCGATCTCTTTTTGTCTCTGCTCAAAACATAATTGTTCACAATCGTGTTTTGTACTGACATTTCATGAGAGAGATTTGTTTCGGTGGCGAGGGCGACTTATATTCTCAGAGCGTGAACAGTGAAGTCTATTTTATTTGACAGTTCAGCGAAATTTTCGTCAAGACAAAGGGAAAGCCATTCATTTCTAAGATAATAAGTGTTTACAAATTGTAAGCTTTCGATTTCTTAATTTCAAAATATGTCAAGAATTATTTAGAAGAACAAAAATAGAATTATCTCTCTCGCAAGTTATTTTGATCACTGATACAAGTCTCTTCCCACGCTCCTACCGTTCACCATATTTCAGCAGAAGCAAAAAAAGACCGCAACCAGGCAGACATTTTACTCCACAACAAAAATACTAAAAACAAAATTGTCTCTCCATATTGAGTTCAAGGTGACGATATGGTGCGCCAATAAGAGAAAGCAAAACATCAACTCCTAGAGCCAACTCGATCACCACAGCAATTCATCTACATATGCCAAAACGTCATCGTCCGCCACTGTCACAGCGGGATATGAAATATTTATTTCACTGCGCGTTCAGTCTGCCGCCATTGACTTTTTGCGTAAAGAAAAATTTGCAAATTCTAGAACAAATTATCATAACAATAATAACAGCTAGAGACACATTCTGTTCTGACCCAGCAAAGTGCGAGCGCGCGTTCGTTAGTTTCGAATATCTCTGTTTAGGGCTTGGCGGTACAGCCAAACACCTGCAACAGAAGCACTTGGCTTGATTCTATTTTCAATTGTCTATGCTGCCCTTTTGGCTTCATGCAACAACAGCCGGCTTCTGGGAAGTTCTTCTTCACATCCAGCTCCAGCATCTGTGTTATGCGTCTTTTGTGTTGAATTCATTGGTTAGCATTGCGTTTGCATTAAATCACAATGGAATCAATTTAATGCACCGCCGCCGAATGCCATTTCTGTTGCCTACATTTAGATATACACAAATTCCAAAGCCTCGTCATATGTATGCCGCCTCTCGCCATCCTATGATCGATCCATTCCACTCTGCAAGATCCATGGCTGGAGACTCGAAATGTTGTAATGTGAATCGGAACCAAATAGTCATCGGAGACGCTCTGGGGAGGGAATGTAAAACGAGCATAGTTCTGCGGCATTTCCAGCAGCAGTAATATAATTCCACTGGATGGCGGCATGAATGCGTTTAAATGCACTTTTATGGTACTCTGGGATTCGATATCTTCTTCTTCTTCTCGTTCTTTGTATTTTTCTCGGATAGAAGCGTCCATTTCCAATGCATTGAAATCGCAAGTTGTTGATTGGCGGATGTTTGATCAATTTTGCGCTCTCGATCTGTTATAAAATTGATTATGTATTCTATGGTTCCATTGGCACTCGAGAACAATTAGGATGAAGAATTCTGCGTTGCGTTTGATCAATGCAATTAGTTTTATTCCATAGAAAAATAGATTCTAGAAACGATCTTCGATGTCATAATTGTTTTTGCGATGATCAAAGGAGTTCTTTGGATGCTTCGTTAATTCGTTTCGTAATTGCAATGACATTTGAAGAACGCATTTGACAGACAGAAGAATTAATAAGAAAGTGAGTTTATTGAATTCACCACCTTTTGACAGATTCAATTTTGGGGGGAAACACCCATGCATTTTTTAAGTAGACACTTTTGACGTATGTCAAAAAGTTCTTACTAATAAATTTACTTGAAAATGACGCTACAAAAAAAATGCCATCAAATTTGATTGCCTCACCACTAAAATTCTGATTTACAGACTTCACATTGCATAATCTCTGGTTGCATACAAATGCACTCACCATGCTCCAAAGCCAGACAAACAAGTAATAACATTCCATATTGCACCTCAAATTTATCACCTAAGCATAATTTGGTATCAGATAATAAAATGCACATTTATGCGTTTTTCATGGCGCCGCAGTCGCCTTCGTTGTCATCGTTGACGTTTGTCGTTAGCATTTAGACCCATAAACCAACTAATTAACGAATGCTGATCTAGATAACTGCAATAAAAATGTTTTTCTGATTTTTTTCTCGTTTTCAGTTGACTTTTCATCACACCACCACACAATAGGCCTAATAGAGTGACAGATGATTTTCTTTTCTTTAGTTTTTTGGCACAGTTTCAAAACATCAAAGTCAGAGTGGAGACATGCATCTGTCTCTTAAAAATCACGCAAAGATGTTGCGGAGAATGAGACAAATGAAATAAAAAACAAAATTGGATCAAAAAGAGGATGTACAGCGTTTGACATAGAAAGACGAAAAAATTTAGTTTTAAATGATTTATCCAATGAGTGTGGTCGGGGCAGTAAATTATTTTCTTTTTGTGTTTTTTTCTTGTACATTGATTAATTTGTTTATATTTCTTTTAAATAGAATTCAATTCGCTGCTTTGGTGGTTGAGCCCGAAGAAATAACCACACGTGACACGACACGTTCGATTACAGTGTTGCCACTTTTTTGTCGTTATTTCTTGATGACATAAAAGGCATCTTCACAGCCCACAGTTTCTACTGGAGCTCTTTGTGCTCACTTGAAGTTTAAGACACGGAAGGAAGATCTGATTGTAGATTGATGGTGTGTCTCATGTCAAAACCATCATTACGAAATTAATGTTCTTTCACAAGCCTTTTTACTTTCTTATGATTTAATTGATTTTTCTTGATTAGCCAGCACCGTTGGCACAGGCGCCATCAAAATGCTTCATCTTATCCCTAAACAATGCAAGAATACGTTTTTGTAGACTTCAAAAGTTCCTGTTAGGTGTGGCTGACAAAGACCTCTCATCGGAGTGGCGACACAGTAACGTTGTCTTGCAATAAGTCAACACAAATCATTGTTTCAGAATCAGTTTGAGTACAAAAAGGCATCTTTATTGTCTTTTCGCATCCAAATAGGGTTAACAATGAACCAGGCACTAGGGAGTGGAGACTTGATAAAAAAACGGGAAAGTAATTCATTCGGCAAGAATTGGCTTAGAAGCTTTATTTTATAGAAGCCGTTTTGTTTTATGATTCAGATTAAAAAAATTATGTCTTTAAAGTATCAATGCAATATTTTTCAAAGACAGAAACGTCACAGATGACAGATGACAGATGACAGATTTCATGTTGATGCACAATTAACTGTCATTTAAACGGCCACTCTACAAACACAACATGATGACGTTGTTTAAATTCGATTGTCAACTACAAAGTACATGAGTTAACAATTTGACTGCTAGTGGACAAGTCGATGAAATCATTTTGCATGTTTTCGCGTACTAATCAAATAAATAAGTGCGAATTTTTCGAAATGCAAATAACAGCGTGTCTATCCCCATTCAAACACGTCTTGTGATTAAATTAGAACTTCCTCATTTTAATTAATTTACTTATCAGGTTATCACGAACGCAGTAAATGTTTAAATAAATAACAAACATTCTAGTTCGAGTGTGAATAACTCAAGCCTAGAATTCGCATTACTTTTGTTTGACATTTGTGCTGTCAAACCAAAATTTATTACATAAGTTGTGTATAAATCAAGGGGCACGGTAGTGCCCAGCCAAGTTCTCTAGCAACTTTGGCACTACACCCTTATTTACAGGAAACAACTCAGGGCATTTTCCACACCCCTCTAACTTCTATACCAAAGAAGCCAAAAGTTTCAAACTCACATCATTTGTTAAGCTAGTCAAGAAGAAGCACCTCAGTAAATTTCAGATATTTAGCATAAGTAGTTTCTAAGATACAATGTTCCAAAAATCACGAAAACCGTAACTGACTGACTCACTGACTCACTCACTGACAGATCATCAAAATTATGAAGCACTTCCCGTTGCCCTAGAAACTTGAAATTTGGCACAGTGGTAGGTCATGTGGTACATACAAAGGAAAAAATCGAAAATTTGAAAATTTTCAATCAGGGGGCGTGGTAGCCGCCTACTTTTACATTATTAATTTAAATTATATGGAGCACTTTGGAGTGCAGTAGAATCAAGAAATTTGGCATACAAGTACATCGTGCAATAAAACAAATAAAATATGAAATTTATGATTTTCAACTGAGGGGGCGTGGTACCCACCCATTTAAAAATAAATTTTATAAAATATATGGGGCACCTCTGATCATCGTAGAATATTGTAATTTGGCAAACTAGCAATTCTGCCAGTCAATATAAAGAAATAAAATTAATTTTTAGATTTTTCTGCTTATCAAAAAAAAAAAAAAAATCTTTGCAAAAAGTAATGATATCCCACCAAAAACATAAATGTAAAAAAAGAGCCAAGTTCTCCCGTACAAAAATTCTGCCTAACAAATCAGCCACGAAAAGTAATGAGATCTAAAAGAACGCCAAGTTCTAAGATTCAGCAAGTACTCGTAGGTGCATTGCAAATGTTTTAAGTGGACTTACACCGAATCAACTATTAGTTTTGAAAGTAACTTGTAAACTAATGTAAATTAGTTAATTTTTTTTACTTGGCGGGTTTTCTCTTAGTAACCTACTATTAAAAAAGTTTGGAAAACTTGCTAAGTAAAAAAATTAACTAATTTACATTAGTTTACAAGTTACTTTCAAAACTAATAGTTGATTCGGTGTAAGTCCACTTAAAACATTTGCAATGCACCTACGAGTACTTGCTGAATCTTAGAACTTGGCGTTCTTTTAGATCTCATTACTTTTCGTGGCTGATTTGTTAGGCAGAATTTTTGTACGGGAGAACTTGGCTCTTTTTTTACATTTATGTTTTTGGTGTGATTAAGACTTTTTAGCATAAGCTACAAACTAATAATAATCCGTGAGAACAATTTCCTGCAGTTGTCTTCAAACTTTCTAACCATAAAATCTTGTAGTCACTGTCTTTTGAAGTTCACAAAATACACACACACACGCACACACGAAAGCAAAGATATAAAATCAGCACAAAGTCATCAATGCCTAAGTCGAAAACAATTTATGAATTCGCAGACTTTAAAGTAACTTTTTTCTTATCTATTCTACCGACCCGATCTGATCTTTTTGTAGCTGTCGTGCTTAAAACAAAATAATGTACAACACCCATTTGACAGAACAAAAAACAAAAAACAGAGATGAATGTATAGAGGAAGGGTAGAGGTGTATATTCACAGTGGAAAGTTTTGTGGCTAGAATAGGGCAATTCACTCTCATGAGACCAACAGTGAATTTGTTTTTGAAAAATTTCAATAAATGAGGGGCATACAGCGATTGGAAAAATTGGTTGTGACGTCACAATGTGTCACTTGTCAAACTTGTTTGAGTGTAAACACCTAGTTTTTCTGTTTTTTCGGCCATTTCGAACTGTCAATAAGTTTTGTATTGAAGGAAATCGAAAAATAAAACTAGACAATTATGGTTCGAAGCTACGCTGGTTTGACATTTACCACATTGTGATGTCACAGCTGTTTCCTCTTGATGCCTTTATTTATTAACGTATCTCAAGAATTTGTCCATCAATTAAAATTGTAAAATTCATGGGGCTGAATATTAAACAAATATTTTTCTAATTTGTTTCTTACATTTTGACATTTTGACATTTCGAAGTAATGTCATTTTCCATTGGTCCTCCAGAAGCATTCGGAAGAGTCAAGAAGTCTTCTGAAACCATTCCATTGGAGTGACTGTGACAGACTTTTGAGAAGAGCAGAACTCTTCTGTTTTTGAAAACAGAATCGTCCGAAGAATGATACATACATCATAACCCGTTCTATTGGAAACGTCAAAAAAAGACCAATGGAAAACGAAATAAGAATTGGCCGATGAATTGTATAAAATCTTACCTAAATGAATTTAAGTTAAAAGTCTAAGAAAGCCGCAATAACATCCCACTGTGAACCACAGCCAAATTCTGAACACACCACGATCACTCCCATAAGGGATCTTTTGCGATCGCTTGCGAATCTCACCCACCATCATCGAGCACCACAATATCGTGCGATATACTTTTTTGTTTTTGTTAATTTTAAGTTTATCGAACTTAATTTGGTATTCATAGCGTATGCCCTCGATTCTCGTTCTAACCACAAATTCTCGTTGTCGTTCTTAAATTTTGAATCGGGTCCGTCGTCCATCGTCGTCATCGCTTGAGCTTAAAATGCCAAAAGGCTGATTTTTTGATTTTTTCTTATAGATATGCTAATTTTTATGACAAAAAGCAAAAAAATAATTTCGCGATCTCTTGCAACCTCAATTGCCTGTCGATACTTGTCTTCCTCGACAACATCCAAACTCGGGGGTTGAATCATGTAAGGCAGCTAAATTTGGTTAAAAACATAAAAAAGAAATATTTCGATGGGGCGATTCGTATTCGAAATGTTGTCAAAGTTGTTATGCCCTTGTGGGCAGCAACCAGTTTCGTTGAAGTATAATTGCCGATCATATCGATATTTGTTCGCGTCGTAACGTAATTGTAAGACGAATAACGGTTCACAAGTATGAAGTTTCAAGTATTTCAGAATTAATTCAGTGGCATTTTGGTTGGTCTGATCTGTCTGGGCAGATTCCATTGACGGAATTGGTTATTTCGAGCACGTTCCGGTGGCAATTATGAGATCAGCAATGCAAAGGTTGTTGGCCAAAAAATTGATTGTTCCATTAAAAGACTCACGAGCATTTTTTCATGTCGCATAAAATTAGAGCCACGATAAATTGACAATGTTGTTCATGAGATTATCTAACGGAATGTACGCTATTGCAGTTGTGAAATGTAATAATTTCGACAAGTCTTCCTTGACCAAAGTCGAGTCGCTTTGTCTGTCAAATTGTGTTTCTTTTATCAAAAATTATGATAAGAATATTTAATTAGGTAGAATGTTTGTTTGGTTCTGGGAAGTTCTTGGATGAATCGAGATGAATCACGGTGATAAGGAAGACTTCTTGGAATTGTTATTTGAATAATTATGGCAATAAACTTGGAGTTTTATTGACAAACAGAGAAGTGAGATAAATGAGTATGGCTTTCAACAAGGAATGGTGTAATTATAACCAACATTAGATCTTTAACTGAAGAAAGCCTAAGAAGAGGTATAAAATTGATAACGAAAGATCTTGTGTCGCTTGTCGTACGGAAAAGATGTAAGAAAAATAAATTTAAAGAGAAATTTCATTTAAAGCCAATGTAATGAAGATTTCGAAGATTTTCTTTTTCTGTTTTTAATAAAACTTGGGATTTTTTTCGACTAATTTCTGGGAAGATTCAACGATACCTTTGCTAGTTTTAATGAACAAGAACTGTCACAAGACGGTCAGTATAATAAAACGAATAAAACTTGCGATTTATTTTGACATTTTGAGATTTATCTTGACTTTTGATAATTTCTGGTGACAGAAGGAAGCCAAAATACATTTTGAACGGAAACTGCAATTAGAAATGTCAACTGTCATTACTTACTTACTTAACCGGCTCCCAATCTATGAAGAATTTCAGCCTGAGACACTGCAGGTACGCCAGTCGCCAAAACCAAGCGCTCCGCAGTCACTTGGTCCTTTTACCGTAGGTTGGGTCTTCCTTGTCGTTTCGTACCTAGGGGCTGCGATGAGAAGACTTTCTTGGCTGGAGCGTTGTCGTCAATTCGCTCGATGTGGCCGAGCCAATGTAGTCGTCTTTCCTTGGCCTTCTGGACTAAATCTATATCGACATCTTGGTACAGCTCGTACAGTTCTCGGTCGAACCTTCTTCTTCTTTCGCCATCGTCGCATACGGGACCGAAAATCCGTCGAAGAAATTTTCTTTCGAAAGTGCCCAGTATCAATGCCCCTTTTTTACTTATTGTCCAATACTCGGCGCCCTAGAGTACGCAATTTGTTTTCGAGTGAGGAGTTTTGAACCCAGTTGCTTTGCCAAACAGAGGTAGCAGCGGTTCATTGTCGGATCTCCACTAAGGTGTCGTTTGTGGGGTTGATGTTTGTTCTAAGGTAGGTTGCTACTAACAGTGAAGGTTTGTCCTAGGCGGTGGACACATGGTGTTTTGTTTGTTGATAGCATCAGCATGTACTTTGTTTTGTCTGCATTCACTGCAAGACCAGCGAGTTTAGCCTGTACTTCAATCGCTGTGAAGGCCTCAAACACAGCTCTGTATATGTCGTCCGCATAGCCTAGGAGCTGGGTGGATTTGTTGAAGATAGTGTTTCCCGTGCTCACACCTGCCTTGCGCACTATCTGCTCTGTATTGTTAAGCGTCATGCGGCACCGCTGAATAAGTTTGTTCGGGATCTCAAATCCAGGCATTGCCATCATAAGCTCTTAGCGTTGGATGGTATCATAAACAGCTTTGCAGTCGATGAAAAGAAAGTGGCTTGAAATCCATGACTTTCGCTCTTAGCCGATTTCCCACGACAAATCCGCATCCAAATATGTGCGTTCTTTGATGACAGCTGTAATAAATGTCACAATTCTTTCGTTCCATTGTCCCTGATCCTATCAATCGTGTTTCCTGGATCGTAGTATTTATACTGCGTGATTATAGATTCAAGTTCCTGAGCTGCACCTGGAGTGAAGAGTGTTCTTACATTCCAGGTGCCAACTATCAGTTCATAGTCCGTTGTCGTTCCGGGTCTGGTTGCCATTAGAAGGGGGTCATTATCCGAGGCTCTGTCTATCTCTCTCATTAGCTTCATGTTTTTTTTTCTTTTTTACTGTGGAGGGGTTGTTAGCCCATCGCACTTACCTCCAAATAATAACTGCTTCCAAAAAATTAAGTATGAAACCATTCAAGAAGACTAATCATCGGTATTTGACGTTTGACTTTAATGACAACATCATCAGAAGGAATAGTTCTGTTTGATTACTTTCATAAACAGAGTTTATAGAAATTAGGAAAATGACAGTTGTTAAAAGAGTGATTGCAAAATGGAATTGATAGGACACCGAACGTGAAAATCAATATTTACATCATTTTCGAAATTGTTAACAAAAAAATGTAAGCTTTTTCGGTTTTCATGTTTCTATCAATCAATCAATACGGACAGACCTTAGACCTAACATGATGTAACCTTAGTTAATAAAAATTTCCACAACTTAACAACTTTTCAACAAAAACAAAGAAGAAACAAAGAACCAATCGGATGGCTAAGCAAATCATTTCACTCATAACTTTCTTCTTTTTCGGCGGAGAAAGGTATTGTACACATTTTTCATCGCATGTGTTTCTTTTTTTATTTTCAAATCAATCGTGTTATGTTTTATTATTTCCGAGGCAACTTTTCAATGTCACTTTAGCTTCGCATCCACAAAAATCGACTTCCTCTAATGCGCATGATTATAGCTCTCCCTTGACTGCATAAGCGCCCAAGCTCATAAATCTGGATGACACTTAAAATTAAACCATAAAACAAAACAAAAAATAAAAACAACAAAACTAGCCTGAGGAATTCGAAATAAATTATAGATGCATTGCCCGCATGAGGTAACCCAATTGGCATCACGATTCGTAAGTCGAAAAAAAAGAAAGCCTTCATCTAGCCGCCCATTCAAAGTCACGACCAAAACAAACTACTATCTTCGTTTTAATAATAATTTTAATTCCACCGATGATGTATCTTCATTCTTCTTCATTTCTACTGTTGGTGTTGCTGTTTTTAGATTCAGGGTCTTGAAAAGCCCTGAAATATCTACGAAAATTAAAAATAATCATACTCTTTTGACTCTACGGAACGAATCGATTTTGTCAAAGACCCCCCCAAGCACACAATGCTCACGAAAATAGTAATCATAAAACAGTAGCTACTTTCATGCAAATATATGCATCCGCAGATGCAGAGTTAGAAGATTAATCATAGGAACGTTAAGAGAATTAAAATGCATTTGCATAATGCTGAGATGACCTAAGCTGATGAGTGATGAGCTATGAGCGGGAAGCAAATGCCTACATTCCTATATTTAATTTTGTGGCATTTTTATGATTATCTAAGCTGTTAATTATTGCCAGTTGTTTGGCGTGGTTGTGTTTTTTTTACCTCGTTCGAATTTTTGAGATACTGAAAGCTGTTAATTGCTCATCAAAAATAATGAGCAATTTTTTTTTATTGCCACTGCTTGTATTCCTCTCAAAGTCAGATAAATATTTACATAACTTGGCCTAACAGACTTCGACTTCCTTATATACAAAAGTAGAATTTGCAAGGTTTCCCAACATTCCAACAAAGAAATTATGTTTGAACAAACTAATCAAACAGTGCTTAAAGAGAGTTATCGATTGTGGCGCCACATAATGAGCAGTTGATAGTACTAGATTTTGCATATACAAAGGAGTCATCAACTACACCCGAGGTGCGTTTTTGCGCTGACTATAATCAACTATAATCAACAATGGTTGACTATTTCTCGTTTTTGCACGCCAATAGTTACGATTCGTAATCACAATTGTCGTTTTTGCGGTCTGTGTTGATGTGTCAAATCGTAACTATCTCTAACTATTTCCAATCCATCTCAGGAGGTGAGTTGAAAGTGGTTGGTGTGTCAAAGTGTGACACAAAAACTATAGTCAACTATCGTCAGCGCAAAAACGCACCTCTGTTGAACAAAAAATTATGAATTATGCTTCACTTCATAAGCTTTATTGACCTTTTACATCAATCTGTCACTTTTGACATTTAAGCTAGGCTTGTTTGATGTTGTGTTTCTTGCATCTAACTAACTGATACCCAGCCCGATTCGCATTAATTATTATTTTTGTTTACTTTAAAAATGTCCACACCTCCTTTTGGCCAAAAAGTCTTACTCTGTTTTGCTGTTATTGTTTGCATTCACAATTGCTTTAAAATGGATACTATTTGACCTTTTTCCCGAACGGTGCTTTTTGTGTTCGGTTGTTGACTTGCCAAATATTTGCAATTGAACTAGTTTATTTTTTGCGTTGGAGGTTTTAGATATTTCTTACCTGAAACGAAACAAAAAAAGAAGAAAAAATTAGAAACATAAATGGCAAATGATGGTTTTATAGAAAAATACTGCAAAGAGAATGAAAGGTTGCTAAAAACTTTTACTTGAACTATTTCATGTGGGTGTGTTAATTTTCATAACATTGGTATCTGAAGTTCTGTTTGCACTCATTCCACTTTCTTTGAACTGCTCAAAAACAAATATAATATGAGCTGTCATGTTCTTAACTCATAATCGATATGTAAGATTTTGACAGCATTTTTTGTATTGACAGCTGAATTTACGAACCTTTTAAACGTCAGAACCTATTACAAAAGTCAGAACCTAGAAACAAATGTCATTTATTAGCTGAATGGCGCAAGCAAACTAGGGATCATTGATAATAACAACATTATAGCAACATTATACCTAAGTGTCAGAACAAGTTGTAACTGTCAAATCAAACGTCATTATTAAAAATACTACTATGTGACAACTGCCGAACAGAAACGTCAAAACAAGTAAGAACTCAAAACTCTACCGACATCTATCAGCATAAGCAGCACAGAAACGTCAAAACATGTCACAACTGTCAAGTCAAACGTCAGATGATGCAATGGTGCAGATTAAAATAAAACCTGCTCCAAATCGTGATACAACGGAAGTGTAATTAGTTTCAAAAGACTAATTGCCGACCTAATTAATTTTCAATTGATATCCAAATTAAGTAGAACATGATAACCCAGCCCAAATAAAAGGGCGCATCCATCAGTGCTCAGCAAAGTGCATTTAATTTTCGATGGTCCCTTTCGTTCAAAACATTTTAATTATAACATGCCTTTCATCTTCGATAACCTCATTATAAACTTTAATTCATGAAGAAAGATATCTAATTCCAATTGAGAACGAAAACAAAAACTTTCATGTTTCCGAATTGGAGCATAAATTTACACCAAGCCCCACCCATCAATCGCTGGACGCTTTTATTCTTTCAAAAATGATTAATAAATGCAATGCTCTGGCTCGCCACTTAAAAAAACTTCTCTCCGGATCTAATTATCTACGCAACGTTCTGCATTCATATTTGAAGTCTCCATATTTCTACAAAACAACCAATAATAATAATATTCCTTACACGTGCGAGCACGCTTAATTATCAAACCTTTTTGATTTCTGTTTCTTTGTAGATGGCGTGGCGGCCAGCCTTTCCTTAAAAGCGAACCAAACACGCGTTAGGTGCAAACGTTAGAATTATCATGCCTTGGAGCGAGTGCTCTTCAATTTCGTAACGCAACGTAACAAAGAAAATCTTGATAATTAACTATGTGCAGTGAGTTTTGTCCACAGGCTATCGTGGCGGCGGCGGAAAAGGTAGGTTTGAGTCTTTGTCGTCGCCGTTTAACACCAATGGCACATCGGCCCCTATCTGGGGCTTTTCAAAATAGAAGCAATTAACTCTTGGTCTTCTTTCTCAAACAATGAAAACCGCCACTGGCCGAAGTGATAAATAAAACAACACGATATCATTTCTTCAACAAGAATACGAGCCACAGTTCAAGTGGCTGGGCGAAATGGCATCAATAATTCGCATGCGGTTTGCCGCTACCGCCCGCCAACGTGCTGATGCACCATCACCGTGACTAAATTCGTTTGGCGCTAGTACGACAAGACGACACAGTACTGCCGCCATAAAGACGTTGACGCTTGACGAGTACATTAACCTGTCAGTAAATATGTACGGGTATCCATCAGAGCGTGTCGCGAGCCAGGCATACTTCCCCTAGTCGACAAAACTAAT
Source organism: Sphaerophoria taeniata (assembly GCA_943590905.1). NCBI lineage: Eukaryota > Metazoa > Arthropoda > Insecta > Diptera > Syrphidae > Sphaerophoria > Sphaerophoria taeniata. Next base: position 5,613,431 of record OX016540.1, read on the forward strand.
CCCTCTTCAGTCTTCCGTCGGCTTTGTTACGGTTTATTCTATTTTTCAACTTCACTCGTATCTTGCAGCCATTTCATGCTTACTGTGTTTCAGTCACCATCATCGGAGGGTTGGTTGCGTAGCAATTTGCAAAGCCTATCAGTTGAATAACAGTAATAATCATTTGAGTTGACATATTCACATATGTGTACCTATGTAATCCGCACACACAATGGTATAACAGTTTTCTTTGTCAAATTTGACAGCAAACAACGCTAAAACAAAGCCGAAGATAAAGGCAACTTCCCACGGAATGACATTTCTACAACAAAATTACCGTTACCACGATGAGTAATATGTCAGTTTGTGTTGTTTTGGCTAAGTTCAGTGGGACACAATCATCAAAGTCTAATTACCCCGGAAGAAAGTTCAATGTGGAGAGAAAGGTTACGAAGATGAGGCAACAGCAAAAAGTCCCTTTTGAAGTCATTCATTTGGCAATTCAACTTCAGCAAGTTATTTCGTAAATTAATTGAAATTGAGAAGATTCTCAAAATAAACACAAGAAGATCCACGTTAAAATTTTCGCCCCACAAAACAACAAAACATCGTCAGACTGATGATGCGATCGAGATGGAGAACTAGACTTTGGCAGACGGTTGTGAATTCTGAGTTTGCTAATGTTGTTGTTGTCGCTGTCTCGGTCTATCTTTGCGTGTTATTAAATTTCAATCAGAGCTAATGAAGGTTTCTGGGTCAAAAACAAAATAAGAAAAATAAGAGTTTTTATGTTTCTGTTTGCGGTCGATCGTGTGACTTTGGAGAGAATTTAAATTGCAATTTGGAGACTTGAATTACTTCATGCATAATCAGACAGGGTGTCTATGAAAAAAAAAACTTGTTTTCCACTTTTTTTTATTTGATTCGAAGTAGGTGGAGCTGGTGATTCGAATAATTTAACGAATATTTGTTTAAAAAACAATAAAAATAGGATTTGAATAAGAATTGATTACAATTTGGCGATTTTTTGTTTTATAGATTTCTGAACCAGTCCACACGATGACCTTAACCTTACTTCAAAGCTAAATGTCAAACTGACAAGAGGAGAAATTTGACGTTTTAAACGATATGACATTGAAGTAATTAATCTCTGATTGTAGTATTTTTATTCGCAAATAATTTTGAACACACAAAATTAATGATTAGTATTTGCAATATTTTAAGAGCGGTTAATTGATATTTTGCAATAGCGTGTTTTGACAAGGTGATTGAATGCATGTGATTAGATTAATTGATTCGTAAAAATGGGTTAAGTACGCAAAGTTATTGGTAGAAAATTGCTTTATGATGGGTAGTTAAATTGTTTTTGATTAAATGCAAGAACTTGCCGAATTTAATTTTAAGGTGTGTTTGAAGGTTCACAAAATCTGATTTATGTTTTATTTCGATTTTAGCGCTTTTAGTGATAGCGGGTTTGTTCTCGTAGCAACAATCTACATTTTGACGGCCTGAAAGCTTAAGGTTTTAGTAACAGAGACTCCATCAATAACTCCGCATTTATCACTTCCAACTTTCAACTGTTTGAGTCTCGAAACATTCTCCGTTCGTTTAACTTGATTTCCCAGCTGAAGTTTACCTATGCCGTTATGGCGACACCGAGTCAGACGATATCACTTTGCCCATTGAATTAAAAGACACGATAGCGCAAATCATTCCCACCATGACCGAAGAGGAGCTTCGTACGTAAGAAATTTAAGTTTTTAATCATTGCAATCTCTTTGCAGACATAAGACTGCATCGTCGGAAGCTGCCTTTACCCGACGAGATGAACAAAGGAAATTCTTAACGAGATGAAAGCAAAACAAGTAGTTCAGCCTTCTAGAAGTCCCTGGTGTTCTCCCGTGGTGTTGGTAAGGAAGAAAGATGAGTCTCTACGCCTACGGTTTTGCGTCGATTATCGCATGTTAAGCAACTTAACGAAGAAGGACTCCTATCTCTTGCCACGTATCGATTTTACACTCAAGGCACTCGGTTGCTCAACTTAGTTCCTACGCTGGATTTGCAGTCGGGATAATGGTAAGTTGAGATGGATCCAAAGGACAGAGAGAAGACCGCATTTTCCATTGGCACTGGATTGTATGAGTTTAATGTTATGCCTTTTGGCCTGAACTATGTCCCGGCAACATTTCAGCGGCTAATGGATGCAGTTTTAAATGGGATGTTACACACCGACCGCTTGCATCGTTTATTTCGAGGACATCATCGTCTATCGGTTAAACTTTCGAAAATCTTCTCCAAAATTTAAAGCAAGTATTTTCATGACGGCAAGAGGCTGGGCTAACTTTCTCCCCAAAACAATGTTGTATTGTAAAGAAGGAAGTTCGCTTTTTGTTTTCGATCCCGAACGGAACTCTTGCGTCACTAGGGTGGACCTTTTGGCAATCGTAAGAGCCGTTACATGTTTCCAACCATATTTTCGGGGGCCAGAAGGACAAATTGTTCGATGGTTGGAGCGCCTTCAACGGTTCGACTTCACCGTACAATTCCGTCCAGGCATAAAACATCTTAATGCGGATAGCCTATCTCGAAGGCCGTGTGAAGAACAAAGCTGTCGCCACTGTGCTCATCTAGAAGAAAAGCAAAACCTCCTGATCCGGACGACCGCTGTTCCTATGGAAATTATAGATCACCAAAAACAAGATGAGCATCTTTCAATTGTAAGGCAGTGGTGGTGGAAGCTATTCGCGGAATGCATAAAACTCGTACGGTATTGATAAAACTCGTACCACAGCCTAACATCCACAATCTGATGGCATGGTGGAGGGTTTTACCGCGCACTGCTTAACTGTTTTGCCAAATATGTAGCTGGAAACCAAAAGGGCTGGGACCAGCACCTTCTTTTTGCTTCTTGCATGAAGCTACTATACAGACGCCAGCATTTTTGATTTTCGGACGCGAACTTCGATTTCCAAGTGAATTGCAAACTGGACCTCCTACTGATAAACACGTAAATACTCCGAATTATATAGAATGACTAACAAATAGTTTGGAGACAGCATATAAGTTCAATCGACAACAGCTAATGGACTTCAGTCTGACTCTACGCTCCAAAACGAAAAAAGGGAAGGTGTCCAAAACTTCAATGCGATTGGCAAGGCCAAGGCCCCTACATGCTCACAGAAAAGCTTGGAGACGTTCTGTATCGACTCGTAAAGCAAGGTGGAAACATGAAATTTATGGTTCACAGAGATCGGCTGGCCTTATGTCAACTTTATGACTAGATTTTGTTTCGACGTAGCGGGCAGCGGATGACTGAGGGCAGTCATTCTTTAAATCGAGAGGCAGTGTTTCGACCTTAAATTAAATGTCGACTTTAAGAATTCAACGAAAGAAAATGCAAAAGAGAACGTCAAATACAATACGTCTTCGAAGAGATCGCGCTCACTCTTTTTCGATCTGTCATTAGAGAAGCACATTTTTTCCTTCTTTGCCAATGTGTGTTATGCTCCAAACTTGGCTATCCATCTGTCAAAACTCGATTCAAAAAATTGCTGTCATAAATTATACAATCATTTCAATCATTTTTGGGAATGATCATGCCGAATAAATCAGTTAAAGCCTTTTTTGGGTTAGCCAAAGGTGAATAAACCTTACATCTACCCACAGTACAACAATTTAATAAAGTGACATCTGTGTAAACTGATATGGCAGAGCATATAAATATTCACACAAGACAAACATAAAATTATTCCCACACATCCTCTTATTTTTCTTATATTCACAACTCCCTGGTTAAGAAAACTGCCCTCAAACATAAAATGACAAGCTGTCAAAATCCATACAAATAGTTGTCAAATATCTATTAAAATTTAAAAATTATATGCAGTTTGACATAAATACCTCAGTTTTTGTTGAGAATCGAACTCACCTCAAAATCACATCACAAGCTTTCAACCACAGCCCAAGCAAATCAAAACCATTGACTATGCCAGAAAACATAATTTTTGACATTCAACTTGACACATCCAATGTCAACCATGAAAACAAATTTCACCTTCATACAAACTGAAGAATATCAAAACAAAACCACGCACGCATGAAAAGTAAAATTTCACAAGAACCGGTGAGAGCACATTGAACCAAAATATTTAAAACACTAAGAAATGCTTCTTTAATGACTCACGTCAGTAAATTTGACATTTCTATCACCTTAAGCTTTTGAAAGAAATCAATTTAAAACTAAAGTCGATTCTCATAAAACCCGGCGTAGAAAAGTTCTTCCGTCTTTCAAGTGACACAAGCGACGCAAACAACTAAACTAAACGCGAAACAATACCATAAGCACTCCCTTTCAATATTGAAAAGAACGAGCTCTAACAAACCCAATAGTTGTCCTCTCCTCTCAGACAAACCTAACCAAACAGATCGGGTTTTCTAATAAATCCAGTTCTCCTATAAAAAAAAGCATTAAACGACTTTATGTCACTTCACTTGTGGGTTTAATTACACTTTCGACTTCAAGTTGTCAAATGTCTTAACAAATATTTACTTGTGCTCGATAAAAATTCCTTGACAGTTCTCTTGTCCCAAACGTCGTCGTGCGTTGTGTCAGTGTTATAGTTATTAATTGGCTGCAAAAAAAAAAAAATAACCCAATCTTGTCAAGACAATAGAGCTATAATTTTTTTGTTTGCAAACAAAATTATTCAAAGTTTGCCATAACGAATGCGACACTATTGTGAATGGTATGTCATGTTACCGACTTTTATTCACAATCTGATACATTTAAGACATAACATGTACAAAGGTTAGGCACGTTCGAAATAAAATTGAATGAACAGTGAAGAGAAAAAAATGTGTCTATGTGGCGATTTAATTTATTTGTTAACCCAATTCCGTGCGGCTGATTTTCGTTGGCTTGTTTCAAGTGCAAAATTTCAATGAATTCGAAAATTTTACTTCGTTTTTGTTTTATTGCAGTTTTACCTTGAAATGCGATAGCACAATAATTTAGAGCGCGATTCATGCAAAATGATTCACAATCTTCTTTTTTTTTTTGTACATTTTCCCACTTCTGATGTATGTAATGACACCGATAACACATTTCGATAACAATTAAAAGTGATTTATCGATATCAATTACGCCATTCCATGAATCTATTTTTATCAAATTTAAATGCGAAATAAAAAGTTTATTTTTATTGTGATTCAGTCGTTCTGTTCTTTTTTCAAGTACCCACTCTTTGGACTTTAAAACCGGCTGAAAGTTGATGAATATCATGAAAAAGCAAAAACATACACAAGTGAAGTAGGAAACAAAGAATAGGGTGACCAGGCCGTTCCCCTCTTTTTTGTTTACAAAGTATCCTTGAACTGAGCCCATTTCATGTTGATGTCATGAAATCGTTATAACAACGACGTTTCCTTATAGCTTTCGGTTTTATTGATACTTTTCCCGCAATGAAATTGCAATCTAATGGACACGAAACACGCTAATAAGCTCGTGTACTGTACTCGTAACCCTTCTTTGTTTTAAGTTTTCTGGTTTTTTGTTTTTCGTTTTTTTTTTTTTATTGAAACACGCAACGTTTTTCTCTTTTTGTTTTATTTTTATAGGGTAAATTATACGCTGAGACAATATCGATTGTGGAATTAATTAAAAGTGTGAAATAATTGCAAGTATCATGAATTTTGTTGTCTGCATCTGGTGGGGTTGTTCGAGCCATTTTAGATTGAGATCTTCCTATTGTGAGGTAGGGGTTTTTCCAACGAGAAATACAATAACTTTAATTGATAGTCACATGCATATTTTTGGCTTGAATTTCAGGGCAATTATTTGTATTGTTTGATTTTTTGTTTTGACATTTGCAAAAATTCGAATGACTTGTAAATTAAGTCAAATCATATTCCATACTTCTAGGGATGGATGACATCTGTCATGTCGTTTGCAATGATATGACGTTATTGTGTCGTTTGCAAACAGAACTAAAGAGTGACATTTGAAACACTATAGAGTTCGGAAGTGTTTTGACGACTTCTCCGTTGTCTCTTTTTTGCTTTAATGGCTGAATAAGAAAGTTGTGACATTTGGTGATTGACAGTTGAAATATAATGTTCTTATGTTGTAGCCAAGGTAGTGCTACGAATTTTACGACAACAGCCAAAACAAGGAAATGCGCAAGATTGAGATTGATTGAGTGTCAAGTAACCTCTTAAGAAGTCCTATGCCACCAACATCAAGTATCGAAGACCAGTGGCAACATTGCCAGAAAGTAGTTAGAGATGCCACCTCTAGTGTTCCATGTTTTACACAGCCACCAAAACGAAACTCCTAGTTTGTCGAAGAATGCAGGCAGGCCCATGCAGCCAAGCAGGAGGCATATAGAGCTTCACTGCATAGAAGGACAAGAGCTGCTCGTGAGCTCTACGAGCAAAAGAGGAGAGAAGAACTCCACGCCGTGCCCCGGCTTCTCAGGAGAAAAAAGAGGGAGCATGAGAAGCGTCAAATCGAGGATTTTGAGAGAGCTAACAGCAGGAATGGAGTTCGGAGGTTTTATCGGAAAGTAAAACAGCTGGCTCAAGGTTATCGAGCTAGAACCGATACCTGCAGAGATAAACAAGGAAACATCAGAGTAGAATCGCAGTCAATGCTCGGGATTTAGAAAGACCACTTCTGTACTCTGTATAACGGCGACGACGAACGAAATTCCGCCGTCAGGCAGGAGCCTTTCATCGGACACGATGATGGCCAAAATTTCCGTGAACCCAACCAAGAAGAAGTGAAAACGGCAATATCACGGCTGTTATCCAACAAAGCCACTGGAGCAGATGGTCTAGTAGCCGAGCTGTTCAAAGCAGTAGGTGATGAACAAGATAGAAGCATGCACCAAATCATATGTAAGATATGGTCGGAAGCATGCATGTCCGATGAATGGAACCGCAGCATTGTTTGCCCAGTCCTGAAAAAGGAGATCCTCTTAACTGCGCCAAGTAAAGAGGAATCAGCCTGGTCAATGTCAGTGTGGCTTGAGACCAGGAAGTCAGCCATCGACCAAATTTGCACTTTGCGACAGATCCTTCCAAGAGTCTGTTCAACTTCTCGCTTACGCCGATGATATTGATGTAATTGCAAGAACACAGCGTGACGTCAATGGCGCCTTTGTCAGAATTGAGGCAGAAGCGGCAAAAATGGGTTTAGCGGTAAATGAGGCAGGATGCTGTTTTTGAGGAGGACACCCAACACCGACGGCTCGGCAAAACTGCTCAATAGACTTATCAAGCTAGTAGAGGAGTGTGTCTAACTAGGTTCCGCTATAAACACGGGCAATACACCAGCGCCGAGATCAGACGAGTAATAGCTCTTGGTAATCGCACTATACAGTCTTGCTGTATAGTGCAGAAGCATGGACTTTGACAAAATCGGATGAATATGCCTTAGGCTGTTTCGAGAGGAAAGTTCTTCGGGCCATCTTCAGCCCCGTGTGCATTGATGGGGAATGGCGAAGAAGATACAACAGTGAACTTTACGGGTTGTACAACGACACGGACCTAGCCAAAAGGGTCATGGTCCAGAGACTTAGATGGCTCGGTCATTAAGAGCCGATGCTCAGGCCCAGAAAGCCTTCGATACTATTCCTGAGGGACGCAGAAGGAGAGGAAGACCGCGACTTAGGTGGCGTACACAAGTGGAAGAGAACCTCAATCAACTTGGAGTGCTAAACTGGAGACAGCTAGCTAAGGACCGAGCTGGCTGGCAGAGACTGTTGATTGAGGCCTAAGTCCACAACGGACTGTAGCGCCACCTTAAGTTAGTAAGTTAGTACTGTCAAGATACTTCCTGGGTTTATGTCATGTGTGAACAGGGACTAGGTTGATTTTTGGGCAAGACAAATAAATCAACTTTTAGGAGTCGGGAGTAACGCAAAAGTAAAAAGCACTTTGCAATTTTAGTTCATACTATTGTGAACTAGCCATTAGAGAAAAGAATATATTTTAAATCTGTCAGTTGAAAGTCTTGACATTTCAGTATACAAGGAATGTTTTTGCTATAATGTCAAATTTCAATGAATCGAAAGAGTGTTCCCACTTCTCATGTATGACATTGATTATGCATCAGATGACTATTCTATGAATGTTCTCAAACAGTTCATTAATACGTGTGGATCTTGTTAGCATTCAATAACACATAATATTCAAGCAAATAATTAACTCTGTTAATATTTATTTATTCTATGGTCCTCCACTTTTGTTATAGCATTTATCGTAGGCGAGAGAATATTATTATTATTTATTAACTTAGCATATTCAAGATTCCCATGATTCTGCTCTAGTTTCAATATGTACAGCATTTTTGTCTACCTTCAAGGTTAGTCCATAAAATAAACAATTACCCGCCATAAATTGAGTAGGAAAATGGATTAAAATAGTTTTTGCACTCCACACAAACAAGTGTATGTGTTGAGAGTACACTTCATCGCACTTGATCAAATAAACCTTCAATTGAAAATTCAGAGATCTTTTTTCACACTTTGTGGATTTCCAATAAAAATTTGTTTAGTTGTAAATGACCTTCACTGATTTTTGGAATTATTAAGGCTGTTTCACAACAGAGCGTTCAGTCGTTCGTGTGTTTCAAGCTTTACGTAAGCGTCTGGCAGTTTTGACAGTAAAACGCATGTCCTTTCAACTTCAGCTCACAATACCGCGTTCATTCTTGCAAGTGACATCAGATCAAAGGGCACGGTAGTGCCCAGCCAAGTTCTAGCACTACCCCCTTTTTACAGGATCGAACTCAAGCACATTTTTAACCCCCCATAACTTTTGAACCCATAGAGTTAGAAGCTTCAAATTTGAATTACGTATTAACTTCATGGGCACAAAGGCCCTGTAAAAAAAATTATTTTGTTGAACCGCTACTTCCTGAGATATTGAACAACAAAAATTTCAAAAACCGTAATTGACTCACTGACTGACTCACTGACTGACTCACTGACTCACTGACTCACTGATCATCAAAATTATGAAGCACTTCTAACAATGGCAGAATCTTAAAATTTGGTACGGTGGTAGGTTTTCGGGTGCATACAAAGGAAAAAATCGAAAATTTCAATTTGCTCATTCAGGGGGCGTGGTATCCGCCCACTTTCTAAAACTGGTCGTAGGATCTTAAAATTCGGAATTATTACAGGGTTTCGGTTGAATATAAGGAAAAATATAAGGAAAATATTTTGGTTTCATTTAGGGGCGTGGTTTCCGCCCACTATCGTTAAACGGTCGTAGGATGTTGAAATTTGGAATTCTTGTAAGGTTTTGGTTGAAAAACATAAAAAAATTAGAAAAAAATCTATTTCCATTTAGGGGCGTGGTATCCGCCCACTTTGTTAAAATGGTCGAAAATGTTTAAATTCGAAATTCTGATAGGGTTTCGGGTGAGTATAAGAGAAAATATAAGTACAAAATTGCAGTTTCATTAAAGGGGCATGGCTGCCACCCACTTTCTTAAAATGGTCATAGGATGTTGAAAATTAGAATTATGGTTTGCTTAACTACATAAAAGTCCATGAGTTATGGGTTTCACAATGGACCCTTGACGTCTGAATGTGATATCTAGACAGCCAGTCGAACCTAACCTACATATTATTTATTTATTAATTGGCAGAGCAATTATATTGTTAAAGTTTGCATAATGCTTCCATAAAAAAAAAACTTTGCAAAAAGATGTGAAATCAGAACAAAAACATAAAATGTAAAAAAAGAGCCAAGTTCTCTTATGTGCGAACAACACTGTGTAAACAGTTAGCCACCAAAAGTAATGAGATCTAAAAGAACGCCAAGTTCTGGCATGTAAAAGTGTTATATTTAATATTTTAAATCATAGAAAATAATACAACAATATTAAAAGAAAATAGAAAATAGTTCGGATGAAAATTTACAAGTTCACTTGGCAAGTTTTTGTTTGAAGCGTGATTAATAACATTTTATTTTATTAGTGTTCTTGTTATCGTTTATTATTTATGAAGAAAAACAATTATTTGTATTCTCAGGAGCGAACAAATTTGTGATGAAGCTCAAGACGCGAATGAAAAATAGAACACAATTCTATTTAGGTTTGCGTTCAAGCTTACGTTACGTGCCGCGAGAGCGCTCAACGCTCTATTTTGTGTTGAAGCATCTACTAACATGTATTCTATATGAAATGTCAACGCGAAACAAGTGAGACCGCTCTATTGTGAAACAGCCTTTAGTCTTACAATAGTATTCGAGGTGGTGAGATTTGAAACAGAAGTGCCGAGTTTGAATTTTGTGTTTACTTTTAAAAAATAAGTTCCAGTGAACTTGCCAAGCCAAAGGCATTTCTGAAGTAAGCAAATGAATTTCACAATCGAACATACCTAAGGGAGATTTTCGAGGAATGAAACTTTAAGTTGTTCTTTAATTTTCTAACCCAAGATTCTGGTGTCCGCTGGACAACGCCTTTAGCCATCTTCAATTTTCAGATAAGAAAACAAAACATCAAAAAGTCTTCTCAAGAGAACCAGAGGCATAAGACCACTTATGAATTCAAGGTTACGATCATTTCAATAAACCGAAATATCTTAAGAACCTCTTGAAAGCTTCAAGACCTTTTCAGCAACCAAAAAACTCTGATCTTAAGTTCTGCCAATATAAAGATCCAAACTTATTTCACAAGAGATTGATTTTAAGGGCTCTCAACAGCAAACCATTACCTAATATCAACGCAAATGATCTTCTTAATTTCCGTTTTGTTCTAATCGACAATAAAGCTCTCTTCATAGCTCGGCGCTTCTGTTCGCCAGTCTGACCTCGTTAACATAGAACTTGAACTACTCTTGATCACTTGCTTTCCTTTTTCCAATTTTTACAATTACTCTATTTTGCTTGTTTTTTTTTCAATTGATTGAGATCTATTATCTGTTTTGGCTCCAGTCTTAATTAAAAACTTGATTGGCCATGCAGGCCCGCCGCACAGCCAGCATCATTTGAAAGTCACATAAATAGGCAATTCCCCTATCTTGATCGTATCTAGCCACGCAAAACCACAGTTTGACTTTCAAGCTTCCTCTTTAAGTGTAATTTCAATATCAGACAGACAGAAAATAGAATAAGGGCCAGGCAGACTTTGTGATGATGTTGATCGAAACCTTGAAATCAAAGTTTGTTAAGACAAACCCATAAATAATACAGTTTTTCTGAGTAGCTGAATAATTTAGGAGATCAAATAGACCGATTGACTCAATCAAATGGTATTTACATGGCAGTTTGAGTAGCATTGCAACATCAAACAATCAGTGACGACAATAAATTACAGATGGCGTTATGGTGTAGTGTGATTCGAGCTTAAATTGATTTATTGTGACATTTAGTTGTGGTCAAACTAATTGTTTGACAAATTTTTAGGGGGAAGAATAGATTTGTGAAACCGAAACCGAGTTAATATTGTACACTTTGATTGACGACTACATATGAGACTCAGAAAATTTCAAATTTTTTTTTGTAAGAAGTTTTGAAACACTCGCCTTTCTTGAAGGTAAAGTCATGTACGAACAAGGTCCCCAAGACCTTTATCTACCAACTTCATAAACAGTTTTTTTTTATAAAAAAATTACAGCTTCTTTGAAGTTGTGCTCTTCTGCATCCGTATGTTTTGACACGCCAATGGACGGAATCTTATTCACTTAAGTAGTAAACAAGATAGGTCTAAGAACAGAACCTTGAGGAACCCCTTTTACTTTCATTCCCAAGTCGAACAACTTGCACAATTTCTCAACTTTACTCGAATAGTTAGGTAATTAGGTTAGAGTAGCTGTCAAGATGTTATTGACTCACTTAGACCTCAAGGGTCCATTGTGATAGCACTAAAGAAGTTACTCATGGGAGAGTAATGAACTTAAACAAAATATTTTGTACTTTTAATGAAGTTAGTGAGACATCTTGTGTCGATTGTTGCCAGTTCACTGGTATTATCGAAGAAGGGATTACCGATATAGTGATTCCTTCTATAGAGAGTGCCGCACATATACGTAGAAGGTGTTGGACTGTTTCCTCTTCCTCCTCGTTGAAGCAGCTTCTACAGAAGTAATTTGTGCAGACCCAGCCTCAAAGCATGTCTACCTATGAGGCAGTGTCCTGTTATGACTCCATTTGTGGAGCTTATACTTTGTCCGCTCAGGGAAATCAAGCCCGCTTCAGGTCTATTTGTTTGGTTGCTAGGAAGGTGGTACCCTGTGACCATCTAGCATTTGTTTATTCTAGAGCATATTGTTTGAGAAGATGTTTGCATGTGGTGTTCCTATGTTGTGCCTTTGTCTAACAGTAGGCAGAAGTGTTCCGGTTTTGACGAGCTTTGCAATTTCCCGGAATGTCTCTGTGGCTCGGCACCCAAATGAGGTGATTGTTAATCTGTTCTGTAATTTCACTCAGAGATGATCGACAGTCGTGGACTATTAGAGATTGTGTGGAGATAGACGCGAGAGATTTTAGAGCCATTTTTGGGGCGGTATAGTCTAAGCGATCTGGGATAGCTTTGAATAATTGGTCTAAGATAGCAGTATGACCAGCGTTGTTACTGATCCATTGAGAGGTGGCTCTAAGCCTCACGTATGAGTTGGCTGTGTTAGGTTTAGAGGCGCCTCCAAAGCTGCTGTTGGTGTTGAGCTAAGTGCTCCCGTGATGCACATACCTGCTGACCGGTGGACTTTAAAGAGTTTATTCAAATTTACCATCTTGTCCAGTGCGGTCCACTATACGACAACTCTATAAATGAGTATCGGTCTGATAACTGAAGTGTATAGCCATCGGGCTATTTTTGGGGAGAAGCAACATTTTGAGCCTATGGCTTTTTTACAAGCAAAGAGTGCTACAGTATTCTTCTACTCAAATAGTTAAGAAATACTATAATTTTCCTTAAAAAATCGCTGTAATTCAGCGCCAGTATTTAGAAAGTGGCAGATGTCAAGAAAGTTGATAAAGCACAGGGCACAATATCTTGCTGGATTCTATGACCTAACCTCAACAATCTCAGTCAATAACAGAATAAGAAAAAACACACATGTAAGGAATTCTGTTACTAAAAATAAAGGTGTTCCTCAAGGTTGAGTTTACGGGACAAAATCGGGACCAGTCTCCGGACGATCAAAACAGAGACTCCGGACGATTTTGAACTTACATCGTCATACTTGACTGCTGCTTGCCTAACACCTTATATCTTCGATCTAATGTCGTGCAAGGCTTACTTTAAGTTGTTTGCATTCATTCCCAAAAATAAGAAAATAAATAAATGTCCGGAGACTAGATTTTCTATAGTTTTGGTACCAGTGCACCGGACACTTAAAAAATCAATTAAGAAAACGAAAAATTCAATTTTTTTCTTTAGTTATTGGAATTTGATTATATTTTAATTGAAACAAACTCCATTTGATTACAAGATCTCACAAAATCAACTATTCTCAGTATATTTTTTCCAAGGTCTGCCACTGTTTGTTTTTGCTAAAAATACAGAAGAACAGCAGCGGCTGCTGCTTAAACGACCCATAACTTTTCTATTATACATTCGATCGGGTTAAAACTTCGTATGTGAATGTGAAAAATGTCACTGATTCTGTATTTTGATGTTTTTGGCTAATTCTGTGTTTAGTTTTTCTTTTATTCACCATAAAGTGCCAAATCGTCCGGACACTGGGGTCTGTCCGGAGACTGGTGCCATTACCCTACAATTTGAACAAAAAAGTTTGCAACTTTGAAAACAACTACATTGCTTGAAAGCCATACAAATCCAATTAGCCCCACACCTCAAAACTTTTATGGTCAAAGAATGCCGTTCGATATATTTTTTTGCTTTTTTCTCAATATTTTATTTAATTTATGTCAACCCTTTCTGATCACGTGTACCTCATACTTTTTGCCTAACTCGACCATGTTCGCTTTCAATATTGAGTACACAGTAGCAAAAGCAAAGTCCAAGCTAGCAAAAAAAATATAGCTTCTATTGCGAAACCTTGTTAGCCTTCGACATCAAATATCCAATTAATTAAACTCAATTAATTCAACCGACATATTGTAACCTAACCAACAAAAGGCAACAAATTAAATGCAAACAAAAACAGAGGCACAAAAAAAAAGAAAAGAAAACAACAATCAACTGCCAATCCACGCTTTAATTTGTAATAAAACGTTATAAATTACAAATCTCCATCACAACTACTCCGGGTCACGGAAAATCCGCAAACAACAAAGAAGCAAAAAAAAACTACAGTAACCAGTTAACCAATAAAACTGTCCCCTCCCGACTTAAGCCACTGCAAGAGCCCAAGAAAAGAAGTGATGAAAGCAAGATCACAGATCACATCACAGCAGAAGCTAACACACAACAAACAACTAGGAGGACATTATTTTTCAGTAGCCAAGTTTTTCGCACAATCGCGGACTCGCAACGAGAGCATCGGGCTTGGAGTCTCACACTGCAGACGGAACCCGCCTGCCAAAAAAGGGCATACGATTCAAGAATGTGTAACGGTGATTAGTGATAATTGCACGCAAATTGATTTTTTACGATCGATTCTTCTATTCGTCACAATGGGACATTACAAATAATGGTTTCCAAATATGGACAACTCTCCAATAACCATACTAAATCTGACATTTAGAACAACTGTCAAATAAATATGACAGAAAGCGAATTGAATTAGCTACGAACCTTCTGATGCGAAACTTTCCGCCGAACACCATTTTGAATCCGATCCGTTTCGATTGATTCACAGCAATGACAGACCAAACGTCACTTTGACAAATCGATTTTTGACAAAAGTATTTTCTACACAAACATTTTATTTTTATTTAATTTGTTTATTTTTTTTTCACTTTTTGGATATCAATTTAAAATCACTTTTATTTTCGCCTGAGAGGCAGGTACATTAACAAAATTTTGTTGTTGTTTTTCTTAGAAGACAAAAACAACCATACGACACATTAACCTGTGCGAGACAAGGGAAAGTTTTTTTTGTCGAATTCAACAAACAGCAGAAGCAAGGTGCATAATTTAAGAAGCACAAAAAAATCACACACCACAAAAAATGAAGTAGACGCAAAATTAAAGACACGAAAATGCGGCGAAAATATCTGAAGAGAAATTATAACCTCTCCACTCCAGATGACTGACGAAAAGGAAAATTATTATTTTTTTAACTTTTTTTTGTTGTTATTCAAGCACTTTGCCAATTTTGTTGTGATTGTTTAACTTTAACTCTCATTTAATGAGGCCGACGACGATGAAGACGATGATGGCAATGATGATGATGGTTAAGTGGAGTTTTTCTTTTCTTCAAGACACATTTTTGTGTTTTTTTCCTCTTTTTGTTTATAAAACAATTAACAATAAAATTTTAAATCATCATCATCAACAAAATTACACGAAGACAAGTTTTGAACGCGATGCTTCCGAAAAGGGGGAGTGAGAGTTGAGAGTGCTTCAACACACCTTCGCGCGGATATATTCGACGATCGTCGACGTCGTCATGTGACGTTTAACGAAAATCAAGAAAAAATTTTATATACGCGAGAAATTTTCACGGATAACCTGCCGTAAGTCGGTGCTGACACGCGAACAGTCGCCACTCGTTTGATGGGTAATGTTTTTCATGTTGATTCATTTACCGTCGTCGTCATGTTGTCGATGTTTGTTTCGCCTTTCGTCGCGTATCGTGTTGAAGAAATGAAAGCGAATGAATTGGGAAAAGAGGAATGCAATTTTGTTGAGTGTCTGTTCATTCGCTTGTTCATTTTGGGTTTGGATGAATAGAATTTGTGGATTCAAAACAAAGGCGAAGATAGAGCAAAAGAAAGGTTGATGTTGCTTTGGCTTTCTTCCATCCTAAGCTTGTTGAATTTTAAGAATAGAATTATGACAAAGAAGAATATGGAAAAAATCAGCGACCAGTTTATTGAAATCGATTCACTCTTCTTTGCTTTAGATTTATCGCAGTTGTACTCAAGACTCAACTCAACAACAAAAAGAAAACAGCTGGCTTCAGGTGAGTTGGATTTTCTTTTGCGGCGAATTCAATCAATTGGGTGAAGAGGTAACAACTAAGAAAGCAACCAACTCAATTTTTCTGAGTCACAACTTGATGAATTTTTGTTATAATCGAGAGCGAAAGTGAGTGTAAAAGAATTAGTTTGAGTGTAAAAATGTTAATCTCAAGTTTGTTGTTTTTTTGAAGATCTTGCGTTGCGAACGCCAAGTGACCTCGTATGGTCAGGTATCGAATGAAGGGGAACCGAGTCGAAAATGGGCTCCAAGAGGCATCCTTTCATACTGTTTCTGACTTTTTCGATTGAATCTCGCTGAAAACCACACTGCCTTGCTTGGAGGCGCGAAAAGTGGTGTAAGACTTTTCGATATTTCAGGGACAAAAGGTTCGTTAATGCAAACGCTGGTCTATCCCACAGTTCTTTACTGTAACTCCAATAAAAAGGGCTTTTCAGGCCTCCCTCTGATAGCTTATGCAGTGGTAAGTCCACCAGAGTCTCACGGAAGTTTTCATAAAGTAATTCTTTATCTAGATCCTTTCCCGATTGTGTCTTCGAAAACCTTAGAAGTGCTTTGCTGCCAGCACAAAATGTAGAAAACCAGTGGCAACACTGCCAAGCAGCCAACAGAGATTCCGCAAGTGCTAGGGCTTACACGGCTTCCACAACGAAACCCCTGGTTTGACGAAGGACACGAGCAGCTCGTGAGCTTTACGAGCAGAAAAGGAGAGAGGAGCACAAACTTCTCAGAAAAAAAGGGTGCATGAGAAGCGCTCGATCGAGGAGATAGAGGGATGTCACAACAGGAACGAGGTTCGAAAGTTTTATAAAAAGGTAAAACAAACCACCAACGAAGCCTGTAGAGACCATCATGGAAACATCGTAGTGGAACTACAGTCAGTGTCTAGGACATGGAAAGACCACTTTTCCAAGCTGTTTAATGGCGATGACGAGCAAAATTCCGCCAGCTATACAGAACCATTCAATTTGGATGGAGCAGGCCACCAATTCCTCCCACCCAACATTGACGAAGTGAAAATAGCGATATCTAAGCTTAAGTCAAACAAAGCCGCTGGAGCAGACGGCCTAGCCGCCGAACTGTACAAAGCAGCTGGAGATAATTTGGTTAGGAGTATGCACCAGCTCATCTGCAAAATTAAGTCAAAGGAAAGTATGCCTGACGAATGGAACCTCAGCATCGTATGCCCGATCCTCAAGAAAGGCTATCCCCAGAACTGCACCAACTTAAGAGGTACACAAGTCCCCTTAACATCGCGTACAAGTTCTTGTCTGCCGTGGTGTGTGGACGTATAAAGCCTTTCGTCAACAACCTGATAGGTCCTTATCAGTGTGGCTTCAGACCCGGAAATTCCACAATCGATCAAATATTCACTCTACGGCAGATCTTGGAGAAGACCCAGGAACTTCAAATCGATACCTACCACCTTTTCATCGATTTCAATGCCGCGTATGACAGCGTCTATAGAGACCAACTATAAAGAGCAATGTCTAGCTTTGGCATCCCACAAAAACTCGTCCGTCTGTGTAAGATGACAATGAAAAACTCACGCTGTTCCATCATGGATGCATTTCATGTCAAAAAAGGTTTTAGACAAGGCGATGCGCAGTCATGCGATTTCTTCAACATCATTCTTGAGAAGATTGTGCAAAACTCCAACGTCAACACCAGAGGCGCAAGCTATTAGGATACGGAGACGACATTGACATAATAGGAAGAACACAGCGTGATGTCAGTGGAGCGTTCATGAGTCTTGAGACGGAGGCCAAGAAGATGGGTCAAGCGGTGAAAGAGGGCAGGACCAAGTTAATGCTGTCGATAAGAAATGACAACCAACTTCGACGTCTTGGAGCAAACGTCAGCGTCGACAGATTCAACTTCGAGGTTGTTTAGGACTTCGTCTACCTAGGATCCTCTATAAACTCAGACAACAACACCAACGCTGAAATCAAACTAAGGATCACTCTTGCCAATTGCTGCTTCTTTGGACTAAGAAGGCAATTGAGTTGTAAAGTCCTCTCTCGAGCAACTAAAGTGTCACTGTACAAAACCCTCATCATCCCAGTCCTAATGTATGGTGCAGAGACATGGACCATGATAACATCGAATGAAAACACTTTGGGCTGCTTCGAAAGAAAATTGCATAAATGGAGAATAAAGACGAAGATTCAATTAAGAACTGTATGAGTCTTCAAATCCAACCCGGAAGGACGTCGCAGAAGAGGAAGACCGCGACTCAGGTGGAGCACACATGTGGTAGAGGACCTGAACCACGGTGGCGAACGTTTGAGTGTAAATCCCGTGTTTAGACTGATGTTTAAGTTTCAACAATTTCATTTTCAACATCAAGGTTTTTGTGAAAATAAACAAAATTGTTTAAGTCCTTGAAAATGAGAAGAAAAACATTCCTCTAAAAATGATACGTATACGCCACAGTGACCAATTTTGTGTTATTTTGCCTTTGATTGTTGTTTTTGTTGATTCTAACCAATTTGTTGATTATAAAAATTAAGTTAATTTGTTTCTCAACACTTTTTAACCTCTTCAAGTGCGTTGGAGAAAGTTCCTTGATCAAAAAATTATATCATTAGCAAAATCTATTGTGAAAACTGAAAACATGACAACTTCAATTTTTAGTGGCGATCACTACAACTTCCTGAACTCAACCATCTATCGTGCCTAATGTCCATTACCCTCAACAAGTTGCTTTCCACTTTCCTCATTAATAGACGAAAAAAAAACAAATCACATTGAAAAGATCACATCCTGCATCAAAAGGCATCAGAAATCGGTGCAACAACCGACCATTCGCGTAACAAAAGAGCAAAAAAAAAAACACGACAATTTCATAAAATCATCAAAAGAAACTAACTTCTTTTATTATTTGCATACAGCACGAAACAACAATTGATATCATTTATGAGAGATTTTCTTTGGATCATGGACCTTATATCGATCTTAACGATTGTGTGGAATCATTGACTCTCTCAAGGCGTTGGTAGCTGGGACTGTAAATGGCGGCGACCGACGGTGGCGATCTGATACAACGATTGTGGTCTGTGCAAGTAGCACTTCCAACAAATGCACGCAGTATTAATCAAAATCATGTTGCTGTGCACATTGGAGGCAAGGAAAACATAAAATTTGCATCAGACAAGATCACCAAACATAAGTCACGATCTTCATTGATTCCCAATGGATGTTTGTGGTCTGAAACTTCCCAGCAGTATGTCGCTTATGAGCTTATGAGAATCGTTAATGTTTTAACACTTCACTTCGATTGCATTTTTGGATGAGGAACAATTGATTTAGAAAGTTCAGTCGACTTCAAGGATTTTCACTTTTTTCACTTCAGAACTGCGCGGGGTTGTATGAAGAAGACGACATTAGTCAAAATTTGTGATAACTCAAGCGAATAAATATTCATACCGAATTATGAATGGCCAAACGTCTCATTTGCAGCACAATCTCGTGGGCATTAAGACAAAGGGCCTCATTTGGTGAAGAACTTAACCCTTTCCGCCCAGCAAACCCAATAAAACCATATGGTCATGGAGTTACACAATTCCCTGCGCTGATTGTTTGCATTTACTATTTTTGGAGATTTCTTTTTCGGCCATTCGTCCAAATCCAAAAAACACAAAAAAACAAAATTGAATTAGCCAATTCGTTCAGTGTGCGGGCACGAATGAATAAATCTCTTAAAAATCTGTCCCTGAGGTACAATAATAATAAATGCAACAAAAGCCGAGTCGGCTTGATTGATTGTGGAGTATTGTTGCAATTGGCAGTTTTATTACACATCGCAATAACAAATCGTTGCGCTGCTGCGTTGGTTGAAACAATTATGAACTGCTGAGACTGACCAGACAACGGAGTCATCAACCAAAAAGAGTTACACTTCAGCTCATGCAGTTGACGGATCGATTGGGGGTCCTTCTTATTTTTTTGTACACAGCATTGAGTGATTCCCTTTGGAAATTATGATGACAGCTTCGAAATCGATTTTCATAGAATAAAAATTAAGTGACGTGCAATTTATTTTGAAGTCATGAGAAGTTGGCTGGGGTATAGTGACATTTTGACTGATGGAATGAAAATGGATGAGCAAGTGAGCAAGGGGACAAGAGAGAGAACATAAAGCGGCAACATTGATGCAGTGAAGATCATCAACAAAGAGGATTTATGTTGAAATAAAAGTTGTGTGTTGTGTGGCAACATTTTGTTCCCCGAAAGTATGCAACAGTATAAGCTAAGATCATGTTGTTTGAATATTGTGTGATCGCAGTAAATTTCATTGCATATTGTTTGGAGTTGTAAGAAAATGTGGTGTTGTTAGGGGAACTCTTAGTTGTTAATAGCAGGACAACAACTTCCAGCATGAGTAGTTTTACTACCACCAGATCGGTGAATCGAGGTACTTCATGGGGGTATTTTCGCCTCTTTTATGGAACATTTGTTTTGTTTTTTGTACAATAAGCACGCACTCAAGGGGTTTTTGTTCCCTTTTTATGCCAAAGCACAGTGCAAGCGTCAGGGAAAGTGGGATAGATGGAGAGCGTTTAGGATGAGGTGTCGGTTAACATTGGTCTTGAATTCCTGAACACTGCAGTGACTGGGGAAGACAGAGTGTGGAAGAGAGTTCCACATTCGCGTAGTACGGCTAAAGAACGATTCTCTGAACATGACCGTACGTCCGAAGTTGGGCTCGAAGATGAACTGATGGACATTCCTGGAAGCGCGGGTGTTACGGTTGAATATCTTAAGCGGAGGAATGCAACTGGCTATTTCACTAGAGCATAAACCATTGAAGTAACGGTATAAAAGGGTGAGGAATGAGACATTACGTCGACGTTCAAGTGACGTTAATGTGTCAACAGTCATCTTAAATGCTCTGCTCTGGATACTGTCCAAAACATGGTATCAAACGACCTCCTAACATCAATGGAAGCAGAGGGTTTCAAGGTGATTGCTTATGCCGACAACGTTGCAATATCAATATCTTTACTCTCGTAAAGTTACAAAATTCCTCAAATCAGCCCACCCACGATTAAAGGAACGCCCTTAAGCTTTTCCGACCAAGTCAAATATTTGGGCCTCAATTTAGACAAAAAACTAAATTGGCAGGCAAATATTGATGAAAGAGTAAAGAAGGCTACTGTAGCACTCTTTACTTGTAAAAATACCATAGGCTCAAAATGGGGCTTCTCCCCAAAAATAACCCACTGGCTATATACTTCGGTAATCAGACCGATACTCATTTATGGAGTTGTCGTATGGTGGACCACACTGGATAAGATGGTAAATTTGAATAAACTCATTAAAGTCCACCGGTCAGCAAATATGTGTACCATGGGAACAGTAAGCTCAACACCAACAGCAGCTTTGGAGGTGCTTCTTAACCTAGCACCTCTTGACATCTTCTCCAAAATGGTGGCAGCCAACTCATGCGTGAGGCTTAGAGCCACCTCTCAATGGATCAGTAACAACACTGGTCATACTACTATTTTCGATTTCAGATCCATCCCAGAGCGCTTAGACTATCCGAAAATGTTATTCTATAATAACTTCCATGTTTTCATCCGTTCAAGATCTTTTTGGGAAGAAGGAGGACCTCTGGAAGAAAACACGATACACTTCTATACAGACACGGTTCAAAGACAGAATACAACGGCGTTGGAAGTGGTATTTACTGGAAAGAAGTGTGTTCCAGACGGAAGTAATGGCGATAAAAGAGGCTATCCTGACTCAAAGAAAACGTTATATCTTGCAAGGATATACGTATCTTCTCGGATAGCCCAGCCGCTCTCAAATCTCAAACGTCTGTCTCCACAAACTCTCTAGTTGTCCACGACTGTCAATCATCTCTGAATGAGATGACAGAACAGTTTAACGTTTACCTCATTTGGGTGCCGGGCCAAAGAGACATTTCTTGAAATTGCAAAGCTGATGAGCTCGCGAAAATTGGAACACTTCTTCCCAATGTCAAACAATATGCTCTAAAACCAACAAATGCTAGATGGTCACAGGGTACCACCTGCCTAGCAACCAAACAAATAGACCTGAAGCGGTCAGAAGGCCTGATTTCCTTGAGCAGACAAAGTATAAGCTCCAAATGTTCAGTCATAGCAGGACACTGCCTCATAGGTAAACATGGTATGAAGCTTTTTGGACGAGGAGGAAGAGGAAACAGTCAAACACCTTCTATTTACATGTTCCGCTCTCTCCAATAGAAGGAATAACTATCCTGGTAATCCCTTCTTGAACTGGCAACGATCGACACAGAATGTCTCCCTGATTTCATTAAAAGTACAAAATGGTTTGTTTAAGTTCATTACTTTCCCATGAGTTAGTTCTTCAGTGGTGTCACAATGGACCCTTGAGGTCTTAGTGAGTCAATAACATCTAGACAGCAACTCAAACCTAACCTAACCTAACCTAAAGGAATTCAACAGCCCTACGATCAGAAGAGGAGGAACGAGCACCGATTTTTCAGAAGGAAAATGATCTTGAAAAAACGAGTGATCAAGGAAACATTGTTTAGAAGTTCAGGTCTGTTGACTTCATGAATGTGTGAACCCGTTGACCAACAGCCTGCCAGGCCCTTGAGGTTTCAAACCAGGAAAATAAAATGCACCCTCGATCGGTTTTGGACTCTAAATGGATACCTACCATCACTCCATCGTTTTCAAGGCCAACCTTAAAGGCCAATGTCTACTTCTGGCACCCCAGCGGAGCTCGGAAGAAACCTCGCTGAAGCTCTTAATTTCAATAAAGTGTTAAGATGTGTCATGTCATTTTTAACATCATTCCAGAAAAGAAAAAATCTTATCAAGGTCAAGGTACACTTTGAAGCCAACTAGAAAGTTCTGAGACGATCACAAATTCCTCAACATAATCAACCAAAACAGAACCCTGAACGGAATCTCGAATTCTACACAAAACACATCTAATTAAGACCCAACAACGTACTTGACGTTCGCTCTCTCCCACGAGAAAAAAGAAAAACAAAGCAAAAGTAGTGAGATAGAATCATAAAAAATGTGTTTCTTGAATCGAAGCGACACGACCATCGACCAAACATCTGAAACAACAGGAACAGCCACTTTATAACAATTCCATGGACACGGGGGCCGCTGTCAGTCGCGTCGGCTGCTCTATAACCACCACTGTGCTGTTATAACAGTAACAATAACTAATCAACCTCTTCCCCATGGCAGCATAAATCCATTCGATCTCAATGATTTTTATTGAACAAAACTACCATCACGGCCACTGTCTTCTCTTCTGCTGAATTGGCACTGGACGCAACTTTATCAGGCGGGGGGACTGTTGCGGTAACTCACTAACTGAATGGCTAAATTAAAATGTTGCCTTGTTCGGCGGGCGGCAATCTGCATCTCTGATGAATTTACGATTTCTGATTGCCAACCACCGATACCAATTAATTGACAATAAATTCCATTCAACTGTAGTATACTTTTGGGCTTCATGGTGATGTTTAACGGGAACCCGACAAACGCGACGCGACGCGGTGGTAGCTGCCGTGCACTTGATGGTTTAATTATAATGTAAATCGAACATTCGTTGCGGCTAATCGAAACCAATTGACCGACAATAGGCCATGACGAAAAAAGAAAGTTTTATTGTTGATGCCGCAATATTTTACACTCTCAATAATCGTCGTCCTTAAAAGGTGTTCTTGCGGCGGTTGGGAAATTGTTCGCACAGGAAAGAGACGAAGCGGCATTGTTTTCAAGCCCAAACTGAGAGTTTGACAAGTGGGTTTGTGATGGGAAATGGAATTAGCGCTATTTAAACTGCACACACAATGGCCGTTTGGCATATCAAATAAATTCATTCGAACCACCAAACAGACAACAACGGTTGGATATCGACGGTGCTGCCAGATGGTGAAGCTTTTAATTTGTGATAAGCGTTCAGAGGGTTTTCAAAGAGATTAACTGCCGCCAAGCCATGTGAATACAAAGTGTGTGACCTTAGAGACTGTTTGATTTCTGCAGCGCGCCATGAAATCGCGATTTTGTGGTTTTGTTTCTATTTTTTGGGGTTTTGGAAGGTTTGCCAAAAATGTAGGTGCAGTAGACAGACGGTTAATGTAATAATTACCAAATAGAGGCACTTGGCGAAAATTGATTTGATGTTTGAAATTGCACTGACAAAAATGGAGAGTCGGTTTAATTTGATAATTTATTAGAAATACCGCAACACAGCGGGTGTCTGTCAGTCTTTGAAGGCGAGGCGGTCAATTTTGGTGGCATTGAGTGGTGAATTTTGGTAAAAGACATAAATCGTTGAGAAGCGGAACATTTACTTTGTTGATTCGGTTGAGGAAGTTTGCAAGGAAATTCATTTAAAATAGCTTCTTAAACTGTCAAATTAATGGATCGATTTTGACAATTCAATTGAGAACAGAAACAAATTGAGATGAAACTGCAAGGAAGACGTTTAAGATTTTGATTCATTGTAAAAAATAATAAAAACCAAAAAGGTACTTAGATTTAATGAAAACATTCATTTGGGCAATGTATTTTTATTGCGAAAATATCGTTCATTGACATTGAATGGCGATGGATTTCATAAGAAAATGCTTCAAATGATATTATAAAATAATTCATAAGACCAACGAACGTTTTAATAGAAGCAATGAACAGGGTTTATGACAGAAGTCACATAATATTAGTTTAATTTCAATTAAAAACAGTTATTGTCTGTACCCACAGATTAAAAGATAGAAAAGGCGTTGAGTAGCTGGAATACATCGATTTAAGTTGATGAAATCCATAAACGTTCGTAAAATTTATCAATTGCTCATTGAGTCAATGAAAAAATTGTTTTCGGGCTACAAAAATACAAGCATTTCAGAAAAATGTGGAAATAAAAATCACCCGGAATAAATTCTTTTAGTTAAAAGTTCATTGAATACACAAATTTTTCATTGAATTAATGAAGAAAAACTTTCGGTCTATGCAAGGAGAAGTGTTTTATAAAACTTTATCAATACACGATTTTCATGCGTTTTCAGCATCATTTAATTTTTTTTTAATGAAAAGTTCCTTAAGTTCACAAATGGTTTATTGATCTTAAGAATCAAAGTTTTTGGTTGGATGCGTTTATGAAATTATACGATCTCCAGAATAAAGTAATAATTTTTTTATAAAAAAAGTTCGTAAAATTCACAAATGGTGCATTCAATCAACGAAAATACGTTGATAGAGTGAATTAAGGGACTCACATTTGAAGACTGTTCTCCAGGCAGAATTAACACTTGATAGAGCTGTATTACAATTCTAAGTATAGCTCCACAAAAAAGGACGTACTTACTTACTAACTTACTTATGGTGGCGCTACAGTTCACGTCGGATCAGGGCCTCATCCAACAAGCGTCTTTAGCAAGCTCGGTCCCTAGCTAGCTGTCTCCAGATTCACACGCCAAGATGGTTCAGGTCCTCTACCATCTGTGTGCTCCCCCTGAGTCACGCTCTTTCTCTTCTGCGAAGTTCTTACGGGTTGGATTCGAAGACTCTACGGGCCGGAGCATTGTTTTCCATTCGCTCTACATGACTCAACCATCTAAGCGTTGGACCTTAACTTTTCTGGCTAAGACAAAGCCGCTGAACAGCTCGTACAGTTCTTGATGGAATCTTCGTCTTCATTCTCCATTTTTGCAGACTGGACCGAAAATCACTGAGAGAATTATTCTCTCGATGCAGCCCAAGGAGCTTTCATCCGATGTTATCGTGGTCCATGTCTCTGTACCATGCATTAGGACCGGGATGATGAGGGTTTTGTTAAGTGACACTTTAGTTGCTCGAGAGAGGACTTTACTACTCAATTGCCTTCTAAGTCCAAAGAAGCAGCGATTGGAAAGAGTAATTCTTCGTTTGATTTCAGCGACGGTATTGTTGTCTGAGTTTAAAGCGGACCCTAGGTAAACGAAGTCCTTAACTACCTCGAAGTTAAACCTGTCTATGCTGACTTTTGCTCCAAGACCTCGATGCTGGGTGTCCCTTCTTGTTGACAGCATCAACTTGGTCTTGCCCTCGTTAACCGCTAAACCGATCTCCAGGCTCACGAACGCTCCACTGACATCAGGCTGTGTTCTTCCAATTATGTCAATGTCGTCTGCGTATCCTAGCAGCTGGACGGACTTTTAAAAGATTATGCCTCTGGTGTTGACTTTGGAGTTTTGTACAATCTTTTCAAGAATGATGATGAAGAAATCGCATGACAGCGCATCACCCTGTCTAAAACCTTTTCTGACATCAAATGCATCCGGTAGGTTTTTTCCGACCATCATGGAACAGCGTGAGTTTTCTAGGCTGTGCTTTCCGACTGTTCCACCAATTATGTCCTCTTTTCCCAGCTTTACGTTAAAATCGCCGAGGACAATTATTTTAATGTCACTTGTCATGTTAAGTTCGTTTAAAAAGCTTGGGTTCTGTTTGATCTTTGTGCTACAAGTCGACACTCAAATTTAAAAAAAAATAGTTGGCATACCAGAAATTCACAATGTGATGTTCAATGAACTTTACCCACATTGTTAGTTCATTAACCTGCAGTTTGTTAAAAATTAAAAGCTTATTAATTTGCAGATTGATATCAAACCAACCAATTCGGAACGCCTACTTTAAGCAAAAGAATTCGTCGAATAAACCTTTTAATTGCTGTTGCATCACCCTCTAGCCTCTATACTCTTGTACTCTCTGCTTAGCCTTTAACAATTACACAATTAAACGTTTAACTCGCTGGTTGTCTTGTTAGTGGATTGAAATATTACCAAAGGTTAAGTTCAAGGCCTTGTTTGTGGAAATAATTTCAAGACACTTTTTCGTTTCCTTAAAAATCATCACGATTCACATCAAGGGTCAATAGTCTTTAATTGAACACAAACAATGTGCCCTTGATCGGTCTCTTTAGTAGTTTTTAAGTTACTGCTCGTTATCACTCGGTTTAATGAAAACGTTATCTTAATTTCCCTTTTTTGAAACGCTCAGTTAGTAAGTTCTCAGCCGAAGACAACATATGCCATAAATTGCCAATTTTATCTACTGTGGCTTCATCGATGGAGGGGCTCTGGCGTCTTTGTGCATTTTTGAGAAATTTTTGACACTTCATTTGTAAGTAGGTAGAACTTTTGACGTTAGATAAATTCATCGATTGCCAAAAGTTGAACAATAAATCTTCGAATCTATTAAAGTTATAGTGTGTTTTCTGGATTGATGTAGATGGATCCCACTTCTGAATTATTTAAGTCTAATTTTCTTTAGTTTTATTTATTAAAGTCTAAGTTTTATTTTTACAATGGTTCTTGCCGATTCTTGCTGGCTCAAAAGAAAGGAAAAGACTAATTTCTATTTCGAAACGTCAAACAGCATCGATGACGTTCTACTCTTCGAACACGAGTCGATGATGTTTGACGTTTCGAACATTGAGGGGTAGCTTACATTAGAACAACAACAAAAACTATAATAAATCAAACACTTCTATTTTGTTTCATTTTTCGAGGTCAACAATTTCACTGTTTCATTTTTCACGGCTTTCAAAGTCATATTTCCCCCCGAAGGATCTGTCCAATCAAAAAATATACTCCATTCCATTCTATTCCAAAAAAAGCCTAAAGCCGCTCATTGCACACATTCCTTGCATAAATGCTCAGCAAATTTATGTTATTTGGTGGTAATAGTCGCCTACTTGACGGGTTAACCGAACTCAATGCTGATTTAGGTTCTATGTTGGATGTCGACTTCCAAACAATCGCCGCCATTGCATGAAATAAAAATAAATAACAAAAATGTATGCGTTCATTTTTTGCCGAAAATTCCCCTAGGCCAACTTTACAAGTGGCTTCATGCTGTGTACGAGTACTGCTCTCTGCTTACCATTGAGTGTCGTTTTTTTTTAAGCATAAAAATGTCAAGTTATGACAAAAGGAGAAATATGGGCGCATAACAAATGAGAGACTTAATGTGGTCGAAGACCGTTTGAATTTGAAACTTGTGTGAAATATTGGCGTTGCGAATTTTATTAGGTCAATTCTTGCCCGGAAAACATTTCATACAATTGAGTGATGGTAACTGAATTGGAATGGCACAGTTTTGAAGTAATTTGGAAATTTTTTTTTTATTCATCAAATGAGCACTCCACCTCTCCAAAGAAAATCTGAAAATAAATCACCTTCAACTGCCCAAATTGGCGAACAGAATATAGCCATGTTTCTTGCTTTAATTAGAGGTTCAAAGGCGGTTCGAAGAATTCACAAAAGTCACAGCGTTAACATGGTCCTGCCTCAATCTCAAAATCGAAAAAAGTCGTGTGACAATTAGATGGGCGAATGCAAGAGAGGTGTCCCCGGCACGAGCACACGCCTTTTTTCATAACCTTTTTTTTTTTGGACGCCTGTCGTCGCTCTCCACTTACATAATATTGAATATTTCGTTTAGTCCAAAAAACAAACCAAAATGAGTGGTGCAGCATCCATTTACCAGAGTCCACAGAAGTTATCGCCATTCTCGAATCTATTGAACTATGATTTCTCTGCCACACGTCTGGCATGCTGCTTTTGTGATAGTTGGGGTGTGCACGCGACACTTTTTTTGGTACAGGGCTTCAGAATGAGGCTGAAAATATATGTAACACAACATTCGCTCGCGACTTTGCTTAGATGAAGCTTGAAGCAAAAATGAATCGAGGTCTCCTATCGGAGCGCACGCGGATAAAATGCTTCGATCCAACGAAGGAAAAAAAACCAACAGTTGTGCAATAAATCGTGCACCAGAGGTCTCACAACCATTCTACATTACATTGTATTAAAATTTTATTAAAGTTTTTGGTTTATTTTGTTTTGTTGCAATTCTTGGCGGATGTTGGATGCAAAATATGTTGGAATTGCTGAAGTAGGTTGAAGATTTGGTGTCGTAGAATGCAATTAAAGGATTGTTGGCAAATAACATGACATACTTAATGCAAATATCAGCTTATCATGACAACACGTGTGGTGAAGAAACGATAGGGTTTAAAAGGATCGTTAAATTCTTTTAGCAAACAGAACAACAATTTTGTCGTGTGTTGCGATTTACCTGAAATGTTTCATTCGAATAAGTATTCATCTTAAGAAAATTCGACGATGAAATTCAAGAGGGAACATCATCATATCTATCTTCAAAAATGCGTGTTTTCATTCATTCTGACAATTTTTATTCGTTAATTGAATGAACCATTTGTGAATTTAACGAACTATTTATAAAAAAATATTATTATTCTTTTTTGATGGAAGATAAAATGGCTATAATGGGTGTAAAATCTTCTCTGCATGTACACCGAAAACTTTATTCTTTGGATTAATTTACTTTTTGTGAATTTAACGAATTGCACATTTGGGGTGTTGCAGGATCTGGGGGCTTATGCTGTATCTTTTCCTACACACCAAGTATTTACTTTACCTTCAAGTGGTTACCTGGTCACATTTCTAGATATAACTTGCAAAACTTGTAAGCGTGAGTGCAAAACGGAGAAACAGAAGCACTTAAACAACGGTCCTACGGAGGTTAGTACGAGGGGCTAACAAGCCCTCCACAGTAAAAGACGTGAAGTTATGAGAGCCTCGGATAATGACCCCTCTCTTATGGTAACCAGACCCAGAACGACAACGAACTACGCATTGAGAGTTTGTACCTGGAATGTAAGAACATTCTACACTGTACACTCCAGGTGCTACGCAACAACTTGAATCTGTTCTCACGCAGTATAAGGCAGACTTAACTGCGATCCAGGAAATACGATGGATAGGATCACGGACAATGAAAAGGAAAAATTGGGACATTTATTACGACTGTCGTCAAAGAATGCACATTTTTGGATGCGGATTCGTCTAGCAAGGAGGATTCTTACGACCCCCAGGATATAGCCTACGGAACCAATCCAGAGTACGACGTAAAAATCGTACTCGGAGACTTCAAGGCAAAAATCGGAAAGGAATTGTCGGAAAGCACAGCCTCCACGAAGTTACAACAGATAACGGCTTCCGACTAATCGACTCTGCTGCAGCTCGTAATACGGTGATAAGTACCACTTCGCTTGCCTTGAAGTGAATGAGGACAAAACAAAATACATGCTATCAACAAACAAAACAACATCTGCCCACCGCCTAGGACAAAACGTCACAATTGGTAGCAGAAATTTCGAGGTAGTCAAGGAGTTCCCCTACCTTGGAACAAACATCAATCCCACAAAAGACCACTGCTACTTCGGTTTGGGAAAACAGTTGGGTTCAAAACTCCTCATTCGAAAGACAAAGTGTCTACTATACAAAACTTTAGATTTTACCAGTTCTAGTCTACGGCGAGTGTTGGACGATAAGTCAAAAAGGGGAATTGATACTAAGAACTTTCGAAAGTAAAATTCTTTTTCGGTCCCTTATGCGACAATGGCTAATGGAAAAGAAGGTTCAACCGCGAACTGTACGAGCTGTACCAAGATGTGGATGTAGTACAGAAAGCCAAGAAAAGACGACTACATTGGCTCGGCCACATCGAGCGAATGGACGACAGCGCTCCAGCCAAGAAAGTCTTCTCATCGCAGCCCCTGGTTCGAGACGACAAGGAAGAACGCTTGGTTTTGGCGACTGGAGAGTGCATTCGAGGGACCGTTCCCGATGGAAGGCTCCAATGTCTCAGGCTGTGGTCCTTCATTGGGAGCCGGTTAAGTAAGTAAGTTCTTTTAAAGAACTAACAAGTAACAGAATAGTAGCCTCAGTAAACAAATATGTACTCGTACTTCGGATTTGTAGTATTTTTCAAGTAATGGGGCGTGGCATCCGCCCTTATGGCATTTTTATTATTATTATTATTATTTATTATCACATAATTAAAATTACATGGTAATGTAAAAAAAATGTGAGCCTAGCTGCTGGGACTATTGGCTCTGTTTGAATAAATTACAATACTAGATTGCATTTTTTAATGAATTTTGTTATTAATTCTATATTGCTCTGGCTAGGGTTTTTTAAAGTATCATAAATGTTATTGTTTTTAAATAAGTTTCTTATTATGGGTTGCAATAATGGGCATTGTTCCAAAATATGGTTTAGGTCCAATCTTGCATTGCATGTAGTGCATAGAGGGGGCGGGGTTTTGTTGAGTAGATGTTGGTGAGTTGTTGTGGTATGTCCAAGACGAAGGCGCACGAAGTTGGATATGTCTCGTTTAGAGACATTTGTGGGGTATATGACGGTATTTTTTTCTGGATTGACTTTTTTGTAGTGGTGGTGGTATAGGTTCCAGCTGTGGGTTGTGATGAGTTTTGAAGCTTTTTGGGTAGCTTTCAGTAGATCTGTTTTGGTGAAGACATTAAAGTTGTATACCGGTGAGTTTATGGCTGAGTTGGCAGCAGTGTCCGCATATTCATTGCCGATGATTCCGACGTGTCCAGGAGTCCACATCAGTTTCGTATTTTTTGAGGATCTCATAAGTTCATATCTAATTTCGGATATGATATCGGAGTTGTTGTTAGGGTTGGTTACAGCGTTTAATACTGAGATGCTGTCGGAGCAAATTATGTATTTATTTTGTTTGTTGGTTGTGGTTTTAAGGGCTTCAAGAATAGCATGAGCTTCTGCTGTGAAAACTGAGGCAAACTCTGGTAGGTTACCGATGGAGCTTATAGAGCCGTTTTCAAATACAGCAAATGATGTGTTGATGTCTGTTTTGGATCCATCGGTGAATATGAAATTCCATTCGTCAGCTTTAAGGTCAAATGATATGGCTGCGAAGAGTTGTTGGTAGGTACTGTTCTTCGTGCTGGGTTTTTTGTACTGAGCCAATGTATATATCACTGATTCCTGACTGAGGGACCATGGTGGATATCGTGGAGTTAGATTTCGGGGTTTCTTTGTAGGCAAATTGAATTGGGTTGCTTTAGAGAGTATGGTGGTTATGGTAGATGGTATTTTTTTTGGGAGTTTGAGGTCGTGTGCATTTTTTATATCATTGTTGATAATAGAGTTTTTGGTGAAGACTAGTTTGGCCAGAAGCTTATTTGTGATTAAGTCTCTTCGTTCCTCAATGGTGGGTAATCCAGCTTCTGCTAGTATATTGATAATGGGGGTGGTAGGGAACGCATTTACACTTCTCCTTGCTGCGATGTTGTATGTTGGTTTTATTATGTTAAGCGTTGATTTAGGACAATGTCCATATATGTACAACCCATAGTCTATTTTACTTAAAACTAACATTTTTGTCGTATAAGTTAACGAATTTATATGCATATTGCTCTTATTTGAAGCTAGATATCGAATAATATTAGTCCTCGCAGCTAGTGATTTCTTAAGTTCTAGACAATGGGTGTTCCAGGTATATGTTTTATTAAATATAAGTCCTAAAATACTTAAATAATTTACATGTTCGATAGTTATGTTATTTACAATGATGTTAGGTTTAGAGCATTTACGTTTTCGACAAATATGGAGCAATTTACATTTTGGAATTGACAATTTAGCACCTGACGTGTTTGACCAATTTATAATTTCATCGATTGCGATTTGAAATAAGAATTTACTTTTATCTACATCTTTAATTTTACATAGAATATATATATCGTCAGCATAGATGCAGTGATCAAGCGATTTGTGGTTTGTTAAAATTTTATTTATATCATTAAATGCAATAATGAATAGAACCACTGAGAGGGGTGAACCTTGTGGAATACCGTTGTGCAATGGGAAGTTGGAAGAGTATACGTTGTTAGTTTTGACGCAAATGGTTCTGTTTGACAGAAATGATTTAACGTATCCATACATTTTCTTTCCAATTCCCCATTGCAAAAGGGTTTTGAGAACAATGTGGATTCCTATTCGGTCGAAAGCTTTTTCGAAATCGAGAGATAATATGGAGACGTGATTTTTGGTCGATAATGCTTTTGAAATGTAATAGTCCATGTGAAGGAGGGCATCGGCACACCCTCTGTTGGACTTAAAGGCTACTTGGTTGGGGCTGATTAAATTTTTTGTTTCGGCAAACCAAAGTAAGCGTTTGGCAATGATTTTTTCTAATGTTTTTGACAAACATGAGATAAGTGATATTGGTCGATACCCTTCTATTGTGTTTTTATCTTTTTTGGGTTTTGGAATTGAAATAACAGTAGCTGATTTCCAGTTTTGAGGGATGACAGAGTTATTGAAAATGTTGTTGTATAGATTGACTACCCTTTTTTTTGTTTCTTCCGGTAGATTTTTGATCATCGGATAAGATATTTTGTCCCTACCTGGAGTTTTGCCCTTTGTTTTGCTAAGGGTGGTATTGAATTCTAATGAAGTTATTGGTTCTTCAATTCGTTTTGCTGTTGCGTTGGTGGGTTGTTGCGGTGGGGGGGTATTAATGAGCTCAGATTTCTTATTGGCAAATAGAGTGGAGAAATTTGAGTTTTCTGAGGCTTTAGACCAAGTTTTTCCTATAAAGTTAGCTATTTTGTCGGGGGCGGTTATGTTGTTGTTGTTGCATTTGATGGCGGTTATAGCAAGTGAAGTGGGTTCACCTGTTATTCGACGAATACCTTGCCAAAGCTTTGATGGGGGAGAGTTAGGGTTAAGGTTTGAGGTGAGATCGGCGAAACTTTTTGCTTTGCTTAATTTGAGTAACCTTCGAAATTTAGCGTTTGCTTTTTTATAAGTGATTAAGTTTTGGGTTGTGGGATTAGATTGGAAGCTATTGAGCGATATCATCTTGTCTCTACGAAGTAGTGTAAGTTCATTGTTCCACCAAGGTACGCACCGTTTAGGTGTAAATGGTTTTGTTTCTGGAATGGCTATGTTGGCAGAATATCTAATTGCTTTTTGTAAAACAGCTGCTTCTTTGTTGTTGTTAGGGGATTGTGCCTTCCCATTTAGGTATTCAGTTATTTTTCGATTAAACAATGGCCAGTTGGCTAAATCTGTTTTAAACTTGGGTTCAAATGGTTTAGTGTTGGAACCGGCAATGTTTAATGTCGTGATTATGGGAAAATGGTCACTATTGTGGAGATCATCTAGTGTTTTCCATGTCGTTTTTGCAAGCAACTCTGGTGAGCAGCAAGTTATGTCGACATGTGTAAGTGTGTTACGCGTTGAGAGGTGAGTTGGTGATCCATCGTTTAAAATGATTAAATTTTGGTCTAAAAAGAAATTTTCTAGCATTTTGCCCTTTTTATTTGTTGTTGGGGAGCCCCAAAGTATATTCCAGGCATTAATATCGCCACCGAAAATTAAAGGACCATTGATTTGGGTCATAACATTTTCAAGGTCGGTTCGATTTACTGTTTGTTTTGGTGGTAAATAAATGTTGAGATATGTAAATTTCATGGT
This sequence comes from Sphaerophoria taeniata, assembly GCA_943590905.1. Classification (NCBI taxonomy): domain Eukaryota; kingdom Metazoa; phylum Arthropoda; class Insecta; order Diptera; family Syrphidae; genus Sphaerophoria; species Sphaerophoria taeniata. The sequence goes on from OX016540.1 coordinate 5,647,828, forward strand.
GTGTTGTATTTCAATCGCAAGGACTTGGAGGTTTGAGTTTATTGGAATCAATTTGTGGCAGATGCTTTTTTTAATTAAAAGTGCAACACCTTGTTTGCCAGAGTCGTTTATTGGCGAGTTATAAAAATAACCGTCAAAGTTTTTTAAAATGTTTACCGTTTTATTACAGGGGCAATGAGTTTCTTGGAGCGATATTATTATTGGGTTATAGCGTTTTAGAATTATCCTAAGTTCGTCAAGGTTATTTATGTAACCGTTGATATTCCATTGAAGAATATTGAGAACTTTGTTGGAGTTGCAAAGACTCCACGAGCTTGCTTTACCAGTGGTAAAGGAAGAGTAGTTAGGGGGCGAACGTTGGTTATTTTTGTTTTCGTTATTTAGGCATAGTTTTGAAATTTGTGGGTTGGTAAGAATATGTTGTTCAGAGTGTGGACTCTGCGGCTCGGGTGCTGAGTCGCTCAGGCTAGCAGTAAAGCCTGAGTTACTCAACACTCGAACCGCAGAGTCAGACGGGTGGTTAAAATTAAGATTATTGCATTGCATCATGTGGTTCTGGGTCAATGTAATAATCATTGTTATCTATTAGTCTTTGAGTGACAGCTGATATAGGGGATTGAGAGCGTGGTGGAAGAGGGGGACATTTAGTATTGGAGTTTGTTTTTGTAGATGGTGGATTTTGTGTGGTTTTGATGTTGTTTGAGTGTGAGTTTAATTGAGTGGAGTGAGATAACGTGGATGTTGGAGATGTGTTGGTGGCTTCAGTGCAAGCGATTGTGTTGGGGACAGGTGTGATAGTTTTAGGTTGTAGTGGTGTGTGTTCTTGTTTGTTTGAGTGTTGTGCATTTTTTGGAGTGTTTGTGTTTGATGAGGCAGGTTTGAGAGTTTGAGCGTTTTGTGAGTTAGGTGATGAATTAGAAGTAGAAGGCATTTCGTGAGTGTTAGGAGGATTTTTTTGAATGTGGGGAGCTTGGTTTGTAGAAGTTTTTGCTGTGTCAGCGAAAGAGTCTGTTAGGGGGGGTGGGAGTATTGCGTTTTGCTGATTATATATTTTTTTTGCTTCGGTGATTGTGCATTTATTCAAGGTTTTGATTGTGATGATCTCTTTGGCTTGTTTGTAAGATGGGCATAATTTTGAGGAAGCTGGGTGTGGTAGAGAGCAGTTTGCACACATTTTACGAGTGCAATCTTCGGGCATATGCGGTGGGAGGTTACATGAGTCGCATTTGGTACTACCATTGCAACGTTTAATTGTGTGACCGAGAAGTTGGCAGTTTCGACATCTCATTGGATTCGGTATATATTCCGTGACTTTAGCCGTATAAAAACCGATATCGACTGTTTTTGGTATTTGATAGAGATCGAATGTGAAAAGCATTAAGCCTGTGGTCTTAAGTTTTCCATCGTCACCTTTCTTATTAAATTTGTAAACTTCAGTGACACCTTGGGGTTTCATTTCATTTACAATTTCTGATTCAGATACGTGTATTAAGCACGGAGCATAGGCAATACCTTTTGATTGGTTGAGGCGATCGTGTAGTTTTACTTCAACTGGACAAATTCCACCGAGATCTTTGGCTTTGAGGAAAATGTTTGCGGTTTTTTGTGATCTGACGAAAATTAGGAGACTACCGTCGCGCAATTGTGTTACTTTTTCATAATCTTTGCTGATAGAGTCTATAGCTTTTTTTTTAAGACGAATGGGCTTAGAGATGAAATTGGTTTTTCAATTGTTTTAGGTGACATGACGATAAAACGCGGATTTGTCACATTATGGGAAGTTGGTGGAAGGTCAGGGAAAGCGGTCACATGTGAATTGTTTTTGTGTCTTTTTCTGGGTTGGATATTGGGGTCATGATCGGGATCAAGTATCCCGAAACGACCACCCACGTGGTGTGGCCCATGGGCCATTTTTGCACTTTGAGATTACACTCACTTAATGAGTATTAAGGTAAACTAGTTAAGAGAGAGAAGAGAAAAAAAAAGCAAAGGGTGAGGGGGGCACGGTTGAAAGGGGACGCTTAGGCGAAAAAATGAAATCACAATAAGCAGAAACAAGATGTTATCGACTCGGAGTCTAGTCGGTGACTGTAATGGCATTTTTAATTTCCTTTTTTATCTCTTTGTTCTAAAAGAGATTGATTAAGAAACATAATTCGACATGACAAGCGTATCCTATAAACATTGACACATTTAAAAACTGAAAAATTTAAACTATGTAATTTGCAAATGAACGTATGTCGGGTCCAATAGTCCTTACATTTAATTGCAGCGTGTTTTGCTTGAATTTTCCTAGGTTAAAAACGGACTTGACGAATTTTAATTTTTTTTTGCATAAACTTATTCGTCATCGATATGAAAAGTTTTTGGACAAAAATTCAGACAATGCCTAACAGATGGCGCTACAGACGCTTTTCAAACGTTCATGAAGTATAAAAATCACAAAAGAAACAAAAATTGGTATTTGGCAATCTAAAAACCTAAAAAAAAATATTTGACTAGCTACCCCAAATATCGTTCTTTTGATGAGAATTTTCGTTCAATGCGAAAGAACCCCTAATTCCGGAAATGCTCTTGTTTGAACATTTGTTCCTTTTCATTTCAAAAAGGACTTGTTTGGGATGGATTGTACCGCCATCGAAAAAAAGACAAAAAATAGATAATCACTCTTGACTTACCTTAGTTTGCTGCTAATAGCGATCGGCTGCATCGGTTGACTGCTAATCGGCATTCTCGGTTTCAGCGGTGGTGGCGGTGGAGAGGTCTTCATGCCATCAGTCCTACTTGGCGATTTGTTTTGACGAGGATTATTGAAATTCATACCCGCATTCTCATGAATGGGAGAAATCACAGCCGGATTATGAGGACGTTTTCTAGCCGCAACAGCGGCAGCACCAGGTGTGACCATCACAGATTTATGATCGCCCGCCATGGGTGAACTTAACTTCTCGTTGAGAATAATTTTGTGAGCTTTGTTTGATTGCTGTTGCGCCATACTGGTGGCGGGTCGCGAGTGCATAAGATCCATGTTGGATGGTTTCTTGGGTATTGACGGTGGCGGTGGCAGTGCGTTGAAGAAGGCCTTGCGAGAGGGTGAACCGGCGAAGCTGTTTCTTCGATTTGGCGACAGCGGTTTGCTAATTGGTGGCGGTTGTCGGAGGATCTCTGGCGGTGGTGGTGGCAAGGGTTCGTCTTGGTTCGACATCAGACTGCTTTCAACATCGACTGTGGCAAGTGCAGGTGGCGGTGGCAGATCTGGACTGGGTATGCGTAAATTCGGATTTTTCGGTGGCCGTTCGGGCACCCACTCGTCGGTGAGGAAGACCGACGGAAGTCCCATGGGACTGGACAACTGTCGCTGGATGTACTGTTGCTGATTGGTCACATGCAGCAGGGCTTTCTCCCGCATTGCTGCATACTCTGAGGCAGAAGACGTCCGTCGCACTGTCATCGAGGCTTTATTGCGCGGAGGAGGCGGTGGCGGCGGCATTCCACAATCGTTGAACGATATCTTCTCGGGTTCTGTGACATTCTTGACCGACTGCGCCTGCAGTTTCTCCTGAGTAGCAGCTCGATGATACTGATCTCGAAACTCGGCATACTCCGATGCCGAGGAGGAGCGACGCACTGGCATAAGTGATCGTGATCGTGGTGGCGGCGGAGGTGGTGGTGAACCACTGCAATCAGGAAACGAGGTGTCGTTGCTGATTTGGTTCGGTGACATGAGTTGGTGGTGGTTGGTATATCGTGATGGCTGACCAGCCGTTGACCCTGATCCAACATTGCTTGGCAACGAATTCCTGGCCACCCCTGATGAATTGGCCACATCTTTGGGCGAACCAGTTGGCTGGAAGGAATGCGGCCGCATGAGGTTGTTGGCACTGCCACCACCGGCAGCAGAACTGTTCTTAAGATTCTCTTTGGATTGCTGTTGCTGTCGCTCGAAGTACGATTGCACTGCGTTCTTTTGGAACGCCTTCAAGGCTGGATTGGACACGCGATGCGTCTTGCTGGGATCGATGAATGTGTACTTTTGCATGGCGATGGCGGCCGCGTTGTTGATAATACCAGCCTGATGATGGTGATGATGATGCAAATGCTGTTGCTGTCGCTCAAAGTCGTTGATCCGATCAGCCACCGATTGCCAGCTCGTGGGCTGCGGCGAAGACATTCTGAAACAAGAGAGGACGACAGTAATTACAGTTACAAGAGACTGGCTAGCTAAGAGGTAATATGTCACATCCTACTTACTTGGATTGCGGATAGTGAAGTGGCAATGACTGCTGGGAAGTGGGTAGCTGCTGTTGCTGTGGCTGACTGTGCTGCAGATGGACGTGCTTGGGGCCAGCAATTGGTTCGGTGTATGTGGAAACAGGAAAGAGCCGGTGGTTGTTGCGATATGACGAACTGGAGGTGGTCGTCATGGCAGCAGCCATAGACGATGTATTCGACGAGAAGGAACTGGAACTCGACGATGGCGAGGACGACGAGCTGGCAGACGAGACGACAGCTGATGCAGATGCAGATGTCATCGATAAGGTTGGCGATGCTGATGAGGACTTTTGCAATGGCGCTGGTGACAATGGACCAGCAATTGACAGCAACGACTGATGCAAGGTTTGCTGTTGCAGTTGATCGCTGATTGCTGTCGCAGGCGCTCCAATTCCGATCGCACTGCCATTTGGCGATGGAGCTGCTGATACTGTCAGCGAGAGACTTGATTTATTCAGCTGATCGACAATGGAGGAGTTGGGGGAGTTGGCATTCATGGGAAAGAGCAGTGTTGGCGAGGATGAGGACATTACTGTGGCAGCCTGTGCTGCGGCTGCTACTGCACCTTTTGTCAAAGTCGATGATGACGTTTGTTGAGGAATGTAGTGTTGCGACGAATGGTGTGACATGAATAGTGCACCGCTGCTGGCGGAATTAGTACCGACACCACTTCCATTGGGGCTTGTGCTAATGGCTGGCATTCTCGTGGGGGAATTGCTGGCCGAGATAGTGGGACTCATTTGTTGGTCGTCGTTCATGTAGAGAACGCTTTCACTCTGGTGGCGCTTCGGGGTAAGCACCCGCGAACTGTGGACTATTAGTTGGGATGTGGAAGCTGCAAAGGAGATGAAAACGGAATTTAGTTTAATTGGACTCTTCGGTGACAATAAAGGGTGAAGTGTCTCATGATAGATTGCAAGGAATTTTTAGTCAAGCTCCAGTTTCTGAGAAAACCAGAAATTGCCCCAAATTCCTTAAATAACCAAATCACGGTATTTCCCAAGCGAAATCCAATTTCATATCTCGTCACGATCGCACTTGAGCTTAAATTACGATCACTTTTCCTCCTGCCCATTCTATCAGAGCAAACCAAATTCCTTGCTCCAAATTAGACTTACAAACGCTTTGAGAACTAATCAGAGAAATCAACACAACAATAGACTAATCATTGCCTCCGATGTGCAATTACTTCTGAGACTTTGCTGGCTGACAAAAAGACCAAAAACCGACACGACACAACGTCTGGGATTCTTTTTTTCATTTCAACCTTCTTCCAAGTCCAAGAGACTGGCAAGCAAGACTTTGCAATGAAGAAACTATTTCATGGATTATCCAATCTAAAAAGCAAATTACTAAGCTCGAAGCTTGCCTGCGACTTCAACTTGCTTCAAGCAAGTCTGCACCTATTTTGATCAGTCGATTGGAAAATTAAACGGCAGCCAATGGACGGGCGGTGGCGGAATTAACGTTCAACTGATGTAAAAGAAGCCGCCAAAGGCCAATTGGTAGCTTTTTGTTGGTTTCATAGACTCTATCCGGACGTTTAAGTGGTTCTTTTGCAGGAATGATGGCCAAATGGCCATCGTAACCCAAGTGGCTTGTCTCTCTAATTAAATTCGAATCCGTCAGATTAATCGATCCGAAGTGCTAATAGAAAAGAATTTTAATTGAAAGAACCACTCTGTGAACAATTTGCTGTGTGAGACGGAGAGAGTTCCCTATTCCAGTTCTTTGGTGCATGTCCAAGTGAAATAAGGGCAAATCAGATCACTTTTGAATGTCCTTGCAACTCAACCTGCGGGCAGAAACAAATTTCAACAAATTATTGTTCTCTTGTCCGAGAATTTTGAATGACTCGACATCGACATGGACATTGGACAAGAACAATAAATGATTGTCTTGAAAATTGGACCAACAGCAACATTCTCGTGCGGCAACTCACTCGCATGCATGCATGCACGACTTGTAACCCAATATCTCAATGGTTAATTTAGAGAATGCAATTGGCTGGTTAAAGGTTTTTCCTAAAGTGTTAACGAGATCAATCGCATCGATCACGCACTCGAGACCGAAATCGAACAGTCTGAAAAAATTACATGTGGCATGGAAGTAAACGAGATCTATTCGATATTTATCGAGAGAATTACTTGGCGGCAGTCGGCTACTTAAGTTTGAAATTGAAATTGGAATTGTGAATTCGGTTTGGAGCGTTTAAGTTCGGTGTTTGTTTTGGATACTGGATTGGATTTTGTCGCAACCTTGGAATGGAACACATCACAGTGGATTTTTTTTGTTGTGAATTGCAGAAAAAGTTAAGTTAAGCTGCCAAGAGATAAGAATAGGAATGGATTGGGCATGGATATTAATCTTGAGTAGAATTTGCTTGAAAAAATTAAACTTGGAAATGAGTCTTTTGTCAATTGTGACTCAGGGCACAGAACTGGGAGTGCTAAGTTGAGGTCGTGATTTGTGATTATTTTAATTAAAAAGTTGAAGCATGAAAAGGAAGGTAAGACAGCTGGCTCAAGTTCAATCAGCAAAAATGGATGCCTGCAGAGATGAGCAAGGAAAATCGTAGTAGAATCATAGTCGATGCTGAGGTTCTAGGAATACCACTTCTATAGACTGACGGACACAATTCCGCTGTCAAGCAGGAACCTTTCATTGGACATGACGATTGTCAACAATTTCGTGAACCCAACTTAGATGAATTGAATTTGAAAATATCACGGCTAATATCTTACAAAGGCGCTGGACCCAGATGGTCAAGTTGCCTAGCTGTTCAAAGCAGCAGGCAAAGATATAGATCGGAGCATGCACCAAATCATCTGAAGAAGGGATATCCTCTACACAGCGCCAACTAGAGAAGAATCAGCCTAGTTAACATCGCTTTAAGGATCCTCTCTGCCGTAATATTTGAACATACGAAGCCTTTCGTCAACAATGTGATTGGTCAGTATCAAAGTGGCCTCAGACCAGGAAGACAAGGTTAGGTTAGGTTTTGTGGGATGACAGTTGGTGTTGTTACCGTCACACTTAGATCACTGTTGTACCATGAAGTATTGTAACTTCCTGAAAAATAAATAACCTATGATTCATGTGGTTCGTCTAACCATTTAGAGGTCTTGACAAAAGCTCAGCAAGCTTTTGCCTGGCAGTTCGGATAGTTCCCCTGGTTCATCAAAGAAGAAGAAGAGTTTTCTTCCTAGTAAGACTAAGTGAAGGACAGTGGCAGAGAAAATGTGCAGTAACGTCATGCTCGTCTTCGTTACCACAGCCTCTACAAAGGTCATCGGTACTAGTCCCCATCTTCTTCTTATGGTTGCCAAGTAGGTAATGCCCTGTAAGAGCTAAAATCCTGTTGGATCTTTACTTAACGTATCAAGGCCATAGTTTCCTGGTATCAAGAGAGGTTTCTAAGAGATGCCATCTATCGTTGGTTTTCCAAGGATAATGTTACTGAAATTTTGTTTCAGTTCACATATAGGGATTCCTATATGATGGTCTATGAGAAAGGAGTCTAGTGCTGAGCGTTCCCTTGCAAGCTCATCCGCTTTTTCATTACCTGGCCAGCAACCCAACAGAGTCTAACGTTATGCTGTGTACCAAGAACCCTTAGCTCTGCGCGACTGCAAGAAACAAGCACCGATTTGATTTGGGAGATCGCTTTTATTGCTGCTTGGCTATTAATGAAAAAAGTGATGTCCGCACGTGAAAGCGCCATCATGGATATATTTTTTCACTGCCAAAATCTCGGCTTGAAAGAAGCTGCTATGGTGAGGGATCCTGAATGAATTGGCAAGCTTGAGGCTTTCCAAGTAGAAACCTGCATCTACTTCAGTATTCATTTTTGAGTAGATGGTAAAAGTCGAGTCATTGGTGTAGGGCACACTATTTTCCCAATCTAGTCTATTGGGGAAGCTAGTACTAAACGTTTTGTTGAAATCAAAGTAAGGGGTCAATAGGTAAGAATAGCAGCGTGGCCAATTTGGCTAGTTTTCCAGATACTGGTTTGACAGAGCCCAGGGATGCTTGTTGCTGCTGATTCTTGAACCAATAGATCAATGGGGGGAGATTGAGGATTGCTTCTAAGCCCGCAGTTAGGGTAGTCCTCATCATACCACTAGTACTAATGCAGGCCATTCTTTATACTTTGATAAGGGTTTCTATATTCGTGGATTTTTCCAGAGCTTTCCACCAAACCAAACTACCGTAGGTTAAGATGGGTCTGACAATGGTATCCACATGATTGAGGTTTGGTCCCCAATTTCTACTCAAAATCTTGTTGCATGAGTAGGGCGCGATCATGGCTTTCCTGTTTCTTTCTTGGATATTTAGACCCCAGTTGAGTTTTTTGTCCAATATAACTCCGAGGTATCTCGCTCGGTCGGAAATTTTAAGTGTGATGTCAACAATTTTCGGTATTTCAAACGGAGGTAATTTACTTCTGTTTGTGAAAAGAATCAGTTCTGTTTTAAGGGGGGCTTACCGTAAGGACGCATTTCTTGGCACAGTTGCTGACTCTTGATAACGCGCTTTCTTATTGTTCGATAATAGTGGTAAGGAATTTTCCCGTCGCCAAAAGCGCTAAGTCATCAGCGTAGGCTTCCACTATTATACCAGTATTCTTAAGTTTTATCAGGATTCCGTTCATCAGCAAGATCCAGAGAAGCGGTGAAAGGATTCCACCTTGCGGGTTCACCTTGATGCGTAAATTATTATCAGGTGGGGAGTGATAAATTCACTGATCTTTTGCAGCATGAGAGGGAAAATGCCGTCTAGGCCTGGAGATTTTTAAGGGGAGAAAGAGTTAATAGCCAAGATTAACTTTTTCTCCGTTAAATCTACACTAATATATAAAGCTGAAGAGTTTGTTCGTTTGAACGCGGTAATCTCAGGAACTACTATTTTGAATTGTAAAATTCTTTTTGTGTTGGGTAGTCCATTAATCGATGAAGGCTTTAAAATAAAATAAATAAATAGAGTGGCGCGACAGCTCTTGAAGAGCCAACGCCTAAGTGGCTTACTCTAATCAACAATTCTCTGAGTGCGTGTGAAGAATTGAGGGGACCTACAATTTAACGCCGATTCCGAACGGCAAAGTTGAGAAGCATTTTTTCATTACAGATTGATACTCTTGGAAGATTTGTCAGGTCTTCGCAAGAGGCAGTACCCGTGAAAGATGAAATAAAAACTTGGCCTGAGTAGGACTCGAACCAACGACGTTCTGCTTAGCAGCCAACGCACTTACCAACTAAGCTACGGGCAACTGCTTTAGGCTTTATTCTACTTAAAATTAAGCTGCGACCAATAGCAGCGAAGAATCTGTGGAAATGTGAGAACTGAGATTTTTTTCTGAGATCTCTGAGATGAAATTATTTTGGATTCGATTTCTCACTCAGCTATTTGACGTGGCTGACATATGTGCAGCAACAATTAGTAAGGTAACCATTAAATCTCAATGATAACTGAGAATTATGTTCCACCAAGGCACCAAATGATTTTGCCTCAGTCAAGGTGACATTGAGATCTCAGTGAGATGTTGTTAGGTGGAACTGGCCCTAATAACTGCTCAAATTAGAATTTTGAGAGTTCAATTGATTTGTGAATGTGATTGATTGCACTATTTGTGCAGATTATTGTGTTTAAACAATATCATTTTATGTACTTCTTAACTAAAAAATATGCTCAATTTAAAGAAAAAAAAAATTTACTTAACGAAAAAAAACGATGCAGAAGTAAGAGAGATATTAGAATTAGGGAGAGTTCACCCAAGGGAATGCTTTAAGTATGAACAACTGAAGGGAATCATAAAAAATGCTCAAATTTTTCAAGTTCAAGAGAATTACGACCTAGGGAGAGTTGACTGCAATGCAATTTTACAATAACTTCCGAACAAAATTCCCACGCGCGCATGATGCACAAGTCGAGATGATACTCTAGCCGGTGGACGAGGGAGAGGCGGACGAAGTCGCGGGCAACTGCTAGTTTGTTTATAAGAGGGTAGGTACGATGTTCGCGCCTTCAAGGAATCGAAAACATAATGTACAAAACGAATATCGCATACGTTGATACGTCATGTTAAACGATTTTTAGTCATAAGTCATAAGTCATAACTATGCAAATGTGTTGTCTCTTCTTATGAGCATTTGTCAAGAACACTACACGTAATTATAGGAAGCCGACCCTTCCTGGTTTTTTTTTCCGCAAGCAACGAAAGTCGGGTAAAGTAAATTCTAGAACGATTTTTGAGGCAATCCGACAGCTTTTAGAACGAAATATCCCTCTGGGACCTAGATTCGTATCTTACGTCATTGAGCCATTAACCGCGATCCGAATGATTTGCAGAAGAAGTTCTTATATCTGTTTACTTAAGTGTAGTTCCATTAACAATTTTGAAATTGATGTCATTTTCTCGAAAACGTATTTGACGATTTTTATTAAATCGTAGGAGGGATACATTGGACATTTTCTTTTCAGTAAAAAAAAAATAAAGGGTTTTTTTCAAGGTATAGAACTTTAAGTTGGTATTACTTTTCAAGACGGCGACCGATTTAACAGCTGTCAAGTGATTTCTTCTCGGTTTGGTTTGGCAATTCATCATGAATCGCACACTACGCACATCAGAGCAGTTAATTCGATTAACCATGGAACGTATTCGCACCACGTTTACTCTAATTGATAACTCGCATCCCCAGAGACGCCATACGGTGCACTGCATACAGAAGAAGCTATTGCTACTGTAGAGCGTAGCATTGAGGAAGACCCGAATGAGTCCATCCGCCATCGAGCACAAGAATTGGATCTGTGTCCATCCACTTTATGGAAGATTTTGCGGAAGGATCTTGGTTTGCTTGGATCATCAAGCAAGGCGTAGATTCGTCGAATGGGCCCAAAACCAGATGGCTGTTGTTCCCGATTTTCTTAAGCGAATTTTGTTTAGCGATGAAGCGCTACGTCAACAAACAGAACTGCCGCCTTTGGAGTGAAGCTTATCCTCAAGTGTATGTTGAAACACCGTTACATCCAGAAAAACTGACTGTTTGCTGCGCTTTGTTTTCAAAAACGATGATGGCCACAACGTTACAGTCAATGGTGATCGGCATAGAGCCATGATTACTAACTTTTTCATTCCTGAATTGAACAATCATGATGTCCAGGAGCTGTGGTTCCAACAAGACGGCGAAACATGTCACACAGCTCGTGCCACAATCGATTTATTGAAAGACACGTTTGGTGACCGCCTAATTTCACGTTTTGGACCTGTGAATTGGCCTCCAAGATCTTGTGATTTAACACCGCTAGACTATTTCTGTGGGGTTATGTAAAGTCCGCTTGACCATTTGGAAGACAACATTCGCCGTGTTATTGCCGATATACGGCCACAAATGTTGGACAAAGTCATCGAAAATTGGACCAGATTAGACTACATCCGAGCCAGCCATAGATACAAACAGAATTACTTGACCAGAACTGTTCATCATACAATTTTTCTTTTTCTTCTCTTTTTTTGAGAATGCAACGAAAGTGAAAATCTCCAATATCATTAATCATTGGAGCAGTTTCAATAGAACCCGCATTCATTTTATTTTATGATCCGATTAGTGCTAAAACTAATCTAAGTCAATATTATGATAAATGCCCAAATCTTTGACCCACCGAACGGCACATTACTGCCTCAAGCAACTGTCTATAGATCCCACTGTTAATAACATAAATTGAAGCTCCTCTATTAGCCCATTGCGAAACAATATTCCAGATTTGCATCAAGATTACAATGATTGATAGATTCTCGTCCTAACCTACTAGCAGTTACTATAATTTCCACCAGATCAATATCACAACAACAACAAAAACCTTACAAGATGTTCAATCTCGAGGTACGAACAAATTTGTTTTCCACTCAAAAACTATTACCTAACTTTCGTGTTTCGGCTTAAGCCCTTCAATAAACAAGTCCGATCGACAACTCCTGATAGTGATTCCAACAAAACTCGAAAAAAATACAATTTTCGCGATACAATTAAAACATAAATCTTCCGTATTGCAACATTTTGACCAAATATTTGAATTCACCGTCGTCGTCGATGTGCATGTCGATGGACTCGACGGACGAAGTCAATTCGAATTTGAGTGCAAGTCCATGATGCCATGGAAAAAAGTTATTTAAGCCTCGATGCACAGAGAGCATAATTTTATCCAAACCACCCATTGTACTTAGTCTATCGGTACTTAAATGAAGAATAAATAAAAACCAAAAAAACAAACAAACAAAAAAAACAGAAAAATAAAATAAACAAACATTTCCAAATCGTGCTACGAAACAATCGAATAATAAAATTCAAATGGACCCACGATCGACTTCAACGATGAGGAGAGTTTAGTGTGCCTTGCCCTCCGCAGCCCTCAACAAACCGCCCACAATCCACTCCATAGTCGAAAAGAGTCTTCCCATGTCTGATGCTGTTTGCCCTCAACCTCAACAGTTTCGTCGGTCGCCAGTCAACATTCGAGATCAAAAATTTTGTTAGTTTTGCATTTGAACAAGACTAATTTTTTCGGGGGTTGTTAAGCTTTGGAATGTATTTTTGTTTTGTTTTTTTGTGTGAACTTACCTGATCCCGAAATCGCTGAATAGCCAGTTGCATGACTTGCCTCCGAAACGTCGCTCATCGACCCGAGCCACTTAAGCGTTTCCGTAGACGAGTGACTTTCGGAGCTATTGTTGGCTGGGCCGTTGTTGCTGTTTGTGCTGCTGCTGGTGCTGCTGTTACTATTGCCGCCATTGATGCTAGCACTGTTTGTTGAATTGTGATGATGGTGATGATGATGATGGTGATGGTGGCGATGCAACAGGGGATGGCTGTTAGTTTGTTGCTGTTCGACGACGCCACCAATAGTTCCGGCATTCAAATTGCCATTTGTTGTTAGATTGGCGGCAACAGCGGCGGCTGCGCCCGACGTAACTGGAGCTGTTGTTCCTGTCGAAAGGTCATTTTGTGACCAGTGATGTGATTGACGGGATAGCAGTTCGCTTTCTTGTCGCAGCCTGGAAGAAGAGGGAAAAATGTTTGTAGAAAATAAGGAAGTTAGAAAATCGAACAATTTGATCACTTCGCCACTTTTCTGATTTTTTTAACGGTCTCTAGCTAAGCTTTTGACAAGTAAAGTAGAGTCACCTTTTAAAAAACAAATCTGACTGCTTAATTTGAAAATTTGAACCTCTGGTCCTCGATATAGGCTTGTCAACTAACAAAAGTCTTATTTTTAGGTTCGCTCCTCAGCTCTTTTGTTTCATCTATCTTTACAAGAGTTGTTGCTCTGAACTTTACAAAAATTGTCAAATCCACTGATTAGAATATAGGCAATCGAATTGTGAGGCAATCAAACGATCAGTCAATCGCCCAATTAAATTTTGCGACCTTTACTCTGGACACAGTGTCTCACAATCAGCCAGCCAAACCCAAATCGAGTAATTGGGGGAACTATTTCTTCTAATCCTCACCATCCCACCAGCCAGTCCCTGTTTTCAGTCCCACCTCAAACTCTCTGATCAATAATTTATAATCACCATGATCACACCTTGATCCTGATCGTCTAAAAATCCATTCCAAAACCAAATCCGGGCATTAAGCGACATCGACAATCGCCAATCGATGTTGATTTGGTCGCAATTGCAATGCGACAAGTTGTGTGCTGTCTTGTTAATTGATTTCATTTCCGTCGTGGCTTAGATCGACATCAAAATAAAAAGAAATACCAAACACACATGCACTTGTCGTTCGACACAACCAAATAGGTTTTGCGCGATTCCGAAACGCAAACGACATTTTTCAAAATCAGAAAAGCTGCACTTGTTGCAGTTCGAACAAGTATTGAAGGAAATAAAAACAACTTTATCGTCTCAGCGAGAACGAGAACAAGAAAAACTCACCTATCCAAGAATGGTGTTGCTGAACTTGAATCCGAGCTGGACACATAACTGTGATAGCCTTCCGATTGGGCATACGATGATTGCTTCTGATGATGGAAGACGGCTTGATCGTAGTACGATCGGCTGTTGTATTCCTCTAGGCCAGCCTGTGTCAAGCTGCATTGATCACTCATGTTGTCGTCCTAAAAAAGATAAAATAGACAAAAAAAATTAAAAAATGATGACAACGAAAAAATTATATTTTAGAAATGAAAAAAAGAGTTATGGAATGTTCGAGAGGACGACAGACCGACGATGAAGATGATCAGATCACACGACACAGCTACATCAAATGAAGAAATCATCTTTTTGCTCCTCTGCGAAGTGCAGCTAGAGAAACAGCGCTAATTGCGATCTCGCCGCACAAATGTTGTAACATCTCAATGTTTGTCGATTTGGAGATTGAAGTTTTTGGATCTCTAAAACTCGATCAGTGATCGAGCAGCTTGCCATGTATGGGCATATGCTGTACACACACGGAAAAGGTCACTTGTTGTTTTTTTTTATAATGTGAGAGAGGTTCGATGAACTTGCCTCATCTTCGTTGTCTATTGAATATTCAATTGAAATTGAATACGATCATTTTTGGTGATCGATGAGGATCTGATTATTCCGACATGTGATACCTGAGCCTCTTGCAGTTGAGTGTCAAGTCAAGCAGACGATGGAATTAATTGAAGTAACAAACTCCAATTAGACTCGCTCTTCTAGTCGACGAAGATCACTGATCTTCGATAGGATGATGGAATTTATTTCTTGCATCATTCATCAGCAAAGAGAGGGGGTTTGTGTGCGTTGAGAGCTCTTAATGAGCAACGATCGTTTGCTGTCTTAGTCATCTGCTCTAGATCACTCTACACAAAGGATCGCACAGAGACTAGCAAGACTTCCGCATTGAGTACAAAGTGAAAAGTTAAGCGCTTAATTTTCTAATCACACTCTCACGTAGCGCCAGTTGGACGACTTTACCGCCACCGCTCTGGCATCGACTTGTGACTGCACGTTGTGTCCGGAGAGATTTACATGTGGAGGAGGAGAAGTGCCTAAGCGAGTGACCTCAAGCCCTGTGGCATCATAAAGTTTTGATATGATCGTTGGATCACGTGTTTGCATGATTTATTTTCGGACTTTTGCACATACTCTCTATGGGGCTTTGAGAAGAGAGCAAGAGGCATGTGAAGTCAACTGAAAGTTGGCTTGATTTATCTTCCAAGCACATGATCCGGAGTTGGAGTCGGACGGAGCGTATGTGCAAAATTTAGACTAACCGATGTCATGAGTTTGGAAAAGATTGCGATCAGAGGGATAGTTTTTCGGAGTGTTGAAAGAACGAGCATCGTGGGGCAATTAAGTCTCAAAGGAAATTAGTTTGAATGAGTAAATGTCAGCCTTGACGTGGTGGTGACTACTACTATGAAGTTCAGAGCTATGCGATCGCGAAACTTATTTCCGCAGAAGGGCCTTTCGTGGTCGAGAGGTCGAGGCGGAGTAGGCTGTTGCTACTGATTACCCCCCAACGAAGGAGTGTTCTCACCAAAGCACTCCCAACGAGCGAATGAATTTCTTTTTTTGGAATCAACGAGTTAGGCTTAACTACTTGGTGAACACCTTTACGGGTTTCTTTGACTTATTTGAAGCCCAGGCCATAAAAGGAGGAGACCCCGGCTCTTGCACGGAGTCACATCAAATGCCTGGTACTCCACGTTGGGGGTTGTACGTTTGGGTGACAACAGGCCTCGGGAACGAACGGATATACTGATGACGATGTTTTAAGGACAACGATTTTTGGATATGCACGTGGAAAGTAAGGTCCCTTAATAGACCGCGTGCTGCCGAACAACTAGCGGAGACCGTCAACCCGCTATTCAGAAAATGCAATGGGATGGGCCGGGCAAAAGGAGGATGAAAAACTGCGGCATTTGCTATGGTAATTGTTACAGAGAGCAACAACAGCGGCTCGTTGGATGCGAATTCGTCGTGAGAAGCTGACTCAGGCGAAAAGTCTTGAGCTTCAAATGTGTAAGTGAACGCATTACGACGATCCGAATCAAGGCTCAATTCGGCAACATAGGCCTAAAATGCGCGCATGCCCTCATAGAAGAGCAGCAAAAAAAAAAAAAACGACAACAAAGACGAGTTCTTCGAGCTCCTCGACAAAACATATGAGCAAAGTGCTAGCTATGACATTAAAATTGTCCTTAGCGATTTTAACGCAAAGTTGGGAAAAGAAGGCACCTTTGGTGGAACGGTTGGAAACCACAGACTGCACGACACCACTCCTGACAACGGATTCAGGCTGATCGATTTTGCTGCGGGGCGAAATGTTGTTGTAGCAAGCACATGGTTCCCACATCTCAACATTCATAAAGGAACATGGAGATCTCCTGATCAATCAACCGTCAACCAGATTGATCACATTGCGATCGACGGAAGTCACTTGTCCAGTATTCTAGAAGTTCGAACTTTCTGAGGATCCAACATCGACTCGGGCCACTAGCTCGTCGTAGCCAAGGTAGTGCTACGAATATCCCGACAACGGCCAAAAGAGGGAAATGCTGCAAGAAAATTCGAAGTCGAACGGCTACAATCGCAAGAGATCACCAGATCCTTCTCTGATCGAGTGTCAAGTAACCTCTTAAGAAGTTCTGTGCCACCAATATCAAGTATCGAAGACCAATGGAAACATTGCCAGGAAGCAGTTAGAGATGCGGCCTCTAATATGCTAGGCCTAGGTTTCACACACCCACCTTAACTATGTTTGACATGGTTTTAAAAGCTAATAAAATATGGTGTTCCTCAAGGGAGTCTTCTCAGACCGATATTGTTTATTTTTTTCGATGAATGGTGTATGGGGGCTCAGTCAGCTTATATAGTTGGCAGATTTATAGTAAGTTCCGTTTGCTAATCTCGTTTAAGGGTTCAAAAATATAGCTCCACAAAGCTTCAGGTCAAGGGATGTCTGAGATATTGACGGATTAAACACTCCAAAAAGGGTAGCAAAGGAGCATTCCTACAAAATTCTGCTTGGAACAAAAATACACACATTTTTAAAGAGAGAGTGAGTATCAAAACGAAATCAAAAGTTCCTCAAAATTGCCGACAACCTTACAAATTCGTCGAGTTTCAATAACACCACCGACAAGAACACCACTCTATGATTTCTCTCCGCCAGAAATATGTTCACCCAGGCAACAATTTCAATTTTCCACAATGCATCCGCTTTTGCAACAAAAGAACATTCATCTGCCATGTTCCATCATCGTCAGCCAAAACAACCTTAAAATCCGAAAACACACAAAAATCCTGCACCACCAGTAGTGCATTATTGGCGACTTGGAGATAATGTGGCACTTTCTCTTCGTTCGTGCGATCGTGAACTAGGCATTTCGAATATCTATTTTTTCTGTTTGTTATTATTGTTTCTTCGAGCTATTATCTTCTCGTGATGATGTTTCCAAACAACTCTTCTTCATTTCCATTGAAAATCCAATCCAATTGTTAACCGACAACGAGACTAAGATTTTCCATGTTTCCATAGTTCATATCCCATCCCCGAACCGAAACGGGAAGCAATTCTGCTTTTTTTGTTGCTGCCTAATCTCCAATCTGCGACTACTGTCTTGTGGTCAATGGTCTCCATTGAGATGACTGAGTACTGAGAGTGATTCTTCCAAGGGTAATGAGCCAAAGAACTGATTTGGAATTCCGCATAATCATGCTAAACAGTGAACAGTAGCGGAATAGGAGTTGGATGCATCGTTCTCCTCCAGGCACGATCCAAGTGTTCTTGTTTGTCTCTCGATCGAGACACTAACATGAAGAGAAGTTTTAAATATGTGCGCAAGCGGCGTGCAGGCATGACCATTCCAGAGCCACTGCGTGCGCAATGAGGTGTAGATAGATGTGTTCCTGGATTGGATATGAGTGCATAGAGACAACACACATGTGTGCCGTTTGATGATGTCTTAGAAGAGAAAGACGCTGTTCGGTTGGTCGGTCAACTGCAAGTCCAGTTCGAATAACGATGTTGATGTTGATGATAGATGATGTATGGACATTGGGCATTGGACTGGCTAGATGAATGGAATGCAACAAACAAGGTCGTTGGTTTGGTTGGTTGGTTGAACTTTGTTGCGCTTACAATACGGAAAAAGTGTTGGATTCTTGTTGCTTGTCTCTCTTATGGGTGTGACAAATCATAATTTTTTTTTTATTTCAACAATAAAAATTCATGTTTCCTTGTTGAGGTGTTTTGTAGTTGCTACTAGTTTATGGGTTGGGTTTTTTTTTGTTGCTTGTTTTATGGGCTATAATTTTTGAGCTGAAAGAACATGTGAATGTAAATTGTTGACAGTTGTCTGTCTAGAATGGAGTGTCTCTTGTCCGGGTTGTAAATCTGTTGTTGTGTGATGAAGGTCTCAAAAATTGAGCATAAAGAAATTAATTTTGATTGAGGTTCGTGTTCGATCGTGCACAGAACAATTTAGTATTCCAGTTTAAATGCCTTCAACATCCGTGACGTTCAGTTGGAAAAGGGTTCTCTGGTCTAGAGACGGGAAAAAAAACTCTACAGTCAGGATTCCTTCACAAAAAGCCTTATAACTTTTGACCATCACAAAATCTCCATCAGATCGCTGTTGTGGACTTGGGCCTCAACCAACGTCTCCGCCAGTCAGCTTGGTCCCTAGCTAGCTGTCTCCAGTTTTGCACTCCAAGTTGATTGAGGTCCTCTTCCACTTGTGTGCACCACCTGAGTCGCGGTCTTCTTCTCCTTCTACGTCCCTCGGGAATAGTGTCGAAGGCTTTCCGGACCGTTTTTCCCTTATTTGCCATGACCAATCAGATTATTGACGAAAGGCTTTAGACGATCATATATTACGGCAGAGAGGATCCTGCAGGCGATGTTAAGTAGGCTGATTCCTCTGTAGTTGGCGCAGTTTAGAGGATCTCCCTTTTTCAGGATCGGGCAAATAATGCTAAGGTTCCATTCATCATTTGGTGCATGCTCCTATCTAGATCGTCACCTGCTGCTTTGAACAGCTTGGCAGAAAAACCATCTGCTCCAGCGGCTTTGTTGGATTGCTGCCGTGATATTGACGTTTTCACTTCTTCTAGGTCGGGTTCAAGGAATTGTTGGCTATCATTGTATCCGATGGAAGGCTCCAGCCTTATGGCGGGATTTAGTTCGTCGTCGCCGTTGTACAGTCTACACAAGTGGTATTTATAAATCCCCAGCATCGACTTCGATTCCACTATGATGTTCCCTTGTTCATCTCTACAGGTATCGGTTCTTGCTCGATGACCTTGAGCCAGATGTTTTACCTTCCAATAAAACCTCCGAGCTTCATTCCTGCTGTTGGCTCTCTCAACATCCTCTATCTGACGCTTCTCATGCTCCCTCTTTTTTCTCCTGAGGCGTTCCTCTATAATCTTTTACTTGAAGACCTCACGAGCAGCTCTCTTCCTTCTATGCAGTGCAGCTTTGTATGCCCCTTGCCTGCATTCTACGTCAAAACAAAGGGGTTCGCTTTGGTGGCTGTGTGAAACCTAGCACATTAGAGGCGACACCTCAAACTGCTTTCTGGCAATGATGCCACTGGTCTTCAATACTTCATGTTGGCGGCATTGGACTCCCTAAGAGGTTACTTGAAACTCGATCAGAGAAGGATCTGGCGATCTCTTGCGACTGTAGCCGTCCGACGTTGAATTTTCTTGCAGCATTTCCTTGTTTTGGCCGTTGTCGGGATATTCGGTAGTGGTTCGAGTCGATGTTGGCTCCTCGGAAAGTTCAAACAGAATGAGAGACAAGTGCCTTCCGTCGATAGCAGTGTGATCAATCTGGTTGACGGTTGATTGATCGGTAGATTGACATGTTCCTTTATGGATGTTGAGATGTGGGAACCATGTGCTTGCTATCACAACAAAAACGCCCCGCAGCAAAAACGATCAGCCGGAATCCGTTGTTGGAAATGGTGTCGTGCAGACTGTTCCACCAAAGATGTCCTCTTTTCCCAGCTCTGCGTTAAAATCACCGAGGACAATTTTAATGTCATAGCTAGGACATTGCTCATACCTACGTTTTGTTGAGGACCTTCGTAGAATTCGTCTTTGCTGTCGTCCCTTTTATCTTCTGTTGGGGCATGCGCGCATATTAGGCTAATGTTGCCGAATTCAGCCTTTGCTTACACATTTGAAGCTCAAGACTTTTTGCCTGAGTCTGCTTCCCACGATGAATCTGCATCCAAAGAGTCGCTGTTTCTGCTCTCGGTAACCATTACCATAGTAAATGTCGCAGTTCTTCATCCTTCTTTTGCCCGGTCCATCCCATCGCATTTCCTGGATAGCGGTATAATGTCTGATTTGTAGCAGTTGAGGGTCTCCGCTAATCGTTCGGCAGCACGCGTTCTATTAAGGGACCTTACATTCCACGTGCATATCTGAAATTCGTTGTCCGTAAAACATTTTTGCTTTGGTCGTCGTCAGAGTAATCGTTAAGCAATTCCAAAAAGTGAACTATCCAACGCTCAATTATACACATGGAATTTTTCGAAATGTTGCAACATTCAAAAGCTAAAAGTTGCCCAAATTTATTACGCCACATCCCATCCTTGAACCATTACGCAGAGACTACATTCCCTCTTTAACGAACCGTTTACGACCTCTTCATCACTAACGACATTCTTCATTGAAAAAGAAAACCAACAACAAAATCCATATCCCATCATTTGTAGATCAAGTCGATTTGCTTTTAACACATTTAAAATTTCGCAAGTCATTCAAGATCACAGCTTCTGATCCCGCCAACCAAAAACTCATTAGGAACTGCTTCATTGCGGTATGCCAATATTGCGTCACTTCACTATTCACTAATAAACTTGTAAACTTTCAAATCAAAACCTGCAGATCTTTGACAGCTGACGCAATGTAAAACAGAACAATACGGTTGCTACTCGTTCACCCTGCGGTATACCATCTATAAGCTCAAACTAGAGATGAAACAATCAAGTGCTAATTAAACGTAAATCCAATTGCTACTAACTGAGAGCATTCATTTGACTGTGACTATGACTGTGACCTTTTGTAACCATCAAAAACTACTGACGCAATATCTTGTCGAACATAATATTTGTGTGTTAATTTGTGAAATCATGTAACCTTTTATTTGTTTTTACAAAAGTGCTGTGCCGATATGCCGGCCGTTCCCTAATTAGCTGCATAAACTGTGCTCTTAATTATTGGCCATTAACTGCTGTCAGTAGTTATCTCTTTTGGCGATGGTGAAGTTCATTTTTGTAAGAGAGACAATCAGATTCTCATAACCTTGAAAAGAGCGACATGACAAAAAAATCCTTTTAACCGAAAACGACCAGCAGCGATTACAAAACTCATAAAACTGCAAATGTGACAAACCTACAATGTTTACGATATCTGACTTTGACAGATGATTGCCTGTTCCCACGAAACGACACCAGAGACGACACCGTGATGCTGCCCGCGCACTCGAACTTTCTCAGAGGGCATATATGTAAAAAAGGTTTGTTTGGCCATCTGACAGATAAAATCAGCGCTCGCAAAAAACCAAAATGAAACAAGAAACCACAAAACAAAGAAAACACAATAAATTTGATTAATATGACAGTTGCGATGGATACTCTCATGGGGAAGTGGAGTCTGCGCGGATTTCGGAGTGCGTGCGTTGTGCGACGAGCATAACAACAATCAACACATCCCGGTGACGATTACGAGGAAAACAAAAATTGTGACGATGATGAGGCTGATGATGACAACGAGCATTATGCTGCATGCTCAAGAGAGCACAGCTGCTATATGTCAGAAATTATGAAAAATCTGTCAGCGGAAAAACTGCAGTGAGTGTTAATGTGGTGTCGGGCCAAAGGCGGCATCTTCTTTATTTTGTTGCCATTTTGGTTTTCGTTTTTATGCCGCCGTCGTGAGTTAGCAGAAATAAGTAACGACTATGCGACAAATCGTGGGATTATGTGCAACATGCAATGCCGACTGACCTGGTGCGGTGTTAATTATGGTTGCCACTTGTGTTATTTAGAAAACAGAAGGGAAGGCAGTTTGACAGTTTTAAATTGAGAGCTATGACATGTGTCATAATATGAAACTGTGTTCATGGATACTTCATTTGATGAATGTCATTGTGGAACATCGGTGCAATCATTTAAGAAAACGTATTTGACGTCAAAATAATTTGAATGGAAACATTTACCTACATTTCTAGGTCTTAGCTCCTCACTAACACAAGACTTCCTTTTCTTAATTTTGAAAAGGTCTAAAAGTACCATGCAAAGAAAGACACGGGCAGGTTGCGAGCTCTACGAGCAGGAAAGGAGAGAGAGCACAAACTTCTCACAGAGAAAAAAAGGGATGTCACAATAGGACCGAGGTTCGAAAGACTTACAAAAAGGTAAACCCAACCACCAGGAGTTTAACACCCCAAACCGAAACCTGTAGAGACCATCATGGGAACATTGTAGTGGAACCACAGTCATTGCTGAGGATATGGAAAGACCACTTTTCCAAGCTGTATAGTGGCGATGACGAGCAAAATTCCGACAGCTATACAGAACCATTCAACTTGGGTGAAGCAGACCACTAATTCCACCCACCCGACTTTGACGAAGTGAAGAAAGTGATTTCTAAACTTAAGTCGAGCAAAGCCGCTCGAGCAGAGGGCCTAGCCGCCGAACTGTACAAAGCAGCTGGAGATGATTTGGTTAGGAGCATGCACCAGCTCATCTGTTAAATTTGGTCGGAGGAAAGCATGCCCGACGAATGGAACATCAGTGTCGTCGTATGCCCGATCCTGAAGAGAGGAGATCCCCTGAACTGCACAAACTGCAGAGGTATAAGTCTCCTTAACATCGCCTACAAGATCTTTTCTGCCACGCTGTGTGAACGTTTGAACCAGTGTGGCTTCAGACCCGGAAAGTCCACCATCGATCAGATAATCACTCTACGGCAGATCTTGTGGAGAAGACCCAGGAACTTCAAATCGAAACCTACCATCTTTTCATCGATTTCAAGGCCGCGTATGACAGATTCCAAGAAAAACTCGTCCGCCTGTGTAAGGTGACAATGGAAAACTCACCATTTCATCATGGTCCGAAAAAACATAACGGATGCAAGGCGATGCGCTGTCATGCGATTTCTTCAACATCAATCTTGAAAAGATTGTGCAGGACTCGAACGTCATCACCAGAAGCACAATCTTTCAAAAGTCCGTCCAGCTTCTAGGATGCGCAGATGACATTGACAAAATTGGAAGAACACAGCGTGATGTCAGTGGAGCGTTCTTGAGTCTTGAGGCGGATGGGTCTAGCGATTAACGATGGCAAGAACAAGTTAAGTTTGGACTTAAAAGGCCATTGAGTAGTAAAGTCCTCTCTCGAGCAACTTAAGTGTCACTGCACAAAACCCTCATCATCCCGGTCCTAATGTATGGTGCAGAGACATGGACCATGTGACATCGGATGAAAACGCTTTGGACTGCTTCGAGAGAAAAATTCTTCGAGTGATTTTTGGTCCAGTCTGCATAAATGGAGAACGGAGATGAAGATTCAATCAAGAACTGTACGAGCTGTTCAGTCACACTGACCAAGCCAGAAGAGATAAGGTCCGACGACTTAGATGGTTGGGTCATGCAGAGCGAATGGAAATTAATGCTGCGGCTCGTAGAGTCTTCGAATCCAATCCGGAGGGACGTCGCAGAAGGGGAAGACCGCGACTCAGGTGGAGCACACAGGTGGTACATGAACTGAACCAACTTGGAGTGCGAAACTAGAGACAGCTTGCTAGGGACCGAAATTGCTGGAGACGTTTGTTGGATGAGGCCCTGGTCCGACCTGGACTGTAGCGCTACAATAAGTAAGGAAGTAAGTAACTTCCTTGTTTACTGGATTTTTGGTTTTGTGAAGACAAGGCCCAAATTTTGCACCCAAATCTAGAAATGGGAATCAAAGCTGTTTTAGGTCTAATTTGACAGTTTGAAAATGACAGATGTTATCGGGTGACAGCTGGGTTGTTTCACAACGGTATAAACGCTTGTTAAAGTTCTATTCACTGATCCTGTTATGCAAATTTAACAGGTCACTACGCCACATCAACGAACCACTAACCAACAATTAAGGGCCCGTTAGGTATATGAAAAAGAGCTATTCGCGGGTAAACCGCATATGGCAACCGTGCACCACGCTGTTTGTCATTTATGACGCACCAGTGATATGTTAGCAGCAATCAGCGAAGAAAAGTGGTTGTGACGACAGCGATGCAGCGTTCAGCCTTGAGATTTGCGCGTTTTCGCTTTCATTTTCCGTAATGAGAAGGATTACAAGATTACAACGCAAAATTTGTTAACTCATATCTTTGACTTGGTGGCCGTGCGTGGGTCATTATTTCCCAGATGAAAAATTCGCAAAAGACCATTAATCATAATTTTAAAGGATTTGTCATTATTTCAACATGCCTCGGTTGGGTAATGAAGATTGAAATAATTTCGATGGTTTTCTGTATTTCGAGGACAATTGTGGGTTGAGCTTGAAGAAAAACGGAGTCAAAGGGGTTCCCATGCTAAAAGATTCTCCCATTTATCAAAAAGTCAAATATCCCTTCTCTTCCACATTTCTAATCATTAAAGTTGATTTATTGAATTTTAATTTAAGATTAAAGCCCCTGCTGCAAGCCTAAACATTCTAATTCCATTGCATGCAAGCGCAGAATTTTGCATAGACAAAGATAAATCCTCTTTAGAAAGGCTCTTAATCTTGGACCAATATTGTCTGTAACCTCTGCTGTTCCTCAAACAAAAGGCTCCGGGCAATAATTTTGCTCAAACTGTAACATCGCATGCTTAAAGTGAGTGGTTTGAATTTTTCGTTCCCAAAAGCCTAAAACCGATAGAGTACACTCTTCCATTTCGTGTGAATAATTTACCCGCTCATTGAGGTTATCTATTGCTTCAGAGGACATGGAAAAAAAAACGGTCAAACACTTTCGAACGACAGACGTCTCAAGATTAAAACCGATATCGTTCAAGCGTTCGCGTTTACGAGCCACTTTCGAACGGCTAATTTAATTTGATTTACTCATGAGGCCACCATTATCTCATCCCAATGCCTTAAGTTGCCCAGAACTGACATCTCCCATTTAACTACGACACTTCTGCGACCAATTTTTGTTGCACAGAAGAGAGAGAAGAATTGCACACGATTCTCGAGCTCATTGTACTGTCGTTTGCGCATGCGGAAACATGCCTTGTGCCTACCTTAACACTCTAAGTAAAAGGTTACCCCCAGCTAGAGACACATTATTCAAGATTGCTGTGTCCCAGCTCCAACCAGAGCTACAGATGTTCTGCGGGGATCTCTATGGCTGGGCTTGCGCAACGTAACTAGCACACAATGATAATTGCTGTCAATTGATCTAGTCCACAACTGCCGGCAGCGAACGTGGATAACCAATTCCATGCTCATTGGTGGTCACTCTAGTCACACAGCACACAGCACGACGACGACACGACATACACGACGACTAGGACGTGTCCATGCAGCAGTGCTCTCTTTGGTTGTAGCATGTAGCGTGTCAACCCCATTTGCTGTGTTCCATACTCTGGCCACTAGGTCAATTGGAATGGAATTCATCTTCTTCTTGTTGGTTCTTGGTTTTGATTTTTTTTTTGTGTTTATCAGCCTCCTCCCTGACTCTGGGAGTAAGTTTGGATCTCAAGCAAACAATAGAGAGCCAATAAGTCAGGACCATGATCTCGAGGTTTTTCGATTAAAAAGTCAAAGTTTTGTCGGTTAGAGACGTGTGGCGAATTATCTGGAGTGCTGCTGCTGCTGGCCCCAAAGTGAGATGTGCAAAGCAAACGACCGAGTGATCGACCGCACCGCCATGGTTTTTTGGGTCAGTAGAGTATTATATTGGCAGAAGACTGTATGCCAATAAAGAAGATTCGTAATGTGAGAACATTAAAGAACAAGCAGACGACCGTAAGCCAATAAAGAAGATTCGGTTCGATGAGATGAAGCGCATGTAATAAAACCACCAAATGAGAAAGTTGAAGGTTTTATTTTTTTTTTGTTCTTGACGATGATGTCCAAAGCACCGAGCATGCAAGTTCATTAACGAACGCTTCTTGTAATTGGCTAATTATGAATTTAATTATGGAACACGGGGGTTTTTTGTCATAAAATGGAGGAAGGAGTTTAATGTTCGAATGGAACTTGTTATTTTTTAGGAGTATTGACGGGTTTTCGGTCTGGTGAAGGCGGCGAGACCATTACAAGAACATAAAATTTTGACTGGAAAGAAAAATGATTATGACACAAATGCTATGTCCAGATTTACGACGAACACGAAGAAATATGGCGTATGTGTCGTTGAAATAGTTTTGAAAGTAGGTCGAAGAAATGCTGAATAGCACGCAGGACTCAAGGATATTCAGAACAAAAGCTCAAGAATCAAAGGATGTGTTTTTCGCGACATATTCGGAGTTCAAGTCTCTTACCTTAAACTGTAATAGGTTTGAGATTGGCCAACTGTGTGATTGGCCAGTCGAGCAGCATGTGCCATTTCGTAGTTGATGAGTATCACAAATATCCGCTAACCTTGATGTTCATTGTAATGAATTGAAAAACTTATTTGTCTCCTCAGTTCCACAACCGTCATCTATGAGTCTACATCAAGATTTCAACTTTGCAACTGTGTCTGCCGAAGAAGTTGTGGAGAATCTTATTTCTATCAAGAGTCCATCCTACTTTCGTTAAGGCAGTTATGCCTGTTATCCTCCGATACATAACTTTTGCCATCAACTCAGTGTTGACTAAAAATGAGTTCCCATCGAAATGGAAATTTTCCAAAATCATTCCTGTTACGAAGAATAGAATTGGGACTGAATATCGTCCCATATCTATCCTTCCTTTTTTGTCCAAGTTGATGGAGAGATTGATGCATAGGCAAATTAATCAGCACTTTGACAACAACAAGCTTTTATCCCCTAAGCAGTAAGGATTTCGATCTCATCACAGTAGTACCACTGCACTCCTAGACGTGGTTGAGCGGATAAGGAAGGCCATGGACGATGATAAAGTCACATTTCATTTGGTTCTTGACTTCTCCGAAGCATTTGATACGGTTGACCAAAACACATTATGTAAGAAATTATCCATAGATTTCGGGTTTGCACCTGAAGCAACCAAACTGGAGTAAGGTTTCTGACTTTATCTCTGCATCGCGTGGCGTTCCCCAAGGTTCTATCCTTGGACCGCTTTTGTTCTCGGCATACGTTAATGACATTCCCAGAATAATTAACTTTATGAATGTGCAAATGTTTGCTGATGATGTCCAATACCTACAGTCTCATCAAACTGTGTAAGCAACTTCAATGACGACCTGTCTTCCAATCACTGGTCTAACAAACGTGGTCTGTTTGTTAATCCCCTTTAAACCAAATCCAAGGAGTATGGTTGAACTTTTAATTTTCTCATAGTGCTCTTAAATAATGTTCCAGTCGAATACGTCCAGACGGCCAAGAACCTGGGAATCTTCTTCAATAGGACTTTGACTTGGAATGACCATATAAACGCTGTGGTTGAAAAGACATATGGCGCTCTAAGGACCTCTCAAAAAAGGTACACCAACTGAAACCAGGTAAAACCCTCGTTGTTCCAATCCTGACCTATGAATGTGAAATCTTCTTCAACTTGAATTCTGCGTGTCTAAGAAAGATGACTGTTGTGCTTAACAATATTATTCGTTATGTCTTTGGGTTACGTCTTTACGACCATATCTCTAACTACTCCTTAGAATTGTACGGTATAAGTTTCATCAACATATTAAACTAAAAGACAATATCGGTCTAAGAAGCCACCCTTCAGGAACCCCAAATTTTAATAGCAAGTCAATCGATCGGAAAATATTGAAACGGATACGTTGGTAAAGTCAAAGTGATGGCTTTGTTAATTTGTTATGCTCTAGCCTGTTTATTGCCTTTTTCACTTCTTCAAAGCTCGGTGGTTGCACCACGATATTGTCACCTTCGGTGAAAAAGACTGAATAGAAATCCATTGGAATTCCTTTCGCTCCATTATTCTTTTGCGTAGTTCTGCTACAATCACGCTTATAGCTTTATGGGCTATTCATCGACATCGACCTAGTCAGAAGATACATGGTCCAACGTCTTAGATGGGTTACTCATGTTGAGCGAATGTAAAACATCTCCAGGGGACAACGCAGTAAAAGAAGACTGGTCAGAAGACTCATGAAGACAGATAGACCATATGTCTACACTTCAACAGACGAATTCTTCTGACCGACTTACTCGATTTCCTTGCACCCACTATGATGGATCAAAACACCAAAATCTCATACCTGTTTACCATTCGATTTCGATTATTCAAATTTAAATTCAAGTTTCAACATCAAAAGTCAAAATTCAGTCAGTCGGTGTCAGTCAATATTAAAAACACAATTATGCATGCAATATTTCAAATCATGAATTAATCAGCCAACTGACATCAAAAACTGACATATCGCGTGGGAGGATATTGTTTTATTAAGCATATGTTCTGTTAAATGGTTCTTGCAAGACAAAGATTTCATTTGACAGAAATAAATCCAGTTAAGTGGTTTGTTCACAAGGAATTAAATCATGTGAGAATTTTGTTTGGTTATGCAAAATTTATTAAGGATGGTTGGGGAATAAATTTCGAGGGTGGCAGTGTCAGTTACAGTAGCAGAACAGTAGCTGTCGATTTAATGAAGTTATTAGCGTTTCCGAAAAGTGTAGGTTCTAAATATTCAACAGAAAAGGAGCAGAAGAACTGTGTTTTATTCATGACAGAAGAACAAGCCTGCAGACAAAGGCTTGACTTGAGGTTTGAGGCTTTCGGCTATTAAAAATGCCACCCTCTTTGCATAACTCAAACAATAAAACAAATATTTCTTTATGAGCTTTTCAAGTTTCAATTCACTCAATGATTTCTATATAATCAAACAAACCTCACCAAGATCAAGGTTGCCAACGACGCACAATGTCAAGCCCTGATTTATTCCGTCATTAATTTCCATCTTCAACATAATTGAAGAGCACTTTTCAATTACTCACAAAACATGGACCAAAGAATGGACCATAAATCACTATCAGCTTATTGCTTTAACGGGTGTTTCCTGTCTTAGGTTCCTTACTTTGTCTGCTTTAAAATTATTTGAGGTTGAGGATGAGGAGCCAGCAAAAAAATGCATTTATGCATGCATGCATGCGAATGTGTCTTTTCAACTAAGAATTATTTTTAGTTTTCTTAAAAATATATGGCTCCGTATAAATACTTTCATTTGCGGTATCAGACTAGGTTGACTGGAGCTCTTCCTGGTGATGACTTTCTTCCTTCACGGATCGGAACTTCATGTACTTCTCGGATTTGTGATGAGATAAAGATGAGTACGAACGTATGCGTTTGACCTTTAGGGTTATCAACGGAGTTTCTTCCGGCTTTCAACGGCTTGGTAACCGGTTATCAACAAGGTTTCCCTTGGCTATCAATGGAGTTTGCTCAGGCTATCAACGATCTTTCAATGGGCTATCAACAAGATTTCCCTTGGCTCATCAACGGCTTTGAACCGGTTTATCAACGGAATTTCCTCCGGCTTTCAATGGCGATTAGCCTGCGTATCAACAAGGTTTCCCTTGGCTCATCAACGGAGTTTCCTCCAGCTATTAACGATCCTTCGATCGGCTTTCAACAAAGTTTCCCTTGGCTCATTAACGACTTTGAACCGGTTTACTTAGGGAGTTTCCTCCGGCTTTCAACGGCGGCGGTTAACCGGTGTTTCAACGGACAGGTCCGGGACTTATACTTTAACCGACTGATCGGCTTCCGTATTTTAGGAGGCATGGAATGTTACCACTCTTCAACCTCATTTTGTCGTCGACGTCGCTCCTTTACGCACATTTCTTACAAAAACAGGGTGTGAATTATATTCGGTGGAGTAAAATTTCATACAAAAGTCTTTCTGGTACGATATGAATTATTTTTTGTTGGTATAATTCATGCTGTTTAGGAATTTGTAATGTCTGCAGCTAATGCATCATTACAAGTACAATGTCTGTAAAGTAGCAACACTTTGAATACAAAAAATTCTGAAACACCCTCTATTGGTTAAAAAACGTGGAATGCCAGCGAATTGTCTTCCGGGCTTAGAAAAATGTAATGAAAATTAAATTGATCACTTAAAACCATTTCAACGCACTCTTATCGAAAGCCAACAATGTGAATAGGTTCAAAAGGCCCCAAGGCGTGTTTTATTTTCATTTGATAGACAAAATTGACAGTCAACTTGAAAAACAAATAAATGTATACTGAGCAAGGTTTGTCCATCGAATTGTCAAGAATTTTAAAGATCGTTTCTAACGAACAAAAGCTTTAAGAGGAGTGAACTCAAACTTGCCACTTCATCACGTTCGTTCTATTGAATAGAGCTTCTCTTGACGTATCGATACATAAAGACGTGTCTCCTCCACAGAATTTGTGTACTCTATATCCCATTAATCATCCATCCATCCATCCAACATTCATCCCATAAAGCTTTCAAACGAAATTGGGTCAAAAAGTGTTCTAAGTAATGAGCCATGTGAGAACGACCGGAGAATTGTACTTTATGGCTCTATTGTCATCGCTATGGATGTTAAATATAAAAAGAGACCATTTCTGTTAGCATTTTAAATGTATTACAATTCGAAGTGGGAAATTTCCTTATATTGAAATCATTAATAGAAAAACTAAACAATATCGGTTTAAGAAGCCTCCCTTGAGGAACACCATATTTTAACAGCTTTTAATTCATTTTGCATTGTAATTTTTTGTTTAGGTTTAAAGTCACAAGCCAAACAAATACAAGATCTGTCATTGAACAAAAATGGAAAATTTTGACGTGTCGATCTGAAGCACGTTTTGTTATACAACAAATTGGTTTGTCCCACAAGATGGATTAACCAACCGACCAGTGATCATTTCATGAATGTTAAATAAGATTAAAAGTTTGTTTTATTGATTTATAGCTCATTTCAACAAAAATAAAACTGCAATAAAATTTGAAAAAAACATAAAACGTATAAATAATTTTAATGACATTTTTTTCTTCTGTCAAAGCGAAGCAGGTTACACCCAAAAGAGCTTATGAGATCTGAATATGTAATTTATTACGATCGATTTTCCTCACCACAGACAAAATTTTCTCCATAAAAATTCGAAATTAAAACGAAAATAGTAAAACCCCTTCTGACGATCTATCAATTAAAATTCAAATCTGTCCAAAAACAGAAATGTCAAATTGTTATTTACGATCGCCAACTGAGGTGATTTCTTGGTCACACAATTATGTTAAGACAATAGGGCTATAGGTTTTTTTTGGTGTGTGAGGGAAAAAGCATGACCGTAGCTAGTAAAATATTTCAATACCCCTTCAAACTGAAATCACCATGTATACGACCGTGTCTTCATCAAAAATTCATCACGTGTCTCTGGGCTTCAAACCCAATCCCCAAATAATTTGATGATGACTTTTAACCAAAAACTGAAAACCTCAAAATTATGCATGTAAATTAGCATTTTAACTAGAAACAATCGGTTTCGGAGAAGCAAAGGCCTATTGCATTTCATTTGGGAAATTTATTGGTATTCGATAAGGCGGAGACTTAAGAATGCAGTTAATAGTCGGAAGAGTGAGATTTTAGGCTTTTCTATTTCCACTAAAGATTACGATTGCGATGGCCAAAGTTTGGCTTCAACTTTCTATAAATATTTAAATATTCAAAGTCGAAATTGATTGAGTGTTTTTTTGGGCTTTGGATGCTGTAAGAGACCATAAACTATATTTATCGCAGCTTTAAAAGTGAAAAGGCGTTTTACGGACCGGAACAAGTGGATTTTGATACGGAAATAGAAATGCAATGATTTTGGTTTTTAAGCTTATTTGGAGGGGAGCACCAGAAGTAGGAAAGACAGACGATGCTAAAGCATGCTTTTTAGTTTCCAGACGAGGTTTTGCGTTTGTTAGCCGCATATAATTAGAATAAACGAACTCGTGAACATAGGTAATACGGTTGTAACCAATTTATTTTTTGCGATAAGCGAGTGTGAATCGAGAGGTCAATAAAATAAAATGCCGTCCACGTGTAGTTCATAGGCTGTGGTATCTACGTTCTTGTCAGATCTACTATGTGTGAAGAAGGTGCTGTGACGTGCTTTTTGAGTTTCCAGCCGAGGTTTTGCACGCACCAAGGTCTTATTGAAGAAACACGAAACTTCAATTTTAGGCCTTCTGACCCCTTTGACAAACTTTATTAAGAATACACCTTACATTACACCCGTTGGTTGTTGTTCCGGTATGTTTTAATGGGTCCTACGACGAAAGCGGTAAGATGCGGTAATCGGGGGTTACCCTCTATGCGGTTGCGGGCTGACAGGAACAATGCCCTTGGTGGCACGGATCTGCAGGTACAATGCCCCAGGTGGCACTGATTGGCTGATATAATGCCATTGGTGGCACGGATCAGCAAGTACAATGCCCTTGGTGGCACGGATCTGCAGGTACAATGCCCCTGCTGGCTCTGATCGGCAGGTATAATGCCCTTGGTGGCATGGATCAGCAGGCATAATTCCCCTGATAGCACGGATCTGCAGGTATAATGCCCCTGGCGCACAGTGCGTCGACCAGTGGACAAAAATCAAAAAACTAAATATGCGTTTGAGATCTACAATGCTGTGGAGTCTATCAAAAACATGTTTAGCAACTGTAATTTATTATTTTCAACTGTTGTTTTTTTCTTCTGCATTGATTAGCGGGATTTTTATATGCAGAAAAAGAACTTTTATTTTTTTTCTTAGTTTTGATTTCGATTTTCGCATGCAACTATTGATCTCGTTCAAGAAAGTGTTTCTAGTTATAAATTTTTTTTCTCTTGAATATTAATTATGGATATATTAAGAGGTGATACAAACGTTTTTTGGTTTATTTTTATGTGATATTACTTTTATAATTAATTTAATTAAAAGTGCTATTTTTTGAGGCACATAAATTTAAATAAGTTGATTTTTAAAAAAAAATATATCAAAGTATATCTGAATTTTAAGTCTTTTTGTTATCCCCTGCTATTATTTTATTTAAAAACAAAGAGTTCCATTGCTAATTTTTGCAAGTTTTCGAAATATTTCGTTTTTTGTAGGACAAGTGCAAGTCATAATAAATGAAGTTATTTATGAAAAATGGTTTCTTTCGATAAAAAATCGATAATTAAGGATGTCTTAATTTTTGTTTTAGCTTATTAAAATATAAATAACTGTCCATTTAAAATAAAAAGTGATTTTGAATCGAAAATTAAATATTCGACTTAAGCTTAGAACGAGAATGTTCAAAGACCCATAGTCTTTCAGATAAGCCCTACGAGGCTTGACTTAAAAATAATTTTACACTTCCCGATAGCATTTAACATAATTTTCTTACTGTACCGCCTTTTTATGGACCAGAAACTTCATTTTTAGACGCGCCAAAAAAGACGGAAAAAGAAGAGTTGCGAATCTTTCAACTCCAAACTGAAGAAATGAGGTTTCCTTTTTCATTTTTGGCGTCAATTTTTTTGTTTTTTAAAGATGTTACCAAAAATATCACAAATCTGTCTGTATCCCATATCCCTGTTTCCAAAATATTCATATTAACATCCAAGCGGTTCATAAGAAATAAACAATTTTAAAAGTGGGCGTGGCAGTGGGCGGATTGAGTCCATATTTTTTTGTATTAATAACCTTATCTAGAAAATTAAACTCCTTAAATTTCATTCAATTCCTGCCAGTCGTTCTCAAGATATCAAATGATATTCAAAAATGGGCGTGGCAGGGGGCGTAAATATTACCTGAAATTTCGTAAAACTTATTATTTAATTAATTAGCAACAATTATTTTGGCGAAATTTAACAAATTTTTGTAAAATTGAATTTTGTCCACCATCTCCATACAATCGACGCACTGTGTGGCGGCTCGAATCGGCAGGTACGAGGCCCCTGGTGGCATTCAATACGGAAAGCCCTAACCGTGGATCAGCAGGTACCAAAGCCCCTGGTGGCAATTAATACTGATGGCCGCAGCACTAATGGATCAGTAGGTACCAAAGACCCTGGTGGTAATCAAAAACGGACTAGAACTTCAATATCGAAACCCCTTACCGCTGAGTGGGGGGAAGTTTCAATTATGAAATGTTCGGACCTTTTCAGACTAAATCTTTGACCAATATTACTAGCTGATGCGATAGTATCATTCGGTAGTAGTAGTAGAGTCGATTTTAGTACTATCGTACTAATCCACTTATAATTTTATCCTAAGGGAGTGAGTGTGAATTGAATAAACGAAGTTTAATTCTGTATGGAAAAGTATGAAAAAGGCACGTGACTTCGTTACAAGCATTCCACATTCGCATAGTAGTACAAGGCAAGGAATCTCTATACTGACAGCACTGCATAAGCTGAACCAATAGTTGGCCTGCATTGTCTAGATTCTCACCTAGATTCTTACAGCCTAGCCCACCGAAAAATGTGAACCTCTTCTAACTGATAATTTTCAACTTAACTTTCTGGAAAGCTAGTTTCAGAACTTTAATATCTGGTGAGTCAGAAACTCTTAAGGAATTTCTTGAAAAATTGCGATCACTTCAACGCCGATCACTGTAATGATCGTGTTAAGCAATTCTCATAAATCCAAACATGACCATAGCCATGTAATTAATTTTAATCGAACTGATCGCTAAGCGATTTAATCGCGTGCCACTGATCGCCCCCAAAGTGTTGTTACAGAAAATTGAATGTGCTTGAAGCTTGAACGATCACTACCGCCGCCGCACTGCCGTTCAAACCAACGAATCCCCCTAATCATACCAAACTGATGAATTCATTCAATGAATCGATCCGTGACCACAGTTGCAGTTAGTAGACAGATGATGACTTGCGGCAGGGGGAATATGTGGTGGATTAGATGAAATCATCATAATTATCGTTAAATGATGACTTATGTTGCAGTGTGATGGACGGACACTCGCACATGAACATGATCAGCTCGGTTCGGTTGCATTGCAATGTTGATTGCCCTGACGGCAAGTGAATGCAATTAACTTATCCGCAACTAGACAGAGCTACATTTTAAAATAGTTAACAATATTTGCATTTTAGCGTTAAATTCGAGAGATTGTGTATGGCGATGCTGATGCGCTAGTTAGTCACGTTATTTGCAGCTGTCATTTGAATGCAGACATTTCGCAAGTTGCGTGACATTCACAAAGAGAAATAAATCGATAGCGACGCAAAAAGTTTATAATAAATGACGTTGGTATTTTAATTTGAAGTTTGCTTGCGAGGTTTATCAGTTTGGTATTTTTTTTGGATAAAGTGTCCACCAAATGTCGTCTTTTGACACTTACTCACCACTTGAACTTATCTGTCAATGTCATTTAGATTAAGCTATCAATTCAAAAATCTAACAGTTTTTGTCGGACACAGCCCCCACTCATCTGTCAAATAAATGAGGTTGAAGAATCAATTCAATTCTAATCAATCAGGTGAGTGAAGTGTGATGTCCCTCGAATTTGAACTAACGGTGCTGAGGTGTTTGACATTTCAACTTCCATATATCAAAAGAAAAAGAGAGTGGAGAGTTGTTATGTGATATCATTGCGTGTGGACGATGTGTTGATAAATTGGTATTTGATTGGAGATTCTAAGCAACATAAGTGAAAGATTCTTAATTTGGTTCGAGGTGTGAATAAATTTGGGTTTAAAGAGTGGAGTTTCTCAATGCCTCTCCATTGAGAAGTGATTGATTCGTTTATTTCAAAATAACAAAACAGATGGGATGGACAATTCTTTCGCATTATTACCGCTGTTATTCAATTGCCTTCGTAATAAAATTGATCTAAATTTAATGGCAACAACAGTCTATTAGATTTCGAGGTCGATGAAATAATCATCACAGCCATAACAATTATAATCAAAAGGAAATCAATTATTGAGTCATTTTGTTCGGAGTTTAAGGGAAAACGGGGTAAAATGGTACAAACGTCCCCCCATGAAGTCTAAGTCTTTCTCTCAAAACGATCGGAAGTTGTCTCGTTTATGTGTGTCTCTACTTCGTGTTAGAAGTATGATAATATCATTTTCGAACATCAAATTTTATTCTCTCTTCTTCAAAAATGCCAATTCACACCATTCTCCCTTACTTATTACAAAATAAATGTTCAAAAATGATTCAACACAAGAAGCCAAACACCTCCCAGAATGAACAATTTGTGGTGAGTTAGTTCCTAAATCATTATCGATCAAGAGACCACCAACAATGCTTTCGTCTTCAAGAGCGCCCTCTGGCGATATTTCGTCGTCGGAACTTCAATAATTCATAGTGCCAATTTCAAATTACTGTCTTATGAGAGAATAGCAACTACTGTTACTTTCCCTCTGCTCCAATTTGAATTCCTAATGACTTTGGCATGCGCAACATAAAAATTCATTGAAACGTTGCATGTTCGAAAACTAAATCGACTTAAAATGACAAAACGATTGATCTCGTGTGGAACTGTCAGATTTCGATTAAACATTGAAATTATGACTTATGAAACCAAAATGGGTGGTGGATAACATTAAATTGCTTTAAAGTCATGATCGTTGATTGTTGCAATTAAATTGAATGCAAAAATGTAAATTAGCAAAATATTGAATTGAAAATTGAATAAATTAAAAATTTAACATTTGCATTCGAAGATGGCGTGTTGGAGTTATGTGCAAGCGTAGTTTAATGAACGATGAGTTTGTGGCGTTTAATGGGGAGATTATGGTCGAGAGATAACTTCTTTGATATTTAAGAGTAAAGAAAGGCGGGGATCGGTTTTGAATATTGTGTAACTAGGAGTACTTTCACTGAAATTCATTGAAATTAGTCGAGCTTTTTCGGGATCAACAAACTCGTATTGCAGTTGAAGCCCCATTTGCAATTTATGTCGGTAACCTTATGACATACACACCAATTCAGTTGTTTACCCATTTAACTTTTCTGCTTTTTTTAACAAACTGTCAAACGTCAATTTACGTTCCCGTTACTTTAAGGTCGTTTAACCTGTCACCAGCCCAAAAATTCGAAATTCGAACATAAAACCTTCAAATCATGTGCGTCCCACTTAACTGTCAAACATGATCGCATTCGCATTGTTGACCAAAAAAAGAGAAAAACACAAAAACGCATAATCTACCCACAGGATGCTAAGGCTAACCCAGTTTATTTGCAAACAAAAAACCCACAACCCACAACACAACAAAAAAGTAAACAAATTCTTCGAAATTATGCTGAATTAGCAATT
Organism: Sphaerophoria taeniata; assembly: GCA_943590905.1. Lineage (NCBI taxonomy): Eukaryota > Metazoa > Arthropoda > Insecta > Diptera > Syrphidae > Sphaerophoria > Sphaerophoria taeniata. The sequence goes on from OX016540.1 coordinate 5,685,485, forward strand.
CAGCTCGTGTGCACCGGCAAATCGGCTTTTTTACGAATGACCGCATGCAAACATTTTTCGCATAACAAATTTTGGTTTAATTTTTTGACAATTGAATGATGTCATGAGACCATGAGAGTTAATGCGGTTTCAATTCTCTCGGTCTGTGGGTCTGTTTTTGTTCTTGAAAATCCAACTTCTTCGACATTAAGTCACTTTTCAAATAATTTTACTGTTCGAATTCTTTATATTCTTTCTTTTTTTGAGCAGACATTATCGGCTTAAGGCTGCAGTTACATCTCCGCTGACCACAAACCGAACCAAAAGAAGAACTCTGACATGCATGAATTACAGAAGTTCTTAATTTAATCGGTTCTCTCGGCACGAATTTGATTGAAAAAGAAAAATGAAACAAAAAGCATATGTAACGGTACTTAATTCTTGACTCTTATTCTTTGACAGAAACTCGTACGATTGCCCAAACGTCAAGTTCCACGAATAAACACAAGTGTAGGTAATTACAGAGCAAGCAACATATTGAGAGGTTTGGCCATGATCAATCATCATTCAATTCAGTTCAGTAAAGTCCGCCAGATATAATTTTATCTTGATCATATTTTTGATGTGTATATGGATCGGTGCAATTCTGACAGATGGAGCGAGATAGAATGAGAGATCGAGTGATATGTCCGGCGCGGCACGTTTGTTTAATTCAATTCAATTGAATTTAAGTGCACAGACTTTTTTTTCGTGGATTGAGAATTTTCTGACACGTGTTCAGACAGTTGTTTTATGGCTTTGTTTGTTTTTTTTTTTTAAATAAAAAAAAATGTATGGTTGAACGTTGCAGTTACACCCTGATATGGGGTACTGGAAAGCAATCTCCAAAGTTATTTCAGAGTAAATGTACTGTAATATGCTGGAGGGGTTATGGTGTCTTATTTTTCGACACTTGCTATAATTAAATTTTCAAACTGACTGATGTTGAAGCAATCGCCTTACCTATAGGTTAGGTTAGGTGATAAGGGGTGTGCACAGCGTGAAACTGTTGCATAGACGGGGGCCTACTGGTCTATTGTGATCCCCTATTAAAAATAAAAGTTAGCATCGATGCTCTTCAAAATTGACGATTAAGGTAGACTGGCTCGTTAACGAACCAGCCTGTGCTATCTATAAATTTCCTCATGTTTGCCATTGAGACCTATGCTGGATCATCCAGTTCCCCAACAAACCTGTTCCCAAAATGACGGAGTCAGTTAGTTTGGAGGTTCGGACAGTCACAGAGCAGGTGTTGAATGGTTTCTTTTTCCTCCTCATCCTGACAGCTCCTACAGAAACCAGGTGCAAATGCCCCTATCTTGTTGGCCATCGTGCCAATGGACCAATGACCAGTTAGTACACCTATCATGATTCTAATGTTATTGATTTACTCTTTTGATTTAAAGTCTATCTTCCTCTTGAGTACCCCAATCGGGACGAGTGGTCCCCTAACTGAATGGTCGCTATTACTTGTATCTGCTTCTGACCCTTTCCTGGCAAGTTCATCTACTATTTCGTTCCCTTTTATATTGCTATGTCCAGGAACCCAGCAGAGCTTAACCTGGTTAGTGTGGCAGATTCTATTTAATTCCTTCCTATAGTTCAAAACTGCCTTTGATCTTATAGTCTCACTGGCTAAGGCCTTGATAGCAGCCTGGCTGTCCGAGGAGCCAATTCAGCTGCTTTTTCAATGGCAAAGATCTCGGCCTGAAAGACACTACAGTCAGCTGGGAGTTTATACGACTCTCTGATGTTGAGAGATTGGCAAAACACTCCATCACCTGTTCCTGATCCCATTTTTGTACCGTCAGTGTAGAAAGGGATACCCTGTTTACTTATAAGTGAACTAGGATCCCAACCCTGTCTTTCTGGTATGCAAATAGAAAATTTCCTATCGAAATCTAGTAAAGGGGGAATGTAATAGGTGGATTCCATTAGTCCTGGAATCGTGCCCATAAGTGCTCTGCTTCCAAAAACTCAGTTCTTTTAAACGAATTGTAGTTTTGGCTCCCGTGCACCTAATGAACTCATCCAGAACCGGGAGATCTAAGATCATTTCCAACCCAGCTTGTGGTGTGGATCGCTGCGCCCCTGTTATTCCTATACAGGCTAGTCTCTGTACCTTATTCAGGTTCTTGAGACAGCTTGATTTTTCCACCGCTTATAGTCAAGGATTACTCCTAGAAATTTAACTTCCTAAGAAAGATTTAGAGGGATAGCATTTAGTTTAGGAGGGTTGAAGCCCCCCAGTTTCCGTTTCTTCGTGAACAAAACTAGTTCTGTCTTGGTGGGGTTGACCTCAAGACCGTTCTTAGTTGCCCAAGAAGATAAATCCTTTAATGCGTTTTCCATAATGTTTTCGATGATGGTAAGGAACTTGTCTGATACCAAATCCACTATGTCATCTGCATATGCTTCAATTTTTATGCCCTGAACTTTAAACATTGTGAGAATTTTGTTGACTACGAGGATCCAGAGCAGGGGTGAGATGATCCCTCCCTGTGGTGTGCCTCTAGTCTAGTAACTGTTTTCTCAATAGTGCTAACTCCCATTTGAGAGTTGATAATTCTGCCATTTAACATGATGAAGATCCAATCGACAATGACAGACTCAACTCCAACTTCAACTAAGGCAGTATTGATTGATTCCATTCTTACGTTATTAAACGGACCCTCGATATCAAGAAATGCTGACAGGGTATATTCTTTTTGTTCGAGGCTTTTCTCAATATGTGAAACTACCTCATGCAGAGCAGTCTCCACTGATTTACCCTCAAGGTAGGCGTGTTGGTACTTGCACAAATTGTTTTCGTTGAGAAGTTCTCTAACATGCAGATCAATTATTCTTTCTAGTGTCTTAAGGAGAAACGAAGAGAGACTTATTGGTATATAATCCTGAGCGGTCAAGTGAGTCGGTTTCCCGGCTTTTGGGATAAAGACTACCTTGGCCTTCTTCCAACTATTAGGGACGTATCTAAGCTTGATACAACTTATGAAGATTACCCTAAACCAAGGAGTTATTGCTTTGAGAGCATTTTGAAGAAGAGCCGGAAATATCTCGTCTGGTCCAGCTGATTTATAGGATTTGAACGAGTTTATTGCCCAGATAATCTTCTGCTCTGATATAACCTGTTTTGGTTCTGAATTTGATTCCGTGTGAGTAAAATCCAGCGTGCCTTACCTATAGTTAATCATTACACTTACGATCACCCAAATTTGAGTTTTCATAACAATTAAAGTACCAACTGTCATGGACTCGCTCTCGCCAATTTTGTTTGCAAAACCCAAAAGAAAATCTGCACAGGGCAACAACACTTGATTTATTAGCCTTGAATTAAAATTTAAAAGTGAGAAATTATTGCTTTCCTAGAAGTCTATGAAAATTCAACTATTCTGCGCTAGTTTGTTGGCATTAAACCATCCTAATGGCTTTCTGCTACAATGTTACAGAAGTCCACTTTTATAGACTCCATTATCTTCCTTAACGACCGCGAAAGAGAGTATATTCTCAATTTTAACGACATCAAAGACCGAAAAACCAGTTAACGGCCTTGTTTTGTAACGATAGCACAAACATAAACAACAATGTTGCAAAAAGTAACCACCTCAATCAACAATGTTGCTTTTGTTGTTGTTGCCTGCAAGCCTTAAAAGAATTAGAAGTCTAATAGGCTGTGACATTTCTGCCTTATGCCCGATAATTTTCAATAAACTAAATTTGACATTTACCCAAAGTGAAACGAGTCAAGATATTTTCTGACAGTTAATTTAAGGTATCGTCGGAGTTATTGTGACTTTGGAAATAAAAAATGAAAAATAATTAACACAGGATCATGCAGGGCATCCTGACCAAGGCACATCCACAAAAAAAAAAAAATCATCTACAAGTTCAATTTATGACTTGCGATAAAGTATTCATTTTGAGATGAGAAAAATTCCTCCACACAAAACCACAAGGTGTCCTTCTTACCTCTTCAGTTTCTCTGGGTTCTAGTTGGTTTTTCTTTTTTTCTGGATGAATTTAGAGAGCCTGTTTATCTCTGTTGTAGCCTTTCTGACCACAGAGTGGAATGTGTGTTGTGTTTTTCTTTTTCTTTACCTTCATGTGGCCACAAGATAAGAACCAAAGTAAATAAGGTATTAACTTGCCCTTACCACCATCACCAGTTCAGTAGTTATCGCTTGTTTCTTTGGCTATGCTTGCTGAAGGTCATTGCTAATTCATGTAAGCGGTGTTTGTGGTGGTATATAAGGACTCTTTCTGGGTTTGATGAATAACCTCATAGAGCTTGAAAAAAAGATCATTTAAATTTTCTATCAAATCAGACTTTTGAGATGGCGAAATGCTTTTTAGACCAGTTTATACCAAATGTTGAAAGCAAATTCAAGTATTTTCGTGCCTCTTTTTATTATTGACAGATCTTGCGAGTCAAACCCATACTAAAATAATTTTTTCAGATAAATTTGAACATTTTAGACCAGTTATTTATACCATTTAGGAGGACCCCTGTCAATTTGTAGAATACTGGTCGACTTTTTGTTAGCTTTGTATTGACACAGCTCCATTAAAAAATGCAATGAAAATTTTGTGATTGGTATAAACTGGTATAATGATTTCTTTAAGGTTTTTTAAAACCGTTTTTCTAATGGTCTGAATTTCTGTTCAATAACAAGCTGTTTCATCTCCTTATTTAATTGAAAATAGACACATAAGAAGTTTTAGACTAGTTTATACCATTCATTTAGAATACTTTTTGCTCTCTATTCCTCGACGTAATACCTCAATAAATCAAGACTGTATTCTTAAAGGTCTGTTGAAGAAGTCATCCAGAATGGTTCTTTTTTATTTTCTGAATGGTATAAACTGGTCTTAAACATACATTTTGACGTGTTTTACTAAAAACTCATTCTAAACGTTAGGCTTTAACTGACTTATCGTAAACAAGTTGATTTTTTCCTGTAATTAATATTTAAAACGTATTTGGATTGGTATAAACTGGTCTAAAATACTTTTAAGGCTCAAAAGTGACCCAAATAACACTAGAAAAAAGTTGTTTAGATTAAAAAACAATTTGCAAAGCCGTAGAGGACCTTAAAAATCATGTAAATGAGAAAAAAAGGGTAAAACCTCTCAAACCCACATCCCAGCTTAAAGAACATGTAATTGAAGATTACCAAAGAATTTTTATGTCTCCAACGCAAGAATCTAAGAGATGTGTCTGCCTGCAGGCGTGACTGTTACAGGTTTTTCCTTTTCTTTCTCTTTATAGTCCCTTCTCCCCTCAACCCACATGATTTGGTGTGCCGGCAACTAAACCACGATGCAAAAGTGTGAAACTCATAACATGTTTCGACAACAGGGCACCAAACAAGCTGCAGGTTCAAAAGGCCAACAATGTGTATCTCCTCATATGGCTAGTCGCGTCGCGCCATCGACCGACGCACGAAGCAATGGTATACTGACAAAAGGTGCACTATGCAGGCGAAGATGCATTCCATTGTCCGTCTCTGAATATAGGTATATTTGTACGAGTCTCGATCTCGATCTCGACTTTGGGCATCCATTGTAATTCTTGTCTAGTTATTCGAATGAAGTTCAGACTCAATTTATGTTGTATTCCTGAGGCGTTCTGAATTTGGACAGATACATTAGGTGAGGGTAAGACCAGAAGTTATCATCAGACTGCTCTTTTGCTAGCTATAGACCTAGGGGTTCTATTTGAGAAGCGAAACAAATGCGTAAACATCCATCAGAAGGGAATGAGGTTTTCGTTCTTTTTTTGCATTGAGGCATCCTCCTGTCCTTGTGGTTAAATGAACTTTTCGCAACAAGATGCGGTGTGTGTCTTGCCCTCTCTCATGATAATGATGCACTTACAATGTTGCGCATGGTCAGAGCCACACCCAAGTCCAGACTCCAGACTCCAGTGCGTTTGGGTGTAATTTTTTTCGTCTGCATTTGTTGTCGTCCCACGGAAATTCTTTTCCATGGAACTTGCGATAAAAAATCAAAGTTTATTGGGCGGCTTTGACACGTTGTTGGTTGGCTGGTGGCTGTTCGGTCGATTCGAGACATCTCCAGACATATTGGCTGTGTTCGAGTTTGACTTTTTTGGGTGTTCATGTCAGCCAGCCAGTGGGTCAGAAGTTTTGTTTCTTGTTGGTCCAAAGAAGAAGTTACTGAGAAAGTAATTAATGTCGAACATATATTTCAAAGTGAAAGGGAAACTTTTTGGGGTTTAAACCTTTAAACGGTTAACAATTGCGTTCTTGTAGTTTGCTGGTGCAGTTTTGTTGATTTGTCAGTTAAAATTTATTAACACCAGCAGGGGCCTTAATGCGAAATAATTTGTGCAGTAAATTGGATTTCTGTCAATTTTACTTTAAATGACATATGTTGCGTTGGACATGAGTGTGTGGGCATATAAATGAACGGACATAAAATGAAATTGAAATTTTTGTTTTGTGGTGTTACATGACTTGTCGGAAAGGGATATACGACTTGCAATAACGAAATTGGAACTTTATTTTTAGAACATAAAGCGAAATCGATGGTTTCGTTTGAGACTTATTACGAAAGAAGGAAATTGACTGCACAACGATTACAGCTTCGTTCTTGTCAAAACAACCGGATTCAAGAAAACAAAACCATGGTTCCTGGATCAGGACGATCAGTCGAAGTAGGAGAGAGGCCGAAGCCTTGATGGAGTGTTGGAGATTAATCTGCACTAACTGCATCATTTTGGATACAATCAGGCAGATTAACCTCCACCACAGTCTTGTCTGTATTTTCTGAATCGGAAGAAGAGGCCAACAGTTCATCTTCGTTCAAAAGAGTGTCTACGCAGTCCTCAGTCTCCATTAAGGTATGACTGTTGTCGACTTCAGTAGAAGGTTAAACCGCCGCCGCCGGAGAAGAAAAGGGTACAACGTCAACTACCGGTGGTAGGGATGACGATGTACCAGGCTTCTCGGCCACAGGTTCACCTTCAAGTTGGGGTGGAGGCTCGCTATTTGCAGGTACCTCATCTTTTTTGTAGACCTTTAAGGTGACGGTCTCAAAGCCGTATCTTATGGAGCCTTTAGTTATCGCAAGTGGAGCCAAAGATTCCTTATTGATCACCACAATGGAGCTCCTATAAGGACCCTTTACTTCTTCCATTTTAGCGATCTTCCAATTTTGCGTAGGCAAGGATGGATTGCTGATCTGCATTATCTGGAGGATGTCCTCCATGCAGGAAGGTTCAGCTGGAATCCATGTGCGCCTGTGCGGGCTCTAGCTAGGGATGTCATCCTTAGCAACAACTTCGAGCTTAGCACCTGGCCAGATTTCGCCTAACCTGCTGACAGCAAGCTTATACAGATCGCAGGACCTCTGGTCGCCACAAACGATGAGTTTGACAATTTGACATGCCCTTGATGCAGGCCCGTAGCCAGGATTTCGGTTCGGGGGGGGGGGGGGGCTTGTTCAATTTCGAAGAAGTAATTCTTTATACAAAAATTAAAAAAAAAAAAAACTACATAATGTAAATGTTTTATTTTTGTTTGTATTTTTTTTTTATTTAATTAAATAAATAGTTTGGATTTTTACAGCAATAAACGCCTTGTCTTTTTTTTAGACATAATGTCGATCACTTCATCTGGATCCACATCAATACCTGAGTGGACAGACAGCATTGCAAGTGCGCTTAGTCTTGGATGGCCCATAACGCTTCGGGATACTGTTTTGATCCTTTTCATCGTTGAAAAGGTTCTTTCAACGATAGCTGTTGTAACTGGTAGTGTGGCCAAAATTGTAAGCAAGTAGCTTATGCTCCTGAAGTAGGTCTTGTCACATATATCTAGCAGTTTCAGAACATCCGAAGAGGGATCCTTACTTACTTTACTTACTTACTTAAGGTGGCGCTACAGTCCGGGGTGGACTTGGGCCTCAACCAACAAACCTCTCCAGCCAGCTCAGTCCCTAGCTCGCTGTCTCCAGTTTCGCACGCCGAGTTGGTTGAGGTCGTTGAGGTTGCGCGCGCCACCTGAGCCTTGGTCTTCCTCTACTGCGTCTTCCCTCTGGGGTGGATTCGAAGACCTTACGGGCCGGAGTATTGGTGTCCATCCTCTCCACGTGACCGAGCCATCTAAATCTTTGGACCTTCACTCTTTTAGCTAAGTCAGTGTCGCTGTACAGCCCGTACAGTTCGTCGTTAAATCTTCTCCTCCATTCACCGTTTATGCAGACAGGACCATAGATCTTACGTAGAATCTTTCTCTCAAAACGGCCAAGTGCGTTCTCATCCGTTTTTGACAAGGTCCATGCACCATATAGCAGGACGGGGATGATGAGGGTCTTATAGAGCGTCACCTTAGTTTTTCGGGAGACGGCTTTTCTACTCAATTGCTTTTTTAGCCCGAAGAAACAGCGATTAGCAAGAGTTATTCTTCGTCTGATCTCGGCGCTGATGTCGTTGTCCGTATTGATAGCGGAGCCAAGGTATACAAAGTCCCTAGCTACCTCGAAATTATATGCGTCTATCGAGACGTTTTGTCCAAATAAAACCTACAAAATTTTCCCGAAGCATACTTTTCGTGGGCTCTGTACAGCAGTCAACATATCGGACACATATTGAAAGTTGCTCAGTGCCAGAAACATCCATTGTTTCATCAGCCAGAATGCTAAAACAACTCGATCTTATAACCCGGTTAGATATTTTTCTGGTGACAATATCAGAGCATATATCCAAGATTTCGTTTTGGATATCTGGGCTTATATAGGTTGCATTTTTTGAACTGGTTACGATGTGGTTACATAAGTAGTGAGGAACTAATAAGAGAATATAAAAACTTTTGTTCAAATATTTTTTTAAAAATCATTTCGGGAGGGGCTTGAGCCCCTCTAGCCCCCCCTCTGGCTACGTGCCTGCCTTGATGCCAACCTCCATCGCTTATGGAGGGAGGTGAACCCGGAAATTCTCTCATGAGGCTTAAAAAGCCAGCTGAGAGTTTCAGCTTCATCATCTGCCACCGATCAGAAGAAATCGTGCCATCCATATCGCTCCTGTCGATAACGGCAACAACCATCTTACCTTTTGCCACATCGCTATATGGCATCCTAACAGTGGGAGCAGGATTGAGGGGAGTGCTGGTGTTTTGCACACAAGGCCGTTTTGGTGTCGAAGTGGCCCCCTCCAGAGACCGTTCACGTTTTGACGTTGAGTCACTCGTCCTGGGTGTTGATAGGACGTTTTGGGCCCATCTAAGTCGGGCATCAAGCTTCGAGGTCCCTCCAGCATCCAGTGATGCACTAGATGTCTTCAGGATTCTCGCAGCCTTGCGCCTTTTGTTATAGATGGCCTTAGACGGTCTTAACTGCTTGTCTATTTGCGTGGCGGGAGGTTTAGTCCCTGAAGCAGTGGAACCGTTATTCACAACCACGCCTCTGCCCGAATTAGGTATTACTACCTGCCTACTCTCGCTGCAACTTGCAACAGAAGAGGGATCATGTGTAATCAGAACCACCTCTTTTGTGCCCGCCGCAGGAGGAACGGCAGACAGCCTTGGAGCCGTACTGCCGCCCGGTTTTAAAAGAGTACCGGTCTCAATTTTGTTTTGTTTTTGTTTTTTGTTTGTTTTCTCCATCTAAAATCCCACGAGTTGCGAAGAAAGGGAGGTCCGTCTGCACAGAGATTCGCATGTACAGATAAGGCTGGTTAATCCAGAGGTCGCCAGGTATCCGGATACTCCGTTAGAGACTGAGCTATTTTTAAATTGGGCCCTCAGCCAGGCTGATCATCGGCACGGGTCGTGTAACACCTTAGATCCAGCCAAAATTGGGAAGTGATGATTTAGGAAGGAAGAGGTGGGGGTGAGGAGTCAGACAATGTTTACATCGTACTGACAGGAAGGAATAGGATAAGGAACTGTAGACAGCGTTAGCCGTGCTACAGAGAGATGGGAAGGAAACGACAGACAGTCTTGAGACCGTTCTGAAGTATAAGGATTGGGAAGGTTAAACAGCTTTTTCGCCGTACCAACGTGGGAGAGGTGGGAGCGGAGTTGGTGACATAGGCTAGCTTTTGCGCCATACCTTTGTTGGAGTGGAAAAGGATTAGGGAGGGGTAGAGGGATATGGGTCACCCTTTAGTTTCAGGACTTATCTGGAGAAAAAATTCTAGAGAATCTTTGACCTTACTCAGCTTCTTCAACTCGACAAGTTCGGCGCCCGGGAAGAAAGTATAGAAGGCATTTAACTAACTTTAACTTTGCTCAAATTTTGAGGAGAGAATCAAGCCAGTGACTAAAGCAACACTTCACACAACAAACCAGGAATTCAAGGAAACGCTGCTGAATAATCATAAAGTTAGACAACGGCACCATTATCTAGCTTGGTGCGGTATTTTCTTGCAAAACAAATGTCAACAAAAATACAGTGAGTGGAAGGTTATTCGTACGAAAGTACGGCGAGTATCAGGTTTATTTTTGAATAATAAAAAAAAAATAGCCATAGTACATTGGGACAGGTGCATGCCTGTGTGGTTCAATTGGTTGAATTTTAAATGGATCCTAGGTAAACAAAATTCTACGTGCTTTAAACTGATATTATGATGACCCCAATGCGCTGCGCAATACTCAAATTCGAAGTTTTAAAGTTTTCATACAAGTTCCAAATGGTTCTATTCGTAGAGACCACTCTCTTGTGTCGATTTTGTTGTCTTCAGCCACTTAAACTAAACCTTTCCTAATCTGAATCTCTTTTGTTTATCCAAGGTCACATTTACAACAACCCAACCTCATTTCACATATTTAACCATTGTTAAACTCATTTTAAACGAAAACAATTCCTAAGTGGGTTCGAAAACAAATTTCAAAAAGTTTCACAAGTTCATTGCGCTCTGGGGCTAAGCACAATCGTTAATAAGAAGAAAAAAATGTACCAATACAATAATTATGTTGTTAAGTTAATGCAAACACAACAATTATTCTCAAATAATTGTTCAAAAATTGTTTAGAAATTATCAATAAATGCTTCGTTTACACCAATTGGTTAGCCTCAACAAAACATACTGGTTGGTTAGTTGTTTGGTTGACTGGAATCCCACCTTCAAGAGTTGATCTCTTAAAACCATTAAACAACCAACTCAACTCGAAGATTAATTCATTTCACTAGACGTTGGACGTCTCTTATGCAATCTAACAAGCCTCAAGTCGGAGCAGCAGCCTCACGCCTTGTGTCAAACTGAATTCTATTCAAAAACGAAAAAAAGAAAAAAACAAATCAAAACCTGAAAGACGAAACAAATTTGAAATATTTTTCCCGTTTCGAGTCCGAGGAGACATGGTTGTTGGTGGTCGCATGTGAGAATGGGTGGTTCAACACAGGCGAGACGTGTCTAGGTGCTCCATTGTGTGGTTGGGTTACTCGAAACACGTTTTTTGTCTTCAAACATGTATGGCACTCTTAAGCACACAGTAACGCCCACCTTAATTGTTGTGCACCCTGCATGTGATGCCATACATTAAATTAATCATTCGTTACGGTCCGAGTTAAGTGCGTTCACAAAAATGTTGATTTTATTTTTTGCTTTGAATTTTTCAAACCTCATAGGAATTGAAAAAACAACAGAGTCACACTGTAGTCAAGCAACATTTAAAAGGTAATTATAGACAATGGGTGAGTTAACTAGTGTAACTGTTGATATAATCGGTGGTTGAATTTTAATGATATTTCCCAGTTCCCACCTTTGGACTTTTACTTGTTGGATTTTTGTCAATTTTGAGAGTAATGGGAAGTATTTTGAAAACTACAACAAAACTTGAATGAATGGTATTTGAAGAGCTATTGACATTCCTCAGATCAGAATGCGAAGAAGGAATTCGCTTTGACAGATCTGTCCAACTGACATTTGAATTTTGGGAATAAACTGCCTTGTTCTTATCGAATGTAGAAGTACCTACTTCATTATACAGAGTAAATCGATATCAATAAATCGATTTTTTTAGTTCGATAACAAGTTCTCTGTCTTCTTGGGCAACTAAGAACGGTCTCGGGATCAACCCCACCAAGACAGACCTAGTTTTGTTCACGATGAAACGGAAACTGGAGGGCTTCAACCCTCCTAAACTAAATGGTATTCCTCTAAAACTTTCTAAGGAAGCTAAATTTCTAGGAGTAATTTTTGACTCCAAGCTTACATTGAAGCGTAATACTGAGGAAAGAATGAAAAAAGCACTATGTGCATTCTACACATGCAAAAAGACCTTCGGTGTACGTTGGGGTATGCGACCGCAAGTCATCCAATGTATGCACACAGCCATTGTCAGACCCATTCTTATCTATGGCTCCATTGTATGGTGGAGAGCGGTGGAAAAATCAAGCTATCTCAAGAACCTGAATAAGGTACAGAGACTAGCCTGTGTAGGAATAACAGGGGCGCAGAGATCCACACCACAAGCTGGGTTGGAAATGATCTTGGATCTCCCGGCCGTGGATGAGTTCATAAGGTGCACGGCAGCCAAAACTGCAATTCGTTTAAAAGATCTGAGTTTTTGGAAGCACAGCACTTATGGGCACGGGTCAATCTTACAAAAAATATGACACGATTCCAGGACTGATTTAGACAACCGATTACATTCCCTCTTTACTAGATTTCGATATGAATTTTTCTATTGTCATACCAGAAAGACAAGGTTGGGAATTGGGATCCTAATTCACTTATAAGTAAACAGGGTATCCCTTTCTACACTTACGGTTCAAAAATGGAATCAAGAACAGGTGCTGGAGTGTTTTGCCAATCTCCCACCTGACTGTAGTGTCTTTCAGGCCGAGATCTTTGCCATGGAACATCATGAAAAGCTAAGCTCATCGGAGATTACTTTTTTCGTGGACAGCCAGGCTGCTATCAAAGCCTTAGCCAGTGAGGCCATAAGATCAAAGGCAGTTTTGAACTGTAGGAAGGAATTAAATAGAATCTGCCACACCAACCTGGAAGCTCTGCTGGGTTCCTGGACAAAGCAATATAGAAGGGAACGAAATAGTAGATGAACTAGCCAGGGTCAGTAGCAGATACAAGTAGTAGCGACCATTCAGTTAGGGGACACCTCGTCGCGATTGGGGTACTCAACAGGAAGATAGACCTTAAATGGAAAGAGAAAATCAATAACTCCTTGAAATCCAGGGACGATTGCGGAATCTCTAGAATTTTATGGCCTAAAACAAACGAAAAGGAAACTCGGTATATTCTATCGCTGAGTAAAAGGAACATTAAAATCCTCATAGGTGTACTAACGGGTAATTGCGCCATTGGCACAATGGCTAACAAGATAGGGGCATTTGCACCCGATTTCTGTAGGAGCTGTCAGGATGAGGAATAAATAGAAACCATTTAACACCTGCTCTGTGACTGTCCCAACCTCCAAACTAACCAACTCCGTCATTTCGGGAACAGGTTTGTTGGGGAACTGGATGATCTACCATAGGTCTCAATGGCAAACATGAGGAAATTTATAGATAGCACAGGCTGGTTCGTTAACAAGCCAGTCTACGTTAATCGGCAATTTTGAGGAGCATCGATGCTAACTTTTATTTTTATAGGGGATCACAATGGACCAGTAGGCCCCCGTGTATGCAACAGTTTCACGCTGTGCACAACCCTTATCACCTAACCTAACCTAAGTTCTCTGTCATCGACTGTCTGATTCAACCCTTTTTTACGTGCGTGGCGTCTTAAGTTTATTCCTCTGAAAACTTTTATCATTCGTCAGCAAATGGGTTTAGATTACAAAACTTTAGATTTTCCTTCACTCTCTTTCGGAATGAAATTGCGTCTAAGAACAAATTGCCTAATGACTCCGATTACAATAAAACCCAGCATTGACGCAAAAATTGCATTGCCAGTCAAATTCCTTGTACACAATTATGTCTGTTCCGAAACTACAAAAAGCACTCAACCTCAGCTTTGTCGAAGCTTAAGGGCACATTTAGCAAACTCCAAATTCGTGATTACAAGTTCAAATTACCCTCGCTCAACAATTCAAATCAAAAGCGATCTAATTTCTTGTTTTTGGCTGACATAAGAACACAATTCTCTATTTTTGACGGCTCCCTACTCGAACAAACCAAAACCAGCTCCAAAAAAGCTCAACAAAAATGTTTGTCAAGTTAAGGCAACGTTTACATTCCCCCCATTCACAAAACAGAAAATATCAAATAAAGGAAACTGAAAATATGTTGAAACTGTTCGACACATTTACTTGTAAACAGGTAAAATGCATTTATATACCGCATAAATTACCGTGAACCAGCTCAGGTGATCGCACACATCAAGCGTTTCAGTAGTTTGAACTGGTTGCTTTTTTGTTGTTGGTTTGTTTTTTGTTTGGTATGGCCGGGCGCAGCGTGTAACCAGAAACCACTGTGAATTGGCCACGAATTTGATTAATCATCAGGAACTGTTTGTTTTCACAGTTCAGTCCTGTATGACGATGGCCAACTGGTATTTTTATATTTTTTTTCTGTCCAAATTTGGACATTCAAACAGGAACTTCGCCCTCTTAGCCTAAATTTTCGAGTTTTTTCCTTCTTCTCCTCTTTTTTCTGTTTAACGGGAAATCAACTCTGTCTCGGTAACAGAAGAATGACATTGAAGCGCTTCTTGTTGCACCCAATATCTTTGAACCTGTCACAAATTAAAACGAGTCAGAAAACTGACAGGAAATTATTGTCTCCATCAATCAAAATTATTTTATGTATTGTAAAACGGAAGAGTGCTGTCACTTGTTGGATTGCGGTATTATGTCAAATTAAAGAAGTGCATTGAATTCAATTTGCGAACACTGTGAGTTTTGTTTGTTTGTTTTGGAGTAGACAATTCATGTGGACATTTGGAGTGAGTGGGCTAGATGGAGAGTGCAAGCTGCACTTCAAAGCCCACCAGACTTAAAACGACGACACATTAACTCGCTCGTGGTTGGATTATAAATGAGCTTCTGTCAAAAAAGTGCACAATTCTAAAAGGTTCTGTTTGTACGAATTGATTTCTTTTTTGGGTCACAATCACAAGTCACAACTGATGTTCAATGTTCAAATTGTCATTCTAAACCACAAAAAAAAGCAAAATAAAAACTGAATTTGACAGGGAGTTACGATTGACAGCTAACTACTGCCATTTTGTGAGTAGGTTAAAGTTACGTTCGATTCGAACTAAAGTCGCTCTGTGTGGAAGTACATAGAAGATGACATTTTTGCAGTAGGCTTTTAGTCAAGGCGACTTTTGGTTGTCACACTGAATGACAATTTTAAACTTTGTTCTTTGTTTAACGCGTGCAAAGGAGTAGATTAAATGAGTTTTGAGTGAATCAGTTTAGACAGCATATTTTTTTTCTAGAGTTTTAGAGTAATTTTTATGGGATGAAACAGAATTCTTACCACTTCGTGCAACTGTCAAAAGCGTTGACATCTTACCTGAAATAAAAGAGAAGACAAACATCAAATTTATGGAAATATGACAGTTGAAGGATAAAAGTCGTAGATCAAGAATACTATTTTGTGACAGTTTGGCTGTACTTTGCTTGTAAAATTGGTCTGTACGAACGACCATTAAGGTCTGCTTGAACTTAAATCTCGTTTTTCGCCCGAAGAACTTGTTTAAAAAATAACTTCACCCAAATTAGTTGTAAACCTTTTTTTTTTTTTGTTCCCAACGAGACCCACGATAAATCAAACCATATTACATAAATCTTTCTAAACACTCTTGAACGCTGTCCCCACCTTTGTCTCTTTCCAAATGCCAAAGCCAAAGCCAATGCCGTTCTTAGTTCTCACAAAACCAACATGGTCACTTTTTCACCGGCCAGTAGTCGTCATTCATATCAGCCGTCAGTCGATCCATTTAGTTTGGTTTGCCTGCGTGTGTGGTCTCATTATCCACCTGAACTTGAGCCCTTTCCAGTTTGTGTTTCCCAAGAACTACATTAACACAGAGAAAAAAAAACACCTTCAGCGGCTGTTTGCTTGCATAGCATATCCGTAGTATCAGATATTGTTGCTTTTTTTCTACTTAAATAGGCGAAGAAGTTAGTTCAACCATTCCATCGTTTTCGTTTTGAACTTCATCATCATCGACATGGGTTTTGGTTTTCATTTTGAAACAAGAAATGAATTTTGTTGACTTTGGTCGGGAAAGAGAATCAGTGTTCATACCTTTTGGGACATTATGTTGCAACAAAATATCAATATTACTTAAAAATGTCGGTAAACTTTAAAGGCAAGTGCCCTTCGCGGTCGGTATTGATTCACTTAAAGAAGCAGCACTAATGGAGAAATATTTTGTTTGAGATAGTGACCGATTTTATCAATGAAATAGTCATTTAATGATTAACAAAAACTTTACGACAAACGCACTTGAAATATTTTGATAGTGCATAACAATAACCTTCTAGAAGCGCGAGTATAACGGGCAAATTGTTTGAGGGGAGGAACGTAACTGGCTATTTCTGTAGTGTACTAACCGTAAGGGTAACGATAGAATAGAGAGAGACATAAAACGTTAGTGATCTAACGAATGGAATGACGCAGTGGTGTCTGTTGTCTCTATCACCGATTATTCTTAGGGTTCTTTTTTGAATACCATTCAAGATGCTTTAGTATGTAGCTGGAGCACCAGCCCAGAGATGGGAATTGTACTCAAGATTTGGACGGATAAAGGTCTTATAGATAGCAGCCAGATCAGACGGGGAGAAGAATTTCTTGCACCATCTTACAAAAACCCAAACATTTTGCTGCATTTTTGGCGACATCATATATGTGCCCGTTCCACAAGAGGTGGTCAGTGATGCACATACCGAGAATCTCGAGATGTCGGTCTCATTGGTGCAAGTGAGACTCATGGACAGTGGCAGGGGGGGGTATATCTCGCTTCGACGATACAAGACAGCATTGAGTTTTCGAAGCATTAAACTCTACGCGGTTTTGTATTCCCCATTGTATACTGCTGTTTAAGACAGAGTTCATCATACTTTGCCGTCGCAGAGAATGAGAAAGAGGGTTGGAGACAAAACGGAGCCCTGGTGCACACCAGCATTTATTTTGTGGGTTTCAGACTTGAATCCGTCCAGTACAACTAGTATTGAACGGTTCGAAAGATAGTTTCTAATCCAACGAATTAGGGACTCATCAATACCGAAAGCACGCATTTTTGATAGGAGAGCCTGGTGCCAAAGTCTATCAAATGCCCTTGAAATAACAAGTGCAACAAACCTACTTTCTCCAAAACGATGTAAAGACTTGTTCCACTGTTCAGTGAGACAAACCATCAAATCACCAGTAGACCTGTTGCTACGAAAGCCGTACTGCTGGTCATTAAGAAGCTTTCGGTCTTGGTGATATTTCTTGAGCTGGTAGTTTATCAGTGTTTCCATGACCTTAGAAAGAAGGGACGTAAGTGCAATCGGACAATAATTGGAGGGAGAAGAAGATTCGCTGTTTTTTGGAATTGGCTGGACAAATGCTGTTTTTCGACTGCTCGGAACGAGCCCAGAAGTATAGGATAAATGGAAATGCTTACGCAAGTGTTTTTTTTTCCAACGTGGAAGAACATCTTTTTGCCACAGCACGAGTGCGGGAGAAGGTTTGTTGCATGGAATCATTGACGCGCTCAAGAGCAGGCGGAGTCATGACACTCTCTTTGCAACGAAGAGTTGGCGGCGAACTACCTAGCAAAAAAGTTAGCTTTCGCGAGAGAGCTAACGACTGGAGTGTCATTGTCGACGAAAGTAGGGACCGAGGAAGAAGAAGAATCGTTCCTATTTTTTACAAAAGACCAAAAAAATTTACTGCCAAAAATTAAGGCAAAAAATACTGCAATGTCGTATTTTTTGCCTTAATTTTTGGTCATGTAAGAATCTGGTCTAACGAATATGGGCATTGCAGACCTTCCTGACTTCTTTAAACTGGTTCCAGTTTGCCTCAGTTGGATTGGCTCAAAAACACTGGACAAATTGATGACTTTTCCTTCGGTTTGATGCTTTTAACCCTATTCGGGATAAAAGCTTTCATTCCCAAAATAATCATTTTAGTAATCATATCTGCGCTGGAGCTACGTCGCTATCGAGGAAGCATAGTGACCAGTTAGAGATCTGGAAGATTTGAGCTGACTGTGACGTCATAATGTGTACCTTGAGAAATTTCTTGGTAGGGAAACATCTTTTTCAACGGTTGGTTGTCCATTTCAAATTTTCGACAAAGTTCAAAATATTTCGGTAAAAAGTTTGAGAAAAAGCAGAGTATGACGTCACAAGCAGTGCAGTCGACAGAAGAAAATCAAATTTCACTTTGAGAAATGTCTAACATTAAAGTTGTTGACAAATTGGTCAACCTCAATTGCTCAAAAACTTAGTCAAATTTATTGTAGCCGAAAGGAACGCCATCTACATACTACTTTGCATAATTTTCCATTTCACATCTCACTTTTCCCGAAATATAACCACAAACCAATCACTCAAAATTACTCTTCCAACCAATTTCATTCATTTGAAAAAGCCCCAAAGAACAAAGATGCACCTTTCACTTCAAAATTAAACACTTTTGCTTGAAAATCAAATTAAAAACATTCTAGATCGAATTGAACATAATTGCGTTCGACACTAATTGACACCGAACCGTGTCAATCTGAAAGCCATCGGCAACTTCTCCAGCGGCACGTGGTTAAGTCTGACTTTCCAAAAAAACCAAAATCCATAAGTAGGCCATGGACTATATTCTGGCGACGAAAAATCGTTCCCTCAAAAAAACCTCATATTTCATCTTTCCATTCAAATTTCGAAACAAATTGATTCCAAACCCAAAAAAATAGAATGCAAGTCAGGTGCTATTTGCCTTGCCAGTCAAAGATCCGAAAACAATTAATCACTCAGCTTTTGTGTTCCCAACAAAGATTTTGTATAACAAACAAGTCGATGATCACCTATCGGGGCTTATCCCAGAGTCGCAGTCGGTCGGTTAATGAACTACCCAACGAAATTTGAATTTTTTGTGAAGAACGTAAAAGTGTAAAAACAGAAATTATTAAGCTACGCTAGAATACCAAAGAACAGAACATGTTTAGATACATCTCTCCTTGCGGCGACAAATTCTCAAGACAAAAACCCCACCGGTTATGGATTCTATCTCCCAGATAAATGGTTTGCCTTGTCTCATTTATATTTATGGCATTTTAATTTATCTACGAAAAACCATTCTAGATTTAATTGTGTTCTTTTGTTGTATATCTGTGGAGACTGGCAAGACGGAATGATGAAGATGCGGAGATAGGAGAACGTTTAAACGCTGTTATCTGTTCTAGATAGGCCTGTTTTTGTATTTTGTATAATTATTAGTCTCGTAATCGGGTTCTTGGGTGAGCCCTGTGGGCTTAATTAACCAACCTGCAACACAAATATAGCTTGCTTCGCGTTTCTTCTGACGTTAAGTGACAGTTTATTGAGCTTCGGCGGCAGTGGTGCGGTGAGTTAAATCAAAATCCGGTTTACTGGCAAATAGTTTGGCCTCTTGTGCATTCAATCATCTGAAAAAAGTACATTTATCAGCTTCAGTTATCATTTTTACGAAAGATATCAAATGTCATTTGCGAAGACGTTAAGATTGCCAACTGTGATTGTCATTTGAAGGGTTTTAAGCTTTCAACACATCTGGCAACCATTTCCCTGAATCCAAGCCTACATTTTCATTTAATCACATGAGAGACTATTGAAACGCGATGCCAACGTTTTGCGTGCATAGCCTTGGTTCGGCTTAGTTTACCGCGCCACCAATCCGCGCATTATAATTGCTATTGATTGACATTCTATGAACACGGGATATGTATCGAATTCCGCGTTGGAAATCCGAGACTAATAAACTAATTTGCCATGTTTTTTCCTCCTCCACAATCTCCATGCAAGTTCCGTTCAAGACCAATCGACATCGACATGTGGAGTGTCTTTATTTTTTGCTTCGCTTCTTTGCCTTCGGAAACTGAAACTCCAGCGCCAAATTGGATCACTTTGAGTTTGAATCGGGATCGTATTTCTATAAATAAATTATTCTATGTGCAGTGTGCACCATGTTGCAGCTGGTCGCAGCTCGCGAGACTTGGAATGAAACATTGGTATCGACATATTTTCCACATCCTCCTCCGACTTGCAATTGACATAATATTACACGAGTAATTTTGAGAACAAGTGATAAACTTTGCTTCTTTGCGGTATAAATTTTATTGTTCCTGGAAGGGTTGCCAAAAGACTTATATTTTGATTCCCCATTTTTTTTTTTTTAAATGCCAAATTGGTTTCAAAGTTAGCTTGAACCGATTTGGCATTGCCTTAAAACTTATGATTCCTGTGACGAAGATTTTCGTATATTTATGATTTTTTCAAATTGCCAAAATGACAGATTGATTTCTTGCGACTCATGTATGTGTTTCGCAGATACCTTTTTTTATCGCAGATCTTACTTACTTATTTATGGTGGCGCTACAGTCCAGGTCAGACCAGGTCTTCATCCAACAAGCGTCTCTAGCCAGCTCGGTCCCTAGCTATCTGTCTCCCGTTTCACACGCCAAGTTGGTTCAGATCCTCTACCACCTGTGTGGTCCACCTGAGTCGCGGTCTTCCGTTTCTGCAACGCCTTTCCAGGTTGGATTCAAAGACTCTTCGAACTGGAGCATTATTTTCCATTCGCTCTACATGACCCAACCATCTAAGTCCTTGGACCTTAACTTTTCTGGCTAAGTCAGTGTCGCTGAACAGTTTGAACAGTTCTTGATTGAATCTTCGCCTCCATTTCCCATTCATGCAGACTGGACCAATGATCACTCCAAGAATTTTTCTCTCGAAGCAACCCAAAGCGTTTTCATCCGATGTTGTCATGGTCCATGTCCCTACATCATACATTAGAACCAGGATGATGGGGGTCTTGTACAGTGACACTTTAGTTGCTCGAGAGAGGACTCAATCGTCTTCTAAGTCTGATTGGCAAGAGTGATCCTTCGTTTGTTGCGATGGTGTTATTGTCTGAGTTTATAGCGGACCCTAGGTAGACAAAGTCTTTAACTACCTCGAAGTTCTATGCTAACGTTGGCACCAAGACATCGATATTGGTTGTCCTTTCTTGTTGACAGCATTGCCCTCGTTAACCGCTAGACCCATCTTCCTGACCTCGGTCTCAAGACGGACGAACGCTCCACTGATATCACGCTGTGTTCTTCCAATTATGTGAATATCGTCTGCGTATCCTAGTAGATGGACAGACTTTTGAAAGATTGTGCCTCTGGTGTTGACGTTGGAGTTTTGCACAATCACAAACTATATGCTGACGCATGCTCCTAACCAAATTATCTCCAGCTGCTTTGTACAGTTCGGCGGCTAGGCCGTCTGCTCCAGCGACTTTGTTCGTCTTGAGTTTAGATATCACTATCTTCACTTCGTCAATGTCAGGTGGGTGGAATTGGTGGTCTGATCCACCCAAATTAAATGGAAAAGTGGTCTTGCCATATCCTCAGCACTGACTATGGTTCCAATACGATGTTCCCATGATGGTCTCTACAGGCTTCGGTTCGGGGTGTATAATCCCTGGTAGTTTGTTTTACCTTTTTGTTAAACTTTTGAACCTCGTTCCTTTTGTGACATCCCTCTATCTCCTCAGTCGCGCTCTTCTCATGTTCCCTTTTTTTTCTTTCTGCGAAGTTTGTGCTCCTTTCTCCACATGTGCTCGTAGAGCTCGCGAGCGGCTCGAGTTCTTCCTATTTATTCTCAGATGACGCGATTTGTTAAACTTATGAAAATGACTCAATGGCAACACTCATCCTTTTTCTCTCCTTCTAGTTTTAGCTTCAACATCCGTATCCGTTCTCTAGCCTCGACTCGATTGATCCTACAAACGAGCGTATGTCATCTTGATACACAAATGTTTGCCAATAAACTCAAGACCGCGCAACAAAGTCCCAGCCAAGTCAAAATTACACCGCTTGTTGTACACATAACTTTGCCAATTGTACTCGCAACACATGTGGTGTCCAGATGATGTTGGTAGCGTGTTGGCAGCCCATTGATGTGATGATACGTGATAAGTTTCCTCGCAATGGAATTTGCATTTGTTTTGCTTTTTTCTCTTTTTGATTTCTTTACTTATGCAAAATGGAGAACAGGGCATATTACTTGATTGCGTTTCTGGTTGCTTGAACACAGATAATTGTTTAAAGTACTTTATGGGTATCTTGAGTGCGCGCCTTCAATTAACATGGATAGAGTAATAAAATCAAATGTTAAATTAGCTCACTTGCCCTGGCTTCAAAATAGAAGTGCGGCGAGCTGGGAGGGATATTTCTAGAACTCACTGCGTTATGGGTTTGGCCACCAACGACGACCGACCGAGACGACTGTGATGATGATGATTGGGAAAAATAATGCAAATTCATTTTTTAACTATGCGTCATTTGGTATGTAGATTTTATTGGCAACAAGTAATTGACTCGTAAATTGATTTTGATATTTTTACTGTCAAAGCAGTTGGTAAATAATGGCAATTGCTTGTTGGAAATGTTTTGAATAAATTATTTTCTATTTTCTGATGGGAAATTAGCAAATTACTTGGTGGGGAAATATCGTTTACAGAGAATGGGTTCTTCGCTCGTCAGCTTGTCTCTAAGTTTCCCTTCTTTTTTGACGAATTCTTGACCTTCAGTTAGAAGAGGAAATGCGTAGAAATCAATTTCTTGTCTCTCCTGCCAAAATTTATCTCAAGAACCAATTATTTTAATGATCCAAAACCAAAAAAGAATTTTAACGTAATCACTTTGGAACACGCAAGCTTCTGTTCCTCGGGCACTTTTACTTTTTCGCTCACAAAGATTTTTGTGAAGAAGACACAAGAAGAAACGTTTGCAAAAGTGTCAAAAGTAAACGAGTTTGAGGTTAAGATTGCCTGATGTTTTAAATGTAATTGACACGCTGACGATTGCCTTTCATTTGTGAAGAGGTCTTTAAACTCCTGAATTGAAAAGTTGTTTGTCTCTGAGCGTGGAGGCAATTTGAACCTGGAAGTGTACTCAAAGTTTTGCCGAATTGAAAAAATTATTAAGGCTGAAACAAAAATACGCTTAAGATTTGTGACTTCGCCTGACGTTTACGTTTCGTGCGTATAGTTACGCAATGTGACTCGAAACGGAAGCTTTTTCTGACAGCTCAACAGCTGTAAAAAAAAAGTACACAAACAAAATTCGTTTATTTGTGGAGGGATGATGATGATGACGGGAGAAATGTCATTCAAAGCAAACTCGAAGCGGGTGCATCGTAACGCAGACGAAGACTAAGCTGTGATGCTTGTTTTCTATGTGTTTTCTGTGAATATGCTAAGTCTGTCCAGGGTGTTCTCGACTAAGCACCTAATGTCGAGTTAAAGTTCCAAATAACTTAGGTCTGTAGTTGCCCGTAGCTTAGTAGTTAGGGGCGTTGGCTGCTAAGCAGAACGTCGTAGGTTCGAGTCCTACTCGCGTCCAAAAAGTTTTTATTTCATCTTTCACGGGCACTGGCTCTTGCGAAGAACTGACAAATCTTCCAAGAGTATCAATCTGTCATGAAAAAGTGCTTCTGAACTCTGCAGTTCGGAATCGACGTTAAATTGTAGGTCCCCTCAATTCTTCACAAGCACTCAGAGAATTGTTGATGAGAGTAGGTAAGCCACTTAGGCCTTGGCTCTTCAAGAGCTGTCGCGCCACTCTCCTGTTCACAACAAAAGCTCTGAAATAAATGGTCGAGCTATTGGTCCTGTTCTAGTATTTTCCAGAGGGGAAGAATAAACGCAATAAACGGTCGAGTCGAGACTCCTGTCAGCGAGCAACAAACTCCACTGAATAAACGCTGGCTTCCGCCCTGTCTTTATTTCACTCAGAGGGAGTGGATCAAAGAATAAACTGAGACTAGCCCACTCAGACTCCTGTTCACAACAAAAGCTGCGAAATAAACGGCCGAGCGGTTGCCCCTGTTCGTTTACCTTCCAGAAGGAAAGAGTAAGCAAAATAAACAATCGAGTCGAAACTCCTGTCAGCGAGCAGCAAAACTCCACTGAATTAACGTTCGGCCAAAGCCCTGTCTTTGATACACTCAGATGGAGTGGATCAAGGAATAAACTGAGTTAAATAAACGGTCGATCTAAAATAGTTACTTCAGAAGGGAAAATACACAAAATAAACGGTCAGCAAATTATCGGATCGGAGAGAAGCCCCGGTCGGTTGAGAATATATTTTGAAGAGATATATTCCCAAGATCCCAAGGCAAAATACAGGTGGTGCCTCCCGGCAAAAATTCAAAAATAAGATGCTAGTTAGCAAACTTCCTTGGCGTTCTCTCTCCCGAAGCGGAGTAAGGACTTATTTTTGTTGACGACAACACTTCCTCTTATACCTTTTTCTGTCGACATTGGGTGTGAATCGTATCACACCCAAGTCATAACCATGTGTTGTCGGCTGTCGCATGTCGCTTCGGTATTTTCGTTTTGTTGCTTCGGTCTTCGGTGTTTACGTAATGTTGTTTTTCATTTTTATGTTCGTTGTTGTTGGCTACTGGTTCTATTTGTTTTGTTTTTCTTTTTTTTCCCAGGGGCGGATCCCCGTAGGTTATTTTTTAAGTGGGCGGTTGGCTTTTTTATGCTTATTGCGGGTCCGCTTTTGAATTTTGTCGAACAAAATAGATTTACTGTAACGATTCGTTATAAAGCTAAAGAGTTTTTGTGTTTTAGCCATAAGGAAACCGCTGTAACCATAGCGTAATGGTTCTGCCCAATAACACAGGCAGGGTAATGCGTCATTAGAAAATCTGAAAAAACCCTCAAAAGCCTCAGATAATGGCGGAAAAGTGTTCCTTCCTAATAAGCCGTTCGAAATCGTCTTAAACTTGTAGGTCTTGTCAATTCTTCGTATGATTCTGGGGTAAGGACACTCTCGTTCTTTTTTGCCATAGATAGAAAATGGAATGTTTTAAAGATCGCAACGCAGATAGAAGAGGAAATGGGCTTTCGAAAATAGAGATAGATAGTTGGTTGCTGGCCAAGATTGTGGGGGTAAATAGAAAGCTTTTGAATCTTTTTAAAAGCATCGAAAACTACCCAAAAGTTGATTCCGAGCCCAGCATCAGTAGGTACTCCTCTGGACTCGTAAAACCAAAAAGTTCACATTTTTCGTCAATACATAAAAAAACAATTCCTGTTTGTTTCGACCTTTTCTTACCTTCAAGATGATGATAAACTACTTTTTCAGATCACACTCCATGCCGGCAAATAAACAAAAAAATACACCAAACAACATAATTCGATGCAAGTCCAAGAAGTTCGATGATTCACCGGATGCGTTCGGCAAATTCTCAATGAGAAAAAAATGCTTCCTTGGACCCTTTTCAAGAGAACCCAAAATATCAAAAAAATCGTTTCTTTTTATCGCCGAACAAACATCTTCCAATCCAAAAAACACTGTCTGATGTCATTCAGTTTTCTCTGATTCTTTGATTTGTTTAACCAACAAACTTGGCTTAAGGCCATCACATCGGCGGATCTCTTGCGATTCTGCAAGGCACCCGCACTACACCAGGAACCACAGTCGAAGGTACCTCGGACCATGCGAAAAGTCAAAAATGTTTCCCCTGAATGGAATTTTAATTCAGTTTCGGTTTTGTTACAGTTTTTTTCTGTTTGTCCAGTTCTTTCTGAACGATTCTTCGCGGGCTTCGTTCCATCAGCACACCGCATCAATCGTATCGAAAACATGCGTACAGCAGAAAGCCAAAAAAGAGTGGTTTATGAAACGATCAAACACGAAAAACCGGTCAACGAAAATAATGAAGTTTTTCTGAATCTTGACTTGAAGTTCTTTACAAGGGTATGCTGATGACGGCAAAGAACGAACGAAAAAAAAATCCAAAAGCAGAGAAAAGACTTCATCCCATTAATTAGATGAATGTTGTTGTTTGAAGCTGTGGAGAGGTTGTTTGGTTTTCATTTGAACAACAGGGTTGCCATCAATTATTGATCATGTTGCAAGTTTTCTTATAGAGTTTAAAATTTCATGATTGTCAGCACATTGGCAACCCTAAATGTTTCACGATCACAGGAGGCAAGTTCAAGGACACGCCAGTAAATCAGTAAATCAGCACCGATAAAGCAGGTATGTTACCAGTGAAGTACACAAAACGGCCCGCATACAAGATCATGCAGAGGTACGGTACCCGTACCAATGGTCGCATGTACCAAATTTTGGGAATTATTTATTTTCGTTTTCAACAAGTTCCAAGACAAAAACAAGAGAGAGATGTTAATAAAGTGAGAAAATAATTCTTTCGACAGTTTGAATGGTTTGTCTAGAGCCGAGTCAATTGGTGGTAATATATTTGGTTTTGAGTTTAATATAATTAACTGAGAAAAAATTATGGTTCTTAAGTATTTCGGAATCTTGTGGAGGTGGAGACGTTTTGGAGAAGCTCACGCATGATATATTATTCCAATTGAATATGTTTGTTGTTTTTGTATGATTAATGAGCAAATTATCAAAACAAAACGATCACGACAATATTAGTGGATTTAAATTTTTGCTGAATGTGCTGAATTGGTGCTGAATTATGTAAGCGCTATTTTTAGAACGAAAAAAGTTTTGCAGAAGTAATTATAAACAAACTAATTGATTAGGTTAGGGGCAAAATGTTGTGTTTGTTGTTCGGTGTGGTGAGAAAAAACGTTTGAAAGTTGTTAGTACTTTGTTTCTTACCGAAATTTATTAAGTGCACAAGAAAGTATCTTAAACATTAACTATTAATACATTCAAGACGAGACAAGCGCCCAGTCCTTATTTGCTAATGTCTGGCCCTCCATCTTCTAGTTCCGGAACCCCAACAAGCCTTTGATGCGAGCGATTTATTGATGCCAGCCTAGCAAGCAATAAGAAAACAAGCTGAAGCTACTTGTAAATGGGTTTGTTTAGTCTTAGTCTAGACTCGGGAAGAAAATCTGGAGTTTGAGGACTACAGGGCATATTAGGGCCCTACTAGGATAAAAAAGGATATTTTTGAGACCAACCAAAGGAATAGCTAGTGAAATTAGACCCTTCTCCAACCCGAAGAAAGTGAGAATTTTTGTCATAGTTTTCCTTCATCGTGGGAAATATTATTGGTTTGTGTCCAAGCTGATATTAAAGGAGCCAAAAAGCTTGAAATAGCTTGCTAGAGCTTGGAAGATGAGGCCCTGTTGCTGACCCGGAATGTACAACTTCTAAGTCAGCTTCATAATTTCCCTCAAAATCAAAATTTTATCGACTTGAACTACTTGACAGATCTATGGAATTATAATCGGTTCGCATCCAAGCTGTTACTTACAAAAATAAAAGTTTGTTCATCAACAAGCTGGGAGCAGATTACGAAGCACTCAGCTTGAAGGATTGTACTATGTTTCTCTTCCGACTATTGCGCTCAAAATCAATATGTAGTCAAATTGCATTACTGGAACACCTTTGGGACATTTTATTGGTTCGTGTCCAAGCTGATATTAAAAATGAGTCTATTCAGCAAATAGCTGAAAACGGCGTACTAGCCACCAAGCTGCAAGAAAATTCAACGTCGGACGGCTACAATCGCAAAAGATCGCCAGATCCTTCTCTGATCGAGTTTCAAGTAACCTCTTAAGACGCGAAATCCCTGGTTTGGCGAAGAATGCAGGCAGACCCATGCAGCCAAACAGGAGGCATACAAAGCTGCGCTGCATAAAAGGACAAGATCTGCTCGTGAGCTCTACGAGCTAAAGAGGAACGCCGCCGGCTTCTAAGGAGAAAAAAGAGGGAGAATGAGAAGCGTCAGATCGAGGATGTTGAGAGAGCAAACAGCAGGAATGAAGTAAGGAGGTTTTATCGGAAGGTAAAACAGCATCGAGCAACTTCATAGCAGAATCGTAGTCAATGCTGGGGATTTAGAAAGACCACTTCCGTAGACTGTATAACGGCGACGACGAACAAAATCCCACCGTCAGGCAGGAGCCTTTTATTGGAGACGATGATAGCCAACCATTCCGTGAACCCGACCTAGAAGAAGTGAAAACGTCAATATCACTGCTGAAATCTAACAAAGCCGCTGAAGCAGATGGTGAAGCTGCCGAGCTGTTCAAAGCAGCATGCGACGATCTAGATAGGAGCATGCACCAAACCATCTGTCAGAAGATTATCTGAAGCCTTTCGTCAACAATCTGATTGGTCCTTATCAATGTGGCTTCAGACCAGGAAAGTCAACCATCGACCAAATTTTCACTTTGCCGCAGATCCTGGCAAAAACCTATGAACTTTAAATCGATACCAACCACTTTTTCATCGATTTTAAGGCCGCGTATGACAGCATCTACAGAGACTAACTGTATAAAGCTATGTCTAGTTTTGGCATCCCTGCCACGCTCGTTCGCTTGTGGAAAATGACGATGGAACTCATACTGCGCCGTTAAGGTCTTACGGAATCTTTCGATGTCGAAAAAGGATTCAGACAAGGCGATGCACTGTCATGCGATTTCTCTAACATCGTTCTTGAAACTCCACCGTTAATACCCGAAGTACTATCTTCCAAAAGTCTGTTCAACTTTTCGCAGAAGAGGAACACAGCGTGATGTCAATGACTCGGACAGGACGTCACAATAGACGCATACAACTTCGAAGTAGTAGAGAGGTTTGTCGTCCTAGGATCCGCTATAACCAGCGCAGCGTCGAGATCCGACATATAATAACTCTTGCTAGTCGGTCTTTCTTTCTGCAAGGAAAACAATTGAGTGGAAGAGCCCTCTCTCGAGCAACTAAGGTAAAACTATATAACAGCCTCATAAGCCCAGTCCTGCTGTAAGGTGCAGAAGCTTGGACCTTGACAAAATCGGATGAAAGTGCCTTAGGCTGTTTCGAGAGGAAAGTTCATCGGATCATCTTCGGCCCCCGGAGCATTGATGGGGAATGGAGAAGAAGATACAACCGCGAATTTTACGGGTTCTATAACGACATGGACCTAGCCAGAGGAGTCAAGGTCCAGAGACTCAGATGGCTCGGTTAATTAGAGCGGATGGACACCAATGGTCTGGCCCGGAAAACCTTCGACACTATTCCAAGGAGTTTATTAACAAAAGGAGGAGTCAGTATCACTTATAGCTGGAAGCAGATTGGCAAGCACCCAGCTTGGTGGATTGGGTCTTGTTTCCATTCCGACTGTAGCGTTCAAAATCGAAGTATAGTCAATTTAAACTACTTGAAAGCCTTTATGGGTTCTTGTACAAGCTTAAAATTCCATTCTGCGAATTCCTTGATATTTTTTTCCCTTAAAGCGTTTTCTTTAAGTTTTTTGAGAAAACTTCCCCGCCATTAAAAATAAAATCGTCATAATTTAATACCCGCTAAATATTTGCAGAGCTTCTACCAGTCCACCTCTTGTATAATTAGTTGCGGAGATAAATTCTGACTATACAGCAACACCCCTCTCCCAGGGAACAACCTCATAAGAAGCAATTTCTATAGCATCTTTGCATGTTCAGCTGCCATCTCTATCGCTTTCGGCATAATTATTATCGTGTACTTCTAATTGCGGATGTTACACTCTATCCCAACCCATTTCGTCCCCCATTTCATTCTCGTATTTATGCTTCGAACTGTTTCCATCAGTTTAGTTTAGCTGAGAGTTAAGAAGAGAATCTCTGGAATGTGATCTGGTTAGCTCGTTGGATTCCCCGTCATCGTCGCAGTTGTACTGCATAGCGGTTGCAATCCAAGTAAACCAACAGAGTGCATGGGTTTTTTTGCTCTCACTCTTTGATTTAGATTCTTATCTTTGCCTCCCAAGATACATCTCTCACACTCTCGAGGAAATTTACGGCCAATGCCATGCCGAAGTTGAAGGTATTCTATTTCACCTGGTTTGCACGATTGATGGTGCCGCCGCCGTTCACTGATATTTTTTTCTCTCAATTTTTTGCTTGCACAAGTTTTCACAGAAATATGCAAAAGGAAGCAAAAAAGAGTTACAAGTTGAGATGGAATGCCTTCGGTTCACGGTATCGGTCAAATTGTTCGGCAATTTTTCAAAGGAATATATAGTTCAGCGGACAATAGCACCACACACAGCACAAACGTCAATATGAAGCGCAAAACGCTAATGGAAGGGTACACCCCGAAAAATTCTTCACAATAAGGTATTTGGCTGACAGCTGCTAATTGCTTGCAAGAAAAACGGAAGTCCATGAGAAAAATCAGTCGGTCCGTCATCGTTCTGTCGAAATGCTACAATTCCTCTTTTGTTCGTTCATCATGCGATTTTGGGTCTGTCAATAATCCCACTGTCGAGGTTGCGTCGCGTTCGCTGGAAAGTGTGCATCGTATTTTGTTACTTCCATCAATATTTCGTGGTTTGGTTGTTGGCTCGTGTTTGAGGTGTATACTAGCTTATCTACACGTAAGCAGAGCCATTGTGAACTAAACCGCAAATTTTGTTTTCTGACTGGTAAAGAACCACAAATTGCCATTGCTCTAGGGATTTATTGGAGATCTTGAACTTTTTGAGCGAAAAGCCGAAGCCGATTATGATGACTTTTGTAATTTTTGGAATTTGATGGCTTTGAAAAGTAAAAGTCGATATCAAGGATAAACATTACGTTTTATGACGTTTAAGACTTTCAAGAATAAACTGGAGTCACGAGAAACTCTGGGTGATTTATTTTTAGACACTTGACATATTCATGATCAATTCTAGCCATGGAGTGTTTGGGACATTGCCACCGAATTTATGGTTTAAGCGATCGATAGTTTGAATCGCAGAGCGATGTTCCTACTTTGACATTTTTTGCTGCTGTATTTCTCTTCAAAAAGAACTTCTGTCAAATTATGACATTCAAGTGCCAATTTAATGAATGGCTGAAGATTGCATGCATTGTGTCAAACTCGTTGAGAAACTTAACTGACAGGCGACCACTTTATGGCAGCTGTTGATGCAAGAATTTGAAAACAAAGCTGGTGTACCCTAGAGCAGCGTCTTGGGTCCCCTGCTCTTTAATACACTTAAATGGAACAATGCTTCTCAAATGTTAAAAGTTTGAATGTATGTGGTGTATGACAAATAGGAATGCTTCACGATGACAACGAGCGTGAGCCTAGAGAAGAGTGGATGAAGGTACGAATAATTGTGCTATTTTCGAAAAGTGCCCCCTAAACTGAACGAAAGGCTCTAGACCACGGTTGTCCGCACAGAATCCACATACAAAACTTGATGAACTCAGAAGTATGAAGATCTGATTAAACGACGTAACAACGCACGTGAGGAGGAAAGAGGAATTCCGCTAGACTAGTGTACAAGCCCCACGGAGGATTTTTACGACTTCCTGGATAGCGCCTACGGAGACTTCAATGCAAAAATCGGATCTTAAGCGGATTGGTTGGAAATCATAGCCTCCACGAAGTTACAACAGATAGCGGCTTCAGACAAATTGACTTTCCTGCAGCTCGTAATATGGTGAGAAGTAGCGCTAGGTTTAAAAGATGAAATATCTACGCAGCAACCTGGCGATCTCCGGATGGTCGAACCACCAATCAAATTGACCATGAGCTAATCGGCGCAAGATACGCATCCAACTACTGAAACCTGCGCACTTTCCGAGGAGCAAATGTCGAATCTGAACACTTTCTGAAATGACAAACAAAAAAAACGTACGGCTCAAAGAAAGAAGTTCAACATCGGTTGCCTTAGCACCCCGGAGAATGCCAGAGACTACAGTTAGCGCTTGAGTTAGCGACTCTCCGCCGTAGGTACTCCCAAATATCACACACGTCAACGCCTTGTAGAACCAATATCGCGAAATAATTAAACATGTATCCGAAAACACCATAGGTTAGGAGTCACCCCCGAAAAAGAACCCGTGGTGGTATGATGCTGAATGCCCGTTATTGAAAAGAGAGAGACGGAAAATGCACATTTGCAGATGCTGCAACGGAAAACAAGAGCAGAGAGAGAAGCGTATACCGAACAAAAAGGAGAAATGAGAAAAAGACCCTGAAAAGAGCATCCGCAGTTTCTCAGCTCAAAGATCTAGAAGAGTCACGGGCCAAGAACAACACCCTACGTTTCTTTAAAAAGTCGAAGCAACTAGCTTCCGGTTTCAGAACCGGGACACATCAGGCTCTTCGAAACAGTGAAGGAAACCTTGTCACCGAAAGGAATTGAAGATGTTTTCAAGCAGCATTTCCAATAGCTGCTGAATAGCTGAATGCGCATAATGTCGAGCGAGCCAGTGACGAAAGAGATGCAAGACCAGTCAATGAAGAGCCAGTCCCAGCCCTCAGCACAGAAGCCATCCAAAAGCTAAAAAATAACAAATCCGCGCGCCGGGTCGGATGGCATACCTGCGGAACTCTTTATAAATGGAGGCGGTGTTTTGATGAACCGCATGCACCAGGACATCAACAAAGTGTGGGAGGAAGAATGCATGACCCCTGACTGGTCGAAAGCTCCATATGCCCCATCTACAAAAAAGGTGATCCTATGTCTTGCACAAACTACTGAGGCATATCCCTGCCTAATGTTTCATACAAAATCTATCCAACATACCGTTCTGCAAAACAATAATAATCGGCTCGGCACGTACCAGCGTGGCTTTAGGCCAGACAGAACAACGATAACCAAATATTCACACTGAGGCAAATCCTGGAAAAGACCAACGAATTTCAAGTCGAAACCCACCATCTTTTCATCGACTTCAAAGCTGTTTATGACAGCATCCACCGCCAGAGCTTATGATGGCGATGTCTGAATTCGGGATCCCGAACAAACTGATCCAGCTGTGCCGCATGACGCTAAGCAATACGCAGTGCAGTGTGCAAATGAGCTCATCCGAGTTGTTTCAAACATGCACAGGGTTTAGACAAGGAGATGCGTTGTTATGTGATTTCTTCAACATAGTCCTGGAGCAGAGAGTGCGCAATACTATCTTCAACTAATCCACCCAGCTCCTAGGCTGTGCGGACGACATAAATATCATCGGTCGATCCAAGAGAGCTGTGCTAAAGGCCTTCACAGCGATTGAAGAACAGTCGAAACTGGTTGGTCTTGAAGTGAATGACGACAAAACAAAGTACATGCTATCAACAAACAAAGTAGCATTTGTCCACCGCCTTGGACAAAACGTCACTGTTGGTAGCAGCAATTTTGAGGTAGTTAAGGAGTTCACCTACCTTGGAGGAAACATCAATACCACAAACAACACCTTAGTAGAGATCCGATGAAGAATTAACGCTGCTGCTACTTCGATTTTGAAACAACTTGGTTCAAAACTCGTCACTCGGAAGACAAAGTTTCTGCTTTACAAAACTTTGATTTTACCAGTCCTACTCTACGGTGCCGAGTGTTGATGGATGATAATTAAAAAAGGAGAAATGATACTGGGAACTTTTGAAAGACAAATTCTTCGACGGATTTTCCGTCCCGTATGCAACGATATGGCGAATGGAGAAGGTTCAACCGAGAACTGTATGAGCTGTACCAAGATGTGGATGTAGTCCAGAAGGCCAAGAAAAGACGACTACATTGGCTTGGCCACATCGAGCGAATGGAGGACAACGCTCCAGCCAAGAAAGTCTTCTTATCGCAGCCCCCAGGTTCGACACGACGAGGAAGACCGAACATACGGTACAAGGACCAAATGACTGGACCAGTTGAAGTCTTGACATATACAGGGTGCGGCAATAAAACTTGCTGATTTGTTTTTGGCGCCAAGCGGGGGGGAGTTGTCGGATGTGGGTGGAGAATGTCTCATTTTTTAGGGGACTTCCGGAAGTTTCATCTACGCCACAGGCAGTCGACATCGTGCCTTGGACGAAAGAGCAACGCGTATTTGCCTGCGAGTCTTACTTTTCCAACAGTCTAATTTCCACTCAACGTGCTTTCCGTACTCGCTTCCATCCCGCAGGTCGTGTTTCTGGCCGGCAATCGATTGTTTCGTGGGTGAAAACATTCAGGGAGAGCGGAAACGTGACGAAATCCCATCCAGCACATCGGAGAAACAGAACAGAGGAAAACATTGAGACGGTGAGAGTTTCTGTCTTGCGATCTCCCCGGCGTTCGGCGCGCAAACATGCAGTTGCTTTGTGCATTTCTGATCGCACTGTGAGACGAATTCTTCACCAGGATCTTCAATTCCATCCTTACAAATTGGCTTTGGCGCAGGAGCTTCGTGAACGCGATTTCGTTGCACATTGAGTGGAAATTATGGAACTACTGTTGGAAAAGTAAGCCTCGCAGGCAAATGCGCGTTACTATTTCGCCCAACGCATGATATCGACTGACTGCGGCGTAGATGAAACTTCAGGAAGTGCCCTAAAAAATGAGACATTCTCCACCCACATCCGACCAC
Organism: Sphaerophoria taeniata; assembly: GCA_943590905.1. Lineage (NCBI taxonomy): Eukaryota > Metazoa > Arthropoda > Insecta > Diptera > Syrphidae > Sphaerophoria > Sphaerophoria taeniata. The sequence continues at coordinate 5,719,907 of OX016540.1, forward strand.
TCCCCCCCCGCTTGGCGCCAAAAACAAATCAGCAAGTTTTCTTGCCGCACCCTGTAGATGATTGGTCAAGCTAGGTCATGAGAGTCATTTTTCGTGCAAACTGTCAACGGATTGCTCTCAAAATCAATCCAAAATCGTTCGTTAAAACTGACAAAACCTTAACTGGTTAACCCCAGTATAACCTTGGAACGCTTTTTGATTGTAAGTAATTCCCCAAACCATAAATTCGCCTCCAATGCGTCTTGAAATTTATTGAATTGACTGCACAAACAAAAATGTTGTAAAAATTCTTCACCCTCCCATTACCGAGTCGGAATGTGTTTTGTGTAAATAAAATAAAAGTCTCTTCTTAACCTCTTTTTAAATGTAGCTCATTAAAAACAATTTTATTTTTATGGTTTCCGGTGTCTTGAAAATTATAAATTCCCCACACAATTTATCATTTCCTTAGAAGTACCTACTCACATTGCATGAATGAATGTTGCTCGTAAAAATACAAATCAACTTGTTCCTAGACACATGAATCTTAATCAAAGAATGGAAACATTTAAGAAGTTTCATTCTACACGAAATTAATTTGCACGTAAATCTGCAATGGCCACAACCAGAAGCAATTAAAGCCCTTAAACAAATCCGCTTACAGAAATTTAAGCAGAACCAAAACAAGAAGACATAAAACGAACTTTAAACGACGCGACGAAACCCAGCGGCGAAAAGTCAAAACAATTAAAATGTTGACGTTGTAATGACACTTTCGTTGTTATTCCTTGAATTCGTTCTTGGGAACACTTGAAACTCAACCTTAAGAGTCAAATCGAATGACCTTTAAGATTCTCAGAGAAGAAAAAAACAAAAAACACCTTGAGTTGCCTTGTTCCTGGGAAGACTTCAACTTCAGAACGAACGAACTGACTGAGCCCATAAGGTGCAGCTTTTGAAAGGTGGTGGCGAGGCGAGGGCTTGGTCGAGTCTTTCTACCTTCAAGAACAACAAAAAAGAAAACGAACTCTTGGACACAGATGAGTGAGTTTAATGGAATTTCTGGAAAATGAGATTGTACTTGTAGGCATTTAAGAACCTGCCTCAGAATGCTAGACAGCAAGTCAAATGCAGAGTTGTAGTTGTTTGGGCGTTCAGGCGTGTAGATAAAAAGATACTTAAGAGCACGGACCACGAGCGACGGCCACTATTCAAACTGCATTAAGCTGCAATGACTCATAGAGAACGTGTTCGAAATCGTGTCCGATGGCACAGCTCAGGACGAGGACGGACGAGCGAACGAACTTAAGCCCAGTGAAGGGCATCATATAGGCTTCAAGTATTTAATTTAAGTGCTCGTTTGTTTATTCCTGCGATTTGCGCTTGCGTGGAAGGGTTCGATTTCGCGGGTTTCCTATTTTCATTAACATCCCACAGCAAGGACTTTTGCTTCTGAGTTGATTGTTCTACCTTCAACCCGAATATGGTAATTCAACAACGAACCCGACAGCACAACTTCAAACCACATGGAATATTTTTAAGAGCGAATTAAGTCTCGAGTCTGACTTGCCACTTAATAACACAATGAAAAATGTTTTCTGTGTGGTTTGGGAGAAATGGAGAAGCAAGGTAATTTTCCAAGCTCTGGTTGCCACTGAGCAAGTTGACTTGACCAAAAAGTCGTATAGCATTGTATACGCTTCAGTTCGTTTGAAAGTTCATAGTGACGCTGTGGTGGTGGTGGCACGCTGCCGAGAGTTGTTTATCAGAATCTCTCATCTTCACTATCAAGATTAGAAAAGTAGTTTTGTTCGAATGTCATTGATTAATATTTTTTTTCTTTTCCAGATCTTAACAAATGGAATAGTCCCAGTGGTGGACAATCAACAAAAAAACATTACAAATTGGTTTGGGAGAAATTTTTTGGTGAAAGCTTTTTTCTTCTGTTAATTGGTGCTTGAGAGTGCTGCTCAGCCACCATACGAAGATGACAATTTTCTGTTGTAATTAATACTAATTAAGGTTCAGCAAACATTGATTCCAATTAGTTTTCTGAAGTTAGTACATTAGCCACCGGAAAGGGACAGTGAGACTGGAGGACCAAACGAGAGCATTGAGAGATCATTTAAAAAAATTGAGAAAAAGGACCGGTGACAAAACGGATCCCTGAGGCATACCACCATTTCTAGATTGGGTTTCAAACAATTTACATAGAAACCCTTTATACAACGATGATTTCGGCTAGACTATTTACATCCAAGCCAGGGCAAAGCTACGAATATCTCGACAAGATAATTCGACGTCGGACGGCTACAATCGCAAGAGATCGCCAGATCATTCTCTTTTCGAGTGTCAAGTAACCTCTTAAGAAGTCCTATGCCGCCAAAATCAAGTATAGAAGACTGGAAACATTGCAAGAAAGCAGTAAGAGATGTCGCCTCTAATGTGCTAGGTTTCACACAGCTTCCCATGGTTTGACGAAGAATGCAGGCAGGCCCATGCAGCCAAGCAGGAGGCATGCAAAGCGGCACTGCATAGAAGGACATGAGCAACTCTTGAGCTCTACGAGCAAAAGAGGAGAGAGGAACGCCGGCTTCTCAGGAGAAAAAAGAGGGAGCATGAGAAGCGTCAGATCAAGGATGTTGAGAAAGCCAACAGCAGGAATGAAGGAGGTTTTATCCAAAGGTAAAACAGCTGGCTCAAGGTCATCGGGCAAGAACCGACGACGCCTGCAGAGATAAACAAGGGAACATCATAGTAGAATCGCAGTCAATGCTGGGGATTTGGAAAGACCACTTCTGTAGACTGTATAAGGACGACGATCTAGATAGGAGCATGCACCAAATCTTTTGTAAGATATGAACTCCAAATCGATACCCACCACCTTTTCATCGTTTTTAAGGCCGCGTATGACAGCATCTACAAAGACGAAATGTATGAAGCTATGTCTATTCTTGGCATCCTAGCCAAGCTCTTTTTGTTGTGCAAAATGACGATGGAGAACTCACACTGCTGTGCCATCAAGGTTGGCAACGAGCTTACGGAATCTTTCGATGTCAAAAAAGGACCAGCGCCGAGATCAAACGAAGAATAACTCTTGCTAATCGCTGTTTCTTTGGGCTAAGAAAGCAATTGAGTGGAAGAGCCTTTTCTCAAGCAACTAAGGTAAAACTGTATAAAACCCTCATCATCCCAGTCCTGCTATATGATGCAGAAGCATGGACCTTGACAAAATCGGATGAATGTGCCTTAGGCTATTTTGAAAAAAAAGCACTTCGGGTCATCTTTGGCCCCGTGTGCATTGATGGGGAATGAAGAAGAAGATACAACAGCGAACTTTACGGGTTGGACAACAACGTGGACCCAGCCAGAAGATTCAAGGTCACTCAGATGGCTCGGTCATTTAGAGTGGATGGACACCAATACTCTGGCCCGGAAAGCTTACTCAGGTGGCGCACACGAGTGGAAGCGGACTTCAATCAACTTGGACTGAAAAACTAGAGACAGCTAGCTAGAGAGTCTGTTGAATGAGGCCCAAGTCCACAACGGACTGTAGTTGCACCTTAAGGTCGTCAGGTTTGAAGGCATTGGCCAGCAGAAGAGACAGTGAGATTGGAGCACCAACAAAACGAGACACAGCATTGATTGATCATTTATAAGAATGAGAAATAGGATTGGAGACAAGACAGAACCCTGAGGTATACCATAATTGAAAGCGTCAGAGACAAGAAATAAGTCAAGGGTGTTTTCGGATAGACCAATATTCACGTTGGCATATTCGATTTAGGTGACTAAGCTCAGCAATAATCTCAGCTCACAGCCGAAGAACAACTACACTTACACTTACCAACAACACCTTGAGTACATTTTAGGAATTGAGAGGCCCTACTTATACTTATACTCTCGGATGTCTTGTAAGCTCTTCGCAAGAGACAGTACACATAAAAGATGAAATAAAACCTTCATGTCGAATTTGAACCCACACGTTCTGCGTTCTGCCAACGCACTTAATTTAGTAATCATCCTCATCACCTTAAAAACTGTATAACCCGTTTAACTCACCTGAATTGATCCAGCTACCGATGCAGAACTGAAACTGCCACTGCTTATGTCAGAAATTGGTGTAAACTGTTTCCGCATGATGGCAGTTGTGTTCTCTTTGTTTTTCAAATTGACACTTTGTGTTTGTGATTTCATTGACATAATGGCAAGTGTTGATTTATGTTGTGCTTGAAGATGCTGTTGTTGTTGTTGTTGTTGCTGCTGATCTTCTTGATGATGATTAACCATGGCAAACAAATGTAAACTTAATTCTCGTAAACAAGACAAATTCTAGCTACCGACAGAAGCACTGCACAATTCCGACATTAAATTAGTACCACAAAAGCTTTTTGACATATTGATTGACATTTCTATATTTTGCACCATTTCTTTTTCTTTTTCGATATTTTTCAAGATTCCAATAAACAACGAGATAAATTATAACAAAAACAAAACGACACAAAACTGTAAACAAACTGGGCTACACACACATTAGTTCTGTTTGGGCTTAAATGACATCAGACGTAAGACTACCGTCTACACGTTACGTATCCGTGAGTCTGAAAAGAAAACAAGACAAAATAATTAGTTCGACTGTCGATCCAGTGAGTTGAAATAAATATCTAACTTTTTGTGTTATTACAAATCACTGTCACGCATTTAGCTTGACACACAAGCCATAGCAAAAGTTATGCAAGAAATGCATGCACTGAATTTAGTTATTGGTGTGGCGCCACCATCAGCCTTAAGTCGGTAAGTAGTGCAACCGTCACCTAGGTCAAGACATTATTCGACTTGCAAGAAGGTTTCATATCGATTTTGATGACTTACACATTTTTTCGAAACAAAAAATTGTTGTGTTCTTTGGTGAACGAGGTAAAAAAGGCTATTCACCTTAGAGCAAAATAAATTCTTGTGTTATTATGTAAATCTGATTTTGTTTTACCCTGGCACGACTTATTCAAATTGCTGTCCCGAGGCGGTATGGATTAATACTACCGGCTGACGCTGGCTGTTGCGGTTGGCTGCTGTTTCTGGTGCCAAAGATAATTATCTTTTAATAAATTCTTACGAGTTGATACCGTTTTCTATTATTGTTGGCGTTGTATAATGTTTTTCTTTTAACAAATCTACAAAATTCTTAACACGTAGATTTGTAGAAAGATTGATATAGGACAGAAGTTGATTCCATTCCATTTGCGGATTATATTTTAAAATGTGATCAGTTCAAGGTTTTTAGAACTCCACCGCAAACAGAACTACACTCCGAATCGCTGGCGTACTCTTGGTCTACTATTTTTTCAAGCCTTAAACGACTTAGTCCCAATAAAATAAATAAAATAAATAGAGTGGCGCGACAGCTTTTGAAGAGCTAAGGCCAAAGTGGCTTACTCTCATCAACAATTCTCTGAGTGCGTGTGAAGAAGTGAGGGGACCTACAATTTAACGCCGATTTCGAACGGCAAAGTTGAGAAGCACTTTTTCATGACAGATTGATACTCTTGGAAGATTTGTCAGGTCTTCGCAAGGAGAGTACCCGTGAAAGATGAAATAAAAACTTGGCCTGAGTAGGACTCGAACCAACTACGTTCTGCTGAGCAGCCAACGCACTTACCAACTAAGCTACGGGCAACTGCCCTCTTATAATTGGCCCAATACAGCGAGAGTTTTCCAATGTCTGCAGTGCTGCAGTTACAGATTGCCAGAATCCCAAGTGCTTCAGTCCGATGGCTTCTTGTAGTTAGCGAATGAACATAATAGGCCCAATCGAGGTAACCGTGTTGGAGCGGAATTTTCTCAGATTTCCTCAGAATTTTGCTTCGAGGTAGTTCTCCGACAAGCAAAATGTCTCCGATGCGGAGAAAATTCCGCTCCGACCGACGGTTACCTCGATTGGTCGGAATATTTTTTAAGCTAAAGCTCATTATCAACAATTCTATGAATGCTTGTGAAGGATTGAGGGGACCTACAATTTAAGGCCAATCCTGAACGGCTGAGTCAAGAAGCACTTTTTTTCGACACAGTTTATGGGCACGAATAGGATTCGAAATTCGAACCCCATGGTCCGCGTAACAGCCAACGCTCATACACATCACACCACGGGCATCACAAAAATAAACATAGGTACACACATATAAAAATAACCATACACAAACAAAAAACAAAGCGCAAAGTCAAAAATTATTTGTATTTTGTTTCGAATTGAAGGAAATATCTGTCAAAAAATATTGCCGGGTGACTCAAAAGTTTCAAAAACATGCTAGAACTAGGTTCTAAAAATAACAAGTTCTAAGTGCTTAGAACTCAATGATAATTTTAGATCGAGTTCTAGAGAAGTGAAGAAATGCCCGAGTTCTAAATATTCTAAAAACTAAGTTCTGAAGTTAGATCGAGATTCACTGGACCGAGTTTTAAAGGGAATTTAGAACTTTGTGAAGAAATTGGGCGTTAGTCCCCAATAAATAATATAAAATCTGGACAGTTATTTTTTGCGAAATGATTCCAATTCGAACGGAATTGAGGATGTGGCGAACTGACCTGCGAACAGCGGAAAATGAACAATGACATTATGTCGTTTTCCATTGGTCTTTTTTTGACGTTTCTTCTTCTGACTCCAATGGAACGGGTTATGATGTATGTATGTGTCATTTTTCGGACGATTCTGTTTTCAAAGCAGAAGAGTAATGCTCTTCTCAGAAGTATTCCGTCTATCAAAGTCAGTCCAATGGAAGGGTTTCAGAAGACTTCTGGACTCTTCCGAATGCTTCTGGACGACCAATGGAAAACGACAATAGTTCACCAACAATGGCTACGCTGATTAGCAATTTTATTCTTTTATGAACACGCGCGAAAGATTCAAAAAACTTCTATAATGATAGGTGATCCTCCTGCTAACACATCCCGACAACACCGTGTTGTCGCGGCGATAGAGAGCAGCGTTCTAAGTGAAGTGAGCGACGTTTTGCTGAATCCCCCAGAGGAAGAAAGTTACGAGAACCATAAAAGGAAGCTCATCTCATGAATTACTGACTGCAAGAGGTTGAGTTGGGAGATCGAAGGCCATCACAATTATTAAGAGAAATGCGACACTTAGCCGGTTCCAAAATGGACGATGAATAGCTGAAGTCTTTTTGGTTGCAAATATTCGTTCTATCATTTCTGTATGTAGCGAAGAATTCAATAAATTAACTGAACGAGCCGATTAAATCACAGAGTTTAGCGAAACACCGCAAGTTTTTGGAGTAAACAGGACAGAACAGCAAACAACATCATCAGACGTCATCCGTGAGTAACGGCACTGGTATCGAGCATCAGATACTAGAACTAACGCACGTGCCATTACAGAATTAAAGTCATGTATTTCACCTCGATCTCGTAGCCGATCTCCTGCAAATGTTTTCTGCCGTATTCGCAGCAGCAGCAGAAAAATGATGTCGTAAAAAATGACAACGCAGCTTTTTGTTGGGTCCAAGGAAAGATCATTCAGAATTCGTTAAACTAATAGGCCAGTCTCAACTGGCGACAACGACTGGCCCTCATAACTGTCGCCTTTTTGCAAAAGAAAAGAAAAGCAATTTATGTTTAACCATCGCGGGAGCTGATATTTCTGCTATCCCCCAAAAATCCAGCAACGAAGATTAAAGCACAGCGAAGAACCGAAAGTAAATGCAGCGATGAGACTCCGATTTCAACCTTTGGCAATAAAGTCCACGTTCTTGACATTGGATTACGACGTTCTTTGAAATGGAATTTCGTGATTACCGACGACATGTACCGACCGATTTCGGGAGCGGATTTTCTGAAATATTACGGACTTTTGGTCGACTTTAAGCACCGTCGCGTAATAGATTAGCAAACGTCCATATCTACAATCGGATACCTCACCAACACTCCAACGACCGAGCTGACCAATCCCAACCGGGAAATGCCATTCCAAGCCCTTCTTAAGGAGTTCAAAGATATTGCACGTACTACCTTAGCAGCGAGAACAATAAAGCTGGTGTTATGCATCACATCCAAACAACTGGACCACCAGTTCATGCCAAATATAGACGACTGCCACCGGACAAATTGAAAGCAGCTAAATGAGAATTCGAAAGCCTAATGTCATGTTTGGGCAAGTCCACTGCATATGATTCGAAAACAACACAACGGAGAATGGAGACCGTGTGGGGATTATCGGCGACTCAACGCCAATTCTACACCGGTATCGATACTCCATACACTATTTGCAAGACTTCATCCACTTTTCGGAAGACTCAACCATTTTTTCAACATTGGACTTACAGAAGGCTTACCATCAGATACCGGTAGAGCCTGATGGCATATCGAAGACAGCTGTTATTACATAAATTGGCCTTTGGGAATTTCCTTATATGTCACCCGGACTACGTTCCGCCCAAACTTTCCAGCGCGTTAAGAGGTTTGGAGTTTGCATTCAAATATCTCGTATGATATTCTGTGGCGAGTGAGCGAGTATTAAGGTTGGGGAATGGGTTAAGAAAGTTCTGTGCTCCAAAGTCTCAACCTGGACCTTTAAGAGTGATGCAGAGTGTGCCAAACCTTTCAGGCAATCTTAAGTGTGATCTATATTGGAATGGTTGAAATGTAAGTCACAAAACCACTGGGGATTGAATTTCAATCTAGAGAAAGGAGTTTTTCGAGCATTTAAATTAAGACTGACAAGTGTAGAGGCTAACAGTTCTGTTTCTGTATTTGTTTATTGCCAATCACAAATTAGATAGAACAAGAACGAGAACGATTATTTTTGTGAGTCATTTTTTAGTCATCGCAAAATATCTTTTGGCGAATTCAATTAAACTCTATTAACATTTTTCTCTCTCCTCGAATTCGACCTTAAGAGATCACATTATCGGAAGGAAACCAATAAAAATTAACAGCCCGTTCCGCCAATAACAATTAATTTCAATACTCTCGTGCTCAAATGCCATCCATCCGATTCTGTAATCGGATTTTGTGATAAAAATCGAAAACAGCAGAAGCAAGATGATGCGCGAGGGTTGTAAGTTGATCAAGAAAATAAAGAAGCATCTCGTGCAATCCGATTTAAACGAAAATGATGAGTGCTCAGCGCGGGCATGGCACGGCAATAGCAATAGACATAGACAGAGAAGTAAAAATGTTCCGCATTTTCATGGCCATCGTCATTACTTTAAGACTAGACCTCTGGCTCAGGAACTGGACAGCAACAACACTGAAAACAACCAGCAAGAGTAGTTGGACAAATTTGATGGCGCGCCAGCCTCTTCTGTCAGATCAGAAGCAGCACTGTTGGGAGGAGGGAAAACGCTATAATTACGAGATTGTTGGGCGGCTGCTCATCTAGAAGGATGCACAAGGTCACTTTGAAGCTTAAACCACGACGATGATGATGATGATGACGGACCACAAGACGGTAGTCGTCCAGAAGAAAACCACTAGAACTATGCGGGCAATGCGAGGTTTGTTTTTCGCAGTTCCATCATCATCTTTTGGTTTAGATCGCGTCATGCCCAACCTTCCTATGATCACATCATCTTCTTTTTGATGTGCGGACTCACTTGAACTAGCCATATCGGGCAAGCCAATTCCACCGTCCCATCACCGCCAACCAAAACCACTGTTCGAGAAGACTCAATCAGTTGGGCTGGATGATGGTTTTTGCTCTCAGACGTCATCTATTAGAGGCCTCAGGCTAGCTGTGCGAATTATAGAGAATAATCAATGCCAGCAGAGATTGTGGCATAGCTTCGCATCGTTGTGTCATGTCCAAAGAGACAGGACAAACATGGCGGAAAAATCATAATTTCTCCTCTTCCCTCGAATTTTGCTAGAATCTATTAATATTGGCTACTTGGAACCCCCTGTGAGGATTAGAATGAGATTTTTCGCCTTCGTCGGTCGGCCTCGTGTTGTCAGACATTTTGCGGTGGAGTGCGGCGAGACTTTTGAGAGGCTAGCTAGAATCTAGAAATGGTGTGTTCATGTACAAGAGGATGGTCTACTGCATTCTTCAACATTATTATTATCATTTCTGTTTTATTTTCATTCTATTTATGTTGTGACATCTAATCTGCAGAACTTGTAGTTCAAGTATTTTTAAAATGGAGACAGAAAAAATGTTAAGGCCGCGACTTAAACAAAAAACAAACAAAAACAGAAGGCTGGAAATATCTTAACGAGGTGAAAATTAATTCAGAGCGCAGTCCAGTTGGACGAGAATGATAATTATTTTGTTCGAATTGAATGGCGTGGTGTTGCGAATGCGTTCATGACATTTTTTTAACTCGAGCTTCTTAGAAAGAAAACATTTTTCTCTCATTGTTGAGGAAGAAATCGAATTAGTAGGAAAAACGGTTAGTTTTTGGGAGTGGCAATGCTTTAGAAAGTTTTCAATCAGGAAAATGCTAATTCAGAATTTTAAACTGACAGCTATCGCGAATAACTCCAAAAGTCATCTGTCAAAAACTGTGTAAGTCAAAGAAGGTTGAGTTTTTGACATCTAATTATCTGTTTTACATAGCTCCCTGTCTTATTTATTTGCTAATGGTGGCGCTACAGTCCAGGTCGGCCCAGGGCCTCATCCAACAAGTGTCTCCAGCAAGCTTGGTCCCTAACAAGCTGTCTGCAGTTTCGCACGCCGAGTTGGTTCAGGTCTTCTACCACATGTGTGCTCCACCAGAGTCGCGGTCTCTCTCTTCTGCCACGTCCTTCCGGGTAAGATTCAAAGACTTCGAGCCGGAGCATTATATTCCATTTGCACTACATGACCAAGCCATCTTAGTCGTTGGACCTTAACTTTTCTAGCAAGGTCAGTGCCGCTGAACAGCTCGTACGATTCTTGATTGGCTCTTCGTCTCCATTCTCTATTTATGCAGACTGGACCAAAAATCACTCGAAGAATTTTTCTCTCGACGCAGCCCAAAGCGTTTTCATCCGATGTTGTCATGTTCCATGTCTCTGCATCATACATTAGGACTGGGATGATGAGGGTTTTGTTTATAGCGGACTCTAGCTAGACGAAGTCCTTAACTACCTCGATGTTAAATGTGTCTATGCTGACGTTTGCTCCAAGACGTCGATGTTGGTTCTTCTTTCTTGCTGACACCGTTAACCGCTAGACCTATCTTCCTGGGCTCCGTCTCAAGGCTCACGAATGCAACACTGACGTCAACGTAGTCTGCGTATCCTAGTAGCTGGACGGACTTTTGAAAGATTGTGCCTCTGGTGTTGACGTTGGAGTTTTGCACAATCTTCTCAAGAATGATGTTGAAGAAATCGCATGACTGCGCATCGCCTTGCCTAATTCTTTTTTTAACATCAGAGGAGACTTATACCTCTGTAGTTGGTGCAGTTCAGGGGATCTCCTTTTTTTTAGGATCAGGCATTCGATGCTGAGGTTCGGTTCCATTCGTCGGGCATGCTTTCCTCCGACCAAATTTTGCAGATGAGCTGGTGCATGCTTCGAACCAAATTATCTCCAGCAGCTTTGTATAGTGCGGCGGCTAGGCCGTCTGCTCCAGCGGCTTTGTTTGAAATATCGGTATCTTCACTGCGTCAATGTCGGGTGGGTGGAATTGTTGGCCTGCTCCACCCAAATTGAATGGTTCTGTATTTCTGGCGTAATTTAACCCGTCACGCTATTATACAGTTTGGAAAAGTGCTCTTTCCATATCCTCAGCACTGACTGTGGTTCCACTACGATATTCCCATGATGGTCTCTACAGGCTTCGGTCCGGGGTGTTAACCCCTGGTGGTTTGTTTTACTTTTTTGTAAAATTTCGAATCTCGTTTCTGTTGTGACATCCCTCTATCTCCTCGATCACGCGCTTCTCCTGATCCCTTTTTTCTGAGAAGTTTGTGCTCCTCTCTCCTTTTTTGCTCGTCGAGCTCGCGAGCGGCTTGAGTCCTTCTTTGTAGCGCCGCTTTGTATTCCTCTTGTTTAGCTGCATGTGTTTGCTGGCACTCATCGTCAAACCAAGGTTTTCGTTGTGGTGGCCGTGTAAACCCTAGCACTTCAAAATCGGCATCTCTGACGGCTGCTTGGCAGTGATGCCACTAGTTCTCTACATTTTGTGCTGGCAGCAAAGGACTTCTGAGGAAGTTTTCGGAGACACGATCGGAAAAGAATCTAGCAATCTCTTGCGATTGTAGCCGTTTGACGTCGAATTTTCTTCTAGCTTTTTCGCGTGTTGGCCTTAATCGGGATATCAGCATTCGAACCTTGGCTACAACAAAGTAGTGGTCCGAGTCGATTTTGGTACCTCGGAATGCTAGAGAAGTGTCGTGCGTTGATCACAATGTGATCAATCTGGTTGACGGTCGATTGATCAGGAGGTTTCCATGTCCCCTTGTGGATATCGAGTTGTGGGAATCGCGTACTTGCCACCATTACGTCTCGCCCGCAGCGAAGTCGATTAGCCTAAATCCGTTATCGGAGGTGAAAACCTGTCAAAAACTTTTTAAGTCAAAGTTGGTTAAGATTTTGACATCTAATTATCTGTTTAATATAGCTCCATGTCTATGAGCCCAGATCCTGTATATTTTAGATTTGGAATGTTCCACAATCCCATTTACTCATTGTGAATGTTCCAGACTTAAATTTGATCTCAATTTTGACAGTTCGAACGAGTACCCGATCGATATTTGAACCATAACGTTTAGCTAAACTCGTCATGGAATCAAAATCCGAATTACCACTCGGAACTCTTAAGCTAATTTACATCTTACACAAAAATCTCATCATCGATCGCTACTGGTTGATATCCATGATTACTTTGTATTGTTTCACTTTGTTTGAAACCAACTTTACCACTAGCTGTTTATCGGACTACCAGAATAGTTGCAGCAGTAGCAGTAGCAAACGCAGAGATATTTAACTCTTTGTAAGCGCGGGAAAAGATAAAACAAAACCAATAGAGGAAGCAACACTGACAGCAGAAGGGTTCATTCACAATTCAAATTGAATGTTATGTTATGGAAATTTGACAACAAGAACACAACAAAAATCTCTGAAGTCGCGCAACAAAGTAAACAACGTGAAATCCCGCAACGCAACGCTCTCTCGTTGAATTGACAGCTGCTTCTGCACATGCCAATATGGTGGCACGTCGAGTCGAGACGGTGACAGATGGAATTAAAATTCACAATGACTAATGGTGTTGTTGTTCGCGCGCTTCTATACATAACACATTCGCATATTAGATGCATGCAATGCATATGCATAGTTCACTCACTGCAGTGCACAAAGTAATGCAATGTTCGCATGCTTTTATTGTTCGTGTTCGGGTTCATGTTTGGCGGCTGCAACAGTGATGGGAAAATGGCAATGATCGACTTTTATTACGATGAGTAGAGTTCTTGTGAATTTTTCTGAGGTTAGGAGGTCATTTTGACATAACAAATTCACAATGGAGATTTGGTTTTCGAAGGAATGTTTGTTTCCGTCAATGATCATCACTCAAGGTTGTCCACTCATAAATCATTTGACAGTAGAGGAGGATTAGATTGGAGCATTCGGGGGTTTGGGGATTATGTATATTATTTATCCCCCCACACATTTTTCAAATTTATTGGTGGTTAAAGGTTTCGTTGAGTTCTCGAATGCACCGATGACTGCGGCTTTCACCTCATAAATATTTTAATCTGTGAAACGCGGACGGTCAGCAGCTGCTTGTTGTCCGCTTCTGGGTGCCTCTCATTCTAGCTTGGCACTCATTCTTTTTTGTTATTTGATGAACGAGAACGAGTCTCTGAAGAACGAACGAGGCTATAGTGCATAATTTAATCTAGCAGCTTATGAAAAAAAAGGAAAAGATTGATTTTTTCTTTATTCTGAAAGAAAACCTCCTCTCAATCTTCGATGGCTGTTCAGTTTACTCCAGAAGTTGGATAGTGGGTCTTGCAATTCTCTACTGACGCTCTTGGAATAACATTAACCTAAAATCTAATAGGACGATGATGGAAGAGATGTGTTGTTGCCAGCTTGAAGCTTCAAGTCAGAAAAATAGAATGGAATTCCTTTCTGATTGGTGCTGCGATATCTGACAGTTGACCTTCGCACCGATACGTTACGTTACGATGAAATGGAATTTGAATTTCTTCTGGTGTTCTAAATGCTCGTTTCAAGTCAAGTTTGACACAAATAATTCAAAACAATCGACACACGACGACGTCTCGGCACATGGTTCCATTCCATAAAACCTACTTTGACAGGTTTCTATTTCTTTCCGCTAACAAAATCATACATACATAAATATTTCTTTAACCAAAAATTAAAATTTATGCAAATCTTTCAACCGGAATTCTGCCAAAGAAAAACAGGCATTCATTGTATAAATATTATGTCTGAAAATTTCGATGCAATAATTGTGTTGCTTGTCTATTTCGGATAGCATATGGTATTGAAAGTCACCACAGAGTTATATGAGAAGAAATGTTGGACTTTTTGACACATGACGCCTACGATTGTGTCAAATAGATTTATTGCCAAATGGCAGGGTGTCAAGATTTAACTCAAAAGAAATAATGACGGCATAGAGGCGAGTGTGTGTGTGGTGTAACATGAAAGCATGTTTACATTAATTTGTTTATCTTTTTCGAATATACAATTTGTTGCGGTTGGTTTGGTTTTGATTTAATCAATAACAAACTGAATTGCAGTGTACGATGTCATTCCAGAAGAATGTGTTTGATGATTTGAAGGAAAAGAAATGTTGAGTTGAAACGCTAAGGATGCTCTTCGACAGATACGACGATACGACAGCAAACATGATGAGCCTTACATGTTAAATATATTCAACCATTCAGAGTTAGTAAACTTGAAATGCGAGTTTCTCAATCAAAATCAGCTAACGTACGTTAAATTGCAAAACCCTTTTGATACTCCCCTTGTACTTGAATTGCAATAACTGGGATGAGGACTTTGAAAATCTCAGCGAGATATTTAATACGATTAGTTCATCGAAAATAATGCTGATTAGAGATCGGAACGCGAGAATCGGTCAAGTTGCAGGAACAATTAACGAGGCAAAGGGAATTACCAGCCCGATTCTCCCCATCATCACTGATACCTCACAAGTCACAAGAAGAGGTAAAATTGATTTTGTGACTTTTTCGGATTCTCCCCCAAAGTCACAACTTGTGAGAGTCACAAAAACAATCGATATTGTGATCTCCTTCAGAGCAGGTCATAACTAGAAAATTGTTTGAGATTTGACATTTTGATTATGAATATAGTGAAAAAAAGGCAGGAAAGAGAAAAGACATACGCTCTTTTTCTGTTTTCTTTATTCTTTTTCTTTGTTCTTTGAAATTACACAACAAAAATAAAAGCAACTCAAATACACAACCTCTGTTTGCGTTGCCAATATTGACAAAATTGCATCACATGTTGCGTTGAAACACATATTGCAGTTACAAAGAATCCAGTGTGGCAACTCATTTCCATATTCACATAGGCTGTGGTGAGTTTCCTTGTGACTTTAGTTGTGAGGATTTGGGGAGAATCCGACAAATGTTATCGAATCACAACAATCCTCACAAGAAATAGTCACAAGGGCTTATGACTTGTGATTCCTCACAAGGGGGAGAATCAGGCTGTAAGTCTCAAGATGTAGTATGCAATACAAGAGGAAAGCGAATAATTGAACTGTGTGACTCGTTTGGATTGAGAATTCTAAATGGAACAATGCCCAGTGACATTTCGGGTAATTTTACTCTTGCTGGTAAACGGTCATAAGACCGCAGACAAAATATAAAAGCAAAAAGCGAATGTATGAGGAACGACAAGCGGCCAGGCTGGCCTCCTGTAAGAATGCGACACATTTTTGGAAACTTGCATGGGAATTTAATGGTAAGAAACCGGCAATACACAAAAATTTGTGTGCAAATGTGCACAATCCAGAAACGATGCCATCTATCTGGCAATATGCATCACCTTGAATAACCAATGAAATATTGGACCCGCAGCTTACTGCACAAGAATTGGAGTAAGCGTTATGTACTCTGAAAGATGGCAAAGCAGCAGCAAATGGTATCCCAGCTGAATTTTACAAATATGGCACTTCTTTACTTAACGATCGACTTCTAACGATGTTCAATAAAGTAATTGAGGGAAATATGGAAGTGAAGGAATTTCGAGAAGCAGTTATATTCCCAATACATAAGAAAGGATCATACTCAGATGCTACGAACTATCGGGGCATTTCCTTCCTGAATGCAACATATAAAATTCTCACAACGATTATGCTAAAAAGGCTCAATAGGTATGTGGATTAAGTCACAGAACAAACTGAAACAGTTTCAAGCAGGATTTAGAGCAGGCTACTATACAATTGACAATATATTTGTACTGCGGAGTCTTGCAGAGAACCTATGAAAGAACCTCATCGGGAGTAAGGCAGGATTGCACATTGAGCCCCACTTTGTTTTCGTTTTAT
Organism: Sphaerophoria taeniata; assembly: GCA_943590905.1. NCBI lineage: Eukaryota > Metazoa > Arthropoda > Insecta > Diptera > Syrphidae > Sphaerophoria > Sphaerophoria taeniata. Next base: position 5,736,367 of record OX016540.1, read on the forward strand.
ATAAATGACCTCATTGATTAATATCGTGGATTTCGCAGGAACACACATTAAGGCCTTATTATTAGAAGATGATATTGTCATGTTCGCGTATTCTCCGGAAGCGTTGCTTATGGAACTTAATCGTTTATACGCAAAAGTCTAAAGTGATGATTTTTAAAAAAAGTGGTGGAAGAAATGCTTCCAACGAGAAGTGGACATTCAACAGAGAAGCCTTAGAATGTGTTGCCAAATACCTAGGTGTAATTTTAACGAGAAATTTGAGCATGCAGAAGCATTTAACGGAATAAATGGACAAAGGGAAAACAGCCATAAATATTTCATGAAGAAGCACAAGATATTTGAAGCGTTATCGAAGAGCATACTTTTATATGGCGCTCAAGTATGGGGATGTATGAGGTTTCAGACGGTGGAAAAGCTCTTGACGCACTATATTAAACGGATATTTTGCTTACCAGTTAACACACCAAATTACGTAGTAATGCTCCAAATAGGACTATCACCTTTATACATTAAGACCATGAAGTTGCAAGCCGATTTTCTTCTGAACATCTTCAATTTACCAGAATTCAGAAGGTAGCTATTAGGGCCATACACGAACAAAATAGCTGGTATAGAGAGTGGTCAAAACTTGCTGAAGAATGCAATTTAAGTCTTGATTTAAATTTGGAAAACATGTTAAATTGCAAAGCTCTCTTTTATAATGTAATCTCGAAGGTGGATGAGAAATGTAGAGCTGAATATACAGCTGAAGCCTCCAGTTCAATCCACAGAACATTTTACAGTACATTCTACAACTAGAATGCAGCATTTGCAACATGAAGGAAAGAGAAGACGTCATTCACTTTTTGGGAAGATGCCGAGCTCTTAAAGAAACCAGAAGAAGCGTTCTTGGGAGCGATGTTTTATCTATCTATTCAACATCATTATATTCATCGGCTATTTTCTGACCCAAGTTTTATAGCTTTCAACAAGAGCCCGTCCACTCTTGCATGCTTTAGCTTCTGCGCTATGGCAAATTATGGTCCTGGAGTGTCAAATCAATTCAGTTGTGAAATATGGACAAACGATGGTTTAAGTGTCAGTGAATCGACATTGGTTAGGTTAAGGTTAATTTGCCTGCAAGCAAAAACGCAGGTAGATCACATGCAAGCCTTCCCAAGGTCGATTGTAACACATGAAACTTGGACACTTTTTTCCTTGCGGCTAGGCTACAGAAGATGTGTGAAAAAACGCACGCGATATTTTGAAGATGTCTGTAATCACTTAATTTGAATCTTTTTTTTGGTATGACACACTTCTGCGTTCATTTGACCTGAACTCATTCCCCCGACATGAAACCACAAACTCAGCCCATTAAATTGAGAGAAATACCAATTGTACTACGAGGTCACCAAAAACATCTAGTCTTCGCGAAAACAACCCATCGAAGACCTTTGTCTCCAAGAAAAGGTAGATAAGAGTTTTTTCTTCGTAAGTACCTCAGACAGACAGACAGCAAACAAAAAAACACTACGAATGTAAATTGCAACATTTGCATGCAGACATAGGTTCACCGAAACAGAGCACAACAGGAGAGAGAACTTCTTCACTTCTAGGATAAACTTTGTTTGTCCCATGTGTACCCTGCAGTCCCTGAAAGGAGTTAAGGGGGCAGTAATTTATTTCAATCACTTTAACCAGCAGCAACATCTTCGTACCGTTAAACTGCCTTTTTCTCTACTGATGGAGGATGTCCCTGAGTGTGTGTGTGTCTAGAAGATGCTCTTCTTCCAAACTTCTTCAAAGCTGGTGCATAGGAAGAAGAGCCTAGAGCTTCTTAGTCCATATAAGAGTCTTCAAATGACAGCTAGTGTTTGAAATCGGGCACTAGTTGGACCTGAAGGCAGAAATGGAAACAAAAAACGAAACGTTCGTTGTAAGGCATTAAAGTGCATTCGAGTACATTGACGATAGACGTTGTCGCGTTTTTGTGTTTTTTTTTCTTAGTCGTCACCATCCTCCAGATTTTCTTAAGAGGATACTCACTGTGGCGAGTTGGGTTCTTCTTGAATTGTCGTCTTCGTCGGACGTCTTAGCCGTCGACGTTGTCGTGATGATGCCCACTCTTTTTGTCCTCATCCTCGTCATGATGATAATGATGACGGCGACGATGATCGTGAGGAACTGTTATCTAACCAAAAGCCAATTCGCGTGGTTACCCTTTTCCTTCGTCCATATCTATCTGCAGACCACAATCGGCATGGATGAATGCTGGATGGACTGACTAAAACTTGATGATGATGCTGATGGCGAGTTCTATCATTCGATTTGGCCATGGGATGGGATGGGATGGTATTGATGATCTTCTTCGTCGGCCATGGGACGCAGACACGAGGACAACATAGAATTCTTCAAATACAGAACACGACGAGCTCTTCGCAGTCGTCACCGCAACTCACCTTCGTCACCATGCAACAGTCGACCATGGTGAAGGCAGTCGTCATTTTCGTTGTCCGAAGTTGTCGTTTTCTTCAACTATGTCTGGACTGGTCTGGTCTGGTCGGTTTTGTGCACTGTGCTGTGGCAAAGAGGAGGACGTCTAGAAGAGGGCGAATTTTTGAAGAGGACAACGTCGACGATGTCGACGACAAACAGAAGACATGAAGTTCTTCTTCTTTCTGAAAATTCTTTTTGGTTTTATAGGGTAAATTGTGTTTGTATCTACTTTTAAAAATGCTACGCGGTTACTTTTTTGTGGAACATCTTATTTTATAACATGTCATGTCGAAAGGAAAATTTCGAAAAAGTTGTAAAAATGGCAGAATGTGGAATGTAATGAGATGAAAAACACTTTTTCACTTGTGGAAGGTAAGTCGCAGATGGAAAAATGTATTTGTTGCATCTGAGGAACGAAAACGACAAATTTTTCGCCCCTTTTGATATTTCTTAGTCTTAGTTTTTCGAAAAAGTTGTAAAAATGGCGGACTGTAGAATGTAATGAGACGAACAACACTTTTTTCACTTGTGGAAGGTACGTCGGAGATTTAAAAATTTATTTGTCGAATCTGAGAAACGAAAACTGCTTATGTTTCGCCGCTTTTGACATTTCTTAGTCTTAGTCTTTCGAAAAAGCTTAAAGTATGGAGAACTGTAGAATGTAAGGAGACGAAAAACACTTTTTTCACTTGTGGAAGGTAAGTCGGAGATGGAAAAATTTATTTGTCGAATCTGAGAAACGAAAACTTTGACTTTTCTTAGTCTAAGTTTAGTTCAAAACGAATCGATGCGAAATTAACACTTGGGGATCTTGATGAAATCAACTTTAAAATTTCCCATGCATCCAATGGTGAAATTTATGCGTCGTTAAACCTACATTTCTTTCCGTTTTCTAGGACATGAGTTTGAAGTTTCATTTAAGGAGTAGTAACTTCTCACTTTGTGGAACATATTTGTGTTTTACTTCATGGGAATCACCTTGTGGAACTTGTGGACTTTAAGTTCATGGGAGTTCTACAGTTGAAAACATTGTTTTTACTTAGTTTTTTCTCAATGGCAGAACAGTTTCGCCATTTGGAACCTATTCATTTCACAAATAACCACAATTTGACTTCTTATCCAACGCTTGTTACAACTTCATAGGGTATGCCTTTCAACGTCTAATTTTGGATCCATTGTAATCTCTTTGTTGTGGTTTTTTTTTCTGTTTAACAACCCGTCATTGTCGTCGTCTACTTGAGCTTGACTTGACTTGTGGGTTTTCATTTTTTTTTCTTCGATCTAACCACATGCCATGATGATGTAGTCAGGTATTTTTAGCCAATTGATTGGCTTCAACGTAATCTCGTCTTATCCCAATCCGTGTGTCTTGCTCCGTCGAGATAATGATGACGACGACGACGACAACTACCTAACACCACCCTCCGCTCCTCACCTCGATGGATGAATGCTGCTCTATGGCGCGATGGTGCTAAAATACGCTCCAATGCGATGCTGTTTCCATCGTGTTTTTTTATCCTTTAAGAGTCTATATAGAATCTATGGAGTCGACTTGTAGAGGAGGGATAGGTACGTTTGTGCGCCTTCTAGAACTAACCTAGGCAATGCTAAAGGTATTTGTCCCAAAACCAGCCAGGCGACATACAACGATCGCTCTTCCCGCTTCTCTAGTGCAACGTCTTCGACCAGCCAGCAGCTAGCACCTTCGACAACTTTGTGCCAATGGTGATGCAATGTGCAATTTTTTTCATAGATTTCTATGTTTTTATGTGCATTTGCCTATGTTGCAAATTGCAGTAAGAATTCCGGTTTTTTAGTAGGTTTCAAGTTCTTTGCAAATTTTCTTCTCTTTTTCGATGTTTTTTTTCCTTTTTGTCTCACGAGATCGAAGAAGAGAAGTGTGAGGAAAAACTAAACAGAATTTTTCAAAACTCGCCTGAGGCCTTAGATATTCCAGTTGACAACAGCCAGCGTCGACGCCAGGCGAGTCGACAAAGATGACGATAGCAAGAAAAAGAGGAAAACAACATTTCCTATGCATAAAAAGTGTAGACAGACCCTTCGCGCGCAATGACATTTTGTGTCCCGTGTCTCCTGTCAGACGTTGTCGCCGTCGATAGAAATATTGCCAAGAGGCATTTGCAGCTTACAGGAGGTGCTGATAAGCTTACAAGGCTTCATTCGAATATTTTTCTGCTTAATGCTTCAATGGCGCCAACAAGCATATCCTTCCTGTTCATGTTTTTCACCTTTAAAAGGTGAAGTGAAGTACCTTTGGAATTTACGCAATTAGTTCTGCTGTCATCGAATAAAAAGAGTGAAAGAGATGGCAATTGAGTGAACAAATTAAAATACAATTAAAATTGACGAATGGTTTGGTTGTCATTGTCATGAAATCACAGATAGAGAAAGATACAGTAATTTAATATGGACGAACGTTTGACAGGAAGGCTCATGCCAATGTGGAAGAAGTGACATTTCAGCACATTAAAGATTGACAGTGCCAGAGAGGGAGAGAAGAAAAATGGACACTGTCTTGTGTTGTAAGCTTAATTTTATGTATTTTTTTTGCTTTTACTATCGGAGTCTTGTGAGAAAAATGTTTTTAAGAGCCATCATCATCATTATCAACTCCTCAAGACAATTTGAATGACAATTTGTGAATTTTTTTGTCTTGTTTGATGACATTCTTTTTTTTTATGTTTGTCTCGGTCGTTTCAAGAAGCTGTCAAGGTTTAAAGTGAAGACTGTGGACAGAACTTAATTGCTGGATTTCATTTTCATTCTCGTTGTCCAATTTTAAGATGGTAATATGACTTGGACTTGAAATTGCCGGGAGAGTGTCAAACTATACATCAATTTTGTAAAAAGTGAGACTTTAAGCTTGTAATCGGTTGTAGTTAAAATAAAATTAGAGATACTTTTGATTGGAGAAGACTACACCGCCAAAGGGAAGTTCAAGTCTATAATCTTCCTCGTTAGAGACCTTTGTAGACTTTAAAGAAAAAGTAGCAGCTGAGTTGCTGTTGTGTCAAATTGACAGTTTGCAAACTTTTGAAAGTTGATACCCAATCATCACTTTCAGTTTTAATTTGGAGAAAAAGTTCATAAACTTGTAAAAATTTGCTGAGTAAGATTTTATCACGATTCATATAAAAATTGTTTTTAGTTGTTTTTTGGCGTCAGATTGCTACCTGGATTTTATGTGAAACACGACAATAAACGAATAAATTAATTTGTTCTTCTTCGACGAAGATTGTTTTATGGTCCCATGACCTATTTTACTTCATAACAAAAATAATGCTTTTGTTGGCATTTCTTAGGGTCTCTATGGTAATTAAATGGGCAATAAAGATAGACAACTCGTGTTCTTTAAGGAGATAAAACTTTGGCGCGAATCAGCTCATCTTGAACATAAAGCTAGATCGACATTCAAGTCTTGCGAAATTTGGTAAGTGGGTGCTTATAGCCTAGTTGAAATCGATGGTAAAAAGGTAAGGATCGCAAAGGTGGATGTTGTTTTTTAGTTCATTGGATTGATATTTATGTTTTTTGCCTAGTCAAGGGGTCCAAGCGTGAGAAAAATCTAACATTTTGCATTTTTTAAAGTTTTGCTCTTAAAGTCGTATATATGACTTTTTTAGGTGATGTCGACTCTGATCACTTTCTGATAGTGGCTAAGCTTAAAGCTCGATTATCAAATGGCAAAAAAACAAGTGCGGCCCAAGGAAAGAAGTTCAACATCGGTTGCCTTAGCTCCCCAGAGAATGCCAGAGACTACAGTGAGCGCCTGAGTGAGCGACTCTCCGCCGTCCTCCCAAGTACCACAGACGTCAATACCTTGTGGAACCAATATCGCGAAATAATTATAAAATGTAGCCGAGACCACCATAGGTTAGCAGCCACCTTCTATAAAGAACCTGTGGTGAGATGATGAATGCGCCTTATTGAAAAGAGAAACGGAAAATGCACGTATGCAGATGCTGCAACGGAAAACAAGAGCAGCAAGAGAAGAGTACCGAACAAAAAGGAGAAATGAGAAAAAGACCCTGCGAAGGAAGAAAAGAGCAGATCTAGAAGATTCTCGGGCCAAGAACAATACCCGACTTTACGTTTCTTTAAAAGGTCGAAGCAATCAGCTTCTTGTTTCAGAACCGGGACACAGGCCCTTCGATACATGGAAGGAAACCTAGTCACCGAAGCACAGGGAATTGTTGATGTTTTCAAGCAGCACTTCCAATAGCTGCTGAATGCGCATAATATCGAGCGAGCCAATGATGCAAGAGAAGCAAGACCAGTCAATGAAGACCCAGTCCCAGCCCACAGCACAGAAGAGGTAGAAAGAGCCATCCAAATGCTAAAAAAAAACAAGTCCGCCGGGTCGGGTGGCATAACAGCGGAACTCTTCAAATATGGAGAAGATGTTTTGATGAATCACATGCAACAGGTCATTAACAAAGTGTGGGAGGAAGAATGCATGCCCAATGATTGGTCGATGAGCTGGAGTTCCATATGCCTCATCTACAAAAAAGGCGATCCTATGTCATGCAAAAACTACCAAGACATATCCCTGCTTAATGTTGCATCCGAAATCATATCCAACGTACTGTGTGAGCGTCTTAAACCGTTCTGCAATACAATACTAAGCACGTACCAGTGTGGCTTTAGGACAGGCTGAACAACAATAGAACAAACATTCACACTGAGGCAAATCTTGGAAAAGACCAATGAATTTCAAGTCGAAACCCACCATCTTCTTATCGACTTCAAAGCTGCTTATGAAAGCATCCACCGCCAAGAGCTTATAATGGGGATGTCTCAATTCGGGATCCCGACCAAACTGATCCAGCTGTGCCGCATGACGCTAAATAATAAGCAGTGCTGTGTGCAAATTGGTAACAGCTTATTCGAGTTGTTTCAAACATGCGCGGGGTTTAGAAAAGGAGATGTGCTGTCATGTGATTTCTTCAACAAAGTACTGGAGCAGATAGTGCGCAAAGCAGGTGTGAGCACGGGAAACACTATCATCAACAAATCCACCCAGCTCCTAGGCTATGCGGACAACATAGACATCATCAGTCGATCCAAGAGAGCTGTGCTCGAGGCTTTCACGGCGATTGAAGAACAAGGAAAACTAGTTGGTCTTGAAGTGAATGAGGACAAAACAAAGTAAATGCTACCAACAAACAAAGCAACATCTGTCCATCGCCTAGGACAAAACGTCACCATAGTGGAGATCCTACGAAGAATTACCCTAGCGAACCGCTGCTGCTTCGGTTTGGCCAAACAACTTGGTTCAAAACTCCTTACTCGAAAGACAAAGTGTCTGCTATACAAAAACTAGTGATGTGCCGAACCGTAAATTTTGCAAACCGAGTTAACTCGAGTTGGTTTTTTTGCAAACCGAGTTGCAACTCGGTTTGCCCAACTCGAGTTGAACGAGTCAACTCGGTTTGCCAACTCGGTTCACCAACTCGGTTTGCCAACTCGGATTGGCCTAAAAATCGATCTAGAAGACACTTAAAAAGCGGAAAAAATGAGTTTTTGAATCCGTCAAAATCTCTGCCATCCGTTGATGGAATTTGAATGTTAATGGCTCAATAAAGAGATAAGGTACGAATCTAGGTCAGTAGAGGGATATTTTGTTCTAAATGTTACCGGATTGCCCCAAAAATCGCTCTAGAAAACATTTAAAAAACCGGAAATACTAGGTTTTTAATCCGCAAACCAAGTTGGCAAACCGAGTTGGCAAACCGAGTTGGCAAACCGGGTTGGCAAACCGAGTTGGCAAACAGAATAGGTAAACCGAGTTGGACCGTACAACTCGAGTTGGCAAACCGAGTTAACTAAGTCGAGTTGAAAAAAAAACAAACCGAGTTGACTCGAGTTAGGGCTAACTCGAGTTGACTCGAGTTAGCGAACCGAGTTGACCCATCACATCATCACAAAACTTTAATTTCAACAATCCTACTCTACGGCGCCGAGTGTTGGACGATAAGTAAAAAAGGGGAATTAATCTTAGGCACTTTCGAAAGAAAAATTCTTCGATGGATTTTCGGTCCCGTATGCAACGATGGCGAATGGAGAAGAAGGTTCAACCGCGAACTGAACGAGCTGTACCAAGATGTGGATGTAGTCCAGGAAGCTAAGAAAAGACGATTACATTGGCTCGGCCACATCGAGCGAATGGACGACAACGCTCAAGCAAAGAAAATCTTCTCATCGCAGCACGCAGGTTCGAGACCACAAGACAAGAAAGACCGAACCAATGGTACAAGGGCCAAGTGACTGCGGAGCGCTTGGTTTTGGCGACCGTTCCCGATGGAAGTCTGCAGTATGGCTGAGTTCCTTCATGGATTGGGAGTCGGTTAAGTAAGTAAGCAAGTGTTTCGCTGATTGCTACTCATTCAGTGAATTTAGAAAAGAAGTGTACAAATTCTTCGTTATCTTTCGTGTAATTACATCAGAAATCATAGTTGTACAAAAGTAACTAAAAAAGGAAAGAATCGAAAGAAGTTATTTTATTATTTTTGCTCGTTACTTTTATAGCCCTTCTTATCAACAAGTCACAAAAAGCTACCCCATAAAAAATTCATTATTTTTCGTTCCGTTCTCAAAACAGACTTTTAAGGCTCTGATGATCAATATTTTGGTATCGTAAAACCGTCCACTAGCACTAAAATAAATTAAAGTCAAATTAAAACAAAATGCAGAACGCTTGAATTTCCAGTTTCTAAAAACACAACAGTCATTCATCCAATTAACTTGAAAACGACGCATGTTCAATTTATTTCTGTCGCATATTCAAGTGTGGAATCTTTTCTCTCAAAATATCTAAAATTTATTGCGAAAGTAACATATTTATTTGTTCACCGCCAAAATTTACTTTGCGAGTGTTTCTCTTATTGACTCATACTCAAAGTTAAAAGTTGTTAAGATTTCCAACAATTCCTGCATATTGCACTTAAAAGGAGTTTCCTTATCATCGGCTTGGACTTTTATGTTCTTGATCACATTACTTCCAGTCAGAAATTCTTGACATTCTTTTGCTGCAAAATGAGATATCTCATTGAGTCTTCCACCCTCCGATTTCGCTAAAAAATTTATTTTCAAGTCATTTATCTTATCTTATCTCTTTTCAATCTTTCACATTGACTTAAATAAACTCATTTGCACAAATTATTCTCCGATAAACAAAAAGATAACAAACAGAAAAATCATTCCACGTTGGAGTAAATATTTATTGCTTCTCCTCCATCGACCTTCACCTTTCAAAAAAAAAAATGAAAACAAAAAATCAAACAGAAACCCAAAAAATGATGCTGTGGAATGTGTCTAATAGTAGTTAAAGCCAGCACTCAGTTATCTCATGTTGACTTTCTTTTCACTCTTCGAAAAAAGCCACTCTACGATTTGTGATTTCGGTGACTGTTTAGTAGCCTAATGACACATCATCGGAGGAATGGAATGTCAAAAAACAAATACCAAAACGCTTGAAAACAACATAAAAATGTCATTGTATAACGATCACCATCTCAGCCAAGTCACACCACATGTGATGATGGATGTAACGCACTCGGCATGTCACGGAATCACTCGGTTGCAACGGAATTGAAAGTGCGGGTTTTTTGGTTGAAGATTGAAATAGATAGATGCCCTCAGGTTGTTTTAGTTTTGATCAGAAGCAATTAAATTGTTGTTTTCTGTTTATCAGTGCACTTATGATATTCATTACTTTCACTAGAGTCAGTCAGTAGCAGTAGACAGCAGTGTGAGCAGCAGTCAAAGCCAAAGGGTATGGTTTTTAATGAGTTCGGGTAACCTTTTGCTTCTTGAGACTCACCGATATTGCGTACGAAGGTTTGTTATATCATGAAAAGAGTGCTTGAGGCTTCTTCGGAAGCTTTTCTTTTTGTTTACACTCAAGAAGACTTGTCGTTCCGAATTAAATGAGCTCAGGTCTTACGTAATTCTAATTTTTGGATGTCGATCCAATATTTAACAATTCCATGATGCTTCATGTCTTGTAAAGCGTGCAGTTGAAGCCTTAGCCGGGATTCATCTTTACAAAGATGAGTCTCTCTCACTCTGAGTCTTTCAGAGTCGAACACTTAAAAAAGGACATATCGTGGGTATACAAGCAGAAGGCACTAAGTCATTTTTTTAGGATTTTTACATTTTAATGCAAAGTGGCCAAGAATGATGATATCTGTCTTCTCCAAACACCTCCTAAGTGATTATTCAACGTTAAACATGAATTATTTGAAGTAATGTTTTGAACTAAGTCAGTTAAATGATTTATAATTCTGTAAAAACGCACTAAGTTGACTTAGTGCATTTTGGCTGTCATAGAATAAAATACAATATATTGTAATAATACAGCAAGAGAGCATTTAAGTGACTTGGTGCGTTTTAACTGTCATCAAAACCAATAATTTTTGAATCAAGCACCCGGCGAGTTATCTGTTTTGTAGTCTACAAAATTGCACATTATTTTTTTCAACTTGGAAGTTTTTGTCAAGGAGCAAGGATATTTGTGTAAAGAGTTTTGGTTTGTGATAGTTAAATAATAATTTGAATAAATATGAATAAACATTCTCGTGCTTGGGAAATGCTTCGGCTGGTTAATACGAAAAACGCAGGTAAGGTATACCTACCTGTTTTTATATTAATATTTTGATTAGAAATTGGTACGTTATAACAATATAGTCGCGAAACAAAGGGATTCAGAGGACACATTACAAGAAATGATTTTGGATGAAGCTTTAGAAAGGGATATGAATACTGGTTGGTTACTATAAATATTGAAATATAATAAAGCACACTGAAAATGGTTTTCAAAAGTCTTAGGTGAAGGAACAAGTTCGACTACAACGGTTTTGGATGTTTCCATGAGACCAGTTCAAAATGACATAGTTGAAGCAGCAGAATCTTCAGATTCTTCTGGAAACGACAGCATAAAAGATACTAGTTATTATTATGACAACGAAAGCCTGTCTGGCACAAGTATTGAAGAAGAACCCGTAGCAAGTACAAATAATGACGAGGCTGCAGAAATTTGTGTTGGAGGCAGTAGATGGAAAAAATCATATCCTCAAAAATGGAAGCGAAATATCAACAAGGAACTTAAATCTAAGTGTCTTCCTTATGAAGATTATAAAGGTAATTTAAAACGCCCAAAAAATCCCAAGAAAACGTTAAATCATAAATGCAAGTTCCAATGTTTGACCATTAACGAAAGCTGCCGACTGAAATTATGTAAAAATTTTTGGACTTTGAATTACAAACAGCAGAAAAGCTTTATTCTTCAAAATGTTGAAAGCAACCCTCCAAAATATCGAAGACCAAGAAATGAAAATGCAAATCTAAGACAAACTGCTAAAAAGTATTTTTTTACTCAGGATGACAGTAAAACAAGAGTCTGTCAACAGTTTTTTTTAAATACGTTGAATATTTCCAACCGCAGTGTAATTAATGCGTTTTTAGGAAGAGAAGAGATTGGTGGTCATTTTTCAGCGGAAGATAAAAGGGGCAAACATACACCACCCAATAAAACAAGTCCTGAAGCTGTTCTGCATGTTAAAAAACATATTGAAAGTTTTCCGTGCATGGAAAGTCATTACTGCCGCAAGGACAGCCAGAGAAAGTATTTAGACAGTAAGCTTTCCATAAGGAAAATGTACGAGCTGTATAAAATACAGTGTACTGAAATGCATATTCGTCCTGTGTCTGAAATAACCTACAGAAGAATATTTTGTAATGACTACAATTTATCATTTTTTGTGCCAAAAAAAGATCAATGCCTTTTTTGTAACAAATATAAAATCGCATCACCTGAAGCAAAACTTGATCTGCAAGTTGATTATGAAAATCACTTACTTCGCAAAGAAGAAGCATTCAAAGAAAAACAAAAAGACAAAGAAAGAGCAAATTTGGAAGCAAATTTTAAATCAATTTCGATGGACATGCAAAGTGTACTTCAGATACCATCAACTGATGTTTCTCTGACTTACTATAAAAGAAAGCTCATACTTCACAATTTCACAATTTATGAGGCAGATCTACCGAATGAAGCTTTTTGTTATGCATGGACAGAGATAAGTGGTAAAGGGGGGAGTTGTGAGGTAGGGTCGTGCATTTTAAAATATATACAACAATTACCTGGAAATATCGTAGAGCTGTCAATATTTTCGGATACTTGCGCTGGTCAGAACCGAAATGCAAACATTGTGGCTTTTTTTCTAAATATAGTGCAGACCACTAATTTAGAAATAATTGATCAAAAATTTTTGGAAAGTGGCCACTCATACATGGAAGTCGACTCAATGCATAGTGCAATCGAAAAACAGAAGAAGTTCTTTCCAATTTATTGTGTTAATGATTGGCTTAATATATTCAGGGCTGCAAGAGTTAGAGTTCAGAATAAGTCCCCTTATGAAGCTGTTGAAATGAAATTTGATGATTTTTTTAATTTAAAAATGTTAGCAGAAAAATTGATTAAAAATAAGACAGTGGACACCGATGGCCAAAAAATGAACTGGCTAAAAGTTAAATGGTTCCGGTATGAAAAAAGTAAACCAGGGATTCTGCAGTTCAAATACAATTTCGAAGATATTCATTTCAGAACAATGAACGTTTTAAAAACATTAAAAAGAGGAAGGAACGCTGTTCCAAAGTATCTTCCTCTAACACAATGGCCTAAATTGTACCAAGAACCTCTTACAATAAGTGCAGCAAAAAAAAGACTTAATAGAGATGTGTGACAAAGGAGTTGTACCTGAATTTTTCCATTCTTGGTTTAGGTCTTTGCCCTCACAATCTAATTCAAAAAACTACTTGCCAGAAGCTTATACATCGGAAGAAAGCGATGGTGAATAGTTCCAGCCTTTTCCCTTATTTTTTGTTAAATTATCCTTAATTTTCATAAGTGTTCTTTCTTAATTTTATTTTTATAACTTACCTTATTCTTCAATGTATTATACCCATACCTCAATAATAAAACTTTTTAATAATACTTTAAGAAAAACATTTTTTTTTAATTTAAATTTTCAGTTGTGATTGCTTATTTCCCGAATTTTGCATTATCAATTCTGCTAAACAGCATTAAGTCAGCATATTTTGTAGTTCTATTGCAATATTTTCGAATTGGTTTGGCAAAAACTAAAATTTTTGATTGGAAACCTAAGTCATAATGTCAACAAAGCTTTCTAAGTGATCAGATGAAAAATAACCATCGGTATTGAATTTTCACGACTAAGCAAACATAAAATATCAATTAACTCAAAACTATGTTTTTTGACTTAGTGCTTTCTGCTTGTATACCCACGATATTCATGAGGTACTTCCATCAGGTAGTAGGAAGAATTGCCATTTTCAAGCCAGGTACCTTTGATATGGTAAAAATGTGTAACACATTTTCAAAAGATGTTGTTGTAGCCGGAGTAATCCTTTTAAGAGGGTTTTCCCCTGAACAGATAAACCCCAGACCAACATTTTACTAATTAGTTATCTTGGTGATGAATTCTGCTTTCGGTGCTCGACTGACAAAAAGACGGTGACGGCGACGGTGTGTGTTATGATCTCTGGCCGAGAAGAAATGTTTAAAGTAGAACAGGTAGTTTTGAACATGACTGTGAGAATTATCTTATTATGAAACAATACTTAATGCCTTTTAGGTGACCTCATATTTTAGATAGGGTAAGTGAAGTTAATTTCCCCGGCGATATGTTATGTTGAAAGAATTTGTAAAAAAGGAGAACGATACACAAATCCAATTGTATGCGTGGAAAATTGTGTTCTTTTGAATAGAACACGTTCTTATTTTGTTTTGAGATTTAGTTGAATCATCATTTTCTTATCGTAGAATATTGAAAGGTCTTCAAATACATTGTGTGATCTAGAGGTTGAATTAATTTAAGGGAAACTTTTACAGTTTTACCACTTCAAAAACATTGTGAATACGGCTATGGGAAGAAATAATTCAAGTCTAATCTGCGTTAGAGAAAATGGAATGGACGGAGAGGGTAAAGGATGAGGTGTCGGTTAACATTGGCCTTGAATTCTTGAACAGTATAATGACTAGGGTAGACAGAGTGTGGAAGAGAGTTCCACATTCGCAAAGTACGGCTTAAGAACGATTCTTTGAACATGACCGTACGACCGAAGTTGGGCTCGAGGGTGAACTAATGGGTATTCCTGGAGGCGCGGGTATTAGGGTTGAATATCTTAAGGGGAGGAATGCAACAGGCTATTTCACTAGAGCATATACCATTGAAAAAACGTAAGACATTACGTCGGTGTTCAAGTGACGTAAATGTGTCAACGATGGTATGCTCTGGAAAAACCTAAAGATCTTGCGGCATTTTTGGCGACATCGTGTATGTGATCGTTCCACAAAAGGTTGTTAGTGATGCACATACCGAGAAATTCGAGAAGTTCGGTCTCGTTTGTGCAAGTGCCACTCGTGAACAGTGGTGGGGGAAATATATCTCGCTTTAACGATACAAGACAGCATTGAGTTTTCGAAGCATCAAACTGTACGCTGTTTTGTATTCCCCACTGTACAATGCTGTTTAAGTCAGAGTTTAATGAGTTTATCATATTTAGCCATACGAAGTGGAGGGATGTGAGTCTGGGAACGAATATGATATGCTAAGGGTGCTATCGTCAGCGAAACAATTAATTGGATTAGCAGTTACAGACAAGAGATCATTTATGAAAATGAGAAGCAGAGTCGGAGACAAAACGGAGCCCTGGGGCACACCAGCATTTGTGGGTTTCAGACTTGAACCCGACCAGTACAACTTGTACCTATAGAACGGTTCGAAAGAAAGTTTCTTATCCAACGAAGAAGGGACTCGTCAATACTGCAAGCACGCATTTTCGACAAGAGAGCCTGGTGCCAAACTCTATCAAATGCCTTTGAAATATCAAGTGCAACAATCTTACTTTCTCCAAAACACTGTTCGGTGAGATAAATAATCAGATCGCCAGTGGACCTGTGGCTGTGAAAGCCGTACTGGCGGTCATTACGAAGCTTTCCTTTCTTCAAGATATTTCTTAAGCTGATTATTTATCAAGGGATTTGAGTGGAATCGGACGATTATTGGAGGGACAAATGCTATTTTCCAACTGCTCGGAATGAGCCCAGAAGAATAGGATAGAAGATAGATGAAAAAGCCTACGCACGGGATTTGCCAGCGTTGAAGAACACCTCTTCAGAATAATAGCGGGGATATCATTTGTGTATGTTGAGATATTTTAGGACCCTCGCCCATGGAATCATTGACGCGCTCAAGAACTGGGGGAGTCATGACACTCTCGGGCAGTGTTGAACTGCTTAGTGAAAAGGTAAGCTTTCGCGAGAGAACTAGCAACTGGAGTGTCATTGTCAACAAGCGTAGGAACCGAGGAAGAAGAAGAATTCTTCATGTTTTTTTACAAATGAACAAAAATTCTTACTGCCTTTGGGATATTGCAGTATTTTTTGCTTTAATTTCTCGTCATGCAAAAACAAATATTATATTTTTGTGTACTTATAAACGCTTTAAGTTTTCGTTTTAATTACATAAGAAACGAAGAATTCTTCTTGTCGCTTGCTTTGGTTACATACAAATGTGTTACAGTTTTACTACTACCTAACACCAATTTAGGCCATTTTCGGTCGGTGGTTGAGCGAGTGGGTGAGCTGGAAACAGAGTGCCTAGTGTGAGTTTTGTTTAATCCGCCTCGCAATAACGGGCGTAAATTTCAACTTCATTTTGTATGGAAAATTCGGAATATAAACTGTGCAACCTAGTTCTCGCGTTTGCCGATTGATGACTCTGTTTCGATTGTATCGTCATGGATTTGGTTTTCTACTTGGTAGCCTGCAGTCACTTGCCATGATTTTGGTCTTATATCTAATGCGTGAGGTACTTTGCCTTTATGTACGGTCAGCTTAAAAAAATTTTGCCACCCTAAGGTCGAATGTCATGTAGATTAACAGCCCGATTCTGCAGTTGTGACGAGTCACAAGTCAGACAGCCCGATTCTCCCCATCATCACTGATACCTCACAAGTCATAAGAAGAGGTAAAATTGATTTTGTGACTTTTTCGGATTCTCCCCCAAAGTCACAACGTGTGAGAGTCACAAAAACAATCGATATTGTGATCTCCTTCAGAGCAGGTCATAACTAGAAAATTATTTGAGATTAGACATTTTGATTGATGAATATAGTGAAAAAAGGAAGAAAAAAAAAGACATACGCTCTTTTTCGGTTTTATTTATTCTTTTTCTTTGTTCTTTGAAATTACACAACAATAATAAAAGCAACCCTCATACACAATCTCTGTTTGCGTTGCCAATATTGACGAAATCGCATCATATGTTGCGTTGAAACACATATTGCAGTTACAAAGAACCCATTCTGTCAACGCATTTCCATATTCACATTAGCTGTGGGTTTCGTTGTGACTTTTCTTGTGAGGATTATGAGAGAATCCGACGAATGTTATCGAATCACAACAATCCTCACAAGAAAAAGTCAAAAGGGCTTATGACTTGTGATTCCTCACATGGGGGAGAATCAGGCTAAGAAGCGCTTGTGACTGATTTCGTGTCAGGATAGTTGTGACTCGATAACAAATAGGAATTCTGAAACAACTCTCACAAGAAACCTCAAAACAAAAATCACCTCAACATGGGGAAAATAATTATTGTTTTGTTCTGCGTTTTTATTACAAGCAACATTTCATGTGAAGAAATTTGAATCTTCCTAACACAGTTTTTGGGTAACAAATTACAAAAATCTTTTCTAGCAAATAGATAATTTTGAATAGCATTTGTTTTCATAAAAATCTTTCTTTTAATTTGCGGATGAAAGTTCAGCAATAAGACGAATACAACTTCCATTTTTGAATTTCTTGTTCACACATATATCGAACGTCAAATCAAAATATCAAGACAACAGCAATATGTTCGTTGTTAACTGCTCTCATGGAAGTCACAACTTTGATATTTCTTGTGACTGTCAGAAGTTGTGACTGTGTAGCAGAATACGTAAAAGTTCACAAAGTCAATTCCACCTCTCCTTGTGACTTTTGAGGTATCAGTGAGTTTCCGCAGAATCGGGCTGTAAAGGACAACGTTAGTTTCGCTTGCAGATCGATCTGAAAACTTTTATAGGTAGTATGAACCATGTTACAATTTTCACACTACTACTCTAATCAGTTACTACTTTTTAGGCCGTCCATAACACACCTAGCGGGAGCGCGTCCTCATAATTAGCCTGGAGCGGTCTCTTGATCAACTCTCAACTCTTGATCAGTTGCTGATTCTAACGTTCCGCTCTACCTGCCTAAGTAGGTACAAAAAAGTGAAAAGTAAAAGTAGAATTCCTCAACATCCCTACAACCTCGTGATAGATAAAAACCAGACACAATATCCTTATTAACATTTCCTTACCGGCGAACAGTCAGCCTACCTGTTGGCATGGAAGAAATGAATCCTTTCACAACAAAGATACATTTTCAAATGAAGAAAGAACAAATAAATTCACCTAACACCATAAAATTGTCTATATATTTTGACGTAAGCCATTGCTTCTTTTCTCTAACGATACCTCATTACGAATGCCTTGTACGTTGCCCTGAAGTAAGTTACTCAAAAATATCGAACCTTGCTTCAATGAGTGAATTATAAAAACACCTTACAGCACAGGCAAGGTGAAACAATACAATTTGAATACCTGAACACATGACAAGATTATTAGTTTTTTTTTTTACTGTCAGAACTGTGGAATATTAAAAGCGAGAAAAAACAATATCACCTGCTTTTTGCTACTTATCAAACACTAACACACACAGAAAAAAAACTGAAGCAAACAATAACAATCTTATCTGCTTTTAGACGCTGACGCAGTTAGATAGATTTATCAGCGTTGAGAACAAATTCATCTGCTAAAACAATTCTTACCTTCAACTTTGAAACAAAAACTCCAATTCAAATCCAAAAAAAGTTAGAAGATTGTTTATCCAAGAACCACACAAAAATTTTAGCACCATCAGCAGTAGTCGGTTTCGATATCACAGAAATCACACGAAATACACGTTATTCAAGCACTAGACGACCGAACGATGTCCACGACGAAAACGCATTCCATTTCCGTGAGATGCATTTGATTATGATTTTTCGTCAGGGCAACAGAATTTTTTCAAACAAGTTACAGATACAAAATATCGTAGTCGTTGAGATATAAAATAATCCAGCCCGGTGCACACTGAATTTACATAATTTTCTCACATTCCACACAAGAGTGTAGACTTGGTTAATCAATTCTTTTTTTTATTATAAATTTATTTATCAGAGATATGTGTGTTGGAACAGGAATTGTGTATAATAACGAAGCAAAAACGTGTTAAAGATACAAAAACACAACAACAACAAGTTGTTTCTTCTGCTGGCCAGAGTGTAGCTAGAGTCAGCGTAAGCGAATAGATATTTTTTCCGAATCACTGCACCGTTAATAACAAAAAAAGATACTCGAGGGGCAACTTAAGCGCTTAGCCACCAACGCCGCGCGCACCAAAGACAAGACCAAAAGAAAAACTCACTGCAAAATTTGTTGCCTCAAGAATTATACATTTTCTCCAAGCATAACAGTGCAAAGTTGAGTCCGATTTCCTCCTCCACGAATTCAACTCGAATAGAAAAACAACAAGATACCCCAAAAAAAAACACCTTTTTCAATATTTCAATTCAAAGAAACAAGGAAAAAATGTATCTGTGAGACAAAAAAATATCATTTATCAAACGCGGAAGTAATAATTTCATATATCAGATTATTTATTTAATGTCTTCAAGTAAAAGATACATTTTCAAAATAAAAAGATACAATTTTTGTTTAGAAAAAAACAAATCAAAACTGTTTGTTGAGATTCTTTGCGCGATCCGTTCCCGAAAAAGACGATCTTATTATGCTGTTCGCGTCCGCGCAACTGTTGATTTTTGCTCGAGAGGAAATTTTTAAGACCTCTTCGTTAAGAAACAAAACTTTTTTGTGCACAGATACACTCGACGACGACACGAATTTAAGTTTATTTTGCTCTTTTTTTTCTTCGTCCAGTGATCAAAGAAATGTTGCTTGTGTGTATTTAGCGGGTGAGCACAAATTAACAAACGTTCGAAATATCGCGACCGACCGACGAAGACGTTGAGCTGAGCAGCACTCTTGTCTTTAATCGAACGAATGTATCTGTTCTCAGTTGGATTGGATATATTTCTGTTCGCCATCGCCTTCACTAAAAAAGAAACAGACCTCTCTCGTTTTCTTACACACAAACAGACTTGAGAATTGAGAGAATATCCCACAAAGGTGTCTAACACTCTCACAAACACATCGGCAGGTTGTCAGTGCAAAAAGATAGTGGACAAGAAGAATACAAGAAATGCTGTTAAAAACAGGTAAATCGTAAGGTAAAAGAAGACGAAAATACCTAGAAGACTCGAAAAAGGTTAAGAATAACCCAAGAAAGAACAACGAGGTGCAGAAGTCGCGCGATGCATTTAGCCAAAGCAAGAATTGTGCTCCATCATTGTAGAGTTGAATGCAGAGGAACTAGACGCTCGACCAATTGACCAACCGCCTGCCGAACAAGAAGAAGACTTGCTCTGAGTGGGCTACTTGCGGTGCATATTTATCATAACTTTTGTTTTTGTTTTATATTTAAATTTTTAGCTCTAATAAAATAGCAGATGAAAATGCATTTAAAATAAAATGCAGTAGCTTACGACTGGAAATTAATAGCATTTGATTTAAGTGTCTATAAAGAGGAGCAATAAAAGTGGCGCCCAACAAAAGTATCGATGTTTATAGATTGGCATTTTGCAATGAATTCTTCTGTCCATAATAGGATTAATCGACTTGATCCGAGAGTAAATTCAATTCAAAAATTCAAATTCAATTAGACATTTACTTTTATTGAAGGTTGGAAGTAAAATATGGCGCCCAACAAAAGTACAATAATTTTTTTCAGGATCTTTAGCTGGTCACTATGCTTCCTCGATAGTGACGTAGATTCAAGTGTGGACATGCTCACAAGTTTAATTCTTCAGGGAATGGGAACTTATATCCCGAATAGGGTTAAAAGCATCAAACCCAAAGAGACGGATGGTTTGATGTCAGTCTGCAATGTCCAAATTCGAAGGACCAAGTTTTTGCATGACGAGAAATTAAAGCGAAAAATACTGCAATGTCCCAAAGGCAGTAAGAATTTTTGTTCATTTGTAAAAAACATAAAGAATTCTTCTCCTTCCTCGGTTCCTACGCTTGTTGACAATGACACTCCAGTTGTTAGCTCTCTCGCGAAAGCTAACCTTTTTGCTAGGCAATTCGCCTCCAACTCTTCTCTGCCAGAGAGTATCATGACTCCCCCAGTTCTTGAGCGCATCAATGAATCCATGGGACATATTTTCTTGCGCACTCGTGCTGTGGTGAGAGTACTAAAAGATCTCAACATAAATAAATCCGCTGGCCCGGATGGTATCCCCGCCATTGTTCTGAAGAGGTGTTTTTCTACACTGGCAGAATAATTGCGTAAGCTTTTCCATATATCCTATTCTTCTGGGCTCGTTCCAAGCAGTTGGAAAACAGCATTTGTCTAGCCATTCCCAAAAAAAGACGAATTATCCTCTCCGTCCAATTATCCTCCGATTGCACTAACGTCCCTTCTCTCTAAGGTCATGGAAAAAAAAGTGGCGCGACAGCTCTTGAAGAGCCAAGGCCTAAGTGACTTACTCTCATCAACAATTCTCTGAGTGCGTGTGAAGAATTGAGGGGACCTACAATTGAACGCCGATTCCGAACGGCAAAGTTGAGAAGCACTTTTTCATGACAGATTGATACTCTTGGCAGATTTTTCAGTTCTTCGCAAGAGGCAGTGCCACTGAAAACTTTATGGGCACGAGTAGGACTCGAACCCACGACGTTCTGCTTAGCAGCCAACGCACATAACCACTAAGCTACCACGAAAGCTTCTAAATGACCGGCAGTACCGCTGAAACAGGTCCACTGATGATGTGATGGTTTATCTCACCGAAAAATGGAACAAATCTTTACATCGTTTTGGAGGAAGTAAGATTGTTGCACTTGAAATTTCAAAGGCATTTGATAGAATTTGGCATCAGGCTCTCTTATCGAACATGCGTGCTTTCGGTATTGATGAATCCCTCCTTCGTTTCGGATTCAAGTCTGAAACCCACAATATAAATGCTGGTGTGCCTCAGGGCTCCGTTTTGTCTCCGACCCTCTTTTTCATTCTTACTAATGAGCTCCTGTCTGTAACTTCTAATCCAATTCATTGTTTCGTTGACGATAATACCCTTAGTTTTTCATATTCGATCCCAGACTCACATAACTCCTCTTCGGATGGCTAAATATGATAAGCTCATTTAACTCTGACTTAAACAGCATTGTACAATGGGGAATAAGAAACCACGAGTTTGATGCTTCGAAAACTCAATGCTGTCTTGTATCGTTGAAGCGAGACATACCCCCCTTGCCACTGTCCATGAGTGGCACTTGCGTCAATGAGACCGAACATCTCGAGATTCTAGGTATGTGCATCACTGACCACCTCTTGTGGAATGATCACATATGCGATGCAGCCAAAAATGCCGCAAGATGGTTAGGTTTTTTTAAGACGATGCAAGAATTTGTTTCCCCTTCTGATCTGGCTACCATCTTTAAAACATATATTCGTCATATACATATATATGCTCCTACGTTTGGGCTGGAGCTCCAGTAACTTACTTAAGACTTTTGGACAGTATCAGCAGTTAATTTCAGATGATTGGTGACCATATCATCGTTGAGACATTTACGTCACTTGTGAACATCGACGCAATGTCTCATTGCCTCACCCGCTTCTACCGGTATTTCAACGGAAAATGCTCTAGAGACATAGCCAGTTGCATTCCTCCCCTTAAGATATTCAACCGTAATACCCGCGCCTACAAGAATGCCCATCAGTTCACCCTCGAGCCCACTTCGTTCGTACGGTCAGAGAATCGTTCTTTAGCCGTACTTCGCGAATGTGGAACTCTCTTCCACACTCTGTCTTCCCAAGTCATTGTAATGTTCAGGAATTCAAGACCAATTTTAACCGACACCTCATCCTAAACTCACTCCGTCTATCACATTTTCCCTGACGCTCGCACTGTGCTTGGGCATAAAAAAAGAGTATAAACCCTTTAAGTAAATAAAACTAACGTTCTTTTGAAGGTTTTCAGGATTTATAGGTCCTAATTGTCTTTCAAAAAAGTCAAGCACCGAATGACTGGTATGTTGGCGCGTTCTTACATTTTATTAATTTCTTTGAACATTTGAGCACATTTGAGCTCACTTCCAGTAGAAATTCGAAGTTCTGAAAACAAACAAATCATTGCCCTTTGGAGGTCATCTAAGCCCTTCTCTCAACATGCTGAACAAAAAACAGGAAAAAATACAGTGTTGGAAGCACAACAACCTCTAACCCACTATTTCATTCCCTTAAACCCACATACACGTTGAATTTATATATAGATTCATTTCCGATGCATCAGCAAGAAACCACAAAACCAGATCTGTTTGAAACCAAAAAGGGATCTCTGTGCAAGTCTCCTAACAACATCCCAATCCAGCTTCAGAACTGCGAAACCAATCATCATGGTATGAAAATAAGAACTCTACGCCACTTTTAGTTCTTCACCTTCTTGGCTTGTAAGAGAGGCAATGGCACCACTCGACTAACCCACGATTCTGTGGCTGGGATAAGGATCACGTACAGAGGCAGAACGAAATAAGAAGAAAACAAAATCCCCCCCTCCAACTTGAACCTACATCCCGCACTCTCTAGGATGACTTTTCTATTTCGTTACCATTTCATCAACTCGTCCTTCAGGTCTTCGTGCCCTCAGCAAGTGACCATTACCACATCACCTTCGTTTAACACTTTTCTTCACCTTCTTCTTCTTTTCGATTCTCTTCCATAAAATTATCAGTCTTTTGTAGAAGAAGAACAATAATCAAAATGAGAATACAACTCTGTGGTCACTGGAATAGGTCTCGTTGGTATTGCTATTCACTTGGAGACGAAATCAAACTTCCACCGAGAGTGTTCTCTCTATTTCAGGGCTATTCCTCTGTGGTTACTGACATGTCGGCACACCACATACAATACCACAAAACCGCCAGTTTCGTTTTGTTCCACGTTCGGTCGCCTACGCCTCTGTCTCCTCCGCCTCCATCACTTCGGAAGACGTCATTAAACAATGGACATAACACCGGTTTATTTATTGTTGTATCTGATTCTTGTTTCTTTCATTTTTATTGTTATTTCAGCATTTTGCTTTGAGTTGTTCTTCTTTTCTACTTTACTTTAGGTTTGTGTGTTTATTTTGTTTTGGTTGCATTTTTGAGAATTATTTCATTTTTTGTTGAAGAATTGAGAAGAGGAGGGTTTTGCTTGGGAGAGTGTAGGCTGTAGGCTCTTTTGGCGAAGTCTTCCATTGCATTTGTTTATTTGAGAGAAGATGTGAATGTGGTCAACAGCAATGCCAGGTGCAGTTTTCTTTCCAGAAAATGTCAATGTTGCGAATGCCTTATTAGCTTCGATACTTCTTGAGTAAGTTGGTCAGTTTCCGATGTTGATGGAGACGAAATTATCTGCCGCAGATCCTTTCACCAAGATCGCCACGGATTGAGGCAGACGTGCAGCCTATAAGTCGAGCAACACAGGTTCGTTAAGACAGCCTTTGGACACTTGGGCCATCTCCCAGTACAGCTGGCTCAATTTTTTGTCGCCAAGTAGCATGTTGTGAAGAGCGCGACGGAGTATCTTGTGCGGACTGTCCCAGAAATAATTGGTAGTTCGGAGCTGCGTCGATGTGCGCATACGGTGTCAAATTTTCAGCTATCCTGCGTAGATCCTGATGCAAAAAGAACAAACTGTCGACGTCTGCTTCAACGAATGGGGCATCTCTAGGCGAGCAAAAAAGTTTTCTGCTTCATTGTCTAGTTGACCAACAACTCGAGGAATGGCTGGCGATGGCAGCATTGCAGGCGATATGAACTCCAGTTTTGCTCCCTAAGTAGAAAAAGTCCTTAACTACCTCGAAGTTAAATCTGTCTATGCTAATGTTGGCTCCAAGACATAAATGTTGGTTGTCCTTTCTTGTTGACAGCATTAACTTGGTGTTGCCTTCGTTAACCGCTAGACTCATCTTCCTGGCCTCCGTCGCAAGACTCCACGAAGGCTCCACTGACATCACGCTGTGTTCTTCCAATTTTGTCAATGTCGTCTGCGTATCCTAGTAGCTGGACGGACTTTTGAAAGATTGAGCCTCTGATGTTGGCGTTGGAGGTTTGCACAGTTTTTTCAAGAATGATGTTGAAGAAATCGCATGACAGCGCATCGCCATGATGGAACAGCGTCAGTTTTCCATTGTCATTTTAAACAGACAGAGGGGTTTTTCTGAGATGGCACAACTAGACATTGCTCTATGTCTATATAGTTGGTTTCTATAGACGCTGTCATACGCGGGCTTGAAATCGATGAAAAGTTGGTAGGTATCGATTTGAAGTTAATGGGTCTTCTCCAAGATCTGCCGTAGAGTGAATATTTGATCGCAGGTGGACTTTCCACGTCTGAAGCCCACTGATAAGGACCTATCAGGTTGTTGACTAAAGGTCTCAAACGTTCACACAGCACGGCAGACAAGATCATGTAGACAATGTTAAGGAGACTTATACTTCTGGCGTTGTTGCAGTTCAGGGAATCTCCTTTCTTGAGGATCGGACATACGATGCTGAGGTTCCATTCGTCGGGCATGCTTTCCTCCAACCAAATTTTGCAGATGAGCTGGTGCAATGCTCCTTAGTTCAGCGGTTTAGTTATCTGCTCCAGCAGGGGCTTTGTTGAACTTAGCTTAGGTATTGTTATCTTCACTTGGTCAATGTCGGGTGGGTGGAATTGGTGGTCTGCTTCACCCAAACTGAATGGTTCTGTATGGCTGGCGGAATATTGCTCGTCATCGACATTAAACAGCTTGGAAAAGTGGTCTTTCCATATCCTCAGCACTGATTCTGGTTCCACTACGATGTTCCCATGATGGTCTCTATAGGCTTCGGTTCGGGGTGTAAGACACCTGATGGTTTGTTTTACCTTCTTTTTAAGACTTTCGAACCTCTTTCCTGTTGTCACATCCTTCTATCTCCTCGATCGCTCGCTTTCCATGCTCCCTTCTTTTTCTTTCTGAGAAGGTTGTGCTCCTCTTTCCTTTTCTGCTTTTGGAGCTCCTGTCCACTTCGTATGCCTCTTGTTTAGCTGCATGTACTCGCCGGCACTCATTGTCAGTGTTGCCTCTTGTTTTCTATATTTTGTGCTAGCAGCAAACGACTTCTAAGGAGGTTTTCGGAGACACGATCGGCAAAGGATCAGCAAACCTGTTGCGATTGTAGCCGTTTGACTCTGAATTTTCTCCTAGCATTTTCACGTGTTGGCCTTGGTCGGGATACCCGCATTCGTACCTTGGCTACAACAAGGTAGTGCTCCGAGTCGATCTTGGCACCTCGGAATGTGCGGGCATCTTGCATGCTAGAGAAGTTTCGTGCGTAGATCGCAATGTGATCAATTTGGTTGACGGTTGATTGATCAGGACATTTCCATGTCCTTTTGTGGGTATCGAAATGTGGAAATCGCGTACTTGCTACCATTAGCCTAAATCCATTGTCGGAGGTGGTGTCGTGTTCTGTGTAGGATTTGTCGTCCGATTATTCCACCAAAGATTTCTGCTCTGCCCAGCTTAGCATTCAAATCTCCAAGGATAATTTTAATGTCATAGCTAGGGCCGTGCTCATAGGTTTTGTCGAGGAGCTCGTAGAAACTGTCTTTGGTGTCTTCATCCTTTTCCTCACTTGGTGCATGAGGCAACAATTTTTCAGTCTCATATAAAGTAGGTACATTTTCCATAACTTCTTATCTCATTCAGTCCACGCTAGCGATATAACCATAAAACTGATACCTTCTTCCGTCCGTAATCACAGTTTCAGACCAGTTCAGACATACAATGAGCCTTGATGATGAGGTATCCTACATTGGTATAAAGGTGTAGAGGGGATTTATGTATGTTTAATTGTTTTGAAATATTTGACAGGTAAAGCGGCTTCTGTTTTCCTACTTGATTCATAATAAAGACACTTTTCTACCTAACAGTTAAAACGACAAAAAGAGAACGATCTCAATTAAAATTTGTCTTCTTCGAAAATCAACTTCTACGGTCTACTCCGAAAAGAACTGGAAACACATTTCTACAGTCAGATACAAGTGCGACTTGTTGCTATCTCCGATTCTAATCTCTTGCTTGCTTACCTTGTAGTTGATGTTGTTCTCTTGTTGTTCTATAATCATTTTTATCATCTTATTATTTCCCACGGTTGAGATGACTTAGAAATTCAAATTCTTCGGTTTTGTTTTCCGAATTTATGTTCGAATTGATATTTTACTGTCAGTAGAGTTTGTAGACTTGACTACTCAAACATTCTTATGGTAATTACTACCGATCGTTGCGATTGTGAGTGGATTGTGGACCTGTTGCTTCTACCCAAATCTTAAGATCTAATAAGTTTATGACCTTTAGGTGTTCTTTTAAATAGATTTTTTGTTTGTTAAGTTGCGGTCTTATTCTGCACATGATCGATCGTGTATTTGATAATTTAGGTAATGACTCATTCACCTTTTATGGTAAACCTGCACTGCCTACCTACCTTGTTTTTGTGGTACGATGAACAAGATACCAATACCAATTCTTGTGTAGGTTTTTATTTTGAAAATAAAAAGTAACTTGTTCTCTGCAGATACAATTAATATCTTAAGGAACGCGTGCCTAATGACTGACTCATTACACAACTGATGCTATTCAGCTCGTATGTGTACGAACGTCAATGTATGTAGGCAAATCTGGAGGCCGTTAAAATAAAACTCGAAAACGAAATCCAGCTACGGTTTCATTTCATGAGCAATATTATTGGCAGTTGATGAATACACAGTTGTTGTTGTTTGAACAACTGATAAATATCGTGAGATTTAATTGTTTTGCTTTGAAAAAAATAAAAAAATACTTTCGTTGAACTAAAGGTGAACTAATTGTTTATAATGGGATTTTGATACGACGAAACTGAAACTTGAAGATGAAAAAGCAATGCGAGAATGGATGAAGTAGGGAATTTGGAACTTAACCAAGATTTGCTCAGGGGATACATGTTTTATTTTCGTTTTGTGTACAAATAACCAACAAAAATGATGCCTTACTTTGTGCATTAAAGTGTTTTCTAATCGTGCTGGTGTGTTTAGGCGAAGACTCGATGCGAAATTAATCTGCGTTCCTGCTCAAAAACATCGTAATTGTGACCAAACCGCTGAAATTATTACTAACAGCCTGATTCTCCCCCTCTTGTGAAGAATCACAAGTC
The DNA here is from genome assembly GCA_943590905.1 of Sphaerophoria taeniata. Lineage (NCBI taxonomy): Eukaryota > Metazoa > Arthropoda > Insecta > Diptera > Syrphidae > Sphaerophoria > Sphaerophoria taeniata. The sequence goes on from OX016540.1 coordinate 5,764,330, forward strand.
ATAAGCTCTTGTGACTATTTCTTGTGAGGATTGTTGTGATTCAATAACATTTGTGGGATGCCTCCATTATAATCCTCACAAGAAAAGTCACAACGAAACTCACAGCTAATGTGAATATGGAAATGCGTTGCCAGAATGGGTTCTTTGTAACTGCAATATGTGTATCAACGCAACATATGATGCGATTTCGTCAATATTGGCAACGCAAACAGAAACTGTGTATGGGCTTTGCTTTTATTATTGTAGTGTAATTTCAAAGGCGATGAGCTATGATCGTTTTCAGCACTGATCAGTTATAACAAGATTGGAAACCTACCTACGTTTTACCCTCCAAATACCTCAAATTTAATTTTTTTTCATACACACATACTCTTGCAGCAAATTTGCTTTTTATTATGTAGGCAATTGTATCATTATTTTTATTATACAATAACACGCATACTGTTGCAGCTAACCTGCTTTTTAGTTCGTAGGCAAATGTCATTTTGGCAGCAAGCTTTCCCATCTTGTTATAACTGATCAGAACAAAAACATAAAATGTAAAAAAGAGCCAAGTTCTCTTATATGCGAACAACACTGTGTAAAAAGTTAGCCACCAAAAGTAATGAGATCTAAAAGAACGCCAAGTTCTTACATGCAAAAGTGTTATATTGAATATTTTAAATCATAGAAGATAATACAACAATATTAAAAGAAAATAGAAAGTAGTTCGGATGAAAATTTACAAGTTCACTGTTCAAGTTTTAAAATGTTATTAATCACGCTTCAAACGAAAACTTGCCAAGTGAACTTGTAAATTTTCATCCGAACTACTTTCTATTTTCTTTTAATATTGTTGTATTATCTTCTATGATTTAAAATATTCAATATAACACTTTTGCATGTAAGAACTTGGCGTTCTTTTAGATCTCATTACTTTTGGTGGCTTACTTTTTACACAGTGTTGTTCGCATATAAGAGAACTTGGCTCTTTTTTACATTTTATGTTTTTGTTCTGATTTCACATCTTTTTGCAAAGTTTTTTTTCTAATGGAAGCATCAACCTCGAAATAACTTAATAAGCTAGCAATTTGCAAACTTTAACAATATAATTGCTCTGCCAATTTATAAATAAATAATAGGTAAGTTAGGTTAGAGTGGCTGTCTAGATGTCACATTTATACATCAAGGTTCCATTGTGAAAAGGAAAGTTACTCATGGAGTTTTATGAAGTTAATCAAACCAGATTTCTAAATTTCAACATCCTATGACCATTTAAAGAAAGTGGGTGGCAGCCGCGCCCCTTTAATGAAACTGCAATTTTATACTTATTTTTTCTCTTATACTCAATCGAAACCCTGTCAGAATTTCGAATTTAAACGTTTTCGACTATTTTAAAAAAGTGGGCGGATACCACGCCCCTAAATGGAAATAGATTTTTTTCTCATTTTTTTCATGTTATTCAACCAAAACCTTACAAGAATTCCAAATTTCAACATCCTACGACCGTTTTAAGATAATGGGCGGAAACCACGCCCCTAAATGAAACCAAAATATTTTACTTATATTTTTCCTTATATTCAACCAATACCCTATTAGAATTCCGAATTTCAATATCCTACGACCAGTTTTAGAAAGTGGGCGGATACCACGCCCCCTGAATGAGCAAATTGAAATTTTCGATTTTTCCCTTTGTATACACCCGAAAACCTAACATTGTACCAAATTTCAAGATTCTGCTATTGTTAGAAGTGCTTCATAATTTTGATGATCAGTGAGTCAGTCAGTGAGTCAGTCAGTGAGTCAATTACGGTTTTTGAAATTTTTACTGTTCAATATCTCAGGAAGTAGTGGTTTTACAAAATTATGTTTTTCACAGGACCTTTGTACCCATGAAGATAATACGTAATTCAAATTTGAAGCTTCTAACTCTATGGGTCCAAAAGTTATGGGGGGTTAAAAATGTGCTTGAGTTCGATCCTGTAAAAAGGGAGTAGTGCTAGAACTTGGCTGGGCACTACCGTGCCCTTTGATCAGTGGTTTTAGTTGTGAACAAAGAAAAAGAATAAAGAATAAAGAAAAAGAGCGTATGTCTTTTCTCTTTCCTTCCTTTTTTTCACTTTATTCATTCATTTTATATTAATTAAAATGTCAAATCTCAAACAATTTTCTAGTTATGACCATTGACCTGCTCTCACAAGTTGTGACTTTGGAGGAGAATACCAAAAAGTCACAAAATCAATTTCACCTCTTCTTATGACTTGTGAGGTATCAGTGATGATGAGCAGAATCGGGATGTAAATGTATTAGAAAAGCTTTGATTACCAAAAATCCTCACTTTGGGAATATGTTTGTTACTGAGTGGTTTGTCCCACCTAGCATTCCAGTATGCGTTACCTCTAGTCTTAGTTCCTGAACTTAATGGGCCAATTCAATGAAAAATGATAAAGCAGCAGTGATTGATGGATCCTACCTTGTCCTACATAGAAAAATATTCACCAATCGTTTATACCATAGGTTGACGAGATGGGTTGAAGAGAACAAACTCCTTTCGCGTGGGCTCGTGAGCTCTACGAGCAGAAAAGAAGAGAGGAGCACAAACTTCTCAGAAAGAAAAAGAGGATGCATGAGAAGCGTGCGATCGAGGAAATAGAGAGATGTCACAATAGAAACGAGGTTCGAAAGTTCTACAAAAAGGTAAATCAAACCACTAGTGCTTGTACACCCCGAACCGAAGCCTGTAGAGACCACTTTTTCAAGCTGTGCAATGGCGATGACGAACAAAATTTTACCAGAAAAACATGAACCATCCAATTTGGGTGCAGCAAGCCAACAATTCCACCCACCCGACATTGACGAAGTGATAATAGCGATATCTAAGCTAAAGTCGAGCAAAGACGCTGGAGCAGACGGCCTAGCCGCCTTGGAGATGATTTGGTTAGGAGCATACACCCGCTCATCTGCAAAATTTGGTCGGAGGAAAGCATGCCCGACGAATAGAATCTCAGCATCGTATGCATCCTCAAGAAAGGAGATCCCCTGAACTGCAACAAGTACAGAGTTATAAGTCAATATCATTTCTTCAATATCATTCTTGAAAAGATTGTGCAAAACTCTAACGTTCACACCAGAGGCAAAATTTTCCAAAAGTCTATCCAGCTACTAGGATACGTAGACGACATTGACATAATTGGAAGAATACAGCGTGATGTCAAGGACAATGGACAACCAACATCGATGTTTTGGAACCAACGTCAGCATAGACAGATTTAACTTCGAGGTAGGAAAGGACTTCGTCTACCTAGGATCCGCTATTAGATCAGCGCTGAAATCAAACAAATAATCATTCTTGGCAATCGCTGCTTGGACTTAGAAGGCAATTGAGTAGTATAAGGTCCTCTCTCGAGCAACTAAAGTGTCACTTTACAAAATCCTCTTCATCCCGGTCCTTATGTATTGTGCAGAGACATGGACCATGACAACATCGAATGAAAACGCTTTGGGTTGCTTCGAGAGAAAAATTCTTCGAGTGATTTTCGGTCCTGTCTGCATAAATGGAGAATGGAGATGAAGATTCAATCAAGAACTGTACGAGCTGTTCAGCGACACTGACCTAGCCAGAAGAGTTAGGGTCCAAGTCCAAGAACTTAGATGGTTGGGTAATGTTATGCGAATGGAAAATAATGCTCCGGCTCGAAGAGTCTTCGAATCCAACCCGGAAGGACGTCGCAGAAGAGGAAGACCGTGGTGGTAGAGGACCTGAACCAATTTCAATTAATTTCACAAAATCAAAAATAATGATTTTTGAAAGCTCTCAGCCTAGAAGACTTCCACAAGAAGTGGTTTTTAGAGGGTGAAGCATTAGAAATTGTAAGCGAGTATAGATACTTAGGTTTCCTGATAGTTTACAACTTCGACCACATGTTAAAGAAATAGGTGTTGCAGCAATAAATCTTATGTGGAAACAGTTTTTTTTGCAATAAATATGTTAATGGATCTTCCAAGTTAAGAGTGTTTGAGGCAACCATAAATACTAGATGCCTTTGCTATGCAAATCAGATATTTGGCCATCAAAATATTGAGGGTTTTGAAGTAAATAGTTCAACGTTTCTTGTTTTTCAGACAGACACCCAACTATGCTATCTACGTTGGATCTGGTATACCTCAAATATTCTTAAAGAATTTAAAATCAACTGCGGATTTTATTTAATAAGAGTAATGAATAGACACGACACAAACATTCACAAACAAATTATGCAATGCACTCTCCGAAATTAGTTCTCACCTTTCAAAGAATGGCATGAGTTTGCTTATCGTGTGTTTGATTTGTTTTGAGAGATTTTTAAATGCTTTAACCTTTTTCGCCTACGAAAAGCTGGTATTGATTGCCAAGGACTTTACCCAACAAATCCTATTTAATGCTGATTGAGTGCCAGAGCGACTGAAACCTTTAAAATGGAATTTATCAATAAATACAATTTATAGCCTCGTTAACATTCTCTGTCTTAGGGTTCATCAAAATAAAATTTTGCTGTCACGACACAGCTGTCATTCAAGGTGTATTGACAAAAGCACTAATTTTTTTAATCTGCATTTAATAGCTTTTTATTTATTATGATGTTTCTTTCAATGATGTAAATTCGTCTTCAATGTAATTTTTGTTTTTCTTTGAAAAAGAGACAATAAAATTCAACGAAATATTCAATAAACGGATTGAATTAATAAATTTTGATTTTTAATTTGAAAGAAACAACCGCCCTTTGATCTTCACCCAACCACTTATCTTAAGATGTTTAAGAAATAACTTAATTCCAAATAGAAAGGAATTTTTTTTCTAACATCTGGTACCTACAAATTGAAAGTGCAAACTCAACAACATACTCAAAATGTAAAATTCAAATTGATTGAGCTGTTCAGGCTAAAAATATAAATTTCTATTAAAAACATTTTGTGAAAAAAGTCATAATCTTAAAATATACAAAATATTCATGTGAAAAGACTGATGATGGAAAGAAGGGAAATTATTTGCGAAAATGTCTGTTTTTGGCGCATGTTTGAAATTATGTGTCTTTCAGTCATAAAAGTCGAAAATGTTTATTTTGAAATCGTTTTAAGAAGGCGAGAATGTTAAAACAATGCAATCTTCAAAGCAGAGCAAAATTGTTTGCAACTGTCCAAATATTCTGTTTCATGGCATAATCTTTCCATAGGCGTTCTAATAAGTTGAGTCTTTGTCTTGTCGGTTCTGATATCCAATGGAATAAGTCCAAGAAACAATGCACGGGTGCTGTTCTGGTGGATTTCAAGAAGGCCTTCGACACCGTATGGTAAGAAGGTTTGTACCTAAAACTCACCAGACTAGACATCAGTAAACCATAATTGTCTATATGCTTTATGATATGCTCAACGGTAGAAAGTTTGTTGTCAAAAGTGGCAATGTAACTTCTACCACCACCTTTGAAACTAAAAACGGTCTTCAACAGGGAGCGGTGAACTCGCCGATCCTCTTCAGCATTTACACCAGCCAGCGATCTGACAGGTAGCTTAACTAACGCAATTGCGTATGCCGATGACCTGATTGCGTACAGAACGGCTCGAAAGGTTGAAATTATTAGAATTCTCTTGCAGCGTGACTTCGAGGAGATTCAGCGATACTGCGACGATTGGAAACTGAAAATAAATGTCCAAAAGTCGGAGACAATTTTGTTCCGGACTCCGTTGGCTAAAGCCTCGCGAGATACGTGTAAGAATTGGCGCAAGATGGTCATTGTTGATTCTCACGGACAGGCATTGACAAGCAAAAGTGTACTGAAGTACCTCGGTATCTGGATGGAGCAGTATTTGTATTTCGACAGACATATAGATGCTGCTCTGACTAAGGCCAGAGGAGCCTTCGCTCTGACGAAACGGCTGTTTTACAGCAGTCGGCTTGATCCCAGAGTGAAGGTAATTTGCTACATGGGCCAATGATTGTTTATGGTTGTCCAGTAAGGTTCAATATTGCCCCTTCCCAAATGGAGAAGTTTCGGTTGTTCGAGAGGCAGTGTCTTCGGCGCTGCCTCGGTTGGTATCGGACACCGGAATCTTCTTATCTGCATTATTATTCAAACGAGGTTCTATACAACGGGGCTCGAATCAATAGAATTGACAATTTCGTGATAAAACTTGTTCGGGGTCACATTGCGAGAGCTATGACTTCGACCAACAATTTGATTTTCGGGCCGTTCTATCCGAACGACAACTACTTTGACAATGCACGCTTGAGCGGCTTCATCCCACCAGAGGCATTCCTCTATTAAGACCTGTGCGGCATGATACAGGATAGATTGGCAGTACCGCTTATCTACCACGTCAGGCGAAAAACCGTAGACCGGCGGCTCCTGTATGGACGAGGCATACTCGCTCGTGATGGAGCGGAGCTGCTTCGGTTCAGTAGGGCTGTGTCCGAAAAGAACCGCATTGATAGGGTGAAGCAGGAGAACCAGTTTTGGTGGCTTCAAACTGCATCTGATTATGGGTAATCCGGGTGGGGTATTTTTGCCTTGGCCGGCTTACATACTTTTTAGTTTTAGGTTTTAGGTTTTAGTAGAGTAGGTGGTATGGTAGCACGATAAAATACATATAAAACTAAAAAAAAACAAGGTTTGTAAGTTAATCCCAAAAATAGTCAAAGTCATTAGTTTTTTAAACTTTCTAATAAATAAAAAAAAAGGGAAGTAAAATGGAATATAAACTTAGTTCGTAGGCCAAAAGACATTCATTTTAAGATCCATGAATTGCTTAGAGCGCCCGATTAGGGCCAGTAAGTTATATATAAGTAGAATTAATTAGGCTAGTTTCCCATTTTTGTCTAGCATATAAGTAGAGTTAAGTTTAAATGAATAAAAAAATGAATTTCGAAAAAAAAGTGCGTTGGCTGCTAAGCAGAACGTCGTTGGTTGGTCCTACTCAGGCCAAGTTTTTATTTCATCTTTCACGGGTACTGCCTCTTGCGAAGACCTGACAAATCTTCCAAGAGTATCAATATGTCATGAAAAAGTGCTTCTCAACTTTGCCGTTCGGAATCGGCGTTAAATTGTAGGTTCCCTCAATTCTTCACACGCACTCAGAGAATTGTTGATGAGAGTAAGCCACTTAGGCCTTGGCTCTTCAAGAGCTGTCGCGCCACTCTATTTTTTATTTTTTATTTTTATGAAATGGCAATGTGCGTTGATCGGTAACACAAGTCGTGTATAATGTTACGTCTAAGATGCTTTTATTTCATCATTCGTGGGTACTGCCTCTAACGAAGTACTGACAAAGCTTCCAAAGGTATCATTTGCCGTAATCGAACTGAAGGTCTCCCAAACTCCCTTGTACATACTGTGATTGTATTTTGGTTTTATAGCTGAGGTATGCTCAGGGAAGTCCTTACTTACTTACTTATCCGGCTCACAGTCCATGAAGGATCTCAGCCTGAGATACTGCAGTCTTCCATCGTGAACGATCCCTCGCATGCACTCTCCAGTCACCGAGACCAAGCGCTCTGGCATCCGTAGTCACTTGGTCCTTGTACCGTAGGTTCGGTCTTCCTTGTCGTCTTGAACCTGGGGGCTGGGCTGAGAAGACTCTCTTGGCTGGAGCGTTGTCGTCCATTCGCTCGATGTGGCCGAGCCAATGTAGTCGTCTTTTCTTGGCCTTCTGGACTACATCCACATCTTGGTACAGCTCATACAATTCTCGGTTGTATCTTCTTCTCCATTCGCCATCGTCGCATACGGGACCAAAAATCCGTCGAAGAATTTTTCTTTCGAAAGTGCCCAGTATCAATTCCCCTTTTTTACTTATCGTCCAGCACTCGGCGCCGTAGAGTAGGACTGGTAAAATCAAAGTTTTGTATAGCAGACACTTTGTCTTTCGAGTGAGGAGTTTTGAACCCAGTTGTTTGGCCAAACCGAAGAAGCAGCGGTTCGCTAGGGTAATTCTTCTTCGGATCTCCACTAAGGTGTCGTTCGTGGGATTGATGTTTGTTCCAAGGTAGGTGAACTCCTAAACTACCTCGAAATTGCTGCTACCAACAGTGACGTTTTGTCTTAGGCGGTGGACAGATGTTGCTTTGTTTGTTGATAACATGTATTTTGTTTTGTCCTCATTTACTTCAAGACCAACTAGTTTCGCCTGTTCTACAATCGCTGTGAAGGCCTCAAGCACAGTTCTCTTGGATCGACCGATGATGTCTATGTCGTCCGCATAGCCTAGGAGCTGGGTGGATTTGTTGAAGATAGTGCCCTCCGTGCTCACACTTGCCTTGCGCACTATCTGCTCCAGGACTATGTTGAAGAAGTCACATGACAACGCATCTCCTTGTTTAAACCCTGCGCAAGTTTGGAATAACTCGGATGAGCTGTTACCCATTTGCACACTGCACTGCGTATTGTTTAGCGTCATGCGGCACAGCTGGATCAGTTTGTTCGGGATCCCGAATTCAGACATGGCCATCATAAGTTCTTGGCGGTGGATGCTATCATAAGCAGCTTCAAAGTCGACTTGAAATTCGTTGGTCTTTTCCAGGATCTGCCTAAGTGTGAATATTTGGTCTATCGTTGTTCTGCCTGGCCTAAAGCCACACTGGTACGTGCCGATTATTGTGTTGCAGAAAGGTTCAAGACGCTCACACAGTACGTTGGATAGGATTTTGTATGCAACATTAAGCAGGGATATGCCACGGTAGTTTTTGCATAACATCGGATCGACTTTTTTGTTTTGTGGGGCATATGGAGCTTATCGACCAGTCAGTGTTGTCAATTGTTTCGCTGACGATAGTACCCTTAGCGTTTCATATTCGTTTCCAGACTCACATCCTTCCTCTTTGGATGTGGAACTGCAACGGCAAAATATGATAAGCTCATTAAACTCTGACTTAAACAGCATTGTACAATGGGGAATACAAAATCGAGTAGAGTTTAATGCTTCGAAAACTCAATGCTGTCTTGTATCGTCGAAGCGAGATATACCCCCCTTGCCACTATCCATGAGTGGCACTTGCATCAATGAGACCGAACATCTCGAGATTCTCGGTATGTGCATCACTGACCACCTTCTGTGGAATGAGCACATTTGCGATGTCGCCAAAAATGCCGCAAAATGTTTAGGTTTCTTAAGGCGATGCAAGAAATTTTTTTCCCCTTCTGATCTGGCTACTATCTACAAAACCTACATACGTCCTAAGCTTGAGTACAATTCTCACGTCTGGGCTGGTGCTCCAGTGACGTACTTAAGTCTTCTGGACAGTATCCAAAAAAGAGCATTCAAAATGATTGGTGACAATACCATCGTTGAGTCATTTACATCTCTAGAACATCGTCGTAATGTCTCACCCTGTTTTACCGATACTTCAACGGTAAATGCTCTAGTGAAATAGCCAGTTGCATTCCTCCCCTTAAGACATTCAACCGTAATACCCGCGCCTCCAGGAATGCCCATCAGTTCACCCTTGAGCCCAACTTCGGACGTACTGTGAAGTACAGAGAATCGTTTTTTAGCCGTACTACGCGAATGTGGAACTCTCTTCCACACTCTGTCTTCCCCAGTCATTGTGATGTTCAAAAATTCAAAACCAATGTTCACCGGCATCTCCTTTTACATCCTCTATCCTTTCCCTAATACTCGCACTGTGCTGTTGGCATATAAAGGATTAAAGGGTAATGCAAAAATCCCTTGAGTGCGCGTTGATTATAAAAAAAAAAGTGGGCATGCATTCTTCCTCCCAAACTTTGGTGATGACCTGGTGCATGCGGTTCATCAAAACACCTCCTCCATGTTTAAAGAGTTCCGCGGGTATGCCATCCGACACGGCGGACTTGTTATTTTTTAGCTTTTGGATGGCTCTTTCTACCTCTTCTCTGCTGGGGGCTGGGACTGGGTCTTCATTGACTGGTCTTGCTTCTCTTTCGTCATTATCTTGCTCGACATTTTGCGCATTCAGCAGCTGTTGGAAGTGCTGCTTGAAAACATCTACAATTCCCTGGGCTTCGGTGACTAGGTTTCCTTCACTGTTTCGAAGAGCTTGTGTCCCGGTTCTGAAACCAGAAGCTAATTGCTTCGACCTTTTAAAGAAACGCCGGGTGTTGTTCTTGGCCCGAGACTCTTCTAGATCTTTGAGCTGAGAAACTGCGGATGGTTTTTTCTTCCTTCGCAGGGTCTTTTTCAGGGAAGTCCAGAGTTTGTTAAATAAAATACCGAAATTTAACTTAAGGTCTATTTCTTTTATTCAATCATTAAAATTCGCTAGTATATAAATCATTGGGGTACCGGTGTGATTCTATCCTGCTTCTGCTTTGTTATGCTATATTTAGTAACTAACCTACGGTCCTTACTACTCGGCGATCGACGTCAAACTGTGTCGTACTCATTACTCAACTCGTTCACTTGTGTTTATACTTACACTTTGTTCTCGGTTTTCCAACTTGTTTATCACTTCTTTCTTTTTCTTTGGCTCTACCAGTCAACCTTTTGGGAAAAACCAAATACGACCTAATGTACGCACGGCCGAGTTGAAAATTACACTGCAAACTAAGTTGTCTTTCATTTCACTTATAGCAGATTTCGCTTTGGGACTTTCGTTGTTGTTGTCTTTGCTATATCTATTTGGCAATCGATTGTGGCGCCATCTAATGAATTGACGGAGAAGCAGTTTCTTTTACATTTTCTTAATTTTTTGGCTGAACTACCCTCGATGGTGTAATAATTTAGTAGTTAGTGTTAGTGTTCGTGTGAGTTAATTTAAATGTCCACTAAGACCGCAGAATAATCCTCCGCAAAATTTTGCCAAGGGAAATAATTCAGTTTTGCTTAATTTCTCTTAAATCTGGAAAAAAAACAGATATCCGCTTGTATTATTTTCCGGTGCTCGGATCTAGTTCTCGCTTCCGCTTGGCGGATCCGGTCCGGTCCGGTTATTTGCCTCTGTGGGTTATAGGGCTTCCGCTACTGAGCTTCCTGTTCCCGTTCGGATGTCCGGTTGTTGCCGTCTCCATCAGTAATTCTCTATTCGATCGGTTTATTTCCAGGGGATCAGCAGGTACGTTCAAGGCCCCTGGTGGCACTACGCACGACAGGCAATAGCTCTGGTGGATCAACAGGTTTATTTAAGGCCCCTGGTGGCACTACACGGTAGGCAATAGCTCTGGTGGATCAGTATGTTTTTTAAGGCCCCTGGTGGAACTCAAGACAATTTCCTTCGATATTAAAACACCTTAACACTAGTCTGGGGAAGCTTTTATAAAGAATTGGCGGTTGCTGCACGGTGGGCGGCGGGAGTGACCAAAAACAATCGATTTGAACCCAAAAGTTGAAATGACAACAAAAGCAGTAACGAAAGGTAGTGGTAGCGGTGATTTTACTACGAAAGTACGGACCCTCATATCAATTTTACTACTTAAACTGAGTGTGAATTGTAGGAATGCGAAAGTTAAACTTTCCTGTGATTCGATTTTATTTGCTTATGTCATGTAAATATTTTATGAAGCACTATATGGTAAGTAAATATACGAATTGTTCGCATTTTAAGTCATAATCATCTTCACATCGAGGGCTGCGATGACCCTACAAAACGTCTCTTCGATGTGCTGAAATACTAGAATTGACAAGACTAGTCACTTCAATAAATTTCAAAAACAAATCTCTTGAAATTCGACACGATTTTATCTACGCGAGTCCATCAATTATAATAATGACCTTCTAAACATTGTGAATCGAATTCATTCACCTTACTCATAAAAGTCCTTCGTACAAAAGGTTCCATTACTTTGATTGTTTTTTTTTATTCGTTTTCAGTCGAAAGTGAAGAAAAAAAAGTAAAAACAAAAACCCAATAAAACAGAAAAATGCAATTTCCAACACTGCAACAACCAAAAACACTTTCGCACACAAGGCATTCAATATCAACATTCTTCGATCACCTTATTCCTTCCTCAATTAAATTTCAGAACATAAATCATTCCAAAGAAACATGACGACAAAAGACACAGTGGAACAATGGTCCTAATTTCCTCAACCAAAACTTTGTCTAGATATTCACGAACGAACAAAATTTTTCGTACAATTTCATTAAGTTGATTTTTCCTCGCTCCCTGTCCTGTCAAATTACAGATGTATTAAGGTTTTTCAATTTAGATTTGATTGAAGTCAACCTTGTCCCACTACATTTCACCGTAGTGACATGACGGCAGTGTGGTCGCAAGTAGGAACAACCACCATCGCTGCCACATTTAATGCCATTTGCGTAAAGAGTATTATGCCTGCATTATTCGATCGCTATTTAATTTCAATAAATATCCATTCAAGTGAACTGCCTGGCAATGTGTAATTGGGAAGGCCTGTTTCTTTCTCTTTTCAGCTCCGCCGCCCCGCGCTGCCAATGACGCTACTAAGGTATCGAGGTAGGTCCGCAAACCTAACCGGACGAAAACCAAGTAAACCTCACCGACCGCTCTCTGCCATGTGTGTGGGCGACAATGGGTGCGTTCCGTGCAATATGTTCCATTTGAAAAGCATTTTTTGTTCTGCCAATTTTTATAAGCTTAAACTTTAAACGATTTGGTGCAGTGAGGAAGGTTGGTCGGTTGTTCCATGTTTACTTTTATTTTAACAGTTTGTATTGAGACTTGAGAGTGCAAAAGAAAAAGTTGAAGGACGTAAAAGGCCGTTCGCAACGTTCAATGGATTGAATTTCACTTCACTTATGTCATGCGTATGTTTGGGAGGAACGCTTGCTGGTGTTGGAATATGGGTTTGGGTCGGTGTCCTTCTTATGGATACCTATTGTTTTGTTCTTGTGCACGTAACTGTATCTGACAATTGTTTACTTGTTTTCTTTTGTGTTTTTGTGGTTTTTGTGTGTCAGGCGAAAAAGTGCCATATGTTGCGTAAATTCCTGTAACTCACTTCACCGTCAGGAACAAAAGATCACTGATGGGTGTAACAATAATCAGAATACTCAGAAGGGTTAGCATCAAATTGAAATGCTTTAAATGGTTTTGTTTACAATGGGGAATTACTGTTAATTGATGTGAAGTGGAAGGAAATTTTAGGAATTTCAAGAACAGCTGTTGTTTTGAATATTAACGGGCAGTTTGTTCGATGTTTAACGAATTTGTAAGACAAGTTCAACGTTAGCTATTTACAGTGAGACATGCTGATGCTGAGTTCCAAACTTGGGATTCTGCTCGGCGCGTAATGTCAATATCAAGAGCTATCCCATTTGATTCTCAGAACTTTAAACCATATAACCCCTCCAGTACAGTTTTGTCTTAAAGGGTTTGAACCAATACCTACTGCGATGATGCTTATACCAACTTGACGAAAAACAGTCAAAGATTGTGAATTAAATGTCCACTTGAGATTTTTGTGTTCTAATTTTGCAGAACGCTGGAAAGTTAAAAAGGAAGTGGGCAGCGTCTTCATCCTCTTCTTCATTGCTGCAGCCTCTGTATATGTACCTAATCAGTACTAAGATGCAATATTCGACTGTGGTATCCTAACAGTTTCTGACCTCTTAATATGCTCACAGATTGACATGATTGGTCCAGACTTGTGTCTCTCTCTCGTTCGCTGACACATCACTGTGGCGAGGCATCCAGCAGAGTGTAATGTTATGCTGTGAGCCTAGAACAATTAGGTCTTAGCGACAATAAGTTACAAGCTTTGATCTTATTTTTGTAGCAGAAATCGATTTTATTGCTACTTGGCTGTCAATGGAAATGGTGATAACAGCAGTGACAGCGCCATGATTGCAACCTCTTTTGTAGCGTATGGCTCTGCCAATACTTCGGCTTGGACGACCCTGCTTTGATCGCATCGAAGTCTGATCATCATCATGATAAATGCGAGTTATTAAAAACAGAGACGGAAAATACACGTTTGCAGATGCTGCAACGGAAAACAAGAGCAGCAAGAGAAGAATACCGAACAAAAAGGAGAAATGAGAAAAAGACCCTGCGAAGGAAGAAAACAGCATTCGCAGTTTCTCAGCTCAACGATCTAGAAGAGCCACGGGCCAAGAACAACACCAGACACTTCTTTAAAAGGTCAAAGCAATTAGCTTCTGGGAACCGGGCTCCATAAGTCCCATCTACAAAAAAGGCGATCTTATTTCATCCAAAAACTACGGAGGCATATCCGTGCTTAATGTTGCATCCGAAATCATGTCCAACGTACTGTGTGAGCATCTTAAACCGTTCTGCAACACAATAATCGGCACAAACCAGTGTGGCTTTAGGCCAGGCAGAACAACGATAGACCAAATATTCACACTGAGGCAAATCCTGGAAAAGACCAACGAATTTCAAGTCGGAACCCATCATCTTCTCATCGACTTCAAAGCTGCTTATGATTGCATCCACCGCCAATAGCTAATGATGGCAATATCTGAATTCGGGATCCCGAACAAACTGATCCAGCTGTGGCACATGACGCTAAACAAAACAAGGCAGGTGTGAGCACGAAAACACTATCTTCCATCCAGTTCCTAGGCTATGCGGATGACATAGCTATCATCAGTCGATCCAAGAGAGCTGTGCTTGAGGCCTTCACAGCGATTGAAGAACAAGAGAAACTCGTTGGTCTTGAAGTGAATGAGGACATGCTATCAACAAACAAAACAACATCTGTCCACCGCCTAGGACAACACGCCATTGTAGGTAGCAGCAATTTCGAGGGAGCCAGTGGCATATTATCCTAAAGGCAAACTAGGCACGTGCCTAGCGGCGCGCCAACAAAGGGGCGCGCGGGCGCAGTAATTCTTACAAGTGGCAGATAATGCGACTTCATACGTGGTTGTTAAAGTAACAAACTCGTGAACTCGAATTGCACTTGCATCTTTTGTTAAAATAAAAATCGGTCCTGAGTAATTGCTCTTACAGTACAGACTACAGAGTCACCTTGGTTTGCCAAGTCGGAAATCGACTTAGCTTTCTTCTAATTTTGTAAGCGTTTTTGAATAGGTATTGATTTCACTTGAGGGAACCTACAATTTAACGCCGATTCCGAACGGCAAAGTTTAGACGCACTTTTTCATGATTGATACTCTTGGAAGTTTTGTCAGTTCTTCGCAAGAGGCAGTACCTGTGAAAGATGAAATAAAAACTTTATGGACACGAGTAGGACTCAAACCCACGACGTTCTGCTTAGCAGCCAACGCACCTAACCACTAAGCCACGGACAGCTGATCAATTCTTCACATGCACCCAGAGAATTGTTGATGAGAGTAAGTCACTTAGGTCTTGGCTCTTCAAGAGCTGTGGCGCCACTCTATTTATTTATTTTTATTTTATTGATTTTACTTATTGTAAGGGCAAATAGCCTAATGGTCGAAGTTCATCAGCGGATGACAGAGATTTCGACGGATTTAAAACCTAATTTTTCTGCTTTTTAAGTTCTTTCTAGATTGATTTTCGGGGCAATCCGATTTTACAACCGAGTTGCCACTAGGTTTGCATAAGAAACAACTCGAGTTAACTTGGTTTACGTTTCGGTAGATCATTAATTAACCAAATACGTAAGATCTTTCGGACAATACTAATAGATCTCATGTTAACTAAGTGCCTTTTCCTTGGCTCCTATTTCAACGCCTTTTCTTTAAGCGCGGTGAAGCGATTTCGGTCAAACTATAGTACTAGATATTTCTATACAGGGGCGCCAGTGAGATGCTTGCCTATGGCGACCTCAACCTTTAATCCGCCACTGGAGGGAGCTAAGGAGTTCACCTACCTTGGAACAAACATCAATCCAACAAACGACACCTTAGTGGAGATCCGACGAACAATTACCCTAGCGAACCGCTGCTACTTCGGTTTGGCGAAACAAGTGGGTTCAAAACTCCTCACTCGAAAGACGAAGTGTCTGCTATACAAAACTTTAATTTCAGCAATCCTACTCTACGGCGGCGCCGAGTGTTGGACGATAAGTAAAAAAGGGGAATTGATCCTGGGCACTTTCGAAAGAACAATTCTTCGAAAGATTGTCTGTTCCGTATGCGACGATGGCGAATGGAGAATGGTTCAACCACGAACTGTACCAAGATGTGGATGTAGTCCAGAAAGCGAAGAAAAGACGACTACAATGGTTCGGCAACATCGAGTGAATGGACGACAACACTCCAGCCAAGATAGTCTTCTCATCCCAGCCCCCAGGTTCAAGACGACAAGGAAGACCGAACCTACGGTACAATGACCAAGTGACTGCGGATGTCAGAGCGCTTGGTTTTGGAGACTGGAGAGTGCATGTGAGAGACCGTTCCCGATGGACGATGGAGATCCTTCATGGGTTAGGAGCTGGTTAAACAAACAACACATTAAGTTTCGACCATGAAAAGTGGTAAAAATTGGTAGTCAAAGACTTCAACTCTTGATAATTGTCTTCTAAAATGTAAGGCAAGAAATTTGACAAAATCGGATGTTTATGTTTCTGTTTTCTTTTTCCTGTAAGAATTCAAATGCCTTGTCAAAAATGCATATTTCTAATTTTGGCAACGCATTTGGAATTCAATAATGGAACTCCAAATCTGGACAACCGCCCTACTTCCCTTTTTAGATTCTACATTATCCAAAAACAAACACAAAACAAATCTACGATTTCAATAGAACTCTCTAAACATTTTCTTTGTGGCTCTGCTCCTCTGCATATTAATTGCGACTCTCTGTCACTATTGCGTTGGCCAAAAAACATAGTTCCCTCTAATAAAACCACAAAACATTGAGTTGACACATCCATGTGCAAAATGTGCATAGAACATTCAACAAGTTGACTCATACTCACCGAAACCACCGGTCCCATTGGTATATTTTTGGAGTCACCGAGCAGTTTTGGAGGCCCATGAAGCTCTAATTGAGTACCCATGTGCGCACACCCCGCGTATTTGCTACGTGTACCTAATGCTGATCAAACATCGTTGTTGTTGTTATTATTGTCGTCAGTCCGAATACATTGTGACATAAATTTCAATTATAGATCCACCCAGATTTCGCTGCTGTTGGTGCGGCAGGCGCGGCGCATTCATTTATAAAAACAAACAATTTTATTTCTAAAAACTACACCCAGATGGAGTACTTAATGTTTGCTTTTTAGTTTGTTTTTGTTTGTAATTAATTGGATGACACGAGGCAGAGACATGGACTTTATTTCTGTATGGAGCCAGGAGCTGCTGGTTAAATTTAGTGTTTCGCGGAAATGTGAAGTCATTAATTGTGCAATGTGCAGCGGCCTTAGCAGGTCAGAATGTAGAAATTTGTGGCAATATGCGTTTTGGAGAACACTTTGTTCTATGAGTTTAGATGAAACTTTATGACTAATTCTTGTGATTTATGGAACTCGGAACATCTGTTTGTTTAACTCGAGTTTATTGTTATGATCTTGGTTCTCTTGCCCTAAAATTAAGATATTTTAATGACAGAAATTTGGTGAGGTGGTTTAACTGTTGATTCATGTTTTGAGTCACACTTGGACTTGGTTAATTGAGGAGGCATACAAAGCGGCGCGGCGCAGCGCTGCAAAGAAGGACAAGAGCTGCTCGTGAGCTCTACGAGCAAAAGAGGAGAGAGGAACGCCGGCTTCTCAGGTGAAAAAAGAGACAGCATGAGTAGCGTCAGATTGAAGATGTTGAGAGAGCCAACAGCAGGAATGAAGTTCGGAGGTTTTATCGGAAGGAAAAAACAGCTGGCTGAAGATCATCGAGCAAGAACCGACACGCCTGCAGAGATAAACAAGGGAACATCAGTAGAGTCGCAGTCACTGCTGGGGATTTGGAAAGACAATTTCTGTAGACTGTATAACGGCGACGACGAATAAAACCCTTACTCTCATCTACAATTCTTTGAGTGCGTGTTAAGAATTGAGGGGACCTACAATTTTAACGCCGATTCCGAACGGCAAAGTTGAGAAGCACTTTTTAATGATAGATTGACACTCTTGGAAGTACCCGTGAAAGATGAAATAAAAACTTCTTGGGCGCGAGTAGGACTCGAACCCACCTACCAACTAAGCTACGGGCAACTGAACCCGACTTAGAAGAAGTAAAACGGCAATATCACGGCTGAAATACCACAAAGCTGCTGGAGCAGGCTGTTCAAAGCAGCAGGCGACGATCTAGATAGGAGCATGCACCTAATCATCTGTAACATATGGTCGGAGGAATGCATGCCCGATGAATGGAACCTCAGCACTGTTTGCCCGATCCTGAAGAAGGTTGATCCTCTAAACTGCGCCAACTACAGAGGAATCAGTCCACTTAACATCGCCTACAAGATCCTCTCTACCGTAATATGTGAACGTCTGAAGCCTTTCGTCAACAATCTGATTGGTCCTTATCAATGTGGTTTCAGACCAGGAAAGTCAACCATCGACCAAATTTTCACGTTGCGGCAGATCCTGGAAAAGACCTATGAACTCCAAATCGATCCCCACCACCTCTTCATCGATTTTAAAGCCGCGTATGACAGCATCTACAGAGTCGAACTGTATAAAGCTATGTCTAGTTTTGGCATCCCTGCCAAGCTCGTTCGCTTGTGCAAAATGACGATGGAGAACTCATGCTTACTTACGGAATCTTTCGACGTCAAAAAAGGATTCAGACAAGGAGATGCACTGTCTTACGATATCTTTAACATCTTTCTTGAGAAGAAAGTGCAAAACTCCACCGTCAACACCAGAGGCACTATCTTCCAGAAATCTGTTCAACTTCTCGCGTACGCCGATGATATCGATATAACGGGAAGAACACAGCGCGATGTCAATGGCGTCTTTGTGAGAATTGAGACAGAAGCGGCAAAAATGGGTTAAGCAGTAAATGAGGGAAAAACGAAGTATATGCTGTTTTCGAGAAAGAACACCCAACACCGACGGCTCGGACAGAACGTCACAATAGACGCATACAACTTCGAGGTAGTAGAGGAGTTTGTCTACCTAGGCTCCGCTAATAACACGGGTAATAACACCAGCGCCGAGATAAGACGAAGAATTACTCTTGCTAATCTTTGGGCTAAGAAAGCAATTGAGTGGAAAAGCCCTCTCTCGAGCAACTAAGGTTAAACTGTACAACACCCTCATCATCCCAGTCCTGTTGTATGATGCAGAAGCATGGACCTTGTAAAAATCGGAAGATTGTGCCTTAGGCTGTTTCGAAAGGAAAGTTCTTCACGTCATCTTCGGCCCCGTGTGCATTGATGCGGAATGGAGAAGAAGATACAACAGCGGGTTGTACAACGACATTAACCTAGCCAGAATGGTCATGGTCCAGAGACTCAGATGGCTCGGTCATTTAGACCGCATGGACACCAAAGCTCCGGCCCGAAAAGCCTTCGACACTATTCCCGAGGGACGTAGAAGGAGAGAAAGACCGCGACTCAGGTGGCGCACACAAGTGGAAGAGGACCTCAATCAACTTGGAGTGCAAAACTGGAGACAGCTAGCTAGGGACCGAGCTGGCTGGCGGGGACTGTTGATTGAGGCCCAAATCCACACCGGACTGTAGCGCCACCTTAAGTAAGCAAGTAAGTAAGTACTTAAGCATTTTAGCCCTTTCAAACAGAAGACCTTCAAACAACAGAAACTCCAACTTTGCTCCATTTTGAAATCCATTTCAATCCAGATCAATTTTGAACTCCATTTGAGATTGCTTTACTGATTTGTATCTCTCCTAACTCTAAATCAAGCTTGAATGTTAAGCTCATTAAGAAGTCGTACCTACACTCATACCCGCATGTGCAATTGGTCCAAGTTCTCTGGAAGACTTTTCTACCATAAGTGTCACTTTTGGAATTATAATCTGCCCTGCATGTATGTTGCAGCTTTTGAAAAGGGTCTCTACCACGACCTAATCTCTGTGAATAGAGTCAATTACAATTAAGTATCAACTCAGATTAAAAGTTTCAAAATCTAAAAGACTACCGCAAGTCGCCGAGGTGAGATAATTGCTTCTGACGTTAAGCCCTTATTGCCTTTTGTCTATAAATCTTTTGTCAGTGGGGATCTGGCGGATATAAACAACAAGGTAAAGGGCTTTCCCCATCGTTTTCAAACAATCTGAAACGACAAGAAAAAGGAAACCGAAACCGAAAGTGATATTTGGTTCGTTGGTTGTTTGAGGGAAATGAAAATTTCACACTTTGTCGTGGTGGGTAGGCTTTTCCAGATTTTTTTCTCTTTTGATCAAAATTTTCGCATTCAATTGTAACGACAAACAATGGAAACAAACACCTTACTCCAATTTCACTTTAAAAAAACGTGCCTCCAGAGATTTTCTCCTTGCTCCCAGTGCTGCTTGTCCTTTGTTGGATTTTGTGAAAATAAACAAACACGATCGATGTAAGGCAATACCCCTGTGGATAAGATTTTTGAATGATGTCGAAGAACAAAGGTGCGGACAAAGGGACAAGCCATAGCCATATCTCTCTAGAGTTATTAAATCAGCATAGAAATATAAAGAGTAGTTACTTCTGTGTAGTCCGCACGAAATGGAGGAGTCTCCTATTTAAGATTGAATCAGGCAAACAAAAAGCAGCAAAATACCTTAATAAGAGCTAATTTCGCATTCAAAGCTCAGCAGTCTAATGACTGATGACTGATGGTAATGCAGTTCCGGCGAATTTACTTTCTTTTCGTGCAATCGTGCAGGCGATTTTTTCTTCTTTGAATTTTGTGCGATGGCACCCGCGTTATTAGATGTCAATGAGATGCACAGAATCAAGATTGCTTTATGTACCAAGGAGGAATTGAGGAATTCGATCTGAATGTAGTACGGATTGGACTTTTGTTCACAGGAACACTGAATTCCAGCAAAATACAAGTAGAAAATCATCCTGTAAAAATACGGCCAGCTTCAAAAGTCCAGAGCGAAGAATTTCAGCTAAGACCCAACATGCGTAAAAAGTGTTACGTATACGCCACAGTACACCAATATATGGAAAACATGCATTGTGATGTTTGATGTATAACTTAATCGGTCGTACTTAGGGTCGCAAATGGGATAGAAGCAGAACTGGAGCGTCAAATCTTGTTGGTCAGCTGCAAGGTCTGTCACAGGCCCAAATGTATGTATTTAATTCTATGTGATTACTGAAGACTCAAGTCATGACAAAGGAGCCTAGTGAAAGTCCAATAACAAGGCAACGGAAAGGCAAATTAATGAGTTGCATCATAATTATTGACGAGTGTAGATCCCTTTTCAGATTGGAGAGGCAAACATGGATTGAGGCGGTGAGGGGCGTTTCCATTTTTATAATCAAATTATTCATAGAGAAATGATTAGTGATTCAATGGATTCAATGGTTTTTTGCATCAAGGTATCAGGTCATATACAAAAGGCTGCTACCTTAATCATCAGTGTCTGTTAATAAGATGGTTAGTGGATCAACTCTGAACACAGATTGATCAATAAAGTCCTGAGAATGATGATGATAATTCATACTGTGATGTGCTTTTTGTTTCCCAGCCGAGGTTTCGCTCGTCGGTGCCAAGGTCTAATGAAGAAAACACGAAACTGCAATAATAGGTCTTTCGAACCTAATGACAAATTCTTTATTAGAAACACTTAATAACTACAATTATTGAGATCGAAATAAATTCAATAGGTTTGACTTGGTTCTTCTTTAATTTAATACGTCACTTCCGGTATGCAATCGGACCTGGATTTAGTTTCCTCCTGTAGGGTGTCCGGCTTCCTTGCTGTCTTGGTAGGGCTTTCGCTACTGGGCTTCCTGTTCCTGTTTCCGTTTGAGCGTCTGGCAATTATTACGCGACTGGTTTATTTCTGGGGAATCAGCAGGTATATTTAAGGCCCCTGTTGGCACTACACGGCAGGCAATAGCTCTGGTAGATCAGCAGGTATGTTTAAGGCCCCTGGTGGCACTACACGGCAGGCAATAGCTCTGGTAGATCAGCAGGTATGTTTAAGGCCCCTGGTGGCACTACACGGCAGACAATAGCTCTGGTAGATCAGCAGGTACGTTTAAGGCCCCTGGTGGCACTACACGGCAGGCAATAGCTCTGGTAGATCAGCAGGTATGTTTAAGGCCCCTGGTGGCACTACACGGCAGGCAATAGCTCTGGTAGATCAGCAGGTACGTTTAAGGCCCCTGGTGGCACTACACGGCAGGCAATAGCTCTGGTAGATCAGCAGGTATGTTTAAGGCCCCTGGTGGCACTACACGGCAGGCAATAGCTCTGGTAGATCAGCAGGTACGTTTAAGGCCCCTGGTGGCACTACACGGCAGGCAATAGCTCTGGTAGATCAGCAGGTATGTTTAAGGCCCCTGGTGGCACTACACGGCAGGCAATAGCTCTGGTAGATCAGCAGGTACGTTTAAGGCCCCTGGTGGCACTACACGGCAGGCAATAGCTCTGGTAGATCAGCAGGTATGTTTAAGGCCCCTGGTGGCACTACACGGCAGGCAATAGCTCTGGTAGATCAGCAGGTACGTTTAAGGCCCCTGGTGGCACTACACGGCAGGCAATAGCTCTGGTAGATCGGCAGGTATGTTTAAGGCCCCTGGTGGCACTGATCAGCAGGTTTATTTAAGGCCCCTGGTGGCACTACACGGCAGGCAATAGCTCTGGTCGATCGGCAGGTACATGAACGGCCCCTGGTGGCACTGATCAGCAGGTTTATTTAAGGCCCCTGGTGGCACTACACGGCAGGCAATAGCTCTGGTCGATCGGCAGGTACATGAACGGCCCCTGGTGGCACGGCGGACAAATCTCCTTCAATATTTAAAACCCCTTACAACTGGTGGGGGGAAGCTTTAAAATTGAAATTGCGGTTGCGGCACGGTAGGTAATAAGGACAGTTTCCTTCGATATTAAAACCCCTTACCACTGGTGGGGGGAAGCTTTAACAACGAAATTGCGGTCGGCGGCGGGAATGACCAATAACACTCAGTTCAAAACCTAAGTTGAAATGACAACTTATCGTAGTGATGAAAAGTAGTGGTAGTGGTGGTTTTAGTACGAAAGTACTCATCACCATATAAACTTTACCACAAAACATGAATGTGAATTGTATGAACATGAAAGTTAAACTTTCATGTGTTTCGGTATAGCTTGCTGCCGCGCAATAATAATGTTATCGATGATGAAAGTAACCACGCCATGTGTTAATGAGTCATACAATATGCTTTGTTTATGCATTTCTTGGTATACATTCAAGGGCAAATGAAATGTATGCAATTTATGCATGAATTAGTTTTGCCTGCATATGGGATATTTGAAGCGAGCGTGAATTATATGAATTCGAAATGCAAAATTGGCCTGTGTATTAAGTATTTGATGGAAAAATTGATGTTGTTGTATGAGAGCATGTAACGCTTCGTTACATACCCCCCTCCTTTCGGAGACGAGAACCTTCTCGTCTAAACTCTCTTTTTAAAACGAGTAAAAAAATTATTTTTTTTCTTTAATCATAGTACAACTAAAAAAAATATTTTCATTAAAAAAAACCCAAATTAAAAAAAATTATCATGAAACAAAAAAAATAAATAAAAACTTCATAAAATATATCAAAAAAAATATTACTGTTTTTTTATGGTTCGTAGAAGATCTTTTTCTTCAGACCACGGCATTCTAAAATGGCCTCCCCGGGCTTGATTACTCTGGCAATAACATTGCCGTGCCTCCTCGTAAACTTAAGTCGTTGACGCCGAAACTTCCTGTTATAGCGTGGATGCCCGGTGATATTTATGCCTTGGAAAGGATCAACAGGCTGTTTCCCATTCTCTGTTATGGGAGGGACGGCTACGGTTACCCTGGCCGGAAACCTGATTTGGTCTGGCTTTGGCTTCATCCTGGTCGTGTTGACGACGGTGGTAGAAGAGCTAGCGGCGATAGGGCTGACTACATCCATTGGGACGGCGGCGGCGATTGTAGGGTTACTTGAAGTTGAAGCTGTGGATGGTCGGTTGGCTTGTTGTTTTCTGAAGGCTCCTGGTGATTGTGACGGTCGTCGGCTTTCGAGCCCAGACGAGGAGGCGTATGCTTTGGTGGAAGTCGGTCGTTGTTTCGGAGTTGAAGCGGCGGCGGCCGCGGATGCGGTTGTCTTGTCTACGGGTGCTTCCCTTTTCCTTAGGAGCAGGCTTCTGGTGACGTCTTGCCTTTGGCTGGTTTTCGGCTGAATTTCGGTTTCTTTGTTCAGCGGCGGTGTGGCTGTGTGCGTCGTTTCCTTCACGGCTTTGGTTCTCACTCGTCGGCTCCCTGCAGTGGATGAAGCCGAAGATGGCGGTAAATTCGGTAAAAACACCACGGATCTAATCTCTGGTTTTGTTGTTGCTGGTCGTGTCGGCTGCCTTTCCCATGGCTGGGGTGCTGCTCCTCGTTGGTCGGTCATCGGTCTGACTTCGGCGGCGGTTGAACTTGAAATGACGACTAGTTGAGAGTTTTCCCCTTTATTATGGCTCGTAATTTCGACACCTTTAAGATCTTTAACATGTGATATTACGGTACTTCTCTTTTCGTTTTTCTTTGCTTCTACATGTTCTCTTTTACTAGACCTCCATGGTCTTCGTCGTAAGTTATACCCCTGTACTTGTCCTTGTGCAGCACCTTGCAGGTTAGGGTAACACCTTTGAGTATAGGGCTGGTTGGATTTTAACTTTATGCAATTAGCGGCTGCATTAGTGGTCTTAGGAAGGTGCTCAAATTTTGGCAATTCTGAATTAAGCAGGTCGGTTAATCGTTCTTCCTGATGGCAAGACAGGTGCTTTCCACACGGTAAACAAAATTCATCATGGTCCGGTTTTTGTACGTCAATATTACTTGACAATGAGAGCTCCCTCCCCTTTATTGTAATTTTGAAATCGATGTTTAGTAGGATATCTACGCCCAACACCATTTCTTCGCTGAGTTGTGGCATATAGGTAACCTCCCCTTGGACCGAATGTCCAGCGACGTGTACGGTAACGGAATAGTGTTCTTCGCTTTCGACTAGTGCCCCGTTTGCCAAATGGGTAAAATGCCTCTGTAGTCGGAACGATGTATGTTTGTCTAGGAGGTATTGACGTGTCGAGAAATTAATGTATGATCTTGTGGCTCCGGTGTCAAGTAATGCCTTTACGGACTTGCCTCCGATTGTTACTGGTAGAAAACATCGTGGATCGGTTCGGAATTCGGGATTTTCTTCTACTATTGAAGTTGCTGGTTCGGGATATACGGGTTTAAACGATGTTTTCTCCGGTTGATATTCGGTTTGTAATGGACCTACGGCGGTAGACGACTGTGTAGGCTCCTTAGGGCGGCAGGAACATTGCGGAGGGCGGCAGGTAGTCTTTAACGATGAGGCGTGAACTCTGTGACAATCACAATCACTTGTGAGACGACCATCTTGGCCACAGTACGAGCAGAACATACGGAACGGACGGCGGCAATTCTTCTTCGAGTGTCCACGCTGCTTACAGTTCCAGCAATGCGTGGACCTGTCATACTGGGTAGGTGGCAAAATTGATCGGTCGGCGTTATGCGCAAAAGATACTCTTTGTGAATTTGACGTCATTCTGTTACCGATGATGGGGGATCGAGCTGGCGACGGCGGTGGTGAAGCATGCCTCAAACTGCGGTCTTGGCTTTGAATATATTCATATTCTTCCGCCAATTGCAAGAGTTCGTCCAGGCTCCCGAAGTCCCTCCGTTTTATATACAGGTGGTATTCCGGTCTGAGGCTGTCATAGATCCGGTCTACGCTTTCTGATACCTTCATGATAGGGTGACGATGTATCAAATATTGAGTAGCTTGTATGTAGTCCCGGGCTTTTTCTCTGGGCCCTTGTCTCTTTCTCATTATTTCGTCTTCCAATTTATGGATAAAACGGGGTGGCAGGAAATGGCTCATGAAAAGATTACGGAAATCAGTCCAATCTTTCAATCTGTCTCGGTTAATTCGGTACCATTCCAAGGCCGTGCCCCTCAAGACTTCTGGTAGTGTTTTTAAAAGGTCTTTGAAGCATATGTCGTAGCATGTAGCTAACTCTTCGATTCTTTCCAGGAACTCTAGAGCATTTCCGGAGGAGTCAAACTTCAAGTTCCATTTTCTAACCGTGTTCATGACCTCTGCGTCATGACGGTGAATATTATTGGGAGACCTTCCCGGCGTGGAGGGCTCCGGCGTGAAAAGTTGATTTCGGTTATGGACGGAAGTGTCTGGGAGTTGCAGGTCGGATGTCTGGGTAGCAATAGCAATTGAATGGGTAGGAACGTGGAGGTTTAACTCTTTCTCATTCTGAGATTGCGGAGTTTGTTCTTCCTCACCCGTGCCTCGGGTTTCTTCCTTATATTCCCTCTCACTCGCGGTCTTTGTGATTTCTTCGCATAAATTTTGCGTAGACTTCCTCTGTCTGGCTTCCTTAACGTGGGTGCTGAAACGCGCCCTCAAAGCGTCTAAAGTACCACTGGTGTCTAATCCCAGACGATCCATTTTCTCTATTAGTTCCTGTTTCCGGAGAAGGTACATGGCTCCTAGGCTAGCGATGTAGTCAAATCCTTCTTCCGTTTCAGACATGGCGGTGTGTTCGGTTGTGTTTCCGGTTAAGTGTTTCTTGAATTTGTCTTTGCGGTGTGGACCTGTAAGTCCCTGCTCGGGCGCCAATTTGTGATGTGCTTTTTGTTTCCCAGCCGAGGTTTCGCTCGTCGGTGCCAAGGTCTAATGAAGAAAACACGAAACTTCAATAATAGGTCTTTCGAACCTAATGACAAATTCTTTATTAGAAACACTTAATAACTACAATTATTGAGATCGAAATAAATTCAATAGGTTTGACTTGGTTCTTCTTTAATTTAATACGTCACTTCCGGTATGCAATCGGACCTGGATGTAGTTTCCTCCTGTAAGGTGTCCGGCTTCCTTGCTGTCTTGGTAGGGCTTTCGCTACTGGGCTTCCTGTTCCTGTTTCCGTTTGAGCGTCTGGCAATTATTACGCGACTGGTTTATTTCTGGGGAATCAGCAGGTATATTTAAGGCCCCTGGTGGCACTACACGGCAGGCAATAGCTCTGGTAGATCAGCAGGTACGTTTAAGGCCCCTGGTGGCACTACACGGCAGGCAATAGCTCTGGTAGATCAGCAGGTATGTTTAAGGCCCCTGGTGGCACTACACGGCAGACAATAGCTCTGGTAGATCAGCAGGTACGTTTAAGGCCCCTGGTGGCACTACACGGCAGGCAATAGCTCTGGTAGATCAGCAGGTATGTTTAAGGCCCCTGGTGGCACTACACGGCAGGCAATAGCTCTGGTAGATCAGCAGGTATGTTTAAGGCCCCTGGTGGCACTACACGGCAGGCAATAGCTCTGGTAGATCAGCAGGTACGTTTAAGGCCCCTGGTGGCACTACACGGCAGGCAATAGCTCTGGTAGATCAGCAGGTATGTTTAAGGCCCCTGGTGGCACTACACGGCAGGCAATAGCTCTGGTAGATCAGCAGGTACGTTTAAGGCCCCTGGTGGCACTACACGGCAGGCAATAGCTCTGGTAGATCAGCAGGTATGTTTAAGGCCCCTGGTGGCACTACACGGCAGACAATAGCTCTGGTAGATCAGCAGGTACGTTTAAGGCCCCTGGTGGCAATACACGGCAGGCAATAGCTCTGGTAGATCAGCAGGTATGTTTAAGGCCCCTGGTGGCACTACACGGCAGGCAATAGCTCTGGTAGATCAGCAGGTACGTTTAAGGCCCCTGGTGGCACTACACGGCAGGCAATAGCTCTGGTAGATCAGCAGGTATGTTTAAGGCCCCTGGTGGCACTACACGGCAGGCAATAGCTCTGGTAGATCAGCAGGTACGTTTAAGGCCCCTGGTGGCACTACACGGCAGGCAATAGCTCTGGTAGATCAGCAGGTATGTTTAAGGCCCCTGGTGGCACTACACGGCAGGCAATAGCTCTGGTAGATCAGCAGGTACGTTTTAGGCCCCTGGTGGCACTACACGGCAGGCAATAGCTCTGGTAGATCAGCAGGTATGTTTAAGGCCCCTGGTGGCACTACACGGCAGGCAATAGCTCTGGTAGATCAGCAGGTATGTTTAAGGCCCCTGGTGGCACTACACGGCAGGCAATAGCTCTGGTAGATCGGCAGGTATGTTTAAGGCCCCTGGTGGCACTGATCAGCAGGTTTATTTAAGGCCCCTGGTGGCACTACACGGCAGGCAATAGCTCTGGTCGATCGGCAGGTACATGAACGGCCCCTGGTGGCACTGATCAGCAGGTTTATTTAAGGCCCCTGGTGGCACTACACGGCAGGCAATAGCTCTGGTCGATCGGCAGGTACATGAACGGCCCCTGGTGGCACGGCGGACAAATCTCCTTCAATATTTAAAACCCCTTACCACTGGTGGGGGGAAGCTTTAAAATTGAAATTGCGGTTGCGGCACGGTAGGTAATAAGGACAGTTTCCTTCGATATTAAAACCCCTTACCACTGGTGGGGGGAAGCTTTAACAACGAAATTGCGGTCGGCGGCGGGAATGACCAATAACACTCAGTTCAAAACCTAAGTTGAAATGACAACTTATCGTAGTGATGAAAAGTAGTGGTAGTGGTGGTTTTAGTACGAAAGTACTCATCACCATATAAACTTTACCACAAAACATGAATGTGAATTGTATGAACATGAAAGTTAAACTTTCATGTGTTTCGGTATAGCTTGCTGCCGCGCAATAATAATGTTATCGATGATGAAAGTAACCACGCCATGTGTTAATGAGTCATACAATATGCTTTGTTTATGCACTTCTTGGTATACATTCAAGGGCAAATGAAATGTATGCAATTTATGCATGAATTAGTTTTGCCTGCATATGGGATATTTGAAGCGAGCGTGAATTATATGAATTCGAAATGCAAAATTGGCCTGTGTATTAAGTATTTGATGGAAAAATGGATGTTGTTGTATGAGAGCATGTAACGCTTCGTTACAATACAAATTGAATAGAGTTCATAATCTCGTTAGTAGGTCTTCGGGCGTATGCAACACTGAAAAGACCAATTTTAAGCAAAAAGAGTTTCGAGTTTGAATTGTTCTCTAATGAGTAAACTATATGACTTTATAGAGATAGAGAATTGCCACCTTTTCCTAAAGTGTATAATCTTATCTAAAAGCCTCTTAGGACCTACTGCCGTCCGCATAGTCAGGTTGAAACTTCAAGTCCATGAGAGCATTAGACATTCCAAACGACTTGCTTATCAAACATTTCAATCAAAGTTGAGTTAGTCAACTGGGTTTACTCATTACTCAAGGTGGCGCTTGTGATGTGCCTAGGTTTCGCTCGTCGGTGCCAAGGTCTATTGAAGAGAACACGCAACTCCAATGATAGGTCTACTGAACCTAATAATAAATTCTTTATTCGAAACACTAAATAGCTAAAATTACGACAAAAGCAAAATATTTCAGTTTTCGCTGGTGTCACTTCCGGTATGGCGTCCGGGTCTAGTTAAAGCATCCACTTATCGAATGTCGCTGTCTTGACTGGCGGTAGGACTTTCACTACTGGGCTTCCTGTTTCTGTTTCCGTTTAACGTCTGGTAATTATTACTCGACCGGTTTATTTTCGGGGGATCAGCAGGTATGTTTACGGCCCCTGGTGGCACGCAGCACGGCAGGCAATAGCTCTGGTGTATCAGCAGGTTTATTTAAGGCCCCTGGTGGCACTACACGGCAGGCAATAGCTCTGGTGGATCAGCAGGTTTATTTACGGCCCCTGGTGGCACGCAGGACAAATTTCCTTCAGTATTTAAAACCCCTTACCACTGGTGGGGGGAAGCTTTAACACTGAAATTGCAGTTGCTGCACGGTCGGAATTCAGGACAATTTCCTTCGATAATAAAACCCCTTACCACTGGTGGGGGGAAGCTTTAATAACGAAATGGCGGTCGGCGGCGGAAATGACCAAAAGCACTCAAATCGAACCTCAAGAGTTGAAATGACAACTAGTAGTAGTGACGAAAGGTAGTGGTAGTGGTGATTTTAGTACGAAAGTACTGATCCTCATATGAACTTTACTACTAAAACCGAGTGTGAATTGTACGAATGCGAAAGCCAAACTTTCATGTGTTTCGGTTTAATTTGCTTATGTCATGTATCAAGAATGTTATCGATGATAAATGTAAACACGCCATGAGTTAATGAGTCTTACGAGATGTTTTGTTTAGGTGTCCTTCCTCGAAGACAGCATGCCCTCATTTACTGCTTAACCTATTTTTGGCGCTTCTGTCTCAATTATCAAAAAGGCGCCATTGATATCACGCTGTGTTTTTCTCACTATATCAATATCATCGGCGCACGCAAGGAGTTGAACAGACTTTTGGAAGATAGTGCCTCTGGTGTTGCGGTAGAGTTTTGCACTATCTTCTCAAGAACGATGTTAAAGAAATCGCATGACAGTGCTACATCTTGTCTGAATCCTCTGTTGAAAGATTCCGTAAACACGTTGCCAACCTTGATGGCGCAGCTTCCATCGTCATTTTGCACAAGCGAACGAGCTTGGCAGGTATTCCAAAGCTAGACATAGTTTTATACAGTTCGTCTCTGTAGATGCTGTCATACGCGGGTATCGGTATCGGGTATCGATTTGGAGTATCCTTAAGGGGGTAAGCCTTGACCTAGCGGAGGGGCTTACGGTGAGTACTACTATGAAGCTTAGAGCGATCGCAAAACTTATTTTCGTAGAACGGCTTTCTATGGTAGACAGGTCGAAGCGGAGTAGGCTGTTGCTACTTAGTACCCCCCAACGAAGTGTTCCCACCAAGACAGTTCCAACGAAGGACGGCAGCGAAATAATTTCGTTTTTTGGAATCAACTGTGGCGTCTTCAGTTCCAGTTAGGCCAAACTGCTTGGTGAACACCAGGCCATAAAAGGAGCGGTTTTCCAGCTCTTGCACTAAGAGTCACATCAAGTGCCTGGTACTCCAGATATTACCGCTATCCAGGAAATGCGATGGGATGGACCGGGCAAAAGGATTTATCTAGGTTACTGTCCAGATTTTTAAGAATTCAAAATTCAAGATCATCTTTTTTTAGTTTTCTAATCAAAAATGGGGAAATCAATGACTGTGAACGCTTTCGATGGATTCTTTGTTTACAGGCCAAGCACTCACTGACCTACAGCTACAGTCCCAAACGGAATTAAATTTCAATGAGTAAACACCATACCCAATCATAAACACATCGACTCGATAAACGACAATATTGACAAATTCGAAAAAAAAGACACGAACGTGGCTGAACGATGATGAACCGAGGAAACCGCAGCAACAACTTCAAAGTTCACACAGTTTTTTGTCAAAATAATGCTAAGCTGGTTTGTAAATATTTACACCGACTGGCAGAAGATGGAACCCAAATATAAGTGCGGCAAGTTATTGCAAAGTTGAGCGCTCCAACTCTTAGTCATCGATTGGTGTGCATTTGATGTAAAATCTTTGTCTTTTCACTGTCGATTTTTTGGGCGTGCGCCAAGAGTTTGTGATTCCAGCGACCAAATACACATCTTGTGCATCTTTTTGTGTTATGGAACCGGCTTTGGAATCACCTTCGTCAACTCTACGGATCATGTGTTTCCGGGTCCTGCATGGTGGTGTGCTGAATGTTTTATTTGAATGATGACGATGACTCAATGTTTACTTATTTCAGAAAACGAACAAATCGAAAAGAAAAAACAAAACATGTTGACCGAGTTTCGAGAGATAAAATATTTTTGTTCGTCATGGAAGGCACTAAATCGGTATTCTGACGGATTAAGCCGTAAATTTGAAATTTATCCGTTTTAATGGAGTTTTCCATTGGTTGTTTTTTTTTCTTTGTTTTTTTTTTCGGTGTCATGAGTTCAGTAGAAGATGGTACTCGAGGAGCTAAACTGATGGATGCTGAACTTCTGGTACAAGAATCCAAATTGAAATGGTTTCCGCTTGCACTGGAAATTCTTGCAAGGCAAAGGGGATGGGGCTTTTGGATAAATCCATGATCTTGAAGACAATCATACGCTCTCCAGTAATCCGTGTGGATTATAAACAGTACCCGGCAGCACATGTTTTTTGTTATTGAAATGTTGCTACTTTGAAATATCTTTAGACTCACCTCAGCACTTCGAACATTGGCATCGCAAACCTCTGGGCGGAGACCTTCAGATCCATCTTCTATCATTCCTAGGACCCAATAACCATCCACACGGCGGCGGGGCACCCTGAAATTATGAACAGATTTTTAATGTTTTCGCTTTGTTTATTTTATTTTGAGTCAAAAATTTACTGAAAAAACTTTTCGGGAGAGTTATTTAAAAAAAATCCAAAATGCAAACGAGAAATCACAGAATATCCCAAAAAAATCCCATAAACGTGTGCAGTCTACTTGCACTTCAAGGTTATTTTTTGACATTTAAGTCTTATTTACTGACTCAAGGTGGCGCTACAGTCCGTTGTGGACTTGGGCCTCAATCAACAGTTTCCACCAGGTAGCTCGGTCCCTAGCTAGCTATCTCCAGTTTTGCACTCCAAGTTGATTGAGGACCTCTTCCACTTAGGTGAGCCACCTGAGTCTTGGTCTTCCTCTACTTCTACGTCCCTCGGGAATAATATCGTAGGCTTTCCGGGCTGGAGCATTGGTGTCCAACTGCTTTAAATGACCAAGCCATCTAAGCCTCTGGACCTTGACTCTTCTGGCTAAGTCCACAACGTTGTACAACCGTTCGCGTTTTCCATTCTCCATCAATGCATACGCGGCCAAAGATGACCTGAAGAACTTTCCTCTCGAAACAGCCTAAGGCACATTCATCCGATTTTGTCGAGGTCCATATGCTTCGGCACCATACAGCAGGACTGGGAAGATGAGGGTGTTATATAGTTGGACCTTAGTTGATCGAGAGAGAGCTTTTCCACTCAATTGTTTTCTTAGCCCAAAGAAACAGCGATTAGCAAGAGTTATTCTTCGTCTGATCTCGGCTCTGGTGTCATTGCCCGGTTTAATAGCGGAGCCTAGGTACACAAACTCCTCTACTACCTCGAAGCTGTATGCGTCTATTGTGCCGTTCCGGGTTCACGGATTTGTTGGCTATCATCGTGCCCGATGAAAGGCTCTTGCCTGACGGCGGCATTTTATTCGTCATCGCTGTTTTTCAGTCTAAGGAGATTGTGTTTCCAAATCCCCAGCATTGACTGCGATTCTACTATGATGTTCCCTTGTTTATCTCTGCAGGCGTCGTCGGTTCTTGCCCGATGACCTTGAGCCAGCTGTTTCACTTTTGGATAAAACCTCCTTCATTCCTGCTGTTGGCTTTCTCAACATCCTCGATTTGACGCTTCTCTACTCCCTCTTTTTTCTCCTGAGAAGCCGGCGTTCCTCTCTCCTCTTTTGCTCGTAGAGCTTACGAGCAGCTCTTTGGTTGCTGTGCGAAACCAAGCACATTAGAAGGGGCATCTCTAACTGCTTTCTGGCAAGGTTGCCACTAGTCTTTGATAGACTTAATTTTGACGGCATAGGACTTCTTAAGAGGTTACTTGACACTCGGTCTGAGAAGAACCTGGCGATCTCTTGCGATTGTAGCCGTCCGGCGTCGAATTTTCTTGCAGCATTTCCTTGTTTTGGCCGTTGTCGGGATATTCGCAGCACTACCTTGGCTACGACGAGGTAGTGGTCCGAGTCGATGGTGGCTCCTCGGAAAGTTCGAACATCTTGAATGCTGGAAAAGTGCCGCCCGTCGATCGCTATGTGATCAATCTGGTTGACGGTTGATTGATCAGGAGATCTCCAAGTACCTTTATGGATGTTGAGATGTGGGAACCAGGTGCTTGCTACCACAACATTTCGCCCCGCAGCAAAATCGATCAGCCTGAATCCGTTGTCGGAAGTCGTGTCGTGCAGGCTGTGCTTTCCGACTATTCCACCAAAGATGTTCTCTCTTCCCAGTCTTGCGTTAAAATCGCCGAGGACAATTTTAATGTCATAGCTAGGACATTGCTCGTATGTCGAGGAGGTCGTAGAACTTTTCTTATGTGTCGTCATCTTTCTCTTCTGTGGGGGCGTGACCGCATATTAGGCTTATGTTGCCGAATTTAGCCTTGATGCGGATTGTCGTAAGGCGCTCGTTGACAGCTCCGACAAAACAAATAATTTTTTGAGTTTATCATACTTCAAGTGTACACAAACCCCAAGATCAATTCACAACCCTGTCCACTTTTCACAGCCTCTACTGTCAGCCAAACATATTTGACAACAACCGTCACTTCAAATGTCAAAAGTGACACTTCACCCTTTCCCACAACAAATTTCAGAAAAAAATTCTTTCTTCAACCCTCCAATTGTCTTTATCTCCTGTTGAACCCATTTAAAAGATTAAACTTGTAACAAAGAAAAAAAGAAAAACCTTATCGCGTGCCCCATTACTCGTATTTAATGTTCATCTTTTATCAATTGCTGCTCCGGATTAACAGTACAAAACATAAATGCAGTACTTGTGTTAGTCACAGACGTCTGCGAAGCAGTTCAGCTCAAAGTCTGGACCAGGACGTGATGAAGTCCGGTTCAAATTGCGTTAGCTAATACAGTATTTTCATTTTGTTCATTTGTTCGTTCGTAAGCACAGAAAACGTGTAAATTGTTTGTTTTGTATTCGTGTCGTGTGTGAAGAACTTCCAATGGGTTCGTTTGCTCGTGAGAAAATCTTCAAATCATGGTCCCTGGTTCCGGAAGTGACGCTGATCAAAGAAGTCGCAACCAAGGGTGAACATGTCCAACTCTGCATCGACTATTTGGCCTCCAAGAAACAGATGCCTCTCGAAGAATGTAAGCAATATTTCCACGACGTTGTGGACTCGTATGTGGCTCGATTACTCGGCGAGAAACTTGTCTGCAAGGCCGAAAATGTCTTGAAAAATGTCCAACGCAATGTTAAAAGCGTATTTCTCGAATTCGGCTTCGAGTGTTCCAATGAAGAGGTCAAGGAAGCCATTGTGGATCATTTGAACAAGAAGGATCCAGCGAATTTCGACGAGGACTTGCGTAACCACTACTTCTATCACTGCATTGCTGTTCAAATTAAGAACCATCCCGACCTGCTGGCCATAGCCCAAAAAGAGACTTCAAGACGCATGAGTCTGGAAAGTTTCCTCAGCCTCTCGGAACTCACTCAGAGAAAACTCCTCGCTAGATTGTATATTCTCACGAAAAACACAAACATCCTCAGTCGAGTTAAGAAACAAGACCTCTGGGACAGCTTTGTTGAGGGACAGTATTTCTTGGAACTCACCCAATGGTGCTATGGCATTGAAACCCATCCCGATGACGGCGAAGACTTTTCCAAGTGGCCCATCGAGGTGGAGATGTATGAATTGGCTCTCAACAAACTCAAAAATCCACCAGACACCATTAGGAATCACTTTGCCCGCAAGGGATTCATCTTCGCCGATGAGAAGTACGATGTGCAATTGGCCCTGAAGAGAATCTGCTCCTCGGAGAGCTTCAAAACCAATAAGGAGGTCATAGACAAGCTTCCTGTTGGGCAATTCATCATAGACAAGCCAAATCTCTACCCAATTCTACTCAGGGACTTCGTATCCACCAGAGAGCTAGAGGAAATCAGAGATTCCCTTTCAAAGGACAAACACTTCCTTGACATGATTCTCTCGCTCAAATACAACGACGTTAAATCTCGATCTGGATTTCAACAGATTGCCCACTCGGTGCGCTTCTATTTGGACAGCAAAAACATCGAGTTTGATGATTCCTCCCTGTCCTTCGTCGAGTTCCTCATGAACGACGCAAACAGCGTGTCATCGCTCAATGCATTCCTCCATTCCAATCAGATGACCTACCTGCAAGCCTTGTCCAAACGTCTGGAAGCTACCTCGCCCAAGCTCCCATCACCCTACGACCTCCTCAAACGCTTCAAGAATCTCGACTTTCAAGAGATTTGCAACGAATCTGGCGTCGAGGAGGTGGCCTCGTTCTCCAATCCACTTCTCTGTGAGAAGTTCTCTCGCAAATACCAGCTGAATTTCCTGCATTATCTCAAGCAGCAGCGTAGCAGCTATGCGGCTTACTTCTTCTTCATCGAACATCTTAAAAGCTATTCCCAGATCACCAAGACCCATCTCTTGACCTCCACCGAAACAGTGGCTGAGTTGGCCCTCCAGAGCTCGACTAACATGGATTTAGTGGCTCACTGTGTGGCCTTCAGTGAAATGCTCGGATTCGACACTCAGAATCTCAGAAGCTTCATGAAACTCTCAAGAATATGCGGGCCAAGTGAGGAGAATGGCAATCAATTCTTCGGATTCGGAGATCTCATCGTGAACTGTGAACAGCGTTTGGCTCAAAATCTAGACAAGTTTCCGCTCAGCCAATACCAAGCCCTCATGAAGATCGCCGAATGCGATCAGTTCAAAAAATGGCCGGAGATTATCGTGGAGAAATTCTGCCGCGCTAACGATTGGTGGAAGATCCTGGTCCTCGTGCAGTTCTTTGACATTCCACTTGAGCAAGTCAAGAGAATTGCCAGACTCTTCAAATGTCGAGAAATCGGCGAACATCTAATCCGAGCCTTGTCCTTCGAACCGAACAGCTCCGAAAAGCCCAAACGCCGTCCAAGTGTCTCAAGACAAAAAAGCAGGACTGTCAAGTATGACAATCTGGTGAGTTTCCTTGACTTCCTGATGGATCCTTCG
The DNA here is from genome assembly GCA_943590905.1 of Sphaerophoria taeniata. Classification (NCBI taxonomy): domain Eukaryota; kingdom Metazoa; phylum Arthropoda; class Insecta; order Diptera; family Syrphidae; genus Sphaerophoria; species Sphaerophoria taeniata. Next base: position 5,800,963 of record OX016540.1, read on the forward strand.
TAATCTTTTTCTTGTTTTAGCAATCAACGACTTCAGCCGACACGATGACATCCTCAATGAGTTCCACAAACGATCCTAACGCCCTTTTCAAGGCTTCCAATCAAATTCGTTTCCTTCAAGAACATGACTCCCTTGACATCTTTGCCATAATCCTCGTCAGTTCCAATTCCCTACCCGAGGAGCGGATTTTCTCAGATTTAAACAAATTTCTGGAAATCATCCTCGACAGTCATTCCTATTCGACTTCAGTCAATCTGATGAAGAATTCCGTCAAACACAACCTTCCGATTCTTTCGCTCCTTTCGGCCACGGTCTCTGACCAGAATCTCGATTGGAATTGGTTGGTCTGGCTGGCAGTGTCCACGAATTTCTGGGATGCAATCATTTCCAACATTAACACATTCTCTTACGGAATCAATCGGACCGTCTGGTCACTTCTTGAGCATTGTGTGTGTTGTGGCTATGTCCAGACGCTCTTCCAGAGTTTTGACATTTTCTATAAGGTAACTTATGCGATGCTTTGCGAGTTGAAAGTAACCGCCTCCCTTGCAGGAAACTCCTTTCTCCCACTTCACGAAATTCCTTCACGAAACAAATCAACACAACTTCACCGATGATGTCGTCAACGAACTCCGCCTGTTCCTTCTAGCCTGGAGCAACGAAGAATGCAAATTGCCTATCTGTCAGAGTCCCACCAAGGGCCAAGTCATGCTTAAGACCACCAGACTGCTGATGCTTCATCTGAAGCAGAATTTCACCTCAAGATTCTATCAGGACAAATTCCTCACCCTCGTCTGTCACTCGGGTATCAGCGACATAAGCAACATTGTGGACTTTTGCCTTCTCAAAGAAGCCTTCTCCGTGATTCGTGGCATTCCCTCAATCGAAATCGACTTTTTGAATATTCTCGAGCAAGGCAACGTGGAGTACGAACAGGTTCTCGAGGTGCTAGTCAACACCAATCGCTACGATGAAGCTATCAAACTCTCGTCGTTGTTGAATCTGCCGATCAGTGAAATTGTCTATGCCAAATGGATCATGGAAGTCGAATCGCTGGACTCGGAGGTCTTCAATTTCGATCGCTACGAGGAAGAAATCATCGAGCACAGTCTCTCGCCTGAGATTCTAGTGAATTTCTGTCTCTTTTCCGCTGGAAGATTGAATGAGTTCTGTCCGAAGAAGTACATGCTGCTGAAACGCGCTCTGGATGTAATCAAGAACAACCATCTCTTCCCAAATGAGTCCTTCGATCGTGACCAGATTGAGTACGACATGGTCTTTTGCTATTTGCAAATCCCCGAGGAGAATGTGGACAAGTGCGAAGTCTACTATTCGGAGTACTACGAGGAGATCATGTTGAGGGAACGTTGTGTGCTGTACAAGTCGTTTTTAGAGCTCAGGGAACTGGCAGGAATTGAAGATCTTACGACAAGCCTAAAGACCGAACTCACCGAGATAATGAAACTCCGGCTGGCCTTGCTCTTGAATAAGCTGCTTGATGATGGGGACATTGTGGAAGCCCTACGCCTGCAGGCTCTGTTTGAATATCGACCGATTGACTTGCATTTCATTGTGTTTTGCATGGCTCTGGCGGAGGGTTTGACAACGCTGCGCAATTTGTCGCCAGAGGAACGCCAGATGCTGAGCGAAGTCGAGAAGAGTTCGTTCTCCAAATTCAACAAGAGGACGCTGGGGAATCTAAAGCCAGGTGGTAAGTTGTTCGTTACCGTAAACTCACTGAATTCTACTGACGATCTTTGAAGGAACCTCATCTCATTATAAGAACGGAGACATGTCGGACAGCAGTTCGACAATGGAATTGATGGAATTCGAAGAGATTCCATCCAAAGACAAGCAGGAAACTCTGAATGCCATTCAGGGAATCGCCTCCAAGCTGAAGTTCGGAGTGAATCTGGGCAAACGGATTGTGATGACATATCGAGCGGCAATGTACCTGGACAAGGAGTACATTGACGTGCTACGGACCAAGGATCAGACCTATTTGCTGAAGAGGGCAACGAATGAGGAATGTCTGCACAAACTGCTGGTAGTCTCTGACATTTTCACTTCGATGCAGATGACTCCAATGGAGGTAAGTCACATATTCTCGAAGTTCCTCTCACTTGAATGCCATTCCAGATCGCCGAATATCTGTCATTTGAAATCGCCACGGCAGTCATCCGACCACGATTCTACATTTTCGAGGTCGACCAACAGCCAAAGGGCGTCAATCAGCTCAAGAACAGCATCCTCTGGGGTTTCAATTTGGAGAAAGAGTTCCACTTATTCCTCGAACTCTGTCCCAGCACGACACTGCTCGGCAATGCCCTGCTTGAATATTGCGACGCACTCAAGACCTACCGAAAATTCCAAGACGGCAAGGATTACGAAGAGAGCGACACATTCCACAAACTCTCCGAGATCATTCGTCTCTATGGTCTGCCCAACACAGCACTGGGGACAACTCAAGTCCTCTCGCACAAGAAACAAAATCTCATCTATGTCGAGCTTCTGATCAAAGCTCACCAGTGTTTTGTGCATGAGTGCTCCATGGAGGGCATTGCGAACGTACTAAATCGAGCCAAAGCACTCAATACGATTCTGACTAACGCCAAGTCATGGTCGCTGATTGTCCGGATGCTCATTGGCTTGGCCAGGTATCGGGAAATGTTCTATTGCTTCGATTCGCTGATCAAGAATGATCAATTCGAGTCACTGTTAGGCCAGTTCGAGGAATACAAAGCCGTCAGTTTGCGACAGGCGATTTTAACCTACCTCAGGGAGTATTGTCCAGACAACAAGGACTACCTCAAGCTGGCCGGTGTACATTTTTCCATGTACAAGGAATTGGCCGAGATGTGGGAGGACGAGGGACGGGATGTTATCGCCGTCGTTTCGAGTTTTTCGGAACTTGGAGAGCTCACTGAGGACCAACTGAAGATAGCAGCGCAACCTACAACGCCAATTCCGAGGTTAAAATGCTCGCAGGACCTGTTGGGACTCTTGAATCAAGCACTGGAGTTCTTCACCCATGCGACGGAGAGCTATTTGATGGACAATAAGCTTCTGCCGGCTCAGAAGAGTGTCGCAATGGCAGAGTTGATTGCCATGCAGATTGATTTGGTCAACAAGGGACTGGCCAGTGGGAAGTGTGTTTTGGTGCTGGCCGTGCAATCGAGGGAGGATCTCAAGGAATTGGTTTACTCCCAATTGAGGTAACAACCAGAATTGATACTTGAAATTAAAATGCTAACGAGATTTTCAGGGTGCCCCAAGCAATGATTTTGGGCAGAGCCTATTGCCTCGAGATCAATTGGTCGGAAGCTATTCTCTTCCAGTATGTGGTCCTGGAACGAAAGACATACCTGTACGAATTCCAGTGCCAGATGAAGATCACCGACACAATCATTGAGAATGTCGTCAAAGGGTGAGTTCCGTGGCTTTTTTTGTCGCCATTTTGTTTCACTAGAGGTTCGCTTCTTTTCAGATTCCAACTTTATGCTGTGAATAAAGAAACAAACCGGCAAATGGAAGAGAATTTGTGTCTGTTGGTGGAACAAGTGCAATCGATTGCTCTAAAGTACAAATTGGCTTCCTTGTTGAACATGAAGTCGACGGTGATGTCGCTTTTGAATGACCAAACTGTTTACTATCTCAAAGACACGAATTATGGCCGGAATGAGGGCAAGATTGTAGATGCATGAGTTTAGAGGTTATCACCGTTATGTTTCCCTTTTTTGTTAGTTTAGTGTTAATGCAAATACCTCTTTTTTGTTGCAATATTGTTGAACACCATGTAGCAACCAATTATAATTATACAAGTATGTACTTACGTTTAAGCTGTTACAAATATACGTTTACACTTTGAATTTGAGATGTTCCTTTTATTTAAATTTTTCAATTTTAGGTCCCCAATTCCGAAAAGGAAAACTGAAACGATGTCAGAGTAAACGCGGGCGATAACTGCGCCTCGACGGAACTGTTTGTTATTGACCGGACCGCCATTTTTATTTCCTTCAAAAACAAAATCAAACAGATACAGTTTTGTGAAGGTTTGTTTGGGTACTTTTTGAAAATAGTTCTGCCTTTTTTTCAAATATGGATGTGGATTTGAGGTTGGAACTCGAATCAGGAGGAAGGTCTTATCTGTACTCACACCCCCACTGTAGAAAAGGATGAAGACACCAAAGACAGGTTCTACGAGCTCCTCGACAAGACCTACGAGCAATGTCCTAGCTTTGACATTAAAAAATTGTCTTTAGAGATCTTAATGCTAAGCTGGGCAGAGAAGAAATCTCTGGTAGAAGGACACGAGCAGGTCGTGAGCTCTACGAGCAGAAAAGGAGAGAGGAGCACAAAAAAGAAGCGTGCGATCGCGAGGAGATAGAGGGATGCCCCAACAGGAACGAGTTTCAAAAGTTTTACAAAAAGGTAAAACGAACCACCAGGGGTTTTACACCCCCGAACCGAAGCTTGAAGAGACTATCATGGGAATATCGTAGTGGAACCACAGTCAGTCCTGAGGGTATGGAAAGACCACTTTTCCAAGCTGTATAATGGCGATGACGAGCAAAATTCTGTCAGCTATACAGAACCATTCAATTTGGGTGGAACAGACCACCAGCGATTTCTAAACTTAAGTCGAACAAAGCCGCTGGAGCAGACGGCCTAGCCGCCGAACCGAACTGTACAAAGCAGCTGGCGAGATGATTTGGTTAGGAGCATGCACCAGCTCATCTGCAAAATTTGGTCGGGGGAAAGCATGCCCGACGAATGGAACCTCAGCATCGTATGCCCGATCCCCAAGAAAGGAGATCCCCTGAACTGCACCAACTACAGAGGTATAAGTCTGCTTAACATCGCCTATACAAGATTTTGTCTGCCGTGCAGTGTGAACGGTTGAAGCCTTTCGATCTTGGCAAAACCAAGTTAATGCTGACAACAAGAAAAGACAACCAACATCGACGTCTGGGAGCAAACGTCAAGATAGACAGATTTAACTTCGAGGTAGTTAAGGACTTCGTCTACCTAGGATTCGCTATAAATTCAGACAACAACACCAGCGCTGAAATCAAACGAAGAATCACTCTTGGCAATCGCTGCTTGGACTTAGAAGGCAATTGAGTAGTAAAGCCCTCTCTCGAGCAACTAAAGTGTCACTGTAAAAAACCCTCATCACCCCGGTCCTAATGTATGATGCAGAGACATGGAACATGACAACATGACGGATGTAAACGCTTTGAGCTGCTTCGGGAGAAAACTTCTTCCAGTGATTTTTGGTCAAGTCTGCTAAATCGAGAATGGAGACGAAGATTCAATCAAGAACTGTACGAGATGTTCAGCGACACTGGCCTAGCCAGAAAAGTTAAGGCCCAACTCCCACGACTATGATTGTATGCAGAGCGAATGGGTGCTTCGGCTCGTAGTTGTCGAATCCCACCCGGAGGGACGTCGCACAAGAGGAAGACTACGACTCAGGTAGAGTACACAAGTGGTAGAGTAGAGGACCTGAACCAAATTGGCGTGCGACCGAGCTTGCTGGAGACGCTTGTTGGATGAGCCCTTGGTCCGACCTGGACTGTAGCGCCACCATAAGTAAGTAAGTAATGAAAAGAAACCAATTTATTGAAAACACTGTTTACAGATCTTGAATACGAATTCAAAAATGTTTGGAATAAAATTTATTATCTAATTCTTAAAACAAAACTTAAACGTGGTCAAGCAGTGTAAGAACCTATACTGCAATAAGAGGACCCGCAAAATGATATTCTTAAAAGATCCTTCAATTTTCTCCATGTGTTGGTATTTGGATCGTACTCTTCAAATATCAACATCTTACATCCTATATCAGAAGGTTCACTAAAAATTACAATTTTATTGTTTACCATCATCGATTTTATGTGATTACACCCATATTTTTGTAAATCTCCGCTCCATGATTTTTTTTCTAAATCGTAGCGTTTAACACCTTTGTCCGAGCATCCATCAGGAAAATAAAGATATTTTTCATCGGCGATAAAGCCGACATTATCCGGATAGACACTTGATTGTCCTGGAATTTGTATCTGAGTCCAATTTTGAGTGCGGGAATCATAGAATTGCAAGACTCCTTCCTTTAGATCAATAATATATATTACTCCTTTACAAGTAGACATTTTGTTATATTCACTACGATATGGTGGATATAATTCAGTTATTTCACCAGTTGTAGGATTGTACAATTCAATTTCGTTTCTAAATGTGGCACCAAAGCCAGAAAAGACATCGTAAATACACAATTGTCCATTTAATTCAGACAGTTGACAAAAACGTCGCTTTTTATGCATATGAGATCTGGAAATCCATTTGAGAGTGTACAAGTCAAAACACTCAATATAATCCCTGTCATGACTGCCGTCATCAAAACCTCCAACCACAAATAATTTATTATTGATCACAAGTGTCGAGAAGTAACGTATATTTTTTTTGAAAGGTATTTGAATCTTTTTATGCCATGCATCTGTCTTGCAGTCATACATATGAATTATTGCTATCAGGTTTGATGCGTCGAGATCCACATCCACAAATAATAAACCTCCAAACCTTGACTTGAAAAACATTTCTTTTTGATCGGTTGTTTCTGGTAATGAATTACATTTGAGCCAATCGGTGATGAGTGAATTGTTATCAGCTTTAAATTCGGTAGAGAGGTATTGAAGACGAATCATTCTCAACAGATCCCCAGTCAAATGTTCGCGATTTGGTTTATCATAATTGACCCACTTCACAATAGCCTTGAAAACCTCTTCCTCAAAGTCAGTATATGGATTTTCGTAAGATAGCAAGCTCTTAATTTCCATCTCAGTCAACATTAAATATTCTTCATCCTTCGACATTTGCTCGAAGTTCATGTAAATGACATCCATGGACTTTTCTTTAATTTGTGATAGACTGAGCTCTGTCGACAGTCGAAACCAGGACAGGTAGTTTCTCGTATTAATGTTTTTTTGAACGAATTCACAACAAACTTCAATCAAGTGTTTATGTTTTCGAAAAATTGCAGCACGTAAGATTCCTTCAACGTTCTCGATGTTCAATTCAATTGAGCCAGAATTCCAGAAATCATTTAACAATTTTTGGGTTTGAGGATCGAATTCTGGACATTGCACTTGGTTTTTCGTTAAAACTTCAAGATGATTCTGATCGGTTGTTCGAGTTACTAGCGATGCATGATATTTCAACCATTTCGAAAAAAGTTCAATGCTTTCGGGACTTTTGCAAACTGCCATGTTCTCGGCAATGAATTTTATGGAGAGAAACTGATAGTGAATCATTTCTAATAGTTCCACAATCAAATGTTCCCGATTTGATTTATCATAATTAGTCCATGCAAGAATAGACATGAACACTGCTTCTTCAATATCGCTGTGCCGACTTTCGTAAGAAAGCAAGTCTTTGATTTCCCTTTCGGTCAGCATTAGAAATGCGTCTTCCTTCGACAACTCGTCAAAGTTCAAATAAATGAACTCCATACATTTTTCTTTTAAACTACACAAGCTGCGCTCCTCTGGCCATGGACGCGATACTCGAAAAAAGAGCATACAGTTGCTAGGATTAATGTTGTTTTCAATGAACTCACAGCAACATTCAATCAGTATTTTGATCTTAAGAAAAATGGCAGTACATAAGATTCCTTCGACGGTATCGACATCCAATTCAATTGTCCCTGAATGCATAAAATCGACTATCGATTTCATTACTTGAGGATCGATTTCTGGAAACTCCAAAACGTTTTGCATCAAGACCGTCTGAGCATCTCGGTATGCTTCACGGAAATATTGACTCAATGCACTAAGGACCATTCGATGCGCTGAAATACTTAAGTGGTCCTTATCGCCTTTGTTCCCAGCCATGATAACGGTGTCAAAGAATTCATTTTCTCGGTAGAAGATGGAGATTTGTTCGAAGATAACTCTAGCAATGTTATCGGACAGGCAGATTGTCTTAGTTTCAGTGATGGGGGAAATATTTTTCATCGATGATTCTATTGATTCCATTCTAAACAAAAAAAACTAAATGAGAAGAAATAAGCAATCAACAGAAATGTATGGAACTTACATATATACCTATAACTTGAACGCTTATTTTCCAATTCTTATTTCTTATCAAAAATGTATTTCTGTTCTACGAATGCACTGCAGTTTTTTGTTCTCTTGATCTTGATTTGATGTTTTGAAATAAAATAAACTGCAAGCAAGCACAAGCACAACGCACAAGGGAGTAAAACAATGAACACTCTTTTAATTTTAATTATTGTGAGATGTGAGGAGTTTTTGAACAAGCAGCAACAGCAAGTGAATGAAAAATGAAACTGGTGTTCCCCGTTTATCAAATCTGATGAGAGGAGCAGTTTGATCAGAATATAAAAGGAGATAGGAAATTAAGCTGTCAAAAGAAATTTACCTGCAAGCTGGTCAGGGGTGTTAAATGTTTGTTGTTTTCAGTAATACTTTCTCAACATTCCGCTGGACGTCGCGTCGGCCATTGGCTTACTATACATTGACTGCCAGAGTGCTGGCTTTGTATGTGGAACAATTAGTACGTATTATCAAGATTGATCTTGAACTTTGTTTGTGTTTAAAGCGGGATATACACAGTTTAAATGTTTGCCAAGCACGTTCCATTATATTTGTGAAAAAAATTACACGTATAGATCGGGTGTATGTGGTTTTGATTTTGCTTCATATGATGTGATTTTTGTCACAAATCCAAATGCACGTGCTTGACAAGCATTTAATCTATTTATATCCTTATCTTATCTTAGCTTATCTTTCAATTCTTATTCCTTAACAAAAATTGGCGTTTTTCTTTTTTACCTCTGAGCAGATTAGATCAGATCACGGATGTGTCAAAGCGAAGCTCTGAGCAGATCATATTCAATGTCCTCCGATTTAATAAAGGAACAAACCTGAGCACTGAAATGTAATTTTTTACTTATTATTATTTTAACAATTTTTTTTTCACCTACAATAGATGCGCGACTGTCTTGGGAATCCATTTTTAATTTTATGTTTGTTTTTGTCTGTAAAATCCGAAAAAACAAGTGAAGTTGCCTTCGCTCAGCTATCTGCTCTATTTGCTCGGTCGATTTATCCTGAGCAAAAAAGCGTCGAACATAGAGAATATATAATACCTAGAGTCGCGACTTCGGGTGTTCGCTCTCTTTTTGCCTACAAGCTGAAATTTGTTCGTTTTATACTAACCCAGTGAGAATGTGTTAGTTTTCCAATGCTTTTTAAATGGGAGACTGCACCAATACATTCGCACTGACCTAGGTACAGTGCTCAGGTTTGAGTCGAGGTGGGTGTCCTGGGCTCAGATTTCAAAAATAAGATTCCGTTGAGCTCAAAATTTTCAAAAAAAACTTAAACATACAAAAAAATGCATGTAATATAAAAAATAAATACATTGTATTGTTTCTTTGCACTTGTTATATATAATTGCACTATTATTTACGAATATTTGTATCAAAAAACTTAATAAATCTTAAAAAGAACACATGAAAAAGTCGAAATGGTATGCTTACATCTTAGGAGCATACAAGGAAAATGCAATCGTGCCTTAAGTCTCGCATTTGCAGTGGTGAAATTTTTGACAGCTAATGTCAACAATATTTGACAATTTGAATTTGAAAATATGAAAATTTATCAAAAAAAAAAATATTAAAACTCGAATCGGATGCTCTTCGCTATGCGGATCGTTTTGAAGAATTTACCGAATTTACTGACAATGAACCAACGGAAGTTCGTTTGGAACATCATCGACATATTCACGAACCAGAAATTGTCGAGTCCGAGTAGGAGGAATCCAAGGATTCAGAAGATGAGGAACTCGATAGGGAAAATGACAATCAGGGACAATCGAATAAGATCACCCTCGCTTCGGATGGAGATCTCAGTGACACCGAAATCGAGTTGAGGAGACAGAAACTCAGGCAACGCATGTTGCAGCAGCAAAAAGAGGAAGAGGTCGGTAATCATAAACACATGAAATCTCGATAACCGAATGTTTTGCAGGTCCTTCAAATAGAAGACGAAAACAAATCCGAATCTTCCGAATCAGAAAGCTCAGAATATGAGGAAGAAACATAACTTGTATGAAGCCACTCCTTATCCGCAAGCGTGACCGAGCCACAGTCATTGAAAAAGAACGAGAAGCCATCAAACAGAAGCAAGTCGAAGCGGGAGCCAAAAAGGTAGCTAAAGAACGTACACGGTACACTCTGCGCTTGGTCGAGGATAGTATAAAGAAGGACCTCGAAAAAATCAAGCCCGATGCAATCGAACCGAACATCGAAGATATCTGCACTGACGATGAAAATGAAGAGGTCGAATATGAGGCTTGGAAACTGCGTGAGCTGAAGAGAATCAAACGAGATCGCGATGAGAGAGAGTAGTAAGTATCCCACCTTGTCCATTTCGATTGTTTACTAAAAATGAATTCCTTAAATTTCAGTGCCGAACGTGAGAAACTGGAAATCAAAAGAATGCGCAACATGACCGAAGACGAACGTCGCCAGGATCTGCGCCAAAACCCCAAACAGATAACCAACAAAGTCCTCCGACAAGAAAACAAACTGACCAGAAACCCGCTGCAGCGATGAATCGACCGGCATCAACAAGTAGACGTCGAGTCAGTAGTTTTTGAGTCACAACTCAGTGTAGGAGGTTTTTGTTGAGTCCAAAGGACTCCCCTTAGCTGTTTTAAGTACAAAATTTTAAATAAAAGCTCTTGCTCGCACGCTGTTCTCTGTATTTTAAAGTTTAAACCGTAAATAAATGTACATACTTCTTAAGCTAGTGGTTTTATTGCTTCGCCGTTTTAACTTGAGAGTGAAGTGGCCAATGATTGAACGTTCTTCGATGAAGTGACGACGACGTTTGGGACACGAATTCAGATCCAGCATCGAATACGGGATTTGTATTCGGCGCAGTTGTGCTGTACTTTATGGGTGCATCTTTGGCACTCTGCATTGCTCGTAGTTTGGCTTGACGCAGATCTTGTACTCTTCACAGTGGCGATAAGTGTTCCCGTTCTTCGATCGACATGTCTGACAGATTTCGCAGTGCGTATTCTTTTTCGCCGTCCAACGGTTACAAGGCTCACAGAACTTGTAACCTTCGGCAGCAGGCAGCACGATAAGATGCGGCGGAATATTCGAAAACATACACACTGGGCTACCTAGCTTCCGATCCTTGCTGCCATTGCTGTAGCTCTCGTGGGTCGTGTAGTTGATTTTATAGTCGCACATTTCCAGTTCAGGCATTACCTGGCGAATGTATCCAAAGTACGGATGGGCCCAGAACATAGATGGCATCTTGTGGACTTTGTTTATGGAACGATGGAGCGAGGTCAATTGCTTGATGCTGTTGGCAAGAACCTCAGTGTGGCATCCAAATGGTGGGTCAACAAAGAGGGCAAAATTCTCATCACCATCGTCGTTAAGAAGAAGGAAACTCTCGAAGGTCTGGCGTTGCTTCTCGTCGAAGAAGTGGTTTTTGCAAGCGATTTGTCGATTCGACAATACTTTTACCAGGAAAATTGATGAGTTTTTCTCGAAGTTTAGGCACCTTAACAAAGGAAAAATTATGCAATTATCAATTAAAATAATATGACCATACAATACCATTAAAACCTCCACTCAAAGCCATTGACAACGACGACGAAGTATTCCAAATATGTTTCTCAGACTAACTTTCAGTTTCAACGGATGTCGACATACATGGCTGTGAACTTGCATTGTAGGTTAAGTAAACAACTGTGTGTTTGAACGTCTAGCGTTGTGACAAATGACGGCACAATCCCTTGCTCCCGGAAATTAAGCGACACACCGCCGTTCAAAAACAGCTTTTGGCTCAAGTTTCTTGAACCTCTCATGCCGATTATAGGGCCGTTGCCAGCTGCAAGATCGAGTTCTAGTTTCCTTTCTTCGTGTGCCCTCGCCAAACTCTCGTACTCTTCTCGAACTTCGGCTGGAGTTTTTGTCCTATGGACAATTTCCCAGCCATCGGTTTGAAGACCTTTTTCGCCAAACAGTCGTATATTGCACGTTTATGAGGGTCGGAGAGGACTTCGTAGGCTCGTTTTGTGCGGTTGAACAATATTGCGGCTTTCTTCTTGCTACTCGGATCGACATGCTTGTCTGGATGGTAGATTCTGCTAAGCTTTCGATAAGCGTTGTTAATCTGTTCGGTTGTAGCCTGAAGGGTTAAACAAAAATATTTTTTTTTATTTTTTATTGATCAGCAGCCTTCAAATTGGGTTATTACATGTTTTGGTAGTTTTAAAATGCATAGTAGTTTTCTTCAACTTCCTGGCTGGCTTCTTCGTCGTCGTCGGTGTTATATATTCTCTATGTCCTTGATGTTGCGACTGTGCTTGCTGCTGTTGCACTTTGTCGTGGAAGATTCAATCGAAGACGCAATCAGTATAATTTGGAGTCGAATCCAATAATAAAAATTTAACACAACCTGCTCTGCTGCTGTTTGAAAACAAATTTTTTGACTTGTAATTTTTTTTTATGTAAAAATCTCAGCTGTCACTTTGAGCAACAGGAAAAAAATTTGCCCACGACGGCTGAGTAGACTCACTTTTTTTCACCTCTTACACAGATTCACGGACACGAAAAAAAGAGAGGATTGCGAGAGTTCACCTCAGAAAAATTTTGAGGGTGTTTTCGGCAAGGGAGGAAAAGGTCGCGACTCTAGGTATTATATATTCTCTATGGCGTCGAAGACAACGTTGTAGTACATTTGCCTGCTGATCTTCACATCGACCCAATTGAAAAAGCCAAAACCGTATGCGCTGGACTACTGGACGGAAACGAAAACAACACCGAAATTGAATCCGCGCACAGAGTAAACCACCAAAACGCACCCACTGCAGTAATTGTTGTTAAATTGAAGTCCCGAGAAACAGCTTTAAATGTTTTACGAAACGCGAAGAAACTTAAAGGAACAAAAATAAGTATCAACAAAGATTTAACACATAATGCCCGGCAAAGAAGAAGTAAGATGGTATCCATAATGAAGGTACTCCGCGAGTCAAAACCTAGAATGAAAATCTTCGTAAGAGACGATAGGCTGTATGTGGAAGACGCTGTTTTTACATGGGATGAATCATTTGGACTCAAGAATGGGAACAATAAAGACAGTTTGGCTGTAATAAAACATTTCATGGGGGAGATTCCTCATTCTTTAACAATATTATTAAACAAATTACAATCTGAAAATAAGTACAACAAAAATGAAGTGTCAATGTCAGCCACCCATTGTATATGAAACCACCTAGTACAATCAAGATTGGGTTTTTCGATTTTGTGTGCCAGATCAAAACCAACAAAAAAAAATTCCCAATACAAAACGTATGTAAAACAAAGTAGAACTGCGCCAGAACTCAAGATGGCACTACTATCGATTGCCAGGTCGCGGGTACTAGCTAGATAGAAATACAATGTCAGCCACCGATAGAAACGTCAAACTGCAAAATGCAACAGGTGCAACCACAATGGAACCCAGAACCGCTGTACAAACTGTGAGTGGATGTTCACACAGTACTTCATCCAACTGAGAAGAACCCGTCTGCCAGGCGAACTTAAATGTTTCAACACTTAAAATCATAAGCTACAATGTCGCCGGGCTTAAAAACAAAAGTTTATTTACTGAGTTTTTTAATTATATTAAGCAATTTGATGTATTTATATTATTAGAAACATATATTATTGATTTTGATGAAACTAACTTTAAGAATATTTTTATGAACTACGAAATTGAATTCATACCAGCTGTTAAAAGTAATATATTTGGTAGAGAAAGTGGTGGTGAATTGTTCGGGTATAAAAAGGGACTTAAAGACGCTGTAATCAATTTTAAAAATATTGAGCAATCCCGACTTTTTGAAATCAAAATAGAAGAGAGTATTCATTACGTTGTTCCAATCTACCTGAACTGCAGCCATTGGCAGCGCGATTTTGACAAATTACGAGACCTTATAAATGTGCTAGGAGCAGCAAATCTCATGTTAATTGGTGATTTTAACGGAAGAATAGGCATATCGCAAAATAATTTTAACAGTGGAGTAGACACAACCCATATTCATTGTGACCGTAAATCAAAGGACGAGGTGTGCGATTCAAAAGGGACCAAAATTCTTGAGCTTGCAGATGCTGTGGACTGTCGAGTTCTAAATGGAAGCTGTGAAGGTGATCGCAATGGTGAACTTACTTTCATCCGCGGAACAGCTGGTTCAGTGATCGATTATTGTTTTCTGTCTGGAGATTGGTTCCTCTTTTTTGACGCTTTTAGAGTAGGAGTAAAGACATTTTCGGATCACATGCCGCTAGAGGTATCCTTTAGAATGAAAACATCTCGTATGGAGACAACTGAGCCTGCCCTTTCTCTTCTTCCAAAGCTTCAATGGAAAGACAGCTACAGAGAACTATTCCAAAGAAACCTAAACAGACAGCTCGAATCTCAAACAATTTTGGATGTTCCAGCTAATCTAGACATGCACATGTTAACGAGCATTATCAAAAAAGCAGCACCCCAAAAAACATCAGGAAAGAAGGTTTTGGCAAATAAGCAAAAGTGGTTTGACAGTGACTGCATAAGAGCTAGGAACCTATCTTTTGCGTACTTGAAATTATTCAGAACGACCAATAACATCAATTTTAGAATCCTCTATGCGACAGCGAACAAAAACTTCAAAAACCTCTGTAAAGCAAAAAAGCGAAATTTTGATGAAAAAAACATCGAGATGGTAAACAGCGCAACAAACTCTATGGAGTTCTGGAAAGCAATTAGGCTTGTGAGTGGAAAAAAGATTCCAACGGCTACAGTACTGCACATTGAACAATTGAAAATCTATTTTACAAGCTTGCTCAACACAAATACACAAATAGCTCCATCGTTTCAATATGCACCACCTTTAATAATTGATGAGTTTCTGGATGCGCCTATATCCGAAAATGAGGTAAAAATAGTCATCGAAAAAGCAAAAAAAGATAAAGCACCAGGGGAAGACAGAATACCGTATGAATATTTTAAAAATATTACATCAGATTTCTTACGCCTTCTGACTTTGGAGTACAACAGAATTTTCGACACCGCTGACGTCCGCGAGA
Source organism: Sphaerophoria taeniata (assembly GCA_943590905.1). Taxonomy (NCBI): domain Eukaryota; kingdom Metazoa; phylum Arthropoda; class Insecta; order Diptera; family Syrphidae; genus Sphaerophoria; species Sphaerophoria taeniata. The sequence goes on from OX016540.1 coordinate 5,816,123, forward strand.
GTTTTCGAAAGGCAATTATTTTTCCGCTACATAAAAAAGGAAATTTTGAAGATCCATCAAATTATACAGGCATCTCATTTTTAAATACGGCAGTTAAGATTTTTGGCTCGGTGTTATATAATAGACTCAACGAGTGGCTCGAATCTGAGCAAATATTAAACGAATTCCAAGCTGGCTTTAGGAAGAACTACTCGACCATTGACCAAATTTTTTCATTAATAAATATTGCCGACATTTATATAAGTAAAGGAAAAAAGCTCTACGCTTTTTTTGTGGATTTTCGAGCAGCCTTCGATTCAATTCCCCGGGAAGCACTTTTTTACAAGCTTTATAAATATGGAATCTCATCTAAGCTTATATCTGTCATAAGAGCCATGTACGAAGAAAATGTCGCACGAGTTTGGGATGGAAATTCTCTTTCAAATGAGTTTGGTACGTCAATGGGCGTTAAGCAAGGATGCGTTTTAAGCACCCTACTCTTTATCTTATACATAAATGACATAACTGATTCGGTGAAAGGTGGTATCGATATAAGAGGAAAGAATATTCCAGGACTGATGTTCGCGGACGATATAGTTTTCCTAGCTGAAACTATAGACGGGATGCAGCTAATGATAAATAGGCTTCAACTTTATTGCAAAACATGGAATCTGCAAGTAAATCTTTCTAAATCAAAAATGATGATATTCAGAAATGATGGTGGAAGATATTCCAGGAGGGAGAAGTGGACGTTTGACGAGGAACCGATAGAAATAGTAAAGGAATACAAGTATCTGGGAGTTTTGATTGCATCTAACTTGAATCTAGAAAAACATTTACAATCCAAATTATCAGAAGCAAAGCGTGCTATGTGTTCTGTGTGGAGAAGTTGCACTCTAACAAATAGCGTTTCGCATATAGCTAAACACAAAGTTTTTCGAGCTACCGCAATTGCAATACTGTTTTATGGAGCGCAAGTATGGGGATATCGATCGTTTGAAGCTGTGGAAAAGTTCCTCCGTTTTTTTATTAAAAGTACTTTCAAGTTGCCAAGCACGACGCCCAACTACATGTTACATCTTGAAACAGGAGCAGGACCCCTCTTTTTAGACACACTTAAATTACATTTCAACTACGTGTTAAGAGTTTTGGCGATGAGTGACGAGAGAATACCGCGAATAGTGCTCACACAAGCTATCAATTCTGAAGTTTCATGTGTTAAAGAGTGGAAGAAACTGGCAATTGAATGCTCAACTACGTTTTCAATATCAGCAAACGAAAGTATCGAGGTGCTTAATAGCGTTTTTTTTTTGGTCGTCCGGAACTGTTCCGAACAGTTCTGTACTCGTTCACTTGGCACAAGATGACAGTTCTTGTTCTGAATAGAACAGAAAAACGATTCCGAATTTGAAGTCAGAATCAAAAACAGAATCACGCATACATGCACACACTCGCATATATGTACTCGCTGCCATGTTTACAAATAAAGAAATTAAAAACAATGTCATGTCATCTGCAATTCTTCATATGAGGTTTCACAAATACACAACCATTCAACCCTTAGAAGCAAAAAAATGTGTTTGGCTGTTCGTTTGGAATCCGGCATCGGACAGTTCTGTGTACAATTCCGGATTACCAAAAAAAAACGCTATAAGTTGAATTTTGATGACTTGCTGAAAAAAGTCGGCAACATGTTGTACGATAAGTTTATGAGTGAAGCCGAAGCATCTATTTACAGATCTTACTACAGTAAAGTTAACCATTTCTTGAACCACAACACCTACTTCTTGGCCAAAAACAGTACACAAAAAATCAGCTTGTTATTCAAAGTAAGAGGTGAACTCATCAATTTGAACTACATTCCTCACCGTCCAGAATTGCCAATAATGTGCGATTTATGCAATCGCAAAGAGCGCGAAGATGTATTTCACTTCCTGGGAGTTTGTCCAATACTCAAAGAGTTCCGAAAGCGCTATTTTGGGACAGATGTACTCGGTCTAGAGGAAACGATCAACATCTTGAATGGAGAACTAGGTTGGGACCTTCTGTATGAATACTCATTGAACGCTCTTTGTTATAGAACCAGAATAGTTGAGGAAAATTTTTAAAGTTTTAAAGTTTGAAAATTATAAAGATTACTTTATTGAATTGTATCTAATTAGCTTTTTTCTTTCGTATGTATAAATTAATAAAAAACAAAAAATGTCAGTCTGGTAGACGGCCTTCGGCCAAACCATTTAAAGACTTGTGTAATCTTACAATTAAGAATCTAATGTTTTGTTATTGTATCTTTTGAAGTCAATAAAACTAACTAAAACTCAACTCTTTGGTCTAGCGTGAGTTCTCAATCGTCATTTTCCACATGAGAACGAGCTTGGCAGGGATGCCAAAATCAGACACACGCGGCTTTAAAATTGATGAAAAGGTGGTGGGTATCGATTTGAATTCATAGGTTGTTCCAGGATCTGCCGCAAACTGAAAATTTGGTCGATGGTTATCTTTCCAAATCCCCAGCATCGACTGCGATTCTACTGATGTTAACTTGTTTTTCTCTGTAGGCATTGGTTCTTGCTTGATGACCTTGAGCCAGCTGTTTTACCTTCCGATAAAACCTCCGAACTTCATTCCTGCTGTTGGCTTTCTTAACATCCTCGACCGACGTCTCTCATGCTCCCTCTTTTTTCTCCTGAGAAACCGGCGTAGAGCTCACGAGTCACGAGCAGCTCTTGTCCTTCTATGCAGCGTTTTTCTGTATGCCTCCTGCTTGGCTACATGCATTATTCGTCAAACCAAGGGTTTCTTTTTGGTGGCTGTGTGAAACTAGCACATGAGAGGCGGCTTTTCTAACTGCTTTCTGGCAATGTTGCCACTGGTCCTCGAAACTTGATGTTGGCGGCAAAGAACTCCTCAAGAGGTTACTTGAAACTCGATCAGAGAAGGATCTGGCGATCTCTTGCGATTGTATCCGTTGTCGGGATATTCGTAGCACCACCTTGGCTAACCTACCCTAAATCCGAGAAAAGACGAGATCAAGTGTGTTGTTACCATAAAATAAATTTCTGGAAATCATCCTCGACGGTCATTCCTTTTCGACTTCGGTCAATCTGATGAAGAATTCCGTCAAACACAACCTTTCGATTCTTTCGCTCCTTTCGGCCACGGTCTCTGACCAGAATCTCGATTGGAATTGGTTGGTCTGGCTGGCAGTGTCCACGAATTTCTGGGATGCAATCATTTCCAACATTAACACATTCTCTTACGGAATCAATCGGACCGTCTGGTCACTTCTTGAGCATTGTGTGTGTTGTGGCTATGTCCAGACGCTCTTCCAGAGTTTTGACATTTTCTATAAGGTAACTTATGCGATGCTTTGCGCGAGTTGAAAGTAACCGCCTCCCTTGCAGGAAACTCCTTTCTCCCACTTCACGAAATTCCTTCACGAAACAAATCAACACAACTTCACCGATGATGTCGTCAACGAACTCCGCCTGTTCCTTCTAGCCTGGAGCAACGAAGAATGCAAATTGCCTCTCTGTCAGAGTCCCACCAAGGGCCAAGTCATGCTTAAGACCACCAGACTGCTGATGCTTCATCTGAAGCAGAATTTCACCTCAAGATTCTATCAGGACAAATTCCTCATCCTCGTCTGTCATTCGGGTATCAGCGACATAAGCAACATTGTGGACTTTTGCCTTCTCAAAGAAGCCTTCTCCGTTATTCGTGGCATTCCCTCAATCGAAATCGACTTTTTGAATATTCTCGAGCAAGGCAACGTCGAGTACGAACAGGTTCTCGAGGTCCTGGTCAACACCAATCGCTACGATGAAGCTATCAAACTTTCGTCGTTGTTGAATCTGCCGATCAGTGAAATTGTCTATGCCAAATGGATCATGGAAGTCGAATCGCTGGACTCGGAGGTCTTCAATTTCGATCGCTACGAGGAGGAAATCATCGAGCACAGTCTGTCGCCTGAGATTCTAGTGAATTTCTGTCTCTTTTCCGCTGGAAGATTGAATGAGTTCTGTCCGAAGAAGTACATGCTGCTGAAGCGCGCTCTGGATGTAATCAAGAACAACCATCTCTTCCCAAATGAGTCCTTCGATCGTGACCAGATTGAGTACGACATGGTTTTTTGCTATTTGCAAATCCCCGAGGAGAATGTGGACAAGTGCGAAGTCTACTATTCGGAGTACTACGAGGAGATCATGTTGAGGGAATGTTGTGTGCTGTACAAGTCGTTTTTAGAGCTCAGGGAACTGGCAGGAATTGAAGATCTTACGACAAGCCTGAAGACCGAACTCACCGAGATAATGAAACTCCGGCTGGCCTTGCTCTTGAATAAGCTCCTTGATGATGGGGACATTGTGGAAGCCCTACGGCTGCAGGCTCTGTTTGAATATCGACTGATTGACTTGCATTTCATTGTGTTTTGCATGGCTCTGGCGGAGGGTTTGACAACGCTGCACAAATTGTCGCCGGAGGAACGCCAGATGTTGAGCGAGGTCGAGAAGAGTTCGTTCTCCAAATTCAACAAGAGGACCCTGGGGAATCTAAAGCCAGGTGGTAAGTTGTTCGCTACCGTTAACTCACTGATTTCTACTGACGATCTTTGAAGGAACCTCATCTCATTATAAGAACGGAGACATGTCCGACAGCAGTTCGACAATGGAGTTGATGGAATTCGAAGAGATTCCATCCAAAGACAAGCAGGAAACTTTGAATGCCATTCAGGGAATCGCCTCCAAGCTGAAGTTCGGAGTGAATCTGGGCAAACGGATTGTGATGACATATCGAGCGGCAATGTACCTGGACAAGGAGTACATTGACGTGCTACGGACCAAGGATCAGACCTATTTGCTGAAGAGGGCAACGAATGAGGAATGTCTGCACAAGCTGCTGGTAGTCTCTGACATTTTCGCTTCGATGCAGATGACTCCAATGGAGGTAAGTCACATATGCTCTTCGAATACGAAGTCCTCTCTCACTTGAATGCCATTCCAGATCGCCGAATATCTGTCATTTGAAATCGCCACGGCAGTCATCCGACCACGATTCTACATTTTCGAGGTCGACCAACAGCCAAAGGGCGTCAATCAGCTCAAGAACAGCATCCTCTGGGGTTTCAATTTGGAGAAAGAGTTCCACTTATTCCTCGAACTCTGTCCCAGCACGACACTGCTCGGCAATGCCCTGCTTGAATATTGCGACGCACTCAAGACCTACCGAAAATTCCAAGACGGCAAGGATTACGAAGAGAGCGACACATTCCACAAACTCTCCGAGATCATTCGGCTCTATGGTCTGCCCAACACAGCACTGGGGACAACTCAAGTCCTCTCGCATAAGAAACAAAATCTCATCTATGTCGAGCTTCTGATCAAAGCTCATCAGTGTTTTGTGCATGAGTGCTCCATGGAGGGCATTGCGAATGTGCTAAATCGAGCCAAAGCACTCAATACGATTCTGACTAACGCCAAGTCATGGTCGCTGATTGTCCGGATGCTCATTGGCTTGGCCAGGTATCGGGAAATGTTCTATTGCTTCGATTCGCTGATCAAGAATGATCAATTCGAGTCTCTGTTAGGCCAGTTCGAGGAGCACAAAGCCGTCAGTTTGCGACAGGCGATTTTGACCTACCTCAGGGAGTACTGTCCAGACAACAAGGACTACCTCAAGCTGGCCGGTGTACATTTTTCCATGTACAAGGAATTGGCCGAGATGTGGGAGGTCGAGGGACGGGATGTTATCGCCGTCGTTTCGAGTTTTTCGGAACTTGGGGAGCTCACTGAGGACCAACTGAAGATAGCAGCGCAACCTACAACGCCAATTCCGAAGTTAAAATGCTCGCAGGATCTGTTGGGACTCTTGTATCAAGCCCTGGAGTTCTTTACCCATGCGACGAAGAGCTATTTGATGGACAATAAGCTTCTTCCGGCTCAGAAGAGTGTCGCAATGGCAGAGTTGATTGCCATGCAGATTGATTTGGTCAACAAGGGACTGGCCAGTGGGAAGTGTGTTTCGGTGCTGGGAGTGCAATCGAGGGAGGATCTCAAGGAATTGGTTTACTCGGAATTGAGGTAATAAACAGAATTGATACTTGAAATTAAAATGCTAACGAGATTTTCAGGGTGCCCCAAGCAATGATTTTGGGCAGAGCCTATTGCCTCGAGATCAATTGGTCGGAAGCTATTCTCTTCCAGTATGTGGTCCTGGAACGAAAGACATACCTGTACGAATTCCAGTGCCAGATGAAGATCACCAACACAATCATTGAGAATGTCGTCAAAGGGTGAGTTCCGTGGCTTTTTTTGTCGCCATTTTGTTTCACTAGAGGTTCATTTCTTTTCAGATTCCAACTTTATGCTGTGAATAAAGAAACGAACCGGCAAATGGAAGAGAATTTGTGTCTGCTGGTGGAACAAGTGCAATCGATTGCTCTAAAGTACAAATTGGCTTCCTTGTTGAACATGAAGTCGACGGTGATGTCGCTTTTGAATGACCAAACTGTTTACTATCTCAAAGACACGAATTATGGCCGGAATGAGGGCAAGATTGTAGATGCATGAGTTTAGAGGTTATTACCGTTATGTTTCTCTTTTTTGTTAGTTTAGTGTTAATGCAAATACCTCTGTTTTGTTGCAATATTGTTGAACACCATGTAGCAACCAATTATAATTATACAAGTATGTACTTACGTTTAAGCTGTTACAAATATACGTTTACACTTTGAATTTGAGATGTTCCTAGTTTCAAGCTTCCGGTTGCAGGTTCCAGCTGTTTCTGTGGCTTTTAAATTGATGGCTTTCCGCATGCACATTATGGCTTTTCAAGCCCGAATGGAGAGGAATAAACATTCTTTGATCCCCGACCGATACCGAATTTGTTCACTTCACTTATTTCACGTTCTTATTTGTTTATATTTTTCGATTTTAGGTCCCCAATTCCGAAAACTGAAACGATGTCAGAGTAAACGTGGGCGATAACTACGTCTCGACGGTACCGTTTACTGACCGGACCGCCATTTTTATTTCCTTCAAAAACAAAATCAAACAGAAACAGTTTTGTGAAGGTTTGTTTGGGTACTTTTTGAAAATAGTTCTGCCTTTTTGGCAAATATGGATGTGGATTTGAGGTTGGAACTCGAATCAGGAGGAAGGTCTCATCTGTATTCACACCCCCACTGAAGAAAAGGATGAAGACACCAAAGACAGGTTGTACAAGCTCCTCGACAAGACCTACGAGCAATGCCCTAGCTATGACATTAAAAAATTGTCTTTAGAGATCTTAACTTAGCTGGGCAGAGAAGAAATCTTTGGTTTAAGGACACGAGCAGCTCGTGAGCTCCACGAGCAGAAAAGGAGAGAGGAGCACAAACTTCTCAGACAAAAAAAAAGAAGCGTGCGATCGAGGAACAGGAACGAGTTTCAAAAGTTTAACAAAAAGGTAAAACAAACCACCAGGGGTTTTACACCCCCCCCCCCCCCCCCGAAACGAAGCCTGTAGAGACCATCATGGGAACATCGTAGTGGAACCACAGTCAGTGCTGAGGGTATGGAAAGACCACTTTTCCAAGCTGTATAATGGCGTGCAAAATTCTGTCAGCTATACAGAACCATTCAATTTGGGTGGAGCAGACCAAAAATTACACCTACCCGACATTGACGAAGTGAAGATAGCGATTTCTTAACTTAAGTCGAACAAAGCCGCTGGATCAGACGGTCTAGCCGCCGAACTGTACAAAGCAGCTGGAGATGATTTGGTTAGGAGCATGCACCAGCTCATCTGCAAAATTTGGTCGGGGGAAAGCATGCCCGACGAATAGAACCACAGCATCGTATCCCCGATCCTCAAGAAAGTAGATCCCCTGAACTGCACCAACTACAGAGGTATAAGTCTGCTTAACATCGCCGATACAAGATTTTGTCTGCCGTGCAGTGTGAACGGTTGAAGCCTTTCGTCAGCAACCTGGTGGTCCTTATCATTGTGACTTCATACCCGGAAACTCCACCTTTGATTAAATATTCTCTCTACGACAGATCTTGGAGAAGACCCAGAAACTTAAAATCGATACCTACCACCATTTCATCGATTTTAAGGCCGTGTATTACAGCGTCCGTAGCTCAAGTGGTTAGGTGCGTTGACTTCTAGGCCGAACGTCGTGGGTTTGAGTCCTACTCGCACCTATAAAGTTTTTATTTCATCTTTCACGTACACTGCCTCTTGCGAAGAATTGACAAAACTTCCAAGAGTATCAATCTGTCATGAAAAAGTACTTCTCAACTTTGCCGCTCGGAATCAGCGTTAAACTGTAGGTCACTTCAATTCTTCACACGCACCTAGAGAATTGTTGATGAGAGTAAGTCACTTAGGCCTTGGCTCTTCAAGAGCTGGAATAAACCTAACGGATGCATTTGATATCAAGAAAGGTTTTAGACAGGCGATGTGCTGTCATGCGATTTCTTCAACATCATTCTTGAAAACATTCAGCCCTATCGTCGTATCCGTTCGTAAAAAACTTACGATCGTAGAAAAGTTCCGATCGTAACATTTATTTTGTTCATGGTATCCGTTTCGTAAAGGAAATGTTGTCGTGTAACAACGCATGTATTCCCGAAAATGTTCCGCCACATTTTAGCTGTCGGAACAATCGGAGACGCATAAAACAAAATAATCGCAATGCATCGCATACCGTTAATGGAATTTTTTATTTTCACCGCATGAAATTGCGATGTGTTAAGCTAAGTGTACACGATTGCCAGATCTGCAAATATTGCCAGATCTGTCACTGAAAAATTTGTCTCGAATGGCTGACAATCGTGTACACACCAAATTAATTTGCAGACAAATGGTTTGGCTCCTAATTTGCAGACAAATATCTGCCAATTAATTTGTGGATATCTGGCAATCGTGTACACGCAAGCTGACAACCATGTACACACCAAATTGATTTGCAGAAAAATTTGTTCATCAATCATTTTGAAGACAAATGAATTTGCAGATGAGGCAATCGTGTGTACACAAAATTCATTGGGAGATCAAAATTTTTTTTTCATTTTCTGACGTTTCTGCAAACGTCTGACAATGAATAAATTTGCAGATGCCGTTTGAGGAACATTTGCAAATTTATTTATTGGCAGACAAATTTGGCGAAACTACAAGGTAAATTTTAAGGTGCTTTTTTCATTTCAAAGAAAATGTATAAAAACGTTAACATTTATTTTCAGATATGGATGCTTTTATTGAAAATGAAAGTGCTGAACATTTTCAGCCCATTACGGTTGAGGCATTTACACGGTCACCGCCGCCTGAAAACTTGCAAAAAAAAATTAAGAAATCGTATCGGAAGAATTTACTTTTTTACTTTTCCAATAAAAAAACATTTTTGAAAGCAAACTTTTTTAAATTTATTTAATTTTCAAAACACAAAATATTTTGATTTGTTTTTGATGTGTGACAATGAGCTGCAAATAAATTTACAGATCCAAAATTTGATTTGGTGTGTACACGGTTGGCAGAAAATCTACAAATGTTTGCAAATCTATTGCTAGCTATTTGGCCAAATTAGTTTGTCGACATTGTCAGACAAATATTTGGCAACAGATTTGCAGATGTTTGTAGATATCTGCAAACCGTGTACACACAAATTAAAGTTTCAGCTCATTGTCAGTTCATTTCCACATATTGTCAGAGGTTTGCAGATCTGATAATGATTAGGCCAGTTCCACAAAGAAAAATCTCACTGAGCGCTCAATGTCACATTGACTGAGGCAAAATCATTTGGTGGAACATAATTCTCAGTTTTCATTGAGATAAAATGGTTACCTTACAAATTGTTGTTGCAAATCTGTCAGCCACGTCAAAATAGCTGAGAGAGAAAACGAATCCTAAATTTTTTCGTCTCAGAAATCTCTGACAGAAAAGTGAGCGCTCAGCTGAGATTTCATATTCCATAAAAAAAATCTCAGAGGGCTCAGAGATCTCTGTTTGTGGAACTGGCCTATTGTCAGACCTGGCAATCGTGTACACTAAGCTTAAAGTTTGTCTAAGTTTGACATTTCAACGCAAATTTGAAAATTTTTCTGAGGTATCTACGATTTAACAATCGGAACACTTAGGATGATACCAAATTCGTATATTTCGTACAAATCGGATAGAATTTTGTTACGATCGGATACGACGATAGGGCTGATTGTGTAAAACTCTAACGTCAACACCAGAGGCACAATCTTTCAAGTCCGTTCAGCTACTAGGATACGCGCGATGGTCAGTGGAGCGTTCGTGAGCCTTGAGGAGGCCAGGAAGATGGGTCTTGCGCTTAACGAGGGCAAGACCAAGTTAATGCTGTCAACAAAACAGGACAACCAACATCCACGTCTTGGAGCAAACGTCAGCATATACACATTTAATTTAAGCAGTTAAGGACTTCGTCTACCTAGGATTCGCTATAAATTCAGACAACAACACCAGCGCTGAAATCAAACGAAGGATCACTCTTGCCAGTCGCCGCTTCTTAATGGACTTCGAAGGCAATTGACTAGTAAATTCCTCTCTCGAGCAACTAAAGTGTCAGTGTACAAAACCCTCATAATCCCGGTCCTAATGTATTGTGCAGAGACATGGACCATGACAACATCGAATGAAAACGCTTTGGGCTGCTTCGGGAGAAAACTTCTTCCAGTGATTTTTGGTCAAGTCTGCTAAATCGAGAATGGAGACGAAGATTCAATCAAGAACTGTACGAGATGTTCAGCGACACTGACCTAGCCAGAAAAGTTAAGGCCCAACTCCATCGACTATGATTGTATGTAGAGCGAATGGGAAATATTGCTTCGGCTCGTAGAGTCGACAAGACCGTGACTCAGGTAGTGTACGTGGTAGAGTAGAGGACCTGAACCAACTTGGCGTGCGACCGAGCTTGCTGGAGACTTGTTGGATGAGCCCTTGGTCCGACCTGGACTGTAGCGCCACCATAAGTAAGTAAGTAATGAAAAGAAACCAATTTATTGAAAACACTGTTTACAGATCTTGAATACGAATTCAAAAATGTTTGGAATAAAATTTATTATCTAATTCTTAAAACAAAAATTAAACGTGGTCAAGCAGTGTAAGAACCTATACTGCAATATAAGAACCCGTCAGATGTTATTCTTAAAAGATCCTTCAATTTTCTAAATGTGTTGGTATTTGGATCATACTCTTCAACTATCACCGTCTTACTATGATAAAGTTTTCTAAAAATTACAATTTTATTGTTTACCATCATCGCTTTTATGTCATGAAACAGATTTTCTTGAAAATCTCCGCTCCATGATTTTTTTTCTAAATGGTAGCGTTTAACACCTTTGTCCGAATATCCGTCAGGGAAATAAAGATATTTTTCATCGGCGACAAAGCCTACAAAGCTCACAGAGTTAATTGGTTGTCCTTGAATTTGTATCTGAGTCCAATTTTGAGTGCGAGAATCATAGAATTGCAAGACTCCTTCCTCTAGGTGAATAATATATATTACTCCTCTACAAGTAGACATTTTGTTATATTCACTTAGGTATGGTGGATATAATTCAGTTATTTCACCAGTTGTAGGATTGTACAATTCAATATCATTTACTAATCTGGTACCTAAGCCAGCATAGCCATCGTAAATACACAATTGTCCATCTAATTCAGACAGTTGACAATGCCATCGATCACAATGCATATGAGATCTGGAAATCCATTTGAGAGTGTACAAGTCAAAACAATCAATATCATCCCTTACATGATTGTCCTCGTCAAGACCTCCAACTACAAATAATTTATTATTGATCACAAGTGTCGAGAAAGCACGTATATTTTTTTTGAAAGGAATTTGAATCTTTTTATCCCATGCATCTGTCTTTCGGTCATACATATGAATTATTGCTATCGTGGTTGATTCCTCGAAACCCACATCCACAAATAATAAACCCCCAAACCTTGACTTGAAAAACATATCCTCTTGATCGGTTGTTTCTGGTGAATTATATTTGCGCCAATCGGTGATGAGTGAATTGTTATCGGCTTTGAATTTGGTAGAGAGGTATTGAAAACGAATCATTCTCAACAGATCCGCAGTCAAATGTTCTCGATTTGGTTTATCATAATTGACCCACGCCACAACAGCCTTGAAAACTTCTTCCTCAAAGTCAGTATATGGATTTTTGTAAGATAGCAGGCTCTTCATTTCCTTCTCAGTCAACATTAAATATTCTTCATCCTTCGACATTTGCTCGAAGTTCATGTAAATGACATCCATGGACTTTTCTTTAATTTGTGATAGACTGAGCTCTGTCGACAGTCGAAACCAGGACAGGTAGTTTCTCGTATTAATGTTTTTTTGAACGAATTCACAACAAACTTCAATCAAGTGTTTATGTTTTCGAAAAATTGCAGCACGTAAGATTCCTTCAACGTTCTCGATGTTCAACTCAATTGCACCAGAGCTCATGAAATCATTTAACAATTTTTGGGTTTGAGGATCCAATTCTGGACATTGCACTTGGTTTATCGTTGAGACCTCGAGATGTTTCTGATCGGCTGATCGAGTTTCTGGCGACACATGATATTTCAGCCAATCGGAAATAAGTTCAATGCTTTCGGGACTTTTGCAAACTGACATGTTCTCGGCTATGAATTTTATGGACAGAAACTGATAGTGAATCATTTCTAATAGTTCCACAGTCAAACGCTCCCGATTTGATTTATCATAATTAATCCATGCAAGAATAGACATGAACACTGCTTCTTCAATGTCACTGTGACGACTTTCGTAAGAAAGCAAGTCTTTGATTTCCCTTTCGGACAGCATAAGAAATGCGTCTTCCTTCGACAACTCATCAAAGTTCAAATAAATGAACTCCATGGATTTTTCTTTTAAACTACACAAGCTACGCTCCTCTGGCCATGGACGCGATACTCGAAAAAAGAGCATACAGTTGCTAGGATTAATGTTGTTTTCAATGAACTCACAGCAACATTCAATCAGTATTTTGATCTTAAGAAAAATCGCAGCAGACAAGATTCCTTCGACGGTATCGACATCCAATTCAATAGTTCCTGAATACATAAAATCGACTATCGATTTCAGTACTTGAGGATCGATTTGTGGAAACTCCAAAACGTTTTTCATCAAGACCGTCTGAGCATCTCGGTATGCTTCACGGAAATATTGACTCAATGCACTAAGGACCATTCGGTGCGCTGAAATTCCTACGTGGTCCTTATCGCCTTTGTTTCCAGCCATGATGACGGTATCAAAGAATTCATTTTCTCGGTAGAAGATGGAGATTTGTTCGAAGATAACTCTAGCAATGTTATCGGACAGGCAGATTGTCTTAGTTTCAGTGATGGGGGAAATATTTTTCATCGATGATTCTATTGATTCCATTCTAAAAAAAAACATGAAATAAGAAGTAAGCAATTAACAGAATGTATGGAACTTACATACATACCTATAAGCTATAACTTGAAAGCTTATCTTTCAATTCTTATTTCTTAGCAAAAATGTAATTCTGTTCTATGAATGCACTGCACTTTTTTGTTCTCTTGATCTTGATTTGATGTTTCGAAATAAAATAAACTGCAAGCAAGCACGAGCACAAGCACAACGCACAAGGGAGTAAAACAATGAAGAATGAACACTTTTTTAATTATTGTGAGGAGGTTTTGAACAAGCATCAAGGCAAGCATTAATGAAAAATTAAACCTGTTTGGTATTCCCCGTTCATCAAATCTGGACCCATGTTCTGTAACTTAGGTGATAACTTATCGCAGTTATAAAAATGAAACAGAAAATTCCACTTTTATCACATCTGCTAAAAATAGGGTTTCTGTAACTGAGAGTGTTAACTTAAAACGTTATGATATGATTTTTGTTTCGACCAATTTATGTGTTATGTTATATTATAAAGATTTCTCTTTTTCGGCTGTTTTGGTCTCAATAATTTATTAATGAAAGATATTCGTTATTTTTCCCAACGTTTCGACTAAGTTTTTAGTCTTCTTCAGGGGCACTTTTATTAGCAGAAGAAAAGATATATAAAGATGTTCCGGTGCGTTCCGAACGATTTGTGGCTTGCAAGAATTGGCTTATCACCGGTTCCAATGATATGCAAATCAGGATATTCAAGATTCAACTATAACACACTGGAGAAGGTGCATTCGTTTGGAGCGCATTCGGATTGTATTCGAAACATTGCCGTGCATTGAACTCAGCCTTTGGTTCTTTCTGACCAATATTGGTAAGTAAGTATTGATGATGAAATTTTGCTAATTCTTAATTGAATTGGAATTGTTTGTCTAGATGACATGTTGATAAAACTCTGGAATTGGGAAAAGTTGTGGGCTTGCCAGCGCATTATCGAGAGACACACGCACTATGTGATGCAGAGTGTATTCAATCCAAAAGAATAACATTCGCTTCGGCGTCATTGGAGTGTGAAACGAATCTCCTGAAATTCGGATGGAAAGGGCAATTACAGCAATGATATGTTATGTTGCACTTTTTTCACCAAAAGAATGTCTTTCAAGGATTTATTCCTGTCATTTAGAATTTAACATTGACCGATATCTTACACACCAGCGTTGGCCGACGATATTTGACACTATTCCTTGAACCCCTCAAAGCCAGTGCGTTGGTAGGTTTCTATTTGGCCGTCGAAGACATGAAACATGCCCCCAAATCGCAATGGCATCACATGGGTACTGAAATTTTCTACACATACATTCGAGTGCCCAAACCCGAAATAAAAATGCGAACGCAAGGCCATTGAGACTTTCCTGCTAGGCGATTCCGGACCCGATATTTTCTATCAGATCCAATCGAATGTTGTCATGTCAAAACACTGGAAGACAAATACTTCCCACCTTTTTTACGCAGCGAACAATACTTACAACTCAAGGACGCTCTGAACTCCGAAGACTTCACGGACCCCACCCTAAATTCTATTTCCGATGGCCAAGAAGAACAGAATACTATTGAGGTTATTAAATTGAGTTATGTTACCTTAAACTTATTAGATACTTCACACTTGTTTACTCTGAAATTACTTGTTACTTTGTGTAACTGAAAATTTATGTTTTTATAAATATTCGTTATTATTGAAATTTTTTTCATTTGATATCAAATCATTAAAACGTACATATTTGATTAATTCAAAGCCTTGTCTTTCATTTGGAACGCTTAATATAAAAGGTTATGGGGCCAGCATTGCCTTAGAAAACTATTGGTGCAAAATCAGTTTAAAATTTATGAATACAATTTAAAGAAAATAAGATGTCAGGAGCGAATTGAAATAGAATTATTGAGAAGAAAGAAGCTCAACCAAGAAGAATTTAAGAATTTCAAGAAGAAGAAATTCAAGAAGCAGAATTCAAGAATTTTAAGAAGAATTCAAGAATAAAATTAAAAATCCTTGAAATTAAGTTTAATTAGAAATAATTCAAGAAGTTAAGATGGAGTTCGTAAAGAATATGAAGATCCTAAGTGGTGAAGCAGATTGGCCTATATGGAGAAGAAAAATCAGAGATGTTCTTGATTACCATGAAGGTGCCATTGATGTCATTGACGGTAATTTAGTAAAGCCAGAAGCATTGGCTGACAATGCTTCAGAAATTCAAAAACAAGAGCACAAGAAGAGGTGCGACTTGTACAGAAAGGCGAACAGTTATTCAAAGTCTTTGATAACTAGTTCAGTCACTGATGCTGTGTACTAAAAGATAATGGACAAAGAGACAGCATTTGATGCATGGAATGCATTAAGAAATGAATTTGAAGCTACTGCAAAAGACCAACTTTTTAAAATTTGTACCGATCTCTTCAGTTTTAAATGGAAGACAGGTGAAGATGTGTCAACACACATAGCGCAACTCAGGAATTTATGGATGGAACTACAAGGTGTCTCAAAAGTAAGTTCACATTTGCTTATCTTATTACGCGAAAGCAACTATTCTGAGGGGCGCGGGAGTTATGTCAGTCGGTAGTCTGGCTCTTGGGAATTTAGTCGCTATGGAGCGTTTCTCTGGTGCGGACCGTGCGTTGTGCGTACGTGAGTTTTACAAAAACGGTAATTCGGCGACTGTAGCGCGTAGAAAATTCTGCAGTATTCGACATATTCGTCCCTTAAATGATGCGCCTAGCACTCGACTCATTGCAAAATGGGTTGAGAAGTTTGAAGAGACTGGGTCAACTCTAGAGAAACCAAAATCTGGGCGGCCAAGAATATCAAGAACAGCCGAAAACGTGGACAGTGTTATTCGAGATGATCCAAACCTCTCGATTCGGAAGCGTGCTGTTGCTTTAAATGTGCACAGATCTTCATTATGCCGCATTTTACACAAAGATTTAAAGCTGCACCCGTACAAAATTCAGTTAGTGCAAGAACTGAAGCCTCAAGATGCTGGTCAGAGGCTTGCCTTTGTAAATCAGATGATTGAGCGCGAGGTGACATAAATTGGCCTCCACGGAGTCCCGATTTAACGCCTATGGATTTTTTCCTGTGGGGTTATGTCAAATCAAAAGTTTACGCTAATAAACCGACTTCCCTGGCACAATTAAAAGAAAATATCCGTCATGAAATGGCAGCCATCACGGAGACTACCTGCCGAGCTATCATAGGCAATTTTAGTGCCCGACTAAATGAATGCCGAGAGCGCAACGGTTTACATTTGGACGATGTTATTTTTAAAAAATAAATTCCCAAACATTGTACTTCAATATAAAATAAACATTTTTTCAATAAAGCTAAGACTTTTCTTTTAAAAAAAGATTTAAATGTGAACTTTCTTTTGAGACACCTTGTAAATAATGGTCTAGCTGCGAAAAATTACAAGACTCTTCCAGATTTGATGTTAGTTTGCAAGGTATTACACATTTTACCGAGCAAATTTAACACTTTCAAATCAAGTTGGATGTTATTATCAAAAGAAGAAGAGAAGACTTTTGATGAATTAACATCACAACTTTGTTTGTATGAAAGAAATTTTCTAAAATATGAAAAAGAAGAAGAAGAAGAAGATCCTCAAGAGGCTCTAATTGCAAGAGGAGAGAAGAAGATAAGCCCAAGGAAATTCAAGAAAAGTTATTCAAGAAATGAAGACACATGCAATTACTGCAAAAAGAAGTGACATTGGATATCCAAATCCAATTCTACCAATAAAACATACAACATGCAAGATAATGTAAATGCTTCATTAGTGTCAGTGTGTAATGAAGTATTTTCATTTGAAAATAATCCCAACGACTGGTGGATTGACAACGGAGCAACAAAGCATGTGACAAATTGTGCTGATTATTTTCAAGATTTTAAATATTTTGAAACACCGTGCTGTATCCAAGCTGCAGGCAAAGAAACACTTAATGCTATTGGAAAAGGTAATATTCCAATGAAGTCAAGAGTCAACAATCAAGATATCAAAATAACTCTGAGAGATGTATGGTATGTACCCAATGTATCTAGAAATTTGTTTTCTGTCCTAGCAGTATAGGATAAAAATCAAAATAGTATTTTTAAGTCTTTAACTAATAAGTGTTGGCTCCAAGTTGATGCCAAAATATTGTTATATGGCTATCGTAAGACAAATGGGTCTTTATATAAAGCTGATTTAAGACCAATTTCAAGTGATGAACGATGCCATGTAGCAACAACAGAAAGCAATACTTTACAACTTTACCACGAGAGATGGGGACACCAGGACAAACGTCATGTCAAATCTCTATTAGAAAGAGAGTTAAAGTCACCGTACTCATTTGAGTACAGTTATTTTTCTTAGCATAAGTTCCATAACTTGTTAAGTGTGCGTGGAGAACTTTATTATTTTACTTCATTGTAAGACCCGTTAAGCGTATACATAAATAAAAAGCAGGCGGTGCGACATTTTTCATTACAAAGTGCAAGTTCAAGTTTTTTTACGGAAACGTCATCGAGGTAAACAAATGATTTAAAAAATTTTCACGTAATTAGTGGTTCTAAGTGTTTTATTTCGATTTATTTCGGTGCATTAGATGTAAAAGAAAGATATTGAAAACTTTTTTATAAATAACATATTACTAAAATAGAACTGGAATCTCGTAAAAGTGACTTTACTCAGTTGAGTACACTGACAACATACGTAGCTAAAATAAGTATTTTTGTTTTAGATATTGTGCAATGAAGAAACAGCAATTTACAGCTCAAACAAGTTACCGTAGGCTTCAAGAAGCTATCGAAGCTGTGTTAGAGGATAGCGACAATGAAGAATTTGACTTGGCTGTCATACCACCTGATCCAAGTGCATTGACTGATGAAGAGGAGGCTGCCGACGGGGAACAGTGATGATGAACCACTTGCATCTAAAATAAGAAGACTTCAGGCTGATATCCAATCTTCTTCGAATCCGTCCCCAATCTGGCGCAAATGTCCCCCTTCATATTCTTCAACTTTTCAGAGCTCAACAGAAGTATCTGATAGGAAAATTGCTATTGCTGAAGAATTGAA
The DNA here is from genome assembly GCA_943590905.1 of Sphaerophoria taeniata. Taxonomy (NCBI): domain Eukaryota; kingdom Metazoa; phylum Arthropoda; class Insecta; order Diptera; family Syrphidae; genus Sphaerophoria; species Sphaerophoria taeniata. Next base: position 5,834,593 of record OX016540.1, read on the forward strand.
TGGCCTCAACCCTGTACAAATATTTGAAAAGATAATGGATGATGACGTAATGGATTTGATCATATCCAATAGCAAACTATACGCTAACCAAAACAATAGACACGAGTTTCAATTAGATTCCACTGATTTGAAAAAGTTTCTTGGGATATTGATATTATCTGGCTACCACAAGCTACCTCGAGAACCAATGTACTGGTCCTTAGATGAAGACATTGGTGTAGATTTGGTCAGCAAAACCATGTCAAGGCATAGATTTCGTGATATAAAAAGAGGGAGTGTTTCACGATCGTATCTCTGTCGATGAATCAATGTTGAAGTATTATGGCCACCATCCCGCCAAACAATTTATTCGTGGGAAGCCAGTTCGCTTTGGCTACAAAAATTGGGTTGCAGCTAGTTCGACCGGATATTGCTACTCATTTGATTTTTACTGTGGAAAATCACAAACACCAACTTCTGATCCTTTGGGTTCCCGCGTAGTCAAAAAGTTGTTAGAGAAACTGAACTGTGCCTCAGCTAACCATGAAGTTTTCTTTGACAATTTTTTTACGAATTACGATCTTTTACGAGAACTGAGAAGCCTATGTTACCGTGCAACGGGAACTGTACGAGAAAATAGGACCAAAAAATGTCCTTTGAAAAGCACAAAGGAAATGAAAAAAATGGATCGAGCCACTTACGACTACAGATTTGACAGGAAAGGTGAACTATTACTGGTAAGATGGAAAGATAATAGTGTGTGCACCATGGCAACAAACTACGATACCATAGAACCTCTCGGAACTGTCAAACGCTGGTGTCCAGTCAACAAAGAGAAGATAGAAGTTGTCATACCCCACTTGTTCCAAACGTACAATAAAAATATGGGAGGTGTTGATGAACTTGACCAGTCTGTGTCGTTATATAGAATTGCTGTTCACGGAAAAAAATGGTGGTGGGTATTATTTACATACATGATTGATAAGGCAGTTTCTAATGCTTGGCGGTTACATGTAATGTGCAATGAAAATCACATGGACCAGCTCATGTTCCGACGAAACATTGCACGATTTTATCTACGCCAGGGTGAACAACGAAAATCAAGGAAAGCTGCATCGGTTGCCGAAGGACTACCACAAGATGGAGTTGGACGCTATCCGCGCAAAATTGAAAAACAGCTACGATGCGTAGTTTGCAGCTCGAGAGTGCGTTGGCAATGCAAAAAGTGCCTAAAAACACTTTGCGTTGAGAAACTGTGTTTTGAAAATTTTCATACCTAGGTGGTCAGTGTACTCATATGAGTACATACCTTTATTTTTATAAAAAACTGAATTTTTCAAAAATTTGATGCTTTATGTTTTTCTTTCTACTTCATTTAACATAAAAATAAACAAAATTTAAAAAAATTGTTTTTAGTTTTTATTTGACCTTTAATGGGTTAAAGTTACGCTAGACAACAATATTTGTGAGCCATGTATTTATGGAAAAATGCATCGGTTACCATTCGGTACTCGTAGAAAATCAACTCATCCAGGGGAACTAATGTCAGCTGATGTTTGTGGACCTTTTGATAAATCGTTTAAAAACAAGCGTTATTTAGTTGTATTTAAAGATAGTTTTACAAAATATCGCTATGGTTTTGCAATTGAACGTAAATCAGACGTAAAGGACGCATTAAGACAAGTTATAGCACATGCCAAAGGTTTAGGTCATGTTATTAAGGAAATAATAAGTGACAATGGTGGTGAGTTTGATAATTTTGAAGTCAAGCAGATTCTACGAGACAATGGTATAGTACAGCGACTCACAGCCCCATACACCCCACAACAGAATGGTGGAAGCGAACGTGAAAATAGAACAATTATAGAAATGGCAAGAACTTTTAAATTTTCCAATTCGGAAGTGACATTTCCTGAAGCTATTTGGGCAGAATTAGTCAATTCTGCTATTTACGTTTTGAATAGAACTGGAAAGTCATCCATTAATGAAGTCAGTCCTTATGAGCTTTGGATTGGAAATAAGCCGAGAATTAAACACCTTAGAATAATTGGTTCTACTTGCTTCACACACGTGCCTATTCAGAAACGAAAGAAAATGGATAAGAAAGCTGTGAAAGGATATCTCGTAGGATTTGATGGCGATGAACGTTATAGAATATTCGTTAAAGAAGATAACATGGTAATATTATCAAGGGACGTTCAGTTTGTAGAGAAGATCAAGTCATGTGATAGCACTGTCAATATTCCCTTACGCGGATTTGAAGAAAATAATAATGACAGCAAGGAACCTCAACATGAACTTGAAGATACAATAATAGACGAAGAACCAACTATGATAGAGAATGAAGAATATCACACCAACAATGATTCTGAAAGTGACGAATACAACACCGGAAATGACACTGATTTTGATAATGAAGAATATCGAAATATGTCAACTAGATACCTCAGAAATCGAGAAGAAATAAGAAAACCGAATCGGTATGATGATTTTATTATGATGGCTGAAGAATTTGTGTATAATTTGGAGAATCCAGAAACTTACCAAGAAGCGACTTCCAGCAAAGACAAACATGAGTGGAAATTAGCAATGGAAAAAGAAATAAAATCATTCAAAGAAAACAAAACATGGACTTTAGAAGAATTACCAAGAGGGTCAAAACCAATATCATGCAGATGGGTATATAACTTAAAGAAGAATCCAGATGGAACCATAGATAAATACAAAGCGAGACTCGTCGCAAAAGGTTTTAGCCAACGGTACGGAATAGATTTTAGTCAAACGTTTAGTCCAGTGGCAAAGCTTGGAACGATACGATCTATTTTAAGTATTGCTGCAAGTGAAGGTATGCATCTTGCACAATTTGACGTATCAACGGCTTTTCTTTATGGAGAACTTGAAGAAGTTATATATATGAAGCAACCAGAGGGTTATAACGATGGTACAAATAAAGTTTGTAGACTACGAAGAAGCTAATATGGTCTAAAACAATCCTCTAGATGTTGGAATAAACGTTTTGGTAAATATATTTCAAATCTTGGATTTAAAGCAAGTGATGCCGATCCATGTTTATTCATACGCGAGAGAAATAAGAAAAAGTTAATCCTCGTTTTATACGTTGATGATGGCTTAGTTGCAGCTACAGAAAAGAAAGATTTGGAAATTTTCATCAACGAACTAAAACAAGAATTCAAGATTGTTTCTAATATGATTCGTTATATGTAATTATTGTGCAATAAATCGAATACTATTTATCAATTTACAATTCATTAAAAACGTTGCTGTCAAGTTGATGACACGTTTGCAGAAGACTGTCAAACTTAACAGCCGCTGTAAACTTAATTGCTGGATGACTGTTAAGCTCAACAGTTCCCTCACACTTATTCAAATCCAAACCGGACTGTTTTAAATCTCGAACGATGTGAGCGTCTGCCTCTGCATCCCGTTGGAGACGAAACTTGTTTCTGATGTTCTCCTGTCGACATTGAACTAAATCTAGGTTCCGAACTTTGGTATTGCATTACGTTCTTATCACTTATCGGAGGAGAGTGTTCAATTGATGAATGTTTCGGAGAAGATGATGGCAATTGTGGTGAAGGTGCTGGTGTTGATGTCGGCTGAGGCGGTGACAAAGACGATGGCGGTTCTGATGACGTTGGTGATAGTGCAAATGGTTGTGATGGCGAAAGTGCTTGCAATGGAACTGGAGATCGTGATGATGGAGTTGTTTCACTATTCTTGAGATTCGAAAATGATCTGAGATGCATCTGGTTTTGGTGACGACGCCAAACACCAAAATCTGTCTGTACTTGATACATTCTCCTTCCCAATGGCTTGATTACGACTCCTTCTACCCATTTCGTTCTTTTAAGATATTGACGAACGTAAACTGTTTGTCCTGTAGAGAACTTTGACAGGTAATTACCTTTCTCCTTTCTGTTGACATCTGGACAAAGGGTTGATAATACCGTACGGTGACAACGACCGTGGAGCTTTTCAGCAGGTGACTTCCCATCTGCATCTGGAGTTGTACGGTAGGTGTTTAAGAAAATTTGTAAGTCATCTTCAGTGCGTGCTGTCGTACATAAAATCTTGGTCAACGCTGTTTTGAACGTTCGCACCATGCGTTCTGCCGCACCGTTTGATTCAGGGTTGAAAGGTGCAGAGGTTAAATGAGTAATGGCATTCTCTTGACAAAAATTCTTGAACTCTGCCGAAGAAAATTGGGTGCCATTATCTGACACTATGGTTTTTGGTAATCCTTCGAGTGCAAATACAGAACGAAGAGCACTTATTAGGCGTTTTTCTTTTTTAGCTCCGAGCAGGGTACGGAGCTGTCAAAAAAAAAACCCGTATTTCTTTTTTAGCTCAGACATATCGGAGCGCTCAACTTTTGCTTATTTTTTAGATCAGACCGTGTCGGAGCGCGATCTACGAGCTCGGTTAAAATTGATGGAGTAGATGGAGTAAAAAGTTGAGCGCGGCCAACTTCATGTATTTTGTTCATTTATCATGACTGAGATGATGCGAAAAAAAAAATTAAAACGGTAGAAATGGCGGGCGGAGTAAGTTGTTCTCCGAATGAAGGAAAATACATTTTTTTCAATTTTTTTTGTATGTGTGACAGTTCCGTGCTCAGGTTTGTTTCTTTATTAACTCGGAAAGGTCTGAGCTAACTCTGCTCAGACCGAGCTCGATGAGCTCAGGCTCTACTCCGTACCCTGCTCAGAGCTAAAAAAGAAAAAGGCCTATTGTCGCTTTCGAAGTTGTTGACTGCATGCGAACAACGAACGGGAACTTTGAGAATGAGTCGACGATGATAAGCCACATATATTTCTCAAAAGGTCCGGCGTAGTCGATGTGAATGCGCTCCCATGAATGCTCGGTAGTTGGCCAGCTGGTGTAATGTTTTGTAGGTTGTGACGCATTGAGCTGACAGGCGTTGCACTCATTTACAGTTTGGTGAATCATCTCATCTATACCCGGCCACCAACAATAACGACGTGACAGCTGCTTCATTCTTGTTTCTCCCCAATGACCATCGTGGAGTACTGATAGTACCTTAGGCTGTAAACTTGGAGGAACTACTACTCGGGGATGTTCAGTCTGTAATAAAACACTATCTTTTTTAGAGTGTTCAGCTACATTGGATGAATTTATGGGAAAATCTTCGATAAAAGAACTGTAGACATCTAAAGCATGACACGATTCATCCATGTTGTCAAACTCCTCATCAGGTCCCATTGGTAATCTTGATAGGCAGTCGGCGTTGGCATGTTGTGCTGTTGGTCGATATCGAATAGTATAAGAGTAGCTCATCAGAATGATTGCCCAACGTTGTAGTCGAGCTATGGTCATTTGCGGAAGTTTCTTACTGGGATTGAAAATCGACACTAAGGGCTGGTGGTCAGTGATCAACTCAAACTGACGCCCAAACAAGTACTGGTGAAACTTTTTTATTCCGAATATGATCGACAAAGCTTCTTTTTCGATCTGACTGTAGCGTTTCTGGGATTCTGTTAATGTCTTCGAAGCAAAAGCTATCGGCTTCTCAGATCCGCCCGGATATATGTGAGATATTACCGCGCCAATACCATGCGACGATGCGTCTGTCGCTAAAGAAACTGGCAGATCATTTTGAAAATGAACTAACCTCGATACACTCATGAGTTTCTCTTTAAATATTTGGAAAACTTTTCGCTGCTCGTCTCCCCATATAAATTTTACATTCTTCGATCGAAGTTTATTTAACGGGGCAGCAATTTGTGCAAAATTTTCTATAAACTGATTATAGTAGTTTATTTTTCCTACAAATGCTTCTAGTTCCTTCAAGTTGCTGGGCTCGGGCAAGTCTTTGATGGCAAGTAGTCGTGACTCAGACGGACGAATGCCAGTTGCGTCTATTATATGACCCAGGTACTCGATTTTGCTTTTGGCAAATTCACATTTTTCTAGACGGCATCGTAGACCATGACTCTCAAGACGTTCAAGAAAGGTCTTTAGATTATCCAAATGCTCTTCTTTGCTTCTCCCAGAAATAATGACATCATCGACATAAGCTGCGCCAAACAGCCCGGTTGTCAATTGTTCGATGTAGTTTTGAAAAATTCCCGTAGAGCTAGCTGTACCGAAAGGTACACGGAGATATTGAAACAGACCAAACTCAGTGGAAATGACACAGATTTTCTGAGACTCTTCATCTAACGGGTTCTGTAAATAAGCATCAGAGAGATCTATTTTCGTAAAATAACAACCACCTTCAAGACTGTGAAAAATGTCCAAGACCCGTGTCAATGGATGACGATTTACTATTAGTTGCGGATTTATTGTTTGCTTGAAATCGCCACAAATACGAATCGAACCATTTGCTTTTTGGACAGGGACGATGGGGGCAGCCCATTGACTTGTCTCAATTCGCCGGAGAATCCCCAGCTTAAGAAGTCTTTCTATTTCAGCTTTCACTTTTTCTTTTTGTGCAAATGGGACGGGTCGATATTTACAAAATTTTGGTTGTGCATCAGCCTTTAATACCAAATGACCAACGTAACTATTGCTACATCCCAGCTCTGAATTGAACACTGATTTATAACGTTCACAAAGTGTTTTTGCTTCTAAAGCTAGTTGTTTCTGCTCTTTGTCAGAATTGTCACTTGAAACCTGTAGAGCTTTTTCTTCACTTTGTTGCTTTATGCTAAGATCAAACGCATCAAACAAGTCCATTTTGACCTACGATTCCTCGCCTTGTTCTCAGTAACGTGCTGTGAAATCCGTAGGATAATTTGCATTATAGTTAATTGCCTATATTCCAAAATTTCTTCAGCGGACTGCATTTTGTTGCTATTCTGAATAAACAATAAACGAAACTAGCTCAAATATCGCAACCAGTTACATAAAACACTTTCAGAAAACGTTTTCTGCTTTCAGAAACTTTTTGTGAAAGTTTTTTGCTTTCTTGAAAGCATCGCTTTCGCTTTTATAGTGTGACGACCCGAAAAATGTTTTCAAAAAATTTAGTTTCTTGAAATTAAAATGTTTTCAGAAAGTACTTTCAGAAAGCACTTTCCTTTCATAGTGTGACTGCTCTCTGAAAACACTTTCAGAAAAATAACAAATTCTTAAATTTGGAAACGCTTTCTGAAAGTTTTTTCCTTTCAGTGTGTGACGGCTCCTTAAATATTCGTTATTATTGAAAAATCTTTCATTTGATATAAAATCATTAAAACGTACATATGTTATTAATTCCAAGCCTTGTCTTTCATTTGGAACGCTTAATATAATAAATACATCGTCGGAAACAGAAAACCAAATGGACGTAGCCACACACACCACCTATTCTAGAAAAAAAAATAGAACAAATACAGGAGCGATTGGATAAGAAGAGTTTGGCGCTGGATGCTTTGAATTACTCGGTGAAACCGGAATCGAAAGTGCTGATTATTTTGGAAAAGTAAATGCGCAATGAAAAACGCCAAACCGAAGCTCATTTGAGGAGGACAACCTCGTGGTCGGATCACATAGGCAAATGGAAGGCAACAATTCAGAGTCTTGAGGTTTGTATTTCAAAACTCTTGTGACACACCGAATTTTTTATTGTTTTTCATCAAATCGATGGTAGCTGTTGGATGAAAGGGAATCTCTACAGTTTATGGTCTTAGTGCATGTGGATGAAGACATCAATAATCCGACCAATTATTCCAAAGATTCTAGGCCCAGTAACATTTCTAACATTTGTGCTCTATGACACAATTCCATGTAAGCATTCAGGTTTCGGGAGCACATTCAAAGGAATCTAATATGAAACCAATTCAATTACAGGAACAGCATAGAAAATTGAGGCCAATGTGCAATGAACTCAAATCGATGGACCTTCCCACAAATTTTAAATTATTCTTTTTGAAAAACGACAGGAACAGACCATTACACACAATCCGAATGGACGCTTTGTTGTGGTCTGCGGCGATGGTAATACATCATCTACACATCCATGGCTCTACGAAACAAGGCTGCATCTTGTTCTTTAAAGTTTATTTTATTAAAACAACATTGAAAATAAAATAAAATAAAATAAAAACATTGTGATTCGCTTGCTTGCTTTGCTCTTCTTCATACTCCTCGCCACTTTCATCATATTCTTCGGGCTGGTATTCCTTGCTGCTGCTGTTTTTCCTTTGGGACTGTCTTGACTGGGATCACATCGATGTTATTAGAATTCAGTTAAGAACTGAGCGTAACCAAACGCTTGGTTATTGAATGATTTTTGTTTGAAATTCTTTCCGATTTCAGATGCAAATAGAATAGCAACATTTGTGTAGTATTATCATCAACATAATTGTCTCTTGTTCTGAAAAAAATTAAAAAATGGAAAGTTCATTTACTTTTGTCAGCAAATTCTATAATTGGACTTACCTAGAACATTTATACTCTCAATTAATTCAAAAAATCTTCGACAAGATTTTTCTTATCACCATCAAAATTGCAAGTTATAATATTTTCATGTCAAAATTATCGAAGTTGAAAGATACAGAACACCAGTTATCGATAATTTTCCAGTGTTTCTGTTGAGTTCGTTCCGGGTGATAAAAACGATTGTCAAAGTTACAGAAATCCAACAACGTGATAACTTGAAATTTGTTTCGATTCCAAGCATTTATCACTTTTTTCTTGCGAGTGATAAGTTACAGAACATGGGTCCAGTGACCTTGATGGCGTAGCGTCTTGCGTCTAGCGTGAGTTCTCATTCTCAATCGTCATTTTCCACGAGAGAACGAGCTTAGCAGGGATGCCAAAATCAGACACACGCGGCTTTAAAATTGATGAAAAGGTGGTGGGTATCGATTTGAATTCATAGGTTGTTCCAGGATCTGCCGCAAACTGAAAATTTGGTCGATGGTTATCTTTCCAAATCCCCAGCATCGACTGCGATTCTACTGATGTTAACTTGTTTTTCTCTGTAGGCATTGGTTCTTGCTTGATGACCTTGAGCCAGCTGTTTTACCTTCCGATAAAACTTCCGAACTTCATTCCTGCTGTTGGCTCTCTTAACATCCTCGATCTGATGTCTCTCATGCTCCCTCTTTTTTCTCCTGAGAAACCGGCGTAGAGCTCACGAGCAGCTCTTGTCCTTCTATGCAGTGCTTTTCTGTATGCCTCCTGCTTGGCTACATGGACGTGCCTGCATTATTGGTTTGACCAAGGGTTTCTTTTTGGTGGCTGTGTGAAACCTAGCACATTAGAGGCGGCTTTTCTAACTGCTTTCTGGCAATGTTGCCACTGGTCCTCAAAACTTGGTGTTGACGGTAAAGAACTTCTCAAGAGGTTACTTGACACTCCATCAGAGAAGGATCTGGCGATCTCTTGCGATTGTAGCCGTCCGACGTCGAATTTTCTTGCAGCATTTTCTTGTTTAGGCCGTTGTCGGGATATTCGTTGCACCACCTTGGCTAACCTACCCTAAATCCGAGAAAAGACGAGATCAAGTGTGTTGTTACCATAAAATAAATTTCTGGAAATCATCCTCGACGGTCATTCCTATTCGACTTCGGTCAATCTAATGAAGAATTCCGTCAAACACAACCTTCCGATTCTTTCGCTACTTTCAGCCACGGTCTCTGACCAGAATCTCGATTGGAATTGGTTGGTCTGGCTGGCAGTGTCCACGAATTTCTGGGATGCAATCATTTCCAACATTAACACATTCTCTTACGGAATCAATCGGACCGTCTGGTCACTTCTTGAGCATTGTGTGTGTTGTGGCTATGTCCAGACGCTCTTCCAGAGTTTTGATATTTTCTATAAGGTAACTTATGCGATGCTTTGCGCGAGTTGAAAGTAACCGCCTCCCTTGCAGGAAACTCCTTTCTCCCACTTCACGAAATTCCTTCACGAAACAAATCAACACAACTTCACCGATGATGTCGTCAACGAACTCCGCCTGTTCCTTCTAGCCTGGAGCAACGAAGAATGCAAATTGCCTCTCTGTCAGAGTCCCACCAAGGGCCAAGTCATGCTTAAGACCACCAGACTGCTGATGCTTCATCTGAAGCAGAATTTCACCTCAAGATTCTATCAGGACAAATTCCTCACCCTCGTCTGTCATTCGGGTATCAGCGACATAAGCAACATTGTGGACTTTTGCCTTCTCAAAGAAGCCTTCTCCGTGATTCGTGGCATTCCCTCAATCGAAATCGACTTTTTGAATATTCTCGAGCAAGGCAACGTGGAGTACGAACAGGTTCTCGAGGTGCTAGTCAACACCAATCGCTACGATGAAACTATCAAACTTTCGTCGTTGTTGAATCTGCCGATCAGTGAAATTGTCTATGCCAAATGGATCATGGAAGTCGAATCGCTGGACTCGGAGGTCTTCAATTTCGATCGCTACGAGGAGGAAATCATCGAGCACAGTCTCTCGCCGGAGATTCTAGTGAATTTCTGTCTCTTTTCCGCTGGAAGATTGAATGAGTTCTGTCCGAAGAAGTACATGCTGCTGAAGCGTGCTCTGGATGTAATCAAGAACAACCATCTCTTCCCAAATGAGTCCTTCGATCGTGACCAGATTGAGTACGACATGGTCTTTTGCTATTTGCAAATCCCCCAGGAGAATGTGGACAAGTGCGAAGTCTACTATTCGGAGTACTATGAGCAGATCATGTTGAGGGAACGTTGTGTGCTGTACAAGTCGTTTTTAGAGCTCAAGGAACTGGCAGGAATTGAAGATCTTACGACAAGCCTGAAGACCGAACTCACCGAGATAATGAAACTCCGACTGGCCTTGCTCTTGAATAAGCTCCTTGATGATTGGGACATTGTGGAAGCCCTACGCCTGCAGGCTCTGTTTGAATATCGACCGATTGACTTGCATTTCATTGTGTTTTGCATGGCTCTGGCGGAGGGTTTGACAACGCTGCGCAATTTGTCTCCGGAGGAACGTCAGATGTTGAGCGAGGTCGAGAAGAGTTCGTTCTCCAAATTCAACAAGAGGACCCTGGGGAATCTAAAGCCAGGTGGTAAGTTGTTCGTAACCGTAAACTCACTGAATTCTACTGATGATCTTTGAAGGAACCTCATCTCATTATAAGAACGGCGACATGTCGGACAGCAGTTCGACAATGGAATTGATGGAATTCGAAGAGATTCCATCCAAAGACAAGCAGGAAACTCTGAATGCCATTCAGGAAATCGCCTCCAAGCTGAAGTTCGGGGTTAATCTGGGCAAACGGATTGTGATGACATATCGAGCGGCAATGTACCTGGACAAGGAGTACATTGACGTGATACGGACGAAGGATCAGACTTATTTGCTGAAGAGGGCAACGAATGAGGAATGTCTGCACAAGCTGCTGGTAGTCTCTGACATTTTCACTTCGATGCAGATGACTCCAATGGAGGAATATCTGTCATTTGAAATCGCCACGGCGGTAATCCGACCACGATTCTACATTTTCGAGGTCGACCAACAGCCAAAGGGCGTCAATCAGCTCAAGAACAGCATCCTCTGGGGTTTCAATTTGGAGAAAGAGTTCCACTTATTCCTCGAACTCTGTCCCAGTACGACACTGCTCGGCAATGCCCTGCTTGAATATTGCGACGCACTCAAGACCTACCGAAAATTCCAGGACGGCAAGGATTACGAAGAGAGCGACACATTCCACAAACTCTCCGAGATCATTCGTCTTTATGGTCTGCCCAACACAGCACTGGGGACAACTCAAGTCCTCTCGCACAAGAAACAAAACCTCATCTATGTCGAGCTTCTGATCAAAGCTCATCAGTGTTTTGTGCATGAGTGCTCCATGGAGGGCATTGCGAATGTGCTAAATCGAGCCAAAGCACTCAATACGATTCGCTGATTGTCCGGATGCTCATTGGCTTGGCCAGGTATCGGGAAATGTTCTATTGCTTCGATTCGCTGATCAAGAATGATCAATTCGAGTCTCTGTTAGGCCAGTTCGAGGAATACAAAGCCGTCAGTTTGCGACAGGCGATTTTAACCTACCTCAGGGAGTATTGTCCAGACAACAAGGATTACCTCAAGCTGGCCGGTATACATTTTTCCATGTACAAGGAATTGGCAGAGATGTGGGAGGTCGAGGGACGGGATGTTATCGCCGTCGTTTCGAGTTTTTCGGAACTTGGGGAGCTCACTGAGGACCAACTGAAGATATCAGCGCAACCTACAACGCCAATTCTGAGGTTAAAATGCTCGCAGGACCTGTTGGCACTCTTGAATCAAGCCCTAGAGTTCTTCACCCATGCGACAGAGCTATTTGATGGACAATAAGCTTCTGCCGGCTCAGAAGAGTGTCGCAATGGCAGAGTTGATTGCCATGCAGATTGATTTGGTCAACAAGGGACTGGCCAGTGGGAAGTGTGTTTCGGTGCTGGCCGTGCAATCGAGGGACGATCTCAAGGAATTGGTTTACTCGGAATTGAGGTAACAATCAGAATTGATTCTTGAAATTAAAATGCTAACAAGATTTTCAGGGTGCCCCAAGCAATGATTTTGGGCAGAGCCTATTGCCTCGAGATCAATTGGTCGGAAGCTATTCTCTTCCAGTATGTGGTCCTGGAACGAAAGACATATCTGTACGAATTCCAGTGCCAGATGAAGATCATTGAGAATGTCGTCAAAGGGTGAGTTCCTTGGCTTTTTTTTATCGCCATGTTGTTTCACTAGAGGTTTGCTTCTTTTCAGATTCCAACTTTATGCTGTGAACAAAGAAACAAACCGACAAATGGAAGAGAATTTGTGTCTGCTGGTGGAACAAGTGCAATCGATTGCTCTAAAGTACAAATTGGCTTCCTTGTTGAACATGAAGTCGACGGTGATGTCGCTTTTGAACGACCAAACTGTTTACTATCTCAAAGACACGAATTATGGCCGGAATGAGGGCAAGATTGTAGATGCATGAGTTTAGAGGTTATTACCGTTATGTTTCCCTTTTTTGTTAGTTTAGTGTTAATGCAAATACCTCTTTTTTGTTGCAATATTGTTGAACACCATGTAGCAACTAGCAACCAATTATAATTATACAAGTATGTACTTACGTTTAAGCTGTTACAAATATACGTTGTGATGTTCTTTTGTATTTCCCAGCTAAGGTAGGTCAGCGGGTCCAGGATTTTCCGACGAAAGAATAAGTAAAACTCGGTTTTTAAAGAAATTTAAGGTTCAATTTTATTTATCGTATTAATAGAGTATAATAAACGGCGGATTCCTAGAACGAACGGCGGCGGATGGGATTCAATCCCTAGCTCTAGGAATTTAACGGAGGGATAGCTTCCCTAGTCCCGACACGGTAAATGGGATTCAATCCCTAGTCGGAACATTACCTTATAAATACTCTAATGAGATAACTTCCCTAGCCCCAACAGATACATGGGATTCAATCCCTAGTCGGGGCAATAACTACGAATCCTATAATGGGATAACTTCCCTAGTCCCGACACAGTGAATGGGATTCAATCCCTAGTCGGTACAATACCTTAACTACCTAATGGGATACTTCCCTAGCCTCTACGGAATAATGGGATTCAATCCCTAGTCTAGGCAATAAAAGCAACCTACGATGGGATAATTTCCCTAGCCTCGACGGAATAATGGGATTCAATCCCTAGTCAAGGCGATAAAGCGAAAAAAAACCAAAAAGTTAATTTGAGACTTCTTCTGGCGTTCACAAAGAGATGCCTCAGGAATACATGTTTAAAATATTTATTAAACCAAGCACCTAAACGGTCGGAGACCGAAAGAAGTCTGATTTTTGTGATCAAAATCACTCCTACTTGATAAATTTTGCGTAACAAGTAGGAGTGAATTGAAAGAATACAGGAAAGAAATAATCGTGCATTTGCACATGCGACCATGCGACCAACTTCTGTGCTGCTGCCTCTCTGTTTTGTTGTTCGTCGTTCGTGTGGTTGTTGTTTTGTAAACTCCGACTGTGTGCTTGTTGTTGCTTTCGTTTTCGTTTTTGATTCTATCGATGGTTGGTGTCGGTTGTTGTTTTTCTTTGCTTGTTTTTGGGATGATGGTTGGTGTCGGTTATTGTTTTTCTTTTCGGTGCTAGTTGAGTGTTGTTGGTCTTCTCAATTTGTAACTTCGTTACAACGTTTATACTTTGAATTTGAGATGTTCCTAGTTTGAAGCTTCCGGTTCCAGGTTCCAGCTGTTTCTGTGGCTTTTAAATTGATAGCTTTCCCCATGCACATTATGGCTTTTCAAGCCCGAATGGAGAGGAATAAACATTCTTTGATCCCCGACCGATACCGAATTTGTTCACTTCACTTATTTCACGTTCTTTTATTGAAATTTTTCGATTTTTTAGGTCCCCAATTCCGAAAACTGAAACGATGTCAGAGTAAACGCGGGCGATAACTGCGCCATTTTTATTTCCTTCAAAAACAAAATCAAACAGAAATAGTTTTGTGAAGGTTTGTTTGGGTACTTTTTGAAAATAGTTCTGCCTTTTTGGCAAATATGGATGTGGATTTGAGGTTGGAACTCGAATCAGGAGGAAGGTCTCATCTGTGCTCACAGACACCAAAGACAGGTTCTACGAGCTCCTCCACAAGACCTACGAGCTACGAGCAATGCCCTGCTATGACATTAAAATTGTCTTTAGAGATTTTAATGCTTAGCTGGGCAGAGAAGAAATCTTTGGTGAAAGCACACGAGCAGCTCGTGAGCTCTACGAGCAGAAAAGTAGAGAGAACCACAGTCAGTGCTGAGGGTATGGAAAGACCACTTTTCCAAGCTGTATAAAAGCGATGACGAGCAAAATTCTGCCAGCTATACAGAACCATTCAATTTGGGTGGAGCAGACCAAAAATTACACCTACCCGACATTGACGAAGTGAAGATAGTGATTTCTAAACTTAAGTCGAACAAAGCCGCTGGAGCAGACTGCCTAGCCGCCGAACGGTACAAAGCAGCTGGAGATGATTTGGTTAGAAGCATGCACCAACTCATCTGCAAGATTTGGTCGGAGGAAAGCATGCCCGACGAATGGAACCTCAGCATCGTATCCCTGATCCTCAAGAAAGTAGATCCCCTGAACTGCACCAACTACTGAGGTATAAGTCTGCTTAACATGGCCTATACAAGAATTTGTCTGCCATGCAGTGTGAACGGTTGAAGCCTTTCGTCAGCAACCTGGTGGTCCTTCACACCCGGAAATTCCACCTTTGATTAAATATTCTCTCTACGACAGATCTTGGAGAAGACCCAGAAACTTAAAATTGATACCTACCACCGTTTCAACGATTTCAAGGCCGTGTATTACAGCGTCCATAGACGATGGAAAACGCACGCAGTTCCATCATGGTCGGAATAAACCTAACGGATGCATTTGATGTCAAGAAAGGTTTAAGACAAGGCGATGTGCTGTCATGCGATTTCTTCAACATCATTCTTGAAAAGATTGTGCAAAACTCCAACGTCAACACCAGAGGCACAACCTTTCAAAAGTCTGTCCAGCTACTAGGATACGCTAACGACATTGACGTGATTGGAAGAACACAGCGTGACGGTCAGTGGAGCGTTCGTGAGTCGTGAGACGGAGGCCAGGAAGATAGAACTTGCGCTTAACGAGGGCAAGACCAAGTGTCATCGTTCATCGAGCAAGATGTAAAAAGTGGAGTTACCAAGTGTAACTCCATTTCTTTTTGAAATAAATAATTATCCAGCTTTACGTATTGACCACCAGAGGCAGCACCGAAATTCAAGATTAATTTTAACCGCCATTTTCTTGCCTTCGAATTTTTCGTGCTAGTTCATTTTTTGCATTTTGAGAAGACAGCACGAGAACAATAAGCCAGCGAATTTTTGACTATTTTTTTATCACAAAAATTGAATTATTAAATTACCTATGTAAGTAAAGTATTCTCAAAAATGAAAAGCTTTGTAAATTAACTTTTTTTGTAGTAAATAAAATCCCACCCATCGTTTAATTGGATCTTTATTTGGGCAAGGAAATTTTTTCAAACTTGCGCTCGTTGGTGGCATTATGGCTGTGCCAAATTTGATCCTTCTTTGTACGATACTGCAACTCCTTGGTTTTGTCGCACAGAGGATTGCGATGAAGTTGCAAAAGGCCAAGAAGGTGAAAAGGATAAAAGCAAACCAGTTGTCCCTAAAAGCAAGAACTCCGACGATTATTCTGATGCTATCGACGCTCTGATTGAGGCAGCCAAGTTAGCCCAGACAACTGTCGATCAGAAGGAAAGTGAAATCGAGCTGCTCAAAGGTGAGATGAATGCTCTCAAGTCAAGCTTGCTTGCGACCACGAAGCAGCCATCTGTCCCTGAGAATCCTAGGCCTGTTGGGTTGACAAAACTCGCCGACGACAGATTAGCTGCGGTCCATGAAATTGGTTGCAAGCACAAGCAAATCTTGGAGAATACATCTCGTGCTCATTCAACTCCTCATAAGGCTCAAGATAATCTTGGATCAAGGAGTTCTGATACAAGTTTATGCCAGCAATCGGATATGGCCAACCTATTAACAATTCTCACTCGCAATCAGGTGCAGGAATTGCCTTTATTTTCGGGTCAAGACCACAAAGAGTGGCCCTATTTTGAGTCAGTCTACAAGTCAATCACTGAAGAAGGAAGGTACAACAGCAGAGAGAACGTCTCTCGTCTAAGAAAGGCGCTTGTTGGTGAAGCTCACAACCTTGTAAGCGATCGGTTGCGTTACACATGAACACATTACGAGCAATATACGGCAGATCAGATGTACTGGTTCACAATCTTACTACAAATCTTCTGAAGTTGCCGACGTTAAGTTCTGGAAGCGATATGAAGCTGCGCCACTGGGCCGTGTCATTGAATGGTTTCGTTGGCGATATCAATTCTATGAATCTTGGCAAAGAACTCAATAACAACTACGTACTCACCGACTTAGCTGGAAAATTGTGTCCGTCATTGTATCACGATTGGCAGAAACAGAAAATAAAGAATCCCAATGTAAATTTAGAAGATTTTGCCATATTAATTTCAGCGAAGTTGTTGGATTTACCTCCCGAGCTGTCGAGGTCACCGAACGCACCAGTTAGAGACAAGGCAGTCGGTGCAGCTGTGTCTAGGAGAGTTTTGACTCACCAGCCAGTATCAGACGCAATTGTTTGTATCAAGTGTACGAAATCTGGACATAAGCTAAGTGAATGTGACGTTTTCAAGGCTTTGAAGGTAGATGAGAGATTCGAGTTTGCCAAAGAGAATGCTATTTGCTTCAGGTGCCTAGATCCTGTCCCACACAAATGGAACAGGTGTTCACAAAGGAAGTTTTGTGGAATCGAAGGCTGCTCAAGGCACCATCACCCGCTTTTGCATTCGACTACTCCCAGGTCATCTTTAAATTCATTTGCTCCCCCGTTTACTCCACCCGCACAAATTCACTCGTCACATCTAGGAGTTAAGGCACCGGTAATGTTCAAGGTTGTTCCGATTAGGTTATACGGAAGCAACGACAGGTACTTGGACACATACGCCTTTTTAGACGATGGATCCTCGATAACAATGATTGAACGAGATGTTTATGACTTCTTGGATCTGAAAGGTGAGCCTGAATCTCTAGTGCTCCAGTGGACAAAGGGCGTTTCGAGAACTGAGGATTCAATGCGAACAACTTTGAGCGTTTCGGCGGTGAGTAGAGACAAACGATTTACCCTTAAGGATATATATACAGTTCGTGGTTAAGAACTTCCTAGTCAGAACGTCAACGTCAGTAATTTACAGAAATCCTTTGCTCATCTTAAAAATTTACCGTTATTTGAACTCAAGGACGCAAAACCGAAGATCCTTTTAGGTTTAGATCAAGCTAAGCTTTTGTGTAGTAGCCAGGAAAGGTCAGGAAAGGACGATGAACCAAGAGCTATAAAAACACCCCTAGGTTGGGTTGTGTTTGGAACAACTGGGCCGCAATCAAGTGTATTTTGCTTAACTCTCCCAAAATAACATCAATCTCGTACTTCCACGGAATATCCAAGCAAGACGAAGGGCTTCACGAGCTTGTGAAGTGACACTTTTCTACCGAAGAGTTCGGAGTTAAGCCACCAAGTGGTGATTTCGTGAGCAGGTCTGATAAGCACGTATATTACGCTAGAATCTCCATTTTATAAGCCAGACTCGGGGACCATCTGGGAATTTGTTGCTAATTTGTTGCTATTTTGTACCGAAAGAATTGATTTTGTACCTGTCTTAGTTTACGAGAAACGGCTGAGGACCTGACGTAATATTACGCTACAATCTCCCCTTATATATCTAGACAAAGAAAGCACCTATCGACTTGAATCCAACTCCATATTTTGTTGCTATTTTATTGCTGGGAAATAGGCCAGCTACATTTTTCGGAATCGCAACCCTTCACGGGGGTGGGTGGTACACCTAGCCCTGTAAATACGAGATAGAGTGTATCTCATAAGCCAGAGCAGCTAGCAACAAGAGACCAGCGGCGTATTTTGTTGCTAAGAAATAGACCAACTACATTTGTCGAAATCGTAACCCTTCACGGGGGTGTACGACCCCTAGCCCCGTAAATACGAGATAGAGTGTATCTCGTAAACCAGAGCAGCTAGGAACACGAGACCAGCGGCGTATTTTGTTGCTATTTTGTTGCTGGGAAATAGGCCAGTAACATTTGTCAGAATTGCAACCCTTCACGGGGGTGTACGACCCCTAGCCCTGTAAATACGAGATAGAGTGTATCTCGTAAACCAGAGCAGCTAGCAACACGAGACCAGCGGCGTATTTTGTTGCTATTTTGTTGCTGGGAATAGGCCAGTAACATTTGTCAGAATTGCAACCCTTCCCGGGGGTGTACCACCCCTAGCCCTATAAATACGGGATAGAGTGTATCTCGTAAACCAGAGCACCTAGGAACACTTACGAATTTTTTTATTTTAATGTATATTACAAAAAATATACCTCCAGAAATAATGTTTTTTGAATTATGTTTACTAGGTGATATCGTACTCTTGCGAGTTGAGGAAGAAGAAAACCTCCAAATATGTTTAAAAGACATTGGAAGGACTATGAAAGATCCTCAAGATTCAAGTCAGAGGTTTGCGCTGGTAGGAATCGGCACCTTCTACGGTGGTAGCTCGAGATCTAATGATCAAACGGCTGTTGGTCACTACACATCGATCATTTTCCACAGAGGTAGTTGTGCATGGGTAGAATGTGATGACCTAAAGGGCAAATCCATAGCCCATCAAGGACACGAAAAAAGTAGTACCTAGACTGATGATGTTTGTGAGAGAAAAACTATAATAACGTTCATTTGTTTTTATATCTTATGGTTTGTAATGAATAAAAGCAAAAACTACTTATCCGATTTCAAAGTTTTTTCCACCTTTAGAAAGCTATATTCACACTTAGTAACATAGGCTATATTTAATTACTAGCAACGCGGCTTATCTCATGTTCCTAGCTGCTCTGGTTTACGAGATACACTCTATCTCGTAATTACAGGGCTAGGGGTCGTACACCCCCGTGAAGGGTTACGATTTTGACAAATGTAGTTGGTTTATTTCTTAGCAACAAAATAGCAACAAAATACGCCGCTGGTCTCATGTTGCTAGCTGCTCTGGTTTACGAGATACACTCTATCTCGTATTTACTGGGCTAGGGGTCGTACACCCCCGTGAAGGGTTACGATTTCGACAAATGTAGTTGGTCTATTTCTTAGCAACAAAATAGCAACAAAATACGCCGCTGGTCTCGTGTTGCTAGCTGCTCTGGTTTACGAGATACACTCTATCTCGTATTTACAGGGCTAGGGGTCGTACACCCCCGAGAAGGGTTACGATTTCGACAAATGTAGTTGGTTTATTTCTTAGCAACAAAATACACCGCTGGTCTCGTGTTGCTAGCTGCTCTGGTTTACGAGATACACTGTATCCCGTATTTATAGGGCCAGGGGTCGTACACCCCCCGGGAAGGGTTACGATTTCGACAAATGTAGTTGATCTATTTCTCAGCAACAAAATAGCAACAAAATACGCCGCTGGTCTCGTGTTCCTAGCTGCTCTGGTTTATGAGATACACTCTATCTCGTATTTACAGGGCTAGGTGTACCACCCACCCCTGTGAAGGGTTGCAATTCTGACAAATGTTACTGGCCTATTTCCCAGCAACAAAATACGCCGCTGGTCTCGTGTTCCTAGCTGCTCTGGTTTACGAGATACACTGTATCCCGTATTTATAGGGCCAGGGGTCGTACACCCCCGTGAAGGGTTACGATTTCGACAAATGTAGTTGATCTATTTCTCAGCAACAAAATAGCAACAAAATACGCCGCTGGTCTCGTGTTCCTAGCTGCTCTGGTTTATGAGATACACTCTATCTCGTATTTACAGGGCTAGGTGTACCACCCACCCCCGTGAAGGGTTGCGATTCCGAAAAATGTAGCTGGCCTATTTCCCAGCAACAAAATAGCAACAAAATATGGAGTTGGATTCAAGTCGATAGGTGCTTTCTTTGTCTAGATATATAAGGGGAGATTGTAGCGTAATATTACGTCAGGTCCTCAGCCGTTCCTCGTAAACTAAGAGAGGTACAAAATCAATTCTTTCGGTACAAAATAGCAACAAATTAGCAACAAATTCCCAGATGGTCCCCGAGTCCGGCTTATAAAATGGAGATTCTAGCGTAATATACGTCTGATAAGCGAGCGTTGGATATCATGGAGCGAACGTTGTGCCAAGTTAATGGTCAGTATGAGGTCGGACTTCTTTGGGATAGTGATGAGGCCAAGCTTCCACAGAGCTATGGCATGGCGGAAAGGAGACTCGTGAATTTTGAAAAAAAACTTTATTGAAGAATCCTGATCTGATGAAGTGGATGACACAGTACATGGAAGACCTAGTGACGAAAGGCTACGCAAGAATAGCGACGGCAGAAGAGCTGAAGCAGGATTGGAAGCGAATATGGTATGTAACCAATATTTATCGTTTTAAACAAGAATAAGTGTCCCCCAAAGCCGAGAGTCGTAGCAGATTTCGCTGCGAAGGTAGACGGTACCTCTTTGAATTCACGATTGTTAAAAGGCCCAGATAACCTTGTTCCCCTGCATTCTGGACTCTTCAAGTTTAGGGAGCGAAAATTCGCTGTCAACGCAGACGTCAAGGAGATGTTTCATCGCATTCGGATACGTGAAGAAGATCAGCAGTGTCAGCGAATCCTTTGGAGGGATTGTGATTCCAGCCGTAAGCCAACAGTTTTTGTGATGCAGGTTATGATGTTTGGGCCCCGTTGTTCTCCCTTCTCTGCACAATTCGTGAAGAATTACCATGCCAGCCTCTACAAAACCCAGTGTCCGGAAGCAGTTGATGGATTGGTCAACCGCACTTATGTCGATGACTATTTCAACAGTCATGACACACTCGAAGAAGCAGTTTCCGTAAGTAATGATGCCATCAGAATTTGTAAGACTATGAACTTCGACCTAGTCGGTTTTCAGTCGAATAGTAGATCTTTTTTGAACCAAATTCCGCAGGCGAATATTAAGGCCAATCTTGTAAGCATAGATCCGGATGAATCCGACAATTACGTTACAAAGATTCTAGGAATGTTTTGGAATCCGTCATCAGATGAATTAATCTACAAATTAAACGACGAAGAATGCCTAAATAAGATATCGAATGGAGGTTTCGCTATGTCAAAGCGTGAAGTCTTACGGACCATCATGAGAATCTTTGATCCGCTTGGTTTGATCTCCTGTTTCATAATTAAAGGACGAGTCATCTTACAAGAGATTTGGCGTGAAGGCTCTGGTTGGGACGACCCGATTTCCGATCAGTTGAAGGTCCAGTGGTTGGAATTTATTACAGACATAAGAAGAATTGAATGTATTAAAATTCCACGCGCGTATGCTTCTTGGTCCCCAGACTCTTCCCGTATAAGTTTGATTGTGTTTGTCGACGCATCAGAGAAGGCGTTTGCTGCGGTTTGCTATTGGCGTTTTGAAAGCAAGGGGACGGTGGATGTTGCAATAGTTATGGCTAAGGCGAAGGTGGCTCCGGTGAAGAAACTTTCTGTACCTCGATTGGAGTTGCAGGCCGCACTGCTTGGTACCCGTATTGCGGAGACACACTCAATTAAGCCACATGACGTTATTTTCTTATCTGACTCCAAGACAGTGCTATCCTGGATTTGTTCCTCGAATTTCAAGTTTCCCAGCTTCGTTGCAGTTCGTATCGGCGAGATCATAGATGTATCGAATCCAACTCAATGGTTTTATGTGAGATCATCGGATAACGTTGCTGACGATAGAACCAGGTGGAGAGGAGATGCCCGAAGAAATCGATATTGGGAAATCAAGGTGGTTCACTGGTCCAAACTTTTTGAAGCTTCCCCGAGATGAATGGCCAGTTACGGCAGGAAATGTTGCTAGTTCTTCCGAGAAGGTAAGCGATGTTGTCTCTTCCATATTTTCAATTCATTTGCACACGGATACAGTATCTTTCAAAGTCTATGATGAGTTAAAGGGAAGGTTTAGAGCTAGTTGGTTTTCAGCCATACGAGTGTTGGCATTTCTATTACGTTTTAAGGACTTATTAAGAAGGAAGCCTATTGAGAAAGAGCCTTTTGTAACGCCGTTTGAAATTTTACGCGCTCAGGATTGGGTATTCAGAAAGATCCAACAAGAAGCATTCCCGGATGAGATTTCCAGTCTTAGACGGGGACAAGGTGTAGCGCCTACCAGTTGTCTATCCAATTTATCACCGTTTATAGATGATGAGGGTACACTGCGATTAAGCTTAAGAGCACAAAATGCCAACCTTTCATATGCTGCACTTAACCCTGCAATACTTCCCAAGACCCATCCTTTGGTTGACATGTTGATTATGCATCACCATCAAACGAATTTTCACAGAGGAACGGAGACGACTATAATGGACATACGGGAACGAGCTTGGATCATCAGTATCCGTGTTGCAGTAGCTCGCGTTCAATCAAGATGTTTTCTGTGCCGGCGACTTAAGGCAAAACCAGTGATGCCACTGATGGGACAACTTCCGGAAGGTCGTCTAGCTTTTGACTTTGACCGTTCACTCATGTAGGAGTCGACTGCTTTGGTCCGATGTACGTAAAGCATGGAAGGGGGACTGCCAAGAGATACGGCATGATATTTACATGCTTGAGTTTCAGAGCAGTACACATCGAAGTCCTTAACGATCTAAGCATGGACCAGTGCATTATGGGTTTGCGTCGCTTCCTCATCAACCGAGTTGTAACGAAATTTATCTACAGTGACAATGGGCTTAACTTCGTTGGAACACGGAACTGCCTAGAGAAAGACTACAAAGAGATGGAGAAAGGATTCAGTGAATACTGTGCGAAGTATGAAGGAATAGTTTGGAAGTTTATTCCAGCTTATTCTCCTTGGATGGGGGGAGCATGGGAGAGACTTATAAAATCAATCAAATCAAGTACGGAATTTATACTGAGAGGAGTGACACCTAGAGAAGACGTCCTCGTAAATGCTCTATTAGAGGCACAGGGACAGATCAATAGAAGACCGCTGACTCATCTACCCGTTGATCCAGAAGATCCTAGACCGCTCACCCCTAACTCAATTCTCTTCGGCGACAGTGATAGAGATTTCACAGCACCTGGGAACTTCAACGATGGAGACAATTGGAGTAGGCTATACAGTCGTCGAGCACAGCACCTTATGCGATCATTCACAAAACGTTGGTACCAGGAGTATCTACCAGAGATTACCAGACGGTCAAAATGGCACAAGAACACCAAGTCTGTACAGATTGAAAGCATCGTACTAGTAATTCAGCCTGAAGAAATTCGATCTGCTTGGAGAATGGGCAGAGTAACCAAGGTGTACCCTGGAAGTGACGGGATTGTCCGTATCGCAGACGTTCGTCTAGCTAATGGAGTACTTTTGGAGAAGAGGTCGGTTGGAAGGCTCGCTGTACTAGATCTTGAGTCTTCGCATACAGCTTCAGACGGGGCCCGGGATGTCATCGAGCAAGATGTAAAAAGTGGAGTTACCAAGTGTAACTCCATTTCTTTTTGAAATAAATAATTATCCAGCTTTACGTATTGACCACCAGAGGCAGCACGGAAATTCAAGATTAATTTTAACCGCCATTTTCTTGCCTTCGAATTTTTCGTGCTAGTTCATTTTTTGCATTTTGAGAAGACAGCACGAGAACAATAAGCCAGCGAATTTTTGACTATTTTTTTATCACAAAAATTGAATTATTAAATTACCTATGTAAGTAAAGTATTCTCAAAAATGAAAAGCTTTGTAAATTAACTTTTTTTGTAGTAAATAAAATCCCACCCATCGTTTAATTGGATCTTTATTTGGGCAAGGAAATTTTTTCAAGTTGTCAAGTCAACACCAAGTCAATGCTGTCAACAAGATAGGACAACCAACATCGACGTCTTGGAGCAAAAGTCAGCATAGACAGGTTTAACTTAGAGGTAGTTAAGGACTTCGTCTACCCAGGATTCGCTATAAGGTCAGACAACAATACCAGCGCTGAAATCAAACGAAGGGTCACTCTTGCCAATCGCTGCTTCTTTGGATTTAGAAGGGAATTGAGTAAAATCCTCTCTCGAGCAACTAAAGTGTCACTGTACAAAACCCTCATCATCCCGGTCCTAATGTATGATGCAGAGACATGGACCATGACAACATCCGATGAAAACGCTTTGGGCTGCTTCGGGAGAAAACTTCTTCCAGTGATTTTTGGTCAAGTCTGCTAAATCGAGAATGGAGACGAAGATTCAATCAAGAACTGTACGAGATGTTCAGCGACACTGACCTAGCCAGAAAAGTTAAGGCCCAACTCCATCGACTATGAGCGAATGGGAAATATTGCTTCGGCTCTTAGAGTCGACAAGACCGTGACTCAGGTTGTGTGCGTGGTAGAGTAGAGGACCTGAACCAACTTGGCGTGCGACCGAGCTTGCTGGAGACGCTTGTTGGATGAGCCCTTGGTCCGACCTGGACTGTAGCGCCACCATAAGTAAGTAAGTAATGAAAAGAAACCAATTTATTGAAAACACTGTTTACAGATCTTGAATACGAATTCAAAAATGTTTGGAATAAAATTTATTATCTAATTCTTAAAACAAAACTTAAACGTGGTCAAGCAGTGTAAGAACCTATACTGCAATAAGAGGACCCGCAAAATGATATTCTTAAAAGATCCTTCAATTTTCTCCATGTGTTGGTATTTGGATCGTACTCTTCAAATATCAACATCTTACATCCTATATCAGAAGGTTCACTAAAAATTACAATTTTATTGTTTACCATCATCGATTTTATGTGATTACACCCATATTTTTGTAAATCTCCGCTCCATGATTTTTTTTCTAAATCGTAGCGTTTAACACCTTTGTCCGAGCATCCATCAGGAAAATAAAGATATTTTTCATCGGCGATAAAGCCGATATTATCCGGATAGACACTTGATTGTCCTGGAATTTGTATCTGAGTCCAATTTTGAGTGCGGGAATCATAGAATTGCAAGACTCCTTCCTTTAGATCAATAATATATATTACTCCTTTACAAGTAGACATTTTGTTATTTTCACTGCCGTATGGCGGACATAATTCAATTATTTCACCAGTTGTAGGATTGTACAATTCAATTTCGTTTCTAAATGTGGCACCAAAGCCAGAAAAGACATCGTAAATACACAATTGTCCATTTAATTCAGACAGTTGACAAAAACGTCGCTTTTTATGCATATGAGATCTGGAAATCCATTTGAGAGTGTACAAGTCAAAACACTCAATATAATCCCTGTCATGACTGTCGTAATCAAAACCTCCAACCACAAATAATTTATTATTGATCACAAGTGTCGAGAAGTAAAGTATATTTTTTTTGAAAGGTATTTGAATCTTTTTATGCCATGTATCTGTCTTGCAGTCATACATATGAATTATTGCTTTCAGGTTTGATGCGTCGAGATCCACATCCACAAATAATAAACCTCCAAACCTTGACTTGAAAAACATTTCTTTTTGATCGGTTGTTTCTGGTAATGAATTACATTTGAGCCAATCTGTGATGAGCGAATTGTTATCAGCTTTGAATTCGGTAGAGAGGTATTGAAAACGAATCATTCTCAACAGATCCGCAGTCAAATGTTCACGATTTAGTTTATCATAATTGACCCACGCCACAACAGCCTTGAAAACTTCTTCCTCAAAGTCAGTATATGGATTTTCGTAAGATAGTAAGCTCTTAATTTCCATCTCAGTCAACATTAAAAATTCTTCACCTTTCCACATTTGCTCGAAGTTCATGTAAATGATATCCATGGACTTTTCTTTAATTTGTGATAGACTAAGCTCTGTCGACAGTCGAAACCAGGACAGGTAGTTTCTCGTGTTAATGTTTTTTTGAACGAATTCACAACAAACTTCAATCAAGTGTTTCTGTTTTCGGAAAACTGCAGCACGTAAGATTCCTTCAACGTTCTCGATGTTCAATTCAATTGAGCCAGAGTTCCAGAAATCATTTAACATTTTTTGGGTTTGAGGATCAAATTCTGGACATTGCACTTGGTTTTTCGTTGAAACTTCAAGATGATTCTGATCGGTTGTTCGAGTTACTAGCGATGCATGATATTTCAACCATTTCGAAAAAAGTTCAATGCTTTCGGGACTTTTGCAAACTGACATGTTCTCGGCAATGAATTTTATGGTGAGAAACTGATAGCGTATCATTTTCAATAGTTCCACAGTCAAATGTTCCCGATTTGATTTATCATAATTAGTCCATGCAAGAATAGACATGAACACTGCTTCTTCAATATCGCTGTGCCGACTTTCGTAAGAAAGCAAGTCTTTGATTTCCCTTTCGGTCAGCATTAGAAATGCGTCTTCCTTCGACAACTCGTCAAAGTTCAAATAAATGAACTCCATACATTTTTCTTTTAAACTACACAAGCTGCGCTCCTCTGGCCATGGACGCGATACTCGAAAAAAGAGCATACAGTTGCTAGGATTAATGTTGTTTTCAATGAACTCACAGCAACATTCAATCAGTATTTTGATCTTAAGAAAAATGGCAGTACATAAGATTCCTTCGACGGTATCGACATCCAATTCAATTGTCCCTGAATGCATAAAATCGACTATCGATTTCATTACTTGAGGATCGATTTGTGGAAACTCCAAAACGTTTTTCATCAAGACCGTCTGAGCATCTCGGTATGCTTCACGGAAATATTGACTCAATGCACTTAGGACCATTCGGTGCGCTGAAATTCCTACGTGGTCCTTATCGCCTTTGTTCCCAGCCATGATGACGGTGTCAAAGAATTCATTTTCTCGGTAGAAGATGGAGATTTGTTCGAAGATAACTCTAGCAATGTTATCGGACAGGCAGATTGTCTTAGTTTCAGTGATGGGGGAAATATTTTTCATCGATGATTCTATTGATTCCATTCTAAAAAAAAAAAAAAATGAAATAAGAAGTAAGCAATGAACAGAATGTCCTCTGTGGTATGGAACTTACATACCAGAGATTAAAATGAGTATGTTTGAACAGTTCGAACACATCCAACTTTTTCTTGTGTGCTTGTTCATACTCGTTCGATTGCAACCCTTATCCGGCGCCGGCGGCCACACGAGCAAGTTCTGACTGGCAAGTTGACAAATAATATATGAACGCTACTTGCTGACCAGAACTTGCTCGTGTGGCCGCAGGGTTACTTATAAATAATTTGACTCATAAATAAAAAGGCTTGTAACCCGGCGGCCACACTAGCAAGTTCTGGCTAGCAAGTTGGCATACAATCAAATATTTTACTCACACATTCAAACTTTTAGTACTTGCTTTAGTACTGGCTGGTCAACTGGCTAGCAAATTTTCCAGAGCAAGTAAATCGGCAAGTAATTCGACAGGTTTTGCTCAATATATCAAAATGAACAAAATTAAATTAGAAAATTAGTTGAAACGAGGATTTTTATTTCTATTGTTGCTGGCGACATCTTGGAAATTCAAAATTGGATGTTAAAAGCAGGTAAGCTTGTAAAAAATATGTGAACTTGCTGGCAAGTTGACTAGCAAGTTTTTTGCCACCTACGTCACACCAAGTACACCGATAGAGATTTGACAAATAATATATGTACGCTACTTGCTGGCCAGAACTTGCTCGTGTGGGCGCAGGAAGTCAAACCAAGCAAGCAGAGGAAACTCGTAAATATTTTTCGTTTTCGATCATTTCAAGTCAAATTGATTCACAAGCAATTTGCTTGCTTGTACTTACTCAAACATGTTTGAGTTTTCGGGTAAAATTGATTGGATGTTTCAATTTTTTTTTTCCTACGAGGAAAAAAAATAAAGATGCAGGCTTTGAATGGGTTGGGTTGTAATTTAACGAATAGAAATATTTATAAATGAGTTATGTGGCTGGATTTGCAGTCATAAATATAATAATCCGAACTGGAAACATAATTTTTCACATTCAGCCCAATTCTAAATATTCCCCGGGATAGTACTCCCAGGGAGATGTGCTCTCCCAGGGAGTTCTTTCCCTTATTTTGAATTCCTCGGGAGATTATATTTCCCTTCGAAAGCGGGAACAAAAATTCTGAATGTTCGAAACAGCTGTTTGGCAGTATTTGTCATATGAAACGAGAGGAAAGAGCTGCCAGAAGCTCTTAAAGATAAAAACATATGTGCAGAATTTCTGCGCAGCAAAATTA
Organism: Sphaerophoria taeniata; assembly: GCA_943590905.1. Lineage (NCBI taxonomy): Eukaryota > Metazoa > Arthropoda > Insecta > Diptera > Syrphidae > Sphaerophoria > Sphaerophoria taeniata. Next base: position 5,863,274 of record OX016540.1, read on the forward strand.
AAAACGCAAAGGCTCTTATGGGAACAAATTCTGCATGCAGAACAGCGCTGCGTGATGTCTCTATTTCTAAATTTTCTGCCTATTTTCATTGCAGCTATAATTGAACAACAAAATTTTCCAAATAATTGCTATTTGGCAATACTCATATTGACACATTTTTGAAACTGTTGACAGTGCGTTTTATATCAAAATTCAAATTGTCAGTTTGTAAAATTAAAATCAAATCAACAAAATATCGGAACAATCAAATGCAGTAATCTGTGCACAGAAATAGACGAGCATTCACTTATTCAGCTCCAGACCTCCAGATGAATTAGCTGTCTGCAATTTGGCGTCGATCGCTTTGAATGCTTTCGTCACGCCACAGAAGAAATATACGATTTTAAAGAAGTCACCAAAATAGTGACGAAAAAAAATCAACAAAATCATCGATTTCAACTAATCCAGTGCTGGAGGCTAAGGAGTCCAATATGCGACATCGTCCAATTGGAATTGGAGTCCAAGGTAATGGCTGATGCTTTAATTACTATGCGTCATCCGTTCGAGAGTGAAGGCGCCCAGGAGCTCTGGAAGCCAGTTGCGAACTGACCGCTCTAAAGAAGAAAATCGTCAAGCTCGAGTGCTCGTGGCTCCTAAGCCAACAGCATCGACTGCGACAACGAATCCTTCGAACCGTACATTTCGAATATGTACAACCGACGAGTTCTGTCCGGCGAGTTCTAATCAGCATCTGCTTAAGGACCTAACTGAGCTGGACTTGTGAGACAATGACATGAAGAACGAAATTATCGCCAGTCGATTTTCTAAAGTATTGTGCATTTCCGAAATTATAGACACTAATTGCAATTCCTATTCTCTTGTTTCTATTATTTTAAGATGACAGCTTTAAGGTCCCTTTGCGGTCCACAAAACCTTTCATTCTCTCTGTGTCCTACTCGAAGAGCATACAACTAAATCAATTGTCTATTCTTGACAATACTTGGCGGAGTATTACCTAGAGTTGAGACTCTAGGTAATACCTCCTCTATGCTCTGGAATCCGCAGGCCACATCTCCAATAAATTCTACAACATTTGCAGCTGTGACTTATAAGGTGTTTTAGACCTATAAAATTATTTAAATTTAAATTTATGTTCTATGCAATAATAAAAACTTCCATTTTCCAACAAATTTCCGGGGAATGATTAGGCGGGAGACGAGGAAAAATGTTCCCTATTTTTGGCATTAAGAATGCCTCCTTTTTCCCGGAGAATTTTTTCCATTTTTCGAAGATTGGGAAATTTAAAAAGGAAATAATTTCCCGAAGACTTTTTGTTTGTAATAAGAAAGCAGGGAAAAGGGAACAAACTCCCGGGGAATTGGTTTTTAGAATCGGGCTGATAGTGTCTGCAATCCAAACTTTGATTTTACCAGTCCTGTTCTATGCGGCACCTAGTGTTGGACGATAAGTAAAAAACGGGAAGTGATACTGGGCACTTTAGAAAGAAAAATTCTTCGACGGATTTTCAGTCCCATATGCGACGATGGCGATTGGAGAAGAAGGTTCAACCGCGAACTGTACGAGCTGTACCAAGATGTGAATGTAGTACAGAAAGCCAAGAAAAGACGACTTCACTGGCTCGTCCACACCGAGCGAATTGACAAACACGCTCCAGCCAGGAAAGTCTTCTCATCGCAGCCCCTAGGTTCGAAACGACAAGGAAGGCCCAACCTACGTTACAAGGACCAAGTGACTGGAGATTTATTAATGAATGCATACATTAAATGTAGGTTAGGTATGTTTGTATACCTAAATAGAAAATAGTGATTGACGAAGATTATGTCGTGGGAATACCTGCTTCCGGTTGGTAGAGAATGCAGTTTTTTAAAGATATTTTAAATATTGTTAATCTTTTTATAAGATATCTGACCTTCTACATATAACCAAGCTACCTACTACTTTCTAAATAATATGTAATCCTTTTCTAGGGTGATATGTTGGCTTTTTGTAATTAGAGTAATAAAACAAAAATTGAGGTATGAATGAACATTTTAAAGTTAAGCTATGAAACCAAACATTATTTTTCGATTTACTTACAAGCGCCATGAATAACTTAATGGTGATTGTAAGCGATTTTACTTTCAATCAGTAAACTTGTTCGAAGATAATATCTATCAATATTCCTAGAAAAGTGGCATACGTGACCACCGTCACTCAAATAATATCAGAAAGGGTTAATATTAAAAAAAAAAAAACAAGGCTACCTATCGTTAGGTGCCTATAATTCCAGAGAAGGGTTAAGTATTTGAATACCGGATGTCCCTAATAAAAATTGTTGCACCACATTCATCATATCCTCACTTAGGTTGTTTTGAGTTTTAAAACTGAAAAAGAAATTCTTGAGTTTTGTAAAAACCCATGTTTTCTTTGTTTTTGTCACTGTCAAAAAAAAACCTTTATGTAACTTGACATACGCCATTCGCTTATTTGGCTAGGTATCGTGTCGGTACAAAAGACTTAAGTTGACAAGTCTTTGAGAGAATTTTAAATTTTTCAAAAACATCGGTCACAAGGACTTAAGTCAACTTAAGACCTTAATACCAAACCAAGTATGCATTTTTCTAACTTATTGCCTTAAGACCAAGTTGTTTCCAATAGGAAGTAGTTGTGCCAGACCTTAGTACCAGGTCCTTAGTACCAAACGAAAGAGAAAAAAAAAACTTAGTTAAACCCAATCAAAACCCCAAACTGCGATTTTTTTACTTAATACCTTACTACCCAACGTCAAAGATATTACGAGTCCATAATTATTCATTTTTTTGCTGGAGAAAATTGAACTGATAACGCGGATTCATTTGCTCATGAAATCCTAATGTACCTATATTGAATTTGAAACCCATACACAAGGTCCTGTTGATATTTTACAATGGTGTTTTGATCACAAAAAATCAAAGTAATTAAAATATGTGGATTTATTTATTTCTATTCGTATCTATCTATTTTATTCGACACAGTGATACAAAAATTTGAGAATGAAACAAATCAACGATAAAAATAAACCTCCTTGCCATAGATTACCTACATTTCCACACAGCACACAAATCTCAAACAAACCAAACATTATTTTTCGATTTACTTACAAGCGCCATGAATAATTGAGTGGTGATTGCAAGCGATCTTACTTTCAACCAGAAAACTCGTTTGAAATGAGGGATGATTTGTAAATAATTTTACTCATAAATAAAAAGACTCGAAATTACTTGCTTGTGCGTTGACTCAGTTTGTTCAAACTCGTTTTTTTTTTTTTAGTAAATACCCGAAACTTACAAACAATACTTGACTCATTTTAATCTCTGTTACATACATAGATACATACCTATAACTTGAAAGTTGAAAGCTTATCTTTCAATTCTTATTTCTTAGCAAAAATGTAATTCTGTTCTATGAATGCACTGCACTTTTTTGTTCTTTCTTTTGTTCTCTTGATTCGATGTTTCGAAATAAAATAAACTGCAAACAAGCACAAGCGCAAGGGAAGGGAGTTAAAAAATTAACACACTTTTAAGGATTTTTTGAGCAAGCAGCAAGTCTACAGAAAACAATGATAAGCAAGGCAATGTAAAATTAAACTGGTGTTCCCCGTTTATAAGAAATCTGATGAGTGCATCAGTTTGATCAGAGTAGATCAGAGACAAAGAGGAGACTATCGATAGTTTCGAAATTCAATCGATAGTTTATGTATTCAATGGATGTGCTAAAAATGAGTTCTTAGGTTTGCACTCTAGATGCCACATGCCACTGCCAACTAGTAACTTTAATTTAATTTAGGCTGAAAACGCACCAAATCAGACAAGACGTCGTTTTGTCTTTCGACAAAAAATCGTGGACACAAGTCCATTGCTCTTACGAGGCAACACACACCGAAAAAGACACGACACGATAAAAAATCTTATACGCTCGTGTCGGTTGCAGTAAATACATGGGGTTGTATAGGATTAGAACACACCAAAGAAGACAAAAAGTCCGGGACACCGTCTTATGAAGTAACACACACCAAAGTGAACAAGGCAAACAAACAGAAATCGACAAAAAAACGTGTCAGTTTTATGCAACACGATTTTTGTCTTGTTTTTTGTTGTTTGATTTTTTTCTTGACCTGTAAGCCGTTAGACTAAAAACACACCAAGTCAGACAAGACGTCTTTTTGTCTTAAGACAAAAAATCGAGTCGGATTCCAATCCAACCCACATCGATGACGACGAAGACAAAATGTCTTGTCTTTGTCCGCTTCGGTGTGTGTTGCTCCTATACAACCAATACAACTGACACGTTTTCTTGTTGATTTCTGTTTGTATGTCTTGTTCACTTTGGTCTGCTTTAGTGAGTTTTGCTCCTATACAACGACGAGCGGACTAGACTTTTTATCGTGTCGTGGCTTTTTCGGTGTGTGTTGCTCCGTAAGAGCAATGGACTTGTGTCCACGATTTTTTGTCGAAAGACAATAAGACGTCTTGCCTGATTTGGTGTGTTTTTAGCCTTATACTGAATTTTATTGTGTTTTTTTTAAATACTATCGATTGTTTATCGATTAATCGATTAAAAAATCAAAAACTATCGATACTATCGTTTAGCTCAACAATCGATGTTTTATTAACACTAGGAGATAGGAAACTAAGCTGTCAAAAGAAATTTACCTGCAAGCAGGTCAGGGTTGTTAAATGTTTGTTGTTTTCACTAATACATTCTACTAGACGTCGGCAATTGGCTTACTATAGTGCCTGGCTACACAGGGATTTTTCAAGCTACTGAAAAATCACGTGCGGTGGCTACACACTGTTGTGCTTACTCACGTTCTTCTTTTCCATTTCGTTTCGGGGAACGTGAAATGTCTCTTTTTTGTTTGAAGTTTTTGTAAATTATAACAACAAATTAATAAATTAAAATCACATCCAAATAGCCACTTTCTAAAGCCGATCGGCTTTCTGTTGATGTAAAAAGTTATTTTTTTTTCGAAGTTGTCGTGGATAAAAATGTTGTTCCAAAGGAGACTCTCAAAGTATGAACACCAGACGCCAAGGGGACAATCCAATTCAAGAACTATGTCGACATTCCTTTGATCCCATCATCGTGAGTGGGATTTGCTATGTTGCAGAAAAGCTTTTGGTAGCCGCGCCGCCGCGCGCGCCGTGAAGAACGATGTTTTTCATCGAATTGGCCGTTGGCGAAAGTAACTAGATTCAAGAAACGTTCTAACAGTTATAATAGAATATTTCCAAGACTAGAGTCCCAAGCCAGACGATGTCTCCCGTTTGTTAAGGGAGAACTTCGACAATCTTACACATAGAGGAGAAGGCTTCCACGAAATCCGACGACACGAGTTGAATTGTTGTTTTTTTAGCTTAAGAAGTTAAATGTATGCATGTAATAATTTTTATTCAATTGATTACAAAAAATAGATAATGCGACGAAGAGTTTATTGATGGTTTTGTTTTCAGCTTCGATTCTAAAAGATTAGTAAACTTAAAGTTTGTAATTTAGTTTGCTTTCCAGTTCTTATTGCGGACAGCTTTCATGAAATCTCCCTGAATGACGTATGTAGGTATTCGAATTCTGGAATGGAAAATAGATAAGAAATGTTCCTTCTTTTATAATTTTAACACTTACCTACAGGATTGCAAGGAGAAAGGCTCCAGTGCAAACAATACGCAGTCACTTTGTCCACGATAATCGTAACCCTTAGCCTGAGAAAATGAAACCTCTTGCAAGAGGACCAACAGCTCGGGCGTCACAAAGTTCTATTCAAATTAGCGCCACCATACTTTTATATCCTCACCTATTTTGGATCTGTAAAGATTAAGGAAACTTCCTTTGGGACTTGTTTTCCATTGATAAACATAAATTTAAAAAAACAACGTTTTGATAGGCAATCCAATTTTTTTTTTTTTTTTAACTATGAGATGAGCATCCACAAGCACAAGCGATATGTATTAAACAAATCAAATTTGATTGAACAAAATTAATTTGAATTGAATGACTGACAACGACAACATCAGAAAAAAAAACAAACATCAAAAAGAGGAACAATTTAGGAATGGAACTGTATTGCTCACACAGAAAATTCAGTTCCCTTCGTGAGCATCTTCCCCCTTCACTCCTCATCCCTTTTGCCAACAAACTCACTCGTTAGGGCATTGAAAAATCCCTGTGTAGCCAGGCACATACATATACACAATTTAAATGCTTGCCAAGCACGTTCCATTATATTTGTGTAAAAAATTACACGTATAGATCGGGTGTATGCGTTTTTGATTTTGCTTCAAGCATATATGTGTGATTTTTGTCACAAATACAATTGCTGGGCCCCTATTATGTATTACGATTATCGTTGAAATCCGCTCGTTATCGTTAAAATCCGATTACACATAACGGGAATCGTTTATGATTAACGATTCTCGTTTTGTCTTACGACCAACATTAAGCTATCGTTTCTCATTCTTCATTCTCGTAAATCATTCACTGTTCGATTTATTGCAAAATGTTTGGAGCATCGAAATTGTAAGTTTACATTTTAATTATACGAAAATTATTTCTGAAAATTGAACTTAAATTTGTTTGTTTTATTTAAAGAAAAAAAATTGATTTACTAGTTGCTTTGATTTTTATCAAAGCAACTAGTAAATCATTTTTTTTTTCTTTAAATAAAACAAACAAATTTAAGTTCAATTTTCAGAAATAATTTGCAATAAAAATATTCTTATTAAGGGTATTCACGTAACGAGATAATTTTCTACTTTGCGGAAAAATAGAAAATTCCGCAAAAGATTTAAATGAACACCCCAGCAGAAAATAGTTGCGTAAACAAGGGAAACAAACAGCTGTACGTTAAACGTCAAAGCGAATTTGTTCAATTCACGTCATTCTATAATTTATGTTAAAGTGATTCTTTTTTTTATTCTAATTACATTTTAATTTTTGCTCTTTAAGATGCCAAGAAGTAGTTTTAAAACAAAATTCATTCAATTGTATGAACAAATCACTTTAAACGATTTGTGGATGTTGGAGTTGGAGAAAAGATGAAATGAGCGCCAAATTAAACGTCAAACTAAACGTCATAAATTTTTTCAGTTTTTTTTCTGCAGTTTCTGCTTCAAATTTGTGAGATAAAATTCTACGATTTGCAGAAAATTTTTCCCATACAAATTTTGACAGCTCATTTCTACCGATAGAAAATTCTACGGTTTCTACGGTTTCTATGGGTTTTCCGCGTTTACGTGAATACCCCTATTGATTTTAGTCCTGTCAACATTTTTACTACGCCTTTCTCGTTTTACTTAATCGCTCCTTGATCCGACTTTCGTATCGTTAAATTGACGATCGTTTCGTTTTACATAATAAGGATATTTAGACTATAGACAAATATGGATTTTCCCAATCACAGAAATCTAATAGATTAGATTTATAGGGGATAGTGGGATAATATGTTGATTCCACTGACGCTAATCACGAAGTAGATTAAGAACAAATCTCGACTTTTCTCTAGGTAGACAAGCTCCTCTACTACCTCGTAGTTGTCCTCTAGGATGTCCTTCCTAGAAGAGAGCATACACTTCGTTTTGCCCTCATTTACCGCTAACCCCACTTTTGCTGCTTCTGTTTCAATTCTCACAAAGGATCCATTGACATCACGCTGTGTTCTTCACGTTATATCAATATCGTCGGCTTAAACAAGAAGTTGAACAGACTTTTGAAAGAAAATGTCTTCTGTTCACAATGGAGTCTAGCACTATCTTCTCAAGAACTATGTTAAGGAAATCGTATGACAGTGCATCGCCTTGTCTGAATCATTTTCTGACATCGAAAGATTCCGTGAGCCAACCTTGATGGCGCAGCATGAGTTCTCCATCGTCATTTTCCACAAGAGAACGAGCTTGGCAAGGATGCTAAAATCAGAATTACGCGGCTTTAAAATCGATGAAAAGGTGGTGGGTATCGATTTCGAGTTCCAGGATCTGCCGCAAACAGAAAAATTTGGTCGATGGTTGGCTTTCCTGACAATCAGATTGTTAACGAAAGGCTTCAGACGTTGACATATAACGACAGAGAGGATCTTGTAGGCGATGGTAAAGAGGCTGATTTGATTTCTCTGTAGTTGGAGCAGTTTAGAGGATCTCCCTTTTTCAGGATCGGGCAAACAATGCTGAGGTTCCATTCATCGGGCATGCATTCTTCTGACCATATCTTACAGATGAATTGGTGCATGCTTCTATCTAGATCGTCGTCTGCTGCTTTGAACAGCTCGGCAGCTAGACCATCTTTTCATTCCTGATAACAGAAGTGGTCTTTCCAAATACCCAGCATCGATGTTAACTTGTTTTTCTCTGCAGGCATCGGTTTTTGCTTAATGACCTTGAGCCAGCTGTTTTACCTTCCGATAAAACCGCTGAATTTCATTCTTGCTGTTTGCCCTCTCAATATCCACGATCCGATGTTTCTCATGCTCCCTCTTTTTTCTCCTGAGAAGCCGGCGGCGTTCCTCTCTCCTTTTATGGTCGTAGAGCTCACGAGTAGCTCTTCTCCTTCTATGCAGCGCCGCTTTGCATGCCTCCTGCTTGGCTGCATGGGCCTGCCTGCATTCTTCGTCAAATTAGGGGTTTCGCTTTAGTGGCTGTGTGAAACCTAGCACATTAGTGGCGGCATCTCTAACTGCTTTCTGGAAATGTTGCCACTGGTCTTCTATACTTGATGTTGGCGGCAAAATACTTCTTAAGACGTTACTTGACAGTCGATCTCTTGCGATTGTAGCCGTCCGACGTCGAATTTTCTTGCAGCATTTCCTTATTTTGGCCATAGTCGAGATATTCGTAGGCTAACCTACCCTAAATCCAAGAAAAGACGAGGTCAAGTGTGTTCTTACCATAATTTCCTGAAACAACGCAAACTGAAAGCCAGATGTCTCTCTTATCTCTAAAAAGACATCCAATCCATATATGTACATCATCGCACCTCGCTGAATGTCATTCAAATTCTCTCGAGCTATCAAAATTTTCTTTTTCGTCACCCTGAAAAAGGTTAAAGTCCCGTGCGGTAAACGTAGTTTCTTTAATTTTTGAAATTTTCTTTTGTGATAAAATTCAAATTATAATATGTAAGCGTTTCTTGTTTGGCTTTTAAAATAAAATAAATTCCAGATCAAGAATCTTTCGTTTTTCTCAGACTCGTGAAAGAAGAAAACAAAACCGCACTCTTCAAAACATGGCACAGAGCAAATTGAACGATTTGGCTGGAAAACTCGGCAAAGGTGGACCTCCTGGATTGACTACCGGATTGAAAGTAATCGCAGCGCTGGGTGCTGCTGCATATGGAGTCTCGCAATCGCTTTACACAGGTATATTTCTTTTTGTTCCTTGAGGAAAATTTCTGCAAGGCGTGACATAACCTAAAATAAGTTCGCTTGCAACATTTGCATGATGGAATTTCGAGAATGAATCTTGAAATTCGGTTTTCTGTTTGTGATGAAATTCAAGTGAAACATCAAAATTATGCAACTTTTTCCAAAATATCTGGTTTTGAAAAATTCCCTGCGAGTTAAAATCGATAGGAACACCATGCCGGCAATCGAATTGCATAACAACCTTGTTTTCTTGTGAATTCCAGTTGATGGTGGTCACCGGGCCATCATTTTCAGCCGCTTGGGTGGCATCCAGAACGATATCTTCTCAGAAGGCTTGCATTTCCGAATTCCATGGTTCCAGTATCCAATCATCTATGACATTCGCTCTCGCCCCAGGAAGATTTCCTCACCCACGGGATCAAAGGATCTTCAAATGATCAACATTTCTCTGCGTGTGCTGTCGCGTCCTGATTCTGCCAGATTACCAGTTATGCATCGTCAGTTGGGCTTGGACTACGACGAGAAGGTTCTCCCATCGATCTGCAACGAAGTGCTCAAGAGTGTTGTTGCCAAATTCAATGCTTCCCAATTGATTACACAGCGTGCTCAGGTAGGTTCGCAAGCACTCTTCCAAGATATTCCAATCTAACTGGCTTTCAATTTCTAGGTTTCTCTGTTGATTCGCAAGGAGCTCGTCGAACGTGCTCGCGACTTCAACATCATCCTCGACGATGTCTCCCTCACCGAATTGAGTTTCGGCAAGGAGTACACCGCTGCCGTTGAAGCCAAACAGGTCGCCCAACAAGAAGCCCAACGTGCTGTGTTCTTCGTGGAGCGCGCCAAGCAGGAAAAACAACAGAAGATCGTTCAGGCCGAGGGAGAAGCCGAAGCCGCCAAGATGTTGGGTCTGGCTGTCAAACAGAACCCGGCCTACTTGAAATTGAGAAAGATTCGTGGAGCCCAAAGCATAGCCCGAACCGTGAGTTAAATATTCTTACAAGGCGAACACAAATCGAACTAAAATCTCTTTCCGCAGATTGCCGCCTCACAAAACAAGGTCTACCTCTCAGCAAGCAGCCTTATGCTCGACATCCAGGATCCAAGCTTCGATGACATGACTGAAAAAGTTTACAAAAGTAAATAAACCAACATTCTAATCGTTTACACTCACACACAAAGCTTTCCATTACGCGCAACAATTCATCCGTTGAACAAGCTCTAACGTCACCTTCTTGTTCTCTTCTCTTCTCTTCTCTTCTCCCCTTTTGCGAATTTTAAACTCTTTTTCTTGTTTTTTAGCCATCGCGATGGAATAAAATCAAGTTCTGTTTTGTTTGTGAAAAATTGATGGAAAGCTTTAATCGGAAAAGAATGTTCAATTAACCGTTAAGTCAAAACCATGGACATGAGCTTTCCTTGTTCTTTTTTTTAATTAAATTTAAACCGTTAGCCGTTAAATTTGTTTAGTTTTTCACGAATCGTTAGTGGAATGCACTGATCCTTGGAGGAGCACTAGTTTTAGTTTTTACCATGTAAAATTATTATTCTCGATCGGAAGCTCTCTTCGACTTGGAGCTCGCAGTCTGTCTCCGAGTCAGCTCGCATGTTTTTCTTATTTAGCGCGAGGCCGGAGAGGATGAGCCGCCACAGTCGAAGAGAATGCAACCCCTAGAGCAGCATTTGAAATTTGTGAAAAGCTTTTTTTTGTTTTTCTAATAAAACGGCATTTTTTGAAAACAAATTCGTGTTTCATTTGGTCATTCCATTCCGTATTCGTTGAAAAGCAAACAATATTGACACTAGTCTGACACTTTTTGGAGGTCTTGTTAATCTAACTGGTGTATTGTTTGTTTTTCAGCAAAAGTGGGATGGTTTGACGGTGTATCGTCGGTGCCGAGGCCGATTGAAAAGGAGTATTCGTCGTTGAAGAGTTTGGCAGAGATTGCCCAGCAAACGGCGGACCAGGTGATGTAGACTAGAGGAAGTTGGCTTGCTTCTGCAATGGACTGGTTGTAAACATTGTGCCTGGAATTTTGTTAATCGCCTTAATCTTGCATTTCCTTCCTTTTTCTATATTTATGCAATAAAACTAAATATTTTCGAACAAATAAAGCATTTGATGCTGAAGTACAAATTAAAAGCTGTCTCATGTTTGAATGCCCATCGCAAAAGGAGGATAGTCTATGAACTGTTTGCTTCCATCTGCATGGCAGTCGGAATCCAGTCCGAGTTATCTGACGCTATCCGCTACGTCCAACTCAATGCTCTGCTTGTAACGAAGCGTTACATCAAAGACCATATAACTTGTTATATGGTCTTTGGTTACATGCTAGTCTTCGATGTGAAACCAAACCCAGAGAAATTTTTCAGGTTTTTGACAGCCCCGTTCAGGTTAGTGACAAGCACCGGAGCACTTCGGGGCTGGTAACATCGAACGAACCTATTATTAACCAAATATAATCCGTTTAGTGTGGTGGAACAATAAACCACCTCGGGAAGAAATATATTTTCGAGTCAGTCAGTGTGGCAGCGGAGCAGAGCAGATCGTCTTCGGAGGTAAGTGGTTTAATAAATATTAATTCATTGGAAAAATATTATTGGCGAGTCAGTCGGTGTCCGGAGTAGGTCGTCTCCCAGAGGTAATTTGATAAATATTTATTTCCTTGGAATTTCCCCCCACCAGTACAGTGGTAAGGGGTTTCAAGGGTATTAGGCTGTTTTCGTGCCGTAATAGTACCTGCTGATCCACTAGAGCTATTGCCTGCTGTTTTAGTGCTACCAGGGGCCATTTATCCTGCTGTTTTGTGTGCCACCAGGGGCCGTACTAGTACCTGCTGATCCACCAGAGGTTGAGTGCTACCAGGGGCCATTAATCCTGCTGTTTTGCGTGCCACCAGGGGCCGCACTAGTACCTGCTGATCAACCAGAGCTATTGCCTGCTGTTTAGTGCTACCAGGGGCCATTAATGCTGCTCTTTTGGGTGCCACCAGGGGCCATACTAGTACCTGCTGATCCACCAGAGCTATTGCCTGCTGTTGAGTGCTACCAGGGGCCATTAATCCTCCTGTTTTGCGTGCCACCAGGGGCCGCACTAGTACCTGTTGATCAACCAGAGCTATTGCCTGCTGTTATAGTGCTACCAGGGGCCATTAATCTTGCTGTTTTGCATGCCATAAGGTTCCGTACTAGTACCTGTTGTTTCACCAGTGTTACCGAATGCTTTTACTAATAACTCTTGGAGATATTCCCGGAGTCATACCAGACAGCCGACACGGAAAGTCTACCACGTTATCCGAGAAGCATAAACCTCCCGTAAAAGAGATTTATTATTTAAGAGTACAAAAAAATAATAAAGAAATTGTGGACCTTGTTGCTGAGGTTTAGTGTTTTTCTTCAGACGGAACCTTGGCGATCCGACGAGCATAACCCCGTCTGGAAAGCAAAAAGCACATCACATGCTGTGAAAAAGAATTGAGCAACTTCGTACTATTATTTTAGTCCATCGCAGATGTTAACGGGTCCAAAATGTCCCTTATGAGATTCTCGGTCGTTCAGCAGATTGCACTCCTTGCTTTCGCCTTTTCGAAGCGTGTTTCCGAACCACTGCCACTTTCGACTTCGTATAATGGAGTCAATAGGTTCCTGAAATGGTTTCATCAGGAGCTCTTCTATTAATGCACGCTTGCAGCTTTTTAGTGACAGCTACTGTTACTTTCCAGGTGCTTCAACCGTAAGACAGATTCGAAGTTGGTTCAAAACAGCCGTAGCTTGGTTCGTTAGCTTATATTTCTTATGTACACAGGAAGCAGCATTCCCGATTCAGGTAATACTTCAAAGGCATTGAAAGAGAGAGGGGGAGGGGTATCCGTACACTAAGGCATGCCTCCTTTTCAACAGGCGTCAGCGGAAGAACTCAAAAGATGGAATCAACGATGGCGTCTACAGTTCCAGTCAGGATGAACTACTTAGTGAACACCACTACTACGACATATTTGCAGCCCAGGCCTATAAGGAGCGGTTTGGCCGACTCCCTGTCTTTGGAGTTAAACTAAAGACCTGTCCCTCCAGGTTGGGGGTCGTGCGTCGGGGTGACTGCCCGGCCACATAAATAAAATATAGTTCCGAACCACCAACAAGCCTCGCATACGGACGGAATTAATGATGACAACTCACGCAAACGATTTAAGGACAACGAATTTCGGTTTTGCACTTGGAATGTAAGGTCCCTTAACATACTACGTGCAGCCGAACAACCAACGGAAGCCCTTGACTGCTATAAAGCAGATATAACCGCCATCCAAGAAATGCGATGGGAAGGTCCGGACCTACGTAAAATGAGCAACTGTGATATTTACTATGGCGACTGCTATCGGGAACAAAATCAACGTCTATTTGGATGTGGATTTGTTGTTGGGACTCGACTCAGGAGGAAGGTCTTGAGTTTCAACTCAGTGAATGAGCGCATCATGACAATCCGCATCAAAGTTAAATTCACCAATGCAAGCCTCATCTGCCCTCACGCCCCCACTGAGGAAAAGGACGAAAACACCAACGACAGGTTCTCCGAGCTCATCGGCAAGACCTACGAGCAATGCCCTAGCTATGACATTAAAATTGTGCTTGGAGATTTCAGTGCTAAGCTGGGTAGAGAAAAAATCTTTGGTGGAATAATCGGACGACATACCCTACACAACACCACCTCCGATACGATAACGGATTTAGGCTAATCGACTTCGCTGGAGATGAGAAGTAATGGTAGCAAGACCGTGATTTGCACATCTCGATATCCACAACATGGAAATCTCGTGATCAATCACATCGACTCGGACCACGACCTTGTTGTACGAATGCGGATATTCCGATCAAGGCCAACACGTGAAAATGCTAGGAGAAAATTCGACGTCAAACTGCTAAAATCGCAAGAGATTTCTAGATCCTTTTCCGATCGTGTCCCCGAAAACCTCCTTAGAAGTTCTTTGCTGCCAGCACAGTGGCAAAACAGCCATCACAAATGCTACCTCTGAAGTGCTAGGGCTTACACGACCACCACACCACAACGAAACCCCTGCTTTGACGATGAGTGCCGGCGAGCACATACATAAAAAGAGGAGCACAAACTTCTCAGAAATAAAATAAAGGGAGCATGAGAAGCGCGCGATCGAGGAAATTAAGGGAACCACAGTCAGTGCTGAGGATATGTGAATACCACTTTTCCAAGCTGTATGAGGGCGATGACGAGCAAAATTCCGCCAGAAATATGTACAGAACTATTCAATTTGGGTGAAGCAGGCCGCCAATTCCACCCAACCGACATTGACGAGGTGAAGATAGCGATTTCTAAACTTAAGTCGAACAAAACCGCTGGAGCAGACGGCCTAGCCGCACAACTGTTCAAAGCAGCTGGAGATGATTTGGTTAGGAGCATGCACCAGCTCATCTGCAAAATTTGGTCCGAGGAAAGCATGCCCGATGAATGGAACGTCAGCATCGTATGCCCGATCCTCAAAAAAGGAGATCCCCTGAACCTGAACTACACCAACTACAGAGGTATAAGTCTGCTTAACCTATAAGATCTTGTCTGCCGTGCTGTGTGAACGTTTGCAGCCCTTCGTCAACAACCTGATAGGTCCTTATCAGTGTGGCTTCAGACGCGGAAAGTCCACCATCGATCAAATAGTCACCCTACGGCAGATCTTGGAGAAGACCCAGGAACTTCAAATCGATACCTACCACCTTTTCATCGATTTCAAGGCCGCGTATGACAGCGTCTATAGAGACCAACTATATAGAGCAATGTCTAGTTTTGGTATCCCGAAAAAATCCGTGTAAGATGACAACGGAAGACTCACGCTGTTCCATCATGATTGGAAAAAACCTAACGGATGCATTTGATTTCAAAAAAGGTTTTAGACAAGGCGATGTGCTGTCATGCGATTTCTTCAACATCATTCTTGAAATTTTTTTGCAAAACTCCAACGTCAACACCAGAGACACAATCTTTCAAAAGTCCGTCCAGCTACTAGGATACGCAGACGAAGTTGACATAATTGGAAGAACACAACGTGATGTCAGTGGAGCGTTTGTAACTCTTGAGACTGTCTGACTTTCTGTCAACAAGAAAGGTCAACCAACATCGACATCTTGGAGCAAACGTCAGCATAGACATATTTAACTTCGAGGTAGTTAAGGACTTTGTCTACCTAGGATCCGCTATAAGCTCAGAAAAGAACACCAGCGCTGAAATCTAACGAAAAATCACACTTGCCAATCGCTGCTTCTTTGGACGTAGAAGGTAAGAAGGCAATTGAGTAGTAAAGTCCTCCCTCGAGCAACTAAAGTCTCCCTGTACAAAACCCTCATCATCCCGGTCCTAATTTTTGGTGCAGAGCCATGGACCATGACAACATCGGATGAAAACGCTTTGGGCTGCTTCGAGATGATTTTTGATCCAGTCTGCAAAAATGGAGACGAAGGTTCAATCAATAGCTGTACGACCTGTTCAGCGACACTGACCTAGCCAGAAAAGTTAAGGTCCAATGACTTAGATGGTTTGGTCATGTAGAGCGAATGGAAAATAAT
Source organism: Sphaerophoria taeniata (assembly GCA_943590905.1). NCBI lineage: Eukaryota > Metazoa > Arthropoda > Insecta > Diptera > Syrphidae > Sphaerophoria > Sphaerophoria taeniata. Next base: position 5,879,223 of record OX016540.1, read on the forward strand.
ACTCCAGAAGGAAGTCGCAAAATAGGAAGACCAACCAACTTGGCATGGAAACAGGAGACAGCTAGTACCGAGCTGGCTGTAGAAGTTTTTTGGATCAGGTCCTGGTCCGACTTGGACTGTAGCGCCACCATAAGTAACTAAGTAAGATTTTCAGCCCCATGATTTCTGATTCTCTCTCTGCGTTAAGGAAGCCAAATAAATTCTCTATTGACGCTATCGAAGGCCTTCTCAAAGTCAATGAATGAGGAAGTGGTGATCGATATTCAACGCACTCCTCAGTTATGATCCTTATGGCTGAAACACCAACACGCTTTAGCTTCGTCTGTGTCTGCATTACGAATTACGATGCGTCCGCTCCGACTTACTTTGCCTTTGCTTTGAATGACATTTCTCCCTCTATTATCATTTTATTCATCGAAAAACAAATGAATTTTGTTTGTTGATTTTTTTTTAACAGCTGCTGAACTGTCAGAAAAAGCAAATGTTCAATGTTTGAACTAGAACTTCCGTTTGAAGTCATGTTACGTATCATTACTTACGAAACGTGAGGTCGAAGCTTCATTATGAATTCATTGAACTGAACCTGTAAACGTCGGGCGAAGCAAAAGCCAAATAGTGTTTGTGTTTCAGCCAAAAACTTAATGATATGATCAATGCGTGAAGATCCAGCGCAGAAACTTGCTTGTTCGGCATGCAGTGTGGCTTGCAGATGTTCCCTAATGCGAAGCCGTCCAATCATTTTTTCGCCACTATCTTGGCAACGGTGTATAGTAACACTATAGCAGAGATAATAAATTTATACAGATGTCTCACCCTTATGGCGAGAAATGATATATGAAACTGAAAGCTACATTCACTAAAAATGCATTCAAAATCTATTTTCGCTCACCTCATTGCCTAAAAATGAATACTTAGGCAAAGGTCCTTGTCTGTTAGGAGCAAAAAATGATTCATTTTTTTCTGCAGGGATGAGGCATCTGTATAAGTTTATTATCTGTGCACTCTGTGCTACTAGGTGTTATTATGCAGGTGCGTAGCCTAGGTATTGAAAAAGGTAAAACTCGACTGACTAGAGGGCTTTAGTGTGCATATCCGGTGATCGGGTGTGTATTTCAGGCATGGCCGGATCTACCTAATGCTGCTTGGGCTGCAGCCCAGGGCCCCGAGGTTACAAGGGGCCCCCAGACTCCGCTAAAAACAATAGGTGATAATTTGAATTTAAAAAATGGTTGTCTGTAAAGTCGATTTACGGACGATATTTTTACGTAATAATGTCATAAAAAAATATTGATGAAAAATTGCATACTTCTATGAATTGAGTTAAGGGGGTAAATACGTGTAAAAGGATGTTTTCATGCTGATTTTCATTAATTTTTTAAGGTATAAGAAATGAATATTATTTATTGAAACTATTAGGTTATTTTATACATAAATTCATGAGTTTTTTTCATATTTTACAAAAATATAACTTAGAAAGTAGCGGAGATATCAGCTGATACACATCGTAGGTTGTCATCCGACTTAGCAGTTGGTGTACAAGATGGAAGCCACAATTTTTATTCGAAATCAATGGCACAGAAAAATTACTTTCTTTTATATGTGTGTCTTCTATATAAACCTCAATTAAAAAAAAAAATAAAAATTTGCATTTTTCAGAGGACTATTAAAATAAGTCATGTTTTTTTAGCATTTTTTCATATATTGTTTATGTTGAAAATGAAGACCAATTTTTTGTAGCACGTTTTATTTATAATTCGGAAGTGCTTAAAAAGCTATATAATACAGAAGAGAAATATGAAAATTCATTTTACATATATACTTATTCTAATTAATTTTATTACCTTTGGTCTCCTTTTGCTGCTTATCTGCTTCGAGGTTATAAATGCAATGAGCATGATTTTCAAAGAAAAGAAAGAAGAAAAAGGAAACCTGTTCGATTGCAATTTCGAAATTCGAATGAACGCGATCAGCAGCCAAAGGAGACCAAAGGTAAGTTCGATTGCTATACATCTGTTTGTAACATTCTCCCCCCGGTATGGCGAACTTGGTAAGCAAATACCTAATTTAAATCTTTAACGTTGGAGGTGTTCGCTTTCACGTCTAAAACCGCAATCTTCGTAGCTGGTCTGTGATATTCTCCTGATGAGGTGCGTACGATCGCGCTTCTATCCTGGCCGTCCTTAGCGGTGATAGTTCTAACCACGACTCCTTTGGGCCAGCAGTGTCGTTGTAAGTTAGGATCGATGATGATTACTACATCACCAACTTCGATTGGTTTGGCCTTTTCAAACCAGTTTGTGCGTCGAGTCAACGTTGGAAGAAACTCGGCTACCCATCGCTTCCAGAACTTATCAGCGAGAAATTGAGAGTGGCGCCATGAGGATCTGACATACTCATCCGTAGAGTCGAAGACACCTGGGGGCTTGCTGCCTGATGAAGAACCGAGCAGGAAGTGATTGGGTGTGAGCGCTTCCTGATCCGCTGTTTCAAGAGAGAGGTATGTTAACGGGCGACTGTTGATAATGCTTTCCACTTCTAGAAATACATTGTAAAGCTTCTCATCGGTAAACTTTGTATCTCGGGTTATGATTTGATATAAAACGGTTTTAATTGAGCGGACCATACGCTCCCAAGCGCCTCCCATATGTGGGCTTCCTGGAGGTATAAAGGTCCACTCAGTGTTTTGGCTTGTAAATTCAGCTTGTAGTCCATCAAAATTGATTTCCTTATGGGCTTCTTTGAGTTCTTTCTCTGTTGCCCTCAAATTGGTGCCATTGTCACTATAGAATCTGACGGGGTTGCCTCTTCGTGCTATAAAATTACGAATCACCATTACACATGAATTCATAGATAGGCTGTGTGCAACTTCTAGGTGGATGGCACGACAAGTCAAACAGGTAAAGACAGTTCCGTATCTTTTTTCGGTTCTTCTACCAATTGTTATAAGAAATGGGCCAAAAAAGTCGAGGCCGACATGTGAGAATGCCCTAGTGTAAGGAGAAAGCCTTGCGATTGGTAACGGAGCCATCTCTGGTGGTGTCAGAATTGGATTTCTTACTTTACACATTTGACACTCGTTTCGAATTGTTCGTACAAGCTTGCGTAAACCTAAGATTTGGTATTTTTGGAACATTTCATTTATAAGTGTTTCGTGATTGACGTGGTGCAGCTTTCTATGATAATAAATTAATAATTAACGATAAGTTTTGTAATGTAGTGAGATCTGGGCAATATTATAGGGTTCTTAGTTGCTTCAGGAATATCATTTGAATATTCTAATCGACTTCGCATACGAATAACTTCATTATTGTCTAAGAAGGGCGATAAACGTTTAAGAGGGCTTGATTTTGGTATGTTACTGTAGGGGTTTTCTATCAAAAGGCGTTTCTCTAGGCAATAAGCTTGCGCTTGGACAAGGCGATATAGCGTGTTTTCTCTCCATATTATTTCTTCTTGGGTCAGGTAGGTAGGTAGAAATGGCTGTCCTGCTTCGCGCAGGACACAATTAGCGCTGAGTGCGCCGTTTTGATACCATACCTCGTGAGATTCTAAATGGCTTTGAAAATGGGTTATGGATTATGTATGTTCCGCACGTACAATCCTATATAATAGTGTTGTATTATTTCCTACCCTACAGCCTATTATCTCATAGTGCCATTTAATGAGGGAGAAATAAAGGGGGGGGGGGGGGGTTGCGTTAAAGCCACTTTGTGCTATTGAGGTATGAGATCAAATCTTTGATCTTGAAATCTGCGAGTTCCTCAATACCGTTGAAGAATTCTTTACCTAAATGGAGTGCTCTTTTCCTAGCCAGGGCCGGACAATGGCATAGAAAGTGTGGGACCGTTTCTTTTTCTTCCTGGTTCTCACAGCTACGGCAGCAAGAGTTATGTGGTATACCCAATTTTGCCGCATGCTCCCCTACAGGCCAATGCCCTGTGCAGGTAGCGACAATCCTGGCTATGTCATGCCTTGGTTTGGAAATTAAATTGGTTGATTTTGGTTTGTTATAGGCGGGCCAGATTTTCCTAGATATAACGCAACTCGTTAAACTACTCCACCTATGATTTGCTTCTGATGTGTATTTGGTCAGGATATTGCCCTTCACAACTCCAAGAGGAGCATATACTCTCACTGCCAATGAGTTGTGAAGGGCTGATCCTTGCCTAGCTAGCTCATCTGCCTTCTCATTTCCCTCATAGCCCCTATGGCCCGGTATCCAGATTAGAGTGACGCTCAAATCAAGTTCCTTGAGAGCCTCTTTGCATTGCTGGACCAGTTTAGAGGATGATAAAGCAGAATCTATGGCTTTAATAGCTGCCTGACTGTCTGTTAGTATAGCTACATTTTGGTTCTGTCGGATATTTTTAAGGGCTTTACAAGCTTCCCTTATCGCTAACAATTCTGCCTGGAATACGCTGGCAAAATCGGGAAGTCTATAGGATTTTGAAATCTCAAGAGATTCACAGAAGACACCTGCACCAACACCGCATTCCATCTTTGAACCATCCGTGAAGATAGTTGTGTCGAAGTCTTTCGTCACATCACCTTCCTCCCAGTCGATTCTTGACGGGAGCAATACTCTAAACTTCTTTGAGGTGTCTAGGGTGGGGATGCAGTAATCGGTGGTAGTGGATAGGATGTCTGATGGTATAAGGCTTGTTTGGTTGCAGTGCCCATAGGATCTAGATTTCCAGCAGCCTATTTCTTTGAGTCTCAAGATACTGCAGGACACCTGATATTTAATAAACAGGTCGATCGGAAGAAGGTCCAGGATGACGTTAAGTGCATCTGTTGGGCAGGACCTGATTGCCCCTGATATCCCTACGCAAGCATTTCTCTGCACCTTTGTTAGGTTGTTTACTATGTAAGCTTTGCTGAGAGCAGGCCACCATACAACGGAACCATAAAAAAGTATCGGTCTTACAACCGCTGTGTATGTCCATTTTATCATTTTTGACTGGAGGCCCCACTTTTTGCCGAATGTTTTGTTGCAGGCGTAGAAGGCAACACACGCCTTCTTCACCCGTTCTTCAATGTTAAGCTTCCAGTTCAATTTGGTGTCTAGTATTACGCCCAGATATTTAGCACTGGAGGACAATGATAGTGTTTGTCCGTTTAAACGAGGTAGAGTGAAGGGTGGTACCTTGGTTTTGGTGGTGAAAAGCATCAACTCGGTTTTGTTACTGTTAACACCTAGTCCGCAGCTCGCAGCCCAGGTGCTTACTTTCTTCAAAGCCATATTAGTGATTTCACTGATCACGCTTGGAAATTTTCCTGAAACTAGAATGACCAAATCATCGGCGTACGCAACCGCTTTCACTCCACTACTCTCGAATTTCACAAGAATGCTGTTCATGACCAAGAGCCATAAAAGAGGAGACAGTACACCTCCTTGGGGTGTTCCTCTGCTGGCATATTTGGTGCACGTTGAATATCCTAACTTTGATTGAATCCTCCTATTACTTAGCATGGATATTATCCACCTTCTGATGTAGTTCTCTACACCGAAGTCTGCAAGTGATTCTGCGATGGATTCAGTTAGGACATTGTTGAAAGCTCCTTCTACGTCTAAGAAGGTAGCTAGGGTATATTCCTTGAAATGAATCGTGTTTTCTATCGTTCTCACTACCTCATGAAGAGCAGTCTCTGTAGATCTACCCCTCATGTAGGCATGTTGCGAGTTAGATAGGGGACAACTACTCAGAATACTCCTTATGTGAGATTCTACGATTCTCTCCAGGGTTTTAATAAGAAAGGAAGTAAGGCTTATAGGTCGGTAATCTTTGGCAGATTCATGCCCTCTTTTACCAATTTTTGGCAAGAAAACCACTCTTACCTGTCTCCAAGACAAAGGGACATGGTTTAGCAAGAGGCAACCTTTAAAGATACTCTCAAGCCGTGGAACCACTAATTCAAGCTGATTTTGCAGCATTATAGGCAGTATTCCATCAGGGCCTGGAGATTTGTATGGCGAGAAAGTTTTAATAGCCCAGACTATATTTTCTCTAGTTATAAGGGCGTTGACATGCTCTATGGAGGTTGGCATGTCGAGAGTCAGATTAGATTTGGGTGGTTCTTCTGCACAACCTGGGAAGTGTACATTCATTAGTAGCTCTAATGTCTCCATTGGAGATGCTGTCCAGCTTCCATCTGTTTTTTTAAGAAATGAGGGGTTCGAATGTTCTTTCGATAAAACCCTACTAAGCCTAGCCGAATCTTTGATATCTTCGATGGACTGACAGTACTCTTGCCATCCTTGTTTTTTGGCTTGAGCTATAGAACGCTTGTATATTCTCAAGCAGTCCTTATAAGGCTGATAAAATTTATGCTTATAGCAGATGTTAAAAATGGTTCTTGTAATTTTCCTCAGATTAGATAAGTCATCATTCCACCAAGGTGGAAAGGTTTTCTTACTATATCTTATCGGGCAAGAGACCTTGAAGGCAGTGTTTATAGAGTCCTCGAAGTTTGAAATCTCTAACTCAAGATCTGTAACCGACTCGTAACTCGTGTTCGTTATATTACGTAGCTTTGAGCTAAAGGTTTGACTAAATTTCTTCCAGTCAATTCTTCTGGGATTTCTATAATGGGAAGGAGTTTCCATTTCAAGTTTAAGATCAAATAAAATATATCTATGGTCAGAAAAGGAATTAAGAAGAGATACTCTCCAATTTTCGATGGAGAGTTTACCGTGATTATTGACAAAAGTAACATCTAAAACATCTTCCCACCCTTCTGTGTTATCCGTACTCGGAAAGACAAAAGTAGGAGTGTTACCCCTGTTACAAATAGTCATGTTGCTTTCAATAATGTAATTAAAGAGAGACTCACCTCGGTCATTAATTTCAGAACTGCTCCAGATTGAGTGCCTGGCATTGGCATCGCTTCCTACGAGCAGGCTTACTTTCCTAGCTTTTGCCTCTGCCGCTAGCAATCGCACTTCCTCAGGCGGTGACTCCCTGTCATGCGCCATGTACGAAGAGGCTAGAATCAAGCCCTCCGCTTGCCTACCCTCTAACCTAACCACTGTTAAATCAGGGGTGCTAAAATTTGGACACAGAAAAGCTTTTAAGTGTTTTTTAGCTAAAATACAAGTTCTAGGCTTACCTTGATTCTGGTTATCGGGCTTGTAAAAAAGGTCGTATTGGTTAACCTTGAGGCCTCTTACCGCGAGGCCGTTAACCCATGGCTCTTGGATCAGCGCAACATCTATGTTTTCCTCTCTGAGGAAAACCTTCAGGTTATCCGTGGCACATTTTGAGTGCTTCAGGTTAACCTGGATGGCGCATAGCGGATCGTTTTTAATTCGGCGGAACTGCAGGGCCAGGATCCAGCGCCTCGCTGGGGGCTCCAACCCGCATGGTGACGTCGTCTACCTCGACGATGTCATCACTCAGGGTGGGGCCAACTTCCTGACTCTGCAGAATCTTGATAGAGACACTTTTGATGCCTCAGCTTATATTGTGCCTCTTCCAGGGCTTTGCGGCTTGCCTCGCAGATCCTAAGAAGGTAGACCGCGCTATTTTTGCGCGGTTCCTCCGTTTTGATGACCACCCAGTCATTCATCGGAATCTACGGATTCAGTCGTTGAAGGCTCCTAATTAGCTCCACTCCTGTTGGCTTAACACTCATGAGCGGCAACAAGATGCGAGCCAATGGTTTCCTAGGAACATCCCTGGCTGGAATAAGCTTGAGCTTCAAGCCCTTCCAGTCGTTGCTAATCTTAGCAACTCCTTTGCCAAGGAAATCCCTCGAAAAATCGTCAGCGCACCTTATCACCTTGTAACCCCTGAGCATTTCGCCGGAGTCAAAGCTCGGATAGGGACCTTCTTTTGCTGATATGGTGTATTGGAATACTAGTTCCGAAAGTTTAGCCTCGATTGAGTTCCACGCTGACATCAGAGCTCTGTTGTCTGTGGAGAGCTCATCTACAATCGCCACCTGGAGGTTGTCTCTGACGACCTCGCTCAAGGCGCGCGGTTGCGCTATCACCCTCGGAGTCTCTTTTTTGGCATTGCCACCAAGTTTGGTTCTCTTTTGAGGTGGCTTCTCCTCCTCCAGAGATCTGTTCCTCTTGGTGGACTTTTCTTTTTTGCTGGGTGGCGCACTCTTCTCCCGACTGTTGAATTCTTCAACAATTTTTTGATATTTGATTTTGTCGGCAGCATCACGCTCATGTACCTTTCCGGCTTTTTCGTTCTCGGCAATCTTGCCAAGAATGAAAGTAGCCTTCCTGTACTTGATCCTGAGCTGATCCGCAGGAGAGTGCTTGTTGGGCTTGGTAGCGTTGCTCTGGCGAGCCTTGCTACTTGAAGTTACGGGCGTTTTTTGATAGGGATGCTGAAGCACAGGGGTACTAGTACCTCCCGTGTTACCTCTAAGTGTAGCCTGCTCTGAGGTGCTAGCGTCTCTAGCTTCCCCTGAGCTACCTACAATAGTATCCTGACTGGAAGCCAGGAGTTCATCCTCGGACTCGATGGATGGGATTTTAACACATAAATTGGACGAAGACATGGTTGTGAAATTCGATTTGATTCCCACGAGTAAGACGGAAAAGAAGGTCACCCTCGGCAGAGCCGCATACCGAGGGAAGGTATAAACAACAAAAACCGTTACCCACCACAGGCCTCCGGCTGAGCTCGTTCATGGTTGATTTATCCCTCAACCTTAATTCTTGGGCACGGATTTACTAGCTCACACCACCACTGAAACTAGGAACCTTGGATCTATGGTGAGAGAGGATTTCTGTGAGTTGTGCTATAAAAGAAGTCAGAACCACACAGCGATCCAATCTAACCTTAGCTATCACCGTCTGACACCTACAGACCAAAACTGTGGTGACATTGTCCGCCCGGCACCCACTAGGAGGGTTCGATCAAGGATTTTTGCCGAGCTGGGTCAGGTTTGGTATGTTTTTATTATTGTTATTACTTTTAATTCGGTTTTCGTTGAGCTCTCTTGCTTTAAGACAGTTAATAAACCTTTTCACATAAGCCATGCTTCTTAAAAGTCGTTCCCATTTAGAGAAACGATGAAAGTCGATTAATACCTTTAGTTGTTGGACTTCAGTTTGAATGGCAACTTGATGAGTGAAATGTTTGGATTCGTTGGTTGTACTCTCATGGTTAGTAATCTGGTTTGAAGGCCATTGATCGGGTTCGAGAAGCAGAAAGGCAGGGCCCTTAAACCATCTTCCTTCGGGGTTGAAATCAGGCAGGTGATTCCACTTTGTGGCCAGATCAGCTACGTTTTGTTTTGATGGAACATATCTCCAGTTCGCGACCACTGTATTTTCTTGAATTTCTCCGACTCGGAACATGACAAACTGTTTAAATGCCTTCGGATCTGTTTTAAGCCAGGACAGTACTGTTTTTGAGTCAGACCAGTAATACGTGGTTTCTAAATTTAAGTCATGTGCCTTAGTAACGATGTTTCCGAGACGCGACCCCATTACCGCCGCAAGCAGCTCCATTCGGGGTATTGAAATTGGCTTAAGAGGTGCTACCTTTGACTTAGAGCACACGAAGGAAACTTCGACACCTCCCTCGCTTGAAGTCCTCAGATAAACCACCGCAGCGTATGCACCCTCGCTCGCATCTACGAAGACATGAACGTCTATCTTTCTCGACTTTTTGTGTTCAATGTGAAGTAACATCGAGGAATGTGAATAGATTCGACGTCCTTTAGCACTGAGCGCCATCTGTTCCATGCTTCATTAAACTCTTGTGGAATGGTTTCGTCCCATCCAATCCCGCTTCGCGATATATCTTGTAGAAGAGTCTTCATAAAGACTGTGAAAATGATAAAAATATTTTAAATTGAATGTTAGTGTGTCGCTGTCAGTCTTCCACCACATGCCCAGAACCTTATCTGCTTCTATTACTTGTTCCACAGTCCGACCAGCTTTGCAAAATGAATTCATGGAGCCTGTTTCACCCAGAGCTCTTTCTACTTCCTCCGAGTTCGAAAGCCAATTTCGAATGTGAAAGTTTGCGTGCTTGTGTACCTCTCGTACTTCCATGGCCAGTTTGATTGCATCGTGAACTGAATCGACTCTGTCCAGCATGTCATCGACATAGTGCCTCTTCAATATCGACTTCGCAGCTCTTGGGAATTTATCTTCGTATTCCAACGCGTTCAAATTCTTCACGCTTTGGGCGAGTGACGGTGAACAGCAGGCGCCAAAGCTCATGACTTTAAGCAGATAGACTTCAGCTTGACGTTTAGCATCGCCGTCGCGCCATAAGAAACGCTGAGATTGTTGATCGGACTCTTCGATGGCAATTCTGTGGAACATTTCGCAGATGTCTCCACTAACAGCGATTTTCCCTACTCGGAAATTATAAAGGACTTCAACTAAAGACGTCATCATATCTGGACCCTTCTCAAGGCAACCGTTTAGGGATACACCATTAGACTCCGCTGCAGCATCCCATACTACTCTAACTTTGTTAGGTTTATTTGGATTCTTCACCGCAAATATTGGCAGGTACCATTTTCGTTTATAATCTTCATTGATTTCGGCTGATTAACTTTTGAATATATCCTTTGGCTTCCATTGATTGAATGTGCTTGCATACTTGAGCCTTGAGATCAACGTCCTTCTCCAATTTCCGTTCGAAACAGCAAAGTCTTCTGTAAGCCATTCCATAACTGTCTGGAAGAGCAGTGATGTTTTGCTTCCATAGAAGTTTGACGACGAAACGATCTCCATCCCGTTGTATACCTTTATTTTCTATCGGAGTTGTGCTTGTAATCGTATTGTTTGTTGTCTCTCTTTCTTGAGACTCGTTCTCAATCTTCATGTATTCGAGCATCAAGGTCTGAAGCGCAACGTCGTCATCGCATTCGCACACATGCAGCTGCGTGTGCACTTGTAGGGATTTTGAATTCTCTTTTGTTTCTTCTGAAATTTCTCCATACACGGTCCAGCCCAGACGCGTTTTAGTAGCAGCGGGTTCATTATTTTTTCCTTCTCGAAAACACAATGGCATCGCTAGGCTTCGGTTGTTCAAACCAATAATGATTCTCGGAACTACATCTTGATATGACTGTACAGGTAGTCCTTTCAGATGCTTAAATCTCTTGCAAAGTTCATCCATTTGTATTGTTTGAGCTGGTAAGTCTAGCTTTGCTACGGATCGAACACCACGTAATGAGAACCGTTTGTAATTGTTTCCCCGAGGAGCTACTGCTAGGTCAAGATTATGGGAATTCCGTTCAACTCTTACTGATCCATCGGTCCATCTTAGGCACAGGTCTGACTTCGGACCTTCCACTTGCAGGCTGGATAGAATATCTTCTTCGATTAACGTAGGTCCGGAACCATCGTCCAAGAATGCATAAACGTCCACCGAGGTGTTCTTTCCAAAGATTGTAATGGGCACAATTCGATAAAGCACCGTAGAGGTCTGCCGGTGGTGTACTGCGACAGTGGACGATGGTGAAGTCGATGCTTGTACTGGACGTGGTTTATGTAACATCGGATGGTGTTTGGCGCGACATCCGTCAACTTGACATTTAACCCGTTCGGGACAGTGGAACATTTCGTGCCTCTTCAGACAGGTTCGACACAACATGTGATTGTGAACAATGTTCCATTTCTCATTAATTGGTTTCCTTTTAAAAAACGTACATGCTGTTATGGGGTGTTCTTTACCACAAGCGAAGCAACCTAAACGTTATTTTTCTTCATTACTCTCATTTCCGTGAAACCCCACGCGATGCCATTTACGTTTTTCCAATTCTGAAGTTCCCGAGTTTGTGAGCGGTGTTGAAATTACCCTACTTGCAGCTTCAGCTAAGTTAAAAAGCCAGTCGCTTAAATGCTTTAGGTTGATGTCAACAATAGACCTTGAGAAAACTGACCATTCGAGTCGCATTTGAGTTGGCAGCTTGTCTAGCAGCTCTTGTATAAGAGAGGGATTGTTTAAATGTGATATGAGACCGGCTGCCTCCATAGTGGCTGCAATATTTTTTACTTCTAATGAAAAATGTATGAGTGTATCTAATTTATTTGAATTAACACCAGGAGCACTGCGAACCTTCGAAAGCAAGCCATTGATAATATGTTCTGGTCTTCCGAAGACCATTCGTAGTGTACCGATTACTTCGGGGACGAGTGATGGCAGCGTAAGCCGATTGCTCACATATTCTAATGCCTTGCCTTTTAAAGCGCGTTGCAGGCGAAGAAGGTTTTCATCTTCACTAAAGCCACATAAGCGTGTTGAATTTTCGTAGTTGCTAATAAAAAGAGGCCACTCTTCAGGTTTCCCAGTGAAAACAGGCAACTCCCTTGAAACTACCTGCCGTGAGTAGATTTGTTCAGCGCTCGGCGCAAATATATTTGACGATGGTGAGAATGATGAAACATTATTGTTATTGTTACTGCTTGTTTGTAGATTCTTACTTGTATCTGGCACAATATCGCACGTGCTTTCCCCCTTGCCAAGAATCCCACCGCTGTCAACTTCTTTTTGAAACCCACTTCGTACACCGCCATTCTGTAGCCCACCAATTTGTTCACATCTTGACTTTGTTGAGCCACACCCCGCTTTGTTTTCCACCTTGCCTTTAACCATGCCCTTAGCGCGATTTATTATGTACTCTTTTTGAACACCATCATTTTCCTTTGTGGAAGCATGAACCGCCACGCTTTCCGCCTTGCCCTTGCCCATGTCTATGCCCTTGATCTCATTTACCCACTGAAAACCCTTTCCCATTGCCTCACCTATTTCTCCCTCAGTATCAGAATCAGAGAAATTCTCCTCGCAAATAATTTCATATTTCTTTTTAAGATAAAGCATTTGCGCTTGTTTTTCTTCTTCTAAACGCATGAGCGCAATTTTTAGTTTTCGCCTCAATTCTAAGCCCTTACTTTTATTTGAATCATTATGAGAAGAATCATTTCTACCTACCTCGGTACCACCATTCTTACTTTCTTTGGCGTTGGATTTATCCGAATTAGATGAGTGCCCCTGTTCATTTTTATCTGTAGCACAGTTTCTGCACACCCAATCTTCATTTGCGATTTCACTCGTGACGTTGACACATACGAAGTGATACCACTTGTCACAGGAGTCGCACTGCACCATTTCCTCGTTATTTAGCTCTTTGCACAATGAGCAGTCCTGACCTGGAGATTCTGACGATGATTCTATTTGAGACGATTCCATTTCAGCCATATTTCGTTTCTTTGTCAAAGCTTTTTAAGAATGTTGAAAATGAAGACCAATTTTTTGTAGCACGTTTTATTTATAATTCGGAAGTGCTTAAAAAGCTATATAATACAGAAGAGAAATATGAAAATTCATTTTACATATATACTTATTCTAATTAATTTTATTACCTTTGGTCTCCTTTTGCTGCTTATCTGCTTCGAGGTTATAAATGCAATGAGCATGATTTTCAAAGAAAAGAAAGAAGAAAAAGGAAACCTGTTCGATTGCAATTTCGAAATTCGAATGAACGCGATCAGCAACCAAAGGAGACCAAAGGTAAGTTCGATTGCTATACATCTGTTTGTAACAGTTTACTATAAAAAAAAGTAGTTAAAATAAAAATATCGCTTATGATTGAGGTTCATATTTAGCACAATTGTGTAAGGAAATTATATCAATCTGCAAAGTCGCGCCAAGAACTTCCTTATAAGTAGATCAGTATTCATCATGACAAAAAATGATTCTATGATCTTTTTAATCAATAATTAATCGTTGATAATTCATAAATTGTTAAAGATACGAATAAAATAGTCATGAGTAATTTTATAGAAAACTAGCTGACCCTGCAGACTTCGTACCTACTGCCTCAATCGATAATCGATAACCCTTTTCCTCTATCGTTTGCATAGTTTTTTTGTTAATTCGTATGTATGGATCCGTCTTTTAACAAATAAGCGATATCAAAAAAACAAAACAAAATGGTAAGTATACGCCCCGTTGCCTGCTGTGCACGGATTTGTAAAACGCGAATCATTTCGGTTTCACTTCGCTCCTCATGTTGCTGTTGTGTAAACATTTCGAGTTCTTCGACCCTAATTGTTGCGCATAAAACACATTGACCATGATATTGTATGAAAAAAGGATTTTTTATGATTGCTCTTAGAGTTACCGTTATGGAGCAATACAGCAAAATAATTTTTTACATTAAAAATATCAGTGTTTCAAAAAAAAAATTACCAAAATCACGAATTCTCTATTTTCCCATTGTTTAAAATCCATTCAACATTTGACTTGGGATTTTCTTGCTCTTCTGGAGTTTTCCATTTTACCACTCATTTTACCACAACTAATGCATTTCATATGAAAGAGTGTTTTTGAGATTTTTGTTTGCCCATTTCTTTTTTTTTGCATTCCAAATTTTCCATTTTTCCAATTTTTTGTTTACTTTTTCTTGCTTTCCAGTTCCCCATCACAAATTTTCCACTTTCCCTTTGTAAACCAATGAGTTTTCCGAGTTTCTTTCGAAAACCCATTTTGAAATTTTCCAGTTTTCCATTTGAAAACCAATGCATCTTCAATTACATGCAATTTTCCCTTTGAAAACCAATGAGTTTTCCGAGTTTTTCATCAAGAACTTTCTATTTTTCCATTCGAAAACCCATTTTGAACCAAAAAATTCCAAGCAAAAAATATCTAATTTCCGACCTTTGTTTTTCCAGTTTTCCCACTCTTCCACGAGGTTTTTCCAATTTTTTTTTTCACAGAAATCATCACTGAATGTAACAGTATGAACCATGATATTTCACAAATATCTGTTGGGCCATTTCGGAGTCTATAAGAGACATACAAACAAACAAACAAACAAACAAACAAACAAACAAACAAACAAACAAACAAACAAACAAACAAACAAACAAACAAACAAACACACTTCCATGGTATCCGCCCATTTGCCCGAAAATAAACGCCCGAATCAGCATGCCCGAATGGACAATTGCCCGAATGGACAATTGCCCGAATCTACTTGCCCGAACGGCTTTACCCGAATCCACGTGCCCGAATCAACTTGCCCAAATGGTCATTTGCCCGAATGGTCATTTTGTTCCTCGTTGTACCAATACTCATATACTCGCTGTTTGCTAGCGTAGCCAGAGTCTTTCACTGCACATCGAGGTTGTACCAAAAATACAAAGAAGAAGGTCGAACTATAGAATATTTGAAAAACATTTCGCACAACATTTTGCTTTCTTGAGATTATTATGTAAAAATACAGAAGAAAAATACATTAAATTACAACAACAATAACCGTTCTATAATCATTTTCTTTCGGGCGTTATAACATTTGGGCATTTAGATTCGGGCAAAAAAATTCGGGTTTGTATTTTTCGGGTTTTTCACTTTCGGGCAAATGACCATTCGGGCGGGTGTTTTCGGGCGAATGACCGTGAATCCACTTCCATTTTCATATATATAGAGATAGAGATTGTATTTCCTATAAAAAAAACTCTCACGCAATTTTTGAATCAGATCAATAGTTTTCGATTTATATCATCGATTAAGCCAGACCAGATGGTCTTGCCACTATGATGCTGTCAAAGCCTTAAAAAATAATTATGATGACATTATGAAAATTTTCAAAAGTTTCAGCGAAAATGAGGTTGAGAAAGTTGATTTCCGGAATGAGGCACGAAATTTATTCAATAAAATGGCGAAACTCGAGACTGCAATTTTGGTTATCTTTTTGGGAAGAAGTTTTGGAGAGATTTCATGTAGTTAATAAATAATAAAGAGCCCTGGTTTAGACATTTAAAACAAAACTTACAACAAATAGTTGATTCGTTTTTACAGCAAAAACACACATTTCAATGCTGGTTACAGCATTAATGCATTATAATAATGCAGTTAATAGGCAGGCCCGTAGCCAGGATTTCGGTTCGGGGGGGGGGGGCTTGTTCAATTTCGAAGAAGTAATTCTTTATACAAAAATTTAAAAAAAATACATAATGTAAATGTTTTATTTTTGTTTGATTTTTTTTTTTTTTATTTAATTAAATAAATAGTTTGGATTTTTACAGCCTTGTCCTTTTTTTAGACATAATGTCGATCACTTCATCTGGAGTCACATCAATACCTGAGTGAACAGACAGCATTGCAAGTGCGCTTAGTCTTGGATGGCCCATAACGCTTCGGGATACTGTTTTTATCCTTTTCATCGTTGAAAAGGTTTTTTCAACGCTAGCTGTTGTAACTGGTAGTGTGGCCAAAATTGTAAGCAAGTAGCTTATGCTCCTGAAGTAGGTCTTGTCACATATATCTAGCAGTTTCAGAACATCGGAAGAGGGATCCATCGATGAAATTTTTTCGCTTTAACAGCTGACAAGGATATTGCGTTATCGAAGTAGAGTGTTAGATTTTCCATTTCATTTACTCGATTGGCGGCAGCAAAACCTGGAAGCAGAGCTTGAAACGATAGTAAAACGTCCTCGTTGACCATAAATCTGTCAGTAAGATTTTGTATAAGAGAATCTAGACAGGGAATAAGTATAGAAACTCTAAAATAGTCTTCTGGACATGATGTTTCTGGATTAGAGCGCGTTGTTTGTTTCAAAGAAAGCCTTGGAATTGTTATGCTGACTTCAAATAAATCCCTGGCAAGTTGTGATGCGGATTGAAAAGCGTCTGTGAAAAAGTCTCTGGCAGTTTCTCTTATGTTCTTAAGAGAACTTAAGACTTGTTTCGTGTGATTTATTACAGACACGAAATTTAAAGATTCATTTTGAAGGAAAATTAATAAGGGTAAGCGTTAAACTAAAAAGTGTTTCGCATACCATGAGGCTTACCAGAAAATCACTTCTTTGAATTGCTGCTAACAGAGTTGATGCTTTTGAAGACATTGCCCACGTCTTCGTGGATATTTCTTCAAGACTAATAGCAATACATTTGATAAGCTCTACAAATGAAAGAGTGCTGTCATGCCTTTCAATAATCCTTGTTTCACAAAGGCGCAAAAGTCGTTTTTTTCTGCTTTCAGGTGCGTATTTTTGGATGGCGATTTGGAAAGTCTTATTTGCATTTGAATAGTTTCGCGGAAAAAATTAGCTATTTCGCTTACTACACCAAGACAATTGCGAATCGAGGGTGTTGACATGGCATTAGACAGAGCCAGGTTTAGCCCCTCTAGCCCCCCCTCTGGCTACGTGTCTGTTAATAGGCAATCTGATTGTGAGAGTCTCAGCATTGTGTATAATCAGCTGATAGCAAATAGAAAGAAACAGTCGTAGAGAACAGTGGTGTGACATATAGCAAAAAATTCAAATTTTTAATGGATTTGCAAAACAAAAATATCGAAAACATAGATTTGGAAAGTGCACGTCATGTTATTGATTACTATCCAGATGACATAGACGAGCATTTAGTGAATGAGTGCACTCAATTGAAATCATACTTGCTCCAATCTAAGCCAGAGTCTTAGACCTCTTGCAGTGACATTTTTATGCTCATGTATGAAAATAAACTTATTGACGTGTTCCCTAACTGCTATACCATTTTAAAGATTTTTTTAACTTTGCCAATCACTAGCTGTGAAGCAGAACGCTCCTTCTCCAAGATGTCCTATGTAGAAAATAAATATAGGACAACAATTTCGAACCATCGACTAAATAATTTATCACTTCTTTCCATAAATTGTGATCTAACAAAAGACTTACAATGTGATGACCAAATAAAAGAATTTGCAGCACAATAATGCAGAAAGGTTGATTTATAAATTATAATTTATATAACATAACTGTCACACACATAACCTGTCATTTTTTTTTCCTAATTCATAGTAAATAAATAAAATTAGCTATTTTATTTATCACTATTTCGGTTTCTCTCTCACCCAAAGGTTGCCTGGAAGAGATTGCTACCACAGCAATAAGGTCGCCTTTTGTACAACTAATACTTGCGTAGATTTAAGTAATATTTATGTTTTTTTGTGCAATAAAGAATATATAATAATAATAAATTATTAAAGAAACAGTTTTTTGACATGGCTATTAGTTGAGTACTTAGACAGGCCCCTAAGTAGTTTCAGCCCAGGGCTCCACAAATTCTAGATCCGCCCCTGATTGCAGGACTATACCTCCTCTAAGGTCGGGACGAGATTTGTTCTTGAACAAACAACAAACTGCAGTTGCAAACAAAAGACAACATTTTTTTTTCAACTCATTTATTTCACTCAATCATATTAATTTTTATTTATGTTTATTTATTGAATATTTCATTCATAGAATTCTATTACATATTTCGTAAAGAACTTGCATTACAAAAAAGACCCACAAAACACATAACTTTAAATTTTTATTGAATACAAAAGAAACACTTAAACGAAATTCACTTAGATAAACCATAATTTTTAAAGATATATTTATGCAGTTGAATTTTTTTGTTTAAATTTTTATATGAATGTGAATTAGAAATATCGAAATTATTTTTAAAATATTATAATTTATCAATATTTTAATAATAATTATATTGATTTATTTATTAATACATATTTTTATTGAAAACAAATTAGACAGTGATAGTGTTTTCCTTACTGCCATTCAATTCTTAAAAGATTTTATAAACCGAACAAAAATTCCTCATACCCGGAACGCCCCAAGTGACAGTTGAATTGAAATGCATTACTTTTGGCAGTGATGGTAAATTTGATATTCTGAACGTGGACTTTGGTCCAAACTAAACACAAATTTTTTCTTAAAAGTTAATCAAGTCGAAGACCTAAAATTCTACTTTCGAGAATTCCTAAATATTTTTAATGGTTAAAAAATTCGATGATACCTCTTTTGAATTTGTCCTCCTTTTCCTTTAAACTGTTATATGTCTAATGTGTTATAATACTCAAGATTTCTTGTATAAAATATTTGAATGACTCATTACATACTTCCTCATAGTTTAGCGTTAATTCTGACGTTCTGTGATGCTCCTAGAAGCTAAATGAACGAATCGAATCAAACGAATGACTCGTTTGAATGATTCGTTTGAATGACTCGTTTGAATGACTCGTTTGAATGACTTGTTTGATTCGACTCGTGAGCAGAACGGAAAGACTGTTTGTCAGCAATTCGATTGAATGAGATAAAATTGTGGGGAAACTTATTTCATGACTAGAAAACCCATTTTAATGGATTTCTAATTTTTGGAATGTGATTGATGATTTCAAGGTTCCGGAAATCTAATTCTAGGATGAATATTGCATTCAATAGAAAATGGATGTCATTCCTACTTAAGCTGTCGATGGTTTGCCAGTCGACGGACCAGTTGGCGCGGATGTGCTCAAATTACTCGAAAAACTGCTACCACCATTCGGATTATTACTACTGGTCGACGATGTTGTTCCATTGGCTGTTGCTTGGGCAGCAGCAGCAGCAAATGTCTCGACTATCGATGACATGGGTCATAAATTGGTTGTCTGCACCAGACCACGCTCCAAATGGAAACAATCGAGAACCGAAGCGCCAACGGAACTGCGTCGTGTCACCATTGAATTGACAATTGTCCATTTATTCAGTCGAATGTCGTATTTCTCGACAGAATTCAGGGATGAGGAGCCATCGTTTCCTCCTAAGGCATAAAGGCAGCCATCAACGTCAACAACTTCATGGGTAGATCTGAAAAAGCCAAAATCGTTTAGTTTTGATGTCCATGAAATGTTCAAAACTGAATTTACCTTCTTGAGTGCATAGCTGCGATCGGTTCCCAAGCGTTTCGTCTCAAATTCAATCTCTCGCCACTGGCCATGCACATGGTTCCATCGTTACCACCGATACAATACAAATGTCCATCGAATGCCGCCACTCCGCAGCTACTCCTTCGCGAAGTCATATTCGGCACTGGGGTCCATCGCCCGATGCGCGGGTCAAACCGCTCCACACTCGATTGGTAGTTGGTCGAGTCGAAACCACCCAGCGAGTAGATGCAATTGTCCAAAACAGCCAGTCGACAATACCTCCTGCGAGTGCTCATGGCCGGACAAGAACTCCAAACTCCCGTCAACGGGTCATAGCGTTCCATGCTGCTCAAACAAGAAGCGCCATCATACCCACCGCATACGTAAATGAGTCCATCAAACGCGCAGATACCCAGGCATGATCGTTTCGTTCCCATGGGAGTGATGTTGTTCCATTTGTTCGTCAGTGGATTGTAGAACTCAGCCGTTGAAAGATCCGTAACGCCATCATAACCTCCCACCACATACAACAACTTATGCAGCGAAGTCACTCCCGAACGGGAACGTCTCCACAACATCGGAGCAATCGGAGTCCATGAATTCAATCGCGGATTGTACACCTCGCACTCGCTGTGAATGGCAAACAGACTTCCCCCACCAACAGCAAACACGTACGGCTTCATGCCATCCGGACGTCGCTCGTTTGTCCTCTGGCTGCTCATCAAACTCCGCTGTTCCGGCAACAAATGATACTTCATGGCCTCCAGCAGCAATTCCTTGCACTGAGGGTCTTCACGGATCAACGTCTCCGATTCGACGCATGTCATGAGGAAGTCTCGACCGACCAGTGGCAGTCGTACATGACTCATTAATTCAGCTACGTGCTTCTGTCTTTCCGGCAGGTCATGCTTGACCCAATTGAGCACGGCCAAGAAGACCTTCTCCTCGGAGCAGATATTCAATTGATTGTTCGATATTAAATCCCTGACCTAAAAAAAACCATAAATATCTGCCTTTTCCCCTTAAAAAAAAGTGGGTCAAGTGTGGTGGCTTACCTCATCGAACGGCAACAGAAGGAATTCCTCCGTTCCGACAACCTGTTGGAAATTCTGCAAGGCAAATTTATGCGAACGTGTGTGTAGCTCCTTGCACGAATGTGCATCTGAAATGAAAAAACAAGAATAAAGAGGGTTGAATATTCAGGACATGGGCTTAACCTCGATAGAATTCTTAAACTTGACTAATAAATGAGGGGGGAGCTTAGGATTGTATCCTTACGTTTCGAAATGTGGTTAAAGTGGGGGATATGCTATTGTGGCACGGAAATGGGGTCGAATCGTGTGCAGGTACTTGTATTTCCTTGCGAGATTACTTTTGCAGAGCAACATTTGACAATTGGAAAGGTTTTTATGTTTGTTCATAAAGGGTTTGTCGTTTGTGGGGATATGCATTGCATGGGGCTTTGTGGCGGATCATGCTTTACCTTGAGAAAGCAATAAGCTTTAAAAGCATCAGGATTTCCATTTTATTTTTATGCGAAGTTAAGTTAAGGCGATGCCTTTGACATAACAATCCTTTGTTAAGGTTAAGGTCGGGACTGAATGGATTGGTTTGATTGATTTCTATTTTGATGTGAATCGTTGTTTCCTGCAATTTCGGTCTGGTTCTTGGAACGTTAGGTCCCTTAACAGACCATCGTGCAGCAGAACAATTAGCGGACGCCCTTGACTGCTATAAAGCGGATATAACCGCCATCCAAGAAATGCGATACGACGACTCAGGAGGAAGGTCTTGAGTTTCAACTCAGTGAATGAGCGCATCACGACAATCCGCATCAAGGTTTAACTCTCCAACATAAGCCTCATCCGCGTTCACGTCCCCATAGATGTCAACCGACAAACATATTGATCACATTGCGATCCGAGGTACCAACATCGACTCGGACCACTACCTTGTTGTAGCCAAGATGGGAATCAAGTCCAACACGTGCAAATGCTAAGAGAAAATCCGACGTCAAACGGATACAAAATCAAGACATTGCTAGATTCTTTTCCGATCGTGTCTCCGAAAACCTCCTTCAAAGTCGTTTGATGCCAGCACATAATGAAGAGAACCAGTGGCAACACTGCCAAGCAGCTATCACAGATGCCGCTCTGAAGTGCTAGGGTTTAGACGGCCACCAAAATGAAACCCCTGTTTTAACGATGAGTGCCGGCGAACACATTCAGCTTAACAAGATGCATACAGAGCGGCTCGGTGCTGCAAGAATGACTCGAGCCGTTCGCGAGTTCTACGAGCAAAAAAAGATAGAGGAGCACAAACTTCTCAGAAATAAAAAAAGGGAGCATGAGAAGCGCGCGATCGAGGAAAAGAGGGATGTCACAACAGGAACGAGGTTCGAAAGTTTTATAAAAAGGTAAAATAAACCACCAGAGGTTTTACTCCCCGAACCGAAACTTCTAGAGACCATCATGGGAACATCGTAGTGGAACCACAGTCAGTGCTGAGGATATGGAAAGGCGACTTTTCCAAGCTGTATAAAGGCGATGACGAGCAAAATTCCACCAGGTATACAGAATCATTCAATTGGGGTGGACCAGACCAACAATTCCTCCCATTCGACATTGACGAATTGAAGACAGCGATATCTAAACTTAGGTCGAACAAATCCGCTGGAGCAGACGGGCTAGCCGCCGAACTGTACAAAGCAGCTAGATATGATTTGGTTAGCAGCATGCACCAGCTCATCTGAAAAATTTGGTCCGAGGCAAGCATGCCCGATGAATGGAACCTCAGCATCATAATGCCCGATTCTCAAGAAAGGAGAATCCCTGAACTGCACCAACTACAGACGTATAAGTCTCCTTATCATCACCTACAAGATCTTATCTGCCGTGCTGTGTGACCATTTGAAGCCTTTCCACAACAACCTGATAGGTCCTTATCAGTGTACCTTCACACCCGGAAAGACCACCATCAATTCACTCTACTGCAGATTTGGAGAAGACCTTTTCACTGATTTCAAGGCCACGTCTATAGAGACTAGAGCAATGTCTAGTTTTGGCATCCCAGAAAAACTCGTCCGTCTGTGTAAGATGACAATGGAAAACTCACGCTGTTCCATCATGGTCGGAAAAACCTAACGGATGCAGTTGATGTCAAAAAGGTTTTAGAAAATGCGATGCGCTTTCATGCGATTTCTTCAACATCATTCTTGTACCAGCGGTACAATCTTTCAAAAATCCGTCGAGCTACTAGGATACGCATACAACATTGACATAATTGGAAGAATATAGCGTGATGTCATTGGAACGTTAGTGAGCTTTGAGACAGAGGCTAGGAAGATGGGTCTAGCGGTTAACGAGGGTAAGACCAAGTTAATGCTGTCAACAAGAAAGGACAACCAATATCGACGTCTTAGAGCAAACGTCAGTATAGACAGTTTTAACTTCGAGGTAATTAAGGACTCCTCCTATCTAGGAACCGCTATAAACTCAGACAACAACACTAGCGCTGAAATCAAACGAAGAATCACTATTGCCAATCGCTGCATCTTTGGACTTAGAGGGCAATTGAGTAGTAAAGTCCTCTCTCGAGCAACTTAAGTGTCACTGTACAAAACCCTCATCACCCCGGTCCTAATGTATAATGCAGAGACATGGACCATGACAACTTCGGATTTAAACGCTTTGGACTGCTTCTTCGAGTGATTTTTGGTCCAGTCTGCATGAATGGAGAATGGAGACGAAGATTCAATCAAGAACTGTACGAGCTGTTCAGCGACACTGACCTAGCCAGAAAAGTTAAAGTCCAACGACTTAGATAGTTGGGGCATGTAGAGCGAATGGAAAATATTGCTCCGGCTTGTAGAGTCTTCGAATTCAGCAAGGAAGGACGCCACAGAAGAGGAAGAACGCGACTCAGTTGGAGCACACAGGTGGTAGGGGACCTGAAACTGGAGACAGCTAGGTAGATGGCGAGCTGGCTCAAGACGCTTGATGGATGAGGCCCTGGTCCGACTTAGACTGTAGTGCCACCATAAGAAAGTAGAAATAAGAAGAAGATTTCTTGAAACCTTGTTATAGTAAAATGAATAAGAAATTCATAAATGTTTCGTTAAGCTGAATAGCTGAATAAGCAACAAAAGCATATCATTCCTTAATTATTACATGAGGCAAAGTAACAATAGACATTCTGACACATTTAGCAGAAAATGCTATGTTTTTAAAGTTCTCAATTCCGCCTTACTATCTAATTAAGCTATTCAGCTTAAGGAGATTAGCTCTTTCAGCTTTGTAAGCGTGTAGCAATCTGATTACAGACACAAGTGTTGGTTCTGAGAATTCGATCTATGTGATGAAACACCGTAACTAAGGCATGTAAAGGTTGAAAGATTCCATCAACTTGTTCAAATTCCCTAAATTTAAATTTGTCTCAAATTATGACAAGAGACACAATTACCTACGTTTCTTGTAGCTTCCTGCCTCTGCTAGACATAGTTTAAGGAAATTAGGTTTAAGGCACATGCTCACTGTTTCTTTTCCTACCCCAAACAAACCCTCTAATCTCGCATTTTATTCTCATTTCGCAGCATAATTCCCTGATAAAGTTCATGACATACATTTCTTCTTAAGATTCCCAAAGCAGGTAGACTAGGTACTATTACCGTTCGTCGTTATAATTTTGCCAGGTAATTTGCTAAATGTGCTTTGAGTAAATTCCTACTTTCTCACTAATAGGATCAAACTCAGGAAAAAAATAGAAACAAAACCAGGAAAATGGGAAGCACACCAGAGAGTATTAACCTAGAAAACTATTTGTTTATTTTTACCAAAAAAAACCTACACACACTAATGTTTATAAAATAAAAGAAAACATCCCATTTGGCACACTAAGCTATCGCAAAGTCGTTTGCCAACTAAACGATGCAGACAAATCCTATAAGACTGTAACAAATTCGTTGTCCTCACAATCTCGGGTTGGCCTCAAACAAAAACTCAAATGGAACTGACAAACGAGTCCGTAAGTCAACTTTTTGTTCTTGCAAATGGAACCAGATCATCGAACTCGAACCCTACTTGTGAGCGAAACCGATGCCAAAATCCATGAAAATCAAGGCAAAATGATATCTCTCCATTCATCACTTCATCGCCACTTAATAGGGTGTACCGCTGCGGTGTATGTAGTTTCCCAAGACTTTTTTGACGGAGACAAAATTAAAGTAAGAATTGTGGGTAAATATACAAAAGTGGCGAGAAACTACTTCAACTAGGGTAAGTAGTAAATATATGAATCTCTTCCAACACAAAAATATAGAAATAGATAAAAATGATGAATGAATTCTTCTACCCCAATAAATAAATTGTGCAAGATTCATCATCCCTTCAGTCTTGTGAATAGTTCTTTGGCTCTTTTTTACCCTTCTTGGGGTTGACAGTCGTAAATACAGAAGGGGAGTTGGAAATACAAAAACGTGGAAAATAAACGATGAATGTTCTCGTATAGTTGGCCCTATTGTATTCGTTAAAAACGTAGAAAACTACCTTGCAGGCATGGTTGAGCACTGCGGTTTAATTCTATTGCTTGCATGACTTTAATACGCATATTTAACAGGGTGTTCCTGTATTCCAACTTTTTTTTTACATTCATTGAAGACAAAGTCATAAGGATAGGGGGAATGAGGGATAAAGCGACAGGGGGCAGGAAGTAGAGAGACATAGTGCGAGATGGATATAGTTTTTGACAGTTTTAGTAAAGAGAGAGGAATTTATGAAACACCCTTTGTTGCTTCAGGCAACCCCAAGTTCCCTTTTCTATGAATAAAACAAGACCCTATTTCTGGGTAAACAAAAACAAAAAACTCACCTGCAAAACTCCGTATGCCCAAACAATTGGAAGGGTGCAATTGCCTGAGTAAAAATTTGCAGCATGCCTCGCGGACCGATTGGATTTGCAGCAGACTCGATGCTGGCAGCAGTACTTGCACATTGTCCTCTGTTATTGTTATCTCACCAGTGTATGTGTAGTCAATTAGTTGTCTTAATGCGGTGACGTCAACATCATGTAGTGTCACATTACCCTGATTCCGTTCCAGCATATCATCTGAACACCGCACAATAAAGTAGCACCAAGAAGGAAGAGAAAAACAAAAAAGACAAAAAAATTGTTTTACTATGAAAACTAAAACACCCTCGAGCTATTCTTACCATTGAACATGGCATAAAAATACGGGCTAACTGACGCCAGTACAACTTTATGAGCATGTATGGTCTCTCCGCCAACTTCCAGAGTGACATCACAAAGCTGTGAAGGAGGAGAAGAAAAAAAAAAGCAAAGAATGTGAAATAAAAGTTAAGTGTACTTATCGGAATTTGTGGCACAGAAAAGGTAGGGATGAAGCTTAGGCATGTGTGAATTGTATTATAGTTTTTGCGGGGGATATATATGGCTTTGCCACTCATCCGGGACCTCCACCGTAGAAAAGGGTAAATTTTGAGTTCAACGTCACCGGATCGAAGCCCTGCAAGTGCGATATCAAGTATCTTGCCCAGGAATAAATTTGAAACATTATGAAACACAGAAAATTATATATTCTCATTATCCCGAAGATTACAGTGTTAAGGGGTTGAAAGATATACAGTGTCAGTGGTTTCAGTCAAGCGTAGGTGGTTTTGAAGCTTTAGTATAATTTAAAATGGCATAGAAGTGGAGAAGTTTGAAGGAACTCAGTTTTAATCTTCAATTACTACTCTGTAAGCAGGTCTAATGGGGAGATTAGAGGAGTTTAAGCTGAAATGCTTAAAAGTTTCAACACTTTTCTGAAAACTCTGAAAAGAGGGAAGTTTTGACTTTGACAATTATAACTTTTGCTGTTGTAGTCATCATTTGGGAGTTATAGACACATTTTTTAGTTTTGTCACTTTTTTAGTAAGTATACGCCGTAGTGAACGAAATTAGGAAACTATTCAATATTCTGTGATTTTCAAGCCAATTAGTGATCGCCTGGATGTAATCCGCATTAAGGCCACACTACAAAAAGAAAAAGAAATAAATAGAGTGGCAGGACAGCTCTTGAAGAGCCTAAGTGGCTTACTCTCATCAACAATTATCTGAGTGCGTGTGAAAAATTGAGGGGACCTACATATAATTTATCGCCGATTCCGAACGGCAAAGTAAAGACGCACTTTTTCATGACAGATTGATACCACTGGAAGTTTTGTCAGTTCTTCGCAAGAGGCAGTATCCGTGGAAGATGAAATAAAAACTTTATGGGCACAAGTAGGACTCGAACCCACTACGTTGTGCTTAGCAGCCAACGCACATAATCAAACCACTAGGCCACGGGCAGCTGCCACATTACAAAACATCAGTCTAATTTCTAATATGTGCACACGCCCCTACCGATGATGCTGAGGAGTTTAGCAAAGAGGATTTTTACGACCTCCTGGATAGAGCCTACGGAGCCTGTCCAAAGTACGACGTCGAAATCGTACTCGGAGACTTCAATGCAATAATCGGGAAGGAAGACATCTTTGGCGGATTAGCACAGCCTCCACGAAGTTACAATAGATAACGGCTTCCGATGAAACTTGCTGCAGCTCGTAATACGGTGAT
The DNA here is from genome assembly GCA_943590905.1 of Sphaerophoria taeniata. Lineage (NCBI taxonomy): Eukaryota > Metazoa > Arthropoda > Insecta > Diptera > Syrphidae > Sphaerophoria > Sphaerophoria taeniata. The sequence goes on from OX016540.1 coordinate 5,906,496, forward strand.
AAGTAGCGCTATGTTTCCAAGACGAAAGATCCACACGGAAACTTGGCGATCTCCGGATGGTCGTACCGCCAATTAAATCGACCATGTGCTAATCGGCACAAGGCATGCATCCAACATCTTGAACATACGCACTTTCCGAGGACCAAATGTCGTCTCTGACCGCTTCCTGGTTGTGGATGAGTTCAGAGCTCAATTATCAAATGACGAAAAACACGTGCGGCCCAAAGAGGAAGAAAGAAGTTCAACATCGGTTGCTTTAGCACCCCGAAGAATGCCAGAGACTACAGTGAGCGCCTGAGTGAGTGACTCTCCGCCTTCCCCCCAAATACTACAAATGTCAACACATTGTGGGAGCAATATCGCGAAATAATAAAAAATATAGCCGAGACCACCATAGGTTACCAGCCACCCCCGAAAAAGAACAAGTGGTATGATGATGAATGCACATTGTTGAAAACAGAGAGACGATGCTGTGACGGAAAACAAGAGCAGCACGAAAAGAGTACCGAACAAAAAGGAGAAATGAGAAAAAGACCCTGCGATGGAAGAAAAGAACATCCAGCCCCCAGCACAGAAGAAGTAGAAAGAGCCATCCAAAAGCTTAAAAAAATAACAAGTTCGCCGGGTCGGATGGCATGCCTGCGGAACTCTTTAAATATGGAGGAGGTGTGGGGCTCCATATGCCCCATCTACAAAAAGGCGATCCTCTGTCAGCAAAAATTACCGAGGCTTATCCCTACTTAAGTTGCATACAAAATCCTATCCAAAGTACTGTGTGAGCGTCTAAAACCGTTCTGCAACACAATAATCGGCACGCACCAGTGTGGCCTTAGGCCAGGCAGAAAAACAATAAAGCAAATATCCACACTGAGGCAAATCCTGGAAAAGTCCAACGAAATTCAGTTTTCATCGACTTCAAAGCTGCTTATGATAGCATCCACCTTCAAGAGCTTATGATGGCGATTCGGGATCCCCAAAAAACTGATCCAGTTGTGCCGCATGACGATAACAATATGCAGTGCAGTGTGCAAATGGGTAGCAGCTCATCCGAGTTGTTTCAAAAATGCGGTGTGTTTAGACAAGGAGAAGTGCTGTCATTTGATTTCTTCAACATAGTCCTGGAGTAGATAGTACGTAAGGCAGGTGTGAGCACGCAAACACTATCTTCAACTAATTCACCCAGCTCCTGGGCTATGCGGACGACAGAGATATCATCGGTCGATCCAAGAGAGCTTTGCTTCACAGCGATTGAAGAACAGGTGAAACTCGATGGTCGGTCTTGAGGTGACTGAAGACAAAACAATGTAACTTCTTTCCAAAGTCTAGGACAAAACGTGACTGTTGGTAACAGCAATTTCGAGGTAATTAAGGACTTCACCTACCTTGGAACAAACATCGATCTCACAAACGACACTTTAGTGGAGATCCGACGAAGATTTACCCTAGCGAACCGCTACTACTTTAGTTTGGCATCACAACAGGGTTCAAAACTTCTCACTCGAAAGACAAAGTGTCTGCAATCCAAAACTTTGATTTTACCATTCCTACTCTACGGCACCGAGTGTTGGACGATAAGTAAAAAAGGGCAAGTGATACTGGGCACTTTCGAAAGAAAAATTCTTAGACGGATTTTCGGTCCCGTGAGCGACGATGGCGAAAGGAGAAGAAGGTTCAATCGCGAACAGTACGAGCTGTTCCAAAATGTTGATGTAGTCCGAAAAGCCAATAAAAGACGACCACATTGGCTCGAACACATTGAGTGAATCGACGACAACGCTCCAGCCAAGAAAGTCTTCTCAACGCATCCCCCAAGTTCGAGACGACAAGGAAGACCGAACCTACGGTACAAGGACCAAGTGACTGCGGATGCCAGAGCGTTTGGTTTTGGCGACTGGAGAAGGACCGCTTCCAATGGAAGACATCAGTATCTTAGGTTGAGATCCTTCATTGATTATAGGAGCCGGTTAAAGCAGAGTAAGCTGTTGTAGTCATCAATTGAGAGTTACGAACACATTTTTCACTGTTGTCACTTTTAGTAAGTATACGCCGTAGTGAACCAACTTTTAAACTGCCGAAATATCATTAAAGACTACAAAAAATAACCCTTTTCCTTTCACGTGATTAATTAAAAGCAACATTTAAGAAAATACCAACCCCGGAAGTTGGGTGCAAGCCCATTGGGAGTTTAATTTTTGCTTTTAATTAAACAGAAAGTTTTTTGTTGTGGTTATGGTTTGCTAGCTAGCCCCACATCAAGCAAAATTAAAAAAAAACTTTTTCAAACTCTTTTGCAACCAAAGCTCCTTTCGTGTTTCAATTAAAGTGGCTTCGTTATTTTCATTCAGAGTTTCCTGAGCATATCGGTCCTTGACTCTTTCAACCACTGAATACACGAGAGAGAAAAAAAGGAACAAACGCATAGGAGTAGTCTGGTTCCTCATTGGGAATCGGGAAGAATGAATAATTATGCAAGAAAAATAATGATCCGTCACTCTCGCATCTGTTAAGTTAATGACATCTTGAGTGCAAACCCATGTTCTTCAATCCTCTTGGCTGAGCTAAATGCATTAAATAAAAAACCACTGCACTTGGAACCTCCGACATTGTCTCCGTCATGTCTGGGTTTTTTCTTCCTTCGAAATGTAAAGATTCATTTTCACACTTTTCCATTTCAAAGCTGTTTTAAAGCACCCAGTTAGCGCTGACACTTTGTCTCATTTTTCTTCATCGAACACAACATGCCTTTGGGTATAATGAATCAGCAATGTTTTCTGTCTGGAAGGTGCTGAAAAAAGAGACAGGATCAATAAGTATCACCAAGTCCTTGTGTACACAAGTAATTGGTTGCATGGAAATGATGGATTCAATCATATTAAAAAGGAACCTTTCACAGGTTGTGGACGAAGATAATAACACGTCTCGTCCTTTTGTCTAATAAAAAAAAAAAAACACAAGACAAGCTGTAAAACTCATGTCTGGTGGCTTACCAAAAGGATTGTTGCAAAAATCTAAAAAAAACAGTCTGTTCATCTACGAGTCATTGTTGTCCCGTGACAAACATGTTCATTCTTTGTTTTTTTTTTTGTGTATGTGGAACGTGCAACAGACTCCATAGATTTTTATCTCCACGGTGGTTGTACAGATACATGTTCGTCAGACCAACACCCAAAGGATTCAATGGAAGGCATTTTAAGCCCTACAAGGACTTAGCCATGTGTTTACACCGACTGGCTGGTATGACGGCCTGTCCATGAACATTTTGCATTTTAATTTTGCAAAAAAATCCTAATAATAAACAGAAATGACTTGAGAGCAAGTATTTGTAACTTGAGCTCATAAGCAGTCAGGATGAAGGACGATTGCAAAAGAATGAAGCCAAAGTGCATTGTAAACAGTAGTTGAGGCACAAGTTGGCAATGTTTGAACTTCTTTTCCTCTATTTATGACTGTCAGCAACAACGAGGATGTCAAATGATATGTGGAAGACAGGAGGACACATGTAAATGTGAAAATTAACTCTGTCATAATTTAGGGGAAATATCGATTGTTTTGGGGGAGCAAAAGACACCTTGTCTACGCACGCGGTAACAATTAAGAATTATCGATTGAATTCTACAAATTATTTTCGGCAGTTTCAAGGACATGCCAGACACACACATAGGATTATATTTTCGTGCCTAGCTACCAACGGAAAAAAAGGTCAATCCACTTGGAATCAATTAACTCAAAGTTGTCACGGAAGGTTTTTGGTTAATTCAGAAATAACTCTACAGAGAAAGCGTGGTGTGAGAAAAACGAGAATGGTTTAAATGGGCAATTAATAAAAATATTGCTGCCTAGTTGATTCAAGGACTTTTCCGTTTGGAACAGAATGAGTGTGTAGTATTTGGGTGGCGAACTTTGAATTTTTCCTGGGGGATGAAAAACTGCGATATCTACTACGGCGACTGCTACGCTGCAGAGAACGACAACAGGCTTAGGCAGCATGTCCTTAGCTCCAGAGCTGTCAACGAGTGCCTCACGACAATGCGCGTCAAGGTTAAATTCGGCAACGTTAGCCTATTATGCGCTCACGCCTCCACAGATGAGAAAGATGACAAGACCAAAGACGAGTTCTACGAGCTGCTCAACAAGACATACGAGCAATGCCGGAAAACAGAATCTGTACGAAAAAACCTCTGATAACGGATTGAGGCTTATCTATATTGCAGCGGGGTGAAAAATAGTAGTAGCAAGTACGCGATTCCCACATCTCAACATCCACAAGGGGACATGGAGGTTTCCCGACCAATCGAACGTCAACCAGATTGATCATATTGCGATCGACGGAAGACACTCTTCAAGCATTATTGATGTCCGAACCTTCCGAGGCACCAACATCGACTCGGAGCATTACCTCGTTTTAGCGAAGGTACTGCAGCGGATATCTCGCCCAAAGCCAAAAACAGGAAGTGCTAGAAAACTGTATGACGTTGGACGGCTACAATTGCAAGAGATCGAGATCGAGATCCTTTTCCGATCGAGTGTCAAGTAACCTCATGAAAACTCCGCTACAGCCAGCATCGAGTATTGAGAACCAGTGGCAGAATTGCCAGAAATCTTTTAGGGATGATGCCTGTGATGTGCTGGGTTTCTCGCGACCACCACAACGAGCTGGTTTGATGAAGAATGCAGGCAGGTACATTCAGCCAAGCAAGAAGCATATAAAGCAGCGCTGCATAGGAGGACAAGGTCAGCTCGTGAACTATACGAACAGAAGAACACAAGCTTTCAGAAAAAAAGGAGAGCATAAAAAGCGTTCGAACGAGAATGTTGAGAGACTAAAAAACAGGAATGGAGTTCGGAAGTTTTACCAAGAGGTAAAATGAATGACAAGGTTACCAAGCACGATCTGAAGCCTGTAAAGAACAACAGGGGAATATCGTAGTAGAGTCACAGTCAATGCTGAGGATATGGAAGGACCACTTCTGCAGACTGTACAACGGCGATGACCCATCAAATTCCGCTGTCAGGCAGAATGAACCATTCAATGAAGACGACGCACGCCAGCCAAGATTTCCGTCTTCCCGAACTAAGCTTAAAAACAACAAAGTCGAGGGAGCTGACGGCATCACTGCCGAACCCTTCAAAGCAGCCGACGATGTCTTGGTAAGGAGCATGCACCAACTGATCTGCAGAATCTGGTCAGACGAGAGCATGCCCGATGAATGGATTTTCACATAAAACTCTAAACTGCACTAACTATAGAGGCATCAGCCTTCTAAGCATCGCCTATAAGATCTTTTCTGCAGTACTATATGTACACGCCTGGAGCCGCTTGTCAACAAACTGATAGGTCCATATCAGTGTGGCTTTAGACAAGGAAAGTCCACCATCGATCAAATATTCAAATTACGGCAGATCCTGGAAAACTCTTTTTATCGATTTTAAGTCCGCGTATGACAGCATCTATAGAGAATAACTGCATAAACCCATGTCCAGTTTTGGCATCCCTACAAAACTCATTCGTCTGAACAGGATGACAATGGAGAACTCACACTGCTCCATTAAAGTCGCTAACAACCTCACCGACGACGCCTTCGATGTCATAAAAGGCTTTAAACAAGGTTATGCGAATTCTGTAACATCATACTGTAAGGAATAGTTCAGAACTCCCGCGTCAACATTAGAGGCACTAAGAAGTCTGTGCAACTACTCGCGTACGCTGATGACATTGATATCATTGTGAGAACGGAACGTGATGTCAACAGTGCTCTTGCGAGTATACAGACAGAGGCTGATAAAATGGGTTTAGCAGTCAACGAGGGCAAAAAAAAGTATATGCTGTCATCAAGAAAGGACACTCAACACCGACGTCTTGGACAAAACGTCACGATAGACGTTCGAGGTAGTTAGGGACTTTGTATACCTTAGCTCCGCTATCAACACGGACAATGACATCAGCGCCGAGATCAAAAGGGGAATAACTCTTGCTAATTGCTGTTTCTTCGGGCTAAGAAAGAAATTGAGTAGTATAGCCCTCTTCCGAACAACTAAGGTGACGCTCTATAAGACCCTCATCATCCCCGTCCTGCTATATGGTGCAGAAGCATGGACCCTGTCAAAAGCGGATGAGAGCACCGTAGGCTGGTTCGAGAGAAAAGTTCTACAGAAGATCTATCGTCCTGTTTGCATAAATGGTGAATGGAGGAGAAGATTTAACCACGAAACGTACGGGCTGTACAGCGATACTGACCTAGCTAAAAGAGTGAAGGTCCAAGGACTCAGGTGGCTTGGTGATGTGGAGAGGATGGACACCAATGCTCCGGCCCGTAAAGTCTTCGCATTCACCTCACGGGGACGACGTAGTAGATGAAGACCAAGGCTCAGGTGGCGCGCGCAAGTTGAAGACGACCTCAACCAACTCGGAGTGCGTAACTGGAGACAGCTAGCTAGGTTCCGAGCTGGCTGGAGAGGTTTGTTGGTTGAGGCCCAACTTCACCCCGGAATGTAGCGCCAGCTTAAGTAAGCTAGTAAATAAAGATGTGGTGTCACTGACTGTGGCAGTCTAAGATTGTACATGGATCGAACAATCCCCATTAGAGTTCAGCTTTTAAGTGGTTCCCTCAACCGTATCGTACTTTGAGTTCGGTTGAACAAAAACCACCACTCTTGTTCATTTAAAAGTGCTTTATAAATTTTATTCTGAATTTGATAATCCTTCCAGACAACATCAAATACAATTCCACTTCAATTAGCATTCATATCCTTTTCCTAACACTCTCATGCAGGCATTATATTTCCCACCACTACGTGACCAGCATGCCATTGTGCTCACATATTCCCTCAAATTGTACACGTTCGTTCCAACGAATACGAAACAAAAAACAAAAAAAAGTTAAAAAAAACTCACCTGTGCATTATTTCGCATTTGATTGATGGCCGAAAAGGATGCAATACAGTGTCCAGGATTCTGGTGATGTGCTTGCGGCAGTACTTCCTCATTTGGTCCCGGTGGGCTTAAATCGCTCGGTGTTTGTGTTGAATTGTTGCTAGTCGTGGTTACATCTTCATTGTTGCCACTACCATTTTCGGTGGTTCTATTGACAAACGAAAAAAAAGAACAAACATCAAATTCATGCAAAAAATTGTCGTTTGATGTATTGGAAAAGTACACAAAAATCGAATCACCCAATCCGCCCTCAAGGGTATCATTTTTCTACCGAGTTTTGGTTCTAAACAAAAAATTGATCAAAAGACCGACAAATTTATCCATGCGAATGGACAAAGTGGTCACCCTGAAACCATCATCCGAATGACATCAAATAGAAAACACATAATTTCCTCAAGAGGGGGACATACTAAAATTCCTTTATCTTTTATTGAAGGAGACCTAATGTGAGCTTTTATAGTTTCGAAGTTCGTAAAAAATCGAGATTTTGGAAATCGTAAAAAAGAAATTCAACATTATCCTTGCAGCAAGAGTGCCTTTTCTTTTGGTAGAAGGCTTTAACTAGAACTTTAACAAAAATTCAGTGTTTTTGTATTGATTTTCCGTCAACAAAGGACTTCCAGGGTTGTAGATAAATTTTACGTTTTGTCGTTGTTCATTGGTTCGGGGTTTGACATGACATCATTCTACCGAAAAATAACCGAAGCCCGACATATGGAAGACCAACAAAAAAGGACTCACACACTTGTCAACGAAAATAAACGTTGAAATAGCGACAAATAATAATCAGAAAATCGATTGAATTTGGGGGAAGAGAAGTTTGCTTTTGGTGCCCTTTTGTGTTTCATGACTTTTTTTTTGTTCGTGTTCGTTTGTCGACTCCTCCTAAAATGTTTATGTTGTGGATCGATTTGATTGCGGAAACAGGAATCACCAAAGAATTCCTTAAAAGTTGTAAAAATATTCTGAAGGAAGAAGTCACAAGTTTAACGTATATAAAACGGGAATAACGATTTGATGTTTATGTTCGCGACAAGCAGGAGACTTGTTCTCAATTTTCATTACGACATGCTTCAAGGATCAAAGGGAATATGAAGTTCCCAAATTTCTTTAATGGACACAAAGCAGGGAAAATATTAAATTTGTGTCGTCGTCATTCAAAATCCAGGACACAACAATTTCCATAAAGAAAAACATTCGTCCATAAATAAAGAGTGAGAGGGGGACGTTGTTTGTGTTGGGGTTTCGGTTTGTTTTGTGCTAACAAAATGAGCCATTAGAAAGAACATTATGAAAACAAAAATGACATTGAAAACATAGAAACAAAGTATAACAAAACGTAACGTAAGGCTAAAACAATGTAAAGAAACGAATGTTGAAGGACCCTTAATTCGCATTTCATTTTGACATTTGGAATTGTAGACAGAAACACATGCTCAATGATGGTGGAGATTAAAAATGACATTTTATTTACATAAATAGAAACAACATGGCAAATATTTGGCATTCTTTTGGACAAGAAGAGGATTTATGTTCTTTTCGGAAAAACAAAACACGTAAAGTTTGTTTTTGGAAATTAGGATGGGAATGTGGGTGACGGATGATCTCGAGTTATAAAAGTATTCATTCAACAGTTTTAGGGTTAAGAAGTTTTTATTTCATTGATAAGTGGAAAAAAACACGAAGAAATACCTACAGTCAGTCGTTCGTAATTTTTGAGTCGAAAGTTTATTTTATTTAAAAACTGGAATTGCAGCGTTATAAGAACACTGAACGGACAATTCGACGCCTATCTAATAAAGATCCGGACCTCTTTAACGGCAAGGGATAACATAGTGCTCAAAAACGCTACACTTAACCTAATGACTCTGACTCTGACAATAACAAACAAAAACAAAAAAATGGGACTAAGAACCTGATGAAGGAGAAGTGGTGGGCCATGTGCCGCCCCCAGACCTCTAATTCAGTGGCAAAAACGTCCAAGAGAACTAGGCAGGATGATACACTTTCGCCCACGAAGAGCTTACCCCTGCAAAAAAGAAAAAAAGACCTTAGCTATGGAAGAGACGTTGGAGAAGAGCTAATTCGCCATTGCGGATTTCGGAAATCCCTCAAGAAAAGTCTTTGAGGACCAATGGCAATTAATGGAATTAATAGCAGACCACCAGCACTCTTTGGGAACCTCAGAACCATCAATGGGTTCAAAGAACTGACGTGCGAGTACGACAATACTCTCGCATTCCTGCAGGACTTCGTTAAGAGAACGACATCTGCCTGGCCCAACGCTAATTTCCGCTTAATCGGATCGAAAGAAATCAGTCACTTCATCAAACCCAAAGCCAAAATGATGCTAAAAGATCCACGATACCTCGAGATCGTATAGAGAGATATCTGCAATCTCTAAATACGGAACAGCTAATATATAAGTCAAGTGGAAAGTAATAGAGATGGGAGAAAGATGGAAGGTACAGAGATGGTGGTGCAACTCAGCCACAAATCTATACCTCTTTTGTGGAGAATTGGTTTCACAGTACGTATCGGTTTAAACCGATGCAAACTGCGGCTTATAACCAATAAGAAAACCAAGTAAGTAAGGCAGGGCGGGTTTTTAAACCAATATGAACAAGATATTGATACAAATTAATCTTCATCATAGTAAAGCCGTCAGCTCCAATCTTATCTACATCTTGGGACGTAGACAAATGGACATTGCCCTGATTCAAGAACCCTGGATTTCAGGTGGCAGAATTAGAGGACTTCATTCATCGGATTTTATAGTATACAAAGCCACACAATTAGCAAATAGTTATTTCAGATCTTGTATTTTAGCCAGGAAGAAGTTGAATCTCTTTCTTTGAGCAAATTACAGTGATCTTGGCCAGTGTGCTGTTAAACTTGAAAGGGAGGGACTCCCACCACTGATCCTGGCATTGTGCTATATGCCGCATGACGGACAAGAAGGGCCTCCCGCCAACATCACAAGCCAGTTGTGGAAAAAGCCGCTTCTGAGAGATGGGACGTGGTACTCGGATGTGATACGAACATCAACAGCAGAGGTGAGTGTCTTTTAGAATTTATACTAGATCATAATCTTTTAGTAGCAAATAGGGGCAACGAACATACTTTTGTTACTAAAAATAGGAAAGAATGCTTGACGCTACCCTAATCAACAACTCAAGCACAAAAGCAAGAGACCAATAGAATGTTCTCAAAGAAGAATCATTCTCGGACTATAAACTCATAGGCTTCTTGATACAAAATAAAGTGAAAACTCCAAAACCCGTTTGAGAATTTAAGGAAAACAAACTGGAATGTATTCTGCAGGGAAGTAGAACAGAGAATTCAAAACCCGGACACACTTTTATTTCAAGAACGTTCCGACATCGATATTGCGTCAGCAAAAACTTAGAGTTATTCTGAATCACGTCTTAGAAAAAAGCTGTCCCATCAAACATGAAATAGGCAACATAAGAAAAGAAACTAGAAGACTTTTCAATGTCGCAAAAAAAAACCAGAAAAGAAACTGACTGGGAACTTTATAAGACCAGTCAACGTATGTATAAGGTCAAAACGCAGCGAGCAAAACGTTACTCATGGAGGGTCTTCTGCAATGAAATAGACAGCACAAAAGAATCTCCCAGACTTAGAAAAATCAGTCACTCTAAGTTCTCAAAAAACCTACAGACAACTGGACTGGAAGACTACTGTAGTGTCTTCCAAGCGGAGGTCTTGGCAGTGACAACAGCTGCTAAACAGGTATCAATGATGGCGATACCAAGGCTTGATGGCGATACCAAAGCTTGAAACATCATGCTGCCGCAAATAGCTTAAGGTTCTTGGCGCACAGCAAAACATTATTTAGACTCTGCTGGGTCCCAGGCCACAGCGATATACCAGGCAAGAGAAAGCCGATGAATTAGCAGGATTAGGATCAACGCTTGACGTAAGCCAAGCTCAGCTTGTTAGCACCCCTACCTGTTATTTAAAGCAGGAAATCTCAAAAAGAATAACTGTTAAGGCCGATGAAAGGTGGAACCATCTTGAAACATGCGGCACTACAAAAAAAAATCTGGCCCTGTTAACCAACCAACAAAGAACGGAAAGCATTATGCAATTACACAGGAGATCACTTTGATCTCTTGTAAGCATAATAACCGAACATAATCTGTTAGGATGTCATAAGAAAAAGATGAGAATCAGTTTAGATGATCTATGTAGAGGATGCGGTGACGAGGAGGTGCAGGACTCCGGGTACTAACATTCTGAACTTCATCAATACCTCTAAATAGCTTGATTGCCTGAAAACATAGGTTTTTATTAGCTTGAGTAACAATACTCACGGGTATCACAATGGATCTGTATTGATTTAAGTGTGCCTTAACGACATCAACTGTCAGACTTTAACCTTACTTAACCTAACCTAAAACGTTATAAGAGTCGCTTTATACTTTATTCCTCAAAACTGATATTCGAAATTTCCGTCAGTTTAGTTGAAAAAATAAATAATCAACTGTCATGAATTTCCGGAAACAACTGTTTGTAATGTCATGTTTGATCAAAATTGGAGGTGAGCGAAAAAAGAGGAGCAAAATTAGATATGGATCTACTCTTTTTCTACATATACCTCTATCTATGACATCGCCCTAACAAATGAACCAATTCAGATGCTTAAAATCAATTTCAACATCCTCAAAAGAATCCATTTTCCATAGACCCATTGAAGCCAAAGGTATGAACATAAATTTATTTTTGACAGCTTGGCCCAACAGTGTGTCCATCACATGTTGGACTTTAATAAATTTTAAATTGATTTGTTGAATAATTCAGTTATCAAATTGATTCCTCAACTGAAAAAAGCCAATTTTCCCTTTCAACAAGATAAAGATATAAAAATAAATATAGACAAGTTGGATACATCTATGAGTTCATTCTTGATGCAAAACTTACATGTTTGGTTTGACAGGTAGAAACATTTTGACACTTTGGGAAATTGGTCTGTGTGTTCCCTTTGAATAAATTACTATAAATGCAGCATGGATTTGTGTGAATTGTTGAATTTAATGCCACTGGCAGGGATTATTCCATTTTCTATTTTTTGTTAAAGTTGTTTTTTTCTGAAAAGACAAAAAAGAAAAAAATGTTGTTAAAATGGAAAATCCAGATCACACAAATTTGTTTCATATTGCCACTTGACATTTCCATCTATCACTCCATTCCTCAATTACAACCTTGAACCAAAAGACACTTTCAAAAATGTTCAGTTCATCCCATTTCACTAAAAAATTGTGTTTCCCAAACTATTTTCCATAAACCCATAAACAAAACGAGGTTAAGTTATGTTCTCTGTTCGAAGGTGGTTTGACAGTATTTCACATTGCCCTGGAGGCAAATTTGAAGGAGTATATTTTTCTTTTATAGTTGTGTTCTTGGTTCACGAAACGACAAGAACGTGACACCAAGGAGGATATAGTTATAGTGCCAAAGAATGAATGAATTTTGAATGAGTTCTCAACATCTTATGTTTTTGAAAGCTTTTTAAGTACTGCAGGACAGTTTAGTTGCCATTAAGCCGTTTCGTTGGGACGAAAGAAAATTTAAGAACATAATATTTCAATTCATTAAAATTATTACTGCGCTTATATAAGAACCATCAAGGGGAATATTATGTAGATGGGTCTTTTTGGCGAGAACGTGTATTAATTAGCTAAGAGACATCTAAGAAGACATCGCGAAAGACGAAGATGCGGAACACCAAGCTGTCTAAACGTTCTTCTTCGATAATGTTCTAATCTGATTGAGCTGTTGCACGTAAATAAAGTACAGTGGGTACGCGTTCTGTAAATTGAATGTTTTGTTATGCTTAGTTTTCGAAGGCTGGGGTTGGGGTATAATCCTCAGAATCCAGGGTCTATCTGAGGAAAGCTCAGTAAAATTCAGTTTTTGAAGAAAACACCGAACTCTTCCAATTAGTTTTTTTTCTTTATTTAGCTAATTTTCTTTCCAATTTTTCGTGTTATTAATACTAGGATAAGTTAGTTGAGTACATCAGTGTTCAGGCGGAGAAAGCCTAAAGCAACAGCCTCATGGTGAGGGGGAGTGTCGGAAGGATATAAAATAGCCGCTGCCTCAAAGTGAGGGAGATTTTAGGAAGGAGATAAAAGTAAAATATATAATTTAGACAAAACTAGAAACAATCTTAATTGTCCTTAGCACCATAACTAGTAGCGGTGGGAGAACTTCTACTTATATTATGGGATAAAGTTGCTCGTTTCTCCTACCAAATTTGACTCCTATTTGCCATCTTTGACTCCTATTAGCCATCTTTGTCTCCTATTTGCCATCTTTTCCACAAAAACTACCAGTGAATTATAATAATAATAATAATAATAGAGTGGCGCCGAAGCTCTTGAAGAGCCAAGGCTTAAGTGGCTTACTCTCATCAACAATTCTCTGGGTGCGTAAGAAAAATTAAGGGGACCTACAATTTAACGCAGATTCCGAACAGCAAAGTTGAGAAGCACTTTTTCATGACAAATTGATACTCTTGGAAGTTTTGACAGTTCTTCGCAAGAGGCAGTGCCCGTGAAAGATGAAATAAAAACTATGGGCACGAGTAGGACTCGAACCCACGACGTTCTGCTTAGCAGCCAACGCAACGCACATAACCACTTAGCCACGGACACTACACCAGTGAACTATATAAAAAAAAAAAAATTATAAAAATACGATAGTAATATGTGATTGTCTTGGTAGATGTTATCTGCATGTAATTTTCGAAGTTATCGTCTGGGTGGTACGGCTTCTAGCTGTTTCATAGTTTGGATGCACGGAGTCTTATTTCTGCGATTTTTGGTGGTTGAAGAGACTTGATCGGGGTAGAAGGACGCTTCATTTAAGTTTGGTGCAAGACCTCGCCTTTAAGAATGTCCTTAAAAATTTCGTAAAAGCATGTTTCCATTGAATTTTTATTTTATGTCAAAACCAATTGATGCGGGTTATACAATTTCAATCTTCTTGTTACTAAACAAAAAGAGTGTTTTTTCTTTCAAGAAAAACTAGTTCTCTACTACTTGGACTTTTCAGGGAAATTTTATTTAGAAAAAAAAAAATATCTGAAATTTTTGAAGGATTCGCAAATAGTTTCAGCAAATCTTCTTACGATTCTCCGGTGTTCTGGATAAAAATTCTTTTCAATATTTACGTGGCTGTCCACAAGATTTGTTTAACAACATCTCAGTAGAGACTGACGACATTATTAACATCCTTTCTCTCCTAAAAAAAGATCCTTTAAGTGGTCCAGATGGTAATTCACACGTTGTTTAAAAAAGTGTCTGTGTCAGAACCTCCCCTCTGTAATATCTTCGAATTGTCTTTGAAATCAGGGAAATTTCCATCAATTTTGAAAAGCGCTAATAGCGCTAGTCTATAAAAAGGGAGATAAGGCCAATATCGCCAATTATAGACCAATATCTAAGCTTTCCTGCATTCAAGGTCTTTATATGTTATATGTGGCAGTTTGGCATTTCATTGGAGGAACATCGATCTGTCACCAACAGCATGGTTTCATGCAGAAACGTTCTGCTGTCACAAATCCTCTTTTTATTATAAAGCAATGTGTTAACACTTTGGAATGTGCTCAGGAAATCGATTGTGTCTATACAGATATTTCGAAAGCTTTCCACCAACTCCTCACGCCATCATAAAATTCAAACTTAATTCATATAGGTTCCCTCAATTTTCCATCACTTGGATATCCTCATATCTCGAGAAAAGGTCTTATCAAGTTTAATTCAGGTATTTTATCTCTTAGTCATTTTTTGCCAGTTGGGGAGTTCCACAGGGTAGCCATCTAGGACCTCTACTTTTTAATTTATCTATAAGCGATGCTCCGTTATGTGTATGTAATAGAAAAACTCTCATCTTCGCAGATGATATGAAAATTTATAAATACTTCTCTTCTTATAACGATCACATTTTTCTACAAGAGAAGAGAAAGCATTAATAGTTTTGCATTGTGGTGTGAGAAAAGCAGTTTAAATCTAAATCCAATAAAACGTCAAAAAATGACCTTTTCAAGTAAGCGTGCACCGTCTTCATATGACTATGGAAACATTGTGAATAAAGCCATTTCAATGCTTGGATTTATAAAGCGTTGGTCAAAGGAGTTCCACGATCCAAACATCACCCGCGCTCTATATGATTGCTATGTTCGTCCTCACTCTTAAGTGGCTCTAAGACTTACGCTCCGCAGGTTTGGTCA
Organism: Sphaerophoria taeniata; assembly: GCA_943590905.1. Classification (NCBI taxonomy): domain Eukaryota; kingdom Metazoa; phylum Arthropoda; class Insecta; order Diptera; family Syrphidae; genus Sphaerophoria; species Sphaerophoria taeniata. Next base: position 5,921,687 of record OX016540.1, read on the forward strand.
CTTCATTTCGATATTCATATGTATTGGGAGGCTAGAATCTGTTCAGCAAAATTTTACTCGTAATGCCCTCAAAGATATTATATGGAGTGATCTTTTGAATGTCCCCTCTTATGAGGACAGTTTATTAACTCTCCATATGGAAACATTGTCAAATAGACGAAACAACAATGACAACCGGAACTACTTGGCTTATATCTTTCAGCCATCTGGGTGGCGGTTATAATCTTCGCAGAAAGGACAACGTACAAGAACCAAAACATCGTACCAGTTTTGAGCCATATGAGTTGAGTAGGCCTTCAAACTGCAACTCAGACTTATTTGATTTAAATCTATGAGCCGGTGGTATAACAGAATCTACTATGTTGGCAAACTATTGGTCGTAAGACTGTGCTTGCTATAAGCTGTCTTCGACCAATTCTGATACTGCAAAAAAAAAACATAGCATATTTAGTGAAGTCAATTTAAGGATACCAGACGTTCGCTTTTGTTTGCCGTTTTTTTACTAATCACCTGGCAACCCTGTCAACCGTCACATCCTGCCATGAACAACTCTACTAACAAAATGTCAATTTATACTTGATGTTGGGGAGAGGGAGAAACATACAACATACAACAACCAACTTAACTAAATTTGTCTCTAATTCCCTTCGTACCTTACAGAAAGGTTATGACGTTGACGTTATCACCACCGACTTCAGCAAAGCGTTCGATAAAATCTCCCATAAAATTATCAACCTTAAACTCAAAGCCTTCGGGTTTCCTCCTGCGTTTATCTCGTGGGTTAGTTCCTATTTAGAAAACCTTATACTGGCATAAGGTTGTTTTCAGATTCTCCTTATCTGAACCTATCTCTGCCACTTCAGGCGTCCCGCAGGTTAGTCATCTCGGCCCTTTGCTTTTCGTTCTGTCTATCAATGATATCGTGGATATAATTCATAGTTCTGACTTTTCCATCTATGCTGATGATATGAAGATATTTAAAACTATTGCCTCTTTACCCGATTCCCATTCTCTTCAAATAGATTTAAACTTATTTCATACCTGGTGCACTAAAATTTTTTTGGAGCTTAACATCAATAAATGTCAATCCATGCATTTCTCCCGCAAACGTTCTTCCCAATCCCTTAGGACCTACTATTTCGGTGATCTTTCCATCCCGATTGTTTCCTCCATCCGTGTTTTAGGGATTATTTGTGAGAAGGAGCTTAATTTTCATTCGCATATCGATAACATCATTAACTAGGCCAATTCATCCCTTGGTTTTGTAAAACGATGGTCCAAGGAATTTCCTAATCCTTATGTTACCAAAGCGCTCTATATGACTTATGTGAGGCCAATCTTAGAATACGCAAGTCAAGTCTGGTCTCCATATCAAATTACATACTCCCGTAGAATCGAAGCAGTACAGCGTCGCTTCACCCGTTTTGCCTTACGCGGTCTCCCCTGGTCTGATCAATACTTCCTACCTCCCTGCGAAGAACGGCTTATGATTATCGACCTTCATAAACTAACTCAACGACGCGCTATTGCGGACATAATTTTTATCTACCAATTGATTACCGGTAGAATCGATTGTCTAGCACTGCTGGAAATGATTCAAATCAACACCAACCCACGTAACCTACGATCAGTTTCACTCTTCAATCTTCCTCTTCACCGCACCAACTATGGCCACTATGAACCCATCTCTAGAATGCTACGTTTATGTAACAGTGTCCATTTTGTTTTTGATTTCAACTTAAGTGTTTCTTCCCTTCGTAGATCTCTTACTCTTAACAACATTTCCTTCCCATAATTTTTTTGTTTATTTTTCTCAATCCCTCTAGTTTTTAAGTTAGTATAAGTTTAGAATGTTTAAGTTTTAATTTTAAGACTTAGTTTTAGTTTGGCTTGTATTAAGCTTCATAATAATAATAATAATAATAATAATAATAATATTGATACTTAAATGAATCGTTGAATGCTTTCACTTTTTCGATTTTGACTGGTTTCAACAAAAACTCGTGTTTTTCATACAGGATTTTCGGTAATCTCCTCGAAGTTATATCTTGTTAAAATATTGCAGATTTCTATAAATAAGCCACAACTCGTCCAATGGAAACAGCTATATTGAGTTATTTTGGCACATCATTGGCAAAACACAACCACGAACCACACAAATATGGCCAAACATCCCCTCACACTCAATGACCTAAAATGGCAAAAACTAAACCATCATATCAAAGTTCTAATGTTTCATCAACGAAATTGCAATAATTTATTATATGGCGAACAAAAACTAGCATTTATCTCCTCTGATAGCAATTACAAACAAAAAATAGTTCAGCTGACATCACAACTTGTGGCCTACGTTCGCTGCAGCTCATTTCCCTGCCGCTCGAGTGGCGTTCTCATAATCCAATCCAATCAACATCGTATAATATGGAGTATGTTACAAATTAACCAAAAGCAAAAGTAGTGACAGAGGTGGCACTCAATATGTGTTGTACCATTTCGCATGCCTCACCAAATCCAACAGAAAAATTTAGTACAGTTGTAATGCAACATTACCACAAACTAAAGTACAAATTCTCACGTTAACCGAATACGAAATCCAAAGCCACAATCGGGTAACCTTCAAGTTGGTTCTTAGTTTTCACCTGACACTGGTGCTGGCTGGCGCTGGAGATGGAGGTCTATTTATAGGTAGAGTTGACTTATTGATTCGACTTGACTTGGTATTTGCTAAGCTACCTGTCTTTCGTTGCTTTGTTTTCTGTTGAAATCGCTAAAGACCGCACCTCTTCCTTGAAAATATATTGCCACCATAATTTGTGATCGGATATCAGTTTTGTGACAGCAGTTTTCATCTGACATCCGGCAGTTTTTCTTGCCACACTAACGGATAGGAGACATTCACGCTTGAAGTGATGGCTGTTGCTGTAATTTGATGCAAATTGAGATTCAATTGAATTGGAAAATTATTGAAACTTTGTCAAGTGGAAAATCAACAAGGCAGCCTCTTTCTTCACGGCCATTTGCATTTATTTCTTAATCGCTTTTTAAACGTTTTATTTTTTTAGTATTCAATTCCTCCAAGTCGTAAAATCATAAAGTGTCCTTCTTCATTAAAAAAGTATTTGCTTTAATTTAAAAGTCTCATTCCTATTCTCCGAGGTTTTACAGCTCTGATCTAATTAACCTTGATCTTGGAAGACCCTTAACCTTTCCCTCAATCTTTCCAAAACAAATTAAAAAGAAGTCTGTCAATCAAAATAGAAAAAAAGTGCCCACCTCGCATCACAACGCTCTAACCGTTAACCCCAATCAAAGGTTGACATCATCTTGCCTCATCTTATCTTCTTCTATTCCAAATTAATTAAACACCACAGATCACACTCTGTACGAAACGCATGCCTCGAAGCTCAGACTTATAAATATCACAATGCTCACACAGCACTCGCCCTAGATCTCTTATTCGAGTCAATTTGCAAAATATTATTAACCACGCATTTTATGTCCATCATATCAATTGCTTCTCGTCACAATATGACACAAGCTCATCACCAGCCATCAGCAGAAATTGATTCTAAGGACGCCCACTCTGCCACGCATTTAACGTCATCATGATGATCACAATCACAATTGCGACGAGAGCCAGAGTAGAGAAGATTAACCATCATCATCGGGAACCTCAGTAATTAACAATTAACTGAAGTTTTCCATTGCCAGCTGTAGGCTGTTTGCTCGTAATTTTATGGCTAAGTCTTCTCTCATGATATTTTATGCGATTTGTCGTTGCGGGCGGCGCGGCGGCGACAGCCCTGAAGGAGGAAAAGTTGTTTGCGGCAAACTCAATAAATCTGGCAATTTCGTTTAATTAATTGATTTTATTACCCAAAACACCAACGCCACATATATTAAGGTAGTGTTCCGTCCTTTTCCCCTATTGATTCGATTCTTGGTTGAATGGAAAGAAAGGTGCACCATTCGTAATCAACGAAACATAATGTAAGACTTCGGGCTTGAAGAACACTTACACGTGCCTCGAATTTTGTACGATTTTGAAATTACTTTAAGGGGTCTCATGGGAAAACGTAAAGGGACACCCTTTTTTAATTAATTAATTTATATAAATTAATTACAGTGGGATTTGAAGAAATTTTTTTGTAAAAACGGGGTTCTACCAATATGTCAAATTGAAGGTTTAGCAACAAAGCTGCATGGTGTTAGGTTGTTAGCTTCATAATTCACAAAAAAAAAATCAAATCGCCAGATCCTTCTCTGATCGTGTGTCAAGTAACCTCTTAAGAAGTGCTATGCTGGCAACATCAAGTATCGAAGACCAGTGGCAACATTGCCAAAAAACAGTTATAAATACCGCCTCTAATGTGCTAGGTTTCACACAGCCACCAAAACGAAACCCCTGGTTTGACGAAGAATTCAGGCAGGCCAATGCAGCTAAGCAGAAGGCATACAGAGCTGCACTGCATAGAAGGACAAGAGCTGCTCGTGAGGTCTACGAACAAAGGAGGCGAACGGAAGCCCGGCTTTTCAAAAGAAAACAAGTAGGATGAGAAGCGTCAGATCGAGGATGTTCAGAGAGCCAACAGCAGGAATGAAGTTCGGAGATTTTATCGGAAGGTTAAACAGCTAGCTCCAGGTCATCGAACAAGAACCGATGCCTGCAGAGATAAACAAGGGAACATCAGAGTAGAATTACAGTAAATACTGTATAACGGCAACGACGAACAAAATACCGCCGTCAGGAAGGGCTTTTCATCCGACACAATGATAGCCAACAATTCCGTAGAAGAAGTGAAAACGACAATATCACGGCTGAAATCCAATAAAGCCGCTGGAGCAGATGGTCCAGCTGCCAAGCTGTTTAAAGCAGCAGGCGACGACGATCTAGATAGGAGCATGCACCAAATCATCTGTAAGATATGGTCGGAAGAATGCAGGCCCGATGAATGGAACCTCAGAATTGTTTGCCCGATCCTGAAGAAGGGCGATCTTCTAAACTGCGCCATCTACAGAGGAATCAGCCTACTTAACATAGCTTGCAAGATTATCTCTGCCGTAGTATCTGAAACCTCTCGTCAACTATCTGATTGGTCCTTATCAATGTGGCTTCAGACTTCAGACCAGGAGAGTCAACCATCGACCAAATTTTCACTTTGCGGCATATCCTGGAAAAAAACCTATGAACTCAAAATTGATATCCACCACCTTTTCATCGATTTTAAGGCCGCGTATGACAGCATCTACAGAGACGAACTGTACAAAGCTATGTCTAGTTTTGGCATCCCTGCCAAGCTCGTTCGCTTATGCAAAATGACGACGGAGAACTCAAGCTGCGCCATCAAGATTGGTACTGAGCTTACGGAACCTTTCCATGTCAAAAAAGGATTCAGATATAAGACGATGCACTGTCATGCGATTTCCTTAACATCATTCTTGAGAAGGTAGTGCTAGACACCATCGTCAACACCAGAGGCACTATCTTCCGAAAGTCTGTTCAACTTCTCGTGTAAGCCGATGATATTGATATAATGGGAAGAACACAGCCAGCATGATATCAATGGAGCCTTTGTGAGAATTGAGACAGAAGCGGCAAAAATGGGTTTTTAGCGGTAAATGACGGAAAAACGAAGTATAGGCTGTCGTCGAGGAAGGACACCCAACACTGACGGCTTTGACAAAACGTCACAATAGACGCATACAACTTCGAGGAAGTAGAGGAGTTTGTCTACCTAGGCTTCGCTATAAACACGGGAAACAACACCAGCGCAGCGCCGAGATCAAACGAAGAATAACTGTTGCTAATCGCTGTTTCCTTGGGCTAAGAAAGCATTTGAGTGGAAAAGCCCTCTCTCGAGCAACTAAGGTAAAACTGTATAACACCCTCATCATCCCAGTCCTGCTGTATGGTGCAGAAGCATGGACCTTGACAAAATCGGATGAATGTGTCTTAGGCTATTTCGAGAGGAAAGTTCATCGGGTCATCTTTGGCGCCGTTTGCATTGATGGGGAATGGAGAAGAAAATTTAACAGCGAACTTTACGAGTTGTACAACGACACGGAACTAGGCAGAAGGGTCAAGGTCCAGAGCCTCAGCTGACTCTGTAATTAGGAGCGGACAACCATCGACACAATTCCCAAGGGACGTAGAAGGAGAGGAAGACCGCAACTCAGGTGGCGCACACAAGTGGAAGAGGACATCAATCAACATGGAGTGCAAAACTGAAGACAGCTAGCTAGAGACCGAGCTGGCTGGCGGAGACTGTTGATTGAGGCCCAAATCCACAACGGACTGTAGCGCCACCTTAAGTAAGTAAGTAGCCCTAACTACCTTTCTACAATAAGCCCGGTCATAAAGATCTGTTTCCAGTGCTCCGTCAAGACTTTTGAAACAACCTTTATCCCACTATCTGCAGAAAGCGATACCAAAAACCTTTTTTTTGTTCTATTTATAGATTGAATACCCTGATGTTCTGTTTTCAAACCCAAAAATATCAAAAATTGAATATTTCCCAAAGACTTCAAACATACACACAGACAATTGAACTCTAAAAAGGTTTATGATCCTACGATTGAATTTAAATCGCCCTAATAAACATGTTTACAGCTTACTTACGATCCAAGAAAGGTTTTTATTTTCTGGACTTGGACTGAACTCATGAGTTTAATTTTATTACGTTTGGTGGATTATCCTTGTGTTTTTCTTGAGTACATTAAACCTTGTCCCGCACAAAATAACAAACTTCACATAGTATGGCTCTTACACACTGGGGCGCTGTACAAAAGGCACGTCAGCCCGGTGCTATATGGCTCCTCCTAAACCTATACACAATAAATATCCTGGAGGATTCTTGTTCTTTTCTTCATAAAATATTCAATGGATAACAAAGTTTCTTATAGGAACGTTTTTCTTGTTCTTGAATGGAGTAGGTACAAAGTACTTGGTATTATGTAGCCAGAGTAGTGTAGGAGAGAGAAGCCCTTAAGTTTTTTTCCTTGCTTAAGAGGATATCAATACATTTTTCTTCTTTTGTGAGGTTAAACAAAAGTTTCCCAGGGAGGAAAACAAGAAAAAAGACCCTTGGAGGTTATGACATCGGCATACACCGTTTACTTAAGGTTTCCTTCTTTTACAAATTTTATTAAGATCAAATGTTTGCTCAAATTGAGTTTTGCTTAAGTTGTTAACAAGGACAATACCTTCTCGTTGTGTCAACGCCCAGTTTTGCCTTTTCAACATCTGCACTTAGACACATTAATTCTATAATTGCTTTAATTGTCTGGACTGGCAAGGTGCTTTACGCCCAAAATTTACAGTTCATTCGCCCATAATCACATTCAACACAGTCCTTTTGGCATTCTGCCAAAATACTACTTGATACAAGTCACAACAAACGAATCCTTTTCTCTATCCTTTTTTTTCTGGTGTGTTTTGCTGGGGAGCGTATTGGATTCCCGCTTTTTAAAATCCCGTTTTTCAAGAATCCCGAAAAAAAAGTTTTAAAATCCCGTCTTCTAAAATACCGCTTTTGTTAAATCCCGAGTTTTAAAATCCCGTTTAGTCAAAATTCCGACCTGCTATAATACCGCTTTTTAAAATCCCGGTAATCCCGTTTAATCCCGCCAACCGGTATTCAAAAGATTTAAAATAAGACTAAAAGAAATGCATGAAATTGTTCTCTTGGATTAAATTAAAACTGCTTTTAATTACTTTTACAAAATCTAGCGTTAACAGACGCTGCTTATGGATTTCCTGTTATAATTAAGCTATGTTGCAGCAACAAATGGTTGTGCATCACCACATGCATTACCTATGTACCTAGAGATATCTTAATATTTAGTATTGTGCAAGTTTTGTTATATTATATCTTTGATTCTTGGAATGAATACACTACTTTCTTTTATGTTTTCTTTGTTATAATAATCTATGCTATTAAAAAAAGGCATGTGTTTTAACTTCATTTATTTTGCCGTTTTCACAATCAAAAGCAGTTGCTTTGTTTTGAAAAATCGCGCGATTTATTATCCCGTTTTTACAGTCAAAAGCAGTTGCTTTGTTTTGAAAAATCGCGCGATTTTTCAAAAAAAAGCAACTGCTTTTGATTGTAAAAACGGGATAATAAAAAACGGGATTTTGAAAAGCGGGATAATAAGAAACGGCATTACATAATACGGGATTACAAGAAATCGGGAGTATAAAAATCGGGATTTTAACAAGCGGGATTATAAAATCGGGATTTTGAAAATCAGGATTATAAAAATCGGGATATCGTACCCAACCCGTTTTGCTGACCTAAATAATAATTTAAGCTTGAACCACACCCAATACAACTTTTGCACAAAAGAACATCCATATGGATGGTTGACTTTCAATGTGGTGTATGTCGCCGCTATGGTGTACAAGGACGCGACATCGGTCGGACGATAATAATTAAGTTGACTTGTTGCTTAAAGTCCTTGTTGATGAGTTTAACTAACCTCAAATTAATGCAATATACAAACTCTTTTGTTGCTCGAAATAAAGTGTTATGCATGAATGTTGCGATATTCATCCTTTGGGCGGGTCAAATTGATGGCATTCGAGGGCTTTCTTTTTTTTGAGTTTAAGGAACTTAAAAGTGGTTCATCAAGGATTATGAAAACAATGCAGATGCTCAGCCTCTAGGAAGGCAATTTATAAAGGACAAAATGTTAAGTTTTTGGCCGATTGCCAATTTTCTTTTCTCAAGTACCTACTAGTACTGAAGGATATTCATAATCGAAATATCTAGTTCCAGGTCGATTAAGAATCTCGGTATTTGAACTTTTGTTTGCATTCGGAGATTTAAAAAATGAATTTCTTTTGTCGCATAATTGAGGTGTCATGTCGTGTGATCTTCTTGTTTTCAAAGAGGATGTCATCAAAACGTGACAATATTATCTCTGGAATTATAAACGACAAAATGGCGTGAAATTTCGTATTTTGGAGAAGAAACAATTTCAGGAAAATTGAGAAAAAATAATTTCCTAGATTGTAGAAGGAAGGAAACGAGGGACTTAAAAGCCCTAAAAGAAATAATAAACGTGCACGAAAATTCAAAAGAGGTTGTATCAAGTAGGTAAGGAGAACCTTCCGCAGTCACAAGTGTGAGACAAATTTTATGACAGTTCATTTGTTAAATTTTTTCCAATTCTTTAAAAGGTGTAGCTTCAAAAAGCATAGAATAGACCGTAAAAATTCATCTCTGATGCTGCTAGCATAAAACTCTCTAATGCAAATGTAAAGGAGAATGAAATGAGTTTGTTTTATGAGAGGAGTGAGTTTTACCTTCCATTCGTGAAGTTTAATATTGTAACATTGCTAAGATTAAACTATCCCTCTTCGTTTTTATGGACTATTAACTTAAGGGAGTGATGTCTATCTACGAAGGTCTTAAGAAATGTCTATATATGACAAGAAAAGTCGAGAGCTAATCCTTTAATCTTCTTGCTGACATTCTTAAATGGAGTAATGAAAGGTCGTCTGTAATATTATCGTTTTGATATTTTTATTTTTTTATTTTACACTATCAGAATTAATGGAAGAGAGCTTATAGCAAGCACAGTCTTACGACCAACGGTTTACCAACATAGTAGACTCTGTTATGCCACCGAGATTATAACCGCCAGTCCGCCACCGATGGCTGAAAGACATAGGCCAAGTAGTTCCGGTGCATCTGTTACACCAGTGATGACTTCACTTCGTGGTTTCAAGTTCAAGTTGATAGTGCTGGCATTTGAAACATGTCAAACTTAACTGTCATCTGAAGTGTCATAATATTAGTTAAATGCATGAACGATTTACGGTAATAGATCGCTTAGCTATCAAACAACGCGTTAAAACTGTTAAAACTTACTACAAAAGTGTTAGTTCGAACGTAGCCACTTTTCACGCATTACTCGATGATTATGGTCGTCATAATCCATGGATTACGCCAGCAATAGGTAAAATTGTGAAAAGATTCGAAGAGAGTGGAAGCGTTACTGACGTCAAAAGGTCTGTGCACAAGTTTTGCTGATGATCCAAATTTTTCGATTTCACGGAGCGTTCGCAGAAATTGAAGGCATGCTTCGTACCAATTTTTTGTTTTTGGCGGCGATTGAACATTTTTACTTCGACGATATGTGGTTCCAACAATACGGTGCAACAAGCCAAATAACACGACCAATTATGGCTGTATTGCGGAAGAAGTTTCCTGGTTGCGTAATTTCATGTTTTGGCGACGTCGATTGGCCACCAAGATCATGCCATTCGACACCGTCAGATTTTTTTCTGTGAGGCTACGCAAAAGACCGTGTGTAGGCGAATAGTCCTCGAACTCTATACTTTACTCAAGTTTGGACCGATACCGCCCGATGAGTGCGAAGAAGTGGTATAAAATTACATCGGAATCGCATGCTGCGAAAACTCCTGAGGCGGCCATTTGAATGATACCTTATAATGAAATAAAGTTTCATTGAAAATGTATCGTTGTTTAGCATTACATTGGAAACCGAAAAATGAATGACCCTTTATCTCATACTTCATCTTTGTCTTTCTAAGAAGCCGATGCACTAACTCCGCTCTTTAGCTCTTTTAGTAACAAAGCTTGGTCAACTTCCATTTTTTTTTCAATTCTTCTGATTTTTTTGTCTACTACTTTCATGTCGAAAATTCCTTGAGTCACCAAATCGTTCTATGCACAAAAAGCATTTCCAAGTACTTAAGCGGTTTCATATTTCAAGCACTCCAATTTTAATCCTCTTGCAAAAATGGCTCCTTGTTTGTTTTCTTCGTTCTTTCTTTATCCTTTTTCCTAAGCTTTAAAGTGACGACACTTCTTCCTTATCACTCTTGCCAAATTGCTAACATATCCATTTCTATTTTCAACATCATTAATCATTGTCACAAATCATTAGCTTTAAGGCAGTTGTAGAACTGATATATGATACATCTCCATCGCAAAATACCTGACTATATGAACACAACCACAAGGACAAACAATTTTTCAAAAAAAGACAAGTCTCTTCGTTCGACATGAGCAATCGCTTATTTTACCTTTTCGTTGTTTCCCACTTACCGCAAGTCATTCTAAGCACTTTCATTCCACAGAAAGTGGCTTTTATACGACAATAAAACCATAATTACACACTGTCACGACAGCACTGCACAATCAGAGATGAGGAGGTAGTTTTACATTTTACCTTTTTGTTCGACTAGAGTATAGACATTTTGTATATTTTACTTCTTTTTATGTTTCACTTCACAAGACGAAAATTGAAAGTGCGCAGAGCACAAGGACACTGGCTTTAAAAACAAAAAGTGAATTGTTCATTTGAAGGTACTGGTGATGTGAAAAGTTACTTTTTCTTATTTTTTCAATTTCAAACAATGAAAATCTTAAACTTGAATGCAAAATCCAAAGAATGGCACGTCCAACAGAAGAAACGAGTATAAGCCAACAAACAATTAAGACATAATTTGTGGATGCTAAATTGGGTTGAGGACGACAACGACAATGACGATGACGATAACGGCAAATTGCAAACACAAAAGATGAGCAAAATTGACTTTTCCACTTGCTTTTCGTGTTATAGTTAATTAAGTTTTAATTTTTGTGTCTTGCTGCCATCACCGACATCTGACAACAAGATAATAATGGACGACAGCATTGTGTATTTTTGGTAATGATCCGATCGATTTTTGTTTTAATAAAATTTATGACACAAGCAGATGTAAATTTAAGCAAGATGACAGTTTGGATATTTACAGTTTCCAGTCCATTTTAAATGGAACGATTCGAATTCCAAAAGAAACCCCCATCGATTCATTATTTTCACATAATTTCCGTTTTGCATGCAAAGTCCTTCTCAGTCTCTGTCTGTGCAGCCATAATTCAAAACAACACGGAAACAGGTCAATTAGCTGTTCAGTATGAAGCCAAACGAAACGGCCAATGTGTAGTCCGTGCATGTACTCTCACTTCGAATTCCAAAAGAGTAAACCACCCCCAGGTGTGTAAAGACACACTTAATAATATTTCCCCCGCTGTGAAGGCACACAAGACATTTTCGAAACCACAAGGCAGCTAGGAAAAAAAAGGAAAACTGTTGAAAACCCAACCGTGTACTTATGGTGTCACATTAATTTTGAGTTACTGCATCGAAAAATATTCCAAGCACATCTCCATATCTCCTCCTGCCCTGGGGTTTGTTTTCGTTCGTTTCATGCTCAGGTGGTGAATAGTATAACTTTCCGGGGAGGTTGTGCCTTACTCCATTTCCTGAGGGTGGAAGAATGTTGGCCGCGTTCAGCGTTGCATGATAAAATTTTGTTTGTACAATATTATTAATTTTTTTCTGTTCCCGTGAAGAGGGAGAGCACAAGAATCATTAATCACAACAACGAGACGATGCCTGTTCCTGAATAGGCCTTTTTGATTACAATTGGAAAATGTTTGTTGGTCACAAAATAACATGGTTGTAATGGTTTTTGGATCATTAAGGGTACAAAAGAGCGCGACTCTGCCTCAAATTTGATAAACTAAAGCTGGGACTGAATTTGACGTTAAAAATGAGAATTATGTTTTTTAAGACCAAAAAAGCGAAAAATTCATTATTCTTGATTGGAACTGGAGAAGACGGAAACAGGGGTTGAAGGTTTTTGGGCAGTAAAAATGTGTCATGCAGCATATTCTACGAACCCTAACATTTGGACTAGAACATAAGCTACATCAGCCAACTTAAAAGCGTTTCTCTTGGCTTTCCTAAGAAATGCCTTAAATTCATGCATGAATTCAAGCAAACTTTTCCTTTCACTGCAAAAATTCAACTCGACCGAGTGTAAAAATTACAAATCTCTAAGCAAACACAAACTTTATTAAATTGTTTAAATTTTTCACTGATTAAGCAGCCCATCCAAATCCCAGGATAATTCCTTCGTCTAAAAACGCAAACTTTATCCTTAAAGTCATAAAAGGTTCCAAATAACTTCACCCTCAGCTTTCAAAAATAATTTGGCTCGAATTTCCCGAAACCCATTTCATCCCGATAGACAAAATATCGCAAAGATCCACTTTGTAGTCCCAACCATCATCCCCTAATAAGACCCACACGCATATTTATACAAACACACATAATCATCAGCATCACGTTTTTCGTGCATTTAAATTTCACACATCAATAAATCCATCTCCATCCCCAAAATAAGACGCAATGGCGGGCGGATTGAATTACGAGACGATAGAGTCTGACACTGGTATGGATCCGTCAATATAAGCAAAACGAACCCTCATCCCTCGTCTTTTTTTCCTCTTTCTCAATCTTGGAATCCATTTGAAGTTGTAATCTCAGACGACAATAGTGGTGGTGGCGGCGCGGCGCCAGACAAAATGTCTTATCTATGTCAAAAGGAGTATATTGGTACATTTATGTGGATGGATGGGGGCGGGCTGCTGCTATTGCCAGACATTTCTAATTCTAATTCCGATTCTCTACAAAGCTGTCGTTGTTTCATCCCCCTGCTGATGGCTGCTTGATTGGTAAATGGAACGTTGGAGTGTTTCTTTTGTGTCTCAGAAATGACATAATTGCCGCGTCAACACTTCTTCGTTGTTTTCGTTGGATTTGGTTTTGTTTCAGTTGATTGAGAAATCGAGGGAAAAAGTTACCCATACGCCGTAGTGAACGTCGTCTGCTTTTATTGCAGTATTGTCGATTTTTCGTGTTTATTTCTACTTCTTTCATATAAAGATCATTAAGTTTTGTAGTTGAAACCCACTTCTTCAGTGCGACAGTCTGTCTGTAGGCTTGCTGCAAAAGAAAATCGCTAATTCTGTCGTGCCGAAATTCAGTTCGAGTACGTTCTTTGCTTTGGTTTCGGGTCATTGTCCCTAACAGCATAGAGAAACAAGATCGTGTGTGCTGTGCTCCACGCTTCGTAGCGTTTTGTTTTTTTTTTTCAGTCGCAATTTGCAAAATCAAATGTCGTGGGCTGATAAAAGCAACAAAAACGCCAAAAAAAAGAAACATGTCATTCCACATAGATTAAACACTATTAGCTGACCAATGCACGGATGAACTTCCGGTCGGTGAACTCTCTATTTTCTGTCATTGTGTTTTTTTTTAGCAACATGGTGGTAGCTTGGCGTGTCGTGTGTTGCTTTGGCTTGAAGGCAATTGAACTCAAATTTGCGTTTGGAAAGTGAGCTCGACGCAAAAAAAGAAGAAAACAACAAAATTTCAAATCAAACAGAACATGAAAATCACATTTACGTGCTTTGACGTGTCGCACATATTCTGTTTTTTTGTAGGCCGTCGTCGTCGTCGATGCATGTCATGCTTGCTGGTACCTGGGCTATTGGTGTGTCTGGCTTAGAGGAAGAATGTAGGTGGCAAAGTATAGAACGAAAGAATACACGATAAGGCCCACGAATGGCAATTGTAATTGTTTGGCCTGGCGATTAAACAATCAGAAACCCAGAGCCACCCCGGAATTAGTTTCACACAGAAATTAGAAACATCCTCGGCTTCGCCCACAACCGCACATACAATTTCTGGCTGGCTAGCGGGATGATGACGACAATGGCACCAACAGTGCAGCTGGATCCATTTAAATGATTGAAATGTATGATTCCCAGGGAGATATGAGAGGTTATCAGTAGCTGCGGTTCGCGGTGAAGGTCGTTTGCATTTAAATTGCACTCTCAATGTTAATGTGGTGATATTGGGAAGTCAGATTATTATAACGAGGGAATATTGCAATTATTTTTGATGTGCGTTGGGAAATCGCATTTAGATGTGATTGGAATTAAAAATTGTAATTTTTCATTTTTACTATGACGAGAGAATTTTTAACTCACTTTTGACACGAATATTTGGTGATTTGGGGGCTGCAATGAGAAGACTTTACTGGCCGGATCATTGTCGGCCATTCGCTCGATGTGACCGAGTCAATGTACTCGCCTTTTCTTGGCTTTCTGGACTACATCCAAATCTTGGTACAGCTCGTACAGTTCAAGGTTGAACCTTCTTCTCCATTTAACATCGTCGCATATGGGACCGAAAATCCGTCGAAGAATTTTTCTTTCGAAAGTGCCTAGTATCAATTCCCCTTTTTTAGCAGACACTTTGTCTTTCGACTGAGGAGTTTTGAACCCAGTTGTCTTGCCAAACCGAAGTAGCAGCGATCGCTATAGGGTAATTCTTCGTCGGATCTCCACTAAGATGTCGTTTGTGGGATTGTTGTTTTTTCCAAGGTAGGTGAACTCTTTAAATACCGTGAAATTGTCCTAGGCAGTGGACAGATGTTGCTTTGTTTGGTGATAGCATGTCCTCATTCACTTCACGACCAACGAGTTTCGCCTGTTCGCTGTAAAGGCCTCAAGCACAGCTCTCTTGGATCGACCGATGATATCTATGTCGTCCGCATAGCCTAGGAGCTAAGAGTTTTTTTTTTTTAAGATAGTTTTTTTCGTGCTCACACCTGCCTTGCGCACTATCTGCTCCAGGACCATGTTGAAAAAATCATATAACAGCGCATGTCCTTGACACCCTGCGCATGTTTAAAACAACTCGGATGAGCTGTTACCCATTTGCACACAGCACTGCGTATTGTTTAGCGTCATGTGGCACAGCTAGATCAGTTTGTTCGGGATCACGAATTCAGACATCGCCATCATATACATACTCTTGACAGTGGATGCTATCATAAGCAGCTTTGAAGTCGATGAAAGGATGGTGGGATTTGCCTCAGTGTAAGCATTTGGCCTATCATTGTTCTGCCTGGCCTAAAGCCACACTGGTACCTACACGTGTCGATTATGGCGCAGTGTCATAAGTCCGTAAGTCATAAGTCCGTAAAGGACTTTTGACCCACTTAGGTGGGTCAAAACTTCATAAATCGATTATGAACTTATAACACACCTAAGTGAGTCAAAAGCCCGTCAAAATTTCCTACGAAATTCTGACCCAAAGCTTACGGTTTTTTGGAGTCATTCTCTCTGAGAAGCGAATGCTTCCGAAAATTGTTATTTGTTGCGTTCCTTTCACTTACCTACTAGCTGGTCTTTTTTTTTACAACCTTCAATAATAAGTACTTTCTTTTAAATCTTACATCGGCAAATAGTAATCAAGAGCATGGTTTCAATATGCTCAATGAAAACATATCTGCCTTGATAGCTCTGACTTGTAAGCGTCACTTCATTCAAGTTTTTCTGAAACTGGGTTTGTTTTGTGGTGCGTGCGAAAAAAAAATATTAATTCCCTAAAGGTCCGTTCATATGGCTGCGACCTGAGTTTGCGAATAATACTTTTAAAGCTTTTTCTAAAGCAAATATCAACCTATTATTTTTAAATTGGTTAATTAAGTGAATAAATGTCCATATTAATATATTTGTATATAGAATACTGCAATTCATTTTTCAAAACTGCTGCCGTTTCCTTTAATTTTTAAAAGAAACCACCACGCACCTTTGTAATGCACGCTTGTGTCTGGAAAGCACATGCTGCATTGCAATGATTCGTTTTGAGTATCTTTTATCACTTTCGTCTGAGCATTATGATTTATGACGATCTGAAAACTGGAACATTTAAAATCGCTTTGGTTTGGTTCGGAACGAAATTAGCGGAAAAAATTTTGCCCAAAAGAGAATGAATTTGGAGTGTGAAAATAAAATTTTTTTTTTATTTTCACACTCCAAATTCATTCTCTTTTGGGCAAAAATTTTTCCGCTCGCTTCGCTCGCAAGCAATTATTGTACCTGTTTTATTTTTTGGTTCGAAATATTTTTTGAAATAAAACATGTGAGACTGAGTTAAGATTTAGTATTGCAAAAATATTACTTACGTCTGCATCCAGATGATGCATGAAAATTGAACATCCCATCATAATATAAAAATGTCTTTCTGATGGAGCTATTGATGTTATAGAAACAGCTCAGTTATTTAAGGTGACAAAAAGATGCAATAAGATGAAACTGGGTTGAAGTACAGCGTGCTTGTAGGATGTCCTACTCTCACCGAACACCAAAGTTCAGTAGAACGTTTTCATGGAAAAGAGTTTCCTTTAAGTCACATAAACTTAGAGCATGCACCATATTGACTTAAATGTAATGGTGGAATTGAGCGAAGATGAGAATGAAGATGACGATGGTTCTCTAAACAGCAGTTCTCTAAATGAAGACGCTTTGCTTGGTGGAGTCTGCTTCAATAACCAGCGTAATACAATTCTTGTGCCGTGTAACCATATTTAGTTATGTGATGAATGTTTCACAAGTATAGTTGAAACAGCAAATCATTTCAAAAACGAAATTCTGTGCCCCTTTTGCAGACATATAGTGACAAAGAGCGCGAAGGTGTTTTTCTGAATTATTAATCAACTATTCAAATTCAATTTTGTATTATAATCCAGTCATTTAAGCTAAAATTTGGTAAGAATCTCGGAATTCGAGATACCCAGCTGTAAGTCTGTAAATACTTGTATATTGACACCCTTAAAGTTGTCTCAAAACCTACATATGGTAGGGTGTAAGCAACTATATAATTTCAAGGTCCAAGGTCACAAAAATCGGTTTTTTGGAAATATCTCATTTCCTATGGGTTTTTTGCTATTTGTATATATTATCAATATTGTAGAATACAAAATTCTCTACAAATTTTGTACACATTTTTTTTTTTATACGGTGAACCGTTTTCGGGATAGAGCGCTGAGAGCGGGCGGTCACAGCATCACTTCAGGTCAACCGGTGCCTCCGGTTGAAAACGCGCCGTATATAGTTGATGAACGTACCTGCCCATGTAATTGCAGAATTGTTAATGAAAATATAGGAATTATATTTGAATTTTAACCTAATTAACATTTTTAGCTTCTTACATGATGAAAAAAAAAAATAGTAAATAAATTATGAATTAATGTTTTTTTTTTAAAAATTTCACAGAATACATTATTGAAAGTAAAGAAATGGAATAAAGGGTACAAAAACTACAATTCATAATTTTAATCATCTTCTTCCTCTTCATCGTCGTCATCTGGCTGCTGGTAAATTTCAAACTGGTCTTCATTATCGTCTTCAACGACATTTGTCTCAAGGGTGGAACTCAAATCTTATTGGCAGTCTATAATGCTCCGAAATTTGTGAAAAGTCTCGATCATCTTCGTTATATGCATTACGTCAAGTCTACAAAACTTAATAAACCTGTGCAGCTTTCAAATATTCCACCAACAAGTGCAGCTGCTCATCAACACTTTAACCGTGTATATTATCAAGTTCAAACTTGGTTAGGACATGATTTGGCAATGCGAAACGATTTTCTGGAGCCTATCATGACAATTTTATCACCTGCTCCAGAAGATTTGCTAAATACAATATTCTGCAACTGCAAGAGTGGTTGTGGTTCGCGATGCGGATGCAGGAAAGCGGGCTTGCAATGCTCTTTAGCTTGTGGCCAATGTAATGGGCAAGCTTGTCTCAATGCTCTACCATATCAGAGCGACATTAACGAAGATGGAACCTTTGACCACGAAATCATGGAAGAACTTGAGACAAATGTCGTTGAAGACGCTAATGAAGACCAGTTTGAAATTTACCAAGAAGAAGATGATTAAAATTATAAATTGTAGTTTTTGTACCCTGTATTCCATTTCTTTACTTTCAATAATGTATTCTGTGATATTTTTTAATAAAAACATTAATTCATAATTTATTTATTTTTTTTTTCATCATGTAAGAAGCTAAAAATATTAATTAGGTTAAAATTCAAATATAATTCCTATATTTTCATTAACAATTCTGCAATTACATGGGCAGGTACGTTCATCAACTATATACGGCGCGTTTTCGACCGGAGGCACCGGTTGAACTGAAGTGATGCTGTGACCACGCGCTCTCCGCCCTCTATCTCGAAAACGGTTCACCGTATACAAAAAAATGTGTACAAAATTTGTAGAGAATTTTGTATTCTACAATATTGATAATATATACAAATAGCAAAAAACCCATAGGAAATGAGATATTTCCAAAAAACTGATTTTTGTGACCTTGGACCTTGAAATTATATAGTTGCTTACACCTTACCATATGTAGGTTTTGAGACAACTTTTAGGGTGTCAATATGCAAGTATTTACAGACTTACAGCTGGGTATCTCGAATTCCGAGGTGAACTTCTTATAATGACTGGACTATTATGTATGATATAAACAAATTTTTCTGTTTTCAGTTCTTCCATAAAAAAAAAATTTATTTCATTCAATCTTAGTTTGTTTAAGACCTTATGGCTCTTTTTATTGCGGACTTTTGGCTCACTTACTTGGGTTATAAGTTCATAATCGATTTATGAACTTTTGACTCACTTAAGTGGGTCAAAAGTCCTTTACGGACTTATGACCTACGGACTTATGACACTGCGCCGTCGATTATTGTGATGCAGAACCGTTTAAGACGCTCACACAGTACGTTGAATTTTGTATGCAACATTTAGCAGGGATATGCCTCGGTAGTTTTTGCAAGACATAGGATCGCCATTTTGTAGATGGGGCATAAGGAGCTTATCGACCATACAGTGGGCTGGGCATGCATTCTTCCTCCCAAACTTTCTTCATGACCTGGTGCATTCGGTTCATCAAAACAATTCCTCCATATTTAAAGAGTTCCGCAGGTATGCGGACCTCTTCTGTGCTGGGAACTGGGATTGGGTCTTCATTTACTGGTCTTGCTTCTCTTTTGTCATTGGCTCGCTCGTCATTATGCGCATTCAGCAGCTGTTGGAAGTGCTTCTTGAAAACCTCTACAATTTCCTGTGCTTCGGTGACTAGGTTTCCTTCACTGTTTCCAAAGGCTTGTGTCGCGGTTCTGAAACCAGAAGCTAATTGCTTCGACCTTTTGAAGAAACGTCATGTGTTGTTCTTGGACCGTGACTCTCCTAGATCTTTGAGCTTAGAAACTGTGGATATTTTTTTCTTCCTTCCTCATTTTGCATTCACAGTCTGTCAAAATTTATGAGAGGAACCCACTTAGTATTAGTACAACAAATTCAAATTTCACCTCTACAAGTCAATTTCGTGCCAAAACATGAAGGTGAATTATATGTTCATACACGAAATAATTCCATACATTCTACATCTCACTGCTTCACAGTGTCTTTGGCTGTTGGCTGGTTGTTAGAATTGACAATCGCTGCTGCAACCAATTTGCTCACTTCAAATTTAATTCTTCAATCCATAACTGTCAAAAATCACAACCATGAGCAAATTCAATCGACCCAATGTTGTCTTTTCATTTTTTCGAAGCTCATTATCTCATCGTCACTATCACCGCTCACCAAATTCTGTTTTCTATGTTATTTTTGACATTTCTTTTCATTGTTTACTCTCGAGTGCGCCGTCGCTTCTGGCGGTTCGATTCGATTGCGTAAAATTACCGTCTCTATCTCCACGTTTGTTTATTTTCATTTTGAATTTCAATTTTCCTCTATTTTAATTTATGTATTTCACTTCGATTAACACAAAACAGTTCGTGAGTTTTTTCGAGTTTGAGAAACAAAAATAAGTAAAAGAAAACAACTCTCCTTATTAACAATTCAGTTGAAATATTGATTCGTACGGCTAATTACTGTTGAAATAATTCCAATCAGCCAAGTGAGTACCGTCATATTGCCTTGCGACTTGCGACCCCATTATAAATAATTCATTCACTTTTCCTAATTATTTACGTAAGGGACGGGACTATTATAACATCAACAGAAAAAATGCCTTCATTCCACTGATTGAACTCGTAATCATTAACAACATCAATCTTTGATTTAATTTTCCATCATCAGGTCAAACAACAACTCTGACTTCTCCACTTGTTAGTTACAACTGATTGCCACTCATTCATCTTTCATATCACATATCGATTTCGATACAAATTCATATCGATAACCGATACAAGCTTTTTTTGTCATTAATTTGGCATCATAAACGGAACGTTCTAATTTTGGTATGAACCGAAAACACTCGCTAACAAATTTCATGTTTGATGGCCATGGGCGATGTTTGCACAGAATCTTAGCACGAGTTTTCTTGTTTTGTATCTCTATTTGTCTCGTTCTTTATCCGAGTTCCGTGAGGGGGGAATTCTTCATGAGACGCAGCGGGTGGGACGCGACGACACGGACGTCCGTTGGTTGGCAAAAATTTTGTAATTAAAATTCTATGCTTCCATTAAGGCCGAATAAGTGCTCGCTGCTCTCTGTTGTTTGCCTTTTTCTTTTTTGGTAGCGCAAACGAAAAGAACTGGGTTGGCCAATATTTGTGTTCTAATTAGCATACAGTAAAGAATATTATGTAAATTCACCGGCACCGCCAAAGATACACACATTTGTGAGTAGAAGATTGTAGAACGGTCACGCGAAAATAAGTAGAAAGCGAGGGGAAAAAAAAACCTGGGACATGAGCGACTGAACTTACAAGTGCGATGATCTTGAGGTGTTAAAGCTACAACAAGAACAACAGATGTGCCAAATTTGTTTAGACAGGAAAATATAACGTGCTCGTTTGTTTTCTCTACAGTCAGGTGGTTGAGGGAAGGGTCGGACTGGGTTGGAAAGGCGCTCTGAAGTAGGGCCATACTAGAGGTGAAATATTTAAGTATTGTGGTGGTGTCCTCAATACCGTTGAAGAACTCTCTGCCTAAATGGAGTGCAGTGGCAGAGAAAGTGTGGGACCGTTTTTTTTTTCATCCTGGTTCTCATAGCTACGGCAGAAAGTGTTATATGGTATACCCAATTTTTCTGCATGTTCCCCTATAGGCCAGCGCCCTGTGGAAGTTGCAACAATCCTGGCTATGTCAAATTTTAAGAGATTCACAGAACACACCTGCACCCACATCGCATTCCATCTTCGAACCATCCGTGAAGATAGTTGTGTCGAAGTCTTTCACAACAATGCCTTCCTCCCAGTCAGTTCTTGACGGGAGCAAGACTCTGAACTTCATTGAGGTGTTTAAGGTAGAGATGCTGTAATCGGTGGTTGGAGAAAGGATGCCTGATGGTATCAGGCTTTTTTGATAGCAGTGCCCGCAGGGTTTGGATTTCCAGTAGCCTTGAGTCTCAAAAAGAAGGTCCAGGTCCATGATGTTAAGTGCATTCGTTGGACAGGAACTAATTGCCCCTGATATCCCTACACAAGCATTTATCTGCACCTTTGTAAGCTTGTTTGCTATGTTAGGTTTGCTGAGAGCGGCCACCAAGCAATGGATCCGTAAACAAGTATCGGTCTTACAACAGCCGTGTATGTCCACTTGATCATTTTTGACTAAAGGCCGAAGGTTTTGTTGCAGGCGTAGAAGGCAACGCACGCCTTTCTCAACCGTTCTTCAATGTTAAGCTTCCAGTTTAATTTGGTGTCTAGTATTACGCCCAGATATTTAGCACTAGAAGAAAATGTGAGTGATTGAACGTTTAACCGAGGAAGAGTGAAGGGTGGTGAAAAGCATCAACTCGGTTTTGTTGTTGTTAACAAGTAGCCTACAGCTCGCGGCCCAGGTGCTAACTTTCTTCAAAACCATATTAGTGATTTCACTGATCACGCTTGTAAGTTTTCCTGAAACTAGAATGACCAAACCATTGGCGTACGCAACCGCTTTCACTCCACTACTCTCGAGTTTCACAAGAATGCTGTTCAGGACCAAAAAACATAAAAGAGGAGACAGTACACCTCCTTTGGGTGTTCCTCTGCTGGCACTTAACTTTGATTGAATCGGAATCCTCCTATTACTTAGCATGTATTATAATAGGCTAGTGTTGGCTGTCGTTGGTGCGTGGAGCACTGTTTTCCCTAGGTTTGCGGACTGGCATGCTTGCGTATGCTCGGCTCGAGATCGCCGGAGTAGTGGGATCTTGTCTGCAAACCCAGGAAACCAACCTATTACATTTTGATTCATGCCATAAATTGTTGATCCTGATTTGAACAAGAAAAGAACACAAAGAGAAAAACTAGAGTAGCAGACGGACGTTGCCACTAGAGGGTGCCGTTTGACGAGTTCAAGTGTCATGACTCGGCAATGTGTGCTGAACCAGTTGCGATGCAACAAGCATTGCAACTCAGAAGGCGATGACTCCTAGGAAGCTTTTGATAACCAAAAAAAAATCGTCCAATGTGCGTCTCGGACGTGTATTGCGAAGAGTTGAGAGTGTCCTGGCCATGTTGACTGCGTCGAAGGTTCCGACGAACATGACAAGTGTGTTCCCAAACGCTGTACACCCGGCCCGTGCGACTCGTTGAAGGGATGACTACTGTGTGTCGCAATTCGAATTTTGTTCGATTTATCTTGTGTTCCTGCAAGTCTTTCATCTGCCGGCGCCAGATGAACACAACTTAATGACAAGGGGCTCGGAGATGTCGCTGTTTTTCGGAACAGAGGATGACTAAGAGACGAAGTCAAAGAGATGGTCGTCGGGGTTCCTTTAGGAAAATGCATCATGCGAAAGCCATCCCCGACCACTATTTCGTCCGGCTACGACTTTTCGATGAAAAAAACTAAAAAAAATTAAAGTAATCGAACCTTTCGTGAAGTTTTTTTTTAGTGTATTTATTTGACTTTTGTTACAGGGGTGCAACAACTAACTTATGACAGTTGGCCGATTTCTTGTGTATGGGTTGGGTACGATATCCCGATTTTTATAATCCTGGTTTTCAAAATCCCGATTTTATAATCCCGCTTGTTAAAATCCCGATTTTTATAATCCCGATTTCTTGTAATCCCGTATTATATAATACCGTTTCTTATTATCCCGCTTTTCAAAATCCCGTTTCTTATTATCCCGTTTTTACAATCAAAAGCAGTTGCTTTGTTTTGAAAAATCCCGCGATTTTTCAAAACAAAGCAACTGCTTTTGATTGTAAAAACGGAATCATAAATCGCGCGAGTTTTCAAAACAAAGCAAATGCTTTTAATTGTGAAAACGGCAAAATAAATGAAGTTAAAAGACATGAGTTTTTTTTAATAGTATAGATTATTATAACAAAGAAAACATAAAAGAAAGTAGTGTATTCATCCCAAGAATCAAAGATATAATATAACAAAACTTGCACAATACTAAATATTAAGATATCTTTAGGTACATAGGTAATGCATGTGGTGATGCCCAACCATTTGTTGCTGCAACATAGCTTAAGGAAATCCATA
Source organism: Sphaerophoria taeniata (assembly GCA_943590905.1). Lineage (NCBI taxonomy): Eukaryota > Metazoa > Arthropoda > Insecta > Diptera > Syrphidae > Sphaerophoria > Sphaerophoria taeniata. Next base: position 5,945,852 of record OX016540.1, read on the forward strand.
AGCAGCGTCTGTTAACGCTAGATTTTGTAAAAGTAATTAAAAGCAGTTTTAATTTAATCCAAGAGAACAATTTCATGCATTTTTTTAGTCTTATTTTAAATCTTTTGAATACCGTTTGGCGGGATTAAACGGGATTACCGGGATTTTAAAAAGCGGTATTATAGCAGGTCGGGATTTTGACTAAACGGGATTTTAAAAATCGGGATTTAACAAAAGCGGTATTTTAGAAGACGGGATTTTAAAACTTTTTTTTCGGGATTTTTGAAAAACGGGATTTTAAAAAGCGGGAATCCGATACGCTCCCCTTGTGCATTACGTCATTCACACGTCGGTCGGTGGTGTCCGCTACAGTATATTATCACCTTCTAGTGTAGTTCTCAACACGAGAAAGAAAATTTTTGAAAGCTCCTACTACGTCTAAGAAGGTAGCTATAGGGTATATTCCTTGTAATAAATCGTGTTTTCTACCGTTCTCAATATCTCATGAAGAGCAGTCTCTGTAGATCTACTCCTCATGTAGGCATGCTGCGAGTTAGATAGGGGACAACTACTCCAAATGCTTCTGATATGAGATTCTTCGATTCTTTCCAGATTTTGAGTAGAAAAGATGTAAGGCTGTAAGACAAAGGGACATGGTTTAGCAAGAGGCAAACTTTAAAGATACTCTCAAGCAGATTTTGCAGCAGTATAGGCAGTATTCCATCAGGGCCTGGAGATCTGTATGGCGATAAAGTTTTGTTTCTCTAGTTATAAGGGCGTCAACGTGCCCTATGGAGGTTGACATGTTGAAAGTCAAATTAGATTCGGGTGGTTCTTCTTCACAATCTAAAAAGTGTACATTCATTGGCCACTTTAATGTCTCCAGATGCTGTCCAGCTTCCATCTGGTTTTTAAGAAGGGAGGGGTTCGAATTTTCATATAGGTTCAGCTACTTAGACCTGAAATTTTAAGGATTTTCAGTATTTTTAAGGAAGTGTGATTTTATTGCAATTACGAGTTTGTAACAGAACAGTTTTCTCAAGAAAGCAAAAATCGATACCTTAAACTTATCGCCCTACAGGCTCTGACTATCAGTCACTCTGATGCAACCGCTCCTGTGTCGATTTATCATTAATATTTATCTATACATCAAGTTAAATGGTAGAATAGTAGAGAGCAGCAAAAACGTACAAAAGTATGAAAAACCATCGATTGAATTTGTAATTTAATGTTATTTCTTTTTTTTCTTCTCTCTGCTTTTTGTAGTCAAAGATATAAACCGTAAATACTAAATCGATTGTTGCTGGGCAGATTTTACTCTTTGAAGATTATTTTACGAGAGGGAAATGATTGTTTTTCGTCAAACATTACGCGAGAAAAATAAAAGAAGATTATGACTTTTGGGATGAATATCCCTTTTGTTAGTTGATGTGAGATAAAATATACAAAGGATGGAAAAGGGTGCGAAGAAATATTTAAAACAGAATTAAAGTCGTGAGTGAGTAAGACGGAATAATAATTCTCTCAATTACCATAACAATTTTCCATTTAAAATTATTTGATGTTTGATTGAGAGTGATGGAGTTTTAAACAAAAGCGAAAGTGGGTTTCCAGACTTTAAAATGAGATTGAGAGGGTTTTTAATTGAAAATAACTTGTGCTTACTTAAAATTTAGAATTGCATTTTGATAATTCGCGAACTCGGGAAGACGCCCTTCTTGGTCAGATGCACAAAGAGAACTGAACGCTATATGCCTGCAACATCCACCGACTTGCGATATGAAGTCCTAGACTATTACTTGGAGACTTAGACAACTTATGAACAGGAGGGTTTTCCCTGTACATGAACATTTGATGGATGTTATTTTTCTCGGTTTACACTTGTTGGTTTTTTTAGTTAGTTTTTAAGCAGCAAATACAATGAATATTATTAGTGTTATACTTTTGTGTCTCTTACTGTATCTTCTCATTCAAAATTACTCAAAACTCTCCTCAAAATCAAGCTAACATTCTCTTTCTTATCAGTTTTGCCGCTTCAATCTCATATTGACTATCAATTCAACACTCAAAGATTAGCTTTCAGCTGGTGCTTCAAGAAAAATACTAAAAAATGATTAGACGAACTTTTGCCACAACAATGACAAGTCAAACTTCAGCAGATTTAAGGAATTTTGCCAAAGATGGCAAGAAAATTCTCGGAGCTGCCTTAAATTACATGTAAGAACCAGTGGAACTGTATCTTTTCTTATCTAAAGAACACAATCTTTTTGGGATTTTTAACTCTAAAGGGACATAGTGAAGGCTCGAGGTTGCCCAGTGCCAAAAGTACCTTTGATGTTCTTGAAGCCCACTTCGTCCTATCTGACAGAGGGTAAGAACATTGTTGTAAGTATCCTTTCTTAAGAGATTCATATCGACTCTTCTTTGTTTTTTATTCTTCTTCTTAGATTCCCAAGGTATTCACAAGAGTAGCTCATGAAGTCGAGTTGGGTTTCATCATTAAGAAAACTTGCAAAAATGTTTCAAAGGAGGATGCTTTTGACTATGTCGGCGGCTATTGTTTGGCTCTGGATTTGACGGCCCAATGTGAATTGGTAAGAAGGAACCTTTTTTTAAAAAAATGTAATTTCTTGCTAATGAATGTACTTTTAATGAAAGGAACCTGCACGTGCAAAGGGACATCCTTGGACACTTGGAAAAGGATTCGATACATCGACTCCTGTCTCACCGCTGATACCCGTGTCAGCTGTCAGCGATCCCCATAATTTGAATCTCTGGCTGAAAGTCAATGGAGAAATGCGACAGAATGGAAACACAAGGGACTTGATATTCAAAATTCCCGAACTGATCGAGTATACATCAAAGTACATGACACTCGAACCCAACGATTTGATACTAACTGGCACCCCTGACGGTGCATCACCATTAGCCGGGTCTGATGTCGTTGAATGTGGATTGGGCAACCTTGTCAAACTTAAATTCAATGTTGTGAATGAATAAATCAAATAACTTGGATTGTGTTTGTTTGTTTTTCTGTTAAAAGTTGTAACAACAATTTACAGTGCGCGTGTAAGATGTTTAGTGTCTAAATTTATCATCTGTGACGACAAAAGTTGATAAGAACAAACAGAGAGAAGCAAATGTGTACAGAAAGCAAAAAACCAGAAGATAAGAACGTAAACAGCGTGAAACATCAAACCGTGAAGAAAATAATCGACATGAGCAACAGTGGGGAGAAATTAAGAAGGCCGAGGAGAAACTTTGTGCTTTTTTGTGTATTTTCGAGTCTATTGGGTTCTGCAAATTGGATAATTTGATTGAAATTTTCCAAATGGCAACAGTAATTACTTAATTTCTCATAATAGCACCGGTCCCGAAATGGGATAGTTTTAGCAAAAACTCATAACGAAAATGAATGAAGGGGAAATGAGTTAGCTCAATTAAAAGTCTGTTTTTTCATTGTTTTTGGAGAAATGTCATTAACCATGTCGTTTTTATTGAAAAGGAAAATGACAAAAAATAGAAAGTAGGTAACTCTATTCCATTCAGTGTTAAGAATCATTCCTAGACGATGACTTTCTTTGTAAAAAGTTTTGCTGAATTTTCATATATTTTGGCTACGACTGTTTGTTGAGTCAAGCTTGATAACATCTAACTCAACTGTCAAATCAACGGACAGACTTTCTCATGCAACGATTCCTGGGACTAGAAAAGGAGCCATAACACATGAGCAATGTTTTCTCAGCAAAAACGAGGGAGCGAGGGAGGAGGAAGTAATAATAATTGTATTAGGACTGCCCCATCCTCATAATTCAGACTAGTATAGGTTATGCATATTTGCAGATGCTGCAACGGAAAACAAGAGCAGCAAGAGAAGAGTACCGAACAAAAAGTAGAAATGAGAAAAAGACCCTGATGAGGAAGAAAAGAGCATCCGCAGTTTCTCAGCTCAAAGATCTAGAAAATTCTCGGGCGAAAAACTACACCCGACGTTTCTTTAAAATGTCTAAGCAATTAGCTTCTGGTTTCAGAACTGGCATCACACAGGCTCTTCATAACAGTGAAGGAAACCTAGTCACCGAATCACAGAGAATTGTAGAAGAGATGTTTTCAAGCAGCACTTCCAAAAGCTGTTGAAAGTGCATAAGAAGCAATAACAGTCAATGAAGGAAGACCCAGCCCCAGCATCGAAGACGTAGAAAGAGCCATCCAAAAGCTAAAAAATAACAAGTCCGCTGGGTCGGATGGCATAATGCGGAACTTTTTAAACAGGTGTTTTGATGAACCGCATGCACCAGGTCATCAACAAAGTGTGGGAGGAAGAATGCATGCCCACTGACAGGTCGATAAGTTCCATATGCCCCATCTACAAATAAGGCGATCCTATGTCATGCAAAAACTAACGTGGCATACAACATCCCATCTTACGTGCTGTTTGAGCGTCTTAAGCCGTTCTGCAACATAATGACAGGCACTTACCCGTGTGGCTTTAGGCCAGACAGAAAAACGATTAACCAAAGGTTCACCCTGAGGAAAATCCTTTAAAAGACAAACGAATTTCAAGTCGAAACCCAACATCCTTTCATCGACTTCAAAGCTGCTTGTAGTGTCCGTGGCTTAGTGGCTAGGTGCGTGCGTTGGCTGCTAAGCAGAACGTCGCCGTCGCGTCGTGGGTTCGAGTACTATTCGTGTCCATAGTTTTTATTTCATCTTTCACGTGCACTGCCTCTTGCGAAGAACTGACAAAATTTCCAAGAGTATCAATCTGTCATGAGAAAGTGCTTCTCATTTTGCCGTTCGGAATCGGTGTTAAATTGTAGGTCCCATCAATTCTTCAAACGCACCCAGAGAATTGTTGATGAGAGTAAGCCACTTAGGCCTTGGCTCTTCAAGAGCTGTCACGCCACTCTATTTATTTTTATTTTTTCAAAGATAACATCAACCGTCAAGAGCTTATGATGACGATGTCTGAATTCGACATCCCGAACAAACAGATCCAGCTGTGCCGCATGACTCTGAACAATACGCAGTGCAGTGTAAAAATGGAAAGCAGCTCATCCGTTTAGACAAGGAGCTGCGCTGTAATGTGATTTCAAATCCACCGAGCTCCTAGGCTATGCGGACGATATAGACATCATCGGTCGATCCAAGAGAGCTGTGCTTGAGGCCTTCACTGCGATTGAAGAACAGGCGAAACTCGTTGGTCGTGAAGTGAATGAGGACAAAACAAAGTACATGCTATCAACAAAAAAAACAAAATAAAAACATCTGTCCAAGCCTAGGACAAAATGTCACTGTTGGTAGCAGCAATTTCGAGGTTGTTAAGGAGTTCACCTACTTTGGAACAAACATCAATCTCACAACCGACACCTTAGCTGAGATCCGACAAAGAATTACCCTAGTGAACCGCTGCTACTTTAATTTGGTAAAACAACTGATTTCAAAACTCCTCACTCGAAAGACAAAGTGTCTGCTATGCAAAAGTCTGATTCTACCAGTTCTACTCTACAGCACCAAGTGCTGGACGATAAGTAAAAAAGGGGAATTGGTACTGGGCACTTCCGAAAGAAAAATTCTTCGACAGATTCTCTGTCACGTATGCGACGATGATGAATGGAGAAGAAGGTTCAATCGAGAACTGTACGGGCTGTACCTAGATGTGGATGTAGTCCAGAAAGCCAAGAAAAGACGACTACATTGACTCGGCCACATCGAGCGAATGGACGACAACACTCCAGCCAAAAAAGTCTTCTCATCGCAGCCCCCAGGTTCGAGATGACGAAGAAGACTGAACCTACGGTACAAGGACTGTTGATGCCAGAGCGCTTGGTTCTGGCGACTAGAAAGTGCATGCGAGATAGCGTTCCCGATGGAAGGCTGCAGTATCTCAGGCTGAGATCCTTCATGGATTGGGAGCCTGTTAAGTAAGTAAGTGAGAAAGTAATAGGTTTGAAATTCAAACTACAATAAATCCTGGACACAAACCCTAGGAGCTTCAAGTCCACACCTACCACTTTCTGTTAAATTCAAGACCTCGTATAACAGTGTTCAAAGAGATGTTTTATACAGGCAATGCAAAATGACGATTTGAACCCTTAGTTCCTTAGTCATGATCCCACGAATGCTTGATGTCATAAAATAAAGACGAAGCGATGGGTCGGTCGCTTCGTCTTTGCAATTATAAATTCTGTTCAACTGCACGAAGATAACGACGACTTAAACAGGTAAATTCAGAAAAGAACACGAAACAAAGAATCGCTTATACTTGAAGTGCTGTGGCCTAAGAATTATCCCAAAACGAAGAGCTTATAAACACAAACCTTGCTTATTTCTGTCTTACCTGGATTCTTTGATTCGATAGTAGAATAGCTCCTAGAACATTTGCTCAATATTGATGAATTTTTCAATAACCCCTTGACACTTCCCAGTTTATACTTTCAAAGATCTTTACACAAGGTTTCAGGTAAATGTTACTAATAGTCAAAAATAATACCTTCCTCACGATAAAAATCAATTTTCCTAAGAAAACTTGCATCATCGACCCAACTTGTATTCACGAAAGACTGATGTCGGTCGGTAAGTACACCACGCAAACAGTCACTTAATCATAGTCGAAAAAAATACCGTCATCTAATAAAATTGAATTAACATTCGCATCAACAAAATTAAACTCTGTCTGAACTGTTCATTTTTATCTCTAAGACTCATGCAATTAAATGGCATGTTAGCCTTGAGAACACTACAGACTTTCAAGACCCAACAGACAGAGTCTACCGCACACGACACTTAATATATCCCTTCAGCCAACTGCTGTATTTATTTCTCTGTTTCACGGAACTATCGTTAGCGTTACGCGCCAAGAATTAAATTAAACCAAAGACCAAGCAAACGTCATTGATAAATATGCAATTCTTCAATTCATTATTATTTATAAATTCAAACAAAAGAACCTGTTTTAATTTTTCATAAAAATTAACATAAAAAAGAAAGAAAAAAGGAAACAAGAACAAAAAAGAAGATAAAAATAAAATCATAAACCCACACCTCTCTGCCTGAATGAAAATTAATGTGAATTCATTAAATTAAATAACCAAACAGAGCCGAACCGAAACGTTCTCTCTACCAGCTGTTATCAAAGCGATATTCAATCTTTCTGCACTTCCATGCTCTCTTGCCATTTCAAAAGCACATGGCAGTCTTTTTCTTCTCACACACAAACTAATTCAACATCTTTTATCTTATCTTTATTAATTTTTTGGAAATGAAAAACTTACCAGAATTTGCTATTTTGGTTAGTTTAAAAAATCAAATTGAAAAACAATTAAGTGTTACTCCAGGAAAACTAACTCCACACCCTCTGAAGTCGGGTAATCAACTGCTTCTACTCGGGTACTGCTACTATTGCTGTTGCTGCTGCTTCTGCTAATTCTGCATACTACTACGCTGCGAGTTTTAGGTCGACAACCTTTTTTTCTGACATTTGCTGTCCACCCTCTCTTTCTTGTTCATACAAACATTTGTGTATAGCGGTACCTACACTATATATCAGATTGATGCCCGAGCCAGACCCCCAGAACCATAAACCAGAGAGGGATGTTTTGCAATCGAAAACCGAACATACACACAATGAGCTTTTTTTTGGAAATTTTTAATGCCCTTTTGCTCAACTTTCTCGAATAATTTTCAATGCACTCGGCGAGATAACAAAAATTTACATTTATCGAATTTTCTTAAAAATCACGTACAAAAGATCCATTTAACATTTAAGTTTTACTAATTTAATTTAAGACCTCGTTTCGATATCTTAACACTACAAAACCAGTCATCAATAATACTTCTACCGCAGTCACACTTCTCCACACGCACGTCCAATTCCACACGTCCAACCGTTGCTAAAGTTCAAAGATAACTGTAGAGAAAAACTTGCTGGCAGGCAAATGTCAGAAATGCCTTAACACACCGTTGCCGGTCGGTATTACTCCCTCTTTTTCTGGCTCTCTGCTAAGTTTGACAGAACTAAGCTTTCATTTGTATCGAGGAGAGAGAAGACCCCAAAACTACCCTCGCTCTAACAGTTCGCTGTCCCTCGCTTGCCTTTTTCATGAATGAAGAACTGTTATTTAATGGCAAAACAACCCTCACATGACAGTATTCTGACAGTTCCCATCCATCGTGTAACAGTAGCAAGAAACTTGTCATGCTCAGTCACACTTAGGAGACCCCCAAAAAAGCTCTGTTAAGTCAACAGAACGAGAGCTTCGACTTGTGAAAACTTAACTTCGTCGAGTTCATGCATCAACCATTGGCTGAAATTCAAACTTAACGGTCGTAAAGTTTTGTTTTAAAATTGTTGTGTAGTGGTGTGATGGGGTTTTAGGAGAATTTTGTTTTATTTGATGACTTTGATTGTGTTTACCTTTCGACACCCCTTTTTCAAGGTCAGACACTTCATCAAAAAGGAAGTCCTTAAAGACATTTAAGGACACGAACAATTAAGACATTGGTGGAGTTTCGTTATCTAAACGATTTCAGTCTGAAGAAATATGAGTTCAGGAATTCCCAAGGGATGAATGAGTCTAGAATTAGGCACCAGGTCATATATTTCCTTCATAATGACCATCTCCTGTGCCATGTTAAAACAAAATGACCTTCGATCTATTGGACACAGTTAAAAGCAATAACCGAAAATCGGCACGCGAAATTTAAACGTTCGACTATTCCAACAAAACATAGGCGGGCATTGTGACTGTACCTACTAATGGGCGTGTGAAGTAAATGACAATTAACTAGAAAGAGGTGAAAGTACTCGGGCGGTTATTGAAAGAGAGTCATTTCATTAAAGTAGATAGAATCCTTGAGTACTTCACTTCCGATGAATTTCTTCGTCCTGTTGTTTGCTTGTTTGTTTTTTGTTTTTTTATTTAATTTCATTTCACATGATTGAGGAACGTTTGCAACGATGTTAGACAGCTAGATGGTTTTCCAAGGAACGGCAACACTTGAATTCAGCTCATATTGGAACAACTAAGGTCGATTAGTAAGGAATTTAAGTTTAGTTTAAAAACAAAGCCACAGGTGTTCTGTTCGTAATAGTTTTTGTGCTCAATTAACTGGAGAATTGTTTGGGTGGGTAGAAGAAAGCTTAAGAAATAGTGAGGTATGGTGATTAGTTCAAAAGTGACATACAAAATAACTACAGTTTTAGAGAAAAAAAGATAAAAACACATCTGCTTGCGATCACATTCCTGCAGCTCATTTGAATTGATATATCTATTAAAATAGTTCACAAAACCTTCGCCCGACGACAAAAAACTCAAACCTTAACTTAATTTGTTTGATAATTAACGGTTCGAATTCCCAAACAAAATTTGTTAAATGTTGTTCCTACGATTGTAACGCCTTGACCAGAATACGGAAAGTGTGTGCTTCATTCATGTAATACTTTCAACATTTCAAAAGATTTTAGACGTAAATACCTACTTGGTCTTGAGTGGTGAATCCAAGACGTTCTCGAATTCACTTGACTATCCCAACCCATGAAGGATCTCAGCCTGAGATACTACAGCCTTCCATCGGGATCAATCCCTCGCATGCACTCTCCAGTCGCCGAAACCAAGTGTTCTGGCATTCGCAGTCACTTGGTCCATGTACCGTAGGTTCGGTCTTCCTTGTCGTCTCGAACCTGGAGGCTGCGATGAGAAGACTTCACTCGATGTGGCCGAGCCAATGTAGTCGTCTTTTCTTGGCTTTCTGTACTAAATTCACATCTTGGTACAGCTCGTAAAGTTCTCGATTGAACCTTCTTCTCCAATCGCCAACGTCGCATACGGGACTGAAAATCCGTCGAAGAATTTTTCTTTCCAAGTATCCAGTATCAATTCCCCTTTTTTACTTAACGTCCAACACTCGGCGCCGCGTAGAACAGGACTGGTGAAATCAAAGTTTTGTATACCAGACACTTTGTCTTACAAGTGAGGAGTTTTAAACCCAGTTGTTTGGCCAAACCGAAGAAGCAGCGGTTTGCTAGGGTAATTCTTCTTCGGATCTCTACCAAGGTGTCGTTTGTGGGATTGATGTTTACCAAGGTAAGTGAACTCCTTAACTACCCCGAAATTGCTGCTACCAACAGTGACATTTTGTCCTAGGCGGTGGGTGGGTAGATGTTGTCGTCATTCACTTCCGAACCAACGAGTTCTTCAATCGCTGTGAAGGCCTCAATCACAGCTATCTTGGATTTACCGATGATGTCTATGTCGTCCACATACCCTAGGAGTTGGGTGTATTTGTTGAAGATAGTGTTGTCGGTGCTCACAGCTGTCTGCGCATTATCTTTTCCAAGAATACTTACTTAAGGTAGCGCTTCAGGCCGTTTTGGACTTGGGCCTCAATCAAGAGTCTTCGCCAGCCAGCCCGGTCCCTAGCTAGCTGTCTCACAGTTTTGCACTCCAAGTTGATTTGAAGTGAACGTGCTGACCTACACCTTCTCGTGGGGCCTCCGAGAGGTTCTTGTCAATTTATTGGCATGAACTTGCGGACGTAGGCAGCTTTAGTCTGATGGAATTGGCGAATTGAAGCAGGAAGTATGATGAAGATCAATGCGATCCTTGACAGATACTATGACGTAACACATAGTAAAGGAGGAAATTACGATTAACGAGTACCGAATGTGGATAAAGGCCAAGGAAGTTAGACAAAATGTTGGGTGTGTCCCTTGATTGGCTGGTTCATCCCTTCGATCAATGTGGATATACTTGACAGAGGGTGAGCGGTGTCCCTCGTCCGCCAGTAGGATAAAAGCTGCAAAAAACAAAAAGATGTCACAAAAACAAAATATGTATAACTAATTGTTATACAAAGAAATATATGTGACCACCCCTGACCCAGGGGCAATTGGGTACCGCGGGTAGTGAGGATTTAGCAACTTACTAGTGGGATGGACCTTCGCGGGGGTTGTGGTTTTCTGAGTTTGGCCTCAGCTGCTATTCGCAAATCACGGTTAACGGCTCTTCTTTTGTGGCGGAAGTTGAGCAGTTTTTCCGTGTCCGGACAACGGCTCTTCTTTCTCTACTGAAGGTTGAGTGCAGTTCCGTGTGTTGCCTGAATAGTAGTCTAGAATCAAACCAAGATGAATAAGAGCTGGCACTAATTCAATTGGTACTGGTGTGGATCTAGATGCAGGGTACCTGCTTCTTTCTTTTGAAAGTTGAGGTGTGCTTTTGTATTCTGGTGGATCATCAGGAAGAGGTTAAGTGCCCTCTTAAATAAAACATAGTGACATTGCCGACTTCGGTTGGAAATTGTCACGCCGCGCCGACAGTGTGGATAGATCCACCGTCAGATAAGGCTTAATTGCTAGGTGCTGACGTTAAAATCTTTCTTACTCCAAGTTGATTGAGGTCCTCTTCCACTTGTGTGCGCCACCTGATTCGCGGTCTTCTTCTCCTTCTACGTCCCTAGGGAAAAGTGTCGAAGTCTTTCCGAACCGGAGCATTGGGGTCCATCCGCTCTTAATGACCGATCCACCTGAGTCTCTGGATCTTGATCCTTCTGGCTAGGTCAACGTCGTGGTACGACCCGTAAAGTTCGCAGTTGTATCTTCTTCTGCATTCCCCATCAATGCACACGGGGCCAAAGATGACCCGAAGAACTCTTATAATGTCTTATATTCGTTGCTCGAGAGAGGGCTTTTCAACTCAATTGCTTTCTTAGCCCAAAGAAACAGCGATTAGCAAGAGTTATTCTTCGTCTGATCTCGGCGCTGCGCTGGTGTTGTTGCCGTGTTAATAGCGGAGCTTAGGTAGATTAATTCCTCTGCTATCTCGAAGTTGTGCAGTCCTCTGGCTCTAAGCTTACTCCCCACCAATTTTGAGCCAGATCGGTTCAGCCGTTGTTATAAATTATTTATAAGGCAAAGCAACGTTTACGCGGTCAGCTAGTATGGCTGATTTTTGAAGTGAAACCATGCATGGTGCCACCCAATCCCATACGAAAAATTCATTTTATTCAGTCCAGTCGTTTAGGAAGAGTTCGATGACCTTATGGCTAGATAATAGATATGCATATTTAAGGAAGATTAGCGAACTCGACATGAAGGATGTTGGTTTCTTTGAACTTGCGATGTTCAATGAGCAAAACACAGCAGAATCAAACTATTCTCTTTTACTTCCCTTTCACAATAATATGACTGAATAATTAAATCGCAGGTAAACAAATAGCAACTGCATTATGTTGCAACTGTCATGAAATAGAAGTTAACAAAATATGACTGCGTCACTTTTTCGTGAGTCAGTGTCAATGTCAATGAAAATGTAATAAAAAAATGTTGGAGAACCTAGTGTATTTTTTCTCATTGTAAGACGGAAAGATATTAAATAGAGTTAGTTAATTTCCAGCTTTTGAAAAGAGCTCCCGCATGCTTTGAAATTTATGACGTTAAAAGTCACTTGCATTCCCTCTCATAAGAAGTCACAAAAATTGGTTTCATACATATCTCAAATGCATTTAATCAGATTCATGCCTGTTTCTGTTTCGAACATGCTTTTGTGTTGGATTAGATTTAATTTTGTCAAGGTTTCCAAAAATAACTAAAAATGAATCACTTTCACAAGTCACATGCATTACTTCAAGGGCAGACTGAAACACGTCATAAATATGCAAGAAAAAATAATTGGTGGTAGACAAACAATTGACGTATGGCTTAAAAATCCGAAATTTTTCTTCAGAATTTTGTTAAGAAGTTTTAACTGAGGCAACGGGCTGTCAAAAAAATTTAATTTGTTGTGCCTACGTATTTAAATACGTGATGGATAAGTACATTGCCCGCTATCGGATCGGTTAAACATTGCCTCTTGTCAAGCTATCAACTTTAATGTAACGCTAGCCTTAATGGAGGTGGAATAAAGCTTTAAGCTTACATTGGGTCCCGCCGATAGTGCATTTCCTAGACATATATTGCGTTTAATTAAAGTTGGTTTTCCGTATCAGTTATCAATTGAGCCAATAAAAAGTTCAATTTATCAACAACTTTCACTTTATGTTCTACTCCTCATTGCAACCATTTCAAATTCTCTACTTAGTATTCATTATTCGGTTGCGGGACTTCCAAAAAGTGTGTACGAATATTATTCATCTTGAAAGAAAACGAAAAATTGTTGAAAGTTCTTAGTGTTTTAAGAAAACACTTTGTAAGTTTCCATTTTAAGTTGATTGCTAACCCCGTTCTAGGACACCTCTGTCCTGACTCTCCTTTTAGACCCACACCCAGTTTAACAAAGACTAGCTAACTAGATTTGAAAAGCCATTAGGATATGCACTTTCTAAGCTCTTTTACTGAAAAGATCAAAGAGACATATCCTAAAGCGACTTACACTCTTCAAACAAAAGGAAATTAGACACCGTTGCTGTTGGCCTTGGCATAAAATTGCAGTTTCATTCGACGGACTTGCTAACTAACCGTGCGTCTCCTCGCCGACAAGGATGTGACGATGATGGCTGTTTTATGGTCGCAAGAAAGTCGCTACACAATTAATTTATCGTATTTGCTTACCGGTGGTGGTGGATGCAATTGTGCATATCAATAATTGTGTTGGTTTACTTTATCGTTCGTTCGTAGAAAAGAAATCCCACAATTGATTGCAAGCAATTTGCTCATGCATTGCCTTTAGATTGGGAATTACATGAACTTATTGCCTTTCAGAATTGTTTAATGGATTTTGAAGGGCAAATCAAATATTTTCAAACTTTCTTGTCTTTTCGTTCTTGAAAAGTGTGAATTTATTTTTCAAAAATGACAGATGTCATGCATCAGAGAAAACCCTACCATCACCACAAAGGCACAAGGTCTATGTCAAACATGTTATTATTCGATTACACGAAATTCTCTCATTCATTTTCAGAAATTTTCAAAAACGATTTTAATCAAAAATGTTCTCTCTCTTAAAACATTGCCTCATTTCGACACGGACACGGACTTCAAGTTAGAGAAAATTAAGAGAAAAGAAAAATAAATTCAAGATCATGGATCTGCTTTGCAATTCTTATCGAATAAAAATAAACTGAAGCAAATGCAGTCGTTCAAACAAGTGGTCTTTCAATGTGCAATAGCGCTTTCGAATTTACGTCTTTTCTCATGAGCTTTACAAAACATTTTTTTGCCAGCGGAAGTGTATTGGCAAATCATGTGCTCAGTGATCCGTTGCTGTAACAAGTTGTGTTTTCGAGTACCGCAAGTGCATTATGTTGGCATTTTGATATTTTTTTTCTTTAAAGTGTAAACTGTGAATACAAATTCTTAAAAATAAAAGAAAAGTTATTTTGTTATTCTCATGACACTTCAATGGAATTGGTTTTAAAAAGTGATTAACTCTTTCTTAAACAATAAAAGGTACTTACCAAGAGACAACATAATCCTTCTTACGAGGTTCACGGGGTCGGCTAGTCCACCATATAAAAAATGGCTAAAAGAGAGACTGAAGTATTGAATTTAAACTCAAGCATACAGGAAAATGAAGAAAAGCCACTTGGATTAAGACCGAAAGCTGTTTTTAGACAGGTGAGAAAAAATCCTTTTTTTTTAAGTTTTAAATCAAATCCATTGCAATTTTCAAAAGTTCTAAATTATGCACTATTTGAAAAAAGTTCTTGTAGGATGTTGAATTTTTTAATTAAATCGAAATTGAAATTACTTAGTATGAAATCAAACAAACAAGTCACTCCACCAGTTGATATTGATAACTTAGTCGAACAATTTCGAACGATGACGGAAGCTTGTTATGCCTCATCTTTTCAGTTTGCCATCCCTTATCAAGAGAACGAAGAGTTTGATGCACGTTTTTCTTGTTCTGAAGTTCAAACATTGTTGAATTGGTTGCAAAACAACAAGTCATTAAGGATTTAACCCTCAAAAGTACTACAAATTCAGAACCACTCTCTTCGTTTAATACTTAACAAAAGCCTTGAACCAAGCATATGAAAGCGCTCGTATACCAAGCAGTTTCAAAAAAGCCAAAATCTGTCCAATTTTCAAAAAATTTGACAAGAGAGTCTCTGCTAATAACAGAGGTTCCTACATCACTGCTAACTTCATCGATGAAAACCTTAGCTAAACTACTATACAAACGTTTGTATAACTGGGTAGAGGAAAATAACTTGTTGAGTGAAGCGCAAGCTGGTTTTCGTGAAAATTCCTCTACAATTGATCAGATTTATTCGATAATTAATAGGTGTGTTTTTTGGCAAAGCTATCCGTATACGCAGTAGTAGACTAACATGTATTACAAGTAAAACACAATACTGCCGATAAAAGTAGAATTAGAATCATACTGCGGATAGAATTTAGAAAAATTCAAAACTCCTCTTTAAAATGATAGCAGCGACCAACTTCTAAATATGTAGAAAAATTTAACAACTGCGGATGCGTTTTTTGGGTAAATCCTACTGCACTGCGGATAGATTTGCCAAAAAAAAAAAACAATAGCTAAGATATTTATGGGATTGAAAAAGAAATTGTACGCCTTTTTTATCGACTTCAAAGCGGCATTTGATACTATCGACAGAAAAGCACTGATGTTAAAGGTCTATCCGAAGGTCTAAAGGAATTTCGACAAAGTTTGGAACATTTTGGAACAATTATACGACTCAACAACTTCTGCAGTGACCCTTGGGAGTAAAGTATCTAATCATAATCAGTTTCTAGTAGAGATAGGGCTGATACAAGGCTGCTACTTAAGGCCTCTATTTTTTGCTTTGTTTATCGATGACATAGAAGAAGCTCTACAAGGAGGAGCTTGAGTTTCACCAGACCTTCTAATAAAAGTACTTATGTCAGTCTGAAAGTCTCCAATTAATGATAAATAGGTTGTTCGAGTACTGCAATAAATGGCCACTTCAGGTGAATATAGACAAGTCAAAAATTATTATTTTTCGCAACGGAGGTGGACGAATTTGTCGCAACGAAAAATCCAAGTTTGGAGAACACAACATCGAAATCGTTAGTCATATGCGGATTTCTAGAAATCTTCTTATGGACCACATGACAGAAAAAGTGAGTAAGGCAAAAAATGCGTTAAATGCAACTTGGAGAAGTGTGATGTACAGCCAGAGAGGTTCAATATGAAATAAAATATCTAATTTTGAAAACAACGGCCAAATCGATAATGTTCTACGGTGCACAAAGACACAAAGAAGACACAAAAAATTTGAAGAAGTCGAACAGGTCCTAGATACTTTTTGAAACGCACGTTTGAACTACCCAGCAGTACTGCCAACCATATCGTTTTATTGGAAATAGGCTTCTGTCCGTTGTTTATCTCAACTCTCAAAATGCAGGTTGACTATATTTAGTAGACTCTTAAAATGAATGATAGAAGATTACCTAAACAAATGACAATGCTAGTGATCAGGAAGAAAATCACTTGGTTTGAATCTTAGAGTAATTTAGCCCAGTACTGTGGACACTGACTATCTCTTCAAGATGTATCGACTGATAAATGGAAAAGCCAACTCTACAACCTATCCAGCTTAGTAGATGAAAAAAAGCGGAAAGATCTTATTTGGAAAGCCAGAAGCTTGTATCATGGAAATAACTATTTTGAGTACAATTTAGCAGCTAATCATTATTTCAAGACGGAATTTTCAACCGACTTCATGTCACTTGTTTTATAAACACAAGGAGAGATACTCCCCCGGAATTATTATATTCCTCAAGGATCGATTTAAAAGAAACCTGCGACTTGTGCAACCTTAGGAAAAGAAAGAACGTGTTTCATTTTGTGAGTAGATGTTCTATGCTTGTAGAAACTAAGCGAAGCGTTTTTAGAAACAACTATCTCAATGAGGCTGAAATTGTAGATATCCTTAAGGGAAGCACTGACTGGGTGAACTTGTACAGAAACGTCAAAATAGCACTAAGATGTACATGTACATTGTGTTGTTCTTGTTCAATTTGAGTGTGTACAAATTTGATAGACGTCATTTGTAGCTAGAACAAAAATAATTGGACCAAGGTGGCTACCGTGAGATACCCCAGAAGTAGCTTTGCAGTTATGCGATTAGTTAGATGAGATCGGATCCAGGAGATAAATAAATTTAATACCTCAAGCTTAAACAGCATTAAGGGCTAATTATAATTAACGAACGAAACGTTCTCTTCCCAACTGTCAAGTTGTCCCATAGTGGACGAATGTGTTCGGGAGTATCTTTCCAAACACAATTTTGATACTTGTAGTCGACAACAATCAGACTTTCTCTTCAGAAAAATACGCATGTCCTGTCAGCTTTCTTTTTTCTCATTTTCGTTGTATGCTGTTTTTTTCAGCATTCACAGCAAAACGAACAATTGTCAAATTTGATATTTGAATCCGCCAATCCGTCAAAATTGACTTTATCAACTGATAGCTTCATATAATGTCGTTTTCCATTGGTCTTTTTTTGACGTTTCTTCTTCTACCTCCAATGGAACGGGTTATGATGTATGTGTCATTCTTCGGACGATTCTGTTTTCAAAACAGAAGAGTTCTGCTCTTGTCAGAAGAATTCCGTCTGTCAAAGTCAATACAATGGAATGGTTTCAGAAGACTACTGCACTCTTCCGAATGCTTCTGGACGACCAATGGAAAACGACATAAAACACAGTCATGTTTTTATGGAACGCGCCTTATAAGCAAAGTACGTGACGCAACCGACGGATCGAGTTGGTCAATTTTCTAATTTTGGCGTCCGTTAATCCGTTGATATCTGAAATTGACGAGCTGTAATTTCAATGTGTTCCCGCTGCAACAAAGAAATGCAATGGTTGATCAAAATCATTTTGATACAATTTGGATGTTTAAATTTTCACACCAAGCAAGTGAAACTGTCAAAGTACACAACGTATTCCATGAGACGGTTCCATCAGGCAAATACGTTGACAGCAACGTATACGTTGAGGCTGACGGACTTACGGATTCTATGGGTCCTCGCCTCGCCTTCAACGTGTGAAAGCGCTTGCCTCACAGCATACAAATTTGAAAGGAATATCAAAAATGAATCGGGACTCACGAGGCAAGTGTCTTTTTATATTTGTTGACGTATGACTTCCTTTTCAGTATAAAAACATTTAACACAGTTCTTATAAAAACGAATATATGTCAGTTCTTATATCATTCCTCAATCACCCCACACCATAGACCTCAAAAATACAATTCAACTAGAAAATGTTTATTTTTGAAAACACTTTCGATTTTATTTAATGACACTCAGCTTTGAAAATCATGGATCTTGTGAAAAGTGTATTTCAAGAAAATATTATTGCAAATGCACTTGGTCCATTCAATTCTTAAATAAATATTCTTGAAACATCAATTTAACGATGTTCGATTGAAATTGCGTTCAAAGAACAAATGCTATCAAAAATATTGTTTCAATTTCGATCTAATTGAAAAGAAAAATAATAAATCAATTCGAAGACCAAAGAATTGCCACCATCTGTTATTTCTTCTAGGTTCTTAGACTTACATAGACGTTTTGTCTTTTTGCTTAAAACTGTTTATTTTTCTAGTTTCTAATCATCTTCTTAGCCAATTTGAGTGTAATGTCACCAGCCATGGGCTTAGGCTACCCATCGGTGGCCCAAATGGAACTAACAAATCCCAAAGAGCCGTTTTACCTCAATCCAAGTGAATTTTCTTGGTTTGGTAAGTCGTTTTCAAAACACACTTAAAAATTGTTTTCCACCCATCCCGGACCGTCTTAACCTTACCTTCAGCTTCAATAAATGCAATCGCCTGTCCTGTGGGTGGCATCTTCAACGCCTACTTGCTCGACAAGTTTGGCCGTAAAGCAACAATTTTCATCATAAACATAATCTCTATCACGTCATGGGGTCTAATGGGCACCTCCTACTACAAAAGTTGGCCCCTCGAATTCACCCAAGTGATGTTTGCCAGGTTTATAATTGGTAAGAGTCGCACCCATAGCAACCCTATACTCTGCAACTCACTAAACGATTTGTGTTTGTATTATTCCAGGTATAGGTTCCGGTTTGGCGAGCTCTGCGGTGAGTGTCTATTCGGCAGAGATTTGTCATCCGAACTTTCGTGGACGTCTCACGCTTGGCTCATCGGCCGCAACAGCAATGGGCATCTTTGCTATTTATGCTCTGGGATACTTTATACGAGTAAGGACGACATGACAAATTCTTTTGGTTAATTTACACTACTTCTGACGTCGTTTTCGTCTTCTTCCAGCATGATTTTCGATTGCTGGCGCAAATAGCCTGTGGCTATTCCATATTCACTTTGGCTCTGACGTTCCTCATACCTGAATCACCAACCTGGCTGATAGTCAACGACCGTATTGAAGAATCGAGGAAGTCCCTTTGGTTCTTTCGAGGTCGAAGCATCAAAGGTAAGTGCATTTTTTTTCTCAAAGCTCTTTTTGATCCATAAATTCATTGATATCCTCTTTTTTCAGATGCACCGTACTCGGCTGAACTAGAGAACGAATTCGGCACCCTCCAGAAGGCCCTTGAACTGAAGGAAGGCGAGAAAAAACCTCACTTCTGGACGGCAATCCGAGCGCCCGAAGTCTACAAACCCCTGCTCATAATGATTGGATTCTTTGCATGTCAGCAATTTTCGGGAATTTTCGTTGTTGTCGTTTATGCCGTTCAAATATCCATCGAAGCTGGTGTGACCATGGATCCGATTTTGTGCGCTGTATTGTTCACATTCATTCGAGTGCCAGTAACCTTCGCAGTTGGCCTAATTCTCGACACTTGGGGTCGCCGGCCACCCGCCATGTTCTCCGCCTTTGGCATGGGTGTCAGTATGTTGTTATTGTCGGCATGCATTTGGTATCCCAGTTCAATCGGCAGCGTGGCGCATCTGCCAGTGATATGCGTTTGCATGTATACTGTTACAAGCACTATCGGCCTGATGACACTTCCTTTTTCAATGATTGGCGAAGTATTTCCGCAAAGGATGCGTGGCACAGCGGCGGGAATTACAATAAGTTGCAACTATACAATGTCGTTTGTTTGTGTGAAGCTCTTCCCGACCATGGTCGAGACGCTGGGCAAGGCAAATGTGTTTGCGTTTTATGGAACTTCAGCATTTCTGGCTATCATCTTTGTGTATTGCTGCTTGCCCGAAACAAAGGGAAAGACTTTATTTGAGATTTCTGAGGAGTTCAAAGGATCACGGAGAGACAAGAGGACAATTCCTTTGATGGGCTAAAAAAAAACCTTTGGTGTCAATGTTAAAGTACTCTAAACAAAAATCTGTGATAAATGTTTGTGTGACTAAAAACACTGTAGAAGTTTTTTTTTCATTTTCAGTTTTCGACACACCTCCTGTCAGAAAAAAACGTCTGTTTCATTGTCAACATCAGTGCACTAAACGTGCAGTGACTAAAACTAAAACCTTGAAATGACAGACATGACATTGAGAGTCATCACACGCTGAGCATAATCGAATCATATTCATTATGAGTCCAGGATTTGCATGCATGTTTGTGGTAATCAGACATTTTTCCATCAAAAACTTCAGTTTCAGATTTTAAAATTGTATAAAAATACAAACTGCGAAAACTTATTGACGTCATCTTGATGAAGTTCTCGAACAAGGTTGTTTGTAGATTTTGTAAATTCCTGGAAATAGGGTTGGGTTGTCTTCAACAGTGATTGATGCCAAATCAACTGTTGGACAGGGAATTTATTGGACAAATTGCTTAATGACAAACTTGGTTTTTTTTTTGGGGTTCGCTAGAAATGAATTCGGGCTGATCGATTTTGCTGCAGGACGAAATGTTGTGGTAGCAAGCACATGGTTCCCACATCTCAACATCCATAAAGGAACATAAAGACCTCCTTATCAATCAACCGTCAACCAGATTGATGATATTGCGATCGACGGATGTTCTAGATGTTCAAACTCTCCGAGGAGCCAACATCGACTCGGACAACTACCTCGTCGTATCCCGACAACGTCCAAAACAAGAAAATTATGCACCGGCTACAATCGCAAGAGATCGCCAAATCCTTCTCTGATCGAATGTCAAGTAATCTCTTAAGAAGTCCTATGCCACCGACATCAAGTATCGAAAACCAGTTGCAACATTGTCAGAAAGCAGTTAGAGAAGCACTCTAACAAGCTAGATTTCCCACAGCCACCAAAACAAAACCCCTAGTTTGACGAAGAATGCAGACAGGCCCATGCAGCTAAGCAGGAGGCATACAGTAAACAGAGCTGCGCTGTATAAAAGGACAAGAGCTGTTCGTGAGCTCTACGAACAAAAGAGGAGAGAGGAACGCCTGCTTCTCAGTAGAAAAAAGAGCGCGCATGAGAGGCGTCAGGTGTTGAGAAAGCAAACATCAGGAATGAAGCTCGGAGGTTCTACCGAAAGGTAAAACAGGTGGCTCAAGGTCATCGAGCAAGAACCGATGTCTGCAGAGATAAACAAGGGAATATATCAAACTTAAATCACAGTCAATGCTGGGGATTAAGAAAGACCACTTCTGTAGATTGTATAACGGCGAAGACTTACAAAATCCCGCCGTGAGGCAGGAGCCTTTCATCGGACACGATGATAGCCAACAATTCCGTGAACCCGACCTAGAAGAAGTAAAAACGGCAATGCCATGGCTGAAATCCAACAAAGCCGCTGGAGCAGATGGTCTAGCTGCCGAGCTGTCAAAGCAGCAGGCGACGATCTAGATAGGAGCATGGCACAAAATCATCTATATGATATGGTCGGAAGAATGCATACCCGATGAATGGAACCTCAGCAATGTTTGTCCTCTAAACTACGCCAACTACAGAAGAATCAGCCTACTTAACATCGCGTACAAGGTCCTCTCTGCCGAAATATGTGAACGTCTGAAGCCTTTCGTCAACAATCGGATTGGTCCTTATCAATGGGGCTTAAGACCGGTAAAGTCAACCATCGACAAAATTTTCACTTTGTGGCAGATCCTGGAAAAATCCCATGAACTCCAAATCGATATACACCACCTTTTCACCGATTTTAAGGCTGCGTATGACAGAGACAAACTGAATAAAGTTATATCTAGTTTTGGAATCCCTGCCAAGCTCGTTCGCTTGTGCAATATGACGATGGAGAACTCACGCTGCGCCATGAAGGTTGGCAACGAGCCTACGGAATCTTTTTCTTTGGATGTCAAAAAAGAATTCAGACAAGGCGATGCATTGCCATGCGATTTCCTTAACATAGTTTCTTGAGAAGATAGTGAAAAACTCAACCGTCAACACCAGGAGCACTTTCTTCCAAAAGTCTGTTCAACTTCTCGCCTACGCCGATGAAGATGATATTGATATAATGGGAAGAACACAGCGTGATGTCAATTGCGCCAATGCAATGGGAGAATTGAGCCAGAAGCAGAAAAAATGGGTATAGCGGTAAATGAAGGCAAAACGAACAGAACATCACAATAGACGCGTACAACTTCGAGGTAGTAGAGGAGTTTGTCTATCTAGGCTCCGCTATTAACACGGGCAATAACACCAGCGCCGAGATCAGACGAAGAATAACTCTTGCTAATCGCAGTTTCTTTGGGTTAAGGAAGCAATTCAGTGCAAAAGCCCTCCCTCGAGTAACGAACATAAGACAGTATAACAGTTCTTCGGGTCATCTTTGGCCCCGTGTGCATTGATGGGGAATGGAGAAGAAGATACAACTGCGAACTTTACGGGTTGTACCACGACGTTGACCTAGCCAGAATGATCAAGGTGCAGAAACTCAGATGGCTCGGTCATTTTGAGCGGATGGACACCAATGCTCCGGCCCGGAAAGCCTTCGACACTATTCCCGCGGGACGTAGAAGGAGAGAAAGACCGCGACTCTGGTTGCGCACACAAGTGGAAGAGGACCTCAATCAACTTGGAGTGAAAAACTGGAGATTGTTGATTGAGGCCCAAGTCCACAGTGGACTGTAGGGCCACCTTAAATAAGTAAGTGGAAATGAATAAATGTCGGAAATGCGCCATCGAAGAACGTACCTATTTTGTCAAATTTTGTGAGGTTTTTGAGAGCATAATTGGATTCTTGAATGCAAGAGCAGAGATTTTTCTTCAAAACAATTCTTTCTACCGAATCCTACTCTCCACTTCAACTCAGCGAACATCAGACTTCCTGGAAGACATATTTGTTAGATATTGGCTCACAAAGACCGCATGAAAACGCCTCCAATGAAAGATTCTGGTTGAAAGGCTGATCGTCTTATCATTGTGGCAAACATCCACTTTTCACTTCGCAAAATGCCAGGAATTTCAAATAAAGCCACCTGCTCATCGATATAAGGTCACCGGCCGATGACATTGACATCCAATGCCAGATTAATGCTGTAAACAAGAAGGAGCACCCACCATTGATGCGATCCAACATCGTCTAATATTTTCGAATCTTTACATGTGCGTTTTCAGAGGACTTCGATCCACAACCCATTTTACTATTTTTGTATGAACCTAAAAGATGTTCCAACATCGTTTGAAGACAACTTGATGTAACACTGACTTGAGCAATTGAGCATTTCCAATAAACTTTCCACTAAATGTGCTAAAAAGCTTCTAAAATGCGTCTTCTTCAAAAAGGATGTCTTTACCAGAACTCTTAATTGTTACAAAATCAAAACACATTTTTTATGTCTCAGTTTGCGATTTCTAAATTTAAAATAAAAGGCATTGTAACGACCACATAGGGTGCATAAAAAATGTAGATAATTATAAGAATTGAGAAAGAGAAGAACTAACTAGGCCTACCTGTTGTGAACTTTAAAATCATCAAAACAGTCTTGTAACAGTGCTCTTCGAGAACAACAGAAAGTCCTAAAAATGTGGTTTCAGTTACTTCATCACAACCAGAAAAAAAAGTTAAAAATTAAAAATATTGACAAATTTAAAAACAACAATCCGATTCAAAATCCACCTCACTTTCAATTTCACCTTTCTCAACTAGAGTTGCCAGCATTTCAATTTAACAACCTTATACGCATGTGTTCTGATATGATTGAAAAGAAATCCATGAATGAATGTGACGTAGCAGGCTCTTTTGTTGACAACTTTAAAGGCAGATTTGTAAGGATATGCAGTGCAGATATCTGTGTTGAACAGGTGTATCTGGAACGAGTTGTGGAGAATGTCTTTTTTGTTGTGTTTGGTCGTTTTGGGATTTAGATGCTCTACGGTTGTCATATTGTGTACACAGTGCGTTATCAATTCGTTTGATTGAAACTGTTGCTGTTCGACATGACGGCGACTGGCGATATGAACCTATAAAAGGCGATGTAAATTCAAATTCAAGTTCAGTTTTCGGAAGTTGACTTTTCGGTAGCTCAACAGTTGTGATTTGAATAAATAAAAACAAAAATAAAGGCAAACTTGTGTGGATTTGAATTGTGCGATTTGAAATATTTCTTGGATTTGGATATTAAGTGTGAAAATAATAAATTCTACTTTTTTGGAAGTAAAAGAATTTTTGGGAGATAAAATCCAAAAAAAAAATGTTGCATTGTGCGAGAATAAATTCTATTATTTAACAATATATTTTGCTGGATTTTCAAAACAAATTACCAACAAAAGGATTTAGAATGAGACTTTTGCAATGCATCAAGAGACTTGTGGTTTTGGCTTTTGTTATTGAAGGTAAGATTAACTTAATTTTGTTTAAAGAAGTGTTTTTATGTGTTTTATCTGCTGGATACGGAATGTATTTTCTTATACTTAAGATTGTTTGAAATAAGTTTTCGAAAAATGTTCTTTTCTTCTCTCTTTCGGACAAAACTTCTTAGAAAAATGAGAATGCCAGAACGGAATTATTTTTCATTTTTATTTGTTTATTTTTTTTAGAGCCGATTTTTCAATCGTCAGATAAACAAGCAAATAGTGTTTATTCGACAGATAACAATATATTGGATTTTTCAATCGACAGATAGACTTTATTCGACCGATGAATACTCGGATAAGTTTATTTCCCAGTTTAATATTTTTAGATTTTTTCGATGATTGAAAAATCGGCTCTTAGTGGAAAAAGCATAATTTTTCATCAAAATGGTTTTTCGTCCAAATAACGTCACCGTCGTCGTCAGGCGTCGTCGCCTGAGAATTGTTATGTTCTTTACGCTACTTTCGTCGTTTTCGAGTTAGAAATGGGTTCTATGGTAATTTTGTATGTTCTGAAACTGTGATCAGGTTTGCGCTACGTCTTTCCAATCGCGAGATACTGAGCATCGACTTGTTCCATATCAAAATCAACATTTTCTAGAATTGTTTTGAGCCATAAACCATTTTTTGACGTTTGGGACAATTTTGCATATAATATGTGCATGGTTTGTCCGATGTGCACTTGTAATAAAGATTTGCTATGCATATTGGGACAAACAAAATTTTAGTATTGGTTTGTGCCACAAGTCACAACTCACAAGATGCACTTATCTTGTAAGCGGTCTGGCTAAACACTCTGAAAAATGATAGGTGAAGGCCTTATAAGAATAACTTCAATAAAGAAAAAATATCCTATCGCAGAGTTTCGGAGTACCAAGTACACAAACCTTTACATAAATGCGTTTTGGTCGAAAAAGTGACAATGCCAATGGCGTACGGAACAAACTAACTCTCGGGCGATGATAACTGGAAAATTAAAATTCAGACAAAGTCGTTTCTAACGTAAAATCGGAAGAATGTTGATACATGCCGTCAGCTTTAAGCATTTTTATTTTTCATTTCTATTCACAATTTTTACTTGCGACATATAGAATATATGGCAAGTATTGAATTCGTAAAAAAAAAAAATTTGAGGTAATGATGAGATATGACATTACGATGATAGAGAAGTCGAAAAAAGTGGGTCCGGCGATTCCGTCCGTCTGTCTGTCTGTCTGTCTGTCTGTAAACGCATCTACAGCCTTAACCTCTGGTCCGATTGACTTGAAACTTGAAAATTAAGGGTTTGAGCGAATTCTCGTGGGTCATTTTTTTTATTTTTTTTTTAAGATCAAAATTTAGGGTAGCCACCATACGATTTTTTTGGCCAAAAACCAAAAGTTTCAATTTTCTCAAAAACGGCTCCTACGATTTTTTTAAACTTCCTCGAAAATTTTTGTTTAAAACTCTGATGTATTTTATGTAAAAAAAAAATTTTGTATTGCTCCAAAACGGTACCGCCCATAGAACCGTTTTTTGTTATCAGATTTTCTCGAAAAGTAAAAGTTCGATCAGGGTAATTTTTTTTTCTGAAAGTACGTTTATATTGCTCAAATAATATTTTGTATTCAAAAAAATGTCAAAATTTTTTTTGGAATTTTTAAAAATATTCTTAAACTTTTTTTTTTTTAATTCTGTATCTCAAAAACGGATCAATATTAAAAATTGAAATTTACTTATAAAATGTATAGTTTTACATTCTTGAATACTGCATACCCAAATTAATTTTTAGACATTTTCGAAAAATTTTATATATAAAAAATTATTTAAAAAAAAAACCGCTCCGACGATTTAAAAAAAAAAAAATTTGAAAAATCAACAATTTCTTAAGAAATCATATGACATAATTTTTTCAGATTAAATCTTTTTTTGAGGTAGATATTTCAATTTAAATTTTTATTTATGAATTAAATTTTTTGTATGAGTATTTGGAATACAGGAGCAAGTTCGTATGACCGAGTCGTGCACATTTTTTGATTCTCAAATATAACTTGGAAAATTTGTCCAGAGGCGTTTTAACATATCTACAAAAGTTTAAGACTTACTTACATCTTACTGAGTTAGCCAATTTAAACAAGAATAATTCAAGGAATTCATACTGAAATTTGGTACATAATATTCACATCATAAAAATACAAGAAATAGTGACGGTGTGTTGCTAATAATTCAATGTTAAGTGTCGAAAATGTTTCTTAGCAGCTTTGTCTCGAACTCAAACCTATTGAAATCACGTTTGAAAAATGAGGAATAGGTTAGATTCTATTGGAATTGGAATTGTTGGAAAGTGTTAAGAAATTACTTAATCAAATATGTTAGTCTGAAATGTATATTTGTTTGTGATTTTTGGAGTAAGCATATGACAGATTTTGGAATTTACAACCCAATAGCTATGTTGTTTTTTTCTATCTGGGTCTTAGCTACCAATGCCGTTGAAATGCTGTTCTTTTTATGATATAATAATTTCAAGTTATATTTCCCACAGAACAATGTTGTTTTTTGTTTGTTTTTTAATTAAAGTCAAGAACTGGAAGGACATGCTTTTAAGAAAATCTGTATCTAGCTAGCTATATTGTTTTAAAAATATGTATATAGAAACAAGAAAAGAATTTTCATATTGTTTAATTTATACTTGCTGACCCGACTATCGTCGGACTGCCGTCAATCTAAAATGAAGCTTAAACGCCTTACAAGTGTTTTGTTTGTATAAAAAAGTATTTCTCTATTTCTCCGTTCTATATCCATCGGCATTTTGAATTGAAAAGCAACGGATTGGACAGATTAAACTGACAAACGCTGTTCGTCAGCGAAAATATCTGTGAATATTAAATGTCTTTTTCTATATTCTTTTGTTTTTTAAGTGTGACCATTTTAATAGTTTAAACGATGCAACTTAAAACGTTGGATTTCGTTACGATGGTCAAAACAAATTTTTTCTAGCAATTATAAAACTTAAAAGACCTTAAATATTATTTTTCATTGTGAGACGTTGATATGATTTCCCTCAAGTTCATAAATTCATGATATATCGTCATTGATTTTTGGGCAATGAGGAAATTTGATTTATATTCTAGCCTGCCAATAAAGTTCATGTGGTAATATTTTCCGTAAGATTTTTGTTAAACGACGAACGCTTTTGATTGATTAAAACTATACGGATCTTTTTAGTTTGAAAAACGAAGACTACCATTTCTCTTATAATTAATTTATTTTCTTAGCGTACTTACCTACATATTTTTGCTTCAATTTTTATTATTACGGGAATCATCACTTTCGTGATTCATACTGGACTTTGGCAATTTGACTCTTGTATTTTAATAAGTAAAGACAAAACAACGACTGTCGGGGAAGCTAGTATTATTTGTTGTAAGCTGTAAGATTTTCCTAGAAAATGCATTATTTCAAAAACTTACATATACTAAAAACTCGTTTTGCAATAATTTTCAAATTTTAAACCGCATTCTGTTCTATCTTTTTTGCGAATATCTAAAATAGGTACCTATTCAATGATATAATATGACTCATAGTTACTCAAGCTCAGGACCAAAATTGCCATTCTTCTTTCTCGTTAAATCATATTTGAACAGAAGACAGTTTTGCTGGCTCTATTTTATATTGTCACAATAGCTTTAAATCTGTTCATTTGTAACTGACTAGCCGACCCGTCGAACGTTGTTTCGTCAAGGTTTTTTTTTTGTGAATTAAATTTCTGTGAATATCTATATCGCAATCTCAGTGTAAAGGTCAGAGGTGTTTAATAATCCAAAATAGTATAAAAAATTTATTCAACAAAAGAAAAAAAATTCAAGTATGGATAAATATGGGTTGAAATTAAATACTGCTTCAATATTCTGAATATGTCCTTATATCTCAATTCTCAAACAAAATTCAAATTCTTGACAAATGGGGTTTTAATTTCAAAGCTATTGTTTTTGTTTAAAGTTGCTCAGTTCTTCATATTATCAAGTCTCAAGAATGTCCAATGTTTTGTATTTTTCTTATGCAAAAAACATTCTTCTTTTTCTTTTGTTATACTTTAAAACTGTAACTATTTGGTTACGCAGTCATTAGTAAACGTCGGGAATAATTTTTAAAAATTGATTAATTTATTAACACTCAAAAACTTAGTAACCGTTGCGTTGTTTGAACATATCAAACCGTATGACATACCCTAAGGTTGATTTTTGTTAACCCTATGTTGGGGTGGGGATGTGCGTTGGATGGTACGCAGAAAGCGTGGCTTCAAATCCTACTCGTGCCCATAGATTTTATTTCGTATTTCGCGGATACTGCATCTTCCGAAAAACTAACGACACTTTCAAGAGTATAAATATGTAATGAAAAAAGTGCTTTTCAGTCTTGCCGTTCGGGATCGGCGCAAGGACTTGAAAGAAGTTGCATATCTTTTTATCTATTCTCAATAGTATTTAAATGTTTTTCTTTTTAATTTAACAATGGGTTAGTCCTGGAATATCGTCCTTTATTGTAAACTGGTAAATACTATTTATATTTCCTGTAATTATTGATACTTTCTTTGATTTTTTAAACATTTTTATTTCTCATACGCCCGATTTCTTGACAAAGTTCTAGCCCTTAAAACTCGGTTTAGTGAAATTTTAGAACTCATTTGAGTTCTAAGTCATTTCTTCACCAAGTTCTAACGCGTTAGAACTTCGATTTAGAACTTTGTTATAGTTAGAACTTCGATAAAATTAGACCCTCAAATTCGGGTGTCTAGTGCCTTAAAACTCGGTTTATTTATAATTTTATTTTTTCAGCGAGCGAAATGATCATATCGGACGACAGCGTCCTTTCGTTGGGAAAAATGCATATTTTACTTGCCCTTGCATTTTAGTATTTGTTATGGTAATGATTAATGAATTATTGTTGGTGTTGGCGAAAGACCGCGGCATCGTTGCTTCGTTGATAAAGCTAAAGCTGTACACATGCCGCTGTCGGTGGAAAATTGACGGTTTGAGACGGGGTCATTAGAGTTTTGGTGGCTTTTTCAACCAGAGAGTATAGGAAACGTCTGAAGGCTTATCTTCATTATATAGGCTGAGAAAGCAAAATTGTGCTCTCAGCAACAATTGGAGGCGTTTTGCGGACCTCGGAATCTGGTGGTATTTCATCCGAATCAAATGATTCTAATCTAATTATGTATAGCGAATGGCTATTATATTTTTTTAAGGTGAAGTATACTTCGCCGCCGGTGGCAATAGGTAAATAAAAGTCCAAACCTTAGTGTAAGCAACTCATCATAAATTCTCTGGGGGCGTGTGAAGGATTGAGTTGACCTACAATTTCCCGGCGATATCAAACTAGAGAGTTGAGAAGAACTTTTTTTCTTGACAGTATATACGGACCAGTAGGATTCGAACCCCACGTTCTGCGGGACAGCCAACACACTTAACCACCACTACACAGGCATCATAAAAACAAAAATACGCACATACACAGGAACACACATAGTCAATTAATAAACAAAAAATAGGGGAAAAGTCAAAAAATATATTT
Organism: Sphaerophoria taeniata; assembly: GCA_943590905.1. Taxonomy (NCBI): domain Eukaryota; kingdom Metazoa; phylum Arthropoda; class Insecta; order Diptera; family Syrphidae; genus Sphaerophoria; species Sphaerophoria taeniata. Next base: position 5,976,037 of record OX016540.1, read on the forward strand.
ATTTTGTTTCAAACTGACGGAAATGTCTGTCAAAAAATATTGCCGGGTGACTCAAAAGTTTAAAAAAAAATTCTAGAACTAGGTTCCAAAAATGACAAGTTCTAAGCGCTTAGAACTCAGTTCTGATTTTAGATCGAGTTCTAGAGAAGTGAAGAAATGCCCGAGTTCCAAATTTTCTAAAAACTAAGTTCTAACGTTAAACCGAGAAACCGAGATTTACTAGATCGAGTTTTAAGGGAACTTTAGAACTTTGTGAAGAAATTGGGCGATAATCAAACATTTTTTGAATCGCCTTCAAACTTTATGTCAAACTCGCTCTGAAAAAAGATTTGTTTGGTTGTTTAAAACAAAGAAACGGTGGCTGGGGAAGCTAGTTTAAGTTATTGTTTGTCAAATTTAATTCGAAATTGAATTGAATAAAAACAAACACATTACTTTTTTTTTTATTCTTCAAAAACTGTGTTATGATTCCACACAATTAATGAACAAAAATTGAAAGTGTGTACCTGGGCACAGAAATATTTCTAGATAGTAGGTATCAGTTCTGCATAGACCCCCACACTCTTTATACCCATATCTCCTAAATTTTGAAAACGATTAACCTTTACTCGTATTGAAGATTTAATCTGAAAACGAATTCCACCATAATTTTATTTAAGGTTAAATTTTTTTTCGTGGGTTTGGATGTATGGTTTGCCTTCCGTTAAATTAAACGCAAACAGATTCTTTTAAAGCCAATTTTCACCCAAGACAAAAGCTTTAAACGACATAATGCAAACATGTTCACAAAACCATCGAAACATTTTAATTAACTGCAACAATGGATGACTGCAATTATTGCGCGAGTCGCGCCTAAGCATCCCATTCTATGGTCTCCCACCCAGCGCCAGCAGCCCACCACAACACATATATCATCCACCCCAGACCAGGGGCGGCAGAAGGTATGGGGTGGGTGGGGTATGGACCCCACCTAAAATTTCTAAGCATGGGGTGCACCCCACCTCTGGCTTTGGAAATATACCAATTTTTTTTAAGTTAATTGAGGCCAAAAAAAAATGTTATGAAATTATGAATATTGTTGCAATAATTCTCGATTAATTGACTGAGACTGACCAAGTGATTTCATTTATTTATCCATCATCGGTCAAAGGCTGAACATCATGAATTATTTTTTATCTTTTTTTTCTGCTTGATTTTAGTTAGTGTCCGATCGAACCTTCGGCTTCGGTCGAATTCGGCCAAAAAAACAACATTCGGCCAAATCTTCGGCTTCGGTATATACTAGGCCCAAGTTTTGGTCGAATCCGAAGAATTTTTTTATTGATATCGAGAATCGTAGTAGGCGCCGAAAAAAAATCAATTTTTGAATAAGATAAAATATTTTTTTGTTTGCACCCCACCTAAACAATAAGTGTTTTGCCGCCCCTGCCCCAGACCGAAGACCAAACTTGATCCTGATTTCGTGTAGCGAATTGATTTTTAGTTGGTTTGGGAATTTTAGAAAATCAATAGATTTTGAGTAGGTAAGGACCAATTTAATATAGATCAAATTAATAAATCATTTCGACTACAAGCGCAACAGGAACAGGAGAACAATTTTGTGACTAATATTTTGGAGCAAGCCTTTGAAGAGTTGGTTACTTAAATTAGTAATCTAATATCAATCTATAGATAAGCTTATTCATCGATGATGTAGAATGAGTGGATCGATTTTGATTTTTGCATGTCTAACACAACAATGACCTTGACCAATTGGTACATAAAATTCTGTTATATTGTTGTTCTATTGTATTCCAGAATCCACACACTTAGGCCAGAAGAAAAGGCCAATTGTGACACCAGAATTACTTCTTATTAGTCGAACCATTTTGAGGATTTTAGAAAGCGAAGAAGATATTTAATATCCTTGTTAGCTAGTTCACTGGGGTTATCATAAAAATATTCTTTCAGATGAAGTTTGTGTCTAAGGGAAAGACCAGGGTATGTGCAGAGAAGGTGAGAGATTGTTTCCTCTTCTTCTTCGTCCATACAGCTCCTGCAGAAGTCATTTGAAGCTACATCAAGTCGTATTGCGTGTCTGCCTATAACTATAAGACAGTGTCCTGTCCAGTGGAGCTATTAGGAAGCTAATATGAAATCTGCTTTGAGATAACAAGTCCTTAGAGCGCTTTAGGTCAAGTGACGGCCATATAAGTTTTGTGGCTGCGCACGTTGGTAAATTATATCACCTAGAGTTTGTTATCGTTGAGGCTGTTTCTTTTACCAAAAGTTTACATGCAGCTATCGGTACCTATACCTTTGTTCCCTTTCAGGTGAGATCGGTACGACGGTTCCATTTTAAGCGAGTTCATCGGCTCTGTGGACCCGCACCCAAAAGAGGTGAATATTAAATTGCTGCGCCATCTCCATAAGATCGACAATCAAGGACCGTTTGAGAGTTGCTTGAGACACCGTCGAAAGATTTTATAGAAGCCTGACACCTGACTGTCAGAGAAGATGCAGATATTAGAAGTTGATATCACAAACCTTTTTAAACGTCAAAATTTCCGCTTCGAATCAGCTACAATGATTTGGGAGGCTGAGATTAAGCTTTTCGGAGTACACACACCATCATTTGCCTTGGATCCATCTGTATAAAAATGAATGCTTCTGTCTTCCAGGAATTTTTTGTCTTCCCGTTCCCATTCATCTCTGGAATGGATGGAATGTCCCAGATTATTGTTGGTACATTGAGAGGAGGCGTTGAGTCCTAAAGCTGTACTCGCTGCCGCTTGGGCGTCAGATGGATGAGAGTGTCTAGCGCCGCCGCTGAGGGTGTTGTCCTCAATACCCCGCTTATACCTTTAAGCTTTAATGCAAAAAGTTCACTCTAAGAGCTGTTTCGAGTAACTGCTGTTGGGAAAGAAATTATTCATATGCATATGGCTTTCACAGAACTGAAGGAGTTGATATCATTGTGTAGATTGGATATAAAACTAAAATTTAACGATTCGAATGCAAGTGGGTGATAGAATATCAATCGGGGAGGGTGACATTTCTCATCAGTTCTAGAACTATTTGCTTAAAAATGAAACTATAAGAATTTCATTTTCTAATGGGAAAACACTAAATACAGGGTGCGCCAGAGAAACTTACTTATTTGAAAGGTCAATAAAAAAAAAATACTCCAGTTATTGTTTTAAATTTTTTTTTATTTGAGAATACAATATCCCAATTTTTTTTTATGCAGTCTTAAAAATGACATCGGATAAATGGCGACCCACATTGCGCATACACTGATGAAGTCGATTTTTTAAATTCGTACCCACTCTTCGCAGCATATCAATCGGTATGTTGGCAATGGCGTCGCGAATGTTGTTATTGAGGTGTGCTATGGTCCGTGGTCGATCGACATAAACCAGGGATTTCAAATAACCCCATAAAAAGAAATCGCATGGAGTCAAATCTGCAGAGCGTGCCGGCCATTGGAGATCGTCTCTGAGAGAGATGAGGCGGTCGGGGAAATGTTGTCGCAACAAATTCATTGAGTCTCGTGCTGTGTGTGCTGTGGCTCCATCTTGCTGAAACCACACGTTCCTAACGTTCATTTCTTCGAGTCTGTGAGGAGGAATTTCAAAGCGAGCGCGGAAGGCACGTTGCGTAGCAACAAGTGAGCGACCGTTAGAAAAGAAGCTCTCAACTGCGAAGGCCCACTGCTCTCTAGACCATCAGAGCATGATGGCAACTGACTGGAGGGAGAAACAAACTTGGGAACTTCCCCCTCCAGATGCGCCCCCTTTTGCCCCTCTACCCGCCCAACTCACCGCGCGGGAATTTTTTCAAATAAGTAAGTTTCTCTGGCGCACCCTGTATTAGCTATTTCTTGACTGAAAATGTGTATCGTATCCTTGAGACATTCAGAAAGTGTTTCCATATTATGTATATCGAGAACGTAATTTTCAAGAAACACGTTAAGATAATCCAAACAATAAGGTCCAACAAGTTGAAATTATTATCATTCATGAACCAAATTTAAGATCTGAAAAGTTTAAATAACACTTCAGATTCGTGTGACCCATCCGTGCAGTTTCACATAACACCCTTGAGAAATTTTTTAGTGCGGTATTCAAGATTCTTAGTTTTTCATGACAAAATTTAATTTCTTTAGAGAATTGAAATCTTATTTGTCCAAAAATAAATTAGGGCTATTTTAATCTAAAAATCAGTCATCATCCAACAATCTTTTGATGTTTCCCATAATTTCATTAACGTCCATAACGCCCTTCGTTCCTGAGAGGCGAAGTACGTCTCGTTAAAAAATTTTGAAAACGTGAATCTCCTAAGAAATGAGTTAACAAACTTTTTGCAAAACCTACATATTATCTCAACTTACAAGACAACTAAAAAACTGTTTGAACTTTTAACTACTTTTCTCTTGCAGTCACATCACACCCCACACCCTACGGCAGTCGATTAATCAACTTGTTGGGCAGTGGCGCAGTGGTTGGCGCGAAACCGCTTGTTAGCTGTGGCAACAACAACAAAAACAACAACGATGGCAACTGCCTTAACAGCCGCCACCATCAACACAATCAAAAGAACATCGGAACCGGAAGCGATTCATCTTTGGTTGAAATTAGTTTTCAACCCTTAAGAGAATTAGAATCTGTGTCATCATACTACCCATTCGCGAGGAAGCAATTTTTCCTCAACAACGACGATAATGATGACCCATCCCATCAAGCATTGCCAGTAGGCCAAACCAAACCCCACCATCATCAAACAAAAAACAGTCATGTACATTCTAATCGTCAACGTCGAACAGGTCCTCGTCATCGCCAGCCGATTGATAACACTGAGAACAACAACGATGACGATGTTGCCGATGACAACTTCCAAACCTATCAGCAACGATATCCTGACCCGGCGATACTATCTTCAATCGAAGGTCCAACAACAGCATTCACACCTGTTGTTGGAAATGGAAATCCATATCCGCTGCCGGCTCCAAATGAAGATGATGAAACCGAAGAAGCTGAAGATCCGTTTGGTTTTATGCATCGTGAAACACAAAATTCAATACGAAACAGCGGCGACAGTGACACGGAAAGTTTCCCGTGGGATGTATTCAAGGAAAAGTCATCACATCCGGCTGGGAAGGACTTGACAATCGAAGTAGGACAAAGCTTTATAGATTCGACGGATGTGAACAATAAGAGAAACGGTTTGGCTGCGTTCAAGCGTCAAAAATTCAAAACACATCAATCAGAGTTTGCTCCTTCAATTTCGGGAGGTGAGTACCTTACTTTCTTTAAGAAATCTACTTTTACCCTTTTAAATATTCAAATCTTCTCGAATTTTAATTGTTGCCTTTGGTCCACTCATTTCTTTTAATTATTCCTTCCACTTGAATTAAAAGAAAATTTGTTCATGGATTATGCAAATTCGAAAAAAAAAATAAGTCGCCCAACGTGGGGCTCGAACCCACGACCCTGAGATTAAGAGTCTCATGCTCTACCGACTGAGCTAGCCGGGCAGTTGAAACACTGGTTGCAAGATTCATGTTTTGAAACTATTCCTGTTTTAAACATTTTGAATTGATAATGCTCCGTTTGAGTTCCGTTGCTTAATGGCCCGACCGGTGACCAACAGCAAGTAATTGTTAACTGTCTTATGCTGGTTTATGCATCTGTCAATCGAAACGTCATGTCACGAAACAGGCCACTCGCTTGACAATACAGGAACATGTTGATAAAAATGTCACTCCGAATGTCCCGATACATATTTATGTATGTAATTTTGCATTTTCGCTTGGTGTCGTTAGACAAAAATAATTTACTTACCAAACAAGGTTTGTTAACTTTTGAATCCGGGGAACTTATGTGTTTAATTTTTATTTTGACATAAAAAAAACAAACATTGAAAGAACTAGGAGTTAAGTGGTTTGGTACTGAAACTGAACTGGGGAGAGAAAAAACCTGGCAACTTAATCTTAAGGGTCGCTAGACACAAAACAGCAAGCTTGACGAGCGTGCATGAACAATCGTTTTGTATAGCGTCTGTAGGGTAATTTTGCGCTTGACGATTGATTGAATTTGAATCATGCAAGCATGGGTGGCGAAAGGAAAATTAAGCATGCTTGTAGGCTAACGGCACCAGTCCCCGGCCAGATAACTTTTTTTCGACTTTCAATGTAATTATCTTTATTTCCATTGATTTAAATTAACAAGATGCCAAACAATCAGGAAGTAATTATCAATGCAGAAGAATTGCTCTATACTCAACACTTAAGAGAAAGAAGTTGTTGAGGTTTAAAGTGCAACTGTCCGGAGACTCCATTTAAGATCGTCCAGAGACTAGAACAATCTACCGGAGACCTCCGAAAATTGTCCTCTTTTAGAATCATCCTATTAAAAAATATTGCCTAGTTATTGTTATTTTAGACTAAGGCCGTGTGTGAATTGCGTTAAAATGTTTATTAAAAATTGACGTTTGGTTAAAACTTGACACTAGTGTGGTGAAGAGAATGGGTTAAAATTTATCCTGCTGTGGAGCAGGATAAATGGGTTAAAATTTTAACGTGTCTTTTTTGTCTCATGAATGGTAGAGAACTTTGCTTCTGTTTTGTTGTTTTGTTCTGTTCTTCTCCGTTTTATTTAGTTCTTTGTTATGACTATTTAAAAATTGCTTTGATATTTCAATAAAATAAATAAAATTCTATGAATTCATAATATTTTCAAATCGAAAAACGAAATTATTGTTTTTTCTTTTGAGAATTATAACAGATGTCGGCTGTGAAAACATGTTTTGCAGTGTTACCACATGGAAAAAAATCAATCATCCAAAAAGGGAAATTTTCGTTTGAAGATATTTTACTGTTGTTTCAAAATTGAGAAAAAAAAAATAAAACAGAGTTTGTTTGTTATTTTAAGTGACTTTTCATGAAATTTATTGTTTAAAGAAGAATAAAAACATTTTTTGCTGAGAGAAATTTCTCAAATCATGAGGGAAATTTCTTAGTTCTCCGCAGAAATGTTGGTTGAAAGAATCCCTTTTAACGAAATTCACACAGCAAATGGCTAAATTTGTTCCCTTTTTAACCAAACGTCAAGTTTTAATACACATTTTAACGCAATTCACACACGGCCTAAGTATAAGCAAACCAAAATGGGAACTAGTCTCCGGACGATCAAAACAGAGTCTTCGGACGATTTTGAACCTACTTCGTCATACTTGATGGCTGCTTGCCTAACACCTTTATTTCTTCGATCTAATGTCGTGTAAGGTGTAAGGCTTACTCACAGTTCATTCCTCGCCCTTGAAAATACGTGTAGATATTTCACGATCGATTTACACCACATTGATTTCAAAATTTTATTGTGTTCTTGTGACAGAGAATAAACAATAATAATACTAGAATTTTTAAAGCTTTTTCTTTCATTTTTAATCCATCAGAGGGATGATTATTGAAAATTTTAATTCTGGATACAAATAAGTACTTTTCGCAGGTGGCCATGGTTCAGAGGATAGAGTAGTGGATTACCTGGAGATTAGGACACTGAAGTCGTGAATTAAAAACGTCAACACCCTGATCAAGGAAAACTACAGGTTATCTATTAACTTGTACTGGGACAAGAAAATTCGGGCCGTTAATTCTAGCGACCCGAGTATGTTCCCTAAAATTAATAAGATATTTAGATCCAAGAATCAGAACGACCTTCCGTGTCTTAAGCTCCAGAGAACAGTAGAGAACAGAGACGTACTTCTGACAGCGCAAATTGATCCTGAGGAAGCCGTCTTGGACGATGACTTCTTTGTGATTGAAGACCCGCAGGAGAAAGTGGAGACAGTTGGTGCTGTGAATGCTTGCACTCGCCCGAACCACGACCTGGAGAACAGAGCCTTACTTCATCACTTCTACCTGAAGAATGATATTTCGCATTGGCGATCCGAGAACCGTGGTTTTACCCGGTTTGATGACGACTTCTTAGCAAACGCTATAATCGCCGAGCGAACGGGCCCAAGTCCCCTGCTTATCACGAAGGTAGAACTCCAGCTCATCTTCGATTCAATAAAGAATAAGAAGTCAGCAGGTGTCGACGGTATATCCAACATTGTACTAAGACACTTACCGATTGAAACCATCGACATTTATACCACACTCTTCAATAACGCGCTGAATAATGCATATTATCCTGAGCGTTGGAAGACAGCTGTGGTTCATCCTCTCCCGAAAAAAGGAAAGGACAACTCCAATCCTTCGAATCTCCGGTCAATAAGTCTTCATCCAAGCATCAGCAAGGTATTCGAAAGGTAATCAATAGGGCTCTGGCTGAGTGGGCTGCGGACAGCAGTATAATTCTGGATAATCAGTTCGGGTTCAAGGCAGGACATGACACTATTCATGCCGCGTCTAAGCTCGTTTCTGATATCCAATGGAACAAGTCCAAAAAACAATGCACGGGTGCTGTTCTGGTTGATTTAGAGAAGGCCTTCGACACCGTATGGTTAGAAGGGTTGTACCTAAAGCTCACCAGACTAGGCATCAGTAAACCATTATTGTATATGCTTTATGATATGCTCAACGGTAGAAAGTTTGTTGTCAAAAGTGGCAATGTTACTTCTACCACCACCTTTGAAATTAAAAACGGTCTTCAACAGGGAGCGGTGAACTCACCGATCCTCTTCAGCATTTACATCAGCGATCTGATAGGTAGCTTAACTAACGCAATTGCGTATGCCGACGACCTGATTATTAGAATTCTCTTGCAACGTGACTTCGAGAAGATTCAGCGATACTGCGACGGTTGGAAACTGAAAATAAATGTCCAAAAGTCGGAGACAATTTTGTTCCGGACTCCGTTGGCTAAAGCCTCACGAGATACGTGTAAGAATTGGCGCAAGATGGTCATTGTTGATCCTCACGGACAGGCATTGACGAGCAAATGTATAGTGAAGTACCTCGGTATCTGGTTGGACCAGTATCTGTATTTCGACAGACATATAAAGGCTGCTCTGACTAAGGCCAGAGGAGCCTCCGCTCTGACGAAACGGCTGTTTTACAGCAGTCGGCTTGACCCCAGAGTGAAGGTAATTTGCTACATGGCCCTCATACGGCCAATGATTGTTTATGGTTGTCCAGTGTGGTTCAACATTGCCCCTTCCCAAATGGAGAAGTTTCGGGTGTTCGAGAGGCAGTGTCTTCGGCGCTGTCTCGGTTGGTATCGGACACCGGAATCTTCTTATCTGCATTATTATTCAAACGAGGTTCTATACAACGGGGCTCGAATCAATAGAATTGACAATTTCGTGATAAAACTTATTCGGGGCCATATTGCGAGAGCTATGACTTCGACCAACAATTAGATTTTCGGGCCGTTCTATCCGAACGACAACTACTTTGACAATGCACGCTTGAGCGGCTTCATCCCACCAGAGGCATTCCTCTTCTTAGACCAGGGCGGCATGATACAGGATAGATTGGCAGTACCGCTTATCTACCACGTCAGACGAAAAACCGTAGACCGGCGGCTCCTGTATGAACGAGGCATCCTCGCTCGTGATGGAGCGGAGCTGCTTCGGTTCAGTAGGGCTGTGTCCGAAAAGGACCGCATTGATAGGGTGAAGCAGGAGAACCAGTTTTGGTGGCTTCAAACTGCATCTGATAATGGGTAATCCGGGGTGGGGTATTTTGCCTTGGCCGGCTTACATGCTTGTTTTAGTCTTAGGTTTTAGGTTTAAGTAGAATAGGTACGGTGGCACTATAAAATATGTATAAAAACGAAAAAAAAATAGAAATAAAAATAAATAGTGAAAAATACTAATAAAAAAAGTGGAAAAAAAAGAAAAAAAAAACAATCAAGGAAAAGATGATAATGTGAAAATAAAAGACAATTACAAAATCAAGAACACAATTAAAAGGACATAGTTTTTGCCGCTGTGGTTGTTCTAGTTTTAAGTAGTTTGTAGGTAGATTAGGTAATTTTAAGTTTTATTTTTAGGACTCTAGTTTGTAAGAAAAAAACCCGCAAAAAAAGATAATGGTATTAGTTTTTTTTAAATTTTCTAATAATTCAAAATAAATAATATGAAATTAAAATAAATAAACTTAGCTCGTAGGCCGAAAGGCACTAATTTTAAGAATAATGAATTACTTAGAGCGCCCGATTGGGGCCAGTAAGTTATATATAAGTAGAATTAATTAGGCTAGTTTCCCATTTTTGTCTAGCATGTAAGTAGATTTAAGTTTAAAATGAATAAAAAAATGAACTACAAAAAAAGAGTAGTGGATTGCTAAGCCGAACGCTACGGGTTCAAACCCCAGCTTCAGCAGCATTCTTTTTCTTCAAAAACCGCCAGCTTATCTGAGGCCACCTGTGCGATAACATGAGACAATACAAATCTAAGTCTCCTCCTCTGAGCCACGTAGGTTTCTGTTATGTGTGCTTTCTTTCTATGTGTCTATCTGTCTCTCTCTGTTGTATTAATGTATTGTTCTGTCCCAGCCGATGGTCTCAGTCACCAGTGCTGATAATGTGTCTGTAGTTCGTTACATTTATGTGCGAAGTACTGTGAAATGTAATGTAATGTAATAAGTACCTACTTTTGGCAAGGAAATTAAGGGTTTTAAAAAGAGTTTAAAACATAAAAAAAAACCTTAGAGCTGTCCGGAGACTAGATTTTAGCTATTTTTGGTACCAGTGTCCGGATAGTTAAAGAAAATGGATTAAGAAAACGCAAAACTCAGTTTTTTTGTTTTGTTATTGGAAGTTCATTATATTCTCATTGAAACAATGATTACAAGATCTCAATAAAACAACTATTCTCATTCAGTATATTTTTCCAAGGTCTGCCATTATTTTTTTGCTGAGAATTTGTAAGGAAATACGGCTTCAAACTAGAGATGTCGCGAATAGTGATTTGGCCGAATACCGAATACCGAATGTTCGGCCAGACTAATCGGCCGAATATCGAATTCTAGCAGTTGCCCACGACTTCGTCCGCCTCTCCCTCGTCCACAAGCCAGAGTATCATCTCGACTTGTGCATCATGCGCGCGTGGGAATTTTGTTCGGAAGTTATTGTAAAATTGCATTGCAGTCAACTCTCCCTAGGTCGTAATTCTCTTGAACTTGAAAAATTTGAGCATTTTCTATGATTCCCTTCAGTTTTTCATACTTAAAGCATTCCCTTGGGTGAACTCTCCCTAATTCTTATATCTCTCTTACTTCTGCATCGTTTTTTTCGTTAAGTAAATTTTTTTTTCTTTAAACTGAGCATATTTTTTAGTTAAGAAGTACATAAAATGATATGGTTTAAACACAATAATCTGCACAAATAGTGCAATCAATCACATTCACAAATCAATTGAACTCTCAAAATTCTAATTTGAGCAGTTATTAGGCCAGTTCCACCTAACAACATCTCACTGAGATCTCAATGTCACCTTGACTGAGGCAAAATCATTTGGTGCCTTGGTGGAACATAATTCTCAGTTATCATTGAGATTTAATGGTTACCTTACTAATTGTGCTGCACAGAGATCTCAGAAAAAAATCTCAGTTCTCACATTTCCACAGATTCTTCGCTGCTATTGGTCGCAGCTTAATTTTAAGTAGAATAAAGCCTAAAGCAGTTGCCCGTAGCTTAGTTGGTAAGTGCGTTGGCTGCTAAGCAGAACGTCGTTGGTTCGAGTCCTACTCAGGCCAAGTTTTTATTTCATCTTTCACGGGTACTGCCTCTTGCGAAGACCTGACAAATCTTCCAAGAGTATCAATCTGTAATGAAAAAATGCTTCTCAACTTTGCCGTTCGGAATCGGCGTTAAATTGTAGGTCCCCTCAATTCTTCACACGCACTCAGAGAATTGTTGATTAGAGTAAGCCACTTAGGCGTTGGCTCTTCAAGAGCTGTCGCGCCACTCTATTTATTTATTTTATTTTAAAGCCTTCATCGATTAATGGACTATCCAACACAAAAAGAATTTTACAATTCGAAATAGTAGTTCCTGAGATTACCGCGTTCAAACGAACAAACTCTTCAGCTTTATATTGTATTAAATTGTATTGTTTGCCGTTTTTTCCACATTTTACACAAATTCTTCGCTCCTATTGGTCGCAGCTAAATTTTATATAGCTTCAAGCCTTCCTTGATAAATGGACCATTCAACATTTAAAAAATTGTTCAATTTCATAAAGCAGTTCTTGAGATAAGCGCATTTAAAACGCAGAAAAATGTATATTTTTTGCCGTTTTTTCCATATTTTCCACAGATTCTTCGCTGCTATTGGTCACAGCTTAATGTTAAATAGCCTCAAGTCTTCCCCAATTAATGGACCATCCAACACAAAAAGAATTATACCATTCGAACCAGTAGTTCCTGAGATTACCGCGTTCAAACAAACAAACTCTTCAGCTTTATATACTAGTGTAGATTCGGCAGCCGAACATTCGGCCAACGAAATAATGTGTTTCTCTATCTCCTACGTGACTCTTGACATTTTATTACCTGTCTTATTGGATTCTTTCCATTTTTCATATTCAACCGTATTTGGTGTACTCTTCGGCCGAATACCGAATATCAACAAAATTGGCAGAATAGGTAGAATACCGAATATTCGTGGCATCTCTACTTCAAACGTATCTAAAATCACTTTACTTCATTCGTTCGTCGTTCGTTGGTTATATGTTTATAGTGCTCTAGAATTCTAGATAAATGTACAAACCACTGATCAGTTATAACAAGATTGGAAACCTACCTACGTTTTACCCTCCAAATACCTCAAATTTTATTTTTTTCATACACACATACTCTTGCAGCAAACTTTCTTTTTATTACGTAGGCAATTGTCATTTTCACAGCAAGCTTTCCAATCTTGTTATAACTGCTTCATAGCAGTAGTCACTGTAAGCCACTCCGCCACGTCAAGGAGGGCCTTCGATATCCTGAGTCTATTAATTTGGCTGTTAAGGTTTTTTGTGTAAAATTTTTCCCAGAAAAGTAGTCCAGTCAATATCGAAAAGAACTTCCTGTCGGTCTGTCCAATTTTACCTCCAAAGATTTTTTAAAATTTAATAAATTGTCAAAAAATCCAAATAACTAAATTTCACTCAATTTCTAGGAGCTGTATCAAATTTGGGTCAATTCTTTGAAAACTTCAGAAACAACGTTGAATTTATGCAGAAAAGTCGTCTCAGTAATTCCGAAGAAGTTCTTCTCGAAGGTGAACATCCGTTGCAAATGATCAAGGAAGAATTATTAAGTGGCGCAAGCAATGGTGGTGGTGGTATCGGCGGCGGGGATGGCTCATTACCACCAGGTACAGCGGCATTCCTGCATGCAATACGCAACTATAGACCTTCGCAAAGAATTCGATCGTTGGTGGCTCTCAATCCGGAAGGCTATCATGGCTCACAGTTCCTCGATCCAAATTATATGTGGCTCGGCTTGGGTAAACGATAATATCACAGCGCTTCTTTTTTGTTTAAAGTTTAATATTTTTGCTAAGTTATTGATTTTTTGTAATTATAATTGTAAATAAAATATTAATTTTAATTTTAAGAATAAAAAACGATATTTTAAAACACAACGAATGCAAGAAAATTTAATATATTATTGTCACTCACTCACTTAGAAAATAAAATTGTCAATGGAAAATTTAATAAATTTACTTATAACCATTTTAACGATAAATACAAAGAGTACCTCCTTTAATAAAATAATTAAATATATTTAAAATTTAAAAATAAAATTAATCAATCTAAAATTGTAGCGTTAAAGTTTACTGTAGAATTTACTGTCAATTTGTTAGAATGGAAATAAAATGCCAATAAAACCAACACATTTTTGTTTTTAATAAATTTATTTATTTACATTTCCTCTGTAAGAATTTACAAATACTGTATATTTTTTTATTTAAGAAAAAAACAACAATTTTTCATTTTATTTATAATATCATCACAAGGTCTTTAAATTCTTTAAGCTTTCAAATTTCTAACTACAGTCTTAAATCATTATTATTTGAGAACATTTTCATTGTGCTTATAATTCACACTCACTTTATTTCTTAATAAAAACTTCTCTCATCTCATTCTCAATTGGCTCTCTATCGATGGAGCTCGGGAACTTCCCTGTTCGGAAATACTCCTCGATTTCCAATAGACTCTTGCCCTTTGTTTCGGGCAAAATAAAATAAATATAAAATACTGCTACCAAGGACACTAACCCATAAAACGCAAACACGTTCTCATTACCCAAGACATCAACCATTGTTGGGTAGATTTTAAGTACTACAAACGACATGATCAATCCGATGCAAACAGTCATTCCCGATGCTACTCCACGCACTTTTTGTGGGAAAACTTCGGAAATCATGTAAAATGGCAACGTCAATAGACCCATGGTGCTGAACATGAATTGTAAGACAATACACGCGGCTGGCAAGAACGGGGCATGTTCAAGTATCACCGGGAACCAGGAACTAGCGGCGATGAGAAGCATACACGCGGCCATGCCAGAACCTGAAACCATACCCGCCGGACGACGACCCCATGTCTCGAGAATATACCCTAGACAGCAAGTCGTACAAATACGACCGAGTCCGACAAAGATTGCGCATAACAATGGATCCATCTGGACACCGGCTTTGACCGCAATTTGCACAGCATAGACAACAACCACAACGACTCCGGAGAACTGCTGGAATACAAACAGCCCCAGCATGATGAGGAAGGGTTTGTAGACTTCGGGCTCCTTGAGAGCAGTGATGAACGATTCATTCTCATCATTGGCGGCTATTTGGGAGGTCTTCTTGATCTGACTGAATTCTGCTTCGAATTCGTCATAGGTGGTATTATCTGCAAAGTGAGTATGATAGTTAGTTGTCTCGACCAAATGGATGATAGGTTTGACAATACCATTTTTGTCGATTCCTCGAAAGAACTTCAATGACTTTTTAGAATCTTCGCTTCTTCCTTTTTGCATTAGCCAGCTGGGAGATTCTGGCATTGGGGTCACAAGTAGGAAACATACTATTTGGTAACACAGGCAAATTGTGGTTATCAGACGCCAGCTGTCCTAAAATTAAAAACAAGTTGGTTGGAAAATTCTTAAACCTTCGAAACTCTGCCTTACTCTTATAAAATACCCCAAAGTGTACATAGACAATATTCCAAGTGATAACGCCACAGCTGTTCCCAGAAGAAGTTTCCCCCGAATTTTTGGCAATGTGATTTCGGCTGCATAGACTCCAGTTGGCGAACAGAAGAGACCAATCATAATCCCGCTGATAAAACGTCCAATCAATATCTGAATATAGGCTGATTCCTTGTCTTTTTGGAATGCTCCAGCAATTAGCGCCCAGCCAACGATTCCAATAAAATTATTTATCAGCATTGTTCGCTTGCGGCCTATTTTGTCAAGTAAGTAACCAACTAGAATTCCACCCAGTGGACATGCCATTGTGTTTATAGAAGCTGACAGATAAAGGAAATCAGATTGATATAGTGAAATGTCAACAAAATAAATATTAGCCACTTACATACCATACCATGATGCTTCAGATGGATTGAGATAGATTTGTTCGTTTTTATCTTCAAATTGTTTTAATGTTACAGCGGGCAATGCAACTGCCAGTCCAGAGCCAATTACTCCCGAATTGGCAAATATCACCATGAGGGTCTGAAATTTGTAAAAGAAGAAAAGAAGATTTTAACAACAAATGAATAAAAAGTCATACTCTAAATCTTAAATTTAGTAAAAGTAATTTTTATGTTAAAAAGAAAACGGCACCCAGAACGTTAAGTATCACTTCTGAGTCAAATGTATGACGTTTGCAGATGCTACAACGGAAAACAAGAGCTGCAAGAGAAGAATACCGAACAAAGAGGAGAAATGAGAAAAAGACTCTGTCAAGGAAGAAAAGAGCATCCGCAGTTTCTCAGCTCGAAGATCTGGAAGTGTCTCGGGCCCAGAACAACACCCGACGCAATTAGGTTCTGGTTTCAGAACCGGGACACAGGGGCTTCGAAACAGTGAAGGAAAACTAGTCACCGAAGCATGGGGAATTGTAGATGTGTTCAAACAGCACATCCAATAGCTGCTGAATGCGCATAATGTCGAGCGAGCCAATGACGAAAGAGAAGCAAGACCAGTCAATGAAAACCCAGTTCCTTCGGCCTGGGACACAGAAGAGGTAGAAAGAGCTATCCAAAAGCTAAAATATCACAAGTCCGCCAGGTCGGATGGCATACCTGCGGAACTCTTTATGCACCAAGTCATCAACAAAGTGTGGGAGGAAGAATGCATGCCCACTGACTGGTCGATAAGCTCCATATGCCCCATCTACAAAAAA
This sequence comes from Sphaerophoria taeniata, assembly GCA_943590905.1. Classification (NCBI taxonomy): domain Eukaryota; kingdom Metazoa; phylum Arthropoda; class Insecta; order Diptera; family Syrphidae; genus Sphaerophoria; species Sphaerophoria taeniata. Next base: position 5,992,365 of record OX016540.1, read on the forward strand.
AGTGATCCTACGTCATGCATATCTCTGCTAAGTGTTGCATACAAAATCCTATCCAACGTACTGTATGAGCGTCTTGAACCGTTCTGCAACACAATAATCGGCACGTACCAGTGTAGCTTTAGGCCAGGCGGAACAACGATATACCAAATGTTCACACTGAGGCAAATCCTGGAGAGACCAACGAATTTTAAGTCGAAACCAACCATTTTTTCATCGACTTTAAAGGTGTGAGCACGGAAAACACTATCTTCAACAAATCCACCCAGCTCCTAGGCTATGCGGACGACATAGACATCATCGGTCAATCCAAGAGCGCTGTGCTTGAGGCTTTCACAGCGATTGAAGAACATGTGAAACTCGTTGGTCTTAAAATGAATGGGGACAAAACAAAGTACGTGTTAGTGCTATCAACAAACGAAACAACATCTGGCCAAGCCTGGGACAGAACGTCACTGTTGGTAGTAGCAATTTCGAGTTCACCTACCTTTGAACAAACTAAAATCCCACAAACGACACCTTAGTGGAGATTCGTAGAAGAATTACAGTAGCGAACTAGTTTGGCAAAACAACTGGGTTCAAATTTCAAAACTCTTCACCCGAAAGACAAAGTGTCTGCTATCCAAAACTTTGAGTGTTGGACGATAAGTAAAAAAGGGGAATTGATACTGGGCACTTTGGAAAGAAAAATTCTTCGACGGATTTTCGGAAAATAGAGAAAATAGTCCAAAAAGCCAAGAAAAGACTACTGCATTGGCTTGGCCGTATTGAGCGAATTGACGAAAACGCTCCAGCCAAGAAAGTCCTCTCATCGGAGCTTCTAGGTTCGAGACGACAAGGAAGACCGAACCTACTGTACAAGGACCATGTGGCTTCGGATGTCAAAGCGCTTGGTTTTGACGACTGGAAGGTGCATGCGAGGCACCGTTCCCGATGGAAGACTGCAGTGTCTCAGGTTGAGATGCGGTTAAGTAAGTTAGTAAGTAAGTAGGTATGGGGGTATGCATATGCAGTTTCAAAAATCTGACAAAAAAAAAATTTAGTTTGGAAAGAAAAAACCAGAATGTGTCCGGAAGATACACTTTTCCTTATTTGTGTTTCAGAGGTTTTAACCGGCGCACGATCTGTCATTCTCATTAGCCTTCAAAAACTTAAAAAAAAAAAAACAGCATTAAATTCAGCACGCAAACAAACCGAACTAATGACATCTGACATAAAGGTTTATACATCAATGCCACTACAAAACTCATTTCCCTTAGCAACTGCTGGTATCAGTTCAATCGAAAAGCGCTGTTTTTTTCTTTAAGTACCTAAGCACCAATACCTTCCACAGCATTGTGCAATACCTTTACTTAGGTAGCTATATTTTTTGAAATCTGTTTTAATGTACCTAAACTAAATGCATTTGTTATAATGCCTAATGAATGTTTCCATTATCTTCGTTCCGGTTTTGTCAATTTACGTGTTTGTACAACTTTGTTTTAATAGCCGGTATATAAAAGTATTGAGTTCGTTCGCCTTACGATGTTTTGTTTTCAAAAATAAATACTGTTAAAATTGAAAATGTGTTTTGAGGGCAGATGTGCAGTAAAAGCAAGTTTTATTCGAGGCAGTTAATTCATGAACTTTTTAGGTATACAAAAGGTAATCAATGAAGATATAAACTATCAAGGTTATACATTTATGGATAAATCCCTGATACTCCTACTAAACAAAATATGTTAAAAAGCATTTAAACGGCAAAACAGAATTTAAAAAGATGATTAAAAAACTTTCGATAGAAAAGTCGATGACAAAGTCTTAAGCCTTTAAGGACCCATTATTGAATACACTTTTTCATTTGGCGACTTAGAGGCCAGTTATAGCTATCATTGAAAAGAATCCGAACAAATTTTTGAACGGTTATTTAACTGTAAGCGTTTTTCTTATTTACTTCTAAGCACGTCACAGTACTGTCAAGAAAAAACTCCAAGCAGATCATTTTCAAAGTCCTCTGATTTAATAATGAAACAAACCTGAACACCAAAATGTGCATTGGCTTCCCAACTAGCTGGTCTAGGTCCAAATCCCATGATGTGAATTTAAAAAAATTTCGATTAAAATGAAAATTAACTAGACAAGCACCACTAATTATTAAGGAGTCTGGTGATCGGCTTGGCACCCGTGAAATAGCTATAACTCCATCTCCAGCCAAACAAAGGAATTGACGGAAAAAAGACATTGGTGGAAGCAACAACTTGTTATCGTTGTTCAAATTCATAAATAGGTGTTTCATTTGATGTATAAAATGTATGCCCCTTCCGTTAGGCGCGTGAAGTGTGTTAGCCATTTTACTATATAAAAATAAATTCCTTATTTGCTGTACAGCTTCAAGGTACAAAATTAGTTGCTGCATTGATTTCCAGCAACACAATTTTACCAAGATGTGAAAAAATAGAATTACTAGTTTTTTAATTCTTCTTAAATCGAACATTTTTCCAATGATAACATTTTATGGATTTTCTCTTGATTGCATTTCATTTTGAACTTATGTCGTTTTCCATTGGTCGTGCAGAAGCATTCGGAAGAGTCCAGAAGTCTTCTGAAACCATTCCATTGGACTGACGTTGACAGACGGAATTCTTCTGAGAAGAGCAGAACTCTTACGTTTTGAAAACAGAATCGTCCGAAGAATGGCACTTACATTATAAGCCGTTCCATTGGAGGTAGAAGAAGAAACGTCAAAAAAAGCCCAATGGAAAACGACATTGGGCAACCGTGAAAATGAAGTTACTAAACACGGTCAGTTAAATGTTGTGTGCGTCACAAAATTCCTTATCTTCAAAAGTCAAAACTATTTAAAACCGTATAAAACATTTAAAACTTGCTTAAAGCACTTAAAAAGATATTTTTTGCTAGCAATCAGTTTTAAAGGCTTAAGGATATTGTAAGTGATAACGTGAATCGTAATCGTCTCTGATAGTTCTTAAGCTCATTATGAATTCCCGGTAGCCGCTTGTCGTCCGTAAGCCCTTAAATGTGAGTTGATTAAATTTAAGTAACAACTCTGTTATCAGCTGTCTAGATAGACAATAGTAAATCAAAGTCAAATCCTTAATACTAGTTCAAGTACTTCAAAGTAGTTTTTTATCGTCGGAAAATCAAATACGTACAAACGCGAGTTTTATCAATAACCGCTCCTAAATTTGAACATAATTAGAGTTAACGAGAATAAGCAATTGTCATCTTGTTTGTTAATCACACCTCTAACTATAAAAATTGTTCTAATTATAGCAAATTTTGTAATTTGTTAGCAAAAAATTGTACTTCAGAATGAACAAAATCAGTTCGTCGATCAGTTTTGCTTACGGACGTTAACTGCCCTTTTTAGGGACAAAAATTTGACAGCTGACTGGATTTCTTCATTTTTCTGAAGAGAAAGTTGATTTGTTGTTGATGTTGAGTAATTATTTTCTCCTACCTACTTGTTTATTCATTGTATGACCACCAAAATTCATAATCTACTGAAAATGAAAAACATATGTTTTATTTTGAAAGATACTCCCGTACAAATCCCTCCCTTATGGGTAACGTGTTCATTTGACAGTTCTGAGGAGAACGTAACGTTCGGATCTGATCGTTTGCTTCCGCTCATTATCAGACATAAAAACTTGGTTAATCTTTGATAAAGTACAAGAGAGCTTATAGCAAGCATCATCTAACGACCAATAGTCTTTAACCTAGAAAACTGTGTTAACAGACCGGCTCATCACTTAGCGCAGTGTTAGTTGTTAGAAGCAAACTAAAACGAACGAATGAAGCCTATTTATCCGTAATTGATCCATTTTCTTGGGACCTCCTCCCCGATAGTAAAAAAGTCTGTGACGCCTGTTGTAAGTTGATGAAGGAAAACTGTATCATTGTTGGTCCTTCATTGAGACAACGTTTGCATTTGAAGGAGTGATTCTCGATCCTCATAAGAAGGAATGTTGTGAGGAACATGCCATTGAATGCCTTTTGATGGGAAACGAGTAAAATTAAGTTGCATCGATTCTAAGCTGTCAATATGAACCTCATAATAAGGAGTCCAAATCCGTGAAGCATATTCAAGGTGGGGACGAACAAGAGAAAGGATTACGTTTGGATCAAGAAATTCTTTTGACTAACGCTTAACAAACCCCAGCATAGAATTAGCTTTATTAACAATGTCGTTCATGTGTTCTGTAAAATCTAGATTCGGTGTAAAAAGAACCCCTAGGTCCCTTACTTTAAAAACACGAGAAAGAATTTGCTGAGCTATATAATACTCATAAGTCGAAGTTGCTCGTTTTTTTGAGAATGTCATTGCCTGATATTTCGACGGATTAAGATTTAATCTGTTCTTATTACATCATACAGAAAACCTATTTATGTATATCATTTTGCAGAAGAATGCGATCATTGTAAGATGTAATTTTCTTAAAGATCTTCATATCATCAGCAAAAATAAGAATTTCACTGTTTCGAAAACATAACGGTGCATCATTTATAGACAAAATAAAAAGAAGTGGTCCTAAATGACTACCCTGTGGAACACCAGATTTAATATTAAAGGCTTCGCCCTTATCTATGATCTTCATACAGTAATAACGGTTGGCACAATGAAATTCAAAACCCTAACTTTTTTTTGCAAATAATAAAAACAAGCCACTCGATTATATTCAATTTTGTGTGAATCATGTTTCGCTTGCACGCGGCCACTTTATTTCATTTAACACAAAATAAAAAATCAATCAATCTTGAATAGCTTAACACCTGTTAACACTTCAGTCGGACACACTTATTTAAAAAAGGTCAGCAATAAAAATAGAAAATTCATTAAGAAATCTATTAAAAATAGAAAATTTACAATCACAAAGGGACACAGGTGAAATAAAATAAGTAATGCAAATGAATGCATGCAAATTAATTTTAATATTTTTTCGGTTTAAGTCGTAGACTTGTCGGCGTCTGACTTATTGGCACGAGTCAAATGATATTGACGAGACATGAAACAAAAAATTGGCAGCAGTACTAAAAAAAAATTAAAACAAGTATTCGAACCCCTTGACAACATGCCCAGTGTTGGTTAAAATTCAATTTTCTTACTTCAGATGGCGAATGTTTTAAATTATAATTTTAGACAAATTTTAACACACGGTTAAGACGCCTGTGTGTCTTTTTGTGCTGTGACTGTCTAAGCAAATATAATAGAATATTGGTCTAAGTGTCTAATGGTTTCGGCTTGTGAGCTTGTGACTTTTCTTGACATTTGACAGGGTGATTTTCCTTAAATTTTAGAACTTTGACATTTTCATTGACATTTCAAATTGTAGTTGAAGAAAACAACGGCTTTTTACTTAAATTAAGAAATGTCTGGCCTTTAAGAGAGCATGATTTTCCAAAAAAGAAAAATATATATAAAACGGAGAGATGAACTCCAGCTCCTCGTATAAAAAAAAAGAGGGAACATGAGAAGCACGTGTTTGAGAAATAAGAGTACCTTATGTCAATGTCACGCCAAGAACGTGGTTAAAAAATGTATCGGAAACACTTTTAAGGCATTAGTCGAGCTATACGGGGACAAAAAAAAATCTTTGCAAAAAATAATTACCTACCCGAAAATGGAAAAATAGAAATGAACAAATATGAAACAAACGTTTTAACGCTTGAAAAAAAGCCGAAATCACTGAATTAGATGTTCCTAAGCCTAACAATCAGGCCCATAAAACACTTGAAAAAAGTCTCTTTTAAATTTTAAATAGATTTTAACCCTAGAATCGTCATAATTTGATGTCAAAGCATTCCCCTTCCACACATCATGTTCCCCTTTACTAAACTTGCTCAATATGAAGCCTTCAAAATAGTTTTTTTCCTCAGAATATCCTTAATTCCTTACCTGTCTAAGAACAGCCTTTCGCCGCTCGCCAAGTGGTTTTTCTTCTTTTGCCATCGCCGCCTGTGTAGCTCTTGATGGAGGTAATCCAATACCCGAGCATATGTCTGGCTTTGGTTTGCCATTCTGCAAAACTTCTCGCTCGTCCTCAAGGTGCAAAGGCATTTTATTTGTCGTTAATCAATAATAATTTTTGTTTTAATAATTTATCAAAATGAGACACAAATACAGTCAATCGCAGGTAATCGATGGGCAGTAACACACTTCAGAATCGTAAATGGCTATTAAGCAATCAGTAAATCCCCTTGAACACAATTTGTTACTCTTTAGTTCTGACCCCGAATTATGTCAAACAAAAAACATTGACCACGATCACAGATTAATAATAAAAAATTATTTGTATTTAAAAAAAATGTCTATTAAAAATGACAAGATTGACGACGAAACACAAAAATCATAGAAACAAAAAATAGAAAATTGCACAACTTTTTCTCTGCGACTTTTCAAGGCCAAATTACCGGCGGCGGCGGGTGCAAAAGAGAAAAAGCAAAATCACACTGTGTCACAAGCAATAAACGATTTTTCTTCAAATCACAAAATACTGCTATTAACTTAGAACTGCCGACTCGCTGCTAGGCCACAGAGCCTTCCCGTAGTTGCAATAAACTTGTAACGTTCTAGCGGCGACTTGCAATCCGAATGGCACTCTCAGCCCGAATGGAGTAAGTTTTATTGATTGGCAAATTCTATACCAAATGACATGACAATTATATGCAATTGGCTAGAGTCATACGGAGATATGTGCTGAGGTACGTGCCTTAAGTGCTTGTTAACAAGCAGCTACTGCAACTGCATTTGAGCAACAATAGTGTCTTGCGTAATAGTTCTTCTGTTGTGGTTGTTGTTGTATTTTGGAAGTTTGCTTATTTATTTTTACTTTTTCTCAATTAAAAACGGGGAATTTTATAATTTTTGACAAGGTTCTAGGAATTTTCTAAGCACTTGGTTCAATATTGGTTCAATCAATAGAATTTTGGGGATGGCTTAAAGCGACTGTTCTTGCCAAGCGATCGTGCAACACTGACAATCATACAAATTGACAGCAGTGAAAAAGTCTGCCAAAATGTTGCTTGAACAATTCTTAATTCGACTCACGAGACCTTTAATGGGAGATCAACCAAACACATACCCTTTTTTTGCTGCTGTTTTTGTTCCACAGTTGCTGAACTGAAACACAGAATTTTAAGAGAACCGATTTTGCTCGAAATTTGATAAAAGTTTGAATCAGCAAAAAAAACATTTTGAATTCTATAATGCCAACTGAAGAAACAAGAGAACAGTATGGCAATTCAGAGAACATTCATAATCAGACCAGAGACCAGACGGGCAATTGTTGAGCGACCCAGTCACCGCATTAAATGGCAATGGGCCAGTTCCGAGATAGTGGAATCGATTTGTTTTTCTTCATTTATTTATTTTTGTTTTGATTTTGAAGGAAGCAGTTGGGTTGATTTTGATTTCGTGAACAATCGCGCAACGATTAAGCGATGATGACCGCTGCTGACACTTGAATTTGAAGTTCATTATCATGGCTGTTATCGCTAGCATTATTGAAAAGCATGTGGCGTAATTGAATAAAATTTTGAAATAATACATTTCGATTGATCAGCGATTAGGAACGTGTCGTTTGTTGGGTGGGTTTGTTTATGGTTTTTGCAATCAATCAAACTAAAATTAGGAAGGTGTTTTGCTTTTTTCAAAACAAACGTTTTCTTGGATATTTCTGTTTTTTTTTTTTTTTTACTATTTTTAGTTTTGAAGCTGATAATTTTATCTTGAATGTTTTGATTTACTGTGATTCAAATGTTTCCTAGATAAATAAAGATAGATTGAGTAAGCGTGTTGACACATGAAATTTCTAGATATATTTGTCATACTTAGGCACGGACTTTGCGGAAGATGTTTGCTATTTACTTAAATTATTGGGCATTTAAATAATTCAATCGGTTTGCCCGATGATGTCTCTGAGAATCAACGATACGACATACGATTTTTTCATAATTGAGATTCATTACTCTTCAACTTCAACTGTTTGAGGCTTCTTACCTACTTATTTAACTGGCTCCCAATCCATGATGTCAGCCTGAGACACTGCAGCCTTCCATCGGGTACGGTGCCTCGCATGCACTCTCCAGTCACCAAAACCAAGTGCTCTGGCATCCGCAGTCACTTGGTCCTTGTGCCTTAGGTTCGGTCTACCTTGTCGTCTCAAACTTGGGGGCTGCAATGGGAAGACTTTCTTGGCTCGAATGTTGTCGTCCACTCGCTCGATGTACCCGCGCCAATGTAGTCGTCTTATCTTGGCTTTCTGAACTACATCTACATCTTGGTACCGGTCGTGCAGTTCGCTGTTGAACCTTCTTCTCCATTCGCCATAGTTGCATACGGGACCGAAAAACCATCGAAGTGACCAATATCAATTTCCGCCGTAGAGTATGGTTAGGTTAGGTTAAAGTGGCTGTCATGGATGTTAAGAGACACACTTAGGCCAATCAAAGGCCCATTGTGATACCACATGAATCTAAGAAGGCTTTTCTTCGAAAGCTCATTGAAACCAATTAGAGTTCCTTACGAAACGTAGAAGATTAATTATATTTATGTGTTCGAGATCGTTTAGATCATTGTAGAAGTATTCCCCCAAGTGAATCCTACGTTTATGAGCAAGAGCAGGACAGGTGCAGAGGAGGTGAAGAATTGTTTTCTCCTCCTCCTCGTCCATACAGCTTCTGCAGAAGTCATTAGAAAATACGCCCAGTCGCGCAGCGTGTCTTCCAATTAGACAGTGTCCGGTAATGACACCAATTAAGGAGCTTATATGCAATCTGCTTAGAGATATCAGGCATCTGGATCTTTGGACTTAATTTGGCCAAATGTTTTTCGTTGCCTGACAGGTGGTTATGTTATTCCACCTGATGTTAGTTCTCTTAATAGCATCTTGTTGTAGCAAAAGTTTACATGTAGCGATTGGTATACCAACATTAGCCATTTGTGGTTTAATGGGTAATGTTGTACCATGTTTGGCGAGTTCGTCGGCTTTGCAGTTTCCTAGAATATCTCTATGGCCCGGCACCCAGTGAAGGTGAATGTTAAACTGTTGTGCCATCTCCATTAGAGACGATCGACAGTTATGGACCGTAATTGAGTTTGTAGAGACAGAGTCCAGGGATTTTATAGCTGCCTGACTATCTGAGAAAATCCGGATATCAGATGTGGATACCACGTTTTCTCTGAGCCAGGACAGGACCTCCTTAATCGCCAAAAGTTCTGCCTGAAACACGCTACAATGATTTGGAAGGCTGAATGAGAGACTTAGTTTTAGTCGTTCGGAGTACACACCTCCACCAACCCCATCACTAGTTTTCGATCCATCTGTATAGAAGTGGATTGCCTCGTCTTTCAGGAATGTTTTGTTTTCCCAGAAGGATCGGGAAGGGATAGAAGTTTGAAAGTTCCTATCGAACTGTAGTTGAGGAATGGTGTAGTCTGTGTGCTTTGGAATTGATTCTAGATAATTAAGAATAACAGAGTGGCCAATGTTGTTGTTAGTCCACTGTGAAGAGGCATTCAGGCGAATAGCAGAACTAGCAGCTATTTATTTGCCGATTATGTCCAGAGGTGTTAGATAGAGTAGGGTGTCTAGTGCCGCAGATGGGGTCGTTCGAAGTGATCCGCTTATACTTAGGCATGCTGAGCGTTGGCCGTAGAGTATAGGACTGGTAAAATCCAAAGTTTTGGATAGCAGACACTTTGTCTTTCGAGTGAGGAATTTTGAACCCAGTTGTTTAATTCTTCTTCGGATTTCTACTAAGGTGTCGTTTGTGGGATTCACGTTTGTTCGAAGGTAGGCGAACTCCTTAACTACCTCGACATTGCTGCTACTAAGAGTGACGTTTGGTCTTAGAAGGTGGACAGATGTTGTTTTGGTTGTTGATAGCATGTACTTTGTTTTGTCCTCATTCACTTCAAGATCAACGAGTTTCGCCTGTTCTTCAATCACTGTGAAAGCCTCTTGGATCGACCGATGATGTCCATGTCGTCCGCATAGCCTAGGAGCTGGGTGGATTAGTATTTTCCATGCTCACACCTGTCTTGCGCACTATATTTTCCAGGACCATGTTGAAGAAATCACATGAGAGCGCATCTCCTTGTCTAAACCCTGCTCAAGTTTGAAACAACTCGGATGAGCTCTTATCCATTTGCACACCGCACGGCGTATTGTTTAGCGTCATGCGCATAGCTGGATCAGTTTGTTCGGGATCCCGAATTCAGACATCGCCATCATAAGCCCTTGGCGGTGGAAGCTATCATAAGCAGCTTTGAAGTCGATGAAAAGATTGTGGGTTTCGACTTGAAACTTGTTGCTCCTTTCCAGGATTTGCCTCAGTGTGAATATTTGGCCCATCGTTGTTCTGTCAAGCCTAAAGCCACACTGGTACGTGCTGATTATTGTGGTGCAGAACGGCTTCAGATGCTCACACAATACTTTGGATAGGATTGTGTATGCAACATTAAGAAGGGATATGCCTCGATAGTTTTTTCATGACATAGGATCGCCTTTTTGTATAAGAGGCATATGGATCGAGCAGTCAGTGGGCATGCATTCTTCCTCCCACACTTTGTTGATGACCTGGTTCATGCGGTTCATCAAAACACCTTCTCCATATTTAAAGAGTTCCGCAGGTTTGCCGTCCGACCGGCGGACTTATTTCAAATAGACTCAGTTTATTTTTGTTCCATTTGGTAGGGTCAAAGACAAGGTGAAGCCACAATTAATTTAGTGGAAACACTGACAGACATAAACTCCATCGATTCCGCCGAGGTGAGCCGCGATTATACACATTGACAGTGCCATGAACCTGGAAGCAGTTTCTGGTTGCTTTGGTAAATAGCATAGTGAAGGTCGGTCGTGTTATTTGGACTGAGCATACCTAAGCCTTAAAAATCAAGCATCACTACCATAATGTGAATACCAATTAGGTTTATCTTGATATAAATTTGTTAGTGTAGCGTTGATGAAGATAAAGCTCTTATCAGTCAAATTTGTACAAATAGAATGATTTCGTTATGTTATTAATTTTTTCTTACCAATTAAGTTTAACAAAAGCTTTAAGTAAAGAAGTTAAGATCTTATCACATCTATTCAAAATAATTGCTAATGTGAGAAATTGACAACTTCAAGCAGCATAATAATTCTAAGATTCAAAAGGTTAACAGTTGAACATGAGAACATTAATTACTTTCATATTCACAACAGCTACCCACCAACTTAAATTAACCACTTGGCAACATTTGATATAACAAAGTGATCTATCGGTTGACAAATTGCTTTAAGGTTTTCATTTCTCTAAAGATTTATCTTCAACAAAACAGATAAGAACAATGAAGCTTACCTCACTGCTTGAGCTTACACCCAGCTGAGAAAAAAACTGAACAATGTGGGATAACACGGAAATTGAGACTCCATAAGTTTCTCACACAGAATGACATTGCAGTTCTACTTAAAACAAAAGAATAATAAATAAAGTTTAAAAATCAATAATTCTTCATTGTGAGCAAGATGACAAAAAACGAAAATTATCAAACTGTAGCAAACTTTTTGCCAAAATTGCTGACTTGCGAGAAGGCGAAAAGTAAACCTTCTCTAGTTTATTTTAAAATGTTCGTTCATTAATTGACCGCATCTCTAGCTCGTGTATTTTCTGTTGTGTTTGCGAGATGTTCAGTTTATATAAAACAAAACAATTAATATTAATCGACAACGATTCTAGGTTCTCTATGTCAATTGGCTCTTGCTCTTACGTCACTCGAACTGAGCTCGATTTTCAAACAAAACAATATCTTAAATTGCTTACAATGTGAACATTTTCAGTTTAGATAGGAGGTTGATTTTTGAGAAAAGACAGTAATGGTGTGCATAGTGCGCGAAGCTATTAACGAGAAGATATTTTAACAATTTTGTTTGAGTAATGATAGTTAGGACTGAGAAAATTCATTAAGCCCCTTTTAGACCATTAGTTGTCAGTTCAGTTAAAAATATTTTGTATTTAGACGTCAGTCCGACGTTCAGTTCAGCTTTCATTTTACTTGTGAAAAATTGAAATTTATTAGGAAAACTGAGAACTGAACTGAAAACTGATGGGAATTTCATAAGTTTCAGTTTCAGTTAAAAGAGCATTTCCACATCATCAGTTTAACTGACTGTTCAAATGAAACTGAAACTGAAATGATCGTCTTAATATGGGGCTTTAAAAACTAGAAGACACTTGATTTTTTTAACCTGAACTTATAAATAATGTACCAACGGTAACACTTTTTTGTCTTAAAAAGTCCTCGAGAGAGTTTTCACCATTTTGAATGCCTTCTTTCTTTCTAACAGCACCGAATAGCGAAGGATTAACCCTTATTCTGTGGACTAAGTGGAAGGTAAGGTTAGGTTAGGTTAAAGTGGCTGCGGATACAGGATCCACACGCTTAGGCCAAAGGAAAAGGAATTACGTCTTACTAGTCGAACCATTTTGAGCTTTTTATCAAACTACATGATATGACAATTAAGTAATGAGACTGTTTATATTGCCGCGATTTTAGTAACCCTGCGATCTTGAAATTCCCTTCCCTTCTACCGGCAGCTTTCCCCTCTCCATTGATATATTTGCCATCGCTCTAGCTTGTTTAGTTCGCCTGCTCTGTCCTGTTGAGTAAACGTGTGTTCGTTATGCTCGTCACGAAAATGGAAAAAAACGACATCAAGAGCAACGCGTCGCGATAAAATTTTGCGTCAAATTGGGCGAAACAGCTTCGGAAACGTACGCTAAAATTGTAAAAGTGCATGGTGATAGTGCTCTTAGTCGTGCCCAGGTGTTTCGATGGCATAAAGAGTTTAAGGAGAGGCGTGAAAGCGTGGAAGACGAGGAGCGAAGTGAGAGACCAGTCGAGGTGCGGACTGACACGATTGCGCAGCGTGTGCGCGCCCTAATCCGTGAAGATCTGCGTTTAACAGTTCGAATGTTGGCGTCGGAACTGGGTATGAACCGTGAAACAGTCAGACAAATTTTAACCGACGATTTTGGGATGGAGTGAGCAGTTTTACGTCGGCACCTAGCTATTATGCCTTATCCGACGTGTGACCATTCACATTGGTATCTGTTTTATTAGAGTTGATACTCTCCCTTAATCACACAGTTTGAAACTCATCGTTATCAAACTTTCGCGATGTTATCCCTTCATCGCATTTAATGTAATAAATTTCAATTAAGGTAGGTGACCCAAATAAGGCCCACCTTATTGTTTATCCTTAACAACTTTCATACCATGATAAAAATGAACTCAAACTTAATATATTATAAACAATAGTTATATTATGCATAGGAAAGCAGACTTTTAACTTTAAGATTCTGAAACTGAAATGTATTTTTCGATCATTTTGAAAAACCTTACGTTGGGCCTTATTAGGAACACGGGGTCCTAATAAGGCCCATACATTTTTCTTTTAAATTTCACTGTAGTTTTTGCTGAAATCAAATATTTAATAAAGTAAAATGAAAGAAAAAGGCAAAATCTGTAATTATAATAAATTTAAATTGATTTTATTCATAAAAAAAAAAATAACAGAAAAAAGTCTTTCTGACTTTAAAATCTTAAAATCTCATGCTGGCATAATAAGCCTCTTTGAACTGATTTCAAGGCCTGGTCCATTCGTTCTTCAGTCCAAGAAGCTCTTTTTTTCTCAGTAACGGTCTGTCTTGGCATATTGACTGAAATCCACCGAAATAAAAAATGAAATTTTTCATATACTTAATAAGGCCCAGTCATATTTTTAATGGGCCTTGTTAGGAACACGAAAGACTTTTGTTTATAAAATTATAAACAAAAATCTAGTAAATATATATAAACAAAAATTGCAATAAATAAGGCTACAATTAATATATTCTACGAAAAAAATTAACAATTGTACTTACTTGATCAAATACGTGGAAACAGTAAAATTTTGTAAACTTTTTTTTTATAAAAAGCACGTGCACGTCACTAAGAAATTTTCAATTGTCTGCCAATTTTAAACCGATCGAAGTAACTGGTTGCTTTCTTTTGTATGAGTTCGAATGTAACGGCTGTACGAACACAAAGAACAAAAAGTCCCGTTACTTGTTGGCTATGTGTTTTTTTATGCACTGGGCCTTATTAGGGTCCGGGCCTTATTTGGGTCACCTACTTATGTTTTCAAGTACCAGTTTATTTCTTCCACGAAGAAACCATAATGGTAAATGTTTTTCTATCTATGTAACTGAGCTTGAGATACGTACTCAGTTACCGAGAACGAATCTCTCGACAACCAACAACCCCTCTGAAACTCCCACAAGGGGGCCTACCGCTTATGTAGTTGGCGTTCAAAGGTCCTAGGACACAATGAACGGGGCCTCAACTACCCCAGAGTACCAGCTTATTCAATAGACATGGTAGTCTTTCTATTGATTATATGTACTCTTACGTCACACTTTTTCAATAGGAGTTTTCCCAACTTTCGTTCTTATCATGGATTAACAAGGATTCGCTGGCGTCCTTATCATTGCAGCCTCTTGCCAGTTGTCAGGGCGGTTGAACAATTCTGGAAGACTGCATGACTTAAGCTGCCTACGTTCGCAAGTTCATGCCAATAAATTGACAAGAACCTCTCAGACGCACCACGAGAAGGTGTAGGTCAGCACGTTCACTTCAAATTTTCACCATATTTACTTGGAAACATTGTTTCCTTTCTAAATTGCACATATCCATGATCTCACCTCCGACGATTTTGGGATGAGAAAGTTGTGCGCGAAGATGGTTCAAAGGAACCGTGCCCCACTGCCCTCACCGTGTCCCATTATTTGGCCTCTAAAGGGATCGCCGCCGTGTTGCAACAACCGCCTTATGTCACGATATGTCACTCTGTGACTTTTTTTTGTTCCCAAGAACAAAATCGGTGGTCAAAGGAACCCATTTTGAGTCGATTGAGGACATCCAGGCGGCCGTGACGAGGGTACTCGCGGACATCCCAGTCGAAGCGCTCCAGAAATGTTACGAAGCATGGGAAATGCGCTGGAATCGTTGTATAGCTGCCCAAGGGGACTACTTTGAAGGGGATGGCAGAGTTGTAGAATAATTTTGAAATATACAGTTTTTATGGAATCAGTCTCATTACTTAATTGTCACACCTCGTATTACTGGGATTATCGTAAAAATATTCTCCCAGATGAAGTTCTGTCTTAGGGAAAGAGCAGGCCATGTGCAGAGAAAGTAAGAGACTGTTTCCTCTTCTTCTTCGTCCATACAGAAGTCATTTGAGGCTACACCAAATCGTATTGCGTGTCTGCCTATAAGACACTGAAATCTGAAATCTGCTTTGAGATAACAAGTTTTTAGAGCGCTTTAGGTCAAGTAACTGCCATATATGAGTTTTGTGACTGCGCACGTTGGTTATTAATACCACCAAGAGTTTGATATCGTTAATAAGGCTGTTTCTTTTAGCATAAGTTTTTTTGCTGTAGCTATCGCTGTACCTATTTTTTCCCTTTTAGGTGAGATGGGTATGACGGTTTCATAGTTGGTTGAGACACCGTCGAGAGATTTAATAGCAGCCTGACTGTCAGAGAAGATTTGGATATCAGAAGTTGATACACGTTTTCTCTTAGCCAGGATAGAACCTCTTTGATCGCCAAAGTTTCCGATTGGAAGACTATACAATGATTAGGGAGGCGGAATAAGAGGCTTAGATTAAGCTTTTACACACCACTACCAACACCATCATTTGTCTTGGATCTGTATAGAAATGGATTCTCGTGTCTTCCAGAGTTTTTTTTTTGTCTTCCCATTTGTCTCTGGATGGAATGGAGACCTTGAAGTTTTTCCCAAATTGGGGTTTTGGAATGGTGTTGTCTATGTATAGAACCGAATAAATTCAAAATGATCTCTCATTGTTGTTGGTCCATTGAGAGGAGGCGTTGAGTCTTATAGCTGTACTCTCTACCACTTGTTTACTGAAGATTTCGAGGGTGTCAGATGGAAGAGAGTGTCTAGCGCCGCCGCTGAGGCTGCAAAGACATGCAGTGCGTTGAACTCTGGTGGGTTTGCCGCAGTAAGTGACTTTCTTCAGTGCAGTCCACCATACTGCAAACCCGTACATGAGCATTGGTCGGGCGACTATGCAAGGTTGAAAACCCCCCTGTTTCCTATGGCTTTTTCTTGAATATTAGGTTTCCAACTTAATTTTTTGTCTGATATCAGTCCAAGATATTTGGCTTCATTGGTAAAAATTAGTGGGACACCTTTTATTGAAAGAGATATAATTTCTGGAATTTCATATTTCCGTGTAAAGAGGACGAGGTCTGTTTTTTGAGAATTAATATTAAGTCCAAAGAGATCAGCCCATCTAGTAAGTATATGCAATGCAGTGCATTTTGGAGGAGGTCTCTCAAGATATTAAGATGTTTTCCTGTCACTGCGATAGCAACATCATCGGCATACGCAATCACTCTGTGGCCTTCCTTCTTGAGGGAAATTAGCAGTCCGTTAACTAGTATGTTCCACTGAAGAGGGGGCAGAACACCACCTTGCGGAGTGCCTCTGCTGACAGACCTTCTCGTACAAAAATCTCTCATCTTAGAGTTGATGATCCTGCTTTTTACCATTAGATTAATCAGTGAAGTGATAGCAGATGTGTCAACGTTGTTAAAAGCGCCCTCAATGTCCAGGAAGGCAACCATAGTGTATTACTATTGCTCTAAGGAGTATTTGATAGTTCTTAACAGAGTATGCAAAGCTGTTTCTACCGACTTCCCTTTGCAGTTAGCATGCTTAGACATAGATAGTCTCTTATCAATAGGTTCAATGATCTTTTGGTTTGACATGCGAGCATTGGCCCTATACCTTTACTTCTCTCCATCACTGAGGTATATGCACCAGATCTAGACAACTTTTGAAAATCACCTTAATGATGGGCAAAGTTATATCTGTGGTATGTTGTAGCTCAGCTGGTATGATTTTATCTGGACCTGGAGATTTTTAAGGTTCGAAACTATTCAGAGCCCATGTCAATTTTTCTTTTTAAACTAGACCTTGGGGGAAAGTTAAGTTAAGTTAAGTTAATACCAGACCTATAGGACTAAGTCGAAAATGCTACTAATTAAGTAAGATTTCTCTTAACTGACGATTAGTAATCAATTCCACCGTTGAGGGTTGCTTAGCAAAGGAATAAAACAAAGTATAAAAAAAAACAACTCAACAAAAAAATTCATAATGGAACATTTTTTTAAACGTGACATTACTATTCCAGGGTCAAATTATTTTTATCAATGAGAAATGTTAACCCATAGATTAACTCTTATTCTATGGACTAGTTATCTGTGGAATAGGCGTTTCTTTTACGAATGGAACTGTTAGGTCAAAAATCGAAAGAATAGTTATTTTTCACCTTGTCAGCGTAGCTCTGAAGATGGACGAATGTTAAATGTCCTATTCTCCATCCATGCACCTTAACGTTCAGAAATTAAGTAAGATTTCTCATGAGAATGTGCCATGTCGCTTTGTCTGCTTCTTTAGAGGATCTCATCACAATCTTCGATTTAAGCTTTGATGCCAAATTTATGAAAGTTGCTCCCCATATAGACGCTGTGGAATGTGCGAGTAATTGGGCTTAGATTCTAGGCAAAACAGATGTTTCAAGGACTATCAGCAATAAAAACTCATTTGTCAAAAAACCCAAACTGCAACAACCTCTTTGGTTTCTTATTTAATTACAAGCAGAACATTTTTGATTGACTCATTTATTAGGTACTAAAAAGTGCCTTTGTTTTTCATGCACGTCAACTGGTTAGCAACAACAGAACCAGCTGCTCAATAATAATTTATAGCTGCATCGCTTATGAATTTAGTATCAGCAAAGACCTTTGATTCTCGTCGTGATGCAGACTGTAGGAAATAAATGAGGTTTTAATTTATTGAACTGTTGTGTTATACCGTTCAGTTAATTTATGAACTTTTAATGGAACGATTGATCATTGTTTTATGCAAGACATCTTCTAAGAGAATTCGGAAGAGTGCCCCTACATTTTGACAACCTGTCGTGGACTTTCAAATGTTTTCTTAAAATATTTATTTATTTTAGTCCCTAATGTACAAAATTTCGCTATGTATAAAAACAAACTTAAGAGTGAAAAAAATTATCTGTTCCTGGCTTCTAAATAATAGTTGTATAAGGTCTTAGTAATTGTCGAGTTCGAGTTTAGTGTGTCCATTTTCGACATTTTTCCGAATGAACACCTCCTTCATTTCTACATCAATTTCTTGGTCTCGCACAGCTTCCTTTCCACTTCGAAAGAATTCTTCGATTTCCAGAAAAGTCTTCCCTTTCGTTTCCGGAATGAAGATTTTTATGAACAAACCCGTCAAAACTGCCATCGTACAATAGAACGCAAACACATTCCCCGTTCCAATCCAGTCGACCATCAAGTAATACGATTTGATAGCACAAAACGACATCGTATACGCGATTCCAACTGACAGTCCACAAGCTGTACCTCGAACTTTTTGCGGAAATATTTCTGGAAGAATCAAAAACGGCAGTGCCCAGAGACCTGCCGAGGCGAACACAAAAATTAGCACTACAACCGCTGGAAGAAGTGGGATCTTCAGCCAAGTAAACCAACTGGAACCAGCCAGTAGAAGCATACACACAGCCATGCAGGAAGCTGAAAACATTCCCACTTGCTTGCGACCCCATTTCTCTAGTTCCCAAGTCATCACAAAAGTGGCGACGAAAAATCGCACTATGCCAATGTAGACGGCGCACAAGAAGGGATCAATGAGGACTCCGGCTTTGTTGAGAATTTGAACGGCATACACAATGACAACAAAAGTTCCTGAAAATTGTTGCATGGTGAAGAAGATCAGTGAGAGAATGAAGGGTTTCCGCACTTCTCGTTGTCGTAGGGACGTGCTGAAGGATTCTTTTTTCTCACCAGCCTTGAGGTGAATTGCCTTTTTGAGGAGTTCAAATTCAGATTCAACTTCCTCATGAATTTGGCCTGAAAGAAAAATGGTCTATTAAGTTCTTGAATCTTACTTTTGTCTCACCTGCATCAAGACCCCTAAAGAACGTCAAAGAAGCCTTAGCTTCCTCATCTCTTCCTTTCAATAGCAACCAACCAGGGGTTTCCTTAACCAAAGTCAAGAAAAGGAAGCAGACCACTTGATATCCAAAGAGAATTATTCCAATCAATCGCCAGTCGTTCTAAAGTGAACCCACATTGAATTCGCAGTTGAATTTCGGAAGACAACCGACTTACCCTTATAAAATATCCAACAGAGTAGATGAACAAAACTCCAGCAGCCACAGCCATTGATACGACCATTGCTAGTCTCGCTCGAAGTTTGGGCAGGCACACCTCTGCTCCATAAACTCCAGCTGGAGAAACTCCCATTCCGGTTGCAATTCCAGAAATAAATCTAGAAATTAAAAGTTGAACAAATACCACTTGAGGATCTGCACTCAGTTGAAAGGCCATCAGAGCCCATGAGGCGATTGCTATAGCATTGGTCACAGCCACTGTCAACTTTCGTCCAAGTCGATCGATCATGATGGCGCTCAAGAAAGATCCAATTGGACAAGCTATTGAACTCGCTGAAGCTAGAAATAGAAAAGTATATGATAATCTAGCTTTTGATGACTTCTGTTGGCATTCTTACCATACCAGGACGCCTGTGATTTGTCCAGACGCATTTCTTCGTTGGAATCAGTGAGTTGATTGAGTGTTACAGCTGGAAGAGCCAAAGTCATTCCACCGACCATGAGTCCCAGATTTAAAAGAAAAACCATTAGTTGCTTAAAAGGGAACCTTTGTTAGTTTTATTCGGAGAGTTCTTAGACAGATATTCACCTGTCTTCTAACTGCTTTGGATTGGTCTCCTAGAGGAACCGATTTGACTGATTTATCCATTCCGGAAACAATTTTTGGTTTGAGTGATCCATTTTGAAGGCTCTTCAGGTCACCGCTATTTGTCATTTTGAGTGATGGCATAGAGAATACACACAATCAAGGGAATAGAGCTTAAAAGGACATTGAAAAAAAACACGAGGCTTGAAAAAGTTGTTAATGTTTCCTCGATCAAGTTTTTATCGCGTAGTTTTCAAGAATGGACGAGTCCTACAAATGTCATTTTCAAGAATTTTAGCTTGCCATAGCCAAGGTAGTACAACAGATATCTCGATCAAAGCCAAGAACAGGAAGTGCTTAAAGAAAGTATGACGTCTGACGGCTACAATCGCAAGAGACTGCCAGATCCTTCTCCGATAGAGTGACAAGTAACCGCAACCAGGTAAGAGTGCAAGCAGGTACATGCAGCCAAGCAAGAAGCATAGGTATAAAGCAGCGGTGCATAGAAGGACGAAAGCAACTCGGAGGCTCTACGAGCAGTAGAGGAGAGAAGAACACAAACTTTTCAAAAAGAAAAAGAGAGAGCATGAAAAGTGATCGATCGAGGATGTTGGGAGACTAAAAAGCAGGAAGTTTCACCAAGAGGTAAAACAAATGACTCAAGGTTATTGAGGACGAACTGAATCCTTTAAAGACCAACAGGGTAGTAGAATCACAGTGACGATGACGAATAAAATTCCGCTCTCAGGCGGAATGAGCCATTCAACGAGGACGACACTTTCTGTCTACCTGACCTTGAAGAAGTGAAGATAGCAATATCTAAGTTTAAGAACAACAAAGACGTGAAGCTGATGGCATGATTGCCTAATTCTTCAAAGTGCCCTCCTATGTCTTTTTAAGGAACATGCACCAACTCATCTGCAGAAAATGTTTGGAAGAGAGCATGCCCGATGAACGGAACCTCAACATTATTTACCCGATCCTGAAGAAAGGAGATCCTCTAAACTGCACCAACTACAGAAGCATCAGCCCCCTAAACATCGCCTATAAGATCTTTTCTACAAAGCTATGTGAAAGTTTGAAGCTTTGTTAATATCAGTTAAGCTTTAGACGAAAAAAATCCACAATCGATCAAATATTCACATTACATCAGATTCTGGAAAAAACTGAAGAGCTCCATATCGACACCATGTTTTCATCGATCTTAAGGCCGCGTGTGACAGCATATAAAGAGAAGAACTGTATAATGCCATGTCGAGTTTTGGCATCCCTATCATGCTCATTCATCTTAGCAGGATGACAATGGAGAACTCACGATGTAGAGTAGCTGATGATCTCTGAAGCGGTAACTGAACTGAAAACTTAATTAAGAACTGAACTGATAACTGATCGTCTTAAAGGGGCGTTAAGGACATGAAACTTGGATGAAATCTGAACTCTTTATGAGGAAGGATGTTTCACAAGACAATATAGCCATAAGAGGGATCAAATCTCCGGTTGCTGGACACCTAGCTCATATAATGCAAAAGGAAATGATAAGACAAGTCATCGGTTTAAAAAATGATAGAAGACTGCACGACATATCAAGTATTGATTGGCCCTCTGGATTGCGTCGACAAAAATCTGTAGTTTGAATAACTTCTTAACATAGGTCTAAGCCTGATGCCTGTGCAAGGGAAAACGAAGCCAAACCCTTGAACAAATTATATTTTTTGTTCTCCATACAAGCATTGTTACGAAGTTACATAAATCAAAATAGCACTAACAATCAACAACATCCATGAACGACAGCAGACCTCTAATTAACAACAACAAATACAGAAGCACACCTCCTCAGCAATAGATCCACGATATCATATCCCTACTCATCCACAACAACAGCGAAAGCAACAACATACAGGGTTGCATTTTTCTGTTTACTTTCAATTCACTCCTACTTGTTACCTGAACTATATCAAATGGACCAGTAAGGTACTTTTCAGGATAAATCATTCAATAATTATTAATGTGAAGTAAGAAGATTCAAATATTTTGGCTCTGCGAAATAAGGCCCCAGGAAAAAAGGCCCCAAAGAAAAAATGAAATAAGGCCCCAAATTGGGGTATATTTTCATAATGAAATTATGCCCCAATGAAATAAGGCCCCATCGAAATGAAAAAAAGGTCCCAAAATTAATGAAATTAGGCCCCAAACTGTGAAATTTAGCCCCAATTTGTCTTTTTCATAAAAAAAAACGTTTGTTAGATAATGAAATATCTCCTCAAAGTGTTCCAAAAATGCTCAAATCGTGGCCCTTACAATTTCCCTGCAACAAGCCCCCATACAAAAAATGAAATAAGGCCCCAACTTGTTTTACTTTTTTTTTGGAAAAATGGAATTAAACCCCAATTTGTCTTTTTCATAAAAATATCTTAGGAAGATAATGAAATACCACCCCAAACTGTAACACAAATGCTTGAAATGTGACCTTTACAATTTGCCTGCAAGTAGGACTTTTAGTAGAATAGAAACTGGTGGGTCATAAGGGGCGTGTTGATAAATAATGCAAATATTTCTAATGATTGAGGAAATAAAACGCGAATATTTTTCTCAGAAAAAACGTGTAGCCAAAAATGTCAATTTTATTCAAGAGTTGAAAAGTAAGTGTACATAGAAAAAAGGCGGAAAACGGATTATGAGTATGACAGGCTAGTTTCTTGTCAAAAACCTTTAATTTTTAGCGCTAAGCCAAAGAAGTTAGCATTGCCAGAATGGCTTACAATAAGTTATTTATAATTTTGAAGTTAATATATTTATTTATTATTTTATGTAACAGGGCGAATTTGAATTAATTGCGAGCTAAAATACCTTCAATTCTATGCTAGCTGCGATTAAATCTCCAATAATATTCTTTAACAATTTTTAATCTTGCACTTTTCATAAAAACTTCAAACGTCTCTCCTTAAAAATGTTGAAAATCGACTTTGGCGTTTTTTCTTTGAGACCACAGACTTGTGGGGCATAAGGGCAGAATTTGAATTTGAGACTACTGACCCACTTTGGTGGATCATAAGTTGCGAAATCAAATTCGGGTCTTCTAACCCTTGTGGTTAATTTTAGATAATTTTAAGGCTAAATCACAAAGGCGCTTCAGCTTCGGCTTCGCCGCCTGACGTTTACGAGTTCAGCTATAGGAATTCAATGCTTGCTATCACAATGACGCGACGCTTCGACCTCACGTTTCGTACGTAACGTGACTCCAAACGGAAGCTCTAGTTCAAATATGCTGAACTTTTGCTTTGTCAGACAGCTCAACAGCTGTTTGTTAATTTGTTTTTTGGAGCAGCGTTACCACTCGAAAAAAAAGGAATCGAAGTAGATTTTTGAAAAAAAGCGAAGTAAATTGAGAAAAAGTGAAGTAGATTTCAAAATAGCGTATTTTATACTGTCCATGGATACATTGACGCAAAAAGGGACACACAGTTATTATCAAAAGTTCATATAGACAGATCTACAATTAGGGCCATGTGCGAATAGTGTTAATATGTGTATAAAAACTTGACGTTCGATTTAATTTGGACACTACATGGTCGATAAATGTGTTAAAATTTAACTAGCAAACTAAAATATGACACTAGTGGTTAAATTTAACCAACATTTTAACGCAAGTCGCACACGGCCTAAAATATTAAACACTTCAATACAATCACGTAACTCATACTTTGCGTATATGTATGGGTTGACATTTCGTGTTTGTAAAGTGTGTCCCCTTATTGGTCGTGTATAAGGATAGAAACTGCAGATGCAGATGCAGATGTCGATTTAGCTATTTTCCTGATGAAAATAAGAGAATTCAATGAGTTAACTCAATGAGTTAATCGAAGCAGATTTTGGAAATATCAAGTAAAATCGATGTAAGTTTTTTTCTGAGTGAAGTAGATTTCAAAATATTCTTGATGGTGCGAAGTGGGAATAGATTTTCAAAGTTTTTCAAAAATCGAAGTAGACTACTTCGAATGGAGTAAAGTGGCAAATCTGTTTGATTATGATGGAGGGAGAACTGTCATTCAAAGCAAACGTGAAGCGGGTGCATCGTAACGCAGACGAAGCCGAAGCTGAAGCGTGTTTGTGTTTTAGCCTTAACCCTTGCATAACGGTTGATATAAACCGTATGCTTTAAGTCTATGGGACGTAACGTAAATATGCAAACTCACCGAACTTTGGGATTCGGTAAGAGTTGAACCCACTTTCATTTTACTGAGTTATTTTAATTGAATTAATAGCTCCACCAGAAAGAACTTTTTTTATTGATAGAAAGTTCAACAGATATCTAATTATTGATTTCATAGTTCATGTTGAACACGTAAGAACCATTTACTTTGTTGTGTTATTAAACCTTAACTCCAAAATCAGTGTAATATGTTTTAAAAATCGTAGTTTAAAACAAAATACAGCAGGTGCAATTGCTAGCGAGCGAAGCGAGCGGAAAAATTCGCGCGAATTTTTTTTATTTTCACACCCCAAATTGATTCTCTTTTCGGAAATTTTTTTTCCGTAATTGTACCTTACTACCAAAATTGCGAAAATACGAATAGGTAACAACTTGTTTTTTTTTCATAACAAACTTTATTTAAGGTGATGTCACCACAAACATTTAAACAAATACTTGAATTTTATCTTGAACATTTTCCCTACAACAAGGATACTTGTAATTCTCCTGTCCATCTGCAATGGACTCGGCTTGAATTTTAAGGTTGCATTCATTGCATATCTTAAGATTTTAACAAGGCAACAGCAAAATATTTGCCCGCAAATCCTCACAAATTACACAATTAGCTCCAACAAGCTTTGGGTCCTCGATAGACAAACTTGGTATAATGCATTTTCATGTTAATTTTGAAAAATGAAATAAAGCCCCAAATTGTTTTTAAAGTAAAATGAAATTAAGCCCCAAAACTTTATTTCAAAGTGAAATTATGCCCCAAAAGAAAATGAAAAAAAGCCCCAAAAAAATGAAAGAAAACCCCAAAATTTCAGAAATTTCGTTGTTGTTGTTTTGTGTGCTTTTTTTTGGGCCTTTTAAGTAAGGGAAATTATCCCTCCGTCCTTTTCCAAGAGCTAGGGCTTAAATCCTATCCACCGCACTCTGCCTTATTTTGGGAATCCAAATCTTATGAAAGGGTAGCTTAAGTCTAGATTTACAATATAATAAGAAAGATCGATTCAGAGGGACGAACTTTTCTACAAAACCGAGTTTTTTTTTATTTGTTCTTTCATCGGCGAAGCCTAACCTACCTACATCAGCTGAACTTGTGAATCAAAAGAACATCACAGCATTTTTAAGCAAAATCATGAGTCCCCATATTTGGAAAAACAAAATTTCATCAATAAACCCCGAAAACTATGCAATATTACGCCATTTCAAAGAAATATGCATATTATAACGACTGGCTCACTAGGGCGTATACGTACTTTATTTTGTAAGAAATGTAATGTTTACCTACTTCTATGGTAAATGGACGTGTTCGCTCGTTTAAGTAGGCAAAATGTGTGTCGTACAACCACTTGAAGCCCAATAGCTATAATAAAAAGGAGTCTATAACCATTGTTAACTTTCAAAGTTAAGATGATAAAACCAGAGAGAAATAAAATATGTCTATTATCATTCGATCATTGACTTTCAAATAATTCTAAAAATAAAACTCAAGTCGCGAAATAAAAAACCTTGTATCAACAATGTCTATTCCTTATTAACGCTCTGTTAAACTCTGAACCGTCTAAGACAACAATACAGGCAGATGCTTCATTTCAAAATCAAATAATCATTTCCAACACGATCTTCACTTCTTTTGAAATTATGTATGTAGTCACTCCTTTTTTTCAACGATATAAGATTTATGTATTTAAAACTTAATAAGTTAAGCGTGTCATCATAAACTCGAAGAAAAAGTCGGTGTTCTTTGCAGTTCTTTTGAAAGTTCTTATCAGTGTGAAACGCAAATAAAATTGACATTTCGCAAAAAAATAAAAACATTGCTGTGACGAAAGAAAAGTCTTTACAAAAAGGTTATTTATAGATCGTTTTTGTTAAAATGTATGACGAGTTACTGTAACGACCGGGAAGTAATTCAAATAGTTCCGAGACGACCAAAACCAAGAAAAAAAAACAAAATTGAATTTTTTACCTCAAAATATTCACGAGCAAAAAAAAATAACACAGAACACTCCTTCACTTTTCACGGTTTTCCCGCCCAAGACATTTTTTATCCACAGCGCACCCAATTCCGATCAGCACAAACTTGAGAATGATCCCAAAAAACAACCGTTCCAGCCCAAAATGTCTCCAAAAATACTCAGTTGTTAGCAAAAATCACAATAACCATATCCAAACAAATAAATTTAAACAAGATCCATTCTATATCTTTTATTTGAATTAAAATGAGTTTATTTCAAAAATTGGCATAAGGCATTATGAACGCTAATTATGGTGACAAACAATAACGACGATTGTGTACTTAGACTTCCAAAAATTTTGTGAAAAACCTTGTCGGCAAGAAAATTAGATCTTTATTAACTTTTTTTTGCTATTCGCTTGTCTTACACGTGCTTGGCAATATAAATACGTTTGTTACTATTATTTAGTTGTCAAATTTTTGTTTGGCAGTTGTTGATCTTTGTGATTTATGTTTGAGTTGATCTACAACAGTGTTGTTAGAGTTGTTTATTAACTTAGTTATTCTTTTTTTTGGCAAATTGTAAAACAAGTTATGTTTGCAATTCTCGAGACAGGGGCAGTAAGTCCTTGGCATCAAGCTGTCCTTGATTCAATGCATCACTCATGGCCGTGGACAACAGTTTTCGAATCTCCATTTTCTGAAATTTCTTTGCTTTTGGATTGCAGTGCAGTTCGGTAGATTACTAAACTAATATTGCAAGTGACGTATCAAAAGCTCTCTCCATTTTCATTAGAAGCTCCAGAGAGTTACGTCAATACCATTTTTTTTATAATGAGCATACAATCAAGGGGTTTTTATACCCTTGCTATGCCACAGACACAGTGAGTACTTTAGGAAGAAGGAAAGGGGTTAGGAAGGAGAAGCTAGTGTGCATTGGTCTTAAGTTACTGAACATTCCAATGATTTGGTAAGACAGAGTGTAGAATGGAGTTCCACATTCTTGTAGTTCGGCTAAAGAACGATTCTCTATACTTGAGAGTACGTCCGAAGTTGGGCTCTAGGGTAAACTGATGGGCAATCCTAGAAGCTCGAGTATTACGGGCGAATTGTTTGAGGGGAGGAAGCAACTGGCTAAATCACTAGAACACTTATCGTAAAAGTAACGATAGAAGATAGAACAGAGAGAGACACGAAACGTTATGACGGTGGTCCAATGAGGTGAAAGAGTATGTTATCGTTCCTTGGGCTCTTTTTTGAATACCGTTCAAGAGGCTTAAGTATGTACCTGAAGTACCAGCTCAGAGATAAGAATCGTACTCAAGCTTTGGACGGATAAAAGTCTTGAAGATAATAGCCAGATCAGAGGAGGAGAAAAATTTCTTGCACCGTCTTAAGAAAGCCAAACATCTTGCGGCAATTTTGGTGACATCGCGTATGTGCTCGTACCACAAGAGGTGGTCAGTGATGCACATACCGAGAATATCGAGATGTTCGGCCTCATTGATGCAAGTGCCAGTTATGGACAGTGGCAAAGGGGGTATATCTCGCTTAAACGATACAAGACAGCATTGGGTTTTAGAAGCATCAATCTCTACAAGGTTTTTTATTCCCCATTGTTACGGGTGTTTTTTCGAGGTATAGAACTTTACGTTGGCATTACTTTTCAAGACGACGACCGATTTAACAGTTGTTAAGTGATTTATTCTCAGTTTGGTTTGGCAATTCATCATGATTAGACTCACACCTGAACAATGCTTGCAAATTGTGCAATTTTATTTCGAAAATAATGGTTCTGCGCGGAATACGTATCGCGCACTATGTCCATTTTATCGTTGACAGAATCGTCCATCAGAGCAGTTAATTCAATTAATCATGGAACGTTTTCGCACCATGTTTAATCTAACTGATAACTCGCATCCCCAGAGACGCCGTACGGTTCGTACAGAAAAAGCTATTCCTACTGTAGAGCGTAGCATTTAGGAAGACTGAGTCCATCTGCCATCGAGCACAGGAATTGGATTTGTGTCCATCCACTTTATGGAAGATCTTGCGGAAGGATCTTGATTTGCGTACTTACAAAACTCAACTCGTGCAAGAATTGAAGCCAAACGATCATCAAGATTCGTCGAATGGGCCCAAAACGAGATGGCCGTTGTTCTCGATTTTTATAAACGAATTTTGTTTAGCGATGAAGCGCACTTCTGGTTGAATGGCTATGTCAACAAACAAAACTGCCGCATTTGGAGTGAAGCTAATCCTCAAGTGTAAAGGGTTTTCCAATAAGAGGTGTTATCTTGAATAGCGCGCTATTTCATGTAATTTTTTGACATTTGACAAGTAGAAACTATGCCATTAATAAAAATGGAACTCACAACAACGTTTACTTTCAACAAGACGGCGCTACGTGCCACACAAGCAATGATCTTTTACGGGAAAAGTTTCCGAACCGTGTTATCTCTTGAAGAGGTGATCCCAATTGGCTACCGAGATCTTGTGATTTAACACCTTGCGACTTCTTCCTTTGGGGCCACGTGAAAGATAAGGTCTACGCCAATAGCCCAGCGTCGTTTCAAGACCTCAAAGATGGAATTCGTGAGGCTATCGAGGACATAGGGCCGCCACTTTGCGATTTGGTTATGGAAAATTTCTTGAAAAGGATATGGTCATGTAAGCGTGGCCGTGGCAGCCATTTGGCTGATGTTGTGTTTCATTATTAACGGCATACCTTCCTCTTTATAATGAAATAAACATCGCATCATCTATCTCAAAAAACACCATTTTTCTTTGAATATCAAAATAACACCTCTTTTTAGAAAACCCTTTATTTCGAAACTGACTGTTTGGTGCGCTTTATGGGCTGGTAGAATCATTTGTCCCTACTTCTCCAAAAACGATGATGGCCACAACGCAACGTTACATTCAATGGTGATCGGTATAGAGCCATGATTACTAACTTTTTCATTCCTGAATTGAACAATCATGATGTCCAGGAGCCGTGGTTCCAATAAGACGGCACAACCTGTCACACACGTGACAACCTGTCAAGACACGTTTGGTGACCGCCTAATTTCACGTTTTGGACCTGTGAATTGGCCTTCAGGATCTTGTGATTTAAGACCGCTAGACTATTTTCTGTGGGGTTATGTAAAGTCATTATTCTATGCGGATAAGCCACAAACGCTTGACCATTTGGAAGACAACATTCGCCGTGTTGTTGTCATCGACTACATCCGAGCCATCGTAGCAGTCATATGCCAGAAATGTAATGCCACAAGATTATCTTTCGAATAAATAAAAAATCATGTCAATCGAATATTACGTTGTGGTTTTATTGCACTTTAAAGTTCTATACCTCTAAAAAAAACATCCTTTACAATAAGCCAGGTATAAGCCAGAGTTTAATGAGCTTATCATATTTTGTCGTTGCAGTTCCACATTCGAAGAGGAGGGATAAGAATAAGAAAAGCTAAGGGTGCTATCGTCAGCGAAACAATTTATTTGATTAGAAGTTACAGACAAGGGATCATTAATGAAAATGAGAAAGAGGTTCGGTGACAAAACGGAGCCCTGTGGCACACCAGAATTTATATTGTGGGTTTCAGACTTGAATCCGTCCAAGTATAGAGCTGTTCGAAAGAAAGTTTCTTATCCAACGAAGGAGGGATTCATCGATACCGAAAGCACGTTTTTTCGATAAAAGAGCAAGATGCCAGATTATCAAATGCTTCTGAAATATCAAGTGCAACAATCTTACTTTCTCCAAAACGATGTAAGGATTTGTTCCACCCTCGGTGAGATAAACCATCAGATTACCAGTCGACATGTTGCTGCTAAAGCCGTACCTACTGGCGGTCATTAAGAAGCTTTCGGTCTTCGAGATATTTCTTGAGTTGATAGTTTATCAGCGTTTCCATGACCTTAGAAAGAAGGGATGTAAGTGCAATCGGACGATAACCTTTTTTATGATTGGCTGGACAAATGCTGTTTTCCAACTGCTCGTAACGAGCCCAGAAGAATAGGATAGATGGAAAAGCGTACGTAAGGGTTTTGCCAGCGTGGAAGAACACGTCTCCAGAATAATAGCGGGGATACCATCCGGACCAGCTTATTAGTGTATGTTGAGATCATTAAGGAATCTCGTTACAGCACGAGTGCGAAAGAAGATTTGTCCCATCGAATCATTGACGCGCTCTAGAACTGGAGGAGTCATGTCACTCTGTGGCAGCGAAGAATTGGAGGCGGGCTTCGCGAGAGAGCTAACAACTGGAGTGTCATTGTCATTGAGGGTAGGGAAGTGACCGAGGAAGAAGAAGAATTCTTCATTTTTTTTACAAAAGACCAAAAATTCTTACTGCCTTTGGGACATTGCAGTATTTTTTTCCTTAATTTTTGGTCATGTAAAAATTTGGGCCGTCAAATATGGGCATTACAGGCCTTCCTGGCTTCTTTGAACTTATTCCGGTTTTCCTCTGACTTCTTTTTCCCTGCTAACCTCTTTACAGCTAGAATCAAACCATGATTTTTTTCTTTTTGTTTGACAATATTAACCCTATTCGGGATAAAAGTTTTCATTCCTGCGCTGGAGCTTTCACAAAAAAATAAAACAACAGTCAATTTTTTGATTTAAATTGTTCAAGTTTTTGTTTTTACAAGAACTTCATTACACTCAACATTCACAACACTTTTCTCCTCCGCACTTCTCTTGCTTCCACGAAAATACTCCTCGATTTCCACAAATGTTTTTCCCTTCGTTTCCGGAATAAAATAATAAACAAACAATATCGTCCCAACAGCCACTGTGCCATAAAACGCAAACACATTTCCATTTCCAATCCAGTCACACATCGCTGGAAACACTTTTATCGAAAAGAAAGAAATAACATAAGCACACCCAATCGACGCACCACACATCGCCCCTCGAACCTTCTGCGGAGAGATTTCGGGAAGAACCAAAAACGGTATGCTCCACAGGCCAGCCGAAGCAACAACGAATCCCACAATTACAACTGCAGACAATATTGGACTCTGCAGCCATGTGAACCATTTCGCTCCAGCGAGGATAAAGAGACAAACAGCTGTACTGAAAGCTGAAAAAATCGACACTTGACGTCGTCCCCATTTCTCGAGTTCCCAAGTCATGACGAATGTTGTCACTACGAATCTAGCAATTCCGACAAAAATGGCGCACAAAAAGGGATCTGTGTTGACTCCGGCTTTGGTAATAATTTGAACGGCATACACGACGACAACGAAGGTTCCTGAAAACTGGGCGCACACGAAGAAGCCCAGGGATATCAGAAATGGTTTGTAGACTTCGGGGAGATGAAAGGACTTCATCAGCGATGCCTTCTTTTCACCGACTTTTAGTTGAACATTCTGTTGGAGAGTGGCGAATTCAGCTTCAACTTCTTCATGGATATCGTCTGGAAAAGTCGAATGCTCGATAAACTTGAAAAATGTATGACAATCGGACCTACCACAATCAAGTCCACGGAAGTATGACAATGAAGCCTTTGCTTCATCAACACGTCCTTTTGACAAAAGCCAACTTGGAGTCTCCTTGACTGGAATCAGCAAAACCAAGCACAACGTCTGGACAATCAAAAAAGCTGTTCCGATCAGCCGCCAATCGGTCTGGTAGAACAAAATTAACGGTTAAGAAGTTTTCAAATTCAATGTATGCGAACTCACTCTTAGAAAATATCCCACAACATAAGCGAGCAAGACACCTCCAGCTATGATCATCGACGTGACCATAGTCAATCTAGCTCTGATTTTCGGAAGACACACTTCAGCGCCATATACAGTAGCCGGTGAACCACCCATTCCTGTTGCAATTCCAGAGACAATTCTGGACACCATGAGCTGAATGAAGAGCAGGGTTGAGCTTTCGTAAAATGCTGTTGCCATCAGGACCCACGAAATAGTTGCAAAAATGTTCACCAGCAGAACTGATTTTTTCCTTCCAATTATGTCCACTACAAAAGCACCAGAAAAAGATCCCACGGGACAAGCAATTGAGCTTGCTGAAGCTGTGAGGAAGAAAGTACAAATATTGATTTTTCCACTTCTGATATCTTACCAAACCATGAAGCCTGTGATTTGTCCAAGTGAAATTTCTCAGCACGATTTGTTAGTTGATTGAGAGTAACTGCTGGAAGAGCCAGGCTCATTCCACCGACTAGCATTCCAAGATTGATCAGAAGGACCATTAATTGCTGGAAAGAAGGGGGTTTTAGTTTGAATTTGGTTAACGTGGAACATTTACTTGTCTCAAAATAGCCTTTTGCTGGTCCCCAAGAGGAATGACACTGATGGGATTTCTGTTTCCATTAGGAACAACGTTTGATTTGTGATTTCCATTGCGGAGTGGCTCCAATTCATGGGGAATGTTGGCCATTTCTTGCGTGTGTTTCCTCTCCACTTTTGTTCTCAATTGGTCATAGTGGTTTTATTAAGGTTATTCATATGTTTTCTTCACAATGAAATGTTGGAACCTGAAAATAATAATACAAGTTAACCTCAAACACGTTTAATCAATAGTAGGAATGTTGCTTTGGGAACTAAGGATGGCATTTATTTTTTTAAGGCTTTACACACGAATTTGATTCGAAGATTTTTACATATTTACATATTTATTTTTCGAGAATATTTGTTTCTCAAATTCTGGACCACGGTTTTCAAAGTCATTTAATTTGCAACGAAGTTCTTGGTTTCAACCTCAAAGAGTCAGCGGCATTTTAAAAGCCGAGATTTGGCTACATAATATGTCAAGAAGGCAACAAAAAAATGAAAGCCTTTTTGTCAATTTCTGTTTTTTCATTTTTTTTTTGTTGGAGTGTTGCCTGAAACTTAAGTCCGCCATCGATCAAATATGCACTCAGCAACAGGCCTTGGAAAAGTCCCAGGAACTTCAAATCGATACCTACCACCTTTTCGTTGGTTTTAAATTCGCGTATAACTGCGTTAATAGGGACCTAATATACATATAGGGCTTTGCCTGGTTTTGGCATCCCAGAAAACTCAAGTCGATATGCTGTCATGCGATTTCTTCAACATCATTCTTGAAAATACTGTGCAAAACTGCAACGTCAACACCAGAGGCACAATATTTCAAAACTCCGTCCAACTACTAGGATAAGCAGACGACATTGACATAATTGGAAGAACACAGCCTGATGTCAGTGGACCATTTGTGAATCTTAAGACGAAGAAAAGACGATGGATGAGCGGTTAATGGGGGCTAGACCAAAATTATTGTTGTCAACAGGGACGGACACTCAACGTCAACATTGACGTCTTGAAACCAACGTCGGTCGGTATAGACAAATTTAGCTGGTAGTTAAGGACTTTATCTACTAAGGATCCGCTATAAATTCAATCAACGACACCTGCGCTGAAATCAAACGAAGAATCACTCTTGCCATTCGGTTCTTTTTTTGACTAAGAAGGCGATTGAGTAGGAAAGTCTTCTCTCAAGCAACTTAAGTGTCATATTGAAAGAGCCTCATCTTTCCGGTCCTCAAGTATGATGCAGGCACATTGCACATCGCCATTGATTGACAACATCGCGATGAATCGGAGTGATTTCAGGTGCCGTCTGCATAAACGGAGAATGGAAACGAAGAGTCAACCAGACACTGACGTAGCCAGAAAGGTTGAGGTGCAACGACTTAGATGGTTGGGTCATGTACAGCAAATAGGAAATAATGCTCCGGCCTTTAGAGTCTTAAATCACACCCGGAAAAACGTCGCAGAAAAACAGATTGGGACTCAGTTGGAGCACATGGGTAATAGAGGACTCAACCAATTTGAAGTGTGAAACTGGAGACAGCTAGCTAGGGCTGAATTAACTTGAGACGCTTGTTTGATGACTAGAAAGCGCATTAACTATGGTCAGTAACTGGACTTAGAAATGCGGTCTTAAAGTTAA
This sequence comes from Sphaerophoria taeniata, assembly GCA_943590905.1. Lineage (NCBI taxonomy): Eukaryota > Metazoa > Arthropoda > Insecta > Diptera > Syrphidae > Sphaerophoria > Sphaerophoria taeniata. The sequence goes on from OX016540.1 coordinate 6,026,304, forward strand.
CCCCCTGAAAACGGAACTGGTACTTTTCACTAATAGAAGGAAAATACCTGCTTTTGAAATACCAAAATTTGATAATACCCCACTTACAATTTCAGAAATACCTTGGAGTTATCTTGGACAAGAAACTCAACTGGGGTCTAAACATTCAAGAAAGATACAAGAAAGCCATGATTGCACTCTACTCGTGTAATAGGATTCTGGGAAGAAATTGGGGACCAAATCCTAAGATAATCATGTGGAGATTGGCCATTGCTAGACCCATTCTAACTTTTGGCAGTTTGGTTTGGTGGCAAGCTCTGGAGAAATCCACGAACTTAAAAACCCTTACCAAAGTACAAAGAATGGCATGCATTAGCACTACGGGGGTGATGAGGACTACCCCAACTGCGGGTCTCGAAGCGATCTTAAATCTCACCCCCATAGACTTATTTGCACAAGAAGCAGCAGCAAACAGCGCTCTTCGACCAAGTCAGATCGATATTTGGAGATCTAGTCAACACGGCCATACCACGATCCTTACAAAATACGTTGGCAATAACGTTCGTACTGATTTCATGACCCCTTATCAAGACTTCAATAAAAACTTTACTACCAGCTTCCCTAATAGAGAAGACTGGGAAAACAGTGTACGCACTAACGAATCGAACTTTACCATCTTTACCGATGGTTCGAAAATGACTGCTGGGGTAGGGGCAGGTTTCTACTCAGAAAATCTTAGCTTTGACAGTTCATTCAGACTTCCTGACCATAGCAGCGTCTTCCAAGCTGAGATCTTGGCAGTGAAAAACGCTGCTAATCAAATATCCATGATGGCGATACCACACGCTGATATCACCTTTTTCATGGATAGCCAAGCAGCAATAAAAGCGATCTCTGCCACGCAAATCAAGTCAAAGCTTGTTTCTTGCTGTCCCGAAGACAGTGGCATATTATCCTAAAGGCAAACTAGGCATGTGCCTAAGGGCGCGGCAACAAAGGGGCGCGCGGACGCAAGTGGCAAATAATAACAGTAACAAACTTTTGCTCTCGAATTGCACTTGCATCTTTTGTTAAAATAAAAATCGATCCTGAGCAAATACTCTTACAGTACAGAGTCAACTCGGTTTGCCATCTCGGAAATCGACTTAGCTTTCTTCTTTTTTGGTATGCGTTTTTGAATAGGTATTGATTTTACGGAAGTAAAACCTAATTTTTCTGCTTTTTAAGTTCTTTCTAGATTGATTTTCGGGGCAATCCGATTTGAGAACCGAGTTGCCACTCGGTTTGCATAAGAACCAACTCGAGTTAACTTGGTTTACAAAATTTATTTTCCGGCAGTTCTTTAATTAACCAAGTTCGTAAGATCTTTCGGACAATATTAATAGATCTCATGTTAACTAAGTCCCTTAATTGGCCCCTATATTTCAACGCCTTTTCTTTAGGCGCGGTGCAGCGATTTCGGTCAAACTATATAGTACGAGGTATTTCCATATAGGGGCGCCAGTGAGATGCTTGCCTATGGGGCCTCATCCTTAAATCCACCACTGCGCGAAGAGCTAAGAGTTCTTGGTATGCAGCACAACGTAAGACTCTGCTGGGTTCCCGGTCACAGTGGTGTGCCAGGAAATGAAAAAGCGGATGAGCTTGCAAGAGAAGGCTCGGTACTTGATCCCTCTCTCATAGACCATAACATCAGAATCCCTCAATGCGAACTAAAGAGAAACATTAGTAATAATATCATTCAAAAGGCAAATGATAGATGGAACCTACTACAAACCTGCGGTAACACCAGGAAACTCTGGCCTCATTAGGACAAGAAAAAATCAGATAAGATTTTACTTCTCAAAAAACCGTCCCTTAGATCCCTCATAAGTGTGATAACGGGACATAACCTACTTGGCTACCACAGAAAGAAGATGAGGCTTAGTACGGACGACATATGCAGAGGCTGCGGCGATGAGGAAGAGCACGAAAACACGGCTCACTCCTTACGCCACTGTCCAGCACTCTGCCGTACTAGATCAAAATTCTTAGGCAACTATTTCTTCAATGAACTAGAAGAACTATCTGAACTCCCAGGCAATCGCCTATTGAACTTTATCAAGTCCACCAAATGGCTCGATCAACCATAGAATTCATAGGTTAAATCATTTTTTCAGAAGTTACAACACTTCAGGGTATCACAATGGATCTACATTGATCTAAGTGTGACGGTAATAACATCAACTGTCAGCCCATATAACCTAACCTAACCTAACCTTGTTTGATGAGGACCTGCTCTGTCATTTTTTATTGCGTCTCCAAACCGTTCAGCTGTATTACGAAAATCAGCGTTCTACAGGGTGGCGCACGAATCGTACTACTATTTAGATTTATCAAAATGAGTACTTGGGATACCATGCTTTGCAGTCTGTCATTTCCGTCCAAAGGCGGGATTTTGGCGGTACTCCCCCGAATAGATGGACCATTGTGGAGCTGGTGAACATGTTTGCTGAACGAAGACCGTATTATCGATATCCCAATATTCGGGTTCAGGATACAATCGTGGCTGTTGCATCGGATATCCAAGTGTTTGGACTCGAAACTTATCGGGCCAAATTGGAGTTAGTAGTCGGTCATCACAAAAGATAATTCATGTTGACTTAAACTTGTTTCCGTACAAAGTCCAAATTACAAGTACCTATAAGCTAAACTCTCAGGATTTGCCTGTTTGCCTGGAATTTTTGCCGGAAAATGATTGCAATGGCCGAAGAAGACAACACATTGATAAATTGTTTGTTCATGTCTGATGAGGCCCATTTTGACTTAAACGGCAATGTTAACAAGCAGAATTGCCGTATATGGAGTGAATCTAACCCAGAAATGCTCCATGAGATGGAACTGCACCCAGAACGAGTCACTGTTTGGTGCGCAGTTGCATCAAGGTGAATTGTCGGGCCAAACTTCTTTGAAGAAAACGGTGTAAGACAAACTGTCAATGGGGACCGTTATTTAGAGATGTTGAGAGTTTGTGTTACCCAGAACTTTGCCGAAGACGTATCCCTTTCAGCAGGATTTATTTGGTTTCAACAATATGGAGCAATTGCACACGTATAGCCACACAAGTTATGGCGGAGCACAAATGAAAATTCCCAAACAAATTTATATCCAGGGGTGGAATCGTGTAAGGTGATTTGTGATTATCATCTTTGTGACTATAAAATGTGATCACATTTTATTTTCCTTCTGTGTAAGGTGATCACCAAAAATATTTCGAAGCTTGGCATCATTTCCCAAAAAAACATATGACATATTATAACTAATTTTGTAGGATTTCTTCTTTTCTTGGAACTTTTTCTCAGTTTCATGAGCTTTTCCACATCAATTCTGATTTGATTCACCAAAATCCGCTTCCTGGCCTCCTAGCAGGGACAAAGACGTGCAAGAGCTGCAGCGCTTTGGTTTTTTGAAGGTCAGGGTTTTTCTGTGCTCTGGACGTGGTATATTCTTCATAAATGACTGGGGGGAAAGTTGATTTGCTTCTCCTGTTTTTTTCTCGAGATGCTCTTCGACATGTTTGCCAAGTATCTAGGATATAGGGGAGGGGTTGTGTTTTTCCACGTAAGAGGATTCTCTGCCGATGACTCCTTCCTTTGCAAGTCCATCAAGTTTAATTTGAGAGTGTCCTTTTCAATTTCAGCGTGTTATCAGTCGATGTCAGTTGAGAGATGGCACTACGACGGACGGGCTGGTGGAACTGTGTCCTAACCTTGTTTTCTGAAAAGCAGTTTCGCGACATTTTTTGTTTTTGCTATTGAATTGGCATTGAAAATGTAGCGGCCGTCCATCCTTCGGCTCCCTACTCAGGAGCTAAAAAGGGGCTGGAGTCTGGACATCCATTTATCTCCTGCTGCCCGGACGAGCCTCATACGGCTGTAGGTATGAATTATTAGTGTGGTTTACGAGGAGGAGGGAAACGTGAAATCCGTTATAATTTAATAAAATACATAGAGGATAATAACCTTTATAGCCACTCTTTTCCAACCCGTAATGGCTATGGGCTCCCATTTGCCATTTAATTGTTTTTTTCAGCAACAACTCGCCCCAATTTTTTTTTCTCCAGTTTGCAAGAATCCTCTTTGGAAATTGGTCGCTTACGATGGACTCCGCTCCATCAGCTCGACCAGGCGCTTCATTTGCTCTGGGTTAGTCATTTTTATGTTAAATTCCAATTTCAATTCCAATTTCGCCAATGAGTCGTTTGAAATTTTATGTTCGACAAAAAAGGGCGTTTTGAGAGTCGTATTAGGCGAGTAAAACGACAGTTATAACACAAATGAGCGCCATTACTGAATTTCTCATACAAAAACTTACGTTCCACTCAGAGTAAGGCGTATTACGACTCGATAAACGACTCAATAAGGGTGATTTATTCTATTTGGCTATTCAAGTATCTATAAACGAACCTTTGTAGGTAATTTCTCTATTTCCATTATCTTCATTTTGTTTTAAAATAATTGTGTACGAAAAGTTGGCAAAGTATTCAAAACAAATGAAAGGACGCAAAATTGTATATCAATGTGATAGCAAAATAGCTGTCACAAGAAAAAGTAGCAAATTGGTGATTATCACTTGTGACTATCACCTTACACAGACAAAATTTGTGATTTGTGACTATCCACCCCTGGGGTGGAATCGTGTAAGGTGATTTGTGATCGAATTTTAGTCATAAAATGTCATATGTTTTTTTGGGAAATGATGCCAAGCTTCGTAATATTTTTGGTGATCACCTTACACAGAAGGAAAATAAAATTATAGTCACAAAGGTGATAATCAAATCATCAAATCACCTTACACGATTCCACCCCAGGACTTTATGTAAGGCGATATTGCGAAAACGCAAAACGTGATCATATCGTGTATGTATACCAGAGAAAAGTGAAGATATTTCCCACTTGAGGTGAAGTTAATTTCCATGTGAAGGTAGTGCCCATTAAAGTTAGTTCCCTGAGGAACAAGCCACATAACTTGTCAACCACGCAAAGTTATTGTAAAAATCTATCAATAACGAAACATTAAAATTTGTTTCAACGCAACGATGATCTCTTTTTTTAAACTTCCATACCATTGTTTTGTTAGATTAAAGTTTCGACTTTGTACTTTTTAAGCAGTTGCCATAAAAATACACTTCAAAAGATGATTTTTACTGTCTTCACTCAAGAAACAATACCAAAATTGCCAATTCACTTCACTTTCATTTTCAACTTTCAAGTACCTTGAGGCTTATAGAGTGCAGCAAAACCCAATTTGAATTCCCCAACACTTGATTTCAAATGCGATTAATACCTGCGATCGTTCAGTTTGCGTTTTTGAAATTCACTAAAGGTGTGATTATTTAACTTTAAACAATAATAATTGTAGAACACCGACCGGGGCTAATCAGCATGCGCCCAGACATAATAAGTTTTACGATATTTGTGTTGTCAGTCTTCATGGTGCCAAAAGGTTTTCGTAAATGTACCAAGATAAGAAAATATACGTACTATACTACATTTGCAGATATAACGGTGCTATCGAGAACACAATTGTTTTGAAACAACGTTTTATGAGTAAGATGGACAGAGTTTGGGTTTATCTAATCGATAAGAGAGAGTTCTTGTACTCGAAAGAAAGACCTTAACCACTTTGGAAAAACTCAGAATCTTGAACCACCACTTACACTTTACAACGCCCAGTTACAACTGATCAAGGATGAAAGAAAAATAATTCATTTTCGGAATAAAACAACAACTCCATCATCTGGAATTTCATCAAACAATCAGTTCGTCTAAAACCAAGGCATTCTCTGTGATATCTCACAATATGTGTATTATACTTTGTTATCAGCTAAAAGGTGCTCGTAAACAATTGAATTGTAAATCTACTCGTTTTAGATTACGCTCTGAAATAATTAAGTAGCTAGGTTTATTTGACAGCATATATGTGTACAAAACCATTACTTAAAGTCTGATCTAATCTGTGCTTATCCCCTTTAAAAACGTAAAAAAATACATAAAAGAATACAGGGAACATCACATTCACAACAATGACGAAGACACAATGGAAATGATTTGACTTAACGATAGTGATCATTTGCATCCGAACAACGACGATAAGGATTAGGGTCAGGCCATACCGCTTTTGTGCAATAAAACTTAACTGATAACTGAAGCAACTGCGCTAAATATAAAAAAGGCTACAAATGAACAATAATTAAGGTTTCACCTTCAGAGGATATCTTTAGTTCTGTACACTAGCCAAATTAATAAACACAGATTAGCGAAAGGTTTACCCTTATCTGTGGAATAAGTAGAAAATGCTCCTATAGCCGATTTTTCATTCATCAAATCTACAAATAACAAACTGTCAAATAAAATTATCTTAGTATTCATCGGGCGAATCAATAAGAGCGTTATTCGTCAGATAAAGTCTATCTGACGAAATATCCAATATTTTGTTATCTGTCGAATAAACACTATCTGCTTTTTATCTAACGATTGAAAAATTTGCTCTTAAAAAAATAAAACTTCACTTAACTGACGTATACTAACTTATTTCACCGTAGAGGGTGGTTTAGGGCCATCTTTGTCAGTCCATCAGATGGCGACAAATTTCCATTTAAATTAGCAAATGTTTTATTTATGAGAAATTTTAACCTATGGATTAACTATTATTCGATGGGTTAGTTAACCTGTGGAATAAGAGTGGAATGGTCGTTTTTTTATTAATATGGCTGATGTGTTCAGTTTCCAGTAAACACGTAAGAAATTTTTATTGATAAACAAATTCAGTTTGTATAACAACGCTGAAATTACGAAACGTTGCATATCTATGGGTGTTTTCTCATTTTGCAGATTTGAATTGCACCAATTTAGCAACTGTAGATTTTGACAGATGGGAAAATACCGCAGTTGAACGGCAATCAAGCACCGAAGCTATGGAACGGAAATTTCTATGAAGACGATGCCGATGGCGAAAAAAAAATCAATCAATGCGATGGAAACCTTACCTGTGCTTGACGAAGTGAAGAAAGCGATATCGAAATTTAAGTTCCACAAAACCACTGTAGATGCATGAGATGATCCAATAAGGAGTGTACACTACCTCATAATAATTAAGGAAGATTCAAAAACTATCAATTGTTGTCGATATTAGCAGAAAGAACGTCAACACACGGTAGAGCTTGTGGAGGTTGTTTGTAAGTAGTTAAAACGGAAGTGAGAAAAAAGGTGGGGTTGCAACTTTTTGAAACAGTATAACAGAGATATTATAGAAATTCCCACGGAACAAGGAAAAGATATTTGTAATACCAGTTTACGTCAATTGCAATAAATGGATAATGACTGTAACGAAGCGTTACAAATAACAACAAAAATAAAAATAAAAATATAAATAACCATACGACCGACCGTGGGAAAAATTAAATTTAAATACGAATATCCACCCGACCTGCCCATACATTCCGCAATTATGGCAACGCCCATGCATTGCCTCCGTATGTTCGTGCTATACGCACATGCACACCCTGCATACATTTCTTTATACCATACCAGCCGACCGAACAACAAAAAATGCATTCGAACTCAAATCATCACCCGTCTCACCCATGCTATCCTCACTCAGTAGCTCACGGCAACGCCCATGCGTTGACTCGATATGTTCGTACCTACGTACACACACCATGCATACATTTTATACCTGCCGACCGATCGTTGAAGAATGCATGCATTTAGTTCATTCCTTCTCTTTTAATTCACGTTGTGTTTTCACACAAAAATTAACAAGGGGAAGCAAAATGTCAATGCAAAAGGAGGTTTTCTTTCTTCAGTGTGGTTAATACCAATCCAGCGTATTAAGAAGAATTAAAACGCCGGGAATCAAGCTGACTATACTTATGGTATTAACAGCTTCGCCTTCTTAACCGGAAATTTTTGGCCTAAAAACTTATATTTATTTTTGCTCGTCGAAGATCCACTTCTTCTAAGTGTACCTCCGACTAGGAAAGGCTTCTCCTGACCTGTTTTTTTATTTGCCGGACCGATTCTACCTGTTTATTCTGTGGCTGCCCTTCTTCCAAGCGCACCACAGACAGAGAGCTGTCAAGTCGGGGACAGTTCGACCGTTTATTCCCTAGTTTGGTGCTAGGGACAGTAGCAGCATTTTGAGTTCTGCTGTTTATTCTTCGCTCCACTCCCTCTGAGTGTATCGAGGACAGAAAATCCGCCTTTTGCCTGTTTATTCTGTGACTGCACTTCTTCTAAGCGCACCACGGACAGAGAGCTGTCAAGTCGGGGACAGTTCGAACGTTTATTCCTTAGTTTTGTGCTAGGGACAGAGTGTATCGAGGACAGAAAATCCGCCGTTTGCCTGTTTATTCTGTGGCTGCCCTTCCTCCAAGCGCACCACAGACAGAGAGCTGTCAAGTCGGGGACAGTTCGACCGTTTATTCCCTAGTTTGGTGCTAGGGACAGTAGCAGCATTTTGAGTTCTGCTGTTTATTCTTCGCTCCACTCCCTCTGAGTGTATCGAGGACAGAAAATCCGCCTTTTGCCTGTTTATTCTGTGACTGCACTTCTTCTAAGCGCACCACGGACAGAGAGCTGTCAAGTCGGGGACAGTTCGAACGTTAATCTCTAGTTTGGCGCTAGGGACAGTAGCAGCATTTTGATATCTGCTGTTTATTCGTCGATCCACTCCCTCTGAGTGTATCGGGGACAGAAAAGCCGCTTTTGCCTGTTTATTATGTGGTGGCCCTTCTTCTAAGCGCCCCACAGACAGAGAGCTGTCAAATCGGGGACAGTTCGACTGTTTATTCTCTAGTTTGGTGCTAGAGACAGGAGCAGCATTTTGAGCCCTGCTCATTTATTTTAAGACGTATCGTAAGAAATTATTTGATTAAGAATTTGTATTATCCGTAGACTGTTAGTTGTATATGCAATACTCTGTTATTTTAGATCGTAAGAAAATTGTAATAAAATTTGTTACGACATCGGAAAAGGTTGGTCGTTATTGGATGTTTGAGACTTTTCGACCCAAGTTTTATTTGCTTTCTTTGGGCTCGACCCTGGACACCCTGAGCTTACCTCAGCAGTAAATAAAAAAGCATCACATGACTTCACAACTTTGCAAAACTTTTTACTGGATGTCTGCAGAGATAATCTTATTCTCACAGGCGACTTCAGTGGAAGGGTGGGCAATACCCAAATTCTAAACATTGAAACTGAAGAAGCGCCAGATAAATCAGATTTTATTAGAAAACAGAGCCTCAAAAGATGACGAAAGAGATGCAAATGGAAAAAAGATTGCCGAAATGTGTGACAGTTTGGGACTCACAATCCTAAACGGCCAGACTAAGGGCGACAAGGAAGGACATTTTACATTTATGAGGGCACTGCATGCTCAAGCATAGATTTAGGTTATGTACTTGCAAGAGTTCCGACGTTACAATAAAAGATCACACTCTATCAAACTACCTATCAATTTGTGTTGACTTCAAAATCAGCTAAAACGGAAGAAGATCAGACGGGGAAAAAAGTACATTACTTCCATAGGAGCGATACAAATTCAACCTGGACCATGAATTTAGCATAGTGACAGTTGCACCGACTGAGTAAAAAAAAAACGCAGACACTCCTACAAGCTGTATTTTTTTTTTTTATAGAAAGCACGCACTCAAGGGGTTTTTGTCCCTTTTTATGCCAAAGCACAGTGCGAGCGTTAGGGAAAGTGGGATAGATGGAGAGGGTTTAGGATGAGGTGTCGGTTAACATTGGTTTTGAATTCCCGAACACTGCAGTGACTGGGGAAGACAGAGTGTGGAAGAGAGTTCCACATTCGCGTAGTACGGCTAAAGAACGATTCTCTGAACATGACCGTACGTCCGAAGTTGGGCTCGAGGGTGAACTGATGGGCATTCCTGGAGGCGCGGGTATTACGGTTGAATATCTTAAGGGGAGGAATGCAACTGGCTATTTCACTAGTGAGGCATGAGACATTACGTCGATGTTCAAGTGACGTAAATGTCTCAACGATGGTATAGTCACCAATCATCTTAAATGCTCTTCTCTGGATACTGTCCAAAATACTTAAGTACGTAACTGGAGCACCAGCCCAAACGTGGGAATTGTGCTCAAGTTTTGGACGTATGTAAGTTTTCTAGATGGTAGCCAGATCAGAAGGGGAAAAAAGATTCTTGCATCGTCTTAAAAAACCTAAACATCTTGCGGCATTTTTGGCGACATCGCATATGTGATCTTTCCACAAGAGGTGGTCGGTGATACACATACCGAGAATCTCGAGATGTTCAGTTTCACTGATGCAAGTGCCACTCATGGACAGTGGCAATGGGGGTATATCGCGCTTCAACGATACAAGACAGCATTGAGTTTTCGAAGCATTAAACTCTACGCGGTTTCTTGTTCCCCATTGTACAATGCTGTTTAAGTCAGAGTTTAATGAGCTTATCATATTAAGCCGTTGCAGATCCACATCCGAAGAGGAGGGATGTGAGTCTGGGAACGAATAAGAAAAGCTAAGGGTACTATCGTCAGCGAAACAATGAATTGGATTAGAAGTTACAGACAAGAGATCATTTATGAAAATGAGAAAGAGGGTCGGAGACAAAAAATAGAGCCCTGGGGCACACCAGCATTTATTTTGTGGGTTTCAGACTTGAACCCGTCCAACACAACTTGTATAGAACGGTTCGAAAGAAAGTTTTTAATCCAACGAAGAAGGGATTCATCAATACCGAAAGCACGCATTTTCGATAAAAGAGCCTGGTGCCAAACTCTATGAAATGCCTTTGAAACATCAAGTGCAACAATCTTACTTTCTCCAAAACGATGTAAAGATTTGTTCCACTGTTCGGTGAGATATGCCATCAAATCACCAGTGGACCTGTTGCTGCGAAAGCCGTACTGCCGGTCATTAAGAAGCTTTCGGTCTTCAAGATATTTCTTAAGCTGATAATCAGCGTTTCCATGACCTTAGAAAGAAGGGACGTAAGTGCAATCGGACGATAATTGGAGGGAGAGGAGGATTCGCCTTTTTTGGATATAGGCTGGACAAATGCTGTTTTCGAACTACTCGGAACGAGCCCAGAAGAATAGGATAGATGGAAAAGCTTACGCAAGGGTTTTGCCAGCGTGGAAGAACACCTCTTCAGAACAATAGCGGGGATACCATCCGGGCCAGCGGATTTGTGTATGTTGAGATCTTTTAGGACCCTCGTTACAGCACGAGTGCGAAAGAAGATTTGTCCCATAGAATCATTGACGCGCTCAAGAGCTGGGGGAGTCATGGTACTCTCTGGCAGCGAAGAGTTGGAGGCGAACTGCCTAGCAAAAAGGTTAGCTTTTGCAAGAGAGCTAACAATTGGAGTATCAACAACAATGAGCGTTGGGACTGAGGAAGAAGAAGAATTCTTCATGTTTTTCACAAATGACCAAAAATTTTTACTGCCTTTGGGACATTGCAGTATTTTTTGCCTTAATTTTTGGTCATGTAAAAATTTGGTCCGTCGAATATGGACATTGCAGGCCTTCCTGGCTTGTTTAAACTTATTCCGGTTTTCCTCAGTAGGGTTGGCTTTGTAACAACAGAAGTTTTCCTCTTTAACCCTGATAACTTCTTTACAGCTCATATCAAACCATGCGTTCTCTTTGGGTCTGATGCTTTTAACCCTATTCGGGATAAAAGTTTTCATTCCCAGAAGAATTAAACTTGTAAGCATATCCGCACTGGAATCTACGTCACTATCGAGGAAGCATAGTGACCAGTTAAAGATCCTGAAAAAATTATTGAGACCGTCCCAGTCAGCTTTCTCGTACTGCCAAACGGTTTTCTTAGGAGCTCTTTCTTTAACTGGTATTTTTTGACACGAGAAATTTGCGGATATGACACAATGGTCAGATCGGCCTAGAGGCGATAATACACTTATTGTACCTATATTTATCAGGGTCAGAGGTAAGGAACAAGTCAAGAGTGTTTTCTGCTTGGCCGTCAATGTCCGGTATTCGAGTGGGCTCATTGACCAGCTGAGCAAGATGGTTAAACTCAGCAAAAATCTCAGCACACACTCCTTCGGGTGTTGTCTTGCTCGAATGGAGAAGCCAGGAAGAATTGTGTACATTGAAATCGCCCGTAATAACGATTTCAGTGCGAGGATACAAGGAAACAATTCTTTGTATTATCAAAGCTGCGTGAAGTCAAAAGAGACCAAAAAGTAAATGGAAACAACCTTGGTACGACTAGGAGTGCGAATCGGGGAGGAAAAAATCCTTTAAATGTCTCAGGCAGGCTAGAAAAAATGGAACTAATTTCTCAAAACTGAACTATCAAGAACAAAGCAAACAAAGCCAATAAGAAGATATGTATGCCGAAAAAAAAACTACAATCTACAACTCTCTACAACAATGCCAAGGATAGTAAAGCTTTCCGGAAGATAGAAAAACCCTAAATAAACATAATAACGGATTTATCATAGAATTAGATGCCTCAATTATGGCTGAATACTTCCAAAATCGCTTGAATTGGAAATTAAATGGCAACCAAGTACATTATACAGAACCATTTATAACCAAGGATACCTTAGACCAACAATTCAACCAGCTACAAGTATCCAGAATCATTGATCGTTGTACCCAAAACAAAACGCCAGCAGAGGACCAGATTCCTTACGAATTCTTCAAAAACGTAACAAACTCCTTTCGGGAAGAGAAGAACCCTAAACTGGATTAATGACTGCGGTGAGGTGCCAAAAAGCCTTAGTAAGAACATCATATTGCCTATATTGAAGAAAGGAAATCCAACGGACCCAAGCAACTACCGAGGTATATCTTTTCTAAACGCTATAACGAAGTTCTATACAGGAGTGTTATCGGAAAGAATGACTCACCGAGTGGGTAGATGGAAATAACCTACTCAGCGAATACCAAGCCGGGTTCCGAAAGGGTTACTCCACAGGAGACAATATTTTCATCCTGACAAGCATTGCACGATCCCATTTAGAAGACGGAAAACAACTTTTTGCCTTCTTTGTAGATTTCAAAGCAGCATTCGACACCATTGATAGAAAAACATTATTCTACAAACTCTCTAATCTAGGGATATCTACCAAGATGCTTAAAATAAATTGCAACAGCTTTACCACGAAAATCCTTCAGCTGTCTGTGATGGTAATATATTATCGGAATGGTTTCATACAGAAACAGGAGTTAAACAAGGTTGTCTCCTTAGTCCACTTCTTTTCTCTCTCTTTCTGGATGACTTCAGTGTACACCTACCAGGAGGTATATCTTACGCGGAAACTAAGATCAAAGTTCTGATGTGCGCAGATGATTACGTCATATTAGCTGACAATACAAATACGATGCAACTAATGATTAACAAATTCCAAACTTACTGTGACTTATGTTTACACTTGCAGTTAACACGTAAAACTATATACTGCACACAGAAACCGGACTACCCACAATGTTCACGTTCACCCTAAAACTCCATCTGGACTACATGAAGAAGGTGATGAACCAACGAGCACATCGCCTCACATTTGAAATGGCTTCGCATCTGCAAAACTGCAACAAATAATACTTCTACGAAAGAACTAGGCTCTGCAGAGAACACAATGTCAGGGAAGAATCAAATTGACAGTGGCCAATACAGGAATAGATTCGTTGAAGGTTGAAGAACCAACGTTGAAAAAAACTGCATTTTTTCATATTCTTCATTTAATGAAAACAACTATTCTATCAACAAAAAATCTTTTTGGTGAATAAAGCTCATCATGACTTAACTTTAACAACAAACTCTCTCATTTCTTCGCCATTACTTTTCGACTCTTCCGCACCATCTCTCCGCTTTCCTTGAAAGAACTCTCCAATTTCCAGCAAAGTTTTATCCTTTGTCTCGGGAATATAAACAAAAATAAACAATCCCGTCAACAGCGCCATCGCTCCATAAAACGCAAACACACTTCCACTTCCCATTGTCTCGACCATAGCCGGAAACCATTTAGTCGCCAAAAATGACATAAAATACGCAAATGCATCGGTTATGCCACAGCAGGCTCCACGAACGTTTTGCGGGAAAATTTCGGCGCATATCACAAATGGCAGGGCCCAAATTCCAGCACAACAAACAACAAAGGCTACAACCACAACCAATGGAAGATATGGAATGTTCAGCCAAGTAAACCAATCCGAAAGAGCAAGGAGAAACATACACAGTGCCATGCTCACTGCTGAAGAAATTCCAACTTGCCGACGAGTCCATGTCTCAAGTTGCCATGTCATTACGAATGTTGCGACGAAGAATCTAGCGATTCCAATGTAAACAGCACATAGGAACGGATCAATCTGGAATCCGGATTTGGAGAGTATTTGAACGGCGTAGACGATGATGACAAACGTGCCGGCGAATTGTTGCAGGACATAGAAGACCAATGCCAGAATGAAGGGTTTGTAGACTTGGGGAAGACGCAGGGATCCTAAAAGTGATTCACTCCCTTTATTCCGTTTGTCGCGAAACGTCGTCATTAGGAGATTGAATTCAAATTCCACTTCTTTGTGAGTTTCACCTGCGAAGCATCTAAAATCATTCAAGGTTCAAAACTGATACTTTAAACAGACTCACCAGGTCGGAGACCTCTGAAAAATGACAAGGATTTCTTGGCTTCTTTTAAATGCCCTTTTGATAGAAGCCAACTTGGAGACTCAGGTACCGGAATCAAAATCATCAAAGCTATCGTCTGATAGCCCAAAAGAACCATGCCTAGTAGCTCCAGGTTATTCTAGATTATCAAGTAGGTAGTTATTTATGGATTTTGGGCACTTTAAGCACTTACCCGAATAAAATATCCCAAAATGTATATCACCAACACTCCACAAGCCATAATCATCGACACCGCCATAATCAGCCTTGCTCTAACCCTTGGTAGACTGATCTCAGCTCCGTAATTAGCTGCCGGAGATCCACCCATTCCCCTAACAGTTCCAGCCATCATTCTTGAAGCCATCAATTGGAAGAATATAAAATGGGATTGGGATCCTTTGAGTGGAAAAGCCATCAGAGCCCATGCAAAGATGCCAATGAAGTTGGTCACAATAAGTGTTACTTTCCTTCCATACCGGTCGGCCATTAAGGCACACAGGATGCCTCCTATGGGACATGCTAGCAAACTGCACGATGCTTGAACAATAATGTTTTACATGAATATATTGAGTGAACCGACCAGGATCAAGTCTTACCATACCACGAAGCCTCGGATGCATTCAAGTAAATTTCAGAGCCGGGACGTGTCAATTGGTCAAGTGTTACCGCTGGCAACGCCAAACATATTCCGCCAGTTAACAATCCAAAGTTTATGAGAAACACCATAAATTCCTGAGAATTGTCATTCTAAACATGATGCTCGTAAATTTGCACTCATGAACTCACTTGTCGAAGAATCGCTTTTCTAGTGTCATAAGGAGCGATTGATGTTTTGGCAATGGAAATGTTTCCATTGAAATCGTTTTTGTGGAGAACCTCGTGTTCGGTATCGGTGTTTGGAATTTGCATCTTACTCACTTTGATGTTGGATCATTAATAATTCATTATTTTAGTTGGGAGATTTTGTTCTTCTGATTAATCGTCCACTGTACTGGAGTTTACTGCTTCACCCTCAGTTTGCATTGACACTAACAGAAAATAATAAAATCGGGAGTTGAGTGCGCCGTATTCCGAATCGTGTTTTCAATCAAAAGTGAAACTTGCGAACACGTTTTCAAAGATATCAAAGGAACAGCCAGGTGGAGACTAAAAGTACTACTAAAAACAAAACGTCTAGAGGCAGACTATTGAACCTATCCCATTGAAACTAGTTTAGATTTTCTTGAACAAGTTTTTGTTTTCGATTAATTGAATATTTAAATGCTTAATCGGATTTGGATGGTGCTAAGAAATTCAATCTAGTTTATAGAATCTCATTCATAATGAGGCATTGAAGATTTGTCACTGGCGGAAGATATGAAAGAGTAAACAATAATTTCGCTTCGAAATATTCAACTTGAACTTGAACTTAAATTATCAGCAATTTGTAGGCTTGATAAATATACTCAGAAATTTGTAAAAACGATTTTTTGTTATGACGACACACAATCAGGGGGATTCCTGCCATACAAAATCTTGTTGCAGTTGTGATTTTCTTAGGAACATACCCATCGATTTTGACTATTTTTAATGCCAGCCTAATTCGTGTTTACGTTCAAGAAAGCCATCTTATTAGATTTACCATTGTAACGGAGTCACATGGTTTTTTCATATATAAAAATTTCTCATACGGAATTGACCTTTATTTATTCAATTGACAGACACTCACTCCCGTCGGAAAATGTTATAAGTAGACATACGATCGTACCTACTAAAATCACCACGAGAACACCTGCTATTCGATAGCTCGAATAAAAAAAAACAGAAGAAACAAAAGAAAGAATTTAAATATATAGAAAGAATGATCTTAACCCGAAGCGGTTTGCTGCTAAAGTGAAAGAGATTAGCATTTAAAAATTAGGTAGTTGGAAGTGAACAAATTGGAAACAAATAAAGAGGCGTTGCCAATATTGAGAATTTAGTTCAAAATAAACAGCCCTCCTAATAAACACAGAATAACCCTAACACAAGACTAACACGTATTTTAATTCAAAATTTCTATTAATAAACGTGTGTTTGCCTTATATGACATATGTTAGCAAACGAATAACTTATTTTCGATTTTTGCGTATAAGGAGCGAATATCTTTTATTTCAAAATATTTGACAGCAAATTTAAGTAATTGATTTATTTAAAAAGAAAATTTACCACGCAAGAGTCCAACAGGTCAATCAAATATTTGCTAAATGTTCAATAGTTCAATCATTTGCATTGGCGATCATATATATATACATTGGAAAAAAACGAACGGTAAAGTTTGGTTTGACAAAGGTATATGATTTAATTCTAATAATCTTCATATTCTTGTAGAGTAGAGGAATTCTAAGAAAGGAAGACGTCCGAGATACCGAGGAATATACAAATCATTTCGGCCAATGTATTGGAATGTTATAGTCCATTCTTTTTGATTAAGCTCCCACAAACACAGCCCCGGATCTAGGGGGCGCAGACCAGGGCCTATGCCCCGGACGGCAAGTTCGGAGGGTGGCAAAATTCATACTTTACATACGAATGGAACACTCATCATATACCTTACTTTGACCACGGAATAAATAATAGTACAAGTATAAAAATTGTATGGCCATATCAATTCGACCGATACCAAGCTGAAACCACATTCAAAATCTTCCTAGTCGATCATTCTCCTCGACGGCGTTTTGTGTTAAATATTGTGTGTTGTTTATTCAGCCTTATCACTGCCCCTGATCGGAGCAAAATTCTCTCCGATTCGTACAATTTCTAAATTTTTTTTACCCAAGCACCGTTTGCTTTCATTTTTCTTTTATATGAGAACAACCGAAGTTTTCGAGGCAAAGCTCACAATTGCACTTCATGTAACACTAGCAGTTGCCCGCGACTTCGTCCGCCTCTCCCTCGTCCACCGGCCAGAGTATGGTCTCGACTTGTGCATCATGCGCGCGTGGGAATTTTGTTCGGAAGTTATTGTAAAATTGCATTGCAGTCAACTCTCCCTAGGTCGTAATTCTCTTGAACTTGAAAAATTTGAGCATTTTCTATGATTCCCTTCAGTTTTTCATACTTAAAGCATTCCCTTGGGTGAACTCTCCCTAATTCTTATATCTCTCTTACTTCTGCATCGTTTTTTTCGTTAAGTAAATTTTTTTTTCTTTAAACTGAGCATATTTTTTAGTTAAGAAGTACATAAAATGATATGGTTTAAACACAATAATCTGCACAAATAGTGCAATCAATCACATTCACAAATCAATTGAACTCTCAAAATTCTAATTTGAGCAGTTATTAGGCCAGTTCCACCTAACAACATCTCACTGAGATCTCAATGTCACCTTGACTGAGGAAAAATCATTTGGTGCCTTGGTGGAACATAATTCTCAGTTATCATTGAGATTTAATGGTTACCTTACTAATTGTGCTGCACAGAGATCTCAGAAAAAAATCTCAGTTCTCACATTTCCACAGATTCTTCGCTGCTATTGGTCGCAGCTTAATTTTAAGTAGAATAAAGCCTAAAGCAGTTGCCCGTAGCTTAGTTGGTAAGTGCGTTGGCTGCTAAGCAGAACGTCGTTGGTTCGAGTCCTACTCAGGCCAAGTTTTTATTTCATCTTTCATGGGTACTGCCTCTTGCGAAGACCTGACAAATCTTCCAAGAGTATCAATCTGTAATGAAAAAATGCTTCTCAACTTTGCCGTTCGGAATCGGCGTTAAATTGTAGGTCCCCTCAATTCTTCACACGCACTCAGAGAATTGTTGATTAGAGTAAGCCACTTAGGCGTTGGCTCTTCAAGAGCTGTCGCGCCACTCTATTTATTTATTTTATTTTAAAGCCTTCATCGATTAATGGACTATCCAACACAAAAAGAATTTTACAATTCGAAATAGTAGTTCCTGAGATTACCGCGTTCAAACGAACAAACTCTTCAGCTTTATATTGTATTAAATTGTATTGTTTGCCGTTTTTTCCACATTTTACACAAATTCTTCGCTCCTATTGGTCGCAGCTAAATTTTATATAGCTTCAAGCCTTCCTTGATAAATGGACCATTCAACATTTAAAAAATTGTTCAATTTCATAAAGCAGTTCTTGAGATAAGCGCATTTAAAACGCAGAAAAATGTATATTTTTTGCCGTTTTTTCCATATTTTCCACAGATTCTTCGCTGCTATTGGTCACAGCTTAATGTTAAGTAGCCTAAAGTCTAAGTCGATTAAGGCACCATCCAACACAAAAAGAATTATACCATTCGAACCAGTAGTTCCTGAGATTACCGCGTTCAAACAAACAAACTCTTCAGCTTTATATATTAGTGTAGATTCGATATTTTCCCAAAGAAAAGAAAATCCGCTACGAAGAGTTTGAAAATTTATTAAAAATTGAAAAAAAAACACTGATTGATCACATCAGAGAAACGGTAAATCAAAATTAATGCGAAATTTAATTCAAGAAAATTGTATGAACTTTAACAATTATCTAATCAGATTAGTTGTATCATCAACAAACCAAAAAATAACGGCAAATTTTATGAAAAAGTTGAAAAAAAAAATTTTGTATCCTTTTTGAAATTGAAAAAAAAACAATGTTTTTCTTGTTTTTTTACAGAGATATTGGGGTCAAAGTCAAAAATCAGAGCTCAGAAATAATTGGTAACCATTTTACTTCATTTGGTTTCTCACTGAGAGATATCACATTGTCGACCAACATTTTGGTCTTGGTCTGAGATTTATTTTTATAAAATTGTTATTAAGGTCTTTGGTTGTGATTCATTATTTATTTTGAAAAATATCTCTCCTTGATTGACTTTTTTCCACTTAAAGGAAATGGAACTGGTTGACCTTTAACCTTTATAATAAAAAATAAATCACAAGTGGTTAAACAAAAAAAAAAAAAAACCGCATAAAAAATGAAGGGAGGGGCTGGAAAGTAAGAGTAGGTGATCATTGGTCTTGAATTCCTGAACATTGAAATGATTAGGAAATACGGGAGTGTGAAAGGGAGTTCCATATTCGCACAGTTCGGCTAAAGAACGATTCTCTATACTTGAGGTTATGTCCGAAGTACCAAAGTATGCTCGAGTGTAAACTGATGACGTATTATTCCGCGGGTAATACGGTTGAATTGCTTAAGGGCAGGAATGCAACTGGCTATTGCACAAGAACAATTACTGTAGAAGTTACAACAGCGTTCCAAAGAAGTGATTTAAAGTAATGTCTCTATCACCAATCATTCTTAGAGCTCTTTTTTGTATACCATTCAAGAGACAGATACTGAACTGGAGCATTAGCCCAGAGATGGGTACTCAAGCTTTGGACGGATTTAAGTCTTATAGATAATAGCCAGATAAGACGGGAAGAAAAATTGTTTGCACCGTCTTAAGAAACCCAAACATCTTTCGGCACTTTTGGTAACATCGCATATGTGCTCGTTCCACAGGAGGTCGTCAATGATGCACAATTTTTAATTAAAATAAAACATAATGACGAATACGCCCTCTCCACTATTGCTTATATACCCAAAATAACCAAAGCTACTTCAAAAACATTTAAAAGAAGAAATGTGATTTATTTTTTTCTCACAAAAATAAATCTCATTAACTAACCAAAAACATAAAAAAATCAAAAATAAATGTATATCTCAGAGAGAAAACAAAAAAATATAAAAGTAATCGAAACTGGTTATTGAGCGAGCATTTAAATAAATCACAACAAATAAGAGTTATTTGAGGACCAGTGAAAGTGGTAACCATAAACTTCCGAGCTCTGGTCAAAATTAACAAAATCATTTTATGATAAGAAATTTTTTTTTAGCTATCTAAAACATAAAGTAAATAATTAAGACAACAATATTTTGAAACTTAACCATGGATCAATTTGATTGGGAATAATTTTCCGCTCACTTAATGCCGAATCAAACTTTTTCTATTTTTCGGTTTTGAAGATGAGTGAATATTTTTTACGCTCAAGTGAAAACGACAAACGATATTTTTTCTTAACTCAATACGATTTTCAAAGAAATAAATGTGCACGCTTTGTCCCACAAATTTTCTCCTGTATCCCAAAACAAACATAAAAAATAAAAACATGTGATCAGAATTCATACCTATATAAAAATTGAATTTGAAATATGTACGTAGGTAACTCAAAAACACATTTTGTCTGGAAAAAAAATATGTGCCATAACTTTTCTTGATAAATTGTTTATTTTCTATTTTTTCTTAAAAATTCCTTAAAGCGTTTTTTTTTTTTAAATAAAATTCGTATAGTCCAGTCAATGAACGAAAAAAATTGCCTTCACCTCAAAAAAAATCCAACAGTTTTGAAACTTGGCACACTTACTAAGGGATGTCTGGTGATGACCCAAAAAAAAGTCCCCAAGAATCCGACGTGAGCTCTAGCGGCAGTTAAGAGAAACATGGAGTTTGTTTCAGTTTTTCACGTTTATCTCAAAAACTATTTGTCGTATCAAAAAATTTTGTTCTGCAAAATTAAAGCTCATTAAATTTTATAAAAATAAGGTTAAATGAACTTTTTCGTATCTCTTACAGTTTATAAAATAACTCTAGCGGCAGTGAAGAGAAACATACGGATTTTTCAGTTTTTCGGGTTTATCTTGAAAACTATTTGTATTATCAAAAAATAATCTTCTACAAAATTAAAGCTTATTAAATTTCCGAAAGAAAAAAAAATTAGGTTATAAATAACTCGACCCACATTGACGGAAAACAAGTAATTTTTTCATGCTTATCTTGGAAATGGTTTCTCGTATTAGTCCAGACAATAAACAATAAACATTCGCATAGAGCTGAAAATTGGTACAGAGCATTAGAACACCGATTAAAGTAAAATGTCAAAAGTCCCCGAAAATCCCATGCGTGCATAAGAAATTATTCAAGGTCAAATGTCGAAAATGTTGGTTTTTCATGCATATCTTTGAAACGGGGGAAGCTATCAAAAAAAGTATATCAAAGGCTTGTACGTCTTATAATTCTCTAAAAAAGAAATTATGACACTTTTTTTCCTACGAGCAAGCGTTTAGAAAATATTGCGATTTTAAAATGTGTCAAATTTCGAAAATAATGGTTTTTTGCGTATTACTCTTAAACGGTGAGTCCGATTGAAAAAATTTCTATGGAAAACTTGTAGATTATGTGGTTTTCTATATAAAAACATTTTTTGTTTGGTAAAAGTTGTCAGAAAAAAAAAACATAATTTGGTCAAAACTCAAAATTTCGAATTTTTTATAATTAGCTAGAGTTAATTTATAAACTATAAGAGATACGAAAAAGTTCATTTAACCTTATTTTTATAAAATTTAATGAGCTTTAATTTTGTAGGACAAAATTTTTTGATACGACAAATAGTTTTTGAGATAAACGTGAAAAACTGAAACAAACTCCATGTTTCTCTTAACTGCCGCTAGAGCTCACGTCGGATTCTTGGGGACTTTTTTTGGGTCATCACCAGACATCCCTTAGTAAGTGTGCCAAGTTTCAAAACTGTTGGATTTTTTTTGAGGTGAAAACCTTTATTGACTGGACTAGTATACCTACCTAGTACATAAAATTTTTCAAAAATGCCTTAAAATTAATCTGGGTATGCAGCATTCAAGAACATGTTATTTTACGTCTAAAGGTCACTACACACACAACAGTATACTTGACAAGTATACTTGTACAATCAACTTGTACAAGCAAACTGTAACGTCTGTAGGCATATTTTGCTCAAGTATTTTACTTGTGCAAGTCACTTGATGATTGATTGATTTCGAATCATGCAAACTTGCGCAAGCTATACTTGCACAAGTAAAACGAAACGTGTGTACCTGTATTTTTGGCATGTACAAATAAATTATAGTAGTCCGCGACCGTGAATAAGCTTTAAGTCAGTATTATCATCATGTCGATCGATTTGAGGAAGAGTAATGGTGAATTACTTGAAGATTTTATTCGTGCCTACGAAAATCAGCCGTGTCTTTGGCGAATAAAATCTGCCGAATATCATGAAAGAATCAAGAGGGATGCAGCGTACAAAATCTTACTTGATAAGTACCTGTAGATTAATTGACAGCCAGGCCGATAAGCCGTTATTAAAAAGATAAATGGCTTCAGGACAAATTATAGAAAAGAAAAAAATTGACGCATCTTATCGCTCCGGCAGTGGCACAGAGGACTTATATCAACCTACACTGTGGACTGTGGTACTACCACTTGTTTGGCTTTTTGGTAGATCAAGAGAAATCTTAATGTTGCTGTTAATCTTTTGTGGGGAGTAATAGCCTGTGGTGAAAGTATGGTCGAATATTTAAGATCTTCATAGCTACTTCCGGTTGCGAAAAATCTTAATGTTGCCGTTAATCTCTCGTGGGGAGTAATAGCTTGTCTCATAATCGTATCTTGCTTTTGAATTAAAGGTTTTACGAGTGACAAAAGCTTCAGATATGTTTCTTCACTCATTCTGAGATTATTATGCCGATCACGCGGATATATCTTCAATTCACTCAGCAAATTCACATGGGAGTAGCTTCTTCTCTTCAGTAACCACTCTTTACACCACACATCACGTTTCTTTTTTACGGATAAGATAAAAAGCAGCCAATGAAGCATTAAAGTCGTCGTCCGATTCACACATTTTCGCAACATAAACTGAAAAATTTTCGAGTATGCTGTAGCGTGTGGAGGCGAAATGAAAAATAAGTATGCTTGTACAAGTATACTTGTACAAGTATGGCTGAGTTCGTAATTGTAAAACTTCCGCAGTACTGCCAAAATTGTGTTCGTAAATGTAAACAAACAGCAATAGTTCTGCATGAGCATGGCAACAATTGTGTTCATAAAAGTATAACGACTGTCATTTTACGGTCGAGTCGGCATTTGTTTTTATTTTGTTGCTGAATTTGCAGGAAAATGGCAGGGAGCAAAATGTGATGTTTGTTGCTCAATAACTCCAGAAGTACTAAGCGGATCAGGATGAAATTTAGCATACAGGATACAGACAGATTATTATAGTCTAGAATATCACATAGGCTACTTTATATCCTGGTAAAATCCATGGTGCCCGTGGAAAAAATTTGTTTTAAGTATACAAAGAGCATATGTGATTGACATGATTTTCTGATTATGAAGTGGTGAAGTGAAGTGGGGCCAGAAAATGACAAAGGCTACTTTTAACCCGTTTACCGCGAGTAACACGAACACCGCGGGTATAACTAGTTTTAGTTTGTTTATAATCGTAATATTACTGAAGTGGAAACATTTTTAGGTGCGATTGGCCCTTTAAAATCATTAGGTAGATAATAATGGTTTCTCGTAACGAAAATGCAGAATGCTCACGATTTACGAATGTAAAATTGCTCTGTCTGTCTGTTCGATTCTTTATAACGCATGCATTAACTGCTGAACCGATTGAAATAAAAATTATTACAGTTACAGAGAGAGTATTGAGCTTAAGAAAGGACATATAGGACTTTTGAACGTAATTAAAAAAAGGGGGATTAAAAGTTTGCAAGCGGTTGAAATAGTTGGCCAAATTTTGTTTGGATGTTACATCATTCTTGATAAACAAAACACAACATTCAAATTTTGAAAAATTACGTTCAATATCATACATAATATCATACGAAAAGTCCAAGGGGTTTCATGTTACTTAACTTTTCAGTTTTCTTATTTCCGCAAGTTTTTGTACCATGTTTTCGAAAACGGTTTCTTCCACAAAGCTTAGAGCCATGTGTTTTAAAATATTTTAGTTGAAAGCCATTTTTTTTTTCATTCATTTAATGAACTACAAATCAAATCAAGAACAAAAAATTTTGTTTCTAGTTTTGTCAACGTTTGCTTTTGTGAACTCATTTTAAATAAAGTATGATCACTGCACACATGCAGTTGTAATTGAGTTCATAAAAGTCTTTGAGCATATTTTAGGCAGGGCATGGGCAACAAAGCCTGCAATTACGAACTCAGCCTATACTTGTCAAGTATGCTGTTGTGTGTGTAGCGACCTTAGATTTGATTGATCCGTTTTTGAGATACAGAATTTTGAAAAAAAAAGTTTAAAAATAGTTTAGTTAGCAAAAGTAACACGAGTTTAAAGAATGATGAACGGAGGCTTGATTTTGAAACATTTCGTCTCAATCATTTGATGACGATGAATTAAAACTTTTATAAAATGGACTTCAATTTTCAATAACACCAAAGACATTACCCGTGGAAGATATAATTTCAGATATAGAGACAGGAATCAAGTTCTTACCTGAAACAACAAAACCAAATATAAGAAATGAGACAAAACCAATAATAGAAAGAACTATTATGACCGAACAAAAAATTAAAAACAAACAATCGAAACACATAAACATCATCAAGAAACTTCGAAAAAGAGACTGTTTTTACATGAAATCGGACAAAGGACGAGATTTAGTTATAATGGACAAAAAACAATATGAAAACAAAATGTGTGAAATAACATAAGCACAAAACTTTTTTGCACTAAAGAAAAACCCACTCCCTGGTATGGTTAAAGGAACATTGGCACTACTAAAAGAGATTTTACGTGTGTTTGGACCAAAAGTGAAGTCGAAACTTAAGCACTATTCACATGAGCACGAACAACGACCAACGAATGAACGAAAATTCGTCGATTTTGACATTTCTTTCACATGAGAGTTTTTAATTCGTCGCGAATGAACAACCGAAACACAAAGGAAGAATTATTTTTGAGGTTCGTTGGAAGTGTGGATGATGTGGAACACGAATTGAGTTTGGCAGTTCGTATCAACTAGAATTCTTTTCGCGACGAATAAATTTGTTTTCTCAAATTTATTAACATTTGAATTTAAAAAAATTAATTTATGCATCATAAATCAAACCTTAACTATTCTTTCATCGTTTTGTTGAGAATTTGCAAGGAAATACGGCTTCAAACGTATGTAAAATCACTTTTCTTCATTCATTCGTCGTTCGTTGGTCGTGTTCATGTGAATAGTGCTTTATGGAAGCGAATCCGTCAGTCCCGAAGTTAAACAGTTTACCAAAAACACATAAGCCAATACTCAGTATGCGCCCAATTATATCTAATATAGATGCACCAACCGAAAAAATTGCTAAATGGTTAGTTTCAGAGTTTCAAAACTACACGCAGATTGAGAACAGAAGCGTCAAAAATACTTCGAAGTTCATAGAACGAATTCGGAACATAAAAGTAAAAGAAATTGAGGTTCTGGTATCGTTTGATGTGGTAGCATTATTCCCAAGTATTCCAATTAAAGAAACATTGGAATTTTTAAAAGATTGGCTTGATGAACGTGAAGATGACGCATGACGTAGAGAAGAAAAAGATTTACTATGACGCCGCTTGTTTATGCATGGAATGGAATTGTTGCCAATTTTTGAACAAATCTTACAAAATTAACCAGGGTAAAACAATGGGTAATTCGCTTTCTCTTGACAATCTATCAAATTTTGAAAAAAAAAAAAACATGGAACAAGAGAGAAACCTACCAACGATTTGGCTAAGGTATGTAGATGACATTTTTGCATGCATGGATCCAAGTCAAATTGATACTATTATGAATGTTTTGAATTCGAAATGGCCTTCACTGAAATTTACTTTTGAAATGGAAAAGGAAAGAAAGCTACCGTTTTTAGATGTTTTGATAATGAGAGATTATCAAAATGGGCTCCACTTTTCAATATATAGAAAACCTACCAACATTCCACGTTACCAAATGATTCTTTTTGCCCCATGCAGTATAAGAAAGCAGCGTTCAATAGCATGGTATTTCGGCTTTGCTCAGTTCCAATGAATGCAAAGAACTACATTGAAGAGCTGAACTATATTAAGTATACCGCCGAGCTGAATGGGTATGACAGCAATATGATAACGAAAATGGTGGAAAAACAATCAAAAATAATAAAAACAAAAAGTTTGACAACACTTAAAACAGCGAAAGAAATTGAAAAAGAACAACAGAAGGGCCTAAAAATACATTTCGCACCTACAATAACGAATAAACTGACAAAAAAATTTAAAAAAGAAAAAATACAATTGGTCTTTTCATCAGATAAAAAACTTAAAACGAAACTAGGGGAGTCAATGAAGCAATTTAGGTCAGAATTTTTTTACTGTGAACCGATTTGCATGAAATTTTGGAATTAGGCTCGTCTTACCCTTAACTTCAAAAGTGAAAATGATTTGAACTGCGGTACCACCCTGGGGGTGGTTGCCACCCCTTCTCGGGGGTGAATTTTTTTTTTCAAAATAACCTCGGATATCGATAGAAGGCCTAATTTTAAGCACAAAATCTCTTATAAAGTTTTTCAAAAAATCCAATACTTTTCAAGTTATTGGCAATTGAAAATTCAAAATTTTTTCACGTTTTTCATCGGTTTTTTGCAAATATCTCCAAAAATATAGGTTTTATCGAAAATTTTATTTAGAACAAAACTGTAGCAGGTAAGACAATGAACAATTTGGTTTTTTATAAAGTATTCTAAGTGCAATATTAAGCTAGATATTAAAGATCAAAGTCGTTTTTTACTTTGTCTGAAATTTAATCGATGTGGTCAATGCCATCTAGCGGCGAGCAGATGCATTTTATGCATTCTAATACAAAAGGGTTTCGTAGTGCTTGAAATAAGCTTTAAGATGAGCACTATTAAAAGTCTTTTGCACGTAAGATAAGTGAGCTGTATTGCAAATAAGGGGAGCATCTAATGTTTTTGCTCTTAAATCAATGGGTTTCTTAAGTGCCATTTCCACCAAAATTAAAGTTAATTGTATTCCGCCTAAAATTAACTTTATTATGAAGAGTTTGATAGATAGTATCAGTTTGGCTGCTTCAGGACACATATTTTTTAAAAAAAACTCACGATCAAAAAAAAAAAGCAAAATTTCTCAAATATCTCAAAAATGACGACAGATACGTATAAAAGTGTCAAGATAAAAAATTTAGGTATTTTACTGACAAACAATTTGGTTTTATTTTTTTTTCTGTGAAACAAAAATTGACGGAGATATGATTGTTTAAAGAGCGCGTGGCAGCGCAATCACAGCCTCTCTTAAGCCCTTCAACCCTTCACCGTTTTGAAAAAAAGTTTTTTACTGTATATTGCAATGAAGGATGTTGTAGCTCTCTTAAATACCTTTACAATGGTTTTTTATAAATTGTGATAGCATGAAAATTGAAGGAGTTATGGTCCAAAAACTTATCATATTTTTTTTCTACTTAGTAACTGTAAATTTCGGAGTGTTATTATTGCGAATTTTCAATTGCCAATAACTTGAAAATTATTGGATTTTTTGAAAAACTTTATAGAAGATTTTTTTGCTTAAAATTAGGCCTTCTATCGATATCCGAGGTTATTTTGAAGAAAAAAAAATTCACCCCCGAGAAGGGGTGGCAACCACCCCCAGGGTGGTACCGCAGTTCAAATCATTTTCACTTTTGAAGTTAAGGGTAAGATGAGCATAATTCCAAAATTTCATGCAAATCGGTTCACAGTAAAAAAATTCTGAGGTCAGGCCGTATTTTTCGCTTCATTGACTCCCCTAAACTGGGGTCAACGAAATAGACAAAACAGACTTTTTAAAAAAAACCAGGCATTTATGAAATTTCATGCAATGATTGTGAACAAAAATACTATGGACAGACAAAAAGAAACATTGAAACGAGGTACAACGAACACTTGTCCAACATAAAATTCAATCGACCCAATAAATCAGCTGTTGCCTTACATACACTAGTCAAAACAATTAAAGGAACACTTGAAAAAACTCAAAAATGGAGTGGTTTTTTAAAAGGCTGTATCTCAGTAGAAAAAAGTCGGATTGAAGTGAAATAAAAGTTTTTCAAAGGTTATCATTTTTTCTTTTCAAATTATTTTGAGTTAAAAAAGTACCGTTAGTCGTTTTTGCTTGAGCGAAAAAAATGTTCACTCAATTTCAAAATCGAAAAAAAAAAATAAACTTTGAGGTTTCATAAAATGAACGGAAATTTTTTTTCAATCCAACCAATCTAAGATTCAATTTAAGAATTTTGTTGGCTATAATTCGCTGTTTGGTTCAGATCGCAACGATTTTTTTTCTAATCAAAAAATGGGTTTACATGCAAAAACACAATTTTGACTTTGGACCCTAATAACTCTGCTAAATATTGATTTACAATAAAAATAAAGGCAGATTTGAAAAATTTGTTAAATTTTCTACACAAAAACATTTTGAAAAAAATAAAAATATTGCTTTTTCAATTTTTTCTATCAATTTATAAAAAGGTCCAAAATACGCATTTTTCAACTTTTTCATAAAATCTACCGTTATTTTGTGCTTTTCAGTGATACAACTAATCTGAGGCTTAATTATTAAAGCTCATAAAATTTCCTTGATTTTGGTGAAAATTTCACATCAATACGATATACCGTTTCTCTGTTTCGATCAATCAAACTTACGAAACACTTTTTTTTCAATTTTAAGGAAAGCTTTGTTTTTTCTTATTTTTCTGTTCTTTTGAATTGGTTTATTTTTTTAATTTTTTTTATTTTTTTCATTATCATTATGACTTTGTGAAATTCGGACGAATTTCCTTGATTTTGATGAAAATTCGTCAGAATTTCACAAAGTCATAATGATAATGAAAAAAATAAAAAAAATTAAAAAAATAAACAAATTCAAAAGAACAGAAAAATAAGAAAAAACAAAGCTTTCCTTAAAATTGAAAAAAAGTGTTTCGTAAGTTTGATTGATCGAAACAGAGAAACGGTAAATCGTATTGATGTGAAATTTTCACCAAAATCAAGGAAATTTTATGAGCTTTAATAATTAAGCCTCAGATTAGTTGTATCACTGAAAAGCACAAAATAACGGTAGATTTTATGAAAAAGTTGAAAAATGCGTATTTTGGACCTTTTTATAAATTGATAGAAAAAATTGAAAAAAGCAATATTTTTATTTTTTCAAAATGTTTTTGTGTAGAAAATTTAACAAATTTTTCAAATCTGCTTTTATTTTTATTGTAAATCAATATTTAGCAGAGTTATTAGGGTCCAAAATCAAAATTGTGTTTTTGCATGTAAACCCATTTTTTGATTAGAAAAAAAAATCGTAGCGATCTGAACCAAACAGTGAATTATAGCCAACAAAATTCTAAAATTGAATCTTAGATTGGTTGGATTGAAAAAAAAAATCCGTTCATTTTATGAAACCTCAAAGTTTATTTTTTTTCGATTTTGAAATTGAGGGGACATTTTTTTCGCTCAAGCAAAAACGACTAACGGTACTTTTTTAACTCAAAATAATTTGAAAAGAAAAAATGATAACCTTTGAAAAACTTTTCATTTCACTTCAATCCGACTTTTTTCTACTGAGATACAGCTTTATAAAAATCCACTCCATTTTTGAGTTTTTTCAAGTGTTCCTTTAATTGTTTTGACTAGTGTATGTTAGAGAACGACCATAAAGTGACGAAAGAAAACTTAAAACTCATCAAACATGCAAGCGATGACAGATTTTTGGACGATTTTGGACTTACGAAAGCATTTATATGCATAAAAACAACAACATAATGATGAACACAATGGATGCACCGATTAAGTCATCTCTCTTCAACGTCATAAGACGACGACACTAACTAAATAATTATTTGTTGCATGTTGGTATACCATAATATGATTTTAATTGTTTTCTCTTTTTTACTGTCATTCTATAAGCTTATCATGATTTGTGTTTAATGTTTTAGTCAGTAAAAATATTTGCTGAAGATGGCATGTAAAATGCCGAAATGCATACAAAATTGACGTTTGTTTATTATTTTTTATTTATAATGTTTAAAATTTAAGACTTAGAACAAACGTTCAAAATTGAAGTGAAGTCACTAAGGTTTTTGGCTGAATATTTATTTGTTTAGCTTAAAAATATTTTTTCAAAATACAAACAATTTTTGAAATTCTTTTGGAAACAAAATATTATTTGTGCAGTATATATACAGGGTGATTCACGAGCGTTGTGCCAAAAAGCTAGAGCGTTTAGGTTGAGTTGAGACAAGAAAAAAATCGTATGGGAGGGGGGGTCTATCCCCCCCCTTAAGCCGGGAGGGGAAATTTTCTGAAAAATTGACTTATTTTGTTTAAAAAAATATTAAAAATCAACGGCTTCGTTTACAATACCGTGCTATACCTTTCGGAAAAGCCAAAAACTTTTTCTTTCTTTTTGTTTTTAAAATAAATTGTTTTAACGAATAGTTTAAAAAAAATAAATTTTCAAACTCAAAATTTTCAAAAAAAAAAGCAAAAAAAACATTTTTGAACTAATTTTTTTCAAAATTTTATGTAATTAAGTACTAATTTTGTTTTAAAAATTCAATGTGTTTTTCAATTTTCAATCGAAAACAGAAAACCGGATGCAAAAATGTCTTTTCGTTTTTGAGAAATTAAGAAAAAACCAAAACCACATTTTTCTAAAAAAATCTTTGTTTCTATTTTTACCTATCTGGACTTTTAGTTTAATTTATTAGTTTAATTTATAAATTTAATTTTTTGTGATTGGAGTTTTATGAGGACTCAATAAAGTAGAAAAGTATTACATTATCCCTGATGTATATACGATGATCGGCCTATTATTTTTCGAGAGAATCTAATATCAACAAAACTGTTCAATAAGAAGTACCTACCTTTTTGGAGCAATACAAAAATAATTTTTTTACATTAAAAATACCAGTGTTCCAAAAAAAATTTGCAATGATGTTTTAAAAAAATCGTAGGAGCCGTTTTTGAGAAAATGGAAACTTTTGGTTTTTGGCCGAACAAATTGTAGGGTGGAAACCCTAAATTTTGATCTTAAAAATAAAATAAAAAATAACAACCGTCCAAAATTTGCTCAAACCACTACATTCCTCATTTTATGTCAATCGAATGAGTGATTAGGCTTTAGATGCGTTTACAGACAGAAAGACAGACAGACGGACGGAATCGCCGGACCCACTTTTTTCGATTTCTCTGTCACAAGTAAAAATGATAAGCTTTGAAAATCTTTTATTTTATCTCATTCCGACGACCATGTACTGAAAAAGCCCACAACAAAATCACTCATTTTTTGAGTATATATAAAAGCAGTTTTTTTCAGTTTTTTCCCGCCTAAAAAAATTGAAGATCCAAGGCTGCACAAACAGAACTGTCCTCCAATCAATTAAGCACAGCTGAGAATGAACTCGCTGCGTTGTCGCTTTGGCCAGTGACAGTGGTCTCTACAGAGTGCCAATGGTACCAATTAGCTGGACAGAAATGCAATATCACAGTACACTCGCTAAGAACAAAGAAAAGTAGCCAAGATCTTACTAGAAAGTGCATTGAAAATGGAAGACGAATAAAATATTTTCAAAGTAAAACAATCTCTGATAATTTTATTCATATTTGAGTAAACTAAGGCCTATAAGGACAAATTAGTTTTTTTTAAGCTCTGGACCTTCGGGTCAAGGATTTTTCCGTTGAGTAAAGATTCAACGTATCGGCCATGGATTCGAATGAATTCATTTTTGGGGCCAGTAACTGTTTTGAGCATTGACGTTTTTTTATTCGCTTATTTTTAGTTATAAATAATCAAAAAAAAATCAATAAATGATAAACAACCTCCAAATTTGAAAAAATACTAGATTTTTAGTCCAATTTTGGAGCTAATCAATGAATGTAACACGAGAAAAAAATGAAATGAACTTATTTTTCAAACGAATAAATGCACTATCCGTGTGCTAGCTATAACTTGTGTTATCCAGTGGATAGGGTAGTTTTATTAATAGGGCTGAAAGAATATAAGTTTCGGATAAAAATTTTAATAGATTTCAAACATACCGCCGGGGAAGAACCTCTGTTCTAAAGTAAAGATACAATTTAAACTTAGTATAAAGATTGTTATATAAGCATTTCCTCTTATATACAATGGAATGAACGTTAAAATCAGGTTTTGTAGCGCCCGATACTCGCTGTCGTAGTCGAGAATGTTGAATCTTGTTTATATGCTTTGTAGTAGTTGAATGAACTTGAATTTAATTATGTTGTGCAAATGTCGTTGCATGTTGAATTTGGTGAGTTAACTTCAGGGAGTAGGCAGACATAACTTTGTGATTGAGCGTTTGATTTTTTTTTCCATTTGCGTAGACTGATACCACCCTGCATAAGCCGTCTAAGCCCAGATGCTTCTCCACAACTCTAGCCAGTGGCCACTTTGCTGGAGGATATCTTTCATCTTTTATTATGACGATGTCGTTTATTTCGAAGATTCTTTAAGATTAAGTCCACTTCGGAAGTTGTTGAAGTCCTTATAAATATTCCATCTATCCCAAATGTGCTGGAACATCTTTTGGATATGTTGCCATCTGTTGAGGTGATTAGTTTAGAGGTCAAGCAGTGACGGTTCTGGAACAATATTCGTAGGCTCTCCAATAAGGAAATGGGCTGGAGTAAGTACGCTTAGGTCTGTAGGATCGTCAGGTAGTGGACACAGAGGTCTGGAATTAAGAGAGGATTCAATTTGAACTAAAAGTGTATACATTTCTCCCCGACAAACACTATAGAGTTGACACCAAGGATCTCTTCTGTGTTCATCGGTGGAATGATCTCCACTCACTCTCTTTAGCTGAGATCAACATGCTCTTATACTCGGCCAAACACTGCCTATAAGCAGCTCTTAACCGAGCACGACTAGCCGATTCAGCAGCCCTGTTCCTCGCCCTATCTCTCTGCAAAAGTTTCCTCAACCGTCTTACGTCCCTACGTTTGGAATTTAATTTTAACGTCCACCACTTACCTTCTTTCAGATTACTTAACTCGTATTTCCTAAAGAGGCTATCATTCACACGCCAAACACATTCATTGAGCCTATCAACTTTGTTATTTCATCATCGGAACTCTCCCTACCAGAGCGGTAAGGAGTTCCGATCTTGAAGACTTTCCGTCCATTTGAATTGGTACCAGGGGCATCGTACCTGCTGATCTATGCCACAAGGGATATTGTACATGCCGATCCGTGCCACCAGGGACCGTCAACCGGTAGATTCGTTTTTCAGACTCTGTGTGTTCTTCTAGGTGACCATCTGGGGTCTAGTTTTGCTTTATTGTTCTGTAGAAAATTTGGTTACAGAAAAGAGGTAAAAGTCGTATCGTAACAAAAGGAGACAAGCAATGCTATTTCAAGTGATAAATACTTTGATCAATTTATTTATATCACAGCCTTGAATTATTTTCGTACGAATCCGAAATATCCACATCTTAAGCTTTAGCTCTAACGAATGACTCCTGCATTTCAATCTCCATCTCCTGCTGTCGCATTTGCTTTTCTGACCGAAAGTACTCCTCAATCTCGAGCAATGTCTTCCCCTTTGTCTCCGGCAGACAGAAATACACAAAAAACACTGCAAACAGTGAAACCATTGCATAGAACATCAGAACATTATTGAACTCCATCCAATCCACCAAATACGGATGCGCCTTGAGAACCAAAAACGCCATCACATAGGCAAAAAATCCAATCACTCCCGAACATGCACCTCGAACATTCTGCGGAAATACTTCGGCGGCAATGAAAAATGGCAGCGTCCACAGACCCAGGGCACTGAAAAATATGTAAGCGATCATGGACGTTGCTGAGAAATAGGGAATTTGAATGTATTTCGAATTGGCTAGTAGGAACATGCAAACTGCCATTCCGAGGGCTGATATCATGGCAGCTTTTCTGCGACCCATTTTCTCCAGTATCAGTCCAAGGAGACATGTCGTAAGGACCCTGGCAAGACCAATGAATACAGCACACAGAATAGGGTCGACTGAAGAGCCCGTTTCGGATGCAATTTGAACGGCATAGACCACGACGACATAGATTCCGGACCATTGTTGGCAGAAGAAGAGGCCACACATGATGAGAAGTGGCTTGTAGACCTCTGGCAGTCGAAGGGATTTTCGAAATGGAATTTTTCGACCGTTGTTCCCGGAATTTATGGACTTCATCATCAAATTAAATTCAGCATCGACTTCATCGTGAGTTTCATCTGAAAAATAAGAACACGATGTAAGTTTACTCGTCTTCAAGGATTTAAAGGAGTGACCTACGAGCTGCAAGACCTCTAAAGTACGACAGTGATGCTTTTGCCTCCTCAATCCTCCCTTTTGATAGCAGCCAGCTAGGTGTCTCGAGTACAGGAATCACCATAAGGACACTCAAAAACTGAAAGCCCAACAATACCGACGCCAGAAGATGCCAGTCACTCTAAAGATAAAAAACCTTGAATATCAAGTTTCACTCTGGCACAGTTTAAAACTCACTCTAATAAAGTATCCGAGAACATAAATTGCCAAGACTCCACTAGCAATGGCCAGCGATGAACCCAACATCAATCTGCTTCGAATTTTTGGCAAACTGATCTCGGCACCATACACTCCAGAAGGCGAACTTGCCATTCCCATGGCAACTCCTATGAAGCATCTCGAGATCATTAGCTGAGTGAAGACCGATTCGTGGTCGTCTTGAACTGACAGCGCCATCAGGGCCCACGAAGTGATTGCTATCAAATTGAAAACGATGAATGTTCGTTTGCGTCCAATTTTGTCCATGAAGTAAGCGGTTAGGAGTGATCCCAGAGGGCAGGTGATCGTGCTGATGGAAGCTGTTAGAATCAAATTAGTGGAGAAAGATTTTTGTAGATTCGACTTACCAAACCAGGAGGCTTCGGATTTATCAAGGTGTATTCGTTCCTTTGGGTCGGTAAGTTGGGTGAGTGTTACCGCAGGTAGGGCTAGACCCATTCCAAAGGCGAGCATTCCAAAAAGCAGGAAGGACATCATAAGTTCCTTGAATAAGACTTTTATAGGAATTTTCACTAAGAAATGCATATGAGAATAATGTACAAACTTGTCTTCGAACAGCTTTCGGTTGCTCTCCCAATGGTTTTTGTTTCTTCATTTCATATACGATTGTAGGTCTCAAGTCACCATTTTGGAGAGTTTCCAGTTCAGGTTGATTGTTATTGGACATCATTTAATAACTAAGAAAGTAGGAAAGAGGGAGCATTAACCCATGTAGATAGGAAAGTCAGAAAAAAAAGAATCAATAGAAATTTCAATAACGGGAAACAGTACTGTTGCCAATCGTAGACAATTCTATTGATCGGAACCTCATTGTAAAGCATATCGTTAGAATTGTTATATAAGTAAAAAGATAACGATGTTTGATACGTCATACGAAACCTACTGATTGATGCAGCGCAAAATTTAACTACACATGGCAACCATAAACGATCATCGGCTGAATGAAGGCCCCTCTATCCCTGGGCAAAGCAGCAGTTAGGTTAGGTTAGGTTAAAATGGCTGTCATGGTGGTCAAAAGACACACTTAGGCCAATTGATTCTGCAGAAATCGTTAGAAAATTGGAAGTTTCTATCGAACTGTAGTTGGGGAATGGTGTAGTTTGTGTGCTTGGGAATTGATTCTTGATAATTAAGAAAAACAGAGGACTTAATCGGTTTTGTGTGAGTTAATGCTTAATCTAAACCGATTCGCCCAAAGTGTAAGCTTTTGTAAGACTTCTTTTATGGTATTAAGATGCTTCTCTAAAACAGCTATAGCAACGTAATCAGCATAGGCTATCACTCTAAGGCCCTCCCTATCCAGACAGGTTAGAATTTCGTTAACTACCAGTTTCCAGAGTAGAGGGGAGAGAACACCGCCTTTTGCGGCGTACTTCTTCTGACAAATCTTCTAGCAGAACAGCCACCTAGTTCTGACCAAGCGAACTCTCTATATTCAGAGGTGACAGTGTAGATGTGATCAGTGCTGTCGTTTTCGAAAAATCCAAAGCAGTACATTCCAAAAATTTCACATAATTTTTGGACAAAAGCAATACGTAAGTATTTAAAATGTTTGTAATCACGCATCAAACGAAAACTTGCCAAGTGAACTTGTAAATTTTCAGCCAAACTACATATTTTTTATTTTCTTTTAATATTGTTGTATTATCTTCTATGATTTAAAATATTCAATATAACACTTTTACATGTAAGAACTTGGCGTTCTTTTAGATCTCATTACTTTTGGTGGCTGACTTTTTGCACAGTGTTGTTCGCACATAAGAGAACTTGGCTCTTTTTTTACATTTTATGTTTTTGTTCTGATTTCACATCTTTTTGCAAGGTTTTTTTTATGGAAACATTTACCTCGAAATACACTAAATAAGCTAGCAATTTGAAAAATTCAACAATACATATAATTGTTCTGCCAATTTATAAGCAAATAATAGGTAAGTTGGGTTAGAGTGGCTGTCTAGATGTTCTTAACTCATTTAGACCCCAAGGGTCTATTGTGAAACCACTTAGGAAAGATAGGTACTTATGGAGTATTATAAAGTTAAACAAACCAGTGTTCTAAATTTCAACATCCTATGACCATTTTAAGAAAGTGGGCGGCAACCACGCCTATTAATGAAACTAAAATTTTATACTTATATTTTCTCTTATATTCAAGCGAAACCCTATCAGAATTTCGAATTTAAACGTTTTCGACCATTTTTGACAAAGTGGGCGGATACCACGCCCCTAAATTGAAATAGATTATTTTCTCATTTTTTTATGTCATTCAAGCAAAACCTTACAAGAATTCCGAATTTCAACATCCTACAACCATTTTAAGAAAGTGGGCGGAAACCACGCCCCTGTTTGAAACTAAAATATTTTACTTATATTTTTCCTTATGTTTAACCAAAACCCTATTAGAATTCCGAATTTCAACATCCTACGACCAGTTTTAGAAAGTGGGCGTATACCACGCCCCCTGAATTAGAAAATTTAAATTTTCGATTTTTTCCTTTGTATACACCCGAAAACCTACCATTGTACCAAATTTCAAGATTCTGCTATTGTTAGAAGTGCTTCATAATTTTGATGATCAGAGAGTCAGTGAGTCAGTGAGTCAGTGAGTCAATTACGGTTTTTGAAATTTTTATTGTTCAATATCTCAGGAAGTAGTGGTTCTACAAAATTATTTTTTTTACAGGGCCTTTGTGCCCATGAAGTTAATACGTTATTTAAATTTGAAGCTTCTAACTCTATGGGTTCAAAAGTTATGGGTGGTTGAAAATGTACTTGAGTTCGATCCTGAAAAAAGGGAGTAGTGCTAGAACTTGGCTGGGCACTACCGTGCCCTTTGATATACTTCGTTTATCCCTTGTTTCCGGCTAAACCCATTTTTGTCGCTTCTGTATCAATTCTCACAGGCGCCATTGACATCACGCTGTGTTTTTCCCATTATATCAATATCATCGGCGTACGCGAGAAGTTGAACAGATTTTTGGAAGATAATACCTCTGGTTTTTGACGGTGGAATTTTGCACTATCTTCTCAAGAACAGTGTTAAAGAAATCGCACGACAGTGCATCGCCTTTCTGAATTCTTTTTTGAAGTGGAAAGATTCCGTAAGCTCGTTGCCAACCATCGGGTCGTTGAAAGTCTCCTGTCAGACGCCACCGGGGGTTTGTTCGTCGTTGCCGTTATAGTGTCTGCAAAAGTGACCTTGAGCCAGCTGTTTTACCTTCTGATAAATCCTCCGAACTTCATTCCAGCTGTGGGCTCTTTCAACATCCTCGATCTGACGCTTCTCATGCTCCCCTGTTTTTTCTCCTGAGAAACCGGGCGGGCGTTCCTCTCTCCTCTTTTGCTCACAGAGCTCGGGAGCAGCTCTTGTCCCTCTATATAGCGCCACTTTGTATGCCTCCTGGTTGGCTGCATGGGCCTGTCTGCATTCTTCGTCAAACCAGGGGTTTCGTTTTGGTGGCTGTATGAAACAGAGCACATTAGAGGCGGCATCTCTAACTGCTTTCTGGCAATGTTGCCACTGGTCTTCGATACTTGATGTTGGCGGCATAGGACTCCTTAAGAGGTTACGGCGATCTCTTGCAATTGTAGCCGTCCGACGCGAAGTCGAATTTTCTTGCAGCATTTCCTTGTTTTGGCCGTTGTCATGATATTCGTAGCACTACCTTGGCTACGACGCCCAGAGACAAAAGTAGATCGGAAACTGACTAACGTTTTACCCTCCAGATACCGCAAATTTAATTTTTCCATTATCTCGTGTATGTGAATAAATGGGAAAAAACAGCAACAAAAATGAAAACACGTATACTCTTGCAGTAAACTTGAACCATAGCTTGTAGGCATTGTCATTTTGACAGCTTGGTTTCCCATCTCCCTTTTAAACTCATCTGCAATACAAATATTGCTTTTGCAGTACGTTCGACAGCATTGCATGTGATTGCGGATGTGTCTACGTTGTTAAAAGCGTTTTCTATATCAAGGAATGCAACATAGTAGGTATACTCTTCTTTATGATGGAGGGAGTATTCGATGGTGAGTACTAAAGTGTGTAGCGCTGTTTCCGCCGATTTGCCAGTAGGCATGTTGAGACATAGACATACGTCTTGTGTCAATGCTTGCTCTAAAGTGTATATCAACCACAACCAGCCTTTCTAAGGTCTTAAGAAGAAATCATGTTAGACTTATGGGTCTGAGATCCTTAGGGTTAACTTGCGAGCCTCTTCCCGCCTTGGGTATAAAGACAACTTTCACTTCTCACCATACTGAGGGAATATGGACCAGATGCAGGCAGCTGTTGAACATTACCTCAAGGATTCCCTTTTGCTCTCTAGTCGTTCTTCGTGACGCCTAACGATGATCATTTTGCACCAAATATCACAAATTTCCAGTCCTTGCAATATCGCTGAATATCGTCGAAATTTTGCTGTTATAGAATTGTAATGACTTCTACCTTTGGGGATCTTACGTACGCAATCAAATTGTCGGAATAGCAACTGTCTTACAAAGGTAGGTAGAAATGGCTGTCCTACTTCGCGCAGGACACAATTAGCGCTGAGTGCGCCGTTTTGATACCATACCCCGTAAGATTCTAAATAGATTTGAAAATGGGTTATGGATGATGTATGTGCCGCACGTACAGTCCTATATATAATGTTGTATTATTCTCCTACCCTACGGCCTCATAGTGCCATTTAGTGAGGGAGGAATAAGGGGGGGGGGGGGCGCTCAAGCCACTTTGTGTTATTGAGGTATGAGATCAAATCTTTGATCTTGAGTTCTGAGAATTCTTCAATATCGTTGAAGAATTCTTAACTTAAGTAGAGTGCTCTTTTCCTAGCCAGGGCTGGGCAATGGCATAGAAAGTGTGGGACTGTTTCTTTTTCATCCTGGTTCTCACAGCTTCGGCAGAAAGAGTTACGTGGTATACCCAATTTTGCCGCATGCTCCCTTACGAGCCAATGCCCTGTGCATTTAGCGACAATCCTGGCTATGTCATGCCTTGGTTTGGAAATTAAATTGATTGATTTTGGTTTGTTATAGGCGGGCCAGATTTTCCTAGATATAACGCAACTCGTTAAACTATTCCACCTATGATTTGCTTCTGATGTATATTTGGTCAGGATATAGCCCTTCACAACTCCAAGAGGAGCATATACTCCCACTGCCAATGAGTTGTGAGGGGCTGATCCTTGCCTAGCTAGCTCATCTGCCTTCTCATTTCCCTCAAAGCCCCTTTGGCCCGGTATCCAGATTAGAGTGACGATCATATCAAGTGCCTTGAGGGCCTCTTTGCATTGCTGGACCAGTTTAGAGGATGATAAAGCTGAATCAATGGTTTTAATAACTGCCTGAATGTCTGTTAGTATAGCTACATTTTGGTTCTGTCGGATATTTTTAAGGGCTATACAAGCTTCCCTTATCGCTAACAATTCTGCCTGGAATACACTGGCAAAATCGGGAAGTCTATAGGATTTTGAAATCTTAAGAGAGTCACAAAAGACACCTGCACCAACACCGCATCCCATCTTCGAACCATCCGTGAAGATAGTTGTGTCGAAGTCTTTAGTCAAATCGCCTTCCTCCCAGTCGATTCTTGACGGGAGCAAGACTCTAAACTTCTTTGAGGTGTTTAGGGTAGGGATGCAGTAATCGGTGGTGATTGTGGATAGGATGTCTGATGGTACTGCAGGGCACCTGATATTTAATAAGAGGTCAATTGGAAGAAGGTCCAGGATGACGGTAAGTGCCTTAAAAAGGTAAGTATTTCTCCAATCGATCTACACAACTCATTGTACTCTAAACTAAACTCGGAAACTAAACCTGGTTTTAGACAAATTTACTCTGCTTGCAATATTTTCGCTTAATCTATAAATTATTCCTTAGGCAAGACAACATTATTTAACCATCTTTTATGTGGCTGTAAAGACTTTCTATCGTAAAAAATGTTTTATCAAGTTTGTTACCTTTTTCTAGTCAAGAATTTATTTACAACCATGTTTTGTCTGGAGTTTTAAACAGTCATTGCACTTTTGGAGACATACCTTAACATTTGTTTACATTATCAAACCACGAGCTTCATCCGCAAATATTATTTAAATTTGATGTGCGTTCTTTTTGCTCATAATGCCGGTTAACAATAAAAACAATTATTCACAGACTCAAAATAATGTTAATAAATAATAAAACAAGATAACGATATGAACATTTAAATAAATTGGTGATTTAGAAAATCCGAAATAGAGTTCCTTATCAAACAACACAGTTGTCTTACTTTCAAAACTTTTGATGGTAAACAAACATTTTTTGGCACAGACTTTGGCCATATTTTGACCTTGACTAATAAAAAGTCTCAAAGTACCAAGAATCACAACAATATTCCACTAGAAATAATTAGTTTGGTTCGGAATAAATAGTCACTGATCTCTTTTTTATAGTTTTTGGATTGTTATCAATGTAAATAGCACTATTCTTAAGAACGGCGTCTTATCAATTTTTTTGTGTTTTTTGGGTGAATTTTGGCAAGATGCTGTATTTTCCAATTTTTTGTATGACGTACGAAGACGGCAACAACTT
The DNA here is from genome assembly GCA_943590905.1 of Sphaerophoria taeniata. Lineage (NCBI taxonomy): Eukaryota > Metazoa > Arthropoda > Insecta > Diptera > Syrphidae > Sphaerophoria > Sphaerophoria taeniata. The sequence continues at coordinate 6,067,875 of OX016540.1, forward strand.
CCCCTTTCTAGAATTCTAGGCTTATCAGTAATTTGTATTTCTTAAAACGGAAATTGATTTTAGTTGGTACACGTCACTGTCATTTATGGGGTATATGTAAGTCTAAAACATTTGATTAGTCACTTTAAGCAAAAAAATTGACTTCCAAATTAGAAAAAGAACAGAAATTACAAAACACTTACGAGTAATCAAAACCTAGTAATACTGACAGCTGAACTCAGTCTTTCTTCAATTAGCTCGCAAGTATCACTGTTACTGGTTACTTCCTTAAATATAAAATAAGCTTTTTTAAATGCCAAAACTGCGTAAATATATGAAACATGCTCTTTTTTTTCATTGGTTATGTAGTTGAGATCCAAATTCATACTCATTGTTTGATGTTCACGCAGTAATCTTATCAAACTTCTCATAACCTTGGAGAAAGCTTCTTTCGCACTAAAATTTCTAAGAAACTTATACAAGGCAGTTTGTCTTGATTGACAAAGTAAATATGACCAGTTAAGTGATAACCGATTAAATGTTATCGAGATAAGAGAACATTCCTATTATTTTGGGGTAGTGATTGACTGCTTCAGAACTTCTCAGAAAACGACAACTTATAAGATTCATACGTTTGATATTTACAACTAAAGGAAATACCTTAAAATATTTTATTTCAACAAAACACAACTACTTCTTCTCTTAAAACGCAATTTTATACTAAGTTTTTGAATAAATTTGCAGCTAAAGAGATTAGATAAAGATTAATGTAATCCTTATCATTTAAATATGCATTTTGATATTATATCAGTTGAAAAGACTGAATGCGTTTGCAGTTCTTTGTTCTATGAAGAGAACTCGATTGAAATTTGTGTCGAATTTTTTTCGTTCTTTTGCATCAATAATTACATTCATATAGTGTCCGTAAGTAAGGGGCGTTGGCTGCTAAACAGAACGTTCGTGGGTTCGAGTCCTACTCGTTCTTATTTTATCTTTCACGGACACTGCCTCTTGCGAAGAACTGACAAAACTTTCAAGATTATCAATCTCTCATGAAAAAGTGCTTCTCAACTTTGTCGTTCGGTATTGGCGTTAAATTGTAGATCCTTTCAATTCTTCAAACGCACTCAGAGAATTATTGATGAGAGTAAGCCACTTAGGCCTTCGCTCTTCAAGAGCTGTCGCGCCACTCTATTTATTTATTTATTTTATTAATTCATTGCATTCATTTTTATCCAAATCCGTGCAGAAGTTTACTTATTGCAGTAAGTCTTCCCTGTTGTCTCGAACCTTGGGGCTGCGATGAGAAGAATTTCTTGGCTGGAGCGTTGTCGCCCATTCACCCGATGTGGCCGAGCCAATGTAGTCGCCTTTTCTTGGCCTTCTGGACTACATCCACATCGTGGTACAACACGTACAGTTCGTACAGTTCGCGGTTGAACCTTCTTCTCCATTCGCCATCGTCGTATACGGGATCGAAAATCCGTCCAGTCTTGTATAGCAGACACTTTGTCTTTCCAGTGAGGAGTTTCGAACCCAGTTGTTTTGCCAAACCGAAGTAGCAGCTGTTCACTTGGGTAATTCTTCGTCGAATCTCCACTGAAGTGTCGTTTGAGGGATTGATGTTTGTTCCAAGGTAGTCAAACTCCGTAACTACCTCGAAATTGCTGCTACCAACAGTGACGTTTTGTCCTAGGCGGTGGACAGATGTTCCTTTGTTTGTTGATAGCACGTACTTTGTTTTGTCCTCATTCACTTCAAGGCCAACGAGTTTCACATGTTCTTCAATCGCTGACAAGGCCTCAAGCACAGCTCCCTTGCATCGACCGATGATGTCTATGTCGTCCGCATCCTAGGCTATGTGGATTTCTTGAAGATAGTGTTTTCCGTGCTCACACCTGCCTTGCGCACTATCTGCTCCAGGACTATGTTGAAGAAATCACATGTCAACGCATCTCCTTGTCTAAGCCCTGCACATGTTTGAAACAACTCGGATGAGCTGTTACCCATTTGCACACTGCACTGCGTATTGTTAAGCGTCATGTGGCACAGCTGGATCAGTTTGTTCGGGATCCCAAATTCAGACATCGCCATCATGAGCTCTTGGCGGTGGAAGCAGCTTTGAAGTCGTTGAAAAGACGGTGGGTTGCGACTAGAACTTCGTTGGTGTTTTCCAGGATTTTCTGCAATGTGAAAATTTGGTCTATCGTTGTTCTACTTGGCCTAAAGCCACACTGGTACGTGCCGATTATTGTGTTGCAGAAGGGTTAAAGACGCTCACACACTACGTTGGATAGGATGTTGTATGCAACATTAAGCAGGGATATTCCTCGGTTGTTTTTGCATGACATAGGATCGCCTTTTTTGTAGATGGGGCATATGGAGCTTATCGACCAGTCATTCATGCAGGCATTGTTCCTCCCACACTTTGTTGATGACCTGGTGCATGCGATTCATCAAAACACCTCCTACGTATAAGAGTTCCGCAGGTATGACATCCGACCCGGTGGACTTGATATTATTTACCTTTTTGATAGCTCTTTCTACCTGTTCTATGCCCGAGACTCTTCTAGATCTTTGAGCTGAGAAGCTGCGGATGCTCTTTTCTTTCTTCGTAGGGTCTTTTTCTCATTTCTCCTTCTTGGTCAGTACTCTTCTCTTGCTGCTCTTGTTTTCCGTTGCACTTGCAAACGTACATTTTCCTTCTCTCTTATCAATAATGCGCATTCATCATCAAACCGCGGGTTCTTTTTTGGGGGTGGCTGGTAACCTATGATGGTCTCGGCTACATTGTGAATTGTTTCGCGATATTGGCTCCACAAGGTGTTGACATCTGTGGTATTTGGGAGGACGGTGGAGAGGCGCTCACTGTAGTCTCTGGCATTCTCCGGAGTGCTAAGGCAACTGATGTTGTTGAACTTCTTTCTTTGGGCCGCACGTGTTTTTTTGTCGTTTGATAGTCGAGCTCTAAACTTAGCCACTACCAGAAAGTGGTCAGAGTCGACATTTGCTCCTTGGAAAGTGCGCACATTCATGATGTTGGATGCGTTCCTTGCGCCGATTAGTACATGTTCGATTTGATTGGCGGTACGAGCATCCGGAGATCGCCAGGTTGCTGTGTAGTATGGATTACAGCCATGACTTTCTATCTTAGCCGATTTCCCACGACGAATCCGCATTCAAATATGTTCATTCTTTGATGACAGCTGTAATAAATGTTACATCCTTTTCATTGTCCCTGATTGTATCCATCGTGGCCACGTTTTATCACTACTAGAATTCCAAATCAGAAAAATTTAAAATATGACCCACTCAAATGCGCAATGCATTTCTGCAGAAATCGACCCCTAGCGCAGAATAAATCGTCACATTAATACAAGGAGGGCTGCACTATTTTAGGATGCCCAACTTTAGACAGCGAACTTGCTGAAAAGCTTCATGTGATAAGGCTAAACTCAAAAACAGATTGCGATACGTACGTATGTACGTTCTTTTCTTATTCCAACCATCCAACCAATTTTGCATGTTTTCTAGAAACATCAAGCGGCACTTTTTATCCAATTTTCGAGAGACTGAATTGATTTTAATCAACCTTGGACCATAACACCAATTAGGCTCTGCACGCAATCAATCACTTCTTTCCATAAAAAAAAGCTGTCAAGTTGTTTCTTCACAAGTTCCATGCAAATCCATCTGGCCATAACGCACTTTTCTCAATTCAAATAAATTTTCCCCAATCGATCATTCCACTCGATCATGACTCGTGGTGAGTCAAAAGTTCTTTCAAACCATCGATCGTCCTCAGCACACTTCATCTTTTCTCTTGATGTGTAATACTCAAAACAATCAACTATTCAACATAACACAAAATGACACAAACATAGTACATAATTTTTTTATTGTTGTGTGTCCAGCGAAACAATTAATATTAATCGACAACACAAACGTTTGGTTCTTGCGCCAATTGGCTTGCGTCATAAATGATGATTTTATTTGTCAAATTGTCGACCCGTGCCATTGTTAAGCGATCATCGATCGTGCACTGCACACACTCTTGATGAAGCAATTAATTTACGAATAACAAAAAATAAAGGGAAAACGAAAAACAAATACTACAACAAATGGAAAAACTCAATCGTCTGGAATCAATCAAGAACGAACACAACAATGGCAAAGGGCCGGACTTTGCTTGATGAGTACTTAATTTTTTTGATAAGCCAGATAAGGGCATCTGGTTCAAGAAATTATTGGACTTTGAGATCATTTTGTAAGAAAAAAATAAAGAGTTTCCGCACAAAAGATGAGTCAAGTCTCAGGAAGTATGAATAATTCTTACTCCCTTAAAGTATGCAATCATAACAAAGAGATATAAAAATGATGATTATTTTGTCGATGCAAAACAAATTCTTAATCCAACCCAGGAATTTGCATCACTATCACAACTTGCACTTCTTCTTAGCAACACTGCAGTAAACAAGCTATCATCAGTATTCGCTGCATGCAAAGATCGATGAATCTGTTGATGTTCTAGTTCATATTTATTCATTGCTTTTGTTTATTATTTCAAATGAGTGTGCTATATTGCAATCTTAATCATTTCGATTGACCTAATCAATCGATGATCTACTTCAAGTTGGTAACAGAAAAACATAAAATCAGTTCACAAGACCCACTGTCTGCTTTGCAACTTTACCGGAAGTATGAAACAGACGGTGGTTCAATTTGTTTATTGATTCGAATTGGATAATTTAAAGTTCAGGGCAATTGGTGGAAAAATACTACTTTGCAATTTATCGTGAATGCAGAATCAAAAGATCTGTTTATGCAATTTGCTGATTTTTAGTCGCGAGTGGAGATTTGTTTCATTTTGACTTTCAACAAAAAAAGTATAATACTTGGTGAAAGTAGCCTTGATACATGTTTGAAACTCGCAAGATTCTGTCCGCTTCTAATCCCCACGACATTTACGAAGAAGACAGAACTGTTGACTTGAAAGAAACTAAAGGCTAAGATTGACTCCAAAGAAAAGCTCTATGTCAAATAAGCTGAACATTTTTGCTTTGTCTGACAGCTCAACAAACAAATTTCACTTATTTTTGGAGGGATGATGATGATGTTGAGAGAAGTGTCATTCAAAGCAAACCTGAAGCGGGTTCATCGTAACGCAGGCGAAGATAAAGCTGGAGCGTATTAGTGTTTTAGCCATGAAGCTTCGATCTCCCGTTTCGTACGTAATGTACGGAAGCTCTAGTTCAAATGTGCTACACATTTGCTTTGTCTGACAGCTCAAAATGTGTAATAAAAAGTCATCAAACAAAATTCATTTGTCTTTGGAGGGATGAAAGAATTATAATTCAAAGGAAACTCGAAGCGGGAGCTTCGTAACGCAGACGACGACAAAGCTAAAGCGTGTTTGTGTTTTAGCCAAAAGGATCCAGCAACTAGGTTATCAGGACCATATTGAGCGAATATCTCGAAAAGTCTTCGAATCGAATCCAATCTCCAGACAGAAAAGACAGTGATTTAGATTTTTAGATTAATTGATTTTATTAGGCAAAGTATTTTTATTTACTAAATCTTTAGGCTTGGCTATGCCGTCTGCCGATTGGAACATTTTGTGATTGAAAAGGTAAAAGTATTTCAAAAGAATGTGTCAAAGTATAAGTGTAATGTAAAGTAATGTGTTAAAGTTAAAAGTATTAATAAATTGATTGTTTTGATTATGTTGATCGAAAAGTGTTGTTCAGAAGTTTTCATTTAAGTTTTCATTTACAGTTCGCTCGCGATAGGCTAAGGCCGTTTTACAGTACTCCAGTAAATGGTTGTAGAGTTCGTTAAGCAGGTTTATGACTTGGTCTCTTGAAAGTACATTGCTTCCGAAAAAGAATCGTCTTGTTTCCCGTAGCGTTGGGCATTTACCCACAAAGTGAAATACATCTTCTCTTTCTTCTAAATTACATATATTGCACAATACAGGAAGATCATCTCGAGTCTCGGTCTGTAGTACTGTAGTTGAGTTTTAACAGTTCTACACTTACAGCCTTATTTATTAGATTTCACTAATACTCGTTTGATACCCGGAATAGTTATAACAAGTTTAAGCACGTACATCAACCTATTCCTATTCCTTATTTATAAAATATTTTATTACTCGTTATAGTTATGCCTGGCTTATGTCAAATTTTGCTATTAAAAATTGACCAATCTAAAACTCCTGTAAACAAATTTGGCACCTTTGTATATTTATTCATCAAAAATAAAAGCAGGAATAATGTAATTAACATTAAATAAGTGCGTTTAACAAAAAACTAGATTCGGATGGTGTCCGATTCTTCGGAATTGATTACAAATCCTCGTGGTGTGCTGTGCGATCAGACATTTTATAATCGACTGAAAATTAAAAAAAAAAAAATAACTGAAATTATTGAAAAACAATTAAAAAGGAAAAATAAAAACAATAATCTGCAAACAATCAGTAGCAGTGATCACTTATACCAAGATTGGAAACCTTGCTGTCAAAGTGACATTTGCCTACAAGCTGAGGGTCCAGGTTAGCTGAAACAGTATGCGTGTAATACAGCAACTAATAGTGCTTAGTGGACAAGCATCTACCATCGATTCGCTACCCTCATGCTCCAATATGGACATTAACATAACATAAATGACGATAAATCTTTGGCAAACTGGGAAACACCATCAAAAAGAGGCATACAGCCCCAGCAGTAAATATCGGAAAAATCCAATCATCAAGACAAGTGAAAATCAATTTAAAATGCTCGACATTGAAGTGCATGCAATGGGAAACACTCCAAAAGCCAGTGATCTAAACTTCAAAACCAAAAACTCGGAAAAGACTACAATCAACAATGAAACTAATACACCAGACGAACCAAAATCATTCCCAGGTAAGTACTGTCCACCTATCATAGTTAAAAATCTTGATGTTAGAAAACTAGTAAAAGAATTTCAAAATAAAGCAGTAGATTTTCAATATAAAATTGTGAGCAGGGGTAATACTAGTAAACTTTATATAAACAATAGTGATGCACACAGGCAGATAATGTCTATCCTCAGAAATGCGGAGGGAATACAAGCGTATTCATTTACCCTGAAAGAGGATAGGACAACCAACGTTGTCCTGAGGGGACTCACATCGAGCTATCCAACAGAAGAAATATTTGAGGAAATATAATCTAAATTCCCAAATATATCTCAAGTGTCAGTGTTTGAGACTTTAAGGTCAAAACAGCACAAAATTAACTACAATCTTTTTCTTGTAAGACTTCCCCCGGGAACTGATGCAAAAGAGCTTTTCAAAATTAAATACTTGTTTCCTACTAGGGTGTACTGGTAGAAACCTAGGGGCAATCAGGGCCCCTTACAATGTAGACGATGTCAACAATTTGGACATCTCGCAAAGAATTGCGCCTTTTCATATAATTGTGTGAAATGTACAAATCGACATGAACCAGGACTATGCCCAGTAGTCAAAGAGGAAGGAAGCAAGGCCGCCTGCGTAAATTGCGGCGAAGACCATCCTGCTAACTTCCGTGGGTGTAAACTGTTCAAACAATATGAAACCAGGCGAAAGCAAATTCTTCATGAAGCAAGCATTAAAAGAGAAAATGCTAGAAATCTCTCAAATGCAGTTTCAAAAGGTGCCTTGGTTGTCCCTGGTCTCTCCTATGCAGGTCAGTTCAAAAATGATAGAAACAATGATAACAGCGAAACACTTGCTCCTAAAAGAACCTTGGGGAACTCTATCACGCAGTTCATGGCTTTATCAAATGATCTTTTTGGGTTGGATATGAACACTTTGATAACAAGAATAGACAAATTTATGTTAAATTATCGAAGCATGAGTTCCTTAACTGAACAAAAATTGGCCTACCTAGCATTGGTCAATGATTTGCTTTGTAGTTCGGCATAATGATTTTCAAAATTATTCAATTTAACATTTCGTCTTTGATAGCACAATCCAGGAGAATAGAATTACTTAAAATTCTCCAGGAAACTAACTGTACAATTGCTTTCATACAAGAAACTCACATTTCCAGTAAACATAAAGTGTTTCTAGATAATTATAACATTATTCGAAATGATTAAAATCAAAGGGTTGCGTTAATCATTAAAAAAAATTTCAAATATGAGTTTGTGGACTTTGGGCCTTCAGACTTTCCTTCGGTTTTCATAAGTATAAGTTGCAATATAGACAGTTCAACCAAAAAATTTCTACTAGGTTCAGTATATTTTCCGTCAAATTCTCCCACTTTATCCTTTATTTCCGAACTTGACAAAATTGAAACGTTGGCTAATAATTTTGATGGAGCCATTATAGGTGGAGATTTAAATGCTAAAAGTCCCAGATGGGGTGATAGCGCTCAAAATCTTAATGGAAGAAATCTTGAGTCATGGCTACACAACACAAGTCCATCTTTAAATAACTTCACTTCTAACACGCCCACATTTCCCAGAGGTCCCTCATTTTTAGATCACTTCCTCATCTCAAATCATCTCGTTAACAATATTGACTCTAACTTCGCTTTGGCTACTCTGCCTTCCTTCACTGAACACTGCCCACTTCTTCTTAACATAAATATCAAAGATGCAATCATACTAGAACAAAACCAACACCATACAAGATCATTCAAAAACGCTAACTGGAATACTTTCAGAAGACAACTGGACACTCGTCTCCAAAATTTCTTTCCTCCGGAAAACCAATGTCTTTCAAACACAGATATTGAAACTTTCATCATACACTTCAATAATTCACTCTCAGCTACACTTGAAGAAAACTCACAGAATAATACAATTTCATTCAAAAAATACAAAAATCTTCCAATAGAAATAGAAAACCTTTATAAAATCAAACATCAGTGGCAACGCCGACTCAAGAATATATTCCATAACTCATACAATAGAATCAATGCACCCTATAAAGAGCTCTCCTCCCAAATATCATTACTTAACAATATCATAAAGGAAAAAGTGAATGCTTGGTTGAACAAAACTCTCAGCGACAGACTTTCAAAAATTAAACCAGGGCCAGAGGCCTACAAGGATGTTTTTAGGCTTATAGGCAAAAAAAACAGTTTAACTGTAACAAGGTGTCTGTGAACGAGCAAAACTTTTCAAGTGAAATCAGTATAGTAACTGCTTTTGCAGAACATTTCAAAGAAGTATACAGAGAAAAAATTCCAAGCTTTAATCCTCCCACTACACAAAATGCGATAGAAACATGTAATTCCATACCTCAAAACATACCGGAACACATCTTTTGCTTTGATCAAGAAAGACCTGCTTCAAGACCACTAGCTGATCACATATTCACAGACACAGACACAGTTAAATTCTTAATTAAAAATCTTAAACCGAAGAAGTCCACAGGCCCAGACAACATCTCGAACTTCGCAATAAAGAAATTGTCAGATTATGGCATCAAATTCCTCACAATCATTTTCAATCATTGTATAAACAATGCATATTTCCCCAAAATTTGGAAAGTTGCAAGAATACTGCGTATTGCAAAAAATCAAGATTATAGACATAAATAATTTCAGACCTATTTCTTTATTATCTAATATTGGCAAAATCCTTGAAAGAATAATTTTGGACAATATGAATTCGCCTACTGAACACCCAATTGAACCACTCCCGGACTATCAATTTGGCTTTCGCAAGGGTCATTCCACTCTCCATGCACTACTGAAGTTTCAAAACGACGTAGTCATTAAGCTTAGAGAAAAAAAAATGCACAGTTGCGTGCTCATTGGACGTTGCAAAAGCGTTTGATAGGAGAGTGGGACTCTTAGCAAAACTAACTTTACTGGATTTCCAACCACATATACTAAACATACTTTACAGCTTTTTAAATGACAGAACATTTTTCATTCAAATACAAGAGCAACATTTGTGATTGCAACAGTGGAGTTCCCCAAGGATCGATATTAGGCCCTCAACTTTACAGCATTTTCATTTACGACTTCCCCCACCAATTCTATGATAACGGTCTGACCTCCACAGGTCTGCTCTATGCTGATGATACAATAGCATACTCGAGCAATGCATCTCCTATTGTTGCCCGTCAACACTTAGAAAAACATCTTGATAAGATTAACAACTATTACAAAACATGGGGAATAAAACTCGATATTCCCAAATCAGAACTTATCTGCATTCGCAATGCGAGCGGAAAAGGTCCTCCAGGAATAGTTGGGAAAAGCAAAAATCTTATACTAAGTCTAGACAATTTTACCATACAAACTAAGGATAACCTCAAATATCTGGGAGTAAACTTTACCAAACTATTCAAATTTAACTATCATGCTAGAATCACAATTGACAAATCAAGAAAAATCACTAACATGCTCATGCCCTACTTTAAACACAAAGCCCTCAGCAGCAAAACCAAATTGCTTTTCTATAAAACGTTAATAAGGCCCATACTAACGTACGCTTTTCCTATTTGGTTTTCTGTCTCCCCATCTGTTGCACAGACACTGGAAAAGTTTGAAAGGAAAATATTAAGACATTGTGCCGGGAAAAACTATGAAACACGTTCAAAACGCTTCTCAAACAATTACATCTATAATACAACAAATATCACTCCACTGATGAGATATAATCTGACACTTATGAAAAAAACAATGTTAAATCTTGAATTTGCAGAAAACGAACTGGTCACAGACATCATTAGCTCTCAATCAGGGTCCACTTGGGATAACGTTGGTTATCTTTCACCACTCGGGGTGCTTTCTTTGGATATTGATCCTTCAGAGACATCACCTCCTGAGTTCTTCACTACGACCATCCAAGGTCAAAATCGTGGCTAAATTCACTTATAACAACTCTCCCTTTTCACTTTTTTACCTAAAATTAAATAAAATAAACAAAAACATCAAGTTTTTTATCTTCTTATTCAATTGATTATGGACAGTACTTATCTTGTAACTAGGTTTAATTTCATATTTACTAACATCTATTATATAACCAGAACAACTGTTTTAAGTACCTATTACAATAAATTCCTGTGATAAATAAATAAGTAACAAAAAGACTTACTTTTGTATTAAATAACTTAGTTATCACTATCTCTCATAATATATAATCGTTAAAATACTTGTTCTCATTCCTACCTAGTGTTCAAAACATTTCATCAGGCCCCGATCTAGGGTGGGGCAAACGAGGCAATTGCCTAGGGCGGCGAAAATTAGGGGCGGCAAAATCGATGGTTGAAAAAAATTAATGACTTTTTTTTTATACTACATAAATGAAGTCCCGAGCCCCGACTGAGAGTGATTTTCTCTCTTTTCCTACAAACAACAACTACACATTTCTTACTTGAGAATTGAGATCTTAAGAATATTTTTGTGTTCGTGCTCGTGCGTCGTGCCTCATGCGTCGCTCAATTCATTTAAAATGGGAGCGTTTGCGTCAATAAGAAAGAGGAGATTAGGACTATTTGAAGTTTGAACTAAACTAACCTTAAAGCTTACACGTGTGCGAAGTTTTATTTTTTGGAAAACATCGGCAGTTCTTACCTACAAGTCGACACGAAGCTAAGATGAAATTATAATTTGTTTTTGTTCTTTTTGATAAATGTGATTTTTGAATAAGAACAAAACTATTTGGGGCTCTTTATTTTTGTTTCTAAAAAAAAATATATTTTTATTGAATTTTTATTGTTTTCAAATAATAAAAAATAAGCACGACTCGGTCGTACGAACTTGCTCCTGTATTCCAAATTATAACTCATACAAAAAAAATAAAAAAAAATAAAAAAAAAATTCATAAATAAAAATTTAAATTGAAATATGTACCTCAAAAATCTATATGATTTCTTATGAAATTGTTGATTTTTCTACGATTTACGTATTAGCAGTTTTTTTTTTAAATTAATTTTTTATATATAAAATTTTTCGAAAATGTCTTAAGATTAATTTGGGTAGCTATGCAGTATTCAAGAATATGTAAATATACAATTTATAAGTAAATTTCGATTTTTAATATTGATCCGTTTTTGAGATACAGAATTTTGAAAAAAAAGAAAATTTTTGAATAAAAAATATTATTTGAGTAATATATACCTACTTTCAAAAAAAAAAATTACGCTGATCGGATTTTTATTTTTTGAGAAAATCTAATAACAAAAAAATGGTTCTATGGGAGGTACCGTTTTGGAGCAATACAATTTTTTTTCACATAAAACATATGAATGTTTAAAAAAATAAAATTTGAGGAAGTTTAAAAAAAATCGTAGGAGCCGTTTTGGAGAAAATTGAAAGTTTTGGTTTTTAGCCAAAAAAATCGTATGGTGGCTACCCTCAATTTTGATCTTTAAAAAAAATCAAGTGGGATATGAGTTTTTTCTCAAACCTCTAATTTTAAAGTTTGAAGTGAATCGGACCAGTGGTTAAGGCTGTAGGTGCCTGTAAACTCACAGACAGACAGACGGACGGAATCGCCGGACCCACTTCTTTCGATTTCTCTATCATCGTAATGTCATATCTCGTCAAAATCTCAACTTTTTTTTTACGAATTCAATACTTGCCATATATTCTATGTATATAAAAAAAATAAAAATAAATAGAGTGGCGCGACAGCTCTTGAAGAGCCAAGGCCTAAGTGGCTTACTCTCATCAACAATTCTCTGAGTGCGTGTGAAGAATTGAGGGGACCTACAATTTTACGCCGATTCCGAACGGCAGAGTTGAGAAGCACCTTTTCATGACAGATTGATACTCTTGGAAGATTTGTCAGGTCCTCGCAAGAGGCAGTGCCCGTGAAAGATGAAAGAAAAACTTGGCCTGAGTAGGACTCGAACCAACGACGTTCTGCTTAGCAGTCAACGCACTTACCAACTAAGCTACGGGCAACTGCTATGTATATGTCGCAAGTAAAAATTTTGCAGAGCAAAAAGTGCATAGAAAATAATTTTAGTAAAAACTTTATCTGTTGTTATACCATTGTTTAATTATTTACTTAAATATTTTACCTGAATTTGTTTTTTGTTTATAATAAAAGATACAATTATTATTTTTTGTTTTTTTAATTATTGCGATTTTGAGGTTATGTGAAAAATGTTTGTATTACTTTTAAGTTTTGTTACCTTAAAAATAATTTTTCAATTGAAATTGTTTTGTTTTCAGAAATGAATTATTATTCCTTTTTTTGCTAAAATTAAAATTAAATAAAAAACTATCTGTTAATTTTTTGTTTTTATGATTATCATTTCAATGATAAGTCGATGTATGGAAGCAAACACACATAAGTTCACAAAACAAGTATCGGAGACATTTTGAACAAACATAGTTTATATATGTTTATCTTTATAGATATCCAGAAGATTTACATTATCTGAATATGTACAAAAAATACATACATATATACAGTAGAAATAACTTTTCATGCCTTTTAAGGTGTGATTTTAAAGGGCGACAAATAATACTTTTGCCTAGAGCGGCAGAAAAGCTAGATCGGGCCCTGCATTTCATTGTATATATATATAAGAATGTATATTTTTACTCATAATATGCTCTTCTCATTTAGAAAGAAGAACTCTATAGTAATAAAATTATTTTCATCTCGCTCAAATTAAAAATACTGTGTACCTATAGAGCGATCTCGCTCTTGCAATAGAAAATTTCATATCTCTGGTTCTTTTTTGATTGTATATATTAGTTAAGTTACTTGATTTTAAGATTGTATTGTGTATATAGTAATGACACTTCGTCAACACAATCGCATTTGTATACGCTCATGAGCAAGAGCAGTTTAAACATACTCACTGACAGCCACGAGGCATTTCATTTTCAATTGTAAAGCAGGCAATACGATATAGCCGCAGTAGTGCTTAAGAATTAGTTCTAATAATAACTTTTGTAACTCAAATTAAAAGACTCAATAAAGAATTCAATTCAAAAAATACATAAATATACAAACCTGACACTGCCTTTCATTTTTTCAGAAAATAATTAATTGAAGAGCAATATATTGATTTTTGGGACTGCAAAAGTACCAGCAAAAGTAAGTATGAAGAAGAGGAACGGTTCCAAATAATTTTAAGAACCATGTACGGTCCCAAGATTTAAATTAAATAGCCTTTTTGTACGCAAATTCTCCTGCAACATAATAGCAAATTTGACAAAACAATTGTTTGACACATTTTGATATTTATACCGATTTATTCCAGCTTTAAACCTACTATAAATCAGTTTAGCTTATTCCGACTCTAAAACTTGTTTATTTTTTTTATAAATAAGCTTTTCAGTATTAAAGGAGTATTAAGGTCGGAATAACTTTATTCTGCTTCTAATACTCGTTTATAAATAAGGCTGTTAGTCTATAAGAATCAATGAGATTGTTTGCACGTCATTTTCGTCTCGAAAGTAGTTGGGCTGATGAAGATTATAATTAAGGCTACTATAATATCTGTCTGTAGATGGATTCTGGTGCTTCTCTCTCGTAGTCGTTTCTCACGTTGATATTGGTTGCTTCTATGATGCTGTAGAGTTTTTGCCTCAAGTTTCTGCTCGATAGTTGGACTAGATCTAGTTCTTAATTGCCTGCTCTTGCTAGTTGTAGCCAACCGATCTTGCTTCTCACTGATTTCATCATGATCTTTTTGGCAATCTACCCTCTTCCATGTTTGAGACCTGTACAACGTAGTCTGCTTGTAGTTTCAGATTTTGGATGTATAACGGTGGTAAGCCAGTTTTCAGGTTCAAAGCATAGTTGGGTGTGTTAGGTGGATGTCTGAATATTCCCTTTGAATAAAAACGTAGAAGATTTTCTGCTTCATATTAGTGGCTTCCCCATACTTGTGCCCCGTAGGCCGTAGAGCATGATTGACTCTGTCACGACCGCCTCGAAGACTTTATATTTTGAGCTTCAGATTGGTTTGAGAAGCACATCTTCCATGTGGAGTTAATAGCGGATTTAGCTTTTATCAGTTTGTCAGCCAGCTAGCTGGTTATCTAGTTCGAAATTGCTGGAGAAAGTTACACCAGTGCCAGTTTTCATAGCTCTTACTCTGCCTTTCCCTCTATTGAAGATCATGATCTTAGATTTATCTTTGTTGATGATTAGGTTCCAGATCTCGCAGTATTCTTGCAGTGAGTTGATCATCAATTGTAGCGTAAGGGCTAAGGGGTGACTGTGCTAGGATCACTATATCATCCGCGAAGAGCAGTGCTTTAATCTTTAAGCTATCGCTTTCAATTCCGCCAGTTAAACCATCCGTTATATCGTCGATGAATAAAGTAAACAGAATTGCTTCAAAGGACATCCTTTTCTCACTCCCATCTTCGTTTGCAACCAATCTGATACTGTTTCCCCATTCCAAACTGCTGCCCACGTGTCTTGTAACAGATTTTCGATGACTCTTCCAATTTTGTACGATAAACCTTTCTTGTAGAGCTTGTACATTAGAGAATTTCTCTCTACCGTATCAAACGCAGCTTTAAAATCTACAAACAATGCATAAAGCTTTGTCCCTGCACTGCAAAAGATTTTGCTATATTCCGAACGACAAATATGTGGTCAACTGTTGAGTAGCCAGCTCTGAATCCCGCTTGATATTCTTTAAGGAGTTTGTTGCGGTTGCTCCAGGCAGTAATACATCGTTAAAGAATGGTTGTGAGAATTTTGTAAGACACATTAAGAAATGAGATGCCTCTATAATATTACTTGGATCATTTTTTTTGAATATCAGGAAAATTAGTACTTTCTTCATTTCTTGAAGAACTTCTCCTTACTCCAAAACATCGTTACACAAATTGGTTATAGTTCCGAACCGTTCTTGTAAGACTATCCTGGAATTCGGTCTAGACCAGGTGCTTTCATCATCGAGCTCTTTTATTTCCGCTTTTGTTTCGGTTATCAAAATTTGCCCATCAAGTAATTCATCCTGAAGACAGTGTTGAAAGAAACAAGTTAAGCGACATGTTGAGCTCCAACATATAAGAAGATAAAAGTATCGGTTGAAAACAAAAAAATTCAATTCTGTCAAATCTTCTTCGCCCTCTGTCCCACTGTAAATCTGCATTGCATCAGCTGACAACATAAATGTCTGTTTTCATAGATTTATCAGCTAATATTTTAAAAATAATATAATAATAATCTCCTCCTAAAATAAGCCCCACGCGAAGCTCCTCTGACATTGGTCAGCGGACCATTCGACTCAGTACACAACAAAGTGATAAAGCGCATAAAAAAAACACTGACGCATGGCATTAAGAATTATTTCCTTATCTTCAAAGAAGAAAATGAATTCTTCCGCAAAAAAAGATTTTCGATTTAATCTCATGACTCAGTCACACTCACATTCCATTGTGACTTGAAAATACAAATCTTCTTTTCGGATCTAAAAGTTCAACTCAGTTAAATAACTCAAATGGCGTATCAAAATTTTTGCGCAAAGAAATTTTACTGGGTCACCTACATTCGAAGTTTTATATTTAGAATAAAAGCCAATTCGGAGTTGATCAGCTACAGTATACTCTCTCAAACTCGGTTCTCTGTTTAACTCGAATTTGTTCGACATATTTTCGAAAACTCGAATATGCTTCCCTCTTGTGGATGTAATGCAAATTTCGAAGAACATTTAATTTTTGATTCAATATAAATTCTTTATTTCTATACTTAAAATCTATCACAGTCTTATATAATCTTCAAAGTCGAGTTTTCTTTTAATATCTAAACACTTCTATGTGTAAGTGGTCTTGGGCTTGTCTGTAAGCAAAACCTCCCCAAGTTCTATTTTCATCTCTTCCTCTGGCATGCCTTTCTTTCCGTACCGGAAATAGTCTTCGATTTCGATCAACGTTTTCCCCTTCGTTTCCGGCAGACAGAAGTACACAAACAAAATCGACAGCAACGACATAACGCCATAAAACGCAAAGACATTCTCAGCTCCCATGAAATCCCTCATCGATGGGTACACCTTGATCACTATGAATGACATCAAAAATCCAAAGCTTCCGGTCAGCCCTGCACAGGGTCCGCGCACTTTCTGTGGAAAGACCTCGGAGTTCATGAAAAACGGCAGTGTGAATATACCCAAGGTACTGGTGATGATGTAGATAACAATTAGAGCAACTGGCAGATAGGGAATATGCATTGAAGGGAACCATGTTGTGGCGGCTAGCATGAACATACAAATTGCCATGCCAGCTGCTGATAACATCCCAGCTTGTCGCCGACCGAATTTCTCGAAGATCGAACTCAGGGCAATCGTGCTGAAAACTCTGGCGAGGCCAATGAGGACTGCACACATGATTGGATCGATATTGACACCGGCTTCGGTGGCTATTTGGACGGCATACACTACGACAGCGAAGATTCCGGAGAATTGTTGACAGCAAAATAGACCGATCACGATCGACAGGGGTTTGTAGATTTCCGGTTTGCGGAGTGACCTCAAGAACGGCGTCTTCTTTTCGCCTTCCTTCAATTGCACTGTCTTCACGAGAACTGCGAATTCAGCTTCAACTTCGGGATGTGTTTGATCTATGAAATCGTTTTTGTGTTAAAAAATTGCTGGACGAGCTTAGATTTACTGAACTTACCACCATCAATCCCTCTGAAATAGTACAGAGAGGCCTTTGCCTCCTTGGCACGTCCTTTTGACATAAGCCAACTGGGAGTTTCAATAACTGGAATCAAGAGGAGCAAACAGGTGACCTGGAAAATTAGCAGGATCCCTGCGATCATGTGCCAGTCATTCTAGAATTTAGAAAACCATTAATTTCAAGCTTCCAAGAATTTCCCCTTCTCTCAACTAACCCTAATGAAATATCCCAGCAAGTAGACTAGCAGAATTCCACTGGCTACACTAATTGACACTCCCAGAATCAGTCTTCCTCGTATTTTAGCCAAACTTATCTCGGCTCCATACAGCCCGGATGGGGCACTTCCCATTCCCATGGTTATACCAAAGAGACACCTCGAAATCAGCAACTGAAAGTAGGCTGACTGAGAGTCTTCTTGTAAAGCAAAAGCCATCAAAGCCCACGAAGCTATCGCAAACAAGTTGACCACAATGATTGTTGTTTTCCTTCCGATTTTGTCCATAAGCATGGCTGCCAAAAGAGCTCCTATCGGCGAAGTGATCGACCCAATTGAAGCTGTAAGCACAAATGTCAAAAATTAAAATCTGAATGACCCTGTTTGAAAGAGTTCAATGGCGTACCGAACCATGACGCCTGTGACTTGTCCAGATGGACCAGCTCATTAGGATCAGTGAGTTGACCAAGTGTTACCGCTGGCAAGCCCAAGCCAATACCACACGCCAGAATTCCAAGGTTGATCAGGATACACATAAACTCCTGCAATAACAAACCAACATTTACCGGGTTATCAAACAATAATATTATTTTTCGAGTCCTATCTCAATGTTTTTTCAATTTGCAAAAATTGATAATTAAAAATAATTTCGAACATGGTTAATCGTCGTCAAGAGGTCAAAGATTAATGACGAAACTCGTGTGTTCAGACTTGTTTATTGACATAAACAACAGACCATCTCGGTATGTCTGTCGTCAAGGAAATCGTTTTAACTTACTTGTCTTCGGACCGCTTTGGGCTGTTCGCCTAATGGTTTTGGTTGCAAAGGTGTCAGAGTCTTATCAAGCTCGCTGAGAATTATTTTCGGATGATGAAAACCATTGCGAAGGCTTTGCAGCTCGCCCTTATCGTGCGTCATCTTGTTCTTCTTATTTAAATATGTTTTTTTCAAAGTAATAAAAATTTATCTGCAAGAGAAAGTAAACAAAATAAACAACGTTTTCGGTAGGAGTTTTCTTGCGTGTTAAATTAATTGGAGTGGAAAATTTTGCATTTTTGTAGACATGTTTGGTCGGCAAATAAGTGCCTAGGCACGAATTTATTTTTGGGAGTTAAGGTAAATATTTGATAAAAAAAAAACATTTTACAAGAAATTTAACAAATTTATTATAAGATAAATTATTCCAAGTTCATTCAAATGAATCATAATAAAACAATAAGTGTCAAAGAAAGTCGCAAAAGAGTTTTAATTGCCTGGCTGGATTTATTTTTAGATTTCCCTTGACATTTATTTGTGTGTAGATAATGGAGCTGAGTTTTGATTAAGGAAACATGTTGAGATACATGTATATAAGGGGTTTTCTTAGAGTCATAGAACTTCAGGTTGGCAGCACTTTTTTAACTGGTGAACACCTTTACAGGCTACTTCGACTTATTTGGAGCCCAGGCCGTAAAAAAAGCAGTTTTTTCGGCTCCTGCACTTGAAGTCACATCAAGTGCCTGGGACCTCCAGGTTGTGGAATGTACGCCGTCGGTCGGGGTGATTTCCCGACTACGTAGAAAAACATTTAGTTGCGAAGCAACAACAGGCCTCGGAAACGAACGGATAGGTACACTGATCACGAGCCAAGCAAATGTTTTAAGGACAACGAAAATCGGATATGCACGTGGAATGTTAGGTCACTTTAAAGACCGCGTGCTGTTCGGTAGCACGCGGTCTATAGCGGAGGCCCTCAACTGCTATAAAGCAGATATTACTGCTATCCAGGAACCGGGCCGGGCAAAAGGAGGGTGAAAAACTGCGACATCTACTATGGTTATTGTTACCGAGAGCAACAACAGCGGCTCTTTGGATGCGGATTCGTCGTGGGAAGCAGACTCAGGCAAAAAGTCTTGAGCTGCAAATGTGTAAGTGACTGCATCACGACGACGATCCGAATCAAGGCTATATTCGGCAACATTAGCCTAATATGCGAAGAGAAAAAGGACGACACCAAAGACGAATTCTAAGAGTTCCTCGGCAAAACATATGAGGATTGTCCTAGCTACGACATGAAAATTGTCCTTGGCGATTTTAACGCAAAGCTGAAAATAGAGGACATCTTTGGCGGAACAGTCGGAAAGCACAGTCTGTACGACACCACTTCCGACAACGGATTCAGGCTGATCGATTTTGCTGCGGGGCGAAATGTTGTGGTAGCCCGCACATGGTTCCCACATCGCAACATCCATAAAGGAACATGATCAATCAACCGTCATGTTCGATGTTTGAACTATCCGAGGAGTCAACATCGACTAGAGTCATCGAGGAACAACCGATGCCTGCAGAGACAAACAAGGGAACATCATAGTAGAATCGCAGTCATTGCTGGGGATTTGGAAACACAACTTCTTTAGACTGTATAACGGCGACGACGAACAAAAAGGCAGGAGCCTTCAATTCCGTGAACCCGACTTAAAAGAAGTGAAATCGGCGATATAATAGCTGAAATCCAACATAGTCGCTGGACCTGCTGAGCTGTTAAAAGCAGCAGGCGACGATAAGTGCATGCACCAAATCATCTGTAAGATATGGTCGGAAGAATGCATGCCCGATGAATGGAACCTCAGCATTGTTTGATCGATCCTGAAGAAGGGAGATCCTATAACATGCGCCAACTACAGAGGAATCAGCCTACTTAACATCGCCTACAAGATTTTCTCTGCCGTAAAATGTGAACGTCTGAAGCGTTTCGTCAAAAATCTGATTGGTCCTTATCAATGTGGCTTCCGACCAGGAAAGTCAACCATCGACCAAATTTTCAATTTGCGGCACATCCTGGAAAAAACCTCTGAACTCCAAATCGATACCCCACCAAATTTTCATCGATTTTAAGGCCCCATATAATAGCATCTACAGAGACGAACTGTATAAAGCTATTTCTAGTTTTGGCACCCCTGCCAAGCTCGTTCGCTTGTGCAAAATGATTATGGAGAACTCACGCTGCGCCATCAAGGTTGGCAACAAGCTTACGGAATCTTTCGATGTCAAAAAAGGATTCAGACAATGCGAGGCGATCCTGAGAAGATAATGCAAAACTCCACCGTCAACACCAGAGGCACTATCTTCCAAAAATTGTATCATGCAGAAGCGTGGACCTTGACAAAATCGGATGAATGTGCCTTAGGCTGTTTTGAGAGGAAATTTTTTTGGGTCATCTTCGGTTCTGTGCGCACTGATGTGGAATGGAGAAGAAGAACTTTACGGGTTGTACAACTACATGGACCTAGCCAGAACGTTGAAGGTCCAGAGAATCAGATGGCTCGGTCATTTAGAGCGGATGGACACCTATGCTCCGTCCCGGAAAGCTTTCGACACTATTCCCGAGGAACGTAGAAGTAGCGGAAGACCGCGACTCAATTGGCGCACCCAAGTGGAAGAGTCCTTCAATCAACTTGGAGTGCAAAACTGGAGACAGCTTGCTAGGGACCGGCTGGCGGAGACTGTTGTTGGTTGAGGCCCAAGTGCACAACGGACTGTAGTGCCACCTTAAGTAAGTAAAGTAAATAATTTTTGAGATGCAAAATGCTTAGGTACCTCGAGAAAACATTGTTTTCAATCAAACAAAAACAAACAGACGTGTGCAAGAGCGTCTAAAATTGTTTTTCTCGTTGACTATTCTAATCAATTTTCGTTGTTTACGGTTTTAGATCAATTTGACACACGATTCTATTTGTTTTGTTTCCAGTGCAAAAGTTCAGAAAGGTTGCACCATGACGTCACTAGGCCTCGTGCTCCTATTATGATTTATTCCAACTTATCAATATTGTTGTCGAAAACTCAAAATACCCAAGACAACGAGTTTCTTATCGCAGCAAATGCGCAAAGTTTTTTTAAGGTCTGTCCCATCGTTATCTGACAATCAAATCGGTTTACAATCGAGTTTGTTTTGATTTCAAAACTCGTTAAGAAAAAATAAATTAATTTAGATTTCCAGGTAACCCATACAAACCATGAAATTATAAATGTTAAGGGAACGTGGTTCTTGGGCAATTAAGAAATGTTGATAAAGAAAGATTAAACGATTTGTGCTAATTTCAGAAAAGTCAATCAATAAAACTATTTACTGTCTAATCACTTTGTCCTTATCGAGTGTGGACTTCAGCTGCAAGTCTCAATTAAAACCTCAATGAAACTGTCCACACTTCTTGTGTCTTAAGTGTGCAACGCACAACACTAATGGGTGCCTCAGCCCCTGCGTTGATAGTTTCCTGTTTTGAATTGACTGAAAACTTGAAAGACAATTTGTTTTTGTTTACATCAAGTAGCTGCTTAAGCTTATGATTCAATTTGTTATTTTTTTGTTCTTTTTGGTAACCTTGTTAATGACTCGTTCGTAATAATAAGAAAAAAAATAAAACAAACAAACTATAAACGATTGAGTCTGGCAGCAACAAAAGTTCGACGATGAAGATGGACAATAGGGTATCATCTGACAGTGGCTTATCAAAATAATGAAGAAGCAGGCACGCTTATGAATATTTCTCTGTGTGACACTTTGGTTATCATCATCGACAAAGAATCGGTTGGTTACAGACTAAAGTAATAGCCAATAGCAATTAAGAACGCTGGAGGAGGAGCAGTCAACTCGAGATATAGGGTCATTTACGACACTTATTTTGAATTGATTGAAGGTGGTGTTGAGGTTATCAGAAAATTACAAATGACAAAGTGCTAAGTAAAATCGTTGAACTCGTTTGTCAAATGATGTTCGGTGGTTTCAAATTAAGTATTCAAACATACCTAGCTGTCAAACTTAATTATACCCAACAACTATGTTGAAACGTGTTTGGGATGGGAAAACTTGTAAGTCATCGGAATTCTTTTTAATTTGGGCTTGTAAATGCGACCTTGAAGTTTTACATGGATGGGCCTGGCCCTTAAGATAGTAAAAATATGAATACAATAAGCTGATGATTTGTCTTCTTCGACTAACGAATTATTGTGAAGATTCTTTCAATTGGAGAGTGAATATTGATATCTTCATAGTTTGAATTTGAAGAGGCTTATTGAGTAACGATTATCTGGTAGATTCGAATGACTGTTTATGTGCTTTTTTATGTTTTCTTTCTCATGAATACTAGCTAACCCGCCTAACACTTTCCTGTCAAAATATACATTCTTGTGAATATTTGCTTCTATTTTGCTATTCCTGCCTTGCTGTTCTTAGCTACTGCATTATGGGTGAAATACAAAAAAGCTTCAGCTTAGTCTTCATCTGCGTTACGATGCACCCGTTTCGAGTTTGCTTTGAATGACATATCTTCCTCCATCATCATCATCTCTCCAAGAATAAATGAATTTTGTTTATTGACTTTTTTTGTACAGCTGCTGAGCTGTCAAACAAGGCCAATTTTCAATATATTTGAACTAGAGCTTCCGTTTGGATTCCCATTACGTAACATTATGCACGAAACGTAAGGTCAAAGCTTCATTGAATTCTTATCGTCGTTTCAAAACTCGTAAACGTCAGGTGAAGCTGTTCAGCTGTCAGACAAAGCAAATGTTCTGCATATTCGAACTAGTGCTTCCGTTTGGAGTCACATTATACGTAAAATTACATACGAAACGTAATGTCACCGAATTGTTGTAACTCCTCAATAATACAACGTTCGGAAACCTAATTCAATCATAGTTTTAAGTTTAGTGGTTCCTAATTTCATTGGTGGTGTGAGCGTACTTTATACGAAAACCGTGCCGAAGAATGAAAGACTGGGAGATAAACAAGCCATTAACGAGCTCTTTCGGATGCTGCGGCAAGGTCCGTCATATTTCGGCCTTATTCCGGTAAGCGGCTCTGCCGTGGCTGACTGCCCAGAGCTTTAATTATTGAAGCGGGCTCGTGGACTGCCACAGATGAAGAATCTCTATAAATCTGTTATTAGACATCCAATTTCCAGGTAGCTCTAACATTTTAAACGACTTAACATCTGAGTTTCAATTCAAAAGCAGGGGAACCCTCTCACATTAACCCTAAAGATCTGTAACGAATCAAACTATCATCCTTCCTTCTTAAAACCCTGAAAAGATTGATTATGATTGAAATTCACATCATACATAACTTGAAATCATGTCTCATTTCCACAGCTCAACATGTGTGCTCCAAGGGAAAATCAGTACTTCCATGTTTCCATCCCTTCAAGATCCTTTAGGGAAGAAGAAAACACGATACACTTCTATACAGACGGTTCAAAGACCGATTATGGCGTTGGAAGTGGTATCTATTCGAAACAACTGAATCTCAGTCTATCATATAGACTTCCCAATCAATGTAGTGTGTTCAAGGCAGAAGTAATGGTGATTATAGACGCACTATCCTGGCTCAAAGAAAACGTTATATCTTGCAAGGATATGGGTATCTTCTCGGATATCCAAGCTGTTTTCAAATCTCCCGCGTTTGTCTCCACAAACTCTCTAATAGTCCACGACTGTCGATCATCTCTGAATGAGGTGACGGAACAGTTTAACATTCACCTCATTTGGGTCCCGGGCCACAGAGATATTCCGGGAAATTGCAAAGCCGATGAGCTCGCCAAAAACGGAACATTTCTGCTCACTGATAGAAAAAGACATAACATAGGAACACTACTTGCTACATGCAAACATCTTCTCAAACAATATGCTCTAGAATCAATAAATGCTAGATGGTCACAGGGTACTATCTGCCTAGCAACCAAACAAATATGGCCAAGCATAGACCTAATAGTGGCCAAAAGGCTTGATTTCTCTGAGCAGACAAAGTATAAGCTTCACAATTGGAGTCATAACAGGACACTGCCTCATAGGTAGATATGTTGTGAAGCTAGGGGTCTACACCTATGACTTCTCTAGAAGCTGCTTGGACGAGGAGGAAGAGGAAACAGTCCAACACCTTCTTTGTACTTGTCCGGCACTCTCCAATAGAAGGAATAACTATCTCGGTAAACCCTTCATCGATAATATCAGTGAACTGGCAACGTTCCAGTGGCGGATTAAAGGTTGAGGGCGCCATAGGCAAGCATCTCACTGGCACCCCTATATGGAAATATATCGTACTATAGTTTGACCGAAATCGATGCACCGTGCCTAAAGAAAAGGCGTTGAAATAGGGGCCAAGGAAAAAGATACCTAGGCCGGGTGATAATTGAGTTAAAAAAAGGTTAAAACTTGACGTTTGGTTAAATTTTGACATTTCGCATTGAATAAAATGTGTTAAAATTTGACTAGGTGAGGAGCAGGTTAAAATATGACAGTAGTGGTTAAAAATTCATCCATTTTCAACCAATTGATCCAATTCGCACACGGCCTAAGTTAACATGAGATCTATTAGTATTGTCCGAAAGATCTTACGAATTTGGTTAATTAATGATCTGCCGCAACGTAAATTTTGTAAACCAAGTTAACTGAGTCGGTTCTTATGCAACTCGGTTCTTAAAATACAGAAAAATTAGGTTTAACATCCGTCGAAATCTTTGCCATCCGCTGATGAACTTCGACCATTAGGTAATTTGCCCCTACAATAAGTAAAATCAATACCTTTTCAAAAACGCATACAATAATAGAAGAAAGCTAAGTCGATTTCCGAGTCGGCAAACCAAGTTGACTCTGTACTGTAAGAGTAATTGCTCAGGACCGATTTTTATTAAAAAAAAAAGATGCAAGTGCAATTCGAGTTCACAAGTTTTTACTTTAACAACCACGTATGAACTCGCATTATTTGCCACTTGTAAGAATTACTGCGCCCGCGCGCCCTTTTGTTGCCGCGCCCCTAGGCACGTGCCTAGTTTGCCTTTAGGATAATATGCCACTGCAACGATCGACACACTATGTCCTCTAATTTCATAAAAAGTACAAAATGGTTTGTTTGTTCATTACTCTACTCTCCCATGAGTAACTTCTTTAGTGGTATCATAATGGACCCTTGAGGTCTAAGTGAGTCAACAACATCTAGACAGCTACTCTAACCTAACCTATTTTGTATGCAGAGCATGTAAGAACTACAACCCTTTGTCAGTTTCATTTTATCAAGAGGTTTTTCCATTCCAAAGTCCAACTTGTAACAAAACGAACCTTGAATTCTAATCAACCCGAAATTCCGTTGAACAACCAAAAAAAAAATAGCGTCTTACGCACAATTTCTATACCAATAAAAACTAGTTTTGTACACTGTTGTAAATTATCGTGCGTCGTTGTTTACGAATTATGATTCTAAATTGAAGCAAACAAATACCGACACAAATGTAAAACAACGCAACTAGGCCAAGATAGAAGTAATTTCTTCAACCCTTTATGACTAAGAGATTCAAAAGTCGAATGACGCGCCTGAGCGGATCACTCGTATCGCGAGTGACCTTTCTTCTTAATTTCCTTCACAACTCGTTGGTTTTTAATTTACTCTCATTATCGAATTCAATGCCATGGTTCATAAATTTTAAGATTTATCAATAAGCACCGCCGCCGACGCGACACTCTGACAGCTATTGTCACACATGCTAATTGTTATATTGCTGATTACAGCCCTTCCTTTGACACTTCAGTAAAAATAAAAATTAAAAATTAAATATTTCGTAAATTGAAGTTTTTATGACCACAAATGTTTCTGAAGGGAACAAAACGAGAAATGTTTCAGAATGCTTTCCACGAAAAGACAGTTGGACAACAGCCAACAGTGATTAAAAAATTCAAAAGTACCTCAAAAAATTCAAATGGGAATGGGTTTATTTTATGTCATTTTATTTTTATGGTTAAACGTCATAAGTCCCATAAAATATAATACAATTGTGCGCCATTCCTACCTTACGAAATTTCGTCCTTTTGTCAGGAATACAAAGGCGGTAAAATATCACAGTCCAAAAATGGTGGCGTAATTCACCACAAACAAATCTGTTCTCTCACTTTTGCACGTTTCAACTGTTTTCCCACATTCGTTCAATATTTGAAAAAAAAAATGTTTAACTTCTTTAAATGATGAACAATTAATTTGTTTATAAATGTTTGGCTAAGCCAATTAAATAGACACGTCCGTAATGGTTGGGACTCAAAACTTAACTAAACTGTCGACTCCAAATCTGCGATCCATTTCGAATTCGATTGATATCAGATAATAGCTGCTGGCAGAGTGAAAACCAAACGACCGACGACACACGATGACGACTCAACTGATAACGCTAAGAGACCTGAACCTTTGTGAGAACCCCTGCGGCCAGATGTGTGTTTGTGTGTGTTCTAGGCTTGATTTGTCGATCCTCTATCAGCCTATTGCCTTTATCGGTTTCAGGGATCTGTAGTTTTTGCGCAATTTATGTGTGTTGTGTGATTATAGGAACTATGACGAAGGATAAGGTTTTTTATGAACAACCTTTTCTTATCAGGTCTTTGTGTGAATTCATTGTTGTTGACGACCTGTGGGCCATAACTCAAACGAATACATTTTATTTGACATTTTTAGAGTTCGGTGCACCAAATTCTGGTTGTTTCAACACATTTGGAACATCACCGGAAAGCGGACAAACAAAGTGTAGGCTTGGAATCAGCACTTTTGATGATGAAAAAACCTTCGCAAAGTGCAAAATTTTATTTAGATCATGAAGAAAGATGATGAGTAATTAATTTAGATCATAAAAAGTTTACTTTTATAAATCAAATTTATTAAATCTTCTTGACACATTAAACAACAAGTGCAATGTGGTGTGATGAATGAGTAATAAAGCAATGAGACGATTGCTATAAAAAAGCATTTGCTATAATATTTGCTTTTATTTAAAATGCATGACGAGCTGTTAGCAGGTAGTTTCAAACACTTATAGTCACTTGATGTGGGACTTTAAACTGTGATTCTCTTTGAAATCAAGCGCATAAGGCATAAGTAGGTACTTATAACGAAGAACATGTGTTTTGGCATGTGATTTCTTTATCAGTTTCATAAAGCAACCGATAGCCGCACATAAAAACGTTTTCGTTCTAAATCAGAGAAGTCTCAGTTGGAAGAAGTTTTATTTTACGAAATGCTAAAAAAATCCGTCAAACTGTCAGTGTCAACGTAACGTTGCTGTCAACGTATTTTCCGGATGGAACCGTCCCATAAAATACGATGTGTAATTTGACAGTAGGTATCGCAATTTCAATTGTGATTGTTTGCACAAATTTTTGATCATCCGTTGCTTTTCCTTGTACATTGAATTGACTGTTAGTGCTCGACATTTTCAGTAGTTGTAAAAAATGACCAACTCTATCCATCGCATCCGTCAAGTGTATTCTATTGAACTGTCAGTTAAAAAACGTCAACGCTGACGGATTCACGGATTCTATGGTTGAAACTTCATGAAATAAGATCCTTTTTTGGGAATTCATTTGTCCATTTTCCAATTGTACTGATGGTCATGGGACGGAAAATCGCTCCTCTTGTGACAATGTCTATTGATAGATTATTTCGTGTTCAGAAATGATTGAAAGGTTTACGAAAGAAGTTTTCGCTGTCTGGTGAGCTGTCACTTTGGAAGCTGTCATTTTGATTTTTGACAAGTAGGTAAGAACTGATGTCCAACTCTAAACTACAAACAACTTTCTCATCGGAATTCATCGACTGCAGTTGATCCCATTTTTGAGATTTACGCATATATGAGGATTAACAAAGATATTTGCATGCATTTTTATACTCACTTTGAGTTTGACAGTTACTTACTTACTTATGGTGGCGCTACAGTCCAGGTCAGACCAGGGCCTCATCCAACAAACGTTTGCAGCCAGCTCGGTATCTAGCTTACTGTCTACCACCTGTGTGCTCCACCTGAGTCGTGGTTTTCATCTTTTGCGACGTTCTTCCAGGTTGTATTCAAAGACTATACGGGCTGGAGCATTGTTTTCCATTCGCTCTACACGACCCATCGCTAGACCCATCGTCCTGGCCTCCGTCTCAAGGCTAACGTACGCTCCACTGACATCACGCTGTATTCTTCCAATTATGTCAATGTCGTCTGCGTATACTAGTAGCTGGACGGACTTTTGAAAGATTATGCCTTTGGTGTTGACTTTGGAGTTTTGCACAATCTTTTCAAGACTGATGTTGAAGAAATCGCATGACAGCGCATCGCCTTGTCTTAAACCTTTTTTGAGATCAAATGCATCCGTTAGGTTTTTTCCGACCATGATGGAGCAGCATGAGTTTTCCATTGTCACCTTACACAAACGGACCAGTTTTTCTGAGATGCCCAAACCAGACATTATGCTCTATATAATTGGTCTCTATAGACGCTGTCCTACGCGGCCTTGAAATTGATGAAAAAGTGGCAGGTATTGATTTGAAGATCTGCCGGAGGGTGAATATTTGATCATCGAGGGTGGACTTTCCACACTAATTAGGACCTATCAGGATGAAGACACAGCTCGGCAGACAAGATCTTGTAGGCGATGTTAAAAGACTTATACCTCTGTAGTTGGTGCAGTTCAGGGCATCTCCTTTCTTGAGGATCGGGCATACGTTGCTGAATTTCCATTCGTCGGGTATGCTTTCCGCCAACCAAATTTTGCAGATGAGCTGGTGCTCGTGGAGCTCGTAGAACCTGTCTTTGGTGTCTTCATCCTTTTCCTCAGTGGTGGCGTAAGCACAGATGAAGATTACATTGGCAATTTTAGCCTTGATGCGGATTGTCGTGATGCCCTCATTCACTACAAATCCACATCCAAATAGACGCTGATTTTGTTCCCGGTAGCAGTCGTCGTAGTAGATATCACAGTTGTCATTTTACGTAGGCCCGGACCATCCCATCGCATTTCTTGCATGGCGGTTATATCTGCTTTAAAGCAGTCAAGGCCTTCCGCTAGTTGTTCGGCTGCACATGGTCTGTTAAGGGACCCAACATTCCAAGTGCAAAACCATGGGTCGTCATCATTAATTCCGTCCGATTCCGAGGCTTGTTGGTGTTTCAGAACTATCTCTTCTTTATGTATGCGGGCAGTCACCCCGACGCACGACCCCCAACCTGGAGGTCTTTAGTTTAACTCCAAAGACAGGGAACCGGCCAAACCGCCCCTTATGCGTGAAACAGATTAAACCAGCAACAGCACCAGCGCCGTCAACAGCAAACAGCACGCTGACCAGCGACGTCATTTCATCTGTTTTGACATTTCGTCCTCCTTGTTTTCATTATTTCACGTTTTTTTTTTTATTTTTTGTTGTTTGGCGCCTCTGAATTTCGTGCATGGAAAGTTGTCAGCAATGAACCAGTAACAGCAAATTTAGGACTTTGACCAAACGACGCTGTTGACGTTGCTGGTGCTGGTTTATTCTGTGTCGGACGATTAAAATACATGGGCTCAAAAACAATGGCCGCCGCTGTTGCTGGCGCTGTTGCTGGTTCAATCTGTTTCTCGCTTTATAGGCCTGGGCTATGAATATGTCGTAACCCTATAACAGAGACAAAAGGAGATCGGAAACTGACTTGCGTCTTACCCTCCGGATACCACAAATTTTATTTTACCTTTACCTCGTGTATGTGAATAAATGAGAAACAACAGCAACAAAAATCAGATGGTATGCTCAAGTTTACTGAGAAAAACACGCATAATCTTGCAGTAAACTTGAACCATAGCTTGGAGGCATTGTCATTTTGACAGCTTGGTTTCCCATCTCCCTTTTAAGCTCATCTGTGCCCTATAAGTCGTTCATTAAGTAGTCCATCCTGACTGGCACTGTAAACGCCACCGTTGATTCCATATGGGAAGTTCTTCCTCTGCCTCATGTTAAAAAGGGGGCAAATGGTTGAAAGGAATTCGAAATAATGGGCTATTTTGCGTTCAGAAATGCTGAATGGCTGACACTTTAGATTCATCTTCGTCTGCATTACGATGCAACCGCTTCGAGTTTGCTGAGAATGACATTTCTCCATCCATCATTTGTTGACTTTTTTTTGTACAGCTGTTGAGCTGTCAAACAAGGCCAATGTTCAGCATATTTGAACGAGTGCTTCCGTTTGGAGTCATATTACGTAACATTACGTACGAAACGTGAACTCGAAAGTTCATTGTAATAACATGAATTGAATTCGTATGACTGAACTCGTAAACGTCAGTCGAAGCCGAAGCTGAAGCGTGTTTGTGATTCAACCTTTAAGCTTTTTTTGACAACTTTGTTACCGTTCAAATATGCCCTCGTTCATTTCACTAATTATCTTAATCAATATTCATTTGAACTTCATTCAAAAAATTGTGTCTACTTTTCTACTTTGTGTTGCAAAAAGCACTTCAAGTTCAATCAACTGGAAAACAAGTCCATTGGAACACTATCAGTAAATATCTTATCAAAAGCGAAAAGTGGAAACACAAGAGCACTGGTTGTCAATAAAAATATAAAAGTAATCATCAACTATTAAAAATTAAGAATTGAGACATTAACTCTGTTCGATTTCTATGCGATTCAGTTCAGATGAACTTCTGATTATTTAATGTCAACAACACACATCCTGGAAAACTGCCCGCCTATCCAAAATGCAAAAAAAGATAATGTCTAACTGTCAATTTAGCAGATTTTTTTAGAAACAAAGACGGGCATTGAAACAAGTCGGTATTCAACAAAAGTGGCGTTGTATTAAAATAATCTACAACGATCTGTTTTCCTATTAAAATTGAGTTCAATAAACTCGTTATTGTTAATGAATGCGCTCTTGTTTGAATTTGCACGTAGTCAAAGGGCATAGCTGGGCATTAACGGGCATTTTTTCGTTAATCCGTTAATCGTTAATTAACGAAGTTAACATTCCCATTAACGGATTAACTTTTCAGTTAACTTCAAAAAAATGTTAACGATCGTTACATTTTCCAAAGTACGTTAATCGTTAATCGAACACAATTACCATACAGATACACATTCAAATTAGATTATTGTAGTCGGGGATGCGACCGTAAGATTACCTACCTCATCAGCAGAGTGGAAAATCTAGCCACCATCTAATGGTAAATGACATGAAATTTTCAATACCAGTGGTCGGACAGACTTTTCCTGGACCTTTTGGTGGCTAAATTGCACTTCCGGTTGCGTTTTTTGGTGTCAGCTTATACCATGGGGAAATTGGAAAAAGTAAGTAAAAGTCAATAGACATTTCGTCGAAGATACCAAATCATATGGTCGGAAATAAATAACCCTTTGTCCGCCCATCTTAAAAACGGTATTTTTGGTGTCGTCCTACCTCATTGGGCAAATGGGGTATCAAATGAAAGCTTAGAATGTCTACATTAAGAATCTACTGGTCGTCAGTCAAAGGACGTAGAGAGTGTAAGTGGCGGAGGCAGCAACGCGAGTAACAACGACGATGATGAGGATGACTTTTTCAACTCCGTTACTCAATCTTCAGAAAACCCTAAGAACACCAAATCATTAAGAAGCAAAGCTCAAAGTCTCGTAAAAACATGACTAGATTTGAAGTCAAAAGACTCGTTAAATGAAGCGGCATTCGGGGAACAAGTATTGACAAATTTGTTTCTCCAATACAATACTGCCATACCCTTAAGCGCTGCTGTTGAACGTCTTCTGTCCACGGGCAAGGATATACTTCAGCCGAAAAGAGCCTCGCTTTCCGACGAGAATTTCAACATGCTGATGTTCATGAAGGGGAGCAATCAGATTCATGTACATGACTGAATAAATTGTTGTTTTAACACTTAAACTCTTATAAAATATAATTTACTATATTAAAAACAAAAATTTACTTGTCTTTTCTTGTTTCCAACTTCCAATTTTTATTAGAAAATAAAATTTTTATGGCGTGTTAACGGATTAACGATTAACGTTAACTTGCGTTAATTTTTCTAAAATTTAACGTTTTAACTGTTAACGAAGTTAAATTTTTAATTAACGGATTAGCGATTAACGAAGTTAACTTTTTGATTAACGGTGCCCAGCTATGTCAAAGGGTTCTAGTACTTTGTGTAGACAGACACTGATAATGAGAATGACGTTTCAAGCCCCCGAAATGTCAAAGGCCAAATAACATTTTTGCTACAATCTAACAGTGCAGACTATTTCGATTTATCTAAAACCAAAAGTGCAGAAAGCACACGTGCCTAGGTGAACGATCTTCTCATCCGAGGAAATACATCTTTACACATCATCAATCATTCCTATCACGTTCTCTTGAATAGAGCGTGTGCAGTCTGCACTGATAAAACCATAAACTTAAGCTACTATTTGGGGTAAATATTTGAGATTGTTGCAAACTTGACAATCTCAAGTACCTTCCTTCAAACAAATGTCAAATTTTCAAATTAAATTAATCGCTTGTGGAAAATTTCGTGTGTTTGTTTTTTCATGATCCCTGGCTCGTTGTTCTTGACCCATCTTGTGAAATTCGCATTGTGTTTGTCCTGCAACATGGTTTTTTTCCTTTGAGTGCACCCTATACAAATAAGAGTCGAATTATCTTCCTGTCAAACCTGAATGTTTTCATAACACCAAGCTAATGTAAATAGCAAACAAGACAATGCTCTTCAAATGCTAGTTTTTATTTTGAGATGTTTACACTACAAAGGGAAAATTTCTTGTTACGTTTGATAGGATTTTTCCTAAATATACACATTGAGCAAGGTTTGTTTTCATTATCACAATAATTGTACGAAAACAAAAGCAAACACACCTTTTTCTTGGAACACACTCATCTAAACGTCATCTTGTAGGAAGAAACTTTATTGGGCCGCAATTTAAGTTTCTTTTTAAATTGGAGAGACAGGTGGAACCTCGGATAATGACCCCCCTCTTATAACCAGACCTGGAACGACACATTGAGAGTTTGTGCCTGGAATGTAAGAACACTGCACACTCCAGGTGCAACTTGAATCTGTCCTCACGCAGTATAAGGCAGGCATTTCGCGATCCAGGAAATACGATGGATAGGTTCAGGGACAATAAAAAGGAAAAATTGTGACATTTGGTACAGCTGTCATCAAAGAATGCAAATATTTGAATGCGGATTCGTCGTTCGTCGTGGGAAATCGGCTTAGATCGAAAGTCATGGTTTTCAAGGCAATAAGTGATCGCCTGAGGTGCGTTTTTGCGCTGACTATAATCAACTATAATCAACAATGGTTGACTATTTCTCGTTTTTGCACGCCAATAGTTACGATTCGTAATCACAATTGTCGTTTTTGCGGTCTGTGTTGATGTGTCAAATCGTAACTATCTCTAACTATTTCCAATCCATCTCAGGAGGTGAGTTGAAAGTGGTTGGTGTGTCAGTGTTTTTTTTTTTTTTTTGTAAAATGGCGTCTTTAATAATTGTCAATCTGGAATCTAAGAAAAAACATTCTGGTTGTACATTTTTTACAACCGCGTAGCCGCGAATTTAATTACAATCAAAGGATTTCGGTTCGTTTTCAATTATTTAATTACAAAATAAAGAAAACAAGGTTACCCTTACAAATTTTAAATTGTCGGAAAAAAACTTTATTTCGCCGGATATTTTGCAAAATCAACAAATCATAGGGAAATTTCTCTCGTGCACTTTTCAGGTAAGTCTTTTAAAGTAAGAGCATAAACCACATAATTTACAATTGCTTGAAATTCCTTAGTTTGATGAGTTGGATCAAAATATAACAATTCAAGAACATTATCGATTTCCCCGTGAGGAACGTCCAAAATCATAATTGGCAGAAGATGAAGACAAGAAACAAAACTTTAACGATAATAAGACACAAAAAGACAAGATCGAAGACATGGACGAAACTATCCCGGAATTTAAGGCACATCGATGTGAATATTGCATGGACATAGTTAGTTTCGATGATCCTGATCTGATCAGTTAAATGATCATTGCAATGCCCTCCACTGCACCGATTTTCCATATTTATGTCCCACATGTGACAAAAGTGAATGTGTGACCTGCGGCAAGATATTTCCTAGATCTAATGCACTTGAAAAAACACGACGAAAATAGACCTTTCAAGTGTCCGACATGTCCAAAAAGGTTTAAACTCGAGAAATACCTCAAAGTTCATGTAGATACGGTGCATTTGAAGAAGAAAGACCATCAGTGCGTGACATGTGGATCGATGTTCACGTCCAGGCCAGCGCTAAACGAGCACATTACCTCAAGACATAAAGGTGACTTATATTCCTTACTATGAACTTTACTGAAATCACTTTTTAATTCAACAGACACTAAATACAAATGTGAAGTGTGTGACAAGAGATTCGCTTTCGATAGAATGCTGAAAAATCATATGCTGCGTCATAAGGAAGTAAAGCCGTTTGAGTGCACGCTGTGCAACAAAATACAAAAGGTTCAGACAATCGTTCGTCTTAAAAGGTAATTGTTTTGGATATGGATATAGAATTTTTGTTCAACGTATTTTCCACTCTGCAGCTCACTTCAAGGGACATCAAAAGAGGCAAGTCAAGTTATTTTCGAAGCAAACTTTGGTGGCGGAGAGTGAGAAGTAAAATGCTTTTGTTGTTGCAACTGATAAACAATCAGGACACCAGGAAGTGCCTAGGATGCGGTTAAGGCGTTCAAGGAAAATTTTAATGTCTCAATGGAGACTATCGGCGTAATCGAGGTAACCGTCGGAGCGGAATTTTCTCTGATGTCTCCCGGGAGTTCCGGGATTTGTGACAACCTCAATTCATGCATTTCATGTATTTGCAGACATGTCTGCATGTAGTAGTAGTACATAAGTAGTTTAGTTTTGAATTTAATTCATTGCTTTTATGTATTCTGTCGGAAATAAAAAAAATGTTTAACTAGTTTCAGAATATAAAGACTTTTTCGTTTATTTATATAAAAGCACGAACTAGATATTGTTCACCGAATCTGGAAGTAGCAATTAGAAGAATGTCAGGAGCTGGCTTACTTGGAAATGCTTGAAGATTTCTTTATGAAGGGTGTTCGTCAGGTCGACCTTCTTTTCGCACAACTTGTTGCCAAAGCAAAGAAAACAATCAAATCTTAGATTAGAATCACACAAAAATATGGGGCCTGTAAAGGAATATGCAATATCCTAGATCAGATGACGAGTCATTTAACAACAAAAAATTGTTTGTTAAATCCTCCATTTGCCTTTCTTGCTGTGGGATGTTCAAAGATAAATAAATATTTTCTTGTTTTAATTTTCTTCAACAACTTACCATATCAAGATCGTTCTTGAATTTTTGCAATAAATTTAGAGCAACGAAAATTGTTGTCTCTTTATCCATTTTAATAATATTATGATCAAAAGAAAAGAAAAATATAACCTCAAAAGATTTGTTTTTGTTTTTCTTGTTTGACAGCTCAACCAAACCTAACTAAAAAGCGTTTTTGGATTATTTCAACTATTTCAACTATGACACATCAACCATTTTTTTTTGACACAAAAACTATAGTCAACTATCGTCGGCGCAAAAACGCACCTCTGGCTGTAATCCGTATCAAGGCCACACTACAAAACATCAGTCTAATATGTGCACACGCCCCTACTTAGAATTTTTACGACCTCCTGAACAGAGCCTACGGAGCCAGAGTTCAAAGTCAAAATCGTACTCGGAGGCTTCAATGCAAAAATCGGGAAGGGAGACATCTTTGGCGGATTATAGTTGGAAAGCACAGCCTCCACGAAGTTACAACAGATAACGGCTTCCGACTAATCGACTTTGCTGCAGCTCGTAAGTGATAAGTAGCACTAGGTTTCCAAGACGAAAGATCTACACAGCAACCTGGCAATCTCCGGATGGTCGAACCGCCAATCAAATCGACCATGTGCTAATCAGCGCAAGGCACTCACCCAACATCTTTAACGTGCGCACTTTCCGAGGAGCAAATGTCGACTCTGACCACTTTCTGGTAGTGGCTAAGTTTAGAGCTCGCGATTAGCTTTTGGTTTCAGAACCGGGACACAGGCTCTTCGAAATAGTGAAGGAAATCTAGTCACCGAAGCACAGGGAATTGTAGATGTTTTCAAGCAGCACTTCCAACAGCTGCCAAATGTCGAGCGAGCCAATAGGGGGGTTCACATGGACCAACATGCTCGACAACATTGGCTCGATGCAAAAAGAAATCGAACATCCGACTTTGCGTTCACATGAATACTGATGTTGTCGAACTTCATTTTTTTTTTAATTTTCGTAGCAAGCAGACACAATGTGCGAAAATAAAAGCATAAATGAAATTCTGGAAGAAGAAGAGGAAGGGAGGGAAACGGAAGAAAAACAAGAAAAATAACCATTGAGAATGAAGAAATAGATATGGGAAAGAAGGGTGGAGGTTTTTTGCAATTGTTTCCATTATTCCCGCATGATGTGAACGCGACCGAGACATTTACGAAATGAAAATTAATACCGAAGTCGTCGAGCATCTGTTCACACAAGTTGGTTGGTTGGACGAGCCACCCAAGTTATCAAAAAAATTTGAAATCCGTCCAACATGTTGGTCCAGCAGCTGTCTTTGTGTTCACATGATCGAGCATTGATGGCCAACGAGCCATGCTGTCGAGCATGTTGGTCCATGTGAACCCCCCTAATGACAAAAGAGAAACAAGACCAGTCAATGAAGATCCAGTCTCAGACACCAGCATAGTCAAAACCCACAATCTTCATCAAATCCACCGCCAAGAGCTTATGATGGCGATGTCTGAATTTAGAATCCCGAACAAACTGATCCAGCCGTGTCACATGACGCTAAGAAATACGCAGTGCAGTGTGCAAATGGGTAACAGGAGTTCAGCTACCTTGGAACAAACATCGATCCCACAAACGACACCTTGTGGAGATTTGAAGAAGAATTACCCTAGCGAACCGCTGCTACTTCGGTTTCAAAACTCCTCACTCGAGAGACAAAGTGTCTGCTATACAAAACGTTGATTTTACCAGTCCTACTCTACGGTGCCGAATGTTGGACGATGAGTACAAAAGGGTAATTGATATTGGGCACTTTCGAAAGAAAAATTCTTCGACGGATTTTCAGTCCCGTATGCGATGATGGTTAATGGAGAAGAAGGTTCAACCGCGAACTGTACGAGATGCACCAAGATGAGGATGTAGTCTAGAATGCCAAGAAACGACGACTACAAGAATGTCTTCTCTTCGCAGCCCCCCAGGTTCGAGACGACAAGGAAGACTGAACATACGGTACAAGGACCAAGTGACTTCGGAAGCCAGAGCGTTTGCTTTCGGCGACTGAAGAGTGCATGCGAGGGACCGTTCCCGATGGAAGGCTGCAGTATCTCAGGCTGTTATCCTTCATGAATTGTGAACCGGTTAAGTAAGTAAGTAATCCAAAGCTAATAGATCAAAAAGTTCGTAACGTAACGCTAAGCACGTGTGCAACATACTGAAGACATAATGACTATTAAGAAATGTTAATCTGTCAAACAATTGTGGAAAACTACTTTGTTTCAATTAAAATCAAAACAACCGAAGCTTTATCACCCACTCCCCATAAAATGATGATTTATGGGTAATATTCGCATATTTAAAAATAATGTATTGTAATGTGTATACACTTTATTTTATCTCATACGCTCTGTATCTCCTTCTATTGCAATGTCTAATGTGTATACGTTATTATCTCTTACACTCTGTTTAATGTATACACTTTTCTTACTCTCTTTACTTACTCCGTATCTCTTTCTATATTTAATGTACACACTTTTCTTACTCTCTTTACTTACTCTGTATCTCTTTCTATATTTAATGTACACACTTTTCATTACTCTCTTTACTTACTCTGTATCTCTTGTTTATTTAATGTACATACTCTCTTTACTTAATATCGTTTAATTGTAGTAGTAAACACTTATGTGTATAACAGTTAAAAATGAGGGGCAACATCTAGTGGTTAAAAAGAGAACTTCTGGAACATTCGGTTTAGTAGTTTCTAGAACCATTATCAGGACTATATATACCCGATTCGAAATCGAAACGATATAGTTGATTGTGAACTGTGATAAGTAAAGTACACTGTGTTTGAAAAGTTATAATTGAAAGTGTTGAATAAATAAGTTTGTGAGTGATTTGAATAAAGTGAATTTGTGTTTTATTTAAAAAGTGAATAAGTTTTAATTGTCGGACCAAGCCGAATATTACATTGGTGTCAGAATAAGGGATTAAAACTTATTGAGAATAAAACAGTGAACAGTGATTAAACTATTTTGTGTGAAATAGTGAAGTTAAAAAAAAAAAAAAAACAAAAAAAAAAAAAAATGAGTAAAAATTTGAAAGACTTAACTGTCGCTGAGCTAAAGGCCGAATTAAGCAAACGTGGCTTAAGTGGGGCAGGAATTAAAAACGAACTCGTAAAACGGCTACAGGAATATCTGGAACAACAAAATGAAAATCCAGATACATTTGCTTTCGAAGTGGAAGCAAAATCGGAAGAGGTAAATGCAAATGCCGACTTATCTAACATGATGTCACTTCTTCTAGCCAAATTCGAGAAGAATGTTCGGGAGCAACTAGAAACTCAAAACAAGAATGTTCTGGAGCAACTAGAAACTCAAAGAAACGAGCAGAAGAACGAGCAAGAGAATGTCCTCAAGCAATTAGAAACTCAAAACAAGAATGTTCTGGAGCAACTAGAAACTCAAAGAAACGAGCAGAAGACCGAGCAAGAGAATGTCCTCAAACAACTGGAAACACAAAAGAATGATGTTCTAGAGCGTTTTGATGAACAGAAAAATCTTCTAGAAGGCAGGTTTGCGGACTTCGAAGAGAAAATCAATACTCTCGACGAGTGCGTTGGAAAACAAAATGCACGTATCGAGAAAATCGACGAACAAATCGATATCATCACAAAGGAACTGGAAAAAGTGCGAAAGATGAAAGCTCGAGAACCTTCTGGTGAGTGCTCAAGGAAGAGAGAAGTGAATCCTCCAAGCTTTGATGGTCAGATACCGTGGTCAATCTACAAGAAACAGTTTGAAGCAGCAGCGTTAACAAATGGCTGGGACGATGATGAAAAATACATTGCTCTTACGCTTGCCTTGAGAGGAGCAGCTGCTGAACTGCTACAAACCATCCCAGCAGAGAAGAACGGTGACTTCAAAGTTCTGGTAAACGCAATCGAACAGCGGTTTGGGGATAGCCACATGCCAGAAGTCTTCCGAGTTCAACTAAACAACAGGGCACAGAAAAGAGGTGAAACTCTGCAGCAGCTTCAGGCAGATATCGAGCGATTGGTTCACCTGGCATACCCAACAGCTGGCAACGAGATAATAAATCAACTTGCTGTTGAAGCCTTTGTGAGAGCTGTGGGCGATATAAAACTCCAAAGGGCTATTCGCACTGCCGGAAAGCAAACACTACCAGAAGCATTGGCTTTCGCTCTAACAATGGAAGCCGCAGAACAAGCTTCCCAAAACGTGCATCGCGTGAGAGAATTGGAAGTCCAAGAATGCTCTTGTCAGAAGGCTACTCTGGAAAGGAGTCAGCGAGACGGACAAGCACGATGCTGGAACTGCAACAAGACCGGGCATCTTCAACGACAGTGCAGATCACCGCGAAGAGGAACCGCATGCCAACACTGTGAACACAGAAATATGTCAACTGGTCAAAGTTACATCTACAACAATGTTGCTTCCCAAGTTGTTTCTCACCCCACCAACTTCGAGGGACAGAAGCTGGCTTCTAGTACCGATAGCTACAGAAACACCATCCAGGTTTCTCAAACGAAACGTGACAACAAGAGCCTGACCGTGGAAGCAAGTATAAACGGCAACAAATGTGTGGCTACCATCGACACCGGTGCCACGGCGTCCATTGTACGGCAGGACCTCGTTAAGAAGACATGGCTCCACAACACCAATAGCTATCGTCTAAGGACTGCAACTGGAGAAGCCGCAAAAGTCTATGGTGAGGTACGTCTTAAGATCCGGATGGCAGAGCTGGAATTCTCTCACCTGTTCCTGGTAGCAGATATATGCGACGAGTGCATTGTCGGCGTCGATTTCATGAAAGATCACGGAGTGATATTGGACATCGGGAACCAAGTCCTGAAATATCGAAACATCGAGATTCCGATGATCTATGGGATTCACTCGTATGAGACCTCGCTATCTGTGAAAACCGTCATTAAAGAAGATCTGACCTTGCCTGCTTCTTCAGAAGTATTCGTGTGGACGAAATTGAAGGGTAAGCCTGGAAGCCATCGATACCTCATGGTCGAACCAGCATCTGTAAAGTCCTCCCAAAACGTCACCATTGGGAAGACTCTTGTGAGACCTGTAAATAACATGGTTCCCGTACGAATACTGAACATCAAGCCGTACGAAGTTAAGCTTAGAAAAGGTGAGATTGTCGGACAATGCGAATCTGTATCAGCGATAACAAGAATCAATGAAGAAGAGTCAAGGCAAACCTCTAAGTCCGGAGAGCTGAGCTCCATAAAGACCAACATTCTCAAGTCATCAAATCTTGGTCACCAACAACGAAGAACTGCAGAAGGTCTCCTCGAAGAATTTGCAGACATCTTTTCGTCATCGCAAGGGAAATATGGCAGAACACAACTGGTTCAACATCGAATCAACACCGGGGATGCAAAGCCGATCCGTCAACCTGCAAGACGCCTTCCACTAGCCAAACAAGGTGAGGTTGAAGAACTGATAACCACCATGAAAGAAGAGGGTCTGATCGAAAACTCTAAAAGCCCTTGGGCGTCTCCAGTGGTCCTGGTAAAGAAGAAAGACGGATCAACCCGCTTTTGCGTAGACTATCGAAGGTTGAATGATGTGACCAAGAAGGATAGCTACCCTCTGCCTAGGATCAGTGATACTCTGGACGCAATGGAAGGAGCACAATGGTTCTCAACGTTGGACTTGAAAAGTGGATACTGGCAAGTAGAAATCCATCCTGAAGACAAAGAGAAGACAGCGTTCTCGACAGGAAACGGACTGTGGCAGTTCAAAGTGATGCCTTTTGGACTGTGCAATGCTCCAGCGACTTTTGAGCGCCTTATGGAATGTGTCCTGCAAGGACTCACATGGAAGTCTTGCCTGGTCTATTTGGATGACGTCATCGTATACGGGAAAACATTTGACGAACATTGCACAAATCTGAGAGCCGTGTTTCAAAGACTTCGAGAAGCCCACCTCAAGCTCAATCCAGAAAAGTGTTCACTCTTCAAAACCGAAGTGAAATACCTGGGACATATCATCTCATCCCAAGGAGTTAAGACGGATCCTGATAAGGTTGACACCGTGAAGAATTGGCCAACACCACAGGACAAACACCAACTCCGAAGCTTTCTGGGTCTAGCCACCTACTATAGGCGCTTCGTCAAAAACTTTGCTGAGATCGCCAAGAGTCTACATCAGCTAACGGAAAAGGGAAAGCAGTTTAAATGGTCAGGTGAGTGCGAGCGCAGCTTTCAAGAGCTCAAGCAACGCTTGTGTAATGCACCAGTGCTGACCTATCCGACTCCCGGAAAACCGTTCATCATTGACGCTGATGCCAGCAATGTCGGGATTGGTGCCGTACTATCACAAGTACATAATGGTGAAGAAAAGGTAATTGCCTATTACAGCAAGGTACTCTCAAAGTCAGAAAGAAACTATTGTGTGACCAGAAGAGAACTTCTTGCACTGATCTTGGCAACAAAGCACTTCCATAAGTATCTCTATGGACAGAAGTTTCTTCTCCGAACCGACCATGGAGCACTAAACTGGCTTTTGAATTTCAAGAATCCAGAGGGTCAAGTGGCGAGATGGATTGAGAGGCTGCAGACGTACGATTATGAAATTCAACATCGGAAGGGGAAGCTTCACTCAAATGCTGATGCACTGTCTCGGAGACCATGTAAGCAAGACTGTAAGCATTGCAGACGCCAAGAAGAAAAAGAAGTGGTTACTGTTCAACGAACCAGAACCGATCCCATTTATGGCTGGAGCAACGACGAGTTGAGGAAGGCTCAACAAGAGGACCCAGATATTGAACCCATCCTCGCATGCAAGGAACACCAGGAAAAACCAGAATGGGCCGATATCTCCGACAGAAGTCCGGCTCTAAAGGCCTATTGGGCACAGTGGGACTCATTGCATGTCCAAGAGGGTGTCCTTCGACGTAAATGGGAATCAGCAGATGGAAAGTCCTATGTAATGCAGCTAGTCTTACCGAGATCGAAGATTGTGGACGTTCTGCGAGAGATGCATGATGGAGTTTCGGGAGGCCATCTAGGAGTAAACAAGACGCTAGAAAAGGTTCGACAACGATTCTATTGGCTACATGCAAGGGAAGATGTCGAGAAGTGGTGCCGAAAATGTGATACCTGTGCTGCCACCAAAGGCCCGAACAAAAAGAATCACAGCCAAATGCAGCAGTATAATGTCGGATCACCCTTTGAAAGGATTGCAATAGACGTGGCGGGTCCATTTCCGGAAACAAATAATGGAAATCGTTATATTCTGGTCGTCATGGATTACTTCAGCAAGTGGCCTGAAGCATACGCCATACCGAATCAAGAAGCCAAAACAGTCGCAGACCAAATTGTGTTCAACTGGGTGAGCAGATTCGGTGTTCCATTAGAACTGCATTCCGACCAGGGAAGGAACTTTGAATCAAACATATTCCAGGAAGTTTGTGGGCTTCTTCACATTAAGAAGACAAGAACAACACCACTCCACCCACAATCTGATGGCATGGTCGAACGGTTCAACCGAACCCTGAAGGAACATCTTTGCAAAGTTGTGGACGACAACCAGCGAGATTGGGATCGACACATTCCACTGTTTTTGATGGCGTATCGAAGTGCAAGACATAGCTCAACTGGCCATACACCGTCTGAGATTTTAATGGGAAGGAACATCAGA
Source organism: Sphaerophoria taeniata (assembly GCA_943590905.1). Taxonomy (NCBI): domain Eukaryota; kingdom Metazoa; phylum Arthropoda; class Insecta; order Diptera; family Syrphidae; genus Sphaerophoria; species Sphaerophoria taeniata. The sequence continues at coordinate 6,111,418 of OX016540.1, forward strand.
CTGCCGAGCGAAATCAAATTTGGATGTCCCACGTCGGAACCGCAAGCCGAGGATGTTTACTTGGATGACCTCAGGGAAAGACTCCTTCAGATCCACGACGATACCAGGTCAAAAATTAAGATGTTCAGTGACCGAATGAAGACACGCTACGATATACGAGCGACAACAACAGAGTTCCAAGCAGGAGATCGAGTGTGGCTTTACAATCCCCATCGACAAAAGGGGTTGTCACCGAAACTTCAACGGGACTGGGAAGGTCCATATACAGTGATTAGCAAAATCAACGACGTCGTATACCGGATACAAAAAGGAGTCAGAGGTAAACTTAAAGTCGTACATCGCGACCGACTACATCGCTACAGTGGTGATGAAGATGATGGATTTGTTCGGGACGATCAATCCTAAGGAGGGGGCAATGTAATGTGTATACACTTTATTTTATCTCATACGCTCTGTATCTCCTTCTATTGCAATGTCTAATGTGTATACGTTATTATCTCTTACACTCTGTTTAATGTATACACTTTTCTTACTCTCTTTACTTACTCCGTATCTCTTTCTATATTTAATGTACACACTTTTCTTACTCTCTTTACTTACTCTGTATCTCTTTCTATATTTAATGTACACACTTTTCATTACTCTCTTTACTTACTCTGTATCTCTTGTTTATTTAATGTACATACTCTCTTTACTTAATATCGTTTAATTGTAGTAGTAAACACTTATGTGTATAACAGTTAAAAATGAGGGGCAACATCTAGTGGTTAAAAAGAGAACTTCTGGAACATTCGGTTTAGTAGTTTCTAGAACCATTATCAGGACTATATATACCCGATTCGAAATCGAAACGATATAGTTGATTGTGAACTGTGATAAGTAAAGTACACTGTGTTTGAAAAGTTATAATTGAAAGTGTTGAATAAATAAGTTTGTGAGTGATTTGAATAAAGTGAATTTGTGTTTTATTTAAAAAGTGAATAAGTTTTAATTGTCGGACCAAGCCGAATATTACAGTATTATCAGTTCAAATTGTTTTGACAACTTCCTTTAATTTCTATTTCTATTTGAATTCGAAAGCAAAAATATGACTTATACACCGGGAGCCCTCAATCCTAAAAGTGCACTTACACGGATTTCAAAATTTCTTATATTAAAAGATAGTTTATAGAAATTCCAACAATTTAAGCCCGGTATGACGAGGCCTATCCTGGCACCAGTATTTTTTGCATTTTTTTGCATTATTAATAATTTGCACTTATCGCGGATTTTAATTTTAACTAGCGCATATTATTGGAAATTTAATGGGCTTTCAGGAAAAAATGGTATGACATCTGCCATCCTGGCACCAATGTCTGTCATACCTATTTTAAAAACATATGAATGACAAAATTTTAAAATAGGTATGACAGACATTGGTGCCAGGATGGCAGCTGTCATACCATTTTTTCCTGAAAGCACATTAAATTTCCAATAATATGCGCTAGTTAAAATTAAAATCCGCGATAAGTGCAAATTATTAATAATGCAAAAAATTGCAAAAAATACTGGTGCCAGGATAGGCCTCGTCATACCGGGCTTAATTTGTTGGTATTTCTATAAACTATCTTTTAATATAAAAAATTTTGAAATCCGTGTAAGTGCACTTTCAGGATTGAGGGCTCCCCGCCTATTACAAAAAAGATTATCACTCACTATCCTTATCAAAAAAGTCACATGTTTTATTCGGTTTTAGACGAAATTTATGTGGGACTATGCTGGTTTGTCATATCAATGTCATTCATTTAAACATTTACGTGTCTTGTACCGATGACCAACCTTTTACTTTGATTAAGCTCTTAAGCTCTTATCTCTGTAATTGAAGTTAAATTGAGTTTAATCTTTGTTTAATCGCAGGTTGTTGAAGAGAACCATTTATTTTAGTTGTTTTGACGTCTTACTTTTTCTGTTACCTGTCTAAAATGTCAAAATGACATGTGTATGTATGACAGTTAAAATATTTGCAGAACATGCATTGTTAAAAGGCTTCAAGAAAACGCTGTTCGATTGCACAGAGTGTCTGCAGAGTTTAATCAAACATAAATTTCATTCTAAATTGGGAAGAGGTTATCTTTGTCTTGACAAATTATTCTTGGCTAGACATTTAATTGCTGCGACTTTTGTCATGTATTTGCTTTAAAATAAATAAAAAGGTGATAAAGAATATTCGTGACTAGACATTTTGTACTTTATTGATGACACCTTTAATGTGACAGGAAGGAAAAAGATTTAACTCGACAAAGTAAATGCTGAACGCAATCATCCTTGAAATTTGATTTTTTGACAGCAAAAATGTTAAAATTAAAAAATGAACCTCCCATCGGTATGAAAAAATAAATGTAACTGATTTCCTCGCATTTACAACAACAAAATAAAGTTTTTTCCGGTTTATAATTCAAAAGAACGGAAATGAAACACCTTCCATAATTTCTCTTGTCTTCTTAGTGATCTAAGCGCCACCTAGTGGCACATAGATTTTCCATTCTATTCAAACAGCTGATTTTGTTTCTATCTGACAGCTGAAAAAGAATTAAATTTTTCTGTTGAAGAAAAAATTGTAAACATCGGCGAAAATTTATTTGATTTTCGTTTATTTTTTTATCAAATTATGTCCACAAATTCCCAAATTGATAGTGCTGCAGCTGAAGACGAACAAAGAAAGCACCGTTATCGAGGTACATTGCTCAATTGTGTTTATTTCACATTTCATTATGTCCCGAATTGCAGGAGGTGCATTTCTAGGCTTAGTCGGAGGGGTTGCAGCTCTCTATGGTTTCTCCCGAACCTTGGGACGAGCTAAGAAGGAAGAAGCTGCTTTCATTGCCAAAGGTGGACGAGAAACATTGATATTGATGGATGCTGGATCGGCTTTGGCTCTGCGGGCGCTTGGATGGGGGACGTTGTATGCGTTCCTAGGAACCGGAGCACTTTGCTACGGCGTATGGAAGCTATCTGGAGCAAGCAATGTAAGTCTTATCCTTGTTGATACATAAACAGATATAACAGCAGTTCACATTGCAGATGGAAGAATTTCGCAATAAAATAGGTTCCGGACTTCCAAGACTGACCAAGAACGAACCGCCAACGAGTAGAACCGAGTTCGATGGATTGACTGACCTCATGAAGTATCTAGCTGCTTGGGGCAAAGAATAAAACACGCTGCTTCTTCCTACACAACTAAATTGTATTTGTTTTAATTTTTGGTGGTAGTTTTTGCTTTCTGGGGAAGTTTAAAGATCAACTCTTCAATGAGTAACGACTTTTTCGTGTCCAATCGGTCCTTACAAAGTTCCATGAGATTCTCATGGAGTTCAAGAACTTCGGAGTAGTCATTTTCAAGGTAGACAGCGGCATCCTTGCGGAATTCAATTGATTCCTCAAGGAACTTAGTTAAATCCGGAGCGGCGTTAAGGTAAGCGAGCTTCTCAGGTGACAGTACAGAGCAATCGACAGTTTCAATGGATGTTGCGCTATAAAAAAGCCTGTTAATAAACTCTGTTAAGTTCGACAGGAATCCTTACTTTTTTGCTTTTTTGATTTTCTTTAGCTGGCAGTTCCAATCAAGTAATTCTTCGTTTAACCGATTCATGTACCTAAAATTGATAGTTTTGTAGATTGCTTGGTGAAATGAATTTGGAACTTACTCTATTCCTGTGTCGTCAACCTTAGTTACGTCGCTGGGTACTGAAAAGAAACTATTAATAAGATTTCAACAGATTTGAATTCAAAGTGGAATTACACTCAAGTGTTAAGTTAAATACACTCCTTGTGAGGTTATTGGATTTTGCAAGCGGAAGAACCTCGATTGATTCCTCTGATTCGGAGTCAACTTGCATATTCATGTTGCTTTTGCTTTTTCTTATATTTTAAAGAATAAGGCCGTGTGCGAATTCAGTTAAAAATGGGTTAAAAATTGACGTTTGGTTAAATTTTGACACTTCGCATAATTTGACTAGCTGCTGAGCAGGTTAAAAAATGACAGTAGTGGTTAAAAATTCATCCATTTTTATTTTTTAACCACAATTCATCCAATTCGCACACGGCCTAAAAATCAAATATTCGCCAACAAATTCAAAAATGCATACAATTTTTTTTAACATTTAACATTTTAAATGACAGTTCTCATTCTCACATGTCAAATATCCATATACAGTCGGCTTTCGATTGTCGGCTGCGTTCAAGGGTGAAAGTTATGGAAAACGTTAGCATGTGTACACACACAAATACTTCAAATTTGGTTGTGAATAGGTTTGTTCGATGTGCGCTCTGGGTTGCTCTGTGGCGCTCTGATTTCGCACTGAGCTGTTCGATTTCGCTCTTTTTTCACCCCGGTGCACTTCCACCGTGTGGACAGCAATGCTCCAGCCCGGATAGCCTTTGACATTTTTCCCGGGGGATGTAGAAGGAGAGGAAGACCGCGACTCAGGTGGCGCACACAAGTGGAGTGCAAAACTGGAGGCAGCTAGCTAAGGGATTGAGGAGGCCCAAGTCCACAACGGACTGTAGCGCCACCTTAAGTAAGAAAGTACTGTCAAATTGATTCAGCTGCAGACATTGAATAAGAAGTAAAGGAATCGTTGTTACCTACATGAACAGTGTACGTGAGTGAAGAACCAAAACATTTCTGATAAAGCCTAGTACATACTAGTGAACCATCTCGTGAACCCATACAAATTTCGGTTTTTGGTTCACCCGTGAACGTGCTCGTGAAGCTGAGTGGAGAACAAAGTGGAGAGTTTTCGTTCACGGGCAATTCACGTGCAAAATGTACGGGAACTGTTGGTGAACTGTTCACAACGTGTATTCACAAGTGTGTACCGTACACACTTGTGAACACAGTGTACCAGTGAGCAATGTCAAAAGTTCACTTTCTCCACTGGCGAACGTTCACTTCACGAGGAAGTATGCACTAGGCTTAAAGTCAAATTTTTCTCCTGTACTGTCAAACTTTCTCCTGTACTGTCATTTCGTCGAGCTGTAAAAAAGTGCTTTTGAGATTTTCGTTGTTAATTTTATCAGTTTCTTATTTTTTTTTTTTTTGTTGGTGATCATTAGGCGCTGCATAATTTCTTGTGCCTTCTAACGCTTGATCAAGTTGTTCATAGAATGCGCTTTCACATACGACTCGAGGCGCTTTAAATGTGATGAATTACAAATGAAAAATGAAGAAAATGTACTGAAGAATAAAAAAAACCTTGAGCGTCAAAACCAGTGATCACTTTATAACAAGATTGGAAACCTACCTACGTTTTACCCTCCAAATACCGCAAAAGTTGTTTTTTTTCATGCACACATACTCTTGCAGCTCACTTGCTTTTATTATGTAGCAACTGTATCTTTATTACAAAAACACGCATAGGGGAGGAGGGGCGGTTGTGGACAAATTTTATTAAATCTTTAATATTTGTCTACAGTAAAGACTTTCAATCAACACTTTTTACCAGCTGATAAACTAAGGCTTCCCCTAAATTGTCCCTAAACATAAACTTGATAAGTCTTCAAGTTTTAAAGTTTTCCATAATTCAATCAACAAGCTTTTTCTGTCCATATGCCCCCCACCAAGGGGTGGATAAGGACACAGACCAAAATTAATGGGGCGGAAGTGGACAGCTACAAAAATAATCGATAAATAATTCAAAACTAACACAAGATATTTGAAAAAGAACTTTTTTAATATTCCAAAATAAAAACTTCTCATATTAATTCACAAAAGTATAAAAAACATTCAATAAAAGTGTGTAGATATAGTGTGTCCACATTCACCCCGAAAGCACTTTTTGTAAAGAAATACATTTATTTCTTAGAAAACCCTCTATTTAAAAAAAACAATGATCACCAATGTTATCAAGACACTTCGATAATATAAAAAACACTTGCCTGCATTTATTTCTGCTTTGTTTTTAAAAAATATCTGCGAATTTCTGAGGGTGAATAATTTTACTTTTAGAGTGAAAATCACGAATGAACCTGTAACAATTTTTACACAAGACTGACAGATTTGAAAACTTTAAGGTTCATTCACAATTGAAAAAGGCAATGGATGGCATCGTTGACATATTCAAATTCTCAACGAGTGGACTTGAAATGCCGATGTCCACATCCACCCCTGTCCACATCCACCCCTTCCTCCCCTACTCTTACAGCTAACCTGGCCACTTAAGTTTGTATTACACGCATACTGTTTCAGCTAACCTGGCCCATCAGCTTGTAGGCAAATGTCACTTTGACAGCAAGGTTTCCAATCTTGGTATAAGTGATCACTGGTCAAAACACCATGCGTCCTAAGAACAATTGAAGTTGAAAAAAAAGGAAGCACATCTTGATTCAATCAAATTTCGCTTGGCGCCCCTGAGATTAACTATTCAAATTGCAGACCAGCCCTGTTATAATGCATTTGTGTTTGTGAAAATCGCACTACCTACTTTAAAAAATGCTTCACATCTCTTTCGTAAGACCACTTCCTGTACTTCTTATGTGGCTTTTCTTACACCCAAGAAGAATTGCTACTAAAATCTTTTTGGCGTGTAAGAAATGTGCAAAAACGAATCAATCCCTTTTTTGAATGTCTGAGTTGTCTGGTCAGCTGTTAAATCGTTTTGTACATGATAATTACAACAATAGAAAACTCAAAACTAATATATGTGTAAAACCCGTGTACAAGTATGTGTAAATCCGTCTCCAAAAAGAGATTCAAGAGAAATCAATCCTTCGAGGAAAAAATTCAATTTCTTTGTGAAAGAAATGCGTTTAAGGGAAAAAAAATTGCCACTTTTACGTCACGGATCAATTCCTGGGTTGTAAGAAAAGCCACATTATTCAAAGATTGTTCCACACACAAAGCTGGTAGTCCATGTTTATTACCTTAGTCCATATATGGGCTTTGTATACACAAATATATGGGTGAGGTCCAGCCATTGAATAAGAAGTACAGGAAGGGGTCTTATGAAAAAGAAGTGAAGCATTTTTCTAAGTAGTGCGAGTTTCACAAACACAAACGCATTACAACAGGGTTGGTCTGCAGTTGAATGGTTAATCGCAGGGGCGCCAAGCGAAATATGATTGAATCAAGATAATATCGATTGTGCATCAATTTTATTTTTCAATTTCAATTCTTTTTTGGACCACATGGTGTTTTAACGTTCAAGGTGTACATGCACGATTATTATTATTATTTTTTTTATTTTTCGTTACATTTTCTTCATTTTTCATCCTTAATTTATCATATTTATTGTCCTTTTTCGAGTCTTATTCGAAAGCGCATTCTATGAACAAACTGATCAAGTGTTAAAAAGCACAAGAAATTGTGTAGCGCCTTACGATCACCAACAAAAATAAATGCGCCCCTGAACTCGAGTTTTTGTTTTTTTGACAGATGAAAATACAAAACAACATTTGACCAATTACAGCTCAGCAAAATGACAGCACATGCCCAGTTTGACAGATGAGTGCCCCGTATTTTGACAGATGAATGCCCCCTATTTAACACCATCAGAAATTTTTGTTGCTTCACTCACGTACACTGTGCGTGTAGCTTACACCGCTTCCTGTACTTCTTATTCAATGGGTCCAGCGGAAAGTTGAGAAAGTATTTGTGAAAACACCAATAATTTAACAACCCTGACCTGCTTGCAGGTAAATTTCTTTTGACAGCTTAGTTTCCTATCTCTTTTTATCTCTGATCAAACTGCTCCTGTCTTTCACGACATCAGATTTGATGAACGGGGAATACCAGGTTTAATTTTTCATTGCTTGCTGTGATGCTTGTTCAAAAATTCCAAACCATTGGGCGCGTTCAGTTTGGTTTTGGATAGCCTATTTTAGATAGCCTATCCAACTCGTTTTTCATGAACGAGTTCGATAGCTAAATTTGGATAGTCCCCTATTACACGTTGACTCACGACTCACGACTCACTTTCGAATTCCCTTTTTAATTTGTATTCGGTGAGGCAAGCGCTATTACACGTTGACTCGTGCCCCATGCCTCAAATTCGACAATTATTGTTTGTTTTGTTTTGAATGCTCCTTCTTCTGCTCATATGGAGTTACAAACTTTTCTGGTTTTCAAACAAATCCGATGTTGTTTATCCCAGCAACAAGAAAATCGAATGAAAAAGAACAGCATAAAACGAATATGAGAAAAATGAAACGTCAAAGTGAGTCTACTAAAAATTTGCCCGAGACTCACCGGAAATTTTTTTTTGCATCTCATTTTCTCACATCTGCTTTCTTTTTCGCACTCATGTGAGTCGTGAGTCGTGAGGCATCGTGTAATAGCAGACATAGCTGTGAAAACACGTGTATAAAAATCAGCTGTTTACGAATTTCAATGGCTGTTCTGTCAGATAGGCACCTATACCAGAAATTGTTGGATAGCTTTGGGTTAGTTTGGTTTGAGCCTCTGCTATTTTGTTTTACATGGAAAACAAAAACAAAAAGCTATCCGGATAGCCTATCCAAGTCAAAGTGAACGCGCCCATTAAAAGAGTGTTCATGTTCATGTTAATTATTGTACCTCCTTGTGCTTGTGCTTGTAGTTCGCTCATTTAATTTTTTTTATTTCAAAATATCGAATCAAGAAAATAAAGAGAAGAAAAAAATTATCCCAAAAGTGCAGTGCATTCATAGAACAGAAATACATTTTTGCTGAGAATTGAAAAATTAACGTTCGAGTTGCATTTATGTAAGTTCCATACATTTCTGGCCATTGCTTATTTCTTCTCATTTAGTGTTTTTGTTTAGAATGGAATCAATAGAATCATCGACGAAAAATATTTCCCCCATCACTGAAACAAAGACAATCTGCCTGTCCGATAACATTGCTAGAGTTATCTTCGAACAAATCTCGGTCTTCTACAGAGAAAATGAATTCTTTGACACCGTCATCATGGCTGGGAACAAAGGCGATAAGGACCACGTAGGAATTTCAGCGCACCGAATGGTCCTTAGTGCATTGAGTCAATATTTCCGTGAAGCATACCAAAATGCTCAGACGGTCTTGGTGAAAAACGTTTTGGAGTTTCCACAAATCGATCCTCAAGTACTGAAATCGATAGTCGATTTTATGTATTCAGGAACAATTGAATTGAATGTCGATACAGTCGAAGGAATCTTGTCTGCCGCGATTTTTCTTAAGATCAAAATACTAATCGAATGTTGCTGTGAGTTCATTGAAAGCAACATTAATCCTAGCAACTGTCTATTGTTTTTTCGAGTATCGCGTCCATGGCCAGAGGAGCTAAGCTTGAGCGGCTTAAAAGAAAAGTGTATGGAGTTCATTTATTTGAACTTTGATGAGTTGTCGAAAGAAGACGCATTTCTAATGCTGACCGAAAGGGAAATCAAAGACTTGCTTTCCTACGAAAGTCGGCACAGTGATATTGAAGAAGCAGTGTTCATGTCTATTCTTGCATGGACTAATTATGATAAATCAAATCGGGAACATTTGACTGTGGAACTATTAGAAATGATTCACTATCCGTTTCTCTCCATAAAATTCATAGCCGAGAACATGTCAGTTTGCAAAAGTCCAGAAAGCATTGAACTTTTTTCGAAATGGTTTAAATATCATGCATCGCTAGTAACTCGAACAACCGATCAGAAACATCTCGAGGTCTCAACGAAAAACCAATTGAAATGCCCAGAATTGGATCCTCAAACCCAAAAATTGTTAAATGATTTCATGAGCTCTGGCTCTGGTGCAATTGAGTTGAACATCGAAAACGTTGAAGGAATCTTACGTGCTGCAGTTTTTCGAGAACGCAAACACTTGATTGAAGTTTGTTGTGATTTCGTTCAAGGAAACATTAGCTTTGTTCAGCGAGAAAAAAGACAGCACAGTACAGCACAGCACAGTACAGCACAGCTGCATGAGAAATGTCAGAACAGTTTGGAACAGTTTAGAACACAAAATGTGTTCTACCTAAAAAGATGGAACAGAAAATCCTGTCCTAAACTGTTCCAAACTGTTCTAGACAGACTCAATGAACACCAAAGCAGAACAGTTTGGAACAGCAAATGTGTCAATGAACACCAAAAAGCTGTACTTTTCTGTTCCAAACTGTGCCAAAGTGTGCAGAACAGTGTCGCTGAACATACCTATTAATACGAGCAACTACATGTCCTGGTTTCGAGTGTCAACAGAGCTTAGTCTATCACAAATTAAGGAAAAGTCCATGGATGTCATTTACACGAACTTCGAGCAAATGTCGAAGGATGAAGAATTTTTAATGTTGACTGAGAAGGAAATTAAGAGCTTGCTGTCTTACGAAAATCCATACACAGACTTTGAGGAAGAAGTTTTCAAGGCTATTTTTGCGTGGGTCAACTATAATAAACCAAATCGAGAACATTTGACTGGAGATCTGTTGAAAATGATTCGTTTTCAATACCTCTCTACCGAATTCAAAGTTGTTAACAATTCACTCATCACCGATTGGCGCGAATATAAGTCATCACCAGCAACAGCCGATCAGGAAGATATGTTTTTCAAGTCAAGGTTTGGAGCTTTATTGTTTGTGGATATCGAGGAATCAAATACGATAGCAATTCATATGTATGACGGCAAGACAGATGCATGGGATAAAAAGATTCAAATTCCTTTCAAAAAAAATATACGTTACTTCTCGACACTTGTGATCAATAATAAATTATTTGTAGTTGGAGGTAGGGGCGAGGATGATCAAGTAAGGGATGATATTGAGTGTTTTGACTTGTACACTCTCAAATGGATTTCCAGATCTCATATGCATAAAAAGCGAGAAGATTGTCAACTGTCCGAGTTAGATGGACAATTGTGTATTTACGGTGGCTATTTTGACCGTGGTACCATGTTTATGAACGAAATTGAATTGTACAATCCTACAACTGGTGAAATAATTAAATTATATCCACCATACTGTAGTAGATTTAACAAAATGTCTACTTGTAGAGGAGTATTATATCTTATTCATCTATCCGAAGGAGTCTTGCAATTATTTGATTCCTGCACTCAAAACTGGACTCAGATACGAATTCCAGGACAATCAGTAGATAACTTATTTGTGGCCTTTGCTGCCGATGGAAAATATCTTTATTTTCCTGATGGATATTCAGACAAAGGTGTTAAACGCTACGATTTAGAAAAAAAATCATGGAGCGGTGATTTTAAAGAGAAGAAAGTTGGTTCCATAGAAACGATGATGTTAAACAGTAAAATTGTAATTTCTAGATACCATACTGGTAGTAATACGATTATACTGGAAGAGTACGATCCAAATACCAACACATGGAGAAAATTTAAGGATCTTTTAAGAATAAAATCCTATATGTTCAAGTCTTGTAGTTTAGGTTTTTACACTGCTTGACCACTTAAACGTTTAATTTTTGTTTTAAAAATTATAAAATTTTATTCCAAACATTGTTGAATTCGTATGCAAAATCTGTAAAAAGTGTTTTCAATAAATTGGTTTCATTTCATTGCTCAAATTGAATTTGAACTTGTTTGAATTGTTAAGCCCATGAGTGGAACATTTGCGATAATAGGTGCGCAATTGAGAACCAAGTTCAGTGAGCTTGTTTTTAAGGGGGTGAATTTTCCAGTTCCAAAAACTAATTACATCTTTCAATTCAGCACTGTTAATGAGGTTAATGGACGTTGCGGATGAATGCAGTAATTTTTCAAAATTGCTCCTGTTTAGATCAAAAAAAGCATCACATAAATCGAGGTAGATACAATGGAACTAACTACACTTCCGCAGCCCTCTCATAGCCCCCAAATAAATATCTAAATGTGGCTTTTCTTACAACCAAGAAGAATTGCTACTAAAATCAATGTTTTCTGGCGTGTAAGAAATGTGCAAAAACGAATCAATCCTTTTTTTGAATGTCTGTGTTGTCTGGTCAGCTTTTAAATCGTTTTGTGCATAATAATTACAACAATAGAAAACTCAAATGTCAAACTCGTAGTATATGTGTAAAATCCGTGTATAAGTATGTGTAAATCCGTCTCCAAAAAGAGATTTGAGAGAATTCAATCCTTCGAGCAAAAAATTCGATTTCTTTGTGAAAGAAATGCGTTTAAGGGAAAAAAATCGCCACTTACGTCACGGATCGATTCTTGGGTTGTAAGAAAAGCCACATAAGGGTAAGGTTCTCTATTAGGTCCAAATCATCCCCACTCCTCGAAATTTTGTGATTCACCCAAAAAGTAAACGAACGCTTCACACCAAAAATCTGCCGAATGCACAAAATTATGTCAAACGTCAACAAAATTCAATGTACTTCTTATGGTTTGACAGAACTTACACAAACTGCCACAAGAAATTTTTGTGGCTAAATTCGGCAGATAGGGGAAATATTTTTCTCCTTCAAAAGTGACAGATTTTTATTTAATGGCGTTTTCAATTGGCAATCCGGAATTGTTCCTCGATTCGGAATCCCAATTGAACAGTTTTTTCTTATTCCAAAGAATCTGAAGTTTGGTGAGAACGTATTGGTTGAGTATTACATGTGTGTATTCGCGGCAAATTTCATTTTGTTTTTGTGCTGCAAACATTTATGAATGTGTGAGTGATTCTGCTTCTGATTCTGTTTTTAAAACCAGAAGGGAAATTGGGCCCATTCACTAACGTAGTCACTACGTAGTCAACTCATTCTGATTGGCTAGATACAACTAAGAAATGAGTTGAGATTTCCCCTCCGACGTAGTCTAAAAATTTTAACTTCAAAGCTAGTTGACAGATTTTGACATTTCATAATCAGCTGTTGAATAAGAAACAAAAATTCAATTTTCAATTTAAACAAAATTTAAAAGGAAATCAATCGTACAATTCGACAATATTAATTATCTGATAGGGTCTGAAGACGAAATTTATGTAATCAGATCTTATCAGGTAGTGTTTTTTCATAGTACAATAAGGCCGTGTGCGAATTCAGTTAAAAATGGGTTAAAAATTGACGTTTGGTTAAATTTTGACACTTCGCATAATATGACTAGCTGCTGAGCAGGTTAAAAAATGACAGTAGTGGTTAAAAATTCATCCATTTTTAATTTTTAACCACAATTCATCCAATTCGCACACGGCCTAAGCAAAACAAGACAACACTTTTGATTAAAGTTCTCTAACCTCAAATCACAAATTCACAAACGTTTCTTACTTTACTGCATATGTTCATAGTCCAGGCATTATAAACATTTAAAAAAACAATCTGGGAAAAATTTTCCTAGCTAGCTGAATTTTTGTATAAACTTTTATTACGGTGTTGTCATGAAGATGTTAAAAATTGACGTCGATATCGTGCCAACTAAAAAAGTTATAAGGGTCAAAAAGTCACGAAATTCATTTTTTCGCAAATATCTCGTGACCTATGTGCACATAAAAATTGGTCGTGAAATCATCTACAACGCTGACCGTAATAAAGGTGTATACAAAAATACATCTCATTAGGAATTATCCGGCAGATAAAACCTAGATAAAACCTTAAGTTCCTGAACTATCATTATTTGACAGTATGGTTTCGACTAGCTTTGTAGTGCAATTTTGCATTCACATAGCTAGTTGAAAATCGACTACGTAGTGACTAGGTTAGTGAATGCGCCCATTCTCTTCTTTTCAGAATCAGAACTGTCACTTTTGCCCAATTGAACGCATTCAGAATGCTTTTTTTCACTTCCAGATTGCCAATTGAAAACGACATAAGTGGCAGTAAACGAACGAAAAAGTGGGAGAATATGGCAGTTTTGGGCAGTTTTATGTTGTAAACGAACGGACCTATTGATTTATATTGAATTTGAATTTTGTCTAAAAATTTACAAAAACATGAAATTAGAATTGGTGAATTGTGCAAGCAAAAAAGAAGGGAAATTGGCCTTTGCCATAACTTGTGCGACTTCGATCTCATTATCAAACGCGAAACGAAAGTAAGCCACAGCTGCGAAAGCCTTTTCAGATGCGTCAACGAAAACCACAAGGCTAACTTTCGAAGTGTCAGGATTTTTCGAAACGTACCAACGCCGATGAAATCTACCTAAGATTGTCTGAGATGAGAAGGTAACGGCTCATCTCAATCATCACCTTCTCTCCAAACGTCCTGGAGAATGATGCGTCCTCGGATAATGCCCAGGGGATCGAAAATCTTCATAAAAGTTTTAAGCAAGTGATTTGTTTAGTAATCACCTCGTTCTCGGAAATAATTACCTCCATAAATTCACTTTTTGCCAGCTTGTATGAAAAATGATCCGAAGTAGGGTACCAAAACATACCTAGAACCTTAGAAAATAAACCATCAGATTCGTTAGGATCAACAATAACTGAACAGTTAGCGATGTCGGCACCATAGAGAACCTATATATCTAGAGTCGCAACTCGTTCTCTTTTTTAAAAAATCACTGTCCAAAAATTTTGTGGTGAGTACTCTCATTTTTCGTGTCCGTGTGAATCTGTGAAAGAGGTGAAAAAAATCAATATGGCGTCTGTGCTCAGTTTTTTGTATTGTTGTGTTGTTGTGAAAAGTGACAGATTTAGAAATAAAAACAAAAAACGACAAGAAACTTGTTCGCCTTGAGTAGGATTTGATTGAACAAACAGCAGGAAATAAGGTATCACGGACTTGAAACGCATGCTAGCCGAAGCTAGTGATCAATACGGCGAGCTCGAGACTACCCTGAAATCGATCAATCTCAAACACGAAGAAGAACTCGAAGAGAAGAACAAAACCATTGAATCATTGAAAGCCGAAATTCTACACGCCAATGACTTGCTGAAGAAAGTCCAATCAGAGAACATGGAAAATGCAACTAAAAATTTGGATCCATCTGCTGCTGTGGTAAGTCGCCTCATCAAATCCGATATGACTCCCACTGAATTCTATTCACTGTATGTCAAGGCAACCGAAGATTGTGAATTGCAAAAACGAGAGAACAATCGTTTGAATTTGCAAATGAAGACAATCTTCCATGAGCTCGAGGAGAGAGCACCACAAATTAAAAAGCAAGAAATCGAGTATGAGAAGTTGATTGAGGCCAATAATATCTTGGCAGCTAAATTGGATGAAATGATTGTGAGACGCACCGACAATCAGCAGGAGATGGAAGAAGCTCAGACCAAAATCAGTCACCTGGAACGCGAGAATAAAAAAATTAAACATTCCCAGAGCGATTAGAGTCGTCAAGCTTGCTATTTGCTCAAGGAAATCGAACAGGTATGTCTCGCGAGAATCTTCAATTTCCATTCTTATTTCTTTTCCTTGCAGAACCGATGTGGCTATACTTCAGAGAATCAGCAACAACTAAGCAACAATCTGTCAACCGATGAAGTTATATCCAAGAAACTGGTAACATTCTCCAACATTACCGAGCTCCACGAAAACAATCAGAAACAACTTCTGCTGGTTCGTGATCTGAGTGACAAACTCGAAGAAATCGAGAATCTCAAACAGCTTATAAGCGAACAGTTGTACAAGGAGAAAATCGAGAACTACGCCAAGAAAATGCAGAGCATGCAAGAGTCCCTGCAGAATCAAACGAAAATGCTCAACACTTGCATGGCCAAATGTGAACGCTACAAGCGTTTGTATTTCGAGGCATTCACCAAGAACGCCAACAGCACGTCCAGGTCGCGTTTTGACGAAGGCATTGATGAGAGCATGGAAATGGACGGAGCTGACAATGCATCGACCCAAAACTGCATCAGCAAAAAGGAGGCATCAGAGAAGGACAAACGCATTGCTGAACTTGAGGCCAAATTAGCTGATGCCACAAAGCAGGCAACATCGTTTAAGGAACAATACGAATACTACAGCCAGGAGAAGAAGAACCACGAAAAGATCCTATATGACCAATTCGATTCGATGCGCACTGAAGTTTGTGAATTGACCGCAACCAACTGCAAACTCATGTCAACTATTGAATACAACAAAGATCAGCTGAAGATACAACAGAAAAACATCAGCACATACAAGCAACAAATTGCCGCCCTGGAAGATCGCAACAAGAACTACGAGAACACCAACATCAAGCACGAGTAAACAACTCTGTACTTAAAGGATGAAATAATGAAAGCCCAGATGAGCCTATCGGCTGCCGAGTCCGAGGTCAATCATTTGCGACAGGAAACACGTCTGCTCAAGGACGCGGTATCGCGAATGCAATCCGAGAAGGAGGGCTACCATCGTAAGAGACAGAATCAGCATTTGCTGCTGAACAACTTGGAAATGATCAAGGCCAGTTCCGAGCGATCCGAAATGGAAGGCAAGGCTCGTTTAGAAGCCCGATTGGATAAGCCTCAGCGAGAATTGTCGGCACAACGTTGCCGCTATCAGGAGGAACAAGATCGATTCAGAGAACTTGCGGCCGACATGAAACGTCAAACCGAAACCGCCCGAGAGCGAATGGAAAAGGAGAGTCGCGTCGCCGAACAACTTCGCCAAGAAATGCTCTCACTACGCAATGAATTGAGCACAAAATCACTGCTAGTCGATGACCTCAGCAAGAAACTCCAAGAAAGTCTTGCTCCATCCAAAGACGATAATCCAATTGCGCCGTTGCCAACAAGCAAATACGTGAATTGACCATGAAGAACGGCGAATACCAAGTTGAGATTCAATTTTTGACCAATGAATTGGCCAAGACCAAAGAACATGCCGATCAATATTTCAAAATGTCTAAGAGTGCTGAAAAAGAAGTCAAGAATCTGGATCAATTGCATAAGAATTACGTTGCCAGCTGAGGCTGAGATTAAGGCTCTGAAAGAGCTGGAAATTGATTTGAGGTCACGAATTGAAGAGCTCGAGACCGATATTCAGTTACAGGCTGTAACAGAGGCACAGAACAGTGGAAGTATGCGGCCAGTTGCAGAAAACTCAAGTCGAATTGAAGGAGACACTGCAGAAGTTGAACGAATGCAATCGTGAGTTGAGAGCTGTTTGATCGGAGTACAATACTCTGTCGGAATCGTTGAATTCGGTGGAGCAGAAGTATGCCAATGAAATGGTATTGCATTCGGCTGACATTCAGGAGCTTTCTAAGGTGAAAGCTGAACTGGTGAAGATCCGCGAACAAATTTCCAGTCTCCAAGAAGGACGTGACGCTGCGGTCAACGAATTGAATGAGAACAAAAAAACTGGACGAAACCAAGCGTCTTCTCCAACAAGAACGTGACGAACTTGAAAGCCGACTATCCGATCTAGATTCCCAGAACACCTCTCTGCACAATCAGATTCAAGTGCTGACATCAAAACTCTCAATGATGAGCAACTCAACTCTATCCGTCTGCTGCCACCAACGAATCCCTCAACGAGTCATCTGAAATCCGAAAAGGATATTCTCAGACAAGTGAACGACAAACTCAACCAAATCAAAACCGAAAAGGCCAAAATGGAAGTGGAAATAGCAAACCTCGGTCGTCAACTGCAAACAGTCACCGAAGAAAAGAAGAAACTCACCGACGGTTTCAATACACTCAAGCAGCAGAATACGTGTCTGACTCAGGAAGTCATGGAACTGAAGAACCAACTCCTTCAGAAGGAGGAGAATATTCAAAAAATTGCCGAAGATCTGGAATCGAAGGACGCACAGCTTGTGGACTCGAAGAACAAGGAAATCCAAATCAGGCCACCAGACGACTCAGAGGCTATCCAAGAGGAGGCCGACCAACACCAATTGTTTGGCAAGGTTAAGCGACAGCTCGAAATTCAAGAGAGTAAGTTCCATCATGTTTTTTTTTTTTTTAACTTGCTAACATACTTCTTTTCAAAGGTCTCTATCGTTCGAAAAAGGACAAAGTACACGCTTTGAGAGCTAAAACTGCTCGCTTCTTGCTGTTATGCGAACAGAAGTCTCACGTCAGTAAAACCAGAAGTTCGATGCTACGCATGAACGATACTCCTCCGTTGCAGGGTCCTTCCAATCCGATGATTGGCCTTGGATATTTGGTATAGGATATTGCCCATTATCCACTAAAATCTCAAAATTTAAAAAAATTGTTAAAACACATTTACATTGTTCAATGCACACTTTATTCAATTTATGTTTTCTTAAATGATAATTTATTAATTCATCTACTTCAACTAAAATAAATAAACTTAATAAATAAATAAATCAACTGCTGGGCGCTACACTTTTTTTGGATTCACCGGGTCAAGTTGATTTCTCATCTGAAGTAACAGCTGCTCTCCGTGTCACCGATGGAGCTTTGGTTATCGTCGATTGTGTTTCCGGAGTATGTGTCCAAACCGAATTTTTTTTCAGGCTATTGCCGAACGTATTGCGGAGTCTCGTTGTCTCTCAAAGGAGCCAAGAGTTATCGCAAGAATTTGGTTACTAGCTATAATGGAGCCATTAAATTCCAATGCTTTGAAAAAATCTCAATCAAAAATAATGTTTATAAGAAATAGTGCTAGTCGATTACAAAGAATAAAAGAAAACATTTTATCAGCATTTCCACACCACCCAAGGGGTATGCTTTAAGGCGCGTTAACCGATTTTTTGGTAAGGTGTTCGGTTTCCCCAGTAGGCCTATTGCACCAAGCTTTAAAAGAAAGTAAATCAATTATATCGCTTTTTTCTGCAACAACGTCATAAATCAAAATGTGCAAGTTTAAGAAATTTTCATATTTTTATGGAAACACTAACTTCGATAATTATTATTAAAGGAAAAGGTTGGGTACACAACTTAATTTTGTTTTTTCTTGATTTTGACTTTTGACGTTATTGTAGCAAATTAGCGATACTTAAATATAGGTATTTATAAAAAATTATATCTAATAAATAAAATAACAAGCATAAATAAATTTACAAAAAGAAAAAGAATTAGAGATGCATAATTGCTAGGATTTTGTTTCTGAAATTCGGGTCTGTAGATCTTCTTTTTAGTATTCTAATTAGGAAATGAATTCTAACTCTAATAAAATATTTTAATAAAATATCGGTGTCTAAATTTGGACAGCAAAAATATGTATTTTCAAATTGCATAGTTTGGAATAAATACTCTGCAATTCCATGGACATGAGACAACTTCGAAAAATTGTCTACAAACATATTGTCTAGGTGTCTTATAAACTCTAGGAAATGGGAAGGTGGAGCAACGAGGTTTCGGTTGCTAAATTGTTTCATAACTGAAAAATACAAGTTGTCGGACTGAACGGACTCGGACAATAAAGGTAGTCTGTTAAGGCAATTGTGTTTTTGATAGCATCTCCGAAACAGCCAACCACAAACATAAGCGAAGCTGTTTTCATTTATGAATTCATCTCCACTTATGTCGTTAGTAAGCACCATCATAGAAATACTATCATTATCGACTTCTCGCTCATAACGCAACCAATCTGTATTGTGCCTCAAGTTTTTATCTGATGAAAAAAACTGAACTATACTCCTATCTTCGTCAACACTGCAATTCCCTCCTCTAACAATTTTAAGGTATTGAATGCCCCAGATCTTCTGAAAAGCAGTTTGAAAATTTTGGCAGGTTGGTCGCGTATTATTGCCATTAGCACTGCGTATTTTTCCGAAGAAATTTTCGAGGCAGTCCTGGTTAAGGTGACGGGTGAGTATATACTCAAAGCCTAGTGGCTGTAAATGTTCCCAGAGAGAACGCAGGGACTTAATATTTAAAATCCAGCCCTTAATAAAGGAAAACTTGCTGGTTACATCTTTTTCGTCGGGGTCTTTGCTTATGATGCGAATGGAGTTGAGAACAGATTCAGCGTATGCCAAAAACTGATCTTGTTTTTCAGAACCTATGAAACCTACCTGCTTTTCCTGCTGCGCTGTCTTTCTAGATGAATTGAAGATGTCAAAAAGATCTCCAAAGAATAGGATTAGGTTCGACGTGTTAAGCATTGTTCCTGTTCCATGCTTATTCTTCAAAAGAGTCTTGAAGGCTGCATAAACAGTATTACTAAAAACTTGCGATGCAAGGCGAACTTTCATTTTTTGAAAATTGTTCGGCTGTAAATGGTCAAGGGTCAATTTAGGACACATTTGAAATTCATTTGCACAGTCTAAATCATACAAAAAACGAAATAAAATTCCTAAGAGTGGTTTCAGAAGGAAGGTCCAACAAGGGCTTCAAAAATCTGTGAGCCACAGGAGATATAAAAAGAATGGAAAGTGCCAACATTTTCATTTCTGTACTATATCTACGTCCCTGAGGAGGCCTATCCAAATTATCTAAGCTATTCTTAACAATTGTCCTAATATCAGTTGGCAACTTTTCGGAATCTAAACGAACTGATTCTAACTTATGTTCTAAGACTGCTATCTGATTTTTTAGAAACAAAATCTCCCTATCTCTATCTTGCCTATCTTTATTATTTTCTTTTTGCATCCTAATTATTTTTCTTTTTAATTCTAAGTTTTCCTTTTTTAACCTTACCTGTTTAGCTGCGCTCGTGTTCAACGAAGAACGAGTCTGTGTTGAACGTTCTTCAGTTGTGAAAATCATGGTATCATATGCCATGTCTTCCACAACCACAGCCGAATCTTCCAAAGGATGAATTGAAACAGATTGATTATGGTTGGCAACAGAATCTGGCACAGCCCAACTTGGAAGACGTTTTTTGAGCCCAATAACATTTGCAAAATGCTTATTGCAAACTCTATGAAGCTTATGCATTAAATAAAACCCTCAGTTAAAAACTTTATTTTTTATTCATTGTTTTATTTACCTCCTATCATCCTGTGGACATCTATGCAAGACTTTGAAGTCCACGCATTTAAGGACACATCCTAGTGATGATTTGGGAGTACTGCTACATGTTGGATGCAATTCTCTTACATCATATTGAATGTTCCATTTTTTGGATACTGAAAAAACAGAGTGAAATTTTAACAGCTTCAACGCAATGCTGAATGGTCTTACAAATAGGATCGTTTTCCTTGTTCATCATATTAATAGAGCTGTGAAAAAAAAAAATATAAAAAAGTGAATGGAATGCTTTTCGGTAGCAGCTTTTTTTTATTTTTTGTCCAAATTGAAAATGGTTTTCGATTCTGCTTAGAGGGCCTCAATTTGAATTGACACCCGTTTAAATTGCTCAAATCGAGCAAGAAGTATTGAAATGGCACCCTGATTTATCGGGCAGTTTCAAGAAAATCTTTTGATTCGAAGAGAATCAATTAATGAAATGCTTTTGGGTATTTGAATGGTAATTGAATGGCTGGGCGATTATTATCCAGGATCATATTGTCAGGCTCTAGTTTCGTTTTCGACACGAATTCCCGGTGACCCGGATTCGAGATATATCAATTTGTGTGTGGCAATATACAACATCAACATCATTCTTGAAAAAGATTGTGCAAAGCTCCAACGTCAACACCAGAGGCACAATCTTTCAAAAGTCCGTCCAGCTAATAGGATACGCAGACAACATTAACATAATTTGAAGAACACAGCGTGTCAGTAGAGCGTTTGTGAGTCTTGAGACGAAGGCAAGGAAGATAGGTCTAGCGGTTAGCTAGGACCAAGACCAAGTTAATGCTGTCAACAAGAAAGGACTACCAACATCGACGTCTTGGAGCAAACTTCAACATAGACAGATTTAACTTGGAGGTAGTTAAGGACTTTGTCTACCTGGATCCGCTATCAACTCAGACAACAACACCAGCGTTGGAATCAAAAGAAGAATCACTCTTTGGACTTAGAAGGCAATTGAGTAGTAAAGTCCTCTCCCGAGCAACTAAAGTGACACTCTACAAGAACCTTATCATCCTCATGTATGGTGCAGAGACATGGACCATGACAACAGCTGATGAAAACGCTTTGGGCTGCTTTGAGAGAAAAATTCTTCGAGTGATTTTTGGTCCTGTCTGCATTAATGGAGAATGGAGACGAAGATTCAACCAAGAACTTTACGAGCTGTACAGCGACACTGACGTAGCCAGAAAAGTTAAGGTCCAACGACTTATATGGTTGGGTCATGTTGATGGAATGGAAAATAATGCTCCGGCTCATATTTGCATTCGTACAACACGAAAACTCTAAAAGTAGTTGGTTGAAACACAACGATGCCGGTTAAGTATCAGGAAGTGTCAAATGAATTCGAGGATGATAGGTAGGTAGGAATGACTGTACAGGACAGAACGCTGTCCAAGGAACATAATTAGCGTTTAATTGCGCCGTTTTGATACCATCAAATGGAGTTACGTGAAAATAAATAATTCGTAAAAATATAATATACACTGTAAAGCGCATAAAAGAGGTTTGGATTATTTCAATCCAATTCGTTTTTTACAACTTCGACAAAAGTCGTTGGACGAATTTGGAGGTTCAAGACAGTTGCCCGACAGGACAATGTTATGTACAAATGGCAACAATCCTACCAATGTCTGACCTAGGCCTTGAAATGGTACAGTAAGTGAGGTTTTTCCAAGTGGAAAGTTAATTTGAATGTCTGTTTTCATGACTCCTAAAGGCATCCTCCCCTCCTCAGCTAAGGACATTTGAAGGTTTAATCCTGGCCTGGCCAGGCTAAAGATTATATTCTTTAATAATTTTAGATTTGGGCAGCCTCAATAGCTGCTGGGCTGTTATGTCAAAACTCGTTTTAGAAACCTAATCGCTAGGAAAACAGCTTGAAATACGCTGCTTCTGTCGTGCAGTCTAAAGGACTTTTTAATAAATACCTTGTTGTTCAGAGAAGACACCAGCCCCAACACCGACTTGCATGACCCAAAGACTGTAATCCACATACAATGATTCCTTAAGCATTTATGCGCTAAAGGATACTATGAAGGTCAATGGAATGACTCATGAATGAATGAACTCAGACAACAACACCAGCGCTGAAATCAAACGAAGAATCACTCTTCCCAATCGCTCGTTCTTTGGACATAGAAGGCAAATGAGTAGTAATGTCCTCTCCCGAGCAACCCGGAAGGACGTCGCAGAAGAGGAAGACCGCGACTCAGGTGGAGCACACAGGTGGTGGAGGACCTGAACCAATTTGGCGTGCGTGACTGGAGACAGTTAGCTAGGGACCGAGCTGGCTGGAGATGTTTGTTGGGCGAGGCCTTGGTCCGAGCTGGCTGGAGATGTTTGTTGGGCGAGGCCTTGGTCCGACCTGGACTGTAGCGCCACCATAAGTAAGTAAGTAATATACGAGTGCGAAAGCACCGGAGGAAGTGAATGGGATCTCGAAGACACCATTCATCTGCGCAATGTTCATTTACCATGCATTAACACCGATCACCGTCTCGATTTGGGTAACCTACGCGATAGCCGATATATAAAAAAAGAAACAACTACTCAATCTGGTCATTCAGACGTTCACCTACGAAGACAACAGATCGCCAAGAAGTGGAAAGATAACACCTGAGTTGGGAGTGAAGCAAGCATACCCCAGGTATTAGAATTTCAGTACACTTCAATCAATGCGAAAGAGTATTACAGAAAATGGAAGTACAAAGCATCTGTTCTAATTGGATTGGATTGGTTTCCAATGAGGATGGAACACACGTTCTCACTGTGGCAGTTGGTAGTAAGATTCCGGTGTCCAGTGACTTGGCTCAGGCTGGAGCAGATGCACCAATTCCACGACATGCCCATAATCGTCATTGCCTGATTATGGAATTGCCTGTCCGTTCTTGCCGCAATACCATCCTAGATCCTACACAGGTTACCTTATGACTTTAGTAGTATTTTTTTCTGCAAATTTAACCGCAAATATCTCCTTGGTATTCTAATAAGTTTTAGTTTTTAAATATCTGAAATCTGATTGAATTTTATATTCAAAACAAAATGCGCCAAAATTGATATTATTGAAATTGTCACTTTTGAC
This sequence comes from Sphaerophoria taeniata, assembly GCA_943590905.1. Classification (NCBI taxonomy): domain Eukaryota; kingdom Metazoa; phylum Arthropoda; class Insecta; order Diptera; family Syrphidae; genus Sphaerophoria; species Sphaerophoria taeniata. The sequence goes on from OX016540.1 coordinate 6,135,211, forward strand.
TTTTAATCGATTTTCCTGTCAAAAATACTCACCTCATCGTGGGCAAATTATGAATTACATTTAGGACATGTCCGCACTGTAAGGCTGTGTACAAACTCTGTCAACACATTTTAATGTTTGTTTTTAGTTATTTATCCGCAAATAATACTTAAATTTAATTTGAAAAGCTGCAAAATGTTATGTACTGCACTTTCTATTATTATATATGTGCTAAGAAATTGAATTTCATACAAATATTTTTTCTTTTTACATTTTTGAATTTAACTGAATCTTAATTTTGAATATTGAGCACAGGGCCGGAATCATGTAACGCGATAGTTGATTATCAAAAATTATTTATCGTTTTTGATTATCAACTTTTGTTTGGTCTATGTAAGCTGATCAAAGAAAAACTTTGATTTGTTGGCATTACTGTTTTTGACGAAAAAATTTTTGTTTGTTTTGACATTTGTCTTAACCCCAATTCAGACTGGGATTGAAATATTTTCTAAGGTTCAGGACACACTGTTCACTAATAAAAGTACACAAAGTCCAATAATAATATTAGGGGTATTCACGATTCGGTGCAAATGGTCTTGTATCGTTGCAAAAGTATAAAAGTGTAACATTTTCATGCACTAAGACAACAAAATACAATTTACTACAATTTTGTTACTTTTTTGCACTTTTGCTACACCCTAACCTTGCTACAGAAAAATACAATGGTGTAAAATTTGTCTGGTGTAGTTAACATTTCTAAGTTCCACGCAGAAAATTTGATTAAAAAATCCCTTTTAACGCAATTCATACAGCAAATGGCTAAATTTGATCCCATTTTTAACCAAACGTCAAATTTTAACCAAACGTCAAGTTTTAATACACATCATTTTAACGCAATTCACACACGGCCTTACAGACAAAAATAAAATCTTGCAATCTCACACCTTTTTGTTGCACCGGATCGTAAATACCCCTATTCATTTTGTTTTTTATTTGATTTGTTTTTGCTTCAAACTTGTCAGATATTGTTTAAATATATATTATAAGCATATACAATGTCAATATTTTGTTTGATTTTTTATTAAAACGACATAAATATTCGAAAACGACACCTAAATAGGTGTCGAATGAAATTATCGCAAATAACTGACTATCAATTTGATAATCAGCTTACATAGAGCAAAAACCTTGATTTTGATTATCAACTATCGCTTATCGCGTTACGTGATTCCAGCCCAGGGTCCATGTTCTTTAACTTGGTCGAAAAGTTTCCCATTCGATTCAAGCTGGAACACAATATTCCAACGTTTCTCTATTTTGGAAAATAAACTGTGTCTATAATTTGATGCGAAAACAGCCTGTGTGAAAATTACAATTTCCAGTTTTCCAGTCACAGTGACAGTTAAAGGGCGATTTTGTTCACTCAAATTTGAATTCAATTTTGTGACTTTCATTTTCAACTTTTGAAAAAATAGAGACAATCCTTGTTTTTCTCTCTCAGCTTCTTCTATTTTTGAAAATTGAATAAATCTAAAGTTGATTAACACAAGAGTTCGAAATTAAAAGTAAAAAACTAACCTTTGGCTGAATAAAAAGAAATTTAAAAGTCCCAAAGTTGACTTCAACCTTGAGTGAACTAAACCGCCCTAAAAAAAACTCAAAATTGATGATTATAAAATTATCCTCAAAACACACAGGCAACAAAAATTTATGCAAACAAGACGGGAAAGTAAAATAATTCTTAAAAAGTTTATTTCCTCCTCAAAAAATAAATAAGGAATTTATAGCTCGAGTGAAAACAATAAACGAGCTTGAATTCAGCTTCAAATTATTATCTCACTTGCTTGAGAGTGGTCGAGTTATTTTGACTGATAAGTCGAATAATTATTTCGACTTCAGAGTTATAGACATAGTTTTACTCACATTTTTCCAGGATTTCAAATAATTTCATTTCATTATATTCCTGATCGAGTGAAAACAAGTTACAGAAACAGTTGAAGGCGAAAAAGAGATTTTCGACCCATTCCGTCGTAGTTTTGTTCTGATTCGTACTGTTTATGCGAAAACTTATTCGATGTGAGAGTTACAGAACATGGACCCAGGTTTTTAAATTTGGGCTCCGGCTTTTCACCTTTTTGAGCCCAGCCCAATGTCCATTAAAATGAGAATGTATTGGTTCGGATTCCCATTTGAAATGCATTCTACACATTCGCACTTTAATGGATATTTTATCAAATTTAATTTTTTAGGTCGAAAGAGAGCAAAATGCCTTGAGTTGCGACTCTAGGTATATCTTCTCTGTGGTCGGCACACGGAAGAAATCGATGTTGTAAGTGCAAAAAAGATATTCGAAAGATCAGAGATCAAAGGTCAAGAAGACTAGTTAGTAAAAAAAACACTTACGATTTTAATTAAATATGAAATTACAGTGGGTCCACCGATTCAGCCTTAACCACTGGTCAGATTGACTTCAAACTTGAAAATTATTTAAAAAAAAAAACCTCCACAATTTTTTTTTTTTTTTAAATCAACAATTTCTTAAGAAATTTTATGATATGAATTTTTTAAAGATAAAATTCCACAAGGTCTAATAACAAGGGATAAACTGCGATGGGCTTTCAACACCTTCGAACCGTATAAATCGGCAGGACCAGTCGGCATTATTCCAGATGAACTCCAAGAAGCCTCAGACATAATAACACTAATCCTTGAGGTATAATAATACTAATACATAATGTAGATTCGCGATTCAATTAAACCAATTTAACAAAAGTTTGTTTTACTTTCGTGTAGCTGTGACAAACAAAATAAATGAAAAAAAAAAAGGAAAAGCAAAGCGCCATTTTCAATTGTCAAAAATGTTACACGATTTTTCCGCTCGGTATGTTGTCGTCGTTAAAAGTGGAATCATCGTGAAGTTGGCCACTGGCAGTCCATGTATAATAAGTCAATGGTAAAACCCGTGTATAAGTATGAGTAAATCCGTCTCCAAAAAGAGATTCAAGAGAAATCAATCCTTCGAGGAAAAAATTCGATTTCTTTGTGAAAGAAATGCGTTTAAGGGAAAAAAATCGCCACTTTACGTCACGGATCGATTCTTGGGTTGTAAGAAAAGCCACATTAGTGAAAACACCAATAATTTTACAACCCTGACCTGCTTGCAGGTAAATTTCTTTTGACAGCTTGGTTTCCTATCTCCTTTTATCTCTGATCAAACTGCTCCTCTCTTTAAAATCAGATCAGATTTGATAACGGGGAATACCAGGTTTATTGTTTCTTGATGCTTGTTCAAAAATTCTTTTCCATTAAAAGAGTGTTCATTGTATTGTTTTACTCCCTTGTACTTGTGCTTGCAGTTTATTTTATTTAATCGCAGCGAGAGAATAAAAAGAAGAAAAAAAATATCCAAGAAGTGCAGTGCATACACAAAACAGAAACACATTTTTGTTAAGAATATAAAGATAAACAACGTTCAAGTAATATTTATGTAAGTTCCATACATTTCTGGCCATTGCTTATTTCTTCTCATTTAGTTGTTTTTTGTTTAGAATGGCATCGGAAGAATCGCCGACGAATACTATTTCCCCAATCACCGAAACTAAGACAATCTGCCTGTCCGATAACATTGCTAGAGTTATCTTCGAACAAATCTCGGTCTTCTACCGAGAAAATGAATTCTTCGACACCGTCATCATGGCTGGGAACAAAGGCGATAAGGACCACTTAAGTATTTCAGCGCACCGAATGGTCCTTAGTGCATTGAGTCAATATTTCCGTGAAGCATACCGAGATGCTCAGACGGTCTTGATGCAAAACGTTTTGGAGTTTCCAGAAATCGATCCTCAAGTAATGAAATCGATAGTCGATTTTATGCATTCAGGAACAATTGAGTTGAATGTCGATACCATCGAAGGAATCTTATCTGCTGCGATTTTTCTTAAGATCAAAATACTGATTGAATGTTGCTGTGAGTTCATTGAAAACAACATTAATCCTAGCAACTGTATGTTCTTTTTTCGAGTATCGCGTCCATGGCCAGAAGAGCGCAGCTTGTGTAGTTTAAAAGAAAAATCCATGGAGTTAATTTATTTGAACTTTGATAAATTGTCGAAGGAAGACGCATTTCTAATGCTGACCGAAAGGGAAATCAAAGACTTGCTTTCTTACGAGAGTCGGCACAGTGATATTGAAGAAGCAGTGTTCATGTCTATTCTTGCATGGATTAATTATGATAAATCAAATCGGGAACATTTGATTGTGGAACTATTGAAAATGATACGCTATCAGTTTCTCACCATAAAATTCATTGCCGAGAACATGGCAGTCTGCAAAACTCCCGAAAGCATTGAACTTATTTCCGTTTGGCTGAAATATCATGTGTCGCCAGAAACTCGAACAACCGATCAGAATCATCTTGAAGTTTCAACGAAAAACCAAGTGCAATGTCCAGAATTCGATCCTCAAACCCAAAAATTGTTAAATGATATCTGGAACTCTGGCTCAATTGAATTGAACATCGAGAACGTTGAAGAAATCTTACGTGCTGCAGTTTTTCGAAAACATAAACACTTGAATCGAGTTTGTTGTGAATTCGTTCAAGAAATCATTAATACGAGCAACTACCTGTCCTGGTTTCGACTGTCGACAGAGCTCAGTCTATCACAAATTAAAGAAAAGACCATGGATGTCATTTATATGAACTTCGAGCAAATGTCGAAGGATGAAGAATTTTTAATGTTGACTGAGAAGGAAATTAAGAGCTTGCTATCTTACGAAAATCCATATACTGACTTTGAGGAAGAAGTTTTCAAGGCTGTTGTTGCGTGGGTCAATTATAATAAAACAAATCGGGAACATTTGACTGGGGATCTGTTGAAAATGATTCGTTTTCAATACCTATCTACCGAATTCAAAGCTGCTAACAATTCGCTCATCACCGATTGGCGCAAATATAATTTATCACCAGAAACAACCGATCAAAAAGAAGTGTTTTTCAAGTCAAGGTTTGGAGGTTTATTATTTGTCGCTATCGAGGAATCAAATACGATAGCAATTCATATGTATGACCACAAGACAGATGCATGGCATAAAAAGATTCAAATTCCTTTCAAAAAAAATAGACGTTGCTTCTCGACACTTGTGATCAATAATAAATTATTTGTAGTTGGAGGTAGGGGCGAGGACAATCATGTAAGGGATGATATTGAGTGTTTTGACTTGTACACTCTCAAAAGGATTTCCAGATCTCAGATGCATAAAAAGCGATATCTTTGTCAACTGTCTGAATTAGATGGACAATTGTGTATATACGGTGGAATGTATTTAACATTTATAAACGAAATTGAATTGTACAATCCTTCAACTGGTGAAATAATTGAATTATTTCCACCATACCGTAGTGCATGTAACCAAATGTCTTCTTGTAAAGGAGTATTATATCTTATTGATCTAAAGCAAGGAGTCTTGCAATTCTATGATTCCTGCACTCAAAATTGGACTGAGATACAAATTCCAAGACAATCAATTGACTCTGTGGGCTTTGTCGCCGATGAAAAATATCTTTATTTCCCTGGTGGATATTGCAACCTAGGTGTGAAACGCTACGATTTAGAAAAAGAATCATGGAGCGGTGATTTTGAAGAGAACAAATCTTGTTTTATAGAAACGATGATGTTAAATAATAAAATTGTAATTTCTAGATACTTTCTTGTTGAAAGTACGATTATTATTGACGAGTACGATCCAAACACCAACACATGGACAAAATTTATGGGTCTTTTCAGAATAGGATCTGACATGTTCTCGTCTTGCAGTATAGGTTCTTACACTGCTTGACCACTTACTTAAACGTTTAATTTTTGTTTTAAAAATTAATACATTTTATTCCAAACATTGTTGAATTCGTATGCAAAATCTGTAAAAAGTGTTTTCAATAAATTGGTTTCTTTTCATTGCTCAAATTGAATTCGAACTTGTTTCAATTGTTAAACCAAAACGTGAAATTAGGCGGTCACCAAACGTGTCTTTCAATAAATCGATTGCGGCACGAGCTGTGTGACATGTTGCGCCGTCTTGTTGGAACCACAGCTCTTAGACATCATGATTGTTCAATTCAGGAATGAAAAAGTTAGTAATCATGGCTCTATATCGATCACCATTGACTGTAACGTTGTGGCCATCATCGTTTCTGAAGAAGTACGGACCAATGATTCCACCAGCCCATAAAGCGTACCAAACAGTCAGTTTCGACATACACTTGAGGATTAGCTTCACTTCAAATGCGGCAGTTCTGTTTGTTGACGTAGCCATTTAACCAGAAGTGCGCTTCATCGCTAAACAAAATTCGCTTATGAAAATCGGAAACAACGGTCATCTCGTTTTGGGCCCATTCGACTGCTTGATGATCGTTTGGCTTCAATTCTTGCACGAGTTGGATTTTGTAAGCACGCAAACCAAGATCCTCCCGCAAAATCTTCCATAAAGTGGATAGACACAGATCCAATTCCTGTGCTCGATGGCGGATGGACTCATTAGGGTCTTCCTCAATGCTACGCTCTAAAGTAGCAATAGCTTCTTCTGTACGCACCGTACGGCGTCTCTGGGGATGCGAGTTATCAATTAGAGTAAACGTGGTGCGAAAAAGTTCCATGTTAATCGAATTAACCGCTCTGATGGACGATGTTGTCGACGATAAAATGGACGTAGTGCGCGATACGTATTTCACACAGAACCATTATTTTCGAAACAAAATTACACAATTTGCAAGAGTTGTTCAGGCGTCTATTCATGATGAATTGCCAAACCAAATTGAGAATAAATCACTTGACATTGACAGCTGTTAAATCGGTCGCCGTCTTGAAAAGTAATGCCAACTTGTGTTCTATACCTCGAAAAAAAAAACACCCTTTAGGTGCGCATTTGAGATCCAAGTTCAGTGAGCTTATTTCTAAGGGGGTGAATTTTCCAGTTCCAAAAACATGTTACATCTTTCATTTCTGCTCTGTAAAGTGAGGTTATTGGACATTTTCGATGAATGCAGTAATTTTTCAAAATTGCTTCTGTTTAGATCAAAAATAAAGCATCACATAAATCGAGGGAGATACGGTGGAACCGTGGAACTAACTACACTACACTGCCGCAGCCGCAGCCCTCTCATAACCCCAAAATACCGAAGGGAATTTTTTGCCGACTTTAACCATTGTCTGAATTCTTTTGATTTCAGCTTTTGGCTTAAACCTTACACAAATGAAATTAGAATTGGTGAATTGTGCAAAAAAGTTGGAAAATCGGAAGAATGCATGCCCGATGAGTGGAACCTCAGCATTGTTTGCCCGATCCTGAAAAAGGTAGATCCTATAAACTCAGGCCCGTAGCCAGAGTTGAATTCAACGTAGGGCAACAGTCATACCAGGTAGGGCATTGGTAAATTTTCATGTCCGTTAGGTTCACAATGGTAAAATAAAAAAAAAAAAAAAAAACGTTTTCAGGTTAACATATTTCATTATTATTTCTCCAAATATAGACCGGGCGCTGGATGGAGTTGAGTTTCCAAATATTGGGACCAAATTCTGTGAGTGATTTTGAATTTAGAAAAGCTTGCAGATTGCGATTAGGTACGGATGTTGTCAGAAGCATTTCATTTTCAAAACTGTTGCAGCTTCCTTCAATTTGGAAAGGCATCCGCATCCACATATCTTGTTATGCATTAAACGGTTTTGAAAACAGAAGCTGCATTTCAATGATTCATTTTGAGCTCCTTTTTTAATATTCGGAACATTCAAGACCAATCAGTTTACTAGCGAGCGAAGCGAGCGGAAAAAATTTTGCCCAAAAGAGAATCAATTTGACGTATGAAAATAAAAAAATTCGCGCGAGTTGATTCTCTTTTGGACAAAATTTGTATAGTTTTTGTTTCAAATTCCAGATTCTTAATCATTTTTAGTTTTCATTTGATCAAATTCTCAAAAATGTAGTGTTAACTGAAATGTAAAATTTAATATTAATATTCGGTCCATGCCGCAAAATTTTTCTAACAGCCTTAAAAAACAGCATTCATTTTCAAAATCTAATTCATTGTGGTAATTAAATGGTTTTGAAAGAAAATGAAATATTTAGTTATTAACCTTGATGTTGTAGAGGTACCTGCGTAGTTTTCATTTAAATAGTTTTTAATTTCCATCAATACTGAAATTTTCACTTCATGTGACTTCTCTTAACTTAACTGAGCTTAAGACCAAGTATTTTTAAAATACCTACTTATAAAGCATTACATATGTATTAATAATTTTTTGATAAAATAATTTTTGTGAAAAGTAAAATTTTGTTTGGCGAATTTATTTCAAAACATAAGAAGGAAACCTATAAAACACGGTTTTTTTTTATTATAAAGTATAGAAAATGCCATTGACACCTGATGAAATCTTAAAAAAATTAAAACTGACAAAGTGAAATAACGCCGAATTGGCATTATTTCACTTTGCCATAGTGAAATAAGGCCAAGTGTAAAAATTCGGCGTTATTTCACTTTATTATATAAGGCCGAATTTCAGAATTCGGCGTTATTTCGCTCGGCGTTATTGCGCGGCACCCTAAAAGCAGATAATAAATTTATACAGATGTCTCACTCTTATGGCGAGAAATGATATATGAAACTGAAAGCTACCAAAAAAATCTTTTTCCAAAAGCTTTAACACATTCACTAAATGCATTCAAAGTCTATTTTCGCTCACCTCATTGCCTATAAATGAATACTTAGGCAAAGAAAAAAGCTTCCAAAAGCTCCTTGTCTGTTAAGGCTTTGTCTGTTAAGAGCAAAAAATGATTCACTTTTTTCTGCAGGGATGAGACATCTGTATAAGTTTATTATCTGAATTAATGAAATATAAACGTCAAAATTCGTCTTAAAACTGTCATAATCAAATCGAAAAGTTTGGAGAGAAGCAACTAAATACTTTATCTGTAGTATTTTTAAGACTTTCAAAGGAATTTACGAGACCATTTCTTAAAAAGGATAAGCACGACACGAAGATTATCTTGAATTTTAAATACCTTAAATTTTCAAAAAGTTCACTTTCATAGAACCTAATTCCTAAACACACATGATATTTTTGAAGGTAGGGCATTTAAAAGGCAACCTGGAAAAATGTAATAATGTGGACATTTTCATAAGAAGTGAATTTTTTCAGGTAGGGCATTTTTAGGCAGGGTATATAGAGCTGGATAATTTTTCAATGCATACGGCTGTTTTGTAAGCAGGACATTTTTTGTAAGAAGAGCATTTTTGAAGGTAGGGCTGTTCTCAATTTCTGAAGGTAGGGCATTTAAAATTTAAGGTAGGGCATTGCCCTACTTTGCCCCCCCCCCCCTGGCTACGGCCATGAATAAACTACGTCAACTTCAGAGGAATCAGCCTACTTAACATCAAGACCCTCTCTGCCGAAATACTTGAATGTCTGAATCAAAGATTAATTATGTAACAAGATGGCTTTGTCTATATAAATTATAGTCGTGGAATGGTTGGAGATTCTGAAGTACCATTTATATCCGCAAAACGGTGGTGGCGCTGTAAGCAAGCAAGAAAAGCAAGAAGCAAGGGGCATAAATTGGAAAGTAGAATGAAAGAATGAAAACAAGAAGCAAGAAAGAGAAGATTTTATTGAGTTTTGTTTCTGAACGAGTAAGGAGAGAAGACAAATTGAACAAGAAAAATAATAATAAAACGTCAAATATTGCTGGCCTTCTTGTTGTTATTTGGAATGGTAAAGGGAATATTTTTCTGGGAATTTTTTTTTCGGTTTCTGCCTCAAACAGATTTTTGCAAGCAAAAATAAAGTTCGTTGACCCTACTACCAAATTATAGGTTTTCAAAATATGGGTCACATTATTTCCTGGAATTGGTTGTTTTGTATTTTTTGTTTGCAAAGAATTGCTAGTTTGAAACTAATGATAATGAGATAATTTATTTTTCACTTTTCAAGAACGAATATTGAATTGAGTTTCGACAATTTTTTTCGTACTAGGTACTATGTAATGCTATTTTTATTCCTTTCTAGTTTCATATCTATTTGTGCAATGAAGCTACCCATTAGTCTATGTATGTAATGATTTTTTTTTTTCTTAAAACGCACATCGCACAATATAAAAATATGCACTTACCTTTTTATTGCTCTACATATCTTTACTAAAACCATACTTATCTTAAACCATACTTATCTTAGACAAGACATGAAATGCCAAGTGGAGTCTAAAATAATCCATGTCTCATCCAACATCTGGACAGAGAGACCTGTCATTAAATTTGACGGATGCAGTTTTTTTTATTTTTGACTCAAAAATTACATATTTTTCATAATTTACTTGCGACATATAGAACATACCTATGGCAAGTATTGAATTCGTAAAAAAAAGTTGAGATTTTGATGAGATATGACATATGACATTACGATGATAGAGAAGTCGAAAGAAGTAGGTCCGGCGATTTCGTCCGTCTATCTGTCTGTGAGTTTACTGGCACATACAGCCTTAACCACTGGTCCGATTGACTTCAAACATGGAAATTAGAGGTTTGAGCAAAAGCTCATATCCCAGTTTTTTTTATTTTTTTTTAAAGATCAAAACTTAGGGTAGCCACCATACGATTTTTTTGGCCAAAAACCAAAACTTTCAATTTTCTCCAAAATTTTCAAAAAAAAGCAAAAAAAACAAAAAAGTCCAGATAGGTAAAAAATAAAAACAAAGATTTTTTTAGAAAAAAGTTGTTTTGGTTTTTTTTTAATGTCTCAAAAATGAAAAGACATTTTTGCATCCGGTTTTCTGTTTTCTACTAAAAATTAACGAACACATTGAATTTTCAAAACAAAATTAGTACTTAATTACATAAAATTTTGAAAAAAAATTAGTTCAAAAATGTTCTTTTTGCTTTTTTTTGAAAATTTTGAGTTTGAAAATTTTTTTTTTTTTAAACTATTCGTTAAAACAATTTAATTCAAAATTAAAGTGAAATAAGAAGTTTTTGGCTTTTCAGAAAGGTATATCACGGTATTGTAAACCAAGGCGTTGATGTTTAATATTTTTTTTTTACAAAATAAGTCAATTTTTCAGAAAATTGCCCCTCCAGGCTAAACGGCGGGGAATAGACCGCCCCCCTCCCATACGATTATTTTCTTGTCTGAACTCAACCTACACACTCTAGCTTTTTGGCACAACGCTCGTGAATCACCCTGTATATTGCCCAAATAATTTTTTTTATTCAAAAAAAAATTCAAAATTTTCAAAATTCTCTATCTTAAAAACGGATCAATATTAAAAATCAAAATTTACTTATAAAATGCATAGTTACACATTATTGAATACTGCTTACCCAAATTAATTTTAAGACATTTTCGAAAAAATTTATACATAAAAAACAACCGCTCCTACGATAAAAAAAAAAAAAAACAAAAATTGAAAAATCAACAATTTCTTAAGAAATCATATGACATATTAAATATGTTGGTATATCTTTAAAGTTTCAAATTTTTTTTTTTCTGAATTTTGAGCATCAAATAGTCATGATTTTATTGTACCTATAGATACCAAAAAATCATTTTAAGAAATATTTCATACAATTTCACAGTTTCTCAACAAAATTGCTAAGAAAAGAAGATCCATAAAGTACTCTGTATCTTTATAATAATGGCAACTTACAATTTTTTTTCCAAAAAGAAAGCTTAAAATATTGTCAACCAACATCAACCCATTTAGTTTTTTCCCAAAAAAATTACATCGAATTTTATATTTTTCCTTAAGAATAATTTCAAAAACCACTGTCCTCTATATGACTTGATTATGAAATACCAGACAGCCGATCATTTTAAAGATTCATGATTTATCAAAATTTTCAATTTCATTCGTTAACGCTTTAACGACCATCGATACTTTTAATACTTTTTACTACCAATCGGTAATACAATCACAGATCTTCAAGTGTATAAAAGCAAAAACTAAATAAAAACAAATAGAAACGCAATAACTTCATCGCATACATATCCAAAATCGTATCATTACGAAATAAAGCACAAATACATTGAAACATTTTAAGAATGTATTAACGTAAAACGACAGAAAAAATTGTTTTTGAAGAGTTTTGTTTTTTTTTCTTTCCAAATCAAAGAGTTCGAATGAGAAGGCAAAATAGGGGATGAAGAGAGGAAAAAAACAAAAACAAAAATCTATAAAAGAATTCACAAAGAAAATACTCTTTCTAACAACCACAAATTTCGTATATTGCGATCTCTTTTTTATTTTTCTGCTTTCTGTTTATTTTCCACCTATTCTCATCTATCATCTCTCCAACCAAACCCTTACCCCCCAAAAATCACCAAATCGTGGACAAATAAGTTCTTGAGGTACAATCCAGACGGCGCTAGTGTTTTATTTCTCCATTCAATGACTATAATTTATATAGACAAAGCAAGATGGGAAACTGACTTACGTTTCACTCCCTAGATCCCGCAATTTTCATATTCTTTCATTTTATTTTCTTTCCTTGTACATGAATAATACAAAAACAAAGAGATGAGGTGGGATTCTTATATTTTTGCAGTTCTCTTTTGTTTGTTTTCGGATTTTCAAATTTAACGTAGATAACTAGATTGAATTTTCAAATTGTCAAACACGTTTTTCTTAAACCCACCACGAAAATACTTGAAGGATGCGTTCCGAAGCTTTAGGCTGAAAACTTACTTGTGCCTTACATTAAGATATGTTTAAAGGCAGAAGCACACTCAAATATTTAAATACATAATAATACTGAATTTAGGAAATATCAGGCAATTTTCATGGTCAATTTGATTCTTGTTCTCGAAAAATAGGAAAAAAAGGCATAACGGCGGCGAACAGGGTTGCTGTTTTTGTTTTAACTTCAACAAAAAATTAAAATATGTATTTGTCATTTTTTATTGCATTCAATAAACAAATTCTTGTCTCACAACTCAAAAAATGAAAAAAACTTTACATTTGTAATTTGCAGCCAAAACAAACAAAAATGAACCGAAAAATTATTCCGTGTTTTCATACTTCATTTTTCATCGTTTAATCTTTAGAACGTGTCATAAGTGGCCGAGAGACCGTTTCCAAAAACGAATACAACAAAATTATTTCTTGTTATTAGTTTTTTTTTTTGCAAGCATCTCTGTGTTAATAAAATATGTACTTAGCTTCATACAAAAAGTAAAAAAAGGATATTTTAAAAGCCCTTCATCTTGATGCCTCAGTGTTGGAAAATAAAAATACTAAAACATTTTGATTGTTTGTATGAATGAAAACAAGAAAAATATTTCTCTTACTTTACCAAAAAATACAGATTTTTTTTTGTTCTGTTCACAATTTCTATTACCGTCACTCTTTGAAAATGAAATTTCACGAACAATTTCTACGCCTGTTTACTTAATAGCTTTTACTTACCTAATAATTTTACTCTATTTGTGAACATATCCATAAACTCACCTCTTTTTTCAAAAAAATTCAAATTTAACTGCCAAAATTATTCCCCTTTGGTGAATAGACGGATTGAAAGAATGTGTTAGTGAAAACACGCACACATCTTAGCAATCCGTAAATTTTAGCTTGTAGGCAACTGTCATTTTGACAGCTTTGTTTCCCATCTCCTTACCGTATATAATCTCTGGTCTGAATCCTTTCGTCGTAGTTGCCCGTAGCTTAGTTGGTAAGTGCGTTGGCTGCTAAGCAGAACGTCGTTGGTTCGAGTCCTACTCAGGCCAGGCCAAGTTTTTCTTTCATCTTTCACGGGCACTGCCTCTTGCGAAGACCTGACAAAGCTTCCAAGAGTATCAATCTGTCAAGAAAAGGTGCTTCTCAACTCTGCCGTTCGGAATCGGCGTTTAAATTGTAGGTCCCCTCAATTCTTCACACGCACTCAGAGAATTGTTGATGAGAGTAAGCCACTTAGGCCTTGGCTCTTCAAGAGCTGTCGCGCCACTCTATTTTTTTTTTGAATCCTTTCGTCACCAATCTAATTGGTCCTTATCAATGTAGACCAGGAAAGTCAACCATCGACCAAATTTTCACTTTGCGGAAAAAATCTATGAACTCCAATCGATACCCTATGTCTAGTTTTGGCATCCCTCGTTCTCTTGTGGAAAAAATGACGATGGAGAACTCACGCTGCGCCATCAAGGTTGGCAACGAGCTTATAAGCAGTGATCACTTTATAACAAGATTGGAAACCTACCTACGTTTTACCCTCCAAATCCCGCAAAAGTTATTTTTTTCATGCACACATACTCTTACAACTAACTTCTTTTTATTATGTAGGCAACTGTATCTTTATTACAAAAACACGCATACTCTTACAGCTAACCTGCCCCTTTAGTTTGTATTACACGCATACTGTTTCAGCTAACCTGCTCCCTTATGTGGCTTTTCTTACAACCAAGAAGAATCGCTACTAAAATCAATGTTTTCTGGCGTGTAAAAAATGTGCAAAAACGAATCAATCCCTTTTTTGAATGTCTGTGTTGCCTGGTCAGCTGTTAAATCGTTTTGTGCATGATAATTACAACAATAGAAAACTCAAATGTCAAACTCGTAGTATATGTGTAAAATCCGTGTATAAGTATGTGTAAATCCGTCTCCAAAAAGAGATTTGAGAGAATTCAATCCTTCGAGCAAAAAATTCGATTTCTTTGTGAAAGAAATGCGTTTAAGGGAAAAAAAATCGCCACTTTTACGTCACGGATCGATTCTTGGGTTGTAAGAAAAGCCACATACCACATTAGTGAAAACACCAATAATTTTACAACCCTGACCTGCTTGCAGGTAAATTTCTTTTGACAGCTTGGTTTCCTATCTCCTTTTATCTCTGATCAAACTGCTCCTCTCTTTAAAGCAGAAACACAATGGCGCTTTAGGCAGACCACTGATCTCTATAATACACTGGATAGTGGATTCCATACAAATTATAACACTTTTCTTGACTCCTATTGATTTTGACATGGTACTCTTACACTTGTGCATCTCTTTCTATATAAACCGAAAAAGTGAGACAGAGTGAAGTGATGTTCAACAAAAAAAGTGACTGATCTCCTTTGTCTATATCTCTGATCTCTATTATCTCTATCTCTATTATAGATATCAGTGGTGGAGAAGTGCTATATTTTGGTATAACTGTTATACCTGGATGGTACCTTTACACTTATAACAGTCTTCTATGGGAGTCAAACTTTTTGCTCCTATCCACTATCCAGTTATAATAGAGATCAGTGAGGCAGACGCGTCGTTGCGTTACGTTGAGAAATCCTCAAAGCGTGCTTCTGTCAGAATGACAAACAGCTGATTGAAATATTCTATCTGTTGTCAAAAAAACATTCAATTTTTAAATTTCAAAGAAAAGAGGAAAATAAAATAAATAAATAAAATGGAAAATAGGATTGAAAAAGCGGAACAAATTATTTTATTATCAGCCTTTTTGGTCGTCTTCCACAAAAAAGCGTAACTATTTAAACAAATAAATCAAAAACAATCAAACTAATTTCCAAATTTACATTGCAGCTATTCAATTCATCTCACGCTTTCGCCATAATGACCAACAAAGACACGACTCTAACAAGTGGCGACAGCTACTCCCTCCAAATCTCAACCAATTCCTCCCTATCCTGCGAAAGTGATATCTCTTCGTTTTCATTCGACAAAGAAATCGCCAACTATACCAGCCAAATCGACGAAGATGAATTACCCGCCTTCGAGATAAGATTACTCTCGCCACTCGGTCGATCTCCATCGCCCATCGACAGCGATCTGGAATTCCTCTCCTCGCCGACCAAAAGCTGTATAACTCCAACTCGCACTAGGAAACCGAATGGCAGCAACAAAAACCCGGACGATTACGTTCCGCTTCAGGATATCATTGCTCAAATAAGTCCACTCGGACAGCAGCATCAGTAGCAATCCATCGACATGCACTGATAGTCCACTGACAACTGGAACCAATCTTGAGACAATTTTCGAAGGTGTATTCCTCAACACTCCACCAAAGCCGAAATTCCAACGAAAGAGTTGCGGCAGCGGCGGCAAAGAAGCCAACAATCAGCGCATCAACTTGTTGGAGAGAATTGCCCTCAATCGTTTGAATTTCGTTCCACCGTCTGGGGATAAGGAGAATCTCGACTGTCCACCGACGAGAACCACCAGCCCGACAGCTACAGACGACGACGGATAATTCGTTGTCCAGTCAAGTAGACCGCTGTAGTTAGTCGATATATTTTACTATTAATTTAAGATGTATTCGTACAAAGCTCAATAAAAACTTTTACACAAAAATTGTTGGTAAAAACACACTTCATAAATATTCTCTTGTTTAATTGTTTTGTAAAACGAAATACGCGCCGCTCGCGATTATAATTCATTGGCAAAAGTAAAAAATATAGAAATCTAAGAAACAAAAAACTCCATTTGGTGTTCAGCAGTTCATATTCGTCTTAACAGTTATTCTACGTCCGTTGGGTACTATAAGTTCTTGGAATACTTAGCTGAGAATATCTTGACCTTGAGCAAGCCGGGATTCACTTCACTCCACCTGAAAGCAAAAAACACACATGAATGGGGATTCCCAAACGGAATTCAGCCAAACAAACTTTAAATTCCTTTCCTTGAGTCTGCTCTTGACCCTCGTCTTTATCATTGACACTCCGCCGGCACTGTGCAATCCTCTGCCCGTTATAATGAAGACATACTTGAAACTACGAAATATGCTTCGTAGCTTGGCAATGTGCCGGTCAACGTATATATCCAAGCATGCGACCGCCTCCACGACGTGCAAATAATGCAAATCGATGAAGTCGGGGTTGTTCTGTGTGAGATCGTGAACTTCCATGATGCAATTGGCGGCGGCGCGATGGTTGTACATGTCGATTTTGCGCTTGTGAAGATTTGCAATTTGGGAGTAGTAGACAGCGACGCCGCTGTTGCCGCGCTGAATGGCAT
Organism: Sphaerophoria taeniata; assembly: GCA_943590905.1. Taxonomy (NCBI): domain Eukaryota; kingdom Metazoa; phylum Arthropoda; class Insecta; order Diptera; family Syrphidae; genus Sphaerophoria; species Sphaerophoria taeniata. Next base: position 6,152,170 of record OX016540.1, read on the forward strand.
CCTTGGCTTTTTGATAGCATTCGGCCCGCAGCTGGAAATGGTGGGCGGCGTAGTTGCGGGTCTCTTCGAACTCGGAGGGCTAGCCGTTTGGCCTCCTCCGGCGAGAGCGACCGGTGACGCTGTGGGGATTCGGTTTGTTGCTTGGAATGTGTCTTTTGAAAACTATTAGCTTGGTTGTTCTTCAATGTCTTCTGGTCGTCTTCCTCCTTGAGCTAGAACAAAACAGGACAATCAATTGACTCTTGACCCAACAAATGCCAATCTTACCATTTCATTCTCATGAATTTCATCATTTCGTTCTTGTGAAGTCCAATTGATAGAAGAACAAAACCACATTCTTGTTCTTGCAATTCGCCAAGGAGATTTCATGAAACTGGCCATTCAAAACAGCAGTTCCGGAAAATGCAAGGGCTGGTTTCTGGAAAGATGGTATCTTCATATAAAATTGATAAATTAAAACTGAATTGAATTGAAATTAAACTTACCATCAGTCTTGGATATCCATATTCTTCACACTGAAAAATCACAAAGACACAAACAATTTATTTATTTTAACGTCAGAAAGCGCGCAAAAGTTCAACGAAGTTGAACTTTTTTTTGACAGATGGTGGCTTCTTTACGTTTTCTTACGTTTCCTTACGTTTGTCAAAAAAAGCGTACGTAGGAAAAGCGTCATTGTGTGAGGTTACACAGATTTCCTATAGCTGAACTTTTCGCAGTTGTCAAAATCGACGGCAAAGCGCCATTGTGTTTCTGCTTTTAAAATCAGATCAGATTTGATAACGGGGAATACCAGGTTTATTGTTTCTTGATGCTTGTTCAAAAATTCTTTTCCATTAAAAGAGTGTTCATTGTATTGTTTTACTCCCTTGTACTTGTGCTTGCAGTTTATTTTATTTAATCGAATCGAGAGAATAAAAAAAAGAAAAAAAAATATCCAAGAAGTGCAGTGCATACACAAAACAGAAACACATTTTTGTTAAGAATATAAAGATAAACAACGTTCAAGTAATATTTATGTAAGTTCCATACATTTCTGGCCATTGCTTATTTCTTTTCATTTAGTTGTTTTTTGTTTAGAATGGCATCGGAAGAATCGCCGACGAATACTATTTCCCCAATCACCGAAACTAAGACAATCTGCCTATCCGATAACATTGCTAGAGTTGTCTTCGAACAAATCTTGGTCTTCTACCAAGAAAATGAATTCTTTGACACCGTCATCATGGCTGGAAACAAAGGCGATAAGGACCACGTAGGAATTTCAGCGCACCGAATGGTCCTTAGTGCATTGAGTCAATATTTCCGTGAAGCATACCGAGATGCTCAGACGGTCTTGACGAAAAACGTTTTGGAGTTTCCACAAATCGATCCTCATGTACTGAAATCGATAGTCGATTTTATGTACTCAGGAACAATTGAATTGGATGTCGATACCGTCGAAGGAATCTTATCTGCTGCAATTTTTCTTAAGATCAAAGTTCTTATTGAATGTTGCTGTGAGTTCATTGAAAGCAACATTAATGCTAGCAACTGTCTATTGTTTTTTCGAGTATGGAGTCAGTGGACAGGGGAGCTCAGCTTTTGCAATATAAAAGAGAAATCCATGGAGTTAATTTATTCGAAGTTTGATGAATTGTCGAAGGAAGACACATTTCTAATGCTGACCGAAAGGGAAATCAAAGACTTGCTTTCTTACGAGAGTCGGCACAGTGATATTGAAGAAGCAGTGTTCATGTCTACTCTTGCATGGATTAATCATGATAAACAAAATCGGGAACATTTGATTGTGGAACTATTAGAAATGATTCATTATCAGTTTCTCTCCATAAAATTCATAGCCGAGAACATGTCAGTTTGCAAAAGTCCCGAAAGCATTGAACTTATTTCCGTTTGGCTGAAATATCATGTGTCGCCAGAAACTCGAACAGCCGATCAGAAACATCTCGAGGTCTCAACGATAAACCAATTGCAATGCCCAGAATTGGATCCTAAAACTCTAAAATTTTTAAATGAGTTGAACATTGAGAACGTTGAAGGAATCTTACGTGCTGCAGTTTTTCGAAAACGTAAACACTTGATTGAAGTTTGTTGTAAATTCGTTCAATACAACATTAATACGAGCAACTACCTGTCCTGGTTTCGACTGTCGACAGAGCTTAGTCTATCACAAATTAAAGAAAAGACCATGGATGTCATTTACATGAACTTCGAGCAAATGTCGAAGGATGAAGAATTTTTAATGTTGACTGAGAAGGAAATTAAGAGCTTGCTGTCTTACGAAAATCCATATACTGACTTTGAGGAAGAAGTTTTCAAGGCTGTGTTTGCGTGGGTCAACTATAATAAACCAAATCGGGAACATTTGACTGGGGATCTGTTGAAAATGATTCGTTTTCAATACCTCTCTACCGAATTCAAAGCTGCTAACAATTCGCTCATCACTGATTGGCGCAAATATACATCATCGGAAACAACCAATCAAAAAGAAATGTTTTTCAAGTCAAGGTTTGGAGGTTTATTATTTGTCGATAGCAATTCGATGATAGCAATTCATATGTATGACCGCACGACAGATGCATGGCATAAAAAGATTCAAATACCTTTCAAAGAAAACATGAATAACTTTTCGACACTTGTGATCAATAATAAATTATTTGTAGTTGGAGGTATTGAGGGCTGTCAAGCAAGGGATGATATTGAATGTTTTGACTTTTACACAAGTCAATGGATTTCCAGATCTCATATGCATTATAAACGATGGGATTGTGAACTGTCTGAATTAGATGGACAATTGTGTATTTACGGTGGCAATGACTATCACTCTGGTTTATTTATAAACGAAATTGAATTGTACAATCCTACAACTGGTGAAATAACTGAATTATATCCACCATTCCCTAATAGACTTAACAAAATGTCTATTTGTAAAGGGGTATTATATCTTATTCATCTAGAGGAAGGAGTCTTGCAATTATTTGATTCCTGCACTCAAAACTGGACTCAGATACGAATTCCAGGACAATCAGTACATAACTTAATTGTGGACTTTGCTGCCGAACGAAAATATCTTTATTTTCCTGATGGATATTCAGACAAAGGTGTTAAACGCTACGATTTAGAAAAAAAATCATGGAGCGGTTATTTTAAAGAGAAGAAATTTAGTTCCATAAAAACGATGATGTTAAACAGTAAAATTGTAATTTCTAAATACCAATATGGTGAGAATACGATTATACTTGAAGAGTACGATCCAAATACCAACACATGGAGAAAATTTAAGGATCTTTTAAGAATACAATCCTATATGTTCAAGTCTTGTAGTTTAGGTTTTTACACTGCTTGACCACTTAAACGTTTAATTTTTGTTTTAAAAATTATAAAATTTTATTCCAAACATTGTTGAATTCGTATGCAAAATCTGTAAAAAGTGTTTTCAATAAATTGGTTTCTTTTCATTGCTCAAATTGAATTCGAACTTGTTTCAAGTTAAACCAAAACGTGAAATTAGGCGGTCACCAAACGTGTCTTTCAATAAATCGATTCTGGCACGAGCTGTGTGACATGTTGCGCCGTCTTGTTGGAATCACAGTTCTGGACATCATGATTGTTCAATTCAAGAATGAAAAAGATATTAATCATGGCTCTTTACCGATCAACATGGACTGTAACGTTGTGGCCATCATCGTTTCTGAAGAAGTACGCTTTGTATATGGATTTACCAGGTAATATCAAGAATGGTTTTCTGCTTGGTTTGACAGTTTTTTGACAGTTTTTTACATAAGTTTGTAATGTGTGTTCTCTGCTTGCTTGCCTGAAAACCATTCTTGATAGTACTAGGTAAATCCATATACAAAGGAAGTACGGACCAATGATTCCACCAGCCCATAAAGCGTACCAAACAGTCAGTTTCGACATACACTTGAGGATTAGCTTCACTTCAAATGCGGCAGTTTTGTTTGTTGACGTAGCCATTCAACCAGAAGTGCGCTTCATCGTTAAACAAAATTCGCTTTATGAAAATCGGGAACAACGGCCATCTCGTTTTGGGCCCATTCGACGAATCTACGCCTTGCTTGATGATCGTTTGGCTTCAATTCTTGCACGGGTTAGATTTTGTTAGCACGCAAACCAAGATCCTTCCGCAAAATCTTCCATAAAGTGGATAGACACAGATCCAATTCCTGTGCTCGATGGCAGATGGACTCATTCGGGTCTTCCTCAATGCTACGCTCTACAGTAGCAAAAGCTTCTTCTGTACGCACCGTACGGCGGCGTTTCTGGGGATGCGAGTTAATTAGAGTAAACATGGTGCGAAAACGTTCCATGGTTAATCGAATTAACTGCTCTGATTGACGATTTTGTCGACGATAAAATGGACGTAGTGCGCGATACGTATTCTGCACAGAACCATTATTCACGCGTTGTTCAGGCGTGAGTCTATTCATGATGAATTGCCAAACCAAATTGAGAATAAATCACTTGACAGCTGTTAAATCGGTCGCCGTATTGAAAAGTAATACCGACATAAAGTTCTATACCTCGAAAAAAAAACACCCTTTAGGTGCGCATTTGAGATCCAAGTTCAGTGAGCTTATTTCTAATAGTCCGGGAGGCGACCGTAGGATTACCTGGGCAAATGGGGTATCAAATGAAAGCTTGGAACGTCTACATTAAGAATCTATTGGTCGGACAAACTTTGATGCTGAGTTGAGAAAAGCATTAAAGAAATTAACAGATTTTTTTTTGAAAAATGCGGTCGGTCGCATGATTGGCCCATGTAAAGTTTGTCCGACCAGTAGATTCTTAATGTAGACGTTCCAAGCTTTCATTTGATACCCCATTTGCTCACTCAGCCGATGAGGTAGGATGACACCAAAAATACAGTTTTTTAAATGGTCGGATAGAGAGAATGGCCCGCGTTATTTCTGTCCGACCATATGATTTGGTATCTTCGACGAAATGTCTATTGACCTCCATACTTACATTTTCCAATTTCCCCATGGTATAAGTAGCACCGAAAAACGCAACCGGAAGTGCAATATAGCCACCAAAAGGCCCAGGAAAAGTCTGTCCGACTACTGGTTTTGAAGATTTCATATCAGTTAGCATTAGATGGTGGCTAAATTTTCCACTCTGCTGATGAGGTAGGTAATCTTACGGTCGCCTCCCAGACTATAAGGGGGTGAATTTTCCAGTTCCAAAAACATGTTACATCTTTCATTTCTGCTCTGTAAGTGAGGTTATTGGACATTTTCGATGAATGCAGTAATTTTTCAAAATTGCTTCTGTTTAGATCAAAAATAAAGCATCACATAAATCGAGGGAGATACGATGGAACTAACTACACTGCCGCAGCCGCAGCCCTCTCATAACCCCAAAATACCGAAGGGAATTTTTTGCCGACTTTAACCATTGTCTGAATTCTTTTGATTTCAGCTTTTGGCTAAGACCTTACACAAATGAAATTAGAATTGGTGAATTGTGCAAAAAAGAAAGGAAGTTGTGTATAGTGATTTTTTGTAGGTATTGTTTTTCTTTTTTCGAACTCCTTACCTTTGAACGGATTAACTTAACTGGTACTATATTGACCTGTTTGGAAAATCGGAAGAATGCATGCCCGATGAATGGAACGTCAGCATTGTTTGCCCGATCCTGAAAAAGGGAGATCCTCTAAACTACGTCAACTTGAGAGGAATCAGCCTACTTAACATCAAGACCCTCTCTGCCGTAATACTTGAATGTCTGAATCCTTTCGTCACCAATCTAATTGGTCCTTATCAATAGCGGGGTTTACATGGTCCAACATGGTTGGACAACATGGTTGGATGAAAAAATGAACTTTGCGTTTACACGAAGAACAATGTTGTCCAACATCAGTGTGATTATTGGTTCTGGGAGATTTTTATAAAGTTGAAAAAACTCCCTCCAAAACTTATTATTGATATTTTCCGACATTCCGACTCGACCTCAGAGTAAACGCATATAATAGAAATGAAAAATGAGTGAATACGGGGAATTTCCCATATTTTCATTTTTCAGGTTTGTCCAACATCTGTTTACACACGTTGGATGGTATGACAAACCAGCAAGTTTTTAAAAAATTTTAAAAACCATCCAACATGGTTTGTCAAGCGGTTGTTTTAGCGTTTAGATGATCAAACATTGCTGTTGTCAAACCATGTTGTCCAACCATGTTGGACCATGTAAACCCCGCTAATGTAGACTAGGAAAGTCAACCATCGACCAAATTTTCACTTTGCGGAAAAAATCTATGAACTCCGATCGATACCCTTTGTCTAGTTTTGGCATCCCTCCCCTCGTTCTCTTGTGGAAAAAATGACGATGGAGAACTCACGCTGCGCCATCAAGGTTGGCAACGAGCTTATAAGCAGTGATCACTTTATAACAAGATTGGAAACCTACCTACGTTTTACCCTCCAAATACCGCAAAAGTTATTTTTTTCATGCACACATACTCTTACAACTAACTTCTTTTTATTATGTAGGCAACTGTATCTTCATTACAAAAACACGCATACTCTTACAGCTAACCTGCCCCTTTAGTTTGTATTACACGCATACTGTTTCAGCTAACCTGCTCCCTTATGTGGCTTTTCTTACAACCAAGAAGAATCGCTACTAAAATCAATGGCGCAAAATTAAAGTCCGCTAATGAACAACTTTAGTGTGATACTAGCTTAAAATGACGTTTCAGACATGACTCAAACGTCATTTTAAGCTTAGTATCACACTAAAGTTGTTCATTAGCGACTATAATTTTGCGCCAATGTTTTCTGGCGTGTAAGAAATGTGCAAAAACGAATCAATCCCTTTTTTGAATATCTGTGTTGCCTGAGGTGCGTTTTTGCGCTGACTATAATCAACTATGATCAACAATGGTTGACTATTTCTCGTTTTTGCACGCCAATAGTTACGATTCGTAATCACAATTGTCGTTTTTGCGGTCTGTGTTGATGTGTCAAATCGTAACTATCTCTAACTATTTCCAATCCATCTCAGGAGGTGAGTTGAAAGTAGTTGGTGTGTCAAAGTGTTTTTTTTTTTTTTGTATAATGGCGTTTGTCAATCTGGAATCTAGAAAAAAACATTCTGTTTGTGCATTTTTTACAACCGCGTAGTCGTCCGTATCCGTACTGCCGCAAATTTAATTACAATCAAAGTATTACAATTTCAATTATTTCATTACAAAATAAAGAAAATAAGGTTCCCCTTACAAATTTTAAATTATCGAAAAAAAAGAACTTTATTTCGCCGGAGATTTTGCAAAAGGAACTTCAACTTTTTTTTGGTTTCAAAATGTGTAGTGTAGTGTGTAAAAACATTCTAATCGACCGCCATCAAACTGGAAGATTTTTGAAATCCCGCTGCCTTGAATCGTGACGGGCATGTGCACAGTTCCTCGCCGGTTCGAACTCCTGATTACATTGCTCCAGAACTGCTCGAGACAATTTCCTATTGCAGATTGATCAAATCCCAGCAGAGCGTAAGTTCTTTCAAACCTCGAGTTTTAAACAAAAACATTGATGCTAAAAACTACTTACAGGTCAGCTGTGACTTCTGGTCCATGGGTATTATAGGCTATGAACTCATCTGCGAAGTCACACCATTTCACGAGGACAATGCCACAATGTCCACGAGACATATTCGAAAATCCTCAGTCACTGCGAGCCAAGGAAATGATCGCTTTTCCAAGTGACTTAAAAGTCCACCAATTTCAAGAATCTCAATCTCTCCCTGGTCACAATCCCTTCCAATCGAATTGACTACATTGCGATCCGCAAACATCACTATTTCGGGAGGATATGGCTGAGAAGTTCAGTGAACGACCGAAGAGCGTCGGCAATATACCTACTGGAGAAGCAGTACCAAAAATTGGAGGACAAGTTGGCCGCTGCTCATGAGCAGATGATTGTCGAATGTCAGTCGGCACGAAAGGCAAACTTAAACCTGTCGAGTTTGTCTTCGGATTTACGCTCCATTACCTTCTTAGCTGGTTGCGTTGGCTTTTCACTCTCCTGGTTGTTGTTATCACTTCGGAGGAGAACACCGGATTCGAGGTCATCTGATGGACTTTGCGTAATACGTAATACCATGCGATCGGAGCATGTCTTGAGCAATGCCAGCGACATTCTTGTGAACCATATCAACATTCGTCTTGAAATTCATTATCCTGGCTGTGACATTCCGGAGGTATTCCTTCTCCTGCAGCAGAACCGTCGAGATGCTTACGAATTTACCCTCGACTCTCTCGTAAACAATTGGACATTGAAGAAGTAGAATCTTCGGTCGATCAACTCGAGTGGCCATGTCTTTGTGGGCGACATTTTTCGTGAATACCACACCACCGACAATTGTGCATTCTTGGCGTTTGCCACCGGGAACCTTCTTTAAATTCACATAATTCCGAATATCCATTAATTCATTGGTGCAATACTCTGGCTTGAAGTGATTCGCCGCCCGGCAGCATAGCGGAATAAGTGCCTTTGACCATTTCTGGTCGAGATTAGCGCTACGAAGCATTTGGGTGAGCAGTTGTTCCTCGTGTTCGCAATAGGACTCCAATAATTTGGAAGTTGTCGTAGTAGAACGAATTGAATTCTCCAGCTCGACATCTTTGACTGATTGGAAGCGCAGAGACATGATGTCGAGTGATTTTGGAGGCTGCAGATCGCTGTCGTACTTTGGACTGTAATCTCTTGGATTCGTCACAGTATTATTGTCCGGATCGACGTCAATTTCAAGGATTCCAGAGTTCATAATGTCCGGACGCTTGGGAGCGAACTTGTAATGCAAATTCTCGTCGAATTCTATTTGCTCTGAGTCTGGGACGATGGGCAGGAGAAATCCAGCCGCATGCATCGCACTGAGTATAGCAACTGCTTGGATTTTGTTGGAGGACTTCTGATTGGTGTTGAGAAAGTCGATAAGGTCCAAGCCACAATTCTGAGCTGGGAGCTGACGAATCATTTCTTCGTAGAGAATTATGAGTGAGTTGGATTGCTGGAGTATGTTCCTACGGTCGGCGTTTGATAGACTGCTTATTTGGTTTGTTGCGAAGCGTTCTTCCTGGTAGCCAACTGAGACTTTTCTAGCTAAGATTGAGCGTGGTTGAAGATTCTCATCGGACTCGTTGGTTTGTGAAAGTTTGCTCGAGAGATCTTCTTGCAAGGCCTGGAGATCTAGTTTCAAATCAGCGGTTATGTTTGGCGATTTCAGATTTCAGATAGCAGATAGGTGGAGAAGCAACTGGAGCACAAAATGTGCGAAAACGCCGAGCAGGAGAGGCTGAAGGAGAAATCTGAGGTAAGATTTTTCATCTCCAAACAGATCTCATTTAACGTTTATTGTATTCTTTAGGTCGTCGAACAAATTGCACATGCTCATCGTTTGGAGAACAAGAAACTCCTTCGTAAACTCAACGAAGAGCGGGAAAAGTCCTCAAACGCCATCGATGCAGCTTCAGCTATCGAAGTCAAGCTCAGCTGACCGAAGTCGACGCAATGCTGGAAGCCGAAGAAGGGCGAAGGAGAAAGACGAAGCCATCAGCTGAGGAAGACAATCAGCAAGAAACATGAGAACAAATTCGGCACCGAAGGACGTATCAAAAATTTGATCGGATAATCCAAGACAGAAGTCCTTATTGTTATTGCTTTTATGTATTCTGTCGACAATAAAGCATTTTTTTCATTAGTATCAGAAAATAAAGACTCTCCGTTTATTTATATAAAAGCACGAACTAGATAATTGAATTGATAGTTTTTCAGCGAATCTGGAAGCAGCAATTGGGAGAATATCAGGAGCTGCCTTACTTGGAACAGCTTGAGGATTTCATCATGGAGGGTGGACTTCAGTTCGAATATTGTATTTGCCTTTCTTGCTGTGGGTTGTTCAAAGATAAATAAATATTTTCTTATTTTAATTTTATGTGGTTTTCCATTGAACCAAAACATTGATGTGCCGTCGACGGGCCGGCAATATTTTTTTCTTAAACGTTTTCCAATGGGAAAAGTATTGATGTTTTTTCCCGACGAATTGATTCGTTTTGAATTCGTCTTTTGAGACGAATCTACACAGATTTTCACACTGATTTTAACACATACTAAAAACTTGACAGTTTTTGCAAATGGAATATTTATGTGTGGAAAAGAAATCAGAAGAGAGTGCGTTTTTGTTGTGTTATAATTACGATAAATAATAGAAAAGTGAATATTAAAAATAATAATAATGAAAATAAAGAATAATAAATGAAAATAAATAAGGTTTTTCTTTGTGTTCTCAAGAATAGGTGCATATAACATTGACATCATTACAAGCATTCCTCATCGGAGGACGAAGATATGCTGAAAATTTTCATTAGGTATTCGACGATTGTTGAAGCAAATAATGCATTGCTATCCAAGAACGAAAGGCATTCAACTTAAAATTTCGAAAATGTTGTACAAAATAATAGAACGAAGAATGAATAATTGTTTCTCTTGTTTGTTTATGCTATCAGCTGGAACACTAATACACCTACAAAAAGATATTGCTACGATTTTCCTTTCCATTGGAACCAAAAAATATTGATTTTTAGTAGCGACGGGCCGTCCATTTCATGTGTTTCAATGGAAATCGACATTATTCAAAAACTTACCATATCAAGATCGTTCTTGAATTTTTGCAATAAATTTAGAGCAACGAAAATTGTTGTCTCTTTATCCATTTCAATAATATTATGATCAAAACAAAAGAAAAGAAAAATGTAACCTCAAAAGATTTGTTTTTGTTTTTCTTGTTTGACAGCTCAACCAAACCTAACTAAAAAGCGTTTTTGGATTATTTCAACTATTTCTAACTATTTCAACTATGACACATCAACTATTTTTTTTTTGACACAAAAACTATGTATAGTCAACTATCGTCTGCGCAAAAACGCACCTCTGTTATTTTTAAACACGCAACAGGAAATCTCCTGTTTTTCTTAGATTCCAAAACGGCAGCACTGCACATTAGTGAAAACACCAATAATTTTACAACCCCGACCTGCTTGCAGGTGCAGGTAAATTTATTTTGACAGCTTGGTTTCCTATCTCCTTTTATCTCTGATCAAACTCAGAGACAAAAGGAGATCGGAAACTGACTTACGTTTCACTCCCTAGATCCCGCAATTTTCATTTTCTTTCATTTTATTTTCTTCCTTGTACATGAAAAATACAAAAACAAAGAGATGAGGTGGGATTTTTATATTTTTACAGTTCTCTTTTGTTTGTTTTCGCAATTTCAAATTTAGCGTAGATTGCTAGATTGAATTTTCAAATTGGCAAACACGTTTTTCTTAAACTCACCACGAAAATACTAGAATCCATGATTGGGGATGAGTTCCGAAACTTTTGGCCGAAAACCTACTCGTGCCTTACATTGGCCCTGTTCCCATGTGAAGAACGATTGTGTTAGATTTTTTGTAGATTTTGCTTACTCCTTAATTTTTTTTTTAGTTTCTTTAAGATGACGCAGAAACAGAAAAAAAAGAAAAGAAGAAAAGAAAAATGAATTAAAGCCGTTGATATAAACAGTTTACTTGTGTTCGACAAACAAATATTTTGGATATGCGGGCCGAAGAGAAGAACACAAGGAAAAGCCTCAAATTTCTACACTCAATACTTTTAATTTTTTCCTTCCCCTTACGTTTTCTGCAAGCAACCCCGTTTGCCATCACTAATCAAAAAAAAAATTTCGATTTCCTTCACGTGTGAATAAGGGTATAAGGCCATTAAGATTTGTTTGAAGCAAAAACACACACAAATACATAGTTAAACTAACTCTTTAAATTTTATATCAGGTAGAGGTCAAATAACACGTTTATACCTTTATAAGTCTTACTGCCGATTTCATAGAACATGGATTAAGTATAAATTGAAACCCGATTTGCTTGCATTTCGTTACTGATAAAGCCAGGTATTTATATAAAAAAATAAGATTTCAAACAAAAGCTTTTCACATGTTCAGCATTCTTAATCAGACTGAACATTTGTTTTTATTTTCTTTTTTATTCATATTTGATGTCGGAAATCCTACTGCTTGATACATTTGAAGCCATTTCCTGCTTTTATGCAATTTTACTTGTTTGCTATCTTTTTGAACATATCCCTCTTCTGCTCACTTGTACTCACCTTTCGTACGTTAAAACTACAAATTTTCAAATTTTCCGGGTAATTTACTCCCCATGTGGGGTGTCACACTTTGCTGAGATTGTATTGGTAAAAACACGCATACTCTTGCAGTAAATGTTGACCGCAGCTTGTAGGCATTGTCATTTTGACAGCTCAGTTTCCCATCTCCCTTTTAAACTAATCTGTGATCAAACTGCTCCTCTCTTTAAAATCAGATCAGATTTGATAACGGGGAATACCAGTTTAATTGTTTCTTGATGCTTGTTCAAAAATTCTTTTCCATTAAAAGAGTGTTCATTGTATTGTTTTACTCCCTTGTACTTGTGCTTGCAGTTTATTTTATTTAATCGAATCGAGAGAATAAAAAAAAGAAAAAAAAATATCCAAAAAGTGCAGTGCATACACAAAACAGAAACACATTTTTGTTAAGAATTGACAGTTCAAGTAATATTTATGTGAGTTGCATACTTTTCTGGCCATTGCTTATTTCTTCTCATTTGTTTTTTTTTTTTTAGAATGGAAACAGTAGAATCATCGACGAAAAATATTTCCCCCATCACCGAAACTAAGACAATCTGCCTGTCCGATAACATTTCTAAAGTTATCTTCGAACAAATCTCGATCTTCTACCGAGAAAATGAATTCTTTGACACCGTCATCATGGCAGGGAACAAAGGCGATAAGGACCACTTAAGTATTTCAGCGCACCGAATGGTCCTTGGTGCATTTAGTCAATATTTCCGTGAAGCATACCGAGATGCTCAGACGGTCTTGATGAAAAACGTTTTGGAGTTTCCCGAAATCGATCCTCAAATACTGAAATCGATAGTCGATTTTATGTATTCAGGAACAATTTTTTTTTTTTTTTTATAATTTGCACCCACTCAAAGGATTTTTTTATACCCTTATTATGCCAGAGACACAGTGAGTGCATTAGGAAGAAAGGAAGGGGTTGGAAAGGAGGTGTCGGTGTACATTGGTCTTGAACTCCTGAACATTGTAATGACTGGGAAAGACAGAGTGTGGAAGAGAGTTCCACATTCGCGTAGTACGGCTAAAGAATGATTCTCTATACTTGAGCGTACGTCCGAAGTTAGGCTCGAGGGTGAACTGATGGGCATTCCTAGAAGCGCGAGTATTACGGGTGAATTGTTTGAGGGGAGGAATGCAACTGGCTATTTCACTAGAGCAATTACCGTAGAAGTAACGGTAGAACAAGGAGAGACACGCAACGTTACGACGGTGGTCTAAAGAAGTGAATGAGTCAGTGATCTCTCTATCACCAATCATTCTTACAGCTCTTTTTTGTATTCCATCCAAGAGGCTTAAGTAAGTAGCTGGAGCACCAGCCCAGAGATGGGAATTGTACTCAAGCTTTGGACGGATATAGGTTTTATAGATAATAGCCAGATCAGACGGGGAGAAAAATTTCTTGCATCGTCTTAAGAAGCCCAAACATCTCGCGGCATTTTTGGCGACATCGCAAATGTGCTCGCTCCACAAAAGGTGGTCAGTGATGCACATACCAAGAATCTCGAGATGTTCGGACTCACTGATGCAAGTGCCACTCATTGACAGTGGCAAGGGGGGTATATCTCGCTTTGACGATACAAGACAGCATTGGGTTTTCGAAGCATTAAACTCTACACGGTTTCTTATTCCCCATTGTACAATGCTGTTCAAATCAGAGTTTAATGAGCTTATCATATTTTGCCGTTGCAGTTCCACATCCGAAGAGGAGGGATGTGAGTCTGGGTACGAATATGAAAAGCTAAGGGTACTATCGTCAGCGAAACAATGAATTGGATTAGAAGTTACAGACAAGAGATCATTTATGAAAATGAGAAAGAGGGTCGGAGACAAAACGGAGCCCTGGGGCACACCAGCATTTATGTTGTGGGTTACAGACTTAAAGCCGTCCAATACAACTTGTATTGAACGGTTCGAAAGAAAATTTCTAATCCAACGAAGGAGGGATTCGTCGATACCGAAAGCACGCATTTTCGATAAAAGAGCAAGATGCCAGACTTTATCAAATGCCTTTGAAATATCAAGTGCAACAATCTTACTTTCTCCAAAACGATGTAAAGATTTGTTCCACTGTTCGGTGAGATAAACCATCAGATCACCAGTGGACCTGTTGCTGCGAAAGCCGTACTGCCGGTCATTAAGAAGCTTTCGGTCTTCAAGATATTTCTTGAGCTGATAGTTTATCAGCGTTTCCATGACCTTAGAAAGAAGGGACGTAAGTGCAATCGGTCGATAATTGGAGGGAGAAGAAGATTCGCCTTTTTTTGGAATTGGCTGGATAAATGCTGTTTTCCAACTGCTCGGAACGAGCCCAGAAGAATAGGATAGATGGAAAAGCTTACGCAAGGGTTTTGCCAGCGTGGAAGAACACCTCTTCAGAACAATGGCGGGGATACCATCCGGATCAGCGGATTTATGTATGTTGAGATCTTTTAGGACTCTCGCCACAGCACGAGTGCGGAAGAAGATTTGTCCCATGGAATCATTGACGCGCTCAAGAACCGGCGGAGTCATGACACTCTCTGGCAGCGAAGAGTTGGCGGCGAACTGCCTAGCAAAAAGGTTAGCTTTCGCGAGAGAGCTAACAACTGGAGTGTCATTGTCAACGAGCGTAGGGACCGAGGAAGAAGAAGAATTCTTCATATTTTTCACAAATGACCAAAAATTCTTACTGCCTTTGGGACATTGCAGTATTTTTTGCCTTAATTTTTGGTCATGCAAAAATTTGGTCCGTCGAATATGGGCATTGCAGGCCTTCCTGGCTTGTTTAAACTTGTTCCGGTTTTCCTCAGTTGGGTTGGCTCTAAAACACCGGAACTTTACTTCTTTTTCCCTGATAACCTCTTTACAGCTTGAATCAAACCATGATTTTTCCTTGGGTTTGATGCTTTTAACCCTATTCGGGATAAAAGTTTTCATTCCCAAAATAATCATATTAGTAATCATGTCTGTGCTGGAGTCTACGTCACTATCGAGGAAGCATAGTGACCAGTTAAAGAAATTGAATTGGATGTCGATACCGTCGAAGGAATCTTGTCTGCTGCGATTTTTCTTAAGATCAAAGTTCTTATTGAATGTTGCTGTGAGTTCATTGAAAGCAACATTAATCCTAGCAACTGTATACTCATTTTTCGAGTATCGCGTCCAGGGCCAGAGGAGCAAAGCTTGAGCGGCTTAAAAGAAAAGTGTATGGAGTTCATTTATTTGAACTTTGATGAGTTGTCGAAGGAAGACGCATTTCTTAAGCTGACCGAAAGGGAAATCAAAGACTTGCTTTCTTACGAAAGTCGGCACAGTGATATTGAAGAAGCAGTGTTTATGTCTACTCTTGCATGGATTAATCATGATAAACAAAATCGGGAACATTTGATTGTGGAACTTTTAAAAATGATTCACTATCAGTTTCTGTCCATAAAGTTCATAACGGACAACATGTCACTTTGTAATAGCGTCGAAAGCTTCAAACTTTTTTCGGGTTGGTTGAAATATCATGTTTCGCCAGAAACTCGAACAGAAGATCAGAAACATCTTGAGGTCTCAACGAAAAACCAATTGAAATGCCCAGAATTCGATCTTCAAACCCAAAAACTGTTAAATGATTTCTGGAACTCTGGCTCAATTGAATTGAATATGGAGATCGTTGAAGGAATCTTACGTGCTGCAGTTTTTCGAGAACGTAAACACTTGATTGAAGTTTGTTGTGAATTCGTTCAAAAAAACATTGATACGAGCAACTACATGTCCTGGTTTCGACTGTCGACAGAGCTCAGCCTATCACAAATTAAAGAAAAGACCATGGATGTCATTTATATGAACTTCGAGCAAATTTGCAAAGATGAAGAATTTTTAATGTTGACTGAGATGGAAATTAAGAGCTTGCTGTCTTACGAAAATCCATATACTGACTTTGAGGAAGAGGTTTTCAAGGCTATTTTTGCGTGGGTCAATTATGATAAACCAAATCGAGAACATTTGACTGCAAATCTGTTGAGAATGATTCGTTTTTAATACCTCTCTACCGAATTCAAAGCCGATAACAATTCACTCATCACCGATTGGCTCAAATGTAATTCATTACCAGAAACAACCGATCAAGAGGATACGTTTTTCAAGTCAAGGTTTGGAGGTTTATTATTTGTCGATATCGAGGAATCAAATACGATAGCAATTCATATGTATGACCACAAGACAGATGCATGGGATAAAAAGATTCAAATTCCTTTCAAAGAAAACATATATGGCTTTTCGACACTTGTGATCAATAATAAATTATTTGTAGTTGGAGGTCGTGCAAGGACTGATATTGAGTGTTTTGACTTGTACACTCTCAAATGGATTTCCAGATCTCATATGCATAAAAAGCGATCTTTTTGTCAACTTTCTGAATTAGATGGACAGTTGTGTATTTACGGTGGAGGGTATTTAACATTTATAAATGAAATTGAATTGTACAATCCAACAACTGGTGAAATAATTGAATTATGTCCACCATACCAAAGTGAATGTAACAATATATCTACTTGTAAAGGAGTATTATATCTTATTCATCTAAAGGAAGGAGTCTTGCAATTCTATGACTCCCGCACTCAAAATTGGACTCAGATACAAATTCAAGGAAAATCAATTTACTCTGTGGGCTTTGTCGCCGATGAAAAATATCTTTATTTTCCTGATGGATGTTCGGACAAAAGTGTTAAACGCTACGATTTAGAAAAAAAATCATGGAGCGGAGATTTTGCAGATAATATATCTTATGACATAAAAGCGATTATGTTAAACAATAAAATTGTAATTTATAGATACCATGGTAATAATACGATTATCTTTGAAGAGTACGATCCAAACACCAACACATGGAGAAAATTTAAGGATCTGTTAAGAATAAAATCTTACAAGTTCTGGTCTTGCAGTATAGGTTCTTACACTGCTTGACCATTTACTTAATCTTTTAATTTTTGTTTTAAAAATTATAAAATTTTATTCCAAACATTGTTGAATTCGTATGCAAAATCTGTAAAGAGTGTTTTCAATAAATTGGTTTCTTTTCATTGCTCAAATTGAATTTGAACTTGGTTGAATTGTTAAGCACATGAGTGGAACATTTTCGATAATAGGTCATTCAATATTCATTCTAGTTCGGTCACTGACAAGACACAGACGTGAAACGGATAACACACAATTTAGAATAAACAGACAAACAACCCTAATAAAAGAAATAATCCACCGATCCCAATAAAAGGTTCAGCAGTGGACATTTCTACCTGCGCCCTACCTGCTAAAGGATTAAAGGACAATGGATGATCTGGCAATGGATAATCCGAATCAGGCACTTAGTTTATTTTCTAAGCTGATTAAGCAGCTTAGGACTAATCTGGGTGACGCGAAGGTCAATCAAGCCTACAACCAATTCATGAGGAAAAGCCAAACAAGCATGGATATGGAAGCTGAAGAAACCTACAACACCGGAGTTTCAGACAGCGAAGAAGAAGACGGGCCAGTCACCGGCCTCACTAGCGACGAAAATGGTGAAACCAGCCCGGATACTTCCTTTACAGAGGTGAAAAGGAAATCCAACAAGCGACCAAAGTCACCTCCACAGCAACTACAAGACGTAACTAAAAAGAGGAAGGAAGAGGGGACCATGCAAAAAAATGACAACCTGCAGCCAGCAGGAAAACCTCCCGCAGCGGTTCAATCTCAACCAACCACAAGTTCCGCAATACCAACACCAAAACCAGTCGAAATCCAAAAAGACACCAACACCAACACCAAGAAGGCAAAAATTCCTCCAATTATTTGCTACTCATGCAATGTTGCCCAGATTGGGAAATTTTGCCGTGCCCAAAGACTGATTTACGATGTCAAAAACAAATCAGACACTACCATCATTCAAGCTGGAAACAGAGAGTCGTACGATATTATCAGGAACTATCTGAAACAGGAATGTATGGAGTTCAATACGTTCACGCCCAGAGAAGATAGGAAAAATCTTCTTCTCCTCAAAGGAATTCACCACTCCTATACCGCCATCGAAGTAGAGGACGAACTGAGGATCGAAGGTCTACCCATTGTGAAAGTCACTCCATTCAAACCGCCAAGAAACAACGCCAAGGAAGTGAACAGTTTCGTCGTGGAGCTGGATAAAACCTGTGACATCAGGGAAGTGTACACAAAGACACTAATCATGAACCAACGCGTACACTGGGAAAGACTTAAATCCATCGACATCGTCCAATGCAGGAACTGCCAGCAATTAGGACATGTTGCTTCCAATTGCGGACGTAAATATGTTTGCGTCAAGTGCAAAGAAGACCACAAGCCCGGTCAATGCCAAAGGAAGGACAATGTGGAGCGGACCACAGTATGGTGCGCAAATTGCAAGAAGGAAGGTCATCCAGCCAACTATAAGGGATGTCCCATCATCAAGGCCAAGCTAGCCCAAAAGAAGAAAAAGGCCGCTGAAAAGAGGGCCCAACACGCTCTGGCAGCCAAATCTGTGCACACCTACGTTCAACCCGGCATTGACTATGCAGCCATGACCAAAGGACTTGGAGCAAACAAGCCTCGTCAACAAGCGCCCACCGCAGCCCCAAAACCAGCACAGCCAGCCGCAGCCAAAAGGCCAAGCATAAGGGTCATCCCCAGGAAGGAAAACCCAGAAGCGACCCCCATTGACATCAACGGTGAAGCCAAACGCCTTTTCGGCTCGGACCTCCTCACACTAATTAGAAACGCCAAGAATGCTGTCCCCAGCAACTACGCACAACTCAGCGAGGATGAAAAGAGAGTGGCTTTTGCCACCATCATCCTCCAGATCTGCCTATGAATAAGCTACGACTCCTGACGTACAATGTAAATTCATTGTACAGCCTTGAAAAAAGGACGTCATTCAACTTGTTCATGAAGAACAACAGCCCGGATATAGCCCTCATCAGTGAAACAAACGTCAGCAGGAGGAATAGTATCGACATCTCCGGCTACACCACATTCAGGCAGGATAAGGACGAAAACCGAAGGGGGACGGCCATATTCCTAAAGAAGCAACTCAATCCTAATGCCAATGAAGTTATCATCTCAGGACTACGGACCAGTGAAGCAACGGCCATCAGACTAAATATAGGAGGAGGAGAGACCCTTACAGTGATAAGCCTGTATGTGAAATGCAGATCCTCAGTGGCGCATATCCAGAACGATCTTAATGTACTCAACAGTACATTAAGGCAATCCACATATGGAATCATCGGTGGAGACTTCAACGCAAGGCATCATAACTGGATGGACACCACAATAAACATCGAAGGACAAGCAATTGCAAATTGGATGGAACACAACAACAATCACTCCCTGGTGGTAATTTCGCAGCCTAAACCGACGTTCCCAAGGACTCCGTCATGGTTGGACTTCTTCATGGCCTCCTCAGACTTGGTACATATCCTTCCCGAATTCAGGAACTATGTGTGCACAACTGTCTGCAGTGACTCTGACCATGAAGCAGTTCAACTATCAATCAACCTTCATCTCGCCATTCCTTTAATGAGAATACCACCAGATGACTGCCTGGATTACAGCAAGCTTGACGTCGAGAAGCTCAATAGTGACGTGGAACGCAGTCTGATCATTCCATCTCCCAACAGGAATCTTCGCAATGAAGAGATCGACAGCGCCATCGAAGGACTTGAAGCAGCCATCAAAACAGCCATTGACAACCAGAAGGTAACCAAAACATCTAGGGATAGATACCGACACCTTCCAGTTTTTGTGCAAAATTTGTACAACCACAGGCAACGGCTGAGGAAACGTCTTCAACGGATTCACCACCGGGAACTCAACACTGTCAACAGCGACTACCAAGCAGTCAAAGCAGAACTCCAATGTACTAACACCATGTTCCGGAACGCCATCCAATACCACAACAACCTTCATTTCCAGAAGAGGCTCCAGGAAATAAAACCTGGTCCCAATGCCTTCAAGGAAATTAATAGGATTGCCGGAAGGAAGGAGAGTATTCCCGACATTATAGTTTATAATGGCAATGAGGTTTCGTCAGCAGCTGAGAAAGCCGAGGCTTTTGCATCCTGCTTCGAAGGAAACTTCACACCATCTCCATCCACGGACTCTGCATTTCTCGAGGAAATCGAGGAATCAGTGCAACGATCCATCCAGCCAGGCAACGAAGAAGTCATCTTTAGCTCCACAAACCCTGCCGATGATCCAACTGAAAATAACGAAAAGTTTTGTACAAGAGAAGAAGTCAGCGAAGTCATCAAGAACCTGAAGCCAAAAAAATCAACAGGACCTGATGGAGTCTCCAACTTCATGCTGAAGAAGCTCTCCCAAGTGTTCATCTTGTACATCACCATCATTTTCAACAATTGCCTCAACAACTGCTATTTTCCTCAAAGTTGGAAAACTGCGAAAATAGTGGCAATCCCGAAAAAAGGCGCAAGGAACCTAGTGACCAATTTCAGGCCAATCTCCCTCCTCAACAACATCAGCAAAATCTTAGAAGAGATTATACTGAGAAGACTGAAGATGTGCAGCTCCGACAACAACCTCATCCCGGACTTCCAATTTGGATTTAGAGAAAAACACTCTACTCTGCATCCGCTGGCTAAACTCCAACACGACATCGCAGCGGCACTCAACAGCCATCGAGTATCCGTTGCGTGCTTATTAGATGTGGAAAAAGCATTTGACAGCGTCTGGATTGAAGGGCTTAATCACAAACTATACCTATTAGGTTTACCATCAAATCTAATAAAAATTTTATTTTCTTTTCTCTCTTCCAGGAACTTCTTTGTTCAATTGGAGAACTCTAAATCATCGACAAGGTCAATAAAAGCTGGAGTAGCTCAAGGATCCAAACTTGGACCATTCCTTTTCAGCCTGATGACCAGCGATCAGCCAACAAGCAGTGAATGTGAGAGTCTTCTGTATGCAGATGACTCAATCACATACTGCTCTTCACCATCGCCTATCATCGCAGCCAGGAAGGTGGAATCCCATGTACAAAGGCTTCATGAGTTTTACAAGAAATGGGGGATACGCATTAACACCGAGAAATCTGAACTGATTTGCTTTCGAAGGCCCACCAATAGCAGAGGTAGAAGAGCTGGAAGATGCCGAAGCATCTCAATTTCTCTACCCGATGGATCAACGTTGGCAGCGAAGAGAAACACCAAATACCTTGGAGTCCACTTCAATGAGATGATGAAGTTCAACCCTCACTCGAGAGCTGTACTAAAGAAGGCCAATCTTGCCCTACACCGACTGAATCCACTTCTAAGAAGGAAAACAGGACTCAGCAAACCGACGAAGCTTCTAATATACAAGCAGCTTATTCGGCCAGTCATTACATACAGCTTCCCAGTATGGTATACAATTTCAAAGACAGCAATGAAGGAACTCCAAGTGTTTGAACGAAAAGTCCTGCGGAGCTGCACAGGACTTTATTTCAATCATCAGAGAAGGAGGCATTTCAGCAACAAAAGACTCTACGAAGAAGCGAAAATTACACCACTGGACAAGTACCTAATTCAGTCAGCTAAAAGGATTGCAGGATCACTGAGCAATCACCCCAACAACCTCATCAACGGAATAACCACACAACAAAGACACCCAGAACCGAGATACCTATGCACGCTGGACGTACTAAGGGAGGAGCTCGAGCAAACCAACGACGAAGGAGATCTTCAATTTTACGCTGACACGGGGTCAGCTTTTAACCGCGGCTAAGAGCCTCACCAATGGACAACCAGGACTGAACATCCCGAGATTTTGTATTTCATGTATTTTTTATCTTTTACTCATTCATATTTTTGTTAATCTTAAATTTAGAAAACAAACATTGTATATAGTTAGGCCCCTTCTGTGCCAACAAATTTAAAATCAAATATTACCTTAAGTAATTATTCAATAAATTGTAAATATGTACATAAATATTAGTTCAAATAAAGATAAAATGTAAAAAAAAAAAATGTGTCGATAATAGGTGCGCGTTTGAGAACCAAGTTAAGGAAGTTTGTTTTTAGGGGTGAATTTTCCAGTTCCCAAAACATATACCATCTTTCTAAACTTCTTTGAGGTTATTGGACGTTGCCGATGATTGCAGTAATTTTCCAAAATTGTTCTTTTTTAGATCAATAACATGAAATCATTAAATACATCGAAGGAAGTATAATGGAACTAACTACATTGTCGAAGCCCTCTCAAGGCTTTTCCTTATTTTGATACACAAACAAGGGTCGAAGGGTATTTTTTGTCGTTTCTAACCATTTTCTGAATTCTATTGAATTCAAACTTTGTCTAAAACTTTACACAAACAAGGACTTAGAATTAGTGAATTATGCAAAAAGAAGGGGAATTGAGTCTAGTAAATGAAATGAAAGTAAGTGGAGAACTGTACTGAAGCACTTTAATGGGATTTTACATTGAGCCAAGAAATTGATTCTTCACGGATGTGTGGCAATTTTTTTCCCCTTAAATGAATTACATTGGGAAAAGTATTGAATTTTTTCCTGGACGAATTGATTTCTCTGAAATCTCTTTTTTGAGACAGATTTACACATATTCTCACACGAATTTTCACACATACTACGAGTTTGACATTTCGGACAGTTTGGTATTTTTCGATATTCAAAATGTGTGGAGTTTGATGCAAGATTTGTGTAAAAAATTATTTTGGAGGAAGTTTATTCACAAATTGAATATAAATTAAAGATTTTAAACCTTTTAAATTAAAGTATATTTAATAATAAATTTGTTTTGATAGCCGTCACACACACATTCAAAAAAGAGATTGCTACTTTTGACTTTACAAATTACATTGAACCCGAAAAGTATCGAATTTTAGTAGCGATTCGTGGTGGTTGAATGTAAAATCCCATAACTTGGGCTCTCTTCTCTTTCCATCCATAAGGGCATTAATGGCCTTTTCCAAAACTACTTTTGGGAGTGCTCTCCCTGTCAACGAATTTGGAATTCATTTTGAGAAAGGGAGTGTTTTGACGTTTAGTTCACTCACGAATCACTATTTCACTCCAAGAAAAAGTAGGGAGTGACGATTTCACCCCCTGGAGTGATGGGTAAGCACTCCTTTTTTATTTTGGAAAAGGCCATAAGTAACATATAAACATATAGTCACTCCACATCTGCACGAAAGCCATTACAATGATACTAAGATAATTTCACTTAAGGCTGGGGTTTCCCATTGAAAATTTCGTTGGTCTTTTGCGTAAAACTGTGTAGCTCCCAAAACATTTCGAATATTTAAATGAAATCAACGAGTATAGATTATACATTTAATAAGCTTAGAAGTTATTAAGCTAAAAAAAATATTAAAAATGTATTTCATCCCAATGAATGGATAACGAAAAGTATGATATTTTTGGAGACGTTTGCGGCGGAAAAGTTTTGTTAGCTTAAAAATTCATTTTTTATTTTTTTTATATTTTTTATCTATTCTTAAAATGTCTCACAACTCAGTGACGTGTTTTTTTTTTTAATATTTTGTCCAGTTTCGTCAAAAAATTTTAAATAAATACCTACGAAAAATGGGGAAAATTTAGCAAAAGTAGATGTGATTCATTTGGAATAATGGGGGCTATCGGGAATCTCCCAAGAAATTTTATTTCCCAAGAAAAATTTCATTCCCAAGAAAAATTTTATTCCCAAGAAACATTTCTAGTTATCGTGAAACTCCTTCGAAATGATTTTTTCCCAGGGAAAAAACTACCAACTTTAAAAAACAAAATTATTTTCTAAAATCAATTTTGACAGAAATATTTTTATTTATTTCTTTTTGCTTGGAATAATTTTTGTTTTGTTTGACAATTTTAGTGCGCGTCCGCAATTGCCTTCTTTAAGATGTCTCCTGGAGCTGGGCTGTCGTGGCCAAGATAGGAGGATATGAGCCAGTAGGTGGCTTTATCCGTTGTTAAGACAGCGGTGGTGGTGTCCTTGTCGCTGTAATTGAGGAATCAAAATACATTTAAGTCATTTTTTACTAACATGCATGACCTTGGTTCACCTTTCTCCGATGCATATGTACAATAGCTTATAGCCAGGATTCCTGAGGCCTCTGATGATGGAGATTGAGACCCACGGCTCCTGTATCAAGACGATGTCTTCCTTGTTTCTATTCAATCGGAGTACCAGGTTGTTTGCGGCCATGATGGCGTGATGGAGATTAATCTGAACTAATCGCAGCATTGCTACTTTTATTCAGATCAACCTCCACCACTGTTTTATCGGCGTTTTCATCGTCTGAGGAGGAATGAAGTAGGGCTTCCTCACTGAGAGTGATGCCTAAGGTGGAGTCTTCAGTATCCATGTTGGAGTTGCTGTCGACTATAGGATTAGCCTCCATGTCGGATGGCTTGATTGGGGCTATGGAGGTCGATGGTTCCACTTGTGGTGTTACATCGACTTCCATTTTTGGGGGTAGTGAAGCGTTCCCTTCCGCTGAAGGGGCTTCTGTGGGGGGCGTGTTAAGCGAATCTTCGTCTTTTTTGTAGATACGAATCACGATTTCATCGAAACCATACCTAATCACGGCTTTGGTCGCGGCCAGTGGAGCCAGTGATTCCCTATTAATCACCAAGAGAGCTGATCTATAGTGACCCACTGTCTCCTTCTCAACCTTTGGGACTTTCCAGTCGTGCGTAGGCAGGTTTCGATTACTTGCTTTGATCAATTTCATGATCATATCTGGGCAGTTGTGTAGAGCCGGGACCATTATACGTGCTCTTGGCTGGCAAGGAATATTCTCCCTTGCAGCAACCTCGAGCTTTGCACCCGGCCAGACTTCTGGCAAGCCATTGACAGCAGCCCTGTACAGATCGAAAGATCTCTGATCACCACAGGCGATGAGCTTGATACGATTTTGGTACTATCCTGCATCGGCTGTGTCTGGGAGAGGCCCCGGATTCTCCTCGATGACAGAAAAAAATTTGAAACCGAGGTGAGCCTTGACGTCTGCCCATTGATCATGAGAGATGTTACCATCCACATGACTCCTGTCAATGACCGCGGCTATGATCTCGCGTTGCTATTGAAGGCTGTTGTGCTGCTGGAATGCACTTTCTGCCTTTTTGCTTCAGGCTTGTCGCCCTCGAGAGACCTATTGCGCTTTGACGTTGAGTCGCTGCCGCCGGTCGGTTTGGTATTTCTGCTAAGAAAGCCACTAGCGCACTCGAGTTTTCGCGGTTGCACCGGGGTTCTTTCCGCCGCCGGTATGACACCGACTGCGGCTAGAATCCTCTCATATTGCATAGTCTTGAAAAAAGAAAATGCTATATTTCCATTCCAGCCTGATCGACAATTTTTAAAGGACTGTATCTGAAGAACTCATTTTTCATTCCTAGCAGTTGGTTTTGAAGAAGGCCGTAAAAAATGCTCCCAAAGGTTTGTGCTTTGTGGTCTATTCAAGCAAGATAATAATCAAATCGTTTTACCTACTCCTCAAAATAAATCCAAACTCTCTTTTTAGGTCTGCAAATATCCACTCGAGAAAGGATTTTGCTTGCAATTTCTCAATCAAAATGAATGGGAAAAAACTCCAGAGAAATAACGAGAAATTTCCCATGGGAAGTGTTCATGATCGCAATAAATTTCTAGGGAAAATTCGAACATCGTTCTCGAAACAAATTTTCCGAACGTGTGAAATATTTCCAGAGAACTCTTATTCACGATACAAGTTTCCGAATGTGGGAAATATTTCCAGGGAAATCTCATTCCCGATAGGGCCCAATTTCTTAAGAGAAAAGATAAAATATTGAAAATATTTTTTTTTTATTGTTGAAATATAATAATATCACAATAATCTTTTATTTTTTTTTTAATTATTTTACTAAATTTTTTTGAAGTGCAAAGTAAAAAAACGCATGTTTTTCTTAGAATATTCTGCGGCTAACAAGTTTCCAGCCCCATTAAGTTTGACTCAACAACAAAAATATTTTTTTATGAAAATTGAATATCTCTTCAACTCAATAACGTTTTTAGAAAAAAATTAAAAAATTGCATTGCATAAAATGCATTTAAAAAAGTGAATATTTGTGTATCAATTATCAGGGGAATGCAGCAAACAATATTTTCAAATATTTTTTTTATTATTTTTTTTTCACATTTTTGTGTATTTTTTTAGATTTTTACAAGAAAAATCGTTTTTGCTCCATGCATCCTAAAAAAGAATTGAAATTGAAAAAAAAAATTTAAGCACAATCAACATAATCTTGATTCAATCAAATATCGATTAGCGCCCCTGAGATTAACCATGCAACTGCAGTCCAGTCCTCTTGTAATGCATTTGTATTTGTGAAACTCGTACTACCTACTTTGAAAAAAGCTTCACTTCTCTTTCATAAGTCCACTTCCTTTATTTCTTTATTCAAAGATTGTTGCACACCCACATACTATGTATCTTAATTAAGTCAATGGGTGAGGTCCAGCGGAATGTTGGGAAAGTATTAGTGAAAACACCAATAATTTTACAACCCTGACCTGCTTGCAGGTAAATTTCGCTTGACAGCTTGGTTTCCTATTTCCTATCTCCTTTTATCTCTGAGCTTACTTCTCCTCTGTCCTCTCTTTAAAATACATCAGAGTTGATAACGGGGAATACCAGTACCAGGTTTAATTTTTCATTTCTTGCATCTTGCCTTGATGCTTGTTCAAAAATTCTATGCCAGTGAGTGTTCCTGTTCATTGTTTTGTTTTATTCCCTGTCCCTTGTGCTTGTGCTTGGAGTTTATTTTATTTGGAAACATCGAATCGAGAGAATAAAAAGAAGAAAAAAAAAATATTCAAAAAGTGCAGTGCATACAGAAACACATTTTTGTTAAGAATTGAATGATAAACGTTCGAGTAATATTTATGTAAGTTCCATACATTTCTGTTCATTGCGTATTTCTTCTCATTTAGTTGTTTTTTGTTTAGAATGGAATCAATAGAATCATCGACGAAAAATATTTCCCCCATCACTGAAACTAAGACAATCTGCTTGTCCGATAACATTGCTAGAGTTATCTTCAAACAAATCTCGGTCTTCTACCGAGAAAATGAATTCTTTGACACCGTCATCATGGCTGGGAACCCAAGCGATAAGGACCACTTAAGTATTTCAGCGCACCGAATGGTCCTGAGTGCATTGAGTCCATATTTCCGTGAAGCATACCGAGATGCTCAGACGGTCTTGATGAAAAATGTTTTGGAATTTCCACAAATCGATCCTCAGACACTGAAATCGATAGTCGATTTTATGTATTCAGGAACAATTGAATTGGATGTCGATACCGTCGAAGGAATCTTGTCTGCTGCAATTTTTCTTAAGATCAAAATACTAATTGAATGTTGCTGTGAGTTCATTGAAAACAACATTAATCCTAGCAACTGTATGCTCTTTTTTCGAGTATCGCGTCCAGGGCCAGAGGAGCAAAGCTTGAGCGGCTTAAAAGAAAAGTGTATGGAGTTCATTTATTTGAACTTTGATGAATCGTCTAAGGAAGACGAATTTCTGAAGCTGACCGAAAGGGAAATCAAAGACTTGCTTTCTTACGAAAGTCGGCCCAGTGATATTGAAGAAGCAGTGTTCATGTCTATTCTTGCATGGACTAATTATGATAAATCAAATCGGGAACATTTGACTTTGGAACTATTACAAATGATTCACTATCAGTTTCTCTCCATAAAATTCATAGCCGAGAACATGTCAGTTTGCAAAAGTCCCGAAAGCATTGAACTTATTTCCGTTTGGCTGAAATATCATGTGTCGCCAGAAACTCGAACAGCCGATCAGAAACATCTCGAGGTCTCAACGATAAACCAATTGCAATGCCCAGAATTAGATCCTAAAACTCTAAAATTTTTAAATGAGTTGAACATTGAGAACGTTGAAGGAATCTTACGTGCTGCAGTTTTTCGAGAACGTAAACACTTGATTGAAGTTTGTTGTGAATTCGTTCAAAAAAACATTGATACCAGCAACTACATGTCCTGGTTTCGAATGTCGACAGAGCTTAGTCTTTCACAAATTGAAGAAAAGTCCATGGATGTCATTTACATGAACTTCGAGCAAATGTCGAAGGATGAAGAATTTTTAATGTTGACTGAGAAGGAAATTAAGAGCTTGCTGTCTTACGAAAATCCATACACAGACTTTGAGGAAGAAGTTTTCAAGGCTATTTTTGCGTGGGTCAATTACGATAAACCAAGTCGAGAACATTTGACTGGAGATCTGTTGAAAATGATTCGTTTTCAATACCTCTCTACAGAATTCAAAGTTGTTAACAATTCACTCATCACCGATTGGCGCGAATATAATTCATCACCAGCAACAGCCGATCAGGAAGATATGTTTTTCAAGTCAAGGTTTGGAGCTTTATTGTTTGTGGATATCGAGGAATCAAATACGATAGCAATTCATATGTATGACCGCAAGACAGATGCATGGCATAAAAAGATTCAAATACCTTTCAAAGAAAAAATAGATTGCTTTTCGACACTTGTGATCAATAATAAATTATTTGTAGTTGGAGGTTTTGAGGACTATCACGTGAGGGATGATATTGAATGTTTTGACTTGTACACTCTCAAATGGATTTTCAAATCTCATATGCATAAATGGCGATCATATTGTAAACTGTCCGAGTTTGATGGACAATTGTGTATTTACGGTGGCTATTCTGACCGTGATACCAAGTTTATATACGAAATTGAATTGTACAATCCTACAACTGGTGAAATAACTGAATTATATCCACCATACCGTAGTAGATTTAACAAAATGTCTACTTGTAGAGGAGTATTATATCTTATTCATCTAGAGGAGGGAATGTTGCAATTATATGATTCCTGCACTCAAAACTGGACTCAGATACGAATTCCAGGACAATCAGTAGTTCACTTTCTCTTTGTAGGCCTTGTCGCCGATGAAAAATATCTTTATTTTCCTGATGGATATTCAGACAAAGGTGTTAAACGCTACGATTTAGAAAAAAAATCATGGAGCGGTGATTTTGAAGGGAACAAATCTTGTTCCATAAGAACGATGATGTTAAACAGTAAAATTGTAATTTATAGAAACCCTAATAATACGATTGTACTTGAAGAGTACGATCCAAATACCAACACATGGAGAAAATTGAAGGATCTTTTGAGAATAAAAAAATGTGGCATGTTCTCGTCTTGCAGTATAGGTTGTTACACTGCTTGACCATTTACTTAAACTTTTAATTTTTGTTTTAAAAATAAATAAATTTTGTTCTTTTTTTGTTTTTTTTTAAATTCGTAGCCAAAATCTGTAAAAAGTGTTTTCAGTAAATTGGTTTCTTTTCATTGCTCAAATTGAATTTGAACTTGTTTCAATTGCTGAGCCCATAAGTAGAAAATTTCCGATAATAGGTGCGCATTTGAGAAACAAGTTCAGTGAGCTCGTTTCTAAGGGGGTGAATTTTCCAGCTCTTTCAATTCTGCTCTGTAAGTGAGGTTATTGGACGTTTCCGATGAATGCAGTAATTTTTCAAAATTACTCCTGTTTAGAAAAAAAATAAAGCATCACATAAATCGAGGGAGATACAATGGAACTAACTAAACTACACTGCCGCAGCCGCAGTGTAGTTTAGTTATACCGAAGGGAATTTTTTGCCCGATCCTGAAAAATGGAGATCCTCTTAACTGCGCCAACTTCAAAGGAATCACCTTACTTAACATCAAGATCAAGATCCTCTCTGCCGTAATATTTGAATGTCTGAATCTTTTTCTCAACAATCTAATTGGTCCTTATCAATGTAATTCAGACCAGGAAAGTCAACCGTCGACCAAATTTTCACTTAGCGGAAAAAATCTAATGAACTCCGATCGATACCCTATGTCTAGTTTTGGCATCCCTCGTTCTCTTGTGCAAAAAATGACGATGGAGAACTCACGCTGCGCCATCAATGTTGGCAATGAGCTTACGGAATCCTTCGATGTCAAAAAAGGATTCAGACAACTCGATGCACTGCCATGCGATTTCTTCGACATCTTTCTGGACAAGATAGTGCAAAACTCCACCGTCAACACCGGAGGTACTGGCGCAAATTTTAAGTCAGCCCTCGTTTAAGCAATAAAGTCTACTCTACTTAAAGCACTTCTAACTTTTCTTATTTTTAAACACTTTAAACGAGTCTTCTAACTAGATTGGACTTTAAACATAACGTTGTGTGAACACGCCTACATGTGACAGAGCAATAAATTGAATTAGTGAAATGTCATTTTACGCTTGCAGTTTTTACCAGTTTTTGTTACTTTTATCTCCCCAAAACAGGAAAAAATGTGATTATTTAGTGTTTGTATATTTAGTTCTAATAATTGTTATGCTTTTTTTTGTGAAAATGTGTTTAAATAAATATCCAAATGATGTTCCAATTTGTTTTGTTTTTATTTGTCATAGTGAAGGTGGAATAGTGTGCTCTGAAATGGGTATAAAATATTCCTTTAAAACAGGAATAAATTTCCCTTCAAGTGTAATTTGTTTATAAGAACTCTCAATAAGGGCAAATAGGTAATAAAAATAAAGGCAAACAACGTACACACACAACTGCAAGAAGTGTCAAAAAACAAGCAGCAAATCCAGCTTGGTAGTCCCGTGGTTCATATTTTTTTTTTTTTACAAAAATGATAAATGAATATTTGAATTTAAATAAGACGATGCACGAATTTGACAAACTTTTTGCTTTCTTTTAACTTCAAAATCTTCGAAAATCTCAAAATCTGCTCGTTCAAAACTATACTTTAAAGAGTTAAACGAACGCTTTCTCCGTTTTAAAGTTAGACGACCACTTTAACGATAAAGTATACTTTAAGTCGTTTAAAAATAAGATAAAGTCGACCTTGAATCTAAAATTTGTTTTTAGAGTCGACTCCTACTTTAAAGTGGATTTAAAGTATACTTTAACAGCCATATTAATAAAAAACGCCTAGTCCACTCTTAATCCATAGTCTAACTGGTCCATAGACTAAGCGTTAGTCCATGGCCTAAAATTTCTCATTAATAAAAATAATTTGATCCCAGAATAGTAAAGTGACGTTTACCAAAATTTCCCCTTTGGGAATTTTCATTTTTGTTGATATTTGACAACCAATTTGAAAATTAAAAACAAAAATGTTTTATTTTCAACTTGCTAACATCGTCGTCTGTGCAAATAGGACGCGTTGTAATAACTTTAATTTATTTCTCATCGTAAGTTTTCGGCACCTCGCCATGGTTCCATGATTTTCTACCCGAAGAAGCGTACCTACATCAACAAGAATGAAGTTGTTGAAGCCTTCACTGTCTTGGAAACTCCACCAATGATCGTTGTTGGAGCTGTGGACTACATCGAGACACCATTTGGTCTTCGCGCATTGGTTAACGTTTGGGCCCAGCACTTGTCTGAAGAATGCCGTTGTCGCTTCTATGAGAACTGGTACAAGAGCAAGAAGAAGGCATTTGCCAAGGCTAGCAAGAAATGGACCGATGATGTTGGCAAAACGAGCATTGAAAATAACTTCTGGAGCTGGAATTACACCAAAGACGGAAAGGTCATCAAGAACAATGCTTCAACTGAATACGATTTGACGGATAAAAGCATCACGCCCATGAGGGAAACTCATTATGGCGAAGTAAACAATGACTTTGTTATGTTGAAGGGATATTGAATTGGTTCCAATGTGCCGCCGACAAATTGACATTCATGGGACCCCTCAAGAAGGACCGCATCAAGGATACAAGCGGCAACTGCAGCTGCCCCAAGTGTTTAAATTTGAGACTAACTTTTAAGCAATCAATAAAGTGGAATTGAATTATTAAATTGTTGCCTTAATTGTACATATGTACATATTCTCATTCTCATTGCCTTTTCGAATTCCAACCCCTCACCCAATCGAAAGATAACAAGAAAAGAACATTATGCCCTGAAATATAGTGCCATTTTCTCTGCCATCTTGTTGCTATTCTTAGAGACATACATATACATAGCACAAACATATGTAGAACAAATTTTTGATTTTTTAATTTCAATATTTTATAATTGAAGTTATATCAGTTTTGACAATACATATTTCCACACAGACATTTTCCTTTTTTTCCTTCACGATTGACACATTTCTTGCTTAGTCCTTTGCTAATCCAGCCTTCAAGGTGGACTAAATTAGTAAACGTCACTTAAGAGAAATTTTATTTTATTAATAGCATTTTCCATTAGTTCGCAGACTAACTCTTAGTCCTTTGCTAGTTTGTGTTTATTAATTTGGCTGTAAATGTTTTAAAATTTGCGCCACTGTCTTTAAAAGTCTGTTCCACTTCTGGCGTACGTAGATGATATTGACATAATGGGAAAACACAGTGTGATGTCAATGGCGACTTTGTGAGAATTGAAAATGTGGGCAAAATGAAGCATGTATATGCTGTCTTCGAGGAAGGACACCCAACACCGACGTGCAGAAGCGTTGACCCTGACAAAATCGGATGAATGTGCCTTTTGCTATTTCGAGAGGAAAGTTCTTCGGGTCATCTTCGGCCCCGTGTGCATTGATGGGGAATGGAGAAGAAGATACAAGAGCAACTTTAAGGGTTGTACAACGACGTGGACCTAGCCAGAAGGGTCAAGGTCCAGAAACTCAAATGGCTCGGTCATTTAGAGCGGATGGCCACCAATGCACACAAGTGGAAGGGAACTTGGAGTGCAAAACTGGAGACAGCTAGATAGGGACCGAGCTGGCGGAGACTTTTGATTGAGGCACAACGGACTCTTCTAGCCCCACCAAGTAATGTTTCGTTTTCCATTGGTCTTTTTTTGACTTTTCTTTATCTACCTCCAATGGAACGGGTTATGATGTATGTGTCATTCTTCGGACGATTCTGTTTTCAAAACAGAAGAGTTCTGTTCTTCTCAGAAGCATTCCGTCTGTCAGTCAGTCCAATGGAATGGTTGACTGTTCCGAATGCTTCTGGACGACCAATGGAAAACGACATAAGAAAGTAATGGCGTTTTTAATTGTTAGGCCGTGTGCGAATTGGATGAATTGTGGTTAAAAAATAAAAATGGATGAATTTTTAACCACTACTGTCATTTTTTAACCTGCTCAGCAGCTATTCAAATAATGCGAAGTGTCAAAATTTAACCAAACGTCAATTTTTAACCCATTTTTAACTGAATTCGCACACGGCCTTAATCTGGAATCTGAAAAGAAGCATTCTGGTTTTAAAATCAGAAGGAAATTCTCTTCTTTTCAGAATCAGAACTGTCACTTTTGCCCAATTGAACGCATTTAGAATGCTTTTTTTAACTTCCAGATTGCTAATTAAAAACGCTATAAGTAAGCTTTTTCTTCAGCATACATATTTTTGACTGGTTTTGACAAATATTTTGTTGTGTCAGACAAGAAGTAAATAAAATTGTCAATTTATGATGAAGTACCTGCTAATTGGATCTAAAAAAAAAAGTTTTCGCTGAACACTCTCCAGAGCGATATTTAACTGAATGCAGCCCCCCATCAGATGGTATAATTTGTGACAGCTGCTGTCATTTGTGTAAAGTCATTTTTATCGAATCAAAAATATTTACATAAAAATTAAGAATATTTTATATTTTTTTTCGATTGTGCTCCAAATGAACAGTTATATGAAACAAGTAATCTTTTTTTCGGTTGATAGAATAATAAAATCTCCACAAGCAAGAAAACAAAGGGAATTAAAAATCGCAGAGCTTACCAGTTGCGCATTTCGCACAAATCATAACAAAACAAACAGCCCGGTTGAACTCTTCACTCGCCTTAATCAGATAAGGAACGAACTACCGGTTCTTGTTGGTAAATTCTAGTTGGGAAATGCGAAAATTGGGATATTTTCCTCTCCACCACTACTCAGCACAAGAAAATCCTACCCCCCACACAAAGAGGAAAAATCCAGACCACCCCGAGTAAAATACCACTAACGACCCCCCACACAAAAATCCCCATGAATTTTTGCACCAGCGACATTCCCCTTCGTCCTCTCACAATGAATATTTCTCGCACGAAATAAAAACGCAAACTCACAAACTCACCGACAGAGTTGGACTCTTTGTGTGTGCCTTTTTGCTTCAGTGCTGCTGGCCCCAAAATCTGTTTTCCGTTTTCCAGAGAATCTGAGTTGATTCAGAACCGGGAACGCGAGTGGACCTATCAATTTGTCGGTTGTCGAAAAAATTGTTTAAAAAATTATTGTTTGCAATTATTCGCGAATTAAGAAAAATAAAACACACAGAGTGTTGCTCGGATGAATTTCTGGAAACAAGAAAATTATTTTGAGTCCATGAGTTTGTGAAAAGGCTCAGTTAAAGGTCTCCCCTGTAGTTTCCCATTTTGGTAGTGTCGCTGTCTAGTAGTGAAGTTTTCCTCCTGTAATCGATACACTTCCTACTTCTCCTCCTTCTTCTTCATCGTCTGCTTCTCCAGGAAACACAAAAAAAAAACACGGTTCGGTAGCAGCGACGGTGGAATCGTAAATGAGTTGACAACGCACTCGGGCGAATCTAGTTCCTTTCAAATCCTGGCCCTTGGTCCAGAAACAAAACACCGAATGGAATAGCTGTTCCAAACCTTCTTCCTTTAGCTTTTTCCCAGCAAACAGTTCAAACAATCTCCGCTATCGTCGGGATCTTTGTTGTTAGTTGTCGAGAAGTTAGTGCTTCTTCAGGAGAATCGTTCAAAGTGAAAAGTGTTTCAGTGCAAGTGAAATCCAAACCAACGAGTGCATCCCCGAAAAGAAAAAAAGACTCCACCAAAACATCATGACGACCGATTTGCTGTTCCCCAAAATCGCTGACTGTTCCTATGTCTCATGTTACTGGTAAGCTAATCTAATTCATTCGTTTCGGTTTCTAGGATGCCATTTCAGATGAAAACAGCTCCTGCTCCTGCTTCGTAGCGATGCTGTTCTGTGCATATTTTTTTCATTCCTTTGATCGAGAGCGTGCGCGTCTGTTGCACTTGGGATTCTTTTACCTTTTTTTTTGTTTCTTTTTGTGTGTTGCATTGCACACCCCTAAAATTCATTGCTGCACAGGCAGCAACGGTGCTGTGGTTTTGGGGTTTTGGTTTTCGTAGCTCGATGTTAGGTTGCCATTGCCGTTTGGCCTTTTTTTCACTTTTTTTTTTTTTTGTAGAAATTAGGTCATTCGGTCATGCGAGAGTTCGCGAGGATGAAATTGAAGAACATGATTTTCAATAAATAAAATGAGAGAATCCACAATTATTCGTTTTCGCATTCGTTCACCACAAAATCAAGTCCCGACAGATATGCGGCATGTTGTAGAATTGAAGAGCGGGTCCCAATCCATGAAGGATCTGAGCCTGAGACACTGCAGCCTTCCATCGGGTACGGTACCTCGCGCTCGCATGCACTCTCCAGTCGCCGAAACCAAGCGCTCTGGCATCCGCAGTCACTTGGTCCTTGTACGGTTCGGTCTTCCTTGTCGTCTCGAACATGGGGACAATGATGAGTAGACTTTCTTGGCCGGAGCGTTGTCGTCCAGTCGCTCGATGTGGCCGAGCCAATGTAGTCGTCTTTTCTTGACTTTCTGGACTACATCCACATCTTGATACAGCTCTTTCAGTGCGCTTCGAAAGAGCCCAGTATCAATTCCCCTATTTTACTTATCGCCCAACACTCGGCGCCGCCGACGTAGAGTAGGACTGGTAAAATCAAAGTTTTGTACAGCAGACACTTTGACTCTCGAGTGGGGAGTTTTGAACCCTGTTGTCTTGCCAAACCGGAGTAGCAGCGACGGTTCGCTAGGGTAATTCAACGTCGGATCTCCACTAAGGTGTCGTTTGTGGGGTTAATTTTTGTTCCAAGGTAGGTGCTGCTACCATCAGTGACGTTTTATCCAAGGCGGTGGACAGATGTTGTTTTGTTTGTTGCTAGCATGTACTTTGCTTTGTCTTCATCCATTTCAAGACCAACGTTTCGCCTGTTCTTCATTCGCTGTGAAGGCCTCAAGCACAGCTCTCTTGGATCGACCGATGATGTCAATGTCATCCGCATAGCCGTGGAGCTGGAGATTTCCGTGCTCACATCTGCCTTGCGAACTAACTGCTCCAGGACCATGTTGAAGAAATGAATCACATGACAGCGCATCTCCTTGTCTAAGCCCTGTGCATGTTTGAAACAACTCGGATGAGCTGTTACCCATTTGCACGCTGCGCTGCGTATCGTTTAGCGTCATGCGGCGCAGCTGGATCAGTTTGTTCGGGATCCCGAATTCAGAAACCGCAGTTATAAGCTCTTGGCGGTGGATGCTATCATAAGCAGCTTTGAAGTCGATGAAAAGATTGTGGATTTCGATTTGAAATTCGTTGATCGTTGGTCTTTTCCAGGATTTGCCTCAGTATGAATATTTGTTCTATTGTTGTTCTGTCTGGCCTAAAGCCACACTGGTACGTGCCGATTATTGCGTTGCACTACGGCTTAAGACGCTCACACAGTACGTTGGATAGAATCTTGTATGCAACATTAAGCAGGAATATGCCTTGGTAGTTTTTGCATGACATAGGATCGCCTTTTTTGTAGATGGGGCATATGAAACTTATAGACCAGTCAGTGGGCATGCATTCTTCCTCCCGCACTTTGTTGATGACTTGGTGCATGCGGTTCATCAAAACACCTCCTCCATATTTAAAGAGGCGGACTTGTTATTTTTTAGCTTGTGGATGGAAGTTTTCATCCCAAAACTAACACCGAAGGGATTATTAAATACATATCCAACAATCTTGAAATCGAACCAACTGAGATTTTATGCAATAAATTAATCAAATTGAACGACGAAAGAAAGCTGAATTTTGTTAATTTCAAGATTGGTATTCCCTTTGAAGCATCCAAGAAAATCTATGTCGACACTTTTTGGCCAAATGGTGTCAAGATTCGCCCTTTCTCGTTCAAGCCAAAAAACTAGCAAGATCTGAGGACTCACTGAAGTCCTCAAGCTTTATTCTTCATCCATCATGCTCAACCCTGAATGCTCAACCCACAAAACTTAATAAAACATCACTTAATGTATACTATCATAATGCTAGTGGCATTCGTACAAAAGTATCAAATTTGTTTTATAACTCCAGTCACATGGATTATGATATAATTATTATTGTTGAAACGTGGTTACATTCCAATATAACTTCATCTGAGCTGTTTGATTCTCGTCTATTCAACGTCTACAGACTTGACAGATGTAAGTCAGAAGGTAAATTTTATTGAATTGAATAATTTTCTAAGTGAATTTAATTGGTCCAATGAATTCCTAAATTTAAATCTTGAAAATATGTATCTCCGTTTTTCTTCTATAATATTTGAAGATTTTTCTAAATTTATACCTTGTGCTCGTAAATCAAAATTAAATACACATCCAAAGCTTCCGTGGTACAATAAGCATTTATCTAACCTAAAAAACGCTAAACGCAAAGCTATTAACAAATACAAGCAATCAAAAAGTGAGTTAAATTATGCTTACTTTAGTAAACTACGTAAAGATTTTTTCACACTTAATAAGTTCCTTCATAAGAGTTACATCATGAATATAGAGAATAATATTAAGAACGATTGTAAGTCATTCTGGTCGTTTGTCAATACGAAACGAAAATCAAACGGATTTCCCAAGAATATGTCCTATAAGGATACCGAAGGGTCAAATATTGATTCTATTCTTGAATTATTTGCAAACTTCTTCCAATCGGTATACTCAACTCCCGATATTATCAACCATTCTTCTTTTCCCAATATACCAAGTAAGGTTGATATTGGTGATTTAAAGCTAAGTAGTTCTGAAGTGCTATCAGGACTTACCTAAAGCACTAAAACCAAAATCTAATTCTGGAGCTGATGGCATACCTGCTATATTTCTCAAACTTTGTGCTTCAACACTTTGCATTCCTCTTGTTTGTATTTTTAATAAGTCCCTATATGAAGGAGTCTTTCTCAATACATGGAAAACTTCTTACCTAGTTCCAATTCATAAATCTTGACCTAAGAACATGGTAGAAAATTATAGAGGTATCTCTAAGCTCTCAGCAATACCTAAATTGTTTGAAAGCATTGTAAAAAACAAAATTGAACTCTTAACCAAGGAATCTATATCAGAATTCCAACACGGTTTTATATCTGGGCGATCCACTACCACCAATATGGCACTATTTTCAAGATATATCATAAATTCCATAGAAGATAAGTATCAGGTAGATGCGATTTATACAGATTTCAGCAAAGCTTTTGATTCTGTGAATCATAACATTCTGGTGCAAAAACTGGAAATCTTTGGTTTCCATTCTAAGTTTTTAAGTTGGATTTCATCTTACCTAACGGGCAGGTCGTTATCATTGATAGCTCTCTTTCAAGTTCTATTTCATGCACTTCTGGCGTCCCTCAGGGTAGTCATTTGGGTCCTCTGCTCTTTAATATTTTTATTAATGACATTGCGTCAACTGTAAAATACTCTAAGTGCCTTTTATATGCTAATGACTTGAAATTATTTTTGAAGATCAAATGTGTTGAAGATTGCCACCTCTTACAATCTGATATGAACCAAATTGCGAATTGGTGTACTGCTAACAGTTTAAATCTAAACATAAAAAAATGTAATGTGATCACATTCTACAAATCTAAAACTTCTATTCACTTTAATTATTTAATAGAGGCTAATACACTTTCTCGAGTGGTTAAAATCAAAGACCTTGGGATAAAACTAAGTTCAAATTTTTCTTTTAAAAGTCATATTGACTATATTGTGAGTAGAGCAAATTCACTTGTTGGCTTTATAAAGCGGAATTGCGTTGATTTTAGTGACCCTTATGCTTTACTATCGCTTTATAAATCTCTTGTTAGGTCTGTATTAGAATATGCAGATGTTATATGGAACCCAACTTTTAGCACTTATTCTGACCGAATTGAAAAAGTCCAAAGGCGTTTCACAAAATTTATATTATATAAAATGAATTGGAATTTTTCACCAGATTACAGCGCAAGATGTCTTTTGCTGGGTATTAAGTCTCTAGAATCAAGAAGAAAAATTCATGATGTAATGCTTGTGAGGGATGTGTTATGCTACCACGTAAGATGCCCTCACCTTCTTTCAATTATACCTATCTACGCGCCGCTAAGATCTTTTAGATCAGTAGATTTGCTTTACGAACAGTTTCACAGGACTAACTATGGTTGTAATGAGCCGGTCTCTAGAGCTATTATTAATTTCAATAAAGTTTGCCATTATGTTGACTTAAGTAGTTCAAGAGATTGTTTTAAGGAAAGTGTTTTGCTTTTATTTATTTTTTAATAATGTATATACATATCGTAAAAAAAAAAAAAACAACAATCATTGTCATTATTGTTAGAATTCTTTAGTCATAATCTGTTAGCTGTAAATTGCTTGTAGATGTAATAAATAAAATATTTTACTTGGCTCTTTCTACCTCTTCAGGAACCCAACTAGAACGAATTGGACAGAGTACGAAAAATGGCTGAAAAACTGTATTGATCCACCAGAGGACAATACAAGTCTAAGTATTTCAACCATTGACACTGTTGTCCAAAACTTGTCTAGCAAAATGAGAAAGTCTTTTGAAAAACACTGCCCTTTATCTCGTTCCAATAACTCCACTAACCCACCCTGGTGGAATGGTGTACTAAAGAAACGTAGAACAGAGGTTAGAAAACTTTTCAATAAAGCTAAACTGAGTAAATTAGAGGAGGACTTAAAGTCTTATAGAGCTGCACTTAACACTTACACCAAAGAGTTAAGGAAGGCCAAAAAGGATTCGTGGGCTAAACATTGTGAATCCATTGAAAAAACAAGCGAGGCGGCGAGGCTACGCAGAACCCTGGCCCTTAATCCCACGGTCCCGGGGTACATAAAACACCCTGATGGATCATGGTCGAACTCGAGCCTAGAAACGCTTGAACTCTTCATGGAAACTCATTTCCCCGGTTGTAAGAACCCAGAAAGTTCCGATTTGCAATCGAACACGCTGGATTTTACTCACACGGAATCAAATTTAGAACTAAAACAGGTTATTACTGAGCAGAAGATTATCTGGGCAATAAACTCGTTCAAACCCTACAAATCAGCGGGACCAGACGAGATTTTTCCAGCTCTTCTTCAAAATGCTCTCAAAGTAATAACTCCGTGGCTTAGGGTAATCTTCATAAGTTGTATCAAACTTAGATACGTCCCTAATAGCTGGAAAAAGGTCAAGGTAGTCTTTATCCCAAAAGCTGGGAAACCGACTCACTCGACCGCTCAGGATTATAGACCAATAAGCCTCTCTTCGTTTCTTCTTAAGACACTAGAGAGGATAATTGATCTACATGTTAGAGAACTTCTCAACGAAAACAATTTGTGCAGCTACCAACACGCTTACCTCAAAGGTAAATCAGTGGAGACTGCTCTGCACGAAGTAGTTTCACATATTGAGAAAAGTCTTGAACATAAAGAATATACCCTGGCAGCATTTCTTGATATCGAGGGTGCGTTTAATAATGTTAAAACGGAATCGATAAAAACTGCCTTAGTTGAAGTCGGAGTTGAATCTGTCATTGTCGATTGGATCTTCACCATGTTAAATGGCAGAATTATCAACTCTCAAATAGGAGCTAGCACTATCGAGAAAACAGTTACTAGAGGCACACCACAGGGAGGAGTCATCTCACCCCTGCTCTGGATCCTCGTAGTCAACAAAATTCTCACAAAGTTCAAAGATCAGGGCATTAAAATCGTAGCATATGCAGATGACATAGTGGTTTTGGTATCAGGCAAGTTTCTTACCATCATCGGAAACATTATGGAAAATGCATTAAAGGATTTATCTTCTTGGGCAACTAAGAACGGTCTCGGGGTCAACCCCACCAAGACAGAGCTAGTTTTGTTCACGAAGAAAAGGAAACTGGAGGGCTTCAACCCTCCCAAACTTAATGGTACTCCTCTAAAACTTTCTAAGGAAGCTAAATTTCTAGGAGTAATCCTTGACTCCAAGCTTACATGGAAGCGTAATACTGAGGAAAGAATGAAAAAAGCACTATGTGCATTCTACACATGCAAAAAGACCTTCGGTAAACGTTGGGGCATGCGACCGCAAGTCATCCAATGGATGTACACAGCGATTGTCAGACCCATTCTTACCTATGGCTCTATTGTATGGTGGAAGGCGGTGGAAAAATCAAGCTATCTCAAGAACCTGAATAAGGTACAGAGACTAGCCTGTATAGGAATAACAGGGGCTCAAAGATCCACACCACAGGCTGGGTTGGAAATGATCTTGGACCTCCCGGCTCTGGATGAGTTCATAAGATGCACGGCAGCCAAAACTGCAATTCGTTTAAAAGAACTGAGTTTTTGGAGGCACAGCACTTATGGACACGGGTCAATCTTACAAAGATATGACACGATTCCAGGACTGATGGAGACCACCGATTATATTCCCCCTTTATTAGATTTCGATAGGAAATTTTCTATTTTTATACCAGAAAGACAGGGTTGGGATCCTAATTCACTTATAAGTAAACAGGGTATCCCTTTCTACACTGACGGTTCAAAAATGGAATCAGGAACAGGTGCTGGAGTGTTTTGCCAATCTCTCAACATCAGAGCATCGTATAAACTCCCAGCTGACTGTAGTGTCTTTCAGGCCGAGATCTTTGCCATTGAAAAAGCAGCTGAACTGGCACATCACGAAAAGCTAAGCTCTTCGGAGATTACTTTTTTCGTGGACAGCCAGGCTGCTATCAAAGCCTTAGCCAGCGAGACCATAAGATCAAAAGCAGTTTTAAACTGTAGGAAGGAATTAAATAAAATCTGCCACACTAACCAGGTAAAGCTCTGCTGGGTTCCTGGACATAGCAATATAGAAGGGAACGAAATAGTAGATGAACTAGCCAGGAAAGGGTCAGAAGCAGACACAAGTAGTAGCGACCATTCAGTTAGGGGACCACTCGTCCCAATTGGGGTACTCAAGAGGAAGTTAGACCTTAAATTAAAAGAGAAAATCAATAACTCCTGGAAATCCAGGGACGATTGCGTAATCTCTAGAAGTTTATGGCCTAACACAAATGAAAAACAAACTCGGTATATTCTATCGCTGAGTAAAAAGAACATTAAAATCTTGATAGGTGTACTAACAGGTCATTGCGCAATTGGCACAATGGCCAACAAGATAGGGGCATTTGCACCCGATTTTTGTAGGAGCTGTCAGGATGAGGAAGAAATAGAAACCATTAAACACCTGCTCTGTGACTGTCCGAACCTCCAAACAAGCCGCCTCCGTCATTTCGGAAACAGGTTTGTTGGAGAACTGGAGGATCTAGCACAGGTCTCAATGGCAAACATGAAGAAATTTATAGATAGCACAGGCTGGTTCGTTAACGAGCCAGTCTACGTTAATCGAGTTTGAGGAACATCGATGCTAACTTTTATTTTATAGGGGATCACAATGGACCAATAGGCCCCCGTGTACGCAACAGCTCACGCTGTGCACACCCCTCATAACCTAACCTAACCTAACCTACCTCTTCTGTGCTGGGGGCTCGGACTGGGTCTTCATTGACTGGTCTTGCTTCTCTTTCGTCATTAGCTCGCTCGACATTTTGCGCATTCAGCAGCTGTTAGAAGTCCTGGTTGAAAACATCTACAATTCCCTGTGCTTCGGTGAAGGAAAACAAAAGCAAAGTTTAAAACCATGAAGACATCCTTTAAGTTTAAGAAATCAGCTAGCTAGTAAGAACTGATCTACCACATCACTCATTAAGGTTTACAAGTCGTCATCAACGGTGGCTAGGCCGATGAGCTGAACCCCAACCGGAATCCTTGCTCCTGAACTGCTCATTTGAACTAGATATACCTACCCTCATGCTCTTGTGTAACTTTTTATTGAGAAAAGTAACAAAGCTCAACTAGGATTTCCCCAAAATCTGAAGGATTCTTCTGCTTTTACTTTGCATAGTCGAAACCATCGACTTTTGTCTGACAAAACAGCATCGAACTCAATTTCACAAGAAACCTCGTAACCCTTCTATTATGATATAAGAGAGATTCCTTTTTCAATTCAACTATCCTTTGTAAGCCAGACTCTTCCACATCCTTTGTATATCCTTAAGGGGATTACAAGACTAAAATTGATTTATTTATTTGCAATTTTTATTTCCAAGGCGCACCACCAACCACACACACATCATCCATTGTTGTCCTTATTGGTGCTTTTGGTTTGGTTTTGGTCCTTTTCATTCGTTTGCGCTTCGGTCTCCTCCTGTGAGGAGCGGTAATATATTCCGTGCGTCTTGAGTGCATGCAAAGCAAAAGCCACTTCGAATGTCTAGTGGGTTCTAGAGAGAATGAGACTGTTCCCAACAGCATAGGTTCCTTTACAATTTCCTATTCTCTTTTTTTATGGCTGGCTAGGTCCCTGGCTTTATTATGCGAATATCGTATCGACAGTGACACTGGATCATTCACTGGGGACGAAGGGTAGAGGTGTATTGAATTTCATAGCAAAACCTTCGA
Organism: Sphaerophoria taeniata; assembly: GCA_943590905.1. Lineage (NCBI taxonomy): Eukaryota > Metazoa > Arthropoda > Insecta > Diptera > Syrphidae > Sphaerophoria > Sphaerophoria taeniata. Next base: position 6,195,905 of record OX016540.1, read on the forward strand.
TTTGATTTTGATTTTGTATAAAAATCCATGTCGCCGCGCGCCGCCCGACCGCCCCCTAGTTAGGAATTCTCTTTTTTGCAATACAAGATGGTGGGCGGATTATGATTGAAAGGAACTGCAAGAGGTGTTTGACATTTCAAGGCGTCAAATTAAATACCAATTGAGGTGTCGCCATAAATTAATTTTTAATCGATTTCCATAATGCAAAAAAGGGGAATTCATTATCCCGTTGTAGCTGAACTAACTTGTGGCGACATTATTAATTTTATAATCCCAATTACATCACTCAAAATGAATTGAGTATCAAAGGTTAGTTGGGATGGAGGCGGGTAAATGTGTTGGATTCTTTTTTTCGGGCAATAACGAGCCTTAGGGAGCTCTGATGAGACTTTTTCCGCATTGACATTTTGTGTTGAGTTATTCCGACATTACAAAATGTTCACAAGTCTAAAGGGATTTGTTTGGCATTTGTGCTAAAAACTTGTACAACAAACTGCCATTGCCTGCCCTATATATAAGGGATACCATCCTTGGTGCTCGTGTTCAGACAATACATTGGCTCCCATAGTCTGCACGAGAACACACACGATATTGTCAGACAAATGACAGCATGGTCTTTGTGAGTTCTAGAGTTCCGCTTAGATCCCTCGTAACCAGGCAAGCCGAGGATTGATACCACTATTCGAGTCGATCGCGATCCCAGCTTATGAAGTTGTCGACACGAATATCTTAGGTTAGGTTATATGGGCTGACAGTTGATATAGTTACCGTCAGTGATCACTTATACCAAGATTGGAAACCTTGCTGTCAAAGTGACATTTGCCTACAAGCTGAGGGTCCAGGTTAGCTGAAACAGTATGCGTGTAATACAAACTTAAGGGGCCAGGTTAGCTGTAAGAGTATGCGTGTTTTTGTAATAAAGATACAGTTGCCTACATAATAAAAACAAGTGAGCTGCAAGAGTATGTGTGCATGAAAAAAATAGCTTTTGCGGTATTTGGAGGGTAAAACGTAGGTAAGTTTCCAATCTTGTTAAAAAGTGATCACTGGTTACCGTCACTCTTAAGCTTAGTGTACACGATTGCCAGGTCTGACAATCGTTGTCAGATCTGCAAACGTCTGACAATGTGTGAAAATGAGCTGACAATGAGCTGAAAATTTAATTTGTGTGTACACGGTTTGCAGAAGTCTACAAACATCTGCAAATCTGTTGCCGAATATTTGTCTGACAATGTCGACAAACTTATTTGGCCAAATAGCTAGCAATAAATTTGCAAACATTTGTAGATTTTCTGCCAACCGTGTACACACCAAATCAAGTTTTGGATCTGCGAATTTATTTTCAGCTCATTGTCACACATCAAAAACAATTCAAAATATTTTGTGTTTTGAAAATTAAATAAATTTAAAAAAGTCTGCTTTCAAAAATGTTTTTTATTAGAAAAGTAAAAAAGTAAATTCTTCCGATACGATTTCTTAATTTTTTTTTGGCAAATTTTCAGGCGGCGGTGACCGTGTAATTGCATCAACCGTAATGGGCTGAAAATGTTCAGCACTTTCATTTTCAATAAAAGCATCCATATCTGAAAATAAATGTTAACGTTTTTACACATTTTTTTTTGAAATGAAAAAAAGCACCTTAAAATTTATTTTGTAGTTTTCGCCAAATTTGTCTGCCAATGAATAAATTTGCAAATGTTCCTCAAACGGCATCTGCAAATTTATTCATTGTCAGACATTTGCAGAAACGTCAGAAAATGAAAAAAATTTGGTGATCTCCCAATTAATTTTGTGTACACACGATTGCCACATCTGCAAATTCATTTGTCTTCAAAATGATTGATGAACAAATTTTTCTGCAAATCAATTTGGTGTGTACACGGTTGTCAGCTTGCGTGTACACGATTGCCAGATATCTACAAATTAATTGGCAGATATTTGTCTGCAAATTAGGAGCCAAACCATTTGTCTGCAAATTAATTTGGTGTGTACACGATTGTCAGCCATTCGAGACAAATTTTTCAGTGACAGATCTGGCAATATTTGCAGATCTGGCAATCGTGTACACTTAGCTTTAGATCAATGTAGATCCATTGTGATACCCTGAAGTGTTGTAACTTCTGAAAAGTGATTTAACCTATGAATTCTATGGTTGATCGAGCCATTTGGTGGACTTGATAAAGTTCAATAGGTGATTGCCTGGGAGTTCGGACAGTTCTTCTAGTTCATTAAAGAAATAGTTGCCTAAAAATTTTAATCTGGTACGGCAGAGTGCTGGACAGTGGCATAGGAAGTGAGCCGTGTTTTCGTGCTCTTCCTCATCGGCGCAGCCTGTGCATATGTTGTCCGTACTAAGCCCCATCTTCTTTTTGTGGTAGGCAAGTAGGTTATGTCCCGTTATCACACTTATGAGGGATCTTAGGGACGGTTTTTTCAGAAGTAAAATCTTATTTGATTTTTTCTTGTCATAATGAGGCCAAAGTTTACTGGTGTTACCGCAGGTTTCTTGTAGGTTCCATCTATCATTTGCTTTTTGAATGAATATCTTGCTTCTGAGGCTAAATTCAACACGGCTCTATTATTGGACTTATCCTCGATGATAGCGAGCGCTTTATTGAAAAGAGAGACGGAAAATGCACGTTTGCAGATGCTGCAACGGAAAACAAGAGCAGCAAGAGAAGAGGACCGAACAAAAAAAAGGAGAAATGAGAAAAAGACCCTGCGAAGGAAGAAAAGAGCTTCCGCAGTTTCTCAGCTCAAAGATCTAGAAGAGTCTTGGACCAAGAACAACACCCGACGAAGCAATTAGCTTTTGGTTTCAGAACCGCGACACACGCTCTTCGAAACAGTGAAGGAAACCTAGTCAAGCAGCACTTCTAGCAGCTGCTGAATGCGCATAAAGTCGAGCGAGCCAAGACGAAGTAGAAGCAAGACCAGTCAATGAAGAGGCACACTGAGGCAAATCCTGGAAAAGACCAACGAATTTCAAGTCGAAACCCACCATCGTTTCATCGACTTCAAAGCTGCTTATGATAGCATCCACCGCCAAGAGCTTATGATGGCGATGTCTGAATTCGGGATCCCGAACAAACTGATCCAGCTGTGCCGCATGACGCTAAACGATTCGCAGTGTGCAAGTGGTAACAGCTCATCCGACTTTTTTCAAACATGCTCAGGGCTTAGACAAGGAGATGCGTTGTCGTGTGATTTCTTCAACCTAGTCCTGGACGCAAGGCAGGTGTGAGCACGGAAAACTCTATCTTCAAGAAATCCGACGACATAAACATCATCGGTCGATCCAAGGGAGCTGTGCATGAGGCCTTCACAGCGATTGAAGAACAGGCGAAACTCGTTGGCCTTGAAGTGAATGAGGACAAAACAAAGTACATGCTATCAACAAACAAAGCAACATCTGTCCACCGACTAGGACAAATCGTCACTATTGGTAGCAGCAATTTCGAGGTAGTAAAGGAGTTCACCTAGCTTGGAACAAACATCAATCTCACAAACGACACCTTACGTCTTGGAGATCCGAAGAAGAATTACCCTAGTGAACAATATCCGACAGAACCAAAATGTAGCTATACTAACAGACAGTCAGGCAGCTATTTAAGCCATTGATTCAGCTTTATCATCCTCTAAACTGGTCCAGCAATTCAAAGAGGCCCTCAAGGAACTTGATTTGAGCGTCACTCTAATCTGGATACCGGGCCATGAGGGAAATGAGAAGGCTGATGAGCTAGCTAGGCAAGAATCAGCCCTTCACAACTCACTGGCAGTGAGACTATATGCTCCTCTTGGAGTTGTGAAGGGCTATATCCTGACCAAATATACATCAGAAGCAAATCATAGGTGGAATAGTTTAACGAGTTGCGTTGTATCCAGGAAAATCTAGCCTGCCTATAACAAACCAAAATCAATCAATTTAATTTCCAAACCAAGGCATGACATAGCCAGGATTGTTGCTACCTGCACAGGGCACTGGCCCATAGAGGAGCATGCGGCAAAATTGGGTATACAACATAACTCCTTCGTCCGTAGCTGTGAGGACCAGGATGAAAAGGAAACGGTCCCACACTTTCTTTGCCATTGCCCGGCCTTTGCTAGGAAAAGAGCACTCCACTTAGGTCTCAGAATTCAAGATCAAAAAGATATGATCTCATACCTTAACAACACAAACTGGCTGTAGCCATGAGCTCTCTCCAGTTCCATTTTTTACCATCAAAACCAAATACATTCTCAATGTTATTTCAAGATTTGGGAATGTAGTTCTGATATTTTGATCTTCGAGGATTTGGTAATAAAATAGTTCCGGAGATTGGTTTTTCCCATTCTTATATGAATCGATCGAAGACACAAATTGAAACAATTCATTACTAAGACTAGGTTCTAAATCATCTTCATAAACTTTCACCAATGCCTCTGTTGCAGCTTGTAAATTTTCAGCACCTATCTTCTCAATGTGATTGAGAAATCCAAATCTCGAAAGTACAGCTTTATAAGCATACGCATACATACATACATACATACATACTCTTCTGTAAGAGAAACGCATAGTTGGTCGATCACTGCAGGAATAAAGACGGATACTTTGTAACAGATACTTTCGGTAACAGATTTGCGTCTTGCGTTTTTCCGTAATCGAGCGGATTCAACATCACGTTTCTCCTTCTGGTCCTGTCGCGTATTCGCCAGTCTGGCAGCTTCCTCGTATTTATCGACATCATTTCTTTTCGCTTTCACGAATGATTTCAATGAATGTTTGTAGCGTTGAAACGCTACAAGATATGGTTCCAAAAGCTTGCGAATAAAGTGATTTCGAGACCACTCATCTTCTAAAGAAGGTGCGCTGCTTCATTCCTCGTGATGTCTTTTTGCTCTTTATCGGAAGATATGCTGGTTAGAGCTTCAACGATTTCCGAATATCCGTCGACTATGCCTTTCGTAGCTTCAGCTGGACCGACCGACAAGTATCACTAAGCTCTTTCAAGACGTTTTTTTCTTCGACAATTTTTCGATCAGAATTCCAACGCCAAAAGAAAGATTTCTTATGTTTTTACCAAACAGCAGTCATAGTGGCGAAGTCACAACAAAAGCTCTCCTCAAATGCTTAGGTGACCATCAAATAGACATAAAGAATTGCCACGGCCAATTGTACGACAACGCTGCAAACATAAGTGGCAAATACAAAGGGATGAAAGAATTGGTTCATACTCGGCTAACTGCTTTCATCCGCAGAATGTACTTGTTTCAGAAAAATAAGATTTTACAAAATACTTATTTGTCTTTATACTAGTGAAAGTTTCAGACGATTTTTACAGAACGAAAAATTATAAAATAATTTATGACTTTAAGAATATAGCGAAAAATAAAATCTAGATTTAAACAAGTGAAGTATGAACAAGCGACAACAAGTCTCATTGTGGGGGCCCCTCTTTTGTGGAGGCCCGGGACAGTAGCCCCGTTTGCCCTCCCTTAAACCCGGCCATGCCTTCAAGTATCCTCGAAGATTGCGATGAAAGTAATCCGTCGTTCTAGAACAATCGCGTATGCGGATCTAAGAATTTGCAAATAGATTACAATTTTAAGTACATGAATAAGTGTTAAGCGAAGATTTATTGATTCTTATAATATTTTATCGTAAGTGTATGACTAAATAACAATTTTCATTGTCTTATTGAACGAGAAGAAACTTTAATAATTAAAATTAAAAATGGCTAAATTATATTTTAGAAATAGCAAAATCGCAGTCTTCTCAGCCTCCAATTTGTTTCTTTGTGGATGGCATATTAAGCCAGCTTCACTCAACTGTTGTTCGCTGGGTACACAAGCTGGTGGAGGTGCCAAAAACCTGCGTGCAACTTTGGAGAGTGTTTTTAGATCTGTTTGATGGATTTTCCACCAATCAAGTGGATTTTTATCCAATGCGAGTCTTTTCTTATCGCGATAAAAAGCTAACTCCCTTCGGAGAAGGGCTTCGGGACTAGCGTTGTCAAATTCTTCTTCCCCGTCATCTTCACTCGATGAACCTAGCATTATTGCCATATCGCTTTTGAAAGAAGACATACCGGACGTTCCGGGTTCCGAATGCAAAGAACTCTCCATTTTTGTCATTTTTGAGTTGCTTAGGCTTGGCGATGGCAACTTAGGAGAACAACTGGCTTGAGGAACATTTGCCATCCTTAGTATTTCGTCTTTTATCCTTTCCTCGGTGACGGGCTTGAAAAATTTGTGTTTATAGCGAGGGTCCAAGTACGTTGAAATCGCATACAAATGGTTGTCTTCCAAAGAAGAAAATTTTGTTGAAAATTGTGTTTTCAGATTCAAGACTGCCAGCCGAATGGCATCAGAGTCCTCTGGTCTTGATAAATATTCATCGATTTTTTTCTTAAGAATTTGAATGATAGGAATCACAGATGATATAAGTGCCTGAGAGCTGGTCATCTCACGTGTGGCTTCTTCAAAAGGTTTCAATAGCTCAAGGCAGCTTTCTATGATTTTCCACTCTTCTGGCAAAATTGGTTCGATGTTATTGTCATTGGCATAGAGACTAAATGCATCTTTGATCATCGAAAAACTCTCAAACAGGTAGAATGTGCTATTCCAGCGTGTGGCATCGCCATCCTGGAGTACTTTGAAATGCGGTTGATTTAGTCTGTCCTGAATGCTTTCAAGCTTCCTTTGGGCAATGGTTGAATGATTGAAATGTTTTGAAAGAATCTTCAATTTTTCCTCAATGTATTTGATGTTTTCTTGCGATTTTAAGCCATGACGAATTACATTTTGCATCCTGTGAAGTGTGCAATCTAGATCACTAAATAACGCTAGTCGCATACCTCTTCTCATACAAGAGCCCTCATCCCGCATAATACAGTGGACTTTTTCCTCAGAAATATTCCATTCAGCAAGCGTTGTGTTAAATTTGTCTGCAACGATGTCACCAGTGAAGCGATCGTCAAACGTCTGGCATTTAAGTACAATTGATGTTCGTTCAAAGTTTTCTGATAGTCCGTGGCAAGTTAAGGTAAGCAAGGAAGCACTTGAGCTGAGATCAGTCCAAATATCAGAAGTAAAAGACATGTAATCAAATTTTCTAATCAATTCATTGACTTTTGCAGCAACTTTTCGGTACAGTTCGTTGCACACAAAATCAGTGAAAAAGTCTTGTCCTCTCAAATCATACGTGGGTGCTAGTTCCTGTATAATACGACGAAATCCAAGTCCCTCTACGAAATTAAACGGTAAATTTTGAAGCACTATCATTTCTCCAATGAGTTTGTCAATTTTCATTGAGTTGCTGCTACTAGTGTCCAAATTCTGTTCCATTTGCATGGTTTCCTCTAACAGAGGCCTTTTCTCTGCTCTTGAAGGCGGTGTTTTATCTTAAACAAAAAGACATATTTTAATAACATTAAAATGAACAACAAAGGCTTTAGTATCATACCTGCATGTTCTTTCTTTATGTTTGAATGATTTGCATAGTTCTCCATCTCATATAAACCAAACTGCTCTGGATGCTTTGCTTTCAGGTGGTTTTTCAATGACGTAGTCGTGCGTCCCTTCCGCGAGTATCTTTGTCTACACAATTTACACTCAGACTTGTCCGGATCATTTTTGTCTAGAATAAAATAAGTCCAGATGCTGCTTTTTGTTGGTGGCGCCATTATTTACAATATCAGATAATACACTTAAGTATTTCACTCAATATTCATTAATCACACAATTTTATAAATTTAGTGACCAAACCCTAAAAATAAATCAACCACACAGTCACTTTGACAGCTAAAACAACACTGACAATAATTCACAACTCTCTTTTGCTTTCCTGTTAGTTGGGGAACAAAACAACGCTTGCTTTTCTTTTTTTTTTTTGAATTTTTGTCGGTAGGCAAGGCCTACTGTGAAACAAAAATGAAAGAGAAATAAAATTGCATCTGCAAAATTCCGCATGAGTTAATGCCGATGCGGATGTAGATTGCAGTTGCAGATGCAGATGTTGGAAATAATGCGAATAATCCGCAAATGCGAATACACCACGATTTCTTCATTTTTTTTTTCATTGATAAAAAAATATTCCCTGTGTTCCTACAGGAACAGGATTTTTTCATTGATTAGTTTTCTTGTCCCAAATCCCATTCTCAATGGAGGAGAAAGAGAATTAGAGATTGAGAGAGAAGAGAATTGAAGAGCGAAACTCAACAAAATCTCACTCTCTCCAAAGAAAGCCACTCATTTATGGAGTGGACAGTGGAAGTGGAGTGAGTAACAGGAACAACTGGACCAGGAGCGTCTCAAACTGCACACAAAGTCTCCACAAACAATTTGCCATATTGGAGATTGGAGGGAAAATGTTTTCTTTTGTTGTTGTTTCCTTTGTGTTGGTATTTCAAACATGAAAACTATGAAATCCTTGCGTGTCGATTTCTTTCGACAACAAAAAATCAGATAAACACTAGCACCCCTAATAATAAACGAAAATCAAACCTGAATTATTTTTAATCAGTGACTTAAGTGCAAAATCTTATCAATAAAACAAAAATTGAGTTAATTGACGTTACTTAACTTGTCAATTAACTAATACACCAAAGTAGGTGGATTAACGAGTTAATTGAAGTTCTAAACGTCACACGCTTAAATGCAATTCAATGAGACAGTGTGTGTGTAAAAGTTGAGATTAGATGAGAAAGTATATGTGCAAACCAATTTATAATCTATGGTCACTACAGGGTTCTTGTTAATTGTAGTAGATTTTGGTACTAATTTTTATCTAAACGTCAATTAGCTATCGCAGGGTGCTTATATTTTTATTATTAGGAAATGTTAATTCATGCATTATCTTTTAATCAATGTTTTTGTTAATTGGTGAATTAGAAGACATATCTGCAGTTTTTATTAATAGGGCTGTAGAAAATTAAATCAATGACAGTTATTTTTTTTCGTTCCTTCGCTTTACATTTTAATTGCATGGCTATTTAAATTGTAGCATGTCCACTGTACATAGGTACCTCTACTCATTGTGGTGGACAAATGGGGCAGCTACAGTTCTAGGAATATAATTTGATTGTTGTCTATGCGACAGGATCGACCTACTTCCATAAATTTGCTGACCATACCTACTCTTCCGGGTGGCAACGATTGGCGAGTCGCAGAAATAAAAATAAAATGGACAGTAATTAGTGGTTTTTTCTTGTGTCCTGTGTTGTTGTTGGAATGGAAAAATTTACATCATACTTTTTTTAACAAAGGCATTCAACAGTTTTATGGAAAAATAAATTTCTGCAGTCAGGTAGATCAATCGACTTCATAGGTATAATATGACATATTCATTGCCAAGAGCTTTTGACGGCTATATCTGTGCCAGAGAAGGCCTGTATTGCCCATATTCGACGGACCAAGTTTTTGCATGACCAAAAATTAAGGCAAAGAATTCTGCAATGTCCCAAAGGCAGTAAGAATTTTTGGTCATTTGTAAAAAATATGAAGAATTCTTCTTCTTCCTCGGTCCCAACGCTCGTTGACAATGACACTCTAGTTGTTAGCTCTCTCGCGAAAGCTAACCTTTTTGCTAGGCAGTTCGCCTCCAACTCTTCGCTGCGAGAGAGTGTCATGACTCCTCCAGTTCTTGAGCGCATCAATGATTCCATGGGACAAATCTTCTTCCGCTTTCGTACTGTGGCGAGAGTCCTAAAGGATCTCAACATGCATAAATCCGCTGGGCCGAATGGTATTTCCGCTATTATTCTGAAGAGGTGTTCTTCCACGCTGGCATAACCCTTGCATAAGCTTTTCCATCTACCATATTCTTCTGGGCTCGCTCCGAGTAGTTGGAAAACAGCATATGTCCAGCCTATTCCAAAACAAAGCGAATCTTCTTCTCTTCCCAATTATCGTCCGATTGCACTAACGTCCCTTCTTTCTAAGTTCATGGAAACGCTAGCTCAAGAAATATCTCGAAGACCAACAGCTTCTTAATGACCAACTGTACGGTTTGCAGCAACAGGTCCACTGGTGACCTGATTGCTTATCTCACCGAACAGTGGAACAAGTCCTTACATCGTTTTGGAGAAAGTAAGATTGTTGCACTTGATATTTCAAAGGCATTTGAGAAAGTCTGGCATCTTGCTCTTTTATCGAAAATACGCGCTTTCGGTATCGATGAATCCCTCCTTCGTTGGATAAGAAACTTTCTTTCGAACCGTTCAATGCAAGTTGTATTGGACGGATTCAATTCTGAAACCCACAATATAAATGCTGGTATGCCCCAGGGCTCCGTTTTGTCTCCGACACTCTTTCTCATTTTTATAAATGATCTCGGTTCTGTAACTTCTAATCCAATTCACTGTTTCGCTGACTTTTCTTATTTGTTCCTAGACTCACATCCCTCCTCTTCGGATGTGGAATTGCAATGACAAAATATGATAAGCTCATTAAACTCTGACTCTGTCTTGTATCGTTAAAGCGAGACATATACCCCCTTTGCCACGGTCCATGAGTGGCACTTGCATCAACGAGACCAAAAATCTCGAGAGTGGAATGAACACATTATGCAATATCGCCAAAAATGTCGCAAGATGTTTGGGTTTTTTAAGACGATGCTAAAAATTCTTCTCCCTGTGTGATCTGGCTACTATTTATAAGACCTATATCCGTCCAAAGCTTGAGTACAACTCTCATCTCTAGGCTGGTGCTCCAGCTACATTCTTAAGCCTCTTGGATGGTATTCAAAAACGAGCCCCAAGAATGATCGGTGATTCCATTCTTTAGATCACCTTCGTAACTTTTGCATGTGTCTCTCTGTTCTATCGTTACTTCTACGGTAAGTGCTCAAGAGAAATAGCCAGTTGCATTCCTCCTCTCAAACAAAAATTCGCTCGTAATACTCGCGCTTCTAGTTTACCCATCAGTTTACCTTCGAGCCCAACTTCGGACGTTCCTTTAAGTTTAGAGAATCGTTCTTAAGCTGTACTACGCGAATGTGGAACTCTCTTCCACACTCTGTCTTTTCCAAGCATACCCTCTCACCGTTCTTCAATTTGAGCTTGAAGGCAAATTCTTTTTGACAGCTAAGTTTCCTATAATTATCCTTTTATCTCTGGTCTGCGCATACGATCCTGAAAAATAACTGAAATTTCTTTTCAAATTGCAACTATGAGAAAAAAATCCCTTGTCATTGTTGCCATTGCCACCCTCCACTAAAAATTGAATATTAACGTCTCAACAGCTAAGCAACAAGCCAAACTAGGTCTTGAAAGAAATATTTTGTTCGAATCATGGAAAAACCAAAGAAAAAGTAAGAAACATAACAATGACCAGTATTTTCAGATATTCTTTGTTTCCGTCCGTTTGAAAAGTCCAAAAGGCACATTTAATGTGAAATGGCAACTCATTTCACGTAACGTAAAACGTAACTAACCATAACCACCAATATGACAGACGACAGAGTCTATGTTCTGAGACCAGTATTCTACTCTCTTTGATTAGTCGAATAAATTGCTCTTCAATTACAGTTTCATTCACTTTCACTTTCCCAAATTAATGAAATGAACAAGTCCAACCATCAAAACTACTTTAATCACACCAATTGCTTAAGAAGATGAACCAGAGGGTTGAATTTGATCCTCCAGTTTCACCAAATAAATTGAAATGGCTGATTTCAGCATTTTTTCGACAAAGTTAGAGTGAGATTGGAGATTAACTTGGATTAGTAAATCTCTTTTAGTTTCCGAGACCTTTCAAAGGAAGCTCCTTAAGAAGCTTCAATTAGTTTAAAAAAAAGAAATATGATCCCACTGTCAGAACCCTCAAACTTGGATTATAAATTACTCTTAACGAAAGTCGACCAATTAACAATTCGACGGTTTTTTTCTGTGATGTTAAGAGTGAAAAACGAAGTGAAAACAAAACAAAAGCCCACCCAGACCCAGACTCGTTTATTAATTGAAAATCCTTCTAGTAATTCAAAAGTCATCGCCATCGGTAAATACAAAGAGTAATTAACGAGCAAATAATCTGAGTAGCATTTTTTTTGAAATTTTTCGCGCAATTCGTTTGTTTCAGGAGTTTTTCTCCTGCAGCAGTAATCGTCTTACCGAGTCGAGTCTTAAGCGCCTTTTTCAACCCGTTTCCTTTCGCCAGCTCAAGGAAAATGGAAAATTTCAATAAATTATAAGCTAAATCGCGGAAGACCAAGGAGTCAAAGCCATTCGACTGACAGTTGCTCTGTCAGCAGTAGAATGAGACGAAGAATTAAAAATTCTGTATTTAATGCCGGCCGACCCACCTCTCCGTGTCGATGAACGATGATAGCACGGAGATTGTTGGAAAGTCATTCAAATGGCTCGGGCGATTAATTCGAAAAGGCATTAAAAAGCGCTCAGTCAAATTCACCTGGTGGCTGATGGTGGTTCTCCAATCTTATTGTTGATTTTTTCTTCCACCCAGCGGAAGGACTGGGAATTTATAGTCAATGTTCGCCGCCATTGTGTGTCATTTTTAAAATTATTATCTGCGAGAAAAGCCACATTGTTTGTTGCAAAAAAAAAACGACGTTGCTTCGATGATAAGGACGAAAGCAGGGAAGCTTTGTCTTTGCTCTTTTGCAAACAAAGGTACACCGCGAACGTGACTGGAATTGGTTAAAAATGATTTTAAGAAACACGCGTTTTGAGTTTTTTTTTATGCTTCTCCTGTTTTCCTGGTAATCAGCAAACGGCAGGTAATTAAAACAGCGGTACAACAAAAAATAACTTAAAAAAGATAATGACAAGGATTCGCTCCTTCTATAGGGAGAGGGTAAGTACTTGAGAGTTAAGGATGCTCTTAAGGAAAATAAATGACAAAAGGAACGGAACGTGTCAAAGAATATGTGTCAACTACCGTTGCACGTTCTTGTTCGTTGATTACAGTTGAACTCATGGTTCAGTTTTCTAAACATAATCAGGGTTTTTGATCGTTTTCTGACTTTTTCAACTTCTTAAATTTCTATAACCTCTAAAGAGTTCAGCTACTTTTGTCCTTGTACCTTAGTATCATGTCCACGCCTTCTTTTTAAATTATCGTTGAATTAATTCTTCTCGTTAAATTTGTCTCGTTAAGGACAGAAAATGCTCGTACCTTCCCTACAATTTCCACCCATGAGGCTCAATCATCAAAGTCCTTTAGCACACTGAATACATTAAACCTAATGTTTCGCTAGACTGAACTTGAATGTTTAGCAGCGCTTAGAATTAATGTTTCATTTTTCGAGGTTGGGTTGATTGCTTTTTTTTTTTAATTAATTACCCAAAGTAGCATTTTGTTTTTCTTCTTAAAAATAAAATTAAAAATAAACATGAATGGGTAGTAGGTAAGTTTTCTGTTTAGTATTCAAACTGTTAGTGTCCTGCTAATATTTTTGGAGTTATCTTTCCAAGAAGTTACGAAAGGAAAATAAATTAAATTAAAATTGAACGACATTTTTGAGAGACTAATTTCTCAGAAAAATTCAGACCGTTGTTGGGGATTAAGTCCTTTTTTCTTGAAATATTAAATAAATAATAATTTTTCCTGTCCCATAATCCCACTCTGTAAAATCGTTTCAGTTTATTCCTTTCCATTGAATTATTTCTTAAACAACTGGACCGATTTTGATGACAAAATATGTCTGCGTGCAAAAAACGCAAGGGATTTTTTTGATACCCTTATTATGCCAGAGACACAGCTTTAGGAAGGAAGGTAGGGGTTGGAAAGGAGGTGTCGGTGTACATTGGTCTTGAATTCTTGAACATTGTAATGATTGGGAGAGAGAGAGAGAGTTCCACATTCGTGCAGTACGGCTTAAGAATGATTCTCTAAACTTGAGAGTACGTCCGAAGTTGGGCTGGAGGGTAAACTGATGGGAATTCCTAGAAGCGCGAGTATTAGGGGCGAATTGTTTGAGGGGAAGAATGCAACGGTGACGTGAAATAACGCCCGACGAAATAAGGCCCCATAGGGCTTTATTTCCATTTCTTATGGAAATAAGACCCCTACAAGGGTTGCGGTCTTATTTCCATTGCAACTTAGAAATAATGACCGTGGGGCCTTATTTCGGTTTTTCTGTTTTGATTAGAAAATTGGCGCAGGGAAACTCGTTCCGAGATCAGAATTCATGAAAATTGTTTTCAGAACTTCTGATCTGCTATGGAAGGTCATTAGTGCCGACTTCGATTTAGGGATTATTAATCCTCTATGGTGGGTCAATAGTCCCAATTAGGTTTTACTTTTAATAAGGCAAAAGTCCAAATAAAAAAAAAGTGAAACAACGAATGTTCAAGCTAAAAAAATAAATAAAAACCGTTAATTCCTGTATGTCTACTACACTACAAAAAAAATCTTACAAATAATTAGGACCACGTTTCTTCATTAGCCGTCGACAAAATGGTCAGAGCAATTCATTTTTCAAAGCTGTTAAGGTTTCCTTTTATTTGGAAAGGCAACCACTTCACATCCTTTAATGCAAAGAAAGATTTTTGCAAGAATTTCAAAAAACTATTCATTTTCAGCATCTTTTTGAATTTCGATTGAAGATGAGGCCGATACGAAAAATTCAAGATCGATTGCGAGCGAAGCGAGCGGAAAAAATTTTGCCCAAAAGAGAATCAATTTGGGGTGTGAAAATAAAAAAATTCGCGCGAAAAGTATACGGCATGTTTCAGCTTTATGCACAGAAAAACCTTGAAAATGTAATAAACTTATTTTGATCGCGAAGGTCGGAAACCCTGAATTAGATTTCTGGACAAATGAACCAATATAGTGGGTCAGTAGTCGCAAAATGAAATTCGGCACTTATCACCCACAATAGTCAGCCATTATTTTTATCTTCTGGAAATGCGGCCTTATTTCCATGTAAAATGTGGCCTTATTTCCACAATGCAATTGAAATAAGGCCTGTCGGGTGTTATTTCGATTTCTTCATGGAAATAAAGCCGCATTTAAGGTGGGGCCTTATTTCGTTGGGCGTTATTTCACGTCACCGAATGCAACTGGCTATTTCATTAGAGCACGCACTTACGGTAGAAGTAACGATAAAATAAAGAGAGAGACATGAAAAGTTACGACGGGGATCATGACGAAATCTAGAATGCCAAAAATCTCGAATGCCGAAAATGTCGAAAATAAAAAAAAAAATATCTAGAACGCAAAAATCTCGAATCCACAAAAATCCAGAATTAACAAAAATCTCGAAAGACTCTATCTAGAAAAAAATCTCGAAAAAAAATAAAAATTCGAGATTTTTTTTTTTTTAATTTTTAACAGTTAAAACTCAATAAAACACAAATACATCAGTTAACTCAATATTTTATTTTCTGAGCAAGAAAAATAGTTGCAAACAATAAGAAAACCAATAATATTTATTATTAACGCATTTGTTACAATGGTAAATAAGTCCCTCGATTTCAATTTTAATATTTCCTTTATTTGTGACAATTTCATTTACTTTCATCTTTATAGAAGTAATTTCAAGCTCATACGTTAGACTAATTTTAATAATACTGAATTTACTGTGGATGTTCTTACAGTTTCATTGACAATGTGTAAAGATGGGTAACTGTTCTCACAGGTGCATGAGTA
Source organism: Sphaerophoria taeniata (assembly GCA_943590905.1). Lineage (NCBI taxonomy): Eukaryota > Metazoa > Arthropoda > Insecta > Diptera > Syrphidae > Sphaerophoria > Sphaerophoria taeniata. The sequence goes on from OX016540.1 coordinate 6,211,496, forward strand.
GCAATGTGCAATTGTATGATTGATAACTTTACTTGTCAACTTTAAGTTTGTTAAGGAGAAGTAACATACATTCTAGATTTTTGCATTCGAGATTTTTTTTTCTAGATTTTGGCATTTCGAGATTTTATTTTCTAGATTTTTGTTTTCGAGATTTTTTCCATTCTAGATTTTTGTTTTCGAGATTTTCATATTCGAGATTTTTACTTTCTAGACAATTGATTTCTAGATATCGTGGTAGACCCGTTACGACGGTGATCTGACGAATGGAATCACCGATCATTCGTAGGGCTCTTTTTTGAATACCATCCAAGAGGCTTGGGTATGAGCTGGTGCACCTGCTAGAGATGACATTTGTACTCAAGCTTTGTTCGGATATAGGTCTTTTAGAGAGTAGCAAGATCACACAGAATTTCTAGCATCGTCTTAAGAAACCCAAACATCTTGCGGCATTTTTGCTGATATTGCATATGTGTTCATTCCACAAGAGGTGGTCAGTGATGCAAATACCGAGAATCTCGAGATGTTCAGTCTCGTTGATGCAAGTGCCACTAATGGACCGTGGCAAGGGGGGTTTATGTCGCTTTAACGATACAAGACAGAGTCATATTTTGTCATTGCCGTTCCACATCCGAAGAGGAGTGATGTGAACATGGGAAAAAATAAGAAAAGCTAAGACTACTATCGTCAGCGAAACTATTGAATTAGAGGTTGCAGCCAAGAGATCATTTATGAACATGAGAAAGAGAGTCGGAGACAAATCGGAGGCCTGGGGCACACCAGCATTTATATTGTTGGTTTCAGACTTGAATCCGTCTAATACAACTTGTATTGAACGGTTCGAAAGAAAGTTTCTAATCCAACGAAGTAGGGATTCATCGATACCGAAAGCGCGTATTTTCGATAAAAGAGCAAGATGCCAGACTTTCTCAAATGCCTTTGAAATATCAAGTGAAACAATCTTACGTTCTCCAAAACGATGTAAAGATTTGTTCCACTGTTCCGTGAGGAGATAAATCATTAGATCACCTGTGGACCTGTTGCTGCGAAAGCCTTACTGCCGGAGCCGATCATTAAGAAGCTGTCGTTCTTCAATATATTTCCAAAGCTGAAAATTTATCAGCGTTTCCATGACCTTAGAAAGAAGGGACGTTAGTGCATTCGAACCCTAATTGGAGGGAAAGGAGGATTCGCCTTTTTAGGGTAAATGCTGGACAAATGCTGTTTTCCAACTACTCGGAACGAGCCCAGAAGAATTTGGATAGATGGAAGAGCTTACGCAAGTTTTTTACCAGCGTGGAAGAACACCTCCTCAGAATAATAGTGGAGATACCATTCGAACCAGCGGATTTGTGTATGTTTAGATCTTAAAGGACTCTCGGCACAGCACGAGTGCGGAAGAAGATTTGTCCCATGGAATCATTGACGCTCTCAAGAACTGGAGGAGTCTGACAGCGAAGAGTTGGCGGCAACCTGCCTAGCAAAAAGGATAGCTTTCGCGAGAGAGCTAACCTTTGGAGTGTCATTGTCAACGAGCGCAGGGACCGAGGAAGAAGAAGAATCTTCATATTTCTTACAAATGACCAAAAATTCTTACTGCCTTTGAGACATTGCAGTACTTTTTGTCTTAATTTTTGGTCATGTAAGAATTTGGTCCAACGAATATGGGCCTTCCTGGCTTGTTTAAACTTGTTCCGGTTTTCCTCAGTTGGGTTGGTTCTAAAACACCGGGACTTTACTTCTTTTTCCCTGATAACCTCTTTAGAGCTTGAATCAAACCATGACTTTGCTTTGGGTTTGATGCTCTTAACCCTATTCGGGATAAAAGTTTTTATTCCTAAAATAATTATTTTAGTAATCATATCTGAGCTGGAGTCTACGTCACTATCGAGGAAGCATAGTGACCAGTTAAAGGTCCGGAAGAAGTTATTGAGACCGTCCCAGTTGGCTTTCTCGTATTGCCATACGGTTTTCTTCGGAGCTCTTTCTCTAACTGGATTAGTTTGACACGGGAAATTTGCAGATCATAATACTATGGTCTGATTTACCTAGAGGCGTAAATACATTGATAGTCTATATGTCAGGGTCAGGGTGTATTTAGTAGACTCAGTAACTAGCTGGAGAGGTGGTTAAACTCAGCAAAGATTTTAGCACACATTCGTTCGAGTGTTGCCGGGCCCGAATGAAAAGCCACGAAGAATTGATATCGCTGGACAGAGCATCAAAATCGCGTGAAGTTAAAGCTCTGTTTGGTCTACTAAATCCAATTGTTGTAGCATGGTTAATATGAGGTAGTAACTCTGAAACCCCTGATCGAGTTCATACTGTCGTGGTAGAGTATCGGCAACAAAAAATTGTTGGTTCCCCCAACTACTTACACAAACTTCAGGCAATTATTCAATTTAAAATCGAATTGTCCTTGATTGTTTCCATTTCACAAGATAAACTCTTACAAGGATCGCTCCGCTGTCAAATTGCAATGATAGTCACACCGCCCCGGTAGGATGACTTCATCCGCTATATCCCGGCAATATACGTGACTACATAAACGCCAAGTGGATAGAAATTGGACATTGAATCAGTAAACTTTTGTCGCTTTTCCGACCCCCTCTCCATATCAACAATGCTCCATCTCCAGGACATCTGTTTATCTCTGTGTATAACCCTCTGTCGCTCTTCCTTCGCAGCTCCTGTTTATCAGCTTAATGTCACGTTCACTGTGTGGTTAAGAATCGCGAATGCCGGTCGTTTCATTCGGTCGGTGTTATAAATACAAATGCAGTAAACCAGGTGCACTCTCTGTACAAAGTATAGAATTGTACATGCACGGTTTACTGCGGTTATTTCCCTGCAGTGAGTGTTTGTTTACTCGTTCCTGTACTCCTCCAGAATCATTTGCAAATAGTTCTGCGTTATTGTAATCCTTAAGTCTCAGCTATCCAGAGCTTGGGATTTAATTAGTTTTGAAACGTGTTTACACACATTTTCCACGACACAAGGACCTCGCCGGTGACACCAAAACTATGAAATTGGCATTAGCGGCAACGATACAGCAATGGCGATTGCCAAGAATGATGCCATCCATATCCAAACAATATTCTGTCGAATGTCGAAAGACAATGTCTCTCTGGATGAAACAACCACGTCACACATGGCTTCTAAATTGCATGACATTTGATTGCATTTCTCTTCTTCTTTTTTCCTTCCAGCTTCCAACAGTTTAAATGCGAGGACATGTTCGAGAGCGCTATGCGACTAGAGCATGAAGCGATTCGAAGGGAATTCCAACAATGTCGCGTCATGTTCGAAATTGTCGCAGCGAATTATTTTTGCAGAAGCTGAAAATAAATTGGCATTTTGGTGTGAGTGTTTGGGTTTTTTTTGCTTTTTTGTTATCTGGTCGTTCCATCTAAGCACTTGAAGAACTATGAACACCTGAATCCATTTGAACAGAACTAATGCCACATAGGTACTCGACTCCACTTCCGGTTGTGTGGCACAGGTGGTAATACTAGACACACCGTACGATTTCCCAAGTCACATAACTGTTTGACACTTGAAATTGTATAGCTGGGTGCTTGAGAAAAGCTCTTCGTTCCTCGATATGGACTGCGATTCTCGTCGAAGGAAGAACTGTTGTTTTGCTTTGTTGTCAGTTAAGTGGAAAAAGATGGGTTTTCGGGAACGGTTGGTGGCCGTTGAAACTTTGTTAACTTGACGTGGGATTCTTTCATACATATACCAAGAATGACGACAACACGGGAGACTAATTCAGTTAGTTTTGCTCCACTACTTTCATTAAAACCCAACGTCAACACCGAAGCCAACCCAATCCGACCAGATCGATCCACTAATGACACACGTAGGTACCGAGACTTTTGTCGAAGCACATCACACATTCCGGCAAACTTCTGTCTGTCTCTTGAGCTAAATCGATTGATTGTTATTGTTGATGATTGATGATGATGATGTTGTAGTTGGGCTCGTATACGGGCATGGTGTCAATGAATCTTTGTAAGAGTTAAAAAGCTTTGATTTTTTCAAGAATAGGTCGCTTCGTGTCGATTGTTGATGAATGGTGGAAAGTATTGGCGAATTCTGGGCGCAAAACGGAGACAAAGGCGTTTACAATGACTCGACATATCGACGAGGGATGAAGGTCATAATGTGGGTGTCTAGAAGGGTGTAAGTTGCGCTGATTTATTTGACATTTGTTGATGTTTGTTGTTCGTAGTTTTGTTGGGTGAAGTGTTTTTTAAGTGAACTTATTCGGACGTGTTAATAGGGTGCTTACGGATTTTTGGTAAGAAAAAGAAGATGAGGACTAGCAGGTGGCATTGAAAAAGTTACGATAAGGGCTGAGTTTAATTGACCGTTTTCATGAGGTTTTTTCTTTTTCTTTTTTTTGGAAATTAGAATGGTGAATTTCTGTATGACATTCGATACATTCCATTTTTGTTCCGAGGCCATGAATCATATAAGATTCAGGAGAATATATACAAGTGGCTCAAAATCCTAGCGTTGACGTTTCTAGGAAGAAAATGAAAAAAATCAAGTTCTATGTATCACATTTGACACTGGACCGAGTTAACACATTTGACACTGGACCGAGTTATGACTCTTATTTGATTCATGATTCCCCAAAGACATTTTTTAAGATGTGCTTTTCGTTCCTTAATTCAAATTCGATATATTACTTTTGTTCCGAATTGACGGTGCCCATGAATCAAATACGATTCAAAAGAATAGGTAACAGTGTGTAAAAATGGCTGAAAACTTCCTTGTATTGACACTGAACAGAGTTATGAGTCCCATTTGATTCATGATGCTTTAAAGACATTTTCAACATATTTTTTTTCGGAAATTCAAATATGTAGAATTTCAGATTTTATGAACAACATTCCATAAATTGTATTTTTATTCCGAGTGAACAATGTGCATGAATCAAATGTGATTCAAAAGAATAGGTAACAGCGCCCTTGTTCAACTGGCTCCAAATTAACTTTAATTGACGTACTAAAGAAGACAATACCACGTTCACATTTGATACACAAAATTTTTTGGAACGAGTCATGAGGTCATGCTTTGTAACTCCTTTGATTTAAAACTTTTAAACGGAACTACTAAAGGTGATCCAAATGGAGAATTCACGTTTGTTGGAGGCCAAGGATCTTCTGTCATTGACTATTGTTTTATAGGAGGTGAATGGAATAAGCACGTTGTCGATTTTGAAGTAATGAACGAGCCCTATTCTGATCACATGCCAATTGTTGTATCCTTCAACCAATCAGAGACAGTTCAAGCCACAACTACAAATATGGGGCTCCTTCCAAAAATTGTATGGAACAACAGATTTGAACATATTTATAAAGCGAACCTAGATGAGAGTCTACAGAATCACGAAGTCAGAAATTTCAACGATCTTGAAGAAATAATAAAGCTAGCTTACCCACACAACAGACTTAATAAAAACAAACGCATAGCATTCAAAGAGCTGTAAAAAAGCAAGAGATATGTCCTATGCCTGGCTAAATCTTTTTCGCAAAAATAGTAACAGTTTTACAAAGGAGCTATATTTAAAAGCCAACCAGAATTTCAAGGCATTATGTATTGAAAAAAAGAAATTATATTTTGAATCTGAGGCAAGAAAACTAAGCCTAGCTTTAAACTCTTCGGAATTTTGGACCCTAGCTCATAATTTGAATGGTAAAAGATTTATTGTTGACAACAACCTAACACCCGATATTTTTTCAAAACCATTTTCAACAACTTTTAAACCCATCATCCAACGAGATTAGCAAATTTCACTACGCTCCACCTGGCTTTTACGATCCTATTTTAGATGCGCCACTCACTCTACAAGAAGTTACTCTTGCCGTTAATAGGCTAAGCGATGGAAAAGCAGCTGGGTCGGATAGGATACATGTTGAATTTTACAAGTATGGAACCAACTATCTTATTCAAACGCTGATAGGCCTGATGAACAATGTTTTAGAAGAAGGAACAATACCAGAACAGTTTAAGGAAGCTCTAGTGTTCCCTATTTACAAGAAAGGTTGTGAATCAAATCCTGCGAACTACAGAGGTATCTCGTTTCTCAACGCCTTCTACAAAGCTTTCACCGCGGTACTTCAGAGCCGTCTCAAAAGGTGGATCGCATCAAAAAATGCAATAAGTGAATTACAAGCAGGTTTCAGATCGGGCTACTCTACTATTGATCACATTTTTATGTTCAAAAGTATTGCGGATTCATTTCTGGCAAGAAGTAAAAAGCTTTATGTACTCTTCGTGGATTTCAGAGCAGCGTTCGACACGGTAAACCGGGATGCCCTTATGTACATGCTGTACGGGCTTGGCTTATCCCTTAAATTTGGACAACTGATTCAGAACTTATATCGAGACACGAAGTCGGCAGTATGGAATGGAGCAAAAATATCTGATTGGTTTGCTAACAAAACAGGTGTCAGACAAGGCTGCGCACTTAGCCCCAATCTGTTTGCACTCTTCATAGATGACCTGGTGGCATAGAATTTGCGGGTTTGCAAATAAAAGCCCTTCTTTTTGCCGACGATGTAGTGCTGATGGCTTACTCACCTGAAACTCTACAGCTAATGATAAACAAGCTTCACGAATACTGTAAGCTGTGGAACATTGTGGTTAACCCAGACAAGTCCAAGGTTATGGTTATAAGAAAAGGAGGAGGCAGAACTAGAGCAAACGAAAATTGGATCTATGATAGAGATGCTGTGGAGGTTGTAAAGGAATACAAATATCTGGGAGTATTATTGACACAAAATATGAATATGGACAAACATTTGAATGAAAAGTTAACTAAAGCGAAAACTGCATTGAACGCAACTTGGAAAAATTGCTTCAACAACAAATACATGAGTCACAGTAGCAAGTATCGGATCTTCGAAACTGTAGCAGAATCAATCCTAATGTATGCTGCACAGGTTTGGGGTGGGTCAGAATACGAAACGGTTGAAAAACTTTTAAGGTTTTATCTGAAAAGAGCTTTTCATCTGCCACCCAACTCATCGAACTACATGCTTATGATTGAAACTGGACTCTCACCACTCTCACACTCAAACTACAAGTTGATTATGTTCTCCGTGTCATGCATCGGCTTCCTAAGAAGGTGGCCATTCAATTGGTGCGAAGCAAAAGAGGATTTTATAACCAATGGGAAGATCTAGCTGAAGCGTGTGGAATAACCCTAGGAATAAATCTAGATGAATCAAGTTCGTGGGGACCTCTATTGCACGGGCTTATCAAACAAGTAGACCTTAGACATAGAGCTAAATACGAGGAAGATGCGGCTGGATCTCTTCACCGAATGATTTATAATCGCCTGGACTATTCACTCAAAGAAAATAATTATTTCAAAGATTGCAATGATGTCAACACAATTTCCATGATGTTCCGCTTACGAGGAGAAATGCTGCAGCTCAATTACATACCTCATCGAAGTGACTTGTCAATTATATGCGATTTATGTAACAGGAGGGAACGGGAAGATGTCCTTCATTTTCTGGGGTGCTGTCCTGTTTTGCGAGAAATAAGAAGAAACATATTTGGAGAAGATACCTTATCTGAGGAATATTGTATATTTTTATTAAACCAAATGAATGTAGAAAAGATGTATGTGTTTCTAAAAATTGCTCTTAAATATAGGAACAGAATTGTTAATGGAGATTTTTAAAAGTCAAATACAGAAACTAAAAATTTTAAATTAAAGATGTATTTATACTCAACTAATTTTTAATGTTAATTGGATTGTTAATCTGGCAGACGGCAATGCCATGCTCAAATGATTTAATGTATCATAAATAATGTATTCAACCCCTTAAAAATTATGAACCAATAAAATCTAAATCTAATCTAAAATCTAATCATGAGGTCATGACTCTCATTTGATTCATGATATCTCAGAATCGTTTCTCAACATGTTTGCATGGCTATACTGCTTTCTTGGTTGGAAATAATGGCGTCATTGTTGATTCCTCATGTCACCATTAACCGTTTCTTTTGTTATATTTTTTATTCATACGAAAAATCATATCCTTCCTGCCACCATGTTTCCATTCATTGCAACAAACAAACAGGCAATTAACTGAAACAATGTTTTCGTGCCCACAATGTTTTGGTTCATATTCAATTCAAATCCAATGTGTTCCATAAGTTTTTGCTAATAAAAATAAGCAAAACATACAACACCGAAAAAAGAAAACAAAGTCACAAGCTTAACAATAAGACCACTGGGCAAATAGCCAATAAACAGTCTGTTAGTATCAGAAGGAAGAATAAAATAACACCACACTGGCACTGGTGTCATCTCTTTATTTAAGACGTTCAGCAATAAAAATATCCAGAAATTAGATAAACGACAGGGACGGACTTTATAGAGAAAAGTAAGGCCGTTAAAAAAGGAAAGATTGTCGCAATCGAAAGAAACCGAGAATGAGAAGATCCAAAAGAAATTTTTATTTTTAAAATAACGGTTGTTTGAATATTTTCATAAATAAGGAAGTTAAAGGCTTTTAAATGAATTTGTGTGACGTCAAAATGTGGTACTCGCCATGGAAGGTAATAAGACTGCGGTTGTTGATCAGCTGATGAGGAATCTTCATAGGTGTACCTTTCCCGTCGTCTTAGTTGATCAACCTGCCTTTTAACGATTTGTCCGCCTTCAAGTATAATCTTATATGATAGAGGGCCTGTTTTAGAATTGATTACACCCGCGATCCATTTGAAGCCTCTTGAGTAGTTTCTGGCCCATATCAGATCATTGAGTTTAAACTGCTTCTTCACAACATCTTCTGTTCCTTTCTCTGATGCTGCTGTTTTCGTCGTCAAAGTGATAGCATTTGGGTGTATTTTGTCAAAGTAGGTTTTGATTTGACGATTATACATGATGAGATCAGATGGGGAACTTCCCGGAGTTGCTGATGAAGTGATGTGTTGACTCAGGAGGAATCGTGAGAGGTTCAGCTTGATGTTGGAACCATCTGGCATTTTCCTTGGGAAGTTCTTCGCCGTTTGAACCATCCGCTCGGCTTGTCCATTTGAAGAAGGTTGGAAGGGGGCAACGCGTGTATGCCGAATTAGGTTGTTGTTGCAAAACAGCTTAAAGTCTTCTGGCGTAAATGCAGTTCCATTGTCTGAGACAATGCTGTCTGGAAGCCCATGTGTTGCAAATAGCATTCGTAAAATCTGTATAGCACATTTAGATGAGGTTGTACTGACAAGATGTACCTCCAGCCATTTGGAATGCGAGTCGACTACAAGGAAAAAGATCTTTCCCTGAAATGGTCCAGCGAAGTCTATGTGAAGTCTTGACCAAGGATGCTCCGTTACTTCCCACGGCATTGTATTTTCGGCTCGCTCTTCAGGTCGGGATGTTTTGCAGGCTTCACACGTCGATATTTCATTCCGTTTGTGAAAAAATGGTAGAAATTTCTCTTCGGGCGGTTGTTTCTCAGGCCATCCCCGAGTTGCAACTCGGTTTGCCCAACTCGAGTTGAACAAGTCAACTCGGTTTGCCAACTCGGTTCACCAACTCGGTTTTCCAACTCGGTTTGCTAACTCGGTTTGCCAACTCGGTTTGCCGACTCGGTTCGCCAACTCGGTTTGCCAACACGGTTTTCCAACTCGGATTGCTCTGAAAATCGATCTAGAAGACACTTAAAAAGCGGAAAAAATGAGGTTTTCAATCCGTCAAAATCTCTGCCATCCGCTGATGGAATTTGAATGTTAATGGCTCTATAGAGAGTTAAGGTACGAATCTAGGTCGCTAGAGGGATATTTCGTTCTAAGTGTTACCGAATCGCCCCGAAAATCGGTCTAGAAAACTCATAAGAAATGGAAACATTTTTAAAATTAAAAAACCCTTACAAAATTAGAAACAAGTTAACTCGTTTTTTTTTATCGATTGGCGAACCGAGTTGGCAAACCGAGTTACAAACCGAGTTGGCGAACCGAGTTGGCAAACCGAGTTGGCAAACCGAGTTGCAAACCGAGTTGGCACACCGAGTTGGCAAACCGAGTTGGCGAACCGAATAGGTAAACCGAGTTGGACCGTTCAACTCGAGTTGGCAAACCGAGTTAGCTAACTCGAGTTGAAAAAAAAAACAAACCGAGTTGACTCGAGTTAGGGTTAATCGATTTTAAAACCAAAAAAATCAATAGATTTCAATCCGAATTGGCATTTTGAAAGACGTAATCGTAGTCCTAGTTTCCTGAACCTGGAGAAAATTTCACTAAGTCGATTTGCTAATTGACGCTCATCACGACCTGTGACAACGATGTCATCAAAATGCGGATGTACTCCCTCGATGCCAGGGAGTGTATTTTCTATGAATGATTGGAAGATTCCGGTAGCTGAACCTACCCCGAACTGCAATCTTTCTACGCGATATGCACCCTTTTGGGTGACAATTGTCTGGTAGCTTGATGATTGTTCATCAACAGCGAGTTGCGTATATGCTTGGTTCAAATCAAGCTTGGCAAAATATTTTCCATCATCAATTTACACAAGGAGTGTCGCTATGGGTGGAATCCGCAAACAGTGTGGTTTAACTGCCGTGTTCAGAGTCGATTTATAGTCTCCGCAGATTCGTATGGAGCCGTGCGTCGCTCTTCACTACAGGGACGATGGGTGTAGCCCAGTCGGAATATTCCACAGGCACCAATACTCCTTCTTTCTTAAGGCGAGTAGGCTTATTCCTCTATAATTGGCGCAGTTTAGACGATCTCCCTTCTTCAGCTTTTGCATGTAACAGAAACTTATTTGAATTTTAGACTTAAACTTCAGAATTTTGTACGTGATAATCCGCCCCTGCTTGTCAATACTGGACTTCTGATTATAATGTTATCTGGACAAAGCCTCCCTGTTCTAACAATATACTCGTCTTTGTAGTTCGTTCGGTTTCTCACAGGCCAAATCCTAATAAACAGTTTTCTTTCATTTAGTCTTTGGATATTATCCTTGTCAGATGTCAACTTACCCTCTCTTTTATCGAAACCATATTGTTGAGCTGCCTCCCATTAGTTTCTTATTTTTATATAATTTCGTCTGACTTCGACTGACTGTGACTTTTGACAGAGCAGCAGCCATTTCTATCGACCTACTAGTTTGTCCTTTTATTTTGTGTTAAAGTTCCTTATTATTCCTGAATTCAGCTGTGCTGTTTCTTATTCCCGTTTGGGTGATTTTCTTTCCGCTGGAGGGTTCTGTTTTTCTTCTTCTTTTTTGGGTCTCAGGAATAAAGTCCCACCTGACAAACATAATTTCATCCAGCATAATTTCTGCCTTCATCATCTGCTTAGTCTTCAATTTAAGGCTGTGTTGTATCCGTGATGGCCGAAACGAAAAGTGAAACAGATCCTTAAGTAAACAACCCAAAAATTGGTGATTTGATTTGTAGACGTTGGAGCCCTCTCTGGTGGCCTTGTCCTTTATGCAAATGTGTACCTACTTTGACGGGTACGGCAGCAGTTGGTAAATTTTATTTTCTCTCTCTCCTTCGATTTCATCTTGTTCCTAGCACAGGTAGGAAAGCTCCAGGGTCCAGGCCTGTGTATGGAGTACCCGCAACAGAAAAAAGTCATTATGATAGAACATTTATCATATTTATTTGGTCTCTGTCTTTTTTTTGTGTGTTTTTTGTTCGGGACCTTTTTTGTTTCCTGGAATTCTAGGATGATGAGAATTTATTGTGTAAGCGGTCGAGCAAACAAGTGGAATGAAGTGGTAATAGACTCAGGGTTTTTTCCTTTAGCAGAAACGGTCAAATCGGCATTTTTCTTAAATTTTTGGGCAGTGTGTCTGATTAGATAGATAGGAGGATGTGAATGACTTCATGTTATCATTTGCGAATGCCAGTCACGAAGAAGTGCTTTTTAAAAAAAGGAACCTTTCACAGTTTTTAGAACATTTATATCGAAATGTTTCATAGGGGCGGTTGTCACGTGTCTCTTGACAGAAATAGGGCGCCATTTTATTGAGACGAAAGGCGTGACAAAAACATCTTTTATTTATTCTTTTGTTTCGTTCAATATTTCTGTCGCCAGAAGATACAAATTGATCATTCGGGGCACGTTTGAATGGCGTAGAAAACAAAATCCTTTTATTGTAGGATATTTCAATTTGCCCTAGTCATCATGGAAGGAATGAGGAATTTCCTTAATTTTTTTTTCGGTTCAACAATGTGAAAGCGTTTTCTTCAAAAATAGGTCAAAAGACGCAAAATTGTTTATTCGACAAAACTTGCCTAGCTCTTATCAACTCTCACTCAAAAGGAAGATTAATTGCCAACATTTATTTTATACTAAGGATCCAACAATGACATACATTATTCAATTTCATCAACGTTAAGAGTAGAAACTTCATTGCCAACGCATTGTTAACAAACTACATCAATTAATTACATCATGGAACAAAGTAAACGTACACTGGGGCGTATACTTGTTCATTTTGTGAAATGCTCTTTAACAGAGAAAAAGGAGCAATTGTTTGTTTGCTAATCCTAAATGTTTGTTTGACAAGAAAATAAATTTAATGAGGATGGAAGGAAGAATTGTGAATTGTGGTTGTTGTCAGTTTGTGCATTACTTTGCCCGAATTGTCAAAATGTGTTCTTTTTTTGGAAGTTTAAATTATTTTTGTCAAGAACATCGATGTGAAAAAAATTAAAATCAAATTCGACAGTATGAGACCCTCAACGCAAATGTTTGACTAGCTTACCCTACTATCGCTGTTTGGTGTTATTTTAATGATATCACTCTTCCTGCTTTAGATCTACACCAAACAGTTTCAATCAAATCCTTCAATTGCGAGACGTGAATAAGAACGTCTCGCATTCATCCAACAATGGGCCTCATTTCAACTGCTCCAAAACCCAATTAGCGAACATACGACGCTGGGTATTGTCATTTGGATTTTGTTTCAGTGCAGGCCCAAATCACGCGAACGGTCAAGTTCTTGTGAACGATGCGGAATTGTCTGCCTCGGATTCTGCTGCAGTTTTACGAACAACGGCGATGTGTTTCGTTGACGAAAGGGTGTTGGCTGATTGTTCACTGAATTGGTGCACTCGAATTTGGCCACCAAACGTTGAATAGTCAAATTGGAACGGCGACCATGTACCTACCCCTATAAAGAGGGCGCAACGTGCGCATCATTGTTATACTGGAGAACCTCCATTTTGATAATAAAATTCTTGTACGTGTTGCTAGCCGCTGTAACTTGGCGTGATGATTTGTCTTAAGTGACTGATTACTGAGACACTGCAGCCTTCCATCGGGAACGGTACCTCGCATGCACTCTCCAGACGCCAAAACCAAGCACTTTTCTGTCGGAAGTGCCTAGTATCAATTCCCATTTTTTACTTATCGTCCAATACTCGGCGCCGTAGAGTAGGACTGGTAGAATCAAAGTTTTGTACAGCAGACACTTTGGCTTTCGAGTGGGGAGTTTTGAACCCAGTTGCCTTGCCAAACCGGAGTAGCAGCGACGGTTCGCAAGGATAATTCTTCGTCGGATCTTCACTGAGGTGTCGTTTGTGGGATTGATGTTTGTTCCAAGGTAGGTGAATTCCTTAACTAGCTCCAAATTGCTGCTACCAACAGTGACGTTTTGTCCTAGGCGGTGGACAGATGTTGTTTTGTTTGTTGATAGCATGTACTTTGCTTTGTCCTCAATCATTTCAAGACCAACGAGTTTCGCCTGTTCTTTAAGCACTGTGAAGGCCTCAAGCACAGCTTTCTTGGATCGACCGTTGATGTCTATTTCGTCCTCATAGCTTAGGAGCTGGGTGAATTTGTTGAAGATTGTGTTTTCCGTGGTCAAACCTACACTTTTTGCTCCAGGACTATGTTGAAGAAATCACTGGACAGCGCATTTCCTTGTCTAAAGCATGAGCATGTTTGAAACAACTCGGATGAGCTGCTACCCATTTGCACACAGCACTGAGTATTGTTCAGCGTCATGTAGCACAGCTGGATCAGTTTGCTCGGGATCCTGAGTTCAGACATCGCCATCATAAGCTCTTGGCGGCGGATGCTATCATAAGCAGCTTTGAAGTCGATGATAAGATGGTGGGTTTCGACTTGAAATTCGTTGGTCTTTTCCAGGATTTGCCTCAGTATGAATATTTGGTCTATTGTTATTCTGGTATCGTTCCGATAATTGTCTGTTCTGCAACACGGTTTTAGACGCTCACACAGTACGTTAGTTAGGATTTTGTATGCAACTTTAAGCAGGGATATGCCTTGGTAGCTTTTGCATGACATAGGATCACCTTTTTTGTAGATCGGGCATATGGTGCCTATCGACCAGTCAGTGGGCATGCATTCTTCTACCCAGACTCTGTTGATGACCTGGTACATGCGGTTGATGAAACACCTACTCTATATTTAAAGAGCTATTGTTTCTTAGATTTTAGAGTGCTCTCTCTACCTCTTTTATGCTGGGGATTGGGACTGGGTTTTCATTGACTTGTATTGTTTCTCTTTCGTCATTGGCTCGCTCGACATTATGTGCATTCAGCAGCTTTTGGTAGTGCTGCTTGAAAAAATCTACAATTCCCTGTGCCTCGGTGACTAGGTTTCATTCACTTGTGTCCCGGTTCTGAAACCAAAAGCTAATTGCTTCGATCTTGACTCTTCTAGAACTTTTAGCTGAGAAACTGCGGATGGTCTTGTCTTCCTTTGCATGGTCTTTTTCTCATTTCTCCTTTTTGTAAGATACTCTTCTCTTGCTGCTCTTGTTTTCCCTGCAAACGTGCATTTTCCGTCTCACTTCTCAATAACGCGCATTCAATTAATTTTGATTTCGAGAATTTTATTTATATGACAAGGCAGCGTTTTCTGGGTCAGCTAGTTTCTTTCATAAAATTTAAAAATTATTATAGCCATTTTTTTGGATTCTGGGCATTTTTATGGGGACAATGAGGTGTCATTAAGCGCCAAACACTTAACTGGTACAAAGGAAGTGAGTCTTAAACAGATTTGCATTAGATTTTTGTATGTAGATTACGATTACTACCTGACCCGGCAGACTTCGTAGTATAAACAGTTGACGAGGTTGGGGAGGGTATTTTCAAAAATTTTAAAATAAGTTCGTAAGTGCTGCTGTTATACTTGATGCACGAATCTTCTTGGAGCAGAACGTCATTAAAAATTTTAAAATTTCTCTCAAAAAAAAAAAAACAATGTAATAATAATAATCCGTTCAATTTTCCCCCTCACAAGGATTTTCCTTTTCAATTATAATTTTTCAAATTTCAATTTTCTTTCCTTCCTCCCAAAAAAAAAAAATGTACGCAAATCTAAAAGCTTCAACTTTCCACTTAACATGTGAAATCTTCTTCACAAACGTTTACCCACATTATTGTTCCAAGAAGCCATTTCTTTTAACCCTAAACAAACAGCAACAACAACAACAAAGCGGGTTAACATAACACAATAACACACAACACGAACACATTACTTTTTTATTAGCTAAGTAAGCATGAACTTAATTTGAATATGCGAAACCGCAACAATTCCCAATAAAACTCTTACAAATATTGCTTACACTCTGGTTCGCTTGATTTGGAAGGAAAAGTGAATTTTTGATAATCTTCACTTTGCGAAATGAAAAGTCTAATAAGTTGATCTGGAGTGCTAACGGTCTTAAGTAGACCCATTCAAACATCACGTTCCCCTTTCGATGAAACAAAAAGAATTAAAAAAGAAGAAGAAACAATATTAAAAGCCCACATTTATTTCCTTCCTCGCCATTACTGGCTTTTACAAACTTTCCCAGCTTCACAGCTAAGTATCTTAACTTCCAACAAGTATCTTACCCTCGCCCGATAGTCTTATCCCACAATCTTCTCTCTCTCTCACAGGCAGTGTTAGAAGTTTGCAATTTAAATTCTTCAGATTGTCTTCTACCTCAATGGCAAACCAAGAGAAAGAGATAAAAAAATAACTTCAAAAATTAATTTAAATTAAAGAAGTCGTTTTCGCTATCGAGGAGGCAACAAAAAAAGAATGAAACGTTGAAAATTTCCTTTAATATTCCTTCCCTAGAGACTCGACAATTTTCGTTTCATCTCCGTCTTCGTTTTTCATTTGCTTTGGAACATTCTCCTCAAAGCTAAACTCCTCTTAGAACAAACACAAATTATGTCTGCGTCCTTTCATTCTTCTCCTTTTTTTCATTTTTGCTCCTTTTCATCCCCAACCTCCGTGAATACCTACCTAATTTCAAAGAAGTAAACCAAAAAAGAAGTAAAGCAAAAAAAATCCCATCCTGGGTGAGTAGGTTTGGAAGTAGGCCATGGATGATGATGAAAAATCCTCCTCTCACCCATGGATCATAATTCTCACGTAACCCAATCCTTCGTTGACTTCCATAATAATTGTTGTTTTTACTGTCATACACGTTTCTGGGAGATTCAAAAAACGAGAGAAGATGAAAAAACGTAATCCAGGTCGAGATATAGGACAAGCTCTCACTCGTACACATTCTTGGAGCTTTGTAATCATCCTGGTGCAACATTAATAAACCTCATTAAATTTTAACCACGAGTATAAGCCCGACACACGCTCAGGTGTTGCCAGAGCGAGGGGAGAGGCGCATGGAATGTTCGTGGTTAAAGTCGACATGAAACTGTCTATACTCCTTTATAGTCCTACCCGGACGGAAGTGGCAAAAACGGCGCCAATGTGGCGGTGTCATTATGCTTATGGTTTTGAAGAGTTTTTGTTTGCATTAAAAAATTCAAAAGAGGATGCGATAATGTTTATGTCTCAAGGATGAGTCTGGCCCCACTTAGAAGTCCATTTTGCATTTATGTTTCATTTTTAATGGCAAAGGAAATCATCACTTAGATACCTGATACCTGAAAAGAAAAAAGAAATGCTGACATCTCGTCTTAAATAACATCCTGAATCGAACAGCTTCCCATTCTCGAATTAATTCGAGTGAACTTTAAAAAAGCACTTCGTCGCTGCCTTTTGTCCATGATTATGAAATCCGAGTTCTTCAAAATCTTACAGTCAGCATTACAGGACAGGCATGATTCATGACATTTCGAGCCCTTCCCGCCATTTTATCGTAAGCGACAAAAAGATAATTTTACAGGAAGACGTTGTTTTTGTTTTAATCCAATTCCTTTAAATAAAAAAGGCTCAAAGTCAGGAGTCATGAACATATATGTAAACTTAATCTACTGATGAGAATCTTGTCGCTTTTTCTAACAAATAATGGCTGTTTTTGACGTTTTTGTCGCTTACGATGTTTTCCTACTTATATTATATCTATATATTGATGGTGCTTACGATAAAATTAATAAGTAAGATAAAAAAAAAAAACGAAAATCTCGGTTTTACTGCATTTTGATGGAATTATATTTTAAAATTAATTAAATTATAGAAATTAAAATAACTTAATAATATATTATTCTACGCTATACAAAAATCAGGGGTGGAATCGTGTAAGCTGATTTTTGATAGTTGAGTCAAATTCAAGAAAATTCATCTGTGTAAACTGATAGTCAAAAGTGACAGTCATCTTTTTTTGACTTTTTCAGCTGACACCTATTTAGGGGTCAATTTGATACAACTGAACATTTTTGGTATATTTTTTTCATGGTGTTTTTTCTATTTTTTGGGAAAATAGAATATTTTTGGGGTGGTCAAATGGTCAATTGCAAAACAATAAAAATCAAAACCAAGATGAAATTCAATTCACACATTTATTTTTGTCACAAGAAAGAGAAATTAGTTTTCAAGAAACAAATTTTGTACCAACACTTTATTTATCCTATGAAAAACATTCACTTCACATTACACTCATTCATTGGCCTCTCCAATATTGCCCCAAAAGACATTAATAAAGTTATTATTTTGTATTTTTAAACTCTCACAAAATTTTCATCACTCCCAGTTAAAGGAAAAAAAATTGATTGTACAAAACAAAACAAACTTCTTGACACACAGTCAGCTGACTGCCTGAATGACTGGATAAGAATCAAAAAAGGACACATAGATACAATATTCATTCCTTGTTTGTGTGTTGTGTCTCTAAAAATTTGAAAGCATGTAAAACAACAACAACTATCAGGTTTAAACATGAACTAAACAGAGTGATGCCAAGAATCCAAGAAAAAAATTTGATTTCAGAATGATCACCTTACACAGATGGAAAGTTGTTGACTATCACATTTGATAGTCAAAAATTTGATAGTCAACTATCACCTTACACGATTCCACCCCAGATTTTCATAAATGGACACCATGTGTATTAGGGTGGTCCTTATTTGCTTTTTTTTCGAAATCTAATGAAGACATCCGCTCAGTTGTTTACAATCATATAAAAAAAATCCTGTAATGGCTAAAACACAAACACGTTTCAGCTTCGTCTTCGTCTGTGTTACGATGAATAGGCTTCGAGTTAGCTTTGAATGACAGTTCTCTCTCTATCATCATATCATCCCTCCAAAAACAAATGAATTTTGTTTGTGTATTTTATTTTAACAGCTGTTGAGCTGTCAGATAAAACAAATACAGTTTTTTTACTTCAAATTCACCCTTTTACAAATCAAATTCACCCTTTTACAAATCAAATTCACCCAGTACTTATAATGAAGGGTTTATGCGACACATTTTTCCAAAATGCACCTGAAAATCGTCAAAAAATTATATTTATTGACGAATCAGGCATTAACTACCATCTAAGACGAAGAAAAGCCAGATCAAGGGCTGGCACCGCTGCTCGAGTCACAGTGCCAACGGTACAAGGCCGTAATGTGTCATTGATTATGGCTATCAATATTAGAGGAAAAGTCCATCACAAAATAGTAGAACACTCTGCGGTGAATACCTATGTATTTTGTAATTTTTTGTGTGGATTATTTGAAGAGCTACAGAGACAACATTTAAGCCATGTGTGGTTAATACATATTTGATAATGCAAGTATTCACAAAACGAAAGAAGTTCAAAACCTTGTTGATCAAACAACTCATACGCTTCATTTCTTACCACCGTACTCCCCAATGCTAAATCCAATAGAAGAAATTTTCTCGAAAATTAAGCTTCATGCAAGAAACTTATTAGCCGATCTAACAAATAACCAAAGTTTGGTTGACACTTCTGTCGAGACGGTAACTTCCGAAAATTGTCACAATTATTTCATGAATATGTATGCAAAGTTACCCGCTGCAGCTGCAGGAGAAGATTTGTAATATTATTAACCATAATGTTCATTATAAGTACAGGGTGAATTTGATTTGTAAAAGGGTGAATTTGATCTGTAAAAGGGTGAATTTGATTTGTAAAACGGTGAATTTGATTTGTAAAAGGGCGAATTTGATTAGTAAAAGGGTGAATTTGTTTTGTAAAAGGGTGAATTTGATTTGTAAAAGGGTGAATTTGAAGTAAAAAAAACTGTATTTAACATATTATTTGAACTAGAGCTTATGTTTGGAATCACGTTACGTAATTTTACGTACAAAACGTGAGGTCGAAGCTTCATTATGACAGCATGCATTGAATTTCAATGACTGAACTCGCAAACGTCAGGCGAAGCCAAAGCTAAAGCGTGTTTGCGTGTCAGCCTAAAAGTTTTCAGATTTTTATCTATTTACTTTATTGGCCCTGTATCAAAATGAAATTCTAGTTCTTGGGATTTTGAGTCTGATTTCTGGATTATTCCTATATATCTCCTTTACGGCTTGATCGATTTTGTTCAAAATTTTACACGGTTATACTAAACATTATCCTCAGTAATATTGCATTCCAAGATACATGCCTATCAAAAAAAATCTTGAATCACAAAAAAATCGAAAAGGAAATCCATTTTTTCAATACCTATTACGCTTGTTACACTTTTATCTAGATTTCTCACCAAATTTCTTGCAAATTTCGTCAACATTTTTATTTTATTTGCAATGTTTAAATAATGTTGCATACTAAAAATTTTCAAAAATGTTTTAATTTATCTGAATTGTTCCTTTCCTCTCCTGAATTTATTATTTAGTTTCTTAATTAACAGTTTTCAGTGAATCACTGTATCAGCAAGCACAGTTTGACAAACTGCACTCTTTCGGAACAAATTTACCACCTCATGGCTTTACTTTTAACTGTAATTCACATGCAGAGTATACATTAACGAAAACCCACATGAATGAACTTTAATATACATTATTTAAGAAAAACTATGTCGTTTGCGATATTTGCCACAAATTGAAATGTCGCTTACGATAAAATTGATTTTCTCTGTTACTTTTCGTAGAAAACTTAAATGTTAATTAATGATGTAGATAGCTGTTAAAAATGTCGCTTACGATGATTTTCCTGGAAGGGCTCGATTTGTTCAGAGAGAATCGAACAGTCTCCGACTCTCGAATTAATTCGAGTGAATTATAAAAAGCAGTTGGGAGCTGCCTTTTGTTCATGATTATGAATTCAGTATCCTTTAAACTCTTACTTCTTACAATCAGCTTTACAGGACAGGCATAATTCGTGACATTAATTCAGAGAGCATCAAACAGCCTCCGATTCTCGAATTAATTCGAGTGAACTTTAAAAATGCACTTCGTCGCTGCCTTTTGTCCATGATTATGAATTCAGAGTCATTCAAACTCTTACAATGAGCATTACAGGACAGGCATGATTCATGACATTAATTCAGAGAGCATCCTGATGACCTATATATAACAAGCTTAAGAGCTCCTTAGAAATTCTTGTATATGTTTGCTTTATGTTCCATGGCTTTTTTGTTCATACATTATGGTTCTTTTATTTCCTTTTGTGCAAGGCCAACAAGAAGTTTTCTTCATTTCATCTGGAACAGGATTTGCTTTCCTCTCTGCAAACGCAAGGACAAATGTATCACAACACAAAACAAATGTTTTGTTTGAAAATTCCATTAAAAGCTGCCTGTTTAGATTAGGAATTGTATAGAAATGGCTCAAATAGTAATTGAAGACAGGACGAAGGAGAATTATCTAATTTTTCTTGTATCCATAATTGAACAGGGACTTGGAATGCCCTTCTTTTATCTGAATTAAATGAAACTCGCACAATGTGTCCTTTTGTTTAGGATACTTGTTTGGTGTTTATTGTTATTTTATGTTGCAACACAATTTGCCACTAATGCATTTGATGACAAGAGAAAAATGTTATCGAAAAAGCGTGAAATCTAAGAAACTCGGTTGAGTGGAAAATAAAGTGGTCAAGCGATAAGCGACATGTTCCATTGATTCATTCTAAAGAAGTTTTTAAGTGATTTTCTGAGTGGTGGATTGTTTATTTGAGAGTTTTGTTCTGTGGTGTTTTTGGAACTATAACGAGGGGTCAATTCTTGAAAAGGACGTAAGCAGACTCTCAAAAAAGTTAAACACTATCCAACGTACTGTGTGAGCGTCTTTTACCGTTCTGCCGCACAATAATCGGCACGAGCCAGTGTGGATTTAGGCCAGGCAGAACAACGATAGACCAAATATTCACACTGAGGCAAATCCTGGAATTTCATGTCGAAACCCACCATCTTTTCATCGACTTCAAAGCTACTTATGACAGCATCCACCCCATTTAAAAATCCAAATCACGACCATGTGGTCTCGCCCCTGGATCTCAATTACTTTTTTATATGAAAAATAAATCTACTTTAACCTCAATTTGATTTACATCCATGATGAGAAAGCTTATGTTTTGGCCCAAATCTATTTACATTCACATTCATCGGCAAAAAACACAGGCAACCACTTAAAACCCAGCCACTTTTTCAACACAGAAAAAAAAAACAAAAGTCCAGACAAGGTATATTCAGCACATACAAACTCAATTTTAATAGCACCAAGCGCTGGTCAGACAAATGAAGAACAGATAAAAACACAAACAAAACGGGCTATGCCCTCTATATCTTCTAACTACCCTCTGGTCTATTAAACTAGGCCATTTAATAAAAAAGATCAAGAAACCAATTTATTATGGTTTCTGGGGTGAATTTCCATCACGCCAACGATGAACGTCTATTTCTTGGGTCCCCACAGAGCTAATCATGATATATACTCGACAAAACAAACCCTTCGATCTTTAGACATCCAGCCTCAATGAAAAAGGAGGTTAACTCTCATTTATTCGGATAAGATTACATTAGAATTTAGCAATTTTTAGACCTAAATCCATTAGGACTCTCTAAACTCACCCAGCTTGTTGAAATTTTGAAATACAAAAAAACCAAAATTAATATATTTATAGGCGCTCCTTACTATTTGCATACTTTTAGGAGCCTCTTTCGACAGTAAACCCATTTGCTTGGTTTAAAGTAGTAACATCGTCCGTACAGCAACATCAATTATGTAAAATATTCCATTTTTATTTCGTTTCGTTTTTTTTTTCCTCAAAGAATAAGCATCAGCCCACACGCCTACGAACGACAAACGGACAGTCGTAAGTGAGACCGGATATTCCAAGAGCTAAGAAAATATATTTTTTCCAGCACTCGTTCTTTCGGATTGTTGCATTTGGTATTCCCAGTTGGATTTTAACGAATGCGAAACACAGTCAAGCATCAAAAGAGTCTTATATGTGTTGAGCGTAGTTTGATCCTTGTTTTCATTCGACTGATGTCCTCATACATGGCATATCCATGGATTACGAAGGGAGATATTTTATTTACATGGCATGTTGAGGGGACTGTGAAGGGTATATCATAATGTGTGATGCGGAAGGTATTTAGCCTTGAACTAATAGCCTAGTGCGGGCCCGGTCAAGGAGACCCCAATGAAGCTGAGGACCGAGGCATCTTTGATGTTCCACCATCCACCACCATTGGGATAATTTTCAAACGAACGAACGACACAAAAAAATTGTGAAAAACCACAATTTTATATCTAACCAGGATCGATGCTAGTAGACATGCAATAAACATCAGTTGAAGGACTCGGTAGTAGCGGCTTGCTTTGTGCAGTGTTTGGAATAAAATGTTTACACACGTACAGTGGCCCAGACAATGACGACACGGCAAAGCAAGAGTAGGTAGGAAAAAACGGAGGGGAAAAAATAACGACGATGACAAAGTCGTTTGTGCAGCAAACGAAGTATTCAAGGATCATGAGAAATGATGGCAACAACGGTAAGTGGTGCAGTGTGCTATCGTTAAATTAAATCGCAAAACATTACCTCGAGAGAGCAAGAGAAGAGAATTTATTTTTATGGGTGTGTTGTTTTTTTTGGTTTTTATTTTGGACCGGACCAGTGGCGGCTCATGGAAGAGACGAGGCGCTTTGACAATGAAAGACAAAAGCTGTTAAAGAAAATAACGAACAATGATGGACCTTGCGGAGTAAGAGAAGAGCACTTGCAGCCTCTCAACTCAGAGATTTGTAGAGTCACATGGCAACAACAATACCCGAAAGTACTACAAAAGAGTATTGATGGTAGAACCGGTCCATGGGCTCCTCAAAGAAGTGAAGAAAAAAAAACGAAATAAAAAACCACTAAAGCATGCCTCCTTTACTTAGTGAACACCTACTACGACATATTCGCAGCCCAGACCTATAAGGAGCGGTTTGGCCGGCTCCCTGGGGCATATGCATAAAAATCTAGTATTTACTAGTAGTAAATACTTCAAGTAAATACTAGATCAACAAGTAAAAGCTCAGATTCGTAGTATTTACTTCATTTGGTATGCATAAAAAAAAGTAAATGCTAGCTAGCATTTACTAGTAGTAAATACTAGATTCATCCAAGTAAAAACTACATATTCATCGGAAGACTCAGGAATTTACTTACAGCAATTGAAAAATAAAGTAAAATGGAAAATTAGAATAAAAAAGTTATAAGAAAAACCTTAAATTTGCTTAAATTAGGTATTTAGATTTCATCACTTTGAGCTGAAAACTGAAGTATTTGTTATTGATTTTTTAATTATAAATTTTCATACGGCGCGTGGTTGTTTCATAATCTTGACAAAAAAAACGAAAATCATTGTACGTTAGATTTTGTCAAAATGTTTGAGGTGCAGTCGGTTCTTTTGATAAAATCTATTTTATTTGTCCGCAGCTGCCCCTATCTCCTGATTTCAGGTGCACCAGAACGGCGTCCGTGGTCGTTAGTAGTTTCGCTTTTAACTCCTCTGTCCTCTTCTTCAAAGTAGTCGGGTTTCATTTAAATACTTTGCAACATTATGCAAAACAAAACATGCCACGTTTTTTAATTGCACCCGCATATAGTTTTGTAATATTGGGAATCGACTTTTAAGCTGACCAGAACATCGTTCTATGATGACCCTCTCTTTTGTATGTGATTTGTTGTAAGATTTCTCCTTGCTCGTGATTGGGTTTCTACAAATGGTGTTATTAACCAAGTGGCGATTCCATATCTTTCATCTGCCAAAAGAACTGTGTTAACTGAATTTCTTAAAATTGGTTCAAGAAAACTGTTTTCCCAAATCCTGGAGTCATGAACTGAACCAGGCTATTCACAAAAAACACTTGTAAAACATTCTTTTACATCACAGGTGGCTGGAATGTTGATGGATGCATATGCATATCCCTTTCGATTTATATATTCTCAGAATAGAAGTGTGGTTTTTTAATCTCCACATGTGTGCAATCCAAGGCTCCAATACAAGAAGGAAAGCTGTATTTAGAAAGCCAAAGCGGTAAAGCATTTTGAAATTATTTGTCGCTGGAGATCTTCTTTCCTTGTTAACTTGTTCAGTATTAATGTTCAAAAACGCGGCCATTTGACAAGAATATTGAACCGATCGTGTTGAATGTTGATTTGCCAATGAAAATGTTCGTTTCAAACACCCAAAAGTATTTACTAGCAAATGTTCAAGTTGCTCTTTAGCAACTTGTAAAAATTGAAGTAAATACTAGTAGTAAAAGGTTTTTATGCATATCATTTTAAGTATTTACTACCAAAATTCATCCATACCTAGTAAATACTTATACTTCTAGTAAAAGCTTTTATTCAAGTATTTACTTGAAGTTTATGCATACGAAAAAAAGTAAATACTATCAAAATTGACTAGTAAAAGCATTTACTACCGTTTATGCATATGGCTCCCTGTCCTTGGAGTTAAACTAAAGACCTGGCCTGCCAGGTTGAGGGTCGTGCAATGGGGTGCCTGCCCGGCCACTTAAAGAAGAGATAGTTCCGAACCACCAACAAGCCTCGGATACTGACGGAATTAATGATGACGAACCACGCAAACGATTTCAGGAAAATGAATGTCGGTTTTGCACTTGGAACGTTAGGTCCCTGCAGCCGAACACATAACGAAAGCCCTTGACTGATATAAAGCAGATATAACCGCCATCAAACAAATGCAATGGCATGGTCCGGGCCTACGAAAAATGGCCGGGAACAAAATCAACGTCTATTTGGATGAAGATTTGCAGTTGGGACTCGACCCAAGAGGAAGGTCTTGAGTTTAAACTCAGTGAATGAGCGCATCACGACAATCCGCATCAAGGTTAAATTCACCAATGTCAGCCTCATCTGCGCTCACCCCCCACTGAGAAAAAGGATGAAGACACCAAAGACAGGTTCTACTATTGACATTAAAACTATCCTCGGAGACTTTAATGCTAAGCTGGGCAGAGAAAAAATCTTTAGTGGAATAATCGGACGATATAGCCTACACGACACCACCACCACTTCTAAGAAAGAAAAAAAGGCAGGGATGTCACACCAGGAATGAGGTTCGAAAGTTTTAAAAAAAGGTAAAACAACCCACCAGGGGTCTTACACCTCGAACCGAAGCCTGTAGAGACCATCATGGGAACATCTTAGTCGACCTACTGTCAGTGCTGAGAATATGGAAAGACCACTTTTCCAAGCTGTATAATGGCGTTGACAAGCAATATTCCGCCAGTTTTACAGAACTATTCAATTTGGGTGAAGCAGACCACCAGTGGAGTGTCTGTGGCTTAGTGATTAAGTGTGTTGGCTGCTAAGCAGAACGTCGTGGGTTCGAGTCCTACTCGTGCCCATAGTTTTTATTTCATCTTAAACGGGCACTGCCTCTTGCGAAGAACTGACAAAACTTCCAAGAGTATCAATCTGTCATAAAAAAGTGCTTCTCAACTTTTCCGTTCTGAATCGGAGTTAAATTGTAGGTCCCCTCAATTCTTCACACGCACTCAGGGAATTGTTGATGAGAGTAAGCCACTTAGGCCTTGGCTCTTCAAGAGCTGCCACCAATTCCACCCACCCGACATTGACGAGGTAAAGATAACGATATCTAAACTTAAGTCGAACAAAGCCGCTGGAGCAGACGGCCTAGCCGCCGAACTGTACAAAGCAGCTGGAGATAATTTGGTCAGGAGCATGCACCAGCTTATCTGCGAAATTTGGTCGGAGGAAAGTATGCCCGACAAATGGAACCTCACCATCGCATGCCCGATCCGCAAGAAAGGAGATACCCTGAACTGCACCAACTACATAGGTTTAAGTCTCCTAAGCATCGCCTACAAGATCTTCTCTGCCGTGTTGTGTGAACGTTTGAAGCCTTTCGTCAAAAACCTGATACGTCCTTCAACACCAGAGGCACAATCTTCCAAAAGTCCGTCCAGCTACTAGGATACGCAGACGACATTGACATAATTTGAAGAACACAGCGTGATGTCAGTGAAGCGTTCGTGAGCCTTGAGACGGAGCCCAGGAAGATGGGTCTAGTGGTCAACGAGGGCAAGACCATTTTAACGCTGTCAACAAGAAAGGACACCCAAACTCGACGTCTTGGAGCCAAAGTCAGTATAGACAGATTTAACTTCGAGGTAGTCAAAAACTCGTCTACCTAAAGTCCGCTTTAGACTCAGACAAACAAAGAATCACTCTTGCCAATCGCTGCTTCTTTGAACTAAGAAGGAATTGGAGTAGTAAAGTCCTCTTTCGAGCAACTAAAGTGTCACTGTACAAAAACCTCATCATCTCGTTGCTTATGTATGGTGCAGAGACAAGGAACATGACAACATCGGTTGAAAACGCTGCTGGGCTGCTTCGAGAGAAAAATTCTTCGAGTGATTTTTGTTCAAGTCTGCATAAATGGAGAATGGAGACGAAGATTCAACCAAGAACAGTACGAGCTATTCAGCGACACTGACCTATAGCCATAAAAGTTAAGGTCCACCGACTTAGATGGTTGGGTCAAGTAGAGCGAATGTAACCGGCCCGTAGAGTCTTCGCATCCAACCCGAAAGGACGTCGCAGAAGAGGAAGAGCACACAGGTGGTAGAGGACCTGACTTAGATGGCTGGGTCACGTAAAGCGAATGGAAAACAATGCTCCGGCCTGTAGAGTCTTTGAATCCAACCCGGAAGGGTGTCGCATAACAAGAAGACTGCGATTCAGGTGGAGCACACAAGTGATAGAGGACCTTAACCAACTTGGCGTGCGAAACGGGAGACAGATAGCTAGGGACCAAGCTGGCTGGAGACGCTAGTTGGATGAGGCCCTGGTCCGACCTGTATGACCATAAGTAAGTAAGTAAGTAAATTAAAACCAAGTTCCACAGCCATCATTTTAAAACTTGTCCACACACCAGCCTATGAGCTCCATATCTGC
The DNA here is from genome assembly GCA_943590905.1 of Sphaerophoria taeniata. Classification (NCBI taxonomy): domain Eukaryota; kingdom Metazoa; phylum Arthropoda; class Insecta; order Diptera; family Syrphidae; genus Sphaerophoria; species Sphaerophoria taeniata. The sequence goes on from OX016540.1 coordinate 6,239,070, forward strand.
CCCATCTTATAGGTATGTCCTGCCGGCTGCTGCTGCTGTTTCTCAAACTTCAATTCTCAAAGCCGATAAACTCATCGACTAACCGAAATAAGAAAACTCCCGAATGAAGGACTGTTTGCAGATAAGTTTAACCAAATCCGGCCGTTTGCGAATGAATACAAAACTGGTCTTTAGAAAATGATTTTTTGTGTTTGGTCGTCTCTTGTATGTTTGTACTTAGTCTGAATGAATAGATACGACTTGAAATTGGGTAAAGCACTCTTTTGTACATTTTTTATTGCATTTGAAAAAAAAGAGAACAGGCGAGCCTTTATGAGTTAAAAACTTAAGTAGGCTAAGGACTTTTAAGTTCGGTCTGCAAAATTGAACAAAACATTCCTATCAAGCTTGTGCCTTAGAGTTCAAAATGAAAATTTGTAAACTTTAAAAGCAAACAATACCAAACAAACTTTTTAAAGTTTCTCTTCACAACAACGACATTATTTTCCACCCAACAATCTAAGCAGAAACTAAACCCCAGCGAACCAATTCAAATTCAATAATTTAACTGTATAATTCGCTCTTCCGAGAAGATTCCAACAAGAAAGGAAATTATCAAAAATAAAATAAAAAGTTCGTTTTACAATTTCCCTTTCGCAGAAGCAACCTCCTCCATCCCTCTCTGAACCGCGAAATAAGATAATGACAAGATTAAGCAATCTTATTGAAAGCAACGAAAAATATCAAAGGAAAATTATTCTTCCGCAGGTTAAACTTTTCCGTAGGCATTCAATTTCTTGTTATTAGATCCGCTTTTAGAATTCAAGAAACCCCAACAAAAAAAAGTGTGGTTAGAGATGAAATTGAACAACACCGTCAATCCCTAAATAACCGAACTTTTTCATTTAAAAAGGATGAATAGATTTTTTGTCTGCCTTCTCGGAGAAACGCAATTCCTTGCACGATATCTAATCCCGACATTATACAATTCCATTACATTCCATTTTATTTGTTCGAGGAAGTAACCCAAACCTGTCAGGATATTTTTTTATTTTCACATTGCCGTCAAACCAACGACGACGACGCAACAACCGTATCAGATGAATTTGGAACTCGAACCCAGATCAGAATCGGATTCATGCGACGACAGGCAATCCTCCCATAGAGCTGAGCTGTCAAAACAAATCGCTATCCTTCCTGCACTTGACATACATTATTATTTCTTTCACTCGAAACCCGGCAACAATAATTCTAAGCCATTTACATAATTAAAGGTTACCTCAAACTATGTGGCGTTGACCTATCGGAGGAAACAAACTTTCAATACTTTTGCAAGTTATGCTCGAGTGAAAATATAAACTTTCAGACAAAAGACATGGATTTCTTTTCGAAGAATGGAAAACATATTTTTCTTTTCGCTTCGTCAGCCAGGATGACGATAGCCTGAAAATCGAGTTAGGATGGGTCGACCGAAAATAAGTGGAAAGTTTCTTTTTTTTTACAAAAATTAAATTAACTGAATGGGCGCCAATGAAAATATACTTAAAATCACAGGATGATTTATTTATTGAGCAAAGCGTCTTGGAAGCTTAAAATTTATCTTTCTCAGCTCCGATTTTAATATCAAAGTTAAATTCTATTTCGAAATGAAGAGGGGAACGGGTGAATGGGAGATTAACCTACACAAGTATTCGAATTATGAAAGTGGAAAACTTTTAACTATTTTCTCGTCTTTGATTTTAATTACGAGTTTTCATTTTGACAGTCGTGGGGAGGCGATTTACTTTGGAACCTGGAATCAGCTCGTGGATTAGGGAAATAAGTGAAGATTATTTTGTTTTGTATACATTTCGGATAAGGAACTTTTAATTTTGCGAAAAAACAACGAAAGTCCTTGGAATTAATTTTGAAAGCAGAAAGTTCAAGGAAGCATAAAGAAAACGTATTCTAACAAGCAGCGGCAATCCGCTCAATATACCGTCGCGACGCGTCGTTAAAAAAACTGTGTCTATTTAAAAAGTCCATTTACCTACTTTTTAAGGTGGCGCTACAGTCCGTTGTGGACTTCGGCCTCAATCAACAGTTTCCGCCAGCCAGCTTGGTCCTAAGGAAGCTGTCTCCAGTTTTGCACTCCAAGTTTATTTATGTCCTCTTCCACTTGGGTGCACCACCTGAGTCACGGTCTTCCTCTACTTCTACGTTCCTCGTGAACAGTGTCGAAGGTTTTCCCGGCCGGAGCATTGGTGTCCATCCGCTCTAAATGAGCGAGCCATCTGAGTCTCTGGACCTTGACCCTTCTGACAAGGTCCGTGTCGTTGTACAACCCGTAAATTTCGCTGTCGAATCTTCTACTCCATTCCCTATCAATGCACACGGGGCCGAATCATCCGATTTAGTCAAGGTCCATGTTATACAGTTTTTCCTTAGTTGCTCGAGTGAAGGCTTTTCAACTCAATTGCTTTCTTAGCCCAAAAAAACAGCGATTAGCAAGAGTTATTCTTCGTCTGATCTCGGCGCTGGTGTTATTGCCTGTGTTAGTAGCGGAGCCTAGGTAGACACACTCCTCTGTTACCTCATTGTTATATGAGTCTTTTGTGACATTTTGTTGAAGCCCTCGGTTTTTATAATGTGTCCTTCCTCGAAGACAGAATATACTTCGTTTTGCCCTCATTTACCGCTACACCAATTTTTGCCGCTTCTATCTTAATTCTCACAAAGGCTCCATTAACATCACGCTCTGTTCTTCCCATCATATCAATATCATCGGCGTACTCTAGAACTTGAACAGACTTTTGGAATATAGTGCCTCTGGTGTTGCCGGTGGAGTTTGGCACTATCAATTCAAGAGCGATGTTAAAGAAATCGTAGGATAGTGCATCGCCTTGTCTGAATCCTTTTTTGACATCGAGAGATTCCGTAAGCTCGTTGCCAACCTTGATGGAGCAGCGTGAGTTCTCCATCGTAATTTTGCACTAGCGAACGAGCTTGGCAGGGATGCCAAAACTAGACATAGCTTTATACAGTTCGTCTCTGTAGGCACGCATCAGCCTTAAAATCGATGAAAAGGTGGTGGGTATCGATTGGGAGTTCATAGGTTTTTTCCAAGATCTGACGCGAAGTGAACTTTTTGTCGATGATTGACTGGTCTGAAGCGACATTGATAAGGAGCAATCAGATTGTTGACGAAAGGCTTCAGACGTTCACATATTACAGCAGAGAGGATCTTGTAGGCGATGTTAAGAAGGCTGATTCCTCTGTAGTTGGCGAAGTTTATAGTATCTCCCTTTTTCGTCTAAGTCGGGTGCACGGAATTATTGGCTATCACGTGTCCGATGAAAGGCTCCTCGTTGACATGACGTCGGGATTTTGTTCTTCCTCGCCGTTATACAGTCTACAGAAGTGGTCTTTCCGAGTCCCCACCATTGACTGCAATTCTACTATGATGTTCCCTTGTATATCTCTGCAGCCATCGGTTCTTGCTCGATGATCTTGAGCCAACTTCTGAACTTCATTCCTGCTGTTAGCCCTCTCAACATCCTCGATTTGACGCTTCTCATGCTCCCTCTTTTTTCTCCTGAGAATCCGGCGTTCCTCTCTCCTGTTTTGCTCTTTAGAGATCACGAGCATCTCTTGTCCTTCTATGCACCGCATCTCTGTATGCCTCCTGCTTGGCTGCATGGGCCTGTCTGAATTCTTCGTCAAACCAGGGGTTTCGTTTTGGCGACTGTGTGAAACTTAGCACATTAGTTACTGTATCTCTAATTGCTTTCTGAAAAGTCCACTATATATTCAAATTTGCAGGTGGCCATGGTTCAGAGGATAGTGTAGTTGACTGCTTAGCCAAACGTTGCGGGTTCAAGCCCCAGCTTCGGCAGCAGTCTTTTTTTACAATAATCGCCAGCTTATCTGAGGCCACCTGTGCGATAATATGAGACAATATAAATCTATGTCTCCTCCTCTGTGCCACGTAGGTTTATGGTATGTGTTCTTTCCTTCTATGTGTCTATCTGTCTGTTTCTCTGTAGTTTGTCTTGTTTCAGTCCCAGCCGTTGGCCTCAGTCGCCAGTGCTGCTATGTGTCTGTAGTTCGTATCATTCATGTGCGAAGTACTGTAATGTCAATGTCAATGTCAACATTCAAATAACGGCATCAGAATGATATCAAACAATGAATCACTCTTGCTAACCACTTTTAACCGCTTCCTCGAGTGGTAAACAGTAATCAATATTTCAAATTTCAGAAAAGGGCATGGACTGCACTGCATCCTCTTCAACAGGGCATTAAAAAAGCAATCCGTGACTCTTTACCATCTTCAAGGCGGACTATCATCACCAGGTTCATCCAATTATTGGCCTCTCCTCATGCAGACAGCCATTGTATCACGAGCTTTCTGTTGCACCGTCTGAAACTACAGTTCCTGCGCATTACGGTTTTTCAAATTAGAACAAAAAAATCGGTAGTCATGGCTCTTTGAAGTTAAAGTTCTTTCCGGACGTCAAACATCCAGTTTTTGGGGATGTAACGGTGTCTCACACTTTGTGTACCTTATGTGACACTTATCTATTTTTCAACCCTAAAATTACTTAAGTAAGTTTTTCTGCAGTAACCAACTGTGAACTATGAACAAGAAAAAAACAAGCAAAAATAATGGAAAAAATGTACAAATAAGGTTTGTGATTTAAATGGCAAAAATATAGGTAAACTACAGAAATGTATCGTTCACATCAGTCCAATTTTAAGAAGTTTGAGAAAAATGTTGCCAAACTTCACCCTGAACTCCTTCGAAGAAAACACTTGTCAAACTTCATACAAACCTCTCCCGTTTCCAACAAATTGCTAAAATTACTAATTCCCTCAAAAATCCATCAACAGGTCGAACAATGAAATATGTCAAAAAGCCTCTGGCCTCAGGTCAGTCATTTCTGTTTTCTTTGTAGGTGTACACGCATTACACGCTCTGGTCAACAAAATTGCCTGGCTTGTCTGTTTTCGGCAGGATATTGTGTCGTCTGTCGTCCCGTCCTATGTTTACCCCACACCGTCATAGCAAGTAACCAAACACGTATTCTTAGAATTCCTTTTTTCTTTCTTCTTGTTTCTATGTTCACTTTGATGGATGGAAATTTGTGATATGGACACAACGCAGGACTCCGAACAAAAAGGATAATGCCAAATTGCTGTTAGATGGTGGCGGTCGGTGGTGGTTGTCGTTCAATTGCCTTGAGGAAATGAAATTTGTCTCTGTCCTTTTTTTTTGCTTTTGTTGTTCGTAAAAATTGAATAAAACAAAAAGCAAAAAAGAACAAGAATTCGCAAAATGTTTTGAATTTCTTTTGATGGAATACTTTCGACGAACACATTTTTTTGTTTGTTTTTTTGAGAAGTAAAACGGCATTTTTCGATCTCATCCTTGAGTTGAAACTTGAGAGTTGGGAGTGACCTCAATTTTGGAGGCTTGTCCTTAATTTTGGTTTTCTTTTTACTTCTCCGACTTGAAGTCTCTGAAATCCCCTGTTTTTGTGTGTGTACCCGCAGTAGGTAAAATCAGGTCATTCACATATTTCGTCTTTTTTTTGTAGGTCGTTCGGCCGCCTACTTTTCGATTGTACATTTTTTTCATGTCCGTTTATTCCCCACATTCAAGGTGGGTAACATCCTTCTTTTGATGGTTTATGTATATGAAAATGATTACATGTCTTTGGGGGAAATTGTGATGAAGTGAATAAATTCCTAGGGATGATGAGGCAAAAAAAAGGGGGATGACAAATGGGAATAAATCTTTTTCGGTCTCGAGGCAATGATAATGATTATCTAAACGTAATGTGTACATTTAATTAACAGCATGAAAGAGGAATGTGTGGGTGTATCTACATCTACATGTGTGTAGGTACTAGCGTTGGATGTTATCTGATGTGATATTAATCAAAGGCTCCTCATATTCGTTTAGTTTCGTTCTTATGTTTAGTTTGAGGGTTGGCAAACTGCCTACTTACAGAGAAGGACGATTATAATAATTGGGGTGATATATTTATGTACTTTATGCTTAACTGGAATCTTTTTGTTTTGTCTTAATTGTTGCGTTGGGAGTGATGGGAGACTTTGATTAAGTATTTTGAGATTTATTGAAGATTGAAAGAAAAACACCAAGTTCATTTCGAAGTACTAGTATTACTTTCGAATACTACACAGTAAAAGTCCTGTCAAAGTATCCACAAATAAGTAAACGAGACTGAAAATTGTTTCATTAAAACTCTGATTTTATTGAAAAATTATCATCCTCTTCTTACATTTATTGCAGAGACTGAATTTGAATTAAAAAAAAAAATTATCCTTAAAGTAGGCTATAAAATATTTCATGACAAAAGTATACTTTAAAATATTTTCATAATTTTAAAAGTGGCCTGAAAGTATGTCATTAATTGAAATCGTTACAATTTAGCTTAAATCCATCAGAAATATTTTAAACTAAATCAATTATTTTTCCTTTTTTTCAGGTAAGATCATAAACTCTCACAGATGTACACAAATTCACGTGAATCCAAAATGACGTAAGTTGTTAAATCAAAAACATATTTCAAGGCGATTAATTTCGATAACCATACCCTCCCGACTATTATCCTGGAATTCATTCAACCGTAGCTATAGTTTTTGTTCGCTTTAATTAACAAAATCTCAACTTTCCTCTTCTGCGCTTCTTGCATCACAACAAAGACAAATGAATTGCAATTTAAGAAGTGTAAATAAGTAAGAAGATTATCTCTTTTATGTCTCTGTTTTGTCCTTGTCTTTGTGTTTTAAGAGTGTTCTCGTTATTTGAAAAATGGTTATCTGATCTTCTCAAGCTTTAAATAGACAACAACGACTCCCGCGTTAGGAGAAAAGTCATGTTTTGTTTTCTTATCCTTCTGAACATAAAAAGATTGATTTGCAGAACTGAAGAGAAATTAATAAAATGTAACATTCTTGCTGTTTATTTTTTTCTTCTCTTTCTTTGTTCGAAGTAGTAATGAAATGGAAGATATTGCTTACAACATTTTATTACTTTCATTTCCTTAAACGATTTTGTCATTCATTTTAGTCAACGAACAGAATAAGAAAAGCACCAAGATAGTCTTTCATTCATGTCCTGAAATAAGACAGTATATGGGGGGTGTCCTTTCCACAAGTGATATATGGTTAGTTCTCTGCAAGAAAGTATTTCTCATAAAATACAGAACTTGTCATCGGAGGAGAGACTATTCATTGTGTTGAAGCCAAGATTTATAGCTTTGGGATAATGTACTAAAATGGGGTATAGTTTTTTTTGCTATTAATAACTTTCTTTTCTTCTTTTAGAAAAATGTGTATGAAAAATTGCAAAGTAATGAGAGGCAGTCAAATTCTGCAGGCCTCCTACTAAAAACCCATTTTTTTTTCAAAATTAATTTCAAAACAGGTTCTCCTGCTTCACCCTATCAATGCGGTCCCATTCGGACTGAACCGAAGGAGCTCCGCTCCATCACGAGCAAGCTTGCCTCGTTCATACAGCAGCCGCCGGTCTACAGTTCTACTTGGGTTTCACTTAGTGCCAAAACAGCTGGCCTGTTTAAAACAGTAAATTCGTTATTAACCCGCGAATATTACTATAATGGACCCTGAAATTCTCCGTCATTGCAATATCTACAGCCCCAATATGTCAAAAACTTATCCGAAAGCAAAACCAAAATAACAAATTATCTGACAGCTAGACAAGTCTACCAACTTAAAAATAAAATAAAACAGCTGCGGATGGGCAACTGCTGATACGTTTTTTTGGGAAATCGCATTTGGCTGCAGATAGCGATGCCAAAAAAACACGCCTAGTGATCGCGTCCCATCCATTTATTATTCTAGTTCGAACCATTGTGCTGGCTGGTCGTTGCTTAGTTTGTCTTGGTCGGTTATCCTTAGAATTGTTAATTCGATAAATTGTGAATTTTTTATAATCAAAAATCTGTCAATTCTTTAAGACCAACAACAAACTGAACCCACATTTATTTCTGTTATACTTTTAAAAGTCAATTGTATCACATTCACGCCCTCTTCATCCCTTGAGTCAAAAGCTGTTAACCCTTTTTACACACAAAGATGAAAAAAAAAACTTTCAAGCATCCTCCCTCTTAAATGTCATCTTATCGGCCGGTCCGAGCATTATGTGTCGCTGTATCAAATGTCACCATCAAGGACCCCTATTTCTCTTTATTGCCATGCAGCATCAATAATTTCCGAGATGAGAAAACAATATAATTTATTAATTCCACGGAAACAAGATTCGAATCGATTTCAAGGATATGGCATATTTTCACTGTTGACCTTATCGTGTGTGGAACACTCTGCCGAGGAGTATATCTCTTGGGGTGAGGTGATATCAATAAATTTGTTGTTGCCAGTGCATTTATCTCTTTTCACTCTGACACATTCCTACTTACTCTGCAATGTGCATATAAGCAAATGTGAATATGACATCCCACACTGACCGTAAAACAGACACGAACGCTGCGGTCAGTATGATGCGAGGCTGGTATTCTGGCTTCGTCCTGAGTCTGTACTCTGTAGCCGTACCAGAGTGTTTGAGTAGTTTGCGGTCAGTGCACAGACATGATGTTGGCGAAACAAATCGATTTCACTAGTAAAGACAGAGAGGGAGGGAGAGAGAATCTACAGAGTTTCAGTTTCTTGGGAATTAACACCTTGAAAGGCAAACAAAAAAGAACAGAACTGCCAAAAAAGAAAGACTTGACTTTTTTATTCATGAGAGCTGCAAGGCCATCGACAAAGATGCATCAGGAGCCTGTGGATTCTCATAACACATCAAGACCACAAATATCGAGGATGTCCTTTTTTATGGTGCTATATTCACCAATGGAACAATATTTTATCATATTGCGGATGGGAGAGCAGAGCAAAGAAAACAAAATGGATCCAGTCTTTTTCGTGCTTTAGTGATGGGGGTCCTTGTTTATGTAGATATGAGAAAGAACACTGAACACACACGTCTGCAGGGATTAAAGTGTAAGATAGACCACAGCAATAAATAATGGAGTAACCGCACAAGTTGCTTTCTGTTACTTGTAGAACAAATGGGGGGCATGGCGCATGGGTGGCTGATGTTTGTTTTTTTTCCGAAGGACTTCTGGAGTATGTAGAGTTTTAGTGAAGATTATTCGAATCCTCTGAAAGTAAAGGACGAGATGATAGTTTATCTTGTTTCTGTTGACTGGTGGGATGTAGGCACGTTGGCGTTGGTTTTTCGCCTGACGGGGAGGCCTGACGGAGAGAATAGATGCTATTTGCTTTTTAGAGAGCAAATTTTTGGAACAAGATATTTGTGTTCTATTTAAGTCATGAAGAAGTAAATTATTAGAAATGAAGCTCGTGACGTTAAAATAACTTTTTGAATTCTTTAAGTAGTGGGGGAATTTCTAGAAGTTCATTGAGAATGTTAAATATTGTAAAAGGCGTCGCGCTAAATTATTAACTGGGAATTGGAAACAGGTTGCTTTGGGCTTAATTGTTGTTTAATGGTTGGATGAGATTTCCCTGAAGACTGCTTTTATTTGTTTAAATTTTGATTCAATATTTGGTATCAATTTTAATCACAAGATAAGGTTCTTCCACTGATTCCAAGGAATCCATCCAATGTCCTAGAAAGAGGTTAAATCTGGGGTTTACATCGTGGGGAATGGTAAAAATTTGTTAGTGGGATGTTTCGGATGTTGTTGCCGTTAAAGGGGGTTTGTTAATTGATGTTTTGCATTTTCAAAGGTCCAAAATCGATGAGTCAGATTTACCCTTAACAATAAAAGGATTCTCAGTAGGAAGCTTGCAGTCTCATAGTCCTGATGTGCTTAGATGTGGGCTAGCGAAACCAAGCTAAACCAGAAAAACAAACTAACTCATAACAATTACAATATCGTAAGAAGGGATCGACCAGATTCTACTCAGGGGACGGTGTTGCAATCTTCATACGAAAGGGCTTACAGATAGGCAATGAGAGGTTCCTTCCTGGACCTTTTGCTGTACGATACCGGACTGACAAAAACAAAGTGGGTAATCACCCTCGAAACTGCTTACAGACAGTCGAGTACGACAGTGACCACTGTGGCTTGGCTGTTGCCATCCAGATTCCGATTGGAACTTGTGGAATTCGATGAATACGTTCCAACGCATTCTTACAATTACAGTAAGATGCACTGGTCGCGTTTCACCAAGGTCCTAGCAAGTGAACTTCGTTCTAGTGACATAGCCCCACAAAACAACAGAAGCTTGACAAATACAGAAATCGAACAGCAACTTGAACAGATGGACAGTATAATACAATGGAACGGACAATACCGAGGTAGGTACAAGGAACGCGACTATAGACGCAGTGCACAGACAGAAGAACGGACTACTGACAAGACTTAAAAAATAAACTTGTACAGACGATTTACAGACTCGAACGACATGGAAATTAGGAAACTGAAGTCGTAAAAAACGTCAACACCCTGATCAAGGAAAACTACAGATAATATATTATTTTGTAATGGGACAAGAAAATTCAGGCCGTTAATTCTAGCGACCGATTCATAAAATATTTAGGTCCAAGAATCAGAACGATCTTCCGTGTCTTAAGCTCCAGAGAACAGTAAAGAACAGACACATACTTCTGATAGCGCAAATTGACCCTAAGGAAGCCGTCTTGGACACTACACTTCTCAGTGTAAGTGGAGGAAAAAAACTGGTTTTATTATTCCCATGTTCAGGTTTCGGTAAAAAGGAAAAAAATTTCTTAAATTGTTGATATTTCCCCATCGATTGACACCCAAATGATTTCACAATATTGTCTGAAAAAGAATAAATAATGATAAAACATTTTAACATCCGAACAAAAATCCTACCCAGTCTCCGGACGATTGAAATCTAGTCTCCGGACGATCGAAGACAAAATTGTTGTTTTTCGTTTTAAATCTATTAGAGAGATGATAAGTTGAAAATTTGTGTTCTGGATACAAAAGAGCACTTTAGCGAAGGAAATAATTTCAAAAAGAATTTAAAGATAGAGAAAATAATAAAATAAAACCTTGGAGCCGTCCGGAGACTAGATTTTCGCTATTTAATTTTTCTCTTTAGTTCATTATATTTTCATTGAAACAAACTCGATTTTATTACAAGATCGCACAACATCAACTATTCCCAGGTTATTTTTCCAAAGTCTGCCCCTAGTTTTTGCTAAAAAAAAATAGCAAAATAGCAAAATAGCTTAAATTCCATAACTTTTCCGTTATATCTTCGATCGGGTTGAAACTTCGTATGTGTATGTGAAAAATTGTAAATGATTATGCATTTTTTTGTTGTTTGCAAATTCTATGTTATGTTTCTCTTTTATTCCCTATTAAGTGCGAAATCGTCTGGACACTGGGGTCTGTCCGGAGACTGGTGCCGTTACTCTATATGTGTTTGGAAATGTCAGTTATACAATGTAAAAACGTAAATAGCTTTTCTTGACACATTTTAGACAAATGAAGAGTCTTATCATCAAATTTTAGATCGCGTTATTACCAAGGAACATTTAAGGAACATTTTTTGTTCTTCAAAGTAGATTTTTTCATTAAGAGAGTGACGGAAAGTCGCAGTGGTAATGTTGGTTTGTTTGCTTCTTCACGTTGTTGAATAAATAGCCAATGGCATCTAATATCTGTAGTTATAAGTATAAGTATTCTTGATAAAAAGGAAAAATTAGAGTTTTTTAATATCTCATGCGCATATTTTTCATCAAAATCGGTTGAGCAGTTCTTGAGGATTTCGAATTTTTGTAATGTTGGAATTTAGCTACTTTTTCTCAACGCGTTTCTGTTTTTAGTTATTTCAAATTCTTCATTGCTATTATGATCAGCAACTAGCCTCGGTCTCATTTTTCGAATTCAATCTTGTAGACAAAAAATACTCGCCCAACGTGGGGCTCGAACCCACGACCCTGAGATTAAGAGTCTCATGCTCTACCGACTGAGCTAGCCGGGCATACCGAAACTAGTCCAAAGCTAAATAAAACAGCGTGAAACTTGTTTACCAACTAAATTCTATTTTAAGATAAATTCAACGTCATCGCACACGTAAGCAGCATATCTCTAAACATTATCGACTCAACTCTGCCAGCCAACAGATTAGACTTTTTGAACGTTTTTTTCGTGTGTGTCTGCAAGAATGTCCGAATTTCTCAGATACGCTGCCGCTGCTGGCTGTAGAAAATAGAACCAACATTTTTAAAAGATTGTTTATCAGATTGAATCTCAATATGATTCAACAACGAAGCTAATTTTATATTTTTGTGTGTTTTGATTTAGTTGGAGGAAAGTAAACCAGACCGGCGATTTTTTAGAACAGACAAATGTTATTTTAAAATTGTTTATAAATTCCATTTGTTTTCTATTTTGGAAAACAAAAAAAATCAGCGTCTTCAATTCTTTTGAAAAATCATCATTTACACACACACATCTGCTCCAGTACTCAATTATGAGTTATGACAAACGCAACGTGACATTTCAGCTCAAATATTACGCTCCCTGAATGACAATGAATATCGCGTCAAAGTTTCAATTGATCACGCGTCTTCGGTTCAGTTCAGGTCCATTAAATTTAGCATCAAGAAAAATGAGAAATAAATTTCATTTTCAAAGAAAAGTCCTTGAATATTTTGGCAATAAATTTCACTCAATTGGCACTTTCAACACGACGCACAGTGTGGGAATTCGCACATCTAGCGTCATTTTATTCAAAAAATGATATGGTGCGATTGATGCCAAAACCGGTTTTTCTTAAAGCTTATATATCCACTTGAATTATTTCAGAAAATTATAAAAAAAAATAATAGGTTAACGCAAAAAAAATGAGCCATGATGCTGCAGTTTGGCGAAAATCTTGGACAGAATTGTTCGTGGAGGCAACCTACAATTTTATTTTTTTTTTATCTGTAGTGCAAGTTTTATTAAAAGTTTTATTTTTTGTTTATTGTATTTACATCAAGGAATATTAAATTAAGTAAATATATATGTATTTTTTGTTCTTATATTTTTGTGTGGGTGGATAAAGTTAAAAATTTGTATTTTTTAAAGTTACTTTTAAGTTCATTGGAGAAAAAAAAGCAAAGAGTCGCAGAGTTCCGCCCTAAAATTAGGTTCATTGTAAAGCCTGACGTCTTCACTAATTGAAACTGCAAAAAAAACTTGCGCGTTTCTGCGCGCCTTTGAAATTAAGCCATTTTTCGCCATAGCTAACGAGCCAAAAAACGTTCCGGAACAAGCTAAACAAGAGAAAAAAAAAATATTTTTGTTGCAATATGATCTATACGTGAATAAAGAGATATATACAAACTAGTATAGGCCAACATAGTTGTTAAAACTTAATAATTTTTGTTTGACAGGGCCGGAGTCAGGGCGTCTTAGCTCTAAGGCCTGAGGTTAAATTTTATGAAAGTTCTTTATTTGTAATGCTGCAGTTTTGAAATTCGGATGGTAGATCATAGTTACAAGACGATATCCAACAAAATATTTTAACACAGGGCCGGATTAAAGGGATCTTAGGCCTTTCGTGAGCTTGTATGGAAAATGTTAATTTTTTATGCTACAGACTTGAAATTTGGATGGGAGGTAGATCATAGTTACAAGACATTTAGACTCGATACAATGACAGACCTTATTCACAGGCTGCTTATTACCTCAGACCCATATATTGCTGGCTTAAGAAGCATTTAAAAAAAAAGGAACAGTATAGAACCTGAGTTTGTGGAACTCTTAGAGTTTCATTTTTAAGATATATATGTATTTTGTTTTTGTGTTTATGCAATTTACTTAAAATAGAAACAATTTCCGTGTAAGAAATCAGAAATAAGCTAATGTATCTTAATTTTTAAATATGAAAAAAAAACAGTTTTTTGGTGTTTTTGACAGATACATTTTTTAACTTTTCCATCACTTTAAAAGGTTTTGACATGCAATTTTCAGTTTTTGACTCCAAATTTATAAGAGCATTAAACATAAAAAAAAAGTTGAGTGTAAATGAGAAAAAGAAGAGTAAAATTGCATTTAACAAGGAAAATATTTTTTTTTATGAAAGTTTCGACTTTAAAATTGAATTTATAGAAGACTGTGCTGTTCAGACCTATGATTTATAAAGAATAAGAAACAGTAGTGTATTGGCTTCCAAAAAAACTATACCAAATTATCGTGGGCACTTATCATCGCTTTTTACAAACCGTTTTTTTATTTAACCAAGTTTTTCGAAAAATTCCCCTCCCGCTTAAACGGGGGGAGATAGACCCCCCTCCTAGAACAATTTTTTGCTTGTTTTAATGTCAGTTATAAATTTCGGGCATTAATAAAAAATTTAAAAATAAATTTCAAAAATGTGAAAAAACGGCGGATTTGTGACTAATTTTTCAAGAACTTCGACCAAATAAGAAAAAAATAACTATTACATTTCATTTCATGGGTATTTTGCATTTAACTTTGAAAAAAAAAATTATCAAAAACTTCAAATCACAAGCGTTATTAATTTAATACCGCTAGATGTGCGAATTCCCACACTGTGCGACGCACGCGATGATGTTGCTTTTTGGCGCATATTTTCCTCAACATCGATCGTCCTGGAATTAATCAACCATTTTGCCAGTGTCAGAAATCAATCTACACGAAGCGTGCTTTCGATTGAGAGAGAAGAAAAAAAAAGAAAGTTGAACGAGGTTGAACCAAATGAATTTTAAACAGAAACCGAACAGGACCTTGATAGTCCTTCACCCAAACGAATTCAAAAAGAGAATTGAAACAGTTTCCAAAAGCAAAATAGATGCGTGAATTTGATTTTTTCTTTTATGTTTGTATTTTGTCTGCTTTTATTTCTCTTTCTGGAATCGTTTACCCAAGCGAATTGAATGGAGATTTAATTAAAAAACAACACCCGAGACCCGAACCCCGATGAAGTTTTGCCTTGGTCTTAATTTTTTGTGGGCATTCAATTTTTAACGAGAGGAGTTATAGGTACCTGATGCCTTCCTGTTGCCATTGCTGCCACAAAGCAATGGGAAACAAAAGTTATGGTCCCGTTAGGATTTATTTTGCCAAACAAAACAATTCCACGAAATAGGCAAAAAATCCACCATCGGCGACCATTGTCTGAAGAAAATAAAAAAAAAAGGTTTCCGTTTTTTTTTTTTACTGTTGAATCAAATGGAACGGATAGCGATAGCGAATCGTAAAAAGCAAAATTTAAGCTGTTTCGTTCGGTTTAATGGCAGCGAGCGAATACTTAAAACGCCAGGAAGACAAATAAGCTTGCGGATCCGATTGTGAGTGGGTTGCTGGGGGAGAAAAGCCGCATTTATTGCTGTGCAAAAGTGGTCACATCTGTGGAGAAAATCATGAAATTGATATTTGAATTGTTGAATTTATATGAATTTGAGTATTTAGAAGGAGGCTCCTATTTCAAGGACTCAAAATGAAATAAAATGAGCTGTTTAATTTCATCAAAGTCGATTTGAATGTTGTTTCAATGCGAGGAAATGATTTGATTGGCTATTAAAAGGATACGGTCTCGTGAGCGTGGTTCATGAGTTCTCGGCCTAAAAGCGTTCAAAATTCAACTTGTGGCGCTTTTTCAGTTTAAAAGCTGTGGAAAAACTCAATGAAAAATCCTTGTTCAATAATTTGGTCTTGGTTACAACAAAACCGCGGCGTTACGAGCCATACAACAAACAATTAACTTTTCTTAAGTTTTGCTGCAATAAATTAGCCGTGTAGGTCATTCGATATCATGCCTTTGGACTATTTTCTCTGGGGATATGTGGAGTCTTAGGTCTGCAAGAAAAAGCCATCCACGATTTTAGCTTTGGAAGTCAACATTATTCGTGTTTTTGGTTAAATACTATAGCGAAGTCACAGGCTTTTCAATAAATAATATTTTCCCATACGGAATTGACCTTTAATTATAAAATTCACACTCACTCCCTTCGGAAAATATTATAAATAGACTCAAGCACTATCGTACTAAAATTGCCTCTACTACTACTAACGAATGACACAATATAGTATCAATTTGGTAATATTGGTCAAAGTTAGCCTGAAATAGTCCAAACATATCATAATCAGAATTTCTCCCCACCAGAGCCAGAGGTTAGGTGCTTCGATATTGAAGTCATTTCGGGCTTTGATACCTGATGATCCACAGAAAGTGCTTCGGCCGCCCGTATTCATTGCGACCAGGTGCATTTCACCGTAGTTGCCCGTAGCTAAGTGGTTAGGTGCGTTGGCTGCTAAGCAGAAGGTCATGGGTTCGAGTCCTACTCGGGCCATAGCTATTATTTTATCTTTCACGGGTACTGCCTCTTGCGAAGAATTGTCAAAACTTCCAAGAGCATCAATCTGTCATGAAAAAGTGCTTCTTAAATTTGACGTTCGGAATCGGCGTTAAATTGTAGGTCCCCTCAATTCTTCACACGCACTCAGAGAATTGTTGATGAGAGTAAGCCACTTAGGCCTTGGCTCTTCAAGAGCTGTCGCGCCACTCTATTTATTTTTTAGGTGCATTTCACCTGCTGCTCCATTCCGTAATGGTCCCCGGTCATCGCACCATACCGGTTTTGCCCAAGAACTTCTCAAACCTAGCGAAACAGCGACCATTTAACGGGCGTCATCTATGGATAGCTCAGACCAGACAGAGCCATCTAAGACAAGCGTCCTAGATATAAAAAGGCATCGATCGTCTTTTACTCCTACTATAGACTTTTTGGGAAAACCTGGGGACCAAACCCTAAAATTATCAGATGGATGTATTCGGATATAATTAGGTAGACCAATACTAACCTATGGTAGTCTGGTTTGGTGGAATGATTTAGAGCACGAACCTCTAAAATTTGACAAAAGTTCAAAGACTTGCGTGCACAGGCATTACAGTGGCAATGAGATGCACCCCGAACTGTGGGACTGGAAGCTATCCTCAATTTAAAATCCCTAGATCTCTTTGTGCAAGGATCTGCAGCTTACCGACTAAAGTCTGGTAAAACAGTTCCATAGGACATGCTCAGATCCTTCATAAAGTTATGGGTCATAGTACTACAACAGACTATATAATACCCGAACTCTATTTTCATAAACCATTCCAGGCTGCCATCCCAAGAAGAGAGGAATGGATAGATAACATACCATACTCCAGTGAGTCGTCAATAGCTATCTATAGTGATGGCTCTAGATATTGGTGTAGGGACAGGCTTCTATTCTGAATCTCTCAAGTTAACCGACTCGCTAAGGCTTCCAGACTACAGTAGTGTCTTCGAAACGGAGGTCCTGGTAGCTGCTAAACAGGTATTAATGATGGGCTGATATCACCTTTTACATTGATAGCCATGCGGCAATAAAAGCGATTACTGCAACTGATGTAAAATCAAAGCTTGTTTCATGCTGCCGCGAATAGTTTAAGGTTCTTGGCGCACAACATAACATTAGACTCTGCTGAGTCCCAGGTCATTATACCAGGCAACGAGAAAGCTGAGGAATAAGCAAGATTAGGATCAACGCTTGACGTACCCCAAGATCAGCTAGTCAGCTGATCTAAAAGCAGGAAATCTCAAAAAGAATAACTGTTAAGGCCGATGAAAGGTGGAACCTTCTCTTCTTCTTGTTTTAACAGCTAGTGACCAAACTGGCTGGAGACGCTTGTTGGATGAGGCTCTGGTCCGACCTGGACTGTAGCGCCACCGTAAGTTAGTATCAATCAGTAAAAGAATCTAAATAACCATGCAAACAAATTCAGATTTTAAATTAGAATTAGAATTCAATTTTTCATTATTTCTGTAATGAAATCAAACCTGTGTCTGCATTTGACTGTGAAAATCAATCCTTTGATTCCATTTCAATTCGAAATAGACTTTCCATCACCAAGAAGAGAATAGTCGAAGAAAAATAATTCAAAAGTGAAGTTGATAGAATGACTGATGCCAACCATTCAAATGCTACGTGCCGCAATTTTCTGTAAGCCTGTTGGAGGCAGTTTTCAATTACTGTACGCTCAATGCAGTACAATTGAATGAGACGTCATTTTTTTAGAATTCAAGTAAGCAGTCAATGTTGCCTCGCACTTTTTTCGATTCGATTGGAAGGAGGAAAATGATTTGCATAACAATATTTGTTAGTGATGCACATATCCGTGAAACAATATCATTATCCTGCCAGCTCGAAAGACAGTTTTTGTATGTGAATTTAAGATTGAAGATACCATAATTCTTTCCATCTCTGTTCGATTGTCATTTTCGATTCAACTCTGAAACGGAAACAACACGACACACACACCTCTCTCCATTGACAGCAATTTAATGCCCCGTCACACTTATACGATATCCTTGCGTTGATCTTAAGAGCCATTATCGACCGAATTGCTTTATAGTGTTTGCTTGTTTCTCTTTTCTTCTCCTCGTTTGTTGTTGCCTTCGTTCAGATGATGATGATGATGGTCCGTTCCAGCTCATGTCGCCTACAAGAGATACATTTCAAAAGCAATATACTTAGAACTTCTATCTTGACAATGTGATTTAAGGACCCAGAGGCCGAGGGGCGAGTTGATGTTTATGGGAGTTAGCAGACTCCGTCACTCGTTCACAAACAATTTGTGTTGTTTTTTTTTTTTCGTTTTTTGATGACTTCCTTAAAGACAGCAAGCTTTTAACTTTGCTAAGAATGTTGTCTTCCTTTTGAGAGGTTTTCAAGGCTATATATGGGCTCTCTGGAAAAGTAGTTTTACGAGAAGACCACAAAAAAACTTTGACAAGATGTTTGCTATTCAAAGTTTTTGTTTGATTGAAATTGTTTCCAAAATAAACTTAAACGGCACAAAGGGACTTACCTACATGAAACAGTTTTTGCTTTGAATTTAAAATTGCCATGTTTTGCGAAGGGTCAAACTGGGTAGAAAATTTCCAGAATGCATTTCTCTAAGAGGATTAAAATTGATTATGCACCACAAGTTGTTTGTTTCTTGGGGGCTCTATTTAAAGTGGAAATAGAGAGGTTTATTGTGGTGAATTGATGTGAATTGGCCAACTTTAAATTGACCTTTGTGAAATGTTTTTAATCTTTTCATTGATATGGACGCTTTTATGGGGATACCTTTTCAGAAATTGTTGTAGAGTAAGTTTGAACGTTTTTCAAAGGGAATTAATTGCCTTAACATAAAATAAGTACAGGTCCGTTCAGTTCTTTAACCTTGCGAGCTCCTGAGTCCCATTTATGGTGCTCCAGACCGAACGCATATAAAGGTGAAACCCTAATTTGCCAGGTTGACGATAGCTAGGCTTAAAAGGGACAATTCGACTCTAAAGGAATCTTTTGAAAAAGGAAAAAATCGTTCAATCAACTTCAACTTCTTTCCATCAATTAATCTACTGTGCCTCTTAAAAAACCAGCGCCATCGATAATCGATCGGACATTTAATAAAGGACTTGCCAAGGATTTAGAAGAAACAACATAGTTGGGGAATAATTTAAAAGTAATCCATTTCAATCCAATGACGACTTCCTTCGAAAAGGAAAACAAACTTCTGCCTTTTTCCAATTTTCTTGTTTGGTTTTTCGATCACATTTGTCCGTTTCTTGGAATTATGGGGGGCAGGGGTGGGTATAAATGTGTCGCCTATAAAGTTGAAACATTATGATTGCAAATTAAATATTCATCACTTTGGGATATTTTTTTTTTTGTTGGTATGTGTGTGTGTGTGTGTGTGGAAAGGAAATAATGTCATGTAAGTATTTTTTTCAACATTAAAAAAAAAATACAAAATTGACAGATGAGTTTGATCAAAGAATTACAAGACGAAGACAAGAGATAGCGGGAAAAGACCTTATTTTTATTTATGACATTAATATTCGGTTTATGTGACATTCTCCTTTCGATTATATGTGTGTGAAGGTTTTGTGTAGGTGGCGTGCACATGAGGATTTTGAGATAAATGGCGTTTCATAAAATCTCGCCTGGAATAGGGTGACCTTTATTTTTCATTTTGGGTAACAAAACAGACTCGAAGGAGGTTTTCAAAAGCAATTTAGAGACCGTTAACAGTTTATATTGTTTGTTGGCATTCGTAAGTGGTGCGAAGACTACGTTTTTGACGTTGAATTTCGTGAACAAGTGAATTTATATTAGCCGGCGCTAATGTCTTTGACGGCTTTAAAGTTTAATTCAAAGCAAACTGGCTTATGGGTTCTTTTAATGTTTGTTATTAATTTCATTGCTTTCATATTTGACAGGAGGAAATGCGGAAAGTTTTTGAATGTGTATAATTCAAGCGGACGGGCTGATGTTCACATATGTTGGTGGAGCTTTATTTATTTCATGGGAATGGACTTGTTTCATTCAGCTTTAGGTAAGATTAGGTTGAGGGTTGATGTCGTTACCGTCACACTTAGATCTATACAGATCCATTGTGATACCCGTGAGTATTGCTATTCAAGCTAATAAAAACCAATGTGTTCAGTTAATCAAGCCATTTATGAAGGCATTGATGAAGTTCAAAATGTTAGTAACTTGAGTACTAGAGATTTCTTCTAAGTCCGTTAAGAAATAATTGCCGTGACATAGAAAGTGTGAAGTGTCTTCATGCATCCTCTGCATAGATCATCTGAACTGATTCTCATCTTTTTTTGTGATATCCTAACAGATTATGTCCGGTGATTATGCTTACAATAGACCGAAGTGATCTCTTGTTTAATATCATAATTTTTTCCGTTCTTTGTTTGCTAAAAATACCTGACCACTGTAAGCGAACAATTAGAAAGCGCATTAACTATGGTCAGTAACTGGACCAAGAAATGCGGTCTTAAAGTTAACCCCCTGAAAACAGAACTGGTACTTTTCACCATTAGAAGGAAAATACCTTCTTTTGGAATACCAAAAATTGATAACACCCCACTTATAATTTCAGAAAAAGCAAAATACCTTGGAGTTATCTTGGACAAGAAACTCAACTGGGGTCTAAACATACAAGAAAGATATAAGAAAGTTATGATTGCACTCTACTCGTGTAATAAAATTCTGGGAAGAAATTGGGGGCCAAATCCTAAGAAAGCACAGCCATTGTTAGACCCATTCTAACTTATGGCAGTTTGGTTTGGTGGCAAGCTCTGGAGAAATCCACGAACTTAAACTTGTAACAAAGTTCAAAGAATGGCATGCATTAGCACTACGGGTGTGATGAGGACTACCCCAACTGCGGGTCTCGAAGCGATACTAAATTTCACCCCCATAGACTTATTTGTACAAGAATCAACAGCAAACAGCGCTCTTCGACTTAGTCAGACCAATATTTGGAGATCTATAGTCAACACGGCCATACCACGATTCTTACAAAATACGTTGACAACAATGTTTGTACAGATTACATGACCCCTTATTTATGCTTCAATAAAAACTTTAATACCAGCTTCCCCAATAGAGAAGGTTGGGAAAACAGTGTACCCTACACTAATGAATCGAACTTTACCATCTTTACTGATGGTTCGAAAATGATTACTGGAGTAGGGGCAGGTTTCTACTCAGAAAATCTTAGCCTTGCCAGTTCATTCAGACTTCCCGACCATAGCAGTGTCTTCCAAGCGGAGATCTTGGCAGTGAAGAATGCTGCTAATCAAATATCCATGATGGCGATATCAGACGCTGATATCACCTTTTTTATTGATAGCCAAGCAGCAATAAAAGCGATCTCTGCCACGCAAATCAAGTCAAAGCTTGTTTCTTGCTGTCGCGAAGAGCTAAGGGTTCTTGGTATGCAGCACAACCTAAGACTCTGCTGGGTTCCCGGTCATAGTGGTGTGCCGGGAAACGAAAAAGTGGATGAGCTTGCAATATCATTTTAAAAGCAAATGATAGATGGAACCTACTAGAAACCAGCGGTAACACCAGGAAACTGTGGCCTCATTACCACAAGAAAAAATCCGATAAGTTTTTACTTCTCAAAAAACCGTCCTTAAGATCCCTCATAAGCGTGATAACGGGACATAACCTACTTGGCTACCACAAAAAGAAGATGGGGCTTAGTACAGACGACATATGTAGACGCTGCGGCGATGAGGAAGATCACGGCTCACTTCCTATGCCACTGTCCAGCACTCTGTCGTACTAGATTAAAATTTTTAGGCAACTATTTCTTTAATGAACTAGAAGAACTATCTGGACTCCCAAGCAATCGCTTACTGAACTTTGATAAGTCCACCAAATAGCTCGACCAACCATAGAATTCATAGGTTAAATTACTTTTTCAGAAGTAACAATACTTCAGGGTATCACAAGGGATCACATTGATCTAAGTGTGACGGTAACAAAATCAAATGTCAGCCCATATAACCTAACCTAACCTAAACAGGGCCAGATCTTTCTTGTAAGATATCCAGTTTTGCACGCCAAGTTGGTTGATGTCCTCTACCAATCGCGGTCTTCTTCTTCTGCGACGTCTTTCCGGAATGGATTCGAAGACGGGGCGGAACATTATTTTCATTCGCTCTAAATGACCCAACCATCTAAGTCGTTTTCTGGTAAGGTCAGTGTCGCTGAACAGCTCCTACAGTTGTTGATTGAATCTTCATCTCCATTTATGAAGACTGGACCAAAAATCATCTCGAAGCAGCCCAAAGCGTTTTCATCCGATGTTGTCAAGGTCTAATCTCTGCACCATACCGACCGGAATAATCATGGTTTTGTACAGTGACACTTTAGTTGCTTGAGACAGACTACTGACTCAAATTCCTTCTTATAGTCCAAAGAAGCATTGATTGGCAAGAGTGATTCTTCGTTTGATTTTGGCGTTGTGGTCCTTGTTGTCCATGCATCAACTTGGTTTTACCACCCGTCTTTCTGGCCTGAGTCTCAAGCGCTCCACTAACATCACATTGCTCTATACATATTAGAGCTCTTAATACCCGGGTACCCGATCCATGGACCGGGTACCCGGGTACCCGATGATTTCGGGAATTACCCGGGTACCCGAGTACCCGGGTATTTGCATGGTTCGGGTACCCGGGTATTTGAAACATAACGATCGTGTATCCGAGTACCCGGGTACCCGGGTACTCGGTACGCTTACGCGATGAAGCTAAAGTTGTTTGAACAAATGGATGGGTTTATGAAGGAAGTTTTTGATAATATTTTGTATTATTTGTTTTCGGTTAATAAAAATAATGATGGTGGTTAATTAATTGTCTATTTTAATTGCAAGGAATTGCAAGTTGGAGGTGGATTATTATGAATATGTAGTTTATTATTGTCATTAGTTTAGATACTCTTAGGATGGATTTCGCTAGTCCTTATAGCAATAGTTTTTTGTGCTGTTTTTTTTTCATTCATTCGTTAAAAAATGTCATTGGATATGATTTTATTAGGGGTTGAAAAGATATAAAACCGATCTTGTGCGTCGTCGTCGTCGTCGTCGTCGTAGAAATGGGCAGCAATGAAGAACGTCTCGGCGTGTAGTGCTTTGGATTTTTTGTTGGAAGCAAAAGCAGATGGTCAGCAACTTAGCGAATATGAAATGTATATGAATGAGCCACAGCTATCCCATAACTATCGCGACATTTTAAATTGGTGGAAGATGAATGCCAAGAAGAATTTAATAAAGAATTATTTAAAAAAAATAATTGTTCTTTTCATTTTCCATTCGCAATTGTATTTTAAATTTCAGGTGGTAACAATCATAGCAATTTTTTATTTGTTTCCATTTTTTGCCATTTCTAAAAAACAATAATACATGCAATAAAATCCCGTCCCAGTACATTGTGCGTTACCATTCATCGTAATTGTTAAAAATGCTCTGGTGTCTACGAGTGGGTCATGTAGAGAAACCCAAACATTAAAACATTTTTATTACATGCAAAAACCCAAATTAAAAATCCTGCAACTGAGGTCAGTCTTTACTTTTATCGTAGAAATCTCACAAACACTTGCCAACAGATTTTTGTCTTCTTTATTGACCTGTGGCTAAGAAAAAGACCAATCATAAACAGATGAACGACGACAACACACAAAATCGGTTATCTCAATTTTCAACCCCTAATAAAATTATAATCCATCTAATATTTTCTACCAAATGTCATTTTTTATGAATTACAAAAAAAAAGCAAACGCACCAACTACCTGTTCTTACACTCATAGATTATACCAGGACAGTGGTTAACCAACATAATAAAATCATCCCTTTCAACTATCATTATCCAAAAACAACTTGCATTTCTTCTTCGTACGATCTTGCAACAACAATAAATCAACAAACACTTGCCAACAGCTTACTTTCTTCTTTATTTACGACTACCTAGTACCTACGACTACGACGATGACGACGACGACGACGCACAAGATCGGTTTTATATCTTTTCAACCCCTAATAAAATCATATCCAATGACATTTTTTAACGAATGAATGAAAAAAAAACAGCACAAAAAACTATTGCTATAAGGACTAGCGAAATCCATCCTAAGAGTATCTAAACTAATGACAATAATAAACTACATATTCATAATAATCCACCTCCAACTTGCAATTCCTTGCAATTAAAATAGACAATTAATTAACCACCATCATTATTTTTATTAACCGAAAACAAATAATACAAAATATTATCAAAAACTTCCTTCATAAACCCATCCATTTGTTCAAACAACTTTAGCTTCATCGCGTAAGCGTACCGAGTACCCGGGTACCCGGGTACTCGGATACACGATCGTTATGTTTCAAATACCCGGGTACCCGGGTACCCGAACCATGCAAATACCCGGGTACCCGGGTAATATTGAATACCTCGGGTTCCCGGGTACCCGGATACCCGGGTATTATTTCGAGTACCCGGTCAGAGTCAAGAGCACTAATACATATATAGTTGGTGTCTATAAACGCCGTCATACCCAGTGATATCGATAAAATTGTGATAGGTATCGATTTACAATTATTAATTAGTCTTTTCCTAGATCTGCCGAAGACTGAATATTTTTGTCGATGGTAAACTGTTTGGTATTAAGCAGAACTGAAACTCCGGTTGGTTTAGTTCAGCCATACTTTCCTCCGAGCCTGCATACTGCTTACCAAATCTCATCACTTCCATGTGCTTTGTACAGTTCATCTCCTTTTTTTACTTCGTCAATGTCGTAAAAAGTGTTGATCTGCACTTCCAAAGTCGAATAGTTCTATATTACAAAAGATTGCCGTTAAAAGTCTTTAAGAACTAATCTTTCGATATCCTCAGCCCTTTGGTATCACTACAATATTCCCTTGATGGTCTCTAACAGCTATATTAATAAAAAACGCCTATTCCACTCTTATTCCACAGTTTAACTTCATCCTAGAAGCCAAGTCAGTCCATGGGTTAATAATTTAAAAAAAAAATAATTTGTTCCCGGAATAGTAAAGTGACGTTTACCAAAATTTCCTTTTGGGATTTTTTGTTTTTGTTTTTGATACTTTACAACCGTCATCTAATGAACTGACGGAAAAGCAGTTTTTTACATTTTTTTATTCCTTCGCTAAACCAACCTCCATGTTGGAATAAGTTAGTAAACGTCAGTTAAGAGAAATTGTATTTAATTAATAGCATTTTCCACTTAGTCCACAGAATAAGGGTTAATCCTTCGCTAATCTAAACTCTTGGTGGTGGTGCACTTTCTTACTCCCGAAAAAATTAATTTGTTAAAGAATAATAATTATAAAGAATAAATATTATTATTGTTCATACATTTTTCTTTGCTGTTATTTTAAGAAAAAAAAAATCAATTCGCCCAACGTGGGGCTCGAACCCACGACCCTGAGATTAAGAGTCTCATGCTCTACCGACTGAGCTAGCCGGGCACTTGACGGTCCTCTTCTCAAAAAATGTAGTGAAGATCGGATGTTTATTTTGTGTGCTGATGCCACGTGGTTGAAAAAGTAATCATAACACAAGACCTTGAAACTTCTTTCCAAAATCGAAAACACAACTTTTTTCCAGTTCTTCTTCTCTTTCTTTCCAGCAAAGTTTTTAATTGAAATTTAAAATTTGATTTGTAATCCGTATTCTCCCGGTTTAATAAATAAACCCACACTTCAACCGCTTTACCAGTCTCCTGAAAAAAAAAAAATCGGATCCTCTTTCAACGAGCCCCGACTTACTCCACCAATGTTTTTCTTCCACCGCAAATGTCGGTGAAAACAAAAAAAAACCTAATTAGACTCACCATAATTTCAATTCCCACGCATTTAATATGACTACAGTCAGCGAAGGCGAGTTGTACAATCTGAACATCACTCCTTTAGTCTCGCCATTCTTCAACACTACTTTCAGGACTATTCCCACTAAATAAATACTTCCCAACAATGACACAACTCCAAAGAATGACAATCCCATAGATCGAGGACATCTCGCTGTCTGCAGCAGAAACCAAAGCAGTTTCAGTATCATCAAATGCAAGCTCTCTTCTTTGAAACTATTTAACTCCCTCAGGCTAATGATGACAAATGCACAAATGCACACACCTGCTCACACAAATGCAAAAATGCAAAAAACCATATCATGTCAATCCTTGACACAGATATTTCTTATGAAACGCGGTTGGGTGGTTCCCACCATTGAAGATACTGTAATATTCGTCCCGGTGCGCTTTTCTTTCTTTGAAATTTGATTGAAAGAGTGGAAAATGAAATGCAAAAAGGCAGGCAGGCACGCGGTTGGAAGAAATTTCTCTCGAAAGGAATTATAAACGAGGAAAATCAGGCTCATTTGGTTCTCTTCTTTGCTATAAACTCCCCTGTGACTTGGACTAGTTGTGATAGTTGCGAGTTGGGAACTCTAACAAATCAGAAGTAGAAAAAAATCAACAACAGCTTTCCATTTCATCCAGCCAACATCGGAGATTGGGAAACAAATGTCTTTGGGGTTTGTGGTTTGAAATCAGCTCTAAGCTGTTTATTAGGACCGTTTGAATGGAATGTTTGAAGGCATTGGCGGTAGACAACAACGCTTGACGCCATGCACATTGGAAGACTGCACAAAATGGTTCCTGTATGAACTAATTGAATTATCCAAAAATCTTTACATTCAAAATTCATCCTGAATTTTCATCCCTTTCTAAAAAATTTCAATTTTGACGAAAATAGAAAAAAGGTAGGTACGTGTCAATCTGAACAATCCGCCCTCATCAAAAGCACTCGTATGCTTTCAGAATTGTAACAACACGGGTTTCCGCCTTCTTCCGCAGAAAAATGTCTTCCGCGTAGGTTCAACAATGTTATCCTCATTTCGTAGGCTTCAATTCTGCTACTCTACGTTCCCCATTTTCCAAAACGCAATACCTTTTTTGTTACTTTTCTATTTCCGCTAAATAAGACACAAAAGAATTTGGAAATCTTTTCGGTTGACTCTCCCCCTCATAATGTATGCTGCCAAAGGCGCGACAACATCATTTCTTTCTTTTTGTTTGTTCTGTTTTGCGCGCCCCCTGTTTGTTTTCTTGTATGCCATTCTTGTGTGACAGTTTATTATCCTGTCAACAGGAAATCCAAATTTTAAATATACAGAATAGGCGAGTACAATATTGAGATAGCAACAAGAGAAACAACCGACGACAACAAAAATTTGCGGGTGTAGGTTAATTTAATTGATGATTATTGTTTTGATTCTCGAAGTGGGGCTTTTGGATTGTGGTTCACCAATGATTACATTGTTGTTATGTTTTTTTCACTTTTTTGGAAAACAACTTTTTGGAAGCATCCTGTTCATTTCCAACATTCAGGACTTCTTGGTTTCCCCAGAGATCATACTTTCTTTGTTTGCCTTTACGTCTGTGTGCGTATTCTGATTTCGTTTTTTGAAGAAAATTAAAAGTCAATTAGTATTTTCCTAGGGAACGACATAAATTAATGAAATAAAGTGTTTACGCCATGCCAGCACCAGATGACGTCGACAACGCTGACGTTATGGTTCCAAAAGAAAGCCAAACAAAACATAAGTAAGCAAAAAGGAGCACAGAGAAAAAAAATGAAATTTTCATCCTTGAAGAAATAGGGTGAAAGTAGGTAAGTAGAATTGGGGTTAAATAATTTAATGACTTTATGGAAAGAAAAGAGCTTCCAAATGCAAGCGGGAGAATTTATAAGTCTTGCAAAACGAATATTAATTTCCTAGAATGTAATTTTGTTGCTTTTTTCCAGAGAGAAAGTGAAGGCAAAAGAATTTGGCAGTTG
The DNA here is from genome assembly GCA_943590905.1 of Sphaerophoria taeniata. Lineage (NCBI taxonomy): Eukaryota > Metazoa > Arthropoda > Insecta > Diptera > Syrphidae > Sphaerophoria > Sphaerophoria taeniata. The sequence goes on from OX016540.1 coordinate 6,267,276, forward strand.
CATTGCATCAGAGTTGAAACTTTAAAGTTAAAAAATGTTTTTTGTTTCGTGTTTGTGACTTTGAAGTCGTAAAGAACTTTCCATATTGCAATTACGAACTTTAAAAGTTCCTGCTCTGTTTTATGAAAGAGAAGAAGGTGCTGGAGATATTCCTTTGTGGAATGATATTCTTAAAACTCTTGAGAATTTTCGAAAAACGAAACGACTTCTTAACAGTCGTTTGGTCAGTCGCAAGGACCTCCAGCTACTCCGTTTCCTAGCTAGCTTGTGAGGTGCTTTTGTTCTAGATAAGCTGCCTTTGGTGGTCTCCTTTACTGCAGGTTAAGGATCGTAAAATGAGTAGAAACGTGCGAATGCGGGTCATCAATGGAAAAAATCACGGTTACGGGGTTATTATATTTGAAAAGACTTCTTATCACTGTTGGGGAAGTCTATCCCTAGTAAGCATAAAATCACGGACGGTTCCGGTAAAATTACGAACGAATCCAGTCATTCACGAACGAATTCGGTCAATCACGGAAAAATCCGGACAATCACAGATGAATTCAGTAAACAATTGAACGAATTCCGGACAATCACGGACGTATCCGGTAAATCATGGTCGGGTCGGTTCATTCACGGACGAATCCGGTCATTCACCGACGGATCCAGTAAATCACGGACGAATCCGGTCAATCAATGGAACGAATTTCGGACAATCAAGGACAAATCCGGTCATTCACCGACGAATCTGGTAAGCCACGGACGAATCCGGTAAATCATCGGAATGAATTCCGGACAATCACGGACGAATCCAGTAAATCACAGACGGGTCCCCTACAATAACGGACGAATCCGGTCATTCATGGACGAATCCGGTCAATCACAGATGAATCCAGTAAATCTCGGACGAATCCAGTCAATCGATTGAACTTATTCCAGGCAATCACGGACGTATCCGGTAAATCACGAACGGGTATGTTTCAATCACGGACGAATCCAGTCATTAACCGACGAATCCGGTAAATAACATACGAATCCGGTTAATCAACGGAATGAATTCCGGACAATCACGGACGAATCCGGTAAATCACGGATGAATCCGGTAAATCACGGACGAACCCGGCTAATCATGAACGGATCCGGTACAATCACGAACAAATCCGGTCATTCACGGACGAATCCGGTCAATAACGGAAGAATCCGGTAAATCACCGACGAATCCGGTAAATCACGGACGGGTCCCATACAATCACGGACGAATCCGGTCATTCACGGACGAATTCGGTCATTCACGTACGAATCCGGTAAATCACGGACGAATCCGGTAAATCAAGGACGAATCCGGCCAATCAACAGAACGAAGGCTGTCTACGATGTTATCTGGTCTGCGGTCGGTTGGCAACTGATTGATGTTTGCAGCATTCCGGTAAGCAACTGTTTTTCTTCTGGTTCGATTCGGTTAGCTGTTTCTAGTTCGGTAACTAGTATTTGTTTTATGATGTGCACCGGTCGGTGAATGGGCGGAGACAGATGTTTATTTTTATTTGGGCGGAGGTCGGTCAGCAACTGATGCATATTGCAGCTTTGGGGGTCTTTTTATATTACGAACGGGAGGCACTTCATGTTACCTTTATTTGTGAAAAATAAAAATAGCGGCATGGGAATTTGTATAGAATCATTTCAAGCTCTCATCAGTGTTGCACGTTGTTTCCACGCCTTTTCTTCGTCGACAAGGATTGCTTTCCCAGCTTTGAAACCAAGATTTATAATATTTGGTACAAACGTTTAATATTTATTAACTTGAATAAAATAAATTTCTAAAACTTAAAATACTTGACTAGGATCTTAAAAATTAACAAACGCACGCTCCTTCTCATCTCCTCTCGACATCAATGTTCTTTTTTGACTTAAAATAATCCTCGATTTCCAGAAAAGTCTTACCCTTTGTTTCCGGAATGAAATTGTACACAAACGGAATCGTCAAAAGCGCCACAGTTCCATAAACAGCAAAACCGCTTCCACTACCAATCGCATCGATCCATGGAAAAACTTTAATCGAACAGAACGCAATCAGGTACCCCATACAACTGCCCGCTCCACTTAATGATCCTCGAACGTCTTGTGGCAGAATTTCGGCCATAACCAAGAAAGGAACAGCCCAAATGCCAGCCGATGCGAAAATAATACCGATTAAAGCCAACGTCGATAGAGTCGGGTCATGAAGCCATGAGAACCAACTAGACCCGGCTAAGACAAACAGGCAAATAGCTGTGGCCCCAGCTGAAAACATACTCACTGGACGACGACCCCATCGCTCCAACTCCCAAGTGATGACAACTGTGCAGACTATGAATCTGGCAATTCCGATACAAATGGCTCCCAGAAATGGGTCCATTTCAACTCCAGCTTTGGATATAATTTGAACCGCATACACTATGACGACATAAGTTCCTGAAAACTGCTGAAGAATATAGAAGACGATAGTCAAGATCGACGGTTTGTAGACTTCTGGTCGACGAAGGGATCTTATAAATGATGTTTTCTCCCCACCGACTGGAACCAGCAGGAATTCTTTGAGGGATGTGAATTCGGATTCAACTTCACCGTGGGTTTCACCTTTAAGAAAAAAGTATTTCAAGGTATTGGTCAAGAATCTCATAAACGTTGAGAACTTACCACTATCAAGTCCCCTGAAGTATGATAAAGAAGCTTTGGCCTCTTCAATTCGTCCCTTTGACAGCAGCCACGTGGGGGATTCCTTAACCGGGATCACCAGCATCAAGCTGATAGCCTGGTAGACCAGAAAAACTGTTCCTATCAGTTGCCAGTCATTCTTAACCAAATTGTGTCAGCTACATTTTCTTTTTAAAGTTTTTCATTCTAACGACTCACCCTAATGAAATACCCAACAACGTAGGTTATGAGAACTCCCGATGCCGTGGCCATCGATGTGACCATTATCAATCTAGCTCGTAGTTCTGGCAAGCATATTTCGGCACCATAGACCGAAGCTGGTGTAGCACCAACTCCTGCGCCAAATCCAGACAGCATCCGTGAAAAAATCAGCTGGAAAAACATCAAATCGGAATTTTCAAACAACGAAAAGGACATCAGAGCCCATGCGATACTGGCAACGATGTTTCCCAGGATAACACATTTCTTTCTTCCAATTTTGTCCACCAAGAAGATGCCTACGAAACAGCCGACAGGCGTACCAACAGAACTGGCTGATGCTTTTGAAAAAAAAAAAATCATTGAAATGAGTTCTGTAAAGTGTGACGGTAAAATATTTACCAAACCAAGAAGATTGGGATAGAGTCAAGTGAAACTTTTCGGCGGGGTTTGTAAGTTGATTGAGAGTAACTGCTGGGAGGGCCAGACTTAGGCCCGAAATCATCATTCCGAAGTTCATCATGAACACCATCTTTTCCTGGAATACAGAAGAACTTATTATAGTGTTTTGAAGTAAGAGTTAAGAGGATTTCTTACCTGTCTCAGGACTGCCTTGCTCTGGTAGCCAAGGGGAATGGATTGGTTGGATTTACTTTTGGCTGTCATTTTTGAAGTATTTGTTTTGGTTGTAGGAACTGTTTACTGATGAATTAAGCAACTAGGACAGGTGCCATGAAACTAAAATAAGGAACTAAAATAAGGAGAAAAATTGTCCATTAAAACAATTTTGCACAGATTAAACTTGATATTTTAGTCTACAAGAATTGCTTGACTTTGGAATTATATTTTATTCCAACTTAGACGGCAATTTTAACATCCTGGTGTGTGATTTCAATATCTAAAAATACACAAAAATAATATACAACCATTCACATGGCTTTATGCAGAAAAGTTCTGCGATGTTCCATAAGGGAGCCACCTAGGACCCCTTCTTTTTATGTACATTCGTTAAAAATAGGATCAGATTGGGTTAAAAGCTTCCGCGAAGCGGAAAAAACTCTTTAGAGAAGATTTAGATGATTCACTATATATGCAGAACAAGCAGCCTTCTGCGCCGGAATTTCCTGCATATGAATACATCAACATGGAAATCTCCTGATCAATCAACCGTCAAACAAATTGAACGACGCACGACAATTCTCTACCATGCAAGATATCTGCACATTCCGAGGTGACAACATCAACTAGGACCACTACCTTTTTGTAGCCAAGTTACGAATGCGGATCGGGATATCAAGGCCAACACGTGAAAATCTATGAGAAAATTCGACTTCCTTTTCCGATCGAGCGTGTCCCCGAAAACTTGCTTAGAAGAACTTTGCTGCCAGCACAAAATGTAGAGAGCACATGCAGAAGGACTCGAGCCGCTCGCGAGCTCTAAGAGCAGAAAGAAAAAGAGGGGCACAAACTTCTCAAAAAGAAAAAAAAAAGAGCATGAGAAGCGTCCGAGATAGAGGGATGTCACATCAGGAACGAGGTTCGGAAGTTTTACAAAAAAGTAAAACAAACCACCAGGTGTTTTACACCCCGAAACGAAGCCTGTATAGACCATCATGGGAACATCATTGTGGAACCACAGTCAGCGCTGAGGAGCTAAATAATGGCGAATTCCGCCAATAATAATTCAATTTGGGTGGAGCAGACCACTAATTCCACCCACCCGACATTGACGAAGTGAAGATAGCGATATCTAAGCTTAAGTCGAACAAAGCCGCTGGAGCAGACGGCTTAGCCGCCGAACTGTAGAAAGCAGCTGGAGATGATTTGGTTAGGAGCATGCACTAGCTCATCTGCAAAATTTGGTCGGAGGAAAGCATGCCCGACGAATGGAACCTCAGCATCGTATGCCCGATCCCCAAGAAAGGAGACCCGCTGAACTGCACCAACAACAGAGATATAAGTCTCCTAAACATCGCCTACAACAACTTCTCTGCCGTGCTGTGTGAACGTTTGAAGCCTTTCGTCAACAACCTGATAAGTCCTTATCAGTGTGGCTTCAGACCGGGAAAGTCCACCAGCGATCAAATATTCCCTCTACGGCAGATCTTGGAGAAGACCAAGGAACTGTCATGCAAATTCTCTTCAACATCATTCTTGAAAAGATTGTGCAAAACTCCAACGTCAACACCAGAGGCACAATCTTCCAAAAATCCTTCCCAGGATACGCAGACGACATTGACATAATTGGAAGAACACAGCGTGATGTCAGTGGAGCGTGAGCCTTGAGACGGAGGCCAGGAAGATGGGTGTAGCGGTTAACTAGGGCAAGACGAAGTTAATGCCGTCAGCAAGAAAGGACAACCACCATCGACGTTTTGGATCAAACGTCAGCATAGACAAATTAAACTTCTAGGTAGTTAAGGACTTCGTCTACCTAGGATCCGCTAGAAACTCAGACAATAACACCAACGGTAAAATCAAACGAAAGATCACTCTTGCCAATCGCTGCTTCTTTGGACTTAGAAGGCAATCGAGTAGTAAAGTCCTCTCTCGAGCGACTTGAGTGTCACTGTACAAAACCCTCATCATCCCGGTCCTAATGTTTGGTGCAGAAACAGGGACCATGACAACATCGGATGAAAACGCTTTGGGCTGCTTCGAGAGAAAAATTCTTCGAGTGATTTTTGGTCCAGTCTGCATAAATGGAGAATGGAGACGAAGATTCAATCAAGAACTGTACGAGCTGTTCAACGAATCTGACTTAGCCAGAAAAGTTAAGGTCAAACAACTTAGATGGTTGGGTCACGTAGAGCGAATGGAACCGACCTGTAGAGTCTTCGAATCCAACCCGGAAGGACGTCGCAGAAGAGGAATAGCACACAGGTGGTAGAGGACCTGAACCAACTTATCGTGCGAAACTAGAGACAGCTAGCTAGGGAACGAGCTGTCTGGAGACCTTTGTTGGATGAGGCCCTTTTCCAACCTGAACTGTAGAGCCACCACAATGAATGAATAAATGAATAGGTACATAAACACGTTATAACTTGACAACTCCACGATGGCGTTAGGACGTAAAGGAGGTTTTATTTCCTTTGAGTTGTCCCTAAAGCACAGCATTAGTCTGAGTTCACGACTGAGTAAATCAGTTTTCTTACTTCATATCACCACTTTATAAATTTGTTTAAATATGGAAGGAATCACTGTGATAAGTCAACGATAATCTTATAATTACTAAATCCATGCACTTACTAGTATGATGCAGTTTTAGTTCAAAGAGTAGTGATAACTAGGATGTGCGTCAGAGATTCTTGTTTGATATCACATGCGGTTTTTAATTTGCTATTTGAAACGAATTAAGTTTTGTTCATGAAATTTAAACTTAAACTAAAATTAAACTTAAGTAAAAACAAAAAAATCAAAACAACACAAAAATTTCAAACACTCAATGCAAAATGCATTTTTCACGTTCTCAAGCTCGCCCGGTTATACATTGAACTTTCTACTAGAATCAAAACAAAGCAATTTTCAACATTTATACAAAAATTCTTAATTCATTTAAATACATATAGCGTTAACAATATTTGTTTAATTTAAACAAATCGGGGAATACAATATGCTAAGATAAAAGTACAAACAACAGACGGTACTAATCTGGCTTGTTAAATACATCTCGTAAGTAAATGTTGATGGAGATTAGATTTCGTCATAATTTGTGTGTTTGCTATTTTGTTTAATATTTTGTATTGTTTTTATTTTAATCAACAAAAAAAAAATTGCATCTCTGTTGTTAAGCACAGGTGTTGAAATTGAAATTAAAAATTTTTGTTTGCTATTTTCACAATTTTTTGTAGAAATGGGTGTGCCAGTGGTCTCGAGAATATCGAGAACAGTCCCACGGAAGTCATTTGGATTCATATAGTGCTGTTTTAGTTTTTTAATTTTTTTTTCTGTGCAAATTTTCCGCTTTTTTATTTAAAAATAAAATCGAGTCTTATAAGACTTTTCAAAATATTTTTGTTGATTTTAATTTTTTGACATTTCTAAAAATATCCCTACTATGTACAAGACGAAATGTTATTTCATTGCTTCGTGGTTTTCTTTGTTCTCACAGTAAATAACTTCTGAAGTTAGCATAAATTCACTTAACCAAATTAAATATTTATTTCCGTTTTTTTCTGCACCTGAGATAACTCTAAGTGCAGTCTTTATGTTTGTTATGACGCTTTCCTAATGCTATAAATTTCTTGAGCAAACTTCATATAAGAGGTGTTTGCACTCAGAATTGTTGTTTAGTGATTAACCATGCATTAAGAAATATATATAGTTCTTAGGAAGAAAAAGAATAGATTTTTTATTTTAACTGATAATCCACAACCTTGAAGTCTGTTTTGTGCAGAAAAAGACGCAAGATGATGAGTCTTGGAGAAGAAAAAATCATCATTTGGGGGAGTTTCCTTCCTCTATCATTACATGGCATGCTACCATTTCCTAATAAAGTACTTAACGTTCGATGATAACCACTAACCGCATGCTTTCTTATTTAGATACTAATCGTACAAATTTTGCCGGGTTCGCCCGTTGATTGACAGATGCGCCTGTTGACTGCCGGATGCTTCCGTGATTTGACATGTTCGCCTGTTGATTTGCCGGGTCCCACCTTTGATATATTAGGTTCGCCTGTGACCGCCGAGTTCTCCCGTCGATTTTCCGAGTTTCGCCTATTCGCCCGTTGATTGCCATGTCCGCCCGTTGATATGTCAGGTTCGCCTGCTGTTTGCCGGGTTCGCCCGTTAATTTGCCATGGTAGCCTGTTGACTGCCACATTCGTCCGTGATTATATTAGGTAAGCCTGTGACCCGGGTTCTCCCGTCAATTTTCCGAGTTTCGCCCGTTGGTTTGCCAGGTCCGCCTTTAGATTGTCGAATTCGTCCGTGTGCTGAGTTCGCCCGATGATTGCCGGGTCCGCCCGTTGATATGTCAGGTTCGCCTGCTGTTTGCCGGGTTCGCTGGTTAATTCGCCATGGTTGCCTGTTGACTGCTACATTCGTCCGTGATTTGCCAGTTTCGCCTGAGTTGCCGGGTTCGCCCGTTGAATTGCCAGGTCTGCCTGTTGATTTCCGGATTCGTCCGTGTTTTATCGGGTTCGCCTGTGATTTTTCAGACTCGCCCATTGAAAACCCAGATTCGCCTGAGTTGCCGGATTCGTCCATGGTTCGCCGGGTTCCACCGTTGATTTACTAAGTCCGCCTGTTGATGGCCGTATTCGTCCGTGATGGACGGGTTCGCCCGTTAATTTGCCAGGTCAGCCTGTTGGTTGCCGGATGCGTCCGTAATTTTCCGAGTTTCTCCGTTAATTGCCAAATTCGCCTGTTGATTGCCAGGTTCGCCTTTTAAGTTGCCGTATCCGGCTGTTAATGGCTTGGAGTAATGGACCGTACATTATAAGATTAATAAAAGCTACTGGAGGAACGATCATTATTCCCAACATAACGAAAAGCCGCATTACAAGCCCATCCAAACTAATGAAACTACCGAGCCAGGACTTGCGTTATTAGACAAGGTTGACCGGAGTTCTTCCTGGTGATGACTTTCTTCCTTCACGGCTAGGAATTTCATATGCTTTTCGGATTTGAGGTGACTTAAAGATGAGCATAACGTATGCGTGCGTCCCTTACTGTTTCTCCCAGTGTATCAACGGAGTTTCTTCCGTTTTCAACGGCTTGGTAACCGGTTATCAACGGAGTTTCCTCCGGCTTTCTACGGCGATTAACCGGTGTCAACAAGGTCTCCCTTGTTGACACCGGAGTTTCCGCCGGTTATCAACAATCTTTCAATCGGCTATCAACAAAGTTTCCCTTGATTCAACAACGACTTTGAACCGGTTTATCAACGATCTTTCAATCGGCTTTCAACAAGGTTTCCCTTGTCTTATCAAGGCCTTTCAACGGATTTTCTCCAGCTTTCAACGGAGTTTCTCCGGCTTTCAATGGAGTTTCTCCGGCTTTCAACGGCAGTTAACCGGTGCGGTGTGTCAACGGACAGATTAGTAACATTAAGATCATTTTTGTAAAATAAAAGTACGCTCGGGGTAAAAGTGGAACCCTGAGGTATACCACCAGTTGTATTGCTCACATCTACTACAGCTTCTGATTCACTATGGCGTATACTTATTTTTTTGTTATTTTACTCCACTTTTAATCATCTTCTTACATCCTTAAACGATTTAAGATTCAAAAATACTTTAAAAATCACACAGCGACCGAATTCATGTCTCATCTAAACCACAGACATGAAACGATCTTAGAGAGCATATATCCTCTCGAGTCGTCAGTTCTGCGAACCATATCCTGGGTCACACTTTGCATCGAAGAACGGTCATTGAATCAAAGCGTTCGCTGGAATTCAATTACTTTGCTCCACCAACAAACCATCACCACACCAAAGGGGATACTTCTTTTTGTTTAGTTCGCCCTTCCTTCGCTCCTCTCTTGGCGATGTGTCCTTTTTTATTGAGAAAAATTTCAAAACTTTTTTCATATTGGAATATGCGGTTTGGTTTCAATAAACCGAACGGACCGAAGATGGTTTTTTTCTTTTTTTATTTTCTGCAACCAACACTGAACCAATCTAAATTAAATTATCATTTCCTTGCGTTTCCGTACACAACCAAAGCAACCCACTAGGAAATTATAAAAATATAACAGAAACAGTCACAAAAATGTTGCCAGATCCTTGAAATAATAGAAGAAAGCTGTAGCGAACTTTATGACCTGGCAATTCCTTGACAATAATTTTTTGACGAGGATATTGAAAAAGAAATCTGTTTTGTTGTTTGTTTTCCATGAAAACAGGATACGTTATCCTCGGGTCGAAATTCTTCTTTCTTCGTACTTCTTGCTTCGTCTGTTTGTCCATTAAAATATTGGGAAGGATACATTCTTTTTTTTATTCGTTTTTTTGAATAGTGAAATAAAGAAAATGTCATTTCACACCCATCGTCCTCGATGGAATTACACACAAACACAAAAATGTATATTTGAGAAGGAAGAGAGCTGACCATTGGGAATGATAACGATGAAGACCATTGAAAATAAAAGGAAAAAATATGGAAAGGACAAGAAAGCAGAGACCAACTTTGATTATCCTGTCGGTTCTGTTTTCAGTTGATTTAATGGAGTACGAGAGAAGTGTAATTAATTTAAGGATAATAAATTCAAAGTGAAAGAAAAAAACAAGGCAAATAGCAAGGACGAAACAGGAACTGAATACCAGATATAAATGGGATGTATTTTTTTCGGACTCATAAATCAGATGAGAAGACGGAGAAATTGGAAGCAAGGAGTCATAGTCAGGATTAAGTGTCATTGTTGAGGAAGTTTTTTATTCACAGGACTTTAACTCATAAATATAAGTCTGTTTTTTATGAAAGGATAACTATTAGACTAGAGAGTATTTTTGAATGTCAATTGACATTCTTGCTTGCTTGCTTATCAGGCTCACAATCCATGAAGGATCTCAGCCTGAGATACTGCAGCCTTCCATCGAATACGGTCCCTCGCATGCACTCTCCGGTCGCCGAAACCAAGCGCTCGGGCATCCGCTGTTACTTGGTCCTTTTACCGTAGATTCGGTCTTCCTTGTCGTCTCGAACCTGGGGGCTGGGATGAGAAGACTTTCTTGGCTGGAGCGTTGTCGTCCATTCGCTCGATGTGGCCGAGCCAATGTAGTCGTCTTTTCTTGGCTATCGGGACTACATCCACATCTTGGTACAGCTCATACTGTTCTCGGTTGAACCTTCGTCTCCATTCGCCATCGTCGCATATGGGACCGAAAATCCGTCGAAGAATTTTTCTTTCGAAAGTGCTGAGTATCAATTCCCCTTTTTTACTTATCGTCCAGCACTCGGCGCCGCCGTAGAGTAGGACTGGTAAAATCAAAGATTTGTATAGCAGATACTTTGTCTTTCGAATGAAGAGTTTTGAACCCAGTTGTTTGGCCAAACCGAAGCAGCAGCGGTTCGCTAGGGTAATTCTTCTTCGGATCTCCACTAAGGTGTCGTTTGTGGGGTTGATGTTTGTTCCAAGGTAGGTGATCTCCTTAACTTCATTGAAATTGCTGCTACCATCAGTGACGTTTTGTCCTTGGCGGTGGACAGATTTTGTTTTGGTTGTTGATAGCATGTACTTTGCTTTGTCCTCATTCACTTCAAAACCAACGAGTTTTGCCTTTTCTTCAATCACTGTGAAGGCCTCAAGCACAGCTCTCTTGGATCAACCGATAATGTCTATGTAGTTCGCATAGCCTAAGAGCTGGGTGGATTTCTTGAAGATAGTGTTTTCCGTGCTCACACCTGCCTTGCGCACTATCTGCTCCAGGACTATGTTGAAGAAGTCACATGACAACGCATCTCCTTGACTGGGTGTTTTTTTGGCCCGTGCCTTTTCTAAATCTTTGAGCTGAGAAACTGCGGATGCTCTTTTCTTCCCTCGTAGGGTCTTTTTCTCGTTTCTCCTTTTTGTTCGGTACACTTCTCTTGCTGCTCTTGTTTTCCGTTGCAGCATCTGCAAACGTGCATTTTTCGTCTGTCTTTTCAACATCGCGCAATCATCATGATACCACGGGTTCTTTTTTGGGGGTGGCTGGTAACCTATGGTGGTCTCGGCCATATTTTTAATTATTTCACGATATTGGTTCCACAAGGTGTTGACGTCTGTCGTATTTGGGAGGACGGCGGAGAGTCGCTCACTCAGGCGCTCACTGTAGTCTCTGGCATTCTCCGAGGTGCTAAGGCAACCGATGTTGAACTTCTTTCTTTGGGCCGCACGTGTTTTTTTGTCGTTTGATATTCGAGCTCTAAACTTAGCCACTACCAGAAAGTGGTCAGAGTCGACATTTGCTCCTGGGAAAGTTCGCACTTCAGCATGTTGAATGCGTGCCTTGCGCCGATTAGCACATGGTCGATTTGGTTGGTGGTTCGACCATCCGGAGATCGCCAGGTTGCTGTGTAGATCTTTCTTCTTGGAAACCTAGTGTTACTTATCACCTTATTACGAGCTGCAGCAAAGTCGATTAGTTGGAAGCCGTTTTCCGTTGTAATTTCGTGGAGGCTGTGCTTTCCAACTAATCCGCCAAAGATGTCTTCCTTTCCGATTTTTGCATTGAAATCTCCGAGTACGATTTTGACGTGGTACTCTGGACAGCCTCCGTAGGCTCTATCTAGTAGGTCGTAGAAATCCTCCTTGCTAGACTCCTCAGCATCATCGGTAGAGGGTAGGGGTGTGTGCACATGTTATACTAATGTTTTGTAGTGTTGTCTTGATGTGGATTACAGCCAGGCGATCACTAATTGGCTTGAAATCCATGACTTTCGATCTAAGCCGATTTCCCACGACGAATCTGCATCCAAATATATGCATTCTTTGATGACAGCTGTAATAAATGTCGCAATTTTTCCTTTTCATTTAACCTGATCCTATCCATCGTATTTCCTGGATCGCAGTAATGTCTGCCTTATACTGCGAGAGGACAAATTCAAGTTTCTGAGTTGCACCCGGAGTGTAGAGTGTTCTTACATTCCAGGCTAGTATCTCTTTCATAACTTGACATTCTTGACTTTGGACAATATCTGCTGAGATGATGACAACCAATCAATATGCCACTTTTTCATATTTTACGCCATTTTTATGTCCCATGTGCAGGTAATCAAAATTTCAAAATTCCACTCAAAAAATCTCAATCTCAATTTTACGGTTTTCGCCTTAAAAATTCTTCCAAATTTCACCGCCATGCGCCATAAACAGTCAAGTTATGCAAAGCAATTTCATACACTCCTGCTATGTCATGAATTTTTTACTTAACTTTACCTGTCAAGCTCACAGAGATTGAGTTTCATTCAACGCAGAGTCAACTTTTCGCCAAGAAGGCACATACGGTCCCTACTATTTAGAGTGTGAACGTAACTTAAACTTTTTGCCCTCCTCCAAAAAACTATGTCGTTCTCAACAGAAAGAAAAAAAAACAGTATGCCACTCCCGGCAAATACAATTACTTAGTCAAAATATCATCCTTTCAGAGCTTCAAAATATCATTTCCTACGACGACGACGACGACGGCGAAGAAGTATATCCTGCTCGTGTTGTTAGAGCTTGCCTCGACTCTAACTCTAGCGTTAATAATAATCTTATAAAAAATTAACTAGATAATGTTCAACCGACTTGATGATATATGAGTTTCTAAAAGTTACATTAGATGCTTTCCTCCTCACACACAGGAGTTCTTCCTGCTTGTTTTTTTTTTAAGGAATTTCGAAATTTCGCTTCATCATCCTTATGCCAGACTGTTTTGTGCCCTTGTGTGTGTATTTCGCTGACTCAAACGCTTAAATTGCTTAAAGAACTAACACAATTCATCGTGCATCATAACTCATGTCAGATATCCTGCGAATAATTCTTCCGCAATGATGAAAAAATCATTACAGCCATTATATGAACAAAATTGCTACTTTGGCAGCTCGACAAAGCAACTGAAATGCGGTCACAGTTGTGCAGTGATATTTTCCAACAAAATCATAATATGCACTCACTTCCGGTCACAAATAAAACTCCATTTTCTGCGGTTGTGAAATAATAATTATCATTCGCTCGAATTGTAATTAATGCGAAAACTTTCGCCCCGTGAAATCGCATGAAATCAATAACTTTAAAGGACATGGGTAAAATTTATATGAACATCCGTTTTGTTCGCGTATGGCTTGGGGCAAATGCACCGTAAAATCTGAGACAAAGGTTAATTTTGTGTGTGTTCACGGGGTCGATGTTCAATTAGGTTGAATGAGTATATTTCCACGCGGCGAAAAACCAGAGGTGGATTTTAAATTCTAATTATCTCGTACCGGGATGGTTTGAGTACAGAGCGTGTATGTAGGGCGTGAGGACTGGGATTTAATTGGTAATTAAGAAAGACGAGTTCCCAGATTAAACGATAGCTAAGGGTTGTGTGAGTTTCAAGAGGGAAATTTTGAATAGATTCGGTGTCAACTTAATTTTCTTGCTGAGTGTGAAAACTTGCGCTTAAAAATGTTTCCAGTTTCCTTGAACTTTTTGGTTGTTTTTTCGTGACTAGCGGGAATGTTCAATTAGCAAATGAACTCTTAAATTAAAATTATGAACTCGAAGAACTTTTCTTTAATGTGTGCCAAAGTCTCATTGAGAAGGAAAAACATTTTGAAACAAAAAATGTGGAATGACAAAAGTTTTCCATGTACCTACAGATTAGCATTTGCACAATTCGCACAAAAACTTTAACATAATAACTCCAAAGAGACTTTTATCCTCTCTTATAATTAAAATTACTGTCTCTTTCAACAGAATAATATTGTCGTCTATGTCACACCTACTTTCTGGTTTTCTAGCTCGAATAAACAATTTTTTGTTTTGTGTGACTTTTTACCTTTGTTTTGGGGTTTTTGTTTGTCCCTGTCCCTGTCTCTGGACTCAAATGAAGAACTAGAACTACTACCCCAAAGTTGACCGCAATATTCACAGTTGACCATTTGCAGTGTCAAAAAATATTGCATGCAATGTGAGATTTTATGATAGGGCTGTGCCAAAGATGAAAATACAAATAAAAATTTCCATGCAGCCAATATTTGGCCTTTAGAAATTTTGCATTAAATCCGCCATCGTTGCATTTTGCATTGCAATTCCCTTAGGTAGGATTTGGGGACCATGATGTCGGTGGTGTGGTGCCAGGCCAGCTAAAACTGAGATAAATTATTCAAATTGAATTCAAGGATATTTCGTAGGATTCATAACGATATAGAAGGCATTAAAGGCAAAAAAGGATTCAGTCACTTAGAATAACAGACGACCGGTCGAGGAAGGATAGCAAATTTTTGTTGGTAGTTTGTGCGACGAAAAGTGTATTTGTTACTTGTGACATAGAGGTACTCAGAGATGTTTAGAGGTACTCAGAGATGGCAAGTATTTATCCTTGGATTGTCAAAGATTTGGTACCTTTTGGGTGCCTAGTAAATAATATAAATAAAAAGAGTGGCGCGACAGCTCTTGAAGAGCCAAGTCCTCATCAATAATTCTCTGAGTGCGTGTGAAGAATTGTGGGGACCTACAATTTAACGCCGATTCCGAACGGAAAAGTTGAGAAGCACTTTTTCATGACAGATTGATACTCTTGGAAGTTTTGTCAGGTCTTCGCAAGAGGCAGTGCCCGTGAAAGATGAAATAAAAACTTTTTTTATGGGCACGAGTAGGACTCGAACCCACGACGACGTTCAACCAACAGACCTAACCGCCAAGCCACGGACACGGAATATTTATTAGGAATTAAATTTTCCGTGAGAAATAAAATTTCTTGGGAAATTCGATAGGCCCCGATAGGGCCCAATATAAGACCTTAAGGATTACTTACTTACTTACTTAAGGTGGCGCTACAGTCCGGTATGGACTTGGGCCTCAACCAACAGTCTCCACCAGCCAGCTCGGTCCCTAGCTAGCTGTCTCCAGTTTTGCACTCCAAGCTGATTGAGATCCTCTTCCACTTGTGTGCGCCACCTGATTCGCGGTCTTCCTCTCCTTCTGCGTCCCTCCGGAATAGTGTCGAAGGCTTTCTGGGCCGGAACATTGGTCCATGCGCTCTAAATGACCAAGCCATCTGAGTCTCTGGACCTTGACCCTTCTGGCTAGGTCCACATCGTTGTACAACCTGTAAAGTTCGCTGTTGTACCTTCTTCTCCATTCCTCTCGAAACAGCCTAAGGCACATTCATCCGATTTTGTCAAGTTCCATGCTTCTGCACCATACAGCTGGACAGGGATGATGAGGGTGTTGTTAAGTTTTACCTTAGTTGCTCTAGAGAGGGCTTTTCCGCTCAATTGCTTTCTTAGTAATTCTCCGTAAGCTCATTGCCAACCTTGAAGGAGCAGCGTGAGTTCTCCATGGTTATTTTGCACAAGCGAACCAGCTTAGCAGGGATGCGAAAACTAGACATAGCTTTATACAGTTCGTTTCTGTAGATGCTGTCATACGCGGCCTTAAAATCGATGAAGAGGAGGTGGGTATAGATTTGGAGTTCCTAGGTTTTTCCAGGATCTGCCGCAACGTGAAAATTTGGTTGATGGTTGAATTTCCTGGGCCTGAAGCCACATTGATAAGGACCAATCAGATTGTTGACGAAAGGCTCCAGACGTTCACATATTACGGCAGAGAGGATCTTGTAGGCGATGTTAAGTAGACTGAATCCTAGGTCGGGTTCACGGAATTGTTGGCGTGTACGATAAAAGGCTCCTGTCTGACGGCGGGGTTTTGTTCGTCGTCGCCGTAACAGTCTATAGAAGTGGTCTTTCCAAATCCCCAGCATCGACTGCGATTCTACTATTATGTTCCCTTGTTTATCTCTGCAGGCATCGATTCTTGCTCGATGACCTTGAGCCAGCTGTTTTACCTTCCTATAAAACCTCCGAACTTCATTCCTGCTCTTGGCTCCCTCAACATCCTCAATCTGACGCTTCTGATGCTCCGTCTTTTTTCTCCTGAGAAGCCGGCGTTCCTCTCTCCTCTTTTGCTCTTAGAGCTCACGAGCAGCTTCTATGCAGCGCCGCTTTGTATGCCTCCTGCTTGGCTGCAGTGGCCTGCCTGCATTCTTCGTCAAACCAGGGCAGGGGTTTCGTTTTGGTGGCTTTGTGAAACCCAGCTCATTAGAGGTGGCATCTCTATCTGCTTTCTGGCAATGTTGCACTGGTCTTCGGTACTTGATGTTGGCGGCATAGGACTCCTTAAGAGGTTACTTGACACTCGATCAGAGAAGGATCTGGCGATCTCTTGCGATTGTAGTCGTCCGACGTCGAATTTTCTTGCAGCATTTCCTTGTTTTGGCCGTTACCTTAAGGATTAAGGATTCACAAAACAAAATCTATAATTGTGTTTGCCAGGTAAATGTCTGTAGGGCCAGCTGGTTGAATTAAGTATAATGTTCTTTATTTTTTTTTAAACTGTTGTGAGTTATAGAAAAATTAAGGCCGAACCTTCTGCTTCTCTCTCAATCTTTCTTACTCTCCATTTCTCCAACAACACAAAAGTAGGTTTGAGTAAGAGCGGGAACAGTAAAACAAACAAAACAAAACAAAACTGATGGAATTGGAACAAAAGAATCAGTACCGTCAAGCTTATAAACGTCCTTTTTCTTCTTTCGTTTCGCTTGACGCTTGTCTGTCAGTTAAATCCCGATGGCAGCAGCACACAATAACTGTGCAGAAAAGTTGTGTAAATTGAACAATGAAGATTACTGCGAATTCCATTGTAAAAAGTTTCCCCAACACACAACGACAAGTTACATTTTTTGCGCACAATGAATCTTTTAGACCGAGAATACGCACTTTCTGAATAAAAGCTGAACGATAAATTCTCGCTTTAAGTTTCTTTTTTTTTCTTTTTGTTGGTAAAAAGATAAACATTTTGAAGAGAAAACAAAACAAATCGACTTACGAAACGACCAGTACAGGACGATGAGACGAGAATGACAGGCACTTTCAAGGATTCTGCAGTGAGTTCCTTGCCATTACTTGGATTTTGTGTTCCAAGGTGGATTTTTACTTTTTTTAAATGACACAAAAGTGTTGTATTGTTCTACAGCAATGACGACGACAGAAGACGTTTTTTCGTTTGGATTGCTTTTTGTGTTTACTATTGCTTTTGTGTTTTTGAATTTGGTAAAAGTTTTTGAGTGGTTTTTGCTTCGTTTTGTAAAAAAAAAAACTGATACCTACTTCAAGACAAATGAACATTAAGCCATAAAGAGGTTAAAAAAAACGAAAAGCGATACGAGTATCGAGGAAATCTATATTCTTTCAATGATGAACTCGATAAATCTGTATCCTGTATTCGATGTGAAGTAGAGCTCCTTTTTTGTGTTCTCAATAACATCCTTGATCAAACACTTAGCATTCTATCCCCAAAAATCCTTTTAGTAAATTGTCATCAACTGCAACATTTCACTTCATGCATTTTTTCACGCAAAAATTCATTTTTCACTTCGCTTTGCAATTTTTGTTTATTTCGCTCTTGACTGTGTTCTTGTATTTTTGGTTTGAAAATTTCGCAACTCAAGGAGTCATTATTATAAACGAAAAGAAACAAATGAATTTCTTCGTTCGTGTTGGTATTTACGTTTGTGCAGGATTCAGGGTAGGTAGCTTGTGCTTGAGAGTGCATGCTTATACAAAGTGACGCAAAACTTTTCCTACCACTCTACAGTGTTCCAACGTCACCATCACCTCTATTCATTCATTTTGAACAGCATCAAGGAGGAATTTTTGAAAGTTCCAAAAGGACTATTTGTGTGAGTGCGTGTGCAGTTTTCCTGCACCCACTTTAGAATCACAACACACCTGGATCTGACATCTGTTTGGCTCGTGATGATAGTGAAACGAAATATCGACAGGGCTCACATGCATCTCGATGCGGTCCTGAATTCAATTCGAAATGCAGAAGCACGAATGCAGCAGCATCCAGAGAAAGGAGAATTTAAAAAAAAAACTATAGATGGAATATAGGCATCAATCATTTAGTTTTTGAGGTCGGTCATCCAGCAGGAGCGTTTTTGAGATCGATAACTGCCTATCCTTCGTTAGGTTTGGTTTGGTTTCGATTTGGTTTGGTGTGGTATTGCCGAATTGAGGGGTTGTCAGAAGGTCAACCTACCTGCCAATCAATGTTGTTTGAAGAAATTAATGGAACAAAAACAGACAAAAAAAAAAGGAAGATTGAACGAGATTGAATCCTTTAAATTTTCAATCAAGAATGGAAATATTCAACAAAGACGACAAGACGGATTCACTGATCAAATCAAACTATTGATTAAGTTAAATTGGCAAGGTTGAGTAGGGGCGACAGTGTTTATCGATTCTATTCAAGACATTAAGGACTTAGGTACTCGCATGTTTTTAGGTTATGATTGGGATGAATTCCTCGAATATTAATATTTCAAGAAAATTCAATTTGACGAGATAAATTATGTTTTTGCGGATATTAGGCTTAATGGAGCTCATTAAATCTCAATTTGGTGTAAATGTCTTGTGAATTATTATTCTTGGAAGGTGATTCAATGAACTTGATTGAAAATTCAGGATTTCATATCACAAAAACGTCCTTTCGACTAAGTGGTTAAGGGCAATCAGCTAGTTTTGTCTAGCGTCATTTAATTTGAAACCGGGATGAGATCTTGGAAATGAATACATACTGTAAGCGGAGGGAACAGCAGTCGATGCTGGGGATTTGGAAAGACCCCTTCTGTAGACTCTATAACGGCGACGAAGAACGGAATCCCGCCGTCAGGCAGGAACCATTCATCGGACACGATGATAGCCAACAATTCCGTGAACCCGATTTAGACGAAGTGAAAACGGCAATATCACGACTGAAATTCAACAAAGCAGATGGTCTAGCTGCCGAGCTGTTTAAAACAGCAGGCGACAATCTGGATAGGAGCAAATCATCTGTAAGATATGGTCGGAAGAATGCATGCCCGACGAATGGAACCTCAGCATTGTTTGTCCGATCCTGAAGAAGGGAGATCATCTAAACTGCGCCAACTACAGAGGAATCTTCCTACTTAACATAGCTTACAAGATTATCTCTGCCGTAATACTTGAAGGTGTGAAGGTCCTTGGTGGCCACAGACCAGGAAAGTCAACCATCGAGCAAATTTTCACTTTGCAACAGATCCTGAAAATAACCATGAACTCCAAATTGATACCCATCAAATTTTCATCGATTTTAAGACCTTGTTTGACAGCATCTTCAGACACGAACTGTATAAAGCTAAGTCTAGTTTTATCATCCCTGACAAGCTCGTTTGCTTGTGCATTATGACGATGGAAAAACTCACGCTGCGCCATCAAGGTTGGCAACGAGCTTACGGAATCTCTCGATGTCAAAAAAGGATTAAGACAAGGCGATGTACTGTCATGCGTTTTCTTCAACATCGTTCTTGAGAAGATATCGCAAAACTCCACCGTCAACACCAGAGGTACTATCTACCAAAAGTCTGTTCAACTTCTCGCGTACGCCGATGATATTGATGTAATGGGACGAACACAGTGTGATGTCAATGGCGACTTTGTGAGAATTGAAAATGAGGACAAAACGAAGTATGTATATGCTGTCTTCGAGGAAGGACATCCAACACCGACACGGCTCGGACAGAACGTCACAATAGACCCATACTACTTCGAGGTAATTTACCACGGGCAATAACACCAGTGCGCCGTGATCAGACAAAGATATCTCTTGCTAATTGCTGTTTCCCTGGGGTAAGAAAGCAATTGCGAGGGAAGGCCCTCTCTCTATAAAATACCCTCATGATCCCATTCCAGCTGTATGGTGCAGAAGCGTGGACCTTAACAAAGTCGAATGAATGTGCCTTAGGCTGTTTCGAGAGGAAAGTTCGTCGGGTCATCTTTGGCCCCATGTGCATTGATGGGGAATGGAGGCGTTGATTCAACAGTGAACTTTACGGGTTGTACAGCGACACGGACCTAGCCATTCAGAGCGGATGGACACCAGTGTTCCGGCCCGGAAAGCCTTCGACACTATTCCCGAGGGACGTAGAAGTAGAGAAAGACCGCGACTCAGGTGGCGCACCCAAGTGGAAGAGGACCTCAATCCACTAGGAATTGCAAAATTGGAGACAGCTAGCAACTCGGTCAGTTGGCTGGCGGAGACTGTTGGTTGATGCCCAAGTCCACAACTTACTGTAGCGCCCCCTTAAGTAAGTAAGTCTATCGTGCTCACTAGTTATTACACGCGATGCATTTCTAGGCTTTATTTTTCGAATCATACACACTATAATGACTGTGAGGCCGATGGCCTCAATCGCCAGTGCTACTTTGTGTCTGTAGCCCGTTACATTCTTGTGCGAAGTACTGAGAAATGTCAATGTCAATGTCAATAATGACTGTCAAATGTGGTAGAAATCTCAATTATTAATTGAAACTATGTTTAAATTAACTTGAATACACACAACAAAAGTTTCACCAAAACCAGTCCAGTTGTTTAGCAGGAATCAAAAAATTCTTTTAAAAAAATTAAATTTAAAAAATAGTTACTCACTTTTGTTTGTTTAAACTTTACGTCGAAGTACGAAATTCCTTCTTTTCTTTTGTTAATTATTTTTTACATATATTTTTTTTCATTGTGCCACTTGGAAGTAAAAAGAAATCTCAATTTCAAATTCCATTTAGTTAAATTGTGACTTTCTTATAGTGTTTATATTTTTTTAATTTTTTAAGTTTATTTCTTATATCCGTCTTGATATTGATAATGAAGTCTTGACTCTGAGCAGTTTTCGTTGCAGGTTTCGGAATTATTGGTTGGTTTTAAATTTTTTTCTTGACTGATTCACAGTTCGTCTGATGACTCTGTACTTTTTAGATAGCCGTAATACCTATAATTTTCGTTGATTCAGTTTAAGATAGATATTTGACATGATATACAGGTAATAATAGACACATGTTTTCTCCATTACTTAAGGCTACTCAAATGTTACGTTTCCTCGTGTTCACGTCATTTTTAGTTTTTTTTATAAAATCGATTCGAACATCGAACTTCATCGTAGGTTGAAACCACTGGATCTTGTTTTTGTGTGCAAATTCGTTGCGTACTTACTTCCGCTTTCTAAATTTTGCTGCGGTTGTAGCTCATACGACCGACGGACAAAAACATAAAAAATTAAGAAAACACACTACCACTCCCTAGAGAGCAAACATTCTTTTGAAGAAATGATGTACAACAATTTTTGCTGAGGAAACTGAGGCAATAGCAGATGCCATGAGGACTTCGGCGCATAATCTCAAAGGCGAAGAACATTAGCGATGTCTTAAAAGTCGTTAATATATCTTGGCAATGCCATAAATCCGAAGTTTTGTCGTTAGTTGGTTATTTCCTTTTGTTTCCCTTTCCCCTGAAGTAGTTAAAGGACATGACGTGAAAACATTTATGTTAATAGCTCTGTTAAGCTGTTTTTTTTTCTGCTGGAGGAATGTCTTAGTCAATTAAAGAGACAAATTCTTAAAAAGTTATTCTGTTTATTTGGTTCACTTAAAGCTTTATTCACATTTATTTTTTAAACTAACGTCTGCAAACGCAAACCTTCTTGCTATTACAATATCCGCCTCTGAATCGTTTTGTCAGGCAATGTGCTGCACAAGCGGTGTGGTTTACGTTGAATATGCTCAATAGGTCGCAAGTTGCCCGTTTAGTCCGAGTAGGTGCCTCCACTGCTTCGTTGCCATCTCCGGATGTCAAATCAGTTTGCTCATCGAGTGTAAATTCGGTAAAGTCGATCGGATCGGCTACTGGTATCGCTGAGGCAATGACGCTCACGAATCCAAAAATCACAACAAAAACTATCAACACACGCATTTTAATTGTTTGCAGTTTACACTTGACTTTCAAGAGCGAAAATGAGAATGTTCTAAAGATGCAATTGCTCCAAGCTTTTATACTTATGTGCGGAACACATCATAAATGAGGGAGGTAATTTTTGTATCAAGAAATTGTTGAACAAATAAAAAATAGGATTTACCCAGAAAAATGTAAAGCACCCAATTATTGCTTTGTGTGATTCCGAAGACAGAAATGAGACGTGCTGATAAATGAAATGAAATTCCATGCTGAAAAAAAATTACATTGAAGTTATGGATTGATAATTTGGTCATTGGCTTATCGTGACTTAAATAATAAATAATTCAATTGATTTAGACTAGTTCCAGAGAAGACTGTGTAGTGTCTATAAAATGATTGCACATTGGTGTGCGAAAAATTTGCAAATTTAAACATTTTGTGATAAGGTTTATTTTATATGTTTAGGTTTTGATAGTTAAAACTGATGATCAGCCTTTTTTTAAACTACGTTAAATTTGTTTATGTTTCTGCTCATAGAATCAACTAAAAAATTGAATGAAATGTTTTCGACTTGTTTTATTTAGCTTAATCCAAGCTTTGACTTTTTTGGTTTTTGATATCGATTTTTAACACTAATTCGTGTGAACCCTGAGGCCCTTTTGAACTAGAACTCAAACAATTTTTTTTACTACAGGGTGCGGCACGAAAACTTGCTGATTTGTTTTTGACACCAAGTGGGGGGGGGGAGTGGTCGGATGTGGGTGGAGAGTGTCTCATTTTTTAGGGGCATTGGAAAAGTAAGCCTCGAAGGCAAATGCGCGTTGCTCTTTCATCCAATGCATGATGTTGACTGACTGCGGCGTAGATGAAACTTCAGGAATGCCCCTATAAAATGAGACACCCACATCCGACCACTCCCCCCCACTTGGCGCCAAAAACAAATCACAAAGTTTTCGTGCCGCACCCTGTACAACTAACTTAACTTAAAGGGGTCGAGGAGTGGGGTCTCAAGGAAGCGGGTAGAAGTAAAGGGTAGTTTTTAGTTGGGATTTAGAGATTTCAAAATCGAACACTGGTATTGCAGCAATACAGTGACGAAGAATTCTGGACACTGACTGGTTCGAAGTGCCCATGGTTTGTGCGGCGATGAGGGATATCTATATCGGGGAATCTATATAACAATTGGGGAGCAAACATTAAATTGGCAATTTTCCGTCCTGTAGTTAAGGATTGCAGGCCTATCAGCTTTAGCCGGTCGGCGTAAGGAGGCAAGTTGGAAGAATCTTCCCTGGGGAGGCCTCGCAGGGCAAATCGAATGAAACGTTTTTGAACATTTTCAATTCGAAATGAATGGTGGTCATAAAAAGGGGACCCATCTTGCATGCATATTCAAGATGTGGTCGGACTAAGGAAACATACAGAGATTTTGTAACATAGGGATTGGAGTATTCCCTAGACCATCGCTTAATAAAACCGAAGGACCTATTAGCTTTATTAATAATTTCGTCGAAGTGTGGAGATCTCTTACAGAATCGATAATGAGTTGGGTTTTGCTTAAGCGAAAATGTTATTTGCTTCGATTTACCTATATTTAACCCAAGGAAGTTATGCAAGCACCAAGCAAAGAAGATATTCAGGTCGTTTTGCAACAGTGAGGAATTTTGATGGAGTTGAGATAATTTTAAAAAAATTTCATGCGCGAACATTAGAATATCTCAATTTTTGTAATATAAGCCAAAAATTCAATTCAATTCAATTCAATTCAATTTCTTTATTGTAAACAATACACTAAGACAATGTCTTTTATAGTATTTGTACTTTGGTTGAACAATTAAAGTGCAGTTTAGTTCTATATACAATAAGATAATACATAGGCTGCTAAAAATATATTTTTTTTTTAATTTAATAATACATATAAGACTTTTCCTCTCTTCTTCTTTCCTATTTCCCCCCTTAACATCCTAGTTGTTCGAAAAATGTTTAAAAACCTCGGTCTTGAAACTTACTGCATCCGTTATCCTCTTAATGCTAACCGGCAAAGAGTTAAAAAGGTGAATGCTGTGAACGAAGAACGAAGAAAATCGTTCAAAGATAAGATAAAAGTAGAGAACCCCAAAAGTGGCATGTACTGTTCTATTCTCAAAGTAGGAGCTTATCCTGTTTATACAGATTGGTGGAAAACCAAGAGCTTTGAGTTTGAGATAAACTTTGCTTTGCTGTAATCAGTGTATACAACTTCCACTTCACTGCCATTTTCAAAGACTGATAAAACATTTGATACAAATTCAATTAAGTTAGTCGTGGTTGCTCTCGCGGGAGAGTATATGGGCTTAGATAATAAAATATAATGAAAAAGTCTGAACAGAGCAGCTAGAGATTTTGCCAGAGCATGCGTACATTTTTTAGGGCAGCAGATGGGACACCATCGCGATCGGAACCAGGGGCTAAAGTTTTCTCTTAGGCTTTCAATTTTAGCAAGAACCATTTCCTCAGTTATTGTAAATTATGGAAAAGAGGTCTAAGTGCAACCTTCAAAATAACGAAAGTTACGAGGATCGGAGTCATGATGGTGCTCGGTATAGGTTAGGTTAGGTTCGGTTACAGTGGCTGCGGATACGGAATCCACACACAAAAGAAAAGGCCCATTGTGATACCACATGAATCTATAGAGAATTACTTCGTACTAGTCGAACCATTTTGAGCTTTTTATAAAGCGAAGAAGATATTTGATATTCTTATTAGCTAGTTCACTGGGATTATCAAAAAAGTACCTACTCTCCCAGATGAAGTTTGCGCCTTAATGAAAGAGCAGGGCAAGTGCAGAGAAGGTGAGAGACTGTTTCCTCTTCTTCCTCGTCCATACAGCTCCTGCAGAAGTCATTTGAGGCTACACCAAGTCGTATTGCGTGTCTGCCTATAAGACAGTGTCCCGTAAGGACATAATATTTCTAAAATATTTAGTAAAAAGATTAGATATTGTCGGCGGTTCTGAGGAAGTTATATTGTGGAAACTCATGGAAGGTGAAAAGTTCAGTATTAAAGATATCGGGTGAGAGGTTGGTTTTGGTAAGGGCAAAGATATCATAAGGAAGCTTTTGAGAGTTACTTAAGATGGCAGACGTTTTGCTCCTTAACCCTCTTACATTTTGGTAATAAAGGCTAAGACATTTAGGCGATTGGATAAATTTCAAGGCCATCATGAAATTTCAGGGAAATTTTCATCAGTACATCATGCTAGTGGAGAGACCTTCTTAGGACATTAATAAAACCTTAATATTTGTGTTTGTCTTACCCTCGAAACAAACTGAGTCTGGTTAATCGTTGTAGAAAGTCAGGTAGAGACGAACATTGTTATACATTTTGTGGTCTCTCAGCCGGGACATAACATAACCATCATCAGTACTGACCTCGAATAACTGTTTTGTCAGCTTGACAGGATCATTGGTGTGTGAGTGAATGAAGTTTGGGTTAGCAAAATTATTCGTAGGAGGATCAAACATTGGAGGACGTTGACCAAGTCCCGGATGTGGAAGGTTAAAAGAAACGCGTTTAGTCGGAGGTTTAATGGAGGTAGGAGCAGTTTTCCGTTAAAGAGATGAAAGTGAATAAGAGAGGAAAGATACCCGCTTTAAGAGTTTAATTAGGGTCAGGACATTGCATTTGAGTATTATTATTATTAGTTATTGACGTTAACTGGTCAGACGAAGGTAGTATAATGTTCTGACCAAAAAATTGATGGTAACGAACGTAATTATGTTCAATTGTTGATATGAGCAACAACAGCTCAATTTGAAGATCCTTTCAATTAAATTTGGCTTGTATGCAAATGATGCTTGGGGATATCATGAAACGATAACATTTTTCGGACCTCGACATGATATTATTAATTTTAAAGCTTTTTTTCCATTTCCGTCACAACAAGTCAGCAAGGATCTTTTATGAAAATGAGACATGAGTTCTTTTTAATTTTCATTCCCTCGCAGCATGCTGTCATTTTTTTATCCATGTGGCAAGTTGAGTTGATTGAAATCCTTGCAGCCTTCACAATTCTGAACGCACATAAACACACAATAAAAATGTATCAACATGAAACCAAACACCATAAAATCACAGTCCTGAAACATAACCAACAAGAAAATAAAGAGAGTTAATAATGCATTGTGAATTTTATTAACAGACTGTCACCAGAGGCATCAGTGAAATATCCAGCTGTGGAATTGTTTCAACGCTGCTCTTAAATTTCATGTATGATGTATGAAGTATGAGGTTAAACCGTAGTCACACAATTGCGTTTCAAGGACATTTATTTTCCGAATGATTTAAACTTTAAACATGAATATTGACCAGGATTTTCAGTTATTTATTTTTTCTTTAATCCAATCGGACATAAAGACCAATACGATCCCACTTCTGACACATGTGAGAGTTTAAACTGTTAACCCTTTTTCAAACTTGTGTCCAAAAATAAATACCTTCCCACATGGGTTACCCAACACATAAAGACTTTCAAAATTCGTCTCCAGTAAATTTAAATGGCTCCATATGAAACCTCCTTCCTTGTTGATTTTTCAGAAACCCCTTACCAAGTGCGGTCCAAAAGCTGATGATGACCATGGCCACCCCAACAAAAAGGAAACCTTTCCTAAATTGTTATTTATAATCTCCTCATCCAGTTTTCTGTTGTTATTTCATGTTTCCCTCAATTTTCATTTGGCAAAATAGTGTATTCCCCACCGAAAATAATAAACACAAAATCTCGAAAACCATTATGTGCGTGTGTCTGGGTATTGATATTTATTTAATGGTTCGCCTTGAGTATTTATTCAGTTTTTGACATAAATTGGAGCATTCAGGTCGAGAAGGATATTCCGTATTGTATTGTATGCAAGAGGTATGAACATTTTGAAATTGAATTTTTGTTTTGTCATACTAACACTGCCAATCACTTGATTGAGGCCACAAATTGTGACCTTATTTGATCTTGAGGAATTCTAATGATCAGTTTTATGTATTTGCAATAGAAACAAGCCGTAGCCCGTAGCTTAGTTGGTAAGTGCGTTGACTGCTAAGCCGAACGTCGTTGGTTCGAGTCCTACTTAGGCCAAGTTTTTCTTTCATCTTTCACGGGCACTGCCTCTTGCGAAGACCTGACAAATCTTCCAAGAGTATCAATCTGTCATGAAAAGGTGCTTCTCAACTCTGCCGTTCGGAATCGGCGTTAAATTGTAGGTCCACTCAATTCTTGACACGCACTCAGAGAATTGTTGATGAGAGTAAGCCACTTAGGCCTTGGCTCTTCAAGAGCTGTCGCGCCACTCTATTTATTTTAATAGAAACAAGCGGATTTGTTGTGGGAAGCAGACTCAGGTAAAAAGTCTTGAGCTTCAAATGTATAAGCGAACGCATCACGATGATCCGAATCAAGGTTAAATTCGGCAACATTAGTCTAATTAGCGCGCATCTTTGGTGGAACAGTCGGAAAGCACAGCCTGCACGACACAATTTCCGACACAACGAATTCAGGCTGATCGATTTTGCTGCGGGGCGAAATGTTGTGGCAGAAAGCACGTGGTTCCGACATCTCAACATCCATAAAGGGACTAAGTGATCTCCTGATCAATCAACTGTCAACCAAATGATCACATTACGATTGACGGAAAGCACTTGTATAGCATACTAGATGTTCGAACTTTCCGAGGAGCCAACATCGACTCGGACCACTACCTCGTCGTAGCCAAGGTAGTGGTATGAATATCCCAACAACGGCCTAAACAAGGAAATGTTGCAAGAAAATTCAACATGCGTCGGACGGCTACAATCGCAAGAGATCGCCAGATCCTTCTCTGATCGAGTGTCAAGTAACCTCTTAAGGAGTCCTATATGCCGCCAACATCAAGTATCGAAGACCAGTGGAACATTGCTAAAAAGCAGATAGAGATGCCGCCTCTAATGTGCTGGGTTTCACACAGCCACCAAAACGAAACCCCTGATTTGACGAAGAATACAGGCAGGCCCATGCAGCCAAGCAGGAGGCATACAAAGCGGCGCTGCATAAAAGGACAAAAGCTGCTCGTGAGCTCTAGGAGCAAAAGAGGAGAGAGGAACGCCGGCTTCTCAGGAGTAAAAAGAGAGAGCATGAGAAGCGTCAGATCAAGGATGTTGACAGAGCCAACAGCAGGAGTGAAGTTCGGAAGTTTTATCGGAAGGTAAAACAGCAGGCTCAAGATCATCGCGCAAGAACCGATGCCTGCAGTGATAAACAAAGGAACATCATAGTAGAATCGCAGTCAATGCTGGGGATTTGGAAAGACCACTTCTGTAGACTTTTTAACGGCGACGACGAACAAAGTGATAGCCATAGGCCGTGAACCCGACCTAGAAGAAGTGAAAACATCAATATCACGACTGAAATTCAACAAAGCCGCTGGAGCAGATGGTCTAGCTGCCGAACTACTTAAAGCAGCAGGCGACGATCTAGACATGTAGGAGCATGCACCAAAAAATTTGTAAGATACGGTTGGAAGAATGCATGCCTGATGAATGGAACTTCAGCATTGTTTGCCCCATCCTGAAAAAGGGAGATCCTCTTAAATGCGCCAACTATAGAGGAATCAGCCTACTTAACATCGCCTACAAGATCCTCTCTGATAGCCATAGGCCGTGAACCCGACCTAGAAGAAGTGAAAACATCAATATCACGACTGAAATTCAACAAAGCCGCTGGAGCAGATGGTCTAGCTGCCGAACTACTTAAAGCAGCAGGCGACGATCTAGACATGTAGGAGCATGCACCAAAAAATTTGTAAGATACGGTTGGAAGAATGCATGCCTGATGAATGGAACTTCAGCATTGTTTGCCCCATCCTGAAAAAGGGAGATCCTCTTAAATGCGCCAACTATAGAGGAATCAGCCTACTTAACATCGCCTACAAGATCCTCTCTGCCGTAATATGTGAACGTCTGAAGCCTTTCGTCAACAATTAAATTGGATCTTATCAATGTGGCTTCAGACCAGGAAAGTCAACCATCGACCAAATTTTCATTTTGCGGCAGATCTTAGAAAAAACCTATGAACTCCAAATCGATACCCACCACCTTTTCATCGATTTTAAGGCCGCGAATGGCAGCATCTACAGAGACGAACTGTATTCAGCTATGTCTTGTTTTGGCTCTGCCAAGCTCGTTCTCTTGTGCAAAATGACGATGGAGAACTCACGTTGCGTCATCAGGGTTGGCAACGAGAAAACGGAATCTTTCGATGTAAAAAAAAAGGATTCAGACAAGGCGATGCACTGTCATGCGATTTCTTTAACATCGTTCTTGAGTAGATAGTGCAAAACTGCACCGTCAACTCCAGAGGCACTATCTTCCAAAAGTCTGTTCAACTCCTCGCGCATGCCGATGATATTGATATAATGGGAAGACAGCGTGATGTCAATGGCGCCTTTGAGAGAATTGTGACAGAAGCGGCAAAAATTGGTTTAGCGGTAAATGAGGGCAAAACGAAGTATATGTGTACCGACGCGACGACGACGGCTCGGACAGAACGCCACAACACGGGCAAAAACACCAGTGCCGAGATTAGACGAAGAATAACTCTTGCTAATCGCTGTTTCGTTGGACTTAAAAAGCAATTGAGTGGAAAAGCCCTCTCTCGAGCAACTATAGGATAAAACCCTCATCATCCCAGTCCTGCTGTATGGTGCAGAAGCGTAGACCTTGTAAAATCGGATGAATGTGCCTTGGGCTGCTTCGGGAGGGAAGTTCCTTGGATCCTCTTTGGCCCCGTGTGCATTGATGGGGATTCGACAAGAAGATACAGCAGCAAACTTAATTGGTGGTATAACGACATGGACCTTGATATGGGGTCAAGGTCCAGAAACTGAGATGGCGCGGTCATTTAGAGTGGATTGACACTAATGCTCCGGCCCGGAAAGCCTTCGACACTATTCCCGAGGGACGTAAAAGTATAGGAAGACCGCGACTCAGGTGGCGCTCACAAGTGGAAGAGGACCTCAATGAGACTGTTCATTGAGGTCCAACGGACTTCAGCGCCACGTTAAGTAAGTATGTTATAGGAAAATGCTGCGTCCCGAACAAAATGTCCAACAGGTAAGTAGAGTGAAATTCGTTTGCGAATTTGCTGGCCTCTTTCTAGCGGTTGGCAGTGTAAACATTTCGCTTAGAGTTTTGTTCATTTATTTATTAAAATTTGTCATGTTCTTGTCCGTCTTGTGGATATGATTTTGTTATTTTAAGTGAGAAAATATGTTAGGCATAACTGAAGGTGTAGTTTTGGACAATAAATATGCAAATATGTTGGCCAAACGCTTTAAAATCGCTTCAAAAAATTATTCTATAAGAAATGTTGCAATAAAACGGCACTCGATCAAATACAAAAAAAAAATGAAATTCGCCCAACGTGGGGCTCGAACCCACGACCCTGAGATTAAGAGTCTCATGCTCTACCGACTGAGCTAGCCGGGCAGTTGTCATGATGCGTGCCAAAAACTTCCCTGTTATTTTCTAAATGCCACGTGATCAATTTCAAAAATTCAGGAGTGAATATTTTTGTTTTCTCTCAGTGTCCCTGGCAATGTTAACGATGGAACTTGCCTATTCAAGAGTGTCGAAGGTAATCCTCGTAAGCGTATTTCTTTGATACAAGTCCTTACAATGAGATTTCAGCACTCTCTCGACAGCAAAGTGCATACTCATGCAGGAACATATTACCTATCCATGATCCTCAACAATATTTCTATGGCACCTTTTCCCACCACCAGACCATCCATAGGTCGCCCATGATGCTGATGTACTTTTCCACAAACAAACATCATTTCAGCAAGGTACAAAATAATTCATCTTCCTTACACAAATGCCCTTCGACTATAGTATGACTCCCCAATTCCGGATAGAGCAAAAGGTCTCCCAATCGATTTGTGTGTTCACAGACTTTAGAGATATCTATCCTTTCACTTAAAACTGCTTTCTCTATACCACATGAAGCGTATTCCTTCTCTCACTCTCTCTTTGGTTTAGTTCAGTTTTGTAATCCTTGAAAAATAAATAAAATAAAAATCCTTCCTCTACGGAGAGATATAAGAAAATTGCGCGTTCACTGGAGTGCAGACGAAGTGGTTCCTTGAGATCGTCCTCGTAGTCGTAGTAATTGTTATAGAAATGCAACTGACACACACACACACAGCACAGCAAAAAATAAAAACTGCTGAACTGGATTTTTTTAGAATATTGCCCCAGCCATCATCATCATGACCAGTTCACTGAACACGCTAATCAAAAGGTCATCAAGGAACACAAACAAAAAATGATGATTGCTTATCTCTACAACGACGACGGGGAACTTTTTTCCTCGTCGTCCTTTGGTTCGCCATTTTTCTTCTATAATTAACCTATATTCAGTTCAAATACTCGTTTTTTTTCTGAAATCATATTTTTATGCAATTTTGCATTTTTGTTTTTTTTTCAGCGAGGAAAATGTGTGGAAACTCTGCGAACAAGTTAAAAAAACACGACCAGAAGAATTATCAAAGTGCTTTGCTATATTCGTTTCAAATGAAGGACGAACGGTGCCACTGTGGCGGCAAAAAGCTGGACGTGGCGATGACCAAGTTGTCATATGGGTAAGTCTTGTTCTTTTGTTTTTATTTTGGGTTTTTGTTGGTGTATGGTTTGTCGAATCGAGAGTTCGGATTGAAAATTGAATTCTGATCGATTCAAACAAACTAAAGAGTGAACGAAGTTAGTCAAGGATTTTCTCAAAGAAAAACCGAAGCTAAAAAGTGAAAAACGACTTTTTAACGATGATGAATCCAGTCGATCAAGCTTTTCAACTGGGCACAAACCACCAAATCAGCTTTTCGTCTCCCTTAAAAAACTTCTTCGAACTTAAAACGCCATTCACTAACTTTCAAGTCGAAAACAATTTATCTCTAGGGCATGTGCCTTTTCTTCACACATTTCATCGCTCAATGAACAGAAAAGACTCCCAAAAGCTGTTCTAAAATCTCTCTCCAAACAGTTCAGCCAAACTTCAAATGTTGACCAAACTAATTTGATTTTAAACAGCTCCCAAAAGCCACAGCCCCTAGCGTTACAAGTTTTTGCAGTCATTGCCTTCTGAAGTACCAGTATCAGGGGGAGATACTGCGAAAGCAAGTTCCATCCACTTAAACAACCATGAAATTGCCAATCAAAAGTTTCGGTCCAACAGACCGCACAGTTGGGTTCGGAAAATTCAGCGTGAGACCTACACCAGTTGCCGCAAAATGTGTCGACATTGACGTAGGCGACGTCATCTGACGTCTGACAACGATGACAAAGTATCGCACTTCGTCGAGACTCTGCCCCACCCACACACACGCCTGGCGCGTCAACATGACACTTTTATTTTACTTTTCACTTTCGGTTTTTATCACGTATTACTTCCGGAAAGTTTCGCAATTTATTGCCAACCTCGACCCCGTCTCCGGTTGGCCCAAGCAGCACCACACAGAAATTCTCTCCCACGAGGATGATATGATGCCGGAAATCATGACGAAAAACTGCCATCATCCGAATATTTCGAAGGACGAAACATTTAAATGCACACACCGTGCAGATATGTTGGCAGGATAACAAAGCGGAAGTTGCATCAACCAAAGTAGTGCATCCGAAACTTCGGGGCCACTGCGTTTGGGTTTCGCCGAACACAATTTCTTCCAACGACAACGTCGACAATGATGATGACACTCGATGACTTTTGAGAGTCATACATTTCAACCAGTCCTCCCAGGAGGGCTTAAGCCCAGCTGCTGGGATAAATCGGGATCATATTTCAAGGTATTTTCATCTCCACCAATTCGACTGAAAGAATTTCGTCCTTTTTTTTTAGTTTCGGGCCTTGGTAAAGTCAAAGGGAGAAAAAAAGTGGAATTTTCTTGGCAACAATTTTGAAGGTGAAACGTAGAAAAGTTCTACCTTGATATGAGTCGGTAGTCGTCGTCGCCGCAAGAATAAAATATTTAAATATTAAATGTGAACGAGACGAGACTTTTTGGGGTCTTTTGATATTTCATAGAAATCAAAGAAAAACTCAAGGGCGCGTTGAGGTAGAGAACGAGTCAAAGTTCAGCACGACGAATACAATATTTGATGTCAAAGATGGCGCTTGAATCAGTCAAACAATCCTTCATATCCTTAAAAAAGGAATTCCCACCTGGTATACATTTTTAAGGTGCCTCAAGTTCTCAGAAAGGTAAAAAGTTCTGAAAGTTTTAAAACTTCCTGAACAAAGAAAAAGAGTGAAAGGAGACAGCTGTTCAGATTTTTGCAATATTTTGACAGAAATATTTGTGATTTCTTCAAATGCTAAGTACCTTTGCTTCGCTCTAACGTACCACAGGCATCATCTCGCCTCTAACGTGTCGTGGTAGTCATAAAAGCCGTAAGGGAGTTGTTTTGAAGTGCGACGTATAAGTGGGTGTGTATTTGTGTAATATGGAGAACAAAAAGCATTTTGACTGGCTGTCA
This sequence comes from Sphaerophoria taeniata, assembly GCA_943590905.1. Lineage (NCBI taxonomy): Eukaryota > Metazoa > Arthropoda > Insecta > Diptera > Syrphidae > Sphaerophoria > Sphaerophoria taeniata. The sequence continues at coordinate 6,301,094 of OX016540.1, forward strand.
TTTGAAGAATGCATTATTTTGACAGATACAAAAATAGAGAGTCGAAAAATGTTAAGAATTTATTGTGTCGGGCGTTGGAATAGGACAGCAAGAGGACACTGGAGAGTAAACCAGTTTGTATAACTGACTTGTTTTCGGGATATTTTTTGTCTTCTAGAAGCATGATTTCATCACTGAAACAATCTTTCTGAACCATACGAAAGAGCAGCTACTCAGCCTTCTGCAGATCTCCAAAGGATAGGAATCTTATACCACAGGATTCTTTATGCACCTTGCTCCTAAGATTGCTTGTGTACCGCAAAATCCACCCCATTGTATGTTTCAGTCGAGTCCATGATAAAAATCGTTCGAAATCAACTTCGAAACTTTCATCTTCAAATTTTGACATCACCAGCGGACGAAGTTTTTCTATTTGCTTGTCAGTTGCTATTGGAATTGTAGGCCGGTTGTCCTCGTCTTCGTACAAGAAATTAGGCCCTCGGAACCAGCGGAACCAGTTCTCCAAACCCCTTGCATCAATATTTTAAGTTTCACCATGTAGAATGAAAGAAACACAAGCGGATCAAAAATTGACATCAGAACTTTCAACATCTCTCTCTTTGTCAGTATTTTCATTATTTCTGTTTGAATTTTTGAGAAATTGAATTAAAAACTGAAGTAATCTTTGTCGAAATCCCACCAGAGACCAGTTCCTTTGTGGTTAACGTGTTTGAACTTAAGTTGTCAAGAATTGTTGTTTGATCAGTATCCCTCGGTTGATCGGTATCCCTCGGTTCGAATATTGAAACCACCTTTTGAGTGAACGTATTTTACTTCTTTCACAAGTTGAATAGCTTCTTCAACGGTGTAAACACTATCCAGGCAATCATCGACATTATGAGGGTTGATGATGGCATTTGCAGCTTCTGGGAAGTCTTCAGCATAATCACAAGCACGTCCTGGGCAATGCTTGGAAGCATGTAGCTCCAAAAGTCAACACCTTCATTATATAGACATCAGGGGGTACATTAGATCTTCCATCACGCCATAAAAATCTTTGACAATGCTGATCATCTTCACAAACTTCAACTTGGTGAAACTTTTCTTGAATGTCTCCTGCAACAGCAATCCTTTTCATTCTGAAACCTGAAGTAACATCGATCAAAACTCTTAATTCGTCAAGTCCTTTTAACAACGTATCATTCAAAGAAGTTCCTCGTGTTTTTGCCGCTGCATCCCAAACCATTCGAGTTTTTCCTGGTTTGTTAGGGTTTCTTACTAAAAATCTGGGCAAATACCAGAATTGTGTTCTTTTCTCAAATAGCTCCGACGCTGTTAGATTCTGTGCATAGTTTTTGTCTGGCAGATCCATCACTTGATTGTTCACCGTCTCTAGAATTAAAACATCAACCCGTATTTTTTCTCCAAACACCAAAGCCTCTTAAACGCCATCGCTTAGCTATCTGGTAGAACTACATCGTCTTATTTCCAGAGAACACCACTGACAAATTTGTTTCCAACTCGACGTACTGTTTGTTCAAGGATTTTCCTTGCTCGAACTTCTTCAAACGTTTCGCAATAACTCTTTTCATCTTCATTATTTTCGAGAGCATATTGCATTCTTATAATTTCTTCAATCTCATTATCACACTCGCAGGCCTTATAGATGTGAACAGACCACTACTTCGCATACGATTCGTCTCTCCACCACTTAAGCACCAACCAAGTTTTGTCTTCATGGCGATAGGATTGCTCCATCCTCCTTCCTTCGTCTTCAGAGCTAGTGTCACCTTTGATTGTTAAGCCCGATAAGTATTCCACATGAAAAGTTTCGGAATGATAGTATTGAAATTCCATGTAAATACGGATATCACTTCTAAATCACATCTCCTGATGAACAGTCCTAATATCGTGAAGAAGAAACTTTTCAGAAGACACTTCAGTATCAGATATTTCCATAGTCACAATGACAAAGTGGTTTAGGGACGCCTTCAATACCTAAAGAGCCAACAGTCTTCTGCTAAACCAAAGTCAATGATGAACCACTGTCTTAAAAGGCGAACGTCTTCAGAGATTTCCCATTTCCAAGCAAGACAACTGGAACAATACGGAATACAGCATTTCTTTCTTCTGGTTGCTGATGTGCGTTACATGATCTTGAATCGACTTCGACACCTAAAACGTCTTAAATGTGGTACGCGAATTTCACATACCTCTTTCTTCTTGACCAGCTCTCTACGTTTTTCGATTGAGAGGTCCTTGAATTAACTGCAGTCGACCAAGTGATGAGCACCATTACACAGGGATCTTATTTGCCGTTTTGCTTAACGAAGTTGATTCTGTATGTGCATGAATTCCCGAGTGCCTTTTGCCTCCTCTTGTTTCATCAAAGCTTGTTACAGAAGAAGGAGCAAATGATAAGCCATCATGCCAATCACTAGAGACTAGCAAGCTCAAATCATCAGAACCATGACTCCTTGCTCAATGCAAAGAACAGGATTGCTTAGATGGTTCTGCATCCTACATGGCTCCATTGTGCCACACAAGTTGCGTACTGAATTCGCAAACGTCATCAACGTCTCTAAACGTTCCGCTTTATGTGGCGGTTTATTCTTGATCTTGTCTATAAGCATCTTGATTATAGGCCCAGGTCTTCCAAATTGTGTTCCAAGAATTGTCCCTTAAGAGATATCTGTAATCACCAATGCAATGGAATTCACATTCTTAACCCATTCAGCTGTCTTCCTTTTCCCGAAGCTTCTGACTCAAGGTATCTCATCGCCTTCCGAAAGAAATTCTTGTTCTTTTTCATTCTTTCTGAAACAATAGTTCAATTGCTTTTTCTTCCTCAAGTCGTCTTAACACCAACTCAATTCTCTTCTTGCTTCTGGATGATGAAGCTGCGATACTTCGATTCGTTGAACGTCCTACTTCCCCGTTAGTTTCCCCATTTTTACGTTGATCATTCTGATCCTTTTGTGTCTGTTCCATTTTGTTTTTAGATCCTACAACATTTACTACCACGCAGTTGATGCATTCAAAACGTACTTCCGCCATAACAGCATCAACATTTGCTCAATCATAATGGTAGCAAAACACAACAATCAGAGTTTACGGAGCTTTTTTTTCGCAATTGACGTCTTCGTGATCGTCCTTGGGGTCATCTATCCAACATACGATTTTCATTTCGTATCCTTTGTCTAAACGCCCGAGTCTTGTACTCATAAGCCACTACTTCCCTCCAAAACTACAAAATATGTGTTAAATATTTAATCCTTGAAACCCCCAAAGCTGTTCTTAACCTCACATTAACACACAACCGACTACATTGTATTCTATTTGCATATCTTTCCTGTGCACAAATCGCACAAAATCACATCCATCCACTCATGAAGTCATGAAACCACAAAACATCCATTAAACACAACATTCACTCGACTCTACTTGACGAAGAAAATCACGGCCATATCTCGTACAAGAAAACAACAAAAACAAAAATAAAAGATTTACGATGCGCCTTTCAAAAAGTTTCTTTGTGAACTTAAAAACCAGGAACTCATAGCACCGCATGTGTGACCACAGCCAACCAACTTGTAATTTCTCTAATACATCCGACCGAGAGACTCACTCCTTCATATCCTTTCGCCATATCGCTTCAATGCAAAAACTTATTTTGCATTGCTTTAGTCACGCAATGCATTTGACTAATATTTAACAGGCACAGCAATATGCTTGCGCCATGCGAGCAGGACATGAAAGCCCACCTTCTGTTCGACTCATGCACAATTCACTAAACACAACTTGAACAAAGTGGATATCCTTTCGAAGGCTTTTTGTGAGTTTTTTTATCTGCAAGAAAAGCAACAACTGGCGGGAGATAGGAGTATATCCTTGATCGTGTTGTTATTATTATTAGATTTGTTGTGTGTTTAAGAGGCTTTAGGCTGAGTCCTTAAGGCCGGAGACGATGCGGTGTGTGTGAGTGTCGGGTGGACAAATGAATTGACTTATTCCATACAGGAACTTCACACTCAACCCTTTGGATTTGGTGATATACCACCACCTCGATTTTGATATACAAAACCATCGCATGACACAGTAAACCATCGTTGTGATGGCGATGGTGATGGTGGCGTTGGCGATGGCAATGGCGATTGAACAACCACATCGCACATCTGGCCCCAGTTGGATTTTATTACTCCTCGCCATTATCCTTTCATGTTTAGTTTTGTATGTGACCGGACGTTGAAATGTTTTTTTGGGAAGGCATCCGCCAATTGATGGTACCATCTATCTGTTCATTTTGTCAGTGTAGCGTGACCAAGGTTTTCCGAGTGGAATATTCCCTAGCGTAACATAAAGTAGCCGCAACCATCACCGTCAATTGAGCTGTTTCTATTTTATCGGTCTCGCTATTGCCTGGCCATCGTAGATTGTGTAGATTGTGGATGGGTTTTTTTGTTTTTGGCAAAATGGTCATTTGAAGGAAGCGCAGACAAACTAATATAACAGTTTGACATTTTAGATGAAAATAAAAGGTACTGGCCAAATGGGGGAAACGTGCGGCACACCATGTTTTGTGGAATGTTGACGGCGAATGTCACGTTTTAAATAACTTTTCGGTGCGAAAAGCTCCGGTCTATAGTTTGATACATCATTGGATGAATTTTCTAAAGGGATCTGATCGGGTCGCATGTTCTTGCATTTGTGGTAAGCAACTTGAACTTGAAGTTCACCTTTCAACTGATGTTCAATTCACCCCGAAGATCGCTGATTTTAAGGATTTCAATGGCGCACAAAATGAAGGTACGTTCTATTGGTTAAAAGAGACAGAAACGATGGAAAATACTTAGCTGGAACCAGACGCCTCCCTTTATTGATGTCAAACGGTTTGAAGCAACTTAATTGATTTATTGTGACATATCACAAAATCAATCAGATTAAATCGCATTAATATCAATTCTGCCAATTTATTTCGGTCCTATAGACTCCATCAGGTTAACGAACGAATGCTAAACACAAAAAACAATAAATATCAATTTTCCTAATATTATGAAAGGCATCGAATTCCAATTCCTTCTTTTTTTCCCTTTCACATTTGCACAAAGCGGAGCCCTTCGTCAATAAGTCCTAATCCATAATATTTCCTAGCATTCATCTATCAAAGTACGTCCCGATGTACATACATCTACAGACAGACAGAACAGACAGAGACATAGAAATGTAGGTAGAACTGGAAGATAATTTTGTAATTTCCCTGATTGATATAAGTTATTAACAAACATCATTCATGAGTTGTGAGTATTGAGTATTCCAGCCAACAATCTGCCAATTGGAATTTGATAAATCCCACTATGCTTACAACATTCTAGAGATATACCTCATTTGAGTGTGTTTGTCTATCAGTGTAATGAGCATGGGAATGTTTACAATCAGACGTAAGGCACTCAATATTTTGTGTCGAGCAAAATTGAAAAAAAAAGAAACAAAACAGAAATACTTTTGTACGAGATTAGTTTGAAAAGAGGAGAGAGAAAGAATTTCAGGTAGTAGGTTGTGTTTATTTTGTGTAGATTTTAAAGACAGGCAATAATTTAATGTAAACAGATTTAAAAGTTTTAAAGAGCTTGTGAATCGTTTTTAGGGTTGTTGTTGATGAGCAACATTTTAATTATGAAAAATTGATCAGAAAAACTTAGATAAATGTTGTTTGCGGAGATGTGCATGCCCGGCTAGCTCAGTCGGTAGAGCATGAGACTCTTAATCTCAGGGTCGTGGGTTCGAGCCCCACGTTGGGCGAGTACTTTTTTTCTATTCAATAAAAAAAACTATTAGTGAGGTACGCAACTTCTAGACAGTGTGTAGGTCTAGGTGATGATGATAATGGCCACTGATAGAATTTAAAAAAATGTGCACGACTCGGTCGTACGAACTTGCTCCTGTATTCCAAATTATAACTCATAAAAAAAATTAATATTCGTAAATAAAAATTTAAATTGAAATATGTACCTCAAAAAAAGATTCTATCTGAAAAAATTGATGTCGTATGATTTCTTAAGAAATTGTTGATTTTTCAAATTTTTTTTTTTTTTAAATCGTCGGAGCGGTTTTTTTTAAATTAATTTTTTGTATATAAAATTTTTCGAAAATGTCTTAAAATTAATTTGGGTATGCAGTATTCAAGAATGTGCAACTATACATTTTACAAGTAAGTTTCAATTTTTAATATTGATCCGTTTTTGAGATACAGAATTTTGAAAAAAAAAAGTTTAAAAATATTTTTTAAAAATCCAAAATTTTTTTTGAAATTTTTTCGAATACAAAATATAAATTGAACTATATAAACGTACTTTCAAAAAAAAACTTACCCTGATCGGACTTTTATTTTTCGGGAAAATCTGATAACAAAAAAACGGTTCTATGGGCGGTACCGTTTTGGAGCAATACAAAAATATTTTTTTTACATAAAATACATCAGAGTTTTAAACAAAAATTTTCGAGGAAGTTTAAAAAAAATCGTAGGAGCCGTTTTTGAGAAAATTGAAACTTTTGGTTTTTGGCCAAAAAAATCGTATGGTGGCTACCCTAAATTTTGATCTTAAAAAAAAAATCAAAAAAACCACCCACGCGAATTCGCTCAAACCTCTAATTTTCAAGTTTGAAGTCAATCGGACCAGTGGTTAAGGCTGTAGGTGCGTTTACAGACAGACAGACAGACATCGGACGGAATCGCCGGACCCACTTTTTTCGAATTCTCTATCATCGTAATGTCATATCTCATCATTATCTCAACTTTTTTTTTTACGAATTCAATACTTGCCATATATTCTATATGTCGCAAGTAAAAAAGGGCAAGGCTGGGTCGCACGAGATTGCTCCTGTATTCCAAAACTAAACCCACAAACAACATCTTCTTCTATATATATAAAAATGAATGTTGGTATGTATATTGCCTATAGACTCATAAACTACACATTTGATCATGTAATAATCTTTGGAAAAGTTGTTGTGCTTAAACCCGGGATGGTTCCTGAGTTGAAAAAACTATTTTTTATGGAATTACGTGCGAGAAAAACGCAAATAAAAATTGGGTACCTGTAAATTGTTATCGATAATTTCGTTGATTTATCGATATTTTCATTCGATATATTGACCACAGAGCAGATCCAGAGAGAAAACCTCCCAAGGTATTTTGCCGCGAAGCTAGGCAAATTGACGGGCCACGCTTTAAATGTACACTTACGTACATGTGTGCATACATATACGCGCAGCTGATTCTGATTACATGAGAATGCATGCGTAATTACACGAACAAAAATACCACAAAAACAGATTACACAAGCCACAGACTAGATAAAGATGGGAAACCCATGATACAAGTACCAAAGGTAATATACTCCCGTCCCGAAGATTGTCAAGTTCGAATTGTCCAATAAAATCCAAGATGGCGGATATAGAGCGAATTCTGGTGCGAAAGTGATGCCACTTTAAAAATATTTTATGTTCACAAATTGATGAACAAAAATTCAAAACAACGAAATGGAAATATTGTTCAATAAATTCATTTTTGCATTTAAAACTTAATTGCATCTTAATTCAGTGGAATTTGATTTGTTTTGCTTATAGCGCCATATAAGTTTAATATATAGCTCATTTGACAGATGATTACTGTGGCGCACCAATCGGCCTATGGAAGCATTAACTTGCTAAGGGAATTTTGACACATGTCAACTAGCGCCATATCGCCGGCCAGAGGCGACTCTAACTCTTACAGAAAATATAAGTTTAATATGTAGCTCATTTGACAGATGAGTCCTGTGGCGCACTAGCTGACCCGGCAGACGTCGTCCTGCCTTGATTTGAAGAATTAAATGAAATTCCGTCAAGGAGTTTTTGAAATTCATTGGAATGACTATGGAGCCAACAGCTGAAATTTCATTGTACCTACCATCCCAGAAACCTTCGGGAGTTTCATTTAATTCTTCAAATCAAGGCAGGACGACGTCTGCCGGGTCAGCTAGTTAAAAATAAAAACATGTAATTAAAATTTATAAATAAAAATTTAAATTAAATATCGACCTCAAAAACACATTTTATCTGTAAAAAATTCATGTCATAAAATTTCTTAAGAAATTGTTGATTAAAAAAAAAAAAAAAATTTTGGAGGTATTTTTTTAAATTTATTTTCAAGTTTGAAGTCAATCAGACCAGTGGTTAAGGCTGAATCGCCGGACCCACTTTTTTTCGATTTCTCTATCACCGTAGTTTCATATTTAATTAAAATCGTTAGTGGTTTTTTACTAACACAACTCCTAGTCTCTGGTCTTTCGAATATCTGATTTGCACTTACAACATCGATTTCTTCGGTGTGCCGACATCGCTAACTGTTCAGTTATTGTTGATCCTAACGAATCTGATGGTTTATTTTCTAAGGTTCTAGGTATGTTTTGGTACCCTACTTCGGATCATTTTTCATACAAGCTGGCAAAAAGTGAATTTATGGAGGTAATTATTTCTGAGAACGCGGTAATTACTAAACAAATCACTTGCTTAAGACTTTTATGAAGATTTTCGATCCCCTGGGCATTATCCGAGGACGCATCATTCTCCAGGACGTTTGGAGAAAAGACGATGATTGAGATGAGCCGTTACCTTCTCATCTCAGACAATCTTAGGTAGATTTCATCAAACAACTGAATCTCATTGAAAACATCAAAATTCCCCGTCAGTACGTTTCGAAAAATCCTGACACTTCGAAAGTTAGCCTTGTGGTTTTCGTTGACGCATCTGAAAAGGCTTTCGCAGCTGTGGCTTACTTTCGTTTCGCGTTTGATAATGAGATCGAAGTCGCACATGGCAAAGGCCAATTTCCCTTCTTTTTTGCTTGCACAATTCACCAATTCTAATTTCTTGTTTTTGTAAATTTTTAGACAAAATTCAAATCTATATCTATATATATAAAAGAACAGCTTAATTTTTGTGTTCGTTCGCTAACCGGCCACACTGGTTGACCGATTTTCCTAATTTTTTCTCTAAATGCAAGAGGTTTTAGGGAAGAAGGTTTAGAAAAAATAAAATATATATTTTTCAAATGACAAACTATTCCAATCTGCCAATTTAAAAAAAAAAAACATACTTTTCTCACTACAACAAAATAAAAACAATTCTGATCAATATCAAATATTAAAAATTATATTTGTCAAATCTAAAAATGTTTAAATTGAAAATTTATTTTGACGAAAGTGACACAAAAGAGTATAATCAAAGAGTTGCTGATGGGTTTATCGTCACCATCATTGTCGGTCTGGTGAGTTAAGTTTCCCCCTTTGTCTGCTCCACAACCGGGATCCGGTCTGGGCCTCCAAGTTCTGAGCAAGTTCTTCCATGTATGTATGTATTTATGTATGTAAGTATGTATCTCGACGCCATTCAGGCTTTGGGCGTCCTGCTCTACGCCATCCTTTAAGCGCAAATTTGATCTTCCGCGCTGCCTCCTACTATGAATAATTGTACCGCAAATGACTTTCCGGGCGGGTTTGTCTCGCTCATACGAGCTATGTATGTATTTATATGTAGGCATCTAGCCCTCCATCAAGTCTTCTTCGCGGTAGGTTCTGTTGGACAAGAGCAGCCGTCCCCGTATTTCTTTCTCCATATTGTTATCGGTTACTACTACTAACCGAAGCTAATTCGTGCTCTTCCACCAATAGTTGTTCTTCTGACGATAGTTCCTCTTGATAGATGTTCCAGAGTCACGGATTGCTTTCTCCAATGACAGCTGTGAATTTTCTCACGCTTTAGTTTGAGTGCATGTTGAAGAAGAGAGCGAATTCACAATGTAAGGGATTCATAAATGTTAATTGAAGAAATTTTGTTGATGTCCACACCAGTAATGTTTGTGTTTTTGTGGTTGTTCTGAAGTTGGAGTTGCCGATCGATCACAGAACAAGACTTTTGTCACTAGGTGAGTAGAACTTAACTTGAGCTTCATAAAATTGCTGTTAGAAAAGTAAAGTTATAACTAGGGCAACCAAAAATATGCTCGAGCATGTTTTTTTTGGAACGTCGAATTTGACAACTGACAAGATAGAAATACGTTTCATGAAAAAACAAACATTTTGGACCCTATTCGTTGGAGCATATTTTAGCATATTTTGTTATAAATGCATATTTTTGCATATTTTGCTTTAAAATGCATATTTTGGCATATTTCATCATTATTTGTATAATTTTTGTTGCAAATGTCAGAGTAAATATTTTTTTTTTTTTAACTTTTATCCAAAAGTAACGCATGTCACTTTTGAGGCCCACAGGCTCCATAGAACTTGTGAAACACTTCGAGGTCAATTTCCAGAAGTTGATATTTTCATCGCAAACGTGAAAAATTGTTTAAAAGCTCCGTCAAAAATAAGGGTATTCAAGGATACTGCACCGGAAACATCACTACATTCGCAAACGATTACGACTCGTTGGATCTTGGAGGGAAGCAGCTTACTGTGTAGAAATGTTTAAAAAAAAGTGGAAAGGCTTTTAGAAACACTACATGAAGAGGAATCACCTGCAATACGAGTTGTTAAAAAATTGTTTTAAAGAAGGATCACAGTGGTGAAATGAAAAATATTTTTTTCGGCAAAAATCTCTCCCATAAGAAATACATTCGATTTTTTTTTTTTGAAGAACTGTATACTAGGCTTTATGGTAGAATTTATTCGTAGAAAAAAACTGCATCTGAAATAATGGCATTAAAGTTTGCACAGACAAATTTTTTCAGAGAAAATTTTTTAAGTAAAACTGTTTTTTTTTAATTATTCTGGTTTAAATTTTCATTTTTGATTTTTGGTATTTATTTAGCTTTTTATGTTTTTTTTTTGTTCTTTTATTTGTCTCTAAAGATATTTTGACCTCTTTAGACCTTTGACAAGTCAATAAACTTAAAAAAAAACACGAAATTTAAGATTTTTTACTATTTCAAAATTTTTTAGAGCATATAATTGGATTTTTAGAGCATATTTAATGCGCTATAAATGGTTTTTATAGAGCATATTTTTGGTTGCCCTAGTTATAACCCACCATAGTTGGGATATACTTGAGGTGGAGTTAGTTCCCTGCACCGTTTTGACATAGGTATTGTTGTTATATTTATGCCTTCCAAAAAGCTATTTTAATAATCCTTTGACTAACAAAAAGCATTATACTTAATAAAGTAGCAATTTAAGTTGTATTTTATTACTAGCTAACCCAGAAAACGCTGCTTTGCCATAAGAATAATTATATTCGGTAAGACTTATCCAAAAGGTAAAAAAAATTGTTTCACAACAACAATTACAATCTTTATACATAAAAATGAAATCCTATTCGTGTGTATCCGAATGACTCAGAAACGGCGATTTCGCTAATTTTTTTTTCATTTTGTTCGTGTTAGTCTGTAGATGAAACTAAGGGAACATTTTTAAATTATTTGCATGTTATTGCAGGTGCATTGGTTTTAAAATGGAAACCTGGAAAGTTTCAAAATGTGTTTTCGAATGGAAAATAAAAAGTTCTTGAAGAAAAACTCGGAGAACTCATTGGTTTTCCAAGGGAAAGTTGTTATTGGAGTTGCTCTGGAGGGTGGCGAGACGAAGTTCGCGGGATCAGCTAGTACATATATAAAAGAACAGCTTAATTTTTGTGTTCGTTCGCTTAGCGGCCACACTGGTTGACCGAATTTCTTAATTTTTTCTCTAAATGCAAGAGGTTTTAGGCACCCAAAAAAATCTTTGCTTTAAATATTACAAAATGTGGCAGTCAATTTTACAATAAATGCCAAGTTTGTGTAATACACTGCAATTGCAGTAAAATTAACAAATATTTGCTTATCTTACTGCAATTGCTTTTCTTTTTGCACCAAAGATGTAAAAATCACTGCATATTTTTGGTGTAGAAACGACAGCGCGTTGTCAAAAGTACTTGTAAAAAGTAAGTAAATTAGTTTGTTATTTTTACATCAAGAAATTGTTGAATCTACAGATAATGCACATATATAAGAAAGTGGAACTCACAATGTGTTGTAGATTTCACAACTAATTTACTATGATTCTACCACCACCCCAGCAGTCAGCCGACATCACTGACTGTAAGGCTACAACAAATTGTAGTTTCGATATTAAAATGTGGAATTCACAACAAATTCATTCAAACCTGCTACTAGTTCTTGTTGAATCGACAAAAAGTTGTAAACCATTTACCGTTTTTGAGTTACCCAGACGCCAGATGCCAAACATTTTTAGTATCTCCTTCACATTTGCTTTTCGCGTTTCAGTGCAAGCTAGTTAAAAATAATATCTGTGCTGTGTTGAAACAAAATGAATTCTGAATTTTTAAACGAGGAGAATAGTGTGCTTCAATTGTTGGACGCAGAAGCTTTTGAAATTGTAAACAATTTCACATTATGTAAAAGTGTGGCTCCATTTTTAGCAGGTAATTTCAGGTTTATTTCATTGTGCTTAAGACATTTTTATCAAATGGATTTGTGTTCTGGATAGGTCGAGGATTAACAAAAAGAAGCCTATTGCTCATCAAGTCAGAGTAGATCTAGATCTTCAATTGGAGTTTGAAGATGAATTAAAAAAGTGGAAAGCAAAAGAAGTAAGTAGTATACTAACCCTATTTCCTTTGCATGTATACAAGTATAAGTTCATGCATTCATAAAGTCAAATTATTTTCCTGTTTAGTATATGCAGTGCAGCACTGTTTCAAGCGAAATTAGCACCAAGAATTGGATTGACTGTTTGTCACAAGATTCCACTGTAACACTTAAATCTACAACGAGCTCCCTTCTGTCTAATTCCTCGCCGGATTTATTGGTTTGTTTACAGAAAACTTATATAAAAGATACCTCATTTGAAAATTATGAAACCTAACCATTTTTTCGAGTTTTAAGTGATGTAGAAAACTTGAACATTGAGAAAATCACTTATAGTTATAGTAAATTGCTTGTGTATAAAGGCACAAATAACTTACCTATGTATAATTAAAAATAATAAAAAACGTTTTTTTGAGATTCTCCATATAATTCATGATGAGAATAAAAAATATACTTAATATGCTGTGAATATATAATATGATATTTTAGTCATCATTATTGTTTTTACGTTGTGGATCTGGCAAAAATTGTTGAAAACTAAATCATTTTACCTATACCAGTCCACCTATCCACCTTAACTCACTAACTGACGACGACGGTACAAAAGTTTTTAGAAACTAGTTAATTTAATATTATTTATGTATGTTATTAATGTTTTGTTTACTTTCTGAAATGAATAAAAATTTTAATTAAATATTTAATGTATTTTTATTTCTTCAAATTAAATACCTATACATTTCACCGCAAGGAGGTATCAAAATGAAAGAGAATTGCTTGTTATTTCTACAATTTCAAATGTAGATTTTACAAAAGAAAGGCTTTTTCTACCGCACAAGGTTATGAAAGTTACATCTACAACTTGTTATATTTGCTAATAAATGAGTATATTTCACAAATTTTGCTGTGTGTTTCACAATAAAGAGTGTATAATTTATTTTTTTTTAAGCTGTAAAAAGAACAAATATGTTTGTGATTTTCACAATTCATTTTTTAATTTCTACAACTATGGCCTTGTTAAAACGAAAGCAGTGGATGTGGGGTCACTTTTGACAATTAATGCAGTAGAATTAATAGCGTTTTTGAACGTTTTTACAGCAATTTTTTTTGGGTGGGGTAGAAGGTTTAGCAAAAATAAAATTTATATTTTTCAAATGCAATGAAATGAAAAACGGTGCCAATGTTAAAAAAAATATATTTTTTTCACTTCAAAAAAAAATAAAAAATAAATAAATCTGATCGATTTCAATTTTCGAAAATTGTCAAATCGAAATTTTTTTAGAAAATTTTATATTTGCTATATGTATGTAGGTATGTATGTATGTATAGGTATTAGGTACATATGTACACACATATACATATTTATATGGACAAAGAAGAGATAATGAATTTTCCCCCTTCATCTGAACCACAACCGGGATCAGCAAGTTCTTCCATATATCCCGGGGAAATCTGTCCTTAATTGCAAGAAGACCTGCTATTCTTTCTATTCCAGACAAATAATGGTGATGTTATGCAATTGATGGCCGCTGTAGAATTAAATAATCGAGAATGTCGGTATCACATAGAAGATAAAATTTGGTTAACTCGAATTCCAGGTCTTAATCAATATGAAAAGAACGGTACAAAAGAACGAGGAACCTTTTGTAACTTCGATGCACAGACTTGGAGACGAATGTCCAAGGTTTTCCAAATCGATGCTAAGAAATCAGATAAAGGTCCTAATATAAGTGCGTTTATGAACTTAAATGGACAATCTGTATAATAAACAAAATCGAAATCAAATTAAATCGAAATCCAGCTTCACACCCTCAGGCTGTGAGCGTCGTGGTGTACATTTACACATGTATACTATCCCAGCACAAATTTGGTTTGCAACGCTGTGTTCTACCATGAATTGTACCTCAAAAGACTTCCCGACCCGTTCCTCTTCGGTCATACAACTTGGTGCCCACTAGAGTCTACCACGCTAAATTTTTTTTAGATTTCATATACATACATAGCTCAAGGTTATACCGTCTTCAGAATCGTCCTTCCTCACAAAAAGAGAAAACTAAGAATTCAGAGTGCCATTCGCTAAGCACACAGGTTTCAGGTGAGTACTGGTGAGACTATCGTTTTAAAGCAGTAGTTTAGAAGTAATGCAATGGTAACCTTTAAGGATACAAATAGCCTTGAAAGACTTAAGTAGGTTCTGTGGGCTTTGAGCAGCCGGCCGCCTGCGTATTTCTTCATTCATATTCTTATCGGCTGCTACTACATATCCAAGCTAATTGAACGATAGCACCACTTCGAATTCGTGCACCTCCACAATAATAGTTGTTCTTCTACTATTGCTAACGTTTTCAGCAGACGGGGCCACCATGTACTTAGTTAAGTGGGTTCCTTCCAATGTCGTCTGCGTATGCCAATAATTGGGTGGATTTGGTGACGATAGTCCCGCTGATAGATGTGCCAGAACCACGGATTGCTTTCTCCAACGATAGGTTGTCAATATTTTTTTGTTCAGAACATTTGCTTTTTCTTTTTTATTCGAAGGATTTGAGAAAGGACGGTTGGACGAAGCGAAACACCAATGAAAATTAAAAAAATATGTGCACGACTGGGTCGTACGAACTTGCTCCTGTATTACAAATTATCTTCTTCTTCTTATAAAAATGAATGTACATTTATGTATGTATATATCCAATGGAATCCGAAATGGCCCCTAAAATATTTGTGAATTTCATGGTTGCCTAATACTGCTGTATTCAGTGGTATGGTTTCTGTGGAAAAAAAATGTAAGAACTTCATTGAAGAGTAGAAAAACTGAAAAAAAATGGAAAATCCAAACAAAGGGCAGATATTTGATTTTTTGCTTGGAATTTTTTGTTTCAAAATGTGGTTTCGAATGGAAAATAGAAAGTTCTTGATGAAAAACTCGGAAGACCCACTGGTTTTCAATGGGAAAATCGCATGTAATTGTAGGTGCAAACGGAAAAATGGAAAATTTTGGATTGGAACTCAGAAAACCTTGCGAGAGCACGAAATAAGCAGAGAGAGAGAGAGCATAGAATTCAAGGTTGCAACTTGCAAAGCTAGGAAAAATTCAGATATGTAATCAAGAAAAGCTGTGCTTCTCCCATGGACAGCTATATGCGATGCGTTTTCACGGGTGTTCAATGCCCAGAATCTTTTTATTGTTTCACCTTACATCCTGTACAACACCATATTAAAAAATTAGTTAACTTTAACTTAACGCGGGCAAAGCCGCGGGTACCAGCTAGTTCAATATAAATCAATAGAGTACAGAACCTTACCCTTAGATTTTTATTTGGGTGCTATGAGAGGGCTGCGGCAGTGTAGTTAGTTCCATTGTATCTCCCTCGATTTATGTGATGCTTTATTTTTGATCTAAACAGGAGCAATTTTGAAAAATTGCTGCATTCATCGGAAACGTCCAATAACCTCACTTACAGAGCAGAATTGAAAGATGTTATATGTTTTTGGAACTGGAAAATTCACCCCCTTAAAAACAAGCTCACTGAACTTGGTTCTCAAATGCGCACCTATTGTCGCAAATGTTCCACTCATCGGCTTAACAATTCAAACAAGTTCAAATTCAATTTGAGCAATGAAAAGAAACCAATTTATTGAAAACAATTTTTACAGATTTTGCATACGAATTCAACAATGTTTGGAGTAAAATTTTATAATTTTTAAAACAAAAATTAAAAGTTTAAGTAAATGGTCAAGCAGTGTAACAACCTATACTGCAAGACTCGAACATGGTAGATTTTATTCTTAAAAGATTCTTCAATTTTCTCCATGTGTTGGTATTTAGATCGTACTCTTCAAATATAATCGTATTACTAGGAAGAAGGCTTCCAGAAATTACAATTTTATTGTTTAACATCATCGCTTGGGAGAAACTAGCCTTTTTGTCTTCTGCAAAATCACCGCTCAATGATTTTTCTTCTAAATCGTAGCGTTTAACACCTTTGTCTGAATATCCATCAGGAAAATAAAGATATTTTTCATCGGCGACAAAGCCCACATAGGAAAAATGGCCTACTGATTGTCCTGGAATTTGTATCTGAGTCCAATTTTGAGTGCGGGAATCATAGAATTGCGACACTCCTTCCTCTAGATCAATAAGATATAATAGTCCTTTACAAGTAGACATTTTGTTAGATCTACTATGGTATGGTGGATATAATTTAATTATTTCACCAGTTGTAGGATTGTACAATTCAATTACGTTTATAAATCTAAAATGGTCATAGCCACCGTAAATACACAATTGTCCATCTAATTCAGACAGTTGACAATCCCGTCGATTATAATGCATACGAGATCTGGAAATCCTTTTGAGAGTGTACAAGTCAAAACAATCAAGTTCATTCATACAAAATTCATCTGTCTGGTAAAAACCTCCAACTACAAATAATTTATTATTGATCACAAGTGTCGAAAAGGAACGTATGTATTCATTGAAAGGTATTTGAATCTTTTTATCCCATGCATCTGCCTTGTGGTCATACATATGAATTGCTATCGTATTTGATTTCTCGATATCGACGAATAATAAACCTCCAAACCTTGATTTGAAAAACATATCTTCTTGATCGGCTGTTTCTAGTGATGAATTATATTTGCACCAATCGGCGATGAGTGATTTGTTATCAGCTTTGAATTCGGTAGAGAGGTATTGAAATCGAATCATTCTCAACAGATCCGCAGTCAAATGTTCTCGATTTGGTTTATTATAGTTGACCCACGCAAACACAGCCTTGAAAACTTCTTCCTCAAAGTCAGTATATGGATTTTCGTAAGACAGCAAGCTCTTAATTTCCTTCTCAGTCAACATTAAAAATTCTTCATCCTTCGACATTTGCTCGAAGTTCATGTAAATGACATCCATGGACTTTTCTTTAATTTGTGATAGACTAAGCTCTGTCGACACTCGAAACCAGGACATGTAGTTGCTCGTATCAATGTTTTCTTGAACGAATTCACAACAAACTTCAATCAAGTGTTTACGTTTTCGAAAAACTGCAGCACGTAAGATTCCTTCAACGATCTCGATGTTCAACTCATTTAAAAATTTTAGAGTTTGAGGATCCAATTCTGGGCATTGCAATTGGTTTTTCGTTGAGACCTCAAGATGTTTCTGATCTTCTGTTCGAGTTTCTGGCGACATATGATATTTCAACCAACCCGAAAAAAGTTCAAAGCTTTCGACACTTTTGCAAATTGACATGTTGTCCGTAATGAACTTCGTGGACAGAAACTGATAGTGAATCATTTTTAAAAGTTCCACAATCAAATGCTCCCGATTTTGTTCATCATGATTAATCCATGCAAGAATAGACATGAACACTGCTTCTTCAATATCGCTGTGCCGACTTTCGTAAGAAAGCAAGTCTTTGATTTCCTTTTCGGTCAGCATTAGAAATGCGTCTTCCTTCGACAATTCATCAAACTTCGAATAAATTAACTCCATGGATTTCTCTTTTATATTGCAAAAGCTGAGCTCCCCTGTCCACTGACTCCATACTCGAAAAAACAATAGACAGTTGCTAGGATTAATGTTGCTTTCAATGAACTCACAGCAACAATCAATTAGTATGTTGATCTTAAGGAAAATCGCAGCGGACAAGATTCCTTCGACGGTATCGATATCCAATTCAATTGTTCCTGAATACATAAAATCGACTATCGATTTCAGTATTTGAGGATCGATTTGTGGAAACTCCAAAACGTTTTTCATCAAGACCGTCTGAGCATCACGGTATGCTTCACGGAAATATTGACTCAATGCACTAAGGACCATTCGGTGCGCTGAAATTCCTACGTGGTCCTTATCGCCTGGGTTGCCAGCCATGATGACGGTGTCGAAGAATTCATTTTCTCGGTAGAAGACCGAGATTTGTTCGAAGATAACTCTAGCAATGTTATCGGACAGGCAGATTGTCTTAGTTTCGGTGATTGGGGAAATAGTATTCGTCGGCGATTCTTCCGATGCCATTCTAAACAAAAAACACTTAATGAGAAGAAATACGAAATGAACAGAAATGTATGGAACTTACATAAATATTACTCGAAGTCGAACGTTTATCTTTCAATTCTTAACAAAAATGTGTTTCTGTATGCACTGCACTTTTTGAATATTTTTTTTTTCTTCGTAGTCCAGAGAATCGAGAGAATATTCGATGTTTTCAAATAAAATAAACTGCAAGCACAAGCACAAGGGAGTAAAACAATGAACACTCTTTTACTGGTGCAGGAGATGATATAAGGTTACTTAATTAGTCTTTGACGGGTACTGGTATAAAATTTTTGAACAAGAATCAAGGAAAGCAATGAAAAATTGAACCTGGTATTCCCCGTTTAACAAAGATGATGTATGAGTGAAAGAGAGGAACAGTTTGATCAGGGATAAAAGGAGACAAGAAAGCAAGCTGTCAAAAGAAATGTACCTGCAAGCAGGTCAGAGTTGTAAAATTATTGGTGTTTTCACAAATACTTTCTCAACTTTCCGCTGGACCTTACCCATGACTTTGTAGCCCATATGGACTTCGGTAATTAACATGGACTACCAGCTTTGTATGTGGAACAATCTTTGTATAAGAAGTACAGGAAGTGGTCTTATGAAAGAGAAATGAAGCATTTTTCAAAGTAGGTAGTTTCACAAACACAAATGAATTACAACAGGGCTGGTCTGCAGTTGAATGGTTAATCTCAGGGGCGCCAAGTGAAATTTGATTGAATCAAGATTATATCGATTTCTTTTCAATTTCAATGCAACTGCTCCAATAAACTGCCATCTTTTGTAGCATCTCGAGTAGGTGAGATCCTGGAATCATCCTGTTCCCGTCAGTGGTTTCACATTGGATGCCACGATAATGTTGCTGATGACGACGCGACGGCACAAAACGGTTTGAACAATCAATGGAAGATTACGATACGAGGTGGTTTAGAGGACCTGAATTCCTGAAACAACCTGCAGAGCAATGGCCAATTACACCTTATGCTGCACCTTCAAGAGCGAATAACAAAAGCGAGATCTGCAGAATGTTACACCATTCAAACAAATCTAAAACACATAATTTTTACGGAACCTATAATCACTTATCTGCAAGATTTAGAGCTAGATGGACCTCGACGATTAGAACAATAGCGTTTCTACTGCGATACAAACACATTCTTCAAAAAAGCCCCACCGATGAATAACATTTTATCACTCCAAGCGAGTTTCATCAAGCCCAAGATTGGATTTTTAGAAAAATCCAGATAGAATCCTTCCCAGATGACATCGATTCGCTGAAGAAGAGTGTTGATTTCGCTCTCAGAGGATTAGTCCCTAGAGAGGACGTATTGCAAAAGGCACTAATGGAAGCACAAGGACAAATTAATTCCCTTACACTCACTCATATCCCCGTTGACCCGGATGATCCAAAACCTTTAACTACGAATTCTAAGCTTTTTGGAGAAGATGATCGAGATTTTGCAGCACCTGGTATATTTCGAGAAAATGATTTCTGCAGTAACCTCTACTCTTGCCGAGCTCAGCAAAATCCGCTCTGTTCTTCCCATTATATCAATATCATCGGCGTACGCGAGAAATTGAACAGACTTTTGAAAGATAGTGCCTCTGGTGTTGACGGTGCAGTTTTGCGCTATCTTCTCAAGAACGATATTAAAGAAATCACATGACAGTGCATCGCCTTGTCTGAATCCTTTTTTGACATCGAAAGATTCCGTAAGCTCGTTGCCAACCTTGATGGCGCAGCGTGAGTTCTCCATCGTCATTATGCACAAGCAAACCAGCTTGGCAGGGATGCCAAAACTTAACATTCATTAATACAGTTCATCTCTGTAGATGCTGTCATACACGGCTCTAAAATTGATGAAAAGGTGGTGGGTATCGATTTGGAGTTCATAGGTTTTTTTTCCAGGATCTGGCGCAATGTGAAAATTTGGTCGATGGTTGCCTTTGCTGGTCTGATAAGGACCAAACAGATTGTTGTCGAAAGGCTTCAGACGTTCACATATTATGGCAGAGAGGATAAGTAGGCGATGTTAAGTAGGCTGACTCTTCCGTACTTGGCACAGTTTAGAGTATCTCCCTTCTTCAGGATCGGACTAACACAACGAAATGCATGGTCAAAAATATTAACAAGTTGAATTGCTTTTCTGAGGAACATGTTTGTCCGTTTAAAACTTTAATGTAAAAATTTTACACAGTTTTCAAGACTTTGTATAGATCGTTTGGGAGGCATTTTTTTGTGGTTAAGGCTGTAGGAGCGAATATAGACCCTCCCGACTATAAGTTAGGATACGCAGCCTGACCCACCAGACTATTTTGTTGCGACGACCACCTACAGCACGCACAACGATTTCAGCGTAAAGCAACAAGCAGCCACAACAAAATTACACCTCGTTATGATATAATTCACCCCGTTTTTTTTTATTGTTTGCTCTTTCAAGGGTTGCCTCACGTACCGTTTGCTCTTTTTTTCGAAATTCATTTTTTTTTCATTCATTTAAACTTAACTCTACTTACATGCTACACAAAATGGGAAACTAGCCTAATTATTACTACTTATATATAACTTACTGGCCCTAATCGGGCGCTCTAAGTAATTCAATATTCTTAAAATTAATGCCTTTCGGCCTACGAACTAAGTTTATACTTTTTACTTCATTTTTTTTTTTTTAGAAAGTTTAAAAAACTAATGACATTAACTTTTTTTTTTGGGGGGTTAACTTACAAACTAGGATCCTTAAAATAAAACTTAAAACTACCTAATCTACCTACAAACTACTTAAAACTAGAACAACCACATCGGCAAAACAACTATGTCCTTCTATTTGTAATTCCATCGAGGATTTTTATAACATTTCTGTGATAATAAGTGCTTGCATTTTTTTTTGTATTTTTGATTTCTTTGTTTTTTTTTGTATTTTATGAGATTTTGTTTTTTTTTTATTCTTTTTTTTTATTGTGCCATCATTCCTACTCTACTTAAACCTAAAACCTAAGACCAAAACAAGTATGTAAGCCGGCCAAGGCAAAAATACCCCACCCCGGATTACCCATTATCAAATGCAGTTTGAAGCCACCAAAACTGGTTCTCCTGCTTCACCCTATCAATGCGGTCCTTTTCGGACACAGCCCCACTGAACCGAAGCAGCTCCGCTCCATCACGAGCGAGGATGCCTCATTCATACAGGAGCCGCCGGTCTACGGTTCTTCGCCTGACGTGGTAGATAAGCGGTACTGCCAATCTATCCTGTATCATGCCGCACTGGTCTAGATAGACGAATGCCTCTGGTGGGATGAAGCCGCTCAAGCGTGCATTGTCGTTCGGATAGAATGGCCCGAATATCAAATTGTTGGTCGAAGTCATAGCTCTCGCAATGTGGCCCCGAACAAGTTTTATCACGAAATTGTCAATTCTATTGATTCGAGCCCCGTTGTATAGAACCTCGTTTGAATAATAATGCAGATAAGAAGATTCCGGTGTCCGATACCAACCGAGACAGCGGCGTCGAAGACACTGCCTCTCGAACACCCGAAACTCCTCCATTTGGGAAGGGGCAATGTTGAACCACACTGGACAACCATAAACAATCATTGGCCGTATGAGGGTCATGTAGCAAATCACCTTCACTCTGGGGTCAAGCCGACTGCTGTAAAACAGCCGTTTTGTCAGAGCGAAGGCTCATATGGCCTTAGTCAGAGCAGCGTCTATATGTCTGTCGAAATACAGATACTGGTCCAACCAGATACCGAGGTACTTCACTACACTTTTGCTCGTCAATGCATGTCCGTGACCATCTTGCGCCAATTCTTACACGTATGTCGCGAGGCTTTAGCCAACGGAGTCCGGAACAAAATTGTCTCCGACTTTTGGACATTTATTTTCAGTTTCCAATCGTCGCAGTATCGCTGAATCTTCTCGAAGTCACGCTGCAAGAGAATTCTAATAACTACAACCTTTCGAGCCGTTCTGTACGCAATCAGGTCATCGGGATATGCTATTGCGTTAGTTAAGCTACCTATCAGATCGCTGGTGTAAATGCTGAAGAGGATCGGCGAGTTCACCGCTCCCTGTTAAAGACCGTTTTTAATTTCAAAGGTGGTGGTAGAAGTTACATTGCCACTTTTGACCACAAACTGTCTACCGTTGAGCATATCATAAAGCATATACCTACAATAATGGTTTACTGATGCCTAGTCTGGTGAGTTTTAGGAACAAACCTTTCAACCATACGGTGTCGAAGGCCTTCTCCATTGGATATCAGAAACGAGCTTAGACGTGGCATGAATGGTGTCATGTCCCGCCTTGAACCCGAACTGGTTATCCGGAATTATACTGTTGTCCGCAGCCCACTCAGCTAGAGCCCTATTGATAACCTTTTCAAATACCTTGCTGATGCTTGGAAGAAGACTTATTGACCGGAGATTCGAAGGATTGGAGTTGTCCTTTTCCTTTTTTCGGAAGAGGATGAACCACAGCTGTCTTCCAACGCACCGTTTACCGTTTGCTCTCTTTAACAGTTTATACTGCTAGTCTACCAGTGTTCCTCACAGAGTTTGGTCGTACATCATTTACCTACTCCCTATTTCAGCTCACATCCATTGGAACCCTAGAGATCGAAGTTTACTTTCTGCTTTAAAATCTGATAATTTTCGTGACCCGAAATGATGAGAATCATGGAGAAAGAAGCAAAATAATTCTCTGTTCAATGTTCTCTTCTAAGCTTTTACTTTCTTAGAGAATGGTTCGAACAAATGGATGTTGTCTCGAGGTTTTTAGACTCTTTTGATGCATCAACCCAAAATGTGGTAACGCTGGGTTGAAGTAATTGCAATTGTTAGGCACATTCTGCTACTTACACTGTTTTGGTGCCCCAATCATTCGCTGTATTTTTAAAACTAAGAAAATTAAATTGTAGTAAAAAAAAAACCTCTAGGAGTAAAATCTTAGTAAATAGAAGGTTTTAGGGGCAAAAATTGTGTTTTTTTTTCTTTCCCTAAACCAAAAACTCCGTTGCAGGATTCACTGCCACAACAGAAGACGCAAATGTGACCCCATTTTCTTCAAAAAACTCTCCAATAAATTTCAAAAAGCCACTAAAACTATAAAAACATTTCTCCCCCAAGAAAAAACATACTTTCCCATCGACTGCCACACAAAATATATAATTTACACAAACACGTCCGAACTGAAGAACAGATTAAATAACTTTCAAATTCTTATGAGAAAATAATAAAATCCAAACCAAAGAAGACTGAAGTACCTTCTGTTCATAAAATTTCATTTTCCTATAAAATACCTCACGAAAAAGCTTGTTCGTGTTCCCAAAAAACGGATAAACTACTCCTATCCGAAGAAAACGTGCTGCAAGTTGTCTCCTTCTTGTTCCAAGTGAGTACCAAGTGCCGTGCCAGTCTATGTCCCGAGGATAAAGTGAAAAGTTCGTTTTTTGCTTGTTTTCCCCAAAATTTCAACCACGCATAAATTTTGCACACAATTTGAAGTTGCGAACAACAACAAACACAAAAAAAAAATCAATAGTCAAACTTTCCTTCCGAAAAATTCTAAAAGCAAAAAAGTTTTGCTACCTGCAAAAATGTTCCATCGTCCTTTGCATCATTTTCCTTTCCTTACATCCAGCTACAACTACAGCTAATCGATATTATCAAAAACCCGTTGCTTAAGGACATAATTGAACTCAATTTTGCTACAGGTTAGAAGCCAAAGCCAATACATTTAATTAGGTTACAAATTTTCCCCCATTTTCAACGATAGCGTGTCCTATCCTGTTAACTTTTATGTCCTTTGTATTGAAGTTAATGTGGAGCGGTAGGTGGTGTCTTCATTTTATTTATAACCCTTTGAGATAACCGCACCAGAAACGCGCTCCTAGAGAATCCGAAAGAAGTTTCGGTTTTATCCAACACACAAACGACATTGACACAGTAATCCCATTTGTGTGAGTGAGGGAAGTTTGAGGTTCTAAATGTTGGGTTTAAGTTTTCTCACTCACAAAAACACTGTGTAATGGCAGATCTCCCGTGATGGCACAGAAATGGAGATGAAGAACAAGAAATCCGTTTAAGGAAACGATCCTAGAGGGACAAATTCCAAAACTCGCAAGTATTTCGCATCATCTTGAATTCCTCTCCAAAAATGATTCTTCAGCACGAGCATGCTCTCAAACCGAAGCAAAATGCAAAGGAGCAGTTAAGACCTCCTCTGTCGTCGTTCCTTTCCACGGCAGCACTTGTATAAAATTGAAAGATGTCCTTGTGTCGAGCGTGCAAGCACTGAAAGTGCCTCTTTTCAATCCCAAGTCAAATTAAACATTATTTTTGTGGCTCTGGTTTTTCGGACACTTTTGGGAATTATCTCTTCATCTTTAATTTTGTTTTTCATTTCTCCAGAAAATCCGAAGGAAGGTGGTAGGCAATTAACTGAAGGTCAGTCTATGTCAGGCTTTGGCTTCTTAAATTTTCATTTGACTTTGTTTTCGTTAAGGATTCATAATGAGCCACCGGAGGAGATAAAAGTTTGTGTTTGTGTTTCCGGAGCTAAATGCACGGTCACCGAAGATTCTAAACAAAGGACAATCACTGAAGCAAACAAAAAAAAGTGCAAACGAAATAACGTCCTAATCTTCTAATCCCGGGGAATTGGAAAAGTTTCTTCGCAAGGGAATTGCTCTGTCAACAACTGTGTTTCTTGGCAAGGGACCGGGACCGTTACCTTTCTCCGAAATCCTCAACTGCTATGGTTGATTTGGATTGTTATAAGGTTTTTCGACTTCTTGGAAATGCTAATATGTTAACCATTTCAAAAGCTATTAGGACAGTAAGTTTATTGTTTTTTTTCTTTTATTGATTTTGGAAAAACAATATTCTTTACTTTGGTACCTTTGCTGGATTGATATTGATTTTCTGATGCTTTTTTATGAACGAGAAATTGATTGCCTTAAAAGTATTCATTGGTATAAAAGTTTTCCAGGTAAAAGAAAACATTGTAAGGAAGCCATCATTTCATAAAACGGAAAACGAATCCGCATCCAAATATGTGCATTCTTTGATGATAGCTTTAATAAATGTCACAATTTTTCCTTTTTATTGTCCCTGATCCTTACTTACTTACTTACTTAAGGCGGCGCTACAGTCCGGTGTGGACTAGGGCCTCAAACAACAGTCTCCGCCATCCAGCTCGGTCCCTAGCTAGCTGTCTCCAGTTTTGCACTCCAAGTTGATTGAGGTCCTCTTCCACTTGTGTGCGCCACCTGAGTCGCGGTCTTCCTGTCCTTCTGCGTCCCTCGGGAATAGTGTCGAAGGCTCTCCGGGCCGGAGCATTGGTGTCCATCCTCTCTAAATGACCGAGCCATCTGAGTCTCTGGACCTTGACCCTTCTGGCTAGGTCCACGTCGTTGCACAACCCGTAAAGTTCGCTGTTGTATCTTCTTCTCCATTCCCCATCAATGCACACGGGGCTAAAGATGACCCGAAGAACTTTCCTCTCGAAACAGCCTAAGGCACATTCATCCGATTTTGTCAAGGTCCATGCTTCTGCACCATACAGCAGGACAGGGATGATGAGGGTGTTGTACAGTTCTACCTTAGTTGATCTAGGAGGGCTTTTCCACTCAATTGCTTTCTTAGCCCAAAGAACCTTCGATTAGCAAGAGCAATTCTTCGTCTTATCTCGGCGCTGATGTTATTGCCCGTGTTAATAGCGGAGTCTAGGTAGACAAACTCCTCTACTACCTCGAAGTTGTATGCGTCTATTGTGACGTTCTGTTCGAGTCGTCGGTGTTGGGTGTCCTTTCTCGAAGACAGGATATACATCGTTTTTCCCTCATTTACCGCTAAACTCATTTTTGCCGCTTCTGTCTCAATTCTCACAAAGGCGCCATTGACATCACGCTGTGTTCTTCCCATTATATCAATATCGTCGGTGTTCGCGAGAAGTTGGACAGATTTTAGGAAGATAGTGCCTCTCTGGGCAGTTGCCCGTAGCTTAGTTGGTAAGTGCGTTGGGCTGCTTAGCTGAACGTCGTTGGTTCGAGTCCTACTCAGGCCAAGTTTTTATTTCATCTTTCACGGGTACTGCCTCTTGCGAAGACCTGACAAATCTTCCAAGAGTATCAATCTGTCATGAAAAAGTGCTTCTCAACTTTGCCGTTCGGAATCGGCGTTAAAATTGTAGGTCCCCTCAATTCTCCACACGCACTCAGAGAATTGTTGATGAGAGTAAGTCACTTAGGCCTTGGCTCTTCAAGAGCTGTCGCGCCACTCTATTTTAGTGCCTCTGGTGTTGACGGTGGAGTTTTGCACTATATCTTCTCAAGAACGATGTTAAAGAAATCGCACGTCAGCGCATCGCCTTGTCTGAATCCTTTTTTGACGTCGAAAGATTCCGTAAGCTTATTGCCAACCTTGATGGAGCAGCGTGAGTTCTCCATCGTTATTTTGCACAAGCGAACCAGCTTGGCAGGGATGCCAAAACTAGACATAGCTTTATACAGTTCGTCTCTGTATCTGTAGATGCTGTCATACGCGGCCTTGAAATCGATGAAGAGGTGGTGGTTATCGATTTGAAGTTCATAGGTTTTTTCTAGGATCTGCCGCAACGTGAAGGTTTGGTCGATGGTTGACTTTCCTGGCCTGAAGCCACATTGATAAGGACCAATCAGATTGTTGAGAAAAGGCTTCAGACGTTCACATATTACGGCAGAGAGGATCTTGTAGGATCTTGTTAAGTAGACTGATTCCTCCGTAGTTGGCGCAGTTATGAGGATCTCCCTTTTTTAAGGATTGGGAAAACAATGCTGAGGTTCCATTCATCGGGCATGCATTCCTCCGACCATATCTTACAGATGATTTGGTGCATGCTCGAGGCCTGTTGCTTTAAGTAGTTCAGCAGCTAGACCATCTGCTCCAGCGGCTTTGTTGAATTTCAGTCGTGATGTTGATGTTTTCACTTCTTCTAGGTCGGGTTCACGGCCTATGGCTATCACTTTGTTCGTCGTCGCCGTTATACAGTCTACAGAAGTGGTCTTTCCAAATCCCCAGCATTGGCTGCGGTTCTACTATGATGTTCCCTTGTTTATCTTTGCAGGCATCGGTTCTTGCTCGATGACCTTGAGCCAGCTGGTTTACCTTCCGATAAAACCTCCGAACTTCATTCCTGCTGTTGGCTCTCTCAACATCTTCGATCTGACGCTTCTCATGCTCTCTCTTTTTTCTCCTGAGAAGCCGGCGTTCCTCTCTCCTCTTTTGTCCTTTTATTGCAGCGCACCTCTGTATTCTTAGTGCTTGGCTGCATGGGCCTACCTGCATTCTTCGTCAAACCAGAGGTTTCGTTTTGGTGGCTGTGTTAAACCTAGCACATTAGAGGCAATATCTCTAACTGCTTTCTGGCAATTTTGCCACTGGTGTTCGATACTTGATGTTGGCGACATAGTACTCCTTAAGAGGTTCCTTGACACTCGAATCAGAGAAGTATCTGTCGATCTATTGCAATTGTAGCCTTCCGACGTCGAATTTTCTTGTAGCATTTCCTGGTTTTGGCCAGATTTGAGATATTCGTAGCACTACCTTGGCTACGACGAGGTAGTGGTCCGAGTCGATGTTGTCTCCTCGTAAAGTTCGAACATTTAGAATGCTGGACAAGTGCCTTCCGTCGATCGCAATGTGATCAATCTGGTTGACGGTTGATTGATCAGGAGATCTCCATGTACCTTTATGGATGTTGAGATGTGGGAACTACGTGCTTTCTACCACAACATTTCGCCCCGCAGCAAAATCGATCAGCCTGAATCCGTTATCGGAAGTGGTGTTGTGCAGGCTGTGCATTCCGACTGTTCCGCCAAAGATGTCCTCTTTTCCCAGCTTTGAGTTAAAATCGCTGAGGACAATTTTCATGTCATAGCTAGGACATTGCTCATATCTTTTGTCGAGGAGCTCGTCCTTTTGCTCTTCTGTGGGGCATGCGCGCATATTAAGCTAATGTTGCAAGTCTCTCAACCACAAGGATCAAAACAACTTGAAATATTAATTTACTGTTCAAAACGTCTTTGTAGTTTACAGATGCCATTTTATGCTTTTTATTGAAAGTCCGCGTATTTCGCAAGCAATTTCGACACGACCATTAAAATTCATGTCCCGTGCCCTTTTCGAAATGAATTTACAACCAATGCCAAAAGCCATGTGTTGAAATCATAAAACCCATAATTAAATCAATCATCTATACTTAAAGTCAAAACGCACTCTCATTGCATTACACACAAAACGCACCCAACTGCTGTTAATCGAACGCACCCTAATTTCTTATTTCTCAGTTGGCAGACGTGGGTTTTTACTTCAATGTTTCAACCGCTCTTTTTTCTTGCTTTCTCGCTTGCTCTAGATTGTTCTTGATGCATTAAAATTTTTCATTCGCTTTTGTGCCAGCATCAAATCAACATCCTAAAAGACTTAAAACCTAGTAAAAAATCGAAATAAAACTTACAATCTATTAAAGTCAAACTAAAACCTAT
The DNA here is from genome assembly GCA_943590905.1 of Sphaerophoria taeniata. Classification (NCBI taxonomy): domain Eukaryota; kingdom Metazoa; phylum Arthropoda; class Insecta; order Diptera; family Syrphidae; genus Sphaerophoria; species Sphaerophoria taeniata. The sequence goes on from OX016540.1 coordinate 6,330,249, forward strand.
AAACTATTGTTCTTAAATCTAAAGGAAAAATAAAACCAACAAAACAAACATTTCTGACTACGGTGTTCTTCTTTTCTTATCGACAAAAATCATCGTGTGCGCGTGGTCAAAATTTTTTTGTGCTTTTTTTGTCTGCACAGTCAGCCATTTGGTCCAATCGTTCCGGATCCCACGTGGGGAAAGAAATCCACAAATTGCTCAACCATCCGAGCATATTTTTGAATTTTGCCATCAATCCAGCGTGTTTCATTTAATTGGAAGCACCATATCGCCACGATTTGGGAACTGCACTGCAAAATCTTCAAGTAATCGTGGGCATCGTGATCAACGCCAAGAAAATCGTCTTTAATCACCATCGTTGTGCATTGTGGCACTTCTTTGACATCGTTTTTGGAGCTATCATCTTCAAACTTATCATCACCATCAAGTCATCGTCAGTTGCCCCCAGTCACCATCGCACATTATCATCACCATCAAGTCATCGTCGTTGCCCCCAGTCACCATCGCAAGTTATCATCACCATCAAGTCATCGTCAGTCGTTGCCCCCAGTCACCATCGCACATTATCATCTTCATCACCATCAAGCCATCGTCTTCGTCAGTCGTCATCTGCGCAATCATCATCCAAGTCTTTTCATCGCCATCCAAGCCATCGTCAGTCGTCATCTGCGCAATCATCATCCAAGTCTTTTCATCGCCATCCAAGCCATCGTCAGTCGTCATCTGCGCGATCATCATCCAAGTCTTTTCATCGCCATCCAAGCCATCGTCAGTCGTCATCTGCGCAATCATCATCCAAGTCTTTTCATCGCCATCCAAGCCATCGTCAGTCGTCATCTGCGCAATCATCATCCAAGTCCCATCATCGCCATCCAAGCCATCGCAGTCGCAATCATCATCTCAAATTATCATCGCCAACCAAGCCATCGTTAAAGTCGTCATCACCATCACATTATCAAGATCTCATCATACCAGTAAAATCATTTCTCATAAGGTACGTTGTATTAATATATTTTAGTGCTGCATATAAAATAAATTTGTATTTTTGTATTGGTATATTTAATTTTGGGAATTCCAAAGAAATTCGGTTTTTTTATATACGGATTAACATTGCCACAAAGTGCTCCCTTATTATCGTTGGTACATTTCAATTCTTGTATTACATTTTTTTCGTGGTTGTCGAATTGTTCACGGCATAGATACGCAGTTTTTCCTTTTATCAGTATAATGGGTTTCCTGGATGAATTAATTTTTGCGTCCGACCAATTGGTCGAGTTTTATGCAACTTTTAAGACCAAACCAGTTAGCACTCATTCGGTGTCTTTGTTAGAAGCTTATCAAACAGAATTGAAATGTTTGTGGCAAGACGTGAAATTTGCATATGCGCAGTGCCTTCGAGGTGATGAAGATCTGCAAGGCTCTATAGGCGAGGTAAAAGCAAAGTATCAGAGTTCATCCTCAACTTTTTTCCAATGTTCAAGTGAAATTTCTGATTTTATGAAAGCGCTTTATCCCAAGCAAGTTAAGGTAGATAGTGAAAAGGATCCAAACATTGAAAAGGCTGGACTAGCTAACGAACATTCTCATAATATAAGAGTCCCAGCGTGCGATACGCAAGATTTTTATGGCAACTATTTAGAGTGGCCATCCTTTAGGGACATGTTTACAGCAGTGTATATTAATCATACCAAGCTGAGTGATGTTCAAAAGCTTTTTCACTTAAGAGCAAAAACTAAAGATGCCGCCTTCAATATAGTTAATAAATTCGGTTTGACTGACACTAACTTCCAACTCGCATGGAACGCTCTAAAGGAGCATTATGAAAATAAACGGATTTTGGTAAATAATCAGATCCAGATTCTTTTAAATCAAAAACCCATACTTTTCGAATCCGCTAAGGATATTAAAATGTTACAAAGCAGTATTAACGATGCATTGATAGCACTTAAATCTTATGACATTCCAACTGACGCGTGGAACGCTATTATTACTTTTATTTGTGCGTCTCGACTTCCAGATACTACATTAAGTTTATGGGAAGCCTCGTTGACTAAACCTACTGAAATTCCATCATGGGACAGCATGAACACTTTTTTGACAAACCGCTACCGAATTCTTGAGAGCGTTTCTGAAATGAAACACAATTCTCCTAACAAAATACAAAACACTAAGCCTGGGTCGGGACAAGCAATGAAAAATAAATCTGTGAAAAATTTCCACGCTAAAATTATTCCTGCCTGTCAGGTGTGCAGTGAGCAACATCCATTGAGAAATTGCCCGAAATTTTTAAAAATGTCTGTCGATGAAAGACATAAGACTGTACGGAGACATAAATTTTGTTTCAATTGTCTCGCCGTGACTCATAATCTGGGTCAATGTCAGAGTACAAGCACTTGCCTTCGATGCAAAGGCAAACATCACACCCTGTTGCATTTCGAACGCAAACAATCCGAAACTAACAATGCAACTAATCAAAGGGCTCCAACTCTCCCATCTCCAGGTGATGCAAATCCAGCATATCAAGCTTCCTCTTCTTCTTCTTCGACTCATGGTACCTCGTTACCTCTAGCCTCATCTTCATCTCAAAATGATCATCGTCATATACAGTCCACTCCAACAACAAATCACAATGTCTTGTTTTCCAAAAGTTATCGCCAAGTATTATTAGCCACAGCAATGGTGAAGATTCGACACCAAGGAAGTGAATTTGCTCTCCGAGCTTTAATTGATCAAGGTTCCGAAGTTTCCTTTCTAACTGAGGAATTCCAGAAACTTATTGGATTACCGACTCAAAACACTCAAGCCCGGATCTGTGGTATGGGCTCCACAGAAACTGCTTGGTCTTCAAAACTCTGTTCTTTCACCCTTTGTTCAAACAACGTGAAGGAATTCCAAATTCATGCTCAAGCCTTAGTCCTGAAGACCATTACATGCAATTTGCCGGCGGTTTCCATGGATATTAACCAAAATAAATTTAAATGTGATCTTCCATTAGCCGACCCATTCTTTTATCAAAGTTCGCGAATAGATATGCTCATTGGAGCTGATCTATATCCACACATAATTTTGGATGGTGTAAGGGCGAATGTTTTGAGTACTATTATGGCTCAAAACACAGTATTTGGTTGGGTTCTGTTAGGACCTTACGAAAATGTTCCTGTCGTTTCAACTTTTCATACTTTCATGAAACCTATTGATGAATTCTCAATCAATAAGGCGATTGAAAGGTTTTGGAAGCTTGAGGAACTACCCTCATCATCCTTGCCAACATCATCTGAACAATTTTGTGAAAACTTATACTGTGACACGACATATAGAGATCCATCAACAGGCCGATATGTTGTAAAGTTACCTTTCAAAAAATCTATCGAAGAATCCGAATTGGGTAATTCACGCTATATTGCAATGCAACAATTCCTTCGCAATGAAAAGTCTCTACTTGCTAAACCTGCTGTCAATAAAGAATATCAAACAGTGCTCTCGGAATATCTAACGTTGGGTCATATGTCGCCTACTCCTCCTTATGAACTGTGTGATGAGAACCGTGAACAATCATATTATCTCCCACACCATGCGGTCCTGAAACCCCAAAGTACTACCACTAAACTAAGAGTAGTTTTTAACGCATCCAAATCATCTTCTAACGGTAAAAGTTTGAATGATCTGCTACACTCAGGTCCCATTCTTCAAAGTGACATAACTTTCCTCATGCTGAATTGGCGTTTTTATAAATACGTGTTTAATGGCGACATCGAGAAGATGTATCGTCAGATAAGAGTCCATCCCGATCACGCACAATTCCAAAGAATTTTGTTCCGCCCTAAATCAAGTGAGAAAATAGTTGATTATCAGCTCAACACGGTAACGTTTGGAGTCAACTGCGCTCCCTACTTAGCTATACGCACGTTACATCAATTGGCTTCAGATGTTGAAACAATTTATCCCCTTGCTTCCAGAATTCTGAAGAATGAATTTTACGTTGATGATGTTCTTTCTGGGGCGCATGATATAGTGTCGGCGCGAAGAGGCCAGACTGAACTCATAAATGCTCTTCACTCTGCTGGATTCAATCTTAGAAAATGGACAGCTAATCATCCCGATCTTCTCAATCATATTCCAAAAGATCATCTCCTGAATAAAGATTTTTTAAAAATAGAAGATGATAGTTCCACCAAAATGCTTGGAGTTCAATGGAATGCTTCTTACGACACTTTTTCATTTTCGATTGATCCTGAAAATCTGTCTACACTTTCAATTACAAAACGCTCAGTTTTATCAACTATTGCTAAGTTATATGATCCCGTGGGTTGGCTTGCCCCTATCATTATAACAGCAAAAATGCTAATGCAGCAAATTTGGCTAGATAAAACTGGATGGGATGACCGTCTTACGTCTTCTTCTGAACAAAAGTGGAAATGCTTTTTGGAAGATTTTGCTGATATCCAAAAAATAACAATTCCGCGTTGGATTGAGTTTGCTCCTTGGCATTCTTTGCAGCTACATGGGTTTTCTGATGCCTCAGAAAAGGCTTATGCGGCTGCAATTTATGTCCGAGTGCATAATAATTCTTTAAAGACATCTTCACATTTGTTATGGGCAAAATCAAAGGTTGCACCTGTCAATACTATCTCTCTCCCTCGGTTGGAACTTCAAGGCGCAGTTCTTTTGTCACGAATGGTCAAATTACTGCTCAATCAATTTGCTTTCCTAACTGAAGTCTCCATTAGATTGTGGACAGATTCAACTATTGTGTTAGCCTGGCTGAACAAACCGCCAAGCAGTTGGAAGACATATGTAGCCAACAGGACCTCAGAAATCCTATCAAATGTTCCTGATCTTAAATGGAGCCATGTTTCTTCTCCAGAAAATCCTGCCGATTTAGCCACACGCGGTGTTTCTCCGCAAGAGTTAAAATCGAGCAAATTATGGTGGCATGGACCATTTTGGTTAAAAGAGGTCGAAACAAATTGGCCTTCTATTGAAATAGTTGATCCTCCTGATGAATCTACTCTTGAATATAGAAATATTCAAAGCCATACAAACGTTACCTTCAAAGGTGAGAATTTCGAAAGCGAATTTTTGTCTCGCTTTTCGTCGTGGCCTAAAGCTCTTCGCGTGATGAGTTATATATTTCGTTTCTGCAACTCTGCTCGGAAAAGCTCAACTCGGGCTAATTATAAATCACACCTGCTACTTAATGAAGAAATCAAATCTACCAAATTCCAAATTATCCGTCTTACTCAAAAGCAACATTTTTTCGAAGAATATGCAGCTCTTCTTCAAGGAGCCAGGTTAAAGTCTAAGAGCAATCTTCTTTCATTGAATCCTTGTTTGGATTCTAATCAAATTATGCGTTCCCATGGTAGGCTTACGGCGTCCACATTATCTTATAACGAAAGATTTCCAATACTTCTTCCATACAATTCCTATTTGTCTACACTCTTAATTGCGTACATTCATCAAATATCCCTACATGCGGAGATCCAATTAATGATTCGTCTTGTTCGTTCCGAATATTGGATACCCAAACTAAAAAATTTAGTTAAATATCATATTCGCAAATGTAAACCTTGTACTCTTTACAAAAAATCGGTTCAATCTCAAATAATGGGCTCTTTGCCTGCTGAAAGAACAACGTTAAGTTTGCCTTTTACGAATACCGGAATAGACTTTGCTGGCCCTTTTACAATCCGGAATTATTATGGTAGAAGTTGTCGTCTTGAAAAAGGTTATGTGTGCCTTTTTGTATGTTTTGCCACAAAGGCAATACATTTAGAGGCAGTAAGTGATCTGTCTACTCCCGCCTTTCTAGCAGCCTTCATCCGTTTTGTGTCTCGTAGAGGACTTCCTGACAAAGTGTATTCCGATAATGGCACAAACTTCGTCGGTGCCTCTAAAGTGTTGTTTTCCGACTTTCAAAAGGCGATTCATAGTTATCCAAAGGATTCATTACCCAATTTTTCTCAGATAACCTGGAAATTCATTCCGCCCGGCTCCCCACACATGGGTGGTTTGTGGGAAGCGGGAGTAAAAAGCTTTAAAATTCATTTCAAGAAAATTGCCGCTTATTCCAAATATACGTTCGAAGAATTTGCAACGTTATTAGCCCGTATAGAGTCGTGTCTGAACTCTCGGCCCTTAACGCGAATGTCAGACAATCCTGACGATCTACTTCCTTTGACTCCGGGTCATTTCCTAAGAGGGGGTCCCCTGCTCAGTCCTCCAGAACCATGCGAAGCACAAAAGGACATAAGTTCCATACGAAGATGGAACACTCTTAAAGCTATACATCATCAGTTTAGCATACGATGGAAAGAGGAATATTTAAAAGAGCTTAACAAACGATATAAATGGAAGTATCCCGAACGGGATATGGAGGTTGGAGATCTTGTAGTGTTACGAGATGAACAACTTCCACCGAATGAGTGGCGGCTCGGTAGGGTCTTGAAGGTTCATCGCGGTCCTGACCATAGAGTCCGTGTTGTTGATGTCAAAACCCAAAGGGGCGTAGTGACTCGTTCTGTCGTCAAACTGTGTATCTTACCCTCGGACTAATCATCGAACCAAACCAAATCTTATATTCCTCTGCAAACACATATGTATAACTCTTAAATTTGTTTCAACATAAAAATGCACTAAAATCTATTAATATAAAACCTTCTCTTTGTTCTAGCTTGTAGCTTTAATTTAAGTAAAACAAATTTTTGTACTCATATTCATTAAATCGCATCTAAATTGAACTTATATCTTTGCGTATTTGGATTATTATTTTGAATTGAAAAGGAGAATTGTAGTAACTTATAACATTATATGAACTTATCCAAAATTAAGTTATTTTTGTTGCATGCGAGAATGCAAGGCGGCCGGAATGTTGAAATCATAAAACCCATAATTAAATCAATCATCTATACTTAGAGTCAAAACGCACTCTCATTGCATTACACACAAAACGCACCCAACTGCTGTTAATCGAACGCACCCTAATTTCTTATTTCTCAGTTGGCAGACGTGGGTTTTTACTTCAATGTTTCAACCGCTCTTTTTTCTTGCTTTCTCGCTTGCTCTAGATTGTTCTTGATGCATTAAAATTTTTCATTCGCTTTTGTGCCAGCATCAAATCAACATCCTAAAAGACTTAAAACCTAGTAAAAAATCGAAATAAAACTTACAATCTATTAAAGTCAAACTAAAACCTATAAACTATTGTTCTTAAATCTAAAGGAAAAATAAAACCAACAAAACAAACATTTCTGACTACGGTGTTCTTCTTTTCTTATCGACAAAAATCATCGTGTGCGCGTGGTCAAAATTTTTTTGTGCTTTTTTTGTCTGCACAGTCAGCCACCATGAATTAAACCCAGTTATAAATTTTAAGACCCGACCTATTCCTTGATATAAGAAAACATAATTAATTTCTCTCAAGCTGAAATGTTAAGAGTAATTAAGAAAAAACAGTACACCATAAATTTACGCCCCTTAATTAAAAAAATAGTCTGAATCCGCCCGTCCCATCAAATGTAAAGAAGCAGGTTGTGAATAGTCACAACCAAACATATAAAACCTCCAAAAGAATAAAAACAATGTTTTTCAAGGTTATTCCCTTACCATTTCTACCAACACACCCCCACTCCCACTCCATCGTCTTTCGCTATTCCGAAGAAAGAAAAAAAAAGAACAACCAACAACCGTCAAATGAAAACCACATTATAGCCGCACTAAAACTAAATTAATTAAACCCAAGTTATGTGGTAAAGGAGCAACAAAAGCCGCTGTAAAACTATCTGCCGCATTCTACGACAGCCAGTTTACAAGTTGAACGTCAATAATATGTATTCCAACCCGTTCTTTCTCTCTCTCTCTCGCTTTCTTTACCATTTTGTCTCTTAGTAGTCGTTTTCCAAATGTTTGGAGGTAGCCGGCACGAAAGACGACTTGATGAGTTTTACGACAACAAATTCGTCGTCGAAATGATGATCGAGGAGGACAAGGACGATGATAGAAGAGTGAAAGAAGGATGAAGAATTGTGTATAGAAAACCGTACTCAGGGGAGCGACATTCTGCCTCACTTCTGTTGCTGTTCCATCCTTTATGAGCTTCATTATGAACTGGCTGGGTGGCTGTCGCCTTGTTGTGGGATGGTATTTGTCTTTGCTTTCTGATGTCCTTGATGCAGTAGCAACTACTCTCGTACTATTGTGGGATAGCGAGGCATAGAGAGATCTTAGGGGCCGTCCATAAACTACGTCACGCTGAATTTAGCTGTTTTGACCCCCTCCCTCCCCCGGTGTCACGCTTTGTCACACTTGCTGTAACCCCCCTAAAATATTACGTCACAAAACAAAGACCCCCCCCCCTTAAACGAAAAAAAAAAATTCATTGATAGAACACAAAGTTCCAAACATAAAATATGTTTTATATTTTTTGTTTTACTTCCATTTTTTTTAATAAATAAAGTGGCAATAAACTTAGGTTCTTTATTCTAACTTTGGCGAACGTCACGTTGACGAAGACCCCCCCTCCCCCCTTGTCACATCTTGTCACGCTCAGCGTGACCCCTCCCTCCCACCTAAGTGCGAACGTATTTTATGGACGGCCCCTTATCGTAAATAATAAATGGCCTACATCCCGCCGTACTGCCACCTACCGGTAGGAAAGCATAAGCCTGGAAGCATCAGATTTGTCTTTTGCTTTTAAGCATCGTGTCGCATCAAAATTCAAATTGCATCACATAGAAATTTTTTAATCAGGAGCGGATTTCATGATTTCTGTCCAAGGCGACTTATTTGAGGGGGCGATTTTTTTCTTAAGCATTGAAAACACTAGAGTAATGAAAACATTTAAAATTGTTAGAGACGCCCCTGTCCTCACAAGCAAATTTCATTCTTCTTCTTCTTGCACAATCAGCGTGTTGTCATTGTCACTGGAGCTGTCGTGCTCTCAAAATGAAGAACAACGACGATTTCAAGAAATAACCAACCACTCGTGCAGCCAGTTGGAAAATTGTAAAATTTTAGACTAACACAGTTCTGCATCCGACAGACCCGCACACGCACATAAATTGTATCCAATCTCAGGAGTAGTCATTTCCTGAAGGAAGAATAGATTCATCGTCACCCGTTTTCGTCATATCGTCCCGGACAAACGTCCCGAACAGGAACAGGGCAATTTCATCATCATCATCCTCATCATCATCGTCTTCGTTGTCGTATCCTTGAAGTTGTTAAATCAGCCCAATACCCATTTGGTGAAGCGCATAAAACAATAATTCCAAACCGGAGGACAAAATATTCTATCCCTGTGTATGCATTTTCCAAGAAGAAAGCAGGACAGCAATTTTACAATTTCCAGCATTATCCTGCAGCAAGCTCCAGCGAACACCTATTGTTCATGGCATATTCGGTATTCCGGTATTTCGGGCTAGAATCCATTCGAAGGACCCCATCTGTGACTTTAAATGCTACTCTCCCACTCTCTCACGTCTTTCTGGAGAAGAATGCAATTCATTTTATTCGAATAAGGAATAAGTTAACTAATAGTTAATGGTCGAAGGAAGTTTCTCGTAAATGCCAAAACGCAGTCATTTACCATTCCACCCGCTGGCCGTTCGAATATGCTTGGCTGCGTATGTGTGTGAAATTTTGTTTCAAATGCAGCCAAGCTAAACCGAGCAACTTTTTAAGCGGGTTTGTTGGAGGGGGAGGGAACAATATGCAGCTGAGGATTCTCTAGACAGAAATGAAAAACGAACGAAGACGGATGCTTTTTAATTTGCTAAATATTCTATTCGGTTTAAGTATTCGAAAGTTTTGCAACGCTTCGTCTCCGTCCGTCGTCGTCCTTGCGGCACTGACTTTGAATTGTTTTTGTGGCGAAACGATCCAAAGCGATATGGCATAGTTGCAAAGAGCAACTTTGTGCGAAGGCAGGATTTGCTTTGTTTAAACAGCGGATATATACATACACTCGTACACCAACCTGAGAAGGAGTAGAGAGAAGAGTGTGAGTGTGTTGGGGTGTTTTTGTTTTTGTTTTTGTTGGTGTGCGGCTTTGGTGGTTTATTCTTCTCTCGCCAGCATAACAAGCCCCCGGGCTTAGCTAAGAAACAACTAAGCAAAGTGTCAAAAACAATAATTGCAGCTTAGGAACGTTCCACGGCTAAATTATATTTTAACGAGGCACATACGAGTGGGTACTCTATACTCTTGTGCTTGTTTGTTTTTATGGAATTATTCGTGTGAATCTGTGGCTTAGATAATAAAGTTCATGTTTTTGATGTGCGTTAAGGGGCTTTTAATTGAATGCATCCTGTTATAAGAGTAAGAAAAATAACAAAACAAATTACTACTTTGGATGAAATTGGTTTACAAGCTAATTAAATAGCTCTTTTTCTGTGTGACGAGAGATCGATTGTGACATATGGACTCTGTGGCACGGAGTGACATCCCTGCCTTAACCAGAAGTCATCTACATACATGTCTTTGAATTAAATACAGACAGTCAGTTGTTTGGAGTTCGAGTCCGTGACAGTAGTCCACAAGTCCGAAGAGCTTTTATACCTGTTACAGGACCTACTATGATTGTTTTCTCCTTTTGAAGAAGTTTTGAATTAGTGATGAACTAATGATAATCGTCATTCGAGCTTTTTCATTCGAATTCCCGTAATTGTCATTCGAATTCTCGTCATCGTAATTCGAGTTCTTTTCGTTCGGGTTCTTGTCATTGTCACTCGAATTCTTTTCATTCGAATTAACGTAATTGTCATTCGAAATCTTTTCATACGAATTCCCGTCATCATTGTTCGAGTTCTTTCCATTCGAATTTCTGAAATCGTCATTTAAGTTCTTATCATTCGAGTTCTCTCCATCGTCATTCGAATTCCCGTAATCGTCTTTCGAGTTTTTCCATTCGAATTTCCGTAATCGTCATTTGAGTTCTTTTCATTCGAATTCCCGAAATCGTCATTCGAGTTCTCTTCATCGTCACTCGATATCTTTTGATTCGAATTCCCGCAATCGTCATTCGAGTTTTTTTCACTCGAGTTCTCGTCACCGTCATTCGAAATCTCTTTATTCGACTTTCTGTCGTCATCATTCGAAATCTTTTGATTCGAATTCCCGTAATCGTTATTCGAGTTCTTTTCATTCGAATTCCCGGTATCGTCATAAGAGCTCTCGTCATCGTCATTCGAAATCTTTTCATTCGAAATCCCGCAATCGTCATTCCAGTTTCTTCATTTGAGTTCTCGTCACCGTCATTCAAAATCTCTTCATTCGACTTTCCGTCGTCATCATTCGAAATCTTTTGATTCGAATTCCCGAAATCGTCATTCGAGTTCTCGTTATCGTCACTCGAATTCTTTTTATTCCATTTCCCGTAATCGTCATTCGAATTCTCATCATTGTCATTCGATTTCCCGTAATCGTGTTCGAGTTCTCGTCACCGTCATTCAAGTTCTTTTCATTCGGATTCGCGAAATCAACATTCGAGTTCTCGTCATCGTCATTCGAGTTGCTGTAATTTTCATTTGAATTTTCGTCATCGTCATTCGAGTTCTTTTTATTCGAATTCCTGTAATCGTCACTCGAAATATTTTCATTAGAGTTCTCGTAATCGGTCATTCGAGTTCTTTTCGTTCGAGTTCCCGTAATTGTCATTCGTGTACTTTTCATTCGAGTTATCGTCATCGTCTTTCGAGTCCTTTTCATTCTAATTTTAGTAATTTGAGTTCTCTTCATTCGAATTCTCGTCATCTCGAGCGATCTCGAATAAACCATCGATTAAACCATTCGAATGCGTCCATCACTACTTTGAATGTGGCTACGTGACGCAAAATGCCAAAAGCCAAAATATAAGTTACCCAAAAATTCCGTCAAAGTACGAGTAAATTCACAATTCCAATTCAAATGACTTCCATTACTTAAACGTCAAATTGCCATAAACCCAACCAATTGGCAAAAATCTATTTCGGAAACAACTGCCAACAACTAGGCTAGTGGCTATAAACAATCTCCAAATTGGACATTCTCTTGAACAACTTTCTTCACAAAAACTACCACTTTTCTACCAAACAAAAGGGTTATGAATATTTTAACCGACCATTACCCTCAACCTCCTTGAGCAAAAACAGCAAAGGATTCATCTTTTCTTGACACCGCAAGTCCACTAAGAAAAGTTTTTTTCGTTGACATCGATTTTTTTTTGCGGTAGCGGTGGCGGTTGCCATCGTCAATATGCCACAGGTGGTGGAGAATTGGAGGATAATAATTTTTTCGGTAGTAACTAATCCCACCAGCCTGAAACAGCTTGACGACACTTTGTGATACTTGTCAGGACTTTTGATGTCATTCGGGTATATTGCCCTACGACGACGACGACGAGGGCTCCGTCAAGTGTCAGAGTGTTTATGAATCGTCGTCATCATCATCATCGTTGTCGCCGTTGTCGTCGTCGTAGTCTTCGTTGGTTATTTGTGTTATTATTACCTTTTTTTTGTAAGGCGATTGAGTGTGGGAATTTTCTTTCGGGGTTGTTGTTTTGTTTGTTTTTCTTTATGCTCTGCTCAGGCCCAGAATTTAGGTCAGAGCACTCAATGAGGCAGTGACCTCCTCCCAGATGATGATGATGATGATGATGATGATGATAGTTTCTTACTGTACGGAATGTGGGTATGATTGTGCTGTGTGTTCGCAACAAAAAGCGAACAACAATGGAGAAAGCAGCACCACTTCACTTTCTATATGGATATGATGTAGGACGATGAAACTTTGCTCATATATCTCGTACATTAAGTAAGCTTTGAGATTAAAAGGAGATGGTGGTGTGGGGTTAAAACATCTCCGTAGAACAGATGCGAAAATGAAAACAGAAACAAACGCAAAATTATTCTCCAAAGGAATAAATGACAAGAGTTGGAAAGGAAAAAGTTTTCTGTTCTGGTTTCCTTTTTTTGTCTTCTGAAAACCAATTCAGTTGGAAAAACTAGAATACCAACATTGTTGGATCTTTTACTACTTTCGAGGTGGAGAAAAGAAGGAGAGGGGCATAATTTAACGAAGACGTAGTGGAAGAAGTTATTTGCTTAGTTCGTCAGTTCAATTTAAAGTCAAAGATTTAAAGCAACTTACTATCAATATTTGTGGTTTCGCTGTTTCAATCGATTGCTGCGCATTTGTTTTAGAAGAGCCTTAAAACAATAATAAAATACTAGTTGACCCAGCTCTCAAAATTCGAATCAGTTAATTCTACATTCTTCTTCATGGGTGTTTACATTCAATTACGGTTATTGTGAACACTAATGTCAACCCACCTTAATTCTTAATGACATTTCCGACATTTGTACGCGAACACAACCCACATATGACAGCTGTTTGACACAACTGTGATTTGACGTTTCCAACTTTTTTTGATTTCATAACATTACTTGAAGAATTACCCTGCTTCCGTTTGGCAAAACAACTGGGTTCAAAACTCCTCACTCGAAAGACAAAGAGTCTGCTATGCAAAAGTCCTACTCTACGGCGCTGAGTGTTGGACGATATGTAAAAAAGCGGAATTGACACTTGGCACTTTCGAAAGAACAATTCTTCGACATATTTTCGGTTCCGTATGCGAAGATGGCGAATGGAGAAAAAGGTTCAACTGCGAATTGTACAAGCTGTACCAAGATGTGGATGTAGTCCAGAAAGCCAAGAACTTACTTACTTACTTATCCGGCTCACAATCCATGAAGGGTCTCAGTCTGAGATACTGCAGTCTTCCATCGTGAACGATCCCTCGCATGCACTCTCCAGTCACCAAGCGCTCTGGCATCCGCAGTCACTTGGTCTTTATACCGTAGGTTCGGTCTTCCTTGTCGTCTTGAACCTGGGCGCTGGGATGAGAAGACTTTCTTGGCTGGAGCGTTGTCGTCCATTCCCTCGATGTGGCCGAGCCAATGTAGTCGTCTGGTACAGCTCATACAGTTCCCGGTTGTATCTTCTTCTCCATTCGCCATCGTCGCATACGGGACCAAAAATCCGTCGAAGAATTTTTTTTTCGAAAGTGCCCAGTATCAATTCCCCTTTTTAACTTATCGTCCAGCACTCGGCGCCGCCGTAGAGTAGGACTTTTGCATAGCAGACTCTTTGTCTTTCGAGTGAGGAGTTTTGAACCCAGTTGTTTTGCCAAACCGAAGCAGCAGCGGTTCGCTAGGGTAATTCTTCTTCGGATCTCCACTAAGGTGTCGCTCGTTTGATGTTTGTTCCAAGGTAGGTGAACTCCTTAACCACCTCGAAATTGCTGCTACCAACAGTGACGTTTTGTCTTAGGCGGTGGGCAGATGTTGCTTTGTTTGTTGATAACATGTACTTTGTTTTGTCCTCATTCACTTCAAGACCTACGAGTTTCGCCTGTTTTTCGATCGCTGTGAAGGCCTCAAGCACAGCTTTCTTGGACTGTCGTCCGCATAGCCTTGGAGCTGGGTTGAGTTGTTGAAGATAGTGTTTTCCGTGCTCACACCTGCCCTGCGCACTATCTGCTCCAGGACTATGTTGAAGAAATCACATGACAACGCATCTCCTTGTCTAAACCCTGCGCATGATTGATACAACTCGAATGAGCTGTTACTCATTTGCACACTGCACTGCGTATTGTTTAGCGTCATGCGACACAGCTGGATCAGTTTGTTCGGGATCCCGAATTCAGACATCGCCATCATAAGCTCTTGGCGGTGGATGCTATCATAAGCAGCTTTGAAGTCGATGAAAAGATGGTGGGTTTCGACTTGAAATTCGTTGGTCTTTTCCAGGATCTGCCTCCGTGTGAATATTTGGTCTATCGTTGTTCTGCCTGGCCTAAAGCCACACTGGTACGTGCCGATTATTGTATTGCAGAAAGGTTTAAGACGCTCACACAGTACGTTGGATAGGATTTTGTATGCAACATTAAGCAGGGACATGCCACGGTAGTTTTTGCATAACATCGGATCAACTTTTTTGTAGATGGGGCATATGGAGCTTATCGACCAATCAGTGGGCATGCATTCTTCCTCCCACACTTTGGTGATGACCTGGTGCATGCGGTTCATCAAAACACCTCCTCCATGTTTAAAGAGTTCCGCGGGTATGCCATCCGACCCGGCGGACTTGTTATTCTTTAGCTTTTGGATGGCTCTTTCTACCTCTTCTCTGCTGGGGGCTGGGACTGGGTCTTCATTGACTGGTCTTGCTTCTCTTTCGTCATTATCTTGCTCGACATTTTGCGCATTTAGCAGCTGTTGGAAGTGCTGCTTGAAAACATCTACAATTCCCTGTGCTTCGGTGACTAGGTTTCCTTCACTGTTTCGAAGAGCTTGTGTCCCGGTTCTGAAACCAGAAGCTAATTGCTTCGACCTTTTAAAGAAACGTCGGTTTTGTTCTTGGCCCGAGACTCCTCTAGATCTTTGAGCTGAGAAACTGCGGATGCTCTTGTCTTCCTTCGCCGGGTCTTTTTCTCATTTCTCCTTTTCGTGCGGTACTCTTCCCTTGCTGCTCTTGTTTTCCGTTGCAGCATCTGCACACGTGCATTTTCCGTCTCTCCCTTCAATATCACGCACTTATCATCATACCACGGGTTCTTTTTCGGGGGTGGCTGGTAACCTATGGTGGTCTCAGCTACATTTTTAATTATTTCACGATATTGGCTCCACAATGTGTTGACGTCTATAGTATTTGGGAGGACGTGGCGGAAAGTCGCTCGCTCAGACGCTCACTGTAGTCTCTGGCATTCTCCAATGTGCTAAGGCAACCGATGTTGAACTTCTTTCTTTGGGCGGCACGTGTTCTTTTGTCGTTTGATATTCGAGCTCTAAGCTTAGCCACTACCAGAAAGTGGTCAGAGTCGACATTTGCTCCTCGGAAAGTGCGCACGTCCAGGATGTTGGATGCGTGCTTGCGCCGATTAGCACATGGTCGATTTGGTTGGTGGTTCGACCATCCGCAGATCGCCAGGTTGCTGTGTAGATCTTCCGTCTTGGAAACCTAGTGCTACTTATCACCGTATTACGAGCTGCAGCAAAGTCGATTAGTCGGAAGCCGTTATCTGTTGTATCTTCGTGGAGGCTGTGCTTTCCAACTAATCCGCCAAAGATGTCTTCCTTCCCGATTTTTGCATTGAAGTCTCCGAGTACGATTTTGACGTCGTACTCTGGACGGGCTCCGTAGGCTCTATCCAGGGTCGTAGAAATCCTCCTTGCTAGACTCCTCAGCATCATCGGTAGGGGCGTGTGCATATATTATACTGATGTTTTGTAATGTGGCCTTGATGCGGATCACAGCCAGGCGATCACTTATTGGCTTGAAATCCATGTTTTTCGATCTAAGCCGATTTCCCACGACGAATCCGCAACCAAATATATGCAATCTTTGATGACAGCTATAATAAATGTCGCAATTCTTTCTCTTCATTGTCCCTGATCCTATCCATCGTATTTCCTGGATCGCAGTAATATCTGCCTCATACTGCGAGAGGACAGATTCAAGTTTCTGAGTTGCACCTGGAGTGTAGAGGGTTCTTACATTCCAGGTACAAACTCTCAATGCGAAGTCCGTTGTCGTTCCGGGTCTGGTTACCATAAGAGGGGGTTCATTATCCGAGGCTAGTATCTCTCTCATAACTTTCAAGTTTTTCACTGTGGAGGGGTTGTTAGCCCCTCGCACTAACCATCAAATTTGTTGGGCCGTTGATAAGGTGCTTTTTTTCCCGATTTGCACCCGCGCTTACAAGTTTCGTAAGTCATATCTAGAGATATAACCAGTATCCGGTGGTTACCACGAGGAGGTAAAGTAAGCACTTGGTGTGTAGGAAAAGTTACAGCATTAGCCCCCAGATCCTACAACACCCAACCACCTAGCCAAGAAAAGACGGCTATATTGTCTCGGCCACATCGAGCGAGTGGACGACAACGCTCCAGCCAAGGAAGTCTTCTCATCGCAGAGCCAAGTTCGAGACGACAAGCAAGACCAAACCTACGGTACTAGGACCAAGTGACTACGAAAGCCAGAGCGCTTGGTTTCGGTGACTGAAGAGTGCATGCGAGAGACCGTTCCCGATGGCAGAGATCTTCAGAAATAACATTAACATCAATACAAAAATAACAATAAAATCTAGACAAAAAAAAAACTGTGCTTAAAGGCTGAGGTACCAATTTTTCTACTTACAGTAAGGGGAATGTAACCGATAACCCCTTAGACTCAATACTCCCAATCACCACTTAAGCAAAAAAAAAAAAACCGCAACACCTTCCAATTACCTAATCTGAAGAGCCAGATCCTTCTCATTCAGAAGAAATCTTTTCGCGATTTTTCAAATAAATTGTAATGGTGATTACAACATTTCAAAGGTCAGATGACAGATACCTTCTTCATCGGCATTTAACGTGTCACAGCAGATTTAAAATTTAATTTATTTCTTTTGTTTTGGAAACTTCCAATTAAAACAGTAAAACCAAAATAAACCCTCGTCTGTTTTCCGAATGAGTTGTTTTTAGATCTCAGGTTGTCCCTTGAAACCTCGAAAGACATTTTCAGGACCTTAAGTAGCACAGGAAAAATTTGAGACAGTTTCTAAGCACGGATAATTTAGGGTTTTAAAATGCAGACGTTCTGTGTGTCACTGTTTCCCCAGACGATAGAAAGGGACTTTTCAAAGTTGACTCTACTTAACTGGTCACAATGGATTTTCTTGTAACATACAAAAAACCTCAACTTAACCAAACATCGTTGTTTGCTTACGACATGGTCTTGGTAGCTCAATTCAGCTTTGAATAGGAACCATAACAAGATTTAACTATGGGGTCTTTAGATCCGGAAAAAAATAATCCTGATATGCCTTTTCATCTGCAAACATTCCTGTTCTGAAAAAACAATCTCAAGTGAGTCTAAATCGATCCACCGTAGTCTGATTTCTGCATTCAAAAATCCCTCATTTACGAACCCAATTAAATCAAAGCTCCAGAAGAAAAAAAAATAACAGCATTTCCGATTTCAATTGAAAAGTCTTGACACAATTATTACTTCCATCCTCCCGCCTCTCCTCAACTACTTGTTGATTCAGAAAAAGCAAAAATAATGATCCAACCAGGCATCTTGGGGCATGAATCCTTTGCATTCATTTCGCAATGATTTCTTTTTTTCTGTAAGCAAAATGTAAAATTGTTGGTTTTAAATATGTTAAACATCTGTTCATCATAAATAGACGCTCGAAGGCATCCTCAGATGTGCCTATGAGATTCGTTACTCCGCATTTGCCGCATTATGCTGTGCCGTAAGCTTCAGAATCGAATCGAATCATCATCGGCAACATCGCATCTGTTTCAGATTGTGAGGCAGACATCTGTGTTTTTATTTATTTTAAATCCTTGTCGACTCTTCCCAATACAATGATTAAAATGTTAAAAATGCAAATAATATTTCTGCTTAACCGTAGTCTTCTTCGAGTTCCTCTCTCCCTCTCTCTCCACACGCCTGAAGGAATGAATGAATTCTTAAATGAAATCATGTCTCGTTGGATATTTTGGTCTGGGGATGGTATGTGATGATGAGGTAGGGGAACTTAAGTGTGCGTTAGACATTCTACCAAGTCGAAGAATAATATTTTCCTTAGCTCGGCATCTTGGAATTGCTTGGAGTTAACCATTGCAGGTCCTTCTTGTTGTTCTTCGTTTTTCCCCCAATCGATGTGGTTGCAGGAGGGATGCCAGCGACTATCTCATCCAACTTGAAATCATGTAAGCACGAAAATGCAACAATTTCTATAGCTCTTCGATGCAATGTTGCAGAATTTTTCGTTCGTCCTTTTATTTGTACTTATCTTGAAAAATAACTATTGTGGGTGTGTGCGCTGTGTTTGGTGTTGCATGCTGTTGGATTCGAACCGTCCGCCGGGCGCCATTCAAGATGGTTTCGACTGGGAATTGCATTTAATGCTGCCATGAGGAGTAAATTAAAAAGAGTGGTCGTTTTTGTGGGGTGGTTTAGAAGAGTTGTTGTGCTTGCCGCACATCTATCACTAGGTTTGTTTCGTGCTCTAGTCAGGGCAAAAAGTAACTTAAGTATTCAGATTTTTTTTTTCTTTTCTTCTTGAAGTTTGTGTGAACTTTTTTTGAGGTTACGGACTTCGAAAGGTGATTCAAGGTCTTGTGCAACGATAGAAAAATGGTTTGTTGCAATTTCGATGGAATAAGTGATCGGAAATTGAACGTTCTTGTGGTTTTTTGCTTTTTTTTTTGTCTAGAAAATGATTTATGGTAGTCTTGGAAAAGTTGGAGAGCTTGAAACTTTGGACGTTTTTGATTGGCAAGTAATTAAAAGTAAAGCAATCAAGTAAAGGGCACCAAGACCGCCAGCAATCTGTCTTCAATTTGCACCACTTGAGCTTTCGCCTTTCCTTAATCCGATGAAGAAGGCCGAAAAGATTGATACTTTCATTTTTAGAAGTGCCATTAACTAGTTGTAAAGGCTTTCTTGTTTTCGTGCACTCGGGCGTATGTGTAACATTTTTTTCATATTTTCGTTTTTCTCTTGAAATACTTTTACATCTTGTATTTGTACTTGTTCAAGAGAACACACGTTTTCGTGATTGAAAAAAAGAACCTTGAAAATACATCAACAAAACCCGAACTCAAGTTCAAGCCCTCAGGGATAAAGCATTTTCACCGGAAAAATCTACACAATGAAATTAAATAAAAATTTGTACCAAAAATTGTAAAGGTTCTTTTTTGAATTGAAATCAACAAAAAAACAATCAAATTTTCCGCCAACCTGAACTCGAACCCGCACAAAATTCTTTCTCTTAAGATTTTTTCTTAAAACAAAGCAAAAAAAAAAAAGAATTCAAAAAATTCTTACAAACCAATGACCAGAAAATTTAATTTTCCCATACCTTTGCTCTGGGGGGAAACTTACCTTTTTTCCAGTTCGGAGCCTAATTCAAGTTTAAAAATAAAGAACGAAAACATCAACAAGTATCATTGTCCTTTTTTCCGTCTTCTGCTGCGCCATAAGCACAACGTGCGCCCCCTTTGACATTTCAACAAGCCAGCGCCCGAGTGGCTTATCAAAATCATAAGAAAATTAAACAATTATGCAGAAATTCGTTCGCATGCCAGCTGAACATTCCATTTACACAATAAAAACATACACACCGACACAACCATAAACATAACCTGGTTTTCGTGTTTTCATCGTCGTCGTTGTCGGTTGTGTCCTCGATTTTGTCGGTTATGGTCGTGTCGCGAGGATTTTTTCTTTTTACGTTATTTTCCACTTGAATTCGCTTTGACTGAAATTGGCCTGCCTCCCCTGTCCCTCACCTTTGAAATTCTTCGTTTTAATTCTTGAATTTCTATTGCTACCGCCGCCGGAGCGCCGCCGTGCGTCCTGAACGAATTAATGAACGAACAACCGCAATACCCTTGTCGTCGTCGTGGTCTGGAAAATCTATGGAATTTATGAAACGACTTGTGAAAAACTTGCGTGCGAGGCGAAACTCCCAATCGTCTGTGAAAAATATGGTTCTCGTTGTTTGTGCTGGTGTACCTCAAGAGGTAATTGCAGTAAGTGAAAAGCCATGTAACGGCCTGAAAAATGAAACTATGCCAGGACTGTTGTTTCTCTTCTCAACCTCTCTCCTCTAGCTGACGATAAACAAAACAACAATTCAGCATTGTTCATTTAATACACATAAACATGCACACTGATTAAGAACCAACGACAAGGACGACGACAACTCAACGACAACGTCGACGAGCCCTTAATTTAATGTCCTGATTAATCGGAGGCCCATCTCGAGCTAATTTCCATACAAATAAAGCTTAAGGGTGATGCTATAACTTCTTGCTAAGAGTAGACCTTACCTTCCTTTTTTTTTGTTGACATCATAATTTCGCGCAAAGGGTCCGTCCGGTCTTCTTGTTGCTCGAAGTTTTATGATTTATTTGACAAATTTTAGTATCACGCGAGTTTCTATTAAAATTGCTGGACAAGCTTGCGGCCGACAAAAAAATTGGCAGCAGTTTTCTTTGGGCTATTCAAAAGTCTCAAAATAATGTTGTACAGTCATGGCAGCAGGAGGGAAAGCCATAAAGTAGGACGCATTACGCTGCCGCAACAAAGAGAACTTCATGTAGCCAATTTCATTATTTAATGTGATTTCTTTTAAACAATGTCGTTTGTTAAGCAAATAATGTTATTGTTTTGAAGGCTTTTAAGACGTCGTCGCGTCGCGACGCGCTGAAAGGCTTTTCAAATAATTGAGCACATTTTAATGAACTATAAAAAAATGGTTTGGTGAATTAGGGTGAAAAGACCTTGACGTCGAAGTTTGTTTTTATGCCATCGCATGGGAAAAGGCCCAGGAATTTCATACGTTTGTACGGCCAAAAAAAAGGGAGCAAATTAAATGTAGTGCTGGAATATACATACGCCGCACAGTGGGGAAAAAGTGGAAAAAACTCATTTTTATGAAAGTAAGATTTTTTTATGTGTTGGAATCATTTCTTATAGTAATAATGTTGTAGAATCAGGATATGAAAAAATTTTTCTTCAAAAAAATATTCTAGACATGAAAAATTGTATTCAAAGTTGAAAAATAGTGAAAAATTATGTAAATATGAGTATTTCTTAAATGGTATAAAATCGGTTAAATTTCGACTTTTCAAAAAAAAAATTTTTGTAAATATATTAAAAATAAACAGATTAACAATACGAGATGCAAGTTTGGTTTAGAGATATTTATTTTATATTTTTTATTTTAAGAAAACTTATAATTTTCCGGAATTTTAGCTTCAAAAATGGTTTTAACTATTTCCTCTGTTTCCCTCTGTAGGCGGACATATATCATAAGGTAGTGTTGAATCTCAGCAATATTTTCCAAAAAAAATCTCATCCGAATACGTCCGAATTCGATTTTTAGAGCAATTCGAAGTTAAAAATGTGTGAAAAACGTGTTTTCGTGTTTTTTCTTCATTCTTTAATAACTTAGAAACTATTTATTTTATAAATACGAAAACAACATTTTTAGATTACTATTGAAATCTAAAATATGGGTACCAAATTTCATTGCAATCGGCTTAGCAGATTCGAAGAAATCGCTTGTGAAAGACGAATGAACAGGAAACGCAGTGATGTTATAAGGGTTTCGTTTACACTCTGTGTACGGAACCCTAATACATATTCGTAATTTTGCTTATTTACATCATCATTGTAATTTCTTTTATGTTTTCTGTAATCTATACATTATAACTACATTTCGATTTTTTTTTGTAAATGATAGGCCCAGCCCTTTCGGAGATGAGGAGGGGGTAAATTTGAGTGTTTTTCATTTTACTTTTTTGTTGGGTTTTCTTGAATAACTTCAAAACCATTTATCTTGAAAATATATCCTTATTCACATTATTACTGTTGTTTTTTTCAGTTTTTCTGTAATCTATACACATGAAACTATTTTCTGAAGTTTTTTTTTCGAAATTCCAAGGCCCACCTTTTTTGGTGAGTAGGAGGGGTTAAAGTTTGGTTTTTTGCATTTTCGACCTTTTTTGTTGTGTTTTCTTGAATAATTTCAAAACTATTTCTCTTAAAAATACAAAAAAGCTATGTTTGTCATTGTAGGCAATTAATGAATGATTGTACTTAATTTGAAGTCAATAGGGTTACCACCTTTTCAAAAAAAATGGTTTTAAAATTAAGAAAATGGCCCTTTTGAGGGCACCAAATATTAGGTATATTAGAGATAAAAATAAGATTTCATTAAAAAAAAAAACATAAAAAAATGCTTCTTATTTTTTTTTTAAACATTTCATTAATTTCAAAATAAATTTCAATAATTTCAAATGATATTTATCCTTATCAATTTTGGATTTAAGAAAAAACAAGTTTTGATTTTGGTTGAAAACCATTTTCTCTTCTTGTGGGCGTGGCAGGAGGTGGTAATTTCTGGACTTGATTCTCCTTGCTTCAGGCAATCTTTTCTGAAAATTTCAACAAAATCGGTTCATTGGTTTGGTTTTTACGGAGTTTTTTCCATTCTCCCATACAAGTGTCCCCACTGTGCGCCGTAGTGCACGTCTATAGTAGAATCCGTTTTTTCGAAAATGTTGCGTTCACTGACAGTCTTCTAAGGTATTCGATTACAAATTTAATCACTGCACTCGGAAAGGACTTACTTACTTAACAATCTATGACGGATCTCGGCCTAAGATGTTGCAGCCTTCCATAGGGAACGGGCCCTCGCATGCACTCTCCAGTCGCCAAAACCAAGTGCTCTAGCATCCGCAGTCACTTGGTCCTTGTACCGTTGGTTTGGTCTTCCTTGCCGACTCGAACCTGGGGCTGCGATGTGAAGACTTTCTTGGTTGTCGTCCATTCGCTTGATGTGGCTTTTGTATAGCAGACACTTTGTCTTTCGAGTGAGGAGTTTTGAACCCAGTTATTTTGCCAAGCCGAAGTAGCAGCGATTCGCTAGGGCAATTCTTCGTCGGATCTGCACTAAGGTGTCGTATGTGGGATTGATGTTTGTTCCACCGTAGGAGAACTCCTTAACTACCTCGAAAATGCTGCAACCAACAGTGACGTTTTGTCCTAGGCGGTGGACAGATGTTGTTTTGTTTGTTGATAGCATGTACTTTGTTTTGTCCTAATTCACTTCAAGACCTACGAGTTTCGCCTGTTTTTCGATCGCTGTGAAGGCCTCAAGCACAGCTCTCTTGGATCGACCGATGATGTCTATGTGGTCTGCATAGCGTAGGAGCTGGGTGGATTTGTTGAATATAGTGTTTTCCATGATTACACCTGCCTTGCGCACTATCTGCTTAAGGACCATGTTGAAGAAATCACATGACGGCGCATCACCTTGTCTAAACCCTCGGATGAGCTGTTACCCATTTGCACACTGCACTACGTCTTGTTTAGCGTCATGCGGCACAGCTGGATCAGTTTGTTCGGGATACCGAATTCAGACATCGCCATCATAAGCCCTTGGCGGTGGACGCTATCATAAGCAGCTTTGAAGTCGATGAAAAGATGGTGGGTTTCGACTTGACGTTGGTCATTTTCAGGATTTGTTGTTCTGCCTGGCCTAAAGCCACACTGGTACGTGCTGATTGTTGTGTTGCGGAACGGTTTAAGACGCTCACACAGTAGTTGGATAGGATTTTGTATGCGACCTCGGTAGTTTTTGCATGGCATAGGATCGCCTTTTTTGTAGATGGGGCATATGGAGCTTATCGTCCAGTCGGTGGGCATGTATTCTTCCTCCCACACTTTGTTGATAATCTGGTGCATGCGGTTCGTCAAAACACTTCTTCCATATTTAAAGAGTTCCGCAGGTATTCCATTCAACCCCGCGGACTTGCTATTTTTTAGCTTTTGGATGGGTCTTTCTATTTCTTCTGTGCTGGGGCTCTGACTGGGTCTTCATTGATTACTCTTGCTTCTTTTTCGTCATTAGGTCGCTAGAAATTATGCGTATTCAGCAGCTGGTTGAAGTACTGCTTGAAAAAATCTACAATTCCCTCTGCTTCGGTGACTAGGTTTCCTTCACTGTTTCGAAGAGCCTGTGTCCCGGTTCTGAAACCAGAAGCTCGTTGCTTCGACCTTTTAAAGAAACATCGGGTGTTGTTCTTGGCCCGTGACTCTTCTAGATCTTGGAGCTGAGAAACTGCGGATGCTCTGTTCTTCCTTCGCAGGGTCTTTTTCTCATTTCTCCTTTTTGTGCGGAACTCTTCTCTTGGTGCTCTTATTTTCCGTTGCAGCATCTGCAAACGTGCATTTTCCGTCTCTCTTTTCAATAACGCCCACTCATCATCATACCACGGCTCCTTTTTCGGGGGTTGCTGGTAACCTATGGTGATCTCGGCTACATTTTTAATTATTTCGCGATGTTGGAGATTCGCTCACTCAGGCGCTCAATGCAGTATCTGTCATTCTCCAGGGTGCTAGGGTAACCGATGTTGAACTTCTTTCTTTGGGCGGCACGTGTTTTTTTGTCGTTTGATATTCGAGCTCTAAACTTACCTACTACCAGAAGTGGTCAGAGTCGACATTTGCTTCTCGGAAGGTGCGCACATTCAAGATGATGGATGTGTGCCTTGCGCCGATGAGCAAATGGTCGATTTGATTGGTGGTTCGACCATCCGGAGATCGCCAGATTGCTGTGTAGATTTTTCTTCTTGGAAAGTGCTACTTATCACCGTATTAAGAGCTGCAGCAAAGTCGATTAGTCGGAAGCCGTTATCTGTTATAACTTCGTGGAGGCTGTTCTTTCCAACTAATCCGCCCAAGATGTCTTCCTTCCCAATTTTTGCATTGAAGTCTCCAAGTTTTATTTTGACGTCGTACTCTGGACAGGCTCCGTAGGTTCTATCCAGGAAGCCGTAAAAATCCTACTTGCTAGACTCCTCAGCATCATCGGTAGGAGCGTTAGCACATATTAGACTGATGTCTTGTAGTGTGGCCCTGATGCGGATTACAGCCAGGCGATCACTAATTTTCTTGAAATGCATGACTTTTGATTTTTTTTCTTCATTTTTTTCTTTTCATTGTCCCTGATCCTATCCATCGTAATTGCTGGACCGCAGTAATGTTCCTTATACGTTCTGACGTACCTGGAGTGCCAGGTACAAACTCTCAATTCATAGTCCGTTGTCATTGCGGGCCTGGTTGCCATTGGAGGGGGCTATTACCCGAGGCTCTGCCTATCTCTCTCATAACTCTAAGTTTTTTTTTTTACTGTGGAGTGGTTGTTAGCTCCTCGCACTGACCTCAAAATTTGTAGGGCCGTTGTTTAACTGCTTCAGTTTCTCCGTTTTGCACTCGCGCTGACAAGTTTCACAAGTTATGTCTAGTGATATAACCAGTACCCGCAGTTTACCACTTGGAGGTAAGGTAAGCACTTGGTGTGTAGGAAAAGATACAGCATATGCCTCCAGATCCTACAAACCCCAACCACCAGTCTTGTGAAGTATTCGATTAAAAATTTAATCACTGAAGTCGAAAAGAGAGGACTTTTAAAAAAGTGGCTTCCGGTGGTCGCTCGCTTTTATCTCTATTCAACTTTTATACATTTCCAACAGTTTCCTCCCGAATTCTGAAAAATGCTTTTAAGTCAACAAATATTCTTCAAATGTAATTCCCAGCCCGAAATGCCTACTAAATTCGATTCATTATTCGTTTAAATTAGAAAAACACACAGGTACGACCCGAAACCCTTATCAATTAGCAAGTTTATGAACCTACGCGTTCACATTTACCTTCTGCTCTTAAATTCCTCCTCCTCACTCTGTCCATCAATCTTCTAGTGAATGAATAAATAATTCCTTACGATTTGCGAGAGAAACTTCGCACTAATGCCTCCTGACATCCAAACACGACCGAACCAATCAAGGAAAAGTTCTTACAACATCGTCCCCTTGGCTCAGGAAATATCCATTAATTAAATAAGAGATTTTCATGAAGCCAACAGAAATTCTCTAAAAGGAAGTTTGAAAATTCCCTTCAATTGACAACCACCCACCCACCACGTAGCCTCAATAAACTGTCAAAACCTCACGAACCAAGGATCACACATATCGCTGAACTAGTGTGAACTTTAAGTTGAATTCATCACTTGAATCAATAAAATTTTTCACACATAAAATCCTATTAAAGTGAAAAATATAAAAAAATAAACTCGACGCCCATTTTTATTGAGTGAATAATTGATATGATGCAGCTGCTACATGTTACACAGTGTTATTTGTTATTTTGCGAAGAATAAACGTACGTGGGCACTCACTCATGAAACTGCGACTGCGAGAGCATATATTTGCGCTCGTATATCTTCGTTAATCCTCTTATGAGGCTGTCAAGTAATCCATAAATTCTTCAAGGGGGTTTGGGGTTGGGTTGAGTTACTTTGGAGGAGGAGTTTGTGCGAGTTCTGTTCGTGCTGCCATCTGGAGGGCATATTAACTATTTAAGTTCAGATGTCACATGACAATGGCAGCGATGTATCATTTTTTATTTGCGTTTTCATATGAAAAGGTTTCGAGATATAAACATGGCAGTTCATTGTTCAAGTTGTCTTGAGAATCGCTTCGTATTTGTTAAGCTCAATGCGTAGAGAGATTTGTGATTTAGAACACTGGTGATACTTTCGGAAAACAACAAGCGAATAGAAGTGTATCGTTTGGTGCTTCCATCATATAAGCAAACTAAAGTTCAAGGAGTCTTCTTTTTTCAAACGTAACTGCTTGGTTTCGAGACCTATTCAACATGTCTCAAAAGCTGGGACGGCTTGATTTTGAAACGAATAATCAAAAATGAAGACCGTTGCAGTTCATTCGATCTGTCGTGGTGTGAGACAGTGACAATGGACGGCTATACTCGCTGAAAGCTACGAGAACTCATATGACGATGACAAGAATTCGAATGAAAAGCACTCGAATGACGAGAACTCCAATAACGATTACGAGATCTCGAATGAAAAACACTCGAATGACGATTAAAAGAATTCGAATGACGATTACGAGAACTCGAATGACGATTACAATATTCGAATGAAAAGCACTCGAATGATGATTAAAAGAATTCGAGTAACGATAAGGAGAATTCGAATGAAGAGAACTCGAATGACGAATACAATATTCGAATGGAAAGAACTCGAATGACAATTGCAAGAACTTGATTCAAAAGACTCGAATGACGAATATAAAGATTCGAATAAAAAAAGCTCGAATGACGATTACTAGAACTCGAATGACGATTACGAAAACTCGAATGAAGAGTACTCGAATGACCATTACAATATTCGAATGAAAAGCACTCGAATGACGATTCCGAGAACTCGAATGAAAAACACTCGAATGACGATTACAAGAATTCGAATGCCGATTACGTGAACTGGATTGGAGAGATTACAATATTTGAACAGAAAGAACTCGAATGACGATTACGAGAACTCGAATGACGTTTACGAGAACTCGAATGAGAAAAACTCGAATGACGATTACAAAAATTCGAATGAAAAGAATTCGAATGACGATTACGAGAATTCGAATGAAGAGAACTTGAATGAAGATTACAAGAATTCGATTGACGATTACGTGAACTCGAATGAAGAAAGAAAATCGAAAGACGCGAACTCGAATGAAAAGAACTCGAACGACTATTACAAGAATTCGAATGAAAAGAATCAAATGACGAGAACTCGAATGACGATTTTATTTTTCCGCGAAATATTTAAGACTAGCAAGTTTAAGTTATTCACTTTAATAGTGACGCTAGAGGGGACCTCACCATGAAATTTCTTCTATAGTATAGCTAGAAAACTCCTCTTTTTCGATCTGTTAAAGGTTGGATTACCCTACTACTTACGTAAAAAACGTTCCTTACGGTAAGTGTACTTTTTGAATCGCTAAATAATTCCATTGGCATCCTTGACAGGCTTAGGAAATCGACACATATTTTAACCTCATCAAATTCCGTACTTTGCCCTCATTGAATTTCCACCATCCAATTTTATTGTCATTCTCAATGTTTACGATTTCTATTTCTTATCTTATCCTTTCAGGACTACCACGTATTCTTCATGCACAATCCATCACCAAATCGATGTTTAGTATTCGACTTAGATACGACGTTACCTTTTCCAACATATTTTCACAAATATGTTACCGAAACGTTTCGATCGGATTTAGCACTAAGGTCAGAACATCACAGGTAAGTAAACATTTTCAAGCGAACAAAAAAAAACTATAAATTCCATCTTCCATACATAAAATCCCTTAAGCTCTGAAATATCCTTCGAGTGGGTATTATATACACATCCTTATCCCAATACAAGCAGGTAGATACTCTTCAAACAACAAATAATAGTCCAAGAGTGTGCGATGATGATGATGAAGTAATTCAGAAAGCAACAAGAAATAAGCTTTTCATGGGCTTAGGTATGTACTTTGCAGCAAGGGTAAGAGAAAATGTCCTTTTCTGCAGTAAGTCGTAAGTCCTTCGGTACATATGAACCTCTATCGGAAGTTTTTCGCTCGTAATCCTTTTTTCGCATATCAAGATTATCTCGAGAAAGGCAAAAGGTTGACATGGATTTAATAAACAAAATTGCTCCCCAAGGCAGCGGCACCACCGCTCGCGCCTCTACCACAACTTTCTTCTGTTTATTCGTGTAAATATTTTCACTTAAACTAATTTTTTCTTGGCTCTCTCGATACTCTATTCTCGTTGTCCTTTTTGTATTTCGTGTTGCCTCCTCCTTGCCAAGGTAGTTCCTATTTTACAAAAGGGCAAATATATGCAAATTACAATGCACAACATGCTCAAGTGGGCGACTCTGAACCTTCGCTAATCAGAAGCAACAGGATTTTAATGCGAAATTTTTGTTGGGTTGCCACCTTCTCCGCCTCTATTCGGGATGAGTCGGAAGCAATGTGAGCAACCACATAAAACTCCTCGCGAATGGCTGAGTTTCGTGTTGTGAAAAAGCAGTTGTTGTTCAGGTGGCAGGTTTAAGCCACATTAACCTTTTTCGTTTATGCCCGGCTATTGTTGGCGCAGCGAAATTTTAATATCGTAGAGTGATTTTAAAAATTTACACAATATCGTGATTAAACATGCTCGAGCAACAGTGGGTAGAGTTTGGAGCAGGGGTGGATTTGTTTGTTTTTTTACTTACTTACTAATGGTGGCGCTACAGTCTAGGTTGGGCCAGGGCCTCATTTAACAAGTGTCTGCAGTCAAGCTGGCTGTCTCCAGTTTCGCACGTGAAGTTGGTTCAGGTCCTCTACCACCTGTGTGTCCCACATGAGTCGCGGTCTTCCTCTTCTGGGACGCCGTCCTTCCGGGTTGAATTCGAAGACTCTACGGGCCGGAGCATTGTTTACCATTCGCTCTACGTGGCCCAGTCATCTAGGTCGTTGGACCTTAACTTTTCTGGCAAGGGCAGTAGATAACGCTGAACAGCTCTTTCAGTTCTTGATTGAATCTTCGTCTCCATTCTCCATTTATGCAGACGCGACCAAAAATCACTCGAGGAATTTTTCTTTCGAAGCAGCCCAAAGCGTTTTAATCCGATGTTGTCATGGTCAATGTCTCTGCACCATACATTAGGACCGGGATGATAAGGGTTTTGTACAATGACAATCAAGTTGCTCGAGAGAGAACTTTACTACTCAATTGCCTTCTAAGTCTAAAGAAGCAGCGATTGACAAGGGTGATCTTTCGTATGATTTCAGCACTGGTGTTGTTGTCTGAGTATATTCCGGATCCTAGAGAGACGAAGTCCTTAACTACCCCGAAGATAAAGCATTCTATGCTGACGTTTGCTCCAAGACGTCGATGTTGGTTGTCCTTCTTGTTGACAGCATTAACTTGGTCTTGTCCTTGCTAACCGCTAGACCCATCTTCCTGGCATCCGTCTCAAGACTCATGAACGCTCAACTGACATCAAGATTGTGCCTCTGGTTGGAGTTTTGTACAATCTTCGCAAGAATGATGTTGAAGAAATCGCATGACAGCGTGTCGCCTTGTCTAAAACTTTTTTGACATCAAATGCATCCGCTAGGCTCTTTCCAACCGTAATGGAACAGCGCGAGTTTTCAATTGTCATCTTACACAGACGGACGAATTTTTCTGAGATGCCAACACAAGATATTGCTCTATACACGCTGTCACACGCGGCGTTAAAATCGATAAAAAAGTGGTAGGTATCGATTTGAAATTCCTACTCCTAGATCTGCCGTAGAGTGAATATTTGATCGATGGTGGACTTTCCGGGTCTGAAGCCTGATAAGGACCTATCAGGTCGTTGACGAAAAGCTTCAAACGTTCACACAGCACGGCAGACAAGATCTTGTAAACGATGTTAAGCAGACTTATACCTCTGTAGTTGACACAGTTCAGGGAATCTCCTTTCTTGAGAATCGAGCATACGATGCTGAGGTTCCATTCGTCGGGCATGCTTTCTTCCGACCAAATTTTGCAGATGAGCTGGTGCATACTCATAACCAAATCATCTCCAGCTGCTTTCTACAGTTCGGCGGCTAAGCCGTCTGCTCCAGCGGCTTTGTTCGACTTAAGCTTAGATATCGCTATCTTCACTTCGTCAATGTCGGTTGGGTGGAATTGGTGATCTGTTCCACCCAAATAGAGTGGTTCTGTATAGCTGGCAGAATTTTCCTCGTCATCGCTTGGAAAAGTGGTCTGTATAAGCCCTGGTGGTCTGTTTTACCTTTTTGTAAAACTTTCGAACCTCGTTCCTGTTGTGACATCCCTCTATTTCCCCGCTCGCTGCTCATGCCAACTTTTTTTTCTTTCTGGGAAGTTTGTGCTCCTCTCACATTTTCTGCTCGTAGAGCTCGCGAACGCTTCGAGTCCTTCTTTGCAGCGCCGCTTTGTATGCCTATGTTTAGTTTTTTTGTTAGATAAGAATTTCAGTCAGTTACTCAACATTTCTTCTTATAATAAAAAGAAATATTGGGCCCCCTTGAAATTTGGGCCCTTTTTGTCATTCCTAAATCAATCAGTTTTAAATGTATCAAAAAGACCAGAGACCAGCAAACCTACTGCGGCCCTGATATGAAAACCAAAAAAAGGCAAATCCGCTCCTGTTAAAATTAAATGCACATGCATATGCATAAGAACGACTACACCCAGCCAGGACATGTGCTGGTTTTCTACATAAAACAAGACTGCAAATGAATCGTTCGTTTTGTGTTGTTAATTTGCAGCTCAGCCATTTTTTTGAAAGCTAACGCCCGTGCACACAAGCCGGGGCAATTATTTCACACGAAATACTGTGAGCCTTAGATTGGCTGATTATGAAATGATTATCCATGTAATATATTCGCCGATAAAGCTATTAATTTTAATGAGTTTTTGAGTTTGGTGCGATTTTTTCATTGTGATATACGAGCATGTAGCATGAGTGAAGTCATGCAATAAATTGTGTTCTTATTTGTGCAATTTCAAAAATGGACACATTTTTTTCATTCGGTTGTGTGTTAAGCCCCAATGGATTTATGCAGGACGAAATCAGTTGGGAAATAAGCAATTTTTGTTTATTGAAAAAATAAATACATGTTTTGGTCACAGGATGTGGGTGAATATTTCATCTAACTCAATTAATGTCATTAGTGAAATGGCTTCAAATTGTTTTGGTAAAAAATTGAATTTTAATTGCTTTGTTATGTTAATTTATGAAGCGTTAAAATTTTACCAACACACAACACCAGGGATTATTAAATGACCCAGAAATTAGTTGCATATTTTTGTTCTTTTCTTTTTTTGTTAATTCAAGCTTATACTTACTTACTTAACCAGCTCACAATCCACGAAGGATCTCAGCCTGAGACACTGTAGCCTTCCATCGGGAACGGTCACTCGCATGCACTCTCCAGTCGCCACAACCAAGCGCTCTGCCATCCGCAGTCACTTGGTCCTTGTACCGTAGATTCGGTCTTCCTTGTTCGAGACGACCTGAAGGCTGCGATGAGAAGACTTTCTTGGCTGGAGCGTTGTCGTCCATCAGCTCGTTATGGCCGAGCCAATGTAGTCGTTTTTTCATGGCTTTCTGGATTAAATCCACATCTTGGTAGAGCCAGTTCGCGGTTGAACCTTCTTCTCCATTCGCTATCGTCGCATACGGGACCGAAAATCCGTCGAAGAATTTTTCTTTCGAAAATGGCCAGTATCAATTCTATTTTTTTAGCAGACACTTTGTCTTTCGAGTGATGAGTTTTGAACCCAGTTGTCTTGCCAAACCGGAGTAGCAGCAGCGGTTCGCTAGGGTAATTCTTTGTGTTTTGTGGGATTGATGTTTGTTCCAAGTTAGGTGAACTCGTTAACTACATCAAAATTGCTGCTACCAACAGTGACGTTTTGTCCTAGGTGGTGGACAGATGTTGTTTTGTTTGTTGATAGCATGTCCTTTGTTTCGTCCTCATTCACTTCAAGACCTACGAGTTTCGCCAGTTTTTCGATCGCTGTGAAGGCCTCAAGCACAGCTCTCTTGGATTGACAGATGATGCCTTTGTTGACCGCATAGCCTAGGAGCTGGGTGGATTTGTTGAAGATAGTGCCCTCCGTGCTCACACCTGCCTTGCGCACTATCTGCTCCAGGACTATGTTGAAGAAGTCACATGACAACGCATCTCCTTGTCTAAACCCTGCGCAAGTTTGGAATAACTCGGATGAGCTGTTACCCATTTGCACACTGCACTGCGTATTGCTTAGCGTCATGCGCCACAGCTGGATCAGTTTGTTCGGGATCCCGATTCAGACGTCGCCATCATAAGCTCTGGGATGGATTCTATCATAAGCAGCTTTGAAGTGGATGAAAAGATGGTGGTTTTCGACTTGAAATTCGTTGGTCTTTTCCAGAATTCGCCGCAGTGTGAATATTTGAACTATCGTTGTTCTGCCTGGCCTGAAAACACACTGGTACGTGCCGATTACTGTGTTGCAGAACGGCTTTTAAGAGGCTCACACAGTAGTTGGATAGAATTCAGTTTGCAACATTAAGCAGGGATATGCCTCTCTAGTTTTTGCATGACATAGGATCGCCTTTTTTGAAGATGGGGCACATGGAGCGTATCGACCAGTCAGTGGGCATGCATTCTTTCTCCCACACTAGTAGCGGTTCATCAAAACACCTCCTCCATATTTGACCCGGCGGTCTTGTTATTTTTTTAGCATTTGGATGGCTCTTTCTACCTCTTCTGTGCTGGGGGCTGAGACTGGGTCTTCATTGACTGGTCTTGCTTCTCTTTCACCATTGGCATTAGGCGCATTCAGCAGCTGGTTGAAGTGCTGCTTGAAAACATCTACAATTCCCTATGCTTCGGTGACTAGGTTTCCTTCACTGTTTAGAAGAGCCTGTAACCCGATTCTGAAACCAGAAGCTAATTGCTTTGACCTTTTAAAGGAACGCCGGGTGTTGTTCTTGGCCCGAGATTCTTCTAGATCTTTGAGCTGAGAAACTGCGGATTCTCTTTTCTTCCTTCGCAGGGTCTTTTTCTCATTTCTCCTTTTTGTTCGGTCCTCTTCTCTTCCTGCTCTTGTTTTCCGTTGCAGCATCTGCAAGCGTACATTTTCGGTCTCTCTTTTCAATAACGCGCATTCATCATCATACCACAGGTTCTTTTTCGGGGGTGGCTATTAACCTATGGTGGTCTCGGCTTCATTTTTCATTATTTCGCGATGTTGGTGTCAAAAGGTGTTGACATCTTTGGTATTTAGGAGGACGGCGGAGAGGTGCGCACTGTAGTCTCTGGAATTCTCCGCAGTACTAAGGAAACTGATGATGAACTTCACGTGTTTTTTTTTTGTCATTTGATAGTCGAGCTCTAAACTTAGCCACTACCAGAAAGGGGTCAGAGTCGACATTTTGCTCCTCGGAAAATACGCACGTTCAAGATGTTTGATGAGTGCCTTTCGCTGATTAGCAAATGGTCGATTTGATTGGCGGTTCGACCATCCGTAGATCGCCAGGTTGCTGTGTAGATCTTTCGTCTTTTAAACCTTGTGCTTCGTATCACCGTATTACGAGCAAAGTCAATTAGTCGGAAGGCGTTTTCTGTTGTAACTTCGTGAAGGCTGTACTTTCCAACTAATCCGCCAAAAGATGTCTTGATACCCGATTACCCAGGAGGTCGTAAAAATCCTCCTTGCTAGACTCCTCAGCATCATCGGTAGGGGCATGTGCACATATTAGACTGATGTTTTGCAGTGTGACCTTGATGCGGATTACAGCCAGGCAATCACTTATTGGCTTGCAATCCACGACTTTCGATCTTAGCCGATTTTCCACGACGAATCCTCATCCAAATCTGTGCATTCTTTGGTGACAGCTGTTATAAATGTCACAATTTTTCCTATTTATTGTTGCTGATCCTATCCATCGTATTTCCTGGATTGTAATAATATCTGCCTTATACTGCGTGATTCCAAGTTCAAGTTTTACAGTTGCACCTGGAGTGTAGAGTGTTCTTACGTTTCGGGTACAAACTCTCATTTCATAGTCTGTCGTCTGTCTTTCCAATAAATCATTCATCAATAATCAAACCTTATTGATTTTTTCTTGCAGATTTTTTCGAGTCATACCAGCGGAAACATATCTCGCCGAATTCGCTTCAGATCGAAGGCACATGCGAAGACCAGACGGAAGTTGGATAAAACCACCTCCATCCTATCCCCCAATTGAATCGAGTTGTGAGATTCCCATCAAAAATATTTTTTTTATCTTTCCCCACTAGAACTTCTTCTTTCTTTCTAGCGAGTGCACATACCTTAGGCGATTTCATTTGCATGACAGCTGGTAAGGGACCCGGAAGTGTATATAGTTTATCCGAATTCGTTCAACGTTTCTACAAGGCGCCTCACGTTGTAGCGCAGCAAAATAATAAATAATAAGAATCTAATTAAAATTTTAAATTAAAAAAAAAATGTATTCAAAAATTATTTTTCATTATAAATAAAAAAATAAAAATAGATGTTATTTTTTCCCCCTTTTTATATATAAAAATATAAACAACAATTATGCATAAGAAAAAAATTAAAAAAAAAATATTTTTATAAACAAAAAACAAAATTAATTACTACTGCGTGAGAAATTTTTAATAAACAAAAAGAAGAACAAAAAAACAATTAAATTTGCTATAAGCTGAACTAAGTCACCCAATATTTCGCTGGACGCAAGATTTTTATTTCTTTTTTTCGCCTTCTTCACTTTTTAATGTGTAAACTTAATTAAATTTAATTACACTTTGGGTAAATATTTATTTGAAAACTTATCGCAAGTGTGTATTCGTTGAATTGAATTATTTTCAACACTCGCCAACAATTTTACTGCCCATTATTTACATTTTATATTGGAAATGTTGCGAATGGTTCTTCCCTTAACTTGCTAGAGGGGGCGGCAGCGGTTCTGGAATGAAGTTGAATTTAATTTACTCAAAATGAACACTTGCGAGTTCTTGAGCATCCTTGAGTGGTCTTTATTATTCGTGTTTGCTCATTTTAAAATAAAAACTCTTTCCCCTCTTTTTTAACACTGATATTATAAGACAGAGGTTGTGGGTAGATTTTTTAATGATGACACTTTGTTTCTCTCTTCGAAGTTAGCAGAAAATTTGTTACTATTTGTCTTTTTTCTATGAATTTAATTTTAAACTATTTCAAGCGATTATAAAAGACAAAGCCTTAAATCAGCGTAATTGATTGATTTTGTTTTGAACAAAAAAAAATAATTGTAAAGAAAAAACTTAACAATTCTTCACCAAATTATTATACTAACTGAGCAATAAACTATTTAACATTTACAATTTATAATAAAAAAAAATATTAAAACTTAAAATGATGCTGACGATGTAAGCTATGCGCACACTATATTTAAGTCGAGTTGAGTAGGTATGGAGATAATTGAAAAGCCAGAACCCTATTTTCTAAATCTAAATTAATTTTTTTTTATGAAAAATCTCAAAAGCAGTTCTTGAGAAAAAAAAGAATATGTTTATATAGCTTAAGGCCGTTTCCTTCACTCAATGCTGAGCATTTCAACTTTCGATTCTCAACTCTCAAGCTACTCAACTTCCGATTTTCTCAACTTCCCAAAAGAGTGGAACGTGGAAGTTGACTGAGGAAACTTGACTTTTTCCTCAGAAGTTTTTTAGTTTGGTTTGTTCTCAAAAAAGTAATTCTTTGTTGTGTTTGAATAAAACATAATATTTGAAAATGTACCAAGCTAATTATTTTTGGGAAAATAATCTTTCAACTGCTTCAGAAATCGAAGATGATGAAGAAGTGTTGCTGTCAATTGAAAGAAGAGAATATAAAATGCTTCCGCAGATCGGATTAGATGAATGATACGACCGTGACTTTGTATATCGTTTTCGTCTATCAAAAAGGACGACAATAGTTATGCTCTTGCATTTGATAGAGAATGATCTGCCTTGCACTGGAACGGGGTATTTGTTTGGGAATTGTTAAATATTATTTAAAATCGTGCCTCAATCAATAGATCACGCGAATTACGACCAATTAGCGAATTGCTAATTGTCTTGAGATTTTATGCACTGGGGTCAATACAATTGGCGATTGCTGATTTCATTGGTGTCAGTATATCAACCGTTCATCGAATGATTAAACGAGCAATTGCAAACCTCCCTCAACAATTTATTAAAATGCCGAAAACACGAATTGAAGGCATAGAAGTAGCACGTAAATTTTACTCAATTACAAAGTTTCCAAGAACAATTGGGGCGATAGATTGCACGCATGTTCGCATCCAATCTCCTGGTGGAAATGACGCGGAACCATACCGAAATCGTAAGGGGAATTTTTTGGTTCGTCGAAATTGAGAAAAACGATTTGGGCACTTCATAATAATTGACGACTAATGGTTATTTGAACACAAATTATCTTGCGACACCTTTTCAAAATGTTTCAATTCGCTAATATAACGAATCCCAAATTCGAACTCGAAATGACGAAATTGTGTCGAGTGATCCTATGCCCCTATGGCATTTGGAAAAGACGGTTGCCTATATTAGCCTCTGGCTGTAGATGTAGAGTTGAAACTGTGTAGTCGATCATCATTGCACAATATAGCCATCAAAGAGAATGATTCGCAACCACCACCCGAAATGCCTGGATTTGAAGATATGATACTTCATACCCAAGAACCATCAGCTACGCAACGTCAACTTCCCTCAACTGCTGGGAACGCTAGGTCTCGATTAGGTCTCGATTGGTTTGAACTTATTTTCAAGCAATTTTAGACCAACAAGCTACTATTTCAGCAATAAAAACTTGAAATTCCTTTTTTTTTTACTTTTTATTATAAAAGTAACAGTAGTCTAGTATGATGATTTTTAACCTGGGGCCTGATTATGGGATTCGCGGCGGATCATTTTCAATTCGACCTTTCAACTCGCTTCTTATTTCCTTAATGGCGAATTCGCGGCGGAACGAAAATATTTCTTCCAATATTCCTGTGATTTCCCACTTTTGGTTTGACTATTTCTTCCAATATTCCACTGATTTGAAAAAACACTCTTTCGCCTGTGAATCCGCCAACAAGAAGCTGTCGGATTTCAACTCGCCAGTAAACATTACGGCATTTCAAATTCGCCATCGAATTCGTTAATTGCTTGAATTCAAATCGATGAAGGCGAAAGCGAAAGCAATAATTAAAAAAAATGTCAAACTCGTTAGCAAAACAATTCGCCGCGAAACCCATAATCAGGTCCCTGCTGTTGAAACTGTTCGTTTTCCATAACTTTCTTTCATAGCTGCCAAACGAATGTTGTGGACTTCAATGTCAAATTAAAGCTAGTTTTTGGCGCTTTGTAGCTCCACATCCGATCGTTCTCGTTCCATGACAGCTCTTTCACGCTCCAGCTTGTGCCTCTCCCTTTCACATTCCAAAATGTCCATTTGCTTTTTCTGCTCATTGTTTTTTCTTATCTTCCGATATTCTTGACATTTTTCTTGGAACTTCCGTTTCTTTGCCGTTTCTTTCCTTTTGACGCCTATTGCACAACAATGGATTCGTTGGCTTTCTCAGCTTTTTTGGGTTTACTCTCTCCCAGGTGTGTTCTTCAATTTCTTTTTTATCCATCGCAGTTGAAACTTGAGCCAATTCACGTTCTTCGTCGTCTCTCAAAACTTTATTTGCTCCAATCAATTCAACGTCCTCCAAAATTACGGGCTCTACTTTGTTGACTTTTTCCACTTCTGGCTCAGGCATTGGATTGCTGTTGCTATCACCAGTCGCTACAGCAAGGCCATATATTGCAGGAATCTAAATTTTAAATAATTCCTGCATGGTCTCGCTCAATGCATTAGATCTCCACCAGTTTGCTTCGCATCATTTGAAAAATAAAACACACGATTTTTCAAATTTTGCTTTATTTTTTTGTATTTTTCCCGAAGGGACTTCACACTTCTTTCCTGAAATAACAGATAAACCGATACATGTATAGCACAGTACACAGAATACAAGGTATTATATTCCCGATTTTCTTCTTCTCAAGTTCGCGCATATTATGTCAAATTTCAGATCCAAAATGTCATAATAAAAGGAAAGTAAAAAGAAAAGAACAAAACCTTAGATTTCTGTCTCTGTCTGTCTCATTTACTAAAAATATCAGCCATTTTTTTCCCTTGACGAATTTGACATTGGATCTGAAATTTTTGGCATTTCTTTTTATGCCTTTTCTCACTTCTGTCATTTTGGTTTCTGACAGATGCGCAATATATTACCTTGTATTCTGTGTACTGTGCATGTATAGAATAAAAAAATTCAAAGACAGATAACATTTACCTGACCTGGGGGTGCGATATTGAATTTGTTTGCAATTTCCACCCATGTCTTATCGCGTTTTGTCGCACCAACAGTTTTTTTATTTTCAATTATTTGCTTACAAGTCAAGGCATGGGAAACCAACTAATCTTCCTCTTCGGAGGAATAAACTACTTTTGGCAATTTGTTGTATTTTGATGCCATAATTTGACAAAAAACCACGAAAACTGCTTTTTTGGCTAATTCGTTATGCTTGAACCGTGAACTGCACACAAACAATTAAAACTTAAAGTTGAAACTGACATTTCTCTCAATATTTCCCAGGATAATTTCGAAAAAGCGTAAACTCTCGATTTGAAAATTAAAGTAGTGAAGAAAAAAAATTCTCAATTTGTCGCTCAACTCTCCAGTTGAAGTCAACTCTAGAGTTTATCAACTCGAGAATTCGCTTCAAGCTAGACAGTAGTGAAGACAACGGCTCTTAGAGAACTTATTTCAGCCTAAAAGAAAAACGGATTTTTTCTTAACTTCTTTCTTATTTTCAAGTAAACTTTATTTAATTTTAGTGAGTTAAATAAAAGCTTAAAATTTGTACTTTAAATATTTGTCAAAATAAAACGACTGCACTCCATAAAAATGCTTTGACGATTCAGTACGATTTACGAAACTCGACTCTAAATACTAATTGATTAACAATTTTCTATATAATATTTTTTTTTAGTTAATTCATTATCTATATATAAAAATATTAATTTTGGTATCTCATACCTAGCTTAAAGTAGTTTTTTAAAAACATTTTACTTATAACGTAAAATAACTTAACAAAAAAAAAAAAACAATGTCGTTAACAAGAAAAGTTAAAAATTCAAACATTAATCTAAAAATTAGGTTAAAATATATAAAAAGACAACAAAAATATACATAAATTATATATTAAAATGAATTTATAAACAAATTATATATTATTATAAAAAAAGTTATATTAAGCTTTAAGAAATGTAAAAAAATAAATAAATATAATATAGTTAATATATACATACCTTAACTACTATTTATAAATAATAAATTTAAATTTTAAATTAGCTAAAAAAAGAAACATTTTTATTATGAAAATACAAATAACATTTTAATTTAAGAGCATTAGTCATAGTCTATAAGAAAAAACAAAAACTATCATCAAATAACATTTTATTTTAGAATTTAAAATTTTAAATTATAAATGTAAGTGTAAGTAAAGAATATAAAAAAAAACGAAAAAGTAAAAAAAAAAGAAATATTTTTTAAAACAACATCTTGTGATCTTCTTAAGAAACAAAACATCTACTAAATCTAATTCTTCACGTTTTTCGCTTAAAAACAATAAATATTTCTTTTTTTAAGATAAATGTGTGCGCTGTTAAAATATTAAATATAATAACTTTTAATTGATGATTAATGAATTTTACATTTTTTAAGTAACAATAAGAAATACCTACTCTTTTAAAAATGCGTTTGTTGAAAATACTCATATTTTCTGTGTTTTTGAACCTTTTTACTGTTATAAAATACTCATTATTAGAACTTAATTATTTTTAATATTAAGTTTAATAATTTTTAATTTAACCTAAGTATATTTTTTATTAGGGAAATTTAAAAATTTGTTGACAAAACAGGAATTTGGAAAGAAAAATAGGATTTAGAAGAATATTCCTGAATATTGCAATGTTCCCTACACATTCTCGTAGCGTGGTAAACTTACGAATCTCTGTACTTGACAGCACAACCGAAGATGGGGGCAAGGGTATATTGATTTGCATTCCTCGAAGCGTGAGAATTCAGTTGCATACCTTCAGGTGAGGCCATTAAATGGTTATTTCATTAGAGCATAGCCTATTGAATAAACGGTACACAGAGCTACGTCTGTGTTGAAGAGACGACAACAATCAACAATCCCAGCCTAAAGATGAGAATTGTGGTGAGGCTTTGGACATATACATACAATGCTTAAGAGATGCTAACCAGATCATAGAATAGTCAAATTTTGTGTGAAGTCTTACTAAACCCTAACTTCTTAGTGGTTAGGTCAGTGATACACGTACCGAGAAAATTGAAATGGTCCGTTTCCGCGATAGAAGTTGGATCGTAACGCTGTAACGACTTGTTCTTTCAAAGCATTAAAATTTCGTATTCCTCAATTATTTATCAGAGTATACCTGTTAACAAAACCGAAGAGTGTTTCAGATAGGAGATAATTTATTTGAAACTAAGAAAGAGTAGGCGACAATACGGAGCCCTGGGGTACACCAGACTCGCCTTTACATGGGTTACTTACTTACTTATGGTGGCGCTACGGTTCAGGTCGGACCAGGGCCTCATCCAACAAGCGTCTCCAGCAAGCTTAGTCTCTAGCTATCTGTCTCCAGTTTCGCACGCCAAGTTGGTTCAGGTTCTCCACAACCTATGTGGTAGCCATTTAAGACGTTAGACCTTAACTTTTCTGGCAAGGTCAGTGTCGTTGAACAGCTCATACAGTTCCTGATTGAATCTTCACCTCCATTTTCCATTTATGCAGACTGGACCAAACGTTACTCGAAGAATTTTTCTCTCGAAGCAGCCCAAAGCGTTTTCATCCGATGTTTTCATGGTCCATGTCTCTGCACCACACATTAGGACTGGGGTGATGAGGTTTTTTACACTTTAGTTGCTCGAGAGAGGACTTTACTTCCCGATTGCCTTCTTAGTCGTAAAAACCAGCGATTGGCAAGAATGATCCTTCGTTTGATTTCAGCACTGGTGGTGTTGTCTGAGTTTATAGCGAATCCTAGGTAGACAAAGTCCTTAACTACCTCGAAGTTAAATCTGTCTATGTTGACGTTAACTCCAAGACGTCGATGTTCGTTGTCTTTTGTTTTTGTAAGCATTGACTTGATCTTGTCCTCGTTAATAGCTAGACCCATCTTCATGGCCTTCGTCTCAAGACTCACGAACGCTCCACTGACATCACACTGTGTTCTTTCAATTATGTCAATGTCGTCTGCATATCCTAGTAGCTGGACGGACATTTGAAAGATTGTACCTCTGGTGTTGACGTCAGAGTTTTGCACAATCTTCTAAAGAATGATGATGAAGAAATCGCATGACAACGCATCACCTTGTCTAAATCCTTTTTTGACATCAAATGCGTCCGTTAGGTTTTTTCCGACCATGATGGAACAGCGTGAGTTTTCCATTGTCATCTTACACAGACGGACGGAGTTTTTCTGGTATGCCAAAACTAGACATTGCTGTTGGTCTCTATAGACGCTGTCATACACGGCTTTGACATCGATGAAAAGGTGGTAGGTATCGATTTGAAGTTCCTGGGTCTTCCCCAAGATCTGCCGTAGAGTTAATATTTGATCAATGGGGAACTTTCCGGGTCTGAAGCCACACT
This sequence comes from Sphaerophoria taeniata, assembly GCA_943590905.1. Taxonomy (NCBI): domain Eukaryota; kingdom Metazoa; phylum Arthropoda; class Insecta; order Diptera; family Syrphidae; genus Sphaerophoria; species Sphaerophoria taeniata. The sequence continues at coordinate 6,372,965 of OX016540.1, forward strand.
GATAAGGACTTATCAGGTTGTTGACGAAAGGCTTCAAACGTTCACATAAGCACGGCAGACAAGATCTTGTAGAATATGTTAAGGAGACTTATAACTCTGTAGTTGGTACAGTTAAGGGAATCTCCTTTCTTGAGAATCGAACATACGATGCTGAGGTTCCATTCTTCGGGCATGCTTTCCTTCGATCAAATTTTGCTGATAAGCTGGTGAATGCTCCTAATCAAATCATGTCCAGCTGCTTTGTACAGTTGGGAGGCTAGCCTGTCTGCTCTAGCCGATTTGTTCGACTTAAGTTTAGATATCGCTATCTTCACTTCGTCAATGTCAGGTGGCTGGAATTGGTGGCCTGCTTCACCCAAATTGAATGGTTCTGTATAGCTGGCGGAATTTTACTCGTCATCGCCATTATACAGCTTGGAAAAGTGGTCTTTCCATATCCTCAGCACTGACTGCGGTTCCACTACGATGTGTCCGTGATGGTCTCTACAGGCTTCGGTTCGGGGTGTATAAACCCTGGAGGTCTGTTTCACCTTTTTGTAAAACTTTCGAACCTCGTTCCTTTTGTGGCATCCCTTTATCTCCTCGATCGCGCGCTTCTCATGCTCCCTTTTCTCTTTCTGAGAAGTTTGTGCTCCTCTCTGCTTTTCTGCTCGCAGAGTTCGCGATCTGTTCGAGTCCTTCTTTGCAGCGCCGCTTTGTATGCCTCTTGTTTAGCTGCATGTGCTCACCGGCACTCATCGTCAAACCAGGGGTTTCGTTGTAATGGCCGTGTAAACCCTAACAATTCAGAGGTGGCATCACTGATGGCTGATTGGCAGTGTTGCCACTGGTTCTCTACATTTTGTGCTGGCGGCAAAGGGATGGTTAAGGTTTTTAAAGAGACATCTTGATTATTTTAGAGAATGGTTTGCCCAAAGCTACAGTCGTTTTCAACTCTGTTTCTTTGCTTCATTTCAAAAATTATGTTATCATAACCAAACTGATTTTACTTGCATTTATATATGAACATAAATCTGGAGATTGAAGAATTTTTTACCCACTTTACTTGTTTGTTTTTCTGTTTTTTAAGTGTCAATAATTTATTTGGTGAACTTGTCCATCGCGTTTTGTACTTAAGTTTTTTTTTTTTTTTAAGGAAATCCTTAGACACACACAATGTACGAAAGCAATTTTAAACCTTCCTTACTATAAAGAATATATTTATATTTAAAAATTAAGAAAAAACCTATTTCATAAGAAAACAAATTCTTCAAAATATCCAAAAACATAAAATAAAAATACTTTTTCTCTTCCACATTTTCTACAAGTTTCTTCACATTTTTATATTAATTAAACCTAAAAAAGTATAGCAACTAAAATTTAAAAAATACTAATAAACTAAAAAGTGCAAATTGTTAAACGAAATATATTTTTTTTTTTAACTTCAATAAGCAAAATACCTACAATAATAATTCTGCTTTGTGTGCTGCGACTTAAAACTACAACAAACAAAAAATGCAAAACCACTCACAAGATTTGAAATAAAATAAAAATAAAATACTTATACATAAAAAGAATTATAAAAGCTGAATTTTTAAATTCTTGTTTGATTTTTGAAGACCATTACATAAAAAAAAAATTAAAAAAAAATAAAAATTAACATTTACAAAAAGCAAAGTTTAGATTTTTTACCTGCTTATTGATAAATTCTTTAGGAAATATTAATTAAAAAATTTGTAAAAATATACAGAAGACTAAATGTTAGCTGAAAGTTGCTTTTTCGTTCTTTTATTCAATAAACTATTCTCCCTCCAAGTTATTTTGCTCCAGTCAAATTAGTTAGATTAAAGACGATAAGCAAAACACTAATTTGTATTTATCCTCACAAAAGAATACAAATTTTTTCCAACCAAATCAATTCAGTGGTTTCAAATGCTCTTTTACAAACAAACAAAAAAACAACTACACATTTAAAAATTAATTAAAAATAAATTTTTAATTTTTAAAAATATTGCATTTCAATAAAATCAAATAAATTGTATTTTTAGCCCGAATTTTTAATATTTTCTGTTTAAATAATAACAAAAACAAAAAAAGCACACACAAGTTAAAAATATTTAATTGCTTATATAAAAAGATTTTCTTTAATTTTTTTCATAAAAAAATATATTATTGCAAATGCATTTTAACGAATAAAGCTCTTGTGAAACTGAAAATAAATTTAAAACAATTATTACTAAATTTATATAGCTACATCATCAAAAACTATAAACAGTTGAAACAACAAATAAAATGAATGTACTTAAAAGCAGAGAAATCCGTTCGAAAGGGTTGAGTTAAAACTAAAAAAAAAAAAATAAGAAGAAAATGAAAATGTGAAAACAAAATTTGATAAATGAAACAAAAACTATAATTGAGTGAAAATGCTATTTCTTATAATAAACGAATATTGAAAAATGCAGTGGATTTGTCATTTTTTTACCAGAAAGACTTGTTGGAAATTTTACAACTCGAACGATTATAATTCACACCCAGATTTTGTAAGAAATATGCATAAGAGAGCGAGCCGTCCCGGCCGTCGAAAAAATACGGTTAAAAAGTGGTAACATTCCATGCCTGCTATGATACGGAAGCCGATCAGTTGGTCAAAGTATAAGTCCCGGACCTGTCCGTTGAAACACCCGTTAACCGACGGCAGTCAGCCGAAGGAAACTCCGTTGATAAGCCGAGGGAAACATTGTTGATACACCGGTTAATCGCCGTTGAAAGCCGGAGGAAATTCCGTTGATAATCCGGTTCAAAGCCGTTGATGAGCCAAGGGAAACCTTGTTGGTAGCCGATCGGAAGATCGTTGATAGCCGGAGGAAACTCCGTTGATAGCCAAAGGAAACCTTGTTGATAACCGGTTACCAAGCCGTTGAAAGCTGGAGAAAACTCCGTTGGTACAATAGGAGCAATCCTAAGGGACGCACGCATACGTCGTGCTCATCTTTAAATCATCACAAATCCGGAACTTAATGTTCCGAGCCGTGAAGGAAGAAAATCATCGCCAGGAAGAACTCCAATCAACTTAGTCTGGTACCGCGAAGGAAACTATATACAATACAATTTTTGTATTGATTTACATTATCTGAATTGGTCGAAATGCGCTTATAGCAAACTCTTTCTAACGACCAATAGTTGAAAGTCAATCATTTCAAGGACTCATGTAATCCGTTGTTTGTTCGATGATGATGATCATGTCACCGTCACGCAAACTATGAACGGATTCTTTTCTCACCTCAATTTGAAGTGTTTAAACATAGAAAACGTATTCAAAGTTAAGACGACCACAGCATCGATATACATTTATGGATCACGGGCAATATCAGAATCGCAAAATATCTTGGACCTACTCTGTAAGCGTTTTTCTTTTTAGCCTCTGACCTAAAAAATTTCATGTCCTATCGCCACAGCCTCATGGCGAAGGAGATTCTCGGAAGGAGGTAAATAAGCCGCAGCTCCATAGTGAGGGGGATTCTCGCAAGGAGGAAAAAAAGCGGTCAAAATTAAGAACAATCTTATTGCCCTAAGCACCGTAAGCATAACTCGTTGCTAATCAACTTGTAGCGAAGGGAGAACAATTACTATTGAAGGCATAACTTGCTCGAATTTCCTACTTTCTTTCACTTCTACTTGGCAACTTTTCTGTAAAACCAACAATGAACTATAAAAAGACAAAAAAAAATTAAAACCTAAATATATGTGTATTTATGTTATTGTCTTCGTTGACGTCACCTGCTTATCAGACCAGGTGATTTATAGTCTGGGTCGTACGGTTGTTTGTAATTTTTATAGTCAGAGTGCACGGAGTTGTTTTTTTTCCTATATAAGTATTTTTGATGGCTGGTTGGTCGTGGTGGTAGGGCGCGGAATGCGACGCTTTGTTAGGCTAGAAACACCAAATCAGGCAAAACGTTTATTCTATATTCCCCGGACACAAGTCCATTGCTCTTATAACGCTAAAAACAAACCGAAGCGGACAAAACGTCTTCTTGTCTCAAGACAAAAAATCGTGTCGTATTCCACCCCGCACCGAGGACGACAAAGACAAAATATTTTGTCTTTGTTGCATTCGGTGTGTTTTGCCATCGGATAAACAAGAAAACAAAAATCGAAATAAAAATTAGGTTGCGTTTTCCCTATCTTGATTTTTATTTTGCTTCTTTATTCCTCGATGTATGGCACAAACACATTTATCGAGAAACAAAGAAACTGTTGGAATTACATGTGTATACAATACAATATACCTACATACATATGTATGCATACGAAAAAATGCGTATTCGGGTTTTCACACACACTTCTTTGTAACCACAAACATCCACACAAAAGAAATCTCTACGTTTTGATGTTCCTTTCACACCAAACGGTAAACAGGAATTCAATTTTGGAAGCGACGCCGACGCACGATAAGCAGTTCAAACTTCAAAGAATTTAGCAAGATCTGAACATGTACATTTTTATCAAAGGGCACGGTAGTGCCCACCCAAGTTCTAGCACTACTCCCTTTTTACAGGATCGAACTCAAGCACACCCATAGAGTTAGAAGCTTCAAATTTTTATTACGTATTAACTTCATGGGCACAAAGGCCCTGTGAAAAACATAATTTTGTAGAACCACTACTTCCTGAGATATTGGACAATAAAAATTTCAAAAACCGTAATTGACTGACTGACTTGACTGACTGATCATCAAAATTATGAAGCACTTCTAACAATAGCAGAATCTTGAAATTTGGTACAATGTTAGGTTTTCGGCTGTATACAAAGGAAAAAATCGAAAATTTCAATTTGCTCATTCAGGGGGCGTGGTAGGTAGGTAGGTAGAAATGGCTGTCCTGCTTCGCGCAGGACACAATTAGCGCTGAGTGCGCCGTTTTGATACCTTACCTCGTGAGATTCTGAATGGATTTGAAAATGGGCTATGGATGGTGCACGTTCCGCACATGCAGTCCTATGTAAAATATAAAATGTAATTTTATTCTCCTACCCTACGGCCTATTATCTCATAGTACCATCTAGTGAGGGAGAAATAAGGGGGGAGGGGGTTAAATCCACTTTGTGCTATTTAGGTATGAGATCAAATCTTTGATCTTGAATTCTGAGAGTTCCTCAATACCGTTGAAGAATTCCTTACCCAAGTGGAGTGCTCTTTTCCTGGCCAGGGCCGGACAATGGCATAGAAAGTGTGGGACTGTTTCTTTTTCATCCCGGTTCTCACAGCTACGGCAGAAAGAGTTATGTGGTATACCCAATTTTGCCGCATGCTCCCCTACAGGCCAATGCCCTGTGCAGGTAGCGACAATCCTGCCTATGTCATGCCTTGGTTTGGAAACTAAATTGATTGATTTTGGTTTGTTATAGGAGGGCCAGATTTTCCTGGATATATAACGCAACTCGTTAAACTACTCCACCTATGATTTGACGTATATTACGCTAGAATCTCCATTTTATAAGCCGGACTCGGGGACCATCTGGGAATTTGTTGCTAATTTGTTGCTATTTTGTACCGAAAGAATTGATTTTGTACCTCTCTTAGTTTACGAGAAACGGCTGAGGACCTGACGTAATATTACGCTACAATCTCCCCTTATATATTTAGACAAAGAAAGCACCTATCGACTTGAATCCAACTCCATATTTTGTTGCTATTTTGTTGCTATTTTGTTGCTGGGAAATAGGCCAGCTACATTTGTCGGAATCGCAACCCTTCTCGGGGGTGGGTGGAACACCTAGTCCTGTATATACGAGATAGAATGTATCTCATAAACCAGAGCAGCTAGCAACACGAGACCAACTCCATATTTTGTTGCTATTTTGTTGCTGAGAAAAAGACCAACTACATTTGTCGGAATCGTAACCCTTCACGGGGGTGTACCACCCCTAGCCCTGTAAATACGGGATAGAGTGTATCTCGTAAACCAGAGCAGCTAGGAACACGAGAGAAGCCGCGTTGCTAGTAATTAAATATAGCCTATGTTACTGAGTGTGAATATAGCTTTCTTAAGGTGGAAAAAACTTTGAAATCGGATAAGTAGTTTTTGCTTTTATTCATTACAAACCATAAGATATAAAAACAAATGAACGTTATTATAGTTTTTCTCTCACAAACATCATCAGTCTAGGTACTACTTTTTTCGTTTCCTTGATGGCTATGGATTTGCCCTTTAGGTCATCACCTCATCACATTCTACCCATGCACAACTAGCTAGTTGGTCTTTTTCTCAGCAACAAAATATGGAGTTGTTCTCGTGTTGCTAGCTGCTCTGGTTTATGAGATACACTCTATCTCGTATTTACAGGGCTAGGGGTGGTACACCCCCGTGAAGGGTTACGATTTCAACAAATGTAGTTGGTCTATTTCTCAGCAACAAAATAGCAACAAAATATGGAGTTGTTCTCGTGTTGCTAGCTGCTCTGGTTTATGAGATACACTCTATCTCGTATTTACAGGGCTAGGGGTGGTACACCCCCGTGAAGGGTTACGATTCCGTCAAATGTAGTTGGTCTATTTCTCAGCAACAAAATAGCAACAAAATATGGAGTTGGTCTCGTGTTGCTAGCTGCTCTGGTTTATGAGATACATTCTATCTCGTATATACAGGACTAGGTGTTCCACCCACCCCCGAGAAGGGTTGCGATTCCGACAAATGTAGCTGGCCTATTTCCCAGCAACAAAATAGCAACAAAATATGGAGTTGGATTCAAGTCGATAGGTGCTTTCTTTGTCTAAATATATAAGGGGAGATTGTAGCGTAATATTACGTCAGGTCCTCAGCCGTTTCTCGTAAACTAAGAGAGGTACAAAATCAATTCTTTCGGTACAAAATAGCAACAAATTAGCAACAAATTCCCAGATGGTCCCCGAGTCCGGCTTATAAAATGGAGATTCTAGCGTAATATACGTTATGATTTGCTTCTGATGTGTATTTGGTCAGGATATTGCCCTTCACAACTCCAAGAGGAGCATATACTCTCACTGCCAGAGAGTTGTGAAGGGCTGATCCTTGCCTAGCTAGCTCATCTGCCTTCTCATTTCCCTCATAGCCCCTATGGCCCGGTATCCAGATAAGAGTGACGCTCATATCCAGTTCCTTTAGGGCCTCTTTACATTGCTGGACCAGTTTAGAGGATGATAAAGCTGAATCAATGGCTTTAATAGCTGCCTGACTGTCTGTTAGTATAGCTACATTTTGGTTCTGACGGATATTTTTAAGGGCTGTACAAGCTTCCCTTATCGCCAACAATTCTGCCTGGAACACGCTGGCAAAATCGGGAAGTCTATAGGTTTTTGAAATCTCAAGAGATTCACAGAAGACACCTGCACCAACACCGCATTCCATCTTCGAACCATCCGTGAAGATAGTTGTGTCGAAGTCTTCCGTCACAACGCCTTCCTCCCAGTCGGTTCTTGACGGGAGCAAGACTCTAAACTTCTTTGAGGTGTCTAGGGTAGGGATGCAGTAATCGGTGGTTGTGGATAGGATGTCTGATGGTATCAGGCTTGTTTGGTTGCAGTGCCCGTAAGATCTAGGTTTCCAGCAGCCTATTTCTTTGAGTCTCAAGATACTGCAGGACACCTGAGGGGGCGTGGTATCCGCCCACTTTCTAAAACTGGTCCTAGGATCTTGAAATTCGGAATTCTAATAGAGTTTTGGTTGAATATAAGGAAAAATATAAGTAAAATATTTTGGTTTCATTTAGGGGCGTGGTTTCCGCCTACTATCTTAAAACGGTCGTAGGATGTTGAAATTTGGAATTCTTGTAAGGTTTTGGTTGAATAACATGAAAAAAATGAGAAAAAATCTATTTCCGTTTAGGGGCGTGGTATCCGCCCACTTTATTAAAATGGTCGAAAACGATTAAATTCGAAATTCTGATAGGGTTTCGGTTAAGTATAAGAGAAAATATATGTATAAAAATGCGGTTTCATTAAAGGGGCGTGGCTGCCGCCCACTTTCTAAAAATGGTCATAGGATGTTGAAATTTAGAATTCTGGTTTGTTTTACTTCATAAAACTCCATGAGTAACTTTCTTTAGTGGTTTCGCAATGGACCCTTGGGGTCTTAATGTGACATCTAGACAGCCACTCTAACCTAACCTACCTATTATTTATTTATAAATTGGCAGAGCAATTATATTGTTAAAGTTTGCAAATTGCTAGCTTATAAAGTTATTTCGAGGTTCATGCTTTCATAAAAAAAAAAAAAACTTTGCAAAAAGATGTGAAATTAGAACAAAAACATAAAATTTTCATCCAAACTATTTTCTATTTTCTTTTAATATTGTTGTATTATCTTCTATGATTTAAAGTATTCAATATAACACTTTTGCATGTAAGAACTTGGCGTTCTTTTAGATCTCATTACTTTTGGTGGCTGACTTTTTACACAGTGTTGTTCGCACATAAGAGAACTTGGCTCTTTTTTTACATCTTATGTTTTTGTTCTGATTTCTTTTTCTTAATTCTTTTTACAATTACAACAACATCCATACCAAACTGAACAAAATACAACAAGAAATATCGCAATAAAATACAAATCCAACTATGAGTAACCAACATATCTGTTATTGTCGAATTCTGTATCTGTTTGTTTGTCTTGTTCACTTTGGTGTGTGTTTCTTCATAAGACGGAGTGTACTTTTAGGCTTTTTGTCTTCTTTGGTGTGGTTTGCTCCTTTACAACCCCATGTATTTACTGCAACCGACGAGCGGACAAGACTTTTTATCGTGTCGTGTCTTTTTCGGTGTGTGTTGCCTCGTAAGAGCAATGGACTTGTGTCCGCGATTTTTTGTCGAAAGACAAAAAGACGTCTTGTCGGCTTCGGTCAGTTTTCAGCCTTAGACTTTCATAAGGCTCGTCACTTCGTCAGTTCACCAAATGGGAAAAAAATTGGCAGTATAGTTACTCACGAAATGATACAAAAAATGAAAAGAAATAAAAATTGCGGGATTTAGGGCAGGGGGTAAAACATAAGTCAGATTCCGGTCTCCTTCTTTGCCTAATCTCTGGTCAAAGCTCAAAGATCTCATCTCTTCTGTAGACTGCAGGTAAGATTGAGATGCTTAGGATTAGGACTGAATCTGCAGCACATTCTTGTGACACACTTGTGTTCTTTTCATCTTCTGAACTGGTAAATATTCGAGCTTCAGAGAGAAACATTTCTTCTTTTTTATCACATTTTTATCACAAGTTCAATTTGGTTTTGAACTTTGGTAACGTTTATACCAAATGGTCATACTGCCTCACCTGTGTGTTCTGCCTGTTCGACCAAAATCCACCTAAGGTTAAATTAATTTGACGCAATCAATAGGGACCCAAGTAGCCATTCCGAACTCCGAAGATCCCCAAAAATTATTTCCGGCAAATTTTGTGTACAAAAAACCTTGAATGCTTCCATTTTATAGCAAAAACAAAACCCAAACAAAATAATATTCAAAACCGAAACAACAAATAAATAACCAAGAGGTCATGTTTTGTTTCCTTAATTCTGATTTGATTGCCACCTGACCACACTTATTCAAAAACAACAAGAATTTGTGCAAATGGACTCTCGCATAAGTACGACTGCCTCAAACCCCAAAGTCCAAGGATTTAGCAATTAAAATCTGTTTAAGGTGTGTTTTTCAGAATGCTCCTAGTTACCCGAATGTAACCCCACAACTTAATGTTTTTAATTTTGTAAGACAATACAGGACGGTCAATGAAACTGCATTTTAATTTTTCTTGTCCTCTTTTTTCTTTACACTAAATAAATTAAGATCGTAGTTTCGGTCGATTGTGTCGCCGAACTGTCCAGTCCATTGATGAAGCAATAAAGTCACAACAATCAAAGGCACCAGACCAGAAGCAGAAGCAACTTAATGTTAATTAAATTTGACTCGCATTACTGTGGATTCCGTTTAAAGTGATTCCTTTCAAAAGAAAAAGAAACAAGATTGAGAATATTGTTTGCATGTGCAGACTTTGACCACAACCTATCAGAATTGCTTATGAAAGAGGAAAAGTCTTTAGAAGTCGTAGCTGAATCTTGTGGCAGGAGGAAGACTCAATCATAATTTATAATGTTCAAGGGAATCACAAATCACATAGTTTAAATGTCATTCTCTTCATCATACAAAGAAAAAAAAACACTCGCACACACAAAATACTATCGAAAGACTCGTCTTTAAGAATAAATTTGGACAAAGCTGTTGACGGAAGCTTTAATCGCTAGCCACATGATTTAGCATAAGTACAGCTTCATTATAATAAAATTGACTATTCACATTCATTAATTTAGAATTCGCAAATTATTTTCTTATAGGTCGTTGGACCTTAGGTGTTTTCTAAAGTCGACGACAACCATAAGAGTTCTCAATGAGGAAGTGTTAGCAAACCACACGACCCAGTAGATTTTTTGGTTAAACATTTTCTATGAAGATAAAATTAAGAACTTTTAAACGCGGGAGTTGGGAGATCTTTGAAGCTCGACCTTATAACGGAACATGTATTTTCTTTTAATTATTTATGATTTTAATTATGCGCACGGGTTAGTATTAGTGTGAATGACTTTTTGCATAATTTTGAATTTTAATTTTTGAAAAATTGATTGAGACAGAAACAAGACAAAGGAAATAAAAATACTTCGATTTTGAGTTTCTGGTAAGAATAGCAACAAAAGAATTAAGAAATAGTTGAAATAGTTGATGGATTATCATTTTTGATGAGTGACTATTCGGATTGTTATTTTCTTAAAAGCTTTTAGAACTTTTTTAGACGAGCCTGTATGTCAAAAAAGTACTCTACCCATTGAAAGCTGGTTATTAACTCCACATAACTGGATTCTTAACGTCTGTAATAATTTCAATAAGGAAATAATCAATAAAATTAACAGGATTGATCTCAATCTTACATACGTTAATGGCCTAGAAACACGGACTTTTAATGCCAATTAAACCTGTTGCTCAAAACTCTTAGGAATTTTGAATCATGAATAAATTCTTTTGGACATCTGGGTATTTACCCAAATAAGGAAGCTTCTTTGGTTAAGCTAATTTAAGATACTTGTTTAATTTATGACGTCACGTTCGTTTGAGACTTGATAGTTGATACAATACTCAAAGGGCAGGTATTTCCGAAATTGAGTGGTAATAGTTGAAATCAGTGGAATGGTGTGAAAATTTCAAGTTTAGCCTTACATTCTCTCTAAGCCTTAGGCTATGTTTATGACCAAGCGTAAACGCGTCGCGCGATGCGACGAGAATCGCTCCATCGCTTGTTACATTTTCGCTTGCGTTATCGCTAGCTATTGAGTGTTTATAGTAGAGCGAAACTTCAAGCGATTGAATGTTTGAAATATTAAAAAAATTTTTAAGTTTTGTCAGTGAAGAAAGCAAAATGCGTGCATTGACTAGGAAAGTTTTATTATTAGAAACCAGCTATTTATTGCGTAAAAAATATTTAACTAATAAAAGCATATATAAGAGGTTTCAAGTGCATCCAGAAAGAAGAACTTACGGTGAATTTCATCATCTTCATTCACGACTGCTAAAATTTCCTGAAAAATTTAAGGAATACTATCGTATGAGCTTACAGGACCATATCCTTTTCATGAAATTTTCCATAACCAAATCGCAAAGTGGCTGTTGTGTTCCATTATTAACGGCATACCTCCTTCTTTATAATGAACATCCGATCATTTATCTCAAAAAATGACATTTTTCTTTGAATATCAAAATAACACCTCTTATTGGAAAACGCTTTATAATCAATCCCAAAAAAAAAAGAACAAAAATGATGTTGTATGGAATAAAGAATCATGCTGCCGTAAGTGGACATTATACGGCTATTATATATAGAAGAGGTAATCAAACATGGATGGAGTTTGATGATCTTAAAGAAAAATCAACTTTCGTCAGTGAAAAAAAGAAAATTGTACCAAGACTTATCATGTACATAAACGAACCTTATTAAAATATGTGTTTGAGAAGTAAAGAAATCTCCCTCATAGATTCGATGGCTGCTCTTTGTTTAAATCAAATTAATGGAGTTCCAAACAATAACAATAAAATACTGGACCTTGTATACTCTTCCGAGTCTTTAAACACGGACGCTGCTGTTACACATAGTGATGTTAAACTTGTCATCGAAGATCGTCATCATCCTGCTTTATCGATATTTTTGAACTTGAATGTTTGTAACTTTTCGGAATGCTTGTAATCTTGTTGAATTCAATTTTAGAAAATGTAACTTTGATGAATTGTTTAATCTATTAAGTCTCATTGATTGGGATACTTTGCTTAGTGGTTCAAACCTAGATAATAAGTTATTTAAGTTTTATAAAATAATATTTGACTGCTTTTTAGAAACCATCCCTTTACGTCATGTTAAAACTAAAGATAACTATCCCCCATGGTTCGATCGGCATTTGAAATCCTTGAAAATCAAAAGAAATAAGGCGTGGTTAAGGTTCAATCAAACTAAAACTGATAGCGACCTACTAAATTATATTGATTTTAAAAACGAATTTAACAACTATTCAAACTATCTTTACAATGAATTCCTAACCAAAACTGGAAATGATTTTAAAATAAATCCTAAAAAATTCTGGAGTTTTGTTGATATTAAAAGAAAAACTGATGGCTACCCAATATGTATGGAGTTTGATAAATTTTCTAGCCAAGATCCTAAAGTTATATCCAACATGTTTGCGGAGTTTTTTATGAAGTCCTTTGAGGAAACTCTCCCATCTGACCCTCGATCCCCTCTGACATCTCAACAATATGCCCACTTAGGACTAATTAATTTTTCGATTACTGAATCTACAATTTCGTGAACAAATTTTAAAACTTGACGACAGTCTAAGTTCTGGCCCTGACGGTTTACCGTCATTCATGTTAAAAAAACGTGCAAATCATTTATCTTACCCACTATTTATTCTTTTTAACCACTCAATTAAGTACTCTACATTTCCTGATCTATGGAAATATGCTTTTCTTAAACCTATTCATAAAAAAGGTCCTAGTCACTTAGTTACTAACTACCGCCCCATAGCCAAACTCTCTGTTATACCTAAATTGTTCGAATTGTTAGTTTGTGATGTCTTATCTTTTAATTGTTCTTCTATCATTAGTAAAAATCAGCACGGGTTTGTTAAAAAGAAATCAACTGTCACTAATTTATTAGAATTCACAACGTTCTGTTTTGACGCTTTTGAAAAAAATCTGCAAGTTGATTGCATTTTTACCGATTTTAGCAAGGCATTTGACAAGCTTAATCATAGTATTCTTCTAAATAAACTGTCAAGATTTGGACTAAATGATTCTTTTATCAATTGGTTGTCTTCTTACCTCAGTGATAGACATTATAGTGTAATTTTCAGACATAATCACTCAAATAATATGCCGTTAGTTTCATGTCGCTAGCTGCATTGGTTCTAGTTTGGTTCTGCTAGCGTAATATTACGCTAGCAGAACATCGATTTTTCCAAGAACTAGTGGAGCAACAAAATCAATTCTTGCGGCACAAATAAGAAACAAATTAGCAACAAAATACTGAATACTTTTCATTGCTAGCTTATGAAATGGTTCTGCTAGCGTAATAGACGTTCAACAATCGCTCGTATCGCTCAAAATATCAAAATATTTTGATTGTAAATTTTCGTCGCTTTTTTCGCTTGTAATCGCTCAATTCGCTTTTCGCTAAATCGCTTTGTCATAAACACTTTCATAAGCAACAATGAATTTAGTCGCTAGTAGCGATTCTCGTCGCATCGCGCGACGAGTTTACGCTCGGTCATAAACATAGCCTTACTCTTAATAGATAGAATTAGGAAAAGAATGTATGTGACGCGTTTGACAGTTTGCTCTATCAGAAAAGAATGTATGCCATTGGCAAGGATCAGCCCTTCACAACTCATTGGCAGTGAGAGTATATGCTCCTCTTGGAGTTGTGAAGGAAGCAAATCATAGGTCGAATAGTTTAACGAGTTGCGTTATATCTAGGAAAATCTGGCCCGCCTATATAACAAACCAAAATCAATTAATTTAATTTCCAAACCAAGGCATGACATAGACAGGATTGTCGCTACCTGCATAGGGCATTGGCCTGTAGGGGGGCATGCGGCAAAATTGGGTATACCACATAACTCTTTCTGCCGTAGCTGTGAGAACCAGGATGAAAAAGAAACAGTCCCACACTTTCTATGCCATTGTCCGGCCCTGGCTAGGAAAAGAGCACTCTACTTAGGTAAAGAATTCAAGATCAAAGATTTGATCTCATACCTCAATAACACAAAGTGGCTTTAGCCCCCCCCTATATTCCATATTAGTGAGGGACTAAATGGCACTATGAGATAATAGGGGTAGGAGAATAATACAACAATATAATAGGACTGTACGTGCGGAACATACATCGTCCTTAACCCATTTTCAAATCTATTTAGAATCACACGAGGTATGGTATCAAATGGTGTCCTGCGCGAAGTAGGACAGCCATTTCTAGCTACCTACCATGCCATTGGATTGTTACGATTTCTTAAATTGTACTCTGAACATTCATAGACAGGATAAATCGGGTACCCGATTATGGAGGCATAGACGTTTTTGAGTTCCAGGACTATCGGCGTACAAACATTCAGAGTTTTTTTAACCAAAGATTATTTTCAAACTGGCAGTTGTTGAAGTTCTGGAATCTTGATAGAAAGTCAGTCAGATCTGTCACAGAATCGATCGATGAAAATCCCCGAATTATTCCACAACGAACTTCGAAAAGTTACATTCATAAAATACCAATGGAATCAAAAAAAGCAAGGTGCTTGCTTACTTGAGGTGGCGCTACAGTCAGTTGTGGACTTGGGCCTCAACCAACAGTCACCACCAGCCAGCTCGGTATTTAGGTCCTCTTCCACTTGGGTGCGCCACCTGAGTGGCGGTGTTCCTCTACTTCTATGTCCCTTGGGAATAGTGTCGAAGGCTTTCCGGGCCGGAGCATTGGTGTCCATCCGGTGTAAAGGACCAAGCTCTCTGAGTCTCTGGCCCTTCTGGCTAGGTCCATGTCATTGTTAAACCCGTAAAATTCGCTGTTGAATCTTCTTCTCCATTCCCCATCAATGCACCAAGGCCAAAAATATCCCAAAGAACTTTCATCTCGAAGGTTCATGCTTCTGCACCATACAGCAGGACTGGGATGATGAGGCTGTTATATAGTTTTACCTTTGTTGCTCGATAGAGGACTTTTCTACTCCGCATGACAGTGCATCGCCTTGTCTGAATCTTGACATCGAAAGATTCCGTAAGCTCGTTGCCAATCTTGATGGCGCAGCGTGAGTTTTCCATCGTCATATTGCACAAGCGAACGAGCTTGGCAGGGATGCCAAAACTAGACATAGCCTTATACAGTTCGTCTCTGTAGGTGCTGTCATACGCGGCCTTTAATCGATGAAAAGGTGGTGGGTATCGATTTGGACTTCATAGGTTTTTTCCAGGATCTATCGCAAAGTGAAAATTTGGTCGATGGTTGACTTTAGTGGTCTGAAGCGGGGCAGGGACATTACTCCACGGGTCATAAGTCCATAATGTCCCACTTAGGTGGGACATAAGTCCGCAAATCGATTTTGGACTTAAGTCCGATTTTGGTGGGCCACAATTCTGCAATTTTTGTTTGATAAATAAGTCCATAATTTTTTTATTCATGAAACACTATGAACAAAATAATTATTTTATTTTAAACTTTGAGCCTTAATGGTCAGGACGTAGAACAATAATGATAAAACATAAAACATTCGAAATTATTTACATTCATTTCTTCTGACTTGACTTAATTAGGTTGCTGTGTCATAATGGCCATGTGTCATAATGCCGTATTTCGAAATATGATCATATAATATAAAAAATAATAAATAAATAAATAACTTATAACTGGTAACACCCTGTCGAATTGTTTAAGTGTACTAAACACAACATGAATTCATTATGTATATTATATAATACAATTCCCCTTTCTTTTATATAACGAAACGTTAACTCGATCTCGCCTGTTTCATGTATAACTGAGTTTGACTACTCGATGCCGTATTGTAAGTTCAGTTTCTTATGTTATATTGTTTTAAGAAATTATTACGAATAAAGCGCTTATAGAAGAAAGATCGGCTTGTGTTACTAATCAATTATTTTACTGTGTTTTAAAGAAAGTGTTACAATAATCAGAAGCGGGATTTAAGATTTTCACGCCACGTGTTTTGTGTTAAAAGTAAATTTTTTTTTAAACCATACCAAATGGCAGAAGCTCGGGCAGAGATTTTCGTTCGCAATGCAACGGTTCAAAATCTCAAGCATAAATTGAACCAATTGAACTTGTGCACGAGTGGAGTGAAGGCTGCTTTAATTATTCGATTGCAAGAAGCGCTGCTTACTTTGGACGCAAATCGAATGGAAGAATTTTTCCCACCCAACGTTATGGATGAAGGTGACCCTGATATTGACGACGGAGGCACTGATGGCGAGCCAGAAGACTTAGGGGAACAGCAAGAAGAACTCGAGAGTTTGCGTGCCGCAGTAAGGCGAAAAGAAGAGATAATTTCGCTGAAGAAGAAGTTAGCTAAATTAAGCAAACCAGTGGACGATTCTCGATCCGTTTATTCTTTTAGAGATATCGAGGAATCATTGCAGACATTCTCCGGGGACGATAACTATGCGGTTGCTAGATGGATTCGAAGTTTTGATGATTCCAGAATACTCTTCAACTTGAGTGATTCGGAAGCATTCATCTATGCGAAACGGCTTTTAAGAGGAACAGCGAAACTATTTCTGAGGTCGACAACTTGCCGCTCATGGTGCGAACTGAAAGCAGCGTTACTGATTGAATTCAAACAACACAAGACCGCGACAGATGTGCATAATGCACTTCGTAATAGAAAGAAGCGGAAAGAAGAGAATTTTCAGCAATATGTGCTAACGATGCAAGAAATAGCTTCGGCATCGGACATTGAAGAGGCGGACTTAATCTACACTAATATATAAAGCTGAAGAGTTTGTTTGTTAACACGGAGAAAAATCAGCCACTTTAAAATAAGGTGATGGTAATCTTAATACCAATCTACTTAACACAACTGGACTTCATATCGAAACAAATGGATTCCGTTTAAACTCTCTTAGATTTAATTAAGTTCATCATTTCATTCTCAAGAGAATTTTCTGCTAAAACAAACCATGCTTTTTCCGCTTAAAATTAACTGACTTCTCAATAATTCTATGTGTTAACTTATTGATTCAATAAAATTTTCTTGAAAAGGTGCATCATTTTAAATTAAGTTGATAATCTCCTTAAACAAAAGTCGCCACTTATGCATGCAGTGATAAAAACGTTCCATGCTACTGTGCAAGAGGATTTTTGCAACAACAAAAACAAAAAACAAAAAATTCCAATCAACCCATTACCTATGAATTTTAGAAGAGAAATCATTTTAAACTAAGGTGAACATCTTAAAACTAAATTTTTTGTTGCTTTTGGTTTTGTCTTTGCAACAGTGTGCATGTTCATGTTTATGCAGGTACGGTAGACAAACTAACGGATTTTTCATTAAATGAAGTGGTGACTCTCTATTTTAAGGAGATTTCCACATTAATTTAAGTTGTGACTCCTTTTTTTATAAGACAATTTCATTGTTTTTGTTAGTTTTGTTGCATCTTATACTCGTTCGGTAGACGCATTGTGTTTTTATTCTTTTTCCAGTGCAGTAAGTACAGTTCGTTGATTGCGACCGCGATATAATTTGTTGAAGTTTTATTAAATAACTTATAAAATAACTTAAGTGACTAAAAATGTTGGAAAATAATGAAGAAAATATGATATATCAATTTGTTTATACAACTGGCGATAGTGCAATCGAAGGCCTTCTTTCTGAATGGGGTCTAAGTGAAAATTCGATTGCACTGCTTCATGCGCTGCTTCAGTCGATCAAAATATACTCTGCAAAATGGAGCGTCATGATATTGAAGTACTTTTTTCAAAGGTGAATTTAGATTTTCGGGAATATATTTTGTTTAAAGACGGATTGTTAAATTGGCGCATTTCACAGGTAAGTAATAAAAGTTTACTTTCTGAGGGGGGTGGTGTTGCGATCTAACAAAAATATTATTTTTTTTTTTTATTGAAAGGTTTTATTAATTTTTGACAATATTTTTGTTTTTATCTGATTTTAAGGGCAAACCGTTGTCAGGACCAAGTATAGTTGATCGAGACACACTCTCAATGTCCAAATCTGTTACAAGTTGGCTGGATAATTTAAACCAGTCTTCATCACCCTTAACTTCTTCTTCTGAAACACTGAATCTCATAGATGTACTGAATATCGAAAGTGTGTTACAAAAAACGATAAAAGGGCAGATCATAATTGAGTTTTACAAGAAAAATAACATTGTGCAATCAATATAAAAAATGTGGATGGACCACCTATTCATTTTTATTTTTTAAATAACGGGCTCAAAGTTGTTCGCCCTAAGCTTTATTTTTAAGAAATGTAAAATACTCTGTAAAACTGTACTGAAGTAAATAAACTCTTTAAACTATAAAATTACTTTTTATGTTTGGAAATTTTGCAGCTTATGAACAATATATTTAAAAATGATTTGTTTGTATTTTAAGATTATTAAGATCACATTGCAGAAGATTTGCTGCTGTGATCTTTTAATTTTAACTCCAAACTTTAAATGGTTTAAAAGGTAAGACTTGTTCAATTTTTGTTGAAAAAGGAAACTGAAAGGAAAACAAAAAAATTATATTAACATTTCATGCCCATATAAATAGGATATTCGACACACTAAGATCAGTTCCGTACCTATATATTATTGTATGGTAATGCAAAATTAAATAATCTTTTTTAAAATTGAAAAAAAAACAAATTTTTGTAAAATCTACTGGAAAACGTATGATTTTTAAGTGGTGAACATCTTACTTTAAGAAGAATGAACTTGAAATTAAGAAAAACTTCATTTAATTTTTACCTAGGAGAAGTCTAAAAAGAAACAAATTTTCTTGTAAAATATATTCGTAAACGTGTGATACCAAAGTGCGAAAAATCTTAGTTTTAATTGAACGCACTTAAAATTAAGATATGCTTCACTTAATATCAACTTTCAAAAAGTCTTAAAAAAATGTGATTAGAATAAAATCAATCGGAAAACGGCTTGTTTTAACGTGGAAGATACATTATTTGTATGCAAATGCATTTCAAAATAAGATGTTTTCGACTTGATAAAATACTCAAAAGAGAATGATTTTCTTATAAAACTAAACGGATTCACCTTGAATATAACTTTACCGAAATCAAGGTGATTTGTCGAATTGCTTTAAGCCGAAAGTCCGCTTGGCAAAAAACCATGCAGAAATCCACTTAATTTAATACAGATTGCAATTGTTTTTAGCAAGTCTTTTTTCTCCGTGTTTGAACGCGGTAATCTCAGGAACTACTGGTTCGAATGGTATAATTCTTTTTGTGTTGGATGGTACCTTAATCAACTTAGACTTGAGGCTATTTAACATTAAGCTGTGACCAATAGCAGCGAAGAATCTGTGGAAAATATGAAAAAAACCGCAAAAAATATACATTTTTCTGCGTTTTAACGCGCTTATCTCAAGAACTGCTTTATGAAATTGAACAATTTTTTAAATGTTGAATGGTCCATTTATCAAGGAAGGCTTGAAGCTATATAAAATTTAGCTGCGACCAATAGGAGCGAAGAATTTGTGTAAAATGTGGAAAAAACGGCAAACAATGCAATACATCTACACTAATATATAAAGCTGAAGAGTTTGTTTGTTTGAACGCGGTAATCTCAGGAACTACTGGTTCGAATGGTATAATTCTTTTTGTGTTGGATGGTGCCTTAATCGACTTAGACATTAGGCTACTTAACATTAAGCTGTGACCAATAGCAGCGAAGAATCTGTGGAAAATGTGGAAAAAACGGCAAAAAATATACATTTTTCTGCGTTTTATTGCACTTATCTCAGGAACTACTGGTTCGAATGGTATAATTCTTTTTGTGTTGGATGGTCCATTAATTGAGGAAGACTTGAAGCTATTAAACACTAAGCTGTGACCAATAGCAGCGAAGAATCTGTGGAAAATATGGAGAAAACGGCAAAAAATATAAATTTTTCTGCGTTTTAACGCGCTTATCTCAGGAACTGCTTTATGAAATTGAACAATTTTTTTAATGTTGAATGGTCCATTTATCAAGGAAGGCTTGAAGCTATGTAAAATTTAGCTGCGACCAATAGGAGCGAAGAATTTGTGTAAAACGTGGAAAAAACGGCAAACAATGCAATACATCTACACTAATATATAAAGCTGAAGAGTTTGTTTGTTTGAACGCGGTAATCTCAGGAACTACTATTTCGAATTGTAAAATTCTTTTTGTGTTGGATAGTCCATTAATCGAGGAAGGCTTTATTCTTCTTAAAATTAAGCTGCGACCAATAGCAGCGAAGAATCTGTGGAAATGTGAGAACTGAGATTTTTTTTCTGAGATCTCTGAGATGAAATTATTTTGGATTCGATTTCTCACTCAGCTATTTGACGTGGCTGACATACAGTGCGGTTCACATGGTTAGCCGCACTATTTTTTTCCTCAATAAATTGTAGTTTTTTTGTTTGTTTTTCTCATGAACTACCAAACAATGCATTTATTTGAAAGGTTATTAAATTCTCTTGAAAAAAAACCTAAATTCAAGATTAGTGAGAGACACCTAACGGTTGTTTTAATCTCTTTCTTCCCACTAGTTCAAAAAAAGCTCAAATAAATCGGTTCACTTGGTTAGACGCACCTGTTAAAAGTTTGAAAAAAAAAGAAGTTGATCGATTTCTAAAATTTCTTTTTGCGTTTTTATTATTATTATATTATTTTTTACAGTTTCAGTACTTTGTACAACCTCCACGACTTGAAATGACATCAAAAATTCTACTTTTAAGAGATTCATATAACTTTTTTAAATAATTCAATGAAATCTTAGACCAGGCATCTTTTATCGCGGCAATAAGCTCCTCACAGCTTTCATACTGTTTGCCTCCTTCATAAATTTGACGGGTCAGCCATCCCCAAACGTTTTCTATAATGTTTAGATCAGGTGAGTATGGTGGCCACGGCAACAATTCCACATTTTCACTAGCGAGAAATGCTTTTACTACGTGCGCGTTGTGGATCGGAGCATTGTCTTGTTGTAAGATCCACTGGATTGGTCCAAAAAGCTCTCTTAATGCTGGAAAAGCTGTTTCCAAAAGAGCTTTATAAGAAACTCCTGTAATTTTGTGAGAGACAAAAACCAACTCAAAGGCGCCGTAGTATGAAATGGCCCCCCATACCATTACTCCTCCTTTCTTGGAATGATTTCGATTCAAAAAGCATTCGTCTTTGCGGATGTCATGGAAATAAAAATTATACCCATCAGGACCATCTAGGTTGAACTTTTTCTCATCAGAAAACACCACATTTCTCCAATTTAAAACGTTCCCAATCTGAGTATCCCATGTCATGTGAAGACGCGCGAATTCTAACCGAAGTTCCTTTCTTGCAGCGTTTAGTGGTGGTTTTTTTTAGCTTTTTGAGTTTCAAGTGTGGAGCACTTAAAATAGCTCGACGAACCGTTGATTTGCTGGCACTTACCCCCGCTAATTGTCTGATTTTCATTGTGGAGTGTGCTGAATTTGAGGCAATTCTTATTATTTTTCGCTTCTCGTTCGGTGTTAAGGCTGTT
The DNA here is from genome assembly GCA_943590905.1 of Sphaerophoria taeniata. Classification (NCBI taxonomy): domain Eukaryota; kingdom Metazoa; phylum Arthropoda; class Insecta; order Diptera; family Syrphidae; genus Sphaerophoria; species Sphaerophoria taeniata. The sequence goes on from OX016540.1 coordinate 6,394,723, forward strand.
TTTGTCCTTCCCTTATTATTTTTTCCGTAGGTAGCAGGGTTTGATAAAAAATTTCGAACTGCTTTATCACTTCGTCCCATTTTACTGGCAATTTTCCGCATAGAATACCCTTCTGAGTGGTAGGCCTCAATTTTTGCTTTTTCCGCCACCGTCAACATTTTTTTTTACCCATTTTCACTTTAAATACTCGGAAAAACTTTTAAAACGTACACTCATTAACCAAATTTAATTTGCATTACCCAGCATTAAGAAAATAACTGAATAAATTCGTGCGTCTAACCAAGTGAACCGATTTATTTGAGCTTTTTTTGAACTTGTGGAAAGAAAGAGATCAAAATAACCGTTAGGTGTCTCTCACTATTCCTGAATTTAGGTTTTTTTCCAAGAGAATTTAATAACCTTTCAAATAAATGCATTGTTTGGTAGTTCATGAGAAAAACAAACAGAAAAACTACAATTTATTGAGGAAAAAAATAGTGCGGCTAACCATGTGAACCGCACTGTATGTGCAGCAACAATTAGTAAGGTAACCATTAAATCTCAATGATAACTGAGAATTATGTTCCACCACGGCACCAAATGATTTTGCCTCAGTCAAGGTGACATTGAGATCTCAGTGAGATGTTGTTAGGTGGAACTGGCCTAATAACTGCTCAAATTAGGATTTTGAGAGCTCAATTGATTTGTGAATGTGATTGATTGCACTATTTGTGCAGATTATTGTGTTTAAACCATATCATTTTATGTACTTCTTAACTAAAAAATATGCTCAGTTTAAAGAAAAAAAAATTTACTTAACGAAAAAAACGATGCAGAAGTAAGAGAGATATTAGAATTAGGGAGAGTTCACCCAAGGGAATGCTTTAAGTATGAACAACTGAAGGGAATCATAAAAAATGCTCAAATTTTTCAAGTTCAAGAGAATTACGACCTAGGGAGAGTTGACTGCAATGCAATTTTACAATAACTTCCGAACAAAATTCCCACGCGCGCATGATGCACAAGTCGAGATGATACTCTGGCCGGTGGACGAGGGAGAGGCGGACGAAGTCGCGGGCAACTGCTAGTCCATTATATAATTAAAGGGATTCCTGACGACATGTTCAACAAACAAATTCTTTTTACCGCCAACAGCATTGCCGAATTAAAAAATACACTGAGGAAATATGAAAAAATCAAAGCCGAATACCAACCATCATCTTCAAGCTTCATAAGAACCACGCCGCCGTCGATGTCTCAGCCTCAGCCTCAGCCTTTGCCAGCCACGAAAACTTTCAACGTCGTCAAATGATACAACTGTAACGAAAAAGGGCATTTGGCAACCAATTGTCCAAGACCAAGAAGAGAACGAGGTTCGTGCTTTACATGTGGAAAAATGGACCACGTGGCGCTGCAACGTACGGATCCAGTGAACGAGGTGTGATCCCTTTTTAAACAATTTTCATGGGATGTTTGAATATATTTTCTCAAAACCCGAAAGTGATTCTGTTTGCTTCAAGATGGATGCAGTTACTTTGATCGACACTGGAAGCCCAATCAACTTTATTCAACAACAGTACTTACTTACTTACTTACTTAAGGTGGCGCTACAGTCCGTTGTGGACTTGGGCCTTAATCAACAGTCTCCGCCAGCCAGCTCGGTCCCTAGCTAGCTGTCTCCAGTTTTGCACTCCAAGTTGATTGAGGTCCTCTTCCACTTGTGTGCGCCACCTGAGTCGCGGTCTTCCTCTCCTTCTGCGTCCCTCGGGAATAGTGTCGAAGACTTTCCGGGCCGGAGCATTGGTGTCCATGCGCTCTAAATGACCCGAAGAATTTTCCTCTCGAAACAGCCTAAGGCACATTCATCCGATTTTGTTAGGGTACATGCTTCTGTACCATACAGCAGGACAGGGATGATGAGGGTGTTGTACAGTTTAACCTTAGTTGCTCGAGAGAGGGCTTTTCCACTCAGTTGCTTTCTTAGCCCAAAGAAACAGCGATTAGCAAGAGTAATTCTTCGTCTTATCTCAGCGCTGGTGTTATTGTCCGTGTTGGTAGCGGAGCCTAGGTAGACAAATTCCTTAACTACCTCGAAGTTGTATGCGTCTATTGTGACGTTCTGTCCAAGCCGTCGATGTTGGGTGTCCTTACTCGAAGACAGCATGTACTTCGTTTTTCCCTCATTTACCGCTAAACCCATTTTTGCCGCTTCTGTCTCAATCCTCACAAAGGCGCCATTGACATCACGCTGTGTTCTTCCCATTATATCAATATCGTCGGCGTACGCGAGAAGTTGAACAGATTTATAGAAGATAGTGCCTCTGGTGTTGACGTTGGAGTTTTGGACTATCTTCTCAAGAACGATGTTAAAGAAATCGCACGACAGTGCATCGCCTTGTCTGAATCCTTTTTTGACGTCGAATGATTCCGTAAGCTCATTGCCAACCTTGATAGAGCAGCGTGAGTTCTCCATCGTCATTTTGCACAAGCGAACGAGCTTGGCAGGGATGCCAAAGCTAGACATAGCTTTATACAGTTCGTCTCTGTAGATGCTGTCATACGCGGCCTTAAAATCAATGAAGAGGTGGTGGGTATCGATTTGGAGTTCATAGGTTTTTTCCAGGATCTGCCGCAACGTGAAAATTTGGTCGATGGTAGACTTTCCTGGCCTGAAGCCACATTGATAAGGACCAATCAGATTGTTGACGAAAGGCTTCAGACGTTCACATATTATGGCAGAGAGGATCTTGTAGGCGATGTTAAGCAGACTTATTCCTCTGTAGTTGGTGCAGTTTAGAGGATCTCCTTTTTTCAGGATCTGGCAAACAATGTTAAGGTTCCATTCATCGGGCATGCATTCCTCCGACCATATCTTACAGATGATTTGGTGCATGCTCCTATCTAGCTCGTCGCCTGCGGCTTTGAACAGCTCGGCAGCTAGACCATCTGCTCCTGCGGCTTTGTTGGATTTCAGCCGTGATATTGCTGTTTTCACTTCTTCTAGGTCGGGTTCACGGAATTGTTGGCTGTCATCGTGTATGATAAAAGGCTCCTGTCTGACGGCGGGGTTTTGTTCGTCGTCGCCGTTATACAGTCTACAGAAGTGGTCTTTCCAAATCCCCAGCACTGACTGCGGTTCGATGACCTTGAGCCAGCTGTTTTACCTTCCAATAAAACCTCCGAACTTCATTCCTGCTGTTAGCTCTCTCAACATCTTCGATCTGACGCTTCTCATGCTCTCTCTTTTTTCTCCTGAGAAGCCGGCGTTCTTCTCTCCTCTTTTGCTCGTAGAGCTCACGAGCAGCTCTTGTCCTTCTTTGCAGCGCCGCTTTGCATTCTTCGTCAAACCAGGGGTTTCGTTTTGGTGGCTGTGTGTAACCCAGCACATTAGAGGCGGCATCTCTAACTGCATTCTGGCAATGTTGCCACTGGTCTTCGATACTTGATGTTGGCGGCATAGGACTCCTTAAGAGGTTACTTGTCACTCGATCAGAGAAGGATCTGGCGATCTCTTGCGATTGTAGCCGTCCGACGTCGAATTTTCTTGCAGCATTTCTTTGTTTTGGCCGTTGTCGGGATATTCGTAGCACTGCCTTGGCTACGACGAGGTAGTGGTACGAGTCGATGTTGGCTCCTCGGAAAGTTCGAACATCTTGAATGCTGGAAAAGTGCCTCCCGTCGATCGCAATGTGATCAATCTGGTTGACGGTTGATTGATCAGGAGATCTCCATGTACCTTTATGGATGTTGAGATGTGGGAACCAGGTGCTTGCTACCACAACATTTCGCCCCGCAGCAAAATCGATCAGCCTGAATCCGTTGTCGGAAGTGGTGTCGTGCAGGCTGTGCTTTCCGACTGTTCTTCCAAAGATGCCTTCTTTTCCCAGCTTTGCGTTAAAATCGCCGAGGACAATTTTCATGTCATAGCTAGGACATTGCTCATATGTTTTGTCGAGGAGCTCGTAGAATTCGTCTTTGGTGTCGTCCTTTTTCTCTTCTGTGGGGGCATGCGCGCATATTAAGCTAATGCTGCCGAATCTAGCCTTGATTCGGATCGTCGTGATGCGTTCGCTTACGCATTTGAAGCTCAAGACTTTTTGCCTGAGTCTGCTTCCCACGACGAATCCGCATTCAAAGACTCGCTGTTCCCGGTAGCAATCCCCATAGTAGATGTCGCAGTTATTCATCTTCTTCTCGCCCGGTCCATCCAATCGCATTTCCTGGATAGCGGTAATATCTGCTTTGTAGCAGTTGAGGGTCTCCGCTAGTTGTTCGGCAGCACGCAGTCCATTAAGGGACCTAACATTCCACGTGCATATCCGAAATTCGTTGTCCTTTATACGTTTGCTTGGGTCGTCATCAGTGTATCCGTCCGTTTCCGAGGCATGTTGATGCTTCGTAACTAGATTTTTTCTATGTAGCCGGGAAGTCACCCCGACGTACAACCCCCAACCTGGAGTACCAGGTACTTGATGTGACTCAAAGTACAAAAGCCGGAAAACCGCTCCTTTTACGACCTGAGCTTCAAATATGTCGAAGTAGCCCGTAAAGGTGTTCACCAAGTAGTTCGACCTAACTGGAACTGAGGACGCCACAGTTCATTCCAAAAAGAAATTCATCCGCTGCCGTCCCTCGTGGGAAGTGCCTTGGTGGGAACACTCCTTCGTTGTTCACAGTACATTCCACCTTTTCTGATGACGCCGTTGGATGACACAATGTTAAACTTCGTTGGTATCAATAATAGCAAGTTGATTATTTTTGGTAAGGTTTTTTGTAAAATTAAGATTAATAATTGTTTAGTGAATATTTGTTTGCATGTAGTTAAGGACAATAGCATGAATAATGTAATAGTACTAGGACGAGAATTTTTAAAACAGAATAATATAAGATTAAGATTTGATGATAAAACTGACGGTAAAATGAATGATTTTTGTAAGGAAGATTTAAAAGAAATAGAACTTAATGATGAACTTTCGGAAATACTAAATATCAATACACATGATGACCGCGATGAAATTGCATGTTTAAACGTTAATGAAAACTTAAGTTACGAAGAAAAGTTAAAAATTTATAAATTAATACCTAAAATTATTGACAACAAACATAATTATTTAAAAAATGATGAACTAGATTTTGAAATGATTATCACGTTAACCGGCACGAACAATGTTTTCAATTGCGCACCAAGACGTTTGCCATACGCTCACAAGGTACAACTTCAAACCATTTTAGATGACCTAATCGAAAACGGTGTTATTCGCGAAAGCAATTCCGAATTCGCATCGCCAATTGTTTTAGCCAAAAAGAAAAACGGTGAGTTAAGGCTCTGTGTAGACTTCAGACATTTGAATAAAATAACCCAAAAAGACAACTTTCCGCTTCCCCTCATCGAGGATCACTTAGACAGGCTTCGAGGGAAAAAATTCTTTTCGCTCTTAGACCTCAAAAGCGCATTTCATCATGTGAAAATGGCCTAAGAATCGGTGAAATATACGTCCTTTATTACACTGCTGGGTCAATTTGAATTCCTACGAATGCCTTTTGGGATGAAGAACGCCCCGGCTGTTTTTTTTACTCCAAACGTGCCACATCCCCGGAATCTAAATACCACTCATACGAGCTAGAGACACTTGCCATAATTTATGCGCTCCGAAGATTCAGAATTTACCTGACTGGTATAAAATTCAAGATTATAACCGATTGTAAATCGCTTACTCTTACACTGAACAAACAAATCCTTAATCCGCGAACTTCTCGTTGGGCTCTTGAGCTCCAGGATTATGATTTCATAATAGAGCATAGGGATGGTAAGAGAATGCAGCACGTTGACGCTTTAAGCCGCTGCCATAATATACTTATTATTGAATCGGATTCATTCGAACACGCGCTTGCAGCATCTCAGCATAAAGACCCAACGATAAGGAATTTGATTGAACTCCTAGAGAAAAGAGAGAGCCCAATGTATGAAATCATCAATGGTCTTGTTTATAGAAAAAATGGCAAAAAAGTACTGTTTTATGTCCCTTCACAAATGGAGAATGATGTCATAAAAACGTATCACGACGCTCTTTGCCATGTTGGTGTAGAAAAGTGCTACGATTTTCTAAAAAAAAAAAACATACTGGTTTCCCAGCATGAAGCTAAAAATAAAAACTTTTATTCAAAACTGCTTAAAATGCATACACTTTTCGGCACCAACTGGCAAAAAGGAAGGCGTCTTACATTGTATTCCTAAACGGGACAAGCCTTTTCAAACCCTCCATATCGACCACTATGGTCCGTTGCCTTGTGGTATAAGAAATAATAAAAAACATATTTTCATAGTAGTTGACGGCTTCACAAAATTTGTAAAACTCTACCCTGTAAACAGTACTAATACAAAGGAAGTAATAGGGGCCTTGGAAAACTATTTTTCAATTTATAGTAAACCAAATCAAATCATATCCGACATCAGGGGAAGTTGCTTCACTTCGGAAGACTTTTCAGCTTTTTGTTCCGAATACGGCATACAACATATAAAAATTGCCACAGGCTCGCCCCAATCCAACGGACAAGTCGAGCGTATGAACCGCAGTCTGACTTCTATGTTGTCCAAAGAGAGCGAAATTGAACCTGGAGACTGGACCAAACATATACAAAAAGTAGAATTTGCCTTTAACAACATTAAAAGTAACAGTACAGGTTTCATTCCCAGCATGTTGCTTTTTGGTATTGAACAAAAAGGCATAGTTAACGACAAAGTCCGCAAACATCTTGAAGAACATATCATTTTTGAGGAGCCGAGAGACTTAAAATCGATTAGACACAAGGCAAGTAAGAACAATGTTCTAAGCCAAGAAAAAAATAAATATTATTTTGATAAACACCACAAGAAACCTCATGATTATAAAATCGGTGACTACGTTATGTTGAAAAATGTTGTCAATACACCGGGCGTTAATAAAAAACTTTTACCTAAATACAAAGGTCCTTTTGAGATTATGAAAGTTCTCCAAAATGACAGGTATTTAGTCAAAGACACTGAAAATTTACAGATTTCTCGAATCCCTTATGAGGGCGTAGCATCCCCAGAAAATATGAAACCCTACGTTTGTCCATAAATTCATCATGCGTATTGATTATTAGTAAATATTCGTAAAGATAAGAATAAATTAAATATTTTATCAAATAGATGAAAAAATAAGAGAAATTCATATGTAAATGAAATTATTAAATATTCTACTATTCTAATCGAAAATTAATGTCATTCACAATACTCTTGTAACTTCGTTACTCATTGTCTTTATGTATGTATAATGAATTTGACATAATTATTCGTAATTATGATTAAAAGATTTCCTAGTATGTAAGTTATCAAAAGACTTAAATATCTTATGCGTTATTAGTTCATGAATATGTTTTAAATTGACTTAACTGTTTTCGATAAATTTATTTGTCACTTATATAAATCGAGGACGATTTCAGTCAGGATGGTCGAGTTATCTGGTTGAATACAATGGTGTAGCTGTAGCCGTAGTTTGTAGCGCTGTCAAAGTTGAAAGGTACAAAATAAATGAAATGCGATACAATGTGCAGCTGAAGCTGAAGCTTGTAGCTTGAAGTGTAGTACAAGTTGAGCGAACTTCAACTTTTTGGGCTACAAATTTGACAGTTCATCAGATCTACTGAACACAGTGCAATAAATGCAATTTCTTCTTCTTCATTCATCATTTTTTAAGTTTTTTCAAGCATACACAAGCTAAATAGTTTCACAACACAGTTAAATTTTCAGTTTAGAATTTCATTTTTTTTTATTCTAACAGCCACCTATTTTGTAGCGCTACGCATTGTATTCCACTGTTGCTACACAATAAGCGATTTTAATGACAGTTTTGGCGACAGCGATTTTTTTTCGGCTACAGCTACATCTCATTGTATTCAGCCAGTATAACTGGTAACACCCTGTATTCGAATTGTTTAAGTGTACTAAACACAACATGAATTCATTATGTATATTATATAATACAATTCCCCTTTCTTTTATATAACGAAACGTTAACTCGATCTCGCCTGTTTCATGTATAACTGAGTTTGACTACTCGATGCCGTTATTGTAAGTTCAGTTTCTTATGTTATATTTATATTGTTTTAAGAAATTATTACGAATAAAGCGCTTATAGAAGAAAGATCGGCTTGTGTTACTAATCAATTATTTTACTGTGTTTTAAAGAAAGTGTTACAAACGGTGCGGGTGCATAACTTCACAGGTCATAACTTCACATGGGTCATAATTTCACCTCTAGTGGGTTATAATTTCACTTTTTTCGGGTGAAATTGTTTCCCACCTTAGGTGAGCAATAATTTCACCTGAAATTTTGGTGAAATTATTTCCCACCTATTTAGTCATTCCACCGGTGCAGGGAATCTGGTCCCGGAGTCAGAAGTTCCGAAAATGGTTTTCGGGACTAGTTTTAAACATTTTCTAAAACAATAAATTGAGTGGACAGTTTATACATATTTTCAATGTTTTTTCAGTGCATAACGGTTGAAATATACCGCATGCTCTAAGTCTATGTGACGTAAAGGAAACTTTTTTCAATGCAAACGAACTTCTTAGCTTTGGTATTCGGTAAGGTGAGAGTAAGGAAAGCAAACTGTACTTGAATCCAGTTTCATCTTATTGCACCTTTTTGTCATCTAAAGTAACTGAGCTGTTTCAATGACATTAACAGCTCCTTCGGAAAGACTTTTTTTATTGATGGGATGTTCAGTGTCCTTGCATCATGTGAATGCAGACGGAAGCACTATTTTTCAATGCTATCAGTCGGCAATTCCTATCAAGAAAACGTATTCATTATTGAGTTTTTCAATACTAAACCTTAACTCTACAATCAGTCTTAAAAGTTTTAGAAAATGTATTATGAAGTTGGAGCTTGAACCAACTAATGTAGCAGGTGCAATTGCTAGCGAGCGAAGCGAGCCGAAAAAATTTTGCCCAAAAGAGAATCAATTTGGGGTGTGAAAATAAAAAAATTCGCGCGAATTTTTTTATTTTCACACCCCAAATTGATTCTCTTTTGGGCAAAATTTTTTCCACTCGCTTCACTCCCAATCAAAACAAATCGAATTGGAATGTTCCAGATCGTCATCATAGTCGAAAGAATCCTTGCACTGCAGCACCTGCTTGCAGACACTAGTAATGCATTACAAGATGTGTTTTGGTTGCTTTTCCAAATTAAAGAAAACAGCAACAGCTTTGAAAAATGAATTGCTCTCTCCATTTTGTCGATAAAAAGTAAATAAAAATGGTTATTACTTTTTTGTAGTTGTAGTTAGTTAGTAGTTCGGAAATTCAGTTTTCAAGACTGAAAATAATAAAAAATCGCTCCAGAGTAATGCAGTTTTCGGAAGACAAATTATGTATAATTAAATAGTACAAAATGATAATTTCTTGCAACTGTAGTAAAAAGTGAAATTATATCCCAATTTGAGTGGGACATAACTTCACACAGAAGTGAAATTCTGGCCCACAATAAAGTGAAGCTAATTCCCACCTTAGATGGGACACAACTTCACCCGAAGAAAGTGAAATTATAACTCACTAGAGGTGAAATTATGACCCATGTGAAGTTATGACCTGTGAAGTTATGCACCCGCACCTTACAAACTCGTTGTGAAAATGTCATACAGCCATATTGCCACTTTTCTAAAGCGTTATTTGGCCAAATTTATTTGCGACTTTTTGCCATATGGTCACTTGACACTTGTAATCATTTTTCCTGAAAAAAAATTGCTTTGAAAATTTCAAAGTTTAAATTAAAAAAGATTGATAAGATAACTCGAAAAATGTATATTTAAAAAGGAGAAAGGAACAAGACAAATATTCATATAATCAACATAATTAAAATAGATATATGTACATACAAATGTATTTCACTCTGAATACTTTTGATGCTTTCTTAAATTTCTGTGCATAGTTTTCCAGAGAATTGCGTTGTTATTTTTACATGAGTTTATCTTTAGAAAAATTAATGAATTTACAAGGATGAATTATAATTCCTTAATTTGATTTAAAATTTAGGCCGAGTGCGAATTGGATGAATTGTGTTTAAGGCCGTGTGCGAATTCAGTTAAAAATGGGTTAAAAATTGACGTTTGGTTAAATTTTGACACTTCGCATTATTTGACTAGCTGCTGAGCAGGTTAAAAAATGACAGTAGTGGTTAAAAATTCATCCATTTTTATTTTTTAACCACAATTCATCCAATTCGCACACGGCCTGAAAAATAAAAATGGATGAATTTTTAACCACTACTGTCATTTTTTACCCTGCTCAGCAGCTAGTCAAATTATGCGAAGTGTCAAAATTTAACCAAACGTCAATTTTTAACCCATTTTTAACTGAATTCGCACACGGCCTTAAATTTAAAAACATAATCATCATTCGCGCAGTGGAAAAATTTTGTTTGCCCCACAGAGAATCAAATTGGGGTGTGAAAATAAAAAAATTCGCGTAATTCTCTTTTGGGCAAATATTTTTCCACTCGCTATAGGAATTTTACCTTCTACCGTTTTGGTTCAAGCTTCAAATACTCAGTCAAAAAATAAATAAATAAATAGAGAGTGGTGCGACAGCTCTTGACGAGCCAAGGCCTAAGTGGCTTACACTCAACAACAATTCTCTGAATGCGTGTGAGAATTGAGGGGAACTACAATTTACAGTTTTCTCATGAAAGATTGATACGCTTGGAAGTGTTTTCAGTTTTTTGCAAAAGGCATTACCCGTGAAAAATACAAAAAAATAAGATGAAACTGGGTTCAAGTAGTGTGCTTGTAGAACGCCCCACTCTCACCGAACTTTAATAACATCCCATCAATATTCTACGTCACATAGACCGTAATGCACAAAAAAACATTGAATATATATGCAAAAACTGTCCACTCAATTTATTGTTTACAAAATATATAAAATTAATCGCGAAGGTCAGAACCCCCGAATTTGATTATTGGACCACCCTAGTGAGCCTGCAAGGAAGCGTTAACAAATTAATTTAAAATTTCACGCATACACCTACACTGACTTTCAACCCTCACACAGTACTAGGGGAAACTGGGGCACATTTGACAATTAATTTTAAAGAGCCTGTATTTTTGTATTCGGTTAATGGATTTCAATCTTTTCTTTTGCATTCAATACGTTGAATGTTTGAGATAGAATTGCCATGCCGATATTCCGTTTTTAACATTTACATATTTTTTAAAAATTAGTTTTGTAAAAAGAGTCATTTTGTCAAAAGTGCCCCGAGCCCGGGGCACCCTTGACTTTGTACTGGGGAACATTTGACAATACCAGTTTAAGCTCAATAAGTCTCACCAAATGTGGTCTTTTTGATGTTAAGATGGATAAAAAAGTCAAACTTAGGGCTGAATTAATTTTGTTCATAAATTTGTCGAAGATTCTGAAAAAAGTTATCAACTGCTAATTTTGAAAAGCCGTTGAGCCTGGCTTAGCTCATATTTTCGGGCTTTTTTAGGGAGAGATTTGGATTTCGTTTTAAAAATCCGTAAAGCCAATCGTCTGCAGCTTTTTTTGAAACTTCCCAACTTGGTGAACAGCGAATGTTATTAGCCTTGGCAAAGACATAAACAAATTTCTTAAAAGTTTCTTTTGATTAACCATTAAGCATAGAAAGAACACTTCTTTAAATACTAAACCAACTCTTTTTCTTGAATTTTTGTGAACGTCTATCGCGCTGTATATATTTCGATTGAAAAGGAAAATCTTTGTTATACTTTCATTTCCCGAATCGGAGCAATCTTTTAAGGGATCCTGCTTTTTCATGCGCATTATCAATGTTGTTCTATTGATGCCATATTTTCTAGCTGCAGATGTAGGTGTTCCACGATTTTTTCGGAAGTCTGAAATAGCTCTCTTTACTTTTTCTTTGTCGATTGAGTTTTTATTTGACTTTTTCTTGTAGTTGCGAACCATTTTTCCTGAAAAAATTAACATGTAACAATCGAAAATGAAAAGTCGTGTTATCAGGATCAATATGGGGCAATTTTAACAAATGTCAAATGTACCCCTAACACAAGTCAAATGTGCCCCATTTGAAAAAGTCAAATGTGCCCCAAAGGTTGTTTACAGCTATTTTTTTATTTTCCTTAATTAATGTTACACTTTCACAAAATTAACTTTAATTTATAAATTTTAAATGGAAAGACTATCAAAATAATGTTTTACAATAAAAATACACTTTCACAAAACTCATAAAATGCTTACGTACCGTTGGTGGAAAATTACATCAAGTATCTGGAAATCACAAAAACGCGTGTTGCTCGTAGAAAAGTTGAAGCAAGCCTGTCACAGTTTACTACATTGTTTTTTAAATCAAATAAGGCGCCGTTTTCAATCCCAATTTTACTTCTTAAAGGCTACGTTCACACTTAAAATCGCAAAGTCAAATGTGCCCCAACGTCAAATGTACCCCAGTTTACCCTACACACTACTCCGTAGTAGAATCGTTTCTACACAATTTCACACAGGATTTCAGTATCTCCCATGGTGTTTTATTAAGAATGGTAAATATTCTATCTAAACTAACTAAAAATTCACTATATGATTTTGTTTTACGGATGTGTTTTATAAATTTAACAACGAAAATCTCAAAGGCACTTTTTTACAGCTCGGCAAAATGACAGCACAGGAGAAAGTTTGACACTACAGGAGGAAAAATTGACATTATCAGATAGTCCATAGAATTTATTTGTTCTTCATTTCTAGTTCTATCTGTCAAAAAAACTGAAAAAACCCAAGTTCAGACGTGCATTTATTTTTGTTGGTGATCGTAAGGCGCTGCAAAATTTCTTGTGCTTTCTAACGCTTTGTTCATAGAATGAGATTTCAAAAACGACCCAAAAGGCGCAATAAATGTGATGAATTATGGATGAAAAATGAAGAAAAAGTTCTGAAGAATTACAAACAAATAAAACAAGAAATATCGTGCGTGTGCACCTTGAGCATTCAAACCACTGATCTCTATAATACACTGGATAGTGGATTCCATACAAATTATAACACTTTTCTTAACTCCTATTGATTTTGACATGGTACTCTTACACTTGTGCATCTCTTTCTATATAAACCGAAAAAGTGAGACAGAGTGAAGTGATGTTCAACAAAAAAAGTGACTGATCTCCTTTGTCTATATCTCTGATCTATATTATCTCTATCTCTATTATAGATATCAGTGTTGGGGAAGTGTTATATTTTGGTATAACTGTTATACCTGGATGGTACCTTTACACTTATAACAGTCTTCTATGGGAGTCAAACTTTTTGCTCCTATCCACTATCCAGTTATAATAGAGATCAGTGATTCAAACACCATGCATCCTAAAAAAGAATTGAAATTGAAAAAAAAATTGAAGCAAAACCAATTGGCGTTTTTCTTTTTTACCTCTGAGCAGATCAGATCAGATTACAGAGCTGTCAAAAAAAACCTGTGTTTCTTTTAAGCTCAGAAATATCGGAGTTAAAAATTTTCATGCTCTGAGCTAAATCTATTTGCTCAAGATAAATCGACCGAGCAAATAGAGCAGATAGCTGAGCGAAGACAACTTCACTTGTTTTTTCGGATTTTACAGACAAAAACAAACATAAAATTAAAAATGGATTCCCAAGACAGTCACGCGTCTATTGTAGGTAAACAAAAAATTGTTAAAATAATAATAAGTAAAAAATTACATTTCAGTGCTCATGGTTGTTTTTTTTTATTAAATCCGAGGACATTGAATATGATCTGCTCAGAGCCTTGCCTTTGTATATACACCTTATATATATATATAATAATATAATAATAATATAGATATACAAAGGCCTTGCTTTGACACATCCGTGATCTGATCTAAGCTCAGAGGTAAAAAAGAAAAACGCCAAATATAATCTTGATTCAATCGATTTTGCTAGGCGCCCTTGAGATTAACCATTCAACTTCAGAGACCAGTCCTGTTGTAATGCATTTGTGTTTGTGAAACTCGCACTACCTACTTTGGAAAATGCTTCACTTCTCTTTCATAAGACCGCTTCCTGTACTTTTTTATTCAAAGATTGTTCCACGTAAACACACTTCAATCTGAAGTTGTTTCCTCACTGCTAAAGCAAAGAAAATAAAAAAAACCATAGAATTCGGTATAGGAAAGTCGCCCCGACCGCTTCCTGTACTTCTTTATTCAAAGATTGTTGCACACCCACATGTATATTAAGTCAATGGGTGAGGTCCACCGGAATGTTGGGAAAGTATTAGTGAAAACACCAATAATTTTACAACCCTGACCTGCTTGCAGATAAATTTCTTTTGTACAGATTGGTTTCCTATCTCCTTTTATCTCTGATCGTACTACTCCTCTCTTTAAAATACATCAGATTTAATAACGGGGAATACCAGTACCAGTACGCCAGTACCAGGTTTAATTTTTCATATTTCATTGCTTTTGCTTGCCTTGATCTTTGATGCTTGTTCAAAAATTCATTGTTCATTGTTTTGTTTTACTCCATGTCCCTGTCCCTTGTGCTTGTGCTTGCAATTTATTTTATTTGGAAACATCGAATCGAGAGAATAAAAAAAGAAAAAATATTCAAAAAGTGCAGTGCATACAGAAACACATTTTTGTTGAAAGATAAACGTTCGAGTAATATTTATGTGAGTTGCATACTTTTCTGGCCATTGCTTATTTTTTATCATTTAGTTGTTTTTTTTTTTTGTCTAGAATGGATTCGATAGAATCGTCGACAAAAAATATTTCCCCCATCACTGAAACTAAGACAATCTGCCTGTCCGATAACATCGCTAGAGTTGTCTTCGAACAAATCTCGGTCTTCTACCGAGAAAATGAATTCTTTGACACAATCATAATGGCTGGGAACCCAGGCGACAAGGACCACGTAGGAATTTCAGCGCACCGAATGGTCCTCAGTGCTTTGAGTCAATATTTCCGTGAAGCATACCAAGATGCCCAGACGGTCTTGATGAAAAATGTTTTGGAGTTTCCACAAATCGATCCTCAAGTACTGAAATCGATAGTCGATTTTATGTATTCAGGAACAATTGAATTGGATGTCGAAACCGTCGAAGGAATCTTATCTGCTGCGATTTTTCTTAAGATCAAAGTTCTTATTGAATGTTGCTGTGAGTTCATTGAAAGCAACATTAATCCTAACAACTGTCTATTGTTTTTTCGAGTATGGAGTCAATGGCCAGAGGAGCTCAGCTTTTGCAATATAAAAGAGAAATCCATGGAGTTAATTTATTCGAAGTTTGATGAATTGTCGAAGGAAGACGCATTTCTAATGCTGACAGAAAGGGAAATCAAAGACTTGCTTTCTTACGAAAGTCGGCACAGTGATATTGAAGAAGCAGTGTTCATGTCTACTCTTAAATGGATTAATCATGATAAACAAAATCGGGAACATTTGATTGTGGAACTTTTAAAAATGATTCACTATCAGTTCCTGTCCTTGACGTTCATAACGGACAACATGTCAGTTTGCAAAAGTGTTGAAAGCTTTGAATTGTTTTCGAAATGGTTGAAATATCATGTATCGCCCGTAACTCGAACAACCGATCAGAATCAACTTGAGGTCTCAACGAAAAACCAATTGCAATGTCCAGAACTCGATCCTCAAACATTAAAATTAGTAAATGATTTCCTTAACTCTGGTGCAATTGAGTTGAACGAGATTGTTGAAGGAATCTTACGTGCTGCAGTTTTTCGAAAACGTAAACACTTGATTGAAGTTTGCTGTGAATTCGTTCAAAAAAACATTGATACCAGCAACTACATGTCCTGGTTTCGACTGTCGACAGAGCTTAGTCTTTCACAAATTAAAGAAAAGTCCATGGATGTCATTTACATGAACTTCGAGCAAATGTGGAAAGATGAAGAATTTTTAATGTTGACCGAGAAGGAAATTAAGAGCTTGCTGTCTTACGAAAATCCGTATACTGACTTTGAGGAAGAAGTTTTCAAGGCTGTTGTTGCGTGGGTCAATTATGATAAACAAAATCGAGAACATTTGGCTGGGGATCTGTTGAGAATGATTCGTTTTCAATACCTCTCTACCGAATTCAAAGCCGATAACAATTCACTCATCACCGATTGGCTCAAGTGTAATTCATTACCAGAAACAACCGATCAAGAGGATACGTTTTTCAAGTCAAGGTTTGGAGGTTTATTATTTGTCGATATCGAGGAATCAAATACGATAGCAATTCATATGTATGACGGCAAGACAGATGCATGGCATAAAAAGATTCAAATACTTCTCAAAGAAATCATGTATGACTATTCGACACTTGTGATCAATAATAAATTATTTGTAGTTGGAGGTTTTGACGAGGACGATCACTTAAGGGATGAAATTGAGTGTTTCGACTTGTACACTCTCAAATGGATTTCCAGATCTCATATGCATAAACAGCGACTTTGTTGTCAACTGTCTGAATTAGATGGACAATTGTGTATTTACGGTGGAGGGTATTTAACATTTATAAATGAAATTGAATTGTATAATCCTACAACTGGTGATATAATTGAATTATGTCCACCATACCGTAGTGCATGTAACAAAATGTCTACTTGTAAAGGAGTATTATATCTTATTGATCTAAAGCAAGGAGTCTTGCAATTCTATGATTCCCGCACTCGAAATTGGACTCAGATACAAATTCCAGGACAATCAATTGGGTCTGTGGGCTTTGTCGCCGATGAAAAATATCTTTATTTCCCTGGTGGATATTCGGACAAAGGTGTTATACGCTACGATTTAGAAAACAAATCATGGAACGGAGATTTTAAAGGGAAGTCCTATAACATAAAAGCGATGATGTTAAACAATAAAATTGTAATTTCTAGAAAACAGAAAGGTAGTAACACGAATATAATATTTGAAGAGTACGATCCAAATACCAGTACATGGAGAAAAATGAAGGATCTTGTAAGAATAAAACCTGATATGTTCTGGTTTTGCAGTATGGGTTCTTACACTGCTTGACCATTTACTTAAACTTTTAATTTTTGTTTTAAAAATCAATAAATTTAATTCCAAACATTGTTGAATTTGTATGCAAAATCTGTAAAAAGTGTTTTCAATAAATTGGTTTCTTTCATTTCTCAAATTGAATTTGAACTTGTTTCAATTAAGCGCATGAGTGGAAAATTTCCGATAATCAGCCTTATCGGGAATTCCTTGGGAAATATTTTTCCCTAGGAATTTTTCCCTTCCCGGGAACAAGTTCCTACTATCGGGAATTTCTCACGGAATTCTTTTTCCTTGGGAATTTTCGAATATAATGTTCGAATGATTTGACAGTTGGTTCTTAATGAAAAAAATTGTTTGTTTTCGTCCTAATCCTCAATTAAAAATCCAAAGAATATCCTTTTTATTATTAATCGATGAAATACAACGAGAAATTTTCAAATTATAACTTTTCTAGTTTTTCTTCCTCGATTTCAAGTAAACGCTTTTGCAACTCGTGCTTTGCTTTAACTTCCTGCGTTCTCATTGCTTCCATTTAAAGGTTGTGCCTTGAGGTTTCATCCAACGTCTTCTTCTGAAACTCACTAATTTTGTCAATGGACCTGTATATTTTCTTAAATTGGTATTCCATTTCTTTTAAGTGTCGCTTCATAGCCTCAACTGCCTCTTCAACCTTATTGCAGAGTTCTTTTTGGATTTCAATTTCTCGTTCCATAGCGACGTCACAAGTTATGCTTTTTTGTGGCTTTTTTGTAGGACGAGTAGTTGAAGTTCTGCTCCTCCAGTTCAGTTGCGTTCATGATCATAGCAAAAATTACATTCTCGTTGAAGGATTTGTCCTTTAACACTTCAACAGAACGGCTGACTGATGATGAATTTGGACAATTTTCACTATCAATGATTTCATTTTGATTACCGTCTGTCTTTCTCTTTTTGCTACATGAAGGGAGGCCAAATGTTAAAGCATCTGGGCAGCCTTCCACCGATTCTTCTATTCTATCTGTTATGATCTTATAACAATTAAACACAGATATTTTATATCAATTTCGTATTTATTAAAAATGAAGAATAAAGATTTGCGTGCAAACTGTATAAAACTTCAAGCTCGTGTGTATTCAAAATGGTGTTTAGCAGATGGTGAAGATAATCGTTCAGGGATGTCAACAATGGTCAATAGTATCTCGATTAAGTCCAGGGATGTCAACACCTCCCTTACTTAGGAAAGATCATAGTCTCTCATCCAACCTGGAGCACGAACACATCTTCCAGGTCTTGTCCTTACTGGTTCCGGAGTGACGCTTCTTGATGGGAATCCGCAGAAATCTGAATCATTATCAATCGATTCGTCGACTCTTGAATCGTTTCCATTACTTGTTATATTTGGAATTATATGAGTTTCTTCAACCTCTGGCTGATGATGCGAAAATAAGTCCAGCAAGTCCAAAAACGAATCTGATGACTTTTTATTGTTCTTTGGTGGAGTATCAGAATATCTTAATTTGAGCTGATTCGTATGAGAGCGAATAAGTCGATTTTTGTTTCCATCACTAACCAGGACGTTGTAGTTTACGTTGCCTTTACGTTCAATCACTGTTCCGGGAGCCCAATGCTCCTGATTGCTACGATATATCTTAGCGTAGACCATATCACCAGTGATGAACTGTCTACTCTTGGCACTGTGTTGTTTATTAAATTGTTGATTTTGCTTTTCATTTGTCGTCGTTGAAGAAGGTTTTCTTGGCTTTAGCAAATCCAAAGAAGTTTTGATTTTCCTCCCGATGAATGCTTCGGCTGGAGATTTAAAACCTTCAACATTTCGGTTTGGAGTGGAGCGGTAAGTTTGTAAAAATGTTTCCATGTTATTAAGGCTCGTCCCTTCGTTTTTAAGTTTTTTCAAGGTCCGCTTGAGGGTATCCACGAACCTCTCCGCTTGTCCGTTCGATTGCGGATGGAACGGTGCTGTTCGAAGATGCTGGATGCCTCGAGACTCAATAAAACTTTTGAATTGAGCACTGGTAAATTGTGTTCCGTTGTCCGAAACCAATTGTACACAGTCTCCGTAGCGAGAAAAGAATTCATTCAGCTTACTTACAATGACTGACGAAGTAATGCTGGTAATCTGGAAGACATCAAGCCATTTCGAAAATGAGTCAACAACAATGAAATAGTAGAAACCATCGGTTGGGCCAGCGATATCGATATGAATGCGCTCCATGGGCAATGTGGTCACGGGCCATGACTGAAGCGTTGTTTTAGTTGGTGTCTTCGCGGCGCTGGCACATGATTGACACTGGCGGACGAACGTTGTTATATCGTCATCTATCTTAGGCCAGTAGACATGGCCTCTAGCTATTGTCTTCATTCTTTCGATTCCTGGGTGTCCTCGATGCAATTGTTTTAAAACTCGATTTTGAAGGCAAGATGGAATAACTATTCGGTCGTTGAACATGAGACATCCTTCGACAAC
This sequence comes from Sphaerophoria taeniata, assembly GCA_943590905.1. Classification (NCBI taxonomy): domain Eukaryota; kingdom Metazoa; phylum Arthropoda; class Insecta; order Diptera; family Syrphidae; genus Sphaerophoria; species Sphaerophoria taeniata. The sequence goes on from OX016540.1 coordinate 6,414,186, forward strand.
AGATAACGCATCTCTTCTGGCGTAGAATGGAGCTAGTTCTGGTGAATGTTTGGTTTCCCATCCGGATTCCATAATACTGATGACTGATTGAATTAATTTACTCTTATGAGTTGCGCTTTTGACCATTTCGAAATTTAAGGGTAGCACTTCGAATGCGCTAAGCAGGTTTGTTGTGAAGTCTTCTTCGAATTTCAAATTTGCGATGACAACTTCTTCGTCCAAATCTCTTTTGGTGTCCTGCAACCGGGAGAGAACATCAACAAATCCGAATTCTTTGGTGGAAACATATTGGATGTTGAAATCGTACATCGTGAGAGTCAGTGCGCATCTTTGTAATCGATTTGCAGTATGAGTTGGTATTCCTTTTTTATTCCCAAATATGGCTTTGAGTGGCTTGTGGTCAGTCAAAAGAGTAAACCTTCGGCCAAAAACCATTCGGTGGAATTTCTTCACAGCAAATATTAGTGCCGCTGCTTCCTTCTCTATCTGACTATACCTTGCCTCAGCTGGGGTGAGAGACCTTGCCGCGTGCATGATGACCTTTTCAGAGCCATCTGGAAATGTATGAGCAATGTATGCACCCAAACCAACGTTTGAGGCATCTGCTGCAACTCTGATTGGTAAGCTGGGATTGTAATGTGTGAGCAAAAGTTCGGAAGAGAGAATAGCCTTAAACTTTTCGAATGATTGACGACATTCTTTGGACCATACGAATTCGACGTTGTCACGTAGCAAATTGTCCAAAGGTGCTCGAATCTCCCTCATTTGCTTCACAAATTTGCCATAATAATTTACAGCTCCCAGAAATGACCTGAGCTCAGTGATGTTCGATGGTGCTGGCATGCTCTTGATACGCTCTATTTTGTCCGGATCTGGTCTCAAGCCGTTTTTATCTAAAATATGGCCAAGGTACTTGAGTTGAGGAACGAAAAACACACATTTTCCGATTTTGACTCGGAAATTAAACTCCAAGAGGCGTTGAAGTACTTGGTGCAAAATGTTCAAATGGTCTTCGAAATTTCTCCCTCCGATGATGAAATCGTCAATATAAGCTGAGGCACCTTCAATACCCGCCAAAACAGCATCTGCAATTTGTTGAAAAGCACCGGGGGCTGGCTTTGTTCCAGGTGCTAGCCTGTTTGGTCTAAATAACCCTTTATGGGTATTGATAGTAAGCAACTTAGCTGATTCAGACGTGACTTGGACTTGATGAAACGCGTCCGCTAAATCTATATGAGTGAAGATTTCGCTGTCCCCAATTTTGGTAAAAATAGCTTCTGGTGTTGGAATGGGGTATTCATGCGACTCCAATTGATCATTAAGGCCGGATGAATAATCTCCGCAAAGACGTACCTCTCCTGAAGACTTCTTCACAACCACGATCGGGGCTGCCCAGTCCGAATAATCGACTGGAGTGATATACCCGCGATCTTGAAGACGTTTGAGCTCCCTTTCTATTAGGGGCAGGACAGCGTATGCAACATCTCGCCTGGCTCGGAAAATTGGAACAGCGTCTGGTTTGAGATGGAGCTCGACTTGCATTTTTGAGCAGACAGAAGTGTCGTCTGACTGGAACAGTTTTGCATACCGCTTCTTAACACTGGCTATGGCTGCGTTGCGGTCAGCGATTGTCGGCTGAGTGATACGACTGATGCAAACCTGGTTTATGGGCCGGTCCCACAAGTTGAAAACCTCGCATAAATCTGTTCCTAAAATATTTAAGGACTCAATTTCAGAAACAAACAATTTACAAAGTTGTACTTCCCCATTAAGCTGAATTTCACAAGGAAATTCAGCGATGAGTTTGATAGAGTTCAATGAAGCGCTTTTAGCTTCCATATCTGCGATTGTGGTTCCTGGTCTTCCAATTTTCGTCCACGTACTAAGGTCAATGATGCTTATATCGGACCCGGTATCCACTTGAAGACGGATAGAATGGGTTGATTTATTCTCTTTTGTCTGAATGTTGACATTCACAAACTTCCTTCGTTTTGCATGATGGACGCAATTAACGAAAACAGCTTTGTTTTGTTGAGAAAATTTTCTGTTCCCACGTCTAGCCTTGTTTTTGTCTGTTTTTGACGGATTTTGTTTATCACCTTTCGATGAAAAACAACTACAATATCCCTCCTTGTGACCAACACGATTGCAACTAGTGCACTTATGATTTTTGAAAGTGCAATCTCGTGAAAAATGCATTTCACCGCAACTCCAACAAGGGGATTTTGGCAAAACATTTTGTTGCTTTTGCTGTTGCGTCAGCTGCTGATGTTGATGTTTAGGTTTTTGCTGCTGTGTTCGGACTGCATTGACTGATGTTGATGAAGAAGACGCTTGTTCAATTAATGCTGCGTCTTTTTTAAGGCTAAACCATTTCTGAACGCCGGACAACAATTTACTCAAATCTGTGCTTGGGTCTTCTTCCAACTTAGATAACAGCTTTGTTCGAATATCTGCGTCCGATGATGATTGCAGTCCAGTCACAAAAACTAAACACTTGAACTGGTCTGATGTGAGGGCACTTAGCTTGAAATCTTCGCAGTTTTTGTTGACGCGTGCTGCATAAGTGGTAAAATCTTCTACCGGACTCTTGACTGTTTGGAGACATCGATACCGAGAATTTAAGAGACTCTCAGAAGTGCCAAACATGGATTTGAGGCTTTCCACTATGTCTTTGAAGTTTACGTCCCGCGTGTTTTTCGGTAAGATGTACGAAGCATACTTTTCATGCGCAATCGCATTAAGTTTTCGCATTAACAAACGCACCTTGGATGCATCGTCGAGATCTTTTCCGTCGACGTTGAAAACATCTTCGTGACGCGAAAACCACGCTTCAAATGTAATGGAATGCTCTGGATCGTAGCAAAACTCGGAAATATTACTTCCCAACGAATCCATTAATAGATCTGGCCGTGCAGAATGAGAACTCGTGTCTGAATTACGTATGATTGCTTGTAGTAATTTGGATTGAACATCCAGAAGTTCCAGAATTTTCTGCTCATTTGCTATTATGCTAACCAAGATCCTCGTCGCCAAAATTGTTATGATCTTATAACAATTAAACACAGATATTTTATATCAATTTCGTATTTATTAAAAATGAAGAATAAAGATTTGCGTGCAAACTGTATAAAACTTCAAGCTCGTGTGTATTCAAAATGGTGTTTAGCAGATGGTGAAGATAATCGTTCAGGGATGTCAACAATGGTCAATAGTATCTCGATTAAGTCCAGGGATGTCAACACTATCGTTTCCTCCACTGCACTGAATTTATACTACTTGTTTAATGTTTGGGCCTCCACCGGTTTCTTTTTTTTGTATCTTGTTTTCAGACATTTTCTTCCTCACGTAATTTTTTTTTATCAAGCCATACCTTAAATTTTTTTTTTATGAAAAAAATCATGGTTATCAACTTATCACCTACTTTTTTTCCATTCAAAAATAGATTTTATTAGTGGGCCCAAACTGTTAAGTTCTTTTTCTACTTCTTTCCAAAATTTTGCTACATCTTCCTTAGACCGATTTGTTGTGAAACCATTAGCAATATCTCGGTTTTTGCTTACATAGCTTGCTCCGCTTTCAATTCCGACAACTAAATAACAGGGAAATATTCAGACAGAAAAAACAAAAGATTTCCCATGAAAAAAAAGTTGCCGATAGGTATTTTTCTATAGGAATTTTTTTCCCAATTTCGAAAAGTTCCCGATACCAATTTTTCGAATATGGGAAAATATCCATGGGAAAAGAAGTTCCCGATAACCCCAAATATGTGCGCGTTTGAGAACCAAGCTCGAGGACATTATAACATCTTTCTTAATTTCTTTCAACAGAATGCGTCGCCAGCATAGAGATAATTAGCTTTGTTGTATACACAAAGACGTCAAGTTCAGCGAGAAAGATTGTTAAAAATTTCTCCCTTTCTCTCTCTGAGTTACTTGTGAATGGCTGTAAGGGCGCGTCCTTATTATGCCGAAGGATGTCGGTCGGCCTGGGCTGCGTGGCACATTCTGGTCGGCACTTTCGGTTTTGAATGACGTCTACATTGATTTGCAGGAAGGTTCCGAACAAAAATACTTTGAACAACATTTCTTTGAAATCACTGAATATGCACTTCAGACAAAAATACAAATAGAACTGTTAATTTAACGACAATCCAAAAATCACGAGCTGTCAACGAAAAAGTGATAAGATCGGTTCGGTATCGGCACGTCCACGGTCCACACTTCATAATTCGGTTCGGGTTCCCGTCATCGGATCCATTTGATTCGGTTTGAAATCGATTCGGTTCGGGCTGGCTTTCGGCATGAACCAAATGCCGATCGGGTCGTCCAGACTCATTCGGCTTGGCTGATCGGCATGGGCCGATCGGCGTCATTCGGCATTATATGGACGCGCCTTTAAAGCAGAAACACAATGGCGCTTTAGGCAGACGCGTCGTTGCGTTACGATGCACCCGCTTCACGTGTGCTTTGAATGACAGTTCTCCCTCCATCATCATCAAACAGATTTGCCACTTTACTCCTTCCGAAGTAGTCTACTTCGATTTTTGAAAAACTTTGAATATCTATTCCAACTTCGCACCATCAAGAATGTTTTGAAATCTACTTCACTCGATTTTACTTGATATTTCCAAAATCTGCTTCGATTAACTCATTGAGTAATTTTATGCCTACAGTTCTCTTATTTTCATCAGGAAAATATATAATCGATAAGTTTCTATCCTTATACACGAACAATAAGCGGACACACTTTACAAACACGAAATGTCAACTCATACATATACGCAAAGTATGAGTTACGTGATTATATTAAAGTGTTTAATATTTTACACCGTGCGCAACTCGGGTTGGAATGTTGGTTAAATTTAAGCACTATTGTCATATTTTAGCTTGCTAGTTAAATTTTAACACATCATATCCGCCATGTAGTGTCAAAATTAAATCGAAAGTCAAGCTTGTATACACATTTTAATACAATTCACACACGGCTCTAATTGTAGATCTGTCTATGTATTCATGGTCAATATAAAATACACTAATTTAAAATCTTTTTCGCTTTTTCTCAATCTACTTCGCTTTATTCCCAAATTTACTTCGCTTCCATTTTTTTTTTAAAGTGGTAACGCTGCTCCAAACAACAAATGAACAAACAGCTGTTGAGCTGTCAGACAAAGCAAAAGTTCAACCAAGTTGAACTTTTTTTTGACAGATGGTGGCTTCTTTACGTTTTCTTACGTTTGTCAAAAAAAGCGTACGTAGGAAAAGCGTCATTGTGTGAGGTAACACAGATTTCCTATAGCTGTACTTTTCGCAGTTGTCAAAATCGACGGCAAAGCGCCATTGTGTTTCTGCTTTTAAAGGTGCGTGGAATGGACAGAGTAAAAATAAATAAAGGAAACAACAACATCAAAATTGTTGTTGTCTTACAAAGGAGGTCAGAGAGATAAAGGGAGAAGTTTTAGGATCATCTTTCTCAAAGTTTGATGTAAGGCAGCCCCTAGACTCTCAATATTATTGCACAATATTTGATGTTATAGAATATTATTGATAGTCATATTGAAGCATTGGGCAATATATTGAAGAAAATCAAAACCCTTTTGATTTTTATTATGCAATGAAAAATATTGTATAGTGTGTAGGAGTGGTTGCACAATACTTTGTCATGTCGTTTTCCATTGGTCTTTTTTTGACGTTTCTTTTTCTACCTCCAATGGAACGGGTTATGATGTGTGTGTCATTCTTCGGACGATTCTGTTTTCAAAACAGAAGAGTTCTGCTCTTCTCAGAAGCATTCCGTCTGTCAAAGTCAGTCCAATGGAATGGTTTCAGAAGGCTTCTGGACTCTTCCGAATGCTTCTGGACAACCAATGGAAAACGACATCAGTTTGTCATTTGTTTTTGAATTTTCCAGGCGCCATCGTCTTCTGAAGTTACAAAATATCAAATCGATTTATTGTACAAAATATTGCGTAGTCTGGAGCTTCAGCCAATAACATTTCGCAATATTTTATACAATAGCACACACGGCAAAATTACGGCTTTAAGAGGCCAAAAAGCGGTTTATCAAAATAAAGATAGAGTCTAAATAAGCTTGTATTTTTTTAGTCAGATGGTCTAGGAATCACAAAGAGCATAAGTCGCCTCTGTTATGTTCAAAATAAAAGACTGCGAGAGTCCGGCAAATGAGCGAAGTGATGGTACGGTTAATTGCTCTCTAAAACGTCAACGAAACATCACGCATTTTTATTTCAATCTCGTGCTAAAATACAAACAGTGATCAAGGGTATGAAATCTACAGGTATGTACATTTAATAAAGGCCGTTTCATAAAAAACAATGTGATGGTAAGTATTAAAATATTATATTGCGGTTCTAGACAAATTTTTCTTTAAAATTCATGTTTACTTAGACTTACAAAAAAAGTTCCGCTAGGTACCGCTTTCTGTCCTTGATATTTGCATTAAGTCGTTTGTTGACCGTTATTATTGTGAATTTTGAGAACTCAAACCAACTCATTGTGATACTATCTTCTTTTATGGACAGATAGTCGGAGTGATCCAAGTCACTCGAAATATATATATATACATTAGGGTGGTTCTTATTTGCTTATTTTTTCGAAAATTAATGAGGACATCATCTAATTTTTTCAGATTTTTATCTATACCCCTTACTGGCCCTGTATCGAAGTGAAATTCTAATACTTCACAAATTTCATAAGTGTTTTAATTTCCTTGTATAAAAAATCAGAGAAATTAAAACACACATTTTTTGGTATGCAGCATTATTAAGACATTGCATATAAACGTGTTGACGAAATTTTCAAAAAATTGGTTGAGCCGTTTTTGAGAAATCTAGAAAAGAATGTTATAAACCCAAAAGGTACTACAAAAATGGATCTCTTTTCCGATTTTTTTGTTATTGAAGAATATATTTTAAATAGAATCTTGGAATGCAATATCATTATCATTATCAGTTGTCGTCAAGCGTTCGAAGAGTCGGGTTGTGTCTGTGCATGTGCAGTGCTTGTGTCTAGTTTTTCATTTAATGTCCCGTCCATGTCCCTCGCGTCCATTTAAACATACAAACCAACAATAATAATCATTAAACAAAAAACTTAAAACCCAACATAAAAATAATACCAAAAAAAGCAAACAAACAACAATAAAAAATATCCAAACCACATACAAACAACAACAATAGAAACGCAACAAGCAACAAAAAACAAATAATAAAAAAAAACAAAGAAAAAAATGCACCCACAAAAAAGGCTTAAAAATACCCGCTAGCCACAAGAGCACAGTAAGTACATAACCCAACCATCCCGTTCTCCTCGTTTCCCCGTCGTACAATTGAACGGCTTATCATTGTGCATTACATTGCATTGAGCTTTTTTTACTCATTCAATGTGTGCATATATGATGTGTCGTCAATAACAGATGAATAGAGATTAGCTGTTTGAATTCCAGGGTCGGATCGATTCACGCTGCCGTCAAGGCATAACACTGACAGTGGCGCCGAATCGTAAAGATTTCTTGTGTTCAATTCAGTAACTCTTTTAGATCTTGTCTGTTTTGGTCTTTTATTTTTTTTAACTTGCAATGATTGATAATTTCAGAGTCGATTATTGCAATATTCGTGGGCTAAGAATTAATTTTCTTGCTTTGTATATCCACACTGTTTCGAACAGGCCAGCTGTACTGGCACTGAGTGAAACCCAAGTAGGTGAGAATTCCGATCCTACTGAATTTCTCATTCATGGGTATAGCTTAGTGCCATTATTCTCCCTCCACCATGGTCTCGCCGTTTACATTAGGAATGATGTAGCTTATCAATTCCTCCCACAATATGGACACTGATCCGACCCTTTCTTCAATATTATGTGGTTCAAGTTCACCGTAAATAAGCACATCATTCACTATTGTTTTCTTTATCGAAGCCCAAATTTGGACAGAGCTTCAACTTCTCGCGAATTTGACGCTCTGTCTGACTCCATCCAAAGAATTGTATCCTTATATCCTCACACTGAAATCGTTGTTACGGGCGATTTCAATGTACACAATTCTTCGTGGCTTCTCCATTCGGGCCAGACAACACCCGAAGGACTGTGTGCTGAAATCTTTGCTGAGTTTAACCACCTTACTCAGCTTGTCACCGAGCCCACTCGAATATCGGATATCGATGGCCAAGCGGAAAATACTCTTGACTTGTTCCTTACATCTGACCCTGATAAATACATTATCAATGTATTAACGCCTCTAGGCAGATCTGACCATAGTATCATATCTTCAAATTTCTCGTGTCAAACTAATCCAGTTAAAGAAAGAGCTCCGAAGAGAACCGTATGGCAATACGAGAAAGCCAACTGGGACGGTCTCAATAACTTCTTCCGGATCTTTAACTGGTCACTATGCTTCCTCGATAGTGACGTAGACTCCAGCGCAGATATGATTACTAATATGATTATTTTGGGAATGAAAACTTTTATCCCGAATAGAGTTAAAAGTATCAAACCCAAGGAAAAATCATGGTTCGATTCAAGCTGTAAAGAGGTTATCAGGGAAAAAGAAGTAAAGTTCCGGTGTTATAGAGCCAACCCAACTGAGGATAACCGGAACAAGTTTAAACAAGCCAGGAAGGCCTGCAATGCCCATATTCGTCGGACCAAATTTTTACATGACCAAAAATTAAGGCAAAAAATACTGCAATGTCCCAAAGGCAGTAAGAATTTTTGGTCATTTGTAAAAAACATGAAGAATTTTTCTTCTTCCTCAGTCCCTACGCTCGTTGACAATGACACTCCAGTTGTTAGCTCGCTCGCGAAAGCTAACCTTTTTGTTAGGCAGTTCGCTGCTAACTCTTCGCTGCCAGATAGTGTCATGACTCCGCCTGTTCTTGAGCGCGTCAATGATTCCATGGGACAAATCTTCTTTCGCACTCGAGCTGTGGCGAGAGTCCTAAAGGATCTCAACATACATAAATCCGCTGGTCCGGATGGTATCCCCGCTATTATTCTGAAGAGGTGTTCTTCCACGCTGGCAAAACCCTTGCGTAAGCTTTTCCATCTATCCTATTCTTCTGGGCTCGTTCCGAGCAGTTGGAAAACAGTGTTTGTCCAGCCAATTCCAAAAAAAGGCGAATCTTCTTCTCCCTCCAATTATCGTCCGATTGCACTTACGTCCCTTCTTTCTAAGGTCATGGAAACGCTGATAAACTATCAGCTTAAGAAATATCTCGAAGACCGAAAGCTTCTTAATGACCGGCAGTACGGCTTTCGCAGCAACAGGTCCACTGGTGATCTGATGGTTTATCTCACCGAACAGTGGAACAAATCTTTGCATCGTTTTGGAGAAAGTAAGATTGTTGCACTTGATATTTCAAAGGCATTTGATAAAGTCTGGCATCTTGCTCTTTTATCGAAAATGCGTGCTTTCGGTATCGATGAATCCCTTCTTCGTTGGATTAGAAACTTTCTTTCGAACCGTTCAATACAAGTTGTATTGGACGGTTTCAAGTCTGAAACCCACAATATAAACGCTGGTGTGCCCCAGGGCTCCGTTTTGTCTCCAACCCTCTTCCTCATTTTCATTAATGATCTCTTGTCTGTAACTTCTAATCCAATAAACTGTTTCGCTGACGATAGCACCCTTAGCTTTTCTTATTCGTTTCCAGACTCACATCCCTCCTCTTCGGATGTGGAACTGGAGCGGCAAAATATGATAAGCTCATTAAACTCTGACTTAAACAGCATTGTACAATGGGGAATTAAAAACCGCGTAGAGTTTAATGCTTCGAAAACTCAATGCTGTCTTGTATCGTCGAAGCGAGATATACCCCCCTTGCCACTGTCCATGAGTGGTACTTGCATCAACGAGACCGAACATCTCGAGATTCTCGGTATGTGCATCACAGACCACCTCTTGTGGAACGAGCACATATGCGATGTCGCCAAAAATGCCGCAAAATGTTTAGGTTTCTTAAGGCGATGCAAAAAATTTTTCTCCCCGTCTGATCTGGCTATTATCTATAAAACCTATATCCGCCCAAAGCTTGAGTACAATTCCCATCTCTGGGCTGGTGCTCCAGCTACTTACTTAAGCCTCTTGGATGGAATACAAAAAAGAGCTGTAAGAATGATTGGTGATAGAGAGATCACTGACTCATTCTCCTCTTTAGACCACCGTCGTAACGTTGCGTGTCTCTCCTTGTTCTACCGTTACTTCTACGGTAATTGCTCTAGTGAAATAGCCAGTTGCATTCCTCCCCTCAAACAATTCACCCGTAATACTCGCGCTTCTAGGAATGCCCATCAGTTTACCCTTGAGCCCAACTTCGGATGTACTGTCAAGTATAGGGAATCATTTTTTAGCCGTACTACGCGAATGTGGAACTCTCTTCCACACTCTGTCTTTCCCAATCATTGCAATGTTCAAGAATTCAAGACCAAGGTACACCGACACCTCCTTTCCAACCCCTTCCCTTCTTCCTAATGCACTCACTGTGTCTCTGGCATAAAAAGGGTATACAAAAATCCCTTGAGTGGGTGCAAATTATAAAAAAAAAAAAAATTAAGGATAATGTTTCGTATAATTGTGCAAAATTTTAACAAAATCGGTAAAGCCGAAATGAAGATATACGGGAATAATCAAAAAATCAGCCGCAAAGTCCCTAGTATTAGAATTTCACTTCGATACAGGGCCAGTAAGGGGTATAGATAAAAATCAAAAAAAAATTAGATGATTTTTTTTTATTTATTTGGATATGATTGATAATTAACTATTTCTATTTTCATAAGTACCACTAATAAATTATTTAGTGAAATATGATTATTTTTTTTTTACTTTTCCTAAATTCATATATTTTTTTTTATTAAGTTCTATTTGTTTTAAGTGTACCGTGTGTCCATTCATTATTTTTGATAATGTATCGGTCAGGAACCCAATAAAAATCAGAAATAAAAACAATTTTCCATGTCTATGATTTTTGGCCTCCTAAAGTAGTCATTTTGCCGTGTGTGAATAGTATTGATAATCTAGGGGCCGCTTAACACTTTTCAAGCTTGCTTAGGTGCTCTTTTATATTAGACGTTTTTCGTTTTTAGTTCAGAGCTCCGAACGTCCGAACTCTGACCCTGAGGCTCCACAAGAGTAAAATCCAATCGAACTTCTGTTCTGCAATCTCATCCGCAATCCAGTGTTTTTTTTTTTTTTTTGACTGGGCATATTATGTCTTGCCATCAGCAAGTAAATGTGTCAAAAAGGCTGTGGAAAATGGACGCTCAACACTACATACAACACAAGCGTCAAATTGATGACAAGATTTTGATCCGCTCAAAAAATCCAGACTGCGATGACCGGAACATGGACTGGATGTTGGATTGTTGGTCTCTATTGGATTATCTAATGACAGGCCGGTAGTCCTGTCATCGGTCGAACTCTGAACACTCAGAATCAGTGCTCTAAACTAAAAAAAGAAACACAATTTTCCGTTTGATAGTTCAGGCTCTGTTCAGATATAAAAAAGAAAAACGCCTATTATCTCTATGGTCACCAGTCACCCGGTCCGGCTACTAAAATGACAGCTGTCAAAAATGTGAAATTTATATGGAAGTAGCCACTGATCTCTTTAAAACACTGGATCGTGTATGGAAACAAAAAATTTGACTCCAATTGAAGATCGTTATAATATTGAAGATTCCTCTTCGTCGTGTAAAAGTAGGTATAACTGTATAACAAAGGAAGAAGGGACAAAAAACGACCATAGAGATAATTATATGTATATTGATGACCTTGAGCCATGGAGCCGAACTCCATTCCTGATGTTGGCTCTCTCAACATCCTCGATCTGACGCTTCTCATGCTCCATTTTTTTGCCTTGGCAATTGATTTAGCTACGCATTCTGCCTTGACATAGAAGGTTAATCGTCCAAAAAACGCCCGATCCCTTAGTATCAATTCAGTCATAAAACGTCTAACTCAACCAGCTAGGTAGGAACCTTCTTGAGTTCTAAGATTTCACCCATCAATAAACTCATCAAACGTTTATGATCGTCCATTTACGAGTTTACCTACATTTAATAGTTCTTGCGTACCTTTCCAAACATTACTCAAGAAATTTACGAGTTCTCGAGCATGGTTCTCACAGTCACACTATCAGATAAGATCAACCGCCTAGGTCAACACAAATTTCTTTGGTTAAATGAATTCATATCAAATGACACGTTCCATGAGAATGTCAATAATAATTGTACCAATTTTGTCATGAATTACTGTTGTAGACATTTTACGTAAGATTTCTATACCTGCCTTGAGCCCCGAGGGCTAAATGCCATAAATTAATTATACTTCAAAGAAGGTTAACCTATACTTTACAGAAAACGTGCTTCTGACGTCTGAATAAAAACGCACTTTGCGACCGATGAAACTCGCCGAGTTGTTCATTCATTACTCGATCATCAAATGTCACTAAATTAGAGGTTTAAGTACGTTTGACCACAAATTGCACTTTTGCTCTTCTCCGATCTTGCAGATTGCATTTTCTCCGTCTTCCCTCTTGACTTCGCAAACGAACCTGTTTGATAAGCTAGACGCAATTAAGTCAAGTTGCCAGTGAGCCCCAAGTTACATCCAACCCGGCAATTTATGCGAGGAGAATTTAAATGCAGACTCGCCGCATCGCTGAAAAATAAAAGAATGCAGACAGATTAAAAGCGGAACTCCCTTCAACATCAACAGGTCTGGTTTTACGGAGATTCCCAAAAAAAAAACAATCACCACAAGCGACCGAAGGTTCTGGACACAAGCCAGCACGACCTTGAACGTGGAAGATCACTTTTAAAGAAGTGATTTTGACGAAGTCGCTCCCTGATTACAGTGCAACTTCCGATAAATATTTATTTAAGTGATTTTTATGCGACACAAAAATGTGATCTTCTACTTGGCTCAATGGAGTATAAGCGGTAGGTTGGATGTCAACGTCAACTTGGGAAAGGCTTCTGACGAGAGTACGATGATGCCTCCACAGGAAGATCACATTAACAAGGCCACACAAAGTGGTTTCGTTTTTATGGGTTTATTGAGGCTTGTAGGTTGCATTTCGCTTAAGGAACTTTATTTGAAAACTGGTCTTTGGGTTTTGATGTTGTTTACATCAACAAGGGCAATTTTTCATCAACTAGTTCTTGCGGTGATTTACATCACTTTCATTAACTTGAAACGATAACATCAGCTTGAACACGACAAAATTCGAGTGTCTGTAAATTGAGACGAATTTACATTTTTTTAATTGGTCGTTAAAGTTCAACGCATTCGATGTTTAAATTTATGGCAATTTTTATGCAGTACGACATCTGCTTATGGGTGATTCTTTATAGAATGACCAGGTACCTAGAGTAGTAAACAATACAATGGGAACAGAAAATTGTAACGTGATATCATTGAATTTTGTTTTTTCGATGTTAATGTCCATTAAGCTTGTAGCATCGTCGATTAAAAATGTTACAAGTGTTTCGTTTCAAGATAAATATTAACCTTCCTCGATTAGTAGGTAAATTGTAATTGGTAATAAGGAAATAATTTTCCTTAATCTTACAAGGATCCCTTGAGTAGTGAGAAGGGGCAGTTCGAGACATTGCGTTAAAATGTTGGTTATATGATTGCTTAGCCGAACGCTACGGGTTCAAGCCCCAGCTTCTTTCCCTACGAAAATCGTCAGCTTATCTGAGGCCACCTGTGCGATAACATGAGACAATATAACATCTATGTCTCCCCCTCTGAGCCACGTAGGTTTCTGTTATGTGTTTTTCTTCTATGTATCTATCTGTCTCCCTCTGTTCTATAAATGTCTTGTTATGTCCCAGCCGATGGTCTCAGTCGCCAGTGCTGCTTTGAGTCAGTAGTTCGTGACATTCATGTGCGAAGTAGGTACTGTAATTTCAATGTTCAATGTTGGTTATATTTTGACGTTTGATTAAATTTTGACACTAGCGTGGTGAATTAAAAGTGTTCAAATTTAACCACCTACGGAACAGCCTACTTTTTGATGTTTCTCATCTCAACATCCATAAAGGAACATGGAGATCTCCCGATCAATCAACCGTCAACCAGATTGATCACATTGCGATCGACGTAAGGCACTTTTCCAGCATTCTAGATGTTCGAGCTTTCCGAGGAGCCCGAGCCAACATCGACTCAGACCACTACCTCGTTGTAGCCAAGCTAGTGCTACGAATATCCCGACACCAATGGCAAAAACAAGGAAATTCTGCAAGAAAATTCGACGTCGGACGGCTACAATCGCAAGAGATCGCCAGATCCTTCTCTGATCGAGTGTGAAGTACCCTCTTAACAAGTCCTATGCCGCCAACATCGAAGACCAGTGGAAAAATTGCCAGAAAGCAGTTAGAGATACTGCATCTAATGTGCTGAGTTTCACACAGCCACCAAAGCGAAACCCCTGGTTTGACGAAGAATGCAGACAGGCACATGCAGACAAGCAGGAGGCATACAGAGCTGCGCTGCATAGAAGGATAAGAGCTGCTCGTGAGCTCTACGAGCAAAAGAGGAGAGAGGAACGCCGGCTTCTCAGCAAAAAAAAGAGGGAGCATGAGAAGCGTCAGATCGAAGATGTTGAGAGAACCAACAGCAGGAATGAAGTTCGGAGGTTCTACCGGAAGGTAAAACAGCTAGCTCAGAGATAAAAAAGGGAACATCATAGTAGAATCGCAGTCAATACTGGGGATTTGGAAAAACCACTTCTGTGGACTGTATAACGGCGACTACGAACAAAATACTGCCGTCAAGCAGGAGCCTTTCATCGGACACGACGATAGCCTACAATGAGCCCATGAACCCGACCTTGAAGAAGTAAAAACGGTAAAATCACGGCTAAAATCCAACAGAGCCGCTGGAGCACATGGTCTAGCTGACGAGCTGTTCAAAGCAGCAGGCGACGATATAGATGGGAAACTGCACCAAATCATCTGTAAGATATGGTCGGAGGAATGCATGCCCGATGAATGGAACCTCAGCATTGTTTGCCCGATCCTGACACCCAACACCGACGGCTCGCACAGATCGTCACAATAGACGCGATAACAACGAGGTAGTAGAGTAGTTGGTCTACCTAGGCTCCTAGACGGGCAATAACACCAGCGCCGAGATCAGACGAAGAATTACTCTTGCTAATCGCTGTTAATTAGGGTCCAAAGTAAAAATTGTGTTTTTGCATGTAAACCCATTTTTTTATTACAAAAAAAATCGTAGCGATCTGAACTAAACAGTGAATTATAGCCAGTAAAATTCTCAAATTGAATCTTAGATTGGTTGGATTGAAACAAAAATTTCCGCTCATTTTATGACAGCTCAAAGTTTATTTTTTTTTCGATTTTGAAATTGAGTGAACATTTTTTACGCTCAAGCAAAAATGACTAACGGTACTTTTTTAACTCAAAATAATTTGAAAAGAAAAAATGATAACCTTTGAAAAACTTTCTACACTAGTCAAAACAATTAAAGGAACACTTGAAAAAACTCAAAAATGGAGTGGTTTTTTTAAAAGGCTGTATCTCAGTAGAAAAAAGTCGGATTGAAGTGAAATAAAAAGTTTTTCAAAGGTTATCATTTTTTCTTTTCAAATTATTTTGAGTTAAAAAAATACCGTTAGTCGTTTTTGCTTGAGCGAAAAAAATGTTCACTCAATTTCAAAATCGAAAAAAAAATAAACTTTGAGGTTTCATAAAATGAACGGATTTTTTTTTTTCAATCCAACCAATCTAAGATTCAATTTTAGAATTTTGTTGGCTATAATTCACTGTTTCGTTCAGAACGCTACGATTTTTTTTCTAATCAAAAAATGGGTTTACATGCAAAAACACAATTTTGACTTTGGACCCTAATTACTCTGCTAAATATTGACTTACAAAAAAAATAAAGGCAGATTTGAAAAATTTGTTAAATTTTCTACACAAAAACATTTTGAAAAAATAAAAATATTGCTTTTTTCAATTTTTTCTATCAATTTATAAAAAGGTCCAAAATACGCATTTTTCAACTTTTTCATAAAAACTACCGTTATTTTGTGGTTTTCAGTGATACAACTAATCTGAGGCTTAATTATTAAAGCTCATAAAATTTCCTTGAATTTGGTGAAAATTTCACATCAATACGATTAACCGTTTCTCTGTTTCGATCAATCAAACTTGCGAAACACTTTTTTTCAATTTTAAGGAAAGCTTTGTTTTTTCTTATTTTTCTGTTCTTTTGAATTTGTTTATTTTTTAAATTTTTTTTATTTTTTTCATTATCATTATGATTTTGTGAAATTCGGACGAATTTTCATCAAAATCAAGGAAATTCGTCGGAATTTCACAAAATCATAATGATAATGAAAAAAATAAAAAAAAATTAAAAAATAAATATGGACCTTTTTATAAATTGATAGAAAAAATTGAAAAAAGCAATATTTTTATTTTTTCAAAATGTTTTTGTGTAGAAAATTTAACAAATTTTTCAAATCTGCCTTTATTTTTTTTGTAAGTCAATATTTAGCAGAGTTATTAGGGTCCAAAGTCAAAATTGTGTTTTTGCATGTAAACCCATTTTTTGATTAGAAAAAAAATCGTAGCGTTCTGAACCAAACAGTGAATTATAGCCAACAAAATTCTAAAATTGAATCTTAGATTGGTTGGATTGAAAAAAAAATTCCGTTCATTTTATGAAACCTCAAAGTTTATTTTTTTTTCGATTTTGAAATTGAGTGAACATTTTTTTCGCTCAAGCAAAACCGACTAACGGTACTTTTTTAACTCAAAATAATTTGAAAAGAAAAAATGATAACCTTTGAAAAACTTTTTATTTCACTTCAATCCGACTTTTTTCTACTGAGATACAGCCTTTTAAAAAACCACTCCATTTTTGAGTTTTTTCAAGTGTTCCTTTAATTGTTTTGACTAGTGTATTTCATTTCAATCCGACTTTTTTCTACTGATTTTTTTCAAGTGTTCCTTTAATTGTTTTGACTAGTGTATATGGTACAGAATAGTAAACGTTGACAAAATTGGATGAATGTGCCTTAGGCTGTTTCGAGAGGAAAGTTCTTCGCGTTATCTTTGGCCCCGTGTGCATTGATGGGGAATGAAGAAGAAAAGCTAGCTTTACGGTTTGTACAACGACGTTCACCTTGCCAGAAGGCTAAAGGTCCAGAGACTCAGATGGCTCGGTTTCTTAGAGTAAATGGACACCAATGCTCCGACCCGGAATGCCTTCGACACTATTCCCGAGGGACGTAGAAGAAGAATAAGACCGCGACTCAGGTGGCGCACACAAGTGGAAGAGGACCTCAATCAACTTGGAGTGCAAAACTGGAGGCAGCTAGCTAGGGACCGAGCTGGCTAGAGGAGCCTGTTGATTAAGGCCCAAATCCACAACGGCCTGTAGCGCCACCTTAAGTAAGTACGTAGGATATATATATTTGACGCGGTTTAAGGAATCAATTTAGTCCTAAGTGAAGTTGTTTGCGACAGACAAGACTTCATCTCGTTTAACGTTTCCCTCTAGTACTCTATTATGGATGCAGAAAATGGTCGAAAAGGAAGTTTCAGAAATGGTCATATTTGCTTTTCGAAGATAGACATCGCTTAATTGCTACAAAAAATCCAGGCATAAATTTGTAGTTGAAATTCATAATCGTGTATTTCTTTTGATTTGAAATATGCTTTCCATACTCCCTACATCCCACATCCAAGCTATATCCACCACACAATGGTGAATTAATTTTCTTTGAAAAACCCACTCATCGAAGAGACAAGTAAAACCAAAAAACTCTTCCATTGAACTAAAGAGCACATTCCACTCACCGCCAGCCAATCAAAATGCACAAAAAAGTGGCATGACTTCAAAATTCCACTCACAATCAGAACTGCCAGATAAAACATTTTCCAACAAAAGACATCACACCATCCGAAACCACCACCACACTCTGTTCTCGATAATCCGCTCAACAACATCGACGTTGGCTTGGAAAAAAAAATATTCCCAATAAATCAAAATATTGTAAACAACAATTGCAATTCGAAGAAAAATTTGCCTTTTTTCACGTGATTTTGCCGGCATTTTGAATGAACATCTACGTCGTTGCCTTAAATGTCATCAATAAGTACTTGTACTTTGTTGTTTTAATTCACCACGGTCGCTGATAAAACCCAACAACACCTAAATGTTTTCATTTATATTATTCACATCTGGCAATACGCACTTTGAAATAAAACCAATCCACCAACTGTCAACGTCTGTCATTCAATAACCTACTCTCGGTCGTGTTTGGTGCGATTTCTCTGTGTTCTTGAGTTTTTTTCCTTGCAATTTTGAGAAATTTCATTCGATTAAAAAATTAATTGAAATTTTGTTTGTGCTTTTGATTGTTTCATTGGAAAATTGTCAATAAAATTCAAAGAATATAAAACAAAATTCATCATTGATCAAAATTCAACCCTCCAAACATCACTCTTCCAAAAAAATTAAAAAAAAAAAAAAAACGAAGCAGAAAACAATAATTCAGTGTTTGTGAGAAATTTTAACAAAATAAAAGCCAAAAAAAATAACAGTCAGCAAAAAATACAAAGTTTTGCTGCTGAATTCAAATCAAACGACAAACTTTTATATTTTTTGATTGTGTTTTGTGATTTTTTGTAAAATTCCAGTTTAGTTTCATTTTGTGTCTGTGTTCGTTCGTCTTCTCGTTTTGAAATCGAGTTGAAAAGAAAAAAAAAATCCTCTCTCAAGTGACCGTGAATTTTTGTTGGTTTGAGTTCGTTTCAGAGCCAAAAAAGCACGAAAAAAAGTGAAAAATACAAATTTTGTAAAAAAGTAATAAAAATTTGCCAAAAAGTTAACTAATTCCGACTGAAGGAATTACGCTTTGAACAGAAGAATCATCAAAACTTACAACAACAAAAACCACACAAGCAAAATGAGTGGATACACGGATTTAGATAAAATCGAAAATAGTCGGTGAGTGAAAGTGTTTTTTTTTCTTTCTATTTCTATGAATTGGATAATTCTGTAATTTCAAGAACATTGATGTTTGAATTCGACAAAATCGAACTTCGCTTGAGCAACACCTTTTCGTTTTCATACAATTTTTCTCGCCTCTTAAAATCCCTCTCTGGCCATTGCTAGGTGGCAAAATGGCAAGTTGGCAAGTGGAGAGGGTGATTAATGATTTTTGTCTTTTTTTTTTCATCTTCACACGAATATTCAGTCAAACGAACTAAAAATCGACAATTTTTGCTTATTAAATAGTCACAATCGCTAGCCATCCCCGTTACCCGCAAGCAGATTCATTCAAACCGCAACCATCATCTTTTAATTTGAGTGAAGAGGGTGCGGCCGCAGCGCTGGCTGCTGCCCGGGACGAAGAGGTGGGGTTAGATAATAATAATTTATATTTCTCTGATATTGACCCCAAAAGTTTGAACAAAATTGAGGAGATTATTGTTGAAATAATTGGTGACCCCATTGTGCACGTCAGAGATGTGTTTTTTTTGCATGTAAAGACATTTGATAGAATCCACTGCAAATGAGTGAGAAAATCGGAATACACTCAAATTTTGGATGTAGCAATTGAGCTTGATTGGTGTTTGATTTCTGATTAAACTGGTTTGACGTTTGAAAGATCGTTTTCGCTGCATGTAGCGTGTCCATCTTACGATTTTGGAGGAGACTTGAAACTGTTAAACGCAGTCTAACAAAAGAAGAATTAGAAAAAGAATAAGAGAAAAACCGTCTCTGTAATGAAATCACTTAAGGAGTGAGAAAAAGTAAAAGAGTGAGTCCTGTGGTGAGGGTGAGGGGTCGTTTGAGGGCATTCTCGTTTGAACTTCTTACGTACACGGTCGCAGTGGCGAGTTTACTTATTATTTTCATTCCGTGCAATAAAACAAAGAAAGATTGAGGATATTTTAGGCACAAAATTTAACATAAATTGTCAGAATAATTCTCTAGAAATTGTTTCAAAAGCGACAAAAACTTCGAGAGTCATTAGAAGAGTTGTTAAGTCCTCAATCAGTTGAAATCAATAGTTCCTACTACTATTAGTACCAGGAGATTTGAATAAATTCTAGAATTTAAGATATTGAAGAGCAATTGCCAGTTCCAAGTTCCTACTCGTTCTTTGCTTGTGTATGAATTTCATGGGGTCCCTCAAGTGTCAATACTTGGGCCACTACTTTTATCAATTTGTCTAAACAAACGACTTGATACAGTTTAAACGAAACATTGGTATGTTCTCGATAGTAGGTACCAAATAAAATAGTACTGACTAAGTACCATTGACGAAAGAGAAGCAAGACCAGTGAATGAAGAACCAGTCCCAGCCCCCAGCACAGAAGAGGTAGAAAGAGCAAGAGCCATCCAAAAGCCAAAAAATAGCAAGTCCGCTGGGTCGGATGGCATACCTGCAGTGCTCTTTAAATATGGAGGAGGTGTTAAGATGAACCGCATGCACCAGGTCACCAACAAAGAGTGGGTGGAAGAATGCATGCCCACTGACTGGTCGATAAGCTCCATATTATGCCTCATCTACAAAAAAGGCGATCCTGTCATGCAAAAACTACCGGGGCATATCCCTGCTTAATGTGGCATACAAAAACCTAATCCCATAAGGCGAAATCAGTCATCAAAATAACAAACTGAAATATTTGAAATGGCGCCCAACGTCAACCCACATCGAACTTATTCTTTTTTCAATTTGAAGACGCAATTTTAACGCAAATGAAGTCATTTTTGAATCTAAATTTCTCCCAAGACAAAAAAGGTGTTGGTGAGGTAATGGTCTGCTCTCATACATCATTTGCTTCTAACTTTTACAAATTTTACAATTTGAACAAAATTTTGAATTTGAGACGTTCAAGAGCCAGAAATAGCTCGTGGTGACGTTCGAAAAATTCCCCAAACGTTAGATTTTCAAATGGTTTTTCGTACGTGTTCGTCTGTCTGCTAATTTCGTTTGATTTTTCTTTTTTTTTTCTTGCTGAATTTTGCACATAAATCATTCGTTAAAGGAGAAAAGAAATGTTGGAGTGATCGTTGATCATCTTCAGTGAATTCGCATCCTCCTCATTTCGTGTGAGAGCATTTGCACTCAAGTGGTTTTTTCTATCAATCTTTCGACTAAATGTCGGCTTTTACGATGCCGACAAAAATTGATCGTCATCACCGGGGTCAATTGAAAGTTTGCATGTGAAAATTACTTGCAATCGAGTGCCGCGCAGCGCGATGACAAAATCGCACACAACAACTCATCTGTTCACGTGAATGCGAGTGAAATAAGCAACTTTCGGCATCACCCCATCAGGCGATTACGTAAACAGTTTTTTCTTCTTGTTTATGATTACGCACCGTAGGTATGTTTGGGTTGGGATCTTGTGCAAATAATGCAGTGACGTCAAAATTCATGAAAAATCGAGTGACTCAAACAGAGGCATGTTTTGATAAGAAAACACGACAACTCTGGTTTTCAAGGATAACTACTCGATTTTTCGCAAAATGAAGATCGACAGAGTCACACCCAAAAGTCAACGTAAACATAAACGAAAAACAAGCAAAAAAACTGTTTATTTGTGTCAAAACAACACATGATATGGGTCAATAACAAAAGTTATCAAAAACTCATCTCGCCAAGTCAAGTCATGTCAACACCACTTGCTGTGTGGCCTGATGGCCCCACAGTGACGCATGACTTTTGTTTTCTTAAAAATTTCTAAATTTTGTTTGTTTTTATAATTTTGTTATTCAAAACAAATTATTGGCAAAATCTTATTCTAACTTTCATCATTTTGTTTGCGTAGATCAGTTCGCATGCCATTTTTCCAAGAATAATAGTTTTTGAGCTCAGGAACCCAAGACACAAACCATTAAGCAGTCCTCAATTGCTCGGTTTTCTCCAGAAATTTTGTGTAATCGACCCAGGGGAGTCAACAGAAGTTGTTACGTTTCAATCTCATCCGAACGAGGAGTTTTCGTTTAAAACCAATTTTCAGGAATTTAGTCGTTTCGAATTTCATTAGGGAGAAACAATTTTGTTGGCACGTTTTCATTCTGGCCTCTTTCAAAGCTCGAGATGTGATTTTTCTTGCTTACTTAACCCGCTCACAATCCATGACGGATCTCCAGCCTTCCATCAGCTACGGTCCCTCGCATGCACTCTCCAAAACGATGCGTCAAATTTCTTCGTCGTTTCTCTTTTGTTTTCACTATCTATTGAAAATTGGCCCAGATAGTCACATCAGCCGACAAAGTCTCCAATCTGAAAATAAATCAAAACTTACTGCGCAGCCAAAAATGTTCGACCTATTTCCTCTTCTTTGAACTCGAATAAGTAAGACAATATTCGAAGAGTGAAAATGAAAACAAACAAAAATAAATTTCCCAAAAAGTCACCTCATTTTTGTTTTTCGCCAATATGTTTCCGAATTGATGCATCACTTTGTGTTTTTCTTCTTTCTTTTCATCATCACGATGAGTATCACATCACTTCCTCGACTTTTGTTGGGCGCCAAATTTTTGATTTAATCTTTTTTTTTCTCTCTCTTCTGATAGATCAACGACCCTTTTGGTTTTTTAACTAATTTTGTAAGCGCGAAAAATTCCTTCACTCTTAATAGTCGTTTTTGTGCAACTGTTGGCCTTCAGCCAGTGTACCAACCTACAGAAGACGCAGCAAATCGGATGATGTCGGAGCGCATTTCATTTCCTTCCTCCGCTTTGAAAATACAATTTTAAGAGAAAAACTTTTGTTTTGCGTTTGCCAAAAATTAAAACAAAAAATAAGGTCAGTCTCGGTGCTCAAAATACAGCCCCGAAAGAGGCAAATCACTTTGCATTGCACAACCACATTCATTAAACAGGGTGCAAAAGTGGAAAAATATTTAATTTGAATTTGATAACAGGCCACTTGTTAATTCGTTCTCGTTTGAGGCAAGAAAAAATTCCATTATTGATTTTTCTTTTTTAATGAATAACGCATTTGATTGTACTTAGCGCTCCCCAGGTACTTAAATATTTATAATGACAGACATTTGACCCAAAAGGTACCTTTGAAGTGTCAATCCAAAATGAAAGTGGAACGAATAGTAATTTCGGACTTTGATCGATTGGGTGGTTTCAAAGTTTTACCATTTTTAATTTTATGTTATTAAAGTTTACTACAAAAAGCCGGTGATATGGGAAGATAGCACTTACGTCTGTCCGATAAGGAAATTAATTTCACTATAGCTAGACTATCAAGGGCTTCTGATAAGATTGTCTGAAGTGGAATTCTTGAGAATGAGAGATAGTATAATGGGAATAAAACGTGAGTAACTGGAGTGTTTGTAGTTCAAACTTTCTATGAACATAAATGTTGTTAAAAAAGTCACCTTTTTTTAGTGACTCAGAAACTGCGAATGTTTACCAATTTCTTATCGAACTGTCGAACATCACGATATGCAATGTTGTGAACTTTGGAGTTATCAGGAATATTAGTTGCTCAAAGCTACACTTCTTCAAACTTCAACATTCACTTATTTTCTTACTTAAGGTGGCGCTACAGTCCGGTGGAGACTTGGGCCTCAATCAACAGTCTCCGCCAGCTAGCTGTCTCCAGTTTTGCACTCCAAGTTGATTGAGGTCCTCTTCCACTTGTTTGCGCCACCTGAGTCCCGGTCTTCCTCTCCCTCTACTTCCCTCAGGAATAGTGTCGAAGACTTTCCGAGCCAGAGCATTGGTGTACATCCGCCCTAAATGACCGAGCCATCTGAGTCTCTGAGCCTTGACCCTTCTGGCAAGGTAAGTAGTTGTACAACCCGTAAAGCTCGCTTTTCTTCTCCATTCCCCATCAATGCACACGGGGCCGAAGATGACCCGAAGAACTTTCCTCGCGAAACAGCCTAAGGCACATTCATCCGATTTTGTCAAGGTCCACGCTTCTGCACCAAACAGAAGGACTGGGATGATAAGGGTGTTTATGTTTACCTTAGTTGCTCGGTAGAAGGCTTTTCCACTAAATTGCTTTTTTAGCCAAAAGAAACAGCGATTAACAAGAGTTATTCTTCGTCTGATCTCGGCGCTGGTGTTATTGCCGGTGTTTATAGCGGAGCCTAGGAAGACAAACTCCTCTACTACCTCAAAGTTGTTTGCGTCTATTGTGACGTTCTGTCCGAGGCGTCTGTGTTGTGTGTCCTTCCTCAAAGACAGCACATACTTTGTTTTTGCCTCATTTACCGCTAAACCCATTTTTGCCGCTTCTGTCTCAATTCTCACAAAGGCGCCATTGACATCACGCTGTGTTCTTCCCATCAATATCGTCGGCGTACGCGAGAAATTGAACAGATGTTTGGAAGATAGTACCTCTGGTGTCGACTATGGAGTTTTGCACTATCTTCTCAAGAACGATGTTCAAGAAATCGCACGACAGCGCATCGCCTTGTCTGAATCTTTTTTTGACATCGAAAGATTCCGTAAGCTCGTTGCCAATTTTGATGGTGCAGCGTGAGTTCTCCATCGTCATTTTGCACAAGCGAACACGCTTGGCCAGGGATGTCAAAACTAGACATAGCTTTAGATGCTGTTATACGCGGCCTTAAAATCGTTGAAAAGGTGGTGGGTTTCGATTTGGAGTTCATAGGTTCTTTCCAGGATCTGCCGCAAAGTGAAAATTTGGTCGATGGTTGACTTTCCTGGCCTAAAGCCACATTGATAAGGACCAATCGGATAGTTGACGAGAGGCTTCAGACGTTCACATATTACGGCCGAGAGGATCTTTTAGGCGATGTTAAGTAGACTAATTCCTCTGTAGTTGGCGCAGTTTAGGGGATCTCCCTTTTTCAGGATCGGGAAAAACAAT
Organism: Sphaerophoria taeniata; assembly: GCA_943590905.1. NCBI lineage: Eukaryota > Metazoa > Arthropoda > Insecta > Diptera > Syrphidae > Sphaerophoria > Sphaerophoria taeniata. The sequence continues at coordinate 6,439,060 of OX016540.1, forward strand.
GCTGAGGTTCCATTCATCAATCATGCATTCTTCCGATGCTCCTGTCTGGATCGTAGCCTGCTATTTTGAATACCTCGGCAGCTAGACCATCTGCTCCAGCAGCTTTGTTGGATTTCAGTCGTGATATTGCCGTTTTCAATTCTTCTACGTCGGGTCCACAGAATTGTTAAGAATCATTGTGTCCGATGAAAAGCTCCTTCCTGACGGCGGGCTTTTGTTCGTCGTCGCCGTTATACAGTCTACAGAATTGGTCTTTCCAAATCTCCAGCATTGAGACTGAGATTCTACTATGATGTTCCATTGTTTATCTCAGCAGGCATCGGTTCTTGCTCGATGACCTGTTTTACCTTCCGATAAAACCTCCGAACTCACGAGCAGCTCTTATCGTTCTATGCAGTGCAGCTCTGTATGCCTCCTGCTGTCTGCATGTGCCTGCCTGCATTCTTCGTCAAACCAGTGGTTTTGTTTTGGTGGCTATGGAAAACTTAGCACATTAGAGGCGGCAACTCTAACTGCTTTCTGGCAATGTTGCCAATAATCTGCGATACTTATGTTGGTGGCATAGAACTTCTTCAGAGGTTACTTGACACTCGATCAGAGAAAGGTCTGGCTCTCTCGCGAATGTAGCCGTCCGACGTCGAATTTTCTTGCAGCATTTCCTTATTTTGGCCGTTGTCGGGATATTCGTAGCACTACCTTGGCTACGACGACTTTGGATTTATCAGGAATATTAGTTGCTCATAGCTAGACTTTTTGAGATTAAAAAACCCTCAAATTTCTCCCATTAAATGTCAACTGTTGAGTCCAAGAAATTCTGCTAAAAAATTTCGCCTAAAACCTCAAATCAATTTTCATAATTCCCAACTATTAACCTCAACTATCGCCAAACTTACAACAAAAACAGCTACCAACCGGTTAGCACAAAAAGACTCAGTCATCAGACAAAGACAATCAACAATGTTACCTAACTAACCACCATCACCAACAACAACAACAACCAGAAAATTATTTGCTGAAGCGGTATTGCTTCAGCAAACTTGAATCCCACAACAACAACAGCAAACAAAAAATCATTTTTTCCTCTTTTTCCTTTTTGCTGTTTAAATTTTGAAGTTTAGGCGACGCGACGTGACTTTCTAAATTCATTTAACTGACTGTGAGCACAAGAAAAAAGTAAAAGTAAAAATGTGAAGGAAGCTACCGACTTTCTAAGAAATTTGAGTACTTCCCTCTTGAAATTGTCTTTTTTTCAAATTCCAAAGGCAAAAAGAAGTAATCGAAACATCAATTCCGAATTAACAGTTTAAGACAAAAAAAATAACTCAACCTTGAATTTATAATTTTCTTAAATTTCAACAAAATTTTCGGATTTCAAGACACTTCTTTGCACCTGACTTACGATCCGAGTGAGAGTGCAAGCGAGAGAGATAGGTACCGGCAATCGATTCAAAGCGAAAGATACAAAAGATCTCGCAAACGCAAAAAAACAAACCAAACCAAAACCACCCATCATGGCCATCAAGTTCAGTTTTTTTTTTTTTTTTTTTTCTTATTTTCAATTTTTTGAATTTCCAATGCGAAACAAATTGTGATAAATTTGATTATTGCCAAACCTATTGGTACGGCTTGTTAGCCATACTGAATTTCCGTCAAAGTCCAAGCTGAAGGTTTGATGAATTCTTTGAAACACAATTAACACTTGTTAGCATTTTTTTCGTCGGGTTTAAAGTCTAAATTTACATAAAGAATTATTTAAAAATAGGAACAAAATGCAAATGACTTGCATAAAAGCAGATAAACCGCTCGATTTGATAGTTGTTGAGTGAGTTTTTTTTTTCTCATACAAAATTTCGTACATAAATTAAGAAGAAAACAAATTTTGTCAAATTGAACAAGTCATACATGTTTGCGGCCCAGATGGAATAGATAAATTTAAAGGCGGAAACATAAAGAATAATTGTTCAAGACCATTTAAAAGCGATTAAAATTTAAACCACAAAAAACAGAAAAAAACAGTTGCAAAGTGGCATACCAAACGTCAAAGTGGCAACGGGTGAGGAGTGAAGTACCAGTTTTTCAAGAATGATTTCTTGTTTTAGTTGGAATAGTTTGAAGAATTATTTATTTTTGAGTAAGAATAGAGAGCAAAGGATAGTTAAAAGTCAATAAAGACTACCTAGGGGCTAGTTAGAAGTCTTTGTGTGAAGATTAGTACTCGATAACCTGATTCTGGTTCTTCAAAAAGTACTAGAACTTTACAACTGCGTCGAGCAGCAAACATTAACCCGTACTTTCAAGTATCAGTGTCAGTACTATCAATATTTAGTACTAGTACTTAAGTACACATACTTGAAAGACTTCTAAAGAGCTTGAAACATTGTAGTACGAATGTCAGGGTACCGAAGTACCTTGTACTTGTTCTTGAAAGGGATTAAGTACCCAAATACTCCGTTTTGCTCCATAAGTACCTACACCGAAGAAAACTAGCTCAACCTAGAAACAATTGATTTCAATGCCCTCCAAACCCTTTCCACTAATATTGAAACATATCCGCTTTCATTCAATTCGCCTTCAATGACTTGGTTCGATGGATAATCCCTTTCCAAGAAACACACAAAAACCTTTACGAGGTCGTCATTTTCTAGTCAATTCCACCAAAGGTTGACATCAAGCATATAAACCCCTAAAATCTACAATCTATGGTGTCATTTACACACCTCAAAATCAGCTGACATTCGTAGTATCGATTTAACATTTCTGTCTGGAACTGGAAGGAAAAGAAACCGGGTTACAAACATCAGGCCACTTTGCAAAAACTACATTAAACAGAACGGAAACTCCAGCTCAAAGCAAAATTATGAAAAGAAGAAGAAGAAGAAGAAGAAGAAGAAGAAGAGAAAAATCGTTTGAAGAAATGCAAGAAGAACCACGCCACTTTTTTCAACCAATCAGAGTTAGACTTTCATCGCTACTCCACATCATACCACTTTGTGAACCTTTTTGTTGTTTTTTTTTTCTTGTTTGATTTTTGTGCTTCACCCGGCTTCTCTTTTGTGTCGAGGTGAAGTGGAAAAACTGTACACTACCATACCGACTTGCCATTTCAATTTCATCTACCGACACCGAACCGGTGTGTTACATTATAAGATAGCTGTGAAAACAAAGAGCTTCTAGAAAAAAAAACATCACCAGATTCATTCGATAACCAGAATCTAAAGAGAAATGACTGTGCCCTAATGGGAAGACATGCGCGTGGCGGACGAAACCAAAATCAACCGTTACAATGAATGCGGTGCGGTGCGGTGTGGTGTGTGTTTGAACCCTGAAGGCACATGGCGTGATGTTTCCGTGACGTCAGAGAAACGGTGTAGAAAATTCTAAGCATTTCAACAGCTGTCATAGTGGAAAGAGAGACAAGGGTCGGGAAGAATCTTTGGGTATGGCATGGTGTGAGTTATGGCATAATTCGTAGGGAAGAACACAAATTGGGGTGTTTGCTTGCCGGTCATCATTGTTCATCAGAGACACGATTTTGTATCTTATATCGCTTGCATGATTCTAACCGCCTGAAATTGTATGTCAAGCGTTGGGTTAGTCATGCAAGTGTCAAGCCATTGAGAGCCATTCAAAAGGAATGAATTGAAATTCGAGCTATTTCGGGAACCATAAACTATTGACATTGAATATCTGGTTGGTATGGTGAATGGACAAAGCTCTGATGATGGGAAAATTTACATTTGTGCGGCGAAACAAGTTCAGCCACTTAACATTTTCAACAAAATGTATCTCGGCAGAGTGGTTGTTCAGTGAATCACTAGTGATGTATTTGTGGGCGGTTTTTTGAAGTGGCCACAAAGTGATTACGTTGGTGTTTTGCAGTCGATACTGTGAAGTGCACTAAAAATTTCTTGGAATTGATTAATTTTTTCTTGCCAAACAAAACATATGGTCATAGAACTATTTAAATTGGCGCCCAACTTTCGATAATGCTGAAATGATAGGAAAACTTTGAAGAAACAGGTCGAAGTGCAAGCGGAATTTGAACGATTTGTGCAACAAAATTTGTAAAGAAGCTGGAAATTGACTGGGCAAAAGACACTCAAGTTCTTAGTACTTAGTACTTAATATTTAGTACTTGGTACAAAAAGAGTAGGTATTTTGGAAGTATTGTATGTTAAAATGGCGCCCAACGCGAGATGATACACTTGCTTAAATTAGCCTTAAAAAAGTTACAAGTGTAATTGAATTTTTGGATAACACAAGTAAAAGTACTTGCACATTGAAGCACTTTAGAAGACTGCTTGGAAGTATTTTCCCTTGACTTCAAGATCCTACGAGGGTAACTGTAAAATAAAAGTACTTGAGTACAACAAAAGAGTGTTACTTGTGCACTAAAATACAAGTACCAGTTTGTAAGATAAATCTTGAAGTAGATAAAAAGTAAAAAAGAATTACGTACTAAGTTTGATAAAGAAAATTTATAAAATAAACTTTTTTTTTGCATTAAAAAATGAGTCTTGAAGAAGTTACTTAACTAAGAACAAGTTTCAAGTACTGAGTACAAAGTACTTACCTATTGAAGTATGGAATTTGAACAAAAAATTTCTTTAAGTGTTGAATCCGTTTACTTCTTGATTAGGTAAAGATTCTGATGCAAGATCAATTACAAGTTACAGCACAATTTTTTCTTACAATTGTACTTATAAGTAAAAATCTTACATAACAACAATTATTGGTTTCATTACTTGTAATCATCTAACATCTAATAATTGCAAGTTATTTTATAGTTTCGCATAAATTAAACCTCAACAAACCTGTTTTCATTTGCGAGTGACGTCAATTTAGCAAACTTTGTCAATGAAAAACTCATTTACAACCTTTTCTTCGTCACACTTTAAACTGTTTGCTAAAGGTTAATCAATTAAAAGATTTATACAATTCCTCAAATGCTCAGTTTAATTGTTTCTGATTAAGTTCATAACTCTGACACATCCCAATCCCAAGGACAATGACTTTTTACTCTCTCACAAACACCCCGTTGCCATGGAGCTTAGTCAATATTTACACCACGGGCCGGATGACAAAATAAAGTCTCGTCAGCCACAAAAAGAAAAAAAGAAACCTTAACATATTCAAATATTTGTATTGAAATTTCCAGACGTCTCATTTGACAAATTCAACTTTATCTATTTCAATAAAAACTGAGAACTTTCTGCATACATTTATTTCCTAACCAATTTGAAGCGGAATAAAGCTGTTTTCGATTTTTTTATCTCCAAAAATAGTATCAAATCAATTTTTTTAAAGTTCTCAGGCGATGTCTGAGAGATACACCATATCGCACGACAGTGTTTTCAGTGTCATCGAAAATATCTAAAGGTAACGAAAAAATAGACTTTGACCTTCTTCTTGTAAGTAGGCCACTTGTCCAAAGGTTCCACCTCACTCACACACACTTTAGCGCTGAATATTGAAAAATCAATATTATAAGCAGCTTAATTTAGTTACTTTCAAGTAGATTTTTTTGAAGGTAATTTGATGGGGTGGACTGTCTAATATTCCTCAAAGGCGCAAAATGATTTTTTTTTTCTAAATTTCCACAAATTTTACTACTCCAGAGGGCGTTAAAGTAGTACTCAAGAACTTATGTCCTCACATTTACAAAAACTGTGAACTGGTACCTTATAAGACTTAAGTACTTTGGTGATGTTAAAAATCAAGTAGGTACAAGTCTTTGATACTTATTTGATGAAGTACACTATCCAGTACCAATACTTTTGAGTATTGGACAGTATAAGTAAATTTTCAACACCAACTCAAGTACCAGTATACCAGTTTTTTGATACTTTAACTACTTGAAAGTATGATTCTTAAAAGTAGTGAATATTGGTCAACTTCATTGTGAGTATACCTTCAAATAGAAGTTAACATTCTCCGCCCAATTATCATGAAGTACGTGTCACTTAAGTTCCTACTTTGGTATTGTTAATAATCAAGTACCAGTCTCTTGATTCTTATACACTTCATCAGTACTAGAACTTCCAAGTACTAACGAAAGTGAGTAATCAAGTTTAGTCTTTTTGACAGTCTTTTTATCGTACATGAACAGTGAACTAGTACTTAGACTTAAGTTCTTTGATATTGTTAAGAATCAAGAACCAGTCTTTGATACTTATGTACCAGTACTTTTGAGTATTAAACAGAATTAGTAAATTTTCAAAACCAACTCAAGTATCAGTCTTTTCGATGTTTGAACTACTTAAAGTACCTACTTGAAAGTATGGTATTTAAAAGAAGTAAACATTGGTCAGCTTCTTTGTGGATGTACCTTTAAATGGAGTGGAAGTAAACAATCTCCGCCCAATTGTCATGAAGTACGCTTCACTTAAGTACCTAATTTGGTACTCCTAATAATCAAGTACCAGTCTTTTGATACTTATGTACTTCATTAGTTATCTAGTACCAATACAGTTCAGCCTTTTTGATGCTTGAGTTACTTAAAGTACTTGTAAGCACTGGTTCTTAAAAGTAGAAGAAAGTGCTCAGCTTCAAATCAAAAACAAACATTTCCCGTCAATTATCATGAAGTACGTTCCAGCTGTTAAACTTTGTTTGTTTAAAGTCTCCTAACGAATCCACCCCTGTTGCTGATAGCAGTCTCGTAGGTAGGTACTCATATTTCCGAAGGCACTCACTTTCTCATCAAACAAATATTCCTTTGAATTGAAACATTGTTGCCTCAATTTGATTAAATGGAATTGATCAGATAGTTGTCCAAACAAACCGGTCGACCAGGCAATGATATTAAGTCTCAAACGTGCGTCTGTTTGTCTCGTTTTTTTTTTTACAAAATGTTTGTTTAAAAAACCTATTTTTAGCTCAATTTCCAAACAAAAATAATTCTAGGACAGTTTTTCTTCTGGGTTAATTTATTGAAAACACTTTCTCGCATGTGTACGCAGCAGTCAAGCACAAAAAACAAATGAACACGCCACGCAAAGGGCGCGTGAAAGTGATAAGCGTTGCCATATTGCTTTGTTTTATGCTTTTTATTTTTCTGCCTCTTCATCTCTGTTATGCGTTTTTAATGAACTCAAAAAATTAAGATCGAACGTCACGCTCACGTGTTGTGTTTGAAATGTTTAATCGACGCGTGTTAAGTTGAATGCCATGAAAAGTTATTAATGGATTAATAAAAACAAGTCGTTTGCTTAAAATGCTAGGAGTTTTGTTTAGAATCATTCTGATTGGATCTCGAAAAAATGATGCTCCTATGAGTCAAAGTGACAATTGAACTAAGCTCTTCGCCACACTAAGAACGACCTGTCAATTATCGAGGCGATAATAATTTCAGTCCACGCGAGAAGTGTGATTTACGTCACGTCCGCTTTGCTTTCTTTGAATTTTTTCTTTTGAATAAACAAGAAATCCAAAAAATTATCAACTTATTGCAAATCGAGCAAACTTGCTGGATGAAAGTTGACTTAAGAAATTCTTTGTTGCTTAGGAATATTTTTGGTTATTTTTATTTTTATGGTCGTGTGCCGCGATCAAATAAAAATAATGTCATTAATTTAAATTTCTAATCACAAAAAAAAAAAATAATTAGCAAAAAACCAAAACCTCTAGTGAGACTCCAAGACGACTTGACTTCCCGTTCTAAAGCCTTCTTGGTGTTTCGTAATCAGGAACACTTTTGGGGGTCAACGAAACTCGTTTCCAATGTTCAGCTGTCGAATTCAAAATGTTCTTTGTTTGCACTGGGTGATTTATGATTTATTAAAAATTCTAACTGATTTATTTTAAGCTTCTAGCATTGAATTTCTTAACTAATTCCTATTTCTTCGTCTTCTTTGTCAATTTTAGAAGCTGCCTTCGCCGCATCGCCCGCCATGATGAGCAACAATTCTCAAAAGACAGTATTGTTAATGTGATGGAGAAGTTTGTCAAAACGGTTAATCAGATGGATGAGACAATTCTGGTGCCATGCAGGCTCATGGATAGACAGGTAAATATGGAAACATGTTTTTTTTCTGTTTTAAATTAAAATCGCTGTAAAGAAGTGTGTTGAAACTGGTTTTATTTGAACAAAAGACTTCATTCATAAATCTTGAAATCCAAAATGTTTGGTACAGTCTCGAAAATAACCAAAAAGCAAAGAGGTTATCAGCGAAACCAATCAACCAACCGAGGTAAACCGGAATAAGTTTAAACAAGCTGTTGCCCATGCACCTCTCTGATAAAACTTAATCTACTTGAATTACATGCACATCCAGCTCTCCAATACAACTAAACCTAGTGAAGTTAGCCGGCATTCATTCTTATCGTAGCAAAAAGGATTCAGATCTCGAATGAAGAAGACCTTGGTAGAAATTAGTTAAGATAGAAAAGAAATTAACTTTGTAACAGTTCATATACTCAGAAAATTTTCCCTGTTCACAAAAACTTCTTTTAACACCAGCCAGGAAGGCTTCCAAGGCCCATATTCGACGGACCAAATTTTTACGTGACCAAAAATTAAGGCAAAAAATACTGCAATGTCCCAATGGCAGTAAGAAGAATTCTTCTTCTTCCTTGGTTCCTACGCTCGTTGACAATGACACTCCAGTTGTAAGCTCTCTCGCAAGAGCTAACCTTTTTGCTAGGCAGTTCGTCTCCAACTCTTCGCTGCCAGAGAGTGTCATGACTCCTCCAGTTCTTGAGCGCGTCAATGATTCCATAGGAAATATCTTCTTCCGCACTCATGCTGTGGCGAGACTCCTGAAAGATCTCAACATACTTAAATCCGTTGGTCCGGATGCTATCTTCGCTATTATTCTGAAGAGGTGTTCTTCCACGCTGGCAAAACCCTTGCGGAAGCTTTTCCATGTATCCTATTCTTCTAGGCTCGTGACGAGCAGTTGGAAAACAGCATTTGGCCAGCCAATCCCAAAAAGAGGCGAATCTTCTTCTCCCTCTAATTATCGACCGATTGCACTTACGACCCTTCTTTCTAGGGTCATGGAAACGCTGATAAACTATCAGCTGAAGAAATATCTCGAAAACCGAAAGCTTCTTAATGACCGGCAGTACGGATTTCGCAGCAACAGGTCCACTGGTGATCTGATGATTTATCTCACCGAACAGTGGAACAAATCTTTACATCGTTTTGGAGAGAGTAAGACTGTTGCACTTGATATTACAATTTACAAAGGCATTTGATAGAGTCTGGCATCTTGCCCTCTTACCGAAAATGTGTGCTTTCGGTATCGACGAATCCCTCCTTCGTTGGACTAGAAACTTTCATTCGAACCGTTCAATACAAGTTGTATTGGACGGATTCAAGTCTGAAACCCACAAAATAAATGTTGGTGTGCCCCAGGGATCCGTTTTGTCTCCGACACTCTTTCTCATTTTTATTAATGATCTTTTGTCTGTAACTTCTAATCCAATTCATTGTTTCGCTGACGAAAGTACCCTTAGCTTTTCCTATTCGTTTCCAGACTCACATCCCTCCTCTTCGGATATGGAACTGCAAAGGCAAAATATGATAAGCTCACAAAACTCTGACCTGAACAGCATTGTACAATGGTGTAGACGTAGAGTATAATGCTTCGAAAACTCAATGCTGTCTTGTATAGTTGAAGCGAGATATAGGTACCCCCCTTGCTACTGTTCATGAAAGACACTTGCATCAGTGAAACCGAACATCTCGAGATTCTCGGTATGTGCATCACTGACCACCTCTTGTGGAACCAGCACATATGCGATGTCGGCAAAAATGCCGCTAGATGTTAAGGTTTCCTAAGACGGTGCAAGAAATACTTCTCCCCATCTGAGCTGATCCGTTCAAAGCTTGAGCACAATTTTCATCTTCGGGCTGGTGCTCCAGCTACATACTTAAGCCTCTTGGATGGTATTCATAAAAGAGCCCTACTAATGATCGGTGATAGAGACATTTCATTCGTTAGATCACCGTCGTAACGTCTGTTGCATTCCTCCCCTTAAACAATTCGCCCGTAATACTCGCGCGTCTAGGAATGCCCATCAGTTTACCCTCGAGGCCAACATCGGACGAACTCTCAAGTATAGAGAATCGTTCTTTAGCCGTACTACGCGAATGTGGAACTCTCTTCCACACTCTGTCTTACCAAATAATTGCAATGTTCAGGAATTTTTTTGACAGACCAGTCATTTTTTTCCTTCAAGAAACCCTTATCACACTCCGTACTAAAAAAACCCTTATTTGTTTTGTCTTTGCAGGTCGGAGACTCAACAGACTTTGTCCAAACACCATCCAAAAATTCCACCTCCAACCAACACACATTGAATACATTCGATTGCAATGGCAAAGCGCACAAAAAACGTTCCAAGAACATCCACGAGTTCCTCAATTCGGCCGAACTCTTCAATTTGTACACCACTCTGAATTCACTGAAGAACGATTTGCTGTGGAACCGCACCGACAGCTCTGACGATATCGACCAAGACTACGAAGACGAAGGTATCGCTCAAACCGCCAATCGCACAGCAGCATTAAACATTGAAGACAACAACAATTCCACTTCGGCATTGAGCACAAGCAGCAGTCAATCTGGATCGACAAATTCACTATCGTCAGCATCATCCCCAGCAACCGGAAATACGGTGGTTAAAGGTCATGTCCGTCGGCCGTCAACTGCATCGATGACCTCAACAACATCTGTGAGTAATTTAAGTGATTCAGAAAGTGAAATCTCGAACGAGAACGATTCCGGTGTCGAATCGGAGGGCAATTGTGGCAATAGTCAGAAGGGTGCATCGAAAACTGCCAATGTTGACAAAGCCACCGAATTGGCACGACAATGTAGACGGCATTTGGCCGGACTATATCATTGTCTCGAACAAATGACAGAAGCTTCAAACTACCTGACGGCCAGATACCAAAATGATATTGGAAATGTTTAAGAGAGAAAAACAGAGAAACAAACCAAAAACAAAAATCAATTCAAATCGAACAAACTAACAACTAAAATGAAGTCAAATAGCATAAATATTTTCTGTCTTATACTATTTTAGAGGAAAAGAAACAGAAACCGGAGAAATTCGAGGGAAATCATATCGAAACACAGGTTGAAAACGGTGTGTTTTGAAACAAGGTATCGGTTTTTCTTCTTCTGCCAAATACATGTACTAATCTTCTGTTTCTGTTTATTCGCTATTTCCTCCCTCTCTCGCGCGCTCTTTTGGGAATTTCTTTCTAACTGACCGAAATTTTAAAAACAACTGGAGCCATCTTTGTTTTTCTCGCAACAATGTTTAGATTCTTTGACAGAAAAAGAAAAATATTAAACATTGAATGGAAGAATCTTAAAGTAGACTTATGGTTGGGGTAATATTTTGGGGGTAGTTTTGTTTTCTTTCAATCGTGAGTGAAGAAAAGACTGAATGCGTTTGTTTTTAATTTTAATGCTTAGAATGGAAAGAATGTTTTTTAAAAATTATCTCCAAATATTTTATTGATCATCGATTTATTTTTAACTTGGGTTGGAGGGTGGCTCTGGGTAACTCAAAACATTGCATTCCTATAATAAAATAATTACGATATATTTAACTGGCGAAATTCTTACCAAAAAATCCAAAAGAAAATAGAAAAAAATTCCTAAAAGGGTTTTTCGAAGAGGTGGGCGTTTCGTATGGCGAAGTAAAACAAAAAAATTAAATGTAAAAACAAATATTGTGATTGCTGTTAATTTAAAAAATAAATTAAATATTAAAAAAAATACACACTCTTTAAAATATTTTGTTTAATGTTTAATAAATAGTTCTAGTTTTATATTTTAGTTTAAAAAATAAATAAAATTACAAAATTAATTGTTTAGTTATTATTTCTTGGAAAAAGGCGTGTGATGGTGATTTTTTTTATATAAACAAATATTTAAAATTAACAACATTTAAATTTTTATAAATAAAATGCAGCTGATGGAGGAGACGGAAATCAGATTTTTGTCTCTTCTCATACCAAATTCATCAAACTGTCATCATTCTGAGTTGTTAATATTGTTTTGTTGTTTTGGAATAAGCCGGGTACGAGAGAAATGTGGAGAAAAATTATTGTATATTCTCTCTTTTAAGAAATTGTAAAAATTGTATATTTTTTTTTGATTGATAAAAATATATATATTTTTTGTACACCAAAAAATTAAAAGCAAACCAAAACAGTTAAAATATTTAAACAAGAAATAAATTAACCACACAAATTGTTAGAACGAAATTGTAAAAAAATAAATATTTAGGTTAAAAAAATTACAATAAATTCTAAGAAATTTAATTAAAAATATAAAAAAACTGAGTTTTTATTTTTTATTGGAAGTGAAAGACGATTTTTGAAGGCCAGGAGACTGCTTATTGTGCCAGAACCAAAGCGGTGCTCATCAGAATAATTTTGAGCCCTGATATTCATTCCTTAGCCGTACTACGCGAATGGGAATGACAAATTTTATCCCGAATAGGGTTAAAAGCATCAAACCAAAGGAAAAGTCATGAGTCAAAGAGGTTATTAGGGAAAAAAAAGTAAAGTTCCGGTGTTTTAGAGCCAACCCAACTGAGGAAATCCGGAACAAGTTATCAAGCCAGGAAGGCCTGCAATGTCCATATTCGACGGACAAAAATTTTACATTACCAAAAATTGAGGCAAAAATACTGCAATTTCCCAAAGGCAGTAAGAATTTTTAGTCATTTGTGAAAAATATGAAGAATTCTTCTTCCTCGGTCCCTACGCTCGTTGGCAATGACACTCCAGTTGTTAGCTTTCTTGCGAAAGGAAACTTTTTGCTAGGCAGTTCGCCTCCAATTCTTCGCTGCCACAGAGTATTATGAATCCCCCAGTTCTTGAGCGCGTCAATGATTCTATGGGACAAATCTTCTTTCGCACTCGTGCTGTGGTGAGAGTCTAAAGTTTAAAAGATCTCAACATACATAAATCCGCTGGTCCGGATGGTATCCCCGCTATTATTCTGAAAAAATGATCTTCCGCGCTGGCAAAACCCTTGCGAAAGCTTTTCCATCTATCCTATTCTTCTGGGCTCGTTCCGAGCAGTTGGAAAACAACCTTTGTCCAGCCTATACCCAAAAAAAGGCGAATCCTGCTCTCCCTCCAATTATTATCGTCCGATTGCATTTAAGTCCCTTCTTTCTAGGGTCATGGAAACGTTAATAAACTATTAATTAAAGAACTATCTCGAAGACCGAAAGCTTCTTAATGACCGGCAGTACGTCTTTCGCAGCAACAGGTCCACTGGTGATCTGATGGTTTATCTCACCGAACAGTGGAACAAATCTTTACATCGTTTTGGAGAAAGTAAGATTGTTGCACTTGATATTTCAAAGGCATTTGATGAAGTCTGGCATCATGCTCTTTTATCGAAAATGCGTGTTTTCGGTATCCACGAATCCCTCAATCGTTGGATTAGAAATTTCCTTTCGAACAGTTCAATACAAGTTGTATTGGACGGATTCAAGTCTGAAACCCACAAAATAAATGCTGGTGTGCCCCAGGGCTCCGTTTTGTCTCCGACACTCTTTCTCATTTTCATCAATGATCTCTTGTCTGTAACTTCTAATCCAATCAATTGTTTCGCTGACGATAGTACCCTTAGCTTTTCTTATTCGTTCCCAGAATCACATCCCTCCTCTTCGAATGTGGAACTGAAACGGCAAAATATGATAAGCTCATTAAACTCTGGCCTAAACAGCATTGTACAATGGGGAATTAAAAAACGCGTAGAGTTTAATGCTTCGAAAACTCAATGCTGTCTTGTATCGTTGAAGCGAGATATACCCCCCTTGCCAATGTCCATGAGTGGCACTTGCATCAATGGACCGAACATTTCAAGATTCTCGGTGTGTGCATCACCGACCACCTCTTGTGGAACGAGCAACTATGCGATGTCGCCAAAAATGCCGCAAGATGCTTAGGTTTCTTAAGACGATGCAAGAAATTTGTTTCCCCTTCTGATCTGGCTATACTTACTTACGTCCAAAGCTTGAGTACACTCTCACGTCTGGGCTGGTGCTCCAGTGACGTACTTAAATCTTCTGGACAGTATCCAAAAAAGAGCATTCAAAATGATTGGTGACAATACCATTTTAACGATACTTCAACGGTATATGCTCCAGTGAAATAGCCAGTTGCATTCCTCCCCTCAAGCAATTCACCCGTAATACTTGCGCTTTTAGGAATGCCCATCAGTTCACCCTTGAGCCTAATTCGGACGTACTGTCATGTACAGAGAATCATTTTTTAGCCGTACTACGCGAATGTGGAGCTCTCTTCCACACTCTGTCTTTCCCAATCATTGCAATGTTCAAGAATTCAAGACCATTGTACACCGACACCTAATGCACTCGCTGTGTCTCTTGCATAAAAAGGGTATACAAAAAAATCAATTGAGTGGGTGCAAATTATAAAAAAACAAAAAAAATGTGGATTTGTTTAAAATAGTGTAAAACGTTGTGGACCTGGGCCTCAATCAACAGTCTCTTCCAGTTAGCTCGATCCCTAGTTAGCTGTCTCCAGTTTTGCACTACAAGTTGATTGAAGTCCTCTTCCACTTGTGTGCGCCACCTGAGTCGCGGTCGTCCTCTCCTTTTTGGCGCATTTGTGTCCATCCGCTCTAAATGACCGAGCCATCTGACAGAGACTGAGAAGAAAAAATTTTAAGGGCCATTTCCAAAATGTGCGAGCCACTAGTTCACTACCCTAGAGATAATTTGTTAACAAAAAATAATAACAATTTGCCTTTTCTAAATAAACTAAATAATGGATTCACAACTGTGTCACATGGACACAGCTCTGGGTCGGTCAGAAAGAGGTCTACGAAGGTACAGGCGATCGAGATCAGCGAAATGCTACACGAATTCTGGCCGCAATATGGAAAAATGCAAAAACTCGAGTGGGCCAGTGGCTTCTTTAGCAGAACCACCGAACCGACATGCAGCGACTAAACGTCAAAGCGTTATAGTTCTTTTGAGGGCGACAAGCCTGAAGCGAAAAGGCAGAAGGTGCATTCCAGCAGCACAACAGCCTTCAATAAAGATCTTTCATTTAGCGACGCGCTCAAAGGCATGATCATAGTCGTGGTGATTGACAGGGGTCATGTGGATGGTAACATCTCTCAGTCATGATCAATGGGCAGACGTCAAGGCTCATCTTGGTTCCAGATTTTTATCTGTCATCTAGGAGAATCCGGGACCTCTCCCAGACACAGCCGATGCTGGATGGTACCAAAATCGACCAAACTCATCGCCTGTGGAGATAAGAGATCTTACGATCTGTACAGGACTGCTGTCAATGGCTTACCAGAAGTCTGGCTGGTTGCCAAGCTCAAGGTTGTTACAAGACAGAATATTCCTCTAAGACCAACAGCACGCATAATGGTCCCGGCTCCACACAACTGCCCGAATATGATCATGAAACTGATTAAAATGAGTAATCCGAACCTTCCTACTCATGACTGGAAAGTCCCAAAGGTTGAGGAAAGCGAGACAGTAGTAGCTCTCTTGGTGATCAATAGGGAATCACTGGCTCCACTGGCCGCGACCGAAGGCATGATTAAGTACGGTTTCGACGTAATCATGGTCCGTATTTACAAGAAAGACTCGCTAAATGTAACCCCTCCAGAGGCCCCTTCAGCGAAAGGAAATGCTTCAAAGAACACCAATATGGAGATCGATGTAACACCACGCGTGGAACCATCGAACACCTCTAACAAACCATCAAACGTGGAAACTGATCTCGCAAACGATAGTAATTCCGACATAAAAACTGAAGACTCTACTCTAGGCATCACTCTAAGCGAGGAAGTCCTACTTCATTCCTTCTCAGACGATGAAAACGACGCCGATAAGACAGTGATGGAGAATGATCTGGCTAAAAGTAGCAGTGCTGCGATTATAGTTCAGATAAATCTTTATCACGCCATCATGGACTCTACTAACCTTTTACTACGGCTGCATAAAACCAGAGAGGAAATCGTGCTTAAACAGGAGTTGTGGGTCTCAATTTATGTTTTGTAGAATATTTTGATATGCGGGCCATTTGATGTTGGCCCGATCGGGCACATTTTGGCAACGCTGACCTTGACCCTTCTGGCTAGGTCAATGTAGTTCTTCAACCCGTAAAGCTTGCTTTTCTTCTCCATTCCCCATCAATGCACACGGAGCCGAAGATGACCCGAAGAACATACCTCTCAGAACAGCCAAAGGCACATTCATCCGATTTTTTCAAGGTCCACGCTTCTGCACCAAACAGCAGGACTGGGATAATAAGGGTGTTATACAGTTTTACCTTAGTTGCTCGAGAGAAGGCTTTTCCACTGAATTACTTTTTTAGCCCAAAGAAACAAGAGTTATTCTTCGTCTAATCTCGGCGCTGGCTGGTGTTATTGCCCGTGTTAACGCGGAGCCTAGGTAGACGAACTCCTTTACTACCTCGAAGTTGTATGCGTCTATTGTGACGTTCTGAACGAGCAGTCGGTGTTGGGTGTCCTTCCTCGAAGACAGCATATACTTTGTTTTTCCCTCATTTACCGCAAAACCCATTCTTGCCGCTTCTGTCTCAATTCTCACTAAGGCGCCATTGACATCACGCTGTGTTCTTCCCATTACTACATCAATATCATCGGCGTACGCGAGAAGTTGAACAGACTTATGGAAGATAGTACCTCTGGTGTTGACTGTGGAGTTTTGCACTATCTTCTCAAGAACGATGTCAAAGAAATTGCACGACAACGCATCGCCTTGTCTGCGTCCTTTCTTGACATCGAAAGATTCCGTAAGCTCGTTGCCAACCTTGATGGCGCAGCGTGAGTTCTCCATCGTCATTTTGCACAAGCGAACGAGCTTGGCAGTGATGCCAAAACTAGACATAGCCTTAGATGCTGTTATACGCGGCCTTAAAATCGATGAAAAGGTGGTGGGTATCGATTTGGAGTTGATAGGTTTTTTCCAGGATTTGCACAAAGCGATAGTTGGGTTTCCTGGTCTGAAGCCACATTGATAAGGGCCAATCAGATTGTTGACGAAAGGCTTCAGACGTTCACATATTACGGCAGAGAGGATCTTGCAAGCGATATTAAGTAGGCTGATTCCTCTGTCGTTGGCGCAGTTTAAAGGATCTCCCTTTTTCAGGATCGGGCAAACAATACTGAGGTTCCATTCATCGGGCATACCGACCATATCTTACAGATGATTTGGTGCAAGCTCCTATCTAGATTGTCGCCTACAGCTCGGCAGCTAGACCATCTGCTCCAGCGGCTTCTGTTGAACTTCAGCCGGGTTCACGAAATTGTTGGCTATCATCGCGTCCGATGAAAAGCTCCTGCCTGACGGTGGAATTTTTTTCGTCGTCTCCGTTATACATTCTACAGAATTAGTCTTTCCAAATCCCCAGCATGGACTGCGATTCTTCTATGACGTTCCCTTGTTTATCTCTGCAGGCATCGGTTTTTGGTCGATGACTTTGGGCCAGCTGTTTTACCTTCCGATAAAACCTTCGAACTTCATTCCTGCTGTTGGCTCTCTCAATCTCAACATCCTCAATCTGACGCTTCTCATACTCCTTCTTTTTTCTCCTGAGAAGCCGCTGTTCCTCTCTCCTCTTTTTTCTCCTGAGAAGCCGCTGTTCCTCTTTCCTCTTTTGCTCGTAAAGCTCACGAGCAGCTCTTGTCCTTCTGTGCAGTGCAGCTCTGGGCCTACCTGCATTCTTCGTCAAACATTATTGGAAATGATTTGCGATTGCAGCAATCTTATGTCAAAGTCCTGGTGACGTCGGTCGGTCCTCGGTTAGACTGTAGTCCGATATGTAGATTCACCAATGATCTGCCTACTGGAGATTCAGAACTCTATTTAGATTCAAAAACTAGCAACATGTCTAAAATATTAAATTGTCCAAAATCTAGTTTCAATTTAAATCAAAGAACGATTTCGAAACCCCTTCGACACAAAACCTACCTCAACAAAAACTGTGTTCGCTTGCAACCAACCAAAAACACATCTACACCCAAACGAATTTTATTTGCTCTTCCTGGTTCCACTAATGCTATTTGCTAACCAAATGTTGGCTTACTTTTGTTTTTCTATCAAAAACAACTTAAAACCAAACCAAACTTAATTTCTATTGGGATAGTCTTGCTTACTCAAGTCTCAACTTCACAAGACTCACCTGCTGCAAGTTCGTAAGCTGTGCTGTGCTCACAGAACCAAAACAACACATCGAACATCACCTTTGGACCCACAAACACAAGTCATAGTCTGTTCGTTGAAAAAGAATGCAATCACAGCTGCGCTTCCCCCGTATCTCCTTCTTCACACTGCTGCCCAGTTGTAAGTTGCCTTCATCATCCAAGTACAGTGGGGCCGCCAAAAGTAGGTCATCATCAACAAACGTCGTCGTCGTCGTTGTCGTTGTCGAAGTTGGTGGCAGTCAGCAGTTTTCTTGTCTCTGAATGGCACGCATTTGCCGCAGACCGCTATTGCTTGTAAGTCGTTGGGTGGGGGCAGGTGGTTTTTGCTTTGGCAACATTAAGCAGGTATTTGAGCATATTTTCTATGACCACAAGACTAAAGTGATGATAGTGACGCACAAAACAGGTTTTTTATGTCTATGAATTTCTTTTACTTTCGTTCAGACGTGAATAACGTGATTTGAGCGAAAGAAAAGGCCGCACCTCTTGCAATGCGTTTTTCAGCTGGGTGCACCTGTTCCAAAGACAAGACTTAAGAGACTGCGTGACGTCGGTATCATAGTCCAATGGGAATTCGTAAGCTTGGTTTGACACTTAAAAGGCAATTTTGTATTCAAGTCATGTCACAATGACGTTCAATTCTCTGACACAAAAGAAATGAAAAATGACAGAAGAAAAACACGTACCTGCATACGTAGCTGGCTGCAAAAATCATAATCGTTTAATATTGTTCTCTTACTTTTGTTTTGACAAATGAGAGTAATCTAAGTTTACTGTCAGCAATGCTGTCAAAATTATGATTTTCAAGTAATCAAGTGCATTTGAAACCAAAAGTCAAAACGACAATCTACGTATTCGTGACAAGTGTATTTCACGTAGACGCAACGTAAGTCTGACATTAAACCAGAATTGCAATCATAGGGCAGTCTACTACACACCAAACCAAACATTGCAATAGCTTATGTCGTTTTCCATTGGACGTCCAGAAGTACTCGGAAGAGTCCAGAAGGCTTCTGAAACCATTCCATTGGATTGACTTTGACAGACGGAATGCTTCTGAGAAGAACAGAACTCTACCGTTTTGAAAACAGAACGTTCGAAGAATGACTTAACTTACTTACTTAAGGTGGCGCTACAGTCCGGTGTGGACTTGGGCCTCAATCAACAGTCTCCACCAGCCAGATCGGTCCCTAGCTAGCTGTCTCCAATTTTGCACTCCAAGTTGATTGAGGTCCTCTTTCACTTGTGTGCGCCACCTGAGTCGCGGTCTTCCTCTCCTTCTGCGTCCCTCGGGAATAGTGTCGAAGGCTTTCCGGGCCAGGGTATTGGCGTCCATTTGCTCTAAATGACCTAGCCATCTGTGTCTCTGGACCTTGACCCTTCTGGCTAGGTCCACGTCGTTGTTCAACCCGTAAAGTTTGCTGTTGTATCTTCTTCTCTCAATGCACACGGGGTCAAAGATGACCCGAAGAGCTTTCCTCTCGAAGAATGACACATTCATCGTAACCGTTCCACTGGAAGTAGAAGGTGAAACGTCAAAAAAGACCAACGGAAAACGACATAAGACAGTTTTTAGGATAATGAGAAGGCCTACACTGCAATGTCAAAATGACGTTTATGAAATGAAACTGTCATATGGAATGCAACTGACACTTGTCACGACTAAACAGTTATTTCCCTTCCATTAATATGTGTCAGAAAATAGTGAACACTCCCAAATAGACCTCTGTCCGTGGCCATTACAAATTTGGAATAGACACTTCTTAACTTGTCAAATTTGCGTCATAACATTCATGGGAAATCCCAATCACGTCCAATCGCCTAGGCACCTCTATGGAAAAATAATTCAGAATCAAACTAAATCCATTTTCTAGCTGTCACATCAAACCTTATTCCCGCCTTTTTGAAGAACCTGTTGCCTGCTTCAAATTTTGTTTGCGGTTTAAAATTCTGATCAGACAAGATCGACTTTCCAAATCGTTCAATAAAAGGGGGAAATGGTTTTTGGGTTTTATTTTTATTTGGCTTGAATTGATTTTTTATTATCTGCAGAATTTTTATGGAAAAAATGTTAATTTTGAGCAAGAGAAACTTTCGTAGCTCAAAGTGACAGCGATGTCATTTCTATGTGTCAAAAGTCCTTCTCTTTCTCTCTGATATGATCATTCTCTGTGGTATTCACTGCACGATCATCAACAAGCTTCAAGCAAAATAGCAAATAAATTCAAATGGCAACCTTGAAACTAAGTTATGATTTGGCAATATTGTGTGTTTCTTATTTTGGCTCAGCTCAGACTGGTTTTTGTTTCTCTTTTTGTTGTTTTTCTCTTAATGGCTCATTAGTTAAACAAAAATTAGTCTGGTGAAATTTTCAACAGATTCTTGAAACCTATTTTAAGATCGAACAACAAATTACAAGTCTTTGTAAGAAATTTGAAGTTTCTGACTTTTCGAGATCGGTTCAAAGGTGAATCGATCATTGTTGAACCTTTTCAGAACAATCGAATGAAATCGATTATTTAAAGAGACAAAAGATTAAATCAAATGTTATCGAAATTCGATTGAGGAAATAAATTTATTTTCGCAATTATTAATTAATTCTGTGGTTTTCGGACATTTGCGACCACAAACAAATGAAATAAAATCTGACTTGTTCTTAAATTTAAATAAGGAATTGATTCGAAAACGAGCAACTTGTTTCTGTTTGAAAATTGAAGAAAAAAAGTTAGAATCGAAGTTCTAGGTTCATGAGGTTCAAGTGATGTTCAACAATTCTCGTGTTATCCCGTTCGCAATTATTTAAAAATGTGACGGCACGTTTATGGTGGGTGTGTGTTTCAAAAGAGAGATAGAGAGGAGCGCCCCATTAGTGATGCAAAATGACATGATGACAAGTTATTGAATTTGCTTGTTTGATTTCTGGAGAGAAAAAGCTTTGAGAGGTTTATTTGAGAAGCAAATCCAATGAAGACGGGATAAGTTAATGTGATTCTTGTGAACGAGCTTACACGTGCCAGACCTAAAGCGTGTTCTTAATTTATACCTACTTTTTGAAAAAGCGTGGAACCATAAATTATTAATTTTTTTCAAAGGCGATTTCTTAAGTTAAATTTATGACAAAGAAACGGAAGTAGAAAAGGGCCCAGGGCCAGATTTAAACACAATAATGGGATGGCACGATATCTGCGAGGAATCAAGCTGAACCGAACTGGAGTGCGGGAAAGAAATCGAGGGGACATACAATTTTATGTCGATTCCGACCGGTTTAGTTGAGAAAGGTGCTTGGGTGTTGTGGGATCTGGGGTCATATGCTGAACCACCGGGTACTGATTATATCGCGAAACTTGTAAGCGTGAGTGCAAAACGGAGAAACAGAAACACTTAATCAACGGCCCTACGAATTCGGAGGTTAGTGCGAGGGGCTAACAACCCCACCACCATAAAAAAAAGATGAACGTTATGAGAGAGATAGACAGGGCCTCGGAAAATTACCCCCCTCTTATGGTTACCAGACCCGGAACGACAACGAACTACGAATTGAGAGTTTGAACCTGGAATGTTAGAACACTCTACACTTCAGGTGCAACTCAAAAACTTGAATCTGTCCTCACGCAGTATAAGGCAGACATTACTGCGATCTAGGAAATAGGATGGATAGGATTAGATAATGAAAAGAACAAATTGCGACATTTAGAATGCACATATTTGGATGCGGATTTGTTGTGGGAAATCGGCCAAGCTAAGCCAATTAGTGATCGCCTAGCTGTAATCCGCATCAAAGCCACACTACAAAACATCAATCTAATATGTGCACACGCCCCTACCGATGATGCTGAGGAGTCTTGCAAGGAGAATTTTTACGACCTCCTGGATAGAGCCTACGGAGCCTGTCCAGAGTACGACCGACGTCAAAATCGTACTCGACGACTTCACTGCAAAAATCGGGAAGGAAGACATTACGACGACGTTAAAATCGTACTCGGAGACTACGGGAAGGAGGACATCTTTTGGCGGATTAGCTGGAAAGCACAGCCTCCTCGAAGTTACAACAGATAACGGCTTCCGACTAATCGACTTTGATGCAGCTCGTAATACGGTGATAAGTAATACTAGATTTCTAAGACGAAAGATCTACACAGCAATCTGGTGATCTCCGGATGGTCGAACCACCAACCAAATCGACCATGTGCTGATCTGCGTACGGCACGCATCCAACATCTTGGACATGCGCACTTTCCGACCGAGCAAATGTCGACTCTGGCAGTGCCGCAGTGGCTTAGCTTAGAGCTCGATTATCAACTGACAAAAAAACACATGCGGCCTAAGGAAAGAAGTTCAACATCGGTTACCTTAGGACTCCAGATAATGCCAGAGACTACAGTGAGCGCCTGAGTGAGCGACTCTGCTCCGGCCGTCCTCCCAAATACCACGGATGTCAACACCTTGTGGAACCAATATCGCGAAATAATTAAAAATGTAGCCGAGGACTTCATAGGTTACCAGCCACCCCTGAAAAAGAACCCGTGGTATGATGATGAATGCGCGTTATTGAAAAGAGAGACGAAAAATGCACGTTTGCAGATAGGTAAGGTTAGGTTGTAGTGGCTGTCTAGTTGTCGTTGACTCACTTAGACCTCAAGGATCCATTGTGATACCACAAAATACTCATGGGAGAGTAATGAACTTAAACCAATTCGTGCTTTTAATGAAGTTAGAGAGACATTTTGTGTCGATCGTAGCCAGTTCACTGGTATTATCGAAGAAGGGATTACCGAGAAAGTTATTCCTTCTAATGGAGAGTGCTGGACATGTACATAGAAGGTGTTGGACTGTTTCCTCTTCCTCCTTGTCCATGCAGCTTCTACAGAAGTCATTTCTGTAGACCCCTAGCCTCAGAGCATGTCTATCTATGAGGCAGTGTCCTGTTATTACTCCAATTGTAGAGCTTATATTTTGTCTGCTCAGGGATATCAAGCCTTTTGACCGTTTTAAGTCTATGCTTGGCCATATTTGCTTGGTTGCAAGGCAGGTGGTACCCTGTGACCATCTAGCATTGGTTGATTGTAGAGCATATTGTTTGAGAAGATATTTGCATGTAGCAAGTGGTATACCTATGTTATGTTTTTGTCTAACCTTGGGCAGAAGTGTTCTGTTTTTGGCGAGCTCGTCGGCTTTGCAATTTCCCGGAATGTCTCTGTGGCCCGGCACCCAAATGAGGTAAATATTAAACTGTTCCGTCATCTCATTCAGAGATGATCGACAATCGTGGACTATTTGAGAGTTTGTGGAGACAGACGCGAGAGATTTGACAGCGGCTTGGCTGTCCGAGAAGATTCGTATATCCTTGCAAGATATAACGTTTTCTTTGAGCCAGGATAGTGCCTCTTTAATCGCCATTACTTCTGCCTGGAATACACTACATTGATTCGGAAGTCTGTATGATAGACTGAGATTCAGTCGTTCCGAATAGATACCACTTCCAACTCCGTAGTCGGTCTTTGAACCGTCTGTATAGAAGTGTACCGCATTGTCTTCCAGGGGTCTTTCTTCTTCCCAGGAGGATCTTGAAGGGATGAAAACATGGAAGCTTTTACCGAATACCATTTTTGAGGTGGTATAGTCTAAGCGATCTGGGATAGATCTGAAATTGTCTAGAATAGCAGTATGACCAGTATTGTTACTGTTCCATTGAGAGGTGGATCTAAGCCTCACACATGAGTTGGCTGCCACCATTTTGGAGAAGGTGTTAGGTTCAAAAGCACTTCCAGGGCTGCGATTGGTGTTGAGCGAAGTGCTCCTGTGACGCACATACTTGCTGAGCGCTGAAATTTGATGAGCTTATTTAGATTTACCATCTTGTCCAGTGCGGTCCACGAACAACTCCATAAATGAGTATCGGTCTGATTACCGAAGTGTATAGCCAGTGGGTTATTTTTGGGGAGAAGCCCCATTTTGATCCTATGGCCTTTTTACAAGTAAAAAGAAAGATCCATCCACAAGCCAAAAAATAACAAGTCCGCCGGGTCGGATTGCATTCCTGGAGATGTGGAACGTACTGTGTGAGCGTCTTAAACCGTTCTGCAACGCAATAATCGGACGTGCCAGTGTGGCTTTATAGGCCAGGCAGAACAACGATAGACAAAATATTCCTGGAAAAGACCAACGAATTCGAAATCGAAACCCACCATCTTTTCATCGACTTCAAAGCTGCTTATGATAGCATCCACCGCTAAGAACTCATGATGGTAATGGCTGAATTCGGGATCGTGAACAAACTCATCCAGCTGTGCCTAAACAATACTCAGTCCAGTTTACAAATGGGTAACAGCATATCCGAGTTGTTTCAAACATCTTTAAACAAGGAGATGCACTGTCATTTGATTTCTTCAACATAGTCCTGGAGCAGATAGTGCGCAAGGCAGGCGTGAGCACGGAAAACACTATCTTCAACTAATCCGGCCAGCTCCTAGGCAATGCGGACGACATAGACATCATTCACAGCGATTGTAGAACAGGCGAAACTCGTTGGTCTTGAAGTGAATAAGGACAAAACAAAGTACATGCTAGCAACAGACAAAACAACTTCTGTCCACCGCCTAGGACAGAACGTCACTGTTGGTAGCAGCAGTTTCATGGTAGTTAAGGAGATCATCTACCTTGGAACAAACATCAATCCCACAAACGACACCTTAGTGGAGATACGAAGAAGAATTACCCTAGCAAACCGCTGCTACTTTGGTTTGGCAAAACAACTGGGTTAAAAACTCCCTCATAAACAAAGTGTCTGCTATACAAAACTTTGATTATACCGTGCACGCCGAGTGTTGGACGATAAGTAAGCGAATGGACGACAAGGCTCCAGCCAAGAAAATCTTCTCATCGCAGCTCCAAGCTTTGAGACGACCAGAAAGTTCGAACCTACGGTACAATGACCAATTAACGCCAGAGCGCTTGGTTTTGGTCTTTGGTGACTTTGGGACGGTAGAGTGCAAGCGAGGGACGGTACCCGATGGAAGACTGCAGTATCTCATGGCTGAGGTACTGGAACAGTATCATATTTACCCTCTCAATCAATACTCACTTCTTTTGACTCTATACATAGAATACCTTTTAGTTTAGCTTCTTTCGATTAAAATTGTTTTTTGGGCAGAAATAAGTGCAAACAGTTATATCTATCACGTGATCGGCAAATCATCGATTGATAGATTAAACGGGAAAGTCCCATTCATTGAAATTCACGTTAACAATTGATGGACTTTTTTAAATCGCAAATCAATTGTCGTCGTAAAATAATCAATCCGATCGCATTACTTAATCTTGTTCCTCGTTAAAAGATCATTCGACACTTAGTCATATGAAAACTACACGCTTATCGCCAATAGACACGAGCTAATCACAATCACACCACAAATGTAAACTAAAAATACTTATCAGTCCTCTCCTAAGAATAATCAAATCGAGATTCAAAAAGAATAAAAATCAAACCTCAACCAAATTATTGAAATTTTAATGTTCGATTGCACAAGACTCAAACTTGTTCGATTAACGTGTTTTTTTTCCACAGGTCAGCGACAGACTTCTCATTGTTTTGACTCTAAACGAATCCAATCATCCTTTTTTTGTTCATGAGACAAAATTGAAATTTCTCAAGTCGTAGATGTGGCGCGTGTCCAGTTAAATCCGCACGAGATCGTTTTGAAAGTGTGAGTGTTGCCAGAAAAGGGTTTCCACCGATAGCACACGCGCCATAATTTGCCTGCCTTGCTTGTCATTTAGACAAATTGGCGGTTGCAACGTAATATGGCTGCATCTCGTTTCCTGCTTTTCAAAAGTCAATCAGAAACAAAACAGAGAATCTTAGGAAGTCGTTTAGGCACGACGCATATTGCAACAAATTCAAATGACTTGACGCCCCGTTTTATGGAGCTTGACTCAATAAGGCAATCGCACTCGCATGTGCATTACAATGGGGCTTATCTGAGAGACTGAGATGTCTGGATAATTTGCATAATTTTTTTTACGAGTTTTAATTTAGTCTCGATCTCGATTCTTTCACTGAGTTTGGTTTGGGGCTCGAAGTTCGATGTACAAACGTTTGATAAATCAGGCTATTGAATCATGAATAGGAACGTTTGCGGTGCGTCGATGAGATTTGTTTACAAACTGGTAAATCGTGGTGTAAAAACAAAGCAAAAACTACTTTTAGAAGAAGGTGAATAAGAAGATTGATGAACTTGCTCGAAAGCAGCAACAAATGGTCTAAGAGCTTTTATAGAGCTAAGCACCTTTTTTGTGAGACTCTAAGCTTACCCTAAGCACATAGAATAGATAATTCGTAAGTGAAATAAAATTAGCCAACATAACATTGCCAATAACGCGCACAATATTTGGTTTAGCAGATAGTCATAAGTCCATAAAAGTGTGTGTGCGTTCGTTATTGTTATTTGATTATTTTTTTTTTTTTTTTTACACTATCAGAATTGGTCGAAGAGAGCTTATAGCAAGCACAGTCTTACGACCAATGGTTTGCCAACATAGTAGACTATGTTATACCACCGGCTCATCACTTAGTGCAGTGTTAGTTGTTAGTAAGCAAACATAACATAACAAACACTCACATGGATGAAACAAAAACAAGACAGTAACAAAACAAGATTAATAAATATAATAATTACAAACATTAAGTAAACAGAAAAACATTTAAAAGTGTAGAACACTGGTCTTGAGCAAAGACTTTAATTTATTTTTGTTTATATTTAAATCAAACAAGTCTGAGTTGCAGTTTGAAAGCCTACTCATACGTGTCAAGGGCTCATAGAATCCATAGTTGGTACGATGTTTTGGTTCTTGTACCAAGTCCTTCCTACGAAAATTATAACCACCACCCCGATGGTTGAAAGATATAGCGCCAAGTAGTTCCGGTGCATCTGTTACACCAGTAATAACTTGATGGAAGAATACTATGTCGTTGTTGTTTCGTCTACTTGACAATGTTTCCATTTGGAGAGTTATTAAACGGTTTTCATAAGAAGGGACATTCAAAGGATCACTCCATAGAATACCTTTAAGGGCAAAACGAGTAAAATTTCTTTGAACAGATTCTAGCCTCTCAATATGAATTTTGTAATGAGGTGACCAAACTTGGGAAGCGTATTCTAAGTGAGGACGAACATAGCAATAATATAGAGCGCGGGTTATATTTGGATCGCGAAATTCCTTTGACCAACGCTTTATAAATCCAAGCATTGAGTTTGCTTTATTCACGATGTTGTTAACGTGCTCAGAAAAATCTAATTTAGGGGTAAACAAAACTCCAAGATCTCTTACGGAAGTTACACGGGTTAGAATGTGCTGTGAGATGGCGTAGTCATATGAAGATGGTGCACGCTTCCTTGAAAAGGTCATTGTTTGACATTTTATTGGATTTAGATTTAAACTATTTTTCTCACACCACAATGCAAAACTATTAATGTCATCTTGTAGAAGAATGTGGTCATTACTAGAACAGATGTTTTTGTAAATCTTCATATCATCTGCGAAGATGAGAATTTTGCTATTACGTACACATAACGGGGCATCGTTTATAGCTAAATTAAAAAGTAGAGGTCCTAGATGGCTACCCTGAGGAACTCCCGAATTAGCAAAAAATGACTTAGAGATAGAATGCCTGAATTTTACTTGGTAAGACCTATTTTCGAGATATGAGGATATCCAAGTGATGAAAAATGGAGGGAAGCCATATGCATTTAGTTTGAATGTTATGATGGCGTGAGAGAGTTGGTCGAAGGCTTTCGAAAAATCTGTATAGACGCAATCGATTTCCTGACCACATTCCAAACTGCATACACATTGATTTATAAAGACAAGAAGATTTGTGACAGTGGAACGTTTCTGCATGAAACCATGCTGTTGGTGACAGATGATGTTCCTGCAATGAAATGCCAAACTTTCACAAATAACTTGTTCGAACACCTTAGGGATGCAGGAAAGCTTAGATATTGGTCTATAATTGGCGATATTGGCCTTATCTCCCTTCTTATAGACTGGTATAATATAAGCGTTTTTCCAAATTGAAGGAAATTTTCCTAATTTTAAAGACAATTCGAAAATAGAACGGAGGGGAGGTGCTAACACAGACTTACACTTTTTTAAAACAACAGGTGGAATACCATCTGGGCCACTCGAAAAGTCTTCTTTCAGAAGAGAAAGAATGTTTAGAATGTCATCAGTCTCTACTGAGATGTTGTTAAACAATACTTGTGGACAGCCACGTAAATACTGAAAAAAATCTTTATCCACAACAGCGGGGGAATCGATAAAAGATTTGCTGAAATTATTTGCAAATTCTTCACAAATTTCAGAAGTTGAGTTGAGGGCTACATTATTGCTTGTAAAGTTCATTGGATAAACATCACATTTCTTTTTCGAATTGATGTATTTCCAAAAACTTTTCGGGTCAGACGTCAGAGAGCTTCCTATAGTAAGTAAATACTCACTATAAAGTTCATAAGACAGTTTCTTAAATTCTTCAAAAAATGAGATATAAACTACTTGGTTTTCTAAGGTCATGGATTTAAGGTATTTTTTCCAGGCCTTATTTCTCTTATTACGAAGTGTTTTTAGCTCTTTAGTATACCAAGGATGACTAAAAGCGTTAGAGTGGGTAGATTTCTTCTTAGGAACTGCCTGTTCAATGCAACCCATAAGCAAAGAATAGAAATTTGCAATAATTGCGTCAATATCATTGCAGGACGGTAATTCATGGATACCAGAATAAAGTAAGCTATTTGAAAGCTGCAAAAAATCAGCTTTTCGGAAGTCAAATTCATATGAGCAATCATGGGGATTACTATTATCAATTAAATGACCGCTCAAGTCAAGAAAAATATCTAAGGGAGGGTGGAAATTATCTATGGTTGATAAAGCAGATGTAGATTCTACAACTGCAGTATTTACTGCATCAGAAGAGAATACTAGGTCTAGTATTCGATTCATTTTATTTTTGATACAGCTTACTTGCTGTAAATTGGAAGAAAAAATGTTATCCAACAATTGAAGCTCCAGTTGAGAAGAAACTGTAGAAGCTTCAAAATAGGAATCGTCTTCAGAGGGAACCCAATCAATAAGAGGAAGATTGAAATCACCTAGCAAAAGAATACAGCTGTCAAGATCAGCTATACTGAAAATAAAGTCTAAGATTAAGGAAAGTTCAGTGAACACTGACATTGGACTTTTAGGAGGAATATATACATTTAATAAAAACATTGATTTTTGCCGTAAAGTTAACTTAACACAGATGAGTTCAATATTAACTGTAAATGGGAAAACAACAAGGGAAGATGAGAGACTATTTCTCACAGCGATGAGGACTCCCCCGCCAACTAAGTGTATAGCATTCTCATGACGGTCTTTCCGAAAAACTGAGAACTCTATATCAAAGAGCTCTGTGTCCAGTATTGTGGCGTTGAGCCAGGTTTCAGAGAGAACTAAAACATCATGTGGAAATGCCTGAGAATTCTTATAAATAGAAGTAGTTTTACTACGAAGTCCTCTTACGTTTTGATAGTAGAGGGAGAGTCTCTGCAGTTTTTTGAATTAAGGTTTGAAGTTGAGGGACGTGATTTTCTCAAGGGAGCAGTGAATTCCTTAACTAAAGTGTTAGGAGGCCAGGAACAATTACAGATGGGATCAAAAAGAGAACTAGGGGCAATGATTTTAAATGAAGCTACAAAACTATTCGGTTTACTTATTTTAGAACATTTAAGGCTTGAAGGTGTGGTGATAACCTTTGAATCGACCAAATGAGCCAATATGTCTTCAGGCTTTGTTTCAGGTAGTAACCGAGAAATGAATATATATTTTGGTTTTGGAACTGATGCTAGATTTGTTTGGGGTGTATTTAATGGAATTGTTTGTAGGTTTTGTAGGTTTTCCTGTACAGTAAGGGGAGGGTGACTGTCTTGAGAAGTTGCAGGGGCGGGATCTGGTAAATTGTCGCTATTAAGGGAGGACTTTTTTGGAGCCGGCTCTTTGTGGGTTGCTGAGGTAGCCATATCCCTACCTCTTTTTTTACTTTTTTTGGAAACAACTTGAAGGGGGGTATTTTCAGGTGGTGAAATATCATCCATTTCAGAGGATTTGTCAACCATTAGTGTTGGGGTAGGGATGCTCTTAGCGGTAGTGGCTAAATTTGTGAAATGAAGGTTCAAGTCTTCGAATCCCTTTGTAATATTTATGAGCTCATCTTTCAATGAAGACAATTTGAAAGAAAAGTGAGCCAAAGATATATTAATACATGTGGGACAATACCAAAACGCTATCTCAGATGCATTAATTTTGTCTAAAAGTGCGTTGTTTGAATCAACACATTTTGCATGGAATAGATTTCCACACGGACCGTAGCACGCGAAAAGAGGGGATGCACCGGTTCTGTCCAAACAATTTGTATTTGCGCAACTCATGACGTTAACTTTATATTAAAAGAACAAAACAGAAAAGTACACAAAAAAAAAAGAAGATGCGCAACTCAGGATTCGAACTTGGGGCTAAAAATGTATTATTATGTTAGAGACAGACGCTCAGACGCACAGCGCTAAGCACCACTGAAGTAAATGCTGGTATAAATTTTACAAGAGGTGGTGTGAAAGCTCAGCAAAAGCTTTAGGAAATGGCTTAAAGATTTTAGGGTCTACTTTTAGGGGTAAATATTAGAAAAAAAGAGACAATATTTTTAAGAGACTATCCAAAGAAAAGGAAAACAGAAAAAAAAAATTGATAAATAGAGTTAGAGAGCGAATCTTGGCACGTATGAACAGCTTAAAAACTAACACAGCACAGACTTACTCAGAATGAAAGAATTTTATTATTAAAATTAGTTGTTTTGAAAAGCACTACAGCAAAAAAAGCGCGGGTTTATAAGGAATTTATGCACAACTATTTTAATAACGTCAAAAACAGAAATTTAAAACAAGTTAGAACTCGAAAAGTAATAAATTTTAAACAGAGAGCACGAAAAGCACGACTGCTTATAACAAGACCAGTGTTACCACGATTATGATTCATGAGTTCACCAATTGGGTGATAGGGTTGCCATTCAGAGATTCAATAAATATCGTATACTAATAGCCTGATTCTCCTCCTTGTGAGGAATCACAAGTCATAAGCCCTTTTGACTATTTCTTGTGAGGATTATTGTGATTCGATAACATTTGTCAGATCCTCACAAGAAAAGTCACAACGAAACTCACCACAGCCAATGTGAATATGGAAATGCGTTGCCAGAATGGATTCTTTGTAATTGCAATATGTGTTTCAACGCAACATAAATGCTGCGATTTCGTCAACAGAGATTGTGTTTTTATTAGGTTCGTTCGATGTAACCAGCACCGGGGCGCTCCGGTGCTTGTCACTACCCTTAACGGAGATGTCAAAATACTGAAAAATTTCTCTGGGTGCTCTGTTTTTCCCTTTGTTGTATAGCAACAACTGATTCGAACAGCTACGAAATTCTCGCCTCGAAAAAAAACTTGGGGCGATTAAGAGCGCTCCCGGTGCGAGCACTGAATACACATCGAACACGGTGGAATTGCACCGGGGCGAAAAAAAAGCGACATCGAACAGCTCAGTGCGAAATCAGAACGCCACAGAGCGACCCAGAGCGCATATCGAACAAACCTATTATTATAGTGTAATTTCTCTTTCCTTCCTTTTTTTTTAACTATATTCATTCATACTCATAAATAGAAATATCAAATCTCAAATAATTCTCTAGTTATGACGTAATGACCTGCTCTGAAGGAGATCACAATTTCTATTGTTTTTGTGACTCTCACAAGTTATGACTTTGGGGGAGAGTACGAAAAAGTCACAAAATCAATTTCACCTCTTCTTATGACTTGTGAGGTATCATTGATGATGGGGAGAATCGGGCTGTAAGACTTCTTGAATGACCTCCTTATATATAAGTATAATAACATATCGAAAGTCTTACAAAAAGGTAAAACAAACCTCCAGGGCTTATACACTCTGTGTAGAAACCATCATAGGAACATCGTAGTGGATGCCACAGTCAGTGCTGAGGATATGGAAAACCACTTTTTCAAGCCTTATAATGGCGATAACGAGTAAAATTCCGCCAGCAATATAGAACTATACTATTTGGGTGAAGCAAGTCACCAATTTCACATTGACGAAGTGAAGATAGCTATATCTAAACTACAGTCGAACAATGCCGCTGGAACAGACGGCTAAGCCGCCGAACTATACAAAACAGCTGGAGATGATTTTGTTAGGAGCATGCTTAAGCTCATCTGCAAAATTTGGTAGGAGGAAAGCATGTCCGATCAATGGAACCTCAGCATCGTATGCCCGAGAAGGAAAGAGATCCCCTGAACCAACTTTGGAGGTATAAGTCTTAACATCGCCTGTACAATATCTTCTCTGCCGTGCTGTGTGAATGTTTGAAGCCTTTCGTCAACAACTCAACAGTGTGTCTTCAGACCCAGAAAGTCCTCCATCGATCAGATATACACTCTGAGGCAGATCTTGGAGAAGACCCAGGAACTTCAAATAGATACCTTCCACCTTTACATGGACTTCAAGGCCGTGTATGACAGCGTTTATAGATACCCACTATGTAGAACAATGTCTAGTTTTGACATCCCAGAGAAACTCGTCCGTCTGTGTAAGATGACAATGGAAAACTCACGCTGTTCCATCATGGTCGGAAAAAACCTAACGGACGCATTTGATGTCAAAAAAGTTTTAAGACAAGTCGATGCGCTGTCATGTAATTTCTTCAACATCATTCTTGAAAAGATTGTGCAAAACTCCAACGTCAACACCAGAAGCAAAATCTTTCAAAAGTCCGTCCAGCTACTAGGATACGCAGACGACATTGACATAATTAGAAGAACTCAGCGTGATGTCAGTGTAGCGTTCATAAGTTTTGAAGCGGAGGCCAGGAAGATGGGTCTAGCGTTTAATGAAGTTAGTGCTGTCAATAAGAAAGGACAACTAACATTGACCTCTTGGAGCAAACATAGACAGATTTGATTTCGAGGTAGTTAAGGACTTCGTCTACGTAGGATCCTCTATAAACTCGGACAACAACACCTCATCATCCTGGTCCTAATGTGTGGTGCAGAGACATGGACCATGACAACATCCGATGAAAACGCTTTGGGCTGCTTTGAGAGAAAAATTCTTCTGATGATTTTTGGTCCCATCTGCATAAATAGAGAATGGAGACAAAGATTCAATCAAGAACTGTACGAGCTCTTCAGCAACACTGACCTTGCCAGAAAAGTTATGGTCCAACGACGTAGATGGTTAATTCATGTAGAGCGAATGGAAAATAATGCCCTGGCTCGTACAGTCTTCGAATCCAACCCGGTACGACGTCACAGAAGAGGAAGACCGCGACTCATGTGGAGCAGACAGGTGGTAGATGACCTGAACCATCTTGACGTGCGAAACTGGAGACAGCCAGCTGGCTGGAGACGTTTGTTGTATGAGGCCCTGGTCCGACCTGGACCGTAGCGCCACCATAAGTAAGTAAGTAAGTAAGTTTAAATCTGTAGGAGAGCCTTCAGATTGTCAATTTCAACGTCTATGCTATTTCATCCATCATTAAGGATGACGTTTTTCTCATTGATAGTACTCGAAACTTTAAACCAAATCGACAAAATCATACATTCAAACAAATTCATGTATCTTTGAATATCGTTGATGTCCCGTAGACTCTCCGCTGTCAATTTGAGTTCCTTCTTTTGTCAAGTGCTTCTGGTATTTTAGAAATTATTTCGCGAAATTTCAATAAATATCGTATACTAATAGCCTGATTCTCCCCCTTGTGAGGAATCACAAGTCATAAGCCCTTTTGACTATTTCTTGTGAGGATTATTGTGATTCGATAACATTTGTCAGATCCTCACAAGAAAAGTCACAACGAAACTCACCACAGCCAATGTGAATATGGAAATGCGTTGCCAGAATGGATTCTTTGTAATTGCAATATGTGTTTCAACGCAACATAAATGCTGCGATTTCGTCAACAGAGATTGTGTTTTTATTAGGTTCGTTCGATGTAACCAGCACCGGGGCGCTCCGGTGCTTGTCACTACCCTTAACGGAGATGTCAAAATACTGAAAAATTTCTCTGGGTGCTCTGTTTTTCCCTTTGTTGTATAGCAACAACTGATTCGAACAGCTACGAAATTCTCGCCTCGAAAAAAAACTTGGGGCGATTAAGAGCGCTCCCGGTGCGAGCACTGAATACACATCGAACACGGTGGAATTGCACCGGGGCGAAAAAAAAGCGACATCGAACAGCTCAGTGCGAAATCAGAACGCCACAGAGCGACCCAGAGCGCATATCGAACAAACCTATTATTATAGTGTAATTTCTCTTTCCTTCCTTTTTTTTTAACTATATTCATTCATACTCATAAATAGAAATATCAAATCTCAAATAATTCTCTAGTTATGACGTAATGACCTGCTCTGAAGGAGATCACAATTTCTATTGTTTTTGTGACTCTCACAAGTTATGACTTTGGGGGAGAGTACGAAAAAGTCACAAAATCAATTTCACCTCTTCTTATGACTTGTGAGGTATCATTGATGATGGGGAGAATCGGGCTGTAAGACTTCTTGAATGACCTCCTTATATATAAGTATAATAACATATCGAAAGTCTTACAAAAAGGTAAAACAAACCTCCAGGGCTTATACACTCTGTGTAGAAACCATCATAGGAACATCGTAGTGGATGCCACAGTCAGTGCTGAGGATATGGAAAACCACTTTTTCAAGCCTTATAATGGCGATAACGAGTAAAATTCCGCCAGCAATATAGAACTATACTATTTGGGTGAAGCAAGTCACCAATTTCACATTGACGAAGTGAAGATAGCTATATCTAAACTACAGTCGAACAATGCCGCTGGAACAGACGGCTAAGCCGCCGAACTATACAAAACAGCTGGAGATGATTTTGTTAGGAGCATGCTTAAGCTCATCTGCAAAATTTGGTAGGAGGAAAGCATGTCCGATCAATGGAACCTCAGCATCGTATGCCCGAGAAGGAAAGAGATCCCCTGAACCAACTTTGGAGGTATAAGTCTTAACATCGCCTGTACAATATCTTCTCTGCCGTGCTGTGTGAATGTTTGAAGCCTTTCGTCAACAACTCAACAGTGTGTCTTCAGACCCAGAAAGTCCTCCATCGATCAGATATACACTCTGAGGCAGATCTTGGAGAAGACCCAGGAACTTCAAATAGATACCTTCCACCTTTACATGGACTTCAAGGCCGTGTATGACAGCGTTTATAGATACCCACTATGTAGAACAATGTCTAGTTTTGACATCCCAGAGAAACTCGTCCGTCTGTGTAAGATGACAATGGAAAACTCACGCTGTTCCATCATGGTCGGAAAAAACCTAACGGACGCATTTGATGTCAAAAAAGTTTTAAGACAAGTCGATGCGCTGTCATGTAATTTCTTCAACATCATTCTTGAAAAGATTGTGCAAAACTCCAACGTCAACACCAGAAGCAAAATCTTTCAAAAGTCCGTCCAGCTACTAGGATACGCAGACGACATTGACATAATTAGAAGAACTCAGCGTGATGTCAGTGTAGCGTTCATAAGTTTTGAAGCGGAGGCCAGGAAGATGGGTCTAGCGTTTAATGAAGTTAGTGCTGTCAATAAGAAAGGACAACTAACATTGACCTCTTGGAGCAAACATAGACAGATTTGATTTCGAGGTAGTTAAGGACTTCGTCTACGTAGGATCCTCTATAAACTCGGACAACAACACCTCATCATCCTGGTCCTAATGTGTGGTGCAGAGACATGGACCATGACAACATCCGATGAAAACGCTTTGGGCTGCTTTGAGAGAAAAATTCTTCTGATGATTTTTGGTCCCATCTGCATAAATAGAGAATGGAGACAAAGATTCAATCAAGAACTGTACGAGCTCTTCAGCAACACTGACCTTGCCAGAAAAGTTATGGTCCAACGACGTAGATGGTTAATTCATGTAGAGCGAATGGAAAATAATGCCCTGGCTCGTACAGTCTTCGAATCCAACCCGGTACGACGTCACAGAAGAGGAAGACCGCGACTCATGTGGAGCAGACAGGTGGTAGATGACCTGAACCATCTTGACGTGCGAAACTGGAGACAGCCAGCTGGCTGGAGACGTTTGTTGTATGAGGCCCTGGTCCGACCTGGACCGTAGCGCCACCATAAGTAAGTAAGTAAGTAAGTTTAAATCTGTAGGAGAGCCTTCAGATTGTCAATTTCAACGTCTATGCTATTTCATCCATCATTAAGGATGACGTTTTTCTCATTGATAGTACTCGAAACTTTAAACCAAATCGACAAAATCATACATTCAAACAAATTCATGTATCTTTGAATCAGAACAAAAACATAAAATGTAAAAAAGAGCCAAGTTCTTTTATGTGCGAACAACACCATGTAAAAAGTTAGCCACCAAAAGTAATGAGATCTAAAAGAACGCCAAGTTCTTACATGTAAAAGTGTTATATTGAATATTTCAAATCATAGAAGATAATACAACAGTATTTAAAGAAAATTGAAAATAGTTTGGATGAAAATTTACAAGTTCACTGTTCAAGTTTTAAAATGTTTTTAATTACGCTTCAAACGAAAACTTGCCAAGTGAACTTGTAAATTTTCATCCAAACTATTTTCAATTTTCTTTAAATACTGTTGTATTATCTTCTATGATTTGAAATATTCAATATAACACTTTTACATGTAAGAACTTGGCGTTCTTTTAGATCTCATTACTTTTGGTGGCTAACTTTTTACATGGTGTTGTTCGCACATAAAAGAACTTGGCTCTTTTTTACATTTTATGTTTTTGTTCTGATTTCACATCTTTTTGCAAAGTTTTTTTTTATGGAAGCATGCACCTCGAAATAAATTTATAAGCTAGCCATTTGCAAACTTTAACAATATAATTGCTCTGCCAATTTATAAATAAATAATAGGTAGGTTAGGTTGGAGTGGCTGTCTATATGTCACATTTAGACATCAAGGGTCCATTGTGAAACCACTAAGGAAAGTTACTCATGTAGTTTTATGAAGTTTAACAAACCAGAATTCTAGATTTCAACATTGTATGAACATTCTAAGAAAGTGGGTGGCAGCCACGCCCTTTTAATGAAACTGCTATTTTGTACTTATATTTTCTCTTATACTCCGAAACCCTGTCAGAATTTCGAATTTAAACGTTTTCGACCATTTTAACAAAGTGGGCGGATACCACGCCCCTAAATGGAAACTGAATTTTTTTCTCATTTTTTTATGTTATTCAACCAAAATCTTACTAGAATTCCAAATTTCAACATCCTACGACCGATTTAAGATAGTAGGCGGAAACCACGCCCCTAAATGAAACCAAAATATTTTATTTATATTTTTCCTTATATTCAACCAAAACCCTATTAGAATTCCGAATTTCAAGATCCTACGACCAGTTTTAGAAAGTGGGCGGATACCACGCCCCCTGAATGAGCAAATTGAAATTTTCGATTTTTTCCTTTGTATACACCCGGAAACCTACCATTGTACCAAATTTCAAGATTCTGCTATTGTTAGAAGTGCTTCATAATTTTGATGATCAGTGAGTCAGTGAGTCAGTGAGTCAGTCAGTGAGTCAGTCAGTGAGTCAATTACGGTTTTTGAAATTTTTATTGTTCAATATCTCAGGAAGTAGTGGTTCTACAAAATTATGTTTTTCACAGGACCTTTGTGTCCATGAAGTTAATACGTAATTCAAATTTAAAGCTTCTAACTCTATGGGTTCAAAAGTTATGGGGGGTTAAAAATGTGCTTGAGTTCGATCCTGTAAAAAGGGAGTAGTGCTAGAACTTGGCTGGGCACTACCGTGCCCTTTGATATCGTTGATGTCCCGTAGACTCTCCGCTGTCAATTTGAGTTCCTTCTTTTGTCAAGTGCTTCTGGTATTTTAGAAATTATTTCGCGAAAGCTTTAATGGCGTCAACTCCTTCAGACCACCGCGTATCAGATAAACTGTGAAGAGTAGAGGTTTTTTTTTAATGTTAGATGAGTTTGCAGCTCCACTGAATTTTTTATGATATTTCTTAATGGCTGAGAAAAATGTAATAGCGTTTGGGCAACATTCACAACATGGAAGATGATTCAGAGTTTTTCACAACCGCATTACAAAGTTGGGGGGAAAAAAGCGGTATCTAGGAACAACCCGACAATTGTCGACAAACCTGCAAGTGGAACATGCGTTTCGTTTCTTTGGCTCCACACCTTATCGATTTCTTCAACCATCGCTTAACATTTTCTTGTCTCTTGTTGTACACAGTTTATTTAGGTCTTCGCCGAAAATCCGGGCTCGGAGGAAACACTCTCATCCTCCCCTGGCGCCGGGTATGGATGTCCCCTTATTAATAAAAAATAAATGGTCAGGTTAAGTATGGTGTATCCTATGATGCTTATCGAATCATGTCAATCCAACAATCTACGGCTTGCTTCCAACAATTTATCACCGATTCACTTGCACAACTGTTTTTTCTTACTTTAAGTATCTGGCAACCCTAATGTCGTTCTATGCCTCTTTGTGGTCATTCGCTATTGGTGGTTTCAATCGCATGATTTTCTTAACTGCCTTACAAATCCGTGGGATAAGTGTATGAAGTAATCTTCAAAAAATTAACAAACCAAAAAAAAACTCATTCTTTTC
This sequence comes from Sphaerophoria taeniata, assembly GCA_943590905.1. Lineage (NCBI taxonomy): Eukaryota > Metazoa > Arthropoda > Insecta > Diptera > Syrphidae > Sphaerophoria > Sphaerophoria taeniata. The sequence goes on from OX016540.1 coordinate 6,478,023, forward strand.
TTCATTCATTCATTTCAATTCTCTAAAAATACAGCATTTCAAAACTATCACCCTGCGCAGCGTCGCGTCGTGTCGGTTCGCCGCAATTCCCAACGAGCAACGACAAAGATCTTTCATTTTTGTTTGATTACACATCATCCGAGCAATACAGATATAGAAACTGGCAGTAACTGGCATTCCAACAAAATCACGCCATTTCTCTTTCAAGTACAAATAATTGAAGCACAGTGGATGTTATAATGGACCGCTCATTAAGACTAATTCGGTTGATCGGATGTACGCTAAGCACTGTGCGGGTAGACGACAGACGTTGGGTAGCTTGGGGGCGCGGAACAATCGCTCTGAATGGAGCGATAGTATCCAAGTCAGGAGGAGTTCAATTCGGTCACAGGAGAGGTTTGCTGACGAGATCAAGTTGCAAATTGAATAAGTGATGATGCATGGCGATACAGGGTTTTCAAAACGTTCCTAACCTGCCTACCTATCTAGTGGAGGTTTGGGAGGCTTGACCGACATGGATTTAGTGACAGACATGACGAATGTTAATTTTTATTTCCATCGAATTTTCTAGATAGTCACGTTTTTTTTGCGTTAAGGTTTGAGTTGAGTTAAAGTGTGCTGGTGGGAATATTAGTGTGTTTCTGATTTGTATTAACGAACTACTCGGACTCACTCGTGCACGAGAAATGTAACGTGGAACGGTGGAACAAGTGAATGTTTGTTTTTATAATTAGCAAATGGTTGTGGCAAATTAGAGCTTTATTACATAGCAGTAGCAGCTGCTAGATGAAAGCCGGAACGTGGTGATTAGAATTGAAACAAAACAACGCAGATCGAAGGGTGATTCGAAATTTCTGGATATGACTGACATGAATTGAAAGCAAGAAATGGATGACGTTTGCTCTGAGAAATGAGTTTTGTTAATATATTACATGCAATGATCAATTAATGATAGCAAAAAGGGGTTCAATTGGATGAAAAATAATGAGCCATTCTGCTTCTAGTTTCATAGCAGGTTCCGGGAAGAGGTCGGCATTTTCGCGGCTAATATAACATACCTATCGGCTTCTGGGTTCTTAGTAACAAAACTTACACGCCGTTTGTTTAAGGATTGCGTATCTTATCTACAAATGTCCCCTTCCCAGGTGTAACAATCTGTCTCGTCCAATGTGTTTCTCAATAGAGCCGTTTGAAATCGATGTAGAACAAGAGTTCTCCTCGAATCTTCAAACATACCACTGAGGAATTGTATAGGAGCGTAAGTCATTAAGTCGAACTCTTCTTAAGTCAAACTTTTCTTTAGTCGAACTTTCCTTAAATCGAACTCTTCTTAAGTCGAACTCTTCTTAAGTCGAACTCTTCTTAAGTTGAACTCTTCTTAAGTCGAACTCTACTTAAGTCGAACTCTCCTCAGGTTGAACTCGTCTTAAGTCGAACTCTTCTTAAGTTAAACTCTTCTTTAGTCGAACTCTTCTTAAGTCGAACTCTTCTTAAGTCAAACTCTTCTTAAGTCGAACTCTTCTCAAGTTGACCTCTCCTTAGGTCGAACTCTCCTTAGGTCGAACTCTCCTTAGGTCGAACTCTTCTTAAGTCAAACTCTTCTTAAGCCAAACTTTTCTTAAGTCGAACTTTCCTTTAATCGTACTCTTCTCAAGTCGAACTCTCCTTAGGTTGAACTCGTCTTAAGTCGAACTCTTCTTAAGTCAAACTCTTCTTACGTCAAAATCTTCTAAAGTTGACCTCTCCTTAGGTCGAACTCTCCTTAAGTCGAACTCTTCTTAAGTCAAACATTTCTTAAGTCGAACTTTCCTTAAATCGAACTCTTCTCAAGTCGAACTCTCCTTACGTTGAACTCGTCTTAAGTCGAACTCTTCTTAAGTCAAACTCTTCTTACGTCAAACTCTTCTAAAGTTGACCTTTCCTTAGGTCGAACTCTCCTTAGGTCAAACTCTTCTCAAGTCGAACTCTTCTTAAGTCGAACTCTTCTTAAGTCAAATTTTTCTTAAGTCGAACTTTTCTTAAATCGAACTCTTTTCAAGTCGAACTCTCCTTAGGTCCAACTCTCCTTAAGTCGAACTCTTCTTCAGTCGAACTCTTTTTAAGTCGAACTCTACTTCAGTCGAACTCTACTTCAGTCGAACTCTTCTTAAGTCGAATTCTTCTTAAGTCGAACTCTACTTCAGTCGAACTCTTCTTAAGTCGAACTCTTTTTAAGTCGAACTCTTCTTAATTCGAACTCTTCTTAAGCAGAACTCTTCCCAAGTCGAACCCTTCTTAAGTGGAACTCTTAAGATGAACTCTTCCTATGCCAAACTCTTCCCAAGTCGAATTCTTCTTCAAGCGAAGTCTTTCAATTTTTGCGATAATTTTCATCAAACCTCATTGTTAATCAGTTGCCCGTAGCTTAGTTGGTAAGCGCGTTGACTGCTAAGCAGAACGTCGTTGGTTCGAGTCCTACTCAGGCCAAGTTTTTCTTTCATCTTTCACGGGCACTGCCTCTTGCGAAGACCTGACAAATGTTCCAAGAGTATCAATCTGTCATGAAAAGGTGCTTCTCAACTCTGCCGTTCGGAATCGGCGTTAAATTGTAGGTCCCCTCAATTCTTCACACGCACTCAGAGAATTGTTGAAGAGAGTAAGCCACTTAGGCCTTGGCTCTTCAAGAGCTGTCGCGCCACTCTATTTATTTATTTCATTGTTAATCATAGCAGACTTATCACACTTTCCCACTCTCTCGGACTCGAACAAACTTTGGCATATCGTGAAAATTCGACTTAAGTACCCTCGTCGACTCCATTTACTGTGTAAAATGTTCCAATTGTCATCCGATTGCATCATCAATTTTCTTCCCATTTGTTTAAGGAAATTAAAAAAAAATCCCCTAACATAACGCATAAATTCATTTGTTCTGATGCGTTCACATTAATTAACGTCTCAAGCGAACTACAGGTACACCTGCACTGCAATATGTTCGTGTTGAATTCAGATGCACAAACACATCAACATCTCTTCCATTCAAGATTCAAGCTTCACAAAAACACTCTAAAGGTCATTCCGCATTGAATTCCAAGCTGAACTCAAGAGTATATTCATTCCAATGCCTTTCAACGTTGTGACTGTCCAAAGATCATTAATTAATAGTTATTGTTGGAATTTGATTGTAGTTTTGGGTTCCCCACTTTTTGGTGGGTGTGTCAAATTGTATTCCATCCATAGTGGGGGGACATGGTGATGGTTCGGACATTATCTAGCTCAAAGGCACAATCAAAGGACAGATTCAATGCCGCCAACCAACTGACCTGATAAAAAAAAAAAAAATTGGCTAACGCAATTCCCTTCAAATGGTCAGTGACGGCGGCATCGGTGGGGTTGAAGGCGGCCAACGTATGGTCATTGGCCTTCTCACCCAATGTGGGTGAATTTTTGCGCAAGAATACAGTTAAACTTCAAAATAAAAAAAAAATATTAAACCTACTGCCAACTTATTGACATGCAGATCGCATAAGGAAATTGAACTTCGAGGCTTGCATCTTTAAGTGCCGCTGCTGGCGCTGTGTACCTTGACTGTGATTTTTGTTGTTGTTTTATATTGAACCGTCTTGTACTCGTTAAAGAGATTTTTTTTTTTTCATTAACATAGTTGAAGGCCGTTTTGTCAAAGTGAGTTTCTGAGAAAATCTTCTTTGTAGAGTTTTGTTTTCATGCAGTGATTCACTGAATAAAAATTTTATAAGCTTTTGACGAATCAGTTGGTACCGAAACTTACTTTTTATTGACTTGAATGACACGGTGTCAGTTTTCGATGGCATTGACTGACTTTCCCAAAACAAAAAAACAAAAATAAAAACGTTCAAAATTTATTCCAAAGCGGAGCCAAAATAAATTTACAATAACTTTATGCCCGCAAAGTCCAAATTGGTGTAAGTTTTTTTTGTGTTTTTTTTTTAAGTTCACGCTTGTGAATTTTTAAGTTGCAGACGGTAGCAGTTTTTGTTGTTGTTGATTTTTAATTGAAATTCCACACAACGCACGGAATGCAGGTTCCATTAAATTCTTTGTGTAGAGTCGTGTTCAAAAATTGTATCTAGTTTGACGACGCATTTTCTTGGCTTTGAGGTTTATGTTAAGTTTTTTTTGTTTTGTTTAATGATTTTTATGATTTGTTTTTACTTCGCTAACGAGCGAGTTGTTTGTTGAGCAAAAATTCGGTATGGACATTAAATGAACTGCTTGGACTGTAGGCAAGATCAGAAGTGGGATAGAGCTTACAGAAAAGAAGCGCGGATTCCTTATCTAGAAACTTCTTTGCCATGATTGGATGTTTTGGTCGAACTCAAATTCTTCTAGTCAAGTGGAGACAATGCGATTTTACTGCGTTATCTTTGCCAATCATCTGTAAACCGGTTATTTTTTGACAGGTCAGCAAACAACCCAAAGATGGACCTTAAAAGAGGCAACTTTGTGTGATTTATGTAAACCCAAATGTTGATCTCTTAAAACGCTGACAGTCTTGAGCGTCATGACCGCCTACTCAAAAGAACCTCAAGTCATGAAAAAACCGGTAATGTTATTGTTTTCATTTCGATACGAATTTTTTTCTTTGACTTAATTTTTTTTGGAAAATTTCAACCTTTGTGCGTTCTGTTTGGAGAACCGGAACAATAAAAAACAGATTTTGCCAAATCGGAAAAAAAAGTTGTTGTGCAAAATTTGATTTGAAGGATTACTCAGTTTTCCAGAATGTTCTGAGTTTATTGCTAGAACGACCATAGAAGGTAATTTTCCATAAATTCGACAACAAAACAAAACGTTCCTAAATTAGAAATTGATTAATTAAAATGTGTTTATTTTGAAAACCTATTTTTTGTGGGTTATGAAGGCGTGGCTTGATCTTGAACTTTGTTTTTGTTTACGGCTGGATTTTTGGCAAAATAGACGAATATGGATTTTCCCAGTCGCAGAAATCTAATCCGTTTGTTGTAGGGGATGGTGGGATAAAACCAAAAATGGGAACGTGTTTTTTTCATAAAATAATTATACTTGGCAGTGAGATTACGGAATCTTTCGACGTCAAAAAAGGATTTAGACAAGGCGATGCGCTGTCGTGCAATTTTTTTAACATCGGTCTTGAGAAGATTATGCAAAACTCCACCGTCAACACCAGAGGCACTATCTTCCAAAAATCTGTTCAACGTCTCGCATACGCCGATAAAATTGATATAATGGGAGGAACACAGCGTGATGTCAAGGGCGCCTTTGTGAGAATTGAGACAGAAGCGGCAAAAATGGGTTTAGCGGTAAATGAGGGAAGAACGAATTTTATGCTGTTTTCAAGGAAGGACACCCAACACCGACGCACAGTGGCCCGTTTCGGCTTTTTTGGTTCCAAAAATCATAGCCCCTAAACGAGTTGAGATATTTCCACAATTTATTTTTTATTTTGAAGGTTACATCCAACGCTATGAAATTGGTGAATTTCAAAATAAAAACATTACAGGGTGTTTCGGAAATAGCTGTCAAAAAGCTTAGTTATATTAAGTGAGATAAAAATGATTAAATGAGAATTAAACAAACAAGAAAACTCATTTCCTGGCGTAAAACAAAAGGAATTGACGTTTAACAGTAGTGCAAAAAGTAAAACACTGATTTTAGAGGAACAGTGGCGAAAAAAGTTTTTTTAATTTTTTTTTTTTGTAAATTGACATTGGAATAACAACAAATAACAAATTGAACAGCAAATTATAAAATAAAAACAGTTAAAAGGTACGTATAAACATTAGATTTCTTGAAAACTATCATCTTGGTCCGTGGTAATATTCAATAAACTCAACATTTCCGGAGAATAAAGTGCTTTCATATCTTTTTGGGTCCTTACGTGCCTCAGAGAAGAAATAAGCGGATCAGATGAGGCTGCAAGCATGTTGTATAAGTCTTCATTCTGCCTTATTCTCGAAACTTTGCAGGTATTTTGATATCTATACCTTTTGTAGTCCTTATTTTTGGACTCCTGGGCTTCTTCAGATAATTCTCCTATGGGAAGTGATTGAAACTCTATAATATTTTGACTGTGAGCCAAAATTTTGTGAAGAGTAGGTGTCAGTTGTTTTTCAGGATACTTTTGAGTCAACAGAGCTGCTGTTGCTTTAGTATACTCCCCAAATTTAACTGCGTTCACAACTTCCCTGCAGTTCAAAACATCAAGTATTATTTTCAGCCTGGAAATAACCTCTATGTTTACTCCAGTTATTTGAGCTGTTATCTCCGATTGCTTAAAAATCTTCTCGAAGTGTTCCCATCATTAGTATTTCCGAATCCCTGCTTTGGTTTGTCTACATCGAGTCCAAGCTAATCACGGAAACGCCACCTGTAACAAAATAAGTCCTTCGCCCCTCTACTCCTCTTAGACCACCCTTACAACCCCATACCTACAGGCGTATAAGGCTGGTCCGGGCAGCATGATGTAGAGGGGTATCCAGGCTCCGACCCCCGTTCGGCATGCTAGTCACCGGCTGGTGCTCGTCGGATGGGGTGAGTCCTTTAGAGTCGAAGCGCTGGACTGATGTTACGTCTAAATTTCATGCCAAAATCTGAAATATCAAAAAAAATGGGGACCTCGATTGAAGAATTTAAGGGGAGGGTTGACTCCAGTAGGGCCGAGGGTCCAGGTGTTGTTGGCCCTCGGAGGATTTTCCCACCCATGTGTCGGTCCGACACCGCTAGGGGCTACCACACAAAATTGGAGGTAGTGGTAGCCATGGCGCTTCGACTCTAAAGGACTCACCCCATCCGACGAGCACCAGCCTCCATCCTGTCGAAGTGTATATGCAAGTTTTAATATAAATTCCATGCATCTGATTCTATCATGCAGTGGAGATATTCCATATTGGTAGTTATGTTCGTCAATGTTTGCATTGGATTCATCTTGGCTATTGAAACTCTTTTGTGTAATTTTGCATATTGGGCATGACCGCGTTGATTTCGTTTCTGTAAGTTCATTTAAAACTTTGTTATGACAATATGACATATCGTATTTTAAAATATTTCTGTCATCAAAAACAAAATTGTGGTGAATTCATTCCCCATTTCAGATAAATTTTTTGAATTTGAAAAAAAAAATTTTTGTTCGAAAATTCTGGAACACCCTGCAAATGTAATAAATTTAAAACTCATCATATTGTTAGCCGTGAACATTTTCTTCGAAATAAAAAAAAATTGTGGTGATATCTCAACTAGTTCAAAAGTTACAGTATTAAACATTTTATTAATTTGCCATTGAAAAACCAAAAAATTGAAAAAAAGTGCCTGCCATCGATTAATAAAATCGCTCTTGCTCAGAAGGTTGCAAGTTGGCGCAAATTATTCCTTCAGGATTATATTAAGAAATACTTCAGCTTTCATTATGCGTTGAGCTTTGCTTAATGCTTTTTGAAGCTTTTTTTCATGCAATGTAGTCAGAAAAAGGTACAAAAAGTGGTGTCCCAAAAAAAAAAAATATATAGACATTTTTTGTTTTTTTTGTAATATTTTTTCCAAACATATATTTTACCGTATTTGTTAATTTCAGAAAGAAAAAACAAAAATTCTTTCCCCACGTTCGTAATATATGTAGCTTCTCAAAGTCAAGAAAAAGAAAAAAAAAATTTGTTATTAAGGCCGTGTGCCAATTCAGTTAAAAATGGGTTAAAACTTGACGTTTGGTTAAATTTTGACACTTCGCATTATTTGACTAGCTGCTGAGCAGGTTAAAATATGACAGTAGTGGTTAAAAATTCATCCATTTTTATTTTTTAACCACAATTCATCCAATTCGCACACGGCCTAAAACTGAAAAAAAAAGTTCAACTTTGACCCCCTCTCAAAACCAAACCGTTGGGAAAATTCAAAAAAAAATTCGGTTTCAAGAACTTCAAATATTTGTTAATTCAGCGAAACAACAAATTTTGAATTCTGGAACAACGAAAAAAATGAATTTTGGAATGACTTTAGCCTAAACGGGCCACTGTGCGACGGCTCAGAAAGAACGTCACAATAGACGCATACCGCATACGTCTTCGAGCTAGTAGAGAAATTCGTCCACCTAGGCTCCGCTATTAACACGGGCAATAACACCAGCGCCGAGATCAGACGAAGAATATAATTCTTGCTAATCGCTGTTTCTTTGGGCTGAAAAAGCAATTCAGTGGAAAAGCCTTCTCTTGAGCAACTAAGGTAAAACTGTACAACACCCTCATCATCCCTGTCCTGCTGTATGGTGCAAAGCATGGACCTTGACAAAATCGGATGAATGTGCCTTAAGCTCTTTCGAGAGGAAAGTTCTTCGGGTCATCTTTGGCCCCGTGTGCATTGATGGGGAATGGAGAAGAAGATACAACATCGAACTTTACGGATTGTACAACGACGTGGACTTAGCCAAAAGGGTAAAGGTCCTGAGACTCAGATGGCTCGGTCATTTAGAGCGCATGGACACCAACGCTCCCGCCCGGAAAGCCTTCGACACTATTCCCGAGGGACGCAGAAGGAGAGGAAGACAGCGACTCAGGTGGTGCACACAAGTGGAAGAGGACTTCAATCAACTTGGAGTGCAAAACTGGAGACAGCTAGCTAGGGACCGAGCTTGCCTGCGGAGACTGTTCAAGTCCACACCGGTCTGTAGAGCCACCTTAAGTAAGTAAAGTAAGTAATATTTGCTCATTTATCATTTTGGCACCTCGCTTAGACAAAAGTGTACATGTGGATTGTGGAGTAAGGTATGGTCGGAAAAACATTATTTTACTCTGCTGGCGAAATCATCGGTTTTACATAGTCGTTACCTTTACCGTACCCGATCGGAGTAAAATTCTCTCCGATTCATATAGTTTCGGAGACTTTTCTACCATCGTATATTTTCGGACCATAGACATCTACGAAAAAATTGACATCTGCGTCGGAATTACAAAATGAGAGCGGTTTCATGCGATGCATTGCGAAGCTATTTACTTTTTTACCCGCTTGTCTCCGAAACAAAAAACTGTCGGTACTTAAAGGTAGCCTTAAACGACAAACACGTTTGCCGAACATGCTCGTTTGCGTTATTCCCTACACGGCAAATACATAATTGGCGAACATCATTTCGTGAAATCCACCTTCGTGGATCACCGATCGTGACAGAACAATATTTTTTACCCATTCTGCCATACACCATACTCCTCTAAATGTTTCTTGTTAATCGATGACATTTTGCGCTTCAAGCCAGCCAAAGATATGTATTTAAGGAAAAATCGTAAATCTTTCATGCAAGATGTGGGAGTTCAAATAAATTTCACAATTTATCATTAACTTGATATTTCTAGTTAATTAATTAGCTTCCCAAAATTTGTTAATCATTCAAAAAGTTTGTGCCAAAATCATGCACAAGCCAGAACCATAAATGACTTAAGGGATGAATAATAGTCTTACCAAAAATGTAGTTAGTTCCATTATACTTCTTACGATGCTTGTAATGATTTCGTGTTATTGATCTGAAAAAGGACAATTTTGGAAAATTACTGCAATCATCGGCAACGTCCAATAACCTCACTTAGTTTTAGAAAGAAGTTTAGAAAGATGGAATGTTTTCAGAACTGGAGAATTCACCCCTAAAAACAAGCTTCCTTAACTTGGTTCTCAAACGCGCACCTATTGTCGGAAATGTTCCACTTATTCGCTTAACAATTGAAACAAGTTCAAATACAGTTTGAGCAATGAAAAGAAACCAATTTATTGAAAACACTTTTTACAGATTTTGCATACGAATTCAACAATATTTGGAATAAAATTTAATAATTTTTATAACAAAAATTAAACGTTAAAGTGGTCAAGCAGTGTAAGAACCTATACTGCAAGAGTAGAACTCGTAACATTCTATTCTTAAAAGATCCTTCAATTTTCTCCATGTGTTGGTATTTGGATCGTACTCTTCAAATATAATCGTATTATCAATAGGGTTTCTAGAAATTACAATTTTATTGTTTAACATCATCGCTTTTATCTTACTAGCCATGTTGTCTCCTGCAAAATCACCGCTCCATGATTTTTTTTCTAAATCGTAGCGTTTAACACCTTTGTCCGAATATCCACCAGGGAAATAAAGATATTTTTCATCGGCGACAAAGCCCACAGATCCAATTGATTGTCCTGGAATTTGTATCTGAGTCCAATTTCGAGTGCGGGAATCATAGAATTGCAAGACTCCTTCCTTTAGATCAATAAGATATAATACTCCTTTACAAGTAGACATTTTGTTACGTTCACTTTTGTATGGTGGACATAATTCAATTATTTCACCAGTTGTAAGATTGTACAATTCAATTTCGTTTATAAATGTACCAGAGACATAGCCACCGTAAATACACAATTGTCCATTTAATTCAGACAGTTGACATATATATCGCTTTTTATGCATATGAGATCTGGAAATCCATTTGAGAGTGTACAAGTCAAAACACTCAATTTCATCCCTTATGTGATCGACCTCGTCAAAACCTCCAACTAAAAATAATTTATTATTGATCACAAGTGTCGAAAGGTAAATTATTCTTGCTTTTAAAGGAATTTGAATCTTTTTATGCCATGCATCTGTCTTGTGGTCATACATATGAATTGCTATCATACTTGGTGCTTCGATATCGACAAATAATAAACCTCCAAACCTTGACTTGAAAAACATTTCTTTTTGATTGGTTGTTTCCGATGATGTATATTTGCGCCAATCGGTGATGAGCGAATTGTTAGCAGCTTTGAATTCGGTAGAGAGGTATTGAAAACGAATCATTTGCAACAGATCCCCAGTCAAATCATCCCGATTTGGTTTATCATAGTTGACCCACGCAAAAATAGCCTTGAAAACCTCTTCCTCAAAGTCAGTATACGGATTTTCGTAAGACAGCAAGCTCTTAATTTCCTTCTCGGTCAACATTAAAAATTCTTCATCCTTCGACATTTGCTCGAAGTTCATGTAAATGACATCCATGGACTTTTCTTTAATTTGTGAAAGACTAAGCTCTGTCGACAGTCGAAACCAGGACATGTAGTTGCTGGTATCAATGTTTTTTTGAACGAATTCACAGCAAACTTCAATCAAGTGTTTAAGATTTCGAAAAACTGCAGCACGTAAGACTCCTTCAACGATCTCCATATTCAATTCAATTAAGCAAGAGTTCCAGAAATCATATAACAATTTTTGGGCTTGAGGATCGAGTTCTGGACATTGCAATTGGTTTTTCGTTGAGACCTCAAGATTTTTCTGATCGGCTGTTCGAATTTCTGGCGACACATGATATTTCAGCCAACCCGAAAAAAGTTTGAAGCTTTCGACGCTATTGCAAACTGACATGTTGTCCGTTATGAACTTTATGGACAGAAATTGATAGTGAATCATTTTTAAAAGTTCCACAATCAAGTGTTCCCGATTTTGGTTATCATGATTAATCCATGCAAGAACAGACATGAACACTGCTTCTTCAATATCACTGTGCCGACTCTCGTAAGCAAGCAAACTATTGATTTCCTTCTCACCCAGCGTTAGAAACGCGTCTTCCTTCGACAATTCATCAATGTTCAAAAAAATTAACTCCATGGATTTCTCTTTTATATTGCAAAAGCTGAGCTCCCCTGTCCACTGACTCCATACTCGAAAAAACAATAGACAGTTGCTAGGATTAATGTTGCTTTCAATGAACTCACAGCAACATTCAATTAGTATGTTGATCTTAAGGAAAATCGCAGCAGACAAGATTCCTTCGACGGTATTGACATCCAATTCAATTGTTCCTGAATACATAAAATCGACTATCGATTTCAGTACTTGAGGATCGATTTGTGGAAACTCCAAAACGTTTTTTGTCAAGACCGTCTGAGCATCTCGGTATGCTTCACGGAAATATTGACTCAATGCACTGAGGACCATTCGGTGCGCTGAAATTCCTACGTGGTCCTTGTCCCCTGGGTTCCCAGCCATGATGACGGTGTCAAAAAATTCATTCTCTCGGTAGAAGATCGAGGTTTGTTCGAAGATAACTCTAGCAATGTTATCGGACAAGCAGATTGTCTTAGTTTCAGTGATGGGGGAAATATTTTTCGTCAACGATTCTACTGATTCCATTCTAAACAAAAAAACTAAATGAGAAGAAATAAGCAATGGCCAGAAATGTATGGAACTTACATAAATATTACTTGAACGTTTATCTTTCAATTCTCAACAAAACTGTGTTTCTGTAGGCACTGCACTTTTTGAGTATATTTTTTTTTCTTTTTATTCTCTCGATTTGATGTTTCCAAATAAAATAAACTGCAAGCACAAGCACAAGGGACAGGGAGTAAAACAAAACAATGAACAGGAACAGGTATAGAATTTTCGAACAAGCATCAAGACAAGCATCAAATTCTCGAGGCTGAAAATTCCATATACAAAGAGACAAGCAATGAAAAATTAAACCTGGTATTCCCCGTTATTAAATCTGATGTATTTTAAAGAGAGGAAGAGGAGTAGTACGATCAGAGATAAAAGGAAATAGGAAACCAAGCTGTCAAAAGAAATGTACCTGCAAGCAGGTCAGGGTGTAAAATTATTGGTGTTTTCACTAATACTTTCCCATCATTCCGCTGGACCTCACCCATTGACTTAATAAACGTGGACTGCCAGCTTTGTATGTGGGTGTGGAACAATCTTCGGAAAAAGAAGTACAGGAACTGGTTTTGTGAAAGAGAAGTGAAGCATTTTACAAAGTAGGCAGTGCGAGTTTCACAAACACAAATGCATTACAACAGGGCGGGTCTCTGCAGTTGAATGGTTAATCTCAAGGGCGCCTAGCAAAATTGATTGAATCAAGATTGTATTTAGCGTTTTTCTTTTTTACCTCTGAGCAGATTAGATCAGATTACGGATGTGTCAAAGCGAAGCTCTGAGCAGATCATATTCAATGTCCTCGGATTTAATAAAGAAACAACCATGAGCACTGAAATGTAATTTTTTACTTATTATTATTTTAACAATTTTTTGTTTACCTACAATAGACGCGCGACTGCTTTGGGAATATATTTTTCATTTTATGTTTGTTTTTGTCTGTAAAATCCGAAAAAACAAGTGAAGTTGTCTGCGCTAAGCTACCTGCTCTATTTGCTCGGTCGTTTTATCCTGAACAAATAGATTTAGCTCAAAGCATGAAAATTCTTAGCTTAAAAAATATAATATATCTGAGCTTAAAAAAGGAACACAGATTTTTTTTTTGCACCGCTGTAATCTGATCTGCTCAGGGATAAAAAAGAAAAACGCCAATTGAGATTGCTTCAATTTTTTTTTTTTTCAATTTCAATTCTTTTTTAGGATGCATGCATGGTGTTTGAATGCACTCGCACGATTTTTCCTGGTTTAATTTTTTTGTAATTCTTCAGAACTTTTTCTTCATTTTTCATTCATAATTCATCACATTTATTGCGCCTTTTTATTCGTTTTTGAAAGCGCATTCTATAAAAAACTTGATCAAATGTTAAAAAGAGCAAGAAATTGCGCCTTACGATCACCAACAAAAATAAATGCGCGTCTGAATTCAGTTTTTTTTTAAGTTTTTTTGACAGATGTAACTAGCAATGAAGAACAAATAAATTCTATGGACTATCTGATAATGTCAATTTTTCGTCCTGTAGTGTCAAACTTTCTCCTTTAATTAATTTAGATAGAATATTTACCATTCTAAATAAAAACACCATACGAGATACTGAAATCCTGTGTGACACTGACATTGCGTAGAAACGATTCGACTGTGGAGTAGTGTGTAGTGTAGTACTGTGTGAGGGTTGAAAGTCAGTGTACTTGTAGGTATGCGTGAAATTTTAAATTAATTTGTTAACGCTTTCTTACAATTTTAACTTTGGAAAAATATAAAATAGCCGTTTCACTACTCAGTTGCCAGCACAGTAATCAAGTGCGAATTAAACGCTCCAACTCACTTTATCGCAAAATCCACCTGAGGGTTGTGTCTCAAATTTAAAAAAAAAAAAACAAATACTTCAACCTAATGTTGATTTCCATTGAACCACATGAAATGGACGGCCCGTCGCTACTAAAAATCAATATTTTTTGGTTTCAATGGAAAGGAAAAACTTAGCAATATCTTTTTGGAAGTGTATTAGTGTTCCAGCTGTTAGCATACACAAACAAGAGAAACAATTATTCATTCTTCGCTCTGAAACGACACAAGTTTTTTTCGGGGTGAGAATTTCGGAGCTGTTCGAATCAGCTGTTGCTATATAACAAAGAGAAGAAAAAAAAATAGAGCACTACAAATGCGTTCGATGTGAAACCAAACCCAGAGAATTTTTTCAGGTTTTTGACAGCTCCGTTCAAGGTAATGACAAGCACCAGAGCGCCCCGGGGCTGGTTACATCGAACGAACCTAGTGTTTTCCGTTCTCACATCTGCCTTGCGCACTATCTGCTCCAGGGCCCCTATTCCGGTTCTATGATAAAATGAAATTATAAAATTCTTTTCACAAAACTTTTCATAGGACTTTTTCATTTTATCATTTCATTTTATTCAGCAAGTTGATTCTCGTTTCAATATGATAAACTCAGCTGACTTTTTTGCTGAATTTCAATTTATCATTTGAAATGTCATTTGATTTCATAATTTCATCATATTTGAAGAATATCCGAAGAAAATAATTAGAAGTGAGTTTTAACTAAATAGAACATAGGTATTTTTAACAGAAATTGTATTTTATTTAAAAGGTAAATCAGAAGGTGCGATGATTGTTGGAAATTAAGATTGAATGTGGCAGCACTGCTACAGTTTGTAATCTCTCAACCTTTATATTTGACACAATAAATTCACTTATTTTCATAGAACGACTTCGTTTTTTGCTAAAGCTCTGGAATTTTCTTTTTAATAAAATAAATTTCAACAGGTTATGGGCACCAGGCCACGTAAAAGTAATTCAAGCTTTCTGTTAAAGTAAAAAATCTTTGAAATCCGTAAAGTGAATAGTTTGGTTTGAGCACAGTTTAATTTTTTTTGTTCAACTAATTTCGTCAATGATGGCCGGCATTCTCAGCACCATAGAAAAATTAAAAGGGCGGGAAAACTACGACGACTGGCAATTCGCTGTCCAGAATTATTTGGAACACCAGGAGTTATGGAATTGTGTTCTCGGAGTTGAGACAGACGCACTGAAAATTTCCAAAGCAAAATCCACAATTATTTTGCTCATCGAAGCAGTTAATTACGTTCACGTCAAGGACGCCAAAACTGCGAAGGAAGTTTGGGATCGATTGAGAGTAGCTTTCGACGATAGTGGGTTGACGAGAAGAGTAGGTTTGTTGCGATGCCTCATAACTACCAATTTGCAAAACAGTGGTGGTGTAGAGAGTTATGTTACCAAAATTATCTCAACCGCACATAAGCTCAATTCTATTGGGATGCCAGTCTCAGACGAGTGGGTCGGCACATTGCTACTTGCTGGCTTACCAGAAGAGTATAAGCCCATGATTATGGGAATTGAAAGTTCTGGGGTGAAGATTTCGGCGGACTCAATTAAAACGAAACTGTTGCAAGACGTCAAAGATGATTGCATTTCGAATGAGCAGTCTGGCTCAGCTTTTTATGGTGAAAACAAGAATTTTAAGAAACGTTTTAATAAACCTGCAAAGAAGAATGGTCCTAGATGTTTTGTGTGCAATCAATATGGTCATATAGCAAAGAACTGTTCACAGAAGCAAAAAACAGGAACAGATGCTAGCCGTTCTAAGGTTCTTTATACAAGTTTTGCTGCACAACAAATTGGTGGTGAAGAATGGGTTGTCGACTCTGGCGCTTCTTCACATATGACGTTCAAACATGATTGGCTTGAGAATTCTACGGTTGTTTGCGATGACGTTATAGTTGCAGATAATAATAAATTGAAGGCAACGGCAAGAGGAGATGTGTCATTGAAGGTTTCATGTGGTGATGTCATAGCAAAAGATGTTTTGTTTGTCCCAAGCTTACGCGTGAATTTGTTGTCGGTGGTGCAGATGGTAAAAAATGGTAATCGTGTTGTGTTTGGCTCAGATGGTTGTTCTATTTTCAATAAAAACAACAAGCTGATTGCGACTGCAAGTTTGCACAACAATACTTTCAAATTGGACAGGCCTTCTCAAATAGTGAACATTGCGAAACTAAGTTCTGATTTGTGGCACCGACGTCTCGGCCACATCAATTATCAAACATTGAATAAGATGTCCAACGATGGTTTGGTGGATGGAATTTGTAGTGATGCAAGCGATAGATCTGATGGATGTGAAGTATGTCTCAAAGGCAAACAATTTCGGCAACCGTTTAAATTGTCCGAATCCACAACAAGTAGGCCACTTGAGTTGGTATACTCAGATGTATGCGGGCCTATGGAGCATACATCGATAGGAGGTTCACGATACTTTCTATTGTTTCTGGATGATTTCTCAGGAAAGATTTTTGTCTACTTTATCCATTCAAAGAGTCAGGTAATAGATAAGTTCGTCCAATTCAAAAATTTTGTTGAAAATCAAACATCATACAAAATTCAGAAATTCCGCTCGGATAATGGTACAGAATTTTGTAATCACAAATTCGCAAATGTACTACGTAGCAGTGGCATCAAGCATGAGACAACAAATGCATATACGCCGCAACAGAATGGCAAAGCGGAGCGAATGAACCGCACAATAGTCGAGAAAGCAAGATGCTTACTTATAGATGCGTGCATGCATAAGCGTTTTTGGGCAGAGGCTGTGTCGACAGCTGCATACTTAATTAATCGTACAGTGACAAGAACATCCGAATTATCAAAGTCCCCAGAAGAGATTTGGTCAGGAAGAAGAACAAACGTTGAACATCTAAGAGTTTTTGGATCGACAGCAATGGTTTACGTACCGAAACAAAAACGACAGAAATGGGACTCCAAATCTTCAAAGTGTGTTATGGTTGGGTATAGTGAAGAAAAGAAAGGATACCGTTTATATCATCCTGAATCCAAGAAGATAATCTTCAGTCGAGATGTGAGTTTCTTCGAAGACGTAATGTACTTTCAGGATTCAGTGGGAGATACCATAAGAAATAATGTCTTGATAAAACTTGACAACAAGATAGATGTCAGCAATGAAATAGACGAATGGGAAGACGCAGAGGATCAGAATGGCACATATATTGAAGAGATTTTGCTAGATGCAAATGAGACTGATTGCCTTGCCAGCAGCGAAAATGATGGAAATTTCAACGTAGACTCTCCTTCAACTTCCGACTTGGTTCAAGACAATTCACCGAGAACATCAAAAAGGCAGCCTAGACGACCAGCAAATTTCGACGATTACATATGTTATCA
Organism: Sphaerophoria taeniata; assembly: GCA_943590905.1. NCBI lineage: Eukaryota > Metazoa > Arthropoda > Insecta > Diptera > Syrphidae > Sphaerophoria > Sphaerophoria taeniata. The sequence continues at coordinate 6,495,371 of OX016540.1, forward strand.
AATGACTTCAGATGATTCCTATGATCCAGTTACATTTGACGAAGCGTGTTCAAGATTTGATAAGACTCACTGGAAGAAGGCTATCGAAGAAGAGTATGCTGCTCTGATTGAGAACGATACTTGGGAAGCTGTTGATTTACCTCCCGGAAAGAAAGTCATCAACACGAAGTGGGTATTTAAGACCAAGAGCGATTCTCAAGGTAAGATCTGTAAATATAAAGCCCGTTTAGTAGCGAAAGGCTGTAGCCAACGTTTGGGAATAGATTATTGCGAAACATATTCTCCTGTCATTCGTTACGGTTCTATAAGATTTTTGATAGCTTTGGCAGCAAGACTTGATTTAAGAATTCACCAGTTAGACGCTATAACAGCTTTTCTTCAAGGCGATTTAAAGGAAGAAATTTATATAGCTGAACCCGAAGGTTTTGATCACAGCAAGAAGGTTCTTCGACTTAAGAAATCATTATATGGACTCAAGCAATCTTCGAAGATGTGGAACGACAAACTAGATGAAGCCTTAAAGAACTTTGGTATGATAGCTTCGAAGATTGATCCTTGTATATATTATAGAAACTATAATGGTACCTACTTAATTGTTGCAGTCTATGTAGACGATTTATTGATTTTTTATAATAATTCCGAAAATATGAAAGAACTAAAGACAGGTCTAATGAATACTTTCAAGATGAAGGACATTGGTGATGCAACTTCGTTTCTTGGACTACGTTTGACAAGAGATGAGAGTTCCGGGAAGATATGGATTGATCAAGAGCAATATATCAATGAAATGGTCGTTCGTTTTGGAATGAAGGATGCAAACAGCTGTTTAACACCGATGGAAACAAATTTGCATTTGTCGAAAGAGATGTCACCAAAGGACCAGTCTGAGAGAGATGAGATGTCGAAAGTTCCCTATCAGGCGTTAGTTGGATCGCTACTTTTTGCAGCTCAGGTATCCAGACCCGATATATGCTATGCCGTGAACTACGTTAGTCGTTTCAACAACGATCCTGGTATGCAACACTGGAAAGCAGCGAAACGCATCTTGCGTTATTTAAAAGGAACTGCTCACAAACGACTTTGCTTCCAGCGAGATGATTCATCGACGACGCTAATCACTGGCTACTGTGATGCTGATTTTGCGAGTGACATCGACGAGCGAAAGTCAGTTTCTGGTTACGTATTCATAGTTGGAAATGGAGCTGTATCGTGGATGTCGAAAAAACAATCAACAGTGGCACTTTCAACCACGGAGGCCGAATACATGGCTATGAGTATGGCGATGCAAGAAGGACTATGGCTTCGAGGTTTGGAGAAGGAACTCATTCAAAATCCATCAAAGAACTTCGATCTGTATTGTGACAACCAGAGTGCCATATTTCTGTCATCAACATCAGGATTTCGCGCTAGAACGAAGCATATCGACGTAAAACACCATTTTGTTCGAGATATCATCAAAGAAGGCGAAGTCTGCTTACGTCACATTGGAACAAACGAAATGATAGCAGACTCACTCACAAAAGCGTTGCCATCAGTCAAGTTCAACATATTCACATTTTCGATGGGAATTCAATCTAGTGGGAGTGTTGGAAATTAAGATTGAATGTGGCAGCACTGCTACAGTTTGTAATCTCTCAACCTTTATATTTGACACAATAAATTCACTTATTTTCATAGAACGACTTCGTTTTTTGCTAAAGCTCTGGAATTTTCTTTTTAATAAAATAAATTTCAACAATGATGAACATATTTATTTATAGATTTTGTATTCCTGTTGTGAGGTGAAGAGCGTAGAAATTCTGAAAGGTTTGCAAATAAATGATCTTATCAAGGCGATGTGAAATTTTGTATTTGCATTTCAGATTTAAGGGAACCTCAAAACCAATTCGAAGATTTATCAGAAGAAAAGGCTAATCTTTATCGTTTTGCTAAACATCTTTAACGCTACTTAATTGAAAAGTGTCTCCATATTTGAAGAAACCATCACCATCTTACATACATTCTTACATTGCTTGCAATGCTTCATTAAATTTTAATGAAGGTTCGAGTTCCATTGAAAAGATTGAGGACAGTGAAACAAACTTGGATTCAACAAATTTGAATAGCTTACTAACTGAAAGTCGAAGATTCCAATCAGTCAACCATCATTTAAAACATCTATTCTATGTTTATATATGTAAATCTTACCAAGACTTCACTTCGTTTCGCTAAAATAAAACTTACAAATTCTTATAAGATACTTTGTCTATGACTATCAACAATTCCTGAAGTCCCTAGCGAAGCGATGGAGAATTTCAAAAAGCCTAACTTTCAGTGGTAGTTCTATTGTTTCTCCACTACACAGATTCTAAATACCTATTGCATACCTACTTCTAGAAAGCTTTTAAATTTCAACCCTTCATGCTTAATTATTTTGATTAATTGTGGTTTTCTTTTAAAATTTGAGAAATAGAACCAAAATCTTCCGTATTTAGTTTCATTAAAAATAATTTTTCTGTTTTCATTCAGCTTTTCATCAAAAAATTGACGATGATAAATAATTTTTCATATGATAATTTTTTGACATAAGATTTCGTGTTTTCATAGAACTAGAATCGGAAAATTACATTTATCACTGAAAAGTTTTTTCATAGCTCTTTTCACAAAACCGGAATAGGGGCCCAGGATTATATTAAAGGCCCAACTATAATCGACATAAGCAAACATAAGCGAATGTAAAAAAACTAACGAACATTTGCTTATGTTTGCAAAGTTCCCGCGCATACCCATAATTGACTTAAGTGCCGGTCAAACAATCAAAATTACATTACAAAGCAATAATAATATTTTTTTTGTCAATCTCGAAATATATTACACTTACACGCTCATTAGTTTTGAAATAATTCACATGTACAGTGTCTCTGTTTGTTTTTCATGTGTATTTGAACAAACCTGTCAGATTTTACTTATGCGCCGAGCGACTGAGATCGCTCTTGCTTATGTTTGCTTAAGTTAACGAAACTGAGAAAAAATTAACGAAACGAAGCTAGACTCGATTATGGCTATTCAATAAAGCGTGTATGCATTTACTCGTTTGCTTATGCGCGCATAAGCTAGCTTATGTCGATTATAGTTGGGCCTTAAGAAATACTTCAGCTTTCATTATGCGTTGAGCTTTGCTTAATGCTTTTTTTTCATGCAATGTAAAGTCAGAAAAAGGTACAAAAAGTGGTGTCCCAAAAAAAAAAAATATAAAACGACCTTTAAAATAAACAGAGTACCAAAGTTTAAATTAGTTTTAACAAGTTTATTAAGTCTCAGTAAATTCATTAGAACCACACTACAAGGAAAGTATATGACTTTTGTCTATGAGATCTCGGATGCGAATGCTCTTCGTCTTCTCTCTATGTTTCTTCTTCTTCGTTTTCGATTAGTTCAGTTAGTTAAGTTGGTGGTTAGTGTTGCCACACGTTAAAGACTCGTCCGTCCTGACTGCTTCGACGTCCTCGTCGAAATCTGTGTTTAGAATTATCCATCGTTTCATACGATCGGCTGCCCAGATTCCTGAGTATGGTTTCTGACTTCTCGGGGCATAAGGCATATCTGTCAGTTGATAGCGATCATGAGGAAGTACCGTAGTTACCACGTAGGGCCCTCTGTATCTTGGTTCTAGTTTTCGCGATGTACCAGTACTGGCAGGACTTTCATTAAGAATCATTACGAGGTCTCCAACGTTATACTTCTTGGCGTTCTTATGTCGTAAATCATGACGTAACTTTTGATGAGTTTGAGTTTTCGTTATTGTGTCAGCTCCTTCTTTGCGTATTTCGTCTATATTTTTAGGGCTCTGATTCAGTTTGACTCCTTCGGCTAAGGCATCCTTAAGTGGGTCTCTCGGGATATATCCCATCATCATCTGGTGTGCTGTTTTCCCTGTTGCCTCATTATACGTATTATTGATTCCCCATTGAACGGTTTTCACTCTCTGGTCCCATTTATTTTCTTCTTCTATGGTGGCTATTAATGCGTTTAATATAGTGCGGTTGTATCGTTCCACCTGTCCATTGGCGCGTGGTGTTTTTGTTGCATTCTGTACATGGATGATAGCTCGACTCTGGGTATATTCTTCAAAGAGCTTCGAAGTGAATGCACTGCCTTTGTCCGTTATGATTCTTCTCGGTATCTCAAATATTTGGAAAACCTCGTTCAAAAAGTTTAGTAATGGTTTAGTCTGAGTATTGGGTAAAGCTTTGATTTGTACAAATTTTGTAAATGCATCGACGAGTACTGTGACATACGAGTTTCCTTTAGTTGACTTGATGAATGGCCCTAAATGATCCAAGTGAATTGTGTCGAATGGTATACTTTTTTTTCAATGAGATGTAATTCTCCTCTTGGTTGGGTTACTTTCTTTGCGTAAGCGCACTCCACACAAGATTTGATATACTTTTTTACAAACTGAGTAATTCTTGGAAACCAGTACCTTTCTTGTATATGTTTCGTGGTTTTGGCCTCCGAGAAGTGGCCCATTTCGTCATGACTGTACCGTAATACGCGGTTCCGGACTCCCCTTGGTACAAATAATCTCAACTGGTCATTCACCTTCCGGTACACTCGTCCATGCTGCATAGCATAATCTTGATGGATTTGTACTTCATTGTTATTTTGTGGGTTTCTATTCAATACTTCTACAATGTTTGCTGCTTCCTCATCTTGCATTTGCAACTAGTATATCCAATCTTCTTCTATTATGTTTACTTTATTTATTTTCAAGTCTACTATTTCTGCATCTTTAGCGGGTTCACAAGGTTGGCGCGAGAGAGCATCGGCATGTACCATCAACTTTCCACAGCGGTGCATCACTTCAAAATCGTATTCTAATAACTTGAGCCACCATCTGGCGATTCTCGGAATCAATTCTTTCTTTTTCATAGCTGTTTTTAGTGCGGCGCAATCTGTTATGATGGTGAATTTTCTTCCTAATAGATACTGTCTGAATCGTTCCGTCGACTCCACCACCGCTAAGGCCTCAAGTTCATAACTGTGGTACATACTTTCGTCCTTTGTTGTTTTCCTGCTAAATATGCAACAGGATGGATATTATTTCCTTTCCCTTGCATCAACACTCCTGCTAATCCTTTGCTGCTCGCGTCGGTATGGAGTTCATGTTCCTCAGCAGGATTAAATAATTGCAGTACTGGTTTCTGTGTAAGGCAGCTTTTTAATTTTTCGAATGATTCTTGTTGTTCTTGGCCCCAAATGAAAGGAACGTTTTTCTTGGTTAAGTCAGTGAGTGGCCGTACGATTATAGAATATTCCTTGATGAATTTTCGGAAATAACTTGTGAGGCCGATGAACTGTCGCACTTCGCGTTCGTTGGTTGGAACTTGGAAGTTTTCTACGGCCCTAGTTTTCTCCTTTCCAGGTGTAATAGTATTTTGCGTAACAATGTGTCCCAAAAACTGTATTTCTGTGTTGAAGAAGTAACATTTTTTCAGATTGAGAGTCAAATTAGCTTGTTGCAATAACTGGAGAAACCTTTCTAGCTTTTGCATTCCTTCTTTTATTGTGTTGCTTGGGATAACAACATCGTCCATAAAACAAACCATCAAATCGGGTTTCATTTTCTTCGAAAGATTATTCATCATCTTTTGAAACACGGCTGGCGCGTTCGCAAGTCCAAACGGGACGGTTAGAAATTCGTTCAATCCCCCAGGCGTAATGAAAGCGGTTAGATGAGTATGTTCGGCCTTGATCGGAATCTGGTAGTAACCTGAGGCCAAATCCAATACTATGAAATATCGGTATCCTTGCAGTCCGTGCAGTTGTTCATCTACTGAGGGCATCGGGTACCTCAGTTTCTTGGTTATTCGGTTTAATCCTCTGTAATCCACACACATGCGGTCTTCGCCATTCTTTTTCTTTACCAGGATGACCGGTGATGATTAATTTGATTCGGATTCTTTGATTATACCATTTGACAGCATCTCGTCGATCATATTTTGTAGTTTCTGTCTTAAAGCATACGGAACTTTGTTTGGGCCAAATTCGATCGGAGTATTTTTTTCCAATTCAATTTCCATCTCAGTTAATTTTGTTCGTCCTATCTCCTTCTGGGTCATTGCTATACAATCCCTGTATGTTACTAACAGTTTCAAAAGTTGGTCTGAATTTGCTTCCTTGTTAACGTTTAGATCGTGAATTGTTATTTCTTGTTTCTCGGCCACTTCCTCTATGGTGTTGAAGTCTGTTATTTCATTGGTTAATTTGACTGTTAAAGTAAGGCCTTGTTTATTCATTACACATCTTGGGTGGCATAGTACATCTTTGCCAACTAAAACCGGTTCGATTAAATAGTGATCTTCGACTACTAGCGCTTTTGTTGAAAATGGCGATCCATCTATGACTATTGTACAAATGACACTTGTTTTTGCTTTGCATATGCCACCACCAAATCCATGCAACACAGCATTTTCCGTTACATGATCAGACTTTATGTTGCTAGCAACCGTTTCTGTAATGATCGTTCTCTCACAACCCGAATCGAGCAGAGCTTCATATTCCTTATCTTGAATTTTGACAACTTTACGGTAGCAATCAACGTCCTTTGTTTTCCGGATTGTACTGACCTTGTATTTTTTTACATCTGGTTTATCTTCCCTGGTCTGAGTTCGATTATTATTATTGTTATATTGTTGGTAATTCCTTTTTCGACTCTGTTGGCATTGTCTTGAAAGATGCCCCGGTTGATTGCAATTGTAGCATATTATTTTTCTTTGATTTAGCATTGTATTGCGGGAAGGATAATTCATTGTGTGAGGGATCGACGTCTTCCTTTAAACCTATTAAAGGAAGACGTCGCTTGCTGTCGAAAGTTGGTTCTTATGCTTTCGTACCAATTTACCTTTTCCACCACTTCAACAATGTCTTTTAAATCACTGCCAGACTCGACATCATAGACTGATCGTTTAATCCCGTCAAAATATATTGAATTATTGACTTGTCACTCAAATTAATTTTCTTTCCCAGCAGATTCATTTCGTGGCAATATGCTTCTATCGATTCTTGGGGTTTTCTCGTTCGCTTGATCAACTTCTGGTGTACTTCCACTTCGCTGTTGTGCTGTGGAAAATTGGTCTTCAACCCTGTCGCCAATTCGTTCCAATTTGATGATACTTCTGGAGTCGAATCCCACCAGTGTCGAGCGGGTCCTTCCATTTTCGATACGGCAGCCATTAATAGTGCTCTCTCATCCCAATCATAAATCTTAATAAGGTTCTCCACCCTTCTAACCCATCCTTCAGCTGACAATGAAGACAACTCTGCTGGATTGAAAACTGGGAGTGCATCGGCGATTTCTCTGATACTGCAATTTATTTTAGTTCTTTGTGTATTAGTCGTATTTGTTCTTGTTTCGAGTATTTTAAGTTTTGCAGCAACATCCCTTTCCATCTTCAGCATGTCGCGTTCCTTTACGATTAGGGCCTTTTCTCTTCTTATGATGTCCCATTCCCTAGCTCTAAGCTGCTGATCGTGTTCGGTGCCTGCTTCGGATAAGGTAAGCTCTTCACCTTCATCTTCGGTTGGTTCCCGGGTACCGACTGGTGGCTCGTCTGTTTGATGGGAGTTTGCTTGGGATTGTCCTGAGACCTGATCCCCCTTCTCCCTGTCGAACTCCGTTATACGTTTAATTAACGTTTTCTTTGTGCCCGATATCGGCAGCCGTCTGTTTTTGAGCTCGCTTTGCAGCTGCTTGATGCTCAGTTTTTCCATGTTAACCTAAATTGAAATTTAATAAGGTAAGATTAATTTTCCAATTCACTGACTTTCAATGATACTTTACACAAATATTTATACACTCGAATTTATATTTATTCATTATACTATTTGACCCAATAACACCCTGCCGTTCTGAGATTCCAACGAATCCACCTTCCATAGACCCCTAAAAAAAAACAAAACCCCAAACAACTCACAATTCGGCACAAGAATGGAGCCCCTTTTTTTCAACACAATACATACATCTATAGCCCTGGGACAGACCACAACCTGCGAAGCATTTTTAAGCCTCTTCATTTAAAGTATTCCTATAATAACAAATCTCATAAATCAACAGCCAAATTGGTGTGAATGCATCAAGCTAGTACATTCAGAGATATATAAATAATTTATAAAACAGACCCAATAATGACACACTCTATGACACAGTCGTTTTTTTAATTACTTTTTGTTTTATTTGTTTCAATTTGCTTTTATCTATAGTCAGGTCTTTTCCAAGCACATTTACTATTTTTAAAAATATCTACTTAATTTGTGACATCTATTTATTGTAATATATTTTTTTTGTAACCAAACACTGGAACCTCGAATTTTACATTCTTGTTTCACAACTCGTATACAATCATGATACAGTCATCTCTTTTACATCTTGCATCAATGTTTTCATTATAGTCTTCACAAAATATTTCATGTAGGTATTCAACACACACGCAATATTCGTTGCGTGCCTCCAGACCACGACCCACATTCTTGTAAATACCATCAACCTCTAAATTTTGTTTGAAATCTTCTTTTCTCTTTCCGTCACATAGGTACATTATTTAATCTTCAACGCATATTTCGATCTCTTTCACTCGGAAAACAAATTGCAATGCGCATACAAACGACTGTGTTTACCACAGACGCTCATATACCCATTTTACTCTTTTTGTTTCCATATATGATACATCACATTACAATTGCCATCTCTTTTCAACATCATTCCGCCATTTTCCCATTTTCCATGTTAGCTCTAAAGCGTCTGCTGAAAAAATTGGCGTTATATACAAAGACTCCGGGCGATTCCACAAGAATTCTGGAATCTGGACAGAATCACCTAACCAACATCACACTTGGACTATGTACAACCCGTCCATTTAATTTGGACAAACCTTCCAATTGGCGATATTTGTACAACACTTACTCGGACTCCTCTTTACTTGATTTAATTATTTTATCACTATTTCTCTTTGCACAATATAATATTGTCCTCTGACTTTACTTCTTGGGTATATCCCACTTCTGATTCTAAAACGACCTTTAAAATAAACAGAGTACCAAAGTTTAAATTAGTTTTAACAAGTTTATTAAGTCTCAGTAAATTCATTAGAACCACACTACAAGGAAAGTATATGACTTTTGTCTATGAGATCTCGGATGCGAATGCTCTTCGTCTTCTCTCTGTTTCTTCTTCTTCGTTTTCGATTAGTTCAGTTAGTTGAGTTGGTGGTTAGTGTTGCCACACGTTAAAAATATATAGACATTTTTTGTTTATTTTGTAATATTTTTTCCAAACATAAGGTCCGTTCTTTTACTTTTTGAGCGTGTGTAAAAACTGTCAAAAATCATCCCCACTCCTCGAAATTTTGTGATTCACCCAAAAAGTAAACGAACGCTTCACACCATAAATCTGCCGAATGCACAAAATTATGTCAAACGTCAACAAAATTCAATGTACTTCTTATGGTTTGACAGAACTTACACAAACTGCCACAAGAAATTTTTGTGGCTAAATTCGGCAGATAGGGGAAATATTTTTCTCCTATAAAAGTGACAGATTTTAATTTAAGTGGCAGTAAACGAACGAAAAAGTGGGAGAATATGGCAGTTTTGGGCAGTTTTATGGGGTAAACGAACGGACCTATATATTTTACCGTATTTGTTAATTTCAGAAAGAAAAAACAAAAATTCTTTCCCCACGTTCGTAATATAGCTTCTCAAAGTCAAGAAAAAGAAAAAAAAATTTTGTTATTAAGGCCGTGTGCGAATTCAGTTAAAAATGGGTTAAAACTTGACGTTTGGTTAAATTTTGACACTTCGCATAATTTGACTAGCTGCTGAGCAGGTTAAAAAATGACAGTAGTGGTTAAAAATTCATCCATTTTTATTTTTTAACCACAATTCATCCAATTCGCACACGGCCTAAAACTGAAAAAAAAGTTCAACTTTGACCCCCTCTCAAAACCAAACCGTTGGGAAAATTAAAAAAAAAATTTCGGTTTCAAGAACTTCAAATATTTGTTAATTCAGCGAAACAACAAATTTTGAATTCTGGAACAACGAAAGAAATGAATTTTGGAATGACTTTAGCCTAAACGGGCCACTGTGCGACGGCTCAGAAAGAACGTCACAATAGACGCATACCGCATACGTCTTCGAGCTAGTAGAGAAATTCGTCCACCTAGGCTCCGCTATTAACACGGGCAATAACACCAGCGCCGAGATCAGACGAAGAATAATTCTTGCTAATCGCTGTTTCTTTGGGCTGAAAAAGCAATTCAGTGGAAAAGCCTTCTCTTGAGCAACTAAGGTAAAACTGTACAACACCCTCATCATCCCTGTCCTGCTGTATGGTGCAAAGCATGGACCTTGACAAAATCGGATGAATGTGCCTTAAGCTCTTTCGAGAGGAAAGTTCTTCGGGTCATCTTTGGCCCCGTGTGCATTGATGGGGAATGGAGAAGAAGATACAACATCGAACTTTACGGATTGTACAACGACGTGGACTTAGCCAAAAGGGTAAAGGTCCTGAGACTCAGATGGCTCGGTCATTTAGAGCGCATGGACACCAACGCTCCCGCCCGGAAAGCCTTCGACACTATTCCCGAGGGACGCAGAAGGAGAGGAAGACAGCGACTCAGGTGGTGCACACAAGTGGAAGAGGACTTCAATCAACTTGGAGTGCAAAACTGGAGACAGCTAGCTAGGGACCGAGCTTGCCTGCGGAGACTGTTCAAGTCCACACCGGTCTGTAGAGCCACCTTAAGTAAGTAAAGTAAGTAATATTTGCTCATTTATCATTTTGGCACCTCGCTTAGACAAAAGTGTACATGTGGATTGTGGAGTAAGGTATGGTCGGAAAAACATTATTTTACTCTGCTGGCGAAATCATCGGTTTTACATAGTCGTTACCTTTACCGTACCCGATCGGAGTAAAATTCTCTCCGATTCATATAGTTTCGGAGACTTTTCTACCATCGTATATTTTCGGACCATAGACATCTACGAAAAAATTGACATCTGCGTCGGAATTACAAAATGAGAGCGGTTTCATGCGATGCATTGCGAAGCTATTTACTTTTTTACCCGCTTGTTTCCGAAACAAAAAACTGTCGGTACTTAAAGGTAGCCTTAAACGACAAACACGTTTGCCGAACATGCTCGTTTGCGTTATTCCCTACACGGCAAACACATATAGCACTTTCCATTGGACGAAAAGAAGCGTCCAGAAGCATCCGGAAGTCTTCTGAAACCGTTCCATTGGTAAGAAAATGACACTTCTGACGATTCTGAGAAGAGAATTTTGCTTCTGGATTTGAAGTCAGAATCCACTCAAGAAGCACAAATACATGAATAAATCAAATGTCAAAACAAAATATCAATGACGCATTTTAATTTGTTTTTTGTTTTTAAAATTGTTGAAAGGATTTTGTGTTACTAAGGAATTATTCAATTAAAACGAAAGTGAAAAAGAAATTAAAATAGTGAAAAATAAAATTCATACATTAATAAGTGACAAAATAAAATTCGCAATTCGCACTCACACAAACACAAAACGTCATTATTGAGTAGAAGCAGTTTTGCTTGTTCCATTGGTTTTCAGAATGAATGGTTCCCCGAGTGAAACCAATGGAAAGTGCCAATAATTGGCGAACATCATTTCGTGAAATCCACCTTCGTGGATCACCGATCGTGACAGAACAATATTTTTTACCCATTATGCCATACACCATACTCCTTTAAATGTTTCTTGTTAATCGATGACATTTTGCGCTTCAAGCCAGCCAAAGATATGTATTTAAGGAAAAATCGTAAATCTTTCATGCATGATTGTGGGAGTTCAAATAAATTTCACAGTTTATCATTAACTTGATGTTTCTTGTTAATTAATTAGCTTCCCAAAATTTGTTAATCATTCAAAAAGTTTGTGCCAAAATCATGCACAAGCCAGCCCCAGAACCAGAAATGACTTAAGGGATGAATAATAGTCTTACCAAAAATGTAGTTAGTTCCATTATACTTCTTTCGATGTTTGTAATGATTTCGTGTTATTGATCTGAAAAAGGACAATTTTGGAAAATTACTGCAATCATCGGCAACGTCCAATAACCTCACTTAGTTTTAGAAAGAAGTTTAGAAAGATGGAATGTTTTCGGAACTGGAAAATTCACCCCTAAAAACAAGCTTCTTTAACTTGGTTCTCAAATACGCACCTATTAACGGAAATCTTCCACTCATGCGCTTAACAATTGAAACAAGTTCAAATTCAGTTTGAGCAATGAAAAGAAACCAATTTATTGAAAACACTTTTTACAGATTTTTGCATACGAATTCAACAACGTTTGGAATAAAATTTCATAATTTTTAAAACAAAAATTAAAAGTTTATGTAAATGGTCAAGCAGTGTAAGAACCTAAACTGCAAGACCCGAACATGTTAGACTTTATTCTTAAAAGATCCTTAAATTTTCTCCATGTGTTGGTATTTAGATCGTACTCTTCAAATATAATCGTATTACCAGGAAGGTCTCCAGAAATTACAATTTTATTGTTTAACATCATCGCCTTTATCGTGCCCATGTTGTCCTCTGCAAAATCACCGCTCCATGATTTTTTTTCTAAATCGAAGCGTATAACACCTTTGTCTGAATATCCATCAGCAAAATAAAAATATTTTCCATCGGCGACAAAGCCTACAAAGAGAAAGTGAACCACTGATTGCCCTGGAATTTGTATCTGAGTCCAATTTTGAGTCCGGGAATCATAGAATTGCAAGACTCCTTCCTCTAGATGAATAAGATATAATACTCCTTTACAAGTAGATATATTGTTACATTCACTACGATATGGTGGACATAATTCAATTATTTCACCAGTTGTAGGATTGTACAATTCAATTTCGTTTATAAATACTGCACCATTGGTAAAGCCACCGTAAATACACAATTGTCCATCTAATTCAGAAAGTTGACAAGAATATCGCTTTTTATGCATATGAGATCTGGAAATCCATTTGAGAGTGTACAAGTCAAAACCCTCAATATCATCCCTTACTTGACCGTCCACGCCCCTACCTCCAACTACAAATAATTTGTTATTGATCACAAGTGTCGAGAATGCACGTAAGTTTTCATTGAGAGGTATTTGAATCTTTTTATCCCATGCATCTGCCTTGTGGTCATACATATGAATTGCTATCGCATTTGATTTCTCGATATCCACAAACAATAAGCCTCCAAACCTCGACTTGAAAAACGTATCCTCTTGATCGGTTGTTTCCGGTGATGTGTATTTGCGCCAATCGGTGATGAGCGAATTGTTAGCAGCTTTGAATCCGGTAGAGAGGTATTGAAAACGCATCATTCTCAGCAGATCCCCAATCAAATGTTCTCGACTTGGTTTATCGTAATTGACCCACGCCACAACAGCCTTGAAAACCTCTTCCTCAAAGTCAGTATATGGATTTTTGTAAGACAGCAAGCTCTTAATTTCCTTCTCAGTCAACATTAAAAATTCTTCATCTTTCCACATTTGCTCGAAGTTCATATAAATGACATCCATGGACTTTTCCTTAATTTGTGATAGCCTAAGCTCCGTCGACAGTCGAAACCAGGCCATGTAGTTGCTTGTATTAATGTTTTCTTGAACGAATTCACAACAAACATCAATCAAGTGTTTACGTTTTCGAAAAACTGCAGCACGTAAGATTCCTTCAACAATCTCGTTCAACTCAATTGCACCAGAGTTCAAGAAATCATTTACCAATTTTAGTGTTTGAGGATCGAGTTCTGGACATTGCAATTGGTTTTTCGTTGAGACCTCAAGTTGATTCTGATCGGTTGTTCGAGTTACGGGCGATACATGATATTTCAACCATTTCGATAACAATTCAAAGCTTTCAACACTTTTGCAAACTGACATGTTGTCCGTTATGAACGTCAAGGACAGAAACTGATAGTGAATCATTTTTAAAAGTTCCACAATCAAATGTTCCCGATTTGATTTATCATGATTAATCCATGCAAGAATAGACATGAACACTGCTTCTTCAATATCACTGTGCCGACTCTCGTAAGCAAGCAAACTCTTGATTTCCTTTTCCCCCAGCGTTAGAAACTCGCCTTCCTTCGACAATTCATCAATGTTCAAAAAAATTAACTCCATGGATTTCTCTTTTATATTGCAAAAGCTGAGCTCCCCTGTCCACTGACTCCATACTCGAAAAAACAATAGACAGTTGCTAGGATTAATGTTGCTTTCAATGAACTCACAGCAACATTCAATAAGAACTTTGATCTTAAGAAAAATCGCAGCAGACAAGATTCCTTCGACGGTATCGACATCCAATTCAATTGTTCCTGAATACATAAAATCGACTATCGATTTCAGTATCTGAGGATCGATTTGTGGAAACTCCAAAACGTTTTTCATCAAGACCGTCTGAGCATCTCGGTATGCTTCACGGAAATATTGACTCAAAGCACTGAGGACCATTCGGTGCGCTGAAATTCCTACGTGGTCCTTATCGCCTGGGTTCCCAGCCATGATAACAGTGTCAAAAAATTCATTCTCTCGGTAGAAGATCGAGATTTGTTCGAAGATAACTCTAGCAATGTTATCGGACAGGCAGATTGTCTTAGTTTCAGTGATGGGGGAAATATTTTTCGTCGATGATTCTACTGATTCCATTCTAAACAAAAAAACTAAATGAGAAGAAATAAGCAATGGCCAGAAATGTATGGAACTTACATAAATATTACTCGAACGTTTTCTTTCAATTCGTAACAAAACTGTGTTTCTGTATCTGTATGCACTGCACTTTTTGAATATTTGTTCTCTTTTAATTCTCTGGATTTGATGTTTCCAAATAAAATAAACTGCAAGCACAAGCACACCACAATTGAATTGAGTAAAACAAAAAGAGAATGAACAACACTTATTTCCTGGTATAGAATTTTTGAACAAGCATCAAGGGATCAAGATTCAAAATCAAGGCAAGCAATGAAAAATTGAACCTGGTATTCCCCGTTATCAAATCTGGGGTGCTTTCATAAATGCATGGTTGCTTTGCTTACATGCGATCATTTGCAATCATATTAACGTCAGACAAAAATACTTGCGCATGTGTTTTACACTGCATTTATGATACTATATACCTGTCTCTTTTATTCAGAACGAAATTCAGTGTGCATGTGATTTTTTGTAGTTGCACATTTGCGCTGCAAATATTTGCGTTTTGCTTTTATGAACATCTGACTTTTATCATTTGCATTTATGAACAACATGCATGCGTCAGACTTTCGCAACCATGCATTTATGAAAGCACCCCTGATGTATTTTGAAGAGAGGAAGAGGAGTAGTTCGATCAGAGATAAAAAGAGATAGGAAACCAAGCTGTCAAAAGAAATTTACCTGCAAGCAGGTCAGGGTTGTAAAATTATTGGTGTTTTCACTAATACTTTCCCAACATTTCGCTGGACCTCACCCATTGACTTATGGGATTTTACATTCAACCACCACGAATCGCTACTAAAATTCGATACTTTTTGGGTTCAATGTAATTTGTAAAGTCAAAAGTAGCAATCTCTTTTTTGAATGTGTGTGTGAAAGCAATCTAAGCAAATTAATGATTAATTTATTCTTCAATTTAAAATGTGTACGACCTTTAATTTAAACACAATTCGTTAATTTACGTTCGGCAAAATAATTTTTTCAACAAATCTTGCAACAAACACCAAACGTTTTGAATATTAACAAATATCAAACTGTCCGAAATGTCAAACTCGTAGTATGTGTGAAAGTTCGTGTATGTGTAAATCTGTCTCCAAAAAGAGATTTCAGAGAAATCAATTCGTCCAGTAAAAAATTCAATACTTTTCCCAATGTAATTCATTTAAGGGGAAAAAAATTGCCGCAGATCCGTGAAGAATCAATTTCTTGGCTCAATGTAAAATCCCATTAATATACATGGACTGCCAGCTTTGTGTGTGGGTGTGGAACAATCTTTGAATAAAGAAGTAGAGGAAGCGATCTTATGAAAGTGAAGTGAAGCATTTTACAAAGTAGGTAGTGCGAGTTTCACAAACACAAAGGCATTACAACAGGGCTGGTCTGCAGTTGCATGGTTAATCTCAGGGGCGCTAATCAATATTTGATTGAATCAAGATTATATTGATTGTGCTTAAATTTTTTTTTCAATTTCAATTCTTTTTTAGGATGCATGGTGCACTGATCAGTTAAAATGATATTTGCCTACGAACTAAGAAGCAGGTTAGCTTGAAGAGTATGCGTGTTATGCTGTTTTTCTTCCAACCAAGAAGAATTGCTTCTAAAATTCAATGGCGCAAAACTATAGTCCGCTAATGAACAACTTTAAGGGAATTTAGTGTGATACTAGCTTAAAATGACGTTTGAAACGTCATTTTAAGCTAGTTTCACACTAAACTTGTTCATTAGCGGACTATAATTTTGCGCCAATGTTTTTTGGCGTGTAAGAAATGTGCAAAAACGAATCAATCCCTTTTTTGAATGTCTGTGTTGTCTGGTCAGCTGTTGTGTACATGATAATAACAACATGAAAATAACAACAATAGAAAACTCTCAGAAATGTCAAACTCGTATTAGACGTGTTAAATCCGTGTACAAGTATGTGTAAATCCGTCTCCAAAAAGAGATTTGAGAGAAATCAATCCTTCGAGGAAAAAAATCAATTTATCTGTGAAAGAAATGCGTTTAAGGGAAAAAAATTGCCACTTTTACGTCACGGATCCATTCTTGGGTTGTAAGAAAAGCCACATTATTGTTATAATAGCTGTGTTTTATTATCACAATGATCCAGATCAGATCATTGATTTATATATGAAACAACAAAAAAACGAAATCCTACTTTTTACTTGGATCAATTTTTGTGATCCAAAAATTAGTTCTTCTTCCGCACACAAGTTGAAATGTTGGCTTATATTTTCAATAAAAACTGTGCTGCAACTTTCACACATTTATTATCCGGGAATGAGATATTTTTCAATTACATAGCAAAAGCTTTTTTCACTTAAAAAACAACAGAATAATCGTTCAACAAAATGATCGTAGGGCAACTCCGATGTAATTGACAGAATGAATAAATTTCAAACAATTGCTAAACGTGACGTAATAAGTAAATTGATGATCCGAGTTGTTTTATTTTCCTCATCTGATCCGGATCAGATCATTATGATAATAAAACGCAGCTAATGATACAAATGCCTACATAATAAAGGGCAAGTTAGCTGCAAGGGTATGTGTGTATGAAAAAAATAACTTTTGAGGTACATATTTGGATGGTAAAACGTAGGAAGGTTTCCAATCTTGTTATAACTGCTGAACAGAGTGCAGTGGCCAGTTGCTCGGCGGCTAATCACACAGCTGTCAAAAATGTGAAATTTGTATGGCTGGCAGTCGCCTATTTGTAACACAATGCGTCGTTCGTCGCCCCAAAAGTTGAACATTTTTCAACTTATGTCGTTTTCAATTGGCAATCTGGAAGTGAAAAAAAGCATTCTGAATGCGTTCAATTGAGCAAAAGTGACAGTTCTGATTCTGAAAAGAAGAGAATTTCCCTTCTCGTTTTAAAAACAGAATCAGAAGCAAAATCACTCACACATTCATAAATGTTTGCAGAACAAAAACAAAATGACATTTGGCGCGAATGCACACATGTCATACTCAACCAACTCATTCCCACCAAACTTCAGATTCTTCGGAATAAAAAAAAACTGTTCAATTGGGATTCCGAATCGAAGAACAATTCCGGATTGCCAATTGAAAATTCCATTAGTCACACGACGAGTTTGACATTTTTTTTTTTTTTTGAAGTTTTCATGGAATCAGAAGAACCGAATTATTATGAAATATGTATTATAGAATGAATAAAAAAATTAAGAAAAAAATGTTTGATAACGTTTTGTTTTGTTTATTTTATATTTTTATTATTTGGGCCGTGTGCGAATTGGATGAATTGTGGTTAAAAAATAAAAATGGATGAATTTTTAACCACTACTGTCATATTTTAACCTGCTCAGCAGCTAGTCAAATAATGCGAAGTGTCAAAATTTAACCAAACGTCAAGTTTTAACCACTTTTTAACTCAATTCGCACACGGCCTTGATAACCCGTCCAGCGTTGCCGATTTAATTTTTGAAATCGGGCCATTCTTGAAAAAAAAATCGGGCCATTTGTTGGAAATTAAGATTGAATGTGGCAGCACTGCTACAGTTTGTAATCTCTCAACCTTTATATTTGACACAATAAATTCACTTATTTTCATAGAACGACTTCGTTTTTACTAAAGCTCTGGAATTTTCTTTTTAATAAAATAAATTTCAACACCATTTTTTCAGGGCCATAATGCACTACTGCATATTTTAAAATTATTTTGAATGCCACCTATCCCAGTTTTGAGCCAGTGAGAAGTGGGATGCTGCAGAAATGCAGACTTATATACAATAGGATCCAATTCCACCTTACGACATCTCTTTTAGATCTCAATTTCACTTTGACTGAGGCAAAATCTCAGACCTCACTCCTCATTGAAAAATGCTTCAGTTACCCCACAACTTGTTGTTATTCTTTCATATAGGTACATCAGTAGCGTCAAATCGACTTAAGTGAGAAATCAAAACTTAAATCTTTCATCTTTCGGAGATCCAACAAAAAAATATCAGTTCTCAGCTGAAAAACTGTTTAACTCGCCATCCTCACTGAAGAATTGAAATCTTAGCGCATATGAACAGGTGTTATGTTTTTGGTTCTAACACTTTTTTGAGGGCAATTTTAAATTGTTTGGGGCCACAGAGAAATTTTAACACTTCAGCAACGCTGAGCCCGTCGCGCGTCTATTGTTTTCACAACATTTCTCAGCGATTTGGAAGGCGAATTTTTGACAGCTGTCAGATTAGTCGCCGGGCGACTGATGACTGCATTAATTGAATAAGAAGTACAGGAAGCGGTGTAAGCTACACGTACAGTGTTCGTGAGTGAAGCAACAAAAATGTCTGATGATGTAAAATAGGGGGAACTCATCTGTCAAACTGGGCATGTGCTGTCATTTTGCTGAGCTGTAATTGGTCAAATGTTGTTTTGTATTTTCTTCTGTCAAAAAAACAAAAACTCGAGTTCAGGGGCGCATTTATTTTGTTGGTGATCGTTAGGCGCTACACAATTTCTTGTGCTTGATCAGTTTGTTCATAGAATGCGCTCTGTTGGAAATTAAGATTGAATGTGGCAGCACTGCTACAGTTTGTAATCTCTCAACCTTTATATTTGACACAATAAATTCACTTATTTTCATAGAACGACTTCGTTTTTACTAAAGCTCTGGAATTTTCTTTTTAATAAAATAAATTTCAACAGGTTATGGGCACCAGGCCACGTAAAAGTAATTCAAGCTTTCTGTTAAAGTAAAAATCTTTGAAATCCGTAAAGTGAATAGTTTGGTTTGAGCACAGTTTAATTTTTTTTTTTGTTCAACTAATTTCGTCAATGATGGCCGGCATTCTCAGCACCATAGAAAAATTAAAAGGGCGGGAAAACTACGACGACTGGCAATTCGCTGTCCAGAATTATTTGGAACACCAGGAGTTATGGAATTGTGTTCTCGGAGTTGAGACAGACGCACTGAAAATTTCCAAAGCAAAATCCACAATTATTTTGCTCATCGAAGCAGTTAATTACGTTCACGTCAAGGACGCCAAAACTGCGAAGGAAGTTTGGGATCGATTGAGAGTAGCTTTCGACGATAGTGGGTTGACGAGAAGAGTAGGTTTGTTGCGATGCCTCATAACTACCAATTTGCAAAACAGTGGTGGTGTAGAGAGTTATGTTACCAAAATTATCTCAACCGCACATAAGCTCAATTCTATTGGGATGCCAGTCTCAGACGAGTGGGTTGGCACGTTGCTACTTGCTGGCTTACCAGAAGAGTATAAGCCCATGATTATGGGAATTGAAAGTTCTGGGGTGAAGATTTCGGCGGACTCGATTAAAACGAAACTGTTGCAAGACGTCAAAGATGATTGCATTTCGAATGAGCAGTCTGGCTCAGCTTTTTATGGTGAAAACAAGAATTTTAAGAAACGTTTTAATAAACCTGCAAAGAAGAATGGTCCTAGATGTTTTGTGTGCAATCAATATGGCCATATAGCAAAGAACTGTTCACAGAAGCAAAAAACAGGAACAGATGCTAGCCGTTCTAATGTTCTTTATACAAGTTTTGCTGCACAACAAATTGGTGGTGAAGAATGGGTTGTCGACTCTGGCGCTTCTTCACATATGACGTTCAAACATGATTGGCTTGAGAATTCTACGGTTGTTTGCGATGACGTTATAGTTGCAGATAATAATAAATTGAAGGCAACGGCAAGAGGAGATGTGTCATTGAAGGTTTCATGTGGTGATGTCATAGCAAAAGATGTTTTGTTTGTCCCAAGCTTATGCGTGAATTTGTTGTCGGTGGTGCAGATGGTAAAAAATGGTAATCGTGTTGTGTTCGGCTCAGATGGTTGTTCTATTTTCAATAAAAACAACAAGCTGATTGCGACTGCAAGTTTGCACAACAATACTTTCAAATTGGACAGGCCTTCTCAAATAGTGAACATTGCGAAACTAAGTTCTGATTTGTGGCACCGACGTCTCGGCCACATCAATTATCAAACATTGAATAAGATGTCCAACGATGGTTTGGTGGATGGAATTTGTAGTGATGCAAGCGATAGATCTGATGGATGTGAAGTATGTCTCAAAGGCAAACAATTTCGGCAACCGTTTAAATTGTCCGAATCCACAACAAGTAGGCCACTTGAGTTGGTACACTCAGATGTATGCGGGCCTATGGAGCATACATCGATAGGAGGTTCACGATACTTTCTATTGTTTCTGGATGATTTCTCAGGAAAGATTTTTGTCTACTTTATCCATTCGAAGAGTCAGGTAATAGATAAGTTCGTCCAATTCAAAAATTTTGTTGAAAATCAAACATCATACAAAATTCAGAAATTCCGCTCGGATAATGGTACAGAATTTTGTAATCACAAATTCGCAAATGTACTACGTAGCAGTGGCATCAAGCATGAGACAACAAATGCATATACGCCGCAACAGAATGGCAAAGCGGAGCGAATGAACCGCACAATAGTCGAGAAAGCAAGATGCTTACTTATAGATGCGTGCATGCATAAGCGTTTTTGGGCAGAGGCTGTGTCGACAGCTGCATACTTAATTAATCGTACAGTGACAAGAACATCCGAATTATCAAAGTCCCCAGAAGAGATTTGGTCAGGAAGAAGAACAAACGTTGAACATCTAAGAGTTTTTGGATCGACAGCAATGGTTTACGTACCGAAACAAAAACGACAGAAATGGGACTCCAAATCTTCAAAGTGTGTTATGGTTGGGTATAGTGAAGAAAAGAAAGGATACCGTTTATATCATCCTGAATCCAAGAAGATAATCTTCAGTCGAGATGTGAGTTTCTTCGAAGACGTAATGTACTTTCAGGATTCAGTGGGAGATACCATAAGAAATAATGTCTTGATAGAACTTGATAACAAGATAGATGTCAGCAACGAAACAGAGGAATGGGAAGACGCAGAGGATCAGAATGGCACATATATTGAAGAGATTTTGCTAGATGCAAATGAGACTGATTGCCTTGCCAGCAGCGAAAATGATGGAAATTTCAACGTAGACTCTCCTTCAACTTCTGACTTGGTTCAAGACAATTCACCGAGAACATCAAAAAGGCAGCCTAGACGACCAGCAAATTTCGACGATTACATATGTTATCAAAGAACTTCGATCTGTATTGTGACAACCAGAGTGCCGTATTTCTGTCATCAACATCAGGATTTCGCGCTAGAACGAAGCATATCGACGTAAAACACCATTTTGTTCGAGATATCATCAAAGAAGGCGAAGTCTGCTTACGTCACATTGGAACAAACGAAATGATAGCAGACTCACTCACAAAAGCGTTGCCATCAGTCAAGTTCAACATATTCACATTTTCGATGGGAATTCAATCTAGTGGGAGTGTTGGAAATTAAGATTGAATGTGGCAGCACTGCTACAGTTTGTAATCTCTCAACCTTTATATTTGACACAATAAATTCACTTATTTTCATAGAACGACTTCGTTTTTACTAAAGCTCTGGAATTTTCTTTTTAATAAAATAAATTTCAACACGCTCTCTAAAACGACCTGAAGAAGAACAATAAATATGACGAATTAAAGATGAAAAATGAAGAAAATGTAACGAAAAAAATAAATAAAATAAAACTCGTGCATGTACACCTTGAACGTTAAAACACCATGTATTCCAAAAAAAGAATTGAAATTGAAAAATAAAATTGATGCACAATCGATATAATCTTGATTCAATCATACTTCGCTTGGCACCCCTGAGATTAACCATTCAACTGCAGACCAGCCCTGTTGTAATGCGTTTGTGTTTGTGAAACTCACACTACTTAAAAAAAATGCTTCACTTCTTTTTCATAAGACCCCTTCCTGTACTTCTTATTCAATGACTGCATTCTGTTCAGCTCTTTAATGCGAATGTCTCATCCTCTTATAAATAAAATAGGCCAGTTCCACCTAACAACATCTCACTGAGATCTCAGAGATTTTTTAAGTGAAACAAAAAATAAATCTCAGCTGAGAATTGAGATTTTTTCTTAAAATTTCTGAGATGAAAATATTGTAATGTGTATACAGGTGCAGGGAACTAACTTCACTGGGAATTAACTTCACATGGGAATTAACTTCACCTCAAGTGGGAAATATCTTCACTTTTTTCTGGTGAAGTTATATCCCAACTATGATGGGATATTACTTCACTTTTCTGTGGGTAATAACTTCACTTTGATGTGAAGCTATTTCCCACAGAAGGTGGGAATTAATTTCACTTATCTTTATAAGAGTTACACATTATTATCATGTTGTGTGGCATCAAAATCAATGACAAATTTATTTCCAGTAGTGGGGTGAAAGAAAATTTCGTGGGGTCCCCAATGTTTTTCTGTTTTAATGTTTGCATTGAAAAATTTGCTTAGCATTGGAAGTTGGTCATGATTTTTTAAGAATCTATATAAATAAATAGCTTTTTTCTGTACGTTTACCAATTAGCTAAACCGGTTGACCGATTTTCTAGATTTTTTTTTTTAACTATAGAAGAATAATGTAGATTTAGGATAAACAAAAGTATACTCTTCAAATCACAAATGGTGCAAATGTAAAAAAATGATTAATTTCCTACTACAACAAAATATGAATTAAGCTGGGGCCTGATTACGGCATTCGCGGCGGATCGTTTTCAATTCGACCTTTCAAATTCGACTCGCTTCGTATTTCCTTATTAGCGAATTCGCAGCAGATCGGAAATATTTCTTCCAATATTCCTGTGATTTCACACTTTTGGTTTGACTATTTCTTCCAATATTCCACTGATTTGAATAAACACTCTTACGCCTGTGAATCCGCCAAAAAAAGCTGTCGGATTTCAACTCGCCAGCAAACACTATGGCATTTCAAATTCGCCTTCGTATTCGTTAATTGGTCGAATTCAAAACGAAGAAGGCGAAAGCGAAAGCAATAATTAAAAAATGTCAAACTCGCTAGCAAAACGATCCGCCGCGAATCCCATAATCAGGCCCCTGATGAATAATTCAAATATAAATTACCTATGTTGTTTGAAATGATGTCAAATATTTTCTTAAACTATCATCGTACCAAAAAACATGCTAGTGCAAATTGTGCAAGAAAAATTAATTCATACTGTAGCGCTGCAAAGCGAGCGAAGCGAGCCGAAATTTTTTTTGCCAAACAGAGAAACAATTTGGGGTGTGAAAATAAAAAAATTCGCGCGAATTTTTTTATTTTCACACCCCAAATTGTTTCTCTGTTTGGCAAAAAAAAATTCGACTCGCTTTGTACATTGTATTTCCCGAAGTAGACCTCAAAGGATATTAGTTCCATTATACGCGGGCAATCCGGAGCAAGATTCACGATACTATACCAAAGCGGAGGACCAATCCCAGTCCCCATATAAAGCTCCTTGTTTACCTTACCATTATTTAGTCCAAATAATATACAAAAAGCGCTCGGTTTATTAAAAGCTGAAGCTCAAATTATGGACTTAAGGCCTTTGTCTGCTCTGGCTACTTATTAAAAGAAACATGACATTTTCGAATTCGTATGTTCATAACTTTTTTTTTCATTGGGCTGATTTTTCTCTTAAAATCAATGAACAACGGGTGGGAAATAACTTCACACAAATTTCTGATGAAGTAATTTCCCACCATAGTTGGGATATAACTTCACCAAAAAAAAGTGAAGATAGTTCCCACTTGAGGTGAAGTTAATTCCCATGTGAAGTTAATTCCCAGTGAAGTTAGTTCCCTGAGAATTATGTTCCATCAAATGATTTTGCCTCAGTCAAAGTGACATTGAGATCTCTGTGTGTTGTTAGGTGGAATTGGGCTAATGTGAATGGTTTTCAGTCGCCAGTACAGTTTGTGATTCTACATTGTACCTGCATATCAATTGAAAAACTACTAATTTTTGTTAAATACGGCCAGGCCATGCCTTAGATTACTCAAGTCCAATGGAATCAAAGAAAGCGAAGTTTAATTCCTTCGCTTTCTAGATTCTTAGAAATGTGGAAACTCGAAACGATGAGAATCATGGAGAACGAAGCAAAACAATTCTTCGTTCAATTTTCTCTATTTTTTAACGCTTTTCTCCGAAAATACGAAAAATGCGTCCTTTTTCATAAATTTTCAAAAACGTAATTGCTAATTCTGTTATTTTCTCAAAGTTGTGCAGGCCAGTTGCAAGTTGCTCCACAAAATATTCCTTCATTTTATCAGTATCTTAGAAATTTTAAGACATAAAACATTGGTCAATCGATGTATAATTAATCTAGTTGCTTACTTAAGGTGACGCTACAGTCCAGGGTGGACTTGGACCTCAACCAACAAACCTCTCCAGCCAGCTCGATCACTAGCTACCTGTATCCATTTACTCACGCCGAGTTGGTTGAGGTCATCTTCAAACTTGCGCGCGCCACCTTAGTCTTGGTCTTCCTCTACTGCGTCGTCGCTCTGGGGTGGATTCGAAGACTTTACGGGCCGGAGTGTTGGTGTCCATCCTCTCCAAGTGGCCAAGCAATCTGAGTCTTTGGACCTTAACTCTTTTAGCAACGTCAGTGTCGCTGTACAACCCATACAGTTCTCGGTTAAATCTTCTCCTCCATTCACCGTTTATGCATACAGGACCTAGAGTGTTCTCAATAGATTTGACAGGGTCCATGCTTCTGCACCATATAGCAGGACGGTGATGTTGAGGGTCTTATAGAGCGTCACCTTAGTTGTTCGCGAAAGGGCTTTACTACTCAATTGAGATGTGGGAAACGCGTACTTGCTACTATCATGTTTCGCCCCGCTGCAAAATCAATAAGCCTGAATCCGTTATTGGAGGTTTTTTCGTGAAGGCTGCGTTTTCCGACTGTTCCATCAAAGATGTCCTCTCGTCCTAGTTTGGCGTTAAAATTTCCTAAGACGATTTTAACGTCGAAGCTAGGGCATTGCTCGTATGTCTTGTTGAGGAGCTCGTAGAACTTGTCTTTGGTGTCGTCATCTTTCTCTTCTGTGGGGGCGTGAAGTGTGAACGCATATTAGGCTTATGATGCCGAATTTAGCCTTTATGCGGATTGTCGTAAGGCGCTCGTTGACAGCTCTGAAGTACCTACTGCTAAGCCTGCCTCCAACGTTTTAGTGTTTGAAGTTTTAGTGGTTTATTTATCTACGCTTAGTGCAATTAGTGCTTAAAAAAATAATAAATACATAAAAAAGTTCTTATAATATTCATATATACATAAGTTAATTAAAACAAAAAATAAATTAATAAATTAATTAAATTAAATCAATTTTAGTGTGGGCAAAACCCCCATTTATTCCGCTTAATTCAAACTACGAGTGTATCTAAAGAACTAACTTAAAATCTTAACTTATAAGTTATAACTATGAGTGGGGATGGGTTAAAAGGTGTTTGAGGTTATGGGTAAAAAAACATAAATAGAGTGGCGAGACAGCTCTTCAAGAGCCAAGGCCTAAGTGTCTTACTCTCATCAACGATTCTCTGGTTGCGTGTGAAGAATTGAGGGGACCTACAATTTAACGCCGATTCCGAACGTCAAAGTTGAGAAGCACTTTTTCATGACAGATTGATGCTCTTGAAAGTTTTGTCAGTTCTTCGCAACAGGCAGTACCAGTGAAAGATGAAATAAAAACTTTATGGGCACGAGTAGGACTCGAACTCACGACGTTCTGCTAGCAGCCAACGCACCTAACCACTTGTTACCTGAGGTTATGGGTGCTTATATTAAAATTGACCGAACGAAGCATGCGTGTTAGCGGTTCGTTGAGGCCGTAGGTGTTGTGTGTCGGTAAATAGAAGAGTCGAGGGTTTCTCAGGTTACGGGGAATTGTTTTAATGAGTTTACGTGAAAGGTCATTGTCTGACATTTGCGTATGTTGCGTTCTAAGCAATTTTTGGTACACCAGGTTGAGAAAATGTCGAGATCTTTATCTTCACGTGGTGCAATGATTCTGAATAATTTCGTATCGTCAGCGTAAACAGATATTTGACAATATTTAATGACCATTTTAATGTCGTTAATTGTAAGGATAAAGAGGACAGGGCCTAAATGACTACCTTGGGGTACACCAGAAGTGGCTACAATAGGTTTGGAACGAGCGGATCTAAACCGGGCGTAATATTCACGCTTCTCAAGGTTTGGAGGGGGGCACATTTGCAAGAAGTTTAGAAAGATGGTATACGTGTTTGGAACTGGAGAATTCACCCCTAAAAACAAGCTTCCTTAAATTGGTTCTCAAACGCGCACTTATTATCGGAAATTTTTAACTCATGCCGCTTAACAATTGAAAAAAGTTCAAATTCGGTTTGAGCAATGAAAAGAAACCAATTTATTGAAAACACTCTACAGATTTTGCATACGAATTCAACAACGTTTGGAATAAAATTTATTGATTTTAAAAACAAAAATTAAAAGTTTAAGTAAATGGTCAAGCAGTGTAAGAACCTATACTGCAAGACCAGAACATGTCAGATTCTATTCTTAAAAGATTCTTCAATTTTCTCCATGTGTTGGTATTTAGATCGTACTCTTCAAATAGAATCGTATTATCAATAGGGTTTATAGAAATTACAATTTTATTGTTTAACATCATCGCTTTTATCGTACTAGCCATGTTGTCTCCTGCAAAATCACCGCTCCATGATTTTTTTTCTAAATCGTAGCGTTTCACACCTTTGTCCGAATATCCACCAGGGAAATAAAGATATTTTTCATCGGCGACAAAGCCCACAGATCCAATTGATTGTCCTGGAATTTGTATCTGAGTCCAATTTTGAGTGCGGGAATCATAGAATTGCAAGACTCCTTGCTTTAGATCAATAAGATATAATACTCCTTTACAAGTAGATATATTGTTACATGCACTACGGTATGGTGCACATAATTCAATTATTTCACCAGTTGTAGGATTGTACAATTCAATTTCGTTTACAGATTCTGAATGAGAGTCATAGCCACCGTAAATACACAATTGTCCATCTAATTCAGACAGTTGCCAAGAAAGTCGCTCTTTATGCATATGAGATCTGGAAATCCATTTGAGAGTGTACAAGTCGAAACACTCAATTTCATCCCTTAAGTGATCGTCCTCGTCAAAACCTCCAACTACAAATAATTTATTATTGATCACAAGTGTCGAATAGTCATACATGATTTCTTTGAGAAGTTTTTGAATCTTTTTATGCCATGCATCTGTCTTGCCGTCATACATATGAATTGCTATCGTATTTGATTCCTCGATATCGACAAATAATAAACCTCCAAACCTTGACTTGAAAAACGTATCCTCTTGATCGGTTGTTTCCGGTGATGTAAATTTGCGCCAATCGGTGATGAGCAAATTGTTAGCAGCTTTGAATTCGGTAGAGAGGTATTGATAACGAATCATTTTCAACAGATCCCCAGTCAAATGTTCCCGATTTAGTTTATCATAATTGACCCACGCAACAACAGCCTTGAAAACTTCTTCCTCAAAGTCAGTATATGGATTTTCGTAAGATAGCAAGCTCTTAATTTCCTTCTCAGTCAACATTAAAAATTCTTTATCCTTCCACATTTGCTCGAAGTTCATGTAAATGACATCCATGGACTTTTGTTTAATTTGCGATAGACTAAGCTCTGTCGACACTCGAAACCAGGACATGTAGTTGCTCGTATTAATGTTTTCTTGAACGAATTCACAGCAAACTTCTGTCAAGTGTTTAAGATTTCGAAAAACTGCAGCACGTAAGATTCCTTCAACGATCTCGATGTTCAACTCATTTAAAAAATTTAGAGTTTGAAGATCCAATTCTGGGCATTGCAATTGGTTTTTCGTTGAGACCTCGAGATGTTTCTGATCGGCTGTTCGAGTTTCTAGCGTCACATGATATTTCAACCAACCCGAAAAAAGTTCAAAGCTTTCGACACTTTTGCAAACTGACATGTTGTCCGTAATGAACTTTATGGACAGAAATTGATAGTGAATCTTTTGTAATAGTTCCACAATCAAGTGTTCCCAATTTTGTTTATCATGATTAATCCATGCAAGAGTAGACATGAACACTGCTTCTTCAATATCACTGTGCCGACTCTCGTAAGAAAGCAAGTCTTTGATTTCCCTTTCGGTCAGCATAAGAAACTCGTCTTTCTTCGAAATTTCATCAAAGTTCAAATAAATGAACTCCATACACTTTTCTTTTAAGCCGCTCAAGCTTCGCTCCTCTGGCCATGGACCCGATACTCGAAAAAACAATATACAGTTGCTAGGATTAATGTTGCTTTCAATGAACTCACAGCAACATTCAATTAGTATTTTGATCTGAAGAAAAATCGCAGCAGACAAGATTCCTTCGACGGTATCGACATCCAATTCAATTGTTCCTGAATACATAAAATCGACTATCGATTTCAGTATTTGAGGATCGATTTGTGGAAACTCCAAAACGTTTTTCGTTAAGGTCGTCTGAGCATCTCGGTATGCTTCACGGAAATATTGACTCAATGCACTAAGGACCATTCGGTGCGCTGAAATACTTACGTGGTCCTTATCGCCCTTGTTCCCAGCCATGATGACGGTGTCAAAGAATTCATATTCGCGATAGAAGACCGAGGTTTGTTCGAAGACAACTCTAGCAATGTTATCGGACAGGCAGATAGTCTTAGTTTCAGTTTTTGGGGAAATATTTTTCATCGATAGTCAAAGCATGAAAATTCTTAGCTCCGATATATGTATCTGAGCTAAAAAAGAAACACAGATTTTTTTTTTGACAGCGCTGTAATCTGATCTGATCTGCTCAGAGGTAAAAAAGAAAAACGCCAATTGATTGTGCTTCAATTTTTTTTTTCAATTTCAATTCTTTTTTAGGATGCATGGTGTTTGAATGCTCAAGGTGCACACGCACGACTTTTATTGTTCTATTTTTTTGTAATTCTTCAGAACTTTTTCTTCATTTTTCATTCATAATTCATCACATTTATTGCGCCTTTTTGGTCGTTTTTGAAAGCGCATTCTATGAAAAACTTGATCAAATGTTAAAAAGAGCAAGAAATTGCGCCTTACGATCACCAACAAAAATAAATGCGCGTCTGAATTCAGTTTTTTTTAGTTTTTTTGACAGATGTAACTAGAAATGAAGAACAAATATATTCTATGGACTATCTGATAATGTCAATTTTTCCTCCTGTAGTGTCAAACTTTCTCCTGTGCTGTCATTTTGCCGAGCTGTAAAAAAGTGCCTTTGAAATTTTCGTTGTTAAATTTATGAAAAACATCCGTAAAACAAAATCAGATAGTGAATTTTTAATTAATTTAGATAAAATATTTACCATTCTAAATAAAATCACCATAGGAGATACTGAAATCCTGTGTGACACTGACATTGTGTAGAAACGATTCTACTACGGAAGTGTGTAGTACTGTGTGAGGGTTGAAAGTCAGTCTAGGTGTAGGTATGCGTGAAATTTTAAATAATTTGTTAACGCTTTCTTACAATTTTAACTTTGGAAAAATATAGAATAGCCGTTTCACTACACAGTTGCCAGCACAGTAATCAAGTGCGAATTAAACGCTCCAACTCACTTTATCGCAAAATCCACCTGAGGGTTGTGTCTCAAATTAAAAAAAAAAAAAAAAATAGCAAATACTTCAACCTAAGAGAGTTCGAATTTAGATATACAAAGGAGAGTTCATAACTCATATCCATTGTATTTTCTATCTAGCTAGTACCCGCGACCTGGCAATCGATTTACAAAAGTTTGGTATTGGGAAAAAATAGCACAGCGCTATGACTCAAGATGGCACTACAATCGAATGCCATCTCGCAAGTACAAGCTAAATAGAAATACAATGCTCATATCATTAGGTTTGTTTGATGTGCGTCTGGGTCGCTCTGATTTCGCACTGAGCTGTTCGATGTCGCTCATTTTTCGCCCCGGTGCAATTCCACCGTGTTCGATGTGTATTCAGTGCTCGCACTTGGAGCGCTCTGAAACGCCCTAAGTTTTTTTCGGGGTGAGAATTTCGGAGCTGTTCGAATCAGCTGTTGCTATGCAACAAAGGAAAAAAAAACAGATCGATGTGAAACCAAACCCAGAGAAATTTTTCAGTTTTTTGACAGCTCCATTCAGGGTAGTGCCCGGAGCGCCCCGGGGCTGGTTACATCGAACAAACCTATTAGATCCGCGTAGCAAAATAGTTCTTCCTAATGCCATTAGCGCTGTGTTCATTTCAATAATTGGAAGTTCTATCACCGACGCAACTGCCATTTTTTTACTGGCCTTTTTATCGACAGCAATCCAAATTGTTTTTGTTTGCCAAGGCAAATTTTGCTGTGCTTGCTACTGAGTAGTGAACAAAAATGGCTAATGCTTCATGCATTGGATCTTAGCCTGTGATACTGCAGCCTTCCATGGAGAACGGTCCCCCGCATGCACTCTCCTTGTCTTTGTCACTTTGTCCTCATTCACTTCAACACCAATAGATAAGTTTCGTTTATTCTTCAATCGCTGTGAAGGCCTCAAGCACAGCTCTCTTGGATCGACAGATGATGTCTTTTTCGTGCGCAAAGCTTAGGAGCTGGGTGGATTTTTTGAAGATAGTGTTTTCTCTTCTCACACCTGCCTTGCGCACTATCTGCTCAAGGACTTGTTGAAGAAATCACATGACAGCGTATCTTCTTGTCTAAACGGATGAGCTGTTACCCATTTGCACACTGCACTGCGTATTGTTAAGCGTGGCATGCGTCACGTCACAGTGGGATCCCGAATTCAGGCATCACCATCATAAGCTCTTGGCGGTGGATGCTATCATAAGCAGCTCTGAAGTCGATGAAAAGAAGGTGGGTTTCGACGAGGCCTAGGCCTCAGTGTGGCCGAAAACTACACTAGTACGTGTCAATTATTGTGTTGCAGAACGGTTAAAGACGCTCACACAGTACTTTGGATAGGATTTTGTATGCAACATTAAGCAGGGATATGCCTCTGTAGTTTTGCATGACATAGGGTCGCCTTTTTTGTAGATGGGGCATATGGAGCTTATCTACCATTCTTTCTCCCACATGTTGTTGATGGCCTGGTGCATGCGGTTCGTCAAAAAACCTCCTCCATATTTAAAGAGCTTCGCAGGTATGCCATCTGATCCGGCGGACTTTTTATTTTTTAGCTTTTGCATTACTCTTTCTACCTCTTCTGTGCTGGAGGCTGCGACTGGGTCTTCATTGACTGGTCTTGCTTCACTTTCATCATTGGCTTACTCGAAATTATGCGCATTCAGCAGCTGTTGGAAGTGCTTCTTGAAAACATCTATAATTCCCTGTGCTTAGGTTACTGGGTTTCCTTCACTCTTTCGAAGAGCCTGTGCCCCGGGTCTTTTTCTCATTTCTCCTTTTTGTTCTGTACTCTTCTCTTGCTGCTCTTGTTTTCCGTTGCAACATCTACAAACGAGCATTTTCCATCTCTGTTTTCAATGAGGTGCATTCATTATCATACCACGGTTTTTTTTGCGTGGGGTCGAGCCCTAAACTTAGTTTTCAATGAGGTGCATTCATTATCATACCACGGTTTTTTTTGCGTGGGGTCGAGCCCTAAACTTAGCCACTACCAGAAAGTGGTCAGAGTCGAAATTGCTCCCCAGAAAGTGCGCACGTTCAAGATGTTGGATGCGTGCCTTGCGCCGATTAGCACATGGTCGATTTGATTGGTGGTTCGACCATCCGAAGATCGCCAGGTTGCTGTGTAGATCTTACGTCTTGGAAACCTAGTGCTACTAATCATCGTATTACGAGCACGATTTTGACGTCGCACACTGGACAGGCTCCGCAGGCTCTACCTTGGAGGTCGTAAGAATCCTCCTTGCGAGCCTCTTCATCCTCAGCATCAACGGAAGGGGCGTGTGCAGATATTAAACTGATGTTTTGAAGTTTGGTCTTGATGCGCATTACAGCCAGGCGATCACTAATTGGCTTGAAATCCATGACTTTCGATCTTTGCCGATTTTCCACGACAAATCCGCATCCAAATATGTGCTTTCTTTTATGACAGCTGTAACAAATGTCACAATTTTTCCTTGTTATTATCCCTGATGATCGTTTCTTTCGTATTTCCTGCATCGCAGTTATGTCTGCCTTATACTGCTTGAGGGAAGATTTAAGTTTTTTAGTTGCATCGGAGTTTAACGGGTTCTTACATTCCAGGTACAAACTCTCAATGTGTAGTCCGTTGTCGTTCAGGGTCTGGTTGCCATTAGAGGGGAGTCATTATCCGAGGCTCTACCTATCTCTCTCATAACGTTCAAGTTTTTTACTGTTGGGGGTTTGTTAGCCCCTCGCGCTAACCTCCAAATTTCTATTTCTCCGTTTTGCACCCGCGCTTAAAAGTTTCGCAAGTTATATCTAGTTATATATCCAGTACCCGGTGGTTACCGCTTAATATTACGTTTCCACTGAACGATAATCTAGATTATCTTCCAGTTTGTTTAAAAATAATCTAGTAGTGTTTCCACTGCATTTTGTTAGATTTTTACATTCAAAATCTTGGTTAGAAGAACTGTCAAAATTGGAAGTTTTTTTTGCACAAAAATACAAGGATGATCTCCAATCAAACTAAAATTCTGATATTAAATTATTTAAATGAAGAGAAAAAACTAAAGTTTTTGATGGCGGCCTTAGACAGACAATCTCAACATCAAAGGAAAAAACGCCGAATGTATATTTTAAAAATAATTGCTCTGAGGAGAACAAAAATGTTAATACAAAAAATATTGAACACGAGAAACATTTGGGTCAAAGTAAGTTATCAGTAATTGGACTATTCTTTATAAACATAAAAAAGCATATTTGTTAAATCCTTTCTTTTCTTTTTAAAGCCTCGAAAAAGTACGTTTTGGGAAAAAGACATAGCAAGGAATGATGATGTGTTCTTTAAAGAGAATTTTAGGATGTCCCGCCAAAGTTTTCTAATCCTTTGTAGCAGTCTCCAGCACCTTAACAAGAAGGAAACAAACTTTAGAAAAGCAATTCCTCTGGAAAAAAGTAGCAATAGCTCTTTATGCTTTGGGATCTTCCGCATAATATCGAAGCGTGGCAAATCTGTTTGGAGTGGGAAAATGCATGATCGGAAACATTTTAATTGAATTTTGTAAGGAGGTATGGAAAGTATTGCAACCAACATATATGTCCGCTTATCCGCTGACCCCTGACATCGTCAAAGAAAATGTAAAAGGATTTGAAAAGTTAGGTTTTCCTCAGTGTTTTGGAGCAATAGGTATGTTATGTTTATAGCTCCCGAATTGGTTTGTTTTATACTAATTTCTTTTGAAGATGGCTCTCATATAGAAGTTAGACCTGCTGCAAAAGATGCTGTTGACTATTTCAACTATAAAGGTTGGTATTCGATTGTCTTGCTTGCTGTCGTGGATTATAGGTAAATAATTTTGTTTTCACCTTTTGTGAGTTTGATTAGGTAATTTTTATGTTATTATTAATCAGATATCGATTCCTGTACATAAACGTTGGAAGTCCAGGTCGTTGCAACGATTCACAAATTTTTGAAGAATCTACCCTAAAATTACACCATCAAAATCCTATTCTGAAGGATATGTCAAAGAACTTGTGTGGTGTGGAAGTTCCGGTTGTTCTCCTGGGCGATTCTGCTTTTAGGTTTTCTGATTTGTTGATGAAACCTTATCCGTATAGCACTGACCTAACACCTGCTGAAAAAAATTTCAATTACTTTCTTTCCAAGAAGGAAACAAGAAGGAAACAAACTTTAGAAAAGCAATTCCTCTGGAAAAAAGTAGCAATAGCTCTTTATGCTTTGGGATCTTCCGCATAATATCGAAGCGTGGCAAATCTGTTTGGAGTGGGAAAATGCATGATCGGAAACATTTTAATTGAATTTTGTAAGGAGGTATGGAAAGTATTGCAACCAACATATATGTCCGCTTATCCGCTGACCCCTGACATCGTCAAAGAAAATGTAAAAGGATTTGAAAAGTTAGGTTTTCCTCAGTGTTTTGGAGCAATAGGTATGTTATGTTTATAGCTCCCGAATTGGTTTGTTTTATACTAATTTCTTTTGAAGATGGCTCTCATATAGAAGTTAGACCTGCTGCAAAAGATGCTGTTGACTATTTCAACTATAAAGGTTGGTATTCGATTGTCTTGCTTGCTGTCGTGGATTATAGGTAAATAATTTTGTTTTCACCTTTTGTGAGTTTGATTAGGTAATTTTTATGTTATTATTAATCAGATATCGATTCCTGTACATAAACGTTGGAAGTCCAGGTCGTTGCAACGATTCACAAATTTTTGAAGAATCTACCCTAAAATTACACCATCAAAATCCTATTCTGAAGGATATGTCAAAGAACTTGTGTGGTGTGGAAGTTCCGGTTGTTCTCCTGGGCGATTCTGCTTTTAGGTTTTCTGATTTGTTGATGAAACCTTATCCGTATAGCACTGACCTAACACCTGCTGAAAAAAATTTCAATTACTTTCTTTCCAAAAGTCGGAGAGTGGTTGAAAATGCGTTTGGGCATTTAAAGGCTCGATTTCGAAGAATAGGTAAAGGGCTAGACAATCATATAAAAAATGCAAACCTGATTGTAAGAGCTTGTTGTGTGCTACATAATTTTCTTAACGAACACAACGATGAGATTAATAAGCAGTGGACATATCAAAACTCACATGCACATGCACATTTAGAGAGAGAACTGAATTTTCATCAATAATAACAGACACGAATCCAACAGCAGTGAACATACGAAATGCTATAACCCAATTTTTATGTAAGTACATAACATAACTTCCCTAATTATATTAAAATTCAAATCCAATCTATAAAAATTGAAAAAAAGTCCGTAAATTAGTTTTTTTAAAATTTAATAAGGAAATTAATAAGAACAAAAAATGAATTCACTTCACATATAGGTACGAAAATAAATCATAAAAAAATACATTCAATTCTATACAATACATACAAATATACATAAAAAAGTTTAAACTAAAAGAAATCTAAAATAAAAAAAAAACGAATTCAGTTCTTGATATCTATCTATCTAGTTTTTTTTTAAAGCTTCAAGGACATTTGCTTGAAAATCCTCCGTCGAGATTAGAAATCTTTCTAGGATTTCGTTCCTCTTTGTTTCGTTTTCGATCATTTTTGCATCACTCTCCTTTATAGTTTCCAAATGTTCTTCGATTTTGAAGTCGATTTCCAACAACTGTTTTTCAAAATTTTTTGATTTTCTTTTTGTATTTCCAGCTGTTGCAGTCGACACTGATGCTGTTGAAGTTGATGCCCAAGATGTTGACGCTACAATTTCTTCAACATCTGAAACATCAGACCAATCCGAAATTGCGGAACTGATGTTTGAAAGATTCTCTTCTGAAATTTAAATAAATCGAAAATAAATTCAAACAATTTTTTTTTATTATACTATTTCTTTGAAATTCACCTGCAGTTGGGATTGGAATACTTTCCTCCACCACTTCAGCCAAATTATTTAGTATGGTACCACCAATTATTTCCTGAACTCTGGAATATAGAGGCCATTCAGAAGGTGATCTTCCGGAAGGTCCAATCTTTTTTCCAATTTTTTTTCTTTTCTGAAACACATTCTAACTAAGGAAATGTAAAAAAACAAAAAAACTCAGAAAACTTACTTGAATCTGTTGGTCAGATTGTGTATTTTCACTTGAATTTCCCCAGGAGTGAATTTGCAGCCGAGTATTTGCTCCATTTCTTTGTAGATATGCAAATTTTTGCGTTGCCCTCGCAAATCTTTTATTTTTTTCGGCCCAAACCTCCACCAAGAGAGCTTCATCATTTTTTGTCCACAGCGTCCTCTTTTTAGTTTTCCTTATATTTTCCTTCAAGTTAAAATATTAACCATCTTTTATTTAAATTAAAATATAATTGTACTTACTATTATGTTCAGCCAAAAGTTTTTGCGGCAACAAGTATTTTAAAGTTGTTTACTGTTATTTGTGTTCTTTTTTTCTTTTTTGTTCAGTCTGACAAGACACAGTTTTTCTTTTCTCCTTCTTCCACCGATTCTTTGGAAATTGGAAAGTGAGTCCGTTCAGCACAGTCCAAATCAAGTAGATTAATTTGAAATCTCGAATCGAGATGATTAACTTTTGTATGGTAAATCTAGTGATTACGAATAGATTTCATGTAGATTTGAGATAATCTCAGATTATCGTTCAGTGGAAACAGTTTATAAGGTAAAGTAAGCACTTGGTGTGTAGGAAAAGTTCCAGCATATGCCCCCAGATCCTACAACACCATTATTATTACGATTGCTAAATCCCCTGATTGTGTAACAACAGACGCAAGTTGCTCAGACCTCACTCCCTAATTAAGAACAACTTGTTTAATTACCGCATCATCTAATCAATGATTTTGTCAATATAACCAACCATTTAGATGTTAATTAAGTCGCAGTCAAATTAAAAAGTCTCTCCCTAAACCATTCATTAGTGTTGTTCTTTGAGGTTTAAAAGTTCATTAGAATAGTTAAACTTATGTAAATTTTCTGTCTGGACTAAAGTCTATCAATTAACAATTAGCACTTTCTAGAAATTTCAGTCAATCACCGTCAC
This sequence comes from Sphaerophoria taeniata, assembly GCA_943590905.1. NCBI lineage: Eukaryota > Metazoa > Arthropoda > Insecta > Diptera > Syrphidae > Sphaerophoria > Sphaerophoria taeniata. Next base: position 6,532,661 of record OX016540.1, read on the forward strand.
CGCTTCCTTTCAATTAACACTCTACAGAATTTTCAATTGAGTCCATTGTGAATAAACATCTGATTTTTTTAGGTCATTCACAATGAGAGTGAAGTAAAAATTGCATGCAATTTCCTTTCTATTTCAATCATAGAGATATTCCAGTTTAAATTTTCATAGTGCTTGCTCCTTAACTAATTCACATAACAGATCTCACACAATAAACTAGTCCCATTTAAAATATTTCTAGTTTGTCAATAGTTTCAACAATAGCTTGTTTTTGTGACGTCAGAAAAGTTGTCTGCCATAATAGCGTTAAGTCAGTTGGCTGCCTCTGCCTAGTCATTTGGGGAACTTCCTCATTGCCAAATTCAGATAAAAATGCTAAATGAGTTCGCTGCCATTTCTGGAGCGATTAACATTAAAGTTTAAAACTGCGTATATTGATTTTAGGTGGTTTTTATAAAATCCCAAAACCTACGTCACACTGTCATGAGAAAACCAAAAAAACAACATCAAACTATAACCGAAGTTCTATTTGCTTGACAGCTTGACACCCATCTGTCTGGAGGTTAATTGCTTATGTCATAATTGACGTCTCAACAAAGTTCATTTGTGTTACATTTTCGGTTTACAAAAGTCGCAGCTGTCCACATAATTGGGTGCGAGTTTTGACATCTAAGGTGAACGCAGAGACCCAAGACAGTAAAAGTTTTGTTTTGCTCAAACTGGCATGTTGGATTGGTGTAATCTTTGCAAACAAATAAAATCTATTTTCACTAGAGCTTGTTAGTTGGATTTCATTTTGGTTTTGTATGAACGAACTTAGCAACCTTGAGACCTCAAACTAACGAGTTTTATGTTTGTTTTTCGACGTGCTTTTGCATCAAATAAGTATGTTAGCCATTAAACATAGCTTGTGGCTTCATTCGAGAGGTTTTGTTTTCTATTGGGTCTTGACTTTTTTTGGGACTCAAACTCGTGCTCAGACCATGGGATGAATGACCGCTCAGTTACCATCCAAGAATGGTGTCTCAAAAGTCATTTGGGAAAGGGATTTCAAGTCATTTCGATCCTCTCTTTCGCACTCAGCTAAATATGAAGGAAACAACAAACGAGGCTCATGACAAGATCAGTTGGAATTTTTCACAAAATCACCTGTTACGTCAGCTAAGGTCTAAAGTTAACAGACAACAATGACGCAAACAGCAGAGCGAAGCGGGTAAATTAATGTGTGAACCTTCGCGCTTTGTTTGTTTAAGCTTTCGGTTGGATATCGATTTTGAAATATGCGTGTGACCTTGAGGTTTGTTTTGCGTTTTTTTTTGACGATCTGAGAGAAGCAGTTAGTTAGAAATGCAAAAACTGACTAAATTTTTATTCTGCAGCTTTAATCACTAATAATAAAGTTTTTCAATAAGCGACTTAATGAAAAACCCTCCATGGGGTAAGCTTTGACGTGGCGGAGCGGCTTACGGTGACTACTATTATGAAGTTTCGAGCTATGGGATCGCGGAACTTGTTTTCGCAGAAGGGCCTCCTATGGTCGACAGGTCGAAGCGGAGTAGGCTGTTGCTACTAATTACCCCCCAACGAAGGAGTGTTCGGTTTTTTCGGCTCTTGCACTTGCGGTGTCAGATCAAGTGCATAGTACTCCAAGTTGGTCGTTGAACGTCGCGTCGGGGCAATTTCCCGACTACGTAGAAAAAAATTTAGTTGCGAAGCAATTACAGGCATCGGAAACGGACGTGTATCCGTCCAACGACCAAGCAAATAATTTAAGGACAACGAATTTCGGATGTGCAGGTGGAATGTTTGGTCCCAATAGACTGCGTGCTGCCGAACAATTAGCGGAGACCCTCAACTGCTACAAAACAGACATTACCGCTATCCAGGAAATGCGATGGGATGGACCGGGCAAACGGAGGACGAAAAACTGCGACATCTACTATGGTAAGCGAGACAAGAGCAACAACAGCGGATTTTTGGATGCGAATTCGTGGTGGGAAGCAGACTCAATCAAAAAGTCGAGCTTCAAATGTGCAAGCGAATGCATCACAACGATCAGAATCGAGGCTAAATTGGGCAACATTAGCCTAATATGCTCGCATGCCCCCACAGAAGAGAAAAAGGAAGACACCAATGACCAGTTCTACGAGCTCCTCGACAAAACATATAAGCAATGTCCTAGCTATAACACTTAAATAGTCCTCGGAAATTTTAACGCAAAGCTGGGAAAAGAGGACATCTTTAGTGGAACAGTCGGAAAGCATAGCCACCACGACACGACTTCCGATAACGGATTCAGGCTGATCGATGTCGTTGCGGGGCGAAATGTTGTGGTAGCAAGTACATGGTTCCTTCACCTCAACATCCATAAAGAAACATGGAGATTTCCCGATCAATCAACGGTCAACTAGGTTGATCACATTGTGATCGACGGAAGGCACCTGTCCAGCATTCTAAAGGGTTTTTCAATAGGGACGCTACAAAAGTTTTCTTAAATAAAACAAAAACGGTTTTAGATATCAATGAAATTCTTTATTCCTGTGAAAGTACATTTGATGCCATTATGTATGGAACTCGATTTTTTTTGCATGGCCACCACGGGCACGCCTGCAGAAGTCCAGACGCTGAACCCAATTTTCGACGGTTTTCAAGCATAAATCGGCCGATACTGCTGCAATTTCACGTTCGATATTCGTACGAAGTTCATCAATCGTCGCTGGCTTGTTGGCATAAACCATAGATTTGACATAGCCCCACAGGAAATAGTCTAACGGCGTTAAATCGCATGAACGAGGCGGCCAATTCACAGGTCCATTTCTGGAGATAATGCGCTCATCGAACTTCGTTCTCAATAATTCGATTGTTTGGCCCGCTGTGTGACATGTGGCACCGTCCTGTTGAAACCACATATCGTCCAAGTCCATATCATCCAATTCATTCCAAAAATAATCGGTTAGCATTGAGCGGTAGCGATTCCCATTCACAGTAACGTGCCGGTCTTGATCATCACGGAAGAAGTACGGCCCAATGACACCACCAGCATGTAAACCGCACCAAACAGTGATTTTTTCGGGATGTAATGGTGCCTCGTGAAGCATATGTGGATTGCTGCCTGACCAATAACGCATATTTTGCTTATTGACGAAGCCATCCAGCCAGAAATGAAGCTCATCGCTCATCGTACGTAGCGCTCTTAAAGTGTTGACCACTGACTCCGAATTTCGGTAGTAAATTTTAATAATTTCGACTCGTTGTTGGATCGTATACCTTTCCATGATGAAATGGCAAACCTTACTGAAGAGAAATGTCAAGAGAGCGGGAAAAAATATGTCGTCGTTTGCTGTCCCTATCGGTCTACTTTTGTAGCGTCCGTATTGAAAAACCCTTTAGATGTTTGAATTTTTCGAGGAGCCAACATCGACTCGAACTACTATCTCGTCGTGGCCAAGGTAGAGCTACAAATATCCCGACAGCGGCCAAAACAATGAAATGCTGCAAGAAAATTCGACGTCGGACGGCTACAATCGCAAGAGATCACCAGATCTTTCTCTGATAGAGTGTCAATTTGTCCTAGTCCTGCTGTATGGTGCAGAAGCATGGACCTTGACAAAATCGGATGAATGTGCCTTAGGCTGTTTCGAGAGGAAAGTTCTTCGGGTCATCTTTGGCCTCGTATGCAATGATGGGGAATAGAAAAGACGATACAACAGCGGAATTTAAGAGTCGTACAACGATGTGGACTTAGCCAGAAAGGTGAAGGTCCAGAGACTCAGCTAGTCATTTAGAGCGGATGGACACGAATCCTCCGGCCCGGAAGGAACCCTTCGGTACTTTCCCCGAGAGACGTAGAAGAAGAGGAAGTCCACGACTCAGGTGGCTCACACAAGTAGAAGACGACCTGAATCAACTTGGAGACAGCTGGCTAGGGAACGAGCTATTCACAACGGACTGTAGGGCCACCTTAAGTAAGTAAGTAAACTGAGGTACGTTTAATTGGCTTCAGCTCTAAGCTCGCTTGAAGAACGGAGGAGTAAAGGAGATGCAATAAACTTAGGGTAGAGGAGGGCTTTCAAAATTGAAGAGCACAAATTTGAACCCGTGTGGAATTTCGATTTAAAAAGTGAAACTCCGAATTGCGTCGTTTCAGAGCGAAGAAAATCAATACAAAACTATCAACTGAGGGTGTGTCGTAACCAAACCACCTTCCATTCCATGCACTTCAATCAATTGCAATTCTTTTTTCTCCACCCTCTAGGTCTAGACACTTGAATGATAACAACTTGGTTTTTCACACCTTTTTGACCTTTGGAACAATCTTTCCACACATCGTCAAGTGGAATCATTGCGTAATGAAAGGGATAGCTGTCATTTTGAAAAACCTTCAATTCAAGAGCCTTCGATTTTATTAATTTGCGATTGAAATTAATCGATGGTATCAATGAATCAGTGTAAATATTTGATAAGATCGGATAAAGGAAACAAAAATTAACGATAAATCGAAATGATGCAATCAGTCACTCGCACTTTGTTGCATCAAACCTTGGATCAGAATGTCTGCCAGAAAGTTGAACGTTGCAACACATCTCTTCAGCACTTGCTGATTTTATCGAGATCCTTAATTGACATCGGCTCTGACAAAATTGTGAAACCAAACGCACGAGTAGACACAAAATTCTTTTGTAAGATTTACAAATCGTCGAAAATAAGTCTTACTTGTTGCTATCGGCCATTTGTCCTTCGTTGGTTTTAGAATTTGTAGGTACGGCCAAAAAAGTCATTCCCCACATTTTTATGTTTTCTTTGACGAATTCAAAAACTGAGCTATTTGTAGAAACTCGAAAGTCGAAACTAGTGTCCGACCGAAGCCAAAGCTTCGGCTTCAGCTCGGTCGAATTCGGCCAAAAAAAAAAAAAAACGACATTCGGCCAAACCTTCGGCTTCGGTATAAAATATGCCGAAGTTTTGGCCGAAGACGAAGAATTTGTTTCTTAATATCAAGCATCGTATTAGGCGCCGAAAAAAATCAATTTTTTTTGTGCTTTTTAGTGTGCAATCGTAGTAGGCGCATCGTTTGTAGTATGTTTAAAAGTTTTTCTCAATGAAGCCAGAACTTTGGTGGTGTTGGCTTAGAATTTGTGAACAAAAAAGTTTCAGCTTTGTTAGGAGAGTATGGAGTTGAGCAGTGTATTACTCCTCCATACACACCGCAATTGAATGGGGCAGCAGAGCGTGAACATCGAACTATTGTAGAAGCTGCTCGAAGCATGAGGGTGTGGCTGATAGTCAATTAAGTTTTATATTCGATTTAGTTTACTTGTTAAAAAACAACTTCCCAAAATATTCATCTAGTAATATTTAATTTTTCAAATTTATATTTTCATTTTTGTTCTTGTTTTTTCTTTATTCTTGTTTTTAAAATCTAGTAGCAAACAATAAAAAGTTATTTTTTGTAAAAAAACTTAAATAAAATTTGTATTGATATTAACATCTACATTGGTGACCTCGTATCAAGAACATTCTTTTATTATATTGAATTATTAATAAAAGATTCATTTACAGAATTTTTCTTGTCGACTCAGAATCAAATTTTCAGTTTTAATTTTGAAACAAAATGCCTGATGATAAAAATTTGGACAATCAGGATAGTTCTACGTTCTCCAAAGGTGAAATGCACCATGTAAGCATCAAACCACCAGCTTTTTGCAAAGAACGACCGGAACTGTATTTTATTCAAATGGAATCTCAGTTTGCTATTGCTAAAGTGACGCGCGATGAAACAAAGTACCATCATGTTATCGGTTCCTTAGATGCGCAAGTACTGATGCAAGTAGCTGATATTGTTTGCAAGCCACCAGATGTCGACAAATATGAAACTGTAAAGAATGCACTCATCACAGAATACACAGATTCCGATCAAAAGAAGCTGAGAAAACTAGTGAAAGAAGTTGAATTGGGTGATTTAAGGCCAACACAATTGTTGAAACGAATGAAAGAGCTTTCAAATAATAAATTACCCGATGATGTTTTGAAATCATTCTGGCTTGAGCGTTTACCCGAGCAAGTCCGTGCTGTTATCTCAATAGGAAGTGGTGATTCAATGGACATGGCCAAGCAAGCAGATCAAATGATGGATATGCTAAGCTTCTCTAATGTGTCTGCAATCAAAAACGAATCGCCCCTTGAAAAAAAGATTGATGAGCTACAAAAACAAGTTGAAGAGCTTCGTATGTCAAGAAATCAAGCTCGCGTAAATAAAAATGACTCCAGGGAAAGAAAACGTGTTGGAAGCAAATCAAGACCAAGGTTTCCGTTCTGCAAATATCATTGGCGTTTTGGCTCGAATGCGAAAAAATGCGTTGATCCTTGTCAGTTTAAGAAGCTTGACATGAATTCGGAAAACTAGAAGAAGCTCTGTTAACACCAGCGACGCACAGAGCATCAACAACAAAAAGTCGTCGTCTATTTTTAAATGACCGTAAATCTAATCAAAGATATCTCATTGATACGGGAGCTGATTTTTCAGTGATTCCTCCAAACAAAAACGACAAGCCAAACTCATATTATTCATTATATGCAGCAAATGGATCATCGATAAAGACATATGGAACACGAATTATTTCAGTCGATTTTGGTTTAAGAAGAAAAATGGACTGGATGTTCGTTGTTGCTGACGTTACAAAACCAATCATCGGAGCTGATTTTTTGCATGAATTTGGACTGCTTGTGGACTTAAGAAGAAAGAAACTTATTGATACGACAACAAATTTAGAGGTAAGTGCAATTGAATGTACAAGCGAAAGCGAAAAATTTTTTACATTTGCACAAGATTTACCGACCCCAATTAAGTTAATACTTGATGAGTATCAAGACCTTACAAAGCCATTTAAAGTTTTAGCTTCATATCCAAGCACCAATGTTCGCCATCATATAGTTACATCAGGTCCTCCAATTCATTCCAAAGCTCGCAGACTTAATTCTGAAAAGTTTGAAATTGCGAAAAAGGAATTTGATTATATGCTTAAGCAAAATATATGTCGACCAAGCAGTAGCCAATGGGCGAGTCCACTTCATCTGGTACAAAAAAAAGACAAAAACTCGTGGCGACCATGTGGAGATTATCGCAGGCTAAACGCGCAGACTCAGCCAGATCGATATCCAATTCCGCATATTCACGACTTTACTCAAAAAATGTCTAACAAATCGATTTTTTCTAAGATTGATTTAGAACGAGCATATCACCAAGTCCCCATAGCAGAAGAGGATCGTGACAAGACAGCAATCATAACTCCATTTGGACTCTTCGAGTTCAATGTGATGACGTTCGGCCTTCGAAATGCTAGTCAGACTTTTCAGAGGTATATGAATCAAATATTTCAAGACCTTGACTATGTCATCGTGTACATAGACGATATCTGCATTGTATCAAATACTTATGAAGACCACGAACAATGTTTGAAAGTTGTATTGCAACGTCTTCGTGAAAACAACCTTAGAATAAATGTTTCGAAATGTGTTTTTGCACAAACTGAAATTAATTTTCTTGGGTATAAAATCACAAAAGATGGAATCGCTCCAACCACGGAAAAAGTAGAAGCTATAATGAGTTTTCCAAAACCTAAACTCTCATTCGAACTTAGAAAATTTATAGCCATGCTCAATTTTTACCGACGATCGCTCCCCAACGCAGCATTTTTGCAAGGAAAACTCCAGAAGCTAATCAAAGGCAACAAGAAAAAGGACAAAACAGTACTTCTGTGGAACACAGAGGCGGAAGAAGCATTTGAAGAATGTAAAATACAACTCGCCAATGCTGTGCTCCTAGCTCATCCTTCGCCAAATGCAAAGCTGGTTCTGCACGTTGATGCAAGTAATTTCTGCGTTGGAGCAGCAATTCATGAGTTGATCGAAAAAGAACTAAAACCACTTGGATTTTTTTCCAAGAGAATGTCTGATTCCCAAAAAACACAAAGCACTTTCGACCGAGAACTATTAGCAATGTATCAATCAGTCAAATATTTCCAGTATCTCATTGATGGTCGAGATTGTACAATTTTAACGGATCACAAACCACTTACGTTTGCTTTCAAACAGAAACCAGAAAAATCTACACCAAAACAATCTCGTCAACTAAATTTCATCAGTGAGTTCACAACAGATATACAACACATTTCAGGAAAAGACAACATAGTTGCTGACCTTCTCTCCAGGATTGAAACAATCTTCGATGGTGACCAAATTGATTTTCAAAAACTAGCCGAAGACCAAAAACACGACAGCGAATTGAAGAACCTTAGAAAAGACACGTCCCTGCAGCTCCAACTTATTCAAGTACCAAACACAAATTCTTCGTTGATGTGCGACGTCTCCACAGAACGCATTCGTCCTTACGTCACAAAAAGTTTTCGAAAACAGGTTTTCAATTCCATTCACAATTTGGCACATCCAGGTAAAAAATCTACTGTTAAGTTATTATCAGAACGTTTTGTGTGGCTCAATATGAGTCATGATATAAGAAATATGGTAAATACTTGCATTAAATGTCAAAAAACTAAAGTAAACCAACACAACCGATCGGCATTAAAAGAATTTCCAGTGCCAAACAGACGTTTTCGACACATAAACATAGATTTGATTGGCCCTCTTCCACTTTCTGCAGGTTTTAGATATTGCCTAACATGCATTGACCGATTTACACGTTGGCCGACGGCAATTCCTCTGCAAGACATAACAGCCGAAACTGTTGCTAGAGCGCTAGTTCACGGTTGGGTAGCAAATTTTGGTGTACCGGAAGCAATTTCAACAGATCAAGGCACACAGTTTGAGTCAAAGCTTTTTAAGGAGCTATCAAACTTAATTGGTTCAAGACATTTTCGGACTACGGCATACCATCCGCAAGCCAATGGTATCATCGAAAGGATGCATCGTACACTAAAGACTGCTATAAAATGTCATACCAACAGCGACTGGATCGATTCACTGCCGATTGTCTTACTGGGACTTCGAACTACTTTTAAAGAAGATCTCAAAGCAACACCGGCTGAAATGGTTTTCGGAGAAACAATAAAGTTACCAGGAGAATTTTTCACTACACAAACAGATGAGTACGTAGAGAGTGATTTCGTCAATAATTTACGGAAAGTCATGTCAAAATTGAAACCTGTAGCGACATCAAATCATTCTTCAAACAAAGTTTTTATTCAAAAAGAACTTACAAGTTGCTCTCATGTGTTCGTTAGAGACGATTCTGTTCGTGCTCCTCTAAAATCATCTTATGATGGCCCATTTAAAGTCATTAATCGAAATGATAAAAACTTTGACATCGAAATGGGAACAACAATCAAAAGAATAAGCATCGACAGACTTAAGGCGGCACATATAGCAAACGAACCTGAAAATTTCATCGATAATCAAAAATTAAAAACTAAACTCAAGACATCAACCAAATTAAATCCAAATCCAAATGAATCCACAAACTCAAACATTCCTAAGACGACTCGCAGCGGCAGAAAGGTCCATTTTCCCAAACGTTTATCAAACTTCATCTAACGATGAAACTGAGGGGGGAGTGGATGTGGCTGATAGTCAATTAAGTTTTATATTCGATTTAGTTTACTTGTTAAAAAACAACTTCCCAAAATATTCATCTAGTAATATTTAATTTTTCAAATTTATATTTTCATTTTTGTTCTTGTTTTTTCTTTATTCTTGTTTTTAAAATCTAGTAGCAAACAATAAAAAGTTATTTTTTGTAAAAAAACTTAAATAAAATTTGTATTGATATTAACATCTACAAGGGTTTCTAGTAAGTTACCGAAATTTTTCTAGGCTGAAGCCTGCAATACTGCTGTGTATGTTTTAAACCGCACTGGACCAACATCAGAAGAAAACAAAGTCCCATATGAAACCATTTAAGAGTTTTTGGGACCGAATGTTATGTTCATGTTCCAAAAGAACTTCGAAAGAAGTTCGATGACAAAGCTTTGTATGGTAGAATGGTTGCGGTTGGTTATCTGAATGAAAATGATGGTTATAGAGTTTGGGTTCCAAAACTGAAAAGAATCATCCTTAGCCATGACGTCATTTTCAAGCCTGAAAAGCTTTGCAATGAAACTTCTGAAAATGTTTGTCAAGATCAAGATGCAAACGAAGGAAAAGAAAAAGTTGAGTTTGTGTTAACTCAAGAAGATCTTGAAGACAAAGAAGTAACACAGGTTTCAATTAATATTGAAGAAGATTTTAACAACGACGAAGAAATCAATCAGTGAAGTGAAGATATTTCAGAAGAATCAAATGAAAATGAAACATTCTTAGAATAATTTAAAAGAAGACCAAGTAAAGCGCCTCACTGGATGATTACAGATGAATATTTGATGTTAGCAGAAAGTAATGTCTATTCAAGAACCAAAGACTTACAATGAAGCAGTGAAATCAAATAATTCTGAAGAATGGATTTTAGTTATGGAAGAAGAATTGGCATCTTTGGCAGAAAATCAAACTTGGGATCTAGTAAAAAATAAGAGTGGAGCGACAGCTCTTGAAGAGCCAAGGCCTAAGTGACTTACTCTCACCAACAATTCTCTGGGTGCGTGTGAAGAATTGAGGGGACCTTCAATTTAACGCCGGTTCCGAACGGCAAAGTTGAGAAGCACTTTTTCATGACAGATTGATACTCTTGGAATTTTTGTCAATTCTTCGCAAGAGGGATCTAGTAAAGAAGCCAGAACCTGCAAAAGTCGTTCAAAACCGATGAGTTTTCAAAATTAAAGACTCAACAAATGGAAACAAGCCAAGAATAAAAGCAAGACTCGTTGTGAAAGGTTACGTCCAACAAAAAGGCAACGACTATAATGAAACGTCTAGTCCTGAATGAACTCAAGAATGAACTCAAGATCACGCAATTGGAACTCTTGAAAACTACCTTGGCATGAAGATTGAAACAACAAGTGATGGATCAATAAATTTATCTCAAGATCAATACACCAACAAAATTTTAGAACGGTTTAATGTAATCCTGCAACAACGCCTTCAAGTCGGGAGGAAGAAAATTCAAAAACCGAAAATGTTAAAGAAGAAGTTCCATATAGAGAAGCTGTTGGAAGCTTATTGTATTTAGCAACAGAGACAAGAATAGACATTGCATTTGCAGTAAGTTCTGCTGCAAGAAGAATGGAAAGCCCTACCCAAGGTGAATGGAATAATGGACCAGCAAAGCTGTAATAAAATACCCAGCAGGTGAAAATTCGCAAGAATTGAAGCTGATTACGCAGGAGATCTGAAAACAAGGAGATCAAACAACTGGAGTAATTTCAATGTTCAACGGAGGACCAGTTACATGGAAAAGTCAACTTCAAAGAACGGTTGCATTATCAACAACAGAAGCTGAACTTATGGCTGCAACAGAAGGTGCCAAAGATGCTATGTGGCTGGAGAAGAACTGATTGGAGAGCAGAAAATAATACCAACGCTTTACATCGATATCGATAGTGCAAGGGCCTTAAAGCTTTCAAATAACCCAGAATTTCACAAACGATCAAGGCATATTGAAGTTCGTCATTTTTATGTCCGAGAATGCTTTCTTGAAGACAAATTGAAATTGCAACATATACCTGGAAAGGACCAACTGGCAACTGGCTGACTTGTTAACGAAACCCCTTGACCACGTCCGTTTTCAAATGTTAAGAAAGAAAATTTGTATTCAAGATTAATTTCAAAAACTGTTTGGTGTTTATGGAGGGAGTGTTGAAGAAGATAGAACACCGAACATTTTCATATGTTGTTTTTATTAATCTTACTGACTTAAGTATTTTTATTTACTCGATACTGAAAAGTGAAAACTGAACTACAGAGGAACGTTTGTTAATAAATATATTAAATAGAAAATTAAATTCTCTTTTATTCAAGCTCAAGATTTTCTACAAGCGATTTAGTTGATCTAATAACGCGGGAAAAACTGCAATGGGCCGTAGATAGCTTTGATCCATATAAATCTCCAGGACCAGACGGAATCATTCCGGCCGAATTACAAAAATGCTCAGACATGAGCTCTGACAAGCTGTTTAAGGCTGAGATATATTCCCAAAGGCTGGAGAATGGCAAAAGTAGTCTTCATTCCTAAAGCAGGGAAACCCTCCTACGTTAACCCTAAAGATCTACGACCAATCAGCCTATCATCCTTCCTTCTTAAAACCTTGGAAAGATTGATTGAAATTCACATCAGACATAACTTAAAACCATGTCTCATTTCCACAGCTCAACATGCGTACTCTAAGGGAAAATCAGTAGAAATAGCACTTCATTCGATGGTACGTAGTATTGAATATTCCCTCAAATACAAAGAATATAACCTAGTAGCTTTCCTAGATATTGAAGGAGCTTTCAACAACGTCAGTTACCAGGCGATCACAACAGCAATGGATAAGCTGAAATTAGAGAAATCACTCATAGATCTTATAAGTCTCATGCTCAAAAGCAGGACAATAACTTCTAGCATGAGAAGTTTTACCACCACCAGATCGGTGAATCGGGGTACCCCCCAAGGTGGGGTCCTTTCGCCTCTTTTATGGAACATGGTAGTAAACGACCTACTAACATCATTGGAAGCAGAGGGTTTCAGGGTGATTGCCTATGCTGACGACGTTGCAATATCCGTATCTGGGAAACATCCCCAAGTTCTCTCGGAACTCCTACAAAATGCCTTGAATAGGCTAACAAATTGGGCTAAGCAATGTGGCTTGGACGTCAATTCACACAAAACAGAACTCGTACTCTTTTCGAGAAGGTACAAAATTCCTCAAATTAGCCCACCCAAGATTAAAGGAATACCATTAAGCTTTTCCGACCAAGCTAAATATTTAGGCCTCATTTTAGACAAAAAACTAAATTGGAAGGCAAATATTGATGAAAGAGTAAAAAAGGCTACCGTAGCGCATTTTACTTGTAAAAAGGCCATAGGATCAAAATGGGGCTTCTCCTCAAAAATAACCCACTGGCTATACTCTTCGCTAATCGGAACGATACTCATTTATGGAGTTGTCGTATGGTGGACCGCACTGGACAAGATGGTAAATCTAAATAAGCTCATCAAAGTTCAGCGGTCAGCAGGTATGTGCATCACAGGAGCACTTCGCTCAACACCAACCGCAGCCCTGGAAGTGCTTTTAAACCTAACACCTCTCGACATCTTCTCCAAAATGGTGGCAGCCAACTCATGTGTGAGGCTTAGAGCCACCTCTCAATGGAACAGTAACAATACTGGACATACTACTATTCTAGACAATTTCAGATCTATCCCAGATCGCTATACCACCCCAAAAATGGTATTCGGTAAAAGCTTCCATGTCTCCATCCCTTCAAGATCCTCCTGGGAAGAAGAAAGACCCCTGGAAAACAACGTGATATACTTCTATACAGACGGTTCAAAGACCGACTGCGGAGTTTGAAGTGGTATCCATTCAGAACAACTGAATCTCGGTCTATCATATAGACTTCCCAATCAATGTAGTGTATTTCAGGCAGAAGTAATGGCGATTAAAGAGGCACTATCCTGGCTCAAAGAAAACGTTATATCTTGCAAGGATATACGAATCTTCTCGGACAGCCAAGCCGCTCTCAAATCTCTCGCGTCTGTCTCCACAAACTCTCAAATAGTCCACGATTGTCGATCATCTCTGAATGAGATGACGGAACAGTTTAATATTCACCTCTAGAATCAACCAATGCTAGATGGTCACAGGGTACCACCTGCCTAGCAACCAAGCAAATATGGCCAAGCATAGACTTAAAACGGTCAAAAGGCTTGATATCCCTGAGCAGACAAAATATAAGCTCTACAATTGGAGTAATAACAGGACACTGCCTCATAGGTAGACATGCTCTGAGACTAGGGGTCTACACAAATGACTTCTGTAGAAGCTGCATGGACGAGGAGGAAGACGAAACAGTCCAACACCTTCTATGTACATGTCCGGCGCTCTCCATTACAAGGAGCAACTTTCTCGGTAGTCCCTTCTTCGGTAATACCAGTGAACTGGCAACGATCGACACAAGGTGTCTCTCTAGCTTCATTAAAAGCACGAATTGGTTTGTTTAAGCTCATTACTCTCCCATGAGTATTTTGTGGTATCACAACGGATCCTTGAGGTCTAAGTGAGTCAACAACAACTAGAAAGCCACTAAAACCTAACCTAACCTAAGCTCAAGATTCTCAACAGTTTGTACATTTATGTTTTTCGAAATGACAATTCTTCGCTTTATTAAACCTAATATTCGGCTTGGGCGGAAAATCGATCTTCGGTCGGACACTACTCGAAACAAACGCCTTCTGTCTCATCTTATCGTTGTTCCGCAACACACTTAACCTTGTCCTAACTCATGAAAAATCACATGAATTCCTAAAATAGCAATTCATGCCCTACCCCAACAACTACAAACTCGATAGTTTCTATTCCGTTATGATCAATTAAACTACATTTGTTATCTACCCGATTGAGTCAAAGTTCTTCGAATGTAAACATTTTAATCTAGACACACGCCAGACGACTTATTTACCTTATTTGTTGTTATTACTGTCGAAACCAGATCAAACTGAATTTCCAATAAAATTATTATTGCCCACGCAATTTTGTTTGTATTCACGCGCTAAACAGTCAGTCTTATCGTGTTGTTCTGATGACCTTTAGGACGGAAGAAAACATAAATGAATACACTGAGAGGAAACTTGACTGAAATTTATCGAACACAATTGTGAACTGCAACTATGATACGTAACTATTGGGTTTTATCATCTCCCAGTCAAGGCATTTGAGGATTCCAACACCTTGACTTAAAATTTAGATTTTAAATACAATTTTTTTCTCAGTGCACTGAACTCTAATATTACTCCGCCTCTAAGTTATCTTCGTCTATAATCAAAATGCGTTTTGAAATTTTCAGTCTTTCGATTTTCGAGAGCCTGGAATGGAATGGCCAGATCCTTACAAAATAATCACACCACCTCACATCATTCGTCGATCACATGAAGTCATGTACATTCGTCCAGTGAATGCTCACTGCTCATGCTGGCTGATTAAAATCCAATCTGTTGGTCGGCGGGTAGAGTTCCGATATCTCAAGTCGCTCTGGAATTTTTTCTTTGACTTTGATTTGGTTGTTCATGTTTATGGAAATTACTATTTGGTTTATCAGCAAAAGGAAAGTTTTGAGCAACGTAAATTTGATTGTTTACAAAAAGTTAAATCACTGACTAATTTATTATCTTTACTAATTAAGAATGCATTAGCGGTTGTTTGCAGAAGAAACTCATTCTCAAACTTGCTAATTAGACATCGGGAAATGTAATGCGTTTGAGTTTTAATGTGGTGGATGCAATGTTTCATCAAAGGAGGTTAGTTTTAATTATGCATTTTTTCTTGGGTTTATAACTGTCATTTGGGACTAGTTTTCCAGTACCAAATTAACGTAGCTCCGAGTGCTGTTCATCTCCACACCATTTGTCCTGTAGAACGAACAGATTGAATTCTGAAAACCCACAAAACAATGGTGCTCCAATTCCTACTTTCAAGACCGTTTAGTTGACAGGTCTAGTTCGAGAAATAGATATCCTTACACGAAAAAATTCGAGTAAGTAAAATAAGCTTCATAACCTTAGGCCCCTCTTACTTACTTACTTATGGTGGCGCTACAGTGCAGGTCGGAACAGGGCCTCATCCAACAAGCGTCTCCAGCCAGCTCAGTCCCTAGCTAGCTGTCTCCAGCTTCGCACGCCAAGTTGGCTCAGGTCCTCTACCACCTGTGGGCTCCACCTGAGTCACGACCTTCCTCTTCTGCGACATCCTTCCGGGTTGGATTCGAAGACTCTACGAGCCGGAGCATTATTTTCCATTCGCTCTTCATGACCCAACTACGTCGTTTGACCTTATCTTTTCTGGCAGGGTAGGTGTCGCTGAAGAGCTCGTACAGTTCTTGATTGAATCTTCGTCTCTAATGTCCATTTATGCAGACAGGACCAAAAATGACACGAAATTTTTGTCTCTCGAAGCAGACCAAAGCGTTTTCATCCGTTGTTGTCATGGTCCATGTCTCTGCACCATACATTAGGACCGGGATGATGAGGGTTTTGTACAGTGACACCTTAGTTTCACGAGAGAGGACTTAACTACTAATTGCCTACTAAGTCCAAAGCAGCAGTGATTGGCAAGAGTGATTCTTTGTTTGATTTCAGCACTGGTTTTGTCTGGGCTTGTAGTGGATCCTAGGTAGACAAAGTCCTTAACTACCACGAAGTTAAATCTGCCTATACAGACGTTGGCTCCAAGACGTCGACGTCCTTTCTTGTTGACAGCATTAACTTGTTCTTGTCCTCGTTAACCGCATGACCCATCTTCATGGCCTCCGCCTCAAGACTCACGAACGCTCCACTGACATCACGCTGTGTGCTTCCAATTATGTCAATGTCGTCTGCGTATCCCTACTAGCTGGACGGACTTTTGACAATTGTGCCTCTGGTGTTGGAGTTTTCCACAATCTTTTCAAGAATGATGTTGAAGAAATCGCATGACAGAGCATCGTCTTGTCTAAAACAATTTTTGACATCAAATTGATTGAACAGCGTCCAGACGGACGAGATTTTCCGGGATGCCGAAACAAGACTCTATATAGTTGGTCTCTATAGACGCTGACATATGCGGCCTTGAAATCTATGAAAAGGTGGTAGGTATCGATTTTAAGATCCTGGGGCTTCTCGAAGATCTGCCGTAGAGTGAATATTTGGTCGAGTGTGGACTTTCCGGGTCTGATAAGGAATTATCAGGTTGTTGACGAAAGGCTATTTCTCTGTAGATGATGCAGTTGAGGGGATCCAATTTCTTGAAGATCGGGCATACGATGCTGAAGTTCCATTCGTCGGGCATGCTTTCCTTCGTCCGAAGTTTGCAGATGAGCTGGTGCATACTCCCAACGAAATCATCTCCAGCTGCTTTGTACAGTTCGACTTAAGTTATGATATCGCTATCTTCACTTCGTCAATATCTGGTGGGTAGAATTGGTTGTCTGCTCCAACTAAATTGAATGGTTCTATATAGCTGGAGGAATTTTTATCGACATCGCCAGTATACAGCTTGGAAAAGTGGTCTTTCCATATCCTCAGCACTGACTGTGGTTCCACTATGATGTTCCCATGATAGTTTCTACAGGCTTCGGTTCAGGGTGTATAACCCCTTCGGTTCAGGGTGTATAACCCCTTCGGTTCAGGGTGTATAACCCCTGGTGGTTTGTTTTACTTTTTTGTAAAGCTTTCGAACCTCATTCCTGTTGTGACATCCCTCTATCGCCTCGATCGCGCGCTTCTCATGCTCCCTTTTCTGAGAAGTTGGTGCTCCTCTCTCCTTTTCTGCTCGCTGAGCTCGCAAGCTGCTCGTGTCCTTCTTTGCAGCACAGCTTTGTATGCCTTTTCTTTAGCTGAATATGTTCGCCGGCACTCATCGTCAAACCAGGGGTTTCGTTTTGGTGCTCGTGTAAACCCTAGCACTTCAGAGGCGGCATCTCTGATGGCTGCTTGGCAGTGTTGCCACAGGTTCTCTTCATTTTGTGCTGGCAGCAAAGGACTTCTATAGTGGTTTTTGGAGACACGATCGGAAAAGGATCTAGCAATCTCTTGTGATTTTAGCCGTTTGAAGTCGAATTTTCATTTTCATTTTCACGTGTTGGCCTTGATCGGGATATCCTCATTCGTGCATTGGCTACAACAAGGTTGTGGTCCGAGTCGATGTTGGCACCTTGAACTGTGCGGACATCTTGCATGCTAGAGAAGTGTCGTGCGTCGATCGCAATGTGATCAATCTGGTTGACGGTTGATTGGTCAGGAGATTTCCATGTTCCCTTGTGGATATCGAGATGTGGGAAACGCGTACTTGCTACCATTAGGTCTCGCCCCGCAGCGAAGTTGATTAGAATAAATCCGTTATAGGAGGTGGTCGTGTAGGCTATGTCGTCCGATTATTCCACCAAAGAATTCTTCTCTGCCCGGCTTAGCACTAAAATCTTCAAGGACAATTCGAATGTCATAGCTAGGGCATTGCTCATAGGTCTTGTCGAGGAGCTCGTAGAACCTGTCTTTGATGTCTTCATCTTTTTCCTCAGTGGGGGCGTGAGCACAGTTGAGGCTTACATTGGTGAATTTAGCCGTGATGCAGATTGTCGTGATACGCTCATTCACTGAGTTGAAACTCAAGATATTCTACCTGAGTCGAGTCCCAACTACAAATCCACATCGAAATAGACGCTGATTTTGTTCCCGGTAGCAGTCGCCCGTAGTAAATATCGCAGTTGTTCATTTTACCAAAACGTACCTGGACGTCCAGGTCTTTCGTTTAACTCCAAAGATAAGGAGCCGGTCAAACCGCTTCTCATAGGCCTGGGCTGCGAATATGTCGTAGCAGGAGTAGTCCTATAAGGTGCTCACTAAGTAGTTCATCCTGACTGGAAATGTATACGTCATCGTTGATTCCATCTTGGGAGTTTTCCGCTGCCGCCTGTTGAAAACGAGGCATGCCTTAGTGGACTCATACCTCCCCCTCTCTCTCTTTGCTACCGACAACAACTTCCCACTGGGGTTGGAACCCAATCTTCGGTTATGAGGTACTAGGCACCCGATGTTCACCAAGGGGAGGTGGAGAGTAGGAGTTGATAGACAGAGGTTGCTGTGGACGCTTGTGTCCTCTTGAATTCACTGTTTCTACCCTTCGAACCCTTCGAATAACCTTAGGAACCCTTTTATTAAATACATATGACTTAAAAGAGCTCAATTTTGTTTAAAAACAATTTCAGGAACAAGAATCTTTCAATCTTTATGAAATGAAATGTAAATACAGCGCCGACAGGATAAAACAAAACAAAATGTTCAACTTTGCACGTGATTCGAATATTCTTCTCAAGTCGGCAGTCTTCAAAATGAATGCCTTGTGATCTGTGAAAAAGATAGCGGGAGATGAATAAAAGCATAGCGTGTGTTATTCCTTTCCCCAGCAAAGAATAGAACTCCCGTGATGGAAATATTAATTTATTTTAATTAAATCGATGAATTTAACTTTACACCAATAACGAAGATGTTAAGTCATCTCAAAGCTAATGACATAACATCGTGGAATGTCAACTGATAACACACTCACCCAAAGCCCGCTTAACTATCTTTTGTTTCAAAAAAGTCAAAAACCCTATTTGAATTCTTTAACATTTTCTCAATGTTACTATGCAAAATACCCGTTTCAGCCAATAAAAAATCAACCCCATTCCATGTGGACGAAAAAAAAAAAAACAAAATGATATGCAAACTCTACAAAAGATTTGATCAGCTCGAACTCAAAAATATTCTTTTCTTAACTATCCAAAAAAATGACTTTCAAAAATAGAATAAAATTTGCTGAACCCGTTCCATTGAGTGGCAATTCATTTAAATTAACAAAAAAATCAATGAGTTCGCATTGACTTAAGCCAACACGGATCTTAGTTAGACACAGACCCTCAGACACGCTTACTACACATGTTTGATGGCAACATTTATCACGTGGAGTCCTAAAAAAAGCGTTTCTAAACGAGACTTGACAAAAATGTAATAAAAAAATTATATTTTTAATTTTGGAATAAGAATTTCTCGATTCGATTATGCAAGCATATTTCTTGAGGCAATCCAGTCACACGCGTCCGAAGAACTGGAAGAGAGCTAATTCTTTGGCTGAATATTAATCATCGATTAAACGAAATTTGCATAGATTCTTTAGGTTTTTGTCTCGGAATCTTTGTTTAATGCTTTTTCAAGGATGAAACCTTGAAAATAGAAATTGGATGAATGAAATCATTCGACACCTTGAAGCAAGGAAAAAAGGCGTTGAAGAGTGCTTGCTGAAGGCATTGTTAAATGTACAAGTGTTATTCATTGAAAATGTGAAAAGTGTTTAATACCTCAGCCAGCTTACCTCCTACTTCCTAACTTACTTAACCGGTTCACAATCCATGAAGGATCTCAGCCTGACATATTGCAGCATTCCATCGGGAACGGTCCCTCGCATGCACTCTCCAGTCACCGAAACCTAGCGCTCTCGCATCCGCAGTCACTTGGTCCTTGTACCGTAGGTTCAACTGTACAGCTCGTACAGTTCGCGGATCAACCTTCTTCTCGCATCGTCGCATTCGGGACCGAAAATCCGTCGAAGAATTTTTCTTTCGAAAGTGCCTATATAGTATCATTTTCCCTTTTTTAGTTATCGTCCAACACTCGGCGCCGTAGAGTAGGACTGGTAAAATCAAAAATTTGTATAGCAGACACTTTGTCTTTTGAGAGAGGAGTTTTGGACCCAGTTGTTTTGCCAAACCGAAGTAGCAGCGGTTCGCTAGGGCAATTCTTCGTCGGATCCCCACTAAGGTGTCGTTTGTGGGATTGATGTTGGTTCCAAGGTAGGTGAACTCCGTATCTACCTCGAAATTGCTGCTACCAATAGCATGTACTTGGTTTTGTCCTCATTCACTTCAAGACCAACGAGTTTCACCTGTTCTTCGCTGCGAAGGCCTCAAGCATAGCTCTCTTAAATTGACCAATGATGTCTATGTCGTCCGCATAGCCTATGAGCTGGGTGGATTTCTTGAAGATAGTGTTTTCCGTGCTCACACCTGCCTTGCGCACTATCTGCTCCAGGACTATGTTAAAGAAGTCACAACGCATCTCCTTTTCTAAACCCTGCACATGTTTGGAATAGCTTGGATGAGCTGTTACCCATTTGCCCACTGCACTGCGCATTGTTTAGCGTCATGCGGCGCAGCTGGATCAGTTTGTTCGGGATCCCGAATTCAGACATCGCTATCATAAGTTCTTGGCGGTGGATGCTATCATAAGCAGCTTTGAAGTCGATGAAAAGATGGTGGGTTTCGACTTGAAATTCGTTGGTCTTTTCCTGGATTTGCCTAGTGAATATTTGGTCTATCGTTGTTCTGCCTCGACTAAAGCCACACTGGTACGTGCCGATTATTATGTTGAAGAATGGTTTAAGACGCTCACACACTACGTTGGATAGGATTTTGCATGCAACATTAAGCAGGGATATGTCTCGGTAGTTTTTGCATGACATAGGATCGCTTTTTTGTAGGTGGAGCATATGGAGCTTATCGACCAGTCAGTGGGCATGCATTCTTCCTCCCACACTTTGTTGATGACCTGGTGTATGCGGTTCATTAAAAACACCTCCTCCATATTTAAAGAGTTCCGCAGGTATGCCATCCGACCCGGCGAACTTGTTATTTTTTAGCGTTTGGATGGCTCTTTCTGCTTCTTCTGCGCTGGGCCAACTGGGTCTTCACTGACTTGTCTTGCTTCTTTTTCGTCATTGGCTCGCTCGATATTTAGCGTATTCAGCAGATGTTGGAAGTGCTGCTTGAAAACATCTACAATTCCCTGTGCTTCGGTGACTAGGTTTCCTTCACTGTTTCGGAGAGCCTGGGTCTCGGTTCTGAAACCAGAAGCCTTTTAAAGAAACTTCGGGTGTTGTTCTTGGCCCGTGACTCTTCTAGATCTTTGAGCTGAGAAACTGCGGATGCTCTTTTCTTCCTTCACAGGGTTTTTTCTCACTGCTCCCTTTTGTTCGGTACTCTTCTCTTGCTGCTCTTGTTTTCCGTTGCAGCATCTACAAACGTGCATTTTCCGTCTTTCTTTTCAATAACGCGCATTCATCATCATACCATGGGTTTTTTTTTGTCGCTAGCTGGTAACCTATGGTGGTCCCGGCTACATTTTTAATTATTTCGCGATATTGGTTCAAGAAGGTGTTGACATCTGTGGTATTTGGGAGGATGGCGGCGGAGAGTCGCTCACTCAAGCGCTCACTGTAGTCTCTGGCATTATCCGGAGTGCTATGGTAACCGATGTTGAACTTCTTTCTTTGGGCAGCGCGTGTGTTCTTTGATAATCGAGTTTAAACTTAGCCACTACCAGAAAGTGGTCAGAGTCAACATTTGCTCCTCGGAAAGTGCGCAAGTTCAAGATGTTGGAGGCGTGACTTACGCCGATTAGCACAATGCCGATTTGACTTGTGGTTCGACCATCCGGAGATCGCCAGGTTGTTGTGTAGATCTTTCGTCTTGGAAACGCAGTGCCACTTATCACCGCAAAGTCGATTAGTCGGAAGCCAAAACTTCGTAGAGGCTGTGCTTTCCAACTAATCCGCCAAATATGTCTTCCTTCCACAATTTTGCAGTGAAGTCTCCGAGTACGATTTTTACTCTGGACAGCCTCCGTAGGCTCTATCCAGGAGGCCGTAAAAATCCTCCTTGCTAGACTCCTCAGCATCTGAGTTGTTTAAAGATAAGTTGCTCATATCGAGATGTTGTTCGTAGAAAAGCGATCTTTTAAACAAAGAATATTACTTCGTTCTCCATGATTCTCATCGTTTCGAATCTCCGAAAGGACAGTGTGGCTTTTTTGTGACTGGGATCTTGGCTTGGATCGGGGTATCCTGGTTCCGACAAGGAAGAGGTTTGAGTCACCGAAATGTACTTTCCCATACGGCAAAAAAGTACAGTGTGTCCATCATAATATGGTCAACCAATTTCAGTAACAGTTGGTTGAGAGAAAAATCGCCATAATCTCAACCCCTTACAATAAAATGTTGACTACCTCTACACGTGTCCATAAATCAACAATATTAGCAATTTTAAATGTTAAACGACCTGTTTGAAGCTACAAAATTCATAATATTCTTCGCTATGACCCTCAGACCTAACACGAGTATTTCCGCTTATCAGTGGCTCACTTGTTATTTTCATGACATTTGTATATTCCAAGCTATAGCTTCTTACTCGAACTTCAATCTTCCGGAAGGGCCATCATGATCATCCAATGAAAGAATTAAAAACCAATCGCGCAAGAATATTTAATAACAAGCCAATATTCCGGTTATCCACACTCCGACTCTCAAGTAAACCAATACGGAAGTCAAAAGACCAACAACACGCTGCTGACAGTAATCATTCATTCTTCGAACTTCGCATCGAAGTGTTATGAATGAAAAGCTAGTGTGTGCGCGGATTTTGAAAACGTTGAACTTTTATCGACGACAAAGTGGGAATTGTAAACAAAATTTTGGGCTTGACCTTAGGGAAACTAACGTTCAGGTTAAACGAGTTCAAAACCTATTATACCCAACAGCCATTTGATAATAATTTTGACCTCGAATTTGTTGAAGAGAAAAAAACAATTTTCAAGTCTTTTTGCCTTAGTTCTGAATCTTTGCATATTTGCACAAGGAATTGACTTAACAGAAATCACAGCTCACAACCAGTCGTCTCTAATTGACTTAAAGGTACGTTCAGCGGTTAGAAGCTGGGAGACGCTAAAACTGTTGACTCAAGTAGTTCCGGCCTGTTTTGTCTCTCCATTAAATTCGTTGATTTTTGTTATGCTAATTGTTCGTCAAATACAGCACAAGTGAGGTTGGGTAGTTTGACTTTTTAAGAATTTTTTAGTTTGACGTAAGCGAGCTTGACTAATTGTTGAAATAATATAATTACTTGTTCATTTTTACTTGTTGTGTATCATATTTAAGTAATATATTATTTTCATGTTTGTAAAAATATTTTCATATCAAGAGAAAAATATATTCATTCTGTAAACTGCCTCAGCAAGATACACTGTGTGAAAATATATTCATTCTGTAAACTGCCTCAGCAAGATACACTGTGTTTCTCTCAATAGGTTATGGGCCCAGGAGGAAACTGAAGAAACTGAAATAGACTTTTCTGGAAATTTTGGAAAAATTTGTGTATTGAATTATTTTGAAGAAGAATAAAGAATACAAGAAGATGAATTCCAAGAATGAAGGTTTTTCGGTTGAGAAATTGCGAGGTGGTGAGAATTTTTTCAATTGGAGTTTTGCCATGCAAAATTATCTTGAATTCAAGAAGCTTCAAGATTGTATTGTGGTCTCCGGTGAAAACCCAACAGAAGCGAAAGAAAAGGATCTGCAGATGCTTAGTCAAGCCAAGACAATGCTTGTTTTGTCTGTTGAACCAGAGCTTTACGTTCATATCAGACATTGTAAGTCCGCGTTGGAAATTTGGCGAACATTTCAAAATATGTTTGAAGATAGAGGTCTGCTGCGAAAAATTGGGCTTTTACGAACATTGATATCCATACGGCTTGATCAATGTGATAACATGCAATGTTATATTGATCAGATAATGTCAACATCAAGTAAGTTAACATGTATTGGATTCAATATCGGTGATGAATGGTTGGCAGCGATCTTATTGGCTGGTTTAACTGAAGAATACAAACCACTTATTATGAGCTTTGAAGGAAACGTTCAAAAGATTACTGCTGACGAGATTAAGATGAAGCTTCTTGATACGCAGTTTGAAAAAGCAGAATCAGGTAATGCATTTATTGGTAAAAATTTGGTGAAGAAAGAAAATAAAAGACCAAAATTTATCAAATGCTATACGTGTGGTGTAAAAGGACACAAGAGTTCTGAATGCCCAGAGAAATCAAAAAGAACTTCTGAACATAAGAACAGAACTGGAAATACAAAAGATGCTTTTCTAGCTTGTAATGGAAGGAAACAATGCGCTGAATGGTATCTCGATAGTGGAGCATCGAACCATATGACTCCTAATGGAAATTTGTTGCATGATTGCGAAGAGTCAAAGGTTGACGAAATCAAAACAGCAAATAATTCGAGGATGCAAGTCAAATGTGTTGGTGATGCGAGTATTGTGATAAACAATAATACCATTGAAGTGAAGGATGTATTGCTTGTTCCTGATCTATCAACGAATTTGTTATCAGTACACCAATTAGTACAGAAAAATAACAGTGTTGTTTTTAATAAGGAAGGATGTACTATATATAATAAAGACGAAAGGATAGTTGCAAGATGCAAAGCTGACAATGGAGTCTACAAGATTTGGAACCAGGAATCAATGTGCATGCTATCGAAGGGTGAAATTGATACTGCTGTTACATGGCATCGAAGACTTGGACATTTAAATTATCAAAGCTTATGCAAAATGCGGGACGGAGCAGTGACAGGAGTCCATTTCAAGGATCAAGAGATTGGTTTGCAAAATTGTCAAGTGTGTGCTGAAGGAAAGCATGCTAGGCCACCATTCAAGTCTAGTGAAAGCAAGTCGACACACTTATTGGAACTTATTCATTCGGATTTGGTTGGCCCGATGGAAACTAAGTCAATAGGAGGTGCCAGGTATTTATTAAGCTTTATCGATGATTATTCTAAGAAAGTTTTTGTATATTTCTTGAAACAAAAATCTGAAGTGTTTGGTATTTTCAAAGAATTTAAGTCTTTTGTTGAAAATCAAATTGAAAAGAAAATTAAAACGGTTAGAACAGATAATGGCACCGAATATTGCTCGAAAGAATTTGAAAGGTTCTTCAAAGCCAATGGTATACAACATCAACGGTCCAATGCATATACTCCGCAGCAAAATGGATGTGCAGAGAGAATGAACCGGACCATCATTGAACGTGCAAAGTGCATGATGTTTGATGCTGAAGTTGATAAGGTTTACTGGGCTGAAGCTTGCAACATGGCAGCGTACTTGATCAACCGATCAGTCTGTTCATCTTGGAAGGATACAACACCAGAAGAGGTATGGTCAGGGTTGAAAGTGGATCTTTCAAATCTGAGAATTTTCGGATCAAGAGTAATGGTGCACATTCCGAAAGAGCAACGCCGCAAATTAGACCCTAAATCTCGTGAGATGATTTTTGTCGGGTATGATAGTGACACTAAAGGCTTTCGTTGCATTAATCCGATTTCCAAGAAACTCAAGATAAGTAGAGATGTTATTTTTTACGAAAACTACTTGCCAATCTTGAATCAAATTCATGTTGAACAAGATTTTGATTCAGTGAGGGCAGAGGAAGTAGTTCAAGATAATCTTGAAAATGGAGGTACTAATGGCAATGAAAACTTAGATGAAGATGAAGATTCGGGTCAAGAGGAAGAACAATTGCAATTACGACGATCATCCCGAATATCAAAACGAAGAGTGTATGAAGATTGCGTATCTTATTTGTCACGAATAGATGAAGATGAAGATCCATTAACTTACAATGAGGCAATGTCTAGAGAGAATGCAAACGATTGGAAAGATGCTGTGAAGAGTGAAATGAATTCCCTACAAGCAAACAACACCTGGGAATTGGTTGACCTTCCGAAAAATCGTAAGATATTAAAAGCGAAGTGGGTTTTTTCTACAAAACGAGATGAGGAAGGTAACATAACTCGATACAAAGCTAGATTCGTTGCCAAAGGTTGTAGTCAAAAGTATGGTATTGACTATAATGAAACGTATTCTCCAGTCGTTAGATATTCATCGATTCGGTATTTGATGGCTCTTGCTGTGCAACAAAACTTGAAGATTGACCAAATGGATGTTGTTACCGCATTTTTGCAAGGTGACCTGGAAGAAGAAATTTTCATTCAACAACCTGAAGGTTTTGATGATGGCACAGGACGTGTATGTCGACTCAAGAAAGCTATCTATGGACTGAAACAAGCTGGGAGACAATGGAATATAAAGCTTGATGGAGTGTTGAAGAAGTTTGGTTTGCGAAAGTCTAAAATGGATCCTTGTATCTACTTTAATGAACAACTAAATTTAATAGTATCTATTTACGTTGACGATTTTTTGATATTTTGGAATGAAACCTTAACTTTAGAAAATTTAAAAGAAGCTTTGAGTTCATCATTCAAAATGAAAGATATGGGGCCTGCAAAAAATTGTTTGGGTATACGCATTCAACAATCTGATGAAAAAATCGAACTTGATCAATCTGGATACATAAGAAAAGTATTACATCGATTTAACATGCATGAATGTCGACCAGTGTCAACTCCTAGTGATGCTAATCAAAAACTTTCAATCAACATGGTACATGAAGAATCTCACAGTGATGAAAAATTAGACAGAATTCCATATCAAGAGGCGGTTGGTAGTTTGTTGTTTTTGGCTCAATGTACAAGACCTGATATCGCATTCGCAGTGAATGATGTGAGTCGATTTAACTCGAATTTCGGTTTTGCGCACTGGAAAGCTGTTAAGCGAATCATGCGATATTTGAAAGGTACAATCGAATTGAAGTTAACATATGACAAATCTAACTGCAAGGATTTACATGGATATACTGACGCTGATTGGGCATCTGATGTTGATAAGAGAAGATCATGTACTGGATATATCTTTAAAATGTCAAATGCTGCAATAACTTGGTCTAGCAAGAGACAACCGACAGTAGCTTTATCGAGTACTGAAGCTGAGTACATGGCTATGGCATCAGCTATACAAGAAGCCATTTGGATAAAACAACTAGCTTGTGAGCTCGGTAAGAAATCTCATCCAATAAAATTACTATGTGATAACCAAGGAGCTATGAAGTTGGCTGAATCTGACGGATTTCGACCTAGATCAAAACATATAGATATAAGATACCATTTTATACGAGAAAAATTAGATGATAAAACGATTGAGATTCAATATATTCCTACGGACAACATGGTTGCCGATAACTTGACAAAAGCTGTTGGTGTTAGTAAACATAATTTTTGTACAAAAGCTATGGGATTATATTAAGAAATTGAAATTGTATCTTTATTACTAGTATTTATTATTAGTATTAATTTTTATTTTAATTATTGTCTTGGAGTTCATATATAACTGTAATAATCTTAATTTGAAATTCTTAATAAGTGAGGGTGTTGAAATAATATAATTACTTGTTCATTTTTACTTGTTGTGTATCATATTTAAGTAATATATTATTTTCATGTTTGTAAAAATATTTTCATATCAAGAGAAAAATATATTCATTCTGTAAACTGCCTCAGCAAGATACACTGTGTTTCTCTCAATACTAATGCAAACTGTTATACAATCAAGAGGGTATAGACAAACGTCAGGTGATAGTCGGAACGCAAATACACTTTCCATTAAGTCATTTATGAAGGCAATAATTGGTTTTTGCGCAGACTGTATGAATGTTGTAAGCGATTACATGGATAATTGACAGTTTAACAAAAGCTTGACAACAACCAATCCTCAAGTGCAGTTTTGTTTGACGTTTTCAGTTAAAATTTGTTGAACCTGCACATGCTGCCGGTTCGTGACTCGTGAACATTTGGTAGCTCATTAATTATTTCTGTTCTTATCAGCGAAATTTATTGCAAATCAATTTCAACCAGACACACTTCATTTAGAACAAAATTGCTTAATCTGCTGATAAGAAAAAAAATCACTCGCTTGGAGGACCCTATTTTTAGCACTTTTTTTATTGATTCAATTAATTTGAATTGGTTCACCCGTTTGCCGGTTCGCCGCCGCCGCCGCGCCGCCGTCCGATGCCCATTGAATCCACAGTTGGCCTCGTCTCGTGTCAAAAGATCATAGACTCTTGAACCATAGGGTGATGGTTTAATCTCAAACGGTTGTGTGGAAACTTTCCACCCTCGATCCAATGTTCAGAGTCGAAACTCTAACCTTTGAAATTTTGGTTGACCAAAATAAGACTTTGGTTGTTATCAATCAATATTTCTTTTTTCAATTTTTATTATCAGTTCGAAAGAATTTTCAAAATCAAATAGGGTTGCCATGGTTCAATTTTTGCTGTCATGCCATTTGCATGATGGAAAGTTTGTAATCTGAGCAGACGTCAAGTTATCGGAGCATTTGCATGAGAATCTTATCGGGGAAACCAGTTTGTGGAGTGTCAAGTACTTTCATGAACCTCTTGCGTGATTTGAGGGGCTATTAAAAATAACAATGCCACTTAGAGCGAATTAAATATTAATCTTTGCGATCCTAATCTTTAATATCACTAGCGAAATTAATCAGATGTAAGAAACCCAAGACGGTATATTGTGAGTGATTAATTATACGGCACGTCAAATGGTAGATATCAGTGCAACGAAGCGTCCTCAAACACTTCTGTCTACCAAGTCCTAAGGCCCAACTATAATAGTCGGAAGGGTGCGTACGTTGACGTACGAAAATTCCCAAATACATGCAAATCATATGTCACAGCCATAATAGCGGATTGCTGTTTCGTTCAGTTTTGTTTTCGGACGTAAACTCACTTTTCTTTCTCAATTTACGCGCGTAAATTTGACATTTCTCTAAAAATATAGAATAATGACAGAAAGCTTTCCGTCAATTATGGGTACGCGGATGCAAATGACAGTCGGAAAGAAACGGTTCGTTCAGTTTTGACGCTAGCTTCCGTTCCCTTCCGTCTATTATAGTTGGGCCTCTACTCTCATTTCCCCGTGGTGACCCCGGGTGTCTAGTACCTATGCTGGAGATAGGGTGAAATCCAGTATGGAAGGCAGCTAACGAGAGAGTGGAGAGTGTTTTCCACTGGGGCACTACGTACTACTTTTTCCAGGCGGCAGCGAAAGAATTCCCAGGATGGAGTCAACGGTGGCGTCTACAGTTCCAGTTAGGATGAACTATTCAGTGAACACCTTATACGGGCTACTTCAACATATTTGGAGCTCAGGCCGATAAGGAGCGGGTTATCCGGCTCTTTGCCCTTGGAGTTTGGTCGGGGGTAGTGCTTTGGGGTGACTTCCAAATCACATAAACAAAAACTAGTTGCGAAGCAACAACAAGACTTGGATGCGGACGGATTTACTGATGACGCAACCATGCAAACGAAATAAGGACAACGGGATTCGGATCTGTACTTAGTATGTTAGGTCCCACGTGCAGCCGAACAACTAGCGGAGGCCCTAGACCGTTATAAGGCGGATATGACCGCCATCCAGAAAATGCGATGGGATGGGCGATATTTACTACGGCGACTGCTACAAAGAACAACAACAGCGTCTGTTTGGATGTGGCTTTGTCGTTGGAGGCAGGCTTAGGCAGCAGGTACTAAGCTTCAGAGCTGTCAACGAGCGCCTTACGACAATCCGCATAAAGGCTAAATTCGGCAACATAAGCCTAATATGCGTACCAAAGACAAGTTCTGCGAGCTCCTCAACAAGACATACGAGCAATTCCCTAGCTTCGACGTTAAAATCGTCTTAGGAAATTTTAACGCCAAACTAGGAAGAGAGGACATCTTTGATGGAACAGTCGGAAAATACAGCCTTCACGAAAAAATCTCCGATTACGGATTCAGGCTTATCTATTTTGCAGCGGGGCGAAACATGGTAGTAGCAAGTACGCGTTTCCCACATCTCAATTGAGTAGTAAAGCCCTCCCTTACCCTTATCATCACCGTGCTGCTATATGGTGCAGAAGCATGGATCCAGTCAAAAACGGGTGAGAACAATCTAGGCCGTTTCGAGAGAAAAGTTCTACGGAAGATCTATGGTCCTGTATGCATAAACGGTGAATGGAGGAGAAGATTTAACCACGAACTGTATGGGCTGTACACTTGTACAGCGACACTGACGTAACTAAAAGCGTGAAGGTCCAAACACTCAGATTGCTTAGTCACGTGGAGATGATGGACACTAATACTCCGGCCCGTAAAGTCTTCGAATCCACCCCAGAGGGACGACGCAGTAGAGGAAGACCAAGACTCAGGTGGCACGCGCAAGTTGAAAATGACCTCAACCAACTCGGCGTGAGTAAATGGATACAGGTAGCTAGTGATCGAGCTGGCTGGAGAGGTTTGTTGGTTGAGGTCCAAGTCCACCCCGGACTGTAGCGTCACCTTAAGTAAGTAAGTAGATTAATTATACACCGATTGACTAATGTTTTGCCAACTTAAAAAAGCTTAACAAGCTGATCTCAAAACTTCTAAGACACTTAAAAAATGAAGGAATATTTTGTGAAGCATCTTGCAAGTTGCATATTATTGACACTGGCCTGCACAACTTTGAGAAAATAACAGAATTAGCAATTACGTTTATGACAAATTTATGAAAAAGGACGTATTTTTCGTATTTTCGGAGAAAAGCGTTAAGAAAATAGAGAAAATTGAACGAAGAATTGTTTTGCTTCATTCTCCATGATTCTCATCGTTTCGAATATCCACATTTCTTTCACCAGTCGCCCGGCGACTAATCTGACAGCTGTCAAAAATTCGCCTTCCACATCGCTGAGAAATTTTGTGGACACAATAGTCGCGCGACGGGCTCAGCGTTGCCGAAGTGTTAAATTTTCTCTGTGGCTCCAAAAAATTTAAAATGGCCCTCTAAAGAGTGTTATATGCTGTTTCCACTGACACTTATCACGAGATTTAGCGAAGTAGATTAAGGAAAAATGTCGACTTTTCTGGGATTTAGGGTAGACAAAATGTAGTATTATATTAAACGTTCTATTATTCTACGTTTTGAACTACGAATATGTACCCCAAACCCTATAAAAGTCGACTGCATTCTGTGCAGCTCTTTAAAGACCATGTCACTCGTCAGTTATAACAAGATTGGAAAATTACCTACGTTCTACCCTCCAAATACCTCAAAAGTTATTTTTTTCATACACACATACTCTTGCAGCTAACTTGCCTTTTGTTATGCATAGGCATTTGTATCATTATAACAATAATGTGGCTTTTCTTACATTCCAAGAATTGATCCGTGACGTATAAGTGGCAATTTTTTTCCCTTAAACGCATTTCTTTCACAGAGAAATTGAATTTTTTCCTCGAAGGATTGATATCTTTCAAATCTCTTTTTGGAGACGGATTTACACATACTTGTACACGGATTTTACACGTATACTACGAGTTTGACATATCCGAGGTTTTCTATTGTTGTTATTTTCATGTTGTTATTATCATGTACGAAACAGCTCACGAGCTGACCAGACAACACAGACATTCAAAGAAGGGATTGATTCGTTTTTGCACATTTCTTACCCGCCAAGAAACATTGAATTTTAGTAGCAATTCTTCTTGGTTGGAAGAAAAACCGCATAACACGCATACTCTTACAGCTAACCTGCTTCTTAGTTCGTAGGCAAATATCATTTTGACTGATCAATGCACCATGCATCCTAAAAAAGAATTGAAATTGAAAAAAAAATTTAAGCACAATCAACATAATCTTGATTCAATCAAATCGATTAGCGCTCCTGAGATTAACCATGCAACTGCAGTTGCAGTCCAGTCCTCTTGTAATGCATTTGTAATTGCGAAACTCGTTCTACCTACTTTGAAAAATCCTTCACTTCTCTTTCATAAGACCGCTTCCTGTACTTCTCTATTCAAATATTGTTGCACACCCACATACTATGTATCTTAATTAAGTCAATGGGCGTTGTCCAGCGGAATGTTGGGAAAGTATTAGTGAAAACACCAATAATTTTACAACCCTGACCGCTCGCAGGTAAATTTCTTTTGACAGCTTGGTTTCCTATCTCCTTTTATCTCTGATCGAACTAGTCCTCTGCCTCTCTTTAAAATACATCAGATGTGATAACGGGGAATACCAGGTTTATTTACTTTTGGCTTTGATGCTTGTTCAAAAATTCTATACCAGGAATCCAGAATCAGGAAAAGAGTGTTCATTGTTTATTTGTTTTACTCCCTTCCCTTGTGCTTGTGCTTGCAGTTTATTTTATTTGGAAACATCGAAGCGAGCGAATCAAAAGAAGAAAAAATTATCCACAAAGTGCAGTGAATACACAAAACAGAAAAACATTTTTGTTAAGAATTGAAAGTTCAAGTAATATTTATGTGAGTTCCACACATTTCTGGCCATTGCTTATTTCTTCTTATTTAGTTTTTTTTTTTTTTTTAGAATGGAATCAGAAATGTCGACGAAAAATATTTTCCCCATCACTGAAACTAAGACAATCTGCCTGTCCGATAACATTGCTAGAGTTATCTTCGAACAAATCTCGGTCTTCTACCGAGAAAATGAATTCTTTGACACCGTCATCATGGCTGGGAACCCAGGCGATAAGGACCACGTAGGAATTTCGGCGCACCGAATGGTCCTTAGTGCATTGAGTCAATATTTCCGTGAAGCATACCGAGATGCTCAGACGGTCTTGACGAAAAACGTTTTGGAGTTTCCACAAATCCATCCTCAGACACTGAAATCGATAGTCGATTTTATGTATTCAGGAACAATTGAACTGAATGTCGATACCGTCGAAGGAATCTTGTCTGCTGCGATTTTTCTTAAGATCAACATACTAATTGAATGTTGCTGTGAGTTCATTGAAAACAACATTAATCCTAGCAACTGTATACTCTTTTTTCGAGTATCGCGTCCATGGACAGAGGAGCTCAGCTTTTGCAATATAAAAGAGAAATCCATGGAGTTAATTTTTTTGAACATTGATGAATTGTCGAAGGAAGACGAGTTTCTAACGCTGGGTGAGAAGGAAATCAAAAATTTGCTTGCTTACGAGGGTCGGCACAGTGATATTGAAGAAGCAGTGTTCATGTCTGTTCTTGCATGGATTGATCATGATAAACAAAATCGGGAACATTTGATTGTGGAACTTTTAAAAATGATTCACTATCAGTTTCTGTCCATAAAGTTCATAACGGACAACATGTCAGTTTGCAGTAGCGTCGAAAGCTTCAAACTTTTTTCGGGTTGGCTGAAATATCATGTGTCGCCAGAAACTCGAACAGCCGATCAGAAAACTCTTGAGGTCTCAACGAAAAACCAATTGCAATGTCCAGAACTCGATCCTCAAACCCAAAAATTGCTATATGATTTCTGGAAATCTGGCTCAATTGAATTGAATATGGAGATCGTTGAAGAAATCTTACGTGCTGCAGTTTTTCGAGAACTTAAACACTTGATTGAAGTTTGCTGTGAATTCGTTCAAGAAAACATTAATACGAGCAACTACATGTCCTGGTTTCGACTGTCGACAGAGCTTAGTCTATCGAAAATTAAAGAAAAGTCCATGGATGTCATTTACATGAACTTCGAGCAAATGTCGAAGGATGAAGAATTTTTAATGTTGACTGAGAAGGAAATTAAGAGCTTGCTGTCTTACGAAAATCCATATACTGACTTTGAGGAAGAGGTTTTCAAGGCTATTTGTGCGTGGGTCAATTACGATAAACCAAGTCAAGAACATTTGACTGGGGATCTGTTGCAAATGATTCGTTATCAATACCTCTCTACCGAATTCAAAGCTGCTAACAATTCGCTCATCACCAATTGGCGCAAATATACATCATCGGAAACAACCAATCAAAAAGAAATGTTTTTCAAGTCAAGGTTTGGAGGTTTATTATTTGTCGCTATCGAGGAATCAAATACGATAGCAATTCATATGTATGACCACAAGACAGATGCATGGGATAAAAAGATTCAAATACCTTTAAAAAAAAATATACTTGCTTTCTCGACACTTGTGATCAATAATAAATTATTTGTAGTTGGAGGTTTTGAGGACGGTCATGGTAGGGATGATATTGAGTGTTTTGACTTGTACACTTTCAAATGGATTTCCAGATCTCGTATGCATAAAAAGCGATATTTTTGTCAACTGTCTGAATTAGATGGACAATTGTGTATTTACGGTGGCTTTACCAATGGTGCAGTATTTATAAACGAAATTGAACTGTACAATCCTACAACTGGTGAAATAATTGAATTATGTCCACCATACCGCAGTGAACGTAACACAATGTCTACTTGTAAGGGAGTATTATATCTTATTGATCTAAAGGAAGGAGTCTTGCAATTCTATGATTCCCGCACTCGAAATTGGACTCAGATACAAATTCCAGGACAATCAATTGGATCTGTTGGCTTTGTCGCCGATGAAAAATATCTTTATTTTCCTGATGGATGTTCGGACAAAAGTGTTAAACGCTACGATTTAGAAAAAAGGAGCGGTGATTTTGCAGGAGACAACATGGCTAGTACGATAAAAGCGATGATGTTAAACAATAAAATTGTAATTTATAGAAACGCTCTTGGTAGTACGATTATATTTGAAGAGTACGATCCAAACACCAACACATGGAGAAAATTTAAGGATCTTTTAAGAATAAAATCTGACATGTTCCGGTCTTGCAGTTTAGGTTCTTACACTGCTTGACCATTTACTTAAACTTTTAATTTTTGTTTTAAAAATTATGAAATTTTATTCCAAACATTTTTGAATTCGTATGCAAAATCTGTAAAAAGTGTTTTCAATAAATTGGTTTCTTTTCATTGCTCAAACTGAATTTGAACTTGTTTCAATTGTTAAGCGGATAAGTGGAACATTTCCCATAATAGATGCGCGTTTGAGAACCAAGTTAAGGAAGCTTGTTTTTAGGGGCGAATTTTCCAGTTCCGAAAACATTCCATCTTTCTAAATTTCTTTCAAATGTGCCCCAATCCAAGTGAGGTTATTTGACGTTGCCGATGATTGCAGTAATTATCCAAAATTGTTCTTTTCCAGATCAATAACACGAAATCATTACAAACATCGAAGGAAGTATAATGGAACTAACTACATTTTTGGTAAAACTATTATTCATCACTTAAGTCATTTATGGTTCTGGCTTGTGCATGATTTTGGCACAAACTTAGAATTATTAACAAATTTTGCGAAGCTTATTAATCAATAAGAAATATCAGGTTAATGATAAACTGTGAAATTTATTTGAATTCCCACAGTCATGCATGAAAGATTTACGATTTTTCCTTAAATACATATCTTTGGCTGGCTTGAAGCGCAAAATGTCTTTACAGACTTCGGTTCCGGATGTATAAGCCCTGGAGGTTTGTTTCACCTTTTTGTAAAACTTTCGAACCTCGTTCCTGTTGTGACATCTCTCTATCTCCTCGATCGCGTACTTCTCATGCTCCCTTTTTTTCTTTCTGAGAAGTTTTTGCTCCTCTCTCTTTTTCTGCTCGTAGAGCTCATGAGCTGCTCGTGCTCTTCTTTGCAGCGCAGCTTTGTATGCCTCTTGGTTAGCTGCATGTGCTCATCGTCAAACCAGGGGTTTCGTTGTTGTGGCCGTGTAAACCCTAGCACTTCAGAGGTGGCATCTCTGATGGCTGCTTGGCAGTGTTCACACTGGTTCTCTACATTTTGTGGTGGCAGCAAAGGACTTCTGAATAGATTTTCGGAGGCACAATCGGAAAAAGATCTAGCAATCTCTTGTGATTGTAGCCTATTGACGTCGAATTTCCTCCTAGCATTTTCGCGTGTTGGCCTTGATCGGGATATCCGCATTCGTACTGGTTACAACAAGGTAGCGGTCCGAGTCGATGTTGGCACCTCATAATGTGCGGACATCTTCCATGCTAGGGTAGTCCCGTGCGTCGATCGCAATGTGATCAATCTGGTTGACGGTTGATTGATCAGGAGATTTCCATGTGCCCTTATGGATATCGAGATATGGGAAACGCGTACTTGCTACCATTACGACTCGCCTTGCAGCGAAGTCGATTAGCCTTAATCCGTAATCGGAGGTGGTGTCGTGTAGGCTATGTCGTCCGATTATTCCACCAGGGATTTCTTCTCTACCCAGCTTAGCATTAAAATCTCCAAGGACGATTTGAATGTCATAGCTAGGGCATTGCTCATAGGTCTTGTCGAGGAGCTCGTAGAGCCTGTCTTTGGTTTCTTCATCCTTTTCCTCAGTAGAAGCGTGAGCGCAGACGAGGCTTATTTTTGTGAATTTAGCCTTGATGCGCTCATTCACTGAGTTGAAACTCAAGACCTTCCTCGTGAGTCGAGTCCCAGCTACAAATCCACATCCGAATAGATGCTGATTTAGTTCCCGGTAGCAGTCGCCGTAGTATATAGAACAGTTGTTCATTTTATGTAGGCCCGACCATCCTATCGCAATTCTTGGATAGCAGTTATATCTGCTTTATAGCAGTCAAGGGCTTGCGCTAGTTGTTCGGTTGCACGTGGTCCGTTAAGGGACCTCACATTCCAAGTGGAAAACCAAAATTCGTTGTCCTTAAATCGTTTGTGTGGGTCGTCCGTATCCGAGGCTTGTTGGTCTTTCGGAACCATGTCTTCTTTATGTGGCCGGGCAGTAACGCCTCCGAATTTTGTAGGCCGAGTAAAGTGCACCACAAAAATAGTGTTACCCGTTTGGTTGTATGATGATACTAAGATAATTTCACTGAAGCCCACGAAAAATACTTGGAACTATTAGTTCCCAAAAAAGAAAGATATAGTTTAAAAACCGTTCTCAAAACAAAAATAAAAACAAATAATTAAAAGGTGAAACAACCATTAAAACTTTAAGCACTAAAACGTGCCATGCAGGTGGCCATGGTTCAGAGGATAGAGTAGTGGATTGCTAAGCCGAACGCTACGGGTTCAAACCCCAGCTTCAGCAGCATTCTTTTTCTACAAAAATCGCCAGCTTATCTGAGGCCACCTGTGCGATAACATGAGACAGTACAAATCTAAGCCTCCTCCTCTGAGCCACGTAGGTTTCTGTTATGTGTGCTTTCTTTCTATGTGTCTATCTGTCTCTCTCTGTTGTATTAATTTATTGTTCTGTCCCAGCCGATGGTCTCAGTCACCAGTGCTGCTATGTGTCTGTAGTTCGTTACATTTATGTGCGAAGTACTGTGAAATGTAATGTAATGTAATGTAAAACGTGCCATGTGCCATCGTAGCCGCCTTCATAAATCTCAAACAAAATGCCCTTTCAATTTACCTGCAACTAATGTAAAAATTTTATTTGTATTTTCTTGTCTTCTCGAGAACTCTCATTTAAGTTATCGTTACCAAACATTATAGTATTTTTGTTCACACTTAAGGCTCAAGATTAATATTGTTCTCTTACATCTTATTCAGTTGAATGAAAAAAAAAAAAGTAATTTTTCGATTGTCACGTAAGGCAACAACAATTAAATGTAATTGAGTGCTCCAACTCTCAAACAATAA
This sequence comes from Sphaerophoria taeniata, assembly GCA_943590905.1. Lineage (NCBI taxonomy): Eukaryota > Metazoa > Arthropoda > Insecta > Diptera > Syrphidae > Sphaerophoria > Sphaerophoria taeniata. Next base: position 6,570,485 of record OX016540.1, read on the forward strand.
ACTTCAATGGATCGTGTTCGATTTACCTATATTTTATTTTATTGCTGCTTATTATTATTTCTTCACTTAAAAAAATATATAATCTACTTGAGAGGGAAAATTTGTCTTTCATGTTTTGATTTTTTTGGTGGGTCAAGGTTTTTGTGAATAATATTTATGTAAGTTTGTTTGATTGTTTAAATTCGTTACAAGAGTGTCTAAAGCGCTAATAATTTCTACTTCAATTCAAAACTACGAACAACGAAGAAGAAAAAAAAATTGAAAAAGAAGAAAACACTACAAAAGCAATAAAACAACAATCAATTTAGTATATCAACTATTTTAATGTTTTTTTTGTTTATTTTATTCAATTATCATTTTTTCTTTTATTATTATCACTTCACAATGTGTGTTTTCTAAAGAATCATGAATAATAGTACGAATAGTTTTTTTGTTTAGTTGTTAGTATAGTTACTTGGGTATTTTTTCGTTACAATTAATAAATATTTAACTAAAATTTTCAGAAACAAAAACATTTTCTACACTAAGACTAATTTTTAAACACAAAAAAGATCGTAATAATTTTTAATGTAACAAAAGTTAACAAAAACTAAGTTTTTCTTATATTCTTGGTTACAAAATTTGGCATTAATTAAATTTTAGTAAGTTTTAGTATGTTTTAAATATGTGTGCAGAATATTAATTTTCTGTTTTAGGTAAATAAAAAAACACAACTAATTCAACAATATTACTACACGACTAGTGGATGGAACTATATAAATACGATTTTCTTGTATAAACAAATTAAATTTAATTTTTGTTTAAAACAACCGATGTATAAATTTACACTAAATAAACAGGATGGAGATATGGTGATTTACAAAAAAATTATCAACAAACTAAAACTAAATAAAAAATTAAAGGGTAACTGCACCAGTCTCCAGGAAGACCCCAGTGAACACAGAATTTACAAAAAAAAAAAAATACAATATCAGTAACATTTTCCACATACACATACGAAGTTTCAAGCTGATCGAATGTATAACGGAAAAGTTATGGGTGGTTAAAGTAGCAGCCGGTGATATTCTGCTGTGTTTTTTAGCAAAAAATAGTTGCAGACCTTGGAAAAATTAACTGAGAATAGTTGAATTTGTGAGATCTTGTAATCAAATGGAGTTTTTTGCAATGAAAATATAATGAACTTCCAATATCTAAAGAATAAAATTGAGTTTTGCGTCTTTTCAATCGATTTTTTAAGTGTCCGGGTACTGGTACCACGAAAATCTAGTCTCCGGACAGCTCCAAGGTTTTATTTTATTGTTTTTTCTTGTTCTTTTTTAAACGTTTAACTTCCTTGTCAAAAGTAAAGGGTCCGCCATCTAACCTTTTATTTTTGCAACTAGTGCTTACTTCGTGAATGGTAGCACTTAGCTCATGTCTGATTTGACAGATAATTCGTTTTATCTTTCCGGTGAACGCTTGAACGCTTGAACAACGCTGGGAAATATTGCGACATTACTTTGAAAATCATAGTAATGTTGCAGAATGTGTGCGAAAATTTCGTACGGATTTTGGAAGAAGAGAAGCACCGTCACTGTGGCAGAAAGTGTGCGTGAAGCGCCATCACCGTCGTTTGAACATTTTGGAGATATCATTGTGACGATTTTTGCATAAATACTTTGGTATGACGCCATACGAAGTCCAATTGGTTCAGGAGTTGAAGCCAACTGACTATCCAATGCATTTCGGGCCTGCGATCGACTTAGAGAAGATCATGATTTTGCCAAATAAAATTAGCTTTTCAGATGAAGCTCATTATGATCTTGGCGTGTATGTAAACAAGCAAAATTGTCGCATTTGGGGCATAGAAAACCCGCACGCATACATTGAAAAGCCGAGTCACTGTTTGGTGCGGATTTTGGTCCAGAGGCATAATTGGGCCATTTTTCTTCGAAAATGAGCATGGAGTGGCCGTTACAGTCAATGGCGATCGTTAGCGGGCCATGTTGAACGCATTTTTGTTCACAAAAATTGAAGAGGAGGATATTGGCAACATTTGGTTTCAAGAGGCGGCGGGGGCGCTACGTGCCACACAGCTGAAGCTACACTGGATGTTTTGCGCTCTTTTTTTGAAGGTCGCATTATCAGCCGCAGAGCTGATGTCGTTTGGCCACCTCGGAGCTGCGATTTGACACCGTTGGACTATTATTTTTGGGGTGCCGTAAAAGATAATTGCTACGCCAACAAGCCAGAGACAATTGACGCTTTAAAGCATACTATTCGTGAAGCCGTTGGTAAAATACAGCTGCACACAATCGAAAATGTGCTTAAAAATTGGACCGATCGTGTGGGTTACTGCATGGCCAGCCGAGGTACCCATTTTGATGAAATTATTTTCCATTATTAACCGAAAGGATTGTACTTTCAAATGAAAAAAGAAATTTGAGAAAATATTCAGTAGTGTTTTTTATAGCATTTTCAAAAAACAAAAGTTGTTTGGCGGACCCTTTACTAAGTTGTACCCAGAATAAAAACTGTCCACTATCATCCCTTTGATAGATTAAAAATGTTTACACACAAACATAATATTTTGAAATCAATGTGGTGTAAATCGATCGTGAAATATCTACAGCTGAAGGGAATATTTTCCTTTTTACCGATACCTGAACATGAGAATAATAAAACCAGTTTCTTCTCTCCACTTCCATTGGGAAGTAGGTTCGAAATCGTCCGGAGACTCTGTTTTGATCGTCCGAGGACTGGACCCGATTTTCTAATATCGATCGTCTAATATAACAATAAAAAGGCAAAAAATTTTAAATTTAGAAGATGCCAAGCAATCAGGAAATAAGTATCAGTGCACAAAATTTATTGCTCTATACTCAATACTCAAGAGAAAAAAGATATTGAGTTTTTAAGTGGATCTGTCCGGAGACTTCATTTAAGATCGTCCGGAGACTCCGGAAAATCACCCTCTTTTCAGGAAGGAAGGAAGAGAAATTGAAATTAGAAAAAAAAGCTATCTTGCCGGGGACTGGTGCCGTTACCCTAACTAGTATTTTTTTGTTAAATTCTCTATAAGTATCTGACTATTTTTATATAACAAATTGTATGATTGAATATGTTTTGTATAATTAATATTTTTTATGAGTTTGTTTATGTTTTCCCAAATGAAAATTATTAGTATTTAATTTTTAGCTGGAATGATGAGAGTTAGTGTTGGTTTTTTTGTTTTTGTTCAAAGTGTAAAAGGGGGCAGTTGAGATTCATTTGTTTAAATATTACGTGTGTGGTAGTTTAAAAGTATTTTGTTTACTTAAAATAGTTTCACTTAATATTGCACAGTAATTTTAGTATAATAATTAATTTTTGTATAATTTAATTATTCTTTGGATAAAGTTGTTTTTTACTAATATTAAAAACATTGTTGAAAATAAATATTTAAACAAAATAACATTTTTTTTATTCGTCCTCATTGAGACCATTCAATTCGACACTTTGGTATTCGAGACTACGTTTCAAATCTTCGATGGTATTGAGTATTAACTGTTGTTTGGTGCTGAGATTCGATGACACACTGGTTGGCTCATCGTCGTCGTTTATTGTTGATTGTTCATCGTTTAGTGACTGGTTCATGTCTTGGGTGGAGCTTTTGATGGATAGAGAGCTTTGGCGTTCGCGTCGGATGTTGTTGATTTTGTCAAGAATTGCTTGTTTGGGTATTTCTGTAAATGGAAGGTTTGAAACTTGGATTAAGAGTTAACTTTGGGCTAGAAGCTTTGACAAAAGTGTTGCCGTCTATTTTCATTTTCAATTATGCGAAGTGACGTTGGGAGATTTTTTGGATGTAAAGTGAAAGGAGCTTATTATTATTTTTTTGTATAATGAGCACGCACTCACCCGTTTTATGCCAAAGCACAGTGCGACAGAGTGTGGAATAGAGTTCCACATTAGCGTAGTACGGCTAAAGAACGATTCTCTGAACATGACCGTACGACCGAAGTTGGGCTCAAGTGTAAACTGATTGGCATTCCTGGAGACGCGGGTATTAAGGTTGAATATCTCAAGGGGAGGATTGCAACTGGCTATTTCTCTAGAGCATAAACCGTTGAAATTCGGTAGAAGTGGGTGAGGTATGAGACATTACGTCGGTGTTCAAGTGACATAAGTGTCTCAACGATGGTATGGTCACCAATCATATTAAATGCTCTGTTCTGGATACTGTCCAAAAGACTTTAGTACGTTACTGGACCACCAGCCAAATTGTACTCAAGCTTTGCACGTAAATATGTTTTGTAGATGGTAGTCAGATCAGAAAACAAAATTCTTGCATCGACTTAAAAAGCATTACAACTTGCGGCATTTTTGGCGACATCGCATAATGTGATCATTCCACAAGAAGTGGTTGGTGATTCACATACTTAGAATTTTGAGGTGTTCGGTTTCACTGATGCAAGTGTCACTCATGGACAGTGGAAAAGGGGGCATATGTCACTTCAACGATACAATACAGCATTGAGTTTTCGAAGCATTAAGCTCTACGCGTTTTTTTATTTCCCATTGTACAATGCTGTTTAAGTCAGAGTTTAATGAGCTTATCATATTTAGCCGTTGCAGTTCGACATCCGAAGAGGAGGGATATTATTTGGGAACGAATATGAAAAACTAAGGGTGCTATCGTCAGCGAAACAATGAATTGGATTAGAAGTTACAGACAAGAGATCATTTATGAAAAATGAAAGAGGGTCGGAGACAAAACGGATCCCTGGGGTACACCAGCATTTTCAGAATTGAATCCATCCAATACAACTTGTATTGTTCGGTTTGAAAGAAAGTTTCTAATCCAACGAAGGAGGGATTCATCGATACCGAAAGCCTGCATTTTCGATAAAAGAGCATGATGCCGAACTCTATCAAATGCCTTTAAAAAATCAAGTGCAATAATCTTACTTTCTCCAAAACGATGTAAAGAGACGATAATTGGAAAGAGAACAAGAAGAAGGTGGGCAAATTTTGTTCGTGTTTTTTCTTGTTTTTTAATAACTTCGAAGCTATTTATCTTAAAAATACTATTACTTATTAGTACTATTACTATTGAATACTCAAACATGTGTTCCAAATTTCATTGCAATCGGCCTAGTAGATTCGAAGAAATCGCTTGTGAGAGACGAATGAACAGAAAATGAAGTGATGTTATAAGGGTTTCGTTTACACTCTGTGTACGGAACCCTAAAAAGGACCAAATACTGCTGCTGTTGGAATTTCACCTCACTAAACCTGTCTAAATTGATATTTAACACTGCATTTGAGGATCTTTTCATATAATTTAGTCCATTCAGATCTCGAAATCCGAGTTCGTTTATTTCACACTAGCAGTTGCCCGCGACTTCGTCCGCCTCTCCCTCGTCCACCGGCCAGAGTATCGTCTCGTCTTGTGCATCATGCGCGCGTGGGAATTTTGTTCGGAAGTTATTGTAAAATTGCATTGCAGTCAACTCTCCCTAGGTCGTAATTCTCTTGAACTTGAAAAATTTGAGCATTTTTTATGATTCCCTTCAGTTGTTCATACTTAAAGCATTCCCTTGGGTGAACTCTCCCTAATTCTAATATCTCTCTTACTTCTGCATCGTTTTTTTTCGTTAAGTAATTTTTTTTTTTCTTTAAACTGAGCATATTTTTTAGTTAAGAAGTACATAAAATGATATTGTTTAAACACAATAATCTGCACAAATAGTGCAATCAATCACATTCACAAATCAATTGAACTCTCAAAATTCTAATTTGAGCAGTTATTAGGGCAGTTCTACCTAACAAAATCCCACTGAGATCTCAATGTCACCTTGACTGAGGCAAAATCATTTGGTTAAACATAATTCTCAGTTATCATTGAGATTTAATGGTTACCTTACTAATTGTTGCTGCACATTATGTCAGCCACGTCAAATAGCTGAGTGAGAAATCGAATCCAAAATAATTTCATCTCAGAGATCTCAGAAAAAAATCTCAGTTCTCACATTTCCACAGATTCTTCGCTGCTATTGGTCGCAGCTTAATTTTAAGTAGAATAAAGCCTTCCTCGATTAATGGACTATCCAACACAAAAAGAATTTTACAATTCGAAATAGTAGTTCCTGAGATTACCGCGTTCAAACGAACTTTATATTGTATTGTATTGTATTGTATTGTTTGCCGTTTTTTCCACATTTTACACAAATTCTTCGCTCCTATTGGTCGCAGCTAAATTTTATATAGCTTCAAGCCTTCCTTGATAAATGGACCGTTCAACATTAAAAAAATTGTTCAATTTCATAAAGTAGTTCCTGAGATAAGCGCGTTAAAACGCAGAAAAATGTATATTTTTTGCCGTTTTTTCCATATTTTCCACAGATTCTTCGCTGCTATTGGTCACAGCTTAATGTTAAGTAGCCTAATGTCTAAGTCGATTAAGGCACCATCCAACACAAAAAGAATTATACCATTCGAACCAGTAGTTCCTGAGATTACCGCGTTCAAACAAACAAACTCTTCAGCTTTATATATTAGTGTAGATGTAGATTCGGCGTTTTTCTCTTTTAGCTCTGAGCAGATCACAGATCTGTCAATACAAGTCCCTGAGCAGATCATATTCAAAGTCCTCCGATATAAAAAAGAAACAAACCCGATACATCTGAGCTAAAAAAGAAACACAGATTTTCTCTTTGAGATCTGCTCAGAGGTAAAAAAGAAAAACACCAACAGCGTACGTGAGTGAAGCACCAAAAATTTCTAATAATGCCATTTTTTTCCCCTGTAATGGCAAACTTCCTCCAGTGCTGTCATTTTTACGACCTGTAAAAAAAGTGCTTTTGAGATTTTCGTTGTTTAATATTAAATTAATTAATTAACAAATCCGTAAAACAAAATCAGATAGTGAATTTTTAGTTAATTTAGATAGAATATTTACCATTCTTAATAAAGACACCATAATAGCCTTTTCACATCAGACGCAAAACGCGGTTTTGCAAAACTTTTCAAAAACTTGAAGGAAATCAAGTGTTTTCCCATACAAATTTGTTGACAGCCCTGTTTTGAAAAACAACAAGTTTTTGTGAAAACCAGTCAAAACCAAAAAAGTGAAAGCATTCAGCAGTCTGAAATTCATTATATCGTATATATCGTATGTATCGATCGTATATATTTCTCCCTCCCTCCAATAGCAAGAGTAGATTGACAGTCTGCTTGTAAAATTGTTCACGACTACACGTGTCAGTTGATATAGGGTTGCCATTTGAGAACATATAAAAATACAAATGAACAAATTCTTAGCAGCGACAAACAAATATTTTTTTCTTTTGAAAAATCGATGAGGAAACTTTTTCATCCAGTGGTTTTCAATTGTTAATATTGTAATGTGTATACACTTTATTTTATCTCATACGCTCTGTATCTCCTTCTATTGTAATGTCTAATGTGTATACGTTATTATCTCTTACGCTCTGTACCTCTTTCTATATTTAATGTATACACTTTGCTTACTCTCTTTACTTACTCCGTATCTCTTTTTATATTTAATGTACATACTACTCTTACTCTCTTTACTTACTCCTTATCACTATAACTCTAATATCATTTTATAGGAAATAAGTATGTAGCAATAAGTTCAATTGTAGTAGTAAACACTTATGTGTATGACAGTTAAAATTGAGGGGCAACATCTAGTGGTTAAAAAGAGAACTTCTGGAACATTCGGTTTAGTAGTTTCTAGAACCATTATCAGAACTATATATACCCGATTCGAAAGCGAAACGGGATAGTTTATTGTGAACTGTGATAAGTAAAGTACACTGTGTTTGAAAAGTTATAATTGAAAGTGTTGAATAAATAAGTTTGTGAGTGATTTGAATAAAGTGAATTTGTGTTTTATTTAAAAAGTGAATAAGTTTTAATTGTCGGACCAAGCCGAATATTACAACTCACAAACTTATTTATTCAACACTTTCAATTATAACTTTTCAAACACAGTGTACTTTACTTATCACAGTTCACAATCAACTATCCCGTTTCGCTTTCGAATCGGGTATATATAGTTCTGATAATGGTTCTAGAAACTACTAAACCGAATGTTCCAGAAGTTCTCTTTTTAACCACTAGATGTTGCCCCTCAATTTTAACTGTCATACACATAAGTGTTTACTACTACAATTGAACTTATTGCTACATACTTATTTCCTATAAAATGATATTAGAGTTATAGTGATAAGGAGTAAGTAAAGAGAGTAAGAGTAGTATGTACATTAAATATAAAAAGAGATACGGAGTAAGTAAAGAGAGTAAGAAAAGTGTATATATTAAATATAGAAAGAGGTACAGAGCGTAAGAGATAATAACGTATACACATTAGACATTACAATAGAAGGAGATACAGAGCGTATGAGATAAAATAAAGTGTATACGCATTACATTGCCCCCCCCTTAGGATTGATCGCCCCGAACAAATCCATCATCTTCATCACCACTGTAGCGATGTAGTCGGTCGCGATGTACGACTTTAAGTTTACCTCTGACTCCTTTTTGTATCCGGTACACGACGTCGTTGATTTTGCTAATCACTGTATATGGACCTTCCCAGTCCAGTTGAAGTTTCGGTGACAACCCTTTTTGTCGATGGGGATTGTAAAGCCACACTCGATCTCCTGCTTGGAACTCTGTTGTTGTCGCTCGTATATCGTAGCGTGTCTTCATTCGGTCACTGAACATCTTAATTTTTGACCTGGTATCGTCGTGGATCTGAAGGAGTCTTTCTCTGAGGTCATCCAAGTAGACATCCTCGGCTTGCGGTTCCGACGTGGGACATCCAAATTTGATTTCGCTCGGCAGTCTGATGTTCCTTCCCATCAAAATCTCAGACGGTGTATGGCCAGTTGAGCTATGTCTTGCACTTCGATACGCCATCAAGAACAGTGGAATGTGTCGATCCCAATCTCGCTGGTTGTCGTCCACAACTTTGCAAAGATGTTCCTTAAGGGTTCGGTTGAACCGTTCGACCATGCCATCAGATTGTGGGTGGAGTGGTGTTGTTCTTGTCTTCTTGATGTGAAGAAGCCCACAAACTTCCTGGAATATGTTTGATTCAAAGTTCCTTCCCTGGTCGGAATGCAGTTCTAATGGAACACCGAATCTGCTCACCCAGTTGAACACAATTTGGTCTGCGACTGTTTTGGCTTCTTGATTCGGTACGGCGTATGCTTCAGGCCACTTGCTGAAGTAATCCATGACGACCAGAATATAACGATTTCCATTATTTGTTTCCGGAAATGGACCCGCCACGTCTATTGCAATCCTTTCAAAGGGTGATCCGACATTATACTGCTGCATTTGGCTGTGATTCTTTTTGTTCGGGCCTTTGGTGGCAGCACAGGTATCACATTTTCGGCACCACTTCTCGACATCTTCCCTTGCATGTAGCCAATAGAATCGTTGTCAAACCTTTTCTAGCGTCTTGTTTACTCCTAGATGGCCTCCCGAAACTCCATCATGCATCTCTCGCAGAACGTCCACAATCTTCGATCTCGGTAAGACTAGCTGCATTACATAGGACTTTCCATCTGCTGATTCCCATTTACGTCGAAGGACACCCTCTTGGACATGCAATGAGTGCCAATAGGCCTTTAGAGCCGGACTTCTGTCGGAGATATCAGCCCATTCTGGTTTTTCCTGGTGTTCCTTGCATGCGAGGATGGGTTCAATATCTGGGTCCTCTTGTTGAGTCTTCCTCAACTCGTCGTTGCTCCAGCCATAAATGGGATCGGTTCTGGTTCGTAGGACAGTGACCACTTCTTTTTCTTCTTGGCGTCTGCAATGCTTACAGTCTTGCTTACATGGTCTCCGAGACAGTGCATCAGCATTTGAGTGAAGCTTCCCCTTCCGATGTTGAATTTCATAATCGTACGTCTGCAGTCTCTCAATCCATCTCGCCACTTGACCCTCTGGATTCTTGAAATTCAAAAGCCAGTTTAGTGCTCCATGGTCGGTTCGGAGAAGAAACTTCTGTCCATAGAGATACTTATGGAAGTGCTTTGTTGCCAAAATCAGTGCAAGAAGTTCTCTTCTGGTCACACAATAGTTTCTTTCCGACTTCGAGAGTACCTTGCTGTAATAGGCAACCACCTTTTCTTCGCCATCATGTACCTGTGACAATACAGCACCAATCCCGACATTGCTGGCATCAGCATCAATGATGAACGCTTTTCCTGGAGTCGGGTAGGTCAGCACTGGTGCATTACACAAGCGTTGCTTGAGCTCTTGAAAGCTGCGCTCGCACTCACCTGACCATTTAAACTGCTTTCCCTTTTCCGTTAGCTGATGTAGACTCTTGGCGATCTCAGCAAAATTCTTGACGAAGCGCCTATAGTAGGTGGCTAGACCCAGAAAGCTTCGGAGTTGATGTTTGTCCTGTGGTGTTGGCCAATTCTTCACGGTGTCAACCTTATCAGGATCCGTCTTAACTCCTTGGGATGAGATGATATGTCCCAGGTATTTCACTTCGGTTTTGAAGAGTGAACACTTTTCTGGATTGAGCTTGAGGTGGGCTTCTCGAAGTCTTTGAAACACGGCTCTCAGATTTGTGCAATGTTCGTCAAATGTTTTCCCGTATACGATGACGTCATCCAAATAGACCAGGCAAGACTTCCATGTGAGTCCTTGCAGGACACATTCCATAAGGCACTCAAAAGTCGCTGGAGCATTGCACAGTCCAAAAGGCATCACTTTGAACTGCCACAGTCCGTTTCCTGTCGAGAACGCTGTCTTCTCTTTGTCTTCAGGATGGATTTCTACTTGCCAGTATCCACTTTTCAGGTCCAACGTTGAGAACCATTGTGCTCCTTCCATTGCGTCCAGAGTATCACTGATCCTAGGCAGAGGGTAGCTATCCTTCTTGGTCACATCATTCAACCTTCGATAGTCTACGCAAAAGCGGGTTGATCCGTCTTTCTTCTTTACCAGGACCACTGGAGACGCCCAAGGGCTTTTAGAGTTTTCGATCAGACCATCTTCTTTCATGGTGGTTATCAGTTCTTCAACCTCACCTTGTTTGGCTAGTGGAAGGCGTCTTGTAGGTTGACGGATCGGCTTTGCATCCCCGGTGCTGATTCGATGTTGAACCAGTTGTGTTCTGCCATATTTCCCTTGCGATGACGAAAAGATGTCTGCAAATTCTTCGAGGAGTCCTTCTGCAGTTCTTCGTTGTTGGTGGCCATGATTAAAGGACTTGAGAATGTTCTGTTATTCTGTTATGAATCATAAAAGATTTAGAAATAAAAGATCTTTTATAATTGGTATTCAGAACTTCGAACTTTTATAAAATTAGGTCTGTTCCATACCTTTTGTGCACTAAATTAGGCAATCTGTCAAATTCTGAGGAGTGGGGAGAAAACTCTCTCAGAGAGAAATTTACAAATTCAAGAAACCAAATTCAAGACAAAATTTACAAAACTGGATCGTTTTTTTTTTCTGTTTGACGTATGTCAAATTCTTATTTTACAGAACTCAGAAACCAGCCCCTGCATTTTCCGGAACTGCTGTTTTGAATGGCCAGTTTTCTGAAATCTCCTTGGCTGCAATTCACCAAGAAAAAGTATGTAGTTTTGTTCTTCTAATAATTGGACTACACAAGAACGAAATGATGAAGGGTATGTAATGATTTGATTTTCCTAAGAAAGCTTTCTAAACATTTTCGTTTAGTGATTCTCTTGGGGCGACTTTCCTGATAGGGCTTTGGATCTGGGCCTTGAAATTTTTTTTTTGGGTGGAAGGTAGGCAAGTCTTTAGGCTAGCTTCAAAAATTTACAAGTCGGAGACCCCCGTAAATACGATTAAAAATTATTTAAAAATTGCGAAAATACGATGTTTTTTTTCACTTTTGACATTTGGCTGTAAGCGCAAGTCAATTTCGAGGATTTTTTTTTACTGTCAGTGTTGTTAGACTGTGCCAAAATGTACTTTATGTGGAAAGTTAAATACTCATAGCATAAAATGGAAGGTTGAGTTTTGGCATGATGCCCCATTTATATTCGCAATTTTTAACTACATATTATCTTAACTGATTTTCAGAATTATTTTCACAAGACAAAGTAATAGTTTAAAATTTCGCGCGAAATTTTGAACAATTATCTTATCTGATTTTCAGAATTATTTTCACAAGACAAAGTAATAGTTTTAAATTAATTTAGTAAAATCTTTCGTATCAGAGCACATTTTTACCGTTAAACATTAAGCTCCAACACAAGGAAAAACTTCCCATCGATTTCTTACGAATTACCAAAAAAAAAAAATCCCAGAATATCCCAATAAAAAACCCAAACAAACTTACAGTCTACCCACACTTAACGAAGAAATCAGCAGATGCAAGAAACTGCTGTCAAGATTTTGACATTCTGAACCCAGTCATGTATTTATCAAATAAAAAATACAACTTATTGTATGAGAAAATGAAATTTTATTAATTAAATTAAAAATACTTTTAACAATTTCCGACCAATAAAACTAATTGTGTAGAGTGTTTTAAGAGATTACCTATCGAGTGAGACCAGTTTTGTGCCCCAAACCCAAAGCTGAAAGCCCTATCAGGAAAGTAGAGCCATTCTCTTGGCCATAAAATGGAGATGAGCCCAATGCATACTTCGATGCTGAAGAAGGTTAAGACAACGAACAGAAACAAATCAAAACTACCGAGCGGCCAATTTGGCTGCAATATGTGAGAATGAGTTCCAAGTCGGCATACTACGTCCACAGGCATTACCTTTCTCACACACAAGAAAAAGCATTGCAGTGTAACGAATCCGATATGCGTTTTAGTCGTTCGGATCATCTGAAAAACCAAATGACAAAATGTTGATTATACATCCAGCCGAACCGTGGATGTTGTGTGACGTAGACAATGGCTACGTACACAACATAAATTATGAAAACCAACAATTGGTCAAAAATTTCGTAGTTTCTAATGTTCCGCTGCGTTCGGGACGATATTTGTGGCTCGCAAGAATTTGCTTATCACCATAGCTGGGCATTAACGGGCAATTTTTCGTTAATCGTTAATTAACGAAGTTAACATTCCCATTAACGGATTAACTTTTCAGTTAACTTCAAAAAAATGTTAACGATCGTTAAATTTTCCAAAGTCCGTTAATCGTTAATCGAACTCAAATGCCATACAGATACATTACTCAAATTAGAAAATTGGCCGTCTGCGTATTTCTTCTTCCATATTTTTATCGGTTGCTACTAAGTATCCAAGGTAAGGAAGGATTTAAGAAGGACGATTCGACGAAGCTTAAGTTATTGATTCAATACTTATTGCGAAACATCAATGAACATTTAAAAAATATGTGCACGACTGGGTCGTACGAACTTGCTTCTTGTATTCCAAATTATCTTCTATCAGCCGTATTTATAAACCGAATATAGCCTTATTATAAGACTTATAATGCCTGTATAGGGAAAATCCTTATTTATAAAGTTTTAGCTACACTACATAGGGATTGAATTAGCTATACAAACGTTTAGGGTGTATAAAGTTTATTATAAGGTACTATAATACGTATGTGTCAGACATCACACGTCAATAAAACAAAAATTTGACCCAATGAGCTTTTATTTTTATTTTTATTTTCGAATTTTTAGTCAAAAACAACAACCTGTTGTTTCCTGTTGACAGGAAATAATACTTTTTTTTTATTCAAATGACTGTCGAATGTAGTAGATCATCGTTTTGGTACTTTTTTTTTTTGACAGAGATCTAATATAACTATGCTATGTTGAACAAATTTTTATAAATAAGAATTTATTCAACGTAACATAAGAGCCTATTCATAGAATAGCTATAATATTGTATAGAGATGTATAAGGAGAATCTAATAAATACGGCTGTATATAAATAAATAAATAGGGTGGCGCGACAGCTTCTTGAAGAGCCAAGGCCTAAGTGGCTTACTCTCATCAACAATTCTCTGATTGCGTGTGAAGAATTGAGGGGACCTACAATTTAACGCCGATTCCGAACGGCAGAGTTGAGAAGCACCTTTTCTTGACAGATTGATACTCTTGGAAAATTTGTCAGGTCTTCGCAAGAGGCAGTGCCCGTGAAAGATGAAAGAAAAACTTGGCCTGAGTAGGACTCGAACCAACGACGTTCAGCTTAGCAGCCCAACGCACTTACCAACTAAGCTACGGGCAACTGCTGTATATATATAAAAATGTATGTATGTATGTATGTATGGTGGTATACATATATCCAATGGACTCCGAAATGGCCCAATAGATATTTGTGAAATTTTCATGGTTAATACTGTTGCATTCAGTGGTGGTTTCAGTGAACCTCGTGGGAAAAGTGCGTTGTGGACAACTGGAAAATTTCAAAATGGGTTTTCAAATGGGAAATAGAATAACTCGTATACATATAACTCATTGGTGTTTAAATCGAAAACTGCATGTAATTGTAGGTGCCGTGGTTTTCAAATGGAAAACTGGAAAATTTGGAAAAAATGGGTATTCAAATACAAGAGAGTTCTTTATGGAAAACTTGGAAAACTGATTGGTTTTCAAAGGGAAAATTTCATTAAAACGGTAAAATGGAAAATTTTGGATTAGGAACTCGGAAAACTCTGCGAAGGCACGAAGAACTTCAAGACTTAAAATCAAGTCTTTGCATAGAATTAAAAGTGCATTGGTATGTTTGTATGTCCGGTAGGGACTCTTTATACACTCAATCATCAATGAATTTTTCAACGAAATTTGCATTTTACTGCATGCTTTAATTTCAAAAAAAATAATAAATTACCTTTAACTTAACGCGGGCAAAGCCTCGAGTACCAGCTAGTAAAATATAATTTACTATATTAAAAAAAAATTACTTGTCTTTTCTTGTTTCCAACTTCCAATTTTTATTAGAAAATAAAATTTTTATAGCGCGTTAACGAATTAACGATTAACGTTAACTTGCGTTAATTTTTCTAAAATTTAACGTTTTAACTGTTAACGAAGTTAAATTTTTAATTAACGGATTAGCAATTAACGAAGTTAACTTTTTGATTAACGGTGCCCAGCTATGCTTATCACCCCAATGATATGCAAATCAGAATATTCAACTATAACACAATGGAGAAGGTACATTTGTTTGAAGCATATTCGGATTATATTCAATGCATTGCCGTGCATCTATTTCAGCCTTTGGTTCTGACCAGTAGTGGTAAGTATTGCTGATAAAATTTTACCAATTCTTAAATTAAATTTGAATTGTTTGTTTAGATACCATATTGATAAAACTCTGGAATTGGGAAAAGTTGTAGGCTTGCCAACGCGTTTTCGAGGGACACACAAAGACAATAACACTCGTGGGTCACGCTCAAAATATTTCCGCTGTCTGTTTCCACCCTGACCGGATCCAAGGACGGAACCGTGAGCATCTGGCATTCAGGAACCTACCGCCTAGAGACATGTCTGTATTACGAATTCGAACGTGTCTGTACCATTGTCTGTATGCGAGGAACCAACAATGTTGCCCTGGGCTATAACGAAGGTTGGATTATTTTCAAAGTTGGACGGGAGGAACCAGCCATGTCGATGCACGTCATCAAATTCTTCTTAGCCAAGCACTCGGAAATGAAACAAGTCTATCTGAAGACACTCACCGACGAAACAGAAAACAAAGAATAAACGTAGCTACAAAAAAAGTGTGTGAAGACTGACTCCCACACTCCCACAGAAAAGTCAAAACATCTTCGCTGCTTCTTGTTCTTTAAAGATTCTTTTATTAAAACAACGTTGAAATAAAATAACAAAATTAAATAAAATATAACATTGCCTTTCTTTTTTCTCTTTGAGCAGCTTCAATTTGGCCGCATTATCTTGGCCTTTGTATGGTCCGGAGCGAGTTGCAGAGCACGTTCAAAGTGCAAAAAACCATTTTCTAGATTGTCACTGTAGTACAGTCACAATCAACGAACATAAATAGCATCGGCTGATGTGGTATCGTTCTACTGACCCTGACTCGACTGCCTCATCTCTCAATCTGTGCGACCTGTACGGTGTCGATAATATTTCCGAGGATGCTGCAGCATTTGGCAATACGAACGTATTCCTTTTCGAATTTGGATTTATTCGAATGGATGTGCGCGCATCGACCAGGTCATTGTGATAGTTGCAGAGCATCATTTGGCATGCAGCACGATTGCCTTAGTAGGCGGCTGAATTGGGGCATAGTGAAATTGCATCCGAGTATAGTTTTAGTGCAGCCTGGTAGTTTTGTTATTTGTATTGGTCATTGCCCTGCTTCTCCACACACTTCATTGTGACAACGTCGTCTCTGAAAGTTAAAGTGATATTCCTGTATAATGAATAAAACTTAAAAGACAAACGTTGGTCTTAAGATGGCAGTAGTAACTTACCCACAATGTAGCCGAAGTTAAACGACCATTCTGTCTGAATAAACACCAACAGATCTAGCAGAATTCCTCAAACCTTCTCAACTGTCGGATACGTACAAATTGCTTATCAAAAGGAACCACTTTCACTTCACTGCAAATACTAGAAACCACTTAAAACATGAAACTATGGGATTAAACATAAAACATAACCATTTTATGTACCTATGAACGAGCTGTGTCCTTCACGCTTCAAATTTAATTATTAAAAAAAAATTTATTTTTAACTGAAAGCGTAGTACTTATTGAAATCTTTTATCATAAAAGTCTCAAAAAGTTGTCTGTTATTCTTTTATGATTTATAACAGATTTCTTAAAAGATTTTGGCTTGCTGAATACCAAATAGGCAATTTATAAAAGATTTTCAGTATGTTCGAATTTTTTGACAGTTCATAACAGATTTCTTAACAGATTTAATAACAGATTTGGCTTGCCGAATACCAAATCTGTTATTCATAAAAGATTTTTTGACAACTTAAACTTTTGCATGGGAATTCATAACAGAATAAGGCCCCTATTACCGCTGGCGAGTCGAACTTAAAAACATGTGAGTGTAAGATTTTCGTATTACGGTCGGCGAATCGAGAACCTTACATTCGACTTTAATGTCACACGTTTTTCGAAGTTGGATCTCACTGTATTATGAGAATCGAATGTTCGTTAATTTGAACGTCGTTCGTGTTTTAATTTGTCGAATGTTACACATTGTGTGAGAAGAGCTCGAACCTTGAATAAAAGTAATATTTTTGTCCAATATTGCTAGATTTTCGAGAAAAAGTTTTGAAATTCAGAAAGAGAAACTTCTTGCTGTATAAAAGGCAGCAAAGAAAAGAAAAGAAAATGAAAATCTTGACAAAAACCGTCGACAAAAAGAATACCTAGGAATGGAAAAAAAATCCTTAAATTTGAAAAATCAAATTAGATTTATTGATTTTATAGAGTCAAGACTTAATTGTTCAATAGAATGGACTTGACTTGAATTGCACTCCAATGTTTGCTTTTATTATCTGCAAAGATCCCATTATTTCGTTTTTTCTACGTTGGGCTTTTATATTGCTTGGAGTGTTGTAGGTATTGTTGTGGAGCAGGGGGGGTTGAGGGATGTTTGGGGACGTCGGTAGGGTAGGAAAAATAAGGACGGATCAGGAAATCAGGAAAGGTTCAGTTAAAGGGAAAAGGAATGATGACTTGCAGAGGACGTGGCCTGTTTGCAATGCTCAGCTTTAGCTCGCCGGTTTGGGGGGGATCTTGCCTCCGAAAATCATCGTTGATCGCATCAAAAAACACTTATCAGGCCGATGGACACAAACAGAACTAGAAAAAAAAACTGGACCTCGGACGGACGATCACCACTCCAAGCACTGCTGGTGTAGTCGCAGTGTTGCCGAACCCACCCAACCTAGGAATCCGTTGGCGATTTTTGGATTCCCCCAAAAAGAGCGATGACCTTGATTCGGTCAAACCATTTTCACCGCGGCCGCTCAGCTACCAGTCGCACCCCTGAAAAGTAACTTAAAAATTCATAATGATTTCGTGGGAGAAATCAAAAAAACACCAGGACTTCATCAACAGGACGTTTCAGTACATTTTATTTAGAAATATAGTTAAGTTTTAAAGTTTTACTCTAGACAATTGGTCTTTAAAAAGAAGTTCCTTCTAACAATTATTCAAAAAAAAACAAAATGTTTATGTAAAATGCTATATTAAGCAAAGGGCCAAAATGCATTTTTTATGTAATTGCAAGTGAATTGGGTTTGTTCCTCAAACTGTAAAGGAAATTTTCTTTTTCCAAAAAAAAAACTCGGGCCTACACGTTCCATTAACAGTCAATCCCTACCTGTAAAGAGCTCTTTGGAGGTAGCCTAGACCATAACGCCAAAACAAATGAGATAAATGTGTTTGAAAAACCAACACTCTTCACTTTCAATTTTATGTAAAGGTAACTGACAATTTAGGAATTTAAAGGTACATATAAACATGAAAATAGGAAATAAGAAAAAAAGGTAAGTTTAATTAGATTAACAATAATTTACTCATAAATAGTGAATTTAATTTAATAAAGCTCAATAGAATATTACAAAAAAACTTTACGTCTCTTCTTGAACAAATATATAAAAAAAAATCGAATCGGAACAACACACAACAACAAAATCTTCTTTCTTCGGTTTTTATTCAAACCTGGTGATGGATCCTTGTAGCGTCCTTGGACCTGGTTGTCAATGGAAAGGGGGCTTTGCAGATGTCCGCAGTGGCTTGCCGTCTACGACTAACCGTACTTCCTCGTGAGGACTCAGAATTGAAAATTTGAGTTAAAGTCTTTGTTTCTTTCTTCACTTGTTTAATTTTAGGTTAGCCCTTTTTTTATATATGTTGGCTCACACAACGCTTCACTAGGGAGCTGGCACCGCCAGATTTCAATTTTTTTTTTTTTACTTTTAAGTTTTTCTTTTTAAAGCACTACGTTTTTCGTTAACTTTCAGTTTCTTTATTTATGCCCACCTCTTCGCTTCACAACACTCTTTGTTCTTTTTTTTTTCTTTTCTTTTTCGTAATTTTTTTGTTCTTAATTTAATCGTTTTTTTTTTTTTTTCTAATTTCAGTTTATTTTATTTTGTTGACTCCATCAGTGTACGTCCGTTCGTGGTCAATGCTTGCCAATCAATTCCCCTCTTTTTATTTCCAACTCCGAATTTTCTGTCCCTCAACTGAAACATGCCACCTTTTCGGAATAACATTTCCCTCACATACCCAGTTAACGTCGTATGATTTTAGTCCCGCTACGCTACTCTTGCTGATTTATTTATCCGTTTTTTTTTTCGTTCCTTAGTATTAGTTAACCTTTAGTATATAGGTAGCCTCTCAGTTTCGTAATTGCTATATTGCTAAGTCCGAAAACATTGCTCCTCCCATATCTCGAATCTCACCTGACTTCCTCTACTTCCCTGATAGATGGCGTAACCTGTGTGAGCTAACCCACCCTCTACACTAGCCAACTAGACTTATTTTAAAAAAAATTGTAAATTACTATAATTGCATGTGTGCTAACATTATATTTAGGAGAAAACTCATTTAGTTCTTCAATTAGCTGTCAGATGTAAGTTTTTTTCCATTCAGAACGGTAGAAAGAGTAAGAACTATATTGCTACTTGATAAACATAATTAAAGCGGAAAACACAAAGCTGCTTTGCTGTTAGCGTTGAGTGACGTATAAAGTTCAAGCATAGGAATTGCTAACAAGCTATCACAAAGCAGCTTTGTTGCTCAAACTTTAATTTGACATACTGAAGAACCCCGTAACATAAACGTAACGTCTCAAAAGCTGTAGCAAAAGTAGAAATGTTTTCTACTTTTTCATATGTATTTGCTCACCGACATGTTTTCTTGTTTGTTTGTGTGAACATTTTATTTGATTTTTACTTCCTTTTCGCTTCAGCTTTCAAAAAAACAAAAAACAAAAATAAATTGTGGAGAAAATATGTTTGACGAACATAAAATAAAATTAGTAAAATGACGGATGTCAGTCAAAGTTCAAGCCGAAGTATAAAACCGTAACGGAGTCAACGCTAACAGCAAAGCAGCTTTGTGTTTTCCGCTTAATCTACTTAGAACTTCAAACTAAGCAAATGACGCAAGGTACTTCAATTCAACCTTAATTCAATCTTCAATCAGGGCTACTAGATTTATTTAATTTTTATATGGACAAACAGTACTTTCAAGATTGGTTCTCGGCTTCAGCTAAAATTCTCAAGATGGCGCCACCATTGTTTGTCATCTTGAAAGTACTTCGGAAATATGTATCGAAAGGTTGTTAATCTCTGGCTTAGAGTTCAGACTTCATTCAAAATTTCCCGCATCCATCAGTGATCACTTTATAACAAGATTGGAAACCTACCTACGTTTTACCCTCCAAATACCGCAAAAGTTATTTTTTTCATGCACACATACTCTTGCAGCTCACTTGCTTTTTATTATGTAGGCAACTGTATCTTTATTACAAAAACACGCATACTCTTACAGCTAACCTGGCCCCTTAAGTTTGTATTACACGCATACTGTTTCAGCTAACCTGGACCCTCAGCTTGTAGGCAAATGTCACTTTGACAGCAAGGTTTCCAATCTTGGTATAATTGATCACTGGCATCCATAGCGATAAAATAATGTCTCTATGGTTCCTACACCTTAACCACTGTCACTGATCAGTATCAGTACTTCAACAGAACGGCAACAAGCAACATCAGCACCAGCCAACAAAAAAAACATCAAATTTCCGACAAAATGTGACCGGTAAGTTTATTCTCTATGGATCGTAATCAACTCTTTATCTTTTGTTTTCTTTTCAGATTTTTATGGTTTTGGGTGGCCGATCGAGCGTCCACAACAGTATTTCAGCTCTTGGCATGGTATGGCTTTCCTTACAATCTCAGGATCTGCAATTCAAAACGAGTTTAAATTACACCAAGAGTCCTTTCTATTATATTTCTGGCTTTAGCGTATTAAATAGAGTGGCGCGACGGCTCGTGAAGAGCCAAGGCCTAAGTGGCTTACTCTCATCAACAATTCTCTGAGTGCGTGTGAAGAATTGAGGGGACCTACAATTTAACGCCCGAAGGGCAGAGTTGAGAAGCACTTTTTCATGACAGATTAATACTCTGGGCGTGAGTAGGACTCGAACCCTCTGCTTAGCAGCCAACGCATCTTACCACTAAGCTACGGGCAACTGCGGCTTTAGCGTATTGCTTATTGTATAAATTGTCTTGAACCAGAACTTACGTTTCTGAAAGGAGCAAACAACAAACAAAAATTAACATGGAATGTTGAGCGTTCTACTTTTTGATTTCAAGGCAATAGACAACACATTTTAAATAGTTTTGTTCTGAACATTTATGATTTGACGTTTTATTTATTTGTTTTTCTTTTTTTTTCGAACTCAGTTCGAACTCGAATTGTTTAGTTCGCCGACTATAATACGTCGAATATGTTAGTTCGCCAATGAGAACATGTCACATCGAACGTTCGACTCGCCAACGGTAATAGGGGCCTAAAAGAATAAAAGATTTCGCCGAATAGCCAATTGTTTTTTCTTTTGAGAATTATAACAGATGTCAGCTGTGAAAACATGTTTTGCAGTGTTACCAGATGGAAGGAACCAATTATCCAAAAAGGGAAATTTTCGTTTGAAGATATTTTACTGTTGACTCAAATTATCAAATTACCAATGCAAAATCGAGAAAAATGAATATAACAGAGTTTGTTTGTTATCTTAAGTGGCTTTTCATGAAATTTATTGCTTAAATTTTGGTTTTGTACACAAAATCATTTTACCTAGGTGGATAAAAACATTTTTTGTTGAGGGAAATTTCCTAGTTCTACGCAGAAATGTTGGTTAAAAATATCCCTTTGTTGCTATTTTTGGATTTAAGTGTAGTCCGGTTATGGCTTAGAAGATCTTATGGAAGCGGAAATTATCAAAAATCATCTGGGCGTACTAAAACGGTCTACAAATGGTATAAGGCCGACCGGAAACGACAACAGCCACAGACAACCAAAACAAAACGCGGACTTCTTTCACCGGGACTGGCACGCTGGCGTAGCACGGCTTAGCTCGCCGGATGGGGAGGGATCTTGTCCCGATAAAAGACAAAGACACTAAACAACAAACAAACATAAATCGTGCCAATTTGAGAACTCCAATACTGAAGTTAACGAAACACATAACATATATATCGATAGGGAATACCACTGCTTACCTCGATGACGCAACCCACTTCGGGCGCTACAGATGTTGTGTAGCTGCGCCCCCACCCATCCTGGAGTCCCTTATATGTCGATTGAGACTCCCCACTGCTTGAGCTTGGTTAAGCTCGCAGAATCACTCCATGCTAGTTTGAAAGCTTACTCCCCCTCTTTCCACCCCCCTGAATATCCTTACCAAAACATGACTAAGTTTCTCACTGACGGAATGAAAGTCCGAGATTTAGCGTGATTTACAATCCTTTTTATTAATCTCCTAAAGTTTTAGTTATAGGGTGCATGATGTTTGCAAGATTCATTAATTTTATCATTGATAAAAGGTTAAACAAATAAGCAAAAATTGACTAAATCAAATATGCAAAGAAGTAATGATTGAAATTGATCAGTAAATAAAGGTACAATTAAATCATTAACGAATTAACCAGAAAATCAAACAATTTAACAAAACAAAAAAATTACGCTATGAAACAAAAATAACTTTTTACTACGGGGTGTCTGTTCTAGTGCCAATTCAATTTCCACTTCGTTATAAGGAGGGGCCCCGTTTTTCGGGAGCCTTGCAAAACGGCCGCGGACTCTATTTCCTACCTAAAAGGAGCTCGCTTTAGGGGATTTTGTTTTTAAAGGTCTTTCTCATATGGTCTAATGTCGTACCGACGAGGGAAAAAGAAATAGGTCATAGAAAACCCTGATCAACTCTTAGTTTTTAAGTTATTAAAATCACTAATATGGTGCTCTAGCACAAATATTTCTTTTTGTCACTCAAAATGATTGATATTTAATACGATAGAATACAATTAAAATAATTATAGAAAAAAACTTATCACGCCAAAAAAATTGCAAGAAAATTTGTACATAATTATATTTGGGACATCACAAACACACATATCTCCGACCTTAATTTCCTCCAGTCTCAACGGACGTATAATTCCCTTTTTCCATTAGTTTTGGGATGCTTTTGGGATACCTTTGAGCCTTGGCTCCGATCTGAACCATTGACTAGGGTTTCTCTTACGTCTCGCTTCTGTTCTAGTGAGCCCCAAAAATCGAGGACGGTGGCTTTTGGAGGTATAGGACGAAGGATGACGCACGGGATGAAGTACAGGACGAAATACGGGAAGAATATGGGACGAAGTGATGTGGCGGCCACGCTCTCGTCGGTGACCGCCAGATTTTCTAATGTCGTTTTCCATTGGTCTTTTTTTGACGTTTCTTCTTCTACCGCCAATGGAACGGGTTATGATGTATCTGTCATTCTCCGGACCATTCTGTTTTAAAAACAGAAGAGTTCTGCTCTTCTCAGAAGCATTCCGTCTGTCAAAGTCAGTCCAATGGAATGGTTTCAGAAGACTTCTGGACTCTTCCGAATGCTTCTGGACGACCAATGGAAAACGACATAACTAAATTTTACTTTAAGCTTATCAGCTTATTCTATCCGGACCTTTTTTTTATTCCCAGTAATATATTATTTCTTATTGCACTTGCTTGATTTATTAGTAAGCTTATACTCTTTGCAACACTTAACTTATAATTTCTCTTGCCTTGGCTATACTTATACTTGGCTTATAGCTTTTACCAAGACTTGACTAAATTGGCTAAGCTAACGATTATATTGCCGCACTGCGACTTCGTATGTCCGGTGTTAACTTGCAATTCATTGCTCATTGCATTTGATTTTTGGATGGAACCGAACTCGATTGTACTTACTGTTAAGTAAATAAATCATCCGAGATCAGACCATCATCTACCTACACGAAAATGTTCAAGGTCTCGCAATTTTTTTTCTCTTCGACGCACAATAATGCGTATGCAAATATTCAAAGGTGCATTTAAACACCTATACCTGCACCTCCACAATGCATATCATATTGTGCGTACAAAACAAAAATGCAACAAAAAATAATGCAATTGCATTGGGTGACGTCACCTTTGAATTGCATCGCGGCTGTCGACTTGTCTCCTCAAAGGCTGCTACATAAACATAATGCTAATGCTAACCCTAGCATAACACAGAACCTTCCGAACCTTAGCTAAAATACTAACCTGTTTAATCGGTTCAAATCGGTACACTTAACTGAATTTTTAAATCTAACGAATTTGCCATCAAGTATGCAATGCTTTGGTAACATAGAAGAAAATATCTAGTAAGAGTAGTTGTAAGTTTTCATACGATAGCGTCGTCTAGAATCAATTGTGCGCAAACAGTCAGATGACTACTATCAAGGCAGGCATACTTTTACAATTACATACACAAAATTCACGATTCCGATTGTTTATGTCAGCGCAGCTAATATTGAATCAGCTGATCTGAATTAGTATCCATCTATAAAGTATTCAGAGATCAGAGAAACAAAAACATTGAAAGAAGAATTCTTTTTTCTGAATCTCTGTGTCTGGTCTGCTCTGCATGATTATTTTTGACATTGGCAGAGGAGGAAAGTTTATGTTTTATTGTTTTGGTTTTTGGTAAGTAAATATTTTGTGGATATTTTTCTAAATTCTTTTATTCAAAATTAATTCTATATTTGCAGGTTGCTTTGGAAGAAGAAGAGGTTTTAAATCCTGTATCCATGTTCTGTAACTTGGTCGAAAAGTTTCCCATTCGATTCAAGGTGGACCACAATATTCCACCGTTTCTCTATCTTGGAAAATAAACTGTATCTATAACATGATGCGAAAACAGCCTGTGTGAAATTAAAATTTCCAGTTTGCAATGGAAGGAATATTTACTTTCCACTCACAGTGACAGTTTAACTGTGATTTTGTTCATTCAAATTTGAATTCAATTTTGTGATTTTATTTTCAACTTTTGAAAAAATAGAAAAAATCCTTGTTTTTCTCTCTCAGCTTCTTCTATTTTTGAAAATTGAGAAAATCTAAAGTTGAATAACTAAAGAGTTCAAAATTAAAAGTTGAAAATTAAAACTTTAACTGAATACAAAAAAATTCAAAATTCCCAAAGTTGACTTCAACTTGGAGTGAATGAAACGACCCTACAAAAATCAAAATTGATTTATTATAATATTATCCTCAAAGCACACAGGCAATGAAAATGTATGCAAACAAGAAGGAAAAGTAAAAAAATTTGTTGCATGAACCAATTTTTGTTGTACATCAAGTCAACTTTTGTTGGCGTCGAGCTCAAAACCGTAAATTATATCTTTTCCAGCATCATCAATGATGCAAATTTATGATTCCAAATATTTACGCAGTGCAATTAATTCTAAAAAAGTTTATTTTCTCCACAAAAAGTAAATAAATTATTTATTGTTCGAGTAAAAACAAAGCTTCAGCTTTAAAATATTATCTCACTTGCTTGAGAGTCGTCGAGTTATTTTGGCATGTAAATCGAATAAAAATTTCGACTTCAGAGTTATAGACACAGTTTTACTCACATTTTTCCAGTATTTCCCATAATTTCATTTCATGATATTCCTGATCGAGTGAAAACAAGTTACAGAAACAGTTGAATGCGAAAAAGAGATTCTCGACCCATTCCATCGTAGTTTTGTTCTGATTCGTATTGTTTATGCGAAAACTTTTTCGATGTGAGAGTTACAGAACATGGACCCTGGTCGAGCAATAAAGTAGGTGAAGGAAGTGTGAGGTTTTGGTTGGGTAAGGACATTTTTAATTGCTTTTACGATTAGTGTTTCTAACATGAAAATTTTATTTACAGGTGCCCGCAACAAACCAACGGGATCGGCAGACCTGCTCGTAACGAGGACGTTGGCTAGGGCAACTGAGTTATAAATAAGACGTGGGGAAGTTAACCCACCCCCTTAATAAGCCGGGCAATCGGCCTATGGACATACTGTATGTATGTATGCACAGGTGAGTTTTTTATTTCAGAGTATCTAATTTGTTTGGTTGCCTACATTCGTATGGTTGGGTGCATATTTTTTTGTCGGTTTGGTTTTGTGACGTTACGGAGAATTTATCTGCTGTTTTGGTGCATTTTGGGTGAGACATTAAACGAACTAATAATAAGATTCTGTTTTGTTTAAATGTTGAATCCTATTCGGCTACATTTGAAAATTATTCCGGGAACAGTTTGTCGCTCGTTGAGAGATTGGAGAAGGCGTTTTCTCCGAAGTCGACAGATGTTAAGGCCGGGTTGTTTTTCGCATGACCCAACGAATTCCCGAGCCGGGCTATCACAGATTTATATCGTTAACGATTGGAATAAATAGGACGAACAAAACAGTTAAATAAATAAATAAATAGAAGGTAAATATCACAGTTGGTAAAGAAAAGGATCTAAGGATCATAAAATATCACAGATTTTCAAAGCGGGTTTTTTATTTTACATATTTAACAATCAGGTACTGAGTTTTTGTCTATCACAAACATTTTGAGTCTTGGAGACTGAATATTGCACTGAGTTTCGAGTAGCTTTCCTTATTGCTTAAGGTCTTTGGCGTGAAAGATTCCCAATCTTTTCCCGGCCAAAGTTTCTATCTCGTACATAGCGTTGCCTACAGGTTTTACTATTCTACAGCGAATAAATTTCGGACACAGTTTCGAGCTAAGATTTTTAGAGGCGTCGCTGAGGACAAAGTTTCGTTTGTAAACCTCTTGTCCCGGAAAGAATCTTACTTGGCGTGAACGAATATTGTACGTTTTCGCACTTTTCTCGTTTGCCTTGTATAAATTTTCTTTGATTTTGTCACGGATGCATTGTAGACGTAATCTGCGTGGCAGGACATATAATTCGCTATCCTCTACCATATCTAGTTTTCTCGCGACCTTGTAACTATCTCCATGAGTCATCATGTTAGTACCAAACAATGCAAAATAAGGTGTTACTCCGATTGATGAATGGATGGAGCTTCTCAGTGCGGCGGCGATGTCACTTAAGTGCACGTCCCAGTCTCGCTGGTCGTCCTTTAAGTAGGAACGTATGGCAGCTAGAATGGTTCGGTTAGCTCTTTCGGACGCGTTAGATTGCGGCGAATAATTTGCAGTCCTGAAATGTCTAACCCCATATTTTCCTAAAAAGCTTTGAAATTCTTTTGAGACAAATTGCCTTCCGTTGTCGGAATGAATAACTTGGGGTACACCGAACGCATTAAATATGTCATCCCGCATAAATTTAACTACACTCGCAGTGGTTGCTGACCTTAAAGGTTTTAAAAATACATATTTGGAGTAATGGTCTAAGACAACAAAAATAAACACAAAACCGGTTTTCGTTCTAGGGTACGGACCTAAGAAATCTATATAAAGTTTTTGAAACGGTCTGTCAGGTACGTAGCTAGTCTTTATTGGGGGTCGTAATATTTGGTTGTTAGCTTTGTTTTCTTTACAAACGGAGCAATTGGACACGAAGTTCTTGATGTGGGTGGTCATGTTAGGCCAGTAAAAATACTGTCTTAACCTATGAAGAGTTTTCATCACGCCTCCATGAGCGGCTGTCGGTGGCACATGGGCCTTCGAAATTAGCTCTTCGGTTAGTTCCGTAGGAACCCATAATTTCCAACTATGTTCACGAGAAACATCTTCATGACCCAAAGGTAACGAACGTTTATAAATGTAGCCTTCTTCAATTCTTAAGTCAGGTAGTTGTTCTTGATTATTTTCTATTGTTTTCCGGATTTCTAAGTATTCCCCTTCTTTAAATTCCTTGGATTCTAAATCTAACATAGGGGCTATCTCGTCAAACTGTAAACTATCCAGATGTGCCCGAGAAAGAGTGTCAGGAACGACATTTAAGGCTCCCTTCCGGTGCTCTATGTCGAAGGCGTAAGATTGTAACGCCAACGACCACCTAGCCAGTCGTCCGTTGAGGTCTTTCATGGACATGAGCCATTTCAAACTGGAGTGGTCCGTGATGACGGTAAAATCCATGCCCTCGACATAGGGCCGGAACCTTCTTATGGCCATTACCGCCGCCATGCACTCCTTCTCGGTCACACTGTAGTTTCGTTGGCTCGAATTCAGTTTTTGCGAGAAGTAGGAGATCGGGTATTCCTCTCCGTTGTCGGTCTTTTGGAACAGAACGGCTCCTATGCCAGACTCCGAGGCATCGCACTGGATGAAAAATTTCCTAGAGAAATCAGGTCTGACTAGAACGGGCGTACTAACTAAAGCTTTCTTTAACCCATTGAATGCTTCTATCGCTTCCTCTGTCATCTTGAATTTTTCATGCTTCTTCTTAAGAGTATCTGAAAGAGGAGCGGTCAAGGTGGAAAAATTTGGAATCAATCGCCTATACCACCCCGCTAAACCAAGCAGCCGGCGAACTTGTCTAGGGTTCTTCGGTAGGGGAAATTCGACCACCGCTTCTACCTTAGAAGGATCTGTTTTGACCATCCCACCACCAACGATAAAACCCAAATACTTTAATTCTTTAAAGCAAAATTTTGACTTTTTAACGTTGATGGTGAGATTGGCTTTCTTAAGACACTCAGCTACTTCGTTCAACAGGGCAATATGAGTCTCGAAATCCGCACTGATGATGAGCAAGTCATCCAAATACACAAAGACGCGCTCCCGGAGGCGTGCAGGAATCACCTTGTCCATTAGACGACATAGCCTTTGAGCTGCATTGCACAGTCCAAAGGGCATGACCGTAAACTGGTACAAGGGTCTTCCTGGCACAGCAAACGCCGTTTTCTCCCTACTCTGCTTTTCCAGCGGTATCTGCCAGAAAGCCTCCTTTAGATCCACACTACTTATGTAGTATGTATCAGATAAACGACTGAGGAGCCCCTCGATATGAGGAAGTGGGTTGGCATCCTTTTTGCTAACCGCGTTGACCCTACGAGAATCCAGGCAAAAACGGTGTTTTACAACGCCGTCTTCCCCTGTTTTCTTGATAAGGACAACTGGCGAGCACCAAGGGCTCTCACTTTCCTCTATAACGCCGAGCTCCAACATTCTATCTATCTCCTGGTACAAAATGGCCTGTACCGCCGGAGAAACAGGGTAATGGCGCTGTTTCACCGGGACCGCATCTCCGGTATCGATCACATGCTCCATCAGTGACGTCTTACCGAGACCGTGACGATCAAAATCCAAAAACTTCTCCTTGACTGCCCTCAATTCAGCCTCTTGACTTGAGGTTAGCAGATGAGCGTTATCGGCATCAATGGATTCTATTGATTGGGAAATGGAACTAACAACGGACGGCGCTATTTGGAATGCTTTCCAGAAATCTACCCCTAAATAGAGTTCTTGGTCCAAGGAAGGAACCAAGAAAAAGGTGATCTCATGAGTTTCATTCTTGTAATTAATTTTAACTCTAACTTTCCCTACTATGCTCTGACCTTTGCCTTCAGCCGTCTTCACTTCCGACTTATAGGGAATTATTTTTATTTTATTTTTCTCAACAAAACTTAAACAGTTTTTACCAAAAACACTCACACTAGCCCCGCTGTCTAGAAGTCCCAACAGTTCATTTCCTTCTATAGAAACTTTAGCGTAAGGCCTAGGATCATTACTCGTATCTATAATGGTTGATAAAATGTTGCTCCTAATCTCTTTTCTTAAACTATAACGCTCTCTTGTTTTCTTAATCTTCTTACTAATTTTTGCCTTATAATTTTCCTTAAAAATTCGTTTCTTAGCCTCTTCGTACTCCTTAACTCTAACATGGTATGGTTTTAATTGGGTAAGTTTAACTGTATCTTTTAACTTATCATTTTCCTTTCGTCTTAATATCTGAACCTGCTCGTCGTCCCAATCTCTCATTGAGATTTTTCTTCAGAACCCTGACTAATTCTGCTTCGGATTGGCGTTCGTAACTGCGCGCATAGCTTGTCTATTGCATTGAGAAAGTCTTCGCTTTTCTCCCAAGCACCTTGTCGACGGTCCATGATGTCCCTCATCAACTCAAGATCTGATTTGGGATTCTGAAATTGTCGCAACAACGCGTCACGTAGCCTGAGCCAGTTGGGCATAAAATTCGATTTTTGGAAACGCCAGTACCACTCCTCAGCATTGCTTTTGGGCACCAGCAGAATATGGAAATCTCTGACTATGTCGGTCCATGGGTAACTATAAAGGTGCTGCAGTATCTCTACTCTGGAAATAAACTCTTCCACGGGCAGCGTTTCGGGTTTTCCATCAAATTTTATCCCCCACTTATCCAACTTAGCGATTTCTCTATAAGGAGGATAAGTGGGGTATCGGAATGATTCTCGAACCATTCGCGGATCATCGCCGGTAAACGTGTAGTTTGGGAAGCTCGTTTCTGGGTTGGGCCTGGTCTGCGGCGCTCGGTTTTGATTATAGTTCCTAATCTCCGCCCGAGTCGGTTCATTTCGTAAACCATACGCGCTGGCAGCTGGTCTATTGCTCTGTTGCATCGGCCGTTGCCCCAGTGGCAACTCGCGGTTGTTGTTTTGATTGTTGTTATTGATGTTGTTGGTGTTGTCGTTGTTATTGGACCTGGTCTGACCGCGCTCCGATCTTGGGTTTGGAACTCTCTCTTCTGCTGCTGGTGTTGGTCTTATCGTACGGTTTATATCTCCCATAAACTCCACAAATTGTCTTTTAACTTCCTCTTTCAAACTTTCCGATATCTCGCTGATAATCGTACTCGTATACGAATCGTAGGCTTGTACTACGGCTAAATTTATAGCCGTTTTTAAGTCCGCGGATAATACTGGACTACTATTCTGTCTTTCGGCTCCATAGATGGGGATCGCCAATTGTTCGTTGGATCTCGGTACAGAATTTGCTGGATTTCTTGAGTAGGAAGGCGATTCAACTATTGGTCGAAGGGGAACAGGCCTCACAGTCTTCGGAATGGTTCCCGTCCCGTTACTCGGTGCAACCGCATTGATACCTGTGTTTCTGTTTTCGGCGAACTCCAAGCCGGCATTCACCTCCAATGATGCATTATTCACCAGCTCATGCACTGGACGGAAACCTGGGCTCTCAAAACCAAATAGGTTGCCCTCGTTTCTCACCGGACAGGACCCTAACCTTTCGTCACACCTCTCTTCAATTTCTTTTCTTGCCTTCCTTGCATCCGTCACCCAATTTACCGTACCAAACACTCCACTTCCAAACGAACCTCGGTATATGGAACCTGAATCTCTAAAAGGATCTTTTTCTAAATTATTTCCAAAGCCTAATGTTACATCACTCAACCCCATCCTTCTATTTCCAGGCGTCTCATCTTGCGTTGGTCTTAAAGTTTTCGACCCGCTAGGAAAACCAGCTACCGAAGCGGCCATACCCGTCAAACTACTATAAGACGGCGCTGATAAGGAATCGGTGTTCCTACCTTCAGTCAGAACGCTTGGCAAGGGAGGAGGAGGAAAACTAAACCTACTAACCAAAGGTATCGGGGATGGAACACGGTTTTCTGACGATTTCTCCGTTGGATTCATTCCGGAATTAAATTGCAAGTTGGTCGTGGTCATAGATCGTGTAACTATTCTGTCCCTAATAACGAGAGTTCTTCTAAAGTTTTTTCCTTTTTCCTTAGATCTCATCTCCTGACTCAGCAGGCGATTCAACTGCTTTCAACCTTCAAGAAAACAAATCGACAGCGTCGTTACGATTCAAGGATCGGTGAGCTTATTTTTAAGGTTATATAATATGTAAGTAACAAGTATTTAGGTTTAGTTTAAGTCCAGAACAGAACTTGAATCTTACCTCGTAAGCCTAAATCTAAAAATAAAGAGCACTTTACTAAAGAAAAGAAAACAAGACTATACTAAACTATAATCCTATCTAAGCCTAAACCCCAAAACCAACAAAAAAAACTGGCGTTGATTGCAAAAACAAAAAAAAATCGAAATTTAATCAAAAAAAAATGAAGTACCTATATTTTTTTTTATTTTTCCAAAACCAAAATCAGAACAGAAAAGAAAGAAAAACAAAATTTAAGATCTCATAATCTCTACACTTAACAATGAGCTAACGACTACTTCTTACAATTATCAAGAAAAAAAACAACCCTCTAAACAATAAGACAATTAGACGGATCTAAGATCTCCTAGTCTCCTACCACTATTCAAAACTATCCTAGCTATATAAGAAATTAACCTATTACCTTAAATTAATATGGGTTTCTTACCTAAGCCTATATTTATCTAATACAAAAGAAAATAATTGTCTAGAAGAATTCACACAATCAATGGACAATTCAAATCCAAACGGATTTTATTTTCTAAAACCTGAAGGTTCAAAGTGTCCACTAGTTTCGAACTAGTGTCAGGATACTACTAAAAATTGCCTTACTATTTTAGCAACTGATTTAAATTATTACTATTTACATAAACCAATATGTTTCTAACTATTAGAATGTTCAAAAAAAAAAAATTTAATTCCTCACTCATAAGATACGGGGGTGTAGGAGAGGGAAACTTTCGGAGTCCTACTAGTTTTAATGGTTTTATCTCGCGAGTGACCCGCTCACCTAACCTCGCTCATGCAAGTGAGTTACGCTCTTCAAGACAATGGCAGTAATCCAAATCGGTTCAACGACACAAACATTAAGTCTAGTGATATCGAAGCGCGATGTCGCAGCTGAGTCGGCATTCTTAGTAGCCATCCGAAACAGGACATACAACCCGTTCCGACATCACAAAGACAACAAGTGCTGACAAGGACGTAATTTTAGTTGACTAAACGAATAACCTGCCGCAATTTAATGGTTTGTTAAGACTTTCCATCAAAGACTTGCAGAAAACTGTTCAGCCAGTGAAAAAAAATAATTACATATCTTCGAAATCATTGCTCTCAGTTTAGTCGCGAATGGCACGTCGCAAATGAACAGACCTTCTAAGGAGCGATTCTGTTCATGACTTACGTTAATTCGAGACCAAAACAGGAACACAATTTTAACTAACGGACAAAGACATGCACAATACGTTGGGCGCCATTATTTGTTGCTATTTTTGGATTTAAGTGTAGTCCGGTTATGGCTTAGAAGATCTTATGGAAGCGGAAATTATCAAAAATCATCTGGGCGTACTAAAACGGTCTACAAATGGTATAAGGCCGACCGGAAACGACAACAGCCACAGACAACCAAAACAAAACGCGGACTTCTTTCACCGGGACTGGCACGCTGGCGTAGCACGGCTTAGCTCGCCGGATGGGGAGGGATCTTGTCCCGATAAAAGACAAAGACACTAAACAACAAACAAACATAAATCGTGCCAATTTGAGAACTCCAATACTGAAGTTAACGAAACACATAACATATATATCGATAGGGAATACCACTGCTTACCTCGATGACGCAACCCACTTCGGGCGCTACAGATGTTGTGTAGCTGCGCCCCCACCCATCCTGGAGTCCCTTATATGTCGATTGAGACTCCCCACTGCTTGAGCTTGGTTAAGCTCGCAGAATCACTCCATGCTAGTTTGAAAGCTTACTCCCCCTCTTTCCACCCCCCTGAATATCCTTACCAAAACATGACTAAGTTTCTCACTGACGGAATGAAAGTCCGAGATTTAGCGTGATTTACAATCCTTTTTATTAATCTCCTAAAGTTTTAGTTATAGGGTGCATGATGTTTGCAAGATTCATTAATTTTATCATTGATAAAAGGTTAAACAAATAAGCAAAAATTGACTAAATCAAATATGCAAAGAAGTAATGATTGAAATTGATCAGTAAATAAAGGTACAATTAAATCATTAACGAATTAACCAGAAAATCAAACAATTTAACAAAACAAAAAAATTACGCTATGAAACAAAAATAACTTTTTACTACGGGGTGTCTGTTCTAGTGCCAATTCAATTTCCACTTCGTTATAAGGAGGGGCCCCGTTTTTCGGGAGCCTTGCAAAACGGCCGCGGACTCTATTTCCTACCTAAAAGGAGCTCGCTTTAGGGGATTTTGTTTTTAAAGGTCTTTCTCATATGGTCTAATGTCGTACCGACGAGGGAAAAAGAAATAGGTCATAGAAAACCCTGATCAACTCTTAGTTTTTAAGTTATTAAAATCACTAATATGGTGCTCTAGCACAAATATTTCTTTTTGTCACTCAAAATGATTGATATTTAATACGATAGAATACAATTAAAATAATTATAGAAAAAAACTTATCACGCCAAAAAAATTGCAAGAAAATTTGTACATAATTATATTTGGGACATCACAAACACACATATCTCCGACCTTAATTTCCTCCAGTCTCAACGGACGTATAATTCCCTTTTTCCATTAGTTTTGGGATGCTTTTGGGATACCTTTGAGCCTTGGCTCCGATCTGAACCATTGACTAGGGTTTCTCTTACGTCTCGCTTCTGTTCTAGTGAGCCCCAAAAATCGAGGACGGTGGCTTTTGGAGGTATAGGACGAAGGATGACGCACGGGATGAAGTACAGGACGAAATACGGGAAGAATATGGGACGAAGTGATGTGGCGGCCACGCTCTCGTCGGTGACCGCCAGATTTTCTAATGTCGTTTTCCATTGGTCTTTTTTTGACGTTTCTTCTTCTACCGCCAATGGAACGGGTTATGATGTATCTGTCATTCTCCGGACCATTCTGTTTTAAAAACAGAAGAGTTCTGCTCTTCTCAGAAGCATTCCGTCTGTCAAAGTCAGTCCAATGGAATGGTTTCAGAAGACTTCTGGACTCTTCCGAATGCTTCTGGACGACCAATGGAAAACGACATAACTAAATTTTACTTTAAGCTTATCAGCTTATTCTATCCGGACCTTTTTTTTATTCCCAGTAATATATTATTTCTTATTGCACTTGCTTGATTTATTAGTAAGCTTATACTCTTTGCAACACTTAACTTATAATTTCTCTTGCCTTGGCTATACTTATACTTGGCTTATAGCTTTTACCAAGACTTGACTAAATTGGCTAAGCTAACGATTATATTGCCGCACTGCGACTTCGTATGTCCGGTGTTAACTTGCAATTCATTGCTCATTGCATTTGATTTTTGGATGGAACCGAACTCGATTGTACTTACTGTTAAGTAAATAAATCATCCGAGATCAGACCATCATCTACCTACACGAAAATGTTCAAGGTCTCGCAATTTTTTTTCTCTTCGACGCACAATAATGCGTATGCAAATATTCAAAGGTGCATTTAAACACCTATACCTGCACCTCCACAATGCATATCATATTGTGCGTACAAAACAAAAATGCAACAAAAAATAATGCAATTGCATTGGGTGACGTCACCTTTGAATTGCATCGCGGCTGTCGACTTGTCTCCTCAAAGGCTGCTACATAAACATAATGCTAATGCTAACCCTAGCATAACACAGAACCTTCCGAACCTTAGCTAAAATACTAACCTGTTTAATCGGTTCAAATCGGTACACTTAACTGAATTTTTAAATCTAACGAATTTGCCATCAAGTATGCAATGCTTTGGTAACATAGAAGAAAATATCTAGTAAGAGTAGTTGTAAGTTTTCATACGATAGCGTCGTCTAGAATCAATTGTGCGCAAACAGTCAGATGACTACTATCAAGGCAGGCATACTTTTACAATTACATACACAAAATTCACGATTCCGATTGTTTATGTCAGCGCAGCTAATATTGAATCAGCTGATCTGAATTAGTATCCATCTATAAAGTATTCAGAGATCAGAGAAACAAAAACATTGAAAGAAGAATTCTTTTTTCTGAATCTCTGTGTCTGGTCTGCTCTGCATGATTATTTTTGACATTGGCAGAGGAGGAAAGTTTATGTTTTATTGTTTTGGTTTTTGGTAAGTAAATATTTTGTGGATATTTTTCTAAATTCTTTTATTCAAAATTAATTCTATATTTGCAGGTTGCTTTGGAAGAAGAAGAGGTTTTAAATCCTGTATCCATGTTCTGTAACTTGGTCGAAAAGTTTCCCATTCGATTCAAGGTGGACCACAATATTCCACCGTTTCTCTATCTTGGAAAATAAACTGTATCTATAACATGATGCGAAAACAGCCTGTGTGAAATTAAAATTTCCAGTTTGCAATGGAAGGAATATTTACTTTCCACTCACAGTGACAGTTTAACTGTGATTTTGTTCATTCAAATTTGAATTCAATTTTGTGATTTTATTTTCAACTTTTGAAAAAATAGAAAAAATCCTTGTTTTTCTCTCTCAGCTTCTTCTATTTTTGAAAATTGAGAAAATCTAAAGTTGAATAACTAAAGAGTTCAAAATTAAAAGTTGAAAATTAAAACTTTAACTGAATACAAAAAAATTCAAAATTCCCAAAGTTGACTTCAACTTGGAGTGAATGAAACGACCCTACAAAAATCAAAATTGATTTATTATAATATTATCCTCAAAGCACACAGGCAATGAAAATGTATGCAAACAAGAAGGAAAAGTAAAAAAATTTGTTGCATGAACCAATTTTTGTTGTACATCAAGTCAACTTTTGTTGGCGTCGAGCTCAAAACCGTAAATTATATCTTTTCCAGCATCATCAATGATGCAAATTTATGATTCCAAATATTTACGCAGTGCAATTAATTCTAAAAAAGTTTATTTTCTCCACAAAAAGTAAATAAATTATTTATTGTTCGAGTAAAAACAAAGCTTCAGCTTTAAAATATTATCTCACTTGCTTGAGAGTCGTCGAGTTATTTTGGCATGTAAATCGAATAAAAATTTCGACTTCAGAGTTATAGACACAGTTTTACTCACATTTTTCCAGTATTTCCCATAATTTCATTTCATGATATTCCTGATCGAGTGAAAACAAGTTACAGAAACAGTTGAATGCGAAAAAGAGATTCTCGACCCATTCCATCGTAGTTTTGTTCTGATTCGTATTGTTTATGCGAAAACTTTTTCGATGTGAGAGTTACAGAACATGGACCCTGGTCGAGCAATAAAGTAGGTGAAGGAAGTGTGAGGTTTTGGTTGGGTAAGGACATTTTTAATTGCTTTTACGATTAGTGTTTCTAACATGAAAATTTTATTTACAGGTGCCCGCAACAAACCAACGGGATCGGCAGACCTGCTCGTAACGAGGACGTTGGCTAGGGCAACTGAGTTATAAATAAGACGTGGGGAAGTTAACCCACCCCCTTAATAAGCCGGGCAATCGGCCTATGGACATACTGTATGTATGTATGCACAGGTGAGTTTTTTATTTCAGAGTATCTAATTTGTTTGGTTGCCTACATTCGTATGGTTGGGTGCATATTTTTTTGTCGGTTTGGTTTTGTGACGTTACGGAGAATTTATCTGCTGTTTTGGTGCATTTTGGGTGAGACATTAAACGAACTAATAATAAGATTCTGTTTTGTTTAAATGTTGAATCCTATTCGGCTACATTTGAAAATTATTCCGGGAACAGTTTGTCGCTCGTTGAGAGATTGGAGAAGGCGTTTTCTCCGAAGTCGACAGATGTTAAGGCCGGGTTGTTTTTCGCATGACCCAACGAATTCCCGAGCCGGGCTATCACAGATTTATATCGTTAACGATTGGAATAAATAGGACGAACAAAACAGTTAAATAAATAAATAAATAGAAGGTAAATATCACAGTTGGTAAAGAAAAGGATCTAAGGATCATAAAATATCACAGATTTTCAAAGCGGGTTTTTTATTTTACATATTTAACAATCAGGTACTGAGTTTTTGTCTATCACAAACATTTTGAGTCTTGGAGACTGAATATTGCACTGAGTTTCGAGTAGCTTTCCTTATTGCTTAAGGTCTTTGGCGTGAAAGATTCCCAATCTTTTCCCGGCCAAAGTTTCTATCTCGTACATAGCGTTGCCTACAGGTTTTACTATTCTACAGCGAATAAATTTCGGACACAGTTTCGAGCTAAGATTTTTAGAGGCGTCGCTGAGGACAAAGTTTCGTTTGTAAACCTCTTGTCCCGGAAAGAATCTTACTTGGCGTGAACGAATATTGTACGTTTTCGCACTTTTCTCGTTTGCCTTGTATAAATTTTCTTTGATTTTGTCACGGATGCATTGTAGACGTAATCTGCGTGGCAGGACATATAATTCGCTATCCTCTACCATATCTAGTTTTCTCGCGACCTTGTAACTATCTCCATGAGTCATCATGTTAGTACCAAACAATGCAAAATAAGGTGTTACTCCGATTGATGAATGGATGGAGCTTCTCAGTGCGGCGGCGATGTCACTTAAGTGCACGTCCCAGTCTCGCTGGTCGTCCTTTAAGTAGGAACGTATGGCAGCTAGAATGGTTCGGTTAGCTCTTTCGGACGCGTTAGATTGCGGCGAATAATTTGCAGTCCTGAAATGTCTAACCCCATATTTTCCTAAAAAGCTTTGAAATTCTTTTGAGACAAATTGCCTTCCGTTGTCGGAATGAATAACTTGGGGTACACCGAACGCATTAAATATGTCATCCCGCATAAATTTAACTACACTCGCAGTGGTTGCTGACCTTAAAGGTTTTAAAAATACATATTTGGAGTAATGGTCTAAGACAACAAAAATAAACACAAAACCGGTTTTCGTTCTAGGGTACGGACCTAAGAAATCTATATAAAGTTTTTGAAACGGTCTGTCAGGTACGTAGCTAGTCTTTATTGGGGGTCGTAATATTTGGTTGTTAGCTTTGTTTTCTTTACAAACGGAGCAATTGGACACGAAGTTCTTGATGTGGGTGGTCATGTTAGGCCAGTAAAAATACTGTCTTAACCTATGAAGAGTTTTCATCACGCCTCCATGAGCGGCTGTCGGTGGCACATGGGCCTTCGAAATTAGCTCTTCGGTTAGTTCCGTAGGAACCCATAATTTCCAACTATGTTCACGAGAAACATCTTCATGACCCAAAGGTAACGAACGTTTATAAATGTAGCCTTCTTCAATTCTTAAGTCAGGTAGTTGTTCTTGATTATTTTCTATTGTTTTCCGGATTTCTAAGTATTCCCCTTCTTTAAATTCCTTGGATTCTAAATCTAACATAGGGGCTATCTCGTCAAACTGTAAACTATCCAGATGTGCCCGAGAAAGAGTGTCAGGAACGACATTTAAGGCTCCCTTCCGGTGCTCTATGTCGAAGGCGTAAGATTGTAACGCCAACGACCACCTAGCCAGTCGTCCGTTGAGGTCTTTCATGGACATGAGCCATTTCAAACTGGAGTGGTCCGTGATGACGGTAAAATCCATGCCCTCGACATAGGGCCGGAACCTTCTTATGGCCATTACCGCCGCCATGCACTCCTTCTCGGTCACACTGTAGTTTCGTTGGCTCGAATTCAGTTTTTGCGAGAAGTAGGAGATCGGGTATTCCTCTCCGTTGTCGGTCTTTTGGAACAGAACGGCTCCTATGCCAGACTCCGAGGCATCGCACTGGATGAAAAATTTCCTAGAGAAATCAGGTCTGACTAGAACGGGCGTACTAACTAAAGCTTTCTTTAACCCATTGAATGCTTCTATCGCTTCCTCTGTCATCTTGAATTTTTCATGCTTCTTCTTAAGAGTATCTGAAAGAGGAGCGGTCAAGGTGGAAAAATTTGGAATCAATCGCCTATACCACCCCGCTAAACCAAGCAGCCGGCGAACTTGTCTAGGGTTCTTCGGTAGGGGAAATTCGACCACCGCTTCTACCTTAGAAGGATCTGTTTTGACCATCCCACCACCAACGATAAAACCCAAATACTTTAATTCTTTAAAGCAAAATTTTGACTTTTTAACGTTGATGGTGAGATTGGCTTTCTTAAGACACTCAGCTACTTCGTTCAACAGGGCAATATGAGTCTCGAAATCCGCACTGACGATGAGCAAGTCATCCAAATACACAAAGACGCGCTCCCGGAGGCGTGCAGGAATCACCTTGTCCATTAGACGACATAGCCTTTGAGCTGCATTGCACAGTCCAAAGGGCATGACCGTAAACTGGTACAAGGGTCTTCCTGGCACAGCAAACGCCGTTTTCTCCCTACTCTGCTTTTCCAGCGGTATCTGCCAGAAAGCCTCCTTTAGATCCACACTACTTATGTAGTATGTATCAGATAAACGACTGAGGAGCCCCTCGATATGAGGAAGTGGGTTGGCATCCTTTTTGCTAACCGCGTTGACCCTACGAGAATCCAGGCAAAAACGGTGTTTTACAACGCCGTCTTCCCCTGTTTTCTTGATAAGGACAACTGGCGAGCACCAAGGGCTCTCACTTTCCTCTATAACGCCGAGCTCCAACATTCTATCTATCTCCTGGTACAAAATGGCTTGTACCGCCGGAGAAACAGGGTAATGGCGCTGTTTCACCGGGACCGCATCTCCGGTATCGATCACATGCTCCATCAGTGACGTCTTACCGAGACCGTGACGATCAAAATCCAAAAACTTCTCCTTGACTGCCCTCAATTCAGCCTCTTGACTTGAGGTTAGCAGATGAGCGTTATCGGCATCAATGGATTCTATTGATTGGGAAATGGAACTAACAACGGACGGCGCTATTTGGAATGCTTTCCAGAAATCTACCCCTAAATAGAGTTCTTGGTCCAAGGAAGGAACCAAGAAAAAGGTGATCTCATGAGTTTCATTCTTGTAATTAACTTTAACTCTAACTTTCCCTACTATGCTCTGACCTTTGCCTTCAGCCGTCTTCACTTCCGACTTATAGGGAATTATTTTTATTTTATTTTTCTCAACAAAACTTAAACAGTTTTTACCAAAAACACTCACACTAGCCCCGCTGTCTAGAAGTCCCAACAGTTCATTTCCTTCTATAGAAACTTTAGCGTAAGGCCTAGGATCATTACTCGTATCTATAATGGTTGATAAAATGTTGCTCCTAATCTCTT
The DNA here is from genome assembly GCA_943590905.1 of Sphaerophoria taeniata. Lineage (NCBI taxonomy): Eukaryota > Metazoa > Arthropoda > Insecta > Diptera > Syrphidae > Sphaerophoria > Sphaerophoria taeniata. The sequence continues at coordinate 6,611,360 of OX016540.1, forward strand.
TTCTTAAACTATAACGCTCTCTTGTTTTCTTAATCTTCTTACTAATTTTTGCCTTATAATTTTCCTTAAAAATTCGTTTCTTAGCCTCTTCGTACTCCTTAACTCTAACATGGTATGGTTTTAATTGGGTAAGTTTAACTGTATCTTTTAACTTATCATTTTCCTTTCGTCTTAATATCTGAACCTGCTCACTCTCTTCTACTTCTCCAGCTCTTCGTGAGGTGTCTGGGTGGAACGTGACTCCCCCAGAAAAGTCACGCTCTTCCTCCAGTTTTCCGGGTGACATGCGCGGCACTTCGGAGTTATCACTCCCTCTTGACCGCATCTAAAACAATGGATGTTTCGGGTTGGTGAGGGGCAGTCTCTAAATGAATGACCTAACTTCCTACAATTCCAACAGGTAAATGTTTTTACTTCACCTAAATCTTTGCCCTTTGGTTTATAGCTGGTCTGGTGATAGGCTGCTAAGCATTCTTCTTGCTCAGGGACGTCTTCGTCCCCATATTGTAGTTCGTTGACTTGGTAACGAGAGGGATGGCGAGGTTGCATGGGTTTGTCCCTGCCGGTGCTACTGACGAGACCTTCAGCATCCTTACATGTGAATCGGAGCTGATCCATCGTGTTTACGGCCTGCGGATAAACTAGTCGTCCCAATCTCTCATTGAGATTTTTCTTCAGAACCCTGACTAATTCTGCTTCTGGGATTGGCGTTCGTAACTGCGTGCATAGCTTGTCTATTGCATTGAGAAAGTCTTCGCTTTTCTCCCAAGCACCTTGTCGACGGTCCATGATGTCCCTCATCAACTCAAGATCTGATTTGGGATTCTGAAATTGTCGCAACAACGCGTCACGTAGCCTGAGCCAGTTGGGCATAAAATTCGATTTTTGGAAACGCCAGTACCACTCCTCAGCATTGCTTTTGGGCACCAGCAGAATATGGAAATCTCTGACTATGTCGGTCCATGGGTAACTATAAAGGTGCTGCAGTATCTCTACTCTGGAAATAAACTCTTCCACGGGCAGCGTTTCGGGTTTTCCATCAAATTTTATCCCCCACTTATCCAACTTAGCGATTTCTCTATAAGGAGGATAAGTGGGGTATCGGAATGATTCTCGAACCATTCGCGGATCATCGCCGGTAAACGTGTAGTTTGGGAAGCTCGTTTCTGGGTTGGGCCTGGTCTGCGGCGCTCGGTTTTGATTATAGTTCCTAATCTCCGCCCGAGTCGGTTCATTTCGTAAACCATACGCGCTGGCAGCTGGTCTATTGCTCTGTTGCATCGGCCGTTGCCCCAGTGGCAACTCGCGGTTGTTGTTTTGATTGTTGTTATTGATGTTGTTGGTGTTGTCGTTGTTATTGGACCTGGTCTGACCGCGCTCCGATCTTGGGTTTGGAACTCTCTCTTCTGCTGCTGGTGTTGGTCTTATCGTACGGTTTATATCTCCCATAAACTCCACAAATTGTCTTTTAACTTCCTCTTTCAAACTTTCCGATATCTCGCTGATAATCGTACTCGTATACGAATCGTAGGCTTGTACTACGGCTAAATTTATAGCCGTTTTTAAGTCCGCGGATAATACTGGACTACTATTCTGTCTTTCGGCTCCATAGATGGGGATCGCCAATTGTTCGTTGGATCTCGGTACAGAATTTGCTGGATTTCTTGAGTAGGAAGGCGATTCAACTATTGGTCGAAGGGGAACAGGCCTCACAGTCTTCGGAATGGTTCCCGTCCCGTTACTCGGTGCAACCGCATTGATACCTGTGTTTCTGTTTTCGGCGAACTCCAAGCCGGCATTCACCTCCAATGATGCATTATTCACCAGCTCATGCACTGGACGGAAACCTGGGCTCTCAAAACCAAATAGGTTGCCCTCGTTTCTCACCGGACAGGACCCTAACCTTTCGTCACACCTCTCTTCAATTTCTTTTCTTGCCTTCCTTGCATCCGTCACCCAATTTACCGTACCAAACACTCCACTTCCAAACGAACCTCGGTATATGGAACCTGAATCTCTAAAAGGATCTTTTTCTAAATTATTTCCAAAGCCTAATGTTACATCACTCAACCCCATCCTTCTATTTCCAGGCGTCTCATCTTGCGTTGGTCTTAAAGTTTTCGACCCGCTAGGAAAACCAGCTACCGAAGCGGCCATACCCGTCAAACTACTATAAGACGGCGCTGATAAGGAATCGGTGTTCCTACCTTCAGTCAGAACGCTTGGCAAGGGAGGAGGAGGAAAACTAAACCTACTAACCAAAGGTATCGGGGATGGAACACGGTTTTCTGACGATTTCTCCGTTGGATTCATTCCGGAATTAAATTGCAAGTTGGTCGTGGTCATAGATCGTGTAACTATTCTGTCCCTAATAACGAGAGTTCTTCTAAAGTTTTTTCCTTTTTCCTTAGATCTCATCTCCTGACTCAGCAGGCGATTCAACTGCTTTCAACCTTCAAGAAAACAAATCGACAGCGTCGTTACGATTCAAGGATCGGTGAGCTTATTTTTAAGGTTATATAATATGTAAGTAACAAGTATTTAGGTTTAGTTTAAGTCCAGAACAGAACTTGAATCTTACCTCGTAAGCCTAAATCTAAAAATAAAGAGCACTTTACTAAAGAAAAGAAAACAAGACTATACTAAACTATAATCCTATCTAAGCCTAAACCCCAAAACCAACAAAAAAAACTGGCGTTGATTGCAAAAACAAAAAAAAATCGAAATTTAATCAAAAAAAAATGAAGTACCTATATTTTTTTTTATTTTTCCAAAACCAAAATCAGAACAGAAAAGAAAGAAAAACAAAATTTAAGATCTCATAATCTCTACACTTAACAATGAGCTAACGACTACTTCTTACAATTATCAAGAAAAAAAACAACCCTCTAAACAATAAGACAATTAGACGGATCTAAGATCTCCTAGTCTCCTACCACTATTCAAAACTATCCTAGCTATATAAGAAATTAACCTATTACCTTAAATTAATATGGGTTTCTTACCTAAGCCTATATTTATCTAATACAAAAGAAAATAATTGTCTAGAAGAATTCACACAATCAATGGACAATTCAAATCCAAACGGATTTTATTTTCTAAAACCTGAAGGTTCAAAGTGTCCACTAGTTTCGAACTAGTGTCAGGATACTACTAAAAATTGCCTTACTATTTTAGCAACTGATTTAAATTATTACTATTTACATAAACCAATATGTTTCTAACTATTAGAATGTTCAAAAAAAAAAAATTTAATTCCTCACTCATAAGATACGGGGGTGTAGGAGAGGGAAACTTTCGGAGTCCTACTAGTTTTAATGGTTTTATCTCGCGAGTGACCCGCTCACCTAACCTCGCTCATGCAAGTGAGTTACGCTCTTCAAGACAATGGCAGTAATCCAAATCGGTTCAACGACACAAACATTAAGTCTAGTGATATCGAAGCGCGATGTCGCAGCTGAGTCGGCATTCTTAGTAGCCATCCGAAACAGGACATACAACCCGTTCCGACATCACAAAGACAACAAGTGCTGACAAGGACGTAATTTTAGTTGACTAAACGAATAACCTGCCGCAATTTAATGGTTTGTTAAGACTTTCCATCAAAGACTTGCAGAAAACTGTTCAGCCAGTGAAAAAAAATAATTACATATCTTCGAAATCATTGCTCTCAGTTTAGTCGCGAATGGCACGTCGCAAATGAACAGACCTTCTAAGGAGCGATTCTGTTCATGACTTACGTTAATTCGAGACCAAAACAGGAACACAATTTTAACTAACGGACAAAGACATGCACAATACGTTGGGCGCCATTATTTGTTGCTATTTTTGGATTTAAGTGTAGTCCGGTTATGGCTTAGAAGATCTTATGGAAGCGGAAATTATCAAAAATCATCTGGGCGTACTAAAACGGTCTACAAATGGTATAAGGCCGACCGGAAACGACAACAGCCACAGACAACCAAAACAAAACGCGGACTTCTTTCACCGGGACTGGCACGCTGGCGTAGCACGGCTTAGCTCGCCGGATGGGGAGGGATCTTGTCCCGATAAAAGACAAAGACACTAAACAACAAACAAACATAAATCGTGCCAATTTGAGAACTCCAATACTGAAGTTAACGAAACACTTAACATATATATCGATAGGGAATACCACTGCTTACCTCGATGATGCAACCCACTTCGGGCGCTACAGATGTTGTGTAGCTGCGCCCCCACCCATCCTGGAGTCCCTTATATGTCGATTGAGACTCCCCACTGCTTGAGCTTGGTTAAGCTCGCAGAATCACTCCATGCTAGTTTGAAAGCTTACTCCCCCTCTTTCCACCCCCCTGAATATCCTTACCAAAACATGACTAAGTTTCTCACTGACGGAATGAAAGTCCGAGATTTAGCGTGATTTACAATCCTTTTTATTAATCTCCTAAAGTTTTAGTTATAGGGTGCATGATGTTTGCAAGATTCATTAATTTTATCATTGATAAAAGGTTAAACAAATAAGCAAAAATTGACTAAATCAAATATGCAAAGAAGTAATGATTGAAATTGATCAGTAAATAAAGGTACAATTAAATCATTAACGAATTAACCAGAAAATCAAACAATTTAACAAAACAAAAAAATTACGCTATGAAACAAAAATAACTTTTTACTACGGGGTGTCTGTTCTAGTGCCAATTCAATTTCCACTTCGTTATAAGGAGGGGCCCCGTTTTTCGGGAGCCTTGCAAAACGGCCGCGGACTCTATTTCCTACCTAAAAGGAGCTCGCTTTAGGGGATTTTGTTTTTAAAGGTCTTTCTCATATGGTCTAATGTCGTACCGACGAGGGAAAAAGAAATAGGTCATAGAAAACCCTGATCAACTCTTAGTTTTTAAGTTATTAAAATCACTAATATGGTGCTCTAGCACAAATATTTCTTTTTGTCACTCAAAATGATTGATATTTAATACGATAGAATACAATTAAAATAATTATAGAAAAAAACTTATCACGCCAAAAAAATTGCAAGAAAATTTGTACATAATTATATTTGGGACATCACAAACACACATATCTCCGACCTTAATTTCCTCCAGTCTCAACGGACGTATAATTCCCTTTTTCCATTAGTTTTGGGATGCTTTTGGGATACCTTTGAGCCTTGGCTCCGATCTGAACCATTGACTAGGGTTTCTCTTACGTCTCGCTTCTGTTCTAGTGAGCCCCAAAAATCGAGGACGGTGGCTTTTGGAGGTATAGGACGAAGGATGACGCACGGGATGAAGTACAGGACGAAATACGGGAAGAATATGGGACGAAGTGATGTGGCGGCCACGCTCTCGTCGGTGACCGCCAGATTTTCTAATGTCGTTTTCCATTGGTCTTTTTTTGACGTTTCTTCTTCTACCGCCAATGGAACGGGTTATGATGTATCTGTCATTCTCCGGACCATTCTGTTTTAAAAACAGAAGAGTTCTGCTCTTCTCAGAAGCATTCCGTCTGTCAAAGTCAGTCCAATGGAATGGTTTCAGAAGACTTCTGGACTCTTCCGAATGCTTCTGGACGACCAATGGAAAACGACATAACTAAATTTTACTTTAAGCTTATCAGCTTATTCTATCCGGACCTTTTTTTTATTCCCAGTAATATATTATTTCTTATTGCACTTGCTTGATTTATTAGTAAGCTTATACTCTTTGCAACACTTAACTTATAATTTCTCTTGCCTTGGCTATACTTATACTTGGCTTATAGCTTTTACCAAGACTTGACTAAATTGGCTAAGCTAACGATTATATTGCCGCACTGCGACTTCGTATGTCCGGTGTTAACTTGCAATTCATTGCTCATTGCATTTGATTTTTGGATGGAACCGAACTCGATTGTACTTACTGTTAAGTAAATAAATCATCCGAGATCAGACCATCATCTACCTACACGAAAATGTTCAAGGTCTCGCAATTTTTTTTCTCTTCGACGCACAATAATGCGTATGCAAATATTCAAAGGTGCATTTAAACACCTATACCTGCACCTCCACAATGCATATCATATTGTGCGTACAAAACAAAAATGCAACAAAAAATAATGCAATTGCATTGGGTGACGTCACCTTTGAATTGCATCGCGGCTGTCGACTTGTCTCCTCAAAGGCTGCTACATAAACATAATGCTAATGCTAACCCTAGCATAACACAGAACCTTCCGAACCTTAGCTAAAATACTAACCTGTTTAATCGGTTCAAATCGGTACACTTAACTTTGAATTTTTAAATCTAACGAATTTGCCATCAAGTATGCAATGCTTTGGTAACATAGAAGAAAATATCTAGTAAGAGTAGTTGTAAGTTTTCATACGATAGCGTCGTCTAGAATCAATTGTGCGCAAACAGTCAGATGACTACTATCAAGGCAGGCATACTTTTACAATTACATACACAAAATTCACGATTCCGATTGTTTATGTCAGCGCAGCTAATATTGAATCAGCTGATCTGAATTAGTATCCATCTATAAAGTATTCACTATTCAGAGATCAGAGAAACAAAAACATTGAAAGAAGAATTCTTTTTTCTGAATCTCTGTGTCTGGTCTGCTCTGCATGATTATTTTTGACATTGGCAGAGGAGGAAAGTTTATGTTTTATTGTTTTGGTTTTTGGTAAGTAAATATTTTGTGGATATTTTTCTAAATTCTTTTATTCAAAATTAATTCTATATTTGCAGGTTGCTTTGGAAGAAGAAGAGGTTTTAAATCCTGGTCGAGCAATAAAGTAGGTGAAGGAAGTGTGAGGTTTTGGTTGGGTAAGGACATTTTTAATTGCTTTTACGATTAGTGTTTCTAACATGAAAATTTTATTTACAGGTGCCCGCAACACCTTTTAACGCAATTCACACAGCAAATGGCTAAATTTGATCCCATTTTCAATCAAACGTCAAATTTTAACCAAACTTCAAGTTTTAATACACATTTTAACGCAATTCACACACGGCCTAATCTATGTCTCTCTTTGGGTCAATGTATCCATGGACATTATAAAATACGCTATTTTGAAATCTACTTCACTTCTTCTCAATTTACTTCGCTTTTTTCCCAAATCTACTTCGATTCCTTTTTTTTCGAGTGGTAACGCTGCTCCAAAAACCAAATGAACAAACAGCTGTTGAGCTGTCACACAAAGCAAAAGTCCAGCATATTTGAACTAGAGCTTCCGTTTGGAGTCACGTTACGTACGAAACGTGAGGTCGAAGCGTCATTGTGATAGCAAGCGCCTTTGTGATTTAGCCTTTAAATATCGTGTTTGTCATATTAAATTTCTTGTTTGTTCTTGATTTGCAGTTCTATCTGTCAAAAAAAAAAAAACAAAAAATTGAATTCAGGTACGCATTTATTTTTGTTGGAGATCGTAAGGCGCTGTGCTTTTCAACACTTGAACAAGTTGTCCAAAGTTCTTTCAAAAACGACCAAAAAGGCGCAATAAATGTGATGAATTACGGATGAAAAATAAAGAAAACAGAATTGAAATTGAATAAAAAATTTAAGCACAATGGGCCTGCACACACGAGACTAATTCATCCGGACTAAAATCAATTTAGTTGGCAAGGGAAGCGAAGTGTGCAGTATGAGACGGACTGAAATTTTCAACTCGGAATTTGGTGGATGAACGAAGACTAAAACAAACACATATATACAAAAGCTGACAGTTTTGGAGTTTTGGTACAAAATATATACCTACTCACACATTTAAGAGGTTCACATATACATTTTTCCCCCAGTCTGAAATCATCTCTTGTGTGCTTGGACTAAACACTAAAGACTAAAACCCATTTCAGTCCAAAAATTATTCATCTCGTGTGTGCAGGCCCAATCAGTATAATCTTGATTCAATCAAATATCGATTAGCGCCCCTCATGCATTTGTATTTGTGAAACTCGCACTACCTACTTTGAAAAATGCTTCACTTCTCTTTCATAAAACCACTTCCTGCTTCCTGTACTTCTGGCTGGCAGTCCATGTATATTAAGTCAATGGGTGAGGTCCAGCGGAATGTTGGGAAAGTATTAGTGAAAACACCAATAATTTTACAACCCTGACCTGCTCGCAGGTAAATTTCTTTTGACAGCTTGGTTTCCTATCTCCTTTTATCTCTGATCGAACTACTCCTCTCTTTAAGCACTATTCACATGAGCACGAACGACGACCAACGAATGAACGAATATTCGTCGATTTTGACATTTCTTTCACATGAGAGTTTTTAATTCGTCGCGAATGAACAACCAAAACTCAAAGCAGGAATAATTTTTGAGGTTATACGCGCGCGAATATTTTGTTCGTTGGGAGCGTGGATGGTGTGTGGAACGCGAATAGAGTTTGACAATTCGTAACAACTACAGTTCTATTCGCGACGAATAAACTTGTTTTCTCAAATTTATTAACAATTGAGATTAACAGCCCGATTCTGAGGAACCTCACTGATACCTCACAAGTCACAAGTTGAGGTGAAATGGTTTTTGTGACTTTTTTCGTATTCTGGTACAGAGTCACAACTTGTGACAGTCACAAAAATTTGCAAATTTGTGACCTTCTTCAGACCAGGTAACAGCAAACATATTGCTGTTATTTTGACATTTCGATTTGAGGTTCCATGTTTGTTGTGAGCAATTCATATATATTCTGAAGTAAAGAAGAAGAAGAAAGTAAATAAACCACTTTCATTCAAGAAAAAAGGAACATTTTATTACACAAAAAACAAAAAAAAAATTCACAGCCTTCATTAGTAACTTCATTAGTATTTTCAATAAACCAAATCTTGCAAATGATCAAAGCAAGAAATTCAGGAACCTAGGAAGACTTGGTAAAGTTTGCAGAGGATTCCCTGAGAGATTGCATGCTCTCAGCAATAGCAAATAATGAGTTTGTTATTGATTGTTGCACACACAAAATATCTTCATGTCTTCACTCTTCCCTTTCTTCTCTTGCTTTCATCATTTGCATTATTTGGTTCAACATGCCGCCAAATCTGACCACAAATTTTTCACTTTTGCTGGGTCGGTGGGGTTATTTCTGTTCGCGACGAGCTCCGGATGGATGTTGACAAAATCGACGAAAAACTGCAATTGCTCCACCGTTGTTCTTATGTTGTCAATATTTTCATTACCTGCAAAAAAAAAGAGAAATTTTTGATAATATGAGTGGTCATTTTCTGCTAAGAAAAATATCTTTTACCTTGCATTTTTTAAATTCATAATTTCTTGAGAGTTCAGAAGCTCGAACACAAATAACACATTGTTTTGATTTCAACTAGACAGCTGAAACCGGAGACAAAAAAAAAGAGACAAAAAACTCATCTGTGGTTGAAACAACAATAATTTTACTCACCATGCTGAGTTGAATTTTGTTGTCAGTTTTCTAGTGAGGGTTGTTACAGAATTCCGATTTGTCAGCGAGTCACAACTATCCTCTTAAGAAATCAGTCACAGGCAGTGACTCGGCACAACTTCAGAATCGGGCTGTAAAAAGTTAATTTATGCATCAAAAATCAAACATAAACCTTTGTATATACACCTTATAGTATTATCACCGTCGATAATTTTTGGTTGGGAACTTTATCTGTCGTTGTCGCTAGCAGTAATTCATGGGAACTATAGTACCGACATAAATAGTTCTGGTTGGTAATACACGCGTCGCTGTCGTCGAACCTCGACGCTGATATTACTATAAATTCCATATACAAAGCATAAACTATACTTTTATCGTTTTGTTGAGAATTTGTAAGAAAATAAGGTGCCGTGAACGAAGGCCATATGAACTAACGCCATAATGGCTTTAATTCTCATTTAAATGTGCATTAATGCCATAATCCGATTATGGCCTAAATACACTTTGGAATGAGAACTAAAGTAATATGGCGTTAGTTCATTTTAAGAAGTGGCCCAAGTACTCATTTCAATGTGAATTAAAGCCACTCGCAGCAATCAAAATAATTTTGATATGATATTGGAACATAGTGTAGGTAGGTAAATATATGGTTTAACGAAAAAAGGATGAACACTCTATTAGTTAAGGGGCGTAAACACAAATATTTTAAACGCGGGTTACTATAAATCAAATATAAGAACCAATAGTCCCACATTTGCCTTATTCTTAACTTTTTTCGTCACGCTCATAACTTAAAAATTTTGGAAAAATGTCTTTGTTATTTATACTTTCGCGGTCCCCTCAGTTTTTGGCTCCAGAATCGAAAATAATCCGTTTTCGATTATATTTTTAAATCTTCATTTTTTCGGCGGAGTTATGCACAAATTTACGAGGATGGAAAACAAATGAAACCGTTTAATTGTTGATAATGTTATGCAAAGTAATCGAATGAAGTTGCTTTCTGAACGAATAAAAAAATCAATACAAAATAATGATTTTTCATATTTGTATTGAATTTCAGAATGAGTACCTAAGTTTCTCAATATTTTCGTAGATGCTTCATTTGGAAAATTAGTTTTCCGAAATTTGAAAGTAATCAAAAAATCTCGTACTGCAGTACTACTAGAAAGCGAGCGGAGCGAGCCGAAATTTTTTTTGGCAAACAGAGAAACAATTTGGGGTGTGAAAATAAAAAAATTCGCGCGAATTTTTTTATTTTCACACCCCAAATCTTAGAACGCGATTCTTTTTATTACTTCGGAGTCTAGAAAACTAGTTTTCCGAACGAAGCACCTACGATCACCTAATTATTAGGTGTAGCACAATTTTCAAATTTCAGTGAGATTCCTTGAAATTAATATTGTTAACTTATGATTACGTTCAAATGGCTGACCAAGAAAACGGAACAACACATTTTTTTCTTTCAGAAATTTTAAAAGAAAATATCAGCACTCGCTGAGAGTGAGATCTCTTGTTCCATTTTAGAAATATCTGAGGTCCCTGAGATCTCGATGAGATTTCGTTAGGTAATTACTTGCTATGCTAACTTTGCTTCAAAGCTCAAAGCATGTTATGGCATCAGTTCTCATTTGAATGTGAACTTACCCCATATGGCGTAAGTTCTCATTCAAGTGATGGCTTTAGTTCTCATTCTACTGTGAATTACGGCCATAATCGGATTATGGCGTTAGTTCACATTTGATTGAGAACTAAGGCCATTATGGCGTTAGTTCATATGGCCTTCGTTCACGGCACCGAAAATAAGGCTTCAAACGTATGTAAAATCACTTTTCTTCATTCATTCGTCGTTCGTTGGTCGTGCTCATGTGAATAGTGCTTTAAAATACATCAGATTTGATAACGGGGAATACCAGGTTTAAAGAGCTGAACAGAATGCATCGCCGGGCGACTGGCGACTAATCTGACAGCTGTCAAAAATGTGAAATTTGTATGGCAGCCGCCCATTAGCAACACAATGCGTCGTTCGTCGCCGAACTAGTCTCCCAAAAGTTGAACTTTGTTCAACTTAGTCGCGCGACGAGTTTGACGTTTGTGTTTTTTTATATCGTGTTGCTGTTTCCTTGTATTCTTTTCGTGCAGCGTTGCCAATTTTATTTTTGAAAACGGGCCATTCTTTAAAAAAAAATCGGGCCATTTTCGTTTTGTCAGGGCCATAATGCACTTTTGCATATTTTAAAATTATTTTGAATGCCATTAATCCCAGTTTTGAGTCTGTATTTGCACTTCATAGTAACTAATCACATGGATTAAAAAGTCATAACCTATAGAAATTATGAAAGCAAGTTGGCGCTAGTTTAACCATTTTTAATGTCAGATGACCAAGTGAGAAGTGAGATACTGCAGAAATGCAGACTTAGTATACAATAGGCCAGTTCCACCTTACGACATCTCTCTGAGATCTCAATTTCACTTTGACTGAGGCAAAATCTCAGACCTCACTCCTCATTGAGAAAGCTTCGGTTAACTCACAAATTCTTGTTATTCTTTCATATACATCAGAAGCGTCAAATCGGCTAAGTGAGAATTGAACAAATGTTTTGTTTTTGGTTCTAACACTATTTAGAGGGCCATTTTAAATTTTTTGGGGCCACAGAGAAATTTCAACACTTCGGCAACGCTGAGCCCGTCGCGCGACTATTGTGTTGTAATAGGCTAGCGTTGGCTTTAAGATGTGCGTTAAGCACTGTTTGCACTAGGTCGGCGGACTGGCATGCTTGTGGTTGCTCGGCTCGACTTACTATAGAAATCTCCTCACTGTTTCTTTAACCCTTCGCCTTGAACAAAAAAAAACTTATTGTTTGATCGTTATTGATATTACTTTTATATTAAGTTTCTTTAATCTGCACGGGCCTACCTAAATTGATCAATTTACGTACCCCACACTTTCAAAAAAAAAAAGAGATGTTGGTTTGTTCCGGACTTAGGGTAGAACTACAATTCGAGAACTCAAGCCCTTAAGAGCAACTGGGCAAGGCAAAATTAATCTACGATCCTTGGCGCTTCGAGTTGGGCAAATAATCAAAACAAAAAAAAAAACAAAATGATTCAAAAAATAAAAAAAATTAAATAATAATAATCAACATTAAATTAAAAGAATTTAGTAATAAAAAAAAGGAACTAATTTTAGGAATTTAGAAAATATTCGAGTAAACAAAAGAAAACAAAATTGGATTTAGCAAAAAAAAAAAAATAAATTTACAAAAAAAAATAATCGAATCGACTGATGGTCACCCTAATGTCTTTGTATATACACCTAATAGTATTTTCAGCATCGAGAATTTTAAGTTGGAAACTTTACTCGTCGATGGCGCTGGCAGTTATTCATGGGAACTATAGTACCGACATAAATAGTTCTGGTTGGTAAAACACGCGTCGCTGTCGTCGTTTCTCTAGGCTGAAACTACTATAATATAGATATACAAAGCTAATGTCTTCAATAGAGATATTTCTTCTGTTTGCTTCATGAATTCTATAGTAAAGGCCTTTTGCTTCGTAGGGTGGTTCTGCCATCTATAGTTTAATTTTAGCACCTTGGTTCGGGGCTTTGCTATGCTGACTGTTTCTATTAAGAAAATTTCCCAACGGCGATCACCTTCTGCTCGAACCGCAGTGATCGCCGTATAACACCTAGTAAGCAAATTTTTGAGTGTTATACAAATCTTTATGTTTCGTTATTAGAAATTCGTAGTAAAACATCTACTAATATACTCTCGGAATGAAAACTAGTATATTCATGCAAACCATATTGAGATATGAATAAAAGTAATTTCATCACTCACCAATGATGCTCGAGTGTGAAACACGCTTATGCCTTGATGTCGTATGTCGTTTTTTGTTGTTTGTGTATTGAATAGGGTGGGTTTTGTGTTTATTTAAATGTTTATTGTTGTATACTATGGCCGCACTTTTAATGCACTTTAGTTGCACTTTTGTTGTAATATTATTGTCTGTATTTGAGTGTAGGAAAAGTTAATTTCAAAAATCTCACATCAAAGGTACATTAAAAAAAAAACAATGATAAAAAAATTAGCGTACAAAATTAGGTACAATCGACACAACAGTTGATCGTTGGACTTTACAGGCACCATTGAACGTATATTGCCTTTTCTAATGCCAAGAATCCCAACGGAGCGAATTGGTGCTCTCAAAAATTAACCGTCGCATTCCGGTTTTCAAATCTATCATCCGATTTTGATGCCCAATCACACAATCCCATGATAATTTAAGAGATTTTCAGACGAAAAAAGCTTTTCCCTCAATTTCCTCGATGGGTTGCAACAACAAAAACACCCTCTGCCATCGCATTTCCAATTGCATTCACCCACACCAAGCTACATACTCATAAATCAAAGTTGTCAATCTCGATCATTAGACCAATACTTTTCCAAGATTGGGGAATTTGGTAATGTTTTCTCAAACATTGACAAAAAAACAAAGTATAAGAGTCACTAACACAATACAGGCACATAAAAAGACGAGATCGTAAAAAATGCCCAATGGGAAATTTTAGATCGTATAGATCTTTACTATCCCTATTTGTTTATTTATGGAAATTTCCCATTCAAAACAGCAACAAATGTTCAAAATGTCAAATGGGAAGAAGTAAACAACAGGTAAGTTGGTTTGAATTTGCTCTTTTTTATTATTGAATTATTTTACTTAAAATAAAACATTTAATAAAAGATAATTCTTTTCAGCTTTTAACATTCACCTTAGGGCAACATAGGTTGATCGCCAAATAGCAAACCTCCGGTTGGAATTAGAAGGGTAAGTAAACAAAAGGAAACAAAGTTCGCATACTTCAATTATGTATGTTTTTATTTCAGCTGTACACGTCCAAGACTCCCAGCTCCGTTGTCAATAACGCAAAACAGCACAAATCGCATTTAATGTTTACGATTTGATTTGGAAGCAAAACAATCTGCACAGCGCTTATGCTCTTAAGAGCTGAACAGAATGCATCGCCGGGCGACTGGCGACTAATCTGACAGCTGTCAAAAATGTGAAATTTGTATGGCAGTCGCCCATTAGCAACACAATGCGTCGTTCGTCGCCGAACTAGTCGCCCAAAAGTTGAACTTTGTTCAACTTAGTCGCCGCGACGAGTTTGACGTTTGTGTTTTTTATATCGTGTTGCTGTTTCCTTGTATTCTTTTCGTCCAGCGTTGCCGTATTTATTTTTGAAAACGGGCCATTCTTGAAAAAAAAAATCGGGCCATTTTCGTTTTGTCAGGGTCATAATGCGCTACTGCATATTTTAAAATTATTTTGAAAGCCATTGATCCCAGTTTTGAATCTGTATTTGCACTTCATAGTAACTAATCACATGGACTTAAAAAGTCATAACCTATAGAAATTATGAAAGCAAGTTGGCGCTAGTTTAACCATTTTTAATGTTAGATGACCAAGTGAGAAGTGAGATACTGCAGAAATGCAGACTTAATATACAATAGGCCAGTTCCACCTTACGACATCTCCCTGAGATCTCAATTTCACTTTGACTGAGGCAAAATCTTAGACCTCACTCCTCATTGAGAAAGCTTCGGTTGACTCACAAATTCTTGTTATTCTTTCATATACATCAGTAGCGTCAAATCGGCTAAGTGAGAAATCGAATCTTAAGTCTTTTCATTTTGGAGATTCCAGAAAAAAATATCAGTTCTCAGCTGAGAAACTGTTTAACGTTTTCAGTACAATAAAAAAAAATAAATCGAAGTCGTCATCCTCAATGAAGAATTGAACAAATGTTTTGTTTTTGGTTCTAACACTTTTTAGAGGGCCATTTTAAATTTTTTGGGGCCACCGGGAAATTTCAACACTTCGGCAACGCTGAGCCCGTCGCGCGACTGCATTGTGTTCACAAATTTCTCAGCGATTTGGAAAGCGACTAATCTGACAGCTGTCAGATTAGTCGCCAGTCGTCCGGCGACTGCATTCTGTTCAGCTCTTTAAACGAAACCGAGTTTCTACTGACATCCAGTCCCAATGACATCGGGAAGTCTTCGAATGACAGTTGCATCTGAGCCTTCCGCAAAGCATATGAAGAAATTCGTAATTGAATTCCTGGGCGGACACACCTTACATTTATGTGTTTTCCATTGGTCGTTCTGAACCTTTCGGAAGAGTCCAGAAGTCTTCTGACTGACTTACAGACGGAATGCTTCTGAGAAGAGCAGGACTCTTCTGTTTTGAAAACAGAATCGTCCGAAGAACGACATATACATCATAACCCGTTCCATTGGAGGCAGAAGAAGAAACGTAAAAAAATAAGACCGATGGAAAACGACAAAGGCACCGGCAGGCATAGTGTGGAGGTGTTTACATCAGGTCTACGTGACACAGTGACGGAATGTAGGGAACCGCGAAGCATAAGCATTTAAAACTTGAAACAGAGCTACAGTGTTCAAAGTTCATGTATTCATTGTTGTCGAATTAAAATAAAAAGTATTCGTTACATCATTGTAAGGAAATAAGTTCTTTTTTTATAATTGAAGAGGACGAACAATTCCAAAGGAAGTGGCAACTGACAAGCAACAATATGGTAAGTAATATTTTGTGTTTCGTGTGGTTCTTATTTTCATTATTCGTCATTTCGTTTTCAGGGCCATAACAAAACACTGGGTGAGACGGGAGCATACCATGAAGCCGGCGAGAACAGTGAAAAGGGACACTGTAATCAGGTAAGTTGTAGTTTGTTTCTTGCGTAGGGTGAATTAGTAGTTCGTAGAGTCGATCATGGGTAGAAGATAATGGTTTATGTTATTGTCGGATGTGGGGAAGAATCCCACTAAGCCGGGCATCTTAAGGATTGTATGTTTGCTTCAAAGTAGACACAGTTCTAATTGGAAAAAACTAAGGTTTGTCGAGGCATGAAACAATGAATGCCTAGTTTCAGGTAAATAGACAAATACATAAATAAGCATGCAATAGTGGTATTAATAAAAGATAATGGCGCAAAATTATAGTCCGCTAATGAACAACTTTAGTGTGATACTAGCTTAAAATGACATTTCAGATATGACTCAAACGTCATATTAAGCTTAGTATCACACTAAAGTTGTTCATTAGCGACTATAATTTTGCGCCAATGAGTTTAATGGATAGGCAAAAAAATAAATAAATAAACTCACTAAATAAATAAGCTGATAAATGAAATAAAAATTAACCTAAGAAGAAAAATATTGCACAGTTTGTATAGATAAAAAGCTATAGTAGATATCACAGTAGGTTGTTTAGAGCCTAAAGGCTTGATGTTAGTAAGTATCACAGTCTATTAGGTTAGTAAATATCACAGATTGCTATTGGAGTTAATTAATTTAAAGTTAAACTTAATATTTAATATCACAGTTTGAATAAAAAGTCAGTTGAATAAAAGAGTTATGTAAATATCACAGTTGGAAAAAAGAGTCAATTGGTTAAAATAAAAAAAACTAAAACTAAGTATCACAGGTATAAAATAAGTGGATATTTTAATAAATAATAATAAATTAACATGAATGACGGACTAGATAACAGATAAATAAATAAATAATTCAATAATTTAACACAAATAACATCGAAGAACATTTATTTAACAAGCAATGTAGATCAAGTGACGATAGTTTAGGCCTTATTTCATTGTTTTATGTCTTTCGCGTGGAAGATCCCTATAGCTTTACCGGACAAGTTTTCTAGCTCGTACAAATTCTTTCCAATTGGCTTAACTATCCTACATTTGACAAACTTAGGGCAAAGTTTAGCACTAAGGTATTTGGAGCTATCGCTAAGTACAAAATTTCTTCTAAACACTTCTTGCCCTGGTAGGGAACGGATATCGCGAGTACGTGTATTATATTTTTGCGCACTTTTTTCTCCCGCTTTTGCTATGGAAGCCTTAATTTTGTTGCGCACTAATTGCAGTTTGGCTTGCCTAGTCATAATTGTGACTTCGCCGTCCTCGACAGAGTTCAATTGTTTTGCCAACTCGTAGCTACTGCCGTGAGTCATCATGTTGACCCCAAATAAGGCGAAGTAGGGTGTCACTCCTGTAGTGGTGTGCACAGCACTTCTAAGAGCACACGCTATCTCGCTCAAATGTGAGTCCCAGTCACGCTGGTCATCCTTTAAATAAGATCGAACGGCAGCGAGAAGTGTACGGTTCACTCTTTCAGAGGCGTTCGATTGAGGCGAGTAATTTGCCGTCCTGAAATGCCTAACACCATACGACTTCAAGAAATTTTGGAATTCCTTTGAAAGAAATTGCTTGCCGTTATCAGAGTGAATGATTTGTGGCACTCCAAACGTATGGAAAACAGTTTCTTGTAGGAATTTAATTACGTTCGAAGAATTGGCATTTTTCATGGACTTCAAAAAGACGAACTTAGACATATGGTCAAGGACTACAAAAACGAAACAGTTACCAGACTTGGAACGAGGATACGGACCTAAAAAGTCGACATATAACTTTTGAAATGGACAGTCTACATTGAACTCACTTGACATAGGGGGACGAAGGACTTGATTGGACGGTTTACATTGAGTACACACATCACAATTTGAAACATATTCGCGTATTTGCACCGTCATGTTCGGCCAATAGAAATATTCGCGAATCCTTTCAAGTGTTTTTGCCACTCCACCGTGCGCAACATTTGGGGGATTATGGGCACGCTCAATGATCCCGTTGGTGAGGCCTGATGGTACCCACAAACACCAATTGTGTTCACTTGTTGGGTTATCATTCGAAGGAAAGGCTCGCTTATAAACAAAGTCATCTTCAACTTTAATGTCGGGTAGGCTTTCTTGATTTTCCTTGACGGTAGCAATAAGGGACAAATATTCTTCGGATTTGAATTCTTCCGAATTTAAATCAACAAGTGGGGCTATGTTTTCAAAAGCAAGAGCCTCTGGCTCTACAAAGACTCTAGATAACGTATCCGGAACGACATTTAGGCTACCTTTACGGTGTTCGATAGCGAAGGAAAACGCTTGGAGTTGCAAGCTCCACCGCGCGAGTCTCCCACTGAGATCCTTAAGGCTCATTAGCCACTTAAGGCTCGAGTGGTCTGTTATGACCGTAAAAGTCATTCCTTCTACATAAGGCCTGAATCTCTGTATAGCCAGGACTGCTGCGAGACATTCTTTCTCTGTCACGCTATAATTTTGCTGGGCTTTATTCAGCTTTTGAGAGAAAAAGGAAATAGGGGTTTCTTCGTTGGCGTCGTTTTTCTGAAAGAGTACCGCCCCTACCCCTGTGTCAGACGCATCGCACTGAATATAAAATGGCTTTCCGAAGTTTGGGTGCGTCAAAACCGGAGCCTCAGATAAAGCTTTCTTCAGCTTTCCAAATGCCTCCAGAGCTTCTTCCGTCATATTGAATTTTTTGTTGCCTTTTTTCAGGGTGTCAGTGATTGGAGCTGTCAAAGACGAAAATTCCCGTATAAACCTACGGTACCACCCTGCTAAACCAAGCAGTCGGCGTACCTGTTTTGCCGATTTAGGGATCGGAAAGTTCTCGATCGCCTCAACTTTTGCTGGATCCGTCTTGATAGTCCCACCACCAACGATGAAGCCAAGGTACCTCAATTCTCTGAAGCAGAATTTGGACTTCGATACGTTGATGGTGAGTCCAGCCTTGTTGAGACACGCCGCTACTTCGTCTAACAGTGAGATATGGTCTTCGAAATTGGGAGCTATGACGAGCAAGTCATCGAGGTACACGAATACACGATCCCGTAACCTGGATGGAATGACCTTGTCCATTAACTGACATAACCTTTGGGCAGCATTACACAGTCCAAAGGGCATGACAGTAAAATGGTACAAGGGCCTTCCCGGT
The DNA here is from genome assembly GCA_943590905.1 of Sphaerophoria taeniata. Classification (NCBI taxonomy): domain Eukaryota; kingdom Metazoa; phylum Arthropoda; class Insecta; order Diptera; family Syrphidae; genus Sphaerophoria; species Sphaerophoria taeniata. The sequence goes on from OX016540.1 coordinate 6,630,600, forward strand.
ATTGTGAAAGCAGTTTTCTCTCTACTCTGCTCCTCCAGCGGTATTTGCCAGAATGCGTCTTTGAGATCGATACTACTTATATAAATAGTATCTTTAAGACGACTGAAGATCCCTTCGAGATTGGGGAGAGGATAAGCATTCTTTTTCGTCACGGCGTTCAGCTTTCGTGAGTCAAGACACAGGCGATTTTTGCCGGGCTTCTGTATCAAGACCACTGGCGAACTCCAAGGACTCTCACTCTCCTCAATCACTCCAAGATCCAACATTCGGTCTATCTCGGCATACATCAAAGCTTGTATCGCTGGCGAAACAGGATAGTGCCGCTGCTTCACTGGAATCGCTTCTCCGGTGTCGATAACGTGCTCGACCAGTGCCGTCTTTCCAAGACCGTACCTGGTATAGCACCGGAACTTCCGCCTGACAGCATCCAATCTGACTTGCTGCTCTGGAGACAATTGGTGAGTATCTGAAGTAGAAGCATCAGAAATTGCAGCGATTTTAATTTCTCCAACTATTTCAGGGGCAAGGCCGAATACTCTCCAGAAATCGACGCCAAGGTATAATTCTTGGTCCAAATTGGGGACAAGATAAAACAAAATGGTATGTGTTACATTCTTATAAGTAACATTAAGATTTATCCTACCTAAGATCGCTTGACATTTGCCATCTGCTGTCTTGACATTGGATGAAAAAGGAATAATATGTTTGTTTAGTTTCTTAATGAAGTCCATGCATCCTTTTCCAATGACGCTGACACTGGCACCGCTGTCAAGCAATCCAAAGACCTCTTCATTTTCTATTTTGACCTTCGCATATGGTCTTGGGTCATTAGTAATAATTGTAGATAGTAAATTAAATCGCGATTGTTTTCTTATTCTATATCGTTTTCTAGTGTTAAGTATTTTATTCTTAACTTTCCCGCCGAAAATTCTAGCCTTAGCTTCATTATATTCAATTATCCTTACGTGTAAGGGCTTAACGCTACTAAATTTTTTATCTAAATTCAAATTTCCTGTAACCGGGTCACTACGATCCCGTTTTAAAATTGTTATTTTAGAGTTATCCGAACGATGTTCGACCATGCTTATTGGGGGTGATTCAAGGGCTCGGGGTTCGTCTTTGAACACGACTCCCCCGCCGTAATCGTGCTCTTCGACAGGTTTTTCTGCCGACACTTCGGGCAAGTGGCAACTATATAATTTGCTTCCCCACACTTAAAGCAAAAGATATTTACTTTTGGTGAGGGGCACTCCCAATACAGATGTCCATCTACCTTGCAATTCCAGCAAGTCAGGACTCTATTCGGCGGTCTAGGCCTATGCTTTTCAGCATATTGCATTGCGGCAACATAATCGTCGTAAGGCTCTTCGTCTTCGAACGTTTGCACTTCATTGACGTACATCTTGATTGGTGGGCGATAATACCTAGGGCCTTGTGGGGGTCTAACAGGGAACGCATTTTCAGCTTCCTTACAAGCGAATCTCAATTGATCAAAATTGAAAATTGATATCGGATATACCAATTTTCCAATTTGATCATTAAGATTCCGCTTAATCATCCTAATCAGTTCTATTTCTGGAATCGGAATAGTCAATTGAGATCTAATTTTCGCAATTGCCGAGAAATAACTGTCGCAAGATTCAGTCGGACCTTGCTTGCGATCTGAGATCTCGCGCATTATCTCATAATCCGACTTGCAATTGCGGAAATGCAGTTTTATGGCATCGCGCAATGCTGGCCAGTCAGAACTATGATTGAACTTAATGAACTCCCAGTACCAACGTTCGGCATCTCCAGAAAGAGTAAGGTGGAATTGCCTTAAGATTTCGGACCAGGGACATTGGTACTGGTGCTGAAGAAATTCAAGCCGGTGAACAAAGTCTTCAACAGACAAATTTTCCGGTTTTCCATCGTATTTCAGACCCCATCGATCCAACTTCACAGGCTCATGATGGTATCTGTTAGGATTTGGATTCACATGTGGTTCTTGGTTCGGATACAAGGGATTTTGATTACCGAAATCACCTTGATGTCGAACATAATTGCCTGGAGGTTGTGAACCATTATCCGAAAATCGATGAATGGGTTTGAATACATTACTTGTATGTGCAAATGCACTGGGGAATAACTGTTCCGAATTATGTAACCCATGATTGATGATGGGCTGCTGATAAGATGTATTTTGATTCTGAAAACGTTGTTCCGGCTGAAATTGTTGGCTCGGAAAAGATGCATTATTTTGTGGAGGAGGATGGTACTTCAGCTGCAATTGTTGTTGCAACCTAAATTGGGTTCTCATACTTGGCTGTGAATAACCAGGCCCATTTGGGTTACTCTGTGAATTCTTACGACCGTTCACAGCGACCTGAACTGGAATGGATTGTGATCTTGGTGCAGCATAAGCTTGCAAATTTTGTTGGGGTCGAGGAGGTTGTTGCGTTTGTTGTTGTTGTTGTTGTTGTTGTTGTTGTTGTTGTTGTTGTTGTTGTTGTTGTTGTTGTTGTTGTTGTTGTTGTTGTTGTTGTTGTTGTTGGAGGCTATTGTTTGAAGGACCTGGTTTGTTGGCTGGAATTGGTTGGGAAGACGTTTTCACACTGCTCTCCTCTCGTCTAAGAGGTAGAGTAGCAGTGTTCATGTCACCCAGGAATTCTATAAAATTGTCTTTCATCATCTTTTTCAGACTTTCAGAAATCTCTGATTTCATCGATTCAGCATAAGATGAAAACGCATTGACAATGGTCAAATTAATGTAAGCCTTCATGCTCTCTTGCTCCGATTGATTTGACCTAAACTCATTACTACCAGGAGGAACACTATAGACGGGTTTTTCCATAATGGGCTCATCACGGACCTTGTTAATTACATCCATCTCACGGCCCGCTGCGCCTAAATGACTCAAACTACTGTAGCTTGGTGCAGTGATGGAATCAGACTCTACAGAAACATTTTGTGAACGCTGACCTAACGGGTTATTTAAATCATTGTTGTTCGACTCGAGGTTAGCTTGCTCAAAAATTGGGGTATCTTGAATCTGGATGTTTTCGTCTTGCTCTCTGGGGATTATTATGGGATTATGCTCTATTGGGGTTCGAAGAACTCGAGGCGGAGGTCTTTGTTCTCCTAGAAGGTCGGTATCAAAAACCGGATTGAATAAAAGATTAGGGCCAGCATCCGACTGAAAATTGTTGGGATTACTCTGGCCAGTTACAGAATTGTTGAAAAGCATGGGGCTCATGCTATTCAGCAAACGCTCTTGTGCGTTCTGCGCAGCAGAAGAACGCAAAGTCTTTTTAATGGCTCCGTATTCTACACTTTTCTTCATTTTGGTTCTTAGGTAAGTATTTCAATATAAATTCTATATATATATTTTAATTGTCTTATTCTTTTCTTTTTTCAGGTTGATACGAAGAAAAGTATTTAAGTTTTAAGAAAAATAAATAACAAAAATAAATAAGTTAACAAAAACAAAAAAAAAATAAATATGTAAATGTAAAATAGACAAAAAAATAAAAAAAAAATAATAAATTAACAAAAAATTTTAATAAGTTAACAAAAAAAAATATGTAAATAGAACGAAAAAGTATAATAAATTAACAAAAAAATTTTACGAGAATAACAAAATAAATAAATAAATAATGTAATGTACAAAAAAACAGTATTGTAACGAAAAAAATGTAATAAAAAATAAATTAACAAAAAAAATAAGTTAACAAAAAGTAAATGCAAAAAAAAAGGGAATAATAAATTAACAAAAAAAATTGTAAAAAAAAGAATTGAACAAAATGAACAATGTAAACAAAAAAATGTAAAGTAAAGATTAACGAAAAGAATGTAAATTATTAAAGACTAGAAATAAATTATCAAAAACAAAGTAATAAGTTAAACTTAGAAAATCAAGTCAAAAGGAAAATAAGTTAAATAACGTACCAAAAATGAAAATTAGGTACGAAATAAATAAGAAAAATGTAAACTCACAAAAAAAATTAATGAATAAATAAGTAATTTATCAAAAAAAAAAACAATGTAATATATATATATATATATAAATATATATATATATAAATATATATATATATATATATATATATATATATATATATATTATATTGTATATTTACAATGTAAATATACAATATAAAATATAATTACCAAAACCAAAAAAAGAAAAATGAAGAAAACTCAATAAAATGAGTTAAAACAAAAAAAAAGACAAGAGAAAATTGTAGCCAGTTAGGCACAAAACGTAATTAAAGAAAATATAATTAACAATAGTATGGTGATGAAATAAGAACAGAAATTGTAAACTATAAAAAACTAACAAATACTTAAATGCAAAAAAAAAATGATATGAAGTAAACAAAATTGTTTCTGTTTCAATCTGGAAAACAAAGAAGGTAACCAAATTCAAACAAAAGTACTGAAAAAAAGAAACAAACAAAATGTAACAAAAAAATAAAGATTAACCTAAACTAAGATATAATTATTCAAAATTATGATCTTGTTTCGATTTCTTAAACAAACTAAAAAGCAAATTAAAAAAAAATAAACCTATTTTCAAAAATAAGAGTTTTTTTGTATTGCTTTTGCAACAAAAACAAAACGAAATAAACAAAATGAAAACAAAACAAAATGTGCAAAAAAAATGATTTTGGTTAAATATTTAAGTTTTTCAAACAAATGAATGTATTTGTGTGTATAGGACATTCGGGGATGCTTCAGGTAACTGATTCGGTGGCGAACTCTTGTTGACGAATCGGTAAGCTGAAACGGTGATGTCTTTCGAAAATGTAATTTGAACTTAGCTGACTGTCGGACGAACTGATTTAGTAAATTTTTCCCTCTAGTGGTAAATTAACACAAAAATATAGACATAGGACAAAACAAGTTTGTTGTTTACCCATTGCATTCGCAATTTTGCTTTGCTCTAAAGCTTAGGCAGAAGACATAATGCAATTGGCAAACAACACAAAAAATAGAAAGAGATGTATTTGAGCAACTGTGTGACTGAACGTCAACAACAGGACTCAAATACTGAAAGAAAAGATTGAAAAAATGAAATGAAAATTAAAAGTTAGAATGATAGGAAAGTAAAATTTACATAGAAAAGATAAGATAGTGATTAAAGAAAAGCAATAGAGATTAAATGTTGTTGTCAACTTCTTCCGCTATCTCGTCGCAAGTGAAATCGGTATGTTCGAAAACTTTCCGTGACACGACATACGAGTAGCTGAAGAAGCTGACAAAAACATTAAGGGAATTGTAAAATTTGGGAGTAGGGTAGACAAAAACGAAGACACACGTTGCGGGCGCCATTTGTAATAGGCTAGCGTTGGCTTTAAGATGTGCGTTAAGCACTGTTTGCACTAGGTCGGCGGACTGGCATGCTTGTGGTTGCTCAGCTCGAGCTCGCCGGATGTCGCGGGATCTTGTCCGCCTCCCTAGTGAACCAACCCATTACTTTTTATCATGCCAAGTTGATCCAAATTCCAAAAGAAAGAAAGAAAAGAAAACACAAAAGAAACTACTATACCGGACGGACGTTGCCACTAGAGGGCGCCGAGATGTTGTTCGGCATGGCCGTATCCCACCCCACCGTGGAAGTCCGTTGGCCGAACGATGTTTGGACTTCCCCTAATATAAACATCACAAAGACACCACTCACCGTTTCATTCGCTTACCGTATCGCCTCGGAATGTTCATGTCACCATCCACATCCCCTGAAATGAAAATCTTATTTGCCCATCAAGCTAAGAGCTTGACAATGAAAACTAGTTTGGTTCATTTCCATCTTCGGGAAACCTTTTGGATTCACATTTATTATGAACTTAGAATAACATTAATTTTAAGACAAAGATAAAAAAAAAGACAAATTGAACAATAATATTAAAGATTATTCACTATACCCTTCCAGCGGCTAAGGAAACGTAAAAGGCTAGTGTGCCTATAAGAACTATTCACTTACTATAGAAATCTCCTCACTGTTTCTTTAACCCTTCGCCTTGAACAAAAAAAACTTATTGTTTGATCGTTATTGATATTACTTTTATATTAAGTTTCTTTAATCTGCACGGGCCTACCTAAATTGATCAATTTACGTACCCCACACTTTCAAAAAAAAAAAGAGATGTTGGTTTGTTCCGGACTTAGGGTAGAACTACAATTCGAGAACTCAAGCCCTTAAGAGCAACTGGGCAAGGCAAAATTAATCTACGATCCTTGGCGCTTCGAGTTAGGCAAATAATCAAAACAAAAAAACAAAATGATTCAAAAAATAAAAAAAATTAAATAATAATAATCAACATTAAATTAAAAGAATTTAGTAATAAAAAAAAGGAACTAATTTTAGGAATTTAGAAAATATTCGAGTAAACAAAAGAAAACAAAATTGGATTTAGCAAAAAAAAAAAAATAAATTTACAAAAAAAAATAATCGAATCGACTGATGGTCACCCTAATGTCTTCAATAGAGATATTTCTTCTGTTTGCTTCATGAATTCTATAGTAAAGGCCTTTTGCTTCGTAGGGTGGTTCTGCCATCTATAGTTTAATTTTAGCACCTTGGTTCGGGGCTTTGCTATGCTGACTGTTTCTATTAAGAAAATTTCCCAACGGCGATCACCTTCTGCTCGAACCGCAGTGATCGCCGTATAACACCTAGTAAGCAAATTTTTGAGTGTTATACAAATCTTTATGTTTCGTTATTAGAAATTCGTAGTAAAACATCTACTAATATACTCTCGGAATGAAAACTAGTATATTCATGCAAACCATATTGAGATATGAATAAAAGTAATTTCATCACTCACCAATGATGCTCGAGTGTGAAACACGCTTATGCCTTGATGTCGTATGTCGTTTTTTGTTGTTTGTGTATTGAATAGGGTGGGTTTTGTGTTTATTTAAATGTTTATTGTTGTATACTATGGCCGCACTTTTAATGCACTTTAGTTGCACTTTTGTTGTAATATTATTGTCTGTATTTGAGTGTAGGAAAAGTTAATTTCAAAAATCTCACATCAAAGGTACATTAAAAAAAAACAATGATAAAAAAATTAGCGTACAAAATTAGGTACAATCGACACAACAGTTGATCGTTGGACTTTACAGGCACCATTGAACGTATATTGCCTTTTCTAATGCCAAGAATCCCAACGGAGCGAATTGGTGCTCTCAAAAATTAACCGTCGCATTCCGGTTTTCAAATCTATCATCCGATTTTGATGCCCAATCACACAATCCCATGATAATTTAAGAGATTTTCAGACGAAAAAAGCTTTTCCCTCAATTTCCTCGATGGGTTGCAACAACAAAAACACCCTCTGCCATCGCATTTCCAATTGCATTCACCCACACCAAGCTACATACTCATAAATCAAAGTTGTCAATCTCGATCATTAGACCAATACTTTTCCAAGATTGGGGAATTTGGTAATGTTTTCTCAAACATTGACAAAAAAACAAAGTATAAGAGTCACTAACACAATACAGGCACATAAAAAGACGAGATCGTAAAAAATGCCCAATGGGAAATTTTAGATCGTATAGATCTTTACTATCCCTATTTGTTTATTTATGGAAATTTCCCATTCAAAACAGCAACAAATGTTCAAAATGTCAAATGGGAAGAAGTAAACAACAGGTAAGTTGGTTTGAATTTGCTCTTTTTTATTATTGAATTATTTTACTTAAAATAAAACATTTAATAAAAGATAATTCTTTTCAGCTTTTAACATTCACCTTAGGGCAACATAGGTTGATCGCCAAATAGCAAACCTCCGGTTGGAATTAGAAGGGTAAGTAAACAAAAGGAAACAAAGTTCGCATACTTCAATTATGTATGTTTTTATTTCAGCTGTACACGTCCAAGACTCCCAGCTCCGTTGTCAATAACGCAAAACAGCACAAATCGCATTTAATGTTTACGATTTGATTTGGAAGCAAAACAATCTGCACAGCGCTTATGCTCTTTAAACGAAACCGAGTTTCTACTGACATCCAGTCCCAATGACATCGGGAAGTCTTCGAATGACAGTTGCATCTGAGCCTTCCGCAAAGCATATGAAGAAATTCGTAATTGAATTCCTGGGCGGACACACCTTACATTTATGTGTTTTCCATTGGTCGTTCTGAACCTTTCGGAAGAGTCCAGAAGTCTTCTGACTGACTTACAGACGGAATGCTTCTGAGAAGAGCAGGACTCTTCTGTTTTGAAAACAGAATCGTCCGAAGAACGACATATACATCATAACCCGTTCCATTGGAGGCAGAAGAAGAAACGTAAAAAAATAAGACCGATGGAAAACGACAAAGGCACCGGCAGGCATAGTGTGGAGGTGTTTACATCAGGTCTACGTGACACAGTGACGGAATGTAGGGAACCGCGAAGCATAAGCATTTAAAACTTGAAACAGAGCTACAGTGTTCAAAGTTCATGTATTCATTGTTGTCGAATTAAAATAAAAAGTATTCGTTACATCATTGTAAGGAAATAAGTTCTTTTTTTTATAATTGAAGAGGACGAACAATTCCAAAAGAAGTGGCAACTGACAAGCAACAATATGGTAAGTAATATTTTGTGTTTCGTGTGGTTCTTATTTTCATTATTCGTCATTTCGTTTTCAGGGCCATAACAGTGTTCACAAATTTTTTAGCGATTTGGAAGGCGAATTTTCGACAGCTGTCAGATTAGTCGCCAGTCGTCCGGCGACTGCATTCTGTTCAGCTCTTAATTACTTATTTAATCTTTGGCTTTGTTGCTTGTTCAAAAATTCTATACCAGGAATGATCAGGAAAAGAGTGTTCATTTCATTGTTTATTTGTTTTACTCCCTGTCCCTTGGAAACATCGAATCGAGAAAATCAAAAAAAAATATTGAAAAAGTGCATACACAAAACAGATTTTTGTTAAGAATTGAAAGTTAAACGTTCGAGTAATATTTTGTAACGTGGCAAAAGGGGGTGAGGTATGGAAATGGGGAATTGGGAAGTGGAAATAAGAGGGATTGAGCACCTTCAACTCTAGGAGTTGAAAGACTCGAATACTCAGCGAAAGAGGCATTGGCATGCTGGCATCGCGCGGCTAAGCTCGCCGGAATGAGGGGGGGATCTTGCCACTCTGCTGAGCAAACAAAAAATATCTCATGCCATCTCTACGATCCAAAAGAACAACATCAAAAACAAACGACACGCACACAATCACACCAAACACTCTGTTGTCCCCATCGAAGGACCTACTGATGGTATTGTAGGTCGGACTACCCGCTCCACTCCTTGGGGCCTGTGGGTCCAAAATGCTTAAGCAGACCCCCCTTATGCAAACCCCGGCTGCGTACTTACTTCATTGGCTCAGTCCATTCGTCGTCCACGCTCCCCTGAAATCTTCACCTTAGCAGATCATGCCGTCGGTTTCAACGGGCAAACAAAAACGCAATACGATTGCCTGGTCGGTTGCACATTTATTTCAAAGAAAAGACTAACCCTGAATTGGACATCAAAATTAAAACTTACACTTTAAAGAAAAATGAAACAAAAGATGATAAAAAGTAACGAATGAAACAATTAAAAATACTTATGGACTATTAAAATTGGTATCAAAATGTATTAAAATTTAGTAAAAATCAATAAAAAAAACAATTAATCTAAAATTGGACCCAGTGTTCATCTAACCCCTCCGGATCTGGACACTTCCGCGAATGACCTTTGTGTCTCCTTGGCGAGGTTAGCGTTCCTATATAAGGAAGGCACGCCTTGCCGATTCCGGCCTCCTGACAGCTTTGTGGATCGATTCCACTCCGGTCCCACCCGATCTAGAAACCGCGAAGGCCAATTGCCTGATCGTAGTTTCCCTTCCTAACGAGCGCTCAAAAGGGGAAAAAACTTAACGACTGAGGAAACGGGGGAAACTGGGGCGGTCGGTCAGAGAGAGCCGTACCACGAATATGGCACGTCCACACCCAAACGGTCGAACCAACTGCGAGTCACGAACAAAAACTACGTTTAATTTACAAAAAAGGATTCAAAATAAAAGTTAAATTAACAATAAAAATAACCGCCAGCAAATATTCAAAATTCAAAAAAAAAACAATTGGGTTGGAAAGTATGCAACGGCACTTTCGTTGTCTGCCTTCAGGCGCTTCTTCCAGTTATGGTGGCTGGCTTCAAAAGACTTTGCTTTGCATTCACTTTCAATTTTAATATTCAATATTCGTCGCAAATCGATGTTAGAATATCGAATATCTTCTTTAATTTATAGGGTGCCGCAAAAATACTTCTTGTTTGGTTTAAAAATAGTATTAAAAGTTCTGACCTTATACGTCGTCTCTTACAGTGGTGGCCGTTTGCCCTTAGTCCGCTTCAAGGTTATGGCGGTGCCGTGAGCGACCGCTACCCGATATTTTCCGCTGCTTTTCACTTTTTTTCTCTCTTATTGCGGCACCTAAGAAGCAATTTCCTTAATCCCTGACTCTAAATAATACTTGTAAAAGTCAAACGAAAACTCACCCTTTGTTTAAATTTTTCACCACTTAGTTCTGTTCGTAGTTTTGTAGGCGATTTCCCTTTTTTTTTTGTTTGTTTGAGACTACCACTACACTTAGTACTGACACACGGATAAAACGCTTCCTCGACTGTCACACTTATCAACCACTTGAAACAGACTAAATTACCTATTGCAAACCTAACAAGACTGGCCTTACACCCACTGGACTTGAACCAAATACATGCTTGCCGTTTAAAACGCGAAAGCACTCAGAAGTCCCCCTCTGTGAATAGAATTGCCTTGAAGTACTTCTATCGCGTACAAGAACCCTTTTCAAACAGATTTGTTTACGCGCTGAACACACGGAATGTCATCGCATACGTCAAAAAACATAGAATAAAACATATGACAATGGCTGCGTTCAATCATGTATCGGATAGGCTATCTGAGATACCCGTATCTGGGATATCTTTTTGGACGAGACAGATACCTGTATCCAGATAGCTGTCAAAACGTCTATGAAAAAAAAACAACAAATCAAACGCTTGAGAACAGGGAATTGTTTATGGCTGTAAATTCGTCGGCAAACATCTTCCGAGTCATCTAAATTATAAAAAATATTGTTAAAAATAACATCGACAGTTATTTTGTTTATATTTCATTCAAATCTCTTGTAAATTGGAAGCTATTAAAATAGCATGCCAAACAATACAAGACAAAAAATCATGTGTTGATCAGCTGATCACACGGATACCCGAGGTATACCAAAAATTCTCAGATACCTTTGGATTTTTTTTTGACAGGAAATGGTTCATGTATTTGCTATTTTTTACTATGGATTACACTGGGCGCGTTCAGTTTGGTTTTGGATAGCCTATCTTAGATAGCCTATCCAGCTCGTTTTTCATGAACGAGTTCGATAGCTAAATTTGGATAGCTGTGAAAACACGTGTAAGAAAATCAGTTGTTTATGAATTTCAATGGCTGTTCTGTCAGATAGCCACCTATACCAGAAATTGTTGGATAGCTTTGGGTTTGTTTGGTTTGAGCCTCTGCTATTTTGTTTTACATGGAAAACAAAAACAAAAAGCTATCCGGATAGCCTATCCAAGTCGAAGTGAACGCGCCCACTAACAAAAAGCTATCCGATACCTTTTGGTTACGTGATTGAACGTACCCAATGACATTCAACTGAAATTGACTTATGTCAAAGAAAAGAAAAAACAAAAATCAACAAAACTTTGAAAATGTTTGGAAAGGTAAGTAGTGCATTATTTTGATTTTTTCATTCTTCAACACCTTTTTGCAAACAAATCAATCTTTTTTTACACAACTATTTGGTCTTGTAGGTTGACCCAAGGACTACCATTCACCACCACCAGCCTTAATCGGAATTTGGGAGATGCGCTCATTACATTTTATCCAAAAAGTGCAGTGAATACACAAAACAGAAACACATTTTTGTTAAGAATTGAAAGATAAATGTTCAAGTAATATTTATGTAAGTTCCACAAATTTCTGGCCATTGCTTATTTCTTCTCATTTAGTTTTTTTGTTTAGAATGGAATCAAGAGAATCATCGACGAAAAATATTTCCCCCATCACCGAAACACAGACAATCTGCCTGTCCGATAACATTGCTAGAGTTGTCTTCGAACAAATCTCGGTCTTCTACCGAGAAAATGAATTCTTTGACACCGTCATCATGGCTGGGAACAAAGGCGATAAGGACCACGTAGGAATTTCAGCGCACCGAATGGTCCTTAGTGCATTGAGTCAATATTTCCGTGAAGTATACCGAGATGCTCAGACGGTCTTGACGAAAAACGTTTTGGAGTTTCCACAAATCCATCCTCAGACACTGAAATCGATAGTCGATTTTATGTATTCAGGAACAATTGAATTGGATGTCGATACCGTCGAAGGAATCTTGTCTGCTGCGATTTTCCTTAAGATCAACATACTAATTGTATGTTGCTGTGAGTTCATTGAAAACAACATTAATCCTAGCAACTGTATACTCTTTTTTCGAGTATCGCGTCCATGGACAGAGGAGCTAAGCTTGAGCGGCTTAAAAGAAAAGTGTATGGAGTTCATTTATTTGAACTTTGATGAAATTTCGAAGGAAGAAGAATTTCTTATGATGACCGAAAGTGAAGTCAAAGACTTGCTTTCTTACGAGAGTCGGCACAGTGATGTTGAAGAAACAGTATTCATGTCTATTCTTGCATGGATTAATCATGATAAACAGAATCGGGAACATTTGATTGTGGAACTTTTAAAAATGATTCACTATCAATTTCTGTCTATAAAGTTCATAACGGACAACATGTCAGTTTGTAATAGCGTCGAAAGCTTCAAACTTTTTTCGGAATGGCTGAAATATCATGTGTCGCCAGAAACTCGAACAACCGATCAGAATCATCTTGAGGTCTCAATGAAAAACCAATTGCAATGCCCTGAATTGGATCTTCAAACTCTAAAATTGTTAAATGAATTCATGAGCTCTGGTGCAATTGAGTTGAACATCGAGAACGTTGAAGGAATCTTACGTGCTGCAGTTTTTCGAAAACGTAAACACTTGATTGAAGTTTGTTGTGAATTCGTTCAAGAAAACATTAATACGAGCAACTACATGTCCTGGTTTCGACTGTCAACAGAGCTTAGTCTATCACAAATTAAAGAGAAGTCCATGCACGTCATTTACATGAAATTCGAGCAAATGTCGAAGGATGAAGAATTTTTAATGTTGACCGAGAAGGAAATTAAGAGCTTGCTGTCTTACGAAAATCCGTATACTGACTTTGAGGAAGAAGTTTTCAAGGCTGTTGTTGCGTGGGTCAATTATGATAAACCAAATCGAGAACATTTGACTGGGGATCTGTTGAAAATGATTCGTTTTCAATACCTCTCTACCGAATTCAAAGCTGATAACGAATCACTCATCTTTGATTGGGGCAAATATACATCACCGGAAACAGTCGACCAAGAAGATATGTTTTTCAAGTCAAGGTTTGGAGGTTTATTATTTGTCGATATCGAAGCACCATGTATGATAGCAATTCATATGTATGACCACAAGACAGATGTATGGCATAAAAAGATTCAAGTACCTTTCAAAGAAAACATAGATACCTTTTCAACACTTGTGATCAATAATAAATTATTTGTAGTTGGAGGTTTTGACGAGGACAATCGTAAAAGGAATGATATTGAGTGTTTTGATTTGTACACTCTCAAATGGATTTCCAGATCTCATATGCATAAAAAGCGACATTTTTGTCAACTGGCGGAATTAGATGGACAACTGTGTATTTACGGTGGCTATTCTGACGGTCTATTTATAAACGAAATTGAATTGTATAATCCTACAACTGGTGAAATAATTGAATTATGTCCACCATACCGCAGTGAACGTAACACAATGTCTACTTGTAAGGGAGTATTATATCTTATTGATCTAAAGGAAGGAGTCTTGCAATTCTATGATTCTCGCACTCAAAATTGGACTCAGATACAAATTCCAGGACAATCAGCAGTTAACATTCTCTATGTAGGCTTTGTCGCCGATGGAAAATATCTTTATTTTCCTGATGGATATTCAGACAAATATGTTAAACGCTACGATTTAGAAATAAAATCTTGGAGTGGTGGTTTTGAAAAGAAAGAAAATCTTTGCATAAAAACTATGATGTTAAATAATAAAATTGTAATTTATAGAAACGCTGGTGGTAGTACGATTATATTTGAAGAGTACGATCCAAACACCAACACATGGAGAAAATTGAAGGATCTTTTAAGAATAAGATATCAAATGGTCGACTCCTGCAGTATGGGTTCTTACACTGCTTGACCATTTACTTAATTTTTTAATTTTTGTTTTAAAAATTATGAAATTTTATTCCAAACGTTGTTGAATTCGTATGCAAAAATCTGTAAAAAGTGTTTTCAATAAATTGGTTTCTTTTCATTGCTAAAATTGAATTTGAACTTGTTTCAATTGTTAAGCGCATCAGTTTCCGATAATCAGCCTTATTACCGTACCCGATCGGAGAATTCTCCGATCGGAGAAAATGTCCGATAGGAAGTATAATTTCCTTCACCGTACCCGATTCGTACAAATATTAGTGATGCGTACCGACGCACTTCTTTGTTCTTTTGTGAGTTGAAAAATATTTTTTGTTCCGACACTTTTTTGCTTCGGAGACAATCGGACGAAAACAGTAAGGAACAAATCGCAGTGCATCGCATGAAATAGCGAAACGTCGCTCTCAATTTCAAATTCCAACGCAGGTTTCAAATTTTTTCGTAGATGTCTACGATTGAAGTGTCCGAAAGTATACGGTGGTAGAAAATTCGTAGAAATTGTACGAATCGGAGAGAATTTTTCTCCGATCGGGTACGGTAATAAGGCCGAATAGGTGCGTGTTTGAGAACCCAGCTAAGGAAGCTTGTTTTTAGGGGATACCATCCAGCAGGGGCCTGATTATGGGATTCGAGGCGGATCGTTTTCAATTCGACCTTTCGAATTCGACTCGCTTCGTATTTCCTGATTAACGAATTCGCGGCGGAGCGAAAATATTTCTTCCAATATTTCACTGATTTGACACTTTTGATTTGACTATTTCTTCCAATATTCCAGTGATTTAAATAAACACTTTCGCCTGTGAATCTACCAACAAAAAGCCGTCGGATTTCAATTCGCCAGTAAACATTATGACATTTTAAATTCGCCATCGAATTCGTTAATTGGTCGAATTCAAATCGAAGACGAAAACGAAAGCAATAATTGAAAAAAATGTCAAACTCGCTAGCAAAACGCTCCGCCGCGAATCCCATAATCAGCCCCCAGAGTTGGGCGATTCACAGACTCATTGGTAGCACATTCATTAGAACCTGTTCAGTGCCCAAATTTTCATTTCCATAACACCCATAACATCATTTAATGGCTCACTCATTTTAAAAATCAAAAGTACACCACAACACAACTTTCATTAATAATGTCACCAACTGCTTTGTATGCAATAATTACAATAAAATATTACTAGATTTATTTTAAATTTAATCAATTCCGAGGATACTTCAGGGGATGGGTTGAAGGGGTTTTGCAATGGTTTGGAAGGTGCAATTGCTAGGTAGAATCGGTGAATGGATTTTATTACGATCCTTACATGTGTACTATTATGTTGATAACAAAAAAGAAACTATTTTAATTACTCTCTCTAATAATTTCCAAGAATTATCAACCGCGGATGTGTATTTTGTCTCCTTTTTCAATATATTTACCAAGAATTCGTTGAAAGAATTTCTGTGAGCAAAAAAGAATGAATGAAGGAATTCGAGCTTCTAATTCCAAAGGATACGTAAATAAAAAAATTAAAGATAAACAGACAAATGAAAGAAGATACATGGTCGTTATTCACATGGCCGGATTTAAGGGAGGGCAAACGGGGCTACTGCCCTGGGCCTCCACAAAAGAGGGGCCCCCACAATAAGACTACTACAAACAAATAAAGCTATTCCTCAATAACTGTTAAAGTACAAACACAGTTTCGCCCTTGTGATTCAAACAGCGTATATGCACATTACAGTATTGTTGCAGAAATAACCAATATCTTACCTTTTGCTATCTTTCAATTTTTCACTTGTTCATACTTCACTTGTTTAAATCTAGTTTCCCAGTTTTTATTTTTCTCTATATTCTTAAAAACATAAATTATAATTATATGTCATTCTGTAATAATCGCCTGAAACTTTCACAAGCATAAAGACAAATAAGTATTTTGGAAAATCTGATTTTTCTGAAACAAAACAAGTACACTCTGCGGATTTAAGTAGTTAACCGAGTATGAACCAATTCCTTCATCCCTTTGTATTTGCCCCTTATGTTTGCAGCGTTGTCGTCCGATTGACCGCTGCAATTTTTTTGTCTATTTGATGGTCACCTAAACATTTGAGGAGAGCTATAGTTGTGACTTCGCCACTATGACTGCAGATCAGGGTTGGGACTTTACTGCAATTGCAGTAGATCTACTGCAATTGTTTCGCAAATAAAATCTACTGCCACCAAATTGAAATATACTGCACTTTGCGTTCGAAAAATATTTTTTACTTAGCAAAGAATTAGAGCAATAAAAAAAATTATCCAAGATTGTTGTAAAATTGGCGAAACATTTGTATTGTCTAAAAAAAATGTTTGAATTGAAAAATAAAACAAAGTCGAACCCAAATGCTCTTAAAATATTTAATACTATGTTGGAAACGGGTTACAGAAGGACAGGGAATTGTAATACAAAATGTGTTTTTTACATTGAACAATTTAGTATGGTATTGAATATTAAAAACCTTGCTTAGTTCTATAATCCATAATAAAAACTAATTATAAATTCAACATCCCTTTATATTGGAAAAATAACAAAAATATTATTTATTAAGTGAATTTTTTCGCAAATTAAATTTTAAGAAAAAAGCTTAGATAATTTCAACTAAAATTAAAACTAATAGAAGATTGAAATATCGTGTTTTCTAATAGGACTTCACAACTTTTTTTTAATAAAACGCAAAGTATTTAAGATATTTGAAAAACTTGAGTATAGTGAATATAATAGTCTAAAAGTAATTTGCACAACGAGGTGGCCCGACTGGTCCATTTCTTTCACGCTCATCAAACTTACTCTTCAACAAATAGCTTGTTAGGTATGCTGTGTGACACCATCCAGTTTAAACCACATGTCATCTAACATCTTATCTCTCAATTTGGACCAACAATAATCGGTTAACATGGCGCATACAACTGACTGATCTAGATTTTAGATCGTTTGTTACGGATGCCTGATTGGCAGCGATATTTTCGACATTTTGATTTAAGCGAATACGTAGATACAATTTTTTGAAATTAACACTTTTAATAGGCTGTCTTCAAGAGCGAGAATTACGACCAAAAACAGGTGGGTTAAAACAATTATTAAAAACTTCTGTCATCGAAAAATTTGCCTGGTTAAAATTCAGCCGGAAATTTTACCTGGCATAATTCTATCATTGGAATTGTACAAACTTGAAACACAAGTCATAGGAATGGATCGTTCCATTTTTTCGCAGAATATAGCTGTTCAGGAAAATTTATTTTCAACCGGAAAATAGAAAAACACATTCTTTTGAAAAATAAGTGAGCTTTTTGTTTCTCAAACACAAATTCTTGGAGTGATTTCCGATCGATTGGTACATAAATTTGCATTTCTGTTCAAAAGAAGAAAATATGTTTCCGGATATAATTGGCCAAGCTCTTAAGCTTTTAAGCGTTTCAACGCTACACACATTCATTGAAATCATTCGTGAAAGCGAAAAGAAATGATGTCGATAAATACGAGGAAACGCAAGACGCAAATCTGTTACCGAAAGTATCTGTTACAAAGTATCCGTCTTTATTCCTGCAGTAATCGACCAACTATGCGTTTTTCTTACAGAAAGACTGCAACAGAGGCATTGGTGAAAGTTTATGAAGATGATTTAGAACCTAGTCTTAGTAATGAGTTGTTTCAATTTGTGTCTTCGATTGATTCATACAAGAATGAGACAATCCAATCTCCGGAACTATTTTATTACCAAATCTTGAAATTACATTGAGAATGTATTAAGTTTTGATGGTATAAAATTGCACTGGAGAACGCTCATTTTCAAAAATGAAAATTATAAAAAATAGACTTCGAACCACGATGGGACAAAACCGTCTAATCTTTCTCTCCTGAGTACCTTCTTCTACCTTCACTTCTATGATCTACTTCGGGAACTTGATTTCGGCGAAATAATCAACTATTTCTCGAAGGAAAAAGCTCGGACGGTTCCGTTCGTTAGCACTAAAATTTAATCATTCTTGTTTCCAATTATATTTCTCATATGTTTGTTAAAAAATAAAATAAAATATTCTTGGTTTCACAATAAATAAGTAGGTATAAACTCAACTGTAAGAAACTGTCCATTTTAAATTCTTGGAAAATAATAATTTGGGGCCTCCACACCTTTGCCGCCCCGGGCCTCTAGACTTCTTAATCCGGCTCTGGACTTATTCTTACTTACTTACTTAAGGTGGCGCTACAGTCCGTTGTGGACTTGGGCCTCAATCAACAGTCTCCGCCAGTCAGCTAGGTCCCTAGCTAGCTGTCTCGACTTTCCGGGCCAGAGCATTGGTGTCCATGCGCTCTAAATGACCGAGCCATCTGAGTCTCTGGACCTTGACCCTTCTGGCTAAGTTCACGTCGTTGTACAACCCGTAAAGTTCGCTGTTGTATCTCCTTCTCCATTCCCCATCAATGCACACGGGGCCAAAGATGACCCGAAGAATTTTCCTCTCGAAACAGCCTAAGGCACATTCATCCGATTTTGTTAGGGTCCATGCTTCTGCACCATACAGCAGGACAGGGATGATGAGGGTGTTGTACAGTTTAACCTTAGTTGCTCGAGAGAGGGCTTTTCCACTCAGTTGCTTTCTTAGCCCAAAGAAACAGCGATTAGCAAGAGTAATTCTTCGTCTTATCTCAGCGCTGGTGTTATTGTCCGTGTTGATAGCGGAGCCTAGGTAGACAAACTCCTTAACTACCTCGAAGTTGTATGCGTCTATTGTGACGTTCTGTCCGAGCCGTCGATGTTGGGTGTCCTTACTCGAAGACAGCATGTACTTCTGGACTTATTCAGAATAACAAATAAAATCACGAATAATTTATTTGCGAATAAATTAGTGGCGAATAATTTTTTATTCGAATAACATTTGAATCGAATAATGCCCAACTCTGATGCCATCTTTCTAAACTTCTTTGAAATGTGACCCCCTCCAAGTGAAGTTGTTGGACGTTGCCGATGATTGCAGTAATTTTCCAAAATTGTTCTTTTTTAGATCAATAACACGAACTCATCGATGGAAGTATAATGGAACTAACTACATTGCCGAAGCCCTCTCAAGCCGTTACAATGATATTAATATAATTTCACTTAAGTCCACGAAAAATACTTGTTTTATTAGTTCCCAAAATAAAAAAAAAAGTAGCTGGTATAAACACACTTCTCAAAACAAAAATAAAAATGAAAAAGTAAAGCCAATACTTAAACTTTAAACACTAAAACGTGAAATGTGCCATCGCAACCGCCTTCATCAGTGGCGGATTAAACGTTGAGGGTGCCATAGGCAAACATCTCATCGGCGTCCCTATACTAGAAATTAATCGTATTATAGTTTGACCGAGACCGCTACACGGCGCTTTAGCAAAACGCGTTGGAGTGGGGGCCAAGGAAAAAGAGAACAAGCTTACATGAGATCGATATATATTGTCCTAAAGGTGTAACGATTTCGGTTAAAAATATTTTTATTAATGATACACCGAATCGTAAATATTGTAAGTCAACTCGAGTTGGTTTATATGCAAACCAAGTTGCAACTCGGTTCCCCAAATCGGATTCCCAGGATGTCCGTCGGGAAGGTATACTATTTTATTTTGCCGACATTTTGGTAAAAATTAGTCATGACAGTTCATATTCGGCAGTCGTGTAGTAGACACGTAGCAAATTTTTTATGAACAAATATTCGATAATCCCACGTATTTTAATCGAAAAAACAGGACATTTTCATTTGAACGGATACTTATATGAATAAACAGAATAGTCGGTTCTGGGCTATGGAAAACCTGCAAATTATTCATCAGTCACCTTTGCATCCATTAAAATGTGCCGTCTAGTATGCAATTTGGTCAGAAAGAATCATTGGACATTTCCTCCTTGAAAATGAAAACGCGCTGACGATGTTCACGGTAAGTGTGGATGGGGAGCGACATTGTGATATGATTGAAAACTTTTTAATGCCACAACTGTATGCTTTGGGCTTGATTAACATGTGGTACCAACAAGACGGTGCCACATCGCATACAGCTAGGATTAGAATGGAATTACTGCGAGACCTCTTTCCACAATAAGTTATTTCAAGAAATAGTGATGTTGATTGGCCTCCACAGTCCACGGACGCTGATTTTACTAAATAAAACATTTATCAATATAAACTCCATTGTCTTTCATTTAATCAAAAATTATAAGCAAACCTTCCTGGCGAACACCCTGTACTTAAGGAGCAGAAAAATGAGTTTTTTAATCCGTCAAAATCTATGCCATCCTCTGATGCAATTCGGCCATAACGTTAAGCCTTACAATAGGTAAAATCAAATTCAAAAACACTTTAAAATATTAGGAGAAAGCTAAAACGATTATCGAGTTGCCAAATCGAATATTCAAACCGAGTTGACACTGTTAGTGGCATTGCTCAGGTGTCAGGTCAGGACCGATTTTTATTCTTACTTAAGTGGCTACTGAGGTTCGAGTTCATAAGTTCGCTTCTTTAACAACCAAATATGAATAAACTCGCTTTATTGGCCACTGCACCCACTGCACCCGGGCGCCCCTTTGTTGCCTCGCGCCCCTAGGCACATGCCTAGTTTGCCTTTAGGATAATACGCCACTGCTTCATAAATCTCAAACAAAATGCCCTTTCAATTTACCTGCAGTTAAATGTAAAAAATTTATTAATTTTTTTTATCTTTTCGAGAACTCTCATTTAAGTTACCAAACTTTATAGTTAATATTAGTATTTTTGTTCTTACTTAAGGCGTAAAATTAAAATTGTTCTCTTACATCTTATTTAGTTGAATGAAAAAAGGTAATTCTTCGATTGTCACGTAAGGCAACAACAATTAAATGTAATTGAGTGCTCCAACTCTCAAACAATAAACTTCAATGGATCGTGTTCGATTTACCTATATTTTATTTTATTGTTGCTTATTATTATTTCTTCACTTAAAAAAATATATTATGTACTTGAGAGGGAAAATTGGTCTTTCATGTTTTGATTTTTTGGTGGGTCAAGGTTTTTGTGAATAAAATTTATGTATGGTTGTTTAATTGTATAAATTCGTTACAAGAGTGTCTAAAGCGCTAATAATTTCTACTTCAATTCAAAACTACAAACAACGAAGAAGAACAAAAATTGAAAAAGGAGAAAAACACTACAAAAGCAATAAAACAACAATCAATTTAGTATATCAACTATTTTAATGTTTTTTTTTGTTTATTTTATTCAATTATCATTTTTTCTTTTATTATTATCACTTCACAATGTGTGTTTTCTAAAGAATCATGAATAATAGTACGAATAGTTTTTTTTTGTTTAGTTGTAAGTATAGTTACTTGGGTATTTTTTCGTTACAATTAATAAATATTTAACTAAAATTTTCAGAAACAAAAACATTTTCTACACTAAGACTAAGTTTTAAACACAAAAAAGATAGTAATGATTTTTAATGTAACAAAAGTTCACAAAAACTAAGTTTTTCTTATATTCTTGGTTACAAAATTTGGCATTAATTAAGTTTTAGTAATTTTTAGTATGTTTTAAATATGTGTGCAGAATATCAATTTTCTGTTTTAGGAAAATAAAAAAACACAACTAATTTAACAATATTACTACACGACTAGTGGATGGAACTATATAAATACGATTTTCTTGTGTAAACAAATTAAATTTAATTTTTGTTTTAAACAACTGATATATAAATTTACACTAAATAAACAGGATGGAGATATGGTGATTTACAAAAAAATTATCAACAAACTAAAACTAAATAAAAAATTATAGGGTAACTGCACCAGCAGTCTCCGCACAGACCCCAGTGAGAGAAACTAAATACAGAATTTATAAAGAAAAACAACAAAATACAGAATCAGTAACATTTTCCACATACACATACAAAGTTTCAAGCTGATTGAATGTTGTTTTTTTTTAGCAAAAAATAGTGGCAGACTTTGGGAAAATGTACTGAGAATAGTTGACTTTGTAAGATCTTGTAATCAAATGTAGTTTGTTTCAACGAAAATATAATGAACTTCCAATAACTAGAGAATAAAATTGAGTTTTGCGTTTTTTCAATCTATTTTTTAAGTGTCCGGGACACTGGTACCAAAAAAAATCAAAACCTAGTCTCCGGACAGCTCCAAGGTTTTATTTTATTATTTTTTCTTTGTTCAAATTCTTTTTGAAACGTTTAATTTCCTTGTCAAAATTAAAGGTTCCGTGCTTAACTCAACTAGTGCTTATTTCGTGAATGGTAACACTTAGTTCATGTCTGATTTGACAGATAATTTGTTTTATCCTTCCGCTGAATGAATATGGTTGTGTATACGCTTGAACAACACTGGGAAACATTGCGACATTACTTTGAAAATCATGGTAATGTTGCAGAATGTGTGCGAAAATTTCTTACGGATTTTTGAAGAAGAGAAGCACCGTCAGCTCCGTGTGTTCATTATCTTGTGAACAAAGTGAAAGAAAATGGCATCCTCATTGATAAACCAAAGCGTGAAAAGCCAAAAACAGTGGGCACTGCGCACACCCGAGAATTGCTGCTGTGGCAGAAAGTGTGCGTGAAGCGTCATCAACATCATTTCAACGTTGTCGTTCTCAACAATTGAACATTTCGGAGACATCATTGAGACGAATTTTGCATAAAGACTTTGGTATAACGCCATACAAAGTCCAGTTGGTTCAGGAGTTGAAGCCAACGGACCATCCAATGCATTTTCGATTCGCTAAGTGGGCCTGCGATCGACTTAGAGAAATGCCGATTTTACAAAAAAAATCATCTTTTCAGATGAAGCTCATTTTGATATTGGCGGGTATGTAAACAAGCAAAATTGTCGCATTTGGGGCACAGAAAACCCGCACATTGAAAAGCCGAAACACCCAAAACGGGTCACTGTTTGGATCGGATTTTAGTCCAGAGGTATAATTGAGCCATTTTTCTTCGAAAATGAGCAAGAAGTGGCCGTTACAGTCAATGGCGATCGTTAGCGGGCCATGTTGAACGAATTTTTGTTCACAAACATTGAAGAGGAGGATATTGCAGCAACATTTGGTCTCAAGCAAATGGCACGTGGTGCCACACAGCCGAAGCTACACTCGATGTTTTGCGCCCTGTTTTTGAAGATCGCATTATCAGCCGCAGAGCTGATGTCGTTTGGCCACCTCGGAGCTGCGATTTGACACCGTTGGCCTACTATTTGTGGGGGGGGGGAAGATAAGTGTACGCCGACAAGCCAGAGACAATTGACGCTTTATAGGATAATGTTCGTGAAGCCATTGGTGAAATACAGCTGCACACAATCGAAAATGTGCTTAAAAATTTATTTCTGTAAATTGAAGGTTTGAAACTTGGATTAAGAGTTAACTTTGGGCGAAAAGCTTTGACAAAAGTGTTGCCGTCTACTTTCATTTTCAATTATGGCGAAGTGACGTTGGGAGATTTTTTGGATGTAAAGTGAAAGGAGCTTAATATTATTTATTTGTTTATAATGAGCACGCACTCAAGGGGTTTATATACCCTTTTTGTGCCAAAGCACAGTGCGAGTGTTAGGGAAAATGTGATAGACGGAGAAGGTTAAGGATGAGGTGTCGGTTAACATTGCAGTTGAATTCTTGAACACTGCAATGACTGGGGAAGACAGAATGTGGAAGAGAGTTCCACATTAGCGTGGTACGGCTAAAGAACGATTGTCTTAACATGACCGTACGACAGAAGTTGAGCTCAAGGGTAGACTGATGGACAGTCCTGGAGGCGCGGGTATTAAGGTTGAATATCTCAAGGGGAGGAATGCAACTGGCTATTTCTCTAGAGCATAAACCGTTGAAATCCAGTAGAAGTGGGTGAGGTATGAGACATTACGTGCGTCGGTGTTCAAGTGACATAAGTGTCTCACCGATAGTATGGTCACCAATCATATTAAATGCTCTGCTCTGGATACTGTCCAAAAGACTTAAGTATGTTACTGGAGCACCAGTCTAAAAGTGGGAGTTGTACTCAAGTTTTGGACGTATATATGTCTTATAGCCAGATCAGAAGGGAAAACAAAATTCTTGCATCGCCTTAAAAAACATAACATCTTGCGGCAATCTGGCGTCATCGCATATGTGATCATTTCACAAGAAGTGGTCGGTGATTCACATACTAAGAATTTTGAGTTGTTTGATTTCACTGATGCAAGTGCGACTCATGGACAGTGGCAAGGGGGGCATATGTCGCTTCAACGATACAAGATAGCATTGAGTTTTCGAAGCATTAAGCTCTAAGCGTTTTTTATTTCCCATTGTACAATGCTGCTTGAGTGAGAGTTTAATGAGCTTATCATATTTAGCCGTTGCAGTTCGACATCCGAAGAGGAGAGATATTATTTGGGAACGAATATGAGAAGCTTAGGGTGCTATCGTCAGCGAAACAATGAATTGGATTAGAAGTTACAGACAAGAGATCATTTATGAAAATGAGAAAGAGGGTCGGAGACAAAACGGAGTCCTGGGGCACACCAGCATTTTCAGAATTGAATCCATCCAATACAACTTGTATTGTTCGGTTCCAAAGAAAGTTTCTAATCCAACGAAGGAAGGAATCATCGACACCGAAAGCATGCATTTTCGATAAAAAAGCATGATGCCAAACTCTATCACTTCATTTGCAACAATCTTACTTTCTCCAAAACGATGTAAAGAGACGATAATTGGAGGGAGATGAAGAAGAAGGTGGGTGGAAGGTGTTTTTTCTTCTTTCTTTAATAACTTCGAAGCTATTTATCTTAAAAATACTATTACTTATTGCTATTACTATTGAATACTCAAATATGTGTACCAAATTTCATTGCAATCGGCCTAGTAGATTCGAAGAAATCGCTTGTGAAAGACGAATGAACAGAAAATTAAGTGATGTTATAAGGGTTTCGTTTACACTCTGTGTACGGAACCCTAAAAAGGACCAAATACTGCTGCTGTTGGAATTTCATCTCACTAAACCTGTCTAAATTAATATTTAACACTGCATTTGAGGATCTTTTCATATAGGGTGCTTTCATAAATGCATGGTTGCTTTGCTTACATGCGATCATTTGCAATCATATTAACGTCAGACAAAAATACTTGCGCATGTGTTTTACACTGCATTTATGATACTATATACCTGTCTCTTTTATTCAGAAAGAAATTCAGTGTGCATGTGATTTTTTGTAGTTGCACATTTGCGCTGCAAATATTTGCGTTTTGCTTTTATGAACATCTGACTTTTATCATTTGCATTTATGAACAACATGCATGCGTCAGACTTTCGCAACCATGCATTTATGAAAGCACCCATAATCTAGTCGATTCAGATCTCGAAATTCAAGTGCGTTTATTTCACATTCGGCGTTTTTCTCTTATAGCTCTGAGCAGATCACAGATCTGTCAAGACAAGTCCCTGAGCAGATCATATTCAAAGTCCTCCGATATAAAAAAGAAACAAACCCGATACATCTGAGCTAAAAACGAAACACAGATTTTCTCTTTGAGATCTGTGCCCCGGTTCTGTAACTTACGAATCGTTAAAATCAGTCGTTAAACGCTGCGAATTGAAACATTTTGAAAATTAACGATGTGTTGTGTTTCTGTAACTTTGACAATCGTTCATTTTAACTACCGGAACAGATCTAAAAGAAACACTGGAAAGATGTCGTTAAATTGCGCTCTGTAACCGGTCAAATCGTTAATTTGACTGATTTCAGCTGTCAAATTATCTCACCGGACTTTATGTGGCGAGATAAATTTGTATGGAGCTAAAAGTAAGTTGCAAATGATTTTTTTCTCAAATAAATTGATCTTAATAATTTCGTTTTTAGGTTTGTGACGTGACAAAGGAAATCAAATTATTTTTTATTTAAAAACAAAAAAATGATAAACTCAAATAAACATTTTCTTTTCAGGAAATGGCCAAGCGACGACGAAAACTCCGTTCTCTACCGCCAAGCATTCAAGCTGAAGAACTATCGCAACAGCGCTTTGAACAACAGTACCAAGCAGCACAATCGGCCAATCCAAACGATCCAGTTTATGCTGCTGCGTTTTTGCAAAACCTTCAACCATCACTTAGGCAAGCTGTGAGTATCTTAAAAAGCCAAAGCCATCCAAAAATAATGATAACTTTGTATTACAGATTCTTACGGACATGGAAGACGTGAAGAGATTCAAAAACAAAAAGCCTGCACCCACTACCAAAATATGCATGAAGAAGGTAAAACTGCCCAGGCGCGTGCCGACTTAGCACGCTTAGCAATAATCCACCAGCAGCGTGCCGATGCCGCTGCCAAAAGGGGTACTCCACCTAAAAAGGGCGAAGACCAAAGTCTGCCGGGCACATCTAGTAAATCAGATAAAAAATAGTGTAGCCGTCGATAGACAAATAAGCTGAAGGAGTTCATCTTCATATTTAATTCCAATAGTTGCAACGAATTTGACGACGACTACTACCAAGCCGGATTAAAACAATTGAATTCAGCAATTTCCTCCAGCTTGAGAATAAATATAAATAAACTAAACTAATTGTTATTGCTAGAGATAATTTTAGTAATTTTTAATTCTCTCAAAAATGTTTGCATTTTTTTCTTTTCAATATTGAAGCAAAAAATTAACAGCAAATAAAAACAAAGAAATAGTGTGTGACACTAAAGTTTTGAATTCATTAGTGCGTTTGAGTATTTCTCCCTCAAGAAGTAACTTTCAATGTAAACAGAAAAACAAGTAGATATTTTGAAAAATCAAGCTTTATTTATAAAACACCCCAGGTAGGGATTGCAATCCCGGAATGATTTTTCAATCCCGGGATTTTGGGATTCAACAATTTGGATCCCGGGATCCCGGGATAATCCCGGGATTTGAAGAAAAAATAAAAGATATTTATGGAAATTTGTATTTTGTTTATTTGACAACTTAAAATAAGAAATAACTCAATAAAAATTCTTGAAAGCAATAACTCCATGATTATTTAACAAAAAATATTAACTTCTTAAAAAAACTAATTCATAAAAACTCTTAAAACTGCCGATTTCATAGAACATGGATTAAGTATAAATTGAAACCCGATTTGCTTGCATTTCGTTACTGATAAAGCCAAACAAAAGCTTTTCAGATATTCAGCATTCTTAATTAGACAACGTTTTTTTTTATTTCCATTTTTGGTGTCAGAAAATCTACTGCTTGATACATTTGATGCCATTTGCTGCTTTTACGCAATTTTATGGGATTTTACATTCAACCACCATGAATCGCTATTAAAATTCGGTACTTTTTGGGTTCAATGTAAAACTACAAATTTTCAAATTTACCGGTTAATTTACTCCCCAGATGGGGTGCCTAAGTTTATTGAGATAGTATTGGTAAAAACACGCATACTCTTGCAGTAAACTTGGACCGCAGCTTGTAGACATTGTCTACATATCCCTTTTAACTCATCGGTGATCATGTGGTTTCTCTTCTCTTGTCTATGTCCACAAGACTGTCTTCTTTATAATAATTTATCTATGGTTGCTGTTAGAAGATATTTAAAATGAAATAAGGAAAAAAGTTGTACGTGAATATTTAATCCATTGTATTTCTATCTAGCTAGTACCGACCTGGAAATCGATTGTAGTGCCATCTTGAGACCTGACACAGTGCTGTTTTTTTACATAAGTTTGGTATTGGGATTTTTTTTTGGATATGATGTAGCACAAAATGTCGAAAAACCCATTCTTGATTATACTAGGTGTCCTTACCTTATATACAATGATTTAATCTACCAATCCCGAAAATCCCGGGATTAGATAATACAATCCCGGGATTTAAAAGATTGAAAAATGTACCGGGATCCCGGGATTCGGGATCCCGGTATTGCAATCACTAACCCCAGGCTTCTTCAAAAGCGCTACACAACTTGGAGCAAGCAATAGCAGCCGACAGGGAATAATTGCTTATTGAAAACAATCCCTCCTTATAATAATTACAGTCTAGCTTTCCATGGGCAAATGCTCCGACCACCAAAACAATTGGTTCGTCTTCAGCTGTGGGCACTTACCCCTTGCATGACTTGACCAATGTCCCTGAAAATGACATTGCTAATTTCTTACATCCCACTAGATGGTCTGTGATAGGATTTTTAATGACTTTCATTAATTTTAGAGACGTATCAGCTGCACCAACCGAGAACTTGTGAAGCAATTGAACCATCAAACCACCACAGCGTTTAAACGTTCTAGGTATTCTAGTTTGAGGATTTATTTCAATGAGGACGTTGTGTGCAGTTCTTACGTACACTTGCAGCAAACCAGCACGATTGAGGGGTGAATCGAATAGCATGAGCAAACATTGATGAACGATATCTGGTCGACAGGAGCCCGGATCGCGATTGTTTTTGCGCAGTTAGGAGCTCAAATACATTTCCTATCTGAAGAAAAGGAAATAAGGCATCTCGTTCATCGCATACATTTATTATTGACTTACCTTTAAAGACTCTAGTTGGGCACCTTCAAGCACAATGTCCAGGACCAGACATGGTTCATCTTCGGGCAGCATTAACAATTCAACAGCGCGCTCTGCCATTTCAACTTGAATCTCTATAATACGAGAATTGCTTGAATATTTCTTTGCTTCATCTTCATTGTAATATATCTCAGGAGATGCTGGTCTTCTCGACATCGTTTTAGAATGCAAATTCACAGAATTAAATAGAAAAAGCTGCATTTGTTTGAAATTTGTTAAAAAAATATGAGAACGAAAAAAAATCCAATCGCTTTTGTGTTTTTTTTTTTATATTAATATTTTTATTTGAAAGAAATGCCAAAAATTTTAACGATTTCCACTGGAAATTCCAGTTCAATTAACGACGCAAATTTGAGTTAACGATTGTAGTTACAGAACACAAACTTTT
The DNA here is from genome assembly GCA_943590905.1 of Sphaerophoria taeniata. Classification (NCBI taxonomy): domain Eukaryota; kingdom Metazoa; phylum Arthropoda; class Insecta; order Diptera; family Syrphidae; genus Sphaerophoria; species Sphaerophoria taeniata. Next base: position 6,659,861 of record OX016540.1, read on the forward strand.
CCAGGATCGTTAACGAGGGAACAATCTGTTCCATTTTTTAACGATTCGCTAAATTAACGACTGAGATACAGAACCGGGGCACTGCTCAGAGGTAAAAAAGAAAAACACCAACAGCGTACGTGAGTGAAGCACCAAAAATGTCTGATAATGCCATTTTTTTCTCCTGTAGTGGCAAACTTTCTCCAGGGCTGTCATTTTTACGACCCGTAAAAAAAGTGTTTTTGAGATTTTCGTTGTTTAATATTAAATTAATTAACTAACAAATCCGTAAAACAAAATCAGATAGTGAATTTTTAGTTAATTTAGATAGAATATTTACCATTCTTAATAAAGACACCATAAGAGTATGTGAAATTGTGGAGAAACGATTCTACTACGGAATAAAGAAAAATTCCTTTTCACAAGCAAAATTCGTCTTATTTTCATTACAAATGTATGTGAAGTGAAGTTATTTAGTTAATTTAAGGCTAAAACACAAACACGCTTCAGCTTCGGCTTCGTCTGCGTTACTACCCAACCGCTTCACCTTTGCTTTGAATGGCTACGTTCAATCACGTAACCAAAAGGTATCGGATAGCTTTTTGTTATTGTAATCCATAGTAAAAAATAGCAAATACATGAACCATTTTCTGTGAAAAAAAAAATCCAAAGGTATCTGAGAATTTTTGGTATCCGAGTGATCAGCTGATCAACACATGATTTTTTGTCTTGTATTGTTTGGCGCGCTATTTTATCAGCTTCTAATTTAGAAGAGAATTGAAGGAAATATAAACAAAATGACTATGGATGTTATTTTTATCAATATTTTTTTTATAAATTAGATGACTCTGAAGATGTTTGCCGACGAATTCAAAGCCATAAACAATTCCCTATTCTCAAGCGTTTGATTTTTTGTTTTTATTTTTTTTTTTGTAAACGTTTTGACAGCTATCTGGATACGGGTATCTAAGATAGCCTATCCGACACGTGTTGAACGTAGCCAATAACAGTTCTCCCTCCATCGTCATCAAACAGATTTGCCACTTTACTCCTTTCGTAGTAGTCTGCTTCGATTTTTGAAAAACTTTGAAAATCTATTCCCACTTCGCACCATCAAGAATGTTTTGAAATCTACTTCATCGGAAAAAACTTACATCGATTTTACTTGATATTTCCAAAATCGGCTTCGATTAACTCAGTTCTCTTATTTTCAGCAGGAAAATAGATAATCGGCATCTGCATCTGCATCTGCAGTTTCTATCCTTATACACGAACAATAAGCGAACACACTTTACAAACACGAAATGTCAACCCATACATATACGCAAAGTATGAGTTAAGTGATTGTATTGAAGTGTTTAATATTTTAGGCCGTGTGCGACTTGCTGCTAGTCTGCTAGTTAAATTCTAACACATTTTATGGACCATGTAGTGTCAAAATTAAATCGAATGTCAAGTTTTTATACACATACTAGCACACGCACACGGCCCTAATTGTAGATCTGTCTATATGAACTTTTGATAATAACTCTATGTCTCTCTTTGGGTCAATGTATCCATGGACATCATAAAATACGCTATTTTGAAATCTATTTCACTTCTTCTCAATTTACTTCGCTTTTTTCCCAAATCTTCTTCGATTCCTTTTTTTCGAGTGGTAACGCTGCTCCAAAAAACAAATGAACAAACAGCTGTTGAGCTGTCACACAAAGCAAAATTTGGAGTCACGTTACGTACGAAACGTGAGGTCGAAGCGTCATTGTGATAGCATGCATTGAATTCCTATAGCTGAACTCGTAAACGTCAGGCGAACCCGAAGCTGAAGCGCCTCTGTGATTTAGCCTTTAAATATCGTAGAACATTTAAAATGTGTTTGTAATATTAAATTTCTTGTTTGTTCTTGATTTGTAGTTCTATCTGTCAAAAAAAAACAAAAGACAAAAATAAAATTCAGGTACGCATTTATTTTTGTTGGAGATCTTAAGGCGCTGTGCTTTTTAACTCTTGATCAAGTTGTCCAATGTTCTTTCAAAAACGACCAAAAAGTCGCAATAAATGTGATGAATTACGGATGAAAAATAAAGAAAATGTTCTGAAGAAATAAAAAAAATAATAAAAACCATGCATCCTGAAACAGAATTGAAATTGAAAAAAAAAATTAAGCACAATGGGCCTGCACACACGAGACTAATTCATCCGGACTAAAATCAGTTTAGTTGGCAAGGGAAGCGAAGTGTGCAGTATGAAACGGACTGAAATTTTCAACCCGAAATTTGGTGGATGAACGAAGACTAAAACTAACACATATACAAAAGCTGACAGTTTTGGTACAAAATATATAGGTACTCACACATTTAAAAGAGGTTCACCATATACATTTTTCCCCCAGTCTGAAATCATCTCTTGTGTGCTTGGACCTTTGCATATGGATTTACCAAGTACTATCAAGAATGGTTTTCAAGCAAGCAAGCAGAGAACACACATTACAAACTTATGTAAAAAACTGTCAAACCAAGCAGAAAACCATTCTTGATATTACCTGGTAAATCTATATACAAAGGCTTGGACTAAAGACTAAAACCCATTTCAGTCCAAAAATTATTCATCTCGTGTATGCAGGCCCAATCAGTATAATCTTGATTCAATCAAATATCGATTAGCGCCTCTCATGCATTTGTATTTGTGAAACTCGCACTACCTACTTTGAAAAATTCTTCACTTCTCTTTCATTAAACCACTAACACCCCTAATAATAAACGAAAATCAAACCTGAATTATTTTTAATCAGTGACTTAAGTGCAAAATCTTATCAATAAAACAAAAATTGAGTTAATTGACGTTACTTAACTTGTCAATTAACTAATACACCAAAGTAGGTGGATTAACGAGTTAATTGAAGTTCTAAACGTCACACGCTTAAATGCAATTCAATGAGACAATGTGTGTGTAAAAGTTGAGATTAGATGAGAAAGTATATGTGCAAACCAATTTATAATCTATGGTCACTACAGGGTTCTTGTTAATTGTAGTAGATTTTGGTACTAATTTTTATCTAAACGTCAATTAGCTATCGCAGGGTGCTTATATTTTTATTATAAGGAAATGTTAATTCATGCATTATCTTTGAATCAATGTTTTTGTTAATTGGTGAATTAGAAGATATATCTGCAGTTTTTATTAATAGGGCTGTTACTGTTTCAAAGATTGTTGCACACCCACCCACAAAGCTGGCAGTCTATGTATAGGTCTGTTCAATGAGTCTGTGCTGGACTGTATTGGACAGAAAAGTACAAAATTTTCCTGTTCAATGACACTTTTTCTGTGCTAGAGTGTTCTAGAACAGTCTAGTTTGCTGTTCAATGACTTTTTCTAGAACAGTTTAGCGTAGATTAGCGTAAAAAAGAACAGGATTTTCTGTACTTGCTTTTGAGGAGGAGTAACCTAGAAAAGAATCATGACAACTGTCAAAGTGTTGTTGTTTCTTTTTGTCTTTGTTATTGTTTTTTGTTTTGAGGTTAAGTGAATTAATTCACTTAAGGCAATAATAAAAGATTTTTTGATTTTGCTAATAAAATAGTAAATATTTATTTGTTTGATTGTTTAAAGATCTAATTCCTTAAATAAATTACATTTTCAAACATGTGTTGAAGAGAACAATGCAGGAAGTTTTTTTTTCTGATTTAAGTTTTCACAGCTGACGTTTCGATGACTGTTCTAACTTGTCTGACATTTCTGTGCTGATCTGTTCTGTTCTACACTTTTCTGTGCTGTTCTAACCTACACATTTTCTTATTGAACAGTCTTTATATTAAGTCAATGGGTGAGGTCCAGCGGAATGTTGGGAAAGTATTATAGCGTTTTTTTTTGGTAATCCGGCATTGTTCACAGAACTGTCCGATTCCGGATTCCAAACGAACAGGCAAACACATTTTTTTGCTTCTAAGGGTTGAATGGTTGTGTATTTGTGAAGCCTCATATGCAGAATTGCAGATGACATGACATTGTTTTCATTTTCTTTATGTATAAACATGGCAGCGAGTACGTATGTGCGAGTGTGTGCATGTATGCGTGATTCTGTTTTTGATTCTGACTTCAAATTCGGAATCGTTTTTCTGTTCTATTCAGAACAAGAACTGTCATCTTGTGCCAAGTGAACGAGTACAGAACTGTTCGGAACAGTTCCGGACGACCAAAAAAAAACGCTACTAGTGAAAACACCAATAATTTTACAACCCTGAGCTGCTTGCAGGTAAATTTCTTTTGACAGCTTGGTTTCCTATCTCCTTTTATCTCTGATCGAACTACTCCTCTCTTTAAAATACATCAGATTTGATAACGGGGAATACCAGGTTTAATTACTTATTTAATCTTTGGCTTTGATGCTTGTTCAAAAGTTCTATACCAGGATCATAGAGGACATATATTACCTAGAGCCCCGACTTCGGTGGTTCGCTCTCTTTCAGCCTACAAGCTGAAATTTTCACATTTATACCTTAAAAGTGCATAAGTGTTAGTTTCCCAATGCATTTCTTATGGGACCTCTCACTAATACTTATGCAATTTTAAGGTATGTGGGCCCATTCCAGACGTGGTGTAAAACCTCTAGCTCAAATTTCAAAAAAATAGATTCCGTTGAGCTCAAATTTTTCAAAAAAACCTTAACAAACAAAAAAATTCATGTAATATGAAAAATAAATATATTATTTTGTTTCTGTGCACTTTTGGCATATAATTACATTATTATTTACCAATATTTGTATCAAAAATATTAAAATTCTTAAAAAGAACGCAAAAAAATCGAAATAGTATGCGACACCCTTAGGAACAAACAACATGAATACTATAATCGGACCTTTAGTTTCTTATTGACAGTGGTGAAAGTTTTGACAGCTAATGTCTATTCGTGTAAATTTGGCAAAAAAGTTTATTTTCTTTTCATGAATTCGCACTTTCGCAGAAAAGTAGAAAATAAATTAATTTATATTCCCTTTAAGCTGATTAATTCTTAATATAAATATTCCACAACATGTCTTCTGATTGGAATGAGATCTAGCTGCCGACTTCCAAAAAGCCCAACAAACCCCAACACTCCAGAAACTATCCGAACCAAATTGCATTGATCGAATATGTCGGACGAGGATGTTGAGGAACTATTCCAAAACATATTCTCTTCCCGGAGCATTCCCAAAGACTTGGTTTTCTTGGAAAACGGTGTCTTTTCAAACGTGTATTTGACTAATCTTCTTAAGCCCTGCCACGATTTGGCATCAGTGAATGCAAAAAGAGCCATCGAAACTGGCCGATACCAGCAATGCATTGCAGAGAAGCAACTCTAAATCTGACAAAAAAGACGAACGACGCAAGAAGGGGTCTTCGAATAAGGGAGGTGGTGGTGAAGGAGGGAATACTCAAGGTCGGGAGATCAAAACTAAATCCAAGAAAGGGCCGAAATATGGAAATCCATAATTCTTGTGAGTACCGAAGATATTGAAAAAATCGTCGGCAAAGTTCTTGATGAAGAAGGTATTGACCACTTAAGCGCTGCTATTGCTGCACTTTACGAACATGAAATTAACGAGAAATCCGTTCAAGAGGCTCAGAAGCTCTTCGAGGCTAACTCGCAAAGTAATCGACGACAAACTCTCGCCGTCTTGCAGGGCAAAATCAACACACTGCTGGTTGATATTCGCTTGTATGAAAAGGGTTTGAAGGTAAATATATGCTTTTTGTTTCAATTGGAAAGTGATCAATTTGTAAACCAACAAATCTTCCAGGTTTTCCCATCTCCGGATGTGCAGTCACTAATCCTCAAATATTTAATGAAAACTCTTGGCAATGACATATGCCTGGAGTTGACACTGTACATTGCCAACGAATGCAATTTAAATTTGAAAGCCACAAACAATCTCAACATTGACCAGATAAACAAAATTGCTCAGGAATGTGATCAAGAATACCGGACACCGTTGATTGAGCTCAACAAGTCCCTGAAAAAGACAATCGATGAATTCGTTTTAGCTACCGAGGAAGTTCTCAGGGCGTGTGGGATGGTTGTGAAAAAAGTCAAAAAGATTGCCTACTCATTGTTTAGCATAAAGAGAAATTATTGCAGCAATTGGATAAGACCGAAGATCATTCCATGGTTCTGCATTTGACGTCGTTGATTGTTTTCGTAACTGCAACCGGATGCATTTTGCATGCATCGGGGAGATTTGTTTAGCAGATCCTTGCATTTTTGAGACCCAATTTGAGTGGTGAACAAAATAATTTGCTGATGCAGTTTCATGATTTGGTTTTGAAGGTGTTGCAATTGGATGAAGAGTCTGATGAGTATAGGACCGTTAGTCAGCAATTGGACTCCGTGCAAGGGGAAGTTAAGACATTGGCTAAAACGAATGAAAAACCGGGAGTGACGAAAGCTGATTAAATGAATCATTGTTTTTCTTTATTATTTGTTTTTGTTGATGTCGCAAGATTTTAAAATATTTATACAATTAAATATTAATACGCACTTGAGCTGGAATTAGCTATTATTCGAGTATGTACTGATTTTTGTCGCTTGTTGTTGTAATTTTTCTGATTGGAGGCTGTTAATTGGTCCAACCGAAAGAACTACAATTGACCGCTTCCTTAGGTGTCAAATATGTAATATTCAAAAAACTACGTTCTTTCCTCGTCTCCCACGGAATGGTTTATGATGTTCGTGCTAGACGCTTCTAGTGAAGAACCGTGGAAGCATTACGAGATTCTTGAAAGTGAAATCAATCAATTTAGCCAACAGTTGGGAACAATTGTTGCAAATAAGGTCGACAAGCAAGAAGCCTAACTGAATGGAACTGAAAGGAACACGAACTGCGACTTAACCAACCAGTAATGGGTACAAATCTGGCAAAGCTCTTGGTGGTCTTCCGCCAGTACTACGATGAAATGAACAGAGAAAAAAGAATCCGGGGTACACTTAAAACTTCTGAAATTATAAATAAAATTGTAAGTCTGAAATTCTTGTTGGCATTAGAACAGTTTTTATTGTAATAAAAATAATAATACAAAATTGTCGTTTTCTTATCCCGCCCTTACAATCCGTCAGATGTTGGCAACAAAAATGCTTTGTTAGTGCACGCCGACCGACGCACGCCAACATCATGTACTTAGGGTAGGGTTGAATTGCACACACGCAATGCAACAAACCTTGGCAGTTGGGTGGATTAGAGTTGGAATAACTGATATAAATGTTCACTCAGATCACCGGATTTGGCTTCTTCGAGACTCTGGAATAGATCATCAAGTCGCAGGATTTTGCACGAGACTTTGAGGGTGATTGGTATTTCTTCATTTGCTTTGCAAATAGCTTTTTGAGTGCCTCCTTCGATGTTTTGTAGGAGGTATTTGACCTGCAAATGTGGCGATTGTGGAAACAAGGAGCGTAAAAATCTTCAGGACTTTTGAATATTACCTTATTGAAGAAATAAACTTACCTCTTTTATGAGTGTTCCACCCTCTTCCAAATTCAATTCGTTGCTTGATAAATCCACTAGAAATAGATTTATTTCGACATAAGTTTTGAGATTTCATCTCGATCAAATAAACAAATGATTTTTTTTTCTTCTTCTTTTTTTGGCTTCTGTCACTTTGGGCCCAGGAAAAAAAATTACCCACGGTTGAGGTGAAGTTTTGTTTTTTTTTTCTTTCTAAAATTTTCACGGACACGAAATTAAGAGAGAATCGTGAGAGTTCACCTCAGAGGAGATCTGCGGGTGTTTTCGGAAAGGGACGAGGAAAGTCGGGACTCTAGGTAATATATGTCCTCTATGACCAGGATCAGGAAAAGAGTGTTCATTGTTTATTTGTTTTACTCCCTTCCCTTGTGCTTGTGCTTGCAGTTTATTTTATTTGGAAACATCGAATCGAGAAAATCAAAAGAAGAAAAAAATATTCAAAAAGTGCAGTGAATACACAAAACAGAAACACATTTTTGTTAAGAATTGAAAGTTCAAGTAATATTTATGTGAGTTCCACAAATTTCTGGCCATTGCTTATTTCTTCTCATTTAGTGTGTTTTTTTTTTTAGAATGGAATCAGTAGAATCATCGACGAAAAATATTTCCCCTATCACTGAAACACAGACAATCTGCCTGTCCGATAACATTGCTAGAGTTATCTTCGAACAAATCTCGGTCTTCTACCGAGAAAATGAATTCTTCGACACCGTCATCATGGCTGGGAACAAAGGCGATAAGGACCAAGTAGGAATTTCGGCGCACCGAATGGTCCTTAGTGCATTGAGTCAATATTTCCGCGAAGCATACCGAGATGCTCAGACGGTCTTGACGAAAAACGTTCTGGAGTTTCCACAAATCCATCCTCAGATACTGAAATCGATAGTCGATTTTATGTATTCAGGAACAATTGAATTGGATGTCGATACCGTCGAAGGAATCTTGTCTGCTGCGATTTTTCTTAAGATCAACACACTAATTGAATGTTGCTGTGAGTTCATTGAAAGCAACATTAATCCTAGCAACTGTCTATTGTTTTTTCGAGTATGGAGTCAATGGACAGAGGAGCTCAGCTTTTGCAATATAAAAGAGAAATCCATGGAGTTAATTTTTTTGAACATTGATGAATTGTCGAAGGAAGACGAGTTTCTAACGCTGGGTGAAAAGGAAATCAAGAGTTTGCTTGCTTACGAGAGTCGGCACAGTGATATTGAAGAAGCAGTGTTCATGTCTATTCTTGCATGGATTAATCATGATAAACAAAATCGGGAACATTTGATTGTGGAACTTTTAAAAATGATTCACTATCAGTTCTTGTCTTTGACGTTCATAACGGACAACATGTCAATTTGCAAAAGTGTCGAAAGCTTTGAATTGTTTTCGAAATGGTTTAAATATCATGTATCGCCCGTATCTGGAACAACCGATCAGAATCAACTTGAGATCTCAATGAAAAACCTATTGCAATGCCCAGAATTGGATCCTCAAACCCAAAAATTGTTATATGAGTTGAACATCGAAAACGTTGAAGGAATCTTACGTGCTGCAGTTTTTCGGAAACGTAAACACTTAATTGAAGTTTGTTGTGAATTCGTTCAAGAAAACATTAATACGAGCAACTACATGTCCTGGTTTCGAATGTCGACAGAGCTTAGTCTTTCACAAATTCAAGAAAAGTCAATGGATGTCATTTACATGAACTTCGAGCAAATGTGGAAGGATGAAGAATTTTTAATGTTAACTGAGATGAAAATTAAGAGCTTGCTGTCTTATGAGAATCCATACACTGACTTTGAGGAAGAGGTTTTCAAGGCTATTTTTGCGTGGGTCAACTATGATAAACCAAATCGGGAACATTTGACTGGGGATCTGTTGAAAATGATTCGTTTTCAATACCTCTCTACCAAATTCAAAGCTGATAACAATTCGCTCATCACCGATTGGCTTAAACGTAATTCATTACCAGAAACAACAGATCAAAAAGATATAATTTTCAAGTCTAGGTTTGGAGGTTTATTGTTTGTGGATATCGAAGCACCTAATATGATAGCAATTCATATGTATGACCCCAAGACAGATGCATGGCATAAAAAGATTCAAATTCCTTTCAAAAAAAATATACGTCACTTCTCGACACTTGTGATCAATAATAAATTATTTGTAGTTGGAGGTAGGGGCGAGGACGATCAAGAAAGGGCTGATATTGAGTTTTTGACATGTACACTCTCAAATGGATTTCCAGATCTCATATGCATAAAAAGCGACATTTTTGTCAACTGGCGGAATTAGATGGACAATTGTGTATTTACGGTGGCTATTCTGACCTTGGTTTCACGTTTATAAACGAAATTGAATTGTACAATCCTACAACTGGTGAAATAATTGAATTATGTCCACCATACCGTAGTAGATCTGACAAAATGTCTACTTGTAAAGGAGTATTATATCTTATTGATCTAAAGGAAGGAGTCTTGCAATTCTATGATTCTCGCACTCAAAATTGGACTCAGATACAAATTCCAGGACAATCAGCAGTTCACTTTCTCTTTGTAGGCTTTGTCGCCGATGGAAAATATCTTTATTTTCCTGATGGTTATTCAGACAAAGATGTTGAACGCTACGATTTAGAAAAAAAATCTTGGAGCGGTGATCTTGAATTGAAAAAAATTCTTCGTTGCGTAGGAACGAATATCTTAAATAATAAAATTGTAATTTATAGAAACGCTCTTGGTAGTACGGTTATATTTGAAGAGTACGATCCAAATACAAACACATGGAGAAAATTTAAGGATCTTTTAAGAATAAAATCTGATGTGTTCTGGTCTTGCAGTATAGGTCTTATACTGCTTGACCATTTACTTAAACTTTTGATTTTTGTTTTAAAAATTATGAAATTTTATTCCAAACATTGTTGAATTCATATGCAAAAATCTGTAAAAAGTGTTTTCAATAAATTGGTTTCTTTTCATTGCTAAAATTGAATTTGAACTTGTTTCAATTGTTAAGCCCATGAGTGGAAAATTTCCGGTAACAGGTGCGCGTTTGAGAACCAAATTAAGGAAGCTTGTTTTTAGGGGTGAATTTTCCAGTTCCGAAAACGTATACCATCTTTCTAAACTTCTTTCAAATGTGCCCGCCTCCAAGTGAGGTGATTGGACGTTGCCGTTGATTGCAGTAATTTTCCAAAATTGTTCTTTTTTAGATCAATAACACGAAATCATCGAAGGAAGTATAATAGAAATAACTACACTGCCGAATCCCTCTCAAGGCTTTTCCTTATTTTGATACAATTACACGCGTAGCCCCAAAACAGGAGTCGAAGGGTATTTTTTGTCGATTTTAACCATTTTCTGAAATCTATTGATTTCTTTGACCTGCTGAAATGACTAATTCATTTGTTTGTTGTTAAATGTAATCCTCGAACCCACTAACCTTGGAACAGGAAACAGTTTGTACTTTTATCTTTTTGGTAAAACTATTATTCATCCCTTAAGTCATTTCTGGTTCTGGGACTGGCTTGTGCATGATTTCGGCACAAACTTAGAATTATTAACAAATTTTGCGAGGCTTATATAAGAAATATCAGGTTAATGATAAACTGTGAAATTTATTTGAACTCCCACGGGGCGATTTTCCATTAAATAAGCCTAAAAAATTTTTTTTACAGAGAGGTAGGCATCTCTGTAGAATAGCTTTAAAATATTACAGCGAGGAAACCCCCTTAAATACGATTAAAAAATGTTTAAAGTTACCCCAAAAAGGGGTTTTATTTGAATTTTTTTTTAATGAAACAGCTACAATAAGAATATTTTGGTAATACAATTTGATAAACAAATAGTGATAGTTGTCAATTTATTAATATTGTTGAAACAATATTGGATTCCATTTTTATAAAGAACACAATATAAACGCAAAGACAAATGCTTATTTTCCGTTAATTTGTTAACTCAAAAGGGAAATTTAGCAAGAGAACAAAAAAATCCCAGAACTTAAAACGCAAAAACACCCCTGCAAATACTTACGAAAGGGAATTTTTTACCTACCTGTGTGTTATAGCGTTTTTTTTTGTCGTCCGGAACTGTTCCGAACAGTTCTGTACTCGTTCACTTGGCACAAGATGACAGTTCTTGTTCTAAATAGAACAGAAAAACGATTCCGAATTTGAAGTCAGAATCAAAAACAGAATCACGCATACATGCACACACTCGCATATACGTACTCGCCGCCATGTTTACAAATAAAGAAATTAAAAACAATGTCATGTCATCTGCAATTCTGCATATGAGGTTTCACAAATACACAACCATTCAACCCTTAGAAGCAAAAAAAATGTGTTTGCCTGTTCGTTTGGAATCCGGAATCGGACAGTTCTGTGTACAATTCCGGATTACCGAAAAAAACGCTATTAGTATTAGTGCGAACTGTCAAAAGCAAGACAACAATAATTTTTGTTTTCATAGTTTTTGCAGTGCAATTTGTATGAAAATTGAAAGATTTAAAAATTAATAAAAAAATAGAAAAACCCGTTTCCTCGCGATAAAATTAATACTGTCGATCATTCATAAATAAATCTTTTAAATAAAACTAGTTTCATGTAAAAAAAAGTTCTTATTTAATGGAAAGTCGAGCCATGTCTTCGGCTTCGGTTCCGGATGTATAAGCCCTGGAGGTTTGTTTCAAATTTTTGTAAAACTTTCGAACCTCGTTCCTGTTGTGACATCCCTCTATCTCCTCGATCGCGTACTTCTCATGTTCCCTTTTTTTCTTTCTGAGATGTTTATGCTCCTCTCTCTTTTTCTGCTCGTAGAGCTCACGAGCTGCTCGTGTCCTTTGCAGCGCAGCTTTGTATGCTCGCCGACACTCATTGTCAAACCAGGTATTTCGTTGTGGTGGCCATTTAACCTCTAGCACTTGAGAGGCAGCATCTCTAATGGCTGCTTGGCAGTGTTGCCACTGGTTCTCTTCATTTTGTGCTGGCAGCAAAGGACTTCTGAGGAGATTTTCGGAGACACGATCGGAAAAGGATCTTACAATCTCTTGCAATTGTAGCCGTTTGACGTTGAATTTTTTCCTAGCATTTTTACGTGTTGGCCTTGATCGGGTTATCTGCATTCGTACCTTGGCTACAACAAGGTAGTGGTCCCAGTCTATGTTGGCACCTCGGAATGTGCATGCTAGAGAAGTTTCGTGCGTTGATCGCAATGTGATCAATTTGGTTGACTGTTGATTGATCAGGAGATTTCCATGTCCCCTTGTGGATATCGAATCTGGTTCAAGGAGAGATGTCCCTTTGTCAATATCGAGATCTGGGCATCGTGTACTTGCTACCATTACGTCTCGCCCTGCAGCGAAGTCCATTAGCCTTAATCCGTTATCGGAGGTGGTGTCTTGTAGGTTTGTCGTCCGATTATTTCACCAGGGATTTCTTCTCTACCCAGCTTAGCATTAAAATCTCCAAGGACAATTTGAATGTCATAGCTAAGGCATTGCTCATAGGTCTTGTCGAGGAGCTCGTAGAGCCTGTCTTTGGTGTCTTCATCCTTTTCCTCAGTAGAAGCGTGAGCGCAGATGAGACTTATTTTTGTGAATTTAGCCTTGATGCGCTCATTCACTGAGTAGAAACTCAAGACCTTCCTCTTGAGTCCAGTCCCAACTACAAATCCACATCCGAATAGATGCTGATTTTGTGTCCGGTAGCAGTCGCCGTAGTATATAGAACAGTTGTTCATTTTATGTAGGCCCGGACCATCGACCATCCCATCGCATTTCTTGGATAGCAGTTATATCTGCTTTATAGCAGTCAAGGGCTTCCGCTAGTTGTTCGGTTGCACGTGGTCCGTTAAGGGACCTTACATTCCAAATGGAAAACCGAAATTCGTTGTCCTTAAATCGTTTGTGTGGGTCGTCATCATAAATTCCGACCGTATCCGAGGCTTTTTGGTCTTTCGGAACCATGTCTTCTTTATGTGGCCGGGCAGTAACGCCTCCGAATTTTGTAGGCCGAGTAAACTGCACCACAAAAATAGTGTTACCCGTTTGGTTGTATGATGATACAAAGATAATTTCACTTAAGCCCACGAAAAATACTTGGAACTATTAGTTCCCAAAAAAGAAAGATATAGTTTAAAAACAGTTCTCAAAACAAAAATAAAAACAAATAATTAAAAGGTGAAACAACCATTAATGACCAGTTGCTCAATCGAATCATAAATTTAAGTTCTACATAAAGTTCTACTTTTGTATGGGGATTTTATGTAGAACTTAAGAATTCCGGAACGTCTCATACAAAAATGAAAACTTTAGGTAGAACTTAAATTTATGATTCGATTGAGCAACTGGCCCTAAAACTTTAAGCACTAAAACGTGCCATGTGCCATCGTAGCCGCCTTCATCAGTGGCGGATTAAACGTTGAGGGCGCCATAGGTAAACATCTCATCGGCGTCCTTATATTAGAAATTAATCGTATTATAGTTTCACCGAGACCGCTGCACGGCGCTTTAGCAAAACGCGTTGAAATGGCGGCCAAGGAAAAATAAAACAAACTTACATGAGATCGATACCGAGTTGCAACTCGGTTCGCCAAATCGGATTCCCAGGATGTCCGCCGGGAAGGTATACTATTTTATTTTGCCGACATTTTGGTAAAAATTAGTCATGACAGTTCATATTTGGCAGTCGTGTAGGAGACACGTGGCAAATTTTTTATGGAAAAAGATTCGATAATCCCACGTGTTTTAATCGACAAAACATTTTATCAAAATTAATCATCGTGAAAAATGAGTGACGAGGCACATTTTCATTTGAATGGATACTTATGTGAATAAACAGAATAGTCGGTTCTGCGCTATGGAAAACCAGCAAATTATTCATCAGTCGCCTTTGCATCCATTAAATAGTACCGTCTAGTATGCAATTTGGTCAGAAAGAATCATTGGACATTTCTTCCTTGAAAATAAAAACGGTGACGATATTCACGGTAACTGTTGATGGGGAGCGATATTGTCATATGGTTGAAAACTTTTTAACGCCGCAACTGTATGCTTTGGGCTTGATTAACATGTGGTACCAACAAGACGGTGCCACATCGCATACAGCCAGGATTACAATGGAATTACTGCGAGACCTCTTTCCACAACCCGAGCGGCACGCATTTGAATTGTGCAACCAGAAATTTAAAAAATTGGTTGCACATGCGATGCTTAGAAGTTTTTCCAAATAAGCATAGTTTCTCATATGTTTCTAAGGGGTTTTTAAATCATTTTTAAAACCGATAAATTATTTCAGTTGTACTAATGTTACATTAAGGTTACTGTGCAGATAATCTGCAACTGAAAATGTATGACCAAATTGCCTTCATGTTACTAACCCGACTCACTTTAGTTTCAATGCAACTCATTTCTCAAAAACAGTTTCCATAACCAAAATTGTAACAGTTCTGCAACTTTTGCCTTCTGCAACTTCTGTGCGTCTCTTTGGTAACGTAATATATAACGTTTCAGAAAACTGAGTTGCAACTCATATGAAACAAGTTACCAACGAGTTTTTGAGGCAACATTTGGAACAATTCTGCAACATTCTGCTTTTGTTTCTTATGTGTGACTCTTTAGTAACAAATAATAAATTGAGATTCTTTCAGAAAACAAAGCAACATTAGCAATTGTATTATAAACGTCAAACGTGTATGTGTCCCCATAGAAACTACTTTTCTCTTCTGTCAAAAAGCTGGACATTTTATTTCAGTTTTTATATTTCTACCCATAGATACAGTTTTGATTTCATTATGGCCTCTGTAAATATAAACGTAAATCATACAAAATTGTGGAAAAGAGTAAAAAGAAATGGCAAATGTTGGGCTCTTGAACTTTCCCACCTTTAGTCCTGGTGATTTTCGGGTGGCACGGGTCATGCAGTCGACTGAATCCGTCAAATACTGATGCTCATTTGCGATGGATTCAGCCGACTCGTATGACTTTGCAGAGCATATCATTTTGCAAGGATATGCCTTCCACGAGGATTAATAAGTTATTTCAAGAAATAGTGATGTTGATTGGCCTCCACGGACGCTGATCTTACTAAATAAAACATTTATCAATATAAGTCCATTCATTTAATCAAAAATTATAAGCCAACCTTCCTGGCGAACACCCTGTACTTAAGGAGCAGAAAAATGAGTTTTTTAATCCGTCAAAATCTTTGCCATCCACTGATGAAATTCGACCATATAACGTTAAGCCTTACAATAAGTAAAATCAAATTCAAAAAAAGAAAAAAACGATTATCGAGTTGCCAAATCGAATATTCAAACCGAGTTGACACTGTTAGTGGCATTGCTCAGGTGTCAGGTCAGGACCGATTTTTATTCTTACTTAAGTGGCTACTGAGGTTCGAGTTCATAAGTTCGCTTCTTTAACAACCAAATATGAATAAACTCGCTTTATTGGCCACTGCACCCACTGCACCCGGGCGCCCCTTTGTTGCCTCGCGCCCCTAGGCACATGCCTAGTTTGCCTTTAGGATAATACGCCACTGCTTCATAAATCTCAAACAAAATGCCCTTTCAATTTACCTGCAGTTAAATGTAAAAAATTTATTAATTTTTTTTATCTTTTCGAGAACTCTCATTTAAGTTACCAAACTTTATAGTTAATATTAGTATTTTTGTTCTTACTTAAGGCGTAAAATTAAAATTGTTCTCTTACATCTTATTTAGTTGAATGAAAAAAGGTAATTCTTCGATTGTCACGTAAGGCAACAACAATTAAATGTAATTGAGTGCTCCAACTCTCAAACAATAAACTTCAATGGATCGTGTTCGATTTACCTATATTTTATTTTATTGTTGCTTATTATTATTTCTTCACTTAAAAAAATATATTATGTACTTGAGAGGGAAAATTGGTCTTTCATGTTTTGATTTTTTGGTGGGTCAAGGTTTTTGTGAATAAAATTTATGTATGGTTGTTTAATTGTATAAATTCGTTACAAGAGTAGCTAAAGCGCTAATAATTTCTACTTCCATGAAAACTACAAACAACGAAGAAGAAACAAAAAATTGAATAAGAAGAAAAACACTACAAAAGCAATAAAACAACAATCAATTTAGTATATCAACTATTTTAATGCTTTTTTTTGTTTATTTTATTCAATTATCATTTTTTCTTTTATTATTATCACTTCACAATGTGTGTTTTCTAAAGAATCATGAATAATAGTACGAATAGTTTTTTTTTGTTTAGTTGTAAGTATAGTTACTTGGGTATTTTTTCGTTACAATTAATAAATATTTAACTAAAATTTTCAGAAACAAAAACATTTTCTACACTAAGACTAATTTTTAAACACAAAAAAGATAGTAATGATTTTTAATGTAACAAAAGTTAACAAAAACTAAGTTTTTCTTATATTCTTGGTTACAAAATTTGGCATTAATTAAATCTTAGCAATTTTTAGTATGTTTTAAATATGTGTGCAGAATATTCATTTTCTGTTTTAGGTTAATAAAAAAACACAACTAATTTAACAATATTACTACGCGACTAGTGGATGGAACTATATAAATACGATTTTCTTGTGTAAACAAATTAAATTTAATTTTTGTTTAAAACAACTGATATATAAATTTACACTAAATAAACAGGATGGAGATATGGTGATTTACAAAAAAAATTATCAACACACTAAAACTAAATAAAAAATTATAGGGTAACTGCACTAGTCTCCGGACAGACTCCAGTCAGAGAAACCAAACACAGAATTTACAAAAAAAAAAAACAACAAATACAGAATCAGTATCAGTAATACTTTCCACATACACATTCGAAGTTTCAAGCTGATCGAATGTATAACGGAAAAGTTATGGGTGGTTTAAGCAAGAGCTGCTGCTGTTCTGCTGTTTTCTTAGCAAACAAATAGTGGCAGACCTTGGGAAAATATACTGAGAGCAGGGGCGCCGGAACGTTTCAAAAGCGGGTGGTGAGCTAAGAGTTTTTTAACCCAAGCTATCATAGAGAGGTTAGAAATTTTCAAGTAAGACACATTTTATTCTGAAACTGTACAAAAATTGTATTTACAGCTTTTTATTCGTTTTTTTTTTACATATATTTAATTTTTGTTGGTCGTTTCAATTTAGCAGCAATCCTTCGACAGAGCAAAAATGTTAGTTCTTTTTGTGTTTTTTACAATAAATTCATCCATAATACCTTCCAAATCGAGTTTTTCTGCTAACTCATGTGACGTGTAAAATCGCAACATTATTTAGTCGTTTCTGACTAATTGTGGAGCGCAAATAGGATTTGAGTCTTTTCAGTGTCGAAAAACTTCTCTCATTCGAACAAGACGATGCAGGGAGCGTCAATAATAATTTCACGAATCGAATTAATTCAGGGACAAGGCTTTTACACCATGGATTTTCTTGTATGAAAACTACGATTTCCCCAAGATTCTTTAATTTCACTTCTTTTCTGCGAGCCAAATCCAGAAATGTGTTTCTATCACTGGGTAAATTATCTTTGTGAAAATCATTTCCATAAAACGTAATAATTTCATCAACTCGCGTATCATCGCCTAGTACAAACGCCTCAAGTTCTCGAAAAACTTAGCCGAATCTGTTCCAAACCTAATTTTCAAAGATGAGAGAACTTGATCGTACACTTCGTAATAGACTTTTCTGTACCTTCATATCTTTTGGATTCGAATAAACATGGTTTTCTGCATCGGAATTTTAGGAATTCTGTTTCGTCGTGGCAATTCAACTTCTTTGATGTCAAATTTTTTAACATTTTCGTTTGTTTCATTCCAAATCTTTTCAAATTTTTCATCACGGGACAATTGCAAGGAGTACGATACAGCATTAACTTTTCGAAAGAATCTATAACGCTCAATTGAGAACTTTGTAACGCTTCATTCAAATTTTCAATTTTATGAAAAATCTCAATAATCATGATGATCACAGATGTGAAAAAAGGGCACGTTCATGGCTTTCTGTGCTTTTTGTACCGTAATTGTTAGTGATTTTACATTTGGAACGCTAGGGAATAGATGATCGTGTTGAAAACGCTGCACATGAGTATGCATATGGCATAGAGAAAGCAGTAGTCACTATAGCTATTTCACACTGTTTCGGATAGTGTTTCGGGAATTAGATGCCATTTACGGCCGTGAGTCCGAGTGAAAGGACCTGTCTCTCTCGCACTCACGGGCGTAAATGATATCCATCCAATATTTAGCATTTTCATTTGGGCTTTACAGCTTACATTATATAGATATACAAATACAGAAGCGGTACCTACCGTAGTAGGTACCTGGTAGGTACTACTGGTAGGCCCAAATGAAAATGCTTGTTGCATACTATTCTACTCCGCCCCTTACAGTAAAATAGCGAGATATTTCCCATGGTGAATTCCCCATGCAGAATTTCTACGCGTGGTGAGCAATCAACACACACAACAGGTCCTCCGGCGCCCCTGTCTGAGAGTAGTTGATTTTGTGAGATCTTGTAATCAAATGGAGTTTGTTTCAACGAAAATATAATGAACTTCCAATAACTAAAGAATAAAATTGAGTTTTGCGTTTTTTCAATCGATTTTTTAAGTGTCCGGGACACTGGTACCAAAAAAATCAAAACCTAGTCTCCGGACAGCTCCAAGGTTTTATTTTATTATTTTTTCTTTGTTCAAATTCTTTTTGAAACGTTTAATTTCCTTGTCAATAGTATCCAGAATAAAAATTGTCCATTATCATTCCATTTTGAAATCAATCAAACTGAAGGGAATATTTTCCTTTTAACCGAAACCTGGACATGAGAATAATTAAACCAGTTTCTTTTCTCCACCTCCATTAGGAAGTAGGTTTGAAATCGTCCAGGGACTCTGTTTTGATCGTCCGAGGACTAAACCCGATTTTCTAATACTGATCGTCTAGTATAACAATAACTATTCAAATTAATAAGATGCCAAACAATCAGAAAACAATTATAAATGTATAAAATGAATTGCTTTATACTCAACACTTGAGAGAAAAAAGATATTGAGTTTTTAAGTGGAACTGTCTGGAGACTCCATTTAAGATCGTCCGGAGACTCCAGAAAATCACCCTCTTTTCAATTCATCCGAATTAATCAATGTTTAAAGTTACTTTCAATCCATTCGTATACCAAACTACTGAGAAATATCTATACTCTGAGGAAAATATTAAGTTTTGAATGAAACACGAAGAGAAATAAAGATATTTACAGTGGAAGTCAAAATAAAAGTTATCTGTCCGGGGACTGGTGTCTGGTGCCATTACTAGTTTTTTTTTTTTGTTAAATTCTCTATAAGTATCTGACTATTTTTATATAACAAATTGTATGATTGAATATGTTTTGTAGAATTAATTTTTTATGAGTTTGTTTATGTTTTCCCAAATGAAAATTATTAGTAGGTATTTTATTTTTAGCTGGAATGATGAGAGTTAGTGTTGTTTTTTTGTTCTTCTTCAAAGTGTAAAAGGGGGCAGTTGAGATTCATTTGTTTAAATATTATGTTTGTGGTACTTTAACAGTATTTTGTTTACTTAAAATAGTTTCACTTAATATTGCACAGTAATTTTAGTATAATAATTAATTTTTGTATAATTTAATTATTATTCTTTGGATAAAGTTGTTTTTTTTTTTTACTAATATTGCAAATAAATATTTAAACAAAATAACATTTTTTTTATTCGTCCTCATTGAGACCATTCAATTCGACACTTTGGTATTCGAGACTACGTTTCAAATCTTCGATGGTATTGAGTATTAACTGTTGTTTGGTGCTGAGATTCGATGAGACACTGGTTGGTTCATCGTCGTCGTTTATTGTTGATTGTTCATCGTTTAATGACTGGTTCATGTCTTGGGTGGAGCTTTTGATGGATAGAGGGGTTTGGCGTTTGCGTCGGATGTTGTTGATTTTGTCAAGAATTGCTTGTTTGAGCTGCGTTTTTGCGCTGACTATAGTTGACTATAATTGACTATGGTTGACTATTTCTCGTTTTTGCACGCCAATAGTTACGATTCGTAACCACAATTGTCGTTTTTGCGGTCAGTGTTAGTGTGTCGAATCGTTACTATTTCTATCTATTCCCAATTCATTTCAGGAGGTGAGTGAAAGTGGTTGTTGTGTCAGTGTTTTTTTTTTTGGCGCTTTTAATAATTGTCAATCCGGAATCCAAAAAAAAAAAACATTCTGGTTGTGCATTTTTTACAACCGCGTAGTCGTCCTTATCCGTACCGCCGAAAATTACAATCAAAAGATTTCTGTTCGTCTTCAACTAAAAGTATTTCATTACAAAATAAAGAAAATAAGGTTCCCCTTACAAATTTTAAAGTTTGCTTGTTCAAGAAGTTTAATATTTATATGTATTTTTTATCAAGGAAATTGTCGGAAAGAAAACTTTATTTCGCCGGAGATTTTGCAAAAGGAACTTCATTAGAAAAACGAAAACAAATCATGTAAGTATGCTTGCACCATCACCGACAACCAGCTGAACGAAGTCGAGGCAATGATGGAAGCCGAGTAGAAGCGCAATCAATCGTCACAGGAGAAGATCGATGCGCTGTGCAAGAGTGTCCGGGAGAAGGACGAAGCCATCATTAAGCTGAGGAAGACAATCAACAAGAAACATGCGAACAAACTCGGCGCCGCCGAAGGACATATCTAAAATTTGATCAGCGAATCCAAGACACCACAAGAAAAAGTCGAAGTCCTTATTGTTATTGCTTTTATGTATTCTGTCGGCAATAAAACATTTTTTTCATTAGTATCAGAAAATAAAGACTTTCTCCGTTTAGGTTTATTTATATAAAAACAAGAACTAGATTGAATCGATAGTTTTTCAGTGAATCTGGAAGCAGCAATTAGGAGAATATCAGGAGCTGGTGAGGAAGGCGTGTGTCGCCTTCTACGCCTGCAACAAAACATTCGGCAAACAGTGGGGCCTCCAGTCAAAAATGATAAAATGGACATACACAGCGGTTGTAAGACCGATACTTGTTTATGGTTCCATTGTGTGGTGGCCCGCTCTCAGCAAAGCTTACATAGTAAACAACCTTACAAAGGTGCAGAGAAATGCTTGCGTAGGGATATCAGGGGCAATCAGGTCCTGCCCAACAGATGCACTTAACGTCATCCTGGACCTTCTTCCGATTGACCTCTTTATTAAATATCAGGTGTCCTGCAGTATCTTGAGACTCAAAGAAATAGGCTGCTGGAAATCTAGATCCTATGGGCACTGCAACCAAACAAGCCTTATACCATCAGACATCCTATCCACAACCACCGATTACTGCATCCCTACCCTAGACACCTCAAAGAAGTTTAGAGTCTTGCTCCCGTCAAGAATCGACTGGGAAGAAGGTGATGTGACGAAAGACTTCGACACAACTATCTTCACGGATGGTTCAAAGATGGAATGCGGTGTTGGTGCAGGTGTCTTCTGTGAATCTCTTGAGATTTCAAAATCCTATAGACTTCCCGATTTTGCCAGCGTATTCCAGGCAGAATTGTTAGCGATAAGGGTAGCTTGTAAAGCCCTTAAAAACATCCGACAGAACAAAAATGTAGCTATACTAACAGACAGTCAGGCAGCTATTAAAGCCATAGATTCTGCTTTATCATCCTCTAAACTGGTCCAGCAATGCAAAGAGGCTCTCAAGGAACTTGATATGAGCGTCACTCTAATCTGGATACCGGGCCATAGGGGCTATGAGGGAAATGAGAAGGCAGATGAGCTAGCTAGGCAAGGATCAGCCCTTCACAACTTATTGGCAGTGAGAGTATATGCTCCTCTTGGAGTTGTGAAGGGCAATATCCTGACCAAATACACATCAGAAGCAAATCAAAGGTGGAGTAGTTTAACGAGTTGCGTTATATCTAGGAAAATCTGGCCCGCCTATAACAAACCAAAATCAATCAATTTAATTTCCAAACCAAGGCATGACATAGCCAGGATTGTCGCTACCTGCACAGGGCATTGGCCTGTAGGGGAGCATGCGGCAAAATTGGGTATACCACATAACTCTTTCTGCCGTAGCTGTGAGAACCAGGAAGAAAAAGAAACGGTCCCACACTTTCTATGCCATTGTCCGGCCCTGGCTAGGAAAAGAGCACTCCATTTAGGTAAAGAATTCTTCAACGGCATTGAGGAACTCGCAGATCAAAGATTTGATCTCATACCTCAATAATACAAAGTGGCTTTAGCGCCTCCCGCCCCTCTTTATTTCTCCCTCATTAAATGGCACTCTGAGATAATAGGCCGTAGGGTAGGAGAATAAAACAACTTTATATATAGGACTGTACGTGCGGAACATACATAATCCATAACCCATTTTCAAATCCATTTAGAATCTCACGAGGTATGGTATCAAAATGGAGCACTCAGCGCTAATTGTGTCCTGCGCGAAGTAGGACAGCCATTTCTACCTACCTACCATCAGGAGCTGGTTTACTTGGAACAGCTTGAAGATTTTTTTATGGAGGGTGGTCTTCAGTTCTAATATTCCATTTGCCTTTCTTGCTGTTGGTTGTTCAAAAATAAATAAATATGATCTTATTCCAATTGTCTTTAAGAACTTACCATATCAAGATTATTCTTGAATTTTTGCAATAAATTCAGAGCAACGAAAATTGTTGTCTCCCTATCCATTTTAATTATTATGATCAAAAGAATAGAAAAATGTAACATCAAAGTATTTTTTTTCTTGTTTGACAGGTCAACCAAAAAACGGTTTTTGGATGATTTCAACTATTTCTAACTATTTCAACTATGACACTTCAACCATTTTTTTTTTTGACATAAAAACTATAGTCTACTATAGAGCAATTCCTCAACCAATCAAAAAACGTCAAGAAATAAGAAAAGCTTTAAAATAAAAATTTGAATTCCAAAAAAGCTTCCATTCACATTTTATTCCACAAACTTTTGCAAGGGTGGTGAAATTAGCTTGATTAGGCCTCAGTTATAGCTATCAGCAAAATCCATCAGTAAAAATTGAAATATCTGGAATCTGAAATTTTTTACTGATGAGTGTTTTAACTATCAGTAAATTTACACCTTCGCGCCGCAAAACAATTTCGTTTTTACTGTTCATCTCATCAGTAATTTTTTTAATGATGGAACCGGAACAGTAAAAAAATGAAACGCCATCAGTTAGGGGCCAGTTGTAGCGATCATTGGTTTTCATCAGGAAAAATTGGAACAGGAGGAACCTGAAATTTTTTCCTGATGAGCGTTTATAGCAATCATTGAAAATTTCTGTCAGGAATTTTTTTCCTGCCGCAATTCTATCATTGGAACTGTGAAAAGTTGAAACACAGATCATTGGAATTGTACAAAATTGAAACGCAAATCATTGGAACAATTTGTTTCATTTTTTGACAACAATACATCAGCTGTTCAGGAAAACGAATTTCCGTACGGAAAATAGAAAAATACATTTTTAACGAAAAATAAGTTTGCGAACTTATATTTTTTTGTCAAAAAAATTCTTTAAGTATTTTCCGGTCGATTGGTATATTTGCATTAGTCATCAAAAGAAAACTTAGTTTAATATCCATTCAAACATTTTTCCGGCTCCCGGAAATTACGCCATAGGAAATTACGCCAGATTTTTTTTTTGGAAAAAACGCCAGAATATTTCTTTTGGTTAAAATTGGAAAAAGCACCAGAAAATAATTTGGAAAAAACAGCAGAAACATTGGAAATTGTGCCAGACAGCTATGGAAAAAAAGTCGGAAAATGAAATGGAAATTAGGCCAGAAAATATTACATTCTGGCTTAATTTACACATTTCATTTTGGAAAAAGAACCTGAAAATTAATAAATAATTTCTGGTCTAATTTCCTCATTTCATTTTGGAAAAAAGGCCAGAAAAGTTTTTTTCAATTCTAACAAAAAAAATGAATAAAAGTAAGTAAAAATACAACTAGCTGTGATCTGGAATAAGCGATTGTGTACCTACTTACTAGGGTTGCGATACGCGATGCAACCCACCGCAAACCGCCACACCCCGCTGCGCACCGCCGCCCGCGCCCCGCACCGCGCGAACCCGCTGCCCGGCGCGCCACCGATGGCAGCCGGACTCGCGACGCGGTGCAACGCCCGGCCCCGGCGCAAGCGCGCCCCGCGACGCCCCCCCCGGCCGTTAATTTGTTGACCCCCTCCCCTCCCCTAGTAAGTAGGTACACAATCGCTTATTCCAGATCACAGCTAGTTGTATTTTTACTTACTTTTATTCATTTTTTTTGTTAGAATTGAAAAAAACTTTTCTGGCTTTTTTTCCAAAATGAAATGAGGAAAAAACGCCAGAATTTTTTCTGGCTCTTTTTCCAAAACAAAAAAAGGAAAAAACGCCAGATACTTTCTGGCTTTTTTTCCAATTTTTTTTTTCTGCCTTTTTTTCCATTTTATAAAATGGAAAAAGCACCAGATTTTTTTTTGGAAAAAATGCCAGAAAATCGGAAATATTCCCAGAAAAATTTTGCACTTTTTTCCTAGGAAAAAACGCCAGATTTTGTATGAAAATTTTTTTGGCTTTTTTTCCAAAAAAAAATCTGGCGTAATTTCCTATGGCGTAATTTCCGGGAGCCCATTTTTCCTGATGGATTTCAATGATCGCTATAATTGACCCCTTAGGGTCCGGGCATAGCTTTCATTGGTTTGAATCATTGGAACAAATCAGTGGAATTTTTTTGAATGTTTTTGACAGGTCTGGCATAGCTCTCATTGAAATGATATGTCATTGAACAAAAATGTCAGTGAAATGGAAAATGGAGTCCTTGGCATAAATTCATTGGAAATTTTTTACCTCTTGTATTAATTTGGTCTCAAATTCTCTAATTTCTAATTTTTGATGATTTTTCTTTTCTTTTTGGTGTCGATTCATTTTTGTTCATTTATTTTTCAAAGAGAATTGAGGTTAAACTAGATCATTGAAAGAACTACTGACACTCTGGAACAAAAAGAAATTCGAACATTTTCATTGGTCCGATGGTACTGTGAAACAGGGAATGACAAATCAGCTGATCACTGAAAACGATTACATCATTGAAAAAATTAAAGTGAATTTTAAATAAGATGTTTGGGCTTAATTAAATCTTTTAATTGATAAGAAAAATCTTGACCCCTTAACCTTCATTTTGGTACCAAACTTAATAATTATTTCTTGTTTTATTGCTTTTAAAACCTGTATGAAAATTATCAATGACCAAAACCAATGAAAGCTGTGCCCTTCCCCTGACCCTTAAACGAAATGGAATTTTTTTTGACATTTGGCAGTCAGTTGTTCAGTAAAATGAAATTTCATCAGTAAAATTTATAAAATGGATTTGTTAATAATATTTAACACTAAATGCATTCTTTTTTTTGGAAAAATTAGACGAAATGTATTTTCAACTTATTTCATCAAAATTTTCCTCAAAATATAAGATTAAAGTTTTCAAAATAGCAAAACAAAATTTTTACTGATGAATTTTACTGACAGCTATAACTGAGCCCATACTTAGAATTTTGAGGTGTTCGGTTTCAATGATGCAAGGGGATATGTCGTTTCAACGATACAAGACAGCATGGAGTTTTCGAAGCATTAAGCTCTAAGCGTTTTTTATTTCCCATTGTACAATGCTGTTTAAGTCAGAGTTTAATGAGCTTATCATATTTAGCCGTTGCAGTTCGACATCCGAAGAGGAGAGATATTATTTGGGAACGAATATGAGAAGCTTAGGGTGCTATCGTCAGCGAAACAATGAATTGGATTAGAAGTTTTAGACAAGAGATCATTTATGAAAATGAGAAAGAGGGTCGGAGACAAAACGGAGTCCTGGGGCACACCAGCATTTTCAGAATTGAATCCATCCAATACAACTTGTATTTATTGTTCGGTTCGAAAGAAAGTTTCTAATTCAACGAAGGAGGGAATAATCGACACCGAAAGCATGCATTTTCGATAAAAAAGCATGATGCCAAACTCTATCAAATGCCTTTTAAAAATCAATTGCAACAATCTTACTTTCTCCAAAACGATGTAAAGAGACGATAATTGGAGGGAGATGAAGAAGAAGGTGGGTGGAAGGTGTTTTTTCTTCTTTCTTTAATAACTTCGAAGCTATTTATCTTAAAAATACTATTACTTATTACTATTACTATTGAATACTCAAACATGTGTACCAAATTTCATTGCAATTGGCCTAGTATAGATTCAAAGAAATCGCTTGTGAAAGACGAATGAACAGAAAATGAAGTGATGTTATAAGGGTTCGTTTACACTCTGTGTACGGAACCCTAAAAAGGACCAAATACTGCTGCTGTTGGAATTTCACCTCACTAAACCTGCCTAAATTAATATTTAACACTGTATTTGAGGATCTTTTCATATAATCTAGTCGATTCAGATCTCGAAATTCAAGTGCGTTTATTTCACGTTCGGCGTTTTTCTCTTTTAGCTCTGAGCAGATCACAGATCTGTCAAGACAAGTCCCTGAGCAGATCATATTCAAAGTCCTCCGATATAAAAAAGAAACAAACCCGATACATCTGAGCTAAAAAAGAAATACAGATTTTCTCTTTAAGATCTGCTCAGAGGTAAAAAAGAAAAACACCAACAGCGTACGTGAGTGAAGCACCAAAAATTTCTGATAATGCCATTTTTTCTCCTGTAGTGGCAAACTTTCTTCACTGCTGTCATTTTTACGACCTGTAAAAAAAGTGCTTTTGAGATTTTCGTTGTTTAATATTAAATTAATTAATTAACAAATCCGTAAAACAAAATCAGATAGTGATTTTTTAGTTAATTTAGATAGAATATTTACCATTCTTAATAAAAACAGCATAAGAGTGTGTGAAACTGTGTAGAAACGATTATACTACGGAGTAAGGAAATTTCTTTTCACAAGCAAAATTCGTCTTATTTTCATTACAAAATGTATGTGAAGTGAAGTTATTTAGTTAATTTAAGGCTAAAACACAAACACGCTTCAGCTTCGGCTTCGTCTGCGTTACGATGCAACCGCTTCATGTTTGCTTTGAATGGCTACGTTCAATCACGTAACCAAAAGATATCGGATAGCTTTTTGTTATTGTAATCCATAGTAAAAAATAGCAAATACATGTACCATTTTCTGTCAAAAAAAAATCCAAAGGTATCTGAGAATTTTTGGTATCCGAGTGATCAGCTGATCAACACATGATTTTTTGCCTTGTATTGTTTGGCGCGCTATTTTATCAGCTTCCAATTTAGAAGAGAATTGAAGGAAATATAAACAAAATGACTATGGATGTTATGTTTAACAATATTTTTTATAAATAAGATGACTCTGAAGATGTTTGCCGACGAATTCAAAGCCATAAACAATTCCCTATTCTCAAGCGTTTGATTTGTTGTTGTTTTTTTTTTTTTAGACGTTTTGACAGCTATCTGGATACGGGTATCTCAGATAGCCTATCCGATACGTAATTGAACGTAGCTAATGACAGTTCTCTCTCCATCATCATTAAACAGATTTGCCACTTTACTCCTTTCGAAGTAGTCTACTTCGATTTTTGAAAAACTTTGAAAATCTATTCCCACTTCGCACCATCAAGAATGTTTTGAAATCTACTTCATCAGAAAAAACTTACATCGATTTTACTTGATATTTCCAAAATCTGCTTCGATTAACTCAGTTCTCTTATTTTCATCAGGAAAATAGATAATCGGCATCTGCAGTTTCTATCCTTATACACGAACAATAAGCGGACACACTTTACAAACACGAAATGTCAACCCATACATATACGCAAAGTATCAGTTAAGTGATTGTATTGAAATGTTTAATATTTTAGGCCGTGTGCGCCTTGCGTTAAAATGTTGGTTAAATTTAACCACTAGTCTGCTAGTTAAATTTTAACACATTTTATGGACCATGTAGTGTCAAAATTAAATCGAATGTCAAGTTTTTATACACATACTAGCACACGCACACGGCCCTAATTGTAGATCTGTCTATATGAACTTTTGATAATAACTCTATGTCTCTCTTTGGGTCAATGTATCCATGGACATTATAAAATACGCTATTTTGAAATCTACTTCACTTCTTCTCAATTTACTTCGCTTTTTTCCCAAATCTACTTCAATTCCTTTTTTTTCGAGTGGTAACGCTGCTCCAAAAAACAAATGAACAAACAGCTGTTGAGCTGTCACACAAAGCAAAAGTTCAGCATATTTGAACTGGAGCTTCCGTTTGGAGTCACGTTACGTACGAAACGTGAGGTCGTCATTGTGATAGCAAGCATTGAATTCCTACTCGTAAACGTCAGGCGAAGCCGAAGCTGAAGAGCCTTTGTGATTTAGCCTTTAAATATAGTAGAACATTTAAAATGTGTTTGTCATATTAAATTTCTTGTTTGTTCTTGATTTGCAGTTCTATCTGTCAGAAAAAAAAACAAAAAATTGAATTCAGGTACGCATTTATTTTTGTTGGAGATCGTAAGGCGCTGTGCTTTTTAACACTTGAACAAGTTGTTCAATGGTCTTTCAAAAACGACCAAAAAGGCGCAATAAATGTGATGAAATACGGATGAAAAATAAAGAAAATGTTCTGAAGAAATAAAAAAATTAATAAAAACCATGCATCCTGAAACAGAATTGAAATTGAAAAAAAAAATTTAAGCACACAGTATAATCTTGATTCAATCAGATATCGATTAGCGCCCCTCATGCATTTGTATTTGTGAAACTCGCACTACCTACTTTGGAAAATGCAGTGATCACTCTATAACAAGATTGGAAACCTTGTTGCGAGGCAAGAGGAGGGGAGCCTTGGGAAAATCTGACAAGTCAGATTTGGAAGAGGAAGGAAACTAGGAATGGGATACTAGGGAAGGAAACGGAAAGAATGCTAAGTTCCGGGGACGCGGCCTGCTTGCGATGCACGGCGTCAGCTCGTCGGACGGGGGGGATCTTGCCCCCGAAAACTTAGCCTCACCTGCAAACAAATACATATATCAGGCCTGAACACATAGGGAAAAAAGGACTAGCAACTGACGGACGGACTATCTTCACGTCAGAGGCACTGCTGGTGTTAGCGCAGTGAGGCCATTACCCACCCTACCATAGGAATCTTCGGCCATTTTTTTGATTCCCCCAAGATGGTAGATGGTCGGCTTCAGCTCAACACATCCTCACCTGTCAAAAACTTCGGCCACTTTGGGCACCCCTTGGAAAAAGTTCCTTATTCCATGTTGTTTCGCTGAGAAACAACAAGAAAACAAAAGAAGTTACACTTAAGCCAATTTTAATTCACACAAAAATTTTCACATATTAAATTCCTAACTGTCTAATAATTAAATTAAAGAGGTTTCATTTTCCCAAAAAAAAATTAACGAATTTAAAAAAAATCTAAGCCTGGGGCACCCTGTTTGGTGCTTTCTCCAAGAGGATAGAAAAAAAACAACAAAAATTACAAAAAAAACGCGTTCAAATACAACCCTACCTCAAGGAGCTCTCTGAAGTTGGTGTTAAGGGCATACAAAAATAAGATCTGACGAAAAGACAATTGGGAAACTTAGACCTGAACAAAAATATTAAATGGTAACAAATAAATAAAAAAATAACAAAAATAATAATTAGCAAGAAAAAAAAGTAAATAAATAGTAATAAATAAATGAATAAATAGCTTAATATATATCTTAATGCTAAAAGACAAACACAAACACATACAATTTTTTCTTCGTTTAATTTATTCAAGGTGGCAATTCAAAACAAAACCTGATCACCGGGTAGTTGGTCCGTCTCTTGATCAGAGGGCGCCACTGGTTTCTCTGTCTTGGGGACACAGTGGCGATACTGGGCTATCTCTTCGTGATAGGCTGTGGTTTTTTTTTCCAATAAGGTTTTGGTTTTCGGATAACCTCAAATTTCAGGAAATTATGGCTACCCCACACAAAAAAAATTTCTCGGCGGCCCAAATATGGGTCCGCCTGTAGCCGTCAACTGGACTTAGTATCCACTTTTTGTAGTTGTAGTTTTGTTGTTGTTCACTGTTCACTGTTTTTCTGTTTTGTTTTCCTTTTATTTATGTAATGTATTACCCAGTTTATATGGTTTTCGTGTTCTTTTGTTCACTGTTTTGTTTAGTTTTCTTAACTTTTTTCGTTTTCTTGTTTTGTTTTTATATTTTGTAAAGTTTAAGAATTTTTTTAAAGGGACCACTGACCGCACTTCAATTTTGCCGACATCCTTCTTCAGTTTTTTATTTCTTCACCATGCCGACATCTGTCAGATCAGACACTCATCTCCATCCCCGATCACCGAAAGTGATCTCTGATCTTAAGGGCCCTAACCCATCTAGTTTTGAACAGACTAGTTTTGTTTTTTTAAACGTTCCGGGTTTAACGAAAAAAGGTGGAGGAGAAAAAAAACTAGCAGAAAAGGGTATTATGGCTATCTCAGATGTACATCAAAGCAACCAAAATATAAAAACACCATTCTTAAACATATATTACATAATTACACACAAACCAAAACATTTCACGCAACGCCACGACCAAACATACCTTAAGAAAACTACACTAACGATCACCACTAACTTCACCATCTCTAAAAATAATAACCCATGACAGCTAACGATACACAAAACACGATCAACAAACAATTGACAGCTCTACCTCCTCTGTGTATCTCTGTATGTGGGATAACAAGTACTATCAAGGTCGATATTTCCATTTTTGCTTTATCACTGCTAAATAAAAATGGACAACGCTGATTTAAATAGAAAAACGCAGCTTCATTGCCAGCTCGCAAGATGGCGCTTGAATGGATTGCTATCTTGTCTCTACTAGTGGAGAAGTTATGAAGTTAATATAAAACTGGCTGTCAAATTCAGGGAAGTTCTATTTTTTATTTTCAAAATAAATCAAATTTGTTTTATTTTTTTTCTTGTTTTCTCGGAATTTCTAGGGTGGAAACCGGCCTTCGTAACAAAATGTTTGAGTTTGTGCGAATTTATTCGGGCAAACGCGAACACAAAAGAAGGTCGGCTATGTTTAGAACAGGTTGGTAGTGGGGAGCTACCCACGTTTCAGCCGGGCACACGAAAGCATATAACAAAACATATGAAATTACTACAACATAAACATGCATTAAAAAAAGTATAAATAAAACTTAATTCTAATATCACAGAAGCAACTTAAAGTAATATCACTGACTTATATTATCAAGACTCGGTCTCGACAATATAACATCGGTAAAATATCACAGTAGGAAATAACTAATCCAATATCACAGTTCATAAACTATATCTAAGGGTTGTACATATCACAGTTTGAGCTAATTAAATTAGTATCACAGTTTTTAAAGGGTGTAAATATCACAGACGTAGATGTATAAATAAAATAAATAAAAGTAAAATAGAATAAATAACATTAAAATAACACAGCATGCAATAAATAAATAAATTAACACGAAGAACTACAGTTAAACACATACTCACGCACATGCACAGTCATATTTGGCCAGTAAAAATATTGCCTAATTCGGTTTAACGTTTTTGCAATGCCTCCATGAGCGGCGTTAGGGGGATCATGGGCCCTACGAATAATTCCTTCTGTGAGTTCGAAGGGAACCCACAGAAGCCAAGCATGCTCATGCATCGCTTCCTCTCCTACTTTCTTCAGGGCTTTCCTGTAAATGAAGCCGTCAACTACCTTCAGATCAGGCAATTCTCCCTGGTGATCGCCTATCGTCCGAACCAAGTCCGCATACTCGTCGGATTTGAATTCCGCTGACTCTAAGTCAATCATCGGAGCAACGTCTTCGAGAACCAAAGAATCTACGTGTACCCGAGAAAGAGTATCCGGTACTACGTTCTGACTGCCTTTACGGTGCTGTATGTCGAAGGCATAGGACTGCAGTAGCAGACTCCACCTGGCGAGTTTACCACTCAGGTCCTTCATGCTCATTAGCCATTGAAGGCTGGAATGGTCAGTTATGACACTGAAGTCCATCCCCTCGACATACGGCCTGAATTTCTTCACAGCCATCACTGCGGCCATACACTCCTTCTCAGTGACACTGTAGTTCCTCTGGCTCTTATTAAATTTTTGGGAGAAATAAGCTATCGGGACTTCGTTATCTTCCTCGTTCTTTTGGAACAGTACCGCACCGATTCCCGCGTCCGACGCATCACATTGGATATAAAATCTTCTTGTGAAGTCCGGGCACGAAAGAACCGGCGCTGAGGTCAACGCTTTCTTCAGACCTTCAAATGCCTTCAGCGCTTCGTCCGACATAACGAACTTTTCGGTCCTCTTCTTCAACATGTCCGTCAAAGGAGCAGTCAGGGTCGAGAAATCTTTTATGAATTTCCGATACCACCCTGCTAAACCAAGTAGCCGCCGAATCTGCCTTGGGGATTTGGGAGTGGGGAAATCCACAATCGCCTCCACCTTAGCAGGATCGGTCTTAAGCTTCCCACCACCAACTATGAAGCCCAAATATTTTAACTCCTTGAAGCAAAACTTTGATTTCTTCATGTTGATAGTGAGATTAGCTCTGCGCAAGCAGTCAGCTACCTCGTTCAACAACGTGATATGCGTCTCGAAATCAGGCGCCATGATAAGCAGATCGTCAAGATACACGAAAACACGCTCCTGGAGTCGTGCAGGAATCACCTTGTCCATCAACTGACTCAACCGCTGGGCTGCATTACACAATCCAAACGGCATCACAGTGAATTGGTACAAGGGTCTTCCCGGTACCGCAAATGCAGTCTTTTCCCTACTCTGTTTTTCCAGCGGTATTTGCCAAAATGCTTCTTTTAGATCGATACTACTCATGTAGATCGCATCCGGTAGTCGACTGGTGAGTCCCTCGATATGGGGGAGAGGGTTAGCGTTTTTCTTCGTCAGCGAGTTCACCTTGCGAGAATCCAGACACAGTCTGTTCTTGCCGGGCTTTCGCAAGAGAACCACTGGCGAACACCACGGGCTTTCACTCTCCTCGATAACGCCAAGACTCAACATTCGATCTAGCTCTTCGTACAGAATGGCTTGTATCGCTGGGGAAACAGGGTAGTGACGCTGCTTCACCGGAAGTGCATCTCCTGTATCAATGACGTGCTCCATGAGCGACGTCTTTCCTAGACCATGTCGTTCAAAACATAAAAATCTCTCCCTGGCTGCATCTAATCTGGCCTGTTGATCAGAGTTCAACTGATGGGCATTTAAAGTATCTGATTGTTCGTCAACCGTGATACTACTAATGAGGTTTGGAGCTAATTGGAATAGTTTCCAAAAGTCCACCCCAAGGTAGATCTCCTGGTCCAAACTTGGAACGAGAAAGAAAGTCATTCCTTCCGCTTTTCCCTTATATTTAATTTCTACATCGACTTTACCCACGATTGATTGACTTTTTCCGTCAGCGGTCTTCACTCCGGAAGAGAAGGGGGTTACAGGACAGCCGAGCTCGTGGACAAACTGCATACAGTTTTTGCCGAGTATACTCACACTGGCTCCACTGTCCAACAAACCTAACACCTCCTTTCCCTCCATCTGGATCCGAGCATACGGCCGAGGATCCGAATTCAAATTGACCACCGAGGAAGAAATCCTGATCCTGACTTCTTTTCTCAATCTATATCTTTCTCTGGCCTTTAAAATTTGTTTAGACACTAAACACACAGAACTATTAAAAATACGGGCCCTAGCCTCCTCATACTCCCTAATCCTAATGTGTAGGGGTTTTAAAACCTTCAATTTTTGCTCAATTTTTCTATTTTTTTCCGTCTCACTATCTTGTTCGCTCTTAAGAATGGTTTGCCTGGTCTCTTCTTTTTCCTCTTCTTTTTCAATTTGTAACTCAGTTCCCTCCTCTACTGGGGATTCTATTGAACTGCCGAACGCGAGGTCCCCAGACCCTTCACGTTCTTGACCCCGTTTCCCGAAAGACACTTGGGACAGCATGGAGTCTTCACCCCCTCCAACCCGCAACGGTAGCAAAACAAGTTTCGCACCTCGGCTTCACAATCGAAGTATGTATGGCCCTGCACCCTGCAGTTCCAACACACTAGAGCGGACGCGTTAGCATATTTCTTTGGAGGAACCCTTGCACGCGCAGTCCCGAATTGGTACGCTGCAACTTGCTCGTCGGTGGGATCCTCAACGGGATCGTCGAACTGTAGCTCGTTAGCAGCGTACTTTGGGCATGGTTTGGACGTCTGTCGCGGCACTTCTCTCCTCGGAAATGCTGCCTCCGCTTCCACACAAGACGTCCTAAGCTGATCCAAGGAGAAGATCTGCTGAGGATACACCAGCTTACCTATCCTTTCATTGAGGTTACGCTTGAGTATCCTCACCATCTCTACTTCCGGGATTTGGACTCTCAACTGGAACCTCATCTTGTTGATGGCCCCAAAGAACTCCTCGCTGCTCTCCCAAGAACTCTGCCTACGATTCATTATGTCTCGGAGGATTTCATAGTCGGACCGCGTATTGCGATACCGCCTAAGAAACGCCTCCTTGAGCCTGGGCCAGTCTGGTCTTGGACAGTCTCGTTGAAACTGCCAGAACCACTCGTAGGCTGAATCCTTGAGTAGCAGGTGGAAGTCCCTCAAGACCTCAATCCATGGCCAACCATACTGCTTCTGGAGAGTCTCCAGCCGAAAGACGAAATCCTCCGCAGTCATCGTCGAAGTCACCCCGTCAAATTTGAGCCCCCACTTGTCGACGTGGATAGGTGGCCTAACCGTCGACGGTGGTACCGGACTCGGATTCATCGGCCAATCATACGGACCTGGATTACCATATGGATGTCTTGATTCCATGGGCGGTCCGGAGTAATACAACTCGTGTGGGGTTGGCTGATGGTTCCGAGTCCCGTTTGGAGCCCCAACAAAGTCGTTGTGCCTCCGACGATGTTGCGGATTTATCGGGACGAACGCATTTCTCCCTGGATGAGCCGGAACGCCTTGTGGCTCTCGTGATGGACCTGCCAGCACAGGGTCATCCGAGGGTCGGACCTGCCCCGGCACCGCACTGGCTGAAGAAGGTGCTGCCGGACCTAAATTTAAATTCTGAAGGAACCCACTTAACTGGTCCCTAATTTCTTTTTGAAGGGTAGCCGAAATATCGACCTTCAACGCTTGGCGGCAGGACTCCATGCCATCCTCAAGCGTCTCTTTCACATATTGCTTCAATTCTGTTGGAACACCGTTTCTATCCAACCTAGGAGGAAACTGTGCTAAACTATTTAAAACTCTCCTATACCCGCCCTGGGTTGGCTCTGAAGTGGGTCGCTCACGGGTCCCAGGCCTTAGGGTGTGGTTAAGTGAGGAGTATCCTCCAGCAGCTCCCATACCGCTCAACTCGCTATAGGGAGGTGCTGTAACAGATTCCTCACTGCTCCTCTCCCTATTGCCTGGGATCCCTGAACTACCCACTGGGACCATAGACTCAGATCGAATCCGACGATCGAAGATGAGAGGTGAGTGCATCACTCGATGTCGGCTGGCAGGGTCTAAACTTTGGGTGGCGGACCTAGTCAGCCTGTGTGATTGTTCAATTTCGGCATCTCTGATCAAATTATTGATGCGCTCCTCTTCTTCTTTATTAGAGTACGCCATATTTTAAAACCAAACTCAAACAAAATAAACAATAAGCAAAAGACAGAGACTTTTCAAGTTTGTGGTGAGGGGCAAAGGCAATAAAAAAATGTATATGTATAAAAAGTAAATGGAAAAATAAATATGTAATGAAAAAGATATGAATGTATAAATAAAAACTAATAAATAAATATAAACAAAACCCGACACCAAAAAAATAAATATAATGAAAACAAATGTATAAATAAATAAATAAATAAATAAATAAATGTATAAACAAATAAATAAGTTGATAAGTATATATAAACAAAAACAATAAATAACTAAATAAATAACAAAAAGAGTATATAATAGTTAAGCAATAAATAAATAAATATATAACACTTAAAAATAAATAATAAATAAACAAGTCTAACAAATAAACCTAACACTAACACAAAGTCCTAACACTAACTATCTACTAAATCACACTAAAAAAATCTATCAAAATGTATATTGAATTTATTACCTACTCAATAACTAATGTCTAAAGTAGATTTTCGACTAACGAAAAAAACTTAAACTATAGATATCTAGGGACTTCTGTTTTTTTTCTATCTAAAATAGGGTTTTTACTAATTTAAAAACTCTTCTTAGATACCGGAACAAAAACATAAACCTGACACAAAACTATTCGAAAGAATTTGATTAATTTTGATAACTATTCTTTTTTTTCAATAAGCATTCGGGGTGCTTACCGTGGCTTTCTGTTTTCCAGGCGAGAATGCGTGAGCCTACTCACGACCATCTTTAAATACAAAGACGTCAGACGGACTTACGGACCCCTCTGACGTAAAGACAATAAAAGGAAAATTAAGAACACAAACGAAATACATTACAATGTTTCCCTCATCGTTCCCGCAATTCCAGACTGTCTCGAGGACCTAGCTGGAAGACATGAAACGATGAGGTAAACGAAAACAAATATATTGGAATGGAGCAACGATGTCCGACGTGGAGTCGGACACGGACACCACGACCAAGTAATGAAAACGCACTAAAGGAAATCGAAAATTGAAATAAAAAAATAGAAAAGTAAAATAAATAGGAAGGAGGGGAAAAGGATGCACAATACAAATCGTGAAGGCTGCCACTGCTACAGGACTCCGAAAGATCACGTCGCAATACACCTAGGTACGTCAGAGACCTTCCTGGTGCAGACTTATGTGTCTTTCAAAGGCCTGCAACAGCCACAGACAAACACTAACACACATGAACCGCAGTCACTGTGAATTTTCAAAGACTCGTCGCAATTTATCTAGGTCCGCCCGTGGCCTTCCTGATAAAGACTTACGAGTTTTAAAAATTCACAGTAAGTTTGGTTCTAACTTACACAACATAAAAATAACTGAAACAATGACAAAAATCTCAAGCTAAACTGCCTAAGACGTTGGGCGCCAATTTGTTGCGAGGCAAGAGGAGGGGAGCCTTGGGAAAATCTGACAAGTCAGATTTGGAAGAGGAAGGAAACTAGGAATGGGATACTAGGGAAGGAAACGGAAAGAATGCTAAGTTCCGGGGACGCGGCCTGCTTGCGATGCACGGCGTCAGCTCGTCGGACGGGGGGGATCTTGCCCCCGAAAACTTAGCCTCACCTGCAAACAAATACATATATCAGGCCTGAACACATAGGGAAAAAAGGACTAGCAACTGACGGACGGACTATCTTCACGTCAGAGGCACTGCTGGTGTTAGCGCAGTGAGGCCATTACCCACCCTACCATAGGAATCTTCGGCCATTTTTTTGATTCCCCCAAGATGGTAGATGGTCGGCTTCAGCTCAACACATCCTCACCTGTCAAAAACTTCGGCCACTTTGGGCACCCCTTGGAAAAAGTTCCTTATTCCATGTTGTTTCGCTGAGAAACAACAAGAAAACAAAAGAAGTTACACTTAAGCCAATTTTAATTCACACAAAAATTTTCACATATTAAATTCCTAACTGTCTAATAATTAAATTAAAGAGGTTTCGTTTTCCCAAAAAAAAATTAACGAATTTAAAAAAAATCTAAGCCTGGGGCACCCTGTTTGGTGCTTTCTCCAAGAGGATAGAAAAAAAAACAACAAAAATTACAAAAAAAACGCGTTCAAATACAACCCTACCTCAAGGAGCTCTCTGAAGTTGGTGTTAAGGGCATACAAAAATAAGATCTGACGAAAAGACAATTGGGAAACTTAGACCTGAACAAAAATATTAAATGGTAACAAATAAATAAAAAAATAACAAAAATAATAATTAGCAAGAAAAAAAAGTAAATAAATAGTAATAAATAAATGAATAAATAGCTTAATATATATCTTAATGCTAAAAGACAAACACAAACACATACAATTTTTTCTTCGTTTAATTTATTCAAGGTGGCAATTCAAAACA
The DNA here is from genome assembly GCA_943590905.1 of Sphaerophoria taeniata. Lineage (NCBI taxonomy): Eukaryota > Metazoa > Arthropoda > Insecta > Diptera > Syrphidae > Sphaerophoria > Sphaerophoria taeniata. The sequence continues at coordinate 6,698,342 of OX016540.1, forward strand.
AAACCTGATCACCGGGTAGTTGGTCCGTCTCTTGATCAGAGGGCGCCACTGGTTTCTCTGTCTTGGGGACACAGTGGCGATACTGGGCTATCTCTTCGTGATAGGCTGTGGTTTTTTTTTTCCAATAAGGTTTTGGTTTTCGGATAACCTCAAATTTCAGGAAATTATGGCTACCCCACACAAAAAAAATTTCTCGGCGGCCCAAATATGGGTCCGCCTGTAGCCGTCAACTGGACTTAGTATCCACTTTTTGTAGTTGTAGTTTTGTTGTTGTTCACTGTTCACTGTTTTTCTGTTTTGTTTTCCTTTTATTTATGTAATAGGTATGTTCAGCGACACTGTTCTGCACACTTTGGAACAGTTTGGAACAGAAAAGTACAGCTTTTTGGTGTTCATTGACACATTTGCTGTTCCAAACTGTTCTGCTTTGCTGTTCATTGAGTCTGTCTAGAACAGTTTGGAACAGTTTAGGACAGGATTTTCTGTTCCATCTTTTTAGGTAGAACACATTTTGTGTTCTAAACTGTTCCAAACTGTTCTGACATTTCTCATGAAGCTGTGCTGTACTGTGCTGTGCTGTGCTGTACTGTGCTGTCTTTTTTCTCGCTGAACAAAGCTAATGTATTACCCAGTTTATATGGTTTTCGTGTTCTTTTGTTCACTGTTTTGTTTAGTTTTCTTAACTTTTTTCGTTTTCTTGTTTTGTTTTTATATTTTGTAAAGTTTAAGAATTTTTTTAAAGGGACCACTGACCGCACTTCAATTTTGCCGACATCCTTCTTCAGTTTTTTATTTCTTCACCATGCCGACACCTGTCAGATCAGACACTCATCTCCATCCCCGATCACCGAAAGTGATCTCTGATCTTAAGGGCCCTAACCCATCTAGTTTTGAACAGACTAGTTTTGTTTTTTTAAACGTTCCGGGTTTAACGAAAAAAGGTGGAGGAGAAAAAAAACTAGCAGAAAAGGGTATTATGGCTATCTCAGATGTACATCAAAGCAACCAAAATATAAAAACACCATTCTTAAACATATATTACATAATTACACACAAACCAAAACATTTCACGCAACGCCACGACCAAACATACCTTAAGAAAACTACACTAACGATCACCACTAACTTCACCATCTCTAAAAATAATAACCCATGACAGCTAACGATACACAAAACACGATCAACAAACAATTGACAGCTCTACCTCCTCTGTGTATCTCTGTATGTGGGATAACAAGTACTATCAAGGTCGATATTTCCATTTTTGCTTTATCACTGCTAAATAAAAATGGACAACGCTGATTTAAATAGAAAAACGCAGCTTCATTGCCAGCTCGCAAGATGGCGCTTGAATGGATTGCTATCTTGTCTCTACTAGTGGAGAAGTTATGAAGTTAATATAAAACTGGCTGTCAAATTCAGGGAAGTTCTATTTTTTATTTTCAAAATAAATCAAATTTGTTTTATTTTTTTTCTTGTTTTCTCGGAATTTCTAGGGTGGAAACCGGCCTTCGTAACAACCTACCTACGTTTCACCCTCCAAATACCGCAAAAGTTATTTTTTTCATGTTTTTTCATGCACACATACTCTTGCAGCTCACTTGCTTTTTATTATGTAGGCAAATGTATCTTTATTACAAAAACACGCATACTCTTACAGCTAACCTGGCCCCTTAAGTTTCCCAGTGGCAAATTTCCCAATTTTCACCAAGGAATCACCATGCGATTCACCAAGGAATGGAAGCTTCACTCATGAATTTGAAGGTGAATCATTTGGTGAAATTTACACAGGGCTGTCATTGGAGTTCACCAAGTGAATTTCTTGGTGAATATGCATCAGTGAAATCATTGAATAAAAGTATTCTGTGTTTTCATTTGCTCTCTAACTTCAATGAAATGTTAAATGAAAGCTCATTGGTGAACTCATCTCTTCTTTGAAAGTTGAATTTTCCACTACTTTTTTCATGAATGAAAAATATTATGAAAATGCAGCTGTGATCTCACCAAATGTAAATATCGAAACAAATTTATTAAATTTTTTTTATTGAAATATTTCTGAAAAGAACACAATATTGTTTTAAATAATAATATATAAAAACAATTCAAGTCTTTGGCTGGATCTTCTTCTTTTTTCTCAATTTTTGAAGCTAAACGACTCCTTTTAGGTTGCTCCACATTCCAGATTCCAAAATACCTTTAAAAAATGTAGTTTAATTTCATTTCTAGGTAAATAAGTCGAAAATAAGTATTTATTTTTGAGTACCTGGTAAATTTTCGATTACACTCTTGTTTCCTTCTGTGCTGTTTATTGTTATTAATTCACTCTAAAAAATAACTAACACATTCTTCACATCAACTGTCTTTAACTAAGATTTCGATTGCACTGATTTAACAAAGAACAAAACATTTTTTTAACGATCGCAGACAAAAATAGACAGCGGAAAAAAACAAAACCGTTGCGTCGTCGTCACCGTTCGTCGCGTCGTCCTCGATCAATAGAAGTAGAAACTACATAATTTTTATATACACGGATTCTTGCAGGTCATTTCCATTTCCACCCTTAAAAGCTAGACAATATTTTTGTTTCTTTTTTGTTCATTTATTCTTCATCTTATGAATACAACACACAGCCACAGATTAGTTTAAAAGGGAGATGGGAAACTGAGCTGTCAAAATGACAATGCCTACAAGCTGCGGTCAACATTTACTGCAAGAGTATGCGTGTTTTTACCAATACAATCTCAGCAAAGTGTGACACCCCACATGGGGAGTAAATTACCCGGAAAATTTGAAAATTTGTAGTTTTAACGTACGAAAGGTGAGTAAAAGTGAGCAGAAGAGCAAACAAGTAAAATTGCATGAAAGCAGGAAATGGCATCAAATGTATCAAGCAGTAGGATTTCCGACATCAAAAATGAATAAAAAAGAAAATAAAAACAAATGTTCAGTCCAATTAAGAATGCTGAACATGTGAAAAGCTTTTGTTTGAAATCTTATTTTTTTTATATAAATACCTGGCTTTATCAGTAACGAAATGCAAGCAAATCGGGTTTCAATTTATACTTAATCCATGTTCTATGAAATCGGCAGTAAGACTTATAAAGGTATAAACGTGTTATTTGACCTCTACCTGATATAAAATTTAAAGAGTTAGTTTAACTATTTGTGTGTGTTTTTGCTTCAAACAAATCTTAATGGCCTTATAACCTTATTCATACGTGAAGGAAATAGATTTTTTTTTGATTAGTGATGGCAAACGGGGTTGCTTGCAGAAAACGTAAGGGGAAGGAAAAAATTAAAAATATTGAGTGTAGAAATTTGAGGCTTTTCCTTGTGTTCTTCTCTTCGGCCCGCATATCCAAAATATTTGTTTGTCGAACACAAGTAAACTGTTTATATCAACGGCTTTAATTCATTTTTCTTTTCTTCTTTTCTTTTTTTTCTGTTTCTGCGTCATCTTAAAGAAACTAAAAAAAAAATTAAGGAGCAAGCAAAATCTACAAAAAATCTAACACAATCGTTCTCACATGGGAACAGGGCCAATGTAAGGCACGAGTAGGTTTTCGGCCAAAAGTTTGGGAACTCATCCGCCATCATGGATTCTAGTATTTTCGTGGTGAGTTTAAGAAAAACGTGTTTGCCAATTTGAAAATTCAATCTAGCAATCTACGCTAAATTTGAAATTGCGAAAACAAACAAAAGAGAACTGTAAAAATATAAAAATCCCACCTCATCTCTTTGTTTTTGTATTTTTCATGTACAAGGAAGAAAATAAAATGAAAGAAAATGAAAATTGCGGGATCTAGGGAGTGAAACGTAAGTCAGTTTCCGATCTCCTTTTGTCTCTGCACACAGCGCTCAATGCCAATTGCGAACTCGTGAAGCTGTGCAGGACTTTTCCTTACTGAAATCACAACGTTTTGGCATGCGAAGAAACGAAAGCGTTAATAGAATAGAGAAAATGTACAGAGGAAAAAGGGCATTACTTTGTTCCTATGAAATAATTTCCTTATTTTTCCTCTTAAAAGTGTGGAATGAATTCCTTAATCTTTTCACCAAAATTTTTCATTGGGGATCAAATTTGCCACTGGGATTGTATTACACACATACTGTTTCAGCTAACCTGGACCCTCAGCTTGTAGGCAAATGTCACTTTGACAGCAAGGTTTCCAATCTTGGTATAAGTGATCACTGGGAAAATGCTTCACTTCTCTTTCATAAAACCACTTCCTGTACTTCTTTATTCAATATTCAAAGATTGTTCCACACCCACACACAAAGCTGGCAGTCCATGTATAAGTCAATGGGTGAGGTCGAGCGGAATGTTGGGAAAGTATTAGTGAAAAACTGAAAACACTAATAATTTTACAACCCTGACCTGCTTGCAGGTAAATTTCTTTTGACAGCTTGGTTTCCTATCTCCTTTTATCTCTGATCGAACTACTCCTCTCTTTAAAATACATCAGATTTGATAACGGGGAATACCAGGTTTAATTACTTATTTAATCTTTGGCCTTGATGCTTGTTCAAATTTCAAAAAATTCTATACCAGGATGTTTATACCAAAATGTTTCCTGTCTCATGTCGCCTGTTTCTCATTTCTCTTTCGATGCCGTGATCAAAAAGCTCGTCATCGCTGTCGTCAGGGTTATTTAGCAGTTTCAGCGCTAAACCTTTACTTAAATCTTCTTCTTCGCTGAACGAAGAATCAGACTCCATCAACTCTTCCACCAAACTCAAAAATTCATTATTTTCCGACATTTTTTGTTTTGAAAAGGATCTTTAATAAAAACACTACAATTCGAATCAAATCTTAGCATCAAATAAATATTGTCAAACGTTTTGACAGAATGAAAACAAACTGCAACAAATTACATCAACGCGTTTGTTTACTTTGTTGCAAGTTTCTCTCTTTCTGAGAGAATTTTACTCTCTTCACCTAATTTGACAGATTTCAAACAAACTGCTACAAAAAGTCGCCAAACAGACCTATTATTTCGATTATGTAACCTTATTTTAATAGAAACAATCTCAAAATCGGTTGTGTCTGAAGACTGAAAAAGAGAAACGTCCAAATTCTTGTTAACTGATATTAAGACACCACGCCCGGATGATTCGCTGACCTTTGTTGCACCATCAAAACGATGGTGATGGTGGCTTTGCTTTTTCATTTTTTGTTTTTATTTTTGTTTTGAGAACTGTTTTTTTTATTTTATCTTCCTTTTTTGAGAACTAATGGAAGAAGTGTTTTTCAGTGAAATTTTTGTGCAGATGTACAGTGACTATAATGTTTCTTAATGCGCTTGTGGATGGACAGAGAGACCAAGTTTAAGTGCTTGAGTACACTTCTCCACTTACTTTCATTTATGTTTTTGAGTAATTTGTGTTGAAGTGAATTTTACATTAACTGGAAACCCACCTTCGTTCTAGCCGATCGTGATATGTAGTACTTTGATTTGATTCTGCCATAGACCATACTCCTCTAAATGTTTCTTGTTAATCGATGACATTTTGCGCTTCAAGCCAGCCAAAGATATGTACTTAAGGAAAAATCGTAAATCTTTCAAATAAATTTCACAGTTCATCATTAATATTCTTAATTAGCTTAATAATTCCAAGTTTGTGCCAAAATCATGCACAAGCCAGAACCATAAATGACTTAAGTGATGAATAATAGTTTTACCAAAAAGCTAAAAGTGCAAACTGTTTCCAAAGTCACTGGGCTTGAGGATTACATTTAACAACAAACAAATGAATTAGTCATTTCAGCAGGTACAGCAGAAATTATTAACTGTGAAGAGTTTCCAAGCAGGTCACTAAAGTACTAAAATCCAAATGAATGTTCAAATTCAATTAGTTAGGTTTATCCTTTCAAAGGTTAGGGTTCCGAAAAAAAAACAATACAGAAATTTAATAGACTTAGTTTCCCTTCTTTTTGCATAATTCACTAATTCTAATTTCTTGTTTGAGAAAGTTCAATTCAATAGAAATTAATAGAATTCACACAATGGTTAAAGTCGGCCATATACCCTTAGACCACAGACAATAAATTTATTATCTGTGCTTAGACCTTTGTTTGGTGGCTTTGAGAGGGCTGCGGCAATGTAGTGATGATTTGTTTTTATTGATCTGAACAAGGCAGTTTTGGAAAATTACTGCAATCATCGGCACAGTGAGGTTATTCACTTGAAGTGGGGCACATTTGAAAGAAGTTTAGAAAGATGGTATACGTTTTCGGAACTGGAAAATTCACCCGCCAACACAGTGACAATCACAATTCTGTTCTGCCAACACAGTGACAATCATCATTCTCTTCTACCAACAGAGTAACGATCATCATTCTGTTCTGCGAACACAGATCGATAAACAGCTGCGGTTTATTGCTCTTGCTACTAACACAAACAAACAAAATATTTTGCCATTTTGCCAAACAACAGCTGCCGTTGCGCTCTTGCTACAAATACTTTTCTATTTGCCTAACAACAGTCGCCATTTTTCTGTTACTGCCAACACAGACTCAATAATAAATTTGTTGCTTCTAACAACAAGAATCGCACAATTTTTGTCGACACTAACACAGCCTTAAGAGACGCCGCCGCCTTTTTTCGGTTACTAAGATCAAAAAAGTTCTGGACGCCATCGAGAAAGCCGCTTGTAATTTCGAATTATTCTGTTTAGTAACGAAAAGAAAATTTTAAAACGCGTTAGTTTTCGAGACAATAATTGAACATGCAGGACGAGAATAATCTTGACCCTGTAGCTAGCCTAGTGGCCAGCATTAATACTTTGAAAGATGCCGTTGAAGTACTCCGTAAAGACACCGCCGAAAGCCAGCAGCAGATGAAAGAACTATCAAGCCAAGTTGCAGCTTTGCCCACTCAAAATAGGGATCTAATCAACTTAACCAATTCGTCAACTCCGGGAATCAGTGAATATTTTACGCCAGGTAGTAATAAAATCGTAGTTCAAGCAAATGACATCATGACCACAAAATTACACGATTTGCCCACCTTCTCGGGCAACGCCGAGGAATGGCCTTTGTTCTTCGCAAGTTTCAACGACACAACAGAGGCCTTTAAGTACGACGCTAGACAAAATTTAATGCGCCTCCAAAAAGCCTTGGTAGGTGCGGCCAGAGAAGCCGTAGTGTCGATGTTGATTTATTTAACAGAAGTCCCAAAAATAATGGATGAACTACAATTCACGTTTGGAAGACCTGAGCATATGCCCATATGTACAGATACCAGCTTGCCAAGATTAAAGCCATACCGCCAATCCCTGAACATAAAATTGAACAAATTCTTGCATTTTCAACGAAGGTAAGAAATGTCGTTTCCTTCCTGAAGGCATCAAAATGCGATCGATATCTTTCTGATCCAAATTTGCTTGACGAACTCATTGGGAAACTCCCTATAAGCAAACAGTACGATTGGATCAAAGAGAGTATAGATATAACACCATATGCATCGATAGAAGACTTTTCCGATTGGTTGAGTAAGCTAGCCAGAATAATTGGAAAAATGACACCACCAACCCAAAGTACCACGAGGACTGGCCCTGCTCAGGTCACACAACGAAGAGTCATGTACACCAAAGAATCAACGTCAAGAGATTACAAATGCTGCCACTGCAATGGAAATCACAAATTGTCCACCTGTGAACTGTTTAAAAAAGAACTCAGTGTTGACGATGGCTGGAGCAAGGTAAAAAGCCTTCAATTATGTTTTTCGTGTCTTCTCAAAGGTCACAATTCAATGATGTGTCGCAATAAGAAGGTTTGCGGTGTATCAGGATGCAAACGATATCATCATCCCAGTCTTCATGAAGAAAATAAGCCTCAACCGAACCCAGCCCCGAGCCCAATGTTGAATTGTCATAATCCGGATGACAATCATGGTCAACTCTTCAAAATGCTGCCTGTTACATTGTGGGGACCAATGGGGAAGATCGAAACCCTGGTGATGTTTGATGAAGGTTCCGCCATATCATTGATTGAAGAGGAAGTAGCTTTGAAGCTTGGACTCCGAGGACAGCATGAACCCTTAAAATTGCAGTGGTACGGACAAAAGGTCACCACAGAAAAATCGAGAAAGGTAAATCTTGAAATCGAAAGTCTTGAAGATGGTCAGCGGTTCAGTATAAAGAATGTTAGAACCATACAAAATCTCAACTTGCCAAGTCAGTCCTTCAACAAGTCTGACTATAGCCACCTGACGTTCGTTCCTCTTCAAGAATATTCCAAAGCCAGACCAGTCATGCTGCTTGGATTAGACTATGTCCATTTAAGTGCCTCGTCGCAAGTAGTCGAATCTGGACACACCAAGCCAATTGCCGCCAAAACCAAGCTTGGATGGATAGCATATGGACCAGCAGCGAAAGCGAATAATAATCCACTATTTCTACACATCAGAAGACAAAAAGACAATGAGCTGCATCAAGTCGTGATCGACTATATCTCGATGGAAAACTTTGGTACAAATGAATCATACAAGATCCCCGAGTCAAGAGACAACATTCAAGCCAGAAGAATAATGGAGAACACAACACAAAAGGTTGGTAAGCAATATGAAATCGGGTTGCTATGGAGGGAGTTTTTGCCTACACTCCCTGACAGTTTTTCCATGGCACTGAAACGTTTGACAAGCATAGAAAATAAAATGAACCGTGAATCTGAGTTTGCCAACAGGTATCGCCAAGAAATTAATAAATATATTGACAAGGGTTATGCCAGAGAACTTTCCATCGCCGAGATCAGCAATAGCGAACATCCAGTGTGGTACTTGCCACATTTTGCCGTGCGAAATCCACACATACCGGAAAAAGTAAGAATCGTGTTTGACGCCGCCGCCACTGCCAACGGTATTTCACTAAACTCGCTTTTGTTGAAGGGACCAGAACAGGCAAAACCTCTCCTTGGTATATTATTTAAATTTCGGCAAGATATAATCGGTGTCGCAGCCGACATCAGGGAAATGTTTTCCCAAGTCCGCATTATTCCAAAAGATCAACATGCACAACGCTTTCTTTGGAGAGATGGTGACCGAAACAGGCCAATAAAACATTTCAGCATGGTTTCGATGATATTCGGAGCCGTCTACTCACCTTGCTGCGCGGAATGGATCAAAAACATCAATGCAAGTCAATTTGAAGATAAGTACCCCGAAGCTGCAGCCGCCGTAAAGAATAATCACTACGTTGACGACTTTGTGAGCAGTTTCCCAACCGAAGAACAAGCGCAACGAATCTGTCAAGAAGTCACCACCATTGATGCCGAAGCAGGATTCAACCTACGAAATTTTGTTTCAAACTCGTCCACACTCGAAGCAACGATGAATGGCGAGACCGGTTCTGAAGGTGCGAAAATCAATATGGAACGCCAAGCTGCCACTGAGAAAATCCTTGGAATGTTTTGGGACACAACAACCGATTCCTTTAATTTTGAAACAAAATTCCATCGCATCCCACAAAAGGTACTGGAATGTATTAGACCTCCGTCCAAGAGGGAACTTCTTGGAATTGTGATGGCAGTATTCGACCCCTTTGGATTTCTTGCTGATTTTTTGATTTATTCAAAAATTTTGCTTCAAGAATGTTGGAAAACCAATACTGAGTGGGATGATCCTATACCAGACGAGCTTAACAGCAAGTGGGTTGCATGGTGGACCGAGTTCCAAAGGGTAAGACTCTTTCAAATACCACGATGCCATTCGCCACATCTTCGCCATGCCACCAACGTCGAGCTACATATTTTTGTTGATGCCAGCCAAATCGCCTTTGCCGCAGTGGGTTATTTTCGTATCGCCATGAACAACAAGATCGACCTGAGCTTCGTAGCAGGAAAAACAAGGACCGCTCCAAAGAGACTAGTATCTATTCCTAGATTGGAATTGCAAGCCGCCATACTTGGTCTACGTCTTAGCAAGGCCATTTCACAAAACCATGACATTCAACTGACCAAAACAACATTCTGGAGTGATTCTCGAAGAACACTTTATTGGATTTACTCACACGAAAGAAAATATAAACCCTTTGTTGGTCATCGAATCTCTGAGATAATAAGTAACACCGAACCAAATCAATGGCGCTGGGTCCCAACTTCCGAAAACTCAGCAGATACAGCTACTCGCCCATCTGTCCCGCCGCGATTCCACACCGAAAGTCGATGGATTAAAGGGCCTGAATTCTTGAAATGCGATGAACAACATTGGCCAGAATTTCAACTTGACAAACCAAAAACATTACTCGAAGAAGAAATCCACCCGAAGATCTTTCTCTATTGCCAGGCAAGTAGACCTTTGATACCATTTGACAATTTTTCTTGTTATTTTAAGATGAAGCGAGTATGTGCATGGGTTGTGCGATTCTCAAAAATGTTGAAAACCAAGACTTACCGTTCCCAAGGCCCACTGACAGCTGATGAACTGACGGCAGCAGAACATTTTATTGCCCGTACCATCCAGAGAGAGTCATATCCGGATGAAATCAGCGCACTGGAAGGGGGAAACAAAATCCCGAAGAGCAGCTCCATCCACGCACTTACACCAGAGTTGGACAAAGAAGGCTTGCTGAGAATCCGAGGCCGACTAGATGAAGCGCTGTATTTGCCGCATAGCGCACGACGACCCATAATTCTCCCTCAAACACACGCAGCGACAAGCCTCATACCCGAGAGTTTTCATAAGAGATATCACCATCAGAATGAAGCTGTCATCATTAATCAAACGCGACAAAGGTTTTGGATACCACGAATAAAATCAGTATTCAAAAATGTGAAAAAGAAATGCATGATGTGTAAACTTGAAACAGCTATGCCAAAACCACCATTGATGGGCCAATTACCAATCGACCGATTGACCCCCTATGTGCGCCCATTCACGTACACTGGCGTCGATCTGTTTGGACCTTTGAACGTATCTATAGGACGCCGACGAGAGAAGAGGTGGGTTGTAATATTCACATGCCTTACAATCCGCGCTGCACATCTGGAAATAGCCGAAAATTTGTCCACTGATGCTTTCATATTGTGTCTCAGAAATTTTGTCAATCGAAGAGGAACCCCAGTATCAATCCGCTGCGACAATGGAACAAATTTCATTGGTGCCTAAAAAGAGCTAAAAAAAGGAGAATCTCTGTTGGATACAGACAAAATAACAAACGAGTCTTCAAAGCACAACATTAAATGGATTTTTAACTGCCCTGCAAACCCCAGTTCAGGTGGTTGTTGGGAGAGACTGATCAGGATTGTGAAGCGATTGTTAAATAAAACGCTCAAAGATTAATCACCGAGAATTGAAACACTGCGATCAACCCTTTTAGAGGCCGAAAACATTATCAACTCTCGACCGCTGACCGAGATACCATTGACAAGTGACCAGGATGAACCGTTAACCCCCAACCATTTCCTGATGGGATGCGTCAACTCCACCCAGACCCCACACCCAGTTGATATAAAAATCTGTCTGCAGAAACAGTGGCGAATTGCACAAAATTTGAAGGATCGTTTATGGAAACGATGGGTTGTGGAATATTTACCGCAACTCCTACGCCGTTCCAAATGGCGGGATGAACCCACACCGCTAAAGGTAAATGACTTCGTCATAATATGTGATGCCGCACAACCTCGTAGTCAATGGCAAAAAGGACGTGTCACGAAAGTCTTTCCAGCAAAGGATGGCCACATAAGAATCGCCGAGGTGAGGACGTCGAACTCCCTTCTCAAATGCCCTGCTAATAAACTAGCCGTTTTGTCTATAAATGGTGATGGTGAATCCTAGAGGATCCACGGGGGGTGGAATGTAGAGAATATATACACAATCAAGTCAATCGAACATAAAGAACAAATACACAAACACCAAGTCAGTCACAGATCACAGTCAGTCATCACGAGAAAGCCATAGAGCACGGACGTTGAAGCAAAACAATAATTAAACAACCTAATCAAATCAATTTTAAACCTTTTTCAACCTACATTATATTCAGTAAAGTTTCTAATATTAAATTGTTTATGGTTTCGTTTAATTTTGAACATTTTTTGCCAAAGAAATACAATCAGTGCTGTGTTAATATGGTTCGTGCAAGCAAGCTGGGCAATAGTGTTTTCGCAGCTTCATGGAGTAAACTTACAAAACAACTTCAAGCCGTGGAGGATGATCAGTTGTTGAAGCAGTACGAAGAAGAGCTGGTCAATGCAGGAGTAAAGCCAATGTTTACGTTCACCGGACATCAGCAAGAAGGATTTGCAATAGATTGGAGTCAAGTGGCCCAGGGAGTCTTAGCCACCGGGGTTGCAAGTAAGTACTTACGAAAATTGTGCATACAACTTTTCTTATTGTTTATTAAATTCAAGGTGAGACATACACATCTCGTCACCACTAGAAGGTGGTTCATGGAAGCTTGACTAGCGTCCACTGACTGGTCGGTCATGTTGAGTCCGTTGAAGACTTGCAATGGAGTCTAAATCAAAAGAGTGTACTGGCATCGTGTTCTGTTGACAAGACCATTCGTATTTGGGATTGTCGAGCTGCTCCACAAAAAGCTTGTATGCTTAGGCCGTGTGCGAATTGGATGAATTGTGGTTAAAAAATAAAAATGGATGAATTTTTAACCACTACTGTCATATTTTTACCTGCTCAGCAGCTAGTCAAATAATGCGAAGTGTCAAAATTTAACCAAACGTCAAGTTTTAACCCATTTTTAACTGAATTCGCACACGGCCTTACTTGCGAGAACGCCCACGAGAGTGATTATGTAAATGTTACTTCCTGGAATCGCCACAATTGTTGTTCATTCATCAGGGAAAAAAAGAAATCAAGGAACTTTTATTTTACCGACGGCGCATAGTGGATTCAATATATTAAGAACGATGTGTTATAAGTTAATCTATGTATTTTTATTGTACAAATAAAAATCAGGTATTTTAACACATTTTGATTTGCTTTTTTTTGTGTCATCAGTGTAAGTGTTAGGACAAGTCGGAATGTTTGCTGCTATCATCATAGTTGTCTTCTTCTTCTGCCTCAAAATTGTATTTCTCATCCGTCGCATGTTGATCAACAATTAACGAATCCGAACCAAGACGGACAATTATGAAACACAAATATATACCAAATATTACGAATTAATTTTGTCTGTTTTCTATTTTGTTGACAGCAATGTTCGAAGACTGAATTAACAAACAGTTGCAATGGTATTTTTGATCGTAATGAAATGAGAAATTATCGATAAAAATTAAAAGACTGTGTGTGAAATTGAGAGTTTCTAACATTTTCATAAAAGAAAATTTAATTTGATAATAATGCATTTGAATTTAATATTAATTTAATTTAACATAGAAAGAACCATTTTTGAGGGTAATTTTGTTTTATCTTGAGGGAAATTTAATCAAAGTAGTGTCAAAAAAAGTCCCATTTAACCCATTTTAACCCAATTCGCACAGCAAAAATTTTAATATGATCCCTTTTTAACCAAACGTCAAAATTTAATCGTGGAAGGAATTTTAACCCATTTTTTAACTGAATTCGCACACAGCCTATATAGATTATAGAAATACCAACAAGTTAAGCCCGGTATGACGAGGCCTATCCTGTTCTTGGCACCAGTATTTTTTGCATTTTTTTGCATTATTAATAATTTGCGCTTATCACGGATTTTAATTTTAACTAGCACATCTTATTGGAAATTCAATGTGCTTTCAGGAAAAAAATGGTATGACAGCTTCCATCCTGGCACCAATGTCTGTCATACCTATTTTAAAAACATATGAGCGACAAAATTTTAAAATAGGTATGACAGACATTGGTGCCAGGATGGCAGTTGTCATACCATTTTTTCCTGAAAGCACATTGAATTTCCAATAATATGCGCTAGTTAAAATTAAAATCCGCGATAAGTGCAAATTATCAATAATTATTAATCACTAGTTTACAACATTTTTGCCCCAAGGATGATACACATCATTTCTAGTTAATTTTATGATGCTGAAACTAAATCCGGACACAGAATTGTTCTAGCACGTCACGTTTTCGAGATATGCTTATCTCAATGTGCTCGAAACACGGTTTTTGGCGATGTTTGAAGTAATTTTTTGAGGACAGAAAATTTTTACAAACAATTGTAACTACAGCATTCTTTAGAACTACTCTTTATCTTTCAAAACCATTCAGAGATGGCAGAGTAGTTTACGTCAGGTCATTTTCTACGTTTACTACGCGTAGTAAATCGAATAAACTACACGTCTCATTTGTTTCATTTACTACCTACATTTGTTACGTTTACTACCTACATACTTCGTCGAACAAAACAAATGCAACAATTTTAAGAATCATCATAGCAATCCATGACCATTTCGATTTGAATTTGAATTTCGTCTTGGTTTGCTACTTTTAACTACATTAACTACATTTAACTACATTTGACTACGTTTACTACCTCATTCGTGTAGCATGTTATATTTTGCAATTTTGTACTAGCCAACTGCGTTATGAAAATAAAATGGTATACCTTGAGAAAAAAATAATCATAACGAAACAAACTAAAATGGGTTTGAAAGATAAAGAGTAGTTCTAAAGAATGCTGTAGTTACAATTGTTTGTAAAAATTTTCTGTCCTCAAAAAATTACTTCAAACATCGCCAAAAACCGTGTTTCGAGCACATTGAGATAAGCATATCTCGAAAACGTGACGTGCTAGAACAATTCTGTGTCCGGATTTAGTTTCAGCATCATAAAATTTACTAGAAATGATGTGTCTCATCCTTGGGGCGATCAGAAAATCAAATTTTGTAAACTAGTGTAATGCAAAAAAATTGCAAAAAATACTGGTGCCAGGATAGGCCTCGTCATACCGGGCTTAACTTGTTGGTATTTCTATAAACTATATTTTAATACAAAAAATTTTGATATCAGTGTAAGTGCACTTTCAGGATTGAGGGCTCCCGGTGTATATTATCTATGATATGATCGTAGACTTAGATCGCTGCGTAACCAAAGGAATAAGTTATGGAAAATTTTCTCACGCTTTCAATGCCCAACTGACTACTCTAAGTATCTTGGTGCATATCTTCATTTCAATGAGCTGTACAATTCTCTCTACCAAGAATAGTTAATCAAAACTCAATCTAACCATACTTACAATCCTAAATCCTTCTTTCAGTGCGTTAATCATAAAAGAAAGTCAGATGGGTATCCATCCTGCTTGTCCTTCAATGATAAGACTTCCAATGATAATTTAACCATAGCCAACTACTTTGCAACATATTTAAAAGAATCATTCTCTAAAGACTCGTTTAAGCCAGATTGCAAGTATTTTGAGTATTTACTGATTTTTTCGCTGGGTCCATTCTTACCCGATTGCATAGCTCCATCGGTCATTGAAAACAAATTTTCACAAATTAATGATCAGTTCACTCCTGGGGGGTCGAAGAGTGAGGTGAAAAACTATCGGCCAATTGCTATTTTATCTCATATCCCTAAAATTTTTGAAATCATTTTATACGAACTCCTCAGTTTCCGTTGCAGGTCCTTAATAAGCCCCGTTCAGCAAGGTTAAAAAAAAAAAAAAAACAGATCCACCACCACAAAGTTGATATATGGTCTCCACGGACTTCAGTAAAGCGTTTGACAAAATTTCTCATAATCTTATAGTCTTTAAACTCTCCTCTTTAGGTTTTGAACCCCTTTTCCTGAAATGGATTATGTACTTCTTACCTTGAGAAGCGTGAATATTATGCCCGGTTTAGATCCGCTCTTTCCAATCCTATTCTAGCCACTTCTGGTGTACCCCAAGGTAGTCATTTAGGCCCTGTCCTCTTTATCCTTACAATTAACGACATTGAAATGGTCATTAAATATTGTCAAATATCTGTTTACGCTGACGATATGAAATTATTCATTGCACAACATGAAGATAAAGATCTTGACAATTTCTCAACCTGGTGTACCAAAAATTGCTTAGAACGCAACATTAGCAAATGTCAGACAATGACCATTCACGTAAACGCATTAAAACAATTCCCCGTAACCTGAGAAACCCTCGACTCTTCTTTTTACCAACACACAACACCTTCTACGGCCTCAACGAACCGCTAACACGCATGCTTCGTTCGGTCAATTTTAATATCAGCACCCATAACCTCAGCTAACCAGTGGCTAAGCGGTTAGGTGCGTTCGCTTCATCTTTCACTGCTACTGCCTGTTGCGAAGAACTGACAAAACTTTCAAGAGTATCAATCTGTCATGAAAAAGTGCTTCTCAACTTTGACGCTCGGAATTGGCGTTAAATTGTAGGTCCCCTCAATTCTTCACACGCAACCAGAGAATCGTTGATGAGAGTAAGACACTTAGGCCTTGGCTCTAGAGAGCTGTCGCGCCACTCTATTTATTTTTTTCTACCCATAACCTCAAACACCTTTTAACCCATCCCCACTCATAGTTATAACTTATAAAATAAGATTTTAAGTTAGTTCTTTAGATACACTCGTAGTTTGAATTAAGCGGAATAAATGGGGGTTTTGCCCACACTAGAATTGATTTAATTTAATTAATTTATTAATTTATTTTTTGTTTTAATTAACTTATGTATATATGAATATTATAAGAACTTTTTTATGTATTTAGTAGTTTTTTAAGCACTAATTGCACTAAGCGTACAAAAATAAACCACTAAAACTTCAAACACTAAAACGTTGGAGGCAGGCTTAGGCAGTAGGTACTAAGCTTCAGAGCTGTCAACGAGCGCCTTACGACAATCCGCATAAAGGCTAAATTCGGCAACATAAGCCAAATATGCGTTCACACTTCACGCCCCCACAGAAGAGAAAGATGACGACACCAAAGACAAGTTCTACGAGCTCCTCAACAAGACATACGAGCAATGCCATAGCGTCGAAGTTAAAATCGTCTTAGCAAATTTTAACGCCAAACTAGGAAGAGAGGATATCTTTGATGGAACAGTCGGAAAACACAGCCTTTACGAAAAAACCTCCGGTAACGGATTCAGGCTTATCTATTTGCAGCGGGACGAAACATGGTAGTAGCAAGTACGCGTTTCCCACATCTCAATAGAGTAGTAAAGCACTCTCGCGAACAACTAATGTGACGCTCTATAAGACCCTCAACATCACCGTCCTGCTATATGGTGCAGAAGCATGGACCCTGTCAAATATATTGAGAACACTCTAGGCCGTTTCGAGAGAAAAGTTCTACAGAAGAACTATGTTCCTGTATGCATAAACGGTGAATGGAGGAGAAGATTTAACCGAGAACTGTATGGGTTGTACAGCGACACTGACGTTGCTAAAAGAGTTAAGGTCCAAAGACTCAGAGGATGGACACCAATACTCCGGCCGGTAAAGTCTTCGAATCCACCCCAGAGCGACGACGCAGTAGAGGAAGACCAAGACTCAGGTGGCACGCGCAAGTTGAAGATGACCTCAACCAACTTGGCGTGAGTAAATGGATACAGGTAGCTTGTGATCGAGCTGGCTGGAGAGGTTTGTTGGTTGAGGTCCAAGTCCACCCTGGACTGTAGCGTCACCTTAAGTAAGCAAGTAGATTAATTATACATCGATTGACCAATGTTTGTCTTAAAATTTCTAAGACACTGATAAAATGAAAGAATATTTTGTGGAGCAACTTGCAACTTGTCAATGACACTGGCCTGCACAACTTTGAGAAAATAACAGAATTAGCAATCACGTTTTTGAAAATTTATGAAAAAAGACGCAGTTTTCGTATTTTCGGAGAAAAGCGTTAACAAATAGAGAAAATTGAACGAAGAATTGTTTTGCTTCGTTCTCCATGATTCTCATCGTTTCGAGTATCCACATTTCTAAGAATCTAGAAAGCGAAGGAATTAAACTTCGCTTTCTTTGATTCCAATGGACTTGAGTGATCTAAGGCATGGCCTGGCCGTATTTAATAAAAATTGGTAGTTTTTCAATTAATATGCAGGTACAATGTAGAATCACAAACTGTACTGGCGACTGAAGACCATTCACATTAGCCCAGTTCCACCTAACAACATCTCACTCAGATCTCAATGTCACTTTGACTGAGGAAAAATCATTTGGTGGAACATAATTCTCAGTTCTCATTGAGATAAAATGGTTACCTTACAAATTGTTGATGTACATATGTCAGTGAAGTCAAAATAGTTGAGTGAGAAATCGAATCCAAAATATTTTCATCTCAGAAATCTCAGAAGAAATCTCAATTCTCAGCTGAGATTTTTTGTTCCACTTAAAAAATCTCTGAGATCTCAGTGAGATGTTGTTAGGTGGAACTGGGCTAATGTGAATGGTCTTCAGTCGCCAGTACTCCTCTATTTATAAGAGGATGAGACATTCGCATTAAAGAGCTGAACAGAATGCAGTCGCCAGTCACCCGGCGACTAATCTGACAGCTGTCATAAAATTCGCCTTCCACATATGAAAGAATAACAACAATTTGTGGGGTAACCGAAGCATTTTTAAATGAGGAGTGAGGTCTGAGATTTTGCCTCAGTCAAACTGAAGTTGAGATCTCAGAGAAATGTCGTAAGGTGGAACTGGCCTATTGTATATAAGTCTGCATTTCTGCAGCATCCCACTTCTCACTGGCTCAAACTGGGATAAGTGGCATTCAAAATAATTTTAAAATATGCAGTAGTGCATTATGGCCCTGAAAAATGGCCCGATTTCAAAAATAAAATCGGCAACGCTGGACAAAACGTTATCAAACATTTTTTTCTTAATTTTTTTATTCATTCTATAATATTTCATAATAATTCGGTTCTTCTAATTCCATGAAAACTTGAAAAAAAAACAAATGTCAAACTCGCCGCGTGACTAAGTTGAAAATGTTCAACTTTTGGGGCGACGAACGACGCATTGTGTTACAAATGGGCGACTGACAGCCATACAAATTTCACATTTTTGACAGCTGTGTGATTAGTCGCCGAGCAACTGGCGACTGCACTCTGTTCAGCAGTTATAACAAGATTGGAAACCTCCCTACGTTTTACCATCCAAATACCTCAAAAGTTATTTTTTTCATACACACATACTCTTGCAGCTAACTTGCCCTTTATTATGTAGGCATTTGTATCATTAGCTGCGTTTTATTATCATAATGATCTGATCCGGATCAGATCAGGAAAATAAAACAACTCGGATCATCAATTTACTTATTACGTCACGTTTGGCAATTGTTTGAAATTTATTCATTCTGTCAATTACATCGGAGTTGCCCTACGATCATTTTGTTGAACGATTATTCTGTTGTTTTTTAAGTGAAAAAAGCTTTTGCTATGTAATTGAAAAATATCTCATTCCCGGATAATAAATGTGTGAAAGTGGCAGTACAGTTTTTATTGAAAATATACGCCAACATTTCAACTTGTGTGCGGAAGAAGAACTAATTTTTGGATCACAAAAATTGATCCAAGTAAAAAGTAGGATTTCGTTTTTTTGTTGTTTCATATATAAATCAATGATCTGATCTGAATCATTGTGATAATAAAACACAGCTATTATAACAATAATGTGGCTTTTCTTACAACCCAAGAATGGATCCGTGACGTAAAAGTGGCAATTTTTCCCCTTAAACGCATTTCTTTCACAGAGAAATTGATTTTTTTCCTCGAAGGATTGATTTCTCTCAAATCTCTTTTTGGAGACGGATATACACATACTTGTACACAGATTTTACACGTCTTATACGAGTTTGACATTTCTGAGAGTTTTCTATTGTTGTTATTTTCATGTTGTTATTATCATGTGCACAACAGCTGACCAGACAACACAGACATTCAAAAAAGGGATTGATTCGTTTTTACACATTACTTACACGCCAAAAAACATTGGTGCAAAATTATAGTCCGCTAATGAACAAGTTTAGTGTGAAACTAGCTTAAAATGACGTTTGAGTCATGACTGAAACGTCATTTTAAGCTAGTTTCATACTAAAGTTGTTCATTAGCGGACTATAATTTTGCGCCATTGAATTTTAGTAGCAATTCTCTTGGTTGGAAGAAAAACAGCATAACACGCATACTCTTGCAGCTTACCTGCTCTTTTGAGTTTGTATTACACCTACACGCATACTCTTACAGCTAACCTGCTTCTTAGTTCGTAGGCAAATATCATTTTGACTGATCAGTGCACCATGCATCCTAAAAAAGAATTGAAATTGAAAAAAAAAATTAAGCACAATCAATATAATCTTGATTCAATCAAATATTGATTAGCGCCCCTGAGATTAACCATTCAACTGCAGACCAGCCCTGTTGTAATGCATTTGTGTTTGTGAAACTCGCACTAAGTACTTTGTAAAATGCTTCACTTCACTTTCGTTAGACACTGATCTCTATAATACACTGGATAGTGGATTCCATACAAATTATAACACTTTTCTTGACTCCTATTGATTTTGACATGGTACTCTTACACTTGTGCATCTCTTTCTATATAAACCGAAAAAGTGAGACAGAGTGAAGTGATGTTCAACAAAAAAAGTGACTGATCTCCTTTGTCTATATCTCTGATCTATATTATCTCTATCTCTATTATAGATATCAGTGTTGGGGAAGTGTTATATTTTGGTATAACTGTTATACCTGGATGGTACCTTTACACTTATAACAGTCTTCTATGGGAGTCAAACTTTTTGCTCCTATCCACTATCCAGTTATAATAGAGATCAGTGTCGTTAGACCACTTCCTGTACTTCTTTATTCAAAGATTGTTCCACATCCACACACAAAGCTGGCAGTCCATGTATAATAAGTCAATGGGTGAGTTCCAGCGGAATGTTGGGAAAGTATTAGTGAAAACACCAATAATTTTACAACCCTGACCTGCTCGCAGGTAAATTTCTTTTGACAGCTTGGTTTCCTATCTCCTTTTATCTCTGATCGAACTACTCCTCTCTTTAAAATTTATCAGATTTGATAACGGGGAATACCAGGTTTAATTACTTATTTAATCTTTGGCTTTGATGCTTGTTCAAAAATTCTATACCAGCATCAGGAAAAGAGTGTTCATTGTTTATTTGTTTTACTCCCTTCCCTTGTGCTTGTGCTTGCAGTTTATTTTATTTGGAAACATCGAATCGAGAAAATCAAAAAAAATATTGAAAAAGTGCAGTGCATACACAAAACAGATTTTTGTTAAGAATTGAAAGTTAAACGTTCGAGTAATATTTATGTAAGTTCCATACATTTCTGGCCATTGCTTATTTCTTCTCATTTAGTTGTTTTTTGTTGTTGTTTAGAATGGAATCAGTAGAAATGTCGACGAAATATATTTCCCACAGATTAGTTTAAAAGGGAGATGGGAAACTGAGCTGTCAAAATGACAATGCCTACAAGCTGCGGTCAACATTTACTGCAAGAGTATGCGTGTTTTTACCAATACAATCTCAGCAAAGTGTGACACACCACATGGGGAGTAAATTACCCGGAAAATTTGAAAATTTGTAGTTTTAACGTACGAAAGGTGAGTAAAAGTGAGCAGAAGAGGGATATGTTCAAAAAGATAGCAAACAAGTAAAATTGCATAAAAGCAGGAAATGGCATCAAATGTATCAAGCAGTAGGATTTCCGACATCAAAAATGAATAAAAAAGAAAATAAAAACAAATGTTCAGTCTAATTAAGAATGCTGAACATGTGAAAAGCTTTTGTTTGAAATCTTATTTTTTTATATAAATACCTGGCTTTATCAGTAACGAAATGCAAGCAAATCGGGTTTCAATTTATACTTAATCCATGTTCTATGAAATCGGCAGTAAGACTTATAAAGGTATAAACGTGTTATTTGACCTCTACCTGATATAAAATTTAAAGAGTTAGTTTAACTATTTGTGTGTGTTTTTGCTTCAAACAAATCTTAATGGCCTTATACCCTTATTCACACGTGAAGGAAATCGAAATTTTTTTTTGATTAGTGATGGCAAACGGGGTTGCTTGCAGAAAACGTAAGGGGAAGGAAAAAATTAAAAATATTGAGTGTAGAAATTTGAGGCTTTTCCTTGTGTTCTTCTCTTCGGCCCGCATATCCAAAATATTAGTTTGTCGAACACAAGTAAACTGTTTATATCAACGGCTTTAATTCATTTTTCTTTTCTCTTTTTTTCTGTTTCTGCGTTATCTTAAAGAAACTAAAAAAAAATTAAGGAGTAAGCAAAATCTACAAAAAATCTAACAATCGTTCTTCACATGGGAATAGGGCCAGTGTTGCCGCAAGCTGAAATAAAAAGTAGCTAGGCACAACTATAAAAGTCGCTAGATTGGCTTAAATTTTGGAGAAAAAAAGTCGCTAGATGTCGCTAGAAAATTTTGCAAAATAATAAACAAAAAATCTTTTCTTTGACATTTTTTTCCTGAAAAATAACAACAAAATAAATAAATTCAGTCTCTTATCTCCTTATCAGCCATTAGAGATTTTCAGGAATAAAACAAAAATGAGAAAATAATTACATTTCCTCAGAAATACTTTACAGTTAGTTAAAAAAAAACAAATTCAGTCTCTCGTTTTTAGTTTAAAAAAAAATAAGAAAAATACATAAAATAAATAGTTGTGAAAAGAAAATCGTACTCGTTAGTTGGTTAATTCAAAAATTAACAAAATTCAATAAATCTACATAAATAAAATCGATGTGTTCACCTTCATTTCCCTCAATGGCATTTTTAAAAATATTTTGCGTTAGCAAAATTTCGGCTAATTCGTTGGTGTTACAATTTTTATTTAGTAATTTATGCTGATTCTGGATGAACATTATAGAATTAAAAGTTTTTGTTGACATCATGCTGAATATGCGCTCTACTGGACAAAATATGTTTTTTTTTGTTTTTCAAAAAGTCGCTAGAAAAAGTAGCTAGAATTATCTAGCTACAAAAAATTATTTTTTATCGCTGAACTTTTGAAAATTCCGCTAGATATAGCGACAATGTCGCTAAAACGGCAACCGTGAATAGGCCCAATGTAAGGCACGAGTAGGTTTAAGGCCAAAAGTTTCGGAACTCATCCCCAATCATGGATTCTAGTATTTTCGTGGTGAGTTTAAGAAAAACGTGTTTGCCAATTTGAAAATTCAATCTAGCAATCTACGCTAAATTTGAAATTGCGAAAACAAACAAAAGAGAACTGTAAAAATATAAAAATCCCACCTCATCTCTTTGTTTTTGTATTTTTCATGTACAAGGAAGAAAATAAAATGAAAGAAAATGAAAATTGCGGGATCTAGGGAGTGAAACGTAAGTCAGTTTCCGATCTCCTTTTGTCTCTGATATTTCCCCCATCACTGAAACTAAGACAATCTGCCTATCCGATAACATTGCTAGAGTTATATTCGAACAAATCTCGATCTTCTACCGAGAAAATGAACTCTTTGACACCGTTATCATGGCTGGGAACAAAGGCGATAAGGACCAAGTAGGAATTTCGGCGCACCGTATGGTCCTTAGTGCATTGAGTCAATATTTCCGTGAAGCATACCGAGATGCTCAGACGGTCTTGACGAAAAACGTTTTGGAGTTTCCACAAATCGATCCTCAAATACTGAAATCGATAGTCGATTTTATGTATTCAGGAACAATTGAATTGGATGTCGATACCGTCGAAGGAATCTTGTCTGCTGCGATTTTCCTTAAGATCAACATACTAATTGAATGTTGCTGTGAGTTCATTGAAAGCAACATTAATCCTAACAACTGTATATTGTTTTTTCGAGTATCGCGTCCATGGACAGAGGAGCTAAGCTTGAGCGGCTTAAAAGAAAAGTGTATGGAGTTCATTTATTTGAATTTTGATGAATTTCCGAAGGAAGACGCATTTCTAATGCTGACCGAAAGGGAAATCAAAGACTTGCTTTCTTACGAGAGTCGGCACAGTGATATTGAAGAAGCAGTGTTCATGTCTACTCTTGCATGGATTAATCATGATAACCAAAATCGGGAACACTTGATTGTGGAACTTTTAAAAATGATTCACTATCAGTTCCTGTCCTTGACGTTCATAACGGACAACATGTCAGTTTTCAAAAGTGTTGAAAGCTTTGAATTGTTTTCGAAATGGTTGAAATATCATGTATCGCCAGTAACTCGAACAACCGATCAGAAACATCTTAAGGTCTCAACGAAAAACCAATTGCAATGTCCAGAATTCGATCCTCAACCTTTAAATTTGTTAAATGAATTCATGAGTTCTGGTGCAATTGAGTTGAACATCGAGAACGTTGAAGGAATCTTACGTGCTGTAGTTCGTCGAAAAATTAAACAGCTGATTGAAGTTTGCTGTGAATTCGTTCAAGAAAACATTAATACGAGCAAATACATGTCCTGGTTTCGACTGTCGACAGAGCTTAGTCTATCGCAAGTTAAAGAAAAGACCATGCATGTCATTTACACGAACTTCGAGCAAATGTGGAAAGATGAAGAATTTGTAATGTTGACTGAGAAGGAAATTAAGAGTTTGCTGTCTTACGAAAATCCATATACTGACTTTGAGGAAGAAGTTTTCCAGGCTGTTGTTGCGTGGCTCAATTTCGATAAAGCAAGTCGAGAACATTTGACTGGGGATCTGTTGAAAATGATTCGTTATCAATACCTCTCTACCGAATTCAAAGTTGTTAACAATTTACTCATCACCGATTGGCGCAAATATACATCATCGGAAACAACCGATCAAAAAGAAATGTTTTTCAAGACAAGGTTTGGAGGTTTATTATTTGTCGATATCGAAGCACCAAGTATGATAGCAATTCATATGTATGACCAGGGACGACTGGCAACCATTCGAATTGGGTAGACAACAAAAAAAAATCAGTTATATTATCTTGTTCCTAGTCGTGGAACAAATAGATAGTGACTGAAAACGTGAAGCCGTTTTCATTTCAACTATCGTTATAGATCTTAAAGCATAATCTAAAACCTGGTTTTACTTTAAGTCTCAACTGGAGTTCTTGAGATGAAAAGGAAAAAAAACGTTTCCTAAAAATAATTTATAAAACGGATCGATGGCAAAAAGCCTTTATTTATTTTATCGCCAAATGTACCTGAACAAGCCATAGTCAGACCAATAAAATTTCTTACCTTATTTATTATGCAGGTTTCGGCAATATGAAAATTATAACTAAACTAACCATTACTGAATAACAAAATCACGACAAATACCTAGCAATTTTAGACATTTTCAACATGGTCTTTCTTCCGTATCCGTACACAAAAATATAAAAAAAAGTCAATCGAACAGAAAGAAAATATGTCTTCGGCTTTTTTCGTTTCCTTCCCGAACGCACTGGGATGAAACGAACGAAAAGAAACAAAAAATTAGACATTTTCAATTATGTCTATTTTTCCCATACAAACACCGATCGAGTGCTTGTTCTTCTTTTCCCATTCCCACACAAAATTCAATGGAGAACGAAGACATATTTTTAAATGTCTTCGTTTTTTTCCCGAACTCGCGTCGTTTTATTTCGTGTTTGGTATTTGGAAATCGGAACAGTATCATTATGAAGTATGAAACTATGAAGTATCACCCCTAATAATAAACGAAAATCAAACCTGAATTATTTTTAATCAGTGACTTAAGTGCAAAATCTTATCAATAAAACAAAAATTGAGTTAATTGACGTTACTTAACTTGTCAATTAACTAATACACCAAAGTAGGTGGATTAACGAGTTAATTGAAGTTCTAAACGTCACACGCTTAAATGCAATTCAATGAGACAGTGTGTGTGTAAAAGTTGAGATTAGATGAGAAAGTATATGTGCAAACCAATTTATAATCTATGGTCACTACAGGGTTCTTGTTAATTGTAGTAGATTTTGGTACTAATTTTTATCTAAACGTCAATTAGCTATCGCAGGGTGCTTATATTTTTATTATTAGGAAATGTTAATTCATGCATTATCTTTTAATCAATGTTTTTGTTAATTGGTGAATTAGAAGACATATCTGCAGTTTTTATTAATAGGGCTGTAATAATTTTACAACCCTGACCTGCTCGCAGGTAAATTTCTTTTGACAGCTTGGTTTCCTATCTCCTTTT
Source organism: Sphaerophoria taeniata (assembly GCA_943590905.1). Classification (NCBI taxonomy): domain Eukaryota; kingdom Metazoa; phylum Arthropoda; class Insecta; order Diptera; family Syrphidae; genus Sphaerophoria; species Sphaerophoria taeniata. The sequence goes on from OX016540.1 coordinate 6,724,373, forward strand.
ATCTCTGATCGAACTACTCCTCTCTTTAAAATACATCAGATTTGATAACGGGGAATACCATACCAGGTTCAATTTTTCATTGCTTGCCTTGCTGGTTGATGCTTGTTCAAAAATTATATACCAGGAAAAGAGTGTTGATCGTTTTTTTGTTTTACTCCTTTCCTTTGTGCTTGTGCTGTGCTTGCAATTTATTTTATTTGGAAACATCGAAGCGAAGCGAGCGAATCAAAAGAAGAAAAATTTATCCAAAAAGTGCAGTGAATACACAAAACAGAAATACATTTTTGTTAAGAATTGAAAGAAACGTTCGAGTAATATTTATGTAAGTTCCAAACATTCATAGTTATTGCTTATTTCTTCTCATTTGAGTTTTTTTTAGGATGGAATCGGTAGAATCATCGACGAAAAATATTTCCCCCATCACTGAAACTAAGACAATCTGCCTGCCCGATAACATTGCAAGAGTTATCTTCGAACAAATCTCGGTCTTCTACCGAGAAAATGAATTCTTTGACACCGTCATCATGGCTGGGAACAAAGACGATAAGGACCACGTAGGAATTTCAGCGCACCGAATGGTCCTTAGTGCATTGAGTCAATATTTCCGTGAAGCATACCGAGATGCTCAGACGGTCTTGATGAAAAACGTTTTGGAGTTTCCACAAATCCATCCTCAGACCCTGAAATCGATAGTCGATTTTATGTATTCAGGAACAATTGAATTGGATGTCGATACCGTCGAAGGAATCTTGTCTGCTGCGATTTTTCTTAAGATCAACATACTCATTGAATGTTGCTGTGAGTTCATTGAAAACAACATTAATCCTAGCAACTGTATACTCTTTTTTCGAGTATCGCGTCAATGGACAGAGGAGCTAAGCTTGACCGGCTTAAAAGAAAAGTGTATGGAGTTTATTTATTTGAATTTTGATGAATTTCCGAAGGAAGACGCATTTCTAATGCTGACCGAAAGGGAAATCAAAGACTTGCTTTATTACGAGAGTCGGCACAGTGATATTGAAGAAGCAGTATTCATGTCTACTCTTGCATGGATTAATCATGATAAACAAAATCGGGAACACTTGATTGTGGAACTATTACAAATGATTCACTATCAGTTTCTGTCCATAAAATTCATTATGGACAACATGTCAGTTTGCAATAGCGTCGAAAGCTTCAAACTTCTTTCGGGCTGGTTGAAATATCATATGTCGCCAGAAACTCGAACTGAAGATCAGAAAAATCTTGAGGTCTCAACGAAAAACCAATTGCAATGCCCAGAATTGGATCCTCAAACTCTAAAATTGTTAAATGAATTCATGAGCTCTGGTGCACTTGAGTTGAACATCGAGAACGTTGAAGGAATCTTACGTGCTGCAGTTTGTCGAAAACTTAAACAGCTGATTGAAGTTTGTTGTGAATTCGTTCAAAAACACATTAGTACGGGCAACTACATGTCCTGGTTTCGACTGTCGACAGAGCTTAGTCTATCGCAAATTAAAGAAAAGTCCATGGATGTCATTTACACGAACTTCGAGCAAATGTCGAAGGATGAAGAATTTTTAATGTTGACTGAGAAGGAAATTAAGAGCTTGCTGTCTTACGAAAATCCATATACTGAGTTTGAGGGAGAAGTTTTCAAGGCTGTTGTTGCGTGGGTCAATTATGATAAACCAAGTCGAGAACATTTGACTGGGGATCTGTTGAGGATGATTCGTTTTCAATACCTCTCTACCGAATTCAAAGTTGTTAACAATTTACTCATCACCGATTGGCGCAAATATACATCACCGGAAACGACCAATCAAAAAGAAATGTTTTTCAAGTCAAGGTTTGGAGGTTTATTATTTGTCGATATCGAAGCACCAAGTATGATAGCAATTCATATGTATGACCACAAGACAGATGCATGGCATAAAAAGATTCAAATACTTCTCAAAGAAATCATGTATGACTATTCGACACTTGTGATCAATAATAAATTATTTGTAGTTGGAGGTTTTGACAACCGCCGTCAACTTAGGGAATATATTGAGTGTTTTGACTTGTACACTCTCAAATGGATTTCCAGATCTCAGATGCATAAAAAGCGATGTTCTTGTCAACTGTCTGAATTAGATGGACAATTGTGTATTTACGGTGGATCTGACTCTCATTCAAAATTTATATACGAAATTGAACTGTACAATCCTACAACTGGTGAAATAATTGAATTATGTCCACCATACCGCAGTGAACGTAATAAAATGTCTACTTGCAAAGGAGTATTATATCTCATTCAACTTTCCGAAGGAATGTTGCAATTATATGATTCTTGCACTCAAAACTGGACACAGATACGAATTCCAGGACAATCAGTAGATAACTTATCTTTTGTCGCCGATGGAAAATATCTTTATTTTCCTGGTGGATATTCAGACAAAGATGTTGAACGCTACGATTTAGAAAAAAAATCTTGGAGTGGTAGTTTTGAAAAGAAAGAAAATCTTTGCATAAAAACTATGATGTTGAATAATAAAATTGTAATTTATAGAAACGCTCGTGGTAGTACGATTATGTTTGAAGAGTACGATCCAAACACCAAGACATGGAGAAAATTTAAGGATCTTTTAAGAATAAATTATCAAATGGTCGACTACTGCAGTATGGGTTCTTACACTGCTTGACCATTTACTTAAACTTTTAAATTTTGTTTTAAAAACTAAAATTTCATTCCAAACATTTTTGAATTCGTATGCAAAATCTGTAAAAAGTGTTTTTTCAATAAATTGGTTTCTTTTCATTGCTCAAACTGAATTTGAACTTGTTTCAATTGTTAAGCGAATAAGTGGAACATTTCCGATAATAGATGCGCGTTTGAGAACCAAGTTAAGGAAGCTTGTTTTAAGGGGTGAATTTTCCAGTTCCGAAAACATATACCTACCATCTTTCTAAACTTCTTTCAAATGTGCCCCCCTCCAAGTGAGGTTATTGGACGTTGCCGATGATTGGAGTATTTTTCCAAAATTGTTCTTTTTTAGATCAATAAACAATAACACGAAATCATCCAAGGAAGTATAATGGAACTAACTGCATTGCCAAAGCCCTCTCAAGGCTTTTCCTTATTTTGATACAATTACCCGCTCAGCCCCAAAACAAGAGTCGAAGGGTATTTTTTGTCGATTTTAACCATTTTCTGAAATCTATTGATTTCTTTGACCTGCTGAAATGCTTAATTCATTTGTTTGTTGTTAAATGTAATCCTCGAACCCAGTAACCTTGGAACAGGAAACAGTTTGTACTTTTATCTTTTTGGTAAAACTATTATTCATCATTTCTGGTTCTGGGACTGGCTTGTGCATGATTTTGGCACAAACTTTTTGAATGATTAACAAATTTTGGGAAGCTAATTAATTAACAAGAAATATAAAGTTAATGATAAACGGTGAAATTTATTTGAACTCCCACAGTCATGCATGAAAGATTTGCGATTTTTCCTTAAATACATATCTTTGGCTGGCTTGAAGCGCAAAATGTCTTTACAGGCTTCGGTTCGGGATGTATAAGCCCTGGAGGTTTGTTTCATCTTTTTGTAAAACTTTCGAACCTCGTTCCTGTTGTGACATCCCTCTATCTCATCGATCGCGTACTTCTCATGCTCCCTTTTTTTCTTTCTGAGAAGTTTATGCTCCTCTCTCTTTTTCTGCTCGTAGAGCTCACGAGCTGCTCGTGTCCTTCTTTGCAGCGCAGCTTTGTATGCCTCTTGGTTAGCTGCATGTGCTCATAGTCAAACCAGGGGTTTCGTTGTTGTTGTTGTTGTGGCCGTGTAAACCCTAGCACTTCAGAGGTGGCATCTCCGATGGCTGCTTGGCAGTGTTCACACTGGTTCTCTACATTTTGTGCTCGTGCTGGCAGCAAAGGACTTCTGAATAGATTTTCGGAGGCACAATCGGAAAAAGATCTAGCAATCTCTTGCGATTGTAGCCATTTGACGTCGAATTTCCTCCTAGCATTTTCGCGTGTTGGCCTTGATCGGGATATCCGCATTCGTACCATGGCTACAACAAAGTAGTGGTCCGAGTCGATGTTGGCACCTCATAATGTGCGGACATCTTGCATGTTAGAGAAGTGTCGTGCGTCGATCGCAATGTTCAATGTTCAATCTGGTTGACGATTGATTAATCAGGAGATTTCCATGTCCCCTTGTGGATATCGAATCTGGTTCAAGGAGAGATGTCCCTTTGTCAATATCGAGATCTGGGCATCGCGTACTTGCTACCATTACGTCTCGCCCTGCACTCCTGCAGCGAAGTCCATTTGCCTTAATCCGTTATTGGAGGTGGTGTCTTGTAGGCTATGTCGTCCGATTATTCCACCAGGGATTTCTTCTCTACCCAGCTTAGCATTAAAATCCCCAAGGACAATTTGAATGTCATAGCTAGGGCATTGCTCAGAAGTCTTGTCGAGGAGCTCGTAGAGCCTGTCTTTGGTTTCTTCATCCTTTTCCTCAGTAGAAGCGTGAGCGCAGATGAGGCTTATTTTTGTGAATTTAGCCTTGATGCGCTCATTCACTGAGTTGAAAACTCAAGACCTTCCATCTGAGTCGAGTCTCAACTACAAATCCACATCCGAATAGATGCTGATTTAGTTCCCGGTAGCAGTCGCCGTAGTATATAGAACAGTTGTTCATTTTATGTAGGCCCGGACCATCGACCATCCCATCGCATTTCTTGGATAGCAGTTATATCTGCTTTATAGCAGTCACGGGCTTCCGCTAGTTGTTCGGTTGCACGTGGTCCGTTAAGGGACCTTACATTCCAAGTGGAAAACCGAAATTCGTTGTCCTTAAATCGTTTGTGTGGGTCGTCATCATAAATTCCGACCGTATCCGAGGCTTGTTGGTCTTTCGGCCGGGCAGTAACGCCTCCGAATTTTGTAGGCCGAGTAAAGTGCACCACAAAAATAGTGTTAGCCGTTTGGTTGTATGATGATACTAAGATAATTTCACTTAAGCCCACGAAAAATACTTGGAACTATTAGTTCCCAAAAAAGAAAGATATAGTTTAAAAACCGTTCTCAAAACAAAAATAAAAACAAATAATTAAAAGGTGAAACAACCATTAAGGACCAGTTGCTCAATCGAATCATAAATTTAAGTTCTACATAAAGTTCTACTTTTGTATGGGGATTTTATGTAGAACTTAAGAATTCCGGAACGTCTCATACAAAAATGAAAACTTTATGTAGAACTTAAATTTATGATTCGATTGAGCAACTGGCCCTAAAACTTTAAGCACTAAAACGTGCCATGTGCCATCGTAGCCGCCTTCATCAGTGGCGGATTAAACGTTGAGGGCGCCATAGGTAAACATCTCATCGGCGTCCCTTCCCTATATTAGAAATTAATCGTATTATAGGTTCACCGAGACCGCTGCACGGCGCTTTAGCAAAACGCGTTGAAATGGCGGCCAAGGAAAAATAGAACAAACTTACATGAGATCGATACCGAGTTGCAACTCGGTTCGCCAAATCGGATTCCCAGGATGTCCGCCGGGAAGGTATACTATTTTATTTTGCCGACATTTTGGTAAAAATTAGTCATGACAGTTCATATTTGGCAGTCGTGTAGGAGACACGTGGCAAATTTTTTATGGAAAAATATTCGATAATCCCACGTGTTTTAATCGACAAAACATTTTATCAAAATTAATCATCGTGAAAAATGAGTGACGAGGCACATATTCATTTGAATGGATACTTATGTGAATAAACAGAATAGTCGGTTCTGGGATATGGAAAACCTGCAAATTATTCATCAGTCACCTTTGCATCCATTAAAATGTGCCGTCTAGTAAGCAATTTGGTCAGAAAGAATCATTGGACATTTCCTCCTTGAAAATAAAAACGGTGACGATATTCACGGTAACTGTGGATGGGGAGCGATATTGTCATATGGTTGAAAACTTTTTAACGCCGCAACTGTATGCTTTGGGCTTGATTAACATGTGGTACCAACAAGACGGTGCCACATCGCATACAGCCAGGATTACAATGGAATTACTGCGAGACCTCTTTCCACAACCCGAGCGGCACGCATTTGAATTGTGCAACCAGAAATTTAAAAAATTGGTTGCACATGCGATGCTTAGAAGTTTTTCCAAATAAGCATAGTTTCTCATATGTTTCTAAGGGGTTTTTAAATCATTTTTAAAACCGATAAATTATTTCAGTTGTACTAATGTTACATTAAGGTTACTGTGCAGATAATCTGCAACTGAAAATGTATGACCAAATTGCCTTCATGTTACTAACCCGACTCACTTTAGTTTCAATGCAACTCATTTCTCAAAAACAGTTTCCATAACCAAAATTGTAACAGTTCTGCAACTTTTGCCTTCTGCAACTTCTGTGCGTCTCTTTGGTAACGTAATATATAACGTTTCAGAAAACTGAGTTGCAACTCATATGAAACAAGTTACCAACGAGTTTTTGAGGCAACATTTGGAACAATTCTGCAACATTCTGCTTTTGTTTCTTATGTGTGACTCTTTAGTAACAAATAATAAATTGAGATTCTTTCAGAAAACAAAGCAACATTAGCAATTGTATTATAAACGTGTATGTGTCCCCATAGAAACTACTTTTCTCTTCTGTCAAAAAGCTGGACATTTTATTTCAGTTTTTATATTTCTACCCATAGATACAGTTTTGATTTCATTATGGCCTCTGTAAATATAAACGTAAATCATACAAAATTGTGGAAAAGAGTAAAAAGAAATGGCAAATGTTGGGCTCTTGAACTTTCCCACCTTTAGTCCTGGTGATTTTCGGGTGGCACGGGTCATGCAGTCGTCTGAATCCGTCAAATACTGATGCTCATTTGCGATGGATTCAGCCGACTCGTATGACTTTGCAGAGCATATCATTTTGCAAGGATATGCCTTCCACGAGGATTAATAAGTTATTTCAAGAAATAGTGATGTTGATTGGCCTCCACGGACGCTGATTTTACTAAATAAAACATTTATCAATATAAGTCCATTCATTTAATCAAAAATTATAAGCCAACCTTCCTGGCGAACACCCTGTACTTAAGGAGCAGAAAAATGAGTTTTTTAATCCGTCAAAATTTTTGCCATCCACTGATGAAATTCGACCATATAACGTTAAGCCTTACAATAAGTAAAATCAAATTCAAAAAAAGAAAAAACGATTATCGAGTTGCCAAATCGAATATTCAAACCGAGTTGACACTGTTAGTGGCATTGCTCAGGTGTCAGGTCAGGACCGATTTTTATTCTTACTTAAGTGGCTACTGAGGTTCGAGTTCATAAGTTCGCTTCTTTAACAACCAAATATGAATAAACTCGCTTTATTGGAGACTTGTAAGAATCACTGCACCCGGACGCCCCTTTGTTGCCTCGCGCCCCTAGGCACATGCCTAGTTGCCTTTAGGATAATACGCCACTGCTTCATAAATCTCAAACAAAATGCCCTTTCAATTTACCTGCAATTAAATGTAAAAATTTTATTAATATTTTTATCTTTTCGAGAACTCTCATTTAAGTTACCAAACTTTATAGTTAATATTAGTATTTTTGTTCACACTTAAGGAGTAAAATTAAAATTGTTCTCTTACATCTTATTTAGTTGAATGAAAAAAAGGTAATTTTTCGATTGTCACGTAAGGCAACAACAATTAAATTTAATTGAGTGCTCCAACTCTCATACAATAAACTTCAATGGATCGTGTTCGATTTACCTATATTTTATTTTATTGCTGCTTATTAGATATTATTTCTTCACTTAAAAAAATATATAATCTACTTGAGAGGGAAAATTGGTCTTTCATGTTTTGATTTTTTGGTGGGTCAAGGTTTTTGTGAATAATATTTATGTAAGTTTGTTTGATTGTATAAATTCGTTACAAGAGTAGCTAAAGCGCTAATAATTTCTACTTCCATGAAAACTACAAACAACGAAGAAGAAAAAAATTTGAAAAGAAGAAAACACTACAAAAGCAATAAAACAACAATTAATTTAGTATATCAACTATTTTAATGTTTTTTTTGTTTATTTTATTCAATTATCATTTTTTTCTTTTATTATTATCACTTCACAATGTGTGTTTTCTAAAGAATCATGAATAATAGTACGAATAGTTTTTTGTTTAGTAGTAAGTATAGTTACTTGGGTATTTTTTCGTTACAATTAATAAATATTTAACTAAAATTTTCAGAAACAAAAACATTTTCTACACTAAGACTAATTTTTAAACACAAAAAAGATAGTAATGATTTTTAATGTAACAAAAGTTAACAAAAACTAAGTTTTTCTTATATTCTTGGTTACAAAATTTGGCATTAATTAAATTTTAGTAAGTTTTAGTATGTTTTAAATATGTGTGCAGAATATTCATTTTATGTTTTAGGTAAATAAAAAAACACAACTAATTTAACAATATTACTACACGACTAGTGGATGGAACAATATAAATACGTTTTTCTTGTGTAAACAAATTAAATTTAATTTTTGTTTAAAACAACCGATGTATAAATTTACACTAAATAAACAGGATTGAGATATGGTGATTTACAAAAAAATTATTAACAAACTAAAACTAAATAAAAAATTAAAGGGTAACTGCACCAGTCTCCGGACAGACCCCAGCGAGAGAAACTAAACACAGAATTTACATAAAAAACAACAACAAAATATAGAATCAGTAACATTTTCCACATAGGTACACATACGAAGTTTCAAGCCGATCGAATATTGTTTTTTTAGCAAAAAATAGTTGCAGACCTTGGAAAAATTTACTGAGAATAGTTGACTTTGTGAGAACTTGTAATCAAATGGAGTTTGTTTCAACGAAAATATAATGAACTTCCAATAACTAAAGAATAAAATTGAGTTTTGCGTTTTTTCAATCGATTTTTTAAGTGTCCGGGACACTGGTACCAAAAAAATCAAAACCTAGTCTCCGGACAGCTCCAAGGTTTTATTTTATTATTTTTTCTTTGTTCAAATTCTTTTTTTTTGAAACGTTTAATTTCCTTGTCAATAGTATCCAGAATAAAAAATTGTCCATTAACATTCCATTTTGAAATCAATCAAACTGAAGGGAATATTTTCCTTTTAACCGAAACCTGGACATGAGAATAATTAAACCAGTTTCTTCTCTCCAGCTCCATTAGGAAGAAGGTTCGAAATCGTCCGGGGACTCTGTTTTGATCGTCCGATTTTCTAATAGCGATCGTCATATATAGCAATAACTATTCAAATTAATAAGATGCCAAACAATCAGGAAACAATTATCAATGTAGACAATGAATTGCTATATACTCAACACTTAAGAGAAAAAATATATTGAGTTTTTAAGTGGAACTGTCTGGAGACTCCATTTAAGATCTTCCGGAGACTCCAGAAAATCACCCTCTTTTCAATTCATCCGAATTAATCAATGTTTAAAGTTACTTTCAATCCATTCGTATACCAAACTACTGAGAAATATCTATAGTCTGAGGAAAATATTAAGTTTTGAATGAAACACGAAGAGAAATAAAGATATTTACAGTGGAAGTCAAAATAAAAGTTATCTGTCCGGGGACTGGTGCCGTTACCCTAACTAGTATTTTTTTTTTGTTAAATTCTCTATAAGTATCTGACTATTTTTATATAATAAATTGTATGATTGAATATGTTTTGTATAATTAATATTTTTTATGAGTTTGTTTATGTTTTTCCAAATGAAAATTATTAGTATTTTATTCTTAGCTGGAATGATGAGAGTTAGTGTTGGTTTTTTGTTTTTGTTCAAAGTGTAAAAGGGGGCGGTTGAGATTCATTTGTTTAAATATTACGTGTGTGGTAGTTTAAAAGTATTTTGTTTACTTAAAATAGTTTCACTTAATATTGCACAGTAATTTTAGTATAGTAATTAATTTTTGTATAATTTAATTATTATTCTTTGGATAAAGTTGTTTTTTTTACTAATATTAAAAATATTGTTGAAAATAAATATTTAAACAAAATAACATTTTTTTTATTCGTCCTCATTGAGACCATTCAATTCGACACTTTGGTATTCGAGACTACGTTTCAAATCTTCGATGGTATTGAGTATTAACTGTTGTTTGGTGCTGAGATTCGATGAGACACTGGTTGGTTCATCGTCGTCATTTATTGTTGATTGTTCATCGTTTAGTGACTGGTTCATGTCTTGGGTGGAGCTTTTGATGGATAGAGAGCTTTGGCGTTCGCGTCGGATGTTGTTGATTTTGTCAAGAATTGCTTGTTTGGGTATTTCTGTAAATGGAAGGTTTGAAACTTGGATTAAGAGTTAACTTTGGGCGAAAAGCTTTGACAAAAGTGTTGCCGTCTACTTTCATTTTCAATTATGGCGAAGTGACGTTGGGAGATTTTTTTGATGTAAAGTGAAAGGAGCTTATTATTATTTATTTGTTTATAATGAGCACGCACTCAAGGGCTTTATATACCCTTTTTATGCCAAAGCACAGTGCGAGTGTTAGGGAAAATGTGATAGACGGAGAAGGTTGAGGATGAGGTGTCGGTTAACATTGCAGTTGAATTCTTGAACACTGCAATGGCTGGGGAAGACAGAGTGTGGAAGAGAGTTCCACATTAGCGTAGTACGGCTAAAGAACGATTCTCTGAACATGACCGTACGACCGAAGTTGGGCTCAAGTGTAAACTGATGGGCATTCCTGGAGACGCGGGTATTAAGGTTGAATATCTTGTAATGATGACCTAAGTACTGTTGGTCTGTCTACCTCTCCTACAAAGCTGTGGGGGATATTGGAAGGCTTCCCCAAGCCGAATATAGTTGATGGCTAGAAAGCCTATCTGTTAAAATAAGAACAAGGCTGAAGAGCCAAAGTATTACGTTCTACTTCCCTATAATTATATTATATCCTTGACTTAGATCTATACATGAGAAGTAAGTTGCTCCTCCGATCATATCATAGATGTCCGTTATGTTTAGCAGTGGAAATTTATCATCTTCGATTCGATCGTTAACGCGACGATAGTCTATCACCACTCGGAATTTCTGTAGACCGGTAACTGGGTCTTTCTTTTTCGGCACAATTAGTATTGGAGAATTCCAAGGGGAGATGGATGGTTCTATTATGTCATCTGACAACATTTTTTTTATTTCCTCCTTTATATCTTCCTTCTGAGTATGTGGTAATCGATACGGCTTGGTATATTTCGGTGAAGATTCATTTTTAAGTTTAATGTCTGCCTTTCCAATATGGGTATACGTGAGTTTGTCACCATCTACGTGAAAAATATCTTGGAATTTTGTACATATTGCTTCAATCTCGGTTTTTTCTTCGCTGTTTAATGTCTCAAAATTTATTTCATTTAGGATTTCCTGAACTTGTTTGTTTATTGATTTATCTACATATATGGTTATAATGTAAAATAAAATGTTCTGAAGGAGAGAATGATATGGGTTCAATCCATTTTAGAGTTACAGCTGCATCACGTGTATTCAGAATTTTTACGGGTATTTTTCCTTCTTTAACAGTTGATACTCATGACCATGAATGAAATACGAGTGCACTATTCGAAATGGGAAATAAATGCGAGTGCATTAAAATAGAGGTTGGCTATTGTGAAGCATAATGTGGATCAATGACCGGAATAAAATGTATTATGTAGTGGTCGCTAGTGTGATCCCTTCACACCACCCTTCCTGGGGAAAAGGAGAAATCATGACAATCTCAAGGGGAGGATTAGGTTAGGTTACGTTTAAGGGCTGACAGTTGATGTTTTTACCGTCACACTTAGATCAATACAGATCCATTGTGATACCCGCGAGTATTGCTACTCAAGCTAATAAGAAAAACCTATGTGTTCAGTTAGTCAAGCCATTTAGAGGCTTTGACGAAGTTCAGGATGTTATTACCCGGCGTACTAGAGAGTTCTTCTAAATCCCCGAAGAAATAGTTGCCAAGCAGTTTCTTCCTTTGATGGGAAAGTGCGGGACAGTGACACAGAAAGTGCGAAGTGTCCTCATGCACCTCCTCGTCACCGCTGCACTGATTCTCATCTTTTTCATATGACAACCTAACTCTAACAGATTATGTCCGGAGATTATGCTTACAAGAGATCGAAGTGATCCCTTGTGTAGCTGCATAATTTTTTCCGTTCTTTGTTTGTTAAAACAGGGCCAGATCTTTCTTGTTGTGCCGCAGGTGTCAAGAAGATTCCACCTTTCATCGGCCTTGGTAGTAATTCTTTTTGGGATTTCCTGTTTTAGATAACAGGTAGGGGTGCTAACTAGCTGAGCTTGGCTTACGTCAAGCATTGACTTAATCTAGCTAATTCATCGGCCTTCTCATTGCCTAGTATATCGCTGTGGCCCGGGACCCAGCAAAGTCTAATGTTGTGCTGTGCTCCAAGATACTTAAGCTCTTCGCGGCAGCATGAAACAAGGTTTGAGGATTGTAACTGGCTATTTCTCTAGAGCATAAACCGTTGAGATCCGGTAGAAGTATGAGACATTACGTCGGTGTTCAAGTGACATAAGTGTCTCATATTAAATGCCTGCTCTGGATACTGTCCAAAAGACTTGGACGTGGGAGTTGTACTCAAGTTTTGAAAGTTTATATGTTTTATAGATGGTAGCCAGATCAGAAGGGAAAACAAAAGGAGAAACGAAATAATATGAAAAGCTAAGGGTGCTATCGTCAGCGAAACAATGAATTGGATTAGAAGTTACAGAAAAGAGATCATTTATAAAAATGAGAAAGAGGGTCGGAGACAAAACGGATCCCTGGGGTACACCAGCATTTTCAGAATTGAATCCGTCCAATACAACTTGTATTGTTCGGTTCGAAAGAAAGTTTCTGATCCAACGAAGGAGGGATTCATCGATACCGAAAGCTTGCATTTTCGATAAAAGAGCATGATGCCGAACTCTATCAAATGCCTTTTAAAAATCAAGTGCAATAATCTTACTTTCTCCAAAACGATGTAAAGAGACGAGAATTGGAAAGAGAAGAAGAAGAAGGTGGGCAAATTTTGTTCGTGTTTTTTCTTCTTTTTTAATAACTTCGAAGCTATTTATCTTAAAAATACTATTACTTATTGTTGGAGTTTACTCCTTTAGAATCGATTCATATATAGACCCCGGTATGAAAAAAATTATGGATAGGAAAATCAAACATTGAAAAAAGCGTTATAAAAATTGACTACCAACGCTTTTTTTTAACTCTTAATAACTTTTAACCTACTGGATCGATTTAGATGAAATTTGGTAGTAAGATAGACTAGAACCTGCGAAAGGGCATACGGTATTTTTTAACGCAATAAAAGGGGTTGAAAAGGTCACAAAAGGTTTATATGTTAGGTCAAAGTTTGTATGGAGGTCGATTAGGTTAGAAGTTTAAAACTCATTTTTATGGCTTTTGACTAAACATAAATAAGTATGATATTCAAAATTTAAAAAAAATTAACCGGGGGGGATGAAAATAGGGGGTAAAAGTTTTAGTGCCATTTCGAAACTATTTTATTGAACAGAGATTTCAACGTAGAACGGTGAAATTTTCACACATGATACAGAATTTCATGCTCTTCAATTTATTATACGTTAATTATAACGGTAACTCATTAATATGGCCAATTAAGACATTTTCACATAAATTAGTATATAAGTTTTAATCCTATAGACTGGTTGTTGAAATTTCCATATGTTTAATCTACATGAAATAACGGTGATTTTGGTACCTCATTTGTAAGGATACGTTTCGTACAAGCCTCACAAACTCGATTTTAAAATAAATATAATTGCACACAAACGACCTGCTGGAGAATCCCGCTATGGCCAAAATTCGATCGGTGTTTTTCGATTAAAAGCATCCTAGCGTGCGTTTTTATAATCGGATTTTCAAGATTAAGATCTCTTAAGAAGCACAAGGCTTCAGGCTTTAGTTAAATGTACAATTCAATGACATTCAGTTCCATTTTATATGCAATAATGCATGATAAATGTGGGCCCAATTGAATTTTCATCATTAAATAATGAAAAGTTGATAAGAAATGTCACTGTTCTGAAAATGTAATGATGCAGTTTTGTAGTATTTTTTATTCTTTACAAAAATATTTGCAGAAGTAACTACATTGATTCACTCAAAAATACGAAAGAACGTTTTAAACAAAGTTGTTGACATTCATATTGCCTACCATTAGATTAATTATTCCCACGCCTCTTTCCCCCCCAGATACCGCACGCGCTGGGGTCCATTTTCACCGAGTACGAATGCAATTACGGTTGCTAGTCATATCGGCACTTAATTAGAAATTATTTGTAATAAATAAAATAAAAAAAAGTGATGGCGATACGAATATCAGGAAGATAAGAGTTATGGACTGCTTAATGCAAGCAGGTACAAAATGGAAAAACAAAATAATTTAAAATTTTACAAAAAGTAAAAAAAGAAAAAATGCAAAATTTAAAAATCAAAAATTTTAAAATTTTAAAGTCAAAAATTTAAAAAAACAAAACAAAAAAGGAAATAAGCGTGTAGAAGACACTTGTCAAGTTCGTAGAAAGGAAATAAAATAAAAAAAAAAAAGAAAAAAGAGTCAGTTTCTCTCTACTACATATATACGAATTTATTTTTTTTTTTTAGTTGTTTAGAGAAGTACAGTATAAAAGCTTCTTTTGTGTGATCTTGCTATAGTTGAAATCAAAAATATTAGAGTTTTCGTTAACCTTTCGTAACATTCTCGTTATTGGTTCATTACTTCCATAATCAGTTCTGTGCTGAGCTTGATGAAATTGGGGAACCGATCTTAGAGAATGCGAGTTGACGTTAATACCCATTGCGTCAAGGAGGGTGGAAGATTCTGTAGCACCGGATAGAATTTGGTGTACGAAAATAATATCGGCAACTTCACGACGTTTTTCTAGAGATTGTAAGTTTATAAGCCGCAAACGTTCTTGATACGGCGGTAAGTTGAAATTGTCAACCCATGAAAGTCCTCTTAAGGCGAAAAGGAGGAATCTGCGTTGTATTGCTTCAATTCTCTTTATATGGACTTGGTGATAAGGGGACCATACTTGGCTGGCGTATTCCAGTAGAGGTCTTACAAACGTGGTATAAAGAGATTTCGTAACATAAGGATCCGAAAATTCCTTAGACCAACGTTTGACGAAACCTAAAGCAGAATTAGCTCTGGCTACGATATTGTCATAGTGAGTCCTAAAGTTAAGCTCACTATCACAAATAACACCTAAATCTCGGATAGTTGTTACTCTGTGAACAATACATTCGTTGATATAATAGTCCCGTGTTTGCTGACGGAAACGTTTACGGGAATATGTGATTGGCATTTGGAAACATTAAGTTCTAAATTGTTATTTTGACACCAAACATAGAAATTGTTTAAATCGGCCTGCAGGGGTAAAGCATCATCGGGTGAAGAGATCATTTTAAAGATTTTCATGTCATCTGCGTACATTGAAACTTGGGAATTTTCAATCACAGATTCTACGTCATTAATAGTCAGAATAAAAATAATAGGGCCTAGATGACTACCTTGAGGGACCCCCGATTTCGCAGTAAATGGTTCTGATATTGAAGATCTAAATAAAACACGATATTTACGGTCGGATAGGTATGATTCCATCCACTCAATGAAACCAGGAGGGAATCCAAGAGCCTTTAACTTGAAAGATATAATATTGTGGGATATTTTATCGAACGCCTTGCTAAAGTCCGTAGCAATAACATCAACTTCTTTTTTACTTTCTATTGAGTTTAATGCATAAGAAACAAATTCAGTTAAATTTGTGGTCGTTGATTTCCCTTTAAGGAACCCATGTTGTTTGGGCGAAAATAAAGATTTGCAATTGGCAATTGGCCTGTAGTTAGAAATATCTGATTTACAGCCTTTCTTGTGAATAGGTATTATAAAAGAATCTTTCCACATAGATGGAAAAAATCTTTGAGAAAGAGATTTTTAAAAAAGAGTGGTAAGAGGCTGGGCCAAATTGACTACACACTTCTTTAATACAATTGCAGGCAAACCATCAGGCCCCGAAGAGAAATCATCTTTAAGTTTACTTATTTTGTTATTCACATCGTCAACAGTGATGTTGATCGATACCAATGATGTTTGGTTACAATTGCTCAAATAAGTGAAATAGTCAGCATCAGGTACAAAATTACTGTCGGAAAAAGCAAGACTAAAGAAATTAGCAAATAAATTAGTTATAATTTTTGAGTCATTAGAAGAGTGATCTAAATAATTAAGGGTATTAGGATATCCATCCGACTTTTTTTTACGTTGATGAATTGCCAAAAGCGTTTGGGATCTGAGATAATATCAAATTGCATTTGATTGATATATGCATCATAGAGGAGTTTAGAGAGAGCAGAGAATTCGTTGTACACTTCTAAATAGGAGGAATAGTCTGTTTCTGATCTAGATCTTAAATATTTTTTCCATAAATTATTTCGAGAGTTGCGGAGTGTACGAAGTTCTCTTGAATACCACGGAGGTGATGGTGAGGTATTTTTACGTGGTGCATAGGGCACACATAGAAAAAAGCATTCAAAAATTATTGAGTAGAAGTTATTGGTTAGAGTATTGATGCTATTGCTTACAGATTGGTTCAAAATTAAGTCAAAATTTATGTTACTAAGAAGTTCATTTAGTTGGGCGAAGTTAGCCTTTCGGAAATTAAAACGATATGGATTCTCAGATTCAGCTTCGGAATTATTATGTTCGTAGGCATAAGTTAAAGACAATGGCGGATGAAAAATGTCAATGGTGGAAAGAGTTAGGGGCCGGTTATAGCTATCATTGAAATGGATCCGGAAAAATCTTTGAATGGATATTTAACTATGTTTTCTTTTAAATAGAAGTGCAAATTATATACCAATCGATCGGAAATCACTCCAAGAATTTTTATTAACATAAAAAAGTTCAATTACACACTTATTTTTTCTTTAAAATGTGTTTTTCCATTTTCCGGTTGTAAATTCATTTTCCTGAACAGCTGATTGTTTTATGTCAAAAAATGAAACAAATCGTTCAAATGATTTGCGTTTCAATTTTGTACAATTCCAATGATCTGTGTTTCAACTTCTCACAGTTCCAATGATAGAATTACGGCAGGAAAAAATTTCCGGACAGAAATTTTCAATGATTGCTATAACCGACCTACCAGAAAAATTCCAATGATGTGTTTCAATGATGAAAACCAATGATAGCTATAACTGGCCTCTTAAGCTACTTTCCTCTACGATACAGTTAGTTGCTTCATTGGAAAAGATAAGGTCGAGTTGTCTGCTCAAGTTGTTTTTGACATCACTAATCTGATGTAAGCCGCAATCAGATAGATTGTCAGTAAATAACATTTCTTTTTCCGTTGTTGCGTTACTAGCAATAAATTGAGAGTCGTCCTCGGATCGCGACCATGACAGATTAGGGAGATTGAAATCCCCTACGAGCAATAAAGCATCTGTACCTCCATAGTGTCACCCAGATTGTCAACTGCTTTAATAAGGTTCTGGTAAGATTCAATTGGACTGCAGGGTCTTATGTAACAGCACACAACAAAGATGATTTTTCGTTTGATAGTGATTTTAACGCAAATCAATTCAATTTGTTCGGTGTTAGGAATTTCAAAAATTGAACTATCATACCTTGAATGTACTGCTATAAGTACCCCTCTACCAGCCCTAACCCCCAAGAGACCGTCTTTACGGTAAACATTATAATCGGAAGTAAAAAACTCATTATTGTTAAAGTTACTTGTTAAATTAGTTTCACTTAGAGCAAAAACATCAAAAGGAAGTTCCTGCGATTTTAAAAATACTTCTGGGGCTTTAGAGCGAAGTCCCCTTACATTTTGATAGTAAAGGGACAAACACTTTAGTTTTTTGGAGCCGCATTTAAGTTAGTGTTGCTTACATCGGGGTTTTTGTTGACAAATTCTTGGATGAAAGTATTGGTGGGCCATGATGCTGGGGACATTAACAGATTAAACATTGGTTCGGGGACAGAGACTTTAAAAGAGGCAACTCGACCATTTGATCTAGAAATATTTTTACATTTCACTAAGTTATGGTCATTGAAAATACTTTGATGATTTAATACAGACTTGACGTGATTAAGAATGTCTGTAGAAGATGTAGATATAACAAATTTGGAGACGAAAATACACTTTGGAGAAGGCACCACTCTAGGAGTTAATATGGAAGTTGAAGGAGAGATTGTATCAACAAAAGGGGTATTAATGTTAAGGTTAGAGCTATCGATATTAACAATGTTAGTATTTAAGTAATATACAGTGCTTTGCAAAAGTATAATCGCACCATACAAAAATGGTTTTTTTGGTTCCTTTTGGAAAAACATTTTTTCTCCTATCTAAGATCATCCCAATATCTATTGGGATTTTTTTTCGTCACTGGAAATAATCTCAAAAAAAATACTTTACACTGTGGTATTTGAAATTAGGTGACTAAAACAAGAAATGAGAAAAAATATTTTTTCAAAAGGAACCAAAAAAACCATTGACTTACTATAGATGGACTGCTAGTCGTCTGAATTGTCCATACAAAATTCGAATAAAAATGGTTCCACTTGAAATTAGCTACACTAGCATGGCCAGCCAGAGTGGCAAAAAAAGTAAGTAAAAATTTTAGCGACATCTGTTTTCTTTTAGTTGGGATGAGCTTTGATGGCATTTGATCGCGTAGAAAGTACTGGCATCTAGTTTAATTTGTTGAAGATAAACGATGCCATCTTTATTTTTTCATATGTAATTATACAAATTTTGACAGATCGTGAAAAGCCAGCAGCCAGTAGCAGTAAGTTTTTTGTAATTAATATTTTTTTTTTAATACCTAATTTCTTTTTTTTTAGTCTGTTAACTGGAAATAACGTAAAAACCCTCCCATCATGCGATGAAATATTCCGCTACGATTCCGAACAACAACGTCATGTTTTGCACGCAAAAGCAAAACCCTGGGAAAAGGATTCCCATTACTTAAAGCACATTAAAATCTCTGCACAAATCTCCAGCCAAACACTGCTTGAGCTAGCCAGTTGCTATCGCAAAATGGACGGTCATCTTGCCTACACCAAGACCTGTGGAGCAATCTCTTGTTGTCAGGATCTTGAGACCTCAAGGCTAATCTTACAGTTCAATCGATGAAGACCACAGCCAACTTTTGCGTTCTCGAAGATCATTTCAAGATTTGCGACATCATGGTGGTCAATGTGAAGCCAATTATTCAAGATGACATTGTTGAGGTTCATGTCAAAGTAGAGAGTGTGTTTCCACGTGAAGTATTTGTCGAAAATGTGTCTTTATCGTTTGAATTGAATTCAAGGGAAGATGACTCACAGGTGGAAGAAACTTCACCAAATGTACATCAAATGGTAAAAGTTTACTTGAGTTTGAGCCATAAGCAAGATGTTTCTCTGGAGAGCGCTTCGGTGTCAAATGAGAAAGTGAAGAAATCACAACCGGTAAGAAGGACGAGCAGCACTAAGCGCAAGCTATCGCCTGCGGTGCAATCCGATTTCAGGAATCATGTCGTAGCTGAAGGACTGGCCCTTCATCCGGGTATGAATTTGATCGAAATGAAGACCAAAGCGACCAGAGTTGGAATATGGGCTTTTAAACAGGTGAGTTATATTATTTTCCAGCAATTCACCCAACTGAAATCACCTTTCTTCCAGATGTCTATTCGACTAAACCAATTGCAATTCCTTTCGGAGAAAATTCCATTCAAAGTAACTGCCTTCGAGATCACAACCAAGCCAGCGACAGCAGTTCTAAGCTTCAAGAATCTCATAGCAGGAATCGTTCAACCTGTTCGTCTTATTGTCAACGGTGGTAGTTTCATATTCCCACCCGATGCGAAAATCAATTTAAAATGCTCGAAGCATATGCGTGCCCGTTTATGCAACGAACCTGAAGCTAACTTCGAAAGTATTCTCAGTGTTCCACTGGTGAATTTCAAATCGTTCGAAGAACGTGAGATTCCGCTTGAAGTGATCACAAAACTGCCAGGCAGCAATGTTATCCAAAACACCGGACATAACATTATACTTGGTTGTCCGTGGTCACGAAACGAATAAAACATTCCCTTGGACTTTACGCCAGCCATGACGGCTTCGTACCGTCTGCACATGTCTGGTACGCAAAAGTTCATACAAATCCTGCTGAAAGGTATAAATTCCGAATTAGTACTCTCGGATGCTCAAGTGAAATGCGAAATGCCCGGTGTTTATTTGACCGACCTGAACCCAGCCACACAAAAGGAAATGATTCGGCCAAGGAAGTCGGTCGGCTTGAACACGCAATCGGCTGGTATCACAGCCATCCCGGCTATGGCTGCTGGTTGTCTGGCATCGATGTGTCTGCACAAATGCTCAATAAAAACTTTCTAGAGCCATTTGTTGCTATTGTCGTCGATCCAGTGAGAACAGTTTCGGCTGACAAAGTGTGTCTGGCTGCTTTCCGGACATACCCTAAGGGCTATAAGCCACCAAATGAGGAACCCTCCGAGTATAAGACAATTCCATTGAATAAAATCGGAGATTTTGGTGTTCATTGCACTATCCGTTTTAGGTGAGTTACTTCAAGTCGGCACTGGATAGGAAGCTCCTGGACTCACTGTGGAACAAATACTGGGTAAATACACTGGCAAGCTCTGGTCTGCTAACCAACACTGAGTACACAACAGGGCAGATTTTCGATTTGTCCGAGAAACTTGGAACAGAGCGAATCTAGTAGATTGAATCAGGTAGATTGAATGTTTCATCGGTCATAGAACTGTCTTTAGTTTTTTTCCTTTTCAGATGGTGACATGAATGAGAAGCGCACCGAAGACAAACTCACCAAAGCCAAACGAGATTGCAGTCGTGCCTCCATCGAACTAATTCATGGTCTTATGGCTCAAATAGCCAAAGACAAACTCTTCAATAAAGTCGGAAACAACAAATGAATACTTTTCTTATTACCAACTTTAATTTCAATAAAAATATTTAAAAAAACTTTAACAAATGGTTTTCCTATTCTATAAGCAATCGAGTCTCGCACCCGCCTGCCAAGCAAAGGATCGCCATATGGGACGAGTGATGGATTTCCAATGATAATTCCACGGCGTTCTGGTGTCGACTTACGTGTAAAACTTTTTTCTTGCTTTATTAAACAGAAATAGAAAATTTGTACAGTATGTTGAAGATGGAATTTTCACTACCCCACGACCTGGGTCTGCTTGTTGGCGGTCCCATGCTGATATCTCGTTTTTCCACGCAATAGTTGGTTGAGTTCGAAGAAGAGGAACTTATTCGAAGAGACCGAATCCCATATCCCATATATGATTCAATAATCCAGCTGAATCTCTTGGCAAGAGGTGGAAAGTGGCGTCCAACCGGTGTAGATTTGGGATTCATTTGATGGAACATTCCCGTACATGTACTCGGAAATTGGATGATGTCCTGTGGAACAGGAACAGAGTAGTGGGCAGATCTGAAAAGAAGAAATAGGTTAACTGAGAAAGTTGTTTATTTGCGTTTGTTTACCTTTTCTCTGTCGATTTGTTTGGCAGGAAGGGACTTCTCTTCTACAACCAATGATTTAACGTTGGCCATTTTCAATTTGATTTAATATTTTTGATTGCTTTGCTTTTATTTGAATTAATTTAATTAAAATATCAAGCAGGTACGGAAAGAATAATGCAAATTTTTTCGAGCGATATGACACAAGCTGGCATAATAATAAATTGTCAAAAATGTTACACGATTTTTCCGCTTCGAGCTGGCAGCGTCCGTAAAAAGTGGAATCATCGTGAAGTTGGCCACTGGCAGTCCATATATAATAAGTCAATGAAAAAAACCATTTTTGTATGGTGCGATTATACTTTTGCAAAGCACTGTATTTTATCAAATTATTATGAATAGATGTATGAGTATATGAATTCAATCCTTTGCGATATACCTATATGTAGATATATATATTAGGCCGCGTTGATGAATTTTCAACCACTATTGTCATATTTTAGCCGCTCCACAGCTGGTCTAATTTTAAGACAATTTTATTTAATTTTAATTGAACTCGCACACGGCCTTAAGATAATCATTCTTATTGAGTGAACTCCAGTCGCGCGTCGGAGCTGACACGTACAATTTTTTGTTTTTGTTTTCCATGTAAAACAAAATAGCAGAGGCTCAAACCAAACTAACCCAAAGCTATCCAACAATTTCTGGTATAGGTGGCTATCTGACAGAACTGATCAGAAGCCATTGAAATTCGTAAACAGCTGATTTTTTTACACGTGTTTTCACAGCTATCCAAATTTAGCTATCGAACTCGTTCATGAAAAACGAGTTGGATAGGCTATCTAAGATAGGCTATCCAAAACCAAACTGAACGCGCCCATTTAGTTAATTTAAGGCTAAAACACAAACACATCAGCTTCGGCTTCGTCTGCGTTACGATGCAACCGCTTCACGTTTGCTTTGAATGGCTACGTTCAATCACGTAACCAAAAGTTATCGGATAGCTTTTTGTTATTGTAATACATAGTAAAAAATAGCAAATACATGAACCATTTTCTGTCAAAAAAAAATTCAAAGGTATCCGAGAATTTTTGGTATCCGAGTGATCAGCTGATCAACACATGATTTTTTGTCTTGTATTGTTTGGCGCGCTATTTTATCAGCTTCCAATTTAGAAGAGAATTGAAGGAAATATAAACAAAATGACTATGGATGTTATTTTTAACAATATTTTTTATAAATTAGATGACTCTGAAGATGTTTGCCGACGAATTCAAAGCCATAAACAATTCCCTATTCTCAAGCGTTTGATTTGTTTTTTTTTTTTTGTAGACGTTTTCACAGCTATCTGGATACGAGTATCTCAGATAGCCTATCCGATACGTGATTGAACGTAGCCAATGACAGTTCTCCCTCCATCATCATCAAACAGATTTGCCACTTTACTCCTTTCGAAGTAGTCTACTTCGATTTTTGAAAAACTTTGAAAATCTATTCCCACTTTGCACCATCAAGAATGTTTTGAAATCTACTTCATCAGAAAAAACTTACATCGATTTTACTTGATATTTCCAAAATCTGCTTCTCTTATTTTCATCAGGAAAATAGATAACCGGCATCTGCATCTGCATCTGCAGTTTCTATCCTTATACACGACCAATAAGCGGACACACTTTACAAGCACGAAATGTCAACCTAAACATATACGCAAAGTATGAGTTACGTGATTGTATTGAAGTGTTTAATATTTTAGGCCGTGTGCGACTTGCGTTAAAATGTTGGTTAAATTAAACCACTAGTCTGCTAGTTAAATTTTTACACATTTTATGGACCATGTAGTGTCAAAATTAAATCGAATGTCAAGTTTTTATACACATACTAACACAATTCGCACACGGCCCTAATTGTAGATCTGTCTATATGAACTTTTGATGATAACTGTATGTCCCTCTTTGCGTCAATGGATCCATGGACATTATAAAATACGCTATTTTGAAATCTACTTCACTTCTTCTCAATTTACTTCGCTTTTTTCCCAAATCTACTTCGATTCCTTTTTTTCGAGTGGTAACGCTGCTCCAAAAAACAAATGAACAAACAGCTATTGAGCTGTCACACAAAGCAAAAGTTCAGCATATTTGAACTAGAGCTTCCGTTTGGAGTCAAGTAACGTACGAAACGTGAGGTCGAAGCGTCATTGTGATAGCAAGCATTAGTTGTGTTCACTGACGCTGTGCTGGACTGTTCTAGACAGAAAATACAGCTTTTTGCTGTTCATTGAGGTTTTTTCTGTGCTGAACTGTTCAACTTTCCTGTTCATTGACAAACCTAGAACAGTTTAGAACAGGATTTTCTGTTCTTGCTTTTGAGTCAGATCAGGTTAGAACAGACTTGTGAGAAATGTCAAAATCGAAGTTGTCATTTTTTTTTTTACGTTTTGATTTGGCTGTGCTTTATGTTTTTTTTCTCGTGATTTAAAAATCTGTTGAATGTAAATTCGTAGATTGGAAAATAAATAAATAAATAAATAAAAGGTAATAACATTCGTCACAGTTTCATTCCAATCATCTGAAGAGGAATCCGACGAAAAATCACTATCGGTGTCTGAACCGCTAGCATTTTCATTTAGTATTATCTTAGCAATCACTTGATTTTCCATTTCAATAATTTTTAATAATATTTTTCACAGTAGAAACACAAAAAATGAAAAAAAAATAAGCGAGAAACGAAAAATTCACACAATTTGCAATTTGTTTTGTTTTTTTCACAATTGACGTTTAACTGACTGTTCTAACTTGATCTGACGTTTCTCACGAAACTGTGCTGTCCTGTGCTGTTCTGATCTAGAAAAAACCTCAGTGAACACAACTATTGAATTACTACTCGTAAACGTCAGGCGAAGCCGAAGCTGAAGCACCTTTGTGATTTAGCCTTTAAATATCGTAGAACATTTAAAATGTGTTTGTCATATTAAATTTCTTGTTGTTCTTGATTTGTAGTTCTGTCAAAAAAAAAAAAACAAAAATTGAATTCAGGTACGCATTTATTTTTGTTGGAGATCTTAAGGCGCTGTGCTTTTTAACACTTGATCAAGTTGTCCAATGTTCTTTCAAAAACGACCAAAAAGGCGAAATGAATGTGATGAATTACGGATGAAATATAAAGAAAATGTTCTGAAGAAATAAAAAAAATTATAAAAACCATGCATCCTGAAACAGAATTGAAATTGGAAAAAAAAAATTAAGCACAATCAATATAATCTTGATTCAATCAAATATCGATTAGCGCCCCTCATGCATTTGTATTTGTGAAACTCGCACTACCTACTTTGAAAAATGCTTCACTTCTCTTTCATAAAACCACTTCCTGTACTTCTTTACTTCTTTTGGATTTACCATCCATATTTAAATCCATAGTGCCTGGTTACACGAGCGCAAAAAAGAATTACTTTTGTGGATACACACAGAAAAAAAAATAAAGTGCAAGAAAATTTGACAGTCGGAGATTAAAACACAAAAGAAAGAAAGAGAAGAAACATGACGCAAAACTCATATCTGAAAATGAGGAAAAAGATTTTTTCCATCCCTTTCCTTCTTTCTAAAAATCATCCGCTCTCTTTCGTGAATTAATTCTTTTTAGCGCTCGTGTAACCAGGCACATATACAAAGTTCTTTATTCGAAGATTGTTCCACACCCACATACAAAGCTGGCAGTCCATGTATATTAAGTCAATGGGCGATGTCCAGCAAATGTTGGGAAAGTATTAGTGAAAACACCAATAATTTTACAACCCTGACCTGTTTGCAGGTAAATTTCTTTTGACAGCTTGGTTTCCTATCTCCTTTTATCTCTGATCGAACTACTCCTCTCTTTAAAATACATCAGATTTGATAACGGGGAATACCAGTTTAATTACTTATATAATCTTTGGCCTTGATGCTTGTTCAAAAAATTCTATACCAGGATCAGGAAAACAGTGTTCATTGTTTATTTGTTTCAGCGCTCCGAATGGTCCTCAGTGCTTTGAGTCAATATTTCCGTGAAGCATACCGAGATGCCCAGACGGTCTTGACGAAAAACGTTTTGGAGTTTCCAGAAATCGATCCTCAAGTACTGAAATCAATAGTCGATTTTATGTATTCTGGAACAATTGAATTGGATGTCGACACTGTCAAAGGAATCTTGTCTGCTGCGATTTTTCTTAAGATCAACATACTAATTGAATGTTGCTGTGAGTTCATTGAAAACAACATTAATCCTAGCAACTGTATACTCTTTTTTCGAGTATCGCGTCCATGGACAGAGGAGCTAAGCTTGAGCGGCTTAAAAGAAAAGTGTATGGAGTTCATTTATTTGAATTTTGATGAATTTACGAAGGAAGACGCATTTCTAATGCTGACCGAAAGGGAAATCAAAGACTTGCTTTCTTACGAGAGTCGGCACAGTGATGTTGAAGAAGCAGTGTTCATGTCTACTCTTGCATGGATTAATCATGATAAACAAAATCGGGAACATTTGATTGTGGAACTTTTAAAAATGATTCACTATCAGTTTCTGTCCATAAAGTTCATAACGGACAACATGTCAGTTTGCAAAAGTGTCGAAAGCTTTGAACTTTTTTCGGGTTGGTTGAAATATCATATGTCGCCAGAAACTCGAACAGAAGATCAGAAACATCTTGAGGTCTCAACGAAAAACCAATTGCAATGCCCAGAATTGGATCCTCAAACTCTTAAATTGTTAAATGAGTTGAACATCGAGAACGTTGAAGGAATCTTACGTGCTGCAGTTTTTCGAAAACGTAAACACTTGATTGAAGTTTGTTGTGAATTCGTTCAAAAACACATTAATACGAGCAACTACATGTCCTGGTTTCGACTGTCGACAGAGCTTAGTCTATCGCAAATTCAAGAAAAGACCATGCATGTCATTTACATGAACTTCGAGCAAATGTCGAAGGATGAAGAATTTTTAATGTTGACTGAGATGGAAACTAAGAGCTTGCTGTCTTACGAAAATCCATATACTGACTTTGAGGGAGAAGTTTTCAAGGCTATTTTTGCGTGGGTCAATTATGATAAACCAAGTCGAGAACATTTGACTGGGGATCTGTTGAAAATGATACGTTTTCAATACCTCTCTACCGAATTTAAAGTTGTTAACAATTCGCTCATCACCGATTGGCGCAAATATACATCATCGGAAACAACCAATCAAAACGAAATGTTTTTCAAGTCAAGGTTTGGAGGTTTATTATTTGTGGATGCCGAGGGATCAAACACGATAGCAATTCATATGTATGACCGCACGACAGATGCATGGCATAAAAGGATTCAAATTCCTTTCAAAGAAAACATAGATGGCTTTTCGACACTTGTGGTCAATAATAAATTATTTGTAGTTGGAGGTTTTGACGGGGACTTAAGGGATGAAATTGAGTGTTTCGACTTGTACACTCTCAAATGGATTTCCAGATCTCAGATGCATAAAAAGCGATATTCTTGTCAACTGTCTGAATTAGATGGACACTTGTGTATTTACGGTGGCTTTGAGTCTCGTAGATTTATAAACGAAATTGAACTGTACAATCCTACAACTGGTGAAATAATTGAATTATGTCCGCCATACCGCAGTGAACGTAACAAAATGTCTACTTGCAAAGGAGTATTATATCTTATTCATCTAGAGGAAGGAGTTTTGCAATTATATGATTCCTGCACTCAAAACTGGACACAAATACGAATTCCAGGACAATCAGTAGATTACTTAGGCTTTGTCGCCGATGGAAAATATCTTTATTTTCCTGATGGATATTCAGACAAAGATGTTGAACGCTACGATTTAGAAAAAAAATCTTGGAGTGGTGGTTTTGAAAAGAAAGAAAATCTTTACATAAAAACTATGATGTTAAATAATAAAATTGTAATTTATAGAAACGCTGGTGGTAGTACGATTATGTTTGAAGAGTACGATCCAAACACCAACACATGGAGAAGATTGAAGGATCTTTTAAGAATAAAATATCAAATGGTCGACTCCTGCAGTATGGGTTCTTACACTGCTTGACCATTTACTTAAACTTTTAATTTTTGTTTTAAAAATCCATAAATTTTATTCCAAACATTGTTGAATTCGTATGCAAAAATCTGTAAAAAGTGTTTTCAATAAATTGGTTTCTTTTCATTGCTCAAACTGAATTTGAACTTGTTTCAATTGTTAAGCGAATAAGTGGAACATTTCCGACAATAGGTGCGCGTTTGAGAACCAAGTTAAGGAAGCTTGTTTTTAGGGGTGAATTTTCCAGTTCCGAAAACGTATACCATCTTTCTAAACTTCTTTCAAATGTGCCCCCCTCCAAGTGAGGTTATTGGACGTTGCTGATGATTGGAGTATTTTTCCAAAATTGTTCTTTTTTAGATCAATAACACGAAATCATCGAAGGAAGTATAATGGAACTTACTACATTGCCGAAGCCCTCTCAAGGCTTTTCCTTATTTTGATACAATTACCCGCGTAGCCCCAAAACAGGAGTCGAAGGGTATTTTTTGTCGATTTTAACCATTTTCTGAAATCTATTGATTTCTTTGACCTGCTGAAATGACTAATTCATTTGTTTGTTGTTATTGTAATAGTGTAAACTAAAATTAAATTACTGGCAACTCTGTACATTTATTGTAACCCATGCATATCCTGAATTATTACAATTGTCATTTTGAATAAATTTTCTCTCTCTTGCTTCAACTATCAACTCAACAAGTCGTGTTCTTTTATTTCTTGTGCTCCGCTTAAATTCCGATTTAACATTTAAAACAGGTTATGGGCCCAGATAAACGTTTTTAATTAAGCACAAGAAAATTAGGGAAAGTCGCGCTAATTAATAAAAAGTAAAAATTGCAACGGATGCAGTAGATATTTATAGATTTATTTTGGCCCCTTTTTTTGTCTGTTGTGTACGTACTAAAGACACACATGGCTTCGTCATCGTCCTCCATTTTGTCCGTGGAGAAACTTCGTGGTCGCGAAAATTACGACACATGGCAGTACGCAGTGGAGAATTTACTCCAACACGAAGAGCTTTGGGACTGCGTGACTGAGAAGAATACAGATCCAAAACTGATGACCAGAGCGAAGACCAAAATAATTCTTTTAGTTGAACCAATCAACTACGTTCACGTCAAGGAAGCGAAGACACCCAAAGAAGTTTGGGATAACCTACAAAAGGCTTTCCAAGACTCAGGGCTAACCCGTAAAGTTGGTCTCTTGAAAATTCTAATAACAACGAGGTTAGAAGAATGCGAGTCAGTGGACGAATATGTTAACAAAATTATTAACACCGCGTATAAAATCAGAAACATCGGACTTCAGTTGAGTGAGGAGTGGATAGGAACTTTACTCCTTGCCGGCCTTCCGGACCACTACCAGCCAATGATCATGGGCATTGAAAGCTCGGGGTTGCAGCTAACTGCCGATGCGATCAAACAAAAATTGTTGCAAGATGTGAAACCCATTTCTACCGACGGTTCTACGGCCTTTTTTTACGAAAAAGCAGAAGCGTATTAGATGTTTTCAGTGCAACAAGTACGGTCATTTTGCTCGCAATTGTCCAAATGCTCAGAGTTCCAACAAGTCCAATAATAAGAACCAGCTTTTGTTCACCGCATTATCAGCCAAGGACGTGGACTCGAAGGAGTGGTATTTGGACTCAGGTGCGTCCAGGCACATGACCCTTCATCGTGATTGGTTGGACAATGTCACGAATGCGAGCAGTGATAAGGTTGTCATTGCAGATAAAAATGTGATGCCTGTTGGTGGTAAAGGTGATGTGAAGTTGTTGTTATCTACTGGTGAAAGTGCTGTTGCGAAAGATGTTCTTTTTGTCCCCAACTTGTGTGCGAATCTTCTCTCCGTGAGCCGTTTGACAGACAGTGGCAATTCTGTTGTGTTCAAGGGAAATCGCTCCGAGATTTATAATAATGACGGCGTTTTGATTGCAACCGCATCAAAGAAAGAAGGTGTTTATAAGCTAGACCAGTCATCTGTCGAGCATGCCAACATATCGATTGCGAATGAGCAAAAGAAATCTGTTTGGCACCGTCGTATGGGACACCTAAGTGCAGATGGTCTACTCAAACTGAAGAAGATTGCCGACGGGGTGAGTTTTGTTGATAGTGAGGTTGTTGACTCGTGTGTAGTTTGCTGCAAGGCAAAGCAGACTCGACTTCCATTTAAAAGCACCGGAACGAGAGCAAAAGATTTACTTGAGGTGGTCCATTCTGACGTTTGTGGGCCTATGTCCGTCAATTCAATCGGAGGCTCGAGATATTTTTTGATTTTCGTAGACGACTTCAGTCGAAAAGTTTTTCTGTACCTCTTGAAGAACAAGTCCGAGGTTAAAGAAAAGTTCGATCAGTTCAGAAGACTCGTAGAAAATCAAACTCAGAAAACCATTAAAAAAACCAGGGGTTGCTCAACTGTTTGCGTAAACATGGTATCCAACATCAAAAAAACAGCACCGTACACGCCAGAGCAAAACGGCTTGGCAGAACGAACTAACAGAACGGTGGTAGAAAAAGCTCGTTGCTTGCTTTTTGATGCCGATTTGAAGACTGAATTCTGGGGTGAAGCAGTGACGACGGCAGTATACATCATCAACCGGTCTCCGAGAAAAGGTTTGGATGACATGACACCAGAGGAAGCCTGGTCTGGAGTGAAACCCAACCTAGAACGATTGAGGGTGTTTGGTTGTCAGGCGATGGTTCACGTACCCAAGGAGAAGCGAACAAAGTTTGATCCCAAGTCACTACAGTGTATACTCGTGGGATTCAGTGATGACAGCAAAGCCTACCGACTTCTTGATCCCAAGACGAAGAAAGTTTATGTCAGCAGAGATGTCATTTTCATGGAAAATCAGAAACTTTCTCAGAGTCAGGTAACTTTTCCAAACAAAACCTATACTTCCTATCCAGCTTCGATCGAGGAGGAAGCAACACCTGTCAGTGAAGAAGAAGAAATTACTTCAGAGGAAGAAACAGGTGGAGAGGGGTTCGAATCAGCTGTTGATAGTGACACATATTATTCGGAGTCCGAGGCTAACAGCACTGTTGTTCCTGAATCGGACGACGAATATAGTCCACCGGATGGAATCAATAGTGCCATAACTAACTCCGAAATCAGAAGATCATCGAGACCCAAGAAACCTATAGTCAATCCAGATTTTGTGTCGTTCATTGCTCGTGAAGTAACAAGTGATCCTATGACAACTCAAGAGGCGTTGTCAAGCCCCGAAGCCGCTATGTGGCGCGCTGCAATGAGAGAAGAGTTCGAGGCTCTTATCAGTAACGAGACCTGGGATCTCGTTCCTCCACCGGCAGATCGTAAGGTGATTGACTGCAAGTGGGTCTATAAGACGAAGCGTGATTATTCTGGGAATATTTCACGTTACAAAGCGAGGCTTGTAATTAAGGGCTGCGCCCAAGTCAAAGGCCTGGACTATGAGGAAACG
Source organism: Sphaerophoria taeniata (assembly GCA_943590905.1). Lineage (NCBI taxonomy): Eukaryota > Metazoa > Arthropoda > Insecta > Diptera > Syrphidae > Sphaerophoria > Sphaerophoria taeniata. Next base: position 6,755,412 of record OX016540.1, read on the forward strand.
TTCTCACCGGTAGTCCGTTACACATCTATACGTCTTTTATTGGCCTTGGCAGTCCAATACGACATGGAAATCGACCAAATGGATGCAGTTTCGGCGTTCCTACAAGGCGATCTCCAGGAGGAGATATACATGTATCAACCCAAAGGTTTTTCTGAAGACCACACCAAAGTTTGCCGTTTGAAAAAGACCCTGTACGGTCTTAAGCAATCCAGCAGGATGTGGAACAACAAACTGGACGCTGCTCTAGTGAAGTTTGGCATGCAGAAGTCGGAACTCGATCCATGCGTTTATTTTGTAACCTCAAACAAGAACAAATTAATAGTTGCTGTCTACGTGGATGATATTTTGATTCTCTCCAACGACATTTCGATGAAATCCAAATTGAAGAGCTACCTGATGGACATGTTTCAAATGAAGGACCTTGGACCAGCTCGTTTTCTGTTGGGCATGCAAATTCATCACGATCGAGTCAATGGTTACCTTACAGTTGATCAACAGCAGTATATTCAAGAAATTCTGCAAAGTTTTCATATGAGTGACTGCAACCCTGTATCGACACCGATGGACACCAATCAAGTTTTGTCGAAGGAGATGTGTCCAGAATCTCAAGAAGAACAGGAAGAGATGAAGAAGGTGCCATATCAAGAAGCCGTTGGCAGCCTCATGTACGCTGCTCAAGTGACTCGTCCCGATCTGGCATATGCTGTCAGTTCTATCAGCAGATTCAATAACAATCCGGGTAAGGCTCATTGGTCAGCTATAAAGCGTATTTTCAGGTACCTCAAAGGCACGATGGATGCAAAACTTGTCTATACCAAACATGGCAAGTCAGAATTCTGCGGCTACTGCGATGCAGATTGGGCCTCCGACCAAGATGAAAGGCGTTCCACTACAGGCTATGCGTTTATGCTACAAGGAGCACCGCTTTCTTGGAACTCCAAGAAGCAACGGACAGTAGCGCTCTCAACATCAGAGGCCGAGTATATGTCTTTATCGGCAGCCACCCAAGAAGCACTTTGGCTAAAGCGCTTAATTGAAGAACTGACTGGTAACACACATACACCAACTATATTCTGCGACAACAAGAGTGCAATTGATCTATCACTACTAAATGCGTATCGAGCTAGATCAAAGCACATCGACATCAAACACCACTTCGTAAGGCACGAAATTACCGAAGGAAACATCAAGGTACAATACATCAAGACTGAACAAATGCTAGCAGACTTCTTAACCAAGGCGGTTCCAAAGCTTAAGAACGATTTTTGCGCTAAAGGGCTAGGTTTGAAATTTGCCAAATAATCATTATTTACTTAATTTAATAATTTTTGTTTAAGTGGGAGTATTGTAATAGTGTAAACTAAAATTAAATTACTGGCAACTCTGTACATTTATTGTAACCCATGCATATCCTGAATTATTACAATTGTCATTTTGAATACATTTTCTCTCTCTTGCTTCAACTATCAACTCAACAAGTCGTGTTCTTTTATTTCTTGTGCTCCGCTTAAATTCCGATTTAACATTTATAACAGGTTATGGGCCCAGATAAACGTTTTTAATTAAGCACAAGAAAATTAGGGAAAGTCGCGCTAATTAATAAAAAGTAAAAATTGCAACGGATGCAGTAGATATTTATAGATTTATTTTGGCCCCTTTTTTTTGTCTGTTGTGTACGTACTAAAGACACACATGGCTTCGTCATCGTCCTCCATTTTGTCCGTGGAGAAACTTCGTGGTCGCGAAAATTACGACACATGGCAGTACGCAGTGGAGAATTTACTCCAACACGAAGAGCTTTGGGACTGCGTGACTGAGAAGAATACAGATCCAAAACTGATGACCAGAGCGAAGACCAAAATAATTCTTTTAGTTGAACCAATCAACTACGTTCACGTCAAGGAAGCGAAGACACCCAAAGAAGTTTGGGATAACCTACAAAAGGCTTTCCAAGACTCAGGGCTAACCCGTAAAGTTGGTCTCTTGAAAATTCTAATAACAACGAGGTTAGAAGAATGCGAGTCAGTGGACGAATATGTTAACAAAATTATTAACACCGCGTATAAAATCAGAAACATCGGACTTCAGTTGAGTGAGGAGTGGATAGGAACTTTACTCCTTGCCGGCCTTCCGGACCACTACCAGCCAATGATCATGGGCATTGAAAGCTCGGGGTTGCAGCTAACTGCCGATGCGATCAAACAAAAATTGTTGCAAGATGTGAAACCCATTTCTACCGACGGTTCTACGGCCTTTTTTTACGAAAAAGCAGAAGCGTATTAGATGTTTTCAGTGCAACAAGTACGGTCATTTTGCTCGCAATTGTCCAAATGCTCAGAGTTCCAACAAGTCCAATAATAAGAACCAGCTTTTGTTCACCGCATTATCAGCCAAGGACGTGGACTCGAAGGAGTGGTATTTGGACTCAGGTGCGTCCAAGCACATGACCCTTCATCGTGATTGGTTGGACAATGTCACGAATGCGAGCAGTGATAAGGTTGTCATTGCAGATAAAAATGTGATGCCTGTTGGTGGTAAAGGTGATGTGAAGTTGTTGTTATCTACTGGTGAAAGTGCTGTTGCGAAAGATGTTCTTTTTGTCCCCAACTTGTGTGCGAATCTTCTCTCCGTGAGCCGTTTGACAGACAGTGGCAATTCTGTTGTGTTCAAGGGAAATCGCTCCGAGATTTTTAATAATGACGGCGTTTTGATTGCAACCGCATCAAAGAAAGAAGGTGTTTATAAGCTAGACCAGTCATCTGTCGAGCATGCCAACATATCGATTGCGAATGAGCAAAAGAAATCTGTTTGGCACCGTCGTATGGGACACCTAAGTGCAGATGGTCTACTCAAACTGAAGAAGATTGCCGACGGGGTGAGTTTTGTTGATAGTGAGGTTGTTGACTCGTGTGTAGTTTGCTGCAAGGCAAAGCAGACTCGACTTCCATTTAAAAGCACCGGAACGAGAGCAAAAGATTTACTTGAGGTGGTCCATTCTGACGTTTGTGGGCCTATGTCCGTCAATTCAATCGGAGGCTCGAGATATTTTTTGATTTTCGTAGACGACTTCAGTCGAAAAGTTTTTCTGTACCTCTTGAAGAACAAGTCCGAGGTTAAAGAAAAGTTCGATCAGTTCAGAAGACTCGTAGAAAATCAAACTCAGAAAACCATTAAAAAAAACCAGGGGTTGCTCAACTGTTTGCGTAAACATGGTATCCAACATCAAAAAAACAGCACCGTACACGCCAGAGCAAAACGGCTTGGCAGAACGAACTAACAGAACGGTGGTAGAAAAAGCTCGTTGCTTGCTTTTTGATGCCGATTTGAAGACTGAATTCTGGGGTGAAGCAGTGACGACGGCAGTATACATCATCAACCGGTCTCCGAGAAAAGGTTTGGATGACATGACACCAGAGGAAGCCTGGTCTGGAGTGAAACCCAACCTAGAACGATTGAGGGTGTTTGGTTGTCAGGCGATGGTTCACGTACCCAAGGAGAAGCGAACAAAGTTTGATCCCAAGTCACTACAGTGTATACTCGTGGGATTCAGTGATGACAGCAAAGCCTACCGACTTCTTGATCCCAAGACGAAGAAAGTTTATGTCAGCAGAGATGTCATTTTCATGGAAAATCAGAAACTTTCTCAGAGTCAGGTAACTTTTCCAAACAAAACCTATACTTCCTATCCAGCTTCGATCGAGGAGGAAGCAACACCTGTCAGTGAAGAAGAAGAAATTACTTCAGAGGAAGAAACAGGTGGAGAGGGGTTCGAATCAGCTGTTGATAGTGACACATATTATTCGGAGTCCGAGGCTAACAGCACTGTTGTTCCTGAATCGGACGACGAATATAGTCCACCGGATGGAATCAATAGTGCCATAACTAACTCCGAAATCAGAAGATCATCGAGACCCAAGAAACCTATAGTCAATCCAGATTTTGTGTCGTTCATTGCTCGTGAAGTAACAAGTGATCCTATGACAACTCAAGAGGCGTTGTCAAGCCCCGAAGCCGCTATGTGGCGCGCTGCAATGAGAGAAGAGTTCGAGGCTCTTATCAGTAACGAGACCTGGGATCTCGTTCCTCCACCGGCAGATCGTAAGGTGATTGACTGCAAGTGGGTCTATAAGACGAAGCGTGATTATTCTGGGAATATTTCACGTTACAAAGCGAGGCTTGTAATTAAGGGCTGCGCCCAAGTCAAAGGCCTGGACTATGAGGAAACGTTCTCACCGGTAGTCCGTTACACATCTATACGTCTTTTATTGGCCTTGGCAGTCCAATACGACATGGAAATCGACCAAATGGATGCAGTTTCGGCGTTCCTACAAGGCGATCTCCAGGAGGAGATATACATGTATCAACCCAAAGGTTTTTCTGAAGACCACACCAAAGTTTGCCGTTTGAAAAAGACCCTGTACGGTCTTAAGCAATCCAGCAGGATGTGGAACAACAAACTGGACGCTGCTCTAGTGAAGTTTGGCATGCAGAAGTCGGAACTCGATCCATGCGTTTATTTTGTAACCTCAAACAAGAACAAATTAATAGTTGCTGTCTACGTGGATGATATTTTGATTCTCTCCAACGACATTTCGATGAAATCCAAATTGAAGAGCTACCTGATGGACATGTTTCAAATGAAGGACCTTGGACCAGCTCGTTTTCTGTTGGGCATGCAAATTCATCACGATCGAGTCAATGGTTACCTTACAGTTGATCAACAGCAGTATATTCAAGAAATTCTGCAAAGTTTTCATATGAGTGACTGCAACCCTGTATCGACACCGATGGACACCAATCAAGTTTTGTCGAAGGAGATGTGTCCAGAATCTCAAGAAGAACAGGAAGAGATGAAGAAGGTGCCATATCAAGAAGCCGTTGGCAGCCTCATGTACGCTGCTCAAGTGACTCGTCCCGATCTGGCATATGCTGTCAGTTCTATCAGCAGATTCAATAACAATCCGGGTAAGGCTCATTGGTCAGCTATAAAGCGTATTTTCAGGTACCTCAAAGGCACGATGGATGCAAAACTTGTCTATACCAAACATGGCAAGTCAGAATTCTGCGGCTACTGCGATGCAGATTGGGCCTCCGACCAAGATGAAAGGCGTTCCACTACAGGCTATGCGTTTATGCTACAAGGAGCACCGCTTTCTTGGAACTCCAAGAAGCAACGGACAGTAGCGCTCTCAACATCAGAGGCCGAGTATATGTCTTTATCGGCAGCCACCCAAGAAGCACTTTGGCTAAAGCGCTTAATTGAAGAACTGACTGGTAACACACATACACCAACTATATTCTGCGACAACAAGAGTGCAATTGATCTATCACTACTAAATGCGTATCGAGCTAGATCAAAGCACATCGACATCAAACACCACTTCGTAAGGCACGAAATTACCGAAGGAAACATCAAGGTACAATACATCAAGACTGAACAAATGCTAGCAGACTTCTTAACCAAGGCGGTTCCAAAGCTTAAGAACGATTTTTGCGCTAAAGGGCTAGGTTTGAAATTTGCCAAATAATCATTATTTACTTAATTTAATAATTTTTGTTTAAGTGGGAGTATTGTAATAGTGTAAACTAAAATTAAATTACTGGCAACTCTGTACATTTATTGTAACCCATGCATATCCTGAATTATTACAATTGTCATTTTGAATACATTTTCTCTCTCTTGCTTCAACTATCAACTCAACAAGTCGTGTTCTTTTATTTCTTGTGCTCCGCTTAAATTCCGATTTAACATTTATAACAGTTGTTAAATGTAATCCTCAAACCCAGTGACCTTGGAACAGGAAACAGTTTGTACTTTTATCTTTTTGGTAAAACTATTATTCATTACTTAAGTCATTTCTGGTTCTGGGACTGGCTTGTGCATGATTTTGGCACAAACTTTTTGAATGATTAACAAATTTTGGGAAGCTAATTAATTAACAAGAAATATCAAGTTAATGATAAACTGTGAAATTTATTTGAACTCCCACAGTCATGCATGACAGATTTACAATTTTTCCTTAAATACATATCTTTGGCTCATAGCCGTAGCTAGGATTTTGTTTCAGGGGGGGTTAAGATAAATGATAATTTTTTCAACATTCTTGAAGTACGGCTCAAGAAAGATTCTCTATACTTGAGAGTTGAGAGTACCTCCGAAGTACTCGAGGCTAAACTGATGGCCATTCCTAGAAGCACGAGTATTAGGTACGGGCGAATTGTTTTAGGGGAGGAATGCAACTGGCTATTTGACTTGAGCACTAAGCGTAAAAGTAACGATAGAACCGAAAGAGACACGACACGTTACGATGGTGGTCTAACGAGGTGAATGAGTTGGTTATGTCTCTGTCACCAATCGGTCTTAGACTGGGAGAAATATTTCTTGCACTGTCTTCAGAAACCCAAACATTTTGCGGCATTTTTGGCGACATCGCATATGTGATCGTTCCACCAAAGGTGGTCAGTGATACCGAGAATGTCGAGATGTTCGGTCTCATTGATGCAAGTGCCACTCATGGACAGTGGCAGGGGAGGTATATCTCGCTTGAACGATACAAGACAGCATTGAGTTTTCGAAGCATTAAATTCTACGCGATTTTGTATTCTCCATTGTTCAATGCTGTTGAAGTCAGTGTTTAATGAGCTTATCATGTTTTGCCGTTGCATTTCCACATCCGAAGAGGAGGGATGTGAGTCTGGAAATGAATAATAAAAGCTAAGGATACTATCGTCAGCGAAACAATTTATTGGATTAAAAGTTACAGACAAGAGATCATTAATGAAATTGAGGAAGAGGGTTGGACATAAAACTGTGCCCTGGGGCACACCAGCGTTTATATTGTGGGTTTCAGACTTGAAACCGTCAAATACAACTAGTATTGAACGGTTCGAAAGAAAGTTTCTAATCCAACGAAGAAGGGATTCATCGATACCGAAAGCACGCATTTTCGATAAAAGAGCAAGATGCCAGACTTTATCAAATGCCTTTGAAATACCAAGATGTAAAGATTTGTTCCACTGTTCCGTGAGATAAACCATCAGATCACCAGTGGACCTGTTGCTGCGAAAGCCGTACTGCCGGTCATTAAGAAGCTTTCGGTCTTCGAGATTTCTTGAGCTGATAGTTTATCAGCGTTTCCATGACCTTAGAAAGAACGCTCAAGAACTGGGGGAATCATGTTACTCTCTAACACCTTTCCCGAGAGAGCTAACAACTGGAGTTTTCTATTGTCAACGAGCATAGGGACCGAAGAAGAAGAATAATTCTTCATATTTTTTTACAAAAGACCAAAAATTCTTACTGCCTTTGGAACATTGTAGTATTTTTTGCCTTAATTTTTGGTCGTGTAACGACTTATGTAAAAGAAATATGGTTATCTCTGCTTGTAGGTAACTAGATGGCAAGAGTAGTAAATGATATCTTGATTATACCAAACCAAAAAAATATACAAATGTTTCGGGAAGAAAATAGAAAAATACCCCTAAGCTTCAATGGAAAAGTTATAAATTCAGTGTTGGTAAGACAAAATAAAAAATCATTAAGTTATTAGTCAATAGTAATTTGATTTTGCTTTACAAAATTATTTCGGGGAGGGTTAAACCCCGTAACCCTCCCCCTTAATACGGCTATGCTTTGGCTGGCTTGAAGCGCAAAATGTCTTCGGCTTCGGTTCCGGATTTATAAGCCCTGGAGGTTTGTTTCACATTTTTGTAAAACTTTCGAACCTCGTTCCTGTTGTGACATCCCTCTATCTCCTCGATCGCGTACTTCTCATGTTCCCTTTTTTTCTTTCTGAGATGTTTATGCTCCTCTCTCTTTTTCTGCTCGTAGAGCTCACGAGCTGCTCGTGTCCTTCTTTGCAGCACAGCTTTGTATGCCTCTTGGTTAGCTGCATGTGCTCGCCGACACTCATTGTCAAACCAGGTATTTCGTTGTGGTGGCCATTTAACCTCTAGCACTTGAGAGGCAGCATCTCTAATGGCTGCTTGGCAGTGTTGCCACTGGTTCTCTACATTTTGTGCTGGCAGCAAAGGACTTCTGAGGAGATTTTCCGAGACACGATCGGAAAAGGATCTTACAATCTCTTGCAATTGTAGCCGTTTGACGTTGAATTTTCTCCTAGCTACAACAAGGTAGTGGTCCCAGTCTATGTTGGCACCTCGGAATGTGCGGACAACTTGCATGCTAGAGAAGTTTCGTGCGTTGATCGCAATGTGATCAATTTGGTTGACTGTCGATTGATCAGGAGATTTCCATGTCCCCTTGTGGATATCGAATCTTGTTCAAGGGGAGATGTCCCTTTGTCAATATCGAGATCTGGGCATCGCGTACTTACTACCATTACGTCTCGCCCTGCAGCGAAGTCCATTAGCCTTAATCCGTTATCAGAGGTGGCGTCTTGTAGGCTATGTCGTCCGATTATTCCACCAGGAATTTCTTCTCTACCCAGCTTAGCATTAAAATCCCCAAGGACAATTTGAATGTCATAGCTAGGGCATTGCTCATAGGTCTTGTCGAGGAGCTCGTAGAGCCTGTCTTTGGTGTCTTCATCCTTTTCCTCAGTAGAAGCCAGAGCGCAGATGAGGCTTATTTTTGTGAATTTAGCCTTGATGCGCTCATTCACTGAGTTGAAACTCAAGACCTTCCTCCTGAGTCGAGTCCCAGCTACAAATCCACATCCGAATAGATGCTGATTTTGTTCCCGGTAGCAGTCGCCGTAGTATATAGAACAGTTGTTCATTTTATGTAGGCCCGGACCATCAATCATCCCATCGCATTTCTTGGATAGCAGTTATATCTTCTTTATAGCAGTCAAGGGCTTCCGCTAGTTATTTGGTTGCACGTGGTCCGTCAAGGGACCTTACATTCCAAGTGAAAACCCAAATTCGTTGTCCTTAAATCGTTTGTGTGGGTCGTCATCATAAATTCCGTCCGTATCCGAGGCTTGTTGGTCTTTCGGAACCATGTCTTCTTTATGTGGCCGGGCAGTAACGCCTCCGAATTTTGTAGGCGGAGTAAAGTGCACCACAAAAATAGTGTTACCCGTTTGGTTGTATGATGATACTAAGATAATTTCACTTAAGCCCACGAAAAATACTTGGAACTATTAGTTCCCAAAAAAGAAAGATATAGTTTAAAAACCGTTCTCAAAACAAAAATAAAAACAAATAATTAAAAGGTGAAACAACCATTAAGGACCAGTTGCTCAATCGAATCATAAATTTAAGTTCTACATAAAGTTCTACTTTTGTATGGGGATTTTATGTAGAACTTAAGAATTCCGGAACGTCTCATACAAAAATGAAAACTTTATGTAGAACTTAAATTTATGATTCGATTGAGCAACTGGCCCTAAAACTTTAAGCACTAAAACGTGCCATGTGCCATCGTAGCCGCCTTCATCAGTGGCGGATTAAACGTTGAGGGCGCCATAGGTAAACATCTCATCGGCGTCCCTATATTAGAAATTAATCGTATTATAGGTTCACCGAGACCGCTGCACGGCGCTTTAGCAAAACGCGTTGAAATGGTGGCCAAGGAAAAATAGAACAAACTTACATGAGATCGATACCGAGTTGCAACTCGGTTCGCCAAATCGACATTTTGCCGACATTTTGGTAAAAATTAGTCATGACTCATGACAGTTCATATTTGGCAGTCGTGTAGGAGACACGTGGCAAATTTTTTATGGAAAAATATTCGATAATCCCACGTGTTTTAATCGACAAAACATTTTATCAAAATTAATCATCGTGAAAAATGAGTGACGAGGCACATTTTCATTTGAATGGATACTTATGTGAATAAACAGAATAGTCGGTTCTGCGCTATGGAAAACCTGCAAATTATTCATCAGTCACCTTTGCATCCATTAAAATGTGCCGTCTAGTAAGCAATTTGGTCAGAAAGAATCATTGGACATTTCCTCCTTGAAAATAAAAACGGTGACGATATTCACGGTAACTGTGGATGGGGAGCGATATTGTCATATGGTTGAAAGCTTTTTAACGCCACAACTGTATGCTTTGGGCTTGATTAACATGTGGTACCAACAAGACGGTGCCACATCGCATACAGCCAGGATTACAATGGAATTACTGCGAGACCTCTTTCCACAACCCGAGCGGCACACATTTGAATTGTGCAACCAGAAATTTACAAAATTGGTTGCACATGCGTTGCTTAGAAGTTTTTCCAAATAAGCATAGTTTCTCATATGTTTCTAAGGGGTTTTTAAATCATTTTTAAAACCGATAAATTATTTCAGTTGTACTAATGTTACATTAAGGTTACTGTGCAGATAATCTGCAACTGAAAATGTATGACCAAATTGCCTTCATGTTACTAACCCGACTCACTTTTGTTTCAATGCAACTCATTTCTCAAAAACAGTTTCCATAACCAAAATTGTAACAGTTCTGCAACTTTTGCCTTCTGCAACTTCTGTGCGTCTCTTTGGTAACGTAATATATAACGTTTCAGAAAACTGAGTTGCAACTCATATGAAACAAGTTACCAACGAGTTTTTGAGGCAACATTTGGAACAATTCTGCAACATTCTGCTTTTGTTTCTTATGTGTGACAAATAATAAATTGAGATTCTTTCAGAAAACAAAGCAACATTAGCAATTATATTATAAACGTCAAACGTGTATGTGTCCCCATAGAAACTACTTTTCTCTTCTGTCAAAAAGCTGGACATTTTATTTCAGTTTTTATATTTCTACCCATAGATACAGTTTTGATTTCATTATGGCCTCTGTAAATATAAACGTAAATCATACAAAATTGTGGAAAAGAGTAAAAAGAAATGGCAAATGTTGGGCTCTTGAACTTTCCCACCTTTAGTCCTGGTGATTTTCGGGTGGCACGGGTCATGCAGTCGTCTGAATCCGTCAAATACTGATGCTCATTTGCGATGGATTCAGCCGACTCGTATGACTTTGCAGAGCATATCATTTTGCAAGGATATGCCTTCCACGAGGATTAATAAGTTATTTCAAGAAATAGTGATGTTGATTGGCCTCCACGGACGCTGATTTTACTAAAAAAACATTTATCAATATAAGTCCATTCATTTAATCAAAAATTATAAGCCAACCTTCCTGGCGAACACCCTGTACTTAAGGAGCAGAAAAATGAGTTTTTAAATCCGTCAAAATCTTTGCCATCCACTGATGAAATTCGACCATAACGTTAAGCCTTACAATAAGTAAAATCAAATTCAAAAAAAGAAAAAACGATTATCGAGTTGCCAAATCCAATATTCAAACCGAGTTGACACTGTAAGTGGCATTACTCAGGTGTCAGGTCAGGACCGATTTTTATTCTTACTTAAGTGGCTACTAAGGTTCGAGTTCATAAGTTCGCTTCTTTAACAACCAAATATGAATAAACTCGCTTTATTGGCCACTGCACCCGGGCGCCCCTTTGTTGCCTCGCGCCCCTAGGCACATGCCTAGTTTGCCTTTAGGATAATACGCCACTGCTTCATAAATCTCAAACAAAATGCCCTTTCAATTTACCTGCAGTTAAATGTAAAAATTTTATTAATTTTTTTTTATCTTTTTGAGAACTCTCATTTAAGTTATCGTTACCAAAGATTATAGTATTTTTGTTCACACTTAAGGCGTAAAATTAAAATTGTTCTCTTACATCTTATTTAGTTGAATGAAAAAAAGGTAATTTTTCGATTGTCACGTAAGGCAACAACAATTAAATGTAATTGAGTGCTCCAACTCTCAAACAATAAACTTCAATGGATCGTATTCGATTTACCTATATTTTATTTTATTGCTGCTTATTATTATTTCTTCACTTAAAAAAATATATAATCTACTGGAGAGGGAAAATTGGTCTTTCATGTTTTGATTTTTTGGTGGGTCAAGGTTTTTGTGAATAATATTTATGTATGTTTGTTTAATTGTTTAAATTCGTTACAAGAGTGTCTAAAGCGCTAATAATTTCTACTTCCATGAAAACTAAAAACAACGAAGAAGAAAAAAAAAATTGAAAAAGAAGAAAAACACTACAAAAGCAATAAAACAACAATTAATTTAGTATATCAACTATTTTACTGTTTTTTTTTGTTTATTTTATTCAATTATCATTTTTTTCTTTTATTATTATCACTTCACAATGTGTGTTTTCTAAAGAATCATGAATAATAGTACGAATAGTTTTTTGTTTAGTAGTAAGTATAGTTACTTGGGTATTTTTTCGTTACAATTAATAAATATTTAACTAAAATTTTCAGAAACAGAAACATTTTCTACACTAAGACTAATTTTTAAACACAAAAAAGATAGTAATGATTTTTAATGTAACAAAAGTTAACAAAAACTAAGTTTTTCTTATATTCTTGGTTACAAAATTTGGCATTAATTAAATTTTAGTAAGTTTTAGTATGTTTTAAATATGTGTGCAGAATATTCATTTTATGTTTTAGGTAAATAAAAAAACACAACTAATTTAACAATATTACTACACGACTAGTGGATGGAACTATATAAATACGATTTTCTTGTGTAAACAAATTAAATTTAATTTTTGTTTAAAACAACTGATATATAAATTTACACTAAATAAACAGGATTGAGATATGGTGATTTACAAAAAAATTATCAACAAACTAAAACTAAATAAAAAATTATAGGGTAACTGCACCAGTCTCCAGTCAGACCCCAGTGAGAGAAACTAAACATAGAATTTATAAAGAAAAACAACAAAACACAAAATCAGTTAACATTTTCCACATACACATACAAAGTTTCAAACCGATCGAATGTGTAACGGAAAAGTTATGGGTGGTTTAAGTAGCAGCCGGTGCTGTTCTGCTTTTTTTTCAGCGAAAAATAGTGGCAGACCTTGGAAAAATATACTGAGAAAAGTTGACTTTGTGAGATCTTGTAATCAAATGGAGTTTGGTTCAACAAATATATAATGAACTTCCAATAACCAAAGAATAAAATTGAGTTCTGCGTTTTTTCAATCAATTTTTTAAGTGTCCGGGACCATAATACCAAAAATAGAGAAAATCTAGTTCCGGACAGCTCCAAGGTTTTATTTTATTTTTTCTTTGTTCAAATTCTTTTTGAAACGTTTAATTTCCTTGTCAAAAGTAAAGGGTCCTCATGTCTGATTTGACAGATAATTCGTTTTATCCTTCCGGTGAACGAATATGGTTGTGTATACGCTTGAACAACGCTGGGAAACATTGCGACATTACTTTGAAAATCATAGTAATGTTGCAGAATGTGTGCAAAAATTTCGTACGGATTTTGGAAGAAGAGAAGCACCGTCAGCTCCGTGTGTTCGTTATCTTGTGAACAAAGTGAAAGAAACTGGCATCCTCATTGATAAACCAAAGCGTGAAAAGCCAAAAAATTGCGTACAAGCGAGGATATTGTTGCTGTGGCAGAAAGTGTGCGTGAAGCGCCATCAGCATCAATTCACCGTCGATCTCAACAATTGAACATTTCGGAGACATCATTGAGACGAATTTTGCATAAAGACCTTGGAATGACGCCATACAAAGTCCAATTGGTTTAGGAACTGAACCATCCAATGCGTTTTCGCTTCGCTAAGTGAGCCTGCGATCGACTTAGGGAAGACGCCGATTTTGCCAAAAAAATCATCTTTTCAGGTGAAGCTTATTTTGATCTTGGCGGGTATGTAAACAAGCGAAATTGTCGCATTAGGGGCACAGAAAACCCGAACGCATACATACATTGAAAAGCCGATACACCCAAAACGAGTCATTGCTTGGTGCGGATTTTGGTCCTGAGGCATAATTGGGCCATTTTCTTCGAAAACGAGCAAGGAGTGGCCATTACAGTCAATAGCGATCGTTAGCGGGCCATGTTGAACGAATTCTGTTCACAAAAATTGAAGAGGAGGATATTGGCAACATTTGGTTTCAACAGGACGGCGCTACATGCCACACAGCCGAAGCTACACTCGATGTTTTGCTTTTGAGGATCGCATTATCTGCCGCAGAGCTGATGTCGTTTGGCCACCTCGGAGCTGCGATTTGACAGCGTTGGACTTGGACTATTATTTGTGGGGTGCCGTAAAAGATAAGTGTTACGCGGACAAGCCAGAGACAATTGACGCTTTAAAAGAGAATATTCGTGAAGCCATTGGTGAAATACAGCTGCATACAATCGAAAATGTGCTTAAAAATTGGATCGATCGTGTAGGTTACTGCATGGCCAGCCGAGGTAGCCATTTGCATGAAATTATTTTCCATTATTTACCAAAAGGATTGTACTTTCAAATAAAAAAGCAGCGTAGCATATATATAGCATTTTCAAAAAAAAAAAAAAATATTTGGCGGACCCTTTACTTAGTTGTATCCAGAATAAAAACTGTCCACTATCATCCCTTGATAGATTAAAAATGTTTACACAAAAACATAATATTTTGAAATCAATGTGGTGTAAATCGATCGTGAAATAATGTCTACAGCTGAAGGGAATATTTTCCTTTTTACCGATACCTGAACATGAGAATAATAAAACCAGTTTCTTCTCTCCACTTCCATTGGGAAGTAGGTTCGAAATCGTCCGGAGACTCTGTTTTGATCGTCCGAGGACTGGACCCGATTTTCTAATATCGATCGTCTAATATAACAATAAAAAGGCAAACAATTTTAAATTTAGAAGATGCCAAGCAATCAGGAAATAAGTATCAGTGCACAAAATTTATTGCTCTATACTCAATACTCAAGAGAAAAAAGATATTGAGTTTTTAAGTGGAACTGTCCGGAGACTTCATTTAAGATCGTCCGGAGACTCCGGAAAATCACCCTCTTTTCAGGAAGGAAGGAAGAGAAATTGAAATTAGAAAAAAAAGCTATCTTGCCGGGGACTGGTGCCGTTACCCTAACTAGTATTTTTTTGTTAAATTCTCTATAAGTATCTGACTATTTTTATATAACACATTGTATGATTGAATATGTTTTGTATAATAAATAGTTTTTATGAGTTTGTTTATGTTTTCCCAAATGAAAATTATTATTAGTATTTTATTTTTAGCTGGAATGATGAGAGTTAGTGTTGGTTTTTTTGTTTTTGTTCAAAGTGTAAAAGGGGGCAGTTGAGATTCATTTGTTTAAATATTACGTGTGTGGTAGTTTAAAAGTATTTTGTTTACTTAAAATAGTTTCACTTAATATTGCACAGTAATTTTAGTATAGTAATTAATTTTTGTATAATTTAATTATTATTCTTTGGATAAAGTTGTTTTTTTTACTAATATTAAAAATATTGTTGAAAATAAATATTTAAACAAAATAACATTTTTTTTATTCGTCCTCATTGAGACCATTCAATTCGACACTTTGGTATTCGAGACTACGTTTCAAATCTTCGATGGTATTGAGTATTAACTGTTGTTTGGTGCTGAGATTCGATGACACACTGGTTGGCTCATCGTCACTATTTCTATCTATTCCCAATTCATCTCAGGAGGTGAGTTGAAAGTGGTTGTTGTGTCAGTGTTTTTTTTTTGGCGCTTTTTATAATAATTGTCAATCCGGAATCCAAAAAAAAAACATTCTTGTTGTGCATTTTTTACAACCGCGTAGTCGTCCGTATCCGTACCGGTGAAATTTACAATCAAAAGATTTCTGTTCGTCTTCAACTAAAAGTATTTCATTACAAAATAAAGAAAATAAGGTTCCCCTTACAAATTTTAAAGTTTGCTTGTTCAAGAAGTTTAATATTTATATGTATTTTTTATCAAGGAAATTGTCGGAAAGAAAACTTTATTTCGCCGGAGATTTTGCAAAAGGAACTTCATTAGAAAAACGAAAACAAATCATGTAAGTATGCTTGCACCATCACCGACAACCAGCTGAACGAAGTCGAGGCAATGATGGAAGCCGAGTAGAAGCGCAATCAATCGTCGCAGGAGAAGATCGATGCGCTGTGCAAGAGTGTCCGGGAGAAGGACGAAGCCATCATTAAGCTGAGGAAGACAATCAACAAGAAACATGCGAACAAACTCGGCGCCGCCGAAGGACGTATCTAAAATTTGATCAGCGAATCCAAGACACCACAAGAAAAAGTCGAAGTCCTTTTAAGATCGGCAATAAAACATTTTTTTCATTAGTATCAGAAAATAAAGCCTTTCTCAGTTTAGGTTTATTTATATAAAAACAAGAACTAGATTGAATCGATAGTTTTTCAGTGAATCTGGAAGCAGCAATTAGGAGAATATCAGGAGCTGGTGAGGAAGGCGTGTGTCGCCTTCTACGCCTGCAACAAAACATTCGGCAAAAAGTGGGGCCTCCAGTCAAAAATGATAAAATGGACATACACAGCGGTTGTAAGACCGATACTTGTTTATGGTTCCATTGTGTGGTGGCCCGCTCTCAGCAAAGCTTACGTAGTAAACAACCTTACAAAGGTGCAGAGAAATGCTTGCGTAGGGATATCAGGGGCAATCAGGTCCTGCCCAACAGGTGCACTTAACGTCATCCTGGACCTTCTTCCGATTGACCTCTTTATTAAATATCAGGTGTCCTGCAGTATCTTGAGACTCAAAGAAATAGGCTGCTGGAAATCTAGATCCTATGGGCACTGCAACCAAACAAGCCTGATACCATCAGACATCCTATCCACAACCACCGATTACTGCATCCCTACCCTAGACACCTCAAATAAGTTTAGAGTCTTGCTCCCGTCAAGAATCGACTGGGAGGAAGGTGATGTGACGGAAGACTTCGACACAACTATCTTCACGGATGGTTCAAAGATGGAATGCGGTGTTGGTGCAGGTGTCTTCTGTGAATCTCTTGAGATTTCAAAATCCTATAGACTTCCCGATTTTGCCAGCGTATTCCAGGCAGAATTGTTAGCGATAAGGGAAGCTTGTAAAGCCCTTAAAAACATCCGACAGAACCAAAATGTAGCTATACTAACAGACAGTCAGGCAGCTATTAAAGCCATAGATTCTGCTTTATCATCCTCTAAACTGGTCCAGCAATGCAAAGAGGCTCTCAAGGAACTTGATATGAGCGTCACTCTAATCTGGATACCGGGCCATAGGGGCTATGAGGGAAATGAAAAGGCAGATGAGCTAGCTAGGCAAGGATCAGCCCTTCACAACTCATTGGCAGTGAGAGTATATGCTCCTCTTGGAGTTGTGAAGGGCAATATCCTGACCAAATACACATCAGAAGCAAATCAAAGGTGGAGTAGTTTAACGAGTTGCGTTATATCTAGGAAAATCTGGCCCGCCTATAACAAACCAGAATCAATCAATTTAATTTCCAAACCAAGGCATGACATAGCCAGGATTGTCGCTACCTGCACAGGGCATTGGCCTGTAGTGGAGCATGCGGCAAAATTGGGTATACCACATAACTCTTTCTGCCGTAGCTGTGAGAACCAGGAAGAAAAAGAAACGGTCCCACACTTTCTATGCCATTGTCCGGCCCTGGCTAGGAAAAGAGCACTCCATTTAGGTAAAGAATTCTTCAACGGCATTGAGGAACTCGCAGATCAAAGATTTGATCTCATACCTCAATAATACAAAGTGACTTTAGCGCCTCCCGCCCCTCTTTATTTCTCCCTCATTAAATGGCACTCTGAGATAATAGGCCGTAGGGTAGGAGAATAATACAACTTTATATATAGGACTGTACGTGCGGAACATACTTACTTACTTACTTATCCGGCTCACAATCCATGAAGGGTCTCAGCCTGAGATACTGCAGTCTTCCATCGTGAACGATCCCTCGCATGCACTCTCCAGTCACCGAGACCAAGCGCTCTGGCATCCGCAGTCACTTGGTCCTTGTACCGTAGGTTCGGTCTTCCTTGTCGTCTTGAACCTGGGGGCTGGGATGAGAAGACTTTCTTGGCTGGAGCGTTGTCGTCCATTCGCTCGATGTGGCCGAGCCAATGTAGTCGTCTTTTCTTGGCCTTCTGGACTACATCCACATCTTGGTACAGCTCATACAGTTCTCGGTTGTATCTTCTTCTCCATTCGCCATCGTCGCATACGGGACCAAAAATCCGTCGAAGAATTTTTCTTTCGAAAGTGCCCAGTATCAATTCCCCTTTTTTATTTATCGTCCAGCACTCGGCGCCGTAGAGTAGGACTGGTAAAATCAAAGTTTTGTATAGCAGACACTTTGTCTTTCGAGTGAGGAGTTTTGAACCCAGTTGTTTGGCCAAACCGAAGCAGCAGCGGTTCGCTAGGGTAATTCTTCTTCGGATCTCCACTAAGGTGTCGTTCGTGGGATTGATGTTTGTTCCAAGGTAGGTGAACTCCTTAACTACCTCGAAATTGCTGCTACCAACAGTGACGTTTTGTCCTAGGCGGTGGACAGATGTTGCTTTGTTTGTTGATAACATGTACTTTGTTTTGTCCTCATTCACTTCAAGACCAACTAGTTTCGCCTGTTCTTCAATCGCTGTGAAGGCCTCAAGCACAGCTCTCTTGGATCGACCGATGATGTCTATGTCGTCCGCATAGCCTAGGAGCTGGGTGGATTTGTTGAAGATAGTACCCTCCGTGCTCACACCTGCCTTGCGCACTATCTGCTCCAAGACTATGTTGAAGAAGTCACATGACAACGCATCTCCTTGTCTAAACCCTGCGCAAGTTTGGAATAACTCGGATGAGCTGTTACCCATTTGCACACTGCACTGCGTATTGTTTAGCGTCATGCGGCACAGCTGGATCAGTTTGTTCGGGATCCCGAATTCAGACATCGCAATCATAAGCTCTTGGCGGTGGATGCTATCATAAGCAGCTTTAAAGTCGATGAAAAGATGGTGGGTTTCGACTTGAAATTCGTTGGTCTTTTCCAGGATCTGCCTCAGTGTGAATATTTGGTCTATCGTTGTTCTGCCTGGCCTAAAGCCACACTGGTACGTGCCGATTATTGTGTTGCAGAAAGGTTTAAGACGCTCACACAGTACGTTGGATAGGATTTTGTATGCAACATTAAGCAGGGATATGCCACGGTAGTTTTTGCATAACATCGGATCGCCTTTTTTGTAGATTGGGCATATGGAGCTTATCGACCAGTCAGTGGGCATGCATTCTTCCTCCCACACTTTGGTGATGACCTGGTGCATGCGGTTCATCAAAACATCTCCTCCATGTTTAAAGAGTTCCGCGGGTATGCCATCCGACCCTGCGGCCTTGTTATTTTTTAGCTTTTGGATGGCTCTTTCTACCCCTTCTCTGCTGGGGGCTGGGACTGGGTCTTCATTGACTGGTCTTGCTTCTCTTTCGTCATTATCTTGCTCGACATTTTGCGCATTCAGCAGCTGCTGGAAGTGCTGCTTGAAAACATCTACAATTCCCTGTGCTTCGGTGACTAGGTTTCCTCCACTGTTTCGAAGAGCTTGTGTCCCGGTTCTGAAACCAGAAGCTAATTGCTTCGACCTTTTAAAGAAACGCCGGGTGTTGTTCTTGGCCCGAGACTCTTCTAGATCTTTGAGCTGAGAAACTGCGGATGCTCTTTTCTTTCTTCGCAGGGTCTTTTTCTCATTTCTCCTTTTCGTGCGGTACTCTTCCCTTGCTGCTCTTGTTTTCCGTTGCAGCATCTGCAGGCGTGCATTTTCCGTCTCTCTTTTCAATATCACGCACTCATCATCATACCACGGGTTCTTTTTCGGGGGTGGCTGGTAACCTATGGTGGTCTCGGCTACATTTTTTATTACTTCGCGATATTGGTTCCACAGTGTGTTGACGTCTGTAGTATTTGGGAGGACGGCGGAGAGTCGCTCGCTCAGGCGCTCGCTGTAGTCTCTGGCATTCTCTGATGTGCTAAGGCAACCGATGTTGAACTTCTTTTTTTGGGCTGCACGTGTTTTTTTGTCGTTTGATATTCGAGCTCTAAACTTAGCCACTACCAGAAAGTGGTCAGAGTCGACATTTGCTCCTCGGAAAGTGCGCACGTTCAGGATGTTGGATGCGTGCCTTGCGCCGATTAGCACATGGTCGATTTGGTTGGTGGTTCGACCATCCGGAGATCCGTGCGGAACATACATAATCCATAACCCATTTTCAAATCCATTTAGAATCTCACGAGGTATGGTATCAAAACGGCGCACTCAGCGCTAATTGTGTCCTGCGAGAAGTAGGACAGCCATTTCTACCTACCTACCATCAGGAGCTGGTTTACTTGGAACAGCTTGAAGATTTCTTTATGGAGGGTGGTCTTTATTTCGAATATTCCATTTGCCTTTCTTGCTGTTGGTTGTTCAAAAATAAATAAATATGATCTTATTTCAATTGTCTTTAAGAACTTACCATATCAAGATTATTCTTGAATTTTTGCAATAAATTCAGAGCAACGAAAATTGTTGTCTTCCTATCCATTTTAATTATTATGATCAAAAGAATAGAAAAATGTAACATCAAAGTATTTTTTTCTTGTTTGACAGGTCAACCAAAAAAGGGTTTTTGGATGATTTCAACTATTTCTAATGGCGTTTTCAATAGGCAATCCGGAATTGTTCCTCGATTCGGAATCCCAATTGAACAGTTTTTTCTTATTCCAAAGAATCTGAAGTTTGGTGAGAACGTATTGGTTGAGTATTACATGTGTGTATTCGCGGCAAATTTCATTTTGTTTTTGTTCTGCAAACATTTATGAATGTGTGAGTGATTCTGCTTCTGATTCTGTTTTTAAAACCAGAAGGGAAATTCTCTTCTTTTCAGAATCAGAACTGTCACTTTTGTCCAATTGAACGCATTCAGAATGCTTTTTTTCACTTCCAGATTGCCAATTGAAAACGACATAACTATTTAAACTATGACACATCAACCATTTTTTTTTTGACATAAAAACTACATATAGTCAACTATCGTCAGCGCAAAAACGCAGTTTTGGGTATTTCTGTAGATAGAAGGTTTGAAACTTGGATTAAGAGTTAACTTTGGGCGAGAAGCCTTTGTATATACAAAGGAGAAGCTTTGACAAAAGTGTTGCCGTCTACTTTAATTTTCAATTATGGCGAAGAAGTGACATTGGCAAATTTTTTGGATGTTAAGTGAAAGGAGCTTATTTTTTTTACAATGAGCACGCACTCAAGGTGCTTATATACCCTTTTTATGAAAAACCACAGTGCGAGCGTTAGGGAAAATGTGATAGACGAATAGGATTTAGGATGAGGAGTCGGTTAACATTGGTCTTGAATACTTGAACACTGCAATGACTGGGGAAGACAGAGTGTGGAAGAGAATTCCACATTAGGGTAGTACGGCTAAAGAACGATTCTCTGAGCATGACCGTACCACCGAAGTTGGGGTCAAGGGTGAACTGATAGGCATTCCTGCAGGCGCGGGTATTAAAGTTGAATATCTCAAGTTGAGGAATGCAACTGGCGATTTCTCTAGAGCATAAACCGTTGAAATCCGGTAGAAGTGGGGTGAGGTATGCGACATTACGTCGGTGTTCAAGTGATAAAAGTGTCTCAATGATAGTATGGTCACCAATCATTTTAAATGCTCTGCTCTGGATACTGTCCAAAAGACTTAAGTACGTTACTGGAGCACAAGCCTAAACGTGGGCCAGATAGCCAGATCAGAAGGGAAAACAAAATTCTTGCATCGACTTAAAAAACATAACATCTTGCGGCAATCTGGCGTCATCGCATATGTGATCATTCCACAAGAAGTGGTCGGTGATTCACATACTAAGAATTTTGAGATGTTTGATTTCACTGATACAAGTGCGACTCATGGACAGTGGCAAGGGGGGCATATGTCGCTTCAACGATACAAGATAGCGAAGAGGAGAGATATTATTTGGGAACGAATATGAGATGCTTAGGGTGCTATCGTCAGCGAAACAATGAATTGGATTAGAAGGTACAGACAAGAGATCATTTATGAAAATGAGAAAGAGGGTCGGAGACAAAACGGAGTCCTGGGGCACACCAGCATTTTCAGAATTGAATCCATCCAATACAACTTGTATTGTTCGGTTCGAAAGAAAGTTTCTAATCCAACGAAGGAGGGAATCATCGACCCCGAAAGCATGCATTTTCGATAAAAAAGCATGATGCCAAACTCTATCACTTCATTTGCAACAATCTTACTTTCTCCAAAACGATGTAAAGAGACGATAATTGGAGGGAGATGAAGAAGAAGGTGGGCAAATTTTGTTCGTGTTTTTTCTTCTTTCTTTAGTAACTTCGAAGCTATTTATCTTAAAAATACTGGCGCAAAATTATTTTCGCTAATGAACAACTTTAGTGTGATACTAAGCTTAAAATGACGTTTCAGATATGACTCAAACGTCATTTTAAGTATCACACTAAAGTTGTTCATTAGCGGACTATAATTTTGCGCCACTATTACTATTACTATTGAATACTCAAACATGTGTACCTAATTTCATTGCAATCGGCCTAGTAGATTCGAAGAAATCGCTTGTGAAAGACGAATGAACAGAAAATGAAGTGATGTTATAAGGGTTTCGTTTACACTCTGTATACGGAACCTTAAAAATGACCAAATACTGCTGCTGTTGGAATTTCACCCCACTAAACCTGTCTAAATTGATATTTAACACTGCATTTGAGGATCTTTTCATATAATCTAGTCCATTCAGATCTCGAAATTCGAGTGCGTTTATTTCACATTCGGCGTTTTTCTCTTTTAGCTCTGAGCAGATCACAGATCTGTCAAGACAAGTCCCTGAGCAGATCATATTCAAAGTCCTCCGATATAAAAAAGAAACAAACCCGATACATCTGAGCTAAAAAAGAAACACAGATTTTCTCTTTGAGATCTGCTCAGAGGTAAAAAAGAAAAACACCAACAACTCCTGTAATGGCAAACTTTCTCCAGTTTTGTCATTTTTACGACCTGTAAAAAAAGTGCTTTTGAGATTTTCGTTGTTTAATATTAAATTAATGAATACAATTCTCACGTCTGGGCTGGTGCTCCAGTGACGTACTTAAGTCTTCTGGACAGTATTCAGAAGAGCATTCAAAATGATTGGTGACAATACCATCGTTGAGTCATTTACGTCTCTAGAACATCGGCGCAATGTTTCATGCCTCACCCTATTTTACCGATACTTCAACGGTTTATGCTCTAGTGAAATAGCCAGTTGCATTCCTCCCCTTAAACAATTCGCCCGTAATACTCGCGCTTCTAGGAATGCCCATCAGTTTACCCTCGAGCCCAACTTCGGTCGTACCCTCAAGTATAGAGAATCGTTCTTTAGCCGCACTACGCGAATGTGGAACTCCCTTTCACACTCTGTCTTTCCAAATCATTGCAATGTCCAGGAATTTAAGACCAAAGTACACCGGCACCTCCTTTTCCAACCCCTTTCCTCCTTCCTAAAGCACTCACTGTGTCTCTGGCATAATAAGGGCATAAAAAACCCTTTGAGTGTGTGCTAATTATAAAAAAAAAAAAATTAATTAACAAACCCGTAAAACAAAATCAGATAGTGAATTTTTAGTTAATTTAGATAGAATATTTACCATTCTTAATAAAGACAGCATAAGAGTGTGTGAAATTGTGTATAAACGATTCTACTACGGAGTAAAGAAAAATTTCTTTGCACAAGCAAAATTCGTCTTATTTTCATTATAAAATGTATGTGAAGTTTGTTTTTGTGTTATTTAACACTTGCACTCAGGCTGCTTTGGTTTTTATTTTTATTTATGGTTGTTTGAACAACGATAGCAACTTAGAGGTCTTCCATCAATGGTTTTTTCCGTCAATTCCTTTGGCTGGAGTTATAGCTATTTCACGGGTGCCAAGCCGATCATTAGACTCCTTTATTAGTGATGCTGCCTGGTTTTTATTTTTCATATTAATGAAAAACTTTCTGAGTTTACTTTGGGATTTGAACCTAGGACCAGCTAGTTGGGAAGCCAATGCACTACGCACTGCGCTAACCACTCCACTGATTTTTGGTTTCCCATTGCAGACTTTTTGTTTGTTTATCATTGCTATGAACCAAGTGAATTTTTACAGGCTCCTTAAAGTATGCTATCTTGTTCCGCTTTCATTTTTTCTAATTTCTTATCTTTGTGTCACAAGAATTCGTTTGTGTACACAGAGGGTTAGATTTGAAGTGAAGTTATTTAGTTAATTTAAGGCTAAAACACAAACACGCATCAGCTTCGGCTTCGTCTGCGTTACGATGCAACCGCTTCACGTTTGCTTTGAATGGCTACGTTCAATCACGTAACCAAAAGGTATCGGATAGCTTTTTGTTATTGTAATCCATAGTAAAAAATAGAAAATATATGAACCATTTTCTGTCAAAAAAAAAAAAAATCCAAAGGTATCTGAGAATTTTTGGTATACCTCGGGTATCCAAGTGATCAGCTGATCAACACATGATTTTTTGTCTTGTATTGTTTGGCTCGCTATTTTATCACTTTATCAGCTTCCAATTTAGAAGAGAATTGAAGGAAATATAAACAAAATGACTATGAATGTTATGTTTAACAATATTTTATATAAATAAGATGACTCTGAAGATGTTTGCCGACGAATTCAAAGCCATAAACAATTTCATATTCTCAAGCGTTTGATTTGTTGTTTTTTTTTTTTTTGTAAACGTTTTGACAGCTATCTGGAAACGGGTATCTCAGATAGCCTATCCGATACGTGATTGAACGTAGCCAATGACAGTTCTCCCTCCATCATCATCAAACAGATTTGCCACTTTACACCTTTCGAAGTAGTCTACTTCGATTTTTGAAAAACTTTGAAAATCTATTCCCACTTCGCACCATCAAGAATGTTTTGAAATCTACTTCATCAGAAAAAATTTACATTGATTTTACTTGATATTTCCAAAATCTGCTTCGATTAACTCATTGAGTAATTTTAAGCCTACAGCTTTGTATATGGAATTTATAGTAGTTGCAGCCTCGTGAATCGACGACAGCGACGTCCGGAACGCGATACAGAACTAAAATCTTGTATATAGAAAAACTGACAGCACCAAGACGGGACGACTCTCCAACCAAAAATTCTCGAGGCTGAAAATACTTTAAATTCCATATACAAAGCCTACAGTTCTCTTATTTTAATCAGGAAAATAGATAACCGGCATCTGCATCTGCAGTTTCTATCCTTAAGCCTAGTACGCAGCTGAAGTGAAACCATTGAATAAGAAGTACAGGAAGGGGTCTTATGAAAAAGAAGTGAAGCATTTTTCTAAGTAGTGTGAGTTTCACAAACACAAACGCATTACAACAGGGTTGGTCTGCAGTTGAATGGTTAATCTCAGGGGCGCCAAGCGAAATATGATTGAATCAAGATTATATCGATTGTGCATCAATTTTATTTTTCAATTTCAATTCTTTTTTGGACCACATGGTGTTTTAACGTTCAAGGTGTACATGCGCGATTATTATTATTATTTTTTTTTTATTTTTCGTTACATTTTCTTCATTTTTCATCCTTAATTTATCATATTTACTGTCCTTTTTCGAGTCGTATTCGAAAGCGCATTCTATGAACAAACTGATCAAGTGTTAAAAAGCACAAGAAATTGTGTAGCGCCTTACGATCACCAACAAAAATAAATGCGCCCCTGAACTCGAGTTTTTGTTTTTTTGACAGAGAAAATACAAAACAACATTTGACCAATTACAGCTCAGCAAAATGACAGCACATGCCCAGTTTGACAGATGAGTGCCCCGTATTTTGACAGATGAATGCCCCCTATTTAACACCATCAGAATTTTTTGTTGCTTCACTCACGTACACTGTGCGTGTAGCTTACACCGCTTCCTGTACTTCTTATTCAATGAGTGAAACGAATTTTTTCGGCGGTCTCCAAGTGCAGAGCGAAATGAAAACGAAAACCACAGCGGAAAAATATTTGTGGAGAGTTCTGTCAGCTTTCAAAAACAATTGACAAGTTATGAAAAAATTCGTTTCACTTCAGCTGCGTACTAGGCTTAAAAAAAATTTTTTTCAATAAAAAAATTAAACGTCAGAATTTCGCAAGCAATTAATATGCAGGGCAATTAAATTGAGAACGAAAAGAGTGGGGAATTGTACTAAGAAATCTAGTACATCTATCCACTAAAATGACACATTTCGTCGTTCAGCAGCGTACTGAAAAACGAAAAGCACAGCGAAATTTTTCGTTTATGATTTCGTCATGTCATTTTTGTATGGGAATTTTCGTTTCGCATCAGCAGCGTACTAGGCTTTATACACGAACAATAAGCGAACACACTTTACAAACACGAAATGTCAACCCATACATATACGCAAAGTATGAGTTAAGTGATTGTATTGAAGTGTTTAATATTTTAGGCCGTGTGTGACTTGCGTTAAAATGTTGGTTAAATTTAACCACTAGTCTGCTAGTTAGATTTTAACACATTTTATGGACCAAAATTAAATCGAATGTCAAGTTTTTATACACATACTAACACAATTCGCACACGGCCCTAATTGTAGATCTGTCTATATGAACTTTTGATAATAACTGTATGTCCCTCTTTGCGTCAATGTATCCATGGACATTATAAAATACGCTATTTTGAAATCTACTTCACTTCTTCTCAATTTACTTCGCTTTTTTCCCAAATCTACTTCAATTCCTTTTTTTTCGAGTGGTAACGCTGCTCCAAAAAACAAATGAACAAACAGCTGTTGAGCTGTCACACAAAGCAAAAGTTCAGCATATTTGAACTGGAGCTTCCGTTTGGAGTCACGTTACGTACGATAGCAAGCATTGAATTCCTACTCGTAAACGTCAGGTGAAGCCGAAGCTGAAGAGCCTTTGTGATTTAGCCTTTAAATATAGTAGAACATTTAAAATGTGTTTGTCATATTAAATTTCTTGTTTGTTCTTGATTTGCAGTTCTATCTGTCAAAAAAAAAAAAACAAAAAATTGAATTCAGGTACGCATTTATTTTTGTTGGAGATCGTAAGGCGCTGCGCTTTTTAACACTTGAACAAGTTGTTCAATGGTCTTTCAAAAACGACCAAAAAGGCGCAATAAATGTGATGAACTACGGATGAAAAATAAAGAAAATGTTCTGAAGAAATAAAAAAATTAATAAAAACCATGCATCCTGAAACAGAATTGAAATTGAAAAAAAAAATTTAAGCACAATGGGCCTGCACACACGAGACTAATTCATCCGGACTAAAATCAGTTCAGTTGGCAAGGGAAGCGAAGTGTGCAGTATGAAACGGACTGAAATTTTCAACTCGAAATTTGGTGGATGAACGAAGACTAAAACTAACACATATACAAAAGCTGACAGTTTTGGTCAGTGTTGCCGGACAAAAATATTAAAAGGTAGTACTGAAGCAAAAAAAGGGGAGTATTTTCGATAAAATAGTAGTACCGACTTTTTTTACTTGCGACATATTGAATATAGATATGGCAAGTTTTGTATTCGTAAAAAAAAGTTGAGATATTGATCAAATATGACATTACGATGACAGAGAAGTCGAAAAATGTGGGTCCGGTGATTCCGTCGGTCTGTCTGTAAACGCACCTACAGCCTCAACCACCGTTCCAATTGACTTCAAACTTGAAAATTAGAGGTTTGAGCGAATGCGCTTGGGTCGATTTTTTTTTTAAAGATCAAAATTTAGGGTAGTCACCATACAATTTTTTTGGCCAAAAACCAAAAGTTTCAATTATCTCAAAACCAGCTCCTACGATTTGGTTTTAAACTTCCTCGATTTTTTTTTTCAAAACACTGACGTATTTTATATAAAAAAAATATGTTTTGGTATGGCTCCAAAACGGTACCTTTCATAGAACCGTTCTTTTGTTGTAAGATTTTCTCAAAAAATAAAAGTTCGATCAGCGTATTTTTTTTCTGAAAGTACGTATATTTATTTATTATTACATTATTATAAATTCTTTATTAAAGTTCTCGATATTTTACAAGATTTTATATTTTTCTAAGAATGATTGCATGGCAAAATTTCCCGTCTGCCTCTATTGACTTATTTCGAGATTTGTTACAAAATGGAAAAAGTTAAAGTTAAATAAAACATAATTTTAGAAAAACTAGAATAAAAAATAGATTGTTGCGTGAATTCATTTAAACAATAACAGCCAAATTAATAAACACAGACTAGCAAAGGACTAAGAGTTAGTCTGCGAACTAATGGAAAATGCTATTAATAAAATAAAATTTCTCTTAAGTGACGTTTACTAATTTAGTCCACCTTGTAGCCTGGATTAGCAAAGGACTAAGCAAGAAATGTGTCAATCATTAAGGAAAAAAAGGAAAATGTCTGTGTGGAAATATGTACATATTGTCAAAACTGATATAACTTCAATTATAAAATATTGAAATAAAAAAATCAAAAATTTGTTCGGCATAATGTTTGTGCTACGTATATGTATGTCTCTAAGAATAGCAACAAGATGGCAGAGAGAATGGCACTATATTTCAGGGCATAATGTTCTTTTCTTGTTAACATCTTTCGATTGGGTGAGGGGTTGGAATTCGAAAAGGCAATGACAATGAGAATATGTAGGTACATATGTATGTACAATTAAGGCAACAATTTAATAATTCAATTCCACTTTATTGATTGCTTTAAAGTTAGTCTCAAATTTAAACACTTGGGGCAGCTGCAGTTGCCGCTTGTTTCCTTGATGCGGTCCTTCTTGAGGGGTCCCATGAATGTCAATTTGTCGGCGGCACATTGGAACAACATAACGAAGTCATTGTTTACTTCGCCATAATGAGTTTACCTCATGGGCGTGATGCTTATCCGTCAAATCGTATTCAGTTGAAGCATTGTTCTTAATGACCTTTCCGTCTTTGGTGTAATTCCAGATCCAATACGGTAGATCTTCTTGTTGATTTCGGTACGATAATGGTGTGCAATGACACGAATCACCCTGCAGTAACGAGTCATCTTCCTGAAGTCGTTTTCAATGCTCGTTTTGCAAACATCATCGGTCCATTTCTTGCTGGCCTTGGCAAATGCCTACTTCTTGTCCTGAACCAGTTCTTATAGAAGCGACAACGGCATTCTTCAGACAAGTGCTGGGCCAAAACGTGTCTCGATGTAGCCCACAGCTCCAACAACGATCATTGGTGGAGTTTCCAAGACAGTGAAGGCTTCAACAACTTCATTCTTGTTGATGTACGCTTCTTCGGGTAGAAAATCATGGAACCATGGCGAGGTGCCGAAAACTTACGATGAGAAATAAATTAAAGTTATTACAACGCGTCCTATTTGCACAGACGACGATGATAGAAATTTGAAAATAAAACATTTTTGTTTTTAATTTTCAAATTGGTTGTCAAATATCAACAAAAATGAAAATTCCCAAAGGGGAAATTTTGGTAAACGTCACTTTACTATTCTGGGATCAAATTATTTTTATTAATGAGAAATTTTAGGCCATGGACTAACGCTTAGTCTATGGACCAGTTAGGCTGTGCATTAAGAGTGGATTAGGCGGTTTTTATTAATACAGCTGTAAGAATATATAAAATTAATAAATTGAATTTCATAATATACAGAGCTAACACTTTCGATTTCATTAATCAGTCTAAAAAACTGCTACGATACCCTAAAGGGCAAAACAGATGTGCAGAATTGCTGCGCAGCAAAATTAAAAATACACAGGCTCTTATGGGAGCAAATTCTGCATGCAGAACAGCGCTGCGTGATGTCTCTATTTCTAAATTTTCTGCCTAGTTTCATTGCAGCCATAATTGAAAAACAAAATTTTCCAAATAAATTGCTATCTAGCACTACTTAAATTGAAAGATTGTTGACACTGCTGACAGTTTATTTTTATTTCAATTTGTCAGTTTTTAAAATTACTACGAAGACGAACAAAGAATTCCAATTCAAAACCAAATTTTAAAGGTAATTAATCCGAAATAATCCACATTATTAGAAAATTAACTAAATTCCCTTTAGTATTTTAACATGAAGGCCGAAAAAATGTACCCAAAGAAGAAATCCACCGACAAAATCACATCTCGCACCAAAAGCTTTTTACAACTGGAACTTGGATTCCGTTGATCCTGTAGCAATACCTTCAAATTAATCAGTGGCCTTTATGCTGGAGTAACAAACAGGAACTGGATAATCTGGCTGCCGAAGTGCCGAAACAGCAGCTAGTCTCAAGGCAAACCGTGCCGACTATGCAATTCTAGCGGTACGCATTGTCTCGAATTTACACAAAAAAAGCATTGTCAGAGGATGTATGTATATGACCTTTACCATTATGACCGACGCGACGCACGCAGCAGCCGGTAAAGTCACCAATTATCTCGGATTTTCATCACAAAGTTGTAATGGACAATGGGGCACCATTGAATTCGGCATTATTAATTATGACCGTGAATTTGGGTACAACTATTTTGGCTGCCAAGGATGGCCCCAATTAAACCTATGGACGCTCTCCGGGCAGCAAGGGAACCATGCAACACGATATGTAGAATACAAAATACGGTTTCGGATGAAGTGTTATCTTATTAGGCATTACAAATAATTTATTATTTAAAAGTGATGAACAAGTATTAAAAGCAATTGCTTTAATTTGTATGAAGTATCAGTTCATAGAGCAATAAAGTGAATTTCTTGAATAACGTCTTTGGATTTGATTTTTGGCGGACTCGATATATTCAAATTGTAATAAACAAATGAGACAACCAAAACAATAAAATTTTGGCAGGTGTCGTTTTTGTCTTGACAAAACTTGGCAGAGTTTCTGCACATGTGTTTTGCTTGAAGCGCTGCATGCAGCGCTGCGTGCAGAAATTCTGCACATCTGTTTTGGGCATTAAGGCATGATTAATATAAAAACAAGGAATTTTCCAACCAAAATCCCCGTTCAAAATCTGTTTTGTATCTTCAAGTGTAAGAAAGCTCTTCGAAAAATAAAGCCTGCGGATTTCTTGTAATATTGGGCATACAGCTATAAAGTGGTACGTATTTTCAATTTCATTAAGGCTGCACAAACTACATAACGGGTGAAGGTCACTTCTGTGTGGTTTATAATTTAGATTGAGCATCTCAGTTCTTGCTTTGAAAATGATACTTATTTGGTTATGAAAGCTTATCATTAAAATAGTTATTTTGGTACAGTACGTGGTTTAAATCTTTGTAAATTAATCTTGTTGTAGATGTTTGAGCTCTATTCAAACATTCAAGATAAAGTGAGTCATCCACCTTAGCTATACATCTATAGAATGCGTCTTGCCAATCGGTCAGGGGTGTATTCAAGAGATCGAGATTCAGGCAGTGACGATTAGCCAACTCTTGCCATTCTTTGAAAGGTGATAACTTATTCCGGAGAGCGTATTGCATAATTTGTTTGTGAAGGTTTGTGTCGTGTCTATTCATTACTCTTATTAAATAATCCGCTTTTGATTTTAAATTCTTTAAGAATATTTGAGGTATACCGGATTCAACGTAGATAGCATAGTTGGGTGTAGTACTGGCAAGCTTAAAAATGCGTTTAAAAAAAAAACGTTGAATAACTTCAAAACCCTCAATATTTTGATAGCCAAATACCTGATTTGCAAAGCAAAGGCATGTACTTATGGTTGCCTCAAAAACTCTAAACTTGGTAGAACCATCAACATATTTATTGCAAAAAAACTTTTTCCACATAAGATTAATTGCTGTTTTTGCTGCAACACATTTATCTTTAACATGTGGTTGAAGATCAAGATTGTATGTTATCAGGAAACCTAATTATCTATACTCGCTGACAATTTCTAATGCTTCACCCTCTAGAAACCACTTTTCTTGGGGAAGTCTTCTACGCTGAGAGCTTTCAAATATCATTATTTTGGACTTTGTGACATTAATTGAAAGCTCCCATAAGTCGCAAAATCGCTTCAGTTTGTTTATTTGAAGTTGTAGAGTTATGGGATTATCTGCCAATATGACTATATCGTCCGCATATAGAAGCATCTTTATTACAGTTTCACCACACTTAATTCCTCCCGGGAAATCTTTTGATACATCATCAATAAACAAAGCGAACATAATCGGACTTAACCCACAACCTTGAGGAACACCGGCTTTAGTATTAAAAAAATCGGACATTTTATTTATTTTATTTATACTTATGAATGCTTTCACATTAAGACATAATTATCTTTTAGCTAGTGAAGCTTTACTTTGACAAATTAAAATTGAACTACAGATGTAGGTACATAAACAATTTCTTTAACAAAATTGTTTAAATTAAGAGACAAGTTATAAAGAAAAATTAATAATAATTAATTACAGAAAAAGAAAAAGAAAAAAAGAATTATTAACAATGATAAAAAAAAACATAGGTACATCTTCGTGTTAAGTGAAGCAGTAAATTTACAAAAAATAATGTTTATCTAACGCGCGTAATATGATTTTAGTTCCCCTCTGAAACGCCCAGTGCCACCCAACTCCCTCACATGTGCCGGCAATCCATTCCACAGGCGAATGGAGCCAATAAAGAATTGTCGCTCTGATATTGTACACGTAAATCGCGGGAAAATGAGTTGATGAGATCTATTTAAGGATCCGAAGTTCAATTTTTCAAACAAGTACATTGGTTCTCGGGTTTCAATTATCTTTGAAAGTAAGGTCAGAGCCTTATAAGCGAGAAGATCATCAAATGTCATACCAAACAGTTGCTTTGCATGGCCAGAAATATGTTCATATCGTCTTATATTGTAAACGTAGCGCGCGGTATTATTAAAGGCAACATTGAGTTTTCTCTTACTTGCGGAGTCGCAATTTTGATATTCCATTCCAAATAGCCGCAGAAGTATCGGTTATAAGTAGCTTATATACATTGAGGAACTTTGTCGATAAACGTAAGGTTGAAAGCTTATAAATCAAAGAAGCTCTATTTACCGTGTCAAAAGCCGCCCTAAAATCGACAAAAAAAAGCATACACTTTCTTCTTTTTGTCCAAAACCATTTTGACTACACTTGTTAGCGCGTATATATGATCAACCGTGGATAGTCCCGCTCGAAAACCAGCTTGAAAAACACTAAGAAGTTTGTTCTCTTCAACCCATCTCGTCAACCTATGGTATAAAAGATGGGTGAATATTTTTCTAAGACAAGGTAGGATCGATATACCCCTATAATTGCTGGGAAGGCTTACATTATCTTTTTTAAAAATAGCGCAAATCCAAGCTTTTAAAAACGATTTTGGGATTGTTTCCCCTTCAAGAAGACTGTTAAAAAAAGAGTTAATTAATTCCAAGAAACTCGGTGTTGAATTCTTATAGAATTCAACGGGAATGCCGTCAACCCCTGCTGATTTATCGTTTTTCATTGATTGGAGCGTAACTTGTAACTCTGTTGCTGTAATTGGCCCATCAAGTTCAGGAACTAAGACTAGAGGTAACGCATACTGGAATACTAGGTGAGTTGTAACAGGATTTAGGAGCTCTTCAAAGTGATGCGAGTTTTTCAACTTCAATAACTGAAGATGACACAGCCTTACAGCCACCAAGCAGTCTCACCTTTGCCCAGAAAACTTTTGAATTCTTACACGATGAAAGGGTGACAGCAACATTAGTAATATAGTTTTTCTGTTTTTGAACACAGAGATTTTTATAAAGCTTGTTCGAATCTAAATACAGGGTTTTAAAAAATTTGAATTAGTCGTTAAAGTACGTATATTGCCTAAATAATATTTTGTTTTCAATAAAATTTTAAATTTTTTTTTGTATTTTGAAAAAAATATTTCTAAACTTTTTTTTTCAATATAAAAAGTCCAATTTACTTTGCTTTTGCTTATATTTGCTTATATATCAAGTCAATGTACTGTGAATTAAGTAAACCAAGGATATTTTCAGAATTAATTTATCAAACCTTTTCATTTTATTGAGCAGTTGTCCAGTAGCTTAGTGGTTAGGTGCGTTGGCTGCTAAGCAGAACGTCGCCGTCGTGGGTTCGAGTCCTACTCGTGCCCATAGTTTTTATTTCACCTTTCACGGGCACTGCCTCTTGCGAAGAACTGACAAAACTTCCAAGACTATCAATCTGTCATGAAAAAGTGCTTCTTAATTTTGCCGTTCGGAATAGGCGTTAAATTGTAGGTCCCCTCAATTCTTCACACGCACTCAGAGAATTGTTGATGAGAGTAGGCCACTTAGGCCTTGGCTCTTCAAGAGCTGTCGCGCCACTCTATTTATTTTATATTTCACTAGCTGACCCGGCAGACTTCGTACTGCCTCAAATAAAAGACCTAGACTTTTGTACCCTGCTACCCAATCACTACCCGCTACCCCATTATCTGCTATCCCGTTACCCACTACACCGTTACCACTCTACCCGCTACCCACTACCCCCAATCCGCTACCCGCTAAAGGCTACACTGCTCTCCGCTATCCTGTTTTCACGCTACCACGCTACCCACTAAAGCACTACCCGATACCCTGGTCATATCTCATGAAAAACTTCGTCGATTTTGTAAAAAAAATACTTAAAACCCATCTACACCAATACCCAAACATTCCCTTAAAATTTGGTACATAGACGTCGTCGGTGGTAGGAGGGTAAAACTTTAGGACTAAAGGTATTTTTCAATTCCACGCCATAAAGAAATAACAAAAAAACAAATTTGTCCAAAAAATAAGAAAAAAAAATTGGGGTGAACCACATTTAACACTAAGGGGTGTAAAAATTAGCTATAAACCTATTCTCATACCTACTGAATACACATAAAATTTCATGAAAACTCATAAAGAAGTGGCTCTTAAAAAGGGGTAAGTGGTAGGAAGTTGAAAATTAAGGATTCAATGTATTTCTTAATGCCGCACCATACAAAAATTATAATAAAAAAAAACTGCCCAAAAGTTGCGAAAACAAAATGTGTGGATGAGCCATCCTTAACAATTAGCGGTATAAAAAATAGATATCAACCGATTCTCATACCTACTGAATACACACCTAAAATTTCATCAAAATCGGTCAAGCCGTTTCGGAGGAGTATGACCACTAAAACTGTTACAGAAGAATTTTATATATTAGATTTTATTGAAGAAATAACAAATTCCCGAACTCTAAACACGAAAAAAAACAACCACCGAACCACAATTTCCTTGTAACAATGAAATAAGAACCAACGAAATTCCCTTTTCGAAGACAGTTTTGAATGCAAAAGTTCTGAGAAATTTGCAATATATTTAAAGTGAATTGAATTTATTTCTCACAAATTTATTTAGGTTGACATTACACTTTTACTAGATGTGTAAAATAGGAGTACGAATGTGAAAGGAGGAGTACGGGAGTACGGTGGTGCTGAAAGGAGTACAATACTCCGAGGGGAGTACTTTCGGCAACACTGGTTTTGGTACAAAATATATACCTACTCACACATTTAAAAGAGGTTCACATATACATTTTTCCCCCAGTCTGAAATCATCTCTTGTGTGCTTGGACTAAAGACTAAAACCCATTTCAGTCCAAAAATTATTCATCTCGTGCGTGCAGTGCAGGCCCAATCAGTATAATCTTGATTCAATCAAATATCGATTAGCGCCCCTCATGCATTTGTATTTGTGAAACTCGCACTACCTACTTTGAAAAATGCTTCACTTCTCTTTCATAAAACCACTTCCTGTACTTCTTTATTCAATATTCAAAGATTGTTCCACACCCACACACAAAGCTGGCAGTCCATGTATATTAAGTCAATGGGTGAGGTCCAGCGGAATGTTGGGAAAGTATTAGTGAAAACACCAATAATTTTACAACCCTGACCTGAGGTGCGTTTTTGCGCTGACTATAATCAACAATGGTTGACTATTTCTCGTTTTTGCACGCCAATAGTTACGATTCGTAATCACAATTGTCGTTTTTGCAGTCTGTGTTGATGTGTCAAATCGTAACTATCTCTAACTATTTCCAATCCATCTCAGGAGGTGAGTTGAAAGTGGTTGGTGTGTCAAAGTGTGACACAAAAACTATAGTCAACTATCGTCAGCGCAAAAACGCACCTCTGCTTGCAGGTAAATTTCTTTTGACAGCTTGGTTTCCTATCTCCTTTTATCTCTGATCGAACAACTCCTCTCTTTTAAATACATCAGATTTCATAACGGGGAATACCAGGTTCAATTTTTCATTGCTTGCCTTGTTGGTTGAGGTTGATGCTTGTTCAAATTTCAAAAATTCTATACCAGGAAAAGAGTGTAGATCGTTTTTTTGTTTTACTCCCTTGTGCTTGTGCTTGCAGATTATTAATTATTTTATTTGGAAACATCGAATTTAGAGAATAAAAAGAAGACAAATTATATCCAAGAAGTGCAGTGAATACACAAAACAGAAACACATTTTTGTTAAGAATTGAAAGACAAACGTTCGAGTAATATTTATGTAAGTTCCATACATTTCTGGCCATTGCTTATTTCTTATTTAGTTTTTTTGTTTAGAATGGAATCAGTAGAATCGTCGACGAATAATATTTCCCCAATCACTGAAACTAAGACAATCTGCCTGTCCGATAACATTGCTAGAGTTATCTTCGAACAAATCTCGATCTTTTACCGAGAAAATGAACTCTTTGACACTGTTATCATGGCTGGGAACCCAGGCGATAAGGACCACGTAGGAATTTCAGCGCACCGAATGGTCCTCAGTGCTTTGAGCCAATATTTCCGTGAAGCATACCTAGATGCTCAGACGGTCTTGACGAAAAACGTTTTGGAGTTTCCAGAAATCGATCCGCAAGTACTGAAATCAATAGTCGATTTTATGTATTCAGGAACAATTGAATTGGATGTCGATACCGTCGAAGGAATCTTATCTGCTGCGATTTTTCTTAAGATCAATGTTCTTATTGAATGTTGCTGTGAGTTCATTGAAAACAACATTAATCCTAGCAACTGTATATTGTTTTTTCGAGTATGGAGTCAGTGGACAGGGGAGCTCAGCTTTTGCAATATAAAAGAGAAATCCATGGAATTAATTTATTCGAAGTTTGATGAATTGTCGAAGGAAGACGCATTTCTAATGCTGACCGAAAAGGAAATCAAAGACTTGCTTTCTTACGAGAGTCGGCACAGTGAAATTGAAGAAGCAGTGTTCATGTCTACTCTTGCATGGATTAATCATGATGAACAAAATCGGGAGCATTTGATTGTGGAACTTTTAAAAATGATTCACTATCAATTTCTGTCCATAAAGTTCATAACGGACAACATGTCAGTTTGCAATAGCGTCGAAAGCTTCAAACTTTTTTCGGGTTGGTTGAAATATCATGTATCGCCAGAAACTCGAA
Organism: Sphaerophoria taeniata; assembly: GCA_943590905.1. NCBI lineage: Eukaryota > Metazoa > Arthropoda > Insecta > Diptera > Syrphidae > Sphaerophoria > Sphaerophoria taeniata. The sequence continues at coordinate 6,792,621 of OX016540.1, forward strand.
CAGAAGATCAGAAACATCTTGAGATCTCAGCGAAAAACCAATTGCAATGCCCAGAATTGGATCCTCAAACTCTTAAATTGTTAAATGAATTCATGAGCTCTGGTGCAATTGAATTGAACATCGAGATCGTTGAAGGAATCTTACGTGCTGCAGTTTTTCGAAAACTTACAACCTTGATTGAAGTTTGCTGTGAATTCGTTCAAGAAAACATTAATACGAGCAACTACATGTCCTGGTTTCGACTGTCGACAGAGCTTAGTCTATCGCAAATTCAAGAAAAGACCATGGATGTCATTTACATGAACTTCGAGCAAATGTGGAAGGATAAAGAATTTTTAATGTTGACTGAGAAGGAAGTTAAGAGCTTGCTGTCTTACGAAAATCCATATACTGACTTTGAGGAAGAAGTTTTCAAGGCTGTGTTTGCGTGGGTCAATTTCGATAAACCAAGTCGAGAACATTTGACTGGGGATCTGTTGAAAATGATTCGTTTTCAATACCTCTCTACCGAATTCAAAGCCGATAACACCGACTGGCGCACATATACATCACTGGAAACAACCGATCAAGAAGATATGTTTTTCAAGTCAAGGTTTGGAGGTTTATTGTTTGTCGATATCGAGGAATCAAATACGATAGCAGTTCATATGTATGACCACAAGACAGATGCATGGCATAAAAAGATTCAAATACCTTTTAAAAAATATATATTTTATCACTTCTCGACACTTGTGATCAATAATAAATTATTTGTAGTTGGAGGTAGGGCCGAAAACGCCTTTGTTGTGGATGCTATTGAGTGTTTTGACTTGTACACTCTCAAATGGATTTCCAGATCTCATTTGCATTATAAACGACAGAATTGTCAACTGTCTGAATTAGATGGACAATTGTGTATTTACGGTGGCTATTCTGACCGTTGTTTCACGATTATAAACGAAATTGAATTGTACAATCCGACAACTGGTGAAATAATTGAATTATGTCCACCATACCAAAGTCGATGTAACAAAATGTCTACTTGTAAAGGAGTATTATATCTTATTGATCTAGAGCAAGGAGTCTTGCAATTCTATGATTCCTGCACTCAAAATTGGACTCAGATACAAACTCCAGGACAATCAGTAGGCCATTATTCCTATGTGGACTTTGTCGCCGATGAAAAATATCTTTATTTTCCTGATGGATATTCAGACAAAGGTGTTAAACGCTACGATTTAGAAAAAAAAGCATGGAGCGGTGATTTTGCAGGAGAAAACATGGGTACGATAAAAGGGATGGTGTTAAACAATAAAATTGTAATTTCTAGAACCCGTTATGGTAGCTATACGATTATATTTGAGGAGTACGATCTAAATACCAACACATGGAGAAAATTTAAGGATCTTTTAAGAGTAAAATCTACCGGGTTCGAGTCCTGCAGTATAGGTTGTTACACTGCTTGACCATTTACTTAAACTTTTAATTTTTGTTTTAAAAATCAATAAATTTTATTCCAAACATTGTTGAATTCGTATGCAAAAATCTGTAAAAAGTGTTTTCAATAAATTGGTTTCTCTTCATTGCTAAAATTGAATTTGAACTTGTTTCAATTGTTAAGTGAGTGAGTGGAACATTTCCGATAATAGGTGCGCGTTTGGGAACCCAGTTAAGGAAGCTTGTTTTTAGGGGCGAATTTTCCAGTTCCGAAAACATTCCATCTTTCTAAACTTCTTTCAATTGTGTTCCCCCTCCAAGTGAGGTTATTGGTCTTTGCCGATGTTTGCAGTACCTAATTTTCCAAAATTGTTCTTTTTTAGATCAATAACACGAAATCATCGAAGGAAGTATAATGTATAATGGAACTAACTACATTGCCGAAGCCCTCTCAAGGCTTTTCCTTATTTTGATACAATTACCCGCGTAGCCCCAAAACAAGAGTCGAAGGGTATTTTTTGTCGATTTTAACCATTTTCTGAAATCTATTGATTTCTTTGACCTGCTGAAATGACTAATTCATTTGTTTGTTGTTAAATGTAATCCTCGAACCCAGTAACCTTGGAACAGGAAACAGTTTGTACCTACTTTTATCTTTTTGGTAAAACTATTATTCATCCCTTAAGTCATTTCTGGTTCTGGGACTGGCTTGTGCATGATTTTGGCACAAACTTAGAATTATTAACAAATTTTGCGAGGCTTATTAATCAATAAGAAATATCAGGTTAATGATAAACTGTGAAATTAATTTGAACTCCCACAGTCATTAATGAAAGATTTACAATTTTTCCTTAAACACATATCATTGGCTGGCTTGAAGCGCAAAATGTCTTTACAGGTACAGGCTTCGGTTCCGGATGTATAAGACCTGGAGGTTTGTTTCACCTTTTTGTAAAACTTTCGAACCTCGTTCCTGTTGTGACATCCCTCTATCTCCTCGATCGCGTACTTCTCATGCTCCCTTTTTTTCTTTCTGAGAAGTTTATGCTCCTCTCTCTTTTTCTGCTCGTAGAGCTCATGAGCTGCTCGTGTCCTTCTTTGCAGCGCAGCTTATTGTATGCCTCTTGGTTAGCTGCATGTGCTCATCGTCAAACCAGGGGTTTCGTTGTTGTGGCCGTGTAAACCCTAGCACTTCAGAGGCGGCATCTCTGACGGCTGCTTGGCAGTGTTCACACTGGTTCTCTACATTTTGTGCTGGCAGCAAAGGACTTCTGAATAGATTTTCGGAGGCACAATCGGAAAAAGATCTAGCAATCTCTTGTGATTGTAGCCATTTGACGTCGAATTTCCTCCTAGCATTTTCGCGTGTTGGCCTTGATCGGGATATCCGCATTCGTACCATGGCTACAACAAAGTAGTGGTCCGAGTCGATGTTGGCACCTCGGAATGTGCGGACATCTTGCATGCTAGAGAAGTGTCGTGCGTCGATCGCAATGTGATCAATCTGGTTGACGGTTGATTGATCAGGAGATTTCCATGTCCCCTTGTGGATATCGAGATGTGAGAAACGCGTACTTGCTACCATTACGTCTCGCCCTGCAGCGAAGTCCATTAGCCTTAATCCGTAATCGAAGGTGGTGTCGTGTAGGCTATGTCGTCCGATTATTCCACCAGGGATTTCTTCTCTACCCAGCTTAGCATTAAAATCTCCAAGGACGATTTGAATGTCATAGCTAGGGCATTGCTCATAGGTCTTGTCGAGGAGCTCGTAGAATCTGTCTTTGGTGTCTTCATCCTTTTCCTCAGTAGAAGCGTGAGCGCAGATGAGGCTTATTTTTGTGAATTTAGCCTTGATGCGCTCATTCACTGAGTTGAAACTCAAGACCTTCCTCTTGAGTCGAGTCCCAACTACAAATCCACATCCGAATAGATGCTGTTTTTGTGTCCGGTAGCAGTCGCCGTAGTATATAGAACAGTTGTTCATTTTATGTAGGCCCGACCATCCCATCGCATTTCTTGGATAGCAGTTATATCTGCTTTATAGCAGTCAAGGGCTTCCGCTAGTTGTTCGGTTGCACGTGGTCTGTTAAGGGACCTTACATTCCAAATGGAAAACCGAAATTCATTGTCCTTAAATCGTTTGTGTGGGTCGTCATCATAAATTCCGTCCGTATCCGAGGTTTGTTGGTGTTTCGGAACCATGTCTTCTTTATGTGGCCGGGCAGTAACGCCTCCGAATTTTGTAGGCCGAGTAAAGTGCACCACAAAAATAGTGTTAGCCGTTTGGTTGTATGATGATACTAAGATAATTTCACTTAAGCCCACGAAAAATACTTGGAACTATTAGTTCTCAAAAAAGAAAGATGTAGTTTAAAAACAGTTCTCAAAACAAAAATAAAAACAAATAATTAAAAGGTGAAACAACCATTAAAACTTTAAGCACTAAAACGTGCCATGTGCCATCCTAGTCGCCTTCATCAGTGGCGGATTAAACGTTGAGGGCGCCATGGGTAAACATCTCATCGGCGTCCCTATATTAGAAATTAATCGTATTATAGTTTCACCGAGACCGCTGCACGGCGCTTTAGCAAAACGCGTTGAAATGGCGGCCAAGGAAAAATAGAACAAACTTACATGAGATCGATACCGAGTTGCAACTCGGTTCGCCAAATCGGATTCCCAGGATGTCCGTCGGGAAGGTATACTATTTTATTTTGCCGACATTTTGGTAAAAATTAGTCATGACAGTTCATATTTGGCAGTCGTGTAGGAGACACATGGCAAATTTTTTATGGAAAAATATTCGATAATCCCACGTGTTTTAATCGACAAAACATTTTATCAAAATTAATCATCGTGAAAAATGAGTGACGAGGCACATTTTCATTTGAATGGATACTTATGTGAATAAACAGAATAGTCGGTTCTGCGCTATGGAAAACCTGCAAGTAATTCATCACTTCATCAGTCACCTTTGCATCCATTAAAATGTGCCGTCTAGTATGCAATTTGGTCAGAAAGAATCATTGGACATTTCCTCCTTGAAAATGAAAACGCGGTGACGATATTCACGGTAAGTGTGGATGGGGAGCAACATTGTGATATGATTGAAAACTTTTTAACGCCACAACTGTATGCTTTGGGCTTGATTAACATGTGGTACCAACAAGACGGTGCCACATCGCATACAGCTAGGATTAGAATGGAATTACTGCGAGACCTCTTTCCACAACAAGTTATTTCAAGAAATAGTGATGTTGATTGGCCTCCACAGTCCACGGACGCTGATTTTACTAAATAAAACATTTATCAATATAAACTCCATTCTCTTTCATTTAATCAAAAATTATAAGCAAACCTTCCTGGCGGACACCCTGTACTTAAGGAGCAGAAAAATGAGTTTTTTAATCCGTCAAAATCTTTGCCATCCTCTGATGAAATTCGACCATATAACGTTAAGCCTTACAATAAGTAATAGTACAGGATCCCACCGCTCGATTCTGCATGCATCTGATTTTTTGATGAAACCAATTTTAAATGAATTTTTAGAACGTATGCAATGAATTTTCGTAGGGTTGCCTATAAACAATTGGCCGCTACTATTTTTAATAAATTTTTAAAATGTCAATTTTCGGACCCAAAATGCATGAATATGATTTTTTAATAAATCCAACGCCATTTTAAAGATAATGATGTAAATAATAAAAAAAATCATGGTTGCCAGCTCTCAGTCTGCCGCAATTCTAGGGTTGCCACGTTTAAAGAGGTACATTTTCGAGAAAAAATGTACTCATCTGTTTTTTTAAAAAATTTAATGCAAAATTTAAGTTTTATGTTTACTGATTACGAAAATCCATGGGTGCCAGTCTTAAAATGGCCGCAAACATAGGTTGCCATGACTTTAATTAGTGGAGTACATAAAAAAACAAAAAATTACTTATTTAAAAAAAAAATATTATAAATCACCGGCTACACATACAATAAAGTGTTATACCGTTTTGTAAAGCCAAAATATACTTCTTTCATTTTGTATTTAAATAAAACTGCTCCAAGGAGTAATTTTTGAAAAATTAATGTTTAAACTCAAAATGTTGATAAACTATGTTTTTTTTTAATTTTAAACTATTTTTTTCAAAATTTTATGTAATTGAGTACTATTTTTTTTTCAAAATTCAATGCTTTTATCAATTTCCAATCAAATCCCGAAAACCGGATGCAAAAATGTGTTGTCGTTTTCGAGATATTAAGAAAAAGCCAAAACCATTTGCCAAAAAATAATTTTTTTCCTTATATGTACGTCTAAGATCCGAACATACAGTGACCTTCATCCATCGCGTTACGGGATGAAAATGGTGTTTATGTATAATTTGATATGTTAACAAATATATTCAGAGAAGGTTGCCTAAAAATTTAGGTGCAAAGTGCAATTAATCAATAATGAAAAACAATTAGTTTTTGTAAACATTGCACCTATCGCCTTACGCAATGAATTGAATTATTCTAATCGTTAGGATGAAGCTTATAGAATATGGATTCACTGGGTTGCCTCCTTATTTTCGGTGCAATCATAAATATATACAGGTGAGTCGAAACTAGTGATTTGCACCCATCCGCTTACGCGATGAACCATACATCAAAATAAAGGTAATTTTATTGCGAACACATTGATATAAGGTTGCCTGCGAAAATTTGGTGCTATATCGTCGCCCTAGTATTGAAGTGCCGTATACGCCATTTTTACATTTTTGGGAAATCGCTTTTGAATGTTTGGAAGTCTATTACGAAAAAACTAATAACCGCTGACATTTTTTGATTTTTTTGTATGATATAGGTACAGTTAAGAATTCTCTTTCATATACACGTTATTTATCATCTGTTAGTCTTTTAGTTTTTAAAATTTTTAAATATTTGTCTAAAATGAGTTTGCCGTATGCGCCATCAAAATCAGAAGTTATTTTCCTTTTCATACACACACGTCAAAAAAATAAAAATAAGATCCTGTATTCTCACTTTGTACAGGATCGAACTCAAGCACATTTTTAACCCCCCATAACTTTTGAACCCATAGAGTTAGAAGTTTCAAATTTGAATTACGTATTAACTTCATGGGCACAAAGTCCCTGTAAAAAAATAATTTCCAGGAACCACTACTTCCTGAGATATTGAACAGTAAAAATTTCAAAAACATTTTTTTACAGTTAAGGGCGTTTGTTCCAAATGAATCCTGTCGTTTTTTAATACTCATCAACAAACCAGCCACAGTTTTCTGGTTGTAGCTTTATACATTGTGGATCCGTCGCATGAAGCCACATAGAATTCACGAAAATTTTTCTTAAAATTTTTTGCACGTATTCAATCGCACGAATATTTCAGTTTTTAAAAATCGTCAACCGGTATTTAGCACCAAATTTTCGCAGGCAACCTTATATCAATGTGTTCGCAATAAAATTACCTTTATTTTGATGTATGGTTCATCGCGTAAGCGGATGGGTGCAAATCACTAGTTTCGACTCACCTGTATATATTTATGATTGCACCGAAAATAAGGAGGCAACCCAGTGAATCCATATTCTATAAGCTTCATCCTAACGATTAGAATAATTCAATTCATTGCGTAAGGCGATAGGTGCAATGTTTACAAAAACTAATTGTTTTTCATTATTGATTAATTGCACTTTGCACCTAAATTTTTAGGCAACCTTCTCTGAATATATTTGTTAACATATCAAATTATACATAAACACCATTTTCATCCCGTAACGCGATGGATGAAGGTCACTGTATGTTCGGATCTTAGACGTACATATAAGGAAAAAAATTATTTTTTGGCAAATGGTTTTGGATTTTTCTTAATATCTCGAAAACGACAACACATTTTTGCATCCGGTTTTCGGGATTTGATTGGAAATTGATAAAAGCATTGAATTTTGAAAAAAAAATAAATAGTACTCAATTACATAAAATTTTGAAAAAAATAGTTTAAAATTAAAAAAAAACATAGTTTATCAACATTTTGAGTTTAAACATTAATTTTTCAAAAATTACTCCTTGGACCAGTTTTATTTAAATACAAAATGAAAGAAGTATATTTTGGCTTTACAAAACGGTATAACACTTTATTGTATGTGTAGCCGGTGATTTATAATTTTTTTTTTAAATAAGTAATTTTTTGTTTTTTTATGTACTCCACTAATTAAAGTCATGGCAACCTATGTTTGCGGCCATTTTAAAACTGGCACCCATGGATTTTCGTAATCAGTAAACATAAAACTTAAATTTTGCATTAAAATTTTTAAAAAACCAGATGAGTACATTTTTTCTCGAAAATGTACCTCTTTAAACGTGGCAACCCTAGAATTGCGGCAGACTGAGAGCTGGCAACCATGATTTTTTTTATTATTTACATCATTATCTTTAAAATGGCGTTGGATTTATTAAAAAATCATATGCATGCATTTTGGGTCCGAAAATTGACATTTTAAGAATTTATTAAAAATAGTAGCGGCCAATTGTTTATAGGCAACCCTACGAAAATTCATTGCATACGTTCTAAAAATTCATTTAAAATTGGTTTCATCAAAAAATCAGATGCATGCAGAATCGAGCGGTGGGATCTTAGACTATAAAATCAAATTCAAAAAAAGAAAAAAACGATTATCGAGTTGCCAAATCGAATATTCAAACCGAGTTGACACTGTTAGTATGGCATTGCTCAGGACCGATTTTTATTCTTACTTAAGTGGCTACTGAGGTTCGAGTTCATAAAATCGCTTCTTTAACAACCAAATATGTATAAACTCGCTTTATTGGCCACTTGTAAGAATCACTGTACCCGGGCGCCCCTTAGTTGCCTCGCGCCCCTAGGCACGTGCCTAGTTTTCCTTTAGGATAATACGCCACTGGCCTTCATATATCTCAAACAAAATGCCCTTTCAATTTACCTGCAATTAAATGTAAAAATTTTATTAATATTTTTATCTTTTCGAGAGCTCTCATTTAAGTTACCAAACTTTATAGTTAATATTAGTATTTTTGTTCACACTTAAGGAGTAAAATTAAAATTGTTCTCTTACATCTTATTTAGTTGAATGAAAAAAAGGTAATTTTTCGATTGTCACGTAAGGCAACAACAATTAAATGTAATTGAGTGCTCCAACTCTCAAACAATAAACTTCAATGGATCGTATTCGATTTACCTATATTTTATTTTATTGCTGCTTATTATTATTTCTTCACTTAAAAAAATATATAATCTACTGGAGAGGGAAAATTGGTCTTTCATGTTTTGATTTTTTGGTGGGTCAAGGTTTTTGTGAATAATATTTATGTATGTTTGTTTAATTGTTTAAATTCGTTACAAGAGTGTCTAAAGCGCTAATAATTTCTACTTCCATGAAAACTAAAAACAACGAAGAAGAAAAAAAAATTGAAAAAGAAGAAAAACACTACAAAAGCAATAAAACAACAATCAATTTAGTATATCAACTATTTTAATGCTTTTTTTTGTTTATTTTATTCAATTATCATTTTTTTCTTTTATTATTATCACTTCACAATGTGTGTTTTCTAAAGAATCATGAATAGTACGAATAGTTTTTTTTTTGTTTAGTATTAAGTATAGTTACTTGGGTATTTTTTCGTTACAATTAATAAATATTTAACTAAAATTTTCAGAAACAAAAACATTTTCTACACTAAGACTAATTTTTAAACACAAAAAAGATCGTAATGATTTTTAATGTAACAAAAGTTAACAAAAACTAAGTTTTTCTTATATTCTTGGTTACAAAATTTGGCATTAATTAAATTTTAGTAAGTTTTAGTATGTTTTGAATATGTATGCAGAATTTTAATTTTCTGTTTTAGGTAAATAAAAAAACACAACTAATTTAACAATATTACTACACGACTAGTGGATGGAACTATATAAATACGATTTTCTTGTATAAACAAATTAAATTTAATTTTTGTTTAAAACAACTGATATATAAATTTACACTAAATAAACAGGATGGAGATATGGTGATTTACAAAAAAAAATATCAACAAACTAAAACTAAATAAAAATTATAGGATAACTGCACCAGTCTCCGGACAGACCCCAGTGAGAGAAACTAAACACAGAATTTATAAAGAAAAACAACAAAATACAGAATCAGTAACATTTTCCACATACACATACGAAGTTTCAAGCTGATCGAATGTTGTTTTGTTTTTTTTTAGCAAAAAATAGTGGCAGACCTTGGAAAAATATACTGAGAATAGTTGACTTTGTGAGATCTTGTAATCAAATGGAGTTTGTTGCAATGAAAATATAATGAACTTCCAATAACTAAAGAATAAAATTGAGTTTTGCGTTTTTTCAATCGATTTTTTAAGTGTCCGGGACACTGGTACCAACAAAAATCAAAACCTAGTCTCCGGACAGCTCCAAGGTTTTATTTTATTATTTTTTCTTTGTTCAAATTCTTTTTGAAATGTTTAATTTCCTTATCAAAAGTAAGGCGTCCGCCATCTAACGTTTTTTTTACAACTAGTGCTTATTTCGTGAATGGTAGGTAGTACTCAGTGATCACTTATACCAAGATTGGAAAGCTTGCTGTCAAAGTGACATTTGCCTACAAGCTAAGGGAGCAGGTTAGCTGAAACAGTATGCGTGTAATACAAACTAAAGGGGCAGGTTAGCTGTAAGAGTATGCGTGTTTTTGTAATAAAGATACAGTTGCCTACATAATAAAAAGAAGTTAGCTGTAAGAGTATGTGTGCATGAAAAAAATAACTTTTACGGTATTTGGAGGGTAAAACGTAGGTAGGTTTCCAATCTTGTTATAAAGTGGTCACTGGGTAGTACTTATGTCGTTTTCCATTGGTCGTCCAGAAGCATTCGGAAGAATCCAGAAGACTTCTTAAGCCATTCCATTGGACTGACTTTGACAGACGGAATGCTTCTGAGAAGAGCAGAACTCTTCTGTTATGAAAACAGAATCGTCCGAAGAATGACACATAAACCATAACCCGTTCCATTTTGGAGGTAGAAGAAGAAACGTCAAAAAAAGACCAATGGAAAACGACATTAGCTCTGATTTGACATATAATTAGTTTTATCCTTCCTCTGAACGAATATGGTTGTGTATACGCTTGAACAACGCTGGGAAACATTGCGACATTACTTTGAAAATCATGGTAATATTGCAGAATGTGTGGGAAAATTGTTCGTTATGTTCGTTATCTTGTGAAAAAAGTGAAAGAAACTGGCATCCTCATTGATAAACCAAAGCGTGAAAAGCCAAAAACAGTGCGCACACCCGAGAAAATTGCTGCTGTGGCAGAAAGTGTGCATGAAGCGCCATCAACATCATTTCACCGTGCGTCGTCGTTCTCAACAATTGAACATTTCGGAGACATCATTGAGACGAATTTTGCATAAAGACCTTGGAATGACGCCATACAAAGTCCAATTGGTTTAGGAGTTGAAGCCAACTGACCATCCAATGCGTTTTCGCTTCGCTAAGTGAGCCTGCGATCGACTTAGAGAAGATACCGATTTTGCCAAAAAAAAAATCATCTTTTCAGATGAATCTCATTTTGATCTTGGCGGGTATGTAAACAAGCAAAATTGTCGCATTTGGGGCATAGAAAACCCGCACGCATACATTGAAAAGCCGAGTCACTGTTTGGTGCGGATTTTGGTCCAGAGGCATAATTGGGCCATTTTTCTTCGAAAATAGCGGGCCATGTTGAACGAATTTTTGTTCACAAAAATTGAAGAGGAGGATATTGGCAACATTTGGTTTCAACAGAACGGCGGCGCTACGTGCCACACAGCTGAAGCTACACTGGATGTTTTGCGCTCTGTTTTTGACGATCGCATTATCAGCCGCAGAGCTGATGTCGTTTGGCCACCTCGGAGCTGCGATTTGACTCCGTTGGACTATTATTTTTTGGGTGCCGTAAAAGATAATTGCTACGCCGACAAGCCAGAGACAATTGACGCTTTAAAGCATACTATTCGTGAAGCCGTTGGTGAAATACAGCTGCACAGAATCGAAAATGTGCTTAAAAATTGAACCGATCGTGTAGGTTACTGCATGGGCAGCCGAGGTACCCATTTGCATGAAATTATTTTTCATTAGTAACCGAAAGAATTGTACTTTCAAATAAAAAAAAAAAAATTCAGAAAATATTCAATAGTTTTTTTTTTTTATAGCATTTTCAAAAAAAGTTATATGGCGGACCCTTTACTTAGTTGTATCCAGAATAAAAATTGTCCATTATCATCCCTTTGATAGATTAAAAATGTTTACACACAAAATCGATCGTAAAATATCTACAGCTGAAGGGAATATTTTCCTTTTTACCGATACGTGAACATGAGAATAATAAAACCAGTTTCTATTCTCCACCTCCATTAGGAAGTAGGTTCGAAATCGTTCGGAGACTCTGTTTGCATCGTCCGAGGACTGGACCCGATTTTCTAATAGCGATCGTCTAATATAACAATAACTATTCAAATTAATAAGATGCCAAACGTTTTTAAGTGGAACTGCGCGGAGACTAGACTCCATTTAAGATCGTCCGGAGACTAGAACAACTGTCCGGAGACTCCGGAAAATCACCCTCTTTTCAGGAAGGAAGAGAAATAAAGATATTTACATTGAAAGTAGAAAAAAAAGTTATCTGTCCGGGGACTGGTGCCGTTACCCTAACTAGTGTTGTTTTTTTTTGTTAAATTCTCTATAAGTATCCGACTATTTTTATATAACAAATTGTATGATTGAATATGTTTTGTATAATTAATATTTTTTATGAGTTTTTTGTGTTTTCCCAAATGAAAATTATTAGTATTTTATTTTTAGCTGGAATGATGAGAGTTAGTGTTGGTTTTTTTGTTTTTGTTCAAAGTGTAAAAGGGGGCAGTTGAGATTCATTCATTTAAATATTACGTGTGTGGTAGTTTAAAAGTATTTTGTTTACTTAAAATAGTTTCACTTAATATTGCACAGTAATTTTAGTATAATAATTAATTTTTGTATAATTTAATTATTATTCTTTGGATAAAGTTGTTTTTTTTACTAATATTAAAAATATTGTTGGAAATAAATATTTAAACAAAATAACATTTTTTTTATTCGTCCTCATTGAGACCATTCAATTCGACACTTTGGTATTCGAGACTACGTTTCAAATCTTCGATGGTATTGAGTATTAACTGTTGTTTGGTGCTGAGATTCGATGACACACTGGTTGGCTCATCGTCGTCGTTTATTGTTGATTGTTCATCGTTTAGTGACTGGTTCATGTCTTGGGTGGAGCTTTTGATGGATAGAGAGCTTTGGCGTTCGCGTCGGATGTTGTTGATTTTGTCAAGAATTGCTTGTTTGGGTATTTCTGTAAATGGAAGGTTTGAAACTTGGATTAAGAGTTAACTTTGGGCGAAAAGCTTTGACAAAAGTGTTGCCGTCTACTTTCATTTTCAATTATGGCGAAGTGACGTTGGGAGATTTTTTGATGTAAAGTGAAAGGAGCTTATTATTATTTATTTGTTTATAATGAGCACGCACTCAAGGGCTTTATATACCCTTTTTATGCCAAAGCACAGTGCGAGTGTTAGGGAAAATGTGATAGACGGAGAAGGTTGAGGATGAGGTGTCGGTTAACATTGCAGTTGAATTCTTGAACACTGCAATGGCTGGGGAAGACAGAGTGTGGAAGAGAGTTCCACATTAGCCTAGTACGGCTAAAGAACGATTCTCTGAACATGACCGTACGACCGAAGTTGGGCTCAAGTGTAAACTGATGGGCATTCCTGGAGGCGCGGGTATTACGGTTGAATATCTTAAGGGGAATAATGAATTGGATTAGAAGTTACAGACAAGAGATCATTCATAAAAATGATAAAGAGGGTCGTAGACAAACCGGAGCCCTGGGGCACACCAGCATTTTCAGAATTGAACCCGTTCAATACAACTTGTATTGTTCGGTTCGAAAGAAAGTTTCTAATCCAACGAAGGAGGGATTCTTCGATACCGAAAGCACGCATTTTCGATAAGAGAACTTGGTGCCAAACTCTATCAAATGCCTTTGAAATATCAAGTGCAACAACCTTACTTTCTCCAAAACGATATAAAGAGTTGTTCCACTGTTCGGTGAGAAAAACCATCAGATCATCAGTGGACCTGTTGCTGCGAAAGCCGTAATGCCGGTTATTAAAAAGCTTTCGGTCTTCGAGATATTTCTTGAGCTGATAGTTTATCAGCGCTTCCATGACCATAGAAAGAAGGGGCGTAAGTGTAATCGGACGATAATTGGAGGGAGAAGAAGTTTCGCATTTTTTGGGATTGGCTGGACAAATGCTGTTTGCCAACTGCTCGGAACGAGCCCAGAAGAATAGGATAGATGGAAAAGCTTACGCAAGAGTTCTGAGAGCGTTGAAGAACACCTCTTCAGAACAATAGCGGGGATACCATCCGGGCCAATTCAAATCAAATTCAATTCAATTCAATTCTTGCTAAAAAAGAGAAGGCCACTTATTCCTCCAAAGCTGTCTTAAGAAAATTCCTCAATGATGGCTTTCAAACTCACCCGAATCCAAGTCGAGACTCTTTTTGATCCTCTCGAACGACGAACTTCCCCGATAGACCTTCCTCTTCAACGGCTCACTCTGTGGACAATAGCTACTCATGTTCACCGACGACGCAACTCCCCCGAATGATTTAAATGATATCAACGGGGGCTTGACATTCACATTCCTATTGGTGTAGTCCGATTCATTGTAAATAGTGATTTTCTGAATTTCCGGCAAACAATTGCGATTGGTTCGATCCTCATCGTCCTGCGTGCTGCGCAAACTGCGAGACCTCCGACTGAGATTCTGTTTCATCGACGAGTTCGAATTGTCATCTGAATCGGAGTCCGAACAAATTGGTTGTTGCTTCTTTGGCGACTGACTGCGGAATCGCCGCCGATGATTTACCGGCGAAGCTGATTTGCCCTTTATCGCTCGTCCGTTAACCTGGAGTTGTGGCGAACGTGGTGGTGGCTCGGGAATGCTACTGCGACGCGGCGGGACCTCTGGCGGAGCATTCTGATTAATGAAGTTGGTAATGTGAGTTTTGCGAGGACTGAAACGACTCGATTTGGGACTGTTTGGAGCTGAGTTTGTTTCGTATTTGAGTGACTCGAGACGTTTGTTGAGAGCCCCATTATCGAGGGAGATGTTGTTCTCGGTGTCAAGAGTCTTTTGTTGTTGTTTGAGGAGTTCGCGCTTAATATCCGCTTCACACTGTTTCAACATTTCAACTCGTTTGTTGGCCAGAGGGTTACAAACTCGTCGGGGACTAGCCACTGGCGTTTCACGGGGAATGCTAGTGAAATGGAACACACTTTAACAAAATTCTACTTAATCTACAGCAAAGACACAAACCTGAGTGCACTGGTTTTCATGGAGACCAATATTGTCTCAGCCTCGTGAATCAGCTGCCGGTATTTTACATCAGCTTCCAAATCAGCCCTTACCAGAGCCTTCTCGCTCTCCCCGAGGGCTATGAATTTGCTCCGAATCGAGTGGACTTCAGTGAAAGTCAGTGAACTGCATCGAGTTGATAGGGTTTGTGCCTTGGATGCTCTGAAAAAAAAGAGGAATGTTTACGTCGGAAAAGAACTCACGAAAAAACAAAGCAACCTCTTATTATCAGCTGACTGATTTCGCCGCAGACAAACCGGAGTTCCTCCCAAACTCCGTGACTCTCTGGAATTCCTCATCGGTGACCCACGGCCTTTGCTCTCGGTGCTCTTCTTCCGCGTTTTCATCAGTTTCTTCTTGCGTTTGGAAACATCCTCAGTGCCGACAATCCCACCTGGATATGTCTTCATGTGCCGCTGTCGGGATGCCCGTCTCGGCAGCTGGTAGGTCTTCACCAGGGCTGCCTCTTGTCCCGCCATTGTCGTGTCAATAAACTCAATATCCAGCATATCATCCGTGTCACACTCGTCGCCGGCATCTTGTCCTGTATCCAGGTCTGAGGCACAATCCGTAGGATCAGAGTCACTACTACTGGAATGAAAAATATGTTGGTGAAGGCTTTTTAACCACATTAAAACTAACTAACCTTAAAATATCAGTCTCTTTCTCATAAACATAGCTCTCATCAAATTTGCCCATCATCTCGTTCAACGTTGCATCCTCGTCACTATCGAGATGATGATGCGAACCGGGCTGATGATGCAGCGAATGCATTTCGGAACGACACGACGATGTCAGCAACAGCTCCCCAAGCTGCTTCTTCCGTCGAATTGTATTTGGCGAATAAGTTCTTTGCAAATTTTCGACTTCGGTCGAGGAACTTGATGTCTCCGACGACGTCGACTCATCAGAGGTCTTCTCGTTCTTCCTAAATTAAATAAATATTTTGACACAAGAATTAAATTTTATTATGATATTCGCTCCTCGAAGCCGCAGCAAACACTATCACTGCGATAGGGGTAATGAGGCAACCCATAGCCTCATTATCCTTTTCTTGTGATGGGGCGGCTCGATTCTTACTCGTTTTTATCACTAGCTCCCGCTTCGCTACTTGATTTTATGCCCGACGATGATGAGCTGGCATCAAGTTCCATTTTCTTTGCCGCAAGGAATGCTTGCGTTGTGGCTATGGTTGTGCCCGAGGAGGAGGTGTCTGTTGTCGAGTACCATGGATTCGTTCGGATGCGGCAACGCTGTCGGGGTGATGGTGCTGCAGAAAAGAAAAAACGAAGACGGAAATTATGAGATGAAATAGGAAGTGAAAGCAGGAGTGTCGTTGAGAGGACGATTTAATTTCAGTTTTTTTTTTGGAAATCAAAAACAGGGTGTTTCACTTTTACAGAAGACACAGGCGTCTCTTAACGGAGTGCTTCATTTGCTTGAGAGTTTTTGCTTGGTAATCGAAACACCCTGTGTTTGAAGAGCCAAAACTATAACAAGGTTAGTCGAACTGGGAAGTATGACGATTTTTTTTTGTCAAGAATTAATATTTGATGAACATTTTTGTGGATGCTAAGAGGCAATTATTTTCCACAAAAAAAGGCTAAAATATTTGCACATTAGATGACTTACATTCGAAACCCTTGAGTGTTGGAATAACTATAGTGTTCCTCAAAGGCAATGGACTGTGACTTCCAACATTAAGCTTTTGATGTTGGGTTTGCTGTTGTTGCTGCTGCTGCTGTTGCGGGGGTAGGTGCTGATGATGATTCTGTTGGTTGTTTTGTTGTTCAAAGAGTTTGGCTTGGTTTTGAAAGAATTCCGGATCTGGTATGCCAAAGCCGGGTATTTTACTTTGTCCAGAGTCAAAGGATTCGGTTCGACGGTGATTATTGTTGTTGTTATTGTTTGGCTGGAAAGAGAAGGAAAACGAGAAAAGAGATTAAAAAGTGGAAGTGCTCGAGGAAGGTGTGTTTTGATGAGAAAATTGTAAATGGCGATTTCGGAACATTTTCAATCGACTCCCACAAGGGAATGGACTGACCTCTGAGACTTGGGTGTGCAGCTTAAGGCACTCTGCACTGTTAACCGCATTCGAGGAAAAAGTTTTACGTTGCTGAACTTGGGCCTCAATCAACAGTCTCCGCCAGCCAGCTCGGTCCCTAGCTAGCTGTCTCCAGTTTTGCACTCCAAGTTGATTAAAGTCCTCTTCCACTTGTGTGCGCCACCTGAGTCGCGGTCTTCCTCTCCTTCTGCGTCCCTCGGGAATAGTGTCGAAGGCTTTTCGAGCCGGAGCATTGGTGTATATCCACTCTAAATGACCGAGCCACCTGACTCTCTGGACCTTGACCCTTCTGGCAAGGTCCTTGTAAAGCTCGCTTTGAATCTTCTTCTGCATTCCCCATCAATGCACACGTGGCCCAAGGATGACCCGAAAAACTTTCCTCGCGCAACAGCTCAAGGCACATTCATCCGATTTTGTCAAGGTCCATGCTTCTGCACCATACAGAAGGACTGAGATGATGAGGGTGTTATACAGTTTAACCTTAGTTGCTCGTGAAAGGGCTTTTCCATTCAATTGCTTTCTTAGCATAAAGAAACAGCGATTAGCAAGCGTTCTTTGTCTGATTTCGGCGCTGGTGTTATTGCCCGTGTTAATAGCGTAGCCTAGTTAGACGAACTCCTCTACTACCTCGAAGTTATATGCGTCTGTTGTGACTTTCTGTCCCAGCCGCCAGTGTTGGGTGTCCTTCCTCGAAGACAGCATATACTTCGTTTTGCCCTCATTTACCGCTAAACCCATTTTTACTGCTTCTGTCTCAATTCTCACTAAGGCGCCTTTGACATCAGGGTGTGTTCTTCCTATTATATCAATATCGGAAGATAGTGCCTCTGGTGCTCACAGTGGAGTTTTGCACTATCTTCTCAAGAACGATGTTAAGGAAATCGCATGACAGTGCATCGCCTTGTCTGAATCCTTTTTTGACATCAAAAGATTCCATAAGCTCGTTGCCAACCTTGATCTTCATTTTGCAGAAGCAAAATCTGCCGCAAAGTAAAAATTTGGTCGATGGTTGACTTTCCTGGTCTGAAACCACATTGATAAGGACCAATAATATTCTTGACAAAAGCCTTCAGACTTTCACATATTACGGCAGAGAGGATCTTGTAGGCGATGTTAAGTAGACTGTGTCTTCTGTAGTTGGCGCAGTTTAGAGGACCTTCCTTTTTCAGGATCGGGAAAACAATGCTGAGGTTCCATTCATCAGGCATGCATTCTTCCGACTATATCTCACAGATGATTTGGTGCAGTTTCCTATCTACATCGTCGCCTGCTGCTTTGAATAGCTCGGCAGCTAGACAATCTGCTCCAGCCGCTTGGTTGGATTTCAGCCGTGATATTGCCGTATTCACTTCTTCTAGATCGGGTTCACGGAATTGTTGGCTATCATCGTGTCCGATAAAAGGCGCCTACTGGACGCCGGGATTTTGTTCGTCGTCGCCGTTATACAGTCGACAGAATTGGTCTCTCCAAATTACCAGCATTGACTGCGATTCTACAAAGACGTTCCCATGCTTATCACTGTAGGCATCGGTTCTTGCTCGATGACCTTGCGCCAGTTGTTTTCAACATCCTCGATCTGACGCTTCTCATGCTTCCTTCTTTTTTCTTCTGAGAAGCTGGCATTCCTCTCTCCTCTTTTGCTCGTACAGCTCACGAGCGCAGCTCTTGTCCTTCTTTGCCGTGCAGCTCTACTGCTTGACTGCATGGGCCTGCCTTCGTTCTTCGTCAAACCAGGGGTTTTGCTTTGGTGGCTGTGTGAAATCTAAAACATTAGAGGTGGCATCTCTAACTGCTTTATGGCAATGTTGACACTGGTCTTCGATACTTAATGTTGACAGCATAGGACTTCTTGAGAGGTTTCTTGACACTCGATCGGCGATCTCTTGCGATTGTAGCCGTCCGACGTCGAATTTTCTTGCAGCATTTCCATGTTTTCGCCCCTGCCGAGATATTCATAGCACTACCTTGGCTACGACGAGGTAGTGGTCCGTGTTGATGTTGGTTCCTCGGAAAGTTCGAATATCTAGAATGCTGGACAAGTGGCAAACGTCGATCGCAATGTGATCAATTTGGTTGATGTACTTGCTAAAACAACATTTCGCCCCGCAGCACGATCAATCAGCTTGTCTCTGTTGTCGGAGCATGCTGTGTTTTCCAACTGTTCCACCAAAGATGTCCTCTTTTCCCAGCTTTGCGTTAAAATAACCGAGGACAATTTTAATGTCACAGCTAAGACATTGCTCATACGTTTTGTCAAGGAGCTCGTAGAACTCGTCTTTGGTGTCGTCCTTTTTCTCTTCCGTGCGGGCATGCGCGCATATCAGACTAGTGTTGCCGAATTTAGCCTTGATTCGGATCGTCGTGATGCGTTAACATCCATTTGAAGCTCAAACTTTTTGACTGAGTCTGTTTCCCACCACGAATCCGCATCAAAAGAGCCGCTCTTGTTGGTCTCGGTAACAATTACCATAGTAAATGTCGCAGTTTTTCAACCTCCTTTTGTCCGGTCCATCCCATCGCATATCCTGGATAGCGTTAATGTCTGCTTTGTAGCAGTTGAAATTCGTTGTCCTTAAAACATTTGATGACGACCCATCAGTGTATCCGTCCGTTTCCGAGGCCTGTTGTTGCTTCGCCACTAAGTGTATTTCTACGTAGTCGCGAAGTCACCGGTCCATAAATGTCAATTTCTCAGAAGGTACATGATTACCAAATGGAGACAAATTCTGCAAATGATTCTCTTGAACCATTTGAACTTATCTCCGATCACATACAACAGAATTTCCCGACAAACATTTAAATATAGAAAAAAAAATAACAAACTTACCAAAGGATCCTGTGGCGACATTTCTTCAATTTTATTCAAACCAAATTTATAGCGTTGCGCCTCGATGGCCAGGGTGTTGACACTCTTTGGAAAATAATGAGTTCCGGTACGCATATTGATGTAGTACTCCGGTGGTGTATAAGTAGCACCTGTTTGAATAACAACAACAACAAGAAAACGATAGATAAACATCATTTCACTATAAAAAGCCAACAAAACTGAAGGTAGAAAATTTATTTTGTGGTGTCATCATAGCAAAACCGCATTCTGTGTAGTAAAATGACCCGAATTCCCTCAGCCAAACAACCTACTAACCGAAATAGATACTCGCTAGACATATTTACGGTTATTGTGGGTTGATAGAAGGCTGTGGCGGTGTGGTTAAGGGTTAGGGGTTGACTCGAAGAGAGCCAGTTAAAACTGAATACCTTTTGATGATATATTGATTACCAAGAAACGTGCGGTGAGCTGAACTAAATAAAATGTATCAAGAAACTTAAACCCATACTCCCAGGCTAAGCTTGCTTTTTAGACATCCGAAGGGGAAGGGTGCGCTACAAAGTAGAAGTAATCATCGAGTAAGCGGGAGTAAGTCTTAACTCAAACCCTTCAAACAACTTTGATGTTTATAGTCACCGCAAACGGAGGTACTAGAGCCATCATGAGGTTTCAAATGATGATGACGACAACGACAACAACCGACGACGACGGTGGTGGTGCGCTTTTTGTTTCGTTTTTTGATGGCTGAAAGTGGATATGGCAGTTTGTTATGGATGAATGGTTTCTAAAAGACAGGTTGACACTTTTATATCGCACTGTCAACAGTTGCGGACGAGTTAATGTCTTTTGTGGTGTAGCGAAGCTGAGCTGAAGTGTAGACGTAAGTTGTATTTTGACGCTTGAGAATGCTAAAAATGGAAATTTATGATTTGCTAACATTCAGTGGAGCTTCTGGAAAAATTGATTTCTGTTCTTTAAAGAAGAGTAATCATGTTTCTGCACGAATGACCATTCCCTCAAAGTTATAAAATTTTAAAACCAATTTGTCTCCTTCAAGTGCAATGCTAAGAAAAGCGAAACAAAATATTTAATTCCTCACCCGACAGCCAGTAGATTATCCACAGTCTGAAGCGTGAGCTAGGAGCACCCATTATGAAAACTGTGAAGACTCATTAAACTTTTACGGATTTTGTTTTTTCGTACTGCACAAACACTCGAAAGCTGCTATGCTGTTGTTGAAACGTGCCTGCTGGGCAACTGCAAAATAATTAAAGACACAAGCGCCCTCGGCCTCGGAACACTTCATTGCCTTGTTCTCTCTCTTTTAAACTCAGATATATAAATCTTCTTAGGCTAGAGCTGCATAAGACATTAACCCTCACAGCATCCTGGTGGTAGCAGCGGTAAAACGCGACTCCTCAAAAGTCCGAAGGCGAAACTATTTTGTGTTTCGAAGAACTTTCAACTTTTTCCAAAAACTCTCAAGAAAAAAAGTTCAAAAAAGGATAAGAAACACATTTAATTGCGCTCGGAGAAGTTTCCTCTTCAAGGTTTGTGTTTACTCACTCACTCACATATAAAGAGACCGGATTTTTTTTTCCTACATAGGAATTATACCATCATCAGTGCTGAAAGCACTCTCCATGCCCGTCTGCGTCCCTCAGAAGAAAAAAGCGCTTGGGAAATTAAAATTGCAAATTTTGAATCCAACAATATGTGAAAGTGGATGTGCGCGGGGGATGTAAGAAAAAAAGCGCAATTACGAGTGTATTACGTCGAAGGCGTTACGTGGGCGGATGACAATATGGTTGCACTGAATGCACTCAATGAATTTCATTATGTTCTTGGCATGGAAACATGCTAATGGCCTTCTGTCTCTCTTGGATGTCTAATTAATGGTATTTATGTGGTGTGTGGGAAAAGGCGCTCCAAGGAAGCGCAAGGATTTCAGTTAAGCCAGAAGAAGATCAATGACTTTAATAAGGTTTTTGTTTTGGTTTTCGTATCCTTTGAGGATGGATTTTGACTATGCGGCATTTGGAATGTGTGTCTAAGGGACTTACTTTGTGACGAGATTTTTGTCATTTTGGCACTGAAATATCGTTTTTTTGTTTTAAAGGGGATTTTCAAAAGTGGAGTAGGATGATCCACTATCGAGAACGTTGCAAGAAAATGAGTGCAATGGCAGCAGTTAGAGATTTCGACGTTGGGAAACATTTTCAAGAAGTGAACTCACTTATTAACATGAACCCTACATCAGTAATAATAATAATGAATGAAAATTCCGACGATGGTGACGAGGTTGATTTGCTATAAAATTATGCGCAGCTTATTTCTGCCCCTCCATGGGATAAGCCTTGACGTGGCGGATGGCCTTGCGGTGACTACTACTATGAAGCTTAGAGCTATACGATCGCGAAACTTATTTTCGCAGAAGGGCCTCTTATGGTCGACAGGTTGAAGCGAAGTTAACTGTTGCTATTAATTACCACCCCAACGAAGGAGTGTTCACACCAAGACAATCCTAACAAGCGACAGCAGCGAATGAATTTCTTTTTTGGAATCAACGGTGGCGTCTTTAGTTAAGGCGAACTACTTTGTGAACACCTTAACGGGCTACTTCGACTTATGTATTTGGCCAAAAAAGGAACGGTTTTTCCTGCTCTTGCATTTGGAGTCACATCAAGAGCCTGGTACTCCAGATTGAGGGTTGTACGTCGGGGTGACGACTACGTAGAAAAGCATCTAGTTGAGAAGCAACAACAGGCCTCGGAAACGGACAAATATACTGATGTTGACCCAAGTAAATGTTTAAAGGACAACAAATTTCGGATAATCACATGGAATGTTAGGTCCCTTAATAGACTGTGGAACAACTAGTGGAGACCCTCAACTGTAAAAAGTCTTGAGCTTCAAATGTTTAAGCGAGCGCATCATGACGATCCGAATCAAGGCAAAATTCGGCAACATTAGCCTGATATGCGCGCATGCCCCCACAGAGGACAAAAGGACGACACAAAAGACGAGTTCTACGAGCTCCTCGATGAAGCATAATGAACAATGTCCTAGCTATGACATTAAAATAGTTTTCGGCGATTTTAACGCAAAGCTAGGAAAAGAAGACATCTTTGGTGGAGGTGCATCGCGCGACACCCCGTTTTTAAGGAAATTTGAAAAAAAATATTGCTAATTATAGTGCTTTGTATGTGCTTTTTATGTACCGAAAAATAAAATTTTGTGCACCATTGCAACAAATATTTTTTTTTGTAACAAAAAACCGGGGTGCAGTACGATATCGATTTAGACCCCTCATGATGAAGGAATTGTAAAAAATCATCAAGAATACTATCAAAATTATGTGCTATTTATGTGCTTGCGACAATTGCAAAAATAAACCATGCACTACATATATACATTAAAATAAATAATTTTTTTTATTCCCAAGCGGTGGGGTGTGGCTCAAAAATGCTTAGAAATAAATAAGGACTCTCGGAAAATATAAAATTTTGGCACTAGAGTTGTGTGCACATAATTTTGATAGTATTCTTGATGATTTTTTTCAATTCCTTCATAATGCGGGGTCTAAATCGATATCGTGCTGCACCCCGGTTTTTTGTTTTAAAAAAATATATGTTGCAATGGAGCACAAAATTTTATTTTTCGGTACATAAAAAGCACATACAAAGCACTATAATTAGCAATATTTTTTTTCAAATTTCCTTAAAAACGGGGTGTCGCGCGATGTACCTCTTTGGTGGAACAGTTTGAAAGCACAGCCTGCACGACACCACCTCCGACAACGGATTCAGGCTGATCGATCGTGCTGCGGGGCGAAATGTTGATCACATTGCGATCGACGTCTGCCACTTGTCCAGCATTCTAGATATTCGAACTTTCCGAGGAGCAAACATCGACTCGGACCACTACCTCGTCGTAGCCAAGGTAGTGCTACGAATATCCCGACAACGGCCAAAACATAGAAAT
The DNA here is from genome assembly GCA_943590905.1 of Sphaerophoria taeniata. Taxonomy (NCBI): domain Eukaryota; kingdom Metazoa; phylum Arthropoda; class Insecta; order Diptera; family Syrphidae; genus Sphaerophoria; species Sphaerophoria taeniata. Next base: position 6,816,375 of record OX016540.1, read on the forward strand.
GCTGCATGAAAATTCAACTACGGACGGCTATAATCCCAAGAGGTCTGATTGTGGGTCAATTAACGTCTTAAAAAGTCCTAATCCGCCAACATCAAGTATCGAAGACCAGTAGCAACATTGATAGAAAACAGTTAGGTTTCACACAGCCACCAAAACGAAACGTCTGGTTTGACGAAAAATTCAGGCAGGCCTATGCAGCCAAGCAGGACGCATATATGGTAAAGCTGAGCGCATTGCATAGAAGGACAAGAGCTGTTCGTGAGCTCTACGAGCAAAAGAGGCTTCTCAGGAGCAAAAAGAAGGAGCAGGAGAAGCGTCAGATCAAGGATGTTTAGAGCGCCAACAGCAGGAATGATATTCGGAGGTTTTATCAGAAGATAAAGGGAACATCATAGTAGAATCGCAGTCAATGGTAGGAATTTGGAAAGACCACTTCTGTAGACTGTATAACGGCGGCATAACTTAACTTAATCCCGATGTGAGGCAGGAGCCTTTCATCGGACACGATGATAGCCTACAATTCCGTTGAGCCGATCTAGAAGATTCGAAAACGGCAATATCACGGCTGAAATCCTACTAAGTTGCTGGAGCAGATGGTCTAACTGCCGAGCTATTCAAAGCCCCAGGCAACGATCTAGATAGTAGTAATGCACTAAATCACCTGTAAGAAATATGGTCAGCTTCTCGCGTACGCTGTCGATATTGATATAATGGGAAGAACACAGCGTGATGTCAATGGCACCTTTGTGAGAATTGAGACAGAAGCGGCAAAAATGGGTTTTGTCTACCTAGGAAAGCCTTCGACACTATTCTCGAGGGTTGTGTAGAGGTATCGCGCACAAGTGGAAGAGGACCTCAATCAACTTGGAGTTCAAAGCTGGAAACAGCTAGGTAGGGACCGAGCTGGCTGGCGGAGACTGTTGATTGAGACCATAGTCCACAACGGACTGTAGCGCCACTTAACGTAAGAAAGTAAGTATACGCCATAGTGAACTAACTTTTTAACTTGAACCGGACATTTGTAATTGAGATTTCTGACGATGGTGACTAGGTTGATTTGTTATAAATTTTCAATAAAATTCTATGTGCAGCTTATATCTGAACTAGTCTTAGCTCTTTTGTGGCAAATACCGACTCAACTGAATGATCATCAAAAAAAGCACTTCATTTTAATAGGAGCATATAATTTCCTTCCCAAAAGATGAAACTTTTCTACGACTGGAGTGTCAACTTTCTGCTTTTGTCACCATCAACATTGTCTAGTTGACTGTCCAACATTAAAAGTCCCATAGACTTTCAATTTGACTAAAAACCTGCTCCCTAAAAACAAATGTTGTAATCAAGCTCAACGTTCTGTTTAACATCCCACTCCTTCGCCTCAATTAAAATAGAAAAGCCACGCTCAGTTTAATACAAAAATTATGATAATTTCATTGAATTTAGAAGCACGTTTCAAAACAGTCAACCCCTAATAACCATTTCATTTCAACTCATTCCGTGTCGTTGACTTCAGCTGGACGATATTTTCCGTTTTCATCAAATCGACCAAATGAACCCCATATGGACACTAAAAGGTCATCATTTAGTCCATAACAGGGACACATTTAGATCCCCAAAAACAAAATAAAAGGAAATCAAATTTTATTCTCGAAAAAGAAAACTTACCTGGCGAAGTGCCATCTGTGGAATATCCGGTCGAATAAGCACTCTCGGGCGACGACAAACTATTCATAATGTGACCCATTGGATGGTTCACTGGCCCATTTGACATCATTCCATTCGAAGATGGCCCCCCAACCGCTGCCCCATTGTAACGTCCTGACCTTAACATCTGACGATTTGGCTCGTATCCATTGCGTAACACCGCCCCTGGCGGTGGATAACCTCCGTTAACGTGACCACCTGCGGCAACCCCAATACTGCTGTTATTATTGTTGCTGGCGATTCTGTCGTCCATCATATTTTGCTCTCCAGCTGCGTACGCCCCATTCGCATTCAGACTGTCATACGAGCCGAAGTGTTGTTGAGATGAGTTGTAGCCATCACCTCCGGTGCTAGTGTTGGTTGCGGCCATCTTCGATGGCAGTAATTTTCCATAGCGTGGAACTGCAGCGTCATTCTTGCCGTCACCGTTGTGGTATCTCGTTAGATCCTTTTGCTCGAGAATATACTCCTTTCGCAGACTGTGCTGCTGCTGCTGTTGCTGATTGTTGTTGTTTTGGATTTCTTCATAGTGACTATTAGAGCAACTTCCGTTTCCCTTGAGGTATTTCTGCTTTGATTTTTCCGTTCCGGCCACAGCGCCCGTCGTTGATGTTGGGTGAATTTGTGACGATGGATGCTTGCCATTGGCCGCAGAAGAGCCATTATTCCCTGCGGACGACTTTCGTCGGAACATGCTGCTGGGCGAAAGAGTTTTGGTTCGTTTGCCTAGTTGCTGATTTTGATTGTGATTGTGGTGTGGATATTCCTTGGCAGTTGTGTGCTCGACTGTGATGGCGTTGCAACTGCCACTAATGCCACCGTTACTGCCGACAGTAAAATGTCTTTGCTGTTGCTGTGATCCTTTGGTTGGTGTTGCAGATAAAGTTTGAGACTTTACGTTCACACTCGAGTGCTGATGCTGGACATAGAGGAAATTATCAGATTTTGGCGACATTGCTGATTCTTCACTTGGCGACTGCCATCCAAAGCGGCTTGTGGTCTGCAAAAAAAACAAGAAAATGGAAGAAGGAAGTAAATTAAAAAGGCAAATCAGTTTGGTGGTTGAGGTTTGGTTTTAAAGAGAGTTTGTGGGTTTTTGGGGAAAGGAAGTAAGAGTCAATAACTTTAGGGAAACAACCAGGCTGCTCCTATAATTTCTTTTTTAAAAAAATGTAAGTTCAGTCCACCTCGTTAGTCGAGCGTTAATTGCAAAAATCATGAACAAAAACATGCCCGTAAATTGTATGCACATCTGCTTGCGTTGCCCTTCACTGAGCTCTTCCATTTTTAATTATTTCTTTCACAAATACTCTCAAGGTTCATAATGTCCTTTTTTCGTCCTTTTTTCGGTTCTTCTTGCAGTATTTGGATTTCGAGTGTTCTTAACCAAAAATAACTCAACCAAAAATGTAGTTTTTCTTCTCTCCACAGTTAAGTTAGACAAAAGACCCAAAAAAAAACCTAGGTACCTCCTTGAAATTGCAACTGAAAAGGTCGACAGGGTAACATTGTCGACGTTCAGAAAAAAATATGAGAAAAAAACAGAACCGTCCCAAATAAAACAGAAAATTCTTCATACACTCATGCATGCAGCAAAACCCAGTAATCCCTACTAATCTCCGGGATTTAAAAAAAAAAACACAACAAAGCCGGGTACAAGCTCTCTCTCGCATTCATGGTCTCAATAAGGAACCAACAACCAACTAAAATAACAACAAAATATAATGGCGATGGCGCACAACACAAAACAAAAACAACAACAAGAAAAAAAAACAGAATTCCGGAAATGAAAACGACAATCCAAGTGATTTTATTTGTGTCTACGTTTGCACGTTTGTTTTGCTCCAACTCTCCGACTCCAACTCGGCTGGCTGTGTTCTCTTTTCGAAACTTTATTTGCGGATATACTCTCGTTTCTCGTTTAAATACACGAGCACCGTTAGTAGGATATATCTATATCTATGTCAGCCAGAGATGCGAAACACAAATCCAGTAATGAACGAACAAACGTAGCTGTCCTTCGGTGCGGTGTAGAAAACGAAGACAATAAAGGGGTTGCTATGCGGAAGGGATGTCAACGACAAAGTAATCTCATTCAAATCGTTCGTTGGGCGACTTTATAAAAACACCCACTACCCATCCTTTGCGAGACTTCTGCTGTTCCTACTGTTGCGGTATCGGATTTTGTTTAAGAAACACAGCTTGATATCTGTGTTTAATAGAAGTTTTAAGCCGGAAGGAGTTTATTTGACACGAGACAGTTCTTGTGTTCTTTGAGAGTCATCATTCTTATCGGGGCTAAGAGGGAAGATGGCAAAGCTAGGAGAATTAAGTCAAGAGGTTTGTGGGAGGTTTGCAAAGGTTGATAAAGGGGTAACTGCACTTCGGAGAAGTTTTGGAATTTCGGAAGAACTTATATAATTGGCAAGTTTTCACTCGATAACATAAGAGCAACAAGAGCTAGTCAAGGAAAACGTCTTTGATAGAATAATTAGCAGGCACAACATCGCCTTTAGACTTTTCCAAGGAGCGAAACGAAGTACAAGAGAGAAAATTCAACAACAAACGGCGGAAATCGCAGTGATAGCCTATTACGGTCATGTTTCCTGTATTCTCGTAATGGACTTATTAAACAGCTTAACTTAACAGTTTAACATTTACAGTTAGAAAATCCGTCAACTTGAGCGGGGCAGTGGGAGCTTGAAAAATAATATGACTATTTATAATCACCTCAACCGAAGATTGGGTTCCAACCCCAGTGGGAAGTTGTTGGCGGCAGCAAAGAGAGAGAGTTGGAGAGGGTAGGCGTCCACTTAGACATGCTCAACAGGCAGCAGCGGAAGAACTCCCAAGATGGAATCAACGGTGGTGTCTACAGTTCCAGTCACGATGAACTATTTAGTGAACACCTAATAGGGCTACTACGACATATTCGCAACCCAGGCCTATAAGAAGCTGTTTGACCGGCTCCCTGTCTTTGGAGTTAAACTAAACATCTGGCCCTGCAGATTGCGGGTCGTGCGTCGGGGTGACTGCCCGGCCATACAAGGAAGAGACAGGTCCAAAACACTAACAAGCCTTGGATAGGGACGATATTAATGATGACAACCCACGCAAACGACTTAAGGACAACGAATTTCGGTTTTGCATTTAGAAAGTTAGGTCCCTTAACAGACCACGTGCAGCCGAACAACTTGTGGCAGCCCTTGGATTTTATAAAGCAGATAACCGCCATCCAAAAAATGCTATGGGATGATCCGGGCTTACGTAGAATCAATTACTGTGATATCTACATCGAAAACTGCTACCGGGAACAAAATCTGCATCAATTTGGAAGTGGATTTGTAGTTGGGACTCGATTCAGGAGGAAGGTCTTGACATCACGACAATCCGCAGGCTAAATTCACCAGTGGAAGCCTGATCTCTGCTCACGCCCACACTGAGGAAAAGGATGAAGACACCAAAGACAGGTTCTGTGAGCTCCTCGACAAGACCTATGAGCAAAGCCCTAGCTATGACATTAAAATTGTCCTTGGAGATTTTAATGCTAAGCTGGGCAGATAACGGATTTAGGCTAATTGTCTTCGCTTCGGGGCGAGACGTAATGGTAGAAAGCATGCTATTCCCACATCTCGATATTCACAAAAAAACTGATCAATCAACCGTCAACCAGATTGATCACATTGCCATCGACGCAAGACACTTCTTTAGCTTGCAAGATGTCCGCACATTACGAGGTGGCAACATCTACACGGACCACTAACTTATTGTAGCCAAGGTACGAATACGGATATCCCGATCAAGACCAATACGTGAAAATGACGACGACCAACTGCTACAATCGCAAGAGATTGCTAGATCCTTTTTCGATCGTTTCTCCGAAAACCTCCTTAGAAGTCCTTTGTTGCAGGCACAAAATATAGAGAACCAGTGGCAGCACTGCCAAGCAGTTATCAGAGGTGCCGCCTCTAAAGTGCTAGGCTTCACACGGCTACCACAACGAAACCCCTGATTTGACGATGAGTGCCGCTGAGCACAAGCAAACAAGAGGCATACAAAGCTGCGGCGCTGCAAAGAAGGACACGAGTAGCTCGTGAGCTCTACGAGCAGAAAAGAGGAGCACAAATTTCTCGGAAAGCAAAAAAAAAAAAAAACAAAAAGCACGAGAAGCGTGTAATCGAGGAGATAGAGGAATATCACAACAGGAACGAGGTTGAAAGTTATACAAAAAGGTAAAGCAAACCACCAGGGATTATACACGCCAAACTGAAGCCTGTAGCGACCATAATGGGAACATCGTAGTGGAACCACAGTCAGTGCTGAGGATATGGACCACTTTTCCAAGCTGTATAATGGCGGTGACGAGCAAAATTCCGCCAGCTATACAGAACCATTCAATTTGGGTGAAGCAGACCACCAATTCCACCGACCCGACATTGTGGAAGTGAAGATAGCGATATCTAAGCTTGCGTCGAACAAAGCCACTGGGTCAGACTGCTTAGCCAAAGAACTGCACAAGGCGATGCGCTGTCATGCAATTTCTTCAACATCATTCTTGAAAAGATTGTGCTAAACTCCAACGTCAAAACAATCTTTCAAAAGTAAGTCCACCTGCTATAGGATAATGTCAGTGGAGTGTTCCTGAGCCTTGAGATGGAGACCAAGAAGATGGGTCTAGTGGTTAACGAGGGCAAGAGCAAGTTAATTCTGTCAACGAGAAAGGACAACCAACATCGACGTCTTGGAGCGTACGGCAGTATATCGGATTTGAGGTAGTAAAGGACTTTGTTTACCTAGGATTCGCTATTAACTCAGACAACAACACCAGCGCGCGCTGAAAACAAACGAAGAATCACTCTTGCCAATCGCTGCTTCTTTGGAAGGCAATTGAGTAGTAAAGTCCTCTCCCGAGCAACTAAAGTGTCACTGAACGAAACCCTCATCATCTCGTTTCATGGATCCAGTCTACATAAATGGAGAATGGAGACGAAGATTATTTAAAGAACTGTACGAGCTGTTCAGCGATACTGATCTTGCCAGCAAAGTTAAGGTCAAAAGACTTAGATGGTTGGGACATCTAGAGCGGCTCCGGCTCGTAGATTCTTCGAATCCAACCCAGAAGGACGTCACAGAAGAGGAAGACCGCGAGTCTGGTGGAGCACACAGGTGGTGGTTGAGGACCTGAACCAACTTGGCGTGCGAAACTGGAGACAACTAGCTAGGGACCGAGTTGGCTGGAGACGCACTGGTCCTACCTGTAGCGCCACCATTAGTCAAAATCTATAATCATAATATTATAATCCTTGGGTGCGTTAACTCTAGCTCCTATGAATGATATCTTCAGTTTTCAAGGCAGGCGGAATAGCCTTAAGAGACTTCGAGAAAACAACTCTTTCAATTAACAATGGCGTCAGTGACCGAAAATCAATTTGCCACAGAACGATTTGCCGCAGCATGATTGCACGAGTCATGACTGAACGCAAACAAGTCCTTTCTCTTTTTTGATATTTTACGCCTTTAAGTCACTATTCAAGGCGTAAATAAGGCCACATCGGTTTTCCAAAACACAAATTGTAGGTAACTCGAAATGATGAGAATCATGGAGAACGCAACAAATTAATTCTTCGTTCAAATGTTTCTATATTGGGAAGTTCAGTAATTTCAGTTTAGTGGCAACATATAAAGGAGAATGAGGATATTTTTGTCTTTTTTATAAAAACATAGTCATAGTTTGAAATTCGCCCAATCATTTGTTCTGAATATCCAATTTAAGTCAAGTGGGGTATATAAAAAAATCGCAATGCTTCAGAACTGGTTTACGTAAAGGTAAACAAACCTTAAATCGATTGCTGTCATCAGCAGCAAATCAAATAAATGTTTAATACCTGAAAGTATCAAAACATTTTACCCACTCAACTATGCAACTGAGTTCGATTCAAAAAACCCATTAATTGTTGATCTCTCATCCTCACCAAGGCAAAATGCGACTAAATGGTGAACCTTAATTTTTTTTTTTGCTAAATGAAACCCAGTTCATATTTGAAAATTAACAGCCCAGTGTAAACCAGGGAAACCTCATTTCCATGAATGTTTTATCAACTGTTCATAATTCAGCTAAACTCGAACATGCCCTTGTGGATATGCTTTCACATAAATGCCATAAACATTCCACATTCTCATTTCGTTAGTTTCTTTTTCTCTATAGAAAAGCATGAAGTTGCATATTTCAGTTTTGAATGCAAGTTGCATTCTGGAACAAAAAAATAGTTGAACATCAGAGTTTTGAAATTATTTAGGTTTCAACGATTTAGCAATCCCATTCCCCCTTTTTTAATGAATGCAAACAAATGTTCACTGAACGCTGGCATAAAGGGAAAAACTATTCCTTTTTAAGTTGGTTTTAGCATAAAGGAAAAATTGTTTAAAGACATCATTAAAATTCGTCCTTAAACAGGAAAAAAAACTAAGTGAAAACATTTTTTTTTAAAGTCTCCTCCAAAGACATGCAATTAAGTGTAAAGTCGTATTTGTCTTGTGATGTGCTTTTTGTTTCCCAGCCGAGGTTTCGCTCGTCGGTGCCAAGGTCTAATGAAGAAAACACGAAACTTCAATAATAGGTCTTTCGAACCTAACTACAAATTCTTTATTAGAAACGCTTAATAACTACAATTATTGAGATCGAAATAAATTCAATAGGTTTGACTTGGTTGTTGGTTCTTCTTTAATTTAATACGTCACTTCCGGTATGCAATCGGACCTGGATGTAGTTTCCTCCTGTAGGGTGTCCGGCTTCCTTGCGGTCTTGGTAGGGCTTTCACTACTGGGCTTCCTGTTCCTGTTTCCGTTTGAGCGTCTGGCAATTATTACGCGACCGGTTTATTTCCGGGGAATCAGCAGGTATATTTAAGGCCCCTGGTGGCACTAAACGGCAGGCAATAGCTCTGGTAGATCGGCAGGTATGTTTAAGGCCCCTGGTGGCACTAAACGGCAGGCAATAGCTCTGGTAGATCAGCAGGTATGTTTAAGGCCCCTGGTGGCACTAAACGGCAGGCAATAGCTCTGGTAGATCAGCAGGTATGTTTAAGGCCCCTGGTGGCACTAAACGGCAGGCAATAGCTCTGGTAGATCAGCAGGTATATTTAAGGCCCCTGGTGGCACTAAACGGCAGGCAATAGCTCTGGTAGATCAGCAGGTATGTTTAAGGCCCCTGGTGGCACTAAACGGCAGGCAATAGCTCTGGTAGATCAGCAGGTACGTTTAAGGCCCCTGGTGGCACTAAACGGCAGGCAATAGCTCTGGTAGATCAGCAGGTATGTTTAAGGCCCCTGGTGGCACTAAACGGCAGGCAATAGCTCTGGTAGATCAGCAGGTACGTTTAAGGCCCCTGGTGGCACTAAACGGCAGGCAATAGCTCTGGTAGATCAGCAGGTACGTTTAAGGCCCCTGGTGGCACTAAACGGCAGGCAATAGCTCTGGTAGATCAGCAGGTATGTTTAAGGCCCCTGGTGGCACTAAACGGCAGGCAATAGCTCTGGTAGATCAGCAGGTACGTTTAAGGCCCCTGGTGGCACTAAACGGCAGGCAATAGCTCTGGTAGATCAGCAGGTATGTTTAAGGCCCCTGGTGGCACTAAACGGCAGGCAATAGCTCTGGTAGATCAGCAGGTATGTTTAAGGCCCCTGGTGGCACTAAACGGCAGGCAATAGCTCTGGTAGATCAGCAGGTACGTTTAAGGCCCCTGGTGGCACTAAACGGCAGGCAATAGCTCTGGTAGATCAGCAGGTATGTTTAAGGCCCCTGGTGGCACTAAACGGCAGGCAATAGCTCTGGTAGATCAGCAGGTACGTTTAAGGCCCCTGGTGGCACTAAACGGCAGGCAATAGCTCTGGTAGATCAGCAGGTATGTTTAAGGCCCCTGGTGGCACTAAACGGCAGGCAATAGCTCTGGTAGATCAGCAGGTATGTTTAAGGCCCCTGGTGGCACTGATCAGCAGGTTTATTTAAGGCCCCTGGTGGCACTACACGGCAGGCAATAGCTCTGGTCGATCGGCAGGTACATGAACGGCCCCTGGTGGCACTGATCAGCAGGTTTATTTAAGGCCCCTGGTGGCACTACACGGCAGGCAATAGCTCTGGTCGATCGGCAGGTACATGAACGGCCCCTGGTGGCACGGCGGACAAATCTCCTTCAATATTTAAAACCCCTTACCACTGGTGGGGGGAAGCTTTAAAATTGAAATTGCGGTTGCGGCACGGTAGGTAATAAGGACAGTTTCCTTCGATATTAAAACCCCTTACCACTGGTGGGGGGAAGCTTTAACAACGAAATTGCGGTCGGCGGCGGGAATGACCAATAACACTCAGTTCAAAACCTAAGTTGAAATGACAACTTATCGTAGTGATGAAAAGTAGTGGTAGTGGTGATTTTAGTACGAAAGTACTCATCACCATATAAACTTTACTACAAAACATGAATGTGAATTGTATGAACATGAAAGTTAAACTTTCATGTGTTTCGGTATAGCTTGCTGCCATGCAATAAGAATGTTATCGATGATGAATGTAAACACGCCATGTGTTAATGAGTCATACGATGTGCTTTGTTTATGCATTTCTTGGTATAAATTCAAGGCCAAATGAAATGTATGCAATATATGCACGAATTAGTTTTGCCTGCATATGGGATTTTTAAAGCGAGCGTGAATCATATGAATTCAAAATGCAAAATTGGCCTGTATATTTAGGATTTGATGGAAAAATTGATGTTGTTGTATGAGAGCATGTAACGCTTCGTTACAGTCTTGTGCGCCATCATTGCAAAACCAGGACGCAGGACGACACACCGACACAGGAAAAAGTAGAATTCTCTGAGACATGAAACAGGACGTCAAAGAAAATCTTCACTGGACGGAAACTTTCCTAATAATAAATTCTCTTCTGCAAAAAGAATTAAATTCAAAGAATAAAAAAAAAGAAAACATTTTTCCCGACATCCAATTTTTTTCCTCGTCTCGTTTTTGGTTTCCTTGTAAGGCAAAGTTTTTCAAAGAATAATTTCTCCTTCAGTGGTTCTGGTTAAGGGTTGCATGATAAAAGTTTCTCAGCAAACTCGCAGAGATGATGGCGACTTGCGACATAGAAGGAGAATGAAGTTGAAGAGTTGTTATGATGGCAGACCCTTTCCTTGTACCTCAAAACTAGCAGCATAAAAAAGTCTAAAATGCTCCCCGGATTTCAAAGACATACTTTCGTGAGGTTTTAGATTGTCTTCTATCTCTTGCCTCTTGCGAGCATGTGAAACACGAGAAACACTCGTGGCTGCCATAAAATAACCATCGTTCGGATTAGAGAGTTATCTAACTCCCTCCCTCTATCTCTTGAACAACCAACATTACCACAAGAATGCAGGCAGCTAAAAGGATAACGATAAAAGCGAATGAATCCCAAAGGGATACTCTGATGGATACCGGAAATAAGCTCTGATACATACATTTTCTTTCTGTGGTTCTAGATATCGTGTATCTTTGGTTTTAAAGGCGCACAACGGTTTGACTGGGGATTGTACTTACGTGATTCTGTATCGGTGAGACCTCTCGACGCCGGGCTGGACTTGATATACTGCCATTTGGTGCGGTAGCTGTGATTGACGCTGTCGTTGTGGTACCATCTCCATGATATATCGTGAATCCAGTTGCTCCTTTGTGTCCATGTCCATTTTGTGTTAGATTATTTGGAGCAGTCGATGTGCTGTGAGTGGCATTGAGATTGACATCGTCGATATGGTGAGACATGGAATGAAAAATTATGCCCACAGAATTGTGTTAGTAATTATTTTAAGAAACAGAAAAATATGGTGTAAGTGTTGCCACAGTATGTTTTTTTACGTTTCATTGGAATTCAAAAAGTCAGAGCTACCTAAAGCGAAAACCCATTAAAATCCTTGCAGTGAAATTGACTATTCGTGACTAAAAGAAGTTTCCGTTCAAAAAATTCAACGGAAGTGTATCCTTTTCTTATAGTTATAGTCTTTGGTATGAATACAACGCAATTGCCTCGATTGTGTTGTCGGAAAGAACTTAAGGCACCCTCTTGCAGTTAATAAATTATGTATAAACGGCCAAACGAATGCCCAGGAGGCGAATACCTTCGAAGCAAATACTATTACCATTTCGAATCGATGACCTAGTTAGCAAATGTTAAGACCTTTTGGTGCATATTTAAGGACTACTAAAGCCAACAATCTGTGTCTTGTTATTTGTATTGATATCCTTCTGGCGTTGTCTGAATGTTTCATTAGTGTTTCATTACAGAGAACAGAGAAAATGAAAAAAAAGATCGATTACCGTGTAAGACGTATATTTTGGGAGGTTCTGAAGGCGTTGGTAAATAATTAACTTGACTTGATTGTGGTTGTTTATTGCTTGAGAATTGGCCTGGAGTTAAAGTAAATTCGATATAATGAGAAGAGATAAATTTATTTAAGTCGGAAGCATATTGAGGTACTTGAGTGATAGAACCAATGAATGGGTTCAAGGGCCGAAAGCTGTATATTTGCTTTCACCAGGATTTACAGTGTGGTGAGGACTAGATATTGGACTCCTATTTAACACATAACTTGCTTAAAATTTAGGAATGAATGTTTACGCTGAGAGCAATTCCGAACTTCGATAACAGACCTGCAGATTTTCAGGTTAGGTCACGGCTTCGAAGTCTTTCAAAGACCACACCGTGGTATAAAAATACGAAGAGCCTTACAAAACAAGCCCTTTAAAGTGTCAACATAGACTTAACTGAGAGTACGTACTACTTTCAAGCACTTAACAGCTTGAAACTTAAGAATGCTTCAACTAATGAAGTTCCTGGCTTCAAACTTTTCGCTCATGTTCTGCAAAAGCAGCACCATTTCATTCCCAAGTTGTTTCTCGAAAGTTACTATTCTCCTGAAAAAGGGAGATCCTGTAAACTGCACCAACTACAGAGGAATCAGCCTACTGAACATCGCCTACAAGATCCTCTCTGTCGTAATATGTGCACGTCTGAAGCCTTTCGTCAACAATCTGATTGGTCCTTATCAATGTGGCTTCAGACCAGGAAAGTCAACCATCGACCAAATTTTCACTTTGCGACAGGTCCTGGAAAAAACCTATCAACTCCAAATCGATACCCACCACCTTTTCATCATTTTAAGCCCGCGTATGACAGCGTCTACAGAAGCGAACTGTATAAAGCTATGTCTAGTTTTGGCATCCCTGCCACGCTCGTTCGCTTGCGCAAAATGACGATGATGAACTTACGCTGCGCCATTAAGGTTGGCAACGAGCTTACGGAATCTCTCGATGTCAAAAAAGGATTCATGCAAGGCGATGCACTGTCTTCAAAACATAGTTCTTGAGAAGAAAGTGAAAAACGCCACCGTCAACATCAGAGACACTATCTACCAAAAGTCTGTTCAACTTCTCGCGTACGCCGCCGATGATATTGATATAATGGGAAGAACACAGCGAGATGTCAATGGCGCCTTTGTGAGAATTGAAACAGAAGCGGTCAAAATGGGTTTAGCGGTAAATGAGGGAAAAACGAAGTTTATGCTGTCTTCGAGAAAGGACACACAAAACCGACGGCTTGAACAGAAGGAGGTAGTAGAGGATTTTGTCTACCTAGGATCCGATATTAACACTGGCAATAACACCAGCAACTCTTGCTAATCTCTTCTTTGGGCAAAGAAAGCAATGAAGTGGAAAAGTCCTCCCTCGAGCAACTAAGGTAAAACTGTGCACACCCTCATCATCCCAGTCCTGCTGTATGGTGCAGGATGAATGTGCCTTAGACAGTTTTGAGAGGAAACTTCTTCGGGTCATCTTTGGCCTCTTGTGCATTGATGGGGAATGTAGAAGAATATTCAACAGCGAACTTTACGGGTTCTACAACGTCCAGGACTTAGATGGCTCTGTCATTTAGAGCAGATGGACACCAATGTTCGGTCCCGGAAAGCCTTCGACACTATTCCCAAGGGACGTGGAAGGAGAGGAAGAACGCGTCTCAGGTGGCGCACACAAGTGCAAGAGGATCTCAATCAACTTGGAGTGCAAACCTGGAGACAGCTAGCTAGGGGACGAGCTGGCTGGCGGAGACTGTTGATTGAGGCCCAAGTCCATAACGAACGGACTGTAGCGCCACCTTTAGTAAGTAAGTAATTAACTATTTTGGCCCTTAGGCAGGAATCTTAATATTGACTTTGAGGCAATACCAACGAATTTCAAGACGAAATCCATCATCTTTCCATCGACCTATATGACAATAATCATATTCCCCGGACCGGACGGTGAAGACAAAATAAGGCTGCGATAGAGTTCCCGGACGGTTAAGAACAATTAGGTTGGGATAGAGTCCCCGGCCGGTTAAGTCTCAACTATATTGGAATAGAGTCCCCGGTCGGTTTAAGGCACAATTAGGCTAGGACAGAGTTCCCGGCCGGTTAAGGCAAAATTAGATTGGGATAGAGTCCCCACCCAATTAGATCCCAATAAGGTTGGAATGGAGTCCCCGAACGGTTTAGGCGCAATCACGTTCTGATAGAGTCCCCACATAGAGTTAAGCCACAATTAAGTTGGGAGAGAGTTCCCGGCCGATTAAGGCACAATTAGGATATAGGAAAAGAGTCTTCGGCTGGTTAAAGTACAATCAAGTTGGGATAGAGTCCTCACCGGTTAGGGCACAATTAGGTTGGGATAGTTATCCCCGGCCAGTTAGGGCACAAGTAGGTTGGGATACAGTCGTCAACCGGTTAGGGCACAATTAAGTGGGTATAGAGTACCCGGCATGTTAGGGCACAACTGGGTTGGAATAGAGTTCCCAGTCGGTTAAGGCAAAATTAGGTTGTGATATAGTCTCCAGCCGGTTAGAGCACAATGAGTTTAGGATAGAGTTCCCGACCGGTTAAGGCACGCAATTGGGTTGGGATAGAGTCCCCGACCGGTTAAGGCACAATTAAGTTAGGACAGAGTCATCGGCCGGTTTGGGCACAATTAGGTTGGGATAAAGTCCTCGACCAGTTAAGGCACAATTAGTTTGGGATGGAGTCAACGGACGGTTAAGGCACAACTAGGTTGAGATAGAGGCCCCGGCTACTTAAGGCAAAATTAAGCTGGGATAGAATCCCTGGCTAGTTAAGTCAGAATTAAGTTGGGAAAGAGTCCCCGGACGATTTACGCACAATTTGGTTGAGATTGAGTCTCCGGGCGGTCAAGGCACAACTGAGTTGGAAAAGAGTCCAAATGCACAAAAATGTTGGAATAGACACCCTAGCCAGCTGGGGCACAATTAGTCCTTTGCTTAAAGAATCAACAAACTCCCCACTGGCAATTTTTTTGGTCGATGGAAAAACACTTTTTGTCTCTAAACCTCTACTTGCTTGTTTTGGCACCAATAAGCAGTGTGAATTAGAAGAAGGCAAACACTTAAAATCCACGTGTAAATGTGTGTGTCTATTGCTCGCTTCATAAAGCTGGCAGCAATCGCGTTTGTCGTTTGTTGGGTTCAGCTTTCCCGATTTCTCTATGCGTTTCATGTTCGCTTGAACAAAGATTTATTTAAAAATAACATTTTGGTCGAAACTCATAACACCGAGCAAAATCTCAAAATCAATTTAAGTCCTGCATTGCAACAAGTTCATGTAAACGAAAATTATTTCATCAAAATCTGTTCTACAAGGACTCCTCAAACAATCCTCCACTTAATGAGAATTTCACTCAAATGTATGTAAATATTAACAAAAAATAATTGCTTTACCCCTTAACCAAATTTGACTTTTGTCCTAATGGCAAAGCAAAATCCAATTACTTTTGGTTTCGAAAACATTTAAAACCTATCTTCCATATGGCTTCACCATTTTCTGATAAGACAAAACTTTCTCTAATTCAAAATTTAGTTGTAAGCCCAGCAGATCCCACCATAACCCATCCAATATTGAAAAGTCAACATTTTCCCTTTTTCGAAATTCAAAAACTAATTGGAATTTATATGAATTCAGATTTGAACTTCAAACAAAAACAACAACAACACCAACTGACTGCAATAGAAAATTGAATATTAAATTGGGATATGATTTAACGTTTATTAACTTGCAACAGGTGAAGTTAAGCTGATAATCTCAGTCTTGAGGGAGCCGGAAAAATAAGGGAACAATAGGTGAATCACGTAACTGGATATATAGGCTCGTCCTTATAAGAAGGGATTGGTTTGTTGAGATACACGCAACGCTTTTAAATTATTTATGTGTCAGTAATGTCTGGAAAGCAGAGTAGAGGGTTAAGGTGAAATACCAGCACGTGATGTTTTAAAAAGCAGCAATAAATTCCTGCTACCAAAAGTTCATTCATATTTAATGCGTTGCCCCCGAAAGGGATGGAAAATTATTCATAAAGTGCGCTCTGTGTGTGCAGGAATTGAAGGATTTCACTTATCCTCTTACGCAATCAGAACAAACGAATAAAAGGAGAAGCGAAAATCTTGAGCGGCAGTCATAAATTCCTTAAACGATTTTATTATACAATACACACCTTGTTGTCTTGCTTTTGCTCCAGAGGATATAGTCCTTGGGTTGATCTGGAAAGGATGTGTAAAAGCAATGACAATGACCATAACAAGGATAGTGCGAGTGCGGGTAAATCTCATTTCCAACTATTTATGTGTAAGGATAATGTATTGTCTGGGGAGGGCTAAAACCAGAGCTCAGACAGAAAGGACATGACAATGAAGAAGGAAAACAGGATTCCCCAATTTCTGATCGATACATGAATTTAAGATGAAATCGAATCCTTTTTTTTTCTTGCAAGCTGTGTACTCTTTTCAATTCAATCGATGAGTCCTTTCATATTGAATATTTTATGAAACCCAATTGTTCAGGATTTTCTCAGAGTTTAATTTTTCGTCCTTTTTGGGATGAGACATTTTTTTGAAGTTTACTCGACGCCTGACGTCAGATGTGTATCATCTTGTGATTTTCGGTCCCTAAAATTAGAATCAATTCGATTATGTCAGTGTGGTTCACACGTATGTATCCTTTTTATGGCTTGAATCCTTTCACACCCTAATAATGAACTTTCCTATAAAGTTGCATGAAGAAAATGGGGAGACAGTTGTGTGAAGTTTGGGGGTTGGTTGAAAACAAATTCAATCAATAATTTTTGACAGCCCTTATCGGACTCTTATAGCTTCGAAGGACCTTTGCTCAAAACTCATTCAATAGGACGACTTTGATTGGGGGGTTGGAACTTTCGTTCATGTGTGAGATATTTGACATCGATTTGACATCTTCACCATTAATCTTTAGACAGCCCCTTTTGATATTGAATTTTATTTCCCCCTAAAATCATTTTTGTCAAAGTTTTGTCATTATTTTGATATCAGACTTGAAGAGTGTCTTTTGATTCATTTTAAATGAGGATTGAGAGTTGAAAAAAAAACTTACCCATTCGAGTTTTTATTTTTGTTTCCTTTTTTTCGGGGACGAACAATATGATTTTCCATCCATGATCGAATTTTGGAACCAAACATTATTAGTCAAAGTTCGAAGGAAATGAATTATTTTTTTATTTGATGTTTTTTTTAAAGTTTTTTCTTATAGCACTTTTTCTATATTTAAAATTGCACTTTTGAGCTTGTAAATTTGTTGTTGTATAAAAGTTTTACAATTTCAAGTTTTTTTGTTGTAAGTTTGTATATTTTTCCTGTAGTCAATTTGTTTTCTTTTAAGGGACGGATTTATTTATTGATGGGAGTTAAATCTGAAAAGAGAGACAAAAATATAAAACAATTTAGTAACTTTGAAAATTTGTTGCATTGAAATTTTTATCATTTTCAAAATTTTGTCATAAGTCGTGCGTCGGTCGTTGCTGCTTAAAATTCTAAAAAGCGCACATTCAAGGCTTGTTTTTTCCCCTTATATGCCAAGACTACAGGTCAGGATCAGGAAATGGGGATTGGGAACGAGTTTGGGTAGGAGGTGGTTGTGTACATTGGTCTTAAATTCCTGAACATAGCAATGATTGAAAGTGAGAGTGTTTATAAAGTGCTCTACATTCGCGTAATACGGCTAAGAAACCGGCATGCAGATGCTGCAACGGAAAAGAAGAGCAGCAAGAGAAAAGTACCGAACAAAAAGGAGAAGTGAGAAAAAGACCCTGCGAAGGAAGAAAAGAGCATCCGCAGTTTCTCAGCTCAAGGATCTAGAAGAGTCACGGGGCAAGAACAACACCCGACGTTTTTTCAAAAGGTCGAAGCAGAAAGCTTCTGGTTTCAGAACCGGGACACAGGCTCTTCGAAATAGTGAAGGAAACCTTGTCACCGAAGCACAGGCAATTGTAGATGTTTGCAAGCAGCACTTCCAACAGCTGCTGAATGCGCATAATGTCAAGCGAGTAAATGACGAAATAGAAGGAAGATCAGTCAATGAAGACCCATTTCCAGCCGCCAGCATAGAAGAGATAGGAAGAGCCATCGAAAAGCTAAAAAAAAGCAAGTCCGCTGGGTCGGATGGCATACCTCAGAGCTCTTTAAATATGGAGGAGGTGTTTTAAACAACCGCATGTACCAGGTCATCCACAAAGTGTGGGAGGAGGAATGCATGCCTACTGTCTGGTCGATAAGCTCCATATGCTCCATCAACAGAAAAGGCGGTCCGAGGCATATCCCTGCTTAATGTGGGATACAAAATCTTATCCAACGTACTGTGTGAGCGTCTTAAACCGTTCTGCAACACAATAATCGGCATACGTGGCCTTAGGCCAGGCAGAACAACGATAGACCAAATATTCACACTGAGGCAAATCCTGGAAAAGACCAACGAATTTCAAGTCGCAACCAACCATCTTTTCATCGACTTCAAAGCTGCTTATGACAGCATCCACCGCCAAAAGCTTATGGTGGCGATGTCTGAATTCGGGATCCCGAACAAACTGATCCAGCTGTGCCGCATGACGCTAAACAGTACGCAGTGCAGTGTGCAAATTGGTAAAAGCTCATCCGAGTTGTTTCAAACATGCGGGGGGCTTAGACAAGGAGATTTCTTCAATATAGTCCTGGAACAGATAGTGCTCAAGACAGGTGTGAGCACACTATCTTCAACAAATCCACCCAGCTCCTAGGCTATGCGGACGACATTAGACATCATCGGTCGATCCAAAAGAGCAGTGCTTGAGGCCTTCACCGCGATTGAAGAACATAGACGAAACTCGTTGGCCTTGAAATGAATGAGAACAAAACAAAGTTCATGCTATCAACAAACAAAACAACATCTGTCTCCAGCGCCCAGGACTAAACGTCACTGTTGGTAGCAGCAATTTCGGGCTAGTTCAGGAGTTAATCTACCTTGGAACAAACATCAATCCCACAAACGACACCTTAGTGGAGATCCGAAGAAGAATTACCCTAGCGAACCGCTGCTGCTTCGGTTTGACAAAACAACTGGGTTCAAAACTCCTCACTCGAAAGACAAAGTGTCTGCTATACAAAACTTTGAATTTACTAGTCCTACTCTACCGCACCTAGTGTAGAACGATAAGTAAAAAAAGAGAATTGGTATTGGGCACTTTCGAAAGAAAATTTCTTCGACGTATTTTCGGTCCCATATGTGACGTTGACGACAACGCTGTAGCCAAGGAAGTCTTCTCATCGCAGACCCCAGATTCGAGACAAGGACCAACCGACTGCGGATACCAGAGCGCTTGGTTTTATCTATTGGAGAGTCCACACGAGGGACCATGGATTTGGAGCCGGTTAAGTAAGCAAGTAATGCAGGTAAAGGTAAGGTAAACCTTTCTCAGAAGCGAAGAGCTTTACGGGATGTACACTGTACAGCGACATAAATCAAGGACTAAGTTGGGTGATGTAGCGCGATGAAACAACAGTGATGTGCTCAGTGAAGGGCTAGACATGAAAAACAGGTAGTTCAACTCCCATACCTTCTTCCTGTTTGTCATCAAAACAAACTCAATTACGTTTACCAATTAAAAAGGGCTCAACTGATTTGTTTAACTTTATTGATTTAAAAATCTCAACAATGTTATTTTCCGTATATCACCCACCCCTGCAAATTACACTCATTCTTCACTTAATCACAGAAAATCCCCGAACAAGGTTGTGCCCTCTTGGTGTTCGAATCTCATTTGAAAAAGAAGAAAAACAGCGGAATTAGACATCGCTCAACCCCCCCCCCCCCCCACACAATCTTCGAACAAAACAAAACAAGTGAATTATCATGGTGCGTTGCTGTAGTCGACGTGTCGTCCTGCAGTATCGACTAAAGCCAACTTCAGAGGCAACCACATTAGCCACCCATACGCTCGTGAAAGAAGAACACAAATAAAACTCCTGAGCTTTCGAAAAATTAGCACCCCGCTCATGATGTGAGTTGTTGTTTCGACCAAAGTTGGGGGTCAATATTGGGTTAGGGAGGATGGTATTTGGGTGTTTTTTGGGCAATAAATCGCCATCAAGTTGATTGTCCTACCAAACGTATCTATTTTATTTCCCTTTTGCTGAATGTTTCAAAAATAAGTTTTTTTCTCATTCCCCAGTGGTGCATCGATTTGTACCTTAATTGAGAACAAGTCGCTTGTGATGAGGGTGTGAGAGGTTGGGAATATTCGACTCACGTAAGAGCAATTTTGCCTATGGCCTGGCATTCGTGCAGAGACCTATTACTTAAGGCAGTAAATAAATCGTTTAAGAATCGTTTTCGTTCGTCCTCTTGGCCGTGTCCGCAGGGTGGATCAATTGAGTGTCAGAGTCTTTTGAGACGCATTTTTATAGTCCAGGTGGAAGAGCTGAAAATTTATGAGGGAAACAATCAAATTTTAACGCAAGAAAATTAAAGAAACAACAAAAGTTCCTAGAATTTAAGTTCGTTTTTCTGTCTGTAATATTTAAGGAAACAAAGGATAGACAGAGGCACCTCCTTCAAGTAGAAGTAATGATGAAAAACGATCCTTTTGTCGTCCTTCATTACGCTCCTTCAGTTCTTCTATTCATAAACAGACAGCGCGCTCCTATATTGAAATGCCTCATTTGCACAAATCTTTATTTCGCTTGGGTAATTACAATCATTATGAGGAAATTCTTCATAATTTCTCTTATGTTACGTGTATTTGCTGAACCACTTAGGTCTCAAGTTTGTCTTCCGAAAGAATATCAACAAAATGAAAAGAGACAGCAAGTAAGGGTGCAAAACATCATTTAGAACATTGCTAAGTCGACTGTAAGTTTGCTTACTTATTGCCACAAAGACGCGATTGAATATGGAAACGATACAAAATGAGGTGTTTGAGGCAACAAGAGTAAGCCTATTGAAGGTATTTTGGTGTTTTTGGTTGAACGAGGAACGACATTGAATTAAATTTATGGCTGGGCAAGGTGAACAAGCATGTTTGAGGGATTTGTTTTTATTTTTCAAAGAAATTATGATTTTGAACTTCGGAACTGTAGAATTTTGTCGAAAACAATATAAGAAAACCAGCGAGGATTACACTATTTTCCGTTTTGGTTTTGTTTTGTTGTTTTCGCCACAAAACCAAACAATGCCTGCTCTCTAGAAGCAGGATAAATGGAATGGGAAAGGTGAATTGACTTTATTTTGTTTGTTTCTTGAAGAACTTAAGCCTTTCGAATGATTTGTCTAACAAATAAACAAAGTTTTAACAGCTTTTGGCTACCCAACCTTGCACTAATCGGTTTAACTTTGGTTTGTAATTTAGTGGCTACTTCTATAAACAGAAAAACAAATGTCAGTCGAAATCAATAAAAATGTTTGATGTGGTTAGATTTTGTTTGCACCTTCCTTGGAAGGATTAACCTTTATTCTGCAGTATAAGTAGATAAGTGGAAAATGCTATCGCAATAAAATAAAAATTTTCTTAACTGACGTTTACTAACTTATTTCACCGTGGAGAGCGTAGGAATGAAAAAAGGCGTTTTTGGGTAAACGTCACGTTACTCTTTCGGGAACAAATTATATTTATTAATGAGATATTTTAACTTATGGATTAACTCTTATTCTATGGGTTAGATAACCTGTGGAATAAGAGCGGAATAGGCGTTTTTTTTATTAATATGGCTGTTATAAATAAATAAATAAATAGAGTGGCGCGACAGTTCTTGAAGAGCCAAGGCCTAAGTGGCTTACTCTCATCAACAATTCTCTGAGTGCGTGTGAAGAACTGAGGGGACCTACAATTTAAAGCCGATTCCGAACGGCAAAGTTGAGAAGCACTTTTTCATGACAGATTGATACTCTTGGAAGATTTGTCAGGTCTTCGCAAGAGGCAGTACCCGTGAAAGATGAAATAAAAACTTTATGGGCGCGAGTAGGACTCGAACCCACGACGTTCTGCTTAGCAGCCAACGCACCTACCAACTAGGCTACGGGCAAATATGGCTGTTATTGACTTAAGAATTAGTGTAAAAACTGTGATAGGTACTCACTGTGTGTATATTACTTACTTACTTACTTACTTACTTACTTACTTAAGGTGGCGCTACAGTCCGGGGTGGACTTGGGCCTCAACCAACAAACCTCTCCAGCCAGCTCGGTCCCTAGCTCGCTGTCTCCAGTTTCGCACGCCGAGTTGGTTGAGGTCGTGTTCAACTTGCGCGCGCCACCTGAGCCTTGGTCTTCCTCTACTCGTCTACTTCCATCCTCTCCACGTGACCGAGCCATCTGAGTCTTTGAACCTTCACTCTTTTAGCTAAGTCAGTGTCGCTGTACAGCCCGTACAGTTCGTCGTTAAATCTTCTCCTCCATTCACCGTTTATGCAGACAGGACCATAGATCTTACGTAGAATGTTTCTCTCAAAACGGCCAAGTGCGCTCTCATCCGTTTTTGACAAGGTCCATGCTTCTGCACCATATAGCAGGACGGGGATGATGAGGGTCTTATAGAGCGTCACCTTAGTTTTTCGGGAGAGGGCTTTACTACTCAATTGCTTTCTTAGCCCGAAGAAACAGCGATTAGCAAGAGTTATTCTTCGTCTGATCTCGGCGCTGATGTCGTTGTCCGTATTGATAGCGGAGCCAAGGTATACAAAGTCCCTAACTACCTCGAAATTATATGCGTCTATCGTGACGTTTTGTCCAAGACGTCGGTGTTGGGTGTCCTTTCTAGATGACAGCATATACTTTGTTTTGCCCTCATTGACCGCTAAACCCATTTTTTTTGCCTCTGTCTGTATACTCGAAAAAGCACTGTTGACATCACGCTGTGTTCTCCCAATGATATCAATGTCATCAGCGTACGCGAGTAGTTGCACAGACTTCTGGAAGATAGTGCCTCTAGTGTTGACGTGGGAGTTCTGCACTATTCGTTCCAATATGATGTTGAAGAAATCGCATGACAGTGCATCACCTTGTCTAAAGCCTTTTTTGACATCGAAGGCGTCGGTGAGGTCGTTGCCGACTTTGATGGAGCAGCGCGAGTTCTCCATTGTCATCCTGCTCAGGCGAATGAGTTTTGTAGGGATGCCAAAACTGGACATGGCTTTATACAGTTCTTCTCTATAGATGCTGTCATATGCGGCCTTGAAATCGATAAAAAGATGGTAGGTGTCGATTTGGAGTTCTTGAGTTTTTTCCAGGATCTGTCGTAATGTGAAAATTTGATCGATGGTGGACTTTCCTGGTCTAAAGCCACACTGATATGGACCTATCAGTTTGTTGACAAACGGCTTCAGACGTTCACATAGTACTGCAGAAAAGATCTTATAGGCGATGTTTAGGAGGCTGATGCCTCTGTAGTTGGTGCAGATTAGAGGGTCTCCTTTCTTCAGGATCGGGCAAACAATACTGAGGTTCCATTCATCGGGCATGCTTTCTTCCTACCATATTCTGCAGATGAGTTGGTGCAGGCTCCTAACCAAGTCATCGCCGGCTGCTTTGAAGAGTTCGGCAGTGATGCCGTCAGCTCCTGCGGCTTTGTTGTTCTTAAGCTTAGATATTGCTATCTTCACTTCTTCAAGGTCGGGTAGACGGAAATCTTGGCTTGCGTCGTCTTCATTGAATGGTTCATTCTGCCTGGCAGCGGAATTTGAGTCGTCATCGCCGTTGTACAGTCTGCAGAAGTGGTCCTTCCATATCCTCAGCATTGACTGTGACTCTACTACGATATTACCCTGTTGGTCTTTACAGGCCTCAGTTCGTGCTCGGTAACCTTGAGTCTTTCGTTTTACCTCTTGGTAAAACTTCCGAACCTCATTCCTGTTTTTTAGTCTCTCAATATCCTCGAAAGATCGCTTTTCATGCTCTCTCTTTTTCTTTCTGAAGAGCTTGTGTTCTTCTCTCCTCTTCTGCTCGTAGAGCTCCCGAGCTGATCTCGTCCTCCTTTGCAGCGCTGCTTTGTATGCTTCTTGCTTAGCTGCATGCACCTGCCTGCATTCTTCATCAAACCAGGGGTTTCGTTTTGGTGGCCGTGTGAAACCCAGCACATCAGAGGCAGCATCCCTAATGGCTTTCTGGCAATTCTGCCACTGGTTCTCAATACTCGATGCTGGCTGTAGCGGACTTCTCCTGAGGTTACTTGACACTCGGTCGGAAAAGGATCTGGCGATCTCTTGCGATAGTAGCCGTCCGACGTTATATTTTCTTCTAACACTTCCTGTTTTTGGCTTTGGTCGAGATATCCGCTGCACTACCTTGGCTACAACGAGGTAGTGGTCCGAATCGATGTTGGCCCCTCGGAAGGTTCGGACATCAATAATGTTTGAAGAGTGTCTTGCGTCGATCGCAATATGATCAATCTGGTTGACAGTTGATTGGTCTGGAGACCTCCAGGTTCCCTTGTGGATGTTGAGATGTGGGAATCGTGTGCTTGCTACTACTATATTTCGTCCCGCTGCAAAATCGATAAGCCTGAATCCGTTATCGGAAGTTTTTTCGTGCAGGCTGTGTTTTCCGACTGTTCCACCAAAGATGTCCTCTCTTCCTATTTGGCGTTAAAATCTCCTAAGACTATTTTTACGTCGAAGCTAGGGCATTGCTCGTATGTCTTGTCAAGGAGCTCGTAGAACTTGTCTTTGGTGTCATCATCTTTCTCTTCTGTGGGGGCGCGAGCGCATATTAGGCTTATGTTGCCGAATTTAGCCTTTATCACTGTGTGTATATACGCATTTTATTCATAAAAGGAAATGATGAGTACATTTTACGAAGAGTATTAGTACAGAATGAAAAGTGAATAGTTTTTGTCCATTCTCAAAGAAGATAATTCTTCTGGTCCTTCTTTTCTTCTTACCTTGAAAATAGAACTTACCAAGTTAAGTTCAGAGAAATGTTTTCGAAGACTTTAATTGCAAAATCGGGTGTTCCACAGGGTAGTCATTTAGGACCACTCCTATTTATTTTATCTATCAATGATGCTCCTTATTTGTTAGAAGCAATGAAATTCTTATTTTTGCAGATGACATGAAGATCTTTAAGAAAATTACAAGTAACAATGATCGCATTCTTCTGCAAAATGATATAAATAATTTTTCTATATGGTGTAATACAAACAGTTTAAATCTTAAGCCGTCTAAATGCCTCAAAGAAAGAGCAACTTCGTCTTATGATTATTTTATACCTCAGCAAATTCTATCTCATGTTTTGCATTAAAAGGTATTCAATGGCATGATCCTCTTATGAGGATCGAGTATAACTCCTCCAAATGCAAACGTTGTCTCAAAGAAGGACCAACAAGGATATTGTTTTTCTTCATCAACTTACAGATGGCGTTACAGATGCACCAGACCTTCGCAGTGCTATACCTTTTAATTTATCGGGGAGGAGGCTAAATAAAAAATTCCAACTAGAGATTTTAATCAAACTAGTCGGTCAAGATCTCGAAATTCGAGTGCGTTGATTCTTCATTTAGAGGCCAGTTAGGGGCCAGTTAGAGGCCATTTATAGCTATCATTGAAATGGATCCGGAAAAATCTTTGAATGGATATTTAACTATGTTTTCTTTTGAAAAGAAATTATATACCAATCGATCGGAAATCACTCCAAGAATTTTTATTGACATAAAAAAGTTCAATTGCACACTTATTTTTTCTTTAAATTGTGTTTTTCCATTTTCCGGTTGTAAATTCATTTTCCTGAACATCTGATTGTTTTATGTCAACAAATGAAACAAATCGTTACAATGATTTGCGTTTCAATTTTGTACAATTCCAATGATCTGTGTTTCAACTTCTCACAGTTCCAATGATAGAATTACGGTAAGAAAAAGATTCCTGACAGAAAATTGTCAATGATTGCTATAACCGACCTATCAGAAAAATTCCAATGATGTGTTTCAATGATGAAAACCAATGATAGCTATAACCGGCCTCTTATAGCGATCATTGGTTTTCATCAGGAAAAATTGGAACAGGAGGAATCTGAAATTTTTCTTGATGAGCGTTTATAGAAATCATTGAAAATTTCTGTCAGGATTTTTTTTCCTGCCGTAATTCTATCATTGGAACTGTGAGAAGTTGAAACACTGATCATTGGAACTGTATAAAATTGAAACGCAAATCATTGGAACGATTTGTTTCATTTTTTGACAAAAATCCATCAGCTGTTCAGGAAAACGAATTTCCGTACGGAAAATAGAAAAATACATTTTTAACGAAAAATAAGTTTGCGACCTTATAAAATAAAAATTCTTTAAGTATTTTCCGGTCGATTGGTGTATAAATTGCATTAGTAATAAAAAGAAAACTTCGTTAAATATCCATTTCAACATTTTTCCTGATGGATTTCAATGATCGCTATAACTGGCCCCTTAGTATAAATCTTAATTTATTGTTTTTCGGTACAGAAATATAATATGTATAAACCTAATCACTGCATATCTGCACAAAAAATGCTTTTGTTTGATATGTTTTTTTATGCCCCGTTGGTTTTTGTAGGCCGCCTAACAACAGAACTCATTTTATGCATTTCTAGCCGGCCCCCATTTTAAAGTGGGTGAGTGCATATTGTTTAAGTAATAAGTGTGTAGTTCTTGTTGCGTTCTTCTATTCAAATAAAGTCTTTAGCAACAATTTACGACATTAATACTTCAAGTTGTTATATAGAAAAGATTCATTTATTAGTGCTATTGGAGTAATTTTCGGTTTTAGGAGCAGAAAATAGCAATAATATTGATTTGTGTATTCCAGCCGCTTACTTTAATAAAAAATCGAACAAGGCCATTAATGCAAGCAAGTGATTAAAATGGAACGCATACATAGTCGAAGTGGAATCATCGTGAAGTTGGCTACTGATAGTCCATTTATGGATATGTCAGCGGGTAAGACATTTTCATTACAGTCGAAGAATAACAACAGCCTTAGCTATTATAAATTTGGGAATTTAGATTTTTAGCATCAAAACGAAATGAAGTTCACACAGAGGCGGCGTAAGACGTGGGCGACGTGGGCCAAAAATGTTTATGCATTGCTTCAGTGAGAATAAAATAAAAATAGAAATTAATCAATTTTGTTGTGAAATATTTGTTTTTAGTTTGGCAACATTTGCTTACGTGGCGTAACTATCGCGAGTAAATCCTTGCCGCGCCGCCGCCGACCAGTGCGGATAATTCCTTGTTTTATTTGTTTACTTTCTTTGCTAGAAAGCCAACAAATCAAATCAAAGTAACACACGCCCTCAACACAGTCGCTAGCAAAGATTAACTAAATAATAAGATGGGAAACTGTCTTACGTTTACTCCCTATATCCCGCAATTTTCATTATTTTTTTTTCTTTTCGTGTACATACCTACATGACTAAATGTGCGTTATAATAACAAAGAGATGAGGTGAAATTTTCTATTTTGACAATTCTCTTTTGTTTATTATCGCTTTTGCAAATTTACTAGATTAAATTTTGAAATTGTCATAACACATTTTTCTTAAACTCACCACGAAAACAATAGAAGTTATGATTTTGGATGTGTTCCCTAACTTAAGGCCGATGACATACTTAGGTCTTATGATAGCTTTTTTTACAACCAAGAAGAATTGCTACTAAAATTCGATGTTTTTTGGCGTGTAAGAAATGTGCAAAAACGAATCAATCCCTTTTTTGAATGTCTTTGTTGTCCGGTCAGCTGTTAAATCGTTTCGTTCATAATAATCACAACAACAGAAAACTTAGAAATGTCAAACATGTAAAATATGTGTAAAATCCGTGTACAAGGATGTGTAAATCCGTCTCCAAAAAGAGATTCAAGAGAAATCAATCCTTCGAGAAAAAAATTCAATTTCTTTAAGAAAGAAATGCGTTTAAGGAAAAAAAATTGCCACTTTTACGTCACGGATCAATTCTTGGGTTGTAAGAAAAGCCACATTATATATTAAGGTACGTTGGAAGGCAGGAACGCACTCAAATATTTAAAAATAATGGCGCAAAATTATAGTTCGCTACTGAACAATTTTAGTGTGATACTAGCTTAAAATGGCGTTTCAGTCATGACTGAAACGTCATTTTTAAGCTCGTTTGAAACGTCAGTTTAAGCTAGTATCACACTAAAATTTTTCAGTAGCGGACTATAATTTTGAGCCATTGAATTTAGAAGTTATCAGGTACGTTTCAATGTCAATTTGATTCTTGTTCTCAAACAATAGAAAAAACATGAAAAAAAGCAAACAGTGTTGATGTTTTTGTTTTAACCTGGACAGAACGTGAAAATATTCTTCATCTTTACACAAACAACTTCTTGTCTCACAATTCAAAAAGTGAAAAAAGTTAACATAAATAATTATGTAATTTTTTTTAGTTTCAAAACTAACATAAATTAACCGAAAAACTGTTCGGTGTTTTTATGATTCATTTTTCCTTAGAACGTGTCAGAAGTCTCTCGGCCACTTATTGTTTCCAAAAACGAATACAATTCAGTTTTTCATTGTTTTTGCAGAGAGCATCTCTAATACTAAGCTTCATACATAAAAGTTTCAAAATAAAGTTTAAAATCTTTCATCTTCATGCACCAGTGCTGGAAATTAGAAATACTAAAACATTTAATATTGTTAGTTCGCATGAAAATAAAAAAATTAAATTTTTTAGTTTTCGAGAAAATACGGAAATTCATTGTTTCAAATTAATTTAACATATTTTCTTACATTAATTGATCTTAATTTTAATTTAAAATTGATAAGGATGTGCACAATTTCTATCACCGTCACGATTTGAAAAAGCCAAATAATGAAGTTCCATGAGCAAATTCTACACCTT
The DNA here is from genome assembly GCA_943590905.1 of Sphaerophoria taeniata. Lineage (NCBI taxonomy): Eukaryota > Metazoa > Arthropoda > Insecta > Diptera > Syrphidae > Sphaerophoria > Sphaerophoria taeniata. Next base: position 6,845,302 of record OX016540.1, read on the forward strand.
TTTATTTTATTTCGTTTCCCTTAAGTTATCTACCCTGTTTGTGAACAATTCCAGTAAGAACAGCCTCTGCAGAAAGGAGTTTTTCAAAATTAAAATTAATAAACACATTATTTAAGAAACACAATGAGCCAGGAAAGGCTTTCAGGTTTGGCTGTTTTATCAATTGAATTAGACATGGCATCTAGGTTGAATAACGAAACAATAATTTAAGAATTTAGTAAAGTTAAAAGCAGGAAAAGAAATATAAATATTTAAAATTATTTTATTTAAGAATTGTTAACAAGGTGGAGATGACAATTTGGTCGCTCAAGACTTTTTTTAAATGGCTTTTGTTTTTGCTAAGAAACTCCAATTTTGTATTGATCCAATAAGGAACAGGACTGTGTACTTCTTTGTAATTCAGTTTTCTCAAAAACTAGCAGACCGATCAATTTAATATTTGTTTTCTGAAAAACAGTTTTATGTTATATTAATAATATTTAATGCCTAAACAAAAATTACTTCAGCGATTATGTAAGAAATGTATTTGTATCAATTTTTAGAAGACAAAAAAATGTTCTTCGAAAATATGAATTATGTTTTTTATTTTATTTTTTACATTTATTTTAATAAAGAAGTTTTAACTTTTGTATACGCACAAGTTTGTGAAACTAAGTCGCGATAATTTTCTATTAGTGCGATGTTTTTCATAAATACATCAAACAGATCATTATTTTTTCCCACTGTGCAAAATACTAACCGCGTGAAAATCAAATAAAGTTAAGAACAACACTTTTTGAACAAACAATTTCTGTGTATAAAAAAAAACAAATATTCTACCAATTTTTTCCTTACGCAATCACCGCATCGTACAAACCATTCAATTATTTGATTTTTCGAAAACTCGATATTTTTTTCCACCACCAACCCGATGCCTGCAAACACTCTTCATACCTCATCTCATTTTTTTTTTTTATAAAATTCAGTGGAAATGGAAACATCCAAACCGGTTTTGTTACTATTTCTTTTCATTCTCATTGCCTCTCTCATTTGGTCTTCTCAAATTTGAATAGCCTTCCGAAATGTTATACAAACACAAGCTATCTAATACTCACCACCGCCACTTCACCAACCCTTTAAACATTTTTATTGTGGTCTGTGTCTTATCTCACAACTGGCAACCATGTGAAAAGCTTAAGTTTGCCATGCTTAAGAATTCGCAGAATTTTTTAAGCATTTCCACGATATATTAAGAACACTGATAGGCTTAGAACTCGTGGTCTCTTATCTCAAGCTACAAAGGTTGCCACACCCCTTAATTGTGGACAAACTAATCAGTAACCTTTATCGGTTCAATTCACCAAGTCCTACGGGCAACAATTAAATGAAATCATCAATGATTTAAATAAGAGCTCCAGAGATAAGCTGTGATCCCACTTACTTTTTTGGTTAATATTTTGAAACAAGTTGAAAAAAATATTATTCTTTAATTTTAAATTGAGATAAAAACTGTTAGCTGAATTCATAACGACCCTCAAAACATTCAAAATTGTAATATTCTATCCTATTCGTCCTCCCTTAAGACAAAAGTTCTATCAAAACATTCAAACTCAACCCATCGAAAAGCCAACAAGAAAATTCTTCATCATAAGATCCCCCAACAATAAAACGATTTCGGTGTTGTAACACACCATCTGCTAACCATCTTCCTGACATTGTCATTGGCTTTAGGTTATTTCTCTCCCCATCAGCAGTATCCTTGGTCTTCTCATATAACACAAACTACCACTCAAAATTTAAACATTTATCAATTTAATGGTTCTGTTTTGTTTCATCTCAAAAGTGCTTTAACTCTTTCGAATCGAGTCTCGAATCGACTCTGACTCTCTCACACGCCAAAGCACAATACAAATTGCCCTTTTTTTTCTCGTCGTCGTCGTCGTCGTTGTCGGTCGCTCCAAGTGAAGATGAATCCTTCATCTTGAATCCGTTTACCATTTTTCAATTGTTCATCGTGCCAAACAAAAGAACACCAACAGTCCTTGGGATAAAACACAAAAAATTCAGATTGAAGGGAAGTTGGCAAAGAAAACTTTTTACTTAAGGACCGAACGGGCGCCCACAGAAAAGAATCCTTAGAGACTGTTAATTCTCAAGGAAACATTGGATCTCTTTTCTTTTTTTCATTTTCGTTCTTTTTTTACATCGTGTGGTGCTAGTGTAGGGCTCTCAAGTAAGGGAACAAAAATTTAAACCAGCCGCCCTGGCTGTCTGTCATCCTCTATGCCAATTTAAAATGCAAAACAATCCCAAGACAATGCCTAATTTGCATTCCGGAGAATAGACTAACAAAAAAAAGGACACCCAATTTCGCGTACTGCACAAAACACACTCGAAGGCTTTGTGCTTTTTTGCTGAAGGATCACGATGGGGTAATGAAAGCAAACTGCTAACCAATGCAGAAAAATCAACACGGCTGGAATTTTTTTGTTCATATTTTGAAAATAAGTCTTGTGAGAGCTTAAGTCCGACCCTGGTGGCTTAAGCTGATGTGTATTCCTGTGAGAGTGTTTCGCATTCACAGTTGAATTTCATTGCTTTTTACCGACAAAAAAATAAAACACTCTTTGCGTATAAATGCGGTTTTGTTTGTGTTTGATGCTTTCAAGGATTCGAGGAGTACTACCACGTAAGCACCAGCAGCAGCGTACAGAGCACCGCCTATATGCAAATAGAAATTCATCATCAAAACCAAAACAACAGCCAAATGAACAGAAAAAAGGATTGCCTCAGGACGTTGCGGGTAGGCAACGTTCTTGAATTAAAATGTCCTTAAATTCCTGTTTTTATTTTTCTTCTAGGTTCTCTTTTATAAGTATGAGCTTTTGTGGATGTGAATTGTGAATAAAAGCAAGTCATTGTTTTTTCCTCTCTTTTCAAGGATTCATGTGTGTGAATAGAAAATGAAGGAAATTTCGTGGCCACACACTTTGTTTACTCTCGAGCTCGTTATTGAGAATTTAGGTGAAAGAAAAGATTCGACTTTATTCCTTTGCTGTTATTTTCTAGAGCATGATTATTGAATGCAATGGAAGAACATTCGAGAATTCACTAGACTTGAAAAATGTCGTTCAAAAGAGATCAAAGGAAGTGTGGGTGAGTTCGTCCTTGTTGGAAAATTGGCTTGCACCTTTTGAATAAGCGAATGCAAGTTTTAATGAATGGGAAGGCGAAGCGGATTAGAAGCCAATTTTTGGTCTCATTAAATGACAATATTCTAGCGTTGCTCTTTATTTCAATCCTCCTTGTACCGTAGGTTCGGTCTTCCTTGTCGTCTCGAACCTGGGGGCTGCGATGAGTTGTTTGGCCAAACCGAAGCAGCAGCGGTTCGCAAGGGTAATTCTTCGTCGGATCTCCACTAATGTGTCGTTCCACGGTAGCGGAACTCCTTAACTACCTCGAAATTGCCGCTACCAACAGTGACGTTTTGTCCTAGGCGGTGGACAGATGTTGTTTTGTTTGTGGATAGCATGTACTTTGTTTTGTCCTCATTCACTTCAAGACCAACGAGTTTTAACAGTTCTTCAATCGCTGTGAAGGCCTCAAGCACAGCTGTCTTGGGTCGACCGTTGATGTATATGTCGTCCGCATATAGCCTAGGAAGATAGTTGAAGATAATTTTTCCGTCCACACATCTACCTTGCGCACTATCTGCTCCAGGACTATGTTGAAGAAACCACATGACAGCAAATCTCCTTGTCTAAACCCTGCGCATGTTTGAAACAACTCGGATGAGCTGTTACCCAATAGCACTCTGCTCTGCGTATTGTTTAGCGTCATGCGGCACAGCTGGATCAGCTGGATCGCAGACGCTCACACAGTAAATTGGATAGGATTTTGAATGCAGGGATATGCCTCGGTAGTTTTTGCATGAAATAGGATCGCCTTTTTTGTAGAAGGGGCATATGGAGCTTATCGACCAGTCAGTGGGCAGGCATTCTTCCTCCCCCACTTTGTTGATGAGCTGGTGCATGCGGTTCATTGAAACACATCTGCAGGTAGGTATGCCATCCCACCCGGCGGACTTATTATTTTGCAGCTTTTGGATTGCTCTTTCTACCTCTTCTGTGCTGGGGGCTGGGACTGGGTCTTCATTGACTGTCTTGCTTCTCTTTCGTCATTTGGCTCGCTTGATATTATGCGCATTCAGCAGAAGTGCTGCTTGAAAACATCTGTGCTTCGGTGATTAGGTTACCTTCACTGTTTCGAAGAGCCTGTGTCCCGGTTCTGAAACCAGAAGCTAATTATTTCGACCTTTTAAGGCGGGTGTTGTTCTTGGCCCGAGACTCTTCTAAATCTTTGAGCTGAGAAACTGTGGATGCTTTTTTCTTCCTTCGCAAAGTCTTTTTCTCATTTCTCCTTCTTGTTCGGTGCTCTTGTTTTCCATTTGGTCATTTTATACAGAAAAAAAGGGATTCGAGGAAACCAGATAAATCAATAAAAACCTGTCATCATCCAGCAAATACAACAAATAACCACAAAACCAAAAGATTAATAATAAATCTTCGAAAGCAGACAAAAAAATATCCTTTTCCTCGATTACAAGTGCAATCGATTACGTCTTCTCTCACAATTAAAAGAACCACCCCAAAACATTCATCGTTCATTAATCCCGAATTCATCTTCGTAATGACTTCATCAATCACCGTACCCTCGTCCCCGAAACACACCCCCAAATCATCTCTGCAATTTCAAGCACAATGAAAATCAATAGGATGAAAAATTTAAGAGTCACATAATGGCACGATATCTTAATCCTTTTTTTCTCTTTTATTTTTTGCTCCATCGAATTACAGCAATAATCCTTTTTCTCTCCTAAAAGCAAAACCAAAAAAAAGTTGAGAACAAAAAAATAGAATTCGAAAACTAACAAGAAGAAGAGGAACATGACAGAAAATAACAATCTTCTCTCCAGATAAAGTACTTAATCTCGTTGTTAAAACAAATTGAAACCCCATAGTATATGCCACCTACTTGGAGCTCGAACAGCCCGAGGATGCTTTGTCTCCTGTTTCCCTTCAAAAAAAATAGTAAGGAAGAAAATTCGTAGTTCGTTTGCTCACACACAAAACACCTCTGGCCTTTCACAGCCATCCACACACATCACAAGAAAAAAACTATACAGCAAGACAAATATTTATATAGAGGTATCATTTGTACCTTCAAAAAAATATATCTAAGGATTCTAAAGAATATCCTGAAAAGCTTTTAACAATATTGCTTGAGAAATTCAATCCATTATCGTTGGTTGGTTGGTTCGTTCGTATGTATCGTTCGTGTATGCATCGCCCTTGCTATAGTTGGCGTTGTTATGGTTGTTGTTGTGTTTGCTGTCAGGAGCATCTTCTCTGTCGCATGGAATCACAATATTCCTTTCGCATCTTCGACAACCAGGAAGAGCTGAGTTTTTAGTTGAACGTTTTTTTGTTGCTTGCTTATCGTCTTGAATTTTTATATTTTTATAGAATTTCTTCCCTGCGTTCCTTCTGATCTTGGGACACACGACACACCTCTGGGCACACAAAAGAGGATGATTTTTCCATCTGCTTTACAGCATATATCCATTCGTTCAGAAAATCTCATCGAGCAGAGAGAAAATTCAAAACTAATTGCATTACATCGTGGCAATCTGGTTGCCTTTGCTAAATCGATTTTTAAAGACGTCTCTCGAGAGGAAGGGGGGGGGGTGTTTTGAAAGGTGTGAACATGTACAGCCTTGAGAAAAATTCACAAGTCTCAAATTCTAAGCCTTAAAAACTTATTACCTCTATAAAACTCAATGTTTCTCCTCTAAAACGCTTCAGGCACAAAAATGATACGTATCCGCCACAGTGTACCATCCTATTCTCTTTTCATGTGTGATAAAAGCTTCATCATCAATTCAATTTATAATTCAACTAACTTAAATAGAATTAACAAGAATGATAAAATTTGCTGAACGCTTACGTCCTCATAACATATTAGCCCAGGACAGGAAACGAGGATAGGAAATCTGTTCCTGGTTCTAGCTGCACTATTCTTTTTAATTGAAATGTCACTCAACTGAGGAAGAAGTTCTTTTGTGTACTCTGACAGCTGTGCACTTTCATGTTCAAGCTCACGTTTAATTTGTAATCACTTTTGGAATCGGAGACAGCCAACTGAGCTAGGATGACGTCTAAGTCATTGCTTGTGCCTGTGTGAGGATTTGAATAATGAAAATGGAGAAAATCTCAGCTGTGATATGTGAATAATTCCAGACGAATTTTAAAACTTCACAATCGAGATAAATGGTCTTATGGTGGATTTGGAATTCATGATGTTGTCAAAAACATCCTCTTCGGTGACGTTTTTTGAATATGGTAACAGCACATGCAATGTGAGTCATTGTTTTTGAAAAGCAACACAATGTGAAAAGTGGCTAGACGTTTCATTCGGAAGAGTTAGACGAAACAATGTGATGAATGGAATTTTTGGTCGTCTAAAGGAATTCCAATCAAGTCTACAAGCGTAAGGTCTCCAGTTCAAGAAAAGCAAATCGCAAGACATCCAGTTATGACTGCATTGCTTAGCTGGCCGTTAATTAAATAGAGCTCCAGATCCTAAGGAGTTTCTTAAGAAACTTTCATAGCACTCGACATTTTCACATCAAGCTATAATTCGCTTCCACTGACGCATTTAAAGTCTACGTCTTCAGTATCCGACATCAAATCTCAACGATCTCTATTTGCCACCCACAGACTACATGCTCCATTCCTTCCCTCAAAAAAGTGGTCAGGATTAGAGGATACTTCTTCTAGAAGACAACAGAAAAAATCGATTAAGACACATCACGTTTCAGCTACACCGCACACGTCCACAACCCGTTCATAAGCCTAAAGTTACCAGAACAATTCTCAAAAATTACTAGTGAGATTACCAAACAATAAAAAAAAAAATGTGCACGACTCGGTCGTACGAACTTGCTCCTGTATTCCAAATTATAACTCATAAAAAAACAAAAAAAAACATTAAAAAATATGAAATATGAAAAATGAAATTCATAAATAAAAATTTAAATTGAAATATGTACCTCGTAAATACATTTAATTCCAAAAGTTTAAATGCCAAACAAATTCAAACCTTATTCTTGGTTTACTGAATTTTTTTTTTGAAAATCGTCGAAGCCGTTTTTTTTTAAATTAATTTTTTATATATAAAATTTTTCAAAAAAGCCTTAAAATTAATTTGGGTATGCAGTTTTCAAGAACATTTTAATATACATATTATACTTTAATTTGGATTTTTAAAATTGATCCATTTTTGAGATACAGAATTTTGAAAAAAAAAATTAAAAATATTTTTTAAAAATCCAAAAAAAAATTTGAAATTGTTTTGAATACAAAATATTATTTGAGCAGTATATAGGGGAGGAGGGGGCGGTTGTGGACAAATTTTATTAAATCTTTAATATTTGTCTACAGTAAAGACTTTAAATCAACACTTTTTACCAGCTGATAAACTAAGGCTTCCCCTAAATTGTCCCTAAACATAAACTTGATAAGACTTCAAGTTTTAAGGTTTTCCATAATTCAATCAACAAGCTTTTTCTGTCCATATGCCCCCACCAAGGGGTGGATAAGGACACGGACCAAAATTAATGGGGCGGAAGTGGACAGCTACAAAAATAACCGATAAATAGTTAAAAACTAACACAAGATATTTAAAAAATAACTTTTTTAATATTCAAAAATAATAATTTCTTATTTTAATTCACAAAAGTATAAAAAACATTTAATAAAAGTGTGTCCCATATAGTGTCCACATTCACCCCGCAAGCACTTTTTGTAAAGTAATACATTTATTTCTTAGAAAACCCTCTATTTTAAAAAACAATGATCACAAATGTTATCAAGACACTTCGATTATATAAAAAACACTACCTGGATTTATTTCTGCTTTGTTTTTAAAAAATATCTGCGAATTTCTGAGGGAGAATAATTTTACTTTTAGAGTGAAAATCACGAATGAACCTGTAACAATTTTTACACAAGGCTGACAGATTTGAAAACTTTCAGGTTCATTCACAACGAGTGGACTTGAAATGCCGATGTCCACATCCGCCCCTGTCCACATCCACCCCTTCCTCCCCTACATACTTTCAAAAAAAAATTACGCTGATCGGACTTTTATTTTTTGAGAAAATCTAATAACAAAAAAACGGTTCTATGGGCGGTACCGTTTTGGAGCAATACAAAAATATTTTTTTTACAAAAAATACATCAAAGCTATAAAAAAAAATTTCGAGGAAGTTTAAAAAAAATCGTAGGAGCCGTTTTTGAGAAAATTGAAACTTTTGGTTTTTGGCCAAAAAAATCGTATGGTGGCTACCCTAAATTTTGATCTTAAAAAAAAAATCAAAAAAATGACCCACGCGAATTCGCTCAAACCTCTAATTTTCAAGTTTGAGGTCAATCGGACCAGTGGTTAAGGCTGTAGGTGCGTTTACAGACAGACAGACAGACATCGGACGGAATCGCCGGACCCACTTTTTTCGAATTCTCTATCATCGTAATGTCATATCTCATCATTATCTCAACTTTTTTTTTTTACGAATTCAATACTTGCCATATATTCTATACTAGCAGTTGCCCGCGACTTCGTCCGCCTCTCCCTCGTCCACCGGCCAGAGTATCATCTCGACTTGTGCATCATGCGCGCGTGGGAATTTTGTTCGGAAGTTATTGTAAAATTGCATTGCAGTCAACTCTCCCTAGGTCGTAATTCTCTTGAACTTGAAAAATTTGAGCATTTTTTATGATTCCCTTCAGTTGTTCATACTTAAAGCATTCCCTTGGGTGAACTCTCCCTAATTCTAATATCTCTCTTACTTCTGCATCGTTTTTTTCGTTAAGTTAATTTTTTTTTCTTTAAACTGAGCATATTTTTTAGTTAAGAAGTACATAAAATGATATGGTTTAAACACAATAATCTGCACAAATAGTGCAATCAATCACATTCACAAATCAATTGAACTCTCAAAATTCTAATTTGAGCAGTTATTAGGCCAGTTCCACCTAACAACATCTCACTGAGATCTCAATGTCACCTTGACTGAGGCAAAATCATTTGGTGCCTTGGTGGAACATAATTCTCAGTTATCATTGAGATTTAATGGTTACCTTACTAATTGTTGCTGCACATATGTCAGCCACGTCAAATAGCTGAGTGAGAAATCGAATCCAAAATAATTTCATCTCAGAGATCTCAGAAAAAAATCTCAGTTCTCACATTTCCACAGATTCTTCGCTGCTATTGGTCGCAGCTTAATTTTAAGTAGAATAAAGCCTAAAGCAGTTGCCCGTAGCTTAGTTGGTAAGTGCGTTGGCTGCTAAGCAGAACGTCGTTGGTTCGATTCCTACGCAGGCCAAGTTTTTATTTCATCTTTCACGGGTACTGCCTCTTGCGAAGACCTGACAAATCTTCCAAGAGTATCAATCTGTAATGAAAAAATGCTTCTCAACTTTGCCGTTCGGAATCGGCGTTAAATTGTAGGTCCCCTCAATTCTTCACACGCACTCAGAGAATTGTTGATTAGAGTAAGCCACTTAGGCGTTGGCTCTTCAAGAGCTGTCGCGCCACTCTATTTATTTATTTTATTTTAAAGCCTTCATCGATTAATGGACTATCCAACACAAAAAGAATTATACCATTTGAACCAGTAGTTCCTGAGATTATCGCGTTCAAACAAACAAACTCTTCAGCTTTATATATTAGTAGCCGTGTTTTATTGGGAACTTAGCTCAGCTTAGCAATAGGAATTACATGTCAAACAACAACAACCGAAAGCTGAGTAAAAATAAGTTAGGAATTTTAGTTAGCAATTTCCTGAAGATAAGGTTTCAGCAATTCGACACTTGAGTTTTTCGTTGTGTTTTTCGTTTATCAAATGTCAAAACCTTTTGAAGAAAATAGTTTTCCACCATAGCAACTCAATGTAAAAAAAAATGTTTCAGATAGGTCTCAAGATGGCGTTTGAAAGCTTTCGATATTTGAAAATAGTTTTTCACCATAGCAACTCAATGTAAAAAAAATTGTTTCAGATAGGTGTAAAGATGGCGTTTGGAATATTTCGATTTTTGACATTCTGGTGAACGAAACTCAAATTCAAAGCTGACTATAGCGTTTTATTGGAATTCCTATTGCTAAGCTAAGCTAAGTTCCCAATAAAACACAGCTAGTGTAGATGTCGCAAGTAAAAAGAACTGGACCTTATATGCAGCCCTGAGGCATACTGATGTCAAAGACTTCAGGAAAATCGAGTAAAGCTAATTCTGGTAAAGGCGTGGTTGTCATAGATAGCTCTTCTTTCACCTCACGCACAATTCCACAAGACTTCTTATTTAGACTTGAAGTCTTAACATTGTGAACATCCACATGTGTTGGCAACCATAAACCAGCCATAGGCACTCGCAAACAAAACTCATATTGTGTGCTTTTAATTAAAATTCAATTGCAATTGATTACATGAAAGAAAAATAATTTATTTACTTTTCTCGTTTTTTTTTTGCTGTTTTCACAGAGTTTATTGCATCCACAAAGCAGTAAGCAGGTGGCTCCCAACAGACACTTCATACAGACACAAAAGTATGAATTATGATTTCAACAAAAAGAGCAACAAAGAGAAGTGGAGGAAAAAATAATTGAAAAAAAATTGATAATTAAGATTCCACTGCGTAGCGTAGCAGTTTAGTTTTGATTTTCTCCTCGTGTTTTATTTCGAAATTGTTTCTGTTTGAATTTATTACTTCACTGAATCAACAGTGAGATATCTCCACAAAGATAAAGTACTTTCCTAAAGTAGTTCGAACTCAAGGCTCTCTTCAGTTGTTGTTACTTGAAGCTCTTTTAATTGCGAAAGAAAGAAAAAAATATTTTTCTAATAATTTTGCGTGGGGCGCAAATTATTCGAAACTCACACCCTCTGAAATGTAGTTCAGGGCGAAATTTTGTATCTCTAATTGGATGTTCTGGCACTTGCTATATACGAGTCTTGTCATAATGACGAACTTTGGAGGTGGGTGGAAATTGAGTATGCGTTCACTCATTTGAAAAAGATAATAGGCAGAGACTGGAGAGACTGTTGGTGTTACTGTTGAGTGGGTAAGTCATTTCCTAAGGGGAAATTATCTTATTTCCTCTTCTTATCGAAGCGATGGACGCTTTAGCGGCAGTTGATTGAAAATCAATCCCTTGGCCTAAAGGGTTTTGCCGGTTAGGCGACAGATTTTGGTGATTGTCAAGATTGTCATTTGGGGGTATAAACGGTATAACGAGGGTGATACAAACAGTTTTGAATATTCCTTTAATCAACAAAATGGCTTCTGGGCATTCTGGAATTCAATACAGTAAGAATTTAAATAGATCTGATTTTGAAAACTTCAAAAACCTTATGTCAGAAGACTAACGCACTTAGTAGCGCCAAGCGCTCATCAGCGCTAGGTGTTCCTTACTTGAGCCAATTTTAGGGGTAACATACCTTAATAACACGTTTGGAAGTGATGAACTCTTAATTTAGTTAATTTGATATTGGAAGGGGTAACTAACCGCAGTATGATGAAATTGCTCCAATCAAGTGTGTAAAAGGTGTGATTTTGGGTGTTAACACTTTCGGGGAGGCTACGCTAATGAGGTTTAAATTCGTGTTTTGACTTATTGTGTTACTTAACAAGTAGTCATGGTTGAAAATTATATTCAATCAGACGTGATGGGAAGAGTATAGAGGAATTTTTACACGGGCAACAAATTAAAGACATGTGTTCGACATTTTTGTGAACAAATTTCCTATACATTTTTGAAGGAAAGAGCCTTGGAATAAAACAGCGCTTGAAAAGAGTTTTGCAACATTGAAAACCTTTTTCCAAAGTTCAAGTGCTTTTTGGTTCTTAAAGTTGGTTTTTGGGCCTTCCGAACCTTCTTCATCAATTTTTTTCTTTAATTCCCATCATTGACCGACCCATACAATCTGGTTCCGTATCCCAAGTCCCAAGGCACAGGTGTCCAGGGTCTACGCCATTCTTCCAGCGGCTATTAGACTGCCACGCTGTCTCCTACCATGAATTGTAACGAAAAGGATTTTCCAGGCCGCTTAATCTTCGCTCTGAATAGAAAGGGTTTCAGAGTGATAGCCTATGTTGATGACGTTGCTATAGCAGTTTCAGGGAAGCATCTCAATACCTTAAAAGAACGTCAACCCACACAAAACCGATTTAGTCCAATTATCTAGGTTCTAGGAAATATAAAATTCCGCACATTGACCCTCCTTCTATAAACGGTTTCCAATTAAAGTTTTCAGAGGAAACAAAATATCTGGGTCAGCAAACTAAATTGGAAGAGCAACATACATGAAAGAATAAGAAAATCTACGGTAGCTCTTTTCACCTACAAGAAAATCATTGGTAGTAAATGGGGTCCACAACCCAAAATCACTCACTGCCTATATACATCGGTAATCAGATCGATTCTTCTTTACGGTGTGATAGTATGGTGGACTGCCTTGGACGTAAAAATGAACTGCGATAAACTTAGCAAGTCTAACGCCCAGCATGCCTAAGCATAAGCGGATCACTTCGTACAACCCCATCTGCGGCACTAGACACCCTACTCTATCTGACACTTCTGGATATAATCAGCAAACAAATAGCTGCTAGTTCTGCTATTTGCCTGAATGCCTCTTCACAGTGGACTAGCAATAACATTGGCCACTCGATAGAAACTTCCAAATTTCTATACCTTCCAGATCTTTCTGGAAAAGTAGGACATTCCTGGAAGAATAGGCAATCCACTCTATACAGATGGATATAAAACTATTGATGGGGTTGGTTGAGGTGTGTAAGTTAACGAAAAATATGCTATTCACCTGCTGTTCACTTCGTCGATGCTGTTTGCTTGCTGACACCTGCATTCTTTACTTCTCCAATTCGCCTCGTGCAGTTGACATTATGCTGATCGCATGCGAAATCGTGGGAATAGGCTGGCTTCTTTGCAAGGCAGAATCGCTGCCGGCTCAAATTTTGAATTAAACTTTTTTAAAAAGTGAAATTAATTTATTTCGTTTTAATTTGTACTCTGAACGACTAAAACTAAGTCACAAATTCAGCCTTCCAAATCATTGCAGCATGTTTCAGGCGGAAATTTTGGCGATTAAGCAGGTCATTAAGCTGGCTCAGAGAAAACGTGGAATCCACATCTGATACCCGGATTTTCTCAGACAGTCAGGCAGCCAGCTATAAAATCCCTGGACTCTGTCTCTACAAACTCAATTACGGTCCTTACAACAGTTTAACATTCACCCTGCATTGGGTGCCGGGCCATAGAGACATTTCAGGAAACTGCAAAGCCGATGAACTCGACAAATATGGTACAACATTACCCATTCAACCACAAATGGCTAATGTTGGTATACCAATTGCTTAATGTAAACTTTTGCTACAACAATAAGATGCTACTACGAGAACCAACATCGGGTGGTGGGGTGGAACAACATAACCACCTGTCAGGCATCGAAAAACATTTGGCCTAAACTAGACTTAAAGAGAGCTAAGTGGCTGATACATCTAAGCAGATTGCCTATAAGCTCGTTAATTGGTGTCATAACCGGACACTGAACGTATTTTCAAACGATTTCTACAGAAGCTACATGGACGAGGAGAAGGAGGAAACAGTTCTTCGACTCCTCTGCACCTGTCCTGCTCTGGCTCATAAACGTAATATTCACTTAGGAGAATTCTTTTATAATGATCTAAACTAAACGATCTCAAACACATTAATATACATAATTCATCATCTACGTTCCGTAAGGAACTCTAATTGGTTTCATCGAGCTTTCAGAGACAGCCCTTTAGATTCATGTGGCATCACAATGGGCCATCAATTGGCCTAAGTGTGGGTAGCCGCGGTTGGAACTGGTACAATCGCCGCTTAAACGGTTAATCGCCATATAAACAGGTAAATCGCCACTTATGGGTAATCGCTCGTCGGAATCGGCACAATCATTGCCGAAACGGGTTATATTCGTATAAACGGGTAAATCACCACTTGTGGGTAGCTGCAGTCGGAAACGGTACAATCGCAGTCGGTCGCTGCCGAAACCAGTAATTGCTGTAAAACTGTTTTATCGCTTTTTGATGTTGGTAATCACGGTCGGAACCGGTACAATCGCCGCAGTCGAAACGGGTTAGTCGTTACTTGGCTTTGGCAATCGCTGTAGAAACTGGTACAATCGCCACCGAAACGGGTTAATCGCCACTTGGCTTAGGTAATCGCGGTCGAAACCGGTACAATCGCCACCGAAATGGGTAATCGCCATATAAACTCGTAAATCGCCACTTTTCGTGGGTAATCGCTGTCGGGCAGTACAATCGCAGCGGCCGGCGCGGCGGTTTTATAATATTGATGGATAGCGACGAACTGAATATTTTGCAAGAAGCTTCTCGTGCGGGGAAGCTGTTTCCGGTTTCCCACTTGTTCACTTGAATTTATACTACTACTTTGTTTTCGGGTTTCAACTTGTCTCTTCGCTGTTTCATTTGGCTTAACTACTCAATTTTTTTTGTGAACTATGCGTAGGTGGAAGTTGAAAATTACACTGCAAATCACGTTTTTTTTTTCTTCCATTGAATTCACATGGGTTTCGATCTGTTTGGTTGAGTGTGAACTTTATACTTGGGATAATGAGAAGTTTCATGTAATTTGTTTATGTTTTTGTTGTGTTTTTAAATTGTGTCCGTTGTTTAAAATGCATCATAAGTGCCTTTCAAGACTGAATTAATAGTTTTGTTGATATTTTCTTTCAAAATTGTTATCGGCTGCTTCTACTGACCCAAGGCAAGTTAAGGGTTGCACTATATCGAACTCATGTTTTTCTACCTTGATACAGTTTTCTGTTGACGGAGCCCCCTTTAAAGGTTCTTCCCAATTTTAATCGACTATGCTAGGAATTTCTTGCTATTATCTTCTAATCTACTCTCTAATATGAAGCTTGTATCGTCAAAACAAGGTATGTATACTGAAATAATGCATTCATATTTAATCATCTCACTTGGTAACCATATACTTCACCCGAAGGAAAGGAGCTATTGCAAATGCAGCTTATGTAGTTCAATTGCACTTAATTACGCTTCGCAATGGTGCTGCTCAACAATATTTTCTGCCACAGATGTTTTGAATTTTAATTAAATGAAAATTCCATTTGAAAACTTTTTCTCACAATATTCACACACAAAAAAATAAAAATAAATTCACACATGTACACCACGCTATACGACTTAAAGAAATCAACATGAAAACGATTTGAACTTCACCTTGAGGCGTGCGACTTTCAGCTTGAGTGTGTTTTACAGCGAAACCGTTCGTTCAGCGAACATAAACTAAACATACTTCAAGAGCTCTCCCAAAGTGATTGCTTTTTCTTTATTTTACTTCAAGACGAGCAAATTGAAAAGAGTTGCTCAACACTCTATTCAAAAATATGCCATGGCATTGGCCTTCGGTCGGTTATTAATTTAAATCTCCTGTCAACCGAACTAAACACAAAACATGTGTTTACGTTCTTTTCTCGAACACTTTGACAGAATGCGAACTTCTTTGCTAAGCAATCGAACTGAAACTATATTATTTATAGGTTTTGTTTTTTTTTTTCGAGCCACAATGAGCACGAGAAGAAGAAAGATTGAAATTTTGGGATTATGTTTATTTGAAGAACTAGAACGGCACATATCGAAAAACTAATGTAAACATTGTGAATTTTGTTTCCTTCGTTTTGGCGAGCACCGATCAGCTTGATACGAAAAAATGACGCACAACGACGAAATTGAGGTTTTCAGTTGTTTTGGTTTCGGTTTTATTTTTGGCAGCACTCACAAGCACAAGATGAAAACGTATCTCTTACATCTCAGAAGAAGGGCTACGTTATTCGGCGGGGAAGCCAAAAAGAGCTTTTGTGCGATTTCAATTTGCCTGTTACATTTGAAGATTGGATGGTTTTCTGAATCGATTGATATTTTATGTAGTCGGGTATCAATTATTCATCATCGACTGATTGAATTTTTTCTTTTTGGAGCAAAACCTTCAAATCAACGAATCGGCTAAATGAGAAAAAACGTTTTTCATTTGGCTTTTTGGATTTGTTTTTGAATTTTCCTTTTTTTTTTGCTTTTTTTGGATGAAAGATTAATGGGATGGTTTTGAGATTTATTGGATTCATATCGTGTGTTCGGGGGTGGGAGGGTAAAATTATTGAGTTATTTAAATTAGTCTTTGACGTAAGTTGATCGATTGTGGTTTCAAATATGGAGACCTTTATTGTTTATGAAAATGAATTGAAAGCTTGATGAGTGTGCGGTTTGAGAGGCTTTAAATGGTTAAGGGAAGTCGTAAGCTGATTTGATGATTTATTTGAAATTTTATTTTGTCTTATTTTTATGTTGGATATTTATACGAGCTTATCGGTTCCTGTATGGAATAGGCTTTGATCTTTAAAAATCAAGAAATATTCTTAATAAGGCGAACATGGCTATGAGCTGTCAAGTTTAGTTGTTTTTATGACAGAGTGTCTTTGGAAGTGTGATAAATTATCATTGGTGATGTTCTTTTTGGGGCACATTTTTCAGTGTGACGACTGATGAGGAATGAGATGTCGCAATGACTTTTTTATTATTTTTGTGGAATGAGTTCTGAATTTGGAAAAATCACCCTGGAAACGTGAAGCATTCCTTATACAAGACACTGTATATTTGAATATTTGTGTACACGCTTAGCAACTCCTGGTTCCCGAATGTCGCTTAAACAATGCTTTTATACGATTTTAGCCTGGTAACAACATTTAATGACTTCTTCTGTTTTTATTTACTTACTTACTCAAGGTGGCGCTACAGTCCGTTATGGACCTGTGCCTCAACCAACAGTCTCCGCCCTTGACATCACGCTGTGTTCTTTCTATAAATCAATATCATCGGCGTACGCGAGAAGTTGAACAGGCTTTTGGAAGATAGTGCCCCTGGTGTTGACGATGGAGTTTTGCACTATCTTCTCAAGAACGATGTTGAAGAAATCGCATGACAGTGCATCGCCTTCTCTGAATCCTTTTTTGACAGATTTTGTCAGCTCGTTGCCAACCTTGATGGCGCAGCGTGAGTTCTCCATCGTCATTTTGCACAAGCGAACGAGCTTGGCAGGGATGCCAAAACTAGATACAGCTTTATACAGTTCGTCTCTGTAGATGCTGTCATACGCGGTCTTAAAATCGATGAAAAGGTGGTGAGTATCGATTTGAAGTTCATTAGATTTTTCCAGGATTTGCCGCAAAGTGAAAATTTGGTCGATGGTTGACTTTAGTGGTCTGAAGCCACATTGATAAGGAATGTTGACGAAAGGCTTCAGACCTTCACAAATCACGGCAGAGAGAATCTTGTAGGCGATATTAAGTAAGCTGATTCTTCTGTAGTTGTCGCAGTTAGAATCTCCTTTCTTCATTCATTCATCGTGCATGCATTCTTCCGACCATATCTTACAGTTGATTTGGTGCATGTTACTATCTAGATCGTCGCCTGCTGCTTTGACCAGCTTGGCAGCTAGACCATCTTCTCCAGCGGCTTTGTGGGATTTCACCCGTGATTTGTTCTGTTCTACCTTCAAAATTTAACCGAACATAAGGAAGAAGTAAAAAAATATGTATTCCTTAGTCATACTTAGTCGTGGAACATCTTTTCCCTGCAAGGCAATATTCACAAGGAAATTAGGAGGTTTCTCAATCAAAAATGCCCTCCTTTAGTCTTGGCACCAAAGTGTTCCATGAAAATTAATTTTCTTATCACCCAAATCTTTTAGCTTCCAGAAACGAACAACACATCTCTCTTGGTCACTCCACGTGACTCATTAGTCTACCCAATCGCATGAATTAATAAAAAACACTGCCCCAAGTTGCAACATTGTCACAGAATGAGTATTTTATCATCATCACAACCATCGCTGTGCAATGAAACGTAAACAGAAACAGAAACAAATCAAACGAGTCTGTCGTTGACTTTTGCCCCGCACCATGGGGGTTTCTTATTAAACAAAAATATAAACTTGTCGCCTTTTTGTCGGAGAACGTTTAACTTAAGTCAACCAAAATGAGTCTCGTGGAGATTAAAATTGAATGAATCCAAATAATAAATCAAAACATTGACATAAGCAGGCAGGAGCGTAGCTAGGTTGGTTTAATCTCTTTCAAATTTTCAAAAGCTGTGATAATTTTTGTTTTTGGAACTGATTTTTCGTGTGAGACGTTCCTGGACCTCAAAGGGCAGATAACAATAAAACGATTGAGTGCGATCTTGTGTTAGCTAAGCCGCTTATTCTGTTTCGTGTTCCAATTCAATTATTATCCATTTAATATGATAATAGAATCAAACAAGGTTTTTATTTTACATAAATTTAAATTTTGTCAAAAGTGTCTTGTAACTTGATTCGATTTGTGTTGATTTTTATTAGATCTTATAATTGTTGTTTATATATTTATTTTTTGTCATTTGAATAACCTTGTGAACTGTTACCATGTCTTAAATTGCTTTGGTGAGATAACGTGTTGCGCGATTGGCGCTTAGTCTAATAATACTCGGAAGGGCTTTTATATGTATTTGTTAAGGGCTTGGCGATAGAAGTTTTAACTACGAAACGAACTTGTTTTACGAGTCAAGGTTTTATATAAGCCGATCTTAAATAAACAATCAATTATTATCGTTATTATTGGTCTGTTAACATGATGCGAAAACAGTTTTGATAATATTTGAAATGTTTGTTTGATTTCCATTGAATTCAACACAGAGGAATTTTGGATAAAATGTAATGTAAACAATAAACTGCTAAAAACACTTGCATATTACTGGCTTAAACGATCTCTCTTTTTTGTTCTGGAAGGGAACCCTAGGCTATTATAATTCGATAGTTTGAATTGAGCGGATTAAGAGTCCAAACCGGACATACAAACAAACCAATGCACCTTAAATTCCATAAAAAACTTGATTTAAGGTCTTGAAGTTTTTCGTGCTCTCACAGAGTTTTCCGAATTTTGAGAATCAGTGTAGGTACGTTCTATTTTCCATTTAAAAAATATTCTGAACTTTTCCAGTATCCACTTGAAAACCAATGCACCTGCATTTCATCTATTTTTTTCTTTTTTCCATTTTCCATAGTTCCATTCGAAAACCCTTTTTGAAACAAAAAAATCCAAGCAAAAAAAAAAAAATCAAAATCAAATCAAATCAAAAATTTCACAAATATCTGTTTGGCCATTTCGGAGTCTATAAGATACATACAAACAAATCCTTTGCGTCAACGTACTCGTCGGTCTCTTGAAAACATTGCTGCTGTAAACGAGAGTGTTGTCGAGAACCCAAAAACATCAATTTGACAGTGAATGTGAACGGCATTCGTTACAGGAATGTGATAACGGACTTCTTGTGGCCTCAACTGGACGGCATGAATCTGGACAACATGTGATTTTAGCAGGACGGCCGGCGCATCTTCCCATACTGTGCATGAAACAATCGACTTATTGCAGCAACGATTTTCAGAACACATTATTTCACGTAATTCTGATGTGAACTGGTCACCAAGATCGTGCGATTTTTTTCTTTGGGGTTTTGTGAAATCTCGGCTTTATGCGAATAAACCTGAAACAATTCCTGGAGCTCAAATTGGAAATCAAACGTGTTGTCGGTGAGATACAGCCACATCTCTGTGCAAAAGTCATGGAATACTTCATGAAAAGAGTAATGGCCTGTCATAGGAGCCGGGGGAGGGGGGGGGGGTCATTTGCCGGATATTTTATTCCATACTTAATCAGAACACGTCTTCTTTACAATACAATAAAAATATCACACCTATGTCATAAAATACTTATTTTTATTTGAAAATTAAATAGTGCACTCTTATTGGGACACCCTATATACATAGATGCATGCTATCGGTATCTCCTTCGTTGGATTAGAAACTTTATTTCGAATCGTTCAATACAAGTTGTATTGGATTCAAGTCTTAGACCCTCTGATGTTCAGTAGGGCTCTGTTTTGTCTACGACCCTTTTTGTCAATTTATAAAAAAAACGCGTTGGTAGATTTTCTTGCTTCGAAAAGCTCATGCTGTCTTGAGTCCTGTCCATGAGTTGCACTTGCATCAATGAGACCGAACATCTCGAGATTCTCGGTATGTGCATCACTGACCATGTCTTGTATAATGACTATGGGTGCTTTCATAAATGCATGGTTGCGAAAGTCTGACGCATGCATGTTGTTCATAAATGCAAATGATAGAAGTCAGATGTTCATAAAAGCAAAACGCAAATATTTGCAGCGCAAATGTGCAACTACAAAAAATCACATGCACACTGAATTTTTTTCTGAATAAAAGAGACAGGTATATAGTAAAAACGATTTCCTTTCCTTTATTGTTCCAACTTTCAAATTCTTTTCCTTGTAAATTCAAAGTTCAATCAATTGAAAATAGTAACAAACGGTCTTTTGACATATGACGCAAATCATAAAAAAGTGTTCATAAATGCAGTGTAAAACACATGCGCAAGTATTTTTGTCTGACGTTAATATGATTGCAAATGATCGCATGTAAGCAAAGCAACCATGCATTTATGAAAGCACCCTATATCTGCGATGCCAAAAAAATGCCTCAAAATATTTGATATCTTAAGGCATATTTCTTCCCGTCTGATCTGGCTACTATCTATAAAACTTAATTCCGTCCAAATCTTGAGTACAACAGCTTGAGTAGCCTCTAAGATGAATGAATTAAGTTAGCTTATAAGTTAGGTCCTCAAACTACAGCTCTTCCTCAAACCTAAAATCACCTAATTAATTTAAGAATATGTAGAACTAATACAAATGGAAGATCTTTCTCCTCAATATGAGTGTTACATTACATTACATTTCACAGTACTTCGCACATAAATGTAACGAACTACAGACACATAGCAGCACTGGTGACTGAGACCATCGGCTGGGACAGAACAATACATTAATACAACAGAGAGAGACAGATAGACACATAGAAAGAAAGCACACATAACAGAAACCTACGTGGCTCAGAGGAGGAGACTTAGATTTGTATTGTCTCATGTTATCGCACAGGTGGCCTCAGATAAGCTGGCGATTTTTGTAGAAAAAGAATGCTGCTGAAGCTGGGGTTTGAACCCGTAGCGTTCGGCTTAGCAATCCACTACTCTATCCTCTGAACCATGGCCACCTCAATATGAGTGTTTTAACCTTTGGTTGACCATAACTGCCTAGAATATGGTCCGGTGTTACATCTGCTTCGTTGCAGAATCCGAATGTTGGACTTTCGACTATGTTTGAGGATGCTAAGGTGCCTTTTTAAATTAGGTAGAATGACCCGAGAGAGAACCAGCTATTATCCTGAGCTTATTCCTGCTTATATTGATGCAAGTCGATAAGCTTGTTTTTGTAGTCACCCAGAACTCAGAAGTGTCTTTGCCTGTCTCAGTCCGGGCAGTTGCGTCCAGTTCCTTTTTATTTCTTAATTGTGTTTTATAATTTTTCACAAAATTATTGTTTGTGATCAAACCATCTCTCGGAATGTCATGGAAGTTACCTACTGTGAATTTGGACAGAAGGTCTCTATTTCTTTTGCTTATGCATTTTCCTGGTCCAGTTCCTTCCTTGCCAAATCTTAGAATGCCTCCCTTGGCAGTGTTTTCAATAATAAAATTGAGTGGAGTCAAATGTAGATGTTCCTTCATTACTGCTGCAGGGCAAGTTCTCATAGCTCCTGTGATGCAAATGCACGCGAGCCTTTGTACTTTTTCTAGTGATTTCCTAGCTGTATTAAGTTCGATTCTTTTGTACCAGGCAATAGCACCATATGCCTCTTAGATGGTATACAAAGAAAGAATCCTAAGAATGATTGGTGGCAGAGACATCACTGATTTTTAACTTCTTTGGGACACGCGTTGTTACGTTTCTTGTCCTTCTCAGTTAACCTTCGAACCCAACTTCGGACGTATGCGAATGTTAAACTCTCTGTCTTCCCCAGTCATTGTTATGTTTCAAAAAGTCAAAACCAATGTGCACCGACACCTCATTCTAAACCCTTTCTCCTTTTCCGACTGCCCCTGAGGTCCTGAGGATAAAAGAAATGCAAGAGTAGACTGTTTTTCTAATTTAAGGTTTCCTGATTCGCATCAATCACATTAACGTTGTTACTCAAGAAGTTCTTTTGAAATCCATTGCGAAATGAGAGTCGCAAATTAAATTCTTTCTTACAATTTCATCCGAAAACAGAGTAACGTTGCCTTCTCGTGAGTCACAAAAATATTACAATTTCACGACAGTTTCTCGCAAATTATTTTCTTCAGTTTCCTTCTCCGAATTTTGACAAAAAATTATCAATTATTAAAAATTATTATTAAAGCCCCGAAGTAGGTATCAACTCTTAAATAAACTGTGTCAAAATGTTACATCAGTTTGTTACTCAGATCCATTGCAACCGATTCATCACCAAAGTATTCCATCCCGTCAAAAAGAATCACTTTCAATTAAAACAGACAAAACAACTTTCGAAAAAATAACTTCAATCAGCAGTTACGGCCGTCGATTCTCTCTGCTCAAAGTACCTACTTAATTCCATAAACCCATGTTTTGTGTTCATAATCGCCATTATGAATAATTCAGTAGACGCTACAAGAAACTAGTTCAAATCATTAATTTAATGAAGAACAACATAAAACCTAATCAATCTCCCATTGTATGCAATAATCAAATAAGCGCATACACAAAATTGCCTTCAATTTAGACAGCAGCCAGCGTCTATTGCTGCATCATTTGTGTTTGCAGTCAATTTGAACAGAGCATTGTCCCAAATGACCTGCTGCAGCAGAATCAACCAAATCACACTCGAAATTCCATGGAGAATGAAGAACCCACATCCCTGATCCGACATTAGCAATAATTACTGGCATTTCAAATATCAGGTCCGTTAAGTTTACACCTCATCGGTGACGCTAGCAGTGCGTGTCGCTGTCGGTGTCATTGTCATTTTGTCCCAAACAATCCCATCAAGCCCCCCTTTGAAATATTTACAGCCCAGATGGCAACGAATAATAATTCTAAAAATACACCATATGACACCAAAATAAATTGCTATTCACCTCTTTTTTGAGTTCCTTTTGCTCCTGTCGGTGAATGCAAAATCCGCCGCATGCACTTTTATCCCAATCCATGTCCCTGTCCCGGAATGCATTTTTTCAGCAAAATCGATTAAAACCGTTTGTCCCCCATAAACGGGGATGAACACTACACTTCACAACTTTTTTTTCTCGTGACACTCCATGATGGCAAATCCCTTGGCCCATTTAAAGGGCTGCATCAGCTGTGCCAACAGGGATAGCAGCATTTGTATATTCCAAGCGAACTGACAAACAATGAGAGATTGCACTTTGCGAGAAAATTACTTTCCACCCGCTTCGCTTGTCAGGCTTCTTTTTAGTTGATTCGAGACTTAAATTCCAATTTATCTAAATTTTTTGCTTGTGTCGCGATTACAATCACTTCATCCAGATGCACTGCACATTACAAACAGAAAAAAGAAAGGAAAAAAACATCATGAAACTTTACACACCCACGACAAACCCTACTAATAACGGTTCCTCATTCATTCACTCCGACCGACCGACCGATCCAGAAGCGCCCTACTATCGCCTGCCTATAAAGTTACTCGAACCGACCAACGACACGATGGACGGACGCACAATGATGATGCGGTGGTGATGAAGACCATGAGGCGACTACGACGACGACAAAGCTCAACCCAAGAACCGAACGCGACATTTGATTGATTACACAAAGCGCGTCGCGGTGATTGCACTTCCTCGACTACAACTTCTAAACTATTCTTCTTCAGCTTCTTCGGTTTGTCTGAATGCTTCTGGCCAAAATGGAAAACCCCGATGGGAAATTACCATTTCGCCCGCAAATTGAATTTGGCAGAGGGTATTGTGTGTGGTAGAGGAGAACTGTGGGGGAGGGGAAGGGAACTCCACCGAGACTACAACTTTGCAATTGAATTTTGCTAAAGACAGACAGACTTCTAATGCAACGCAACGCACCACTGTAGAATATTTTTTTTCTAGAGTTATTTTAGTTTTGTCTTCCGCGGAACTGAATATCCAGTCGACCGTCCAAAACAGACTGAATTCCCCACAACGTTTCAATGAAGCTTGACGCCAAGTGAATTTGCTGTTTTGTTGAACCGAACGGAAGATGTTTGGTTTGTCGAGACTGTACTGTAGAGGAGGGGAGAATGTGTTTGCAGAAATCTGTGCGCACAAGCGAGTTCGAGCTTCGAGTGTGATGATGATAAGATGTGGAGCTTTTCATGGTGGAGAAATTCGTTTTAAGTTGTGTGGTGAAAAGCGGCATTCGAAGTTGTTGTGTAGATTAGCAGTTCCAGGAGATGAGTGTTACCACTCTTCAAGTATGATTTCATGACTGAAAAAATTGATTATCGGTCTTGTGCTGCAGCTGAACTGTAGCGCTGCATATTAATGCACTTTGGCTTCTTTCTACAGTTTTAAAGCGCATAGGACCCTTAAAATATCAAATTTCTACCTCACATGTTTTATTTTTTGTGCAAATTGAACTTCTACAGTGGCAACACCTCTCGACTTTAACATTTCTACTAGTCTTTTAACAGAACTCTGTTGAGAGACGATTAAATTGTTTTCAGATTATTTTCGAAGCTCCCAGGTCAATGTCATTTATTTAGAGGGAGTTTTCGACATTGCCTCTGGGTCTTGCAGCCAGAAAATAACATTTTCGGATGATGTTTTGAGGAGGTAATTGCTTTTTCAAGGTGTGTTTGATGTTGCAGGCTCGGGCTCGCACAGGTGATGTAATTTGTGTGGGCTTATGGGATAAGAATGGACTTCCATTTCGTATATTTTTTGGGAGCGTGATGCGTGTCACTTGTTTATATTTGTGTTGCTGGCATTTTGGGGGATGGTTGTCGTTTAATTTGTGGTCATGAGTGTAAATAACTCGAAGCGGATATAATGCACGAAATGTAGATTGTGGAAGTGCAGCTGCAGGGATTTTATAAATTCGAGTGGTTGGTTCGTTTGAAGGGAGATAGGAATTTATGGATTAAACCTAATTAGCTGGAGCATAAATTGCATTTGATGACATAAAATTTAAGTGCTTTAAGTAGAGTTGATTAATATTTTAGCGAATTAAATGCGACATGTGGGCAAAGGGCCAACATTTCAAATAAGAATAATTATGTAATTGAAGGAGGTTTTTTGTTGTATCTAGTTTGGAAAATGATTAACGCCATGAAGTTGTGTAACCTCTTCTTCAAATGTGTCTTTCCTTTGAAATGTCACATGATAAGATTTCTTTTTACATGACCCTTTACTCCTTTTTGTCACTCATCAAGATAAATCAACATCAGCAGCCCAGAATAAGGACACATCCTTTCTCAAAACATACAAATCTAGGGGTAATCGATGTGATGAGAATCATGGAGAACGAAGTTACATATTTAATTTTTCGTTCCAATTTTTCTATTTGAAATTTAGAGACGAAAAAATTGTAAAAAAAAACGTTTTCTTCATCAAGAGTGCAAATGCTACTACTGATTCTAGAAATTCTGAGAATGTATCAATCATATCCCAGGTTATGGGATCATAAAGGTACGGCTGCAATCGAACAAAGCCGCTGGAGCAGATGGGCTAGCTGCCGAGCTGTTTAAGGCAGCAGGCGACGATCTAGATAAGAGCATGCACCAAATCATCTGTAAGATATGGTCGGAAAAATGCATGTCCCATGAATGGAACCTCAGCATTGTTTACCCGATCCTGAAGAAGGGAAAACCTCTTAACTGCGCCAACTACAGAGGAATCAACC
This sequence comes from Sphaerophoria taeniata, assembly GCA_943590905.1. NCBI lineage: Eukaryota > Metazoa > Arthropoda > Insecta > Diptera > Syrphidae > Sphaerophoria > Sphaerophoria taeniata. The sequence continues at coordinate 6,871,272 of OX016540.1, forward strand.
TACTTGTCATCGCCTTCAAGATCCTCTCTGCCGTAATATGTGAACGTCTGAAGCCTTTCGTCAAAAATCTGTGTGGCTTCAGACCAGGAAAGTCAACCATCGACCAAATTTTCACTTTGCGGCAGATCCTGGAAAAAACCTAAGAGTTCCAGATCGATACCCACCACCTTTTGATCGATTTTAACGCCAAGTATGACAACATCTGCAGAGACGAACTGTATAAAGCTGTTTCTAGTTTTAGCATCTCTTCCAAGCTCGTTCGCTTGTGCAAAATGACGATGGAGAACTCACGCTGCGCCATCAATGTTGGCAACGAGCTTACGGAATCTTTCGATGTCAAAAAAGGATTCAGACAAGGCGATGCACTGTCATGCGACAGCGTATGCTGTCTTCGAGGATAGACACCCAACACTGACGGCTCGGACAGAACGTCACAATAGACGCATACAACTTCGAGGTAGTAGAGGAGTTTGTCTACCTAGGCTCCGCTATTTACACGGGCAATAACACAAGCGCCAAGATCAGATGAAGAATATCTCTGTTTCATCGGGCAATTGAGTGGAACCAAGGTAAAACTGTATAACACCATCATCATCCTAGTTTTGCTGTATGGTGCAGAAGCATGGACCTTCACTGCCATAGGCTGTTTCGAGAGGAAAATATTTAGATCTTCTTTGGATTGATTAGGAATACAGAAGAAGATTCAACAATTCAACAGTGAACTTTGCGGGTTGTACAACGACGTGGATCTAGCCAGAAGGGTCAATGTCCAGAGACTCAGATGGCTCGTTCATTTAGAGCGAATGGACACCGCTGCTCCGGCTCGGAAAGCCTTCGACGCTATTCCCGAGGGACGTGAAAGAGTGGAAGACTGCGACTCAGATAGCGCGCACAAGTGGAAGAAGATTTCAATCAACTTGGAGTGCAAAACTGGAGACAGCTAGCTAGGGACCGAACTGGCTGGCGGAAACTGTTGATTGAGGGCCATGTCCACAACCGATTGTAGTGCCACCTTAAGTAAGTAAGTAATGTAATGTAAGTTAATACAATCACTATTTTCCATTTAAAATTAAATATTGATTGAATATCACAAATAATCCAATTTGAAATAAAAAGGAACCTCTTCATTGCTTGCTCTTCATTCATCAACAAAATGGAAGAAGTTTCCATGCAATCGATATCGAGTCCAGCCAATTCAATGATAATATTTTTTCTCTTCTTTCCAAACAACACAAGTCCATTTACTTAATTCTGTTTAAATTCCAATATAACAGTTTTTGATGTTTGTTCTCGACCAGCTGTCGATTTTCATTCTTCTTATTTCATTGTGGTACTTCACCTGCATCCTTTTTCTATCTATGTATAGACTGAAAACTCCAATTTTCAAATATAATCGAGAGAACTCTTTATGAAGAGATGAACAAAAAAATATTGGACGCAGTCAATTTATCAAAAGGCCCCACCTGCATCCATCCTGCAAGCCAAAAATAGTTTCTTCCTTCAAATACGATGATGGTAAACTTTGGAATATTAAAATCAATAATGTATATTCACTCATTCCTCCTCATCCAATTTTCCACCTTTCTGCTATTTGCCATTAAGACCGGGTCCTTCCCACCGATGTTCCGTGCTCTGAGAATGCACTTTAAAAAGTCGTTTTTACCTATTTTGCAGGAAGAAAAATATAGGAAGGAGGAAAAGGACTCTGTGCCCCGATAGATACTGTTGTTGTTTATGGAAATCACTTTCGATGATAATTTATGTCACACAGGATATTGAGCCAGACAAACATCGGCCAATATTCTCTTCTCTCAAACCATCATCGACCCAAAGTGACGGTGAATGGAGGAAGTCCTTTTAGAAAAAATAGCTATAAGCAATCCGATTCTTACCTAACACTGTGGCCAGCCTCCCAAAAATCGACAAAAAAGGAAAACTTTTTACGACACAAAGTCTGAAATGTGACTAGGACTTCATGGCTATCAACCCGAGGACAGATGCTTTTTTTACACTGAAAGAAAAATAAATTCAACGAATTGCGAAATGATACTTGTTCAATGACTTCGAAGCACAAAAGGACTCGTCATTGAATTAGAGGACTGCAATGACTCGAGGCGGTGTAGTCCTTTTGTTAAGTTTCCTTTTAATTTGTTCCTTGTTTTTCTACAAAACTCGAAAATTGCGTCCATCGTGAGTCAAACCTTACAATCTGTCTGTCTTCTTTTTAAAAAGTTTTCTTTCAAAAATCTTCAATTTCTCATAATTTTTTTCAAATATCCTTAAAGGATTCGCACGAACGCCATCACTGCCGCCAAAGCGTATCGTTTGGACATAAATACAACACCGACAACGATGTGCCAAACGATGTCCTTTTTTTAACGAAAATCGATTCTAGATAGACATGTTGTCTGCCTCTGTCTATTTGTCACTTTAAAGGCGAAATATAATCCTTGAAAAGCATTCGCTTCGGCAAAGAAATATTTCAATGTGCTTGGCTTCTGGCCTGCCATTAGAATAAATCTCTTCCAAATGTTGGATATAATTAAGAACTAAATACATCTCCCTGTCTTAGAAAGGACACTGCAACTTCACCAGCTCAACCCGGTGTCCTTTAAACCATGCAACGTGGATAGAAACCGAAAGAATGAAAAAAACACAATCTTGGCCATGGTATCATAGTTATCGTGTCGGTTGGTCGTTTGTGATCGGGATGTCCTTATAAATATTACGGGAAAGGATTTTAGCTTTGTGGCCGAGACTTTGCTCTGCGGAAAAATCGCCCTCAAGCTCGAGCGATGTGGTCATTAAACCCACAAGAGTTTGGATAGCGCCACAGAAGCTGAGATACATTGTAGAGATAGTAAAGAAAACTGTTTACTCGCAACACAGAATAAAAAGAAAGATTTAAGGATAATGAGGAGAGAATTTGCCGGCGACGAACTTCAAGGATGACACAGAACACACAAAAGGACTAAAACGATGACGACAAGCCATGAAAACCACAACGACAAACAGCTCGACAATGTTATTAACAAAAAAAAAAAACAATTCTGTTGCAGGACATTGCACATTCAAGGATCTTTTTGCATTCTCTTCGGTTTGATGCTGCACTACATAATTGGGGTGCGTTGCCTGTTGTTTGAAGAGTCTACAAGCACGATGTAGACGATACGATGCAATGCGATGATTAAATTTAATAAATTATGATCCGAGAGCGCTGAGTTTTCAAGAGTGACTCATTAAAAACTAGGGGAAGCCATTATTTCTGCTTTTTTTGTGTTGACAAGGACCTCCCTCAACTGGGCTATGATACATATTTTACTATTCAGAGCAAGGGCTCTGCTGATAATTAGCAAAGTTTTGCAGCTTTTTTTTAGAGATTTGCGAGACGAAATGATGTCAGTGCTTCCGTTCTGCAAGTGCAATTTTATATGAAGTTGCTTCACAAGGACTAAACTACAGCACATTTTAAATTCTTTTTCATGCAGAGAAAAAAACGCATAAAATTGAAAACAAGTTTTAAAAAATTGGGTCGGCGACTCTTATCCCTTGGATAGTTTTTTAGGTCTGTTATCCTGTTGGGAAGTCGCAAGGTTTAGCTCGGTATGCAGGTACACGAAGATGGCTCGAAAGCATGTAGCAAAATAATAAATTGAATAAGTTTTGTCCTTGGGAAGTCGAAAATTGAATAAATTGCAGTCGCAACTTGGTGGCTGTTGGGTGAAAAAAGTTTTAAGCAAGTTAAAAATAATTCTTCGATTCGAACGCTGCTGTGGGAAGTTGAAACATTTTAAAATTTGGAAGCGATATTTAGAATTTCGAACTTTGAGGCAACCAAGCGGATAATGCTTGAAATGCTCTCAATTGGGAAAAAAGGACTTTTTGCATTTTTGCTTTCGAAAGAAGGATTTCGAATATTTTGTGAATTTTTATTTCAAACATCTTGACATGGTTTCATTTCAAAAATTATTCATCTCACATTTTTCTATTTTAAAGTCCTGGATTTAAAAACAGAAGTGGAGTTCTTAAGCTTTGCAGTTCAGAGAGAAAGGATATTCTATGGAAATGAAATGTAAATTAGCTTCTATGCCTAAAAAACACTTAACCAAATTCTGAAAGGAGCATTCCTCTTAATCTCTTCAAAACCAAAGGATCCATTTATGAGATCTCTTCAGGATGCTTCTTCCCAGTAAGGCGCACCAAACTCAACTAAAAACTTCGAAAGCAAAGTAATTGGTGATTTCATCAACTCCAAGGCAATTCCAAAAGTTAATAAAACAATAAAACAAAAACAATAATGTCTTCATCCACTTTGTCCGTTTCCTTCAATTGATGTCACAGAACATCAAACACGCCTCAACTAATTACGTCAAACATAACAATTCCTTCCATTAGTAGTTTTATTTTCCTCAATGGACATTCCACAATAAGACACCAATCAGAAGTCCGAAAACAAAGGGCCTATAGTGGTCATTCACCGTAACACCACTTTTATCACGTGTGCTGGCAAATCCCTAATGTTGCAAAAACACATACATAAGGAACTCCTTCCCAGAGTCCTTGCTCCTTATGCTTTCATGACAAACCAAATGTTTTTCCGATACGATAACACATATCGTAGATTCAAGAGGAATGTACAAGTATTCCTTTCGTCTCGCAAACAAAACAAAAGTGTTGATAAACTTTTTGCCACAATGAACAATAGAATCGCCAGAACTAGGTCATGTCTCCACTCCTCCGCTTCGTCCTGATATCGATGGTGGTTCTTAACTAGACAATAGGGAATTCTATTTCATCGTGTCGTCGGCGTAGTCATGTGTCGGTTGGGTACATTCATTCCGGCTTCCGAAAGACACACATTTGTGTATGTTACATAAACTTCAGTGAGTCTCTGATATCCTTTAGACCTAAAAGTCTCTTATCCGCCCCGCCTGGCAACATGCAGAACATGTGACTATGACATTATCTTATATCCTCTCACACACAAGTTGTCTTGGAGTGAGAAGCATCTCGAGTTATTGACAGAATGAGTTCATATTATGCACTCGTATTCGAAAGTCCTTTATCTTTCTTCTTTTTGACAACAAAAGAAGGCGAGAGAAACGTCAGTTTCGAAACGACTATAATGAATGATGAAGCAACTAGAGACTCATCCATATCCTGGCAGACAAATTGACGAAAACAAAACACAAATGAGACTGAAGAGAATGAATCCTGGTAACAGTGCAATTACACAATGTCATGTGAGAGGCGATGTCAGGATGGTGATAAACCAGTGAAAACTGAATTCTCGAGAGTGCTTGCATTTTTCTTGCCTTTTATATCGAAAAATCGTGTTCTCGAGAATGATTTCGAGCGAGGATGTGGTGGCAACGATGTCAGGTTGAATCGTTTAGCATTTTTTCGTATTTTTTCTTAACCTGTAGATGAACTCGAGTTCGTGGTTTGAATTGTTTCAAAAGGTGTTGATGGGACTTCTTGTGAATTCATTTTCTGCAAGTGGTACTCAGCGAGATGTGAGAGGTTAAGGGCCTCACGACAGGAGATAGACGAGTGAGTGGTAACAGGTGTTGCATATTCTTTGAAGTTCCATGTAAATAATTTAACCCAGTGACTGTGTTTTCGTTCATCTCCCCGAAGAAAATTTGATAGAAGGACTTTAATATGTTCAAGCTTTCAAAATTCTTGTAAGCAATGCGTTTCGCTTAAAAAGAACGACTTTTTACGGCAGTTACTTTTTCGTTAGTCCCCGTCTTTTGTGCCTTCCTGTCAGGTTGACTGTGGCAATGCTGTCGTTACTTCCTTACTTAAGGTGGCGGTACAGTCAGTTGTGGACTTGGACCTCAACCAACAATCTTCGCCAGCCAGCTCGGTCCCTAGGACCAATCAGATTGCTGGCGAAAGGCTTCAAACGTTCGAATATTACGGCAGAGAAGATCTTGTAGGTGCTGTTAAATAGACTGATTCCTCTGTAGTTGGCGCAGCTTAGAAGATATCCCTTTTTCAGCATCGGACAAACAAATTCATCGGGAATGGATTCTTCTGACCATCCTTCTATATACAGCACCGCTTTGTATGCCTCCAGCTTGGCTGCATGCGCCTGCCAACATTCTTCGTCAAACCAGGGGTTTCGCTTTGGTGACTGTGTGAAACTTAGCACATTAGAGGCGGCATCTCTAACTGCTTTCTGGCAGCGTCACACTGGTCCTCGATACTTGATGTTGGCGGCATAGGGACCTAACGTTCCATGTGCATCAGCATCAATAGTGCAAGGTTCATTTAAATGGCACTATCAATATAGTTCCTTACAAAGCACCGTTAGTATGTTACTAGAGAGAGAGTAGTGGAGTGAAAGCGGTTGCGTACGCCGATGATTTGGTCATTCTAGTTTCAGGAAAATTTCCAAGCGTGATCAGTGAAATCACTAACATGGCTTTGAAGAAAGTAAGCACCTGGGCTGCGAGCTGCGGACTAGGTGTTAATAGCAACAAAACCGAGTTGATGCTTTTCACTACCAAAACCAAGGTACCACCCTTCACTCTACCTCGGTTAAACGGACAAGCACTATCATTGTCTTCCAGTGCTAATTATCTGGGCGTAATACTAGACACCAAATTAAACTGGAAGCTTAACATCGAAGAGCGGGTAAGAAAGTCGTGTATCGCCTTCTACGCCTGCAATAAAACATTCGGCAAAAAGTAGGGCCTCCAGTCAAAAATGATAAAATGGACATACACAGCGGTTGTAAGACCGATACTGGTCTATGGTTCCATTGTGTGGTGGCCCACTCTCAGCAAAGCCTACATATAGTAAACAAGCTTACAAAGGTGCAGAGAAATGCTTGCGTAGGGATATCAGGGGCAATCAGGTCCTGTCCAACGGATGCACTCAACGTCATCCTGGACCTTCTTCCGATTGACCTCTTTATTAAATATCAGGTGTCCTGCAGTATCTTGAGAGTCAAAGAAATAGGCTGCTGGAAACCTAGATCTTACGGGCACTGCAACCAAACAAGCCTGATACCGTCAGACATCCTATCCACAACCACCGATTACTGCATCCCTGCATCCTTACCCTAGACACCTCAAAGAAGTTTAGAGTCTTGCTCCCGTCAAGAACCGACTGGGGATGGTTCGAAGATGGAATGCGGTGTTGGTGCAGGTGTCTTCTGTGAATATTTTGAGATTTCAAAAACCTATAGACTTCCCGATTTTGCCAGCGTATTCCAGGCAGAATTGTTAGCGATAAGGGAAGCTTGTACAGCTCTTAAAAATATTCGACAGAACCAAAATGTAGCTATACTAACAGATAGTCAGGCAGCTATTAAAGCCATTGATTCAGCTTTATCATCCTCTAAACTGGTCCAGCAATGCAAAGAGGCCCTCAAGGAACTATATGTGAGCGTCACTCTAATCTGGATACCTGGCCATAGGGGCTATGAGGGAAATGAGAAGGAGGATGAGCTAGCTAGGCAAGGATCAGCCCTTCACAACTCTTTGGCAGTTAGAGTATATGCTCCTCTTGGAGTTGTGAAGGGCAATATCCTGACCAAATACACATCAGAAGCAAATCATAGGTGGAGCAGTCTAACGAGTTGCGTTATATCCAGGAAAATCTGGCCCGCCTATAACAAACCAAAATCAATCAATTTAATTTCCAAACCAAGGCATGACATAGCCAGAATTGTCGCTACCTGCACAGGGCATTGGCCTGTAGGGGCTGCGGTAACTGTGAGAACCGGGATGAAAAAGAAACAGTCCCACACTTTCTATGCCATTGTCCGGCCCGGGCCAAGAAAAGAGCACTCCACTTGGGTAAAGAATTCTTCAACGGTATTGAGGAACTCGCAGAATTCAAGATCAAGGATTTGATCTCATAACCTCAATAGCACAAAGTAGCTTTAACCCCCCCTCCCCCCCCCCCCCTTATTACTCCCTCACTAAATGGTACTATGAAATAAAAGGCCGTAGGGTAGGAGAATAAAACAACATTTTATATAGGACTGTACGTGCGGAACATACACCATCCATAACCCATTTTCAAATCCATTTAGAATCTCACGAGGTGTGGTATCAAAACGGCGCACTCAGCGCTAATTGTGTCCTGCATGAAGCAGGACAACCATTTCTACCTACCTACCTACCATGTTACTAGACACAAAAAGCTTCCAAGTTGATGTTTGTCCTGTGGTGTTGGCCAATTCTTCACGGTGTCAACCTTATCAGGATCCGTCTTAACCTTTTACCAGGACCACTTTTTATGAAACCCTTTTACTTCAAGACGGTTATCAGTTCTTCAACCTCACCTTGTTGCAGTTTCCGGTAGTTAGGTGCGTTGGCTGCTAAGCAGATCGTCGTGGGTTCGAGTCCTACTCGTGCCCATAGTTTTTATTTCATCTATCATGGACACTGCCTCTTGCGAAGAACTGACAAAACTTCCGAGAGTATCAATCTGTCATGAAAAATTGCATCTCAACTTTGCCGTTCGGAATCCACGTTAAATTGTGCTTCCCCTCAATTCTTCACACGCACCCAGAAAATTGTTGATGAGAGTAAGTCACTTAGGCCTCGGATCTTCAAAACTGTCGTGCCACTCTATTTGTTTTTGTTTAACCTCACCTTGTTGGCAATTGGGAGGCGTCTTGCAGGTTGACGAATCGGCTTTGCATCCCCAATATTGTTTCGATGTTGTGTTCTGCCGTATTTCCCTCATGATGAATAAAAGCTGTCCTCAAATACTTCTAGCAGACTTTCTACAGTTCTTCGTTGTTGGTGACCCACATTAGATGACTTGAGAATGTTGGTCTTAATGGAATTCAGCTCTTCAGACTTCAAGGTTTGCCTTTTTTCTTCTTCGTTTATTTTTGTTTTTGCTGACACTGATTCGCATCTTCCAACAATCTCACATTTTCTTAGTTTGTCTTCGTACTTGCCAATGGTGACAATTTGGGAGAACTTTACAGATGCTGGTTCTACCATGAAGTAGGTATCGATGACTTCCAGACTTACCCTTCAATTTCGTTGTTGTGAATACTTCTGAAGAAGCAATCAAAGTGGCATCTTATTTGAATACGGTTTTCACAGATGACGAGCTCTCATACGAGTAGATCCCATAGAATAGAATATAGATCATCGGAATCGCGATGTTTCAATATCCCAGGGCTTGGTTACCGAGACCGACCATCAAATATTTGTTTATTATTTCATCAGCAACCCTTAAATCAAAGTACAAAGAACTTTTCACTCTCGGGGTAGATCCCTCTCTTCAAATCTGAAATATTCTAAACATTGCAGCAATAACCACAAACCAAAACAAAAAAAAACTTCTTAGCAAATGTTTTTGTGTACTCAAAGTTATGGTTTTGCGGATTAAGCCGTATTAAAATAATCCCCATTGAGCTCACCTGACCATAATACTCCAGACAGCCATATTCTAATTCTATTCCATATTTAAATGAGGCTAATGAAACTCACTGAATAAATTATAACAGAATGGATTGCATAAGCTTATAAGGCCATTAATCATAAGCACAAATCCACACCCCGGTAGAGAGCGAGAGGACTCTAGAACCACACAAACACACACACACACCTAATTGATATTCCTGCCAAAAGCTGCTGTAGGTAGTAAACCTAAAACACAAATCCTCCTAGATACAAACCAGAATAAAAACAAACCGGAAGGAAGCGTCTAACCGAATGCGGCGACTAAGAACTTTGCACCAAACAGCTATATGTACATAGGTACAGCGGCAGTGGAGATTTGTTTTCTTGATGTGATGTGATTACACACCGAAAAGGTTGATGAAACCAAATTATGTGTTACGTTGTATCGTCTACCTTACGAAAATCATTATTTTCTGCACAACAAAAGAGGGATGCTCTGGTTTTGCAGTCGCGCCCCATTGTCCTTGCCGAACCGCACCATCACCACATAATTAATGAAGTGCGGCTTCTCTAATTTTATGTACGACTACGAAATTGGCTATCAAGCGGGGGCCATTTTGATTATCGCTCCCGGAAGCACGAAAATAATTAATAGCCGCAATGTTTGCTGAGCGATATTATTGTATGTGCAATAGATACGAGCAACGACCCGATGAAAGCCACAGTGAACAGAGACAAAAACACACCCAAATAACAATTTCTAATTTTGGGGTCCTCGCTTGAATGTCACTGAACCTTTTCTGCTCGAATTCGTGTGTCCTGAACTGGACTCTTAACCATTTTGTTAGCAAAGGATATCTGGTTTCAACTGAGTTTGTGGTACAAATTGGTGTGGCAATGCCAGACGATGTGTTGTAATTTTGTTGAATGGCCAGAAAGGGTTTTTTATTACACACACAGAAAATCTTACACAACCCCTTCGGGTGAACTTTTGCGTCGTCCTGGGAGTGCAATAAAAGTTCATTTTGATTGAAAAGAAAGCGTTGTAAAGTTTTATTGCGCTCAACATTCAAGGAATTGCTTTATTTTTTATTGCTCTCTTTTTTCCTTTGCTTTCCTCGAGGATCCCCAAGATGGAGATAATTTGATTAAGGAACAGGGATTGGGCGGTTTTAGTTGACAGACGAATGACTGTCAACGATACGAGTTTATAAATCATTTCGAGTTTTTGTGGTTTCAAAACACTGAAGACATCAAGCTGAATGAAGTTGTTATTGCTGAAAGTTTTTTGGGGCAGGTGTATAGTGTCTCTGATGAATGAGGAGCAACTTAAGAGGGATCATAAAAAGAGGAAAACTTAAGTGACAGGCTGATGACAAGTTAGGGGATTTTTGGGGCTTTTAGAGAGTTTAACAAAAGGTGAGGCTATAAATCAAGCGAGGGTTATTAAATGTGAGGCATGCTGTTTGACAGCGAAAATATGAAAAAGATGTTATAATCCCTGTGGGTTGTTTTAATAGTTTTTTTGTGGGCCTGAAGTGTACTCAAATAATTTACTCGTGTTTGATGGCACTCTGTTTGGGCAAGCTGGGAAATGACGGCAGAAAGACACGATGCCTACTTTTTTCACAGGGATCATTTATGTTTGCTGAATTTGAGAAGGCTTCCGGACTCAGTCCTATGCCGCTATCATCGAGTATCGAGGACCAGTGGCAACACTGCCAAAAAGCAGTTAGAGATGTCATCTCTAATGATCTGTGTTTCATACAGCCACCAAAGCGAAACTCCTGGTTTGACGGAGAATGTAGGCAGGCACATATAGCCGAGCAGGAAACATACAAAGCGGCGCTTCGTAGAAGGACAAGAGCTGCTCATGAGCTCTACGAGTAAAGAGAGGAACGCTGGCTTCCAGGAGAGAAAAGATGGAGCACGAGAAGCATGAGGATGAGGATGTTGAGAGAGCCAACAGCAGGAATGAAGTTCGGAGGTTCTACCGGAAGTCAAAATAACTGGCTCAAGGTCATCGAGTAAGAACCGAACGCTGTCGATACTGGGGATTTTTTAAGATCACTTTGTAAACTGTATAGCGGCGACGACGAGCAAAATCCCGCCGTTGGACAGGGGCCTTACATCAGTTACGATGATAGCCAACAAACCCCAGGAAGAAATGAAAACTGCAATATCACGGATGATATCCAACAAAGGCTCTGGAACAGATGGTCTAGTTGCCGAGCTGTTCAAACCAGCAAGCGACGATCTAGACAGGAAAATGCGCCAAATGATCTGTAAGATATCGTCGGAAGAAAATAAACTGCGCCAACTACAGAGGAATAAGTCTACTTAACATCGCTTACAAGATCCTCTCTGCAGTAATATGTGAACGCCTTTCGTCAACAATCTGATTGGTCCTTATCAATGTGGCTTCAGACTAGGAAAGTCAACCATCGACCAAATTTTCACTTTGCGGCAGATTCTGGAAAAACCTATGAACTACTAATCGATACCCACCACCTTTTCATCGATTTTAAGACCGCGTATGACAGCATCTACAGAAACGAACTGTATAAAGCTGTATCTAGTTTTGGCATCCCTGCCAAGCTCGTTCGCTAGTGCAAAATGACGGTGGAGAACTGACGCTGCGCCATCAAGGTTGGCAACTAGCACGGAATCTTTCGATGTCAAAAAAGGATTCAGACAAAGCGATGCACTGTCATGCGATTACCTTAACATCGTCTTGAGAAGATAGTGCAGCACTCCAGCGTCAACACCAAAGGCACTATCTTCCAAAAGTCTGTGCAACTTCTCGCGTACGCCGATGATATTGATATAATGGGACGAACACAGCGTGATGTCAATGGCGCCTTTGAGACAGAAGCGCGAAAAATGAGGGCAAAACGAAGTAACGGGTGATTTTTTAAGAGGTTTAGAACTTAAAAAAAAAAAACACAAAAAATTCGAAAAAATGAATGAAATATTTATTTGAATCGATAGTTTGAAACTTGCAATTTAATGTTTAAAGATAATTTCATGCAAATGTTGACCGCGGCTGCGTCTCAGGTAGCCCATCCGCTGAGTCCAATTTTGGCATACTCTTTCACACATATCGGCCGGTATCTCACGAATGAATGCATGGATGTTGGCTTCCAGTGCGTCAATCGAAGCAGGCTTGTCCCTATAGACATTAGCCTTGACATACCCCCACAAAAAATAGTCTAATGGTGTCAAATCGCACGATCTAGGCGGCCAATTGACCGGCCCGAAACGTGAAATTAACTGTTGACCAAACTCGCCTCGCAATTGCGCCATTGTTTCGCGTGCTGTGTGGCATGTGACACCGTCTTGTTGAAACCACATATCATGCAAGTCAAGAACTTCCATTTCGGGCAAAAAAAAGTTTGTTATCATCGCTGGGTAGCGTTCACCATTGACAGTAACGCTGCGATTCGCATCATCTTTGAAGAAATATGGCCCAATAATGCCGCCAGCCCATAAACCGCACCAAACAGTGGCTTTTTCGGGATGCATTGGTAGCTGTTGCAATGCTTCTGGCTGATCTTCACTCCAAATGCGGCAATTTTGCTTATTTACGTACCCATTCAACCAAAAATGAGCCTCATCGCTGAACACAATTTTTCAATAAAAAAGCGGATCCTCGGCCAAAAATTCGGCGTTGTGGTAGGTCGGCTGGCTTTAGTTCTTGCACCAGCTGTATCTTAAAAGGCTTTACGCCCAAATCCTTCCGCAAAGGCCTAACTGCTGGGAACGGCGCCGAATCGACATTTCGCGGTCTTCTGTCACACTAGCTGATACGGCCGCAATATTTTCTTCACTACGCACAGTACGTAAACGTGTTGGTGGTTTAATGTCCAACAAAGTAAATTTGGTGCGAAATTTGGTCACAATCTTCCGAATAGACTGCTCAGAAGGTCGAGAATGCCGATCATAAAATGGAAGCAGCGCGCGATGAACATTTCGAACCGAGCACGAATTTTGATAGTAAAATTCAATAATTTGCAAGCGTTGTTCATTTGTAAGACGATCCATGGTTAAATTGCAAACCAAACTGAAGCTGTTTGACAGTGACACAAGGTACTAAACACACGTCAGCTGTCAAAACCAGTGTTGCCAAAACCAAACCAGCTAAAAAAATCACCCGTTATATGTTAAACTCCGACGTCTCGGACAGAACGTCACAATAGACGCATACAACTTCAAGGTAGTAGAGGAGTTTGTCTACCTGGGTTCCGGTATTATCACGGGCAATTACACCAGCTGCGCCGGGAACAGAAGAAGAATAACTCTTGCTAATCGCTGTTTCTTTGGGCAAAGAAAGAAATTGAGTGGAAAAGCCCTCTCTAGAGTTATCGCAGGTTCATGATGGTGAGCATGATTCTCTCAAACTCAGATACACACTATTGTGCGATCAGAAGAAAACTTCTTGCCCTGATCTTGGCAACAAAACACTTCCACAAGGATCTCTAGACACAGAAGTTTTTACAACATTGGTATTTCTTGTTCTTTTGTTGATTAACATATTCTTGCTGTCGTTCATAAAGATAGGAGAAATCGCTAGGGCAGTAGCTTTGTAATATGTGGGGTCATTGATCATTCTTTCAGATCCAGATCCAGACCCTGATCCTGAGCAGCATCTCGTTAACTTGGTAACAATATTCAACTCGGTCATGCCTCATTGACAGTTTCTGCAAGAAATGACTATTAATTTCAACATCAAAGTTGTGAAGAATATTCAGATTTAGTGGAAAGTCCTTTAGGTTCAAGAAATGTAAAAACTTATTTTCAGAACTTAGGCGAACAGAGATTTTATTAAGAATGAATTGAATAACAGAAAAAATATTCATAATTTTCTGTTTGATATTAAAAACATAAAAAACGATTTACGAAGCGAGAGTGTTAGCAAAGTAATTATGTACATTAAATAAATATTTTTAACACTCCCACTTTTATTAATGTCACATAATAATATCGAATCTAAAAATTGTTCACATCTTCTAATCCAATGAGTTTTTTCCAACTTGTTTTCGTCTTCGCTTTTGTTTGTTTCTTCTGTTGAAGTTCTAATAAGTGATTTTCTAGATTGGCTGATTGAAGATTTTCGAGATTTTCCAGTTGCTTCGCTTTCTTCCTTGTCTTTCTGGAGGACAATTTTTCTTTCGTGGCTGGCAGAGACTTTCTCCATTGATTGAGTGACTTTTGATCTTCATCGTCTGTGTTATCTACTTCACTCTCATCGTTGTTGATTGAGATGATGGCAGCTGACCTTCGCTTAGATGGGGATTTAGTGAGTTTCTGGGCAGCTTCTTGCTCCTGTTTGATTCTGATTGGAGGAATTATGATTTGTTCCAAAACAATCGGCTTGGAGCCGTCGACTTTCTCTTCCTTTAAACCGCTGTCTGAATTGGAATCCATATCTTGAACAGTTTTGTTGAACTTATTATTATCAGAATCATTTTTGGAATTGTTTGACTTTCTAGTAGACCTTCTGGGCAGCTTCTTTTTCTCTATCTTACTGTCTTCTTTCAATGATTTGTCTAGAGTTTTGGTGTTCATCGATACTTTGCCGTTATCATCTTTATCGTCTACCAAGGAAGAATCCACCAACAAACAAATATCAGTTTCATTTTTGTTTGGTGATGTAGGATTTGCTGATATTTGAACTTCCTCGTCCCCCGATGATTCCGGTGCATGCTGAATTCGTTTGAATTTCTTTGGAGTTTGGGGTTTTGCGAGCACATCTTCTTTGGGAGACTTCTTAGGCGATTGAATTGTTTCCGTGTTCTCAATCTTACTCTGGTCTTTCAACGACTTGTCCTTAGCGTTGGGTTCAGATTTCAACTCAACCTCGTCATCCGATGATTCCGATGCTTGATAAATTCGATTGTATTTCTTCAGGTTTTCAAGTTCGTCCAATACTTCTTCTTCGGAACTTAAAAGCTCTTCAACCGGCTCGGTATCGGAAACAATAAAGTCCTCATCGTCTTCGTCCGGCTCTTCATCGCCGTCGACATCAATATCTTCGTCCGGGCTATCTTGGCTGCCAATTGATTCACCATATTCTGGTAGAGCATTCTCATCCTCCGAATATGAACTCTCTTCGCCTGGGGGAACTTCCATTGCTTCATCGTGTATGTACATGCTTTTTTCTCGATTTTCATCTTCAGCTGAACCAATCACATCTTTCTGCTGGATTTCGATTAATTTGCTTTTCTTTTCCGGAGACGGTATCTCCATAGACATGAAATCATTTTCGACTATAAACTTCATTTGAAACATTTTTCCACGACTTTCTCCCACTGCAACAATAGTGTTTTCCAAATAAAACTGACATGAAGTCTTATCTGATTTTAGCGTAAGCCCTTTGTCAAGTGCAGTTCCTTGTGAAAAAAGATTTAAACGAAGACTTGGAACAAATAAAACATTTTTTAACACACATGGTGACCATTTGCCTTCAGCATAAGCCAAAATGTCTACATCTCCTTTGCCTTGTGCATATACAATGTGACCATCACCTATTCGAACTGGTATTGGGCTTTGAAGTTCATTGTAATTTTGGAACCATCTCTTGTGAATTGCCATATGATCACTGGCACCAGAGTCCAAAAACCAATTTCTATGTCCATTCACACCAGCCGTAAGGACTTCACCAACGAATGCTAAACGTCTTGATCGATCAACGACATTATTGCTTTTTGAATTTCTTAATGGACAATCTTTCTTGAAATGTCCTGGTTTATGGCACAAAAAACATTTGTACATAGCCTTTTTGTCTTTATCAAAACCACTTCTGGAAATAACATTATTCTTCCATTTTTTTGCAACAAAAACCCCAACTTCTTCCTTTTCATTATTTTCTTGGTTAATCAATCTTGATTCTTCCATCATAAGCCTTGCTGTCAAGTTTGATAAAGTCCTCCGCTCATCACTAGTTGACTCCCAAGCACTAAAGAAGTGATTGTACCGTTCCGGAAGGGTCATCATGATTTTTGTAACAATCATTGACTCTGATACCACTTCCCCAGCTTCTTTTAGTCTTTGAGCCAATTCTTCGATTTTGGATATATGACTTGCCAAATTCTTTGACGAATCAAGAGATAAGCTGTAAAATTTTTGTTGTAAAAGGTGCAAGCTTGTGGATGACTTCAGCTCATAAATTGCATGTAACTTGTCCCACATCTCTTTGGCTGATGTGCAATACATTATATGAGCCATAGGTTGCTGACCAACTGTAGTAGCAATACATTTTTGGCCCTGACTGTCCAACTTCTTCCAAGCAGCAAGTTCAGTCTTGTGCCTTGCATTAGACTGTTCACTAGTCTCAGCTCCTTGTGCATGTAAAACAGATATCTTATTTTCTCCGGTTACAACATCGAAAATATCTAAGGCGTTGAGAGTCACTCTCATCTGGAATTTCCAGACTGCCCATTATTCACCTCCTTGAAGTTTGTTGATTCGAGTTGATTCTCCGTCCATATCTGACTCGCGAAAAGTTTTCTTTAGTACGTATGCGACCCGCACTTCCTTTTCAAGCGATCAATTTAAATTAAAAATTTTTTTATATAAGTTTTATTTTCTTGTTCCTCCTAATAGTGGACTGGGCCCATAACCAGTGAAGAATATTCAGATTTAGTGGAAAGTCCTTTAGGTTCAAGAAATGTAAAAACTTATTTTCAGAACTTAGGCGAACAGAGATTTTATTAAGAATGAATTGAATAACAGAAAAAATATTCATAATTTTCTGTTTGATATTAAAAACATAAAAAACGATTTACGAAGCGAGAGTGTTAGCAAAGTAATTATGTACATTAAATAAATATTTTTAACACCCGAGCAGTATAGGTACCTAGTTGAAGATCGCAGAAAAGTTGTTAACGCTCAGACTAGAAGGTAAACATTTGTGGAAAGTGTTCTTATAACAAGAAAAATTGCGGTCAATTAGATTTTATACGTCTACGTCAAGAAACAGTTAACTTTAGTAATGAGCCTAGGTTTGGCTGAAATTCTGCCATACTTCTTCAGAAACTAAATTGCTGCAGAAAACCTCAGAAACCATTAGGAAGATAACTCATGGCAGTCATTATAGTAAAAAAAGGACTTTCACAGAAATTTTTACATTTAACCCAATGACAATTAGATTTGTTTCGAGGGAAAACAAAACTTTTTCGAATTGAATAGACGAAACCCAAGTTGATCGATAATTCTAAACAGCTCCCGCCCAGCATTATCAAGATTTGTTGTAACGATAGGTGCCCAAAAACCTTTTCATCGACACAAAGCAAAATAAAGGCTGGTAGAAGAATAAAATGATTTATTATCACTGCCAAAGGACCGAATGTTATGGGGTTGAGGATTACGATAAAAAAGGGAATTAACACAATTTTTCAAAACCTAGCAAAACTTTGCAACCCTCTCCCTCTCTGGATTATTAGATTAATCCATGATGTGAATCAAAAACATATGCTTGGAGGATAATAGAAATCAATAAAAGCATCTTCTCTCACATTGCCTAATATTGCATTTAAAAGCCAATAAGGCATCAACATTCTCCTATAAAAACAAAAACCAAGCCCCCTTAAACCCTCCATAAATTTGACAATAAAGCAGTTTCATATCGTTCCACACACATCGACACAGTTAAAAATTTAATGATTTCAAGCAGTTGGCGGTCTTTACAGAAGTTATTCAAGGACTCCCAATACCTCCCACCAAAATCATCGTTTCACATACAAACAGAGGCATGAAATATAAACCCACTTACCGTTAATGTTATATGGCGCTGCTGATGTTAAGAAAATTTACTGCATTCCTATGCTGCTATTCGTCTTCCCTTCGTCTTTGGTTGCCGTTGCTGTTTGCCGATGACGATGTTCGCTACTGTTTGTGATCCTTGCTGTATCCTTGAATTCCAAGCGAAATGAAGAAAAAAAAATAAAACTCCTCGCTCAATGTTTGTTTATGACCGAAATTGCCGCAATACAGACGAGCGATGGATGACGGAAACGGCTCACGACCAAACGATGACTATAAACATACAACAAAAACCATCAAACTCAAGTTCGAGTATAGTCAAAATATAAATATCCTTCTCCAAGCAGAAAACGATGATGCTGATGATGGCAGGTGGCGCTGACTATTGGCGCGCGGGTGGCGGCGAACGGGCGTACACAAGATGATGAAAAAAAACACGAATATAGCGTTCCTGAGTTGATTTTCACACACACACTTATTAAAGCGAGACACTGATGGGAAATATCCAAAGCAAAGGAAAGTCCTTAAGGACAAATTATTTTGTTGAATATTTAAAAAGTTCTCCGCGGAGTTTTCAATTAAAAATGAGATTTTTCTACTTTGTTTTCATGAGCAAGCCGACATTTTGAAAGTAGAAAACTGGCATAACAGGAGAAATCCCACAAACACACCTTGACTCCACCTGTCTGTGAGTGTTGTAAATGTGAATGTCAAGGATGCTGATATGTGCTCAACTTTTTTCTTTTCACAAGAACTTACACGAAAACTATGAATTTTTTAGCAGAAACAAACAATTTGCTTAAAGAAATTATTTTATTAGAAAAAAAAAACGGCAAAATAGAAAATGATGCGCGATGGAAAATGAGAAAAAACAGTTACACACAGGACGTTCCTATTTTACAACGACGACGACGACGTGTTGTTGTGCTTTCGAAGTGCCTTAAGACTGATGGCATCCCTTGGATCAACATTACGTAGACACACGGAATTTCTTGTGTAACTTTTTTTGTTGCCGTTAGGTTGCCATTGTGTGGGTGGTGGTTGTAAGTGTGTGTATTTCAGTGAGATGAAAAGCTACACGGTTGCTATTGCCTACGGTTGCCTTTGCTGCTGTTGTTCCCGCCGCTCCCGTTCCTGCTGTCACCCTTGACATTCTTTTTCGCCTTGACGCGAGGGGTGATTATCCTCTATGAGATGTGTATAGTGGACCTGCGCACTAGTGTCGTGGTAACCCTGCCGTCACGAAGCCAGTGGCGTAGGAAATTACATTTTGAATATGCGCTTAGTGTTGTTTGTTGTTGTAGCGAGACCAACTATGCAAAAATGTCCTGTGATTTTGATAAGGACTATGATGACGCCGACGATAGTTACCGTAATAAATTGTGTGTTCTGACTTTTTTCTCCTTTTTATTGCTGATGCAGAACCACGTAAACTCTAAAGCCTTGGATTTTTTCTAAATGACTTTTTTTATCGTCTTGCGAAGGAGTAAGGATTCAAATTAGAAAAAAAAGAGGAAATACTGGAAAAACGATTTTGAAATTAAATTTTATGCTGAGGTTGAAAGTCGTCTATGATGGGATTTGTCTTTTTTGCGGGCTTGGGGGAAGCAGCCGCCTAGAGAGGGCAGATCGAGAGCAATGATTTTTTTTCTGCTAGTCATAATTTGAAGGATAATGAAATACCGTTATTACTTGAGAAATTATACATTTTTATTTTTAAGTTGAGTTGCATCTTTATTATTGCTCGGGGTAGAGGGGATAAGTTTTTTGGGTTCAGTGAAAAAAAAATACGGGGTCTGGAGAAGGATGACAGATGGCAGTTCTTACTCTTTTTTGGTGGCAAGGCAAAACTTTGTCAATTTTTAGTTAAATTCTAATTTCACTGAACAACTTTTTTCAGTGTTGGGTGACTAATACCCCAATAACCGGTATACCGAGCCCAAACTCCACCATATGTTCGTTTGCATACCAAAAGGTGGCACAGCCATCAGCAAACTGTCGATTCTTTTGTGTCCCAGTTCTTGCGCCTCGCCATAACTCGTCATCGATGCTTCTGAATAATTGAATTTAATCTCCACCATCCCTCCACACAAACACACACTGGCATAAACCTTCAGGCCTATAATATACGCAAAACATAAAAGCTGCGTTCGATACGATAACACTGTTGACATGGTGACGAGAATGGCTCAACATCACCAACCATCTATTGCAGTGGCGTAGATAGGGGGGGGGGATTAGGGGGATATATCCCCCCCATTGGGATTCATAATTGTTCAACATAACTAAGTCATGCCAAATAAGTTAAAGAAACGCACTCTGAATGTTAGTACCTACTTCCTACGTGAATCAAGTCTTATTAGTACTCACAGGATTCCTAGAGGCATTGTAAATTGTACATTCTATACCTACAGTCTACGGGGAAAACACAAAGTCAACTTCATCTGAAAGAAATTATTACTTCGGCTAATCACCTAATATAGTTGCCCGTAGCTTAGTTGGTAAGTGCATTGACTGCTAAGCAGAACGTCGTTGGTTCGAGTACTCAGGCCAAGTTTTTCTTCATCTTTCACGGGCACTGCATCTTGCGAAGACCTGACAAATATTCCAAGAGTATCAATCTGTCATGAAAAAGTGCTCCTCAACTCTGCCGTTCGGAATCGGCATTAAATTGTAGGTTCTCTCAATTCTTCACACGCACTCAGAGAATTGTTGATGAGAGTAAGCCACTTAGGCATTGGCTCTTCAAGAGCTGTCGCGCCACTCTATTTATTTAATCACCTAATATTTTGAATTTCTTTCTTGTATCGATCTTTAAAAAGTTTATTTTTAACGTCTCTCACCAATTGATAATAATAGATAAACGTGCAAGAAAAAGAGCTTAACTCCAGCTTTCCACAAAAGCCCACACCGACACAAAAATTGAAAGTTATTTAAATTTCTTCTCACCGTGTGTCACATTGTTAATTTGGTGTAAGAAATCGCCCCAAACACGCAACACACACATCCATACGAACACAAATGTTCGCACAACTGTGGTGAAGTTAACGCGAATCCTAACGATAACGATAACTCACACTAATTCATTTTAACCAGAAAGCAAAATGCGCTATTACCCATTACATAAAGCATGCCTTACACAAGCGGCAGATTGACAATCATTCATCGTAATTTTGCGAGTTATTTGTACGAATTATTTGAAGTGGCTTTTTTTAAAATTAATTTTTTATATATATAATATTACGAAAATTTCCTAAAATTAAAGTATTCAAGAATATGTAAATTAACATTTTATTCGTGAATTTCGATTTTAAATATTGATCCGATTTCGAGGTATAGAATTTTGAAAAAAAGTTTATAAATGTTTTAAAAAAATACAAAAAAAATTTTAAAATTTGTTTGAAAATAAAATATTATTTGGGCAATTTAAACGTACTTTCAGAAAAAGAGG
This sequence comes from Sphaerophoria taeniata, assembly GCA_943590905.1. Classification (NCBI taxonomy): domain Eukaryota; kingdom Metazoa; phylum Arthropoda; class Insecta; order Diptera; family Syrphidae; genus Sphaerophoria; species Sphaerophoria taeniata. Next base: position 6,892,872 of record OX016540.1, read on the forward strand.
AGCTGATCAGGGTTTTGTTTTTCGAAAAAATCTAATAAGAAAAAAAACGATTTTATGAGAGGTTTTGGAGGAAGTTTAAGAAAAATCGTTTTTGAGAAAATTGAAACTTTTAGTTTTTGGCCAAAACAAATTGTATGGTGCCTTCCCTAAATTCTGATCTTAAAAAAAATAAATAAAAAAAAGCACCAACGCGAATTTGCTCAAACCTTTAATTTTCAAGTTTTAAGTCAATCGGACCAGTGGTTAAGGCTGCAGGTGCGTTTACAGAAAGACAGACAAACACTCAAAACTTTTCATATATTCTATACTAGCACTCTAGCAGTTGCCCGCGAATTCGTCCGTCTCTCCCTCGTGCTCCGGCCAGAGGTGCGTCTTGACTTGTGCATCATGCGCGGGAATTCGGTTGCGAAGTTATTTTAAAATTGTATATTAGTCGACTCTCCCTAAGTCAAAATTCTTCTTAACTCGAAGCCTTCAAATATGTATTTTTTCCCCGTTTTAGTAAGACTTTTCACTGAAGCTCTGCTCTTATTATTCGCACCGTAACTCTGTATAGCTTAAAGCCTTCCTCGATAAATGGATTATTCAACACAAAAAGAATTTTTCAATTTGATTTAGCAGTTCCTGAGATTAGCGCATTCACACAAACAAAAAAATTAATGCTTTCTTGCCGTTTTTTCACAGTTTCCACTGATTCTTCGCTCCTATTGGTCGTAGCTTAATGCTATGTAGTTTTAAACCTTCCTCAATTAATGGACTATCCAACTCAATTACAATTCGAACCAGTAGTTTCTGAGATAAGCGTGTTCAAACAAACAAACAAACAAACTCTTCAGCTTTATATATTAGTATAGATGTCGGAAGTAAAAATGAGCGAACTAGATCTATCCCCCCCCATAGCGAAAAGCTATCTACGCCACTGATCTATTGTCATTTAAAGTAAACAGTCATGATTTCTCATTCAACCCCCCAGTTCGGTGCTCCATCATTTAAACCCGACCAACCCAACCGAGTGAACCCCAAAGCCAAAGTGCCTCAAGTCATTTCGAGATACAAGAAACTTGTACTCTATTTCTATTGTTAAAGGATATGTTCCAGAGAGCTTCGTTGGTAGATTCTAACATCATCACGTGGAGCGAATAAGCACTAACTTAGAGCAGATGAGAAAAACGGGTATGGAATATATTAAAAGTCTCACACCAGATTTTCATTCTCACCCTCCCAGTCAGCGCCAGCATAAAAGTTCATTCTAGGTTCAGCTTCATTAAAACTCTCAACTCACTGGACTGGAAGTAGAAACATGATGTTACTTTGGATTGGTTTTTTTTTGTTTGCCTTTAAGATTTTTTGAAACTTTTTTAATTTCTGATTTTCCTTGCACTTATTTGAAAGGGGAAGGATCAATCTTGGCAATGTCCTGGCGTTCGTCCTGGAAAAAGTGCAAACTTCTCGGACGAAACATGAGCAATATTGCTGGATCAACTTTTTTGGCCGTCAAATTCTTGGCACTGAAAAATAGGTCAATGCACGGGAGAACCCGCATGAATTCAATCGACTTAAATGCCTCCGACTTTCAATTAAATTCAGTTCCAATTTTTATCCTTGCTGCCATAGCCCCCAATAGATTCCAAAACAATGAACGTTTAACAATAGAAAATAAATTTAATTGGACGTAAATAAAAATCCGACGAAGAACTATAAGAAAAGTTTTGTTTTTCTTTCTTTTTGTGAAAAGCGGCGGCACTCTCGAACAATCAGAGATATGTGTTTAATTAAACAATCAACTGGCACTGGTTCTGCCACCAAGCAGCACTGGTGGGCACTGGTGGAAACGGAAGAGAAAATTCCTTGGATCCTTCAAGGATGACTTTGATATTTCATAATAAATACAAAAGAGCATTCAAGTGGAAATAATATCCACCGTAGCCGTATCGTTGTCTTGGAGATGATGAAAAATTCAGCTGTTGTCGTTTTTTTTGTTTTGGTATGGGGGTGTATGTGGATGTTGTTTGAACAGGAAGAATATAATGAGGATGATGATGATTAAATCGGAAGAGGAACTGTTTGCCTTGGTTGGAATAACATAGCAGATTTAAGAGATAAGGAAAATTCCTTAGGAACAATGAGAATAACAAAATGTCTGTTTATCTTTCATCTGATTTAAAGGAATTTCCAATTTTTTTCACGTCAGTTTTTCGGGCTGAAGCATTGCGAGATTTTAAATTTTGGATGTGGAAAACATAGACCAGAATTCTTCTTGAAATTAAGGACGTTTTAGAATTGTAAATTTGAACGAATTTCAAATACCTACTCACTTAGGTACTTAAGGTGGCGCTACAGTCCGTTGTGGACAGTCTCCGCCAGCGAGTTCAGACTCTAGCTAGCTGTCTCCAGTTTTGCACTCCAAGTTGATTGAGGTCCTCTCCTTCTACGTCCCTCGGGAATAGTGTCGAAGGCTTCTCGGGCCGAAGCATTGGTGTCAATCCGCTCTAAATGATAGAGCCATCTGAGTCTCTGGGCCTTTACCCTTCTGGCAAGGTCCACATCCTTGTACAAACCGTAAAGTTACAATTGTCCATTCTCCTTCAATGCACACGGAGCCAAAACTAGCTTGAAGTTGTATGCGTCTATTTTGACGTTTTGTCCGAGACGCCAGTGTAGTTGTGGCGTTCATCGAAGGCAGATTATATCAATACACCGGCGGCGTACGCGAGAAGTTGAACAGACTTTTGGAAGATATTGCCTCTGGTGTTTACGGTGGAGTTTTGCACAATCTTCTCAAGAACGATGTTAGAGAAATTCAATGACAGTGTATCGCCTTGTCTGAATTCTTCTTTGGCATCGAAAGATTCCGTATGGTTTTTGCCAACCTTGATAGCGCAGCGTGAGTTCTCCAAAGTCGTTTTGCACAAGCGAACGAGCTTGGCAAGGATGCCAAAACTAGACATAGCGTTATACAGTTCGTCTATATAGGTGCTGTCGTACGCGGCATAAAAATCTATTTCGATTTGGGCTTCATAGGTTTTTTCCAGGGTCTGCCGCAAAGTGAAAATTTGGTCGATGGTTGAATTTCCTCAATAAAATTGTTGACCAAAGACTTCAGAAGTTTAGACATTACGGCAGAAAGGATCTTGAAGGCGAAGTTAAGCAGGCTGATTCCTCTGTAGTTGACGCAGTTTAGAGGATCTCTTTTCATTCATAGGGCATGCATTCTTCCGACCATATCTTACACATGACTTGGTGCATGCTTCTATAAAGATCGTCACCTTCTGCTTTGAACAGATCAGCAGCTAGACCATCTGCTCCAGCGGCTTTGTTGGAGACATCGGTTCTTGCTCGATGACCTAAAGCAAGCTGTTTTACGTTCCGGTAGAACCTCCGAACTTTATTCCTGCTTTTGGCACTCTTAAGTCTTAACATCCACGATCTAACGCTTCTCATGCTCTTATGTTTTTTTTCTTAGAAGCCGGCGGTGTTCCTCTCTCCTCTTGTGTTCGTAGAGCTCACGAGCAGCTTGTCCTTCTATTCAGCGCCGCTTTGTATGCCTCCTGTTTGGCTGCATGCGCCTGCCTGCATTCATCATCAAACCAGGGGTTTCGCTTTGGTGGCTGCGTGAAACCCAGCACATTAGAGGTGGCATCTCTATAACTGCTTTCTGGCAGTGTTGCCCTGGTCCTCAATATTTGATGTTGGCGGCATTAGACTCCTTAAGAAGATACTTGACAGTCGATCAGAGAGTAGATCTATAGCGACCTCTTGCGATTGTAGCTGTCCGACGACGAATGTTCTTGCAGCATTTTCTTTTTTTGGTCGTTGTCGGGATATTCGTAGCACTACCTTCGCTACGACGAGGTAGTGATGCGACTCGAAGTTGGCTCCTCGGAAAGTTCGAGCATCTCTGGAATGCTGGACAAGTGCCTTCCGTCGATCGCAATGTGATCAGTCTGGATGACGGTTGATTGATCAAGAGATCTCCAGGTACCTTTATGGATGTTGAGATATGGGAACCATGTGCTTGCTACCACAACATTTCGCCCCGCAGTACCAGTATCGATCAATGAATCCGTTTTTCCCAGCTTTGCGTTAAAATCGCCGAGGGAAATTTTAATGTCAAAGCTAGGACATTGCTCATATGTTTTGTCGAGGAGCTGGGGAACTCGTCTTTGATGTCGTCCTTTTTCTCTTCTGTGGGGGCATGTGCGCATATTAGTCTAATATTGCCGAATTATGCCTTGATTCGGATCGTCGTGATGTGTTCGCTTACACATTTGAAGCTCAAGACTTTTTGCCTGAGTCTGCTTTCTACGACGAAGCCGCATCCAATGAGCCACTGTTGTTGCTCTCGGTAACAATTACCATCGCAGATTGTAAATGTCGCAGTTTTTCATCCTCCTTAGCCTCCGCTAATTGTTCGGCAGCACGCGGTCTATTAAGGGACCTTACATTCCACGTGCATATTTGAAATACGTTGTCCATAAAACATTTGCTTGGGCCGTCATCAGTGTATCCATGCGTTTCCGAGGCCTGTTGTTGCTTCGCAACTTTATGTTTTTCTACGTACAACCTAGAATACCCAGGCACATGATGTGACTCCAAGTGCAAGAGCCGGAAAAACCACTCCTGTTACGGCCTGGGCTTCGAATAAGTCGAAGTAGCCCGTAGAGGGGTTCACCAAGTAGTTCGGCCTAGTTGGAACTGAAGACGCCACCGTTGATTCTAACAAAGAAATTCATTCGCTGCCGTCGCTCGTTTGGAGTGCCTTGGTAGGAGCACTCCTTGGTTGGGGGGTAATTAGTAGCGACAACCTCGACCATGGGAGGCCCTTCTGTGAAAACAATCGCATAGCTCTAAGCTTCATAGTTGTAGTCACCGTAAGCCCCTCCACCACGTCAAGGCTTAACTCATGGAGGGTCCACCCAAAACCCTTTCAAATTTTTGAAGACTTCTGAACAGGCATCTGCTCCATAAATAACGTTTGTTAGACAAACCGCTTCAAGCACTTTCAAATTCGTAACACTCCATTTAACTCACCGCACATGAATTGATTATGATACCTGGTTTCAAACTACTTAATCCGTGACATAGGACACGACCCAAACTCGCCCAAATAATTATAAGATGACAACACCGATTCGTGTCTGTCCAGTCGTCTTAATGAGGCCGCACTTAATAGCAGACTTGTCAAGTGTGTCAAAATACATAAATCCTACGCCTTTGATGCAACTATACAAATCGACTGCATTTGTGGTTGCTCGCATATACAATACCCAGCACATGTCCTTAATCACCATCAATCTGTTTTCCTTAATCGAATCTATAAATGACCCAGACAAAATTGAACACCCCTCGAATGACGATTTTCAGACATGTTCATTTATTCACCTCACTGACGTGTGTCGTTGTCGGTGGGTTGCATTTAACTCATCCTCATCGCACTGTAAGACTCCCACGATGTTATGCACAGTCACAAAGGGGTTGCATGCGAAGCAGCAAGGATTCCGATATCAAAGAAAAAGCATATTATTTAAGGGCATTGAGCATGAGAAAAAGAAAACTCGGTCGCTCTCGCTCGGTGTGTGTGTAAACTGAAAACGTTTTAAGAATGCAAATAAATGAGGGTCGCATATTTTTGCTCCAAAGCAACGACGACGTGTCGGTCGTCCTTTCTGCTCTGGAATCTGGAATGCAAGGGTTCTGCTTTTCTCTAAATGTTATGTATGCAGCAACCCCATTTATATTTTTTCCTGCTGTTTTTATTGTCCTGTTTTTACGATTTCCTTCTTTGAACGTGCTGCAGTCGTTTGTAAGTATTTTCCCAACAACAACAACGACACAAAATATGCGAGGATATTGCAGGGAATAGGTAAATCTGGGGCAGTGTGAATATGTATCGTGATTTAGGAAGACTGAGTGCTAGATTATAAAGACTCAGGTGCGAATTTGCGAAATGCGTTCTTTAATTTTCTGAAATAATATGCCGGGGTTTTTATGCCTCTTCGGGGGGGACTTTACGAGAGAAAAAGAAATAAATGAATAAAAGATGTGTCACCGTTTGAAGATGAGATGGAGTTTAGTAGTGAAAAGTGATTCGAGCTTTTTGTTTGCATTTTAAGGAGATTTATTTATTTGGAAATCGTTAAATACTAACGTTACATAAATGAAAATGAAAAAAACTTAAATCTAATGATCTATAAAACATAGTTTTGAATTTTACAGTTTTCAAATTGTCATTAACATCAGTAATAAGAAAGTATAATTTATTATATATTGAGATCATTTGGCTTAAATGACTATTTGCACCATAGTTTGACCTGCTAAAAATAAAGCACAATGGTTGCCTAAGTCTAATGCTAGATTGGCTACAGTTAAAATTCAGTCGACACAGAAGTGAAGTCAATATCTTTCCATTTATACAATATTAGCAATGAAACAGTATTGGATAAATTTTCGATGATTTTCTATAGTGATGGAAGATTTATCTAAACAAGCCTTTGCGAGTACATTTGAAGTGCGGATCCCGGAGACCAAGAGAGAAAACGGAGACAGAATCGTAAAAACCTTCGCTGAATTGCTTCAATCCTCAATATATGAACAGAGTAGTAAGGTGCCCAAACCACACAGCCGTACTCAAGAATGGGTCTCACAAACGAAATATAAAGAGTTTTGAACATATGGATCCTTGAAATCCCGTGAAAATCGCTTAATAAATCCGAGTATTTTGTTGGCTCTTTTAATTATAAAGTCTTTAAAAGTAAGTTTAGAGTCTAAAATAATTCCAAGGCCAGAGAAGAGAGAAACTCTATTCAAAGGGTCCGAGCTAAATGTGTAGTTATATGTTATAGTCGTTTTTTTGCGTGTAAAGCTCATTACTTTACACTTGTCAATATTAAGAAAAAGTCTATTAATATTGCACCAATCCCTTAATCTTATTAAATCGTCTTGCAAAAGAGTACAGTCAGTTCCTTATCTTATTCTTTTGTAAAGTTTAATGTCAGCGGCATAAATAAGAATATTGGAATTATGGACAGTTGAGACGACATCATTAATAAAAAGGATAAACAAGACAGGTCCTAAATGGCTACCTTGAGGTACACCTGAGTTAACAATAAAGTTATTTGAACAAACATTACGAAAAACTACACGATAATTTCTATTTTGTAGGTACGAAGAAATCCATTTAATAAATTGAGTATTGAAACCTAGTTTTTTTAATTTATTAATTAGGGTGTTGTGGCACAATTTATCAAAGGCCTTACTAAAATCAGTGAAGATGCAATCAACTTGATCACGTTCTTCAAAAGCATCTAAGCAAAACGATGTGAAGTCAAGTAAATTAGTTACAGTAGACTTATTTCTAACGAAACCATGTTGACTACTACATAAAATAGATTTACAGTGGAAAGAGAGGACATTACACACAATGGACTCAAACAATTTAGGAATAACAGAAAGTTTTGCGATCGGACGGTAGTTTTGTATCTCTGATTTCAAACCCTTCTTATGTATAGGAGTTATGAAAGCACTTTTCCAAAGGTTGGGAAAAATAGAGCTACTCAATGATTTTTTAAAAAGAATATAAAGTGGATAACTCAAATGAGAGACACATTTTTTTAAGATAGATGCTGGAACACCATCAGGTCCCGGAAAGTTATTATCGTCAAGCCTTAAAATGCCTTGAATTATTGAATCCTCTGTAATGTTAAAATTTATTGAATTTAGATGTGTAAACTGGACAAAAGAAGAGGTATTAGAGTCACAGATAGGATTAACAGGTTCGTCAAAGGCATTCTTAAAAAAGTCCGCAAACATATTAGCAATTTCCTCAGAATTTTGTCGCGTAGAGTTCATGTAAGTCATAGAGCTAGGAAAGCTACCATTATTTCTTTTTGCATTTACTAGTTGCCAAAATAGTTTAGGATTTATTTTTAACTCCCTTTCTGTTTTTGCGGTATAATCTTCAAATAAAAGGTTGTGGTAGTCGAGAAAAAGATTTTTCAATATATGTAAAGTATTATAATCTTCAACTGTCCTTGAAGCATTGAATTTTAACCAAGCTTTGTTCCTTTTGTTTTTTAAATTCTTTAAATGGCGGTCAAACCATGGTGGGTCATTTGAATCCTTATAACATGTTTTAAAAGGTGTCGTTTGAATAAATATCTCAAATAATTTACTATAAAATGAATTACACATAACATTAATATCACAGTTGAAAAATAGTTGGTTCCAGTTGGTATTTTTTAGTAAAATGGATAATTTGTCAATATTAGATTTACTGAAGTTAAATTCAATTTTGTTGCTGAGTTTTTTGAAGTGGGAGTTCATGTTAAAGTTTAACGATATGTCAAGTGCTGGATGGTGACGATCTTCTTTGGTTAGTTCTAAGGCAGTGGTCAAAACAGCAGCATCAGAGTTAGCATTGTCGGAGAAAAAAACAAGGTCCAATGTTTTACCCGAAGAATTTCTTGTTCTATTCAATTCGGATTAATCCAAATGATGACATACCATCTATTAAGGAAAATTCTTTGAGGTTAGATGCGTTAGTTGGGTTGTAGCTATAACCATCTTCGTTGCAGATCCAGATTAAATTAGGTAGGTTAAAATCTCCTACGATGAGAATTTCATCTTCAAGTTCAAACTCCAAAAATATGTTGTCCAGACAGTTATTTAGTTCCTCATAAATTTCTATGGTAGAGGCAGGAGGTATATACAGAGAAACAATGAATAAATGGCCTTTCTGCGTTTTAACTTTTACACACAAGAGTTCGATGAGTGATTGTCGAAAGTCATTGACTAAATTACAGGCGAGATGATTCTTCACTGCCACAAGTATTTCACCTCCAACAATGCTGGAAGAATCAGTATTATGTCGATCCCGTCTAAAGGTTTGGTAGTTGATGTCAAAAAGCTCAGTATCAAGAATTGAATTGTCCAACCAGGTTTCCGTCAATATGATGATATCATGTGGAAAATTATTTGAGCTAAGGAAGACCGAATTGGTCTTTGTCCTCAGTCCATTTACGTTTTGGTAATATATTAATACCTTTTGTAGCTGCTCTGACGAAGATTCTGCATTGTCTTGTTTTGTTGAAAAGGGAGTTGATTTGATTGTTTCTTAATACGTCTATTGTCAAATTCATGATATATGCTACCATTTGGCCAGAATGATGAAGAATTTACCAAGTGAAAATAGGAGACGGGAACGCGAATCTTAAACGATGAATAGGTACTTTGAATGGTTACGGTGGATCATCTTTTCTACGTGCGGCTTCAGCTGTGCACCAATTTTTGTAGTAATATGATTTTTGATGTCTAAAGCATTGGTTGAGGGATGAAGCTTAGAGACAAATAAGGTTTTTTGTCCTTCAATAGCTCTTAGACCAGTGGTAATGGGAGATTTGAATTCATTTTCATCGGTGATTTCCGAAGCTACTGGAGCTGAGTTTGTTGGAGGTGAATTAGATGCTGATAGTAAAGTTGATAATGATGACGATGATGACGACGATGATGAAGATGAAGAAGATAATGAATTTGTAGGTGACGACGAAGATGATGATGACGCTGACTGTAAAGATGATGTTGCTTGAATACTATCAGATTCAGGTAATGGCGGAAGAAGACATGACGGCGAAGGCATACCATTGCTGAAGTTGAATTTTGAGATGGATCGTGGATGGAATAAAAGATTGGAAAATAGATGTAGCTGGTTTTTTAGATAATTGAGTTTCGCTCGTGTTCGTATTGTCAAGTACTTCACATGATCTTTTAGTCGTTGGTTCAATGTTTGAGTTAGGGTTCAAGTTTTTGTTTTTTGCTTTACTCCGGGTTTGTATAGTGTTGTTTAAGGGCTTGTTACTTAGATTTTCAACTTTTGCTGAAAGCTGAGATATTGTCGCTTCATTTCACAGACATAAAGGAGTGCTTAAATGTTGCAGAGAGAACAGACAATTTATTCCTGAGATTTTCATCACACTAGACGCAATAATCTGACTGGTCCTTATCAATGTGACTTCAGACCAGGAAAGTCAACCGTCAACCAAGTTTTCACTTTGCAGCAGATCCTGGAAAAAACCTATCGTTCGCTTGTGCAGTATAACGATGGAGAACTCACGCTGCGCCATCAAGATTGGCAACGAGCTTTCGGAATCTTTCGATGTCAAGAAAGGATTCATTTCAACTTCGCCCCACGTATATAGTTCACATTTGGTTTTTCCCAAAAGGTTGACTAGTAGAGCCAAAGTTAGAAGTGAAAAGCAAGTTCGAAAACCGAGAACAAAGAATAAGAATAAATACGAGAAACGAGTGGAGTACAAATCAGTCTGACGTCGACCAACGAGGAGTATAGGTAAGTTACTGAATATATAACAAAGGCTTCCCCCCCCCCACCAGTGGTAAGGGGCTCCTTGTGAAATATTCAGATCGTCGCTACCCAATCGCAGGCACAAGGTAAGTGTAATTCCAGTCTCGACTGCGATTGCACCGGTTTCGACCACGATAACCCACGTCAAGTGGCGATTAATCTGATTGTGCAGCGATTACCCGTTCCGGCGATGATTATACCGGTTTCGACCGCGATTACCCACGTTGAGTGGCGACTAACCTGTTTGTACAGCGATTACCCGTTTCGGCGGTGATTGTACCAGTTTCGACAGAGATTACCCACGTCAAGTGGATATTAACCCGTTTAATTTCAGTAGGGAATACATGTTGTTCATAAGCATACCTAACCAGTATCTCATGGCCCAGCAGAAGCAGGAGAGAAACACAGCATACCTCAGCCATAAACCTAAAATACCATCAGAGTCTGTTTCCGGAGGAAAGTTCTTCGGGTCACCTATCACCCCATGTGCGGAATGGAGAAGAAGATTCAACAGCGAACTTTACGGGTTGTACAACGACGTGGACTTAGGGAGAAGGGTCAAGGTCCAGAGAGTCAGATGGCTCGGTCATTTAGAGCGGATGGACACAATTGCTCCGGCCCGGAAAGCCTTCGATACTATTCACGAAGCACGCACAGGTAGAAAAAAACCTCGACTCATGTGGTGCTCACAAGTGGAAGAGGACGTCAACCAACTTGGAATGCAAAACTGGAGACAGCTAGCTAAAGAACGAGCTAGCTTGCGAAGACTTTTGGTTGAGGCCCAAGCCAACGAGAAACTTGACTATTATGTCGTGTAAGCTCTTCTTCCTGGCGTTTTCGAGGATAGAGTGCAGCGAAACCACATTTTGTATGCAAGCTTTATCATTCCACTCGCTTGGATAAAAGACCACTTAGGTCATCTCTTTTCGTCTCAAACCTTTTATAAATTATTTCCGCAGAATCCCCAGAAATCAGCCAAGAGAAAGTATTTTGCATTCAACTCAACTTCAAGTTTGAAAAATAAAACCTCGAAAATAAGGTTCCCTCAATTGAATTATGGAAATCCTTCTTCAAAAATTAAATTGAAAACGTCTGCTGCTCTTCAAATAATTCCTCCTGGGGCGGCCGGCGGCGGCGGCAGCGACTGCTGGCTGGTCACAAAACGAACGAAAGTGGCAAAAAGTCGTATTTTCTTTCCTCTTTCAATTCAAAACCCAAATCGACTTTATTCTTCCAATTATTATTATTTCCTCCGTCGTCGTCGTTTTCGTTAAGCGAGAGCAATGGCCACCACAGCACCTTGTCTCTTCCGCAAGTGAAAAAAAAGGACATCCATCTGTAACGAGATACCACCCGCCCACAATTTTTTCCACAAAAAGGCTGCCAGTTCATAATTAATGCGCTTTTTTGCGTTTGTCCCCTTTTTTATCGGACTGAATCCCGTCGGTGGTCCATATTTCTATAAAGAACGATAAATTCCCCGATTCGACAAAAACAGGACAGCGAAATTGTCCCTAAACACTCATAAAATTCTTTGAATGCGGTGGTGGTGAAGTTTATTGATCTGTTTCCGTTCTTTATGAATTGACTGTGGAATGAGGGTCACCCACTTGTTTCTGGCTGTCGCTGTCGTCCATGTTCCGACAAAAGAGAGTTGAACATTCATGGTGTTTCATTTGACGAAAATAAATGCAATAATTTTGTGTCCGTTTTCGGTGATGGATGCATGGAACTCGACAAAGCAGACGGGAGATTGACAGACACATACGCGCCACACTCGACTAATATGCTGCCAAGTTAATCGCATTTCGTGTGCCTTTTTGGCTGAATGTCAAGCGAATGGCCAGGAGAGCTACGAGTTGTAATCCTCTTTTGCGGTGCAAACAAAAAATAAAACATGAAGGCGTTTTATCTTTTTGTATTTCGTCCTGTCCGTGACAAGAACATCGAAGTTCTAACAGCGTCGCACAGTGGCCCGTTTCGGCTTTTTTGGTTCCAAAAATCATAGCTCCTAAACGAGTTGAGATATTTCCACAATTTTTTTTTTATTTTGAAGGTTACACCCAACGCTATGAAATTGGTGAATTTCAAAATAAAAACATTACAGGGTGTTTCGGAAATAGCTGTCAAAAAGCTTAGTTATATTAAGTGAGATAAAAATGATTAAATGTGAATTAAACAAACAAGAAAATTCATTTTCTGGCGTAAAACAAAAGGAATTGACGGGTAACAGTAGCGCAAAAAGTAAAACACCGATTTTAGAGAAACAGTGGCGAAAAAAGTTTTTTTAATTTTTTTTTTTTTTTGTAAATTGACATTAGAATAATAATAAATAACAAATTGAACAGCAAATTATACAATAAAAACAGTTGAAATGTACGTATAAACATTAGATTTCTTGAAAACTATCATCTTGGTCCGTGGTAATATTCAATAAACTCAACATTTCCGGAGAATAAAGTGCTTTCATATCGTTTTGGGTCCTTACGTGCCTCAGAGAAGAAATAAGCGGATCAGATGAGGCTGCAAGCATGTTGCATAAGTCTTCATTCTGCCTTATTCTCGAAACTTTGCAGGTATTTTGATATCTATACCTTTTGTAGTCCTTATTTTTGGATTCCTGGGCTTCTTCAGATAATTCTCCTAGGGGAAGTGATTGATACTCTATAATATCTTGACTGTGAGCCAAAATTTTAAGAAGAGTAGGTGTCAGTTGTTTTTCAGGATACTTTTGAGTCAACAGAGCTGCTGTTGCGTTCACAACTTCCCTGCAGTTCAAAACATCAAGTATTATTTTCAGCCTGGAAATAACCTCTATGATTACTCCAGTTATTTGAGCTGTTATCTCCGATTGCTCGAAAAATCTTCTCGAAGTGTTCCCATCATTAGTATTTCCGAATCCCTGCTTTGGTTTGTCTACATCGAGTCCAAGCTGATCACGGAAACACGTTTGTATCCTTTCCTTTCTTCTTTTTTGTTCTTCTTTGATCCCAATCGATTCACCGAAATCCTCTCCATCCTGTCGAAGTGTATATGCAAGTTTTAATATAAATTCCATGCATCTGATTCTACCATGCAGTGGAGATATTCCATATTGGTAGTTATGTTCGTCAATGTTTGCATTGGATTCATCTTGGCTATTGAAACTTTTTTGTGTCCTTTTGCATATTGGGCATGACCGCGTTGATTTTGTTTCTGTAAGTTCATTTAAAACTTTTCCGTCAATCTAAAATTTTATGACATCGAGCAATAAAAATAAACATTTAATCCGATTAAAAATTAATACCTACATAAATAATCACTGAACATTTAATCTCCTTAAGTCAAAAGTAACTGCTAATATTTTATTATGGATATAATATAAACCCTTCAATTTAATTTTTTTATTGCCTCCGATTTATGTAATATTTATGACATATCGTATTTTAAAATATTTCCGTCATCAAAAACAAAATTGTGGTGAATTCATTCCCCATTTCAGATAATTTTTTGAATTTGAAAAAAAAAAATTTTTTGTTCGAAAATTCTGGAACACCCTGCAAATGTAATAAATTTAAAACTCATCATATTGTTAGCCGTGAACATTTTCTTCGAATTAAAAAAAAAATTGTGGTGATATCTCAACTAGTTCAAAAGTTACAGTATTAAACATTTTATTAATTTGCCATTGAAAACCCAGAAAATTGAAAAAAAGTGCCTGCCATCGATTAATAAAATCGCTCTAGCTCAGTTGGGCGCAAGTTGGCGCAAATTATTTCTTCAGGATTATATTAAGAAATACTTCAGCTTTCATTATGCGTTGAGTTTTGCTTAATGCTTTTTGAAGCTTTTTTTTCCATGCAATGTAAAGTCAGAAAAAGGTACAAAAAGTGGTGTCCAAAAAAAAAAAAAAATATATATATAGACATTTTTTTTTTTTGTAATATTTTTTCCAAACATATATTTTACCGTATTTGTTAATTTCAGAAAGAAAAAACAAAAATTCTTTCCCCACGTTCGTAATATAGCTTCTCAAAGTCAAGAAAAAGAAAAAAAAAATTGTTTGTTATTAAAACTGAAAAAAAGTTCAACTTTGACCCCCTCTCAAAACCAAACCGTTGGGAAAATTAAAAAAAACTTCGGTTTCAAGAACTTCAAATATTTGTTAATTCAGCGAAACAACAAATTTTGAATTCTGGAACAACGAAAAAAATGAATTTTGGAATGACTTTAGCCTAAACGGGCCACTGTGCGTCGTTTCATTTTTCGGGGCCGAGTTATTCGAAAAGTTTTGTCAAATTACGTTTCACTTTGCCAGGAGTTTCCACACCGCCACCATCGTCGCTGATGATGATGACTGGGATCAGAATAAGGATGTGCATGATGATGTTGACGATGATGCGATGATATAAACGGCTGAGTCTAGGATAACATGTTATACCAACAACCCGCGCCACTGCCGCCTTGTTGGCCATGCACATTGGCTTCTATCCAAGTAATCACTAACTAAACAACCGGAAAATTGTATTTCTGGCTAAAAGGACGATGCATGCCGAACAAAGCAGATCCTTGGGCAAAAAGGGGTTAATCCTCGTTCGCTTGCATTGAACAATTCCAAAATAGCATTGCCAAAAACAACAACGAAGAATCCAAAAAAGAATTTAATTCAACCAAAAGCACTCGAGAAAAGGGTAAATTTCAAGTTTGTCGTTGGAGGTTGGGTTGAGGGGTTCATATACCCCAAACTCTGCAACAGGAATGAACAAAAAACAATTTTAAATATGGAGGCAATGATAATTTGTGTTTTTTATTTGTGTGTGTGTGGGACGAGGCTGGGATAAAAATATGCAAATTTCATTTTGGCAGTAAATAAAATTCATTACGTCCTCTTTGCTGGTCGATGTTCGGTCTATTCGTTTTAAATGCTTTCTATACCCGTAAATAGGCTTCAGTTTTTTTTCCCATTGGATTATGTTCGCGTCTTTTATGATTTTTCGTCGCGAGGGTTTGAGATTATTCAATTATCATGTAACGACATACATTTTGTGTATCCGAGTAATTTAAGCCTCCCAAACAAAAACACCAGTGGCTGAGGATTTATTATTAAAAATTACACATATATTAAAAATGGAGAATAAATTATTGTAATGAGCTCGATCCGCCTCTGTGTGAGCTTTCAAAAGTCGAAAAAAAACATAGATATGCTTGATGGGCTGTAATTGCGCTGACGAAACTGAATATCAAATAAAGTAGTTTTTTTGGTGGTTAGGAGGTGGGAGCAAACAAGTTGTTAAAAAATATCAAATGTGACAGAACACAGCAGTGGTTTCGAGCTGCCAAATTGTAACATTATTCCGGACTTCCGGTTGAATGACTTTCATGCAATTGACTGCAAAAAAACGGATAATCAGTTACGATGAATAAAATTTCATCAAATTACAGAAAAACATGATGCTGATATTTTATTTAATACACAATTTTTTTTTTAACTATGGATGGTTGCGTTCAGATTGTCACTATTCAATAGTATTGACAAGTCCTGTAAAAAAAGTGCTTTTGAGATTTTCGTTGTTAAATTTAATAGTACTTACTTAAGGTGGCGCTATAGTCCCGGGTGGACTTGGGCCTCAACCAACAAACCTCTCCAGCCTGCTCGGTCCCTAGCTAGCTGTCTCCAGTTTCGCACGCCGAGTTGGTTGAGGTCGTGTTCAACTTGCGCGCGCCACCTGAGCCGGTCTTCCTCTACTGCGTCTTCCCTCTGGGGTGGATTCGAAGACTTTACGGGCCGGAGTATTGGTGTCCATCCTCTCCACGTGACCGAGCCATCTGAGTCTTCGGACCTTCACTCTTTTAGCTAAGTCAGTGTCGCTGTACAGCCCGTACAGTTCGTCGTTAAATCTTCTCCTCCATTCACCGTTTATGCAGACAGGACCATAGATCTTACGTAGAATCTTTCTCTCGAAACGGCCAAGTGCGCTCTCATCCGTTTTTGACAAGGTCCATGCTTCTGCACCATATAGCAGGACGGGGATGATGAGGGTCTTATAGAGCGTCACCTTAGTTTTTCGGGAGAGGGCTTTACTGCTCAATTGCTTTCTTAGCCCGAAGAAACAGCGATTAGCAAGAGTTATTCTTCGTCTGATCTCGGCGCTGATGTCGTTGTCCGTGTTGATAGCGGAGCCAAGGTATACAAAGTCCCTAACTACCTCGAAATTATATGCGTCTATCGTGACGTTTTGTCCAAGACGTTGGTGTTGGGTGTCCTTTCTAGATGACAGCATATACTTTGTTTTACCCTCATTGACCGCTAAACCCATTTTTTCAGCCTCTGTCTGTATACTCGCAAAAGCACTGTTGACATCACGCTGTGTTCTCCCAATGATATCAATGTCATCAGCGTACGCGATTAGTTGTACAGACTTCTGGAAGATAGTGCCTCTAGTGTTGACGTGGGAGTTCTGCACTATTCGTTCCAATATGATGTTGAAGAAATTGCATGACAGTGCATCACCTTGTCTAAAGCCTTTTTTGACATCGAAGGCGTCGGGAAGTCACCCCAAGGCACAACCCCCAACCTGGAGGGCCAGGTCCTTGTTTAAACTCCCAGGGCGAAGAGCCGGATAAACCGCTCCTTATCGGCCTGAGCTCTATATATGTCGAAGTAGCCCGTATAAGGTGTTCACTGAGTAGTTCAACCTAACTGGAACTGTAGACGCCCCCGTTGACTCCGTCCTGGGAATTCTTCCGCTGCCGCCTGGAAAAAAGGAGTAGTGCCTCAGTGGAAAACACTCTCCCCGCCCTCTCTCGTTAGCTGTCGCCAAAGCCTTCCATAGGGGTTTTCACCCTATCTCCAGCAGAGGTACTAGACACCCGGTGGTCACCACGTGGAGGTGAGAGTAGGACTTGGTAGACAGAGGTTGTTGAGGACCCTTGGGTCCTCATGAGTGCACTGTTATCAACCATTTGACGCACCTTTTAATTTAATAGAAGATATATAAATTTGTTGAAAATCAAGCAATCTAGCAATCTGTTTCTTATCAATAATTATACTTTTCATTTATATTATTTTTCATTCTAATTCAACCTACGTAAGATGATGAAGAATTTGCAAAGAAGATGTGGCTCAATCTGGATTCATAGCTTTCGCAGGCAACTCAATCGTAAATCAGTTGTTGTTGCGCAAGCAACTTACAAAATTGAAAATGCAAAGTGGAGACTCTGTGACCTCTCACTTAATAATTTTTGAGAATTTAATTCGCCAACTGAAGATGACAGGGGCTTCGTTAGAAAAAAGTGATATACTCACACAACTTTTCTTGACGTTACAATCACTGACATCACAGCCGAAACAGTGGCAACAGCTTTTCTTTCTGGATGGATTTCCAGGTTTGGAACACCAAAAGAAATTGTGACTGACCAAGGAAGACAATTTGAGTCCTCACTTTTCAATGAGCTCTCAAAACTTCTGGGAATCAAGTGGTACAGATCAACACCTTACCATCCTCAGGCAAATGGGATGATCGAACGGTTTCATAGAACCTTGAAGACATCAATCAAGTGCCATGAATCACATGATTGGGTAGGCAAACTCCCACTTGTTTTACTTGGCTTAAGATCATCTCTGCAAGAAGACTACAAAGCGACCCTACTCAAATTGTCTTCCTTGGTCAGTCACAATTTCTTTTGGTGTTCCAAATCTGGAAATCCATCCAGAAAGAAAAGCTGTTGCCACTGTTTCGGCTGTGATGTCAGTGATTGGAATGACTTCTGGCCATCTAGTGAAGCGATCAATACAAGTAAGTACATAAGTGTACCCTTCCGATAATGGTAGAGGTCCAACAAGGTCTAAATGAACGTGTTGAAATCTTCCTTCAGGTGGTGGAAAATTGTCAGTTGGAGATTTGATGTGTTGGTGAATCTGACTCTTTTGGCAGTTGACACATGTTTGTGACCATTTGCGACAATCCTTCTTCATGTCTGACCAAATGAAACGTTCCTTAAGCATCTGGGTTGTTTTCTTGACGCTAGGATGTGACAAATTGTGTATCATTTCGAAAACTTGGCGCCTCAGAGGTGCTGGAACATATGGACGGACCTTTCCAGTAGAAATATCACAAAATATTTGATTGTCAGAGTTAGGCAGAGTGATTTCCTTTAACTGCAAAGATGTTGTTGAGCTGAGTAGTTTCTTGAGTTCGTCATCGATCTGTTGTTGCCTTGCTAATTCATCGTAGTCAATTGCAGATGGTAAAGATATGGCCTGTACTCTGGACAGAGCATCAGCAACGACGTTGTCTTTGCCGGACACATGTCTTAAATCCGTAGTAAATTGTCCAATGTAGCTTAAATATCTGAGTTGACGTGGGCTTGACTTCTCTGGTTTTTGTTGAAATGCGAAGGTAAGAGGTTTGTGGTCCGTGTAGAGTACAAACTGTCTTCCTTCGAGCAGGTGTTGGAAGTGTTTTATAGCTAAGTAAGCACTCAAAAGCTCACGATCGTAAAAATCCAAGAGGTTGCCGATCATTTGACACAAGTTGCTGTACAACTGCGCCTGCAGCTGTATCAGAGGCATCAACCATGATTGACAACGTTGCGTCTTCAGTTGGATGTGCGAGAAGAGCTGAGTTGGCGAGAGCTTCTTCACAGGTTTCGAATGCGTTGTCCAGCTCGGGTGTCCACTGGATGACAGTTTTGACCTTCTTTTTGTTGCCGGATGGGTATGCATGAAGTGGTGCTTGAATCTGAGCAGCTTTCAGAATGAAACGTCTGTAAAAATTGACCATACCCAAAAATCTTCGCAGCTCCTGAACTGTTGACGGTTTCTTGAAGGAGGTGATGGCGTCAACTTTGGATGGTAGTGGCTTGGTTCCCTCTTCAGTCACAAGGTAACCCAAGAAACTTACGGATGACGCTTCAAATGTGCATTTGGATGGATTGATTGTAAGGCCATAATCTCTGAACCGTTGGAAAAGCTGTCTCAGGTGTTCTCGATGTTCCTCTGCTGAGTTGGATGCGATGAGAAAGTCGTCGATGTAAGGAAAACAAGCCTCTCACAACTTCGTGGACAAACCGCTGAAATGTTTGAGCAGAGTCCAAAAGTCATCACCATAAACTCGAACAGTCCAAAAGGCGTAATTATGGCTGTCTTCGGAATGTCTTCTGGCTCCCCAAGGATTTGATGGAATGCTCGTGTGAGATCTATGACGCTGATGAAAACCTTCTTGCCTTTCAGATGGTGAGCGAAGTCTCCAATGTGCGGAATGGGGTAACGATCTGAGACGGTGTTTGCGTTGAGTCTTCTGTAATCTCCGCATGGTCGCCAGTCACCATTTTTCTTCTTCACCATGTGGAGAGGACTAGCTTACACTCTCATTGGTGCAAGATAGGCTAAGAGCTGAAGAAATCAAACTTAAGGAACGTCAAGTTGATGATGTACAAGAGCTAGCGGCATTTTCTGGGAAAAAGAAGTTTGTTAAAAAGAAGAAGTTTAATGGGAAATGCTTTAAGTGTAATAAATTCGATCATCAGGATAAAAACTACTATTCAAAAGATTGTCAGAGCGTGCTTCGCAAACAAAGCATTTGTCCTTATGGCAGACAGAGAATTCAGAACGAATATCAGATCTGCAAACAAGATCATTTTTACATTGGATTCAGGAGCAAGACCCCATCTTGCTAATGAAAAATGGTGTTTTTCAAAAATAAATAAAATAAATACACCAATTAGAATTAAAGTTGCAAAAGAAGATCAGTCATTGTTGGCAATAGAAATTGGTCAAATCGATGGGCTTTGCAATACTGCGACCGAAATAACCATATTGAATGTTTTGTTTACACCGGAGTTAGGAGAAAATTTACTGTCCGTAAGGAAACTCACTAGTGCTGGGGCTAGGGTTATATTTGATGTTGATAAAGCCTTGATAATGAGAATTAAGGAAATCATTGCAACCGCAATGTTACGTGGATTATCATATGAACTGGAAGTCACCATTAAAGGGCCAATAGTCAATATTTGTCAAAAAGATGATTGACGCGACGCGTCGACTTGGACACATAGGTCAAGGAAGGATGAATATTCTTGCTAAGAGTAATGTAACCAGGCCCCAGTACGTCGGGGGCCCCCAAACAAATAGCGGCAGCAACACCAAAGCTGCCCGCAACACCAGCAGCAGCACCAACAGCAGCAACAGCAGGAAGACCAGCATCACCACCACCAGCAGCATCAACATCGGCAGCAGCGACGCAGCAACTTCAGCAACACCAGAAGCAGCCACAGCCTAAAAAAGACAAGAATGTGCCGCCAATAAGGACCCACAAGATAGACCTGGACGACGTTAAAAAGGTATGTAAGTCGGCCACAAATGGAAATTTCTATATTAAGATAATCAATGAAAAAGAAAAAAGGTATTCGGTGCAATACTTCACATTGCCCGAATACAACATGGTTAAAGATTGCTTGAAGGTTGCCACAGCTGAGTTCTTCAGCTTCACGCCTCGAATCGAAAAATTGAAGACGGTCCTTCTAAAGGGCATCAGTTCCTGCACGGAACCTAAGGCGCTCTTAGATGAGCTCCGTCAAAAAGCGAGTAACGATCTCGAGTTTATCGGGGTCAAGCCGTTTTCCACGGTCAAGTCTAGGCGTGGGGGTTACAAGCTCCCAATGTTCCTAGTAACATTATCGCCCCAAAGTAAATTGGACAGTCTAAGGAGTATTTCCGTCCTTGACTTCCAAGTTATAAGATGGGAAAAACTAATGAGGCACGACGACATGCTACAATGCATGCGCTGCCAAAGGTTCGGCCATGCCGCAGCCAACTGTGAAATGCAGGAGCGCTGCGTCAAGTGCGCAGAAACCCACAAAAGAGGGGAATGCAGGTTAGGAACGGAGCGGGTTGAAGACTTAACCCAGCTCAAGTGCATTATTTGTGGAAACGAGGGGCACCCTGCCAATTATAGGGGCTGCCCTAAGGTCCAACAAATTAAAGAAAAACAGGCCAGTCAGAAGGCCGTAGAAAGTCGACCACTACGACAAGCTCCAAAAGCAAATTCATTCGTAAGGCCCGATATTTCTTACGCGAACTCTGCGAAAGGAATGGGTAAAGCGAGACAGGCTCCACCACCACCGGTCGCCCCACAGGCCCAAGAGCATAAGGCACCGGCGGGGCAGCCAGACATTGTGGCCTTGTTGGTTGCCATTCAAGGCCAACTAGCAGGACTGCAAAGTCAGATATGGGAGCAAGCCGGAAGAGTAGATAAACTCTACTCTATGATGGCTGGCCAAGCGCAACTTCAGGGTTAAGGGCGCGCTGCCGGAGACGCGGCTAAGGATCCTAGCTGTGAATGTAAATTCACTGATTAGGATTGAACGCCGAGCTAATTTGTCCCAGTTGTTGAAAGACCACAGTCCCGATGTGTTCATGGCTAGCGAAACCAAGCTAAACCAGAAACATAAACTGGCTAACAACAATTACAATATCGTAAGAAGGGATCGACCCGGCTCTACTCAAGGAGGTGGTGTTGCAATCTTCATACGTAAGGGCATTAGTTATAAGGTCATATACAATAATGATTTGCGAAAGCTCAGGACGCTAGAAGTTTGCGTCGTATGCATCTCTCTCACTCAAGGGAAGCGGATGTATATGATTGCGGCTTATGCGGCTGAAGCTCCGCAGGCTACTATCTTTATTTCAGAGCTCGAGATTCTCTTTAGGGTACTAAAACTGAGCTTGCAAGAAAACTACTTCATTATGGCCGGAGATTTGAACGCGAAACATGAAGATTGAGGAAATCAAACAAATAATCCAAGAGGTAATCATCTTTTTAATTTGATGAATCTTCACAGTGTTGAATATGGTGTCGACCTGCTGGCTACTGAAAGGCCATCGTTCCTAAGGAGCGGTTCCTTTCTGGATCTTTTGCTGTACGATACCAGACTGACAATAACGGACAAAGTGGGTAATCACCCTCGAAACTGTTTACAGACAGTCGAGTACGACAGTGACCACTGCGGGCTCGCTGCTGTAATTCAGATTCCGAACGAGCGCGTGGAGTTGGATGAATACGTTCCAACGTATTCTTACAATTACAGTAAGATGCGCTGGCCTCGTTTCACCAAAGCCCTAGCGAGAGAACTCCGTTCGAGTGACATAGCCCCACCAAGTAACAGAAACCTAACGAACAACGAAATCGACCAACATCTACAACAGATGGACGAAATTATAAAACGAACAATGGAACGGACAATACCGAAATACAAGGAACGCGACCAAAACGACGTCTACAGAAACGCGACTATAGACGCACTTCACAGACATAAAAGTGGACTACTGACAAGACTGAAAAACTTGTACAGACGCTTCACAGACCCACACGACCTGGAGATTAGGGCGCTGAAGTCGTCGATCAAAAACGTAAATCAGCTGATCAAAGAAAATTATAGACTATCTATCAATTTGTTTTGGGACAACAAAATTCGGGCCGTTAATTCTAGCGACCCGAGTATGTTTCCCCAAATCAATAAGATATTTAGAAAAAATAATCAGAACGACCTTCCGTGCCTGAAACTCCAGAGAACTATAGAGAACAGAGACGTACTCCTGACAGCGCAAATTGATCCTGAGGAAGCCGTCTTGGACGATTGAAGATCCGCAGGAGAAAGTGGAGACAGTTGGTGCTGCTTTCCAGCAAGTGTATAAGGTGAATGCTTGCACTCGCCCGAACTACGACCTGGAGAACAGAGCCTTACTTCATCACTTCTACCTGAGGAATGATATTTCGCATTGGCGATCCGAGAACCGTGGTTTTACCCGGTTTGATGACGATTTCTTAGCAAACGCTATAATCGCCGAACGAACGGGCGCAAGTCCCTTGCTCATCACGAAGGTAGAACTCCAGCTCATCTTCGATTCAATAAAGAATAAGAAGTCAGCAGGTGTCGACGGTATATCCAACATTGTACTAAGACACTTACCGATTGAGGCAATAGACATCTACACCACTCTGTTCAACAACGCACTGAATAATGCATATTATAAAGAGCGTTGGAAGACAGCTGTGGTTCATCCTCTCCCGAAAAAGGGAAAGGACAACTCCAATCCGTCAAATCTTCGGTCAATAAGTCTTCTTCCAAGCATCAGCAAGGTATTCGAAGGGGTAGTCAATAGGGCTCTCAATGAGTGGGCTGCGGACAACAAAATAATTCCGGATAACCAGTTCGGGTTCAAGGCGGGACATGACACTATTCATGCCGCGTCTAAGCTCGTTTCTGATATCCAATGGAATAAGTCCAAGAAACAATGCACGGGTGCTGTTCTGGTTGATTTAGAGAAGGCCTTCGACACCGTATGGTTAGAAGGTTTGTACCTAAAACTCACCAGACTAGGCATCAGTAAACCATTATTGTATATTCTTTATGATATGCTCAACGGTAGAAAGTTTGTTGTCAAAAGTGGCAATGTAACTTCTACCACCACCTTTGAAATCAAAAACGGTCTTCAACAGGGAGCGGTGAACTCGCCGATCCTCTTCAGTATTTACACCAGCGAACTGATAGGTAGCCTTTCCCAGGCAATTGCGTATGCCGACGACCTGATTGCGTACAGAACTGCCCCAAAGGTCGAAGTCATTAGAACTCTCTTGCAACGTGACTTCGAGAAGATTCAGCGATACTGCGATGACTGGAAACTGAAAATAAATGTCCAGAAATGCGAGACAATTCTGTTCCGGACCCCGTTGGCTGGGGCCACGAGGGAAACGCGCAAGAATTGGCGCAAGATGGTCATCGTTGGGCCTCACGGACAGCGATTAACGAGCAAAAGTGAAGTGAAGTACCTCGGTATCTGGTTGGATCAGTATCTGTATTTCGACAGACATATAGATGCTGCTCTGACTAAGGCCAGAGGAGCCTTCGCTCTGACGAAACGGCTGTTTTGCAGCAGTCGGCTTGACCCCAGAGTAAAGGTAATTTGCTACATGGCCCTCATACGGCCGATGATCGTTTATGGCTGTCCAGTGTGGTTCAACGTTGCACCATCTCAAATGGAGAAGATTCGGGTGTTCGAGAGGCAGTGTCTTTGGCGCTGTCTCGGTTTGTATCGGACACCGGAATCTTCTTATGTACATTACTATTCTAACGAGGTTCTGTACAACGAGGCTCGGATCAACAGAATTGACAATTTCGTGATAAAACTTGTTCGGGGTCACATTGCGAGAGCTATGACTTCGGCGAATAATTTGATCTTTGGGGCGTTCTATCCGAACGACGAATATTTTGATAGTGCACGCTCGAGCGGCTTCATTCCACCAGAGGCATTCCTCCATTTAGATAAATGCGGTCTGATACAGGACAGATTGGCGATACCGCTAATCTACCACGTCAGGCGGAGAACCGTCGATCGGCGGCTCCTTTACCATCGCGACGTCCTCACACAGCACGGAGCAGAGCTCCTTCGGTTCAGTAGAGCTGTGTCCGAACGGGACCGAATCGATAGGGTGAAGCAGGAGCACCAGTTCTGGTGGCTTCAGTCTTAGACTGAGTGTCATTGAATACGGTTCTGCTCTCATTAAATTGCTAATTTATAATGAGCTCTTGTATTAATTGCTCTGATTGCTCTAAGTCAATTGTTGACGAACATGTTGTATGCAGTTTTTGCGGTAGAGCTTTTCATATTAAGTGCGCTAAATTGAAGAAAAATGAATACTTATTGATTGTTGCCAATGATAATATTCTGTTCAAATGTAATAATTGCAAAAACATTTCTCCATTCCAATGCATTGCTAAATTGAACCACATTAACTCTTTTCTTAATGATAATATATGTGCGCTGAATTCTAATATTTCTCTGTGCAGTGATGACTACGAAAATCGGTCTAAAGAAAATGCAAACAATTCTCTTAATGTGAGTAGAAACGTTAGACAAACTACTCGCTCCCAAAGACCTGATAAAAAAGTTATTGGTTCTCATCGCCCTGCACATTCATTATCACGATCAGAGTCTCCATCGTTGACGCGGGCTGTGTTGAAAAACAACAACAATTCCTCAATCTCAAAGGGAATTTACAAAAAAATTACACAACCAACTAACTCGCCGTCGTCGTCGTCGTCTTCGTCATCGTCATCTGCAATTAAAAGCTCTTTTTCGAATTCTCTTAACAATTCAAATACTGCAACTTGTATGAATTCGCAAAGAGCTTTAGCTGTCAACAAATCCGTTGCAACCGATGGATGTTGCGAAGGCGAAGCTGATGCTAAGGGTCCCGTGGATGTTGTTAGTTCTGCTGACAATTATGATGATGGGAAGTTGTTAGAAGGGAGTTTATTACCTGGTGTCGAGGATAGTAGTGCTGCTCTTGCTAAGTTGGATATTCTTATTGATACTAACAATACTAAGGGCATCACAGGTGTCATAGTGACTGAACGTGTTGTTTCTGATAACACTGATCTCGCTTCTACTCTTAGTGGTGAAGTTGATGCTGATGCTCCTGCTGATGCTGCTGGTGATATTGCTACTGGTTCTGGTGCTCCTAATTTGCCTGCTTTTGATAATGTTGTTGTTGGTGCTGCTGTTGGTGAAATTGCTGCTGGTTCTGGTGCTCCTAATCTGCCTGCTAATGATAATGTTGCTGTTGGTGCTGCTGTTGATGAAGATGTTCTTAATGGCGATATTCTTCGAACAAAATCAGATGTTTCCGAACGCCCACAAGTTGATGTTGATGGTATGAATGCTGTTAGCCAGCAAGGTACGTCTAAAGCTTATAATGTCGTTGCTAATAAGGTTATAGTTGGGACTAAATTGCAATGCAATGATCTAAAGATTGCTAAAAATTTAAAATGGTTCCATATTGGAAGTTTTCATCCCAAAACTAACACCGAGGGGATTATTAAATATATATCCAACAATCTTGAAATCGAACCAACTGAGATTTTATGCAATAAATTAATCAAATTGAACGACGAAAGAAAGCTGAAATTTGTTAACTTCAAGATTGGTATTCCCTTTGAAGCATCTAAGAAAATCTATGTCGACACTTTTTGGCCAAATGGTGTTAAGATTCGCCCTTTCTCGTTCAAGCCAAAAAACTAGAAAGATCTGAGGACTCACTGAAGTCCTCGAGCCTTATTCTTCATCCATCTTGCTCAACCCTGAATGCTCAACCCACAAAACTTAATAAAACATCACTTAATGTATACTATCATAATGCTAGTGGCATTCGTACAAAAGTATCAAATCTGTTTAATAACTCCAGTCACATGGATTATGATATAATTATTATTGTTGAAACGTGGTTACATTCCGATATATCTTCATCTGAGCTGTTTGATTCTCGTCTATTCAACGTCTACAGACTTGACAGATGTAAGTCTGCAACAGAGCGTGGAGGTGGAATAATTATTGCTGTCCGTTCTACATTTACTTGTAAAGAAGTCACTTTGCCTCAATCTAATTTGGAGCAACTTTGTATTTCAATTAATTTATATACCACTCAAAATATTTCTTTTTACTTTATAGTTAGTTATATTGCTCCAAGAAGTAATTTAGAAATATATGAAAAACATGTTATGAATATAGAATATGTTAATAATAACTGCTCAGAATTTGATAATGTATGTGTTCTTGGCGATTTTAATCTATCAAATATAGAATGGAATTGGTCTGATTGTGATAAAATGTTAATAGCTAGTAATTTCATAAAAGATTATGAATTTATTTTTGTTGATTCTCTTTATGCGTTAAATCTTATTCAAATTAATGGAATTCATAATTCTTTAAATAAAATATTAGACTTGGTCTTTATTTGTAATGATTTCTTAAACTCTAGAGTTTCAAATGTTCCTTTTTCTCTCTTAAATGAATCTATACATCATGAAGAATTATTTATTGAAATTGAAATGTATACTTTTTCTAGTCCAGATTCCAATTATCATTCAACAAGTTTTAACTTCAAAAAGGCAAATTTTATTGAATTAAATAATTTTCTAAGTGAATTTAATTGGTCCAATGAATTCCTAAATTTAAATCTTGAAAATATGTATCTCCGTTTTTCTTCTATAATATTTGAAGGTTTTTCTAAATTTATACCTTGTGCTCGTAAATCAAAATTAAATACACATCCAAAGCTTCCGTGGTACAACAAGCATTTATCTAACCTAAAAAACGCTAAACGTAAAGCTTTTAACAAATACAAGCAATCAAAAAGTGAGTTAAATTATGCTTATTTTAGTAAACTACGTAAAGATTTTTTCACACTTAATAAGTTCCTTCATAAGAGTTACATCATGAATATAGAGAATAATATTAAGAACGATTGTAACTCATTCTGGTCGTTCGTCAATACGAAAAGAAAATCAAACGGATTTCCCAAGAATATGTCCTATAAGGATACCGAAGGGTCAAATATTGGTTCTATTCTTGAACTATTTGCAAACTTCTTCCAATCGGTATACTCAACTCCCGATATTATCAACCATTCTTGTTTTCCCAATATACCAAGTAAGGTTGATATTGGAAATTTAAAGCTAAGTAGTTCTGAAGTGCTATCAGGACTTAAAGCACTAAAACCAAAATTTAATTCTGGAGCTGATGGCATACCTGCTATATTTCTCAAACTTTGTGCTTCAACACTTTGCATTCCTCTTGTTTGTATTTTTAATAAGTCCCTATCTGAAGGAGTCTTTCTCAATACATGGAAAACTTCTTACCTAGTTCCAATTCATAAATCTGGTTCTAAGAACATGGTAGAAAATTATAGAGGTATCTCTAAGCTCTCAGCAATACCTAAATTGTTTGAAAGTATTGTAAAAAACAAAATTGAATTCTTAACCAAGGAATCTATATCCGAATTCCAACACGGTTTTATATCTGGGCGATCCACTACCACCAATATGGCACTATTTTCAAGATATATTATTAATTCCATAGAAGATAAGTATCAGGTAGATGCGATTTATACAGATTTTAGCAAAGCTTTTGATTCTGTGAATCATAACATTCTGGTGCAAAAACTGGAAATCTTTGGTTTCCATTCTAAGTTTTTAAGTTGGATTTCATCTTACCTAACGGGCAGGTCGCAAAAAGTTATCATTGATAGCTCTCTTTCAAGTTCTATTTCATGCACTTCTGGCGTCCCTCAGGGTAGTCATTTGGGTCCTCTGCTCTTTAATATTTTTATTAATGACATTGCGTCAACTGTAAAATACTCTAAGTGCCTTTTATATGCTGATGACTTGAAATTATTTTTGAAGATCAAATGTGTTGAAGATTGCCACCTCTTACAATCTGATATTGACCTAATTGCGAAATGGTGTACTGCTAACAGTTTAAACCTAAACATAAAAAAATGTAATGTGATCACATTCTACAAATCTAAAACATCTATTCACTTTAATTATTTAATAGAGGCTAATACACTTTCTCGAGTGGTTAAAATCAAAGACCTTGGCATAATTCTAAGTTCAAATTTTTCTTTTAAAAGTCATATTGACTATATTGTGAGTAGAGCAAATTCACTTGTTGGCTTTATCAAGCGGAATTGCGTTGATTTCAGTGACCCTTATGCTTTACTATCGCTATATACATCTCTTGTTAGGTCTGTATTAGAATATGCAGATGTTATATGGAACCCATCTTTTAGCACTTATTCTGACCGAATTGAAAAAGTCCAAAGGCGTTTCACAAAATTTATATTTTATAAAATGAATGGGAATTTTTCACCAGATTACAGAGCAAGATGTCTTTTGCTGGGTATTAAGTCTCTAGAATCAAGACGAAAAATTCATGATGTAATGCTTGTGAGGGATGTGTTATGCTACCACGTAAGATGCCCTCACCTTCTTTCAATTATACCTATCTACGCGCCGCTAAGATCTTTTAGATCAGTAGATTTGCTTTACGAACAGTTTCACAGGACTAACTATGGTTGTAATGAGCCGATCTCTAGAGCTATTATTAATTTCAATAAAGTTTGCCATTATGTTGACTTAAGTAGTTCAAGAGATTGTTTTAAGGAAAGTGTTTTGCTTTTATTTATTTTTTTAATAATGTATATACATATCGTAAAAAAAAAACAACAATCATTGTCATTATTGTTAGAATTCTCTAGTCATAATCTGTTAGCTGAAAATTGCTTGTAGATGTAATAATAAATAATGGGTAATCGGGGTGGGGTTTCGAGCCTTGGCCGGCTTGCATACTTGTTTTAGTCTAAGGGTTTTGGGTTTAGGTTTAAATAGAGTAGGCATGGTGGCACATTAATTGACAAGGACAACTAATATGAAATCACAAAAAACAAAAATGAAATAAAAAGAATATTGACAAAAAAGAAAAAAAATACATACAAGAAAAAAAAATATACAAAAAAGTGAAAAAAAGAAAGAAAGATTTGCTGCTGTGGTTGCTCTAGTTTGTAAGTAGTTGTTAGGTAGAATAGGTAGTTTTAGTTAATTTTAAGTTTTATTTTTTAAGGACCTAATTTTAATTAGCAAGAAAGAAACACACAAAATCGATATGGAGTTAGTTTTTTTTTAAATTTTCTAACATGAAAAAACAATATAAAATAAAAAAAAAATAGTTCATAGGCCGAAAGGCATTAATTTTAAGACGATCATGAATTTTTTAGAGCGCCCAGTTGGGGCCAGTAAGTTTAATATAAGATTTTCGATAATAAGCTAGTTGAATTCATTGTCTAGTATTAAGTAGTCATAAGTGAATTGAATAAAATGAATTTTGGAAAAAAAAGTAGATAATTTAACCAAGTAAATTCAAAAATTCAAAGAAGATGACACCATCGCTTATGCGAGTCATGTATATCCATCACTCGCCCTTGGTGTTTTGGAAAAACACTTATGTAGAATTAACACCTATTATCAAAACTGGGGAATTAAACTGAATGTTCCAAAATCTGAAGTCATTGTTATTAGGAATGCAAGTGGGAAGGGACCTCCTGGCGTTGTGAAAGAAAGCAAATCTCTCTCTCAGACTGAACGGCTGCATTATTCGGCCTAAAAACAATTTGAAATATCTTGGAGTGAATTTCAATAATCTATTGAAAAGGCGAGAAAAGTCTCCAACATGTTTATGCCATTTCTTAAACATAGAGCTTTAAACCACAAAACTAAGTTGCTTTTCTACAAAACGCTGGTCAGACCGGTCCTGAACTACGCATTCCCCATTTGGTTTTCCATCTTGCCTACAGTGGCAAATTCCATGGAAATTTTGGAAAGAAAAATCCTAAGATTATGCGCTGGGAAAAACTTTGAGTCCCCCACCAAACGCTTCTCCAACAATTACATTTATAATATCACTAAAATCATTCCGCTGATGAGATATAACCTAACTCTCATGAAAAAAAAACAATTATCAGTCTAGAACTTTCAGAAAATGAACTTATTAGTCACGTCATTCTTTCGCAGATAACTCCAGTTACTTATCTCCCCCCGGAATTACATCTTTTGACCTGGATTCCTCACTGACATCCACTCCCTTGTTTTACTCCACGGCAACTTCGGCCCAAAACCGTGGCTGAATGCTCCTAATCTCATCTATTTTAAAGATGCTTTCAACTGCACACATACCTATATCTGCTCACTATTTTTTACGGGGACTGTGTCGACCGCTGAAATCTAAATTTTTGTAAATAAAGTCATTATCTTTCCTGTGTTGGTGGACAGGGCATACCTGATAATTTTAATTAATCTAAATGTATAGAATTAGTTTATATTCGTTATTCTTGCTGTATTCTCTAATTCGATTGATAGTATAAGACTGATTGTAACTTAAAAGACTAAAAAGAAAGATAAAAAAAATAAAAAAAAATATTTGTGTATCCATGTTCTATGTGTGATCATATGTACCTACATGTACCCTCAAGATTGAATTTTCATAGATTCAATTTCAAATATTTATCTCGTTATAATAGAAAGAGACAATATTATAACTTTTAACTTTTATTTTCCTTTCATTTCTTCAATATCTAACTCAAAATTGTTGTGAATTTTAATGAAAAGATAATCTTATAGAGCGCTCTCGCTCTATCACATAATAACTGGTTGATTGTTGACCATTCGTTATTTAGTTTTAAGTAGTATTAGTATTATGTATATATGTATATTCAAAGAAAAAGTGTATGTATACTCTCTCCTGAGCAAGAGCAGCCAATACATTATAGCCGCAGTTATACTTAAGGGTATGTGCCCCAGAATAGCGAACTCAGATTTCATGTAAATGAATTTATATGTGTTAGTGGCCTCTACTCTTCACCGATTCCTTTTTTTTATCTCAGACGAGAATTTGCAAGAACCAGTTTCCACGATCACGATCAGGCACATGAAGGAGTAAAAAAAGGCAATATACGCAGACGACGCACGTCTAGGTAGAAAAGGAAGCAAATTCATATACATACATGCAATGCAATAAAAAAGACTCAAAAAAATAGGTATCAAGTGAAGAAATGTGCACATTTTTTCCTTTTTTTCTTTGAGCTAGGAATATGTATTATGAAAACAATGCATGTAAGTAGGTACAAGAAAAGTGGTATCATAGATATTGTTGTTGCAGCACGAGACATCGCGATGTGATAAACGGTTAGGTTTTTATTTCTTTTTGTGTTTGTCTAGTTGAAGAAATATAAAAAAGATGAACCTTTATGAGAAGATTATTTATTTATGTTTCCTCTGAAGAGGCAGGATAACTATTTTATAGGAAATCGAAATTCTTTTATTGGGCGATGATTGCGTTTGTAACAGGCAGGTACATTTCATCTTTTAGACAGATGAACAGTTTATTCAAAAGAGTCATGAACCTATTATTGAAATTTTTGACCTTACGCAATAAAACGATGTAAGTAGAGGGTGTCTCAGTAAAAGTGCTCTTTTTAACATTGGAATCTTTTTTTTATGCGAGTGGCAATTCTGAAATTTGACATCTGCCACCTCTGTTTATTCTGATTATTAAAAATGGAGTTCTTTTCGAAAGAACAACGCGTTATATTTGTGAATATCTACTCTCACAAACTTCGCAAAATTTTCTGCTGAGTAAATTAAAAAAAAACATATTTTATTCCATACTTAATCGGAATATATCTTCTTTAGAGGTCAGTTACAGCTTTAATTGGTTTTCATCATTGAAACACATCCTTGAAATTTTTCTGATAGGTCGGTTATTATAGCAATCATTGAAAATTTCTGTCAGGAATTTTTTTGCTGACGTAATTCAATCATTGGAACTGTGAGAAGTTGAACATTTATGTACATAGATCATTAAAATTGTACAAAATTGAAACGAAAATCATTTGAATGATTTGTTTAATTTTTTGACATAATACAATCAGCTGTTCAGGAAAATGATTTTACAACCGGAAAATAGAAAAACACATTTTAATGAAAAAATAAAGGGCCGACCCATAGAATCCGTCAATCCGTCAGCGTCAATGCGTACGTTGCTGCCAACGTATTTGCCGGATTGAACCGTCCCATAGAATACGTTGTATAATTTGACAGTCTCATTTACTTGGTGTAAAAATAATTCACAAAACAAAAAATTTTTAATTAAAATATGAAAATCATGTCAAATTTATTTGTTTGCACAAAATTTTCATCATCCATTGCTTTTCCTTGTTGCTGTGGGAACACAACTGCTTTGACTACTAGTCAAATTTAGTTGTCAACGGATCAACTGACGCAAAAAGTAGAAAGTTAACCAACTCTATCCGTCGTATCCGTCACATGCGTTGCTTATGGGACGAGTTTCATAAGAACGTGTGTATTCTATTGTGCTGTCAGTTGAAAACGTCAACGCTGACGCACTGACGGATTCTATGGGTCGGCCCCTTAAGTGTGTAATTGAACTTTTTCATGTCAATAAAAATTCTTGGAGTGATTTCCGATCGATTGGTATACCTATAATTACTTTTCAAAAGAAAACATATGTCGATTTCCATTGAACCACATGAAATGTGTATCTTCGTCCTCGGATGAGGAATGCTTGTAATGATGTCAATGTTATGTGTACCTATTCTTGAGAACGCAACGATAAACCTTATTTATTTTCATTATTATTCTTTATTTTCATTATTATTATTTATAATATTCACTATTCTATTATTTATCGTAATTATAACATAACAAAAACGCACTCTCTTCTATTTTCTTTTTCAACACATAATTATTCCATTTGCAAAAACTGTCAAGTTTTAAGGATGTGTTAAAATCAGCGTGAAAATCTGTGTAGATACGTCTCAAAAGACGAATTCAAAACGAATCAATTTGTCGGGAAAAAACATCAAAAACATCCATTTCAATGATAGCTATAACTGGCCTCTTACAATACAATAAAAATATCACAACTCTGTCATAAAATACTTGTCTTTATTTTTAAATAAAAGAATTAAAAAATTAATTGGGTTCTCCCATTTATTTGTAATCCCTACGACCTTACTTCTTACTACCTACCTACCTACACAACATTTTTGAGCTATACAAGGTGTCGCATAAAAATAATACATACTGCACTCGAAAATCTCCCTTGCAACCACCAAAACAAAAAGATATGATAAGAAATTATCGCACATGTGCGATATGCTATTTTGTCATGTCCAACAACAAAAAACAAAAAGAAGCCACTTACTTACCGCATTCTTTTTATGCGCTTTCTCTATCTCCCGCTCTAACCCTTCTTCTATAATTATGTCATCTGCACATATCTATTTTCTCATCTTGCATCTTTCTTCTACTTCTATGTAAAGCAATATCGAGTTTTCTTCACACTTCTATGAATTGAAGAACAAAAAGTACATTTTCTGTTGAGGGGAAAAAGCAAGAGCAATATCTTTTGTAAGAAAGGGAAGAGAAAGCAAAACAAATTGCAGCACCATCTAGTGACATTCCCTGGAACCCAGCTTCTTTGTGTGTGTGATCGACCATTATTTTTTGACAAAAAACGCAAAATAGACGATTTTTCAAAAATTAAAATAAAAAAGACCATTAGCAAACAAATTGTTTTGTTATTTGAATTGAATAAAAAAAATACCAGAAAAAAATAAAAAAAATATTTACTAGTTTGTTTGCCTATATTTCACTTACAATGACCTTACAAATATTGACATTTTGAAGTTTATTTTTAAATATGTTACAGGTGAAAAATTTAAAAAAAAAACAACGACGTTTAGTAATACATATATTAATCTTTCATATACAAAATATTTCAAAAAATTCAAAAATATATTAATCAATTTCCCGGGCAAACGCGCAAAATGCTAAACAAAAAATAGGTATTTTTTGTGTTTGTGTTAACAAAAACATTTGACAAACATAAAAACAAAAATAAAAAAAATTACTCTGTTGAAATTACATATTTAAAGCTTTGAAAAAAGTTGATTTGACTTCACTACCTTTTATATTTTAGAAGTTATACTAAAAAATGCATTCATACTTTTTACGTAATTTGCTGTATTTTTCATTGTTTTTCGAATTTTGTGTGGAAAAAATTATAACGATAATCGAGAAAAAAGCAACGACGTTAAGTGACAGGATATATTGTCAATATAAAAAAAATATGAAATAAACAAAAATATAATATTTAATCCATTTCCCATTAGTTAGCGCAAGCGTCTTTCAAAATTTTATAGTTTTTCCGTTTGCTTGTCGGTTTTGAGGTACATCGAATTTTTATTTATTTTTTTTAATTGCACAAACATTTGACCCTATTTAATATCAATCGAAAACCGTTTGTTTTATTAAAATATTCGAAAAATTGCGAACGCTACACAGTTTCGCGCAAAAGTCCAACCTATTTTTACATGGGAAACCCCCCCTTAAGTCATCGATAAGTAAACACCACATTGTAAAATTTGTATACAGACTCCATAAAGAATATTCTATTCTATTCATCTCTGATACCAGTAAACGAGTGTTGATTGTTTTGTTGAAATCCATTGTGCTTACGCTTGCAGTTTATTTTATTTGGAAACACCGAATCGAGAAAATCAAAAGAAGAAAAAATGTATTCAAAAAGTGCAGTGCCTACAGAAACACATTTTTGTTAAGAATTGAAAGATAAACGTTCAAGTAGGTAATATTTGTGTAAGTTCCACACATTTCTAGCCATTGCTTATTTCTTCTCATTTAGTTTTATTTTTGTTGTTTAGAATCGAATCAGTAGAAATGTCGACGAAAAATATTTCCCCCATCACTGAAACTAAGACAATCTGCCTGTCCGATAACATTGCTAGAGTTATCTGCGAACAAATCTCGATCTTCTACCGAGAAAATGAATTCTTTGACACCGTCATCATGGCTGGGAACCCAGGCGATAAGGACCACGTAGGAATTTCAGCGCACCGAATGGTCCTTAGTGCATTGAGTCAATATTTCCGTGAAGCATACCGAGATGCCCAGACGGTCTTGAAGAAAAACGTTTTGGAGTTTCCACAAATCGATCCTCAAATACTGAAATCGATAGTCGATTTTATGTATTCAGGAACAATTGAATTGGATGTCGATACCGTCGAAGGAATCTTGTCTGCTGCGATTTTTCTTAAGATCAACATACTAATTGAATGTTGCTGTGAGTTCATTGAAAACAACATTAATCCTAGCAACTGCATACTCTTTTTTCGAGTATCGCGTCCATGGACAGAGGAGCGTAGCTTGTGCGTTTTAAAAGAAAAGTGTATGGAGTTAATTTCTTGGAACTTTGACGTATTTTCGAAGGAAGACGAGTTTCTTATGCTGACCGAAAGGGAAATCAAAGACTTGCTTTCTTACGAGAGTCGGCACAGTGATGTTGAAGAAACAGTATTCATGTCTATTCTTGCATGGATTAATCATGATAAACAGAATCGGGAACATTTGATTGTGGAACTTTTAAAAATGATTCACTATCAATGTCTGTCCATAAAGTTCATAACGGACAACATGTCAATTTGCAAAAGTGTCGAAGGCTTTGAACTTTTTTCGGGTTGGTTAAAATATCATGTAACGCTAGAAACTCGAACAACCGATCAGAATCATCTTGAGGTCTCAATGGAAAACCAATTGCAATGCCCAGAATTAGATCCTCAAACTCTAAAATTATTAAATGATTTCATGAGCTCTGGTGAAATTGAGTTGAACATCGAGAACGTTGGAGGAATCTTACGTGCTGCAGTTTGTCGAAAACGTAAACACTTGATTGAAGTTTGTTGTGAATTCATTCAAGGGAACATTAATACGAGCAACTACATGTCCTGGTTTCGACTGTCGATAGAGCTTAGTCTATGGCAAATTCAAAAAAAGACCATGCATGTCATTTACATGAACTTCGAGCAAATGTCGAAGGATGAAGAATTTTTAATGTTGACTGAGAAGGAAATTAAGAGTTTGCTTTCTTACGAAAATCCATATACTGACTTTGAGGAGGAAGTTTTCAAGGCTATTTTTGCGTGGGTCAATTACGATAAACCAAGTCGAGAACATTTGACTCGGGATCTGTTGAAAATGATTCGTTTTCAATACCTCTCTACCGAATTCAAAGCCGATAACAATTCAATCATCCCCGATTGTCGCACATATACATCACTGGAAACAACCGATCAAGAAGATATGTTTTTCAAGTCAAGGTTTGGAGGTTTATTGTTTGTGGATATCGAGGAATCAAATACGATAGCAATTCATATGTATGACCGCAACACAGATGCATGGAATAAAAAGATTCAAATACCTTTCAAAGAAAACATAGATGGCTTTTCGACACTTGTGATCAATAATAAATTATTTGTAGTTGGAGGTTTTGACGAGGTCGATCACGTAAGGGATGAAATTGAGTGTTTTGACTTGTACACTCTCAAATGGATTTCCACGTCTCATATGCATTATAATCGATGGGAATGTCAACTGTCTGAATTAGATGGACAATTGTGTATTTACGGTGGCTATGGCTCTCATTCAAAATTGATAAACGAAATTGAACTGTACTATCCAACAATAATAATAATTAATTCCCACGCCTCTTTCCCCCCCAGATACCGCACGCGCTGGGGTCCATTTTCACCGAGTACGATTGCAATTACGGTTGCTAGTCGTATGTCGTATCGGCACTTAATAAGAAATTATTTGTAAAAAATAAAATAAAAAAAGCGATGGCGATACGAATATCAGGAGAACAAGAGTTAGGGACTGCTTAATGCAAGCAGGTACAAAAAGTAATAACAAAAAAAAATTAAAATTTTAAATTTAAATCTTACAAAAAGCAAAAAAAAAAGAAAAAATGCAAAATTTTAAAATCGAAAAATTTTAAAATTTTAAAGTCAAAAAAAAAATTATAAAAACGCGAAAAAGAAAAGAAAAACAAATACAATAAATAAGCGTGTAGAAGACACTTGTCAAGTAACCGGTGAAATAACTGAATTACATCCACCATACCGTTGCGTATTGAACAAAATGTCTACTTGTAAAGGAGTATTATATCTTATTGATCTAAAGGGAGGAGTCTTGCAATCCTATAATTCCCGCACTCGAAATTGGACTCGGATACAAATTCCAGTCTTTGCAGGCTTTGTCGCCGATGAAAAATATCTTTATTTTCTTAATGGATATTCGGACAAATGTGTTAAACGCTACGATTTAGAAAAAAAGTCATGGAGCGGTGGTTTTGAAGAGAAAAAAAATTGGTGCACAGGAACGATGATGTTAAACAATAAAATTGTAATTTCTAGATACTCTCCTTATGGTAGTACGATTATGTTTGAAGAGTACGATCCAAACACCAAGACATGGAGAAAATTTAAGGATCTCTTAAGAATAAAATCTGAAATGTTCTTCGCTTGCAGTATAGGTTCTTACACTGCTTGACCATTTTTTACTTAAACTTTTAATTTTTGTTTTAAAAATAAATCAATTTTGTTCCAAAAATTTTTAGCATGCAAAATCTGTAAAAAGTGTTTTCAATAAATTGGTTTCTCTTCAATGCTCAAATT
Organism: Sphaerophoria taeniata; assembly: GCA_943590905.1. Classification (NCBI taxonomy): domain Eukaryota; kingdom Metazoa; phylum Arthropoda; class Insecta; order Diptera; family Syrphidae; genus Sphaerophoria; species Sphaerophoria taeniata. The sequence continues at coordinate 6,931,152 of OX016540.1, forward strand.
GAACTTGTTTCAATTGTTAAGCGCATGAGTGGAAAATTTCTGATTATAGGTGCGCGTTTGAGAACCAAGTTTAGGTATCTTGTTTTTAAGGGGGTGAGTGCTCCAGTTCCAAAACCGTATAACATGATTTCAACCATAGCAAGATCACACAAAGGAAGCTTTTATACTGTACTTCCTTAAACAACTAAAAAAATAAATAAATACGTAGGGTTTTAGTGTTTTATTCAAATCTTAATATTTTGCTAAGACTATAGATATTTGTCAGTAGTTCGGTGTAAGAATGAATTGAAAGTAACTTTAAACGTTGGATTAATACGAAGAATTCTAAAAGAGGGCGATTTTCAGCAGTCTCCGGACGATTGTTCTAGTCTCCGGACGATCTTAAATGGAGTCTCCGGACAGTTCCATTTAAAAACTCAATATCTTTTTTCTCTTAAGTGTTGAGTATACAGCAATTCATTGTCTGCATTGATAATTATTTCCTGATTGTTTGGCATCTAATTAATTTAAGAAATATTGCCTAGTTATTGTTATTTTAGGCAAAATACAAAGAAACCAAAATCTGTACCAGTCTCCAGACGATTCTTTATTGCTGCTTGCCTAACACCTAATTTCTTCGATCTTATGTCGTGAAAGGCTAACTTTAACTAATTATACCTTCGGTAGGGGTGGTTTTGGTTAGTTTCTTTTTGTGTTTGGTGTATGCATACGCATACCAGTGAAGAAAAATGTTATTATTATTAAAGTGGAGGTGGAGGGAAGAAACTGGTTTTATTATTCTTATGTTTAAGTTTCGGTAACAAGGAAAATATTCCCTTCAGCAGTAGATATCGAACGATCGGCTTACACCATTTTGATTTCAAAATATTGTGTTTGTGCGACAGCGAATAAACAATGATAATACAATTTTAGTTTTTTGTTTCATTTCTATCCATCATCAGAGGGATGTTAATGGAAAAATTGTATTCTGGATATACCTAATAAGTTGGTACTTTTGGCAAGGAAATTAAGGGTTTCAAAAAGAATTTGAACATATAAAAAAAAACCTTGGAGCTGTCCGGAGACTAGATTTTCGCTATTTTTTTGTACCAGTGTCCGGACACTGATTAAAAAACGAAAAACTCAATTTTTAGGGTTCCGTACACAGAGTGTAAACGAAACCCTTATTTATCATCACTTCGTTTTCTGTTCATTCGTCTTTCACAAGCGATTTCTTCGAATCTGCTAAGCCGATTGCAATGAAATTTGGTACACATAATTAAGTATTCAATAGTAATCTTAAAATGTGTTTTTCATGTTTTTGAGATAAATAGTTTCAAAGTTATTAAAGAGAAAAGATAAAAAAATACAAAAATGACCATTCTCCCCCCTGATCTCCGAAACTACTGGGCCTAAGATTATGAAAAAGATACTGAGAATAGGTCTTAACCTGTAGATTACAAAAAAGCAAATAAGAAGTCTGTACTGTTACATATAACACAGATATGACTCAATATTTGGAGTAACTTTTTAATTTTTGACTCAACTTTACAATTTATTTCCTCCAAAACCGTTACACCGATTGAGTTAAAAGTTGGCCATTATATTAACGTGTTAAGTAGAAATACAATCATATTTTTTTTATATTTTTAAGAGAAATGGTTTTGTAGTTATATAAGAAAATATGGAAAAATAGGCAAAAATGTCAAAAACAGGCCATTCCCCCCCCCCTCATCTCCGAAACTACTGGACCTAAAATTCTTTAAAAAAAAACTGAAATATAGGTCTATAACATGAATATTACCGGAAAAGTGATAAGAAGTCACAGTTATTTATGTAACATGCAAAAATTTTCAATACACTAATTTCCAATTTCATTAAATTTTAAAACCATTTTTTTGAACAGATGGTAACCCTATTGACTTCAAATTAAGTACAATCATTCATTAATTGCCTGCGATGACAAACATATTTTTTTTAGACAAATAGTTTTGAAATTATTCAAGAAAACACAACAAAAAAGGCCGAAAATGCAAATAACTAAATTTTACCCCCTCCTCATCACCAAAAAAGGGTGGGCCTGGAATTTCCAAAAAAATTTCAAAAAATAGATCCATACGTATAAATTACAGAACAACAAAAAAAAATTGCAGAAATAATGTAAATAACGATATACAGTGTCTCCCAGCTTAAATGATGTAGTAAATATTTTTGTAAGAAAACCTTAAAAAACCGAGTGAATTTACTAACAGATGGAATTATTGACAAATGGTCTAATTTTAAGACTAATTTTCAATGCATTTATATTGAAAATAGAAAAAAAATCATCTTTTTACCATTAAAACTAGAACAAATTGGTTAATTTGTTATTAAATAATCTCACAGCTTAAATGATGTACCGAGTTTTAAAGGCAAAAAGTATGCTCTGTTGGGATATGTGGGAGTTGTTTATAATGAAACCTAGGAAACGATATTTTTTAAAATCAGTTTTCATAAGCACGAAATCTTTTTCCGTTTTTTTCAATATGGGCCGTCATAGTAGTATTGAAGCTCAAGATGGTAAAAGCCAAAAAAAAATTGCCGAAATGGTGAAAATAAGCTCTTCAACAGTACAACACATTATTGAGCGTTATGTGCGTGAAAATAGAATCGTTAGTAAGGGTAGAAAAGCCCCAAATAAAATATTTTCCGAAAGTGACTGCAGATGGATTGTGCGAAAAGTAAAAGAAACTCTAACATTAAGTGCACCAAAACTAGCAGAAGAAGTGAAAAAATATTTGGGGAAAAATAGCAGCGCTGAAACTATCCGGAGGGTTCTAAGAGATGCTAATTTTAATGGAAGGAGTGCCCAAAAAAAGCCTTTCATTAGTGCCAAGAAAGAACCAAGCTGTTGACTGACTCGTTGTTTTGGGATACCGTGATTTTCACGGACGAAAGCAAATTCAACCTTCACGGATCTGACGGCAAGGCTTATGTATGGAGACAGCCAAATACTGAGCTCCAGTCCAAGAATTTGCGTGGCACAGTCAAACACGGTGGCGGTCACGTTATGGTTTGGGGTAGTATGTCGTCGGCTGGTGTAGGAAACCTTGTTTTTATCGAAGGAAACATGGATAAGAACTTGTACTTAGAGATTTTGAAGCAAAATCTGAAGCAAAGTGCCGAAAAACTGAACATTAAGGACAAGTTTCGAATGTACCAAGATAATGATCCAAAACATAAGTCGGGTATTGTTCAGTCTTGGCTTATTTGGAACTGCCCACATGTAATGCAACCGCCTGCACAGTCACCGGATCTCAATGCTATTGAGAATTTGTGGTCCAAACTTGAGCGAGATGTTCGTAAGCACGAGATACGGTCAAAAGAAGACCAAAAAGCTGGTACTTTCAATGCCTAAAAGGTTTGAGTCAGTTTTAAAACAGAAAGGCTACCCTACCAAGTATTAACACCACTCTTTGTACCATTTCTCGATAGTTCAAACTGACACATCGTTTTAGCTGTGATGTTATTTTGTTTCAAAAAATTGTTTTGTTCTTGTTTTAATGGTAAATCATGTTTTGTTTTTCTCTTCAACAAATAAATTGTAAGGATTCTTTCTATAAAACATAATATTTGTCTTTAACTTTATTCGCGGTATTTTACAAGGTGTTATTTGGATTTTTATGAAAAAAATATCTACTACATCATTTATGCTGGGAGACACTGTATTTTCAAGGCAAATGGTTTTGAAGTTATTCAAAAAAAAAAAAAAAGGACTATGAAAAACACTCAAAAAAAAAATTAAATTAAATTTGGTTCACATTTTCTAGAGTAGATAGATGTGATCCGAAAATGCTGCTACCAGATTTTTAAGATACACAGTTTCGAAGTCATTGAAGAAAATAGGCAGAAAGACTATTCAAATTATTTTCCAAGAAAATGTTTGGTTTCAAATCTTAATCCTTGTATAAGAAATCCTTCAAAACTGAAAGAAAGTAGGGTCGGATAATCATGTACGGAACCCTCCTCGAGCGAGTTTATTTCGCACTTGTCCACTTTTTTCTTTACTTATTGGAAGTTCAATACATTTTCATTGAACGAACTCCATTTGATTACAAGATCTCACAAAATCAACTATTCTCAGTATATTTTCCCAAGGTCTGCCACTATTTTTTTTGCTAAGAAAACAGCAGAACAGCAGCAGCTCTTGCTTAAACCACCCATAACTTTTCCGTTATACATTCGATCAGCTTGAAACTTCGAATGTGTATGTGGAAAGTATTACTGATTCTATATTTTGTTGTTTTTTATAAATTCTGTATTTAGTTTCTCTTTTATTCGCCATAAAGGCAAAACCGTCCGGACACTGGGGCCTGTCCGAAAAGTGGTGCAGTTACCCTAGTGATTTTTTTTGTTAATTTAGAATATTTACAATATGTGAAGTGAAGTTATTTAGTTAATTAAAAGATTGAAGAACATTTAAAATGTATTTGTCATAGTATTTAGCAAGGCAAATCTATATATATATAAAAGAACAGCTTCACCGGTTTTCTTAATTTTTTTTCCAACCTTAAGAGGAATACGGGGAGAAGGTTTAGGAAAAACAAAACTTATGCTTTTGTAATCACAAACGGCGCAAATGTTAAAAAATAATGCTTTTCTCACTAAAGCAAAATATATCAATTTAAGAATACTCAATTTCGTTTCAAATTTTTGTCAAAAATTTTTATTTTCATAAAATAAAAATGTCAGTGAAGAAAAAATATATTTGTCGAATATTCTTTTTTCTTGTTTATTGTAAGATGTAAATGTGTGGGTATGTGGTATATGAGTTAATTCTGCTTTTAAATTGCCTTTGAATATTCAGGTTAGTAGAAACACTAAACACGAACATGTAATATTTTAAAAATGTTGTCAATGGCCAAAGTGTAAGACTGTAAGATTGTTGTGGACCTTGTGAGGAGTTCAATAAATATTTGGCTGCACCATGATTCTTTTGGCTAAAGATTTTCGACAAACTTTGCCGATTATACCACGTTCCATTGCCACAGACGAATTGAAGGCTACTATGCTGTGGCTGTATGTCAGGAAACTTACACTGGCCACAAGAGTTCCAGTGCTGTAACAAAACTTGATTCTGAAGACTCAATTACACTTCCAATGAATTATTATTGTAATACAGATAGCAGATTCAATGTATGATTAAGGGTTTCTTTCCAAGCATTAAAGAAAAATTATAAAAATCACGCTTGGTTGAATTGCTGGTAAAAGTGTTTTTCTTAAATCGATTCAACAATTTTTAATGAGATAAATGTACCGTTTTTTGCCTACGAAAATCGGTTGTCACAATTACAAATGAAAAGGATCAGGATGTATTATCCGAATAGACGGAGTTTTTGAATTCGTTGGCTATACCAGGACTGCCGCCACATTATTTAGCTCTTGAAGTAGGACCGTCAATTTTAATGTTTAGGAACATCAATCAACCCAAACTTTGCAATGGTAGAAGACTTGCCGTAAGGAAGTTAATGGCAAATCTGATAGAAGCTACACCATTCCATGTGGAAAATTCAAAGGGGAAAATGTTTTGAGTTCTCCATGGATTCAATTAGACATGACATTTGATTTTAAACGTCTTCAGTTTGCTCTTCTACTTGCATTCGCTGTAACAATTAATTAGGCGTAAGCTCAATCTTTGTGTGGTATTGATATTGATTAAAAAATTCCAGTTTAATATCATGGTCAACTATATAGGGTATGCTGTAATTTGTTTGTCATACTTGGGGATGCGATTTTTGGTCATATTCAAAGAAAAAATTATTCTACGATTTTCCATCACTTTTTGGCAATTTAAAAACAAGCTATCTAACTTTGGTGTACCCTGGCTCATGTTAAGATCAATTTCTCTGATAGTACTAATGTCAGGTAGAAATACTAACCCTGACAGATATTCAATTTTACAGAAACACAAACACGAGCAAAATTTTTTTTACCTGATGAAACAGTAAATAAAAAAGTTCTTATTTATAAGTGCACCCAAAAACATTATACATTTTATGAAACTTAAGAAAATCTTAATAAGGGTTAGTAATCAAATGTTGGGTTTTTACCTATTTTTATTGCAGCACTTGGTAATTTTCCAAGAACTGATAGTTTTTGGGTAATTTTTAAAACTGTATAATCCGGAAGAAGGTTAAGAATATACTTATGCCTACCCGAACTGTTGTCAAATTCCTAATTACCTTACCTCTTCTTAGGGAGATTATATTTTGGGTATGAATGTTTCATGGGTGAATTAACTAAATAATTGGTATTAAGGAATTGAAATAAAAATCTATTCGTCAGATTATCAAGTAAAGTCATTATATTTTCCACAAGATTTGCCCATTTCTGCCTATTCATCGATCACCATAATTTCATCCAACCAATCCAACTTCGCAACCTTAGCGGCATGGAGCCCTGCGAAGCGGTCGGGGGTTTTGCTAGTACCTAATAAATAAATAGAATTTATTTGTTCTTGATTTGTAGTTCTATCTGCGTGTGCACCTTCAGTGTTTAAACACCATGCATCTCAGGAAATTGGAATTGAAAAAAAATATATGTAAGCACAATCAATATAATCTGGATTCAAACAAATTTCAATTAGCGTCCCTGAGATTAACCATGCAACTGCAGTCCAGCCCTGTTGTAGTGCATTTGTGTTTGTGAAACTCGCACTACCTACTTTGAAAAATGCTTTATTTCTCTTTCATAAGACCACTTCCTGTACTTCTTATTCAAAGATTGATCCAAAGCTGGCAGTCCATGTGTATATTTAAAACAATAGGTGAGGTTGAGGTCCAGCGGAATGTTAGGAAAGCATTTGTGAAAACACCAATAATTTTACAACCCACCTGCTTGCAGGTAAATTTCTTTTGACAGCTTGGTTTTCTATCTCCTCTCATCCCTGATCATACTGATCCTCTCTTTCACTAATACATCAGATTTAATGAACAGGGAATACCAGGTTCAATTTTTCATTGCTCTCCTTGATGCTTGTTCAAAAATTCTATACCAGTACCAGTCATAGACTATTAAGTTACCTGATATCATCTCTGGTACCAGTAAAAGAGTGTTCATTGTTTTGCTCAACTCGCTTGTTCTTGTGCTATGCATTTTATTTTATTTGGAAACATCGAATCGAGAGAATAAAAAGAAGAAAAAATATATTTAAGAAGTGCAGTGCCTACAGAAACACATTTTTGCTAAGAATTGAAAGATAAACGTTCAAGTAATATTTATGTAAGTTCCATACATTTCTGGCCATTGCTTATTTCTTCTCATTTAGTTTTTTTTTGTTGTTTAGAATGGAATCAGTAGAATCGTCGACGAAAAATATTTCCCCAATCACTGAAACTAAGACAATTTGCCTGTCCGATAACATTGCTAGAGTTATCTTCAAACAAATCTCGATCTTCTACCGAGAAAATGAATTCTTTGACACCGTCATCATGGCTGGGAACCCAGGCGATAAGGACCACGTAGGAATTTCAGCGCACCGAATGGTCCTTAGTGCATTGAGTCAATATTTCCGTGAAGCATACCGAGATGCCCAGACGGTCTTGAAGAAAAACGTTTTGGAGTTTCCACAAATCGATCCTCAAATACTGAAATCGATAGTCGATTTTATGTATTCAGGAACAATTGAATTGGATGTCGATACCGTCGAAGGAATCTTGTCTGCTGCGATTTTTCTTAAGATCAACATACTAATTGAATGTTGCTGTGAGTTCATTGAAAACAACATTAATCCTAGCAACTGTATACTCTTTTTTCGAGTATCGCGTCCATGGACAGAGGAGCGTAGCTTGTGCGTTTTAAAAGAAAAGTGTATGGAGTTAATTTCTTGGAACTTTGACGTATTTTCGAAGCAAGACGAGTTTCTTATGCTGACCGAAAGGGAAATCAAAGACTTGCTTTCTTACGAGAGTCGGCACAGTGATGTTGAAGAAACAGTATTCATGTCTATTCTTGCATGGATTAATCATGATAAACAGAATCGGGAACATTTGATTGTGGACCTATTAAAAATGATTCACTATCAATTTCTGTCCATAAAGTTCATAACGGACAACATGTCGATTTGCAAAAGTGTCGAAAGCCTTGAACTTTTTTCGGGTTGGTTAAAATATCATGTGACGCTAGAAACTCCAACAACCGATCAGAAACATCTTGAAGTCTCAATGAAAAACCAGCAATGCCCAGAATTGGATCCTCAAACCCAAAAATTGTTATATGATTTCTTGAACTCTGGCTCTATCGAATTGAATATGGAGATCGTTGGAGGAATCTTACGTGCTGCAGTTTTTCGAGAACTTAAACATTTGATTGATGTTTGCTGTGAATTCGTTCGAAAAAACATTGATACCAGCAACTACATGTCCTGGTTTCGACTGTCGACAGAGCTTAGTCTACCACAAATTAAAGAAAAGTCCATGGATGTCATTTACAAGAACTTCGAGCAAATGTGGAAGGATGAAGAATTTTTAATGTTGACCGAGAAGGAAATTAAGAGCTTGCTGTCTTACGAAAATCCATATACTGACTTTGAGGAAGAAGTTTTCAAGGCTATTTTTGCGTGGGTGAATTATGATAAGCCAAATCGAGAACATTTGACTGGGGATCTGTTGAAAACGATTCGTTTTCAATACCTCTCTACCGGTTTCAAAGCTGATAACAATTCACTCATCACCGATTGGCTCACATATAATTCATCACCAGGAACAACCGATCAAGATGATATGTTTTTCAAGTCAAGGTTTGGAGGTTTATTATTTGTGGATTTCGAGGGATCAAGTACGATAGCAATTCATTTGTATGACGACAAAACAGATGCATGGCATAAAAAGATTCAAATACCGTTGAGGAAAAATATATTTAGATTTTCGACACTTGTGATCAATAATAAATTATTTGTAGTTGGAGGTGTTGACGAGGATCGTCATGGAAGGGATGATATTGAGTGTTTTGACTTGTACACTCTCAAATGGATTTCCACATCTCATATGCATTATAAACGAGAGATTTGTCAACTGTGTGAATTAGATGGACAGTTGTGTATTTTCGGTGGATCTGACCAAGGACTTTTAAGATTTGTAGATGAAATTGAATTGTACAATCCTACAACTGGTGAAATAATTGAATTACTTCCACCATACGGTATTGCAGGTGGCAAAATTTCTACTTGTAAAGGAGTCTTATATCATATTTGTCTTCCCGAAGGAGTCTTGCAATTATATGATTCCTGCACTCAAAATTGGACTCGGATACGAATTCCAGGACAATTAGTAGGTCCCTTTTGGTCTGTGGGCTTTGTCACCGATGAAAAATATCTTTATTTCCCTTATGGATATTCGGACAAAGGTGTTAAACGCTACGATTTAAAAAGAAAATCATGGAGCGATTTTGATTTTAAAGATACCACATCTAAATGCATAGGAACGATTATGTTAAATAATAAAATTGTAATTTCTAGATACCCTGGTAGTAATACGATTTTCTTTGAAGAGTACGATCCAAACACCAACACATGGAGAAAATTGAAGGATCTTTCAAGAATAAAAACTGATCTTCTCATGGCCTTGTCTGGCAGTATAGGTTCTTACACTGCTTGACCATTCATAATTAAACTTTTAATATTTGTTTTAAAAATAAATAAATTTCTTTCCAAACATTGTTGAATTCGAATGCAAAATCTGTAAAAAGTGTTTTCAATAAATTGGTTTCTTTTCATTGCTCAAATTGAATTTGAACTTGTTTCAATTGTAAAGCGAATGAGTGGCAAATTTCCAATAATAGGTGCGCGTTTGAGAACCAAGTTATGGAAGCTTGTTTTTAGGGGTGAATTTTCCAGTTCCGATAACATATAACATCATTCAATTCAGCTTTGCATGTGAGGTTATTTGACGTTGCCGATGAATGCAGTAATTTTCCAAAAATGCCTTGTTCAGATCAATAAAAACAAATCATCACATTAATCGAAGGAAATAAATGATCGTACCAACTATATTGCCGCAGCCATCTCAAAGCCACCAAACAAAGGTCTAAAAGTATTTTTTGCCAACTTTAACCATTGTGTGCTAAAAATAAGTGAAACTAACAGCCTTATTCTCCCCCTTGTGAGGAATCACAATTCACAAGTCATAAGCCCTTGTGACTATTTCTTGTGAGGATTGTTGTGATTCGATAACATTTGTCGGATTCTCCCCAAATCCTCACAACTAAAGTCACAAGGAAACTCACCACAGCCAATGTGAATATGGAAATGCGTTGCCACACTGGATTCTTTGTAACTGCAATATGTGTTTCAACGGAACATAATGATGCAATTTCGTCAATATTAGCAACGCAAATAGAGGTTGTGTATTTGGGTTGCTTTTATTATTGTTGTGTAATTTCAAAGAACAAAGAAAAAGAATAAAGAAAACAGAAAAAGAGCGTATGTCTTTTCTCTTCCTTCCTTTTTACTTGCGACATATAGAATACATATATGGCAAGTTTGAATTCGTACAAAAAAAATTGAGATGATGATGAGATATGATATTACGATGATAGAGAAGTCGAAAAAATTGAGTCCGGCGATTCCGTCTGTCTGTCTGTCGGGAAGTTTATAGGCACCTACAGCCTTAACTACTGGTCCGATTGACTTCAAACTTGAAAATAAGAGGTTTGAGCAAAAACTCATATATCCCAGTTTTTTCATTTTTTTTAAGATCAAAATTTAGGGTAGCCACCATACGATTTTTATGGCAAAAAACCAAAACTTTAAATTTTCTCCAAAACGGTTCCTACAATTTTTTTTAAACTTCCTCGAATTTAATTTTTTTAAACACTCATAAATCTTATGTAAAAAACAAAATTTTGTATTGCTCCAAAACGGTACCTCCCATAGAACCGTTTTTTTGTTATTAGATTTTTTCAAAAAATAAAAGTCCGATCAGCATAATTGTTTTTGAAAGTACGTATATATTGCTTAAATAATTTGTTGTATTCAAAAAAATTTCAATAATTTTTTTGTATTTTTAAAAAAATATTTTAAACTTTTTTTCAAAATTGTGTATCTTAAAAACGGATCAATATTAAAAATCGAAATATACTCATAAAATGTATATTTACATATTCTTGAATACTGCATACCCAAATTAATTTTAAGAAATTTTTGAAAAATTTTATATATAAAAAATTAATTAAAAAAAAAAAAAACGGCTCCGACGATTTTCAAAAAAAAAATTCAAAAATAAGGTTTAAATTTGTTTGGCATTTAAATTTTTGGGATAAAATGTAATTACGAGGTATATTTTCAAATTTTAATTTTTTTTTTTAATAAATTAAAAAAAATTGAAAAACCAACATTTTCTTAAGAAATCATATGACATCAATTTTTTTTCCGATTGAATCCATTTTTGAGGTACATATTTCAATTTAAATTTTTATTTATGAGTTTTTTTTTAATTTTTTTTATGATTTATAATTGTGAATACAGGAGCAAGTTCGTACGACCGAGTCGTGCACATTTTTTTCACTATATTTATAAGCAAAATGTCAAATCTCAAACAATTTTCTAGTTATGTTATGACCTGCTCTGGAGGAGATCACAATATCGATTGTTTTTGTGACTCTCACAAGTTGTGACTTTGGGGGAGAATCCGAAAAAGTCACAAAATCAATTTAACCTCTTCTTGTGACTTGTGAGGTATCAGTGATGATGGGGAGAATCGGGCTGTAAGTCTCGTAAATCTCTGTATTGTTTTTTTTTTCGGACGCCTTACCTTTGAACGGATAAACTTTAATTGAATTTGAACACTTCATTTGGATATTGGTACTATAGATGTGTTTTATTGGGAACTTAGCTTAGCTTAGCAATAGGAATTCCAATAAAATGCTGTAGTCAGTTTTGGACTAAGTTTCGTTCACCAGAATGTCAAAAATCGAAACATTCCAAACGCCATCTTTACACCTATCTGAACCAATTTTTTTTACATTGAGTTGCTATGGTGAAAAACTATTTTCTTCAAAAGGTTTTGACATTTGATAAACGAAAAACACAACGAAAAACTCAAGTGTCGAATTGCTGAAACCTTATCTTCAGGAAATTGCTAACTAAAATTCCTAACTTATTTTTACTCAGCTTTCGGTTGTTGTTGTTTGACATGTAATTCCTATTGCTAAGCTGAGCTAAGTTCCCAATAAAACACGGCTTATATTGACCTGTTTGGAAAATCTTCACAGTTAATAATTTCTGCTGTACCCGGGCCCGTAGCCAGAGTTGAATTTAAGGTAGGTCAACAGTCATATCAGGTAGGGCGTTCGTAATTTTTACCTGTGACATACATAATGGGTGATTCACGAGCGTTGTGCCAAAAAGCTAGAGCGTGTAGGTTGAGTTGAGACAAGAAAAAAATCGTATGGGTTGGGGGGGGGTGGTCTATTCCCCCCCGTTTAGCCGGGAGGGGCAATTTTCTGAAAAATTGACTTATTTTGTTTAAAAAAATATTAAAAATCAACTGCTTCGTTGACAACACCGTGCTATACCTTTCTGAAAAGCCAAAAACTTCTTCTTTCACTATGTTTTTAAATTAAATTGTTTTAACGAATAGTTTATAAAAAATAAATTTTCAAACTCAAAATTTTCAAAAAAAAAAGCAAAAAAAACATTTTTGAACTAAATTTTTTCAAAATTTTATGTAATTAAGTACTAATTTTGTTTTTAAAATTCAATGTGTTTGTTAATTTTTAGTCGAAAACAGAAAACCGGATGCAAAAATGTCATTTCGTTTTTGAGAAATTAAGAAAAAACCGAAACCACTTTTTTCTAAAAAAAATCTTTGTTTTTATTTTTACCTATCTGGACTTTTAGTTTAATTTATTAGTTTAATTTATAAATTTAATTTTTTGTAATTGGAGTTTTATGAGGACTCAATAAAGTAGAAAAGTATTACATTATCCCTGGATTAATCATTTTGTTCATTGATAACGTCTGAAAACTGACCTGTAATTTTTTCTTACTATACCTGGGGCCGCGGCCACTCACTGACGAAGAGTTCTACCTGCTAGGGGCTTGAGATAAATAAACCGCAATTTTTCTTGAATGAAAAAACAATTAACAACCTATAGGTAAATAAAAGGCATCGCATATTTACTAAACAACCATTTACAATTAAAATATTAACTCATCAACACATAACAATAACAAACTCATACGCTCGAGAAGAGTTAGCGGACAGGAACTTCGGTTTAACTTACTGTCGAGATCAGGAAGCTGAAAGACTCTACGCTGAAAGATATCCCAATAGATGGCGCCCAAGTCGTAGCATGTTTTCAAGAATCCGCCGACGAGAGCACTGAGAGCTAGAAGTGAAAGGTCAATGGCAGACGTTATCAATGAAAAAAATGACTAATCCAGGGAAAATCCAATACTTTTCTACTTTATTGAGTCCTCATAAAACTCCAATTACAAAAAATTAAATTTATAAATTAAACTAATAAATTAAACTAAAAGTCCAGATAGGTAAAAATAAAAACAAATATTTTTTTAGATAAAAGTGGTTTCGGTTTTTTCTTAATTTCTCAAAAACGAAATGACATTTTTGCATCCGGTTTTCTGTTTTCGACTAAAAATTAACAAACACATTGAATTTTCAAAACAAAATTAGTACTTAATTACATTTAGTTAGTTTAGTATAGTTTTATTGACTCATTAAAATAATATATAAAGTATACAAACATTTTGATAATTATAACTAAAAGTCTATTGGTTTGGCCAGAAGCCGTCTACCAGACTGACATACTTTGTATTATAATTTTGATTTTGCTTATGTTTAAAAGATAAATAAAATTGATTATGTACATTTTTTGTTTAAAAATCTTCGTTTACAATGCAGTTGCGATATTTGAATGTTTGAACGGTGAAATTGTAAAGCACATTCCAGCCACGAGATCCATTTAAGATTTGTAGGGTTTCTTCTAAATCCAATGATTGCACTCCAAAATAGTGAACTCGAAATTCTTTTAAAACGGGACAGACAGCTATAAAATGAAACACATCTTCTCTTTCATTACGGTTACATAAAGAACATAAAATAGGTAACTCAGGACGGTGTGGTATAAAATTAAGATTTAATAGTTCTCCTCTTAAACGGAAGATTGTGCTTATTAATTCCGTCGAATGATCTTCTAAAAAATAAGTTCTTTCGTTTAAGTAGTGATTCAGTTTGCTATAATACAATCTGTACTGAGAATTCTGAGCTTCCTCCATGAAGTTATGGTACATTCTGTTTCCCGTTTTCTTCAGCAATTCTACCAGGTTTGGTTTTAGGGATTCTACGTGCTCTTCCGCTGTAACCACCAAGTTAACTCCACATTCCGACGCCAGTTTCTTCCATTCTCGAACACATCCTCCTTCATTCGACATTAAGTGCTTAAGTATTATTTTTGGTATTCTCTGCTCATTCATTGCTAAAACTCGTACTATGTAGTTGAAATGAATCTTAAGAGTATCCAAAAACATAGGGGGAACGCCAGACTCTAAATGCAACATATAATTGGGCGAATTAGGGGGTATTCTAAAAAACCTCCTAATAAAGTAACGTAGGAACTTCTCTACTGTTTCGTAGGGTCGGAATCCCCAAGCTTGTGCTCCATAAAGAAGAATGGAAGTTGCAGTTGAACGAAATATAGTTAGTTTTGAAGTATGTGAAACACTCTTCTTATGTATACAACTACCCCAAACCGAACAAATAGCTCGCTTAGCATCTGCTAGTTTGGCTTGAAGATGCTTTTCCATGTTAGAGTTCGATGAAATCAAAACTCCCAGATATTTGTACTCCTTTACTATTTCTATTTCCTTCCCTTGAAACGCCCATTTCTCAAATCGTGAGTGTCTGCCTCCACTTCGTCTTAGGATCATCATTTTCGATTTGTCCAGGTTGACAGATAGGTTCCAACTTCTACAATACCTTTCTAATCTGTTGATCATAAGCTGCATGCCATCAACTGTCTCTGCGAGGAAAACTATGTCATCTGCATATAGTAAGCCTGGAATTTTTGTCCGACGGAGCTCAATTCCACCCCTAACAGCATCTGTGATGTCGTTTATATAAAGTGCAAATAGTAGTGTACTAAGAACACACCCTTGCCTTACTCCCACTGTTGTTTCGAAATCTTCGGAGAGACATTTTCCGTCCCAGATACGAGCTGTATTATTATGGTACAAAGCCTTCAATACATTTAACATTTTTGAAGAAATTCCAAGTCCATATAATTTGTAGAAGAGAGCTTCTCGCGGTATAGAGTCAAAGGCTGCTTGAAAATCGACAAAGAAAGCATAAAGCTTTTTATTCCTGTTTTTATATATCTCTGCTAAGCTTAATAAGGAAAATATCTGGTCTACAGTCGAATAGTCTCTTCTGAATCCGGCTTGGTACTCATACAAAATTTTATTGTTTTCAACCCACTGGTATAACCTTTTGTATAGAACGGATGAAAAAAGTTTTGCCGATGCGTTCAAAAATGATATACCTCTATAATTAGCAGGATTTTCGTAGTCACCTTTTTTGTGGAGCGGATATACAATGGATTTGAGGAATGAATCAGGTACTTCAGCTCTTTCAAAAATGTTGTTAAATGAAATTCTCAGCAAGTTTTTGAACTCGTGTGTGCTGTTTTTAAAGAATTCAAACGGGATACCGTCTTCACCTGGAGCTTTATTATTTTTGGCGTTGAATATGACCTCTTCTATCTCCGACATCGTTATTGGGGAGTCTAATTGATCATCCAGTGTAAGTGGTGCGGCGTATTGAATGGGCGTTGAAAGTTGTTTTGCGTTAAGAAGCTGCATGAAGTGGTTTTTGAGCTGCTCTACAGAAAGACCCACTGCAATGACGTTTCTTTTCCCTACGACCACTTTAACTGCTTTCCAAAACTCTGTTGGTGATCTAGCTGCGTTGATATTAATTTTCTATATTTTTTTGATCGTATGCTTTTTTCTTTGCGTAACATAGGTTTTTAAACTTTATATTTGCTGCTGCATAGTTTGCTTGAATATAGCTGTTGTTATTTTTCCGAAACAGTCGTAAAAATGCAAAGGACACATCTCTCGCTTTTCTGCACTCATCATCAAACCACTTTTGTTTGAATTTATTGATGCTTGTTTGATTGTTGAACTTTGGGCTAGCGCTTTTTATCATTTCGTTAAGTTTTTCAATATTGACATTATCCATAAACGTATTCGAAACACTTAAAAGCTCGATCTCTCTGTTTAAATTTCGTTGGAAAACCTCTCGATGACTATCCCTCCATAATGTTTTTGGAATTGGTAGTAGTTGCTTGGTACTAGCTTCACCTTCAAAGCCAGAAAACTTAAACATCACTTCTAAGGGCATATGATCAGAAAATGGGTTAATGGCTACTCGAAAATCATCAAAATGCGTAAGCCAGTTTCCGGATAAGAAACAGTAGTCGATAACCGATTTTGCTGATCCTCTTATAAAAGTAAATTCTCCTAGCGAGTCACCACCACAGCTTCCATTCAGTACTTTGCAGTCGAAAGCGTCAGATAACTCCAAAATCTTAACCCCCTTGTCATCACTTAATTCATCTTTAGATTTCCTCTCGAAATGTATCTTCGGCGTACTCATTCCTAAGGCATCGTTATTTTGGGACAAACCTATTCTTCCGTTGAAATCGCCCACTAACATCAGGTCCGTTGATTCAAAGATGTTTAACGAATTACGTAGTTTATCGTAATCAGGTTGCCAATGACTGCAATTTAGGTAAACTGGTACGATATGATGAGTTGTATTATTAATTTTGAGTTCCAGTATGCGTGTGTCTTCGATTTTAATGAATTTAATTTCTACACCTTCTAGTTGCTTACGATATCGAAAAAGCTCGCCTCCACTTCCTCTTCCAAATAAATTGGTTTTCACAGCCGGTACATATTCTAATTTATAGTTAGTAAACATATTCTTAAATCTATTTTCTTCGTTATCTAAGACATGAGTTTCAAACAAAACAAAGATATCGAATTCATTTACATAATTGAAAAAATCTACATACAAAAATTTGTTTTTAAGCCCTGCAACATTATAACTTAAAATTTTAAACGTTGAAAGCTTGGATGATATCTGATAGACGGGAACATGTCAATGTTTTGCAGCGACGCGTGTAAACTACCCGAAGCTCGAACAACCGCATTCCGTACAGCGGCTCCTTCCATTGTGCTTACACCTTGCTGATTATGACATAAGGTAGTGACATTTCTTTCTATTGTTGACGTTGGATTTTCATTTGTTTTTGTTATTTCGTAAATACAATTCAATACTTAATTACATAAAATTTTGAAAAAATTTAGTTCAAAAATGTTTTTTTTTGCTTTTTTTTTGAAAATTTTGAGTTTGAAAATTTATTTTTTTAAAACTATTAGTTAAAACAATTTAATTTAAAAACATAGTGAAAGAAGAAGTTTTTGGCTTTTCAGAAAGGTATAGCACGGTGTTGTCAACGAAGCCGTTGATTTTTAATATTTTTTTAAACAAAATAAGTCAATTTTTCAGAAAATTGCCCCTCCCGGCTAAACGGGGGGGAATAGACCCCCCCTCCCATACGATTTTTTTCTTGTCTCAACTCAACCTACACGCTCTAGCTTTTTGGCCCAACGCTCGTGAATCACCCTGTATATGGAACGTATTGTATTCGAAAAAAAACTCGAGATTTTCATCAAATATGCGGCATTACGACACTCCGTCCGTCTGTCTGTCTTTCTTTAAACGACTTCAACTTTGGAAGTTAGTGGCAGAGGTTAGTGGTTGGAGCGAATTTGGGTGGGTCGTTTTATTGATTCTATAATACTAAGATCAAAATTTAAGGTATAGCCACCGGGTACCTATTGTTTTGGCAATTTTGTTTTGCATTTTGTTATTTCGCTTTTCTCTCTTCGATTTTCTTCTATTTCGCAAAACTTGTTTTGTTTTTTGTTTATTTTGTTTTTTCCTGTTTCGCGCCAGAACTGTTTCGCTCTTTTTGTTTTGCCATTAACTCTCTCGCAAAATTGTTAATTTGCAATACGATTGTTTCGCCACAGGTTATCTCGCTAACGTTTATTTCGCATTTTTTCAGAATTCTCTTGGGAATGTAATAATTGTTATCTAATTAGTCTTCATTAGATGGCTTTTAGTATTTGAAACCGCCCGCGTAAGGTTAGAATACAGTGAAGTATTTTAATATTGTCTTTAAATTAAAAAAATGGAAAGTACAATCATATGCAATAACTTTTAAATCAATTTGAGGAAAGGATAAACTAAGTCGTGAAGGATTTTCCTATTATTTTAAAAAAATCGTCAATTCAAGTACATATGTATACTTCGTCTGCTTTTTTTTTTAATTTTAATTTTTGTGTACGTAAGGATCCTGAAGACTTTAAAATTCGCGCGAATTCGAAAAAAAAAAAAACAGATGAAGGCGAAACAATTAAAATCAAAATAACAAAGAGCGAAATAATTGAAAAGCGAAATAAACGAAAAACGAAAAGACTGAAAGGCGAAAAAAATCAGCGAAACAATCGAAAGCAAAGCAACTAAAAGACGAAACGAATGAAATGCGAAATAACAAAATGCAAAACGACCGTGGCGAAACGACCAAAAGCGAGATAAAAAAAGCGAAATAAACCATACCCATAGCCACCATACTTTTGTCGACCAAAAACCAAATCTTGAAATTTTCTCAAAAACGGCTCTTAATAGGAACATCCTCAAATATTTTTTTTTCGAAACACTGGTGTTTTAAATATTAACAAAAATATTTTTGTATTGCTCCAAAACGATACCTCTCATAGTACCGGTTTTTTGTTATAAAATTTTCTCGAAAAATAATTAGTAGGAGAGCCGCTGAAGACCGACCTACACCGATCTGTGTAGCTTGCCTAACGAAAAGTGTGCCAGGCTATATTAAATTTAACTTTATTTTAATCAATAACTAACTCCTCCTTCACCCATATGTTAAAATAAAACGTTGTGCCAAATAGCCATATGTGTAAGTAGGCTTGAGACAAGAAAAAAATTGTATGGGCGAGGATGGCCTATTCCACCCGTTTAGATAGGAGGGGCAGTTTTCTGAAAAATTAACTTATTTTTTTAAAAAATATTAAAAATCAACGGCTTCATCTACAACAACGTGTTATACCCTTCTGCAAAGCCATAAACTTAGGCTTTAGGAGTGCTTATGCATGTGTTTTGAGGTAAATATTTCAATTTAGCTTTTTATTTATGAATCTAAATTACATGGTTGTATTGTTTAATGTTTTTTGTGAGTTGCGTTTTAGAATACAATGGCAAATTCGTGCGATAGTTTCTGTTGCCTCTTCCTGAAGAAGAAAATAATCAAAATCCGGTCTGACACTTTGAATGTCCACATTACTTTCAAGAAGTCGAGCAACTTATTTATAAGAAACCTATTTATGAACTATTTCAGGCGATGTTCTCAATTTGGAACCAATTTATGTACCTTCGTTCATATCTCAGTAGAAATAAATACCTTCCCCTCCCCCTGTGACATAAATTGCTACGAAAAAAAAAGACTCAATTTGTCTATTGACCCTTTTCTTGGAATCCTCCTTGATGAGAATTTATTTCCACTTTCCAACCTTCTCATAAATAAACTCATAAAAACGTCTTAACACATTTTCTATACACCCCTACTGTTTATCCTCTCGTCCTCCTTGATCCTGCTTACGTTTTTATTCACTGAAAATTTACGCTCTCCATTTTTCTTTCTCATATTATAATGAAAATAATAATTTCTTGTTTATCTTGCTGGGCATATTATCCTCACCCATGACCCGAATATTAATGTTTTCATCAGTCTTTTCTTGAAAAGGACATCAACACAAAAAATGAAGAGACCAAACCAAAACTTAAAATTTTTAAACAAAGATTGTTGTTTTTTGTGTTTATCGCAGCGAAGTCATCAACATTGTGATGGGCAGAACGTAAACAATGTCGAAGAGGTTTTTTTTGCCATACAATGGATATTGTGTTTCTCTAGGTCAGGACCAGCCACGCGAACTGGGTCAATGGAGAGAGTTTTTGTTGTGTGGTGGCTTTCAATGTCCTTTTTTAAAATTACTTTGCTTCAGGAGATAAGTGGTCCTGCTGAAATTGATGTTTTTATTGGCAATAACTTTCGCAAGAAGCTTTTACTTCAACTTGGAGGAAATAATTAGATGATAAAAATTCAGTTGGAAGATTGAAAGAACAGCAAACAAGGATCTGGGTTTAAATTGGATTCGTTAAACGCATCCATTTGAAGGGTAATAAAGGAGACTAACAAGAATTTTCTGTAAAAACACTTACGAAGAACATAAAAAAGCCTTTTAAAGTGAGTAGCCCAAAAAGTCCGTTTTCCAAAGACTGAAATGTTGAAATTCTATTTCCAGTCTTTTCTTCAAGAAGAAGCTTAAATAGAAATGTAATGTTAAGGCGGTTGTTTTTACCCATTCATGGATTGGTTTCGAAACACCTAGTGTTCGTGCTCGTCGAATAACAGCGATTGCATTCCCAAAAAGCTTATTTTTTTATGATTTCGAAGAAAACAAAGACTTAAGCTCTCAGGATGACAAACAAAATCAAATATTCCAAGTGGTACGGCTTCCTACAGAGAAATTCATAAACCTTCGTTCTCCATGATTCTCATGCACTTGAGTGACCAAAAAAGAGCAAAAAATCTATGGATGAATGCCTATTGACTTAAAAGTGAAGCAGTTCTCACTCTAACGAGACTCTGTAGAGACATTTTAGGTACTAAATGCATGCATCCATTTGCATTTCCTTCACAATAAGTTTAGCAAGTCAGGTAGGCCTGCAATGCCCATATTCGATGGACCAACTTTTTGCACGACCAAAAATTATGGCCAAAAATACTGAGGCAGTAAACATTTTTAGTAATTTTTAAGAAAATATTCAGAATTCTTCCTCTTCTTGTTGTTAGCTCTCTTACCTTTTTGCTTTAGGCAAAACTCCAACTCTTGGCTGCCAGAGAGTGTCATGAATAGCCCAGTTCTTAAGCGCGTCAATCAATTTATGGGACAAATCTTCTTTCGCACTCGTGCTGTGGCGAGATTCCTAAAGGATCTTAACATACCTACATAGATCCGCCGGTCCGGGTGGTATCCCCGCTATTATTCTGAAGAGGTGTTCTTTCACGCTGGCAAAACCCTTGCGTAAGCTTTTCCATCTATATCCTATTCTACTGGGCTCGTTCGGAGCAGTTGGAAAACAGAATTTGTACAGGGAATAAAAAAATAAGCGAATCTTCTTCTCCTTCCAATTATCGTCCGATTGCACTTATGTCGCTTCTTTCTAAGGTCATGGAAACGCTGATAAACTGTCAGCTCAAGAAATATCTCGAAGACCGAAAGTTTCTTAATGACCGGCAGTACGGCTTTCGCAGCAACAGGTCCACTGGTGATCTGATCGTTTATCTCACCGAACAGTGGAACAAATCTTTACATCGTTGTGAAGAAAGTTAGATTGTTGCAAAGGCATTTGATCAAGTCAAGCAAAGCAAGATGGCATGCTCTCTTATCAAAAATGGGATCTTTCGGTATCGACGATTCCCTCCTTTGTTGGATTAGAAATTTTCTTTCGAACCGTTCAATACAAGTTGTACTGGACGGATTCAGGTCTGATCTGAAACCCACAAAATAAATATTGGTGTGCCCCAGGGCTCCGTTTTGTCTCCGACATTTTTTCTTATTTTTATTAATGATCCCTTGTCTGTAACTTATAATCCAAAAAATTGTTTCACCGACCCTTAGTTTTCTTATTCGTTCCCAGACTCACATTCCTCCTCTTCGGATGTGGAACTGCAATGGCAAAATATGATAATTCAACATCATTAAACTCGACTTAAACAGTATTGTACAATGGGGAATAAAAAAAACCTTATAGAGTTTAATGCTTAGAAAACTCAATGCTGTCGTGTATCGTTAAAGCGAGATGTACCACCGTTACCACTCTCCATGAGTGGCACTTGCATCAATGAGACCGAAAATCTCGAGATTCTCAGTATGTGCATCACTGACCACCTCTTGTGGAATAATCACATAAGCGATGTCACCAAAAATGCCACAAGATGTTTGAGTTTCTTAAGACGATGCAAGAAATTCTTCTCCCTGTCTGATCTACAAGACCTTTATCCTTCCAAGGCTTGAGTACAACTCTTATCTCTGGGCTGGTGCTCCAGCTGCATTCTTAAGTCTCTTGGACGGTAGGTATACAAAAAAGAGCCCTAAGAATGATTGGTGACAGAGATATTACCAACTCATTCACCTCCTTAGACCATCGTTCGTAACGTTTCGTGTCTCTCTTTGCTATCGTTACTTTTACGGTAAGTGCTCTAGCCAGTTGCATGCCTCCCCTTAAACAATTCGCCAGTAATAGGTTAGGTTAGGTTAGGTTAGGTGATAAGGGGTGTGCACAGTGTGAAACTGTTGCATACACGGGGGCCTACTGGGCCATTGTGATCCCCTATAAAAATAAAAGTTAGCATCGATGCTCTTCAAAATTGCCGATTAACGTAGACTGGCTCGTTAATAGGGCTTCACGATATTCGATAAAAATATCGGTATCGTATCGTATCGTATCGAAAGTCGATACGATAATCGACACGATATCCAGTACCTGCGATACCGATATCGATAAACGTGTTTATAAAATTGTCGATATTATCGTATCGCCGATAAGCACTGACCGATAATTATCGAGTTATCGATATCGACTGAAAGAATTCTATTTTCGACACTGCGTTCGCAAAGTTTGAATTTTCATTCAATAGCATTTACTAATAGTAGTTTACTTGCAGTATTACACACATTTGATCGTTTTTTTACGCGTTATCTCGTGCTTTCGATGTCTATCGTCTTTTGTAAAAACCCGATGAACATCGATACTTGAACGAAACGCGTCATTTGTTTCCGAGACATGTTGGAAGCCGGTTGATTATTATCAAATATAATAAGTGGTTATGGAAAGGTTGTCTTCATCTATAATCATATTTGTCTATAAATGTAGATACCTATAAATAAGTTCTGTAAGGTGTTGGAGTATCACGCATAGCACCGGAATACCAGATAACGCGAAAAGGTACACCGTTCTATATTTTTCCCTCAGAACGGTAATGGGCATGAGGGCTTTCAACAAATGTCGATTTTAAATTGCGGGTGAGACGAGGTTCGCAGGGTCGGCTAGTCTATAAAATTGAATTAAATGAATATTGAATAGCTTGTGTCTCACTATATGCTTTGCTAAATAGTAATGCAATTTTTTTTTTGTTTTATTTCGATATTTTATCGAGTATCGTATCGGTATCGTATCGAAGTCGATAACGATACGATACATTTGTCTTAAAATTATCGCCTATATCGATACGATACGATAAAATAATTTTTTAATCGATACGATACCGATACAAATGAAATATATCGGTATCGTATCGTATCGTGAAGCCCTACTCGTTAACGAACCAGCCTGTGCTATCTTTAAATTTCCTCATGTTTGCCAGTGAGACCTGTGCTAGATCATCCAGTTCTCCAACAAACTTATTTCCGAAGTGACGAAGTCGGCTAGTTTGGAGGTTCGGACAGTCACAGAGCAGGTGTTTAATGGTTTCTATTTCCTCCTCATCCTGACAGCTCCTACAGAAATCGGTTGCAATTGCCCCTATCTTGTGCCAATGGCGCAATGACCCGTTAGTACACCTATCAGGATTTTAATGTTCCTTTTACTCAGCGATAGAATATACCGAGTTTCCTTTTCGTTAGTGTAAGGCCATAAACTTCTCTTTTTCTCTTTTGATTTAAGGTCTATCTTCCTCTTGAGTACCCCAATCGGGACGAGTGGTCCCCTAACTAAATGGTCGCTACTCCACGTTCTCATGAGACATGTAGAGCGTAAGGTTGTACGTAGCTGCTTTAGCGTGGTGCAGGTTTATTTGCTCATCTCGTGTGAAACACTGTTTTCGCTGTTGGTTGTTGTTTGTTTTGCTCCATTAAAAGAACCTTGTTTTCTTCTTAAAACAATTGTGAAAAACTTTAATTAACTTTAAAAGTGTGACAATAAGTGATCCTGAGCCTTGAGTCTGGATTTGACTTTGTGAATTTCTAGAAATTGTTCAAAATCTTTAAAAATAAATCATTTTGTAATCATTTTGTGATTTAGTTTTTCTGTGACACTTTACTTTTTCTCCCACAACTTTATTTCTCAGAGAAAATAATAACAATAAAATATCGTAAATATTATCACTCATAGTTTCGAATATAAAACATACTGTATGTGTACCTCCCTTCAACAATCCTAAATTCACTACTATCTGTTTTACGTGTTATTTTAACTATCGTTGCATACTTTGAGGAGTAAAAATTCAAATTCAATAACAAAACCGACAGCAATTACACGAACCATTTCGCAACCTTCAGCAACGTCGTCGCTACATACACTCAATACCATCGCATAAAATTAAGGACTAAACATATAAATAAACTCTTCATAATGTCATCGTGCACCATTTGTAACCAATTTACGGACTACCTGATTGATTCAATAATATGTCATGGCAACTGTCGACGATCATATCATATGAAATGTATTGACGCCCCTTATAGTACTATTAAGCTTTTCAAGGAAAGGAAATCTTTTTACTATTTTTGTGACGAGTGCGATCCGTTTGCACAGATTAACACTACACGCGACATATTACAAAACAAATATAATCTAGAAAAGCTGCATAATCAATTACTTCGTCTTACCGAAAAAGTTGACAAAATAACAACTTTGTCATCAGTACAAAATATAGAGTCTCATAACAACGAAGTCGAAATGACTGATAGTGGATCGCTAAATGACACCTCATCGTTAAACCAAAAAACAGACGAAACTGATACAATTCACAATATGGATTCTCATAGAGAATTGACTCATAGCCGACCGCTAAACGATGCAGCATCATTAAAGCGGAAAATTGACGAAACTGACGCCGAATCTAGTGAAGTTAATCCCTCAACGAAGAAGCCTGCCATGTCTGCTTCTCCCTCTGCATCTGTACTTCCTTCTCAACATCTTCAATCAACTCTAACCTTATCAACATCTTCTGTCCCTATCAATGCAAAAGTAACTTTACCATCTTCAATAGAGCCATTACTCGCTAATGTAAACCCATCATCATCAACGTTAGCAAATTCATTGCTATTTTCATCGCTTTCAAACAAAACTCATCCAAACTCACCCATCTCATGTGGATTGAAAGTAGTAGAAGGCCATCGAACTTTATTTTTATCTAAACTTGACCCTTCAACGAACGCTCTCGATATTAAAAACTTTATTTCGAACAAGACTGGTACGTCGCTATCGAAAGTTGAGAAAATGATTCATCGAAACCACTCGAAATATGCATCTTTTAAGATAAGAGTTCCAGACTCAATCTTCCACCTTCTAAACTCAACATCGCTTTGGCCAAAAGGGATTATAATACACGAATTCGAGAATAAACAAAATCTTATATATAAAAATGAATCGCAAAATGTGTATGTAAGCGCATAACTCAACAACGCCTAGACCAATTTGGCCAATTCTTTTTTTTAAATGTTCGTTGAAGTTCAAAGATGGTTTTTACGGCGAGAAACTTATGCTTTTTAAATCACAAATTGTACTAATGTTAAAAAAACATACTTTTTCCACCCCACCAAAATAAAAAAAAATATGATCAACTTCAAATATTGAAAATTATGTTTGTCAAATGTCAGATCTAAAATTATTATGTAAATTGAAAATTTATTATTTTATGGACGAAGGCGACACAGAATTGGACCAGCGCAAATTTGGAAAGTGAAAAATTTCGAAATGGGTTTTTGAAAGGAACTCGGAAAACTCATTGGTTTTTAAAGGGTAGGTGCATTGGTTTTAAGATGGAAAATTGCATATTATCGCATGTGCTTGGTTTTCGACTGGAAAATTTCAAAATGGGTTTTCGAAAGGAACTCGGAAAACTCATTGGTTTTCAAAGGGTAGGTGCATTGGTTTTAAGATGGAAAATTGCATATTATCGCATGTGCATTGGTTTTCGACTGGAAAATTTCAAAATGGGTTTTCGAAAGGAACTCGGAAAACTCATTGGTTTTCAAAGGGTAGGTGCATTGGTTTTAAGATGGAAAATTGCATATTATCGCATGTGCATTGGTTTTCGACTGGAAAATTTCAAAATGGGTTTTCGAAAGGAACTCGGAAAACTCATTGGTTTTCAAAGGGTAGGTGCATTGGTTTTAAGATGGAAAATTGCATATTATCGCATGTGCATTGGTTTTCAACTGGAAAATTTCAAAATGGGTTTTCGAAAGGAACTCGGAAAAATCATTGGTTTTAAAATGGAAAATTGCATATTATCGCATGTGCATTGGTTTTCATATGGAAAATTTCAAAATGGGTTTTCGAAAGGAACTCGGAAAACTCATTGGTTTTAAAATGGAAAATTGCATATTATCGCATGTGCATTGGTTTTCAACTGGAAAATTTCAAAATGGGTTTTCGAAAGGAACTCGGAAAACTCATTGGTTTTTTAAAGGGTAAGTGCAGTGATTTCCAAATGGAAAACTGGAAAATTTCAAAATGGGTTTTCGAAAGGAACTCGGAAAATTAATTGGTTTTCAAAGAGAAAATTGCATGTAATTGTAGGTACAGTGGTTTTCAAATGGAAAACTGGAAAATTTGTGATGAGGAACTAGAAAGCAAATAAAAGTAAAAAAAATGGAAAATTTTAAATGCAAATAAAATTTGATTAAACAAAAATCTCAAAACACTCTTTCAAATGATAGACATTACTTTTGAAATGATAAAGTGGAAAGTTCGTGCTGGGGAACTGAGAGAAGTCCTGAAAGGCAAGTATAATTAAAAACAAACTCATTGCAAAAACATAAAAAATTAGCAATGGAAAACTCCTCAAGAGCAAGAAATAACCCCAAGTTATATTTTGCATGGATTTTAAAAAATGGGAAAACAGAGAATTCGTGATGGGAAAATCTCCGTAAGAGATTAGACCGTAGTATACTCGTAGCTCCACGAATGCTTTCGAACCCAACTTCGTCGTACTGTCAAGTACAGACATATATTTATTAACCTAACAACACGAATATGAATCTGCATACCACACTCTGCTTTTCCCCTTCATTTCAATATTAAGGAATTCAATACTATAAATGTAAATCGAAACTTCCTCCTCAGATCTTTCCGTATTTTCCACCTTTCCTTATGCTCGCACTTTGAAAAGTAAAAACATAGCAATTAATGTGTTTGCTCTAATAATAAAATAAATCAAACAAACAAATTTAACATTAGGCGTGTTTTTTTGGCATAGCTATCTGTATCTGCAGTGGGAGCTTCCATGTATTACACATACAACACGCAGCTGCGGATAAAACTTAAACTTAATCTGGCTGCGGATAAAAAATTGACATTTTTTCGAGTATCGATACTCGATCGGAGAAAAATTTAATTTCTTAGGTTGGTAACTCGGATAACTCAGAGTCTCGAAGGCTGTGTTCGCAGAGTGCAACGCACTTTAAGTGCGTTCTTTTATTTAAGTTTATTTTGAATTAAAATTGGAACGCACAAATCAAGGAACGAGTCACACATAGTTGCTCTATGGTGTTCAATATTTTTCTTCTATAATGTTTAAGGTATGACTACAACGGCCACTTTTTGCAGAAAGTGGGAAATTTACAAAAGTAAAATGTTTGTTTCTTTGTAGCACCATTTGAATTTGGAAAAAAAAAACTACAAAAATTGTTTTTGACATCAAAAAACAATCTTTCTGTATCATTAAAGGGCCGACCCATGGAATCCGTCAGTCCGTTAGCGTTGACGTTTTCAACTGACAGCACAATAGAATATACATGTTCTTATGGAACTCGTCCCATAAGCAACGCATGTGACGGATACGACGGATAGAGTTGGTTAACTGTCTACTTTTTGCGTCCGTTGATCCGTTGACGAATAAATTTAACGAACAGTCAACTCAATATGTTTCCACAGCAGCAAGGAAAAGCAATGAATGATCAAAACTTTGTGCAAAAGTATCATTTTGACACAATTTTGAGGTTTTGTGAATAAGTTTTACACCAAGCAAATGAAACTGTCAAAGTATACAACGTATTCTATGGGACGGTTCTCTCCGGCAAATACGTTGGCAACAACGTATATGTCGACGCTGCGGGATTGACGGTTTCTATGGGTCGGCCCCTTTAATTTAAATTTTGTCAAACTGTCAAAAAATGAGTTTGAAAATTTTCACTTTTTGTCTTTTTACAAGAAGTGCTCGTTGTAGCCATATCTTTAGAGTCGAGTAAAATTTGTGAATCTGGCAGCTAAACGATTTGGTGAAGTGAGGAAAAAGTAGAAAAATCTCAGATTTCATGATCTATTTGAGACTTGAGATTCAAAAAAATGGATTCGAGATTCAAAAATCTGAATATCGATTTTTATCAAAATTCAGACATAGGTAAAAGCACACGCACGTTCAAACACACTTCTCTGTTTGACATTTGTCTGAACATTTATTATTGTTTTATTTATTTGTTTATTGAACGACGACGGAGCCTATCTACGAACATACCCCCAAAATGTCAAAAACTTATCCGAAAGCAAAACCAAATACCAACTTAAAAATAAAATAAAACAGCTGCGGATGGGCAACTGCGGATACGTTTTTTTGGGAAATCGAATTTGGCTGCAGATAGCGATGCCAAAAAAACACGCCTATTACAAATCATTTTGAAAGTACTTTATTGCAAATTCAGTAGGCAGTACGAAGTCTGCCGGGTCAGCTAGTAATCATATAAAGTCGTCATCCCTTAACACTTTTCAAGAGACCCGGACAATGCATTATCATCGAAGAGGCAGCTCCAACAAGTTTTGATTTATTATCAAAACGTCAATGGTCTAAGGACAAAGATCAATACGGTCTATAAAAACATTAACAATCTACAACAAGACATAATCCTTCTTACAGAAACATGGCTAAACAATTCCTTCTTAGATACTGAACTCTTTGACTCAACTTACCAAGTTTTTAGACGAGATAGGCACCAATCGAATGCCTCGGAGACAGTTGGTGGTGGAATACTATTCGCGGTAAAAAACTACCTTATATGCACGGTTGCCGTTTTCCGAAAAAAATTTCTACCACAAAATTTTCCAAAATCTACCAATTCAAAGAAAAATCTACCAAAGTTCAATTTTATAAAACATCACATTTATCTCTTCTCTATACAGGGTGATTCACGAGCGTTGTGCCAAAAAGCTAGAGCGTGTAGGTTGAGTTGAGACAAGAAAAAAATCGTATGGGAGGGGGGGGTCTATTCCCCCCCGTTTACCCGGGAGGGGCAATTTTCTGAAAAATTGACTTATTTTGTAAAAAAAAAAATTAAAAATCAACGGCTTAGTTAACAACACCGTGCTATACCTTTCTGAAAAGCTAAAAACTTCTTCTTTCACCTTGTTTTTAAAATAAATTGTTTTAACGAATAGTTTTAAAAAAATCAATTTTCAAACTCAAAATTTTCAAAAAAAAAGCCAAAAAAAAAATTTTGAACTAATTTTTTTCAAAATTTTATGTATTTAAGTACTAGTTTTGTTTTAAAATTTCAATGTCTTTGTTAATTTTTAGTCAAAAACAGAAAACCGGATGCAAAAATGTCTTTTTGTTTTTGAGATATTAAAAAAAAAAACCAAAACCACTTTTTTCTAAGAAAATCTTTGTTTTTATTTTTACTTATCTGGACTTTTAGTATAATTTACTAGTTTAATTTATAAATTTAATTTTTTGTAATTGGAGTTTTATGAGGACTCAATTAAGTAGAAAAGTATTGGATTTTCCCTGGATTAATCATTTTGTTCATTGAAAACGTCTGCCATTGACCTTTCACTTCTAGCTCTCCGTGCTCTCGTCGGCGGATTCTTGAAAACATGCTACGACTTGGGCGCCATCTATTGGGATATCTTTCAGCGTAGAGTCTGTCGGCTTCCCGATCTCGACAACAAGTTAAACCGTAGCAGAAGTTCCTGTCCGCTAACTCTTCTTGAACATATGAGTTTGTTATTGTTATGTGTTGATGAATTAATATTTTAATTGTAAATGGTTGTTAAGTAAATATGCGGTGCCTTTTATTAACCTTTAGGTTGTTAATTGTTTTTTCATTCAAGAAAAATTGCGGTTTAATTATCTTAAGCCCCCAGCAGGTAGAACCCTTCGCCGGCGAGTGGCCGCAGCCCCAGGTATAGTAAGAAAAAATTGCAGATCAGTTTTCAGACGTTTTCAATGAACAAAATGATTAATCCAGGGAAAATCCAATACTTTTCTACTTTATTGAGTCCTCATTAAACTCCAATTACAAAAAATTAAATTTATAAATTAAACTAGTAAATTATACTAAAAGTCCAGATAGGTAAAAATAAAAACAAAGATTTTCTTAGAAAAAAGTGGTTTTGGTTTTTTTTTAATATCTCAAAAACAAAAAGACATTTTTGCATCCGGTTTTCTGTTTTTGACTAAAAATTAACAAAGACATTGAAATTTTAAAACAAAACTAGTACTTAATTACATAAAATTTTGAAAAAAATTAGTTCAAAAAATTTTTTTGGCCTTTTTTTTGAAAATTTTGAGTTTGAAAATTGATTTTTTTTAAAACTATTCGTTAAAACAATTTATTTTAAAAACAAGGTGAAAGAAGAAGTTTTTAGCTTTTCAGAAAGGTATAGCACGGTGTTGTTTACTAAGCCGTTGATTTTTAATATTTTTTTTTACAAAATAAGTCAATTTTTCAGAAAATTGCCCCTCCCGGCTAAACGGGGGGAATAGACCCCCCCCCTCCCATACGATTTTTTTCTTGTCTCAACTCAACCTACACGCTCTAGCTTTTTGGCACAACGCTCGTGAATCACCCTGTATATATAAAAATGGATGTGTGTTTGTTTGTTTGTTTGTTTGTTTGTTTGTATGTCTCTTATAGACTCCGAAATGGCCCAACAGATATTTGTGAAATTTTCATGGTTCATACTGTTGCATTCAGTGATGATTTCTGTGAAAAAAAAAATTGGAAAAACCTCATGGAAGACTGGGAAAACTGGAAAAACCAAACAAAATTGATTTTTTTTGCTTGGAATTTTTTGTTTCAAAATGGATTTTCGAATGGAAAAACAGAAAGTTCTTGATGAAAAATTTGGAAAATTGCATACTATTGCAGATGCATTGGTTTTCAAATGGAAAACTGGAAAATTTCTGATGAAAAACTCGGAAAACTCAATGCATTTTTATAAAATTTTCATTGTTTAAAAATAAATTTTTGGGACAATCTTACGGGAAAGTCAGCAAATAAGGGAGACAACCGTAAGCTGTTTAAAATTCTAATTTTTGTGAAATAGTCAAAACAGAGAACTTTTGAATTTTCAAAGAAATTTGCATTTAACTTCATGCTTTAATGAAAGTAGAATGTTAGTTGTAGAGCTTGGAAAAATTCAGATATGTGGTTCTCTATTTCAATTGGATTCAAGCAAATCACATTGCATTTTAACAATGTCTTTGTTAATGATTATTCTGGAGTTGCTCTGAAGGGTGGCGAGACGAAGTTCGCGGGGTTGGCTAGTTTTAGATAAAATATAATTTTCAATCCTTTTTTTGTACTTTTGAAGAATGTGTAGAAAATACAACAGACGTTTTAAAGGTCGTACCGGCTGGAGGAAAGTGGTTCTCTCGATGTTGTTGCCTTGGTTGTTGATGCTTCTGCAGACTTCTCCAACAACGTCCAAATCAGTTTCGTCTTCGGCTTTTCTTTTCTGCCTCTTTTGCTGTCGCGAAGAGCTCTGACTCTCCGATTTTTCGAGATTTACTCAACTTTTTCCACAAGGACTATTTTGTTTACCTATACTACCTGTTATAAATAATGTATAGCTGTATAGCTTTCCTTTGCGTTTCTTTGAAGAAAATTTAATTAAATAAAATTGTGTATTCTTAACTAATTTAATGATGAAAACGTAGTATTATACTAAACGTACTATTATTCAACGTTTTGATGTACTAATGTGTACCCTAAATCCCAACCAACCAACGACATGAGATTCCTGATAGAACTAGAGTAGATCTACGAGAACTGGAGTTTTAGAGTCGAAATGTTTTGGACTCGGTCGATGTGTTGGAAACTGTGAAAATTTCAGCTCCAGAAAGTGAAGACGCTTCTATTATACAAAAAATAAAAATAATACAACAAAGTTCATGGTAAATTGCTTATCTTACGACTATTTGGACTACGTCAAAAATATCAGCTACTTACGACGCCGACGGTTATAAGTACTTTGTGTCTTTAAAAGATGAATACACTTACTTTGCAGTTATTTTTCTAATAAGAAAGAAGTCTGAAGCTTTGGGAAAAATTTCAAAAATACGAAGCACTTGTGACAGCACTGTGAACTACGATGTCACCAGGGTCGTGAGTATTGTTCGTTTCAGCAACTAGTATTCCACAAGAGAAGTCAAAAAGAGGAATATAGCTAAATAAATATTACTTTTTCAGAAGTTACAATACTTCAGGGTATCACAAGGGATCTACATTGATCTAAGTGTGACGGTAACAAAATCAACTGTCAGCCCATATAACCTAACCTTACCTAACTAAATATCTTTGAAGAAAATTCTCTTTTTAATTTATGACACATAATATTTCCATTAAATACTTACTTATCCATGATTTATTCGTTATACCTATATGTATTATATTCAACTTTTCGAAAATTTTATTATTTTACTTGACAACCAGAATTTAATTTTTAACAGAAGATGCAAATAAGTGCATTCAGTAACAAACTTAGCATAATGGGTCTACACACAACAGTAGATTCAATAAAAAATGTAAGACCACGTTTACATTTGATTGTTTAAAATAATCTAATTTGAAAAGTAAATTAAGGGCAGGTTTGTTTATATTTTCATAAACATTTGCATTCGAAAGGATTAAAATCTACCAAATTAAACATGAATCTACCAACCTACCAGAGCAATTAAAATCTACCAAATTTGGTAGAATTCTACCAAAACGGCAACCGTGCTTATATGCACTTTGGTTGATACTTTTGATCTTTCTGACGTCGAAATGCTATGTATCAAAATCAAAATGGAAACAGGTTATCTGTTTATCATCTCAGTATACAAACCTCCAAGATCTACCAGTTTTGTCTATGAAAATTGCATACATTTAACGGAGAAGATTCACGACCAAATGGAACCACATGATGAACTGCTGATCCTAGGTGATTTCAATCTTCCGAACCTGAACTGGACAAAATCATCAGATCTCAACTATTTTTCGCCTATCAATCCAACGAGTACTAATGAATTCTTAATCATTGATGGTTTAGCTTCTTGTGGACTTGTTCAATTTAATGGAGTTGCTAATCAATACAACAAATATTTGGACCTAATATTTTTCTCCGACACGATAAATACTGACGTAGCTGTATCTCCAGCCGATGTTAAACTTTTAGAAGAAGACCGTCACCATCCAGCTTTAAATATATCACTAAATATAAACGTGTGCAATATCCCTAATACATCAAATGAAAAACTTGAATTTAATTTTAAAAAATGTGCACGACTCGGTCGTACGAACTTGCTCCTGTATTCCAAATTATAACTCATAAAAAAAATTAATATTCGTAAATAAAAATTTAAACTGAAATATGTACCTCAAAAAAAGATTCTATCTGAAAAAAATTGATGTCGTATGATTTCTTAAGAAATTGTTGATTTTTCAAATTTTTTGTTTAAAAATCGTCGGAGCGATTTTTTTTTAAATTAATTTTTTGTATATAAAATTTTTCAAAAATGTCTTAAAATTAATTTGGGTATGCAGTATTCAAGAATGTGCAACTATACATTTTACAACTAAATTTCAATTTTTAATATTGATTCGTTTTTGAGATACAGAATTTAAAAAAAAAAAGTTTAAAAATATTTTTTAAAAATCCAAAAAAAATTTTGAAATTTTTTCGAATACAAAATATTATTTGAGCAATATAAACGTACTTTCAAAAAAAAATTACCCTGATCGGACTTTTATTTTTCAGGAAAATCTGATAACAAAAAAACGGTTCTATGGGCGGTACCGTTTTGGAGCAATACAAAAATATTTTTTTTACATAAAATACATCAACGTTTTAAACAAAAATTTTCGAGGAAGTTTAAAAAAAAATCGTTGGAGCCGTTTTTGAGAAAATTGAAACTTTTGGTTTTTGGCCAAAAAAATCGTATGGTGGCTACCCTAAATTTTGATCTTAAAAAAAAAATCAAAAAAACGACCCACGCGAATTCGCTCAAACCTTTAATTTTCAAGTTTGAAGTCAACCGGACCAGTGGTTAAGGCTGTAGGTGCGTTTACAGACAGACAGACAGATAGACAGACAGACGGACGGAATCGCCGGACCCACTTTTTTCGACTTCACTATCATCGTAATGTCATATCTCATCATTACCTCAATTTTTTGTTTTTTTACGAATTCAATACTTGCCATATATTCTATATCCTATATGTCGCAAGTAAAAATGTAACTTTAATGAACTAATTAACTTATTGTGTAATGTTGACTGGAATCATTTGCTCCTAAATCGTAATATTGATGATATGTGTCTTAACTTTTATAGTATTCTATTTAACTGTTTTTATGAAACAACGCCATTACGCAAATCTCGCTATAAATCTAAAACTCCACCATGGTTTGATAATCACTTAAAAAACTTAAAAAATAAAAGAAATAAAGCATGGCTTAAATTTAGCAAAACCAGAGCAGAAGAGGACTTCAGGATTTACTCCGAACTTAAAAATATTTTCACTGACTACTTCAATATACTATATTCTGACTACATTATAAAAATTGAAAATGAACTGAAACAGACCCCAAAAAACTTCTGGGACTTCGTGAAAAGTAAAAGAAAAACTGACGGTTACCCAAACTCTATGTCATATAATAATACAACAAGTCATGACTCCCAATTAATTTCAAATATGTTTGCCAACTTCTTCAAAGATGCTTTCGACGTGCCTCCTTCTTTTCAAATTACCGATTCGTTGTTTCCGGCCCAAAATAATCCACATCTTAACTCACTTGACTTGACAATATGTGAAGATTCAATTGTTCGTTGTGTCTCAGAACTTGATGACTGTTTTAACCACAGAGGAGGTATACCTAGAGTCGCAACTCAAGGCATTTTACTCTCTTTCGACTAAAAAAATTAAATTTGATAAAATATACTACCCAATGCAAATGTATTGGTTTTTCAATGCATTTCAAATGGGAGGCCAAACCAATACATTTGCAATGGGTAGTATATTTTTCTCTTATCCCAAAATTTTTTGGACAGTGAATTTTTAAAAAAGAGAACGAGTTGCGACTCTAGGTAAATAGGTTCTCTATGGTTTTAACCCTGGTCCTGATGGAGTACCATCATGTGTTTTAAAAAAATGTGTGTCTCATTTATCTTACCCTCTGTTTGTTTTGTTCAATGAATCTCTTAGGAGCTCAATTTTCCCACTATTATGGAAAAGTGCATACATAACTGTAGGCGGAGTGGCAGCACTGATGCTAGTCTACACTTTACGATCTACTTTGCTTCCAATATAATATGTTCTTACCATACGATAAGAGAACAACACAAAAGAGATGATGATTATTACAAATCAAGCCGTCAAGCAGTCAAGCTGTCTAGTGCTGCATATAATTTTTTGTAATCTTTAAATTTTCCCTATTACTTGCATATTTTGTACAATTAAATAATATTCTTGAATTGATTCAATTGGTTTTTATTTGATTGATTCCTACATCTTTGGGGGCTCAACCAAAGCTCTACACAATATTAAAAATAAATTCAATTTTAAAAAGATTAATTTATTTCCATAATTTTCTTTGCTATCTTTATGATGGAGCATTGGACTGTGGAGCAATTAAAAGCCGAACTGGCTAAACGTGGGCTAGAAACAGGTGGAATTAAAGCTGTCTTATTCGAGCGGCTGAAAGGAGCGACTTCAGGCAACAAATCGACAGACGAAGACAATCAATCAAATGATGAGCAGGAGCCAGACAATTCGCTACGTGGAGCCAAACGCTCGACTATTCGCTTCTCGGCTAGGGATGTTGAAGGCTTGATATCAAATTTTAGTGGTGATGATAATTTATCAATAAGGTCTTGGATTGCAGAATTTGAAGATGTCGCATTATTGTTAAAATGGTCACAGCTGGAAAAATTAATATTTGCAAGAAAGTTTTTGATAGGGCCGGCGAAAAGTTTTATGAAAACGTGCACGTGTAGATCGTATAATGATTTCAAGACAATTTTAATTAAAGAATTCGAAAAAACTTTTTGCAAGACGGACATTTACATGCGTTTGCAAACTAGAAAAATGGGTAAAGACGAAAGCTTTCGCGAATATGTGTATAAAATGAAAGAAATCGGACAATCAGCTGAAGTAGATGATGTTTCGTTAATCACATATATAATAAACGGTATCGCGATGCGTGAAGATCATAAACTCATATTATACGGTGCTAAAACAATATCTGAACTTTTTGAAAAATATGAACTTTTGCTTAAATTCAAAGAAAGGGTTGGAATGAGTTTCGTTGGCGGCAGGGGAACGGGTAATGTCAGTGGTAGCGGTACTTCTTACGGGTTGTCTTCAAAAAATATCAGTCGAGGCAACGGTAAACTCATGCGAGGTGTTAATTCTTTGCATTGTTTTAATTGCGGTTCTTTAGAACATATGAGAAAAGATTGTCGCGCTGCTACCAAGTGTTTTAAATGTAGCGGGACTGGCCACATGTCGAATAACTGTCCATCAATTAAACCTAAAGAGGCTAACTCATTTTTTGTAATTAATGCGAAGAAAATTTGTATATCCGGCTGTAATTACAAGGCTTTAATTGATTCTGGAGCTGAAATTTCATTGATTAAGGAAGAAAGTTTTGCGAAGCTGGGCAATATTGAGCTGTTACGAAACGAGAAGACACAATTGGTTGGTGTGGGCTCAGGAAAGTGCAGTACTTTGGGCAGTTTTGAAGCCGATGTAACGATTGACGATGTTAAGATGATGTGTATTCTGCATGTCGTTCCAAACAACTGTATTCGTGTCGATGCGATAATCGGACGTGATGTCATGGTGCAAGCTAAGGTGGTTATGTTGAATGGAGAGACAACATTCTATGACAAAGATGAGGAAAATTTCATCATGAACATTGAAGTGGATAGGACAACCGATATTGAAGTGCCTATTCAATACGAATCTCAGGTTAAAGAAATAATTTCTAGTTACGAGCCGAAAGCCGTCATTGATTGTCCTATAAGTATCGCTATTTCATTGACCGATGAGACTCCCATTTATTCTGCTCCACGACGTCTACCAATTAATGAGGCTGAAGTTGTCAAAAAGCAGGTTGATGAATGGCATAAAGCTGGAATAATTCGCCCGTCATGCTCGCCGTTTACAAGTCGCGTCGTAGTTGTGAAAAAGAAAGGTGGTTCATTCAGGGTGTGCATCGATTACAGGGGAATCAACGCCAGAACGATAAGAGATGGATTCCCAATGCCGCTCATCGAGAGCGTCTTGGATAATTTGGAAGATGACGTGATATTTATAACCTTGGATCTGAAAAACGGGTTTTTTCACGTGCCCATGGAAGAAGGCAGTAAGAAATATACCGCGTTCGCTACCGATGACGGTGAGTGGGAATTTAATTTTGTTCCGTTTGGTTTGAAGAACGGTCCTGCTGTTTTCGTGAGGTTTATAACTGTCGTGTTTCGTGACCTCGTGCGGCGAAAGATCCTCAGAACCTTTGTAGACGATCTGATTATTTCTGGGAAAAGCTGTAACGAATGTTTAGAGAAGCTCAACACTGTGCTCCAAGTCGCATCAGAGAGTGGTTTAGTTTTTAACTGGGCCAAATGTAAGTTCCTACAGAGGAAAATAACTTTTCTCGGACACGTGATTCAGAATGGAACGGTCAGCCCTACCGAAGAAAAAATTTGTGCTGTAGCTAAGTTTCCAGAGCCGAAAAATCTGAAAAAACTGCAGGAATTTCTTGGTTTGACAGGTTTTTTTTAGAAGATTTATTAATTCGTATTCGATCTTGGCAAAGCCTTTAACCGAACTAACAAAGAAAAATTGTAAATTCGTTATTGCAGGTCCTCAACGACAAGCAATTGCTGCTCTAAAACAAGCCTTAACCACAAAGCCGGTGCTTACAATCTATCGACAAGGAGTGGACACAGAAGTGCATACGGATGCAAGTCAAGATGGGATTGGAGCAATTCTTTTGCAACGTAGTGATGACAATCAGCTGCATCCAGTGTTCTACTACAGCAGGAAGAACAGCAAATCTGAAGAAAAATGGCATAGTTTCGTGCTTGAGACTTTTGCTGTCTATAAGGCTCTCGAAAAATTTAGAATTTATTTGATGGGTACGAAGTTCACTATTGTGACTGACTGTGCTGCGTTTCGTCAAACTGTAAACAAAAGAGAACTGCCAAATTCTGTCAAAAGATGGGTTTTATACATGCAAGACTACGATTATGTGGTAGAACACCGTGCTGGATCAAGAATGGCACATGTGGATTCGCTAAGCAGGTCACCAGCCGTATACGTTATACAACAAGAGTTATTGGTTCGCATCAAAAAGGCGCAAGAAGCAGACAGTTTTATAATGGCAATAAAAGAAATTCTCAAAGAAAGAAGCTACGATGATTTTGAGATTCGTGGTGAGTTACTCTTTAAAGAAGTTAACGGTCTCCCTCTTTTAGTAGTTCCTAGTAATATGGAGACAGAAATTATCAACATGAAACACAACGAAGGACATTTTGGGTTGCTGAAAACAATGCACCTCATATCGCAAGAATTCTATATAACTCAGCTCAAGGACAAGGTGCAGAGACGTCTTAATAATTGTGTCAAGTGTATACTCGCAAATCGGAAAGCAGGCAAGCAGGAAGGCTTCATTAATCAGCTGGACAAAGGAAACAAACCACTCGATACGCTTCACCTGGATCACATCGGTCCAATGGATTCAACAAGTAAGCAATACAAATATATTTTGACCGTTACAGATGGATTTTCCAAGTTCATATGGATTTTTCCAACGAAAACGTTGTCAGCGGAGGAAACTTTAAGAAAAATCAGAGAGCTGCAGCAACATTTTG
The DNA here is from genome assembly GCA_943590905.1 of Sphaerophoria taeniata. Lineage (NCBI taxonomy): Eukaryota > Metazoa > Arthropoda > Insecta > Diptera > Syrphidae > Sphaerophoria > Sphaerophoria taeniata. The sequence continues at coordinate 6,970,416 of OX016540.1, forward strand.
GTAACCCGAGGCGATTCATCACGGACAAAGGTGGCGCGTTTTGTAGTACAACGTTTCAGGATTTTTGCAAAGAAGAAAACATTGAACATGTAGCTGTTACCACAGGCGTGCCAAGAGGGAACGGTCAGGCAGAACGGTCCAATCGTGTAGTCATTGAAGTTCTCAGGAGATTATCATCTGATTCGCCAGAGAAGTGGTATAAGTTTGTGTCGCGGGTGCAAATAGCCGTAAACAGTACTCTACAGCGATCGATTCAATCCACACCATTTGAAGTGCTGTTTGGTGTCCCCATGAGAAAGAAGGATGACCTTGAAGTCTTGGAGATGGTGAAGCTGGAGTTAATTAAAAAACACGATGAAGACAGAGAACAGATGCGCTTTGATGTCCGACAACAAATTGAGAAAATACAGGCTGAGAACAGACAGACATATAATCGCAAGAGAAAAGCAGCAATGGTATACAATGTAGGGGACATTGTGGCCATAAAAAGGACACAATTTGGGGCGGGTAATAAACTCTTTTCCGATTTTCTAGGTCCATATTCAGTTGTGTCTAAAGGCAGAGGTGGACGTTATACGGTAAAGAAAGTTGCTGACCATGAAGGCCCGAACAATACTACTACCAGTTGCGATAATATGAAACCTTGGCGTAGTGATGGATGTGAGAGCGACCATTCATCCGAGGCGGATGAAACGCAGGATGGCCGAATGTAGGCGGAGTGGCAGCACTGATGCTAGTCTACACTTTACGATCTACTTTGCTTCCAATATAATATGTTCTTACCATACGATAAGAGAACAACACAAAAGAGATGATGATTATTACAAATCAAGCCGTCAAGCAGTCAAGCTGTCTAGTGCTGCATATAATTTTTTGTAATCTTTAAATTTTCCCTATTACTTGCATATTTTGTACAATTAAATAATATTCTTGAATTGATTCAATTGGTTTTTATTTGATTGATTCCTACATAACTCCGATTCATAAAAAAGGCTCTAAGAATGAAATAACGAACTACCGGCCGATTGCCAAACTTTCCGTTATTCCCAAACTATTTGAGTCCATCATCTGTAAGATGTTATCGTTTAATTGTAAATCAATTGTATGTGAAAGTCAACATGGTTTCGTCCAAAATAAATCAACTATTACAAACCTGCTTCATTTCACTTCTTTCTGCCTTGACTCCTTTGAAAATCGTAAACAAGTATATTGCGTATTCACAGATTTCAGTAAAGCCTTTGATAAATTGTGTCACACGACTTTAGTCCACAAACTAAAGGCCTTAGGGTTTAACGACAAATTCTTGACGTGGATCTCGTCTTATCTAAAGAACAGAAGTTATAGTGTTATCTTCAGAAATGAACTCTCAGACCAGTTTTTCGTCAACTCAGGTGTTCCACAGGGTAGCCATTTAGGTCCCCTATTATTTATCCTATATATAAATGACATAACATCCGTTATAAAAAACTCCTCCGTTTTAATATACGCTGATGACATTAAGATTTTCAAATCTATAAGTTCAATTAATGACTGCTCACAGCTTCAAGAAGATCTTCATAGTTTTAGGGAATGGTGCAATACAAACCGACTTTTATTGAATATTGACAAATGTAAAACTATGTGTTTTACACGCAAAAAAACAATTATAGATTATAACTATTTATTAGATTCTTCCCCCCTTTGTAAGCTCTCCGTTTTCTCTGATTTAGGTGTTATTCTTGACAGTAAATTAACATTCTGTGACCATTATAACTTTATAGTTAAAAAAGCTAACAAGATTCTAGGTTTTATTAAACGTTTTTCTCGTGACTTTCGTGACCCCTACGTCTTAAAACTCCTTTATGTATCATTTGTCAGGCCAATACTTGAATACGGCTGTGTTATATGGGCACCATACTATTCAGTCCATATAGACAGACTTGAAAGCATCCAAAAAAGATTTATGCGTTTTTGTCTTCGTTTTCTTCCGTTTTCCCAAATATCCACACCACCTCCATATTCTCACAGACTCTTGCTTATAAACCTCCCTACACTTTCACAACATAGACAATATCTCCAATTTTGTTTTATTTTCAAATTAATTAATGGTTCGATTACGTCCCCAACAGCTCTGAATCGTCTAAATTTTAGCTATAGTCTAACTAGCATAAGAAGACAAATACCTTTATGTCCTATTTTTAGCAGAACTAACTATGGTACGAATAGCCCTTTAAATCAAATGATTTCAGTCTTCAATGAGTATTATAATTTAATTTCATCTGTTAATGACAATGTTAAAAGTAAACAATTTAAGGAAAGCTTTTTTAATATGTATATGTAATAGTATTTATTTATTTCTAGGTTAATTATAATTTTTAAATTAAAATTGTGAAAATAGTTATAAGTTTCTATTAACGTTAGACAATTAACGGATTAAATAAATAAATAAATAAACCACTAGCAGCCTTTGACTTCCCTTTGCCTTCATGCCTCTTAACCTTTACGGTTCCGAGACCATACCTCAACACGTCTTTTTTTTGTTCTCTGAGTTGTAGGTCAGATTTCTTGTCTGCCACAAACAAGAGGTCCTCCCTTCGCCACTATTGCTCTTCCTTGAATGTTGGAGCTTCCATTCTAAAATGGGAAGCTCTTTGTTCTGCTTTGCAGCAGACCACTTTGACTCCTCGCCGCCATCCGGCACCATCAAACATATAGTCCACAGAACTCTCTGATGCCAAAATCCTTGGAGAATTTCGTTTTCTACAAGAGGCTAGTTTTTTTGACAAAATTTTCGCATCTGGTACGTCACGGCTTATGATAGCGATTTGTAGGTCAATCGCGGTGGTGTCGAAGCTGCTGGTTTTCTGTTTCTTGCTTGAATGTCCCTCCGATCTTACTCTCTTGGATGTTCCTGGTTACGTTCCAGAAGAGGTGCTTGCCGGTGCTTGCTTTTTATTAGCGTTGGCCAGCTGTTTCTTACTGGAAGTCGCCTGAAATTTTGTCTTGTCGTTCCGAGCAGTCGAGTTATTGCCAGCCTGTTCACGGTTTGTCTTTTTAGTGACAGACCTAGATTTGGCAGCATCTATTCCTTTGCTCTCCGACTTTTTGGTGTTCGCTTGTTCCGTTGTTTCCTTGGGTGCACTGGCAGTCTCTGCCACCTACCGCTCGAAGTTCTTACTTAGCTTTCTGTGCTTTTTTAGATGAGCCTTTTCCCTCGAACTGGGCGTTGCAGGGTCTTTCAACTCGGTAGTGCTCACGAATCTTTTTGAGGATCTGTAGTTGCTGCGTTGCCTCGAAGCTTTGAGGGATGGAGCAGACTTTAGCGTAGTCTCTTCTTGACTCAAGTCCATCAGTAGCTCGTCCTCGGTTTGACTACCTATAGAAGGAGGTCTGTCCGAGATCTCCGTACCTTTGATAATTAAACCATCTAGTGCGATAAGGAAATCCACTGAGAGAATAACCGGTTGTCTTTTTATTTCTCTTTTCTCTTTGTCATTTTTTATTTTTGTCACTGGCGATTTAGATTCTTGCGAAGTCAAGCCCTCGTCGGCAGCCGTGACTTCTGCCGACTCTTGAACGTATATCCCCGCTCGATTTTTTTCTTTTTGTAAACTTTTCTCCATATTTTTCGATTGACATCTCTTCTTTTTGGTGGTTTTCTAAGTTGACTTTCTCCGCAGCTGAATTGCTTAGTTAGTTAGACGTTGTATCGTTAGTTTTACGGTAAGTGCTCTAGTGAAATAGCCAGTTGCATTCCTCCCCTTAAACAATTCGCCCGTAATACTCGCTCTTCTAAGAATATCCATCAGTTTACCCTCGAGCCCAACTTTGGACATACTCTCAAGTATAGAGAATCGTTCTTTAGCCGTACTACACGAATGTGGAACCCCCTTACACACTCTGTCTTACCAAGAATCATTGCAATGTTCAGGAATTTAAGACCAATGTACACCGGCACCTCCTTTTCAACCCCTTTATTACTTCCTAGTGCACTCACTGAGTCTCTGGCATGACAAGGGTATAAAAAATTGTACGTGTCAGCTCCGACGCGCGACTGGAGTTCACTCAATAAGAATGATTTGATTACCTTAAAATATATAATACGCAAAGCAAAGGATTGAATTCATATATTCATACATCTATTCATAATAATTTGATAAAATATATTATACTTTAATACTTATGGTAAGCAATATGAATGTCAACAACTTTGTTTAAAACGTTCTTACGTATTTTTTAATGAATCAATGTAGTTTTTTCTACAAACATTTTTGTAAATAATGAAAAAATCTACAAAACTGCATCATTACATTTTCAGAACAGTTACATTTCTTATCAACTTTTCATTAATTAATGATGAAAATTCAAATGGGTCCACATTTATCGTGCATTATTGCATACAAAATGGAATTGAATGTTGATCAATTCTACATTGAATTAAAGCCTGATGCCTTGTGCTTCTTAAGAGATCTTAATCTTGAAGATCCGATTATTAGAACGCACGCTAGGATGCTTTTAATCGAAAAACAACGATCGAATTTTGGCCATAGCGGGATTCTCCCACAGGGGCCACAGGTGATGTGTCATTTTGTACGAACCAAGCAGGTCGTTTGTGTGCAATTATATTTATTTTAAAATCGAGATTGTGAGGCTTGTATGAAACGTATCCTTACAAATGAGGTATCAAAATCACCGTTATTTCATTTAGATTAGACATATGGAAATATCAACAACCAGTCTAAAGGATTAAAACTTATATACCAATTTATGTGAAAATGTCTTAATTGGCCATATCAATGAGTTACCGTTATAATTAAAGTATAATAAATTGAAGAGCATGAAATTCTGTATCATGTGTGAAAATTTCACCGTTCTACGTTGAAATCTCTGTTCAATAAAATAGATTCGACGTGGCACTAAAACTTTCACCCCCTATTTTCACCCCCTTTCGGTTATTTGTTTTAAAACTTTGAATGTCATACTTATTTATGTTTAGTAAAAAGCCATAAAAATGAGTTTTAAACTTTTAACCTAATCGACCTCCATACAAACTTTGACCTAACATTTCAACCTCTTGTGACCTTTTCGACCCCTTTTATTGCGTTAAAAAACACCGTGTGCCCTTCTCCAGATTCTAGTCTGTCTTACTACCAAATTTCATCTAAATCGATCCAGTAGGTTAAAAGTTATTAAGAGTTAAAAAAAGCGTTAGTAGTCAATTTTTTGTAACGCTTTTTTCAATGATTGATTTTCCTATCCATATTTTTTCCATACCGGGGTCTATATATGAATCGATTCTAAAGGAGTAAACTCCAAAAATCCCTTGAAATTAAGATTTCATAAAACGCACGCACAACATAAAAACAAAGCCTCCTGCACCTTTTCCTGCAAAATCAAGAATCATTCAAATTCAAAATTTCACTCCTTCAATATCAATAAACAAGCCGCAATGATAACGTTCATACAAAACACTAAACAAATTATCTTCACGAAAAAAACTCAAAACTCAATTAGCAAAAATGTGATCACAGTAAGTCTCGAGTTTACTTAATTCAAATCAAAGACGTCTTAACGCTCCAATTAATCTGGGCAATTGATTTATTACAGCTCCAAACTTGGGCATCGTAAATAAATCCGATAGTATGAAGGACCCTATATAGCCACAATTTGAGGAATGTGGCCAACCGTGTAAGTATGAGACTTGAGACCACATCAACTACAATCCCTCAATTCAATTATATCTCATGCAATGCTCTGAAAAATTACTGCGACTTTTAATTTCAAACCGAATTGCAGTACAATTTTCATCTAGCAAGATCAGACGCAAACCTTAAAAATAGTTGTAAAAATATGAGTGCAAAATATTATTATACCAGTTCACAATACAACTTAACAGAAATTTAACAAACAACAAAAAATTCCAATTTCAAAGAAATATAGCTTTTTAATACAATAATATCATCGACGCAACGCACTCACTACACAGACTGCATGTGTACACACAGGCCCAAAACTTCTTTACTGTGTAGTGGTAGTCCCCAAAAAATCAAAAGCCAACTGCCGCCATCCATTGCACAATTCCAAGTGCATGCAACACAAATGCATGCAACCATCATAATATTGAGAACTTCATTCTTCTATACGTCGTCGGTCGTCGTCATCGTCATCGTCATCGTCATCGCCATTGTCGTCGCCGATCGGTCGCCTTGCGTCCGTCTTTTGGTCTATGGGCAAAGAAAAAAGCCCATACGCGGTAAGCGATGGCGATCAGTCAAACTTGTTGTCAGAATGTCAGAAGATTGTGTCCTGACTCATTTAACAAACACAGATACAAGCTGTTTCTTTTGTCATTGGTCAGATTGCCATCGACTAAGTAGGTACCGAACCGATATACCGATACCGACTTCTTACTACTTTATTCTCACGATTTAAATAAGATGATGAAAACGAAAGTGCTAACTGGTTCCAAAAGTTCCAAAGAACCCGAACCAGTACCCAAAAGCGAGTCGTGTTGGTCGGTTGCATCTTGCAGTTGCAGCTACCGAATGCACTTTGAAGCGACGAACATCGACGTTGATGAATGTGCATTGTGCACTTTTTTTACTCTTCAAATATTATGTAAATACCAACACACAGAAACACATCAACATCAGCAGCTTGTTCTTGACAACCAAATATTGACTGCAGCTTCACTTCCTCTACGACACGACGCATGCACGCACAACACGACTTGATTACAACGAAGATGTGAGTAAAGTGCAATGTGCAACGTGCAACGTTCATTCAGGATTCGCTTTCGCATTAACGTAACCTTTACTGCAGCAACCGAAGGCTCTTCCAACTTACAACCAAAGAACCACCTTTTTTCGGCAGCGACAACGATCAACGACCGAAGAAGTCTGCAGAACGATGAAGAAGAAGCGAAGACGAAGACGAAACCCACGATCACGATGCACAAAGTGCATTTAATTTTTTTGATAACCTTGGATTGGTGTTTGTTAAATTGGTGAGCAAGTGTGCGATTTCTTTATTTTCGAGTGCACGCCGCGCCGATAAGGTGATTTGTCATTGTGTGTTGTCGACTTCTGAGTACGAATCTGCGATAAAGGCAATTAACAATTTTTGTTTGTGATTTTTGACAATCGGTTTTATTGTTGCCTAATTGAATTATTGACTTACAACCGCAATGTGCTTTGTCGTCGCGTTGCAGTCAATTTGCCATAGGGTGTTTATGTGCAGTGCAAGTTTTAGATGTTGGAAACTTACATATTTTAATTTTTCTTACAGTTTATGTATATTTTTTTAAACTTTTAATTTGTGTTTCTTCTGAACAGAAATATTCTTGTGCGACAGCAGGATTTGAACTCGGTATCTACTGATCCGCGGGCCACCACCCAATGCATTGGACTACCACGGAGTTATTCGCCGAAGAATCAAAAGCAAACCACTATCGAAGAGCAGTGAAGATCGCTGAACAAAACCAAAAATAAATGCACGAGCTGCACATGGATGCACATGGAAATAATTTTGTGAATCAAAACGAATCTTAAAAGGTACGAATTTTGATTGTCTTAGATAATAGTGTGAGCATGAATTTTTTAATCAAATATTTGCACTAGAATAAACAAAGACAAAAACTAACCTCACAAAGTTTAATAATTGTCAACTCTTATAAAGTGGAAATGACGAATTAGGAAAACAATTTTTGACGGTTTGCGTCAACCTTGATCTTGATCAAATATGAGTTCCTATAATTTAATGCATGAGAAACATAGCGCACAAGCAGCTTCCAATCACGTTCACCGTTAAGAATCCCGAAACATTCCGCAAAAGACAAGAAGCTTTTATTAAAGTAAAGTCTACGTATTTCCTGCAGAATAGGACAGACTGCTAGAAAGTGATAATTTTCTTCATTTTGGTTAAGATTGCATAGTGAGCAAATGGGATTGATGTCGGTTCTGTGTGGTCTGTAGTTTAATTCGAGATTATCGGTTCGTACTTTAAAAATTAGGCTCATATCAAATGCTATCAGGTAGTCTCTGAAATAATTGTTTTCATTCAAAATATGATTGAGAAGGCTGTACGTAGGTCTAGAAGTCGATTCCCTGGGCCTTTCAAGATTCACTTTGTACATTTGCTCGTCTATGGTAGAGATGCAGTAAAATATATTTCTCCATTCTTCTTTATTTTTGACGTTGAGATTCATTGGCACATTATTTTGCAAACCAAGTGTACTCCAACTTGTGAAGGGGTTATACCCACAATGCAATGAAATAAGCAAAATTTTCTTCTGTAAGTTGCTATCAGATCGATGCATCACTTTAATTAAATAATCTGCATTTGCTTTTAAATTTCGTAAGCTAACTTGTGGGAGCCCAGACTCAGCGTGAATTGCGAAATTGGGAGTATTAGGCGGAAGTCGAAATAATCTTTTGAAGAAATATCTTTGCATAACTTCCATCTCTTCCAACAGGTGGTGACCGACAAACTTATAATTTAAAAAAAACTGTGACTAAATTTATAGCAGATTTCGCCACACGAAGTTTCTCTTTAATATGAGCATTAATATTTAAATTGTGAGAAATAGTAAAGCCAAGATACTTAAACTCACTGACTACCTCAATATTTTTAGACCATCTTAACTCCAGTTTCGCTCATTATTAGTAGCTCGATTTCGAGAACTAAAAATCATAGCTTTAGATTTTTGGGTATTGATTTTTAGATCTCATGCGTCACAATATTGTTTGAGTTTATTTATTTGTAACTGCAGTGGTACTGGGTTATCAGAAAAGACTACTAAGTCATCAGCGGCGTAGAGCAGGAGCTTCACGAATAGATCACCGTAACAAACGCCTCCTGGTAGATGATTTTCAACGACATTGATAAACAGTGCAAACATCAACGGACTCAAAATGCAACCTTGAGGAACACCTGTTACAGATTTAAACGGGTTGGATTTGTCTTTGCGATTAGACACAACTGCAGACGTATCAAGTAATAGTTGTTCGTAAATCCGAATGAACATAGTTGACAAATCTCTGGTCGCGAGCTTAAACAAAAGAGATCTTCTATTGATGGGGTCAAAAGCCGCTTTAAAATCTACGATGAGTGAATATAGAGGTTTTCTTTTGTTGATGAATCTACTAGCAATACTTGAAAGGGCAAAGATTTGGTCAACTGTAGAGAGGCCTGATCAGAAACCAGCCAACTAATTCTTTTACTATCTTTTACTATGAGCTCAATCATTTCAAAGCTGAATGGATCAGGATCTATAATTTTTGAAAACAGAGAAAGCAGAAAAAATTACAGTAGAATAAAACAAATTAGGAAATTCCCGAACTCTGATCTCCTTTTAATTTTTTTTTCTTTTTCTTTTCTTCTATTGTAATTTTTTTATTCACTTTTTTCCATTTTTGAAAGCTTCGGCACTGGTCTATAAATGTTATGTGCGGTTGAGATCGGGAGATTATGATGGCTAGCCTAAGGAAATTCCTTGACTGGTAGATTGCTTGGGATTGTCTTCCTGCCGGAACTCCCATTTGATAGGTATCTCTTCTTCAGCAAATGTAAGTTTGGTTTAACCAAGTACATGCAAGTACGTAGTCAATAGTCAATTGCGCACATCTTGTCAAAGTAGGTTTTATCCAAAAAATGGCCCAGCAGTTAAAGATGAAAAACTGCGCCATGCGTCATTCATGCAGTAAAGTTTTTTTGGTGTCACATTTGTTATTATTGATCCGTTAGATACAGAATTTTGAAAAAAAGCTAAAAAATATTTTCTGTAAATCCAAGAAAATTTTTGAAATTTTATTTACCCATATTGAAATTCAAAACTTTATTTAATCATTTTTTTCCTGCCCTTACGTTTAAGGATGTCTTGAAAACAAATAATTTTCTTCAAAGTAGTGCATTACAGAAAGTATGGAACCTTAGTAACACATTTTTAGTAGAAAAACCTGAAAAAAAGGCTGGATCTTCATTATACTAAAGGGTCCGCCAAATACCTTTTTTTTGTTTAAAAAAGCTATAAAAAAACTACTGTATATTTTCTCAAATTTCTTTTTTATTTGAAAGTACAGTCCTTCCGGTTAGTAATGGAAAATAATTTCATTCAAATGGCTGCCTTGGCTGGCCATGCAGCCTACACGATCGGTCCAATTTTTAAGCACATTATGGATTGTGTGCAGCTGTATTTCATCAATGGCTTCACGAATATTATCCTTTAAAGCATCAATTGTCTCTGGCTTGTCGGCGTAGCACTAATCTTTTACGGCATCCCACAAATAACAGTCCAACGGTGTCAAATCACAGCTCCGAGATGGCCAAAAGACATCACCTCTGCGGCTGATAGTGCGATCTTCAAAAACAGAGCGCATAACATCGAGTGCAGCTTCGGCCGTGTGGCACGAAGCGCGCACCGTCCTGTTGAAACCAAATGTTGCCAATATCCTCCTCTTCAATTTCTGTGAACAAAAATTCGTTCAACATGGCCCGCTAACGATCGCCACTGATTGTGACGGCCACTCCTTGCTAATTTTCGAAGAAAAATGGCCCAATTATGCTTCTGGACCAAAATCCGCACCAAACAGTAACTCTTTTTGGGTATATCGGCTTTTCAATGTATGCGTGCGGGTTTTCTGTGCCCCAAATGCGACAATTTTGCTTGTTTACATACCCGCCAAGATCAAAATGAGCTTCATCTGAAAAGATGATTTTTTTTTGGAAAAATCGGCATCTTCTCTAAGTCGATCGCAGGCCCACTTAGCGAAGCGAAAACGCATTGGATGATCGGTTGGCTTCAACTCCTGAACCAATTGGACTTTGTATGGCGTCATACCAAGGTCTTTATGAAAAAATCGTATCAATGATGTCTCCGGAATGATCAATTGTTGAGAACGACGGTGAATTGATGTTGATGGTGCTCACGCACACTTTCTGCCACAGCAGCAGTATTCTCGGATGTACGCACTGTTTTCGGCTTTTCACGCTTTGGTTTATCGATGAGAATGCCAGTTTTTCACTTTTTTCACAAGATAACGAACATACGGAGCTTCTCTTCTTCTAAAATCCGTACGCGATTTTCGCACACATTCTGCAACATTACCATGATTTTCAAAGTAATGTCGCAATATTTCCCACCGTTGTTCAAGCGTTCGGCGGAAGGATAAAACTAATTATCTGTCAAACAAGACATGAGTTAAGTGTTACCGTTCACGAAATAAGCACTAGTTGTAAGAAAAAACGTTAGATAGCGAGCACCTCATCTCGCCTCTCTTCAGATAATGTTGGCACACTGTGGCGTATGATTACTATTTTTTTTTTTTTTTTTATTAGTAATGTAAGTTTTCAAATTTCATAATCTCCGTTTATCGTGTATAAATGTTTGATTTATGCAATGATTTTGTATAGATTGTCCTCAACTTGTGATTGTCAAAATCGCTCGGGAACAATGTTTAGACAATGTATCTTGCCGCGCAGTGACTGTTGTTTTTTAAGTTTAGTATTTATATGAAAAAACAAAATTTACCGAGGCACCTACTATGGCTGATTTTCGGTTCTAAACCATCTAGGACACCAACCAAATGCATACAAAAAAAATTCAGTGACATACACGTAGGTACAGTAAAACCTCGCCAACCTCGTCTCATCACCGTTCAGAGCAACTCCAGAATAATTATAACTGACACAGATATTGAAATAGAGAACTATCTACTTTCATAAAAGCATGCAGTAAAATGCAAATTTCGTTGAAAAATTCAACAAATCCTCGCTCTTCAGAATTCCATACAGCTTTCGATTGTCCCCCCTTTTTTGCTGACTTTCCCGTAAGATTGTCCCAAAAGTTTGTTTTTACTCAGGCTATATCTAGGGTAAAACTAAACAAAGCGCCCCGGTTTACAAAATACCCCAGTTATACTTTGATGCATTTAACAAATTTTCCTTGCTAATTTCTTTAGAAATGCATTGAAATTATTTGCGAAAGACATTATGGCCTCATGGTTCCTAAAGGATATGGCTGAAGCGACTTTGTTTAGTGTATTGATGATCACTTCCTCAGAAGACTGGATCTCGTGCTTAACTTGCAAGGCTTTGTTACATGAGTCCTGTACAACGTATTCGACTAATTGTAACAGTTGCCGCCCCAAATTGAAATGAAACTCTATTTTACTATAAATCTTTTGCACTGTTGACTTTAATGAAGTAAGATCCAACACTAACAAGACTATTACATATAGATCTTACCGGGATTTTAACATTGAAGTTTTACTGTCAAATTTTGACAGAACGGAGTGGAACAATATTTACCATGTGGCAGATATTAATACTAAAGTAAGTCTTTTCAATAATTTGATAATTGGGCTGTATAATAACTATGTGCCAATAATAAGAAAAGAAGTAAGACCAGCTGAATGTCCATGGTTTAATAATAATATTAATTTATTAATTAGGGAAAGAGAGCGTATTTATCGAAGGTACAGGTCTAATCCAAATGAATTTAATAGAAGGCAGTATAAATTTAGTAGAAATAGAGTAAACTCTGTTATTCGAAACTCCAAGCGTGCATACCTCTTACGCAAGCTAGATCCCTCTCAAAATTCAAAAACTCTTTGGAGCAACATTAAAAACCTTGGCATCAAAGAAGAGAAGAAGATTCGCAGTTGCAACTATAACGTGGATGATATGGCAAATGTTTTTATCCCTCCTCTGACCAGTTCGCAGGATCCAAGTGATATTTTTACTATGCCTGAAAATGACGACCCTTTTTCATTTGAATGTATTGGTGCTATTGAACTTTACAACTCTACTAAATCAGTAAAATCCAATGCAATTGGTCCTGATAACGTATCTCCAAAGTTTTTAAAAATAATTTTTCCAATAATGAAAGACTTTTTAATACATATTTTCAATTTTTGTTTATACTCGGGTGAATTTCCTGACGAATGGAAACAGGCTCATGTTATTCCAATTCCAAAAAAGCATAATCCTTCTAACCCAGCTGAATTTAGACCCATTAGTATACTTTCTTATCCCGGTAAATTACTTGAGAAAATAATGCATGACCAAATTCTTTTTTTATAAAAACGGACGCCGATTACTCTCTAAGTGGCAATCGGGATTCCGAAATCGACATAGCTGTGAATCTGCTGCAATAAAAGTAACGACAGACATCCGCTACGCCCTGGATGCGAACAATATTGGCATCCTTGTTCTTCTTGACTTCTCGAAAGCCTTTGACACTATAAATCACAATATTTTACTTTTAAAAATGAAAACGAAATTTAACTTCTCCAACTCATCGCTTAAGCTCATGTATAACTATATCTTAAACAGATTTTTGAGAATAAAGATCGAAGATAGCCTTTCTAATCCTTTTGTTATCAATTTAGGAATACCTCAAGGATCGGTTTTGGGTCCTCTCCTCTTCTCTTTATTCATTAATGATATTCCTAATGTGGTTAAAAACTGTCAAGTTCATCTGTATGCTGATGATTTGGTTCTATATACGCATCAACCTGTAGATATGATTGAAGATTGTGTTAATTATGTAAACGAGGACTTACACAGCATTCAAATGTGGACTAATGCTAATAACATGAAACTCAATCCATCTAAATCTGTAGCTATGATCTGTTCGAGATATGATCCAAACCTTCTAGATTTTCCTTTGCTAACTCTTGGTGGGGAAGTTATTAAGTATGTCAAAGAAGTAACTTATTTAGGATTTAAATTAAACTTCAATTTCAGTTGTTGTAAAGCTATTTCGGATACGATAAGAAAAATTTATTCAGGATTGCGCAGCCTTAGACACTCAGCTGGTTTATTGTCTCCTGACATGAAAAAATATGTAGTGAAAGCTTTAATATTACCATATTTCAATTTCAACGCGTCAGTTTATCCGGCACTAGACTCTGAGTGCCTACGCAGACTAAATGTGGCTTTCAATGATTGTGTGCGTTTTATTTTTAACATACCTAGGAATGTGAGCGTATCTCACCTGCGTAAATCAATCTTTGGTATGGAACTAAACAATTACCTAAAATATCGTCTGATACTGAAACTACATAGTGTCATCCATAATTGTTGTCCTGAATACCTAAATGAATTTCTTCAATTTGCTCATTCACCGAGGGGATTAAAATTAATTTTACCACGTTTTTCGTACACAATTTCAGAACGTTCATTCTACGTTACAGCAATTCGTTTGTGGAACTCGCTTCCAAACGATTTGCAGAACACTAACACCCCTTCAGTTTTTAAGCGGAAATTATACTCACACTACTCGGGCCAATAAGAGATCCTAAAAATATCTTCCAATCAATTTCTCTTTTTTCTTTTCTTTTTATTTATTTTTTTATTAATTTTGTTACTACTGTTTATATAGGTATTATTATTGTTATTGTTTTAGTTATAATTGTAAACTTTAATGTTTAAGAATCACATCAATAGATATTTATAGTAAATTTGTATATAATAATTGTAAATTCTTTCAAATTGATGCTCTAAAAGATAAAAATCTTATGTATCTTTGTAACTTAAAAATCGAATAAATACTCAAATACTCAAATACTCAAATACTCAAATTACTAAACAATAACACCCTATACCCACTGTATGCGAAACTGTGTCGTCGTGTCGTTGTCGTAGCTCAGTTTCGTGGATCCACAAAATTTTTATCGGCATTGTTATCGCCAATTTACACAACAACCACATTGAAATGCCCAATCGCACTATCAAAATTGCATGTTCGCACATATCAACGTCCCTCCATATACCCATGCATCCATACAATAAACAAAAACAAGTGCAAAGGTTACCGAACTCAATCGAAATGCACTTTTTTTCGCTCGCTCTAGCTTAAACTGCCGAAATGATGTAGTCGCTGCAATTACACAACAACATTCGTGTCGTGACTACAATTAAGACCCCAAAGCGAACAATGCCAAAACGCACAATGCCCATCAAAATCCGAATCACATCACATCTTTCACTTCGTCTTGAATTACTATTTTATTTTTCATCATATTCGGTGCAGTCACAAGACGCTTACGAAAAAGGGGGAACTTGAAAAAAATCGACAATACACAAAGTTGTTTTGGTGCTGCTGCTGCTGCAAGTTGCACTTTGGCAGCTGCTCAAACAAACCTACATGCAAACAAACAACATGCATTAGGCCTTGAATTTTCATAATCATCGATAGTCGAATAAAGTAAGTATTGTAGTTGAAATTGCAACGACTGCGACGACGACAAACTTGCAATGTAAAAATTTTGTTCTATAAAACCAGTTTGAGTTGTTTTTATTTTCATTATCTCATGGCTTCTGGGGTGCGCTCCTAAAAATAAGCAAACAAGCAGTTGAACACACAAAAGAACGACTTTTTGCAAAAATACAAATATTGCTAGTTTCTATTCGACGTCCGTCTTGATTGCTGTCGCGTCTTGTGTCGCTGTAGCGCAAAATCTTGATCGGCATTAAATTAAGTTTCAATTCGGGTTTGCAAAGTGCAGCGACGCATACAACCAAGTTGCATTTTTTGGTGGTTCCACAAATACACTCGCATCACTGGGGTAAACTAGAAAAGTTCTAAGTGCATAAACTGTTATACGAGCGATCGTTATTTTGTGTTTACATTTACAACTTAAACTGGTTCGTGTCTTAGCTTATACCAGAGACAGTGTGGAAGTTTTCGTGCTTTGTGATCGCATAAGATTCGCAGAATATTTTTCGTCGATGTGTTGAAATATATACACACCAACAAATAACTGTAAATGTGGTCCTAGGTCTCACACTAACAGGGTTGGCCGCATTCCCTAATTGCGTCAAAATAGGTACCAAGGTCCTTTCGAGGTATCGCAATAAAACAACTATGCCACACATAAACAAAAACCAATAGCCTAGAGTTACAATCTGCAATTGATTAAAATTCAGAAAAGTGACTTGAGATTTGGTGTGATCACGTCTTTTTTAAAGGTCTTACTTGCAGCTTTGCAATCATGTGTCTCTTTGTATTGAAGTAAGATTAAAATTGTGTGTCGATGAGGAAAGAGGGATGCAACATATTCCAATTAGACAAGAACATGAGCTTTTAACACAAGCAATCCGAGTGCAGTTGAACTAGATTTCAGAGAGTGCAACTGCAGCTGATACACATAAAGAAGTGCACTTATTTCGTGATCGTTGTTTGGAGACGTAAAAAGTGCATTGTGTGAGTCCTCGACGGCTATCTTCTGGTATGTATTTTTGGGCTCCCTCAATCAACTAATTCCTTTGAACCCAGTTAAGACAAAATTGCAGTCCATTTCAAAGCAAATATCGCAAGACTGACAGTTTACAATAATAGACTCACGGATTCAAAACTTAATTCCTTAAATAAATGCTATGAACTAAAGCTGTTCATCTTTGGACGTGCAGATAGGTTCTTAATATAGATATGTAATTAAATACAAAATTTCACCAACTATCGAATGGACACATATTAACTTCCACATTGGAGATAAGAATTATGTTATTTTCAAATTTCATTTAAATCGGTTCAGTTGCTCAAGCGTCAAAACTAGCTGACCCGAAAAACATTGGAATAAGGAATTTTGAAATCCATCTGCTTCTAGTGTATCAGTTAACGATTCACGAATCCACTTTTAAAACTTATACAAACATTCTTTTGAGTCAGAGAAAAATATTTACGTTGCTTAACTATCTTACCCGAATTTCTTCGTTCGGTATTATTGAAATTAAGCAATTTTCCAAACTTTTCGCTATGACTTTAATGTAGTCTAAGCAATATTTTTTATTAGACGATTTTTTCAGAAACCTTTTGAGCGATTTTAATGAGTCCTGGAAATGACATCGATTAGAGAGTCATATTAGCTTTATAAATTATATATATAGTCAAAGTGGTTAGTAAAAGAAAGTTTTGAGTCTAAAACTACACCAATGTCATTAATACTAGGGACTTACAAAGACGAGACAAATTTCTCTTACGTGTAAGGCACACACTTTTCAGGAAAATTTCCAAGCGTGATTAGCGAAATCAATAATACGGCTTTGAAGAAAGTAAGCACCTCTGCCGCGAGCTGTGGACTTGGTGTTAACAACAACAAAACCGAGTTGATACTTTTCACCACCAAAATCAAAGTACAACTCAACCTCGGTAAAACGGTCAATCATTAACATTGTCTTGCAGTGCCAAGTATCTGGGGTAATACTAGACACCAAATTAACCTGGAAGCTCAACATCGAAGAACGGCATGACATAGCCATGGTACGGTGCCGTGCAATAACGCCGAGCGAAATGACGCCGAATTTTGAAATTCGGCCTTATTTCACTTTACCAAAGTGAAATAACGCCGAATTTTAGCATTCGGCTCTATTTCACTTTGACAATGTGAAATAACGCCGAATGCCAACTGAGAAATAAAGCCGAGAAAGAGAAAACAAAGGAAGCCGGTTTTATTTAACTTTTGGAAATAGGCGGGGAGCCCTCAATCCTGAAAGTGCACTTACACGGATTTCAAAATTTTTTGTATTAAAAGATAGTTTTATAGAAATACCAACAAATTAAGCCCGGTATGACGAGGCCTATCCTGGCACCAGTATTTTTTGCAATTTTTTGCATTATTAATAATTATTGATAACTTGCACTTATCGCGGATTTTAATTTTAACTAGTGCATATTATTGGAAATTTAATGTGCTTTCAGGAAAAAATGGTATGACAGCTGCCATCCTGGCACCAATGTCTGTCATACCTATTTTAAAATTTTGTCACTCATATGTTTTTTGATGGCAGCTGTCATACCATTTTTTCCTGAAAGCACATTAAATTTCCAATAATATGCGCTACTTAAAATTAAAATCCGCGATAAGTGCAAGTTATCAATAATTATTAATAATGCAAAAAATTGCAAAAAAATACTGGTGCCAGGATAGGCCTCGTCATACCGGGCTTAATTTGTTGGAATTTCTATAAACTATCTTTTAGTACAAAAAATTTTGAAATCCGTGTAAGTGCCCTTTCAGGATTGAGGGCTCCCGGTGTAAAAGAGTATTTTAGCTGGACTTATCGCAAAATCAACTGTAGAACAAAATTTAGCGAGTATGGTAGGTCTTAGGTCAGATTTTTGGAGTTTACTCCTTTAGAATCGATTCATATATAGACCCCGGTATGGAAAAAATATGGATAGGAAAATCAATCATTGAAAAAAGCGTTATAAAAATTTTACGTGTCAGCTCCGACGCGCGACTGGAGTTCACTCAATAAGAATGATTTGATTACCTTAAAATATATAATACGCAAAGGATTGAATTCATATATTCATACATCTATTCATAATAATTTGATAAAATATATTATACTTAAATACTTATGGTAAGCAATATGAATGTCAACAACTTTGTTTAAAACGTTCTTACGTATTTTTTAATGAATCAATGTAGTTACTTCTACAAACATTTTTGTAAATAATGAAAAAATCTACAAAACTGCTTCATTACATTTTCAGAACAGTTACATTTCTTATCAACTTTTCATTAATTAATGATGAAAATATAAATGGGTCCACATTTATCGTGCATTATTGCATACAAAATGGAATTGAATGTTGATAAATTCTACATTGAATTAAAGCCTGAAGCCTTGTGCTTCTAAAGAGATCTTAATCTTGAAGATCCGATTATTAGAACGCACGCTAGGATGCTTTTAATCGAAAAACAACGATCGAATTTTGGCCATAGCGGGATTCTCCCACAGGTGATGTGTCATTTTGTACGAACCAAGCAGGTCGTTTGTGTGCAATAATATTTATTTTAAAATCGAGATTGTGAGGCTTGTACTAGACGTATCCTTACAAATAAGGTATCAAAATCACCGTTATTTCATGTATATTAGACATATATGGAAATATCAACAACCAGTCTATAGGATTAAAACTTATATACCAATTTATGTTAAAATGTCTTAATTGGCCATATTAATGAGTTACCGTTATAATTAAAGTATAATAAATTGAAGAGCATGAAATTCTGTATCATGTGTGAAAATTTCACCGTTCTACGTTGAAATCTCTGTTCAATAAAATAGATTCGACGTGGCACTAAAACTTTCACCCCCTATTTTCACCCCCCCTCAGTTATTTTTTTTTAAACTTTGAATGTCATACTTATTTATGTTTAGTCAAAAGCCATAAAAATGAGTTTTAAACTTCTAACCTAATCGACCTCCATACAAACTTTGACCTAACATTTCAACCCCTTGTGACCTTTTCAACCCCTTTTATTGCGTTTAAAAACACCGTGTGCCCTTCTCCAGGTTCTAGTCTGTCTTACTACCAAATTTCATCTAAATCGATCCAGTAGGTTAAAAGTTATTAAGAGTTAAAAAAAGCGTTAGTAGTCAATTTTTTGGAGTTTACTCCTTTAGAATCGATTCATATATAGACCCCGGTATGGAAAAAATATGGATAGGAAAATCAATCATTGAAAAAGCGTTATAAAAAATTGTCTACTAACGCTTTTTTTAACTCTTAATAACTTTTAACCTACTGGATCGATTTAGATGAAATTTGGTAGTAAGACATACTAGAATCTGGAGAAGGGCACACGGTGTTTTTTAACGCAATAAAAGGGGTCGAAAAGGTCACAAGGGGTTGAAATGTTAGGTCAAAGTTTGTATGGAGGACGATTAGGTTAGAAGTTCAAAACTCATTTTTATGGCTTTTGACTAAACATAAATAAGTATGACATTAAAAGTTTAAAAAAAAATAACCGAGGGGGGGTGAAAATAGGGGGTGAAAGTTTTAGTGCCACGTCGAATCTATTTTATTGAACAGAGATTTCAACGTAGAACGGTGAAATTTTCACACATGATACAGAATTTCATGCTCTTCAATTTATTATACTTTAATTATAACGGTAACTCATTAATCTGGCCAATTAAGACATTTTCACATAAATTGGTATATACGTTTTAATCCTATAGACTGGTTGTTGATATTTCCATATGTCTAATCTACATGAAATAACGGTGATTTTGATACCTCATTTGTAAGGATACGTTTCGTACAAGCCTCACAATCTCGATTTTAAAATAAATATAATTGCACACAAACGACCTGCTTGGTTCGTACAAAATGAAACATCACCTGTGGGAGAATCCCGCTATGGCCAAAATTCGATCGGTGTTTTTCGATTAAAAGCATCCTAGCGTGCGTTCTAATAATCGGATCTTCAAGATTAAGATCTTTTAAGAAGCACAAAGGTGCGTTTTTGCGCTGACGATAGTTGACTATAGTTTTTGTGTCACACTTTGACACACCAACCACTTTCAACTCACCTCCTGAGATGGATTGGAAATAGTTAGAGATAGTTACGATTTGACACATCAACACAGACCGCAAAAACGACAATTGTGATTACGAATCGTAACTATTGGCGTGCAAAAACGAGAAATAGTCAACCATTGTCGATTATAGTTGATTATAGTCAGCGCAAAAACGCACCTCAAGGCTTCAGGCTTTAGTTAAATGTACAATTCAATGATATTCAATTCCATTTTATATGCAATAATGCATGATAAATGTGGGCCCAATTGAACTTTCATCATTAAATAATGAAAAGTTGATAAGAAATGTCACTGTTCTGAAAATGTAATGATGCAGTTTTGTAGTATTTTTTATTCTTTACAAAAATGTTTGTAGAAGTAACTGCATTGATTCACTCAAAAATACGAAAGAACGTTTTAAACACAGTTGTTGACATTCATATTGCCTACCATTAGTATTTGTAATATATTTAAACAAATTATTATGAATAGATGTATGAGTATATGAATTCAATCCTTTGCGATATATATGTATATATTTTAGGCCGCGTTGATGAATTTTTAACCACTATTGTCATATTTTAGCCTGCTCCACAGCTGGTCTAATTTTAACACAATTTTATTTAATTTTAATTGAACTCGCACACGGCCTAAAGATAATCATTCTTATTGAGTGAACTCCAGTCGCGCGTCGGAGCTGTCACGTACAATTTTTTGCAGTTTACTCCTTTAGAATCGATTCATATATAGACCCCGGTATGGAAAAAATATGGATAGGAAAATCAATCATTGAAAAAAGCGTTATAAAAAATTGTCTACTAACGCTTTTTTTAACTCTTAATAACTTTTAACCTACTAAATCGATTAAGATGAAATTTGGTAGTAAGACAGACTAGAACCTGGAAAAGGGCACACGGTGTTTTTTAACGCAATAAAAGGGGTCGAAAAGGTCACAAGGGGTTGAAATGTTAGGTCAAAGTTTGTATGGAGGACGATTAGGTTAGAAGTTTAAAACTCATTTTTATGGCTTTTGACTAAACATAAATAAGTATGACATTCAAAGTTTAAAAAAAAATAACCGAGGGGGGGGGGGGGTGAAAATAGGGGGTGAAAGTTTTAGTGCCACGTCGAATCTATTTTATTGAACAGAGATTTCAACGTAGAACGGTGAAATTTTCACACATGATACAGAATTTCATGCTCTTCAATTTATTATACTTTAATTATAACGGTAACTCATTAATATGGCCAATTAAGACATTTTCACATAAATTGGTATATACGTTTTAATCCTATAGACTGGTTGTTGATATTTCCATATGTCTAATCTACATGAAATAACGGTGATTTTGATACCTCATTTGTAAGGATACGTTTCGTACAAGCCTCACAATCTCGATTTTAAAATAAATATAATTGCACACAAACGACCTGCTTGGTTCGTACGAAATCACACATCACCTGTGGGAGAATCCCGCTATGGCCAAAATTCGATCGATGTTTTTGGATAAAAAAAACATCCTAGCGTGCGTTCTAATAATCGGATCTTCAAGATTAAGATCTCTTAAGAAGCACAAGGCTTCAGGCTTTAATTCAATGTACAATTCAATGATATTCAATTCCATTTTATATGCAATAATGCACGATAAATGTGGACCCATTTGAATTTTCATCATTAATTAATGAAAAGTTGATAAGAAATGTAACTGTTCTGAAAATGTAATGATGCAGTTTTGTAGATTTTTTCATTATTTACAAAAATGTTTGTAGAAGTAACTACATTGATTCATTAAAAAATACGTAAGAACGTTTTAAACAAAGTTGTTGACATTCATATTGCTTACCATAAGTATTTAAGTATAATATACATATTTTATCAAATTATTATGGATAGATGTATGAATATATGAATTCAATCCTTTGCGTATTATATATTTTAAGGTAATCAAATCATTCTTATTGAGTGAACTCCAGTCGCGCGTCGGAGCTGACACGTACAATTTTTTTTTTATATTTTATGGGACAAAATGAAAAAAAATTTATTCAAAAAACTTATGTGTAGTGTAGGTACTTGTCAATATTATGTACAAACAATAAATGCTCATATAGTACAAAAAAAAAGAGATATCTTAAATTCGTGTAAGCACGTTAACTACATATACAAACGAAGTCTAATAAATTAATTGGACCACTCCTATTCATTATTTGTCGACAAAATGGGCAGATCATTTCATTTTTCAAAACTGTTGCTGCTTCCTTCAATTTGGAAAGACATCCACACATCTTGTTATGCATTAAACGAAAGGAGGAGCTGCATTTCAATGATTAATTTTGAGGTCCTTTTTTAATTCTAATTTGAAGATGATGCCGATTCGGAACATTCAAGATCAATTCGGTTTACTAGCGAGCGAAGCGAGCGAAAAAAATGTTGCCCAAAAGAGAATCAATTTGGGGTGTGAAAATAAAAAAATTCGCGCGAATTTTTTTATTTTCACACCCCAAATTGATTCACTTTTGGGCAAAAAATTTTTCGCTCGCTACGTTCGCTGGCATTTGTACCTGTACTACCTATATTTTTTGTTTCAAGTTCCAAATCCTTAATCATTTTTAATTTTCATTTGATCACATTTTTAAGAATGTACTGTTATCTGAAATGTTAAATCTAATATTAATATTCTTCCTCATCCATGCCGCAAAACTCTTCTAACAGCCTTAAAAAACAACATACGTTTTCAAAATCGAATTCATTTGTGGTACCTAATTAAATGGTTTTGAAAGAAACTGAAATATTTAGTTATTAACCTTGTTGTTGACGTAGAGGTACCTGCGTAGGTATTTCTTAAATAGTTTTAAATTTCCACCAATACTTAATGTTTAAAGGTTAAGATCAGAAGCTCTATTACAAAATAAGTGTCAAAGATATCACATGCTAATTATGTCATTAGTGACATTACAATAATATAAAATCAATAAGTGATGCCAATACAACATCCCCTTCTAGATATTAAACTTTAATTATACTTTAATATTTACTTAACAATTTTGATTTTAATTAATATAGTAAGAATTCATCATTTAATCCATAGTATTTCAAATAAGTTATTCAAAGAAATTTACTTATTAAATATTTTCATTGTTTTATCATATTTCATAGAAAATTCATAATTTAGTTCAAATATTTCATTTTTAAAAGTGTTGTTTCATAATCATATGTACTCGTATCTGTAGACTTGTTTGCCGGATCTTGTAACCAAAGCTTCACCTGAGAGTCGTCTTGGAATTCGTTTAACACGTTGTCGGGTTGATGATGGTAGGCTATCTACTTCAGTTGCTTTTGAAGTTCCATCTCGCTCACCCACTGCAATTTCATTAGTGTCATCAATATTCGGCTGTAACGAATCTAAATAAGAAGCTTTAATAAGGTGAAATCTGTTTCGTCTTATAATACGTTTGTTAGTTTCAATTTCATATGATCTGCACTGTGTTTTCTTAATAATCTTCCCATGTCGTCTTAGGTCAGTTATCCATACAAGGTCTCCTGGATTCAATTCGTTTAACTTTCTGACGCCATGAGATTTGTCATAGTTTTCTTTGTACCTGTTTCTATATGCAGCTTCCCTACTCTTAAGACTTTGTAGATCTGGTTTCACTTGCAGATTAACGTTAGGTAGGTTGTCCCGGAGTTTTCTCCCAAAACTCAACTCTGCTGGAGTGAAGCCATTAGCAATCGGTGTGTTCCTATAAATCAACAACGCCAGTTCGATGTCTAAGTTCTTTTTTAATAGATTTTTTGCTATTTTTACTCCAGCCTCTGCAGCACCGTTGGCCTGATGGTATTGTGGGCTACTAGTAACAATTTTAAATGACCACTCTTTCGCAAATTTCCGAAAATCTGATGAGCTCAAGTTTTGAAATTGTGTACCACTGTCGGTGTAAAGAAATTGTGGAATACCGTGGCGACTAAAAGTTCTCTTACAAAATTGTATAATGTCAACCATACGCATCCGATGCAACATCTCTACTTCAATGTAACGCGAAAAACAGTCTATTACAACCACATACCATTTATCTTTGAATTTGAATAAATCCATTCCAACCTTTTGCCAAGGATGATCTGGAAACTCAGCTGCTATAAGTGGTTCATGCTTATTTCTTGAATGTTGAATACAACCTGGACAACGTTTAATTTTTTCTTCTATCTCCCTTGAGATTCCGGGCCACCACATCGTCATCTGTGCTCGCAGTCTTGTTTTGGTTATCCCCAAATGTCCCTCGTGTAACTTGGCAAGCATTATACCTCTTAGATTCTTCGGTATTATCATCCTGTTTCTTCGTAAAAGTAAGCCATCGACAACTGAAATCTCATTTTTCACTGAGAGATATGACTTCATCTCTAAAGGCAATTCTTTCCCCTCTGGCCATTGATTCTTGATGAAACTCCTCAGCAATTGACATTCCGGATCTTTGGACTGTGCGTTGATAACGTGTGTGATGTTTTCATCTTTCGTATAGATATTTTGCAAAGATATCTCGTGAACGTATGCGTCTATTTCTTCTTCTAGTTCCTGTGAATTCGATGTATTTTTTATAGGTGTTCTAGATAAATGATCAGCGACAACAAGGTTCTTTCCTGGAATGTATGTGATTGAGAAATCATACCTCATCATTCTCATACGTATACGCTGCAATCGCGGCGAAAGATCATCCAGACTTTTCGTTTTAAGAAGTTGTAGTAGTGGCTTGTGGTCGGTTTCCACTGTAAAGTGCCTCCCTACTAAATAGTTCCTCAGCTTTTCACATGCCCAAGCTATTGCCAAAGCCTCTCTTTCGATATTAGCATAGTTTTTCTCAGCGTCCGTCAAGGTTCTCGAAATAAATGAAACCGGATAAAGATCACCGTCATACCTCTGCATTAGTGCGGCCCCTAGTCCAAGCTTAGACGCATCGCATGACACTATGGTTTCCTTCTCGGGATTATACATTTTTAAATTCGGTGGTGATATGAGTAGTTCTTTAATTTTCTTGAATGCTTTTTCTTGTGCTTGTCCCCAAAGGAAAGCATTTTTTTTGGATAAAAGGCTTGTGATAGGTTCAAGTATCATCGATTTGTTTGGTATATATTTGCCTATAAAATTTACCATTCCAAGTAACCTTTGGATTTCTGTTGGGCAAGTGGGAGCTTCCATCATCGTTATCGCTTTTACTTTTTCATCATCGAGCCTAATTTCTCCCTCCACGATTGTATGCCCAAGGTACGTAATTTGTTGTTTTCCGAACTCTGATTTTGTTTTACTGAGTGTCAGTCCCGCCTGTTGTATTTTCTTGAATACTGCCTCTAAGCACATGTCATGGTCCTGTAGTGTCTCTCCCCATACTAGAATATCGTCCATATGTACTATACAATTACGCAAACCAGCTAAGAGTTGTGTCATTTTCTTTTGGAAAAACTCTGGCGCCGAAGTTATCCCAAATGGCAATCGTAAAAATTTATATCGTCCGAATGGTGTTAAGAAAGTCGTAAGATCCTGTGATTCCTTTGATAATGGGATCTGCCAGAACCCACTGTTTGCATCGAGTTTTGTAAAAAACTTTGCCCCAGCTAATTGCGATAAAGAGTAATCGACACCAGGAATCGGATGAACCTGCCTTTTAACCATCTTGTTTAGCTCGCTTAAATCGACGCAAATGCGTATACCAGTCTTTTTCGGCACGATAACCATAGGTGCACACCAATCCGTTGCATTTTCAACTGCAGTTATAACCCCTTCCTTTTCCATCTTATTTATTTCCTCCTGCACCTGTTTCCTTAAATGCACAGGTATTATTCTAGGTGTAGATATAGCGTAGGGCTCTCCTTTATCTTTTAATTCGATTTTGTATTCTCCGTTAAATGTCCCCAGGCCTTCGAAGACATCTTTAAACTCATGCACCCAGTCCCTTGTAGAAACCTCAAATAATTTTTGTATCAAACCTAGCTTTTCAATTCCCATTTTCCCTAACAATGGTGTGTTTGTGTCTTTGGTTATGTAAACCACCTCTTCTACTTCTCGTTGCCCATACTTCAGATTAACCTTAGCTTTTCCCAGAATATTTATTTGTTGTCCCACACCGTATAGTTTTGTTTCAGTTTTTTCGATGTTTACTTCCCCCATCTCTTGAACAGCTGACCAAGGCACCAAAGTAACGTCCGCGCCTGTATCAACCTTGAACGTTATCATCTTCGTATTGAGTCATAAATCAACGGACCATTTATCAGTCACTGCCCCCACAAAATACTCTTCTTGATCTCTTTTCGGATTATCCTCCTCCCTCACCTCGCATACCCCTTTTGATCTGCAAACTCTAGCATAATGACCCGTTTTTTTACATTTTTTGCACATAGTAGTCTTTGCTGGACACTTGTCGTATTCGTGTCGTTCGAACCCACATCGCATGCACTTATCGTTCCGTTGTTCCATTCTTTGTTTCGACTTGAACTCTCTCTTCTGTTTATATGTAGTTTTTCGTTTTTGATCATTGAAGCGGTCTACTTTGCAAACAGATGATTCGGGTTTTGGACGAAGGTCTTCTTTTTGGCGATAAAACTCTTCTACCTGCCTAAGTGAAACTACCGCTTTTTCTAAGGTAAGCGCTGGATCTAGCTGGAGTTTGTCACTTAAATTCTCATCTTTCATACCAACAACTAACGTCAATAAGATCATGTCGTCATGCAAAGCTCCCCAATCGCAATGTTTCGCGAGTGCGTGTAGGTCAGTGATAAATTCTTCGGCAGTTTCGTCCCCCTGTTTTCGTTTCAAGAATTTAGCGCGTTCATAAATAATATTCACAACAACCGTAAAAGTTAGCTGTTGTATCTTCTTAGCCATTCCCCATCCTACACGAGGCCAAAGATGACCCGAAGAACTTTCCTCTCGAAACAGCCTAAGGTACATTCATCCGATTTTGTCAAGGTCCATCTTCCATGCTATTGGCAGATTAAAGTCACCAACAATCAATAATTCGTCAGAAGGTTCGATAAGACAGCAGGCGACGAAACAGTTAGAGGTGGATTAAAAACGATTTTTCAGACGTTTCCATTTATGATGTTGTAAGCGTTGGGATTCTGCAGGTGACGCAAGAGTTTGAGATGAATTAGAGGCACATTCATCAGATGTCAGCAATTGCGTTGTCGGAGTGATGATCCAGATGCAAGAGTCGCAGACGACCTAGTAGGAACTGGGACTTGCAACGGAAGAATGTTAATTTGATTTGGAGATCCGTTTGGTGCATAGAGTTGGGCGTCTCCGTTATTTTCTTTTTAGAGGATTGAGGTATTGTGGAATCAAGTTCATTACTTTTGCTCTTGTTAGGCAGGGTTAATTAGCTTTGAGTTCGATGTAACACTCCTCGTTTGTTTTCTTTGAAAAAGTGAATGAATCGATATTTCATCTACTTTATGACTCAGTTGATCAAACTGGGAACCAATAAACTGTAATCTAGAAATTTTTCCAACGTTTTTTCTTAAAACAACACACAAACATAAATTCATAGATAAATTGATTTCTTACTGGTAAATTGTATTGTTCTTTTCTTTTCAGAACTTTCTACAATACGAAGCTGATGCTTAAGGAAGGGTGATGAAGTCCTCAGCAAAATTTTATATTGTGAACGAATACACCTGTATATATTTCGACGTCTGGGAAATGACTTTCAAAGACGATTAGGAGCCAACAAACTTGTATTTAAATAATAAATAAATTTAAAATATTTATTTATTTTGTTTTATTTAGCTTAATCCAAAGTTCTTTATTGAAGAAGAACCTGAACATTTTTTTTTCTATAATTACCTAAAGTAAAAGGGGTCGAGGAGTAGGGTCTCATGGGAGCGGGTAGAAGTAAAGAGTATTTTTTAGTTGGGATTAAGAGATGTTAAAATCGAACACCGAAATTGCAGCATTACAGTGACGAAGAATTCTGGACATTGGTTCAAAGTACCCATAGTTTGTGCGGTGATGAGAAATATAAAAGAGAACAACAGATCGCACGTTCAAAGAGTTAATGTTGAGTTGGATTTTACTTAGGAGTGCCGGTGAATCTATATTGCCCAATAGCAACTGGTGAGCAGTGTTGTAGTTAAGGGTTGCAAGTCTATCAGCTTTAGTCGGTCGGTGTAAGGAGGCAAGTTGGAATAATCTTCCCAATGGAGGTCTCTGAGGGCAAATCGAATGAAACGTTTTTGAACATTTTCAATTCGAAGTGAATGGTGTTCATAAACAGGGGACCAAACTTGGCATGCGTATTCAAGATGAGGTCGGACTAAGGAAACGTAAAGGGATTTTGTTACATAGGGATTGGAAAATTAGGATATCTGAATGTTTTAATATAAGACGAACATCGTTCACAGATAAGACAAAGAGTAGGGGAGCTAGGTGACTACCTTGTGGAACCCCAGAAGTAGCATGAAATTGACTGGAGACTGAATTACGGAAGATGACTCTATACGTTCTATTCTCAAGGTAGGAATAACTTATCCAGTGTATAACAATTGGTGGAAAACCAACAGCTTTGAGTTTGAGATAGATTATCTTGTGAGATAAACTAAGCTTTCAAAAAGTTTAGGGATACATGAAAGTTTAGCAATTGGTCTATAATTATTAACTTCGGTTTTATTACCTTGTTTATGGATCGGAAATACATAAGAATCTTTCCATATATGGGGAAACATACCTTCAGAAAGAGAAAGTCTAAACAGAGCAGCTAAGGGCTTTGATAAAGCATGCAAACATTTTTTTAGGACAACATATGGGATACCATCGGGACCGGGGGTAAAGTTTTGTTTAAGGCTTTGAATTTTGGCAAGAACCATTTCCTCAGTTATTGTAAATGATGAAAGAGAGGTCTGAGTGCGACCTTCTGAATAACGAAAGTAGCAAGAATGGGGGTCATGATGGTGTTCGGTATAAGATTGGCTGAAGTATTCAGGCAAAAGATTAGTTATTGTCGTCGGATCTGAGGAAGTTATATTTCGGAAACTTAAAGACGGTGGAAACCCATCAGATTTCCGTTTAACATTTATTAAGAAACTCCTCGCATCACACAGAAGGTTGTTTTCCATTTGTTCAAGAAGATAATCGATGGCATTAACTGCAGCTTGATAAGCTTTTGTTTGTTGCGCTGGTCGAATATAATAACAAAGTACAAAAATACAAAAGTTAGGGAGTGTAACCTTAACTGATACGCCTTCGAATTCAGATGAAGTAGGAATATTGAGAAACGAAGTTTCAAAATTACTACGAATAGCTAAAAGTACACCACGGCCACAAGTAATATTCTCGTTTATCACGATTGGATATCAAAAACAAGCTTTTTTTGCTTTGTACAGATTAACTGAAGAGTCTGTATCGCTTATAAGTATTTTCTGAAGCCATTCAGGCAAGATTGATACTATTTAGAAAAAGAACATATGGTCTATGAACTATGACCATTGTATCTTTTTGCACACGGAAGAGGGCTTCGATGAATATTTTAATTTGCAGCATCCATCTTTCACTGACCACAATATTCACAATTAATCAAAAAATAGTCACATGCCGTTTTTAATCAACGAATAATCCGACAATCCTGATGCGTTAAAAATTTGGAAAGGTAATCCTTTTTCCCTTGTTTGGTACAATAACATTCCCCTTCATTGTAATACGAAAAATTATGCAAGTCCCCTTCCAACTGCTTTCAATTACAAATAATAATAAAAACCGAAGTTGTCCAAGATCAGGACATTAACCTTAAATATTTTCATTTCAATTCGAAAATTGCAAAGTTTCTTTATCAAAAGAGGATTTTTACGTTTAAACACAATATTCCCAGGCATAAAAGAAAAAACAACTCAATCGAACAACACACAAACCGACACAAAAGAAAAGTACGAATACGGTGCTTTGCAGCGTACCTTACCTACGTATAGGCACAAGAGATGGCAGAAAAAGCAAAAATTGAAATTCCATTTTTATTAAATCGAAATGCATCCATGACAAGGCCTCTTTCTCTACTTCTCTCGCTGGCAAAACCTCAGAACCACCGACTTTGTGTGTCTTTCGGAATATCATGCCAAACAGCTTTTTTGTGTTCTTCATCTCCATGTTTTTTTTTTAATATCGCATTGTCATTCGAAATTGACTTTTTATCCTTGCCCCGCATCAGGTTGTTTTTGCCAACAAAATTCAACCCGGAAATTACACCATGGCTGCCGATGATGTCGACGAGCCTATGTCATCCGAAAAGCAAAAATATAAATTGTAAAACCTGCAACTTATCTCTTTTGCCGCACTCAAAGCTCAGGTGCAGAGAGGGAAAACATTTCCCATGACCTTTCGGGTGTTTTTAAGGATAACTTTTTCGTTGTTCGCTGGGCCTTGGATATTGAATCGTGTTCTGTTTGATTTTTCTCTGCCAAAATACCGTTGCACGCAAGAATTAATTCCATAAAATATCTATATCAAAGGTTTTCTCATTCCTCCACAGTAGAAAAACCAACTAATTTTGATTCATATGGGAATATTAGCAAAGCGAATAACCTTTAAAAGATGTGATTTCCCCTCGGCAACATCTAGCTCGGCATAACTCAACATGGTCCTTCTAAGGACGATCGTCCGACACCGACCGACGAGAACGTTGCAATGAAAACTTTGTGTGGAAATAGTTTTTGCATAAGAACTATTCATGAAAAAAAAAACATTTCTAAAAAACATCATGTTTTGGAGCCAGACGGAGGGCGTGTCTGTAAAGAGGGCGTTGTGTTGTATCTCCTCAAGCAGAAGCAAACGAAAAATACAAGATAATAATACTTTAACCTAGCCGAAAAGTTGGACAGGGTTGGAATTGAAATTGACTTCTTCCACTTGTTTCACTCAATCCTCCATACAGTCAGTATTTCCACTACTTTTTTAGTAGGTACTTAATACTACTATTTTTAGTACTAAATACTACTTTTTTATACTCTTTTCTTAAAATTTCTTTGCGATCACTAACTATATTAAGTTTCGTGGATATGAAGGTGGGACTAGAAAAAAGCTTTTATATTATTACTACTTTTGAAGTACGTGTTAGTAGTAAAAGTAGTAGCATACTTTATTAGAGAATTCACTATCACGTCAAGGTTAACATTCATTTCCTTTTTTTTCTTTCTGAGCCTATTTTACTAACGACACTACTTTTATATGTTTTCCAGTACTTTTAATACCACTTCAACTTCAGTTAGTATTAGTTCTCTTCCTTCTACTACACTTCCTTTATGAAGGAAAAGGCCTTGACGTGCCCCAAATGCGCTCCTTTACTTTTCTTCAGAGTGCCTCTCTAGCGGAACCACTGTTGCACGTAGTCCTCCTCGAATCTACCCGACAAAATTGAAGACGTCAGCAAATTCTTTTTTCTATTATTCGGGAGGCCATAACCTTATTGCCTGCAGGACTCCATAAGCCAAGGCAAAAATATGTTTTACTTATTTTCTTCGTTCCACTTCCAGTTTGCTCCTTGCTGCAGCTTCATGCTTTCTTAAGGACTCCACCGAGAAAGAGAGTGAGGGTAAGTATAGGCGCACTGCAATATATATGAATGTTTGTTGAAGTTGTCTCACGAGAACGAGTTGTCGAGAGGAAACTATTTCCAGATTACAATCTCATAGTGAAATGTGCAAAGTGGATTTGTGGACTTATACAGTAAATAGGAGAAGAAGGAAACTAGCAGACTGAGACCGAGTCCAAGCTTCGAGGAAAGGAGTGGTTGGTGCTAAAGTATTCGAGTGCCGTCTCTTGGCTCTATTCATTTTTATTTATTAGCTGTTGAAGGAACTGCCTTGATTTTGTTCTCACATACGTTACGTTACGTTTAGTATGTGCGATGAAAACTCTTTCGAATTCGTTTAGATTGGGAATCAAGGATTAAATGAAATTCAGTATTTTTCTCTATTATACATGAACCAGAACCTGGAGGGCATTTATATGTCGTTACCGTTATTCCATATGAACGAAATGAAAATAGGAGAAAAAGTCTTGTCAGGCGAAATGTGTTTGTAGATTATTATCGATTGACAGAGACTTATTTTGAATGGGTTCTTTTAAAAGGATATTGAATTGGGTTTCCTGTATGTTGCTGGTGATTG
The DNA here is from genome assembly GCA_943590905.1 of Sphaerophoria taeniata. NCBI lineage: Eukaryota > Metazoa > Arthropoda > Insecta > Diptera > Syrphidae > Sphaerophoria > Sphaerophoria taeniata. The sequence goes on from OX016540.1 coordinate 7,002,847, forward strand.
AGTACTTTTTTCAAGAAAGGAAGTAAATTGTTTTTCGATCAAGGAGTTAGTTTTTCGGACAAGAAACAGATTTAGGGTGCTGAAGATATCGGCGGGATAAAAAGTTGTTCAGTAAGCTTTTGAATTATTGCAAATTGATGTGGAATTTGATAGGAGGCATCTTCAAAAGTGAAAACGTGTCACAACTAGTGTCGGAGGTTAGTTAATGGTGGTAGCAAAGTTTTCTTTTGTCTTAGCCTCGATCGGATATCAGATTATGCCTCTCACTGAAGCTTCCCCTCCTCGGTTCAAAGCCTTATCAATGATAGTCTGTATAAGTCGTCCCTCTAGGGGTCGTACTAACGGTGGATAGACCTCCTGTGTCAGTGCTACCAGGGGCCCTTAAAATACCTAGTGTTTCGCGTGCCACAAGAGACCGTACTAGTACCTGCAGATCCACCAGGGGCCATTATAATATCTGATGCTGTTTCATCAGAGTTACAGGCTACTGTTTTCTCATCACGTTTACTTCTATATTGAAGTGTAAGCCCGGCCCGTGTAAGCTCATATAAGACTAATAGCCAATTAGAAAAAATCTACAAATAACAATCTGACAAATAAACTTCTCTGACTATTCATCGTTCGAATAAATAAGAGAGTTATTCGTCGGATAAAGTCTATCTGAAGATTGAAAAATTCAATATTTCATTATCTGTTGAATAAACACTATCTATAGATGATGGGTTGCTTGTCTCCATGTTTGCTATGTTATGTATTTTTATGTTTATTTTAAAACTAGCAGTTGCCCGCGACTTCGTCCGCCTCTCCCTCGTCCACCGGCCAGAGTATCATCTCGACTTGTGCATCATGCGCTCGTGGGAATTTTGTTCGGAAGTTATTGTAAAATTGCATTGCAGTCAACTCTCCCTAGGTCGTAATTCTCTTGAACTTGAAAAATTTGAGAATTTTTTATGATTCCCTTCAGTTTACGGCTAGCAACCGTAATTGCCGCCGTACTCGGTGACAATGGACCCCAGTGCGTGCGGTATCTGGGGGGGAAAGAGGCGTCCACATTAATCGTGCATTATTGCATACAAAATGGAATTGAATGTTGATAAATTCTACATTGAATTAAAGCCTGAAGCCTTGTGCTTCTTAAGAGATCTTAATCTTGAAGATCCGATTATTAGAACGCACGCTAGGATGCTTTTAATCGAAAAACAACGATCAAATTTTGGCCATAGCGGGTCTCCCACAGGTGATGTGTCATTTTGTACGAACCAAGCAGGTCGTTTGTGTGCAATTATATTTATTATAAAATCGAGATTGTGAGGCTTGTGCTAGACGTATCCTTACAAATGAGGTATCAAAATCACCGTTATTTCATGTAGGTTAGACATATGGAAATTTCAACAACCAGTCTATAGGATTAAAACTTTATATACCAATTTATGTGAAAATGTCTTAATTGGCCATATTAATGAGTTACCGTTATAATTAAAGTATAATAAATTGAAGAGCATGAAATTCTGTATCATGTGTGAAAATTTCACCGTTCTACGTTGAAATCTCTGTTCAATAAAATAGATTCGACGTGGCACTAAAACTTTCACCCCCTATTTTCACCCCCCCTCGGTTATTTTTTTTAAACTTTGAATGTCATACTTATTTATGTTTAGTCAAAAGCCATAAAAATGAGTTTTAAACTTCTAACCTAATCGACCTCCATACAAACTTTGACCTAATATTTCAACCCCTTGTGACCTTTTCGACCCCTTTTATTGCGTTAAAAAACACCGTGTGCCCTTCTCCAGATTCTAGTATGTCTTACTACCAAATTTCATCTAAATCGATCCAGTAGGTTAAAAGTTATTAAGAGTTAAAAAAAGCGTTAGTAGTCAATTTTTTGTAACGCTTTTTTCAATGATTGATTTTCCTATCCATATTTTTTCCATACCGGGGTCTATATATGAATCGATTCTAAAGGAGTAAACTCCAAAAAAAAAAAAAAAAGTTGTTCATACTTAAAGCATTCCCTTGGGTGAACTCTCCCTAATTCTAATATCTCTCTTACTTCTGCATCGTTTTTTTCGTTAAGTAAATTTTTTTTTCTTTAAACTGAGCATATTTTTTAGTTAAGAAGTACATAAAATGATATGGTTTAAACACAATAATCTGCACAAATAGTGCAATCAATCACATTCACAAATCAATTGAACTCTCAAAATTCTAATTTGAGCAGTTATTAGGCCAGTTCCACCTAACAACATCTCACTGAGATCTCAATGTCACCTTGACTGAGGCAAAATCATTTGGTGCCTTGGTGGAACATAATTCTCAGTTATCATTGAGATTTAATGGTTACCTTACTAATTGTTGCTGCACATATGTCAGCCACGTCAAATAGCTGAGTGAGAAATCGAATCCAAAATAATTTAATCTCAGAGATCTCACATTTCACATTTCCACAGATTCTTCGCTGCTTTTGGTCGCAGCTTAATTTTAAGTAGAATAAAGCCTAAAGCAGTTGCCCGTAGCTTAGTTGGTAAGTGCGTTGGCTGCTAAGCAGAACGTCGTTGGTTCGAGTCCTACTCAGGCCAAGTTTTTATTTCATCTTTCACGGGTACTGCCTCTTGCGAAGACCTGACAAATCTTCCAAGAGTATCAATCTGTAATGAAAAAATGCTTCTCAACTTTGCCGTTCGGAATCGGCGTTAAATTGTAGGTCCCCTCAATTCTTCACACGCACTCAGAGAATTGTTGATTAGAGTAAGCCACTTAGGCGTTGGCTCTTCAAGAGCTGTCGCGCCACTCTATTTATTTATTTTATTTTAAAGCCTTCATCGATTAATGGACTATCCAACACAAAAAGAATTTTACAATTCGAAATTGTGGTTCCTGAGATTACCGCGTTCAAACGAACAAACTCTTCAGCTTTATATTGTATTAAATTGTATTGTTTGCCGTTTTTTCTACATTTTACACAAATTCTTCGCTCCTATTGGTCGCAGCTAAATTTTAAATAGCTTCAAGCCTTCCTTGATAAATGGACCATTCAACATTTAAAAACATTGTTCAATTTCATAAAGCAGTTCTTGAGATAAGCGCGTTTTAACGCAGAAAAATGTATATTTTTTTCGGTTTTTTCCATATTTTCCACAGATTCTTCGCTGCTATTGGGCACAGCTTAATGTTAAATAGCCTCAAGTCTTCCTCAATTAATGGACCATCCAACACAAAAAGAATTATACCATTCGAACCAGTACTTCCTGAGATAAGTGCGTTAAAACGCAGAAAAATGTCTATTTTTTGCCGTTTTTTCCCCATTTTAAACAGATTCTTCGCTGCTATTGGTCACAGCTTAATGTTAAGTAGCCTAAAGTCTAAGTCAATTAAGGCACCATCCAACACAAAAAGAATTATACCATTCGAACCAGTAGTTCCTGAGATTACCGCGTTCAAACAAACAAACTCTTCAGCTTTATATATTAGTATAGATTAAATTGTATTGTTTGCCGTTTTTTCCACATTTTACACAAATTCTTCGCTCCTATTGGTCGCAGCTAAATTTTATATAGCAAGCCATCCTTGATAAATGGACCATTCAACATTTAAAAAATTGTTCAATTTCATAAAGCAGTTCTTGAGATAAGCGCGTTAAAACGCAGAAAAATGTATATTTTTTGCCGTTTTTTCCATATTTTCCACAGATTCTTCGCTGCTATTGGGCACAGCTTAATGTTAAGTAGCCTAAAGTCTAAGTCGATTAAGGCACCATCCAACACAAAAAGAATTATACCATTCGAACCAGTAGTTCCTGAGATTCCCGCGTTCAAACAAACAAACTCTTCAGCTTTATATATTAGTGTAGATAAAAACGATTATAGTTTTCTTAAAATTAACAATTTATTAAACCTTTATACTGCAAACAATTTTTAATATAAATAAATTGTTAATTTTAAGAAAACTCTAATCGTTTTTATTTTAAAATAAACATAAAAATACAAAACACTTTCTGCTTGTTTATCTGACGATTGAAAAATCGGCTCTTAAACAAATAAAGACATTGTGGACCTTATTACGGGAATTCAGTGTTTTTCTTCAGACGGAACCTTGGCGATCCGACGAGCGTACCTAAACCATGTGAGGTACTTTTGTCTAAGGCTGAGGTAAGCTCGCCGATCTTCCCAGGGTTTGGATTAAAGTATACCAGAACTTTAATTTTGGCCAATTCTTTATTTATTTCTTTATTTGGTTAACAATCGTTTGTTTTATTAATAAAATGAGTTCGTCTTAAACTATATAATTCCGTTGCAGCGTCGGAGATTCCCTTCGGTATAAGAATGTTGCTTCGCCTTTGGAGGTTTCCTTCTCTGTAGAATTAGGAACATGTGGGCGGATGTGGGTTACTATTGACTAGGCTCACTGGTGCAGGAATGTTATGAACGATATGAATTCGGAATCCAGGAAATCACGGGTGGACGCGGTAAATCACAGACGAATCTGGGAAATCACAGACGAATCCAGGAAATCACAGGCGGACCCGGTAAATCACAGACGAATCCTGAAAATCACGGACGAATCTGGGAAATCACGGGCCGGACCCGGTAAATCACAGACGAATCTTGAAAATCACGAACGAATCGGGGTAATCACGGGTGAACCCAGTAAATCACAGACGAATCTGTAAAATCACGGGCGGACCCGGTAAATCACAGACGAATCTGGAAAATCACGGATGAATCCGGGAAATCGACTGATTTGGTTAGCAACAGCATTGTTTTTGTTTGCTGTGGATAGCAACCGGTTCCTGTCTTCTGAGTTGTACTGGACGGTGGTGTGTAATGGACGGTGGTGTGTTCTGGACGGTGACGGTCGGATGATTACTGCTAACGGTAGGCACATGAGGTGATTCGTATTTTGTAGAGCGTATAAGCAAAGGTTATTGGAGGGAATTTGTAATGAGTCATAACAACCTCGGCTTGAAAGCGAAAAGCATAAATCACAAGCCGCTTGAGGCTATGTCCCATTATGTGAGCACCAGGTTCATTCTATCGTAAAGTAGAATTTTAGTTTGCAAGTTCAATTTTAGAGTCAATTCAAGCAGTTCGTAGAACATGGCTGTGACCGCGATGTCTTCAGCTTGGTATGAACGCAGCCAAGACAATTGAAGAAGGGCGCACATTGCTTTTGAATAATTTGTTTTTTTCAAAAGAGAAGAAAGGCTTTTCTTTTTATTTAAATTCCACCCCAAATCAAAACTGAAAAATGTTTGCGGTCCATATCCATTCCTCGCTTATTTATTCTAAACTTCTCATCCTTGCATTATTCCGTTATCAAAAATCTATATCAATGCCTAAACCGACATAATCAATTTCACAATCTCCTCAGATTATCTCCAACCAAATGAATATCAAAGACAAAATCCATTTTCTCAAGCTGATGTCCTTTTTTTAAATTCATAAAGAACCAAACCAAAATCGGAAAAGAAATCCAATTCCCCCAAAAAAAACCAAAATAAAAACATTTAAATGTATTCAAAAATAAATTGCAATGTCAATCAAGACACAAAAAAAGTCTCCTTTGAAGGTACAACTTGCTGAAATCTCCTCATTCATCATCGCCCTTCACAGGATCTTTTCAAAAAAATCATCCACAAGACCTTCGTTTGGTTTTATTTAAAATTTGTCTGAGCTCGTCCTTTAACACTCTTCCTGATTTCAATTCGCAAAAAAACAAAAAATTCAAACGAAAACAAAAACACACAAAAAAGAAAATGAAGCCAAGGATAGGTGGATAGCCAAGGGGCAACTCTGATGGGTCGAATGCAGTCTTCATTCAGAAATCATTAGTTATGGAGCTATTCACAGGACGAAATCCTTTTCCGTACCGTACCGAAATCCGCAACAGTCCTTTTCCCTCGAATATAAACGACAATGATGAAACGAACCTTCTGTGACTTGTCTCGAAAAAAAGGATACGAAAAATACCCTCCGTCCCTTCACATATAAATGGGCACTCACTCATACAATTGCTGTAAATATTTGCATAACTGAATAAATTGCAACATCCCTGTGGCGTTATACGCTTATATCAACGACCAACAACGACGAGTACGACAATGTAACGAGGAATGAATATTATTTGACTGAACTGTGATGAGGATTCGAATGGCTTCAGGACACAATAAGGAAGATATTCTTTTTCCACCGCAACCAGCACCAGCACCGAAGGCGTGAGCTTGATGTGTGATTGCTTTGGGGGTTCCGTTTCCCCCCCATTTCCCATCAGGACTCGTGTGGTTTTTTATTGCTACGCGTCGTCATCGCCACCCACCCCACCAACCAACAAGGAGACCCCAACGACGGCTAACCGATAAAAATGACAATTGGGAAAGTGGAGCTTTGGGACGCACCATAATGTTAGACCGTCTTCCGATAAGCAAAAATCCTGAGTGAGTATGTGAATGCATCGATTTTAATCAAGTGCGCCAGTGGGGTTCCATTTGACACGAAATTGCCTATAAGGGATTGCAGCTAAAATTTATTGGGTTAAGGATATTCGAGTGAATCCCTTTGTCACTCAATAAAATCCTTCGCTCTCGATGTTGCGTCCTTTGTCGCGAGCATGCTCGATGCCATAAAGTGCCATTAAGATTTGTATCAATTTAATTAATCGAAACATCGCGTTGCGTTGCAAAAATATATGTCCTCAAAGGCAATGCTCGAATACAAAACAATACAGCAGTTTTGCTTTTCGGTATTTCGCGTGTAAATAATCGCAACTCACGTGCTCTTGGTCCTTCAGCAAAGCCAAACTCATTAAGGACGAAGGAAATAAAAACTCAATCTGGCTGTGTGCGGCAGGAATAGGGAGAAATTTATTCGTCAATTCGAGTAGAAAGGTAAGAGTCGTGTATTAAAACGCTCCCTGGCAATAATTTAATGTTGCGCTGGGCAAGTCTACGACTATAACTAGGTCCTGGCATCAGGTCAGGTTAGCCGCAGCCACATTTCACATCAGGGACACGAGCAGCAGCAGCAGCCGCCAGCAGTCAAACAATCAAGAAAGCAAAAAGCAACGAACGGCAAAGTTTTATGGCCTTGTGGATTTAATACCTGCTGTTTTGGGAGTTGGGACCAAGACCAATAAGGATTAAGGGCTGACTCCTGCAGTTGGCTTTTTGGCAGGTGATTTTTATAGACTTTTGTTTGGGCTTGTAATTTTTTCGTTTCGTTCGAGTAATTTGATTTCGATTGCGCGTTTCGTTGAACTTTGTAATTTTAAATTAAAAAATCTGCAATTGGCACTCGAATGGAAACTCGCCGGGAGCAATATTCGAGTAGATTAAATTAAATAAAAAGAAGGGAAGGCGAGGTTTTGAAAGCGATGATGATTGCGAAGGAAATGCAAATGGATGCGTTAAGTACGCAAAAACCATCCCCTTGTAAAGTTTAATTGACAATAATTAAGATTTATATCTCTGAATCATTTTTCATTTTCTCTTTTTTTCATTTGAACGAGAAGTAAAGGCTCAACATGCAATTAACGTCCAAACGGGATTAAATTGATACAATGAAAGATTACGGTCTTCATAAGTCGAGATATCGATCTATAAAGTGCTCGAAAGAGTGACATCTGCTTCACTAATTACTCAAAAACGATCCCTCCACAGATTGTTTTTTTCATTTTTGGTCAATCAAATGCATGAGAATCAAGGAGAACGAAGTTATATGAATTTCTTTGCGGAAGGCCTTACCATTCGGAATTTGGTGATTTTTTGTATTTCTGGATGGCCTAATTCTCTGTTTTCTTCATATCATAAAAGATTAAGCTTTTTGGACACGCAATTGTTAACCAAGCTGTTGTTCGACAGCGCTCTCCTCCATATTCGGTAAGCCTTGACGAGGCGGAAGGGCTTACGGTGACTACTACTATGAAGCTACGAGAGCTATGCGATCGCGAAACTTGTTTTCGCAGAAGGGCATTCCTGCGTCGACAGGTCGAAGCGGAGTAGGCTGTTACCCCCAAGTGTTCCCACCAATGCACTTCCAACGAACAACGGAGGAATCGACGGTGCCGTCTTCAGTTCCAGTTAGGTAGAACTACTACTTGGTGAACACCTTTACGGGCTACTTTGACTTGTTTGAAGCGCAGCCCGTAAAAAGAGCGGTTTTTCTGGCTCTTGCACTTGAAATCACATCAAGTGCCTAATACTCCAGGTTGGAGGATTGTACGTCGGCGTTGGGGTGAATTCCCGAATACGTAGAAAAGCACTTAGTTGCGGTTGCTTCGCAACAGGCCTTGAAAACGGACGGACGACAAAGCATATGAGCAATGTCCTAGCTATGACATGAAAATTGTCCTCGGCGATTTGAACGCCAAGCTGGGAAAAGAGGACATCTTTTGTGGAACAGTCGGAAAGCACAACCTGCACGACACCATTTCCGATAACGGATTCAGGCTGATCGATTTTGTTGCGGGGCGAAATGTTACGGTAGCAAGCACCTGGTTCCCACATCTCAATATCCACAAATGTACATGCAGATCTCCTGATCCAACCAGATTTGTCCAGCGTTCTAGATGTTCGAAATCTCCGAGGAGCCAACATCGACTGGAGCCACTGCCTCGTCGTAGCCAAGGTAGAGCTACGAATATCCCGACAACGGCCAAAACAGGGAAATGCTGCAAGAAAATTCGACGTCGTCGGTCGGACGCCTACAACTGCAAGAGATAGCCAGATCCTTCTCTGATCGAGTGTCAAGTAACATCTTAAGGAGTCCTATACCGCCAACATCAAGTATCGAAGACCTGTGGCAACATTTCCAGAAAGCAGTTAGAGATGCCGCCTCTTCTGTGCTGGCATTCAGGCAGCCACCACTGTAAAACCCCTGGTCTGACGAAGAATGCAAGCAGACACATCCAGCCAAGCAGGAGCCATACAAAGCTGCGCTGCATAGAAGGACAAGAGCTGCTCGTGAGCTCTACGAGCAAAAGAGGAGAGAGGAACAAGGGAACATCATAGTAGAATCGCAGTCAATGCTGAGTCTACAATGCTGTACAGTCTACAGAAGTGGAAAGACCATTTCTGTAGACTGTATAACGGGCAGCGACGAACAAAACCCCGCCGTCGGACAGGAGCCTTTCATCGGACACGATGATAGCCAACAATTCCGTGAGCCCGACCTAGAAGAAGTGAAAACGGGCAATATTACGGCTGAAATCCAAACAAAGCCGCTTGAGCAGATGGTCTAGCTGCCGAGCTGTTCAAAGCAGCAGGTGACGATCTAGATAGGAGCATGCACTAAAACATCTGTAAGATATGTTCGAAAGAATGCATGAATGGAACCTCAGCATTGTTTGACCGATCCTGAAGAAGCGAGGTAGTCTAACCTGCGCCAACTACAGAAGAATCAGTCTACTTAACATCACCTACAAGATCCTCTCTGCCGTAACCGTAATATGTGAATGTCTAAGGCCTTTCGTCAACAATCTGATTGGTCATTATCAATGTGGCTTCAGACTAGGAAAGTCAACCATCGACCAAATTTTCACGTTGCGGCAGATCCTGGAAAAAAAATATGAACTCCAAATCGATACCCACCACCTTTGCATCGAATCTAACGCCGCGTATGACAGCATCTACAGAGACGAACTGTAAAAAGCTATAGCCAGTTTTGGCATCCCTGCCAGGCTCTTTCGCTTGTGCAAAATGACGATGGAGAACTCACGCTGCTCCATCAAGTTTGGCAACGAGCTTACGGAATCTTTCGAAGTCAAAAAAGAATTCAGACAAGGCGATGCATTTTCGTACGATTTCTTTAACATCGTTCTTGAGAGGATAGTGCAAAACTCCACCGTCAACACCAGAGGTACTATCTTCCAAAAGTCTGTTCAATCTCTCGCGTGCACCGATGATTTTGACATAATGGGAAGAACACAGCGTGGTGTCAATGGCTCCTTTGTGAGAATTGAGATAGAAGTGGCAAAAATAGGTTAAGCGGTAAATGAGGACAAAACGAAGTTTATGCTGTCTTCGAAGAAAGACACCCAACACCGACGGCTCGGACAGAACGTAACAATAGACGCTTACAACTTCGAGCTAGTAGAGGACTTTGTCTACCTCAGTTCCGCTATTAACACGGGCAATAACACCAGCGCCGAGATCAGAAGGAGAAAATAACTCCTGCTAATGGCTGTTTCTTCGGGCTAAGAAAGCAATTGAGTGGAAAAGCTCTCTCTCGATCAGCTAACGTAAAACTATATAACTCTCTCATCATTCCAGTCCTGCTGTATAGTGCAGAAGCATGGACCTTGACAAAATCGGATGAATGTGCCTAGGCTATTTCGAGAGTCATCAGAATTTGGTCGTTGGAAACCAATCTGTTGATTGGTAAAACAACTGCTTTAAGATTAAATTTCTGTCTAAGTTTCTTCTTGAAATGACGAATAAAGAATTGGAAAACAAAATTTCAACGTTTTCAAAGAACCAACACAGACAAAAACGAAGAGAACCTGGTTCTAAGCCATCTATGTCAAGGTATTCACAATTGTATACAAACCTGTCTGCTTTTAAGCACAAAAAATGACAAAACTCATATTCCAAACTTTTTGTTTTTTGTTTAAAACAAAAATTCCATAGAAATCCAACCACAAAAAAAGCCGACAACGTGTGTGTGCACTCTCTGCTCATATCTACTAGCATTTGTTCAATTTTTTTTGCAGCTTCAAAGGACCCAGCTCCAACTCCAAGGAGCATCTCTTCAACAACAACCCTTTTCAAATTTGGTTTCCTTTTTTTTTGAAACCACCCTCACCGCCACGCACAATGTGTTACCTACTTGTGTATTCGTTGCAGGATTAGAAACACCAGATAGAAATTTTCCAAACCTGTGATGGGCTTACCTCCTTCGCAATTCATAAGCGATGTGATGTGCCAAATAAATGCATCCAAGTGGAAAATTTGGTTGAACGAAAATATTGTTGCATGCAAATAGGCATGTGTGCTAGAAGGTACACTAGAAGTGGGCGCCCAACGTGAGACCAAAAGAATGGAAGCGAGTTGAATGCACCGCACCGACCGAAGCACGAATACGACATTACTCTTGCAGGTTAGGTATTAAAGTTCTAACTCGTGCTCTGGCACATTCTCGAATATAAGCAAATGAACAACTTTTCCAACCAGAAACGATGATGACGGCCCATACACCTCCACAACACCCACAACGCAGACAATAAACGTCATAAGGGGATTAAAACGATATTTGTAATCAAAATGAATGTGTTCGAGTTTTGCGTCTGTCTGTGCACGATGTCCTGTGTTTTCTGGATAGGATTCAATGTTGCCCTTAGGCGCTTAGAAGGATGAGTGGGAAATTGTTATCGATAATGACAATATTCGTACATCGTTCAAAGGATGTGTTGCAAAAGTTTTACAACTCTCTCTAGGACCGACGGATGGAAATTGAAGTGACGATGACAATGACTCATATTGGGATTAATGAACTGCCTCTGCGTTGCATTGCGGAACGCATCCCACACAAATATCGATTGTTATGAAAATTGAAATTTTGCCTCATTGTTTTTCATGAAATTGATTAAGCTGATCGAAGGTTATAACCTTCTTTTGGTTTGGAAGTGGAATTTGTTGAGTATCCTCAGTCGAAGTCCTAAACCTATGTCCTCATTGAAAACCCATCCAAACACAAATCAATTTAATAACGTCACACACTCAGGACCTAATGGCCCACTGAATATGCCTGACATGCGAATGTGGCGAAAAATACCTCAATTCCGTTGGCACGTACTTAATCAGTGTCTCATTAATGAAATCCTCTCCGGTTGCCTTGTCTGCGTCCTGGCTACATGGAAAAACGTGAACCAATAAAATAGTCAATAATACACGACATAAAATATTTGTGTTCAATCCTCGAGCACGAACTTGAAGGAAAAACATGCAAGATTTTGGTATGAAAATCTCTGACACCAATTCCCTGAGGACAAGCCAAGATTCTACACGACCTTAAAGACCAAACTTTTATCCTTTTATTTTTTTGCTGTCAAAGACGCCTTTGTGTTGGGCTATATAAAAAATTCAATGGGAATTGAATGTACGATGCACGTGTTCTCTCCCATGTCATGTCATTGCCATAGGAATTGCGTAACTTGTCATAATGTAGATTAAACTCATATGTGTATGTGTGTTTGGTATAAATTTTGGGTAGGTTTACGTGTTATTTAGGATTTTTTTGAAAAGCAAAAGTAAGGCAATGAGTGGCAGTAGCTTATGGGAGAATTGAACTATGAAAAAGACACACTGCAGAACAATCTGTGACATTTTCTTGTTCAACAACATTCTTCGAGGATTAAATTTTGAGTGGGGTTTTCAAGATAAACAAAACAAAAAAGTTGTTTTTAGAACAACAAAAAAATCGGGAACGATCAAACTTACATTGATGTAGGCACCGAGGTGAAATAGGTTTTCGATAGCAACAAATATTTTTTCGCCCAAAATCCTCGTACGCCTTCAATTGCTGAGTCATTGGTGACGCTACAGTCCAGGTCGGACCAAGGCCTCATCCAACAAGCGTCTCCAGCAAGCTCGGTCTCTAGCTAGCTGTCTCCAGTTTCGCACGCCAAGTTGGTTCTGGTCCTCTACCACCTGTGAGCTCGACCAGAGTTGCGGTCTACCTCCTCTGCGACGCGACGTTCTTCCGGGTTGGATTCGAAGACTCTACAAGCCGGAGCATTATTTTCCATTCGCTCAACATGACCCAACCATCTTAGTTGTTGGGTCTTAACTTTTCTGGCAAGGTTAGTGTAGCTGAACAGCTCGTACAGTTCTTGATTGAATCTTCCTCTCCATTCTCCATTAATGCAGACAGGACCAAAAATCACTCGAAGAATTTTTCTCTCAAAGCAACCCAAAGCTTTTACTTTGGATGTTGTCATGGTCCATGTCTCTGCACCATACATGAGGACCGGGATGATGAGGGTTTTGTAGAGTGTCACTTTAGTTGCTCGGGAGAGGACTTTACTACTCAATTGCCTTCTAAGTCCAAAGGAGCAGCGATTGGCAAGAGTGATCCTTCATTTGAGATCATCGCTGGTGTTGTTGTCAGAGCTTAAAGCGGATCCTAGGTAGACTAAATCCTACCTCGAAGTTAAATCTGTCTATATTGATGTTAGCTCCAAGACGTCGATGTTGGTTGTCTTCTCTTGTTAACAGCATTAATTTGGTCTTGCCCTCGTTAACCGCACTAGCCCCATCTTCCTAGCATCCGTCTCAAGGCTCACGAGCGCTCCACTGACATCACGATGTGTTCTTCCAATTATTTCAATGTCGTTTGCGTGTCCTAGTAGGTTAGGTTAGGTTATAGTGGCTGTCTAGTTGTTGTTGACTCACTTAGACCTCAAGGATCCGTTGTGATACCATAAAACACTCATGGGAGAGTAATGAATGACCTTAAACAAACCAATTCGTGCTTTTAATGAAGTTAGAGAGACATTTGATGTCGATCGTTGCCAGTTCACTGGTATTATCGAAGAAGGGATTACCGAGAAAGTTGTTCCTTCTAATGGAGAGTGCTGGACATGTACAAAGAAGGTGTTGGACTGTTTCCTCTTCCTCCTCGTCCATGCAGCTTCTGCAGAAGTCATTTGTGTAGACTCCTAGCCTCAGAGCATGTCTACCTATGAGGCAGTGTCCTGTTATTACTCCAATTGTAGAGCTTATATTTTGTCTGCTCAGGGATATCAAGCCTTTTGACCGTTTTAAGTCTATGCTTGGCCATATTTGCTTGGTTGCTAGGCAGGTGGTACCCTGTGACCATCTAGCATTGGTTGATTCTAGAGCATATTGTTTGAGAAGATATTTGCATGTAGCGAGTGGTATTCCTATGCTATGTTTTTGTCTAACATTGGGCAGAAGTGTTCCGTTTTTGGCGAGCTCGTCGGCTTTGCAATTTCCCGGAATGTCTCTGTGGCCCGGCACCCAAATGAGGTGAATATTAAACTGTTCCGTCATCTCATTCAGAGATGATCGACAATCGTGGACTATTTGAGAGTTTGTGGAGACAGACGCGAGAGATTTGAGAGCGGCTTGGCTGTCCGAGAAGATTCGTATATCCTTGCAAGATATAACGTTTTCTTTGAGCCAGGATAGTGCCTCTTTAATCGCCATTACTTCTGCCTGGAATACACTACATTGATCGGGAAGTCTGTATGATAGACTGAGATTCAGTTTTTCTGAATAGATACCACTTCCAACTCCGCAGTCGGTCTTTGAACCGTCTGTATAGAAGTGTACCGCGTTGTCTTCCAGGGGTCTTTCTTCTTCCCAGGAGGATCTTGAAGGGATAGAGACATGGAAGCTTTTACCGAACACCATTTTTGGGGTGGTATAATCTAAGCGATCTGGGATAGATCTGAAATTGTCTAGAATAGTAGTATGACCAGTATTATTACTGTTCCATTGAGAGGTGGCTCTAAGCCTCACACATGAGTTGGCTGCACCATTTTGGAGAAGATGTCGAGAGGTGTTAGGTTTAAAAGCACTTCCAGGGCTGCGCTTGGTGTTGAGCGAAGTGCTCCTGTGATGCACATGCCTGCTGACCGCTGAACTTTGATGAGCTTATTTCGATTTACCATCTTGTCCAGTGCGGTCCACCATACGACAACTCCATAAATGAGTATCGGTCTGATTACCGAAGTGTATAGCCAGTGGGTTATTTTTGGGGAGAAGCCCCATTTTGATCCTATGGCCTTTTTACAAGCAAAAAGCGCTACGGTAGCCTTTTTTACTCTTTCATCAATATTTACCTTCCAATTTAGTTTTTTGTCTAAAATGAGGCCTAAATATTTAGCTTGGTCGGAAAAGCTTAATGGTATTCCTTTAATCTTGAGTGGGCTAATTTGAGGAATTTTGTACCTTCTCGAAAAGAGTACAAGTTCTGTTTTGTGTGGATTGACGTCCAAGCCACATTGCTTAGCCCAATTTGTTACCCTATTTAAGGCATTTTGTAGGAGTTCTGAGAGAACTTGGGGATGTTTCCCAGATACAGATATTGCAACGTCGTCAGCATAGGCAATCACCCTGAAACCCTCAGCTTCCAATGATGTTAGTAGGTCGTTTACTACCATATTCCATAAAAGAGGTGAAAGGACCCCACCTTGGGGGGTACCTCGATTTACCGATCTGGTGGTAGTAAAACTTCTCATGCTGGAAGTTATTGTCCTGCTTTTGAGCATGTGACTTATGAGATCACTGAGTGATTTCTCTAATTTCAGCTTGTCCATTGCTTTTGTGATCGCCTGGTAACTGACGTTATTGAAAGCTCCTTCAATATCTAGGAAAGCTACAAGATTATATTCTTTGTATTTGAGGGAATATTCAATACTACGTACCAGCGTATGAAGTGCTGTTTCTACTGATTTTCCCTTAGAGTACGCATGTTGAGCTGTGGAAATGAGACATGGTTTTAAGTTATGTCTGATGTGAATTTCAATCAATCTTTCCAAGGTTTTAAGAAGGAAGGATGATAGGCTGATTGGTCGTAGATCTTTAGGGTTAACGTGGGAGGGTTTCCCTGCTTTAGGAATGAAGACTACTTTTGCCATTCTCCAGGCCTTGGGAATATATTTCAACCTTACACAGCCTGTCAGAATGATTTCCAATGGTGGAATGATCATGTCTGAGCATTTTTGTTGTTCGGCCGGAATAATTCCGTCTGGTCCTGGAGATTTATATGGATCAAAGCTGTCTATCGCCCATTGCAGTTTTTCCCGTGTTATTAGATCAACTAAATCGCTTGTAGAAGCTTGCGACTCTGATGGTAAGTCGTTAAGTATGTTAGAGCTACCTGGAAAGTGGGTGTCTAATAGCAGATTAAGAGATTCTTCATCTGTGGTAGTCCACATGTCTGCTTCTGTCTTCAAAGCACTAGGTATTGTTGGACTTTTTGAGAGAATTTTCCTAAGTCTTGAGGCTTCTGAAGTATTATCTATTTTTCCACAGAAGTTTCTCCAAGAAGACCTCTTACTCTTCCTTAATTCTTTCTTATAAAGCTTTAGAGCTTGTTTGTATAAGTCCCACTCAGAAGCAGATCTTGTGTATATAGATCTGTTGAAGAGTTTGCGACAACTCTTCCTGAATGGTTCTAGTTCTTTGTGCCACCAATGAGGTTTCTTTTTACCCTTAAAAATGGTTACAGGGCACGAAGTTCTCATTGATTCGTTGAAGGCTTCGGTGAGATGGTTTACAGAATGGTCTAGTTCATCTTTAGTGGAGGAACTTTTGAGAAGGTTGTGATCAAGCAGTTGTGCTAATACCTCTCTATATCGTTCCTAGTTTGTGTTACGGTGATTGCGAAAACCCGTACATATATTAGCCACATCATTGAGTTCAAACTGAATATATCTGTGGTCAGAGAAGGAATTCTCCTTTGAGACATGCCAGTTTGAAATCAGATTATGGATCGAGTCAGAGGTTAGTGTTATATCAAGTACCTCTTTTCTGTTCTTGGTAACAAAAGTGGGTTCATTACCAATATTATTTATGAGTAGGTTAGTGCTTAATAGGTAATCAAATAAGGACTCACCTCTCTCATTTATGTCCGAGCTACCCCATACCGTGTGATGGGCGTTAGCGTCCGAACCAATTAGTAGGCCAGCTTTTTTCGTTTGCGCGTCCGCAATTGCCTTCCTCAAGATGTCTCCTGGAGCAGGACTGTCATGGCCAAGATAAGAGGATATAAGCCAGTAGGTGGCTTTATCCGTTGTTAAGACAGCGGTGGTGGTGTCCTTGTCGCTGTAATTGGGGAGTAAAAATACATTTAAGTTATTTTTTACTAACATGCATGACCTTGGTTCACCTTTCTCCGATGCATACAAAAGTTTATAGCCAGGAGTCCTGAGGCCTCTGATGATGGAGTTTGAGACCCACGGCTCCTGTATTAAGACGATGTCTTCTTTGTTTCTGTGCAATCGGAGAACCAGGTTGTTTGTGGCCATGATGGCGTGGTGAAGATTAATCTGAACTAATCGCAGCATTGCTACTTTTAGCCAGATCAACCTCCACCACTGTTTTGTCGGCGTTATCATCGTCTGAGGAGGAATGAAGTAGGTCTTCCTCGCTCAGAGTGCTGCCTAAGATGGCGTCTTCAGTTTCCATGTCGGAAATACTGTCGACTATCGGGTGAGCCTCCACGTGTCGGATGGCTTGTTTGGGGCTGTGGAGGTCGATGGTTCCACTTGTGGTGTTGCATCGACTTCCATTTTTGGGGGTAGTGAAGCGTTTCCTTCCGCTGAAGGGGCTTCTATGGGGGGTGCGTTGAGCGAGTCTTCATCTTTTTTATAGATACGGACAATGATTTCATCGAAACCATACCTAATCACGCCTTCGGTCGCGGCCAGTGGAGCCAATGATTCCCTATTGATCACCAAGAGAGCTGATCTATAGCGACCCACTGTCTCCTTCTCAACCTTTGGGACTTTCCAGTCGTGAGTAGGCAGGTTTGGATTGCTGGTTTTGATTAATTTCATAATCATGTCTGGGCAGTTGTGTACAGCTGGGACCATTATACGTGCTCTCGGTCGGCAAGGGATATTCTCCCTTGTAACAACTTCGAGCTTGGCACCCGGCCAGACTTCTGGCAAGCCCTTAACAGCAGCCCTGTACAGATCGAAAGATCTCTGATCACCACAGGCGATGAGTTTGATAGGATTTTGGTACCATCCTGCATCGGCTGTGTCTGGGAGAGGCCCCGGATTCTCCTCGATGACAGATAAAAATCTGAAACCGAGGTGAGCCTTGACGTCTGCCCATTGATCATGAGAGATGTTACCATCTGCATGACTCCTGTCAATGACCGCGGCTATGATCTTGCCTTTGAGCGCGTCGCTGAAAGATAGATCTTTATTGAAGGCTGTTGTGCTGCTGGGAAGCACTTTCTGCCTTTTCGGTTCAGGCTTGTCGCCCTCGAGAGACCTATTGCGCTTTGACGTTGAGTCGCTGCCGGTCGGTTTTGTATTTCTGCTGAGAACGCCATTAGCCCACTCGAGTTTCCGCGCTTGCTCAGGGGTTCTTTCCGTCGCCGGTATGACACCGACTGCGGCCAGAATCCTTTCAGCATTGCGCTGGTCTCGATTGGCTTGTGACTTCCCGGACTTCCTGTTATCCGGCCCAGAGCTATGTCCGTGTGACACAGATGTGGGTCGACCACCAGAATTGGTCGCTACCGATACCAATCGGGGTGTGCCCTCACCCTTCGATTCAATTCCACGCGTCGCAGATTTTGTCTCTCCGGATGGGGTGTCCCTTCTTAGGGTCGCTTGCGACGCGACGTCCTAGCAGGGGCGGGGAAGATGTGGGGTTTGGAATTGCCGCCCTTGGGACAGCCGAGCGTCACAGCTGTTCCACTGACGGGTAATTCCTTTAAGTAAAGGTTGCGGCTAGTAGAGGGAGAAGGACTCCCGCTGCTAGTGGCAACCACAGGGTTGACAACCCGTTCACACCTCTGAGTTGGCTCGACAGCCTTTCCAGGAGATGTGACCGCATTGTCAGCCCTGGCTCTGTTTATGTTTTTTATTTTTTTTCTGTTTGATTGTTTGTTTGGTTTCATTTTTGTTCCCACGAGTGAGGCGGAAAGACGGTCAGCCCCGGCAGAGCCGCTTACCGGGGCAAGGAAAGAAATATGACGGACCTTGCCACAGCATCCGAAAGAGCTCGTTAATGACTGGTTTATCCCCCAGCCTTTCATTCTTCGGCACGGTTTTCGTACAAAGTACGCTCACACCACCACTGAAATTAGGAACCTCTAAACTATGATTGAATTAGGTTTCCGAACGTTGCACTATTGAGGAGTTACAACAATTCAGCGACCCAACTCAACCTTAGCTAATCACCATCCTGCCAAAAACGCACAGGACTCTGTAGTGATCATTGCCCGCCTGGCACCCACTTGGAGGGTTTGAATGAGGATTTTTGCCGGGCGCGTGTCCTAGTAGCTGGACGCACTTTTGAAAGATTGTGCCTCTGGTATTGGCGTTGGAGTTTTGCAAAATCTTTTCAAGAATGATGTTGAAGAAATCGCATGACAGTGCATCGCCTTGTATAAAACCTTTTTTGACATCAAATGCATGCGACCATGATGGAACACCGTGAGTTTTCCATTGTCATCTGACATAGACGGACAAGTTTTTCTTGGATGCCAAAACCGCAGACATTGCTCTTTATGGTTGGTCTCTAAAGACTCTGTCATACGCGGCCTTGAAATCGATGAAAAGGTGGTAGGTATCGATTTGAAGATCCAGGGTCTTCTCCAAGATCTGCCATAGAGTGAATATTTGATCGATGGTGGACTTTTCGTGTCTGAAGCCGCAATGATAGAACCTGTAAGGTTGTTGACGAAAGGCTTCTAACGCTCACACAGCAGGGCGACGGCGGACAAGATCCTGTAGGCGATGTTAAGGAGACTTAAACCTATGTAGTTGGAGCAGTTTAGGAGATCTCCATTCTTGAGGATCGGGCATATGATGCTGAATTTCCATTCGTCAGGGACCAAATCTTGCAGATGAGCTGATGCAAACTCCTTAAACAATCATCTCCAGCTGCTATTGTATAGTTCGGCGGCTATGCCATCTGCACCAGCGGCTTTATTCGACTTAAGTTAAGATATCGCTATCTTCACTTCATCAATGTCGGGTGGGTGGAATTGATGGACTGCTCCACCCAAATTGATTGGTTCGGTATAACTGGCGGAATTTTGCTCGTCATCGCCATTTTAATCTTGGAAAATTTGTCTTTCCATATCCTTAGCACTCACTATGTTTCCACTACGATGTTCATATGATGGTCTCTACAGGGTGTATAAGCCCTGGGGCCCAACTCTGTAATGCGTTTCGAAAGCCAATCCGATTCGAATTTGATATTCGATTCGTTTATGAATCGTACTCTGTAAAATGTTCGAATCGAACAAAAAAATCATCTAGTAAAGGGTGCTTTTTTTTGGAGGTATAGAACTTTAAGTTGGCATTACTTTTCAAGATGGCGACCGATTTAAAAGATTAGTCAAGTGGTTTATTCTCAGTTTGGTTTTTTGCAATTCATCATGAAAAGACTCACGCCTGAACAACGCTTGCAAATTGTGCATATTATTTCGAAAATAATGATTCTGTGCGGAATACGTATCGCGCACTACGTCCATTTTATCTTCGACAAAATCGTCCATCAGAGCAGTTAATTCGATTAACCATTGAACGTTTTCGCACCACGTTTACTCCAATTGATAACTCGCATCCCCATAGACGCCGTACGGTGCGTACAGAAGAAGCTATTGTTACTGTAGAGCGTAGCATTGAGGAAGACCCGAATGAGTCCATCCGCCATCGAGCACAGGAATTGGATCTGTGTCCATCCACTTTATGGAAGATTTTGCGGAAGGATCTTGGTTTGCGTGCTTACAAAATCCAACTCGTGCGAGAATTGAAGCCAAACGATCATCAAGCAAGGCGTAGATTCGTCGAATGGGCCCAAAACGAGATGGCCGTTGTTCCCGATTTTCAAAAGCGAATTTTGTTTAGCGATGAAGCGCACTTCTGGTTGAATGGCTACGTCAACAAACAAAACTGCCGCAATTAGAGTGAAGCTAATCCTCAACTGTATGTCGAAACACCGTTACATCCATAAAAACTGACTGTTTGGTGCTCTTTATGGGCTGGTGGAATCATTGGTCCGTACTTCTTCAAAAACGATGATGGCAACAACGTTATAGTCAATGGTGATCGGTATAGAGCCATGATTACTAACTTTTTCATTCCTGAATTGAACAATCATGATGTCCAGGAGCTGTGGTTCCAACAAGATGGCACAACATGTCACCCCACTATTTTTTGTGGGGTTATGTAAAGTCATTGGTCTATGCGGATAGACAACATTCGCCGTGTTATTGCCGATATACGCCCACAAATGTTGGAAAAAGTCATCGAAAATTTGTAAAACGTTCGAACCTCGTTCCTGTTGTGACATCCCTCTATCTCTGCCATCACGTGCTTCTCATGCTCCCTAATATAACTCTAAAAAGTACTAAACAGTTTTGATAATTTCCCCAGAAATGTCCAGTGCTGTAATTTCTTCGAAAACGTCTCTTGAGATTTCGATTACTTTTTTATGCGGATTGTCACTCGAATTACAAAGGTAGAATCGGGAACATCAGGCCTCCTTTTTTAGATAATCGATTGACTGTTGGCCCATTTGAAGTTCAATTTACTTCAATCCTGCCATCATAAGTATCCAAAATGAATCCCAAGTGCTTCGTTAAAAGTATATAATCGACTCAGATTTCTCTTCACATGATTTATTTGTGCTACAAAAAACCCATCGAAAAATAATAGTCCCCAGAGAAGTGCCATTTTCGATCATAAGTTATCTCATTTAAAACAATTACCTTCCCTTCCCTCAATCACATAAGAAATCTTATTGATCTGCTTCCATAAATAGAACTGTAACAAGCCTGATAAGAGGATAAAGTGTCAAAACGCAAGGATGAGTGAAACTCCTATACTCGTATGTTGTGTTGAACAAACAAAAGTTTCTGACGACACGTCACGATTTTCCAGCAAGGCAAAGCATCTTAATAAAACATTACCAAGCGCATTGCAAATCTTTCAAAGTGGGTTCAGTTCAGAGAAGAATTTCCAGGAAAAGTAGCTTTTCCCTTCCTTTCCTTTCCCTTCTATTGCCATCTAAATAAGCAAAAGAGGGAAAAAAAAGATAAAAGCTACTCCATCGGATCCCCTATTTTCACACGTAATAGCAGCCGTAAATACTGAAAATAGGATTGAAAAACTTTTCCTCGTCAAACACGTATCCTGAATATGAATTAGCCAAAAAACGAGAGAGAAGGAATGAGGAGACGAAAAAAAAATCCCTTGATAATTGTTTTCACTGCTGAATCAGCTACGGTGGCGCCCAAAATCAAGCTTGCGGGGAGGAACCTTAAAAGATAATATCAGCCCCAAGGATACGAGTACCTTGAAATTGCCTCCGGGTTATGTAAATGAATAAATTCGCACAAGGACATGCTTCCTTTTTCACCTGATCCTATTTAAATTCTCTTAAATTCCATCAGCAGCGTCTTTAACAAAAAATTCTAACCGTTTTCCTTCCAATCGCTTATCCCCGTTTAATACTAATCCTTCTTACCATCGTTCCCAAGAACCCGCAGACTTATCGTCCTTTTTTCTCGCATTAATTACAGAGAACTCTTTTCACGTTGCATTTGCTTTTGCCGCTGAATGTTTATCCTCGCTGTCGTCATCATCGTCGGTCTGGAGGTGTTTTTTTTTTTCAAAAAGGACTCATCTCGCCAGAAAAAATATTTACCCAACTAATGAACTCCAAGGATTGGAGTGGGTAAGATTTTCATCTGAAGTGATATGCAGACAGTTTTCCTGTCGTCTTCACTGCTCTATCTAACCTTGCGGGCATATGTTTTAGAAGAGGAGCTAGAGGAAGTGTTCTATTTTGCCATATGAAACGACAGACAGTGGCTTTTGGCCAAAAAGTTAGTTTACCTTTTCAAAAAAGTTTAAGACTGCTGCACGTGTAAGGTGAGAAGTACCAAGGATTTGACTTTAGCACATCTACGATGCGATGGATTTACGTTGTTTTTGGTTCAAGGACTCGAACTGCTGAAGTTTTTTCAGGTTTTCAAAGCCACCCGCCGAGACGAGCCAAAGAGGACAGCCGAAAGATATAAGTTTGTGTAACAGCATTACACAAGTTTATCGTTTGATGGATGTTCTCCGTTCAGGAAACGGGTTTCGAGTTGTATCCTTGAGTCAGAAACTCGAAAGGGTTGGCTTTGTGTTGCATATAGGTGTGTAGTGATGGATGCTTTGTCATTTCCGTTTCCGACGGATGGGATTTTGGCTGTAGGAAAAGTTTAGTGGTCGTATTAATTTCGATGATGAAATATTAAAAAGAAGCGAAGTTACATTAAAAGTTATAACAAGGCTTCTTTAGCTTCGCTTCGAGGCATCTCAAAGACCAGGTGGATATAATGTGGAATGACTTGAAGTTTAGAAGTGACACTTGGGGCTAGTTTTTAAAGTTTTAAAGGACCTTACTTCATAGACATTGCTTTGTTTTCAATTCTGTACAAAAAAAGGTGATAATGTAGCGAGAGAGATGATGATAGTGATAATGATAGTGATAGTGATAGTGATAGTGATAGTGATAGTGATAGTGATAGTGATAGTGATAGTGATAGTGATAGTGATAGTGATAGTGATAGTGATAGTGATAGTGATAGTGATAGTGATAGTGATAGTGATAGTGGTAGTGATAGTGATAGTGATAGTGATAGTGATAGTGATAGTGATAGTGATAGTGATAGTGATAGTGATAGTGATAGTGATAGTGATAGTGATAGTGGTAGTGATAGTGATAGTGATAGTGATAGTGATAGTGATAGTGATAGTGATAGTGATAGTGATAGTGATAGTGATAGTGATAGTGATAGTGATAGTGATAGTGATAGTGATAGTGATAGTGATAGTGATAGGGATAGTGATAGTGATAGTAATAGTGATACTAATAGTGATAGTGATAATGATTTTGAAAGAGATAGTGAATGTTGCAAGCATTTAAATAAATCAATTTGAACGAATCATCTCATATTATGTTCAATTGAGTCCTTCATGCCGTCTAAAAAATTTGACATAATTCTCTTTAAATTCGTAATTTATTGTGTGTGTCAAGCAATGAAACCAATTTCCGAATAACATTTGCAAAATGAAGAATCATTATTCTGAAAGCGAACACAACTTCAATCGTAATTTCCTATGACACTAATCAAATTTGCAGTTGATGAATATCGCCATTGACATATCCCCAAACACAATACAGATAAATTCAGTGAATTTCGTTTTTGACATGCAGGTAGTTATCCTGCAGGAAGAACCCAAATGGTTTGAATAAATCATGAGACCGGACATAAAGCAGCAAATACTCCAGAAACCAACCAGTTGTCGGATTGCCCTTTATCTACATATCGACAGACACAGACATACAACAGACCAAATGAGTGGTAAAACGTTTCCATAATGACCAAAGTACCTATCTATCGGCTTCGAGCAATTCCAATATGCCAAAAACACACTGAACACATCCTTCAATATCAATAAAAACCTTCGAATGTCCAGTCCATGAGCATCATCATCATCATTCAGATCCTGCAAGACTCAAATTGGTATCTATCGACCGTAAAATTTCCGCCTGTGATTTGATTAAGTATTACAATTCGTCGATGTGACAATTCATGGTTCTCGAAACGTTTGAAAATATATCCAAAACATTGGGTTGTGTCTGTCGTTGTCGTTGGAAACGCTGGCTGGATGTTCGAATCCAAATGAAGGAATAAATCAATACCAATTAAATTTAGGGGTTATCTACTGTCTTGCAGCTACTTTTCGTCTGGTTCCGGGTCTAGGTCTGGTCGGATGTTGTCGGATCTTTAGGTTTTATGGCTTTCTATAGAGGCGTTATGAGGATTGTGGTAGGACAATTTGAACTTTGGTGTTTGAGAGGTTAAAGAGGATTCGTTCAAATACGATTGAGAATTATTGAAATGAAGTAAGAAGGTGAGAAGGAGAATATAAAAGCTATCGAATTTGATGGTGATGGTAATAGAGATGGAACAGAGATATTGTTTGTAATCGAAAATGTAAGCTACTAGGGGTGGCCCTGGATTGAATGTCCTGCAAAGCATAACACATTTTTGACCACAACATCGCACAATGATCCATTAGGAGTTGTTGGAAATGTTGATGTTAGCTCTCTAGCAATACATGTGGACACTTTTGGTTCTAAAATCAAATCAAGAAAAAAGCTTCTATAAACTTGAAATATCTCGAAAACGGTGACTCCTTGGAGAAAAAGTGTTAACATGGTAGGTAGGTAGAAATGGCTGTCCTACAATTAGCGCTGAGTGCGCCGTTTTGATACCATACCTCGTGAGATGCTAAATAACTTTGAAAATGGGTTACGAATGATGTATGTTCCACACGTACAAAGGGGGGGGGGGGGCTAAAGCCACTTTGTGTTATTGAGGTATGAGGTCATGTTTTTGATCTTGAATTCTGAGAGTTCCTCAATATCGTTGAAGAATTCTTTACTTAATAGAGGCTTAATGCTCATGAGCGACAACAAGATGCGAGCCAATGGTTTTCTACGAACATCCCTATCTGGAATAAGCTTGAACTTCAAGGTTCAAGCCCTTCCACTCGTTGCTAATCTTAGCAACTCCTTTGCCAAGGAAATCCCTCGAAAAATCGTCCGCGCACCTTATCATTTTGTAACCTCTGAGCATTTCGCCGGAGTCAAAGCTCGGATAAGGACCTTCTTTTGCCGAAATGGTGTATTGGAAGACCAATTCCGAGAGCTTAGCCTCGATTGAGTTCCACGCTGACATCAGAGCTCTGTTGTCTGTGAAGAGCTCATCTACAATCGCTACCTGGAGGTTGTCTCTGACGACCTCGCTCAAGGCACGCGGTTGTGCTGTCACCCTCGGAGTCTCTTTCCTGGAGCTTCCACCAAGCTTGGTTCTCTTTTGAGGTGGCTTCTCCTTCTCCAGAGACCTGTTCCTCTTGGTGGTCTTTTCGATTTTGATGGGTTCCGCACTCTTTTCCCGACTGTTGAATTCTTCAACAACTTTTTCGTATTTGATTTTGTCAGCAGCATCACGCTCATGTACCTTACCGGCTTTTTCATTCTCGCCAAGAATGAAAGTAGCCTTCCTGTATTTGATCCTGAGCTGATCCGCGGGAGAGTGCTTGTTGGGCTTGGTAGCGTTGCTCTGGCGAGCCTTGCTACTCGAAGGTATGGGCGTTTTTGAGAGGGATGCTGAAGCGCAGGGGTACCAGTATCTCATTATCTCATGTGTTACCTCTAAGTGCAGCCTGCTCTGAGGTGCAAGCGTCTCTAGCTTCCCCTGAGCTAACTACAAGGGGTGGAAGCCAGGAGTTCATCCTCGGACTCGATGGATGCGAGTTTTATTCATAAATTGGACGAAGACATAATGAAGGGGTTCGATTTGATTCCTACGAGTAAGGCGGAAAAGAAGGTCACCCTCGGCAGAGCCGCATACCGAGGGAAGGTATATAGACAACAAAAACCGTTACCCACCACAGGCCTCCGGCTGAGCTCGTTCATGGTTCCTCAACCTTTAATTCTTGGGCACGGATTTACAAGCTCACACCACCACTGAAACTAGGAACCTTGGATCTATGGTGAGAGATGATTTCTGAGCGTTGTGCTATATATGAAGTCAGAACCACACAGCGATCCAATTTAACCTAAGCTATCACCGTCTGACACCTACAGACTAAAACTGTGACATTGTCCGCCCGGCACCCACTAGTAGGGTTCGATCAAGGATTTACGCCGAGCAAAAGTGTTAACATAGTTTTTTAAGATAATTTCATGATCTACAGTTTTTGTCTTTATCAATTTCCTCGATTGACAAAAATATTTTTCAACATTAAAAGTATAAGGCCTGTTCGCGGTTAACTCTTAATATGGTTCCTACAATTCTCTCCAATTTTTTGTTCTCTTTAAATTTTTGTAAGCCTTTTTAATATCTAATTTTACTGAACTGTTATTCTGATCTTTGTTTTTTTAATTTTGAAAATTACAAATTAAAACAAAACACATTTCTCAATTTCCAAATTCAGCATACAACCCATACTTACCGACAACAAACAAAACGAAATTTTAATTTGACACTTACGATTCAACCCACTTTTCCCCTAAATTGACACAAGACAATGAAAAGCACTTTATTCATTTTTCAACCTATCCAACCACAAATGACTTTTGCCCGAACCTAGGCTGTTTCGAAAATAAAACAAAACCGAAAAAAATCCTCGAAAATAAAACTAATCCATCTGAGCTTATTTAAATGTTCCTTCAAGGATTTTGACCCAAATTCATTTCCTTGTTATTGCTACCCCCCGATAAATATTTAGTGCCAGTTTCTGTCCCTTCCGTACTATCACGTTTTCGTCCTTGCTTTCTCTAAATTTAAATTTCAACACAAAAAACTTAAATGAGAATCTAGGGAAAAAAAATTAATGTAGGTCCAAATTGTGTTGGCGTCATATTGCCTTGCTGTCTTCGGATTCTTAAAGGATACCCCCAATAATCCCCGAAATTAGTTAATCTCGTAGGCTAACACCAAACTTTCAATGAAAAGGTCACACGCTGGCTGAGGCTTATGGAGGATCCAATAATCTCACAAGTCCCTTAAAAGCACACAAACAAACAAAAACCGGAAGTAAAGAAAACCATTTTACTACAAAAACCCACAAAATGCCAAACGATAAGGAACGACCGAAGATTTATCAAAAATTAGGGCCGTGTTGTGGGCATCAAGTTCAATGATGGCAATTCGTGTCGACAGAACGAGCAAAAGCAAAATAAATAAAAGCCTCCGGATATTCGAGGGCCAATACACACACCGCACTTCAAACGGATTGAAATGTCAAATGGAATTGTTTCGCATCAATCATTGCGAAGGGACAATACATCGAGCTTGTCGAAGAGCCTAAAAGGATAGTAAATCACCAATCATATGTCATTACTGTTTTTGAAGACATCAAAATAAATTTTGCAGAGCTTCGGGATTAAGGTGTATTTAAGGGGTTGAATCTCCGCTGCACTGTTTGTCATAAAGGGGAAATTTGGGGAATTCAAACTGGGGAAAATTCAGCTGCAAAGGCAAGCTTTTTGGTGAAAAGGTGAATTTTCTATCGAAGCTTTTGATTAGTGTTTTGATTCTGCCACTTGATTTTTTTCCTCAATGCAAATATCATGTTTGTGAGATGCTTTTTGTAGACGAGATGAAAGGAGACTCAAAAAACTATCACCAGACGATTTTACAACCGAAGAGGAACAAATCGATACTAAACTTGAGTTGAGGGGTTTTTACGTTTGGTCTATGAGTTGACTATGATGCAACTAACATGAAGGCAGGATGATGGACATAAAAAAAGGGAATTTTAAATATTCATGGGAAATGTTTTATGTGCTTTGGCAACATAACCCTAACGAGAAATTGTTCCGTGTATAGTCGAAACTATCAAAAAGGACCCTCAAAGGACATGCTCGTAAACAAAGTCGTATAGTTGGGCCATACACATTTTGTTCGTCTCTTTTTTTAAGTGATTTTTAGTGTTCATTGGTTGTTAGAAAGTTTGCCAACAATTGATCATGAATTTTGATTTCGAATCATGAAAAAAAGGAAAGAGCAGTGATGATAATTTTAGAAAAACAAACTGGAATGTATTCTGTAGGGAAGTAAGACAGGGAATTCAAAACCCGGACACACTTTCAATTCAAGAACCAATCGACATTGATACTGCGTCAAAAAATCTCAGAGTTATTCTGAATCACACCTTTAAAAAAAACTGTCCCACTGGTAGGATAAAACCGTCCTGGTGGACCACTGAAATAGGCAACCTAAGAAAAGAAACTAGAAGACTTTTCAATGTCGCCAAAAAAAAAAACTAGAAAAGAAACTGACTGGGAACCATATAAGACCAGTCAGTCAACGGATGTTTAGGGTCGAAACACAGCGAGTAAAACGTAGCTCATGCAGAGTCTTCTGAAACGAAATAGACAACACAAATGAATCTGTGAAGCTAATATCCGCAGTCCAGAAATAGAAACTCATATCGAAGCTCTAGTACCATCGGATATTATAACGGAAGAAACTATTAAATGGGCTATTCAATCCTTTTCTCCATATATAAGTCCCCTGGTCTAGATGGAATCTTTCCTGTGATGCTTCAATAACAGTCTTAAATGGGGATATGTTCCAGAAGAAAGGATGAGAGTACCACATCAAGGGGCATCCCACAGGGGAGAGTTCTCTCACCGCTACTCTGGGTTCTTACCATGAACGGCATACTCTCTAAACTGAAATCAAGTGGAGTGAAAATAAAAGCCTACGCTTATGATCTTGTATTACTAGCGATAGCGACTGGCAAGTTCTTATCCACTACCAGTGAACAGACCGAATATGCTCTCTCGTTGGTAAGTAAATGGACTAGGAACTGTGGGCTGACAGCTAAGACAGAACTAGTGCTATTTACTAACAAACGTAAAATACTCGATTTTAAAGTACCTTCAATTGAAGGCTGTCCTCTTTAAATCTCTGATCTTGCAAAGTACCTCGGTGTAATCTTAGACAAAAAAGTAAACTGGGGTCGATCGCGTTTACTCCTGCAACAGAGTTTTCGGGAAAACTTGGGGACCAAACCCTAAAATTATCATATGGATGTATTCGGCAATAATTAAACCAATACTAACCTAATCTAGTTTGGTCGAATGCTCAAGGAAAGAGCACGAACCTCAAAACTTTGACCAAGTGCAAAGACTTGCGTGCACAGGCATTACAGGGGTAATGAGATCCATCCCAACTGCGGGACTGGGATCCATCGTCAATATATAAACCCTAGGTTTCTTTGTTCAAAAGTCTGCAGCTAAAAGTGCCATGAGACTTAGTCAGACTATTCTATAAAGGCCGATGTAAGGTGGAATCTTCTTGACACCTGCGGTACAACAAGACAGATCTGCCCCTGTTTTAACAAACAAAAAACGGGAAGAATAATAAATTACACAAGAGATCAGTTCCATCTTTTATTAGCATTATTACCGGACATAATCTGTTAGGATATCACAAGAAAAAGATGAGAATCAGTTCAGATGATCTATGCAGAAGCAGATGAGGCGGTTACTTTCTATGTCACCGCGGTTACTTTCTCACCAAAGGAAGAAATTCCTCAGCAATTATTTCTTCGAAGAATTAGAAGAACTCTGTAGTACTCCAGTTACTTGCATTTTGAACTTCATCAATGCCTCCAAAGGTCCAAATGGCTTAATTAACTGAACACATTGGTTTTATTAGCTTGAGTAGCAATACTCTACAACTGTCAGCCCCTCAACCTTACCTAACCTAAACGCCAGTGAATATGTTGCTTCATGAAGCAAAAACAACGATTATAGGATTTTTAATATGCTTTTAGCCAAAAATACACTCGTTTTATTGCCGCTTTCTAGAAAAAGAAACAAAACACCAAGTCTTCAAATTTTCTTAACAACTTGACAAATCCCATTTCCTTTCTCCATCAGGGCTCCTACACAAAATTTCCCTTCAAAAAACAACATACGGACAGACTCTCAAAATAGCTCAATTCCTTCTTTAAAAATATTGAAAACAACATAATTTCTTAACTTCAGTTTAGCCAAAGGACCTTCCCATAGCCATAAGTCCCCTCTAATGCCTATTGTACGGTATCTACGCAATGACAACAAAAGTGCATAAAACAATCAACTTAGAAACAAGTTCTTTTTTCTTCTAACTGAATGATAAAGTTTCAAAACAATCGTTTTCCCACTCCTCCCATTCCCCTTGCCAATGGAAAAGAATGTTACAGCATATTGTTTCACTATTACCATAAAACGTTTCTCTTGGTCCTTGCCCCGAACAAAACTCCAAAACTCCAACTCCACCGTGAACATGGAGCGCGAACACCAAAGCACCCAACTCTGCGTCAATGTTTGTATGTTTTTTTATTAAGATGCAGACATCGAAAAAAAAACTCTTCCAATTCCAATAATGGTTGTTGTATGAACTGAATATCCTGCTGGTGGTTCCAAAAAAAATAAAATAATTCCATTTGACTAACAGGAGAGAAATAAAACGTCGAAAATCTATGGAAATTATGTAAAAACGTTTCAATAAAAAAGAAGAAAAACACTTAAATGGATTTCTAGGAGCTTCCTGGTTCACATCCTGAATTCGATCGATCGATATTCCGTCCAAATGTCACCACTGCCGAAAATTCCATTTCACCCACTATTCCCATCCCCAAATTCGAACAAACTGCATGAAAAGATGTGTTAATTGAACAGTGTAGAAATGCCAAGGGTATTTGTTTTGTTTCACAATGAATGAACCTCGTTATGCTGATGTCCTTTTTGGCCGTGTGTGTCGACAGCAACACCAAAACTATTCCTGTTTATGCTAAAATTATAACAAGGTATCTTCTCTAATGTGACCCGAAAGCATATTATGACGACGACGATGATGGCAGCTAAGCCACCTTTATATGCATTTGGTTTAGGGTAAAGTCGTGGGATGGGGGCAATCGTGCCTTGTCCTTAAGTGAATTTAATTTACGTGAGTGGTTCGTTCGTGTTTACATTGGATGTTGTGGGTGTGCATTTCTTATACATGAGGAGCTGATACACTATTACGGTGAGATCTGGGTGGGCAAATGGAACGTGCGTCGCGTCGTTGGTTTTACTTAATGCAAAGATATGAAATGGGCTTTTAATTAACTGTATTTGTGAGTGTGTAAAGGATTCGAGCTGCAGAGGTTGAAAGTTGATTCAATTGTTTGCATTCTTGATTTTCATCGCGTAGATTTTAGTGGGGTAAAGATAGTATAATGAATGAGAAAGTGATGAATGATTCGTCCCCATTCATACCTGTCAGTCCTGAATGTATTCATTTAGACTAAGTTCAATCGATCTTATCCTACAATCCATTAATTTTGGGCTACTTGTGGTCCTTTCATGAAAAAAAGTTCGTATTAATTTCATGGTTGCCTTAAATAATACGTCGCTATCAATATCAAGGAGTATAAACGAGACCAATCAGTCATTGGATTCTTCCTTGTTTGACATTGTCACTTCCGACCCGAGACAAACATGTCTGCCTGCTTCCTTGCCATTGTAGTCCTTACTCGGAATGCTCGTATATCCATCATCACGATGTAAGCTCTTTTGAACCCTCAGAAACCATGTTCAAAAGGCCTGCCGGACAAAATATATAGATAGATGTTAGTCTGTCTAGTCTACAGAATTAAACAATGTATTGGATTGAAAATCCATAGACTAGAGTAATAGCGATGGCATAACCAGGACGACAAGGAACTTATTCATTTCCTTAATTTGCGCACATAATTTTCCATGCGAGTGCTTCGAACTCTCAAAATTTTCCAACAAAACTACGTAATTCAATTTGTACAGCGAATATTAAAATTGGTTGTAAGTTTTGTGTGGTAGGAGAACTTGGATTTATGTGAAGTGAATTAGGAGCCTTCACTTAAAATTGCACAAATTAATAATTGAATTTTATGGGATCAACTAAGTGCGGTTATACTCGACACGATTCATACGAGTATTCCGTCACTTTTGCAATTAAAATTATTTCGCTGATGATGATGGGTTCAAAGTTTTGGAGCTAGTTTTAACGATTTTAAGCTGATTATGCATTTGGCAGACGCGTTGAAAGTTTGTTAGTTGAATTAAAAAGAAAAAAATCGACATTGTTTTCATTTGATGAAGGGAAGAGGTTGTTGAGTAAGAGCCTCATATGTAAGCCGAGGAAATCTTTTAAATTTGCGACATTGTATTGGGATTCCTCAAGCCAGACACCTGGGACCTCTTCTCT
Organism: Sphaerophoria taeniata; assembly: GCA_943590905.1. NCBI lineage: Eukaryota > Metazoa > Arthropoda > Insecta > Diptera > Syrphidae > Sphaerophoria > Sphaerophoria taeniata. The sequence goes on from OX016540.1 coordinate 7,035,348, forward strand.
TCACATTATTTTTGTAACGAACTTCCTTCTGTATTTTAATATTCTAAACGATTGACGGGCAGTTGCCCGAAGCTTAGTGGTAAGGTGCGATAGCTGCTAATCTGAACGTCGTGGGTTCGAGTCCTACTCGTGCCCATAAAAGTTTTTATTATCTTTCGTGGGTTCTGCCTCTTGCGAAGAATTGACAAAACTTCCAAGAGTATCAATCTGTCATGAAAAAGTGCTTCTCAACTTTGCCGTTCGGAATCGGCGTTAAATTGTAGGTCCCCTCAATTCTTCACACGAACTCAGAGAACTGTTGATGAGAGTAAGCCACTTAGGCCTTGGCTCTTCAAGAGCTGTCGCGCTACTCTATTTCATAAGCGATTGATGTCTTCTGATGATGTAACTATATTGAAATCTGTTTCTTATAATACCGACTTTGAAATGATTCAAAGTGATCTTGACACTTACTTACTTAAGGTGGCCCCACAGTCTTTTGTGGACTTAGGCCTCAACCAACAGATCCGACAGCCAGCTTGGTCCCTGGCAAGCTGTCTCCAATCTTGCACTCAAAGTTGATTGAGGTCTTCTTCCGCTTGTGTGCGCCAACTAGTCGCGGTCTTCCTCTGCTTCTACTTTTTCATCCCTCTGGAATAGTGTCGAAGACTCTCCGGGCCGGAGCATTGGTATATCCAGCCGCTCTAAGTGACTGAGCCATCTGAGTCTCCGGACCTTGACCCTTCTGGTTCGGTCCGAGCCGTTGTACAACCCGTTAAGATCGCTGTTTAATCTACTTCTCTATTCCCCATCAATGCACACGGGGCCGACATGACAAGAAGAATTTTCCTCTCGAAACAGTCAGCCTAAGGCACATTCATTTCATTTTGTCAGGGTCCCTGCTTCTGCAATCTGCACCATATGGCAGGATTGGAATGATGAGGGTATTATACAGTTTTACCTTAGTTCCCCAAGAGAGGGTTTTTCCACTCAATCGCTTTCTTAGCCAAAGGAGACAGCGACTGATCTTGGTCTCGGCGATGGTGTTATAGCCCATGTTAAAGCGGATCCTAGGTAGACAAACTCATCTGCTACCTCGAAGTTATATGCGTCTATTGTGACGTTCTGTCCCAGCCGTTGGTGTTGGGTGTCTTTCCTTGAAGACAGCATTTACTTCGTTTTGCCCTCATTTACCGCTAAACCCATTTTTGCCGCTTCTGTCTCAATTCTCAAAAAGGCGCCATTGACATCACGCTGTGTTCTTTCCATTATATCAATATCATCAGCGTACTTGAGAAGCTGACAAGACTTTTGGAAGATAATGCCTCTGGTGTTGACGGTGGAGTTTTTCAATATCTTCTCAAGAAAGATGTTAAAGAAATCGCATGACAGTGCATCGCCTTCTCTGAATACTTTTTTTGACGTCGAAAGATGCCGTAAGCTAGTTGCCAACTTTGATGCCGCAGCGTGAGTTCTCCATCGTCATTTTGTACAAGCGAACGAGCTTGGCAGGGGTGCCAAAACTAGACATAGCTTTATACCGTTTGTCCCTGTAGATGCTGTCATACGTGCCCTTAAAATCGATGAAAAGGTGGTTTTTTCCGCAAAGTAAAAATTTGGACGATAGTTGACTTTCCCGGTCTGAAGTTACATTGATAACCAATCAGATTGTTGCCGAAAGGCTTCAGACGTTCATATATTCCGGCAGAGAGGATCTTGTAGGCGATGTTAAGTAGGCTGATTCCTCTGTAGTTGGCGCAGTTTAGAGGATCTTCTTTCAGCAGGATCGGGCAAACAATGCTGAGGTTCCATTCATCGGGCATGCATTCTTCCGACCATATCTTACAGATGATTTGATGCATGCTACTATCTAGATCGTCGCCTCGGGAGTTCATCTACTCCAATGGCTTTGTTTGATTTCAGCCGTGTTATTGCCGTTTTCACTTGTTCTAAGTCGGGTTCACGGAAAAGTTGGCTATCATCGTGTCCGATGAAAGGCTCCTGCCTGATGGTGGGATTTTTTTTGTCGTCGCCATTATACAATCTACAGAAGTGATCTTACCAAAACCCCAGCATCGACTGCGAATCTACTTTGATGTTCTCTTGTTTATCTCTGCACGCAACGGTTCTTGCTCGATAACCTTGAGCCAGCTGTCTTGCATTCCCATAAAACCTCCGGACTTCTTAAGACGTTACTCTTATAACTTGCGACTGTAGCCGTCCGACGTCAAATTTTCTTGAAGAATTTCCTACTTTTGGTCGTTGTCGGGATATTCGTAGCACTGCCTTGGCTACGACAAGGTAGTGGTCCGAGTCGATGTTGGCTCCTTGGAAAGTTCGAACATCTAGAATGCTGGACAAGGGCCTTCCGTCGTCGATCGCAATGTGATCAATCTGGATGGCGGTTGATTGATCAGGAGATCTCCATGTTCCTTTATGGATGTTGAGATGTAGGAACCACGTGCTTGCTACCACAACATTTCACCCAACTTCAAAATCGATCAGCCTGAATCCGTTGTCGGAAGTGGTGTCGTGCAGGCTGTGATTTCCGACTGTTCTACCAAAGACGTCCTCTTTTCCGAGTTTTGCGTTAAAATCGCCTAATGTCATAGCTAGGACATTGCTCATATGTTTTGTCGAGGAGCTCGTAGATCTCGTCTTTGGTGTCGTTTGGTGGCATCTTCTGTGGGGGCATCGATCGATATTAAGCCTTCCCTGTCAGATACTTAGAGGTAGTGGTATATCTCACCTTGACAACAGAACCAGTTGAAATACCTTTTTTCATTATTCTTTTTATTGTAAGTCATTAATGAATATATCCAGAGTTAAACTCTTCAAGATAACAAAAGAAAAGGACTCCAAATTGCATTCTTGCAAAATAGTTCATTATTACTCCTTCCTGCATACCTCTGTACATATTTCTTGGCTCTTTTGTTTCCTTGGAAATTTTAAAGAACAAAAACCAACCAACCAACCCACAAAGCTTATCTTCTTCTTCCACTTAATTCCCGAGGAATGGCACCGAACAAAATAATAAAAGAAAAAAAAAGGAGAATTATAAGAAAAGAAAAGAAACACGAAAACAAAATGCTTCAACTCAAGCATCCACAGGATTAAGTTCCATTTTTTTCATATTTTTTGTCAGCAAAAGAAAAAAATGAATGGAAGTGGAAAATCTTAAACTTCCAAGGTTCAAAAGAACAAAAAAACTGAGAAATGAAAAAAACGACATCCTGCAATCATGAAAAGTAATTTTCCACTGGTTAAGAAATTTCATAAAAATTAGTCGGTTATCTCTAGTCGTTGGGGAAAGGACTTTTTTTTTTGTTGTTGCAGTTGTTGTTGTGCGAAGAAGTTTGTTTTGGCTCGAAGCCAGTTATTTTTCGTTATCTCGCAACTATTACCGGGTTCTTAACACGTCGGATTATTCTGTTAAATTGCCGAAGGGTTGTGCAAGCTAAGCGCAAGAACAGAGTTGCGACCTGTTATAGTCAAGATTAAGGTCGACTGGATTTTTTGAACTTTCCGATAAGCATCTAAGGATAAAGTGTGGCTATATGAGGGTTGGGGGTAGATGGGACGATGGGACAATGGGAGATTATGTGAATGCTGCGTTTGGGTTTTTCTCTCGATGGAGTTTGGGAGTAGATGAAGTCGAACAATTGGCGCAAGTGAACCTTAATTCAATTTGAAATGTCGTTTTGTTGCGTATCTCGGTGTGTTGTCGGTGCTGAAGTGTCAACTCTATTAGTTCAATCCCATGAGGGTAATCGTGGTTGGAATAACAAACAAAAAGGATAGCAAACTTAATAGAGAAACTCTTTTCTGCTTCTCGTCTGAAATGATTAGACTGGAGGGAATTGAGTTAGTTTGGGTGAAAAGGAACTTTAATTCTATACCAGACAGGATTTCAAAGGGATGATTTACCTTAAGGGTTAACAATCGAGCACCTACTTCAGCCAGATATTTTTTGACAGCCTGCAGAGCTGTCAAACTGGCTATCAAGATCGAAAACAATTTCAAAAATTTTCTTTTTCTCAAACTTTGATTCAGAATGTCAAAATTCCTGCTTGGAATTCAAGAACTGACAGTGTGATGTTTTTCAAATTAATGTGAACAAAATATTTGGCACGCACCCTCTGTTTGTAAAACACGACTATTTTATTGTCTTGTCAAACAAAACACGGAATTCATTTATTTTAGCCTCCCCCACCCCCGCCCACATTCCATTTTTCACATAAATTCAAAATCAACAAAGTGTGTGTTTATGAATGCAAATGGAAACCACAACATTGTCATTGCCCTGACAGATTGATAGCTTTTGCTCTCTTACCGAATCAATCAGCTTGTAGTTTTGCCACTGCAGCTTGTGAATGCGTTGTGGCTAGAAGATGCTAGACGACCTGCTTGAGACCACATTCGATCATTTGCCACGAATATCAACGCCAAAATCAATCAATTTTTCTCGATTTGTATTTTGTACACAACATTCTCAAACTCAATCACATTGAAGGGGGCCAGCCGGTCAGCTAACAAGAGCGGAAAGGGTTGGTGTCTGTTCAATTTATTAGCCCCCAAAATGTTTGCTGTTTGGTTTGCGTTGTGAATCAAAATAAATACTAAATTAAACTCAACGAGAAAGTGGGGGTTGTAGCAGCGATACAATGGTTTGGTTTTGGTGAAGAGGCACTCGGTGCTGGTGTAACATGACGGCACTGTCGTCGTCTTCGTCGGTCGTTGGCCACTTGTAATTTGTCTTTCCAAGGGGTTTACAGAAACACAAAACACGACACAACACCACTTGAATTAATAGAATAGACAGACAGCCGGGCGTACAAGAGAACATCGCCACCACCGACTCGACAGTGCCTTGCTTGTGGCATTAGGGAAATATTATGCTTGTAATTGAGTTGAGTTAATGTTTAGCTACATCTACTATTGTTGGCATTGTTCTTTTTTGAGAGGAAATATCGTAGAAGAGGAATTATTTCTTCCTGGGGGTAGAAAAAATGTAACAAGTGAGTGATTTTGACATGTGATTTTGTGCTGTGAAATGATTTGACAATGGAAAAGCTTATATGGTTTCCATTTCTCTGAAGTGAACATTTTTCACAGCTGTTAGTTAAACAAAGTGAGTGAATTTTTTAGTGGAAGCAGAACTACCAAGAAGCAGTTAACCGTGGCACCTGCAGCTCCAATCAGGATGAACTACTCTTCAAACGCCTTATGGAGTGACTTTAAAAAATTTAAAGAGCAGGCTCCTCGACAGACTAAAATCTTTGGGTTCTCAAGAGACACTCCAGGCGATCGAAAATTAAGAGACTGTGTGGTGCAACTTGGCGCCTGCCAGCCGACACAAAATGACCATTTAGGTGTGGGCTCTGCATCCTGAGAAGGCACAACAGCAAATGTAGGTCTAGCTACTCACTTATGAGTAGAAGGAAAGCCGATGCCCTATCAACTGTAAGGAAACAGCGGCAAGTGTGCCAAGTTGATATGGAACCGAATATTCTCAGAGTCATTTCGAGAAGTATAGTGTTGGAAGGGTTGACTGGGGGAGTCGATGCGGTGAATGCAGCAGGAAAACCTCTATTAAAGCTATGAAGAGGCGATGACGAATTCTCCGCTTCATATTTTGTGCCATCCGACCGACTGGCGATACCATAACTGAAGTATCACAAGGTTTCTGAAGACGACGTCTATCAAATCCTTCAAGGAAAAGAAGAGTACATGAATGGATGAATGGATTATTATCAAAGAAGACCCTATCACCGCCAGCAATTAAGTCTCACTGCTAACCGGATCTATAAATGATGTATGAAGCCATGCTTAATCAGTGGCGTAGAGTGGTTGGAGCGCAGGAGGTGAACCGCCCCGGACTACTGGAGGAGGAAGGAGAAAAGGTCACCGTGGTTTAATATTTCATCAACTTCTTCGAACCAAACGGAAAAAATGCGGAAGATCTCAGTTATAATATAAACGCAAAAATAACATCCGAAGGGCTGGGCTAAACAGAATTGGGGAGGATAGGCTTATGACAACGCTGCCACAATATCAGGGATCCACAATGGAATTTAAGCCTGGATTAAAGCACTGAATCCTAAATTCGTTGCAAAAATCACCCAATCAACTCAGCTGGGATGCACGTTGTTTCTGTATCAGTGAATTACGTGACGTTTTTTAGAACTCTGGAGAAGCTATTTGCCTTCTTTTCTACATCAACTGCCTTGTGACACACTTTGGTAGCATCACAGATCTAGCAGAGAAAGGAAATGAAGCTGTCAAGAATGTTGAGAAAGTTATTGAGGTACTGGAAGAATTGACGAATTCATCTAAAACTTCCGAAAGAGGATAGGCAATCAGTCTTCTTCTTTCAGCCATATCCAATATCAACCTACTCACTTTTCTTGGCTTTAGGGCTGCAGTTCCACCTAAAGTATAGCTGACGCCAAGACCGTGGAAAGCAGAGACCGTTTTGTCCAAGCCGCAATCGAGTTTGCTAAAATGCTCTGGGATAAAATCAGAATCGAAGTCAAACAAGAAGAATTCACAGCAATGAATCCTTTGTCTCACAAGAAGGAACTCCGCCGAGCTGTGTTCACATCATTTAACGAGATCATTCAAGAAATTACGAATCGATTTCAGCTAGTTCAAGAAATAGCGGACAAGTTCGGATTTTCGACACTAGCGAAACTTTTTGGAAATAAATACGAGTATGATCTGCAGGGCAGCCAGTTCTACCATGATCTTCCCTATGTATTAGAAGACAGCAAAAAGCATGTAAGAGTGTACCTAAGCGTTTTCAGCAGCTTGCCGCTAGTTCTGAATCAGACGAAGATATAATGGGAAAAGGAATACTGGAGCTCCTCCAGTTAATTCAACAATTGAATCTTAGAATATCGTTTGAGGTTTGAAAAACTTTTTCGAAGTTGAAGCAGCTAATCAAAAAGCATCTCAGATCCGCTTTAAACTCTACTAAACTATCATACTTAGCTTTACTGTCGATTGAACAAGGATTGGCCGCAATGATTTTAATAAAGTTTTTTTTAACTTCGCTGATCCTATTTACCTTCAATAAGAGATTCCTCATTGCTTGTGAAATGATGTCTTTGTTGAACTTAACTCATATTTGAATCAACAGGCATGCGAGCAGGTGACGAAGAATCCTAAGTGGATTTTTCAAGACTCGGATGCAATATTGTTCTTGATTAAGGATCACTTTTGATCACTAAGGATCAGATTTGATGTGAACTCCGACGAAATATGAAGCTTCAGCGTCTTTTACTTTATATTCCATTTTGAGATGCTCTATGAAGTCATGCAGAATGCTCTGATTTGATGCGAAAACAAGACCGTCATCAACGTAAAGTGCCAGCATAAGTATATCGTTGGTTTTGTTGAAGTAATACACACGTGGATCTGCTTGACATTGGATGTGATAAAAAGCACTGCAACCAAAGATGTAGAGTTTTTCATAGCTGGGGGCTGCATTATTCCAAAGCTCATAGAGAGTCTTCCCTTGAATAGATTGCGTGGGGCACAGATTCCGGATATGAACAGCTGCACTTACCGCTTCTGCCTTCACTGACAACGCTGTTTCCTTAACAGTTCGGTTGTGTCTCTCTATGAACCCATTCCGCTCACGGCTATAGGGAGTTGTAGTCTCATGATGAACACGGTTCTTTGCCTCTAGCGCTTCACTTTTATTTCTCATGAAGAAAACTGAAATGTGTCGTGTAAAATCATCAATGAATGTAATGAAGTACACTGATCTACTCAAGGATTCGGTCCGCATAGGGCCGCATACATCTGAATGGATGAGCTCTAATTTTCTTGTGCTTCTTTTGGCATCACACACAATAAATGGCTTCACCGATTGTTTCGCACAGATGCACGAATCACATATGGCACTTTCCTTCTCGAGGTGGTTTGGTAATCCAGTAACCATATTTTTCGAATGCATTTGTTTAAGCGACGCAAGATTGAGATGTCCCATCCTTTTGTGCCAGAATTCTAGAGAGTTCGATCCATGGATTGCGGAAAATGCTTGATGTTTCTCCTGAATTAGGAAAAGTCCATGCTTCTTCTCTGCCGTTATCAAAATCTTTCCATTCTTACCGTATATTCTAGCATGACGGTCTTCGAATGTAACTTTCATTCCGCGCTCGGTTGCTTTGCCTATGGAAATAAGATTTTCTTTTAATTCTGGGATATACAGGGTGTTGAATAGTTTAATGTCTTCTTCTGTATTAGTTAATTTTCTTGGTAGTATGGCCGTTCCAGTGCCTTCAATGTTGACTCGGTTACCATTGGCCAAAGTCGCATTCGTTTTGGTATCACATGTCGTTACGCTGTCAAACAATGATCGGTTTGAGCACATGTGTGAAGTTGCCCCTGAATCGAGGCACCAAACTGTCGCTTCTTTCGAAATTCTAAAAGCACATTGCTCTTGAACTGTAAACCCATGCTCGTTATCATGGATTTCAGTCGATTGTAAATTCCTTACTTTCTCGTTTCGTTGCAGACAATCTTTCGCTTTATGTCCTCTCTTTCCGCACTTTCGGCAGTCATACGGAAACGAATTATCTTTCTTTGAATTAAAAAACCTTTTTGGTTTCGGCTTTCCTTTGGAATAAAATGCTGAGCCTGACGTTACAGGCAGATCTTTCTTTCGGTCACTAACTTCTAAGAGCCGGGTGCACACGATGTCAAGCTCTGGGTAACTACTTTGCGCATCAAAAGCACCCTGCACTTCCTTGAAGTTATCAGAAAGTCCATCCAGGAGTATGACCACCAACAAATCCTTGTCAAGCTTGGCCTCCAGCTCCTGTAGTCTGCTTACTGTTGTCTTGAATTCCCGAATAAATTCATCCATTGAATGATTGGGATCCATTTGTAAGTTAATAAGACGTCTAAATTCTTCAGCCTTTTGTCTTGGCCCCTTTCTGTCGTAAGTTTCACCTAAAAAGGTCCAAACATCATTGGAAAATCGTTTGTCTTTTACCAGAGTAATAATGTTGGGTTCCAGTGCCAGAATAAGTTCGGTTCTCGCGTCTTTGTCCTTATCATCCCACGCTTGATGTGAGTTCCCTGACTCCGCAGGCCTCGGCAACGTCCCTTTCACATATCCAGTTAATCGGTATTTATGGAGGATGGCCTCCATTTGTGGTTTCCATGATGCAAAATTATTGCCATTGAATGGCTGGACACGATTTACAATACTCGAATTCATTTTCAGATTAGGGCATTTAGATTTAAATAAAAAACTTTTTTTATCGAAACAAATTTTAAGAAAAAAAAACTTTATTTAAGTTAAATTAAAGAATTTAAGCAAACTGGGCCCATAACCTGATGAAATAAAAGACGTATTTGCAGGTGGCCATGGTTCAGAGGATAGAGTAGTGGATTGCTAAGCCGAACGCTACGGGTTCAAACCCCAGCTTCAGCAGCATTCTTTTTCTACAAAAATCGCCAGCTTATCTGAGGCCAACTGTGCGATAACATGAGACAATACAAATCTAAGTCTCCTCCTCTGAGCCACATAGGTTTCTGTTATGTGTGCTTTCTTTCTATGTGTCTATCTGTCTCTCTCTCTGTGGTATTAATGTATTGTTCTGTCCCAGCCGATGGTCTCAGTCACCAGTGCTGCTATGTGTATGTAGTTCGTTACATTTATGATGTGCGAAGTACTGTGAAATGTAATGTAATGTAAAAGACGGATTTAAAGAACAATATTTGGATTTATTTATTAGGACTAGTAAACATGTTACTTATAGAAAGCACAGAACAGAAGTGAAAAAATAAAAATGAAAATTATTGACGAGTATGAAAGTTGCCAGGATACTTTAATAAGGCAAACAGAGTATTTATTATTTAGCAAAGTGTATACAAAGCAAAGTATTGAATTCCAACACATTGTCTGTTCTTACTGTTTTTACATTGATAGAAGTCGCACGGGTTTTGTTCAAGAAATCACTGAATTTTGTTGCCGTAACGGATTTTTTACGCAAAAAGTAAACTCTGCAGGGTAATTTGAAAAATCTTCTTTAATCAGCAAAAATTATTTCGAACCACCAGCAGATAAAACCTTCATATGGCCACAGACATCTGCATGTACGAGTTCACCTCATTCTTTCTTTCTAGATTTTCCATTGGTTTCGAAACTGTGTCTGTGCAATTTTCCGAGTGCACATCCGTTGCAGAAGAATTTTCCGCTATCCCTAATCAAGAGTTTTTTGTCTAAGGCCGATCGTTTTATGGTGTCTACGCCTAGATGTCCTAGCAGCGCCATGTTTCCAAGTGGTCACTCATTTATTTTATTACATGGAATGTGTGTTTTTGTTTTAAACTCATAATTTACTGTCAATAACTCAGAAAAAAAATGAAAATCATACAAAAAGCTAATGCCTGTGTCACATTCCAAACTGAAATCATTAAAAATAAAAACAAGAAAACATTTTTTAATTTCCAAAATATAAAATTTGGCAACAGTTCAAAATAAATAAAAGTCTTAACTCACTGTCGAAATCTGTAAATCATATTTTTCAAAGAATGAACAATTTTATGATCGAATTCACAATGACAAATTACAACACTGGCACTTGATAAATGAGTGCTGAGTGGTTAAGATCGTAGTATGACCTTTAGATAAATTTTTAGAAATGATAAATTTTTCGCATTTTCATTTAAACTGCCCCCAAAAGAGCACAAATCACAAATAGTATTAATTAAGTTACTCATACGTCACAGTGGCCCACACATTTAAATTCATATTCTCAATTACGTTGTATTACAATATCACACCTCGTGTGAGGTCTTTAACCTCTTTTCTCTACTCAGTCTCAGACTTTCTATTCTTGGAATGGCGCATTCCAGTCCAACTATTTACTATTGCTCTTGTCTTCCGCAAACTCGGAAACTGATTCACTTGAATGCAATTTCTATTTTAATTACGAAAATTGACTTCCCCACTCCTCCATCTAGTTTGATCTTGTATCATTCTTCTGGAGGCGGGTATGTCGAAAAACTAAAGACACAAAGAAGAACGCAAGATTTAAAAAAAATATTTTCGAAAGACAAATTCCATCTTTTTCAAATTTTGCTCTCCACACAAAACAAAACAAAGCTCATCCACACGAAAAACTACTTTTTTCTAAAAATAAATTAAAATTAAAAAAAAAAACACAAAAAATTATATTTTTAAAATTAGAGTATCACCTGTACTATGTGGGTATTGAAAACCCGAGGAACAATACAGCTGGTTCCCGATTGACGTTGTAAACACGAAAAACACTCAAATAAAAAACAAATAAAAAAGAACAGAAACAACAATAAAAGTGTTTTATTTATGTCTAAGATGAATTACGTCCATTCCGCGCCCATTAAGCCTCTCGACCACATCCGTGTCAATTCATGACGTAGACCTGCTCAATTTTCCTCAGATGAAAAAAGCATATATCTGTCGTCCCCATGGGGTTGCCATATGTCGACAAATGTTCATCTGGTTGGGCTTGGCGCGTTTTTGCTATTGTTGTTGTTCTTTCTGCATTTTTATTGGATTTCCCTCATGTTGTGTGTTGTGGTTTGTCTCCTGAAGCCTAACTAGAGATTTTTTTTTTGTGTTTTCGGAATTTTCTCTCAAATTCTGAAAAACCATCAGAATCGGTATTTTTTCAGTCAGTCAGGGCTAAGTGAGTGATTGCTTCGCACGGGGACAGCAGCTACTTTTTCGTAGCTCTGCGGTTTTGTTCTTATTTTCCTTTTGTTTAAGTCTTTTTTTTTTCTTTTGTTTAAAGATTTAAACGGTGAAAATGAAAATGAAAATTATTGAATAATAAAAAAAATCCATTAAGTGCTTGAAGTTCTGAAATCGAATATTTAATGGAATTTTCTCGCGATCGAGATAAAATAAAATCAGATGCGTGTGCGTGGAAAATACTATTTGATGAAATTTTGCAAAAAAAAATGAATTATATCCAAACAGACCGTAAACAATTACAGAAATAAATATTCAACGAATTTTAGTTAAATAAACTTTTCGAAAATTCTGTGAAGATTTTTTGTCGAAATTAATCGCTTTTCTTATGTGAAATTAAAATACGATGCAATTAGGTTTATGTTGCATAACTTAAGAAATTAATTCGAGCCGGCGGATGATGATCATTTTAAAAATAATATCTTTACGTGAAACGTGAACAATTGCTTTTGTTGTGGTCTTTCTTTGTTTGATTTTGATTTTGTCACTCGAAATACTGAACCGATCTCATTAACCTTATTACAAATGTCCTTCTTCTGCAAGAGAGAGTAAAAGTAAAATAATAAATTTGAAGAAAACAAAGACAATGGGGAAGTACATATTTCCCCCAAAGCGATAAAACAGCTTCTTTCTGTCTTTGTCAAAAAAAACGTTGAACCCTTTTGGACACTCAACCTTTAAGAAAATTATTTTTCATCAAAATCGGATCGGTAATGCTCACTTACACAGAGGCTAATGCAACACCTAGTTCGAGTCGAACTAGAACCTGATCCAACAAGCACTTCTGTCATTCAACTTGGACGTTACAGCTAGATCTAGATTTCTTCAGTTGTACACGTCAACTTGGTTGAGCCTCTGCTACTGAAGACTTTTCGGGCTGCTCGCTGTAGTTAACCCAGCTTTGGACTTGGACCCTTCATGATGTATGGATTTTCCTGCGCCAAACCGTGTGGCTCTCGTTTAAATCTTAAAATCATTTTTTTCAACTTAAGCTGTTTTCAATCATATTTATTCAAAGAGTAGATTTCCTTACACTAAACTTCAGGTAGCAGCACTGGTAAATTATCTGAATTTTACGACGAACCAATAAGTATAAACAGTCCCTTCATGCTGGGGCGCATTATCGGGCGAGCTTTCTTCGGGCTATTTCTTTACTTTCGAGATTGCTATCTTCACTTCGTGAATGTGAGTAGGCGCAAGTATGGTCTGCTTCATTTAAGTTGGTGTAGCAAGACAAGACATCTTGTCTAGCTGCATCTGCTCACCAGCATCCTCTTCAAACCATAACATAAAATGTTGCTACTGATTGCGAGCACTGGACCAGTGGTCACTTGTTGTATTAGACTTACAGCCAGATCAATAAAAAATGCCTTACTTACTTACTTACTTAAGATGGCGCTACAGTCCGTTGTAGACTTGAGCCTCAATCGACATTCTCCGCCAGCCAGATCGGTCCCTAGCTAGCTGTCTCCAGTTTCGCACTCCAAATTGATTGAGGTCCTCTTCCACTTGTGTGCGCCACCTGAGTCTTAGTGTCGGTCTCGGGAAAAGTGTCGAAGGATTTCCGTGCCGCAGAATTGGTGCCTATCCGCTTTAAATGACCGAGCCATCTGAGTCTGTGGACCTGGCTTGGTCCATGTCGTGGTTCAACCCGTAAAGTTCGCTGTTGTATCTTCTTCTATATTCCCCATCAATGCACACGGGGCGCAAATGACCCGAAGAACTTTCCTCTGGAAACAGCCTAAGACACATTCATCCGATTTTGTCAAGGTTCATGCTTATACAGGTTTATGTTAGAAACAGCGATTAGCAAGAGTTATTCTTCGTCTTATTTCGGCGCTGGTGTTATTGCCCATGTTAATAGCAGAGCCTAGGTAGACAAACTCCTCTACTACCTCGAAGTTGTATGCGTCTATTGTGACGATCTGTCCAAGCCGTGTGTCGGTGTTGGGTGTCCTTCCTCGAAGACGGCATTTATGCTTTATTCAAGTCTCAAGGCGCCATTGACAACACGCTGTGTTCTTTCCATTATATAAATATCATAGGCGTACATGAGAAGTTGAACAGACTTTTTGAAGATAGTGCCTCTGGTGTTGACGGTGGAGTTTTCTCAAGAACGATGTTAAGGAAATCGCATGACAGTGCATTGCCTTGTCTAAATCCTTTTTTGACATCGAAAGATTCCGTAATCTGGTTGTCAACCTTGACGGAGCAGCGAGAGTTCTCCATCGTTATATTGCACAAGGGAACGAGCTTAGCAGGGATGCCAAAACTAGACATAGCTTAAAACAGTTCGTCCCTGTAGATGCTGCTGTGGTGGTGGGTATCGATTTGGAGTTTACATGCTTCTTCCAGGATCTGCCATAAAGTGAAAGTTTGGTCGATGGTCCGAAGGGACATTGATAAGGACCAATCAGATTGTTGACGAAAGGCTTCAGTCCCCGGAAAAGACGGCATCGGGACTCCATGGTAGTTTGGGCTAGCGCGCCGCAGCAACAACATCAGCGCGGCAGGAGTGGAGGTAAAATAATGTCCTTGTTTCGTTTTGTGTTGTCCTTTTCCTTTGTTTGTCCTTTTCTGGCACGATATATGTTTTTGTGTGCCGGTTCCTGTCCGTCTGGGACCAAGATCCCCTCCATTTCCGACGAGCTTAGCCGCGTGTCGCAAGCGTGCCACCGTACCAGACGGACGGCTGGGGTCATTCCCCGATGACATTTATGTCATCAGGAACCGAGCCGGCAACAAACTTGAAAGCGATGTTAAGAAGGCTGGTTCCTCTGTAGTTGGCGCAGTTTAAAGAATCTCCCCTCTTTAGGATCGGGTAAATAATTCTGGGATTCCATTCATCGGGCATCCGATCTTACAAATGATTTGGTGCATGCTCCTATCTAGATCTCGCCTGCTGCTTTGAACATCCTCAATCTGACGCTTCTCATGCTCTCTCTTTTTTTCCTGAGAAACCGGTGTTCCTCTCTCCTCTTTTGCTCGTAGAGCTCACGAGCAGCTATTGTCCTTCTATGCAGCACAACTCTGTATGCCTCCTGCTTGGCTGCATGAGCCTGTCTGCATTCTTTGTCAAACCAAGGGTCTTGGGTACTTGATTTTGGTGGCATAGAGGTTACTCAGAGGGGGATCTGGCGATCTCTTGCAATTGTAGCCGTCCGACGCACGTCGTCCTTTGCTATTCTTTGTTTATCAATTTGGCTGTAAAAAAATAGAATAGTTGCAAATACGATCGGTCAAAGTGTCCAATGACGTCAATCAGATTTGTGATTGTTTGTTGGATTTGGAGATCTTCTAGTTGCCATGTGCTTCCTACCAGATTGCCTTAACCCGCTGCCTATACATCAGTTATCAGAGATCCCATACAGCATTAGTGCGTGAATGCAGATAAAGTGAACGTTCAAACAATTATTTGACAACCAGTAACGAACTAACCAAACCAAGAGATCCTTTACAGAGACGTATTACCCGAATGTGACAAATCGGATTTTTCTCTCATGTTGAGGTCCTCGGTTTTCTACTTCGAACATGGACCATTCACCCGACACGTTAGTAATTTTCATTCCAAAAGATTAACATTGAGGTTTCGATAAACATAAAAATGTTTATAAACATTACTGGCACAGTTTCGACTCTTAAACGTTTCTTTAGCCTTGTTTTTGGACTTCAATCTAAACAGAACAAATTTTTTATTTTTGGCATTCTGCTAGCTTCATCATTTGTTGACTTAAATACTTCCATCAAAGATCATAAACATTCTTCCTAAGTGCATTAAGCTGATTGACACGAGACACGCTGTTGAAAGAAATTTCAACAAAAAAAAATGTTTCAAAGTGTAAATTCATGTTGCGTACCAAGACACTTTACGCATTGCGTCACACGTCTGTCACCATTAAACGAAAATGATGTCACATCAAAAATGTTCTTTCAACAAAAATATAAAAATTTCGAAAACATTTTCAAAAATATTGTTGTTTATGACTTCATGCAAAAATTGTTTATCTAACTTGGAAAAACCTAAACTAAAATACAATTTCTTTTGGACACGCTATTCCGGTGCCAAAAAACCCAATTCTCAATAATTCTAATTAACGAACTATCCCACCACTAGCCTCAGCCCACAGCTAAATCCTCATGTCGATTCTGGCAGAGCAAAAGAAATAAATTAACGCCTCATTGCATTTTTCTCTATGATTGCAAATCTGACAAATTTCAAAAACAAACAGAATATGAATCTGTCAATCAGAGAACTCGGTCTTCTTTTTGTTTTCAACTTCAGTGACATTTCGATTAGCCGGTCAAGATGATATGTCAACATTTGTTTAGCAAATAAATCTCATCCCTAGACACTTTTTTTCGGTTGTCGAATGTCCGAATGAAAAGTAAAACGACGTGTGCTCTTTTTTTACTTTTTTATTTCGACAACTTTCGATTAATTTAAAAATAGATTGGCTTTAGTTTTGGCTAATAGCTCATATCGGCCATTAGCGGCTGAAAATAAGCTAAGTAAGTGTGTCAATTTGTTGCTTTAGCAGCTGACGGTCTGACTGGCAGATTTTAGCTAGCCACCATCTCATTTCTTCGTTTGTAATAATAATGTCACTATCGAGAAGACTAATGCAGATTCATGAAGCATAGCGAACACTTAAAGGGAAAGTCTAGTCAACTACCCCGAGACATTGATGTTGTCGTCGTCGCGTCGTCGGATAAAGAAGAGAAAGTTACTTTTTCGCAAATGCATTTTCATCAGGGTCGTCAGAGGTCTACGAGAGTAATTAGGGCGCTCAGATTCAGACTTACTTACTTACTTATGCTTATGGTGGCGCTATAGTCCTGGTCGGACGAGGACGTTGGTCCTTAACTTGTCTGGCTTGGTCAGTGTCGCTGAATAGCTCGTACAGTTCTTGATTGAATCTTCGTCTCCATTCTCCATTTATGCAGACTGGATCAAAAATCACTCGAAGAATTTTTCTCTCGAAGCAGCCCAAAATGTTATCATCGGATGTTGTCATGGTCCATGTCTCTGCACCAAACATTAGGACTGGGATGATGAGAGTTTTGTACAGTGACACTTTAATTTCTCGAGAGAGGGCCTTACTACTCTTCTAAGTCCAAAGAAGCAGGGATTGGCAAGACTGATTTTTCGTTTGATTTCAGCGCTGGTAATGTTGTCTGAGTTTATAGCGGATCCTAGGTAGACGAAGTCCTTAACTACCTCGAAGTTAAATCTGTCTATGCTGACGTTTGCTCCAAGACTTCGAAGTTGGTTCGGACGAGTTTTTCTGGAATGCCAAAACTAGACATTGCTCTAGTTATTCTCTATAGACGCTGTCATAAGCGGCCCTGACATCGATGAAAAGGTGTTAGGTATCGATTTGAAGTTCCTGGTACTTGTTCAAGATCGATGGTGGACTTTCCGGGTCTGAAGCCACACTGATAAGAACCTATCAGGATTTTGACGAAAGGCTTCAAACGTCCACACAGCATCGCAGGCAGGATCTTCAAGGCGATGATAAGGGGACTTATACCTCTGTAGTTGGTGCAGTTTAGGGGATCTCCTTTCTTGAGGATCGGGCATACGATGCTGAGGTTCTATTCGTCGGGCATTCATTCCTCCGAACAAATTTTGCAGTTGAACTGGTGCATGCTCCTAACCAGATCATCTCCAGCTGCTTTGCACAGTTCGGCGGCTAGGCCGTCTGCTTCAGCGGCTTTGTTCGACTTAAGTTTAAATATCGCTATTTTAACTTCGTCAATGTCGGGTGGGTGGAATTTTGCTCAGCATCGCCATTATACAACCATGGAAAAGTGGTCTTTCCATATCCTCAGAACTGACTGTGGTTCCACTTTGATGTTCCCATTGGTGGTCTCTTCAGGCTTCGGTTTGAGGTGGTTTGTTTTACTTTTTTGTAAAACTTTCGAGCTTCGTTCCAATTGTGACATCCCTTTATCTCCTCGACCGCGCGATTTTCATGCTCCCTTTTTTCCCTTACACATAGCTGCTTGGCAGTGTTGCCACTGGTTCTCTACATTATGTGCTGGCAGCAAAGGACTTCTAAGGTGGTTTTCGGAGACACGATTGGAAAAGGCTCTAGCAATCTCTTGCGATTGTAACTGTTTGACGTCGAATTTTCTCATTTTCAGGTGTTGGCCTTGATCGGGATATCCGTATCGTACCTTTGCTACAACTAGGTAGTGGTTCAAGTCGATGTTGGCACCTCGCATGCTAGAGAAGTGTCGTGCCTCGGTCGCAATGTGATCAATCTGGTTGAAGGTTGATTTATCAGGAGATTTCCATGTCCCATTATGAATATTGAGATGTGGAATCGCGTAATTTTCGAAATTTCCGGATAAAATCTTCCCAGAATCGATTAGCTTTCTGAAAGATAACGCTCAGCAAAACACAGAACAAGGACGAAACCTCTGGGCCCTCATCGACGCCAAATCCCCTCCTGCACCCGCTGAGTATAGCTTTACAAAACAAAGTGCATACAAGAAGTTCAAAATAATTGGTTTAGTGGGAGTGCCAACAGCAACCCTTCCATTAAAAAGGAAAACAAAAACCAAAAAACTACTCTATTACACATTCTTGTGGTTGTCGACGACAACGAGGCGCTCGGGGCTCGATAAACAAGACAGAAAACTTATTTTTCTCTTAGTCACTCTATAGCTGATATCCGATGGTAAAGTCATCCGTTTGAGATAGAATAACGACTCTATGTAGCACAGTCGACAATGAAATGTGCTCCAACGCGCAGCACCCACTGTCAGTCGAACTCGGCCCCAAAAGACCAACCCTAATGTTCTTACATCCAACACACCATCTTCTCAAAACTATTTCTCATCGCTTTCGACAAAAATATCTGTGCCAAAGTCAACATTCGAGACCATGTCGTCGTCCGTCTGTGTCCATATCCATTCTTCATCTTTGTTTCTATTGTCCCTTGTCCGTTTATTCCTTTCGCACACATTCAACAGCTTGTCGAGAAGATCTGAGTAACAAAATCGAGCAAAACAACGAAAAGCAAACATTCTATTCCCGAATCGGTTGCCGTTCGGTCGGTCGGTCGGTCGGTGTGTTGGTTCGATGACAAACTGTCACCCAGCACGCATACCAATCAAATCGCACCTCATCAATTTAATTTTTTACGGATTTGAATTAATTTTAAAATTTAGCTGAAAACCCCTGAAAAAATATGAAAGTGAATCAAAGAAAAATATCCAAAAAGTGAACAACAAATCGAAAAACCTACACAAACGCAATGTGAACGCATGTGTCGTCCCCGCTGTGAAAATCAAAATTCTTTTAAACGAAAATATTAATTTAAATATTTTAAATAAGCAAAACAACCTGTGTGATACATTAAATCAAAACAAATAAAAAAAAAAAATTACAAATTCAGAAGTGGGATAAACCAACTTTGAGACAAAATGAAACGCGATGCATCAACGTCGACAATCGGTCCGGAGGACCGTAAACCTGCCATGGATGCGTACATGTTCCAGAGGAGAGTGCTTCTGGTTTGCAGTTGTATGATGGTCTTGTCGCTGCTCGTTTGGATAGTTGCCATCTCGACAGATCGTTGGATTATAATTTCTGGAGATGGAGGTAATTCAATTTAACTACTGCAAAAAAGTCAAATAAAAATGTTGGCTTCTGTCAAGTTATATTGTCAGCCTGACAAATGCGAAATTGTCACTTCATAATACCCCGACAGAGAGAGAGCAGAAATAGTCGCAGTCTAAATAGTCCCATCATCATGTCGTTTTCGTGTCGCATCATCATCACTTTGCACTGCGCTCGTTGTGCCCTGGCCCTGTCCACTGTGTCAACGAGCCTTTTAGCTCGTTCACAGGTTGTTTTTTGCTCATAGCACTAGCGACTCTAGCGTGTTTGATACGATTTTTCTTTAAAGAATTATTTTTGGGCCAAAGCCAATTGAGATATTAACATTTAAAAAAGTCTCGTTTTGCAATAAATTCAGATTTAGCTGTCGACGGAATTCCGACTGCCGACCAACAATAATTTTGTTCCGCAACTTTGCTCAGCTAGAGCCATGCAAATTTTATGCATAATTTTGCCATAGAGGAAAATATACAATTAACACGGCTGAGGAAATTGTTGTTTATTTAGGGGAGAAGGGAGGCAGAATAGGATGCAAAAAAGAAACAAACAATTTTTGATTACATATCTTGTGTCGGAAGGATTTTTTTTTATTTGGTAATCAAATTAGAATTTTATGGGACTTTGTGCCGGCCTTGGAGCTTGCCTGTGTGTTTGAGTGTTCTAGTGGGCAACAGGTGATTAGTGATACTTCTTCGATTTTATTGAGATGGAAATTAAATTTAAGAGCATTTTGTGTAATTTTCGACGTCAATATTGGGAGCGTAGAATGTTGGGGGATTTCTGTAATGAAGACATAGGAATCTCAGGCCTGGTATTTAGTGTCGGGTTTGTACGTTTGGTGCCAATGATGTTCGAGGAGATTAGTTAATTAAGAATTTATTGGTGCATTTGTTTGATGGGGAAATGTGTTTGTGTTTGGGTGTTTTCGTGAGATAGGTATTCCACGTAAGCTATTAAATTTAAGACGTTTAATGGGGGGATTTTTGGATTTAGGGATAGTTTGAGGTAATTTACGTTTTTGTAAATAATTTGAAATAGTTTGAGGAAATGTACATCGAAATTGGTGAGTTTTCTTCATGTATAATACTTCGAATGCTAATGTGGTATACTTACGTTGTTGTTGATCAGTTCGATCGGTATGTCATCGGCACCTGCGGATCTGTTGTCCTTTAGCAAGTTCTTAGCCTTATTGACTTCTTCAATGCTTGTTGGCTGCAGCACGAGTATGTTATCTTGAAACGGTGGTGTCATCGGTAAGCTGGCAATTGAGCAATTCATAAAAGTGCACCGTGGGGGACCCTTATAGCCTTATAGGGGCTCTACTACGCCTAGGCGCCATCGCGTTCGTTTCCCTCTAACTCTTGCCTAGTGACGCTGACTCCTTCTCGACTTATGTACTTACTTACATAAAGTGGTGCGACAGTCCAGTTCCAGTTCCAGGATCTGCCGCAGAGTGAAAATATGGTCGATAGTTGACTTTCCTGGTCTGAAGCCACATAGAAAAGGACTAATCAGATTGTTGACGAAAGGCTTCAGACGTTCAAATATTACGGAAGAGAGGATCTTGTAGGCGATGTTGAGAAGGCTGAATCCTCTGTAGTTAGTGCAGCTTAGAGGATCTCCCTTCTTCAGGATCGAGCAAACAATGCTGGGGTTCCATTCATCGGGCATGTATTCTTCCGACCATATCTTACAGATGATTTGGTGCATGCTCCTATCTAGATCGTCGCCTGCTGCTTTGAACAGCTCGGCAGCTGGACCATCTGCTCCAGCGGCTTTGTTGGATTTCAGCCGTGATATTGGCGTTTTCACTTCTTCTAGGTCAGGTTCACGAAATTGTTGGCTATCATCGTGTACGAAAAAAGGCTCCTGGGGTTTTGTTCGTCGTCGCCGTTATATAGTCTACAGAAGTGGTCTTTCCAAATCCCAAGCATTGACTGCGATTCTACTTTGATGTTCCCTGCAGGCATCGGTTCTTGCTCGATGACCATGAGCCAGCTTTTTTACCTTCCGAGAAAACTTCCGAACTTCATTCCTGCTGTTGGCTCTCTCAACATCCTCGATCTGAGGCTTCTCATTCTCTCTCTCTTTTTCCTCCTGAGAAGCCGGCGTTCCTCTCTCTTCTTTTGTTCATAGGAGTCACGAGCAGCTCTTGTCCTTCTATATGCCTCCTGCTTGGCTGAATGGGCCTGCCTGCATTCTTCATCAAACCATGGGTTTTGGTGGATGTGTGAAACCCAGCACATTAGAGGCGGGATCTCTAGCTGCTTTCTGACAATGTT
Organism: Sphaerophoria taeniata; assembly: GCA_943590905.1. Lineage (NCBI taxonomy): Eukaryota > Metazoa > Arthropoda > Insecta > Diptera > Syrphidae > Sphaerophoria > Sphaerophoria taeniata. The sequence goes on from OX016540.1 coordinate 7,056,994, forward strand.
GCAACTGGTCTTCGATGCTTGATGTTGGCGGCTTAGGACTCCTTAAGAGGTTACTTGACACTCGATCAGAGAAGGATCTGGCTATATCTTGCGATTGTAGCCGTCCGACGTCGAATTTTCTTGCAGCATTTCCTTGTTTTGGCCGTGTTGTCGGGATATTCATAGCACTACCTTGGCTACAACGAGGTAGTGGTCCGAGTCGATATTGGCTCCTTCGAACATCTTGAATTCTGGACAAGTGCCTTCCGGCGATAGCAATGTGATCAATCTTGTTGACAGTTGATTGATCGGGAGATCTCCATATTCCATTATGGATGTTGAGATGTGGGAACCATGTGCTTGCTACCACAACATTTCGCCCCACACTAAAATCGGACAGCCTGAATGCGTTATCGGTGGTGTCGTGCAGGCTGTGCTTTCCGACTGTTCCGCCAAAGATGTCCTGATGACAATTTTCATGCTCATATGTTTTCGTCTTTGGTGTCGTCCTTTTTCTCTTCTGTGGGGGCATGCGCGCGTATTAGGCTTATGTTGCCGAATTGAGCCTTGATTCGGATCGTCGTGATGCGTTCGCTTACACATTTGAAGCTCTGAGTCTGCTTCCCACGACGAATCCTCATCCAAAGAGCCGCTGTTGTTGCTCTCGGTAACAATTACCATAGTAGATGACACAGTTTTTCATCCTCCTTTTGCCCGGTCCATCCCATCGCATTTCCTGGAGAGCGGTAATTTCTGCTTTGCAGCAGTTGAGGGTCTCCGCTAATTGTTCGGCAGCACGCGGTCTATTAATTGACCTAATATTCCACGTGCATATCCGAAATTCGTTGGCCTCAATAGATTTCCTTGGGTCGTCATCAGTGTATCCGTCCGTTTCCGAGGCCTGTTGTTGCTTCGCAACTAAATCATTTTCTACTTAGTCGGGAAGTCACCCCGACGTACAACCCCCAACCTGGAGTACCAGGCACTTGATGTGACTCCAAGTACAAGAGCTCCTTTTACGGCCTGGGCTTCAAATAAGTTGAAATAGCCCGTTAAGGTGTTCACCAAGTAGTTCGGCCTAACTGAAACTGAAGACGCCACCGTTGATTCCAAAAAAGATATTCTTCCGCTGCCGTCCCTCGTTGGGAGTGCGTTGGTGGGAACACTCCTTCGTTGTGGGGTAATTAGTAGTAACAGCCATTTATGAATTTTTTTTCCTACGAATGGCATTCTTCAATTTTTCAGCAAGCGCATATTAATATTTTTTAAGAAATGCTTGGACATTGCGAATCTTATTCGTCTTGGTCTTATCTTTTATTTTTCATTAAGAATTTTAGTTGGCGCGATGACGGAAATTTCTTGAATGGGTGCTCCTGGGCTATAAACACTAACAACCATATTAATAAGAAAAATGCATATTTCACTCTTATTCCATAGTTTAACTAATCCATAGAATAAGAGTAAATCTATGGGTTAACATTTCTTATTAATGAAAATTTTTTTTACGTTAACGTTTCTTGTTGGTAGTTGACTACCGATTTCTTGTTATCTATCTGCTATATATATGGGAATCGATTGTGGCGTCATCTAATGGAATGACTAAGAAGTAGTTCTTTAAAAATTTTTGTATTCCTCCGCTAAACCACTCTCCATGGTGAAATATGTTAGTAAACGTCAGTTAAGAGTAGTTTTATTTAATCAAGAGCCGATTTTTCAACCGTCAGATAAACAAGCAGATAGTGTTTATTCGACAAATAACAAAATATTGGATTTTACAATCATGAGATAGACTTTATCTGACGAATATGTATGCTCCTATTTGTTCGACCGATGAATACTCAGATAAGTTTATTTGCCAGTTTGTTATTTTTAAATTTTTTTCGATGATTGAAAATTGTCTCTAAAAGCATTTTCCACTAAGTCCACAGAATAAGGGTTAATCCTTTGTTATCTGGTGTTATTAATTTGCCTTCAAGCGGCAGCACTTAGTTTTCTCTTTTTGGAGATGAGACAAACTTCAGCTGATATCCTTTCTTCACGCTTAACATTGCATAAAGAAAATATTCTCTCGCTAAGCAAATAAACTTGCACAATATTTGACATAAAAATAAATGTTATTTAAAAAGAAAATAAATAAATAATCAATCAAAATCAAAGGTAAGCGAATACATCAAAGGAAAAACAAACAAACTTAGAAATTCCCATTGGCAGACAGACAATTATTTATGGTGTATGAGTAATTTGAATCTATAAATCAATAAAATCTGTCACAGCTCATTGACAAATGTCTTTATTTACCAATCTAATTTTATTCATTCAACATCACAGGCACCAACCAACGTCCATCCACGACGACTCGACGGACGTTAAACAAAAAGACAATTTGACATGAAAATAACTTTTCAAAATTATTCAAAGCATATTTCAGACATTTAAAAATGTCCAGTCGGAGAGATGATATTTTTTTAATGCGATTTTAATGTTGAATTATCTTGACACAAAGCGATTGGGTAAATCCAAATAAAATTTTAAGTTGATTTACGAGGACTTATGGTTCCTCTTAATTTTTTTAAAGATGTGATTAAAGTCTATTTTAATTTTGAACTGTCAAATTATGAGAGGCTTTTATTGACAAAGTGAACCAGGTGTCTGGAGAGTACCAAAACTGCTTGAGGTCACCAGTAATGGAAATGTATGTTTAAGGACTATAATTGTGTATGACAACGCATGAGTGATCCAAGACTTAATTGTTGGTTGAATTATAACAGACATTAAGTGTTCCTTGTTTCACGTATGATGAAAAGCACACATAAATCCCTTTGCCTCATGAAATGAGTTCATGTGTTGAAGTCATGCATTAAGTAAATGAGTACTTTGTAAAGTAAGAACGCATATGGAAATGTGTGTTTGTCCTTTTTGAATGACAAAGGAGTAAAACACAGACATACACGTTTTGGTCATAAAATTCTAACGAGGAACTGTCGGGGAATTTTCCTTAAATTAAATTATCAAAAGTTGTTGACCCATAATCTCGTCAGAGCATAAATTAATAATGACAAAGTGTTGGGCGCCAAACATAATTATTTCCGTCAACATCGTAAGGTTATTTACATAAATATGTATGTGATTCTAACATGTACATACGCACTTGATTTCTTCATCAACTTCACGAGGGAGGACGCGGATGGAAGAAATAATTTGTATTTCAATTTGTACTCTAAGAGCCATATTAATAAAAAACAATTATTCCACCCTTATTCCACCGTTTACCTAATCCATAGAATAAGAATTAATCTATGGGCTAACATTTTTTATTGTAAAGTGTAAAGTGACGTGGTGCTGGTAATTGACTACAGATTTGTTATTGTTTTTGCTATTATAAGGCCATCGAATGTGGCACCATCTAATAAACTGAGCGAGAATTAGTTTTTTCCATTTTATTTTATTCCTTCGTTTAACCACCCTCCACGGAAGAATAAGTTAACGTCAATTAAGAGAAGTTAAATTTTATGAATAGCATTTTCCAGTTTGTAAACAGAATAGGGGTTAATCCTACGCTATTCGGTGTTTATATGGACAACGAATTTCGGATATGCACGTTGAATGTAAGGTCCCTTAGGAGACCCTCAACTGCTACAAAGCAGACATTACCGCTATCCAAGAAATGCGATGGGATGGACCGGGCAAAAGGAGGATGAAAAACTGCGACATCTACTATGGTGATTGTAACCGACAACAACAAGAGCAAGTCTTGAGCTTCAAATGTATAAGCGGACGCATCACGACGATCTGAATCAATGCTTAATTCGGCAACATTAGCCTGATATGCGCGCATGCCCCCAGAAAAGAGAAAAAAGACGACTCCAAAGACGAGTTCTACGAGCACCTCGACAAAACGTATGAGCAATGTCCTAGCTATGACATTAAAATTGTCCTCGGTGATTTAAGCAGAAAGCTGGGAAAAGAGCACATCTTTGGTGGAACGGTCGGAAAGCACAGCCTGCACGACACCACTTCCGACAACGGATTCAAGCTGATCGATTTTGCTGCGGGGCGAAATGTTGTGCTAGCCAGCACATGGTTCTCACATCTTGACGTCCATAAAGGAACATGGAGATCTCCTGATCAATCAACCGTCAACCAGATTGATCAAATTTCGATCGACGTAAGGCACTTGCCCAGCATTCTAGATGTTCGAAATTTCCGAAGAGCCAACATCGACTCGGACCACAACCTCGTCGTAGCCAAGTTAGCGCTACGAATATCCCGACAACGGCCAAAACAAGAAAATGCTGCAAGAACATTTGACTTCGGACGGCTACAATCGCAAGAGATCGCCAGGTCCTTCTCTGATCGAGTGTCAAGTAACTTTTTAAGGAGTCCTATGCCACCAACATCAAGTACCGAGGACCAGTGGACAACATTGCCAGAAAGCAGTTAGAGATGCCACCTCTAATCTGCTGTTTTTCATGCAGCCACCAAAGCGAAACTCCTGGTTTGACGAACCATGTACGCAGGTGCATGCAGGCAAGCAGGAGGCATACAAAGTGGTGCTGTTTAGAAGGACATGAGCTCTACGAGCAAAAGAGGAGAGAGAAACGCCGGCATCTCATGAGAAAAAAGAGGGAGCAGGAGAAGCGTCAGATCGAGTATGTTGAGGGAAACAGCAGCAGGAACGAATTTCGGAGATTTTATCGTAAGGTAAAACATGAAACAGCTGGCTCAAGGTCATCGAGCAAGAACCGATGCCTGCAGAGATAAACAAGGGAACATCATCGGACCAATATTTCCGTAAAACCGACCGAGAAGAAGTGAAAACGGCAATATCACGACTGAAATCCAACAAAGCCGCTGGAGTAGATGGTCAAGCTTGCGTGGTGTTCAATTCAGCAGGCGGCCGGCGATCTAGATAGGAGCATGCACCAAATCATTCGTAAGATATGGTCGGAAGAATGCATGCCCGATGAATCGAACCCCAGCATTGCTTGCTCGATCCTGAAGAAGGGAGATCCTCTAAACTGTGCTAACTACAGAGGAATCAGCCTACTCAACATCCCCTGCAAGATCCTCTCTTCCGTAATATGTGAACGTCTGAAGCCTTTCGTCAACAATCTGATTTTGTCATTATCGATGTAGCTTCAGGCCAGGAAAGTCAACCATCGACCAAATTTTCACATTGCGGCAGATCCCGGAAAAAACCTATATGAACGCCAAATCTATATCCACCACCTTTTCATCGATTTTAAGGCCGCGTATGACAGCATCTACAGAGATGAACTGTAAGCTATGTCATGTCTATGTTCTAGCATCCCTGCCAAGCTCGTTCACTTGTGCAGATAATGCAAAACTAAAGGCACTATCTACCAAAAGTCTGTTCAACTTCTCGCGTACGCCGATGATATTGATATAATAGGAAGAAAACAGCGTGATGTCCATGGCGCCTTTGTGAGATCTGCAACAAGAGCGGCAGAAATGGTTTAAGCGGTAAATGAGGGCAAAACGAAGTACCTGTATGCTGTCTTTGAGGAAGGACACCCAACACCGACACGGCTCGGACAGAACGTCACAATAGACGCATGCAACTTAGAGGTAGTAGAGGAGTTTGTTTACCTAGGATCCGCTATAAGCACGGGCCATCACTCTAGCGCCGATATCAGACGAAGAATAACTCTTGCTAATCGCTGTTTCTTTGGGCCAAGAAAGCAGTCGAGTGCAAAACCCCTCTCTTGAGCAACTAAGGTAAAACTGTACAAAACCCTCATCATCCCAGTGACCCAATCCTGCTGTAAGTTTCAGAAGCATGGACCTTGACAAAATTGGATGAATGTTCCCTAGACTGTTTCGAGAGGAAAGTTCGTCGGGCCATCTTCGACCCCGTGTGCATTGATGGGGAAATAGAAGAAGATACGGGTTGTACAACGACATGGACCTAGCCAGAAGGGTCAAGGTCCAGAGACTCAGAGGGCTTGGTCATTTAGAGCCCTGCCCGGAAAGCCTTCGACACTATTTCCTAGGAACGTAGAAGCACACAATTGGAAGAGAACCTCAATCAAGTTGGAGCGCAAAGCCGGAGACCAAACTGGCTGCCGGAGACTGTGCACAACGGAATGTCACATCGTCACAAACGCAGATTAAGGCTATTTGGCCTCATTGGCTGAATGACTTACCAGAATGTTATAAGTTATAACTAATGTCGTTTTCCATTGGTCTTTTTTTGACGTTTCTTTTTCTTACCTCCAATGGAACGGGTTATGATGTATGTGTCATTCTTCGGACGATTCTGTTTTCAAAACAGAAGAGTTCTGCTCTTCTCAGAAGCATTTCGTCTGTCAAAGTCAGTCCAATGGAATGGTTTCAGAAGACTTCTGGACTCTTCCGAATGCTTCTGGACGACCAATGGAAAACGACATAAGTGATCTCTGGCCATATCGGATTGCAGGTTTCTGTTAAAAGCCATTGCGCCCACCTCTGAACCACAACTTATTGGGTTCTGTTAGCTTTCGTTCATGTGTATCGAACTGTCAATGTTCAAATATCAATGTCAAGATTGTCAAAATGACGTAAGTCGATTTAGCTAGCTATTGTTTTTTTTTTTTTTTGTTAACCGAATATGCAACTGTATTCTTGGCAAAAAGTCAAGAAAATAGAAAAGACCTTGTCAAAAAATCTGTCAATTGACAAGAAAAAGCACTTAACAAGACAAATAAGCTACATGCTAAAAGAATTAACCTATCAACTTGTCTTAAGAACAAGCAATTATTATTTCCCATAAAATTACGACAAATTCTTGAACAAATGCGAACTTTGACAATTAAACGTCCAAACATTTCGTCATCTTGATCTTTAACCAGATGTTCCCGTTCGTTAAGGACGCTGTTAAAATTCCTATTCATATTGTACTCCACGCGATCATTTGACAAAATCATAAACACCAAACACTGATCGTTAAACTGAAATGGAAAACAATAAACACTTGGCGCCACATGTTATTGCTTCGTGGGTGGAAATTTTCCACTTTGTCACCATTTTTCCAAATGAAATAAATCGCAACTCATCAGTTTTGGGATTTTCATGGCTTTCCGTGACTGTCGCTGCTGCCATTTGAAAGATAAATAACCTTCCTTTGTGTTTTCTCTTTTCTTTGTAGGAATCTACATTCCGGAGACACGTCGATTTTTCATGTCCTCACATTCGGGCTTGTGGCGCCACTGTCGAATCACCCAATTGCCCAATGCTCTTAAAAATGCAACCGTAGCTCGGAATTTCACCTCAATCGCTTATCAAAGTCCGACGAGCATTAGCGATGCCAAACTCAACTTAAGCAGTGCGGATTTTATTAAAGACTTTCTGAGCCGGGAAGTTCCAACACCGTTGGTGAATTTCACCGAGGAAGCAAAACAACGAATGTTCGCCCATTGGGTGCGCAACGATAATGATCTGTTTCAGGAGTTCAAGAAGGCTTTTTGGAACTTGGAACTGGCCAATGGAGCCGCCATATTGCCAGTTAATGCGAGACCAATTCATGTGAATCCATTGGATGTGCGGGGTATGCTGGCAGCGAATATATTTGGTGATGCTTTGGTGCAAGCTGTCGTTGATCAAATAAATTATTATTTTGTGATTCCGCTGCCGGCACAGAGAGCTATGTTCAGTGGATGGAATGAACAGCGATTGGTTCCGAAACTGTTTTGGCCTTTTGTGAGGGATCTTGAAATTCCGGCGTATGTATTGAATGAGAATAGAGTGATCCTGCAGTTGATTCCACCGGAGCCGCCCAAGAAGGGTGGACAAAGGAATGGTTATGATTACATTTACACTGGTAGGTGCGATGATTTTGGTTCTTATATCCATATTAAGACTCTCATTATGTTCCACAGCTCGATGCAAATACATTGACATGTTCCCAACGGCCAGCTCGCTCAAAATGGACCCTGGATTTGATGCCGAGCTCATGGGTAGGTCCAGGACCTCCTACTCTAACGTTTTATGACTCCATATGTTTTTTTTTGCAGATTATATTCGAACTCAAGCTTCGTTTGCGTGCATCACAGTTTTCGTCATGTGCATGGGATGTGTGTTTACCTTCTACACTTTTATGAACCCCCGTTACATGTTCAAGCGTCTTGCTGGAGGAATTCACCTTGTCTCCGCTTCGACCTGCTTAGTTGTCATCCAAGTGCTTATGTCATCGGTGGATTATACCAGAAATCATCTTTTCTATGCATATCCTGAAGGAGCTAAGCTAACGTATGATTTTTTGCTTTTTTAAAAACCTAGAGGGCGCTAATTGTAGTTTTCTTTCAGATATGGCTATGGAGTATGGTTCGCTTGGTTCACGTTCCTCACGAATCTAGTCTGCGGAATATTGTTCATGTGGTATTCGGGCAAGAAAAAGGGTAGCAAAGCACCCACCGACGAACTGGCCATGGCCGACGAAGCAACAATTATGGGAAGGTGAGAAGTCTCGAAAGGAAAACATCGATTTTCGAGAATTCCTCGACTGCCATGGCATTTTGTAAATAGCTCATTTTTCTTTGTCGCGAGTAAACGAGACGACCGGATGGTGTTATTTGTTTTGCTTTTGTCATTTTGTTTTTGTTGAATTTTGTTTTTCTTTAAATTTTAAAATTAATAAAAAAAACACAATTTTTGTTCCTTAAAGATTTGTATGAATTGTTTACTTTCTTAAAAAAAAACTAAAAATTTAACTCAGTTTTTCAAACATCAATTTTTGTCAAGCAAATATTATTTTCCAATTTTATTGAAAGAAATATATTTTAAACAATACTTCGACTTTTGATTTTTTATTATGGAAAAGTGCCCCTCAAAATTGTCACGCAACTGTTTTTAAGAATGGTCACCTTTTTTCAAAAAAAAAGGATGGTCACCACCGGTTTTTTACACCAGCTGTTTCACTTTTACTATTTTTTTGATTCATCATCATTATTCATCATCATCATTCATTCATCATCTTCATCATCATCCTTAGCCCCTTACCAGATTTTCCAAAATCCAGTAAGGCTCCTCATCTTCATCCACGATTAAAGGGGCGTGGCCGACCATTTCAGTACGTGAGACAGGACCATTAATAGAGACACTTAAAAGCTTATATACAAATTAGCTTCGAATAAAATTCAGTGAATGCAATGAAATTGGATACTTGGGAATTGGATAAGTCAGTTTAGACTCAAACCTCAATCGCCAAGCTTATGAAAATGTTATTTTAAAAAACTGTTTGCATACGACCAAGCCAAGATGGACATGAAATATCGAACAAAACGAGCTACATAGATTTTACAAACAAAAATAAATAAGGCCCCGTGAGCAATTTGCTTAAATTTTACATGAAAGAAATGTATTCCAAAGAGTAGACTTATGTTTCAAACGTGAACATTATTCAGAGATATGTCACATTTTATGACAGAAAACTGACAACAGTTGTCATGAACTCATTTTCATAAATATACCACGCAATTCGCTTGAAATTCTTTTTTTTATTAACGGTTAACCGCTTAACAGAGCATCGTAGCCCTCTATCATTCAATAGAAGAACTAAGATTGTATTAAGACATTTCTGTAACATTTCTTAAAGCTCGACGACAAGAGAACCTGATTTGTTTTTTTGCTTTGTATATGGAGTCCATATACAAAGATATGGAGACATGGAGACCTAGTAGCCGCACGCTTAAGAATCGACGACAGCGACACACGCGGGCCCATTCCCAACTATTCTGAGGTGAAAATTTGTTGTGGAAAGGGTCTCCATATACAAAGGTAAAAGTGGAGTTGACCCCGAAAATTCTGAGAAAGTAGATATTAGGGAGTTCCTTTCTCTCTCTGAGCTCCTATGTAAGACAACAAGAATTTTGATTTTGACGCTTTGTATGTATATTTGGGGGTAGTTTCAAGATGGAACACGTTGGTGGTGCCATTCTAAGAATTTTCACAGAAGCAGTTTTTTTACATTAGTTTGTATTGTGTGTTCTCTGCTTGCTCCTGTCAAAAAATTATCAAACCAAGCAGAAAACCAAATTTGATAGTACCTGGTCTGGTAGTTCCATATACAAAGTTTTGACGTTTCTTTTTTTTTACTCTGTGCTCTGTCCATTCACTCATCAGTGGCTTCTGTGCTCTATTATATGGGTGTTTTTCTTTTTTACCTATGAGCAGATTAGATCATCATGTGTCAAAGCGAAGCTCTGAGCAGATCATATTCAATGTCCTCCGATTTAATAAAGAAACAAACCTGAGCACTGAAATGTAATTTTTTCCTTATTATTATTTTAACAATTTTTTGTTTACCTACAATAGACGCGCGACTGTCTTGGGAATCCATTTTTAAGTTTATGTTTGTTTTTGTCTGTAAAATCCGAAAAAAAAGTGAAGTTGTCTTCGCTCAGCTAAAAAAGAAACATAGATTTTTTGACAGCTCTGTAATCTGATCTGATCTGCTCAAACCTCAAAGGTAAGAAAGAAAAACGCCAAATGATCATGAAATTATCAAATGAGTTTCGTCGATTCTTGGTTGAGCATTCATTGTGTCTAGACGCCATTTTTGTCATTCCGCAAAACAAGATCTTTTTTTAACTTTTAAGTACTTTTAAAGTACCAAAATTATTAAAATAAAATATTTAAAGCAAAGAAAATATTTCAACAAAGTGTTCTTTCGACGATTTACGGTGGATGGTGTTTCTCCAACACGGATGTTGGTGGATTTCAGCCACACGTGTTTCGGCTGCTCACATTCCTGTTCGTAGAACCTGCCTTGCTTTTCCACGCACGGATTAATTGTTTTTTACTGCTATGAAGCAACAATCTGATTTTTTTAAATAAAAAAAAACTGCACCATACAATAAAACTATGGAAGCTGCTCAGCAACTCATCGCCCTTGGTCAGACACCAAGCACCAGCACGCAACAAAGCCTCGACAAGACAAATTCTCTCCAAGTGGTGACGCAACCAACTTTCATCGACAATGCAAACGAAATCATGTCTGCAACGACTAAGCATTTATTGCCACCCCCTGAGGATGTCGAAATTGACCAAAGTGACTGGGAATCCCCGCCAAAAAAACACACCGCAGCTGCTGCTAAAGTGAATTCCTCATCTCAAAAAATGGACTTTGAGTCTGACAAAAATAAATTTGCTGCACTGGCCAACGTGAAACTACAAACAGTGGTAAGCAGCAAGCACAACAATTCCGTATCTAAACAACTGCAACAAAGAACCATCAACGACGATGAAGAAAAGAACAGCGAGGGAGCCCCTCCAGCAACATCCAGCGATAAGCAAAATAAATCAACTGTAGAAGACAAAATGTATTCAGGTAAGTTCTGTCCACCTATAATATTGAAAAATATAGATGTAAGAAAATTAATTTCCGAATTCCAAGAGAACTCGGTAGCGTTTAAGTACAAAATAGTGAACAGGGGTAGTATTTGCAAATTATATATCGATGATAGCGATGCTCACAGGGAGATGATGCGTATGCTGAGGGACACAGGGGATGCACAAGCATCCTTCACTCTGAGGGAAGATAAAACAACTAATGTTTTCCTTCGTGGACTTTCATCCGATTATCCTCCAGAGGAAATCCTTAATGAATTGAAAAACCGAATCCCCAACATTTCTAACATCTCTCTCTTCGAGACATTAAGGTCAAAGCAGGAGAAAATAAAATATAATCTGTTTCTTGTTCGTCTGCTTCCTGGAACCGATGCTTAATAACTAACAAAAATTAAATACTTATTCCACACCAGGGTCTACTGGGAGAAACCCAGGGGAAATCGAGGCCCCCTACAGTGCAGGAGATGCCAACAATCTGGGCACTTGGCCAAGAACTGCGCCTTTGCATACAAATGTGTGAAGTGTGTTAATCGACACGAACCCGGCGCCTGTACTGTAGTGAGGGATGAGGGCAGCAAAGCGATATGCGTGAACTGTGGAAAAAACCACCCGGCTAATTTCCGAGGATGCAAATTTTTCAAATCGTATGAATCCAGGAAAAAGCAGTTATTGCAAGAGGCAATAAACAAAAAAGAAAAAGCTAGAAACTTATCGCTCGCCCTTTCCAATGGGGCCTCGATCATCCCCGGGGTTGACTATGCTAGTCACTTCAAGACTCTTCCCAATAACTCTCAAGTAGCATCCGGACCTCATGGTCCACAACAGGGGCAGACAACAGGAAACATCCTAAATCAATTCATGGCACTCTCCAACGACCTTTTTGGTTACGATATGAGAACCTTGTTGGGCAAAGTTGAAAAATTTATGTCCAATTTAGAAAACTTTAATTCATTAACCGAAAAAAGAATGGCCTACTTGGACCTGGTCAATGAACTTCTTTTCTGTTCCAAATGATGTTGATAAATATATTACAATATAACATTTCGTCGTTAATTGCCCATTCTAGGAGAATTGAGCTTCTAAAAATTCTCCAAGAAAATAAATGTCACTTTGCTTTCGTTCAAGAAACTCATCTATCTAGTAGACATAAAGTCTTCCTAGATAACTACTGTATTATCCGAAATGACAACCTTCAAGGGGCTGCGTTAATTGAGAAAAATAACATTAAATATGAGCTCGTTAACTTTGATTCTAACATTTTCCCTTCAGTTTTCATAAGTATTAGATGCATCGAGGACAACATCTCGAAGAACTATCTTCTAGGATCGTTATACTTTCCCTCGTCTTGTGCTGTCTCTCAACTCACAAATGAGCTAAATAAATTAGAAAACTTAGCATCCAGCTTTGACGGAGCAATTATCGGAGGGGACTTGAATGCCAGAAGTCCAAACTGGAGAGATTATTCATACAACATTAATGGCAAGACCATCGAAGCCTGGCTTCAAAATTTCACCCCGTCTTTAACTTTGCTCTCCTCGGACACTCCCACTTTCCCAAGAGGACCGTCCTTTCTCGATCACTTCCTGATCTCGAGCCACTTGATCAACAGTTTAGATCCAAATTTCTCACTCACCACGCTCCCAACTTTTTCTGACGATTGCCCGCTCCTTTTGAGGATTTCCCTCAAGGAAGCTAATTTTTGTACCTATGATCACCCGTCATATACAGTAATCCCCGCTTAGTTGCACCTCGCTTAATTGAACATCCCGCTTAATTGATCGCAAAAATTGGCTTCGAAAATTTCCCGTATTAGTAGCAAATCTTTTTAGACGGTTAATTGAACCCCGCTTAGTTGAACTACCCGCTTAATTGATCTTAAAAATATGCAGCAGAAAAACTAAATACATGGACATTTTTCGGATAATTGGACGGACAAAAAAATTATAATGAAACAAAATGAAACTGTTCGCTGTATAACAAATAACAGCTATCTATTGTTAGTTTTTGTTTTTTTTTTGCATTGAATAAGAAGTACATGAAGGGGTCATATGAAAAAGAAGTGAAGCATTTTTCAAAGTAGTGTGAGTCTCACAAACTCAAATGCATCACAACAGGGTTGGCCTGTAGTTGAATGGTTAATCTCAGGGGTGCTAAGCGAAATTTGATCGAATCAAGATTATATCGATTATGCTTCAATTTATTTTTTCAATTGTAATCCATTTTTTTAGATTATATGTTATTTTAACGCTCAAGGTGCACACGCACGATTTGTATTGTTTTTTTTTTTCAATAGGTACTTTTTATTCATTTTTCATCCGTAATTCATCACATTTATTGCACCTTTTTGGGTGGTATTTGAAAGCGCATAAATAAACAACTTAATCAAGTGTTAAGAAACTCAAGAAATTGTGCAGCGCCTTACGATCACCAACATAAATAAATGCGCCCCTGAACTCGAGATTTTGATTTTTTGACAGAAATAAAACTAAAAATCAAGAACAAGTTAATTCTATGGAAAAAGGATTTTTATTTTTGAGAAAATTATTTGTATGACGACAAATACATTTTAAAAGTTCTACGATATTAAAATTAACTAAATAACTTCACTTCACACACATTTATAATACAAAATAAAACATATTTAACTTGTGATAAGAAATTTTTCTTGATTCCGTAGTAGAATCGTTTCTACACAATTTCACACAGCACTTCATTATCTCTTATGGTGTTTTTATTAAGAATGGTTAGTAAGTACACGAGAAAAATTTGACATTATCAGAAATTTTTGTTGGCACACTCACGTACATTGTACAGGAAGCGGTGTTAGCTATCATTTCCTGTACTGCTTATTCAATGGTTTTTTGTCATAGGAAATATTTAAACATATTTGCGTGTGTATTCTTTTCAATATTTTTCCAGATTTAGTAAGTTGACACTTTATAAAGTGAATTTCTGGGATGAATATTTTATTTTTTAGTTGACCTACTCGTGCAATTATACGGGTTTCGCTTAATTGAACAGATACGTCAATTAAGCGGGGTTTCGTTAATTGAACCACCCGGATCATTGACCGAAAAATCTGACAAAATGGTCAGTGCAATTAAGCGGGGAATACTGTAAATCATTTAAAAACACCAACTGGAATTCATTCAAAAGACAACTTGATCAACGCCTGAATGAATTTTTCCCTCCTCCAGATAATTGTATATCTAACGAAGTTATCGACGCTCATATTTTACACTTCAATAATTCACTTCTTTCCACCTTAGATGAAAACTCCACAAGCGTTTCTCTCTCAACAAAAAAAATATAAAAACTTGCCTATTGAAATTAACAATTTATACAAAATAAAACATCAGTGGCAAAGGCGCTTGAAAAATATATTTCACAATTCACTTAACAGAGTTAACGCACAATACAGAGAACTTGCCTCACAAATCACACTTCTTAACAAAATTATTAAAGAGAAAGTGAACATCTGGTTGAACAAAACACTCAGTGACAGACTGGCGAAAATCAATCCCGGGCCCCTGGCATTTAAAGAAGCATTTAGAATTGTTGGACGCAAGAAAAGATTCTCCTGTAATAAGGTGTCAGTGAACGAGCAAACGTTTATCAATGCAACTAGTGTTATATCAGCTTTTGAAAATCATTTCAAGGAAATTGTTCCTATGCCTAATTCCCTCACCACCCAGGAAGCAATTGCAGCTGCTAGCTCTATAGCTCACAACACTCCAGAACATATTTTCATATTCGACTCCGTTAACAGTGCACTTCGCCCAATGGCCAATCACATGTTCACTGACACTGATACAGTCAGAAGCCTGATTAAACAGTTAAAACCCAAAAAGTCCACTGGACCAGATGACATTTCTAACTTTGCCTTGAAAAAGCTCTCAGATTCAGGGATACAATTCCTAACAATTATTTACAACCAGTGCATTAACAATGCTTATTTCCCAACCTGCTGGAAAATAGCCAAAATTTTGCCAATTTTGAAAAAACAAAACAGCCACGACATTAATAATTTTAGGCCAATATCTCTAGTTTCAAACACCGGAAAAATCCTTGAGAGAATAGCACTACAGGCACTCTACTCTACACGCTTTAATCAAATTCCAAAACGATGTAATCTTAAATCTACGCGACGGGCAATGCACTGTCGCTTGTTCCTTAGATGTGGAGAAGGCATTTGATAGCGTGTGGAGGGACGGACTCCTCGCAAAGATGTCTTCTCTTAGTTTCCCAGCTCATGCGCTAAACATAATTAAAAGTTTCCTGACTGATAGATTCTTCTTTATCCAAATCCAAAACTCCAAGGGCAATATGTGCGAGCACAATCGAGGGGTACCTCAAGGTTCCATCTTGGGCCCACACCTCTACAACATCTTCATACATGATTTTCCTCATCAGTTTACGGAAAATAACATCGTTTCCACTGGGCTATTATATGCGGATGACACCATCGCTTATGCGAGTCACGTATCTCCAACACACGCCCTTGATGTTTTGGAAAAACACTTATGTAGAATTAACACCTATTACCAAAACTGGGGAATTAAACTGAATGTTCCAAAATCTGAAGTCATTGTTATTAGGAATGCAAGTGGGAAGGGTCCTCCTGGCGTTGTGAAAGAAAGCAAAAGTCTCTCTCTTAGACTGAACGGCTGCATTATTCGGCCTAAAAACAATTTGACAACAATTTCTTAAACATAGAGCTTTAAACCACAAAACTAAGTTGCTTTTCTACAAAACGCTGGTCAGACCGGTCCTGAACTACGCATTCCCTACAGTGGCAAATTCCATGGAAATTTTGGAAAGAAAAATCCTAAGATTATGCGCTGGGAAAAACTTTGAGTCCCCCACCAAACGCTTCTCTAACAATTACATTTATAATATCACTAAAATCATTCCGCTGATGAGATATAACCTAACTCTCATGAGAAAAACAATTATGTGTCTAGAACTTTCAGAAAATGACCTTATTAGTCACGTCATTCTATCGCAGATGGGGTCCACTTGGGACAACTTCAGTTACTTATCTCCCCTCGGAATTACATCTTTCGACCTGGATTCCTCACTGACATCCACTCCCTTGTTTTACTCCACGGCCACTTCGGGCCAAAACCGTGGCTGGATGCTCCTAATCTAATCTATTTTAAAGATGCTTTTAATTGTACACATATCTCTGTTCACTATTTTTTACGGGGACTGTGCCGACCGCTGAAATCTAAATTTTTGTAAATAAAGTGGTTATCTTTCCTGTGTTGGTGGACAGGACTTACCTGATAATTTTAATTAATATAAATAATGTATAGAATTAGTTTATATTCGTTATTATTGAAAACAATAAGACTGATTGTAACTTAAAAAACTAAAAAGAAAGATAAAAAAACAATTTCAAATTGCTCAACCAATTCGATGTATATTCATGTATCTATGTTTTATGTATGTTCATATGTACAATGTACCTTCAAGATTGAATTTTCATAGATTCAATTTCAAATATTTATCTCATTATAAGAGAAAGAGACAATATTATAACTTTTAACTTTTATTTACCTTTCATTTTTTCAATATCTAACTCAAAATTGCTGTGAATTTTAATGAAAAGATAATCTTATAGAGCGCTCTCGCTCTATCACATAATAACTGGTTGATTGTTGACCATTCGTTATTTAGTTTTAAGTAGTATTAGTATTATGTATATATGTATATTCAAAGAAAAAGTGTATGTATACTCTCTCCTGAGCAAGAGCAGCCAATAAATTATACCCGTACCCGTAGTTATACTTAAGTCATCGATAAGTAAACACCACATTGTAAAATTTGTATACAGACTCCATAAAGAATATTCTATTCTATTCATCTCTGGTACCAGTAAACGAGTGTTGATTGTTTTGTTGAACTACCTTGTGCTTACGCTTGCAGTTTATTTTATTTGGAAACACCGAATCGAGAAAATCAAAAGAAGAACAAATGTATTCAAAAAGTGCAGTGCCTACAGAAACACATTTTTGTTAAGAATTGAAAGATAAACGTTCAAGTAGGTAATATTTGTGTAAGTTCCACACATTTCTAGCCATTGCTTATTTCTTCTCATTTAGTTTTATTTTTGTTGTTTAGAATCGAATCAGTAGAAATGTCGACGAAAAATATTTCCCCCATCACTGAAACTAAGACAATCTGCCTGTCCGATAACATTGCTAGAGTTATCTGCGAACAAATCTCGATCTTCTACCGAGAAAATGAATTCTTTGACACCGTCATCATGGCTGGGAACCCAGGCGATAAGGACCACGTAGGAATTTCAGCGCACCGAATGGTCCTTAGTGCATTGAGTCAATATTTCCGTGAAGCATACCGAGATGCTCAGACGGTCTTGGTGAAAAATGTTTTGGAGTTTCCAGAAATCGATCCTCAAATACTGAAATCGATAGTCGATTTTATGTATTCAGGAACAATTGAATTGGATGTCGATACAGTCGAAGGAATCTTGTCCGCTGCGATTTTCCTTAAGATCAACATACTAATTGAATGTTGCTGTGAGTTCATTGAAAACAACATAAATCCTAGGAACTGTATACTCTTTTTTCGAGTATCGCGTCCATGGACAGAGGAGCGTAGCTTGTGCGGCTTAAAAGAAAAATGTATGGAGTTCATTTCTTGGAACTTTGATGAATTTTCGAAGGAAGACGAGTTTCTAATGCTGACCGAAAGGGAAATCAAAGACTTGCTTTCTTACGAGAGTCGGCACAGTGATGTTGAAGAAACAGTATTCATGTCTATTCTCGCATGGATTAATCATGATAAACAAAATCGGGAACATTTGATTGTGGAACTTTTAAAAATGATTCACTATCAATTTCTGTCCATAAAGTTCATAACGGACAACATGTCAGTTTGCAATAGCGTCGAAAGCTTCAAACTTTTTTCGGGTTGGTTGAAATATCATGTGTCGCCAGAAACTCGAACAGCCGATCAGAAACATCTTGAGGTCTCAACGAAAAACCAACTTCAATGTCCAGAACTCGATCCTCAAACACTAAAATTGGTAAATGATTCATTGAACTCTGGTGAAATTGAGTTGAACAACGAGACCGTTGAAGGAATATTAAGTGCTGCAGTTCGTCGAAAACTCAAACAGCCGATTGAAGTTTGTTGTGAATTCGTTCAAAAAAACATTGATACCAGCAACTACATGTCCTGGTTTCGACTGTCGACAGAGCTTAGTCTACCACAAATTAAAGAAAAGTCCATGGATGTCATTTACATGAACTTCGAGCAAATGTCGAAGGATGAAGAATTTTTACTGTTGACTGAGAGGGAAATTAAGAGCTTGCTATCTTACAAAAATCCATATACTGACTTTGAGGAAGAAGTTTTCAAGGCTATTTTTGCGTGGGTCAATTATGATAAACCAAATCGAGAACATTTGACTGGGGATCTGTTGAAAATGATTCGTTTTCAATACCTCTCTACCGAATTCAAAGCCGATAAGAAATCACTCATGACCAATTGGCGTGAATCACTAGAAACAACCGATCAAAAAGATATGTGTTTCAAGTCAAGGTTTGGAGGATTATTGTTTGTGCGGATCGAAGAATCAAATACGATAGCAATTCATACGTATGACGGCAAAACAGATGCATGGCATAAAAAGATTCAAATACCTTTCAAAGAAAACGTATATTTCTTTTCGACACTTGTGATCAATAACAAATTATTTGTAGTTGGAGGTGTTGACGAGGTCGATCACGTAAGGGATGAAATTGAGTGTTTTGACTTGTACACTCTCCAATGGATTTCCACATCTCATATGCATTATAATCGACGGAATTTTCAACTGTCTGAATTAGATGGACAATTGTGTATTTACGGTGGCTATGGCTCTTATTCAGAATTTATAAATGAAATTGAATTGTACAATCCAACAACTGGTGAAATAATTGAATTATGTCCATCATTTAGTCCAGGTAGCAAAATGTCTACTTGTAAAGGAGTATTATATCTTATTGATCTAAGGGCAGGAATCCTCAAATTATATTATTCCCGCACTCAAAATTGGGCTCAGATACGAATTCCAGGACAATCAGTAGGCCATTTTAAAAATGTGGGCTTTGTCGCCGATGAAAAATATCTTTATTTTCCTGATGGATATTCGCACAAAGGTGTTAAACGCTACGATTTAAATAAAAAATCATGGAGCGGTGATTTTGAACAGAACAAATCTTGTTGCATAGGAACGATTATATTAAATAATAAAATTGTAATTTCTAGATACCTTCCTGGTGATAGTACGATTACATTTGAAGAGTACGATCCAAATACCAACGCATGGAGAAAATTGAAGGGTCTTTTAAGAATAAAATCTGACATGTTCTCGTCTTGCTGTTTAGGTTCTAACACTGCTTGACCACTTACTTAAACTTTTAATTTTTGTTTTAAGAATTATAAAATTTTATTACAAATATTTTTGAATTCGCACGAAAGATCAGTAAAGAGTGTTTTCAATAAATTGATTTCTTTCATTACTCAAATTGATTTTGAACTTGTTTCAATTGTTAAGCCCAAAATGGGAAAATGCTCGCAAGTTAATCTCAGAGATCTCAGACCCATAAGTCTATCATCGTTCCTTCTCAAGATATTAGAAAGACTGGTAGATATACATCTCAGAGCAAACATTGACAGAAGACTCATGTCTATGTCTCAACATGCCTACTGTAAGGGTAAATCGGTTGAAACGACGCTACACACTTTAGTTCGCACTATCGAATACTAACTCCATCATAAAGAGTATAATATCAGAACAAAAACATAAAATGTAAAAAAGAGACAAGTTCTCTTTTGTGCCAACAACATTGTGTAAAAAGTCAGCCACCAAAAGTAATGAGATATAAAAGAACGCCAAGTTCTTACATGTAAAAGTGTTGAATAGAATATTTTAAATCATAGAAGATAATACAACAATATTAAAAGAAAAAAGAAAATAGTTTGGATGAAAATTTACAAGTTCACTTGGCAAGTTTTCGTTTGATGCGAGATAACAAACATCTTAAAACTTGAACAGTGAACTTGTAAATTTTCATCCAAACTATTTTCTTTTTTCTTCTAATATTGTTGTATTATCTTCTATAATTTAAAATATTCAATACAATACAAATGAGCATACCCCTAGAAAGGGTAATGCTCATTTTCGGCCCGGAGTGTACACCAATGAGTTTGGTATCAAATTAAAGGTTGTTCTAAGCCCGATATATCTGCAAAAATATTTTGTCGATAACTCATGGGAGATCCGAGATATTTGAGATTGAAGTTCAAAAGGTGCAAACATTAAAAATCAGCACTTTTTCGACATAAATGCCAATATCTTTGGATTTGAAAAAGCTAGGAAAATCACAGTGGTACTAAATTAAAGGTGTAAAACATATCTTTCAAGTCAAACAGCAATTATATTTATATGATTTATATATTTTGAGATATTTTTTAATTGAAGCTTTGAAAAACAGTTGTTTTTAGGGAATCTTTTATGCGATAATATCTTTTAAGATTCAATGACGACATTTATTTCTTTTAGCACCGTTAAGTAGCCTAGTTCACAACCTTTATTTTCATATACAATTTATCGGGGTTTCTTTAACAATTTTTTCATTTTGACAATAATAGATACGAAATATGCTGTCAAAATGCAGAAAAAATCTCATGACACTAAAATAAAATATAAAAATAATATAAAAATAATTAGTACCTACAGTAATGGTGGGAAAATTAAAACAATAAGTACATAATTTTTTTGAGAATGGTATGAAAATTGAAAGAAAAATAAAATAATCTAATGGTAATGGGCTTGGCAAAACATAGGTTATTCTAATCTGAATCATTAGTTATTAAAAGGTTATTTAAGAATTGGGAAGGGAGTCTACTTTCATATCTTGCCTAACTTTAAAACTATATTATAGTCAACACGAGCGCAGCGTCCAACCGTTCTTCGACCTACTAGACAATTGCAGTAGCATTGAACAACCGCTTCTATATCCTGTTGATCATCATCATAACACACGTGTTATGAGTTAAATTCATTTTTCCATACTTTTTGAAGGATAAAAGCAAAATGAATTGTTTCTTTCATTCAAATACTTAATACAATTAATCTGACATTAATAAACTAAAACAAGCTTCCCCAACTTTTTACAAAATATCTTTCCTAAAAGATTCATAACGCGTCGAAATATGAACGAAATCTTTTTTATGTTTGATTGTTTAAAATAGGTATCCAGATCCATAGCGCTTGCAAGTTCAAAAACTAATTTTGAAAGCCTATTAAGTGTGTGTTTAGCTTATAAGGATATGCAAATTCGTTAAGGTCCCTACAAATTACGATTCTGTGGACGGTCATGAACTTAAAATATACAAAAGTCTTATATTTCTTGGGTTACAAAAGAAAAATGGAAGCGACGTCATAATTTTTTTAGGAAAAAGTTTTGTTTCATTAAGGTCACACGGAATATCTCTTTTTAGTCAGAACCCCCAGAGATTAAACAAAATTGTTTAACTATTCAAATGACCTAAAAGATATTCATTTCTTGCACGGACAAAAAAAAAAGAGAATTAAGATTCACAAAAAAAAAATGTTTTTCGTTGACAAAACAACGTTTGTCGGGTCAGCTAGTTAATTCATAAAAATATATACAAATTGTATTTTCCAGCTTAAACGTATGCTTGGAATCCTACCACATAATAACTAAGAATATATTGTTAGGGGTAAACCTGGTAGGAGATTGTTGGTTTTGTCCTTGTTTATTATAAGGGCCATAATTTCGGATATACTCCCCGTAATAAAAAAGTGCTTGTTTTAATTATTTATTAGTTGTACAACTGAACAAAATATGGTTATTATAACTAAAGCGAGTTTAAGAAACATTTATAAATTCGTCTCCTATTTAAATTATTTTCTATACAAAAATCTGCTAGCATATAATTCATGTATAGATAATAGCGTGAGTGCTGCAAAGTGGTTAAAACTATCTAGTATAGGCTTATGCCACTGAATGCCATGAAGGTTATCAAAATCAACTCAGCTTCTTCTAAGTTTTCAGGAACTATTTCATAGTACTGCTCAGGATGTTTTAAGTACCTTTTCAAAGATGCATGTTTACATAACTTAAATATCTAAAAAAAAAAAGAAACTTCATAATGTTTACGTTTGAGGCATATTTTGAAAGATTTGTTGCTTATAATCAAAAATTATTGAGGAAACCCCGATAAATTGTATATGAAAATAAAGGTTGTGAACTAGGCTATTTAACGGTGCTAAAAGAAATAAATGTCGTCATTGAATCTTAAAAGATATTATCGCATAAAAGATTCCCTAAAAACAACTGTTTTTCAAAGCTTCAATTAAAAAATATCTCAAAATATATAAATCATATAAATATAATAGCTGTTTGACTTGAAAGATATGTTTAACACCTTTAATTTAGTACCACTGTGATTTTCCTAGCTTTTTCAAATCCAAAGATATTGGCATTTATGTCGAAAAAGTGCTGATTTTTAATGTTTGCACCTTTTGAACTTCAATCTCAAATATCTCGGATCTCCCATGAGTTATCGACAAAATATTTATGCAGATATATCGGGCTTAGAACAACCTTTAATTTGATACCAAACTCATTGGTGTACACTCCGGGCCGGATGTCCCTTATAAAATGAGCAATCCCCTTTGCAAACTTTAACAATATAATTGCTCTGTCACTTTATAAATAAATAATAGGTAGGTTAGGTTAGAGTGGCTGTCTAGATGCTGTTAGCTCATTTAGACCCCAAGGGTCTTTTGTGAAACCAATAAAGAAAATTAGTCATGGAAGTTGATGGACTTAAATAAACCAGAATTCTTAATTCCAACATCATAAGACCATTTTATGAAAGTGGGCGGCAATCACGCCCCTTTAATGAAACTACAATTTTAAACTTATATTTTCTCTTATATTCAACCGAAACCTTATCAGAATTTCGACTTTAAACGTTTTCGACCATTTTGATAAAGTGGGCGGATACCACGCCCCTAAATGGAAATATTTTATTTCTCATTTTTTTCATGTTATTCAACCAAAACCTTAAAAGAATTCCAAATTTCAACATCCTACGACCAGTTTTAGAAAGTGGGCGGATACCACGCCCCCTGAATGAGAAAATTGAAATTTTCGTATACACCCGGAAACCTACCATTGTACCAAATTTCAAGATTCTGCTATTGTTAGAAGTGCTTCATAATTTTGATGATCAGTCAGTCAGTCAATTACGGTTTTAGAAATTTTTACTGTTCAATATCTCAGGAAGTAGTGGTTTCACAAATTACTATATTATTATTTTTTTTACAGGGCCTTTGTCTCCATAAAGTTACTACGTAGTTCAAATTTGAAGCTTCTAACTCCATGGGTTCAAAAGTTATGGGGGGTTAAAAATGTGCTTGAGTTCGATCCTGTAAAAAGGGAGTAGTGCTAGAACTTGGCTGGGCACTACCGTGCCCTTTGATAGTTGCATTCCTTGATATAGAAGACGCTTTTAACAACGTGGACACATCTGCAATCTCATCTCTGAATGTGGAGAGTTCACTTGGTGTGTTAATTTATACAATGCTAACTAGCAGAATAACTAACTCAGAACTAGGCGGCTGTTGGACTAGATATTTCAAAGACATTTGTTAAAGTCTGGCATCTTGCTCTTTCATCGTTAATGTGTACTTTCGGTAATCGACGAATCCCCTCTTTCTTTGGATAAGAAATTTTCTTTGGAACCGTTCAATACAGGTTGTATTGGATGGATTCAAGTCTGAACATTAATGCTGGTGTGCCCAAAGGCTCCGTTTTGTCTCCGACCCGGCTTCTCAAGAGAAAAAAGAAGGAGTATGACAAGCGTCAGATCGAGGATATTATGAGAAAGCAATTAGCAGGAATGAAGTTCGGAGGTTCTACCGGAAGGTAAAACAGCTGGGGCTGGCTCAAGGTCAAGAACAGATGCCTGCAGAGATAAACAAGGGAACATCATAGCAGAATCGCAGTCAATTCTGATGATTTTGAAATGCTGCTTCTGTAGACTGTATAACGGTGACGACGAACAAAATCCCGCCGTTAGGCAGGAGCCATTCATCGGACACGATAATAGTCAACAATTCCGTGAACCCAACCTAGAAGAAGTGAAAATGGCATAAGTAAGTTAGTAAGTAAGTAACAAATTCATTTATTAATTCAATAATTGTTTTAGTTTAAATTTATACATGAATTTTAAAGCTATGGCTAAGCCGTCAGCCTGGTTGACAAGAATTATAATTCTTATAAACGTTTTTTATAGATAACAATTATATAGATAAGTTTACAAATTAAACATATTCGCTAGCTAAAAGCATTCTATATTTGAAGATAACTTCTAAAAATTTACTTAGTGTTTTCCAGTCGCACTCGTTTAGTATTTTAAGGGTGTCTTGCATTGAAAGGGTATTTTTACCAAAGAAGAAACGTCGGTGTGGCTTAAATATTGGGCATATACTTATAAAGTGGAAGCAGTCCTCTTTTGACTTAAGGGTATGTGTCCCAGAGCAGCCAACTCAAATTTCATGTAAATGAACTTGAGTGTGTTAGTGAGCTCTACACTTCACGTTCACCGATTCCTTTTTCTCATCTCAGACGAGAATCTGCAAGAACCAGATACCACCATCACGATCGCGCACATAAAGGAGAAAAAAAAGGCAATATACGCAGACGAAGTCTAGGTAGAAAAAGAAGCAAATTCACAACATGCAATAAAAAAGACCCAAAAAAATATGTGTCAACGTCAAGTGAAGAAAAGAATAATATGTGCACACTTTTTCCTTTTTTTCTTTGAGATAGGAATATACTGAAAAAGTGAAAACAAAGCATGTAAGTATGTACAAAGAAAGTGATATATCATAGATATTGTTGTTGCAGCACGCGACATCGAGACGGAGACGCGGGGTGATGAACGGTTAGGCTTTTATTTCTTTTTGTGTGTGTTCAGTAACCAGTTGAAGAAATATAAAAAAAAGATGAACCTTTATGAGAAGATCATTTATTTGTTTCCTCTTAGCTTGTGTAAATAAATAACAGGCAGGAGAACTATTTATTTTTTATGAAATGGAAATTCTATTATTGGGTGATGATTACGTTTGTAATAGGCAGGTACTTTTCATCTTTTAGAAACAGTCATGAATGAACCTATTATTAAAATTTTTGACCTTACGCAACAAAATGATATAAGAAGGTACTTATTTGTTCCAAACGAATAAGAATATAAATTGGATTCTACAATTTATTTGTAATTAGGTATCTACCTACCTACACAAAATTTTTGAGCTATTTTGGACAAATTCTTGAAACATGAAACTTTTTGAAAATGTTTTTTTTTTACATTATTCATATATTTCTATTTATTTATTAACATCTACAAGCAATTTAAAGCTAACAGTTTATGACTTAAATTAATTAATAATGATTATTTTTTATATACCTAAAATAATATATACAAAAATTAAAAGATAAATATATGAGTAAAACACTAGCTTTAAAAGAATCTCTTGAACATCTTAAATCAATATAAAGGCAAACTTTACTGAAATTATTAAAGCTCTAGAAACCATAGTTTGTTCTATGAAACTGTTCAAAAAGCAAACAATCCCTCACAAGCATCACGTCATCAATAGTTCGTAACATCAGCAGGAACAACAGCATTTCCCTATCAGCATCCAATATTATCAATGGCAGCATCAGCATCAACTTCACTAAAATGATCAGCCAGGAACAACAATAACCTCAGGCCCTTTGCATCAGCTTTACCTTCGCAACATCTTTCGGTGGTAACAGATTTGTTGACATCTAAAGCTCTTTTCGAAGTCAGTTGCAGTGTTCCTTACTGATTCGGTTTTCCGGATGTTAACTAACCACCTTTAAAAATTATATAAAATATATATATATATATATATATTAATAAATATTATATTATATATCAGGAACAAAACAACTGTCATCAACTTCATTGTCGGTATCAATGGGGATTTCAAAATCTTCGTTTTCAACGTATCCCAATGCTGTTGACGTTGAAGGAAGATCTTCAGAAACACGAATTTTCCTAATATACCTGCAATAATGAATATTTTTATAAAAAGTTCTGAATAGTAACGAAAACAGTAGAGCCGTTGAACTCGCTAAAAATGGAACCGTCATACCTATCTCTGCTGAGTGGAAATGATAGGTATGCCTAACGTGACCATTTATTTTTTTTTTATCCATAACGGGACATCCATGTTCGTCGACAGGGGAGGAAGGGTGTTTCCTCCGAGCCTGGATTTTTGGCGAAGACTTAAATGTACAACAAGAAACAAGAAAATGTTCTGCGATATTTGAAAAAATCGATAAGGTGTGGCGCCAAAGAAACTAAAAGAATGTTCCACTAGCAGAATTGTCGATAACTAAAGTAATTATCTGGTTGTTTTTAAACACCAAAAGTTCTCCGAATGGAGACGCAAGCCCAGAAATCGACATAATTTCTGAAGAAGAAACCAGCAATTTCCTCACTCTCATCGATTCCGTCCTTGCAAAAATGACGAAAAGATTCAAACAGTACGAAATATGAACAAATTATTGAAATTCACCTATTTGGATGAAGATACTCGGCCTAATCGAGGTAACCATCGGAGAGGAATTTTCTCCGAATTTCGCTTTGAGGTAGTTCTCCGACAGGCTAAATGGCTCCGATTCGGAGGAAATCGGAGGAAATTCTGTTCCGACAGTTACCTCGATCGAAATCATCATTTATATGATTTTGAAGAGAAACTTCCTCCATTTAGATTTTTCAACGCTGTGATGTGCACTCAAAAAAACCTGCAAAATGTTTTTTTTTCTAATTTTTGCGTTAAATTGGCGTTTTTTTGTACTCTTCCTGGCAGTGTCGATACTGAAGAAGTGTTTTGTCGTAATAAAAAACTTCCGAAGATCTTATTCTACGCAAGAGAGTCTAATTGGTCTGGCGACTTTATGTTTAGAGTCGGACTTGGCAAGGCAGTTATCGATTCATTGTGATTGTGAGTGATGTTTTTATTCCATTTTAAATCTATGCGTGTGTGAAATTATGAAAAACGAGACAGTTTGGCGTCCCGGGATCTATTACCGGGACACCGGGACGGGTAACCGAAAAAAGGGACGGTCCCGTTAAAAACGGGACGTATGGTCAAGTTAGGTATACCAAAAGCTACTTATAAACTTATGCTAAAAGAAACTGTCTTAGGGATAGCAAACTCATATGGCCGTCACTTGAAGGACTTGTTATCTCAAAGCAGATTTCATATCAGATATACCTACAAGTGTATTCACGCGACACGCTTTCTAAAAAGCTCAAAATGGTTCGACTAGTAAGAAGTAATTCCCTAGGTTCATGTGGAATTACAATGGGTCTTTTCTTCTGGCCTTAGTGTGTGGATCCTGTATCCATTTTAACCTAACCTAACCGAAATTAACGCTCCCTGTTATATTATTTCAAATTAATTTTGTTCAATTTTACGACATTCTTACCTTCTGCCAATTTTTTTAGATGGATTTTTATATTTTTTTTGGCCATAATTATGTGGTTTATTTTGTTTTGGGGGCATTATTGTACTTATATTTATAGGTTTTGAAAAAAGTTAAACTTCACTAGGGTTTTCGCAAAACAAAACACGATAGTAAACAATTGATGGCGCTAGTTTGATATTTGTAAATATTTTTTTTTTAACGAGACCACTAAGCTTATTATTGCTTCAATTTAAAACTGTAGATGGTATAGGTAGGTAGGTACCTAGTTAAAAGTTGAATAGGGTTTTTTATTCACTTCACTTCTTCACAAAAATTATCTTCACAAACAATTTCCGATTTTCAAAATTGAACCACGTTGATAGAATTTCAAATTGAAATAAGGATACAGAATCTCATATTGCCACCAAAAAAGAAAGAGTTATATCTACATTTTTCCCCTGTGCATACAGCATGTCACAATGAAATGAGCTACATATGTAAAACAAAAGAAATTATAATAAATATTCATTCTAAAAAATCGCAAATCTCCCTCGCAACCACCAAAACAAAAATATATGGTAAAAGATTATCGCGCATGTGCGATATTCTTTGTACCTACATAAACAAATTTCCCACTCTCATTCATTTTCTTATTTTGTCTTGTCCAACAACCAAAACAAATTGAAACCAGTGTAAATGATTGCGAATTTACTTACCGCATCCTTTTTATGCGCTATCTCTATTATCCCCGCTCTAACCCTTCTTCTTTATGTCATGTGTCATGTGCACCCACCGAAAATAAAAAGAGATCTATTTTTTCATCTTGCACCATTATCTATCAAAGAAAAAAAAAACCAATAACAAAAACAAAACCAACAGCGCATGATGCCTTTTGCGTACACCTACCTATCCTTCAACAGCGGATCCCAAAAAACTGTATGTACCTAAATGCACATGCAAAAAATCAGTATTGAAGAACAAAAAGTACATTTTCTGTTGAGGAGAAAAAACAACATCTTTTGTAAGAAAGGGAAGAGAAAGCAAAACAAATTGCAGCACCACCTAGTGACATTCCCTTGAACCCAGCTTCTTTGTGTGTGTGATCGACCATTATTTTTTGACAAAAAACGCAAAATAGACGATTTTTCAAAAATTCAAATTAAAAAGACCATTAGCAAACAAATTATTTTGTTATTTGAATTGAATAAAAAATATAACAGAAAAAAATAAAAAAAATATTTGCTAGTTTTATTGCCCATATTTCACTTACAATGACCTTGCAAATATTGACATTTTGAAGTTTATTTTTAAATATGTTACAGATAAAAAATTAAAAAAAAAACACCGACGTTTAGTAATACATATATTAATCTTTCATAAAAAAAATATTTCAAAAAATTCAAAAATATATTAATCAATTTCCCGGGCAAACGCGCAAAATGCTAGACAAAAAACAGGTATTTTTTATGTTTGTGTTAACAAAAACATTTGACAAACATAGAAAAAAAAATTAAAAAAATTACTCCGTTGAAATTACATATTTAAAGCTTTGAAAAAAGTTAATTTGACTTCACTACCTTATATATTTTAGAAGTTATGCTAAAAAATGCATTCATACTTTTTACGTAATTTGCTGTATTTTTCATTGTTTTTCGAATTTTGTGTGGAAAAAATTATAACGATAATCGAAAAAAAACACCGACGTTAAGTAACATGATATATTGTCATTATAAAAAAAATATAAAATAAATAAAAATGTAATATTTAACCCATTTCCCATTAGTTAGCGCAAGCGTCTTTCAAAATTTTATAGTTTTTCCGTTTGCTTGTCGGTTTTGAGGTACATCGAATTTTTATTTATTTTTTTTAATTCCACAAACATTTGACCCTATTTAATATCAATCGAAAACCGTTTGTTTTATTAAAATATTCGAAAAATTGCGAACGCTACACAGTTTCGCGCAAAAGTCCAACCAATTTTTACATGGGAAACCCCCCCTTAAGGTTGCATATTGAACAGAACTGATCAAAGCTCCCGTTATAAGGGCATCCGTTTAGGCTGAGTAGTTCACATCTCGCTTTAAAAATGAAAGAAATCTCTCGGTATGTTAAGGTATCGTTAAAGTAGTTTCTCTTCTCAAGATTGTAGTTAAGCTGAGAGTATAACAATCTACTGTCGGATTCACGGCCATTTAGAACAAATGTTTCTCGAGTCAAGTCCTCATTCTTTCTAATTATACGGTACAGCTGTTCCTTTAAGTTGTTGGGGTTATAAAAGTCAATATGAAGTGTTTCACCACAAGCAGTACCTAAGTTTTCCCACTTAGCAGTCAACCAGTCTTTATTCCTCAACTCGTATAAGAGCATTTTTTTTGTCATCCTTGAGTCGTCATGACGTCATGGTCATGGGCTAAAGTCTTAATAATAAAATCAGCCTGCGCTTTAAGGGTACTTGTTAGGAGTTTTGGTAATCCTGTTTCCAAGTAGATTGCATAGTTTGGTGTGTTTCGAGGTAAGTTGAAGAGTTTTTTAAAGAAATTTCTCTGGAATTGTTCAATTTGTTCATATATCATATTCATCTGCACCCCAGACTTGACATGCGTAACAGAGCGTTGACTTTACTACCGCTTCGTATATCTTATACTTGGCGGAAAGAATTATTCTACTATTAGTAAACACTTTTCTCCATGTAGAATTCAACAAGCTTTGTGAAGTGTTAGCCTTTTCCCTTAGATGGTTGTTGAAGTTCAAATTGTGGGTAAGTTTTACGCCTAGATATTTAATTTCATTGGTTACTTCTAGTAGATTTCCATTGTAGGACCACCTTTTCACGTTTTGACTTCGGGAGGAGCGCGAAAACACCATGACCTTAGATTTTTCCGTATTAATCGTTAGTCCCCATCTGTTGCAGTAAGATGCTAATCGGTTAATCATTAATTGTAGGTTTTCTGATGATTCAGACAAAATAACAAGATCGTCGGCGTATAGTAAAACATTTAAAACCGAATTAGATATCCTTATGCCTACAGGTAGATCTTCAACAATGTCATTGATAAAAAGGGAGAACAGTAACGCGCTGAGAAGACATCCTTGCTTTACTCCAGTGGTTGTTTCAAACCAATCTGAGAATATTGCACCATCCCATACCGCTGCTTTTGTTCCATTGTACATTTCCTTAATCACAGAAAGAAATTTTGATGAAATACCCAACTGCGAGAGCTTATATAACAGTGCATTACGCACCAAATTATCTGTAAGACATGGTTGGTAGACTGAATGCCCGTTGAATGGCACCTCAGCATTGTTTGTCCGATCCTGAAGAAGGGAGATCCTCTAAACTGTGCCAACTACAGAGGAATCAGTCTACTTAACATCGCCTACCAGATTCTCTATGCTGTAATATGTGAAAGTCCGAAGCCTTTCGTCAATAATCTGATTGGTCCTTATCAATGTGGCTTCAGACCAGGAAAGTCAATAATTCACGACCAAATTTTCACTTTACGGCAGATCCTGGAAAAAACCTATGAACTCCAAATTGATACCCACCACCTTTTCATCGATTTTAAGGCCGCGTTTGACAGCATGTACATAGACGAACTGTATTAAACTATGTCTAGTTTTTGCAACCCTGCCAAGCTCGTTCGCTTGTGCAAAATAACGATGGAGAACTCACGCTGCGCCATCAAGATTTTTCAACGAGCCTACGGAATCTTTCGATGTCAAAAAACGATTCAGACAAGGCGATGCACTGTGGTGCGATTTCCTTAACATCGTTCTTGAAAAGATAGTGCAGAACTCCACCGTCAACACCAGAGGCACTATCTTCCAAAAATCCGTTCAACTTCTCGCGTACGCCGACGATACCGATATAATGGGAAAAACACAGCGTGATGTCAATGGCGCCTTTGTGAGAATAGAGACAGAAGCGGCAAAAATGGGCTTAACGGTAAACGAGGGAAAAACGAAGTCTATACTGTGTTCGAGAAAGGACACGCAACACCAACGTCTAGGACAGAACGTCACAATAGACGCATACAACCTCTAGGTAGTAGAGGAGTTTTTCTACCTAGGCTCCGCTATTAACACGGGCAATATAACACCAGCGCAAGGTTGTTTTAAAATTGTATCACTGGCGACTCTCCCTAAATCGAAATAAAATGGCACGGTAGTGCCCAGCCAAGTTCTAGCACTACTCCTTTTTTTACAGGATCGAACTCAAGCACGTTTTTAACCCCCCATAACTTTTGTTAGAAGCTTCAAATTTGAATTACGTATTAACTTCATGGGCACAAAAGCCCTGTGAAAAACATAATTTTGTAGAACCACTACTTCCTGAGATATTGAACAGTAAAAATTTCAAAAACCGTAATTGACTGACTGACTGACTGATCATCAAAATTATGAAGCACTTCTAACAATAGCAGAATCTTGAAATTTGGTACAATGGTAGGTTTTTGGTTGTATACAAAGGAAAAAATCGAAAATTTCAATTTGCTCATTCAGGGGGCGTGGAATCTGCCCACTTTCTAAAACTGGTCGTAGGATCTTGAAATTTGGAATTCTTTTAAGGTTTTGGTTGAATAACATGAAAAAAAATGAGAAAAAAAATTATTTCCGTTTAGGGGCGTGGCTGCCGCCCACTTTCTTAAATGGTCATAGGATGTTGAAATTTAGAATTCTGGTTTGTTTAACTTCATAAAACTCCATGAGTAACTTTCTTTAGTGGTTTCGCAATGGACCCTTGGGTCACTTGGCAAGTTTTCGTTTGAAGCGTGATTACTGATTAGTAACATTTTAAAACTTGAACAATGAGCTTGTAAATTTACATCCAAATTATTTTCTATTTTCTTTCAATATTGTTGTATTATCTTCTACGATTTAAAATATTCAATATAACACTTTTATTAGATGTAAGAACTTGGCATTCTTTTAGATCTCATTACTTTTGATGGCTGACTTTTTACACAGTGTTGTTCGCACATAAGAGAACTTGCCTCTTTTTTTACATTTTATGTTTTTGTTCTGATTCAGTTTTCCATACTAAAAGCATTCCCTAAGTCAAACTTTCCCTGATTCGAATATATTTTCACTTTTTTTTTACTTCTCATCGTTTTTTTGTTTCTCCTTTTGTCGATTTTTTTTCTTGTTTCCTTATGTCATTTGCCTGGCCAACCTACCGTTTACGCAGCGCACGCAATGGAAGCCTTCGAAAATGTGTAATTTTCTCTTTTTTAGCAATATTTTTCATCACTGATGCTTTGCTCTCATTGTTCGCAGCGTAATTTTATTTCAACTTTCACGACGCCATCTTTTGAATTATTTTAAACTATTCACATTGCTCTTCTGGCAATGCTACACAAACACTTTAATTTTTTATTTTTGTTACGTTGAAGGTCTGATGCTTTTAAAATATCGAAATAAAGCTGATTTTGTCCGCAATCGTCAAGAAGTGCAAACGTGTTCTTTTTCCTCAATAAACTCAACTCACAACAAGTAACAGCTTTCTACGACTATTCAACACAAAAAGAATTGTTCAATTTGATTAAGTTGTTCCTGAGATCAACACGTTCAAACAAACAAATTAAAAATGAATAATTGTTTGCCGATTTTTCCACATTTTCCACTTATTCTGGACTCGCAGTTTAATGTTAAGTAGCCTAAAGCCTTCCTCGACGGACTATCCAACACAAAAGCGCGTTCAAACAAATAAACAAACTCTTCACCTTTATATTTTAGTACCTATAGATTCATATTACAAAATTAGGCTTAAACCTAGGTATAAGAAAATAGAGTATGTATGACAATTGCATGATGAGGCACCGCAATATAATTATTCTTTTTCCTATATGCTTTGATAGGTGGGGAAAACGTTGCCACGTTGTAATGACTTCTGATAACTACAAGTATGTTTTCCTCTTTTCTCTGCACATGGGTAACCGGAAGCAGGACATCTCAGATATTTCCAATAGTGACTATAACGCAGCAAGCACTCGACGTATGCGTACGCTTTGGAGCACCCGATGCCCCAATCACTGCCGCACGTATCGTAATATATCTTAGTGTTCTCGCAACCTAAAAGCGGTCCGAAGTACTCATAAAAATTGTCCTTGTGCAGCTGATAACCTTTCAAAACCCCGATGATGATTGGAATCCACCAGAAAGTTTTGAAAATGAAGCATCAGAAAGTTTTGAAAATGAAGAAGACAAATCACCGAATAACGAAAATAATACAGCCCCAAACAGTGAACAGCAACTTACTGAAGACAACCAAATCATTTGGTGGAACATAATTCTCAGTTTTCATTGAGATAAAATGGTTACCTTACAAATTGTTGTTGCAAATCTGTCAGCCACGTCAAAATAGCTGAGAGAGTAAACGAATCCTAAATTTTTTCGTCTCAGAAATCTCTGACAGAAAAGTGAGCGCTCAGCTGAGATTTTATATTCCATAAAAAAATCTCAGAGGGCTCAGAGATCTCTGTTTGTGGAAATGGCCTAATGAAACATACGCTCCAGTTGCTCGGTTAACGACTTTGAGAATGCTTCTATCTGTAATCGTCCAAGATGATCTTATGGTTTGTCATATGGATGTTAAAAATGCATTTTTGCATGGAGCAATCGAAGAGGAAATATATATGAAAGAACCAGAAGGTTTTGAAAGTAAAACGGATTTAGTTTGTAAACTTAAAAAATCACTATACGGACTCAAGCAAGCGCCTAGAGTTTGGAACAAAACCATTGACAATTTCCTAGTAAAAATTAACTTCAAACGATCAGAACTTGATAAATGTCCCTATATGATAGAACTAAATGAAATTCGCATTTTTTTGATTCTTTATGTTGATGACATGTTAATTGCAGGAAACAATGAAAACATGATTAATGGAATAAAAAACGGACTAAAGGAAAAGTTTGCCATGAAAGATTTAGGAGAACCACAAATGTTTTTGGGTATACATATGCAAAGAATTGATAAAGGTTTGCATTTAAATCAAAAAGTCTATTTTACAAAAATACTCGAACGTTTTGGAATGCAAAATTCAAATCCAACTGACATACCAATAGAAACAACACCTTTCTCAATCAAGTTTTAACAAGCCAGGAAGGTCTGCAATGCCCATATTCGACGGACTAAGTTTTTGCATGACCAAAAATTAAGGCAAAAAATTCTGCAATGGCCCAAAGGCAGTAAAAATTTTTGGTCATTTGTAAAAAATATGAAGAATTCTTCTTCTTCCTCGGTCCCTACGCTCGTTGACAATGACACTCCAGTTGTTAGCTCTCTCGCGAAAGCTAACCTTTTTGCAAGGCAGTTCGCCTCCAACTCTTCGCTGCCAGAGAGTGTCATGACTCCTCCAGTTATTGAGCGCGTCAATGATTCCATGGGACAAATCTTCTTCCGCACTCGTGCTGTGGTGAAAGTCCTAAAAGATCTCAACATACATAAATCCGCTGGTCCGGATGGTATCCCCGCTATTATTCTGAAGAGGTGTTCTTCCATGCTGGCAAAACCCTTGCGTAAGCTTTTCCATCTATCCTATTCTTCTGGGCTCGTTCCGAGCAGATGGAAAACAGCATTTGTCCAGCCAATTCCAAAAAAAGGCAAATCTTCTTCTCCCTCCAATTATCGTCCGATTGCACTTACGTCCCTTCTTTCTAAGGTCATGGAAACGCTGATAAATTATCAGCTCAAGAAATATCTCGAAGACCGAAAGCTTCTTAATGACCGGCAGTACGGCTTTCGCAGCAACAGGTCCACTGGTGATCTGATGGTTTATCTCACCGAACAGTGGAACAAATCTCTACATCGTTTTGGAGAAAGTAAGATTGTTGCACTTGATTTTTCAAAGGCATTTGATAAAGTCTGGCATCTTGCTCTCTTATCGAAAATGCGTGCTTTCGGTATCGACGAATCCCTTCTTCGTTGGATTAGAAACTTTCTTTCGAATCGTTCAATACAAGTTGTATTGGACGGTTTCAAGTCTGAAACCCACAACATAAATGCTGGTGTGCCCCAGGGCTCCGTTTTGTCTCCGACCCTCTTCCTCATTTTCATCTATGATCTCTTGTCTGTAACTTCTAATCCAATAAACTGTTTCGCTGACGATAGTACCCTTAGCTTTTCATATTCGTTTCCAGGCTCATATCCTTCCCCTTCGGATGTGGAACTGCAACAGCAAAATATGATAAGCTCATTAAACTCTGACTTAAACAGCATTGTACAATGGGGAATAAGAAACCGCGTAGAGTTTAATGCTTCGAAAACTCAATGCTGTCTTGTATCGTCGAAGCGAGATATACCCCCCTTGCCACTATCCATGAGTGGCACTTGCATCAATGAGACCGAACATCTCGAGATTCTCGGTATGTGCATCACTGACCACCTCTTGTGGAACGAGCACATATGCGATGTCGCCAAAAATGCCGCAAGATGTTTAGGGTTCTTAAGGCGATGCAAGAAATTTTGTTCCCCTTCTGATCTGGCTACTATCTACAAAACCTACATACGTCCTAAGCTTGAGTACAATTCTCACGTCTGGGCTGGTGCTCCAGTGACGTACTTAAGTCTTCTGGACAGTATCCAAAAAAGAGCATTCAAAATGATTGGTGACAATACCATCGTTGAGTCATTTACATCTCTTGAACATCGGCGTAATGTCTCATGTCTCACCCTGTTTTACCGATACTTCAACGATATATGCTCTAGTGAAATAGCCAGTTGCATTCCTCCCCTTAAGACATTCAACCGTAATACCCGCGCCTCCAGGAATGCCCATCAGTTCACCCTTGAGCCCAACTTCGGACGTACTGTTAAGTACAGAGAATCATTCTTTAGCCGTACTACGCGAATGTGGAACTCTCTTCCACACTCTGTCTTCCCCAGTCATTGTAATGTTCAAGAATTCAAAACCAATGTTCACCGACATCTCCTTTTACATCCTCTATCCTTTCCCTAATGCTCGCACGGTGCTCTTGGCATATAAAGGGTAATGAAAAAAGCCCTTGAGTGCGCGATTATTATAAAAAAAAAAAAAAAATGACGAAAATATTATACCAGACATCAAACCTTATAGTGAACTTGTTGGCTGTCTAATGTATGGAATGCCTGCTACAAGACCGAATTTAAGTTTAGCTGTTAACTTTTTTAGTAGATATCAACATAGGCAAACCGAAGTTCTGTGGAATGGTTTAAAGAAGATATTGCGCTACATTAAAGGCACGATTAATTTTGGACTACTGTACACAAAAGGAGGAGAGCAAGAGATCTTAAATTGCTATGTTGATGCTGATTTTGGTAGTGAAAACGATCGTAAGTCTACTTCTGGATTTTTATTTAAACTTTTCGGAAACGTTGTATCTTGGACAACTAAAAGACAAACTACAGTTTCACTTTCTTCAACTGAGGCCGAATATGTAGCGTTAGCATCAGCAACAGCGGAATTACTTTGGATGCAAAATCGTTTAAAAGAAATCAAAAGCAGTTTTAATTTGCCTCCAACGGTTTATGAAGACAATCAGTCGGTAATACATTTACTTTCAAAATGGGAACATAAGCGACTCAAGCACATTGATGTCAAGTACAATTTTGTCCGGGATGTATATGAAAAACGACTATTCAACATAAAATATAAACACGAAGAGTCAAATAGCTGACATTCTAACAAAACCTTTGGCAAAGCCACAATTTACAAAGCTTCGAGATGAAATGAGATGTATTAGTGTTAAATTTTAGTTCATTCTTAAAAGTTATTAAGTTGAGGAGGAGTATTGAAATATCAACTTAATTTACTGTTCATAATAATTTCACTTGTTAACTTAAATTTGTTTGAATCATTTAATTCCTTATTTTTATGTCTACTTTTTCTCAATCATTTCATTTATTATAAATAAATTGTTCAACCAGTTCGGTAACCAATTTATCCAAAAAGTGCAGTGCATTCAAAGAACAGAAGAAATACATTTTTGTAAAGATTAACGTACAAGTTATAGGTTTGTATGTCAGTTCCATACATTTCTGTTCATTTCATTGCTTATTTCTTCTCATTTCATTCTTCTTAGAATGGAATCAATCACTGAACCTAAAACAATCTGCTTGTCCGATAACATTTCTAGAGTTATCTTCGAAAAAATCTCGATCTTCTACCGAGAAAATGAATTCTTTGACACCGTCATCATGGCTGGGAACAAAGGCGATAAGGACCACGTAAGTATTTCAGCGCACCGAATGGTCCTTAGTGCATTGAGTCAATATTTCCGTGAAGCATACAAAGATGCTCAGACGGTCTTGGTGAAAAACGTTTTGGAATTTCCAGAAATCGATCCTCAAATACTGAAATCGATAGTCGATTTTATGTATTCAGGAACAATTGAATTGGATGTCGATACCGTCGAAGGAATCTTGTCCGCTGCGATTTTCCTTAAGATCAACATACTAATTGATTGTTGCTGTGAGTTCATTGAAAGCAACATTAATCCTAGCAACTGTATACTCTTTTTTCGAGTATCGCGTCCATGGACAGAGGAGCGTAGCTTGTGCGGCTTAAAAGAAAAGTGTATAGAGTTCATTTCTTTGAACTTTGATGAATTTTCGAAGCAAGACGAGTTTCTAATGCTGACCGAAAGGGAAATCAAAGACTTGCTTTCTTACGAGAGTCGGCACAGTGATGTTGAAGAAACAGTGTTCATGTCTATTCTCGCATGGATTAATCATGATAAACAGAATCGGGAACATTTGATTGTGGAACTTTTAAAAATGATTCACTATCAATTTCTGTCCATAAAGTTCATAACGGATAACATGTCAGTTTGCAAAAATGTCGAAAGCTTCAAACTTTTTTCGGGTTGGTTGAAATATCATGTGTCGCCAGAAACTCGAACAGCCGATCAAAAACATCTTGAGGTCTCAACGAAAAACCAACTGCAATGTCCAAAACTCGATCCTCAAACACTAAAATTGGTAAATGATTTCTTGAACTCTGGTGCAATTGAGTTGAACATCGAGAACGTTGAAGGAATATTACGTGCTGCAGTTTGTCGAAAACTTAAACACTTGATTGGTGTTTGCTGTGAATACGTTCAAAAAAACATTACTACGAGCAACTACATGTCCTGGTTTCGACTGTCGACAGAGCTTAGTCTACCACAAATTAAAGAAAAGTCCATGGATGTCATTTACATGAACTTCGAGCAAATGTCCAAGGATGAAGAATTTTTAATGTTGACTGAGAAGGAAATTAAGAGCTTGCTGTCTTACGAAAATCCGTATACTGACTTTGAGGAGGAAGTTTTCAAGGCTGTTGTTGCGTGGGTCAATTACGATAAACCAAGTCGAGAACATTTGACTGGGGATCTGTTGAAAATGATGCGTTTTCAATACCTCTCTACCGGATTCAAAGCCGATAACAATTCAATCATCACCGATTGGCGCACATATACATCACTGGAAACAACCGATCAAGAAGATATGTTTTTTAAGTCAAGGTTTGGAGGTTTATTGTTTGTGGATATCGAGAATTCAAATACGATAGCAATTCATATGTATGACCACAAAACAGATGCATGGGATAAAAAGATGCAAATACCTTTCGAAGAAAACATAGATGACTTTTCGACTCTTGTGATCAATAATAAATTATTTGTAGTTGGAGGTTTTGACGAGGTCGATGACGCAAGGGATGAAATTGAGTGTTTTGACGAGGTCGATCACGTAAGGGATGAAATTGAGTGTTTTGACTTGTACACTCTCAAATGGATTTCCAGATCTCATATGCATTATAATCGACGGGATTGTCAACTGTCTGAATTAGATGGACAATTGTGTATTTACGGTGGCTATGGCTCTTATTCAGAATTTATAAATGAAATTGAATTGTACAATCCAACAACTGGTGAAATTATTGAATTATGTCCATCATTTAGTCCATATAGCAAAATGTCTACTTGTAAAGGAGTATTATATCTTATTGATCTAATGGAAGGAGTCTTGCAATTCTATGATTCCCGCACTCAAAATTGGACTCAGATACGAATTCCAGGACAATCAGTAGGCCATTTTAACTATGTGGACTTTGTCGCCGATGAAAAATATCTTTATTTCCCTGATGGATATTCGGACAAAGGTGTGAAACGCTACGATTTAAATAAAAAATCATGGAGCGGTGATTGTAAAGTGGACTTTTCTCAATGCACAAAAGCGATGATCTTAAACAATAAAATTGTAATTTCTAGAAATAATTATGGTAGTAATACGATTACATTTGAAGAGTTCGATCCAAATACCAACACACGGAGAAAATTGAAGAATCTTTTAGGAGTAAAATCTAGCAAGTTCTCGTCTTGCAGTATAGGTTCTTACACTGCTTGATCATGATCACTTACTTAAACGTTAAATTTTTGTTTTAAGAATTATTAAATTTTGTTCCAAACATTTTTGAGCTCGTTTGCAAGATCTGTACAGAGTGTTTTCAATAAATTGGTTTCTTTTCATTGCCAAATTGATTTTGAACTTATTTCAATTGTTAAGCCCATGAGAGAAACATGTGTGCGTTTGAGAACCAAGTTAAGGAAGCTTGTGAATTTTCCTTCTTTCTAAACGTCATTTAAATGTGCTCTCTAAGTGGGGTTATTGGACGTTGTCGATGAATGTGAATGCAGGGGCCCTACTATGTAACTCGATTCTACAATGAAATTGCTCGAATTCGAAAAAATTGGAACAATGGATCTTTTTAACTACTTTCGAAGCAACGAGAATCGAATAGTTCAAGTAGTGCCAACTATATTCTTATGAACTTTCGAACAATCGAGGAACTACGTAACTCGAAAGTAGAATTCAAAACAAGGCAAAATCGAAAATAATCACTACCAGCCCTATTCTGCTATTCATCGGGGGGAATTTTTCTTCAATTTTCACTTCACACTATTCTACTATCCATTCGAATCGAATCTGGATTCACCTCGTGAACGTCGGTAATACTTCGCGGTATTCTGTTATTCATGTGAACCCGTTCATTCTATACTCAAATCCACATATTAAATAGGCGTGTTTTTTTTTGGCACAGCTATCCGTATCTGCAGTGGGAGCTTCCATGTATTACAAATACAACATGCAGCTGCGGATAAAACTTAAACTTAAATCTGGCT
This sequence comes from Sphaerophoria taeniata, assembly GCA_943590905.1. NCBI lineage: Eukaryota > Metazoa > Arthropoda > Insecta > Diptera > Syrphidae > Sphaerophoria > Sphaerophoria taeniata. The sequence continues at coordinate 7,098,015 of OX016540.1, forward strand.
GCGGATAAAAAATTGAAACTTTTTCGAGTACCTATCGATACTCGATTGGAGAAAAATTGAATTTCTTAGGTTGGTAACTCGGATAACTCAAAGGCTCTCTCGTTCATATGGCCTTCGTTCACGGCACAATTTTTACTGTTTCCTGTGAGTTGGTACTTTTTTATTATTTTATGAAAATGGTGAATGGGCTTTTATCAACTATTTTTGCAATTTCCCTTATGCTTTTGTTTTCTCGGTGATGCTTGATTATTAAATCCTTCAAATCTTGCGAAAGTTGGTTACCTCTAGGAGCCATATCAACTTTTTTCCTATTTAAGTTGTAATTTTGCATAAAAAAGCAATCAAAACAAATTAAGGAAATGCAAAATTTGAAAAAAAACTCACCTTTTTTCAAAATTGTGCGTATTTGTCCAAGTTTTACAATAGAATGTTCTAATTGTGTACTTACTTTTGTCATAAAAATTTGTGTAATTTTGTAAGCTAAATCTAAAGCAACGAGTTAAGCTTACATAAAGGTCCTTTTTTGCATGTAACCAAACTGAATACATGATGGACAACAGATCAAACATGCTTCAAGACCAACATGATTGCAATCATAGAGCTATTGCAACAGGAAATATTTTAATGCATATTGTGTACTTATTTTTGTGATTGACTGTAGCTTAAATTACATAATCTTACCTTACCCTACATTACAGAAAAAAAATATTAAACACCATTGAGTAACTATGTGTGACTCGTTCCTTGATTTGTGCGTTCCAATTTTAATTCAAAATAAACTTAAATAAAAGAACGCACTAAAAGAGCATTGCACTCTGCGAGCCTTTGAGTTATCCGATTATCCGAGTTACCAACCTAAGAAATTCAATTTTTCTCCAATCGAGTATCGATAGGTACTCGAAAAATTTCAATTTTTTATCCGCAGCCAGATTTAAGTTTAAGTTTTATCCTCAGCTGCGTGTTGTATTTATAATAGATGGAAGCTCCCACTGCCAAAAAAACATGCCAAATGTTAAGGATAGCGTAAACCTCCTGGGTTTACCATTGAAAAATGTGAATGTGTGAAAAATTTGTTAGTGATTTTTATATGAACAGCTGTTAACTTGTAGTGTCAAATTGGTTTGGGTAATGTAGTTCACCCGATGTATAGCAGAATGCAAATGCGAGGGAATCGAATCTACGATTCACGTGGATAGCAGAATAGCGCTGATTACAAATTATAGGCCCATTTGTAAAATCTCTGCCATTCCCAAGGTCTTTGAAATAATCATAACTGCTGAATTATTTTTTGTTGTTCGTGAGTACATATCTCAACATGGTTTTTTCCCAGGCAGATCAACTGCAACTAATCTATCACTGTTTTTTGATGATATAATCTCGAACTTTGAAAATAATCTGCAAACTGATATTATCTTTACCGATTTTGCCAAAGCATTCGATAGAGTTAATCATAAAATTCTTTTGCATAAGTTTTCCTACCTGGGTTTTCACTCTAATCTTCTCAACTGGATTAAATCTTATTTACCTGAAAGAGTTCAAATCGTTAAGTTAGACAATTATCTTTCGGACACCATTTATGTTCCTTTAGGCGTACCCCAAAGAAGCCATATTATTCCTTTATTATTTTTTTCGTTTATCAATGATATCTCGGATATTTTTGTTCATTCGAAATGCCTTCTTTACGCCGACGACGCCATCTTTCGAATTGTTTTAAGCTATTCACCTTCTGGCAATGCTACACAAACACTTTTATTTTTCATTTTTGTTACGTTGAAGGTCTGATGCTTTTAAAATAACGAAATAAAGCTGATTTCGTCCGCAATCGTCAAGAAGTGCAAACGTGTTCTTTTTCCTCAATAAACTCAACTCACAACAAGTAACAGCTTTCTACGACTATTCAACACAAAAAGAATTGTTCAATTTGATTTAGTGTTTCCGGAGATCAACGCGTTCAAACAAACAAACAAAAAATGAATAATTGTTTGCCGATTTTTCCACATTTTCCACTTATTCTGGACTCCTATTGGTCGCAGTTTAATGTTAAGTAGCCTTCCTCGATTAATGGACTATCCAACACAAAAGCGCGTTCAAACAAATAAACAACCTCTTCACATTTATTATATTAGTATAGATTCATACTACAAAATTAGGCTTAAACCTAGGTATAAGAAAATAAAGTATGTATGACAATTGCATGATGTGGTACCGCAATATAATTATTCTTTTTCATATATGCTTTGATAGGTGGGGAAAACGTTGCCACGTTGTAATGACTTCTGATAACTACAAGCATGTTTTCCTCTTTTCTCTGCACATGGGTAACCGGAAGCAGGACATCTCCAATATTTCCAATTGTGACTTTAACGCACCAAGTACTCGAAGATTATGTACACTTTGGAGCACCCGCTACCCCAATCACTGCCGCACATATCGTAATATATCGAAGAGTTCTCGCAACCTAAAAGCGGTCCGAAGTACTCATAAAAATTGTCCTTGTGCAGCTGATCACCTTTCAAAACCCCGATTTTATTGAATACGCATTTTATAAAGCACATCTGGCGCTCATTCATATGTCTTTGGAAAATCTTGTACGCTCTCATTGATCTTATTTCTTCAATCGTAAGTTTATTTGATGAAAAACATTCTTGAACGTTCGATGGAGAAAGGGCAAAATTAACGGTTGCAAAGGCCTAAATGAAAAATGTTTTCTTCAGTAAACGAATTTGTTCTTAATTTTTTTTTTGTTACATTTTACCTTAATGGAAAGGCAGACCAGAGCAATAATTGATACTGTGATAGACAGGCGCGGATATAGATTTTTTTTCCGGAGGGTGTCATAGGATAGAAAAAAATCAGAAATAACAAGAATAACCAAATAAGCAATTTTCTGCAATTAATAAAGAACAAAGGCAGAACAACCTTATGCAGAAACTCGTCCAATTTGTTTTACTTGAAAATTCATTACATTAACATACAGGTAAATTTATTGTGTATACATATACAATTATAAACTGTTTATATAAAAAATGTACTCTCAAAACTAAGTAATATGTTAGCCAATAAATGAATTTTGAAACGTTTTCTTATGTGTTTTCAAGTGACTTGTTGCGTTTTATGGCAGCGTGGCTAGCTTCACTTTTACTCTTTACATTTCACACATTTCAGCTCGTCACTTCGCTTCAAGTGGAATAGAGTTACCACAGAAGATTTCATCACATTCGGCCTGAAGATATAGAAGGAAACAAGAGGCGTTCAACTGGAGAAGCAGTGGCACATATTGTCATAGATTTGTGTAACAAATTTGATTTTAACTTCCGATATTTGGTTGAGATTGCTACAAAAAGTTGCTCGGTTATGGCGTCTGATATGAAAGGGGCATGTTACGACTACGAGTTGATGAAAGTGGCAATTCACACTCGACGTTGCCCTTGCAATAAGCATGTTTTGTTTTGCTGAAATCGTCCAATGTCATTAGCTGCCGAAATGCTACAGGAACAATGAAAACCATTTTAGCTTTTCCAAAGGTTCGGCGTCTTTGAAGAAGAGCTCGGTGGAAAATCTCTTCAAAGACTTTGCGAGACACGATGGGTCGAAAAGAAGCGATGCTGATTCTGTTTTTCAATAGCAGCTATTTTCGGAAACAGAAAATCTCGCAACACAGTTGGATGTTGAATGAAAAGTACCACGCGTTTTTTCTCGTCAAAAAACATCGAGATGACCACCAACAGAATCAAACCCCTGAGGATTATTTCAGGAGAGCAATTTACATTCCTCTGTTGGACCACCTTGTGACGGACCCCACCGAAAGGCTTTCTCCAGACGTGATGAAGCTTTTTGGGTTGAGAGTCTTTCTGCCTCGGATTTCCTATACAGTGGAGGACATTGAAGAAGTTCAGCTTGCAGTAGAAACGAACCATAAGCTTCTGAAATCTCCCCATTCGAGCGTTATTGCCGAATTTGAGTTGTGGATAGCTAAATGGAACCGAATTGTTGAAAACGGCGGTGAACTCCCAGATTCGGTTCCTCTCTTCCTTGATGTGTGTGACGAAGTAGTTTATCCGGCTATTTATACACTGCTTACGATTTTGGAGACGCTCCCTGTTATTGGAGCCACTGCAAAAAGGAGATCATCTATGGCAGAAGATAGACTCACCGGGCTTGCATTGCTACACATCCATCGCGATATCGAATTGAACTTCGATGCGATCATTAACAGATTTGCGAAACATGGACCCTGGATTCGATGCCGAGCTCATGGATAGGTCCAGGACTTCCTACTCTAACGTTTTATGACTCCATATGTTTTTTTTTTTTTTTGCAGATTATATTCGAACTCAAGCTTCCTTTACGTGCATCACAGTTTTTGTCATGTGCATGGGATGCGTGTTTACCTTCTACACTTTTATGAACCCCCGTTACATGTTCAAGCGTCTCGCTTGCTGGAGGAATTCACCTTGTCTCCGCTTCGACCTGCTTAGTTGTCATCCAAGTGCTTATGTCATCGGTGGATTATACCAGAAATCATCTTTTCTATGCATATCCTGAAGGAGCTAAGCTAACGTATGACTTTTTGCTACTTTTGAGAAACCTAGAGGGCGCTAATTATATAGTTTTCTTTCAGATATGGCTATGGAGTATGGTTCGCTTGGTTCACGTTCCTCACGAATCTAGTCTGCGGAATATTGTTCATGTGGTATTCGGGCAAGAAAAAGGGTAGCAAAGCACCCACCGACGAACTGGCCATGGCCGACGAAGCAACAATTATGGGAAGGTGAGAAGTCTCGAAAGGAGAACGTCGATTTTCGAGAATTCTTCGACTGCCATGGCATTTTGTAAATAGCTAATTTTTCTTTGCGAGTAAACGACACGACCGGATGGTGTTTTGCTTTTGTCATTTTGTTTTTGTTGAATTTTGTTTTTCTTTAAATTTTAAAATTAATAAAAAAAAATATTTTTGTTCCTTAAAGATTTGTATGAATTGTTTACTTTCTTTAAAAAAAACTAAAAATTTAACTCAGTTTTTCAAACATCAATTCTTGTCAAGCAAATATTATTTTCCAATTTTATTGAAAGAAATATATTTTAAACACTACTTCGACTTTCGATTTTTTATTATGGAAAAGTGCCCCTCAAAATTGTCACGCAAATGTTTTTAAGAATGGTCATCTTTTTTCCAAAAAAAAGAGGATGCCCGAGTAGCACAGACGGGTTTTCATTTGGTATTTATAACTCCAATAAAACAATCAAGTTGTTGTCCATTTATTATAGTAACGCAATTTAGAACAATTGTGTAACCCAAATAGCCGCGTATCCCCTCTCGATTTGCAACAAGTAGGTTATAAATAAGTTTTAAAGAGGTTACATTTTGTTATTTCTCAGTTTCATAAATGTTGTTTCAACTAAATTATGTTACATATAACTTAATACTACATTTGTGCAACTTTAATTGAACTAGAAGATAAGTTCTACTAATGTTGCAAAAATGTTTATGCAAGGATACTTTGTTACACAATAACATAGCTAAAACAAGAACGAAGATTTTATTAACATGAATATAACTTTAACTATTTCGTTCTATCTACTGTTATAATATAATTAGAAAGAATGTTTCAGAAAACATTGTAAAAGTTTCTATTAAGTTATTAATCAATTTCATTTAAAATGTACGGCGGCGCCTTTAATTATGTTATAAAGAAAAGAGAAAAAAGAAAAAAAAAAAAAAAAGGATGGTCTCCACCGGTGTTTTACACCAGCTGTTTCACTTTTACTATTTTTTTGATTCATCATCATTATTCATCATCATCATTCATTTCATCATCTCATCATCATCCTTAGCCCCTTACCAGATTTTCCAAAATCCAGTAAGGCTACTCATCTTCAACCACGATTAAAGGGGCGTGGCCGACCATTTCAGTACGTGAGACAGGACCAATAAAAGACCAGACACTTAAAAGCTTATATACAAATAAGCTTCAAATAAAATTCAGTGAATTCAATGACATTGGGTACTTGGGAATTGGATAAAACAGTTTAGACTCAAACCTCAATCGCCAAGCTTATGAAAATGTTATTTTAAAAACTGTTTGCATACGACCAAGCCAAGATGGACATGAAATATCGAACAAACCGAGCTACTTAGATTTTACAAACCCAAATAAATAAGGCAACGTGAGCAATTTGCTTAAATTTGCATGAAAGAAATTTATTCCAAAGAATAGGCTTAATTTTTCAAACGTGAACATTATTTCAGAGATATGTCACATGTCACATTTTATGACAGAAAACTGACAACAGTTGTCATTGAAACCATTTCAACGTACTTATTTTCATAAATATACCACGAAATTCGCTTGAAATTGTTTTTTTTTTTTTTTAATTAACGGTTAACCGCTTAACAGAGCATCGTAGCCCTCTAACATTCAATAGAAGAACTAAGATTGTATAAGACATTTCTGTAACATTTCTTAAAGCTCGACGACAAGAGAACCTGATTTGTTTTTTTGCTTTAGGCATTTTTCTTTTTTCCTCTGAGCAGATTAGATCATTACGGATGTGTCAAAGCGAAGCTCTGAGCAAAGCATAATCAATGTCCTCCAATTTAATAAAGAAACAAACCTGAGCACTGAAATGTAATTTTTCCTTATGATTATTTTAACAATTTTTTGTTTACCACAATAGATGCGCGACTGTCTTGGGAATCCATTTTTAATTTTATGTTTGTTTTTGTCTGTGAAATCCGAAAAAAAGAGTGAAATTGTCTTCGCTCAGCTTAAAAAAAAAAAAACAGATTTTATTTTGACAGCTCTGTAATCTGATCTGATCTGCTCAGAGGTAAAAAAGAAAAACGCCGAATGATCAGTGCACAGATGAGTTTTGTCCCTGGATCTGGATCAGTGGTTTATTGTTTTTGTTTGACTCCCTTGTGCGTATGCTTGCAGTTTAGTTTATTTTATTTTGAAACATCGAATCGAGAGAATAAAAACAAAATATATCCAAAAAGTGCAGTGCATTCTTAGAACAAAAATATATTTTTGTAAATATTAACGTACAAGTTATAGGAGGTTTGTATGTCAGTTCCATACATTTCTGTTCATTTCACTGCTTATTGCTACTCATTTCATTCTTCTTAGAATGGAATCAATCACTGAACCTAAGACAATCGGCCTGTCCGATAACATTGCTAGAGTTATCTTCGAACAAATCTCGGTCTTCTACCGAGAAAATGAATTCTTTGACACCGTCATCATGGCTGGGAACAAAGGCGATAAGGACCACGTAAGTATTTCAGCGCACCGAATGGTCCTTAGTGCATTGAGTCAATATTTCCGTGAAGCATACCGAGATGCCCAGACGGTCTTAATGAAAAACGTTTTGGAGTTTCCACAAATCAATCCTCAAATACTGAAATCGATAGTCGATTTTATGTATTCAGGAACAATTGAATTGGATGTCGATACCGTCGAAGGAATCTTGTCCGCTGCGATTTTCCTTAAGATCAACATACTAATTGAATGTTGCTGTGAGTTCATTGAAAACAACATAAATCCTAGCAACTGTCTATTGTTTTTTCGAGTGTGGAGTCAATGGACAGAGGAGCTCAGGTTTTGCAATATAAAAGAGAAATCCATGGAGTTAATTTATTCGAAGTTTGATGAATTGTCGAAGGAAGACGCATTTTTAATGCTGACCGAAAGGGAAATCAAAGACTTGCTTTCTTACGAGAGTCGGAACACTGATGTTGAAGAAACAGTGTTCATGTCTATTCTTGCATGGATTAATCATGATAAACAAAATCGGGAACATTTGATTGTGGAACTTTTAAAAATGATTCACTATCAATTTCTGTCCATAAAGTTCATAACGGACAACATGTCAGTTTGCAATAGCGTCGAAAGCTTCAAACTTTTTTCGGGTTGGTTGAAATATCATGTGTCGCCAGAAACTCGAACAGCCGATCAGAAACATCTTGAGGTCTCTACGAAAAACCAACTGCAATGTCCAGAACTCGATCCTCAAACACTAAAATTGGTAAATGATTTCTTGAACTCTGGCTCAATTGAGTTGAACATCGAGACCGTTGAAGGAGTCTTACGTGCTGCAGTTCGTCGAAAACTTAAACACTTGATTGGTGTTTGCTGTGAATACGTTCAAAAAAACATTACTACGAGCAACTACATGTCCTGGTTTCGACTGTCGACAGAGCTTAGTCTATCGCGAATTAAAGAAAAGACCATGCATGTCATTTACATGAACTTCGAGCAAATGTCGAAGGACGAAGAATTTTTAATGTTGACTGACAAGGAAATTAAGAGCTTGCTGTCTTACGAAAATCCATATACTGACTTTGAGGAAGAAGTTTTCAAGGCTATTTTTGCGTGGCTCAATTATGATAAACCAAGTCGAGAACATTTGACTGGGGATCTGTTGCAAATGATTCGTTTTCAATACCTCTCTACCGGATTCAAAGCTGATAACAATTCGCTCATTACCGATTGGCGCGAATCACTAGAAACAACAGATCAAAGAGATATGTGTTTCAAGTCAAGGTTTGGAGGTTTATTGTTTGTGGATATCGAGAATTCAAATACGATAGCAATTCATATCCATGACCACAAAACAGATGCATGGGATAAAAAGATGCAAATACCTTTCGAAGAAAACATAGATGACTTTTCGACTCTTGTGATCAATAATAAATTATTTGTAGTTGGAGGTTTTGACAAGGTCGATGAAGTAAGGTATGAAATTGAGTGTTTTGACGAGGATCACGTAAGGGATGAAATTGAGTGTTTTGACTTGTACACTCTCCAATGGATTTCCAGATCTCATATGCATTATAATCGTCGGGATTGTCAACTGTCTGAATTAGATGGACAATTGTGTATTTACGGTGGCTATGGCTTTCATTCAGAATTTATAAACCAAATTGAATTGTTCAATCCAACAACTGGTGAAATAATTGAATTATGTCCATCATTTAGTCCATATAGCAAAATGTCTACTTGTAAAGGAGTATTATATCTTATTGATCTAATGGAAGGAGTCTTGCAATTCTATGATTCCCGCACTCAAAATTGGACTCAGATACGAGTTCCAGGACAATTAGTAGGCCATTTTACCTATGTGGGCTTTGTCGCCGATGAAAAATATCTTTATTTCCCTGATGGATATTCGGACAAAGGTGTGAAACGCTACGATTTAAATAAAAAATCATGGAGCGGTGATTGTAAAGTGGACTTTTCTCAACACACAAAAGCGATGATCTTAAACAATAAAATTGTAATTTCTAGAAACATTGATGGTAGTAATACGATTATATTTGAAGAGTACGATCCAAACACCAACACACACAGAAAATTGAAGAATCTTTTAGGAATAAAATCTGGAATCTTCTCGTCTTGCAGTATAGGTTCTTACACTGCTTGATCACTTACTTTAACTATAAATTTTTGTTTTACGAATTATTAAATTTTATTACAAATATTTTTGAGTTCGCACAAAAGATCTGTAAAGAGTGTTTTCAATAAATTGGTTTCTTTCATTACTCAAATTGATTTTGAACTTGTTTCAATGTTAAGCCCAAGATGGGAAAATGCTCGCAAGATAATCTTAGAGATCTCAGACCCATAAGTATATCATCGTGCCTTCTCAAGACATTAGGAAGACTGGTAGATATACATCTCAGAGCAAACATTGACACAAGACTTATGTCTATGTCTCAGTTTTATTTCTCTTCCTTAACTTATGACATAATAATATTAACTGAGACTTGGTTATCTGATAATCACGTATCCTCAGAATGTTTTACAAATGAATATACTGTGTTTCGAGCTATTCAAAGACAAATATGGAAAGAGGGGGTGGAGTTTTGATTGCGGTCCGTTCCACTTTGGAATGTACACAAATTGAAGTTGAATCAGACTCCACTGCCTTAGAACATGATATTGATCAGCTTATTGTAAGTATTAAAATAGGTCAATTCGAATTATTTGTATTTGTAAGCTATGTTCCTCCAAGGAGTGATTTAAATTACTATAATATTCATTTAAATAATTCAAAATCAATTTTAGAAAACTCAAATAAATTGCAACATGTACTATTTACAGGTGATTATAACCTTAGTTATATTGATTGGAAATTTGACACCGATGATAGGTGTTTAGTTCCTTTTAACGTTTCATCCGAAATTTAATGTGTAGTAATTGACTTTTTTGCTCAGTATAATTTAATACAAATCAATTCTATGTATAATAATCTTAATAGAATTCTCGACTTGATTTTTGTTAATAAAGATTTTTGTATTTCTCTTGACGAATGTAATTTCCCAGTAATTGCAAATTCAGTTCACCATGTTGCTATTGATGGTAATATTAGGTCTGTTTGGGAACTTTTTGTAGCAGTTTGTTTGAAATCTGTCAAATTAGGTGAAGAGAGTCAAATTCTCTCAGAAAGAGAGAAACTTGCAACAAAGTAAACAAACGCGTTGATGTGATTTGTTGCAGTTTGTTTTCATTTTTTCAAAACGATTGACAATAGAGTGTACGTACATTACTTATATGGAAAAATAATGAATTTTTGATTTTGGTGATAGAGTTGATGAAATATTGGTTGTGGTGCAGTTTTAGAGCGTAAATGTTTAACATTCATGAAGACAGCGATGACGAGCTCTTCAATTTCATTATGGAAAGAGGACAACGAAATAGGCGAAACTGTGTAGACAAATACTTTGAATAAGTGGTTCGTCAGTATACCGATTTGGAATTAAAATGGAATTAAAAATATGTATATTATTTTCCGATCAGCTTTGTGAAAAAATCAGCACTTCGGAGAAGAATACTTATCTCCCGTCATGACAAAAGAATTATTGGAACTTAAGCCTAGTACATACTTGTGAACCATCTCGTGAACCCATACAAATTTCGGTTTTTGGTTCACCCGTGAACGTGCTCGTGAAGCTGAGTGGAGAACAAAGTGGAGAGTTTTCGTTCACGGGCAATTCACGTGCAAAATGTACGGGAACTGTTGGTGAACTGTTCACAACGTGTATTCACAAGTGTGTACCAGTGAGCAATGTCAAAAGTTCACTTTCTCCACTGGCGAACGTTCACTTCACGAGGAAGTATGTACTAGGCTTAAGCATTAAACCTTTTTCTTTGCTTTGCTTATCAAGTCCTTAAAAAAAATAGTAACATAAATGATATATGTATGTATTAATTGCTGAACACAAAGCATGTATTTCTAAATTTCGACGAACTGTTTCAATTCAAATTCAAATTCGAAGAGCAAGATAAATTTAAAAACAAATTGCAACAAGAAATTTCTGTTGCAAGAAGTTGAAAAATTTTCTCTGGAGGGGAAATTTTTTGCTCTCTCGATTTCCCCTTTCTCTGCAACTAATTGGAGTAAACAAACAGGAAATGTAAAAACGTTTTACTTCGTTGTACTTCGTCGCAAAAAGTTGGAGTTACCAAACAGACCTATTAATTTCTATCATTTCTTAAAAAAAGTTACAAATGGTGAAACAAATTTTTATGATTTTCGAAGAGCTAATTTTGAGGGTATGCTTGATTATCTTCTGTCTTTTTCCTGGGATGATGATGTTTTTGGCAATGCTGAGTTGGACATGGATATCGTGTATTCTCGTTTTACAAACGTTTTGATGAATGCGATTGAAGTATTCGTACCTAAAAAGCGTTCCAAAAATAATTCTTGCCCCATATGGTACAATGGAAGGTTGATAAATCTCAAAAACCGAAAAAATAAGGCGTACAAATTGTACAAATGTAATAAAAATAATTCTGAACTTCGATTCAATTATTTCAATAGCCAACGAGAATTTGATGTACTCAATAGATTCCTTTATCAGAATTATTTGTTTTCTATCGAAAATGAACTTAAAATAAATCCTTAACGTTTCTGGAATTTTATAAGCTCAAGGCGTAATTCATGTGGATTTCCCAGTAGTATGAAGTATCAGGACACAACTACCAGTGATGTACCTACAATTTGTAATTTATTTGCTGACTATTTTCAATCAGTCTATTCATTGGACAGCCCACCGATCCAAAACCTTCCTCATACAAGGGAAATTATCAATATTAACTCCCTAGTTTTAAGTCCATTTGAAGTTGAAGAGGTCTTATCTAAATTGGACGTTAATAAGAGTGAAGGACCTGATAGGATTCCCGCTATTTTGCTTAGGAAATGTTGCATTGCACTAGCCCAACCACTTGCATGGATTTTTAATCTTTCCTTAGCCAAAGGACAATTCTTGGATTGCTGGAAGTTATCTTATCTAACTCCAATTTTCAAATCAGGATCAAAACAGGATGTAACTAATTATAGACCTATTTGCAAAATATCTTGTATTCCGAAGGTTTTTTAAAAGCTTGTTTCCAATAGGTTGACTGTATTATTCCAAGGTCATATTTCGTTTTCTCAACATGGGTTCGTAGCAGGAAAATCAACGGCTATTAACTTAGCATTAATAGTCAATAGTACCATAACAAATATGGAAAACGGTTTCCAAACTGATATTATTTTCACTGACTTTGCGAAAGCATTCGATAGAGTCAACCACCAAATGTTGTTACACAAACTATCATCTCTTGGTATTTACTCTTCCCTATTAAAATGGCTAGAGTCATATTTAACTGCTAGAGTTCAATTTGTAAGAGTTGATGGCTTTCTCTCAAAACCTGTTTCGGTCCCGTCTGGTGTGCCACAAGGAAGCCATTTGGGTCCATTATTGTTCTTGTTATTCGTCAACGACATTCCCGATATTTTTCAAAATTCAAACTGCCTTCTGTTTGCAGATGACCTCAAACTGTACCGAAAAATTTCTTGTCAAACTGACTGTTTCCTTCTTCTGGATGATCTGTCCAAGCTTCATAACTGGTGTATGGAAAATAACCTTCTGTTAAATGTTTCGAAGTGTTAAATTTTATCGTGTTTCCGAAATTCTAGTTCCATAGTATTTGATTATAAAATCAACAATACAATTCTAGAACGGGTAACTAGAAAGAAAGACCTAGGAGTTATCTTAGATACACGACTTTCATTCTTACCACATTATGATTACATTATAAACAAAGCAAATCAAATGCTCGGTTTTCTAAAAAGAAATACCAAGGAATTCACAGATTCATATTCTTTAAAATCTCTTTACAATTCCTTAGTAAGGTCAGTCCTTGAATATTGTTGTATTGTTTGGAACCCATATTACAATAACTCAATTGACAGAATTGAGAGAGTTCAGAAGAGTTTTACAAGATATGCATTTTATAAACTTAATTGGAGGATAGCAAGGCCTTCATACTATAGTAGATGCTTACTGTTTGGTATGTTATCTCTAAAGGATCGTCGGGCTTATTTTTCGATTATGTTTATTAAAGATATTGTAACACTGCATATCAATTGCTCGCCTTTATTAACACTAGTTAATAGCGTCAGCGCACCTTCGAGATTTACACGATACCGTTTTCAATTTTACGAGCCGTTCCATCGCACATCGTAATGAGCCCATTACGCGTTGCATAAGAGAAGTGAATTTAATTTGCAATAGGATCGATTTTAATCTTGATGTTTCGAGAGATTCGTTTAAAGAATATGTGTTGAATAACATTCGAACAATAAATTCACTTTAAATTTCTTACATTTTTAACTGATTGTAACCGTTGTATATGAAAAGTAAATCATAGAATTATGTATCTTTTTATTTATTAAGTTATTAAACTATATAGCCCCCAACAATCTATTAAATTGTATCTAGTCTATAATGATTGTAATCAGATTGATGAAATAAAGTAAAGTAAACTAAACTAAACATGCCTACTGTAAGGGCAAATCGGTTGAAACGGCGCTACTCTAGTTCGCACTATCGAATACTCCCTCCATCATAAAGAGTATAATATAGTTGCATTCCTTGATATAGGAGACGCTTTTAAAACGTGGACACATCTGCAATCTCATCTATGAATGTGGAGAGTTCGCTTGGTGAGTTAATTCATAAAATGCTAACCAGCAGAATAATTAACTCAGAACTAGGCAGCTGTTGGACTAGATATTTCAAAGACATTTGATAAAGTCTGGCATCTTGCTCTTTTAAATGCGTACTTTCGGTATCGACGAATCCCCTCTTTCTTTAGATAAGAAATTTTCTTTGGATGGATTCAAGTCTGAACATTAATGCTGGTGTGCCCAAAGGCTCCGTTTTGTCTCCGACCTTGTTTTCATTTTCTAATCTAATAAATTGTTTCGCCGACCCGACTTCTCAAGAGAAAAAAGAAGGAGCATGACAAGTGTCAGATCGAGGATATTATGAGAAAGCAATTAGCAAGGTTCTACCGGAAGGTAAAACAGCTGGCTCAAGGTCAAGAACAGATGCCTGCAGAGATAAACAAGGGAACATCCTAATAGAATCGCAGTCAATTCTGATGGTTTTGAAATGCTGCTTCTGTAGACTGTATAACGGTGACGACGAACAAAATCCCGCCGTTAGGCAGGAGCCATTCATCGGACACGATAATAGCCAACAATTCCGTGAACCCAACCTAGAAGAAGTGAAAATGGCAATATGAAGGCTGAAATCCAACAAAGGCGCTGGAGCAGATGGTCTAGCTAGGAACACGCACCGAATTATCTGTAAGACATGGTTGGTAGACTGAATGCCCGTTGAATGGCACCTCAGCTTTGTTTGTCCGATCCTGAAGAAGGGAGATCCTCTAAACTGTGCCAACTACAGAGGAATCAGTCTACTTAACATCGCCTAACAAATTCTCTATGCTGTTATGTGAACGTCCGAAGCCTTTCGTCAACAATCTGATTGGTCCTTTTCAATGTGGCTTCAGACCAGGAAAGTCAATAATTCACGACCAAATTTTCACTTTACGGCAGATCCTGGAAAAAACTTATGAACTCCAAATTGATACCCACCACCTTTTCATCGATTTTAAGGCCGCGTTTGACAGCATGTACATAGACGAACTGTATTAAACTATGTCTAGTTTTTGCAACCCTGCCAAGCTCGATCGCTTGTGCAAAATAACGATGGAGAACTCACGCTGCGCCATCAAGATTTTTCAACGAGCCTACGGAATCTTTCGATGTCAAAAAACGATTCAGACAAGGCGATGCACTGTCGTGCGATTTCTTTAACATCGTTCTTGCAAAGATAGTGCAGAACTCCACCGTCAACACCAGAGGCACTATCTTCCAAAAATCCGTTCAACTTCTCGCGTACGCCGACGATACCGATATAATGGGAAGAACACAGCGTGATGTCAATGGCGCCTTCGTGAGAATAGAGACAGAAGCGGAAAAACTGGGTTTAGCGGTAAACGAGGGAAAAACGAAGTCTATACTGTGTTCGAGAAAGGACACGCAACACCAACGGCTAGGACAGAACGTCACAATAGACGCATACAACCTCTAGGTAGTAGAGGAGTTTTTCTACCTAGGCTCCGCTATTAACACGGGCAATATAACACCAGCGCAAGGTTGTTTTAAAATTGTATCACTGGCGACTCTCCCTAAATCGAAATAAAATGGCACGGTAGTGCCCAGCCAAGTTCTAGCACTACTCCTTTTTTTACAGGATCGAACTCAAGCACGTTTTTAACCCCCCATAACTTTGGAACCCATAGAGTTAGAAGCTTTAACTTCATGGGCACAAAGGTCCTGTGAAAAACATAATTTTGTAGAACCACTACTTCCTGAGATATTGAACAGTAAAAATTTCAAAAACCGTAATTGACTGACTGGCTGACTGATCATCAAAATTATGAAGCACTTCTAACAATAGCAGAATCTTGAAATTTGGTACAATGGTAGGTTTTTGGGTGTATACAAAGGAAAAAATCGAAAATTTCAATTTGCTCATTCAGGGGGCGTGGAATCTGCCCACTTTCTAAAACTGGTCGTAGGATCTTGAAATTTGGAATTCTTTTAAGGTTTTGGTTGAATAACATGAAACAAATGAGAAAAAAAATTATTTCCGTTTAGGGGCGTGGTATCCGCCCACTTTCTTAAAATGGTCGAAAACATTTCAATTCGAAATTCTAATAGGGTTTCGGTTGAGTATAAGAGAAAATATAAGTATAAAAATACAGTTTCATTAAAGGGGCGTGGCTGCCGCCCACTTTCTTAAAATGGTCATAGGATGTTGAAATTTAGAATTCTGGTTTGTTTAACTTCATAAAACTCCATGAGTAACTTTCTTTAGTGGTTTCGCAATGGACCCTTGGGTCACTTGGCAAGTTTTCGTTTGAAGCGTGATTAGTAACATTTTAAAACTTGAACAATGAACTTGTAAATTTTCATCCAAATTATTTTCTATTTTCTTTTAATATTGTTGTATTATCTTCTACGATTTAAAATATTCAATATAACACTTTTATTACATGTAAGAACTTGGCATTCTTTTAGATCTCATTACTTTTGATGGCTGACTTTTTACACAGTGTTGTTCGCACATAAGAGAACTTGCCTCTTTTTTTACATTTTATGTTTTTGTTCTGATTCAGTTTTCCATACTAAAAGCATTCCCTAAGTCAAACTTTCCCTGATTCGAATATATTTTCACTTTTTTTTTACTTCTCATCGTTTTTTTGTTTCTCCTTTTGTCGAATTTTTTTTTTTCTTGTTTCCTTATGTCATTTGCCTGGCCAACCTACCGTTTACGCAGCGCACGCAATGGAAGCCTTCGAAAATGTGTAATTTTCTCTTTTTTAGCAATATTTTTCATCACTGATGCTTTGCTCTCATTGTTCGCAGCGTAATTTTATTTCAACTTTCACGACGCCATCTTTTGAATTATTTTAAACTATTCACATTGCTCTTCTGGCAATGCTGTACATACACTTAATTTTTCATTTTTGTTACGTTGAAGGTCTGATGCTTTTAAAATAACGAAATAAAGCTGATTTTGTCCGCAATCGTCAAGAAGTGCAAACGTGTTCTTTTTCCTCAATAAACTCAACTCACAACAAGTAACAGCTTTCTACGACTATTCAACACGAAAAGAATTGTTCAATTTGATTTAGTGGTTCCGGAGATCAACGCGTTCAAACAAACAAACAAAAAATGAATAATTGTTTGCCGATTTTTCCACATTTTCCACTTATTCTGGACTCCTATTGGCCACAGTTTAATGTTAAGTAGCCTAAAGCCTTCCTCGATGGACTATCCTACACAAAAGCGCGTTCAAACAAATAAACAAACTCTTCGACTTTATAAATTAGTATAGATTCATATTACAAAATTAGGCTTAAACCTAGGTATAAGAAAATTAAGTATGTATGACAATTGCATGATGTGGTACCGCAATAATTATTCATATAATCTTTCATAGGTGGGGAAAGCGTTGCCACGTTGTAATGACTTCTGATGACTACAAGTATGTTTTCCTCTTTTCTCTGCACATGGGTAACCGGAAGCAGGACATCTCAGATATTTCCAATAGTGACTATAACGCAGCAAGTACTCGAAGATTACGTACACTTTGGAGCACCCGATGCCCCAATCACTGCCGCACGTATCGTAATATATCTTAGTGTTCTCGCAACCTAAAAGCGGTCCGAAGTACTCATAAAAATTGTCCTTGTGCAGCTGATCACCTTTCAAAACCCCGATTTTATTGAATACGCATTTTATAAAGCACATCTGGTGCTCATTTATAACTCTGTGGAAAATCTTGTACGCTCTCATTGATCTTATTTCTTCAATCGTAAGTTTATTTGATGAAAGACATTCTTGAACGTTCGATAGAGAAAGGGCAAAATTAACGGTTGCAAAGGCCTAAATGAAAAATGTTTTCTTCAGTAAACGAATTTGTTCTTAATTTGGTTGTTGTTACATTTTACCTAAATGGAAAGGCAGACCAGAGCAATAATTGATACTGTGATAGACAGGCGCGGATATAGATTTTTTTTCCGGAGGGTGTCATAGGATAGACAAAAATCAGAAATAACAAGAATAACCAAATAAGCAATTTTCTGCAATTAATAAAGAACAAAGGCAGAACAACCTTATGCAGAAACTCGTCCAATTTGTTTTACTTGAAAATTCATTACATTAACATACAGGTAAATTTATTGTGTATACATATACAATTATAAACTGTTTATATAAAAAATGTACTCTCAAAACTAAGTAATATCTTAGCCAATAAAGGTTTCTTTTTATGAATTTTGAAACGTTTTCTCGTGTGTTTTTAAATGACTTGGTGCCTTTTATGGCAGCGTGGCTTGTCAGCTTGTCACTTCGCTACAAGTGGAATAGAGCTACCAGAGAAGATTTCATCACATTTTGCGATGCATACTCTGACACTCGGCCTGAAGATATAGAAGAAAACGAGAGGCGTTCAACTGGAGTGGCAGTGGCACATATTGTCATAGATTTATGTAACAAATTTGATTTGGAATTGCGATATTTGGTTGAGATTGCTAGAAAAAGTTGCTCGGTTATGGCGTCTGATATGAAAGGGGCATGTTACGACTACGAGTTAATGAAAGTGGCAATTCACACTCGACGTTGCCCTTGCAATAAACATGTTTTGTTTTGCTGACATCGTCCAATGTCATTAGCTGCCGAAATGCTACAGGAACACTGAAAACCATTTTAGCTTTTCCAAAGGTTCGGCAAAAAGACATAGCGTCTTGGAAGAAGAGCTTGGTGGATAATTTCTTCAAAGACTTTGCGACACACGATGGGTCGAAAAGAAGCGATCCTGATTCTGTTTTTCAATAGCAACTATTTTCTGAAACAGAAAATCTCGCAACACAGTTGGATGTTGAATGGAAAGTACCACGATTTGTTTCTCGTCAGTCAAAAAACATCGAGATGATCACCAACCGAATCAAACCCCTGAGGATTATTTCAGGAGAGCAATTTACATTCCTCTGTTGGACCACCTTGTGACGGACCCCAACGAAAGGCTCTCTCCAGACGTGATGAAGCTTTTTGGGTTGAGAGTCTTTCTGCCTCGGATTTCCTATACAGCGGAGGACATTGAAGAAGTACAGCTTGCAGTAGAAACGAACCATAAGCTTCTGAACCTTCCCCATTCGAGCGTTATTGCCGAATTTGAGTTTTGGATAGCTAAATGGAACCGAATTGTTGAAAACGGCGGTGAACTCCCAGATTCGGTTCCTCTCAACCTTGATGTGTGTGTGACGAAGTAGTCGGATAGGCTATTAATACACTGCTTACGATTTTGGAGACGCTCCCTGTTATTGGAGCCACTGCAAAAAGGAGTTTTCAGCTTTCCGTCGCCTCAAAACTTGGTTGAGATATATAACATATGCTAGTATATAAAATATAGCTACAATCGAAATATAGAAAAAATAAAAAAAAAAATCGGTATTAAGTAAAAAAAATTGTTGATTCAGTCCTTTTTTTATGTACCCCCGTGCCCCCCTTGAATCCAGGCCTGGTCATAGACTTCATTTCTTTTGGTTACAAACAACAAAACTATCTGTGATGTGTATTTATGTATACCTACCACGTATACCTTCCAAACTGGGTGCACTTTTCTTGCTGAATTTTCTTATTAGATTTGCCGATTTGACATGCAGTTAACTGTGTTATTTATAAGATAAGAAAACAAACCATTCAATTAGCATTTGAAATATTATTGTATCTTAATTATGAAGTTATTCTAGCAAACCCAACGAGGTTCGTGTTATGTATACTGTTGCTTATATAAAATGAAAAACGCGCCTGTTGATTTTTTGTATGAAATTCTTCATCTTTTTAATAATATTTTCAATACCGGAAAGGTTCCACAAGCTTTTCAAGATTCTCTGGTCTATCCAATTTTAAAAAAAGGCGATGTTAACCTAGCAAATAATTATAGAGGGATATCGTTTATGAATTCTATTGCAAAGCTATTTGCATCTGTACTACTTAGTCGCATTAACATTTGGTTAGCAAATAATGAAGTGCTTAGTGAATACCAATCTGGTTTTCGTACAGGCTACTCCACTGTTGATAACATTTTCACCTTAAACTCAATATCACAGTATTTCCTTCGGGAAAAAAGAAGTTTGTACATGGTTTGGGATGGGATCATGGGATAGATTTGTCTGAATGGTTTGAGACTACATCTGGCGTCAAACAAGGTTGTCTTTTAAGTGCAGTTCTATTTGCTATATTCCTTGATGATATTTCAATGTATCTACCGGCTGGAATAAGTTTTGCAGGTCTAAACGTTAAGGTACTCATGTATGCAGATGACATTGTGCTTTTAGCAGAATCGCCCCAAAGTCTACAACTTATGATAAATAAGCTAGTTGATTTTTGTAGAGTCTGGAAATTGACAGTTAATTTAGAAAAATCTAAAGTAATGATAGTAAGAAATACACAATCAAAACTTAAATCGAATGAAAAATGGTTCTTTAATGGTGAGGCCATCGAAATAGTGACAGAATACAAATTGACTTCTTTTAAAATCTAATATGAAGTTAACCTCACACCTCGAAAAAAACTGATTTCATCAAAAAGTATGATTAACGCGTCATGGAAAGATGTTATGAACAGCAAAGAAGTACCAACCTCAGCTAATAAGTACAAGGTATTTGACGCTGTAATGCGCTCTTTTAGGTGCTACAGCTGTCAAACATGGGGATATAATAGTCACACGAAGAAGTAGAAAAACTTCAACGTTACTTTCTCAAACGGCTTTCCAACTAATCTGCTAAAGATGTCTTCCCTCCCAATTTTTGCATTGAAATCTCTGAGTACGATTTTGACGTCGTACTCTGGACAGGCTCCGTAGGCTCTATCCAGGAGGTCGTAGAAATCGTCCGTGATAGACTCCTCAGCATCATCGGTAGGGGCGTGTGCACATATTATACTGATGTTTTGTAGTATGGCCTTGATGCGGATTACAGCCAGGCGATCACTAATTGGCATGACGATCTAAGCCCGTTTCCCACGACGAATCCGCATCCAAATATATGTATCTTTTGATGACAGCTGTAATAAATGTCGCAATTTTTCCTTTTCATTGTCCCTGATCCTTTATCTATCGTATTTCCTGGATCGCAGTAATGGCTGCCTTATACTGCGAGAGGACCGATTCAAGTTTCTGAGTTGCACCTGGAGTGTAGAGTGTTCTTATACTCCAGGTACAAACTCTCAATGCATAGTCCGTTGTCGTTGCGGGTCTGGTTACCATAAGAAGGGGGTCATTATCCGAGGCTGGTATAGCTCTCATAACTTTTCAAGTTTTTTACTGTGGAGGGGTTGTTAGGTTGGAGTTGTTGTTAGTGGATAATCCACGAAAACCACAGAAATCGGACACCATCCGAATATCAGCCCTATGATGCTAGCCGATCGGAAGAAAATTTTATCCGATTTGTACGAATTTTTCAATTTTCATATGATTTTAACCCTTCCGACAGAAAAATCGGACAGATTTCCGAACAAAAATCTTAGGTGCGTTGAAAATTTAAAATACATGCGATGCTATGCAGTGAACTGACAAAATATTTGCGACGCGTTGTGCTTTGCGCTTTTTTTTTCTTTCCGATTCTCCCGATAGAAAATTAAACGTGAAAGATTATCCGAAAAATTTAAAAACCAAAAATGAGTGCGTTGTTTGTTGTCAATTTTTCTTCTCAAATTCGGGTACCGTGAATACAAAAATCTTCCGATCGGAACTTTTCTCCGATCGGATATTTTTCCGATCGGCTACCATCATAGGTCTGATTGTTTATTTTCTTTAAAATTTGAATGATGGGAGCAAAATCAAAATTTGAAAAAAACCACCCCAGGGGTGGAATCATGTAAGGTGATTTGTGATCGGTGATAGTTAAGTGATAATCACCAATTTGCTACTTTTTCTTGTGACAGCTATTTTGTTATCACATTCATATAAAATTTTGAACCCCTTTCAATTGTTTTGAATATTTTGTTAATTTTTCATACAAAATTAACGTGCAATTATTTAAAAACCAAATGATAATGGAATAACTTATTGGTGAGGTTCGTCTTTTGGTACCTTGACCTGCGAAATAGAACAAATATATTCGAACTTCAAAATGCAAAGAAAGTTTTGTTTTTACGAAGAACGTTTGCTTTTATTTTGTCCAATGTTCAATTTATAAAATTTTATAGATTTAACAAAAAAAACTTTCATGGTATAAAAGAAACATTTTGTATATCCTCCGGATTTTGGATTTGCCAGTAGGCTGATCGACACACATTTTATATACTCTCCGTGTTCCTATAATGATACACACATTTTACATTTCTTTTGTTCACTTGAAAATAATTTGATTTACTTACATTTTTATTATTGTTAAGGAGAGAAATAAATAAAAGAAAGAAATAAAGCACAATCCACAACAATTCAATGACAACAAACAAATAAAATTGTCATTCTTTCTATAGTTTATTGCCAAAACATTGTGTTTGTATATGAAATACCTAGTACTATCAGGTTTTCCTAATTCTATGATTTCCTAATTCTCTGCCCCGCCGTTTCTTTTTCAATACCAACTCATGTAATAAAATGCTTGTAAATAGTGGCGCTACAATCGACTGCTTGTTTGCCATATTCATACCAAAGATTTTTGTGTCAAAATTGAAACGTCAATCGTTTTTTGTGGAAAGTGGTGCCAAGCTTCGAATAATTTTTGGTGATCACCTTACATAGACGGAAAATAAAATGTGATCACATTTGATAGTCACCAATGTGATAGTCACAAATCATTTTACATGATTCCACCCCTGTTTTTCTTCTTTATTTTAATACTGAAGTTAAATTTTCCGAGAGAGAACCGCACTGTTCGAAGGTCTAACGTTGAATCCTCCTGAATCCTGATTAATTCGTCGTGGTCGTGCTCATGTGGAAAGTGCTTAATTGAGTGTTCATTGTTTTTATGTAAGTTCCATACATTTCTGTTCATTGCTTATTTCTTCTCATTTAGTTGTTTTTTTGTTTAGAATGGAATCGGTAGAATCGTCGACAAAAAATATTTGCCCCATTACTGAAACTAAGCCAATCTGCCTGTCCGATAACATTGCTAGAGTTATCTTCGGACAAATCTCGGTCTTCTACCGAGAAAATGAATTCTTTGACACCGTTATCATGGCTGGGAACAAAGGCGATAGGGACCACGTTAGTATTTCAGCGCACCGAATGGTCCTTAGTGCATTGAGTCAATATTTCCGTGAAGCATACCGAGATGCTCAGACGGTCTTGGTGAAAAACGTTTTGGAGTTTCCAGAAATCGATCCGCAAATACTGAAATCGAAAGTCGATTTTATGTATTCAGGAACAATTGAATTGGATGTCGATACCGTCGAAGGAATCTTGTCCGCTGCGATTTTCCTTAAGATCAACATACTAATTGAATGTTGCTGTGAGTTCATTGAAAGCAACATTAATCCTAGCAACTGTATACTCTTTTTTCGAGTATCGCGTCCATGGACAGAGGAGCGTAGCTTGTGCGGCTTAAAAGAAAAGTGTATAGAGTTCATTTCTTTGAACTTTGATGAATTTTCGAAGCAAGACGAGTTTCTAATGCTGACCGAAAGGGAAATCAAAGACTTGCTTTCTTACGAGAGTCGGCACAGTGATGTTGAACAAACAGTATTCATGTCTATTCTTGCATGGATTAATCATGATAAACAGAATCGGGAACATTTGATTGTGGAACTTTTAAAAATGATTCACTATCAATTTCTGTCCATAAAGTTCATAACGGACAACATGTTTATTTGCAAAAGTGTCGAAAGCTTTGAACTTTTTTCGGGTTGGTTAAAATATCATGTGACGCTAGAAACTCGAACAGCCGGTCAGAAACGTCTCGAGGTTACAACGAACAACCAATTGCAATGTCCTGAATTCGATCCTCAAACCCAAAAAGTGTTATATGATTTCTGGAACTCTGGCTCTATTGAATTGAATATGGAGATCGTTGAAGGAGTCTTACGTGCTGCAGTTCGTCGAAAACTTAAACACTTGATTGGTGTTTGTTGTGAATTCGTTCAAAAAAACATTACTACGAGCAACTGCATGTCCTGGTTTCGACTGTCGACAGAGCTTAGTCTGCCACAAATTAAAGAAAAGACCATGGATGTCATTTACATGATCTTCGAGCAAATGTGGAAGGATGAAGAATTTTTAATGTTGACTGAGAAGGAAATTAAGAGCTTGCTGTCTTACGAAAATCCGTATACTGACTTTGAGGAGGAAGTTTTCAAGGCTATTTTTGCGTGGGTCAATTATGATAAACCAAGTCGAGAACATTTGACTAGGGATCTGTTAAAAATGATTCGTTTTCAATACCTCTCTACCGGATTCAAAGCTGATAACAATTCACTCATCACCGATTGGTGCAAATATATATCACCGGAAACAACCGATCAAGAAGACATGTTCTTCAAGTCAAGGTTTGGAGGTTTATTATTTGTGGATGTTGAGGGATCAAGCACGATAGCAATTCATATGCAAGACAGATGCATGGCATAAAAAGATTCAAATACTTCTCAAAGAAATCATATATGACTTTTCGACACTTGTGATCAATAACAAATTATTTGTAGTTGGAGGTTTTGACGAGGACGATCATAAAAGAAATGATATCGAGTGTTTTGACTTGTACACTCTAAAATGGATTTCCAGATCTCATATGAATAAAAAGCGATATTTTTGTCGACTGGCGGAATTAGATGGACAATTGTGTATTTACGGTGGCTATGACTCTCCTTCAAAATTTATAAACGAAATTGAATTGTACAATCCAACAACTGCTGAAATAATTGAATTATGTCCATTATTTGCTCCAGATAGCAAAATGTCTACTTGTAAAGGAGTATTATATCTTATTCATCTAGAGGAAGGAGTCTTGCAATTCTATGATTCCAGCACTCAAAATTGGACTCAGATGCAAATTCCAGGACAACGAAGTGATGCCGGTGTAGGCTTTGTAGCCGATGAAAAATATCTTTTCCTTGGATATTCGGACTTAGGTGTTAAACGCTTCGATTTAGAAAAAAAATCATGGAGCGATGGTCATAAGAAAAAGAAAAGGAAAATAGTATCCGTAGTATTCGTAGAAACGATGATGTTTGACAATAAAATTGTAATTTCTAGATACCCTCTTGATGATAGAGCGATTATATTTGAAGAGTACGATCCAAACACCAACACATGGAGAAAATTTAAGGATCTTTTAAGGATAACATCTGACATGGTCTCGTCATGCAGTATAGGTTCTTATACTGCTTGACCACTTACTTAAACGTTTAGTTTTTGTTTTAAAAATTAATAAATTTTTAAAGAAAAAAACTAAAACATTTTTTTAATTTAATTTTTTTTATTAACGACCCACTCTTCCTTGTGACTGTTCAACTAATAGTTATCTTCCTTTTTCCATCCACTCCTTGCTCCATAGCTTCGCTCTTTTGATTGAGGGGAAAGAAAGAGACAGTTATTATTCGACGGCAACAAAATTTTATTCCAAACATTTTTGAACTCGTATGCAAGATCCTCTGTACAGATTTTCAATAAATTGGTTTCATTCACTACTCAAATTGATTTTGAACTTTTTTCAATTGTTAAGCCCATGAGAGGAGCATGTGTGCGTTTGAGAACCAAGTTAAGGAAGCTTGTTTTTTAGGGAGTGAATTTTCCTTCTTTCTAAACGTCTTTCAAATGTGCTTTCTAAGTGGGGTTATTGGAAGTTGCTGATGAATGCAGTAATGTTCCACAATTGATCTTGTTTAGATCAATAAAAAGAAAGCATCACACAAAGCGAAGGAGATACAATATAACCAACTACATACCCTTTTTATGCCAGACACAGTGAGTGCATTAGGAAGAAGGGAAGGGGTTGGAAAGGAGGTGTCGGTGTTCATTGAACATTGAAATAATTTGGTCCACATTCGCGTAGTACGGCTAAAGAAGGATTCTCCATACTTGAATGTACGTCCGAAGTTGGGCGCGAGGGTAAACTAATGGGCATTGCTAGAAGCGCGAGTATTACGGGTGAATTTGTTTGAGGGGAGGAATACAAATGGCTATTTCTCTAGAACATTTACCGTAGAAGTAACGATAGAACAAAGCAGACATGAAAAGTTACGACGGTGGTCTAACGAACGGATAGATGCAGTACCGTTTCTATCACCGATCATTCTTAGGGTTCTTTTTTGAATACCATCCAAGAGGCTTAAGTATGTAGCTGTAGCACTAGCCCAGAGATGGGAGCTGTACTCAAGCTTTGGACGGATATAGGTCTTATAGATAGTAGCCAGATCAGATGGGGAGAAGAATTTCTTGCACCGTCTTGAGAAAACCAAACATGTTGCGGCATTTTTGGCGACATCGCATATGTGCTCGTTCCACAAGAGGACAATGTCCACGAGAAATACTCGAAAATTATCATTCACTGCGAGGAGAGTCACACCAAGGAAATGATCGCCTTTCCAAGTGACTTAAAACTCATCGCCAGTTTCAAGAATCTCATTCTCGCCCTGGGACCCTATTCTTGAATCAAAAAAATAAAATATCGCATACATTTTCGTATACGAGATCAAAAATAGTATTCTTGAACACTATTCAAACGCTGTTGTTACTCCAGTAACAAGAAAGCACTATTTTTGAGTAATTATTGTATGTCTTTTATTGAAAACTTATGCAAATATAATTATTATGAATTACAAGATGGAAAAGCATGAAAAGATTTAATGACAAAAAGTAAGTAACTAAAAATTTAGTGCAACTGTATGGTTCGGCTGACAAAATCGAAATGCCCAGAAAAAATACGTTACAAACATTTCAATGCAATTTGAATAGTAAGAGTGAGATAATATGATAATTAAAAGAAAAGGAAAAAGTAATCGTTCATAATCTTGAAGTCGCATTCACATGGCAGCTTGTGGTTTGAATTTAATGGTACGGTCTCATTCCATCAGTAACAATTCCCCCCCCCCCAGCAAGGGAGCTCCATCTGCCTTGTTGTTATTCTCACAACTGATGTCCAGCACCGCTAGCCTAGCCGTTGGTCTCTCGAAACAACCATCCGCTGTCTTTACTGTGGCTCGTCTTACTTGGCCGTCTTTAGATTCAATGGTGTTGATAACAATGCCCTTGGGCCAAGTGCTCCTCGGAAGGTTCTCGTCGATGATGATAACCACGTCCCCGATTTTTAACTTCTCAGCTTTTTCAAACCATTTGGTTCTACGTGTCAATGTTGGTAGGTACTCCCGAACCCAGCGCTTCCAGAACAGATTTGCCACTTGTTGAGCCTTTCTCCAGTCTTTTCGCGAAAGCAGCTCTCTATCGTTGTCTTCAACCAAACCTTTGTAACCACTTGACGATCCCAGAATGAAATGGTTTGGGGTTAATGCTTCTTCATCTCGATGACCCAAAGTTACGTAGGTGAGTGGACGGGAATTTACCACAGCTTCTATCTCGACCAGTGATGAGTGAAGTGCTTCATCGTTCATACGCCTGTTGACCAATACATCTTTCAGAATTTTCTTGACTGTTCCGATTAGCCGCTCCCAACTGCCACCCATGTGTGGAGCAGCGGGTGGATTGAAAAACCACTTCGTTTGAGGGGAGATGAATTTGCGTGCAAGCTTCTCTTTGTTGACCAATTGGAATTGATCTCTCAACTCTTTTTCGGCGCCGACAAAATTCGTCCCGTTGTCCGAGTAAATTTCAGATGGTAGTCCTCGTCTAGCAATGAAACGCTGGATACTGAGAATGCAGGAGTCTGTATTGAGTGAAAATGCCACTTCAACGTGAATTGCCCTGGTTGTGAGGCAAGTGAACAATACGCCCCATCGCTTAACCTGACTTCGTCCTTGTACAACCAACATGGGGCCAAAGTAATCGATCCCTATGTACGTAAAGGGTCTTCGAAAAGCTCCCAATCGGGCTGGAGGTAGCTGCGCCATCAAAGGGATTCTGGGTTTTGCGTTTTTGACACAGCAATAGGCACATTTGATACGGACTGCTCTAACCAGAGTTCTCAAAGCCGGTATGTAATATTGTTGTCTTACTTCGTTATATACCGTAGCATCACAATGGTGTTTGAACAATCTATGGTAGTAATCGACAATCAAAAAACTCACCCTACTTTTTCTTGATAGAATTATTGGTCGTCTGGTATCTTCTTCAACGAAATCAGCGTAGTCAATTCGTCCTTCGAGTCTCAGGATTCCGTCTTCATCAATGTAAGGGTTGAGTTTGTACAGCTTGTTAGACTTCGGAATTTGCGTCCCCTTCCTTAGCATCAATAGCTCATCAGCAAACTCTGACCATTGAGACATCTTCCATAAAACGACTTCTGCCTTTCGTAACTCTTCAGATTGAATAGGATTGCTCGACAAATTCTGATGTTTCGATCCAGTAGATGATTGTAAGCCCTGCATTCTTGTTCTGTTCAAAAGGTTTTGACAATACCTTATGATGTAGGCAACTATTCTCCGGAGATGCTCCCACGTAGAATACCGATCGAAGTCGACCACCACTGACAGTATGCCTTTTTCCATTCGACTTGTTGTTCCTTCTTGCATTACTAGGACGTATTTTGCTCGCAACTCTTCTTCACAATCGACTTTATTGATGTTGGAAACCTCCACAGGCCAGTGCATCTCTTGCTGCCACAAAAACTTAGGTGCGGAAAACCATCTGTTGCTCTTCTCAAAACTCGGCTCCTTGGTCCATTTGGTTGCTTCATCCGCAACGTTCAATGCGGTCGGGACCCATCTCCATTCGTCTAACTTGGTTTTTTCTTGTATTTCACCGATGCGAAACATCACAAATGGCTTGTACATTTTGGCATCTGAACGCAACCACTGCAGTACGGTCTTCGAGTCTGTCCAGTAGAAATGTCGATCGATTTTGAACTTATGTCCCTTCGCAATCCTTTTGGCAAGGCGCGCACCAATTAGAGCTGCCTGCAGCTCAAGCCTTGGTATAGAAACTGGAAGCAACGGAGATACTTTACTTTTAGATTCCACCAAAGCGCATTCCGTTCCATGAGAGTTTGAAAATCTGAAGTAAGCTACCGCTGCAAAAGCATCCTCGCTTGCGTCTACAAAAATGTGCAACTGCACAGAGGTACCATCATCCAATTCAAGAGACGTATAGCATCTTGGAACGCAGACTTCTTTGACTTGAGGTAGCAGCTTACGCCAAGACTCCCATTTGCCAACCAAGGAACCATTGATGCAGTCATCCCAGTCGATCTTTTGGCGCCAAACGTCTTGGAGGAGTACTTTGATTCTCACCAAATAGAATGCCAAGAAACCTAAGGGATCAAAAATAGACATTAAAGTTTTTAATAACTCACGCTTCGTAGGAACTCTGTATCCAGTTAGCACTTCGTTTTGTGTTTTCAAAAATCGCAAAGAGAAAGTGAAAACGTCATCAGATGGTCGCCACCACAGACCCAAAACTTTTGCTATGTTGTTTTCATTGTCAAAGTCGACTCGCTGCTTCTCGTCAAGCTTCGTTTGGTTAAGCGCAGAAACCACCTCTTCAGAATTCGACATCCAGTCTCTTATCTTGAATCCAGCCTTGGAATGAATTTCGCTTACTTCGCGAGCCAGTTGAACAGCCTCCTCAACGGTCGCCACACTGTCAAGCATATCGTCCATGTAATGGTGTTCCAAAATACTCTGAACTGCTCGCGGGTACAAGTCAACAAATTCAGAAGCATTGGTATCCTTGACATAGAGTGCGATGCTAGGTGAACACGAAGCCCCAAAGGTGAGGACCTCCATCTGATAGACATCTGGATCTCGATCAACTTCGCCGTTGCGCCAAAGGAAACGTTGGGCACACTGATCTTTCTTCCGCACTCGAACCTGGTGGAACATCTCTTCAATGTCCCCTGTTATCGCCACCTTGTTTGAACGAAATCCAAATAACACTACCGGAAGCTCATTCAGCTGGTCCGGCCCCTTCAGCAGCATCTTGTTCAACGAAACGCCAGACACCATAGCTGCTGCATCCCAAACCAATCGAAGTTTGCCTGGTTTATTAGGATTGGTAACAATAAATGTGGGTAGATACCAGGTTTTCGGTGAATTCATCTTATATTGGTTTGTGTTGCACTTGCTTGCATAACCCTTCTGCACGAGATTCAAGACTTGTTGATTGATGTTCGAAACAACGTCTGGATTGGATTGCATCTTCTTCTCTAGGCAACACAATCGTCGAAGTGCCATGCTGAAGCTGTTCGGAAAAGAGAATTCATCTTGCCGCCATAGGAGCCCACACTCATAAGCCCCGTTGATTCGTTTCGTTGTCGATTCGAGGATTTCTCTTGCTCTTTTATCTTCGCTTGTTGACGTTCGCACCGACGAGACTCCGCTATCTTCAAGGATGAAATGCTGCTTTACTAACTCGTGTAGGTCTTCCTCGCATTCACAAATCTGAAGATTCGTATGGGATCCAAGATTCTGCTCGTTGCCACCGCTGACACACCATCCCAGCCTGGTTTTGATTGCTAAGGGCGCATTCCATTTTCCTTCACGTACTTTCAGAGGAATAGCCGCTTTCTCATTGTCCAACCCAATCAAAATTCCACATTCAGCCCTTTCATATGGTGATAAAGGCAAATCTCGTAGGTGACTGAACTTCTTTAGGAAAGCAGGTGACAATGACTGTGAGGGAAGAGCAAGTGACTTGACAGTTCTAACGTTATTGAGTTGAAGACTAGGAAACTTCTCTTTCTCGGGACCATCAGATGAAATTGTCAGCGATACAATTTTCGAATCATCTTCTCTGCGAGAAGAATTTGCTGTCCAACGAAGACACAAAGGCTTAGGAGTTCCCACCAAATCAAGTTGCTTTGAAATCGAATCTTCGAGCAGAGTAAGCGATGAACCGCTGTCCAAGAAGGCGTAAGTATGAACGTTCTTTCCGTTGGCATGTAAAACGACCGGTAGGATTCGAAAAAGCGGGCCAGCTTCCTTTTCGTTTCGATGAGAATGACATGATGCTACACTGTGTTCGCCTCCGTCATGCAATAAACGATGATGTCTTTGCTTACATTGAGCAATGTCACACTTTTTGGCATAACGACAATTAACTCGTTTTGAATGCTTCATACATGATAAACAAAGTTCTTTCTTTTCTACGAGCTGAGTTCGTTCATGAACAGACAACTTATGAAAGCTGTCACAGTCTACCAGTCGATGTCTTCCATTGCACATATAGCATGACATTGCTGAATTAATTTCTTTCGGGCTTGAATTCTCTTTCTTATTGTCTTCTTGTGTATGCGCATGAATATGTCCCGTTCTCCTGACTGACTTGTGACCTTCGTCTGAGTACCTCGTCACTGCCGCTGCTGCTTCTGCCCTTGTATGCATCCAATCTCCAAAGCCAACCAGATTCCTTACCACCGTCCCGGTCGAAACATCCATCGCCCACTCCATCTTCATCGTCGGGGGTAATTTGTCAACTAATCTTCTGAGGAGTACCGGATTGTTGATGTGATCTGTCAAGTCGGAGGCTTCCATCGTCGCGCTCAAATTTCGTACGGCCAGGGCATAGGAAATGAGTGTTTCTAATCGCTCGCTCTTTGGGTTTGGGAAATTCTCAGCCTTCGTTATAAGATCATCTATGATATGCTCGGGACGACCAAATAACATTTCCAATGTGCTTATAACATTAAACACCGATGATGGCAACAACAATTGGCTGCTCACTGCCTCGTACGCTTTGCCTTTCAAGGCTTTCTGCAGCCGTATAAGGTTTTCTTCGTTGGAATAGTTGCATAACTTAGTGCTGTTTCGATAGCAACTAATGAAGACTGGCCATTCCTCCGACTTGCCTGTAAACACCGGAAGATCTCTTGACAAACTTTTCCTGGATGCCATCTGATCTTGCGTTAACGCGCCTCTCATTTCCTCAGATTGGAACTCACCTTTCGTTTTAGCAACCCAACTCTCAGTCCGGTCACGAGCCCCGAAGACGTCATTCAAAGCAGCTTTCGAACCTGCCATTGTTCCACCATAGCCGCTGCCATTGTCGTCGCTCTGTGCCTTCACCTTGAGCAGCTCAAACTTTTTGTGCAAATATTCTCGTTGCTTTTGCTCTTTCTCTTCTAGTAACTTTGTGTTCAGCTCCTTCTCCTCCTCTAGGAGCTGCAGTTCGAGCTGCAGCAGTTGCCTGCTCTTATTCGAGGAACGGCTCTTCTGCGAAGTCGGAACCACCGTGGACCTGGAATTATGTGTTTGTTCTTGCGTAGAGACACTTCCCTGGGTCGGTGTTCCTTGCACGGAACCCCTACCCCCTTGGCACTTTGCACATATCCACTTGCGATCCTTTATGGATTCGTCCACGCCTGCGCATTTGAAATGGAACCATGCCGAACACTTATCGCAAGCCACCATGTCATCCACTTCGTTCTTTTCTTTGCAGCTGCTGCAATCGCCCGCCGTCTTTCCCTTATCCATCGCTACGAGAATATTCCACACCTGCCGCCTATTCCGAACCAATATTCTTTTCTAAATTTTTAGAATTGTTACTCCAGTAACAAGAAAGCACTATTTTTGAGTAATTATTGTATGTCTTTTATTGAAAACTTATGCAAATATAATTATTATGAATTACAAGATGGAAAAGCATGAAAAGATTTAATGACAAAAAGTAAGTAACTAAAAATTTAGTGCAACTGTATGGTTTGGCTGACAAAATCGAAATGCCCAGAAAAAATACGTTACAAACATTTCAATGCAATTTGAATAGTAAGAGTGAGATAATATGATAATTAAAAGAAAAGGAAAAAGTAATCGTTCATAATCTTGAAGTCGCATTCACATGGCAGCTTGTGGTTTGAATTTAATGGTACGGTCTCATTCCATCAGTAACAGCTGTCAAACGTCTCGTATACGAAAATTATCGAGATGGCTTATCGTATACGAAAATTGTGCGATGAGAACGGAATTTAAAAAATTTTGCCTGAATTTGTTTAGTAAAACGTCAAAATCTTGAAAAAAGCCTCAAAAAGCAATCAAAAAATTCACAGAGAACGTCACCAACCGGAATCAAGACAACATCTTGGAATCCTTGAAGAGAAGAAAGATTGCAAAAAGTGCTCGAATCACAAGGAAAAAACCCTCGTGTTGAACAAGAATCTTGATAAACTCAAAGATACGAAATGACGAACATATTGAATTCGACAACCCCGATGAGCATTCCAAGGAACAATAATTGTCGTTTATGGAGACCTTAGACTTATCAGTTATCACCATGAAACGCACTATGGAAACCCAAAAAAATAAAACGATTGCAATCCGAATTAAACATGATAGACTACCCCAACGAAGTTCAGAATAACCATATATTCCTTGTGGACGAAGAAGACGGTGATGTCTTGATGTTGCAAAGCGGCTTGATATTCTTTCATCCAAGTCATCATCCGTAAAACAAGCAAACGTTTGAAATGACCTAGACCCTGGTACTAAAGGCTCGGCAGCAGTTTACAGAAGAAGAAGGAGTGAAGTTGTTGCTCGAAAAGGAAGAATGTCGTTATTTGCATCTAAAATTGTTTAAGCTAATAAAATGAAAGAAACTAAATAGCCTTTTCACACCAGACGCAAAACGCTGTTTTCAGCTGTCAGTTTTCAAAAACTCGAAATCTGTTCACACCTAAATTTTAGGTTTTTGTTTGCCATTAAAAAATCTTTGATGTCAAGTAAGGGATGCCATATGTTCTCTTTTTAGAAGATTCACACTTTTTTTACACACATTCGCTCTTTTTTTTCGTTGCAAGTTTGATTCACGTTAGTGTAAGATATTAAAAATTGAAAACCACTCGATGAAAAAGTTTTCCTCATCGATTTTTCAAAAGAAAAAAATATTTGTTTGTCGCTGCTAAGAATTTGTTCATTTGTATTTTTATATGTTCTCAAATGGCAACCCTATATCAACTGACACGTTTAGTCGTGAACAATTTTACAAGCAGACTGTCAATCTACTCTTGCTATTGGAGGGAGGGAGAAATATATACGATCGATACATACGATATATACGATATAATGAATTATAGACTGCTGAATGCTTTCAATTTTTTGGTTTTGACTGGTTTTCACAAAAACTTGTTGTTTTGCAAAACAGGGCTGTCAACAAATTTGTATGGGAAAACACGTGATTTCCTTCAAGTTTTTGAAAAGTTTTGCAAAACCGCGTTTTGCCTCTGATGTGAAAAGGCTAAGATATAAAAAAGCATTTTCTCTCTTCCAGACAAGTGTGAATACTTAGAAGAGCAAAACATCGAAGGATTTACAGAATCTGTTAATGATTACATAAGCATTTCAAGGCTTAATCAGTGGTTTACAACTATATGTATTTCTTACAATCAAGAAAGCTGCCAACTATGACCGTTTCGTTTCATGAAATAAAATAAATGAGATAAATGCAAACAAAATAAAATCAAACCACTAAAACATATTTAATATATCATAATATGTTTACAAAGAATACAGTTTCTGAGTTGCAGAGCAACACATTTCCAACAAAACAAAATTATCCTTTTTTAAGTAAATATACTTATGTGAATCTTTTGGTGCGATTTTTGTGAAAAATATTATCTTTTTTTGATTTACTAAAACCGACGTCCGACGTTGAATTTTCTTGCATTTTCTTGTTTTGTCCGTTGTGGTTAGCTACGAAGAGGTATTGATCCGAGTCGATGTTTGGGTTTGCAGTTAATATTTCGACACTCAAACATCTAAAAGATTGCATGTTGATTTGCTGCTCGTCGCAAATCTTTTGTACTAAAACAAGACAAAGAATTGTCAATGGTAAACATTTCTTTAACACTAGAAACTTACCAAACCAAACACGGAATATGGAATTTCTTTCGAAAAGTTTTACATGTAGGTAAGCAAGTATCTTGTTGATGGATGACCGTATAGCAAACATGACACCCTTCGACATCTTCGAATTCCTTGTCCAAGTTGTACTTCCAAAACGAGAGACCATCGAAAATTGATCCATTCTAATTCTAATTTTTTAAAGAATAATCAAGTATGAGGAGAACTTGATTATTCAAAATTTCAAACTTAAGCGGAAAACACAAAGCTGCTTTGCTGTTAGCGTTGAGTGACGTATAAAGTTCAAGCATAGAAATTGCTAACAACCTATCACAAAGCTGCTTTGTTGCTCAACCTTTGATTTGACATACTGTGAGAACCCCGTGACATAAACGTCGCAA
Organism: Sphaerophoria taeniata; assembly: GCA_943590905.1. Lineage (NCBI taxonomy): Eukaryota > Metazoa > Arthropoda > Insecta > Diptera > Syrphidae > Sphaerophoria > Sphaerophoria taeniata. The sequence goes on from OX016540.1 coordinate 7,133,210, forward strand.
AAGCTGTAGCAAAAGTAGAAATGTTTTCTACTTTTTGATATGTATTTGCTCACCGCCTGGTTTTTTTGTTCGTGTGTGTGAAAATTTTATTTGAATTTTACTTCCTTTTCGCTTAGCTGTCGGTTTTGTTTTCAAAAAACAGAAAAAAATAAAATTTTTGAAAAAAAAAGTTTGAAGAAAATAAAATAAATTTAGTAAAATGGCAGATGTCAGTCAAAGTTCGATCCAAGGTATGGAAGCGTAACGGAGTCAACGCTAACAGGAAAGCAGCTTTGTGTTTTCCGCTTTACAGCGTCAACTAAACTGACAACTGACAACACAAATCAGCATTGTTTCTTTTTTTTTTGCCTTAAGTGGGAGGGAGAGAAATGGACTCTTAATTTTGACAACGCGTTGCCATCTCGTATACAAAATTCATCGCATGCACAAAGTCGTATACGAGTCAATTTGATTCAAGAATACCACTCTGCTTTCGCATACGAGATTCAGTATGCGATAATTTATTATCGTATACGAAAATTTTCGCATGGTTTCAAGAATAGGGCCCCTGGTCACAAACCCTTCCAATCAAATTGACTATATTATGATCCGCATACATCCCTATTTCGAGAATATCAAATGGGACTCACTAAGCCACTAAGTTCCACCCCATATTCCGAATGTCAATGGCGAGGATGACACTTCCAATTTTGACGATATCGTATCGACCGCTTTCACGATCGCCGGAATACCTACTCCAAGAGGCCTTCTACAACGCAAGAATTGATACGTGACGTAAAAGTGGCAATTTTACATTTTTCTTTCACAAAGAAATTTTATTTTTTTCTCGAAGGATTGATTTCTCTTGAATTGACATAAATTTCTACACGGCTTTTACACTAAAGGCGTTTTTCTTTTTTAGTTCAGAGCTCCAAACTCTGAGTGTTCAGAGCTTGGTGAACACGCTCTGAACAAATGAAGCTCTGAACATTTTCTGAACGCTCGGATTTCATTTTGAAATGCAATGGAGCATTTTTAGTTCAGACATCGACACTTCGTATTTTTGAATGCTGAAATTAACATTTTTTTATTAATAAATAAATTATTTAATTAATTATTCAAAATAAAACACACCCTCTTTGCCTGAGCGACGTGTTTCCTCTGCTATTTCAATTGTTTTGAGAAAAACACGCTTGCGCTCAGCATTTCGCTCATTATGCTCGGTCTCTTTTTTCTGAGCGCGTCGTCGAACTCTGAACACTCAGAATCAGTGCTCTGAACGAAAAAATTAAAGCGAGAAACAGATTGAACCAGCAACAGCACCAGCAACAGCGGCGGCCATTGTTTTACAGCCCATGTATTTTAATCGTTCGACACAGAATAAACCAGCACCAGCAACGTCAACAGCAACGTTTGGTCAAAGTCCTAAATTTGCTGTTGCTGGTCCATTGCTGACAACTTCCAATGTTTAAAATTCAGAGGCACCAAACAACAAAAAATAAAACAAACATGAAAACAAGGAGAACGAAATGTCAAAACAGATGAAATGACGTCGCTGGTGCTGGTGGCAATGTGTTTGGAAAATATTTGCTGGCCAGCGTGCTGTTTGCTGTTGACGGTGCTGGTGCTGTTGCTGGTTTAATCTGTTTCACGCAAAACACAACTTTGATGCTCTGAACACTCTGAACTTAAAAAGAAACACAATTTTTCGTTTGACAGTTCAAGCTCTGTTCAGATGTAAAAAAGAAAAACGCCTACTACGAGTTTGGCATTTCTGAGTTTTCAAAAAAGGGATTGATACGTGTTTGCACATTCCTTACACGCCAAAAAACATTGAATTTCGGTAGCAATTCTTCTTGGTTGTAAGAAAAATTTCATCACATTTTGTTCGTTACCCTGCGGCCACACGAGCAAGTTCTGGTCAGCAAGTAGCGTACATATATTATTTGTCAAATCTCTATCGGTGTACTTGGTGTGACGTAGGTGGCAAAAAACTTGCTAGTCAACTTGCCAGCAAGTTCACATATTTTTTACAAGCTTACCTGCTTTTAACATCCAATTTTGAATTTCCAAGATGTCGCCAGCAAAAATAGAAATAAAAAGCCTCGTTTCAACTAATTTTCTAATTTAATTTTGTTCTTTTTGATATATTTGGCAAAACCTGTCAAATTACTTGCCGATTTACTTGCTCGTTTTACTGGCTGGAAAATTTGCTAGCCAGTTGACCAGCCAGTACTAAAGCAAGTACTAAAAGTTTGAATGTGTGAGTAAAATATTTGATTGTATGCCAACTTGCCAGCCAGAACTTGCTCGTGTGGCCGCCGCCGGGTAAGATAAAACAATAAATTTTCAAATTTATAGGTTAATTAATCCCCAGATGGTGAAAGCAAGTTTGCTGTGATAGTATTGGTAAGAACACGCATACTCTTGCAGCAAACTTGCTTTTCAGTTTGTAGGCAATTGTCATTTTGACAGCTTACTTTCTCATCATGTTACAAATGATCAGTGGATCAGTGCACAGATGAGTTTTGTCTCTGGATCAGTGGTTCATTTGTTTTGTTTGACTCCCTTGTGCTTGTGCTTGAAGTTTATTTTATTTGGAAACATCGAATCGAGAGAATAAAAGAAAACAAAATATATCCAAAAAGTGCAGTGCATTCAAAGAACAGAAGAAATACATTTTTGTAAAGATTAACGTACGAGTTATAGGTTTGTATGTCAGTTCCATACATTTCTGTTCATTTCATTGCTTATTTCTTCTCATTACATTTTTTTTAGAATGGAATCAATCACTGAACCTAAGACAATCTGCCTGTCCGATAACAACGCTAGAGTTATCTTCGAACAAATCTGGATCTTCTACCGAGGAAATGAATTCTTTGACACCGTCATCATGGCTGGGAACAAAGGCGATAAGGACCACGTAAGTATTTCAGCGCACCGAATGGTCCTTAGTGCATTGAGTCAATATTTCCGTGAAGCATACCGAGATGCCCAGACGGTCTTGAAGAAAAACGTTTTGGAGTTTCCACAAATCGATCCTCAAATACTGAAATCGATGGTCGATTTTATGTATTCAGGAACAATTGTATTGGATGTCGATACCGTCGAAGGAATCTTGTCCGCTGCGATTTTCCTTAAGATCAACATACTAATTGAATGTTGCTGTGAGTTCATTGAAAACAACATAAATCCTAGCAACTGTCTATTGTTTTTTCGAGTGTGGAGTCAATGGACAGAGGAGCTCAGGTTTTGCAATATAAAAGAGAAATCCATGGAGTTAATTTATTCGAAGTTTGATGAACTGTCTAAGGAAGACGAGTTTCTAATGCTGACCGAAAGGGAAATCAAAGACTTGCTTTCTTACGACAGTCGACACAGTGATGTTGAAGAAACAGTGTTCATGTCTATTCTTGCATGGATTAATCATTTTAAACAGAATCGGGAACATTTGATTGTGGAACTATTAAAAATGATTCACTATCAGTTTCTGTCCATAAAGTTCATAACGGACAACATGTCGATTTGCAAAAGTGTCGAAAGCTTTGAACTTTTTTCGGGTTGGTTGAAATATCATGTGTCGCCAGAAACTCGAACAGAAGATCAGAATCATCTTGAGGTCTCAATGAAAAACCAATTGCAATGCCCAGAATTGGATCCTCAAACTCTAAAATTTTTAAATGAGTTGAACATCGAGAACGTTGAAGGAACCTTACGTGCTGCAGTTTTTCGAAAACGTAAACACTTGATTGAAGTTTGCTGTGAATTCGTTCAAAAAAACATTGATACCAGCAACTACATGTCCTGGTTTCGACTGTCGACAGAGCTTAGTCTACCACAAATTAAAGAAAAGACCATGGATGTCATTTACATGAACTTCGAGCAAATGTCGAAGGACGAAGAATTTTTAATGTTGACTGAGAAGGAAATTAAGAGCTTGCTGTCTTACGAGAATCCATATACTGACTTTGAGGAAGAAGTTTTCAAGGCTGTTGTTGAGTGGGTCAATTATGATAAACCAAGTCGAGAACATTTGACTGGTGATCTGTTGAGAATGATTCGTTTTCAATACCTCTCTACCGAATTCAAAGCTGATAACAATTCACTCATCACCGATTGCCGCGAATACAATTCATCACCAGGAACAACCGATCAAAAAGACATGTTTTTCAAGTCAAGGTTTGGAGGTTTATTATTTGTGGAAGTCGAGGGATTATACACGATAGCAATTCATATGTATGACCACAAAACAGATGCATGGAATAAAAAAATTCAAATACCTTTGAAAGAAAAAATAGATGGCTTTTCGACACTTGTGATCAATAATAAATTATTTGTAGTTGGAGGTTTTGACGAGGTCGAACACGTAAGGGATGAAATTGAGTGTTTTGACTTTTACACTCTCAAATGGATTTCCACATCTCATATGCATTATAATCGACGGAATTGTAAACTGTCTGAATTAGATGGACAATTGTGTATTTACGGTGGCTATTCTGGCTTTGGTGCCAGTGCCAGCTTTTTAAACGAAATTGAATTGTACAATCCTACAACTGGTGAAATAATTGAATTATGTCCACCATACCAAAGTAAACGTAACAAAATGTCTACTTGTAAAGGAGTATTATATCTTATTGATCTAAAGGAAGGAGTCTTGCAATTCTATGATTCCAGCACTCAAAATTGGACTCAGATACAAATTCCAGAACAATCAATTCAATCTGTGGGCTTTGTTGCTGATGAAAAATATCTTTATTTCCCTGAGGGATGTTCGGAAAAGGGTGTTAAACGCTACAATTTAGAAAAAAAATCATGGAGCGGAGATTTTAAAGATAGTAGATCTTATAACTTAAAAGCGATTATCTTAAACAATAAAATCGTAATTTCTAAAAGCTCTGGTGCTAAATATGTATTTGAAGAGTACGATCCAAAAAATTGCTCATGGAGAATATTTAAGGATTTTTTAAGAATAAACTGCTGTAACTTGTTCACGACTTATAGTTTAGGTTATTACACTGCTTGACCACTTACTTAAACTTTTAATTTTTGTTTTAAGAATTATTAAAGTTTATTCCAAACATTTTTGAGTTCGCACGCAAGATCTGTAGTGTTTTTAATAAATTGGTTTCTTTGTTTACTCAAATTGATTTTGAACTTGTTTCAATTTTTAAGCCCATGAGAGGAACATGTGCGCGTCTGAGAACTAAGTTAAGGAAGCTTGTTTTTTAGGGAGTGATGAATGCAGTAATTTTCCAAAATTGCCCTTGTTAATCAATAAAAAGAAATCATTGCATACATCGAAGGAAGTATAATGGAACTAACTACATTGCCGAAGCCCTCTCAAGGCTTTTCGTTAACAATTACCCGCATAGGCCGAAAATAAGAGTCGAAGGGTATTTTTTTTTTATCGATTTTAGCCATTTTCTGAATTCTACTGTTTGGAAAATCTTCACAGTTAATATAGCGACTGAAATATCTACTTTATCTGTTTTTTAATAAAAATAAAATGTGATAAATATACCACACCAGAGGCACAATCTTTCAAAAGTCCGTCCAGCTACTAGGATACGCAGACGACATTGACATAATTGAAAGAACATAGCGTGATTTCAGTGGAGCGTTTATGAGTCTTGAGACGGAGGCCAGGAAGATGGGTTTAGCGGTTAACGAGGTAAGGCCAAGTTAATGCTGTCAACAAGAAAGGACAACCAACATCGACGTCTTGGAACAAACGTCAACAAAGACAGATTTAACTTCGAGGTAGTTTAGGACTTTGTCTACCTAGCATCCGCTATAAACTCAGACAACAACACCAGCGCTAAAATCAAACGAAGAATTACTCTTGCCAATCGCTGCTTCTTTGGACTTAGAAGGAAGTTGAGTAGTAAAGTCCTCTCTCGAGCAACTAAAGTGACACTCTACAAAACCCTCATCACCCCTGTCTTAATGTCTGTAGCAGAGACATGGCCCATGACAACATCGGACGAAAACTTTGGGCTGCTTCGAGAGAAAAATTCTTCGAGTGATTTTTGGTCAAGTCTGCATAAATGGAGAATGGAGACGAAGATTCAAGAACCGTACGAGCTGTTCAGCGGCACTGACCAAGCCGGAAAAGTAGAGCGAATGGAATATAATTCTCCGGTTCGTAGTCTTCGAAACCAACAAGGAAGAACGTCGTAGAAGATTATGACCTCGACTCAGGTGGAGCACACAGGTGGCAGAGAACATAAACCAACTTGGCGTGCGATCAAACTGGAGACAGCTAGCTAGAAACCCAGCTGGCTAGAGACGCTTGTTGGATGAAGCCTTGGTCCGACATGGACATTAGTTAGTGAATATACCACACAATTCGGTTGAATTTATTTTCGTTAATTAACGGTATTAAGCGGTTAACATCTACCATTCAATGGAAGAACTAAGATTTGCATCCTTCAACTATAAGTAAAATCGCTCTTAAAATGTCGATCGTGGTCACTGTCCCTTAGAATTCTATTGTTTTTGTATAAAAAATGATGGTCACCCGGTTGTGTACACACCAGTTAGTTTCACATTCGACTTGATACGTCTCTTCAAAAGCACTGAAATTTGTTTTGAAATCCCAGCTGGCTAAGAATTAACGGGGCCGGCCGACCACTTTTTAACCCTTTGGGCTTCCACGATTAATGGGACGTGAACGACCATTTCAGTACGTGTAACTAGACCATAGAGAGTTGAAACACTTGGAAGCTTATATACAAATCAATTGCGAACAAAATTCAGCGACATCAATAAAAACCCCAAAATTTATTACATCGGTGTTGGGTGAATCAGTTAAGGCTCAAACCTCAAAATATTTTTAGAAAAAAAAACTGTCCGCATACTTCTCCTACAGTATAGAATGATAGGTCTGACAAAGGTCGACAAGAAATGTCGAAATTAATGAGGGAGATGTTGATGATGCCAAGAAATGACCAAGAGACCTTCATGGAAGTTCATTGCCTCGAATCTTTAAGACTTAATTTTGTAAACGTCAACATTGCCTTTTATGGCAGCAGGGTCATAACAGTATTATTCCAAACCATTTCAACGTTCTTATCTTCTCAAATGTCCATCGCAATTCAATTGAACTTCTTTTCGTTTATTAACGGTAAACGAAACAAAACCTCTTAGCCCTCTATCATTCTGTAGGAGAACTTTGGTCGAAGTGAGAATTTCGCTAACATTTCCCAAAGCTCAACTAAAAGAGAATTTGATTTGTTTATTGTGTCAAAAGTGACTTTTCAAACGTCACCTCGCTGCTGTTTCTCATCAAACCCAAACACGTGCGCGTTCTCTGCAAACTTTTTCACATTTGTTCCGATAAATTAAAATATTAGTTTGGTAAAATGGCTAAAAACGCCAAACCGACTAAAAGAAAAGCTGCCCCAATCAAAGAAAACCAAAAAGTTGAAGAAAAAGATGAAATTAACGACGGTGAAGAGGTAAGTTCATGGATTTTCACTTAGAAAGTTGGAACTCGATCTAAAAGCTAAACTAAATTCTTTCAGGTGGATTTAATGAAGAACATTGGGATTGAGGACGACACCGACAGCACAGACGACGAAGGAATCGATGAGGCTTTCAATTCGGACGAAAGTGATGAGCTGGAATTCGAGAGTGATGAGGAAGGAAACTATGTGAAGAAACAAGCAGACGACGACGAGGAAGAAGAAGCCGATGATGACAGCGAAGGGAATGAAGATGACGATGGCGACGATGAAGGTGAAGAAGAACTTGATATCGAGGACGTTTCCAGCAGTGATGATGAAGTAGAAGAGGACGATGAAGACGATAGTATAATTCAAGAAGAACTACCAGCAAAACCAGCTCCATCGACGTCAAAATCCGTCGAAAAACCGAAAAAGGCGACAGCAAAAGCACAAGAGCCAACGAAACCTCAGCCAGTTCCTGCTAAAGAACCAGTTGCTCCCAAAGCAACTCCAGTCGAAGTTCCTCGAGTCGAGGGAGAATTCAAAGTGTCAAAAAAGAAGAAGTCAGCCCTTTCAAAGATGCAAAAACAACTCAACAAGGAGAACAAAGGAATCAATCCAGCCACCGGAGAGGAATACGAGAATTCGGACACTTCCGACGAGGAAGACATACGAAACACAGTCGGCAACATCCCGATGCACTGGTACGACGAATACAAGCACATTGGCTACGATTGGGACGCCAAGAAGATCATCAAACCAGCCAAGGGCGATCAAATTGATGATTTCCTTCGGAAAATCGAAGATCCTTACTTCTGGCGAACGGTGAAGGATCCTCAGACAGGCCAAGAGGTCACTCTAACCGACGCTGATATCGAACTCATCAAGCGCATCAATTCTGGGCGAATACCGAACGGCGAACACAACGAATATGAGCCTTGGATTGAGTGGTTCACATCGGAGGTTGAAAAGATGCCAATCAAGAACGTTCCAGATCACAAGCGATCGTTTGTGCCATCAGTGCCGGAGAAAAAGAAAGTCGGTAAGATGGTGCATGCCCTCAAGATGGGATGGATGAAGACAATGGAGGAGGTGGAGCGTGAGAAGAAAGCGAAACGAGGTCCCAAATTCTACATGCTTTGGGAGACCGACACTTCCCGCGATAATATGCGTCGAATTCACGATCCAGTCTCGGCTCCGAAGAGAGATCTTCCCGGACATGCGGAGTCTTACAATCCTCCACCAGAATATCTATTCGATGCCAAGGAAATGAAGGAGTGGGAGCGCATGAAGGACGAGCCACAAAAGCGAAAGTTGCACTTTATGCCACAGAAGTACAAGTCGCTGCGAGCAGTTCCGGCTTATCCGCGATACCTGCGTGAGAGATTCCTTCGTTGTTTGGATTTGTATCTCTGTCCGAGGGCCAAGCGTATGAAGTTGAACATCGATGCTGAGTATCTTATTCCCAAGCTTCCAAGTCCGAGGGACTTGCAACCGTTCCCAACCACTGAGAGCATGATCTATCGTGGGCATACGGACATCATCAGATCGGTCAGTCTGGAGCCCAAGGGCGAGTACATTGTTTCCGGATCGGATGACACTACAGTCAAAAGTAAGGCTATCAAAATCGCTTCTAAACACAGTATTCTTTAAGCCTTTCTCTCTTTCAGTTTGGGAAATTGTCACTGGACGCTGCATTCGAACCATCGAAACCGGAGACACGGTTCGTTGTGTGGCCTGGTGTCCCAATGCCAAGTTGTCTATTATTGCAGTGGCGTCAGGCAATCGTCTACTCCTAATCAACCCCAAGGTCGGTGACAAGCTGATTGTAAAGAAAACAGACGATCTGCTGGCCGAAGTGCCCAAAGTCGACGAAATGGAGAGCGAGCGCATCAAAACCGCCGTCCAATGGTCGGTGGCCAATAAAGAGGAACAAGAAAAGGGCGTACGCTTGATTATTACACATTTTAAACCTGTCCGACAGGTCACATGGCATGGACGTGGTGACTATCTCGCGACAGTAATGCCAGAGGGAGCCAACCGATCAGCAATGATTCACCAGCTCTCGAAACGTCGTAGTCAAATTCCGTTCTCGAAGAGCAAGGGTCTCATTCAGTTTGTGCTCTTCCATCCGATTAAGCCTTGTCTCTTTGTAGCTGTAAGTTCTATGATTTTGTAGAGAATCTCTTAAATCAACATTCCATTTCCAGACTCAACACAATATTCGCATTTATGACCTCGTGAAGCAGGAACTCATCAAGAAACTCCTCACGAACTCCAAATGGATTTCGGGAATGTCCATCCACCCGAAGGGCGACAACTTGCTTGTGTCGACTTATGACAAGAAGATGCTGTGGTTCGATTTGGATTTGTCGACGAAACCCTACCAGACAATGAGACTGCACAAGAACGCAGTTAGAAGTGTGGCCTACCATCTGAGATATCCCCTGTTCGCGTCGGCTAGTGATGACCAATCTGTGATTGTCTCCCATGGAATGGTTTATAAGTGAGTATCTTGACTCCAGACTGAGTTGGTCTTAAATTTGAATGTTTCCCTTGTCTATAGTGACTTGCTGCAAAATCCACTGATCGTTCCACTGAAGAAACTGCAAACGCATGAAAAACGTGATGACTTTGGAGTTCTGGATGTTTGTTGGCATCCGGTGCAGCCGTGGGTGTTCTCCACTGGAGCTGATGCAACAATTAGATTGTACACTTGAAAGTAGCTTTTTTTGCAGAAGTTTAAGTTTTATTTTTACCAATAAATTTGAATTACGGAAATGTTAAAAAGTGAGACCTTTTTGCTTGTTTCAAATTTTGAAATTGTTAACGCGGTGCCCAAGACGAAAGATCTACACAGCAACCTGGCGTTCTCCGGATGGTCGAACCGCCAATCAAATCGACCATTTGCTATCAGCGCAAGGCACTCATCCAACATCTTGAACGTGTGCACTTTCCGTTGAGCAATTTTCGACCATTTTCTGGTAGTGGCTAACTTTAGAGCTCGATTATCCAACCACACGTTTGCAGAAGCTGCAACGGAAAACAAGAGCAGCAAGAGATGTGTACCGAACAAAAAGGAGAAAAAAGAAAAAGCATTCGCAGTTTCTCAGCTCAAAGATCTGGAAGAGTCACGGCCCAAGAACAATACCCGACGTTTCCTTACAAGGTCGAAGCAATTAGCTTTTCGTTTCAGAATCGGGACATAGGCTCAGTGAAGGAAACCTAGTCACCGAAGCAAAGGGAATTGTAGATGTTTTCAAGCAGCACTTCCAACAGCGGCTGAATGCGCATAATGTCGAGTGAGCCAATGACGAAAGAGAGGAAAAACCAGTAAATGAAGGAAGACCCAGTCCCAGCACCCAGCACAGAAGAGGTAGAAAGAGCCATCCAATAGCTAAAAAATAACAAGTCCGCGGGTCAGACGGCATAGCTTACTTACTTAAGGTGGCGCTACAGTCTGGGGTGGACTTGGGCCTCAACCAACCAGCCAGCTCGGTCCCTAGCTAGCTGTCTTCAGTTTCGCACGCCGAGTTGCTTGAGGTCATCTTCAACTTGCGCGCCCCACCTGAGCCTTTGTCTTCCTCTACTGCGCCGTCCGTCTAGGGTGGATTCGAAGACTTTACGGGCCGGAGTATTGTTGTTCATCCTCTTCACGTGAGCAAGCGGAATGAAAAACTGCGAAATTTACTATGGTAATTGTTACTGCGAGCAACAACAGCTACTCTTTCGATGCGTATTCGTCGTGGGAAGCAGACTCGGGCAAAAAGTCTTGAGCTTCAAATGTGTACTAGCGAACGCATCACGACGATGCGAATCAAGGCTACATTGGGACTAACATGCGCGCATGCCCCCACAGAAGTGAAAAAAGATGACACCAAAGACGAGTTCTACGAGCACCTTGACAAAACGCATGAGCAATGTCCTAGCTACGACATTAAAATTGTCCACGGCCATTTTAACGGAAAGCTGGGAAAAGAAGACATCCTTGGTGGAACAGTCGGAAAGCAAAGTCTGCAAGAGTTTATCAGGGTTAAAGAGGTAAGTTTCCGTTGTTACAAAGCCAACGCTACTGAGGAAAACCGGAATAAGTTTAAACAAGCCAGGAAGGCCTGCAATGTCCATATTCGACGAACCAAATTTTTACATGACCAAAGGCAGTAAATTTTTTTTTCATTTGTGAAAAACATGAAGAATTCTTCTTCTTCCTCGGTCCCAATGCTCGTTGATGATGACACTCCAGCGAAAGCTAACCTTTTTGCTAAGCAGTTCGCCTCCAACTCTTCGCTGCCAGAGAGTGTCATGGCTCCTCCAGTTCTTGAGCGCGTCAATGATTCCATGGGACAAATCTTCTTTCGCACTCGTGCTGTGGCAAGAGTCCTAAAATATCTCAACATACACAAATCCGCTGGCCCGGATGGTATCCCCGCTATTGTTCTGAAGAGGTGTTCTTCATCGCTGGCAAAACCCTTGCGTAAGCTTTTCCATCTATCCTATTCTTCTGGGCTCGTTCCGAGTAGTTGGAAAACAGCATTTGTCCAGCCTATACCCAAAAAAGGCGAATCTCTCCCTCCAATTATCGTCCGATTCCACTTTCGTCCCTTCTTTCTAAGGTCATGGAAACGCTGATAAACTATCAGCTCAAGAAATATCTCGAAGACCGAAAGCTTCTTAATGACCGGCAGTACGGCTTTCGCAGCAACAGGTCCACTGGTGATCTGATGGTTTATCTCACCGAACAGTGGAACAAATCTTTACATCGTTTTGGAGAAAGTAAGATTGTTGCACTTGATATTTCAAAGGCATTTGATAGAGTTTGGCACCAGGCTCTCTTATCGAAAATGCGTGCATTCGGTATTGATGAGTCCCTCCTTCGTTGGATTAGAAACTTTCTCTCGAACCGTTCTATACAAGTTGTATTGGACGGGTTCAAGTCTGAAACTCATAATATAAATGCTGGTGTGCCCCAGGGCTCCGTTTTGTCTCAGACCCTCTTTTTCATTTTCATAAATGATCTCCTGTCTGTAACTTCTAATCCAATTCATTGGTTTGCTGACGATAGTACCCTTAGCTTTTCATATTCGTTCCCAGACTCACATCCCTCCTCTTCGGATGTGGAACTGCAACGGCTAAATATAATAAGCTCATTAAACTCTGACTAAAACAGCATTGTACAATGGGGAATCCGAGGCTGGTATCTCTCTCATAACTTTCAAAGTTTTTTTTACTGTGGAGGGGTTGTTAGCCCCTCGCACTAACCTCCAAATTTGTTGGGCCGTAGATAAGGTGCTTTTTTTCCCGATTTGCACCCGCGCTTACAAGTTTCGCAAGTTATATCTAAGATATAACCAGTACCCGGTGGCTACCACGAGGAGGTAAAGTAAGTGTATAGGAAAAGTTACAGCATAAGCCCCCAGATCCTACAACACCCAACCACCATCGCTTATGATTGCGATGTCTGAATTCGGGATCCCGAACAAACTGATCCAGCTGTGCCGCATGACGCTAAACAATACGCAGTGCAGTGTGCAAATGGGTAACAGCTCATCCGAGTTATTCCAAACTTGCGCAGGGTTTAGACAAGGAGATGCGTTGTCATGTGACTTCTTCAACATAGTCCTGGAGCAGATAGTGCGCAAGGCAGGTGTGAGCACGGAGGGCACTATCTTCAACAAATCCACCCAGCTCCTAGGCTATGCGGACGACATAGACATCATCGGTCGATCCAAGAGAGCTGTGCTTGAGGCCTTCACAGCGATTGAAGAACAGGCGAAACTAGTTGGTTTTGAAGTGAATGAGGACAAAACAAAGTACATGTTATCAACAAACAAAGCAACATCTGTCACTTTCGAAAGAAAAATTCTTCGACGGATTTTTGGTCCCGTATGCGACGATGGCGAATGGAGAAGAAGATACAACCGAGAACTGTATGAGCTGTACCAAGATGTGGATGTAGTCCAGAAGGCCAAGAAAAGACGACTACATTGGCTCGGCCACATCGAGCGAATGGACGACAACGCTCCAGCCAAGAAAGTCTTCTCATCCCAGCCCCCAGGTTCAAGACGACAAGGAAGACCGAACCTACGGTACAAGGACCAAGTGACTGCGGATACCAGAGCGCTTGGTCTCGGTGACTGGAGAGTGCATGCGAGGGATCGTTCACGATGGAAGACTGCAGTATCTCAGGCTGAGACCCTTCATGGATTGTGAGCCGGATAAGTAAGTAAGTAATAGCGTTTTTTTTTGGTAATCCGGAATTGTACACAGAACTGTCCGATTCCGGATTCCAAACGAACAGGCAAACACATTTTTTTGCTTCTAAGGGTTGAATGGTTGTGTATTTGTGAAACCTCATATGCAAAATTGCAGATGACATGACATTTTTTAATTTCTTTATTTGTAAACATGGCAGCGAGTACGTATATGCGAGTGTGTGCATGTATGCGTGATTCTGTTTTTGATTCTGACTTCAAATTCGGAATCGTTTTTCTGTTCTATTCAGAACAAGAACTGTCATCTTGTGCCAAGTGAACGAGTACAGAACTGTTCGGAACAGTTCCGGACGACCAAAAAAAAACGCTATAAGTAACAATGGGGAATAAGAAACCGAGTAGAGTTTAATGCTTGAAACCGAACATCTCGAGATTCTCGGTATGTGTATCACCGACCACCTCTTGTGGAACGAACACATACGCGATGTCACCAAAAATGCCGCAAGATGTTTAGGTTTTTTAAGACGATGCAAGAATTTTTTTCCCCCTTCTGATCGGGCTACCATTTACAAAACTTACATACGTCCAAAGCTTGAGTACAACTCCCACGTTTGGGCTGGTGCTCCAGTAACGTATTTAAGTCTTCTGGACAGTATCCAAAGAAGAGCATTCAAAATGATTGGTGACAATACCATCGTTGAGTCATTTACTTCTCTACAACATCGGTGTAATGTCTCATGCCTCACCCTCTTCTACCGGTATTTCAACGGTATATGCTCTAGAGAAATATCCAGTTGCATTCCTCCCCTTAAGATATTCACCCGTAATACCCGCGCCTCCAGGAATGCCCATCAGTTCGCCCTCGAGCCCAACTTCGGTCGTACCGTCATGTTCAGAGAATCGTTCTTTAGCCTTACTACGCGAATGTGGAACTCTCTTCCACACTCTGTCTTCCCCAGTCATTGCAATGTTCAAGAATTCAAAACCTCTATCTCATTTTCCCTAACGCTCGCACTGTGCTTTGGCATAAAAAGGGAAAACAAACCCCTTCAGTGCGTGCTCATTATAAAAAAAAAAAAAAAATTGCGGCCGACGGGTGGAACTTGTTCAGCATTCTATATGTTCGAAATTTCCCAGGAGCCAACATCGACTATCCTCTCTGCTGTGATGTTTGAACGTCTGAAGCCTTTTGTCAACAATCTGATTGGAAAGTCAACCATCGACCAAATTTTCATTGTTCGGCAGATCCTGGAAAAAACCTATGAACTCCAAGTCGACACCCATCACCTTATACTCGATTTTTACGCCGCGTATGACAGCATCGACAGAGACGAAATATATAAAGCAACTAGCTGACCCGACAGACTTCGTACTGCCTCAATCGATATAAAAAAGACCTAGACTTTTGTAGCCCGCTACCAGGGTTCGTAAAATATCGATCGCAATCCGAAAAATACCGATACTTCTCTCTTTTTTCCGATCTTCTCACGATCCGAAAAAAATAAAATTCTCATACAGATACTTTTCTCGGGATCCGAAAATTTCCAATCTCTCTCGGCACGAATTGAACATTTTTTTCTCTTTTTATCATTCGTGAGAAATCGGAAAAATAAAATTCCCCTCAAATTTTGTTCTCTCACGCTGCGCCATCAAAGTTGGCAACGAGCTTAAGGAATCTTTCAATGTCAAAAAAGGATTCACACAAGGCGATGCACTGTAATGCAATTTCTTTAACATCGTTCTTGAGCAGCTAGAGCAACACTCCACCGTCAACACCAGCGGCACTTCTATCTTCCAAGAATCTGTTCAACTTCTCGCGTACGCCGATGATAATAATGGGAAGAACACAGAGTGGATGTCAATAGCGCTTTTGTGAGAATTGAGACAGAAGCGACAGAAATGGTTCTAGCGGTAAATGAGGGAAAAACGAAGTATATGCTGTCTTCAAGGAAGGACACCCAACACCGACTGCTCGGACAGAACGTCACAATAGACGGATACAACTTTGAGGTAGTAGAGGAGTTTGTCTTCCTAGGTTCCGCTATTAACATGGGCAATAACACCAGCACCGAGATCAGAGATCAGACGATGAATAACTCTTGTTAATCGCTGTTTTTTTGGACTAAGAAAGCAATTGAGTGGTAAGACCCTCTCTCGATCAACTACGGTAAAACACCCTCATCATCCTGCTGTATGGTGTAGAAGCGTGGACCCTGACAAAATCGAATGAATGCGCCTTAGACTGTTTCGTGAGGAAAGTTCTTCGGGTCATCTTTAGCCCTGTGAGCATTGATGGGGAATGGAGAAGAAGATACAAAAGTGAATTTTACGGGTTGTACAATGACATGGACCTAGCCAGAAGGCTCAAGGTCCAGAGACTCAAATGGCTTGGTCATTTAGAGTGGATGGATACCAATGCTCCAGTCCGGAAAGCCTTCCACACTTTCCGAGGGACGCAGAAGTAGAGGAACAACGTGACTCAGGTGGCGCTCACAAGTGGAAGAGGATCCAATCAACTTGGAGTGCAAAACTGGACCGAGCTGGCTGACGAAGACACTTGATTGAAGCTCAAGTCCACAAGGGACTGTAGCGCCACCTTAAGTAAGTAAGTAAGTAAGTAACCGTTACCGTCATACACAGGTGAGTGCCTTTCCTTCCAATATGACGGCTCCAACATTCAAAGAGCTTTTTAGGCTAATCGTCTTCTGTCACCTTAAACTACCTCTATAAACTCGTTTCAAAGTTCAAACCAATGTCTCCGACTCTGACAATTTGAAAATATCTCTTCTAATTCCTTCGGGTGAAATTTCTAAAACAATTTCGACTTCTTGTATAAAATTGACTTAAAACAACAGTTTCAATTCGGTTCCATTCATTCTTAATCCACCCTTAAGGAAAATTTGATCTTTTGTCTCTTTTTCATTGCAAAGCTTCTTCCAAAGGGGAGAATTCCAATTATTCCCCTCATCAGCCAGACCAGCTACTATCTACCTTTCCGACTTGTTTTCCACAAGCTTTTTCTCAAAATTATACACAAAAATATTTCGACATTGGAAAATGAAAAGCACACCACCACCCCCATTCCCGCAGCACTTTTCAATCGAAAACAAAAACAAAATACCAACAAAAAATTCATCTAAACAATTTTCCACACAGAGAATGTGTGTTTCACGGTCTTTGCTCTATGCTCAGATTGGAAGACGCCATATTGAGCGGTGCACATAGTAATAATCACCTCTGTAGGTACAACGCTTCGGACGCTCGGGCCCGCAAATATCTACCTTTTCAAAAAAAAAAATTAATTTATTCTCTAAAACGGCACTAAATGTTGTGTTGACTGTTTTGTGTAGTTGGTAGTGTTCCCTTCGTGTACAAAAAGAAAAATTCATCAATCTTTGATTTTTGAAGAAAAAGGAAAATATGAAAAAGTGAAAAGCAACCCTCCTTCCCCCCCCTCACAAGAAAAAAAACTGTTGCAATACAAAAATCTGTCGGTTTGGTCGGGCCGTTTACGACGTGCGAAAATTGTGTTCGAGTGAGTACCCAACAAAAGAAATTGTAGTTTTTTTGCCGTTTCTTTGTTATTTTCTGAATTTCGGGCGGTTGTGCCCGTTTCTGTTCGAGCAAAAGGAAAGTGCGTGAACACCAAAACGTCTCTGGTTGATTACGACCCGTCGGAAAACCCTCATTCCCTCCCCCGAAAAAAAATTCTTGCAGCAAATTGTTTTTGAAACACCTTGAAAAATTTAGTTCAAAAAATTCTGTTTCTCGGTTCGGAAAATAATCAAAAAAAAAAAAAAAGAAAATTATAGTAAAAAGGTATACAGTTGTTGAAGAAAATCAAATTGAAAAACTCAGATGCACGCACACAAAGGAAATTGATTGCGAGAAAATTTATCTTTTTTTTCGAAAATCCATGTTCGAATGACAGAAAGCTTGTGAACCCTCTTTTTTGGAAAATATGGCTGATAAGAATTGTGTGAGCTACTTTTTTGTTAGTGTAGTTGTTGTTGTTGGTGAATTTTGTTAACTGTCAGGAAAATTCCTTGCTAGATCATCGTTGTCCTCAAAGTATTGACACAGGAGCACTTTATTTCGACTGAAAATTCCAATGAGAGAGAACGAGATTCAAATTCGAAAAGCGACCAGATAGAGAGTGAAAAACCACTGAGCGTCTGCTGAGAAAGTGTGAGAGTTTTTCAGTTGAATTGAGTTAGTTGTTGGCGGGTTTTGGGGTATCGCTGGGGGGCTTCTTCATAGTTTGTACTTTCTCTTGTAAGTGCACAAGTGTAAGCGGGGAGCAGGAGCATCAACCAACCAGCCACGCCACAGAGCAATGTATAATGGATTTTGATGTTTTTCCAATTTTCCTCTACAGAATTTCGCTCGGGGGTTGAGATATGGTACCATCCGGTGTGGGTGCTATTATATGGGGCTGATTTAGAGAGAGTGTCTGTATGTCGGTTGGGAGAATGAGCTTATTGTAGGCAAGACGAGCGAATAAGTGGAAAACTCGGCACTCGAGTACTTCAAAAAAATGGAATGATGGTGATAACATGGCCGAAAGTACTTAGATACATTTTTATAAACCTAAACATTGCTCGGTTGTTTGTGTGTGCTGGATTGCCAATGATAAATGGATGAAAAGCATTTCAAGTTGAACAGCAAAAAAAAAACTCTCAATACGTAAACAGAGTCCGATATCGGTCCAAGTCCAAAGACTAAATTGTGGTGTTGGACGACAACACACGGGTACAAGGGGATTCGATGGTGTGTCGCTGTGCTGCTTACGGTGGAATTTCAAAATTTTTGTTTAGTTTCGAAATCGACGCATGGCGAATGCCGATTCTGGGTTTGTTGTTGTTATATTTTCATCTCTGATTGTCTCTATTCTATTCACCATCGCAAGTAGAACAAGCGTGAAAAGGGGAAGGTCAGCAACATCGATCTTGAACTAATTTTTTTTTTTTTGAGATTCCATAAAATTGGAAATTGTGCGAGATTTGTCGAATTTTTGTTTGTGTCTATCGTTTTGTGACTTTTTGTTTAGGTTTTAGTTTTTTGGGTGTTTTGGATTTATGTATATTTGGCATTTGGCGATGTCTTTGTTGTTGTTTGTGTTGATTATGGGATTTAAAGGTTATTGAGGGAAAAAGATTGCCAATATTTTGATGTTGTCTTATTGTTTTTTTTTTTTCTTGTAGGTGGAGCTATACTTGAGTTTACCTATCCATTCCAATTCCAATATTGAATTTAGAGGAAATAAATCATTTGGAAGTGAAGAAAGTGAGCAAAAACGTTTTCGTTGTTGTTGTTGCTGTGTGTATAAGGATAGAAATGATTTCCGAAAAGTTTTGAGAGAGAACAAAAAAACGTTCTTTTATTTTTATGTGGGTTGGTTTTTGGAAAAGTTAATTCCGGTTGTGGAGATTGATTAAAGTTTGTTTTGTTTTTTGGATTCCATAGGCAAATGGGAAGAATTTACAATTTTCTGTTGGACTCTTCCATTCAACGTCAGGTATATCTACAAATAATTCGGACTTTATTGAGAATTCTTCTTTTTTTTTTTAAATTGATTCAAAGTTTTTGCAACGTGTATGTGCTTTCGTTTGTAATCGTTCTGTTTCTGTTTTTTTGCTCTCCCAAGGAACGTAATGCTCGGGACAATCGCTGTTTTCGACTAAAAAAGGAGCATCAGGCTATTTCTCAACTTTTACAACTTTTGTTTATTTGCTGCCTTGCCAACATATTATGATGCAGCTGAGGATTTTGACGAAACTCTGTCTGTATGTCCTCGAAATACGTAGGCAACAACGTTACCACAAACTTCATGACAGATTGTTTGATTTTCAAGGAATCCTTCCCAATGCACAAAAATTGAGAACAATGAACCCGTTACGGGTCTAGCTTCTTTACAGAAGCTTCTACGAAGCTGAGTTGTCATCACTGCCTCACCAGCTTTGTATAGTTCCATATCTAGGACTGACTGAATGCTTATGGTGTGTTGCATTTGGTTGTACCTGGAGTTCCTAGACCTACCTTTTTTTTCTTGAAGTCGTATCTAAATAAAAAGACAAGAAAAAACGTTTTACAATCAAAAAAGTGTTTTATTAATGTGCTTGATTCGAGGAACAAAAAACAACTGCGAAGTAGGTACACAAAGTAATTCGTAAACACAAGACAGATATTTGAAATTGGACGCTCAGAAAGAGAGAGACGTACATGGCACATGTGTATGTATATGTGACAACAACATCGAGAAACTAGATCAGTTCAATAAGATGTTATCGATTGTGTTACAGAGAATGTTATTGGATGTGTTCCACAATTTTGTATTGGAATATTGTATGATATTGACTTTTTGACACAGTTCTGATGCAAACTCTTCTTTTATCATAGACTTACTTACTTACTTTCATATGATGGCACTACAGACCAGGGCCTCATCGAACAAGCGTCTCCAGCCAGCTCGGTCCATTGCTAGCTGTCTCCAGTTCCGAACGTAAAGTTGGTTCAGGTCCTCTACCACCTGTGTGCTCCACCTGAGTCGCGGTCTTCCTCTTCTGCGACGTCCTTCTGCGTTGGATTCGAAGACTCTACGTGTCGGAACTCGGAACATTATTTTCCATTCGCTCTACATGACCCAACCATCTAAGTCGTTGGACCTTAACTTTTCTGGCTTGGGCAGTGTCGCTGAACAGCTCGTACAGTTTTTGATTTAATCTTCGTCTGCATTCCTCATTTATGCAGATTCGACCAAAAATCACTCACAGAATTTTTCTCTCGAAGCAGCTCATAGTGTTTTCATCAAGTTGTAATGGTCAATGTCTCTGCATCATACATTAGGACCGGGATGATGAAGGTTTTGTAGTGTCAGTTTAGTTGCTCGAGAGAAAACTTTTCTACTCAATTGCCTTCTAAGTCCAAAGCGCTGGTGTTGATGTCTGAGTTTTTAGCGGTAGATAAAATCCTTAGCTACATGGAAGTTAAATCTGTCTATACTGACGTGTGCTTCAAGACGTCGATTTTGGTTGTCCTTTCTTGTTGACAGCATTAACTTGGCCTTGCCCTTGTTAACCGCTAGACCCATCTTCCTGGCCTCCGTCTCAAGGCTCACAAACGCTCCACTGACATCACGATGTGTTCTTCCAATTATGTCAATGTCGTCTGCGTATCCTAGTAGCTGGACGGACTTTTGAAAGATTGTGCCTCTGGTGTTGACGTTGGAGCTTTGCGCAATCTTTTCAAAAATGATGTTGAAGAAATCGCAGGACAGCGCATCGCCTTATCTAATCCCTTTTTTAAATTAAAAGCGTCCGTTAGGTTTTTTTCCGACCATGATGGAACAGCATGAGTTTTCCATTGTCATCTTAAACAGACGGACAAGTTTTTCTGGGACTCCAGAACTAGACATTGCTCTATATATGTTTGATTTGAGAACAATTATAGTTGGTCTCTATGGACATTGTCATACGCGCCTTTGAAATCGATAAAAAGATGTAGGTATCGATTTGAAGTTCCTGGGTCTTCTCCAAGATCTGCCGTAGGGTGAATATTTGATCGATGGTGGACTTTCCGGGTTTGAAGCCACACTGACAAGGACCTATCAGGTTGTTGACGAAAGGATTCCAAGGTTCGAACCGCACGGCAGACAAAATCTTGTAGCCGATGTTTAGGAGACTCCTTGAGGATCGGGCATACGATGCTAAGGTTCCATTTATTGGGCATGCTTTCCTCCGAGCACATTTTGCAGATGAGCTGGTGCATGCTCCTAACCAAATCATCTGCAGCTGCTTTGTTCGACTTAAGTTTAGATATCGCTATCTTGACTTCGTCAATGTCGGGTGGGTGGAATTGGTGGTCTGCTTCACCCAAATTCTGGTTCCGTATAGGTGGCGGAATTTCGCCCGTCATCGTCATTATACAAGTTGATAAAGTGGTAATTACATTTCTTCAGTACAGACTGTAGTTCCACTACAATGTTCTCATGATGGTCTCTACAGGCTTCGGTTCGGGGTGTATAAGCCCTGGAAGTTTGTTTCACCTTTTTGTAAAACTTTCGAACCTCGTTCCTTTTGTGACATCCCTCTATCTCCTCGATCGCGCGCTTCTCATGCTCCAATTTTTTCTTTCTGAGAAGTTTGTGCTCCTCTCTCCTTTCCTGCTCGTAGAGCTCACGAGCTGCTCGTGTCCTTCTTTGTAGCGCCGCTTTGTATGCCTCTTGTTTAGCTGCATGTGCTCGCCGGCACACATCATCAAACCAGGGGTTTCGTTAGTGTAAACCCTATTACTTCAGAGGCGGAATCTCTGATGGCTGCTTGGCAGTGTTGCCACTGGTTCTCTATATTTTGTGCTGGCAGCAAAGGACTTCTAAAGAGATTTTCGGAAACACGATCGGAAAAGGATCTTACAATCTCTTGCGATTGTAGCCGTTTGACGTAGAATTTCCTTCTAGCATTTTCGCGTGTTGGCCTTGATCGTGATATCCGCACTCGTACCTTGGCTTGGCTACAACAAGGTAGTGGTGCGAGTCGATGTTGGCACCTCGGAATGTGCAGACATTTTACATGCTAGAGAAGTGTCGTGCGTCGATCGCAATGTGATCAATCTGGTTGACGGTTGATTGGTCAGGAGATTTCCATGTTCCCTTGTGGATATCGAGATATGGGAAACGCGTACTTGCTTCCATTACGTCTCGCCCCGCAGCGAAGTCGATTAGCCTAAATCCGTTATCGGAGGTGGTGTCGTGTAGACAATGTCGTCCGATTATTCCACCAAAGATTTCTTCTCTACCCAGCTTAGCATTAAAATCTCCAAGGACAATTTTAATGTCATAGCTAGGGAATTGCTCATAAATCTTATCGAGGAGCTCGTAGAATCTGTCTTTGGTGTCTTCATCCGTTTCCTCAGTGGGGGCGTGAGCGTAGATGAGGCTAACGTTTGTGAATTTAGCCTTGATGCGGATTGTCGTGATGCGCTCATTCACTGAGTTGAAACTCAAGACCTTTCTCCTGAGTCGAGTCCCAACTACAAATCCACATCCAAATAGACGCTGATTTTGTTCCCGGTAGCAGTCGCCCTAGTAATAGCATACCTCCTCCCTCTCTCTCTATTTGCTGCCGCCAACAACTTCCCACTGGGGTTGGAACCCAATCTTCCGTCGAAGGTACTGGGTACCCGATGCTCACTACGGGGAGGTGGAGAGTAGGAGTTGATAGACAGAGGTTTCTGTGGACGCCTGTGTCCTCTTGAATGCACGTGTCTACCCTTCGAACATCGTTCAAAGGTTACGGGTCCGAAAAAAAAACAATACAGAAATTTACTAGATTCAATTTCCCATCTTTTTCCAAAATTCACTAATTCTAATTTCTTGTTTGTGTAAAGTTTTAGACAAAGTTTGAATTCAAAAAAATTCAGGAAATGGTTAAAATCGACAAAAAATACCCTTCGACTCTTGTTTTGGAGCTATGCGGGTAATTGTATCAAAATAAGGAAAAGCCTTGAGAGGGCTTCGGCAATTAGTTAGTTCCATTATACATCCTTCGATGTATGTAATGATTTCATGTTATTGATCTAAAAAAGAACAATTTTGGAAAATTACTGCAATCATCGGCAACGTCCAATAACCTAACTTGGAGGGGGGCACATTTGAAAGAAGTTTAGAAAGATAGAATGTTTTCGGAACTGGAAAATTCACCCCTAAAAACAAGCTTCCTTAACTTGGTTCTCAACGCGCACCTATTATCGGAAATGTTCCACTCATGGGCCTAACAATTGAAACAAGTACAAATTCAGTTTAAGCAATGAAAGAAACAAATTTAATGAAAACACTTTTTACAGATTTTGCATTCGAATTCAACAATGTTTGGAATGAAATTTATTTATTTTTAAAACAAATATTAAAAGTTTAAGTATGAATGGTCAAGCAGTGTAAGAACCCATACTGCAAGACAAGGACGTCTTAAGATCAGTTTTTATTCTTGAAAGATCCTTCAATTTTCTCCATGTGTTGGTGTTTGGATCGTACTCTTCAAAGAAAATCGTATTACTAACTCCACAAGAGTTTCTAGAAATAACAATTTTATTATATAACATAATCGTTCCTATGCGATAAGAATTTTTCTCTTTAAAATCACAATCGCTCCATGATTTTCTTTCTAAATCGTAGCGTTTAACACCTTTGTCCGAATATCCATCAGGGAAATAGAGATATTTTTCATCGGTGACAAAGCCGACATTATCCTGATAGACAATTGATTGTCCTGGAATTTGTATCTGAGTCCAATTTTGAGTGCTGGAATCATAGAATTGCAAGACTCCTTCCTCTAGATGAATAAGATATAATATTTCTTTACAAGTAGACATTCGGTTATATTTACTACGGTATGGTGGACATAATTCAATTATTTCACCAGTTGTTGGATTGTACAGTTCAATTTCGTTTATAAATTTTGAAGAGTCATAGCCACCGTAAATACACAATTGTCCATCTAATTCCGCCAGTCGACAATAAAATCGCTTTTTATGCATACGAGATCTGGAAATCCATTTGAGAGTGTACAAGTCAAAACACTCAATATCATCCTTTCTATGACGGTCCTCGTCAACACCTCCAACTACAAATAATTTGTTATTGATCACAAGTGTCGAAAACATACACACGTTTTCTTTGAAAGGTATTTGAATCTTTTTATCCCATGCATCTGTCTTGCAATCATACATATGAATTGCTATCGTATTTGATTCCTCGACATCCACAAATAATAAACCTCTAAACCTTGACTTGAAGAACATGTCTTTTTGATCGGTTGTTTCCGGTGATGAATTACATTCGCGCCAATCGGTAATGAGCGAGTTGTTATCAGCTTTGAATTCGGAAGAGAGGTACTGAAAACGAATCATTCTCAACAGAGTCCCAGTCAAATGTTCTCGATTTGGTTTATCATAACTGACCCACGCAACAACAGCCTTGAAAACTTCCTCCTCAAAGTCAGTATATGGATTTTCGTAAGATAGCAAGCCCTTAATTTCCTTCTCAGTCAACATTAAACATTCTTCATCCTTCAACATTTGCTCGAAGTTCATGTAAATGACATCCATGGACTTTTCTTTAATTTGTGGTAGACTTAGCTCTGTCGACAGTCGAAACCAGGACATGTAGTTGCTCGTAGTAATGTTTTTTTGAACGAATTCACAGCAAACATCAATCAAGTGTTTAAGTTTTCGAAAAACTGCAGCACGTAAGATTCCTTCAACGATCTCCATATTCAATTCAATAGAGCCAGAGTTCCAGAAATCATATAACAATTTTTGGGTTTGAGGATCCAATTCTGGGCATTGCTGGTTTTTCATTGAGACTTCAAGATGTTTCTGATCGGCTGTTCGTGTTTCTAGCGTCACATGATATTTTAACCAACCCGAAAAAAGTTCAAAGCTTTCGACACTTCTGCAAATTGACATGTTGTCCGTTATGAACTTTATGGACAGAAATTGATAGTGAATCTTTTTTAATAGTTCCACAATCAAATGTTCCCGATTCTGCTTATCATGATTAATCCATGCAAGAATAGACATGAACACTGCTTCTTCAACATCACTGTGCCGACTCTCGTAAGAAAGCAAGTCTTTGATTTCCCTTTCGGTCAGCATTAGAAATTCGTCTTCCTTCGACAATTCATCAAAGTTCAAATAAATTAACTCCATACATTTTTCTTTTAAACCGCACAAGCTACGCTCCTCTGTCCATGGAAGCAATACTCGAAAAAAGAGTATACAGTTGCTAGGATTTATGTTGCTTTCAATGAACTCACAGCAACAATCAATTAGTATGTTGATCTTAAGGAAAATCGCAACGGACAAGATTCCTTCGACGGTATCGACATCCAATTCAATTGTTCCTGAATACATAAAATCGACTACCGATTTCAGAATTTGAGGATCGATTTCTGGAAACTCCAAAACGTTTTTCACTAAGACCGTCTGAGCATCTCGGTATGCTTCACGGAAATATTGACTCAATGCACTAAGGACCATTCGGTGCGCTGAAATACTTACGTGGTCCTTGTCGCCTTTGTTCCCAGCCATGATGACGGTATCAAAGAATTCATTTTCTCGGTAGAAGACCGAGATTTGTTCGAAGATAACTCTAGCAATATTATCGGACAGGCAGATTGTTTTAGTTTCAGTGACGGGGGAAATATTTTTCGTCGATGATTCTTTTGATTCCATTCTAAACAAAAAAAAAACTAAATGAGAAGAAATAAGCAATGGCCAGAAATACACTAGTCAAAACAATTAAAGGAACACTTGAAAAAACTCAAAAATGGAGTGGTTTTTTAAAAGGCTGTATCTCAGTAGAAAAAAGTCGGATTGAAGTGAAATAAAAAGTTTTTCAAAGGTTATCATTTTTTCTTTCCAAATTATTTTGAGTTAAAAAAGTACCGTTAGTCGTTTTTGCTTGAGCGAAAAAAATGTTCACTCAATTTCAAAATCGAAAAAAAAAATAAACTTTGAGGTTTCATAAAATGAACGGAAATTTTTTTTCAATCCAGCCAATCTATGATTCAATTTAAGAATTTTGCTGGCTATAATCGTAGCGATCTGAACTAGATCGCTACGATTTTTTTTCTAATCAAAAAATGGGTTTACATGCAAAAACACAATTTTGATTTTGGACCCTAATAACTCTGCTAAATATTGACTTACAAAAAAAATAAAGGCAGATTTGAAAAATTTGTTAAATTTTCTACACAAAAACATTTTGAAAAAATAAAAATATTGCTTTTTTCAATTTTTTCTATCAATTTATAAAAAGGTCCAAAATACGCATTTTTCAACTTTTTCATAAAAACTACCGTTATTTTGTGCTTTTCAGTGATACAACTAATCTGAGGCTTAATTATCAAAGCTCATAAGATTTCCTTGATTTTGGTGAAAATTTCACATCAATACGATTTACCGTTTCGCTGTTTCGATCAATCAAACTTACGAAACACTTTTTTTTCAATTTTAAGGAAAGCTTTGTTTTTTCTTATTTTTCTGTTCTTTTGAATTTGTTTATTTTTTAAATTTTTTTTATTTTTTTCATTATCATTATGACTTTGTGAAATTCGGACGAATTTCCTTGATTTTGATGAAAATTCGTCCGAATTTCACAAAGTCATAATGATAATGAAAAAAATAAAAAAAAATTTAAAAAATAAACAAATTCAAAAGAACAGAAAAATAAGAAAAAACAAAGCTTTCCTTAAAATTGAAAAAAAAGTGTTTCGTAAGTTTGATTGATCGAAACAGCGAAACGGTAAATCGTATTGATGTGAAATTTTCACCAAAATCAAGGAAATCTTATGAGCTTTGATAATTAAGCCTCAGATTAGTTGTATCACTGAAAAGCACAAAATAACGGTAGTTTTTATGAAAAAGTTGAAAAATGCGTATTTTGGACCTTTTTATAAATTGATAGAAAAAATTGAAAAAAGCAATATTTTTATTTTTTCAAAATGTTTTTGTGTAGAAAATTTAACAAATTTTTCAAATCTGCCTTTATTTTTTTTGTAAGTCAATATTTAGCAGAGTTATTAGGGTCCAAAATCAAAATTGTGTTTTTGCATGTAAACCCATTTTTTGATTAGAAAAAAAATCGTAGCGATCTGAACTAAACAGTGAATTATAGCCAGCAAAATTCTTAAATTGAATCATAGATTGGCTGGATTGAAAAAAAATTTCCGTTCATTTTATGAAACCTCAAAGTTTATTTTTTTTTTCGATTTTGAAATTGAGTGAACATTTTTTTCGCTCAAGCAAAAACGACTAACGGTACTTTTTTAACTCAAAATAATTTGGAAAGAAAAAATGATAACCTTTGAAAAACTTTTTATTTCACTTCAATCCGACTTTTTTCAACTGAGATACAGCCTTATAAAAATCCACTCCATTTTTGAGTTTTTTCAAGTGTTCCTTTAATTGTTTTGACTAGTGTATATGGAACTTACATAAATATTACTTGCACGTTTATCTTTCAATTCTTAACAAAAATGTGTTTCTGTATGCACTGCACTTTTTGAATATATTTTTTCTTCTTTTTATTCTCTGGATACAAATAAAATTACTGCAAGCACAAGGGACTAAAAGACAACAATGAACACTTTTAATGGAATAGAATTTTTGAACAAGCATCAAGGCAAGCAATTAAACAAAAACAATAAACCTGGTATTCCCCGTTATCAAATCTGATGTATTTTAAAGAGAGGAGTAGTTCGATCAGAGATAAAAGGAGATAGGAAACCAAGCTGTCAAAAGAAATTTACCTGCAAGCAGGTTAGGGTTGTAAAATTATTGGTGTTTTCACTAATACTTTCCCAACATTCCGCATCTCAGGGGCGACAAGTGAAATTTGATTGAATCAAGATTATTAGATTGTGCTTGAACTTTTCTTGTAAATTTCAATGGCGCAAAATTAAAGTCGGCTAATAAACAACTTTAGTGTGATACTAAGCTTAAAATGACGTTTGAGTCATGTCTGAAACGTCATTTTAACCTAGTATCACACTTAATTTGTTCATTAGCGGACTATAATATTGCGCCAATGCTTTTTTTGGATGCATGATGTTTAAACACTGAAGGTGCACACACACGATTTTTCTTTTATTTTTTTTTTCTTTAGGCCATGTGCGAATTCAGTTAAAAATGGGTTAAAACTTGACGTTTGGTTAAATTTTGACACTTCGCATAATTTGACTAGCTGCAATTCATCCAATTCGCACACGGCCTTAGAACATTTTCTTTATTTTTCATCCGTAATTCATCACATTTATTGCAACTAGGGTCGTTTTTGAAAGAACATTGAACAACTTGTTCAAGTGTTAAAAAGCACAGCGGCTTACGATCTACAACAAAAATAAATGCGGACCTGAATTCAATTTTTTGTTTTTTTTGACAGATAGAACCAGAGATTATATATGGTAAGGAGATGGGAAACAAAGCTGTCAAAATGACAGATGCCCACAAGCGTTTTTACCAATACTATCACATTTTGGACCATAGTTTCTTTGAAAGTATGCGTTTTTTTACCAATACTATCACAGTTTGGACCATAAATTTTGTGAAAGTATGCGTGTTTTTACACAGTAAATATTGTCCTGCCATATTGTTTTTGTTTGTATATTTTTCATGTACAAGGAAAGAAAATAAAATGAAAGAAAATGAAAATTGAGGGATCTAGGGAGTGAAACGTAAGTCAGTTTCCCATCTTGTTACTTATTTAATCTTTGGATAGAACTACAAACCATTGGGCCCATTCACTAACGTAGTCACTACGTAGTCAACTCATTCTGATTGGCCAAATACAACTAAGAAATGAGTGGAAATTTCCCCTCCGACGTAGTGTTAAAATTTCAACTTCAAAGTTAGTTTGACATTTCCCAATCAGCTGTTGAAAAAGAAACAAATCTTCAATTTCAAATTTCAAAAATTTTAAATGAAATTAATCGTAAAATATGACAATTTTAATTATCAGATAAGGTCTGAAGATGAAATTTCAAATCTTATCTGGTAGTGCTTTTTTGTTTATTGCAACAAGCAAAACAACACAGGAAGTTTTTTAAAAGTTCTCTTAGCTCCATTCACAAATTCACATACATTTCTTACTTCAAATGTTAATAGTCCAGCCATTTTAGACATGTTAAACACCAATTTGCTGAAAAATTCCTAGTGAGATGAATTTTTGTATACAATGTTATAACGGTGCTGTAATGAAGATGTGAAAAAAATTTCATTGATATAGGGCCGTCTAAAAACGTTTTATAAGGGTAAAAAATCACAAAATCCAGTTTTTTAGCGAATATCTCGCGACCTGTATTTAGAAAGTTGTTCGTCGTGTAATTATTTATAGCGCGTTACGGCCAGCGTTGTAAATAATTGTGTATACAAAAATTCAGGTCACTTCTAATTTTTCCGCAGATAAAACCTAAAATTACTGGACTATCATTTTTTGACAGTTTGTGTTCGACTAGCTTCGTAGTGCAATCTTGCATTCACAAAGCTAGTTGAATTTTGACTACGTAGTGACTAGGTTAGTGAATGGGCCCATTGTATTTCTATTAGCTAGTACCCGCGAGATGACAATCGATTGTAGTGCCATCTTGAGATCTGGCGCAAAAGCTATTTTTTTTTTACATAGTTTGGTATTGGGAAAAAAATAGCTTTTGCGCCAGATTTCAAGATTGCACTACAATCGATTGTCATCTCATGAGTACTAGCTAATAGAAATACAACGTACAAATTAAGAACAAACAAGAAATTTATGATGACAAATACATATTAAATGTTCTACGATATTTAAATTAACTAAATAACATCACTTCACATACATTTGTATTTTACTTGTGAAAAGAAATTTTTCTTTACTCCGTAGTGGAATCGTTTCTACACAATTTCACACACTCTTATGGTGTTTTTATTAAGAATGGTAAATGTTCTATCTAAATTAACTAAAAATTCACTATCTGATTTCGTTTTACGGATTTGTTTATTAAATTAAACAACGAAAATCTCAAAAGCACATTTTTTACAGGTCGTCACAGCACAAGAGAAAGTTTGACACTACAGGTGAAAAAATTGACATTATCAGAAATTTTTGGTGCTTCACTCACGTACGCTGTTGGTACTTTTTTACCGCAGATGACAGAAATGTCAAAGAGAAAATCTGTTTTTCTTTTTTAAGCTCAGATCTATCAGAGCTAAACATTTTTATGCTCGGAGCTAAATCTATTTGCTCAGGATAAAACGACCGAGCAAATAAAGCGAATACCGGAGGAAAGACAACTTCAAACAATAACAAACAACAACATATAATTAAAAATGGATTCCCAACACAGTAGCGCGTGTACTGTAGGTAAACAAAAAAATGTAAAACAAATAATTGGTAAGAAATATCATTTCAAAGCTCGGGTTTGTTTCTTTTTTGTATCGGAGGACTTAAAATACGATCTGCTTAGAGCCTTGTCTTGACAGATCTGTGATCTGCTCAGAGGTAAAAGAGAAAAACGCCAAATGTGAAATAAACGCACTCGAATTTCGAGATCTGAATCTGAATGGACTAGATTAATGTCTTTTTCCATTCGTCGTCCAGAAGCATTTGGAAGAGTCCAGAAGTCTTCTGAAACCATTCCATTGAACTGACTTTGACAGACGGAATGCTTCTGTGAAGAGAAGAACTCTTCTTTCAGAATCGTCTGAAGAATGACACATACCTACATCATAAGTCATAACCCTTTCCATTGGAAGTAGGAGATGAAACGTCAAAAAAAAACCAATGGAAAACGGCATTTATGTAAATGAAAAGATCCTCAAATGCAGTGTTAAATATCAATTCACACAAGTTTAGTGAGGTGAAATTTTAACAGCAGCAGTATTTGGTTCTTTTTAGGGTTCCGTACACAGAGTGTAAACGAAACCCTTATATTATCACTTCGTTTTCTGTTCATTCGTCTTTCACAAGTGCTTTCTTCGAATTTACTATGCCGATTGCAATGAAATATACACATGTTTTAGTATTCAATAGTAATCTAAAAATGTTGTTTTCATATTTTTAAAATAAATATTTTCAAGTTATTAAAGAAACAAGAAAAAACACGAACAAAATTTGCCCACCTTATTCTTCTTCTCCCTCCAATTATTATCGTCCGATTGCACTAACGCCCCTTCTTTCTAAGGTCATGGAAAGGCTGATAAACTATCAGCTCAAGAAATATCTCGAAGACCAAAAGCTTCTTAATGACCGGCAATACGGCTTTCGCAGCAGCAGATGGTGATCTGATGGTTTATCTCACCGAATAGTGGAACAAATCTTTACATCGTTTTAGAGAAAGTAAGATTGTTGGACTTGATATTTCAAAGGCATTTGATAGAGTTTGGCATCATGCTCTTTTATCGAAAATGCATGCTTTCGGTATCGGTGAATCCCTCCTTTTTTGGATTAGAAACTTTCTTTTGAACCGAACAATACAAGTTGTATTGGACGGATTCAATTCTGAAAATGCTGGTGTGCCCCAGGGCTCCGTTTTGTCTCCGACCCTCTTTATAATTTTTATAAGTGATCTCTTGTCTGTAACTTCTAATGCAATTCATTGTTTCGCTGACGATAGCACCCTTAGCTCTTTATATTCGCTCCCAAACTAATATCCCTCCTCTTCGGATGTCGAACTGCAACAGCTTAATATGATAAGCTCAATCAACTCTGACTTAAACTGCATTGTACAATACTTACTTACTTACTTTACCGGCTCACGATCCATGAAGGGTCACAGCCTAGATACTGCAGTCTTCCATCGTGAACGATCCCTCGCATGCACTCTCCAGTCACCGAGACCAAGCGCTCTGGCATCCGCAGTCACTTGGTCCTTGTACCGTAGGTTCGGTCTTCCTTGTCGTCTTGAACCTGGGGGCTGCGATGAGAAGACTTTCTTGGCGATGAAAAGATTTTCTTGGCTAGAGCGTTGTCGTCCATTCGCTCGATGTGGCCGAGCCAATGTAGTCGTCTTTTCTTGGCCTTCTGGACTACATCCACATCTTGGTACAGCTCATACAGTTCTCGGTTGTATCTTCTTCTCCATTCGCCATCGTCGCATACGGGACCAAAAATCCGTCGAAGAATTTTTCTTTCGAAAGTGCCCAGTATCAATTCCCCTTTTTTACTTATCGTCCAGCACTCGGCGCCGTAGAGTAGGACTGGTAAAATCAAAGTTTTGCATAGCAGACACTTTGTCTTTCGAGTGAGGAGTTTTGAACCCAGTTGTTTGGCCAAACCGAAGCAGCAGCGGTTCGCTAGGGTGATTCTTCTTCGGATCTCCACTAAGGTGTCGTTCGTGGGATTGATGTTTGTTCCAAGGTAGGTGAACTCCTTAACTACCTCGAAATTGCTGCTACCAACAGTGACGTTTTGTCCTAGGCGGTGGACAGATGTTGCTTTGTTTGTTGATAACATGTACTTTGTTTTGTCCTCATTCACTTCAAGACCAACTAGTTTCGCCTGTTCTTCAATCGCTGTGAAGGCCTCAAGCACAGCTCTCTTGGATCGACCGATGATGTCTATGTCGTCCGCATAGCCTAGGAGCTGGGTGGATTTGTTGAAGATAGTGCCCTCCGTGCTCACACCTGCCTTGCGCACTATCTGCTCCAGGACTATGTTGAAGAAGTCACATGACAACGCATCTCCTTGTCTAAACCCTGCGCAAGTTTGGAATTATTCGGATGAGCTGTTACCCATTTGCACACTGCACTGCGTATTGTTTAGCGTCATGCGGCACAGCTGGATCAGTTTGTTCGGGATCCCGAATTCAGACATCGCAATCATAAGCTCTTGGCGGTGGATGCTATCATAAGCAGCTTTAAAGTCGATGAAAAGATGGTGGGTTTCGACTTGAAATTCGTTGGTCTTTTCCAGGATCTGCCTCAGTGTGAATATTTGGTCTATCGTTGTTCTGCCTGGCCTAAAGCCACACTGGTACGTGCCGATTATTGTGTTGCAGAAAGGTTTAAGACGCTCACACAGTACGTTGGATAGGATTTTGTATGCAACATTAAGCAGGGATATGCCACGGTAGTTTTTGCATAACATCGGATCGCCTTTTTTGTAGATGGGGCATATGGAGCTTATCGACCAGTCAGTGGGCATGCATTCTTCCTCCCACACTTTGGTGATGACCTGGTGCATGCGGTTCATCAAAACATCTCCTCCATGTTTAAAGAGTTCCGCGGGTATGCCATCCGACCCTGCGGCCTTGTTATTTTTTAGCTTTTGGATGGCTCTTTCTACCTCTTCTCTGCTGGGGGCTGGGACTGGGTCTTCATTGACTGGTCTTGCTTCTCTTTCGTCATTATCTTGCTCGACATTTTGCGCATTCAGCAGCTGCTGGAAGTGCTGCTTGAAAACATCTACAATTCCCTGTGCTTCGGTGACTAGGTTTCCTTCACTGTTTCGAAGAGCTTGTGTCCCGGTTCTGAAACCAGAAGCTAATTGCTTCGACCTTTTAAAGAAACGCCGGGTGTTGTTCTTGGCCCGAGACTCTTCTAGATCTTTGAGCTGAGAAACTGCGGATGCTCTTTTCTTTCTTCGCAGGGTCTTTTTCTTATTTCTCCTTTTCGTGCGGTACTCTTCCCTTGCTGCTCTTGTTTTCCGTTGCAGCATCTGCAGGCGTGCATTTTCCGTCTCTCTTTTCAATATCACGCACTCATCATCATACCACGGGTTCTTTTTCGGGGGTGGCTGGTAACCTATGGTGGTCTCGGCTACATTTTTTATTACTTCGCGATATTGGTTCCACAGTGTGTTGACGTCTGTAGTATTTGGGAGGACGGCGGAGAGTCGCTCGCTCAGGCGCTCGCTGTAGTCTCTGGCATTCTCTGATGTGCTAAGGCAGCCGATGTTGAACTTCTTTCTCTGAGCTGCACGTGTTTTTTTGTCGTTAGATATTCGAGCTCTAAACTTAGCCACTACCAGAAAGTGGTCAGAGTCGACATTTGCTCCTCGGAAAGTGCGCACGTTCAGGATGTTGGATGCGTGCCTTGCGCCGATTAGCACATGGTCGATTTGGTTGGTGGTTCGACCATCCGGAGATCGCCAGGTTGCTGTGTAGATCTTCCTTCTTGGAAACCTAGTGCTACTTATCACCGTATTACGAGCTGCAGCAAAGTCGATTAGTCGGAAGCCGTTATCTGTTGTTTCTTCGTGGAGGCTGTGCTTTTCAACTAATCCGCCAAAGATGTCTTCCTTCCCGATTTTTGCATTGAAGTCTCCGAGTACGATTTTGACGTCGTACTCTGGACAGGCTCAGTAGGCTCTATCCAGGAGGTCGTAGAAATCCTCCTTGCTAGACTCCTCAGCATCATCGGTAGGGGCGTGTGCACATATTATACTGATGTTCTGTAATGTGGCCTTGATGCGGATCACAGCCAGGCGATCACTTATTGGCTTGAAATCCATGACTTTCGATCTAAGCCGATTTCCCACGACGAATCCGCATCCAAATATATGCAATCTTTGATGAAAGCTATAATAAATGTCGCAATTTTTTCTCTTTATTGTCCCTGATCCTATCCATCGTATTTCCTGGATCGCAGTAATATCTGCCTTATACTGCGAGAGGACAGATTCAAGTTTCTGAGTTGCACCTGGAGTGTAGAGGGTTCTTACATTCCAGGTACAAACTCTCAATGCGTAGTCCGTTGTCGTTCCGGGTCTGGTTACCATAAGAGGGGGTTCATTATCCGAGGCTGGTATCTCTCTCATAACTGTCAAGTTTTTCACTGTGGAGGGGTTGTTAGCCCCTCGCACTAACCTCCAAATTTGTTGGGCCGTAGATAAGGTGCTCTTTTTTCCCGATTTGCACCCGCGCTTACAAGTTTCGCAAGTTATATCTAAGATATAACCAGTACCCGGTGGCTACCACGAGGAGGTAAAGTAAGCACTTGGTGTGTAGGAAAAGATACAGCCGAAGCCCCCAGATCCCAGATTGTACAATGGGGAATAAAAAAACGCGTAGAGTTTAATGCTTCGAACACTCAATGCTGTCTTGTATCGTTGAAGCGAGATATGCCCCCCTTGCCGCTGTCCATGAGTGGCACTTGCATCAATGAGACCGAACATCTCGAAATTCTCGGTATGTGCATCACTGACCACCTCTTGTGGAACGAGCACATATGCTCCCTATTTTTTCTTTCTAAGAAGTTTGTGCTCTTCTCTCCTTTCCTGCTCGCAGAGCTAGAACTTCAGAGATGGCATCTCTGATGGCTGCTTGGCAGTGTTGCCACTGGTTCTCTACACCTTGTGCTGGCAGCAAAGGGCTATTAAGAAGGTTTTCGGAGACACGATCGGAAAAGGATCTAACAATCTCTTGCGATTGTTGCCGTTTGACGTCGAATTTTCTTTCCTCTTTCAGGTGTTGACTTTGATTGGGATATCCGCATTCGTACCCTGGCTACAGCAAGGTAGTTGTCCGAGTCAATGTTGGCACCTCGTAATGTGCGGACATCTTGCATGCTAGAGAAGTGTCGTGCGTCGATCGAAATGTGATCAATCTGGTTGACGGTTGATTGATCATGAGATTTCCATGTCCCCTTGTGGATATCGAGATGTGAGAATCGCGTGCTTGCTACCATTACGTCTCGTCCCGCAGCGAAGTCGATTAGCCTAAATCCGTTATCGGAGGTGGTGTCGTGTAGGCAGTCTTGTCCGATAATTCCACCAAAGATTTCTTCTTTGGGCTTTGCTCGTAAGTCTTGTCGAGGGAGCTCGCTTGTCTTGGGTGTCTTATCCTTTTCCTCAGTGGGGGCGTGAGCGCATATGAGGCTAACGTTGGTGAATTTAGCCTTGATACGAATTGTCGTGATGCACTCATTCACGGAGTTGAAACTGAAGACATTCCTCCTGAGTCAAGTTCCAACTTCAAATCCACATCCAAATAGACGCTGATTTTGTTCCCGGTAGCAGTTGCCGTAGTAGATGTCACAATCTTCCATTTTTCGTAGGCCCGGACCGTCTCATCACATTTTTTGGATGGTGATTGTATCTGCTTTATAGCAGTCAAAGGCTTCCGCTTTTTTATTTGGCTGCACGTGGTCTGTTAAGCGACCTAACGTTCCAAGTGCAAAACAAAAATTCGTTGTCCTTAAATAGTTTGTGTGGGTCGTCATCATTAATTCCGTCCGTAACCGAGGCTTGTTGGTGTTTCGGACCTTATGTGGCCGGGCAGTCACCCCGACGCACGACCACAAACCTGGAGGTCCAGGTCCTTAGTTAAACTCCAAAGACAAGGAGCCGGCCAAACCGCTCCTTATAGGCCCGAGCTGCGAATATGTTGTACTAGCCCTATAAGGTGGAAAGCACTACAGGCCTGTGTGGATCAGATAGTCGGCATCATAGATGTTCTGTCTTTCTCTTGCTTATGCAGAAGCAAGCAATCAAGTACTGTAATTAAGAACAGAGGTCTCAAGACGCTCCCCTGGGGTACACCACGTACAAAATTTTCATTATAGAAATTCGAACAAATTAAACCGCAATTTATTTCTTCTTGAAGGTGGTTGGTTCCTCTTTCGTGTTTTATCGAAGCTTTCGAATAATCAGGGTAAACAAGTCATTGTCCATAACACTTCTTAAGTGAACTCGAAAGACAGTCGAATGTATCAGTGAACGTCTAATGGAACTTTAAATGGTGTTTTCTTGTTCGAAGCTTCTAAGGCATAGGAAGGAGAAGATTCTTGCCAGATTCTACACGAGACGAGCCCGAATAGAGCATTTTGTAAATTATTCATATTAGTTTACATTTAAGTTGCCGAACTATGTTCCAACAACAAGTTTGCACTTAAAACTAACACTATCGATTTTATTGAATCCTTAGCAGCATCCCAAATGCAACTGCACCATCATTACCATGCAAATCTCAAAATAGACAACTGGATGCTTCTAAGAATGATTCTCTCCATCGAAACAGGTGGGCAGAAGCTTCTTTCGTCTATCTCATGAATAATTCATTCATTCAAGATGCTTCAAGAGAAAACTACTTAAAACAATACAAACAAATGAAATCATCGAAAATCAACTTGTTGTCCCATGCAATGAATGGTTGTCTTTTGGTTCAATGACGTCACACCCATCTTCACATAGAACACGTCTTGTCATCATCAAGAACATCAATTTATGAATCAAGCAATTTTCTAAATAAAATCTTCGCCAGAGACAAAAAAATTGGCAAAATCGTGTGAATCATTGAGTCTGAAACACTTCGCATCATAAAATCATTCGAGAGATACGAGATACACAAACAAACCGAAACAAGAGATTAAAAATTAGTGTCAACCCGGACCAACTCGCGTATTGGCTTTTGCCTAAGTGAAGTGCCAGTGGTCTGGTTAAGAACACAACTTTCCCATACTCTCTTGTTGTTTCTCGTTTAAATCAAAATTCGAATTTATAATGATTTTTTTCTTCTTGTGAACTGAAACGACCGGCGACGACCTTAACAAAAAATTCTTGATTTGGGGAACAGTGACGTTTCCAAGTGCCATCTAATCGCTCCACCACCGATAGACGTTTCAAGTATTTCCAAACTTCAAAAAAACACCAGTGGGCTTATGAATTGTCGTTGCAAAATCTTTAGTATTCGTTATCGCGTTTTTCAGCTGTGACACACATTCTTATTTCATTTTACGTGATACACTCGATTTGATAACGTTTTTGTGTCTCTCTCGGTATTTGAAAATAAAGTCGACAAAAAATGACCATAAAGTGAAGTGACGTAGTCCGAAACAACATTCTCAATCGGAATTGCGAGCGCTCGCTAGTGTGACTACCTTCTCTTTTCGACTGTTTGCTGATGAGCCATCCATTGGCTTGGCATAATCAAAATCAAAAGCAGGAAGTTCTTCTCCTAAACAAATTCGATTCGGATTCAGGCAGCTGTCGGAATTTTGTGCGATTGTTGTTTTTGCATTTTTCCTTTTTTTTTTTGCTTTCTTCCCATTCCCGGATTTTGATAAGAAAACAGCAGTTCTGAAAAAAAACGATATTTTCTAACATCAGACAGAATCGGAACGTGGGTATTCTGCTGGGTTTTCGGATTGTCAGTGTCAGTTGAGTGAGCGATAAGAGAGTATTGAAGTCGGCGGTGTCGTTACGTCGTCGTTGTTGTTTGATACTGACTGCCCGGAATGTCTGTGTTTGGTTTTGGATTTGTTTGCCAGGCGAAAAAAAGGAAAATTCTGTAGTGCAATGTGCAGCTGATTTTTTTACTTAGTGAATTCAGGATAAGCAGGATTATCGACCTATGGTAGATTTCAAAATTGTGATTTTATATTTTTTAAGAAAAAAGTAGCTCACACACACGACGCACGGCGTTGAAAAATAATAGTGTTGTCCTTTCCTTTAATGGTGTTGTCCTTTCAGTTAAAAGAAAAAGTCCAAAAATATAAGAAAATTGCTTTTTTAAAATTGAAATTGGTGAGATTTGAAAAATAAAAAAGAATTTCCAAATTCTTCTGTGATAAAAGTGAAAAAATTGAAAAATTGTTAAAATACTAACTGGACGGACGATCATCGGTTTAAATTCCAATTCAACATTATTGCTGAGAAGGACGAGCGGAAAAAGGAATATTTTATTTGATCACATACTGCCAGAAACAGTGGATTTTCAAAAGGTATGTAACTTGTGTGTGTGTGGTAATTACAAGACATTTAGAAGATTTCGTAATTTTTATTGCTGGAAACATAAACCTTTTTTTGTTTTGTTTTGAGATAATTAAGTTGTCTCGGTATTTATGAAGTTGTTATGAACCGATTAGTGTTACTTCCTTTTCTAATTAAGGATGTCTACCCGTTTCATATGAATTAAGAGGCAGTTCATTTAACAAAAATCGAAACCTGCTTGCTGTTAAGATTTATCTATTTAAACCGTCATTATAAGCGTGTTTTTCATTTCAAGTCCCTCATGTTAAATAACTAACAAACATTTTAATAAAAAAACTCTATTCCACTCTTATTCCACAGGATAACTTAACCATAATCGAATAAAAGTTAATCCATAGCTTACAATTTCGAATGTATTGTTTTTGATTAACCAATTTGTTGTTGCCTTTGTGTCTTTTCAATCGATTGTGGTGCCATCTAGTGAATTAACAGAGAAGCAGATTTCTTCTATATTTTTTATTCCTACCCTAACCATCCTCCACGGTAGAATAAGTTAGTAAACATCATTTTTTTCATTCAAGGTGGCGCTACAGTCCGTTGTGGACTTGGCCCAGTTTTGCACTCCAAGTTGATTGAGGTCCTCTACCACTTGGGTACGCCACCTGAGCCACGGTCTTCCTCTACTTCTACGTCCGAGCATTGGAGTCCATCCGCTCTAAATGACCGAGCCATCTGAGTCTCTGGACCTTTCTGGATAGGTTCATGTCGTTGTACAACCCGTAAAGTTCAATGTTGAATCTTTGTCTCAATTCTCCATCTATGCACACGGGGCCAAAGATGAATTGAAGAACTTTCCTCTCGAAACATCAGTTTTTTTTCAAGGTACATGCTTCTGCAACATACAGCAGGACTGGGCTGATGAGGGTGTTATACAGTTTTACCTTAGTTTCTTTCTTAGCCCACAGAAACAGCGATTAGCAAGAGTTATTGTTTATATTTATAGCGGAGCTTAACTAGACAAACTTCTCTACTACTTGAAGTTATATGCATCTATTGTGACGTTCTGTCCGAGCTATTGGTGTTGGGTGTCCTTCCTCGAAGACAGCATATTAGTTCGTTTTGCCCTCATTTACCGTTAAACCCCCTATTGCCGCTTCTGTCTCTATTTTCACAGAGGCGCCATTGAAATCCCGCTGTGTTCTTCCCACTTTATCAATAACATCGGCGTACGCGAGCAGTTGAAAAGACTTTTCGAAGAGTTTTGTACTATATTGTAATGTGTATACACTTTATTTATCTCATACGCTCTGTATCTCCTTCTATTGTAATGTCTAATACTAATGTGTATACTTTATTATCTCTTACTCTCTGTATCTCTTTCTATATTTAATGTACACACTTTTCTTACTCTCTTTACTTACTCTGTATCTCTTTCTATATTTAATGTACACACTTTTCATTACTCTCTTTACTTACTCTGTATCTCTTGTTTATTTAATGTACATACTCTCTTTACTTAATATCGTTTAATTGTAGTAGTAAACACTCGTGAGGGGCAATAATTAATTAAGATTAAGAGAAACTTTTTGTTTAGCATTAAGAACGTTAGCCCCTACAAAAATCCCAGTATTTTCTCTCGAACTTTCAGCTTCCCCAAGAACTAATAGGAACCAATAGTAGTTTCTAGAACCCATCATTTTTGATATAAATAGCCGTTTGGTGGCGAGGCGAATTAATTAATTGTGAACTGCGATAAAGAAAAGTACTCTGTGTTTGCAAAGTGATAATTGAAAGTGTTGAATAAATAAGTTTGTGAGTGATTTGAATAAAGTAAATTTGTGTTTTATTTAAAAAGTGAATAAGTTTTAATTGTCGGACCAAGCCGAATATTACATTGGTGTCAGAAGTGGGATTAAAACTTATTGAGAATAAAACAGTGAACAGTGATTAAACTATTTTGTGTGAAATAGTGAAGTTAAAAATGATAAGTAAA
The DNA here is from genome assembly GCA_943590905.1 of Sphaerophoria taeniata. Taxonomy (NCBI): domain Eukaryota; kingdom Metazoa; phylum Arthropoda; class Insecta; order Diptera; family Syrphidae; genus Sphaerophoria; species Sphaerophoria taeniata. The sequence goes on from OX016540.1 coordinate 7,174,019, forward strand.
GTTTTGAAAGACTTAACTGTCGCTGAGCTAAAGGCCGAATTAAGCAAACGTGGCTTAAGTGCGGCAGGATATAAAATCGAACTCGTAAAACGGCTACAGGAATATCTGGAAGAACAAAATGAAGACCCAGATACGTTTGCTTTCGAAGTGGAAGCAAAATCGGAAGAGGTAAATGCAACTGCCGACTTATCTACCATGATGACACTTCTTCTAGCCAAATTTGAAGAGAATCAAAAGAAGCAAGAAACTCAAAACAAGAATGTTCTGGAGCAACTAGAAACTCAAAGAAACGAGCAGAAGACCGAGCAAGAGAATGTCCTCAAACAACTGGAAACACAAAAGAATGATGTTCTGGAACAACTACAAGATCGGTTTGATGAACAGAAAAATCTGCTAGAAGGCAGGTTTGCGGACTTCGAAGACAGAATCAATGAGCGTGTCGAAAAACAAAATTCAACGACTAATGCACGTTTCAAGAAAATAGACGACCAGATCGAAACCATTACAAGCGAACTAGAAAAAGTGCGAAAGATGAAAGCTCGAGAAACTTCTGGTGAGTGCTCAAGGAAGAGAGAAGTGAATCCTCCAAGCTTTGATGGTCAGATATCGTGGTCAATCTACAAGAAACAGTTTGAAGCAGCAGCGTTAACAAACGGCTGGGACGATGACGAAAAATACATTGCTCTTACGCTTGCCTTGAGAGGAGCAGCTGCTGAACTGCTACAAACCATCCCAGCAGAGAAGAACGGTGACTACAAAGTTCTGGTAAACGCAATCGAAGAGCGGTTTGGGGATAGCCACATGGCAGAAGTCTTCCGAGTACAACTAAACAACAGGGCACAGAAAAGAGGTGAAACTCTGCAGCAGCTTCAGGCAGATATCGAGCGATTAGTCCACCTGGCATACCCAACAGCTGGCAACGAGATAATAAATCAACTTGCTGTTGAAGCCTTTGTGAGAGCTGTGGGCGATATAAATCTCCAAAGGGCTATTCGCACTGCCGGAAAGCAAACACTACCAGAAGCATTGGCTTTCGCTCTAACAATGGAAGCCGCAGAACAAGCATCCCAAAACGTGCATCGCGTGAGAGAATTGGAAGTCCAAGAATGCTCTTGTCAGAAGGCTACTCTGGAAAGGAGTCAGCGAGACGGACAAGCACGATGCTGGAACTGCAACAAGACTGGGCATCTTCAACGACAGTGCAGATTACCGCGAAGAGGAACCGCATGCCAACACTGTGAACACAGAAATATGTCAACTGGTCAAAGTTACACCTACAACAATGTTGCTTCCCAAGTTGTTTCCCATCCCACCAACTTCGAGGGACCGAAGCTGGCTTCTAGTACCGATAGCTACAGAAACACAATCCAGGTTTCTCAAACGAAACGTGACAACAAGAGCCTGACCGTGGAAGCAAGTATAAACGGCAACAAATGTGTGGCTACCATCGACACCGGTGCCACGGCGTCCATTGTACGGCAGGACCTCGTTAAGAAGACATGGCTCCACAACACCAACAGCTATCGTCTAAGGACTGCAACTGGAGAAGCCGCAAAAGTTTATGGTGAGGTACGTCTTAAGATCCGGATGGCAGAGCTGGAATTCTCTCACCTGTTCCTGGTAGCAGATATATGCGACGAGTGCATTGTCGGTGTCGATTTCATGAAAGATCACGGAGTGATATTGGACATCGGGAACCAAGTCCTGAAATATCGAAACATCGAGATTCCGATGATCTATGGGATCCACTCGTATGAGACCTCGTTATCTGTGAAAACCGTCATCAAAGAAGATCTGACTTTGCCTGCTTCTTCAGAAGTATTCGTGTGGACAAAATTGAAAGGTAAGCCTGGCAGCCATCGATACCTCATGGTCGAACCAGCATCTGTAAAGTCCTCCCAAAACGTCACCATTGGGAAGACTCTTGTTAGACCTGTAAAGAACATGGTTCCCGTACGAATACTCAACATCAAGCCGTACGAAGTTAAGCTTAGAAAAGGTGAGATTGTCGGACAATGCGAATCTGTATCAGCGATAACAAGGATCAGCGAAGAAGACCCAAGGCAAACATTGAAGTCCAAAGAGCTGAACTCCATAAAGACGAACATTCTCGAGTCCTCTAATCTTGGCCAACAACAACGAAGAACTGCAGAAGGTCTCCTCGAAGAATTTGCAGACATCTTTTCATCATCGCAAGGGAAATATGGCAGAACACAACTGGTTCAACATCGAATCAACACCGGGGATGCAAAGCCGATTCGTCAACCTGCAAGACGCCTTCCACTAGCCAAACAAGGTGAGGTTGAAGAACTGATAACCACCATGAAAGAAGAGGGTCTTATCGAAAACTCAAAAAGCCCTTGGGCGTCTCCAGTGGTCCTGGTAAAGAAGAAAGACGGATCAACCCGCTTTTGCGTGGACTATCGAAGGTTGAACGATGTGACCAAGAAAGATAGCTACCCTCTGCCTAGGATCAGCGATACTCTGGACGCAATGGAAGGAGCACAATGGTTCTCAACTTTGGACCTGAAAAGTGGATACTGGCAAGTAGAAATCCATCCTGAAGACAAAGAGAAGACAGCGTTCTCGACAGGAAACGGATTGTGGCAGTTCAAAGTGATGCCTTTTGGACTGTGCAATGCTCCAGCGACTTTTGAGCGCCTTATGGAATGCGTCCTGCAAGGACTCACTTGGAAATCTTGCCTGGTCTATTTGGATGACGTCATCGTATACGGGAAAACATTTGACGAACATTGTACAAATCTGAGAGCCGTGTTTCAAAGACTTCGAGAAGCCCACCTCAAGCTCAATCCAGAAAAGTGTTCACTCTTCAAAACCGAAGTGAAATACCTGGGACATATCATCTCATCCCAAGGAGTTAAGACGGATCCTGATAAGGTTGACACCGTGAAGAATTGGCCAACACCACAGGACAAACATCAACTCCGAAGCTTTCTGGGTCTAGCCACCTACTATAGGCGCTTCGTCAAGAATTTTGCTGAGATCGCCAAGAGTCTACATCAGCTAACGGAAAAGGGAAAGCAGTTTAAATGGTCAGGTGAGTGCGAGCGCAGCTTTCAAGAGCTCAAGCAACGCTTGTGTAATGCACCAGTGCTGACCTACCCGACTCCAGGAAAACCGTTCATCATTGATGCTGATGCCAGCAATGTCGGGATTGGTGCTGTATTGTCACAGGTACATGATGGCGAAGAAAAGGTGGTTGCCTATTACAGCAAGGTACTCTCAAAGTCGGAAAGAAACTATTGTGTGACCAGAAGAGAACTTCTTGCACTGATTTTGGCAACAAAGCACTTCCATAAGTATCTCTATGGACAGAAGTTTCTTCTCCGAACCGACCATGGAGCACTAAACTGGCTTTTGAATTTCAAGAATCCAGAGGGTCAAGTGGCGAGATGGATTGAGAGGCTGCAGACGTACGATTATGAAATTCAACATCGGAAGGGGAAGCTTCACTCAAATGCTGATGCACTGTCTCGGAGACCATGTAAGCAAGACTGTAAGCATTGCAGACGCCAAGAAGAAAAAGAAGTGGTTACTGTTCAACGAACCAGAACCGATCCCATTTATGGCTGGAGCAACGACGAGTTGAGGAAGGCTCAACAAGAGGACCCAGATATTGAACCCATCCTCGCATGCAAGGAACACCAGGAAAAACCAGAATGGGCCGATATCTCCGACAGAAGTCCGGCTCTAAAGGCCTATTGGGCACAGTGGGACTCATTGCATGTCCAAGAGGGTGTCCTTCGACGTAAATGGGAATCAGCAGATGGAAAGTCCTATGTAATGCAGCTAGTCTTACCGAGATCGAAGATTGTGGACGTTCTGCGAGAGATGCATGATGGAGTTTCGGGAGGCCATCTAGGAGTAAACAAGACGCTAGAAAAGGTTCGACAACGATTCTATTGGCTACATGCAAGGGAAGATGTCGAGAAGTGGTGCCGAAAATGTGATACCTGTGCTGCCACCAAAGGCCCGAACAAAAAGAATCACAGCCAAATGCAGCAGTATAATGTCGGATCACCCTTTGAAAGGATTGCAATAGACGTGGCGGGTCCATTTCCGGAAACAAATAATGGAAATCGTTATATTCTGGTCGTCATGGATTACTTCAGCAAGTGGCCTGAAGCATACGCCATACCGAATCAAGAAGCCAAAACAGTCGCAGACCAAATTGTGTTCAACTGGGTGAGCAGATTCGGTGTTCCATTAGAACTGCATTCCGACCAGGGAAGGAACTTTGAATCAAACATATTCCAGGAAGTTTGTGGGCTTCTTCACATTAAGAAGACAAGAACAACACCACTCCACCCACAATCTGATGGCATGGTCGAACGGTTCAACCGAACCCTGAAGGAACATCTTTGCAAAGTTGTGGACGACAACCAGCGAGATTGGGATCGACACATTCCACTATTTTTGATGGCGTATCGAAGTGCAAGACATAGCTCAACTGGCCATACACCGTCTGAGATTTTAATGGGAAGGAACATCAGACTGCCGAGCGAAATCAAATTTGGATGTCCCACGTCGGAACCGCAAGCCGAGGATGTTTACTTGGATGACCTCAGGGAAAGACTCCTTCAGATCCACGACGATACCAGGTCAAAAATTAAGATGTTCAGTGACCGAATGAAGACACGCTACGATTTACGAGCGACAACAACAGAGTTCCAAGCAGGAGATCGAGTGTGGCTTTACAATCCCCATCGACAAAAGGGGTTGTCACCGAAACTTCAACGGGACTGGGAAGGCCCATATACAGTGATTAGCAAAATCAACGACGTCGTGTACCGGATACAAAAAGGAGTCAGAGGTAAACTTAAAGTCGTACATCGCGACCGACTACATCGCTACAGTGGTGATGAAGATGATGGATTTGTTCGGGACGATCAATCCTAAGGAGGGGGCAATGTAATGTGTATACACTTTATTTATCTCATACGCTCTGTATCTCCTTCTATTGTAATGTCTAATACTAATGTGTATACTTTATTATCTCTTACTCTCTGTATCTCTTTCTATATTTAATGTACACACTTTTCTTACTCTCTTTACTTACTCTGTATCTCTTTCTATATTTAATGTACACACTTTTCATTACTCTCTTTACTTACTCTGTATCTCTTGTTTATTTAATGTACATACTCTCTTTACTTAATATCGTTTAATTGTAGTAGTAAACACTCGTGAGGGGCAATAATTAATTAAGATTAAGAGAAACTTTTTGTTTAGCATTAAGAACGTTAGCCCCTACAAAAATCCCAGTATTTTCTCTCGAACTTTCAGCTTCCCCAAGAACTAATAGGAACCAATAGTAGTTTCTAGAACCCATCATTTTTGATATAAATAGCCGTTTGGTGGCGAGGCGAATTAATTAATTGTGAACTGCGATAAAGAAAAGTACTCTGTGTTTGCAAAGTGATAATTGAAAGTGTTGAATAAATAAGTTTGTGAGTGATTTGAATAAAGTAAATTTGTGTTTTATTTAAAAAGTGAATAAGTTTTAATTGTCGGACCAAGCCGAATATTACAATATTCTCAAGAATGATGTTAAAGAAATCGCATAACAGTGCATCGCCTCGTCTGAATCCTTTTTTGACATCGAACGATTTCGTAAGCTCGATACCAACCTTGATGGCACATCGTGAGCAGAGATGCCAAAATTGGACATAGCTTTATACAGTTCGTCTCTGTAGATGCTCTCATTCGCGGCCTTAAAATCGATGAAAAGTTGGTGGGTATCCATGGCGATATCTTGCGATTGTAGCCGACGACGTCAAATTTTCTTGCAGTATTTCCTTGTTTTGGCCGTTGTCAGGATATTCGTAGCACTACCTTGGCTACGACGAGGTAGGTAGTGGTCCGAATCGGAATCGATGTTGGCTCCTCGGAAAGATCGAACATCTAGAATGCTGGACTAGTGCCTTTCGTCGATTGCAATGTGATTAATCTGGTTGACGATTAATTGATCAGGAGATCTCCTTGTTCCATGTGGGAACCATGTACTTGCTTCCACAACATTTCGCCCTGCAGCAAAATCGATCAGCCTGAATCCGTTGTCGTAAGTGCTGTCTTGCAGGCTGTCCTCTTTTCTCGCCTTTGCGTTTTAATCGTCGAGGACAATTTTAATGTCATAACTTCGACATTGTCGACGAGCTCGTTGAACTCGTCCTTGGTGTCGTCTGTTTTAAGTAAACGTAAGTTAAGAGAAATTTTTTTCCACTTAGTCCACTGAATAAGGGTTAATCCTTTGCTATTCTGTGTTCTAAGTGTTACTGCTTTTTTCAAACGTAGTTTATTTTTGAGATTGGTCGTTTGGTGAAATACAAGTCTCTCAAAAGCAAAAATGAGTACATGTTATCTTTAAGCCCGATTGAAGCTTCACGTTATACTTTTTGATATTTGGTGTTTTTTGATGTGTGATCGGAACAAAATTCTGAGCCAATTATATTCAGAATCTTCTGATTATTATGAAACAAACTAATTTGAGCACCTGTCAGCAATTTCTGTCAAATCATTAATGGCTGAAACACAAACTTGCTTGATTTTTGGCTTTCATCTGACGCTTACAAGATCGGCCAAAGCAGTTCAGTGCATGTTATCACAATGAACTTCAACCTCAGGTTTTGAACGTACTGTTACGTAATGTGACTCCAAACGGAATCTCTAGTTCAATACGCTTAACATATGCTTTGTCTGACAGCTCAACAGCTGTAAAAAAAAGTCAACAAACAAAATACATTTTTGTTTTTGGAGGGATGAGGATGATGAAGTAAACTCGAAGCAGGTGCTTCGTAACGTAAACGAAGCTAAAGCGTGTTTGTGTTTCAGCCATAAGGAAAACTGACATCTAAAATTAGTAAATTTGACGAATGATTTAAATTAAATTTTTTGCGAATGTTTGAATCACGTACATATGCGGGAGGCAGCAATACTTCTTTGATTTTATCTTTTCGAAATAAATACATTTTTTGTATTGTACGAAATTAGCCATGGCAACACTGTGCCAAAGGAGATTTCACTATATTAACATGTACAGTAGATCAAGTTGTTACAACTTCAAGTTCAGAGTCCACTCTCAGCCCACTATCTATTTTTAGTCACAAATGTGTTCGCTCGCATAAAACCTTATCAGCCTTCACGGTGCCAACGTTAAAAAACATAAAACTCATGAGACAGCAACCAGACACAGAAAATACATTTCACACAATTTTTTAAATTAATTTTTTAGTCTAGCAATAAATTAAACTAAACATTATGGCTCTAGTGGCGTTCAAAAGATGTTTTTTGTTTTTTATTTCTAGGGACGTCATATAAGAAATGAGAAAAACAAAACTCGATTAATTTATTTTATTGCTTTTTTATGAACAATTTGACGGTGTTTAGTGTTGTGCTTAAATTAAAGTCCAATAAATTTCAAACTTTTACGAAATAAAGTCTTGAAAACATTCATATGGTTCTTTTAAAATATTCTTCTACTTAAGGACTTGCTCGACATGACATGCTCAAAAACTGCCTCCCTCGGCTTTGCATTTCCAAAGAGAATTTCTTGAATTCTAGAAAACCCCAAAAGCAAGTTTTAAATTTACATAAATTTTACATGTGATTACGTTTTGTAAAACTATAAGCTTTCTCCTTATTAACATTCTTTAACGAACGAAACTTCATACTCTTACTCTGGTGCTTTAAAACTTTTTCTCTTTCACAAAAGAAAACATTATTTTGTAATTAGTCAGCAAAAAGCAGAAAAAAAACATTTTCCTATTCAAAACTTGAACATTTCCATTGGAAAACTTTCGTCCATAAACAGCACCCTCTGTCTGTCTTGAAAGAAACTACAAAAAGAAGAGCAAGCAAAAAACAACAACTGTCATGTTTAACTCTCTTCTTTGGACCCTCTCTTGTCTCTCCTCGTTGGTCGTCGTCCTTTTAGTCGTGTCGTGTCGTCCGTGCATAAGTAAGGACCGGAACTAAGTACTTTAACTGGTTTGTGACCGTAACTGGTGCGTCCATAAAACACAGGACACGTCCTCCAGGTCCGTTCCGTCTCGCTCGTCCTCGTAAAATGTCTCTCTGCATAGCACCTCAAACGAAGCATTCCCACCTACACAATCAACCAAAGTATATGCTGCCTGTCCGGTCCTGTCCTGTGATGGCATTTTTCGGTCATTCGTTGCATACGAAGAATTTTCATGTTTCTGGAAAATTCTAGGTACAAAAAAGTGTTTCTTTAAGCACCCCACACCCATCTCATAAAAAAGTCAACCTCCACACCCACACCAAGCAATTTAAAGTCAAAACATCACGTTTTTGAATATTTTTGCTTAAAAGTGAAATGTGACCCAACCCCAAGGAACTTTGTTTGGTCATCAACAAATCATCCTAGACAACATTTTGTGTCCAAAACGGACGGACAGACGGACGGACGGATGGATGGATGGATGGATGGACATATAAGTACCTTGTTGAAATTATTATCCTTTTTGTAAGATACCCCCTAAAGTAGGCTATAACACACGCAAATAACCATTTATCCAGCTCTTGTCCACCATACTGACCGCTTGCCACCACCACCGCCACCACCATTGACATAAATAAAGGATTTCAGAATTAATTAAAAACGTATTTTCACAATCTACACACACACAGACGCACACAAACATCATGTCACAATTAAAGCATACAATGTAAATGGCATCGGGCAATTACTTTGAAACCTAATTCCTGATTCCTGAAAAGTGTTTATGTTCGTTGTTCGTCTCGTTTGGTTGTTGGTTTTCGCTCATTGCTCTAGCTTTTGTTAGAGCCAAAATGCCCATGGAAGAGAACCTTTGTTGGAGTGACAGGAGATGGACATACTAGACTTATAGCCTGATGTCCTATGTGGCATTTGAAGTTGACGTAATCCTTGGTTGACTTTTGGCATAAATTATGATCATCATCATGATAGCGTTTGTTGTCTTTGTTCAAGGAACCAGAAGTAGCTCATACAAATATAAAAAGTAGGTATGCCTTGGAGTATTATGATGACGAGTAATAGTTGAAGGTTGGCTTAGTCTGCATAAGGATATTGTTGGTTTAAGGATGAAATTAAGAAGAGCAAGTATGTGTAAAAATTTAGAATGAAATGTACTTAAAAATTTACTGACGGGCTTGATGGGTTTTCTTTAATTTTCTACTATTGACATGCATCTGAACAGGGCCGGACTAAGCTAGGTAATAGTTGTTTGAAAGGACCTAAAGGACCATTAGGGCAGGCAGGCCCTTGCAGCCAAGCAGGAGGCATACAGGGCTGCGCTGCATAGAAGGACAAGAGCTGCTCGTGTGCTCTAGTTGAGAGAGCCAACAGCAGGAATGTAGTTCAGATGTAGTTTATCGGAAGGTAAAACAGCTGGTTCAAGGTCATCAGCAAGGTTCGATGCCTGCAGAGATAAACAAGGGAACATCATAGTAGGATCGCAATCAATGTTGGGGATCTGGAAAGACCACTTCTGTAGACTGTATAACGGCAACGACGAACAAAATCCCGCCGTCAGGCAGGAGCCATTCATCGGACACTATGATAGCCAACACTTCCGTGAATCCGACCTAGAAGAAGTGAAAACGGCAATATCACGGCAACAAACCCGCTGGAGTAGAATGTCTAGCTGCCGGGCAGCAGGTGACGATCTACGTGTAGATAGGAGCATGCACCAAATCATCTGTAAGATGTGACCGGAAGAATGCATGCCCTATGAATGGAACCTCAGCATTGTTTGCCTGATCCTGAAGAAAGGAGAGCCTCTAAACTGCACCTACTGCAGAGGAATCAGGCTACTAAACATCACCTAGAAGATCCTCTCTGCCATAATATGTGAACATCTGAAGCCTTTCATCAACAATCTGTTGGTCCTTATCAATGTGGCTTCAGACCCGGAAAGTCAACCATAGACCAAATTTTCACTTTGCGACTGATCCTGGAAAAAACCTCTATGAACTCCAAATCGATACCCACCACCTTTTCATCGATTTAAAGGCTGCGTATGACTGCATCTACCGAATGCCTAGTTTTGGCGTCCCTGCCAAGCTCGTTCACCTGTGACCATGGAGAACTCACGCTGCTCCATCAAGGTCGGCTAGGAGCTTACGGAATCTTTCAATGTCAAGAAAGGATTCAGACAAGGCGATGCACTGTCATTCGATTTCTTTAATATCGTTCTAGAGAAGATATTGTTAAACTCTACGGTCAACACCAGAGCCGCAATCTTACAAAAGTCTGTTCAACTGCTCGCGTAGGCCGAGGATATTGATATAATGGGAAGAACACAGCTTGATGTCAATGGTGCCTTTGTGAGAATTGAGACGGAAGCGAAAAAAATGGGTTTAGCAGTAAATGAGGACACCCAACACCGACGGCTCGGACAGAACATCACAATGGAAGCATACAACTTCGAGGTAGTACAGGAGTTTGTCTACCTAAGTTCCGCTATTAACACGGGCAATAACACCAGCGCCGAGATCAGACGAAGAATAACTCTTGCTAATCGCTGTTTCTTGGGGCTTTGAAAGCAATTGAGTTGTAAGGTCCTCTCTCGAGCAACTAAGGTAAGACTGTATAACACCCTCATCATGGCAGTCCTGCTGTATGGTGCAGAAGCATGGGCCTCGACAAAATTTAATGATTGTGCCTTAGGCTGTTTCGAGAGGAAAGTTGGTCGTGTCATCTTTGGCCCCGTGTGCATTGATAGGGAATGGAGAAGAAGATTAAACAGCGAACTTTACGGGTTGTACAACGACGTGGACCTAGCCAGAAGGGTCAAGATACAGAGACTCAGATGGCTCGGTCATTTAGAGCGGATGGACACAAATGCTCCGGCCCGGAAAGCCTTCGAGACTATTACCGATGGACGGTGAAGTAGACTAAGATCATGACTCAGATGGCGTACCCAAGTGGAAGAGGGCCTTAATCTATTTGGAGTGCAAAACTGGAGACAGCTAGCTAGGGACCGAGCTGGCTGGCGGACACTCATGATTAAGTACCAAGTCTACAACGGAATGTAGCGCTAGCTTAAGTAAGTAAGTAAGCAAAGGGCGTGTACTCTGATGAACAACTTTTGAATGCAAACCATGTAGCTGCGAAGAGAAGAACTCCTAGCTGGAGAGGTCCTTAGGAGCGACCGATGATGGTGTCTATTTCGTCCGCATAGCCTAGGAGGAGGAGCTGGGCGGATTTGTTGTAGACAGTGTTTTCTGTACTCACACCATTTTTTTCTAAGACCCGCCCGCTACAATCCGTTGTACAAGCAGGTGTGCCATACTGGACACAAACTTGGTATTAAATTTCCTTTTATTATTTAAAAGTTGAAAGACAAATTGCTTTATTTTCCTTCACTCTATTTTTCTCATTAAAAGCAGTAAATTAATCACCCTGTCACCCTGCGCGCACCTTCCATTCCCGTTTCCCAACCAAATTAATGTGCATTACGACAGGTTGGGTGCGGGGTATAGCTGCTCTAATGTACTTGCTTTCAAATAATATTCTTCCATTACTTGCCACTTCCGATTCCGAATCATTAAAAAGCAAACTACGTTCACATCCAGAGAGATAAAAAATGTATTCAGATAAATCCAACGGAAATACCTTTATATCATTTTTTGTTATTTAGATTTTAATCCTTTCCTGGCCAACATACAGAATCCTCGCCAAAGCCACACCAGCCGCACAATGTTATGATTTTAAATAATGCATTTCTCTACGTGCTTCAAACTCTTCTTCTCTCTCTCATATCCCGCCTGATGGATCCCGATGTCAACGCTTAATCCAAAGGTTGCCATTTCCTGCCACAAGACACCTCATCAATTCTAATATACCTACACGGCGAACTCCTGCTTTGCTCAAACATTCAATGGAGCGACCTAAACGAATGCAGTAAACTAACCGTATCCACCCACCATCCCCTGAATAAAGCAAAAAAAAAAAAGAAACACACCCACACAAAAGTAAGTGTGACGAAAGATTTCATTTCCGTTTGTGTGTGTCATGGCACGACAAAAAAAGAAAACTTGCACACAGGCAATAACGGCACCGAGTTCCGGAAGTATCGAGCCAAACTCGTCCGCATTTTAAATGGAACACAAACTGAAAAGTTCATTCGCGTTCCACCTACACAAAAGAAACACAGTCGTCCCCTTTGTACCGCATCATCGATGCCGCACCACTACCGGTAAACAGTTTCAATGGATGAAGGAAATAATTCTTGCTTTTGGCAAGACGACCGACGCGCAAGGAAGACCCCATTTATTTTCTGAGATATTGTGTCCTTAATGTCTCAAGCGTGAATCATGAGAAACAAGAACAAAATACTTTCTGGTGTCCTTTAGCCAGTCAGAAGGAACCAGACCCCAGTAGAGACGATAGGAAAAAAGCCATAGGAACCAGCATCTTACATAAAGTGACAGTGTGATCTTTCTTGCAGTGTGCCATAGTGCGGCACATGTAATCCCGGTGACGTTTGAGTGACACCACACTTGCGACACTCTCATCTGCACGTGTGTAACCAGGTGAGGTTGTTATTGTTTGTGTGCGAGTGTTTGTGTATTTTGACATAGAAAAGATATCAAAATACAAACACGTTTTGGGGGTGCGAGAGAGCTATGATGACTCGACTGTAATCCTTGCTCGTCCGTCCGGCCGGTATGACAACATCATGATGGCTTTTGCTTGCCCGCCTAGTGCTGCCTGCTGCCGACCCCATCAGGCTCCGCATGTGATTAAAACGAAACGGATATCGAATCACGGATGAGCTCACAAATTGCACTCCAGTGAGTGCTTATTCGATCTTTGTTTAGCAGTCGTCGTTGTCGTTGTCGTCGGTGTGTCGTGTCCTGTCGTGTCGGTCGAGTTCGAGGTGTTGGGTTACAATTTTACAAACCAAGCAATATGGCAAAGGAGGCATTCTACCACGAACGCACAAGTTCATTTCACGATTTCGTGCGCTAGCTGGCTTTCATCTGGTCTGGTTATGCCTTTTGTAGGCAGTCAGTGGCAGTTATGGCTATTTGGAAGATGAATGGAGATGTTGGATGGGAATGGAAATGTTGGGATAAATTACTAAATTAATTGGGGAGCAGTTTGGGTCTATGTCAGGCCGGAAATTGGGATACCAGTGAGAAAGGCTAAACAGTTTAGTAGTGGTTCATGATTTTGTGTTTTTCTGGCATTGAACTCATGTTGTATAGGAGGCACACATTGCCGCGATCCAGGAGACACAATGACGAGATTCAGAGTCAACGAGGTTTTTAAACTTTAAAACAGCTGAAATGTTTGTTGGTCTTTATTTAGGGGGCTTTGACCACACTTTTCTTAAAATAAACTGCAGAAATTTGAAAATGGTTTAAGAAAACAGTTGATAATTTGAAAGAATTAAACTTAGATGTGCAAGCTCGTTGAGTATGTCGATACTTGTTCCAACTAATGTCTAGATCCTTGTATTATTTTCAAAACGAATACGGTTCCTGAATAGGTATCATTATTTTTGGTTTCGCTGAGTTTCGCCGAGTTTCGCTAAGTTTCGCTGAGTTTCGCTGAGTTTCGCAGAGCTTTGCAATAAACTTTGGATTATTTATTTTGAGTTTTCAGCTAAAATACGAGGTGATAGAGGCATATAGCGAACATAACCTGGAAAATGACTATCTATGTCTTTTCTGAACAATTGTAGTGGACACCATCGATGTTTATGAAGGGTATATGCCGTGGCGGTCAGGAGCATGTTCATGTGCCCCTGCAACAAAATGATATTTAATATGTATAACGTTAGGAAGAATTCACTTACCTTTTGTTTTTATTGTATTCCCTCGTCATCGAAGGAGTCGTAGCTGGACGGAGTGGTGGCTGGATGCACAGGTTTTGGGAACATACTTATCATGTTCGTCAACATGGCCATCACACTCCCAGCTCTTTGCAATACTCGTTCCAGACACGCATTGGAATAATTTGTTGCCACAAGCTTCCTTGGAGTCTTCGCCTTCTGAGTTGCAATATTTTTCGTCAGAATTGTCAGCACAATCATCGAACCCATCGTCAACGCTACTCACATCGACACGCTGGCCATTTTCACAGACAAGCTGGTGGGCGTCGCACTTTTTCAGTTCATCAAAATCCATCGCTCCCATCTTATGCAGTCTTTATGCTTGTTGCATCGCAACTGGTTCAGCACACATTGCAGAAAGTCATGACACATGAGCCTTCTTTGTCTTCCGATCACATGAATCATTGTAACGTCTCGACATTGTCAAACATTTTCCCGACTTGCAACGGAACTCACAGTCAAGGGCTTCAATGCAGGTTTTGTTGTCTGTCTGAAAACCAGAGCTAAGGGGTACAAACACTCCTGAGACGAGCAATCGTAAGCATGCCAGTCCGCAGACCTAGCAAAAACAGTGCTTTACGCACACTCTACAGCCAATACTAGCCTATGTGGGGCGCCATTTATAATAGGCTAGTATTGGCTAAGATGGTGCGTAAAGCACTGTTTTTTCTAGGTTTGCGGACAATATCCCACGACTCCGGCGAGCTTGAGTTGAGCAATCGCAAGCATGCCAGTCCGCAGACCTAGCGAAAACAGTGCTTTACGCACCATCTTAGCCAACACTAGCCTATTATACAATGTAAAAACTAATGGACTTAAAATACAACCTTGTGGGACACCATTTCCTGAGCTAGAAAATAAAAATAAAGTCGTGGCATCGTAGCTCTAGGAAATAAAAGTCATTAGTTACAAAAGATCAAGCCCTAGAACAGATATAAGTTTCAATTTGGCGAAATTCAGTCCCTGATGCAAGCTGGGAAGACTCCAATTTGCCTAGGGCTTCACGATACGATACGATACCGATATTTTTCATTTGTATCGGTATCGTATCGAATACAAAATTATTTTATCGTATCGTATCGATATCGGCGATAATTTTAAGACAAATGTATCGTATCGTTATCGACTTCGATACGATACCGATACGATACTCGATAAAATATCGAAAAAAAAAATTTGCATTATTATATAGCAAGGCAAAAAGTGAAACACAATCTATTCAATATTAATTTAATTTAATTTTATAGACAAGCCGACCCTGCGAACCTCCTCTCACCCGCAATTTTAAATCGACATTTGTTGAAAGCCCACATGCCTATAACCGTTCTGAGGGAAAAATATAGAACGGTATACCTTTTCGCGTTATCTGGTGTTGCGGTTTTATGCGTGATACTCCAACACCGTACAGAATTTATGTATAGATACATTTATTATCTATCATAGATGAAGGTTCATCGGGTTTTTACAAAAGACGATCCACATCGAAAGCACAAAAAAGCCGTAAAAAACGATCAAATGTGTGTATTACTGCAAGTAAACTACTTTTAGTAAATGCTTTTGAATGAAAATTCGAACTTTGCGCACGCGGTGTCAAAAATAGAATTCTTTCAGTCGATATCGATATATTCGATAATTATCGGTCAGTGCTTATCGGCGATACGATAATATCGACAATTTTATAAACACGTTTATCGTATCGATATCGGTATCGCAGGTACTGGATATCGTGTCGATTATCGTATCGACTTTCGATACGATACGATACGATACCGATATTTTTATCGAATATCGTGAAGCCCTAAATTTGCCATGTTACCCATTTCACACTTTCCCTTTACCTTCCTTAAACAATTAAACGAGCGAACAATGTACACGTTTAATTTAATTTGATGAACCTTCCATCACACACAGTGAAATGGAATTCCTTAAATCTTCCGAGAACAAAGCTATCATGTCAATTTGCCTTTAAATACATCCATCCCACATCACTATTGCCGACGAGTACCTACGGTGGTGCCAACGAGTGTGTAGAAATAGGAGATTGGATTTTGATAAATTATTCATCTCCGAAGTTAGACAATTTAATTATTGCAACATGTTCGGTGCTCTTCATCGTCATCATCGTCATCGTCATCTCATCAATATCCTCAAGAGTTTGAAGAGCGTTTACGTGATCAAGAAGTGATTTAAATTAAATGTGTGTAGGCATATTGGAGGTGTATAGTAAATAACAACAGTTTTGCATGCTTGTGAGCTCGCTTTAAACCAGTGGAGTTATTTATTTTATTTCATTCAGGATTTATTGAAAATGTCACTTTATTTCGATCACCGCAGGTTGGCTTTGGCTTTTCAATTCATTGCAATGCCCCCATCATGACGAACTCTAAGGACCCTTTTGACTGACAAGTGCCACAACCGCACCACAACTCTGATGGAGAATGAACTTTGCCAAATTAATCGCCGCCATGTGTCGCTGCCATCGAAATGACACTATTTTTCATTTACCGCCAAACATTTGTATAAAATACATTACCACGCCACCATCCACAGTAGCTTCGTCCATTCCCATCCCAAACCACACTTGTCGCAAAAAGGCAATTAATTTATGACTGCGCTCGACTCACACACACACCCAGGCAAACCGGAAACCGAGTACATAATAGGCCATTCAAATGCAATCGTTTGGGGAATTCTTATAAGGGTCGGCAAAATATGACCGTAAATTTCCAAGTCAATGACAACCCGAACCGAACTTAAGCTCCCCTCCCCCCTCTTCCACCAATATATTTCCCTTAATGATGTCGGTCGGTTTGATGGATGATGAAAGAACATAATGTTGAGGATGACGATGTTTCGGGGCTGGCATATCCTTATCGTCGATTTTCATTCCATGGGTGTAATTAAAAGTTTTAGTCACGCCATATTCATGTCAGCACCTTCAAATATTTGGCATGATGATGGTCGAAAGGATGGGCTTTTTTTGGAACAATTCTTTTTTGTCAGCAAGCTATTGTCTCTGTTTGATGGAATTTGACATCAACAAAAAAGTTTCTGGTCAATGAGTGAAAGGGTTTTTTTTTATTGTTTTAAGAGTAGTCGTGGGTGAAAGTTCCCAAATGAATAAGGAAAAGTGGGTTAAACTTAACTTTAAACCAGCTGAAATGTTTGCTGCTTTTCATTTACTTTTCTTAAATTTAACTGCTGAAAACTGTTGAATTTTGACGTGACGTCCAAGAATGATTTCAAAAAACAATTGTGACCTTGTTGAATTCAGTCCAGTAAGGTAAGCAAGCTCATTGAGTATACTCCGATACTTATGTCATCAAATATCCAGGTCCTTTATTACTTTCAGAATGAATACGGCTCCTGAATGTCATTATTTTTGGTTTCACTGAATTTCACTGAGTTTCGCTGAGATTCGCTGAGTTTCGCTAAGTTTCGCTAAGTTTCGCTGAGTTTCGCAATAAACTTTGAATTTATTTTTGTTTGGGTTTTTAGCAAAAACTACGACGTGATGAGCATGGTTAGGTTAGGTTAGGTTAAAGTGGCTGTGGATACAGAATCCACGCACTTAGGCCAAAAGAAAAGGCCCATTGTGATACCACATGAATCTAGAGAATTACTTCTTACTAGTCGAACCATTTTGAGCTTTTTATGAAGCGAAGAAAATACTTGATATTCTTATTAACTAGTTCACTGGGATTTTCATAAAAGTATTCTCCCAGATGAAGTTTGCGTCTTAGTGAAAGAGCAGGACAAGTGCAGAGAAGGTGAGAGATTGTTTCCTCTTCTTCCTCGTCCATACAGCTTCTGCAGAAGTCATTTGAGGCTACACCAAGTCGTATTGCGTGTCCCAACCTATAAGGGAGCTAATATGAAATCTGCTTTCAGACAACAATTCTTTAGAGCGCTTTAGGTCCAGTGAAACCAAATGATTTTTGTGACTGCGCACGTTGGTAAATTGCACCACCTAGAGTTTGTTATCATTAAGTCTGTTTCTTTTAGCCGAATTTGCATGTAGCTATCGGTATACCTATCTTTTCCCTTTCAGGTGAGATAGGTATGACAGTTCCATTTTTAGCGAGTTCATCGGCTCTACAATTTCTCGTGATGTCTCTGTGGCCCGGCACCCAGCAGAGGTGAATATTAAATTGCTGCGCCATTTCCATAAGAGATGATCGACAATCGAGGGCCGTTTGAGAATTGGTTGAGACACCGTCGAGCGATTCAATAGCAGCCTGACTGTCAGAGAAGATGCGGATATCAGAAGTTGATATCACGTTTTCTCTCAGCCAGGAGAGAACCTAAACATCGCTAAAATTTCCGCTTGGAAGACGTTACAATGATTAGGGAGGCGAAATGAGATGCTTAGATTAAGCTTTTCTGAGTACACACCACTACCAACTCCATCAGTTGTCTTGGATCCATCATCCATCTGTATAAAAATGAATGCTTTTGTCATCCAAGAGTTTTTTGTCTTCCCATTCATCTCTGGATGGAATGGATACCTGGAAGTTTTTACCAAATTGGGGTTTTGGAATAGTGTAGTCTATGTACTTTGGTATAGAACCGAAGAAGTTCAAAGTGATGGAATGTCCCACATTATTGTTGGTCCATTGAGATGAGGCGTTGAGTCTTATAGCTGTACTCGCTGCCACTTGTTTGCTGAAGATGTCGAGGGGTGTCAGATGGAGGAGAGTGTCTAACGCTGCTGAGGGTGTGGTTCTCAATGCCCCGCTTATGCAGAGATATGCAGTGCGTTGGACTCTGCTGAGTTTGTCGCAGTAAGTGACTTTCTCCAGTGCAGTCCACCATACTGCAACCCCGTACATGAGTATTGGTCGGATGCGGGATGACCGATGTGTATAGCCAATAGGTTATGCGAGGTTGAAAACCCCATTTGCTTCCTATGGCTTTCTTGCTTCTTTCTTTACTCTTTCCTGAATATTAGGTTTCCAACTTAATTTTTTGTCTAATATCAGGGTAAAAATTAGTGGTACACCTTTTATTAAAGGAGGTACAATTACTGGGATTTTGTATTTCCGTGTAAAAAGGACGTGGTCTGTTTTTTGAGGTTTAATACTAAGTCCACAGTGATCAGCCCATCTGGTGAGCATATTAAGTGCGTTTTGGTGGAGTTCTCTCAGGTTATTAGGATGTTTTCCTGTGACGGCGATAGCAACATCATCGGCATACGCAATCACTCTGTAGCCTTCCTTCTCGAGGGATATTAGCAGTTCGTTGACTACTATGTTCCACAGGAGAGGGGACAGAACACCACCTTGCGGAGTGCCTCTGCTGACAGACCTTCTCGTACAAAAATCCCCCCTCTTAGAGTTGATGATCCTGCTTTTTAGCATTAGGTTAATCAACTCATAGAGGGCCGTCATAGCAGAAGTGATAGCAGATGTGTCGACGTTGTTGAAAGTTCCCTCAATATCCAGGAAGGCAACCATAGTATATTCCTTTTGCTCTAGGGAGTTAACGATAGTTCTTACCAGAGTATGCAATGCTGTTTCTACCGATTTCCCTTTGCAGTAAGCATGCTGAGACACCGATAGTCTCTTATCAATGCTATTACGTACATGGATATCGATCAATCGTTCCAGAGTTTTGAGAATGAATGATGATAGGCTAATAGGTCTTAGATCTTTAGGGTTGACATGCGAGCATTTGCCCGCCTTTGGAACGTATACTACCTTTACTTCTCTCCATCGCTGAGGTATATAAACCAGATCTAGACAACTTTTGAAGATCATCTCAATGATGGACAAAGTTATATCGCTGGTATGTTGTAGCCTGTTATGATTTGATCTGGACCTGGAGATTTATAAGGTTTGAAACTATTCAGAGCCCATGTCAATTTTTCTTTTGTAACAAGACCTTGACTAAAAGGATTCGGAGCTATCTGGGAAGTGCAGGTTTACCTTTTCTTCGCAAGAGTTAGTCCATGTATACCATCTCAGTTTTTAAGACAACTAGGCTGAGATATATGTATGTATTTATGTTAGTTACATAAGACTCTCTCTCTCACTTTCTTTCTCTTTAAAGTTAGTATGTAAGCTCATGTTAGTTTTAAGCATTTTTATTAAATAAAGAATTTTTAGTCTAAGCCGAGATCTCAAGTCGTTTGATTCCGAAAGTCCTCCTCAGTAAAGACATATCAGTGGCGACGAGGAAAATTAATTTGGTGCGCGTGGTTTTGGACTAAAGTTAAAAATTAAAATAAGTTTTTTGATTTCAACCATTGGAATTAATCGGACCAAATATTTTTGTAATTCATAATAAGTGAACTATAATTAAATATAAGTGGCAAAATGACGGATGCTCAAAAACTTTTTATGGGCACAATTGAAGCATTCACATTGGGTGAAGATTTCAATTTATACGCACGAAGATTGGATCATTTGCTTTCGTTAAATAAAGTAACAAGCGATTCAGAAAAAGTGTCATTTCTCGTAAGCCTTGGTGGTCCAGATTTATATAAAATCCTACTGTCATTAATTGCGCCAAAATTTGAGACTGACTTTACCTATGTAAAATTAATAGAAAATCTAAAATTGCATTTCGCGCCTAAAAAGAACAGTTTAGTGGAGAGCTTTAAGTTTTTTAAGAGACAGCAGAAACAGAGTGAAAATATAAGTGACTACATAGTTGAATTAAAACAAATGGCAAATGAGTGCGAATTTCAGTCTTTCTTGGAAAGGGCTCTTTTAATACAATTTGTGTGTGGTCTAAATGACTCAAAAATTCAAAATAGACTCTTAAATGAAACTGGTCTCAAAACATTAGAAAAAGCTTCAGAAATTGCTCTTTGTATGGAGATGAGCAACAACAACATCGATATAATGAGAGGTACAAATGTTAATTATATAACAAATCAGCACCGAAGAAGCAACAACAACAATAGACCAAGTGCAAGTAGGTCTGGTTCGTCGCATCATGGAGAAAGAAGAAATTCACCACGTGGCCAAAGGCAAAATAAGCAGCAACATCAGCATAGAACATCATATGGCTCTCGGGATAAGAGCAACAATAGAAAGAATGTTAAATGTTTTTACTGCGGAAAAATTGGACATTATGCTAAGTATTGCTATAAGAAAAAAAGTAGATTCTCAAATAATGTAAATAATTTAGATTTAGATTTTTGTACAGTTGACAGGACGGTCGTATTAATATTAATCGATACATATTCTAAATGGATAGAAGCCTTTGTTATGACCACTACCACAGCTAAAAGTGTGATTGAGCGACTTAGGTCCGTGTTTAGTACGTTTGGGTTACCAAAAATCATTGTTAGCGATAATGGACCCCCATTTGATTCCAGAGAATTTTTAGTATTTTGTTCATCAAATGGGATTGAAATTTTAAAGTCACCACCGTATCATCCGCAGTCAAATGGTAGTGCAGAGCGTGCCGTACAGACATTTAAAAGCTCTATTAGAAAAATGTTAGTTGATCCAAAAATGCGGCAGTTACCTTGGAACTTAAAATTAAATAATTTTTTAATTAAGTATAGAAATACGCCTTGCACAGTCACAAAGTTATCGCCTGCTAATATGTTGTTCAAATTTAAGCCTAAGACATTGTTGGATTTGATCATTCCTCAGAATCGGGGCTATAATGTAGATACAACTGTAGAAATTGACAAAATAGACCAAGTTTCAAATGCACAGACACACAAGCCATCAGTCGAAACATTTAAAGTAGGTGACACCATATTGTATAGAAATAGTTTTTCAAATTATGTAAAATGGATTCCAAGTAAAATTGTTAAGAAACTTAGTAATTTTAGATACCTAATTTTTATAAACGGAATAAATAAGCAGGCACATATAGATCAGATAAAAAGAAAAAGAATGCAACAGGTAAGATTTATGGCTGGTCCAATTATAAGAAAGATCAATAACAATAAAAGACGTCAATGTGATGATGGTGATGAGAGTAAGAATACGTATATGACAAGAAGTAAAGCTAAGAAATTAAGAAAAAACAGTATTGAAAGTGATCCTTATAACACTTAAAATAAATATCGCCCAAATTTTGTACAATTTTGTTAATTATTATTTTTTACAAAATACAAGGTATAATAAATTTTTTTTGCTTAGTATATATGTAAGTATATATTATGAAAAGTTGTTAAATCAAATCGGATTTTGTTTTTTGATTTTTTTTTGACTTTTCATTTCTATAAATTTAGTTATTAATTTTTTTAAGGGGGGAGGAAATGAGATATATGTATGTATTTATGTTAGTTACATAAGACTCTCTCTCTCACTTTCTTTCTCTTTAAAGTTAGTATGTAAGCTCATGTTAGTTTTAAGCATTTTTATTAAATAAAGAATTTTTAGTCTAAGCCGAGATCTCAAGTCGTTTGATTCCGAAAGTCCTCCTCAGTAAAGACATATCATAGGCATGGTTGGATTTGTCGAGAGAATCTTCCTTATGCTCAATGCCTCCGAAGATTCTTCTATTGAGCTACAGAAGGATCTCCATGAGGATCTTTTGGCTATTCTCAGTACTTGTTTATACTTTTTGAGGGATTCCTTATAGGAATCCCAATCTTGGGGGTGTCTAGACTTTTTTGCATGATTGATGAGCATAGAGCGAACATTTTATTCATGCCACCGAAAGAACATCCTTTGAAAATGATTATTATCAATGTCTTTTTTGAACAAAGTAAATGTAAATTGACTGCACTATAGGTATCATAAAATACAGAAACGTAAAAAATTCTCACCGCATTAAAACCTCAATGTTGCTTGTTAAGTTTCAAAGCTCATGAAATTCGACCCCCTACCCTTTTGCGCCTTTCAAATATCAATAACTCTATAGAAGCCTGCTTAAGTCACTTTTTCATAAAAACATTCTTTATCTCATTTTGTTCTGCGAATGCCCCAAGACAAAAAAATGTAGGTATAACAGCTATTACCTTTACTCAATTTACGTGACTGACGATGGGGAGCGTAAAATTGTTCATAAACATCTTTTTCCAACGCAACCGATAGTTTCACTGTATTATTTCTTTTTATAGCTTCTCTCTTCATATCCGAGGACACTTTTATTGTTATTACTTCTTATAGTTGTTGCTCAGCTCAGGTCTTCATTCTGAATTACATTTCTTCTTCTTCTTTTTTATTGGTAGTTTTAAGTACCAATATAGAAATGTACCTACCCCCCTCCCACAAAAACGCTACCATCTGTGAGAATGATGAAAGAGGGTTGAAATTGACAACTGAACTCAACTGAACTGAAGAAAAAGTACATTGGCATCAACAATATTCAGTGGCGGATTTGAGAGGATTGAAGGAAAATCACTTTTTTATGAAAAATTACAAAGCTCAGAAGTGGGATTGTCATCCAGCCCTGAAAATAGCAAATAAAATGTGTATATTGTGCGCCGTGTTGCGTGTGATATCATTTTTCGATAACAAGTGGGTGGGCTCATTCTCAAGCTCATATTCCCACTTGTCCCTGTCCAAGCATTATGTGTCATATCGATTAAAAATTAGACAGAGAACTATCCTTCACAATAGAGAGCCCCCTGACAGTACAAAGAACGCGACAAAGCAACACAAATATTCTATAGTGTAGATTTTTCTATTTTCCAATACGCTACGGTTACGGCCGATTCCCCGATGATGATGATGACGATGATAACGATGAAGATGATAGACGATTTGAATGGGAAACAATGATTTGTCCTTTGAAGGCATAAGCAGCCGATAAAGATGTATGCATTAGTATTAGTCCTTTTGTTTGAATTTCGAACGTTTTGATCAATCGTTTGTCTCTCATACTCTTTGCCGAGTAAAATTTATTGAAAAAGGGCAAACATTTAATCGATATCCGATTGAATTTGAAATATTGTCTGTCCAGAGCTAAAATGTTTGTTTGTATTCGTTTTAATAAGAAATTCCTTTTTTTTTCGTTTTGAGTTTTAATGTTTTACAGAGATTGATGATGGATGAGTGAACGAACGGGTGTGTGTGGTGGGTTGTTCGGGGAGTGGGTTTGAAAGTTTTCAGTTTGTTTTTTGACAGTGGACTGGTGGCGTTTGTTTTATTTCTCATCAGAAAAAGGACATGTGTGAGAAAGGAGGAGTAAAAGTTTTTATTTTTTTGTTTAAAAAAAGGTCAGAAGTAAGGATTTTTTGTTTCCATTTTGGGAAAGGGTTGCTCTTCTTTTTGAAATAAAATTATAATTTTTTTTTTGATTTTTTAGAAATGTGTTTTGTGGTCAGATGAAATTATTCATTTGGATTCTCTCATGCAAGTCGATCATTAATAAAAATATTTTCAGGGATCCTTCGAAATTTCAGGACGAACTTTATTTCCATATTTCTATTTCGGAAAGGTTCGGTTTTGGAAAGTTTTGAAATGGTAAAAGTTGGTTTCAAAAATAAATGTGGTTTCAATATTGTTTTTCTTGTAAATGTTCAGAGGGAACGTGTCTTCAAACTTGCACATTTGTTTTTGATATGATACAAGAGTTGACTCTGTTTCTGGGCTTTGTTATTCTTAAATTCTAGTAGATATTTAAAAGTTTGCTTTCCACTTCTGTAAAGAGCTCTTTTTGAGATGATCTTTAGTTTGTTAAAAATAAAATAAACATTTTTTGGTAAGCGTTGCTGGATACATGTTGTGATGACGTAAAACTAAAAAAGCAACACAGTTGACTAAACAAAAGACTTTGCGTTGGCAAATTTGTTGACACAAGCCATTTTAAGGTTGTCTTGTTATTTTTCTGGTTAAAAAAAAAAAAACAACTTCGTTCCTTCGAGCCGGATTTGAACCAGCGACCTATGGATGTCTACGTTTTCAAGTCTGACTTCTTCTACAGTCCACCGCTCTACCAACTGAGCTATCGAAGGCGCTTGCGAATTTGTTATTGAAAAGTGAATTTGTGGTAGATAAGAAATGAAAGAAAAAGAGAGGTGAAAGTACTTTTCTTGTGTTGAAGCTTGGAAGTCGACACTGAATTGCTTGGCGATAAGATTTTTTTATTTTCAAGGCTTATTGAGGTTTTGTGGTCTGCTGTCTGAATCGGTATTAAATGTGTAATGAAATGAAGTATGCATTCAGAGTGAACGGATATGTTCTTTTTTTCATAATTCTTAATTGAGTTGATGAATTATCTAAATTGGCCTTATGTAGAAAGTGTTATATAAACAAATAAGAAAATAATGCGTCTAATTTAAAGAACTATTTATGAAAGTTGTGAGTTCCGTCTTCAGAAAATCCCATTTTCCAGACACTCTACAACTACAAAATTGTAAATGGTCATTCATTTCGCGGCTTCAAGTTGGTAGCGCTAGCATTTGATACGTGTCAAACTAAACTCTCATAATATTAGTTGAATGATTGCGAGAATGGATCGGTTAACAATATATTGAACACCGATCTTCGAAAAACATTTTCCTAACGATGAGGGACATTTCTGACTCTTTGGCTATGTAAAAAAAAAAAACAAAATGCCGTATATTTGGCTTAGAAAACCCAAAAGTGATCGAAGAGGTGCCTTTGCATCCAGAAAAAGTGACTGTTTTTGGAGTGTTCTGTCCGTAGCTTAGTGGTTAGGTGCGTTGGCTGCTAGACACAACGTCGTGGGTTCGAGTCCTACTCGTGCCCATAGTTTGTATTTCATCTTTCACGGGCACTGTCTCTTGCGAAGAACTGACAAATCTTCCAAGAGTATTAATCTGTCATGAAAAAGTGCTTCTCAACTTTGCCGCTCGGAATCGGCGTTAAATTGTAGGTCCCCTTAATTCTTCACACGCACCCACAGAATTGTTGATGAGAGTAAGTCACTTAGGCCTTGGCTCTTCAAGAGCTGTCGCTGCAGCCTTTTTTTTTTGTTTTTTTTTGTTTTGTTTTTGTTTTGTTTTTCACACCGTTACCAAGATAGGTATTCCTTCCATTGGAGAGTGCTAGACATCTACAGATGAGGTGTTGGAACGTTTCTTCTTCCTGAGTAAACCCCCAGCCTCATGTCATGTCTCTTTAAGATTCAGTGTCGTATTATGACTCCAGTTGTGGAGCTTATATTTTGTCTGTTTGGTGAAATCAAGCATTTCTACCGGTTTTAAGCATTTCTTGATTCTAAAACTTATTGTTAACAAAGCAGATTGCATGCGGGTAGAAGATTTCAATTTTTGCCAAGCTTGTCATCTCTAGAATTCCCCAGTATGTCTCTATGTCCCGTCACCTATATAAAGGTGTTGTGTCACCGCGTTCAGATATCATCATGAACAGTTACTTACTTATGATGGCGCTACAGTCTAGGTTGGACCAAGACTTCACCCAACAAACATCTCCAGCCAGCTCGGTCCCTAGCTAGCTGTCTCCAGTTTCGCACGGCAAGTTGGTTTAGGTCCTTTACCACCTGTGTGCTCCACCTAAGTCGCGGTCTTCCTCTTCTGCGACGTCCTTCCGGGTTGGATTCGAAGACTCTAAAAGCCGGAGCATTATTTTCCATTCGCTCGACATGACCCAACCATCTAAGTCGTTGGACCTTAACTTTTCTGGGTAGGTCAGTGTCGCTGTACAGCTCATACAGTTCTTGGTCAAATCTTCGTCTCCATTCTCCATTAATACAGACAGGACCAACAATCATTCGAAGAATTTGGATGTTCGAAGGGTAGCGTCCACAGAAACCTCTGTCTATCAACTCCTACTCTCCACCTCCCCGTGGTAAACATCAGGTGCCCAGTACCTTCGACCGAAGATTGGGTAACAACCCCAAGGGGAAGTTGTTGGCGGTAGCAAAGAGAGAGAGAGGGGGAGGAGGTGTGCGTCCGCTAAGGTATCGCTAAAGCCATTTTGTGTCAAATCTTTGATCTTGAATTCTGAGAGTTCCTCAATACCGTTGATGCCAGGCCCGGACAATGGCATAGAAAGTGTGGGACTGTTTCTTTTTCATCCTGGTTCTCACAGCTACGGCAGAAAGAGTTATGTCGCATACGGCATACCCAATTTTGCCGCATGCTCCTCTACAGGCCAATGCCCTGTGATAGCTACAATCCTGGCTATGTCATGCCTTGGTTTGGAAATTAAATTAATTGATTTTGGTTTGTTAAAGGCGGGCCAGGTTTTCCTAAATATAACGCAATTCGTTAAACTGTTTTACCTATGATTTGCTTCTGATGTGTATTTGGTCAGGATAAAGCCCTTCACAACTCCAAGAGGAGCATATACTCTCACTGCCAATGAGTTGTGAAGGGCTGATCCTTGCTGATGAGGTGTTTAGGGTAGAGATGCAGCAATCCGTTGTTGTGGATAGGATGTCTGATGGTATTAGGCTTGTTTGGTTGCAGTGCCCGTAGGATCTATTTTTCCAGCAGCTTATTTTTTTGAGTTTCAAGATACTGCAGGACCCCTGATATTTAATCAAGACGTCAATCGGAAGAAGATCCAGGATGACGTTAAGTGCATCCGTTGGATAGGACTGAGAGCGGACCCCCAAACAATGGAACCATAAACAAGTATCGGTCTTACAACCGCTGTGTATGTCCATTTTATCATTTTTGACTGGAGGCCCCACTTTTTGCCGAAGGTTTTGTTGCAGGCGTAGAAGGCGACACACGCCTTTCTCACCCGTTCTTCAATGTTAAGCTTCCAGTTTAATTTGGTGTCTAGTATTACGCCCAGGTATTTAGCACTGGAAGACAATGATAGTGTTTGTCCGTTTAACCGAGGTAGAGTGAAAGGTGGTACCTTGGTTTTGGTGGTGAAAAGCATCAATTCAGTTTTGTTACTGTAAGCACCTAGTCCGCAGCTCGCAGCCCAGGTGCTTACTTTCTTCAAAGCCATATTAGTGATTTCACCGATCACGCTTGGAAATTTTCCTGAAACTAGAATTACCAAATCATCGGCGTACGCAACCGCTTTCACTCCACTACTCTCGATTTTCACAAGAATGCTGTTCATGACCAAAAGCCATAAAAGAGGAGACAGTACACCTCCTTGGGTGTTCCTCTGCTGGCATATTTGGTACACGTTGAATATCCTAACTTTGATTGAATCTTCCTATTACTTAGCATGGATATTATCCACCTTCTAATGTAGTTCTCAACACCGAAGCCTGCAAGTGATTCTGCGATGGATTCAGTTAGGACATTGTTGAAAGCTCCTTCTACGTCTAAGAACGTAGCTAGGGTATATTCCTTGAAACGAACCGTGTTTTCTATCGTTCTCACTACCTCATGAAGAGCAGTCTCAGTAGCCCTCATGTAGGTATGTTGCGAGTTAGATAGGGGACAACCACTCAGAATACTCCTTATGTGAGATTTTACGATTTTCTCCAGAGTTTTAAGAAGAATTACGATTTACAAAGAATGATAGTCAAATCAGCTATTTCCAATAAATATGACTTCAAATTGTTCATATATCCCAAATAAGCAGTCCTGAAACATTGCTTACCATCTCAAACGTAAATTTCCTGTAACTACCAATTTTGAACCAATCAAAACCTCTTCACCCTTATTTAATCAATAAAAAAACTCGCCAAGTGCTATAAATAAAAACAGACAAGAAAATAACAACGAAAATGGACAGAAAATTGCTTTTCCACTTTGTACAAAATTTTAATACAAAAACACAATTCAACCACCCGGAATTAGCTCCGGAAAAATTAAACACAAAATTGACTCAAAAACACTTCAAGCGTATGCCATATTCTATTCCAACCCCAACCCCCCCTCATAAAGCGATAAGAACGGAACAGCTTAAAAAATTAATCACGTGCTAGGTCGCTCCTTTACAGTATTATATTGTTCTTCTCTCTGTTGTGTTGTGTTCCACTCGAAAAGCACCAGATCGCACAGCAATAGCAATCATCTGACATGCGAGAGGGCAAAGGTAAAAGTCTTAAAGGACAATACAAAAGAAACAAAACAAATACACAAAACAACAAGAAAAAAATGATTCATAAGGTGCACACGTCTTAGCGATAAAATAAAACATAAATACGTTCATATTAAGCTTAAACGCCAACAATAAAATCATATCTAGCAAAAGGAGAGACAACACAAGGCAAAAAAAGGATTCAATTCAAACGAGGCCACTGTGAATGCACTTTTTCACGCCACTGCACTTTCTGTAAAAGCATTAAGAGGCATCCGCCGCCGACCACCAACCTCCCCTGGAGAACACAAGACAACCGCTGATATTCTGCTTCTTCTACATTCTGTCCTACTTTTTTTTCTCAGCCTGATTCTTGTATTTCGTTGTGCTCAGGATAATAAGGATTTTCCTCGTTAAATTACGAAAACGAGGTACGTTAGTTTTTTCTTCGTTTTTTTTATCATTTTCCATTCTTCTTTTATTGATGCATTTCTTTATTCATTTTGCCGTCCACCGACATGTCCTGGCGCTCCGCATCGCTCTCTTCCTCTTACCAAAACGCCTATTGTAATCCTGTTAAGGCCCGACACGACGAACGAAGTAAACAACCTGGTTCTCATGAAAGAAAAAAGTACAGCTAAAAAGCGAACCAAAAAATAAAAGACAATCCTCCACAGCTCTTGTTTCTTCAACTACAGGGTACTGCACTTAGTTCCAGCACAAACCCTCCCTCCCACGTTCACAGTTTTCGTCCTCTTTTTTCTCCAACAAATTAACGACCCTTCATTTAGGTTTGTCTTCTCGTAAGGATGATTTCAAGGAAACTCCAAGCAGATAAAAGAAGGATCGGGGGAGCGACAGAGCAGTTTAACACAGTTGGTGGAATTAATTCGTAGCTAAAATGCTACAAATGGCACTGACTGCCTTTTAGCTTCGAGTGTCAGTGAAAGGGAGAGGAGGGTCTTAAAAAATCACTATTTATATCTTCCTTATAGATTTGTTCAAG
Source organism: Sphaerophoria taeniata (assembly GCA_943590905.1). Classification (NCBI taxonomy): domain Eukaryota; kingdom Metazoa; phylum Arthropoda; class Insecta; order Diptera; family Syrphidae; genus Sphaerophoria; species Sphaerophoria taeniata. The sequence goes on from OX016540.1 coordinate 7,203,736, forward strand.
GATTACAAGATCCCATTCGGAGCAGATGCCTGACTTTAATATAAAATACACGTCTAGCGAGTCCTTCAGTCATCAGCACACACCCAACACAAACCCCCTCAAACCAATCCCCGAACAGGACCCCACAAAATTTCCAAAGATGATGAAGAAGCAAATCGATAGGACGGGAATTATTATACTGTGGGCTCGTTGAACAACAAAATCTAGGTTATCTATTCTCTACTCCGTTCTCGTTCTATTGCTCTTCGTCGTGGTCGCGGTCGTTGGCGGTTGGTCGGTCGATGGCCGTGGCGATACTCTGCCTGGTGGTGGTGTTAGCGGCTGGCCTTAACCGCGCGCATCCAACCATAGGACTAATAATTGTGCTCTTCAGTATCAATTAAGGCGAAAATCCCTTGCAGTGATGTTTGTCGGGTTGGCCAAATCTCGATTCTGTGTGCGAGAACACAATAAGGCATTTCGGTTCTGTCTTCAGTTTGAGAGAGAGAGAGAGAGAGAGGGTTTAATCACAATGGACGATGATGAGGACCAAACCAACCAACAATGGTTGGATTTCCGTAAGCTGTTTGGGCCTATAATCGATTTTGTTGTTCTAAGCGAGACTAACGACGATGGCAGACGAAATGTTAAAATCCTTATAATTAAGACAGATAACTCTTGTTAGCGAACAATAATTTTCAGCCATCACACTTCTCAATTCGGATTGTGATGGAATCCTTTTTTGTGTTGTATAGGGCATGGCCAAGGCCAATGGGGTTTTTGTTATGATTAACTCGAATTTCTAGCTAGACAATCATTTTTAAGGACGATGTGATGATTTTGTTCCCTTCTATTGTGGTGGGAGTAGTAATCAATAGTTTGGGGTTGAACTGGAGCTTGGACCAGTTTTCGACAGAAATAGAATCCAAATATATCGTGTTAAGCTCATTTCCAGATTTATTAATTACCAACAGCATTAATCACCTCCCATCGAACTAATTGAAATTGAAAACTTAACCCCATCCTTGTCTGCTATTTCGTTAAAATCTCAACAAAAAGAAATCAACGAAACCCCCTTTTCCGTCTGCTTTGTCTGCTATGGCGACCGTCCGGTCTGGAGAACCTCAACTACTGGTCTTATTTTGCTCGCCGTCTCTTTGGGCCTCTCTATCATTCAGTCGATCTTCGCCACGACTGTGTCGTCGTACAAATCGATTTAATGTTATCGAGAAGCATCGAAATCAATTACAAACCCTTTCACCAAATGAATGGGGATGGAAATGGAAAGCTAAAGCCGAGGCAGAAGCAAAATGCTTTTTTAATTGGATTTCATGCTTCGGCAGATGAATGTGCCATTGAACCGAACACACCTTCTTCCTTTTTTGTTTTTTTTAATCATTTTACTATTTTCACTTGCGGACAAGTATTGGACTCGAACATTAACTTGAATTGATGGAAAATTAACTTTTTTGTTGCTGAACTTGATGTGAAGGGGGCGTAGTTGTGTCAATCAAATGCAGGTTCCTGGTTTTGTGTACCAGTTTTTATCCTTGATCCTTTTTTAGTGAGTGTAGTAAAAGTTGAATTGTCACGCTTTGAAATTAAACCCCTTTACCCACCCTCAGAAAGCGTCTCACTCAAACGAACACATTCATCACTTGGATTAAGAAGAGTGTCCTTAATTTTGCAGAGAAAATATTATTCAAGATTAAAATAATTCACCGACTCAAAGCAAAACGCCAACTCAATTGTTTGTTCATAACCACACTCCACACACACACAAACACAAACAATTTAAGAAAAAAAAACCTGTCGCCCCTTGCAAAAAATTTAACATGCCATTCATTCAAAGGATAAAATTTTTAACCAGAAGGACACACAACACACAAAATTCACAATGGTTTTGAGGATTTTTGTTGTGTTTATGTCGTTTAAGAAATGTGAGCGGTTGTTTCAAGGAACCCATTGAGTTCCACCCAGAGGCATGTAACACACTGACTTTGCTAAAGTTTTGTCATGCAAAAAAAAAAAAAAAATAGAAAGAAGCATTTAACATTTAAGACCGATAAACTGGATGATTTACAAGTTTTAATGTTTTGTTGTGTTGTGTAGGGTGGCTTGGAGAAAGTGATGGGAAAGGGGTGGCGAAGGCGGCTGTGCCAAAGAAAAGTTTATTATTGTTTGTGAATAGAGGATCTGTAGAACAACAAATGTTGGATATAATTTGCTGGTACTTTTCCATTGTATTTCTTGAGCCAAGTTGAACTCATAATATTTGTTCCAATGGGAAGAGGCATCAACATATAGTCAGTTACAAATGTATCGAAGGCTAACATGCTATTAAATTTCATACTTATTTACTTAACCGGCTCCCAATCCATGAAGGACTTCAGCCTGAGACACTGCGGACCAGTCACTAGCATGCACTCTCCAGTCACCTAAGCCAAGCGCTCTGGCATAACCAGTCACTTGGTCCTTGTACCATAGGTTCGGCTTTCCTTGTCGTTTCAAACCTGGGAGCTGCGATGAGAAGACTTTCTTGGCTGGAGCGTTACAGTCCATTCGTTCGATGTGGCCAAGCCAATGTAGTCGTCTTTTCTTGGATTTCAGGACTACATCCGCATCTTGGTACAGCTCGTACAGTTCGCGGTTGAACCTTCTTCTCCATTCGCCATCGTCGCATACGGGACAGAAAATCCATAGCAGAATTTTGCTTTCGAAAGTGCCTATACTATCAATTCCCCTTTTTTACTAACCGTCCAGCACTCGGACTGGTAAAATCAAAGTTTTGTATAGCAGACACTTTGTCTTTCGAGTGAGGAGTTTTGAACCCAGTTGTTTCGATGTAGCAGTGGTTCGCTAGGGTAATTCTTCGTTGGATCTCCACTAAGGTATTGTTTGTGGGATTGATGTTTGTTCCAAGGTGGGTGAAGACCTTAACTACCTCGAAATTGCTGCTACCAACAGTGACGTTTTATCCTAAGCGGGGGACAGATGTTGTTTTGTTTGTTGATAGCTTGTACTTTGTTTTGTCCCCTCATTCACTTCAAGACCAACGAGTTTCGCCTGTTCTTCAATCGCTGTGAAGGCCTCAAGCACGGCTCTCTTGGATCGACTGAAAATGTCTATGTCGTCCGCATAGCCTAGGAGGTCGGTGGATTTTTTGAATTTAGTGTCTTCCGTACTCACACCTGCCTTGCGCACTATCTTCTCCAGGACTATGTTGTAGAAATCACATGACAACGCATCTCCTTGTCTAAGTCCGGCGCATGTTTGAAACAACTCGGATGAGCTGTTACCCATTTGCACACTGCACTGCGTATTGTTTAGCGTCATGCGGCACAGCTGGATCAGTTTGTTCGGGATCCCGAATGCAGATATCGCCATCATAAGCTCTTGGCGGTGGATGCTATCATAAGCAGCTTTGAAGTCGATGAAAAGATGATGGGTTTAGACTTGAAATATTTGGTCTTTTCCAGGAATATTTGGTCTATTGGTGTTCTGCCTGCGGTCTAAAGCCACACTGGTACATGCCGATTATTGATATTTGATATTTTGATATTTATTGAAAATAAGACAGCTGTACATTAAGTTAAACTTATTAAAAGTACAGGATATAATACAATACAAGAAATTAATATAATTGATAAATCAAAATTTACAATGCAGTGTTGCAGAAAGGTTGAAGACGCTCACACAGTACGTTGGATAGGATTTGGTTTGAAACATTAAGCAGGGATATGCCTCGGTAATTTTTGCATGACATCGGATCGCCTCTTTTGTAGATGGGGCATATGGAGCTTATCGACCAGTCAATGGGCATGCATTCTTCCTCCAACACTTTTTTGATGACCTGGTGCATGCGGTTCATCAAAATACATCCTCCATGTTTAAAGAGTTCCGGTATACCATCCGACCCGGCGGACATGTTATTTTTTAGCTTTTCAATTACTCTTTTTACCTCTTCTGTGCTGGGGGCTGGAACTGGGTCTTCACCTCTTCACTGAATGTTCTCGATTCTCTTTCGTCATTGGCTCGCTCGATATTATGCGCATTCAGCAGCTGTTGGAAGTGCTGCTTAAAAACATCTACAATTCCTTGTGCTTCGGTGACTAGGTTTCCTTCATTTTTTCGAAGAGCCTGTGCACCGGTTCTGAAACCAGTATCTAATACTGATTCGACCTTTCAAAGAAACGTCGGGTGTGGTTCTTGTCCCGGTACTCTTCTAGATCTTTGAGCTGAGAAACTGCGGATGCTCTGTTGTTTTTTTTTTTTTGGAGGGTCTTTCTCTCATTTCTCTTTCTTGTTCGGTACTCTTCTCTTGCTGCTCTTATTTTCCATTGCAGCATCTGCAAACGTACATTTTCCGTTCCTCTTTTCAATAACGCGCATTCATCATCATACCACGGGCTTCCTTTTCGGGGGTGTCTTGCACCTATGGTGGTCTCGGCAACATTTTTAATTATTTTTTTACTTCATACTTTGTGAACATTTTATTCAATCCCTCTCACAGACATTTTCCTGGAACTTGCGTTTGCTTTGCATAATTCACATTTTGTTCTTTCAAGAAATGCCTTAAGCAGACATATAGTTCAACATCAATCAAATTCCACTTAAAGGAATTTCTGTATCCTTTTCTTTTTATGCTGGGGAGCATTAGGTTAAGTAAGGAGATTCTTTCATTAACCGCACTACCCGAATGTGGAACGCCTTATCACACTCTATCTTTCCCATAAATTGCAAAGTTTTTTGAATTTAAAATCAATGTGCGGAGACAAAAGTCTATTGAAACTTCTCTCCCATTCCTGAATCTCACATTTTGCAACATTCACGTAGCATGGTTTAAGAAAGAACCTCTGAACTTTACAGCACTACCGAAAATTTAACTGAGGGGTAAACTGATGAGTGTTCCTTGAAGTCGGAGAATTTCGGTTTAATATTGCTTAGAAGACCTTTGCGAATGCACCAAAAGGCTCAGAATCCTCTTGCTGTATTAGGACCGTTTTACTTTGTATTTGAAAATTCCCTGATTCAAGGGCGACCGTCCATAACAGGTCAGGAAAAGGGGAACATTTTTTGAAATAACGAGACTTCTTTGGTCTCATTTTCTTGAATAATGTAGTACGGAGTGTGGTGAATAAATCCACATTCTCGTAGTACGGTTATGAAACAAATGTCTATACTAGGCACTGCAATGCCAACGTTCTAGTTGATTGATTACATACATATACAAATGAATATTCTAACAGATGTTAACTCCATAATAAAGGCCTCTGGCTACTGACAGGTGGTGAGGGGACATTCAACAATGGTCGAAAGCCCAATATGAGCAACTAAAGTATCACTTTAAAAGACATTAATCAGCCTAGTCCTAGTGCTGAGACAGAGACTTATTGGCATAGAGCTAGCCCAAGTGGATGATAGCGCCAAACAGTGCCTCGAGAGTAAATTCCTGGAGTTGAAAATTTAACAAAAAACTGAGTTGACGTTGAATGAATGGAACAGAATACTCTGGCCTTCTTTATACACTTTCCCAGGACGTTGTAGTAAAAGGAGACCATGACTAAGGTAGAACAAGCTAGAGACTGGCTCTAGTTAGACCCAAAACATGTCACCAACTTAAAGAAGAAACTTGACCAGGTGCGTAAGCAGGAGAACACCTCAAGGGGGTGTTTCTGTCCCCCCTTCTTTGGCTTCTAGTCATGAACAAAATTCTAATTAAACTGCAAAGATGTAGTGTGAAGGCCGTTGCTTACGCAGATGATTTGGTGATACTGGTATCAGGCAAGTTCACTTCCGTGATTAGTGAGATTACGGAAATGGCATTGTTAAAAGTTAGCAACTGGGCTACAAGCTGTGGCCTGGGTGTCAATCAAAGCAAAACTGAACTGATGCTCTTTACTACCAAAACAAAAGTGCCCCCCCTTCACCCTCGCTCGCCTCAACGGTGAAACTCTTTCCTAGTCTTCCAGGGCTAGATATTTGGGAGTAATACATGACCCAAAGTTAATCTGGAAACTTAATATCGAAGAAAGGGTCAAGAAAGCCAGCATAGCTTTCTATGCCTGCAATAAAACTTTTGGCAAAAAGTGGGTTTTGCAATCGAAGATAATTTTGTGGACGTATACAGCCGTAGTCCGTCCAATCTTAACCTATGGTTCGATTGTTTGGTGGCCCGCACTTAGCAAAGCCTACAATATAACGAAATTAAAAAAGGTTCAGACAACAGCTAGTGTTGGCTCCACTGGAGCTTTGCGCCCATGTCCATCGGACGCCCTAAAGGTTTTTCTTTACCTCTTACCAATAGACCTGCACACCAAATATTTAGTATCTTGCAGCGCTTTGAGACTTAGGGAATCGAATAGTTGGTAATCTAAGCCCTATGGTCAAAGTAAAATTTCTAACCTCATCCCAGCGGACATCTTTTCAACAAAAACTGACTACTGCACTCCTACTGTGGACCTCAGTGCGGATTCTAAAGTTATCATTCCATCTCGAAATGAATGGGATGATGACGAAACAACTATTCTCACTGACGGCTCAAAGATGGAGTGTGGGGTTGGTGCAGGAATTTTCTCCGAGTCTTTAAATGTCTCCAGGTCTTTTCGACTTCCTGACTTTGCTAGTGTCTTTCAGGCTGAACAACTCGCGATTGAAGAAGCATGCAAATTACTTAAACTAGATTCAAATCAAAACCGCAATACAGCTATTTTTTCGGACAGTCAGGCGGCTATTCGCTCGTTTACATCATCCTCCAAATTAGTTCAACAATGCCGAAGTGAGTTAGCGGGCATGAACATTGGTCACTCTTATCTGGATCTCGGGTCATAGTGGCTTTGAGGGCAATGAACGAGCTGACGGGCTGGCTAGGCAAGGATCAGCCCTTCATAGCTCACTCGCGGAAAGAGTTAACATTTCTCTTGGTGCTATGAAGGGCAAGATCTTCTCAATTTTCCTCGCTGAATCAAACCACAACAGGTGGAGTAGTCTAACCAACTGTATCATATCTAGAAGGATATGGCCCACCTACAATAAATCCAAGACATAGCCAGGGTCGTTGCTACTTGCACCGGACACTATGGCCTGTTGGAGAACACGCATCTAAGCTAGGCATCCCCCACAATACTTTCTGTCGTAGTTGTGGGGACCAGCGAGAAAAGGAAACTGTTCTTCACTTCTTATGTAAGTGTCCTGCCCTAGCCAAAACGAGAGCCAAAACATTGGGAAAGTCCTTCTTCAATGACCTTAATGAGCTTTCCAAACTGAAGATAAAAGATTTGATCTCCTTTCTAAACGCAACAAAGTGGATTTGAATCGTATCATTGTTTCAGTTCCTCTTCGAACTTATTGAGATCGCCAGCTAGCGAACTCAAAACAAAAACTCAGAATTATATATAATCCGCCTTTTAATTTTATAGATCAAGCGAGTTTTTTATGGTATCAAAAGGGCGCAACTCAGCGCTGATTGGGTCACCGAGCTAGACTGCTCGTTGCCGCCATTTCAACTACTCAACTACTAAAGAAGAAACTAAGAACCGTATAAGCAGAGTACCAGAAACTGGTTACTAAGCTCAATTGTGTTCTCTGCTAACAAACAGACCGTCAACAATTTTTTTGAGACCAATAGGAAAAACAAGCCTCACAAAAATTCACTTCCCGAATTAAACGAAACAATTTGCCCATCGATGCATATTACAATCAATTTAATTAGCAAACTGATTTTTTACTCATTGTTCGCTTAATTCATTCATTTTTACCAAAAAAATTGAACTGAATTCATTAGCGAGTGGAGTCAATTTCATTTCCATTTCCTTTGTCCTTTTTTCCAGCTCAATCTGTACGAGTGGTTTATAAATACAAATAAATTGCAATTTCGGGAAATCGACAAATTTTTAATTCCCATTATTTGCATCCCGTTAGCTCTACTGATGCGAATTCAGAAATTAGCTATTTACATTTAATTGATTTTTTTTTCTGATGCAAATGAAACCAATTTAATTTTTGATAGAATTAACTATTTCGGTTCACTGTGGCGTATGTGGAATATTTTTTTTTTGTAGTCATTCTATGGAATGTCTGGTTTGATTGGAAATGACTTTTGTGTCGGGATTGAATTGTCACTTTATCAGTGAATTCTGACTTTTACTCCCCTCTCGACCCGTCCAAAAAAACAACTTAAACTTTTTTGTAGCTGAAGTCAATTATAATCCGCGGAGCACTCACAAACAATTCTCTTCAAATTTTTTTTCTAACATCGAATTTTTTATTTTGTGTATTTTTCAGAGTTTAACATGAACCGGTGTGATGGCTAGTGAAACGATTGGAACGTTTGAAGTTCACTCAAGTGCTTCGTCGCTCATTAGCAACTACAACAAATTCGGTTATCCTGTTTCATAGACCCCACAGCAGTGCCCAAAAACAAATTCTGGCAACAGAACTCAGTAAGTTCTATATGGCGGAAAAAGCTTTTAACAAATTTTCCAAAATTGAATTTACGTTTTTTTCGAACCACCCCCCGCACTTACTCTCAATTCTATTGTTTATAGGATGTCCTGTACGGTTTCAGAGCTGCCATCGGGGTGTCGTCTCCGTGGCATGGGCTCTGCATCACAAGCCACAAGTAATGTTCAACTAACTGGAGGTAGCAGTGGCGGTGGAAACGGTAGTGGCAGCGGCGGCGGCGGCGGTGGCGGTAATGGTGGCAGCGGTAGCGGAATCAGCACAGTTGTTGCTCCCGGTGGTATACATGTGGGCGGTGTATTAACAACAACCAGTGTCCTCGGTACCGGCAATAATAATGCACTCCAAGAGGCACCACTACAAAGGCAGCAATCCCAGAAGCCGTGCTGCTTCTGCTGGTGTTGCTGCTGTTCGTGTTCATGGTAAGAGGCATCCTATACAGTTTCTGATTGAATTGCAATTTGACTTAAAATTTTGATTAAAAAAAAGTATTTTTAGAGTTCTCTGTTGGGAAACTCAATTAATTTGGTTTCTATTTTTTGTTTTCTTTCTTCTTTTGGGGAAATTGTATTCTTTTTACTCTTGTCCTGCTGTGGTATTGACGGAAAATGCCTTTTGTGGAATTCTTGTGGTCACGAATTTAATTGACTGGTTGCTTGGACTTCTTCAAACTTCATTGATGCACAAACAGGGCGAAATGGTAAGTTCAAATTGAAAGACAAAAAAAAATGTCAAATTTTCTATTCAAAGTCAGGGATTCCGTGAAGAAAGGAGAAGAGTCAAAAGGAAACAAACTTTGTGCAAATACCTTCAGATAAGAATTTGACAATTAATTTGGTTTGCTTTGTCGATTGAGTTTTTTTTTTCATTCGACAATCCAGCAGAATCATGTGCATCGAGTCAGCACTTCTTTGGTTAGGAGAATTCAATAAGGATTTAATTTTGAGACTGGGTGAAAACAGACATGATTTTTCATACAAATGTTCATCAAAATGATAACTTACTTACTTAAGGTGGCGCTACAGTCCGTTGTGGACTTGGGAATCATTCAACAGTCTCCGCCAGCCAGCTCTGTCCCTAACTAGCTGTATTCAGCCTTGCACTCCAAGTTTATTGAGGTCCTCTTCCACTTGCGCGTGCCATTTGAGTCGCGGTCTTCCTCTCCTTCTGCGTCCCTCAGCAATAGTGTCGGAGACTTTCCGGGCCGGAGCATTGGTGTCCATCCGCTCTAAATGACCGAGCCATCTGAGTCTCTGGACCTTGACTCTTCTGGCTAGGTCCATGTCGTTGTACAACCCGTAAAGTTCGCTGTTTAATCTTCTCCTGCATTCACCATGCACACAGGGTCGAAGATGACCCCAAGAACTTTCCTCTCGAAACAGCCTGAGGCACAATCATTTAATTTTGTCGAGGTCCATACTTCTGCCCCATACAGCAGGACTGAAAAGAGAATCCACTGAATTGCTTTCTTATTCTTAGCTCAAGGAAACAGCAATTAGCAAGAGTTATTCTGCATCTGATCTCGGCGCTGGCGCTAGTGTTATTCCCCGTGTTGATACCGAAGCCTAGGTAGACAAACTCCTCTACTATCTCGAGGTTGTATGCATCTATTGTGACGTTCTGTTCGGGCCGTCGGTGTTGCATGTCCTTCCTCGAAGACAGCATATGCTTTGTTTTGCCCTCATTTACCGCTAAACCCATTTTTGCTGCTTCTGTCTCAATTCTCACAAAGGTGCCATTGACATCCGTTGTGTTCTACCCACTTTATCAATGAAGCATACGCAAGAAGTTGAACAGACTCTTGGACAATAGTGCCTCTATTGTTGACGGTGGAGCTTGGGCTATCTTCTCAAGAACGGTGTTAAGGAAATCGCATGACTGTGCATCGCCTTGTCTAAATCTGCTCACGAGCAGCTCTGTATGCCTTCTGCTTGGCTGCATGGGTCTGCCTGCATTCCTCGTTAAACCAAGGGTTTCGTTTTGGTGGCTGTGTGAGACCTAGCACATTAGTGTCGGCATGTCTATCTGCTTTCTGGCAATGTTGCCACTGGTCTTCGACACTTGATGTTGGCGGCTTAGGACTTCTTAAGAGGTTACTCGATCAGTGAAGGATCTGGCGATCTCTTGCGATTGTAGCCGTCCGACGTCGAATTTTCTTGCAGCAGTTCCTTGTCTTGGCCGTTGCCGTTGTCGGGATATTCGTAGCACTATCTTGGATCCGACGAGGTAGTGGTCCGAGTCGATGTTGGCTCCTCGGAAAGTTCGAACATCTTGAATGATGGACAAGTAGATTCCGTCGATCGCAATGTGATCAATCCGTTGAAGGTTTATTGATTAGGAGATCTCCATGTTCCTTTATGGTTGTTGAGATGTGAGAACCACGTGCTTTTTACATCGACATTTCGACCCGTTGTCGGAAATGTTGTCGTGCAGCTGTGCTTTCCGACTGTTCCACCAAAGATGTCCTCTTTTCCCAGCTATGTGTTAAAATGCCGAGGAAAATTAGGATATTGGTCATACGTGTTGTCAAGGAGCTCGTAGAATTCGTCTTTGATGTCGCTGCTGTTGATCTCGGTAACAATTTGAATTACCATAGTAGATGCTGCGGTTTTTCATCCTCCCTTTGCCCGGCCCATCCCATCACATTTCCTGGATAGCGGTAATGTCTGCTTTGTAGCAGTTCGCTAATTGTTCGGCATATTGCAGTCTCATTCCACTGGCACATCCGAAATTCGTTGTCCTTAAAACATTTGCTTGGCTCGTCATCAGTGTATCCGTCCGTTTCCGGGGTCTGTTGTTGCTTTGCAAATAAATGTTTTTCTCCGTAGTCGGGAAATCACCCCGACGTACAACCCCCAACCTAGAGTATCAGGCACTTGATGTAACTCCAAGTGCAAGAGCCGTAAAAACCGCTCCTTCTACGGCCTGGGGTTCAAATAAGTCGAAGAAGCCCGTAAAGGTGTTTATCAAGTAGTTCTGCTTAACTGCAACTGAAGACGTCACCGTTGATTCTAAAAAAAGAAATTCAATCGCTGCCGTGTCGCTCGTTGGGAGTGCCTTAGTGGGATCGTTCCTTCGTTTGGGGGTCGACCTCTCGACCATGGGAGGCCCTTTTGCGATACCAAGTTTTGCGATCGCATAGCTCTAAGCTTCATAGTAGTTGTCGCCGTAAGCCGCCCCACCACGTCAAGGCTTACCCCATGGAGGGTGAAAAAAGACATGAATTTTCATACAAATTTTCATCAAAACTCACAACTCTTTTCCCTTTTCCCGAGGATTGACATTTTGACTGCTAAACAAATGATGGTTCCCTAAGGGTTGTTTGACAGTTTCAAAATTCCGTATGCAAAGATTAGCACCTTTGGCCACAAAAAATCTCACACAATTTCAAAGTTGTTCCATCCGCCCATAAACGACTGTCTATCTCAACCGCACTTTTTTATGCCATGGAAATAAAATCAAGACCCCCCTTTCCCATTATCACGTTTCGCTAGTCCTTTCTCAATAAAAAAAAGAACGCAACTTAAAAAGTCGTAAAATCCAACCGCAAACATCTTTTTTTTTGTTGTTGTTGTTCAAATGTGTAAGCAAGTGATGAGTCAGGTGAAAGAAGAAAAGCCTTTTACAAAACCGGAAGCCATTTACAATTTGCTGCTGATTCTATTGTGTGTGTACAACATACTCGGCTTTTATGTTTTTCTGTCAGTGGAGAGGGTAGGGGGGAATGGTGGGGGGAGTAGAAAATGTGTTCCTTTGTCTAATTCCATTCAAATTGACTGTCAGTCATATTTTTGAAAATGACAATTAGCCCATCAATATTTCAAAATTTGGAAAAAGGAATTGAAAAACCCTAAAAAACAAAAACTTCCCCCAATTCGAGCAGAATAAAAAAAACGTTACAGGTATACTTTTTTTTCCAAGTTACATCGACGACTGGAAGGCCTTAGCATTCCTGGAAGTTCGAAAAATACTCAAATTCAGCTTCCATCACGAATTCCGAATTTCCCCTTTTCTGATTTCTCACTGGAAAGTTTCTCTTCTCCTAAAAAAGCTTCTGAAAGTCTCCAAATTTCCGTCTTGAGAGGAATAAAATGGAATTCTGGAAGGCCTGGAACTTGAGAAAACCCGTCGATTTCTAACATATGCGAGCCTTGTAAGATAAACAGTCACGGAAAGGAATTTCTTCCCAAGTAGGTACATTTATGCATCTCGTGTGAGACGTGGGTGTTAGCTGGGGTGCTTTCGGGTCGTCTTCCGTCATCAGTACCCAGCCAACCTCAACAACTCTTCCTTGTTGTTGTTTGTGTCGGGCTTGAGGGAATCAGGATCATCATCATCGTCGTCGTCGTCGTCGTCGTCGTCGTCGTCATCATCGTCATATTGTCGATGCTGATTCTGACGCCAAAGCTCACGTTGTGGTATCAAAATCGAGCACTGAATACCGATGGAGAGTATATTAGTGAGTTATAGACAGTACAGCAGCACAAAGCAAAGCAGCAATGGAATGGATACACCTTAACGCTGCTGCTGCTGCTGTTCGGAATTGGCAAAATCCAACGTCATTAATAAACTTTATCGAGTAGGTGGATGCCATTTTTAGCCATCGAACGACAACGAAGAACGATATATACGGACGTAGTCTTTTTTCCCTCCTCTTTGCTGCTTTAAGGGTTTTGTGTTGATGTTGTTCATGTTGTTGTTGTTGTTGCTGTTATTGTGTTTTTCTAGGATTATAGATACCTTTAATTTGAGGTCTATGGGATTAGGGATAATGTGCAGCTGAAGTGTGTTTGGGATATAGTTTTGTTCGACAGAGGGGAGTCTATTATTATTGTTGTTCTGTTGCGATGGAATGGAATAGCGGAATTATATCGCCTACACGAAATTGTGGTGGCATTTCTGTTCTTTCTTTTTTATTGCTGAAGGAAACTTTTGTGTTATGAATGCTTTCTGCGTCATTGGAGGTTCTCTTCTTCTTTTGTTTGTGTGTGTTTGTGTTGTTGAGTGTATTTTGCCGGGGTTGATGCGAATCCAATGCAAGTTTAATAGAATTTTCCGCTTACTCAATTACAGGACATGACATCTTTGATGTTTATCTCGGTTTGGAATTGTAGAAATGGAAGAGAGGACGTGTAGGAGTTGGATGAAATTAAGGAAGAAATTGTTTGGGATTTAAGCCTTACAGTGACATGGAGCTGCAGTTGGGGGTATTTAAGGCTTTTAAGGAATTCGAGAGAGGATTCATACCACAACCATCTTTTAGCCACATTCAAAAGAACATATCAGTCAATTTCATTGAAATTGAAATGTTTATTAACAAAAAGATTAAATTTTAATTTAATGAGTCGACTTTATGTCGTTGTGATTGAATAAAAGGACATTAAAAGGATAAGCCACACGCAATATGATGGACATTCATTACGGTAATATTTTCAATTAAAAAAGAAAATAGTGAACCGGAAGGGAGAGGGTCATTAAATATCATTAAAAATTAATGACCAAAAGCAGTCCTCACAAAAACTCTGCCTTTTGTTGCAAAAATGATGTACCAACCCACATGAGTCGCTTTCAATAGTTTATTAAAAAATTAAATAGGTTATGTGATCGGAAACTACGAGCTCGTTTAACCGCAATGAAAAACTGTAAAAATGGCGGAGCACAAAGATGTCAGTTATGGTTCGGATTGATATTAATGAGTTTTCGGTTTGACCTTATTAATAGAATAAGCCAACGCATCTCATAAGCATATTTACTCAAAATGAAATTGAGAGAAGAGTTCCAGTCAGAACGAATTTTGTCATTATTCATTTAAAAGGTCTTTTGTCGGATTTGTCAGCCTGGCTTAGGTCGTAAATTGAAGAACAAAAGCAATTTTAACTTTTCGTCTTAAAAAATTCCAACACAGGTTTTGAATATCCGGGGTCCCTACTGGCGAAATCCTAAGAAGTTTGCGTATAAGTGTTTCCCTTGTATGAGTTTAGGGTTCAATGGTCGGATGAATCCAGGCAGCCAACGCATGAATAAGGACAATCAGTAGTCGAATTTGGCGAATCTACCGATGATCCCGCTGCTTATTTGTTGTTTGGGCAGCAACTGATGTTGTTTACTTAAAGGCGACTGGTCGGACGGTAATGGATCAATGCGTACTTTACCGAATCACTAAGACAAATATAATGGTGTTTACTGGTCTGAAGGGAAAAAAGACGACACCAAAAAGACGAGTTCTACGAGTTCTTCTACAAAACATATTAGCAATGTCTTCTACTACTTTAACGCAAAGCTGGGATAAGAGGACACCTTTGGTGGAACAGTCGGAAAGTACAGCCTGCACGACACCACTTCTGACAACGGATTCAGGCTGATCGATTTTGCTGCGGGGCGAAATGTTGTGGTAGCAAGCACGTGGCTTCCACATCTCAACATCCAGAAAGGAACATGGAGATTTCACGATCAATCAACCGTCAACCAGATTGATCACATTGCGATCGACGGAAGGCACTTGTCGAGCATTCTAGATGTTCGAACTTTCCGAGGAGCCAACATCGACTCGAACCACTACCTACCTAGCTAAGGTAGTGCTAACGAATATCCGGACAACAACGGCCAAAAAAAGGAAATGCTGCAAGAAAATTTGACGTCGGATGGCTAGAATCACCAGATCCTTCTCTGAACGAGTGTCAAGTAACCTCCTAAGAAGTCCTATGCTGCCAACATCAAGTATCGAAGACCAGAGGCAACATTGCCAGAAAGCAGTTAAAGATGCCGTCTCTAATGTGCTAGGTTTAACACAGCCACCAGCACGAAACCCCTGGTTTGATGAAGAATGAAGGAAAGCAGGAGGCATACAAAGCGGCGATGCACAACAGGACAACACCTGATCATAAGCGTTACGAGCAAAAGCGGAGAGGGGAACGAAGCTTGCCGGCTTCTCAAGAAAAAAAGGGCGTATGAGAAGCGTCAGATCGAAGATGTTGAGAGAGCCAACAGCAGAAATGAAGTTCGGAGGTTGTATCAAAAGGTAAAACAGCTCAAGGTTAACGATCAAAAACCGATGTCTGCAGAGATAAATAAGGAAATATTATAGTAGAATCGCAATCAATGCTGCGAACTTGGAAAGACCACTTCTGTAGACTGTATAATGGCGACGACGAGCAAAATTCCGCCGTCAGGCAAGAGCCTTCCATCGGACACGATGATAGCCAACAATTCCGTGAACCCGACTTAGAAGAAGTGAAAACGGCAATATCACGGCTGAAATCCAACTAAGCAGCTAAAGCAGATGGTCTTGCTGCCGAGCTGTTCAAAGCAGCAGGCGAAGATTTAGCTAGGAGCATGCACAAAATCATCTGTAAGATATGGTCGGAACTCACGCTGCTCCATCAAGGTTGGCAACGAGCTTACGGAATCTTTCGACGTCAAAAAACGATTCAGACAAGGGGATGCACTGTGGTGCGATTTCTTTTACATCGTTCTTGAGAAGATTGTTCAAAACTTCACCGTCAACACCAGAGCCACTATCTTCCAAAAGTCTGTTCAACTTCTCGCGTACGCCGCCGATGATATTGATATAATGGTTTTGACATTTCAACTGTCAAAGGTGAAAGTTTAAAATTTATTTGCTCGTACAAAAAGTTAATTTTTTGCATTAAATTATTTGTCAATTTTGAACAAAAACTTCATAAAGTAGCTCTTTTTGCCTTTTTTTATTCATACAACACAAAATTCGTCTGTAACAACATAAGGTACGAAGTTTTTTCATAGATTTTATTATCGCCAAAATCCATTTTCGTCATTACGGTATTGTCCTTATGAACCATAATCGTAAAAAGCGAAATATTACTGAAACTTCTCCCGAGCCAAACACCAGCAGCAAAAAATACTCTTCATCTGCAAACGAATTTAAGATGGTAGTGGGTAATCTATCAATCGATGAATTGAAAGGCATCCTCAATGATATTTTTGCCGAAAAACTAAAAGATCTTGCTACAAGGGATGATTTAACGAGACTTTATAGCGAAATAAATTCTCTGAAAGAAGAAAACTTGCAACTAAACAATCAACTTCATGTGATGTCGGAAAGATGCGAGCTTCTGGAAAATCAGCTTGAATTCTTGTCACGTAAGGCCAACGAATGCTCTATTGTTGTACACCTTCCCATAAACGCAGAAACCAATGCAACTCAATTCGCTATACAAAGTTGCAAGGGGCTTCTTAAGCTACAGGAAAGTGATAGTTTTCATATTAAAAAGTCCCGTGAAATTCACAACAACAACGCGCAACGGGGAACTGTTGTCCTCGAGCTTCTCTCGGCAGAAATCGTTGACAAGATTATAGCCGCGGCGCACCATCTCAAAAACTCGGGCATCAGTATCTTTCGGGAACAATCACTTTTATATAGGAAAAAGAGGCAAACACTATTGCAATTCCGAAGCAAACTTCTCGAAATTAACCCGAACGTGAAAATTATTGTCAAAGGCGACAAAATGGAAATAAATAGCCACACATTTGTTTACAAATATTCACGTGGACTTAATGTCAAAAGTTCTGCGGAGTTGACATTTATCAAACAGATGTTTGGTGACAGATCGTCAGAATTCTTTGACTGCGGCGAGGGAGTGAATTTGCCACCAACTTCGATTTCGCCATCTTTATTACCATCTTCCTCTCAACCGATGATAGCGCCACCTGTGACTCAACATACACTAGTAGTAAGGGGAGGTTCCCAATAGGAAGAATCTGTCGCCTGCCACAATATTAAAATTAACAATAATTTACAAACTTTAAAAATTTTATCGTATAATATTACAGGTCTTAGAAGTAAGCTTTTACAACCTGATTTCTTTAATTTTATTCAAGATTTTGATGTTATTATTTTATTAGAAACCTTCTTAGAAGAAAAAAACGAAAATGATTGTTTAAAATATTTCAAAAATTTCAAAATAATGTGTTCACCTGCAACTAGAACAAACATCCACGGTAGAGCTAGTGGAGGAATTTTATGTGGTGTAAAAAAATCTATAAATATTAATTTTGTCAAACTTATTTGTGTAGAAAATAGAATTATCTTTCATATTTTTAATGATAATATAAAATACTCAGTAATTCCGGTGTACTTGAACTGTAATAACTGGCAGAGCGACTTTGAGTGCCTAATTGATTACGTGAATAACAGTAACCTGGAGAACATCATGATAATTGGAGACTTAAACGCACGTATAGGGAGATATCAGAATCCTTCAAATTATGAATTACTGTCGCAAAACTCACTTAATGTGGCTAGAAACTCCAAAGATGAACAGTTTAATAGGAACGGACGACTTCTTACCGAATTGTTTGAAAACTTTGGACTGTTTGTACTGAATGGTGCGACTACAGGCGACGAATATGGAGAGTTTACCTTTATCAGCGGGCAAGGACAGTCAGTGATCGATATTTGCGCAGTATCAACAGGGTGGTTAAATACATCCCCAAACTTCAAAGTGGGTATAGCGAACTTCTCTGCACACCTTCCAATAGAAGTCAACATTAAATTCTCTAATGAAGCTAGCCAAAGTATTTCAAATAACTTTCAAAAGTTGAGGTGGAAAGAAAACAGTGCTACCCTTTATAAATTCCTCTTGGATCGTCACTATAACTCCCTCCCTCCCCATGTCACAACCGGAGTAGAACATTTAGATGAACGAATAACAAGTCTTATTCAAATCTCAGCTCCATTTGCTCACAATAACAACTCTTACTCTTTTACTCCTAAAAACTTATGGTTTGATAATGATTGCAAGAAGCTCCGCAGCCTATCATTTGTGTATCTCAAACTATTTCGATCCACAAATGCATTGTTCTTCAAAAATATTTACCTTCACGTGAATAAGGAGTACAAGACTATATGTGCAACAAAGAGAAGAGACTACAATACTAGTCTAGCGAAGAAACTTGTTGATTGTAAAAACTCAAAAGTTTTCTGGGAAAATATCCGCGAGCTAGGAGGACGTTATCGACATTCGGTGAATACTCTCGCAGCTGAGACACTAGCGACTCATTTTAAAACGCTTTTGTCAGCTGACGTGAATCTCCATACCTTCTCTTACGCTCTCCCCAACTTTATTGTCGATGAACTGGATGGTCCAATACTATTATGTGAACTGGAATCAACTTTACAAAAAATGAAAAATAATAAAGCACCTGGTATCGATGGAATTCCAGTAGAATTTTATAAAAATGGCACTGATCAATTGAAAAATTATCTTCTACTTTACTTCAACCGACTATATGATGAGTCTCATGTTCCAATTAATCTAAACAAAGCAGTTATTTTTGCAATTTATAAGAGTGGAGATGTGAACCAGCCAGAGAACTATAGAGGCATATCAATTCTTAGCTCATTAAGGAAGATCTTCACTTCAATACTCTACGAACGGCTGACCAAATGGATCGAAGACAAAAACCTTCTCAGTATGTTCCAAGCCGGTTTTCGAGCGGGTTACTCAACGCTGGACCATATATTTGCGTTAACAAGTATTGCCAAGAAATGTATTGATAAAAAGAAAAAATTATACGCTTGTTTCGTTGACTTCAAAGCTGCATTTGACAAGGTGAATAGACAAGCATTGTTGTACAAGCTTTCAATGCTTGGAATCTCTCGGAAATTCTTGCAGCTATACTTCAACTTCCTTATCTCGTCGACTGCTTCGGTATGGGATGGGTCGCATCTGTCAGATTGGTTTGAAACTACAGCAGGTGTCCCACAAGGCTGCATTTTAAGCCCAATCCTCTTTGCTTTATTTATTGATGACATTTCCGAAGTACTTCCAGGAGGAATATCTTTTGCCGACATTCAAGTAAAAGTCTTACTCTATGCTGATGACCTAGTATTGCTGGCGGAAAACCCTTTCACTCTACAGCTGCAAATAAACAGGTTGAATACATTCTGCGAGAAATGGGGGTTAGTTGTCAATACTAGCAAAACTAAGGTGATGATATTTGAGACTCGTCAAAGAAGAAGGCTTCCCGAAGAGAATTGGCTACTTAATAATATTGCTATTGAAGTGGTGCAGGAATTTAAGTATCTGGGAGTTTTAATCACACACAACCTTAACTTCTCAAAGCATGTTCAAAATAAAAGTAAGGAGGCTAAATTGGCTTTGAGCTTAATGTGGCCCAAATTCTTTGCGAACCAAGAAATCGATCTGGTGTCAAAGTACCGTGTGTTCCGCTCGACTGTGAATACATGCATGTGCTATGGTGCCCCGGTTTTCGGATATACTTATATGGAGGCGTTCGAAGCACTTCAAAGATATTTTTTCAAGCGCTTATTTAGATTGCCAAATTCAACGCCAAATTATGCTATCTACGTAGAATCTGGATTATCGCCTCTTTACATTGTAAATCTAAAATCAAACTCCGACTT
Source organism: Sphaerophoria taeniata (assembly GCA_943590905.1). NCBI lineage: Eukaryota > Metazoa > Arthropoda > Insecta > Diptera > Syrphidae > Sphaerophoria > Sphaerophoria taeniata. The sequence continues at coordinate 7,223,579 of OX016540.1, forward strand.
TTTAATAAGAGTGATGAGAAGAAGCGGAAGAAGTCTTCATAAATCAATCATGGTAAGATTGTTGCAAACGGGAGCTTCACCATTTAAGGATTGGAACGAATTAGCCCTAGCCCACGAAACTAATCTTCCCGTAAATGAAACAAACGTTGATGAATGGCCGGGGTTTTTCGCTAATGTGATTGCAAAAATTGATGAAAAAATTTACACCCAGCATCTATCTAGAGCAACTGAAACAACATCTAGAAATATATATAAGAACCTAAATCACCAGTTGCCCTCGGAAGCGAATTATTTCTCTACTGAATTTTCGGTCGAAGCTATAAGCTACATATTCAGAGCTCGTGTCGAACTGTTAACTTTAAACTTTATGCCCCACCGAGCTGACTTGCCACAAATTTGCGATCTTTGCAACAGAAGAGAGAATGAGGATACAATCCATTTTATTGCGATCTGTCCAATGCTGCAGGAAATCCGACGATTGTATTTCGAATCAAGTCATCTCACCCTAAATCGACTCTATGAAATACTCAATGGAGCGCTAGGATGGTCTACCCTCTATAAGTACTGCAAACACGCCTTAGCATATCGAAATAGTTATGTAACTTAAATCAGCAGTTGCTGCAGTTCAAGCACCAAAATTTTTGTTGCTATCTTTTGTGTTTCAAATCACTTTAAAATTGAAAACGTATATATATTTTTGTGTTTCAAATCATTTTAAAATTGGTATCTTTTTGTGTTTCAAATCATATTAAAATTGTTAAATTTTATAATTGAATTTTGTAAATCTAATTTTGAGTTACTTTATGAATTTGTACAAATTGTTAGCGTATAAGTATATACTTTAATTTAGTATGTATTTGAAAAAAAAAATTGTTACTTGGATTTATTTTATTTCATTTTTATTCTTTATAACACTAAATGAAATGTCATATCAGGCAGACGGCAGAATAAGCCATGTCATTATTCTTAAGAAAAGAAATATTGTTAATCAAAATTTTTTTGTTAATAAAGAAGTTATCTATCTATCTATCTATCTATCTAATGGGAAGAACACAGCGTGATGTCAATTTCGCCTTTGTGAGAATTGAGACGGAAGCGAAAAAAAAAGGGTTTAGCGGTGAATGAGGACAAAACGAGGTAAATGCTGTCTTCAAGGAAGGACACCCAACACCGACGGCTCCGACAGAACGTCACATTAGACGCATACAACTTCGAGGTAGTAGAGGAGTTTGTCGACCTAGGCGCCGCTATTAAAACTGGCAACAACACCAGCACTGAGATCAGACAAAGAATAACTCTTGCTAATCGCTATTTCTTGGGACTTCGAAAGCAATTGAGTGGAAAAGCCCTCCCTGACAAAATAGGCTATTTCAGGAGGAGGGAGAAATTCTATAGGTCATCTTTGGCCCCATGTGCATTGATGGGGGATAGAGAAGAGTCAACAGTGAATTTTGTTGGGTTGTACAACGCAACGGACCTAGCCAGAAGGGCCAAGGTCCAGAAGGGCCAAGGTCCAGAGATGGCTTGGTCACTAAGACCGGACGGACACCTATGCTCTGCCGGAAAGCTTTCGACACTTTTTCCGAGGGACGAAGAATTAGAGGAAGGCCGCGACTCAGGTGGTGCACCCAAATGGAAGAGGACCCCAATCAATTTGGAGTGCAAAACTAGACAGCTAGCTAGGGACCGAGATGGCTTGCGGAGACTGTTAGTTGAAGCCCAAGTCCACAACGGACTTTAGTGCCACCTTAAGAAAGTAAGAGAGTGGATTCACAGTCTGCTAAAATTTATGAGAGAAACTCCCATAGTACAACAAGTCTGGTACTTAACCACGCGGATATTGAATTGTGGTTTTGCCTTCAAATTTCACTTTTATAAGTTAATTTCGTGCCAAAACATGAATGTGAATTATACGTGGGCAAACGAAATAATTTTGTACCTCACTGATGCAAAATGAATTTGGCTGTTGGCTGGTTTTGAGAATCGATTGAGTGTGCTTGGTCTTGGTTATGCGTGTGCAGTTGTTGTTCGTCGTTACAGAAGCCATGTAGAGTTGTTGTACCATTGAGAGGTTATCTTAAGACTATCGCCTGGAGTTTGCCACTAATATATAATTTGAGGGGTTTGACGTTTAGGCTTCAACGAGATAAGGAGGTTTATCGTCTTATCTTGATTAATGCTTACATCGTCCAAGTGCATCTAATTGAACTCTTTGAGGTATTTTGCTTAAGCTTTGAGAGGCCTTTCGAATAATTTCGACATATGAGGCAGCATCGTCAGTAAATAAGCAACCACCGTAAATCTTACTCTTGATCCTACTTCAAATGTCATTACCAAATTCACCATATACCAGTGCATTTTTTTAATGATCTTAAAAGTAAAACTCCTCACTTATCAAATCTTTGAGTGCTTTTCCCAATTCCAATTTGACTTTGTTAATCACCCTTGGGGGAATGGAGGAGGGCACTCTTCGACTTCTTTGCATTCGAACTGAAATGTTTAACCAAAATTTTACAATACGAACTGCCTAATCAGAGTTAAATAGTTACAGTATGCTGTATGCCCGATCCGTCAGCGGGTGACTTGCTCAGCACCAATTTCTGAAGAACTGTTTAACTGGTGGAAAATGGAACCATAGAAAAGCCAATGAAATGCCTCAAATGAATATTGAAAATCCAAAAAATTCAATCACACATGGCAATCATAACCATCCCCACTCACCCACCCAATTAGGTTGAACTCACATAGTAAAAGCTCAACTTCCGTATGCGTAAAGCTCTCTGGCTCGCAGTTGAACTTGATTTTCTTGAATGAAATTTCACCACCCCATCAGTCCCCCAATTAAAAATGTTGTTTTTTTTCGTTTCTCATACATTTTTTGGAACACATCATAAAGACGCAAAAAATAATGTACCTAACCCAGGGAAAACTTTCATAAAGCAACAACAACAACATTGAAAGGCAGCAGGAAATGTCCATGTATGCTGTCGTCGTCGTGTCGTCGTCGTAGTTTTCGTCACTGTAGTCGTCACTCGTCGACTCGTCGTCGTCAGTTGAAAGAAATTGTAAGTAAGTGCAAATAAGTTTTTGAGACTTTCAGAGAAAACGGCACGAGGCTTCTGGTTTTTGTTTCATTATTCTCGTGTGTCATCGTAGTTCAGTTCTAACGGTTCATGCAGTGCGAACATATCGTTCTGCCAGCGTGGATGTAGCTTAAAGTTTGTGTCGTGTCGTCTATTCGTTGAAGCGATTACCGTCGCTTGGTTAATGTCGTCGTTTAAGGATCGATTCTCGAAGTGAACTAGATTTCAATCTTTGCTTTTAATTGATTCGAAGGTTATTCGAATTGAAGAGTGAATTTGAATAAGGCTGTTGTCGCGGAAGTAGCCTCTTGTTATTGAATAGATTTTCCGAACGATAGACGCGACCGACGCGCGACGCACGCACGCGACTACCCGCGTTTAGTGAATTCAATTGATTGTGATTGGTGCGTTGATTGAAAACTGAAAACAAATTGAACCGACAAAGGCTTTGGGATTATGATTTTTATGGAACAGCGAATCTGGAGACAATTTTAATTGCAATGAATCACAATCTGCAAACTTTGTCGCACTACATTGGCCAGAAGATGGGGTAACAATTGAGTTTTCCCTTTTTCTTTGTTGGTCCTCCTGGTGATGGTATAAAACTTAACCGCACGATATGGCACTTTTGAATACTTCGGGGACTTCCATAAAGTTTTTGGCAACCAATGCGAAATTCAACTGAAGTGTCTGTGTGTAGATGTTGCATGAACTGCGTTGTTGTCCTTGCAGTGACATCATATTTGTGTAATGCCTTAGTGAAAGGTTCTAGGACAAGGGCACTGTATACAGAGAGCTCCAGCTACTGGCCTTATTTACTCTGTTGGAAAATGCTCTTCAAAAATTCATAAATCAAAGGCTAATTGCTATGCTCCCCCGGCTCAATCCATTCAATCCAAATTCCAAGCCAAGTTGAGTTGAGTTGAGCTCAACCCACTGGTTATCGCCCCACTAGCTCTTTACATCTTGTTGAGTTGTATACCAACTTGACTTCTGGTTCTTTTTTGCTTTCTGCAACACAACCCCAAAGCAAGTGTGGAGGTTTTTTTTTTGGCTCCCGGTGGTGGTGGTGGTGTTGGTGATGTGTTGGGCGATAGTGATACTTTTATGTTTTTGAGCGTGGCATGATTAAGGATTAAAAAGGGATGTGCGGTTTTCATACAGTATCCGGTTGGGTTTTTTTTTTAAACTTAATTGGATGTGCGGAAAATTCAATGCGAATTAAATTAAATAATAATACAAAAATTCAGTCAAAAATTAAAATTAGAATTTTATAGTAAATTCGCATACTAAAACTTAACGAAGGATGCCAAGTTAATTGCAATTAAAAATGAACTGCTCGACTGGGTTGAATTTGCTTGAAGAGGTTTCATGAATTAAATAAATAGGCACAAACCTACTACAGTCTACACTTGAGGTGACAGTTGGTATGGAACTGTAGAAACTTCATTTTTCTTAGGTATTACCTGGGGGTTAGTGAATTTGTGAGTCTTTTATGTTTTTTGCTTAGGTATAAAGCGATTTTTAGTTAGATAAAGTTTTATATGCGAAGATTCCACCTTTCAGCCCGAAATAAAACTGAAGTCGTCCTGTTCTACTTGTATGTGCCACCTGAGTCACGGCCTTCCTCTACTTATATATACGTTTCTCGGAAGTAGTGTCGAAGGATTGTCCAGAGCAATGGTGTCCATTCGCTCTAAATGACCGAGCCATCTGAGTCTCTGACCCTTCTGGCTAGGTTTCTGTCGTTATACAACCCGTAAAGCTCGCTGTTAAATGTTCTTCTCCATTCCTCATGACTGCCAATGATGACCCGAAGAACTTTCCTCTCGAAACAGGCTAAGGCACTTTATCTGATTTTGTCAGTGTCCTTGCTTCTACGCCATACAGCAGGACTGGGATGATGAGGGTGTTGTAAAGTTGTACCTTAGTTGCTCGAGAGAGGGCTTTTCCTCTAAATGGCTAGCCCAAAGAAACTGCGATTAGAAAGAGTTATTCTTCGTCTGATCTCGGCGCTCGTTGCCAATCTTGATGTTGCAGCGTGCGTTCTCCATCGCCATTTTGCACAAGCGAACGATCTTGGCCAAAACTAGACATAGCCTTACACAGTTCGTCTCTGTAATGCTGTCATAAGCGGCCTTAAAATCGATGAAAAGGTGGTGGGTATCGATTTGGAGTTCATAGGTTATTTCCAGGATCTGCAGCAAAGTGAAAATTTGGTCGATGGTTGACTTTCCTGGTCATGAAGCCACATTGAAAAGGACTAATCAGATTGTTGACGAAAGACTTCAAGCGTTCAAATATTACGGCAGAGAGGATCTTGTAACCGATGTTGAGTAGACTGATTCCTCTATAGTTGGCGCAGTTTAGAGGATCTCCCTTCTTCAGGATCGGGCAAACAATGCTGAGGTTCCATTCATCTGGCATGCACTCCTCCGACCATATCTTACAGATGATTTGGTGCCTGCTCCTATCTAGATCGTCGCCTGCTGCTTTGAAAAGCTCGGCAGCTAGACCATCTGCTCCAGCGGCTTTGTTGGATTTCAGCCGTAATATTGCCGTTTTCATTTCTTCTAAGTCGGATTCACGGAATCGTGTCCGATGAATACCTCCTGCCTGACGGCGGGATTTTTTTCGCCCTCGCGTCGCCGTTATACGGTCTGTCCAAATCCCCAGTGCCAGCATCGACTGCGATTCTACTATGATGATCCCTTGTTTATCTCTCTCTGCAAGCATCGTTTCTTGCTCGTTGACCAGCTGTTTTACCATCCGATACAACCTCCGAACTTCATTCCCGCTGTTGGCTCTCTCAACATCCTCGATCTGACGTTTCTCATGCTCCCTCTCTTTTTCCTGAGAAGCCGGCGGTGTTCCCCTCTTCCCTTTTGCTCGTAGATCTAACGAGCAGCTCTTGTCCTGCATAGAAGCTCAGCTTTGAATGCCTCCTGCTGCCTGTCTGCATTCTTCGTCAAACAAGGGGGTTCGTTTTAGGGGCTGTGTAAAACCAAGTACAGGGTGCGCCAGAGAAACTTACTTATTTGAAAAAATTCCCGCGCGGTGAGTTGGGCGGGTAGAGGGGCAAGAGGAGGCGCATCTGGAGGGGGAAGTTCCCAAATTTGTTTCTCCCTCCAGTCAGTTGCCATCATGCTCTGGTCTAGAGAGCAGCGGGCCTTCGCAGTTGAGAGCTTCTTTTCTAACGGTCGCTCATGGAGCTCGTTACAGGAACATGATCGAGGAATTTTTTCTTCCAAGACTCGAAGAAATGAACGTTAGGAACGTGTGGTTTCAGCAAGATGGAGCCACAGCACACACAGCACGAGACTCAATGAATTTGTTGCGACAACATTTCCCCGACCGCCTCATCTCTCTCAGAGGCGATCTCCAATGGCCGGCACGCTCTCCAGATTTGACTCCATGCGATTTCTTTTTATGGGGTTATTTGAAATCCCTGGTTTATGTCGATCGACCACGGACCATAGCACACCTCAAGAACAACATTCGCGACGCCATTGCCAACATACCGATTGATATGCTGCGAAGAGTGGATTCGAATTTCAAAAATCGACTTCATCAGTGTATGCGCAATGGGGGTCGCCATTTATCCGATGTCATTTTTAAGACTGCATAAAAAAAAATTGGGAGATTGTATTCTAAAATAAAAAAAAAATTTAAAACAATAACTGAAGAACTTTTTTTTTATTGACCTTTCAAATAAGTAAGTTTCTTTGGCGCACCCTGTACATTAGAAGCGGCATCTCTAACTGCTTTCTGGCAATGTTGCCACTGGTCTTCTTAAGAAGTTACTTGACACCCGATCAGAGAAGGATCTGGCTATATCTTTCGATTGTAGCCGTCCGACGTCGAATTTTCTTGCAGCATTTCCTTGTTTTGGCCGTTGTCGGGATATTCGTAACACTACCTTGGCTAAGACGAGGTCCGTGTCGATATTGGCTCCTTAGAACATCTTGAATTCTGGACAAGTGCCTTCCGTGGCCGTCGATCGCAATGTGAGCAATCTGGTTGACGGTTGATTGATCGGGAAATCTCCATATTCCTTTATGGATGTTGAGATGAGGGAACCCTGTCCTTGCTACCACAACATTTCGCCCCGCAGCAAAATTGACCAGCCTGAATCCCTTGTCGAAAGTGGTGTCGTGCAGGCTGTTCTTTCCGACTGTTCCACCAAAGATGTCCTCTTTTCCCAGTTTTACGTTGAAATCGCCGAAGTCAATTTTAATGTCATAGCTAGGACGTTGCGCATATGTTCGTAGAACTCATCTTTTTTGTCGCCTATTAGGATAATGTTGCCGAATTAAGCCTTGATTCAAATCGTCGTTGGCTTACACATTTAAGGCTCAAAACATTTTGCCTGAGTCTGCTTCCCACGACGAATCCTCATCCAAAGAGCCGCTGTTGTTGCTCTCGGTAACAATTACCATAGTAAATGTCGCAGTTTTTCATCCTCCCTTTGCCCGGTCCATCCCATCGCATTTCCTGGATAGCGGTAACGTCTGCTTTGTAGCATTTGAGGGTTTCAACTAATTGTTGGGCAGCACGCGATCTATTAAGGAACCTAACATTCCACGTGCATAACATTTTCTTGGGTCGTCATCAGTGTATCCGTCCGTTTCCGAGGCTTGTTGTTGCTTCGCAACTAAATGTTTTTCTCCGTAGTCGGGAAATCACCCCGACGTAAAATACCCAACTTGAGTACCAAGCACTTGATGTGAGTCCAAGTGCAACAGCCGGAAAAACCGCTCCTTTGACGGCCTTGGCTTAAAATAAGTCGAAGTAGCCCGTAAAAGTGATCACCAAGTAGTTCGGCCTAACTGGAACTGAAGACGCCACCGTTGATTCCATAAAAGAAATTCATTCGCTGCCATCGCTCGTTGGGAGTGCCTTGGTGGGAAAACTCCTTCATTGCGGTGTAATTAGTAGCAACAGCCTACTCCGCTTCGACCTGTCAACCATGGGAGCCCCTTCTGCGAAAACAAGAAACTAAGAAGCATAGGGTTTCGAAAACCAATCAATTACCAGCATTTTCAGGGTTGTGTGAGCCGTATTCACTACAGCTTGAAAGTTTGCAGACAAACAGACGGAATCAATGGACCCACTTTTTATGACTTCTCTATCATCGACATTTGACGAAAATATCGAGTTCAAATTTTTCCTTCCCTATAGTTTCTATGAGTCGCAAGTAAAAGATGTTGCTCCGCTAGTTTACAAATTAGAAGTAGCACTCCATAAAAACCTCGGCTTTCCCCCTGAAATTACACTAAAATAATTAAAAATCATCCCTCATTTTATATTTACTGCATACTTCCAAGAGCACTCAACTGTCATAAGCGGTTTTAACCTTCAAACTATGATATTCGCACACAGCTTGGCTGTCAGTTAGCTTTTTTAAGGAATTCCATTTTTTTCCTAAGTGAAGTGTTATATTTTTCACCGCTTAGAAAAAAGATGCATACCAAACTGTTATAATTTATTTTTGGAAATCTAAGATTTGCCTTTTAAGGTTTGCATCCTTGCTAACCACATTTAAATGTTTAACGAAACCATGCTCAATGGAAGTAGAAGTCACAGATTTTGTTCCGCATTGTCCTTGTGTTATAATTGACTTGAAACCGTGTATCACTCGTGGTCCAATTTCTCAGTCTACCAAGGTTGGCCACATTCCTTAATTGTGGACACAGTAAATAGATTGCTTCTTAAGAAGTATATAAAAGTTTCACGCATCTAAATAAGCCGTGAAGGTAATTGATAATCGTAAGATTGAATTAAAAAAATAAGAGATTTGAGAAGAATGGAGATCACACTTTTTAGTATTTTTTTTGACACAAGTTTGAGTTAACTTTTGCACATCTCTATGTCATCCAGCCTCGAAGCGATTCGAAAGATGTATTTTGCCAAGGACAAGTGGCTGTATAACGTATATCCTTTCTGCATCTCCGCTGAACCTTCATTTTAATTAACAACGAAGCAAAGGTGTTGTTGAAGGCATTTCTCATTTATGGAGTTATCGTGTTTAAGATCTTTTAACAACCTGCTAAAATAATAATAATTGAATAACCTCTTCGGTCTCGTTAGAGCTCGCTCCTTAGAATCCTGCTCAGTTCTTCATCGTTTGTCGTAAATATCCTGCAGAGGTTATTTTTTGGGGCATTTTCATCATTCATATTGCTCGTCTCGGAGAAAGCTTTGTTTTGATTAATTTCTGTTTCCTTGTTTCTTGATTTTTTTTCTTAAGGAAAATTATAAAATTCAGGGGGTCGGATTTGAACATTTGTTTTCCGGGGAATTCTTGTTTTCTTAGTTCCAATGTGAAAGGACCTCGTTCCTGTGTACATTGGAGACTTTTCTGCTTGCGATTTATGTGGTTGGATTTGCATGTTGAATTGTTTGTGGTTTCAAGGAAATGGAATTATTAAAACTGCTATTTGTTTTGCTTATTGCGTGTATACCCTGTGCCAGTGCACATTCCACATATGGACTTTGTCGCTCTCAGGGTGACCATTTGACTTGGCACTTTTGAATCGTTAAACTCGGCTTTGAATACACCGCTTGAATGGTAACCCCATTTCTCCTTTCATGGACTAAAGGAAAAAAACAGTCTATGAACGTGCGGTTTCTGTTTACTCAATTTTGATGATGATGATGGCGGTCTCACATGCATGCATTGTGTACCTTGCTGGCATTCCATTCCCGAGTCCGAGGTTCTAGAGCGAAAAAGACGCCTCATTTCAATTGGACAAGTTTTTGGCTTCCAAAAAGGAACCACCAAGCGCGCACAGATTGATTGCCAAGCTCGCTATGATGGTCGGTTGGCTGCAGGCAATTTGAGTATGAAAACAATTTTTGCTGAAAGTGGACATTTATAGGTGAAAAACAATGTTAACTCTGAGACTCAGGTCTGGCGATGACGAGGTCGATGACGAAATACTGTGTGGGTATTCAGATGGAAGGAAATCTACGTAGGAGAATCGGCATTGTTGTTACAACTCGTATAGGTGGGTTTTGGTTTAATGAAATTGTTTTTTGTTGTTTTTGTTGGATGATGGCGGTCTCTTAAGTTAATTGGAAAACGAAGATGGAAAGTTTTTTGAAACAAGTTTTCTGAACTTTAAAATTGGATTCATTTGGAGATCGATCATTTACAGTGCTTCACTTTCCTCACATGAATGCGATGTTCTCCAATTCAGGACTGCAAGTAACATCGATGCCACTGGGTCAATTTTTATGGTTTTCCGAGACCGTACATTGCTACCTGGAGCTCTTGACGATGAATACTGTCATATGTGGCTTTGAACATTGAGGGGTTTTGAATTGAAATTCGATCTGTCTGACCTTAGGTGTCCATTGTACGTCAGGACCTCGTTAAGAAGACATGGCTCCACAAAACAAAATAGCTATCGTCTAAGAACTGCAACTGGAGAAGCCGCAAAAATTTATGGTGGGGTACGTCTTAAGATTCAGATGGCAGAGTTGGAATTCTCTCACCTGTTCTTGATAGCCGATATATGCGACGAGTGCATTGTCGGCGTCGATTTCATGAAAGAACACGGTGTGATATTGGACATCGGGAACCAAGTCCTGAAATATCGAAACATCGAGATTCTGATGATCTATGGGACTAACTCGTATGAGACCTCGTCATCGTCATCTGTGAAAACCGTCATCAAAGAAGATCTCACTTTGCTTGCTTCTTCTGAAGTATTCCTGTGGACGAAATTGAAGGGTAAGCCTGGAAGCCATCGTTACCTCATGGTAGAACCAACATTTCTGGGAAGTCCTCCCAAAACATCACCATTGGGAAGACTCTTGTGAGACCTATAAAGAACATGGTTCCTGTACGAATTCTGAACATCAAGTGGTATGAAGTTACGCTAAGAAAAGAACTGCATTCCGAGCAGGGAAGGAACTTTGAATCAAACATATTCCGGGAAGTTTGTGGGCTTCTTCACATCAAGATGACAAGAACAACACCACTCCACCCACAATCTGACGACGATTCATCCAAACCCTTAAGGAACATCTTTGCAAAGTTATGGACGACAACCAGCGAGATTGGGATCGGCACATTCCGCTGTTTCTGTTGGCGTATCGAAGTGCAAGACATAGCTCAACCGGCCATACACCGTCTGAGATTTTGATGGGAAGGAACATCAGACTGACGAGCGAAAAAAGCCGAGCTGCAAGCCGAGGATGACTACATGGATGACCTCAAAGAAAAACTCCTTCGGATCTACGACAATACCAGGTTAAAAATAAAGATGTTCACTGACCGAATGAAGACGCGCTACGATACACGAGCGACAACAACGGAGTTCCAAGCAGGAGATCGAGTGTGGCTTTACAATCCCCATCGACAAAGGGTTGTCACCGAAACTTCAACGGGACTGGGAAGGTCCATATACGTTGTGTTCAGGATACAAAAGGGAGTCAGAGGAAAACCTAAAGTTGTCATTAACGTATGCCGAGAACATAAGCGGTCCAAGGATAGAACCTTGGGGAACACCATGCGACACAGAGATAAAGTCAGACACCTTACTCCCAGAACCTACTGCCTGACTCCTCTCTGTTAAGTAAGAATGAATCAGTTTTAGTTGCTTCCGGACCAAACTCGAAATCTATATGGATAACTTCTAATATAACGTGTCATGGTCAATCGTATCAAATGCTTTGCAGTAGTCAAGAAGAGCCAAGAATGTGACTTAATCATCGTCCAAGGCCTTCCTTATCCGCTCAACCATATCTAGGAGCGCAGTGGTACTACTGTGATGAGACCGAAATCCAGACTCTTTAGGGGATAAGAGCTGGTTAGAGTCAAAGTGCTGATTAATTTGCCTATGCATCAATCGACGAGGCCATCGGCTGGGACAGAACAAGACATTAATACAACAGAGAGAGACAGATAGACACATATAGAAAGAAATCACACATAACATAAACCTACGTGGCTCAGAGGAGGAGACATAGATATTTATTGTCTCAGATTATCGCACAGATGGCCTCAGATAAGCTGGCGATTTTCGTTGAAAAGAATGCTGCCGAAGCTGGGGCTTGAACCCGTAGCGTTCGGCTTAGTTTCGGCATACAGATTGATATTTTTTAAGTCACGGTATTGAAATGTTAACTCAAGTCTCGTAAATCAAAACTCAAATGAAAGATGTATAAAGTCATGTCTAGAAAATCCAGGAGGAGACAACTGGTCATAAAATAGGATTTAACTGGTTTCGGTTACAAAAAATATATCAAGAAGTGTACTCGGGTTACTTGAAAAACGCGTCGGATTCATTCTATTCAATGGATGTTCCCATGCTACTGATTAAGCTGTTAACAACTAGAATGTTACTACTTAAGTCCCCACAAAGAATAATATTGGGGAACAGGCTATAATTTTCTTACAAAAAAGTATTTACAGAACATTAGTCAAAATAAGAGTAATGTCTGTATTCGACTCCCATAAAAGTTTGAAGGCTCTGGAAAGTCTTGAAGGTCTTCAGACAGTGGATTTTTTTGTTAAATGCAGACTTTTAAATACAGCCAACACGAAAGTCCTTAATGGTTCCTAATATTCAACACGAAAACGGATACAAAAGCTTACCTTCCAATGACTGTTATTTCCATAAATTAATTTAGTTTGTTATTTGTCATGAAACGTAAATCCTTGCTGAACTAATTAACCCTCTTAACATCCACTTGGAAAAGGATTAAATGAAAACAGTTCACGCAGAAAAAAACTGAGTTCATGGAAACATTGCTGCCGATAGTATATATTCTTGCCTTTTGGACTTTCTGATTTTGTTCTCTTTCTTTTTGACGAAAGAAGTTGAAAAAGCGAAACGACTTTTCGGAAACAAAAATACCACTTAGGTAGCGGATATTTATTGGCTGCTTCCAGCCACTATCCGTCAAAAATGCAGTGGGAACAGCAAGAACAAAAAGACCTCTCAACGTCTCAACAAATTTTCATGGCCCACTGACATGCCATGCAGGGATTTTGGGGGAAATAAACGAAAAACTCAAAATGGCGATGTTGTATGAAAAATGATGTTGCAGAGGGTGTTGAATAGGGTGGTGCGGCCTCCTCCCCTCAATGACTACCAAAACGAAATAAGAATTACGAAGCTCATTAACTAACTGCTCAACTATTGTACGAACAGTAACAAAAGGAGTTGATTATGTCCTCGTTTTCCTGCCGACATTTTACTACTACAACCACACTCGCAGTGGCATAGTAGTCATAGAATAAGTGACTTTAATTTGTGAGACATTTTTGTGAAGTAAACAAAAGAATCAAGAGAGGATGGGGGGGAGGGTTATTTCTTGAGTTATAATTCAAAAATGAACATGACGTTTACCTGTGCTCGGATGACTATGGCACCCACAGCTGCGAGCTGCCACGTCTGCGGAGCCACCATGCTTGTTAATTACGTTTAGACCGGATGATGATGGAAGCTTGGCATTTAGTTCATTTGGAAAAATTATGATTTAGTGCAAATGCATGTGTGGAATAATTAAGCATTGAGTCGAATGGGTTTCGAGAGGAAATTTTCACATAATTTTTAGAGAGAATTTATTATCTCAAGAGGGCAAAAGGCTCGTTAGGAGCTTTTCAAGAACAATAACATAGGTACACATTTTTAATTTATTAAATTTATGAAGGATCACAGAATTTGCAGTTTGTCCTTGACTCTAAATCAGCGTTCTGACTTCACTGCAATCGCAGTAGATCTACTGCACTTTTTCGCAAATTTTCAAATCTACTGCGTCACTGCGTTTTTCTTGCAATCTACTGCGATTTTTGAAAATTTTGTTTAGGAACTGATAATGCCTCTGTCATGAATGGTTCTTTAAATGGAGTAAGGCAACAACTCGAAAGATTTGAATCCAAATCTTTTCTATTTGGGATGCACTTGCCACTCTCTGAACCTCTGCGCAAAAGCAGCAGCTAAACAACTTCCTATAGAGCCTGAATTATTAATAAAAACAATTTTTAATTTTTTCTGGCGAAGCTGAAAGCGACTTGCTGATTTTAAATTGATGATTTTAAAACTTTTCAAGATAGATACAAATGAACATAAAATTCTGAATACAAGTTCAACCCGATGGTTGTCTGTCCAGGCTGCTGTTGATAGAGTTTTAGAACAGTGGGTACCACTTACACATTATTTCGTCCTTTTAACTTTTGAAGAAAAAAGAGAATAATATTGAACGTATATCTGAAAAAGTAAATGATGTAAATAAAGCATACTTTTTTTCTTGTCTTATGTTCTTGACTCAATAAACTATATGAATAAAATATTCCAATCTGAAAAAACTATGATTCATCTTCTTTATCCAATTATAAAGCAACACTTTTTAGAATTGCTTAATCTCTATATATCTTCTATATATATAAAAATGGAAGTGTGTTTGTTTGTTTGTTTGTATGTCTCTTATAGACTCCGAAATGGCCCAACAGATATTTGTGAAATTTTCATGGTTCATACTGTTACATTCAGTGATGATTTCTGTGAAAAAAAAAATTGGAAAAACCTCATGGAAGAGTGGGAAAATTGGAAAAACCAAACAAGGGTCGGAAATTAGATATTTTTTGCTTGGAATTTTGTGGTTCAAAATGGGTTTTCGAATGGAAAAATAGAAAGTTCTTGATGAAAAACTCGGAAAACTCATTGGTTTTCAAATGGAAAATTGCATGTAATTGAAGATGCATTGGTTTTCAAATGGAAAACTGGAAAAATTCAAATGAAAACTGAAAAATTTCAAAATGGGTTTTCGAAAGGAACTCGGAAAACTCATTGGTTTACAAAGGTAAACTGGAAAATTTGTGATGAGGAACTGGAAAGCCAGAAAAAGTAAACAAAAAATTGGAAAAATGGAAAATTTGAAATGCAAAAACAAAAAAATTGGCTAAACAAAAATCTCAAAAACACTCTTTCATATGAAATGCATTAGTTGTGGTAAAATGAGTGGTAAAATGGAAAACTCCAGAAGAGCAAGAAAATCCCAAGTCAAATTTTGAATGGATTTTAAAGGTGACGTGAAATAACGCCCTACGAAATAAGGCCCCATCTTAAATGCGGCTTTATTTCCATGAAGAAATCGAAATAACACCCGACAGGCCTTATTTCAATTGAATTGTGGAAATAAAGCCACATTTTACATGGAAATAAGGCCGCATTTCCAGAAGATACAAATATTGGCCCACTATTGTGGGTGATAAGTGCCGAATTTCATTTTGCTACTAGGTACTGACCCACTATGCTGGTTCATTTGTCCAGAAATCTAATTCAGGGTTTCCGACCTTCGCGATTAATTTTAACATTTTGTAAAACAATAAAATGAGTTTATTACATTTTCAAGGTTTATTCTGTGCATAAAGCTGAAACATACCGCATGCTTTATGTCTATGTGACGTTAAGAAAACATTATCCAATGCAAACGTTCTTCTTCGCTCTGGGATGTCAAAGTTCTGTGAGGGTACGGAATTCTACAAGTAAACTATACTTGAAGCCAATTTCATCTTATTGCAACTATCTATCACCTAAAATAACCAAGCTGTTTCAATTACATTAAAAGCTGCATCAGAAAGATGGATGGACACAAGCAAAGCGAGCGGAAAAAATGTTGCCCAAATTTTACCCCAAATTGATTCTCTTTTGAGAAAAATTTTTTCGGCTCGCTTCGCTCGCAATTAAATCAAATCGATCTTGAATTTTTCGTATCGGCCTTATCCTCAGTAGAAATTCAAAAAGATGCTGAAAATGAATAATTGAAATTCATGCAAAAATCTTTCTTTGCATTACAGGATGTGTAGTGGTTGCTTTTCCAAATAAAAGGAAACCTCAACAGCTTTGAAAAATGAATTGCTCTAACCATTTTGTCGACGGCTAGTAAAGAAACGTGGTCCTATTTATTTGTAAGATTTTTTTTGTAGTGTAGTATACAAACAGGAATTTACGGTTTTTATTTATTTTTTTAGCATGAACATTCGATGTTTATTTTTTTTTTTATTTGGAATTCTGTCCCGGTAAAAGTAAAACCTAATAGGCACTATTGACCCACCATAGTGGATTAATAATCCCTAAAACGAAGTCGGTCGCCACTTATGACCCTCCATGGTAGATCAGAAGTTCCGAAAACAATTTTCGGGAATTCTGATCTCGGGACGACTTTCTAATCAAAACAGAAAAACCGAAATAAGACCCCACGGGCATTATTTCTAAGTTGCAATGGAAATAAGACCGCAACCCTTGTAGGGGTCTTATTTCCATAAGAAATGGAAATAAGGCCCTATGGGGCCTTATTTCGTCGGGCGTTATTTCACGTCACCGATTTTAAACAATGGGAAAATAGAGAATTCGTGATTTTGGTAATTTTTTTTTGAAACACTGATATTTTTAATGTAAAAAAATTATTTTGCTGTATTGCTCCATAACGGTAACTCTCAGAGCAATCATAAAAAATCCTTTTTTCATTCAATATCATAGTCAATGTGTTTTATACGCAACTCGACATGTTTACACAACAGCAACATTAGGGGCGAAGTGAAACCGAAATGATTCGCGTTTTACAAATCCGTGCACCGCAGGCAACGGGGCGTATACTTACCATTTTGTTTTGTTTTTTTGATATCGCTTATTTGTTTAAAGACGGATCCATACATACGAATGAACAAAAAAACAATGCAAACGATAGAGGAAGAGGGTTATCGATTATCGATTGAGGCAGTACGAAGTCTGCAGGGTCAGCTAGTAATTTCATAAAGAAAGAGTTCGTTAGTACCGAAATTGATTTTGAAAATGAAGACATTTTTGTTCCAGCTTTAAGGGTTTTTTGTGGATTGAAATTTTAAAAACATGAGCAATCTCTATCAGAAGCGAACCTTTTTAAAAAAAAAATATTATAAAATATTATGTAACAATTTGCAAGCAGATTCAAGCCAGATTTTCATTCGAAGATAATAACATTATTTTGCTTGAATACCTTAATCCAAAAAAAAATTCAAGAAGGTATCCTTCCTTCAGTTCTTATATTGACTGAAGCTTTTCCATTCAATAAAACACATTGTTGTTGAAGTAATTAATGATAAATGGAGATCATTTTTACTATATGATAAAAGTGCATTGAATCAAGAGGACATTGTTAAATTTTGGTTTTCTTTAAAAGGTCAGAAAAATGTCGCTGAAGAATTTCTTTTTCAAAATCTTTCCGAATACATGCTTTCGCTTACTATTTTACCTCATAGCACAGCAGCAGCGAAAAGGCAATTCTCAATGATGAATTTAATTAAAAACAAATTTCGAAACAGGCTCAGTGTTCAAACTGTCGAAAATCTTATGTTTGCGCATTCTTTAATTAAAAATCGCCATGATGTTTTTATACCGCCGCGCCGCTTGATTTGATTAAATTTATAAAAAAATACGAATTTATTAATGGAAAGTTTGAATTGATATAAGCTGAATCTAAACATTTTCAATCGTATAATTTTGTTATTATTACATAAATGTGATAATACTTGTTTTTGTTTTTGTTTTTGTTTTCTTTTTTTTTTTTGTATTGTTTTGATATTAAACCAAAGAATATAGACTTTATTTATTATAGTTTTGTTATGTTAATACAGAAAAAAAAATTAAAACTAAAACAAAACGTTTTTTTCTATAAAAGTCAATTCTACTGCGAAAATATTGAATCTACTGCGATTTTGAGTTCATTTTACTGCGATTTGCAATCTCTCAAGTCCGAACCCTGCTCTAAATCACCATCGGTTAGCCTGGCCGATGAAGTTCTTACACCACAACCGGAATCCATTTTGGGCCTCCATCGACAAGTTCTTCCACCCATCCCGATCGTTGGCCGATGACGCCATCCAATTTCGCTTCCCAGGGCCTTGTGCCATGATTTGTACCAGCCAAGAGGTTTCTGAGCCAGTTCTTGTTCTCTCATTAGCGTACAGTCCACTGGAGTCTGGCAAGGTTAATATCCATTCGTTACATCTGCTTCGTTATAGATTTTGTCTCCGGAACGGTCTCTCCTCACAGCCGGGGCCTGCTGTTTTCAGTTCAGAGTGCCGATTATCTGATAAAGAGGAGAAGGTGTTATCCAATGTTACACTCATTATTCCTGTTCGCATACGTGCGCTTCTACCTCATGAATTAGCTGGTGAAAGATCGTCTTCCATGTTACATCAGCTCAGGTGGTATATCATTGTTTCATTCAGCTTTGTTGCTATATAGTATAGTCCTTTATAATAGGCAAATAGTCCCCTATACTTTCTCAATGCTTGGTGGCTTAAGCACAAGATTGTAATCTTTAAAAGGCATAGTAGACTTGTTATCGCTCCAGAATGCCTTCAAGATGGGTGATGCTTCTGCCTACCAACTGATATATTGTGTTTCACTTCGATTTCTAAAAAATACTGTTAAATCAGTTGAATCCTTATTAATTTCAGAAAATTCAGAAAAATTTAGAGATTTCAGAATGAATCCTTGAGCTCAGCTCGTAAATCTTTGGCAAGGTTTATAGCTCGTACTAAATCCGAATTAACTTTCTGAAATTCCCAAAATTCTTGCGTCTTTTTCACTAGTAATCAGATCCCCAAAAGTCAACTATGCATACGGAAACAGCTCATCAAAATCGCTCACAGCTCTATGTTTCGAAATCCATTGAGTGAGATTCAATCTATTCATCGTTCTCATTCTCCTACTATTCTTTTTTTGTTTCTTGAACCTTTTTTACTGGATCCACGTGTCCAAGTTCTGTGAGATTGATGCTTTGCTCACTCACCATCAAACCAGTCACTCCGCCTTCCAATTTCTGATATTCAAACAATTCAATTGAAACAATGCTATCGAAATATCCGACTTTTCAAAGATATTGCTAATTCTGGTATTCAGTTGGTGCTTCGTCTTCTTATGATGAGTTCCCCATCGTCACCTCACAAAAACGAACGATTCACATTTGGGTGCTAAGAGTTTAAAATAGTGTGACTTTGCTTGTGAAGATGCTCTTGAAATCGATGAAAAACCGGTAGTTGTCGAAGTTTGGGAATCTGATCGATTGGTGTACTTCTGAAGCCACATTGATAAGGAACTTTCAAGCTGCTGATAAACGATCTTGCCATACTTGAGATGTCGTAGACTCATGCCTCTGTAGATGGTGCAGTTGAGACAGTCTCCCAACCAGGAATACAATGATGCTGCATGCTTCATACCAAATCCTTTCCATGCGGCGAAATATATGTATTATGTATGATGCTTGTCCAGGAAGGTATGGTCAACCTGTCCAGAATGTTCTCGACTAAAGCACCTAACGTGTCGAGTTGAACACTTTAAGCGCAACGACAAACTGCTGCCCGGTTTGCGGCTCACCTCCTGAAAGAATCCGTGGAGTTTCCACCATTAGATCAATGAATAAACAGAAACTGACTCCAGGTCAGCATAAAAGGAAACTGCTTCAGCGTTGTCCGTTGTCAATTGCTCGGGGATAACCATGGCACTCAGGTATCTTGGTGCGGGATGTCATTGCTCGTTGGTCATCCTTCACATAAGCGGATTGGGGTGGTTGGTAACGTTTTCAATCTTCTTTCTAGCTGCGTCAACTAGAAATATGTCCAGTGGCTTGATCCGGGCTTCCTCGTAGAGCAGCTTATTGCTGTAGTACTTGCGCCTTTGCCTATCGAAGTGTAGTCCAGTGCAAATCCTTAGCAGCTTCCTTTCAAATAAAAGAAGTTTCTGCATCGCTGTCTTGGAAATTGTAAACCATGCTGGAAAGCTGTAGCTAATCACTGGCCTGAGAAGTTGTTTGTAGATCAGCAGTTTGGTTGGCTTGCTGAGTCCGGTCTTCTTCTTCAATAGGGGAGTGATGCGGTGGAAGGCTAGGTTGGCTTTGGCAAGCACAGCTCTTGAGTGCGGGTTGAAGCGAAACAGTTCGTTGAAGTTTACTCCCAAGTATTTGGCGTTCGTTTTAGTTTTGATTGTTGATCCAATCGGGAACTTCAGTAATAGGTTCCTGCATGCTGCCGCCGATCTACAGCGGCTGTGGTTGAAAACCGGTCTCCTGAAGCAAACCAACTCCGATTTGGCGGTGTTTATCCTAATTCCCCATTTAGTATAGTACTCGTAGAGACTACATACGTGGGCTAAAATACGGAGCTTGTGGATGAGAGCCTCGATCCAAACGCTATCGAATGCTTTCTCAACATTCAGAAAGCATCCTACCGTAACACGGTGACTGTTGAGAGCTGAGGTGACGTCGTTCTGGAATTTCACCAAGGGATGTAGAGTGCACTGGCCTTTGCGGAATCCAAACTGCATTGCGGGGATGAAGCTGCGCTCGTTGCAAAATCTTTTAAGTCTCCTGAGTATGATTTCCTCTAGAATCTAGCTCATGTTATTAAGAAGGGATACAGGCCGGTATAGTTGCAGACCAGGTTGCTTGCTCCTTTCTTCGGGATGGCCACGATTTTTGCTGTTTTCCGCTTCTGTGGAAAGTAGCAATTATTGTTTATGCAGTTGTTCAGGATAATCGCTAGAATTATCATCACAACTTGCGGAAGTTTCTTTAGTATATAATTGGAAACACCATCCATTCCAGTTGACTTCCTATGATTTCTGCAATCTCCTCCTGATTGCAGAATTGCTGGTGTTCTGCTGGATCATCAGCTGGACAGGCTTCGTTAAACTGAACAGCTTCAGCATTGGGTTGCTGGATCAATTGGATGGAGGCGTCGATATCCTTACTGATTTTCGATTGCGATACCTCCTCTTATACTTTTTTCGGACGATGAAGAGTGTGAATTATATTACACATAAAGAAACTGATGTCCTGTTGTTCCATATTCATGTTGTCCTCAGTAGTTATTCTCTCTTCTGTTATTCTCGGTACCTTCCAGGGGCGGACCGAGGTAGGCTATTAATCGAGGAGGCAGTTGCCTATTTTTTGATCTTTCAGGTTCTAACGCAACTAGCTAGAGAGGTAGATTTCTAACCAAAATTCAAAGGAATTTGATTTTGAAATTCAAAATATATCGTCATGACTCTAGAAATATGCCCCATGTATTTTTTTTTGTTAACAACAAATCGCGTCGATCATATTTCAATTTTAAGAAAAATAAAAAATCAGTAATGAGTTAAATCACCAACATCTGGTTTTCAAGCGAATTCTCTTGTTAAAATATTAATTTTGAAAATATAAAAAAACTTCCTTTGACTCGAAACTATTTTAACAAATTTATCAAAAAGCCAATCAATAAAATATGATTTTCGGCCTTACCACATACCAATATCATTTTTATGTTGATTTTTTGTTTACAAATGAAAATCTCTTCCAAAGACATAACAAGTCTTCCCCGAAATTGATGCTCAAAACCGCAAAACTATTTCCCCAAAGCCACAACCACAATCGAAGAATCATGTGTATATCGGCTCCACAAAGAAACCACCTCACCTTAGATATTGACTCTGAAAAAATGTTCTAGCTCGTGGACGTTGATCGTAGTTCAAAATTAAAGAATAATATTTATTCAGCGGCCTCATTCCGACCCATTAAAAAGAATTTCATTGTTAAAAGAGACGAACAGCAAAAAAATCAAAAAAAAAAATCCATAACCATAACAATGTTAAAAATCGATTATTATTCAAAGATAAACAAACAATGCGTCGCGTGCGTCCGTGTCGTCGTCGTCTCCGTTGGTCGTCGATGTGAGATTTGTTTACACAAAAACGCCAGTTACACACCGAAATATTCACCTGTTGGTCCGAAAATTAATTTTAAACAAAAACTCATCGACCATTTCAAATTAATACGAAAAATGACAAGAAGAACAAATTTTGAAACATCTTACTAATTGCATTGGAATGTGCACAAATGTTTGTGTGCAACTCGTGCATGCAGGCAGATGCAGACACTAGGGCGTATGAGTGCTATTTTTTTGCTTCGTTTTATATTATGTAAACAGTATTGCTTGTGGGGTATTCAAAAGTGCCAAATTGCTGGAGGAATAGACATTCAAATATAAATTTAAATAAAACACACATTATTCGTTCTTTTCAAAATTGCACACGATTTTTCACATATACTATATTCACAATGGCTTTTTGGTGCACGTGATTCAGCATTGCGATAGCTTTAGATTCACACCGCTGTTGCCGCAACCGTAACGCTTCAAATTGATTTATTGCCCTTCTCACAAAACCAAACGAGACATACACAGACGCAAAAGAAAACACTAACTTGAATATTCATCTTCGAAAAAAAAAGAAACCTCCAATGGCTGAGCGATGGAGAAGTGCCATGGCCAAGCTAAGGAAGAGGTAAGCCAAAATGTTTGTTCAGAATTTGTATCTCTAACCAAAATAGCTTTTATTACCTTTTTTCGTTCTTGTTGTGTAGTTTGTTCTTTTTCTTATGCAAAGGTATTCAATTTTTCAAATGGATTTTGTTTGTCTTCATTCTCGACGTCGTCGCTTCTTCGAGATGGCTGTTTTCTTTTTGGATTTGTTGATGGTCAGGAAATGTGTATCCTTTGATTAAATGTCTCGCATTCAAAAAGACACTCAACAGAACGGAGAAGAGGAGGGAGAGTAATGTTTGCTGTGACTGTTTGTGTGTAACCTAAGCCGAGATAAGGTTTTGATACCCTTTAATGGGCGATATCGGCTTTTTATTATTGGCATTTTGTGTTCGATAACAACTGAACTATAATCATTTAAGACTGGGTTTCCTTTTTTCTTGAACTCCGAGTTCGTGTAAAAGCATGCAAGAGTGTTAGTGAATATTTCCCTTTCTTTTTTTTATTTCCGTCTCACATAGCCACTTGAAAATTGAAATTTCTAGTTTTCTAGTTTTTGTTTTTTTTTCTCTTCTCACTCAGAATTCAGTGAGCGATATGTTAGAAGTGAGTTTACGAAGGTCCACAAAATAGGGATGAAAAAAAGAGGTATTTTCGCATGTATCTATTTACTATGTGCAATTGTAAACTGTGGTGTGGACAAACACAAAAATGCATCTACGTTCTACATACGTATTGTTATGTGCACTTAGAGTAGGAGTAGCATTCATGAATTGTTGTTTTTCTTTTTCTTCGCAAATTTTGTTATTTGGGAATTATGATGGTCTTGCTTTTGAGGTTTGATGACAATTGTGTTCGAATTGTTTCTTTTTTTGGATTCCTGACGACCGATTTTAATTTTTCTTTGGTTTCATCTTTATATTTATCTATAAAGGGACGTATAGGTACTTTTTGACAAGCTATGAAAAATTAAAAAAAGTTCAAGACGACATTTTGATCAAACACGATTTTACGATGATAGAAAAATAAAAAAAGTGATAACCTCAATTCTGTCTTCCTTCGGTATTTAGGCAAGATTACCCGATTTTCTTCAACTACGATTGTTCTTTAGCCGATTTGGGTCACGGTTGGGAGATTATTTGGTTTTTTTTTTTTTGTAAATAAGCAAAAAAATTACTCAAACTATAAAATTTTTTTATTATTCCCAAATGCATTGGGGTTTATTTTTTCAAGGTTTCAAGGAATATAATATAATACGTATAATAAAATTTATTTTTCAAAACCTACCTACGAAAGTAACAATATTATGAAAAAAAATGATTCCAAGGAATCCAGAATTATTTTTTTGTACCTTTATCTTTATGTACTAAAGCAAAATAAAATCAATCTTTTGTTATACAAAAACAAAACAAGATTAGGTCAAGATTAGACATTAGATTGAGTTTTATAATTCTAAAAAATTCTAAAAAAAAAATTCTAAAATAATTCAAATCATCGGCAAAAAAAAAAAAACCCTTTACATAATCCTAAGAAATGGCACACACCACCACGAAAAAAAATCGTTTCCTCATTGCGTAACAGGTTTGTTCTTCTTCTAAAAGGATATTACGATCCCACCAGCATAGAGAGACGAGAGGAAAAAAAATTTCATTGCTACAAAAAAACAGAAGCAAAACAAAAAAACAAAAAAGAAACAAAACCCTTTACATAATCCAAAGAAATGGCACACACCACCACGGAAAAAAGATCGTTTCCTCATTGCGAAACAGGTATTTTACTTCTCTAGCCATTGCACTTGACTCATTTTCAAAAAATACGCACATTCACATATTCGAAATGAATGCATGCAAATATGACAAATGTAGGCAGGTATTCAAAACAACGTTTTCATCAAATACCTACAGAGTACATAGTAAGTGATCAGTGATCACAATTATTGCCTATCTATATGTCTGCATATCATAAACGATAGTATAAAAAAAATGAATTTTCATTCTCGAAGGAATTCTATGAGAACGTTTGGTATGAAGAATTTTTTCTCTATCCTATGAAAAAAAAAGAAAGAGAAGAGAATGAAATATAAAACAACGCCACCTAGTTCAATTCGTTTGAACTGAGTACCTTAGTGTGTGTGAGCAAACGCGATTTTTCTTGTAAAAATCTAAAAAAATGACCCATTTTAGAATACTAATATAAAATAAATGGGTTGTCGTAAAATTATTTTAGTTTCTGATTTCTGTTTAAAAAATATGAAAAAAAAATAAAAAAAATATTTGAAAATATTTTTTGCTGTATTCTCCTCATAATTGATACACAAATATTGACTTTTTTAAATGAATTTTTAAATATGTTTTAATTTTTTTCTTTTTTTTCTAAAAACGTTACTGAGTCAAAGAAATATTCAATTTTCATAAAAAAATACTTTTGTTGTTGAATCAAACTAAATGGGGCTGTAATCTTGTTTTCCGCAGAATATTCTAAGAAAAACATGCATTTTTTTACTTTGCACTCCAAAAAAATTTAGTAAAATGATTTATAAAAAAATTAAAAAATTAATGTGATATTATGTATATTTCGACAATATAAAAAAAATATTTTAAATTTTTTATCTTTTGTACTTTAGAAATTATTCCAAATAAATCACACCTACTTTTGCTAAATTTTCCCCATTTTTCGTGTTTTTGTTAATTTTTTTTGACGAAACTGGACAAAATATTAAAAAAAAAGCCACGTCACTGAGTTTTGATACATTTTAAGAATAGATAAAAAATATGAAAAGAATAAAAAATGAATTTTTAAGGCAACAAAAGTTTTGCACCGCAAACGTCTCCAAAAATTTCATAATTTTTCGTTATGCTTGACCCTTTTTGGATGAAATACATTTTTAATATTTTTTTTAGCTAAATAACTTCTTAGCTTATTAAATTTATAATCTATACTCGTTTATTTCATTTAAATATTCGGAATATTTTGGGAGCTACACAGTTTTGCGCAAAACACCAACGAAATTTTCAATGGGAAACCCAGCCTTAATCGGTAATGTAACTAGGAGGTTTTTTGTTCCTTTTTTTGTTAAGTCGTGTGTTGGCTATCTTTATAATCTGTAATTGGAATTGAGCCTTCAGGTCAGGGCCTGGTGCTTTCAAGCTATATGAACTGTTTTAACTTGTGAGCTGCAAGGAGAGAGGGGGTGAATTTTGTTCAAGTTTCCTGTGTATTTTGTAAAATTTAAGTCGAACAAGGTCTCAGCTTTTTCCGGTGCCGTGCAATAACGCCGAGCGAAATAACGCCGAATTCTGAAATTCGGCCTTATTTCACTTTACTAATGTGTAATAACGCCGAATTTTTGCATTCGGCCTTATTTCACTATGGCAAAGTGAAATAATGCCTATTCGGCGTTATTTCGCTTTGTCACTTTTAATTTTTTTAAGTTTTCATCAGGTTTTCTATACTTTATAATAAAAAAGACAGTGTTTTATAGGTTGCCTTCTCATGTTTTGAAATAAATTCGCGAAACAAAATTTTGCTTTTCACAAAAATTATTTTATCAAAAAATTAATAATATATACTATGTACATTGTACATATTCCTGCTTCATAAGTAGGTATTTTCAAAATACTTGGTCTTAAGCTCAGTTAAGTTAAGCGAAGTGACATGAAGTGAAAGTTTCAGTGTTGAAGGAAATTAAAAACTATTTAAATAATACCTACGCAGGTACCTCTACAACATCAAGGTTAATAACTAAATATTTCAGTTTCTTTCAAAACCATTTAATTACCGCAAATGAATTCGATTTTGAAAACGCATGTTGCTTTTTAAGGCTGTTAGAAGAATTTTGCGACATGGAGCAGGAAGAATATTAATATTAGATTTTACGTTTCCGTTAACACTACATTTTTAAGATATTGATCAAATGAAAATAAAAATGAAAAAAAAATGAGTAAGGATTTGGAACTTGAAACAAAATATATAGTTCAGGTACAAATGCCAGCGAGCGTAGCGAGCGAAAAAAATTTTGCCCAAAAGAGAATCAATTTGGGGTGTGAAAATAAAAAAATTCGCGCGAATTTTTTTATTTTCACACCCCAAATTGATTCTCTTTTGGGCAAAATTTTTTTTCGCTCGCTAGTAAAGCGACTTGATCTTGAATGTTCCGAATCGAACTTACCGAGTATGGCAGGTCAGATTTCGCGCGAAAAAAAAATCTGACCTGCCATACTCGGTAAGTTTTGTTCTACAGTTGATTTTGCGTTAAGTCCAGCTAAAATGCTCTTTCCAAAAGTTAATTAAAACCGGCTTCCTTGTTTTCTCTTTCTCGGCTTTATTTCTCAGTTGGCATTCGGCGTTATTTCACTTTGTCGAAGTGAAATAAGGCCGAATGCTGAAATTCGGCGTTATTTCACTTTGGTAAAGTGAAATAAGGCCGAATTTCAGAATTCGGCGTTATTTCGCTCGGCGTTATTGCACGGCACCGCTTTTTCCTGCTAGAAAAACAGGCTCTGTAACAAATTTCATCAAAATCGGTTCAGTGGTTTTATAGTTAAGAAGACTCAAGCAAAAAGTCTTAAGCTTCAAATGTGTAAGCAAACGCATCACGACGATCTGAATCAAGGCTAAATTCGGCAACATTAGCCTGATATGCGCGTATGCCCCCTCAGAAGAGAAAAAAGACGACACCAAAGACGAGTTCTACGAGCACCTAGACAAAACGTATGAGCAATGTCCTAGCGATGACATTAAAATTGTCTTCGGCAATTTTAACGCAAAGCTGGGAAAAGAGAACATCTTTGGTGGAACAGTCGGAAAGCAAAGCCTGCACGACACCACTTCCGACAACAGATTCAGGCTGATCGATTTTGCTGCGGGGCGAAATGTTGTGGTAGCAATCACATGGTTCCCACATCAATCAACCGTCAACCAGATTAATCACATTGCGATCGACGGAAGGCATTTGTCCAGCTTTCCGAGGAGCAAACATCGACTCGGACCACTACCTCGTCGTAGTCAAGGTAGTGGTATGAATATCCCGACAAAAGTCAAAAATAGGAAATGCTTCAAGAAAATTCGCCGTCGGATGGTTACAATCGCAAGAATTCGCCAGATCCTTCTCTCATCGAGTGTCAAGTAACCTCTTAAGAAGTCCTTTGCCGCCAATATCAAGTATCGAAGACCAGTGGCAACATTGCCAGAAAGCAGTTAGATATGCCGCCTCTAATGTGCTGGGTTTCACGCAGCCACCAAAGCGAAACCCCTGGTTTGACGAAGAATGTAGGCAGGCGCATGCAGCCAAGCGGGAGGCATACAAAGTGGCACTGCATAGAAGGACAAGAGCTTCTCGTGAGCTCTACGAGCAAAAGAGGAACCCCGGCTTCTCAAGAGAAAAAAGAGGGAGCATGAGAAGCGTCAGATCGAAGATGTTGAGAGAGCCAACAGCAGGAATGAAGTTCGGAGATTTTATCGGAAGGTAAAACAGCTGGCTCAAGGTCATAGAGCAAGAACCGATACCTGCAGAGATAAACAAGGAAACGTCATAGTAAAATCGCAGTCGATGCTGGGGAATTTGGAAAGACGACTTCTGTAGACTGTATATTGGTGACGACAAAAAAAATCCCAGCGTACAATGCCAACAATTCCGTGAACCCGACTAAGAGCGGCAATATCATGGCTGAAATCTAACAAAGCCGCTGGAGCAGATGGTCTAGCAGCCAAGCTGTTTGAAGCAGCAGGCCACGATCTAGATAGGAGCATGCACCAAATCATCTGTAAGATATGGTCGGAAGAATGCATGCCCGATGACTGGAACCTCAGCATAGTTTGTCCGATGATGAAGAAGGGAGGTCCTCTAAACTGCGCCAACTACAGAGGAATCAGCCTTCTTAATATCGCCTACAAAAACCTCTCTGCCGTAATAAGTGAACGTCAGAAGTATATGCTGTCTTCAAGGAAGGATACCCAACACCAACGGCACGGACAGAACGTCACAATGGACGCATACAACTTCGAGGTAGTAAACGAGTTTGTCTACCTAGGCTCCGCTATTAACACGCGCAATAACACCAGCGCCGAGATTAGACGAAGAATAACTCTTGCTAATCGCTGTTTCTTTGGGCTAAGAAAGCAATTGAGTGGAAAAGCCTTCTACCGAGCAACTTAGGTAAAACTATACAACCACCCTCATCATCCCAGTCCTGCTGTATGGTGCAGAACCATGGACCTTGACAAAATCGGATGAATGTGCCTTAAGCTGTTTCGAGAGGAAAGTTCTTCGGGTCATCTTTGGCCCCGTGTGCATTGATGGGGAATGGAGAAGAAGATACAACAGCAAACTTCACGGATTTTACAACGACGTGGACCTAGCTAAAAGGGTCAACGTCCAGAGACTCAGATGGCTCGATCACTTAGAGCGGATGGACACCAATGCTCCGGTTCCGGCCCGGAAAGCCTTCGACACACTATTCCGGGAACAATTTTCATTAAGGAGAAAGTTTAACCCATGGAATAACTCTTAACCTGTGAAATAAGAGTGGAATTGGCTGTTTTTATGTTATGGCTGTAAAAGAGTTTCTGAAAGCGCTTCTTTAACTCACTTACGGATTCGAGACACAAATTGGACTTTCTTTTCCATTTCGTTTTTAAATAAGAGCAACACCGAATCAAAGTGTTCCGAAATCTGCTCATACACATTTCTCGTACTTCCATTCAGACAAACTTAAATGAATTCATTTTTATTCATAAAAAACCAAAAAAAAAATGTTCACTTTTTAAACAATTAAACCAATAACTCAACTTAATCCAACAAAATCACTAAACCATTAAAACTCCATAAAAAAAGCGAGATTTCTCTTTAATGTCCCATTTCAATTAAACATTCACAAAAACGCTTTAATCCATTATTGCCAAACTATAATACTCATACTCATACCTCGCTCCATCAAACACACCCTGTTCGGGGCTATTTTTCCTGATGATAGCTTTCCCACACTGATTTATTAATTCTGTCCGACTTTTGTGGGGTATGAAAGTGTTGGGTGATGTCATGGGGGTAAACTGGAAACTCCCATCACACTTGATTGACTTCAGGGTGACCAGACTATCATTATTTCAAGTTAAAAAAAAATTGGTAACTATGACTGCTTCAGAAGTCCGAATATATTAAGATTTAATATCAGGACAATTCTCGAGTGACCTACGAATTATTTGAATTACCAAAAAAGTCAAGATGGTCACCCCATCGTTCACACTTTTCCCACATCTGTTCCAAACCGTAGATAGCTATCAACTCCATCAGACACACCAGACACAAAGGATACCCTCAACTGATTTTCCATTTGGACTCGTATACAACACACAAAGAGCGTTCTCCACTGATGAGTCGATCCGATGTTTTATTCAACTCAGAAATCGCTTTAATTGATGTTGTTTTTATTGGATTTGCATAATTTAAAGGACTCATTTCGTTTTGTGCAATATTGAGATTGATTAGTTGCTACTAACTGCCACCAGCGGACCCAGTCAGTCCCCAACTCAGCGATGCAGATGATATTGAAAAGAGAAACAAGAGCCGCAAGTGAGAGAGAGAGAGAGAGAGAGAGAGAGAGAGAGAGAGCGAATGAAGCCAGAGATTTCTGAAAGATTATATTTGTTTGTGGGAAAATCGTCCTTTTGTAGGTATATTATCCTATTGTGTTTGCTGTTCGTTTTATGTGTGGCAGCAGCAGCTTGAAATTGGCTTATTATAGGGATCGCATGTTGGAGATGTTTATTCCTTTGGGGGAGACACCATTAGTGTTGTGGGGTCTATTTATAGAGAAGAGAGGACTATTTGAGGTTAATTAAATATTCAATTCTCATAACGGCACTTAATTCTATCCTCACAAAAGTTAACTATTTTTTTTCCTCTTTTTGTTCAAGGTATGGCCTAAGTGTGTGGATTCTGAATCCGCAGCCACTGTAACCTAACCTAACCTAACCTATGGAAAGAAAAATATTTGCACAAGGTTTTTTTTTGTTTGCTCTTCCTTTCTGATGGTATCGATTTTTTTGTATTCAAAATAGATACCTGGCTCATCTCTAGTCAGAGAGAGAGAGAGATAGAGATGTACATCCATTGTTGGTTTTAATTACTCATAGAAATAATGTTTATTTATTTTTTATGTACACAGCTTAGCGATTAAAAATGCAGAAGACAATGGACCAACAAAACGAGATCCAGCGAGTTCCGATTTACTTTTAGATGGTGAACAGTAAGTTATCATTTTTATTCTTCTGCCTCCCTCACTCTCTCGGTTTTGAGGGGGTTGAGATGAAGAGAAACGATATAATAATAACTATGTCTTTGTTTTCATTTGAACTTATAGACCAACGCTGGAGGAAATCAGGAGCTGGGGCAAAAGTTTCGATAAATTAATGAAAAGCCCAGGTGAGTTTGATTTTCAACTTATTCGAGTACAAGAACAAACAAGTTGAGGTAGTGGATTCTAGGGTATAAGGCGAAGAAGGTATGCAAATATTGTTTTGTTTGGATATTTGGTAACTGGGGCAGGATGTGGGAAACGGGTTAGGTCCTGCAATTAGGGAATTATTTCAGTTGTTTAAGTTATGATAATGTGGTAAAATGTTCGGTTGAAACTGGCTTCGGTACTTAAGACTCAGTTGAGCATGCTTGAGCATAAGTGTGTAGTTGTACAGACATAAGGAAAATCAAGTATCACGTTTGAAAATTGGAAAAATCTATTCTTACATCCTTGCAGTTAGATTGACTTTGATTAAGTGACAGCAGACGGAATAATACTCTCAAATGTGGGCTCATCTCCTTTAAACGGTCCTTTTCGGACCATGGCCTTGTGATGTTCTTTTGTTTTTCGCAGCTGAGGTAGGTCAGCGGGTCCAGGTTTCTCCGAGGAAAGAACAGAATAAAACTCGATTTTTAAAGAAAGATTCGATTTTAATTTATTTATTGAATTAATAAAGATTATAAGAAGTGGATTCCGAGAACAAACGGCGGTGGATGGGATTCATTCCCTAGTCGGAACAATAATAATACTACTAATACTACAATGGGATAACTTCCCTAGCCTTGACGGAAAGATGGGATTTAATCCTTAGTCTAGGCGAGCCTACGGTAGTGGGGTATTCCCCTAGCCTCAACAGTATATGGGATTCAATCCCTAGTCGAAGCATTACCTACAGTGGGATAATTTCCCTAGTCTCGACGATACATGAGATTTAATCACTAGTCGAGACGATAACGAAAACAATGGGATTTCCCTAGCCTTAAAGAAAAATTGGGATTCAATCCCTAGTTAAGGCGATATAAGGCCGAAGCAAAACTTTATTCGAGGCTTCTTATGGCATTAAGCAAAAGATGCCTCAGGAATACTCTGAATAAAAATATTTATTGTACAGAGCACCTTGACGGTCGACGACCGAATGAATTCTGAATTTCATGGTCGATATCACTCCTACTTGATATATTTCGAGTAACAAGTAGGAGTGAATTGAAAGAATACAGAAAAGTACCAATCATGCAGTTTTATGCTTCTATTTATGCTGTTGGTTGTTGTTTTATTTCGGTGCTATGTTGTGTGTTGTTGTTTTGCTTTCGTTCTGAATTCGTAACTTCGTTACAGCCTTATGAAACGAGATTCTCAAGCCATTTTGGTTTCTAGTTAGCCTTCTGCATTCTTGTGCTGGTTTTTCTACCATCATAACCTCAGTCGTCATTAACTAACCTTTAGAGTCGGAGGAATAGATGATCTACACTACTTTACCCCAGCCATCCAAGTCGTTAAATCTTCGCTCTTCCATCGGGAGGAATGGGATGATGAGTCTTAAAAGTAGCTCGAGGAAGGACTTCACTGTCAAAAAAGCAGAAGGTCTTAAATTTCAATTTCAGCATTCATGGATCATTGACAAGCGTCTTAACATCTGCGTTGAGTATCCTTTCATGTTGACGGTATTTATTTGGCCTCGCCCTCATTTTCCTCCGACACCGTTGAGAGGTTGTTGAAGAATGGCTTCAGACCTTCACATAGTAAAGAGGTTCCAACCATTGATTGTACTTTGTTTGCTTAGTGCATACTCCAAACTAAATTTTCTGATAATGCTTTGAAGTTTGGCTTCTTTTTCTTCTTCTTTTAATTTTGTACTCTCAAGTGAGATTTCTATATTCACCTGAACGATTGTTTCAATCGGCTTTAGTTCACGTTTTAATATTTACTTGCTGGCTCCTAATCCATGAAGGATTTCAGCCTGAGCCACTGCAGCCTTCCATCAGGTACGATCCTTCGCATGCACTCTCCAGTCGCCAAAACCAAGCGCTCTGTTGGTTTTCGGTCTTCCTTGTCGTCTCGAACCTGGGGGCTGCGATGAAAATATTTTCTCCGCCATTCGCTCGAATGAAGTCATCGTTCCTTGGCTTTCAGGACTACATCCCCATCTTGGTACAGCTCGTACAGTTCGCGGCTGAAACTGTCGCTAGTGGGATTGATGTTTGTTCCACGGTAAGTGAATTCCTTAACTACCCCGAAATTGCTGCAACCAACAGCGACGTTTTGTACTAGGCGGTGGACAGATGTTGCTTTGTTTGTTGATAACATGTACATATTTTGTTTTGTCCTGATTTACTTCAAAACCAACGAGCTTCGCCTGTTCTCTCTGAAGGCCTCAGCTCTCTTGGGATGACCGATGATGTCTATGTCGTCCGGCACAGCTGGATCAGTTTGTTCGGGATCCCGAATTCAGACATCGCCATCATAAGCTCTTGGCGGTGGATGCTATCAAAAGCAGCTTTGAAGTCGATGAAAAGATGGTGGGTTTCGACTTGAAATTGGTTGATCTTTTCCAAGATTTACCTCAGTGTGAATAATTGGTCTATCGTTGATCTGCCTGGCCGGAAGCCATACAGGTACTTGGCGATTATTGTGTTGCAGCTCGATGTTATGCGCATTCAGCAGCTGTTGGAAGTGCTGCTTGAAAACATCGACAATTCCCTGTGCTTCGGTGACTAGGTTTCCTTCACTGTTTTGAAGAGCCTGTGTCCTTGTTCTGAACCCAGAATCTGATTGCTGCGACCTTTTTATAGAAACGTCGGGTGTTGTTCTTGATCGGAGACTCTTCTAGATCTTTGAGCTGAGAAACAGCGAATGCTCTTTTCTTCTCTTGCTGCTCTTGTCTTCCGTTTCAGCATCGGCAAACGTGCATTTTTCGTCTCTGTCTTCAATAATGCGCATTCATCATCATACCACGGGTTCTTTTTCGGGGTTGGCCGGAAACCTATGGTGGTCTCGGCTAAATTTGTAAGTATTCCGCGGTTTTGGTTCCTCAAGGTGTTGACATCTGTGGTATTTGGGAGGACGGCGGAGAGTCTCTCACTCAGGTGCTCCCTGTAGTCTCTGGCATTCTCCATGTAGCTAAAGGCAACCGATTTTGAACTTCTTTCACTTGTTTTTTTTGTCATTTGATAATCGAGCTCTAAACTGAGCCAGTACCAGAAAGTGGTCGACATTTGCTCCTAGGAAAGTGCGCCCGTTCAAGATGTTGGATGCGTGCCTTACCCCGATTAGCACATGGTCGATTTGATTGGTGGTTCGACCATCCGGAGATCGCCAGTGTGCTGTGTCTTGGAAACCTAGTGCTACTTATCACCGTATTACGAGCTGCAGCAAAGTCGATTCGTTAGAAGCCGTTATCTGTTGTAACTTCGTGGAGGTTGTGCTTTCCAACTAATCCGCCAAAGATATCTTCCTTCCTTCTCGATTTTTGTATTTTAGTCTTCGAGTACGATTTTGGTGTCGTATTCTGGACAGGGTCCGTAGGCTCTATCAAGGAGGTCAAAAAATTCTTTTGCTAGAGTTCTCAGCATCATCGGTAGGAGCATGTGCACATATAAGACTGACAGTCGAACTCTCCACATATTTGTCGCCTGACTTGTCCAATAGGTAAATGGCATACGCATACTTATACCCCTGCAACATCTGTCCAAACTATTGATTGCATCATCAACACTGCGTCTTTTCGACCGTACATCTTCATTCATTTCCATTTTTGGCAAATAAACTTTGTGCCACAGCCAAATTAGCATAATTAAGTCATAACTAAACTTATGTCAAATAAAAGCATTTCCATGTTCAATATTCTCTCAGTCTCCAACAACGATGTATGTGGGACTGGAACCTCATAAATAATCACAAAGTTCTAACAATCAAAATCAATACTCCAGACGTCTGTTTGTCTCACACGACAAAAAAAAAAGAAAACGATTTTTCGAGGTCAAGTGCGTCGTCGTATAGTCGTCTTTGACGCACCGATTCGTCACTTTAAACAACCTCCTAGACTAGAAGTATGACAAAACTACCCAATGGCAATAATTCATGGAATAATATTTTTCCTACACCTCGCTCACACGATGCTAAAAAACACGCAAAGTTTTTTGTTGCACTTAATCCTCTGAAATATTTAAATACCGAACCATGTCAAACTTTTGACGAACATGAACATGAAGGTAATGAAAGGAAAAATTACGTAATTCGTTCGTAAGTGAAGATAAAGTTTTGCTTGCCAGGGGTTTAGCTTTAACACGATTGATGCATAAAATTAACACACACACAACAAATTAATTAAATTTTGAAATAAATTTTGCAGGCGGTCGCAAGGTATTTCGTGACTTCCTTCGCTGTGAATACAGCGAGGAAAATATCCTCTTTTGGTTAGCCTGCGAAGAACTGAAAAAAGAAACCAGCCCCGAGATGATCGAAACCAAAGCACGGTTAATTTATGAAGACTACATTTCGATATTGTCACCGAAGGAAGTGTCATTGGATTCTCGAGTGCGAGAAATCGTCAATCGCAATATGGTCGAGCCGACAACGGAAACGTTCGACGAAGCTCAAATACAGATTTATACTTTAATGCATCGTGATTCCTATCCAAGGTACATTTTGCTCATATCCTTGTGAAGGGAAACGTCAATAATGACAGTTGATTTGCTTACAGGTTTATAAACTCGCAACTTTTCAAATCACTTGCACAAATTCCTGAGGGTGTGTCAGCGTCCGGGTCGATGGAAGAGAGTCCGATATAGGAAACACTTAGCCCCGGAGACAAAGACAGTTTGAATAAATAATTCAAAAAACAAAATCTCTTAAATTTAAACAAAAATTAAAATTAAAACTAAAGATTTAAATTCAACTTAAAACCGCTCCTTGAAAAAAGAAAACAAAAAACGTTAAGTCAAAAAGCTTAAGCTTAAAGTTAGTTTAAAAAAACATCCAAAAATGGTTATCATTTCCTTTAAATTTAATGAAAAAGCAATAACAAAATTTGTGAAAAAAAAAACATTTAAAATATTATTCATAAAGTAAATTTAAAAAAAATGCATTTCTACTTAATTTAAAAACAAAAAATAAATAAAAATCGAATAGTATAGCTGACAAATTTCTTAAAATAAAAAATTAAATAAATTAAAATTTAAAAACAAAAAGAAATATGCAATCAGGATGTAAAAATCACCGTTTAAGCGCACCAAAAAGTTAACGAAACATTTTTTTTATTTATAAATATTTTAAATAACAATCAACTGTTATTTTAATTTATTAATTTTAATTTTTCTAGTCATCTCAATTGTTTTTAAATACCAAAAAAAGAGAATTAATTTAAATTTAAACTTAAATTTATTTTCCTAGTTTCTAAACAATGTGATTAAACGGTCTTACTGACCCGATGTTAGCAAATTGATTTTTTGTCAAATAATATTATTTATTTTTAAAATATTTAACTATTAAACAATCACACTGTAAAATAAAAACCAAAATTACTAAACAATTTGACTTATACAGGGTGGTGAGCAAAACACATACCAAAAGCCTGGGAGAGATATGGTTTGTTCTGACAAGACAAGAAAAAACTTACAGAACGGAGTCTTTCTATTTCCTCGAAAATACTGTTTTCACTTGTACAACATTTTACTTAAGGTGGCGCCACAGTCCGTTGTGGACTTGGGCCTCAATTAACAGTCACCGCCAGGCAGCTCGGTTTTTAACAAGCTGTCTCCAGTTTTACACTCCAAATTGATTGAGGTCCTCTTCCACTTGTGTGCACCACCTGAGTCACGGTCTTTCTCTACTTCTATGTGCCTAGGTTATATTATCGAAGACTTTCCGGGCCGGAGCATTGGTGTCCATCCGCTCTAAATGACCGAGCCATTTGATTCTCTGGACCTTGCCCCTTCTGGCTAGGCCCACTCGTTGTACAACCCGTAAAGTTCACTGTTGTATCTTCTTCTCCATTCCACATCAATGCACACGGTGCCAAAGATGATCCGAATAAATTTCATAAAACAGCCTAAGACACATTCATTAGATTTTCTCAAGGTCCATGATTCTGCACCTTACAGCAGGACTGGGAAGATGAAAATGTTATACAGTTTTACCTTAATTGCTCGAGAGAGGGCTTTTCCAGCAATTGCTTTCTTAGCCCAAAGAAACTGCGATTAGCAAGGTGCCGCTGGTGTTGTTTCCCGTGCTTATACAGGAGCCTTGGTAGACAATCTCTTCTACTATACGTTGAAGTTATATGCGTCTATTGTAACGTTATGTCCGAGCCGTCGCGTCGGTGTTGGGTGCCATTCCTTGCATATATGTACTTCGTTTTGCTATCATTTACAGCTAAGCCCATTTTGCCACTTCTGACTCAATTCTCACAAGGGCGCCATTGATATCACGCTGTGTTCTTCCCATTATGTGAATATCATCGGCGTACGCGAAAGTTGAACAGACTTTTGGAGGATAGTGTTGACGGTGAAGTTTTGCACCATCTTCTCAAGTACGATGTTAAGGAAAACGCGTGACAGTGCATCGCCTGGTCTGAATTCTATTTTGACATCAAAATTCCGTAAGCTCGTTGTCAACCTCGGTGGCGCAGCGTAACTTCGATCGATTCGGATTTCATAGGTTTTTTCCAGCATCGATGGTTGACTTTCCCGGTCTGAAGCCATAAGGACCAATCAGATTGTTTTGACGAAAGGCTTCAGACGTTCACATATTATGGCAGAGAGGATCTCGTAGGTGATGTTTAGTAGGCTGATTCCTATGTAGTTGGCGCAGTTTATAGGGGCTCTCCTTTCTTCAGGATCGGGCAAACAAACGGCAGCTAGACCATCGGCTCCAGCGACTTTGTTGTAATTCTGCGGTGATGTTGCCGTTTTCACTTCTTCTAGGTCGGGCTCGTTGACTATCATCGTGTCCAATGAAAGGCTCGCCTGACCGCGGGATTTTGTTCTTCGTCACCGTTATATGGTCTACAGAAGTGGTCTTTGCAAATCCCCAGCATTGACTGCGATTCTACTATGATGTTCCCTTATTTATCTCTACAGGCATCGTTTCTTGCTCGATGACTTTGAGCCAGCTGTTTTACCTTCCGATAAATCTTCCGAACTTCATTCTGCTGCTTCTCCCTTTTTCTCCTTAGAAGCCGGCGGCGGTCCTCTCTCCTCTTTTGCTCGTAGAGCTTACGAGCAGCTCTTGTCCTTCTATGATGCAGCGCAGCTCTGTATGTCTCCTGCTTGGTTGCATGGGCCCGCCTGCATTTTTCGTCAACGCTTTGGTGGCTGCGTGTAACCCAACTCATTAGAGACGACATCTCTAACTGCTTTCTGGCAATGTTGCCACTGGTCTTCGATGCTTGATGTTAGCGGCATAGGACTTCTGAAGAAGTTACTTGATACTTGATCAGAGAAGGATTTGGCGATCTCTTGCGATTGTAGCCTTGTTTTAGTTACAATTCAGTTAGGATTAATTTATTAGCCATAATGCTTAATCATGCTTATCATCTCACTTGCACAACATCGTCAAGTGTTACATTTCTAGTTGATCTCATTCAATCCCTGATCAGATGCTTCTTAGCACATTCAAACATAGTTTCGTCAATTTTATTGCTTACAACTTTTCATATTTTCATTTGCACAACATCGTCAAAACAGTTTTCACTTGCGTCGATCAAATTTCTACGTACACATTTTGTAGAGCGATGTTTTCACTTCATCAATATGAATCACGGCTTCACTTATTAACCACATTCAGCTAAGCGCACCTTTTCACTTGCACAACATCACCAAGTGCTATATTTCAGATGGATGTCATTCAATTCCCTAAATTTTATTTCAAATAATTCGTTAGAGCCCGTAATACCAGCTCAACATGATCTTGAACCCTTAATATGTTTTCACTTGCACAACAACACAGTGTGATAATTAACAAGGCTCAAGGTTTAAGTGAAAAGGTCTTCAATTTTAAACCGATTCTCTTTCATGACGAATGATAGTATTGAAAGTTTTGGGAATTCAGCCATTCAACCATTTTATGTAATGCTCTGAAACAGACAACTTTATCACTTTTGAACATCAAGATAAACAGTGAGAAGACCCTTCAAATGGCATGACACCAGACTATTTGTCCCAGACTTGCAGTACATCTAATTTACATCACCCTGTGAGTTTTCCACACAAATTTAAATTTATAATTAATAAATATAAGCAAATTAATAAATAAACCATAAATGTTACACATCGAAGTATTTTTGTATATAAATTTAATTTTAACTATTGTTATAACATATTTTTATTTAAGCAACAAAAAATTTATTTATTATTTATTCGAAACGCTGTTTTAGGTTAAACATTTCATTCCGGTTCTGAATAATTGGTGCTCAAAAAAAAAATTAATAAACAAAACAAAATTTTAAATTAACAGCAAAGTTTTAAAGTTTAATTAATATAATATTTTTGTTTAATAAAAAAAAGTATTAAAAAAAATACAAAAACTAAGAAATTTAAGGTTATGATTTACATTGAAGCAAAATATGATAAGCAAACTTTTTTATTTTCAAAACAAAAACACACACTGCCAGTAAGAAAAAATGCATAAATAAAAAAATTCATTTAATAAAATGTAAAAGTGAATTCTTATGTAAATTTCTGTTGTTATTTGTCTAATTCCTTACAACTAACTTGACTATTTTTTCTTATAACCGATCGATCTCTTCTCTTTTGTGTCCAAAAAACTAAAAAAAAAAAAATACTCAAGTCATGATCGGAACTTTGGCCAAAAAGGTCTCTTTCTCGGAGCCACGAATACAATTTGACTAAAAATCAAATTTAATTTTCAATTTTTTCATAAACTTTAGCTTATTTCCTTGCCATTCAAAAGATTAAATTTTTGACAAAATTGCAGAAAAGCATATAAGCATTTCACTATATAAAAAAATGTTTTAAGAATAAATCAAATAATTTAAAAATCCATAATTCACGTGATAAATAACAAAAAATAATCTTAAAAAATTAAATTAAAAATAAACGAAACATAAAAATTGATCTTTGTAGTTTTCATGTTCAAAAGCAGTTTTTATTTGTCCTTTAAATGTTGGTATTTGAGTTGAATTTATATTTTAAATAAGAAAACAAAATGCAACTATGAAATAAAAATAAAAACAAACATTTTTGAACTTTTATACATCCCTTTAAATATAAATGTAAATGTAGTTAAGCAAAAAAACCTTAAACAAAAATTAATTATTGTAAAATAAAAATGAATTCACACAAAATTTAAAACAAAAAAATGCAATAGATCTTATAACAAAACATCTCTTCAATTTTAATTTCGTTTGACAGTTGTTATATTTATACAAAAATTAAATACCCCCTAATTGTAGTTAAAATCATAAACAAAAAAACATTAAAACGTTAATCAACTATAAATACACACATTACATGTTTTAGAATTATTGTAAATCTTAAATTTAGTATGACAAAAAATAATCTATAAGTAGGCAACCAAATAATTTAATTATTTAAGAATAAACATTAAATTAACTTGAATTTAAAAAAGAAAAAAAACTATATGCAAAGTTAATGGTTTAACTAAGTTCATGAAAACACAAAAATCACAAAGCACAAACGTATTATAAATAACAAAAATTTCAAATAGGTTTAGTTTATTTAAAAAAAAAGAAATAAATGAAGAATGAAACCAAAAACAAAGTTGATGGGAACTCAAATAACTATTTAAAAATAAATAACAAGCTCTAAGAACTAAAAAAACAAACAACTTAACAGAAGATAAACTTTGACCATTTATATATATTAAAAAAAGAGAACCGTACTATAGTATAATGATATAGTATAAACAATAAAATTATACAAAAAATTCAACAGTTTGCTTTTAAATTACTAATTTTCGACTTAACATTTCAGGTAAAAGCAAAAGTAAGAATCCAGAATATTTCATCGATATCACGATCAAATTATTATCTCGCAACCCTATAGGTTATTTATGTCACATTTCTGTACTTAAGGTAGCGCTATCTTGAGACTCAAAGAAATAGGCTGCTGAAAAACCAGATCCTACGGGCACTGAAACCAAACAAGCCTGATACCATCAAACATCCTATCCACAACCACCGATTATCCTCTCTCACCATAGATCCAAGGTTCCTAGTTTCAGTGGTGGTGTGAGCTAGTAAATCCATGCCCAAGAATTAAAGGTTGAGGGATAAATCAGCCATGAACGAGCTCAGCTGGAGGCCTCTGGTGGGTTACGGTTTTTGTTGTCTATACCTTCCCTCGGTATGCGGCTCTGCCGAGGGTGACCTTCTTTTCCACCTTACTCGTTGGAATCAAATCGAACATTATCATTATATCTTTGTCCAATTTATGTGTAAAACTTCCATCCATCGAGTCCGAGGATGAACTCCTGGCTTCCAGCCAGGATACAATTTTAGCTAGCTCAGGGGAAGCTAGAGACGCTAGCACCTCAGAGCAGGCTACACTAAGAGGTAACAAGGGAGATACTAGTACCCCTGTACTTTAGCATCCCTCTCAAAAAACGCCCATACCTTCGTGTAGCAAGGCTCGCCAGAGCAACGCTACCAAGCCCAACATGCACTCTCCCGCGGACCAGCTCAGGATCTTCTTGGCAAGATTGCCGAGAATGAAAAAAGCCGGAAAGGTACATGAGTGTGATGCTGCCGACAAAATCAAAAACCAAAATGTTGTTGAAGAATGCAACAATCGAAAAGACCACTAAGAGGAACAGGTCTCTGGAGGAGGAGAAGCCACCTCAAAAGAGAACCAAGCTTGGTGGCGTGCCTTGAGCGAGGTCGTCAGGGACAACCTCCAGGTGGCGATTGTAGATGAGCTCTCCACAAACAACAGAGCTCTGATGTCAGCGTGGAACTCAATCGAGGCCAAGCTCTCGGAATTGGTTTTCCAGTACACCATCTCGGCATAAGAAGGTCCCTAGCCGAGCTTTGACTCCGGCGAAATGATCAGGGGTTACAAAGTAATAAGGTGCGCGGACAATTTTTCGAGGGATTTCCTTGGCAAAGGAGTTGCTAAGATAAGCAACGACTGGTAGGGCTTGAAGCTCAAGCTTATTCCAGCCAGGGAAGTTCCCAGAAAACCATTGGCTCGAAACTTATTGCCGCTCATGAGTATTAAGCCAACAGGAGCGGAGCTAATTAGGAGCCTTCAACGAATGAACCCGCAGATTCCGATGAATGACTGGGCGGTCTTCAAAACGGAGGAACCACGCAAGAATAGCGCGGTCTACTTTTTAGGATCTGTGAGGCAAGCCGGAAAGCCCTGGACAATACGACCATTTCTACAAGCCCGATAACCAGAATCAAGGTACGCTTAGAACTTGTATTTTAGCTAAAAAACACTTAGAAGTTTTTCTGTGTCCAAATTTTAGCACTCCTGATTTAGCAGTTATTAGGTTAGAGGTAAAGCAAGCGGAGGGCCTGATTCTAGCCTCTACGTACATAGCGCATGACAGGGAGTCAACGCCTGAGGAGGTACGAATGCTAGCGGCAGAGGCTAAAGCAAGGAAAACAAGTCCGCTCGTAGGAAACAATGCTAATTTTTTTTTTATAATCAACGCGCACTCAAGGGCTTTTTTCATTACCCTTTATATGCACAGAGCACAGTGCGAGTATTAGGGAAAGGATAGAGGATGTAAAAGGAGGCACCGGTGAACATTGGTTGTGAATTCTTGAATATTACAATGACTGGGGAAGACAGTGTGTGGAAGAGAGCTCCACATTCGCGTAGTACGGCTAAAGAATGATTCTCTGTACATGACAGTACGCCCGAAGTTGGGCTCAAGGGTGAACTGATGGGCATTCCTGGAGGCGCGGGTGTTACGGTTGAATATCTTAAGGGGAGGAATGCAACTGGCTATTTCACTAGAGCATATAACCTTGAAGTATCGGTAAAATAGGGTGACATTACGCCGATGCTCTAGAGATGTAAATGACTCAGAGATGGTATTGTCACCAATCATATTGAATGCTCTTCTTTGGATACTGTCCAGAAGACTTAAGTACGTCACTGCAGCACCAGCCCAGACGTGAGAGTTGTACTCAAGCTTTGCACGTATGTAAGTTTCGTAAATAATAGCCAGATCAGAAGGGGAAAAAAATTTCTTGCATTGTCTTAAGAAACCTAAACATTTTGCGGCATTTTTGGCGACATCGCATATGTGCTCGTTCCACAATAGGTGGTCAGTGATGCACATACTGAAAATCTCGAGATGTTCGGTCTCATTCATGCAAGTGCCACTCATGGATAGTGGCAAGGGGGTATATCTCGCTTCGACGATACAAGGCAGCATTGAGTTTTTGAAACATTAAACTGTACACGGTTTCTTATTCCCCATTGTACAATGCTGTTTAAGTCAAAGTTTAATGAGCGTATCATATTAAGCCGTTGCAGTTCTGCATCCAAAGAGGAGGGATGTGAGAAAAGCTAAGGGTACTATCGTCAGCGAAACAATGAATTGGATAAGAAGTTACAGACAAGAGGTCATATATGAAAATGAGAAAGAGGGTCGGAGACAAAACGGAGCCCTGGGGCACACCAGCATTTATATTGTGGGTTTCAGACTTGAAGCCGTCCAATACAACTTGTATTGAACGGTTCGAAAGAAAGTTTCTAATCCAACGAAGGAGGGTTTCATCGATAACGAAAGCATGCATTTTCGATAAAAGAGCAAGATGCCAGACTTTATCAAGTCCAACAATCTTACTTTCTCCCAAAACGATGTAAGGATTTGTTCCATTCTTTGTTGAGATAAACCATCAGATCAAAAGTGGACCTGTTGCTGCGAAAGCCGTACTGCCGGTCAATAAGAAGCTTTCGGTATTCGAGATATGTATTTCTTGAGTTGATATGCTATCAGCGTTTCCATGACCTTAGAAAGAAGGGACGTAAGTGAAATCGGACGATAATTGGAGGGAGAAGAATTTTCGCCTATTTTTGTAATTGCAAACTTACTTTTATATTCATACAAATTTATCTCGCCACAAAAATTCCCGTGAGATAATTTGACAGCTAAAACTAATCAAATTAACGATTTGAACAGTTAGGTACAGAACACAATTTAACGACATCTTTCCAGTGTTTCTTTTCAATCTGTTCCGGTAGTTAAAACTAACGATTGTCAAACTTACAGAAACACAACACATCGTTAATTTTCAATATGTTTCAATTCGCTGCATTTAATGACTGATTTTAACGATTCGATACAGAGCCTGGGTACAGATTTGTAGCGAAACGAACACAATTTT
Organism: Sphaerophoria taeniata; assembly: GCA_943590905.1. Classification (NCBI taxonomy): domain Eukaryota; kingdom Metazoa; phylum Arthropoda; class Insecta; order Diptera; family Syrphidae; genus Sphaerophoria; species Sphaerophoria taeniata. The sequence goes on from OX016540.1 coordinate 7,267,577, forward strand.
TTGTTTTTTTTAATGTAGGTACATTACATTACATTTCACAGTACTTCACACATAAATGTAACAAACTACAGACACATAGCAGCACTGGCGACTGAGACCATCGGCTGGGACAGAACAAGACATTAATACTAAGAATTTGCAATCTGCAGAGTTAAATAAAATCCAATCAAATAGTATGAAATAATGTATTTATTACAATAAAGAAAAATAATTTATAAACGATGTATGTTGAACGGCTTTTAGATTTGAAGTGAAGAAAATTGAAATAAAATTATTGAAGTTTTGAAAACAATAATTTCAATACCGATTGATAAGTTTATAGAGAAGTAGTTTATATTCAAGTGAAATTACATTCATTCACTAAGATCGGTTCCCCAATTTCATCAAGCTCATCACAGAACTGATTACGGCAGTAATGAACCAATTACAAGAATGTTACGTAAGGTGAACGAAAACTCAAATATTTTTGATTTCCACCATAGCAAGATCACACAAAGGAAGCTTTTATACTGTACTTTCTTAAACAACTAAAAAAATTAGTAAATACGTATTTGTAGTAGAGAGAAACTGACTCTTTTTTCTTTTTTATATATATATTTTTATTGTTTTTTGTTTTTTACGAACTTGACAAGTGTCTCCTACACGCTTATTTATTTTTTATTTTTTTTTTCTTCGTCTTTTTATAATTTTCTTTGACTTTAAAATTTTAAAATTTTTGGATTTTAAAATTTTGCATTTTCTCTTTTTTTACTTTTTGTAAAATTTTAATTTTAAATTTAAATTTATTTTGTTTTTCCTTTTTGTACCTGCTTGCATTAAGCAGTCCCTAACTCTTATCTTCCTGATATTCGTATCGCCATGACTTTTTTTATTTTATTTATTACAAATAATTTCTAATTAAGTGCCGATACGATTAGCAACCGTAATTGCAATCGTACTCGGTGAAAATGGACCCCAGCGCGTGCGGTATCTGGGGGGGAAAGAGGCGTGGGAATAATTAATTACTTTATCTAACATCGCCTCTTAATTTCATATGAACATAAATTACTGCATCTATTAACATTTACCTAACATAATATATAAAAATTCATTACTATTGAGGAAAAACACTTAAGCAAAAATTTAACATAAATTTAAATACGTTCGTAACTTTTCGAATTGTATTCGACCAAGTCCTTTGGTCATTATATCGGCGGCTTGTTCACATGGTATTTAACTGCTATATGTTTCAATCGCTTATGATTTCTTGGCTTTTCCGCTGCAATAATACAAGACTGATTGTCTTCATAAATATTTGTTGGTTCATTTGGTTCGATACCCAATTTACGAAGTAGTTGTTTAATCCAATTGTTTGAAATAGCTGCTTTCCATTCATGCCAATCTTCACGTTCTTGGGCTTCTTGAATTGATGTTGGATCGTTATCAACGTAACCCTCAGCAGATAGAGCAAATTTGTCATCAATGTCCAGTGAATTCGCAAAGTAATTTAATCGATCTGGTTGCTTACGCTCTCGTACACTTCTTCGAATCGTCGTCGGTTCGATGTTACCAATGTTATCCATATTAACACTGTGGATTTCATCTCTGAAGTTACTGATTGAGTCTTGGTAATTATCTTCTTCGTCATAGCTGTCGACAACCTCTTCTAACTTGGTCCTGTAGTCTTGTGATGATGTTTGTTCGTTACAACCATTTTCAAGTTCAATAACCGCCTCTGAATTCGAAAACTTATTGACTTTTGTCCGAAACAAAATTGACTTTTCGTCGAATGTAACGTTTCGCCCGATGATTAATTTGTTGTTGTCAATATCCCATAGTCGATATGAATTATTTGATGCGTAACCCATCATAACACACTTCTTCGCTTTGGGTTCTAATTTCTTTCGCCTCTCCGATGGAATATGATTATAACAAATTGAACCAAAGATACGTAAATTTGAAACGTCCGGTCGTTTTCCATACCACAGTTCGGCTGGTGTCTTGTTGAATTGCTTACCGTATGCACTAGTTGGACATCGATTTTTGATGTAATTCGCCGCAAGAATAGCCTCATTCCAAAACCTTCGATCCAACCCACTTGCTGTTAACATTGCGAGTGCTTTCTCTTGGAGACTTCGATTCAGGCGTTCAGCAATACCATTCATTTCAGGATTGTAAGCAACTGTGTGTGCAATCTGAATTCCTTTCGACTTGCAGTAGTCTTTGAAATCTTTGGCAACTTACTCACCACCATTGTCCGCACGAACCTTTGAAACCTTGATATTGTGCATTCTTTCGGCCATTTCGACATATTCTTTAAATTTACAGAACACCTCACTCTTATGCTTCATGAAATAAACCATCGATGCTCTTGTGTAATCATCAGTAAAGGTCACAAAATACAATGATCCTTCGTATGCTGGTTTTGAAATGGGTCCACATACGTCGGTGTGTATTAATTCCAATACTCTCGTTGATCGTTGGATACCTCGTTTGTCGAATGGTATTCGTGTTTGCTTGCTCAAAACACAAGATTCACAGAATTTATCATCTGTATTTATTTTGATTTTGTCGATTCCGTCAACCATAGACAAATTTATTAATTTCTTCATATCGAATACATTTAAATGACTCAGTCGAAAATGCCATAAATCTTGAGAGATACTCTTCATATTATCCTCACCTGCTAGACCAGCAAATACATCGTGTTCTAACATGAAAAGTAACCTCATATAATTGTCCACTAGCATGCGCCACAAATTGTGTTACACCATTTTTCGAAGCGTACGCATAATCACCATCAAATACAATTTTGTAGCCTCTTTTTGTAAGTTTGCGGATGGACAAAAGGTTGCACTTTAAATCACGAACATACAACACATTCGGAATTTTCTTAACCGAAGAATCACCGTTGTACAAAGTCTTAATAAAAATATCACCTTGTTGTTTTGCTGTGATTTTTTCATTCTTCTTTGCAACTGAAATTTTCATTTCTTCAATGTCAACCAGATTTCCAAAATATTTCTTGTCATTCACTAAGTCATCCGTAGCTCCAGAATCTAGTGTAAATTTTATTTCTGTTACCTCTTTTCTATTTGCGGATAATACCTGTTTCTTGTCATTTCGGTGTGATTCTTGTTCTTCCTTCATATAACACAACATTTCGTTATCATCTCTTATCGCACTCAAAATTGATGGATCGTTAGAATTCTGGTCTCCTGACCCAGCCACAGCCTTTGACGAAAACGCTTTTGAAGTTTTGCCTTTGGCCCTGCATTTGGATTTGATGTGGCCCTTTTTTCCGCAGTTGAAACAGACTATGTTCAGATTTTTGGCTTGCATAGCATATACGTCATTAGTCTTAGCTTGTTTATTACCATTGTTCTGTTTTGCAAACATATCTAACAACCGACTTTTTGCATAGTCCAACGTCAGCTTTGATTCTTCCATTCCATTCAGAGATTCGATAAGAGCATCATATTTCTCATTAAGCGTGAGAAATAAACTGACTATGAGGTCCTGTTCTTCTGGTTTGGCTCCAGCTAAACGCAAATCACGAACAATGTTATCAAATCTTGAAAAATGTGTTTGCATGTCATTGCCATCGAATTTCATGGACATGAGTTGTTTGCGTAATACCAATTGGCTAGTGATGCTTCGCCGTTGAAACATCTTCAAAAGACCATCATACATTTCCTTTGCAGTTTTCTTATCCATAATGTATGTAAGTTGTTCATCATTAATCGTTTGTGCAATCAAGCTTCTGCATTTTGCATCTTTGACCAGCAAAATGTCCTTTTCAGTTTGGCCTGTTCCTTCATCGACTTCCAAATCCCCATCCACGAATTGCTTCAATTGCTTCTCTTCCAAAAGCAAATCTAGTCGAAATTTCCATTGACTAAAATTTGTTCCATTGAACTTCGGGAATGTAATCTTTTCAACGTCTGCCATTTGTATTTTTCTCAACTGAAAAAATATTATTTACTAATAACCCAATTTGATGAATTTTTATTCAGAATCGTTCTGGGCCCATAACCTGAGAATTTGCAATCTGCAGAGTTAAATAAAATCCAATCAAATAGTATGAAATAATGTATTTATTATAATAAAGAAAAATAATTTATAAACGATGTATGTTGAACGGCTTTTAGATTTGAAGTGAAGAAAATTGAAATAAAATTATTGAAGTTTTGAAAACAATAATTTCAATACCGATTGATAAGTTTATAGAGAAGTAGTTTATATTCAAGTGAAATTACTTTATCTAACAAATACAACATAGAGAGACAGAGAGACACATAGAAAGAAAACACACGTAACAGAACCCTACGTGGCTCAGAGGAGGAGACTTAGATTTGTATTGTCTCATGTTATTGCACAGGTGGCCTCAGATAAGCTGGCGATTTTTGTAGAAAAAGAATGCTGCCGAAGCTGGGGCTTGAACCCGCAGGCCTTGCAGCACTATCAACTACTCTTTTTTTTTAGAAATTCATTTTTTTTATTCATTCAAACTCAAATCTACTTACATGCTAGACAAAAATGTGAAACTAGCCTAATTAATTCTATTTATATATATAACTTACTGGCCCTAATCGGGCGCTCTAAGCAATTCATGGATCTTAATAATTAATGCCTTTCGGCCTACGAACTAAGTTTGTTTTATTTATTTCAATTTATTTTTTTTTATTAGAAAATTTTAAAAACTAATACCATTGTCTTTTTTTTGTGGTAAACTTACATACTAGGGTCCTTAAAATAAAACTTAAATTTACCTAATCTACCTACAAACTACTTAAAACTAGAACAACCACAGCGGCAAGAAAACTGTGTCCATTTATTTTCCTCTGTTGTAGACTGTAATTGTCTTTTATTAATTTTTTTTTTGTTCTTTAGTTGTTTATTTGTTTTTCTTTTTTTTTTAATATTTTTAATACTTATATCTTTTTTTGGTTTTTCTTTTTTTTTTACATTTCTTAGTGCCACCATACCTACTCTACTTACACCTAAACAAATATGTAGGACGGCCAAGGCAAAAATACCGCGCAACAGATTACCCATTATCAGATGCAGTTTGAAGCCACCAAAACTGGTTCTTCTGCTTCACCCTATCAATGCGGTCCTGTTCGGACACAGACCTACTGAACCGAAGCAGCTTTGCTCCATCACGAGCGAGGATGCCTCGCTCATACAGGAGAGGCCTCATTTACGGTTTTCGCCTGACGTGGTCGATAAGCCGTACTGCCAATCTATCCTGTATCATGCCGAACTGGTCTAACTCTGGTGGGATGAACCCGCTCAAGCGTGCATTGTCAAAGTAGTTGTCGTTCGGATAGAACGGCCCGAAAATCAAATTGTTGGTCGAAGTCATGGCTCTCGCAAGATGGCCCCGAACAAGTTTTATCACGAAATTGTCAATTCTATTGATTCGAGCCCCGTTGTATAGAACCTCGTTTGAATAATAATGCAGATAAGAGGATTCCGGTGTCCGATACAAACCGAAACAGCGCCGAAGACACTGCCTCTCGAACACCCGAAACTTCTCCATTTGGGAATGGGCGATGTTGAACCACACTGGACAACCATAAACAATCATTGGCCGTATGAGGGCCATGTAGCAAATTACCTTTACTCTGGGGTCAAGCCGACTGCTGTAGAACAGCCGTTTCGTCAGAGCGAAGGCTCCTCTGGCCTTAGTCAGCGCAGCATCTATATGTCTGTCGAAATACAAATACTGGTCCAACGAGATACCGAGGTACTTCACTACACTTTTGCTCATCAATGCCTGTCCGTGAGGATCAACAATGACCATCTTGCGCCAATTCTTACACGTATCTCGCGAGGTTCTAGCCAACGGAGTCCGGAACAAAATTGTCTCCGACTTTTGAACATTTATTTTCAGTTTCCAATCGTCGCAGTATCGCTGAATCTTCTCGAAGTCACGCTGCAAGAGAATTCTAATAACTTCAACCTTTCGAGCCGTTCTGTACATACGCAACCAGGTCGTCGGCATACCTATCAGATCGCTGGGGTAAATGCTGAAGACGATCTGCGAATTCACCGCTCCCTGTTGAAGACCATTTTTAATTTCAAAGGTGGTGGTAGAAGTTACATTGCCACTTTTGACAACAAACTTTCTACCGTTGAGCATATCATAAAGCATATACAATAATGGTTTGCTGATGCCTAGTCTGGTGAGTTTTAGGTACAAACCTTCTAACCATACAGTGTCGAAGGCCTTCTCCAAATCCACCAGAACAGCACCCGTGCATTGTTTCTTGGATATCAGAAATGAGCTTAGACGCGGCATGAATGGTGTCATGTCCCACCTTGAACCCGAACTGATTATCCGGAATTATTGTGTTGTCCGCAGCCCACTCAGCCAAAGCCCTATTGATTACCTTTTCGAATACCTTGTTGATGCTTGGAAGAAGACTTATCGACTGAAGATTCGACGGATTGTAGTTGTCCTTTCCTTTTTTCGGGAGAGGATGAAATCAACTACTCTATCCTCTGAACCATGGCCACCTGCAGTTTCTTTTTTTTTTTAATTTACAGCCCGATTCTCCCCATCATCACTGATACCTCACAAGTCACAAGAAGAGGTAAAATTGATTTTGTGACTTTTTCGGATTCTCCCCCAAAGTCACAACTTGTGAGAGTCACAAAAACAATCGATATTGTGATTTCCTTCAGAGCAGGTCATAACTAGAAAATTGTTTGAGATTTCACATTTTGATTATGAATATAGTGAAAAAAAGGAAGGAAGAGAAAAGACATACGCTCTTTTTCTGTTTTCTTTATTCTTTTTCTTTGTTCTTTGAAATTACACAACAATAATAAAAGCAACCCAAATATACAACCTCTATTTGCGTTGCCAATATTGACGAAATTGCATCATATGTTGCGTTGAAACACATATTGCAGTTACAAAGAATCCAGTGTGGCAACGCATTTCCATATTCACATTGGCTGTGGTGAGTTTCCTTGTGACTTTAGTTGTGAGGATTTGGGGAGAATCCGACAAATGTTATCGAATCACAACAATCCTCACAAGAAATAGTCACAAGGGCTTATGACTTGTGATTCCTCACAAGGGGGAGAATCAGGCTGTTATCCTCGTCGCCATTGTGATATATATACAGTCCGTAACATTTGAATAGCCTCACTCGTGCCTGTTTTTAAGATCAGCAGTTTTTTGTTGCTTTTTGATGTGGACATATGAAATAATATGTTGTGTTGAAAGGTAGGGATTAGTTCTTCAGATTGAGAGATATTTCAAATAATTTTGAATAGCTAACAGAAAATGTCTGAGACTATTTCGTTTGGACGCACTAAAATGTTAACTTTTTTTGTAACATTAGAATAGAATCACTTTGTGTATCTTAGTTAAAATAAAAAGAGTATTATTTTTTTGCTAGTAAAAATATTTTTCTTTATTTATTAAATTATTTTAATATTTTGTACAACCTCCCTTATTTTGAATAACATCAAAAATGCGGTCTTTTAAGGAATCATACAATGATTTTTGAAGGTCAAGGGAAATACTGGCCCAGGCCACTTTTATGCCTTCAAAAAGCTCTTCTTTGTTCTTGTCCTGCTTCCCGCCTTCATACACCTTTCGTGTCAACCAACCCCACACATTTTCAATGATGTTCAAATCTGGTGAGTAGGGTGGCCAGGAAAGTTGTTCTATATTTTGGCCCTGTAACCAAGCTTTAATTATTCCAGCGGTGTGAATTGGCGCGTTGTCGTGCTGGAAAATAATCGGTACCGGTCCAAAAATATCCTGAAATTTTGGTAAAGCCATTTCCAGTACAGTTTTATAATAAGGTGCAGTCATTCTGCAGTTTACAAAAACCAAATCAATGGTTCCATAATATGATATGGCTCCCCACACCATAACGCCTCCCTTTTGGCTGTGGTGACGGTCCAAAAACAGCTTTTGCTTCCTCAAATCATGAAAATAATAATTGTATCCGTCGGGCCCATCAAGGTTAAATTTCTTTTTATCAGAAAATATCACTTTTCTCCAATCGTTTGAGTGACTACTTCCATCAGTATTCCAAGCCATGTGCGATCTTGCAAAATTTAGCCGTTGTTGTTTTCGCACTTTGTTAAGTGGTGTTTTTTTTTTCATTTTTTGGCGCTTAAGGTGTCCGGCACTCTTAATTACTCTACTAATCGTCATTCGGCTCACTTCTGCCCCAGCTTTGTACCTGATCTTAATAAGAGAATCGGTTGAATTCGATGCTAACCTTACAATCTTCCGTTTATCACGACTTGAAAGTACAGGTGGGGTACGGCCTTTGTAATTTTTTCCATAAGACAATGGATCTCTAAAATAGCTGTTCACTACTTTTGGACTTCGATTAATTTTCTTGGCTATAGCGCGATTAGAAAGGTTTTGTTCACGATAGACCCGTATTTTAGCAATTTCCGTTGCACTTAAAGATTTTTTTGTACCCATTTTAAAAGAAAACAATGTTATTTCCACAAAAAATAAACCGATTTTCTTTCCCGATAGCTTTCCGATGATCGCGCCACTTGTTTTCGCTTTAAATAACTAAGAATGTAAGATGAGGCTATTCTATTGTTACAAAAAATAAATTCATTTTTAAACGGACGCATACAAAACAAGCTTAAAAGGTCCCGTTAGCTTAAAAAATGACGAACGCTCTCTTGATCTCAGAAACTCTCGCTCTCACCATGAAAGCTAATGCATAACTTTTGGATTAAAATCAAAGAGCTCTCAAAACAGGTTCTCAACAAGAAAAAACAATACATGAGGCTATCCAAATGTTACGGACTGTATATACGCAGACTGTATAGAGAGTAATGAGTACACGTTAATGGTTAGGTGGGAACGGACTTTATTGTTCTCCATAATATAGTACTTAACTAATACTTAATCTAATACTTAAACTACTAAATAATACGTTATGTGTATACACCACACGAACCTCGCTGGGTTTGCTAGTATAACTTCATAATTAAGATACAATTATTTCAAATGCTAATTGAATGGTTTGTTTTCTTATCTTATAAATAAAATAAGAAAATAACACAGTTAACTGCTTGACAAATCAGCAAATCTAATAAGAAAATTCAGCAAGAAAAGTGCACCCAGTTTGGAAGGTACGTGGTACACATAAATACACATCACAGACAAATTATCAAGTTAGTTTTGTTGTTTGTAACCAAAGGAAATTAAGTGTATCACAGTATCAGTTATTGCTCTGGTCTGCCTTTCCATTAAGGTAAAATGTAACAAACAAAAAATTAAGAACAAATTCGTTTACTGAAGAAAACATTTTTCATTTAGGCCTTTGCAACCGTTAATTTTGCCCTTTCTCTATCGAACGTTCAAGAATGTCTTTCATCAAATAAACTTACGATTGAAGAAATAAGATCAATGAGAGCGTACAAGATTTTCCACAGAGTTATAAATGAGCGCCAGATGTGCTTTATAAAATGCGTATTCAATAAAATCGGGGTTTTGAAAGGTGATCAGCTGCACAAGGACAATTTTTATGAGTACTTCGGACCGCATTTAGGTTGCTAGAACACTTAGATATATTACGATAGGTGCGACAGTGAATGGGGCAGCGGGTGCTCCAAAGTGTACGTAATCTTCGAGTGCCTGGTGGATATTAGTCGCTATTGGAAATATTGGTGATGTCCTGATTCCGGTTACCCATGTGCAGAGAAAAGAGGAAAACATACTTGTAGTCATCAGAAGTCATTACAACGTGGCAACGTTTTCCCCACCTATCAAAGCAAATATGAAAATGAATAATTATTGCAGTACCACATCATGCAATTGTCATACATACTTATACATATACATTCTTATACCTAGGTTTAAGCCTAATTTTGTAATATGAATCTATACTAATTTATAAAGTCGAAGAGTTTGTTTATTTGTTTGATCGCGCTTTTGTGTTGGATAGGCCATTAATCGAGGAAGGCTTTAAGCTGCGATCGATAGAAGCGCAGAATAAGTGGAAATTGTTGAAAAATCGGCAAACAATTATTCATTTTTTTTTTTTTTGAACGCGTTGATCTCAGGAACCACTAAATCAAATTGAACAATTCTTTTCGTGTTGAATAGTCGTAGAAAGCTGTTAGTTGTTGTGAGTTGAGTTTATTGAGGAAAGAGAACACGTTTGCACTTCTTGACGATTGCGGACGAAATCAGCTTTATTTCGTTATTTTAAAAGCATCAGACCTTCAACGTAACAATAATGAAAAATACAGTGTTTGTACAGCATTGCCAGAAGGGCAATATGAATAGTTTAAAACAATTCAAAAGATGGCTTCGTGACAGTTGTAATAAAATTACGCTGCGACCAATGAGAGCAAAGCATCAGTGATGAAAAATATTGCTAAAACGGGGAAAATTACACATTTTCGAAGGCTTCCGTTGCGTGCGCTGCGTAAACGGTAGGTTGGCCAGGCAAATGACATAAAGAAACAAGAAACAAAATTCGACAAAAAGAGAAACAAAAAACGATGAGAAGTAAATAAAAAGTGTTCGAGTAGTAGAGTCAATGAAGCTCAAAAAAGGGCGTTTTCAGAAAGTCCTCAGAAACAGCTCGGATTTTGAAAAAAAAAATTTCTAAATTTTTTGTTTTTTATATTCTTTAAAGTCTGAAACAAATCATTTGGGGGAAATTATTGCTTATATTGTTTAAACAATTTTTATATTGTTTATAAAGAGAGATCCAAAATTAATTGACTCTACTAGAGTTAGAGATATTCGAATGAGGGAAAGTTTGACTTAGGGAATGCTTTTAGTATGGCAAACTGGAGCCTGAAGGGAAATATAAAAAAATGATCAAAATGCTCGAGTTAGAAAGTATTTCGACCAGTGATACAATTTTAAAACAACCTCGCAACAAAATTCCCAAGCGCGGTGGACGTGTGAAAAACAGACGAAGTCGCGGGCAACTGCTAGTTGACTAATAAACGAACTGTGTCGTGCTAACCGGTTGTCTTTCAAGATGAAAAGGACGTGCCGGTGTACATTGATCTTAAATTCCTGAACATTGCAATGATTTGGAAAGACAGAGAGTGGAAGAGAATTCCACATTCGTGTAGTACGGCTAAAGTACGATTCTCTATACTTGAGGGTAGATACGTTCGATGTTGGGCTCGAGGGCAAACTGATGGACATTCCTAGAAGCGCGAATTGTTTAAGGGGAGGAATGCAACTGGCTATTTCACAAGAGTACAAACCGTAAAAGTAACGATAGAACAGGGAGAGACACGAAACGGTACGACGGTTGTCTAACAGGGTGAATGAGTTGGTTATGTTTCTATTGCAAATCATTCTAAGGGCTCTTTTTTGTATACCGTCCATGAGGCTTAAGTATGTATTTGGAGCACCAGCCCAGAGATGAGAATTGTACTCAAGCTTTGCACGGATATAAGTCTTGTAGAAAATAGCCAGATCAGATGGGGAGAAAAATTTCTTGCACCGCCTTAAGGGCTAACTATAATGAACGGAATGGAGCGGACGGAGCCGTCCGTAACTGAGCGAATACAAGGAATTCGTATATTGTCCCCTAATAGCGGATTGCTCCGTTTCGTCAATTTTCGTTCAGTTTTGCTTACGGACGTAAACTGCGCTCCCCTTTGCTTTTTACGGACGAAAATTTGACAGCTGACTGGTTTTATTGACTTTTCTGACGAGGAATTCGATTTGTTGTTGATTTCAGGTAATTAATTTCTTGAAATTGCGTGTTTGTTGCGTGGCAACCGAAATTCAAAAATTATTGGAAATAAAAACACATATTTTATTTTGAAAGATACATTACATTACATTACATTACATTTCACAGTACTTCGCACATAAATGTAACGAACTACAGACACATAGCAGCACTGGTGACTGAGACCATCGGCTGGGACAGAACAAGACATACAACAGAGAGAGACAGATAGACACATAGAAAGAAAGCACACATAACAGAAACCTACGTGGCTCAGAGGAGGAGACTTAGATTTGTATTGTCTCATGTTATCGACAGGTGGCCTCAGATAAGCTGGCTTAGGTGCTGCTGAAGCTGGGGTTTGAACCCGTAGCGTTCGGCTTAGCAATCCACTACTCTATCCTCTGAACCATGGCCACCTGCTTTGAAAGATACTTCCGTACACATCCGTCCATTATGGGTAAAGTGTTCATATGGCAGTTCGGAAAGGAGCGTTTCGTTCGGTTCTGACACTAGCTTCCGCTTGCTTCCGCTCACTGTAGTTAGCCCTTTAAGAAACCTCTATATCTTGAGACATTTTTGGCGACATTGCAAATGTGCTCGCTCCACAAGAGGTGGTAGTGATGCACATACCGAGAATCTCGAAATATTCGGTCTCATTGATGCAAGTGCCACTCATGGACAGTGGCAAGGTTGGTATATCTCGATTCAACGATACAAGACAGCATTGAGTTTTCGAGTTTTCATTGACCCTGATCCTATCCATCGTATTACCTGGATCGCAGGATCTGCCTTATACTGCGTGAAGACATTTTCAAGTTCTTGAGTTGCACCTGGAGTGTAGAGTATTCTCAGATTCCAGATACACACTCTCAATTCGTAGTCCGTTGTCGTTCCGGGTCTGGTTGCCATTAGAGGGTAGTCATTATCCGAGGTTCTGTCTATCTCTCTCATAACTTCACTGACAGATCACTTTTGTAAAATTTTGTTTTCCTTCTGGTCACACCGTAAGGTCTGCAAAAATGCAAATCCATAAATTCAAGCATCTGGCAATGCTGTAGTTAGCTATATTCATTTGACGTTTCACTCATTGGCTAACGGCTAATCGCCGACGATCAGTGTCAAATTTTTGTTATGTGCAGGTCGGTCTCAGTGCGGTGTAGTGTAATTATAATTAGAATTTCTTAGTTTTGAAGCGAGGAAAAATGAAATTATGCTCCGTAAATTGTGATCTTGAATAATAAAAGTCTCGGGTTTTAAATTGAAAGTAAAAAATGATCGGTTCTACGTTAAAAGCTTCAAAACATTCTTTCCTTATAGTTTTGTCGAGTGAGAAAGAGACCATTCAATATCCCAAGTTTTCCGTTAGATTTGTTGTGAACAAGAAAATCTTTGCCGGTTGACATTTAATTTAGCGATTTTTGTTTACCTTTTATTTTGAGTCAATAATTCAATTTTGTGTTAAAAAAAAGCGTTTTGCTAAATAAAAGACAATAAATAAGTGAGTTTCCATTTTCATTGAAGTTTCTAGCGTAAGTGTGTGTGCCATGAAAGCGAGTTAAAAGTGTCTACTGGTGTTCTAGGATTATATCTGGAGCTGAATCGTCAGTTGTTGCTTCTGAGGAAGTACAACTTTGTTTTCATCAGGTAAGCTGTGTTCATATTTTCATAATTGTTTGAGGAAAATCTTAAATTTATTTTGAAAAACAATGGTCTTTCGACATTCAGAGAAAATTGTTAGTCAAAGAGGTTGAAATGAAAGATTATTCAATACAAAAACCATTATAACAGTGCGAGCTTAGCATAGACACAAATCACTTGAGCTGTCAATTTGAGAAGATTCCCAAACTGTTTTCCAACTGTAGCACTCAAACATTTTCGTTTTTCTTTGAAACTTTTTTTTTTAGAAAAAAATTTACGATTTCGGCTTCGATTTCCATAAATGTATCAATCAGATTGAATGGTGTTGAGTAACAAATTATCTAATTTATCAGTAACCTCGGAGCAGGACTGGCAATAGCAGACAATTCTGGAGAGATTTCATGTTGAATTCTCTACACTCGTGATAGTTATCCCACTTCTGAACCGAATTGACGTTTGAGACGCTCATTTGAAGGAGAATGCAATGAAACGGAATGAAAGTTTGTACCTTACTCCTTTTTTGCTTCCATATTCCATCTTTAAGCGCAAACCTCGCTTAAAATTTTGCGAAATTCTCTACAAAATTTCATTTTCATAAGAAAAAGCAAAAAATTAAATGCATAATTTAAATGTCGCTCCTCCAGCTTGTGGCGCTCGCTTCAAGTTAGCCAAGACACAAAAAATATAAATGTTGCTTCCCTGAGACATTTCAGCGAGATAAACTTTCTGATTAAATTCCAAACGATGACAATCGACAACACATTGGACGCTTCCACTTCTCCGCCCAACCTCACTGAGTCTTTTTTCTAATCTCCTTAAAAGACCCAGCCTATGCCTGAGGCTGAATCCAAGTCTGAGGCGTGTAACTTAACCACAGATGTGACTACCGATCGATGGTGGCTTCAAAACAAAGTGGAAAAATGCATTATTAGCTCTTTTGTGGCTTGAACAGGGCGAGAGAGAGAAAAGGCCACTCTAAATTGGTAGTAAAAAAAAATTCAACTGAAGCTCGTAAATGTCTTCTGTGCACCACATCATCAACGATGCTAGATGGGACACATTCAGGGGCCACTTAAAAACACTGACATGCTCTTGATGCACATATTAAGTACCTAAGCGTTCCCTGTCCAGTGTGCAGCGAGATGGCCCGCCTGCCAGTTGTGACCACAACAACGACCAAATGAATTATTAATCATATTCGCTCATCATTCCCATAATGTTTTATTGATAGATGACGAGGACGACGACGACGACGATGACGATGACAACGACAACGAACACTGGGACAAGGTGAACTCGGGCGGGGCAGGTCTCGATATGATTAGATGGAGTTCTCGGTGTCCATATGACTTGTCGAGGACAATTAAATTTCTTTTATTCCAATTTTTTGTCCGTTGCTTAGAGAAATGATAGACAAGATGCAACAGTCGTCATCGACATCTCGACGACGACGACTGCTAGACAAATCCCCGAGTCCGTCTCCGTCTCACCAAATCGCATTTCCCCCGCGATCTGCTGCGAGACAGGTTAAGGCGCAGGCAGGCCTAATTAAATTTCAAGTCATGTCCGAGCCTGGGATTTATGCGGACGTTTTTTTCTCTCTTACCTGCGCTGGCTGCTTTTCGTCTCTCACATGGATTGAGGCGAGGCTTGGTCGCCATTTAGCTGGCCATTGGCAATTCATCATAACTTTTAATGCGAAAGTAATTAATAATAATTCCTTGGGCCAGGATTTGAGAATCAGCGCAGGCTGGAGGTTAGCTAGATCCGACGAATGCGCTTCCTGCTATCAGAGTCGAGTGACGGATCTGTGCTGTGGTGCGGCTGGCAATTAATGGATCAATCGATTCGTTGTTCGTAGTTCTGTGTGTCGTCCTCGTTGTTCTGTTTTGCAGTCAATGACGAGTGAATGGACTGGAGTCTTCCTTTTTGTTGATCTCGTTTTTCTTTTTGAGATGAAAGGCGTTTTATTGACTCGCAATTAATCGAAGGTTTCGTTTTTAATTAATTAATTTATGAACACCGACAGCGAAACACTATGAGTTCTGCATTCAAAGTGGTTGAGAGCCAAAAAAGGTTCCCGCAGTTCTTTTGCTTTTTGTTCGGCTTTTGGTTCGCATTGGGTATTTTCGATGATGGATGGATGAACGGATTTTGTGACAGGATGAACTTGAAATCGTTTAGGGAATTCAGTTGGAATAAGTTATACATTTTTTTCTTTTGCCGAGAACTTGAGTTGTGTAGCGAACGTTCGAATCTTCAGTCCATAAGCCAAGCCGTAGTACCCTTCAAGGAACTAGACATAGAGACCCGGGAGTGCTCCCTACATTTGAGGGTATTTGCTTATCCCGATCAAAATCCATAAAGATTCTCAGTGAAAGACAATGCAGGGAAGGTATACGGTCCCTCGCGTGCGTCTTCTGTTGCCTGATCTCTGTAACGCTCAGTTTTCTTCGTCATCTTGAAACTGGGACCTTTAGGATGACAATTTTCTTAGGTAGATTGTTTTTAGCATCCGCCAATGAAATCGCCGTTGGTAAGTAGCTCATTTGGCTAAATAAAAAAGTGTCGGAGACAATACGGAGCCTTGCGGCACATCAGCGTTTTGGTGGCGCTACTGTCCAGGTAGGATCAGGGCCTCATCCGTCTGCAGCCAGCACGGTCCCTACCTAGCTGTGTCCAGTTTCTTACGCCAAGTTGGTTCAAGTCCTCTACCACCTGTGTAATCCACCTGAGTCGCGGTCTTCTTCTTCTGCGACGTCTTTCCGGGCTGGATTCGAAGACTCAACAAGCTAGAGCAGTATTTTCCATTCGCTCAACATGACCCAACCATCTAAGTCGTTGAACCTTAACTTTTTTGGCTAGGTCACTAAACAGCTCGTATAGTTCTTGATTGAATCTTTGCCTCCATTCTTCATTTACGAAGACTGGACCGAATGGACTCTAAGCAGCTCAAAGCGTTTTCATCCGATGTTGTCATGGTCCATGTCACTGCACCATACATTAGGACCGAAATGATGAGGGTTTTGTACACTTTAATTGCTCGAGAGACGACTTTACTACTCGATTGCTTTTTAAGTCCAAAGAAGCAGCGATTGGCAAGAGTGATCCTTCGTTTGATTTCAGCGCTGGTGTTGCTGTCTGAAATCTGAAACCTCGAAAATCTATCTATGTTGACGTTTGCTCCGAGACGTCGATGTTGGCAGTCCTTTCTTGTTGACAGCATTAACTTGGTCTTGCCCTCGTTGACCGCTAGACCCATCTTCCTGGCCTCCGTCTCAAGACTCACAAATGCTCCAATGACATCACGCTGTGTTCTTAAAATTATGTCAATGTCGTCTGCGTATTCTAGCAGCTGGACGGACTTTTTGAAGATTGTGTCTCTGGTGTTGACGTTGGAGTATTGCACAATATTTTCAAGAATGATGGTGAAGAAATCGCATGACAACGCATCGCCTTGTCTAAAACCTTTTTCGATAACAAATGCGTCCATTAAGTTTTTCCGACAATCAATGATGGAACAGCGTGAGTTTTTCATTGTCATCTTACACAGACGGACGAGTTTTTCTGGGATGCCAAAACAAGACATTGCTCTATATAACTAGTCTCTATAGACGATGTCATACGCGGCCTTGAAATGCCTGAAAAGGTGGTAGGTATCGATTTGAAGTTCCTGGGTCTTCTTTAATATCTGCCGTAGAGGACTTATCAGGTTTTTGGACGAAAGGCTTCAAGCGTTCACACAACACAACAGACAAGATATTGTAGGCGATTCAGGGAATCTCTTTTCTTGAGGATCGGGCATCCGATCCTGACGTTCCATTCGTCGGGCATGCTTTCTTCCGACCAAATTTTGCAGATGAGCTGGTGCATGTACCTAACCAAATCATCTCTAGCTGCTTTGTAAAGTTCAGCGGCTAGTCCGTCTTCTCCAGCGGCTTCGTTCGACTTAAGTTTTATGTCAATGTCGGGTGGATGGAATTGGTGGTCCGCTTCAATCAAATTGAATGGTTCTGTATAGCTGCCGGAATTTTACTTTTCAACGCCATTATACAGCTTGGAAAAGTGGTCCTTCCATATCCTCAGCACTGACTGTGGTCCCACTACGATGTTCCCATGCTGGTCTCTACAGGCTTCGGTTCGGGGTATAAGACTCCTGGTGGTTTGTTTTACCTTTTCGTAGATTTTTCGACCTCGTTCCTGTTGTGGCATCCCAAAGACTGTAAAGGGTGTAAGACCCCTGGTGGTTTGTTTTACCTTTTGGTAGATTTTTCGACCTAGTTCCTGTTGTGGCATCCCAAAGACTGTAAAGGGTGTAAGACCCCTGGTGGTTTGTTTTACCTTTTCGTAGATTTTTCGACCTCGTTCCTGTTGTGGCATCCCAAAGACTGTAACGAAGCGTTACAAATTTTAGTTTCCACTCACCAGAACCGAGAATAAAAATAATAAATCAAACCATACAACCGACCGTTGAGAAAATTAAATTTGAATTTTCAAATTCAAATTTCAAATTATCACCCGACCCGCCCAGAAGCTCACGTCAACGCTCATACGTTGATTCGATATGTACGTACTATATGTACATACACACCATGCATAAAAAAATAGAGTGGCGCGACAGCTCTTGAAGAGCCAAGGCCTAAGTGGCTTACTCTCATCAACAATTCTCTGAGTGCGTGTGGAGAATTGAGGGGACCTACAATTTAACGCCGATTTCGAACGGCAAAGTTGAGAAGCACTTTTTCATGACAGATTGATACTCTTGGAAGATTTATCAGGTCTTCGCAAGAGGCAGTACCCCTGAAAGATGAAATAAAAACTTGGAATGAGTAGGACTCGAACCAACGACGTTCTGCTTAGCAGCCAACGCACTTACCAACTAAGCTACACACCGTGCATACATTTCATTATCCCGTAACAACCGACCAATCCTTAAAAAATGCATGCATTTAGTTTATTTGCTTCCTTTTAATTCACGTTAGGTTTTTACACAAAAATCCATAAGGCGAAGTGAAATTGCAAAGCAAAATTAGGTTTTTCTCTTCTTATATTTGTACCAATCCCGTGTACAGAGAAGTGAAAGACGCCGGAAAGCAAGCAACCTAAACCTCGTGTATGACCGTTTCGCCTTCTTAACCGGAAATTTTTGCCCTAAAATTTATATTTCTTTTGCCAGTCGAAAATCCACTTCTTCCAAGTGAATCTCCGACTAGGGAAGGCTTCTCCTGACCTGTTTTTAATTTTTTTTTTTATTTTTGCCGGACCGATTCCATCTGTTTATTCTGTGGTTGCCCTTCTTCTAAGCGCACCACAGACAGGAGCCATCAACTCGGGGACAGCTCGACCGTTTATTCTCTAGTTTGGTGCTAGGGACAGTAGCAACATTTTGAGATCTGCTGTTTATTCTTCGATCCACTTTCGCTAAGTGTATCAGCGACAGAAAATCCGCTCTTTTGCCTGTTTATTCTGTGGCTGCCCGTCTTCTAAGCTTTCGGTCCTCGAGATATTTCTGACGCTGATTTTCCAGGGTCAGAGCTAAGATACAAGTCAGCGAGTGTTTTCTGCGTAACAATCAGCGATGTTTTGCGTACCGGGGAACCAAATAGGCTTTACGAGTCATTCTGGCGTTGTCAATTGGCCAGAATGACCCCTTTGAACCTGTTTTTGTCGAAACAAATTTGCTCATTAGAAAAATTATTGAGCCTAAGCCTAGAGCCTGGAATGCGACACCATACACCAATGTTTCAAACCGGCTTCCTGCTTCCTTAAATATTAGTTCAATGAGGTCAATTGAATTCGTAATGTTTTCCAAGAAACAAAAAATCACTTAACAAGCTTCAATAATTAAACATCTCCAAGTTCAGCAGGCAACCGGACGCCTGATGACAAAAACTGGCCAATACCAAATCGAAATGCAAATATGCGTGTCTCTGTCATGTCTCCCTGCAACAAAACACAAAATAAGACCCAGCTTGAATTTAATTAATTCATATCATGGCCATTCCAATTGGGGCCACAATTACAAGAAATACAAAAAAGACGAGAACATTAGCCAAGGTATTAGCACAATCCGAGCCACGCATAATCCCGGCCTGATCCGTTCCATGGAGAATGCAATTGCAATTAAACTCTCAGGATTAAGAGTTGAGTGTCCACTGCGGTGTGTCCATCGAGTAATGATAGATTGTCGAGGCAAGCGGATCTAATGGTTTGATGCTTCCAAGTCCGGGCATTTGCAAATGTTAGTTATTTGCGATGGATCCTCTCTCTTTTTGCGTTTTTTTTTCTTCTTCTTGGCTGTCGTCTTTCTTTCGGTTTCGAGTTTGACACACCAGCTTGCGCGATAAGACGCCCAGGAGACTTCAACCAACCGACCGACGAGCGACGATATTTTCACTTCATCATCAAGGAGCGCTGCTGTTGCAACACGATGCGATGGATGGCAGCAATTGAGATGCGTGCGTGCATGCATCAGTCGAACGGTCCGGTCGGCAATGTAATGGCGTGGTTGGCCATTTTGGTGTTTGGACACTTTGGCGAGCCAAATCGGATTTGTATAATTCAAATTCATAGCGAGCCCGCTAAAAGCTACAAGCTACACATAACCTATAATATAGTCCTCCCCCTTGCCCCTGGCTCCTCTGAAGTCAGCCAGCATGCTAATGAAAATTAACTTTTAATAGGAAATTTATGAGTGGTGTTGTTTGAATGCGGCCATTGCAGAGTCATGCCATGCGACTGGGACAGCACACCAGAGAGACACACACTGATAGCGGGGTAGTGGACACTGATGATGGCATGGAATCATTCCGTCTTCCGTGAAAGACGTGAAAGACATCCAGCCACTTGTCGTTCAATATTTTGTATGAATAAATTTTGATTACATAGCTTCTCGGGGGTTTTATTTGTTTTTCCTGATATTCCGCTGGTGCATGCTAATTCAAGGAGCTAAATTATCACTCGGGGAGTTTTTTTTTGTATGTTCCTTCTTCAAATTGAGATTAGCAATAGGAATGCACTTAGAGAGCACTTCGGGCTGGTTGCATGTCCTGATTCTGCTTTGAGATTGATTGGAAGGAGAAATATTGCCAAATAGAGGAGCAATGGCCAGTTAATGAAGAGAGTCCCCATGTCCTTCTATCGTTTCCTAGAATGTGTGTATCCGCTGGGGCAGACGCCTTAGCCGCCGAACTGTACAAAACAGCTGGAGATGAATTAGTTAGGAGCATGCACCAGCTCATTTCCAAAATTTGCCCGGAGGAAAGCATGCCCGACAAACGGAACCTCAGCATCGTATGCCCGATCCTCGAGAAAGGAGATCCCCTGAACTGCACCAACTACAGATGTATAAGTCTCCTTAGCATCGCCTACAAGATGTTGTCTGTCGTGCTGTGTGAACGCTTGAAGCCCTTCGTCTAAAAACCTGATAAGTCCTTATCAATGTGGCTTCAGACCCGGAAAGTCTACCACTCCACGGCAGATCTTGGGGAAGTCTCAGGAACTTCAAATCGATACCTACCACCTCTTCATCGATTTCAAGGCCGCGTATGACACCGTCTATAGAGACTAGTTATATAGAGCAATGTCTAGTTTTGGCATCCCAGAAGAACTCGTCCATCTGTGTAAGATGACAATGGAAATCTCACGCTGTACCATCATTGTCGGAAAAAACCAAACAAAGGTTTTTGTTGTCAAAAAAGGTTATAGACAAGGTGATCCACTGCCAAGCGATTTCTTCAACATCATTCTTGAAAAGATTGTGCGAAACTCCAAAGTCAACACCTGAGGCACAACAAGGTCCAACGACTTTGATGGCTGGGTCACGTAGAGCGAATAAAATACAATACTTTGGCCCGTAGAGTCTTCGAATGCAACCTGGAAGGACTTCGCAGAAAAGGAAGACCGCTACTGAACCAGTGGTAGAGGACCTGAACCAACTTGGCGTGCGAAACTGGAGACAGCTAGCTAGGGACCGAGCTGGCTGGAGACGTTTGTTGGATGAGGTGTTGGTTCGACCGGGACTCTTGCGTCGCCATAAGTTATTAAGTAAGTATGTCTATAGTCTCGATTAATTCTTTCTTAATTGCTAAGCCACAAACAAAAAACTGGTGTGCCGCAGGGCTCTGTATTGTCTCCGACACTCTTTTTCATTTATTTCTGTCTTAACTAGTAGTTCCATCGCCGACTGCAGTATTCTGAACTTTCCTTCTCGATTTTAGACACACAAGCCTTTGCTTCGGATATGAATTTCCAATGGCTTCGGACTATGACAGAGTCATAAAATCGGGACTAAGGACCGTCAAAATGTAACCATCCACCTTTGCCATTTTGCCAATTTCCATGAATGGTACTTGCATCGGGAGAACTGGCCATCTCGAAGTTCTCAGTAAAATGTCTCCAACCCTCCCCTCTGATATGAGCTGGAGCTTCAGCCTCTGAGACAGTATTCAAAACGACCTTTAACGACAATTGGTGATTTAAGTAAGTAAGTAAGTCTGCATAAATACCCTTTTATTTGGATTAGAAATTGCCATGAGGGTCTCTCACGCTAAAAAAAAAAAAAACATGGTGTGCCACAAGGCTCCGTATTGTCTACGATACTTTTTCTGATTCGAAAAATGATTTCTCCCCTGAAACAACTAATCCCAGATCTGTTTTGCTTCAAATTTATTCGAACACTCACAAACCTGCGATTCAGATGTGAATCTCCAACACCGACTTTATCCTCCTTATCTCACCTTCCCCTTTTGAGAGCTCAACAAGACAAATTATTTCTTTTTTTTCCTGTTCTAGAAGTTGATTAAGGTCAAAGATTATCGGTTTTGCTGCCACAATGATTAATGAGACTCGATGCTCTAATTTTTCTGTTTGAACTCTCTGTTTGAGAGACTCCTTCCTCCTTACGATTGGGCTGAATCAAGAGGTCCTATTCCCTTGACAATCGATATGAGGTTCAGAAAGTCTTCTTACCCAATCCACTAGGAAGGGGCAACATCGTGACACTAGCTTGTGGGTGTTGGGTGATACTAAAAGCAGTCAGCTAGAAATCGATCTGGCTGCATATGGATGGTGATGCTTGTTGGATAAGCACCAAGCCAGACTAGCACTTTAGAGCCAACTGATTGAAGCAGTAAGCTCATAAAAAATACGCATACAAGAATTTTACTATTAACTTTATAACTGTCAATCCACCCAATCAACTGAGTTTTATTCAAAATCATAAATAACAACTTAAGGCAAGTAAAACACTTGCTTTTGGCCAAGTCGCAAGCAGGAAATTTGTGTAATCAACTCTCTCGTCAACTTAATGGCGTGACATAAAAATTTTACTCAGCCACTTTTATTTCCGTTTGATAAAAACTCAAACATAAAACTTTACTAACCCCTCAAGAAATCAATCAAATACCTACTTGCCAGGCCATCTGTGGTCATTACGATTAGGTAAAAACACACATTTGGACTCAGTCCCGGACTTGCACGAATCTCTGCGCCTTGATCGATAGAAATTTGTAAGTCTGGAAGCCTTCCCCAGAACCCACAGCCGCTGGACTACTGAAATCCATCAGCGGTAATCCATTATTTCATAAAATCTCTAAAATTGTTTGCATCCTCAATCTTAATTAGCCCACTCAGCCTACATCAAGCCATTTTTGTCATTATGCCTCTCTCTTTGAGCACCGCATGCAAATTGCACGAGACCATAAAAAATTCCCATCCAAGTTCCATTAAGTCCCACATTGTTGTCCCCCGCCTGCTCTTCCATTATCCTTTTATAGGCCAACTTGACGACTACGATGACTCCGTCGTCGTATTTCGTCTAGATATAAAAGAGAAAACCGTAATCATAGTAAATTCTGCGGCTTAGGCTTCAAGACGATTGCTCATTCTAAGGATCCATTAAATTGAACAATTACCAGCCCCCACAATCACACAATGACACAACCAACTGCGCGTACGCAACGCACCGCCATCGATCGTATACTTGGCGGCTGCAATGGAGTTAACATCATAATCTAACTTTAATGCACGCGCGCTTGGCTCAAAGGACGCATTTGTCAAGCACCAAACCGACCGACCGCGCGCATTGCTTGGACAACGATCAAACGAACGCACAAGCGACAAAAAAAGACCACAACTGAGGGAAAGGAAAAATCCATCTTCCTGTGAGAGCGGCGGCGGTAGATA
This sequence comes from Sphaerophoria taeniata, assembly GCA_943590905.1. Classification (NCBI taxonomy): domain Eukaryota; kingdom Metazoa; phylum Arthropoda; class Insecta; order Diptera; family Syrphidae; genus Sphaerophoria; species Sphaerophoria taeniata. Next base: position 7,291,096 of record OX016540.1, read on the forward strand.
AATCTTCGACTTAGATCAGTCAATTAAACCTCACTTAATCCGTGAAATTTAGTGCAATGCAATATAGCGGTCAGCCTTTTACCTTGGATGGTTTTGTGGTCAGTGGCGGGCGACGATGTGAAGACATCGAAATGCTCGTGTAATCTAGGGAAGCAAAAAAATGCACTTATTGCCGGTTGGCGATTGGCGATTCTCCTGTTAAAAGCCATCAACCTTTGCTTTGAGGCGAGAGGATAAGGAATCCAATGGCAGTCCGGTGCTGCGTGTGTCAATCAAATTGTCATTAGGGCTTGTAACGAGGCGAGAGTATCTCTTTCTGACATCCTAATCAGGTTGCAGCTTTCTACTGGATTCTTTTTAGTATTGCGTACTCCAAATTGGTACACACACACGCATTCAATTGCCACTTAGATGCGAAGGATAAAGACTGAATTTTTCCTTTTTGGCGTTTCTCAGGTCTTTTTAACTTAATGACAAAGGACGTGCGACTTTAAATGCAAATTCACGCAATCTTTAACGGCCGTTTGCTGTTGGTGCTTCTTCAACTGCATGATGCGTGATGTGCCTAACTGGCGGACCCTTTAAACTTCTTTATGTGTTGAAGCCATTAGTGGTGTTTGTGGTCAACAAGGTTTTTTTTTTATTTTTGAAGGGAGAAGGACTTTTTTCAACGATTTGTTCTCAATGGAATCCTTATTAGCGGACTCAAACATGCAACCTGGTTGGGTGTTGTTTTGTTCACTAGCAGTCTTGTAACTATCGGCAGTTTGCTTGTGATTTGCTGGATCTTGCCAAGTGTTGAGGGACCTTTCTCTATTGTTCTCCACATCTTACATAAACGGACCATTCTTTCTGGGATGCGAAAACTAGAAATTGATCTGTAGACATACTGGGCCGTGGCTTTGAAATCGATGAAACAGCTGACCATGATCAACGTGTCAATCCTTACCCTTCAACATTTTCGTTGGACACCGAAACGGGAATGGATTGACCTGCTTCCTCTTTAATCGTGCGCTGAAGAAAGCGATCCGTGAATCTTTAACATCTACAAGAGGGTCTATCGTCAGAAAGTCCGCCCAATTATAGGCTTATGCAAGGAACGAAAAATCTGCACAAACATCTTAATTTATTCAGAATAAGGACTTGAAAACCGATCCCTAGCTCGCTGTCTCCAGTTTTGCACTCCAAGTTGATTGGAGTCCTCTTCCACTTGGGTGCGCCACCTGAGTGTCGGTCTTCCGGGCCGGACCATTGGTGTCCATCCGCTCTAAATGACCGAGCCATCTGAGTCTCTGGTTTCTGACCCTTCTGGCTAGGTCCACGTTCAATTCATCGGGCATGCATTCTACCGACCATATCTTACAGATGATTTGGTGCATGCTCCCACATAGATCGTCACCTGCTGCTTTGAACAGCTCGGCAGCTAGACCATCTATTCCAGCGGCTTTGTTGTATTTCAGCCGTGATATTGCCGTTTTCACTTCTTCTAGGTCGGGTTCACGGCATTGTTGGCTATAATCGTGTCCAATGAAAAGCTCCTGCCTGACGGTGGGATTTTCTTCGTCGTTGCTGTCTTACAGTCTACGGAAGTGGTCTCTCAAAATGAACAGCATTGACTGCGATTCTATTATGATGTTCCCTTGTTTATTTTTGCAGGCATCGGTTCTGTCAGAACCTCCGAACTCTTTTTTCTCCTGAGAAGCCGGCGTTCCTCTCTCCTCACGAGCAGCCCTTGTCCATCTATGCAGCGCTGCTCTATATGCCTGCATTCTTCGAAAAACCAGGGGGTTCGTTTTGGTGTCTGTGTGAAATCCAGCACATTAGAGGCGGCATTTCTAACTGCTTTCTGGCAATGTTGACACTGGTCTTCGATACTTGACGCTGGTGACTCCTAAAGAGGTTACTTGAAACTCGATCAGAGATGGATCTGGCGATATTTAGCGATTGTAGCAGTCCGACGTCGAATTTTCTTGCAGCATTTCCTTGTTTTGGCCGTTGTCGGGATATACGTACCACAACCCTGGCTACGACGAGGTAGTGGTCCGAGTCGATGTTGGCTCCTCGGAAAGTTCGAACATCTAGAATACTAGACAAGTGCCTTCCGTCGATCGCAATGTGATCAATCTGGTTGATGGTTGATTGATCGATCAGCCTGAATACGTTGTTGGAAGTGGTGTCGTGCAGGCTGTGCTTTCCGACTGTTAAACCAAAGATGTCCTCTTTTCCAGCTTTGCGTTAAAATCGCCGCTCATATGTTTTTTCGAGGAGCTCGTAGAACTCTTGCTGTCGTCTTTTATCTCTTCTTTGGGGGCATGCGCGTATAGTAGGCTAATGTTGCTGAATTTAGCCTTGATTCGGATCGTCCTGATGCGGTCACCTACACAAGATGCTATATAGTCGGGACCTACAACCCCCAACCTGGAGTACCAGGCACTTCATGTGACTCCAAGTGCAAGAATCGGAAAAAAACCTTTCCTTTTACGGTCTGGGCTTCAAATATGTCGAAGTAGCCTTTAAGGGCTGTTAACCAAGTAGAAAGGCCTAACTAGAACTGAAGACGCCGCCGTTGATTCAAAAAAAAAAAAAAAAATTCTTTCGCTGCCGTCGTTCGTTGGGAGTGCCTTGGTGGGAACACTGCTTCGTTGTGATTTGTTTCAAACAAGAAATCATTTTTCAAATCAGGAAAAGTATCAGAGACAATACGTAACCTTGCGGCACACCATCGTTGATTCTTTTAAATTCATGAGAAGCAGTACTTAGTAGCCTCATTCACTTGGATTTCGCTCAGTTAAGAGGTATGTCAACAGAGAAGCTGTGGAAGCTCTGTCTTCTTTCTACACAGGCGGGAACGAGCTCTCGTAGACTCGGGTTTTGGGTCTTTGTTTTTGGGTTGTGGTCATGTTATTGGGTTCCTACAGTATTAAGAACATAAATTCTCACTGTGGGAACTGTTTTTCCACGCCGAACTCTGTAGATCGATCATTTTGTTAGCAAAACAATGCATCTGCCCCTATATGGCGCCACAGTAGTTTTTTTTTCTGCATCTAACTACCAAACAATGTCCGGCTCCACCCTATTACGTGTAAGGTAGGCAGCAAACAACAAGACCCATCAAGCTCTATGATGGTTCGCACAATTGAAAACCGATTGTATGTCTGGACATAACAATTGCTTGTAATTGTCCATCGCGATTGCTAAAAATGTCTCTCGCCAATCGTGAGTGGTTTTTGTCCCAATCGAATGTGTCCGGATAGTCCGGCTGCTCCCATTTTACTTTATGATCTGTGTGTTGCACCATGCGTCGTTGTCATCGTATAAATTTTAATTTTATGATTGAGTGGAGAGCAGATGGAAAAAAAAACGTCGAGAAAAATAGACAGCATTTTCATCAATGAATTTCCAATTGCGAAAGTTTTTAGAGTTTTTCCCGAGTGAAATTAAAGTAAATCATCGTTGCAATGGCGCAGAGACATCTGCTCCTTTTTCCTGACTGTCGTGTAGTCACCGTCATGTAACTGCTTCGGTGGCGGTGGTGGTGGCGGCCAACGTCTTTTCTATCGTCATCGTGTAGTGATCCATGTTGGGCGGCAGCTGAGTCTTCGAGCTGGTCCAGCACGCAATCAGATTGGCAATTGTCGATTGTCGAGTGTTGGGCGATGAGTTATGACCGTCCAGTTGATGGGACAATGTTAGGTGGCAATATTCTGCATCAGAGATCCAAAGGCTGCTGCTGATCGAAAACAGAGCAGATGGATCTAGAGTCTTGTCTGTGGGTTTTTTTCAGAAATGAAATTGAATCACAGAGCGAAAAAAAAATTATGAAAAAGGCGAATTATTAAAGAGAGAAAAAAATTGTTACAGAAAATTAAAACATTTCAGATGGGAAAATTATCTACGCGCGGCATTCCGAAGAGGATTTGTAATGACCACAAAACGACTTCGGATTACAGTGGGGCAACGAATGAACAAAGTCGGAAACAATATTTAGAGAAGGTTAAAGTTGATTTGTTATTCGTTTGAAAATGTCTTAAAAATCGTTTTGAACCTGAAAGTTTCGCGTGAATTCTGAGTTCGAGTGAATAAAATTGTTCCAATTTAAAATCACCCCTGTTCGTCTGTGAAATGGTGACGCTTTTAAGTGGAACGAAAACAACTAAAAGACATCGCTTGGGCTTAGGAATCACCAGGTGCTCTCTTACTGCTCTGCGCACCTACAATGTTTTGTTAGCGCTGATTGAGTGATTGTGGCGAGATAACATAAATCGTCGAAATGTCATAAATTTAGATTTAATTGGAGTAACTGGCGCAAAATGAAGAAACATTTTCTAATGGAATCTATTTGATGTAATTTTTTTTCCCTCATACCTGAAGACTGACAGCCAGCTGAAGTGGAGCTACTTATTGATGGAACTCCACTTATCATTATTGTTATGAATTTTTCTTATGAATGAAGTTTTTCTGGAGAAAATATACAACCGCATTCCTGGTTTTTTCTTGCTACGAACTAAAAAGTCAGTCGACATGGTTCTTCAAGCACTTCTACCCTTAAATAGTTGTTGTAAGTTGCGTACCCCAAGTTTATTCAGAATCCTTCCTACTTGTTGGCGTCAGTCCGATTTCGAGTCATCGATTTTTCGACCCAGCCACAGCTATTTATGTAATTGCCATTGTTCAGCTCGATGTTGAATTTCCTTTTTCCATTCGCTCTCTCAAGGGGTGCACAATGACAGCACTAGGAGAAATAGGAGGGACAGAGAGTGGCAAACAGTTCCACATACATTCGTGTTGCACGGCTCGAAAACAAATCCCTAGGCAGTATATAGGCGGAGTTTGGTCCACGCGCCGCTTCTGCACCATACAGCAGGACTGGGATGATGAGGGTGTTGTAAAGTTGATCGACAGAGGGCTTTTCCACTAAATTGCCTTCCTACAGCCCAAAGAAACAGCGATTAGCAAGAGTTCGTTAGATTTCAGCCGTGATATTTCCGTTTTCACTTTTTCTAGGTCAGCAGCAAGCAGCAGCAGCCTGGAAAAAGTTTAAGGTTGACGGTTGCTCAAATCCCTTTGAATCCAAAAAATTCTAACCATTGAGGCAAAGACTTATAGTCTTGGTAGACTTTGCTGTGCTGGGCACCTGGGTGGTATGAGCGAGAGCATTCGACCCGGAAAGTTTTTGTGGTACAATTCATGGTAGGAGAGAGCGAGCCAGATAGACCAAAGCTAAGAATTCGTTGGAGGAGACCCGGACCGCATCGAAATTGTGGCGCAAAATTGGGAATCGTCATCGGCTAGGTAAAACGACGATGATGATGATGATGATGATGATGAATATTGACATTTTCGTAGTAGCTTATACGATGTCTCTTACCTCTCATAACCCATTTGTCACTTTCAAGACAGTTCTAGGTCACTTTTTCGGCATTGTACAAGAGTACAAGCAATTTAATGGACCCAAATGGGGAGACCATCCAAAAACAAAACAAAAATGTTTCGAAAAAAATCAGAAAAATTCTTCTTCCTTGTTAACCCGGCCATTAACAATGTCTTCTGTATACATAATAATTCCCTTATTACATTGCGAACTGCATGCGACCCAAGAAGAGTCCCAAAATCGAGACTTGGCTTGTTCCTATTTTTTGTGTCGTGGAAATTGTTCGTTTCAATTTCCACAATTTTTTTTGTGAATTAATTTCGTGAGCGAATGACGAACATAACAGCTGTGCGCATTCTTGCAACTGTTTAACAGTTTTGCAAAAATGGCATTCCACCTCACAACAATATAAGGTCCCCAGGAGCATCGCAAGGCGACAATAAGTGTAATGTCGTCAACAACAACAGCAATGACGTCGTTTTTTTTTTCTGTTTTCATTGGCAAAGTTGCAAAGTTGAGCATTTGCGAGGCAACAACGACAAGGACCGATCAAAATGTCATGTTCTCACAAAAATTCCAGACCCAGAATAAGACAACGCGCACAACACGACAAATTGAAACTTTGTTTTTTTTGAAAGCTCCCCTCCAAGTTTGCTGGCACGATGCGGAGCGCGGTCCAGCAATATTCCCGGAAGTCAGCTATGCGAAATTACGCGAGAATATTTGGTGACAGCAACAACAACAGAGTGACTACAGAGAAAAACAAGAAGAAAACAATGACAGCAGCGCATCAGCTTCTGATGCGATGTTTGACGCTTGCAGCAGCGTAGTTATGGCTGCGTTTTGCTTTTTTTATTGCATCGTAGTCGCTGTCGCTGCTTAATTACGCGCGCAGTATTCTTCCCAATCACTAAGAAATATTGCCAAAGAGAAAACCCTAACAGCATCTTGCGAAGCTGAAATTCCAAAGATTTGCCATTTTTCACTCAATGGCATTGCCTTGGGGCTTTGTCGAGAGGGGAGTGAAGGCGAGCAAACAGCAGAAAAAAAAACTGTCAACTGATGGAATTCGAAGTAGGTAATGGTCATCTTGCGTCCATCCATGGAGCACTCGACTTTGTTTGGAGAACAATGAGGTACACACCACTTCCCTTTTGGAACTGCAGAAAGGTGAATTTCTCCAAGTAGAGGAGAAAGAATTCAATCATTTTGACGTTTAGAAATGTTTAATCGAACTGACAAAAGTTATTTCATTGCATTAATCGTGAATATTGAAGTTTGAACTCGCAGCTTTGTGAAATTCACCTTCACCCCATTTCAGCCAGTCTCATTTTGACGTTTAAAAATGTCAAATCGAACTGTCAAGAGCGATTTAGCTGCCTTATTCGGTCAATCTGAACTCGTGACTAGAACCCTTGTGAAATTCACCTTCCCACATTTCTGTCAGTCTCAAAGTATAGATCATTTAATCGCATCCGTAAGAACGCGCATCTGCACCGAACTATAATAATGTCGAATGCAGCTTCAGGGCAATTGAGATGACCGTCGTCGCCGCAAGTAGACGCACCTCACAGCACAGCCAAAGCCATATAGCCACAGGCAAACTGCAGCTTATGGAGTTGCAGCTTGAATAGAGTGCTCGGAATGACCGAGAAGCAATTAACAAACATCTCAGAAATCACTTGGCTACCTAAAAAGGATCGTCAAAGTTATGAAGACAGAGCACAACACAGCGATCAATGCTTTTACTGTTCTGTCTCTGTCTCTCTCTCACCTTCTTTGACTGGCGATCGGAATTGGGATAGTATCGAACGACGCGATGTCAAGCGCACAGAATAGGACTGTTCGGTTTTGGCTGCAAAGAGAGAGCCTTGGGCATAACAAAAAAAAGGGTAAGATACATTATTGGCAGCAATGTCAAGAAATGACAACATTCCGTTGGTCCGCGATTGCCTTGTTGGATGTTTGCTTGATTCCTTTTGAATTATTTTTGTTTTTTTGTTTTTTTTTTTTTTGTAATTTTTCTGTTTTCGATGATGATTGCAGGAATGATTATGATGATGATGATTGGCCGGGATGGACATGAGTGAGAGAAAAAATGAGTTGCGGAAGATCCATTGCCAAGCCCGACTTTGGAGTTACCAGGGTGTCCAACTCTTCCGGCGGTGGCTGCCGGTCGTGGCCACAGTAAGCTGGTGCCAGAAGTAAGCCAGCATTTCTTCCTTCAGTTCTAACAACTGTCAGATCGGGGTCGCTTGGTAAATGCTAGGAATTTTATATATAAGGTCGTATTAGTGATCAAAAAGGCCTCGAACTCTCAGGCCATTCACCCAAAGTTCTTGTATAAACGCTACGTCCAAGTCTTCCTGACTCAGAAAGACCCTAAGATTAGCTGAGGCACATTTCGAGTGCTTCAGATTAATCTATATAGAACGCAGCGCGTTTTTAATTGCTTGAGAAGGAGCCTGCACCTTCAGAGCCCGGCGCGGCGTCTCGCCGGGGACCTCGGCAACAATTATGTCATCGTCGGTCATGACTTTGCCATCATTGTTATCGCAGTCTGCTCCCTGACTCTGCAGGACCATAATCTTGGCATTGCTTATGCCGAACAGTAGCTTAAACTCAGCTTTCTCGAGGGCTCCCAAGCTTTCCTCGCTAATTTTCAGAAGATAAGACGCGCTGTTCTTCTGCGGCTCTTCAGCCTTAATGACTGTCCAGTCACGTATTGGAACCAACGGGTTTAGCCTCTGAAGACTGCGGCTCAGCTCCTGTCCGCTTGGCTTGATACTCATGAAGGGCAACCAAATGCGAGCCTTCGGCTGTCTGGGCATATCCTTAGCTGGGATAAGCTTAAGTCTCAAGCCTTACCAGTCATTGCTAATCTTAGAAATGCAGGATCTAAGGAAATCCCTGGAAAACACGTCATCGCATTTAATTACTCTGTGACCCCTGAGCACCTCGCCCGAGTCAAAACTAGGGTAGGGACCTTCGCTTGCCGAGATTGTGTAGGAAAACACCATCTCCGAGAGCTTGGCCTCGATGGAACTCCACACAGCCATCAGCCGACCTCTGCTATTTGTGGAGGTTATCTCTGACAACCTCACTTAAGGTACGCGGTTGCGCCGCTCTGGCAGGTGATGGCTTCTCATCTTTTTTGCCCATTGATGCATTTGGTTTCGCCTTTCTAGAGGATTTGAAGGTCTCTTCGCGAGACCGATTTCTTTTATCGGCCTTCTTTTGGGTAGCCAAAAGACTGTTGTATTGTTGGACCTCGCGGTCCTTCTCCAGCACAATTTCAGCCTTCTCATTCTCAGCAATCTTGCCAAGTTCTTGAAGCGAACGCCATCGCCAGACGACTTTTTATTCTTTCCTTTAACAGCATTGGTATGGCTGGCATTGCTGGTAGAGGGATTTGGATTTGGAGATAGCGGTCGAGACACAGGAGTACTATGGCTGGTACTCTCTGCACTTTCAGGTTTTGCAGGTTGCCCCACAATGGTCTCCTGACTAGAGGCCAACAGTTCATGCTCAGAGTCGGCGGTAGTCCTATGTTCGTCATGTCTTGCGTTCGACCTGGAAAAAGGGTTTAGAATCACTAGGAGGGTTTGACATACGAGGAATTCAAATCTATGTTTCCTTGAACTACTAGATCGTCAAAGAGCTTGAAATTTGTGGGATTGGCATTCAAAATTTTAACGCAGTTCTTTTGAAAAGTAAATTTAAGATCGCAATTGCACAATTGTTTTAAAAATTCTTCTCCTTTTTGCTCATAACTCTGTGAGCCCTCACAACCTTCAACCTCCAGTGGCGATGACAGAGCAAAACAATGGATAATGTTAGCTGTCAGTTGTCATTGTCTTTATTTTCTTCTCGAGCCCGCTTCGGCAGCGACACGACGACGCAATGTGAGAACAATAAGAAATAGTTTGCAGAAAAATGTCACCGATGTAATTATTAATGCGATAAAAAAAGGTCTCTCATGATTTTTCTCGCACTCTGCCATCGAGTTCGGAATTGAAATTGCGCTGGAAATATGAAAAGACACGTCGTCGTTTGTCGATGGGAATTCCATGAAGCGACCAGATTATGGTCATCGTCATCGTCAGACTTGGCGGCACAAATGCAACAAATTGAAAATGGCCATGAGAATCGTATGATTTATTTTCTATAAATCAATTACTTACACACACTGTGACCCTTTGGAATGGGTCTTTATTTTGTCAAACGAGGGGGACAGAGACTTTTTGGTCAGTCGAGATGTCTGATATCTCCTCTCCTAGCAAAAGGGAATAATCCTCTGCAATTACTCACACATAACGGCGTCAGAGCTCGTACTGCTGCTGTACACATGTGAGGAGCTGATTTCTTAGAAGACAATAGGCTTCTCAGTCATCTTTGTAAAGAAGGCAAACACGCATGCTCGATGACGCTGCCAAAAGAATTCGGCTTACACGGCAAACAATAACTCAAAATTGGCTAGAGAATAGCTGCCGCAACAGCGTTAAATTTTTCAACTGATTGTGGCCCAGTGATTGCAGCGTGAGCTCATGCGTCTTCTCCAGAAAAGCCATGTTACCGACGACGCATGCTGAATGACAGTGGTTCAGAGTGAAATGAGAATACAAAAAGGAATACTATTTTGACCTACAAAAGCTCTCGAAAAGGGTTTCATGAGTCAACATATTAATTTTTCATCGAACTATAACCTAGAGTTCAATTTTTCCTTGAAAAAGTTACCAATAACTCAATTTTAAACAAAAAACGCCTCCAAAAAGTGGGCGTGTCACGGTCAATTTCTTTCAAATCACAATCGTGTTTTCAGATTTTCAAAATAACACTTTTTGAAGAAGGATAGTGCACATAAAATTTTGAAAATATACAAAATGTTCATGAAATGGGCGTGGCAGTAAGAAACCAACACAAATTATGATGACTTTTGAGAAAACATTCTTCATTTTAAAGATTTTTGACTGTTAATTCATACAACTCAATCTACAGTGCGACGAAGCCTAGCACATGTTCGGTCAAACGGATTGTCCACGAGCTGCTGATGGAGATAGCTTCTTTAACTTTGCGTTTTGTTTGTTTCTTTGAGCGGCTTTGAACCTGTGCATTTGTTGATTCCATCGGTTGTCTGGCATTCTCCAAACAATGATGTACCAAGCGAGAATGTCTTCGGTGGTGGATGAGTCACGGCTGACTGCCGCTGCACTTGACCACATGATGCTTACATCAAAAGAGCTTATCCAACAGACTCCAGACCGCAGTGCAGACCCCAGAGCAAGATGAATTCATAGAATCCCACGGAAAACCAATTTTACCTCCTTTACAATCTTAAGACATTTTGTTTACATTGTTTATTTTTAAAGCAAAAAAGAAAAATATGTTTGCCCCACGGCAATTAGATATCAGCCACTTCTGAGCCGCGACACCTTACGCCCCGTGAGTATGATGAGTAATAGCTTTTTTGTTCAAAGTCTCCTCAGTCCTTGTTGCTTTTTATGCAAATCAATATGCAAATATCGATTGATAGTTAATTTATATGCAAAATAGTTTATCCCGCGATTTGTTTTTTGTTTTTAAACAATTTTTGCAACGGTTCACATCAAGTGCGGAAAATAATTAGTGGCCTAGGGGTTGATTAATTGCGTTAACCTTCGGCATCGTCACGAATATTGACGTCGTCGTCGTTGCATTGGCGGTGAAAGTAGCAAAAATACAAAAACATAGTATTTCCGGGGCGTTTAATGGCTGATTCGAGATTCACTTTTTTGTCTTTTTTGCTGTTGGCTGACAGATGGTGCAAGTAAGTTTGATTGATTCCTTTGAGGGTAAAAATAAACAAGGTTGAGGCTTATCTTGGTACGAAAGTCGAATGGTAATAATTTGTTGTGGCTGTGTTCATTAATCACGTGTTAATCATTCTCAATTACAACTTCGATAAATCAAAAGGTTTGTCTGTTTTGGATTTTATTTTTTATTTTAATCGACAAGGCGAGTGTGACAAGTGTCACAAGTGTGTAGCTAGTTGCAATAAATCGATGTATTTTCAGCTGAAGGTTAAACGTTTATTTGCTACTTTGGTCTTGCTTACAAAGAAACAAAAACAGCCTACGATTTATTAGTAAGAAAACAAGAACATGGCATTTAGAATTTGACATGAGCTTACCCTCTTTTGAAAAACAGAAATATAAAGCAAGAGCAAGTACAAGACCCTGTCCTAATTAATATGAAAACAAACGTCCCTAACCTCAACCTCATACTCCGAGGTACGCATCCTACCCCTACTCGGCATGTGTAAGTTGTTGAAACCCCACAACAAGCGAACAAGCCACATGAGACGATATAGTGTTACCCGACATTAAGATGGTATTACACTTTGTTGTCCTCTGAATTCACATTCAGTAACAACAGTTAGGTTCTGCGAGAATTCCATTAGTGGTGGTACATTAGACACTATACTAGTAATAGCTTGATTGACTAGGTAGTCTTCAACCATATCTTAACTGCAAAAAGGAGAATTTCACAAAGTATTCAAACGGAAATTATATTTTTGGTACATACAAATCTGGAATTTCTTTCACAAGTCTGCCCTAACCTTAAGTAAAGAGGAACGCTACCAGAGTTTGCAAAAGATGTGCAAATAAATTTAATTCTGCTGGTGAAATCCTACTTAAACTTACTTACTTACTTGAACGGCTCCCAATCTATGAAGGAGCTCAGCCTGAGACAATGCAGCTTTCCATCGGGTACGGTTCCTCGCATGCACTCTCCAGTCGCCGAAACCAAGCGCTCTTGCATCCGCAGTCACTTGGTCCTTATATCGTGCGTAAGTTCGGTCTTCCTTGACGTCTCGAACCTGGGGGCTGCGATGAGAAGACTTTCTTGGCTGGATCGTTGTCTACCATTCGCTCCATGTGGCCGAGCCAATGTAGTCGTCTTTTCTTGGCCTTCTGGACTACATCCACATCTTGGTACAGCTCATACTGTTCTCGGTTGTACCTTCTTCTCCATTCGTCGCATACGGGACCGAAAATCTGTCGAAGAATTTTTCTTTCGAAAGTGCCCAGTATCAATTTCCCTTTTTTACTTATCGTCAAGCACTCGGCGCCGTAGAGTAGGACTGGTAAAATCAAAGTTTTGTATAGCAGACACTTTGTCTTTCGAGTGAGGAGTTTTGAACCCAGTTGTTTGGCCAAACCGAAGCAGCAGCGGTTCGCTAGGGTAATTCTTCTTCGGATCTCCACTAAGGTGTCGTTTGTGGGATTGATGTTTGTTCCAAGGTAGGTGAACTCCTTAACTACCTCGAAATTGCTGCTACCAACGGTGACGCTACGGTCTGTGCAAGTTGTTGAAACCCCACAACAAGTATTTGCAAACAACCACATCATACGATATTACATAACCCGGCATTTTGATGGTTTTACACTTTGTTTTCCTCTGGATTCACATTCACTTTTTTGTTTTTGTTTATAATAAGCACGCACTCAAGGAGTTAATATAACCTTTAGGATAGAAAAAGAGGGTTTAGGATGAGGTGATCTTGAATTCTTGAACATTGCAATGACCGAGGAAGACAGAGTGTGGAGAGAGTTCCAGATTCGCCAGTACGGCTAAAGAACGATTTACTGAACATGTCGCGCAGGTATTACGGTCGATTATCTGAAGGGAAGCAATGCAACTGACTAATTCACTAGAGCATATACCGTTGATATATCGTCAAAAGAGGGTGAGGCATGAGACATTACGCCGATTTTCAAGTGACGTCTCAACAATGTTATGGTCACCAATCATCTTAAATGCTCTGCTCAGTGCTCTGTATACTGTCCAAAAGACTTAAGTACATCACTGAAGCACCAGACCAAACGTGTGAGTTGTACTCAAGTTAAGGACGTATGTCCTTGCATCGTCTTAAAGATGCTAAAGGCTAAACATCTTGCGGCATTTTTGGCGACATCGCATATGTAATGATTCCACAAGAGTTGGTCGGTGATGCACATACCGAGAATCTTGAGATGTTCGCTTTCACTGATGCAAGTGCCACTCATGGACAGTGGTAAAAGGCGTATATCTCGCTTCAACGATACAAGACAGCATTGAGCTTTCGAAGCATTAAACTCTACGCGATTTTGTATTCCCCATTGCACAATGCTGTTTAAGCCAGAGATTAATGAGCTTATCATATTTTGCCGTTGCAGTTCCACATCAAAAAAGGAGGGATGTGAGTCTGGGAACGAATAAGAAAAGCTAAGGTACTATCGTCAGCGAAACAATTTATTGGATTAGAAGTTACAAACAAGAGATCATTTATGAAAATGAGAAAGAGGGTCGGAGACAAAACGGAGCCCTGGGGCACAACAGCATTTATGTTGTGGGTTTCAGACTTGAATCCGTCCAGTACTACTTGTATTGAACGGTTCGAAAGAAAATTTCTAATCCAACGAAGGAGGGATTCATCAATACCAAAAGCACGCATTTTCGATAAAAGAGCCTGGTGCCAAACTCTATCAAATGCCTTTGAAATAACAAGTGCAACTTACTTTCTCCAAAACGATGTTAAGATTTGTTCCTCTGTTCGGTGAGATGGACCATCAGATCACCAGTAGACTTTTTGCTGCAAAAGCCGTACTGCCGGTCATTAAGAAGCTTTCGGCCTTAGAGATATTTCTTGAGCTGATGGTTTATAAGCGTTTCCATGACCTTAGAAAGAAGGGACGTTAGTGTAATCAGACGATAATTGGAGGGTATGAGGATTTTCCTTTGTTGAGTATAGGCTGGACAAATGCTGTTTTCCAACTGCTCGGAACGAGCCTAGAAGAATAAGATAGATGGAAAAGCCTACGTAAGGGTTTTGCCAGCGTGGAAGAAGACCTCTTCAGAATAATAGCAGGGATGCCATCCGGACCAGCGGATCTATGTATGTTGAGATGCTTAAGCATACACCGCACGAGTGTGGAAGATTTGTCTTATGGAATCATTGACGCGAATATGGACATTGCAGGCCTTCCTGGCTTGTTTAAACTTATTCCGGTTTTCCTCAGTTGGCTTGGCTTTTTAACAACGGAAACTTAACTCTTAAACCCTGATAACCTCTTTACAGCTCATATCAAACAATGCGTTCTCCTCTCTCTTTGGGTCTGATGCTTTTAACCCTATTCGGGATAAAAGTTCTCATTCCGAGAAGAATTAAACTTGTGAGCATATCTGCATTGGAATCTACGTCACTAGCGAGGAAGCATAGTGAGCAGTTAAATATCCTGAACAAATTATTGAGACCGTCCCAGTCGGCTTTCTCGCACTTCCAAACGGTTCTCTTAGGAGCTCTTTCTTTAACTGGAATTTTTTGACATGAGAAATTTGCGGATATGACACAATGGTCAGATCGGCCTGGAGGCGATAATACACTTATTTTATATTTATCAGGTTCCGAACTCAGAAGTAAGGAACAAGTCAAGAGTGTTTTCTGACAAACGAAAACAAAATAAAATTAATAGAGACTGAGGAAGGTAATGTCAGATTTCCATCAGTTGTATCTTTCATACCTACTTGGAATTTCCTTCGCAAGTCTGCCTCAACCTTTAATAAAAAGTAACACTACAAGAGTTAACAAAAAATTTGCAAACAAATTTTGCTGGTGAAATTCACCTCCCTGAAATAGTTTCTCTTCACTACAACACCTTCGACAGGGTCCCAAACACACTTGCGATGCAATATCGACATATAAGTTTATCTGAAATTAATTCTGCTCGTCAAAGTCATCCGCCTGGCGAAATTCACCTTTTTCAGGGACTGGTCGTTGAATGACGAGGCGAACGCGATGACAAGGATAAATTACTGAATAGAGCTTACATTATGAACACGCATAAGCAGGGCAATGCAAATAAACTTCGCATGCAATCGTTTTTTTCTGATCTTACGATTCACATGCACTTATGACAAAGTCACAAGTATCTTAAGAATTGATATAACCAAGTTTCAAGCTAAAAAAGTCAGTAGAGGTTAGACAAGCCTCTGATCACCACTTATTTTATAGACATTTTGTCTTGTGACCGCGTTTACAAGGAGAATTTCTGCAGCCTGCGACAGAGGTGAAAGCGTACCTTCAACTGTTTGTTGATGGAGTTTTTGAATTCACTGATTGAGTTGGTCTCACGAAAACCAAGGAGCACTTTTTTTTCTCAAAAAGCCGTCGGTCGGTTGAACACCTTGGTTGGACCTCAACTAACTTAAACTGGAGATAGCTCGACAGCGACTGAGTTTGCTAGAGACGGTTTTAAGACTCACCTGTTGCGTTGCTTGGACTGGAGCAGCTTGGGGAACATGGAAAACACCACTGTCCCATCCAACTATATTTCAATAAAAGTGGTAACCTATTCCGTGATAAGAATGCGGCAATTTTAATGACAAAAAATACCTAGAGCACTTTGCAAGCTAAAGTATACAGAATTTGTAATCAAAAACTGTCGTCCAAATCGAGACTCACTTTAATTCAAGTTCACAACAAGTCTTGGTTCTCTTGTTAGTACAACTCATTACACCCCCAAGACCCACTTAAGACTTACGTTTTGATTGCTTATTCCAGCAACCGACTACAATCCAGTTTTCTCCTATTTAGTAAGCAGCAACAAACTTCGGCATGCAATCAGGATCAAGTTCAAATGTGACTGAACGATATTTCAAGTATATGTTGTGTTGTGGCACGTTTATGTCTCCGAACTCCGACTGCTTCTAAAACTAAAGCAAACAACTGCTTCTACTGTCGTCATCAAAGTGGAATGTAAGCTGCCACCATAGATGGTCCGAGCAGCTTTTACAACACATCATGAAGCAGTATTGCACATCTGACATGTCCCGAGATCTAAGTCACGTGCATGTCCGACCAGACACCCCCTGTGCTACTTCATCTTGCTGCAGCGACCGTAAGTCGCTCGTTTCTGGGCATATTCTGATTATTAACCGTTCCCACTTGATATGTGATCGAATCATAATACACGCTACGTGGACTTGCCGCTTGGACACCGATTGATGAAGAAAAAGTTTGTCATTCAAGTCGCGACCGACTCTATATGTAGCTGGGTGAGAGTGTGGTGAAGGGTTTGTAGAGCATCATCAGCAAAAGCTGGTGAATTAGCACAGACTGATTGGCTTGAGAGTCTGCGACCGATTTAAAGAAAAGCAAATAGTCAATTATGGGCTGGGCTGTGACAGGCTGATTGGCAGAGAAACCAAGTCATTTATGTGAAACTTACAAGCAGGTAAACATCATATTGGTTGGCAGTGATGCTTTGGGAAAAGTTGTAATGAGTCTGCGTGAGTTTGGTCACAACAAAATCAAAAAAATTAAGATCACCAGGGATGGTCAGTCAAAAGCCTCTGATTGTCTGATTTGAGCTTCAAATCTCAATTGTCTTCGGTGGACTTTTGATGCCAGCAAGTCGACGGGTAATGATGATGACAACATAACGTGCTCATAATCCATCTCCCGGATATTTTTCCAAATTTCGAGAAAAAAAAACTCCAACCTCTGAAAACTTCGAGAGTAACGAGCCAACAACTGCAAATTGCATTACCGTAGAGATACTTCATTACCGATCCGATCACTTCTCCTGATTCTTTTGTCTTTTTTTTTATGACGTGCCCTTAAAAGTCGACGACGCACAATAATCACAACAGCAACGCGCAATAAGGAGTCTACCAAGTTGTCGGACTGTCTGACATAGCAGCAATGTCCACTAGAGGTCTGCATGAATACATTCATTTGCCGTCACTGACCAAGTACAGTACTGCAGTGTATTCTGTTTGTTGCATGCATAGAAAGTAGTGTACACTAAAAATGAATACACTATTCTTAAAAACAAACACTGCACACCATTCGATCCCTTTATAATAGAACGAATACACTGCTTGGTTTCTCTCCAAAGCTTGAATGCTTGAATCAAATAGAACAGAACAAGCCTAACAGTTAAAAAAACACCGAATACAGCGAATACACCGAGTATTTATAGAATCAAATACGCACTGTTTGGTGTCGCTTTTTAGGCCGTGTGCGAATTGGATGAATTGTGGTTAAGGCCGTGTGCGAATTCAGTTAAAAATGGGTTAAATCTTGACGTTTGGTTAAATTTTGACACTTCGCATTATTTGACTAGCTGCTGAGCAGGTTAAACTATGACAGTAGTGATTAAAAATTCATCCATTTTTATTTTTTAACCAAAGTTCATCCAATTCGCACACGGCCTAAAAAATAAAAATGGATGAATTTTTAACCACTACTGTCATATTTTAACCTGCTCCGCAGCTAGTCTAATAATTTTATTCAATGCGAAGTGTCAAAATTTAACCAAACGTCAAGTTTTAACCCATTTTTAACTGAATTCGCACACGGCCTTAGTTTGACTTATTGAACGAATTGGGAAAAATACAAAATATACAAACAGCACAGATATTAACACACTGAGTGCAAGGACTTGCATAAATATGAATTAATAATGTTCGTTGTTCGTTTTGTAGCTTAAATGGAGTCTGACCTGGAGCCTGACATTTCTACTTTCTTTATTGACCTTGACCTTGATGGTCGAGTACCTTGTTTAAAGGTTAAGACATCTGAAACGCTCTTAACTTTTCTTAACCACACCAAAAATTTCCCTCAGTTTGTGATGTACAACTGCTTTTTTGTTTCTTTTTTATTTCATTCACCTTTGCGTTCTTTAGCAATTCTTATTTTGCTTGGCGTGTTTTGAATTTGATTCGGTGTATTCGGTGCATTCGGTGTGTTCGATATAAACTCGCTGTATTCGATGCATTTGAGAAAAAAATCAAGTGGTGTATTCGTTTCGAACAAATACACTATTCTATTGTTTTGATATCAGGAAATGAGTCATTTGATTTGGAATTCAAGCAGTGAGTACTGCGAATAGTGTATTTGAAAAAATACAGAACGGCTTGGACGTAGTTTCAAGCCACTCGTTGCAGATGTCTAATGTCGACAATTGTGGGCTTTGGCAATTTGTATGTTGCGTTTGTTGGGTAGAAAGTTAAGTATGAGTTCCCTGGAGAGATTTTTGAAGACAATTGGACAGGACCGATGATGGATAATTTCCCATTTCACGAGAATTATGCTTGGCAATGCGGATATTCGCAGACGGCCTTTTTTGTGTGAACATCAATTATGGAAAAATTATTGTGGAGGGAATGTCAATATGATTTTTGACGGAATTGGATATTATTTTGTCACATTTTTCGGGTTAGAGCTCGCAGGTTAGATTTTGGCTCTGAAAAAATTTGAGTTTGAGGTTCGTTGGATGTGTACAAGAAGATGAGAGATTCAACAGTCTGTGGAAACGGCGGCGAAGTATTGAAAACAGAGAATTTTAGATCAACTTCCAATTACTTCAAAAGTTGAGTTAGCAAACTTACGACGCTGCGTATGGTCGTTTAATTTCAGCTCCTGGGTCCGTTGGATTTGGTATGGGTACAGGTCGAAATGCCAGAGACTACAGTGAGCGCCTGAGTGAGCGACTCTCCGCCGTCCTCCCAAATACTACAGAAGTCAACACCTTGTGGAACCAATATCGGATTGATTAAAAATGTAGCCGAGACCACCATGCGTAGCCGAGACCACCATAGGTTACCAGCCACCCGCGAAAAAGAACCTGTGGGCTGTGGTATCTATGTTAATTGAGAGACGGAAAATGCACGTTTGCAGATGCTGCAAACAACAAGAGCAGCAAGAGAAGAGTACCGAACGAGAAGGAGAAATGAGAAAAAGACGCTGCGAAGGAAAAAAGAGCATCCGCAGTTTCTCAGCTCAAAGATCTAGAAGCAGAAGGGTCAAGATCAAAGCAATTAGCTTCTGGTTTCAGAACCGGGACACAAGCAGTGAAGGAAACCTAGTCACCGAAGCACAGAGAATTGTCGATGTTTTCAAGCAGCACTTTCAACAGCTGCTGAATGCGCATGACATCGAGCGAGCCAAAAACCAGCCCCAAGCACAGAAGAGGTAGAAAGAGCTATCAAAATGCTAAAATATAACAAGTCCGCGCCGGGTCGGATAGCATACCTGCGGAACTCTTTAAATATTAGGAGATGTTTTGATGAACCGCATGCACCAGATCATCAACAAATTGTGGGAGGAAGAATACATGCCCACTGACTGGTCGATAAGCTCCATATGCCCCATCTACAAAAATGGTGATCCGATGTCATGCAAAAACTACTGTGACATATCCCTGCTTAATTTTGCATACAAAATCCTATCCAACTCACTGCGTGAGCGTCACAATGAGGCAAACCCTAGAAAAGACCAACGAATTTCAAGTCGAAAATCGGCGAAAAACCTTGATCGAACCCTTCTAGTGGGTGCCGGGCGGACAATGTCGTCAAAGTTTTGGTCTGTAGGTGTCAGACGGTGATAGCTAAGGTTAGATTGGATCGCTGTGTGGTTCTTACTTCATTTATAGCACAACTCACAGAAATCCTCTTTCACCATAGATCCAAGGCTCCTAGTTTCAGTGGTGGTGTGAGCTAGTAAATCCGTGCCCAAGAATTAAAAGTTGAGGGATAAATCAACCATGAACGAGCTCAGCCGGAGGCCTGTGGTGGGTAACGGTTTTTGTTGTTTATACCTTTCCTCGGTATACGGCTCTGTCGAGGGTGACCTTCTTTTCCGTCTTACTCGTGGGAATCGAATCGAACATCTCCATGCTGTCTTCGTCCAATTTATGTGTAAAACTTCCATCCATCGACTCCGAGGCTTCCAGCCAGGATACAATTGAAAGGGGAAGCTAGAGACGCTAGCACCTCAGAGCAGGCCACACTTAGAGGTAACACGGGAGGTACTAGTACCCCTGTACTTCAGCATCCCTCTCAAAAAACGCCCATACCTTCGCGTAGCAAGGCTCGCCAGAGCAACGCTACCAAGCCCAACATGCACTCTCCCGCGGATCAGCTCAGGATCTTCTTGGCAAGATATCCGAGAATGAAAAAGCCGGAAAGATATATGAGCGTAATGCTGCCGACAAAATAAAAAATAAGAAAATTGTTGAAGAATTCAACAGTCAAGAGAAGAGTGCGGCACCCAGGAAAATAGAAAAGACGAAGCAAGAGGAACAGATCTCTGGAGGAGGAGAAGCCACCTCAAAAGAGAACCAAGCTTAGTGGCAGCAGCAAGAAAGAGACTCCGAGGGTGACAGTGACAGCGCAACCGCGCGCCTTGAGTGAGGTCGTCAGAGACAACCTCCTGGTGGCGATTGTAGATGAGCTCTCCACAGACAACAGAGCTCTGATGTCAGCGTGGTATTCTAATACACCATCTCAGCAAAAGAAGGTCCCTATTCGAGCTTTGACTCCGGCGAAATGCTCAGGGGTTACAAAGTGATAAGGTGCGCGGACGATTTTTCGAGGGATTTCCTTGGCAAAGGAGTTGCTTAGATTAGCAACGACTGGAAAGGCTTGAAGCTCAAGCTTATTCCAGCCAGGGATGTTCCTAGAAAACCATTGGCTCGCATCTTGTTGCCGCTCATAAGTATTAAGCCAACGGGAGCGGAGCTAATTAGGAGCCTTCAACGGCTGAGTCCGCAGATTCCGATGAATGACTGGGCAGTCATCAAAACAGAGGAACCGCGCAAGAATAGCGCGGTTTATCTTCTGAGGATCTGCGAGGCGAGCCGCAAAGCCCTGGAAGAGGCACAGTGTAAGATGAGGTTCGGCATCAAAAGTGTCTCCATAAAGATTCTGCAGAGTCAGGAAGTTCGCCCCACCCTGAGTGATGATATCGTCGGGTTGGCGTCCCCAGCGAGGTGCTGGATCCTGGCCCTGCAGTACCGCCTGCAAATTAAGAACGACAAGCTACGCGCCATCCAGGTTAATCTGGAGCACTCTTAATGTGCCTCAGATAACCTGAGGATCTTCCTGAGAGAGGAAGATATAGATGTCACCCTTGTACAAGAGCCCTGGGTTAATGGCCTCGCGATTAGAGGCCTTAAAGACAACCAATACGACCTATTCTACAAGCCCACCATCTATTCATCAACTTCTTCTTAGTTGCTTATGATAGCATCCACCGCCAAGAGCTTATGATGGCGATGTCTGAATTCGGGATCCCGAACAAACTGATCCAGGTGTCCCGCATGAAGCTAATCAACCCGCAGCGCAGTGTGAAAATGGGTAACAGCTCATTCGCAGCGTTAAGACAAGGAGATGCGCTGTCATGTGACTTCTTCAACATAGTCCTCGAGCAGATAGTGCATAAGGCAGGTGTGAGCACGGAAAGCAGTAACTTCAACAAATCCATCCAGCTCCTAAGCTATGCGGAAGATATAGACATCATCGGTCGATCCAAGAGAGCTGTACTTGAGGCCTTCACAGCGATTGAACAACAAGCAAAGCTCGTTTGTATTGGAGTGAATGAGGATAAAACAAAGTACATGCTATCAACAAACAAAACAACATCTGTCCACCGCCTAGCATAAAACGTCACTGTTGGTAGCAGAAATTTCGAGGTAGCTAAGGAGTTCACCTACCTTGGAACAAACATCAATCTCGCAAACGACACCTTAGTGGAGATCCGACGAAGAATTACCCTAGCGATCCACTGCTGCTTCGGTTAAGGAAAACAACTGGGTTCAAAATTTCTCACTCAAAAGACAAAGTGTCTGCACTTTCGAAAGATAAATTCTTCGGCGGATTTTCGGACACCTATGTGACGATGGCGAATGGAGAAGAAGGTTCAACTGCGAACTGCACGAGCTGTACCTAGAAGTGAATGTAGTCCAGAAAGCCAATAAAAGACGACTACATTAGCTGGGCCACATCGATCGAGTAGACGATAACACCAGCCAAGAAAGTCGCAGCCCGTAGGTTCGAGACGACAAGGAAGACCGAACCTACGGTACAAGGACCAAGTGCATGCTGGGGACCGTACCCGATGGAAGGCTGCAGTGTCTCAGGCTGAGATCCCTCATGGATGGGAGCCGAATAAGTAAATCCAAATCAGGACAAAGAATTCGCCATGTTCTAGTCTACGACAGTTCAAGTTCTTGTCAGCCACGCGGAATTGACTGCGTCGGATTCTACTGCATATTTTTACGAACAGCGGCTGATAGTTCACTGAGCCGTTGAACTCCAATTTTGGTAGAAGAAGTGTCTTATCTGTTTCTTCAATATAGGTTTCATGTAGAAATCATGAAAATACAGTGTCCAGCAGATTTATCGCCCCAATTCGATTAATAAATTACCAATTCCAGCAATTAACCATTTCTATGTGTTCCCACTAAATTCAGCTGCCAAGAAAAAATGTACCAAGTACCAGACTTCTAATGCACCTCGATTGCACTCCCAATCTCACATCAATAATTTTATCTTTTCAAAATCATTTCGAGTAGATTTGTTGCGACTAGCTGCAGCTACGATAAAATTTGTTTCTCTTCCTTCAATTTTAATCGAAAAAATATGCAAATTAAATTCGTTTAAGTACTTTCGAATGTCCATAATCTCAGAAAGTAATAAATTTCTAAATACCAAACAGTTCGGGCCGCTGGCTGGCCGCCGCCCGCCAGCAGCCTATCGGGCGGGCGCACTAATTTCGCGTCAACTTTCCACTATTTCCAAACACAACGAAGCGGACGTCGACTTAAGTTGCCCATACTGCCGCTCGCTGCTCAGCAATAAAAGATGAAAAAAAGCAGAAGAAGAAGAAGAGAAAGTTGCGTTAATTGCCCACCCTAATTGCCACAGTTGTATCTACATACGAGCCGGACTTCTAATCCGATCGATAAATCCCCCAAGTGAGCTGGTATCTTTTTCTAAACTCAAAAAAAAAGAACAGAAATAAAAACTATTACCGATTTTTATCGTGAAACGAATTGTATGACAGCTGTGCGCGAAGCTCCAGGGATCGACCGACCGACAGAGCAACGCGACGAAGAGACCGAGGCTATATCGGGATCATAGACCGATCTCTCGAAGCTCGATGCACGCCTGACATTGGGTGTGTATCTATTTCAAGCAGCCACATACAGTACCATCGATCGCCGCACGGACGCACCAGAGAATGCGTTTGAGTTACGTGTTCGCAGTTTGTCTATCGACGGGAAAATGCGTGCGGCAATATTTCAAGTGCTGTTACTTCTAACGTACCCCCTGATACACTGCCACCGCCGCTGATCATTTCTGTCCACTCCAATTCGTAATGTGTTAATAAATAAATGATCCCCTTGCAGCGATCGCGTACTGCGGAATCAGCATCGCGGCATCGGCAGCATCGAACGAAGCAGTCCGATCTTATCATCCGCGCGCCGCAGTATGTAAATCTATCCTTTATGTTCGGCATCAGAACTGTTGTTGGCATTGCGGACTGGTGGTGGTGTATCGTGTCAGGGATAAAGGCCCCGCGAATAGATCAAAATCCGAAAACATTGTTATAACGGAGCACCGAGCTGCAGATATATATCAGTTGCAGTTGCAGCTTGCAGCGGTTTCTCCATAGTGACCCTGGCGGTTGCTGAATCTCCCCCGCTGTATCCTCTGGCTACCTTTCGAACACATTTTGAAATCACATAAAGTATCTTTGCAGTTGTATGGGTTCGCAGAGTAATCATGCAATCTCGTGATGCATTTCTGTGCGCTGCGTTCTCCTCAGCGGACAAGGTTCATATATCCCTATGACAGGTAATGTCTGTGTTGCCAGGGTACAAGACTTTATTAGCCTCCTCATCCCCTTCCGTTTGATTTTTTTAACTTTTAGGAAACTGCAAGTTCACTTTGCAATCTTTACTGCGCTGGACCTGTGGTTGCAGCTCGTGCGGTACAGATTTTCAGTGGAAACGCATCTTAGCGTGAAATCTGTTTTTGATTAGACATTTCAGTCGGCCGCCACTTGGCTTGAAGGACAGTTGTTTTCCTGCCTCTAAATCACCACAAAAAACAGTGGACGGTGTTGCAAAATGTGAGATTTGTGGCAGGAGTCACATCACGACACACTGCGCGGCCGCCAAACGGTATTGCTGAGATTGTCTTGTGCAATTACCGCAGTTTGGGGTCCTAATTTGTAACCGTACGGTGGAAGCCAACTTGTTGACCAGATAATAAATAAGTCAGAAGGTGAACTTAATTTAGAGCCGATTTTTCAATCGTCAGATAAACAAGCAGATATTGTTTATTCGACAAATAATAGAATATTGGATTTTTCAATCGCCAGATAGATTTTATCTGAAGTAAAACGCTCTTATTTATTCGACCGATGAATACTCAGATAAATTTATTTGCCAGTTTGTTATTTTTATTTTTGTTCGATGATTGAAAAATCGGCTCTTAGACAAATAAATTTAGTTTTTATCTCTCATGCGATTTCATATTGTTGAAAACTATTAGAGCCAAATCAGCCCAGCGAGGGAGCGGGCGTGTGGTTGCAGTTGCATGTAGATTGGTTGCGATTACATTGTTAAGGGAAATAAAGACTCGACGGGGGTCTTGGGATTGGGTAAACAGTGGGAAATAAAGCAATTAATTCGAAACGGCTGTCATAACTTTATGATTTACTGTCGGGTTGCATGGAGTTATAGGGGAGTATGGGGTGCAATAAACATTGTTCCTTTCTCAGTGTGAGGTAGTGAAAATTCATGGCTTCAAAAAGTCGCGTTTAACGGTTATAGATTGTAGGAAACAACGCAGTCCACCATCAATTTTCATCAATAATAAATTTTGAGCATTAACTACATACAACTACTTAAAGTACGAATCTTCTCGGAAAGAACTTTAATTGACCCGGCTTAGTTTAAAGCTATTTACCATTATCATATTTACCTAGCACGACGACAACTATTAGCGAAAACAAAGACTAATTGTGTTTCAAGCTTTAAGCAAGAAATGAAAATTTCGCTGAAACGTTCAGCAAATGAAACAGCCAGATCTTGTCTCGTTACTTTGTCTGTTCCTCTAATTCCGCCTGTTCCCCGTAAAACAAAAGAAAAAATGAAAGCCATTTCCGGCATTTAGCGTGGCATTCTAATTCGTGTCGTCCATTAGAAAAGTCAGATCACGTGAAAATATATTGGAAAATAAAAAGAAGATACCCCACGTGCCACGTAAGTAGTTAGGGCAAAATTACATTGATTCTGGTCATAATATGTTTCTTTTATATAAAGTACGAGCACAGTAGAATTAGAAAATATATAGGCACCGTAGTTAATTTGGACGAAAAAGACGATACGACGCCATAGCTTAAACGTGCTAGCTTATACTCTTCTTTTGTTCGGGCTATCAAGCAATTTCTTCCGACCGCCAAGAAAAAGAAAATCAGGCAGGAATTCATAGATCGGAGGTAAGAAAAATATGCAACATGAGCATGGTCTTCAATAGTTTTTTCTTGTCATGAGAGTTTTTCCTTATTCCTTTTTTTTGAAATAATCCCCAGGACCCCAGGTGCAATTGTAGACAAGGCTGAGAGGAGAAGGAGAGAACTCTCCAAAAATTCCTATTCCTTCAATCAGCCTTAGTCTGTTTTTTTTTCCAACCAGGGGAAGAAGAAAAAGAAATAAGACCTGGAAAGAAGACACACACTCACGTGCTCGTAGTGGTGTACCGATGTTGGTCTCTAGGGTAGTGATCTTTTCTTCTTCTCTCCCATCAGCAAAAAAAAGGGCAGCAACAACAGCAACGAAAAGAAAAAGAGCAAAACGGGCAAAAAGATCTCCACAGGAAAGAAATATTTAATTGCAGGAGAAACAACTCTAAAAGAGAAGGAAAAAGAACAAATTACCTACTGACCTACATAAAAGCAAAGCAAGACAAAAACAAATGAAAACCAGCGAAAAGAAAAATACAATGAATAATAAAACCAGCATTGTCAATCGAAAGAATAGTGTATAATAAAAAAAAAAAAAAGGATTAGAATTTTAGAAGTTGAAATGTTAGTTGGGTGCAAATAGTAAGAAAAGTGAAGTGTGAAAAACAATGTAAAAAAAGAGTAAAAAAAAAGCAAGAGCAAAAGAAATTGTATATGTACCTACTTGTGAAAGGAAAGAATTAAGAATAAGAATAAGGAAATTTCAATTTGAAGTGTCGGTTGGTCCAACAAAAAAAAAAAAAAGTTTTAGTTTACGTCTTATGTGTCGCAACCTAATCATTAAGAGTGAATTATCGTTTTGTTTGGTGATATGTGTAGATGAAACAAAAATTACATTTCTTTCCCTTGTACTAGCAACAACTTTATAAAACAGCAAAACTTCAAGAGATGTGCACATCATCGGCAGAGTTTGTGGGTAAGTTCCAAGATTTTCTTTCTTTTATTTTATCTGAGTATTCGGATGACATTATTAGTACAAAGTTATTCCGACCTTTTTTTTTGTATCGGATTATTCATTCAACAATCTATAGTAAGTTCATTTCGATAAATATCGCCAAACAAAGAAAATATTTAAGATAATCATTTCTATCCAAGTTTTCCAATTTGTTTTGAGAGTATGATCTTTAAATTGAATCGAATTTTGAATATTGCCATACGTATTCCAAGGTTAATACTTTCCTTTACGTATTTTTCTTTTATCATTAAGGTTAGCTTAAGAAATACTTTGAGTTGAAATAAAGAAATGTAAACTGAATAGAGTATATGCTTTGTTGGTGATTTTTGGGATTTTTCAGTCGCAAATAAGAATTATTCTTATCAAGATATGAGTTCACGAAGGAATTAAATAAAAGATGAAGTGTTAAGAGGTTGAATAAGGGGGATGGAAATGTAAAGCGATCCACAGTAGGGATGAGTCCTTGATAATAAGTAGCGTAGATATAAACGAAGGGGTTTTCTATAATTTATGAGCATAAGAAAACTAAAGGTTTGTATAGTCGATAAATCCTATACAAGAGGGAGGGTAAGACACTGCTCAAGAGGCACGAACATCTATGTCCTCTCAACGAAGTGACACACAAATATTATGAAAAAGATCGATCTCTTATGAACAAGGTATATTCGGGTCTCCCAACTAAATAAACATAATATTTCCGTTCGTTAACATCTTGAACGTTGGTCTGATAAAAAAAATAATATGTAACACTGTCTTCAACTCCAGCTACAAGATCCCCCCCAATTTCCGACGAGCTAAAGCATTCGGGTCAGCAAGCAGACCAAGACAGTAGCGGTCGAGCGGAGACAACTTCTCTTTGATCGATTTAAATTCTTTGCTTTTTGGTACAGAGTTCTTATTTGATCAAAGGGTAGTAAAGATTCCTTCACGAACAGAACTTAGAGGAGTATTTTATTTTTGTATTGCTTCCCCGGATTCTATCCTATGAGTAGGGTTCGACGTAAAGATTTAATACAAAAATATTTAATTACGTTAAAAAAGGAATTACGTTACAGATGGCGCCCAACGTGGGGCCCGAATTTATCGTTTTCACTGAGATTCTTTTTTTATAGTGTTGTCATTTAGTAAAATTTATTTCAATTTTGACATAAAGTTAAATGGATAGGAATTCATGCTCGGGCAAAGAACACTGAAGTAAAGCAGGTTGAGATCGTTATCCGCAGAGTAAGGATATTTCCAGACTTTGGACTGTTGTAACGGCTTTAATGCTATGTCTTCTTGCCAAATCAGACTTTCATACCTCGGTGTCCGGAATCGTAGGAAACTCTCTTATTCCAGATTCAACGCTGCATAGAGGCAATGGGACGAAGTTTAAAGAGTAAGATTTTCTAGTTTATAAAGAGCAAATATGGAAACTCTTGTCCGGAAAGTGAGATATTTTTTTCGCATTCGTATGTTGCAGGAGCCTATAGATGCACAGTTCTATCCAATTGACAAAAGCAGATTTTTCCGATGGAGTATACCTTTGTCATCCGGTACGTAGAAATAGATAATTACTCACGTCCGTTGTGATGTTACAAATCCGAAGAAATTTGTTTTTTTTTTAATATATAGTCAAAGAATAATAGAAAAGTTAAGAATTTTTTTGTCTCTTTTAATTAAATAGATACGACCGACTCATCCATTACTGAGAGCTTACATGACATCCCCCAAATGTTTATAAAAAAAATATAAGAAAATTATTAGTATGATATTATAGATTTGCAGATTAAGATCGAGTTTTTTTTTAAGTACAATCAAAATAGTGATTTTGCAGTTTTACGCTAAGCAGATTAAAGATATTAGGTAAATTAAGGTTTATATGCAGTAAATAAAACCAAATACAAAAAACAAGGAAAATACACAAATTTAAAGTACCAATAAGAAAAAAAAATTAAAAGACAGGTCAATAGACACTTTTTTTTTTAATTTGAATGACAGTAGTGTTAGTCACCAACTTATAAAAAAAAAGAAGTTGTTATACAAGTAGTTTTTTTTGTATAAGCCAATGGAGGGAAGCCGCAATTTACGTAGTAAAACCAAAGGACAAGGCAATATGGTCACAGGTAGGGGAGACGAAGGAGGCTTAGTAAATGCAGCAGGCGAACCGGTACCCCATGGATCAAACCAAGTTACTGGGGACAATGTATCTCAATCCGGGAGGGAAGGATCTAGTAATCCTTTAGCGAATTCGAGTCCTGTCAGAAAAGATTCCGTAAATGAGGGTGAACAATTTGCTAGTTATATACAAGAAGTGGTTACAGCTACCGTCGGTCTCCAGAGATCTGAAGATCAGCGCTTACTCAGAGAGGAAATAGCTAAAAGTCAAGCCAACATTCTAGAGCAAGTAGCCACCATAGTGAGGGAAAGTCTCGCAAACTTAAATCTGCAATCGCAATTTAATACCGCTCTACATCCGGTAAATGCGGTGCCGACTCAAAGAAACACCCTATCAAGCCAAGAACCACTCAGAGTTAATAATTTGGGCAACCGTTCGGAAAATGTAGTACCTCATAGACCACCTGAGCAGAATCCGGTGCGAACCAACAATCCAATTGTCCACCCAGTAGATATGGCTCAGGGTTCGAATGTTGACAATTTTCTTGCCCAACTGAGCAATTTGAATTTTCATGATTCTCAGAGAGAATCTACTCTTCCTCCTCAAGCGTCGTCAAACTCGAGTTCGGCTTCACGCTATCCACAATACCATAAGTGGGGTATTCGCTTTGATGGAAGGAACATGTCAGTAGACGAATTTCTCTTCAGATTGGAAAGAGTGAAAGCAAGCTACAACGTCACGTGGGACGACTTAGTGGTCAACTTTCACCATTTTGTAAGTGGACAAGCAGACAATTGGTTTTGGATGTACTTAAAAGGTAATCCACGCACTTCATGGCCAGCTCTTCGGTTAGCCCTTATCGAGCAATATCGAAGTCTGGAAACTGATTCTGAGTTGTCTCGTAAAATGTCCGATAGAAAGCAATTACCTGGGGAATCCTTCAACGATTTCTATGACGCGTTGCTCCAAATAAATTCAAGATTACGTTATCCTAAGCCGCCAAAGGAAGTTGTTGAGCTGGTTAAACAGAACGTCCGCAGAAGAATAGGAGAACTATTGATTACCTTTAACACTCATAGTCTCCCAGAGATGGCTTACGTGTGTCGTTCAATCGAAAAATTTTTAGACCGACAAGAACCAATTAGGGGTAGATTCCAATCAAACTTTACCAATCAGCCAATTCGACGGCAAGTAAATGAACTAGAAGCTTCAGTTGACGATACATCACTCGTAGGTGCTAACGTAGAGTCACTCCAAAGGGATAACAATCCAATTAAGTGTTGGAACTGTGAGGGCGTGGGTCACAAATTCCGGTATTGCGGGAATCCTCGAAGAAAAAGTTTGTTCTGCTACGGCTGTGGTAAGGAGGGTGTTGTTACACCAAATTGTCCTAAATGTATTGAAACGTCGTCGGGAAACTACCAAAGGAACAACTCCTCGTCCAGGGGGACTTGTTCGAAAGCGTTGAAACCGGAATAACTGAAAATGACCAAAATGATACAAAAATTACCTTATTGAGACCTATGCGTGACGAAACAGCCACGCAAACATTACATGACCTTAACAAAAAGAAACCACCGGCCTTACCTAGAAAAACCTTACACGAACGTCAACGAGAATACTACGAAGCTCGTAAACGTATTGTTACCTATCCGCAGGAGTCAAGTAGGATAAAGAAAATGAGAGACCGGATGAAGAAAAAAAAAGTTCACTACCAAAATATCGCGGCTACTACTCTAAATTGTTCCCCTTACGACCCTAGACCTTATGCGACAGTGACGATATTTGATAAAACTTGGTTAGGATTGCTTGACTCAGGCGCAGGTATAAGTTGCTTCGGCAGTGAAGTTTTAGAATTTCTTAACGAGAAGAAAATACCTTTTAAAAAATTTAATTCTTCAGTGTCCACTGCAGATGGTAGGAAACAAGAGATTATCGGAACTATAACCACCAGCGTTAATTATAAGGGAGAAAAAAAGAGCTTAGATTTTTTCATAGTGCCTTCCTTAACCCAAAGCTTATATCTAGGAGTCAATTTTTGGAAGGAATTCGAGATAGCGCCACACCTCATATCAAGCCTCTCCACTGACCTAAGTAACCTGAAGGTAGATAATCCCACTGTCGAATGTCAGTTAACTGATATCGAGCGAAAACAACTTTTGTCGGTGATAGAGACTTTCCCATCATTTACTAAGAAAGGGTTGGGTAGGACAAACCTGTTAGAACATGTTATAGATACCGGGGACGCGGCACCAATCAAGCAGCGTCATTATCCCATATCTCCAGCGGTACAAGCTCTGATGTATGAGGAATTGGACCGCATGCTTGCTTTGGGGGTTATCGAAGAGAGTTCAAGCCCATGGAGTTCTCCGGTTGTGCTAGTGCGAAAACCCGGTAAGAACCGCATGTGCTTGGACTTTCGAAAGGTAAACCAAGTCACGAAGAAGAATGCGAGTCCAATTGCTAATATTGAGGGATTGCTGGCCCGCCTTTCGGAGACACACTTCATCTCAAGTGTGGATCTGAAAGATGCGTACTGGCAGATACCGCTGGAGAAAGGTTCAAGGGAGAAGACGGCCTTTACCGTCCCCGGAAGACCTTTGTATCAGTTTCGGGTAATGCCTTTCGGACTTACTAATGCGGCGCAGAGCCTAACGTACTTGATGGGAAAGGTAATTCCACAAGAACTTCGAGAGCAAGTATTCATATATTTGGATGATCTCTTGGTTATATCTGCTACATTCGAGGAACATTTGAGAATTTTAGGCATAGTAGCCAAAAAGTTACTGGAAGCTGGACTGACTATCAACGTCGAAAAGTCAAAGTTCTGCTTCCAGGAACTTCAGTACCTAGGATTCGTAGTTGGGCAGGGTTGTCTAAAACCAGACCCAGCAAAAATTGCAGCGATTAAAGACTTTCCGGTACCAAAATCTCCTAAGCAAGTGAGAAGATTCTTAGGTATGGCGGGGTGGTATCGGATGTTTGTCAACAACTTTGCCACGCTCGCAGCCCCTTTATCCGATTCTCTAAAAAAATGTAAAACTTTTGTGCTCAATGATCAAGCAATCCAAGCTTTTGAAACTTTAAAAACAGCTCTGACCTCCGATACAGTACTAGTAAATCCCGATTTCTCCAAAGAATTTATTATTTTATGTGATGCTTCAGCCACCGGGATAGGATGCGTACTGTGCCAAAAAGATGAAAACGAAGCTGAACGTCCCATCTATTATTTTTCTCAAAAATTAAACTCAGCTCAGAGGAATTATTCAGTGACAGAAGGAGAATGCCTAGCTGCAGTGAAAGGAATTCACAAATTTAGACCGTACGTGGAAGGCTACCACTTTACCGTCGTGACCGACCATTCAAGTTTGAAGTGGTTAATGAGTCTTAAAGATCCAACAGGAAGGTTAGCGCGTTGGAGTCTTAAACTACAAGGATTTGATTTCACTGTCGAACACCGGAAGGGTTCTTTACATGTAGTGCCCGATGCTCTATCTCGAGTTCACGAGGTAGAAGCGCTGCATGTGGAGAAGTCCCGTCAGGATTCGACAGTGGTCAGTCCTACCGATGTTTTTCACGTAGATTTGGAGGACTCCAGTTTTAAATCGGACGAATATCTCCAAATCATAGAACATATCGGACAGAACAAAGATCGGTTGCCTGACCTGCAAGTATCGGAAGGTTACGTTTACAAAAAGGTCAGGCACTGTACAGGAAATCCACTCCAAGATGATTTGGTTTGGAAATTATGGGTTCCAACCGCTCTCACGGAACGTTTGATCTTTTTGGCTCATTGCCCACCAAAAGCTTCACACGGCGGTATCGCCAAAACGTTATATCGTCTTCGAGAACAGTTTTACTGGCCAAACATGGCCAGTCAGGTCAAAAACTTCGTGAATAGCTGTGACATTTGTAAAGCTTCTAAGGCACCTAACACCACGCTTAAAGCAGAAATGGGGAAAGCATTTACCGTAGAGAGACCATTCCAGCACTTGTTCGTAGATTTTTTAGGCCCGTATCCACGATCCAGAAGTGGGAATACGCAAATCGTGATAGTCTTAGACCAACTTACCAAATTTGTAATAGTAAAACCTCTACGAAGAGCAACGGCCCAGTCATTAATAAAATTTCTTCAGGAAGAAGTTTTTCTTATTTTTGGGGTCCCCGAAAGTCTTTTGTCCGATAACGGATCTCAGTTCGTTAGTAAAGAGTTTGCAAGTATGCTTAAAACATTCGGAGTGAAGCACTATAGAACGGCCGTACACTCACCTCAAGCTAACGCTAGCGAAAGGGTGAATAGATCACTTTTAGCGGCAATAAGGACGTACATAGATCCCCAGCAGCACAATTGGGATGAGAAATTGGCGTCCATAGGGTGTGCTTTACGCTCCGCGATTCATTCAGCAATCGGAATGTCTCCATATGAGGCGTTATTCGGGCAACAGATGATGGAACATGGGGAAAGTTATAGGCTTTTGAGGAAACTTGGAGGTCTTAATCAATCAGAAATACATTGGTTACCTAAGGCAGCTAAACTCAACATCTTACAAGAACACTTAAAGCAATCCATCGAAAATGCTCACGATTCCTATGCAAAAAAGTACAATCTTCGGAGTAGAAATATTTGTTTTAAAATTGGCGACGTAGTTTTCAAAAGGAACTACATTTTAAGTGATTCCGTGAAACACCGAAACGCTAAGCTGTGTCCGAAGTTTTTAAAAGTAACCATTTCAAAATTGATAGGTAATAGTCTCTACGAAACGATAGATGAAAAAGGAATTAAGACCGTTGTACATACTAAAGACTTAAAAAGATGAAGTAAGTTCCATTCAACAACAAAAAATATATGAAGCTGTTTTAGTCCTAGTCCAGGCCAACAGAACCCGGCTGCTCAGAAGAGCATGAGAATTTGAACATCTGGACAGTGTTTCTTTTCTCGTCTCTTTTCAAGAGTAAACGTCATGAAAGTGACGAGCTTTGTAGGAAACAACGCAGTCCACCATCAATTTTCATCAATAATAAATTTTGAGCATTAACTACATACAACTACTTAAAGTACGAATCTTCTCGGAAAGAACTTTAATTGACCCGGCTTAGTTTAAAGCTATTTACCATTATCATATTTACCTAGCACGACGACAACTATTAGCGAAAACAAAGACTAATTGTGTTTCAAGCTTTAAGCAAGAAATGAAAATTTCGCTGAAACGTTCAGCAAATGAAACAGCCAGATCTTGTCTCGTTACTTTGTCTGTTCCTCTAATTCCGCCTGTTCCCCGTAAAACAAAAGAAAAAATGAAAGCCATTTCCGGCATTTAGCGTGGCATTCTAATTCGTGTCGTCCATTAGAAAAGTCAGATCACGTGAAAATATATTGGAAAATAAAAAGAAGATACCCCACGTGCCACGTAAGTAGTTAGGGCAAAATTACATTGATTCTGGTCATAATATGTTTCTTTTATATAAAGTACGAGCACAGTAGAATTAGAAAATATATAGGCACCGTAGTTAATTTGGACGAAAAAGACGATACGACGCCATAGCTTAAACGTGCTAGCTTATACTCTTCTTTTGTTCGGGCTATCAAGCAATTTCTTCCGACCGCCAAGAAAAAGAAAATCAGGCAGGAATTCATAGATCGGAGGTAAGAAAAATATGCAACATGAGCATGGTCTTCAATAGTTTTTTCTTGTCATGAGAGTTTTTCCTTATTCCTTTTTTTTGAAATAATCCCCAGGACCCCAGGTGCAATTGTAGACAAGGCTGAGAGGAGAAGGAGAGAACTCTCCAAAAATTCCTATTCCTTCAATCAGCCTTAGTCTGTTTTTTTTTCCAACCAGGGGAAGAAGAAAAAGAAATAAGACCTGGAAAGAAGACACACACTCACGTGCTCGTAGTGGTGTACCGATGTTGGTCTCTAGGGTAGTGATCTTTTCTTCTTCTCTCCCATCAGCAAAAAAAAGGGCAGCAACAACAGCAACGAAAAGAAAAAGAGCAAAACGGGCAAAAAGATCTCCACAGGAAAGAAATATTTAATTGCAGGAGAAACAACTCTAAAAGAGAAGGAAAAAGAACAAATTACCTACTGACCTACATAAAAGCAAAGCAAGACAAAAACAAATGAAAACCAGCGAAAAGAAAAATACAATGAATAATAAAACCAGCATTGTCAATCGAAAGAATAGTGTATAATAAAAAAAAAAAAAAGGATTAGAATTTTAGAAGTTGAAATGTTAGTTGGGTGCAAATAGTAAGAAAAGTGAAGTGTGAAAAACAATGTAAAAAAAGAGTAAAAAAAAAGCAAGAGCAAAAGAAATTGTATATGTACCTACTTGTGAAAGGAAAGAATTAAGAATAAGAATAAGGAAATTTCAATTTGAAGTGTCGGTTGGTCCAACAAAAAAAAAAAAAAAGTTTTAGTTTACGTCTTATGTGTCGCAACCTAATCATTAAGAGTGAATTATCGTTTTGTTTGGTGATATGTGTAGATGAAACAAAAATTACATTTCTTTCCCTTGTACTAGCAACAACTTTATAAAACAGCAAAACTTCAAGAGATGTGCACATCATCGGCAGAGTTTGTGGGTAAGTTCCAAGATTTGCTTTCTTTTATTTTATCTGAGTATTCGGATGACATTATTAGTACAAAGTTATTCCGACCTTTTTTTTTGTATCGGATTATTCATTCAACAATCTATAGTAAGTTCATTTCGATAAATATCGCCAAACAAAGAAAATATTTAAGATAATCATTTCTATCCAAGTTTTCCAATTTGTTTTGAGAGTATGATCTTTAAATTGAATCGAATTTTGAATATTGCCATACGTATTCCAAGGTTAATACTTTCCTTTACGTATTTTTCTTTTATCATTAAGGTTAGCTTAAGAAATACTTTGAGTTGAAATAAAGAAATGTAAACTGAATAGAGTATATGCTTTGTTGGTGATTTTTGGGATTTTTCAGTCGCAAATAAGAATTATTCTTATCAAGATATGAGTTCACGAAGGAATTAAATAAAAGATGAAGTGTTAAGAGGTTGAATAAGGGGGATGGAAATGTAAAGCGATCCACAGTAGGGATGAGTCCTTGATAATAAGTAGCGTAGATATAAACGAAGGGGTTTTCTATAATTTATGAGCATAAGAAAACTAAAGGTTTGTATAGTCGATAAATCCTATACAAGAGGGAGGGTAAGACACTGCTCAAGAGGCACGAACATCTATGTCCTCTCAACGAAGTGACACACAAATATTATGAAAAAGATCGATCTCTTATGAACAAGGTATATTCGGGTCTCCCAACTAAATAAACATAATATTTCCGTTCGTTAACATCTTGAACGTTGGTCTGATAAAAAAAATAATATGTAACACTGTCTTCAACTCCAGCTACAAGATCCCCCCCAATTTCCGACGAGCTAAAGCATTCGGGTCAGCAAGCAGACCAAGACAGTAGCGGTCGAGCGGAGACAACTTCTCTTTGATCGATTTAAATTCTTTGCTTTTTGGTACAGAGTTCTTATTTGATCAAAGGGTAGTAAAGATTCCTTCACGAACAGAACTTAGAGGAGTATTTTATTTTTGTATTGCTTCCCCGGATTCTATCCTATGAGTAGGGTTCGACGTAAAGATTTAATACAAAAATATTTAATTACGTTAAAAAAGGAATTACGTTACAAGATGTGACGCAATGTCAAGTTTGGAATTGTTGGTTGAGTAAGTAGAGTTGACATTTATGATGTTGCCTTGAAGTAAGCATTCACCAAAAATATGGAACTTTCCTCGACCAGCTCAGTATAAACCCAGTTATCTACAGTTTCAAACATTACATAGCTTCATGATATACCAACACTCAACACATGCTGAAGGACGATTTCAGGCTAAACGACATACGCTGAATATTTGCTGAAGGGCGGAATTTCGGCGGAAAAACTCTATGATTAAAATACAGCAAAACAACCAGCAGCCAAAAGCCGTAAGAATAGCCGGAGTAATCCGTAAGAATCAGCCGGAGAAAGCCGTAAGGCCACCCGAAGTATCCGTAAGACGAGCCGGTGAAAGCCGTAAAACCAGCCGGAGTCATCCGTGGGCCATCCGGCGAAACCCGTTTAGACGACCCGGCGGCGAAAGCCTTGAGACGAACCGGCAAAAGCCGTAAGAATAAGCGGAGTAATCTGTAAGACCAGCTAGAGTAATCCGTAAGACCAGCTGGCGAAAGCCGTAAGACCAGCTAGAGTCATCCGTAGGACCATCCGGCGAAGGCCGTAAGACCAGCCGGCGAAAGCAGAAGGACGACCCGGTGAAAGCCGTAAGACGAACCGGCTAAAGTCGTAAGACCAGCCGGAGTAATCTGTAAAACCAGCTAGAGTAATCCGTAAGACCAGCCAAAGTAATCCGTAAGATCAGCCGGAGTAATCCGTAAGGTCAGCCGGCGAAAGCCGTAAGACCACCTGGAGTCACCCGTAGGAACATTCGGCGAAAGCCGTAAGACCAGCTGGCGACAGCCGTAAGACCAGCCGGAGTAACCCGTAAGCCCAGCCGGCGAAAGCCGTACGACCAGCTGGAGTCATCCGTAGGACCATCCGGGGAAGGCCGTGAGACCAGCCGGCGAAAGCCGTAAGACCAGCCGGCGAAACCTGTAAGACGACCCGGCTAAAGCCGTAAGACGAACCGGCAAAAGCCATAAGAATAACCGGAGTAATCTGTAAGACCGTAAGATCAGCCGGAGTAATCTGTAAGACCGTAAGATCAGCCGGAGTAATCCGTAAGACCAGCCGGCGAAAGCCGTAAGACTAGCTGGAGTAATCTGTAAGACCAGCCGGAGTAATCTGTAAGACCAGCCGGAGTAATCCGTAAGATCAGCCGGAGTAATCCGTAAGACCAGCCGGCGAAAGCCGTAAGAGCGAACTGTGCTTTAAAAGTCCTTGTTCCTCGTTTTTCTTTTAAAGCTTAAAGTCTAGCCCTGCTGTGTACATCCTCACATCACATAGCATATCTATTGTATCCTCATTTGCGCCTATCAATATTAACTTACCTGCCCCCCCCCCCCCCCCGCACTAGGCAACAGAACTTCTACAAAAAAAAACTTTAC
Organism: Sphaerophoria taeniata; assembly: GCA_943590905.1. Lineage (NCBI taxonomy): Eukaryota > Metazoa > Arthropoda > Insecta > Diptera > Syrphidae > Sphaerophoria > Sphaerophoria taeniata. Next base: position 7,328,952 of record OX016540.1, read on the forward strand.
CTCTCTAAATGCATGTATCTATGTCCTACAACCGATTCGAAACATTTTTCATCGATTTAAGTCCGATTAGACCGAATAATCTTCGCTGCACTACCCGACCGCCAACACCAAAACTCGCAGATATGCAAAGTTTTCACCGCGTGCAGCTGTTATCTTCTATGCGTGCAAATCATCTCTCGTGAGATCAACACCGACTGCAAAATTCCACGATTACACCTTTCGCTCGATCGCTCGCGACAGCAGCATCGACCGGCGGCGCAAGGCGCATAGTTCCAGCATTCGACCTCAAAGATGGATGTGATTCCCGAATAAGTAAGGGATCGAATAGATATTGGCTTTCATAGGAATCACCGCTGTTCGGCGCACACAATGAGCGTCGTCGCGGTCGATTTGTGAAGCGATTCATCTGCCTGGACGTATGTGTGATATATGCGTCAATCTGTTGCATCGCACAGTTAATCAAAGGAAAGCATAGAATCTGCTTGCGAAGCGCACGGTACCCTAACTACAGAAATCGCGAGAGAACGGTTTTGATTAATGGATTTCGCATATCTGTTGCTGCCGCTTGTTGCGCTGGCTGCCATCAAACTTTCCAAAGGCCAATGTCGCGCGAAAATAAAAACACAGACATCTGTATGGGAGAGAAAGATGTATTTAACACCCGTGAGGCACAAATTCACCGTTTAGTGACCCGCGTCGTCGCAGCCGCGTCGTTGTCAGATGGCTCTATTTGCATTTGTCATTTTGATTCAAAGATGGCGCAGCGCAGGCGCAGCTAGAATTGCAGTTGTTGCCGTGCTCAAACGTTGTAGTCGTCGGTCGTCGCGTTTTATATGTGTCTGGGAGTGACCCCGCAGGATATATGTTGTCCGGGCCTAGACGCTCGACCACAATGAATCACCTCAATGTGACATTTTAACATGGAAATTGGAACGCAAATGCGACCCAATAGAATGAGTGAGCGGCAATTGATGCGATGGCAGAAGTGCAAAATATGCGGAGGAAAGCTTCCAAATTCTGCCGCCAGGCCTACGCACACAGGAGATGCATTTTTTTGTGTTGTGCGTTCGATCAATTTTACAATGAAGGAGAATGTTAGTTTCTCTCATGCGACGAAGTGCGACGCGACGGAATGGATCAAGCCACCGAATAAACATCTAAGTCCACTGGCTGCCCACATTGTATGCGCAAGCAAAGCGGATACAACACATCGCTATTGCTCGATGGGCGGGGAAGGAGGGTGCGGGCTCGGAAGAAATCTTATGTCCTCGTTGTAAGTATTGGTCAAATGCGAAATTAATTGAGCGCTGACACGCAATGCGCACATGTCCATTTTGATAAATTGCCCAAAACGAAATAATTTCGCTTACAAATTGTAAAAATAGATTTCGCAGCGATGCGAATTGGGCGCAAGACGTATGCGCAGCGTTTCCTGCATCATGCACTTAGGCTTTCTAATGTTGTCGAACAGAATTCGGCAAAATCCTTTGTTTGCGTCAGCAAACATCGTTTGAACCCTCTCGCATTGTTGTTTGCGCAGAGCGGAACTGATTTTGCAAACTACAATAACGACTGCGTGCGGTCCCTAGAGTCCAAATCGATTGCAAACATGGATTTGCATCTAACAGCAGCAGCAGGAACAACAACAGCAGCAGCTGGATTTCTTAAAACATCGCATCGATCGCAGAGTGTACGCGAGCAGCAAGCAGCAAACGGCAAACGAATTGCTTGTAGTTGAGATTTTTACAAATTAATAAGCTTCATGAACTGTCCTTTGGTTTCTTGCTTTTGAATGATTTCGCAAAAAAAAAGGAACAACCTTCGCAACATTTGCGCACGTTTATGTAGTGCGTGCGCAGTTGTCCAGTTCGCGTTGCGCGTATGGCATGCCAATTTGATAGCTAACAAGCTAGATACAACTTCGATTGCGGACTCCTACAGCGGCAGCATTGCATTCTGTTCGATGTTCAGTTAATTCGGCTGAGATGGTTGACTTTGCAAAGTATGCAAATTGGAGCTCACGCGCGCGCACTCGCTCTCGCAGGATCAAATTCAGGTCGACATGGTCTCAAATATTTTCATAATAATTTATAACACGCCATAGACGATCGCGCAGGGGCGGACACTGTGGTGGAGTGAGAGAATCGGGAGAGTTCATCTCACTTGGGCAAGGCAGTGCGCAGTAGCGAACATTGGCAAATCGCAAGGAGACCGTTTGTTTGAGGAACATCAAATCGACTTGTATGTTGCCTTTATGTGATACAAAAGTCCTGGGGGGCCCATGTAGGCAGACCTGATCGACATCGTTGATAGGCAGTGAGCAGCAGCAGCAGCAGCAGCAGTAGCTGTAAGTTTTTAGTATGTGTGCACATCGAAAGTGGAGCGTAATTAGCGTGGATCGGTTATTCATATTATGACTGCTTTGAGTCTGCGCAACCGCACTGCACTCTGCGAAATGGCCAAAACATCACACTGCGCGCATTGCCGTCGGCCAAAACGAACCTACTTTGCAATTATGATGGTTTCGTTACGCGGAAAATTTATAAATTTGTTATCACCTCGAACAAAAATTGCACTCATGCGTTTGTGTGCGTCGATATTTGCGTTGCGAAGAGGAGCCTATGATTCTTTGAGTAGCGCTCTGTTTTGGTGCGGTAGCGGCCCATATGTGTGGAAGCTTGGCAATAATAATTTGTTAGACATTTTTTGCCTGTCGCTAAGTGGTTAAGGCGATAAATATTCCTCTACGTGGCATTAATGGGCGACAGATACAAATTGATTCTTTTTTTTCAACTTCGCAAGTCTTCGCAATCGCTGGGGATTCAATGTGCGATGGGTGATGCAGCGTATCGGGGGAGTGAGGGAAGTTTTCTCGATGTTGCATTGCATGCGGGTTGAACGATGAAAGGTGAGATGGTGTTTTGATAGCGTTTTTGTATTTTTCGCAGTTTCGATTGCTATCGGGGAGTTGACTACTCACATCCGGTCGCGATTTTCTTGCACGCAATGGGAAAGGAAGTACAAAATCGCTCAAAACACGATTTTACGGCTTTCTCTCACCGCGATTAAATTTCGCAAACCTGCGAACATTTCGCAAGTGCAAAAAACTGCTGGAAACGTGTCAATATTGATTCAGTCCGGGGAGTAAACTTTATTTTCTCAACAGCTTGACCCTTTTTCACTCGCAAAACTCAATATTTTTACCGTTATGACCTAAGAATTAGATTTTTGTGTGTGTCGTGTCTCAATAACTTTCTGCTAATTCACAGCCATGTTTGAATATCAAGTTCCCTGCTAACTGTGTCGCAAACGAATAAATTCTCGCATTTCGCCTTGCGAATGTTAATTTTTTAAAACAGCCTTAAATCTCCTTTGCGTAATTTATTCGCAACGTTAAAACCAACATCGTCGCATAAGGAAATACTATCGGTTCGTACAATAAACCCCCTCCGCAAAAGATTAATTAAAAAAATCGTCAACATCCTTCGTTTGCAAAAGTTGGCAATTTCGCACAAACACATACCCATGGCCAAGAACAGATAAACACGACTCTATATTATCATTGCCGTAAATCACCGTCCTCTCGCCTTGGTACTTGGTAAGCAACATCACACAAGGATGTCGCTGCTTCCGCTGCCGTTGTTGGCGATGCGCAATCCATCGAGTTGCAAGGTCCACAGCACTTCGCATCGCATCGCATCGTGATATTTAATTGCCGGTGATTGATGTGGCCAATGCAGACGCAACTGACATCGAAATATTTCCCAACTGTCATTAGGATCACACTTGCGAAAAAAAGTAACAATATACAAACACAAACAAAGAACGCATCATACACCTGCAATCATTCAAATTGGAAACTACCAATCCGACTGCCATGGCAAACATAATTAAAAGCGTGAGTGTGTCGTCGCAAACTACCCGCGCATCTCCCCTTGCGAGACTTTGCAAAAAATTGCGAACGCTCGCAAAGTACATCAGCCTCCGAATTGCTGAATTGAAAATGCGTGCATAATTCCATTATGGCCTGGCAGTACAACCTGACACTGCCAACTCGGCTACTTACTATTCGCATTCGCAAATCTGTTTGCTACCTCGCTGCATGTGATGCGCAAAGTTCTGCGCTGTGATGCCAAGAGAGAGAAAAAAAGGAGTGATAATTACTACACGAATGACGGACTTGGCTGACAGTGATGAGCCTTTGATTGCCTCATCTTGATGCCTCATTTCGCTTGTTTTGCGAACGCAGTGCGCAATCTGCAAGCAAATCACATAATGCCTTCCTGTCGGACGGCCATTTGGTAGAATTCATTGCGACCAACGCGACGCAATGCAATATGCGTGTGGTGCAATGATTTTAATAGAAATGTCAATGAAACGTTGGGCTGTTGTTGTCGCTTCCCCGTGGAGACTTGCTTCTTATATTGCGTGTTCGCCTGTTTTTGTGTGTTTATGATTTACAAGAGTTCGCTGAGAGGTGAGATTTGGATTTTATGGTGCTGGGTGCTGGTAGACACTTTACTGCCGTAGGTACTGTTATCGCATGCTGTTGGTAGTCATTAACCTCCACTGCTCAACCCAAAATCACAATTTCATTGCGCAAAAACGCGCGTTGTTGTGCGTTAGATATGCCCCAAAGTAACGAGGGAAAAATTCAATGAACCGCGTTTGGGTTAATGGTTTTTAATTGACTTGGCTGTGTGACATGATTCCCAGCTCTGGCCATTTCTAATGCCAAGTCTGACAGAAATGACGGCAGCAGTGACCCGAAAAACAAAAACACAAATTTCGTTCATAGAATTGCGGCGGAAATAAAGACCAATGTTGCACGAAAAAACGACAGCGGAAGACTATGGACATTCGGTGCCGTTTGGAAGTCGAGTTCAAGAGTGCAAAGATAAAGTCGTTATTATGTTTGGATGAATGGCTAGTTCCGCTGAAAACGGCAAAGAGACGCGCAAAGTCTGTGACAGTGATCATAATTTTATGATTAAACATTTTGTGTGATCTTCCTGACTTTTTCCTCAATGGGTAGAGGGTTAGAGGCTTAGAAGAAGCATTTTTTGTTTTAGTGTCATGCAGGTTAAAATTAAATGGGGGATTGACTGTGTGTGGTTTTGTGGTTCGTGGAAATTGGTGGAAATTTTGAGAAGCGACAGCAAAGTAAACTCAATGGCTTAGCTGTCGGGTTGTTTGACGTTATGATTCTTAAACAGATTGATTCAATCAACAATATTAAGGTAAGTTAGATTAAAAAATGCCTTGACTCTGCCACACAGACTTCCCCAATAAGTAGAAATCGTTTCTGATGATTTCAATGGATGTACTGTTTCGAGGAAACGATCTGCAAAACAATCTATTAGTCTTGATCCCTCGACTGCCTACCACCCTCAGTTGAGTGAGTGGAAGACGTCACAAGGGGGTGCCTTCCAACATGTACTTATACTTTCTTAACCGAATCACAATCCAGAAAGGATCTCAGCCTGAGATACTGCAGTAATGCATCTGCAGTCACCAAAGCCAAGCGCTCTGGCATCCGCAGTCACTTGGTCTTTGTACCGTTGCAGTTGGTTCGATTTTCCTTGTCGTCTCGAACCTGAGGGCTGCGATGAGAAGACTTTCTTGGCGATGAAAACACTTTCTTGGCTAGAGCGTTGTCGTCCATTCGCTCGATGTGGCCGAACCAATGCAGTCGTTTTTTCTTGGCCTTCTGGATGTAGTCCACATCTTGGTACAGCTCATACAGTTCTCGGTTGAACCTTCTTCTCCATTCGCCATCGTAGCATACGAGACCGAAAATCCGTCGAAGAATTTTGCGAAAGTGCCGAGTATCAATTCCCCTTTTTTATATCCCCTTTTTTACTTATCGTCCAGCACTTGGCGCCGTAGAGCAGGACTGGTAAAATCAAAGTCTTGTATTGCAGACACTTTGTCTTTTGAGTGAGAAATTTTGAACCCAGTTGTTTTCCTTAACCGAAGTAGCAACGGTTCGCTAGGGTAATTCTTAATCGGATCTCCCCTAAGGTATCATTTGAGGCATTAAGGTTAGGTTAGGTGATAAGGGATGTGCAGAGCGAAAAGCTGTTGCATACAAGGGGGCCTACTGGTCCATTGTGATCCTCTATAAAAATAAAAGTTAGCATCGATGCTCCTCAAAATTGCCGATTAACGTAGACTGGCAGCCTGTGCTATCTTTAAATTTCCTCATGTTTGCCATTGAGTCCTGTGCTAGATCATCCAGTTCCCCAACGAACCTGTTTCCGAAATGACGGAGTCGGCTAGTTTGGAGGTTCGGACAGTCACAGAGCAAGTGTGTAATGGTTTCTATTTCCTCCTCATCCTGACAGCTCCTACAGAAATTGGGTGCAAGTGCCCCTATCTTGTTGGCCATTGTGCCAATGGCGCAATGACCCGTTAGTCAGCGATAGGATATACCGAGTTTCCTTTTCGTTTGTGTTAGGCCATAAACTTCTAGAGATTACGCAATCGTCCCTGGATTTCCGGGAGTTATTGATTTTCTCTTTTGATTTAAGGTCTATCTTCCTCTTGAGTACCCCATTCGGGACAAATGGTCCCCTAACTGAATGGCTACTACTTGTATCTGCTTCTGACCCTTTCCTGGCTAGTTCATCTACTGTTTCGTTCCCTTCTATATTGCTATGTCCAGGAACCCAGCAGAGGTTAACCTGGTTAGTGTGGCAGATTTTATTTAATTCCTTCTTACAGTTTAAAACTGCTTTTGATCTTACGGTCTCATTGGCTAAGGCTTTGATAGCAGCCTGGCTGTCCACGAAAAAAGTAATCTCCGAGGAGCTTAGCTTTTCATGATGCGCCAATTCAGCTGCATTTTTAATTGCAAAGATCTCGGCCTGAAAGACACTACAGTCAGCTGGGAGTTTATACGACTCTCTGATGTTGAGAGATTGGCAAAACACTCCAGCACCTGTTCCTGATTCTATTTTTGAACCGTCAGTGTAGAAAGGGATACCCTGTTTACTTATAAGTGAATTAGGATCCCAACCTTGCCTTTCTGCTATGCAAGTAGAAAATTTCCTATTGAAATCTAGTAAAGGGGGAATGTGGTCTCCATCAGTCCTGGAATCGTGTCATATCTTTGTAAGATTGACTCGTGTCCATAAGTGCTGTGCTTCCAGAAACTCAGTTCTTTTAAACGAATTGCAGTTTTGGCTGCCGTGCACCTTATGAACTCATCCAGAGCCGGGGGATTCGCTTGTTCCGTCGTTTCCTTGGGTGCAGTGGCAGTTTCTGCCATCTGCCGCTCGAAGTTCTTAACTAGCTTTCTGTGCTTTTTTAGGAGAGCCTTTTCTCTCGAACTGAGCTGTTAATCAAATGGATTGATTATAAATTATCTTAGGGCACATAAACCGTAAGATTTGTTGTAGGTAAGAAACAAGCACTTGAACTTGCTCTTGATAGAAAGTGAAAAGGATTCGATAGACAAACACAATGATTGTTATTGAACGAATGAATTTATTTCAAACAATATTTTTCTTTTATACTAAAACTAGTTTACAAAATATGATCGTGAATAATAAGATTACGAAATAAAAAGGTAATTAAATTATGTCAAAATAAGTGCTTACAAGAAAGAGTATAAATAAACTATGTCATACAAATTGAAAGAATAGAAATAAACTATGTCATATAAATTGCTTATGACTGTTTCACAGCTACACACTACACAGTGCCTAAATTATGTCACAATTAAACTGCACTGCTCAGCATGTGAGTTTTGTATTTTATTCTGTGTATTTATTTGTTGATACAAATTATTTAGGTCGGACATTTATTGACAATTGTTGGCAATGGACAATTATTGCAAGTCATTAATCTTGAAATTTGATTATTACTTAATACTAAAATTATGTTGGCCAGGTCATTGCCTGGCTTCTGCTGGTGTCATCAATTGTGTTGGCAAGCGATGAACATTTTCCCCCGCGTTGAATGGGAACTCATTCAACAAATTATACCTCGGAGACGTTGTATTTAGCCTTGGGTTGTGAGGAAGTTTCGTTTGACCTTATTTGTTTCCGCGTTTTGAACAGAAATATGATTCCCAGACAGACTGTTATTAGGAGTGCCAGGTAGCTGATTGCGACGTGATGAGTGTTGTCAGCTAATACGTTTTTGTTAAGGTTTGCGAAGTTCTGCTGTTGTAGTGTTGAAAGTTGCTCTTGTAGTGTTTTAAGCGATTCAAGGTGGGAGGTTTCAAATTTTGGAATTTGATCTAAAGCTGATTGAACGTCACTTGTACTTGCTATTGTTGACAAATTTCCGAAACTTATGAAGGATGATTGTATGTGGTTTGTTGTCGTTTGAATTCCTTGAATGGTGATAAGGTTGTTTCTCAATCTGCAATTGCCTTCAATTGAGAGAAGTCCAGCTCCTATAAGTTCCATCTGACTGGTTTCTGTATTGCATACCGCTGTCAGCTGAATATTTTGCAGGGTACCAAATATCCATTGATTTTTGTTATTTAATTGGGTCCATATAATGTTGTTGATGGGACGTACAATATTACATGAAGTTGCGGTGTTGTTGGTGAACAGTGAAAATTCACAGTTGTACGCTCGTGAACCTGCGTGATATTTTGCCTTTCTGGTTGGGCAGAGGAAGTGCAGTTCCCTTCCCTTGTGGCAGTCCTTGAGTTCTGATGAACTCATTTGAAAGTATTGGTCTCTATGATGGTTGCTAGCCAAAATCTCGATAGTTGGGTTTATAGTGAGAAGCGTGTTGTTTACTATCAACGGAGCTGGTATTATCTCGAACAACATAAATGCTTCTTGTTCAACGATCGGGGTGGTGATAACGAAAATTAAGTGCTTTCCTGTATTGCCTCCCTTTGTCCTTGATATCTTGTAGAATTGGAGTAAGTCGTCTTGTTCAAATGGTAGTTTCTGTGATAGTGGCAAGTGATTTCGTATGTTCATGATTTCAGCCTTAAGTTGAACAGGTGAAAGTAACAGAGGGTTGATGTTGCCATTATGTACATCTGTTAGTGTGTCAAGAATCGCGTTCTCTACACGTTGTAGATTAGATTCCATCATCATTAATTGCATTGCAAGTGTAGTGAAGATTTGAAATACTCTCATTTGGTCAGTAGTGTTTCCAATTCTTGCAATGATCTCGTTGGTTTGAGTTTGAACCATATTTATGCGATTTTGCACTTGGAGCTGATCATTTTTTATTATGTTAATGGTTGAGTCGATAATAGAAGTTTGATTTTTTAACATTGCTAATAGCAGCGCATCATTGTTATTTATATGGTTGATTGTTTTGGACAATTCTTCTGCATATTCGGAATCTAGTAACCCAAATAATGAGTGGGCTATATTGCCGACAATGTTTATTGCTGCTCTAGTGGTCCGATGTCTCGAGATTAAATTAGTATCACCTTGTAATGATATCTTCGTATTAGTTAGGTGGTTGACCATCGCGGTGCATGTTGTTTTGAGCTGTAGTTGATTGCATAAGTGCTGGAGCGCCCTTGTTCCGTTGTTGAATGCTTCAAGTTCGGTAATGATAGGTGCAAGATCATAATATGTTATGATTTTCCATTCGTTCGTAATCAGGTTCATGGATCCAAGGTTTTCAAAGTATAGCCCGGGACTATTTTGAAATCTTGTAATGTTTATCGATGCTCCAATAACCATTGGAAGCAAGCATAATGATAGGATCATCGTTGTAATAAGTGACGTTGTGCACGTTTTCCGTCGTTTTGCTGATGTCACCGCTTGCGTATCCTCATCTTCAGGTTCATGATTGCCATCTTCGATATCCTCCATGAGTGGTGCTAAGCGATGAACTGGTCGCTTTAGTATTCCTGATTGTGTTTTTAAGTTGACCACTCGTATGACGCCATCCTGTCCTTTAAAGACGTCGACAATTCTTCCTAACGGCCATTTTAGGGTTGGTGTGTTGTCTTCCTTGAGTATGACCAAGTCGCCAATTTTGATGTCCTGTGGCCTCTTGTTCCACTTGTTTCTTTGTTGGAGTTGATTGAGGTATTCTGTAGACCATCGTTTCCAGAATTCGTGTTTAAGATAGTAGATGGTGCTCCAACGGTTCTTTAGGCCTTTATTTTCGGGAATTGTGTTGGGATCAATTTGTGCGGTAAGGGGTTCTCCAATTAGAAAATGTCCTGGTGTCAGTGCGGCAAGATCATTTGGGTTGTTTGATAGTGGAGTCAGTGGCCTAGAGTTCAGGATTGCTTCAATTTCGATGACAATAGTCTCTAATTCCTCATGCGTTAGTGAAGCTGTTGAGACTGTTCGGAGTAGGAGATGTTTGGCTGATTTGACTGCAGCCTCCCATAACCCACCAAAGTGAGGAGCTCTTGGTGGAATGAACTTGAAAGTTATTCCCTTGTCACTGCTTGACTTGATGATGGATTCTCTAGCTTCAGTCGTGTATAAGATATCCTGGAGTTCGGCTAGCTGATTTTTTGCTCCGATGAAATTGGTTGCATTGTCACAATATAACGTTTGGATTCTCCCTCTTCGACTGATGAATCTTCTCATTGCTCCAATAAAGGCTTCTGTTGTTAGATCTGTTACTACTTCCAGATGTACTGCCTTAGTTGAGAAACAGCAAAAGACTGCTAAGTATACCTTGTGTGGTTTTTTGCCTCTGATTTTATAGTGTACCCAAAGAGGTCCGCAAAAGTCTACGCCACTAATAAGGAATGGTCTGTTTGGGGTAACTCGATCAGCTGGAAGGTTCCCCATCACTTGTGTCATCAGATTCGGTTTTGATCTCGTGCATCTAACGCAATTGTGCACTGTGTGTCGAGCTGTGATTTTTCCTTTTATTGGCCAAAACTGTTGTCGTAAAATTGCTAGTAATGTTTGTGGTCCACAGTGATTGTGTTCGTTATGTTTTTGTGCGAATAGTAATTTTGTAATTGTTTCGTTATACGGGAGAAGAATTGGATGTTTCGCATCAAATGATATCGTCGCAGCCTCTAGACGTCCTCCTACGCGAATAACCTGGTTGTTGTCTAGAAATGGTGCCAAAGTTATAAGTGTACTGGATTTAGAAAGACCCTTGTGGTTCTTAAGGTCCTGAATTTCGTTTTTGAATTCGGAAGCTTGTATCTGCCTCATGATGGTTGAAAGAGATTCGTTGAGTTCTATCGGTGAGAGTGCCTTCTGTCCCTCCGGATTGACCTTGATTTTCTTGCATTTTTTGATGAAGCGAAGCATATAGCCGATGGTATGTTGTAGGAATTTAAATGAGTTTCGATGTTGTATTGAATATATAAAATTACTTGCTGAGTCATCTTGTATTGCTATAGCAACCTGCTGATGCCTTCTTTTGCGTTCAAGGTCAGGGTGAGCTTCAATTTCTCTTGGAGTGGGCGCTGGCCAAGCCGATTCGTTCGCATGAAGGAATAATGGTCCATACAGCCACATGTGACAGGACATGAAATTTCGTGCAGAAACTCCTCGAGATAGTAAATCTGCCGGATTGTCCTTTGATGGAACGTGTCGCCATTGTGCTCCCCATGAATGTTCTTGTATTTTTGCTATTCGGTTTGCCACGAATGTGTGATATGATGATGATGTTGAGGATATCCAGGAGAGGACAATTTTAGAGTCTGTCCAAAAATATACTGATGCCTTAGGGAGTCGTATATCTTCTCTTACTCTGCGGGTAAGTTCAGCTCCCAACACTGCAGCACAAAGTTCTAGGCGAGGAAGTGTTTGCTGTTTTATTGGGGCTACACGTGATTTTGCACAAAGTAGCCTGTTGATTATTGTTTGGTCTTGATAAGTTGAACGCAAGTACACTGCGGCTCCATAGGCTCGTTCTGATGCATCAACAAACGTATGAATCTGTATGGTTGTTGGGTTCCCCTTGAATATGTGTCTGGGAATTCTTGCTTGGTCAAGATCTGCTATATCTCTCCTGAAGTTATGCCATTCTTCTTTGAAGTTATGTGGAAGTTCGTCATCCCAGGAAAGCTTTGATTGCCAGAGCTTCTGCATGAAGATTTTGGCTTGAACGACAACCGGGCCAAATAGTCCTAATGGATCGAAGATTCGTGCCAGTTCTGAACTAACCACACGTTTTGTGATTGAAGAAGAGCTGTTTACTTGAGCTCTTCCACATAGCTCGTCAGTTTTGGGTTGCCAAACCAGACCTAGTGTTTTGATTGTACAATCGCTTCCGTCGGTGAAATCAAGGCAGACTTGCTGATCCTCAGTGGGAATGTCATGTAGTAATTGAGGATGATTTGCACACCATTTTCGGATATTGAAACCGGCGTTGTGAAGTAGTGTTCTTAGTTGTTTTTGTGCTTCAATTGCTTCAGTGATGCTGTTAGACCCACTTATGCAGTCGTCTACATAGAAGTCCTCTAACAGGATCTGACTTCCGATTGGATAGTTCACCTTGCTTTGATTTGCTAAGGTTTCTAGGCATTTGGTGGCTAGATACGGAGCTGCTGATGTTCCGTAAGAGACGGTTTTCAGTTTGTAAATTCTTAGAGTTTCTGTTGGTTGCCGTCTCCAAAAAATGAGTTGATATTTCTGGTCCTCTTGATGAACGAGAATCTGTCGATACATTTTTTCGATGTCCGCTGTGAACACATACCTATGCATTCTAAAGCGGAGGAGGATCGAGAAGAGTTCACTTTGTACAGTTGGTCCAGTGTGCAGAATGTCGTTTAATGAGAGGCCCGTCGATGTTTTTGCTGAAGCATCAAAAACAACACGTAGTTTTGTTGTGGTGCTGTCAGGTTTGAGCACACAATGATGTGGTATGAAGAAGTGAGTTTTAGGGATGTCGATCGGGTTCAGTTGTTCCATGTGACCACAGGCTTCATATTCGTTCATGAAACTCACATACTCATTTCTTAAGTCTGGGTTTTTACTCAATCGCCTTTCCAATGACATAAAGCGATTCAGTGCTGTCTGTTTTGAATCGCCTAAGGCCTCGCCATTTTCTCGGAATGGTAGTCGAACCTCAAAACGACCGGAGGGGAACCTAGTGACAGTTTGACTGAAGTGTGTTTCGCAATATTTTTCAGCTGTTGTCATTGATCTAGGTGTGCCTTCGAAGTCATCCAGTTTCCAAAATCTTTCGATGAGATTGTTTGTATGGCCGTCTTCGCTGAATATTGCACATGTAGCGTTATTGTGGGAGACGTTTGCTATTTTGCCAGCTACTACCCAACCAAGGACTGTATTCTGTAATACTGGCATCTTGTCACCAAGTCGGATCTGCTCAGGGCGCAGCAGTTGATGATATAGTTCTGCTCCAAGGAGAACATCAATTTTGTCTGTCCGGTGAAAGTTCGGGTCGGCTAAGTTGATGTTTTCAGGGATTGACCAAGTTGTTGTCTCTAAGTCCTGTGTAGGTTGAGGTGAAACGATGGTTGGAAGGATAAAGGCTTCGAGTCTGCAGTTGAAGTTTCCAATTGATGATTGGAGTTTAATGTTGACTCGTTGTGTGGAATTCCGTGTTCTACGCCCTATGCCTTCGATGCATAGAGATGATGGATTGGTTGATATGGACAGCCGTTTTATGAGTCGTTCTGAGACTATATTTATTTGTGAGCCTGAGTCTAAGATTGCTCTGACTATACAGGATTGACCATTGTTTGCTGTGATTACAATTCTTGCGGTAGCCAAAAGCACATAATCATGGTTGAGAGTGAGCTTTTGAATTGATGCTACAGTAGTTGGACCTGGGGCTTCACTTTTCGTTGTGGTGGAGTTTCTGGATGTTGAGTCTGACGTAGTTGTGCCTGTTGAGTTGGATGTTTTTGAATTTTTCTCATTCAAATGCAAAAGCGTGTTGTGTTTGCTTGTGCACTTGGAACAACTTCTTGACGTACACGTTTTTGCCGAATGATCGGGTTTCAGGCAGTTCACACACCATCGTTGCCTCTGCGTCCATTTCAATCGTTCAGCGGGGGACATCTTCAGGAATCTCTCGCAGTAATAGATGGGATGCCCTTTATTTCCACACACCTTACACTTGTCGATGTTGGAGCTCGCAATGTTGGATACGACCTTAGTTCTATCCTTTCCCCCAACAGCTTCTAAGGCCTCAAAGCGGGTTTTCAAGAATTTGAGGAATTCTTCCATTGTTTGCAGCTCTCGAGGGTTATTCAGCGATTGCTCATACAGTAGATGACTTTGGCGATCTAATTTTTTCGTTAATAGATGTATGAGCAGCGGGGCCCATGAATTTGTATCAATGTTCAGAGCCTTTAAAGCTGCTAATGATTCATGAATTGTGTCATGAAACTCTCTCATGGCCTTGACTTCTGAGGTTTGCTGCGGCAAGCCCAATATTTTTTGGATGAGGGACAATACTTGGGCTCTTTTGTTGCTGAAACGATCTTGAAGAGTTTTCCAAGCTATCGAATAGTTTTCTTCTGTCAGGTCTAGGTGTCTCAAGAGACGTTCTGCGTCCCCAGAAACGTTTGTTTTTAAGTACCACATTTTTTGAACTGGTGGTAAATTTTGATTGTGTATCATTTTAGAAAAAATGTCAGAAAAAGTCTGCCATTTTAAGTAATCCCCGTCAAACTTCGGGATTGTCATCTTCGGCAGTTGCACTGCTGGATGGTCTGATGTTCTTGACTTATCTGAAAGTCCTTTTAACGTCGCTCGATTCTTCAGAACCGTTATTTCGAGTTCTGAATATGAGTTCATGTCGTAGCCCTCTGAGAGTGGATCTGCACATTTTTCCCAAATTGAATAATGTAATTCTTCAATTTGGTCCCAGAGTTTGTTCATTGCCTCTAAACATTGTGTGGGCACTTCTTCCTTGACTCTGCCGTTGCTGAGACGGGCTAACGAGTTCATTAATGCCTTCTGACGGCGCATGAGTGTGTTCACCTCGGACGTCGAAGATTGCATTTTATTGTTGATCTTATCTGAGGCACCAATATGGTTTTGACCTTCCTCAGTTTCGCTGGGCTCTATTTCAGCTAGCGATTTTTTAAATATCTCCATGTACTGTTCGGTTACCTCTCTTATTTTGATGAAATAATTTGAGGTGAAGTATTCATGGTCGGTTGTGGATTCTACCGAACGAATCTCCTTGTCGTTAGCTTCAAAGCCTTTCCAAATTACTTCCAGTCGATTTAGCCGGGAGGCAAAATATTCTCTGGTCGTTTTCCTAGATGACGGGTCTTTCTTGAAGTTTCGGACCAGTGTTTGGATTTGTTCTCCAGCCAGGAGTTGTTCGGCAATAATGTTCTCCATTATGGACAAATGTATTATCAAATGGATGAATGTTGTTTAAATGTCGGGGTCACCAAAATGTTAATCAAATGGATTGATTATAAATTATCTTAGGGCACATAAACCGTAAGATTTGTTGTAGGTAAGAAACAAGCACTTGAACTTGCTCTTGATAGAAAGTGAAAAGGATTCGATAGACAAACACAATGATTGTTATTGAACGAATGAATTTATTTCAAACAATATTTTTCTTTTATACTAAAACTAGTTTACAAAATATGATCGTGAATAATAAGATTACGAAATAAAAAGGTAATTAAATTATGTCAAAATAAGTGCTTACAAGAAAGAGTATAAATAAACTATGTCATACAAATTGAAAGAATAGAAATAAACTATGTCATATAAATTGCTTATGACTGTTTCACAGCTACACACTACACAGTGCCTAAATTATGTCACAATTAAACTGCACTGCTCAGCATGTGAGTTTTGTATTTTATTCTGTGTATTTATTTGTTGATACAAATTATTTAGGTCGGACATTTATTGACAATTGTTGGCAATGGACAATTATTGCAAGTCATTAATCTTGAAATTTGATTATTACTTAATACTAAAATTATGTTGGCCAGGTCATTGCCTGGCTTCTGCTGGTGTCATCAATTGTGTTGGCAAGCGATGAACATGAGCGTTGCAGGGTCTTTCAACTCGGTAGTTCTCACGAATCTTTTAGAGGATCTGTATGTTGTTGCGTTGCCTCGAAGCTTTGAAGGATGCAGCAGACTTCAGCTTCTTGACTCGGGTCCTTCAGTAGCTCGTCCTCGGTTTGACTACCTATAGAAGGAGGTCTGTCCCAGATCTCCGTACCTTTGATAGTTAAACCATCTAGTGCGGGAAAGAGATCCACTGAGAGAATAACTGGTTGTCTTTTTAATTCTCTTTTTTCTCTGTCATTGTTTTCTTCTGTCACTGGCGTCTTGGCTTCTTGCGAAGCGAAGCCCTCGCCGGCAGCTGACTGCTGCCGACTCTTGAACGTATATCCCCGCTCGATTTTTTTCATTGAGTAAACTTTTCTTCATATTTTTTCAATTGACATCTCTGGTTTTTGGTGGTTTTCTTAGTTGTCTTTCTCCGCAGCTGGATTGCTGAAGAGTTAGACGTAAGCCGCTCGCCACAACAAGGCGAAAACCGTGAGGGGGATCATTGGCTTGCTCGACGTTATGCCCATTCAGCAGCTGTTGGAAGTGCTACTTGAAAACATCTACAATTCCGTGCTTCGGTGACCTGTGAGCCTGTGTCCTGCGTATGCGTATAAAATATTTGTTTTCGACCTTTTTGACAAGTAAACGGTTTTCGACTAAGCACAATATTCGAAAAGGAGCTAAGTTTGAGTGCACTTGACTAAGTATCCAGGTCCCAAATCCATAAGCGAGGAGGTAAGATTTCGCTCTAGCAATTGGGGATGAGGTGATGATGGTGTTCGAGAAGCCTTTGTTGATTCGGACATTTACCCGATTCAAGTCAGTTATTTAAAGGGTAAAATGTAGGCAAGCTAAAGAGAGGTTAACTCCTTCAAATAGACTTAATATTCCTTCCAACTCTCTCATATTTACCGACACATTGTTTCAATTTAACACTTGGACAATTTCCTATTCTTTCCACACTTCTGTCAGTTGTCACATCAAACTCAAATGCCATTACACAGCCGTTCGTCGTCGGCTTTGCCAATTGAATTTCTTACAATGTCCCGCTCATTAGGACACCATAAAGTCACCTAATAGGTCCATCAACAGATTTCATTAAAAAATAAAAATCAAAAAACCTGAACTCCAAAGAACGAAATATCCAGGAAATCTGATTGACAATATTTCAGTCACACACCACCATCAACCACCGACCGATCGATCGTGTCCTGGTTGCAACAAATGCAACCTCAATCGGTCCACTGGGTGACTGCATTCAAAGCCTGATTATCGCACCTTGATAGACATTTTTTTTTCGCGCATTTTTCGTTCTGCACTTGCTCGCTGTGATAATTGCGTTTAATTGCCAACTGCAGGCTGACTTACCCTCCCGCTTGCCATTTCCCACCTGCTTTGCAGGCAACTTCGTCAACTTCTGGTACTTTTGTGCTAAAACGTTGTTGTTGATTATTATTTCATCGGGATTGCGGGCTCTTTGAGCGGTCGTCGTCGTCGCTGTCGTCGCGTAGCGTCGTCGTAGTGCCACAGCGTGCTCGACTTGAAATCACTTGACAGGCTGACTGATTTTTATTGAACGTGCAAAAAAGCTGTGCGATTATTTTTTTGATATTTCTTTTTACTTGCCACTCTGCGGCTCGATTGATCCACAGATCCATTGACGCACGAGAGCGTGTCTCCACGCTAAATGCCCAAGTCAGAGACGATTCACAGCCTTTAAAAAAAAGTTAACAAAAAATCGCAAAAAAAGTAAAAAAACAAGATAGAAGAAATAACAGCGGCAAGCAAGAAAATATGAAAAATCGCTCCTGCGGCTTGCGAGCGCTTGCAGGCGCGAACAAACACACGCACACGAAAAAAAAATGACAAGAAAATTAAAAAAGTAAGAAAAATGGAAATGATGGCGAGAAAAACGTAGTCGTAATATGCGAAACGCTAACGCCTCCCGTTCGTTAATTACACGACTCCACTGTTTTACAATAAACCTCGTTACGTGTCGCCATCTAGTATCTTAAGCACAGGAAAGTGGGATTTTTGTTGCAGCAAGATGAGTAGGAAATGTACCGCAATTCGCAGCATTTAATAGCGAAGCCAATTATATTGGTATTTAATTAATGAGTTTTTCTTTTTATTGCTGACGGATTGGCAAACAGTGAATTAGGATGTCAAGACGTCACGTTGCGTCTTCGCCAAGAGAGATGTTGAGATGGCTTTTGAGATGTTGAAAAGAAACATTTCTTTAGTGTTTCTAATGTTTTAATGAGTCTAGTCGAGTTAATAAAATGGAGATATATGAAAACAGGCATAAAAGGAATTGAAAGTCTTCGAACAGCCATGCCGATTTAGAGTCGTAGAAAGCTGGTAGAAACTACGTTGCTAGTCAAAGGGAAGCCGATAGAGAGTCGTTGAAAGCGTTGAATACATGTCGAGAAACCAGAAGAAACTCCTTAAAGCAATAAGACTACCTCAGCCTTAGCCAACAAGCTTCATCACAACCGCTCTGCTCGTCAAACTTATGGAACCCTTCATCAAAACTGGGAATCTCTTCATGACTAGATATTTTTCTTTTGATGTTCATCAAAACCGAAAAGGAGAAATGAGAAAAGAACCCTGCGAAGGAAGAAAAGAGCATCCGAAGTTTCTTAGCTCAAAGATCTAGAAGAGTCTCGGGCCAAGAACAACACCCGGCGTTTCTTTAAAAGGTCAAAGCAATTAGCTTCTGGTTTCAGAACTGGGACACAAGCTCTTCGAAACAGTGAAGGAATCCTAGTCACCGAAGCACAGGGAATTGTAGATGTTTTCAAGCAGCACTTCCAACAGCTGCTGAATGCGCAAAATGTCGAGCGAGCTAATGACGAAAGAGAAGCAAGAACAGTCAATGAAGACCCAGTCCCATTCCCCAGCACAGAGCAGGTAGAAAGAGCCATCCAAAAGCTAAAAAATAACAGGTCCGCCGGGTCGGATGGCATACCTGCGGAACTCTTTAAGTATGGATTAGGTGTTTTGATGAACAGCATGCACCAGGTCATCACCAAAGAGTGGGAGGAAGAATGCATGCCCACTGACTGGTCGATAAGCTCCATATGCCCCATCTACAAAAAAGGTGATCCGATGTCATGCAAAAACTAATGTGGCATATCCCTGCTTAATGTTGCATACAAAATCCTATCCAACGTACTGTGTGAGCGTCTTAAACCTTTCTGCAACACAATAATCGGCACGTACCAGTGTGGATTTAGGCCAGGCAGAACAACGACAGACCAAATATTCACACTGAGGTAGATCCTGGAAACGACCAACGAATTTCAAGTCGAAAACCACCCACTTTTCATCGACTTTAAAGCTGCTTATGATAGCATCCACCGCCAAGAGCTTATGATGGCGATGTCTGAATTCGGGATCCCGAACAAACTGATCCAGCTGTGCCGCATGACGCTAAACAATACGCAGTGCAGTGTAAAAATGGGTAACAGCTCATCCGAGTTATTCCAAAGATGCGCAGGGTTTAGACAAAGAGATGCGTTGTCATGTGACTTCTTCAACATAGTCCTGGAGAAGATAGTGCGCAAGGCAGGTGTGAGCACGGAAAACACTATCTTCAACAAGTCCACCCAGCTCCTAGGCTATGGGGACGACATAGACATCATCGGGCGATCCAAGAGAGCTGTGCTTGAGGCCTTCACAGCGATTGAAGAACAGGCGAAACTCCTTGGTCTTGAAGTGAATGAGGGGACAAAACAAAGTACAAGCTATCAACAAACAAAGCAACATCTGTCCACCGCACCGCCTAGGACAAAACATCACTGTTGGTACAGCAATTTCGAGGTAGTTAAGGAGTTAACCTACCCTGGAACAAACATCAATCCCACAAACGACAGCTTAGTGGAGATCCGACGAAGAATTACCCTAGCGAACCGCTGCTGCTTCGGTTTGGCCAAACAACTGGGTTCAAAACTTTTCACTCGAAAGACAAAGTGCTGCTATACAAGACTTTTATTTTACCAGTCCTACTCTACGGCGCCTAGTGTTGGACGATAAGTAAAAAAGGAGAATTGATACTGGGCCTCTTAGAAAGAAAAATTCTTCGAAGGATTTCCGGTCCCGTATGCGACGATGGCGAATGGAGAAGAAGGTTCAACTGAGAACTGTATGAGCTGTACCAAGATGTGGACTACATCCAGAAGTCCAAGAAAAGACGACAACATTGGCTCGGCCACATCGAGCGAATGGACGACAACGCTCCAGCCAAGAAAGTCTTCTCATCCCAGCCCCCCGGTCGGAGACGAAAATTAAGACCGAACCTACGGTACAAGGGCCAAGTGACTGCGAATGCCAGAGCGTTTGCTTTCGCCGACTGGAGAGTGCATGCGAGGAACCGTTCACGATGGAAGGCTGCAGTATCTCAGGCTGAGATCCTTCATGGATTGTGAGCCGGATAAGTAAGTAAGTAAGTTCATCAAAATCGAGCCAGTACTGTGCGAACAGTACAAGCCATCATATTGGTCTTTCTTTTGGGATACAGAACTTTAAAATGGAATAAAACAGAGATGACAAATTGACGTAAAATTTTCAATGGCTTTTTTCCAAAATGTGTTGCCATTGCCATATATCGGGAGTAACGCTTGCGAATATTGTCCTCCAAGTGGTCAATCGTTTCGGGCTTATCGGAGCAGACTTTACATATCCCACAAAAAAACAGTCCATCGGCGTTAAATCGTACTTTCTTGGAGACCAACTCACGTTACCAAACCGTTACCGAATGTTATCTTCAATAAATCAAATGTGTCGTTAGCTGTAAGACACGTCATGATTGTTCAACTGATGAACAAAAAAGTCAGTTTTCAAGACTCACAGCGAGGGGTTACCATTGACTGTTACATTCTTTACGGACCAAATGTTTCGCCAATTTTTGGTGTATGTAAGGATCATTTAGTTGATCAAACCATAAAGCCAACTACACCCTGAGAAAATAGTCCAGCCCCGTTAAACCACACGGTCTTGGAGGCCAATTCTGAAGTCCGTTCCGGTACCAAACTGTTATCAAACGTTTCATTCAACAAATCAGAAGTGGCATAGGCTGTGTGACATGCTGCGCCGTTTTGTTGAAACCACAGCTTCTCCACATCATGATCTTAAATGGCTGTAACGATCTGATCAGTCAGTTTTTGTCTATGTAACGTCTCTCAACAAACACCTTAGGATTCTTATCGCTACAAATAACGCAGTTTTGTTTATGAAAATATTCATATCCATTCAACCAAAAATGATCTTCCAACTCACGGGTTCGTAGTGTTACCAAACGGTTACCAAACTTTTCCTTGAATAAATCAAATGTGGCACAAAGTTGTGTTACATGTTGGGCCGTCTTGTTGAAACCTCTACTTCTGCACATCATGCTTGTTCAACTGACAAACGAAAAAGTCACTTTTCATGGCTCTGTAGTCGTTACAATTGACTGTAACGGACCAAATATTTCACCAACCACACCAAATAGGAAGTTTTTGTGGATGTAACGGTGTCTCAACGTTAACCTAATAATTATCATCACTTCAAATAACGTATTTTGTCTATCGACGTATCCATTCAATAAAAACTGAGCTTCTAACTCACGGGTCTGTAACGTTACAAAACGGTTACCATACGTTACCTTCAATAAATATAAATATCTCAAGTAAAAAGGTGTCAAGTTCTATTGAAAAAAAAAACAACCATATGCATTGGTTTGGTTTTCCCATGTCATCGTCGTAATCATACGATGTTAAGTTATCAGAAGTGTGATATTCCAAATGTTTGTAAGATTAAAATGTCTTCAATTGCCCAAAAATAAGTTGCCTACATACAATTATTTTCAATACTTCACATATTTCTGAGAGTCGTCAATATACCTTTTAATGGTCAACATGTCATAAAAGAATAAATCAAACCTCCGTTAACCTTTAAAATACCACTTAATATAGTGATTACTCATCAGTAGTTACAAACAAAGAAGAATAAAGACACAAATTCACATTTCTGCAATGACAACATGCGACAGTTCTTAAGAACTCCAAAGCGGATCAAATCATTTAGTCACGTCTACCATTTTATTAGTCTATTTCGTGGCTTCACAAAAACCGCAAAACCGCTTTAAATGTTTCCCCTGTTCAACGAATCACCACCGTTCTGTATTCGGCCTTTCCGGTAGTTGTGATTAAATTTTCTATGAGCAAGACACCATCAAACTGCTCTGGAAAAAAGAAACCGCAAGCTTATTATCATGTATTCGTAACAAACGGACCCTACATCACTCTGACATAACTGCACTCTGATTGGGTGTATTTCTTTTTCTTTCCGATTCCTACTATTAATTAAGTCATCAGGTATGCAATCTAATGGCGCTCGTGTTATTCCCCCACTTGCTTCATCAAACAAATGATCGACGAAGCAGCCAGATGTGTCAAAATGCGAATAATAAGAAATACAAAATTATGAATCATAACTAGTGGCATGGATAGCGAGTAGAGGGAGCCACCTGTCCGGCGATTAGCATGTCATTATCATGCACTTAACACTGCAAACGCAATTATTAGCAGAAACGTTAGGGGGATGACAGAATGAGAGGGCACTCGTGTCGTGTCTCTTGTGTCCCCGACAAGGTGTTGGGTAAACATCTTTTATGTCCCGGGTCCAAATCAAGAGTCATCATCAATTCTTCGAATTTATGTGCTATTGGTTTCTTTTGCTGACATGACTTCAAGAAAAAAACGTTGGATCAAGTTTCAAACTCCATTTCTAGAGATGTTGTCCCCGGCCGGTGATCATGCAGATAGACAGAGAGAGGACTTCAAAGACATCCCACGCAAGATCTCATCGCGCTGGCGGATGGTGTCTCAAGAGGAGATGCCAATCGATAGGTCGCCATCAATGTGTCTCAAAATTTCAAACCTTGAAGCAAATACTAATTTATCGGTCGTAAATACAGATCTATGCATAAATTGGTTTCAAACACTTCTTCTGCTCTTCACTTCTCTCTCTTGGTTGGAAATTTGATTTCGTACAACAGTCGTTCAGATCGGATCGCATTTCGTTCAACAGTCCGAGTCAGAGCGGGACAATGAGATCCATGTTCTGCCATTTAAGAGCGGTAATAGCGATGCAATCACTTCGCCGCTTATGATCGCGTTTCGGTGAACTTGTGCGTTGTGACTCAAACTCAATTTCGGGGGTTTAACGCCGCTGTTGGGAGGTGACTTGTAGGTATGGTGATGTAAAAATTTCCATCATACGATAGTCATCGTCTCGGCTGAGGTGAATTGCACTTATAGGGTCGTATGCAAAAAGATGAGATCAAACTCTTTACTCACTTTTTTGAGAACTTTCTTAAGGTTGTATGCAAAAAAATAATAACTGACCGAGTTAGATCTCAATTTGTGAGTTCAATCTCAGAGGGATGAGATCGATCTCAAAATTAAAGCTCGCCATGAGATTGAGCTCGTTTTCATATGCAAAAAGATGAGAAAACACTTGGTTACATGAGATCGATCTAAGTTTATTGTTAATTATGTCGGACAAAGAATTTATAAAGAAAGAAGGTGTCCAATTGGAGAAGATTTTCGTCGGTTGTATCGGTTTACCCCAATAGAGAAGATTGGGAAAACAGTGTACCTTACACTAATGAATCGAACTTTACCATCTTTACTGATAGTTGGAAAATGATTACTGGAGTAGGGGCAGGCTTATATTCGGAAAATCTTAACTTTGCCAGTTAATTTAGACTTCCCGACCATAGCAGTGTCTTCCAAGCCGAGATCTTGGCAGTGAAAAACGCTGCTAATCAAATATCCATGATGGCGATATCACACGCTGATATCACTTTTTTCATTGATAGCCAAGCAGCAATAAAAGCAATTTCTGCCACGCAAATCAAGTCAAAGTTTGTTTCTTGCTGTCGCGAAGAGCTAAGGATTCTTGGTATGCAGCATAACGTAAGACTCTGCTGGGTTCCCGGTCACAGTGGTGTGCCGGGAAACGAAAAAGCGGATGAGCTTGCAAGAGAAGGCTCGGTACTTGATCCCTCTCTCATAGACCATAACATTAGAATCCCTCAATGCGAATTAAAAAGAAACATTTCATTCAAAAAGCAAATGATAGATGGAACCAACTAGAAACCTGCGGTAACATCAGGAAACTCTGGCCTTATTACAAAAAGAAAAAATCCGATAGGATTCTACTTCTTAAAAAACCGTTCCTCAGATCTTTTATAAGCGTGATAACGGGACATTACCTACTTGGCTACCACAAAAAGAAGATGGGGCTTAGTAAACACGACATATGTAGAGGCTGCGGCAATGAAGAAGAGCACGAGAACATGGCTCACTTCCTATGCCACTGTCTAGCACTCTGCCGTACTAGATATACATTTTTAGGCAACTATTTCCTTAATGAACTACAAGAACTATCTGAACTCCCAGGCAATCACCTACTGAGCTTTGTCAATTCCACCAAATGGCTCGACCATGGCTCGAATTCATAGGTTAAAACACTTCAGAAGTTACAATACTTCAGGGTATCACAAAGGATCAACATTGATCTAAGTGTGACGGTAACAAACCCAACTGTCAGCTCATTTTACCTAACCTAACCTAACCTAACCTGTATCGGTTTAGTGAAGAAGTTGTGCGATTGTTGATGGAAGAATTTTTGGGGCCGAGCTCAGAAACACATGGTGGTGCTTTCACAAACCAAGAAAAAATAAGAAAATTTCTCCAATATACATAGGAGACCCCGGGTTCCAAATAAGAGTTGGTGAAGACGTTGGAGTTCATCAATCAACAGTGTTCATCGTTGGACAGCAAGTTTCTGCAGAAATATCAAGCCATGCACAGAATTGGATTATATTCCCACATACTGTGAAAGAAATCTAAAAGCGCAAGGGTTATGGAGCAGGAAGTACGAGTTTCCTTATGCTATTGGTGCTCTAAATTGCATTCATGTCCGAATAAGGAAACCTTTGAATTATCATGAGGAGAACTTTAATCGTAAAGGATGATGCTCCATTAATGTTCAAGCTTTATGCGGAAGAAAAGTTTACAAGTGTTGAAGTTTGCTGGCCAGGATCCTTACACGACTCGCGTATTTTGAAAAACTCTTTACTATATAGTCACATGAATAATAACTTCCGATTCAATAATTATATATGCATCATTTTCACTTTCAGACGGCATTTTTTTCACACGCTTCCCATAAAGTATAATCATAACTAAGCCACGAAAAGAGCTTTGAGATGGATCTCAATTTCAACGAGTAATAGCTGTTGAGCTTGAACTCGTTTTTTTGCATACAAAACTGAGTCTGAGTTCCGCCCTGCTCGATCGATCTCACAGGTGAGTTCAAGCTCGTCAGCTCAAACTCTGAGCTCTTGCTCATCTTTTAGAATATGACCCATTGGGTGGTATGCGAAATGCATTGTCTCAGTCTCAAATCTCATTATTTTGAGCTTTTGCTAGCTTTCGTATGCAAAATTGTTTTGAGACAAATCTCACAAAAATGAGATCGATCTCATTTTATAGATCTATCTCATTTGAGATGTTTCCGTATGCAGAAAGAAAGCATTATCTCATTTAAATGAGGTAAAGCTTGTAAAATGTTGAGACTGGAAATTTGTTGTCTCAGGAACCGCAATGGCTGAATATTTAAATTTGTTTGCTCCTGTTGAGTCAACAGGAAATTTTAAGAATCTCACAATCTCGAGCTCATTCTCAACCACCCAATGGGTGGTATGCGAAATGCTTTGTCTCAGTCTCATGAGATTGAGCTCTGAGAATGAGCTCGAGATTGTGAGATAGAGCATTTGCAATGAGACAAAGCTCAATTTGGTATGCAAGAGCTTTGTCTCATCTCACTATCTCAGTCTCAAAATGTCTTCTTCAAGTGAAATTAGTATTTGTGATAACTCTTCATCGCCAATTAGTACACTTGTTGAACTTTCAAGGAGAGTCTGGTAAATATCCAAATTCTTAAAGATTTTCGAATCGTGCACCGATCCTGGCCATGAAATGTCCACACTTGTAAACATTTCCGCTCCGTCACATGTCGCTTGAATATTTAGTGAGTGAAAACCTAAAAAAAATATAAATAATTTTAAAATCACTAAAGCTTTGTGTTACCTTACCTACCTTTTCTATTTATAAATTCATCGCTATGCATTGAAGGTTTCTTTATTCGCACATGAGTGCAATCAATTGCTCCAATACAGGACGGAAATTTATATTTTCTAAGCCAAATTATTTTTGCAGCATCTTTATCCTCTATCGTATTGGGAAACTTGATCCACTCCTCTTTCCTAATTACAATTTTCTCAGCTACTTCGATAATAATCCTGGAAACTGTGCTTTGATCGATTCCAAAATCTTCGCCAATACCGCTTTGAAAGCCAGGATCACCAACAAATCGTAAGAACACCATTACTCTGGTCTTATTTGTTAATCGACCGCCTCGAAAAGTATCGCGATTTTCAAAAAAATAATTCGTTAGGATTTCAACTTGCGTTGGGGTAAACCTATAAAGATTCTGAAAAATTTCTGTTGACTCAACAGGAGCAAACAAATTTAAATATTCAGCCATTGCGGTTCCTGAGACAACAAATTTCCAGTCTCAACATTTTACAAGCTTTACCTCATTTAAATGAGATAATGCTTTCTTTCTGCATACGGAAACATCTCAAATGAGATAGATCTATAAAATGAGATCGATCTCATTTTTGTGAGATTTGTCTCAAAACAATTTTGCATACGAAAGCTAGCAAAAGCTCAAAATAATGAGATTTGAGACTGAGACAATGCATTTCGCATACCACCCATTGTCTCTAGAGGGAATTTCTCAACTCTCTTTAGTCTTAGGAATTGTGAGAGTCGTGAACTTCTCCCACTTCCCAAGAAATCAAGCAGGTCTCCACGACACCATCTTAATCCCTTTTTGGTCATCCCATTTCATCATTTTATTTCATACTAAATCGGCGACAATACCGATTAGGCGAAGACCAACGACGACGGCAATCATTTCGCTAAAATTTAATCGAAAAAAAACACACTCACAGCATTGAAATCAAAACGCGCCAAAGACGATTTTAATCAATCGCAGTTAATGGCTTTTAAAAGCTTCCCTCGTCTCAACACACCGCCATATCGCACCGCGTCACTTCTCAATTCCAGTGTCCACTGTAAATGTGTCTTGCCGAGGTTGGTGTTAATTGTTTAAGCCGGGCTAAAAGCTTTATGCAACCAATGCGCACTGGCATTTAATCGCACCGCTCAACAGGGGGGCTTGAATCAGAAATGATTGTTTATTGCGTTGTTTGCAATTTTATTTAATGCTGGTGTGTTTTTTTGTTGTTTAACAATTTTTATGGCTTTTTGAGAAATAATAGGATGGATCCGTTATAAGTTGAAAATTCCACTAGACAGTCGCGATTATGACAATTATTTGCAATTAGTTCAGTGGCGTAGTCAGACAGGCTTAGAGGCCTGCATTCACACAAAGAAGAGAGTTATCACTCCGAAAAAGGTCTGAGAACAAAAACGCAAATCAATCGGAAACAATGCACCGGCTTTGGCATCAGCCAGCACCATTCTTGTGCATTGCCCTCAACTTTACCGTCGAACCAGCCAAACCCATTCATTTCAATTTCAATTTAAAACCAACGGCGCATTGGGGTTGGTTGCGTTTTCCGGGTTTTACCTTGAGCATGAGCATCGGTCTACGTCGTCGTCGTCGTCGCAGTCGTTCGTCGCATACCCAATGAACGCGATCTAATTAGACTAATGAACCAACCGTCGGTCGTTCGTCCACTCGACCAACCACCAACCAAGCAAACCATTGACCGCCGCCGCTGCTACTTCATCGCTGCCCGGCGCATGTCACCGGACTAATGGTGCTTGCGCTCACTGGTCTCATTTTTTTCCCAATCGCAAATGTTTGTCTAGGATTTTGTGGACAGAAAACCGTTTTGCAAGTTGTTTTTGTACATCTGTCATTATGTCAATTTGGCGAACTGTTTGAGAGAACAGAGAACCCAAAAGCGTATCAAGAACAACTCGAACCGAACTGCGCGATTCGTTTGTTCGTTTCGAGGCAATTATGTCATTCGCGAGGGCAAGCTGACGTGCAACAAGCGTAGCAAATTCAAATGGCCGCTCTGGGCGCTCAAAAAATCAGAGCAACGAGGATAGTTAGTTACAGCAACAGATACTAAGAATTCAGTAGCCATTGTTTTGACCTTAGTCTCAAGAATGAGGGAGGGATTGTGCGTCCAATTCACTTGTAGATTAGATGGAAAAGTCAATGAGCCTAGAAATGGGCACAGACGAAACGCCACGCCAAGCCTTAAGTTGCTACCAACCAAGCACCGCACCTCATAGTTCATCAATAGCGAGCTCTGGTTAGGAAGGAGCCTCTACAGACTGAGTCTGAAGCATTCTCCTGTCGCAAATCAATTAAATGCAAATATGGTAAGATAATCGGCTGCATCTACATAAATCTATTAAAACAAAAGATCAGTTGTTCTTGTGTCTGCCTACTCGAACCTACTTTGCGGGGTCTTAACGTTTGGCCTCAAGGAGGAGGACGTATTTGGACAAAAGATCGATTGGTTTGTTCGAAAGATGGAAGAGTTTTGTTACAATGGGTGGATCGGGGTTGCCAGGAAGATTCAAATTGATGATAAATAGCACTTGGGACCAAATTCATCCAAGCAAATTGGAGTTCCTTCGAGTCTCGTGATAGTTTTTTCAGTTTCATGACAGTTGGCAACCATTTTCCTGCGTCATTTTGCCGTGGCGATGTAATGCGTTGCGTTGTGCGCTTCCATAGCTTATCGCAATTTGAAGATCATTCCTCTCCAACGACTGAGAGACTCGAATGCTGGCTTGGAAGAGGCAAAACCTCATCAAGCAACCGCAGGAACACAAATGCAAGGAATGCCTGCTTCAGCCACTCGCCGAACCGAGTGATTCTCATCTCATCTAATTACGATGATTAATTGATCGCAATTATAATTCTATTTATGGGGGCTGTGCAGGAGGGAGAGAGCAATATCATATCCATTTTGTCAGATGGATGGATGGATGATGAACATCCCAGATCCCAGAACAGAAAATTGAAGAATCTCGATCCTAGCACACAAGAGAGCGATAGAGAGAGCGCGCGTCATTGATAAATGGAAACACAGTTTAGATAATTACGGGTTCGGTTTTTGAGCGCATCGCGTCGCGGCGTGCTCGTCCATCCATTACGCGCAAAAAAGGCATCATCGCAAAGCTAGGTATTCTGCCCGGAGCTAGAGCTCCACCGTGACTTCGCTAGCTCCTGGCAATCTAATGAAATTGTAATTGAATTTCTCCTTTCCGTAGCTTTGCGAGGTATCATTGAAAGAACACTTGGATAATTGTTTTGCTTGCTAGCTTTTGACAAAAGGGATATACGTTGCTGTCAGCGAATGTTTGTTTGCTCAGGCCAAAGAGTGTGATCGATCTTTTGGGATGCTTTGAGCGGACGCGTCTTCTCGGGCAATTAGCTGTTCAGATGGCTTAGCGATGAGGCATGCCTAAGCAGAGTTATAAGTTTTCCATTTAGCTGAAGATCTATTACGGCCATGAATATAATAGGACGAGTGTAATTGGCATTTTAAAAACTTATGGCAATTAATCCTGCGAGAATCGTTTACGAGCGAGTTGAGAAATAATAGAAAAATAGAAATCTTTGGGAAAATCTTGAGGGGTTTTGGGTTTTTGTGTGTTCGCCCAAAAAGGAGGATCAAAAGGAGGAGCGTATGCCATTTGTCTTGTAGAATTTCAATTTGGAAATCATTCATGAAGAATTTTGGCTTTCAGACTGATGGATGACCTTTGTTGTTGACTCGACCTTTTGTCCTGAATTTCTGCTAGTAAAATATTGGCTCATTCAATTTTGACGAGCTTCAAGTTTACCGAAGAATAGAGTGATGAAACGAGTCGGCTTCCATATTTGGTCAAAAAAATGTAAGGCATGATTGCTATAGGGTGTTATTTTTGAGGTAAGAAACTTAGGTTGGCAACACTATTTTAGTTAGCGGCCATTTTGGCAGCTCTCAAGTGACTTAATTTTAGTTTGGTTTGACAATACAAGAATTAAAACCACAAGATCACCTAGCAAGGCGTAGATTCGGTGAATGGGTCCAAAACAAGATTGACGTTACGCCCAAATATTTGGTCCATAAAGAACGTTACAGCCATTGGTAACCGCTATAGAGCCATGAAAAGTGACTTTATCGTTCTTCAATTGAATAACCATATGATGTGCAGGAGCTGAGGTTTCAACACGGCGTCGGCGGCGCAACATGTCACACAGCTAAATTTGATTCAATGAAGGTAACATTAGGTAACAGTTACAGACCCGTGAATTGGCCTCCAAAACCGTGCGGTTTAACGCGGCTGGACTTTTTCCTGAGGGTTTAGTTTGCTTTATAGTTTTGTGGACTTATTGGTCCGTTCAGACCGTTACATCCATTGGTAACCCCTCGCTGTGAGTCATGAAAACTGACATTGACGAACGACAATTGAACAACCATTTTATGCAGGTTTCAACAAGATGGCGCAACATGTAATAAAACTTCGTGCCACATTTGATTTATTCAAGGAAAAGTTTGGTAACCGTTTACTAACCCGTGTGTTGGAATATCATTTTTGGTTGAAAGGGTATTTGTATTGATGAGAATCCTTAGGTGTATGTTGAGAGACCGTTAAACTGGCAAAAAACTGACTGATCAGATCGTTACAACCATTTGCGAGACATGATTACTGACTTTTTCCTTCATTTATTGAAGTACCATGATATAGAAGATCTGTGGTCTCAACAATATGACGGCGCAACACGTCACATAGCTTGTGGCACATTTGGTTTATTGAAGGTAACGTTCGGTAACGGTTTGGTAACGTGAGTTGGCCTCCAAGACAGTACGAGCCTAGGTCGCTTGACTATTTTTTGTAAGGATATGCAAAGTCAGTAGTCTACACCGATAAACACGAAAAGATGGACAACTTGGAGGAAAATATTTACCGCATTACTGCCGATATACGGTTCGTATAGTACTTGCTGCACTTATAGCTGCACGCCTTCATCCTTATCTGAAAGGATGTCTCAAGCTTTCTTCCGCCGAATATTTTCTTTGGATGGATTTGAAGATTACACTCAGTTGGATCCTAGGAGATGTTAAGCGCTGGCAGCCTTACGTCCAGAATAAAGTTGATGAAATATGGCGGCTTACTGTAGTTTTACAGTGGGCTCACTGTAGAGGGAAAGAAAATCCAGCTGATCTTCTCACCAGACAGAGATGTTATTGGTAGTATTCTTCGAAGATCAGGATTGTGGGTTCATCGTCCGAGCTGGCTTGAAAACAGTGACGACAGTTGGATACACAGAGAAGCTCAAGCTCCTGATGTCGCTACGATTTTGCTGACTGAATCACCCCCATCAACGTTACCCATTGATCAACCACTTTTGTGCTATAACCACTACAGTAGCTGGACTCGTCTGACAAGAGTGACTGCATTTGTCTTCCGGTCCATAAAAGCGTTTCAAAGGAAGATAAATCCAGGGGCAGTTCTTTCGATTGATGATTTACCACCTTTATGTGCAACCGAAATCCAACAAGCTGAAAACCATTGGTTGAGGTATGTACAAGGACTGAATTTTAGTAACAAAATTAGTCTCTTGCAGAAAGGTAGAGCTATACTGACGGACGGCATCAAATGTCTTTGAACTGTCACCTATTTTAGACAACAACAATATCATATGAGGTTGGGAGGCTGCCTTCAAGCGCTAGATGAACCAATGGAAGTTAAGCATCCAATTATTCTCCCGTCGTCGCACTCCCATCTCTTCAATCTTATAATTGATGAAACTTCGAAACTTCGTTTTTGGATTGTCAGAGGGCGCCAGGCCATTAACAAGCGAATTAAAAAGTGTTTAGCTGTGGGGTCCACCTGCATCCCAGCCTTTTGCCCCATTACCAATTGAAAGGATATCTCTATCACGGACGTTCGACAATGTGGGAGTTGATTTTGCTGGCCCTCTCTACTGCTATGACGACAAATCAGATGCGGCTAAAGTCTACATCGCAATTTTTACTTGCGCTGCCGTACGCGCTGTACATCTGGCAATAACGAGAGGTTTATCTACTGAACATTTTTTTGATGGCTCTACGGCGTTTCATCGGAAGACGTGGTGTACCATCGACTATACTTTCCGAAAATGCTTATACTTTCCGAAGAGCTGCAATGGAGCTTCGTAGCCATGACTGTTTCTGGGATGAAGAAGTCATTTAGGAGTTTCTCTCAAAAAGGAAGATACAATGGAAATTCATAGTGGAACGTGCCCCTTGGTGGGGTGGGTTCTGGGAGAGGCTCATCCGGACTATGAAGAATCTGTTGAAAGTCGCAGTAAGGCAAAACTTAATTTTGAACAACTGAGAACCCTTGTTATAGAAACGGAAGAAATTGTGAACAACCGCCCGTTAACATATAGGCGCCGATCCATTGGACTTGTCACCTCTAACGCCAGCCGATTTTCTGATTGAATCCCGAGGATGGAACTCTGAAAAACCAACTAGAGCGCCTGATGCCGCCTTACTTCGAGATGTCTGAAAGAGCCGCATGAAGTTCAAAACAAAACTTATAAGAAGCTGGGAATCTGAGTATCTTCAACTGGTACGTTCTTTCTATTACTTGCCTAAAAATAGATCTACACAACGTTTGAAAGCTGGAGACGTTGTAATTGTCTCTGACCAAGCGACTCCAAGAATCAACTGGAAGATGGCCATAGTGGAGCAAGCATTTCAAGGAAGAGACTCCAAGGTCAGGGGTTGTCTAATTCGATTACCAGATGGAAAGCAGCTTCGCAGTCCGATCCAGTTGCTTTATCCGATTGAAGTTCAGTCTTGCCCCCGCGAGGATGTAGAAAATTAGCTGTCAAATTCATTTATTCTCTTATTATTTATCTATGTTCTTAATACTTAAGTCTTTCTCTCACTTGTATATATGTATACTACAGCCTAATACATGCACAATGTCACGCCTATTTAAGCTCGTCTCAAGGGCATTTGAAATTAGTCTACAATTAACCTTTGTAATCATTGAACACGTTTCTTTATTGAACATTATCTTGAACTTAACTCGGTTTTTTATTATCTCGGACATTTTAATTTACAAACATCAAAGTAAAAGTGGAATCTTACTTCGGATCAACGAACAGATCTTAACGATTCTCAGCCGTGTTCCTTCTATCAGGTCACTTAATTGCACGACCAATGCGTGCTCTCTATGAGGTTTCCTCTGATTTCTCGACGCTATTCAACAGCTTATCTACGGAACTATACTCCAGCGCTCTCAACGACTATCCATCGGCGTGTCGTCTCACTAAGATTTCCCTCTGGTTGCAACTGAGTTCTACGACTTTCTTCGAATCTAAGTTACCTCCTCGGCTTTCTACGATTTTAAATCGGCATTACAACTATAGGCTTCCCTTGGCTTTTCGAAAACTTTTAACTTTTTTACTTGCGAAATACAGAATATATGACAAGTTTTGGATTCGTAAAAAAAAAGTTGAGATTTTGATCAAATATGACAATGATGAATGAAAACTCGAAAAAAGTGGGTTCGACGATTCCGTCCATCTATCTGTCTGTCGGTCTGTAAAAGCACCTACCGCCTTAACCACTGGTCCGATATCCGATTGACTTCAAACTTGAAAATTAAAAGCCGATGTATGACATGTGATCATTTCTACTTTTTTTTGAACATGACTCCACAAAATCTCGAGCATTAATTAATGGAAAAAGAAAAAAAAAAGAATCAAAATCAATGTTTTTTCTTCTATTTCGACAAAAATTAGCTAATATTTCCTTAGCGCTAACGTTTGTCCTTTCATATCTCTTTTCTACCACCAAACAATAAAATCCGACCCATGGTAAATTCATTGTAACTCAAACTATTCTTCACAAAATCTAGAATTAATTTACATAAAAATGTACCCAAATCAATTTATCCGTCCAATTTTGGCTTTGAAATTTGAAGAAAACAACTGATTTAATCTCATCCTGCCCAGCTTCCATCTTTTTTCGAAAAGTTCCCGCCAACAGTATAATCACATCCTTTTGTCCCTGGACATGGGCATGGACACTCTTAAATTCTCATATTGCACAACACACAAACAATTTGTGCCACAGCTGGATCAACAATTATTACGGGAACGACCGTTGGTCATTTCTGATGTCATGTTACCTGCAATTAAGCGCTCGCTCTGGTCTGTTCCGTTCCGTTCGTTAATCGTTCAATGGATAAAAAAATATCAACACTATGAAAATACATAAATTTATAATTTATTCCCAAAGAGGTGGACAAAAATCCAGTTTTTGCTGTCCAAAGTACCACACACATTACGGAACGGTTCTCACGGCCTTTTTGCTTCGAGTGTATATTTTTTATTATTTATTCCTTTTTTTCTTGGATTGATAAATCCTTCAAGGAGCAACCAAAACAGCAATAAAAAAAAGGACACTCGCCTTTGGTGAACTAAGAAAGAATCAAGTTGTCAAACAAGTTTGACCAGAAGATGACCACTTGGACATTTGATATTGCTAACGGAAGATACATTAAATTAGGTACGGTGGTCGAGGACATCGGTATCCCTCTCTCTGGCCTCTTGATCATGATTTCTGAAATGGGAATCCTTTTGGGACATTTTTAACATGAATTATTATGGAAAAAAGTGTATTTATGTCCTTGCAACGGAATCTCAGAAGGAAGAACCCTTTTTTGTCGAAATTCCAACCCTTCTTATGGCTGGTGGTTGCTATTGGACATGCAGAAAGAGATAGATCCCTTTGCGTATGCAAATAATTTCGATTACAACGCAAAAGGGGGATGATCAGCTCTTCTTATTATTAGGAAAGGAAATCAAAAGATAATTGCCGAAGACAAGGGAAAGGGTTTTGGTCCTTTTTTTTTGCAAATAAATTGTGTCAGACATTTGAATGATTTAAGATGATCGTGTCGAGATTAAAAGTAAACAGTTGAAGAAAATTGTTTTTTCTTGCAACATCTGCTTTCATTGGGGTTATCGTCGTAAGTCCTGAGAAAAAGTGTCCTTTTTTGTGAAATATTTAAATTTCTTTCTTAAGAAAAATGTGATATTTCTGTGAGGATCGATTTATCATGATTTCAAAGAGGTGAAACAGTTTGACCGTTTATTTGGAGGGATTTGTTTCGGTATGCCAATATATGTAGCTGTAGCTCACCGATTGTTGGCATAAGAACAGCTTTAAGTGCTAAAATCATTTTCGGGTTATTGGAACTAATTTGCCCTTCACTTTTCTAGACCAAAAAAACAGTCCAGACGGGTGAATCGGAGATCTGAGACGGCCAGTTGGAAATGCCAAGGCTGAATGGTGACATCCCTGCTCTAATGTCGAAATGAGATGCCGCTTACAATCAACGGAGGCGGTTCAAATTGGCATATTTTCACAAATCTTATTGCAGACTTGGCAATCAAGTCGTCGTATTGATCAGAATAGCAAAAAGACTTTACTACGAAAACAAAGTTTGTCCACTAGTTTATGGTAAAATTTATGGAAAAGCCTGCGAGAATTGGGTATTGGGAAACAGTCTACGAAGTTTGGTGATGACATCGATTGCGATGCTTTCAACAAAAAGTTCACCTCGACTCCGCAATCATCTGACGTTGCTACGCTTCCTAATTACCCTATTGATGACAATTCAACAGTTGTCAACTATTCGCTGAGCTTCAATAGAAGACATAGTTGAGGTAATGTTATCTATTAAATCGAATGCTACTGGCCTTGACCTAATGGAACCCAAGTTCGTTAAGTTATTGCTTCCATACATACTGCGCTTCATAGCTTATTATATTCAATACTATCTTGACCACATCCGAGTTTCCTTCAGAATGGAAGAAGGTTAAAATCATTGCCGTTCCTAAAAAGCAAACAGGGATTGTTACGGAGTTCCGACCCATTTCTATCCTACTGTTTCTCTCAAAGGTGTTGGAAAAAACTATCATGAAACAGATACAAAAATATCTATCGATTAACAATCTGTTAACTACATGTCAGTCTGGTTTCGGGACCAAAGCGCAGCTGTAAATCCACGCTACTTTTTGTTACAGATGAAATAAGAACGCTTTTGGACTTTTCAAAGGCCTTTGACACTGTTAACCATTCAATTTTATGCAAGAAATTGCATATTTCTTTGGTTTTTCTATAGTAAGTTTTTCTATCTGTAAGTTAATTCTCTCATACCTTAAGGGAAGGCAACAACCCGTGGAAGCAAATGGTCAATCATCAACATTTCTAAATGTTTTGAATGGAGTGCCACAGGGATCTATTCTTGGCCCAATTGTCTTCTCACTTTACATAAACGAGCTCCCAAAAGTTGTTAAAAACTGTATGATTCATCTCTACGGAGATGATGTACAGCTTCTGATAAGTCGACCATTTAGGGAAAAGAATGATGCCGTTGCATTAATGAATGAGGACCTTTTATCCATATCTAGTTGGTCTAAGAGCAATCATCTGTATTTAAACCCTCATCCCTCCCCATCTATCGCAAAAACATTGATTTTTCAGCCTTAAGAATCTTGAAAACGGACCAATCGAATATGTAAGCAGTGCTAGAAACCTGGGAATGGTTTTCAATCGTTTGCTCACTTGGGATGACCACTTAAATAAAGTAATTGGTAAAGTGTACTGTAGCCTCCGTGTGCTCCAAGTCACTCAATGTTTCATCCCCACAAAGACCAAACTCCTTCTTGGCAAAACGCTTATACTATCGATTATGCTATATGGAAGCAGGAAAACCCTCTCATGTTAACCCTAAAGATCTACGTCCAATCAGCCTATCATCCTTCCTTCTTAAAACCCTGGAAAGATTGATTGAAATTCACATCACACATAACTTGAAACCATGTCTCATTTCTACAGGTCAATATGCGTACTCTTAGGGATAATCAGTAGAAACAGTACTAATTCGCTGGTGCGTAGTATTGAATATTCCCTCAAATACAAAGAATATAACCTAGTAGCTTTCCTAGATGTCGAAGGAGCATTCAACAACGTCAGCTACCAGGCGATCACAACAGCAATGGACAAATAGAGAAATCACTCATTGATCTAATAAGTCGCATGCTTAATAGCATAGGACAATAACTTCCAGCGTGAGGAGTTTTACTACCACCAGATCGTTGAATCGAGGTTCTCCCCAAGGTGGGGTCTTCGCACCTATTTTATGGAACATTGTAGCAAGCGACGACCTACCAACAAGGTAAATATTGATGAAAGAGTAAAGAAGGCTACTATAGCACTCTTTACTTGTAAGAAGGCCATATGCGCAAAATGGGGCTACTCCACAAAAATAACCCACTGGCTAAACTTCGGTAATCAGACCGATACTCATATATGGAGTTGTCGTATGGTGGATCGCACTGGACAAGATGGTTAATTTGAATAAACTGATTAAAGTCCAGTGGTCACCAGGTATGTGCATCATGAGAGCACTTCGCTCAACACCAACAGCAGCTTTGGAGGTACTTCTAATCCTAACACATCTTGACATAATCTCCAAAATGATGGCAGCCAACTCTAAGCGTGAGGCTTAGAGCCACCTCTCAATGGATCAGTAACAATACTGGTCATACTACTATCTTAGCCAATTTCAGATCTATCCCAGATCGCTTAGGCTATACCTACCCAAAAATGGTATTCGGTAATAACTTCCATATTTCCATCCCTTCAAGATCCTTTTGGGAAAAAGGAGGACCTCTAGATGGAAGTACGATACACTTCTATACAGACGGTTCAAAGACCAACTACGGCGTTGGAAGTGGTATCTTCTCGAAACAAATGGATCCCCAATCAATGTAGTGTGTTCCAAGCAGAAATAATGGCGATAAAAGAGGCACTGGTCCTTGCTCAAAGAAAACATATCTTGCAAGGATAAACGTATCTTCTCAGACATGCCAAGCTCCCTCAAATCTTTCGCGGCTATCTCCACAAACTCTCCACGACTGTCGATCATCTCTGAATGAGTTGTGCCGGGTCACAGAGACATTCCGGGATATTGCAAAGCTGATGAGCTCGCAAAAACCAAAACACATTCTGCCCACTGTTAAACAAATACACAACATAGGAACACCACTTGCTACATGCAAACATCTTCTCAAACAATATGCTCTATAATCAAAAAATACTCGATGGTCACAGGGTATCACCTGTCTAGCAATCAAACAAATATGGCCAAGTATACACCTGAAACGGTCAAAAGGCTTGATTCCCCTGAGCGTCTGCTCCACAATTGGAGTCATAACTGGACCCTGCCTGACATGCTATGAGGCTAGGGGTTTGCACCAATGATTTTTGTAGAAACTGCTTGGACGAGGCGGAAGAGGAAACAGTCGAAGAGTCGAACACCTTCCGTGTACATGATCGGCACTCTCCAATAGAAGGAATTACTATCTCGGTAATCCCTTCTTCGATAATACCAGTGAACTGGCAACGATCACACAAGATGTCTCTCTAATTTCATTAAAAGTACTTTTGTTTAAGTTCATTACTCTCCCATGAGTAACTTCTTTAGTAGTATCACAATGGACCCTTGAAATCTAAGTCAGTCAACAACATCTAGATAGCCATTCTAACCTAACCTTACCTAGGATACGCCGCCAATTAAGTTAAGATTCAATTTGTTGCGTCATATAGAGCGAATAGAACATAGTTCTCCAATGGAGAGGAACCGCTAGAGAACCACAACCAAATTGTCCTACAAATCTGAAGACTGTTAGCAAGGTACCGAGCTGGATGGAAATGCTTTTTTGATGAGGCGAACTTGTTGCAGCGCCACCTAAAGTTAGCTTCAAAACTTTTTTTTGAACTGAATTTTTCGTTGTCGAAGGTTTTCACCTCAACTCTTTTGTTTAATCTAGAAGAAACTTTTTACCTTCCATCGACGCTGTAGTACACCAAATGATGAAAGTTTATGATGGCTAGTAATTTTTCAAACAATAAACCCCACAAAACGAAAGACTTGAGGTACAAACTTCCTTAAAAAACCAAGCGTAGGTGATTTTTTGAAAGTGGAAGAAGCGCACTATTTGGTCTGCAAAATGCTCACTTTTCAGTCTTTCCAAATGTCGGCATTATAAAGAAATTTTCGCTTACTGATGCATACATGCATGATAAATCCCTTCCCTTAATTTAAATTTCTTGAAGAGAAAGCAACACTTAACCTTATCAACATTGAAAATATCATCAGGAACCCTTCTCTCTAAATGACAACATCTCCTCAAATTCCCAAATAAATTAAAAATACAAAGAAAAAACCAAAACATATTTATTCATGAATCTCCGCTGCCCAAAAGAGAACAACAACAAAATTACACAAAAAATAAAAGAACCTTATCTCAAACTTTTGGTATTGTATGTCCGAATACCAGGACACATTAACGTTCATGCGGGCCCTTCTCTTGCAAAAGGACACATCACCCAGGGAAGGGAAAATTCTCTGCACGAATAATGAATGTTGCTAAAATTATTTGGTTGTAATATGCGGACGGGACCCTTGTCTTCTTT
Source organism: Sphaerophoria taeniata (assembly GCA_943590905.1). NCBI lineage: Eukaryota > Metazoa > Arthropoda > Insecta > Diptera > Syrphidae > Sphaerophoria > Sphaerophoria taeniata. The sequence continues at coordinate 7,368,530 of OX016540.1, forward strand.
TTTGTTCCACTGAATTTGTTGTTGTTTTGTTTTTGATATTTTTTTTTGCTGTGCGCGCGAGCGCTCCCCAAATGTGTAAATCATTCCGGGGACTTCTCAATGTCTCCACACACCACCGACCAGCCCATTCGTTACCATATCACGATACAAGATCACTTTTCATTTTTGATTGCAGCGAGTGCTCTGTTCATCATCATGGCCTGGCCTCTCTCTGTGGAAGTGCACAGCACTTCTTCATTCTTCATATCGAAATGAAGAAGAATAGAATTTCGTCCAGTTTGATCTCGTGGTTCCATCATGGTTTTTGAGGTTGTTATTTTCGTTTTTTTTGTAAGGATTCATTTACATTATCCCTGGTACACCGAAATGCTCTTTTAACGCTGCCCTGATGACGATGCAGCATAATCATGCACTCTGCCACTGATATTCTCCAGTCGAATGGTCAAAGTCTTTTGGTGGTTGTGGTGGCGGAAGGAAAGCCGATTATATAAGCAAAGACTCGGCATTGATCTCAGCAACCGCGTCATCACATTTTTCGCACACGAATGAGTTGCTGTTGTTTTTTTTTTTAGTTTGTCCTCTCGAAATTTCGTGGTTCCCTGCTTTACACAGTGGCTGCTGCACAATCGTGTGTAGGATGTGGAGAGAACTCTTATAGCATCCTGATTCTTTTCGTGCTGCTGGCTGCTCCGCTAGTGTGTAACTGTAAGTGCTGTGATGTCGACCATCAGACATGCAATCAGAGAGAGTACATTTTTTGTACTTGTCAGCCTGTGTGCACTGTGTGGAGGTGGTTCGAACAGTGAACGGGCGCAATGAGTCATATAGATGGAAGAATAACAAAACCAAAGTTCGTGCCTCAGCTCTTTTGTTTTCTGCAATCTCCACCTCCAGAACTTACATGATTTCTACTTAAAGTGCTCCGCACAACAGGGACACTTTTGAAATTATTCAAAATATCACCTACACTTGGTTTTTTAAGGAAGTTTGCACCTCAAGTCTTTTGTTTCGTGGGCTTTACTGCTTCAAAAATTACAAGCCCTCATAAAATTTCAATATTTAGTATACTACAACCTCGGTGGAGGGTAAACAGTGCTGTAAAAGGCACCTTCGATGTTAAACAAAAGAGTTGAGGTGAAAACCTTCGCCAAACAAAAATTCAGTTTTGAGTTTTGTGACGTTAGTTTTTGAGTTTACGGACAGAAATTTAAAATCGCAAAATGTAAAACCTAAGCAAGAGCCATCCGCCTGCACACAGAAGCACCCATCTGACTTCTAACTTCCACATATTTGTGCCCACATCAATCTGCCTCTAGGGCAAACGAAAAACGCGAAGCTTCCCTGTTTGCATTTTATATGAGGTCGAAACTGTTGTTGTTGCTCCTCGATGACTCTCATTGATTTTCATCATCATGCTACCGCGATGCCATAGCTCAACATCTCTGCAAAAGCAACACAAATAAACCTCAATGCAATTTTACAATTAGGATCGTAAAGTCATGGAGATGAAGGAAATACAAAAACCTAAGCTAACGTGCCTGATGGCAGAGAGACAAAGTGCCTAACCTATACCACAAGCTGGCGCACGGCATATTGTATATAGTGGCGGGCGGCTTGCGATTTCTTCTTTTCATTTTTGCCATTAACCTTCGAATGCCAGGCTATTTGTCTTGAACGCTATGCTTCTTGCTGTATTTGCTCCCAGCTCCAGGATGCTACATAAATTAATTACATGTGATCCTATAATAATTTCGTGTCGTTGTTGTTTTCTACATCCATCGGCGCGGCGGTTGTTCGAGGAGCATTGGAATACAAAAGGCTCCATGGGGATTGTGTTTACCACGACAAATTCTATTCATTCTCAAGTCCTGCATATGTTCGTAAGTCTTTGGCGTTGACACGGAAACCTTAGTAGAGTCAGAAAAAGGGAACAGTTATTGCATATTGTCACGCTTGGTTTGTGGTTGAAAACGATTAATCATGTTATTCCTACAGAACGCCTATGATAGGCAGGCGATGACCTCTCTCTTTCTCGCTCTCCATCGATCATAAAACAGTTTGTACCTGAGTCGAACATAAAATTTGCTCTTATGACACAATCCTACAAATTTATTAGAATGTACAAAAAAGCTCCAAGAAGGTTACGAAATGTAAAATATCTTTGACCTCAAAATACGTGTCGCGTATGGGACATAAAACCCACACACACATTCGACCGACGTCGAAGAATTTTCCAATTGCGTTTCTTTGCTTTTTGTTCAAAGAGAACTAACTCTATTGATTGAACGAAAATTTGAAGACCAAAAAAAAATAGAATCGATGGAAAATCTGCAGAAAGAGGTACTTAACGAAACGATTGGCAATTGTTTCGTTGAATTAGTTAAACGCTGAAAATGTGTGCGAAATTTCGCAGATCGAAAGAAGTACACAGAAAGAAATCTGGAATAATACTTGTCAAGCGCAGAAATTATGAAGTTCGGACCTCAGCTCTTTTGTTTTATGAGTTAACTCGTCGTTATTTGCTTAAAAATACGTCAAAGTCACGGGATTTTTTGCTATTTGGTCACGTCAACAAAAGGGTTGTTGATTTCTTCGACTGCTGAGACAATGATGAACCTTGTAAGAGCATAATCCGTGCTCTTTGTGCTTTTTTCTCAGACAAGTGTGTAAAATGTTGATCTGTTGGGATCGAAGGTGAGTTGATGAGAGTGGATTGAATCTGACACTCTCGGATACTGCAGCCAAGTGCATTGGGCGCAATATACAACGACTGCGACCATAAGTGCTTTCCAGTAGCGAAAGAGAGCCTGGGTATAACGTAGTTGATGGCAAGCCAGCTGGACTACGGTGATGAAGAACGGTCATAGTGATACATAGAACTCCCTCTTCGATAACAAACCAATTTAAACGATTTCCTCAATAAATGTTGTTCCTCTTTTTAATAACCAACATCTCAACTCTTTCTTCAAGTTCAACAAAAACCTCTTCAACCTCAAATAACAAAGAAAAGAAAATAAATAAAACCAAACACGCCTCATGGTTGTCTTTATTCCCCACAAAACACTCTCTTCCTTCGATTGTCTAAAGACCAATTTTCCCGCACGGTCCACGCCATCTATGGCCACCAATGACCGCTTTATTACTTCAATCACCATAAAATCAAATAAATTTTCTTCCAGTGCATCCCCCAATGTAAAATCCCAATCGATGTTCTTTTTAAGCAAATACAAAAAAAAATCTCAACAGCTCACAGTTTACAGCATCCAGCCTCCATCGCCATCTCCGTCGCGTAGTCGTAGTCGTTGCCGTCGTCGTCGTCGTCTCAACAAACATTCACCATCACCATACAACGATATTATAATCATCTCGCCATAAAAATTTTCATATATCCGTCAATACACTCAAACCATCGCAGAGCACCTTCGCTCTGCTGTTGGTGTCGTTGTTTTTGTTGTAAGTGATCTGAAATTCGAGAGGTACCACTTGAACGGTGCACACACACTCTCTATGTAAAATCAATACACCAAGTCACCTGTGCTGCTACTTCGTGGTACAGGTAGGTTAGGATGGTCCTTAAAAAAATACAAAAAATGCTTTTGCTCGTGTGATGGCGTTCAAAAAACGTTTGATGACTCTAAAAACACCGAAGTTCTTGAATAGTCAAAAAATCTAAACGGCGGCCTTGGGTGCAATGTCTTCAGAACGGATTTTAAAATCCATGGTAAAAATCAATTTTCACCGGACCACCTTTATGTGATCGCATTCGTGCCTTCAACATTTTTCCTCATTCCTCTTTGTGTCCCATTGGGAAATATTGTTGTTGTACCTCTCGCTACTTTTGGTCTCTTCTGCGAGATTAAACACACAACATCCACCACTAACACTCTCACAACACCACCTGTGTTCTTGTAACCAGGTAAGTGTTATATCTCTCCATCTCCCTCCTACACTCGGAGGTCCCACATTCAAGCACGACAGAGATACCAAATGAGAAAAAAATCAACAGGCGATACTCTCCCGAGCGCGAGCGAGCAAGTAAGTGATCATATTTTTTTTTCACGTACCACAAACCACCGACCGAACAAACCTTTTGCCAAACGACGAACAATTTTTCCCCCGAACCGACACCATTATTTTTTAACGAATCTGTCAGGCAGATTGTTTTTCCAATTTCCATCATGAAAAGTGCCAAATTTAATTGCAAAAAATTATCAAAATCAAAATTTTAATTTTTCCCTTTAACTCATCTCGAGGTGGAGTATTCGAATTTCGCCATCGAAAGTGTTTGAAATTGTGATTTTTTGTTGGTTCTCGATGTACAAAAATTTTGTGTAGTGCTCCTTGAAGAATAAGAAGACGAAGACGAAGAAGAAGTGAAGACAACAACAACAGTATTGTCGATTGAACGAGAACAACAGACGACACGGGGGAGTCTCTATGTACCTCAGCAAAAGTTTTAGATAGTTTGAAAAATATCTTATATTCGTGTGGATACATTTTCGGATAAATCTCTGTGTGTGGAAAATGTTGTTGCAAAATTTCAAATAGAAAAAAGATACAAAAATTGTGTTCAAGTGCTGCGCAACAGTTGAAATACCACTTTGCTTTGTTAGTGCTGTGAGTTTTTTTACGCAGGAGATTAAAAGATACAGAAAGTATCTATGAGATACTTCCAAAAATCTAGATACATGTGAATTTATTCGAGAAAATTTGAAAAATCGTTCAAACAAGTAGATTGATGAAAAAAAAGTTATGCGCTCACTTTAAGTCCACGATCGTGTATCCAAAAGTATCTTTGTATCTGTCAATCAGTTAAATTGCTTTTTTAGTATTTTTTAATGTTGCGCGTGTATTTGTGTGATAAATCGTGTACGAACAGCCATGTTTTTTGTTAATACCTGCCTCACTCTCATGCCTTTGGTCGTTAGTCGTCGTGTCTTAGCAGTGCAATTGTGTGTGTGTTAAATTTCGTTTTGTATTAATTTTGTTATTGCTCGTAAATTCAATTGGAAATTGTTAGGAAATTGTTAAAAGTTGTTGTTTTTTTTTCATCATCATCGTCGTCGTTGATTTTCTCAAGTCGTGTGTATCGATCGCGGCGGCGTTTGGACTAAAATTACACCATAAATTGCCAACAAAAGTGCCAAATGATATGGAACGAGTTTCCGTCATCACCGCTAACACCACTTCTTCGTCCTGCTTCATTGACGTCGTCGTCGCTGTTGTCAAAGGATTAACCACCATGCAGTGCCAATAAAAAAAAAATACAACAAAAAAATTACGTAAGTATGAAAATAAAAATCAAAACAAAAGACAAGAGAAAAAAACTAGTTATGCTTAAAGTTGTTGTTTGACAAGTGCATGTGCCGAAGAAGATCATGTTTTTGTTGATGTTGCGAATTTGGGCGCGTAAAATCTTTGAGAGAGATTTTGCTAAATTTTCATCGAGTCGAGTCAGACATTTTGAAAACGATAAAAGCCTAAAATATTGGCTTCATGTTGGTATTGGGGCTTATGGCTTGGCTTACTTCACCATGATGAAGGAGATGAAGAAAGGAAAAATCTGAGGAAACCAAATCCCCCTCTGGGAGCGAGCTATGCACACGTCACAAAAATACATATATATACACAGATGTAGGTAGACAGCATTAATCCAATGCAGAAACGAAAGGCTTAAGACGAAAGCCACGAAAACTCTTGAATGTTCTTTTTTTTCGTTTTTTTTTTCTGTTCCACCATCCGCGGACTTGTCCCCTTCTTCATCAGTGTCGGCAAAGACAACGACGACGTTGACTCGCCCCCCATTCTTGTGTACAATGTTAGGTAGGAATGCAGACTTTACCTTAACAACCGCACAGCAAGCATATTTCGAATGCGACTCCACTTGGGTTTGGGGCCAGGCCAGGCAGTAAAATATATTCTCCTGCTCCTTCTTCTTCCTCGTTGGTGTTGTACAGTGGGGCGGAGTTTTTAGGTTTACACTTGGAAATTTTCATTTTTTCATAGATTTAAAACTTAAAAGGGTATTTTCCTCCAAATTCTGCAATTTATATGAAAAACGCCTCCAGACACGCCCAAAGTTGAAAACATGAAAATGTCAGAAAAGGACCTTTTTTAGATTATTTTCTGCTGAAAAATTTTTGATAACAAGATAACAGGCACAAAACTTCAACATTTTGTTCGAAAGACAAAAAAAATTGGAATTTCAAATTTCTCTTTCAATCAGAGTCTTGAAAAGAACTCGCTCTGATATGAGATTTTGAAGCAAAAATCGCAAAAAAAAAGATTTTTGATCAACTTTTTAAACAAAACACCCCACTGTTTGTGAATATCGCCTTGCCGTCGTCATCGTCGTCGATCGTTTTTCTCTCCTTGTGGTAAACAAGACACGTAGGTGTTGTAAATTGCTTCGATTCGTTTACCTATAGCTCTATGTGTGTGTGTATGTGTGTAGTGTGTATATCGCTTGTATCTCTTTTTCTTTATGGCTAAAACAATTTTTTATTGTGTTATTATTATTATTTTCTTACTTTATGTTTTGAATTGAATTTCCAATTCTTATTGCCATCGAAAAAGCACCGCTCGTTCGGGCCAAAGATACAAGAAGTAAAATACAACAAAAAAAGAGCAACAACAACAACAACAACGAGAGAAGGTTGATGCATAACATAAGATCAAGCGACCAAAAGAAATTAAATATAATGTTCATTTTATCATTTTTGCCCCTTTTTTGGTTGCTATCTATCTGTCTGTCTTTTTTTTTCTTTTTTTGTGTGATAGTCTGTGTGTCTGTACCTTTTCCTTTTACTTCATGGTTGTTCATCGTCATTTCGTTGTTTGGGGATAAAAAAAGAAAAAAAACAACAAACGAAAGATTCAAGATACACACACACCCATTGTCTCTTTCTCTTGTTGGTTTGGTCTTCCTCATCATCATCATCGTTATTATTATCATCCCATCGACATCTCTCGAAGTTTTCTTCTTTTCTCTTGGGTCTTTCGTAAGTTTTACGTTTTGTCCAAAACGAAAATGGCCTTAGAAATATTTTCTGTTGAATATTTCACTTAGAATATGTTGATAATTATTTTTAATTCCACCGTTAATTATCGTTTTGCAACGCGAGAAACGGATAAAAATCCCAATTAGAAACGATTCTTTTGCGCAATAATTCCATACAATTGCGAATAATGTTTAAATTATTGCATTTTTCTCTCTGATTTTCATTCAAATTGATGTTTGAGCAATTAATTCTGACATCCCATGTGAAATTAGAAATGATTTGTGTCAAGTTTCGGCAGAAATTCAATTTGAATGTTAAATCGAGTTCGCTGCTCAGCTCTTTTGTTTCGATTTTTTGAAGGGAAGAAGTGTGGTTTGTGTATGAAATGATGATTGATGGCAGTTATGTATTTAAAAATTTGATGTCTAGCATTCGCAAAAAGGCTTGGCAGGTAGACTTCTGACAGATTTAACATCTCTCGTACTAAAAATGTCATTTTTGTCTCAACTTAAATTGACAGTGTGTCATTGCTATTTCGCTTAGAAATAAAAAAAATGATTCATTTGATTGAAATCTCACAGATTGCTTAAAACCAATTCAAACAGCGAGACAAAACAACCGCTACAAGGTAAATTTATGTGACTCAATGTAGATTTAACTGTGATTTCGCTTTTTTATAATGTCGTCACTTTTGTTAGTAGAAACGAACGAATGTGTTCGCCTGCCTTGTTAAGAACTCTGAAATTCACTTATTGAGACATTTCACAATGTCTTTTGAATTACTTTGTTTATTTCAATCAAGGAAATAAAAAATTAAAAAACAAAAGTGTTCTGTTTTAAGTATTCGAAGTGCATTAAGCTTTTAGTGGGTTGGGAGGTTTTTATTGAGTCTTTGTCCGAAGTTGGTATGTCAGTAAAAATGTTGTTTCACTGTTAAAAGTTTATAGTTTTGTGAGGATTGACGACGAGTGATGTAAACGTTAACACCTGGCTAATGGAATAGTGGTTCATTTAACAGTGAGACATTAATGAGAACAAGAACAATAATTATGTTGACATTTATAGTTTGGCTTGTGGCAGGTCCTTGATGTTTGATTTTCTGTTTTTTAATAGCGACTGTTAAATAAATCAAGAGACACGCTCCACTGAATTTAACACTTTATATTTATACCTCATTACGTCTCAATTTTGAAGCATCGTCAGCAGTGGTCATAGGTAATATGGTTAGACTAGACCCTTCAATTGCTGGTGCCCTCCTGATAGAGTCTTACTTACTTACTTACTTAAGGTGGCGCTACAGTCCGTTGTGGACTTGGGCCTCAACCAACAGTCTCCGTCAGCCAGCTCGGACCCTAGCTAGCTGTCTACAGTTTTGCTCTCCAAGTTGATTGAGGTCCTCTTCCACTTTTGTGTGCTACCTGAGTCGCAGTCTTCCTCTTCTTCTAGGTACCTCGGGAATAGTGTCGAAGGCTTTCCGGGCCGGAGCATTGGTGTCCATTCGCTCTAAATGACCGAGCAATTTGATTCTCTGGACCTCTTCTGGCTAGGTCCACGTCATAGTACAACCGGTAAAGTTCGCTGTTGAATCTTCTTCTCCATTCCACATCAATGCACACCCGAAGAACTTTCCTCTCGAAACAGCCTGACGCACATTCAACCTTGATGGCGCCGCGTGAGTTCTACATCGTCATTTTTCACAAGCAAACGAGCTTGGCAGGTATGCCAAAACTAGACTTAGATTTATACAGTTCGTCTGTGTAGAGCTGTCATAGGCGGGCTTAAAATAGTAAAATAGATGAAAAGGATGTGGGTATCAATTTGGAGTTCATAGGTGTTTTCCAGGATCTGCCGCAAAGTGAAAATTTGGTCGATGGTTGACTTTCCTGTTCTGAAGCCAAATTGATAAGGACCAATCTGATGGTTGACGAAAGGCTTCATACGTTCACACATTACGACAGAGAGGATCTTATAAGCGATGTAAAGGAGGCTGATTCGTCTGTAGTTGTCGCAGTTTAGAGGATCTTCCTTTTTCGGGCAAACAATGCTGAGGTTCCATTTGTAGTTCATGCATTCTTCCGACCATATCTTACATATCCTATCTAGATCGTCGCCTGCTGCTTTAAACAGCTCAGCAGCGTGACCATCTACTTCAGCGGCGTTTTTTGGATTTCAGCCGTGATATTGCTGTTTCCACTTCTTCAAGATCGGCTTCGCGGTATTGTTGGCTATCATCGTGTCGGATGAAAGGCTTCTGCCTGACGGCGGGATTTTGTTCGTCGTCGGCGTTATGCAATCTACACCACTGGTCTTTCCAAATCCCCAGCATCGACTACGATTCTACTATGAAGTTCCCTTGTTTATCTCTGCAGGCATCGGATCTTGTTCGATGACCTTGAGCCAGCTGTAGAACCTCCGAACTTCACTCCTGCTGTTGGCTCTCTCAACATCCTCGATCTGACACCTGTCATGCTTCCTCTTTTTTCTTGTGAGCCGGCTCTCCTCTTTTGCTCGTAGAGCGCACGAGTAGCTCTTGTCCTTCTATGCAGTGCCGATTTGTAGGCTTCCTGCTTGGCTGGATGCGCCTGCTTTCATTCTTCGTGAAACCCAGGGTTTCGCTTTGGTGGCTGCGTGAAATCCAGCACATTAGAAATGGCATTTCTAACTGCTTTCTGGCAATGATGCCACTGGTCTTCGATACTTGATGTCGTCAGAACAGGACTTCTTAAAAGGTTACTTGACACTCGATCAGAGAAGGATCTGGCGATCTCTTGCAATCATAGCCGTCTGACATCGAATTTTTAGCAGCATTTCCGTGTTTTGGCCTGTGTCGGGATATTCGTAGCACCACCTTGGCTACGAAGAGGTAGTGGTCCGAGTCGATGTTGGCCCCTCGGAAAGTTCGAACATCCAGAAAGCTGGACAGGTGCCTTCCGTCGATTGCAATGTGATCAATCTGGTTGACGGTTGATTGATCAGGAGATCTCAATGTACCTTTATGGATGTTGAAACGTAGGAACCAGGTGCTTGCTACCACAACATTGCGCCCCGTAGCAAAATCGATCAGCTTGAATCCGTTATCGGAAGTGGTGTCGTGCAGGCTGTGCTTTCCGACTGTTCCACCAAAGATGTCCTCTTTTTCCCAGCTTTGCGTTCAAATCGCCGAGGACAATCTTCATGTCATAGCTAGGACATTGCTCATATGTTTTGTCGAGGAGCTCGTAGAATTCGTCTTTGAGGTCGTCCTTTTTCTCTTCTGTGGGAGCATGCGTGCATATTAGGCTAATGTTGCCGGATTTAACCTTGATTCGGATAGTGCGTCGTGATCCGTTTCGCTTACACATTTGAAGCTCAAGACTTTTTGCCTGAGTCTGCTTCCTACGATGAATCCGCATCCAAAGAGCTGCTGTTGTTGCCCTCGGTAACAGTTACCATAGTTAATGTTACAGTTTTTCGTCCTCCTTTTGCCCGGACCATCGCATTTCCTGGATAGCGGTAACGTCTGTTTCGTAGCAGTTGAGGGTCTCCGCTAATTGTTTGACAGCATGCGGTCTATTAAGGGACCTAACATTCCACGTGCATATCCGAAATTCGTTATTCTTAAAACATTTGCTTGGGTCGTCATCAGTGTATCCGTCCGTTTCAGAGGCCTGTTGTTGCATCGCAACTAGGTGCTTTTCAACGTAGTCGGGAAGTCACCCCGAAGTCACCCTAAGTGCAATAGTCGGAAAAACCGCGCCTTTTACGGCCTGGACTTCAAATACGTCGAAGTAGCCCGTAAAGATGTTGCCTAATTGGAACAGAAGACGCCACCGTTGATTCCAAAATAAGAAATTCCTTCACTGCCGTCGGTCGTTCGTTGGAAGGGCTTTGGTGGGAAGGCTGGGAACACTCTTTCGTTAGGGGGTAATTGGTATCAACAGCCTACTCCGCTTCGACCAAGGGAGGCCCTTCTGCGAAAACAAGTTTCGCGATCGCATAACTCTAAGCTTCATAGTATAGTAGTCACCGTAAGCCCCTCCATCACGTCAAGGCTTACCCCATGGAGCGGCTCCTGACAGAGTCACCTGTTACCAAATAGACCTCGTTTCGATAGACAGCCGCCATTCCTTGACTCTGATCGAATAGAGGCGTCAACATCGATTCCAATCACTACCTTGTCGAAAGAATGATTCGAGGACATGTTTTCACGTGCTGTAAAATTCTTTGTATCGCTCATGACGGGGTAGTAAATAAACCACCTTCCCCATTGCTACTCACACCAAAATGCCCTTGGCTCTGATCGCACTTTTGATGCAAATCAGTGTTGCCCTACTTTAACTTGCCACAAGTTTTACAAGCTCCATTTAATGTTTCTCTCAGCACCTCCAAGCACTTCTATCAACCCAAAAAACCTCTTAGAATCAACCGAATATGCCATAGTTCATGCAGCACTCAAACAAAAGTCAGTACAAAAAGCTTCATTAACCAAATGAATTTCTATTGTACCCGCGTTGTACGAGAATGGAATATTGGCCAAATGTCAAATGTGTTCTCTTCTTAGAAACCCAAATGGACATGTACACATGATAGACTCCGTTCGTGGCCATGATGATGCTGACTCAAGACCCTCGGAGTTCAGAGATGTAACACAAAAAGTCGATGAGTGGCGAGAAAAATGCTTTGTTTAGCTTCTTTTTGTTTATTGTGTTTTTTCCATCAATCTTTCCGACTGCTGGCTGATTTGTTTGCAAAAAGCCACATATGGCAACAAAAAAGAACTCACACAATACATCAAAGTCGTGATCAATTATTCAAGCGGTTTTGGCCATAATATCTCTGCTTTTGGTTGCTCGTGCGAATTTGCAATCGTACCTCAACACAAATTCGACACTCGACAGCCGTTCTTGTGGCGTGAAAAAAAAAAACAAACAACAAAACCAAAATTGACAAATAAACTCCACAAACTTCACATTGTATGATTTGGGTTGTTTGTTCGTTTTTTAATCAAAATTTTCACCCATTAGGCACGACTTCGTCATTTGATTGGGAATTTTCACTCCATGATTGAGCCATTAGAGCCGCATTATTAGACAAACAATACAATGTTGCCATTTGCCAATAATATAATTTGACGAAAGTGGGATTTGTCAATTAAAGTGAGATCGATAACATGAGTGTGTTCGCCATGAAAGTGGCAATTGTTACAGACGTCAGGGAAGTGAATTATGAATTTGCAGCGAAATCTGACTGAATCATCATCGTCAATATGGTAATTACGTAAGTGAGAAGCTAATCAAACTGACAACATTGTAACTCTTTGAAACCACAAGGCGGTTGATTGAGAATACTTGTGTTGAAAGCGAATTGAATGTCCTTAATAGTTTCTTACGTAATCGGAATGTTTTGATTTGTCAAACTGTCGGTTTTCTTTTTTTTCTATTTCGACATTATCTAAGTTGTTTTGACCAGAGATAAGACCATTAAGGCGCCCCGTAACTTCTGAGAAAGTGTAGACACATAAAAAATGTTTCATGCATATTCAATGGGGCGGGAGATTTGATTCATAAAATTCCAATCAACATAAATTAAAATTTGTAAATGGCTTTCGACTGATTAGAAAATGATTTATAAACATTTTAATGTCGTTCGATAAAAAAACATAACTTTTTAGCTGTCTGGGTTGCAGAGTACATAACATGTAAAAATATGCATCTGGCCTCAACTCGTGCGTCGGATGACCAATGCTCCTTCTGAAGAAAAACCCGGAACTTCAGTAACAAAGGTAGACAAGCCTTTATTTCAGAAGAGCAAGTCTTCAACAGTTTAGATTCCTGGGAAACAGTCAGCAAAGCTCTAGACTAGATACTACTTCGGGTCTTGGTGGCACTCAAGGCAGCAGGCAATAGTCTGGTCGATCGGTGGGTACTAGAACGGTTCCTGCTGGCAGCAAGCAAAAATTCTGGTCGATCGGTGGCACTCAAAGAAGTGTACAATAACACAGGTCGATCAGTGGGTACAAGGACGGTCCCTGATATCACGCAAAAACGGAGGCAGTACCCTTGGTCGATCAGTGGGTACTAGTACGCTTCGTAGTGGCACTCAAAACCTGGTTGATAAGTGGGTACAAGTACGGCCCTGGTGGCAGTCAAAGCAGAAGAAAATAGGTCTTGTCAATCAACAGGTACTAGGACGGTCCCTTGTGGCACTCAAAGCAGCAGGCAATAGCTCTGGTCGATCAGTGGGTACTAGTGCGGCTCCTGGTGGCACTCAAGGCAGTAGACAATAGCTATTGTCAATCAACAGGTACTCGTGGTACTCAAAGCAGCAGACAAGAGCTCTGGTCGATCATTGGGTATTAGTGCGGCTCCTGATGGCACTCAAGGCAGTAGACAATAGCTCTGGTCGATCAAGGGCTACTAGTGCGGTTCCTGATGGCACTCAAAGCAGCAGACAATGGCCCTATTTGATCAGCAGGTATTTGCTTGCTCCCTGGTGGCATGTTAAACAGTAGTCAATAATAGTTCTGGTCGATCAGCAAGTACTAGTACCATCCCTAATGGCACGCCAAACAGCAGACAGTATCTGCGGTCGATCAGTGGGTACTACTACGGCTTTTCATGGCACTCAAAGCAGAACACAATAATGCTAGTTAATATCTCTGATGGCACTCAAATCACCAGGCACTAGCTCTAGTCGATCATCAGGTGGCACTCAAAATAACTCAGGTCGCTCGATGGATACAAGTACGGTCCCTGATGGCATGCAAAACAGCAGACAATTGGTCTGGTCGAACAGAGGGTACTTATATGGCTCCTTGTGGCACTCAAAGCAAATACAATAACTCTGGCCGATCAGTGGGTACGTAGTACGGTTCCTTTTGACCTTTGGTCAGCAGTCAGTAGTATGGTTCCTTGTGGCACTGTCTTATTTTACTTCGTAAATGTTTAATGATTATATTAGATTAGGAATGATTAGAATTTCGAATGAAACCATCAGTTATGGCGAGAAGATCCTTGGAAAATCTGCTCGACGATCTGGTTCGTTTGGCAACTTCAACTTGAAAATCGTTCATATAATGCTGCCGTTTCTTGCATCGTCCACAGTCTCTTCAGACGATAAGTTGCTATGTGTTCAGTCCATTCCAGAGGGTTTGGTGGGTTTAGGTAAAATTGCCGTTCATGGGCAAAGGGAATTGCGGATTTGCTTCGTATTTTGGTTCATCATTTGTCATTGTCTCTGCTTTGCGCTTTTATAAATCTAGTCCAATGTCTAACCTTTTGGCAATGTTTGAAACTTAGTCCCAACTTGTCTTAGACAAAAGTGTCTCGAATCAATTGTTTTTCTTTGGTCCATGAATCAAATAAGATTCACAAAAGTTGAAGTTGAATGTTTGACGTCCAAAACAAATTTCAAACTCTTCTTGTTCGTCCTTCATCAATTTGACATGAAGGGAAAGTTACCGCTCCCCGCCCCTCTTACCATTCAATATTCAATGAATCAAAAACAATTCACAGAAGTTGAAGTCAAATTTTGACGTCCATAAACACGTTTAAAACTCTTTTTGTTCTTCTTTCATTACTTGGACACAAAGGAAATGTGCCTCTCCACCGCTCCTCCCTCCATTCATTATTCCATGAATCAAATAAGATTCACAAAAGTTCAAGTTCAATGTTTGACGTCCAAAAACACGTTTCAAACTCTTCTTGTTCGTTTGACATGAAAGGTAAGTTGTTTCTCCTTCGCTCCTCCTCTCCTTCATTATTCCATGAATCAAAAACGATTCATACAAATTGAAGTTCAATGTATGAGGTCCAGAACAGGCTTAAATTCCCTGTTCGTCTTCATTAATTTACCATGAAGGGAAAGTTGCTTCTAGTCCGCCCCTCCCTTCATTCATTATTTCATGAATCAAATACGATTCAAAAAAGTTGAGGTTCAATGTTTGACGTCCAAAAACACGATTAAAACTCTCCTTGTTCATCCTCCATTAATTTGACATGAAGTGAAAGCTGCCTTTCCTCGGCCCCTTCTTCCATTCATTATTCCATGAATCAAATAAGATTCCGCCCCTCCCTTCATTCATTATTTCATGAATCAAATACGATTCAAAAAAGTTGAGGTTCAATGTTTGACGTCCAAAAACACGATTAAAACTCTCCTTGTTCATCCTCCATTAATTTGACATGAAGTGAAAGCTGCCTTTCCTCGGCCCCTTCTTCCATTCATTATTCCATGAATCAAATAAGATTCACAAAAGTTCAGGTTCAATGTTTGATGTCCAAAAACACGTTTCAAACTCTTCTTGTTCGTTTGACATGAAGGGTAAGTTTCTTCTCTTCCGCCCCTCCTCCCCTTCATTATTCCATGAATCAAATATGATTCATACAAGTTGAAGTTCAATATGCCTGAGGTCCAGAACAGGCTTAAATCTTTCCTTGTTCGTTCTTCATCAATTTGAGATGAAGGGAAAGTTGCCCAACCTTCACCACTCCCTCCATTCGACCTTTCAAACTGTCTCTCAAGCTCAAAATTTTGAAAAACCCGTTACTGCCCTCCAAATGAATAATTCATTTTGCAAACTATAAAAACTGCAATCACGGCAGCTATGCTACTCAGTCCATTGAATTTGTCTCATCATCATCTAAAGTTCACAAACAGCCAACTTGACCTTTCATGGCCATAAAGCACCGCTCGACTCTGTCCTGTTACACATAAGACCACTCTAATGCATGTTGTTATTCATACAGCATGCTCCGTCTCTTGCTCCATGAATCATTAAAACCGAGTTTGTTATTTAAAAAAAAAAATCCAGAAAACGAAACTAAACACAATACACAAGTACTTGCACTTTCGTTGGTTTGTTGGTCGTTAGTAGCAGTCTGGTTTGAGAATTTCAAGCTCCATCTCGTTGAGTCGTCTTCTTCATCTTTTCGATCTGCATTTTAAGTATTCAAATTCAAGACACGGCAAAGCATTGGTTTCCAATTCTCATCATTCAAAACAAAGAGACTAAAGAAACAAAACAAAATCTCAAGCGTTAGAGTAGTTTACACACGTCGCGTCGTCATCGTCATTGATCGCTTTTTCGACGGCAGGTTTTTGGCTTTTTGAGTCGTCTTCCTACATTCGTTTTTTTCTGTTGGACTTGCTGCAGATTCAAATTCAAACTGGAGACTTCAAGAGGCCAACTTTGACTTTGATGATGTTTGGCTTTGTCTTCTTTTGTCTTACCTCAAGCTCAAGTTATTTGTTATTCTTGTTCAGTGCGCTGCTAAGGAAATGTGAAGAGCTTCACTTTTTTTTCGGTGGAATTTTCGAACACAAAAAAAGCAGAAATACAACCATGCTTAACGATGCCCAGTGCCCGTGATGATGGCTGAAGTATGTGATTACCCGAGCACATGTTTCTATCGGTTTTTGGAGGTTTTGGTCTCAAGTCTTTTGTATTTTCGTGATGGTGTTAGTGTGAAGTAATAAAAATTCGATGCCCAACCAAGCGTGATTCATTTTGATTTTTTCCTCATCGCTTTTTTTTTTTTGTATTTTCAAAATTCAATGAGCGCTTAAAGTTGTGAAGGCTTCTCGAAGATGAGCGCGGGAAACATTATCTGACAAGAAAAAAAAATATTTCGAATGAAAAAGCCATGAACACCAACACCAATGTAAAAATTTATTACTATCATTTCGGGGGGACTTAATTCAATGGGGACCCGAGAGATAATAGTGCTGATGGCTGAGAGAATGAATTTTGACGGTTTTTTTAGGGGAAATTTATTTTTATTTCCTTAAGGGGCTTAATCTTTCGTTTTTTTTATTTATTCTTGTATGTCTGTTCAGTGAGGACAAACACAAAGACAAGACGATTTTGTTGATGATTACCACTAATGATGGCTGGGGCTCGCACTGAAGACGAGATCCTACCGATTGGAGTTGAGGAAATATTGAATTGGTTATTTGATTTGATTGAAGATTATTTTATGTATTTTAGGAGCTGCTTGGTTGGCTCTTTCGAGGATCAGGAAAGGTTAGAAATGTCTTGTTTACGTCTGCTCTTTTGTTTAACGAAGCATAAATCGAAAAAAGTGCGTAAGTGTTTGTTTTTGAAAGTTCTACTTACTAACTTAATTATGGTGGCCCTACAATACAGTTCGGACCAGGGCTTCATCCAACAAGCATCTCCAGTCAGCTCGGTCCCTAGCTAGCTGTCTCCAATTTCGCACGTAAAGTTGATTCAGGATCATCGATTTGTGTCAAGGTCCATGTCTCTGCACCATACATTAGGACTGGGATGATGAGGATTTTGTACAGTTTAGTTGCTCGAGAGAGGACTTTACTACTCAATTGCCTTCTAGGTCCAAAGAATCAGCCGTTGCCAAGAATGATCCTTCGTTTGATTTCAACGCTGGTGTTGTTGTCTGAGTTAATAGCGGATCCTAGGTAGATGAAGTTCTTAACTACCTCGAAGTTAAATCTGTCTATGAAAATCGATGAAAAGGTGATTTGAAGTTCCTGGGTCTTCTCCAAGATCTGCCGTAGAGTGAATATTTGAGCGATGGTGGACTTTCCAGGTCTGAAGCCACACTGATAAGGATCTATCAGGTTGTTGACGAAAGACAAACTTTCACACAGCACGGCACACAAGATCTTGTAGGCGATGTTAAGGTGACTTATACCTCTGTGTTTGGTGCAGTTCAGGGGATCTCCTTCTTTGCAGCACCGCTGCTCTGTATGCCTCTTGTTTAGCTGCATCCTGCATGTGCTCGCCGGCACTCATCGTCAAACCAGGGGTTCCGTTATGGTGGCCGTGTAAACTCTAGCACTTTAGAGTCGGCATCTCTGATGGTTGCTTGGCAATGTTGTCACTGGTCCTCTTCATTTTGTGCTGGCAGCAAAGGACTTCTAAGGAGGTTTACGGACACAGCAGTCTAGCCATCTCTTGCGTTTGTAGCCGTTTGACGTCGAATTTTCTCTTAGCATTTTCACGTGTTGCCATTGATCGGGATATCCGCATTCGCACCTTGGGTACAAAAAGGTAGTGGTACCTTGGAATTTAGCCATTTTGCATGATAGAGAAGTGTCGTGCGATGATCGCAATGTGATCAATCTGGTGTACGGTTAATTGATCAGGAGATTTCCATGTTCCCTTGTGGATATCGTGATGTGGGAATCGCATACTTGCCACCATTACATCTCGCCCTTCAGCGGAACGAACGAATAACAAATAGAAAAAAGTGCTTGAAAGTTGTTATTTGAAACGTGCTCTTACCGTTCTAACCTCTTTATCTTTCATCATCCTTGCCTAAATTTTTCATTCAAGGTAATTTTTCCTCGTTTAGAAGGTGGTATATCCCCTCTCACCCCTTATCCTCACTATTCTGTTGTGCCACAAGACATTTCCATCCTTATTATACCAAAAAAGTAACTTTTTCTAAAATCAAGTTCGAACCTCAGCTCTTTCGTTTACATACAAAATCATCTCTTTCGGCCACAAATTCTCTTATAATCTTACTTAAACCCACCGTATCGTATCGCTTATGTTTATTGTCATACATATACCCATAAACAGACCCCAATACGATGTCAATCGCCTGCAAACCAAAGTCCATTTCAATGGCGATGGACGATATCGATCTGTGGAATGAAATTCCTATTCTTCATAAAGTTAAAGGAGCAATAAAAGAGAAACGAAAATGTATAAATACTCATTCAAACCGTGGCCACTTTCCCAGAATTCCCTGGGGGAACTTACAAAATCTCATTAACACCATACCAAACCATTCATTGCGCTAACAGTTATAAAAGACTTATGAGTCATTGTCAAAGCCCTACCTTCAGTGCTGTCTTTTGATTCAATGAATTTCACATTTTTTTAATCATCGCTGTGTGATTCAAAGAAATAAAAAAACACTTTGTCACTTGAGCAACACAAAAAAGTACCTTCGGCTTCGTTGCTGTCGTTGTGGCATAATCTCTTTAATTTCACACAATTTATGTCTAATCGCAGATAATTAATAAAGATTTTTTCTCTCTCCAATGTCCGTGACATGTGTGGCTTGACAGTCGCTGTCGATTGTAAAAGAAAAACAAATCAAAGCAATTAATCATACTCCAGCGATACCGGAGGTACATGTTGCTTTATTGATCTCCAATTCCGAATGGACAAGGTCGTGATTGGTTATGGAACTCGTTGGCGAAAGAGAAAAATACCAAACCACTCTGACTGACCTCACCCACAACCAGCACAAGTCCGGACAAGTTCCATTTGAAACAACCAAAACCGTAAGACGACATTTTTCATCAAAACCACCATGTGCTCTCAGGTTTGAAGAGTGCCCGAAGACCAGGTCAGGGTTGTTATGGATCTGAGGAGATTTTTCCTAATAACAAGAAATTCCAGAAGAAGAAACAAAGACAGCATCACCAAAATAGACACTTGCCGCTGTTGTAGGGGAAAAAAATTCAAACTGGATTATGAGCTTAAGCGCCACCATTATAACAACATCAAACAGCCTAAACAGGCTTTTTATATGTCTGCTCCTCCATCAGGGGCTCAGGCAGGTTCGCATCGAAACCTAACCTACACTTCCATTCTGGCTGACAATTCATTCATAAGGCACCAGAAGTGCTACCAAACCACCGACGCGACGACTGCCACCACTTCACCACTCACCGCACCGCAACGACCGGCATATAACTGGATTGGTGGGTTCAGTTGTTATTATTTTTTCTCCACTCTGATGTCTCTTCTCATTTTTTTGTCTTCATCGAGTTTTGCATTTGAAGATCATGTCGCTCTTGTGTCGTATTGGCGGCTTTTGATATGTTTTCCGAAGAAATTTTCAAGAGCTTTGATTCATCCTTGATGGTGTTGGTACGAGGATCTCCGAGAAGGAATCCCCCATGTTTGGCGAGTAAACAAAAAAATCTCGTCGAACTTGTTGGCCGAGCATGTGGAACTTGTGGTTTCTTGTTATCCTGTTTGAACGATGAGAACTTGCTGGTGACGCGATAGACGGATAGCCAAACAGATGTTGTGCTCGACAGGTTTCTTTCTTTCCCGGAATCGTCCAAGAATGCAGCAACAAGTGCGATATCCTTACTCAGGCTGTTGTTGTTGATTGTTTCTGGTTCTTGTTGGTGTCTGGTGTGATCGAGTTCAAAACGGGTTGGCTCCTTTTTGATGGTCGATCTTGAATTGAATCTTGGAGTCTCGGTGACGTGTCCTCTTGAATCCGGTGTGACAGGGTGACTTGATATTCTTGATAACTTCAGGAATTTACTCGAGAATGTGGGCGAGGATGTTGCTTATGTTTGAAGACAGGTTGTGTCGAGCTTGGGGATGTAGAGTCACATGTCTACCGCATGATTTTCACTTGATACAGCGCCTTCAAGGCACCTGAATTTCCCTTATCAAAAGCAACAAAATCAAGGCATTGCCAACTCTTGTCACAGCAACCAGATAATTCCTCCCTGTCGCATGTTTGATCCAAGATAATCCAACATTCGGACGAACAGAATGAAGGACGCTCAACAGCAACACGCTACGACTGAAGAAGACGCCTAGAGACAGATTGAATTTTTCGTCTTCCCTATGACCAGAACAGTGTCCAATCAAGGCCAGGGATTTGCGTAGGATGACGTTTGGATGATACTCTGGTCTCACAGTTGTTAAGTCCGACAAGGGAACATTTCAATATCGGTCTTTTACCTCATTCATGTTGTTTGTTTGTTTGTCATTCCACCTTCAATCAAGCTGTCCATCTACCTCTCCCCTTCCCTGCATTGTCACTGTGACATTTTAATCTTGACATTTCTGTGAATGGTGTACTCTCGCATCCATTCGTTCTCTCCACCTCATCTGCATCGGCTTTTCCTTATTAAACATATCAATGGTCGGTCGGTCGCTGTTCGGCGGATAACGTTTTTTAATTAGATTGATTGATCGGATTACAACATCAGTCTTTCTCTGTTTCGAGAGCTAAGCGAATGTGCCAAAAGGCACTGAGAGGATTGTCGCGACTGTCTTGTGACAGTGCGAGTGATCGGTGCATTGTTATACTGGTTCAGCGCTTTTGCTTGACATTTCTTCAGAGTGCACTGCGGTGATGGGAAATAATTGGGCGATTCTTCCGGTGGACACTAATTTAAGAGGACAGTTTTGTGGATTTGCGTGCGCATGCCATCAGTTGGGGAATTTGTACGACTTCATTATGCGCACATCGCGCAGAAAATGTCGTCATGGTGAAATTTTTGCGGAAAGGAAATCGCTTGCATGCTCGTTAAAGAGGCAGATCGATGGGTATGGGAGAACAATAAAAGCCGACCGAGAGACAGAGCGGTGACGGGCTGGAATAAATTGATCTCTCGGCGAAAGAATATGGTGATTGAGTTGTTCTCATTTTGGGTTCTGGGAGAATGTGAAATTTTTGGGATTAAAGTCGGATTGGGAGGTGATGTGCACCGGTGACCTCGTTTCAGTTTGGACTTTTGAATCTGTACGACGCGACAGTGGTCCGGTAAGTGCTTAGGTACCCTACTTCAGACCCAGTGATTGGCTCACTTGGCGAAGCCGGTGACCTCCTCATTCGACTGGAATTTCCGACCAGCGAGTGACTGTTTTCATGTTTCGAAACAAAAGGAGTCACACAGAAGGCAGCAATTCGCAGCCCAATTTGACTAATTTGACCGCGGCGATGGCGGTGTAAGCCGGTGCTCTATCATGGTGTAACCCCTTCGCCCTTCTTCAAGTGTTTGATGTGGTTCGCACTTTTGAAGTCCAGGAAACAGTGACCATCACCTTTTAGGCCAATGAGACAGTGTTCACCTTCTTCAGAGCAGGTTTTCCGACTGAAGCCCACTGTTTCGACTGTTCTCTGATTTATCGTGTGTACCAGGGGATCCATGCCTTGTCGATTATCACGAAACGACACAGAAGCTTCTTACTTACTTACTTACTTACTTACAAACGCTCTGGATTCCCCAGTCCCTTGTTCCTGCACCTACCGTAGGTTCGGTTCAAGTTTCACCTGTTCTTCAGTCGCTGTGAAGGCTTCAAGCAGCTCTTTTGGGTCGACCGATGATGTATATGTCGTCCGCATAGCCTAGGAGCTGGGTGGACTTGTTGAAGATTGTATTTTCTGTGCTCACACCTGCCTTGCGCACTATCTGTTCCAGGACTATGTTGAAGAAATCGCATGACAGCGCATCTCCTTGTCTAAACCCTGCGCGTGTTTGAAACAACTCAGATGAGCTGTTACCCATTTGCACACTGCTATGCGTATTGTTTAGCGTCATGCAGCACAGCTGGATCAGTTTGTTCGGGATCCCGAATTCAGTCATCGCCATCATAAGCTCTTGTCGGTGGATGCTATCATAAGCAGCACCTCCTCCATATTTAAAGAGTTCCGCAGGTATGCCATCCGACCCGGCGGACTTGTTATTTTTTTGCTTTTGGATGGCGCTTTCTACCTTTTCTGTGCTAGGCTGGCCGCTGTGACTGGGTCTTCATTGGCTGGTCCTGCGTCTCTTTCGTCATTGGCTCGCTCGACATTATGCGCATTCAGCAGCTATTGGAAGTGCTTCTTGAAAACATCTACAATTCCCTGTGCTTCGGTGACTGACTAGGACTGTGTCGAAGAACCTGTGTCCCGGTTCTGCAACCAGAAGCTAATTGCTTCGACCTTCTTAAAGAAACGTCGGGTGTTGATCTTGGCCCGTGACTCTTCTATATATTTGAGCTGACAAACTGCGGATGCTCTTTTCTTCCTTCACAGGGTCCTTTTTACATTTCTCTTGCTCTGCTCTGCTCTTGTCTTCCGTTGCAGCATCTGCAAAGTGCATTTTCCGTCTTTCTTTTCAATAAAGCGCATTCGTCATCATACCACGAGTTCTTTTTAGGGTGAAGCTGGTAACCTATGGTGGTCTCGGCTACATTTTTAATTATATCGCGATGTTGGTTCTTCATCGTGTTGACATCGGTGCTATTTGGGAGGACGTCGAAGGGTGCCTCACTCAGACGCTCACTGTAGTAGGGGTGCTAAGGGGCAACCGATGTTGAACTTCTTTCTTTGGACCGCTCCGCATATCACAGTATAAGGAGCTGCAGCAAATTCGATTAGTCGGCAGCCGTTATCTGTTGTAACCTCGTAGAGGCAGTGCTCTCAAGCTAATTCGCCAAAGATGTCTTCCTTCCCGATTTTTGCATTGAAGTCTCCGAGTACGATTTTGACGTCGTACTCTGGACAGGCTCCGTAGGCTCTATCCAGGAGGTAGTAGAAATCCTCCTTGCTAGGCTCCTCAGCATCATCGCATCGGTAAGGGCGTGTGCACATATTAGACTGATGTTTTGTAGTGTGGCCTTGATGCGGATTACATCCAGGCGATCACTAATTGGCTTGAAATCCATGACTTTTGATCTTGGCCGATTTCCCACGACGAATCCGCATCCAAATATTTACATTCTTTGCCGGCAGCTGTACTAAATGTCGCAATTTTTCTTTTCCTCCTTAGGATTGCGCTAGAACAGCGTCAAACACTGATCTGAAGTGGTTTCGCCATTGCGCATGTTCATTGGAGTCATCAAACGTGGCACCCAAAATTTCATGCAAGATATGTGTATGGGCCAACTGGGCGTGCGACCACATTGACACATTTTACGGCCCACGTCATCAAACGAATGACCTAAGCAGCTTTAAAAATTGGCATCGTGCTTCGTGTCACAATCGCTACTCTACCAATTCCAACATGACTGACTGAAAGACCTATTTTTAGCAAAAAACGATTCCTCAGATTCCCTAATTCCCTTTAGAGCTCATAACCATCAAATCAATTAAAAATTCAAGCTTCAGGCAGCGTAACAATAATTATAGTTATGAGCTTATAATTGCCTTCTCCACATCTCGTTTTCCTTCAATTATACACTAACCACCCCACTGTTAACATTTTTTCCATACCGCCCACCTTCAAGCTTCAATCAAGGAAGTGAATCTCCAATCACAACTTTTCCCAGAATTGTTAAATGTCAGTCGTCAGTTTTTATTTGTTCATAAAAACTAGGAGTGCTGCCGATTTGACGTGTAAATCAGTTAACAGCTGTTTTATTGCCCGCACTTAACATTTCAATCTCTGGGAGTGCCATATTGCCTCAGTCTCCCTCGACCCACTTTACTAACCCCATTCCCACGGTTTGTCTTGAACAACTTCAAAACAGGATCCTGCTTGTTTTGATGAAACAGGAAACTCCACTAGACCCCAATTCAAAAACCAATACCAGCAGTGACCTGACCATGAACAAGAACAAGGCTCTCCTCCATTCCCAATGTCAATTTGATCCTCTTATCCTCACAACAACCACAAAAATAAAGAAGCGACAAAAAAAAAAACGAAACCAAAACAGGATTACCCTCCAACAACTTTGGTAAATCCTGTTTTTTGGCATTTTTTTAGAAGTCGTTCGGAATTGAAGGAGAAGGAATATGCCACTCGTCCTTCGTCTCCTGCATTGTTGTGGGGGCACACAAGTCTCCTTGATCTTGAAGGCCACTTCGACAACAGCAAAAAAAGTAACAAAGAAGAAGAACTCCCCGTGTAAACAAACAAACCAAACAACAATAAACCAGCAACAACTAGATTATCCGCATCCACCACCAACAACTCTACAAAGCAACCAACTTGGTTGGTTTCAGTTGATTGAACTTCTGAACCTGATTGACAACAATGTGCGTTCCACTATATCTACTTAGGAGAGTCAGTAGTTTTTTTTGTTCGAGAGATAGAGCGAGAGATGTGAGCAGCAAACCCGACCCGAACTACAACAACCAAGTTTTGTTTTTTTGTGTTTTCAATTTTGTTTACCTCTGAATCTTGATAGTTTCATATTGTGCCGCCAATTTGTCAGACGAAAACGAAGACGAAAAGTGATTATTAGACGCCATAAAGATGTAAAGTCACACGAGACATCAAAGTGAAACCTGATCGAATGCGGGTGAGAGAACCTTTTGGCGCTAAGTACTTCTCGATCTCGGATGAAAACAAGTGACAGTTGGTTGGCGCTACTGGTGTTACGTGTGCCATCTTGAATATCAATGACAGCAACTGCTAGAAGTGCAATAACTGGGTCACCACCGACTCAAATGTCACTTTGTTTCTCACTTGACTCGCTAGAGCGATGGGATTTCCTAATTTGTCGAAATTTGTGTGGAAGTCAATTTGGGTGTTTTTTGGATCTAGATTCGATTTGTCATTTTTTTGACATATTGCCGCTATTTTGACAGTTTTTCGTGACAGGTGCCAAAACACAATCACTGCGACCGTTAGAGACTTGATGAAGATGTCTTTCTCGCGATTGAGGAGTGTGAACTCGATGTTGTTGTACCGTTTGTTGAATGACAGACGGCGCGGCGGAGCTTGCGAGAGTTCGATATAAAAATAATGACAGAAGAGAAAACCTGCTTTTGTTTAAATACGGGAAAAAGATGGAAACTGGTATTTTTTTTGCTATCGTCGCGAGTCGCGTTTAGGTACGACCGGTCCCCGGAATGTTGGCTATTTTGTGTTCAGCTGGAAGGTACCTGTTACTAGAGGCGACGATAGCAAAAGACTGCACATCTGATTTCGCATTGAGATAGGTTATGATTTATTAGTTTTAAATACCCGTTGCTGCCATCTTCGGCAGCTCTCTTGCTCTCTCCCTCTCGATCTCTTGTTTGCATTGTTATGTTGACAGCAGCTACTTTTGGCGAGACTTGTGTTGTGCCATGCCTTTCTGGGTGCAATGAACTGTTTGTTTTTTTTTTTTAGTATTTGAAGCAGTCGACAGTTCGTCTGTCATCTGATTGGGATTTTCATGTTCGACAAACACCAAATCAAATCTCTTTCCTCGACATCATCACGAAGCGATCGGAGATCGTGTGATTCTTTGTCATCCAAAAAAGGCTGTCGAACAAGACTTTTGCCGTTGAGCTGATTAGTTTTTGACATTTTAAGATTGGGAGCAGTTCGAAGTGTTGTTCGACAAGCCACTGCTTAGGGATGCGAGTTGATTGATTTGGAAGCGGTACTTTGGTTCGATGATTTTGGACTCGCACACGATTTCTGTGTGTCCAACGTGTCATGCGAGATGATGAGGGTTGGCCATGTTTGGGCGGTCGACAGGGAGTTAGTACTTACTAAGAGTAGTGATGATGGAATATGGTGCTGCCGTGCTGTATGGACATTTTATTTGAAGTTAATTGGGTGAAATGCGTTTTGAGGCTTTGACAAGCTATTTGTGGGATATTACAAGCGTGCTTGCTTGTAATTTGAGTTCATATTGCTGGAATTCGCTTCTATTCGCCGGGGAATTGGTGGACAATGTTGCTGCATTAAACAGTTAAGGTTTAGCAAAAATAAAATATTTCTGCAAATTGCTTGTTCGATGGTAGAATAAGGTTGCTGAAAGCTTGTACCTCAGAGACATTCTAGGCTTGCTTTGGAGTAAAATGGACGTCTTTTATGTGTCGCCCACGGCGAATTCTGTCAGCGTCCATATTCTTGTCTGTGAGCATCGTAAGACGGCTGAAACCATGACTGTTATAGAGATGGAGAATCATTTTTTATCCGTACTACGCGAATGTTAGGTGCTTTAAAACGAACTAAACTCTGTCCCAACTAAAATTCCAAGAGTTAGAAACCTTAAAGAAATAAAAAAGGCCATCGGCAGACCCGTTGAAGTGTTATGTTCAGAGAATCATTCCTTAACCATACTTTTCGAATGTTAAGTGTTTAAAAACAAACCCCACTCTGTTCCAACCAAAAAAACAAAGGTTAAAATAAACCCTACTCTGTTCCAACTAGAATCGCAAAAGTTGAAAACCTTCAAGACATACAAAAGTCCATTGGCGAGCCCAACATAACGTGTTGTACAGAGAATCATTCTTTGTCCGTACTACGCGAATATGAGGTGCTTAAAACGAACCACAATCTGTCCCAGCTAAAATCACAAATTTTATAAACCTTCGAGAAATAAAAAAGTCCATTGGCAAGCCCAACATAACGTGTTGTACAGAGAATCATTCTTTGTCCGTACTACGCGAATGTTAAGTGCTTTAAAACAAACCCCACTCTGTACCAGCTAAAATCACAAAAGTTAAAAACATCAAGAAATACAAAAGTTCATTGGCAAGTCCGACATGAAGTGATCGGATCGTCCATAAAGTCACTTCAAACTAATTGCCACATTTGAAGCAGACTTTATTAGAATTGTTCGTCCAAACGACCATGCAGCCAATACCGAACCAACAAACCGAACAAAAGACTTGCTGACCAACACCTGAGCTCCAACGGAAACCTAAATAAAATTGCAAAATTGTGTGGACAAAGTACAATAAACCAATTTGGATTGTATTGCAGCATCCACTGCAGTTGCGAACAGAAAACGCTTCGCAACACGTTGAAAATGTATTTTTATAGGTAAAACTTACTTTTAATGTTCTTGAGACTTTTTTTTGCGCAGCAAACAGCATGCGAAATGTCAAAAGTACAAACACTGCACTCGCACGCACATTGAGGGTCCCTTGTATCATCAGAGAGATTGGTCAAGCGATATGCGAAAAGCAAAATTCTGATAAAATTTATTTATCTCCCTGCGATAGGCGAATGATGGG
The DNA here is from genome assembly GCA_943590905.1 of Sphaerophoria taeniata. NCBI lineage: Eukaryota > Metazoa > Arthropoda > Insecta > Diptera > Syrphidae > Sphaerophoria > Sphaerophoria taeniata. The sequence goes on from OX016540.1 coordinate 7,396,152, forward strand.
CAGAGTGGCGAGATTTCTTGCGATAAGTTTTTTTTTTAATGAAGATGTCTTTAAAGCGAATTGGTTAACAGAGAGTGAAGTTCTTGTCTTCATCAGCAAAAAAAAGAAAATAACAAGCAGACTCCTTAATTTATGTAACGATTTCAATATTTTGATAAGACCACACCACGCTGCATTTCGCAAAGTTTGCGCAGTCGATCCAGTCGCTAGCACAAGTGCAGGAAAAGTACCTTCCTTTCTATTTTTAATGGCAGGATGTAATTTTGGTGGAATGTCGACATGTCGACCACTGTGCTTCGACTGGCGCGGCTCGGAGCGGCGCGGCGCAGGCAGCCATCCGGCCAGAGGAATATAATAATCGGTTTTGTTTTTGCATTTTTGATTGCTTTCCCTCTGTGAAAATGATTATGTTGTTAACATTAAACGATGCTGGTGCAATCGAATTTAATCAACTCGCTGCCAATCGATGTGGCGTCGCTCGCTCGCTCGCTTGCACATGCTGCGCAAAGCGCAATGTGAAAATGCGAAATGCACGATGCCATGGGACGTGCGCACGCAGTTTATTTAATATTTTTATAATATCTGCACTCAATTAGCTTATTTATTGATATGGAAAGTAAATGAGAATAAAGACTCGGCGAGTGCGAAGGTTTGCAAAGAGGTTGGCTGCGTTTTTTTGCGAAACGGAAAATACGAAGGAATGTGGCATCTTTATTAAGGAGATGGCTGATATTTTGTGGTATTTTATTTTAAACTTAAATTTATTTAAAATTTGCTTACAAAAGAAGTAAAGAAGGGAAATTAATGCTAAGGTTAGATTGCAAACGGTGCGAAGAGAGCGTTTGAGCATTTGATAATACATTTTATTTCGCAATATAAATACCTTAGATGGTGAAAAGTCTTAAAACCATTTTCATTAAAAAAAAATGGTGATAAAGAAGTGCTCAGGTAACTTGCGAGACTATTTTACGTTTCTGCGACACTAGCAGATAATTTGCGAGTCCTTCGAATATTTTTGTGAAGATCACAGGATCTTTGTGAAATTTCTGGTATCACGTAATTCGGCTTTGGCAGTTCAGATTACTTACTTAAGATGGCACTACAGTCTGTTGTAGACTTGGGCCTCAACCAACAGTCTCCGCCAGCCAGCTCGGTCCCTAGCTAGCTGTCTCCAGTTTTGCACTCCAAGTTGATTGAGGTCCTCTTCCACTTGTGTGAGTCACGGTCTTCCTTTATTTCTGCTTCCCTCGGGAATTGTCGACACTGCACCATGCAAGAATAATTCTTCGTCTGATATCGGCGCTGGTGATATTGCCCGTGTTAATAGCGGAGCCTAGGTAGACAAACTCCTCTACTACCTCGAAGTTGTGTGTGTCTATTGTGACGTTCTGTTCGAATCCTCATTTTCCCTCATTTACTGCTAAACCCAATTTTGCCGCTTCTGTCTCACTTCTCACAAAAGCGCCATTGACATCACGCTGTGTTCTTCCCATTATATCAATATCATCGGCGTACGCAAGAAGTTGAACAGAGTTTTGGAAGATAGTGCCCCTGGTGTTGACGGTGTGACGTTCCTCTCAAGAACGATGTTAAAAAGATCGCATGACAGTGCATCGCTTTGTTTAAATCCTTTTTTGACATCGAAAGATTCAGTAAGCTCGTTGCCAACCTTGATGACGCAGCGTGAGCTCTCCATCGTCATTTTGCACAAGCGAACGAGCTTGGCAGGGATGCCAGAACTAGACATATAGTTGTATACAGTCTCTGTAGATGCTGTCATAGGCGGTCTTAAAATCGATTAGTAGTTCATAGGTGTTTTCTAGGATCTGCCGCAAAGTGAAAATTTGGTCGATGGTTGACTTTCCTGCTCTGAAGCCACATTGATTAGGACCAATCAGATTGTAGACGAAAGACTTCAGACGTTCACATACTACGGCGGCGGAGAGGATCCTGTAGGCGGTGTTAAGTAGGCCGATTCCTCTGTATGGCGCAGTTTAGATGATCTTCCTTTTCCAGGATCGGGTAGACAATACTGAGGTTCCATTCATCGGGCATCCATTCTTCCGACCATATCTTACAGATGATTTGGTGCATGCTACTATCTAGTCTAGATCGTCGCCTACTGCTTTGAACAGCTCGCCACCTAGACCAGCTGCACCAGCGGCGTGATATTGCTGTTTTTACCTCTTCTAGATCGGGCTTTCATCGTGTCGGATGAAAGGTATCTGCCTGACGGTGGGATTTTGTTCGTCGTCGCCATTATACAGTCTACAGGAGTGGTCTTTCCAAATCCCCAGCATTGACTGTGATTCTACTACGAAGTTTCTCCCTTGTTTATCTCTGCAGACATCGGTTCTTACTCGATGACCTTGAGCCAGCTGTTTTACCTTCCGATAAAACCTCCGAACTTAGTTGACTTTCTCAACATCCTCGATGTGACGCTTCTCATGCTCCCTCTTTTTTCTCCTGAGAAGTCAGCCAGCCGGCGGTCCTCTCTCCTCTAGTGCTCACGAGCAGCTCTTGTCCTTCTTTGCACCGCCCGCTTTGTATGCCTCCTGCTTGGCTGCATGGGCCGGTCTGCTTTCGTCGTCAAACCAGCGGCATCTTTAACTGCTTTTTGGCAATGTTGCCACTGGTCTTCGATGCTTGATGTTGGCGGCACTCGATCAGAGAAGGATCTGGCGATCTCTTGCCATCGTAGCTGTCCGACCACGAATTTTTCTTGGAGAATTTCCTTGTGTTGGCCGTTGTCGCGATATTCGTAGCACAACCTTGGTTACGATGAGGTAGTGGTCCGAGTCGATGTAAGCTCTTCGGAAAATTCAAACATCTAGAATGATGGACAAGTGCCAACCGTGATAACCGTCAACCAAATGGATAAATTTGCGATCGACGGAAGATCGCAATGTTATCCATTTGGTTGACGGTTGATTGATTGGGAGATCTCCATTTTCTTTTACGGAAGTTGAGATGTGGGAACCATGTACTTGCTACCACAACATTTCGCCCCGCAGCAAAATCGATCAGCCTGAATGCGTTGTCGGAAGTGGTGTCGTGCAGGCTGTGCTTTTCGACTGTTCCAACAAAGAAATCCTCTTTTCCCAGCCTTTTGTCATAGCTAGGAGATTGCTCATATGTTCTGTCGAGGAGCTCGTAGAACTCGTCTTTGGTGTCTTTTTTCCCTTCTTCGGAGGCATGGCGCATATTAGGCTAATGTTGCTGAATTAAGCCTTGATTCGTCGTGATGCGTTCACTTATACATTTGAAATGTTTGCTAGCATGTGTCTATAACCCTAAAAGAACCTGTTCATTCACTCTTTTCTTCACAGCACTAGAATCTTTCATTATATCATATGAACACATAATTGTCTGTGGTGACTTCAATGTTGATCTTCTTAAAAGGACTCTACTTCATTTCAACTTCTTGACGCTATTGCTGGTTCAGGTCTTAATGTTATAAATAAATACCCAACTAGATACGCTCCAAATTGTTCCCCAAGCCTACTTGACCTCATTATTGTATCTGAACCAACAAACATTATTCTCAATGATCAATTATGTTTTGATGGAATATCAGACCACGACTTAGTTTTTTGTACTTATGATATTGATTTCTCTCATTCCCAAGTTCCTTCCACATTTACTTTTAGAAATTTTAAAGCCCTCGATGTAGAAGCTTTTTATATTGATGCCAGCAGCGTGGCCTGGAGTGATTGTTACAATTTAGTGCATGTAGATAACAAACTTGATTTCATTTACAACCATGTGAAGAGATTGTTCGAAACGCATGTTCCTCTAAAAACGGTAAGAATTCAAAAAGACGAGAAATGTCCATGGTACAACTTTGAAGTTAAGAATGCGATTAAAAGTCGCAGAAAATACTACCTCAAGTGGCGGCGTTCTCCAAATCCTACAAATTGGCGACAATACTGCTACTTTCGTAATCAAGCAACTCTCATTACCCGTTGCGCCAAACGTAACTTTTTCGCCTCGAAACTCGATACAAATCTTTCTTCTAAACAGCTCTGGAAAAATCTTCGCGACATTGGCATTGGTAAAAAGCCAATTTCTAAGTGTGAACTTGATCCTAATGACCTCAACAATCAGTTTACTCAAACAAATCAATTAGCTACTAGCTTTGAGCCCAAGGCTGGCTTACTTTACGATGGAGTTGACGATTTTTGCTTTGAGACAGTAACTGAAGACGAAATTATACGCACTCTTAAATCCTTGAGGTCCGAAGCTATAGGCGAAGACGGTATTCCGCTAAGATTTTTGAAACTTGTCCTACCCTGCTTGATTAACGCTCTCACTCATGTTTTTAATCACTGTATTGTCACTTCTACGTTTCCTATTGCGTGGAAAGCAGCCAGGATAACTCCTGTTCCGAAAAAGCCCACACCTTCCGAACTCGCCGGCTACCGGCCAGTAAGCATTTTACCTTGCATGTCCAAAGTTCTCGAAAAAATCCTTACTAAACAAATTATTGACCATTTTACGTCCAAAAGATTGCTGTCTCCATTCCAATCTGGATTTAGAGCTAAACATTCCTGCTCTACAGCAATGGTAAAGATCTTAGAGGATATAAGACTCGAATACGATAAAGACAATATCTCAGTACTGTGCCTATTGAACTTCTCGAAGGCTTTTGACAAAGTTGATCATCGAGTTCTTTGTCAAAAACTTGAGCACTACTTTGGTTTTTCGAATTCAGCTGTTCGTCTCATTGGTAGTTATTTGTGTAACAGAACTCAGCGTGTATGTGTTGGAAACAATTTTTCAGCACATACGTACGTGGGCGTGCCACAAGGCTCTATTCTGGGGCCAATTTTGTTTTGTGCCATTATCAACGATTTGCCTTCGGTTTGTGAGCACGTCTCTTTTCATCTGTATGCAGATGATATACAAATTTATCTCTCACGTAGAATTGGTTTAATAGAGGATCTTGTCTTTCGCGTTAATGAAGATCTTGGGAGAATTTCTAACTGGGCTAAGGAAAATGGTCTAGTGCTCAATCCCAATAAAAGTCAAGCCCTACTTATTTCTAAGAAGACATACAACCATAGAGATCTACCTTCGATTACTTTGAATAGTGCCCATGTTAGTTTTGTAGATTCTGTGACCAGTCTTGGATTCAAAATCTCTAGGGATCTCTCTTGCAGAGACCATATAAATTCTGTCATTGCACGTATTTACGGAACTTTAAGAAAACTATGGGTATCTAATTCTTTTACTCCTCAAGAAACAAAACTTCGTCTTATGAGAACTCTACTCGTACCAATCATTTCCTTTTCTGAAGTTGTGTATCCGAAACTGGATTCTTTATCTGAATACAAACTACGTGTGGCGCTTAATGACATGACTCGCTACGTTTATGGTATTCGCCGATATGACCATATCTCTGCTTTCAGCAAAAAAATTCTTAAGTGCACTATGGTCGAATACGTAAATTTCCGTAATTGTATCTTTCTCCATAGAATTATTTATGAAAAAATTGAGTTGTGTACATCGTCAAGAACAAATAATCTAGTTATTCCAACTTTTAGATATCTAAATTCCTCACGGTTGTTCTTTGTTCACAGCATTCGCCTTTTTAACTCTTTGCCGGTTAGCATTAAGAGGATAACGGATGCTGTAAGTTTCAAGACCGAGGTTTTTAAACATTTTTCGAACAACTAGGATGTTAAGGGGGAAATAGGAAAGAAGAAGAGAGGAAAAGTCTTATATGTATTATTAAATTAAAGTATAAAAAAAAATATATACACCTGTGTGCAAAAAAATAGCAGTGCTTCCCAAAGTTGAGAAATATGTAATAGGTAATCGTAATAGGTAATCGCCTGTACAAAATTTAAATTACTTTGTCTAACTAGTCATTGTCATTAGATCCATAATGCTTGCAGATTAATTGGCGTTGGTTTTCATTGAAAAAAACCGTTACTCAAAGTCACAAAGAACGAAATGACCTGTGAGCTAAAATAATTGTTTGAGGTTGTTTTTCCTACTACGAAACAAGGCCTATCTTTTGGATAAAGGATATCATGGACGCCAAAATTTATGTTGATATCCTGCAGAACGTATCATCCTTCCTTATGCCGAATGGCACATGCCAATAACTTGTACGTTTCAGCAGGATAATGTCCCCAAACACACCAGCAGGTTAGCAAAAAATTGGTTTGCGACTAACAAAATTGATGTGCTTGAGTAGCCTGTGCAATCGCCGGACCTAAACCCCATCGAAAACTTGTGGGCGAATGTTAAGGAAGGTGTTGCGAAGGAAAAACCAAGAAATGTTGCTGAATTGTGGAGCGCAGTGAAAAGAACATGGGAAAGCATTCCACAAGAAAGATGCATGTGTTTGGTTAATTCTTCGTTGTCGTCGTTGTGCTTCTGACCTCGCAAATAAAGGTCACACAACAAAATATTAAATCGTAATGAAAATTTAAGTGAATTATTGTTTTTTTTTTAAGTTCTTATAAGAGATTATCTGGAGCACTGCTATTTTAATGCACAGCTGTTTTTAATTTATTTTCTTAATTTTGTAATATTTATCAACTAAGCTATTGAAATATTGTTTTTAATTTTTTGTATATATTAAAACATAAAGTATGGAATAATTCAAAACCAATAAATTAATTAATAAGTCAAAGGGAAACTTGTTTTTTTCATTAAAAGAAAGATAGTTGAACCACTGCTATTATTTTGCACACAGGTATATATATATATATTTTTAGCAGCCTAAGTATTATCTTATTGTATATAGAATCAAACAGCACTTTAATTGTTCAACCAAATTACAAATACTATAAAAGACATTGTCTTAGTGTATTGCTTACAATAAAGAAATTGAATTGAATTGAATTGAAACTCAAGACTTTTTGCCTGAGTCTGCTTCCAACTAGATGCTTTTCTACGTAGCCGGGAAGTCACTCCGACGTACAACCCCCAACCTGGAGTACCAGGCACTTGATGTGACTCCATCGTGAAAAGTTTGAAAAATGCGTAAAAGTGATCACCTCTGCCCTCAAATCTCAAAAGCACTGGGAACACTCAAATATGAATCAAGTAAATTTTAATTACCCAACGCTCCTTAAAGCAATAAATCGAAACCCCATTTGATATTTTAGGTCATTCGCAGCGCAGCAAAAAAACACACAACTCAACTTTTCAATGTTACAAACAATCTCGGCGTCCTTCGCTCTCGCAAGCTCATCAATAAACAATTCGCTGACGCTGCAGCAGCGCAGCGCTTACATCTTCATTTCATCAAGTTTGTTATAAAAAATTATAAAACATCTATTTTCTGTGTTTTTATCTCGCAACTTAAATTCAACAACTAACAAGTAACGAGTATGTTAATGCATTAATCAAATGCCGTTAGCATCGAACGGAACCATAAGATCGAGGAGGGCCGAACGGGGTCCACCACGTGTAGGCGGCACTTGGTTAATTCTTTTTCCATTTTGCGAATAATTAAAATTCAGTTTCGTGCAATTGAATTTGAATTCCTCCCCCACAAAGGTGCATAATTACGATGTTTATAAGAAGCCCCATAACTCGCAATTGTTGAGATTTTAAATTTAAAAAAAATCCCCGCAGGTAATCACGGACTAATTATATTGGCAACAACAAGGTTCAATTGTGCCGGCAATTGCGCAAAAGTGCAAACCGCGACTTGAGACTAAAAAGTTCGACTCGAGCTGGGGAAAAAGCAGAAGCAACAAACTGAATCGAATGCGAAACAAAGTTGAAATCAATTTTAATAAATTTGTATTCGGCAGTGCGCAGCGAGCGAAATGTTATTAAAAGCAACGTTTGCGCAGTTTGCTTTTGGTTCGAGTGCAATAATCGTCAAAGTGAATGTTTACATCACATATACTGGCACTTGGAGCGCTTGTGCGATTGGGCTGCGCAAATGCACTCACGTTTTCGCAAAACTAATTGTTTATGGTTTATTTTTGCTGTTGGTATTTTTAGTGCGGCAAGTATGTTCCTGAGACTGTTTGTTGTTGCACAGTTTGAAATCGTTTAATGGCCCATGAGGCTGAACTGCAATAACATGTCCGTTTTATTTGAGTTATAAATTGTAATGGTATTGGTCAAATTTGCACCATGCCATGGGCTGCAGAATTTTGGTTGGGAGAGTTTATGGCAGGTTATTGGTGATTGAGTTTGATTGAAGCTTTTATAGGGCCCTTAAGCTGGTTTTCCAATTCCAATTCTCCAATTGTTTGTTCGAGGACACTTAAAAGTACAAAAAATTGAAAAAAGAAACTAAATAAAGATCGTTCGCAAGGTTCGCTGAAACAAAAATTTCGCAAACTCTTTTTTCCTTAAAAACTGCACTATATCCACTTGAGAAAGAGAAATCAGGTGTTTTTTGTATGAAATGAGATTTTATATGAATTTTTGCGAAATTTCGCAAACTCTGCCACGGTCCAGGTAGTCAACCAATTTCCTCCAAATTAAGTGAAAACTCATCTCTTTAATACTGCCAACACACGAATATCATCCCGCTTGACCCAAGTCCACAATTCATTCGGCACTGACCTGCCAATGAATCAAAAAGATCTTTTGCAAAGTTCGCACTTGAAGCAAAACTTTTTCAATTCTTACTTTCCTAAAAATTGCACCATATCCACTTGAAAAAGAGAAATTATGTAGGGTAAAACTATACAAAGCGCCCCGGTTTACAAAACGCCCCACCAGCCTACTGCGTTCAAAACAGTAGATATTCAAATCAAACTAATCGTGTTCAAACAGGTTTAAATGGTTGCCCAGTTCGGCTTTTGAGTGGATGAGATTCGTTTACGCGTGTAAGAATAAAAGAGAAAAAACGATTTTGTGAGCCGAAAAATATTGAGGTGGGTATCCACTAAAATTTAATTTTCTCGGAAAGTATGAGCAATATTTGAAAACTGTGCATACACCTAAAAAGAATTTTGTTTTTGCTTTTATATTATTTTTAACTCATAACGTTATCTTATGTTGAGAGTCAGTATTTCATGTTGGACGCTTTGTGTTCCAGCATTTACAAAACGCCCCAGTGAAGAAAATTCAAAATGCCCCAGTTATAATTTGATGCGTTTAACAAATTTTCCTTGCTAATTTCTTCAGAAATGCATTGAAATTATTTGCGAAAGACATTGTGGGCCTCGTGGTTCGAAAAAGATATGGCTGAAGTGATTGAGTTTAGTGTATTGATGATCATTACCAAATTGCTTCCTCAGAAGACAGGATCTCATGCGTAACTTGAAAGGCTTTGTTACATAAGTCCTGTACAGCGTATTTGCCTAATTGTGGCAGCAAATTGAAAAGAGACGCTATTTTACTAAGATATTAAAATATTTTGAAAGAATCTAATGCAATATTTCTTCACTTTTCTCATGGGGCGCCTTGTAAATAGCCTGGGGCGTCTTGCCCGCTACCCTAGTTACAAAACGCCCCACCTTAACTTTCAAAAAAATATTTTTATTTATTTTATACTATCATTGTTTTTATGCTCATTGAATGTAAATGCTAAGAAAAAAGGCTGATTATTTTATTAAAAATAAAAGAATGTGATTTTATGTTTAAATTTTGTGTTTTATTTATGTTTGATGAATTGTGGGGCGCTTTGTATAGTTTTACCCTAGGTGTTTTTGTATGAAAAGAGATAACATATGAATTTTTGCAAAATTTCGCAAATTCTGCCTTGGTCCAGAGGATCGACAGATTTCCTCCAAATGAAGTGAAAACTCAGCTCTCCAATGCTGTCAACACACGTATACCATCCTGCTTGACCTAAGTCCACAATTCATTCGGCACTGACCTTCAATGCAAATGATACCACTGCGCTGTGTCCGTGTCAAATCTGCCTAATAAATTGAACATGATTAAGAAACCCTCGGAATTCCAACTTCCTTTTGGCTGACTTGTAAAAACTAAATACCATTCCTTAAGTCACATTTCACCCAGCCGCCTGACCGCCCGGCCGTCGTCGTTGCTAACAATGGCTTCAAATCGCAACGCTCATACTAAGCAATAGAAGTGCATATGAATTGTGTGAGGCGCGTCTTTTAACCTTTTGGCTTGAATTGTCCGCTGTGCGCCGTTGTCGTCGTCTTCAGCTTGCTCCAAGCTCCGGAAAAACCTCACAACATCGGTTTGCGTTTTTCGCCAACAAAGCGCAGGCGAAAGTTGCCATTTTGGCATTTGTCTTCGCTGTCAAACTCTGTCTCTTCCTCAAACCCTGTCTCCGTCTCTTTGGCGTGGTCCACACGAACATCGAAGACAGTGCCGAAGCAGCATCACACGCCGCGACTTCTCCTCATTACGGACGATTAGAGAAACTTAATTAAAAACACCGCGTCGCTGCCCGCCCGTTTGCCGTCATCAATGTCATTTAATCTCGCACAAAGCAAACGACCACGAACATAGAGACAAAGAGAGAAAGAGAGAGAGGGGCAAAGAGGCCATTAGAAATAGCGATGGCTTGGCCAGTCCTTTTGCCAATGGCAATTTCAGACACAGCTTGACGTCCAGTTGGCGTTCCAAAGCATTTTGACTCTTGTTGCAAATTTTGCGACAGCCAAAGATGAATGCCTCACTCTCTCTCTCTCTTTCTCACGTAAGGTAGATTTGCCTTGAGTTGGCTGTGTAGCTCATATGTGCATCCATAACACTAAAGTCACTGAATTTATGCAATCGCATTGGTCCAGCTGTGAGAGTGACTTCGTCGGTCGTTCGTCACAGTCGTTGACTTTGTGGTGAGCGGTCAGAGCTAGCCTGGACTCTGCCCTCTGTCTTAGTCCCCTTCTCAGGCCAAGAATGTGTGTGACACGGACCGACCCACTGAAATATTAATTATTGCAGAATTTAATTGCCACTCTAAACAAGGAGCTGAGTGTATTAATGTCGCAAATTATTGCCGCTCGCAATAAAATGTGCGCGAGAGGTGAGGAATTTCTTGTTCAGAAATGCAAAATGTTTAGATGATGGTTGCCACTTGCGTTTTCAAAAAAGTGATTAACTGAACCGTTTTTACGTCGAAATTCTTCAGTATATTTATGGAACGTATCCTGTCTATTTCAAGAGCAAAACTGCATTATATTCCACACATAAGCAACGTTCCACAAAATCAAACAAATCATTCCACAAGGTGTGGAACGTATTCATTTTTCGATTGAAGATTCCAAAAATTATTTAAAACGTTCCATTCAAATAACTATGGATTGTATTTGTGTGGAACATATTCTACTTGTTTCATACTTTAAATTGCGATGTGATCCAAAGTTTTCCTACATTCCACAAAGCTAGTTAACCCTCTTCAAGTATTTGGATCGCATCTAGGTTTTATTCAGAGTCTAAGACCTACTTTTTTCAACTTTCTTCAATACGTTCCACAAGAAAACGTGTTCAAACTTGCATTATCTATTGGAAAAAAAGATGTGGAACGTATCAAAATATCTGCCTAAATAACATAACCAAGAAGAATTGATCTATCAACCCAGTTGGCATCCATCTCCGTGACCTAAGTCCATTTGGAATTTCAACTTCAAGTGACAAGCTTTGCTCCTAATTCCTTTTGCAAAATACTGCCTCAGGTGTCAGCGTCTGATTCAACTAAAACATGCACGGAAATGCTCCAATTTCCTGTCCCCCATGACTCTCGTATCTCATGTTGCTGCGACAAATGATCTAGTCCCCCGAACTCGTTCAATAATAAATCCATTAAAAGCCCGCTGACTGCGGCGAATTGAGCCATTTTTTGCGGAAATATTTATCTACTTCGGCTTGGCGTGGTCTTGCAACATGTATATGCATGTAAATACCGTTACACGCTGTGCTTGGCAAATGGCGCCTCAACGGAACGAATATAAATAGGAAACAAAAGAGAGCGCTCGCGAGATAGTCTCCCACACGTGCTGCTGTGACTACGATGATGCATAGGATGTAAATATAGAACCCTGTGGCACATACTACCTAGAACAAAGGCAATTATAGTCATGGAAGCTTGGTATGAAAGGAGGCGCGCAATTTGCATAATGCAATTACGGCCAATGTTGTTATCTCTTCGGTCGATATTATTTATTTCGGTGTATTTTATTGTTAAGGCCCTCGTTTACATTTTTCTGCAGTCTCTCTGCCTCTCTGTTGGTCTCTTGTTCCAGTTCCGGGTTGGGGCGGTCAATTTGAATTTTGATTCGTGTTGTGTAGCGCCCCGGAACACAATATTCGTTTTCAAAGGAATTTATGCTTTATTGGATTCAATTGTTTGATATTGTTTGGTGTTGGTGTGGTTGGCGGTAGCACGGTCGCGTGTGGATTGTGTTTGGCATAGAGACAATGAGACATGACGTTAACAACTTCAAGCTTCGCTGGGTGCTGGTAATTTGAATTATTTCGCTACGCAAGGTTTGGAAGGTGAGAAGTGAAGTGTGGGGAGATGGTATGGGTGCAAGTACTTGACCATAATGATGCATTGTTATCGCGAGAAAAAATTTATAGGAAGTTAGAAAGGTGAAGCCGTAGAAGTCGTTTTCTTTTGGAGGCAAAGTTATAAGCTTGACATTCAGATGATAGCTCGTTGTACGTTAAAAGCTTTTAGTTGATAATCTTTCCTGAGATCAGGGCTTCGTGATTCCAGCAACTTTGCTGGGATGGTGTTCGATCATCATCGTTCGACATCCGGATCTTGAAGCTAACCAACTTCCCAGTCCCCTGTTCAACCAGCAACGTCCTTGCAACACAAAAATGTCGAAGTTTATTTTTGTAGCTCAAAAAAATTGCCCACTTTTCTGTTCTTCGTGAGTCCAGCAACTTTCCTGGGATGATGTTCGATCATCGTCCGAAATCCGGATCTTGAAGCTAACCAACTTCCCAGTCTCCTGTTCAACCAGCAACATCCTTGCAACACAAAAATGTCGAAGTTTGCCCACTTTTCCATTCTAGAGCTATCGTCACCTGAACATGCACCTAGACCCTCTCTACAAACCAAACATGCTGCTGCCCTATCAGCTTCTGGCTGATGCCTGTGGAAGACAAAAACATTTGCATCCGGCCGAGTGCAGCAACTTGATGTTGCCAACAAGCAGAATAAGAGAAAAATGTTTAAATTGCTTGTTAAGTGGCGCTTGGGGCAATCAACTGCGCGCGTTGCTAGAGTGCTCGCAGTTGATTCACTGATTCAACATCAGCCTCGCTATGTCCGTCCAAAAATGGAAAATAGGTCCCCTGGGTAGATTTGATCAAGAAAGAGGAAATAACCCTTTCCACAGCCAGTGTCAGTTGCTTGACTTGCTCCACCATCAAGCTCGTCTTCATTTTGTCAAGAATCGCAGTGAAGACTTCTCTTCAAGTCCGACGGTAGTATGGTAATGAAAACCTATCAATTTTCTAATTCGCAAACGGTGGCGAGGCTACAGAAGCGATGGTTGCTGCTACACCAGAAGCACCTCCATCAAGGCAACTCTTCATTATTTCATGCGACATTCTGGAAAATTGCTCTCGGTCGAGTGTCGGATACTGAATCAAAGCCAATCCAATGATTAATCAAGCTATTACGGTGTTTTAGTTTTAGTCGTGGCCCCATTCGAACTGAAAGCAAACACATTCCTTTCGAAAGATTTATGCCAACATCTCGTGTGCTCGTTGCATCGGAAGCAACACTGGAGGTCGCGCTACGGTGGATATACGTTTTACGCAGTTCATCATCTCGCTGGAGGGTCTGATGGTTGGTTGTGGTGTGTGCGCACTCTAAATCATTCCTCTCAGATGCTTTCCCAAGATAATAATGGATCTCGAATGCTGGGCAATTTGCACCAATTGTGGGACAGAGTACTCTATACTCGAAACACTCTCTCGTGGAGTACCCAGACCACCACAGTGCCAACATCGACACCGATAAAATTGATCCCACTACTTACTGAATGGCGGCCATGATTAAGGCCAATAAATTATGAAATTTTATTCTTCCTCTTCTTTTGCGCATGGTTTCAGTTCTTAAGGGGGAGAGACAGGGGAGAGCATGTGTGCGAGTTCGGGGTGTGAATGTCGATGGTCCTTTCTCAGGATTTAAGTGCACTTGGATGGCACAGCGGTGTGTAATAATACTTTTTGCTTTTAATATAAGCGACGCCCCCCGCATTAATAGTTAAATTGCGGTTCTTGGGGTCTTGCAAGCACTTGGGCTTGAACGATCGGACAGTATATCATGTGGACTGGCTCGAAAGTGCATGATCGTTACATGGTTTTACGTGTGATGCTGTTTGTTTCGATGTCCATGCGCGATCAAAGGCTCATTGTCGTAATGATTAACGATTAGAGGAGGCGGTTGTTTGGACATAAAAATTCTGCAGGAGGTCTTGGAAGTGTCTTATTATATCACAATAGGTGCTTTTGGTTTGAGGTTATGGTGCTGAAAGTACTGGTTTCAGAGTCTTTTAAGGTTCCAAGGCTTTTATCAAGTACTTGAGTACCGGAAGACTTGAAAAATACTTGCTCTTTACCCCTTTAGAGATCAAGAAACTGTTCTCTCGACTCTAGTGAGGCCACAGACCAAGCGTCTCAATGGTCGGTATAAATTGTCGCTTTGAAGACTTTCTCTTTTTGTTCGCTTACTTACTTACTTACTTAAGGTGGCGCTACAGTCCGTTATGGACTTGGGCCTCAATCAACAGTCTCCGCTTGCTGTCTCCAGTTTTGCACTCAAAGGTGATTGAGGTCCTCTTCCACTTGGGTGCGCCACCTGAGTAGTGGTCTTTCTCTACTTCTACGTCCCTCGGGAATACTTCAACACTATTTCCGGGCCGGAGAATTGGTGTCCATCGGCGCTAACAGACCCAGCCATCTGAGTCTCTGGACCTTGACCCTTCTAGCTAGGTCCATGTGGTCATTGTAAAACCCATAAAGTTCGCTGTTGTATCTTCTTCTCGATTCCCCATCAATGCACACGGGGCCGAAGAACTTTCCTCTCGAAGCAGCCTAAGGCACATTCATCCGATTTTGTCAAGGTCCATGCTTCTGCACCATACAGCAAGACTGGGATGATGAGGGTGTTCTAAAATTTTACTCAAGAGAGGGCTTTAGAACTCAATTGCTTTCTTAGTCCAAAGAAACAGCAATTAGCAAGAGTAATTCTTCGTTTGATCTCGGCGCTGGTGTTATTGCCCGTGTTTATACCGGAGCCTTGGTAGACAAACTCCGCTACTACTTCGAAGTGGTATGCGTCTAATGTGACGTACTGTCCGAGCCGTCGTCGGTGTTGGGTGTCCTTTCTCGAAGACAGCATTATACAGGGTGCGCCAGAGAAACTTACTTATTTGAAAAAATTCCCGCGCGGTGAGTTGGGCGGGTAGAGGGGCAAGAGGGGGCGCATCTGGAGAGGGAAGTTCCCAAGTTTGTTTCTCCCTAAAGTCAGTTGCCATCATGCTCTGGTCTAGAGAGCAGCGGGCCTTCGCAGGTGAGAGCTTCTTTTCTAACGGTCGCTCATGGAGCTCGTTACAGGAACATGATCGATGAATTTTTTCTTCCAAGACTCGAAGAAATGAACGTTAGGAACGTGTGGTTTCAGCAAGATGGAGCCACAGCACACACAGCACGAGACTCAATGAATTTGTTGCGACAACATTTCCCCGACCGCCTCATCTCTCTCAGAGGCGCTCTCCAATGGCCGGCACGCTCTCCAGATTTGACTCCATGCGATTTCTTTTTATGGGGTTATTTGAAATCCCTGGTTTATGTCGATCGACCACGGACCATAGCACACCTCAAGAACAACATTCGCGACGCCATTGCCAACATACCGATTGATATGCTGCGAAGAGTGGATTCGAATTTCAAAAATCGACTTCATCAGTGTATGCGCAATGGGGGTCGCCATTTATCCGATGTCATTTTTAAGACAGTAACTGAAGTACTTTTTTTCAAATAAGTAAGTTTCTCTGGCGCACACTGTACTTCTTTTTGCCCTCATTTACCGCTAAACCCATTTTTGCTCTTCTGTCTCAATGCTCACAACGCAACGGCGCCATTGACACCACGCTATGTTCTTTTGGAAGATGGTGCCTCTGGTGTTGACGGTGGAGTTTTGCACTTTCTTCTCAAGAACGATGTTAAAGAAATCCTATAACAGTGCATCGCCTTGTCTGAATCCTTTTTTAACATCGAAAGATTCGGTAAGCTCGTTTGCCAACCTTGATGGCGCAGCGTGAGGTCTCCATCGTCATTTTGCACAAGCCTCGTTCGCTTGACAGAGATACCAAAACTTATACAGTTCGTCTCTGTAGACGCTGCCATACGCGGCCTTGACCCCGATGAAAAAGGTGGTGGGTATCGATTTGGAGTTCATAGGTTTTTTCCTGGACTGAAGCCACATTGATATGGAGGAATCAGACGAAAGGCTTCAGACGTTCACATATTACGGCAGAGAGGATCTTGTGGGCGATGTTAAGTAGGCAGATTTTTCTGTATGGCGCAGTTTAGAGGATCTTCCTTTTCCAGGATTGGGTAGACAATGTTGAGGTTCCATTCATCGGGCATGCATTCTTCATATCTTACAGATGATTTGGTGCATGCTCCTATCTAGGTCGTCGCCTGCTTTGGTCTACCGAGCTTGCTAGACGATGGAGCAGCCATCGACTTTGTTGGATTTTTCTAGGTCGGGTTCACGGAATTGTTGGCTATCATCGTGTCTTATGAATGGATCCTGTCTCACGGCGGGATTGGGTTCGTCGTCGCCGTTATACAGTTTACAGAAATCGTCTTCCCAAATCCCCAGCATCGACTGCTTTTCTTCTATGAAGTTCCCTTGTTTATCTCTGCAGGTATCGGTTCTTCCTCGATGACCTTGAGCCAGCTGTTTTACCTTCCGGTTGAACCTCCGATCACCATTCCTGCTTTTGGCTGTCTCAACATCCTCGATCCGACGCTTCTCATGCTCCTTAATTTTCTCCTGAGAAGCCGATGCGCGTTCCTCGCTCCTCTTTTGCCCGTAGAGCTCACAAGCAGCTCTTATCCTTCTATGCTTGTCTGCATGGGCCTGCTGCATTCTTCGTCAAACCAGGGATTTCGTTTAAGGGGCTGCGTGAAATCCAGCACAGTAGAGGCGTCATCTCTGCTTTCTGGCAATGTTGCCACTAGTCCTCGATACTTGATGTTGGTGGCATAGGAGGTTTTGTTGACACTCGATCAGAGAAGGATCCTGCGATCTCTTGCGATTGTAGCTCTCCGACGTCGAATTTTTCTTGCAGCATTATTTATAACCTTGGCTACAACGAGGTCCGAGTCGATGCTGGCTCCTCGGAAAGTTGGAACATTTAGAATGCTGGACAAGTACCTTCCGTCGATCGCAATGTGGTCAATCTGGTCCACAACATTTCGCCCGGAAGCAAAATCGATCAGCCTGAATCCGTTATCGGAAGTGGTGTCGTCCAGGCTGTGCTTTTTGACTGTTCCACCAAAGATGTCCTCTTTTCCCAGCTTAGCGTTAAAATTGTCGAGGACCTTGCTAGGACATTGCTCTTATGTTTTGTCGAGGAGCTCGTAGAACTCGTCTTTGGTGTCGTCCTTTTTCTCTTCTGTGGGGGCATGCACGCATATTAGGCTAATGTTGCCGAATTTAGCCTTGATTCGGATCGCCGTGATGCGTTCGCTTACACAGTTGAAGCTCAAAACTTTTTTCCTGAGTCTGCTTCCCACGACGCATCCGCATCCAAAGAGCCGCTGTTGTTGCTCTTGGTAACAATTATACCATAGTAAATGTGGCAGTTTTCATCTTCTTTTTGCAGGGTCCGTCCCTATTCGTTCGCCCATACATGCTATATTTTACTATTCGTAACTAACATCCTTTGTTCTCTCGTTTCAGATACTCAACAAATGCGATAGTAATGTGACCCACGAAGCAACCGAGTCCATCCACTGTAAATAAATATTATTACTCGTGATCCTACCAAGAAGGAAACAACTTTACGTCCACAATACTCGATTCCAGAGTGCCATAAATGTTTAAGCCTTAAGACAGAGCATCGAAGACCTCAAGTAAAAAACTAGAAACAGATTCCGTCCAAGATACAAAGTTGCTGAGATTTAAGTGCCTTCACTAAGCAACGAATTAAGAAAAGCCATAATCTTCCATTTTGTTGTAAACACACACAAACATAAGCTAAGAGCACCATAAAAGTATTTACTCTCTCACTCTCTCTCGAAGACAGCAAAGACCATTAAAAAAAGTGCAATTACTCACCAAACCGATTCCAAGAATCAGTAGAAACAAAAATGTCATCACCACTCACATCGCAAGATCTATCCATGTCAGCTGCCATTCACGCTCAACAACAACAACAACAGCGAGGTCAAATCAATCAACAACAAACAACACCATCACCACCGCACGTCACATCCGCATCGCCCAATTCCGTCAACTCTAACGGCTTGCCATTGATTTCGCCGAATGCCATACATCGATCTCCGGAAAGCCCACAGCCCGAATTAGCCACCATGACCAACGTGAATGTCCTCGATCTACACACAGACTCGTCCAAACTCTACGACAAGGATGCCGTGTTTATTTATGAACCACCCAAAGTCGAGGATCAAGTGATCGACGCTCGGATGGTGGCGCAACTCAGCCAACAGCCGACTATACCCCAGCCACTGGCCAAGATCGAATTCGACGAGAACCAGATCATCCGTGTGATCGGTCCGAATGGCGAACAGCAACAGATCATAAGTCGCGAGATCATCAACGGCGAACATCACATTTTGTCGCGCAACGAAGCTGGTGAGCATATCCTCACCCGGATCGTCAGCGATCCGTCAAAATTGTTGCCCAACGACAGTGCCGTTGCAGCTGCCATGTTCTCTCAAGCCCAGAAAATGGCCAACGACCATGGTGTCTATCAGACATCGCCAATGGACGCTTCGGTGCTGCAGCAATACGATCCGGTCAAGACCGAAGACGATCTGTATGAGGAGTCAAAGAAGGGCGGCCAGATCTTGTACACAACCCATGACGATTCGAAACCCCTGACCGCACACTTGCCAACACACAAAATCGAAGGCGATCTCTATCAGGATGACAAACACATCGACTTGATCTACAATGATGGCAACAAAACTGTCATCTACACAACCACCGACCAGAAGGGGCTGGAAATCTATTCGGGTGGCGATTTGAGCGGATTGGTAGCTTCAGCTGATGGTCAGGTCGTTGTTCAGGGCGGTTTGCAGTATACAACAGCTGGAACAGCTGGCGGACAACCGGTGTACATTGTGGCCGATGGGAATTTGCCACCCGGAGTTGAAGGCCATTTGCAAAGGTAAGTGGGTTGAACTTTGTTTGGCTATAAAAATAGAAATAGGAACATAGAGTTGTGTCGTGATTGTGAATTTATGAACCATAACAGCCAGCCCCACTGTTGTTTTGATTTTTGAAGAAGGCGTGGGTACAGTGCGATTTCGTCTTAGATTGTGCCGCACTGCTTGAGTTAAGAGCTCTGTTCGTGGGTTAAATGTTTACGAGCTGGTCATAAAGTTGGTTTGGACTTTTGCAAAAAGATTGCGTAAGACTATCGCGAAGCTGGCTGTGAGACTGCGTCCTTGGTATCGGTGGTATTGATATGTTGCTGGCTTGGGTTATCTGTGTTTGCTTGGGTTATAGTGTTTTTGTAAGCTTCAATTCAGGAAGCTGGGTTCTCTTATTTTGGGGTTAAGTGGTTCGAGCAATTAGGTGTACCAACTAAATTATGTTTAATTGATATTTTTGTGTCGATCCGAAGTAGGAGGTTTGATGGAAGTGAACTCAGGGTAAATTGAAGTAAGTCAGCAGACCATGTCCGATAAAGAAGTGAACTAAATTTGTAAAGCGCTTAAATGGCAGCTAAATACATGGCTTTTTAGTTGATAATTTGACAGTAAAAATATGACGAGTTTTTCCTTAAACATTGACTAGATACAGCCATCAAAAGTGCTTCGAACAATTTAAGTAAGATTTGTAATACGTTCGTTAAACTGATAAAAACGTTCGTTGCTATGATGAACAGATTTATGAATAAATTACTTCACAAAATAGATTTATTCATTAGATTTTTTCATAGCAGTGACAGTTATCGTCAATTTTATAGTCAAATTCGACAGCAAAATGAACTTTTTCGTAAATTCTACGACCAGATTCGTTAATCTGACGATTGAGTTTATCAATGGTATGAAAGATTTTCATCATTTTTAGAACAAATATCCCCAACGACCGCATGAATCGATATGACATTTTTCGTTTAACTATCTATTGAATAGTTTTAAAATTTGACGAAAAATTCATCAATTTTGAGCAGCATATTCATGCAATGGATGAAACATTGCTTGCCAACATAGTGAAAATGACTTCATAAAAATTCGTATACCATCAATTAGGACAAGCTTTCATCAAGTTTTGAACAAATTCATTGAGGCAATAAACTGTTTATGGATATGATAAAAGATTTTATTAATTTTACAAATAAGCTCTGATACTAAAAATTGTATCATTATTGTGATTATATGTATTATTAAGACTTTCTTTTTCAAGATAAGTTTTGTCAATCTTACAAATAAGTTCGTAAAACTGATGCTTAAATTCATTACTGTTATGAAAAAATTTCATTATTCTTATGAACACATTTCGTTTTTATTCATGCAACATCCAGCAATTTATTCATTAAGATAATGTATGAAATTTGACAACTTGCTTATAAACATAATAATTTGATAGTTGAATTTTGATGAATTTATTCATAAAATTAATAAAATTGCTATCAAATCAATAAAAATATTCATAATTTCAATGAACAAGTCAGAGTTTTCGTTAATCCGACATCTTGCGCTACAGTCCAGGTCGGAAAAGGTCCTCTTCCAACAAACGTCTGCAGCCAGCTCGGTACCTAGCTAGCTGTCTCCAGTTTCGCACGCCAAGTGGGTTCAGGTCCTCTACCACCTGTGTGCTCCACCTGAGTCACGGTCTTACTCTTCTGCGACGTCCTTCCGGGTTGGATTCGAAGACTCTACGAGCCAAAGCATTATTTTGCATTCGCTCTACCTGACCCAACCATCTTAGTCGTTGGACCTTAACTTTCGGTATAGCTGGTGTAATTTTGCTCGTCATCGTCAGTGTACAGCTTGGAAAAGTGTTCTTTCTATACCCTCAGCACTGACTGTGGTTTCACTACGACATCTATAATTTTCAAAAAGTTGTGAATACATTCATTGAACTGATGAACGCATTCATTGAAGTGATAAAAGAATTTATTAATTTTATGAAAAAATTCGTAATTATTGTAATTCAAGTGACTATGAAAAATTTTGCTAGAAAATGATGATTGAATTTGTTAAATAAATGACCGAACTCGACAAAAGTATGAATTGTGTTCGTTTAACTTATGATATTTATCAGAGCTAAAAGCCAGTATTGTTTAGACTAAAGGCTCATCACATGTTCATGGATATGGACACGGAACCTTCATTATCTGATGGCAACAAAATTGCAATGACACATGTATCAAATTTCATGTCCTTGAATATGAAACTCAAAGGACCGTTTTTCAAAACAATTACACCCTTATCGTTATTTCCTGCTCCGCCAATCAACATCAGTTATTTTGCTAAAATAATGAACAGCGATACAATCAGCTTAAATGAACTCGTTACAATCGTAATTTCCCGAGATCATCATCATTCAAAAACGACAGTAAACATGCAACGCTCTAAGCACCATATGTCAGTCATAAGCAGTCTCTTCCCTTACCTTAACTATTTCCACTCCAAAATAAGTTCTTATCTCTAACTAACGAACTCCACGTGACTAAAAGTCACGCAACATTTTCAGAAACAATTTTAACTAACTTGTCAAAAATATCTAAACCCATAATTCCCCCTCCCCTTTTTGGTCAATTAATTTCCGACAAAAAACAAAAAAGCTGAAAACATTCAATTACCATCAACTTCTTGATGGTTTTTTTTTTCAAATTTCCCTAAAAAACAGAAAAATTCACATGACGCACTCGAGCGATTAATTGTTCCCCTCGGACAATTGTTCATGTGCGCGATTCGTTTTGACATTTTACAAGGCGTGGTGGACGACCGCAACGCGAGTGGTTACAGAATGAACTTCTCAACTTTAAACACTTCGTCGAAGAATTCCATTAGTCGTCGTCACTTCGACGGTAGGTTGGTCGATCTTTTCGACCGTGTCATTTGCATTTATGAATTTTAATAGGGCGAGGGTGAGGGCCCGCAAATGAATTGAGAAGCCACTTAAAATGCAAATTAACAATCGAGACGTGCATCAAGTGTCAGGCACGCGCAACAAAAATGTGTTTCCCCCTTTTCAGTGTGTCGTCTGGATTGTGTGAGGGAGTCAAGTTAATGTTGCTGAAGGTCTGGGTACGTAAATTAGGGTCCCTCGGGTAAACGAATTAATCAAAAATTGAATAAACATGGAAAAGTGTCAGCAGGGTACTCAATATAATTCACATTCCTCTGCAATTAGCATGGAAACATTGTAATAGACTCACAGATCATCGTGTCTGACGTTTGCTATAAATAGCTCTGGAAGCTTCGAAAATGAGTTCATGCAGTTTCAGATCAGCTAGACTCCTGAGTCCCCATCTCTATAATTTCTCACCTCAAGCCCTCTGTAATGACCACTGAAATAGAACTCCTAAGCGACCCACCAGCGAAATCGATCACAAAAACAATTTCCTCTGCCAGGTGATAAATTCGCCCTAAGGTCCTAGCGATTCTTTATCTCGCACCCATTTGTTTTGAAGTGGGATAATCTCCTACGAACCTAGCGCCCTCGTTTTCAAATTGCTTGCGATCGGTCAAGAGAATTCCCCATTCAACTTCAACCTTAAAGCGATTGGTTTTGCGAATGGGCGCACATCTGTAACGGGGTTGGGACCACACCATGCGATGAAACCAAACCCATGCCATTTACTAGATACTGACTTTCAAACTATCGTCAATCTATTAGATGTAGTCTTTCGAAGGGGGAAGGGGGGGGGGGTTAGCAAATAACACAACACCGATCTGATTGTTATTTGTCCCATGGCTAATACATTTGACCAGAGGGGGTAACCATACTCTATCGGATGTTATGCCCTCACTGATTCTAGTTTCATGCTGCGTGCGAGCATTTGACCAAGTATCAAACTTCAGACTACATAATGGCTGTTGTGTTTTGCTCGAGAGATGCAGATTAGTCTGCGCGCGCAAAAAAGAGAGTTAAAGATGGACATTAATCATTGCTTGAAGTCTTTGTTTTTTTCTGCAAGGTTCTATGTGCGATCGGGGCTTGGAACATGTTCGAATGTACATAAAGTATGCAGAGCACGTTCGTTGGTGATCTTGACTAATTATGGTAATATTGGGTGACATGTTTTAGGTTACACAGTCAATGTGCTTGGGGCGATGATACATTTCAGAGATAAGGAACAGAGATCAGAGATAAGAGCAACAAGTAACGTAGAGGATTGAATTTCTTCGGTTGGTGTCTGTTTTTTAGGTCTTTTGTGCCATTATGGGCTCTTAAGGCCAACACAAATTGTCGAAAGTTCATGTCTCTGTCAACCGAAGTTCTAAATTGTCCAAAGCAACCTTGACAAATTGCAAACTCTTCGAAATAATTCACTCCGCAGCATGTCCAGCTAAATCGATATGTCATGTTTACACAAAACGTGTTCCAAAAACAAAATTGACTTCGAGCCAAAATGTCACTTTACTAATTGCTGGCGAAACAATGCCCAGCTTCTAACCCCACCGAGGTCTATCTCTCTCTCTCCGAACCTTAAAAAGTGTCAACTCGAGTGTTTTAATTTATCTTTTGTTTCGCCTCTGCAGCAACCAACAAAAAAATGTCCTCTCAGTCATTTGTAATCTTGTTAACACACAACACAAATTATTTTCCACCCACCCGCACAGTGCACTTGCCTTCGCCAAAAAACTTCATATATCAACTTTGGGGCGTAGGCCACACCCTTCGCCAAATGTACTTTGACAAAGAACTCCGATACAGCCTCGTCACGTTGTGTCGTGGTCGTAATAGTCGAAGTTGTCAAGTTTGAAAGCGAAAATGAAGTTAAAGTCAAAGACTTCGTCCTCGTTACCACTTTTGAGATCAATCAATTTTCATAGAACAGCAACAGAGTCTCGCTTTTGGTGTGTGCACTCAGCTCACTTGCGACACTTTGTCGATAAATCACTTTGCTTAGGCTTCCCCTTGGGCGACATTAATGCACGAAAAGCTTTTAACTGTCCTCGTCCGTTTGAACGAATTCCTACATATAACCAAAAACAAACACCTCCAGCAATGGCCAACCGCCCACTTGTACCTAATCTATATAGCGTCTTTGTCGCCGTCAGTCATGTCGTCGTCGGCAGCAGCAGCTAGTGAATTGCAAAGTTGTTGGCGGTGGTGGTGCACAAAAGGAACTAGATCTGGGTCATAAATCTGCCATTCGGGGGATTTGGTGGGTATCAAATTTTTGAAAACTTCATCGGGCGCCCAGTGCCCCGCAGGCGAAAAAGTGTTGAGCGGACATTTTCATCATGAAGTGCAATCTGCACTCCCTCTGTGAGGGAGTAGGCATTGTTGATTTTTGGACAAAGGATTCAGAGAGCGTGCGCTGCTGGCAATGATACGTTATGTGACATGTCTTGTGTCAAGTGTTTTTTGATGGAAATTGGTGCTGGAAGGGCTTGAAATTCTTTGTTCGACTTTTTGATACTCAATTTTGCAACGAAATTCTTGAACTGTCAAATATTTTCAGCTCAACAAAAGACCAACGTAGTCAAATGATGTTGCCATTCGTGAGTAGTGCTCCTTGGGTTCTTTGTATCCACTCAAAAGCTCAATTAAAAGCCTCCATCAATTCGATCGAAATGGCAAAACACTTTAATCCAGCAGCAACCTACTTTGTATGCAAATGCGCAATCTGGTCGCTTGGAATGCTCGAAATCAAGAAAGCACTTTTCTACATAAAACATAATTCAATCCCAAAACGAATTGCATGTCCACAGATACAACACCCAAACACGAGATATAGATACTCTATCCAATGCCATTCTTTGTGAAGCAAAGGAACTGCTCGTGCGGTGCCCCCCTCTTGGTGCCCAAAATGCGGAAATACATTGCCGGCCGCCATTATTTATAGACCCCAATCCATGCGGAGTCACCATTAAACCATCGGCATCGCTTCGCATCGCAGCCAGCACATTTTGTCCCACTCTACTTTTTCTGCTTTTTTTCGGCTAACGGTTCAAGCGTTAGATTAATTTCTTGTGAAATTATTAAAAGGTTCCATCTCTTTGCATCTAAGTACGACGACGCGACGGAGACACAACGAGAGGTCCCCAAGCACATGGATCATGTGACACTGTTAAATAATTAACATGCAAATCCTGGAATAATTATACAAGAAGAAACGGTTTCTCTTCGACTCTCACCGATGCGACGAATGGGTACATCGAAATTGCTTGTAACCACACCGGCTGGTCGGGTGTTGCCAGGTGAGAAACCTAGCAGGAGACGACAACTTACGAGTTAACATGAGGGATGCAGAAATTGGGCAGAAAAAAAACTGATTTATAGATTTTTTTTTACTGGGGAAGGGGGGAAGTGGTGCAAGGGAATGAGTTGAAGAAATTAACACCATATTTGGTGTGTGACAAATGGGCCTGTTCGAGCACACAAATTTACAAATTAAATGACAGGTCGTAAAAATCATAGTTTATGGGGCACGTTCTTGCGAAATCCTTACACACGCTATCGGGTAGGGGCTCCAAAAAAAAGCCTTATATTAATTTGGATCGATTTTATCGCTGTTTCTAGATTCAGCGGCCAATGGTCTCTAGCTTGTGAATGCCACTTTTATGGTCTTGCTCTGATTAACCTGTGCTCGCCAGGCGGTTCTTGTCAATCTAAAGGCTTCCTAGAACTTCAGAACTTCAACTTTTCTCCAAGGGCTGCTTGTCACTGGCATATCTTCGGCAATGACAGCAAAGGACTTGACTTTGAAATTAATTCCAAAAAAAGCTTAAAACCCCAATAACTCATGCCCAAAACTCCGAGGTTATTTTTGACGACTTTTTGGCTTTTGATCAAAGACAATCTCACGCTCTCCGATCGATGGCCTCTCCCTCCCAAAGCCAGCCTTTTGTTTTGATTAAATTTTGTCTCCCAACGAACTCAAGACCGTTTCCGTGCAGTTAAAACACTTAATAATAATTTAATCTATAAAATTATTATCTTTACGAGCTTTCTGGACGGCGACGGCGCTGGCGAGTGCGGTAAAGGACTCTCCAAAGCCGTTGATTGCCTCTCTGAATCAGAATCAGATCGAGAGTCGGTCGTTTGTCCTCCTTTTCGTCCACACAAGTCGCAAAAGATGCTTTAAATAAGTTTTATGGTCTTTGGCGAAAGGTCAGCGATAAGAATTCCATAAATCCAATGACTTTACAATCTCCCGTGGGTCTTAAGTCCGTTGAGAAACGGTTGGGTTTTTGTTTTTTTGTCTGTCTCTCTATTTCATTGTACTGTGGGTAAAAAAGGACCATGATCTTCATCAGCAGCTACGCGGCTGTTGTCATCATTTGCATGGATTAACGACACTGGGGCGAGGACGCGACGGAGATGGTCAGCTGGGAAGTGATTAGAATTTTTTTATTGGTCCTTGGTAATCGTTTGATAGAAATTTTATTACCTCTTATGGTGATCGGTTTTGGGGGGGACTAACTACGCAGGTGAAAAGCTTCTGGAGAGGAAAATTTACAAGCGGATAGAACCTTCTTGCCTATTTTATGGCATGCATGAAACTTACTACAATACGCATGACGTCTGCACTAGAGTGTCTTGCAGTCTAGAGAGGAAGACGGCTTGATTGTGAGGTTGTTTTTAATTTTGTAATTTAATTGGACATTTTATTGGACATGCTTCTTATGTATGTTTTCCAATCAAGGCTAAGTCTAGTCCAATTGGTGTTGTTCTTAACTGACAGAAAGTCTTGGATCCGAGTTCATAAATTTGAGATCTTAGGGGCTGCTGATGTTTTTCGTTACAATCCAATTAATTTTTTCTTTCAAATAAAATCTGTAGTTTTAAGGCGAGGAAAATTTAACACGACATGCAGTTTAAATAAATCCATGAATCAAATGCGATTCAAAAGATAAAACACAGTCAATGTGTTCAGCCGCTACACGCAATCTGGTCATAATATATCAACGTTCAGTTTTACTTCTAGAAACTTAAAACTTCCATGAATCAAATATGATACATAGATCTTGTTTTTATCCCGCTATAACAGATGTTTTTAGACTATTTTCAAATTTTTCTATTTGGTCTAGAAAAATTGAGAACACAAAATGCAGTGTTGAATGCTTTCATATGCCCATGAATCAAATACGATTCAAAAAATGAAACAGAAAATATGTTTAGCCGCCCACGAAAACTGGTCATAATATCGCCATGCTCGGTTTTATTTTGAGAAACTTTGTATTTATTTGAATCAAAAATGATACATGGATTTTGTTTTTGTATCACACTGCAGCGGATATTTGGAGACTACTATCAATAGTTTCTTTTCAGTCAAGAATAATTGAAAAAAAGATGCAAGATGAAACAAAAACGTGTGTTCTGTAGCCTCACTCAAACTAGTCAAAACATCCCTGTGTTCAGTTAAAGCTTCAGAAATTGTCTCGTCTCGTTCCTTGAATCAAATACGCTACTTAGATTTTTTATATGTTCCGAAGTACAGCCGGTATGTTAAGAATCACATCAACATCGTTTTAAGTCCCGAAAAATTGAACACAACATGAACAGTCCAGAATGATTTCCTATGTCCATGGATCAAATGCGAATCATGAGATGAAACAAAAAATGTATTCAGCGGAGATACGCAAACTGGTCGGGGAAAGCATACATTTTAGAATCGTTTCCTAAGTCCATGAATCAAATACGATTCAAAAGATAAAACAAAAGAGAGTTTTCAACCTTCCCACGTGAACTGATCATAAATCCATATTACTCCACGTTTAGTTTGATGCTTAGATACTAAATTTCAGTGAATCAAATATGATACATAGATTATGTTCTTGTATCATACTGCGTCAGATATGTCAAGACTACTTTCAAATGTTTCTCTAAAGTCGAGAAAAATTGAGCAGAACATGCAGAATGTTTTCCTCACTCCATGAATCTAATATGAAACAAAGATGAAACAAAAACATATGTGTGCAACGGCCCCATGCAATCTTTTCAAAACATTCAGTTTTATTTGTTGTGTTATTTGAATCAAATATGATACAAAAAGCATCCATGACTCAAATATGATTCAAAAGCATTCAAATAATGCTGAAGTATGGATATTAAGAAGATCATCCAATATTTGTTGTAAGTCGGGGAAAATTAAATAAAACATGCAGTTTAGAATGGTTTCCTTAGCCCATGAATCAAATACGATTCAAAACGTAAGACAACAAAAATATGATATAAATATTGTATCAAACTTTGTCCATGAATCATATATGACTCAAGAGCATTTATATGTAAAAATGTGTTAAAACCCAATGAGATGTTTTTGCAGGCAATTAAATATTTTCCGACAGCAAAGTTCACAAAAAAGTAGGCAAGTGATTTTCACTTTTGCTGAAAAAAAGTGTAAACCAAAATTTCATTTTCGGACGGAAGTAACATGCGTTATACAAGGACAATTCAATTGAGAAATCAAGTTTGATGACAGAAAATGAAAGTAGAAACCCTGCAAAATGGACACTGGAATTTGAAAATCGGAAATTAGAAACAGGAAACCGGAAATAGGCAACCGAATGCAGATGTAAATGGTCTCGGAATCATTTTTCCCCACAAAAGTCCAAATTTTAAAAAAGAGAAATTTGATTAAATTCTTTACATTTTCAGAAGTTCGATCTCTATCAAAGATTACGTCAGTTTTCAAGGTTCAACGGCTTTTCTGGACAAATCAAAAGCTCGTATGGATAGTAGAGACACTTAGCACTTAAATTTTATCAATGTTATAAAATCTCTAGGATCGAAAAGATGATGGAGCCAAAATGCCATTGGTCATCCGAAAGATCGACTATAAAATAAAAAACGCACGTCCTTGAATTAGCGTCACCTTGTTGCAACTAGAGTTGCAAATGCCAATTAAATTAGTTCACAACAATTTGACCCCACCGACCTGACAATGATACTCTCGCTTCACAAGCGAACTCAACGAATCACGCGAGCTCCATTAATAATAACTCCATCATAAAAGCTCAACAGAATCAGCCATCAACAGCAGCAGCAGCATTAGAAGCATGTTGCTAGCAGTGTGCCTCGCTTGCATGCCCCAAACCAACTCAAAGCTATCAAAAGAACAAAAATCTAATTCTGAGGCCTCGGCACGATACCATGTTGGTGCCTAATTAATCACAAAACAATGATTTTATTCGAGAGAGACATAAAAATAGCCATTCGCAAATCAGGGTCGCGTCGTGGTTGCCGTCATCAGCATCATCAACATCAGAATCGAAACGTTTGCTCTGAGCTGCCATCTGACACTTTAAGATGCCGAAATCGATGGCAATCAAAAACGAATATTCGTAAAACACTGCTGCGACGACGACGACGATTTCGAACCAACGTGCGAACGTTTCACCCACGAATTGTTTTGTTTGTGGCTTGTAACAAATAGTGGCGCTCAACTTAACTGCTGTAAGCATATCTACATACAATTATTGTTTAGATTCAGAGATACTCAATCTATGAAGTTTAAAAGACATGGAATGTTTATTTACGTTATGACAATGACGCTGGAACTTTGTACGGTACTGTGACCACGATATGACGACGCACGACGCGACGGGCGATGAACGACAGCGGCGATGTCTCGATGTTTAATGTGGATTGTGATTGTGATGGCGTGCAACAATTTGCGTCTATTTGAGAGACTAATGGAACTTTGGAAAATTCCCACGGCTGAACACGCGGCGGAATCCGATCTCGAAGTTTGGGGTGACCATTCTGGGATTATTTATTTTACTCAAACTGAACGATTTTTACTGCGAAAAACTTCGAATACATTATTAAAGAAGAGGCAGTCCAATAACTTACAGAAAGAAGAATGGTCACCCCAATCATATATCAAAGAGCCTAATGCATTATGCCCATTTGCTCCATCGTTATCCACCCCTCGAATCAGCAGCATCGATTTATTTATACAAAGAGAGGTGGAAACACTCATTGCAACACCCACATCTCCAAAATGCATTCCACTACCGACCTATGCGACGGCGGCGGCGGCGGCGATTACCAACAACCGCTACAAGAACTTTCTAGAGAA
Source organism: Sphaerophoria taeniata (assembly GCA_943590905.1). Taxonomy (NCBI): domain Eukaryota; kingdom Metazoa; phylum Arthropoda; class Insecta; order Diptera; family Syrphidae; genus Sphaerophoria; species Sphaerophoria taeniata. The sequence continues at coordinate 7,426,496 of OX016540.1, forward strand.
GTATAGTGTTTGACTTTAGCAGAATGAACGGTCCGTCTGTCCGTCCAGACAAAGACCGCACACATCGTGCAATATTTTTATTATGATGGAGGAATGTTATCTCGCTGTATGCAAAGTGAAAAGCGTATAGAAATTCAAATGTCAAACTATCTGATGAGGTTTTTTGTGTGGTTTTGAATTAAGCTTATTGCAAAAGAATAATAAACGATTTGAATGAATGGATGATGGTGAAGGGGGTGTTGCCAATTGGTCTCAGTGAAACTGATGAAACTTTTTGATGATGGCAAAGCCCCCTGAGCGATGAATAACATAAATTCTCAGTTAAGCAAGCAACGACAAGAGATGGGACGTCTTTTACAAAACCTGAAAAATAAGTTAAATTTCTCTTTCTGCTATTGAGGTTTCTTATTCTGATTTAGGAATGCTCATTTTTACTTATTGAGTAAAAATCAGTATTTTCAATGCGATTAAAGTCCAGTTTTCACGCTAGTGATTTTCACTTTTGCTGAAAAAAACAGTGTAAAGCAAAATTTCATTTTCGGACGGAAGTAACATGCGTTATACAAGGACAATTCAATTGAGAAATCAAGTTTGATGAAAGAAAATGAAACTAGAAACCCTGCACATTGGAAACTGGAATTTGGAAACCGGAAATTAGAAACAGGAAACCGGAAATAGGCAACCAAATGCAGGAATATCATAGAATTGAGTAACGTAAAGTGTTTGATAGGTACTTATTCTATTAACAGTAGAAGGGTACTGCAATACAATTGTCAGTACTCAAACTAAATCTCTTACAACTCTGGTTAGTACCTTCCGAAAAAGTAACCTCAAAAACTAAAGGATTATGATGCTATCCGGATGATGGTTATAATTTTTCTTTGTGCAAAATGAGTTCAATCCTTACACTGCAAGGCTTAATGGAACCTTTCATTTCTGACTCCATTAGTCCTATCTTAATCCAAATCCCCAAAAGGCGAAATTTATCCCCCGCCCCCCCCCCCTTTTTCCCTTTCCAAAAGTTAAACCATTTCAATGTGTAAATTTGCAAATTACACGAATCTTACTAGATCCCGGAAATTGCTAAATTAACTCCTTTTTGATGACCAAGAGGATTAAAGAGAAGCGAACCCCGCTGCAAATGTGTGGCATTTATGGCCTAACCATTGAGTCCATTATAGTGAATGTGGCGAAAAGATTGTTATTCTTTATTTTTAATGTTCAATTTCACCTCATAAACTTCGAGGTAGTGGGTTTTGGCGATTGTGTGGCGATGATGACGATGATGGAGCGGGACGACTCAGTCCAAGCCGATGGAGAGTCCGTTGATGATGATGTTAGTTTAAATATAAAATTCATTTTATTGTAATCCCCGCCCCGCCTTGTGTCGGTTCGAAGTGTCTTTGGGGCAAAACCAAAGTGCGTCGTCATTTTCGACAAGACAGTCGTAAAATCTGAAAACCTGCACGTCCGTCGTCGAAGTGCGGCGCAGATATAATATAATAAGTGTCTCGTTGGGGAGATTTATGAATCCTTTCTCAATCATAAGACCATCGCTCGTCTTCAATGTGCGCACAATCACCCATTTTAATGTTGCCAAGAGTCTCGAGTATATATTTTAAACATGATGCCCGCATCTGCGCCTTGAGATTACATCCAAAGTGCATCATTACGTTGCGCATCGCATTTGCGTGGCAATATAACTTTCTAAAAAAAAAAACCAAAATCGCCTTTACGACTATGCCGTTTGTTTTATGGTCGTAATGCTAATCAGGGTTCACGACATATTTACACATGGGAGAGCGGTCAATTTGCCATTGGTATTGGTTGGTCGGTCTGCGGGGGGAGGTGCAGTGTCATCATGTTTGGTTTGGTTGTCGTTGTCAGTTTATGAATGGATTAGGTACATTTTTTTAATTGTTCAACGAGCTTGTTTCGAAGCTTTAAAAAGGAGAATATTGTCGCCTCTCTCCTGTCTTGATCCTCAGACGAGCATTATCGAAGGGATACAATTTTATTTTACAGCGAAGTTATTTCCTTCTGTCTTTTGGTCTCTTGATGTTTTCGTTGAGATAAGATACGGCAGCAGCGTTGGCAAAAACAAACAAAATAAAAGAAACATGATATTCGGGCTTCAGAGAGCTGTTGTCACCAGACTTAACATCAAAACGGAGTAGAGTGCTGCAGTAAAGTGACACCCTACAAGAATGACCGCAATTGCGCTCTTAGTTTTGGAGAAAAGAGTTCAAGACAATCGGAATTATGGAGAGATTGATAAGTGCAGACGACACAGACTCCATCCATCGCTTTGTTAATGGGATTCGCTAGAGTTTGCAATGGCGTTGGGTCCAATATTTCGAAAATTTATCGTCTTAAGGTCACTTTAAGTTGTTTTCATCATAAACCTACTAACTTACTTATGGTGGCGCTACAGTCCAGGTCGGACCAAAGCCTCATCCAACAAGCGTCTCCAGCAAGCTCGGTTCCTAGCAAGCTGTCTCCAGTTTCGCACGCCAAGTTGGTTCAGGTCCTCTACCACCTGTGTTCTCCACCTGAGTCGCTGTCTTCCTCTTCTGCGAAGTCCTTCTGGGTTGGAGTCGCAGATTCGAAGACTCTACGGACCGGAGCAATATTTTCAAGAGATTTTCACTTTTGCTGAAAAAACAGTGTAAAGCAAAATTTCATTTTCGGACGGAAGTAACATGCGTTATACAAGGACAATTCAATTATGAAATCAAGTTTGATGACAGAAAATGAAAGGAGAAACCCTGCGAAATGGAAACTGGAATTTGGAAACCGGAAATTAGAAACAGGAAACCGGAAATGACCTATGTCTCAACTCTCAAGGCTCACTAACGCTCCATTGACGTCACGCTGTGGTCTTCCAATTATGTCAATGTCGTCTGCGTATTCTAGTAGCTGGACGGACTTTTGAAAGATTGTGCCTCTGGTGTTCTTGGACAAACTTTTCAAGACTGATGTTGAAGAAATCGCATAACAGCGCATCCCCTTGTCTAAAACCTTTTTTGACATCAAGTTAGGTTTTTTCCGAATATGATGGAACAGCGTGAGTCATCCATTGCCATCTTACACAAATGGACAAGTTTTTCTGGGATGCTAAAACTAGACATTGCTCTATATAATTGGTCTCTATAGACGCTGTCATACGCGGCCTTGAAATCGATGAAACAGTGGTAGTATCGATTTGAAGTTCCTGGGTCTTCTCCAAGATCTGCCGTAGAGTGAATATTTGATCGATGGTGGACTTTCCAGGTTTGAAGCCACACTGATAAATAGATAGGTATCAGGCTGTTGATGAAAGGCTTCAAACGTTCACAAGATCTTGTAGGTGATTTAAAGGGGTCTTATACCTTTGTAGTTGGTGCTGTTCAGGGGATCCCCTTTCTTGAGAGTCGGGCATACGATGCTGAGATTCCGTTCGTCGGGCATGCTTTCGTCCGACTTAAGCTTACAGATGAGCTGGTGCATGCTCCTAACCAAATCACCTCCAGCTGCTTTGTACAGTTCGGCGGCTAGGCCGTCTGCTCCAGCGGCTTTGTTTGACTTAAGCTAAGATATCGCTATCTTCATTTCATCAATGTCGGGTGGGGGAATTGGTGGTCTGCTCCACCCAAATTGAATGGTTCTGTATAGCTGGGGGAATTTTGCTCGTCATCGCCATTATACAGATTGGAAAAGTGGTCTTTCCGTATCCCTAGCACTGACTGTGGATCCACTACGATGATCCCATGATGGTCTCTTCAGGCTTCGGTTCGGGGTGTAAAGTCCCTGATGGTTTGTTTTTCGAACCTCATTCCTGTTGTGACTTCGCTCTTTCTCCTCGATCGCGCGCTTCTAACGGTCCCTTTTTTTTCCTTCTGAGCTGTCTGTGCTCCTCTCTCCTCTTCTAATCGTAGAGCTTGCAAAACTGCTCGAGTCCTTCTTTGCAGCGCCGTATGCCTCTTGTTTAGCTATGTGTGCTCGCCAGCAGTCATCGTCAAACCAGGGGTTTCGTTGTGGTGGCCGGTGTAAACCCCAGCACTTCAGAGGCGGCATCTCTGATGGCTGCTTGGCAGTGTTGCCACTTGTACTCTTCATTATAAGCTTGCAGCAAACGACTTCTGAGGAGATTTTCATTACAAACACACTGGTGAAAAAAATTGAAATATTTTAATGAACAAAAAAGTTATAGGGCTTTAAATAAAATGACACAGTGGCGTCACAAAGTGGTTCTCCTTAAAATTTCTTTTCATGAAAATCAAAAATTTCTCACCAGGTTATATTAACGGCAGACATCTTTTGTATGCTTTTAAAGGTCGAAGAGGATGAATAGCTAAAAAAAAACCTGTTTTACATTGCCAAGAAATTTGACAATTACATTTTTGTGACGTCATATCCATGTTTGAAGGCCTATAACATCGTTATTAATTGGAATATTTCAAAATGAATTTCACGGCTAGTTTTGTGAGCCGCAGGACTTTAATTTTGCATAAAGTCAATTTTCTCGGAAACGACTTGATAGTTTTCGATCGGATTTTGCAATATTTTGGAGTGTTTTTTGGGGTGCCTCTGGCAAGTACTTTCGACACTGTTTGTATCTTCTTGCTGATGAATATAAGGAACAAAATTATGGTCAGTAAAAAATGTATTGAGGTCACAATTTCACCTTCCAGGACTTTCCAACCAAAATAATTCCACCACCAGGAGCCAAAGCGTAAATTACGATTTTTGTTTCAAGAAAAAAAATTCACTGTCCATTATTACACTTGATGATCAGTTTCGAAAGCGCAAACGTACCTTATCTGCTTACATCGAGTTCTAGAAAATTGAAATACCACAGCAAACTCCCACAGCCTTCGGATCTTCCAAAAAAGAGGCAAGAAAACAATTGAAGCCTAATTTACCCTCGCTATCGCATAAATCACTCGAATCGACATTTTTCGCTGAATTTTGACCTCGATTTCGAAGTGAATTCGCTTCTGAAGCCCAAAAATGCAACAAAAAAGCTCAACGCTTTTAACAATGTTAACCGACGTCAAAGAAGGAGAAAGAACGAAAATTACAAAAAATTATTGTAATTTCTTCACCCATTGGTGTGTTCACTGCCAGTCCGCCTGAGCCTGATGGCAGCTCAGCGAGATAAGAATCTTTAACAATGCACGCCGCCGTCGAAGCTCCCTTGGGTAACCAAAAAGCCATCCAACCCTTTTCTTGTGCTCCTTTGCAGAGGCGACGATGAGGATGGAGACACAAAACCAAAAAAAAAAAAAACAATTTTGGTCACGAATTCTGTTGATGGGGGTTCCAGGGACTTCGGAGGCTGCACTTGGTGCCCGAAAGACGCGGCGGCGGCCTCTGCACTTACACAAAATCTGAACAATAACTGAACAATAAATCAATACACTCTCCATCGTCGATGGTCGTCCGGGATGAGGCCATGATCTTCTTTTCTCAGCCTCCCCCCTCCCTCCTCCCGACAACGCTGATTGTAAGGTGCGGATTATTGCATCGCGTCAGCAGAAAAAGGAAGTGATTGTGCTCCCATTGTATATAAAGTGAGGTCCGTCACACAATTCGCCAGCGTCCATTGTCAACTGAGTGAAAACGCTTGCGATGTCAAGTACCGACCGTCGCGCGTCGTCGTTGGTCGTGCTGCTAAAGAGGGCTGTGCGTAAGGAGACATCTCTATCGGGGACCACGCAGATCAATGACACTCGGCGCTTTTTTTGCCAGACACAAGAGACACACAGGTTCCGCATCAAGCGGATAACCATTCATCACTTTGCGAAGAGCTTTTTCTAGCTTCGCATTGTTCCTCGAGTCTAGTCGCGTCGTCGCTGTGCTGTCAACACCGCACACAGGCAACTGGCCGCATGGAATAAATCAGTGTCACCTTTTCATTCGGAAATCTCTCGAGAGAGCGGTGTTATAGTTCATTTTATGTGCGGGACATTGCGACTCAGACCGATGATGGCCAGGTGTTCGCACTAACATCCTCTTTGATGCGCAAAATCAAACGAGAAATTCATTAGTGACGACTCGGACTCGCCGGATATATTCGCACAACATTGATGAGCCAAAGACATCACAAGCAAAAGGTCAAGTGCCTATAGAGTCCATAGCTCTTGACCGTGGGCTAATAATTGAATGATTGATTGATCGGCGTTAGTGAGTCATCGCACATTGTTATCTTCGCATTTTGCTATGTGAATTGGCAAACCCATTATCTGCGCCGACTCGAGCGCACAAACTCTTTTGTCCATTTATATGATGTTATGACAATGATGACTCGAATATTGCCATCCATTTTGCAATTTGACCCCCGGGACCACGTGTGTCTTGGGGCGATTTCCATTTGGTTGCGTCGCATCGCTCGAAACATTTGTGTGCAGATTTGTGCGAGACGCAGCAGGATGCTTTGCAATTTCTTGATTAATTGGTCGGGAACCAAGTATGGTCCTCGCCAGAGAGTTGCCCATCATAAGTGTTTTTGTTTGTTGTTGTTGGATTGCTGGGTCGAAGTCGAAGTGCGATAAGCTCTTGAATCCCGATGATGAGGTGAGATTTTCAAGACCAGATAACAAATGCGGAAGATTATGAATTGACTTTGTCTGGAAATGATGTTGTTGTCAGGGGGTTAAGTCTTTTGGTGATTGGGTCGTGACCAGCTCATGTGTGTGCGTGTGCGAAGTGTGTGAAATCAATTTGGTGTTTTTCTCTGTGAGAAGGAAGTTGAACCTTTAATTTTTGGAAGATTGTTTTTTGCGTTGTGATTGATTTGGTTGGAAAGCGATTCGCAATGTTTGCGAAATTAAGGTGCGCTTTGTAAATTGAATGTTTTCCCATGAGACTTGCAGCTAAAAACTGGCAAAAACACAAACGAGTGGGTTGGAAACGCAAATTGAGTAAATTTAGTATTTTTACAAATTTTGCAAAATTCTGCAAATTAACTAGTTTAACTTCGCAACCCTTGCAAAACAAGGGAAAAGATGATTTACAGTTTATAAGTTGAGCAGAATTTATAGCCAGCATGTTGAAATTTGAAAATATCAGATTTCGAGTTTCGCAAGTGTTATGTTTCCCAACTTTTTTTATCGAACAAAGTATCAAACTTACCAAATAATTTGATTTTGCAGTTTTGCTGTTTTTTTGTGTTTTTAAAGGTTAAAGAAAACTTTTCGGTCTAAGCAACTTTCGCAGAATTTTCAAATAGACACTTCGCAACCTTTGCAAAATGGTTAACAACATACATTTTAGTTCATCACCTTAACGGAACTTATCGTGGACATCTTGGAATTGAAAAATGTCTTGTTGCGAGTTTCGCAAATATTACCGTTTAGCGGAGATTAACGCTGATTCTGATAAAGTCATTGCATGATCAAGAACAAAATCCAAAACAAGTTCAATTTTCGCAAAAACTAATTAATATTCATGTTTCCAATAATTCTAACCAGCCAACTCTGCGCGCAACATGCATTGCGAACATGCGAAAACTGTAACATTGTATGCGCAATCATAATCTTGAACACAGTCTATTTTAAAACTTATGATGTTTTCTGTCAGTGAAACTGATAAATGCGTATCTCAAAGCGACTTGGCGATATCCCGCCAACGAAATCCTGTATCCATCCTGCGATACCACAAGAAATTCTATTCCCACTTGGCAGGGCGCAACTTTTGCACCTTGGCTTATAAGTTGTTTTTCTCACGAATTGCAAATATTTTTAGTAAAATTAATCCCCGAGACACGTTTTTATTGAAACAATGTCCTTATACATCTCATAGCTGTCAACATCTTTAAGCCTCTTGACTTACACTCTCAACACTGGAACAACTGCAACGAACGATTGCAAACTATTTATTTTTGTTTTAATCACAAAAGCATGTCCCGCTCAACGCACTTAACGTCAATTCAGAATGATGTATGTTTCACACTATCTCTACACCTGGCGTTGTCGGTTTTGTCGGTCGGTCGTGCGGTTCGCTGGTCAGTTTCTGTCGTCTTTGCTGAAATATTCACTTGTTGACACATGTAACCGATTCTTTGAAAATTCAAATCAATATCTTTAAGCCTTTTCCACCAAACAGCGCCGCCTTTCGGTACCTCCCCTTCGATTCTGACGGATTATTTCTTATACAAATTACTTAATAGTCCAGGAAGTAAAGTTGCTTTTTTTGAAATTTATAAAAGTCATGACAAAAATTTCAGCTAAATCTTTTTTCAGGATATCCTCCCTTTAGAATGCTGAAAGAAATTCCTTATGCTACTCGATTTCCTTATAAAAAAGCAACTTGACCGGCCGGACTGTAACCATTTTTTTTTGCTTCAACTGAAATCATATGAAACATTGCAGATGTTTATTTCTTTGAACGAAAAAAAATATCATCAGTGAAGTTCGAGGGAGAGGGGAAGGTGGTTTGAAGGGGAAACTTTGTTTTTGTAAAAATTGCGACATCTTATACAGATTTATCATTTACATGATTAATGAAGCAATGTTGCAAAATAATTGGAAAAACACAAAAAATGTGTGCGCACCGCTCCATGACATCGACACCAGTCGCACACAAATCCAACTAGATACAGATAGATAGGCGTGTATACGTCTTGCTGTCTGAATTGCATGCCATTTGGAATTACCCCCCAAAGGATCCTGCGCAATCATAATCAAGATTTTAAGATTTTCGATGAGTATTTTACTGCCTCCAGGAAAAAGATGCATTTGCAAAATATCGTTAATGAGAGAAATTTGAAAAATAATTTAGTGGGCGTGGTTGAAGGCGTTTGGTTTCGCAGATTTCTCTTTTCTAAATGAATGTGATTTTAGAATAAAGCAGGAATTGAACTCAAAGCTTGTGGTTGAACCATTTGTCAAAAGATTACGTTCCACATTTACTTCATTTGTGGAACGTATGTGGAACGTAATCTTTTGAGCAGAGGTTTGTCTGTGCTGTCCGCCCCTAGAGCTATTATACCTGGTGATGTACCAGAGTTTTGTGTGAAATTCCTGATTTCCACATTATTTTAAAACAAATACGTTCCACACTCTTTCATAAGCATCATTTTGAAGCGAAAAACTCCACAAAACCCAAGTTCGATTGAAAAACATATAGGGGCCCTTCTCACCGAACCGCCATCCTCTTAAATAACCAAATTAACGGCCGGATGATTCCAAATCGCCTCAAGTCCACAAACAGTATGCAAATACCTTCCACAGGCCTTCAAAGAATCACTGATCTTCCTGGAATTTCTGTATTTACCATGACGCTTAATCGCCTCATGATCGCTACAACGCCAGAGAGAAAAAAACCTTAAACCAGGCCAAGATGGACAAAAAGATACTCCGAATTCCAATTCACAAAACAAAAAAACCGAACAACCTCCACGGCAATGCGGAAAGAGAGCAGACCGCAAAAATTACCTAACAAGGCTCATTAGTAAACACCTCATCCCAATGGGGCTAAACCAAAGCAATATATACTATGCATGCTGCCTGATGCCACCAACATGGTTTTTTCTCATTTTCGAAGGCGGTGCTAGTGCGGACGCTCTATTACACTCTGAGCACATTTTGTAAGCAACTTCCGTGGACGCAGCTAGGAAGATAAATCAGACTCATTCCATGCAGTAGAGTGGAAGCAAACTGTGTTTCATTTTTTCGGGGGCTATTTTTTGTGTTGCGCCTGCAGCTTTGTTTGGCCAGGAACCAGCCAGCGCATGCATCAGCTTCAGCAGTAGCCGTTTGCATACACATGAAACCAGCTCTATCTAGTGCAACATTTTAATTTATAATATCCGTAGCCGAACGTCAGTTGAGAACAAGGAGAGGAACACTTTTTGCCGAATGGAATGATAAAGAGCCTTTACCCACAATAGAAGCAGGTCGCTCATAGTTGGTGGTGTTGTCGTCCTTCGGTCAGTCGTCGTTGTCTTCGTCGTCGCATAGTTAACATGGTCGAGTTCTGGAGAGAGAGACTGTTAGAAGGACGGAGACAGAGACTTCCTACATAGATTCAATAAACCCTGAGACACACCTGCATCCCATGTACCGAGAATAGATATGAGCCGCAGCGCGTCATCATCTGCATCATAATCTCCATCTTCACACACACCGAATCCGAATCTCTCACTCGCTGTGAAATTGGTTATTGGCCAACGGCCCGAACAAACGATCATCATCAATGGACGAACCAACTTTTGTATCCATCCATACGCAATGCCATTGATCCATGATGCTGATTGGCGCTGTGGTGGAGGAGGCAGAGGGGGCGACGAAGCGATCTCTTGGCAAACGGTACAAAAATTGCTTAACGGATGGATAAATCGTCTTTCGGTCGTTTTCCATTTTTATGCGCAGTTATAATGGATGATGGCGCTGGCATGCATATGTTGTGTGTGTGCCTGGAGGCGGCGAAGCGGTGTATGCATACGACGGATACAGCAGCGGGAGCAGAGATTCATCGTTGAATATATCTTCCTTCGAGAGGGAGATGGACATCAGAAGACTTCTTTGTTGGTTGATCCAAAGCAGAAGGCAGGAAAATGTCCAAGACAAGGAGGACACAAATTTTTAGAATAAATTTTAGTCAAAGAGATCCAGAGACACCAAACTTTCATTATTTGCTAAGAGGAAGAAAAGTTCTGCGAAAGTAAACGGATGGGCGCTGCTTAGCGAGAGCTGACGTGGGTTTTTGTTTCTTCACAGAAGCTTAAGCTGTTGGTTAGAGTGTAAACCTCGAAATGGCGCCCGGGTGTGAACATTTTCTTTCAATTCAAAGTTACCAACAATATTTCCCCTAAATAACACCATCCACTCGACAGAGTCGCCCACAATAACCATCTTAATGCTCCCGCCCTCTTCTTTTCCCTTTAAAAAAACCAGCCAATACCTCGAGAATAATGTTCATCTTTTGTTCTATTGTCTTGCTTGAAAAGTGTTGTGCATCTTCTTCATTGTAAAAAATCGTATCCCATTCTTAGCTCCAGTCCCATTGTTCCACAGCCACTTAGCGGAGTTAGGGCGTACGCCAATTGACTTCATTTTACACTGATCATTATGCATAGATGCGCGCAAATAAGTGTGAGAACTCCACTGCAGTGCCAATGCTCATCTGCATGCGCTCACGCGTGCACTCACTGGAACTGTTTTTTTTTTTCATTGTTGTGGGGTGACCGCGTGGAGATGTTAATCTGAGCGTATAGTTGCTGATGAGCTTGAGCGTGCGCATTGTAAATGTGTAAGCAAGTCTAGAATACAAGTAGGTACTCCTCCTCCCCAATTTCTGAGTCAAAATTGCCCTTTTTGCATCGGAAACAATGAAATCATGATTGAGATCTATTTTTCTACTGAAAAGCAGCTAAATGAACAGGGATGTTATACTAACAATATTTGGTGAAAAAAGAAAAATCAAAAACTCTCAAAAATTAAAAAAAGCCAAGTTGGACTCATGTCTCTTGAAATCATTCAAGGGAGAAATTTTTTGTTTTTTATTTTTACAGAAAAAAAATAACAACCCTGTGCTAATAATCAAACCTCGTTTAAACCTTCAATGAATTCGCCCCATACATCCGCTGCTCTCTCATACCGTGCCTCACAACGTCATCATCACCACCGACGTCATTCTTCGACGTCGCACATTCACGCGCTAACAGGAAAGCATTTAAATATCTGCTATGGGTTTGGCAGCTGGTGTGCAGTTTGGCATGCGGCAACGGGCGTGAATTCCATTGAAAGCTGTTGCAGCCCCACAGTTCGACCAACCGACGTACGACAACGACGACGTTGAACGTTTGAAAGCCCGTAAGTGGGAATAAAAGGGTGATTAGGCATCACAAAATGGGTAATTGGTCAGTGAGTGCGTTTCCCTCTGACAGCAAAACTGTGCATGCGTTGAATTTGACATGTTCGATGCATTAGAGAGACCAATCGATGGTGTGTCGATATACAAAACATGGTAATCGCAAGCTCTTGTTGTTTCTTCTCCCGCACTTCACCACACAGCACCCACATCACTGCCGGAATTGTGTGACGAGTGTGTGTTAAACCAAAACACAACAAAAAATTTGAATGGCATTTTGGGATTTGTGTCGAGTCATTTGTGCCATTAGCGTCGAAGTTGGTGCATTTGGAGCTCTCCAACTTGGCAGTTGGTGGAGTTGTGGGTGCATTAAGTGATGCAGAACTATTTTTATTTTCTTCTCAATCGCTTATTTTTGGTGTGGAGTGTGCGAGCGAACGTCTTTGGTATTTTAACAATGTTACCCAGAAGGCGTAAAGAGGTTTGGATTTTATTTTGGAATTTATGAGTTGGGTTTGATGTGAAGCGTGGGAGCGACCCTGTGATATGCCATTTTTGATTGATTTGAGGTTTTTGACGAAAAAGGGAGACGTTTCCTTCATTGATTTGACTGAAACAAAAGAGTTGAGCTTCGAGCTTTGTTTGACTTAAATGAAACGAAAGAGTTGTGGTTCGAACTTTTTTTCTTCTTACCTACTTATGGTGGTGCTATAGTTCAGGTCGGACCAGGGCTTCATCCAACAAGGGTCTCCAGCCAGCTCCTAGAGAAAAAGAAAAAAACAAAAGAGTTGACGTGAAAACTTTTTTTTTACATTTTGGTACCAAATTGTTGCTAAAGAATTTTTTTTATTTTTTTTACAGGTAAGTGATTACAAACACAAACAATGTCATTACTTGGTAAGTTCCTCCATCATCAAAAATTATGATTTTTCTCCAAACAAACAAAAATTATCCGAAATGATGCCCTCGTCTTCGAAATTACACATTTTCATTTACATACGAATTTTTGTTGTTGTTGTTGTTTCCCCAAATCATACCATAGCCAGTCATTCAATTACAGTCACATTTCTACCCTCAGGTCGAGAGCAAAATATTTTTATGGTCACTGATTGGTATGGTAAGCATGCACTAAAGCTGCTGCGTCGTCGTTCGGTCCTCGATGAACACTCGTTCATGTGAGAGTTTACATGATTGCGCGTCATAATTGTCCAATTTAAAATTTGAAGAGAAGAGCAAAAAGTTTCGAAAAAATCATGAGCGTAAGAAGATTTCTTATTTCCTAATGTTTACATTGGCACTTTGGCGATTGGCGGCGCTAATGGTATGTTGTTTCTCCAACGTAATGGCTTTGCATTTTTGGACTTTCCATCAAGCCACAACCATCAATTTTTATTGAGGAAACAAACACGACAATTAGAAAAAATTAAATTCCTCAGAATCTCTAGAGTTTGCGACAAAATTCCCGGAATATGAGAATCTCAACAATTAAATCGATACATTCCGAAAGCAACTGCGAATTCCTTTGGGATGATAACATCAAGTCGACTCCAAAAATGGAAAGTTTTAATTATTATTAACATCAGCTGTAAACAGTAGTTAGCAATTTTTCACATGATGCGCTCAAGCACGACACCACAGCAGAACCGCTACAGTTGTTATTGCTGCCGACTTAACCTATTACACTTAATCGTTGTTAGATTCATTATACACGGAATGATTCTTTATTATGCGTGCCGGCTCTGGGGGATATAAAGAAAGAAGAAAGAGCCGCCGCCGCAAACTCGCGAAATCACAACATCACAAAACCGCAGCAACTCGCAAAGGAAGTCGTTTTGTAATATTGCATGGAACATGTGGTTCTTAAAGAGCCTTGAGCTTCAAGGAGGATTCAAACCAACATCGACCCATCTCGACTCAAGACAACGAAGCACATGAGAGCAATAAAGGGGCAACATTAGTCATTTATTGGTGCTTATCACGGTAATTGCATTTATACAGCCAAAGTACTGCTACATCGGAACGAAACGGAACCAATGCGCACAATAATGTGTGTGCGCGCCTCCGATCGATCCTCATCCTCCGCCACGAGAGATCGAGGGGCCATTAACTCAGGCGCAGAGATTGATTTTGAATTGGAGATTTCCCATTGTATAAAAATATTCGAAGGGGGGCTACGCAGCACGCATTGCGGGAACCTCTGGGGCGCTTTCAATGGTGTGTGCTTTTAAGTGGAAAACGCACTTTAAATGCTCCTGCCAAAGCATCAGGCCATATTTTTATGCAAATGTTGAGCAACGTTTGTGTTCTGTGCCATTTCGGAACGGGAACGCAACGGTCCGGCCCATTTGGGGAGCAACAAGTGAGTGGTATGCATGGTTAGTTAGTTTTGGGGGCTTGAATGCTTATATCGCTGGCGATCAGATGCTTTGGGCTTTTGGGGGCAGGTTCTTGTGATGGCCCCTTTTCTCATAACAGACATTAGGGAAGAACAAATCAAAATGGATGCAATTTTTTGAGTGGCATTAGTGAAGGAATTCCTATGGCAGGAATGGGGATGGGCTATTTTTCTAACAGGTGACATGGACACCCTAATTTTTGCCCTCGAGAGTTCATGGCAGTTGCATGTAATTTGAGTGTTTTGATATGCAGCCAGTAGGATGCAGCACTAATATGTATACAGGAGATGGACGCATTAAGTGAAGAAAGAAGACTTCCTGTGTTTTGTGTTTGTAGCTTGAAGCTTCGTAAGTGAGGGCAAACATTCATATTAATTATGAAAAGTAACGTCGTTCAAGTGTCTATTCCGGCTGGCTTCGCAGTTGCGCATTCTTTTACTCTTAAATAAAAAGTTTCCCTTTCCTCAAATTCGAACTTCAGAGTGAGCGGTTGACGTTTGCAACGAAATATTAAGCTCCCGACCTAGTTTGGGTTGACATCTACCCATAAAGACCCCAACGGTCAATTTCTATCAAAGGATGGCATCGATGTTGACGGATTTAAAAACACTCAAAAAAATTACCTTTTCGATTATCGATTATTTGATCACTTAAATTTTGTTCACCTTCTTCAAAAAGTAACTTCCTCGACCCTTACCCTTCACGCAAAAACAATAAAATCATTATTCTTGCCCTGAATTAAAATTTTCATCCATTTTCAAACCCCGGAAAGTGTTTTCACAATTCAACCCAACACCACCAAATCTTCATCTAATCTCAACCTGTCCCAGTCGCTCATAAAACACTCAATTCAATTCCCCCCTATCAACCGTCCCTGGTTCGTTACAGAAAACAAAAAATAATAACTTAAACCTCTCTTAACTAATCTCGCCATTCATTCGCTCTTCGCAAAAGGTGTTAAACCTCTATTTTAGCTAACTAAAGTGGCCACACCTAAAGCGCAACAAATCGCGTACACAGTGCATGCAATTAGCCTGCCATATCGGAGCCCAAGAAGTAGCTAGCGCGATACGTAGCGTTCAAATTAATTATAATTAAAACCTTAAGGCCCCACCACACACTCCTGTGGCACACCACAATCCACATGCTCTAAATCGAACGTTTTATGGGGTTTTATAGAAAAATGGGTTCACTGCTTTGTTTCTCCCATGTGTGCATAAACTGCACTGATCTTGATTGCGATAAAAAAAATTGCGAGAACCAACGGCCGGCTCTTGAAATCCTTCTCAAGTGAAAATCTGTGCGACGGACGGATGGAGCGCAATTGTATATTTCGACCTTAATAAATCAATTTTTTGGGCTTAAAAAAATTATATTCTCTTCAGGTGCGCGCTTGCGCTTTAACTCACATCAGGTGTCGCGCAACATTCCTCCCCAGCACCCAGCGCCATTTGCGCTCTAGAACCGAACCGAACCGAACCCAATGCACATGTTTATTGTTAATCGATTTCGCGGCCATATTATTATGCGAGAAAAATTGGTCGCGGACAATTGAACGGACTTAGATAAAGATATAAGGTTCCGTTGGCGGCTGCGAGATAGCACGGTTGCAATAAATAATAATTAGGAGACCATTATGCGGTTCTGGAGTGCGCAATTCGGTCCAACACCTACAGACATAAGACAACGGTTAACGGACAATAGACAAACGGGACACAATTGTCGGTGAATTATTTTAATCTTAACAAATGTGGCATTTCGGAATTTTACTGTTTATTGGGCCCTCCAGGTCAGCCGCGTTACCAATATCGACCACAGCTGATTTAAGTGCGGTCACATTGTTTGATTTTTGTTTTGACCTCTTCAAAACTGACGACCGCCGACGGGTTAATGGAGGTCTTGCCAAATCAAATAATTACAAAACCTTGTAACATGTGTTCCGTGTGCCGTGCGCAGCTTTCCAAAAGTGACCAAATGGGGCGTGGCGATGGTAAAATTCATTATCAAACCCGACTAGGGTCGGAATTTAATTAAAAAGATTTTGAAGGAAAAATGTTTAAAACGGTTTCCTCATCGTTTCGCAAAGATCTTCGCAAAAAAAGGTTAAAGGATGCATGAGGAGCTTCTTCGCACTGCGTTGCGATGCACTGCGTCGATCTTTTCGAAGGCGTGATTACAATACTAATTGAAAATACAAAACAAAAGACCTCTTTGCGAAGCCCGCACGTTTGCGCATTTTCATTTTGCAAAGTCTGCGAAGTCAAGCGCTCTCGAGTGTGCAGGTTAATTATATATGAATTTTTTGTTGGTCGCAGTTAGGAATTATTATTATTTATTAATCGGCACGGAAATAGTTGGCAAAGTTATAATCAACATAACTTTGCTGCTTCACACCTGAGACTTATGAAACGATCAGCGGCCGGTGTGGTGCGATGCGGTTCGAAGTTGTTGAATCACTCTGCGAGATGATGTTTCTGTTTTCGATGCGGGATTGCGACTTGGCAGCCACAGAAGCACATATTGTGGAGAAAGTTGAGAACCTCTGACGGCGTATTAAACAATTTTGATATGTGTGGCAAGATGTTTGTGTTTCGGTGACCTCTGAGGTGAAGTTAAATAGCCCCTGGGGGTCGCATAGATTTTGGTTTGTTTGTACGAGCATATTTACAACACTGACATCACCTACGACGACCGACGTGATGTGGAAAATTGTTTTGCAAGCCTTCGCAGGGGTGTGATGGAATTTCGCAAGGAAAAGAACAACAATGCCAAAGAGTTCACTTGTGTTGCACAGAATTATATTTAGCCAATTTTTCGAAAGTCAAAAGCCTGATGACTTCTGTCGACTTTAAAATCGCAAGAAAATCAGTTTGAAATCTGTCATAATCCGAGTCACTTTACACTTTCCAATTTATAATCAAATTTTATAATGGATTCTCCTCCTTAGCCCCAGGCACCATAATTTTCCCATCGAGCCTGGATGTTGTGTTGTTTGGTGCCATATCAAAATCAAATTAGTCGCCATCACATTCCGCATCCGTTTCGCCTGACAATCTCCTTCACACCATAACCGAGAAGGCCCATTCAAAATAAAATCCAGAAGCATGACAGGATTGCACTCTGCATGGCATGGCTAACCGTAAGCTACCATCTCTCGCAAATCTGACATGCAACATGTGTCTTGATGCAAATTCTCTCTCTCTGTCTCTGTTTGAATTTATAATCTCAATTTTTCACAGACATTATGCGAGAGTACCGCACCGAACTGAAATTGACGTTGTGCGAAACATAATGAATATCACTGAACTGAAAATCGCTCCATAGGTGTCCCCGCACGTCTATCTGTTTGTCATTCGTCGTTCGCTGGCTTTATGCGATCGTCTCGTCTGATGTCAGACCATCCATTGAGTTGAGAAAAACCCATTAAAGTTATTTGGCAATTAATTGGACTAAAAATATGGTAAAAGCAGCAAAAGAAGAAAAAAAAATTAGGTTGTCGGACAGGTACCGCTGTGCTGCGCTGTTTCGCAACAGAAGACTGCCCGGATCTTCTCTCCAGCTTCAATACCTGGAACAAAAATGCGGAAAAAAAAGAAGAAGTAGAAGTCAGATAAATGAATGGAAACTGATTTGAAACTTAATTTAAATTTTCACCCTTCTTTTGGTGGGTTGGGATGAAATACATCACATAAGCGATTTTTGACAGTTTGCGCAAAAAGCGATCTCATAAAATATGATCGCAAAATTCTTCCAAAAATGGAACAACTGTCTGAAAGCAGAAGTTTCACTGATTTC
This sequence comes from Sphaerophoria taeniata, assembly GCA_943590905.1. NCBI lineage: Eukaryota > Metazoa > Arthropoda > Insecta > Diptera > Syrphidae > Sphaerophoria > Sphaerophoria taeniata. The sequence continues at coordinate 7,444,483 of OX016540.1, forward strand.
CTGATGGAGGGCCAGCAGACAATGTTGTGCTACGCAGCTCTGCAACTATGCCTTTCGTAAATGGCTTTAAATTTGCGTTTCTCCAGCCCACTACCACGCCCACACTCTTTCATTTCGTCTTATAGTTAAAAACTATAAGCACCATGTTCTTTCTTGTCAAATTTTAACCACATTTGCTCCAACAAATTTTTGCCACGCCCACTTTTAAGGGTTTTATTTTAGAAAAACAAAAATTTATCACAAAACAAATATTTGTCGAAACTAGAGTCCTTTTAATATTCAACATAGAAAATACAGTTTAAAATGTGTACCACGCTCATTTTTCGGGGCGTTTTTGGCTTAAATTTAAGATTTGAAGAACAATTTCTTTCTGATAAATGTTAAATTGGAAAAAAAGCATTTTTTAAGGTTTTATCGAACTGCTCGTCCACGAAAGACAATGTGACCCTAAAACATCGATTGTAATATATCTTCCTCAAACGAACTCGAATTTTTGATGTTAAGTTGTCAAGTTTTCTCTTCTGTCTTGTTCCCTTTGGACTGTGTTTTCCTGGCTACCGTTACAAAACATGCCTTGAGGACACAAATTTTTTTCTTCGTCATTGTCTTCAATATTGTCAAAGTGCCCCAAAAGCTCAGCCAGCACCCGCCAGGGGGTACATAAATACCAAAATGTCGCGAAAGTAAATAAATACACATTCATGCTCGCTGTTTGTTGTGTCGCTGCGGTGCGTGCGTATGTCGTCTTTATTTCGCTTACAATGCAGGAATGTATTGTAAAATTTAATGACTGGCGCAAGTTGACAGTTTTTAGTTGTATTTTCTCAATTTTTGGTGCGCCGTCATCGCCATTGTCATCCGTTGGTTTTCTTTGCGAGTCTCTAGACACTGTGAGAGTGCGTCTGATGGCCGATGTCCATTTTGGGTGAAATAATTAATTGACATTTTTGGTTTTGATTTCTTTTCTTTTTTGGTATTCATGTTGCTGAAGATAATGGTACATGGAGTTGATGTTGCAAGTTCTTCTCTTTGTTGTGAATTGAGGTCAATTGTTGGTTTTTTTCGGAGAGAGATGACATGGCAGGACTTTCTTAGCAGCCTAAGCAAAAAATAAAAAAAATTAATGCAAAGTGTGCCTGAAGGGAAAGTTGGTGCTGGCATGTCTATCACTCTAGAAGCAACAGCTTCAAGACAGCATCTAAGTGCATTTTGTAGTTCATCGTCGTTTTCGTCGTCATCTGCTGCCTGGACAAAAAATGCAAAAGAGTTGCATCCACTTTGGATCAGATTGTGCACACAATCTCTTGTGCTCCAAGGATGTGTTACAACACACTCCAACTCCACACACTCATGACACGAAATTGAGATTACGAAATGCACTATGCTGGACGACTGCACTTCGAAACATGCAAATTGACCGAAAGCAAGTAGTCCTGGCCTGCAGAAGAGTCAAAGAGACTTCAATTTATTCATAATTTGCATCCCGTGATAAATTTATCGTTGCTACATATCTGACAGGAATTAATTAAACCGATATTGTTGGGCGACACATTTCACGAATCGGTGCCGATGTCTTTGGCCATTTGCTGCAGCACCACCACCCTATGGCTGTCAATGGTCGGTCCAAGCCACGCGATATGCATGCAAACGAGTAGGAAATTTTAAAATCTCTCAACTCCAAACAAAAAACGATCAACAGCATATGTAAGATCACTAAACAGCTACAACAACAGCAAAAAGAAGAAAAACAAAATAAAATGCCTCTTGAGATACATTTCCATAAAATTAACATTTTCATTGGAAAATGTATCTTCGAACGATTGAAAAAAGAGAAGAAGAAGAAAATTCATGTTATTGAGTTCAAAGCAAAACTAGAAGATTTAAGGAGAGCGAGAGAGAAAAAAAGAACGATGGAATGAAAATTATGTTATTTAGAGTAATTGATCGATTTGGTTGCTAATTTTATGACACCAGTGGACTGTTGCGATTGGTGGAATGCATTTTAAAAAGTCGATCAATCTAGCAATTTAGTTGGGAGGAGCAAAGAGCGCGGAATGAATCAAGCAAATGAGTTTGATGAAGAAAAAAGTTCGATGGTCAACTCTTTTGTTTTAATGAGGAATGTTGTTTTTTTTTTCTTTTTTATTGATTGGATTAGTTAATTTTAACTTTAAAAACTCATAAAATTCCATAAATTTCCATTGGAGACAGCTAATTAGTGACAGAGCTGTCTGGTGACGCTTGTTGGTAGGGCCCTGGCGCAACTAAGACTCTTGGGCATCAAAAACTGCACGGAGAAACCAAAAACAAAAAGAATTCCGCATAGAAAACTCCTTTCAGCTTACTTTCTTACTTATGGTGGTGCTACAGTCCAGGTCGGAACAGGGCCTCATCCAACAAGGGTCTACAGCCAGCTCGGTCCCTAACTAGCTGTCTCCAGTTTCGCACGTCAAGTTGGTTCAAATCCTCTACCACCTGAGTGCTCCACCTGAGTCGCGGTCTTCCTCTTCTGCGATGTCCATCCGGAGCATTATTTTCCATTCACTTTACGTGACCCAGCCATCGTAGTAGTTAGACCTTATCTTTTCTGGCAAGGTCAGTGTCGCTACGTAGTCGGGAAGTCACCCCGACATACAACATTCAACCTGGAGTACCAGGCACTTAGAGTAGTTCAGCCTAACTGGAACTGAAGACGTCACCGTTGATTCCAAATAATTAGTAGCAACAGCCTACTCCGCTTCGACCTCTCGACCATGGAAGGCCCTTCTGCAAAAACAAGTTTCGCTCTAAGCTTCATAGTAGTAGTCACCGTAAGCCCATCCACCACGTCAAGGCGAACTGCAAGGAGGGTATTGGTGAAATACATTTTAAAAAGCCGCTCAATCAAGGAATTCAGAGCAATTAAGTTTGACGAAACAAAAAGTTCGATGCTCAGCTCTTTTGTTTTAATGATTTTTTTAAGTGCACAGAAAAACGCATAGCATAGGGTAGTTGGAGAAGAAAGCAGTTTCTGATGGAAAAGACATTTCCGTAAGCTTAGTAGAACCTCTGTGCTCTTTAAAATGTTTCCCATGGCTTAACAGGTGTTAAAACAGATCAATCGATGCCCACACTTCAAAGGCTTGCTCCAAAAGAAGTAAACTTCATTTCGAGGAGGTTTTCTTTTTAATGTTTTGTTAATAAAAACAGACGCTGATTTTTAGTAGTAACAAAACTACGTCTCTTATTTGCCAGAAGGTTAACCCTCTCCACGCCTACTTACTGCTAATCAAGCAATTACAGTTTTTATTTCGCAATTTTATTGAATTTTCATCTCTACAATGTGTTTGCTTGTATAATTATCCAATTTTCATTTTTGATGTGATTGTGGATGTCTGTTTGTTTATTTTGTCTTTACTCTAACACTAACACCAATTAGCAAAGCACACAGAAGCATTTTAAATGCATTTTGCATCCTCAATGATCGTTCAAATTGATTTTATGGCTTTTCCGCAACACACACACACACACACACACACACACACACACACACACACACACACACACACACACACACACACACACATAAAATATGAAATAATTAAAACAGCGCAAAACAAATAAAAAAATCGATACAAGGTAGGTTCTTTATAACCTGCGAAAGGCTACCATAAAACTTCCCATTTAATTAGACGCAAAGTTGTAAATTTCTGCCATAAATTCCATTAGAGTCTGTCATTTTTGCCAGCCAGCGAGCGTATACTGCCATCAGGGTGCGGAGCAAACAAACAAATTGAAATTATTGCTGATTTCTTTTGAAGATTCACAATCGTCTTTTGCGCAACAACTTCAAAATAACGGATGTGTTTTTGTTAGCCAGAGGATGTCCTATCCAACAGCACTGGGTGCAGATGTCGCTTTCATCGCATTTATTGCTGCTGCGTAGCATCCACTTTGAATTGAAATTGAATAAAAGCTCGTGGTTTTATTTATTAGCGTTTTTAACTCGAAAAAACACAAAAATGCATCCTTAAGTTACCATTTATGGCAATGTTGGTTGTAAAATTATAATTAGACAGACTGCTTGTTGATTGTTCTCAGAGTGGCCAGCAAATGTTACTTTGTTGTGCTTGGAAAGTATTTTTATGACTGTAATTCTGGGCAATTTAAGTGGAGGTTCCTTCCTTTCTTTCTTTTAATGAAAAACTGACCGATGAAGACGAGGAGAATGATGATGATGATGATGTTTGATAACACAACATCGAATCCATTCAAAAACGCCAAACGGGGTCATTCTTCAAGCAAAATGCAAATTTTTTTACCCTTCTCCAATTTTTTTTCCAATCAGCAATTTGCCTCTGCGTTTTATTTAAATTGAATACAAAACATTTTATCACACAGGACCAAGCAGCAGCACCGACAAAAGGAGAAATAATTCAAAATTGATTGGGAAAGTTCGTGCATCAGCTCTTTTGTTTGTTCACTTCTCTGGCATTGTTGTCACTGTTTTTGCTGCACGAGTGGATAGAAATAGAATTCAATCGGTAAATTCTAATCAAAAGTATTCAATTATTCTTTCGTGAGCTTCTTGTGTTTTTTCCTCTCTCTCCGTGCGTCGTCTTGCAAGTGACCGAACTGTCATTTCAGTTGTTGTTGACTTTCAGTCACCATCAAGTGAATTGGAAGCAAAAAAGAAATTGCTTTCGTTTCAACAACTAGAGATTATGCAAGTTGACAGTTTGAGGACATTCCCTTAATGCTGTAATGTTGACATTTAAGGGCATACACTGTCGTCGTCTCTTTGAATTTCGTCAACAACAAGTGAGAGAGAGTCTTATCATGTTTTTGTTTGAGTATGAAATCAGACACCACACACTCTTGGGAACAGCCACTGCATGCTGGCAGACAAACAACAGACAACGATTCCTTTTGCAGAGTGTTGCGATTTTGTGATTATTTTGCCAGCGAGAATTGAGTGTGTGCTATGGCCAGGTCGGGCTTGGTGTGGTTCGACACAGCCAGCCAGTGTAGCTCAGCGGCGGTGCTGATGAAGATGATGATTACAATTCGCCTAAATGAAATGCCGCATGATCGTGGACATCGATAACAAAGTAACGGTGCATAGAGTGTTGTCCATCCTCTGTACACACATGAATCTGATGTGTATATGAAAAATTATTATTATAGTTATTGATCGGCGATTGGATAGTGCGCCATGCAGTTCCTGCTTGCGGGTACAATAGTCACTACCTCTCCCCCCCCCAAAAAAAAAACTCTTATTTACCTTCTGTGTTTTTCTGCATTTTAAGAAACAAAATCTGAACACCACATCGCATCGCCGCCGCGTTGTCGTCTTCGGGAACTGAAAAATGTGATGGTGCCATAACGTTTGCATTATGCGTCGACCTTAAAATTAAATCCGGCAATTCTTTTTTAAGCGAAGAACAACAAGGAATGGCATTCGCCGCGTCGCGTCGTCGCGTCGTTTCATTTTATTATTTTAATTTTAAGAAATAAAATGCAAGAAACAAAATACATTTTCGACCTCATCTGACTATTTTTATTGGTTTTTAATGAATTCCTCTTTGTCGTCGTGAAAGGACATCACCATGCACTCTGTTGTGCGTATATGAAGAACGCGAATGTTCGTGGACACCTGACACCTGACATATTGCCCGCAAGATGTGTGTGCCCGACTGTTTTTGGGCATGTACTTAATTTTTTTTTCATCTCTCGTTGAATTTCCATCGAATGATGGATATGGAAATGGAAGTTGAGTTGGTGTGCTTTTGGGAATTCATCAGAAGATACATCAATATCCTCATGGGGCTAACTGTTTATGCAAATTTTTCAAAGATGATGATAGCTGTTTTGGTAAACAGTTTGGTTCTACATCGATTGTAGTCTCTCATTTGCTTCACATTAATTACAGACAGCCTCCAATCCCGCAAGGGGATTCTCCAACCATCCTCACAATCTAGAAGAAAACCCCTTTCGCCAATGAGGCCTCGTAGTCGTTAAAACTGCGTTACGTTCAATTGAATAAGCAGAAACCACTTGCTACGCCATCATCCTCATAGTCAAGTCGTTGTGAATGGGATTTTCTAGTTCAATTCCATTTTATTGGTTCGTTCTGCAACAAATGTGTATTCTTAATGGTCACGTCACATCCATGAGCGAAAATGTAAATTACACTAAAAGACAGGTGGACTTAATGAAAATCGTTTGCATGTTGTGAAGACGAGATAGAGGATCGTCTTCTTTGGCTATTTGAAGTGCCTTTTAGTCTGCTAGATGGATGGCAAGCTCGAGTTTAAGTAGTCTGTTGTGTCAGGGCTGGATTTGTTGTGTCTATTTGAAGTTTCTCTTGAGACCAAGACCTTTAAGGAAGAGCCCAAGTGAAAATCCAGCCATGTCTCAATTCTAACAACAGTAGCAGCATTCACTCTTCTGTACCTGCAGCAACACAACAACTCCTGCCTTTTTTGAAAAATGCTTCAAGTCAATTGCACATTAATTTTTGCATTTGAAATTATATCCTTGGTAATTTCGAGTGCATTAGACTAAAAGAGAATTTAATTAACCGAAATGGACATGGCACAGCAAAAAAATGTCCCTAACTGACTCATAATAATAAATTGAACGACTCCAATACACAATATTTCTCAACGTTAATGAATTTCGTAAATGAGTCGTGTTGACATCGCGGCTAAATGGGAAATTATAGCCTCGATGCTTCTAAATGGCTATACCTGGTGGTAATTGTGATGCGGGCACACACAATAAGCAAGAACGCATGAAGATGAGCTCTTGGCATTTCGTTGAAAAATGAGTAGTCGCTACGAAAAACAATTTAACGATATGTGAATTAGTTAATGTGGCTGTAAATCGGCAGCCAGTTGAACATTTTATGTGATGTGATGCAAGGCTCTCGAGAAAATGACAATAAAACTGCAAAGTTGTGGTAATTTGGAAATTTTTTGTGTGCTGTTGTGATCCTTAAAGAGTGTTAATTGCGATCAGACAATGGATTCCAGGACCAAAATCCTTAAAACTGCATTTTTTTTATGAAAAACTAAAATCGAGTTCGCTGCTCAGCTCTTTCGTTTTCATGGATTTTTTGCTTTTGCTTCGTTTTTATTGCCATTAATGATCTCCAATGTTAGGAACTGGTAAACAGTGCAATTTAAATCCCTCGGACAATCGATTAATGGCAGTTTATCGGAGGATATCATTAGTTAAATTCTCTTACATGCTTATTGGGTTTTTCGAGTATTTTCAACACTCTTTTTGATGGTTGATGGTGTTAACTGAAGAAATTTCTCGACTTCATAAAATTATGAAGACATTGTAACGCCACTATGATTCAAGGAGAGAAAATGAGGCAAGTTGTCATAATTTTACATTAAAAAGCCGACGTTTGCACTTTGATGGCATTAAACCACCCTCGTTACACTTAATTGCATAAAAACAGACTACAGCAAACGTTAACCCATGAGCAGTTAATTTGATAGCCCAGCAGATTATGGTTATGGCCATTCAATTGCCTTGCGTAAAACAAAGGTCAAGTGTCTGATGGTGCTTTAAATGCAACAATGTTGCCAGCATTGCCATTTGAAAGAGTTTTTCTTTTAATGGCATCCGGTACAGTATCCTTAAAATGATATAAATAAATCGACAATGCTCTGGGGTTATCATTAAACGCCTCACCTGCGTCTAAAAATTTAAATTTCATTTCAATAAAACCGAAGAACAATTCAGCTTCTTGCCACATGCAAGGAAGCGTGTTCATGCAGTGTAATGCAATGCACATTCTTGCAAATGCATCGATGCAGTTTGATGGTGTTATTCCGATATAAAGGCGAAATAGACGGCCTCAACTTGTCGGCAGATATCGTCAGTCGATCGTCCTCTAAGTGCTACGGCTAATCATGCCATTTAGATAATAAACGAATAAAATTGCATGAGGATGCTTCAAGTTCTTGCAACCGTTCAATGGAAGGTAGCTCCGTTCGAAGAGTGGATAAGAATTTGCCAATTTTAAATTGAGCATTATACGGAGGGTGTTGCAGCGTCAATTTAAATATGCTTTGGATATTCTGACACCTGGAAGTCGTAAACAAAAGTATAAGTGGCGGGATTGGAATGGTTATGCGGTTCGGAGCTCGTGATGTGTATCAAACGATATTGATCCAACCACCAGTTGATGTAATTGTCATTAATTAAAAACCTTCAACCTTAACTGTACACCTTCGCCCGTGACTTGCCAGCGGAAGTGCCTCAAACCCAACCAAAGGCACACGCGAGCCATGATCCAACAGGTGCGGTGGTGGTCGTGTCATTCATTTACCACAAATAATCTAATCTCCAACAAAAACACCACTTTGTTGGCAGCTTATGATAAAAAATAACAATTAACTACTCCTTCATCGTAATTACAACCATCAATCATGTCAATTAAGTTCGAAATGTCAGAATATAAAAGTTTTGATGCGGCAAACTGGCTGGGCCCTCACCCACCCTTTCACTTTCAGTCAAAGTGCTCAGTTGTCACCTACAATCTCTTCGGATTGCTCATTCTAATTGCGTCTCTTCGGGAACTTCTGTTTGATTTTTAATTCGACAGAAATTCAATTGGAAAATGATTTACAATCTTTGTAATTAATTGGTGTGTCTTTGGAATTTCTAATGACATAAGCCACAAAAAGCAATTAAAAATCCTCGCTCGATTGTGAATGCCACTGCACCGAAAAAGCTCTTCGATTACATCAAAGACGTTACCCAATGACAAATTCCTATGCCGATGCAAGTCTCAGCTGCTGCAGCGAATTGTATGGACATCGACACACCTTAGGCTGAGTTTTCACTTCACAATGGTCCATGAAGCGAAACTTTAGACTTGAGTATATTTGACAATCGTCGATTGGTTGTAAATCATACCAAAGGCGGCTGGTATTTCTTCCACCCGGCATCCTGGCTTGTAAGAATTGGCTATGGGAGACGTAAATTGAAACAGTTGCAATAATGTTGCAAGACAGATAGAGACATTGTTGCAGAGCTTCTAAATGATCAGCACTCCACCAGAGCAACTGTAACAAATCTAATCACTTACGCCCGAACGTGCTTAATCATAATGACGACGCGAGTTTGAGGTCGTTTTTGCGATTTGGCGATGTGTATGAAGTAGAGCAAGTGGATTAGCTAGAGATTTACATTATATGAGCATGTGGTATGCGCCCCCGCACTTACAAGTGTGGCTTATAGCGATAATTACGGCATTAATGAATTATCATTAATTATGAAATAGAAGTGCTTAATTGCAACAAGGAGTGATATAAGTTGTTCAGTTGGGTCCGGGGCATGGCGCTGATGACAACGATCGATGAGCTCTCTGTGAAGGTGAATGAGAATGAAAAATTAGACTCACTTGTTGTTGATTTGAATTGTAGCACTGAGTGCTATTATTCAAAATTAGGAGGCTTAGGAGGAGAAGTGTGCGTATTGAAACAGCTTCTGCAGAAATCGGATTTTTGAGGCATAATGGAGCGCTTTGAAGTGCTGATTATTTTACAAAAGAAAATGCCTCAAGAATACAGTCACTAACATTCACTAGCCTTTCGAAAAAATGACAATTAGCTGCAAAGTTGTGGTAATTTGGACATTTTTGTTTGCTGTTACTATCCTTTAAAAATGTTGAGTTCCATTTGATTATCATTTTCAGAAAAAAAAAAACCAAAAGTGGTCTTTTTGATGATAAAGTAAAATCGAGTTCGCTGCTCAACTCTTTCGTTTGCATGGATTTTGCTTATTTCCGCTTTGATTTAATTGCCATTGGCGATCCCCAATGTTAGGAACTGGTAACCAGTCATTTTAATTCTAACGGACAATTGAATAACGGCTGATTTAAATCCGATTTCGCTAATATCCTTATCCAAACAACTTCTGCAGAAATCGGATTCTAAAAGCATTCTGAAGCTTTTGAGAATCGTTTTTCAATCAATTTTTAAATGATTTGCTTACAATACAATACCGTGCTGTGCTACACTGCACTCTCCAGTCGCCAAAACCAAACGCTCTGGCATCCGCAGTCACTTGGTTCTTGTACCGTAGGTTCGGTCGTCCTTGCCGTCTCGAACCTGAAAGCTTTAATGAGAAGACTTTCTTGGCTTGAGCATTGTCGTCCATTCGCTCAATGTGAGCGAGCCAATGCAGTCGTCTTTTTTTTGCTTTCTGGACGTAAAAATCGTAATATTTAACCAACTAACATATTCCGTATTCGCAGTTGCCCGTAGCTTAGTGGTTAGGTGCGTTGGCTGCTAAGCAGAACGTCGCGTCGTGGGTTCGAGTCCTACTCGTGCCCATAAAAGTTTTTATTTCATCTTTCACTGGTACTGCCTCTTGCGAAGAATTGACAAAACTTCCAAGAGTATCCATCTGTCATGAAAAAGTAGTTCTCAATTTTGCCGTTCGGAATCGGCGTTAAATTGTACCTCCCCTCAATTCTTCACACGCACTCAGAGAATAGTTGATGAGAGTAAGCCACTTAGGCCTTGGCTCTTCAAGAGCTGTCGTGCCATTCTATTTATTTACTTTTTTTAACGTACATCTTGCAATTTTTCAAACAATAATCTTAGCAAGGGTCTTTTTTTCTGTGAAATTGTCTTTTAGATTCGAAATAAAAGAGTTGACCTTCGAACTTGAAATCTGAAAAAAAATCAAATATTACGAATTCAGAATGAAGAATTCTTTGACTAGAAGAGTATCACTAAAAAATTTGCTTTGTTTGAAAATTGGTCACTTTTTTAGTTGTGGAAGAGTGGGGGGGGGGGGCTGCATCAAATGCAATCAATAAAAAGTAACAAGTCCGCTATCTCAATTGTCGACCAGTGTTAACCAATTTAACCTGAATGCGCGTCGTCGTCATCATCCTTTCTGTCGATAGTGCATTTGTTTTTTAGTCATCACCTCCACCTCCCCCTCTCCCCCCTGAATCTGACCACAAAACCCATTCCGGATGATGTTGCGCGTGTGCTGCATGTTCAGTGCTTAACGATGTGGTTAAAACGCGAGCACTTAGAACCATCTACGAAAAACCAAAAAGAAGAACAAAAAAAAACCACATCACTTCGGGCCACTTAAAGTTTGGCGCTGCGCTGGTCTATTCTCTGACATCCTCGTTGGCCTGTCAGCGTAGCTGGCTCACAATGGGTCTCATTTCCCGATCGGTTGGCCTCGCGCACAAAAGTTGTCTTGTATATCGATTGCTTCGCGATGGTGTCTTGTAATGGTTACATTTGTTGTTCATCTGCACTCAGCGGATCGATCAGTTGGGTGTGGTGTCAGAGGAGAGTACTCTAGAATGATTTTTTGTTGTGTACAATCAAATCGAGCACCACCTTCTTCCTTTTTGCGAGCTGCGCAGAAGGCAGACACAAATCAGAGTGTAATCAAAGGTAATCAACGAAATGGATTACACTCTAGTAGGCAAAAAGGCTTCTGGTTATGTATACTGAAGCAGGCTTCGATTGATTGATAAATTTAAAATGGATCAAGGAGCTTTTGTTTTGAAGCAAGATGCCTTCGTGTGCCATTGATGATGATATGTGAATTAAGGAAAATCACAAATGCAAACATTAGTTTTGAGGCGCTTAGTTGCGGATTCAATGGTTTGAGGGTTACCGCCTTTTGGTTAATTAGAAAGCAAATTTATTTGATGAGAGGGAATTAACACAGAGGAATGCAACTAAAGGAATGCGAGAGGCTCGTACCTACTCAATTTCGTTTGGCTTTGCTTTAAACAATTGGTTCATACGGATATGTTGCCTGGAGGCCACATTGGATTGACCATTCGAAAAGCTAATCTCAATAAATTCTGTCCCAATATTGAGAAATCAAATTTTATGTGTTTTTCCCCTCGGCAACGCCAAACATGTCATTTCGAAAATAAGTAGCATTTTACGACCCGCCACAAACAATAACCCCACAGACCCAGATGCATGCTTGCTATTCAAATCTTTATCCAGCTTCACCATCGATCGGAACCCAATCACATTGTAGAGCAATCCAAGATTAATTGGTGTTTTCCCCGGTCGATGTTTTATTTTACTCTTTTCATGGAATGCGAAATGATCGATTGGGTTAGATAATTAAATACGAACTGCTGACCACTAGTTTTATCGCTCTAATGCGTTATATTCTCTGTTAAGCGTTAATCTCCATCTCGAATTTATGTCCTGTCTCGCATTTAGTTTGACACAAAAAACTTCTACAAGAACACAATGGAGAAGGCAGTCGACTGGACGCGATACGGCCCGGCCCGCAGTAGCCAAGAATCAAACGCGCGAGCTATACCAACCTACTTGGACTACACATCACACCGATCGCTAATTAATCAATTCCAATTATCAGCGGCTGCTACCACAGTTAAACCCATTATTACTTTAAATCGCTGCTGCTACTGCCTTTGTTGTGAGAGAGTCCGGAGAGATCGGACATGGACATGGACATGCGGCACTCGCGCGCACCGAAGAAATATAATTCAGACCACGCCAAACCATAGTTCCAGCTCGAGCCGCGTCTATGTTGCTGAAGATGTAGATCGATAGATTTTAGGGGTTTTTACTTGAAACTAAAAATTTATGATTATGAATTATGTTGCTGTTGCTATTGGGGCAGTGCACTGGATGTGTGCACAAATGGCCGCAGAAGTTCTTCGCCAAATCGTTTTGAAGTTTTTGCACGATTGCGCACGGTTTTCGGTACAAAAAATAAAAAATTGCCTAATCATAAGACAGAAGAGCTTAAAGGGGCTGAGTGGAGTATTATTCAATGGCAGTAAAGTTAACACCCGTCACAAATAATCAAATTAAAGTTGTTGTTGGTGGCTGAAGAATTCCTCAAGAATTCAATTGCTATTTTTGGTCGTGTTGAATTGAGGCGGTTGCCGCCGAGCACCGGTGGATATGAATGGGCTTTGATTACAAGGCTGGGGTGATTTTTGTTGTGTCGGAATTTTTGACAGTTGTGTTTTTCTATAAAGCACATCCGGGAAACGGCTTATAATAATTGTTATTTGAGGTTCGATGATTATAGGTTTGCAAAACTAATTGAGGGGGTCTTAAATCCAATGTTCTATTGGAATATTTGTTTTTCGTGCTAGTCAGCCTTTTGGTAGACTTCACTTGAGACTTGAACCACTGTTGGTAAACAAAATTAAGTCTTAAGACCTGCATGATTAAAGGTTCCTCTTACATAAACGAGATGCAGAGTTCAGTGGGCATGGGTAGCTGTAACTGTTACGCAATCAAACCGACCAACCTGCAAGTGATCGCAGAGAATTGACCATGCCACCTCGAGAGTGCAGTTGATGATGTTGCTACTGCATGAATGCACACATCCAATTCTTATCTTTTGAATTCACCAAAGTGAAATTAAGTACGAAATCGAAAAACAAGAGACTTGGATTTTTTTGGCCAGCATCTTGATTGACGTTTAATTTAAATGTTCGTCCATTGCTGGCTGTTGTCCATTCGTTCATGCAATCTGCACACTGGGCACATGTCCGGACCAATGAGGCCAATGCAAAGCTACATCTTGGAAAACTGAAAGTTATATCACGTAACCTCTTCTTCGTCGTCTTTGGGTTGTGGCTGTTTGCGGCTCTTTGAGACTCGCTGGGTTTTATGTTATGTTTAATTCTAGACAATCAGATTTTTTTGTTTCTTTTTTTTTATTACCGAAAGAAAGAGCGAATCTTCAGATTTTGATTTTCGACTTTCGAAAGTAAATTAAAAACAAACAAAAAAACATTTTATGATTGATTGGTCCAAGGCGGTGTTTTTTGGATTTAATTCTGCTGCCGTGGCTGGAGAAGAAGAAAAAAAAATACTTTTGCACAAAAAATAATGTGACCGTGACAAGCTATCACTCAAATGAATTTTTTTTTTTTGGAAGATATCGAAGTTGGCATGTAAAGTGATACCTGCCCGTCACAGTCACAGAGTGCACTTAATAACCAATTAAGTACGGATTTTATCTCTTTTTATTCATCATCATGTGAAGATAGAACGGGGTTAACATCTTCTTGATGCCTTTGGTATGCAAAATTACAAAAAAAGCTCTTAAGAAGAACAAAAATCCCCCTCACTTTATTAATCGCAAGCAATCCAAAAACAATCCTTCGACTCGCCGTACTTAACCACGAAAATCCACTGACTCACTGTTATTTTTTTTTTGTTCTTCTTTTACTTTTTTTTTGACTTCAAAGTGCTGGCGTTATCATTCGCTTTGCACAAGATTATTTATTTAAAAAAATATTATTGACCAGGACCTCATCCAACAAGCGTCTCCAGCCAACTCGGTTCCTAGCTAGCTGTCTCCAGTTTCGCACGCCAAGTTGGTTCAGGTCCTCTACCACCTGTGTGTGCTCCACCTGAGTTGCGGTCTTCCTCTTCAGCGACGTCCTTCCGGGTTGGATTCGAAGACTCTACGTGCCGGAGTATTGTTTTCCATTCTCTCTATGTGACCCAGTCATCTACATTGTTGGGCCTTAACTTTTCTGGCGCTGGTCAGTGTCGCTGAACAGCTCGTACGGTTCTTGATTGAAACTTCATCTCCGTTCTCCATTTTGTTGAAGAAATCGCATGACAGCGTATCGCCTCGTCTAAAATCCTTGCATCCTTGCAGTGGTCTTTCCTTATCGTCAGCACTGACTGTGGTTCCACTACGATATTCCCATAATGGTCTCTACAGGCTTCGGTTCGCGTTGTGTAACCCTTGGTGGTTTGAGGATAGCGACAAGTTGATTAAATATAAAGGTCTTAACGTCAACTCTTTCGTTTTTGACCAATTTTTCGATTCTGGGCGACTGGAAAGCTTTGCTTGCAATATATTTTGCTGAATTTCTTAAGATACATATGCTTGAGGTGTGAACGACTCATTCAACAAGGTTAAATGCGTTTCCCATTTGCCCCTTCCCCTCCTCTTTTTCAAATAAATTCCCACTTAAAAACACAGCCCATTGTTATAAATAACAAACAATATTCCTCTTAACAACTTAATACAAAAATACAAAACCGATCAATTTATGATGGCAAAGGTGTTGGCTTTTGCTGGCCTCCACGCGCATTCACGTCTGATGCCAACTGCAAAGGCAAAACGCACAATTGTTGAAATTTGAGTGAAAACATCTCTCTCCTCTCTCTATTACCCGCTGCTGATGCTGCAGCTTCGGGTTAATCGAATGATTACTATTAAGCAATCGCACCGCCAATAAACCTCCATTAAGAGAAAAGAGGAAAAATTTCCATCGCGACCAAGTGCAAAGCAGATACAAATGTATCTGATGGGTTTTCCGCAGCATAGCCATTCAAAGAGATCTATCCAAAGAAGAAAAAGAGAGAAAGAGACATACCTACCAAAGTTAATCATCATTCTGCGAAATGGTTTATTTTTATGGTCGTAATGCAAGCAAGCAGCCAAAGATATCTGCTGCTGCCTCCAAAAAAATCATAAATTGCTGTGAAATTATGGTTATCATAATCACATCGGATATAAGTAGGTAGGCTTGCGCACCGACATACTACGCCACCGCGCGCCGTCACTTTGCAAGCCTTTGTGCTTAGCTGCTTCTTTCATTCTTTTTTTTCAGCTTTCCATTTATAATCTGCGCACTTGCAAAAGCAAAAAATAAACTTCAATCTGTGAGTTAAGTGGCTCAGCATAAAACCGACACACGGGAGAAGAAAAAAATGACTGAAATGAATTTAGTGTGTGATAACCATGCCTCAGGGGAAATTCTGATTACAAACAACAACACCATCCATCGACAAGTTACAAATATTTTTTTAGAGCAGAGAAGGTGCAAAAACAGAGCACGGTGTGTGTAAAGTAATTTTTGTTATGGAGTGTCCGCACCAGTAATTTATTCGAATTAATTATGCAGAAAATGTGTTTTTCTATTTCACTGAAAATAGACAATTAATTGAGAGGTCTCTCGAGAGGAGCGCTTATCTCGTACATTCTTGAAATTTATGCTGCTTACTTCTGAATATCGTAAAATACATATTTGATTGTTAAGTCGTTGATTTTTCGATTGGTTTGAGCAGGAGAAACTATTGAATTTTTTTCAAGTTCGAATGTCAGCTCTTTCGTTTTTCCCCAGATGTGAATGGCAACTTTGCTTTTAAAGAGCAGTTGTATGAAATCATTGTTCGGAATTGCTGTTATTAGCATGATTTCATCTAGATCGTGTAAAACAATAAATAATGTTTAATGGAAGCGCAGGCTTTTGTGCAACTTCTGATTATTTAATAAAACGCCTTCTCGGTTGTTAGATGTTGGTATTTAGCTTAGCCTTGTTTTGGAAATTTAAATACTATTTTCTTTCTTACAAGTGACTGTAAAAGCCGTTATGAATTTGACAAAAACAAGGTCAAGTAGTTTTTCTAAAAAATTTAATATTGTTTTTTCTCTTCTCTTTCCAGGTGAGTGTCCATAAACATTAACAACATGCGTAAGTACCTCCTTCCCTTAACTCCAACTGACATGGCAATAAACCCTCATCATCACCAACTTTACAATATTCTTCCCTCGAGCACATTTAACCATTTAATTCACCATCTAAATGGACACATTAATTGCAAGCTCGACCTCCATCGCGCTCAACATCTTGACGAAGAGACCCAAGACGCCCCTAAATTTCACCTCATTCTTCAACATTCGAATTACTAACCTCGCCGCAAGATCTGTGTTTTCCCCAAAAAACAACCTCTTTTGTTCTACAGAGATTACAAATAATTAACACATTCTGCGGCAGGGTATTCATCATTGTTGGACCAACTGAACGATTCGACCCAACAACGACTGGCTGATGGCCCAACCTCTGATACCCTTCATTTAATGCTGGCCTATAATTAACCTGGCAAAGAAGTTGAAAACAAAAAAATCAAAAATTTTTGCCGCGCACAAACCAAAATTGCAAAAAGTTAAAAATAAGATAAAAAACCATTCTATAAAGTAATTATGGGTGTGTGAGTTGAATTTTATGAAAAACTGCACTGCACTGCACTCAATCGTGCAGCCAGCAACACTTGACCGATTTTTGTTGAAATTTATTGATTGCATCGATTTATCAAAGACACAAACTGATGCGCTTCATCTTCGTCTTCATCTTTTTTTTTTGGTATTTTTTGTTGGACATTGCGTCGTCGTCGTCATGAGTCCGGTCGGCCTGTGTGTGTCTACTCATGCGCGTTTGGTTATCGTCAATCGCTTAATTGGTTTTACGGTACTTTTTCTTTTGGCTTAAAATTGATATCACAAAAAATAAAAGACGGCAAAACCAAAATCTTCATAAGTATGAAATAATAAGCACTCTGTGATGAGATTGCGCAGATAGGGCGCTCTTATGACCCATATCCTTGGGAAAAACAGACAGACATATTACAAAAAATATAAATTCATGAATTAACTGCGCCAAGATTTATCGCTCTCGGATGTCTGAATATTTTTCGGCGGTGGGGTGATGATTTTTGCTTGAGCCAAATTGAGCTTACAGCGTTTCGAGTTGCATCAGTGCTTGGAAAAAAGCGATTTAACATTGCGATTTATGAGGACAAATTAGGTGGTGATGAGTTTGGGTCTTCTTAAGTTCTCGGTTCTCGGATTTCGGGGAATTGCGAAATGTCATTAGAGATTTCTCCTCAGTTCCAAGAAATTGTGAAATTAAATTGCATTTCAAACAAGGTGTTCTCTTGAAGTGCCTCTTGAAGTGCCTCACGTTAGTAAAAGCCTGTAAAATCAAATTCTGGTGGAATACCGCAGGAGTCTGTCTTAGGACCTATACTTTTAACTTTTTCATTTTTTTGTTGAGAGTCGAATTCTTGACCTTATTACTTTGAAAGCGATGGACGCAAATTCCAAAGTGATTGAAATTTGAAAGAGAACACCCTGTAACAGCCATTCCCATCTTGAGAAAGGTTATAAATGTCTACACTCCGCTGGTATGCTATATTTAATTTTCCATACCAGACCCATAATTATCTATTATATTAGATTAAATTCTAAGTCACGACGACGACAGCAACAACTACTTACAAAAGTCTCTCGCTCTCTCTCTGTTGAATTCTTTTAATCGAATCCGTTATTAAATTGACAGCTTGTTGCTTCTAGAAAAGACAAAACAAAAAACATCGATTGCATTGTCTTCGGCTGCCGCTGCAGCAGCTTTTGTGTGAGAGCATGTTGTTGCCTCATTGTTTGGTTATTTGTTTTACACTTTGTGACGGCAATGCCGATATGAGAATAAAGTCAAGACAGCTTCTTCATTGTTCACGTTTTAATTTTTTGTTTTGTTTAATTTAATATCATTGACTTTAATGTGCACCGCGATTATTTGTAATTTTGCCTCGCGGTAATGTCAAAAATGGTGTTTCATCGCACGACAACGACGGTGCATTCCAATTTGGTTAACAAGATGCTGGCTGCTGTTGGACTTATTATATTGAATATTGAACGAAATCAATCAATATTGTGACTGCTTTTACTACTGCTGTTGCTTGGTTAAGTGTCTGTTTGGCTTGACTCAACATTGTATGACGAGAGCCGTGCAAGGCGACCATGATGTGAAAAAACAATTAAAAATAATCACTTTTAATTATGTACCAGGTCCATGGTGATGATGGTTGTTAGGTGATTTCAATTAAAGATATTGAATTTGAGCTCTCTGTTAAGTTTGTTGAGATAAGAGAGCAACACACTCGGAGGAAAGTAGGTTTTTTGTGTTTAACATCAAAATCGATTTCGTAGATCAGCTCTTTTGTTTTTAGATTGACTTCGTTTGCTCACGAACAGTGTGGATTTAAGTGGTGCTGAAGGTCAGGAAAGTTAATTACTAGACCCATACTGACAATAAGCCTCGTGTTTAAAGCTAACAAGGATCTAAACAGACAAAAGAGATGTCTGCGTTAGTCAGCTAGGGAACATTACTTCAAGAAAGGTGAACTTTGAAATGGTGCTATTTTCGACAAACTACTTACTACTACTACTTATGGTGGCCCTATTAGTAGTGGCCCTATAAGGTGTTTACTAAGTAGTTCATCCTGACTCCATCTGGGGAATTCCTCCGCTGACGCGTGTTAAAAAGGAGGCATGTCTTAGTGGTCGCATACCCCCTCCAGCACTCTCTTTTTGCTGTCGCCAACAATATCCCACTGGGGTTGGAAGTAGGAGTAGGAGTTGATAGACAGAGGTTTCTGTGGACGCTTGTGTCCTCTTGAATTCACTTTGTCTACCCTTCAAACATCAAACAAGAAACCAAGTTTTCTTATTTTTTTTCTGGGAATGGTTCCTTGTATGAGTATCAATACAAGTAATGGAGTGCCACAGGGTTCTATTTTTTCTCCTACACTTTTTTATATCTTTAAAAGCTATCGACCATTTGTGTATTTTTGGTTAAAGGTCTATGTCAATGGTGAATTGAAGTTCAAGTTAAATTGCAAAAAAAGTAAAGGTCTTACACCGGACTCCTGTGGTATGCCATTGAAGATTACATAAAAGACTTATCCAATTTTCTCTTTCCTCTTTAAATAGGATTTAAAAGTATTTGTTTACTTTTGTCTAATTTGGTCAGCACTAAGCTTTCATCGACCTGCATGTCTTGTCTACTCGTTAAATTTTGTAATTGTTGTTTCCTTATCAAAATTAATCAATAAAATTTGTAATCACTTCCTCAACATTGATTTCCCTGACTTTAAACTTATGTCAGCACCACAGCAAACGCCTGAGGCAATTTTTTATGTTTTTCGATAAAAAATAAGTTTTTGAAAAAACATCAAATCAATTTGTCATCTTCCGATGGCACAAAAGAAAAAAAGTAGTAAAAAGCAAATGTGTCGCCCAAAGTGAAAATTAAGTACCTTATTACCACCGTAAAGCAAAGCTTAACTGCCCCGCTCTCCCAACCTTGTGTTTTCACAACAAGACAGTAAACATCAAACAATAAAGCAAAAAGTTTTCAAAACAACAACAAAAATTCATAAAGACCCAAACAAATGTCGACCGTAAATCACTGACTCACTTACAACATCCGATGGATCTTGGGTTCGGTGGTTCGTCGCTTGGATGGATGAATGTCAATAAATTTGATAAATGGCTCTTTAAGCTGTCTACAAAACTGCTCCATCGTTAGCTTGTTGAGGAAAAAACGTAACTCGCAACGATCCTTTTGTGTGCACTTCCAACAAGAGGAAAAATTGAGCGATGTGGCGATAGACGTTAGTCGTAACTTATTGCAAACTTTTAGTGCCCAACAAACAATGTGCTTGGATGAAGATAGATGCCAATACCAAAGTACCTACTTAACATCTTTATGGACCTGTGTTGTAGTCGTTCTTTTGTGTGAGCTTGGTAAGTGGCGCCCCCTGTATTATCAATTGAAATACTTCAAAACAAGATAAGTATCGAAGTGAACACATTTTGACAATCGACGACGACGCCTATTTGTTGCGAAGCATATTTTGCAAAGCACCAGCGACACCTGTGAGTGAGATTGCATACACAGCCTCTAAAGATCAAGCTGTGCAAAGCGTGGGTATATGTGCTAATTGTGTCGGTTTCAAGAACGTGCAATTATCGATCTATAAAAAATGGCATGCCAACAAGTAGCGACGTATTACATCGCTTAGGCATTTTAAACTGTTTGCCCCCGCGTCGATTAGTTTAAATCTTGTTCTTGTTGAACACCACATGACTACGACTCCGACGCGACGCTGATGCCGTCATTAAAAGCCTTCTACCACCCACCACCACTGCCGCCGCTGAGACCGTTCTCCAATCGAACTTGTTAAATGTTTTTCAACTTCGCAAATCATCTAGCAAGCAACACTGAATGAGGAGCAATATGCAAAGTTAATTAACCCGTGTTCAATTGTATCCCATACACGATATGCCCGATGAAATGTCAAACGGCCAGCCATTTTGCATTGTATGCAATTTGCGCACCGGCCATTTAGTGATTTGCTATAGAAATTCTCATTAAAATTTTGACAGCTCATCGAGGATAAATCGTGTGTTCGATTGTGAGATTGAAATTGAGATTGAAAAGACATGAAATTGCGACGCCGCCACTGTCTAAGGTCTGACCTTTTGCATTCTCAGGAGCTTTATTTCGACTTTTGCACGGTCTTCGCAATAAGACCATGGCATTAAAATATTTATGACAATTTTAAGGTTATTTCTAGAACAAAAATTTGATGCGAAAAAAATTAGGATTTGCGAATGGTTATGAAACCTAAACGTCACTATCCCGTTCAGGATGTAAGTGTGGGTCGTAAAAATGCTGTTAATGATCGTGTTTGACTTAATCTTTTGATTGCTTTAATGTTAAATTGCTAATCGAGATGTTATTTAATTGTGAAGAAGTTTCTTAGAAGTCTGGTGAATGATCGGGTCAGGAAGGGGAGAGGGGGAGAGGTGGGGAAGTTGTGGTTAAGCATGAGTTATTAAAAAAAGACATCAAACGGATTAAAATTTAATAAATTTCGCAATTTGCTTTAAATTTTATTGCGTGATATTAATTTTCATGTTCAAACGTTTATCGAACATGTTCGTCTTAACGGTTAAGGAGATTATAGTTAAAAGTGTCCAGATGATGCTATAAAGCGGGAATTTGATGCTAGGCCATTAATATAATTTGTCTACTAAACGGTTTAGACATAAAATTCATGAAAGGGGTCAATTTTTATTTCAAAGAGTTGCGCAAAATTTTGATTAAGAAAAAAGCGTATGGGAACCCTGGTACATCGGGTGCCAAGTACCTCAACCGAAGATTGGGCTCCAAACCCAGTGGGAAGTTGTTGGTGGCAGCAAAAAGAAAGAGAGAGGGGAAGGGGCTATGCGTTCCACTAAACATGCCGCCCTTTCAACAGGCCTTGGTCTTTTTTATTCACTAACGTACAACATTCGTGGGCTAAGAATTAATTTTCTAGTTGCGTACATCCACACTGATTCGAACAGGCCAGCTGTATTGGCACTGAGTGATACCCAAATAGGTGAGAATTCCGACCCTACTGAATTTCTTGTTCATGGATATTGCTTAGTGCCTTTATTCTTCCCCCATCATGGTCCCGCCGTCTACATTAGGAATGATGTTGCCTATCAATTACGAGAAAGCCAACTGGGACGGTCTCAATAACTTCTTCCGGATCTTTAACTGGTCACTATGTTTCCTCGATAGTGACGCAGACTCCAGCGCAGATATGATTACTAACATGATTATTTTGGGACTGAAAACTTTTATCCCGAATAGGGTTAAAAGCATCAAACCCAAGGAAAAGTCATGGTTTGATTCAAGCTGTAAAGAGGTTATCAGGGAAAAAGAAGTAAAGTTCCGGTGTTTTAGAGCCAACCCAACAGATTAAAACCGGAACAAGTTTAAACAAGCCAGGAAGGCCTGCAATGCCCATATTCGACGGACCAAGTTTTTACATGACCAAAAATTAAGGCAAAAAGTACAATGTCCCAAAGGCAGTAAGAATTTTTGGCCATTTGTGAAAAATATGAAGAATTCTTCTTCTTCCTCGGTCCCAACGCTGGTTGACAATGACACTCCAGTTGTTAGCTCTCTCGCGAAAGCTAACCTTTTTGCTAGGCAGTTCGCCGCCAACTCTTCGCTGCCAGAGATTGTCATGACTCCACCTGTTCTTGAGCGCGTCAATGATTCCATGGGACAAATCTTCTTCCGCACTCGTGCTGTGGCGAGAGTCCTACGAGATCTCAACATACATAAATCCGCTGGTCCGTATTGTATCCCCGCTATTATTCTGAAAAGGTGTTCTTCCACGCTGGCAAAACCCTTGCGTAAGCTTTTCCATCTATCCTATACTTCTGGGCTCGTTGGAAAACAGCATTTGCCCAGCCAATCCCAAAAAAGCGAATCTTCTTTTCCCTCCAATTATCCCTTCTTTTTAAGGTCATGAAAACGCTGATAAACTATCAGCTCAAGAAATATCTCGAAGACCGAAAGCCTCTTAATGACCGGCAGTACGGATTTCGCAGCAACAGGTCCACTCATGATTTGATGGTCTATCTCACCGAACAGTGGAACAAATCCTTACATCGTTTTGGAGAAAGTAAGATTGTTGGACTTGATATTTCAAAGGCATTTGATAAAGTCAGGCAAATTTCTCTTTTATCGAAAATGCTTGCTTTCGGTATCGACAAATCTCTCCTTCGTTGGATAAGAAATCTGCTTTGGAACCGTTCAATACAGGTTGTACTGGACGGATTCAAGTCTGAAACCCACAACATAAATGCTGGTGTGCCCCAGGGCTCCGTTTTGTCTCCGACCCTCTTTCTCATTTTCATAAATGACCTCTTGTCTGTTACTTCTAATCCAATAAATTGTTTCGCTGACGATAGTACCCTTAGCTTCTCTTATTCGTTCCCAGATTCACATCCCTCCTCTTCGGATGTGGAACTGCAACGGCAAAATATGATAAGCTCATTAAACTCTGACCTAAACAGCATTGTTCAAAATCGCGTAGAGTTTAATGCTTCGAATACTCAATGTTGTCTTGTATCGTCGAAGCGAGATATACCCCCTTTGCCACTATCCATGAGTGGCACTTGCATCAATGAGACCGAACATCTCGAGATTCTCGGTATGTGCATCACCTTTTGTGGAACGAGCATATATGCGATGTCGCCAAAAATGCCGCAAGATATTTGGATTTCTTAAGAAGGTGCAAGAAATTCTTTTTCCGTCTGATCTGGCTACTATCTATAAAACATATCCGTCCAAAGCTTGAGTACAACTCTCATCTCTGGGCTGGTGCTCCAGCTGATCCTCTTGAATGGTATTCAAAAAAGGGGCCTACGAATGATCGGTAACAGAGAAATCACTGCGTCATTCCAATCATTAGATCACCGTCGGTCGTAACGTTTCATGTCTCTCTTTATTCTACCGTTACTTCTACGGTAAGTGCTCTAGAGAAATAGCCAGTTGCATTCCTCCCCTCAAGCAATTCACCCGTAATACTCGCGCTTCTAGGAATGCCCACCCTCGAGCCCAACTTCGGACGTACTCTTAACTATAGAGAATCATTCTTTAGCCGTACTACGCGAATGTGGAACTCTCTTCCACACTCTGTCTTTCCCAATCATTATAATGTTCAGGAGTTCAAGACCAATGTACACCGGCACCTCCTTTCCAACCCCTTCCCTTCTTCTTAATGCACTCACTGTGTCTCTGGCATAAAAAGGGTATAAATAAATCCCTTGAGTGGGTGCAAATTATAAAAAAAAAAAAATTAAGAGATTTGCTACGACATAGTTCTAAAAGGATAATGCCTAAAGACATAAGTGAAATGCTGTTTACTTTTTTAATATGTAAACGACATCACTGGTTACTCCTAATAGTTGCGGTTGAGGCTATCACAGCGATTGAAGAACGGGTGAACTTTAAACGCATTATGCTATCGCAGTTCAAATTTGAGAACAGCAAAATAACTGAAACTCCGTGACAAAAACCAAAAAACTCCAAGTACTATGGTACAAGATAAACTGTGTCTGTTGGAAGACAACAATGTCTCTGTACCAGATAAGTTCAAATATTCTGTCCAACTGACGACTTTACTAAAAATTGAAACTCTTGTGCCATCCAAAGTTGACCCCATCATCTCATACAAGAAGCCATCAACAGTCCAGGAGCTGCGAGGATTTTAGGGAATGCTTAATTTCTACAGACGTTTTGTTCCAAAAGCTGCTTAAATCCAAGCTCCTCTTCATCCGTATCCATGCGGCAACAAATAAAATGGCAATTGGACGCCAGAATTTGAAAATTCTTTTCAAGCCTGTAAGGACGCTCTAGCAAACTCAACTCTACTTGCTCATCCTGGATGTTAACGCCCCATTGTCATCAATGACAAATGCATCCGATACATCTTCAGGAGCTGTAATTCAACAGTTTATATCCAACCATTGGCAACTTCTGGGATTCTTTTCAAAAAAGTTTTCACCAACTCAAACCAAATATAGTGCCTATGATCGTGAGCTTCTTAGTGCTTACATGGCAATTAAGCATTTTCAACACATGGTGGAAGGAAGACAGTTTGTCCTTTACACGGACCACAAACGTCTTAGTTTCGCATTCCAACAAAAACGTGAGAAATCAAGCCCGCGTCTACTCAGACATTTAAGCTACATCGGAAAGTTCACAACAGATATAATTCATATCAATGGCAAGGATAATGTAGTGGCCAATGCTCTATCAAGAGTAAACGACATTTGTTCACCATCTACAATCGACTACGCAGATTTTGCCAAGCAATAAAAAACCGACGAAGAACTCAAAAAAAAATCTTGAACTCGACTTCATCTCTTCAACTTACAAAAATCACACTCCCCAACACTAATTACACGGCCATATATTCCATCAAATCTACGACGTCAAATTTTCACTACAATCCACAACATGGCACATCCCAGTATTAAGAAAACTACTCAGATGCTTAAGGATCGTTTTATTTGGCCGGACCTGAAGAAAGATTGTCGCAAATGGTCTCAAACTTGCATCAGCTGCCAAAAAAGCAAGATACTACACCATACCAGATCTCCAATTGCCAATTTTACACCGCCTGCAGAAAGATTCCATCATGTTCATCTAGACCTAGTTGGACCATTGCCATATTCAAGTGGATTCACATACGCTCTCACCTGCATTGATAGATTTACAAGATGGCCAAAAGTTACTCCTCTCCCAGATATCACCGCCGAAACAGTAGCAACAGCTTTTCTTTCCATATCCAGGTTCGGGATCCCTCAAGACATCGTGACAGACCAAGGAAGGTAATTTGAATCTTCCCTTTTCAATGAGCTGTCAAAACTTTTGGGCATCAAGAGACACCTTTAATCGCCTTATCATCCCCAGGAAAATGGAATGATAGAGCGATATCACCGAACTTTGAAGACAGCAATCAAATGCCACGGAGCAAAAGATTGGGTTGCCAAACTCTCAAATATTCTGCTTGGTCTGAGTTCGTCCTTACAAGAAGACTATAAAGCAACCTTAGCTGAACTTGTTTATGGTACAACATTAAGACTTCCAGGCGATTTGTTCATAACATCTAATGGTTCATTCAACCACAATTTCCTTCATAAATTTCGAAAGACAATGCAAAATCTTTAACCAATCCAACCTGAACGTCACGGTTCTAACAAAATTTTCGTCAACAAAAACCTCCAAAATTCGAGTAACGTTTTCCTTCGTAACGATGCAATCAAATAGCCATTACAACAACCATATGATGGCCCATACCTTGTGAAGTCGAAGAAGAACAAATATTACACACTAGAGATCAATGGACATCGGAAAAATATGTCAATAGACACCGCCTCAAACAAGCATTTCTCTTAAACGATCAAGATCAAGACCAAACGCAAGAAGCAAATGTTACTGCTATCCTACCTCAGATAACAACCAAATCTGTTAGAAGAGTTCACATTCCAGACAGATATCGTTGTCACTAGAGGGCAAGTAATGTGGCAGTCTATTAATTTAATATAGTTACATATATTCCACTTAGTTTTAAATTGAAACTCAACAAAGAAACATCTTCTTCATTTAAGAAGTACCAACACTCTCTAAGGGTTAAAAATAAAAATTTGTCATCCTTACCCTCAGCTCCGTTTTTTCTTCTTCGACTTAATTTCTTCATTCGAATATCATCGACCCAAATAAATATTAGCGATGTGATTCGGCGACAGTTTAAAAATAGCCAAAAAAAATATTCCCATAACCACAATTTTGTGTTATCGCCGTTGCGTAATAAAAAATCTTAAAAATTCAAATTCGAATCAAAATCAAAAGTTTTACTCCGATAAACATTTCAGACCGAATTATTGATTCTCTCAAGAATTGTTCTTGTTGTTGTTTGCTTCTAGAACAACCTTGCTCGAAGTCATTAAGAATACAAAAAAATTTAATTTTGCTAATGGTCGGATTTTAAATCCACGAGCTCCAACTGTCGATCGGTTGGTCGTTTCGTCTCGTCTAAAAAGTTATTTATGAATGACTGTTGCCAATCGAAAAAAAAATCAAATTTGATTAATTTTAATCCCTTCAATCGGAAAACAGAGGTTTTAGCAAAACAAGCGACCTTATGACCGACCTCCTCGAACTATGGGTTATAGGCTTTTACAAAGTTTTGTCAAAAAGAAAACTTAGTTCCGCTTTTTCTTGAAAGCAAAAACAAAAGACTTAGCTCATAAAATGTTAAAAAATTAACATAATTCGATATTTAACGAAAATCATAAAAATCTGCTGATAACCTTGGGGCGCCTTCCGTGCGTCACAACAATAATTTCAAATCAGCAAAAAAAATTAAAATGCGGATTCGATTAACATAAATTGTCTTAACTAAGTTTTTATAAATTTTCAACAAAAATTGAAAACTCATAAACAATTCCGCCAACATCTCCGCAGAGCCATAAATTTCCCACTTCTGCCTCGAGCTGGAAAGTTAGTCAATCCACCAACCACCAAAACCATACAAGAAGGACTAATAGTTTCACGTGCCTCGGGAATGGCCATTTTTGGGTCCACTACATCATCCGAACAGGCTGCAATGCCAAATCAAATCCAAGCACGAGGATATGCCAAAGCCGGATAGCTCATAGAGTACCCTTACCATTCCGGTAAGTCCATCTCTAAGTGCAATTTAATTGAAAGATACAAATACGCACGCTCACATGCGAGACCACTGAGTGTTAGATGATTGGGCCTGCTTGCAAATGGCTTGAGATGTTTGCAATGAATTCGCGCACTGATGGATATTGTTGATGGCATTATAAATGGTTTTGTCTATGTTCTACGAAGATGGTGCGATCGATTGGACTGGCGAGCGTGCATCTGGGCAGAAATATCCGCTGATGATGGCCTGGCTGACCAAATTAGTTTGCTTCATCGCACCTTATTCGGAAAGTGTCTCATTATTCAAGCATCTGACCGATGACGACCGACCGGTGACGAGCAAATTAGGCAGAAGTATGTTTAGATGGACATTCTTTTGCACCAGTGGGTCGGTCGTCGGTCGGTGGTTCGTCATCGTCATCTTCTTGAAAATGAGGAATGAATGCGAAGACGCGTCGATTTGATTGTGTGTTAGACTGGACACTGATAATGATGCTGTTGATGATTCTTGTTGAGTTGATGTGGTGTGACCTCTCTATCGGTGCTTGGCTAGATGACGGGTCATCTTCATCTACTTGGTCGATCCGGAGACAAGGAAATCCAAACAAAGTGTCCAAAATGGATGGCAATTTGTGTGAAGTGAAAATTGTTAAGAACGTTAATTGGACAGGATATGGTTTTGAGAATTATTAGCCAGCCAGGCTGGCGGAATGGGATTTATTAGAAGTCTCGATATGGGGAAATTCTTTGTGGTACATGTCGGGTGTGCGCAATGAAGTGCTGACAAACAAAAAGAGTCTTGTTAGGTGATTGATTGACAATGGAATCCTTCTAGAGCAATCTGGATTGTTTGAGAGAAGAACGGTTAACATTTTTACGTGATTCGAATACCACTGAAGACATTGTTAACTTTTCTGATCTCAAAATTTGGCTCTGAAATGTATTCAGCTTATTTGCTTTTGCCTGGTCCTTCCATCCTGTGTGGACTTGTCAAAACTGTTATTTTCAGTGCTTGTGGACTTATTATCTGACAGAATTCCTGGGAACGTTCTTTTTACATTTCGCAAAATCTGAATCTCTCAAGAACAGTAGCACTAATCACTTCGAGGCCCCCTAAAGGAAGTTCCTCCTGAAATACACATCATCCGCGATAGCGGTCTAGAAAACTATCCGTATCGTTAGATCAACGCCTGTAATCATAAATCTTCGCAGCATTTTGCACTTGCAAACACTCCTTCCGTTTGGCAATTTCCTCTAGAATTTCCAAACCCTCCCAATTGGCTTCTGAAATCAACGAAACCAAAAAGAAAAACCCAAGGAGCATTTAGGATAATTATTATTCTCCTGGATATGGGCAATTAATTCTGTTCCTGGTCCCCATGGACTACATATTTTGTTTTACCCTTGAACAACGCTCAAATCTTAGCAACATCCACGACACTAGATACTCCTGTCTCCGGTGTATAGTGCTGCTGCTGTCCATGTTCTGTGTTCTCTCGTCTTTTGAGTGCGCACCCTAGTCGCGTAATCAATCTTGTTAACAATCTCAACAAAGAAACAAAAAATGCAAAGAACAACTAACCTATCTATCTAGCAGCAGAAGGCTTTTGTTGCGCTACCTTGTTGCCCGTTGTGTGAGCTGTGAGCTCACTGGAGCCAGATCGATTGCGGAGGTAGATACAAACAGGCAAAGGTACGTAACAAGTGCGCCACTATATGCACATTGCACAGTGCACTCTCCTGATGAATGAGAAATAGCCTGGCCATAGGAATAACCTTTTGTACACAAAAAAAGTGTCCCCGGTGCTGTTATGATGGCGCACATGAAGCTCAGATGGTATCGCTTGTCTTGAGATTGTGCGCTGATCGATGACTTTGCGGCAGTGTGTGGCTTCGATGGTGCTCGCCATGTTATCTTCATAAGTGTGGCCGCGGATCGAATTATTATTATATTAAGTATGCACTAGGCGAGGACATGCAGCAGACCGAACTATGACACTATACAGAGGGTTTGTTATCGAAAGGAGCAGAAAGGGGGCGTGGTTGTGTACTGAAGATTGACTTGCAGCAAAAAAACTTCAATAGAATTCTGGAACTAGAGCGTAACTGACGATCATGCCAATTAATTTGGTTACAACTTGTAATTACTGAACGTAGACGTACACAAAATGCACAATTATCGAAGAGAGGCCATCACTGGTCAGTCACACAGGGCTGTCGATAGTATTCTTGTTTTTTTTTTCAAATATCAAAAGCATAGAAAGGCAAGGCTTTCTCTTAAAAAGTACTAGATTTTGTACAATTTTGTCGCAAGAGAAGGTACTAAATTCTGAATCCTGAAAAAATTCCGAATTCTTGAGAAAATTCAAATTTTTTGCCGATGACCATAAAGAGTGAGGAAAAACGTTGAAAACAATGTTGTGTTCAGTGCTGTCAGCTGAACTGTTTAGTACTATAAGGAAATTAAGTGTTTTTTTTTTCATTCTAATGAAAGAAAGGGTCTTCTAACAATTTTTGTTAAGTACTAGATTTAAAAAAAGTACTAGATTAAAAAGTAGTTAAAAGTACTATATTTTTTAGCGGTCAAAAATACGTATTCTGTTTAAACTTGTTTATGAGAATGAAAATACGAGCTGACTAGAAACAATCGCAAAAACTAAGAATTAATAGAAGTAGTGATCAGTGCTGTCGTTGGAAGAAATCACTTTAAGAAATTTTGCTTAGCAAAAATTTGAGTAAACTGATAATGTCGTCTGCACTAAAAAAAGGTATCAAATTCCACTCCCCAATGACAGCCCTGCTACCAATTTGCCAAATCATGTGATCCTCGCAATGTAATTGAACTTTTAGCCTCCCGTTTGCGTGGCTGGTCGATTTCTGGGTGCGCATGCGCATGTTAACTGCGCACCCAGCTCACTGCAGTGCAAAGCAATTACTGCGAAGCAAATCAAAAGGAACAAAATAGAGCGCAAAAGAGGTTAACACGATTTCAGCAGATGTACATATTTGCTTCGAATGTGTGTCACGACCAATTGTCCGTGCACACAAATAATCACTTTTGCAACAACAAAACGTTCTCCAAAAATTCAAAATTCTCAAAAAAAAAACAATACGTGAAGGGCCAAAACGTGTAATTTCACAGAGGAAACGGTGCTTGGCATTGCCTTCGAAAAAGCAGGACAATTAGCAGTAAATACGAAAATTCATGCCTTCAAGGGAAGATTCATTGCTCTGTATGCACCCCCCTTGCCCCACACCCCCCTTCAAGCAAAATCCTTTGTTTTACCAGAAAAATACGCATATCCTTTCGGTAATTGCAACGCGCAGACGCACACAACGTCGTCGTTGTCGTACAGTTCGGAAAGAAGGTAAAACAATGCTCAAGCGTTATCTGCACAGCTAAATCGGCAGCGCTCCTCTCGCTGCTAATAATTTGTCGAATGTATGAAATAATCATCGTAATCAGAGGGCTTAATAACCAACAGCCATAACAACGAGGACGTTGTGACCACGACGACGAAGATGAAGTTAAAGCCTATCCCTGGGAATTTTGCGCTCGTCCAAAACAGCAGCAGGAGCGGCCGGCCAGCAGCAGATGAGAAATTACATGGTATCTTACCACCAACAGGGCTAGGGCCCTGTGCATCTTTGCCACTCTCTTTGTCGATCGATTGATCGGTCGCGGTCGTGGTCATTTTCGTGGCAATTATGTCAATTTTTCATGTTCATCTTAAAGAGAGGGAGGGGGGGGGGAGACTGTTGAATTAGCTTCTGCAGCAAATAATATGCAAATTGCATATTGGCAACATAAATTAAAGGGATCGCTGTTTTTCGAACAACGATCGATCGCTGGCATTCTTTTCTATCTCGTATCGCTCTTTTTTTGAAGGCTGATGCTCTGGCAGACCTCAAGGGAAGCAATTAATCGAACAAGTGTCATTTGGTCGATAAATAAAGAAAAGACGACTCTGGAGGATGAGCGCAGTAATCAACGAAATTGCTGTGTAATTAACAGTGACAATATTATGAACGCAGTTGGGGATTGGCTTTGGCAAAGGGAGTGGCAACAAACTTCTTTCAATTGGAAGCCTGCAGGCTTCAAGGCTCTGAAAAGATAATCAGTTTGTTTTCCTGATAATGGGTCGGCAATTAAGATTTATTGTTGTCGAATGGCAATCTGTGACCGAGATGGCAATTTGAAGAAAGTCTTCTGATCAAAAAAATCCCTCTGATCTCTCAAGACAATTTATCTCGACCTCAAAAGATTTACAGCTTCAGATTGCTATTTGTAGCGACCGACATGACGACGCATGCGGCCTCACGAAAACTCAGTCAGATATTTCGATGCGATCTTTGACGTCCGACCAAATTGAGTTATCGTCGCTGATCGCACATCTCTCACTTTGTGTAACGCTGCGCCGCCACAACTCGCGTCTAAGATGAACGAGTATACACTTTCTTCCTCATTTGGACACAATGCGCACCAAAAACGTTTTATCTTTCACACGTGATGGAAATATCTCAATGCAAAAGATTCGGCGACTTGTTGCATAAAAATACCAATACTGGCCGCCACAATTTGACCCAGAGACCGAGCGGGACCGAAGTCAAGTTGAAGCCTTATTTTCGCACCATCGACAAGTCAAGGCGCACAAATTCCAGATCCTAATCGTCATCAGACCATTGAGTTGGATTAAACTCTCAGAGTTGCCGTATTACTTTTTCTCATTCGGTGAGCGGTGAGAGATAATCGCACCATCCGACGATGGATGAACGAAATAGTAAAATCGTGATCGACGATGAAATAGTGCGATCCGCAAGTTGCCATTTTCAAATGCTCCACTTCATCACTTTGCAAAAGCTCCTGCTGCACGGTACCGTTTCTTGCCGCTCACCTTTTGACTTGTTTGTGTCTCGGAGCAGAGCCTGGGACCTATCTTCAATGAGATATTTAATGTTTGGTGGCGCGTCAGATTATGTTGACGTTGATAAACCGAACGATAGTAGTTCATGATCGTTCGTTTTGTTGGCATTATGGAGAGAGCACCCGCACGCCGCCGCCGCCGCCGAGCGATGTTTTGCGCTGCGATCTTAAAATGTCGATATGGAACTGCAATTATTATTCGATTTTCAAAGTCCTACTGTCCGACTTTGAGTTTTAAATTTATGGCATTTGTTGAATTCGATTTGTAGGGTGAATGGGGGCAGATGAGATGAAAAACAGGGTGCTTCAGATTGAAGTGCGTAAGAAACTCCTAGAACAACTTGAGGACAATCCGATGAGTATCACTGATTCTACTACGGCGCTTGGGAACCTTTTTCAATTTACCTTCGAATTACTCTTGTGAGGGTTTTTCTAAAATATTTGATAATTATGTATGCACACCCTGTAAAACTGGTTGCTTGATAGTTGAACTAAAAATAAAACATCGATCTATAAAAAAAAATGTTTGAAGGTCTCTCCCACCTCTGCAAATCGATCGCAATGCATAGTCGCATATCTCACTACTTTTGACATCTCTGACAACGAAATCTCGAGGTGTTGTCTTTTTGTTCGACATTTTTGTTTTGTTGCTCGTAATTGTTTGTCAATAAATTTCAGTGTCTGGCAAGAATTGATACGGCACGAAGTCTGCATATGGCAATGGCATAATGGGTCTTCTGGAGTAGTCGAAGATTTACGAGCTTGAATATTGATAGGTAAGGTTTTTCATTTGATTTGATTCATTGATGTAAATGAGGAGGATGTGGGAGTTAATAAAATGAATTTATGCATGAAACAGAAGTAGTGAAAAGGTTACATTCTTGGAATGAAAGAAAACAATCCCACTTCTGAGATTGTAAGTTCATTGTTTAAAATGGTTGAAATAGGCTTTATCTTGTAGAAGAGAATTTGGAGAGCGAAGCTAGAGCATTTTGGAGACCCTCGGTCTGATCCAGTGCCCCACTCGCTACTAAAGTGCATTTCCAAGGTTCTTACTTACTTACTTATGATGGCGCTACAGTCCAGGTCGGACCAGGGCCTCATCCAACAAACGTCTCCAGCCACCTAGGTTCCTAGCTAGGTGTGTCGCACTTCAAGTTGATTCATGTCCTCTACTACCTGCAGTATGCTCCACCTGATACGCGGTCTTTCTCTTCTGCGACGTCCTTCCGGGTTGGATTCGAAGACTACGAGTCGGAGCAATATTTTCCATTCGCTCTAATTGACCCAACCATCTAAGCCGTTGGACCTTAACTTTTCTGGCTACCTAACTCTTATCGTTATCCAATCTGATTAAGCTTTAATGTAAGTCCTTATCTCATTCAAGAATCACTTCAGGGTTCTCAAACGAGTACTTAACAAGGACATAGAAGACGCATCAACAGAATGTCAAAATTGGTAAAAAAAATAACAATTCCCTGGAACATCGAACCTTATCAAAAAAACTGATGGAAAAATTTGATATTTCCACCCAATGATTTTGCGGTGAAAGAAAACAAAATCTGCAAAAACAATCGCATCAAAGTGCATCGTGGTCTCAGTTTTTGTTGTCATCATCATCGCCAGCCTTGAAGTCACCATACAATGTAATCATTCACGACATCATTACCGCATTATTAACAAGATCTCAATTAGCAAAGTGCCCATCATCTCCTTCTGCTTGTGGTGTGCCATCGAAAAACCAAGAAAAAAGAATATAAACCACCTTCCCCACAACCTGTGGTAACAAGAAACAGAGACAAAAAAGATTGCGGCTTAAGGTGATAAATTGCGACAGCAACTTTGGAGGAAGAAATCTTAAGAGAAGAATGAAATCGAAATAATTTTTTTTCTTCTCTTTTTGTTTTGAATCACCGCATTATCAGGGATTAAAAGTAAGAAACCAACAAGCGGACCTTAAATGGAGATCACCTTCATCGTTGTGTCGTCGAAGTTCCTTCGTGTCGTTTGGGTTTTTTTCTTTTGAGGACTTTCACTTTCTCAGTCGGGCGTGCGAAGCGTCTCGTTTGTGTCATCTCGGCAGGGATTGCTCAAGGATTTCTGTGTTCTGTAAATGCTGCTGCTGCACTTTCATTTTTAAAGATTTAAATACAAAAAAAGAGAACTGCTTTGGGTCGACTATTGAATGACAAAAACAATCGAAGATCGATCCGTTTAATGCGGGTCGATTGGGACGAATACAAAAATTCAATAAATTTTATCCCACACCCTTGAGGTAGTCGATATCGCTTCGGCCGACGGCATTAAGACAGTAAGACTGTCGTTCATTTATCGACTTTAGCTGGTGCCCTATGAATTTTATTCACTCTGTCGGACAGCCAAGTTATACTGGTTGCCCTTTGGCTCTGTTGCCAAACAAAACAATCTTACCCTACTAACTCGAAGAAAAAAAGAAAATCAACAAGTAAATCCGTAAAGTGGAAAATATGTTAATCGGGTTAAGCGGTCGAACACAAACCCAAGCGGTTGATGGTGCAAGACAAAAACACCAAAACCGTTGATGCTCGAAGGCGAACTCAAAGACTCTCCATCTGATCACGGTACATACCGGCCAGTGGAAGATTGTTTTGGATGTTGATAAGAAATCAGGTGGACACCACAACAGGCTTATGGATAAACACAAAGCCAAAAAAAGAGGTGGAGATGGAGTTTTTTTTGTTTTTAATCTCGAATTAAATAAATTTATGACGATGCACCTTAATTTACCCTAAGGGCCGTGATGGAGAGTGGAGAGCGTGAGTGAGCGAGGAAAGGAGAGATGAAAAAAGATTAAGTATTTTTAATTAGGGAAAAAAGTCGATGAAAGACATAACATCAATGTTCATTTAAATGGAGTAAAAATTATCGCGGGAATATCACTGTCATGGTTAATTAGACTCTCGCTCACTCTAACAGCTCTAATAGGTGCCATTTAGCTTGGATATGGATTCAGGATGGAAATTAAAAATTTTAGAGATGGATTAATATGGTAATTCTCGAGATACGCCTTCTGGTTGTTTGAATTAGATTGGACAATAGATGGATAATAAATGGGTCTGTCGAGTTTTTAAAATAAAAAAAGGGTGGATTTTGTTCGTGATGAAAGTTGTGTATCAAAAAATGGGAAAAAGGGGAAACCATAAAGGGTAATGAGGGCTTGCTTCAATTCGTGTGTAAGAAATTGGTGTTTTGCTTACAGCTCTAAAATGGTGATAGCTAATACAAAGTTTACAAGGCCATCTTCAGATGATAGAAGCGAGCCAGTCAAATTGGCCAACATCCTGATTGCCACCCAAACAGAGAGGATTAAATAAGCATTCAAAATTTTGAGCAGCTTTTAAAACATTGCTTTTGTAGCGACTACAATTAGAATTAAGCAACCATAGACCAGTCAATGAAGGTCCACGAAAGAGGATGAAATTGCCATCACAAATCTGAAGCATATCAAATCCAACGTCTCAGATGGCATACCTGTAGTACTCTTCAAGCTAATTTACGTTACTAAAACGTTGATGTTCACTTTAGCACCTTATAAGTAACGAAAAAGGAGTGCCCGTTACTCGTTTCAATTTTAGAGTATCGTTACTCATTGCAAAAATATCGTTAATGGTCACAGAATTGTCGTTACTGGTTTGAAAAGCATCGTTACTCGTTACAGAATTATCACTCTTTGCAAAAGAAACGTTACAAAATTATCATTAGTACTTAATGTTGGAACTTCGTATTATTATATGGTACTAATGCCGGTGCGGGGAAATAACTCCACGGGAACTAACTCCACTGAGGGATTTACTTCCCACCAAGTGAGAACTTACTCCACTTTTGTAAAGTGTAGTTAGTTCCCATGTACAGTGGGAATTTAATTCCTCAAAAAATTAGTGGATCTAGTTCCCTTCGAATTTTAAATAATTTGCCACTTTAATTGAGAACAAATTAAAATTCAAGTACACTGAGCAATTTTGTTTGTGAAATTAAAATAAATGGCTTTTAGAAACGAAGTCATTCCGAAATTCAGTTTTTAAGACTGAAAATAATTTAAAAATCGCATGTACAAAAATATTGAGAAACTTAGTCATTCGGAAACCCATTTTCAAGAATCTGACCCCCCATATGGTGGTTCACTAGTCCAGAAATCAAATTCTTTGTTATTAAATTTAAACATTTTCTAAAACGGTACCTATATAACGATTGAAATATACCGCATGCTGTACCTAAGTTTATGTGACATAAAGAAAACTTTTTCCAATGCAAAAGTTCTTCTGAAGTTTGGTGTTGGGTGAGAGTAGGGCATTCTACAGGCACACTGTACTTGAACCCAGTTTCATCTTGTTGCATCTTTTTGTCCTCTAAAATAACTGAGCTATTTCAATAACATTAAAAGTTCCATCAGAAAAACATTTTTTTCAAATGGTTAAAAAAAATTGTATTATTAAGGATTTGGAGCTTGAACCAAAAATTGCAAGCGAGCGAAGCGAGCGGAAAAAATTTTGCCCAAACGAGAATCAATTTGGGGTGTGAAAATAAAAAAATTCGCGCGAATTGATTCTCTTTTGGGCAAAATTTTTTCCGCTCGCTTCGCTCCCAATCAAACCAAACTGATTTTAGGTGTTACAGATAGTCATCATCCTCAGACCAAGGTGAAAAAAGATGCACCTGCTTTCCAGACACTAGCATGCTTTTCCAAATTAAAGGAAACGGCAACAGCTTTGAAAATAAATTGCTCTATCCATTTTGTCGACAAACAGGTAGTAAATAACTTCCGGACCAGTTTCCCTGCACCATGTATAAATGTGTGAACTTAGTTCCCATTAGAAAGTGAACAAATTTCTCACCGTACATGGGAACTAACTACACTTTACAAAAGTGGAGTAAGTTCTCACTTGGTGGGAAGTAAATCCCTCAGTGGAGTTAGTTCCCGTGGAGTTATTTCCCGCACCACTAATGCCTACTTTTGTCCAATTCACACTATTAATATTTAGGCATTCGGTAACGATAGGTATGTAATCTAATCACGTTACATACCTAAATGTTTATGCTCACTTTAGTTCTTTTAAGTATGAAAGCAACGAATCGGTCGTGAAACGAAAGTCTTCGTTGTATAAGTTACTGAAACGAGGACCCGTACCTAAGTAACGACTGTAGATATTTCGTTACAGGCACATATACACTATACAGTGCTATGCGCTGTTGTGAAACAGTTGATATCGGATAAGTTACAAACTAGTTCAAGTTGTTGACATTTCACAGATTTGTTTAAACATTACTCTAAAGCAGATAGTGCCTAAGACATTTGTCAAAAATGCTGTTTACTCTTTGAATATGTGATCGACATTACTGGTTACTTCTACTAGCTGCGATTGAGGCCATTACAGCGATTGAAATAGGGCGAAGTTTAGAATGCAACATCATTCCAGCGGAATATAAAGTTACTGTTGATAGCAACAGTTTCAAGATTCATTCTGTTCCTTTCCTAGTCAAAATATTCTATCCAAACGAGACGTTGCTAGGTTAGGTTAGGTTAGGTTAGGTTAGGTTAGAGTGGCTGTCTAGATATTGTTGACTCACTTAGACCTCAAGGGTTGTGATACCACTAGGGAGACTAATGAACTTAAACAAACCATTTTGTACTTTTAATGAATTTAGAGTGACATCTGGTATAATCGAAGAAGGGATTACCGAGATGTTATTCCTTCTATTGGAGAGTGCCGGTCATGTACAGTACATAGAAGATGTTGGACTATTTCCTCTTCCTCCTCATCCAAGCGGCTTCTATAGAAGTCATTTGTGTAGACCCCCAGCCTCATAGCATATCTCCCTATGAGGCATTGTCCAATTATGACTCCAATAGTGGAGATTATACTTTGTCTGCAGCATTGTCTAGCATTTGTTGATTCTAGAGCGTATTGTTTGAGAAGATATTTGAATGTAGAAAGTGGTGTACCTATGTTGTGTCTTTGTCTAACAGTGGGCCGAAGTTTTTCGGTTTTGACGAGCTCATCACCCAAATGACGTGAATGTTAAATTGAGGTGATCGACAGTCGTGGACTATAAGAGAGTTTGTGTAGACAGACGCGAGATTTGAGAGCAGCTTAGCCAGGAGTGCCTCTTTTATCGCCATTACTTCTGCCTGGAACACACTACATTGATCTTGAAGTCTATGTGATAGACTGAGATTCAGTTGTTTCGAGTAGATACCACTCCTACCGCCGTGGTCGGTCTTTGAACCGTCTGTATAGAAGTGTATCGTGTTTTCTTCCAGAGGTCCTCCTTCTTCCCAAAAGGATCTTGAAGGGATGGAAACATGGAATACCATTTTTGGGGTGGTATAGTCTAAGTCTAAGCGATCTGACCAATGTTGTTACTGATCCCTTGAGAGGTGGTTCTAAGCTTTACGCATGAGTTGGCTGGGAGAAGAGGTATTAGGTTTAGAAGTACCTCTAAAGCTGCTGTTGGTGTTGAGCGAAGTGCGCCAGTGATGCACTGCACATATCTGCTGACCGCTAGACTTTATTGAGTTCATTCAAATTTACCATCTTGTCCAGTGCGGTCCACCATACCACAACTTAATATTATTAAAAGCCTTATTGAATGCTGAAATTTACGTTTCTTTGAAGTCGATTTTTAAAAATCTTGAATCTTTTTGAATGTGGCAAAAAAAGTTTGTCGTATATTTTCAAAACTGTTGACTTTTAGGAAAAGCAAATTTCAACATTTTATAAGATTTCCAGTAAGGCTTCGACTTTGTGCAAACAATTTTGTCTAAGTATAGGGTGTCCCAATAAGAGCGCACTTTTTTAAATTGGAATAATTTCTTTGTCATGCAAGTGGCAACTCTGAAATTTCACAGATGTCACCTCTGTTTGTTCCTATTACTTAAAATGGAGCGCTTTTTGAAAGAACAACACGTTATAATGGTAAAAACTCATTACAAAAATGGGGAAAGTTACGCTTCGCAAACTTCACCAAATTTTCAGTCGAGAGAGTGTAACTAATAGGTATGTCAACCATTCGAAGAGTGGTCAAAAAATTTAAAGAAACTGGGTCAATTATGGATGATAAGAATCCTTTGCATCAACGTACTGGTCGGTCTCTTGAAAACATTGCTGCTGTAAAAGAGAGTGTTGTCTAAAACCCGAAAACATCAATTCGACAGTGACTGTTAACGGCATTCGTTACAGGAACATGATAGCGGACTTCTTGTGGCCTCAACTGGACGGCATGAATCTGGACAAAATGTGGTTTCAGCAGGACGGCGCAACTTGCCATACTGCGCATGAAACAATCGACTTATTGCAGCAACGATTTTCAGAACACATTATTTCACGAAATTCTGATGTGAACTAGCCACCAAGATCGTAGGATTTAACGCCGCGCCGTGCGATTTTTTTCTTTGAGGTTTTGTGAAATCACGGGTTTATGCGAATAAAAGCGAAACAATTTCTGAGCTCAAATCGGAAATCCAAAGTGTTGTCGGTGAGATACAGCCACATCTCTGTGCAAAAGTCATGTACAATTTGATGAAAAGAGTAATGGCCTGTCATCGGAGCCGGGGGGTCATTTTCCGGATATTTTATTCCATACTTAATCGGAACATGTCTTCTTTACAATACAATAAAAATATCACACCTCTGTCATAATGGTTTTATTTGCAAATTAAAAAATGCACTCTTATTGGGACACCCTATACTTAGGTACTGTTCAATAGTTTAACGTCAGAAACATATTTTTGAAAATATTGACACTTTAAAATCGATACATCTTGTAAACGGGCGCCTTAAGAGAAAAATTGATTAAGACACTTTTTGTAGATAACCCCTCGACCTTAATTTCTGTTTCACTGTTTTTTCGAAAGAGCTAACGTTTTTCGAAAAATTGGCAAACATCTGATTTTTTCGTCAGAAAACAGTCGAAAATGTTCACTTAAACTGAAATTATTTAGAAGTGACATGACATTTTTCCTGGATTAACACCCAGGGTTGGATTATTACAAAAAAAAACTCGAAACTGTACCTTCTGTCAAGTTGTCGTTGAGAAAAATATGTACCCAGACATTATTTAGAGTTCATTGTGTATTTCATAGGCTCACGTCTTTCAAGTGCATTTTGGACAGGATATTGTGATGACATTCATCAAAGTCATTCGATTTTCAACTGTCTTAACCAATGGCGCGACAACTTTCTTTCCCCAGACCTTTCACGCACTGAGCTTAACTACACCAAAAAAGAAACGAGACCACCGCCCTCTCTTTTTTAACCATCCAGGACTTTGGCAACTTTCCTAATATCAGTTTTTATCAAAATCTCAATTGATAGTAACAAAGTGAAAGACTTCAACTGTCAAACCCACACTCAAAATGCTCAAATCCTTTCCAAATTCCATTTCCCGGAGATCGATATTCAATAAAATATTTTTTGTCATAAGTGCATGCGTGTCAATGAAATCGCAATACCATTTTTATCATAAGAAAATTCATATCTCGATTCGAGTAATTAAAAAAAGATCAACATGCATAACTGTCATTGAAAATCCAAAAACGATAATAAACACCGTTTTCCACATCCACGCAAATGAAATATTCACCTGTTGCACTTGTCAAAAAATTAGCAACAAGAAAAAAAACCATTTTAACTGCATTGCCAGCTTTCTTCAATCATATCTCGGCACTCGCGACACACACGAGATGTGATTTCCCTCCATTTCTGTCGTTCATATCAAAACAGTCTCCTCTCCATTAGCCGCAGCATCCTCCATCTCCATCTCCTCGATCATCATTTCACAGCGCGCATCGAACACATCCCAAACAACATCGAACAAATCCCAATCGAACTCTTCGAATGCACTTTGCAGCAGCACCCTACTCCCAAACAAATCAAACACCAGGTACAAGTTACGTGTCGGTGTGTATCTCACCTGTAATACCGCCACGCCATCCATATCCACGCCAAACCCAACCAAACTCGTCGCGCAGTCGTATGCTGCTCGCTTGGCTCGTTTGTGCGCTTTGCTTTGATTCTTTGCCAAGATTCCGATTCCGATTCGATTCCTCGCCATCGCCATCGCCACCGCCGACGGTCTCGCGAAGACCACTTCGACTTTGATCTTATAAAAATTTTAAAGTTGTTTTCAGTTGATATCGGTTACTCACAAGGCTAACAACCCAGTGTTGTCTTTTGCAAAAGAACCAAACCAAATCTTGTGTCTCTCTGGAAATACACTTGTCTTGAGATAACTCGACTTGACTTCACCTGCCCTCAGGTGCTTCATAATTTTTGTGTGTTTCTTTGGGAGTGCCCTAAAGAAAGATAAATATAGTGCGGTGTTAGATACAAATCAATAATTAATCCCGACTCCGAAGTATCTTTTTTTCGCGGTTCAAGTGTATCTTTCGGTTGTTCAAATTTTTTGATGAATGAATGTGAAGAATGCGTGCGTTCGGCGGGCTATGTTTAGAAGAATAACATAAACAAACCGACAGTTGGGCAAAGAAACAAGTTAATATCACACACTCTAACCGACAAAAAAAGGGTTGACTCCGAAAACTAGTTACGACTCTTTAACACACTCTGAATCAAGTTTAACGAGAATAACCCGGGAAGAGTTAGTTTTTTTTCTTTTTTTGTGGTTCGGTGTTGTTGTTTGTGATTCGATTTTAATTCGCGGTGGTGTCTTCGTAGTGTTAAGCCTTTTGAGCTGCTGGTGCTGCGCCCGGTTGACGAGCGAGGGTCTAGAACTAGTTGCGCCGCACTTAACACACTATACTGGATATTTTGCCCTAGTTTTTGTGTCTTCTTGTTTTTTTTCTGTGTTGTTTTGGTTTTTGTTGTTTTGAAGTTCCGGTGTCATTAAAATTCGTGTTTCGGTCAGGTGCGTACTTGTGCGTTTTGAACATGGAATAAGTCCGAAAACTGGATTGTAGGACAACCAAACAGAAAAACCGAAGCAAAGGATTTTCAAATTGTTATTTGATTGCATTTGAGAGCGAGAGGGAAAGGATACAGCCTCAAACTGGATACAGGGGGAACATTCTCGATAGCCTACTCGGATTGGCTTACCGAACCATCAGCACGGTAATTATCTCCGAAACTCCGAAAACACTTAAATTTTCTATTTCAATTTGGCCAACTGATGTTATTTCAATGAAGCGATGATTTGCCGTCGTGTCGTCATTTCATCACCGCCGCACCTCAAAAAGTTGTTAGTTTTTCGAAAGAGATCGCGCTGTCTGTCTATTTTTAATCTCGATGTGTAAATTAGTTTTTTATTTGTCGAAACAAAATTTTAGTGAAATCTCAATTTTTTAATGTCATCAAAATTTTTGATTAGCACTCTCTATTGCCCAGGTAGCGCTGCTACAAAGCTTTCGCAACAAATGAGCGACTTTTTTGTCGGTTTGAGGTTTCTCCTTATGCAAAAAAAAAAGACGACGAAGATGATAAATTGTGATTTTGAGATTTTGACACCCTTCCATTTTTTTATTTTGTCGGGAATTCAAAATTTCGTTCTCATAACAAAAACCCAACGGTCAGTTGGATTTGCATAATTTTCTGTTGAACCCTTTTTCCTTGCCTTATATTGCGAGATCAGTGTTTTTGTCCTGTGAATCCTTTTGGCATTGTTTGGCAGACGTGACGATGATCTTGGTCGAGGATAAACACGAAATCAGTGATGTGAATTTGATGTGGTTTTTGTTCTTCATACCTGTGAGCTCTGGTGTCCAGGTAAGGACATATATGTTCCTTTGAAGGATGGGTCATTATTGTCCTCAAGGGACTGTTCAGTGTTCATGGACGATGCATGGATGGATGATTGCATTAAATGCGTAATGAGGCTAGACTACATTTTTGTTCGTCGCATCCATTAGCGATCGAATCCTTTTTTTTTGTGTAGAAGGTCGTTCTCTGGCCATTACCATCCATCGTCGTCGCGCTATCATTAATACAATTTTCATGCGCATCATGCAAATGATTTTTTAAATGTCAGCTGGACGGAAGACGCTCACAGACGGACGGACATTAGGCGCGAAATTAGGTTTGAGTCTAATTTATTTTGTTTTTTCGTGGGTCTTTGAAGAAAGTACCTTCAATAATGAAGGTCATGCAGACCGTTAGTGTGGTTAATTAGGACACGGAGTTGCATGAGGAAAGGATTGTTTCACTTTTTTAGCTGGTGTGGAAGAGGCGTTAAGGATTTTGGTTTGGGAAAAATTTAGTTCGTTCCCATGAACATTTTTATTTCATTTTTTTTTTAATGAGACCAAATTTTGATTGATTTACTTTTTGGGAGTGTTTTAGTCCTTTTTTATCCTTTACAAGAAAAAAAAAGGAAGAAATATGAATTTTGTTTGAATCGACCCTAAAATTTGATGTGCACAAGTGGTTGGCTGTTACAGTTATTGATGAGTGGAGATTAATAATGCCGTCGGCAATTTGAAACCGTGTGATTAAGTTTTTGGTGATGATGGAACTTCTGAGAACAATATAGAGTCGTTTTCAAATTTTGAAAATTTACGTTTCGAGTTCTTGTTTCTTCATTTCAAATAATTTTCGAAGAATATTTTACAACTGTTGCTTTGTGCATGGTAGGTGTTGTGATTTATACGACACAGTCAGTGGCAGTTACTTGTTGCGAAACATTTTAAGGATCAATATTGCAGGTAGGGCATTTATAAAAAGGGAGATTTACAATTTCAACTGGCGCCATGTCTTGATTGTTTTATTGATACCAAAATGGGCAATAAAAATATCATATTTCGATGAATATCGTTTGCTTCAAAAATAGGAAGGTTAGCATTTGGCTTAGAAAATTTGACACCATCTAAATAAGCCACTTAAGCAATTTGAAACGA
This sequence comes from Sphaerophoria taeniata, assembly GCA_943590905.1. Lineage (NCBI taxonomy): Eukaryota > Metazoa > Arthropoda > Insecta > Diptera > Syrphidae > Sphaerophoria > Sphaerophoria taeniata. The sequence continues at coordinate 7,488,958 of OX016540.1, forward strand.
TTTAATTTAGCAATGGATTTCGTACTTCCAGGATATTTCTAGAGAATGTTTCTGAGAATGTTCTAAAAACGCTCGAATGATGTTGGAACTTCTTAAATGAAGAAGATGTTTCTTTGCTGCTGAGCTGGATTAAATTGTTGCACCAAAACCGTGTGTTTGCAGACTTGTTTTTCAATCGATTAGTTTTTGGTTTTTAACGTCAACTAAAAGATCGAAAAATGACATGAAATGCTCTGTGACTTGAGCAATAATAAAAGGCCAGGAAAAGTTTCTACGAAGGCCAAGGTTGAGTGACATCAATCGTTCTCCATAAGTTGGTATTTCAGTGCCATTCGCTGCGTAGAGAACGCGGTTTGATGGATTGTTCCTCTTATCTGTACTTGTAGGTGGAATGACTGAAGATTTCTCATTGACAATTGACATAAAGGCGACTTATGTTATCTGCGGTGGAAGTAGCAGATGTTCGAATTTCTGGACTTCGATTTCCTTAAATAATTTTTTGAACGTGCAGAACTTCGGCTTCTGCGTACCTACCTAAAGGTGTTTGATTTTTTGTTGATGAGCAGCAATCTGACTTTGTAACTCAGATATGGCAGCAATACTGGCTGAGGGCGGCGCTGCGACAGAAGCAATGTCTGTATTTGAATAGACATCTGAGATTTTATCAGCCATGCTGCCAAAGTTGTAAGTTCCTGATTCTCACTACACAACAGGATGGACTTGGTCGTCCTTGTTGCTTCATCCATAATGTTCTCAGAATGTCTTCCGATATTGTTGGTGCCGCAAGTTCTCTCATATTGGTTAACAGCTGGGTTGGCCGTCTTCCAACAAGAGTGATACCGCTGAGGAGAGTCTGGAGTCTCTTCTGTTCCGATTCCTGGAAAGCAGACAGAAGTCGAGTCTTCAGGCCATTGTATTTGTCCGTGTGTGGAGGGCTGGTAAGAACGTCTCGGACTTACGTCAGCATAACAGCTTCTAGGTTTCCAACTAGCGTATAATATTTCGTCGTATCCGAAATGATTTCGCTAGTGTGGAACTGAGCCTCCAGCTGGTGGAATCACAAGTCAGGGCTCCGCTTCCAGAATGGTGGCACCTTAACGGATATCTTTGCAATTGCTCCTTCTTCTACCAATGAGAAGAATTTGCAACTCTTTTTGTGGCCAACTATCATTTATACTATTTTATCAACAAATTATGCGAAATAGATGTTTTTGAGCTAACATAAGAAATCCAAAGGTATTCGCATTTATGTTCTACCCCCGTATTGAAGCTTCGAATGCGCAAGGACATTCAAGATTAGTTTTAAAACCTTTTTTTAAAGCAGAATGGTATCAAAGGTTAATTTTAAAAGTTACCAACATCATGTGTGACTTAAGAGAACGAGTAAGTTCTTTCCAATTTAAGCTGAAACCGGTTATAATACCCAAGTACTTTAATTTCCACCTCTTATTAAATTTTAAAACAACTTTCGGGACATAAACTGTAAGAATTAGAATTACGTCTTCCACATTTTTCAACAGGTAAACAAAAATTGATACAATCATGGGCACAAAAGGAAAAGTTGTAATCAAAAAGAGTATCTTCCGAAAAATTAAGGTTTATCAATTAAGTTTTCTCGCTTTTAATAAGCTTAAATCTTCATTTATTTTAGCAAATTAATAGATCAATGCTATTTCATCTGCAAAGACAGTAGGCGAACAATTTAGTTAAAGATTGAAAGCAGAATTTATATTCACCATGAAAAATATTGGTCCGAAAACGGAGCCTTGTGGAACTCCATTTTTTAAGAAGAATCTTACTGAAAATTCCATCTTCTTTAACTTTTTGTTTCTTTGGTAGAACTTCATGGACAACCAAATCGAACGCTTTAGTCATTTGACCATGAGCCATGGTAGTTTTAATGTTACTTAAACAACTATCTAAATGAGTACCTACACAGACTTAATAATCTTTAATCCTTTTGACAGTCCTACAATCAATTCACCTGAAGTCTGTTAGTTCTTTTGGTTACAGCCAACTAGCAACACAGTTCAGGAGTTGGTACCGTGACATCACACACGCTGAGCGTCATAACGCAAATGTTATTTGATTTTTTGTGGAGAAATCAATTGTAGAAAGTAGAAACAGCCCCAGCGGACAGTAAACTCTCCAAGACAAAAATCACAAGATCTCGTTTGCCAATTGTGATCACCTCTTCGAGACATAACACTGTCCGGAAACTTTTCCCGTAAAAGATCAATGGTTTCGTTGCTTGTGTTGCACGTAGCTCCTTCTGGTTGAAAGTAGACGTTGTCTTGAACAATATCATCAATACCCCATCGGACTATATAAACCATAACAAAGAGTCAAACGTTGAGGATGGAAAGGCATCTCAACAATAACTCATTGGTTTTCCGAGCCCCAGATGGGACAATTTTGCTTCTTGACAAAGCCACCGAAGTGGAAATGGACCTCTTTAGTCAAGATAATATTTTGATGGTATTCCGGATCATTTTTATGAATTTCAAGGACCTAATCAGCAAAGACACGAGGTTTTTGATGATCGGTCGGCTTGAGTTCTTGTGTTAACTGAACTTTTTAAGCCTTAAGATCCAAGTCTTTATGCAAAATACTGTGTAGGTAATGAAGTTTGTGGAATGCCAATTTCTAAAAAAAACACGAGGAATGGGCAAACCTTGGTTTTCTTCAACACTTTGGGCTACAACAGCAATTTTCTCAGTTGTTCTCGAGCGACGACGACGTGCACGGGTTTTATTCTTCACTCTTCACATCACTTACTTGTCCCAACAACTAGAATTTTTCCACCAATTTCTGTATTGCAGTCCGACAAGGTGCTTCACGACAACCCCAAGGCACCTAAGTGTTGCGAACTGTGATTGCAAAATTTTCACCATTTTTGTAGTTGATTTTAATAATTTCAATGCGTTATTCTATTTGTCAAATGTCAAAAAATAACAGCTTGAAAAATGCCAACTATACCGGAATAGCGGGCTATTGCAAATAACGGTGCCATGACATTTGGCCATATGCCATAAGGCCATATTTCAAAATATGGCCATATGACACTTTTGAATTGTGTCATACGGCCATATTTTAATATATGGCTATTTGTCGCTTTGGTAATGTGTCATTTGACCATTATGGCCAAATTACACTTTCAAGCTTGCAGTTTACATTTACTGGAAAAACAAAAACGAATATGCAATATATTTATGAAAATATACAATATCTATATTTATGAAAATATGGTAAGTAACTGATCTCAAAAAGTTTATCGCAACGTTTTAATAAATAAAAAAAAAAAATAATCAAACAGAAAGAAACAGACAGAGCAATTAATTTTTCAAAGCTGCTGCCGTTTCTTTAATTTGGAAAAGGAACCACCACGCACCCTTGTAATGCACGCTTGTGTCTGGAAAGCAGGTGCTGCATTGCAGTAATTCATTTTAAGCATCTTTTTTCACTTTTGTCTGAGGATGATGACGATCTGGAACATTCAAAATCGATTTGGTTTGATTGTGACCGAAATAAGCGGAAAAAATTTTGCCCAAAAGAGTATGAATTTGGGGTGCCGTGAACGAAGGCCATATGAACTAACGCCTAATGGCTTTAATTCTCATTCAAATGTGAATTAACGCCATAATCCGATTATGGCCTAAATACACATTGGAATGAGAACTAAAGTAATATGGCGTTAGTTCATTTTAAGAAGTGGCCCAAGTACTCATTTCAATGTGAATTAAAGCCACTCGCAGCAATCAAAATAATTTTAATATGATATTGGAACATAAAATAAAAAATTTGCTCAAGACCAGTGTTCTACATTCTTAAATGTTTTTTGTTTAATATATGTTATTAGTTAAATATTTATGTATTAATCTTGTTTTGTTAACTGTCTTGTTTTTGTTCATCTACGTGAATGTAAAAAAAAAATAGTGTCTTCCACACGCTTATTTACTTTTAACTTTGATTTCTTAAATTTTTGACTTTAAAATTTTTGTTTAAAAATTTTGTACTTTTTTCTTTTTTTATTTTTTATTTTATTTATTTATTTTTCCTTTTTGACCCTGCTTGCTTTAAGCAGTCCCAATCTCTTGTCCTCCTTATGTTCGTGTCGCCATCGCTTTTTTATTTTAGTAATTTTAAATAATTTCTAATTAAGTGCCGATACGTATAGCAACCGTAATTGCCGTCGTACTCGGTGAAAATGGACCCCAGCGCGTGCGGTATCTGGGGGGGAAAGAGGCGTGGGATTATATTAAAAAAAAAAAATGTAGGTAGGTAAATATATGGTTTAACGAAAAAAGGATGAACGCTCTATTAGTTAAGGGGGCGTAAACACAAATATTTTAAACACGGGTTCATATAAATCAAATAAAAGAACCAATAGTCCCACATTTGCCTTATTCTTAACTTTTTTTGTCACGCTCATAACTTAAAAATTTTGGAAAAATTTCTTTGTTATTTATACTTTCGCGGTCCCCTCAGTTTTTGGCTCCAGAATCGAAAATAATCCGTTTTCGATGATATTTTTTAAATCTTCGTTTTTTCGGTGGAGTTATGCACAAATTTACGAGGATGGAAAACAAATGAAATCGTGTAATTGTTGATAATGTTTTGCAAAGTAATCGAATGAAGTTGCTTTCTAAACAAATAGAAAAATCAATACAAAAATAATGATTTTTCATATTTGTATTGAATTTCAGAATGAGTACCTAAGTTTCTCAATATTTTCGTAAATGCTTCATTCGGAAAAATAGTTTTCCACAATTTGAAAGTAATCAAAAAATCGCGTACTGCAGTACTACTAGAAAGCGAGCGGAGCGAGCCGAAATTTTTTTTGGCAAACAGAGAAACAATTTGGAGTGTGAAAATAAAAAAAATCGCGCGAATTTTTTTTATTTTCACACCCCAAATTGTTTCTCTGTTTGCCAAAAAAAATTTCGGCTCTTAGAACGCAATTTTTTTTTATTACTTCAGCAGAGTCTAGAAAACTAGTTTTCCGAACGAAGCACCTACGATCACCTAATTATTAGGTGTAGCACAATTTTCAAATTTCAGGAGATTCCTTGAAATTAATATTGTTAACTCATGATTACGTTCAAATGGCTGACCAAGAAAACGGATCAACACATTTTTTTCTTTCAGAAATTTTAAAAGAAAATATCAGCACTCGCTGAGAGTGAGATCTCTTGTTCCATTTTAGAAATATCTGAGGTCCCTGAGATCTCGATGAGATTTTGTAAGGTAATTACTTGCTATGCTAACTTTGCTTCAAAGCTCAAAGCATGTTATGGCATCAGTTCTCATTTGAATGTGAACTTACCCCATATGGCGTAAGTTCTCATTCAAGTGATGGCTTTAGTTCTCATTCGACTGTGAATTAAGGCCATAATCGGATTATGGCGTTAGTTCACATTTGATTGAGAACTAAGGCCATTATGGCGTTAGTTCATATGGCCTTCGTTCACGGCACCGAATTTGGGGTGTGAAAATAAAAAAATTCGCGCGAATTTTTTTATTTTCACACCCCAAATTCATTCTCTTTTGGGCAAAATTTTTTCCGCTCGCTTCGCTCGCTAGCAATTATTGTACCTGCTTCATTTTTTGGTTCAAGCTCCAAATCCTTTATTGAAACAATATTTTAAAACATGTGAGACTGAGTTAAGGAGTATTGCAAAAACAGTGCTTACGCCTGCATCCACATGATGCAAGAAAACTGAACATACCTTCAATACAATAATGTCTTTCTGATGGAGCTGTTAATGAAATTGAAACAGCTCAGTTATTTGAGTATTGAGGTGACAAAAAGATAAAATAAGATGAAACTGGGTTCAAGTACAGTGTGCTTGTAGAATGCCCTACTCTGACCGAACACCAAAGTTCAGAAGAACTGATAATGTTTTAGAAAATCTCAACAAAAAACAATTTTAACTTAATAACTTTGCATATGTTTTCAAAATTATAAACATCATCAATGGTTCTTATTTATAATTTCTCAACCTAAATTGGAACAAAATGTAAATTAATATATCTTTACTAACGTGGTTATCATGAGCGAAGCGCACAATTTACAATTATTTGTAGCCGCAAGATCTTACAACACTAAAAGTACCATCTAAAAGATATTTCCTGCTCGAACCATTTTGCATATTTTGTGTCAAATGACGCTTTGAAAATCTGTCAAATGACAATATTAGAATATATGGCCATTTGTCGCTTTAAGAAAGCGTCATTTGACCATATGGCTGAATGACACAAGAAAATATGGTCAAATGACACATTACCAAAGCGACAAATAGCCACATGGCCATATGACACAATTCAAAAGTGTCATATGGCCATATTTTGAAATATGGCCATATGGCACATGGCCAAATGGCATGGCACCGAAAATAACATCTTTTTATATTAAAACCTTGTATTTTAGTGACACCACTTATAGCGTTTTTTTTGGTCGTCCGGAACTGTTCCGAACAGTTCTGTACTCGTTCACTTGGCACAAGATGACAGTTCTTGTTCTGAATAGAACAGAAAAACGATTCCGAATTTGAAGTCAGAATCAAAAACAGAATCACGCATACATGCACACACTCGCATATACGTACTCGCTGCCATGTTTACAAATAAAGAAATGAAAAACAATGTCATGTCATCTGCGATTCTTCATATGAGGATTCACAAATACACAACCATTCAACCCTTAGAAGCAAAAAAATGTGTTTGTCTGTTCGCTTGGAATCCGGAATCGGACAGTTGTGTGTACAATTCCGGATTACCAAAAAAAAAAACGCTATTAGTTTCGGAGTTAAATGGACAAAAATCAAAGGGAAGGAAGCCCTGACATTTCAGTTATTATAAGAAATATGCAATAAATCGACATGTCAATCGATAGTCCTAGTAAAATAGCAATTAATGTTTCTTATGAAAGATGAAGAGGACTAGCAGTAACTTCTGAGTGAACTCTTTTTTCCGGAAGAAAAAAGATCAATTTGTCAAAGGCCCTTAGACAAATTGATATTTTTTCTTCTTCTATAATATTTCTCGAGGTTCGAAACCGTACATTTTACCTGTATAAAAGTTGCCTTTGTGTCATTGAAGACTATAATCTGTCCGTGTGCTGAATTCCATCCAGATGCGTTCAGCTATTCTGGAATTATTGAGCAACATACATATGTCCATCGATTTAAGTGTTGTTAAGGAAGAGATACATTTTGACACTAAGGATAACTCTTTCTTGTAGAATTGCTTCAAAATTTACATAACTTTGAAATCAGAAATTACTAGTCTTTTAGAATTAATGCATGTTCAGCCCAGTGCTTCAGTGGTAAGGACCTAGAACCTTGAAATGACAGGCTGACTCCAAATGCAGTCATCATTGTTGCAAAACATCATTGTTGCGGCTCTGTGACGGGATTGAAAATTTACTAGGATCATAAAGATAAAGACAATTCCATTAAGCTTTTAGTGCCGCCACATCAAGAACATTCTTCTTACTTTAAACATTTAGGCCTCCAGTAATTTTCTAACGACAAGAGTTTGGTCCACGTACGTAAAGTCTCCAGTTAATGGATCTTTACGGCAGCCCTGTCCTTGCATCATTTCATAACCGTGTCATTACAATAACCGTTGAAATTAGAAAAATTACAGCCCAAGTATACCGAAGGCAGCTTTTAAAATTTGTAATACCTCAAGCCATTGATTCTTACTTACTCTTAACTTAGGTACCAGAAAATGAAAAATTTTAAATTATAATTATCACTGCTACTGCATTCCACATACCTTCCAGATGTAAGAACATTAAGTGTGCCGATTTTCAACTTTCCTCATTGTTTTCCAATAAATTTTCCAAATCATCAAAAATTATTATTTTATTTCCCAATCAGTTTTCTCTCATTCTCCTCTCAAATCCATGTGTTTAACAACAAATTTTCTTAATTAACGAATGATAGGGTCACGAGAATTTATGACCATCTCTCCAATAAAAACCATGAAAGTGTTTTTCTTGCCTTTCGTCACAGCACGGTCCGTCGTCATCGTCATCGTCATCCAAGCTGCAAGGTGTACTCTCCACAGGCCCGTCTGTTTCTGTTGTTTCGAATGTGTGTTATGTTTGCTTATTTATTGATTCGATGGATTTCGTTTCTTGGTTAACAGTGTTAACACCAAAAATGCATCAGTTTTACGACCCCAATCGGTCTGGTCTTTTTCAAATGGTCCCTCAACTCATTTGATTACAAAATGAGATGAATACTTTTTCTCACACTTTTGAGCAAATCTAACACACACACAGTCGTGAGTGGTGATCATTCGATCGAGAAAAAAGAAATAAATAAAAGAATATGTGTCTTTCGTGTCCATCATCATCTGCTGGCCACGCTATGTTGTTTTTTGTCTTTTAATCCTTATCCCCCTCTGGCTCGAAATTTATTTATTTTCCACATGGATATCTCCTGTAGGACTTTATTATTGTTTTCTCTTCTTTCCTTAACTTGTCTTCGGCGTATAATGTCTTCAAATGGACATTGAAGATAAAAAATAAGAAGAAGGCACTTTGAAAGGATAAAAGGGTTCCTCTGGATCGCGATGAAGATGACGATGTAAATATCCTTTTGGACAGGGGTAAATATCCTTCGTGTCTGTTTATACACGACATAAAGGCATTGTTGTACCTTTGCGTCGTCGTAGTCGTATAGCGGCACAATGTACCATCGGACATCATCACCATTACGAAACGACTACCCTTGAATCTTAAAATTTAAAAAAGATAGTCCGATCGGCCATCATCGTGTCGTGATCATCATCCAATGGACAGGTATAAAGCGAAGACCTGGAAAACAAATTAAATCTTTCCTTTTTTTGTCCAAATGAATCTGTGCGTTGCGTATATTCAAACAACAGCAACAGGAAAGGGGTAGGCTATATCCCTATTATGACCGCATTATTTTTTTGGACAACGCAGCAGCGGCGAAGAGAGAATTATAGGCGAGAGATGTCCATGTCCAAGTTGGCTGCACAATAGCGCTGGGAAAACAATTGAATGGTCTTCTAACGTTCATATCTGAATGGCGCGACACAATGGGAACGACGGATTTCCAAAGGATCATTATTCAAATGGGAATGAGTTGAAAAAAAAAACGAAGGCAAACACAGGGGTGTTTGTTCTCTAGGATCATTTTTGTTTGTCCTCGATGCTTAAGTCCGTTTTTTAACGAATTCAAATAATACCCATATTTCTGTTGACTGAGTGAGGATGTGTGAGTGTTGGGAGGATCGAAGCGCAGAATGCCCGCAGGATAGTTAATGTTTTCTTAAGATGCTGCTGATGATGATAGATTTTGTGTGTCTTGTCATTGAGATTTAACGGTCGAAAAGATGCAGATGCAAATAACGAAGGGCTTTAAGATGCACACACAGTTATTTTCTCACGCAAGCAGTTTTCTCAAAATTGAGAAAGTGATTTTGATAAATAATGAGCCATGTTGAAAATTCGGTAACCACAAGAGAGATTGCTTAATCGAATTTAAATAATTTTAAAATCCATTTTTGTTTATGGCCGACAGAATGTCAACCTTCTCATAAATGGTTGACGTTTTTTTGTTGAGCCAGAGAAAACCTAAACGAACGCCTACTTGAAAATATTTTTGGTGGTCATGGTTGTCAGTTGATTTTGGGGGCTACTTTGCATGAGGCTAATAAATTTAGAGTGTCTTTTGAGATAAACCTAGTTTAGGTGGTTTTCTTTTAAGATTTAAGATTTATAGATAAGAGAATGGCTTTTTTCTCAAACTCTTTTGGGACCTTAGAAAGAGCTAAGCTTCTGCTTAAAATGACAAATTATTATTCACAAATTTGGATTTGTTACGCGCGAGCTTGATGGTGGCAGTTTGTTCATTAAAAATTAAGATTAACCAAATTAGAAGGTATGGCCAGATGGTCACAATAATTTACTGTCTTGAAAAGGCTTATATTGGCACTGCAGTCCAGATTACTGCACAAAAAATCACTCGAAGAATTTTTCTCTCAAACCAGCCCAAAGCGTTTTCATCGGATGTTGTCATGGTCCATGTCTCTGTACCATTCATGAGGACCGTGATGATGAGGGTTTTGTAGAGTGTTATTTTAGTTGCTCGGGAGAGGACTTTACTACTCAATTGCCTTCTAAGTCCAACGAATCAGCGATTGGCAAGAGTGATTCTTCGTTTGATTTCAGCGCTGGTGTTGTTGTCTGAGTTTATAGCAGATCCTAGGTAGACGAAGTCCTTAACTACCTTGAAGTTAAATCTGTCTATACTGACATTGGCTCCAAGACGTCGATGTTGGGTGTCCTTTCTTGTTGACAGCATTAACTTGGTCTTCCCTCGTTGACTGCTAGACTGATCCTCCTGGCCTCCGTCTCAAGATTTATGAACGCTCCACTGACATCATCTTTCAAATATGTCAATGTCGTCTGCGTATCCTGGTAGCTAGACGGACTTTTGAAAGATGGTGCCTCTGGTGTTGACGTTGGAGTTTTGTACAATCTTTTCAAGAATGATGATGGAGAAATCGCAAGACAGCGCATCGCCTTGTCTAAAACCTTTTTGAAATCAACTGCGTCCGTTAGGTTTTTTCCGATCATGATGGAATAGCGTGAGTTTTCCATTGTTATCCCACACAGACGGACGAGTTTTTCTGGGATGTTAAAACTATTCATTGCTCTATATATGTAGTTAGTCTCTATAGACGTTGTCATACGCGGCCTTGAAATCGAAGAAAAGGTGGTAGGTATCGATTTCAAGTTTCTGGGTCTTCTCCAAGATCTACCGATGGTGGACTTTCCGGGTCTGAAGCCACACTGATAAGGACCTATCAAGTTGTTGATGAAAGGCTCCAAACTTACACACAGCATGGCAGACAAGGAGTCTTATACCTCTGTAATTGGTGCAGTCTAGGGGATCTCCTTTCTTGAGGACCGGGCATACATTGCTGAGGTTCCATTCGTCGGGCATGCTCTCCTTGGACCAAATCTTGCAGATGATCTGGTGCATGCTCCTAACCAAATCATCTCCAGCTGTTTTGTACAGTTCGGTGGCTAAGCCGTCTGCTTCACTTCGCCAATGTCTGCTGGGTGGAATTGGTGGTCTGCTCCACCCAAATTGAATGGTTCTGTATAGCTGGCGGGTTTTCGCTCGTCATCGCCATTATAAACCTTGGAAAAGTGGTCTCTCTCTGTCAGCGTCTAATAAAAAGCAAAAGATCTATTTTTAAAAATACTAATCGACTCATAATCGTCCAACAAACAGACGTCTAGAACATTTCCATCCAACTTTATGACCAATCTAACTGTTTTGACATTATTTCTGCCCCTCCATCTTGTTTTTTTATAATTTTCAAATGCAATTCTGTTCATTTGCATTTTATATGAAAATTATTCTTACTCGTGTTTATTTAGAAACACTTAAAAACGACAATTTCATCGCAACAAAAAAACCATAAACACAAATTAACATCACCATCACCCAAAGTGGTTGTTTCAAACACAAAGTCCTTGCTAATGAAATAAACTCCATTCCATTGCTTATATTTATGCAAATTCGTTCATAAATTTCTTAAATTTAATTTAAAACAAACAAAGATACATAAACCAAATATGTTATGATGAACATTTTATCTAAGTTAGGATTTCGTTAGTTCAAATCATCTGCGACGCCATCGCCAAAAACAGCCATTTCATATGGTTTTGTTTTTGTTTTTTGCTTGGCAGTGAATCATAAATCACCACCGAATGACCTTGAGTGAGATGATTTCGATCGCTTGCCTTTTGGATGGTGTTTTTTTGGTGTGGTGTTACGTCTGCCAGGCAGAGTTATTTTCGGACATTTTAATCTTGTTTGTCGTCGTTTGGTTGGCTGGCGAAAGAATGCCTGAAAATTGCCAATGACTAAGCCTGATTAGTCATAATTAATTAATTAGTCAGTATAATTTTACATTGAGCGAGATAAACACTCCAGTGTGATGTGATTGTACACCCAAGTTGAAAACAAAAGAGCTGACAAGCGAACTCGATTTTGCGTTTTGTTCGATTTTCATGCTGTTTGCGTGATTGGATTTTGTTGTTTTCGATCAATTCTGACGCACAATCAAGTCGTCTAGTGAGCGTGTGTGTGTTTGTGTCGCACTTGATGCTGTAGACTCGTTAAAAATAAAAAAAAACACACCTGTCTGACTAATTCATTTCTCTAGCAGCATTCTATTGACAGTTTGCATAAAACAAAGATTAATTTCCTTCTTGGCGCACAGAAAAAAAGAACCAGAAACGTTTAACAATCAATAATACGATCGTGTGATCATGTTTTCAATGCACCTCTCCTGCAGCAGAGCGCCTGCAGAGGGAAAACAAAAAGACCGCACGAAAAACCAGCAGCAGCAGCAGCAGCAGCAGCAGCAGCAACCAATCTTGAGACGTTGTTGTTTGTGGTGCGTTAGCGTTAGCAGTGGACGGACGGTAGTTTATAGCTGACGGCATGACAAATGTCAAATATTTAACTCCAAACGTGAGGTGCTAAGAATGTAAGCAAATATTGAAAGTGAAAGACTACAACGACGACGACGACGCACGGGCTACCGCGATGATGATGATGACTAAAACATGGCGCGGCAGGCGTAGGATGAAGAAGAAAAAGAAGACGCGCTATGGGCCATCAGTCACATGTGTTTGCATAAGTCGAGTTTTGTTTGGTTTGGTAAATTGTTTGATTAGAGTCATTAAAAAAGCTTTTGCCACCAGACTTACCATCCGCACATCGATCGATTTGTACTGCTAACAAATTTTTCGTTTTTTTGAAAACAAATATTGAAGAGTTTTTGGTGTTTGAGAAGGGAGCTTGGTGGGTATATGGTGAAAAATTTCACACTCAACCCAAATTGCTAATTAAAATTTTCCCATCGATTAGCTGAGAAATTTAGTTTCGACACAGAAACCGTCAAGGCATGCAAAGATAATTATAGGTTATGCATGCGCAACATTTCTTCAATTGAAACACAATTTTTTTCTTTCACAACTTTGCAACAAAGGCAACCCACCAATACCAGACCGTGTTGTTGGCATTGTAACGTTGGAATTGAAAATTGTAATTTCTTGGTTCTTGACCCCTATGATTACTTTATGGTTACACTTCCGTCAACACCCTTATTCTTCTCTTCTTTTTTTGCTTTTCTTGCTGTTGTTGAATTTTTGGCACAATACCCTCAATTATTCTTATATGGGACGTTGGCTGCTATGCAACAAGTCTGCACGCTACTGTGTATCCTTTGAAGGCACACCAAGGGGTGGAAACTATTATTGTTGCTGTTGGTTACTGCTTGCTGATGTTAAATGCGAAAATTAGTTGAGTACACTTGAATGCCTGTCGAATGCTAAAGTGCGCTTCCGGCTATTCAATTTTGTGTTCTTGTATATTGGAAGGATGTTGTATCATGTGGTGCAGGTCGGTCGGAATGAAAGAGTCGTCGTGCACACAGGTCGCTGTGGGATGTTATGTTTTCTCACTTTTTTAACGACTGAAGGAATTCTTGTGTTCTCAAGCAGATGCATAAAAATAAAAAAGAAATTTCATGTTAAACTTCCATAAATTTTATTCTTTTTCTGACAACAAAAAAGTTTCATTCAACACCACTCGGCAACAAAAAAAGAAGCAAAATGTGTTACAAAACTTTCGATTTCTATTTTTCGTGTTTTCTTGGATTTTATCTCTTTTTCGCTTGAGAGTGTCAAAAATTTTTAATAATAAAATAATTTCGGTTTTATGATGCAAATTTTGTGGTCTTGTCTGTGCTTTACAGTGTATGCTAATTTTTGTGATGAGATAACTTGATATACCCCTGTCCGGCAGCATAGAGGAGACTGAGACTACAGACCTAATTTAATTAGTTGCAAATGACATCGAAAATGGTAAATGCTAATCCGTTTGTTATGTTTTTAGACGGACTGTGGACTATGGTTATTTTTTTATCAACATTTTTTATAGATTTACGGAAATCTGATCATAGTTGAGCTTTGGGAGGTCTTCAGACAAACAAAAACTTAGGTGTCTGCTTTGGTGAAATTTTGTTACACATTTTTGAAATAACACCGAGAAGTGGTAAGGGTTATGCAAGCAGAATAATTACTGTGTGCTGTTTTGCATTTTTACTGAGTCACTAGACTTCTTACAGCCTTAATGCATACATTTAAGTCTCTTTCTTGAAATTAAGACTTTCGGAGCTAACTAAAAGCACTCTGCTGGATTTTGTGTTGGGGTGCAAACCTCCAATCAAAATTTTGACAGTTTCCCTGAAAAACCACAAATGATCCAGTGCCTCTCAAACACGATTTTGGTGAGTGAATGCGACCCCAAACCACAAGACAACATTTTAATGTTGCCAACCTCACATTTACACTAAATTGAAACAATAAATCAACTGTCCATTAATTGATTTTATTTTCTGTTCCTTCGATCCCAAAAATGAACTTTTATCGAAGGGCCGGAGTCACGCTGACATCATTCACAACAACAAGAGTCCTAATTGGGGCTACTTCAGTAAGTTGCTTTGCCTATTCCGATCGCTAGAGTTTTGGCAAGTACTACCTTAAGGTGGCGCTACAGTCCGTTGTGGACTTGGGCCTCAATCAACAGTCTCCGCCAGCCAGCTCTGTCCATAGCTTGCTAACTCCAGTTTGGTCCAAATTGATTGAGGTCCTCTTCCACTTGGGCGCGCCATCCTGAGTCGGGGTCTTCCTCTACTTCTACGTCCATCGGGAATAGTGTGGAAGGCTTTGGTATCCATCCGAGTCATCAGAGTCTCCGTACAACCCGAAAATTTCGCTGTTGAATCTTCTTCTTTATACCCCAACAATTCACACTTGGCCAAAGATGACCCGAAGAACCTTTCTCTCGAAACAGCCTAAGTCACATTCATTCCATTTTTTCAGGGTCCATGCTTCTGCACCATACAGCAGGACTGGTATGATGAGGGTGTTATACAGTATTACCTTAGTTGCTGGAGAGAGGGGTTTTCCACTCAATTGCTTTCTTAGCCCAAAGAAACAGCGATTATCAAGAGTTATTCTTCGTCTGATTTCGGCGCTGGTGTGTTAATAGCGAAGCCTAGGTAGACAAACTCCGCTACTACCTCGATCGAAGTTGTATGCATGTGACGTTCTGTCCGAGCCGTCGGTATTGGGTGTCCTTCCTTGAAGACAGCAAATACTTCGTTTTTCCCTCAATTACCGCTAAACCCATTTTGTCCGCTTCTGTCTCATTCCTCACAAAGGCGCCATTGACATCACGCTGTGTTCTTCCCATTATATCAATATCATCGGCTTACGCGAGAAGTTGAACAGACTTTTGGAAGATAGTGCCTCTGGTGTTGACGGTGGAGTCTTGCACTATCTTCTCAAGAACGATGTTAAAGAAATCACATGACAGTGCATCGCGTTGTGTGAATCCTTTTTTGACATCGATAGATTCCGCTGCCGTCCATTAATCGTTTCTTCGATTCCAAACATGAATTTTTATCCAAGGGTCGAAGTCGGAGTCGAAGTCATGCCAAGTCACAGCAACTAGAATCCTGATTGGGGCTTCTTCAGCAAGTTGCTTTGCCTATTTCGATCGCTTAAGGTTTGGCAAGTCCTGGAGTTATATCCGTCATCATGAGCTAATTAAAGCTACCTTGTATCTGATCATCCTCCGTATGACTTCCCCATCACCAGTTGAAGGTGTTTTTCTGCTAAAAAATCGACTGCCATAACCTTATCGATGATTTCCTGAGTCCTTTAATTTTTTATTTAGCCAAAAGTCCACCTTGAAGTGCCACTCGAACAAAATCCCTTCTGACATCTCATTTATATCTGTTTAATTCATTTTCGCACTTTAATGCTCACAGAACCCCAAACAGAGACAAAATAAAGTTCGCAACTCAGCTCTTTCGTTTTATTTTTGTTTCCTCATTTTTAAGTGCAATCAGTGCAAATGTAATTAATTATATTGTTTTGATATTTTTCCACAATTCAAACTTCTTCCTCTCACTTTTTCACGCGTATCCCTGTCAACGTCAATTAAAACGAACACGCACACACTGGCGGCGCTGCTATCACTCAATATTAATTATATCGTTAATTTTACACAGAACTCTCGTTGAATTACTGAGAAAAATCATGTCGCGAAATTTTCCATGCCACAACAATTATTCACCGTATGGTTGGCTGGATTTTCAAGGACATCATAATCAGAGTGAAGTGATGATGTCCTCCTCTCACTTGCCTTGTCATCATATCTGACCCTGAAATGGGATTTTTATAAACAAACAAGGAACGATTTTCAAGGGTATTTCACACTTCTTGGCAACTGCGTCATTTCACAATAAGGAGTGCAATCAGAAGTGGTATCCGGGAGGGGGTGTCTCATTTTTTACGACATTTTGATTACATTTCTGTTCTCTGTCTCATGACATCAAATTGTGTAATAAAATCAAAGTAGCAGGAACAATTTCATAGCGAATTATGAGCAACATCCCATGTCAATGTAATAAAATGGGATTTAATTTCGAAAAATTCTGAAATGAGCGTGAAAATTGTGGATTTTAAGTACCTGTTCGCGGACATAAAGAGGCGAACATAATTTCAATATCAAAAGTCATCGACAGTTCGAATGGGTTCAGAGTTCTACGGCTACTGTTGTTTTTTCTGGTTGCGGTTGATGCTGAGTTGATGCTGGCAGCAGCTGGTGTTGACGTTGCGAAGTCAATGCACGTCCTTCGACTAAAATCAACAGAATGTCATTATATTTTTTTTTGATTTTGTTTTTTTGCAATTATAACTGTCTCGGTTGCTAAAAGCAAACAAAAAAGATGATGACAATAAATGCGACAGAAATTAACTTTGACCTTTTCTAGTGTGGCTGAATGGTTTGAATTTATTTATTCGTATGAATTGTCTTTGAGAATTTGCATAAATTAAGTGCTAACCGAGATCTTGTCTCTTCTGTGCTGATGTGGTTCACAAATTAATCGTGGCCATAAAAAGAAAAAAATACAAAAGGAACAAGCGATGACTACAGCCACTGAAATAAAAATTGTTTTAGAATTTTATTTCTTCTGATTTTTTTTGTGTTAATTTTGTTTAACATAAAAGCGTTTAAATTATAAATATGTTAAGTGATTTCCCTTTCATTCGAGCAATTTCGATTAAGAATGCAAATTTTAATTTAAGTAAGAAATTTGATTTAATTTCGTTCTAACTATGACTAATCGAAATTCTGAAGAAGTGTTGCTTCGTAAGTCAAAATTTTAAGACCTCAGAAATGCTTCAGAAAATTGAATTAAGTTTGTCATCGATTGAAAATTGTTAACATGTACAAAATTATCGGAAAAAAGGATTGGCCAAAATATAGGACATTCCTAAAAAGTCTGATTAAAGCAGAAGAAGAAGATCCACCCTAATGTGCTCGCGCTCTTGAATTCGACCAAAAAGTCGATGAGCTTACAACAGCCCTCAATAAATCCCTGGAAACAGCCTGCGCCCTTACTACAGTGAGGGGAAAGAAGAAATCATCAGAAATTTTTAGAAAAGGTTGTAGAAGACTTCAATCTTACAAAAAGTCAAGAAACCCCCAAGATTGAGATTCCTATAAGAAATCATTCAAAGAGTATAAACAAGAATTGAGAATAGCCAAGAGATCTTCACAGACATCTTTCTGTAGCTCAATAGAAGAATCTTCGGAGGCATCGAGATAGGGGAAGATTCTCTCGACAAATCCAACTATGCCTAGTAGTCTTAAGACCTTCCCAGGTCTGGTAATAACATAAATTTCCCCCAAGGTCTAGTGACAAAAGAAAAATTGACATGGGCGCTGAATAGTTTCAAACCTTATAAATCTCTAGGTCCAGATCAAATAATACCAGCTGAACTACAACATACCAGCGACATAACTCTGCCCATCATTGAGATGATTTTTAAAAGAGAGAAGTAACGGTAGTATTCATCCCCAAGACGGGCAAATGCTCGCATGTCAATCCTAAAGATCTAAGACCTTTAAGCCGGGCCGGTTAAAACAGCCCTGCATGCTCTGGTAAGAACTATCAAATACTCCCTAGAGCAAAAGGAATACACTATGATTGCCTTGCTGTACATAGAGGACGCTTTTAACAACTTTTACACATTTGCTATCACTTCTGCTATGACGACCTTGAACGTCAAAAACTCACTCTGCGAGTTGATTAATCTAATGGCAAAAAGCAGAATCAACAACTCTAAGATGGGAGATTTTTGTACGAGAAGGTCTGTCGGCAGAGTTACTCCGCAAGGTGGTGTTCTGTTCCCTCTCCTGTGGAACATAGTAGTTAACGAACTGCTAATATCCCTCGAGAAGGAAGGCTACAAAGTGATTGTTGGAAACGTAACATCCAAGATAGAGTAACAGCAGCTATTTTCTCCTGGAATAAAAAGGCCATAGGAGGCAAATGGGGTTTTCAACCTCGCAGAACATATTGGCTATATACATCGGTAATCCAACCAATACACATGTACGGGGTTGCAGTATGGTGGGCTGCACTGGAGAAAGTCATTTATTGCGACAAACTTAGCAGAGTCCAACGCACTGCATGTCTTTGCATAAGGGGGGCATTTAGAACCATCCCCTCAGCGGCACTAGACACTCTCCTTCATCTGATATCCCTTTTATCTCGAAGTATATCTAGCATTAGCTCCCTAATAGGTGTGCTCACGGGACACTATCTTATAGGCAGACACCCAGTTCGACTTGGTGTGGCTGCAAATGACTTCTGCACAGGAGCTGTATGGACGCAGAAGAAGAGGAAACAATCTCTAAACTTCTCTGCACATGCTCAGCTCTTTCCCTAAGACGCAAACTTCATGTGAGAGAATATTTTTATGATAATCCCAGTGATCAAGCTAACAATGATATTAAATATCCTCTTCGCTTTATAAAAAGCTCAAAACAGTTCGACTAGTAAGAAGCAATTCCCTCGATTCATGTGGTCTTTTCTTCTGGCCTATAAGTGTGTGGATTCTGTATCTGCAGCCACTTTAACCTAACCTAACCTTAGCGTCCGCATTAAACCTATTTCGAGTACAACTTAAGCCTCTTGGACAGTGTAAAAAACAGAGGTTTTAAAATGATTGGTGATCGTGGGGACATTTATTTCACCTCAACCCTGACGAAACGTCTCATTCCTGACAGTTGCATTCCTTCCCTTCCGCCTCCAGGAATGCCCATCAGTTCACTTTCGAGCTTATCGTGCGTCGGTCGTACTGTTAAGTAGAGTGACTCGTTTTTTAGCCGCACTACGCGAATGTGGACTTGTTTACCAAGCTATGTCTTCCTGACCCAGAATTTCCTTTTCTCAGTTTACCAAACGTGAACTTCTGCTTAGAATTGTATGTTCGATTGGTCTCTTTCGAAAACCATTGATGTCTGGAATAAACAGTCATAAATTCCGAAAATCCATTTTCAAAAAATCTTAAGTGTCCTGTTGTTAAGTTAAATACAACACACCTAATGACAGAGAATTATCAAAAGCCGCCGGACTAATGAATTCTTAATTTATAAGTTCGCTGCTCAGCTCTTTTGTATTACCCTCCTCTAATCACCAATTTTTCTATTCTCTTAAAATTCCTCATAATGTTCTTTTAAATTCCAATAGTTTATCATACAACACTCCATATGCTGCACACTCAGTCTACATTAATCCTCATTATATGTCGAAAAATTCGACAATCCTCACTGGGTTATCGTGAAATAGGTACCAAAAAAAAAATGTAGAACTTCCCTCAAAATTTATGTGAAAATTATGAAAATTATCGAAATAAAGAAGAAACTCCTCGCCTATCTCTCTTCTCCGAAGTCTATAATTTATTTCTTTGGCTTCATTTCTCTGTGGTGTGTTTTGTTTGTCATCCTCATCATCATTTTCGGTGTTTGTTCTTCATTCTCGATAAAAAGGAGGAACTTTCTTCAACAAAAAAATTATCTTCAGGTGATTAAGCAGGAGCTAAAATATTGTAACATGTGCGTTATGTTTCTTTACTGTTAGATGCAACTGAATTCTAAAGATTGACAACAAAAAACGTTGCCTGCGCCGCTGCTGTTGCTATATTCTGCTCTTGAGATCAGATTTCACCCTTTTTTGGGTCTTCTATCGATGCATTAGGGTAGGTTACCTCTTTTTTGGGATACTTCCTCTTCAAAGACATATTTTGCATAATCAACAGACAAAAAGTGCACTTCCCTTTTCCTCATTACCTACTCAGATACTTAAGGTTCGGTTCGGCAGTAAAAATACAAAAAATATTTATGACACTTTTTTTTGATATTCAAATTTGTTGCAAGGACATTCTAAGCGTGTGAAATAAATATTTCCACATTTTGTTTTTGTTCGTCTTCTTCTTTGAAATTTGAGTGTTGATTGGGAATAATTGAAAACCAACAACAACTTCGAGAAAAAACGGAAGGAAGTAATATTAACACAAAAAACTTGACATCAGGTGGCCAAAATTGAATAGAAAGTCTTGTTAGATTGTTTTTTGCATAATTTTTTGTATGAATTTCAAGGAGACGAACGGTACTAACGAGTCAAGCAGATTCACCACCGTCATCATTGCCATCAAATGGTCAGCAGCAGGTATTGCCAATGTCGCTGGCGACATCTAGCAGTCCTGATCAAGTGATTATCCAAAATCATAGTTACCTTCCGACGTCGTCGTCGGCGTCTTCCGTAAATGCTGCTAGGTACTTTGAGCACCCGCTGAATATATCGCCAAATGGTCAAACGGTGTCCAATGACGATGATCACCATCAGCAGCAGCAGCAACAACAACAGCAGCAACAGCAACAACATCATCAACAGCAACATCACCAGCAGCAGCAACAGCAACAGCATCATCATCATTTGGTGCCATCACCGACTTCGGTGAATTTGGGCGCCCTGACCAACTCGCATCAGGTACATCAGGTGCAGAATGCGAATGGCAGCACGTCGTTTGTTTACGAATACTACAAAGTTTCAGACAAGGACAATGACGAATTGCATTGGAGGTGAGTATTCACAAAAAAACAAAAAACAAAAATTCTTCGATCAAGAGAATTGCATATTGGAATCTCTGTTGTGTGGGACTCTTAAGCGGCCCCCAGGTGGTGGGTTTCGTATATAATGGGAAAAAATTTATTTGTTTCCAATTAAGTCCAGCAGTCACTCGGTCGGCCAGCACCCGTATCGTCCAGACAGCTAAAGTGAGTTGGTGGGTCCGTCCGTGTCGGATAGAGCGCTAAGTTAAGTTATGAAATCCAAGTGACAGGTTTTTTTAATGAACAAGTGCTGTATTGGCCTGAACTGGCGGCGGCGACGACGGTGGGAGTTTATGCAGATGGGATGATAAATGCGGTCAAATATGCTGCTACATAAGTTGATTGTCTGCAGAATGTGAGCGTAAATGCAAATTTTCGATTGGCATGCAAGTCAACATTCAGAGGAGTGATTGTGTAAGAGATGATAAGATTTTTAAGCTTTAGGGAACACCTCCAAGATGGTTGGATGATCGATCTCTTGCCATATTTTTAGCATCTGAACTGCTAAGTAATCAAAAGTGCATTCTTAATTTCAAAGTTCGCTGCTCAGCTCTTTTGTTTGACCTTACAAACCACACAATCGCCTATTTCTGGCCTCAAAAAGTGCATTCTTAATTTTCAAGTTCGCTGCTCAGCTCTTTTGTTTGACCCAACAAGCCACCAAATCTTCTATTTCTGGCCTCAAAAAGCCTTCACAAGTGTCCCCAAATAGACAAACACTTAATTTTAATTGTGAAAATTTCCACCTTGTCATGTAAATGGCCAGTCACTAAACCGGAATCAATTAAGACAAGTCAAGGCTTTTGCCCCGGGAAAGGTGCATCCCAATAGCTGTCCCATTCAAATTTCAATCGCAATCGCAATTAGTTCTTCATTTCGAAAGTCAAACACTACTTGCATGAAAGACACCGTCGCGTCACCTCGACCATTAAGAACAGTGATTCATTTGCCAGCTCCCGTAACATGTCGTCGTTGTCTCCTATTCGACAAACAAATAGCCTAGGGTATTCTCTTCATTACGTTACACTTAAAAATCAATTTGATTGCAATCATCATGCAGAAACATTTCTTTCCCAAGCAAGTTGACGATCCAACGAGAGACAGCAAAAAAGATGACGAAGACATTGTTGCACTAAGCCTTCGGAATGTCATCAACTTTGTTGCCAACATTGCTGAGATACGCCAAAACTTTAATAAAGAAAAGATTAAAAAAAAAGAAAAGTAATCAACGTAATTTCAATTTTTTATCAGAGGCCAACGACTACATCTTCGACGACGAAGACGAAGACGAGGCCTCTCATAATCCGGGATTAATGAAATTGATTCTCTAGCTGATGGCTCTGTGACTCCGTTGATGTCGGAAAACTATAAAAATCCGATCATCATGTGACGTAGACATGATGTTGATGTTGTTTTGAAAATAAAATTTTAACAAAAACAGAGTTTCCTTGTGCGTTGGCTGGCATTTACCTTTCCAATATCCTTGATTCATTAAAATGTTGATACGCACGAATTAATGTACCACTAGGTGTGTGTATGTGTGTGTGTGTGGTGTCATGTCAACCCCTTAGTCGGGAAATAAATTATAAAACTGTCAGTTTGGATTAAAAGAGCGGGACTTGATTTTTTGTTTGTTTTGTTCTGAATTTTTACATCGGTCGTCGACTTAAGAAAATTTGTGTTCCTTGATCCTATGAGATCCACAGTCCTCACACAAGAAACGAATTTTATGCAAAATACCCTCAGGAGAGAGGTTAAGTGATATTCAGATCGAAATTGCTGCACAAAAATTTGTCACAAGATGAAAGATAAACATCGAAAAAAGCTAAAGAGCCGGAGAATTGAGAAAAAGCAAAGAAAGATTGCCTCTTCATCAGATCGATCGTCGCAGATAAAGAAATGGTTTTTTTTCGCTTACTTTAGGTTGGATACTGTGTCGACATGAATCCTCGAGATAAAAATCAAATAAAATTTGTTACTTTTGCTAAAAATGTGAGAAGAAGAATTATTGTGTTGGGTTTCTTGAGAGAATTCAAGTGGGATGTGTTTATTGTGTGATAACGTTCAACGAATTATGTATGGGGTTCGAAATTGTACGTCAGATGAAAATGTGAAACGGAAACAGTATTTAAGTTGTATAGATTGAACTTCACTTTGCGAAGTTTCAAAGATTTATGGAAACCGATTGATGCCTGCGTTAAACACCAGACCTGTATTCACTTCTCTCCGACAAACGCACGGTTGGATTGGAATAAATACTCAATCACTAACCTCGGATCCTATAAGTACAAGAAGCCGCTGCAAGCAGTGCCCATCTGAAAATTACGTTTTCTAGAGCTCCGTTGCAGCAATGACCATCAGTTATATCTGCCGATATTTCTGCCTGGCGAGTGATTTTTTCAAGTTTAGAAACAAAAAGGAGTCGAACGCTCCAAATCTAGTGAATACGGTGAATGGGGCAGCAGTTCCTCTCCCGATTCGACCAATTTAGCCATGTCGATGGCGCAGTTTTGAGCCCTTGAGTAACAATATAGGTCTTTCGCCCCTCTTCTCCTCGTAGACCATCTTTACGAGTCCATATGACCCACGAAGCAGGATGTAGAGGGATGTCCAGGTTCCGACCACAGTACGGCATGCTGATTCGCCGCTAGTGCTCATTGGATAGGGTGAGTCCTTTGGAGATGATATTAATCTTAGCGCCTTTCGGAGAAAGCGGGGGTAAGGTCCCAAGAAGTCGATGTAGAGCACTTATTGCTTGGGGTCGATAGGACCACATTGTAGGTCTTCGACTAATCTTTATTCCATTCATGTTGAGTCGATGGCCACGAAACTACAGAGAAACACCTTCGGATAGCTCAAATAGTGTCAAACACTGCTCCAAGGTGGTCTCACGGTTTCGCTTGTTGTCCGGAGTTGGCAAACGTGACACCCATGCCCATGTCCAAAACGTCATGCAGTAGTAGTGTCCGTGGCTTAATGGTTATGTGCGTTGGCTTGTAAGCAGAACGTTGTGAGTTCCAAACTTCTCTTGCCTGTAAAGTAGAATTTCATGGCGGTAAAGACCCTGTTGCGATCGACTTTTCTGCCTGGAGAGTGATTTTTTCAAGTTTGGAACAAAAAGAAATATTTCAGTTCCAAATCTTGACAAAGTGGTCAATGGGGCAGCAGTTTGATGCTCAATTCGACCAATTTGGCCGTGGCGATATGGCGGAAAAGTGAGCTGAAGCAGCGCTTTTTTCTTCGCCAAGTTTATCCGACTTTTCTTCATTTCTGCGTCGAATCGGACCCGTAGTTTGGCATAGTATAGCGCTGTGACCGTATCGCCCTTCGTCAAGTAGCCGATGTGGATCAAACCTTGTGTATTCTGGAATTCCGGCCAAATGAACAGTCTCCGCCTTCTTCGAAGCATATTCGCCGGTTGAAGTCCACTGTTTCGGCTTTTTCGGTTTTAGACAAGGCAACGCGCGTAGAGTCTTCGAATCCAACTCAAAAAGACGTCGCAGAAGAGAAACACCGCGACACAAGTGGAGCACACAGGTGATAGAGGACTTGAAGTTACTTGGCGTGCGAAACTGAAGACTAGTTAGGGACCGAGCTGGCTGGAGACGTTTTATTGGATGAGATCCCGGTCTGACCTGGACTGTAGCGCCACCATAAGTTGGTAAGTAGGAAATGACAGCGCTATAAAATGCTCCGCATTCTCATTGTAATGCTAAAACAGAGACTTTCAACAAAACCGCTTAAACTTAAGTACCCAATAAACGATTCGATCCAAGTCAAAATTTGAATAACAAAAGCGCGACACGATCTTATAATTTTCTCAACAACAAATCACTAAACAAATTAGTTTCAATTTCCTAGGTAATTTACCCAACTACCGTCGTCGCTCGCTCGCTTGGTAGACTCTCAACTTCAATTAAATATTATTTGCATTCGCGGAATCGATTTATTATGGCTACGGATTTCAGCAATTTATTGCCACCTCGAACTAAATATATCCCCACAGGGCTCTGTTTTTTTGTTGTTAAACTTCTGCAGGTGCCGGGTCCCAATGCAAACAAACATTTAATTTTCTGTCTACTTCCATTCGATATGCTGCGATTTTGTAAAAGTTTATATGAATTTTTTGACGTAAGATTGATTTTTCAATGAAAAACTCCATTTTCTGCATTTATTCTTGATCTCAAACTGCACCTGCATTACGTCCTTTTTTTACTCTCTTCTTTGTTTAAGGAGATCCAAAAGAAGCGAACAAATTCTCAATCACTAATGACACAAAGGGATCGTCTTCTCTTTTCATATTCCACACTCCAAGGACAATAACTCGAATTTGTTTGGTTGCAATAAATTTTGAAATTATGACACTCGTTTCAAATTTCGATTATGTTCAACTCTCATCCTATTATTGTCGATTTTGATTTCGATTTTTTTAATTCACCCCGAGTGACATTGATACACAAAAAACTACAAAAAAAAGGAAAAAAAAGGATCATCCTAACAGGGGGTCAGGTCAGGCCCTACGACGCGTCATAAACTACACCAAGGAATCGAATGAAGAAAAAACACACAATCCCAAAATTGGTATTAATTCCAATCCGTGCGTAAGTCTTTAATTTATTGACATGATCTTCACTCTCTTTCTCGCTCTGATTGTATGGGTCTTTTGTTGAGTCGATTTTTCCACATCTTTCTTAGGTTCGATTTTTCTTTTTTTTATAATCGAATCGACACCTCTTTTGATTGGCTTGGATCGAATTTCGATTCACCCTGAATTGTTATTAAGAAAAACGAAATCAAGAAAATTATGACCCCGATGATTCACTCAGGCAATTCCCGGCAATTGATATCATTAGGGCAACCAAAAATATGCTCTATAAAAACCATTTATAGCGCTTTAAATATGCTCTAAAAAGCCAATTATATGCTCTAAAAATATGCTCTAAAAAATTTTGAAATAGCAAAAAATCCTGAATTTCGTGTTTTTTTTTTTTAAGTTTATTGACTTGTCAACAAAAAAGAAAAAAAACAGAGGTCAAAATATCTTTAGAGACAAATAAAAGAACAAAAAAAGAAAAAAAAAACATAAAAAGCTAAATAAATACCAAAAATCAAAAAATGAAAATATTAACCAGAATAATTTAAAAATGAAAATATTTGTTAAAATGTTTGTTGCAATAAAGGAAAACAGTTTTACTTAAACATTTTTCTCTGAAAACATATTTGTAGGTTCATCATCCGCCAGTTATACGTGCAAACTTTAATGCCATTATTTCAAATGCAGTTTTTTTTTTCTATGAATAAATTCTGCCATAATAAACAATTTGCGCCCTCTAATTTTTCCGAAATATCGATAATTTTTTTTTTTCGATTTTGGAATCGATGGTATTAATTTTTTTAAACTTGGACATGGATCAATAATTTTATGTAAGCTGAAGGCCGCTTGTTTCAAGTTGTGCAACACATTTCAATAAAAATTTATAATTGGATGATAGAAATAATAAGTCACGTTTAATGCCAGTTCATTAAAACAATTTTTAACAGTTCGTATTGCAGCTGATTCCTCTTCATGTAGTGTTCCGAAAAGGCTTTCCACTTTTTTTTTAAAACATTTCCCTCCAAGATACCCTACGAGTCGTAATCGTTTGAGAAGGAAGTGTTGTTTCCGGTGCAATATCTTTGGATCCCCTTTTTCTTGGCGGAGCTTTTAAACACTTTTTTCACGTTTGCGATGAAAATATCAACTTCTGGAAACTGACCTCGAAGTGTTTCACAAGTTCTATGGAGCCTGTGGGTCTCACAAGTGACATGCGTTACTTGTGAATGAAATATTTGAATAGCATCGCGAATTTTTTGAAAAAAAAAGTAAAAAAAAAACCTTTACTCTAACATTTGCAAAAAATATTACAAATAATGATGAAATATGCCAAAATATGCGTTTTAAAGCAAAATATGCAAAAATATGCATTTAAAACAATATATGCTAAAATATGCTCTAACGAATAGGGTCCAAAATGTTTGTTTTTTCATGAAACGTATTTCTATCTTGTCAATTGTCAAATTTGACGTTCCAAAAAAAACATGCTCGAGCATATTTTTGGTTGCCCTAGATATCATCATAAAATTGTGCACTCACAAAAAAACACTCAAATCAAAGTTTCAGCACAAAAAAGATACAAAAATACCTAAAACACAATCCGCAGATAAATTTCTACGAAAAAAAAACTTTTATTACCAACGACGGGAAGTAAAAATGGAAAAAAGAATCTTCAAGGTTACGTAAGTTTTTTCTGGTTGTAACTTTGTTCTTTCTGATCTCGCGTAGCATATTGCCTGCCGATGATGCTCGTGTCTCACATATAAGAGGGGGAAGAATAATTGTTATGTGCTTTTGGGTTTTGGATAAAAAGCCATTATCACTTGGACAGTGGCGGAGTCTGAAAACAAGCACAACGATGATGGTAAGGGGGCCCGAATTTGTTCTACTCTCTCAATATCTGGATAATGGTCTCGACCGATGATCATGTGAAGAAATTCTTGCATGAGCTTCTCTCAAAAATTTCAAATCACATTCAGCCAGGCCCCTGTATTCCAACTAGAAATCCGCCACTGTCTTTTGAAATATTAACTTTTCAAGTTCACACTTTAGGGCCTTTACGATCGCGTGGTTGAGTGCGATAAGACAAAATGTTACAAACAGCCAAGACGCTCGTATATATGCTTTTCGGACATGTCAAAAATGTCATAAAAAAATATCATTTTTAATTGCCTTTGACATAAAAAGCGCCATCCAGCCAGCAATACAAAAGGAAAGGAAACTGATACCTAGTCATATCCGCAAGGTTAGAGCTCTAGAGAAGGTAAACTGTTTTACGTGAAGAACCTTTTTTGGAACTTCCTAGAAATATGGTTGTCAACTTTGACCTGAAATCTCTTTCAGAGTCGAATATTGCTCTACATAACGCATTTCAGCACTTAAAAATCAAATTCATGCATTTATTCATTCAACTGCATTTGTGGATGTAACCATAATGAAATAACCGTTTATTTAAAATACACCTTCAATTAATGGCTCGCATAAACAAAATTGATTACGATTTGAGATATCCCAGCAGACAGCCAAAAAACCATAGACCTCTCAACAGACTCCATCGAAAGTCTTTATGGCACAATCGGAATCCACCAAATCGAACACCAAGCTCCACCTCGCTTTTAGTAGGAAGTCGAATTTGAATTTCAAATTTTGTTGTTTTTTTTTTTTGTTCGAAATAAATCGATTGGATCTCTTTAAATCCACACATACGTTTATATGAATTTGAGTATGGATCTGTGACATTATTTATGCGAAGGTGTATCGCGTAGAATTTACATGGCATTATGGCATCATTAGGTGTTGAATTCCTGAAACTGTCGGAATATAATTCGTCGATTTGTTAGATAAGTGGGTAACACGTGCGCCACATGTTGACCCTTTAACATGTGCAAATGACAAAAATAACAAAAATTTATTAGCTCAGTGTCAATGTCAATTGAACTTGTTTCCTTGTTGGTGGTCGCGATTGGGGTTTTATGACAGCCATAAAAAGCTAACTAATAGGTTCTTATCTTGATTCAATTGATCTTGGTGGAAGTATTTTGTTTCAATCAAAGCCGCGCCTTGTGGCTTGATGTCAAGACAAGGTGTTTGGGTTCAGAAATCAGGACGTAGGGTGTGTTTGTACTTTTCTTTCATAAGAATTTTACCATTCGAGACTAGCACTAAGGCTGTATAAGACATTGGCCTTACCAGTACTCTCTTACAAATCGAAAACTTGCTTTGTGGAAAGCTTTTCTGATATCTAACTCACGAACGGAAGAAAGGCCTTACGGAGAAAAGGAGGCCTTGACGATTCTGAAGTTGATTTAGCATGAGGTGCAAAAAAGAGAACAGGAGACGTCCCAGAAAGTCTTTTGCGGTAAAATCAATGGATGAAGGCACAGCGGGGAAACCCATGTGATGTGAGGTAAGACTTCATACTGTCAACTAAAAACCGGAATAGTTGGAAGAACTGGTTGCAAGGTTGGCACTTAGCCTCACCGGCAGATGGCTCCAGTATCGCAGTATCGCAAGAGCAATTCCTTGTAATCATTTTCGTAGAGTACTTTCGAAATTCCAGCTGCATCGAATCTTTTGATCTTTGGGAATTAGAAGTGTCCACGGATTTTAGAAAAATGCTCTTTCGCTAATTCGGCTCTTGTTTTTTGAAGGGAAATTGCTCAGCAAACTCAAAGAGCGTCATTTCCGAGTTTCAAGGAGGTTAGACGTTGGTTTTTGATGAATGATGAGCCACGTTTCGGTACCAAATCCTATCCAACGTACTGTGTGAGCGTCCTAAACCATTCTGCAACACAATAATCGGCACTTACCAGTGTGGCTTTAGGCCAGGCAGAACAACGATAGACCAAATATTCGCACTGAGGCAGGTCCTGGAAAAGACCAACGAATTTCAAGTCGAAACCCACCATCTTTTCATCGACTTCAAAGCTGCTTATGATAGCATCCACCGCCAAGAGCTTATGATGCCGATGTCTGAATTCGGGATCCCGAACAAACTCATCCAGCTGTGCCGCATGACGCTAAACAATACGCAGTGCAGTGTGCAAATGGGTAACAGCTCATTCGAGCTGTTTCAAACATGCGCAGGGTTTAGACAAGGAGATGCGTTGTCATGTGACTTCTTCAACATAGTTCTGGAGCAGATAGTGCGCAAGGCAGGTGTGGGCACGGAAAACACTATCTTCAACAAATCTACCCAACTCCTAGACTATGCGGACGACATAGCTTCATCAGCCGATCCAAGAGAGCTGTGCTTGAGGCCTTCAGAGCGATTGAAGAACAGGCGAAACTCGTCGGTCTTGAAGTGAATGAATTGAAAACAAAGTACATGCTATCAACAAACAAAGCAACATTTGTCCACCGTCTAGGACTAAACATCACTGTTGGTAGCAGTAATTTCGAGGTTGTTAAAGGGTCATCTACCTTGGAACAAACATCAATCCCACAAACGACAACTTAGTGGAGATCCGACGAAGAATTACCTTAGCGAACCACTGCTTCTTCGGTTTGGCAAAACAACTGGGTTCAAAACTCCTCACTACAAAACTTTGATTTGACTTGTCCTACTCTACGGCGCCGAGTGTTGGACGATAACTGATATTGATATTGATATTGATACTGGGCACTCTTGAAAGAAAAATTCTTCGACGGATTTTCGGTCCTGTATGCGACGATGGCTTATGAAGAAGAAGGTTCAGCCGCAATCTGTACGAGCTGTAGCAAGATGTGCATGTAGTCCAGAAAGACAACGGTCCAGCCAAGAAAGTCTTCTCATCGCAGCCCTCAGGTTCGACACGACAAGGAAGACCGAATCAACTGTACAAGGACCAAGTGCCAGAGAGCTTGGTTTCGGTGACTGTAGAGTGCATGCGAGGGACCGTTCCCGATGGAAGGCTGCAGTATCTCAGGCTGAGATCCTTCATGGACTGTGAGTCGGTTAAGATGAAGAAGAAGAACGCTGTTCACCATTCCGCTTTATTTTTGACTATACCACAAACTTTTCTTGGAAAACCATTTCGATATCAAATGATTTGTTGTTTTAAAGTGTAAAGACTTATCGACTCGAATTACCATTATCTCGTTCGCCAACCGATTGCAGACTCAATTATATCGAAAATCGGACTACTATCCTACTGCTCCTAAACCTTGATCGCTTTGTTAGGTCTGGTCGTAGTTGGAGTACAATTAATTGAAAACACTTTGTTACCCAATAAAAATCGATTAAACTAATTTTCAATTATGATGTTTATCTCTTAAAACAAATAAAACAATAAAAAAGCTCACAGCGGGTTTGTTTATTTTTTAATAGCCCGCGTGTTTTAACAATCTCTACTTATCGAGCCTTTGACTAACTCTTAAACCCAATTTAATTAGAAATATGAATTGTGCATGCAAAAATGCCAATTTGGTGAATTTTATTCAAACATGCACTGCTCCCAAAGTCTGTGATAGCGCAAAACGCTACGGAAAAAACAATGCAAATAAACGGTAGTTAGTTGATTAGGATAGTTGGTTTGGTGCTATTGTTGCAACACCAGCCAGCAAGCTCGGTGGTCGCTCTAAATGGCCCAAAAAATAATATTTCGCGTGAGATACTGGTCTGCGAGATCAGGTGGTGGTGATTTTGTTTTTTGTCTTTTGCATTGTAGTAAACGCTAAATTGAATAACTTCCCGGGGCAGTAACCTCCTTCCTGAAAGACTCGCTAGGACCTGACTAACTGATAAAAAGTAAAACTGATTCAAGACAATAATAAAAATAATAATAATTGCCAAATAGCACAAGCGAAAGGTCTTTTAATTAGCCTTTTGGTAGCGGCTAAAAGCTGCGCTCTGTGTGTGGTCGATTTAATTGCGAGAATAAAGACAGTAAATTTTTGATATGACTGGTTTCAAAAAGTGGTGAGTTTAAGGATAATGCAATTGTTTTATCTTGATGGAGTTGTAGCGGGCTTGTGGCAAATGTATTTCTGTGAAGATTAAGATAAGTTTGACTTCATTAAATCGCCCAGTAGGTAACCACCTGAGTTGTCATGCAAATTTTGAATGGCAGCCCTCCTTAGTTCTAGAGATTAATTGGAAATTAAATGTGTTGTTAGTAAAATTTATTCAGCCACCTTAAACAATGTCGAAAAGTTATTGTCAAAAACGGATAATGGAATCAAGCTGTTAAGGTGCAGTTGTTTGGTCCGTGCCATGTTAACACCACCTGCATCAAATAAAACAGAAGTTAAGTTAAGCATTGGGGGCAACTTTCAGTGAATTTTATTGCTTTGGAGGCTATTAAGTTTGTTATAATCTGAAAAAGCATGGTGAAGGGTTTAATTTTGTTGTTAAGCTGTTAAGCTTAGTTAAGGGGTTCATGGGCCACTAAAATGACTTTTTGGCTCACTACTTTTTTTAACCCCTGATGTTTCAACAAATTTGCTTACAATGTAACCACAAACTCATCTCCCAATAAACCACAAATAATCTCGCTCCAAATCGATGAACCAAATGCAAAACAGCACCCACCAAAGATAATCACATTGTGGTTAACCACAAAATCACACCAAGACTTCATCTCTCATCTCATTCACTTTATATCTGGTACACTGTTTGTTTTACAAAACCAAAACAATTATGTTCCTCCACCAGAACAGGCAACAAACAAAAAAAAATCAATCATCCCAAACAAAATTGTAGGCACGCGTCCACAATTTAAAGCCAGAGCCATATCTGCCTACGAACGAACTCCTTTTTCAATTCATATTTTTCTCTGCATCCACACTGTCTGTGGTCTATTAACTGTTTCTCTGCTGAATGCTGATCTTCTGAAACCTGTTGTTGTGTCTTGAATACAAATTTATTCTCACTCGTCTAAAATTGGGAGCAAACGAAAGAGCTGACATGCAAACTTGAACTTTTTCATTCTTCAATGAAAATTCGATAAAATCGTTTGACTTTTCAAATCAAAAAGTGCACTTCGTGATGTTTTCTCTCTCTCGATAGAAAAAAAATTAATTCATTCCAAATAATCGGGACAGACCGTCCGGTCCGTCCGCAACCATGTTTGGTGCGGTCGGTGCTACCTGTTTGAATACAATCATGAAAAATAATTGAATTGCCATATTTCTATTTGTGCGATGTGCACAAGTGCACCATACCCCAAACTGACAGTTTTCTATTCACCAAACATTAATAACAAAATTTGTTTTATTTTTCTCATTCACAGTGCCCCCACTACATCAAACAAATTAAACGGACAGACCACACCTCTAGATGTATCTGGCCTATCGCAAAATGAAATACAAGGCCTATTGCTAGGTTCACACCCATCATCAACATCATCGGCGTCAACTACGACAACATCACAATCGTCGGTAGCTGGCGCTGCAACAGCTGTTGTTGTAACCACCGATCAACATCGCCAGCAACAGCAACAACAGCAGCAACATCAAGCAATTAGCATTAAACGTGAACCCGAAGATCTGCGAA
This sequence comes from Sphaerophoria taeniata, assembly GCA_943590905.1. NCBI lineage: Eukaryota > Metazoa > Arthropoda > Insecta > Diptera > Syrphidae > Sphaerophoria > Sphaerophoria taeniata. The sequence goes on from OX016540.1 coordinate 7,522,130, forward strand.
AGGATCCCAAATGTGGCAATAACGGTGCTGGCAACAATAACAACAACAACAATAACAGTAGCAATGGCAACGGTGGCGGCGCTGGTGGACACAGTCAAAAGGTGAGTGCCGATAGAGAGATGCTTTTACCTTTTACCACCTCCCTGAAATTGCAACAAAAACAAACCAGAAAGAGAGACACAAATACAAAGTCAAAATGGACAAAATATTAATTGTCATATCCGGAGGGTTGTGGCATGGGTTTTTTTCTTTCTTTCGCTGTTTGCTATGCCATCATAAGCATCAACAACAACTACTGTCTTTTTTTTGTGTCTGTTTCCCTCTAATTAACCACCAAACCCTCTTCTAACTGCGATTCTCCCAAGTTGCTCTTTTGCACAGAAAGATATAGAAAACTGCAAGTTAGATTGCGATGGTGTTGGTTGCAGTATGTGGTCTTTCTATTGGCTGCTGGTTTAACTGTTATACGAGCGAAAAGTATTTGTGAGCGCATGCTCCAACAACTCGGTCTTGTCGAGAAATTACCTCATTACTATAGCTCTGTCTCGCTCGAGTACGAGTAATGAGGGTCTCATTACATCTTGCTGTCGTTCTTGGTTGGTGCACAGCGGCGGTGGTAGCTGTATTTTTCCTTCCCTTGATGAAGAGATTGTTGTAGTAGTGGTGCTTGTGTTTGAGGTTGAGTTTGAGTTCGAGCCTGAGTTGAAGTTGTAAGCTCGACTTGGAAACGGTTTGAGTTCGATGTTCGATTGTTGGTTCGAATTGGATTCCCCCCAAGACTTTTTTGTATTTTTGGAATTTTTCTATACGTTCTTAAGCAAAAAACTAAAAATGGAGGAATATTCCTTAACAGTTAGGCTTTGTTGTTTACGAATTCTCGATCGTCTCATATTCACCCCAAATTTCAAACCTCAAAGTTACCCTCATCACCACAGCCATTGCTGTTGATCGTTTCGGTGGTTGTTGTTGTGAGCGCCCAAAGTGCGCAATCAAGTTCGTTCCAATCAACAAGAAAAGAAACGGAAAAAGACAGCAACAACAAGACAAAGTGGTATACACCTCAAGATATAAACATTTCCATACCTGATTTTAGTCTGTCACAAAACGCTGACGGAACAAGGTCGGTCGACTGATTAACACACACCAAACGAACACTGTATCTCAAAAGAACGTATCTTTTGTCGTATTTTTGCCATTCGAACTCGATGAGGAAACGGTTATTTTTTCCAGTAATTTCGGAGAGACTTCTAATCAGTCGAATGTGATTTTACCAAAAGAGAACAACAACAATTTAAGAAAAAATTGTGTTCCAAAGATTTTTGTAAATTTAGCGCCAAACAACCAAAAAACAAAAACAAAAAAATTCTCTCATCCTTGATTTTCGGTTTGATTTAAACTTTTGCCGCGCGAAATCGGTTATAGTGCAAAGTTCCAAGTGATGATTTAAATAATTTATTTATTCAACAAAATAGTGTTTAAAGGAAAAAAACCACAACTTAAAATTCAAAAAGTGTAATAAAAAAAAATACTTAAGCCCAAATCTGCTGGATTACAATAATTCTGATACCAGAAACATCACCGAAACCGTTCAAAATTAATAGGATATTATATGAGAGGTTAGTTCAAGTGTGGATACAAGAAACAACATTAGGATTATGAAAAGGTTTGCCGGATCCAAACAAATCTCGTTAACAGCCACCACAAAAACCAAAATCAAAAATACAACAAAAAAAAATCAAACTGATCTTGTGGGTGTGTTTGGCTCTCTGCCAAGTTCGTTGCTCAACTCTTTTGTTTTCTACAGGAAATTGCCTTTTTTTTGTCTTGTTCGTTTTTTTGGCTTCTATTGTCGATTAAATTTTGATTGATTGATTGTATATACATAAAGAGACACAAAACAACATAAGCTTACATTGTGATTAAGAGAAGTGTTTAGGTAATTGTTGGGTCATTTTGGGTTTCAAACTGAAAACATTGTTTTGACTTGTTTCATCAAAGAAACGAACTAAAAATCAATTAATAATCAAAATTTGGCAAATTCCTGCAAAAGAAATAAAATCAATTTGCATTTTTTCGATGAGTAATTTGTTTATAAAAAGAAATTTACCGTTATTCTTATGACAGAGATTCATAGCGCAACAATAGGATCTTGCGGGAGATTAAAATGTGTATAAACAAATAAATGAAATAAATCATTGAAATTATTATTTTTTTGTATTTGGAAATGTCAAGGAGAGTCAATAGCGTGGTGACATATTTCTTTTGTGTTGGCAGGAGTCGGATTTATTGAGTCGCAAAAAGCCAATCTGTTAGTCATTAATCGAATGATTTTTTCTTCACAAAAGACTTAATCCGACTATCAAGTGCTTAACATTTTTTTTTGTTCTCCAATTCAACTTGTAAACCAAACGTTTTGATTGAAGTAGCTACATACACGTTAAATTTGTATCGCATGATATCACGAAATGTTGAAAGTTAAGCACTCTTAAGTTTTGATTTTTTACTGAGTGGTTAAGCTTTTGAGTAATTGAAGTACCGAAATGTTAAATTGGTTAGTTGGAAGTGGTAGTTATTATTTTTTGACGTGTTTTTGGGTTTTATTCTTAAGAACGTTAAGCGGCAAGTGTTCTGAGTCAAAAAGACCACCGTCCGAACTCTGTGTATCAACAAACAAAAGATAACGAGATCAAATACAAAATGTGGGTAATGGTTCTGTTCTAATTTTGGGTTCTCTTTGATGTTCCAAATGATCTTCAACAATTTAAGACGTTTAAAAATTTCGATAACACTTTCCTTACCGTGGCTAAAAAGTGTTTACCATTTTCTTGATTTTTTTCCACGCGTTTATGTAGAAATATTGTTCAGGGTCTAAGAACATGGTATAAACAATTTTTGGTCAAAAAAGAACGAACCTCGTTTTATTACAATCAAATTGCTTCCAAAAATTTTATCCGCATATTCGCTATAATAGCGTTTAAGAGGCCTCCAATATAGAAATGTAAAATTGGCTAAATTGCCCTCAATTTTCATCAATTGACTTGAGTACAAGTTAAGCCTATTGAACGATTAGAATTTTGGTACAAAATTTTCGGCATAATTTTAGAACTTTTCAAATACGACAACAGTTATTTCCTCTAGCAAGCTAATTTGTCGATTGAAAAAAAAAATTTAGACAAAAATTATCAGCGTGTGGTAAATTCCAATTGTTTAATCTTCGAATCAAGCTTCGAACATTTTTCTAGTGGCTTTCTGAACTATCAGAACTCCTAACTGCAGTGAAATTTTGTGATGGAATCTTCTGAAATTTGCTCACTCAAAGTCTTGACAAAATTTAGAATTCGGAAATTTTTTGTTTGCTTACAATCGACAGTTGTCCGTGGCTTAGTGGTTAAGTGCGTTGTCTGCTAAGCACAACGTCGTGGGTTCGAGTCCTACTCGTACCCATAAGGTTTTTATTTCATCTTTCACGAGTACTGCCTAGAACTGAAAAAACTTTCAAGAGTATCAATCTGTCATGAAAAAGTGCTTCTCAACTTTGCCGTTCGTAATCGGCGTTAAATTGTAGGTCCCCTCAATTCTTCACACTAACTCAAAGAATTGTTGATGAGAGTAAGTCACTTAGGCCTTGGCTCTTCAAGAGCTGTCGCGCCAGTCTATTCATTTCATTTTTTTACAATTGATAGTTTTTGACAGTGGAAATGGACACTCGCATTGGAAATGTATTTACAAAAACATTCCAAGATTATTGTTTGCGTCATTTCTGACGTCTTACCCAAAGGTGTGACCTTACCTTAATCACTAAAATTTTAATTTATAATCCTATTAATTAGCCACAGTTTTTTGACAAAAAAATAATAATAAAAATAATCCACCAATAACTGTCAATTACCAGTAAAATTATTTGGACAAAAACAAAATTTGTTTCTAAGTTAGAATTCCCCCAAAACTCCAAAAAATGTTAAACAATTCTTGGTGACAATCACAAAAGCAACAGAAAAAAAAGAATTAAGTGGGCGAGTAAATAAAATTTAATTTGCATTAATCTTAAAAAAAAAAATACAAAAACAAATTCAAAATAATTTAAACTAACAGAAGATCATTAACATTTAAAAATAAGACTGAAAAAGAGAATATGAGGATATTGGAAATTTTTTGTTTTCTGAATTTTTGCCAAATTGAATAATATTATTGTTGTTGTTTTATTTATTTTTTTGTTTTTAGTGATTTAATTTAAAATGTCGCCAAAGTTGAATTAATTAGTTTTCAATAAATTGGTTGCCTCTGTTTGACTGTGAATATTGATTAATGTAACTTTGTTCGTTTATTCGTTTGAGAACGAAACTGATATTGCCTTTTTTGTTAATTGTGTGACATGTGACTAGGAATTCAGAAATGTTGATTTTTTTTTGCGTAAAATAAAATAAATTCATTGCGTAAAGGGGAATTTCTGAGAGATAAATAAAAAATACGCGTTTTTACATTTAAATTATTTCCTGGTTATGATACGTTTTGATTCATAAAATTGTTATTAATTAGAACCGTGAATTTAAATGGTTTTAATAAATTAATTCAAATAGCTGGACTGTGTTTTGTTTTGTTTATTTGCTTTTAGAACTGTATTTGACGTTTTGTTGAATTTTTTTTTTAGAACTTTAGTCGATTGTAGTGTAGGGAAATAATTAGTAATTCATGATTAGAGACATAAATCGCTAAATGAAATTGACGAAGAAGAAGTAAAAATCCGACTACAGAAGCTTAATTTTTGCTTATTCGCACAATTACCAAAATACGAAGGTTACGCTTCAAGTTTTGAGAACAAAAGGACCATAACATAAGTTTGGAATGTTTTCACCACTTCTCAAGAGGTGGAAAAACGTTTACTACAGATCATGCACTCAGTCTCCGATTAATAAATTATTGAGTTTCAAGTCGAGGCCCATTAAACTTCTAGAAGAACCCCTGAGTCGGCTTAGTTAACTTCTAAGTGCGTTAACACTTTTTTGACTTAGCGAATATTTCAAATCACATTAAGGACCATGATCCATGAATAGTCCTCGAAATTTATTCTGGTAAAACTTTCCGATGAAAAAGCCAAATTGACAAAGCTCTCACGCAGTTGCTTAAAACCTTGTTGCTTATATTTCTTATCCCTCTTGGCAATGAATTCCAAGTTCTTACTAAGTTGACAAAAAATTGGCGTTCGGATATCAGGCAAGGAAAACGCGAAATTTCAAGATGTAGAGTTCTGTAAGAAGTAAGGAAGATTATTTTAATGTACAGATCCTCAGGCTGGCAGGTTAAATGGATATCAGAAAACAAGGTAGTTTTTCGGAACCTTAAAAAGTTTTCAAATGACATTCCAAGAAATTGCATTGAATACTGTCAAATTCTATGGTTGCGTCATAGTGCATATAAACAACATGTCTTGGAATAAAGTGCTGGCTATACCATAGCATTCGAAGAACACCATACAATTTACCAATGGTGTTATTTACGTGGCTAGTCCTTAATTCTTAGCGGAATCTACAAAAGAAATCGGACGGTAATTTTACAGGATTTGGGGAGAGTAAGACAAATCAATTATGGTTTTTGAAATCACAAGACACATTGATTTATTTGGGTTCAGGATTAGACCGTTTTCGAGTGACCAACGTTCTAATGTATACAAGTCTTCATTTATACAGGCTACACGGTGTTCAATAAGACCCAAAGGGCAGATTAAGTAGAGTTGGGTATCATCAGCATATAAACGTGTTGAACAATGATTTAAGACTGTAGGAAATTCATTTACAAAATATTGAAAATAGCATCGGTCCAAGAATTGAACCTTGCGGAACGCCACTAACGATTGGTACAAAATCAGATGTGTGCGTGTTATTAAGTGTTACCGCTTGCATTCGCCCTGTAACATATGAGAATAAGAGTTTGACCGCGGGTGTAGAAAAATTGAACGAATAGAGAAGCTTTTCAGAAAGTATGTCGTGATTGTGCTTAGGTGTGATCTGGAACAAGATCATAAAACCAAAGTGCATTTGGGTTTAACGCGGTTATTCGTTAACATCTAATAAAAAAATTTCAGCAATCAATATTTCAAACATGTTTCTCAGTATACCTCACAACTATTGTTCGGTGCTTGCTTTAACAGCTTGGACTTATCATTTAGTACTCCTGGGCCCTATTCCACAAAACAACTATCAACTTTTCACTTTCAAATTTTTCGATAGTTTGCAAAACTTTATGTTCCTCAAAGCTATTAAATTCGATAAGTGAAAAGTGAAAAGTGTAATTTGCAAACACTTTACAGTTTTTATGTTTTTTGTGGAATGTCTGTTCCATGTACGTTCTCTTTTGCAAAGTAAATTTTTTCAAAAATTTGGAAAGAGATGCGAATTCATTCTTGTTACTATTTAAACTGCGAAAGTGAGTAGACGCGAGTTTTCAATCGAAGACAGCAAAGATGGGTTGGTGACAAGAAGTTATCGCAACCGAATCAATTTCTCCGGGTTAACCAACGGAAATTTCTAAGAGTATTTTTGCCTGTTCAGGCAGTGGAGTTTGTTTTGTAAAAAAATTGGATTGATGTTAAGCCATAACACGAACCGAAGTCAGTAGAAAATCTACTTCTTCTGTGCTTACACTGGCGGGAAAATTGGTTGCCAGCACCAACCAAAGTTTTGTTTGGAAACTTTGAAGAACTCTTTTCCTCTCTTCCTTGGGCTTAGAGGTAGAAATGCCCTGGTTTCTTCTGTGGTTAATATTCTGGAATTGGAATCGGTAGATGGTGGATTTTCAGAATTTCAATAGCTGTCTAGCAAATTCAGTCCATCTATCACCGCCGAGTTCGATTCCAGAATATAACTTATTCCACCTCCAGACCCAATGTGTTAAGCGCTATCCCTTTTGCAAATATACGAAAATACATAGAAGGATAAGTCTACCTTTAGGTTAAAAAGACTTTTTACAAGAGCACGAACACGACAAACGAATGAACGAATATTCCTCGATTTTGACATTTCTTTCACATGAGAGCAAATACTTGTGGTTTCGCGACAGCTCCAACAAGCCATACCCATTCCAAGTGGCTTTAAGTCTTCAAAAAATCCTAAGCTCGTGTGTTTTACGTGTTTCCCTTACATGCACATCGAATCATAGGTAAAAATAATTTCAATGTCTTCGAGTCTTATCACACGTCAAACTAAAAACCTTCAATCTCATTCTTGAATTACTCTCGAATTGAATCACACTTAACCGTCATTCTAGGCCTAAAAATCGACCATCTACCCTAAGGGCACTTTCAGAAAAACATTCTATATCAACTAGTTTGTAATTAAATTTCAGAAAACCAAAACAAGAAGAAACATCCCAAGGTTATGAGGGCAAACCGTCACATAATTTATTTCCAATATGTTTTATTCAAATTGCTACCTAATTACTTTCAATTTTAATGCACTTATTGTCCAAAACTGGTCTTTCCTTCAAAGTGTCTGATTTCCTGCTAATTGGAGTGATGTTAAATGGTCAAAAATGTTAATTGAACTTTAATGTTCATTTTTCAACTTCCCACCACTCCCTTAAAATCATATATTACAAGCACCAAATAAACTCAACAAAAAACAAAACCAAATTCCAAGAAATAGCAAAAAAAACATTTTTGGAATCCCCAAGCTCCAACAGAGATTCTCTGCTAAATTTCCGTAAATTTGGTTAATTAACTTTTTTAGCAAACAAAAAAATACATTTTGTATCAAAACAGACAACAAAAACTCTCAGCCACACTAAGATCATAAAAACTTTAAAATCGGAAAAAAAACCAAAAACAATTTAATTCAGCTAATTTACACATTTTGGCCATTTCTCGATATATTGATGATGGCTCGCTGTTGTTTTTAACCAAAATTCAACTCAGCTCAACAAAAACAAAAAAAATACAAATAGAAACGAAACAGAAAATAAAATATTTAACAATAAAACAGCGGCGGCTGGTGGTGATTTCACTCTCAGTTTCTTGAGAGCCAATAAAAAATACCAAAAATACCATATACCTTAAGATGTTATGCGCACACATCCAAACAGATGGTTTTTTGGTTATTTTATTGCACCCACTTGAAGATTTTATAACACGGATTCTTTCAGACACACTCAAAATGAACTGTTAATTGTTTTGTTTTTGCTTTTTGGCATTTGAAAATTGATTTTTATTCTTTTAATTTTATGCATTAAGTCTTGATGCATTGTTGCTAGTTGCTACCCTCAAAAAGTTGTGTAGCGCTCATAAACATCTGCCCACTTTGCGTACTAATAGCTGGTAAACGTCAGTATACCATTGGAAGCTGATTGCTTAAAATTATACTAATTCGAGCCTAAATTAGCATTATTCTTGTGTAAATTTTTGTGTAAATTTTGTGTAGGCATGTCAATCGCACAATATTGTACTTTTGACAGTAAATTTTGAGTTTCTATGATAATTTTTAGTTTTTTTTAATAAATTTTCATTTCAAAAAGGTCAAATTGATTTTATTTATTTGATTTTTCGAAAACAAAAATTTGCATTGTTAAAATATTTTGTTTATTCTTATTTATCACCTTAAGAAGCAAAATTATGAACATTTCCTGCATTCAGAAAAATGTATAAGCAAGTGAGAACGTGGCTTTAACAAAAGTTCAAACAAATCTGAGAAAGTTGAAGGTTGCACACAGATTTTTCTTGCATTTTTTGCATTGTCAACAGAAAATCAAGTTTTGACCTCAGCTCTTTCGTTTGAAAAAATTATGGGCTTTCTCTTGAGCGAATTTCTTGCAGTATAGTCCCAATGGAAACATTTTTGTTGGTATGACTTTCTGCAAGAATAATCGTCTTTTGAATCGACATCAAAAGTTTATTTACTCCGAAACTCCGAATTTTATTCCTAACCCAAGGCTACACACCTGCAAATTAAAATCACCGCAATATCAACCTCAGAAAGAAGAGAAAAAAATATGTATCAAACCACAAAGTGACTAGAAAATGCCCAAAAATAAATCAATCAAGTTTGCAGCTCAGCTCTTTTGTTTGATTTTTCATCATTTTGATTTCTGTTTTTTTTCACCAAAACTAACTGAAGTACATTAAATAGCAATTTGCTATTAAACTTTCAACAATCTCAAAATTGGGGAGAAACCAAACAAAAAAGTCCAAACACTAAACAAAGGTCAATTATCGAAAAACGAACAAAAATGTTAATGTCTACAATTGGCACGTGATAATTTGTGTTTTTTGTGTGTCCGATCACAATCTTTGACCCTCACTCTTGATGAATGTTGTTTTTGATTCAATTAGCTACCTGAATTAACAACATTCAAGCGGAGAAGGCAAAGTCATAAAATTTCAATAAAAAATAAACAAACCTATTTTTTTCTATTTTAGGTTTTAGTTGTACAATCACCAACGCCCTCAATACAAATTAAAGATCCACCACCCAGTCCTGGAAGTCCAACAAACGAAACAATGTACGCTGCCGGTGGCGGCACTCAAATTTACCTTCAGGTAAGTCGAAGAAGAAGACCATAATTTTCATAAAACATAAAAACGATCAGAAAACCGCTCGCAAAATTCAAATTTGCACATACAAGAATGTCATTTTCTTAAACTACCAAAAAAAAAAGTAAACAAATCAAACAGAAGCCAAGTGTGATGGTGGTGGAATTTTGTTGACCAATATTTTTTTCCTGCTAAATTTGGTTAGCAAAAATTCTCTTAACATCTCATTAGTTAATCATTTCACTTTTCATACAAAAAAAAAATAATAACCAGATTTTTTCTCTCTGTCTCTTCCATTTTTTTTGACATTTCTTTAATTCTTGTTTTGTATCCCTCCTTGTCCGATTCGTCATCGCAGGGTCCACACCAGACAAGTTCTTCTGTAACAGGTGGATCAAATGTTAACACACACAGTCCCAGCCCTGGACCATATATCTCACCGGATAGCTATGGAATGTATACAACCCGTCTTGCTACCGGACCAAATTCAACATTCATCTCCGAGCCATATTATCGAGAATATTTTGCTGCCGATGGACAAGGTGGCTATGCGCCTGCCACACGCACCGTTTATGGTGATAGCAGTGAGGGACCACAACCGGGTACAACCTATGAGGGTCGCTTCACAACGACACACACTAAAAATGGTACACCTGTGTATGCGAAAACAGTTACAGCAGCCGGCCTAACAGTTGACTTGCCAAGTCCGGATTCGGGAATTGGTGCTGATGCTATAACGCCGAGGGATCAAAATAATTTACAACAGGTGCGTTGTTGTTGTTACTTCTTCCTGAGTACTATTTGATTGTATGAGTAGATTGTTGACACCTATCCCGTTGTGTTTGTAGACTAACCTTAGAAAAAGTAGAAACAAAAAAAATTGATTTCGTGTTTGAAATGTAGACAAAGAGCTCAAAGACAAGTCGAACAAAATTTCACCACTTTGATCGCAATTGAATGAACAAAAAAAGTTTGTGTGTGCTTATTTATGTTTTGCTGAGTAAAGTAGACGAGATTTAAATCATCAAACGATCGAAGAAGACGATGACGACGACTACGACGACCACGACGACGACGATGACTACTCAACCACACCCTCGTCTCGTCTTTAGTAGTTATAGCCAATTAGTTAACCTTTCTCCTACTTGTTTGTTTAACCTCTTAGATTTATTTCAATTGATTTTTCTGTTTTTTTAATTTATTTTCCGTTTGATCAATCGCTCTTTAAATTTTGTTTTTTTTTGTGTTGCTCCTTTGCAGTCGTTCGATTACACGGAACTATGTCAGCCTGGTACATTATTGGACAGCAGCGGTGCAATACCAGTTTCAGTTAGTAGCATGCAACGTGCTGTTAGCATTCATGGTGGTCAAAATAGTCCAACAACATCGTTAAGCGGCGGTGGTACACCAGGTACACCAGGAACAACACGATCAAGGCCATGGCATGATTTTGGTCGGCAAAGTGATGCTGATAAAATTCAAATACCAAAAATGTAAGTACGATTTTTGCTTTGAACATTTTCAAGTTCGTTCCTCGACTCTTTTGTTTATTGAATGAAAAAACAAAAACCTCCAATTCAAATGAGAAAATTTGGGAAAAAACGAACTGATTTTTTTTTCGAGTTCGAACCTCAACTCTTTCGTTTGAAATTGAATTCTCTGTTTTATCGACAAAAAGTGACAGAAAACATCCGGAAATCTCTCATTTATCAGCAAACACAACATCCTGTGCAACAATAGAAGTAGAAGCCCAATTGATTGTTCATCAAAAACTGACAACAACAGTTGTGTTCAGCAGCAAAACACAATCAGTGATCGAAGAGGGCAAAACGAACAAATCTATTTCATCTAAGATGTGCAACGGTAGAATTGTGATCGCCAATCCTCTCTTCTCCTTAGCCAGTGTTTCGACTTTTGTCTCTCAATCCTATCAGAGACAGAATGCAATTTGAAACTGATTTCCTGGACACAAATGACAGGCTGGGGGATAGATAACGTTCATCCTACTTGTTATGGATATAGTGGTCGGTGCTCCCATCTCATTCGGCTCTCAACCTACTCATGTCACATAAATTGAATTTTCTTCTTCTTCTTTCCCGTCGTCGTCGGTCGTCTTGTCGATTGGAAATTCTGCACTGGTTTTGTAGCTCCAGCCTTATCTCACTCCTGAACAAAACAGCGAACAAAAAAATCGACCGTACGACATGTGACATGCATTATATTAATAATGTATGTATTTGATTCGATTTCCTTCTAATAATAATGCGCGCGTCATCCCGAAACCCAAGTTTTTCGCCCAACCAAATCAATTCGACATCATAACCACAACCAGCATGCTCTGGCTTGCAGCTCGTGCTGCTCTGATAGTTGTCAGCAAAAATGAAGAATCGGTGGCCATACCACACCTTGTTATGGAATTCAATCTAACACTAATGTTGTTTTTTCTTTCTTTGAACGAGATTGCAAAAAGCTGACATTTTGAGAATGCAATTCTTTTGTTTTCGCTGGAATTCGAGAGACTTTCGGGCGATTAAAGTAATAAATCCCCAATTACAACCTTGGTCTTGATTTAACGCTCGGTCTAAGCTCGAGTTATTTTTTGTCAATTTGCTAGGAATCTGCATTCCGTTTGGCTCCAACAACAGAAACGTAAGAGCACTCGAGAATGTCTTGAATTGATTCTAAAGAGGGTGGTTTGGGTCCGAACTAAACGTTCGTTCAAACAAATTAAATCACATGTGGTGCGAGTGTGAGTGCGAGCTCACCGTGTGTCGCTGTCGATTGTTAAGTTGATGTATAAATTACCAATAACATTTGAGAGTCACAAGCGCATGCGCGTTTTTTGTTTCTCGGTTTGACTGTCCCCCACCAATTGAAATGCGCTGCTGGTTTGAGCTTGGTGGAAAAAAAATGTCTGCCTGTTCGTCTATCTGTTGTATGGGTATATTAGAGAGACACACGTTAGCATGATGCCAACGACTATGACAATAGCCTGGTGCGACTGTGAGGTGATTTTTTTTTTTGTGAAATTTTATATGCGAGTGAGACCGAGCTGCAGTTCTACATACAAGAGTCAATCAATTTTATGGGAAAACTATATTGAACGTTGCTATATTGAAATTGGGTACGTTACGTTCGTGCGTCGTCCGTCGTCATGTCGTCGTCTTGAGGCATATTTTATTTGATACACTCTCCGAGGCGAACCTTTAAGTGTTGTCCGATGGTTGTTGTTTTTATTTGAATTGAAACATGAAACTCCAATCGAAGTGTGATCAATGGCCATTGGACACTGTACGATGGACGCACGCACGAGGTGAACTACTACTTGACAATCGATAAACAGTGCGTTGAATTTAATGAAGCATGCGCGAATGGGCATATATGGAATTTTTGTATGCAATTTCGTGTCACAAGTCATAGAGTGTGTTGGGTTTGATATACTAGACCGCAATTTGCGTGTAGAATTAAGTTTATGTAAATGTTGTCTAGTTGGACATGTTAAATGGGTGCGAGTGTTAATTGCTGCTTCCGGATGGCTTTTCTCATAAAGAATTTGACTTGACTTTGGGGGCAACAGTGTAAGGTGTCGCTTTGTTCTACTGCAAACGCCTTCTACTTGATTTGAATGAAATAAAAGGCAATTAACACTTTTCTGACGATTTCTTTTGTTTTAAAAAGCTGCATAGTCTGACACTAGGAAGGAACTAGATGTCAAGAAAAGGTTAACATAACTCGTGTCATGATTGAACTACTTGTGACTCAAATACCAAACGTAATGTTGTTGGGTTAAAGTTAGAATTTGTTTCCTTCTCAAAATCAAGGATTCCTTGTCCACTCGCTGAGCTTCAGTTATTTACGTGCGTCGTTGAGACTTGACCCTTTTAGCTGAGACGATTGTTGATGTACTGTCTGTACAGTCCGTGCTTCAATCTTTGCTCAATTTCGACATTCATGCAAACGGTACCGAAAATCAAGCGAAGAAGCACAGTGGGAGCATCAGGACATGTGTTTTAAATCCTTGCACATTGCAATGAATTGGAAAGACAGAGTGTGGTATAGGGTTCCACGTACGGCTACAAAACGAAGTACTTCCGAAGTTGAGTTCTAGGGGAAACTGAACAATCCTGGAAGGGCGGGAATTACAAGGTCTATACATCATTACTTCATGAACCTATTTTTTCCGCTTCCGCCCGAAGCTCCAAAACGCACCATTGACATTACTCTATTTTTTCTTTCAATCATGTCGAGTCCAGGGGTGTCGTTTCCACTATGGAAACTTCTCACGAAATAGAACAATTGGTCGCGTTGTGTCCATTGTTGTCCAGACCTGTTGAAACTACATATCCAACTCATGAGCTTCAATCGCCAATTTTATCATTATGTTCGTTTATGTAGAGAATGGTAAGCAAGTGGTAAAGTAAGAATTGATTCGACAAGGAATTCTTCATAAAGATATTATCGATAGGCATGTCTAGGATGGATTTCCCAAGACAATTTACTGTTCAGGTTTTTAATTCATCACATTGTAATCAAAGATGGGCATTTTCGCAGTCGAATTGCAAGAAAAAGTAGCAAACGAAAGAGCTGTGCATCGAACTCGATTATGGGAATTGTCATTTTTCGACCCTTTTAACGAATTTTATTAACGGAAGTTTATTTTATTAATAAATCACTTGCTAAAGTAACAGTATGAGCCCCAAAACAAAAGAGTTGACGTGAAAACTTCAAGTTATTATTGATGATTTTTTACGTCTTTTGGGTTGTTTTGCTCTATGGAGGTCTGGGCACTTCCATAACTGCAACCTTCACTGGTATAGAATTCCAGACTTAAGAATATGAACAAACAGAAAACAGATACCTCTCCCAAAGCTTTTAACCCCACAAAGTCTCGGAGGCGATGCCCCTTAAACATTCAAGCACCTCCCGAAGCTGTTAACCCCATAAACGGAGCTTGGCCTCGCTGCGCCCTGGGTTATAGCCTTGGGAATAGCTTGGCCTCCGAGTTATATGGGGTATTGGGTTCAATAATTCTATACCCCCCGGTTTTAATGCAACGACATCCCTGATCGTTGGACTGGCCCTATAGGGTAACAGCATTTACTGGATTGTCCCGATTGGCACTCTAGAAGCCACAATGGAATTCATTTTGGTAATCCCAACACTGCCATATGATATAAAAGCGGTATGTCTTGCTGCCACCAATATGAGTGGCCCACATGTTCAAAGCTTTCATCATTTGAATGAAGACCAAATTACATACATTTGCGTCTAACTAACTGCCTTACTTTCGTCGGTCGTCCGACAGCATTCAATTAAAATTTATCAAATTTAATTGCATATTATTTGATTATGAAAATCATGGCTTATCTCAAATCTGTGTTTATACTCAGGATTTAGATTGACCATAAAAAACAACATTTACCAAGGTTTCTCAGCCCCAGCTAATCTCAAATGAATTTATTGCGCTTATAATAAATATAAAACTTAACATATTCTTTCGTTTATCCAACAACTGGTTGTCCCATTCAAACTCTGTCATTTGCCATTTAAAAATAAATTTCAACATGCAATCATAACCTTACATTTTACGATTTGACGACTGCTTTTAATTTTTTATTATTTAATTCTTTTTTATAGATTCGTTAACGTAGGATTTAGATATCATCTAGAGAGTCCGATTAGTTCGTCCCAACGACGAGAAGACGATCGAATAACATACATCAACAAAGGACAATTTTACGGCATCACATTGGAATACATTCCCGACCAGGATAAGCCAATCAAAAATACAACAGTTAAGGTAAGTCGTTTTCCATTGTCACAAGAGAAATTTGTCATAGAACTCGTTTTCATTCTTCCTCGAGAATGTTTTTTTTTTGCATTTTTCCAAAATCTTAAATCTACAAACAATTTGTTACGAACCTTCAAATCCTCAAAACTAAACTCAAAAACATACGACCATACGTTACTGGCTTCTGATGCTTCTCTGCCGCCACCGAGCGAGCGACGCGACACAACGATCATATGATGAAGATGAAGATCCTTTTTTGCGCGCAGATGCTCTAAAACAAACAAAGATTTCATCATTATCCCAACCCGGCGCGGCGCGGCGCAGCGCGGCGAGTGTAACCCTTTTGCCTATAATCATTCATCATTATAAAAATTTCGAAGAGATCGCCGACCGACCTGAGATTTGATGAATCGTTTGCATAATCAAAAAAGACAAAACGCACTTATCATCGTCACAAGATCATCAACGTCATTCTTCTTCTTTTCTGTTTGTCTTCTTCACATTTCTAGAATTTCTTCAGACGAGCAAGATGATGATCTTCACTTCATTGTGTGTCGAACTCTCCTGTGAATACCCTCAGGACACTGTTCCATCCGTTTTCTATGAACATGAGCAACAAGGATTTAAACTGTGCTCCTGTTTTTCTTTCTCTCTAGTTCCTGTCATGTAATTCGATTCACCCTCAATTTACCATTTAACCATTAGGCAGAGAATGACAGTGGAGTCGTCGGCATAACAGGCGATAGCACATTCAAATGGGATTTATTTTATTTGAGTGTTCTCCCATTTGATGAAAAACGGGAAACGGGATGAGTGATGAAAGATAAGAAAGAGATCTCTTGTATCAATTTTTTTTTTTACTCTCTCTTGCTGCTGATTGTTGTGTTTGGATAAGGATCTGTGTTCGTATTGAAGGGGATCCTGTAAGGGCGCCTGAGGGAAAATGTTGCCTTTATTTTATTGGTATGCAAATGAATTTCCGATTTTGTAAATCATTTCGACAAATATGTAACGCAGAATTGTTTACTTTTGCCATTTTCACATGCAAACGTTAGTAATGAATAAATTACGGTATGTTGGCTTTCGGAGAGGATTGCGACGATTGATTGATGGGAAAAATTCGGTGAGAGCAAATACAATTTTTGTTTGATTTTTGGATCAAGAAGAAATTCAGAACAGTGAACCTTGTTGATTTAAGAGGAGCGTAACTAAAAATTCAGTGAATTCAGTGATGTACATGCTTGTCATCTCCGATCTTCCAGACTGACGAAAATATTGAAAAACTGTTGAAATTTTGAATCAGTAGATATCGAAAAAGGCTTGACACTGTCCGGACGGACAGGCTGATTTGTGAGCGTAATTTCCACAATCTCGCTAAGTTCAATGATAAGTAGACTGACAGTCAAAGTTTTTCAATGTCACGAAGAGTCTTTTGTTAGGCACAGTAACCGGACCAATCCTTTCTAATAGCGTCTTCTCCTGAAATAGAGCTACAGTTGGTCGTGTTGTGTCCAATGTTGTCCAGACTTGGTGAAACCACATATTGTCCAACTCATTATCGATATTCATGTCTAAGATTGATTTCCCAAGACAATTTACTGTCTAAAGTTTAAATTCATCAAATTGTAATCATAAATAGGCGTTTTCGCAGTCTAATTGCAAGAAAAAGTAGCAAACGAAAGAGCTGAGCATCGAACTCGATTATGGGAATTGTCATTTTTCGACCCTTTTCATGAATTTTATTTGCGGAAGTTTATGGAATACTTAAATTACTTGCTAAAATAACAGTTTGAGCCTAAAAACAAAAGAGTTGACGTGAAAACTTCAAGTGGTTATCACTGGATATTGTGTTTTCCTTCCTTTTGGACTCCGCGTTGTTCATGTAGTTTACGTCTTTGGTTTATTTTATGTTTAAAAATTGTACTTAGTATTTTTTGACTTCTTCAAAAAAAAAACGTACCGAAAATTGCATAAGACCTCTTCATTTCACTTGGTCCTTGTACCGTAGGTTCGGTCTTCCTTGTCGTCTCGAAGCTGGGGGCTGCGATGAGGACACTTTCTTGGCTGGAGCTCTGTCGTCCATTCGCTCGATGTGGCCTAGCCAATGTAGACGTCTTTTCTTGACTTTCTGGACTACATTCACATCTTGGTACAACTCGTACAGTTCGCGGTTGAACCTTCTTCTCCATTCGCCATCGTCACATACGGGACCGAAATTCGTTGAAGAATTTTTCTTTCGAAAGTGCCCAGTATCAATTCCCCTCTTTTACT
Source organism: Sphaerophoria taeniata (assembly GCA_943590905.1). NCBI lineage: Eukaryota > Metazoa > Arthropoda > Insecta > Diptera > Syrphidae > Sphaerophoria > Sphaerophoria taeniata. Next base: position 7,539,709 of record OX016540.1, read on the forward strand.
TATCGTCAGACACTTTCTCTTTCGAGTGAGGAGGTTGTGAACCCAGTTGTTTTGCCGAACCGAAGTAGCAGCCAGCGGTTCGCTAGGGTAATTCTTCGTCTGATCTCCACCAAGGTATCGTTTGTGAGATTGATGCTTGTTCTTAAAGAAGGTTAACTCTTTAACTACCTTGAAATTGCTGCTACCAACAGTGACGTTTTGTCCTAGACGGTGGACAGTTGTTGTTTTGTTTGTTGATAGCATGTACTTTGTTTTGTTGTCATTCACTACAGGACCAACGATTTTCGCCTGTTCTTCAATCGCTGTGAAAGCCACAAGCACAGCTCTCTTGGGTCGACCGATGATATCTATGTCATCCGCATAGTCTAGGAGCTGGGTAGATTTGCTGAAGATAGTGTTTTCCGTGCTCACACCTGCGTTGCGTACTCTCTGCTCCAGGACTATGTTGAAGAAATCACATGACAGCGCATCTCCTGCGCATTTTTGAAACAGCTCGGATGAGCTGTTACCCATTTGCACACTGCACTGCGTATTGTTGAGCGGCATGCGGCATAGTTGGATCAGTCTGTCCGGAATCCCGAATTCAGACATCACCATCACAAGCTCTTGGCGGTGGATGCTATCATAAGCAGCTTTGATGAAAAGATGGTATGTTTCGACTCGAAATTCGTAGGTCTTTTCCAGGATCTGCCTCAGTGTGAATATTTGGTCTATCGTTGCTCTGCCTGGCCTAAAGCCACACTGCTGCATGTCAGTTTTTGTGTTGCAGAACGGTTTAAGATGGTCACACAGTACGTTGGATAGGATTTTGTATGCAACATTAAGACTCGGTAGTTCTACATGACATAGGATTGCCTTTTTTGTAGATGGGGCCAATGAAGCTTATAGACCATTCTTCCTCCCACACTTTGTTGATGCCCTGGTGCATGCGGTTCTTCAAAACACCTCCTCCATATTTAAAGAGTTCCGCATGGTATGGCATCCGACCCGGCGGACTGGTTAGTTTTTAGCCCTTGAATGGCTCTTCCTACATCTTCTGTGCTGGGGGCAGGGATTGTGTCTTCATTGACTGGTCTTGCTTCCACGCAACAGCTTTGGATACCTCCAAAAAATAAAAAGACAAATTCGGAAGTAAAAGTTTCCACTAAAACTATTTTTCTATAAAAATTAAAATCACTCAAGAGTTCCCTTTTTATTAATTTCAACCACTCTAAGGTTAAAAACAACACTTCAAATGCCTTTTTAATTACAACAAGTAAAGCAAATGCCTCCAACAAAATAAAACAAAATAGTGTTTTGACAACGCAAATACCGTACAATCACACGAAAAAGCCCCAAATAAAACATTTCAACATCTCCAACAAAACAAATGTTAAACTGACGCGCAATAAACCATCAAAACAGTGAAACGCATTACAATTATTACAACATCACAAGCTCTTCGTTCTCATCATCTTATGACTTATGACAAGCAGAGAAGATGACTTATAAAACCCGCCGAAAAAAAACAACTCACATTTGACAGTCTTTTAATCATAAGCCACGAGAAGTAATAAAACTCTTCGCCATCATCAAACATCCATCCATTCACATATGAATGGCAATTAACAAGCTTTAACCGTGAAGACTTTTTTTCACACATTTTTCATTCGTTTTAATTTTTTGTTTTTTTTTTTTCGTTTAGTTGTGAATTTTGACAATAAAAAAAATTGTTTTAATTACCAAAAAAAAGTACGGTCTTAGAGCACACATCCATTCTGTTCCAGTTGTTGTATGAAATATAAAACGGCGATTCCCCCTGCTTTGAGTTCTCTTTCGAGCATTTGACTGTTTTATGGTCCAACGCCCTTTTGCTTGACTTCGTGAAAAAAAAGAAAAAAAAAACTGTTTTCTTAAAGAAGCCAACTGCAACACGTAGACGGTAGATGGTAGACGACTTTCGCAGCATCTTTGAGAAATGTATCCTTTTTTTCTTCCTTTCCTTTTTTTTGCATATAAATAGTCTTCGTCGTCTTTAATGATTTATGCAAAGCGAAAAAGGGTGACTTCTTAAGCAAGAGATACCAACAACAAAAAAATAGGATCACCTTGGATATGATCCCTTTGTTCGATGCAGTGTGGAAGGCGCATTCGAAAACAAATATAAATTAATCTTGACACAGTTTCGGGACATTGGTGTAATTAATTTGATTTTTATGTTAACAAGGTTTTCCTAAACCTCAGCTTGCTTTGAGTTGAGATATGATGGGGACCGCTAAGGATTCAGAGTGGTAGCTCGCTTGAAAGTCAAAAAGAAAGTCTCTCGGCTAGAGTTATGATTTTCTTCAAGAAATTCCATACAGCAGATTTTTTAAGGCGTATGCTACACATTCAATTTTTTTGTCTTGTCTTATATCACTTTTCATATAAAGCGCTAGACTCAGTGTGATACCATTGCGCGATCTGCTCCCAAATGAGCTCCTCCGAGAGTTGCCTTGTCCAAGCAGCCAGCAGGTTCCTATTAGTTTTTTTTACTGATTGTTGTTGCGGTCGTCTCGCCAAAACACGAGAGAAAAGTGATGCGAAAAAGATGTGTACCAAAAACGCAAGAAAAATAAAGTTAAACATGTTAACAAGGTGTTCCGATGCCGATATAAATCTTAATTAAAATCGCCAAGCGTAACATAGCGCTGCTCCAACCCAGCTCTTGATCTATTACTTCTTAGTCAGCGAGAGGGTCCCCAGCGACACCGAGAGAGGAGAGGACAGTGAAATTATAAATGCATAGCATTCCTTTTGTTTTTTATTATATTTTTCTCCTTCGTCGTCTTCTTATTTCTGATTTCTTATTGAAAAGGCACATAGCCATCACGGTTATGTGCTTGAATGTCTCGCGCCTTAAAATGGCAAACACTTTACCGTTAAAGGTTATTGCTAACAGAAGCTGTTTTCTGGCTGCAGAATCCAATCATGGAGAAAACTTATAATAAAACAAATAACTTTGATATAGGTTTAAGGAATGTGCCGGCAGCCAGGGCGGAGAAAAGACAATTTGAAATTGTTTTTTTTTTCGGATATTTGGTCATCGAAATCGACGACACGACAGAATGAATATTAAAAGACAACGCTTAACACCGATTTGAACACGCTAGGCGGCAAAACTTTGAAAACTACAATGTTGTTTAGCGATTAAATTGACAGATTGTGACTTTTTCGATACGGTATTTTGGATATTTAAGGCATTTTGTAATTGATACAAGCAAATGTACTTTTATGTTGAGAATTTTGAGGTAATTAAATGTTTTGAAAACCAAGAACTGGGGTTTTTCATCAAGATGTTATCCACGGGTATGTCTTTGATTGATTTCCCAAGACAATTCAATGTTCAGGTCCTTAATTCGTCAAATTGTAGTCAGAAATGGACATTTTCGCAGTCAAATTGCATGAAAAAGTAGCAAACGAAAGAGCTGAGCTACGAACTTGATTATGGGAATTGTGATTTTTCGACCCTTTTCGCGAATTTTAGTGACGGAAATTCATTTTATACTCGAATCAATTACGAAAATAACAATTTGAGCCCAAAAACAAAAGAGTTGACGTGAAAATTTCAAATTGAAAAAAGTGCTTAGTGATGAATTTTGTGTTTTCCTTCCTTTTGGACTCCGTATTCTTCCGTTTTTGGGTTGTTTCATGATTAAAAATTGTGTTCAGTATTTTTTGGCGTCTTAAAAAAAAATATTAAAAATTCCATGCCATTAATTAGACCTCGTAATTTTAATACAGAACTAAAAAAACAGTTTTTGATGTTATTTAATTAAACCTGTCATTAAATCCGCTTCAGTTTCAACCAAAGCTCAATACAATTATTACAAAAGATTGATAATTCGCAAATTACCCTTCATTAAAACTAAAAGCTCCTCTCTTGGTCTATAAAATGAAATAAAACTTTGGCTCACTTTTAAGACAAAATTGCCCTCCGTAAGGCCCTCGACTAATCTCATATTAACCAGAAGATAATAGTAAAGAAAAATGTGTAATAGTGTGTGTAACTGCCCACTTAAAAAATTTCCTCACACTTCAATTAGTTATTCTTCATAACTGCGACTTCCTGTTCAACTATTCCAATTAAAATGGTCTTTCGTTTCTATGATTATTCATTTTTTGTTATTCTGTTTTTAACATTTTCTAACGCCGCTCGCCGGCCGCTTTATTACCACAAAGTGGTAATTATTATTAAGATTGTGACCAATAGTTAACAAGTCGGAAAATCGCATCACTTTCCAACTGATCTGTATTTTCACACACACTTAAAGACGACATACGAGGTGATGTGCCTGCAATTGCGTTACCAAATGCAAGAGAGTTGGAAGTAATTTTCTCTAAATGACCCTTATCTTATGAAAATGTTTGCAAAAAGAAAAAAATTAAGTGCACTCTGTATTTAGAGAATATCTGTGCAACTACGAATCAAATATGATTGACGCACTCTGGCGCTGCTGCTGCTTCTGGCAACGAGATGAAACCAAAATAACAGAGAGCGTAACAGTAGCCTGCACCTGGTGTTTGTAGATTTGCTTATAATTGCATATCTTCGGTTGATGTGTTGTGGGGGATATAAAAAACTCAATAATATGAAAGCGAGATAAGAACTGATTTTTTTCTTTTGCATTGCAGCCTACTCAGTATTCGAACTGATGATTAATTCGTTTTTTCATATTTTTCATTTGCAGAGTGTAATCATGTTAATGTTCCGAGAAGAGAAAAGTCCCGAAGATGAAATCAAAGCCTGGCAATTTTGGCATAGTAGACAACATTCTGTTAAACAGAGAATACTAGATGCTGGTAAGTGTTTTCCACTTTTATCTAACCAAACAAAAATTTTAAAACAATTGAATTCGTGAAAACAAAAGAGTTGATGTTAAAACTTGACATCAAAACTTTATTACTTGTGTTAGACAACCTTCTTACTAGACAATGAAAAGAGGGCACCATCTTACCATTTTCTTCAGACAACCTAGCTACTGTCTCTAGAACCGTAGGCCTAATTGGTTCTTCCACCTTTGGGTTGTAGGTACGCTAAAACTTGTCTAACCAACGAATATAATTTGCTCAATATGACGCATCAAGGCTTTTCTTAAATGTTTCAAGCTTTATTGGTATTTGGGCTAAGCATTGTGGCTTGGACGTCAATCCATATAAAGCGGAACTAGTACTCTTAACGAGAAGGTACAAAATTCCTCAAATCAGCTCACCCACGATTAAAGGAATACCCCAAAGCTTTTTCGACCAAGCCAAATATTTAGGCCTCATTTTAGACAAAAAACTAAATTGGAAGGAAAAATATTGATGAAAGTGCAAAGAAAGACTGTAACACTCTTTACTTGTAAAAAGGCCATAGGCTTAAAATGGGTCTTTTCTCCAAAAATAACGCACTGGCCATACACTTCAGTAATCAGAGCGATACTCATATACCTATGGAGTTTTGTCATGGCGGACCACACTAAGACGAGATGGTAAATTTGAATAAACTCATTAAAGTTCAGCGGTCAGTACCAACAGCAGCCTTTGAAGCTGCAAAATGGTGGCAACTAACTCATGCATGAGGCTTAGAGCCTCCTCTTAATGGATCAGTAAAAATATTGGTCATACTACTATCTTAGACAATTTCAAATCTATCCCAGATCGCTTGGACTATACCACCCCAAAAATGGTTTTCAATTAACTTCCATGTTTCCATTGCTTCAAGATCCCTTCGGGAAGAAGGACGACCTCAAGAAGAAAATACGATTCACTTCTATGCAGACGGTTCAAAGACCTACTATGGTGTTGGTAGTGGTATCTACTCGAAACAACTGAATCTCAGTCTATCATATAGACTCCCTAATTAATGTAGTGTAGGCAGAAGTAATTGCGATAAAAGAGGCACTATCCTGGCTCAAAGAAAACGTTACATCTAGCCAAGATATACTTATCTTCTCGGACAGCCAAGCCGCTCTCAAATCTCTCGCGTCTGTCTACTTAAATTCTTGTATAGTCCACGATTGTCGATCATCTCTGAATGAGATGACATAATTGTTTAACATTCACCTCATTTAGGTACCGGGCGACAGAGACATTCCGAGAAATTACCAACTGTTAGACAAAAATACAACATAGGAACACCACTTGCTACAAGCAAACATCTTCTCAAATAATATGCTCTAGAGTCAACAAATCCTACATGGTCACAGCGTACCACCTGCCTAGCAACCAAATAAATAGCTCTGATGCGGTCAAAAGACTTGATTTCCAGAGCAGACCAAGTATAAGCTCCACAATTGGAGCCATAACAGGACACTACCTCATAGGTAGACATGCTTAGAGGGATGAGGCTAGGGCACTCTATCTCGGTAATCCCTTCTACGATAAAACCAATGAATTGGCAACGATCGACACAAGATGTCTCTCTAATTTCATTAAAAGTACAAAATGGTTTGTTTAAGTTCATTACTCTCCAATAAGTAACTTCTTTAGTGGTATCACAATGGACCCTTGAGGTCTAAGTGAGTCAAAAACATCTAGACAGCCACTCTAACCTGATCTAACTTAGGCCAAATTTGTTGATGGTTTTCATCTGCTTTGTATTCCACCTTAAACATGTTCATCCTCAAATGCGCCGCGTATTCTTTTGGGGTTGCCTGATGCGAAATGTTATTGCCAAAGCTTTTAAGCCCAGTCACTCAACATGACCCCTCCAGATAAAAAATTGCTTCAGTTATTGTAATAGAACGGCAATATCTGGCACTTCATTCAAGCAAGTTTTATTTATTTTGCTGAGTTCAGTTTCAAACTTCAAATGAAAAACAAAAGAGCTGATGAGAAAACTCGATTTTTCATACACGCGATTATTCGATTATTTCTGCTTACTTTTGAATATAAATCGATGGCTTTTCGAACTATTGCACCTTAAACTGCTCAATTAAGTGTTCAAAACTATCAATTCCCTTAGGCTTGACACTAAATCACGCCTTATCGCCTGTTAATTTAATACCCATTCATTCCCTTTGGGACAGTCTTTTGTGTTAATGAAAATTGTTTCTTATTATTTTTCCTAAACATCTCTTTTAAATTGCTTATTTACATATCGAAAAAACTACATCAACGCAATTAAGATTTGATTTTGATGGGTCCCCAAACTCCCAAGCCATTCAAGCAAACACAGACAACAAAATTCCAATTTAATGTCTAAGCATCGAAATAGTCTCATAATTTGAATCTCTTGCCCTTTTATCGTGTGGCCATTATTCGGAGTTAGTTTATCTGCTATTTCAATCCAAAATTGAACCCTCGTTTATTAACAAAGAGATACATATCTCTCTATTTAAAGCAAACGACATTTTCACTGGTGAAATGACTTTGAATAGAATTCCAAAACAAAACACAACACACAAAATAGTGTTTTTATTATTATTTTCCAGAATCATCGCCAGCCTACTCGCTTTTGCTTGGCTTGTGGTGCAATAATTTCATCGTGAAAAAGTCATAACTTCAACAAATTAATTGGCTCTGTGTTGCAACAAGTGTTTTCTTTTCTTCTCGTCGATACCAAATGAAATATGAAACTGTTAGTTTTTGTTACAATAATTTTGTTATGTAATTCAATATTTTCAATTCTCTCCAGCTGGCTTTAGAGTGTGCATAATAACAATAAAAACTCACACGTTCGATTCAATATTCGTAGTCAGGTGAGGTTACAGGCAGTTCAAGGAAACTAGAGCAATTTCCGACTTTGAAAAAAATCGATGGCGCATGGCGTTGTCGCCATGGCTGTCAGTCTGTCCAGTGCGCACTGCAACAAAGTATAATGTGACAGAATGTTGCAAATAGTCCGATAACTATCGCCAACATGCACTAGCTACAGCAACTATGCGACAATTTTATCTTCGAAACACAAAAACACAAACAGACACTCACCAACAAAAAATTACATCAACTTAACGAAATTGATTTCACCTGCTAAATTAATGCTCTGGGCAAACAAATTCCCGGTAGAGGTGGTTAGTGTGGTGTTCTTGTGGTCATCCTACAAAACCTCTGAGAAAAAGAAGAAGAGAGAAAAAATCACCACGCCAAAGGACATTCAATGTTCAATCCAGCGACGAGATACATTCGAAGCGATAAGTAATTAGTTGGATGTCGTGTTTAACGGCACACACAAAAACTCCACCACTCGCGTTGTTGAATTATATGCAAATGAATCTTGAGGGGGAGCGAATTCTTTATAGATTCCAGATAGGCTGTTCTCTGCCTTTTTTTTTGTGTTCAAGAGACAATTTATCTTGTAATTATTATTGAGCGAAATATTCATGTACTCTCGACGTGCGCATTGAGATTATAAATTTTTGTATTCGGTTATTTGATATGTTTTGCAAGTTTGAATCTTAAATTTATTGGTCGTATTAATTTTCTGATTTATTTAGTTTTGATTTATTAATTAAACATTTTTTTTCTTGTCTTTGTGATTTTAGATACGAAAAATTCCGTTGGTCTTGTTGGATGTATTGAAGAAGTCTCACATAATGCTATTGCTGTTTATTGGAATCCATTGGAGAGTTCTGCAAAGGTAAGTCCAGTGTTAAATTGAAAACGAAAGAGTTGATGTGAAAACCTTTTAATTTATATTTTGTTGATTGATTGATTTTTGGCAATCAACAACCAGGCTTTGAATTGAAAAAAAACTTAGAAAAGCAAAAACCAATTTTAATTTTAATACGAAAGAGCTAATGTGCAAACTTTTTTTTATTTGGTTGTGATTCAAATTTTTTTGGAAACTAACAACCTGGTTTTGAATTCAAAAATGAAAAATTTGATAAAGCAATGTCCATTTTAGAAAAAATAATTTAAACGAAAAAGCATGTTTGAGGTTATTTTTTCGTTTTGAAACTGTTAAAAACATTCACAGACCAGTTGGAATACCAGACAGATTCTAGTACATGAAGATGATAGAAAATATCAACTTATTGCTTGGAAAAAGGGTACAAGATCTGCTACTTAACAATAAGATGCTTGCATCAGCTTGCTAAGGAAAGTAACGCAAGGCATCCTGTAGTGGCAGAAGCCTTACGAAACGATTTTTATGTTGACAATGATATGACTGGATCAAATAGCCTCACTACTGCCAAGGAAATCCAAAGGAAGCTAATTAAGACATTAGATCAAGCTGGCCTTAAGTTAAGAAAATGGTGCGCCAATCACCCACAACTTTTGCAAGACATTCCGTCAGAATACCAAGAGGTAGTTTTTGATTTCAACACAAATGAAGAAGAAACGATAAAGACACTTGGCCTCTCATGGTTGCCCAAGAATGACCAGTTCATTTTCAAAACATTCATCGATACCAAGTCACGCATAACAAAACGGACAGTATGTTCAGAAATAGCAAGAATCTTCGACCCGACCCACTGGGAATATTAGGGCCTGTTTTAGTAACTGCCAAAATATTTATACAACTTTGGCAACTGAAAATAACCTGGGGTGAGGCATTACCTGCAGAACTTCACACCAAATAGCTATCGTTCCAAAGCAGTTTAAGAGTGCTGAAGAACATCAACATCCCACGACATGTTTAATTCTGAAGTCCCAAGATCATTTCAAATAAATGCATTTGCTGATGCTTCCGAGAAGGCTTATGGTGCAGCGATTTACATCCGATCAGTTCTCAGTGACGGAAGAATTATAATGAGACTACTGTGCTCGAAATCACGAGTAGCACCGCTCAAAAAACAGACACATCCACGTTTGGAACTGTGTGCAGCCGTACTAAGTGTTATTCTTGCAACTAGATCTCGAAGGGAACTCAGAGTTGAAGACACAATTATACATTTTTGAACTGGTTCTGAAATTGTTTTGAATTGGATTAATTCAAATTTATCCTCATTTCATACTTTCGTTGCTAATAGGATAGCAACCATTCAGAATCTCTCAGTACCCGACCAATGGAGACATGTCAGATCGAAAGACAATCCTGCTGATGTGCTATCACGTGGGTTATCTCCAAGTCTGTTCAAGTCCTGCTGAATGTGGCTATACGGACCTCTTTTTCTTCATGGAATAGAAGACTCTTGGTCAAAGCCTTTCCTTCAAAACGTAGCAATAAACAATGATGAAGCAAGTGGACATGGTTCAGAGGTATGAGGAGTTGACTGCTAATAAAATCAAGAATTTGAAAAAGTACAACGAGCTTCACAAATCGAGTTCTCTAAGTAGTCTGTCACCATTTCTTGACGAAATTGGAATCATTCGCGTTGGTGGAAGAATTAACTCTTCATCCTTGTCCTACGATGCCAAACATCAAATGCTGATACCTTATGATGATCCACTAACACAGCTGATCTTGCAAGAAATTCATGAGAATAATTACCACTGTGGATCTCAGGCGTTACTAGCCCACACTTGACAAAGATTCTGGTCAATAAATGGTAAAATCATTTCACGATCAATTCTACAACATTGCTTAAGATGCAATAAGGCAAGGCCTAATTTCCTCAACCAAATGATGGGAAACTTACCAGCAACTCGGGTTCAACCAGCAAGACTGGTACTAAATTCTGGCGTGGACTATTGCGGTCCATTTTGGATACATTAAAAAATACGAGGAAAAAGATTTCTGAAGGCGTATGTAGCAATATTCTGTTGTTTTACTACGAAGGTTATGCAGTGCATATAGAGATTGTCAGCGACTTAAAAACAGAATCGTTAATTGGAGCTCTTAATCGCTTCATGGGCCGCCGAGGAATTTGCGAAAATCTCTACTGTGACAACGCTACAAACTTTACTGGTGCTCGTAATCAACTTGCAGAATTATCATCAGCGATCTTTTCTTATACCAAATACAAAAGAGCTGATGCACGAACTTTTTTTTCCAATTAACTTCTGTTTATCTTAATAAATTTCCTCACATGATTAACTCCATCCTGTTGAGTAATTTATATCACTCTCTTCAGACCCTCCTTATTGGTCATTGCACACATGACCACAAAAACTCCATCCAAATGCAAATTTGTCACTGTTGCCGGCCTGTGTCGTTCGCAACAAATTTTAATAACTAACTTACCTCATACATCAATTTAACTTGCAACGAAAAACAGAAACAAAACAGCAGACGCCTTTTTAACGTCATGGACTAGATTAATTTTTTGTAGTCAATCGAATTTAATGATAATGAAAACTCATAAATATCAAAAACCGATTAAAGCTAATCAAGCTTAATTGCAATTTGCGAAAAAAAATCGATAGGACGACAGCAAACAAACTACTGTGCGCTTGAATTACGCAGAGTTGGTAGTCTTTCTCACTTAGTCTTTTTCATCAGAGAGAGAATACACTCCCCAAGGCGATAGCACTATCCAACGAATTTCAAAAAAACAAAAAATTACTTCGGATGGAAATTTATCATGAAGTATAGGTATGCCCACATGTGAGCGTCCAAGTTATGAAAAATATCTCAATTTCCGTTTCTGGAATTACGTAGATTGGCAAAAAAAACAAAAAGAACAAAAATTACTCTCAACAAGTACAGTTTTCCATGGGGATGGGGAGTCTCTGACAAGATTCTTTGACTCGAAGGTATATATTGTTGTTCTTTGCCATGCAACGTGCACCTGGAGACTATAAAACACATTTTTCATTTTTATGTAGAACATATCTTTCGGTAAGCAAAAGGATACGAAACTGTTTTGGTGTGTGTGTGGTGTCTTTTTTGTTGAACCAAAGGCGCTTTCAGATGAATAATTAGCTCGAAAAACTAAGGAAGTTTATGAGTATTCATTACGTCCTACTACAATTACTAGAGTCATTTAACATTTGCATCTCATAGATACGGTTTTATGGCGTAAGTACAATGTATCTAAGAACGCTTCCAGGTGCAATGGAGGCGTAGTTTCTTGTCTTATTTTTATCAAATGATCAGAATTGTTAGTTCGTGTGTTTGGGATCAATTTGAAATTTATGTTTATAAACACAAAAAAGCACAAAAAAAGAAACACACTTTGTATAGAGGACGTTGAACCCCTGAAGGTAATTGTCTACCAGCTACCCATTTATGGCTTATTCGTATTAGCAGTTTGCTTTCTGCCTTTGAGTTTAATCCATAAAAAGGTTGTTTTTTGTTTTGTCTTTATAGTCGTTGCCCGGAAATATATGTATCTCAAAAAAAGACACTGTGAAAAGATTTCGCAGCTTATTAACCCATTAGGTTGTTGTTCAATGAGTTTGACAGACAGAGACTTTGCACAAACAAAAAGTGTTGCGATGGTATGAATGTTTGTTGTCTGTGAATTAATTAATAAATTGTGGACAGAAATTAATCGCGAATAGCTGTGTAATTGCTACCTCATGTCAATAATTGCATTTTATCGGCGCTGCGGTCCATTGTCGTCATCGTCGTTTATCGTCGTATAGTGTCGCCGTCGTTGTTGTTCGTCGTTGATCTCAAAGGCGCATACTAAACTGAATATTGCATAAATTTATTAATCACTCTGTAAAATGGCAACCCGAACGGTTTGTTAATCATTTTTTTCCTCATTCATATGCCAGAGTGCATAAACAAGTGTCTATCTAATTCCCACAGAATATGACTCGACGACGCGACGGCGATTTAAGTACTTTACAGGCTCTGGTCAAGATTGAAGTTAAATTGCTTGTTTGTTGTGCGAGATAAATTTTTATACAATTTAAATAAAAAGATTTAATGCAAATATTCAATGTCTTGTCTTGGTGTGGTGTGCTGGGCTGTGCTGTGGTGATATATAAATTAAGTCGCTTTTTTTATTATTTTTTTATTTTTATTATCTTTGATTGGATTTAATGACTTATTTACTTTTTTTTTGTTTTTATTTTTCGTTATTGATTTGTTTACTTTTGTTCGTTTTAATCAAACTAACTTATGCACATCGAATGGATGTAGTAATTTACATATTGATTGGTTGAGCTGAGCTCAAGGCGTGCTGTATTTTGTTTCATCCCAGAAAAAAACAAACAACTAAATCATGTTCGATTTGATTTGTGGAAATTTTTCAATCAAAAACTCGAAAAAGTAAAAAATAAGGTTCGAGCATCAGCTCTTTTGTTTTAAATTTTTAAATAAGATACTCACAATTCATGAAGGATCTTAGCCTGAGATATTGCAACCTTCAATCGGGAACGGTCCCATGCCTGCACTTTCCATTCGCCAAGACCAAGTGCTCTGCGGATGGCAGTCACTTGGTCGCCTCGAAACTGGGGGCTTCGATGTCGCTGTCGTCTATTCGCTCGATGTGGCCGAGCCAAAGTAGTCGTCTTTTCTTGGCTTTCTGGACTACATCCACATCTGGGTACAGCTCGTACACTTCACGATTGAACCTTCTTCTCAATTCGCCATCGTCGCATACGGAACCGAAAATCCGTCAATTCCCCTTTTTTACTTATCGTCCAACAGTCGGCGCCGTAGATTAGGACTGGTAAAATCACAGCCTTATTGTAACACTTTGTCTTTCGAGTGAGGAGTTTTGAACCCAGTTATTTTGCCAAACCGAAGTAGCAGCGGTTCGCTGGGAATAATTCTTCGTCTGATCTTCACTAGTCGTTTGTGGGATTGATGTTTGTTGCATGGAAGTCGAACTCTTTAACTACTTCGAAATTGCTGCTACTAAGAGTGGGGTCTTCTCCTAGGTGGTCCTCATTCACTTCAAGACCGACGAGTTTCTCCCGTTTTTCAATTCCTGTTAAGGCCTCAAGCTCAGCTTTCTTGGATCGACCAATGATGCCTATGTCATCTGCATAACCTAGCAGCTGGGTGGATTTGGTGCTCACACCTGCCTTGCGCACTATCTGCTCCAAGACTATGTTGAAGAAATCACATGGCAGTGGTTCTCCTGGTCTTAACCCTGCGCATGTTTGAACCAACTCGGATGAGGGGTTTATCCATTTGCACACTGCACTGCGTATTGTTTAGCGTCATGCGGCTCAGCTGGATCAGTTTTTTCGGGATACCGAATTCAGACATCATAATCTCTTCTTCTTTTCTATGCAACATTAAGCCAGGGATATGCCTCGGTAGTTTTTACATGACATAGAATCGCCTTTTGTAGATGCGGCGGACTTGCTATTTTTTTAGCTTTTGGGTGGCTCTTTCTACCATTTTCTGTGCTGGGGGCTGGGACTGGGTCTTCATTGATTGGTCTTGCTTCTCTTTCGTCATTAGCTCGCTCGACATTTTGCGCACTCAGCAGCTGTTCGAAGTGTTGCTTGAAAACATCCACAATTCCCTGTGCTTCGGTGACTAGGTTTCCTTCACTGTTTCGAAGAGCCTGTGTCCCGGTTCTGAAACCAGAAGCTAATTGCTTCGACCTTTTAGAGAAACGTAGGTTGATTTTCTTGGCCCGTGACTCTTCTAGAAATTTGAGCTGAAAAACTGCGGATGCTCCTTTCTTCATTCGCAGGGTCTTTTTCTCATTTCTGCTAGTTGTTCGGTATCCTTTTCTAGCCACTCTTGTTTTCCGTTGCAGCATCTTCAATAACGCGCATTCATCATCATACCGCGGGTTCTTTTTCGGTTGTGGCTGGTAACCTATGGAGGTCTCGGCTACATTTTTAATTTTTTTCGCAATATTTGTTCCACAAGGTGTTGACGTCTGTGCTATTTGGGAGGACGGTGGATAGTTGCTTACTCAGGCACTCACTGTAGTCTCTGGCACTCTCCCGGGTGCTTGGGCAACCGATGTTGAACTTCTTTCTTTTGGCCGCAGCTCAGAAATTTGGTCATTAAAATTCATGTTTTATTACATGAACATGCCCACAAAAGGACTTGCCATCTGTCATAAATTACACCTTTTTAAAAATTCCCCATAACTTGGAAGCTTCTGAATCTCAAAATGGACTTCCTCCGATTTTGTTTTCAACAAAAACCAAACAATTAAAAGAAAAAGAATTTCAGAAATCTTTCCCTACAACACAGAGTCTTTATCGTTGAAGAAATCGATTCCTAAAAATCGATAATAATGCTCACAAAAAAGGCATCATTGCCATCGCCGACCACTGCCCCGCATCATAAGGCATTCCGTGCATCAATTTTCGCACTAACAAAACATGATACAGATACAAAAATATTTTGCCTTCCCGATTGTGATATATCTTATTGCGTATTCCGATAACACGACGGAATGCATTTTGATGATTTACCAATAAAAGAATCTTCGATTTTCCCTTTCTCTCTCTCTCAGTTTGTAATTAACACGAAATCAAATCTGTTATTCTTCTCACAATCGATTAAATTCCATCTGACCAAACAATGAATTGAAATACAACAGAAAAAATCTATCGCAAAAATTGTCCATTCCAAGAAGTGCTCCATCGTTTTGTGATACGCAATAGGAGGAGTCTCTTTCTCTCTCTCTCTTCGCTGGTTGTTCAACAATCGTCTTCGATGTCTTATAAATGTGACGACGACGAGGAAGACGATGTGTCCAAGTGAACGATGATGATAATCACACCGCCGCAGTAGTCGTTGCTTTCGCAATGAAGGAAATCCTCAACAACAGCAGCAGCAGCAGTTTAACCACAACATAGACATACCACTACCACACCTGTAGATGGGCAAAAGTCTTTTGTTTTAAATAATGCGAAACATATGTCTAATGGTGCGGTAGCAGTCATTGTTGATGCTGTGCTGCAGTTACAACTGCATTCGATTACAAAGAAATCAAACAAAAAAGCAAAATAAAATTGAAAGAAAACTCTCGCAGGAATTCCAGCAACGGACGACGACGACGACGACGACGAACGACAGCGCCAAATGGGAATAAATGTTTTAAGAATTTTGTGTGAGCAATTTTTAGCCCGCTGCGTTCTTCTTCTCTCTGATCGATGATGCTGCTGCACGTATAGTGCCCGCAACTCGTGGTAATCAATTGCGTATGGATACATATTTTATTCTTTGTTGTGCGCTGGAGAAATGGCAAAAACGGCCAATTGATTTCTATCTCTATCGAGAGATTTTTCAATTCCACATCTCTGGCTGGAGCTATGGATGGTATTTAGGCAAATACATTCGGGAGACTTGAACTTAAGAGGCCATCGATGGAAATGGAAGCAGCCAGCACCACAGCCAGCACTAGGAATAAATAAATTTTTAGATCCAGAGATTTTTATCAACCTGGAAGATGGTTTACCATCAGGGACTGCTTCGGTGCGTTGCGTAGCTATTAACGCAGAACCCACAATAGAAACAGTGAGATTGAAAGATACTCTCTAGCATCAATTTCGTATTGATTCCGAATTCTGAATCACAGATGAGTTTTTTTGAATAAAAATCACTTCCTCTTCGTTGATGTTGCTTCGACGATGTTGCCAAAGACGTTGCTGCTTCTCAGGTGCCCACTGTATGGCTCTATCTATCTTTGGAAAAAAGCCCTTTTGAGTAGTTTCATTTTCTCTTTTGTCAAAAAATCTACCAACAAAAAACTAAATTTATTGAAATCGCCATGGAATTGAGTGTCTAATTTGAATAAATCTTGTTGTTGCTAATGTATGACATTTACCAGGTGGATTTTTTTTTCTTCTTAATTTTTTGGCTGCGTGTTCATTTGTGAGCATTTGAATATTTGATAGGAAATTTATTGGCATTTAATGGAATTTTGTTTTTGTTGAAAAATTTCGAAACTTATTGGTGCGTAAGTCTTAAGAAAATCAACATCAATGACTTTATTCTCCCTCAGATTAGATAATAGACTATGTTGCTGCTGTTGTTGTTGTTGTTGCTACTCGCTGGGTTTAACGAGATTTATCGCATTCGATTGCTGAAATATGTTGATATCGATCTGAGAGTTGTTTCTCTGTTCAGTAGTGTTGGATATGGTAAATTACCACCACCACACTTTTTTTCTTCTAAAAAAAAAAAACACAAAAATTAAAATAAATAATTGAATGCACGTGGATTTCTGAATTTAAAATCGATACTTATATTTTATTGTGCCTCTAATATGGTGCAAAGAGGTTGGTTTTCCTCTCGATGGTAGGTGGTGGTGCTAGCTGGTTGGTAGTGTTACATTTTTATATGGCAATTTACATCTGTTGAATTTTTTGTTTGGGTTCTTGTAATGCTCGAAATGGAATCAATAATTTGTTATTTATTGCAACAATTTCTTGATAAATATATTTACCAGAGGGAATGTAATTTGATAAGATCCGATAGAGAACATGTTGTGGGCATGAATAGAATTGAATTGTTTTTTCTTATCTTAATCTGATTTACAGTCTTTGGGTTGAACATTATGAATATTGGAATATTGTTGAGGGGATTTGACTGTGGGAATGCCTTTTTTCAGTCTCGATTAACATATCGATCGTGTATCGAATGTTTTGGATCAAGAATTTGATTTGATTTTCTTGTGATATGATCTTGTTGGTAACAAATATCACGAAACAACTACTTTTAAGGTGTCAAAAAAGCCCTTGAATATGGTTCTTTGAATTCCGCTTTGAAAAAAATCAATCGAAAAATTTAAAAGGCACTCAAAACTAGATTCAACTAAAATCGAGTTCGCACGTCAACTCTTTCGTTTTTTTTTTAGTTGGATTACAAACTTGGTTTTAATCGATTATAAACGATGGAACGTCTTGAGTGGCTCTCTGTCACTTAGAACAGACGATTCTTTCGTTTATTTTAGTGAAAAAAAACGATTTAATCGATAACCTAATACAACGTTTCTTTCTCTCTTTTCAGATCAACATTGCCGTTCAGTGCCTGAGTACGGATTTCAGTAGCCAGAAAGGTGTAAAGGTAAGTCAAACAAAAACTAAACAATGAAAAATTTTACTTTCTTTTGAAAAAAACCATCCATAAACCTCGTTCACAAAAAAATTAGAGATCAAATGAAAAAGACGATGATTTTCAAAAAGGAATTAAATTCACTTGTCACTCTTTTTCTCAAACTCCAATTGATTGCATGAAATCAAAATTAAATCCCAAACAATATAAAAAAGATCCTTTCATTATCCTTTTTCGATATCAAAAGAATCCACCGTCACTCTTCGTCTTCGCCTACCATTAAAAACCCAATAGGGTAGATAAAAGAGTGTCTACCTCATATTTAGTGCTATTTGGTGTTTATCACCTCTCTGCCTTTATAGATATCCCCACGGTAATTTCTTCTTTTTTTTAATGTCTGATCAAACGCACATAACCAGCAAGAATATAAAGGCTCGTATTTTAATGTGGGAAGAATAAAAATCGAACAACAAAAACAACAACGAACTGAAGCAAACACCCAGCACACACATTTATAACTCCTTTGATTGAGATTTAGTATATTCCATCGAAGGGGGCTTGCAATGAGAAACACCTGTGTGCGCTGGTATCTCGCTTGCATGGACCATATTATATTTGTTCCAACTACCAAACACCAAAGTCTCTTTATTCGTAAATGCAGTTTACTTAAATAAGATTTATTGCCACAGAGTTTGGTAATAAATTAAATAAAGAAGAAGAAGAAAAAAACAGAATTCACGCGGCAGGTCAATGATGGAGAGGTGTGCTTTGTGGGCAAATGCGTTTTTTTTTTGTTTCTTTCTTTTTATGTGTTTTTGCTACACGCCATGAAGAATTAAAAACAACAAGAAGGCTGTTAAGAATTTTTTTTTGAGATTTATTCAAATGTTCTTTTGGGGTGAAGAATTTCGGAATTTTTGCAGGTGATATAACCTTAACCCTGCGGGTCGATCCACTTTTGATGAAATTGTCATTCTAACTAAGCCCTCTCACAACCCATCCATGAGATACTACAGTCTTCCATCGGGAACGGTCTCTCGCATGCATTCTCCAGTCGCCAAAACCAAGCGCACTGGCAACCGCAGTCACTTGGTCCTTGTAACGTAGGTTCGATCTTCCTTGTGTAAAATCTGGGGGCGGCGATGAGAAGGCTTTCTTGGCTAGAGCCTTGTCGTCCATTCGCTCGATGTGGCCGAGCCATTGAAGTCGTCTTTTCTTTGCCTTCTGGACTACATCCACATCTTGGTACAGCTCGTACAGTTCGCGGTTGAACCTTCTTCTCCATTTGCCATCGTCGCATACGGGACCGAAAATCCGTCGAAATATTTCTCTTTCGAAAGTGCCCAGTCTAACACCATCGTATAACACTCGGCGTCCTCATTCAATTCGAGACCGACTAGTTTCGCCTGTACTTCAATCGCTGTGAACCACAGGTCTTTGAGAGCGACTGATGATGTCTTTTCTATGTCTGCATAGGCAATGAGCTGAATGTATTTGGTGAATATAGTGTTTTCCGTTGTTTCCCGTAGCTTAGTGGGTTAGGTGCGTTGGCTGCTAAGCAGAAAGTCGTGGGTTCGAGCCCTACTCGTGCCCATAAAGTTTTTATTTCATCTTTCACGGGTTCTGCCTCTTGCGAGGACCTGACAAAACTTCCAAGAGTATCAATCTGTCATGAAAAAGTGCTTCTCAACTTTGCCGTTCGGAAATCGGCGTTAAATTGTAGGTCCCCTCAATTCTTCACACGCACTCAGAGAATTGTTGATGAGAGTAAGACTGCAATCAATTTAAAGTCTCCGAGTACGATTTTGACGTCGTATTCTGGATAGGCTCCGTAGGCTCTATCAAGGAGGTCGAACAATCCTTTTGCTAGACTTCTCAGCATCATCGGTAGGAGCGTGTGTACATATTAGACTGACAGTCGAACTCTCCACATATGTATCGCCTGACTTGTCCAATAGGTAAATGGCATACGCATACTTATACCCCTGCAACATCTGTCCAAACAATTTTTTCAAAAATAAATTGCATCATCAACACTGCGTCTTTTCGACCGTACATCTTCATTCATTTCCATTTTTGGCAAATAAACTTTGTGCCACAGTCAAATTAGCATAATTTAGTCATAACTAAACTTATGTCAAATAAAAGCATTTCCATGTTCAATATTCTCTCAGTCTCCAACAACGATGTATGTGGGACTGGAACCTCATAAATAATCACAAAGTTCTAACAATCAAAATCAGTCTGTTTGTCTCACACGACAAAAAAAAAGACTACGATTTTTCGAGGTCAAGTGCGTCGTCGTATAGTCGTCTTTGACGCACCGATTCGTCACTTTAAACAACTTCCTAGACAAGAAGTATGACAAAACTACCCAAAGGCAATAATTCATGGATTAATATTTTTCCTACACCTCGCTCACACGATGCTCTAAAACACGCAAAGTTTTTTCTTGCACTTAATCCTCTGAAATATTTAAACACCGAACCATGTCAAACTTTTGACGAACATGAACATGAAGGTAATGAAAGGAAAAATTACGTAATTCGTTCGCAAGTGAAGATAAAGTTTTGCTTGCCAGGGGTTTAGCTTTAACACGATTGATGCATAAAATTAACACAAAAAAAAAACAAATTAATTAAATTTTGAAATAAATTTTGCAGGCGGTCGCAAGGTATTTCGTGACTTCCTTCGCTGTGAATACAGCGAGGAAAATATCCTCTTTTGGTTAGCCTGCGAAGAACTGAAAAAAGAAACCAGCCCCGAGATGATCGAAACCAAAGCACGGTTAATTTATGAAGACTACATTTCGATATTGTCACCGAAGGAAGTGTCATTGGATTCTCGAGTGCGAGAAATCGTCAATCGCAATATGGTCGAGCCGACAACGGAAACGTTCGACGAAGCTCAAATACAGATTTATACTTTAATGCATCGTGATTCCTATCCAAGGTACATTTTGCTCATATCCTTGTGAAGGGAAACGTCAATAATGACAGTTGAATTGCTTTCAGGTTTATAAACTCGCAACTTTTCAAATCACTTGCACAAATTCCTGAGGGTGTGTCAGCGTCCGGGTCGATGGAAGAGAGTCCGATATAGGAAACACTTAGCCCCGGAGACAAAGACAGTTTGAATAAATAATTCAAAAACAAAATCTCTTAAATTTAAAAAAAATTAAAATTAAAACTAAAGATTTAAATTCAACTTAAAACCGCTCCTTGAAAAAACAAAAAACCTTAAGTCAAAAAGCTTAAGCTTAAAGTTAGTTTAAAAAAACATCCAAAAATGGTTATCATTTCCTTTAAATTTTGTTGAAATAATATAATTACTTGTTCATATTATACTTGTTGTTTATCAAATTGAGTAATATATTATTTTCTTGTTTGTAAAATTATTTTCATATGTTTGGAAAAATAAATTTCATTCTGTAAACTGCCTCAGCAAGATACACTGTGTTTCTCTCAATAGGTTATGGGCCCAGGAGGAAACTGAAGAAACTGAAGAAAACTTTTCTGGAAATTTTGGAGACATTTGTTTATTGATTTATTGAATAAAGAATAAAGAATACAAGAAGATGAGTTCCAAGAATGAAGGTTTTTCGGTTGAGAAATAGCGAGGTGGTGAGAACTTTTTCAATTGGAGTTTTGCCATGCAAAATTATCTTGAATTCAAGAAGCTGCAAGATTGTATTTAGGTCTCCAGTGAAAACCCAACAGAAGCGAAAGAAAAGGATCTACAGATGCTTAGTCAAGCCAAAACTATGCTTGTTTTGTCTGTTGAACCAGAATTATATGTTCATATCAGACATTGTAAGCCCGCGTTGGAAATTTGGCGAACATTT
The DNA here is from genome assembly GCA_943590905.1 of Sphaerophoria taeniata. Taxonomy (NCBI): domain Eukaryota; kingdom Metazoa; phylum Arthropoda; class Insecta; order Diptera; family Syrphidae; genus Sphaerophoria; species Sphaerophoria taeniata. Next base: position 7,561,314 of record OX016540.1, read on the forward strand.
CAAAATATGTTTGAAGATAGAGGTCTGTTGCGAAAAATTGGGCTTTTACGAACGTTGATATCCATACGGCTTGATCAATGTGATAACATGCAATGTTATATTGATCAGATAATGTCAACATCAAGTAAGTTAGCATGTATTGGATTCAACATCGGTGATGAATGGTTGGCAGCGATCTTATTGGCTGGTTTAACTGAAGACTACAAACCACTTATTATGAGCTTTGAAGGAAACGTTCAAAAGGTTACTGCTGACGAGATTAAGATGAAGCTTCTTGATACGCAGTTTGAAAAAACAGAATCAGGTAATGCATTTATTGGTAAACATTTGGTGAAGAAAGAAAATAAAAGACCAAAATTTATCAAATGCTATACGTGTGGTGTAAAAGGGCACAAGAGTTCTGAATGTCCAGATAAATCGAAAAGAACTTCTGAACACAAGACTAGAACTGGAAAAACTAAAGATGCTTTTTTAGCTTGTAATGGTAGGAAACAATGCACTGAATGGTATCTCGATAGTGGAGCATTGAACCATATGACGCCTAATGGAAATTTGTTGCATGATTGCGAAAAGTCAAAGGTTGATGAAATCAAAACAGCAAATAATTCGAGGATGCAAGTCAAATGTGTTGGTGATGCTAGCATTGTGATAACAATAATACCATTGAAGTGAAGGATGTATTGCTTGTTCCTGATCTATCAACGAATTTGTTATCAGTGCACCAATTAGTTCAGAAAAAAAACAGTGTTGTTTTCGATAAGGAAGGATGTACTATTTACAACAAAGATGAAAAGATAGTTGCAAGATGCAAAGCTGAGAATGGAGTCTTCAAGATTCGGAACCAGGAATCAATGTGCATGTTATCAGAGGGTGAAATCAATACTGCTGTTACATGGCACCGAAGACTTGGACATTTAAATTATCAAAGCTTATGCAAGATGCGCGACGGAGCAGTGACAGGAATTCGTTTCAAGGATCGAGAGATTGGTTTGAAAAATTGCAAAGTGTGTGCTGAAGGAAAGCATGCTAGGCCACCATTCAACTCTAGTGAAAGCAAGTCGACACAGTTATTGGAACTTATTCATTCGGATTTGATTGGCCCGATGGAAACGAAGTCAATAGGAGGTGCCAGGTATTTATTAAGCTTTATCGATGATTATTCTAAGAAAGTTTTTGTATATTCCTTAAAACAAAAATCTGAAGTGTTTGGTATTTTCAAAGAATTTAAGTCTTTTGTTGAAAATCAAACTGAAAAGAAAATTAAAAAGTTAAGAACAGATAATGGCACCGAATATTGCTCGAAAGTATTTCAAAGTTTCCTCAAAGCCAATGGTATACAACATCAACGGTCCAATGCATATACTCCACAGCAAAATGGTTGTGCAGAGAGAATGAACCGGACCATAATTGAACGTGCAAAGTGCATGATGTTTGATGCCGAAGTTGATAAAGTTTACTTTTTTTTTTATAATTTGCACACACTAAAGGGGCTTTTTATACCCTTATTATGCCAGAGACACAGTGAGCGCATTAAGAATTTAGAAAGGGTTTGAAAGTAAGTGTCGGTGTACATTGGTTTTGAATTCATCAACATTGCAATGACTGGGAAAGACAGAGTGTGGAAGGGAGTTCCACATTCGCGTAGTACGGCTAAAGAACGATTCTCTATACTTAACAGTACGTCCGAAGTTGGGCTCGAGGGTAAACTGATGGGCATTCCTGGAGGCGCGGGTATTACGGTTGAATATCTTAAGGGGAGGAATGCAACTGGCTATTTCACTAGAGCAATTACCGTAGAAGTAACGGTAGAATAAAGAGAGACATGAGACGTTACGACGGTGTTCCAATGACGTGAATGTATTAGTGATGTCTCTTACACCAATCATTCTCATAGCTCTTTTTTGAATACCGTCCAAGAGGCTTAGGTATGTAGCTGGAGCACCAGCCCAGAGGTGGGAATTATACTCAAGCTTTGGACGAATATAAGTCTTATAGATAACAGCCAGATCAGACGGGGAGAAAAATTTCTTGCACCTTCTTAAGAAACCCAAACATCTTGCGGCATTTTTGGCGACATCGCATATGTGCTCGTTCCACAAGAGGTGGTCAGTGATGCACATACCGAGAATCTCGAGATGTTCGGTCTCATTGATGCAAGTGCCACTCATGGATAGTGGCAAGGGGGGTATATCTCGCTTCGACGATACAAGACAGCATTGAGTTTTCGAAGCATTAAACTCTACGCGATTTTGTATTCCCCATTGTACAATGCTGTTTAAGTCAGAGTTTAATGAGCTTATCATATTTTGTCGTTGCAGTTCCACATCCGAAGAGGAGGGATGTGAGTCTGGAAACGAATATGAAAAGCTAAGGGTACTATCGTCAGCGAAACAATGGATTGGATTAGAAGTAACAGACAAGAGATCATTAATAAAAATGAGGAAGAGGGTCGGAGACAAAACGGAGCCCTGGGGCACACCAGCATTTATTTTGTGGGTTTCAGACTTGAACCCGTCCAATACAACTTGTATAGAACGGTTCGAAAGAAAATTTCTAATCCAACGAAGGAGGACTTCGTCGATACCGAAAGCACGCATTTTCGATAAAAGAGCAAGATGCCAGACTTTATCAAATGCCTTTGAAATATCAAGTGCAACAATCTTATTTTTTCCAAAACGATGTAAAAATATGTTCCTCTGTTCGGTGAGATGGACCATTAGATCACCAGTGGGCCTTTTGCTGCGAAAGCCGTACTGCCCGTCATGAAGAAGCTTTCGGCCTTAGAGACATTTCTTGAGCTGATGGTTTATAAGCGTTTCCATAACCTAAGGAAGAAGGGACGTTAGTGCAATCGGATGATAATTGGAGGGAGAGGAGGATTCGCCTTTTTTGAGTATAGGCTGGACAAATGCTGTTTTCCAACTGCTTGGAACGAGCCCAAAAGAATAGGATAGATGGAAATGCTTACGCAAGGGTTTTGCCAGCGTGGAAGAACACCTCTTCAGAATAATAGCGGGGTACCATCCGGACCACCGGATCTATTAATGTTATGTTGAGATGCTTAAGGACTCCCGCCACGGCACGAGTGTGGAAGAAGATTTGTCCCATGGAATCATTGACTGCAGGAGTCATGACACTCTCTGGCAGCGAAGAGTTGGAGGCGAACTGCCTAGCAAAAAGGTTAGCTTTCGCGAGAGAGCTAACAACTGGAGTGTCATTGTCAACGAGCGTAGGGACCGAGGAAGAAGAAGAATTCTTCATATTTTTAACAAATGACCAAAAATTCTTACTGCCTTTGGGACATTGCAGTATTTTTTGCCTTAATTTTTGGTCATGTAGAAACTTTGTCCGTCGAATATGGGCATTGCAGGCCTTCTTGGCTTGTTTAAACTTGTTCCGGTTATCCTCAGTTGGGTTGGCTCTATAACACCGGAACTTTACTTCTTTTTCCATGATAACCTCTTTACAGCTTGAATCAAACCATGACTTTTCCTTGGGTTTGATGCTTTTAACCCTATTCGGGATAAAAGTTTTCATTCCCAAAATAATCATGTTAGTAATCATATCTGCGCTGGAGTCTACGTCACCATCGAGGAAGCATAGTGACCAGTTAAAGATCCGGAAGAAGTTATTGAGACCGTCCCAGTTGGCTTTCTCGTATTGCCATACGGTTCTCTTCGGAGCTCTTTCTTTAACTGGATTAGTTTGACACGAGAAATTTGCAGATATGATACTATGGTCGGATCGGCCTAGAGGCGATAATACACTTATTGTAAATTTATCAGGGTCGGACGTAAGGAACAAGTCAAGAGTGTTTTCCGCTTGGCCATCAATGTCCGATATTCGGGTAGGCTCGGTGACCAGCTGAGTAAGGTGGTTGAACTCAGCAAAGATCTCAGCACACATACCTTCGGGTGTTGTCGGGCCCGAATGGAGAAGCCACGAAGAATTGTGGACATTGAAATCGCCCGTAATAACGATTTCAGTGTGAGGGTACAGGGAAACAATTCTTTGGATGGAGTCAGACAGAGCATCGAATTCGTGGGAAGTTGAAACTCTGTCCAGGTTTGGGCTTCGATAAAGAAAGCAATAGTGAATGATGTGCTTGTTTACAGAAAACTTGAACCACATAAAATTGAAGAAAGGGTTGGAGCAACGTCCATACTGTGGTAAGAATTGATACGCAACATCACTCCTGATGTAAACGGCGAGACCATGGTGGGAAAGGAATAATGGCACTAAGCTATACCCGTGAATGAGAAATTCAGTAGGATCGGAATTCTCACCTACTTGGGTTTCACTCAGTGCCAAAACAGCTGGCCTGTTAGTCACAGTGTGGACGTACATAGCGAGAAAATTCGAACGTAGCCCGCGAATATTACAATAGTCTACCCTGAAATTGCCGATCATTGTAAGTTAAAAATAATAAAAAACCAAAACAGACGAGATCTAAAAGATTTACTGAATTAAATTGAAGGAATTCTTTACGATTCAGCGCCACTGTTAGTGTTATGCCTTAACAGCAGCGTGAATCGATCCGACCCTGTAATTCAAACAGCAAATCTTTATTCATCTGTTGTTGATGACATATCATATGCATACATTACATTGTATGAGCAAAAAAAAAAACTCAATGCAATGTAATGCATATGGTAAGCCATGCAACTGTAAAGCCATAAACAAAAACAAAGAGAATGGGAAGCTAACTCACTGTGCTCTTGTGGCAGTAGGTATTCTTATGCCTTTTTTTTTGTGCGTGCTTTTTTTTCGTTGTTTAACTGTTTGACTTTCTGGATTATATATATTTAGTTTTTGTACTGGGTTGATGCTATTTTTGATTTTATTAAATTGGTGTTGTTTATTCTTTGATTAATTGTATTTATTGGGTATTTTGGATATTTTGGGTAATGGTATTTTTGGGTGCGGTTTTTTGTTTAATTTATGTTATTGTTTTTGTTGTAGCGGTTTTTAATCACGCGCGGGGTGGACTCAGGAACAAGGACGAGACATAGAAAAAAAAACAAACTACGCGGACACAGCACTGACACAACCACTCTCTTTGAATGTTAGACTGACACTGGGCTGAAGCTTGCAACATGGCAGCTTACTTGATCAACCGATCAGTCTGTTCAACTTGGAAGGATACAACACCAGAAGAGGTATGGTCAGGGTTGAAAGTGGATCTTTCAAACTTGAGAATTTTCGGATCAAGAGTAATGGTACACATTCCGAAAGAGCAACGCCGAAAATTAGATCCTAAATCTCGTGAGATGATCTTTGTAGGGTATGATAGTGACACTAAAGGCTTTCGTTGCATTAATCCGATTTCCAAGAAACTCAAAATAAGTCGAGATGTTATTTTTTACGAAAACTACATGCCATTCATGAATCAAATTCATGTACAAGATTTTGATTCAGTGAGGGTAGAGGAAGTACTTCAAAACAATCTTGAAAATGGAAGAATCGAATTTAATGGCGATGGCAACTTAGGTGATGACGAAGAGGCAGATCAAGAAGATGAAAAAATGCAATTACGTCGATCATCCCGCATATCAAAACGAAGAGTGAACGAAGGTTGCGTATCTTATGTATCACGAATGGACGAAGATGAAGATCCATTAACTTACAATGAGGCAATGTCTAGAGAGAATGCAAACGATTGGAAAGATGCTGTGCAGAGTGAAATGAATTCCCTACAGGCAAACAATACCTGGGAATTGGTTAAACTTCCGAAAAACCGTAAGATATTAAAAGCGAAGTGGGTTTTTTCTACGAAACGAGATGAGGAAGGTAACATAACTCGATACAAAGCTAGATTCGTTGCCAAAGGTTGTAGTCAAAAGTTTGGTATTGACTATAATGAAACGTATTCTCCAGTCGTTAGATATTCATCGATTCGGTATTTGATGGCTCTTGCTGTGCAACAAAACTTGAAGGTTGATCAAATGGATGTTGTTACTGCATTTTTGCAAGGTGACCTTGAAGAAGAAATTTTCATTCAACAACCTGAAGGTTTTGATGATGGCACGGGACGAGTATGTCGACTCAAAAGAGCTATCTATGGACTGAAACAAGCTGGAAGACAATGGAATATTAAGCTTGATGGAGTTTTGAAGAAGTTTGGTTTGCGAAAGTCTAAAATGGATCCTTGTATCTACTTTAATGAACAACTAAACTTAATAGTATCTATTTACGTTGACGATTTTTTGATATTTTGGAATGAAACCTCAACTTTAGAAAACTTAAAAGAAGCTTTAAGTTCATCATTCAAAATGAAAGATATGGGGCCTGCAAAGAATTGTTTGGGTATTCGCATTCAACAATCTGATGGAAAAATCGAACTTGATCAGTCTAGATACATAAGAAAGGTATTACATCGATTTAACATGGATGAATGTCGACCTGTATCAACACCTAGTGATGCCAATCAAAAACTTTCAATCAACATGGTACATGAAGAATCTAACAGTGATGAAAAATTAGACAGAATTCCATATCAAGAGGCAGTTGGTAGTTTGTTGTTTTTGGCTCAATGTACAAGACCTGATATCGCATTCGCAGTAAATGATGTGAGTCGATTTAACTCGAATTTCGGTTTTGCCCACTGGAAAGCTGTTAAGCGAATCATGCGATATTTGAAAGGTACAATTGAATTGAAGTTAACTTATGAAAAATCAAACTGTAAGGATTTACATGGATATACTGACGCTGATTGGGCATCTGATGTTGATAAGAGAAGATCATGTACTGGATATATCTTTAAAATGTCAAATGCTGCAATAACTTGGTCTAGCAAGAGACAACCGACAGTAGCTTTATCGAGTACTGAAGCTGAGTACATGGCTATGGCATCAGCTATACAAGAAGCCATTTGGATAAAACAACTAGCTTGTGAGCTCGGTAAGAAATCTCATCCAATAAAATTACTATGCGATAACCAAGGAGCTATGAAGTTGGCTGAATCTGACGGATATCGGCCTAGATCAAAACATATAGATATACGATACCATTTTATACGAGAAAAATTAGATGATAAAACGATTGAGATTCAATATATTCCTACGGACAACATGGTTGCCGATAACTTGACAAAAGCTGTTAGTGTTGGTAAACATAATTTTTGTACAAAAGCGATGGGATTATATTAAGAAATTTAAATTTTATCTATATTACTGAGATATATGGATTAGTATTAGTTTTTGTTTTAATTATTAATTGTCTTAGAGTTCATATATAACTGTAATAATCATAATTTGAAATTCTTAATAAGTGAGGGTGTTGAAATAATATAATTACTTGTTCATATTATACTTGTTGTTTATCAAATTGAGTAATATATTATTTTCTTGTTTGTAAAATTATTTTCATATGTTTGGAAAAATAAATTTCATTCTGTAAACTGCCTCAGCAAGATACACTGTGTTTCTCTCAATAAATTTAATGAAAAAGCAATAACAAAATTTGTGAAAAAAAACATTTAAAATATTATTCATAAAGTAAATAAAAAAAATGCATTTCTACTTAATTTAAAAACAAAAAATAAATAAAAATCGAATAGTATAGCTGACAAATTTCTTAAAATAAAAAATTAAATAAATTAAAATTTAAAACACAAAGAAATATACAATCAGGATGTAAAAATCACCGTTTAAGCGCACCAAAAAGTTAACGAAACATTTTTTTATTTATAAATTTTTTAAGTTACAATCAACTATTATTTTTATTTGTTAATTTTATTAATTTTAATTTTTCTAGTCATCTCAATTGTTTTTAAATACCAAAAAAAGAATTAATTTAAATTTAAACTTAAATTTATTTTCCTAGTTTCTAAACAATGTGATTAAACGGTCTTACTGACCCGATGTTAGCAAATTGATTTTTTGTCAAATAATATTATTTATTTTTTAAATATTTAACTATTAAACAATCACACTGTAAAAAAAACTAAAATTACTATACAATTTGACTTATACAGGGTGATGAGCACATCACATACCAAAAGCCTGGGAGAGATATGGTTTGTTCTGACAAGACAAGAAAAAACTTACAGAACGGAGTATTTCTATCGAAAATACTGTTTTCTCTTGTACAACATCTTACTTACTTACTTAAGGTAGCGCTTCAGTCCGTTGTGGACTTTGCCCTCAATCAACAGTCACCGCCAGCCAGCTCGGTCCCTAGTCAGCTTCTCCAGCTTTGCACTCAAAGTTGATTCAGGTCCTCTATCACTTGGGTAAGTAACTTGAGTCTTGGTCTTCCTCTACTTCTACGTCCCTCGGGAATAGTGACGAAGGCTTTCCGAGCCAGATCATCTAAATGACCGAGCCATCTGAGTCTCTGGACCTTGACCCTTTTGGCTTGGTTCACGTCGTTGTACAACCCGTAAAGTTCGCTCTTGTATCTTCTTCCCCATTCCCCATCAATGCACACGGTGCCAAAGATGGCCTGAATAGATTTCATAAAACAGCCTAAGACACATTCATTAGATTTTCTCAAGGTCCATGATTCTGCACCTTACAGCAAGACTGGGATGATGAAAATGTTACACAGTTTTACCTAAATTGCTCGAGAGAGTGCTTTTCCACTCAATTGCTTTGTTAGCCCAAGAAACTGCGATTAGCAGGGCGGTGGTGTTGTTTCCCGTGCTTATAGAGGAGCCTTGGTAGACAAACTCCTCTACTACACATATATGCATCTATTGTGACGTTCTAACTGAGCCGTCGGTGTTGGGTACCATTCCTTGAAGAAAGCATAAATGTACTTCGTTTTGCCATCATTTACAGCTAAACCCATTTTGCCACTTTTGACTCAATTCTCACAAAGGCGCCATTGATATCACGCTATGTTCTTCCCATTATATGAATATCATCGGCGTACGCGAGAAGTTGAACAGACTTTTGGAAGATAGTGTTGACGGTGGAGATTTTCACTATCTCCTCAAGAACGATGTTAAGGAAAACGTATGACAGTGCATCGCCTTGTCTGAAACCTTGTTGAAAACCTTGGTGGCGTAGCGTAAGTTCTCCATCGTCATTTTGCACAAGCGAACCAGCTTGGCAGGGATGCCAAAACTAGACATAGCTTAATACAGTTCGTTTCTGAAGATGCTATCATAGGCGGCCTTAAAATCGATGAAAAGGTGCTGGGTATCGATTCGGATTTCATAGGTTTTTTCCAGGATCTGCCGCAAAGTGAAAATTTGGTCGTTGACTTCCCGGTCTGAAGCCACATTGATAAGGACCAATCCGATTGTTGACGAAAGGCTTCAGACGTTCACATATTACGGCAGAGAGGATCTGGTAGGCGATGTTAAGTAGACTGATTCCTCTGTAGTTGGCGCAGTTTTGAGGATTTCCCTTCTTCAGGATTGGGCAAACAATGCTGAGGTTCCATTCATCGGGCATACATTCTTCCGACCATATCTTACAGATGATTTGGTGCATGCTCCTATCTATATCGTCGCCTGCTGCTTTGAACAGCTTGGCAGCTATACCATCTATTCCAGCGGCTTTTTTGGATTTCAGCAGTGATATTGCCGTTTTCACTTCTTCTAAGTCGGATTCACGGAATTATTAACTATCATCGTTTCCAAAGGCTTGCCTGACGAGTGACGGGGCAATTTTGTTCGTCGTCGCCGTTATACAGTCTACAGAAGTGGTCTTTGCAGATCCCCAGCATTGACTGCGATTCTACAATGATGTTCCCTTATTTATCTCTGCAGGCATCGTTTCTTGCTCGATGACTTTGAACTAGCTGTTTTACCTTCCAATAAAGCTTCCGAACTTCATTCTGCTGCTTCTCATGCTCCCCCTTTTTCTCCTTAGAAGCCGGAGTTCCTCTCTCCTCTTTTGCTCGTAGAGCTCACGAGCAGCTCTTGTCCTTCTGTAATGCAACGCAGCTCTGTATGCCTCCTGCTTGGCTGCATAGGCCTGCCTGCATTCTTCGTCAAACCAGGTGTTTTGTTTTGGTGGCTGTGTGAAACCTAGAACATTAGAGGCGGCATCTCTGACTGCTTTCTGGCAATGTTGCCACTGGTCTTCGATACTTGATGTTGGCGGCATAGGACTTCTGAAGATGTCACTTGATACTTGATCAGAGAAGGATTTGGCAATCTCTTGCGATTGTAGCCGTCCTTGTTTTGGTTACATTTCAGTTAGGATTCATCATCATCATCATCTTTTCACTTGCACAACATCGTCAAGTGTTAAATTTCTAGTTGATCTCATTCAATCCCTGATCAGATGCTTCTTAGCACATTCAAATATAGTTTCGTCGATTTGATTGCTTACAACTTTTCATTTTTGCACAACATCGTCAAAACAGTTTTCACTTGCGTCGATCAAATTTCTACGTACACATTTTGTAGAGCGATGTATTCACTTCATCAATAAGAATCACATGAGAATTTAAAATTCCAGCTCGGCTTCACTTATTAACCACATTCAGCTAACCGCACCTGATAATGCTTTTCATATTATCACTTGCACAACATCACCTAAATTTTATTTCATATAATTCGTTAGAGCCAGCTCAACATGATCTTGAACCCTTAATATGTTTTCACTTGCACAACAACACAGCGTGGTAACTAACAACATCAAAGGCATAATTAAAAAGGTCAACAACCTTAAACCGATTGTGAATTCACCCATTCAACCATTTATCACTTTATCACTTTTGACACAAGATAAACAGTGATAAATAGACCCTTCAAGTTGTAGGTACAAGTTTTTGCTGAGCTCGGAACAAGTTTATTTGTCCCAGACTTGCAGTACATCTAATTCAAATCACCCTGTGAGTTTTCCACACAAATTTAAATTTATAATTAATAAATATAAGCAAATTAACAAATAAACCATAAATGTTACACATCGAAGTATTTTTGTATATAAATTTAATTTTAACTATTGTTATAACATATTTTATTTAAGCAAAAAAAAAATATTTTATTTATTATTTATTCGAAACGCTGTTTTAGGTTAAACATTTCATTCCGGTTCTGAATAATTGGTGCTCAAAAAAAAATTAATAAACAAAACAAAATTTTAAATTAACAGCAAAGTTTTAAAGTTTTATTAATATAATATTTTTGTTTAATAAAAAAAAGTATTAAAAAAATACAAAAACTAAGAAATTTAAGGTTATGATTTACATTAAAGCAAAATATGATAAGCAAACTTTTATTTTCAAAACAAAAACACACACTGCCAGTAAGAAAAATGCATAAATAAAAAAATTCATTGAATAAAATGTAAAAGTGAATTCTTATGTAAATTTCTGTTGTTGTTTGTCTAATTCCTTACAACTAACTTGACTATTTTTTCTTATAACCGATCGATCTTCTCTTTTTGTGTCCAAAAAACTGTAAAAAAAAATACTCAAGTCATGATCGAAGTTTGGCCAAAATGTTCTCTTTCTCGGAGCCACCAATACAATTTGACTAAAAATCAAATTTAATTTTTCCATAAACTTTATCCATTTAGCTTATTTCCTTGCCATTCAAAAGATTAAATTTTTGACAAAATTGCAGAAAAGCATATAAGCATTTCACTATATAAGAAAATGTTTTAAGAAAAAATCAAATAATTTAAAAATCCATAATTCACGTGATAAATAACAAAAAAATAATCTTAAATACATAAAAAAATTAAATTAAAAATAAACGAAACATAAAAATTGATCTTTGTAGTTTTCATGTTCAAAAGCTGTTTTTATTTGTCCTTTAAATGTTGGTATTTGAGTTGAATTTATATTTTAAATAAGAAAACAAAATGCAACTATGAAAAAAAAAACAAACATTTTTGAACTTTTATACATCCCTTTAAATATAAATGTAAATGTAGTTAAGCAAAAAAACCTTAAACAAAAATTAATTATTGTAAAATAAAAATGAATTCAAACAAAATTTAAAACAAAAAAAAAACATGCAATAGATCTTATAACAAAACATCTCTTCAATTTTAATTTCGTTTGACAGTTGTTATATTTATACAAAAATTAAATACCCCCTAATTGTAGTTAAAATTATAAAAAACATTAAAACGTTAATCAACTATAAATACACACATTACATGTTTTAGAATTATTGTAAATCTTAAATTTAGTATGACAAAAAAATAATCTATAAGTAGGCAACCAAATAATTTAATTATTTAAGAATAAACTTAAACTTAAAAAAAAACTATATGCAAAGTTAATGGTTTAACTAAGTTCATGAAAACACAAAAATCACAAAGCACAAACGTATTATTAATAACAAAAATTTCAAATAGGTTTAGTTTATTTTTAAAAAAAATAAATGAAGAATGAAACCAAAAACAAAGTTGATGGGAACTCAAATAACTATTTAAAAATAAATAACAAGCTCTAAGAACTAAAAACACAAAAAACAAACAACTTAACAGAAGATAAACTTTGACCATTTATATATATTAAAAAAAGAGAACCGTACTATAGTATAATGATATAGTATAAACAATAAAATTATACAAAAAATTCAACAGTTTGCTTTTAAATTCCTAATTTTCCACTTAACATTTCAGGTAAAAGAAAAGTAAGAATCCAGAATATTTCATCGATATCACGATCAAATTATTATCTGGCAACTCTATAGGTTATTTCTGTCACATTTCTGTACTTAAGGTAGTGCTATCTTGAGACTCAAATAGGCTGCTGAAAAACCAGATCCTACGGGCACTGAAACCAAGCAAGCCTGATACCATCAAAAATCCTATCCACAACCACCGATTATCCTCTCTCACCATAGATACAAGGTTCCTAGTTTCAGTGGTGGTGTGAGCTAGTAAATCCGTGCCCAAGAATTAAAGGTTGAGGGATAAATCAACCATGAACGAGCTCAGCCGGAGGCCTATGGTGGGTAACGGTTTTTGTTGTCTATACCTTCCCTCGGTATGCGGCTCTGCCGAGGGTGACCTCCTTTTCCACCTTACTGGTTGGAATCAAATCGAACCCCTTCATTATGTCTTCGTCCAATTTATGTGTAAAACTTCCATCCATCGAGTCCGTGGATGAACTCCTGGCTTCCCGCTAGGATACAATTGTAGGTAGCTCATGGGAAGCTAGAGACGCTAGCAGCTCAGAGCAGGCTACACTTAGAGGTAACACGGTAACACGCCAGAGCAACGCTACTAAGCCCAACATGCACTCTCCCGCGGATCAGCTCAGGATCTTCTTGGCAAGATTGCCGAGAATGAAAAAGCCGGAAAGGTACATGAGCGTGATGCTGCCGACAAAATCAAAAACCAAAATGTTGTTGAAGAATGCAACAATCGAAAAGACCACTAAGAGGAACAGGTCTCTGGAGGAGGAGAAGCCACCTCAAAAGAGAACCAAGCTTGGTGGCGTGCCTTGAGCGAGGTCGTCAGGGACAACCTCCAGGTGGCGATTGTAGATGAGCTCTCCACAAACAACAGAGCTCTGATGTCAGCGTGGAACTCAATCGAGGCCAAGCTCTCGGAATTGATTTTCCAGTACACCATCTCGGCATAAGAAGGTCCCTAGCCGAGCTTTGACTCCGGCGAAATGATCAGGGGTTACGAAGTAATAAGGTGCGCGGACAATTTTTCGAGGGATTTCCTTGGCAAAGGAGTTGCTAAGATAAGCAACGACTGGTAGGGCTTGAAGCTCAAGCTAATTCCAGCCAGGGAAGTTCCTAGAAAACCATTGGCTCGCAACTTATTGCCGCTCATGAGTATTAAGCCAACAGGAGCGGACCTAATTAGGAGCCTTCAACGGCTGAACCCGCAGATTCCGATGAATGACTGGGCGGTCTTCAAAACGGAGGAACCACGCAAGAATAGAGTGGTCTACTTTTTAGAATCTGTGAAGCAAGCCGGAAAGCCCTGGACAATACGACCTTTTCTACAAGCCCGATAACCAGAATCAAGGTACGCCTAGAACTTGTATTTTAGCTAAAAAACACTTTGAAGTTTTTCTGTGTCCAAATTTTAACACTTCTGATTTAGCAGTTATTAGGTTAGAGGTAAAGCAAGTGGAGGGCCTGATTCTAGCCTCTTCGTACATGGCACATGACAGGGAGTCAACGCTTGAGGAGGTACGAATGCTAGCGGCAGAGGCTAAAGCAAGGAAAACAAGTCTGCTCGTAGGAAGCAATGCAATGCAATGGATTTTTTCACTACCCTTTATATGCACAGAGCACAGTGCGAGTATTAGGGAAAGGATAGAGGATGTAAAAGGAGGTGCCGGTGAACATTGGTTGTGAATTCTTGAATATTACAATGACTGGGGAAGACAGTGTGTGGAAGAGAGCTCCACATTCGCGTAGTACGGCTAAAGAATGATTCTCTGTACATGACAGTACGCCCGAAGTTGGGCTCAAGGGTGAACTGATGGGCATTCCTGGAGGCGCGGGTGTTACGGTTGAATATCTTAAGGGGAGGAATGCAACTGGCTATTTCACTAGAGCATATAACCTTGAAGTATCGGTAAAATAGGGTGACATTACGCCGATGCTCTAGAGACGTAAATGACTCAACGATGGTATTGTCACCAATCATATTGAATGCTCTTCTTTGGATACTGTCCAGAAGACTTAAGTACGTCACTGCAGCACCAGCCCAGACGTGAGAGTTGTACTCAAGCTTTGCACATATGTAAGTTTCGTAAATAATAGCCAGATCAGAAGGGGAAAAAAATTTCTTGCATTGTCTTAAGAAACCTTAACATTTTGCGGCATTTTTGGCGACATCGCATATGTGCTCGTTCCACAATAGGTGGTCAGTGATGCACATACTGAAAATCTCGAGATGTTCGGTCTCATTCATGCAAGTGCCACTCATGGATAGTGGCAAGGGGGTATATCTCGCTTCGACGATACAAGGCAGCATTGAGTTTTTGAAACATTAAACTGAACACGGTTTCTTATTCCCCATTGTACAATGCTGTTTAAGTCAAAGTTTAATGAGCGTATCATATTAAGCCGTTGCAGTTCTGCATCCGAAGAGGAGGAATTGGAATTGGATTAGAAGTTACAGACAAGAGGTCATTTATGAAATGAGAAAGAGGGTCGGAGACAAAACGGAGCCCTGGGGCACACCAGCACTTATATTGTGGGTTCCAGACCTGAAGCCGTCCAATACAACTTGTATTGAACGGTTCAAAAGAAAGTTTCTAATCCAACGAAGGAGGGTTTCATCGATACCGAAAGCACACATTTTCGATAAAAGAGCAAGATGCCAGACTTTATCAAATGCCTTTGAAATATCAAGTCCAGCAATCTTACTTTCTCCAAAACGATCGATGTAAGGATTTTTTCCACTCTTCATTGAGATAAACCATCAGATCAAAAGTGGACCTCTTGCTGCGAAAGCCGTACTGCCGGTTATTAAGAAGAGATATTTCTTGAGCTGATATGCTATCAGCGTTACCATGACCTTAGAAAGAAGGGACGTAAGTGCAATCGTACAATAATTGGAGGGAGAAGGATTTTCGCCTATTTTTTAATTGCAAATTTATCTCGCCACAAAAATTTCCGTGAGATAATTTGACAGCTAAAACTAATCAAATTAACGATTTGAATAGTTACAGAACACAATTTAACGACATCTTTCCAGTGTTTCTTTTCGATCTGTTCCGGTAGTTAAAATTAACGATTGTCAAACTTACAGAAACACAACACATCGTTAATTTTCAATATGTTTCAATTCGCTGCGTTTAACAACTGATTTTAACGATTCGATACAGAACCGAAGCACGGATTTGTAGCGAAAGGAACACACAATTTTTTTTTATTTATTTAATTTATCCTCGTCGCCATTGTGATATATATACGCAGACTGTATAGAGAACTGACTTTATTGTTCTCCATAATATAGTACTTAACTAATACTTAATCTAATACTTAAACTACTAAATAATACGTTATGGGTATACACAACACGAACCTCACTGGGTTTGCTAGTATGACTTCATAATTAAGATACAATTATTTCAAATGCAAATTAAATGCTTTGCTTTCTTATCTTATAAATAACCCAGTTAACTGCTTGACAAATCAGCAAATCTAATAAGAAAATTCAGCAAGAAAAGTGCATCCAGTTTGGAAGGTGCGTGGTACACATAAATACACATCACAGACAAATTATCAAGTTAGTTTTGTTGTTTGTAACCAAAGCAAATTAAGTCTATCACAGGATCAGGTATTGCTCTGGTCTGCCTTTCCATTAAGGTAAAATGTAAAAAAAAAAAAATTAAGAACAAATTCGTTTACTGAAGAAAACATTTTTCATTTTTTTCATTTAGGCCTTTGCAACCGTTAATTTTGCCCTTTCTCTATCGAACGTTCAAGAATGTCTTTCATCAAATAAACTTACGATTGAAGAAATAAGATCAATGAGAGCGTACAAGATTTTCCATAGACATATGAATGAGCGCCAGATGTGCTTTATAAAATGCGTATTCAATAAAATCGGGGTTTTGAAAGGTGATCAGATGCACAGGACAATTTTTATGAGTACTTCGGACCGCTTTTAGGTTGCTAGAACACTAAGTTATATTACGATCCGTGCGACAATGAGTGGGGCAGCGGGTGCTCCAAAGCATAGGTACGTATTCTTCGACTGCTTGGTGCATATTAGTCGCTATTGGAAATATCTGAGATGTCCTGCTTCCGGTTACCCATGTGCAGAGAAAAGAGGAAAACATACTTGTAGTCATCAGAAGTCATTACAACGTGGCAACGTTTTCCCCACCTATCAAAGCAAATATGAAAATGAATAATTATTGCGGTACCACATCATACAATTGTCATACATAATCTATTTTCTTATACCTAGGTTTAAACCTAATTTTGTAATATGAATCTATACTAAAATATAAAGGTGAAGAGTTTGTTTATTTGTTCGAATGCGCTTTTGTGTTGGATAGTCCATTAATCGAGGAAGGCTTTAAGCTGCGACCAATAGAAGCGCAGAATAAGTGGAAATTGTTGAAAAATCGGCAAACAATTATTCATTTTTTTGTTTGTTTGAACGCGTTGATCTCAGGAACCACTAAATCAAATTGAACAATTGTTTTCGTGTTGAATAGTCGTAGAAAGCTGTTAGTTTTTGTGATTTGAGTTTATTGAGGAAAAAGAACACGTTTGCATTTCTTGACGATTGCGGACAAAATCAGCTTTATTTCGTTATTTTAAAAGCGTCAGACCTTCAACGTAACAAAAATGAAAAATTAACACCACTAATAATAAACGAAAATCAAACCTGAATTATTTTTAATCAGTGACTTAAGTGCAAAATCTTATCAATAAAACAAAAATTGAGTTAATTGACGTTCCTTAACTTGTCAACTAACTAATACACCAAAGTAGGTGGATTAACGAGTTAATTGAAGTTCTAAATGTGAATAATTTTAAGAATGATTATTTATTTGTATTTAAAACCGTAAAGCATGTATACCTACCTTATCGTTCGGTGTCCAATTTTCAGTTCTTCTTTTATTTGAAGCTATCATTTTGAAATTTTTTAAGAAAGAAAACTCCAGTGGGAAAGACAATTGATAGACAAATAACAGACACAGATTATCATTAAAGAAACACGTAAGCTTATTTTCCTTTCAGCTATGCACACGCTTAACTTCAATTCAATGAGACAGTGTGTGTGTAAAAGTTGAGGTTAAATGAGAAAGTATATGTGCAAACCAATTAATAATCTATGGTCACTACAGGGTTCTTGTTAATTGTAGTAGATTTTGGTAATAATTTTTATCTAAACGTCAATTAGCTATCGCAGGGTGCTTATTTTTTTATTATTAGGAAATGTTAATTCATGCATTATCTTTTAATCAATGTTATTGTTAATTGGTGAATTAGAAGACATATCTGCAGTTTTTATTAATAGGGCTGTAAGTGTTTATATAGCATTTCCAGAAGGGCAATGTGAATAGTTTCAAATAATTCAAAAGATGGTGTCGTGACAGTTGTAATAAAATTACGCTGCGACCAATGAGAGCAAAGCATCAGTGAAAAATGTTGCTAAAACGGGAAAAATTACACATTTTTGAAGGCTTCCGTTGCGTGTGCTGCGTAAACGGCAGGTTGGCCAGGCAAATAACATAAAGAAACAAGAAAAAATATTCGACAAAAGGAGAAACAAAAAACGATGAGAAGTAAAAAAAGTGTTCCGAGTTAGAGAGAATATATTCGAACTAGCCGACCCGCGGGAC
The DNA here is from genome assembly GCA_943590905.1 of Sphaerophoria taeniata. NCBI lineage: Eukaryota > Metazoa > Arthropoda > Insecta > Diptera > Syrphidae > Sphaerophoria > Sphaerophoria taeniata. The sequence continues at coordinate 7,579,515 of OX016540.1, forward strand.
GTTGTACCCGCTGTAAAGAAATGATTGATGGTAAACATCCAATCTATATATCTATACCCGACGACTCGAACATTCTTGAGTAAGTACAAGCAAACAAATTGAAATGATCGAAAACGAAAAATATTTATGAATTTCTTCTGCTTGCTTGGTTTGACTTACAAGCCTTTTTACTTATGAATCAATTTATTTACAAGTAAGGGTTGCAATCGAACGAGCATGAACAAGCACACAAGAAAAAGTTGGATGTGTTCGAACTGTTCAAACATACTTATTTTATTCTCTGGTGGCTACCCTAAGTATTGATCATAGTATAGAATTAATAAAACGACCCACCCAAATTCGTTCAAACCACTAACCTCTGCCACTAACTTCCGAAGTTGAAGTCAGTCGAACCAGTGGCTAAGGCTGTAGGTGCACTTACCAACGCCCTACCTGATATGACTGTTACCCTACCTTCTATTCAACTCTGGCTACGGGCCCGGGTACAGAAGAAATTATTAACTGCGAAGATTTTCCAAAAGGGTCAATATAGTACCAAAATCCAAATGAAGTGTTCAAATTCAATTAAAGTTTATCCGTTCAAAGGTTAGGGGTCAAAAAAAAAAAAGAACAATACAGAAATTTACTATGCTCAGTTTCCCTTCTTTTTAGCATAATTCACGAACTCTGATTTCTTGTTTGTGTCAAGTTCAATTCAATAGAAATTAATAGTATTCACACAATGGTGAAAGTTGGCAAAAAATATTCTTAAACCTTTGTTTGGTGGTTTTGAGAGGGCTGCGGACTGCGTCAATGTAGTTGGTATCATTTGCTTCGATTTATGTGATGATTTGTTTTTATTGATCTAAAAAAAAAAACAATTTTGGAAAATTACTGAAATCATCGGCAACGTCCAATAACCTCACTTGGAGGGGGACACATTTGAAAGAAGTTTAGAAAGATAGAATGTTTTCGGAACTGGAAAATTCACCCCTAAAAAGAAGCTTCCTTAACTTGGTTTTCAAACAAGTTCATATTCAATTTGAGCAATGAAAAGAAACCAATTTATTGAAAACACTTTTTACAGATTTTGCATACGAATTCAAAAATGTTTGGAATAAAATTTATTAATTTTTAAAACAAAAATTAAAAGTGTAAATGGTCAAGCAGTGTAAGAACCTATACTGCAAGAGTAGAACATGTCAGATTCTATTCTTAAAAGATTCAATTTTCTCCATCGGTTGGTATTTGGATCATACTCCTCAAATATAGTCCTATAACTATTATAACGGTGTCTAGAAATTACAATTTTATTGTTTAAGATCATCGTTTTTATGTAATGGTATTTTTCTGCATCTTTTAAAGAACCTTCCTTCCATGCTCTCTTTTCTAAATCGTAGCGTTTAACACCTTCGTCCGAATATCCATCAAGAGAATAGAGATATTTTTCATCGGCGACAAAGCCGACATTATCCGGATAGATAATTGATTGTCCTGGAATTTGTATCTGAGACCAATTTTGAGTACGGGAATCATAGAATTGCAAGACTCCTTCCTCTAGATGAATAAGATATAATACTCCTTTACAAGTAGACATTTTGTTACATTCACTACGGTATGGTGGACATAAGTCAATTATTTCACCAGTTTTAGGATTATATAATTCAATTTCATTTATAAATCTGCGAGACTCAAAGCCACCGTAAATACACAATTGTCCATCTAATTCAGACAGTTGACAAATCTGTCGTTTATAATGCATATGAGATCTGGAAATCCTTTTGAGAGTGTACAAGTCAAAACACTTAATATCATCCCTTAAATGACGGTCCTCGTCGATACCTCCAACTACAAATAATTTATTATTGATCACAAGTGTCGAAAACCAATATACGTCTTCTTTGAGAGGTATTTGAATCTTTTTATCCCATGCATCTGTCCTGTGGTCATACATATGAATTGCTATCGTGCTTGGTTGCTCGATATCCACAAACAATAAAGCTCCAAACCTTGACTTGAAAAACATATCTTCCTGATCGGTTGTTTCCGGTAATGAATTACATTTGAGCCAATTGGTGATGAGCGAATTGTTAGCAGCTTTGAATCCGGTAGAGAGGTATTGAAAACGAATCATTTTCAACAGATCCCCAATCAAATGTTCTCGACTTGGTTTATCATAATTGACCCACGCAAAAATAGCCTTGAAAACCTCTTCCTCAAAGTCAGTATATGGATTTTCGTGAGATAGCAAGCTCTTAATTTCCTTCTCAGTCAACATTAAAAATTCTTCATCCTTCCGCATTTGCTCGAAGTTCATGTAAATGACATGCATGGTTTTTTCTTTAATTTGTGGTAGACTTAGCTCTGTCGACAGTCGAAACCAGGACATGTAGTTGCTCGTATTAATGTTTTCTTGAACGAATTCACAACAAACTTCAATCAGCTGTTTAAGTTTTCGACAAACTGCAGCACGTAATATTCCTTCAACGGTCTCGATGTTCAACTCAATTGCACCAGAGCTCATGAAATCATTTAAAAATTTTAGATTTTGAGGATCCAATTCTGGACATTGCAGTTGGTTTTTCGTTGAGACCTCAACATGTTTCTGATCGGCTGTTCGAGTTACGGGCGATACATGATATTTCAACCATTTCGAAAACAATTCAAAGCTTTCGACACTTTTGCAAATTGACATGTTGTCCGTTATGAACGTCAAGGATAGAAACTGATAGTGAATCAATTTTAAAAGTTCCACAATCAAATGTTCTCGATTTTGTTTATCATGATTAATCCATGCAAGAATAGACATGAACACTGCTTCTTCAATATCACTGTTCCGACTCTCGTAGGAAAGCAAGTCTTTGATTTCCCTTTCGGTCAGCATTAGAAATTTGTCTTCTTTCGACAATTTATCAAACTTCGAATAAATTAACTCCATGGATTGCTCTTTTATATTGCAAAAGCTGAGCTCCTCTGCCCATTGACTCCATACTCGAAAAAACAATATACAGTTGCTAGGATTAATGTTGTTTTCAATGAACTCACAGCAACATTCAATTAGTATGTTGATCTTAAGAAAAATCGCAGCAGACAAGATTCCTTCGACGGTATCGACATCCAATTCAATTGTTCCTGAATACATAAAATCGACTATCGATTTCAGTATTTGAGGATCGATTTGTGGAAACTCCAAAACGTTTTTCACCAAGACCGTCTGAGCATCTCGGTATGCTTCACGGAAATATTGACTCAATGCACTAAGGACCATTCGGTGTGCTGATATACTTAGGTGGTCCTTATCGGCTTTGTTCCCAGCCATGATGACGGTATCAAAGAATTCATTTTCTCGGTAGAAGACCGAGATTTGTTCGAAGATAACTCTAGCAATGTTATCGGACAGGCAGATTGTCTTAGTTTCAGTGATGGGGGAAATATTTTTCGTCGACGATTCTACTGATTCCATTCTAAACAACAATAAAAAAAAAACTAAATGAGAAGAAATAAGCAATGGCCAGAAATGTATGGAACTTACGTAAATAATACTTGAACGGTTATGTTTATCTTTCAATTCTTAGCAAAAATGTGTTTCTGTATCTATGCACTGCACTTTTTGAATATTTTTTTCTTCTTTTTATTCTCTCGATTCGATATTTCCAAATAAAATAAACTGCAAGCACAAGCACAAAGGAGTAAAACAAAATAATGAACACTTTTCTTGGTACCAGATATGATCTTTGACTGGTGCTGGTATAGAATTTTTGAACAAGAAGCGTCAAGGAAAGCAATGAAAAATTGAACCTGGTATTCCCCGTTTATTAAATCTGAACTTTTGAAGTATTAGTGAAAGAGAGGAGCAGTATGATCAGGTATTAAAGGAGATAGGAAACCAAGCTGTCAAAAGAAATTTACCTGCAAGCAGGTAAGGGTTGTAAAATTATTGGTGTTTTCACTAATACTTTCCCAAAATTTTGCTGGACCTCAACCTCACCTATTGACTTAAATATATACATGGACTGCCAGCTTTGTATGTGCAACAATCTTGTAATAAGAAGTACAGGAAGTGGTCTTATGAAAGATAAGTGAAGCATTTTTCAAAGTAGGTAGTGCGAGTTTCACAAACACAAATGCATTACAACAGGACTGGACCTGGACTGCACTTGCATGGTTAATCTCAGGGGCGCTAATCGATATTTGATTGAATCAAGATTATATTGATTGTGCTTACATATTTTTTTTTTCAATTTCAATTTCCTAAGATGCATGGTGTTTAAACACTGAAGGTGCACACGCAGATAGAACTACAAATCAAGAACAAATTAATTCTATTTATGTATTAGGTACTAGCCGACCCGCGGGACGTTGTACCCGATGTAAGGAAATGATTGATGGTAACTTTAAAAAGTTATGTGTGCAGTTGACCTGTCACTTAGTAAAGTTGTAGTGATTCCAAAAGGATTGTCTTACTTTTATCAGTATCAAATTTGGCAGCCATATTTTCCCAGTTCCTCCTGAAGCATAAAAAAACACATCTTATGTCTGCTATTAACCAAATTGTCAATTATATTCTCATATTATGAGTTTTATAGCTGTGACTAATTTTGGTTTATTCTCATCGACAAATACCTACTAACAACTAACTTTGTAATGTCATAGGAATATGGAGTTATAAATGAATTATAATGCGACCTACCAGGATCTGGTCATTCTAGATTTTCCATATTATAGAATTGCGGTGATAGCCCATATTACAGAAAATCCATATCCATATCGTGTAAATCAGGCTTGAATTTGATTTGAAAGATGAAAACGTTCTTGAAGATTTATTGGAAATCCTACTTTTCATTGGTAATATACATGCATGCTGGTATTTTTTTTTTTCATTTGGTAAGGATATTTTGTCAGGAGAAGTGGGAGAGGGGAAGAGAGGATGAGTGGGAAGGGGGTATGGTGTTCGGGAAAAGGGAAGTCAAAGTGACCACACATAAGCTGCAGTTGAAATTATGCGTCTCATTAAGCTTTCTCGCAAAATTGTTTATTGATACTGGCTTCTTCGGAATCTTATATCATGCGAACAACTGAAAAACTATCTGTATTACTCCAATCTTAAACACGACGAAGAAGACTCAACACAGTTTCGAATACTTATTTTGGGACTTATTTTTCTAATATCAAGTCTTGTTCATAACTTCTATTGGAACATTACACATGTGGTATATATTTTGTCATTGCACCGATATTCAGTATGGATTTGAGAATATTCTTCCAAAGTCTTGACTAAAATGTAATGTGGCTTTTCTTACAACCCAAGAATTGATCCGAGACGTTAAAGTGGCGATTTTTTTCCCTTAAACGCATTTCTTTCACAAAGAAATTGAAGTTTTTGCTCGAAGGATCGATTTCTCTCAAATCTCTTTTTGGAGACGGATTTACACATACTTGTACACGGATTTTACACATATAATACGAGTTTGACATTTCTGAGTTTTCTATTGTTGTAATTATCATGCACAAAACGATTTAACAGCTGACCAGACAACACAGACATTCAAAAAAGGGATTGATTCGTTTTTGCACATTTCTTACACGCCAAAAAACATTGATTTTAGTAGCAATTCTTGTTGGTTGTAAGAAAAGCCACATAAGTGTCGTATACTTAGGTACTTTTATTAATAATTAATGCCTTTCGGCCTACGAACTAAGTTTGTTTTATTTATTTCAATTTATTTATTTTTTTTATTAGAAAATTTTAAAAACTAATACCATTGTCTTTTTTTTGTGGTAAACTAACATACTAGAGTCCTTAAAATAAAACTTAAATTTACCTAATCTACCTAAAAACTAGAATTCGGTTGAATTCACATTGTGAAGAATCCAATTCATGGATTCGTCCAATAATTTACCCCACTGTGGGATATGAACATACGCATATGCTGTCCAACTTTCATAGGCCAGGGCCATATACACTAGTCAAAACAATTAAAGGAACACTTGAAAAAACTCAAAAATTGAGTGGTTTTTTATAAGGCTGTATCTCAGTAGAAAAAAGTCGGATTGAAGTGAAATAAAAAGTTTTTCAAAGGTTATCATTTTTTCTTTTTAAATTATTTTGAGTTAAGAAAGTACCGTTAGTCGGTTTTGCTTGAGCGTAAAAAATGTTCACTCAATTTCAAAATCGAAAAAAAAAACTTTGATTGTTCATAAAATGAGTGGAAATTTTTTTTTCAATCCAACCAATCAAAGATTCAATTTGAGATTTTTGTTGGCTATAATTTACTGTTTGGTTCAGATCGCTACGATTTTTTTTCTAATCAAAAAATGGGTTTACATGCAAAAACACAATTTTGACTTTGGACCCTAATAACTCTGCTAAATATTGACTTACAAAAAAAATAAAGGCACAAAAACATTTTGAAAAAATAAAATTATTGCGTTTTTCAATCTTTTCTATCAATTTCAAAAAAGGTCCGAAATACGCATTTTTCAACTTTTTCATAAAAACTACCGTTATTTTGTGGTTTTCAGTGATACAACTAATATGAGGCTTAATTATTAAAGCTCATAAGATTTCCTTGATTTTGGTGAAAATTTCACTTCAATACGATTAACCGTTTCTCTGTTTCGATCAATCAAACTTACAAAACACTTTTTTTTCAATTTTAAGGAAAGTTTTTTTTTTGTTTTATTTTTCTGTTCTTTTGAATTTGTTTATTTTTTTATTTTTTTTATTTGTTTCATTATCATTATGATTTTGTGAAATTCGGACGAATTTCCTTGATATGCGTACGTTCATTTCTCACACTGGGGTAAATTATTGGACGAATCCATGAACTGGATTCTTCACAATGTGAATTCAACCGATAAAACCATCATGTCACCCCTTTGACCGTCTGTATATCCTGTAGTATACGGCCCTGGCCTCTGAAAGTTGGACAGCATATGCGAACGTTCATATCCCACACTGGGGTAAATTATTGAACGAATCCATGAACAGGATTCTTTACAATGTGAATTCGACCGATAAAACCATCATGTCACCCCTTTGACCGTCTGTATCTCCTGTAGTATACGGCCCTGGCCTCTGAAAGTTGGACAGCATATCGTCGGTGACGCGCGAAAAGTGTGTAACTCCGTCGACACACATTTTTCAGGAGAGCAAAAAAACTTCATATTGGCAAATTGTGTATCTCCTTTTTTTTCTATGAGTCGACAAATGCAAATTGTGTAACTCCCTTACCACTTTTCAGGAGTTGTTTTTGGCAAAATATTTAAAGTTTGGCTACTTAAAATCTTTTATAATACACTTACCGGTTTTATTATTCAATAAAAGTTATAAAAACTTGTGTAAACAAGCTTATATTCACGAATATTTGACTTTTTTCACGATACTCAAAACTGTTTTCAAATAGTAATTATGGAGGTACACTTTTTTCGTACAAAATTTATTGGCAATGGAGTTACACTATTTTCTAAAGCGTCAATTCAAAGGTTACTATGATTAAAATAGGAATTCCTGGTATGAGGGATTGTAGATATCGCCTAAATCTAACAGATGGCATCAAAATCTCATTTTCGAAAAATTTGGAGATACACACTTTTCGCGCGTCACCGACGATATGCGTACGTTCATATCCCACACTGGGGTAAATCCATGAACAGGATTCTTCACAATGTGAATTCAAACAAAAAAATCCCTGTTTACTTCGGTACTTCAATACTATTGACTCAATAGTATTGACTCAATAGTATTGACTCAATAATATTATGACTCAAACTCAATTAATTACTTTTTAGTCAAAAAGACTAAAAAAAGTCAATTGACTTAAAGTTAATTGACTGCAGTCAAAAGACTTATTGACTAAAACCAAACTCGCTTAAGTTTAAAGACTTTTTAGTGACTTAACTGACTAAAGCCAGTTAAAAAGTACTGCAGTTAATTAACTTTTAGTCAATTGACTTTTTCAATTGACTGCAAGTTAAAAAATTAGTACTGACTATAGACTGCTCCTTTCCAGTCAAAGTACTTTTGTAAGTTAAAAGACTAAAAAAAAAAACAGTTTTATTCGTGACTTAACTAAAGTACCGAAATGACTGCAGTCTTTAAAACTCTGCGTCGGCATACGCAATTGCGTTAGTTAAGCTACCTATGAGGTCGCTGGTGTAAATGCTGAAGAGGATCGGCGAATTCAATCCTCCCTGTTGAAGACCGTTTTTAATTTCAAAGGTGGTGGTAGAAGTTACATTGCCACTTTTGACAACAAACTTTCTACCGTTGAGCATATCATAAAGCATATACAATACCTAATGTTTTGCTGATGCCTAGTCTGGTGAGTTTTAGGTACAAACCTTCTAACCATACGGTGTCGAAGGCCTTCTCCAAATCCACCAGAACAGCACCCGTGCATTGTTTCTTGGATATCAGAAATGAGCTTAGACGCGGCATGAATGGTGTCATATTCCGCCTTGAACCCGAACTGATTATCCGGAATTATTGTGTTGTCCGCAGCCTACTCAGCCAAAGCCCTATTGATTACCTTTTCGAATACCTTGTTGATGCTTGGAAGGATGAAATCAACTACTCTATCCTCTGAACCATGGCCACCTGCAGTTTTTTTTTTTTTTTATTTAATTTACAGCCCGATTCTCCCCATCATCACTGATACCTCACAAGTCACAAGAAGAGGTAAAATTGATTTTGTGACTTTTTCGGATTCTCCCCCAAAGTCACAACTTGTGAGAGTCACAAAAACAATCGATATTGTGATCTCCTTCAGAGCAGGTCATAACTAGAAAATTGTTTGAGATTTCACATTTTGATTATGAATATAGTGAAAAAAAAGGAAGGAAGAGAAAAGACATACGCTCTTTTTCTGTTTTCTTTATTCTTATTCTTTGTTCTTTGAAATTACACAACAATAATAAAAGCAACCCAAATATACAACCTCTATTTGCGTTGCCAATATTGACGAAATTGCATCATATGTTGCGTTGAAACACATATTGCAGTTACAAAGAATCCAGTGTGGCAACGCATTTCCATATTCACATTGGCTGTGGTGAGTTTCCTTGTGACTTTAGTTGTGAGGATTTGGGGAGAATCCGACAAATGTTATCGAATCACAACAATCCTCACAAGAAATAGTCACAAGGGCTTATGACTTGTGATTCCTCGCAAGGGGGAGAATCAGGCTGTTATCCTCGTCGCCATTGTGATATATGTATATACGCAGACTGTATAGAGAGTAATGAGTACACGTTAATGGTTAAGTGGGAACTGACTTTATTGTTCTCCATAACATAGTACTTAACTAATACTTAATCTAATACTTAAACTACTAAATAATACGTTATGTGTATAAATAACACGAACCTCGCTGGGTTTGCTAGTATAACTTCATAATTAAGATACAATTATTTCAAATGCTAATTGAATGGTTTGCTTTCTTATCTTATAAATAACCCATTTAACTGCTTGACAAATCAGCAAATCTAATAAAAAAAATTCAGCAAGAAAAGTGCACGCGGTTTGGAAGGTACGTGGTACACATAAATACACATCACAGACAAATTATCAAGTTAGTTTTGTTGTTTGTAACCAAAGCAAATTAAGTCTATCACAGTATCAGTTATTGCTCTGGTCTGCCTTTCCATTAAGGTAAAATGTAAAAAAAAATTAAGAACAAATTCGTTTACTGAAGAAAACATTTTTCATTTAGGCCTTTGCAACCGTTAATTTTGCCCTTTCTCTATCGAACGTTCAAGACTGTCTTTCATCAAATAAACTTACGATTGAAGAAATAAGATCACTGAGAGCGTAGAAGATTTTCCACAGAGTTATAAATGAGCGCCAGATGTGCTTTATAAAATGCGTATTCAATAAAATCGGGGTTTTGAAAGGTGATCAGCTGCACAAGGACAATTTTTATCGGACCGCTTTTAGGTTGCGAGAACACTTAGATATATTACGATACGTGCGACAGTGAATGGGGCAGCGGATGCTCCAAAGTGTACGTAATCTTCGAGTGCCTGGTGGATATTAGTCGCTATTGGAAATATTGGTGATGTCCTGATTCCGGTTACCCATGTGCAGAGAAAAGAGGAAAACATACTTGTAGTCATCAGAAGTCATTACAACGTGGCAACGCTTTCCCCACCTATGAAAGATTATATGAATAATTATTGCGGTACCACATCATGCAATTGTCATACATACTCTATTTTCTTATACCTAGGTTTAAGCCTAATTTTGTAATATGAATCTATACTAATATAATAAAGGTGAAGAGTTTTTTTTATTTGTTTGAACGCGCTTTTGTGTTGGATAGTCCATCGAGGAAGGCTTTAGGCTACTTAACATTAAACTGCAACCAATAGGAGTCCAGAATAAGTGGGAAATGTGGAAAAATCGGCAAACAATTTTTCATTTTTTTGTTTGTTTGAACGCGTTGATCTCAGGTACCACTAAATCAAATTGAACAATTCTTTTTGTGTTGAATAGTCGTAGAAAGCTTTCACTTGTTGTGAGTTGAGTTTATTGAGGAAAAAGAACACGTTTGCACTTCTTGACGATTGCGGACAAAATCAGCTTTATTTCGTTATTTTAAAAGCATCAGACCTTCAACGTAACAAAAATGAAAAATAAAGTGTCTGTATAGCATTGCCAGAAGGGCAATATGAATAGTTTAAAATAATTCAAAAGATGGCGTAGTGACAGTTGTAATAAAATTACGCTGCGACCAATGAGAGCAAAGCATCAGTGAAAAATGTTGCTAAAACGGGAAAAATTACACATTTTTGAAGGCTTCCGTTGCGTGTGCTGCGTAAACGGCAGGTTGGCCAGGCAAATAACATAAAGAAACAAGAAAAAATATTCGACAAAAGGAGAAACAAAAAACGATGAGAAGTAAATAAAAAGTTTTCGAGTTAGAGATATTCGAATGAGGGAAAGTTTGACTTAGTGAATGCTTTTAGTATGGCAAACTGGAGCCTGAAGGAAATTAGAAAAAAATGCTCAAAATGTTCGAGTTAGAAAGTATTTCGACTTAGAGAGATTCGCCAGTGATACAATTTTAAAACAACCTCGCAACAAAATTCCCAAGCGCAGCGGACGAGGGAGAATCGGATGAAGTCGCGGGCAACTGCAAGTTAACTAATAAACGAACTTTCGGTCGTGACTAATCGGTTATCTTCCAAGATGAAAAGGAGGTACCGGTGAACATTGGTCTTAAATTCCTGAACACTGCAATGATTTGGAAATACAGAGAGTGGAAGAAAAATCCACATTCACGTAGTACGGCTAAAGAACGATTCTCTATACTTGAGTCCCTTGAGGGTACGTCCGAAATTGGGCTAGAAGGTAAACTGATGGGCATTCCTAGAAGCGCGAGTATTAATGGCGAATTGTTTAAGGGGAGGAATGCAACTGGCTATTTCACAAGAGCACATTCCGTAAAAGTAACGATAGAACAAGGAAAGAAACGAAACGGTACGACGCGACGGTGGTCTAACGGGGTGAATGAGTTGGTTATGTCTCTATCACCAATCATTCTAAGGGCTCTTTTTTGTATACCGTCCACGAGGCTTAAGTATGTATTTGGAGCACCAGCCCAGAGTTGAGAATTGTACTCAAGCTTTGGACGGATATAAGTCTTGAAGAAAATAGCCAGATCAGATGGGGAGAAAAATATCTTGCACCGCCTTAAGGGCTAACTATAATGAACGGAATGGATCGGACGGAGCCGTCCGTAACTGAGCGAATACAAGGAATTCGTATATTGTGCCCTAAATAGCGGATTGCTCCGTTTCGTCAATTTTCGTTCAGTTTTGCTTACGGACGTAAACTGCGCTCCCCTTCGCTTTTTACGGACGAAAATTTGACAGCTGACTGGTTTTATTGACTTTTCTGACGAGGAATTCGATTTGTTGTTGATTTCAGGTAATTAATTTCTTGAAATTGCGTGTTTGTTGCGTGGCAACCGAAATTCAAAAATTATTGGAAATAAAAAACACATATTTTATTTTGAAAGATACATTACATTACATTACATTACATTTCACAGTACTTCGCACATAAATGTAACGAACTACAGACACATAGCAGCACTGGTGACTGAGACCATCGGCTGGGACAGAACAAGACATACAACAGAGAGAGACAGATAGACACATAGAAAGAAAGCACACATAACAGAAACCTACGTGGCTCAGAGGAGGAGACTTAGATTTGTATTGTCTCATGTTATCGACAGGTGGCCTCAGATAAGCAGGCTTAGGTGCTGCTGAAGCTGGGGTTTGAACCCGTAGCGTTCGGCTTAGCAATCCACTACTCTATCCTCTGAACCATAGCCACCTGCTTTGAAAGATACTTCCGTACACATCCGTCCATTATGGGTAAAGTGTTCATATGGCAGTTCGGAAAGGAGCGTTTCGTTCGGTTCTGACACTAGCTTCCGCTCACTGTAGTTAGCCCTTTAAGAAACCTCTATATCTTGAGGCTTTTTTGGCGACATCGCAAATGTGCTCGCTCCACAAGAGGTGGTAGTGATGCACATACCGAGAATCTCGAAATATTCGGTCTCATTGATGCAAGTGCCACTCATGGACAGTGGCAAGGTTGGTATATCTCGATTCAACGATACAAGACAGCATTGAGTTTTCGAGTTTTCATTGACCCTGATCCTATTCATCGTATTTCCTGGATCGCAGGATCTGCCTTATACTGCGTGAAGACATTTTCAAGTTCTTGAGTTGCACCTGGAGTGTAGAGTATTCTCACATTCCAGGTACAAACTCTCAATTCGTAGTCCGTTGTCGTTCCGGGTCTAGTTGCCATTAGAGGGTGGGCATTATCCGAGGTTCTGCCTATCTCTCTCATAACTTCACTGACAGATCACTTTTGTAAAATTTTGTTTTCCTTCTGGTCACACCGTAAGGTCTGCAAAAATGCAAATCCATAAATTCAAGCATCTGGCAATGCTGTAGTTAGCTATATTCATTTGACGTTTCACTCATTGGCTAACGGCTAATCGCCGACGAACAGTGTCAAATTTTTGTTATGTGCAGGTCGGTCTCAGTGCGGTGTAGTGTAATTCTAATTAGAATTTCTTAGTTTTGAAGCGAGGAAAAATTAAATTATGCTCAGTAAATTGTGATCTTGAATAATAAAAGTCTCGGGTTTTAAATTGAAAGTAAAAAATGATCGGTTCTGCGATAAAAGCTTCAAAACATTCTTTCCTTATAGTTTTGTCGAGCGAGAAAGAGACCATCCAATATCCCAAGTTTTCCGTTAGATTTGTTGTGAACAAGAAAATCTTTGCCGGTTGACATCTATTTTAGCGATTTTTGTTTACCTTTTATTTTGGGTCAATAATTCATTTTTGTGTTAAAAAAAGCGTTTTGCTAAATAAAAGACAATAAATAAGTGAGTTTCCATTTTCAATGAAGTTTATAGCGTAAGTGTGTGTGCCTTGAAAGCGAGTTAAAAGTGTCCACAGGTGTTCTAGGGTTATATCTGGAGCTGAATCGTCAGTTGTTGTTTCTGAGGAAGTACAACTTTGTTTTCATCAGGTAAGCTGTGTTCATATTTTCATAATTGTTAAAGGAAAATCTTAAATTTATTTTGAAAAACAATGGTCTTTCGACATTCAGAGAAAATTGTTGGTCAAAGAGGGTGAAATGAAAGATTATTCAATATAAGAACCATTATAACAGTTGCGAGTTTAGCATAGACACAAATCACTTGAGCTGTCAATTTGGGAAGATTCCCAAACTGTTTTCCAACTGTAGCACTCAAACATTTTCGTTTTTCTTTGAAACTTTTTTTTTTTTAGAAATTTTTTTACAATTTCGGCTTCGATTTCCATAAATGGATCAATCAGATTGAATGGTTTTGTGTAACAAATTATCTAATTTATCAGTAACCTCGAAGCAGGACTGGCAATAGCCGACAATTCTGGAGAGATTTCATGTTGAATTCTCTACACTCGTGATAGTTATCCCACTTCTGAACCGAATTGACGTTAGAGAAGGAGAATGCAATGAAACGGAATGAAAGTTTGTACCTTACTCCTTTTTTGCTTCCATATTCCATCTTTAAGCGTAAACCTCGCTTAAAATTGTGCGAAATTCTCTACAAAATTTAATTTTCATAAGAAAAAGCAAAAAATTAAATGCATAAGCTGCATAACTTAAATGTCGCTCCTCCAGCTTGTGGCGCTCGCTTCAAGTTAGCCAAGACACAAAAAAATATAAACGTTGCTTCCCTGAGACATTTCAGCGAGATAAACTTTCTGATTAAATTCCAAACGAAGACAATCGACAACACATTGGACGCTTCCACTTCTCCGCCCAACCTCACTCAGTCTTTTTTCTAATCTCCTTAAAAGACCCAGCCTATGCCTGAGGCTGAATCCAAGTCTGAGGCGTGTATCTTAACCACAGATGTGACTACCGATCGATGGTGGCTTGAAAACAAAGTGGAAAAATGCATTATTAGCTCTTTTGTGGCTTGAGAACAGGGGGAGAGAGAAAAGCCCACTCTAAATTGGTAGTAAAAAAAAATTCAACTGAAGCTCGTAAATGTCTTCTGTGCACCACATCATCAACGATGCTAGATGGGACACATTCAGGGGCCACTTAAAAACACTGACATGCTCTTGATGCACATATTAAGTACCTAAGCGTTCCCTGTCCAGTGTGCAGTGAGATGGCCCGCCTGCCAGTTGTGACCACAACAACGACCAAATGAATTATTAATCATATTCGCTCATCATTCCCATAATGTTTTATTGATAGATGACGAGGACGACGACGACGACGAGATGACAACGACAACGATGACTGGGACAAGGTGAACTCGGGCGGGGCAGGTCTCGATATGATTAGATGGAGCTCTCGGTATCCATATGACTTGTCGAGGACAATTAAATTTCTTTTATTCCAATTTTTTGTCCGTTGCTTAGAGAAATGATAGACAAGATGCAACAGTCGTCATCGACATCTCGACGACCGACGACTGCTAGACAAATCCCCGAATCCGTCTCCGTCTCACCAAATCGCGCATTTCGCCCTCGATCCGCTGTGAGACAGGTTGAGGCGCAGGCAGGCCTAATTAAATTTCAAGTCATGTCCGAGCCTGGGATTTATGCGGACGTTTTTTTCTCTTTACCTCGCTGGCTGCTTTTCGTCTCTCACATGGATTGGTCGCCATTTAGCTGGCCATTGGCAATTCATCATAACTTTTAATGCGAAAGTAATTAATAATAATTCCTTGGGCCAGGATTTGAGAATCAGCGCAGGCTGGAGGTTAGCTAGATCCGACGAATGCGCTTCCTGCTATCAGATTCGAGTGACGGATCTGTGTGGTGCGGCTGGCAATTAATGGATCAATCGATTCGTTGTTCGTAGTTCTGTGTCGTCCTCGTTGTTCTGTTTTGCAGTCAATGACGAGTGAACGGACTGGAGTCGTCCCTTTTGTTGATCTCGTTTTTCATTTCGAAAGGCGTTTTATTGACTCGCAATTAATCGAAGGTTTCGTTTTTAATTAATTAATTTATGAACACCGACAGCGAAACACTATGAGTTCTGCATTCAAAGTGGTTGAGAGCCAAAAAAGGTTCCCGAATTTCTTTTGTTTTTTGTTCTCGGCTTTTGGTTCGCATTGGGGATTTTCGATGATGGATGGATGGACGGATTTTGTGACAGGATGAACTTGAAATCGTTTAGGGAATTCAGTTTGAGTTAGTTGCTTTTTTTTTTGCCAAGAATCGGAGTTCGGTAGTGAACGTTCGAATCTTCAGTCCATAAGCCAAGCCGTAGTACCCTTCAAGGAACAAGACATAGAGACCCGGGAGTACTCCCTACATTTGAGAGTATTTGCTTATCCCGATCAAAATCCATAAAGATTCTCAGTTAAAGACAATGCAGGGAAGGTATACGGTCCTTCAAGTGCGTCTTCTGTTGCCTAATCTCTGTAACGCTTGGTCATCTGGAAACTGGCTCTTGGGACGACGATTTTCTTAGGTAGATTGTTTTTCTGCATCCGTAAATGAAGTCGTCGTAGGTCAGTAGCTCATTTAACTAAATAAAAAAATGTCGGAGACAATACGGAGCCTTGCGGCACACCAGCGTTTTGGTGGCGCTACTGTCCAGGTAGGATCAGGGCCTCATCCAACAAAGAACGTCTCCAGCCGGCTCGGTCCCTAGCTAGCTGTCTCCAGTTTCTTACGCCAAGTTGGTTCAGGTCCTCTACCATCTGTGTGCTCCACTTGAGTCGCGGTCTTCCTCTTCTGCGACGTCTTTCCGGGTTGGATTCGAAGACTCAACAAGCCAGAGCAGTATTTTCCATTCGCTCTACATGACCCAACCATCTAAGTCGTTGGACCTTGTTGTGCCTCTGGTGTTGACGTTGGAGTTTAGCACAATCTTTTCCAGAATGATGTTGAAGAAATCGCTTGACAGCGGATCACCTTGTCTAAAACCTTTTTTGATGGTACAGCGTGAGATTTCCAATGTCATCTTACACAGACGGACGAGATCTTCTGGGATGCCAAAACTAGACATTGCTCAATGTAGTTGGTCTCTATAGACGCTGTCATACGCGGACTTGAAATCGATGAAGAGGTGGTAGGTATCGATTTGAAGTTCCTGAGTCTTCTTCAAGATCTGCCGTATAGTGGTGGACTTTCCGGGTCTGAAGCCACATTGATAAGGAATTATCAGGTTTTTGGACAAAAGGCTTCAAGCGTTCACACAGCACGACAGACAACATCTTGTAGGCGATGCTAAGGAGACTTATACATTGGTTCAGTTCAGGGGATCTCCTTTGTCGAGGATCGGGTACACGATGCTGAGGTTCCGTTCATCGGGCATGTTTTCCTCCGAGCAAATTTTGGAGATGAGCTGGTGCATGCTTCTAACCAATTCATCTCCAGCTGCTTTGTACAGTTCGGCGGCTTAGCCATCTGCCCCAGCGGCTTTGTTAAGTCGAATACACGCATTCTAGAAAACGATAGAGGGACGTGGGGACTCTCTTGATCATTGACTGGCCATTGCTCCTCTATTTGGCAATATTTCTCCTTCCAATCAATCTCAAAGCAGAATCAGGACATGCAACCAGCCCGAAGTGCTCCCTAAGTGCATTCCAATTGCTAATCTGAATTTGAAGAAGGAACACAAAAAAAAACTCCCCGAGTGATAATTTAGCTCCTTGAATTAGCATGCACCAGAAGAATATCAGGAAAAACAAATAAAATCCCCGAGAAGCTATGTAATCAAAATTTATTCAAACAAAATATTAAAAACATGAACGACAAGTGGCTGGATGTCTTTCACGTCTTTCACGGAAGACAGAATGATTCCATGCCATCATCAGTGTCCACTACCCCGCTATCAGTGTGTGTCTCTCTGGTGTGCTGTCCCAGTCGCATGACATGACTCTGCAATGGCCGCATTCAAACAACACCACTCATAAATTTCCTATTAAAAGTTAATTTTCATTAGCATGCTGGCTGGTTTCAGAGGAGCCAGGGGGAAGGGGGAGGACTATATTATAGGTTATGTGTAGCTTGTAGCTTTTAGCGGGCTCGCTATGAATTTGAATTATACAAATCCGATTTGGCTCGCCAAAGTGTCCAAACACCAAAATGGCCAACCACGCCATTACATTGCCGACCGGACCGTTCGACTGATGCATGCACGCACGCATCTCAATTGCTGCCATCCATCGCATCGTGTTGCAACAGCAGCAACGCTCCTTGATGATGGAGTGAAAATATCGTCGTTTCATCGTAGCTTGGTTGGTTGAAGTCTCCTGGGCGTCTTATCGCGCACACACCAGTTGTCAAACTCGAAACCGAAAGAAAGACGACAGCCAAGAAGAAAAAAAAATGCAAAAAGAGAGAGGATCCATCGCAAATAACTAACATTTGCAAATGCCCCGGACTTGGAAGCATCAAACCATTAGATCCGCTTGCCTCGACAATCTATCATTACTCGATGGACACACCGCAGTGGACACTCAACTCTTAATCCTGAGAGTTTAATTGCAATTGCATTCTCCATAGAACGGATCAGGCCGGGATTATGCGTGGCTCGGATTGTGCTAATACCTTGGCTAATGTTCTCGTCTCTTTTTTGTAATTCTTGTAATTGTGGCCCCAATTGAAATGGCCATGATATGAATTAATTAAGCTCAAGCTGGGTCTTATTTTGTGTTTTGTTGCAGGAAGACATGACAGAGACACGCATATTTGCATTTCGATTTGGTACTGGCCAGTTTTTGTCATCAGGCGTCCGGCTGCCTGTAGAACTTGGAGATTTTTAATTATTGAAACTTGTAAAATGATTTTTTGTTTCTTGGAAAACATTACGAATTCAATTGACCTCATTGAACTAATATTTAAGGAAGCAGGAAGCCGGTTTGAAACATTGGTGTATGGTGTCACATTCCAGGCTCTGGGCTTAGGCTCAATAATTTTTTTAATGAGCAAATTTGTTTCGAGAAAAAACAGCTTCAAACGGGCCATTCTGGCCAATTGACAACGCCAGAATGACTCTTAAAGCCTATTTCCCGGTGCGCAAAACATTGCTGATTGCTACGCAGAAAACACTCGCTGACTTGTATCTTACCTCTGGCCCTGGAAAATCAGCGTCAGAAATATCTGGAGGACCGAAAGCTTAGAAGAAGGGCAGCCACAGAATAAACAGACAAAAGAGCGGATTTTCTGTCCTCGATACACTTAGATGAAGTGGATCGAAGAATAAACAGCAGATCTCAAAATGCTGCTTCTGTCTCTAGCACCAACTTAGAGAACAAAGGGTCGAGCTGTCTCCGATTTGACGGCTCCTGTCTGTGGTGCGCTTAGAAGAAGGGCAGCCACAGAATAAACAGATGGAATCGGTCCAAAAAAAAAAAAAACAGGTCAGGAGAAGCCTTCCCTAGTCGGATATACACTTGGAAGAAGTGGATTTTCGACTGGCAAAAGAAATATAATTTTAGGGCAAAAAATTTCCGGTTAAGAAGGCGAAGCGGTCATACACGAGGTGTAGGTTGCCTGCTTCCCGGCGTCTTTCACTTCTCTGTACACGGGATTGGTACAAACCACAAAGAGAGAAAAACCTGATTTTGCTTTGCAATTTTACTTCCCCTTATGAATTTTTGTGTAAAAACCTAACGTGAATTGAAAGGAAGCAAATAAACTAAATGCGTGCATACTTTAACGATCGGTCGGTTGGTATGGGATAATGAAATGTATGCATGGTGTGTATGTACATATAGTACGTAAACGTACATATCGAATCAACGTATGAGCATTGACGTGAGCTTCTGGTTGAGGAATGCATGGGCGGGTCGGGTGATAATTTGAAATTTGAATTTGAAAATTCAAATTTAATTTTCTCAACGGTCGGTTGTATGGTTTGGTTTATTATTTTTATTCTCGGTTCTGATGAGTGGAAACTAAAATTCGTAACGTTACAGTCTTTGGGATGCCACAACAGGAACGAGGTCCAAAAATCTACGAAAAGGTAAAACAAACCACCAGGGGTTTTACACCCCGAACCGAAAGCCTGTAGAGACCAGCATGGCAACATCGTAGTGGGACCACAGTTAGTGCTGAGGATATGGAAGGACCACTTTTCCAAGCTGTATAATGGCGTTGACAAGTAAAATTCCGCCAGCTATACAGAACCATTCAATTTGGGTTTAGCAGACCACCAATTCCACCCGCCCGACATTGACGAAGTGAAGATAGCGATATCTAAACTTAAGTCGAACGAAGCCGCTGGAGAAAACGGCCTAGCCGCCGCCGAACTGTACGAAGCAGCTAGAGATGATTTGGTTAGGAGCATGCACCAGCTCATCTGCATGACGAATGGAACGTCAGGATCGAATGCCCGATCCTCAAGAAAGGAGATTCCCTGAATCGCCAACAAGATCTTGTCTGTCGTGCAGTTGAACACTTGAAGCCTTTCGTCCAAAAACCTGATAAGTCCTTATCAATGTGGCTTTAGACCCGGAAAGTCCACCCACTCTACGCCAGATTTTGAAGAAGACTCAGGAACTTCAAATCGATACCTACCACGTTTTCATCGATTTTAAGGCAGCGTATGACAGCGTCTATAGAGACCAACCAAGATTTTGCTGGTGCAACTACAAGAACCCAATCTTCTATTGTTGGGAGATTTGAATGCAAGCATAGCAGGCGACCCTGGTTGTCCTACGTTCTCATCAAATCCTCTAACACGATTGAATTATACGCGTAACTCAAAGGATAATCGGAAAGACAGCAAAGGGAAACAATTTTTGGAGTTATGTAATTCTTTTAACATGACTGTTTTGAATGGTAGAAGCGCAGGAGATGCACACGGAGAGTTTACGTTCATAAGATCTTCTGGGCATTCTGTCATAGACTATGGTGTAGCAGCAGGTAACTGGCTTGAAATGATTGCTGACTTTAGAGTAGAATCAAAGACATTCTCAGAACATATGCCTCTAGAAGTTCTAATAAAAACGAATATATGCTCTTCAATCTTAACAGCTCAATTAAATTTGCCCCCGAAATTAAAGTGGAACGAAAGTCTTCTTCGGAACTACCATAGTCGTTTGAGTACGGAACTAGCACTGCTCCTGTCATGGAAGACTTGCTAGATATTATTGTGAAGGTTGTTCCAAGACAAGCAAATCCAGCAAACAGGCATAAGCAGAAGCAAGTATATAAAAAAGACTGGTTTGACATCGAATGTGAAAATGCTAGGAAGCTCTCGTTTTCTTATCTAGCCTTATTTCGTTCACACAATGATTCCGTCTTCAAACTTTTGAATGTAGAAGCTAACAAAAAATACAAAACACTCTGTTTGCAAAAGAAAGAAAGCTACAACATGAGAGTAGTCGGAACTTTATTATCGGCTAGATCTTCTGCCGACTTCTGGAAGGCAATGAAAATAGTAAATGGAACGAAACCAATTATTGCTTGTAAGCTTAAAGCGTCAGAGTTAAAGTACCACTTTTCTGCGCTGCTAAATAAGGAATGCTTCGCCTTAAAATTCCAATATGCAATGCCTCTGATCGAGGATGAATCGCTGGACGCCGATTTCTCCGAAAATGAATTTCATTTAGCTTTACATAGAGCCAAAAACAACAAATCAGCTGGAATAGATAGAATACCTGTTGAATTCTTCAAGTATGCTTCGACTGACTACTTATCTGCATTTTTGAAATGCTACAACACCATCTTCCAGACCATGGCCGTGCCTTCAACTTTCTTATCCTCTGTTATCTTCCCACTATTTAAAAAAGGAGACCCTGCTGTCCCAAATAATTATAGAGGAATTTCCTTTTTGAACTCAGCAATGAAGCTGTTTACAAGCATGCTATTTTCCAGGCTTTCAGACTGGGTTGCTGGTAAGCATAAACTTAGTGAGCTTCAAGCCGGTTTTAGATCTGGTTACTCGACAATAGACCAAGTATTTCTGCTCTCAAATATCGCGGAATTACATCTTCGGCAAGGTAAAAAACTATACGCTTTCTTTATCGATTTTAAGGCGGCATTTGATAGTATAGATAGAGAGGCTCTCTTTTATAAACTATCAAACATCGGTGTATCTACAAAAGTGATTAATATTTTAAGAGCTCTCTACGCTAAGGACTTCATATCGGTATGGGACGGAAACAGTCTCTCAGAAAACTTTAGTTCCTCAATGGGTCTTAAGCAAGGCTGTGCTTTGAGTACTCTCCTGTTCACTCTATTTATTGATGACTTGGTGGAGCATGTCGGAGGTGGCGTGAAGATCGCGGATGAAACTATACCGGGCCTACTATACGCCGATGACATTGTGCTTTTTGCAGAATCGGCTACTCGTCTCCAAGGTATGATAAGGAAACTGGAGAAATATTGTGTCACTTGGAACTTAATAGTTAATCTTGAGAAATCAAATATAGTGATTATTAGAAGGGGACAGGGAAGATACTCTAGTGATGAGAAATGAAACTATCAAGGACAGGAGATTAAAGTAGTCAAAGATTTTAAGTACCTTGGAGTGATTATAACAAGTAATCTCTGTATGAAAAAACATATCACTGCTAAACTTCAAGAAGCCAAAGCTGCATTATGTATTGCATGGAAAAAATGTATCGCTAATAAAGCTATCCATCACTCTACTAAGTACAGACTTTTTCAAGCAGTGGCCAAGTCGATCATGCTTTATTCAGCACAGGTGTGGGGCTATAAAGAATATGAGGATGTCGAAAAGTTGCTAAGGTTCTTCTTGAAAAGAGTTTTCTCTCTCCCTTCGACGACCCCAAACTACATGCTCCATATTGAAACAGGGTTACCGCCGCTATTTATTGAGACCCTAAAATCTCACTTTGATTATGTGTTGAAAATACAACAAATGAACTCCTCGAGGTTGATTAAGAGAGTTTTATCCTATCTGATTTCAAACAGACTTAACTTTGTCGGAGTGTGGTTTGAGATCTCTAATTCTCTGGAGGAAACATTAGAATTAAATCTTGAAGATCAGACAGCTTTAAAACGAAACTCGTATCAGTTGTTGATGAAATTAGATGAACAATTCCGTCAGAACTTCATCAACCAGGCCAAAGCATCGCAATACAGAGAGTATTACAGCAAACTGCAGTTTGACCTGGGTCCTCGAAATTATTTTAATGACAGAAGTTCTACAGAGATGATAGCTTTTATACTGCGTGCAAGAGGGGAAATGCTTCCTCTCAACTTCATTCCCCATAGACCAGACCTGCCTCTCGAGTGCGAAATCTACAACATGCACGCTAGAGAAAACGTGGCACATTTTATAGGATCTTGTCCAATTCTACAAGAAATTAGAGGAGTTGTCTTTGGAAAAAAACCAGCTGACATCAGACGAAGTTATCCAAATTCTAAATGGCACAAAAAGCTGGGAAAATTTGTACGAATTCGTCCGTCTGGCACTAAGCTATAGAAAAAGAATCTTAACAGAATGCTTTTAATGTAACACAGCTCACATTGTATTAATTGTTATATTATATTAGTTTTTTATTTTTATTATTATATTAATTTTATGAACTACTCGGGTCGACGGCATTTCTGCCATGCCCTAAATATTATTCAGTATTTTATAAGCAAACCAAAAATTGTTATAAATGAAGGAGTTTATTGAATAAAATCTAAATCTAAAATCTAAATCTAGAGACCAACTACATAGATCAATGTCTAGTCTTGGCATCCCAGAAGAACTCGTCCGTCTGTGTAAGATGACAATGGAAATATCACGCTGTACCATCATTGTCGGAAAAAACCTAACGAAGGTTTTTGATGTCAAAAAAAGTTTTAGACAAGCGATTTCTTCAATTCCAACGTCAACACCAGGGGCACAACAAGGTCCAACGACTTTGATGGCTGGGTCACGTAGAGCGAATGGAAAACAACACTTCGGCCCGTAGAGTTTTCGAATGCAACCCGGAAGGACTTCGCAGAAGAGGAAGACCGCTACTCAGGTGGAGCACACATGTGGTAGAGGACCTGAACCAACTTGGAGACAGCTAGCTAGGGACCGAGCTGGCTGGAGGGAGACGCTTGTTGGGTGAGGTGTTGGTTCGATCTGGACTGTAGCGCCGCCATAAGTTATTAAGCAAGTATGTCTATAGTCTCGATAAAAACTTTCTTTATTGCTAACCCACAAACAAAAAACTGGTGTGCCGCAGGGCTCCGTAGTGTCTCCGACACTCTTTTTCATTTATTTCTGTCTTAACTAGTAGTTCCATCGCCCACTGCATTAGTACTCTGAGATTTCCTTTTCGATCTTAGTCACACAACCCTTTGCTTCGGATTTGAATATCCAATGGCTTCGGACTTTGACAGCGTCATAAAATGGGAACTAAGGACCGTATTGTCGTCAAAACTTCACAATCCCCCTTTGCCACTTTGCCAATTTCCATGAATGGCACTTGTATCGGGGGAACTGGCCATCTCGAATTTCTCTGATATGAGCTGGAGCTTCAGCCTCTGAGACAGTTTTCAAAACGGCCTTTAACGACGATTGGTGATTTAACTATCGTTGATCATCTACGTCCCTCGAACACTGACGTATTGTCTAATGCCCTCTTTTCCGGCATTTAAACTACCCATTTAAGGTATCTTCATCTAAACCTAAACATAATACCCGCGGCACCCGGAATACTCATTATTTTAAATTCGAACCAAACTTCGCCTTAATACTGTCTAGGGATTTGTTTTCGAGCCGTGCAACACGAATGTGTGTGGAAGTGCTTACCACTCTCTGTCCCTTCTATTTCTTACAGTGGAGACAAGTAGGAAGGATTCTGAATAAACTTGGGGTACCCAACTTACAACAACTATTTAAGGGTAGAAGTGCTTGAAGAACCATGTCGACTGACTTTTTAGTTCGTAGCAAGAAAAAACCAGGAATGCGGTTGTTTATTTTCTCCAGAAAAACTTCATTCATAAGAAAAATTCATAACAATAATGATAAGTGGAGTTCCAGCAATAAGTAGCTCCACTTCAGCTGGCTGTCAGTCTTCAGGTATGAGGGAAAAAAAAATACATCAAATAGATTCCATTAGAAAATGTGTTTCTTCATTTTGAGCCAGTTACTCCAATTAAAACTAAATTTATGACATTTCGACGATTTATGTTATCTCGCCACAATCACTCAATCAGCGCTAACAAAACATTGTAGGTGCGCAGAGCAGTAAGAGAGCACCTGGTCCAAGCGATGTCTCTTAGTTGTTTTCGTTCCACTTAAAAGCGTCACCATTTCACAGGCGAACAGGGTTGATTTTAAATTGAAACAATTTTGTTCACTCGAACTCAGAATTCACGCGAAACTTTCAGGTTCAAAACGATTTTTTAAACATTTTCAAATGAATAACAAATCAACTTTAACCTTCTCTAAAAACTGTCTCTAACTTTGGTCACTCATTGTCCCACTGTTTTCCGCAGTCGTTTTGTGGTCATTACAAATCCTCTTCGGAATGCCGCGCGTAGATAATTTTCCCATCTGAAATGTTTTAATTTTCTGTAACAATTTTTTTTCTCTCTTTAATAATTCGCCTTTTTCATAATTTTTTTTTCCCTCTGTGATTCAATTTCATTTCTGAAAAAAAACCCAAAGACAAAACTCTAGATCCATCTGCTCTGCTTTCGATCAGCAGCAGCCTTTGGATCTCTGATGCAGAACATTGCAGCCGCAATTGCCACCTAACATTGTCCCATCAACTGGACGGTCATAACTCATCGCCCAACACTCGACAATCGACAATTGACAATCTGATTGCGTGCTGGAGCAGCTCGAAGACTCAGCTGCCGCCCAACATGGATCACTACACGATGACGATAGAAAAGACGTTGGTCGCCACCACCACCGCCACCGAAGCAGTTACATGACGGTGACTATACGACAGCCAGGAAAAAGGAGCAGATGTCTCTGAGCCATTGCAACGATGATTTACTTTAATTTCACTCGGGAAAAACTCTAATAACTTTCGCAAGTGGAAATTCATTGATGAAAATGCTGTCAATTTTTTTCTGCTCTGCAGCGGGCCTCTGCTCTCCACTCAATCATAAAATTAAAATTTATACGATGACAACGACGCATGGTGCAACACACAGATCATAAAGTAAAATGGGAGCAGCCGGACTATCTAGACACATTCGATTGGGACAAAAACCACTCACGATTGGCGAGAGACATTTTTAGCAATCGCGATGGACAATTACAAGCAATTGTTATGTCCAGACATACAATCGGTTTTCAATTGTGCGAACCATCATAAAGCTTGATGGGTCTTGTTGTTTGTTGCCTACCTTACACGTAATAGGGTGGAGCCGGACATTGTTTGGTAGTTAGATGAAGAAAAAAAAACGACTGTGGCGCCATATAGGGGCAGATGCATTGTCTTGCTAACAAAATGATCGATCTTCAGAGTTCGGCATGGAAAAACTGTTCCCACAGTGAGAATTTATGTTCTTAATACTGTAGGAACCCATGAACGTGATCCCAACCCCAAAAACAAAGACCCAAAACTCGATTCTATGGGAGCTCGTTCTCGACTGTGTAGAAAGAAGAGGGCTTCCACAGCTTCTCTGTTGACGTACGTACCTCTTAACTGAATGAAATCCAAGTAAATGAGGCTACTAAGTCCTGCTTCTCATGAATTTAAAAGAATCAACGATGGTGTGCCGCAAGGTTACGTATTGTCTCCGATACTTTTTCTGATTTGAAAAATGATTTCTTGTCTGAAACAAATCACAACGAAGCAGTGTTCAAACCAAGGCACTACCAACGAACGACACGGCAGCGAAAGAATTTTTTTTTTTTTTGAATCAACGGCGGCGTCTTCAGTTCCAGTTAGGCCTATCTACTTGGTCAACACCTTTAAGGGCTATTTCGACACATTTGAAGCCCAGACCGTAAAAGGAAAAGGAGAGGTTTTTCGGATTCTTGCGTCACATGAAGTGCCTGGTACTCCAGGTTAGGGGTTGTACGTCCCGACTATATAGCATCTTGTGTAGGTGACCGCATCACGACGATCCGAATCAAGACTTAATTCGGCAACATTAGCCTAATATACGCGCATGCCCCCAAAGAAGAGAAAAAAGACGACAACAAAGACGAGTTCTACGAGCTCCGTGACAAAACATATGAGCGGCGATTTTAACGCAAAGCTGAAAAAGAGGACATCTTTGGTTCAACATTCGGATAGCTCAGCCTGCACGACACCACGTCCGACAACGCATTCAGGCTAATCGATTTTGCTGCCGGGCAAAATGTTGAAGTAGCAAGTACCTGGTTCCCACATCTCAACATCCAAAAAGGAACATGGAGATCTCCTGATCAATCAACCCTCAACCAGATTGATCACATTGCGATCGACGGAAGGCACTTGTTCAGCATTCTAGATGTTCGAGATGGAGAAGGGCTGCTCGTGAGCTCTACGAGCAAAGAGGAGAGAGGAACGCCGGCTTCTCAGGAAAAAAAAGAGTTCGCGGAGGTTCTACCGGAAGGTAAAACAGCTGTATCAAGGTCATCGAGCAAGAACCGATGCCTGCAGCAATAAACAAGGGAACATCATAATAGAATCGCAGTCAATGCTGTTGATTTTGAGAGACCACTTCTGTAGACTGTAAAACAGCAACGACGAAGAAAATCCCGCCGTCAGGCAGGAGCTTTTCATTGGACACGATTATAGCCAACAATGAACCCGATCTAGAATAAGTGAAAACGGTAATATCACGGCTGAAATACAACAAAGCCGCTGGAGCAGATGGTCTAGCTGCCGAGTTGTTCAAAGCAGCAAGCGACGATCTAGATAGGAGCTTGAGCCAAATCATCTGTAAGATATGGTCGGTATAGAATGCATGCCCGATGAATGGAACCTCAGCATTGTTTGAAAGTTCATCTTTGGCCCGTTGTGCATGGATGGGGAATGGAGAAGAAGATACAACAGCGAATTTGACGGGTTATAGGTACAACGACGTGGACCTAGCCAGATGGATAAGAAACCCGAGTCTCAAATGGCTCGGTCATTTAGAGCAGATGGACACCAATGGTCCCATCCGGAAATCCTTCGACACTATTCCCGAGGGACGTAAAAATAGAGGAAGACCGCGGCTCATATCGCACACAAGTGAAAGAGGGCCGGAATCGATTTCGAGTGCAAAACTGGAGATAGCTAGCTAGCAATTGAGCTGGCTGGCGGAGACTGTTGGTTGAGGCCCAAGTCCATAACGGACTGTAATGGCACCTTAAGTAAGTAAGTAAGAACCACCACGTTTTCCTGTATTTCCTTTAGACGTTGGTAATAGTCTAGTCAGCCTACATTATCACGACCGTTTCATCGATTTCAAGGCCACAGCCCAGTATGACAAAGTCTAAAGAGCAATTTCTAGTTTGGCATCCCAGAAAAACTCGTTCGTTTGTGTAAGATGTCGAGATCGAGAACAATCGAGAAAGGTCCCTCAACACTTGGCAAGATCCAGGAAATCAGAAGCAAATTGCCGGCAGTCACAAAACTACTAACGAACAAAACAACGCCCAACCAGGTTGCATGTTTGAGTCCGCTAATAAGGATTCCATTGAGAACAAATCGTTGAAATAAGTCCTTCTCCCTTCAAAAAAAAAAAAAATCTTGTTGACCACAAACACCACTAATGGCTTCAACACATAAAGAAGTTTAAAGGATCCGCCAGTTAGACACATCAGAAATCACGCATCATGCAGTTGAAGAAGCTCCAACAGCAAACGGCCGTTAAAGATTGCGTGAATTTGCATTTAAAGTCGCACGTCCTTTGTCATTAAGTTAAAAAGACCTGAGAAACGCCAAAAAGGAAAAATTCAGTCTTTATCCTTCGCATCTAAGTGGCAATTGAACCGCGTGTGTGTGTACCAATTTGGAGTACGCAATACTAAAAAGAATCCAGTAGAAAGCTGCAACCTGATTAGGATGTCAGAAAGAGATACTCTCCTCGTTTCAAGCCCTAATGACAATTTGATTGACACACGCAGCACTGGACTGCCATTGGATTCCTTATCCTCTCGCCTCAAAGCAAAGGTTGATGGCTTTTAACCGGGAGAATCGCCATTCGCCATCCGGCAATAAGTGCATTTTTTTGCTTCCCTAGATTACACGAGCATTTCGATGTCTTCACATCGTCGCCCGCCACTGACCACAAAACCATTCAAGGTAAAAGGCTGACCGCTATATTGCATTGCACTAAATTTCATGGATTAAGTGAGGTTTAATTGACTGATCTAAGTCGAAGATTTATCTACCGCCGCCGCTCTCACAGGAAGATGGATTTTTCCTTTCCCTCAGTTGTGGTCTTTTTTTGTCGCTTGTGCGTTCGTTTGATCGTTGTCCAAGCAATGCGCGCGGTCGGTCGGTTTGGTGCTTGACAAATGCGTCCTTTGAGCCAAGCGCGCGTGCATTAAAGTTAGATTATGATGTTAACTCCATTGCAGCCGCCAAGTATACGATCGATGGCGGTGCGTTGCGTACGCAGTTGGTTGTGTCATTGTGTGATTGTGGGGGCTGGTAATTGCTCAATTTAATGGATCCTTAGAATGAGCAATCGTCTTCAAGCTTAAGCCGCAGAATTTACTATGATTACGGTTTTCTCTTTAATATCTAGACGAATACGACGGAGTCATCGTCGTCGTCGTCAAGTTGGCCTATAAAAGGATAATGGAAGAGCAGGCGGGGGCACAACAATGTGGGACTTAATGGAACTTGGATGGGAATTTTTTATGGTCTCGTGCAATTTGCATGCGGTGCTCAAAGAGAGAGGCATAATGACAAAAATGGCTTGATGTAGGCTGAGTGGGCTAATTAAGATTGAGGATGCAAACAATTTTAGAGATTTTATGAAGTAATGGATTACCGCTGATGGATTTCAGTAGTCCAGTGGCTCGGGGTTCTGGGGAAGGCTTCCAGACTTACAAATTTCTATCGATCAAGGCGCAGAGATTCGTGCAAGTCCGGGACTGAGTCCAAATGTGTGTTTTTACCTAATCGTAATGACCACAGATGGCCTGGCAAGTAGGTATTTGATTGATTTCTTGAGGGGTTAGTAAAGTTTTATGTTTGAGTTTTTATCAAACGGAAATAAAAGTGGCTGAGTAAAATTTTTATGTCACGCCATTAAGTTGACGAGAGAGTTGATTATACAAATTTCCTGCTTGCGACTTGGCCAAAAGCAAGTGTCTTACTTGCCTTAAGTTGTTATTTATGATTTTGAATAAAACCCAGTTGATTGGGTGGATTGACAGTTATAAAGTTAATAGTTAAAATTCTTGTATGCGTATTTTTTATGAGCTTACTGCTTCAATCAGTAGGCTCTAAAGTGCTAGTCTGGCTTGGTGCTTATCCAACAAGCATCACCATCCATATGCAGCCAGATCAATTTCTAGCTGACTGCTTTTAGTATCACCCAACACCTACAAGCTAGTGTCACGATGTTGCCCCTTCCTAGTCGATTGGGTTAGAAGACTTTCTGAACCTCATATCGATTGTCAAGGGAATAGGACCTCTTGATTCAGCCCAATCGTAAGGAGGAAGGAGTCTCTCAAACAGAGAGTTCAAACAGCAAAATGGGAGCTTCGAGTCTCAGGAATCATTGTGGCAGCAAAACCGACAATCTTTGACCTTAATCAACTTCTAGAACTGGAAAAAAAAGAAATAATTTGTCTTGTTGAGCTCTCAAAAGGGGAAGGTGAGATAAGGAAGATTAAGTCGATGTTGGAGCCTTTGAAGCTTCACATCTGAATCGCAGGGTTGTGAGTGTTAGTTGTTTCAGGCAAGAGATCATTTTCCAAATCAGAAAAAGTATCGTAGACAATACGGACCCTTTTGGCACACCATCGTTTGTTTTTTTAGCCTGAGAGAACTTCATGGCAATTGCTAATCCAAATAAAAGGGGATTTATGCAGACTTACTTACTTAAGGTGATGCTACAGTCCGCTGTTGACTTGGGTCTATGGAAGCCAGCTCGGTCCCTAGCTTACTGTCTCCAGTTTTGCACTCAAAGATGATTGCGGTCCTCTTCCAATTATGTGCGCTACCTGAGTCGCGGTTTTCCTCTACTTCTACATCCCTCGGGAATACTGTCGAAGGTCAAAGATGACCCAAAGAACTTTCCACTCGAAACAGCCTGAGGCAGATTCATCGGATCTTGTGAAGATCCACGCTTCTGCACCATACAGCAGAACTGGGATGACGAGGGTGTTATACAATTTTACCTTAGTTCCTGGTGAGAGGGCTTTTTCTAGTACGAGTTCACGGAAGAGTGGTGGTTCTATCTGCAGAAAAGATTCCCAGAAGAAGATCAACATGCAAGGTCGGTACAGGAGCATGAGTGACCTCATGTGAGCAGTAGCAGCCTGGAAAAAGTTTAAGGTTGGCGGTTGCTCAAATCCAATATTTTCCGAAGCTTCTTTGAATCCAAAAAATTCTTTTTGATTCATTGAGTCAAAGACTTATAGTCTTGGTAGACTTTGCTGTGCTGAGCACCTGGCTTGTATGAGCGAGAGGATTCGGCCCGGGAAGTTTTTGTGCTACAATTCATGTTAGGAGAGAGCGAGCCAGATAGACCAAAGCTATCCCTAAAGGTAAAAGAATTTGTTGGAGGAGACCCGGACCGCATCCAAATTGTGGCACAAAAGAGGGAATCGTCATCGGCTAGGTAAGACGACCGACGATGATGATGAATATTGATACAAGTCTCTTCCCTCTCATAACCCATTTGTCACTTTTAAGACAGTTCTAGGTCACTTTTTCGGCATTGTACAAGAGAACAAGCAATTTAATGGACCCAAATGGGGAGACCATCCAAAAACAAAACAAAAATATTTCGAAAAAAAATCAGAAAAATTCTTCTTCCTTGTTAACCCAGCCATTAACAATGTCCCCTGTATACATAATAATTCCCTTATTACATTGCGAACTGCATGCGTCCCAAGACGGGTCCCAAAATCGAGACTTGGCTTGTTCCTTTTTTTTGTGTGGTTGAAATTGTTCATTTCAATTTTCACAATTTTTTTTGTGAATTAATTTCGTGAGCGAATGACGAACATAACAGCTGTGCGCATTCTTGCAACTGTTTAACAGTTTTGCCAAAATGGCATTCCACCTCACAACAATATAAGGTCCCCAGGAGCATCGCAAGGCGACAATAAGTGTAATGTCGTCAACAACAGCAATGACTTGGTGTTTTTTTCTGTTTTCATTGTTGCAAGTTGCAAAGTTGAGCATTTACGAGGCAACAACGACAAAGACCGATCAAAATGTCATGTTCTCACAAAAATTCCAGACCCAGAATAAGACAACGCGCACAACACGACAAATTGAAACTTTGTTTTTTTGAAAGCTCCCCTCCAAGTTTGCTGGCACGATGGAGCGCGGTGCAGCAATATTCCCGGAAGTCAGCTATGCGAAATTACGCGAGAATATTTGGTGACAGCAACAACAACAGAGTAACTACAGAGAAAAAGAAGAAGAAAACAATGACAGCAGCGCATCAGCTTCTGATACGATGTTTGACGCTTGCAGCAGCGTAGTTATGGCTGCGTTTTTCTTTTTTTTTATTGCATCGTAGTCGCTGTCGCTGCTTAATTACGCGCGCAGTATTCTCCCCAATCACTAAGAAATATTGCCAAAGAGAAAACCCTAACAGCATCTTGCGAAGCTGAAATTCCAAAGATTTGCCATTTTTCACTCAATGGCATTGCCTTGGGGCTTGGGCGAGAGGGGAGTTAGGGCGAGCGAATAGCAGAAAAAAAAACTGTCAACTGATGGAATTCGAAGTAGGTAATGGTCATCTTGCGTCCATCCATGGAGCACTCGACTTTGTTTGGAGAACAATGAGGTACACACCACTTCCCTTTTGGAGGGAATTGCAGAAAGGTGAATTTCTCCAAGTAGAGGAGATAGCATTCAATCATTTTGACGTTTAGAAATGTTTAATCGAACTGTCAAAAGTAATTTCATTGCATTAATCGTGAAAATTGAAGTTTGAACTCGCAGCTTTGTGAAATTCACCTTCACCCCATTTCAGCCAGTCTCATTTTGACCTTTAAAAATGTCAAATCGAACTGTCAAGAGCGATTTAGCTGTCTTATTCGGTCAATCTGAACTCGTGACTAGATCCCTTGTGAAATTCACCTTCCCACATGGCTGTCAGTCTCAAAGTATAGATCATTTAATCGCATCCGTAATAACGCGCATCTGCACCGAACTATAATAATGTCGAATGCAGCTTCAGGGCAATTGAGATGACCGTCGTCGTCGCCGCAAGTAGACGCACCTCACAGCACAGCCAAAGCCATATAGCCACAGGCAAACTGCAGCTTATGGAGTTGCAGCTTGAATAGAGTGCTCGGAATGACCGAGAAGCAATTAACAAACATCTCAGAAATCACTTGGCTACCTAAAAAGGATCGTCAAAGTTATGAACACAGAGCACAACACAGCGATCAATGCATTTACTGCTCTGTCTCTGTCTCTCTCACTTTCTGTGACTTTGGCAATCGGAATTGGGATGGTATCGAACGATGCGATGTCAAACGCACAGAATAGGACTGTTCGGTTTTGGTTGCAAAGAGAGAGCCTTGGGCATAACAAAAAATAAAGGGTAAGATACATTATTGGCAGCAATGTCAAGAAATGACAACATTCCGTTGGTCCGCGATTGCCTTCTTGGATGTTGGCTTGATTCCTTTTGAATTACTTTTGTTGTTTTTTTTTGTAATCTTTCTGTTTTCGATGATGATTGCAGGAATGATTATGATGATGATGATTGGCCGGCATGGACATGAGTGAGAGAAAAAATGAGTTGCGGAAGATCCATTGCCAAGCCCGACTTTGGAGTACCATCTTCTATTTGTCGTCGAATCGAAAAAAATCGAATTCGAACTGGTGAAGGCGATTTGGTCGATTGACTTAAAGTTTGGGAATATTTCTAGCTATAAACTCTACAGGGTCATTCAAATCTAGTAGTAGAAGTAGTAGAAATGGCGGCCACGAGCCATCTAGCTCGGTGACCCAATTAGCGCTGGGTTGCACCGTTTTCATACCTTAAAAACTCCTTTGACCTCGTTCATTAATTACCGTGCTGCCCCAGAGAGAAGCTCCTGCATTGGCGTCGCACCCAATCAAGAGACCTATCTTTTGGCCACAGTAAGCTAATGGCAGAAGTAAGCCAACATTTCTTTCTTCAGTTCTGACAACAAAGTGTCAGTCTAGCATTCGAAGAGAGTGGTTGTGTCAGTGCTGTGTCCGCGTAGTTTGTTTTTTCTATGTCCCGTCCTTGTTCCTCGACCCCACCCCGTGCGCGAATAAAAATCGTACCCAAAAACAAAAAATCAAAAAAACAATCAACATCACCAATTAAATAAACCAAAAAATAAATAGAGCATCCCAAAAAAAAAAATAATAATAATACATAACAAATAAAAAAAAACAATCAGTTACAATAACGAAAAGCAAAGCACACACAAAAAAGGCATTAGAAATACCTACTGCCCGCAAGAACACAGTGAGTTACCATCCCATTCTCTTTGCATATAGTTTTACAGTTGCATGGCTTATCATATGCATTACATTAGTCGTGTTTTTTTGGCATAGCTATCCGTATCTGCAGTGGGAGCTTCCATGTATTACAAATACAACACGCAGCTGCGGATAAAACTTAAACTTAAATCTGGCTGCGGATAAAAAATTGACATTTTTTCGAGTATCGATACTCGATCGGAAAAAAATTTAATTTCTTAGGTTGGTAACTCGGATAATCGGATAACTCAAAGAGTCTCGAAGGCTGTGTTCGCAGAGTGCAACGCACTTTTAGTGCGTTCTTTTATTTAAGTTTATTTTGAATTAAAATTGGAACGCACAAATCAAGGAACGAGTCACACATAGTTGCTCTATGGTGTTTAATATTTTTCTTCTGTAATGTAGTTTTCTATTTGCGAGATTTAAGGTATAACTACAACGGCCACTTTTTGCAAAAAGTGGGAAATTTACAAAAGTAAAATTTTTGTTTCTTTGTAGCACCATTTGAATTTGAAAAAAAACTAAAAAAATTGTTTTTGACTTTTAATTTCGGGGTGGATAAATTGTCACAAAATGAGTTATAAATTTTCACTTTTTGATTTTTTGCAAATAGTGCTCTTTGTAGTCATACCTTTAGAGCAGGTCAAATTTGTGAATCTGACAGCTAAAAGAGTTGGTGAAGTGAAGAAAAAGTAGAAAAATCTCAGATTTCCTGATCTATTTGAGACTTGAGATTCAAAAAAATGGATTCGAGAATCAAAAATCTGAATCTCGATTTTTATCAAAATTCACACATAGGTACAAACACACGCACTTTCAAACACACTTCTCTGTTTGACATTTGTCTGAAAATTTATAATTGTTTTATTTATTTGTTTATTGAAAGACGACGGAGCCAATCTACGAACATACCCCCAAAATGTCAAAAACTTATCCGATAGCAAAACCAAATACCAACTTAAAAATAAAATAAAACAGCTGCGGATGGGCAACTGCGGATACGTTTTTTTGGGAAATCGAGTTTGGCTGCAGATAGCGATGCAAAAAAACACGCCTATTGCATCGAGTTTTTTTTTTTGCTCATACAATGTAATGTATGCATATGATATGTTGTCAACAACAGATGAATAGAGATTAGCTGATTGAATTCCAGGGTCGGATCGATTCACGTTGCCGTTAAGGCATAACACTAACAGTGGCGCTGAATCGTAAAGACTTCCTTCAATTTAATTCAGTAACTCTTTTAGATCTCGTCTGTTTTGGTTTTTTTATTTTTTTTTACTTGCAATGATTGGCAATTTCAGTGTAGATTACTGTAATGTTCGTGGGCTACGTACGAATTTTCTTGCTACGTACATCCACACTGTGTCTAACAGGCCAGCTGTTTTGGCGCTGAGTGAAACCCAAGTAGGTGAGAATTCCGATCCTACTGAATTTCTCATTCATGGGTATAGCTTAGTGCCACAATTCCTCCTCCACCATGGTCTCGCCGTTTACATTAGAAATGATGTTGCTTATCAATTTCTTCCACAATATGGGAACTGCTCCGACCCTTTTTTCAATTCAATGTGGTTCAAGTTCACCGTAAATAAGCACATCATTCACTATTGTTTCCTTTATCGAAGCCCAAATTTGGACAGAGCTTCAACTTCTCGCGAATTTGACGCTCTGTCTGACTCCATCCAAAGAATTGTATCCTTATATCCTCACACTGAAATCGTTATTACGGGCGATTTCAATGTACACAATTCTTCGTGGCTTCTCCATTCGGGCCCGACAACACCCGAAGGAATGTGTGCCGAGATCTTTGCTGAGTTTAACCACCTTACTCAGCTTGTCACCGAGCCCACTCGAATATCGGATATTGATGGCCAAGCGGAAAATACTCTTGACTTGTTCCTTACTTCTGACCTTGATAAATACACTATCAATGTATTAACGCCTCTAGGCAGATCAGACCATAGTATTATATCTGCAAATTTCTCGTGTCAAACTAATCCAGTTAGAGAAAGAGCTCCGAAGAGAACCGTATGGCAATACGAGAAAGCCAACTGGGACGGTCTCAATAACTTCTTCCGGATCTTTAACTGGTCACTATGCTTCCTCGATAGTGACGTAGACTCCAGCGCAGATATGATTACTAATATGATTATCTTAGGAATGAAAACTTTTATCCCGAACAGGGTTAAAAGCATCAAACCTAAGGAAAAGTCATGGTTTGATTCAAGCTGTAAAGAGGTTATCAGGGAAAAAGAAGTGAAGTTCCGGTGTTTTAGAGCCAACCCAACTGAGGAAAACCGGAACAAGTTTAAACAAGCCAGGAAGGCCTGCAATGTTCATATTCGACGGACAAAGTTTTTGTATGACCAAAAATTAAGGCAAAAAATACTACAATGTCCCAAAGGCAGTAAGAATTTTTGGTCATTTGTTAAAAATATGAAGAATTCTTCTTCTTCCTCGGTCCCAACGCTCGTTGACAATGACACTCCAGTTGTTAGCTCTCTCGCGAAAGCTAACCTTTTTGCTAGGCAGTTCGCCGCCAACTCTTCGCTGCCAGAGAGTGCCATGACTCCACCAGTTCTTGAGCGCGTCAATGATTCCATGGGACAAATCTTCTTCCGCACTCGTGCTGTGGCGAGAGTCCTAAAGGATCTCAACATACATAAATCCGCTGGTCCGGATGGTATCCCCGCTATTATTCTGAAGAGGTGTTCTTCCACGCTGGCAAAACCCTTGCGTAAGCTTTTCCATCTATCCTATTCTTCTGGGCTCGTTCCGAGCAGTTGGAAAACAGCATTTGTCCAGCCAATCCCAAAAAAAGGCGAATCTTCTTCCCCCTCCAATTATCGACCGATTGCACTTACGTCCCTTCTTTCTAAGGTCATGGAAACGCTGATAAACTATCAGCTCAAGAAATATCTCGAAGACCGAAAGCTTCTTAATGACCGGCAATACGGTTTTCGCAGCAACAGGTCCACTGGTGATCTGATGGTTTATCTCACCGAACAGTGGAACAAATCTTTACATCGTTTTGGAGAAAGTAAGATTGTTGCACTTGATATTTCAAAGGCATTTGATAAAGTCTGGCATCTTGCTCTTTTATCGAAAATGCGTGCTTTCGGTATCGATGAATCCCTTCTTCGTTGGATTAGAAACTTTCTTTCGAACCGTTCAATACAAGTTGTATTGGACGGTTTCAAGTCTGAAACCCACAATATAAATGCTGGTGTGCCCCAGGGCTCCGTTTTGTCTCCGACCCTCTTTCTCATTTTCATAAATGATCTCCTGTCTGTAACTTCTAATCCAATTAACTGTTTCGCTGACGATAGTACCCTTAGCTTTTCATATTCGTTTCCAGACTCACATCCCTCCTCTTCGGATGTGGAACTGCAACGGCAAAATATGATAAGCTCATTAAACTCTGACTTAAACAGCATTGTACAATGGGGAATTAAAAACCGCGTAGAGTTTAATGCTTCGAAAACTCAATGCTGTCTTGTATCGTCGAAGCGAGATATACCCCCCTTGCCTCTATCCATGAGTGGCACTTGCATCAATGAGACCGAACATCTCGAGATTCTCGGTATGTGCATCACTGACCACCTTTTGTGGAACGAGCACATATGCGATGTCGCCAAAAATGCCGCAAGATGTTTGGGTTTCCTAAGAAGGTGCAAGAAATTTTTCTCCCCGTCTGATCTGGCTATTATTTACAAGACTTATATCCGTCCAAAGCTTGAGTACAATTCCCATCTCTGGGCTGGTGCTCCAGTTACATACTTAAGCCTCTTGGATGGTATACAAAAAAGAGCTATAAGAATGATTGGTGTGAGAGACATCACTAATTCATTCACTTCATTGGAACACCGTCGTAACGTCTCATGTCTCTCTTTGCTCTACCGTTACTTCTACGGTAATTGCTCTAGTGAAATAGCCAGTTGCATTCCTCCCCTTAAACAATTTAACCCTAATACCCGCGCTTCCAGGAATGCCCATCAGTTTACCCTCGAGCCCAACTTCGGACGTACTGTTAAGTATAGAGAATCGTTCTTTAGCCGTACTACGCGAATGTGGAACTCCCTTCCACACACTGTCTTTCCCAGTCATTGCAATGTTGATGAATTCAAAACCAATGTACACCGACACTTACTTTCAAACCCCTTTCTTGATTCTTAATGCACTCACTGTGTCTCTGGCATAATAAGGGTATAAAAAGCCCCTTTAGTGTGTGCAAATTATAAAAAAAAAAAAACTGTCAGATCGGGGTCGCTTGGTCAATGTTAGGAATTTTATATATAAGGTCGTATAAGTGATCAAAAAGGCCTCAAACTCTCAGGCCATTCACCCAAAGTTCTTGTATAAACGCTACGTCCAAGTCTTCCTGACACAGGAAGACCCTAAGATTATCTGAGGCACATTTCGAGTGCTTCAGATTAATCTGTATAGAACGCAGCGCGTTTTTAATTTCCTGAGGAGGAGCCTGCATCTTCAGAGCCCGGCAGGCGCGGCGTCTCGCCGGGGACCTCGGCAACAATGACGTCATCGTTGGTCATGACTTTGCCATCGCAGTCCACTCCCTGACTCTGCAGGACCTTAATCTTGGCATTGCTAATGCCGAACCGTAGCTTAAATTCAGCTTTCTCGAGGGCACCAGAGCTTTCCTCGCTAATCTTCATAAGATAAGACGCGCTGTTCTTCTGCGTCTCTTCAGCCTTGATAACTGTCCCGTCACGCATTGGAACCAACGGGTTTAGCCTCTGAAGACTGTGGCTCAGCTCCTGTCCACTAGGTTATGATACTCATGAAGGGCAACCAAATGCGACCTTCGGCTGTCTGGGCATATCCTTAGCTGGGATAAGCTTAAGTCTCAAGCCTTACCAGTCATTGCTAATCTTAGAAATGCAGGATCTAAGGAAATCCCTGGAAAATACGTCATCGCATTTGATTACCTTGTGTCCCCTGAGCACCTCGCCCGAGTCAAAACTAGGGTAGGGACCTTCGCTTGCCGAGATTGTGTAGGAATACTCCATCTCCGAGAGCTTGGCCTCGATGGAACTCCACACAGCCATCAGCCGACCTCTGCTATTTGTGGAGGTCATCTCTGAGAACCTCACTTAAGTACGCGGTTGTGCGGCTCTGGCAGATGATGGCTTCTCATCTTTT
Source organism: Sphaerophoria taeniata (assembly GCA_943590905.1). Taxonomy (NCBI): domain Eukaryota; kingdom Metazoa; phylum Arthropoda; class Insecta; order Diptera; family Syrphidae; genus Sphaerophoria; species Sphaerophoria taeniata. The sequence continues at coordinate 7,618,714 of OX016540.1, forward strand.
TTGCCCATTGATGCATTTTTCTTCGCGAGACCGATTTCTTTTATCGGCCTTCTTTTGAGTAGCCAAAAGACTGTTGTATTCTTCAACAATCTTTTGGTACTTGATCTTTTCCTCGCGGTCCTTCAATTCCAGCCTCCTTGCCAAGAATGAAAGAAGCCATCTTGAACTGGTTCTTGAAGCGAACGCCTTCCTTTAACAGCATTGCTATGGCTGGCATTGCTGGTAGAGGGATTTGGATTTGGAGATGGCGGTCGAGACACAGGAGTACTATGGCTGGTACTCTCTGCACTTTCAGATTTTGCAGGTTGCCCCACAATGGTCTCCTGACTAGAGGCCAACAGTTCATGCTCAGAGTCGGCGGATGGTCCTATGTTCGTCATGTCTTGGTCGAACTGGTTTTAGAATCACTAGGAGGGTTTGATACGAGGAATTCGAATCTATGTTTCCTTGAACTACTAGATCGTCAAAGAGCTTGAAATTTGTGGGATTGGCATTCAAAATTTTAACGCAGTTCTTTTGAAAAGTAAATTTAAGATCGCAATTGCATAATTGTTTTAAAAATTCTCCTCCTTTTTGCTCATAACTCTGTGAGCCCTCACAACCTTCAACCTCCAGTGGCGATGCTGGAGCAAAACAATGGATAATGTTAGCTGTCAGTTGTCACTGTCTTTATTTTCTTCTCGAGCCCTCTCGGCAGCGACACAACGCAATGTGAGAACAATAAGAAATAGTTTTCAGAAAAATGTCACCGATGTAATTATTAATGCGATAAAAAAAGGTCTCTCATGATTTTTCTCGCACTCTGCCATCGAATTCGGAATTGAAATTGCGCTGGAAATATGAAAAGACACGTCGTCGTTTGTCGATGGGAATTCCATGAAGCGACCAGCTTATGGTCATCGTCATCGCCAGACTTGGCGGCACAAATGCAACAAATTGAAAATGGCCATGAGAATCGTATGATTTATTTTCTATAAATCAATTACTTACACACACTGTGACCCTTTGGAATGGGTCTTTATTTTGTCAAACGAGGGGGACAGAGACTTTTTGGTCAGTCGAGATGTCTGATATCTCCTCTCCTGGCAAAAGGGAATAATCCTCTGCAATTACTCACACATAACGGCGTCAGAGCTCGTACTGCTGCTGTACACATGTGAAGAGCTGATTTCTTAGAAGACAATAGGCTTCTCAGTCATCTCTGTATAGAGGCAAACACGCATGCTCGATGACACTGCCACAAGAATTCGGCTTACACGGCAAACAATAACTCAAAATTGGCTAGAGAATAGCTGCCGCAACAGCGTTAAATTTTTCAACTGATTGTGGCCCAGTGATTGCAGCGCGAGCTCATGCGTCTTCTCCAGAAAAGCCATGTTGCCGACGAGGACGCATGATGAATGACAGTGGTTCAGAGTGAAATGCAAATTCAAAGAGGAATACTGTTTTGACTTACAAAAGGTCTCGAAAAGGGTTTCATGAGTCAACATATTAATTTTATCATCAAACTATAATCAGAGTTCAATTTTTCCTTGGAAAAGTTACCAATAACTCAATTTTAAACAAAAACCGCCTCCAAAAAGTGGGCGTGTTACGGTCAATTTCCTTCAAATCACAATCATGTTTTCCGATTTTCGAAATAACACTTTTTGAAGAAGAATAGTGCACATAAAACTTTGAAATTATACAAAATGTTCATGAAATGGGCGTGGCAGTAAGAAACCAACACAAATTATGATGACTTTTGAGAAAACATTCTTCATTTTAAAGATTTAAGACTGTTTATTCATACAACTCGATCTACAGTGCGAAAAGGCCTAGCACATGTTTGGTCAAATGGATTGTCCACGAGCTGCTGATGGAGATAGCTTCTTGAACTTTGCGTTTTGTTTGTTTCTTTGAGCGGCTTTGAACCTGTGCATTTGTTGATTCCATCGATTGTCTGGCATTCTCCAAACAATGATGTACCAAGCGACAATGTCTTCGGTGGTGGATGAGTCACGGCTGACTGCCGCTGCACTTGACCACATGATGCTTACATCAAAAGAGCTTATCCAACAGACTCCAGACCGCAGTGCAGACCCCAGAGCAAGATGAATTCATAGAATCCCACGGAAAACCAATTTTACCTCCTTTACAATCTTAAGACATTTTGTTAACATCTTTAAAGCAAAAAAGAAAAATATGTTTGCCCCACGGCAATTACATATCAGCCACTTCTGAGCTGCGACACCTTACGCGCCCGGTGGGTGTGGTGAGTAATAGCTTTTTTGTTCAAAGTCTCCTCAGTCCTTGTTGCTTTTTATGCAAATCAATATGCAAATATCGATTGATAGTTAATTTATATGCAAAATAGTTTATCCGGCGATTTGTTTTTTGTTTTTAAACAATTTTTGCAACGGTTCACATCAAGTGCGGAAAATAATTAGTGGCCTAGGGGTTGATTAATTGCGTTAACCTTCGGCATCGTCACGAATATTGACGTCGTCGTTGCATTGGCGGTGAAAGTAGCAAAAATACAAAAAGCATAGCATTTCCGGGGCGTTTAATGGCTGATTTGAGATTCACTTTTTTGTGTTTTTTGCTGTTGGCTGACAGATGGTGCAAGTAATTTTGATTGATTCCTTTGAGGGTAAAAATAAACAAGGTTGGGGCTTATCTTGGTGCAAAAGTCGAATGGTAATAATTTGTTGTGGCTGTGTTCATTAATCACGTGTTAATCATTCTCAATTACAACTTCGATAAATCAAAAGGTTTGTCTGTTTTGGATTTTATTTTTTATTTTAATCGACAAGGCGAGTGTGACAAGTGTCACATGTGTGTAGCTGTTTGCAATTTATTAACGTATTTTTTAGCTGAAGGATAAACGTTTATTTGCAACTTTGGCTTTGCTTACAAAGAAACAAACACAGCCTACGATTTATTGGTAAGAAAACAAGAACATGGCATTTAGAATTTGACATGAGCTTTGAACACCCTCTTTTGAAAAACAGAAGTATAAATCAAGAGGAAGTACAAGACCCTGTACTAATTAATATGAAAACAAACCTACCATAAACCTCATACTCCGAGGTACGCATCCTATACCCCTATTCGGCATTTGCAAGTTGTTGAAACCCCACAACAAGCGAACAAGCCACATCAGACGATACAGTGTTACCCGACGTTATGATGGTTTTGTAACTTTGTTGTCCTCTGAATTCACATTCTGTAACAACAGTTAGGTTATGCGAGAATTGCAGTAGTCGTGGTACATTAGACATTACTAGTAATAGCTTGATTGACTAGGTAGTCTTCAACCATTATCTTAACTGCGAAAAGGAGAATTTCACAAAGTATTCAAACGGAAATTATATTTTTGGTACATACAAATCTGAAATTTCTTTCACAAGTCTGCCCTAACCTTAAGTAAAGAGGAACGCTACCAGAGTTAGCAAAAGATGTGCAAATAAATTTAATTCTGCTGGTGAAATCCTACTTAAACTTACTTGAACTGCTCCCAATCTATGAAGGAGCTCAGCCTGAGACAATGCAGCTTTCCATCGGGTACGGTTCCTCGCATGCACTCTCCAGTCGCACCAAGCGCTCTTGCATCCGCAGTCACTTGGTCCTTATATCGTGCGTAGGTTCGGTCTTCCTTGACGTCTCGAACCTGGGGGCTGCGATGAGAAGACTTTCTTGGCTGGATCGTTGTCGTCCATTCGCTCCATGTGGCCGAGCCAATGTAGTCGTCTTTTCTTGGCCTTCTGGACTACATCCACATCTTGGTACAGCTCATAAAGTTCTCGGTTGTATCTTCTTCTCCATTCGCCATCGTCGCATACGGGACCAAAAATCCGTCAAACAATTTTTCTTTCGAAATTGCCCAGTATCAATTCCCCTTTTTTTACTTATCGTCCAGCACTCGGCGCCGTAGAGTAGGACTGGTAAAATCAAAGTTTTGTAAGTATAGCAGACACTTTGTCTTTCGAGTGAGGAGTTTTGAACCCAGTTGTTTGGCCAAACCGAAGCAGCAACGTTTCGCTAGGGTAATTCTTCTTCGGATCTCCACTAAGGTGTCGTTTGTGGGATTGATGTTTGTTCCAAGGTAGGTGAACTCCTTAACTACCTCGAAATTGCTGCTACCAACGGTGACGCTACGGTCTGTGCAAGTTGTTGAAACCCCACAACAAGTATTTGCAAACAACCACATCATACGATATTATATTACCCGGAATTTTGATGGTTTTACACTTTGTTGTTCTCTGGATTCATATTCACTTTTTTGTTTTTCTTTATAATAAGCACGCGCTTAAGGAGTTTATATTACCTTTAGGATAGAAGAAGAGGGTTTAGGATGAGGTGTCGGTTAGCATTGATCTTGAATTCTTGAATTCTTGAACATTGCAATGACCGAGGAAGACAGAGTGTGGAGAGAGTTCCATATTCGCGCAGTACGGCTAAAGAACGATTTTCTGAACATGTCACGCAGGTATTACGGTCGAATATCTGAAGGTCAGGAATGCAACTGGCTAATTCACTAGAGCCACGGTATTATAGTTGAAATATCGGTAAAAGAGGGTAAGGCATGAGACATTACGTCGATGTTCAAGTGACGTAAATGTCTCAACGATGGCATGGTCAATTGGTCACCAATCATCTTAAATGCTTTTCTCTGTATATTGTCCAAAAGACTTAAGTACGTCACTGGAGCACCAGCACAAACGTGTGAGTTGTAGTCAAATTAAGCACCTTGCGGCATAGCATAAATGTGCTCGTTCCACAAGAGGTGCCCAGTGATGCACATATCGAGATGTTTGCTTTCACTGATGCAAGTGCCACTCATGGACAGTGGCAAAGGGGACATATCACGCTTTAACGAGAAAACACAGCATTGGGTTTTGAAGCACTAAACTCTACGCGGTTTATAATTCCCCATTGTACAATGCTGTTTAAGTCAGAGATTAATGAGCTTATCATATTTTGTCGTTGCAGATCCCCATCCCAAAAGAAGGGATGTGAGTCTGGAAACGAATAAGAAAAGCTAAGGGATTGGATTAGAAGTTACAGACAAGAGATCATTTATGAAAATGAGAAAGAGGGTCGGAGACAAAATGGAGCCCTGGGGCACACCAGCATTTATATTGTGGGTTTCAGACTTGAATCAGTCCAATACAACTTTATATTGAACGGTTCGCAAGAAAATTTCTAATCCATAGAAGGAGGGACTCAACAATACCAAAAGCACACATTTTCGGTAAGGGAGCCTGGTGCCAAACTCTACCAAATGCCTTTGAAATATCAAGTGCAACAATCTTACTTTCTCCAAAACGATGTAAGGATTTGTTCCACTGTTCGGTGAGATAAACGAGTGGACCTGTTGCTGCGAAAGCCGTATTGCCAGTCATTAAGAAGCTTTCGCTCTTCAAGATATTTCTTAAGCTGATAATTTATCAGCGTTTCCATGACCTTAGAAAGAAGGGACGTAAGTGCAGTCGGACGATAATTGGAGGGAGAGGAGGATTCGCCTTTTTTGGGTATAGGCTGGACAAATGCTGTTTTCCAACTGCTCGGAACGAGCCTAGAAGAATAGGATAGATGGAAAAGTCTATACGTAAGGGTTTTTGCCAGCGTGGAAGAACACCTCTTCAGAATAATAGCGGGGAAACCATCCGGACCAGCGATACTTAAGGACACACCGTACGAGTGTGGAAGAAGATTTGTTGTATGGAATCATTGACGCACTCAAGAACTGGAGGAGTCACGACACTCTCTGGCAACGAAAAGTTGGAGGCGAACTGCCTAGCAAAAAGGTTTGCTTTCGCGAGAGAGCTAACAACTGGAGTGTCATTGTCAACGAGCGTAGGGACCGAAGAATTATGTTTTTCACAAATGACCAAAAATTTGTACTGCCTTTGGGACACTGCATTATATATTGCCTATTGCCTTAGTTTTTGGCCATGGAAAAATTTGATCCGTCGAATATGGACATTGCAGGCCTTCCTGGCTTGTTTAAACTTATTCCGGTTTTCCTCAGTAGGGTTGGCTTTGTTACAACGGAAACTTACCTCTTTAACCCTGATAACCTCTTAACTGCTTGAATCAAACCATGCGTTCTCTTTGGGTCTGACGCTTTTAACCCTATTCGGGATAAAAGTTCTCATTCCGAGAAGAATTAAACTTGTGAGCATATCTGCATTGGAATCTACGTCACCACCGAGGAAGCATAGTGAGCAGTTAAATATCCTGAATAAGTTATTGAAACCGTCCCAGTCGGCTTTCTCGCACTTCCAAACGGTTTCCTTTGGAGCTCTTTCTTTAACTGGAATTTTTGACACGAGAAATTGGAATTTCCTTCGCAAGTCTGCCTCACAAAAACTGTGCAATCAAATTTTGCTGGTGAAATTCACCTCCCTGAAATAGTTTCTCTTCACTACAACACCTACGACAGGTTCACAAACATGCTTGCGATGCAATATCCACATGAAAGTAAATCTAAAATTAATTTTGCTCGTCAAAGTCATCCGCCTGGCGAAATTCACCTTTTTCAGAGACTGGAATGACGAGGCGATCGTGACGACAAGGATAAACTACTGAATAGAGCTTACATGACGAACACACATAAGCAGGGCAATGCGAATAAACTTCGCATGCAATCGTTTTTTTCTGATCTTACGATTCACATGCACTTATGACAAAGTCACAAGTATCTTAAGAAGTGATATAACCAAGTTAATGCAAGTTTTAAGTGAAGGTTAGTCAAGCCTCTGATCACCACTTATTTTATCGACATTTGTCTTGTGACCGCGTTTACAAGGAGAATTTCTTCAGCCTGCGACAGAGGTGAAAGCGTTCCCTAACTGTTTGATGATGGAAAAGCTTGATTTTGAATTCATTGATTGAGTTGGTCTCACGAAAACCGAGGAGCATTTTTTTTTCAAAAAGCCGTCGGTTGAACTCCTAGGTTGGACCTCAACCAACTTGTCATATTAAACTGGATACAGCTAGACAGAGACCGAGCTTTCTGGCAACGCTTTTAAGACTCATCTGTTGCGTTGCTTGGACTGGAGCTTGGGAACATGGCAGACACCACTGTCCCAACTAACGTTATTTCAAAAGTGGTAGCCTATTCCGTGATAAAAATGCGACAAATTTAATGGCAAAAAAAATACCTAGAGCAAGTTGCAAGCTTAAGTATACAGAATTTTTAATTAAAAAAAATGTCGTCCAAATCGAGACTCACTTTAATTCAAGTTCACAACAAGTCTTGGTTCTCTTGTTAGTACAACTCATTACACCCCCAAGACCCACTTAAGCCTTAAGATTTGATTACTTATTCCAGCAACCGACTACAATCTAGTTTTCTCCTATTTAGTAAGCAGCAACAAGCTTCGGCATGCAATCAGGATCAAGTTCAAATGTGACTGAACGATATTTCAAGTATGCTGTGTTGTGGCACGTTTATGTCTCCGAACTCCGACTGCTTCGAAAACTAAAGCAAACAACTGCTTCTACTGTCGTCATCAAAGTGGAATGTGTGCTGCGCCATAGATAGTCCGAGCAGCTTTTACAACACATCATGAAGCAGTATTGCACATCTGACATGTCCCGAGATCTAAGTCACGTGCATGTCCGACCAGACACCCCCTGTGCTACTTCATCTTGCTGCAGCGACCGTAAGTCGCTCGTTTCTGCGCATATTCTGATTATTAACCGTTCCCGCTTGATATGTGATCGAATCATAATACACACTACGTGGACTTGCCGCTTGGAGACCGATTGATGAAGAAAAGGTTTGTAATTCAAGTCGCGATCGACTATATGCAGCTGGGTGAGAGTGTGGTGAAGGGATTGTAGAGCATCATCATCAGAAGCTGGTGAATTAGCACAGACTGATTGGCTTGAGAGTCTGCGACCGATTTAAAGAAAAGCAAATAGTCAATTATGGGCTGGGCTGTGACAGGCTGATTGGCAGAGAAACCAAGTCATTTATGTGAAACTTACAAGCAGGTAAACATCATATTGGTTGGCAATGATGCTTTGGGAAAAGTTGTAATGAGTCTGCGTGAGTTTGGTCACAACAAAATCAAAAAAATTAAGATCACCAGGGATGGTCAACCAAAAGCCTCTGATTGTCTGATTTGAGCTTCAAATCTCAATCGTCTTCGGTGGACTTTTGATGCCAGCAAGTCAACGGGTAATGATGATGACAACATAACGTGCTCATAATCCATCTCCCCGATACTTTTCCAAATTTCGAGAAAAAAAAACTCCAACCTCTGAAAAGTTCGAGAGTAACGAGCCAACAACTGCAAATTGCATTACCGTAGAGATACTTCATTACCGATCCGATCACTTCTCCTGATTCTTTTGTCTTTTTTTTATGACGTGCCCTTAAAAGTCGACAACGCACAATAATCACAACAGCAGCGCGCAATAAGGAGTCTACCAAGTTGTCGGACTGTCTGACATACCAGCAATGTCGACAATTGTGGGCTTTGGCAATTTGTATGTTGCGTTTGTTGGGTAGAAAGTTAAGTATGAGTTCCCTGGAGAGATTTTTGAAGATAATTGGACAGGACCGATGATGGATAATTTCCCATTTCACGAGAATTATGCTTGGCAATGCGGATATTCGCAGACGGCCATTTTTGTGTGAACATCAATTATGGAAAAATTGTTGTGGAGGCAATGTCAGTATGATTTTTGACGGAATTGGATATTATTTTGTCACATTTTTCGGGTTAGAGCTCGCAGGTTAGATTTTGGCTCTGAAAAAAATTTGAGTTTGAGGTACGTTGGATGTGTACAAGAAGATGAGAGCTTCAACAGTCTGTGGAAACGGCGGCGAAGTTTTGAAAACAGAGAATTTGAGATCAACTTCCAATTACTTCAAAAGTTGAGTTAGCAAACTTACGGCGCTGCGTATGGTCGTTTGATTTCAGCTCCTGGGTCAGTTGAATTTGGTATGGGTGCAGGTCGAAATGCCAGAGACTACAGTGAGCGCCGAGTGAGCGATTCTCCACCGTCCTACCAAATATACCACAGAAGTCAACACCTTGTGGAACCAATATCGCCAAATAATTAAAAATGTAGCCGAGACCACCATGCGAAGACGAGACCGCGATAGGTTACCAGCCACCCCCGAGAAAGAGCATCAACAGATGAATGCGCGTTATTGGAAAGAGAGACGGAAAATGCACGTTTGCAGATGGTGCAACGGAAAACAAGAGCAGCAAGAGAAGAGTACCGAACGAGAAGGAGAAATGAGAAAATAACGCTGGGAAGGAAAAAAAGAGCATCCGCAGTTTCTCAGCTCAAAGATCTAGAAGGGTCAAGATCAAAGCAATTAGCTTCTGGTTTCAGAACCGGGACACAAGCAGTGAAGGAAACCTAGTCACCGAAGCACAGAGAATTGTCAATGTTTTCAAGCAGCACTTTCAACAGCTGCTGAATGCGCATGACATCGAGCGAGCCAAAAACCAAGTCCCAGCCCCCAGCACAGAAGAGGTAGAAAGAGCTATCAAAATGCTAAAATATAACAAGTCCGCGCCGGGTCGGATAGCATACCTGCGGAACTCTTTAAATATGGAGGAGATGTTTTGTTGAACCGCATGCACCAGGTCATCAACAAATTGTGGGAGGAAGAATACATGCCCACTGACTGGTCGATAAGCTCCATATGCCCCATCTACAAAAATGGTGATCCGATGTCATGCAAAAACTACTGTGACATATCCCTGCTTAATGTTGCATACAAAACCCTATCCAACGTACTGGTGTGAGCGTCACACTGAGGCAAACCCTAGAAAAGACCAACGAATTTCAAGTCGAAAATCGGCGAAAATCTTTGATCGAACCCTCCTAGTGGGTGCCGGGCGGACAATGTCATCACAGTTTTGTGTCTGTAGGTGTCAGACGGTGATAGCTAAGGTTAGATTGGATCGCTGTGTGGTTCTGACTTCATTTATAGCACAACTCACAGAAATCCTCTTTCACCATTGATCCAAGGTTCCTAGTTTCAGTGGTGGTGTGAGCTAGTAAATCCGTGCCCAAGAATTTAAGGTTGAGGGATAAATCAACCATGAACGAGCTCAGCCGGAGGCCTGTGGTGGGTAACGGTTTTTGTTGTTTACACCTTTCCTCGGTATACGGCTCTGTCGAGGGTGACCTTCTTTTCCGTCTCCGTCTCGTGGGAATCAAATCGAACATCTCCATGCTGTCTTCGTCCAATTTATGTGTAAAACTTCCATCCATCGAGTCCGAGGCTTCCAGCCAGGATACAATTGAAGGTAGCTCAGGGGAAGCTAGAGACGCTAGCACCTCAGAGCAGGCTACACTTAGAGGTAACACGGGAGGTAATAGTACCCCTGTGCTTCAGCATCCCTCTCAAAAAACGCCCATTACATCTGGTAGCAAGGCTCGCCAAAGCAAAAAGCCCAACAAGCACTCTCCCGCGGATCAGCTCGGGATCAAGTTCAGGAAGGCCACTTTCATTCTTGGCAAGATTGTCGAGAATGAAAAAGCCGGAAAGATATATGAGCGTAATGCTGCCGAAAAAATAAAATATCAAAAATTTGTTGAAGAATTCAACAGTCAAGAGAAGAGTGTGGCACCTAGGCAAAAAGAAAAGACCACCAAGAGGAACAAGTCTCTGGAGGAGGAGAAGCCACCTCAAAAGAGAACCAAGCTTGATGGCAGCAGCAAGAAAGAGACTCCGAGGGTGACAGCGCAACCGCGCCTTGAGTGAGGTCGTCAGAGACAACCTCCTGGTGGCGATTGTAGATGAGCTCTCCACAGACAACAGAGCTCTGATGTCAGCTTGGAACTCAATCGAGGCTAAGCTCTCGGAGTTAGTATTCTAATACACCATCTCAGCAAAAGAAGGTCCCTATCCGAGCTTTGACTCCGGCGAAATGCTAAGGGGTTACAAAGTGATAAGGTGCGCGGACGATTTTTCGAGGGATTTCCTTGGCAAAGGAGTTGCTTAGATAAGCAACGACTGGAAAGGCTTGAAGATCAAGCTTATTCCAGCCAGGGAAGTTCCTAGAAAACCATTGGCTCGCATCTTGTTGCCGCTCATAAGTATTAAGCCAAGGGGAGCGGAGCTAATTAGGAGCCTTCAACGGCTGAATCCGCAGAATCAGATGAATGACTGGGCAGTCATCAAAACAGAGGAACCACGCAAGAATAGCGCAGTCTATCTTCTGAGCATCTGCGAGGCGAGCCGCAAAGCCCTGGAAGAGGCACAGTGTAAGCTGAGGTTCGGCATCAAAAGGTCTCCATAAAGATTCTGCAGAGTCAGGAAGTTGGCTCCACCCTGAGTGATGATATCGTCGAGGTAGACGACGACGTCACCCTGCGGGTTGGTGTCCCCAGCGAGGCGCTGGATCCTGGCCCTGGATCCTGGCCCTGCAGTTCCGCCTGCAAATTAAGAACGACAAGCTACGCGCCATCCAGGTTAATCTGAAGCACTCTAAATGTGCCTCGGATAACCTGAGAATCTTCCTGAGAGAGGAAGATATAGATGTCGCCCTTGTACAATAGCCCTGGGTTCATGGCTTCGCGATAAAGACAACCAATACGACCTATTCTACAAGCCCACCATCTATTCATCGACTTCTTCTTAGTTGCTTATGATAGCATCCACCGCCAAGAGCTTATGATGGCGATGTCTGAATTCGGGATCCCGAACAAACTGATCCAGGTGTGCCGCATGAAGCTAATCAACCCGCAGTGCAGTGTGAAAATGGGTAACAGCTCATTCGCAACGTTAAGACAAGGAGATGCGCTGTCACGTGACTTCTTCAACATAGTCCTGGACCAGATAGTGCGTAAGGCAGGCGTGAGCACGGAAAGCACTAACTTCAACAAATCCATCCAGATCCTTAGCTATGCGGAAGACATAGACATCGTCGGTCGATCCAAGAGAGCTGTACTTGAGGTCTTCACAGCGATTGAACAACAAGCAAAGCTCGTTGGTATTGGAGTGAATGAGGATACAACAAAGTACATGCTATCAACAAACAAAACAACATCTGTCCACCGCCTAGCACAAAACGTCACTGTTGGTAGCCGGAATTTCGAGGTAGCTAAGGAGTTCACCTACCTTGGAACAAACATCAATCCCACAAACGACACCTTAGTGGAGATCCGACGAAGAATTACCCTAGCGATCCACTGCTGCTTCGGTTAAGGAAAACAACTGGGTTCAAAATTTCTCACTCAAAAGACAAAGTGTCTGCACTTTCGAAAGCTAAATTCTTCGGCGGAATTTCGGACACCTATGCGACGATGGTGAATGGAGAAGAAGGTTCAACTGCGAACTGCACGAGCTGTACCTAGATGTGAATGTAGTCCAGAAAGCCAATAAAAGACGACTACATTAGCTCGGCCACATCGATCGAGTGGACGATAACGCCAGCCAAGAAAGTCGCAGCCCGTAGGTTCGAGACGACAAGGAAGACCGAACCTACGGTACAAGGACCAAGTGCATGCTGGGGACCGTACCCGATGGAAGACTGCAGTGTCTCAGGCTGAGATCCCTCATGGATGGGAGCCGGATAAGTAAATCCAAATCAGGACAAAGAATTCGCCATGTTCTGGTCTACGACAGTTCAAGTTCTTGTCAGCCACGCGGAATTGACTGCGTCGGATTCTGCTGCACATTTTTACGAACAGCGACAATTTTTTCAGCAGATCTCGAGTTTCGTAGAAGTTCGGTTGTTGCCAGAAAGTTCACTGAGCCGTTCTGCTCTAGAAGTGTCTTATCTGTTTCTTTAATATAGGTTCCATGTAGAAATCATGAAAATACAGTGTCAAGCAGATTAATCGCCCCAATTTGATCCATAAATTACCAATTCCAGCAATTAACCATTTCTGTGTGTTCCCACTAAATTCAGCTGCCAAGAAAAAATGTACCAAGTACCAGACTTCTAATGCACCTCGATTGCACTCCCAATCTCACATCAATAATTTTATCTTTTCAAAATCATTTCGAGTAGATTTGTTGCGACTAGCTGCAGCTACGATAAAATTTGTTTCTCTTCCTTCAATTTTAATCGAAAAAATATGCAAATTAAATTCGTTTAAGTACTTTCGAATGTCCATAATCTCAGAAAGTAATAAATTTCTAAATACCAAACAGTTCGGGCCGCTGGCCGCCGCCCGCCATCAGCCTATCGGGCGGGCGCACTAATTTCGCGTCAACTTTCCACTATTTCCCAACACAACGAAGCGGACGTCGCACATACTGCCGCTCGCTGCTCAGCAATAAAAGATGAAAAAAAGCAGAAGAAGAAGAAGAGAAAGTTGCGTTAATTGCCCACCCTAATTGCCACAGTTGTATCTACATACGAGCCGGACTTCTAATCCGATCGATAAATCCCCCATGTGAGCTGGTATCTTTTTCTAAACTCGAAAAAAAAAACAGAAATAAAAACTATTACAGATTTTTATCGTGAAACGAATTGTATGACAGCTGTGCGCGAAGCTCCAGGGATCGACCGTTCGATAGAGCAACGCGACGCAGAGACCGAGGCTATATATCGGGATCATAGACCGATCTCTCGAAGCTCGATGCACGCCTGACATTGGGCGTGTATCTATTTCAAGCAGCCACATACAGTACCATCGATCGCCGCACGGACGCACCAGAGAATGCGTTTGAGTTACGTGTTCGCAGTTTGTCTATCGACGGGAAAATGCGTGCGGCAATATTTCAAGTGCTGTTACTTCTAACGTACCCCCTGATACACTGCCACCGCCGCTGATCATTTCTGTCCACTCCAATTCGTAATGTGTTAATAAATAAATGATCCCCTTGCAGCGATCGCGTACTGCGGAATCAGCATCGCGGCATCGGCAGCATCGAACGAAGCAGTCCGATCTTATCGTCCGCGCGCCGCAGAATGTAAATCTATCCTTTATGTTCGGCATCAGAACTGTTGTTGGCATAGCGGACTGGTGGTGGTGTATCGTGTCAGGGATAAAGGCCCCGCGAATAGATCAAAATCCGAAAACATTGTTATAACGGAGCACCGCGCTGCAGATATATATCAGTTGCAGTTGCAGCTTGCAGCGGTTTCTCCATAGTGACCCTGAATCTCCCCCGCTGTATCCGCTGGCTGCCTTTCGAACACATTTTGAAATCACATAAAGTATCTTTGCGGTTGTATGGGTTTGCAGAGTAATCATGCAATCTCGTGATGCATTTCTGTGCTCTTACGTTTACTCAGCGGACCAGGTTCATATATCCCTATGACAGGTAATGTCTGTGTTGCTAGGGTACAAGACTTTATTAGCCTCCTCATCCCATTCTGTTTGATTTTTTGAACTTTAAGGAAACTGCAAGTTCACTTTTCAATCTTTACTGCGCTGGACCTGTGGTTGCAGCTCGTGCGGTACAGATTTTCAGTGGAAACGCATCTTAGCGTGAAATCTGTTTTTGATTAGACATTTCAGTTGGCTGCCACTTGGCTTGAAGGACAGTTGTTTTCCTGCCTCCGAATCACCACAAAAAACAGTGGACGGTGTTGCAAAATGTGAGATTTGTAGCAGGAGTCACATCACGACACACTGCGCGGCCGCCAAACGGTATTGCTGAGATTGTCTTGTGCAATTACCGCAGTTTGGGGTCCTAATTTGTTATCCAACTTTTCTGTACGTTGGAAGCCAACTTGTTGACCAGATAATAAATAAGTCAGTTTTTATCTCTCATGCGATTTCATATTGTTGAAAACTATTAGAGCCAAATCAGCCCAGCGAGGGAGCGGGCGTGTGGTTGCAGTTGCATGTAGATTGGTTGCGATTACATTGTTAAGGGAAATAAAGACTCGACGGGGGTTTTGGGATTGGGTAAACAGTGGGAAATAAAGCAATTAATTCGAAACTGCTGTCATAACTTTATGATTTACTGTCGGGTGGCATGGAGTTATAGGGGAGTATGGGGTGCAATAAACATTGTTCCTTTCTCAGAATGAGGTAGTTAAAATTCATGGCTTAAAAAAGTCGCGTTTTACGAGGATAAATGTGACGCAAAGTCAAGTTTGGAATTGTTGGTTGAGTAAGTAGAGTTGACATAAATGCTGTTGCCTTGAAATTAGCATTCGCCAAAAATATGGAACTTTATGCCTCGACCAGCTCAGTCTAGCTCCAGTTTTCTAAGGTTTCATACGTTTAACTGCTATGTGTTGCAATGAAGCATTACATAGCTGCATGATATACCAACACTCAGCATATGCTGAAGGGGATGTCAGGCTAAATGACATACGCTGAATATTCGCTGAAGGGCGGAATTGCGGCGGAAAAACTCTGGGGTGAAAATCAGCAAAAAAACAGCAGCCGAAAGCCGTAAGAACAGCTGGAGTAATCCGGAAGACTAGTCGGCGAAAGCCGTAAGACCAGCTGGAGTCATCCCTAGGACCATCCGGCGAAGGCCGTTAGACCAGCCGGTGAAAGCCGTAAGACGACCCGGCGAAAGCCGTAAGACAAACCGGCGAAAGCCGTAAGACCAGCCGGAGTAATCTGTAAAACCAGCTAGAGTAATCCGTAATACCAGCCGGAGTAATCCGTAAGATCAGCCGGAGTAATCCGTAAGACCAGCCGGCGAAAGCCGTAAAACCAGCCGGAGTCATCCGAAGGACCATCCGGCGAAGGCCGTAAGACCAGCCGGCAAAAGCCGTAAGACTTGCCGGAGTCATCCGTAGGATCATCCGGCGAAAGCCGTAAGACCAGCTGGCGAAAGCTGTAAGACCAGCTGGAGTAATCCTTAAGACTAGCCAGAGTCATCCGTAGGACCATTCGGCGAAGGCCGTTAGACCAGCTGGCGAAAGCCGTAAGACGAGCCGGCGAAAGCCGTAAGACGAACCGGCGAAAGCCGTAAGACCAGCCGGAGTAATCTGTAAAACCAGCTAGAGTAATCCGTAAGACCAGCCGGAGTAATCCGTAAGATCACCCGGAGTAATCCGTAAGACCAGCCGGCGAAAGCCGTAAAACCAGCCAGAGTCATCCGTAGAACCATCTAACGAAGGCCGTAAGACGAGCCGGAAAAAGCCGTAAGACGAGCCGGCAAAAGCCGTAAGACCAGCCGAAGTCATCCGTAGGATCATCCGGCGAAAGCCGTAAGATTAGCTGACGAAAGTTGGTCCGTAAGACCAGCTGGCGAAAGCCGTAAAACCAGCCGGAGTCATCCGTAGGACCATCCGGCGAAGGCCGTAAGACGAGCTGGCAAAAGCCGTAAGACCAGCCGGCGAAAGCCGTAAGACCAGCCGGAGTCATCCGTAGGATCATCCGGCGAAAGCCTTAAGACCAGCTGGCGAAAGCTGTAAGACCAGCTGGAGTAATCCGTAAGACCAGCCGGAGTCATTCGTAGGACCATCCGGCGAAGGCCGTTAGACCAGCCGGCAAAAGCCGTAAGACGAACCGACGAAAGCCGTAAGACCAGCCGACGAAAGCCGTAAGACGAGGAGGCGAAAGCCGTAAGACGATGGAGTGAGCAGTTTTACGTCGGCACCTAGCTATTATGCCTTATCCGACGTGTGACCATTCACATTGGTATCTGTTTGTTAGAGTTGATAACTCTCCCTTAATCACACAGTTTGAAACTCATCGTTATCAAACTTTTGCGATGTTATCCCTTCATCGCATTTAATATAATAAATTTCAATTATGTTTTCAAGTACCAGTTTATTTCTTCCATGAAGAAACCATAATGGTAAATGTTTTTCTATCTATGTAACTGAGCTTGAGATACGTACTCAGTTACCGAGAACGAATCTCTGGACAACCAACAACCCCTCTGAAACTCCCACAAGGGTGCCTACCGCTTCTGTAGTTGGCGTTCAAAGGTCCTAAGACACAATGAACGGGGCCCCAACTACCCCAGAGTACCAGCTTATTCAATAGACATGGTAGTCTTTCTATTGATTATATGTACTCCTACGTTACACTTTTTCAATAGGAGTTTTCCCAACTTTCGTTCTTATCATGGATTAACAAGGATCCGCTGGCGTCCTTGTTAGTATATATGTATAATATACTTTAATGTAAAAAACACTTGTTAAATTAAGTTTGACTATCGAACAAAATTGAAGTTCGATATTTTTGAGTTATTCATTTTTTATTCGATCATATTTTCTTATTCAATAAACATCTTGTAAAATTTTATATAAAAAGAATTTTCTTCTTATTTTGGATTTTTGGATAATTGGACTTCCTGGAATAGCCATTCTAACAGGTTATGGGCCCAGATCCCCAACAATTATAATTAAAGAAATTAATTGAAAAAATTGCGTAATAACAGAAAATTCTAACAGTTGAAAGAAAATTTTTTCAAGATGGAAGAAAATGGAAGGTCGATTTTCAAGAAGCTGAACAGCAACAACTATCAAACTTGGAAATACAGGATGGAGCTTTTATTAATCAAAGAGGAACTTTGGGAAGTTATTGCTGATGCTGCTCCTAATCCTGTTCTTGCTAGTTGGACCTTGAAAGATGGAAAAGCTCGTGCCACAATCGGACTCGCAGTGGAAGATTCTCAACTGATGCATATTCGGAAATTGAAAACTGCTAGAGAATGCTGGGATGCTCTGAGGAAAGCACACGAGAAGTCAACACTCTCGAATAAGGTAATGTTGTTAAAGAAATTGTGTCGTATGCAGCTTCAGAACGGACAAACAATGGAAGACCACATTTGTGAAATGCTGGACATTGTGGATCGTCTAATTGGCTTAGGCGAGCAATTAGCAGAACATCTTGTGGTTGCGTTTCTCTTAGGAAGTTTGCCAGACAATTACAATTCTTTGGTCACTGCTCTTGAAGTTAGAAAAGACGAAGAGTTAACACTCGAATTAGTAAAAGAAAAGCTGATTCAAGAATATAAACATAAAACTGACGAATCTTCGAAAGGACCAGTTGAAGATGCTGCATTGCAGACTCAAAACTTTAAGTTCAAGTGCTATTCTTGTGGAAGAACTGGACACTTGAGGAAGAACTGCCCAAATAAGATGCAAGAACGAAGACAAACCAATTTTAAAGCCAAGAAAACTGTAGAAACTTCGGAATCTGGTATGGGTGAGTGCAGTCAAAACAATATTGATTTATGTTTTAGTTCTGGTACAAATAAAATCGATTGTGCATGGTATATTGATTCAGCCGCTACATGTCATATGTGCAATGATGATAAGTTTTTTAGAAATTTAAATAGAAAGACTGGCGATTGCATTTATTTAGCAAATGGGAACAAAATAGAAGCAAATGGTTCTGGTAGTGGTATATTGCATTGTCAAAATAGAGTAATCAATGTCAAGAATGTTCTCTATGTTCCTGAGCTAGATGGAAATTTGCTTTCTGTTAGAAAACTTGTTGAAGGTGGTTGGCAAGTTCTATTTAAAGATGAGATTTGTGAACTATCATATAATGGTAAAATATTTGCAACGGCTAGTTTATATAAGAACCTTTATAAGCTTAATGAAGATATTCATGCAAAGAAGGTAGCACACATTGAAAAACAATGTGTTCACACTTTTCATCGCCGATTTGGTCATCGGGATTTAAACTCGATAAGAGAAGCGATACAAAAGAATCTCATTACTGGAGTTGAACTCATTAAATGTACTTGTCTTGATCATTGTGATTCTTGCTTGAGAGGTAAAATGGTAAGACCAGAGTTCCCAAAAGAAGCCACAAACAGATCTGAAAAGGTCTTGGATCTTGTTCACGCAGATCTACATATGTGGACCCCTGAGGGAAACAACTCCAAGTGGAAACAAATATTTCTTAACCATGATTGACGACTACAGTCGGTACTGTACTGTTTATTTTTTGAAAGAAAAGAGTCAAACTATGGAGAAAATAGTAGAGTTTATACACCAAACTGAAAATTATTTTGAAAGACCAATGAAAATACTAAGAACTGACAGAGGTGGAGAATTCAATAGCATGAAGTTGAAAGATTTTCTTAAATGTAAAGGTATTAAGCAGCAGTTAACAGCCCCTTATAGTCCACAGCAGAATGGTGTGGCTGAGCGAAAGAACCGGAGTCTAATGGAAATGACACGGTGCATGCTCATACAATCTGGACTGGACAGGAAATTTTGGGCAGAAGCTTTAAATACTGCTAATTATTTACAAAATAGACTACCATCGAAAGCTACATTGAAAACACCTTATGAACTGTATTTTCAAAAACAACCAATTATGACTCATATAAAAACATTTGGTTGCATGGCATATCATTATGTTATCAAGAAACTTCGACATAAAATGGAAGATGTATCAAAGAAATATGTACTGGTAGGATTCTGTGATGAATCAAAGGCATATAGACTGTTGGATACAAGAACAGCGAAGATAATTAAGTCCAGAGATGTCAAGTTCAATGAAGAAATGAATGCCAACTTAGATAAATTACCTGATGTGACAAATTATAAAGATGATGATATTTTTGAAATCAACCTTTTTACCAGCAAAAACCAAGGAAACGACAACTTAAGAACTGACACGATTGAAAATGAAGAAAATGTTGAAGATAAAAATGACGTTGACTTTGAAGAACACTTATCAGAAGATGTAAGCATTTATTATTCTGAAGAAGATTGCATCGATTCTGAAGATAATGTAAGAAAATCAACAAGAACCAACAAAGGCGTACCTCCAAAAAGATATGGCTATAAAACAACTTACCCGGATGAACCCACAACTTATAAGGAAGCATTGGAAAGTTCTGATAGTGCGCAATGGATAAGTGCCATGGAAGAAGAACTACAGGCTATGCAAGGAAACAATACTTGGGAGTTCGTGGAGTTACCTAAAGGTAGAAAGGCCATAAGCTGTAAATGGATATTCAAGATCAAAACATTAGCTGATGAATCAAGAAGATACAAGGCAAGACTTGTTGCAAAAGGTTTCTCGCAGAAGTATGGTCAGGACTACGACCAGGTGTTTGCCCCAGTGGTGAAGCAGACTACTCTACGAACCCTTTTAGCGATTGCATCAATGAATGACATGATAGTTCAACACATAGATGTTAAAACTGCATTCTTGAACGGTAACCTGGAAAATGAAATTTATTTGAAACAACCTCCAGGATTTGTACAAAGCGGAAATGAAAATTTAGTATGTAAATTGAATAGAAGTATATATGGTCTCAAACAATCAGCAAGATGTTGGAATCAAAAGATAAATTTGATCCTAATTGACTTTGGATTCAGAAGGGGTAAAGCTGATTGTTTATATGTAAAAGGCAATGGTAACAAAATTATTTATATACTTATATATGTTGATGATATCCTGGTTATTTCAAAAGAACAAAATTTAATTTTAGAGACAATCGCAGAAATTAGAAAACATTATGAAATTACTGACATGGGAAATTTGAAGTTATATCTCGGAATTCAAATTGAAAAGAGAAATGGGAAATATTACATGCACCAAGAAAAATACATAGAGAAAATACTCGATTCCTTCAATATGTCAGATGCGAAGACATCCAAAATACCTTTGGATACTGGATATTTCAAACACTCAACAACAGATGACAAGCTTTTAGATGACAATGAAATTTATCGAAAAGCTATTGGATCACTTCTTTACTTATCGGGAAATACAAGGCCGGATATAGCAGCAGCTGTTTCAATTCTTAGCAGAAAAGTATCTTGTACTACACAGTGTGATTGGAACGAAGTTAAACGCATTCTAAGATACTTGAAAGGAACTAAACAGCTACAACTTTGTGTTGGATGCAAGAAAGAATCAAAACTTGTTGGATATGCCGATGCAGATTGGGCTTCAGACGTTAAAGAACGAAAATCCACAAGCGGATATTTATTTAAATTTGGAGAAGCTACAATCAGTTATGCAAGTAAAAAGCAAGGATTGATTGCACTATCATCAACTGAAGCGGAGCTTGTCGCCTTAGCAGAAGCAACTCAAGAACTTTGTTGGCTGAGAACATTATTTGAAGACCTACAAGTAGAATTAGATGATGTAACAATATTCGAAGACAATCAAAGTTGTTTAAAATTACTGGATTCAGAGAAGATAAATCCTCGAACTAAACATATAGATGTGAAGTACTACTTTCTTCGTGACGTTAAAGAATCTAAAGAAGTTAAATTCATTTACTGTCCAACTGATGAAATGGTTGCAGATATTCTTACTAAACCATTGCAGAATATTAAACAATCAAGATTCAGACTCCTGGCTGGGCTTACTAAGAAAGATGAAGACATTACATAATAAGTGTTTATTAAGAAGGGGTGTTAGTATATATGTATAATATACTTTAATGTAAAAAACACTTGTTAAATTAAGTTTGACTATCGAACAAAATTGAAGTTCGATATTTTTGAGTTATTCATTTTTTATTCGATCATATTTTCTTATTCAATAAACATCTTGTAAAATTTTATATAAAAAGAATTTTCTTCTTATTTTGGATTTTTGGATAATTGGACTTCCTGGAATAGCCATTCTAACAGTCCTTGTCATGCAGTCCATTTTACCAGTTGTCAAAGCGGTTGAACAATTCTGGAAGACTGCATGACTTTAGCGTAAAACCATTCGCCTAGATCGTCATATAGTTTCCACCCTGCACCACGCGGAGGTTGGCTTTTCGCACTTGAGCTTAGAGAAATATTTACTCGATATTGCAAAGCAACACTTTCTAAATAACTCTAAATAAGACCAGCCGGGGAAAGCTGTAAGACGAGCCGGCGAAAGCCGTAAGACGAGGAGGCAAAAGCCGTAAGACGATGTCGAAAGCTGTAAGACCAGGCGGAGTCATGCGTAGGACCATCCGGCGAAAGCCGTAAGACCAGCTGGTGAAAGCTGTAAGACCAGCCGGAGTAATCTGTAAGACTAGCCGGAGTAATCCGTATGACCAGCCGGCGAAAGCCGTAAGAGCCGTAAGACCGATGCCAATTTAAGGCTTTCTTCCTTAGCTGCCCAAAAAGACGCTCGCTTAGTCGACAGAGTTAAGTTCCCTATCGTCCAGGTCGTTGTTTTTATCAGTAAATTCTCGAACTGGAAGCCTCTGCTCTGATTGTGTCCGAGCAGTCATGCGACCGAAAGACTGAAGGCTGGAGCGCCAAATGTTAGTCCGACTTAAAAACTAGAGTGCTGGTCGAACTGTGCATTAAAAGTCCTTGTTCCTCCCAATAGCTACCGTAAACGTTACAATTGACATCATCTTTTCCATTTTCCCGGCGCTTTACATTTAAAGCTTAAAGTCCAGCCCTGCTGTGTAAATCCTCACATCACATGGCACATCTATTGTATCCTCATTTGCGCCTATCAATATTAACTCCCCCCCCCCCCCCCACTTGGGCAAGAGAACTTCTACAAAAAAAAAAACTTTACCTCTCTAAATGCATGTATCTATGTCCTACAACCGATTCGAAACATTTTTCATCGATTTAAGTCCGATTAGACCGAATAATCCTCGCTGCACTACCCGACCGCCAACACCAAAACTCGCAGGTATGCAAAGTTTTCACCGCGCGCAGCTGTTATCTTCTATGCGTGCAAATCATCTCTCGTGAGATCAACACCGACTGCAAAATTCCACGATAACACCTTTCGCTCGATCGCTCGCGACAGCAGCATCGACCGGTGCGCGGCGGCGCAAGGCGCATAATTCCAGCATTCGACCTCTAAGATGGATGCGATTCCCGAATAAGTTAGGGATCGGATAGATATTGGCTTTCATAGAAATCACCGCTGTTCGGCGCACACAATGAGCGTCGTCGCAGTTCGATTTGTGAAGCGATTCATATGCCTGGACGTATGTGTGATATATGCGTCAATCTGTTGCATCGCACAGTTAATCAAAGGAAAGCATAGAATCTCTTTGCGAAGCGCACGGAACCCTAACAACAGAAATCGCGGGAGAACGGTTTTGATTAATGGATTTCGCATATCTGTTGCTGCCGCTTGTTGCGCTGGCTGCCATCAAACTTTCCAAAGGCCAATGTCGCGTGAAAATAAAAACACAGACATCTGTATGGGAGAGAAAGATGTATTTAACACCCGTGAGGCACAAATTCACCGTTTAGTGACCGTCGTCGCAGCCGCGTCGTAGTCAGATGGCTCTATTTGCATTTGTCATTTTGATTCAAAGATGGTGCAGCGCAGGCGCAGCTAGAATTGCAGTTGTTGCCGTGCTCAAACGTTGTAGTCGTTCTCATCGTCGCGTTTTATGTGTGTCTGGGAGTGACCCCGCAGGATATCTGTTGTCCGGGCCTAGACGATCGACCACAATGAATCACCTCAATGTGACATTTTAACATGGAAATTGGAACGCAAACGCGACCCAATAGAATGAGTGAGCGGGGCAATTGATGCGATGGCAGAAGTGCAAAATATACGGAGGAAAGCTTCCAAATTCTGCCGCCAGGCCTACGCACACAGGAGATGAATTTTTTTGTGTTGTGCGTTCGATCAATTTTACAATGAAGGAGAATGTTAGTTTCTCTCATGCGACGAAGTGCGACGCGACGGAATGGATCAAGCCACCGAATAAACATCTAAGTCCACTGGCTGCCCACATTGTATGCGCAAGCAAAGCGGATACAACACATCGCTATTGCTCGATGGGCGGGGAAGGAGGGTGCGGGCTCGGAAGAAATCTTATGTCCTCGTTGTAAGTATTGGTCAAATGCGAAATTAATTGAGCGCTGACACGCAATGCGCACATGTCCATTTTGATAAATTGCCCAAAACGATATAATTTCGCTTACAAATTGTAAAAATAGACTTCGCAGCGATGCGAATTGGGCGCAAGACGTATGCGCAGCGTTTCCTACATCATGCACGGAGGCTTTCTAATGTTGTCGAACAGAATTCGGCAAAATCCTTTGTTTGCGAAGTCAGCAAACATCGTTTGAACCCTCTCGCATTGTTGTTTGCGCAGAGCGGAACTGATTTTGCAAACTACAATAACGACTGCGTGCGGTCCCTAGAGTCCAAATCGATTGCAAACATGGATTTGCATCTAACAGCAGCAGTAACAACAACAGCAGCAGCTGGATTTCTTCAAACATCGCATCGATCGCAGAGTGTACGCGAGCAGCAAGCAGCAAACGGCAAAAGAATTGCTTGTAGTTGAGAATTTTACAAATTAATAAGCTTCATGAACTGTCCTTTGGTTTCTTGCTTTTGAATGATTTCGCAAAAAAAAAAGGAACAACCTTCGCAACATTTGCGCACGTTTATGTAGTGCGTGCGCAGTTGTCCAGTTCGCGTTGCGCGCATGGCATGCCAATTTGATAGCTAACAAGCTAGATACAACTTCGATTGCGGACTCCTACAGCGGCAGCATTGGATTCTGTTCGATGTTCAGTTAATTCGGCTGAGATGGTTGACTTTGCAAAGTATGCAAATTGGAGCTCACGCGCGCGCACTCGCTCTCGCAGGAAGGGTATAAGCACTTTCGTCTCGGATCGCACAAATTCAGGTCGACATGGTCTCAAATTTTTTCATAATAATTTATAACACGCCATAGACGATCGCGCAGGGGCGGACATTGTGGTGGAGTGAGAGAATCGGGAGAGTTCATCTCACTTGGGCAAGGCAGTGCGCAGTAGCGAACATTGGCAAATCGCAAGGAGACCGTTTGTTTGAGGAACATCAAATCGACTTGTATGTTGCCTTTATGTGATACAAAAGTCCTGGGGGGCCCATGTAAGCAGACCTGATCGACATCGTTGATAGGCAGTGAGCAGCAGCAGCAGCAGCAGTAGCTGTAAGTTTTTAGTATGTGTGCGCATCGAAAGTGGAGCGTAATTAGCGTGGATCGGTTATTCATATTATGGGTGCTTTGACTGTGCGCAAGCGCACTGCACTCTGCGAAATGGCCAAAACATCACACTGCGCGCATTGCCGTCGGCCAAAACGAACCTACTTTGCAATTATGATGGTTTCGTTACGCGGAAAATTTATAAATTTGTTATCACCTCGAAAAAAAATGCATGCGTTTGTGTGCGAAGAGGAGCCTATGATTCTTTGAGTAGCGCTCTGTTTTGGTGCGGTAGCGGCCCATATGTGTGGAAGCTTGGCAATAATAATTTGTTAGACATTTTTTGCCTGTCGCTAAGTGGTTAAGGCGATAAATATTCCTCTACGTGGCATTAATGGGCGACAGATACAAATTGATTCTTTTTTTTCAACTTCGCAAGTCTTCGCAATCGCTGGGGATTCAATGTGCGATGGGTGATGCAGCGTATCGGGGCAGTGAGGGAAGTTTTCTCGATGTTGCATTGCATGCGGGTTGAACGATGAAAGGTGAGATGGTGTTTTGATAGCGTTTTTGTATTTTTCGCAATTTCGATTGCTATCGGGGAGTTGACTACTCACATCCGGTCGCGATTTTCTTGCACGCAATGGGAAAGGAAGTAGAAAATCGCTCAAAACACGATTTTACGGCTTTCTCTCACCGCGCTTAAATTTCGCAAACCTGCGAACATTTCGCAAGTGCAAAAAACTGCTGAAAACGTGTCAATATTACTTCAGTCCGGGGAGTAAACTTAATTTTCTCAACAGCTTGACCCCTTTTCACTCTCAAAACTCAATATTTTTTACCGTTATAACCTTAGAATTAGATTTTTGTCTGTGCTGCGTCTCAATAACTTTCTGCTAATTCACAGCCATGTTTGAATATCAAGTTCCCTGCTAACTGTGTCGCAAACGAATAAATTCTCGCATTTCGCCTTGCGAATGTTAATTTCTTAGAACAGCCTTAAATCTCCTTTGCGTAATTTATTCGCAACGTTAAAACCAACATCGTAGCACAAGGAAATACTATCGGTTCGTACAATAAACCCCCTCCGCAAAAGATTAATTAAAAAAATCGTCAACATCCTTCGTTTGCAAAAGTTCGCAATTTCGCACAAACACATACCCATGGCCAAGAACAGATAAACACGACTCTATATTATCATTGCCGTAAATCACCGTCCTCTCGCCTTGGTACTTGGTAAGCAACATCACATACAAGGATGTCGCTGCTTCCGCTGCCGTTGTTGGCGATGCGCAATCCATCGAGTTGCAAGGTCCACAGCACTTCGCATCGCCTCGCATCGTGATATTTAATTGCCGGTGATTGATGTGGCCAATGCAGACGCAACTGACATCGAAATATTTCCCAACTGTCATTAGGATCACACTTGCGAAAAAAGTAACAATATACAAACACAAGCAAAAAACGCATCATACACCTGCAATCATTCAAATTGAAAACTACCAATCCGACTGCCATGGCAAACATCATTAAAAGCGTGAGTGTGTCGTCGCAAACTACCCGCGCATCTCCCCTTGCGAGACTTTGCAAAAAATTGCGAACGCTCGCAAAGTACATCAGCCTCCGAATTGCTGAATTGAAAATGCGTGCATAATTCCATTATGGCCTGGCAATACAACCTGACACTGCCAACTCGGCTACTTACTATTCGCATTCGCAAATCTGTTTGCTACCTCGCTGCATGTGATGCGCAAAGTTCTGCGCTGTGATGCCAAGAGAGAGAAAAAAAGGAGTGATAATTACTACACGAATGACGGACTTGGCTGACAGTGATGAGCCTTTGATTGCCTCATCTTGATGCCTCATTTCGCTTGTTTTGCGAACGCAGTGCGCAATCTGCAAGCAAATCACATAATGCCTTCCTGTCGGACGGCCATTTGGTGGGATTCATTGCGACCGACGCGACGCAATGCAATATGCGTGTGGTGCAATGATTTTAATAGAAATGTCAATGAAACGTTGAGCTGTTGTTGTCGCTTCCCCGTGGAGACTTACTTGCGTGTTCGCCTTTTTTTGTGTGTTTATGACTTACAAGAGTTCGCTGAGAGGTGAGATTTGGATTTTATGGTGCTGGGTGCTGCTAGACACTTTATTGCCGCAGGTACTGTTATCGCATACTGTTGGGAGTCATTAACCTCCACTGCTCAACCCAAAATCACAATCTCATTGCGCAAAAACGCGCGTTGTTGTGCGTTAGATGCCCCAAAGTAAAATTCAATGAACCGCGTTTGGGTTAATGGTTTTTAATTGACTTGGCTGTGTGACATGATTCCCAGCTCTGGCCATTTCTAATGCCACAGTCTGACAGAAATGACGACAGCAGTGACCCGAAAAACAAAAACACAACAACACACAAATTTCGTTCATAGAATTGAGGCGGAAATAATGGCCAATGTTGCACGAAAATACGACAGCGGAAGACTGTGGACATTCGGTGCCGTTTGGAAGTCGAGTTCAAGAGTGCAAAGATAAAGTCGTTATTATGTTTGGATGAATGGCTAGTTCCGCTGAAAACGGCAAAGAGACGCGCAAAGTCTGTGACAGTGATCATAATTTTATGATTAAACATTTTGTGTGATCTTCCTGACTTTTACCTCAATGGGTAGAGGGTTAGAGGCTTAGAAGAAGCATTTTTTGTTTTAGTGTCATGCAGGTTGAAATTAAATGGGGGATTGACTGTGTGTGGTTTTGTGGTTCGTGGAATTTGGTGGAACTCAACTTAACTCAATGGCTTAGCTGTCGGGTTCTTTGACGTTATGATTCTTAAACAGATTGATTCAATCAACAATCTTAAGGTAAGTTAGATTAAAAAATGCCTTGACTCTGCCACACAGACTTCCCCAATAAGTAAAAATCGTTTGTGACGATTTTAACGGATGTACTGTTTCAAGGAAACGATCCGCATAACAATCTTTTAGTCTTGATCCCTCGACTGCCTAACACCCTCAGTTGAGTGAGTGGAAGACGTCAAAAGGCGGTGCCTTCTAACGTGAACTTACTTTCTTAACAGACTCACAATCCAGGAAGAATCTCAGCCTGAGATACTCCAGTCTTCCATCGGGAACATGCACTCTGCAGTCACCAAAACCAAGCGCTTTGGTATCCGCAGTCACTTGGTAATTGTACCGTAGGTTGTTTTCCTTAACCGAAGTATTGTATTGTATTGTATATTTTTATTGAACTTAATATTAAGATATACATCTTTTATATAATCAAGCCTTGATGTGGATATGACAATTTATGACAATTTAAAATTATATATGAAAAATGATTAAAGTTATTTAAAGCAATTATATACAAAATTTAAAAGAAAGAAAAATGAAGAAAAAAGAAGAATGACAATAAGAATAAAGGAAAGACGAGAAAGAAAAGAAAGTAGAAATAAAAATTAAACAGTAAAAGAGTAAAAAAAAAAGCAATTTCAATATTATACAAAAACAACCCGAAACTAATCCCCAATCTCATAAAAAGCAATACCGAATAAACATTATGGCCAATTTTAATGATTTGAAACATATAAAATTTTAAGTTCAATGACTAAGTATATCAAAAGCAATGTTTAAATTCAAGTTTATGTTGATAGATACTCAGTTAAGCTCCTTTGAAATAAACTTAGATTGTCTATTCTTCTGAGTTCACGTGGGAGCAAATTCCAAAAGCGAGCTGCACTAACAAAGAACTGTCGTTCAGTAGCAAGGCAGGTAAAGCGAGGAATAGCAATTTGGTTGGTTCTATTTGATGCCAAGAACTGGACATGATCTGAAAGGACAGGTGGTAGTTTGTGTTTAACAATTTTGAAAAGCATGGTCATTGTCTTAAACTTTAAAAGATTGTTAAAGGTCACACCATATAGGCTTGCAGAGTAATTGGAAATATGGTCATATCTATGCAGTCCAAAAACATATCGAGCAACATTGTTAAAGACGACGTTGATTTTGCGAATAGAGATAGAATCCGTATTGGAAAAAATTTCACATCCGTATGTTAAAATTGGAACTACTAATGTTTTGGCAAGCATTTTTCTAGTTTCTATTGGCGTGAATTTTTTAGCGATGGACAAAGTTCGTAAGGCTCCATATGCCTTACCGACTGCAGCCAGCGCACCTAGGTCAATACATAGCTTTTATGCGGCCAAAAGTCGATTTTGCAAACTTACGATAAATAGAAAAAACCGCTTGTCGATCGTTAGGAGAATACTGCAAGTATTTAATTTTACTCTTTTTACCTCCCAAAAGCACACCGTTTGTAAATACGTGCAATTGTAAGTTGATCTCTAATCGAGTTCAGGTTTTTCTTACAGCAAAGTTTAGAATAACACGAAAGTTTCAAATTGAATATTTATATTTCTGTGTATGTTATTGGAAATAAGGTTATGGATTTCTATAATTCAGGTATGAATTTTAATTTGTATCATAATTTCCTCAGTTGAAATGCATGACTCTAAAAATGTAGTACTGTTAATCTTTGGGTATTTTTTTGGCCAGATTTTGAACATTTTTTAACTTTCAAAATTTAAATTGTTATATTTCTCCGTTAGATACCATGATAACTCTTTTTGAATTGTGAAGTATAACCTTTTCATCTACTAATGTGACAAAAATTGGCTGCAGAAGACTGCAGATGACAAAAATATTGACATTTTTAACAACACAGATTTGTTGGTCAAAAAAATTAAAATTCTCAATATTGAAACAATTATATTGTTTTCTTGCTATAGGAAGTTTTCGAATAATTAAACAAAGTGGGCGGATACCACGCCCCTAAATGAAAATAGATTTTTTTCTCATTTTTTTTCATGTTACTCAACCAAAACCTTACACGAATTCCAAATTTCAACATCCTACGACCGTTTTAAGATGGTGGGCGGAAACCACGCCCCTAAATGAAACCAAAATATTTTACATATATTTTTCCTTATATTCAACCAAATCCCTATTAGAATTCCGAATTTCAAGATCCTACGACCAGTTTTTGAAAGTGGGCGGATACCACGCCCCCTGAATGAGCAAATTGAAATTTTCGATTTTTTCCTTTGTATACACCCAGAAACCTACCATTGTACCAAATTTCAAGATTCTGCTATTGTTAGAAGTGGTTCCATAATTTTGATGATCAGTGAGTCAGTGAGTCAGTGAGTCAGTCAGTCAGTCAATTACGGTTTTTGAATTTTTTATTGTTCAATATCTCTGGAAGTAGTGGTTCTACAAAATAATGTTTTTCACAGGGCTTTTGTGCCTATGAAGTTAATACGTTATTCAAATTTAAAACTTCTAACTCTATGGGTTCAAAAGTTATGGGGGATAAAAATGTGCTTGAGTTCGATCCTGTAAGAAGGGAGTAGTGCTTGAACTTGGCTGGGCACTACCATGCCCTTTGACAGTCCAAATTTACTTTAAAAATTATTTTTTTTATTAAAATGTATTTTGTTTCGTCGTATTAAGCCCAATAGAAACAATATTAGTGAACAAAAGTTTTTGGCCGCATAAATGTGAAATATTGACCTATGTGCAGCGTTAATGTGGTTGTTCCAGGTCAAGGTCCGATTAAAAATAACTCCTAAGTTTCTAGCCGTGTCGACAAACTCCACAGAGGTGTTGTTTAAAATCACAGGGGGAAAATATGTCAAGTCAAGTGTTTTCTTAGATAAGACAAGGCATTTTGTTTTAAGTGGATTTAAAACAAGACCGCATTCATTCGACCTTTTCAAAATCACATTTAGATCGTCGCTCGTTGATGTTGCTCACGCAATTCTCAATAAGACCCAATGGAGTACTTTGAAAGTACTGGACATCGTCTGCGAACATACGCACATCCCCATATCTAACTACAGTAGGTATATCGTTCACATAAGCTGAAAATAAAAGCGGACCCAGAATGGATCCTTGAGGCACACCACGCAGTAAAGAAAGAAAGTTGGAAACTTTAGTATCAGATACAACGGCTTGATTCCTTTCAGTTAAATATGAAAAAAATTAGGTTAACTGCTTCGGGAGCGAATTTAAAACGATGTGAAAGTTTATGGCACAAGGTTCTATGGTCAATTGTATCGAATGCTTTAGAATAGTCAAGAAGAACCAAGAACGTGACTTTATCATCGTCCATGGCCTTCCTTACCTGTTCTACAACATCTAAGAGCGCGGTTGTACTACTATGGTGAGATCGAAATCCAGATTGCTTGATTGACAGAAGATTGTGAGTTTTGAAGAAGCGATTGATTTGGTTATGCATTAATCTCTCAGCAACTTTGGACAAAAATGGGAGAATTGAAATTGGGCGATATTCTGTTCCACTGCGATTCTTAGGTATCGGTATAATTTTTGAAGATTTCCATGAAGATGGAAATGTGCTCTTAGTAAACATCGAATTGATGGCAAAGGTCAAATAAGGCAAAATAAGTGGCAATACTGCTTTAACAAATGTTGGATTTAGTTGATCAAATCCAGTGGAATTCGATTTTATTGAGATAAAACTCTCAACAACGTCTTGAGGGGTAACAGCTACGAAGTTAAAAGAATCACGGAGGTTGGATGGCAAAGGCTCAACTTGGACTGTAGTTGTAGACGGATTTGTGGGTTGGGGAACAGATGATATAAACAACTGGTTCAATTCATTACAATCCACTTCTAGACTTGGTGACCTTTGTTTGCCAATTCCAACTTCACGGAGATTCTTCCAGAGCTTGCGACCATTCTGTGAAATGTTAAAATTTTTAGAAAACCACCTAGTTTTTGCAGAATTAATAAGACCAACACATTTGTTCCGAAGCAGTCGATATTGTTGACGATCCTCGGCTATCCTGAAGCGTTTCCATTTTACGTACGCATGGTTTCTTTGATTAATGCAATTGCGAATTTCCAGGTTAAACCAAGGGTTATCCTTATACTTCTCTATCTTTGTTTTAAGAGGAACATGGGTATCGAACAATTCAGATAGGTTTCTTTCGATAAACTTAATCTGTTCCCCAAGCGAATATCATATAGTAACCGTCATCCCAACGGATTTGTCTGATGTCAGACTCAAGAGCACTCACGTTTATATTCTTGAAGTCACGGTATTGAAACTTCACCGGGGGTCTCATAGGTGAAAAGTCAAAAGAGAGATAAATGAGATCATGGCGTGAAAATCCAGAAGCTGACAATTGATCGTATAACAATACTTTATCAATGTCGGAAACAAAAAATACATCCAGAAGAGTGCTTGAGTTACTCGTAAAATGTGTTGGAGAAGTGTCATTAACCGGATATAGATTAAATGTTCTCATATTATCCGTTAAACTGTTATCAAGCAAGAGATTGCAGTTAAGATCACCACAAAGAATAATATTTGGGAACAAAACACAATTATCCTCTAGAAAAGAGTTGATTGGAGATAAATCGATGTAAGAGTAGGGTCTATACACAACTCCCATTAAAAGTTTGTCATTGTTGCAATTTATTTCAACGAATAAGCATTGAAAAGGACAACTAGGTTGAGAAATAAACTTAATCCTGCTCTTCAGAGAATCCTTAATGTACAACCCTACACCCCCACCAGTTCGATCGATTCTATCTGCTCTAAAAAGTGTATATCCTTTCATGGAATATATTTTGTCAATTACGTCGCTTTTAAACCATGTTTCAGAAACCGCAATAACATCAACCTCCGAACCCTCAAACAAATCCCGAAACTCGTCAATTTTTCCAAACAAACTTTGTGCATTCAAGTGACAAACTTTAAAGCCTTGGTTTTGGGAACTCAAAATATTTATCAATGCCTTTGTAGTATTGACGTTTTGCTCGCTGTTGGAAAATGTATCCCTTAGATTTTCTTCACCCTCCATCATAATAATTTAAA
This sequence comes from Sphaerophoria taeniata, assembly GCA_943590905.1. Lineage (NCBI taxonomy): Eukaryota > Metazoa > Arthropoda > Insecta > Diptera > Syrphidae > Sphaerophoria > Sphaerophoria taeniata. The sequence goes on from OX016540.1 coordinate 7,651,322, forward strand.
AGATGACATAAAACACGCGAACCAAGAAGAACCGACAAGTCACAAAGAAAGAACCCCATGAAGTATCTACTTAAAATACCTTCCATGAGAATGGCGTCAGAATTTAAGGGTTGTGTTAAGTAAAGCACTAAAATTGCTATAAACATTAAGAAGAAGAGAGTGAGAGAGAGAGAGAGTAAAAATGAAAATAAAGAAAAAGTAGTAGGTAAAAACAGAAGAAATTAAAAAAGATATTGAAATTAGAATCAAAAGTAATATAAAAAATAAATTTAAAAATAAAATTGAGAAAAATAAACAAGAATTTAAAAAAAATAACAAGAATTAAAATAATTGCAAACAAGAAAATCAAGGCATAAAAAAAGTTCTTACATCATTTAAAAAACATAAAGTCTACGCTATCGACATTACTGCAGTATCGACATTATCTTGAATTGGTGTTAATTTTCGATGACATCGTTGAAGAGATCTGTCAATATCGAGATGTCATTTATTATGACAGGATCTCCATGTGCTTGTTGTTTTATATGTACATTGCCTCGTTTTGTAAACACGGATGATATTAACTTTTGTTTTTTTAAGTTTAGAGCAGTATGTAGAATTTGCTGGTTTTTCTTCGTGAAACATTCTCGAATGTAAATGGGATATTCTGATTCTATTCCAACATCGCGTAGAATAAGTTGTCGTTTGTGTATTTTTCGGTATTCGGCTATTTTCGTTAAAAAGAGGTTCCTTTCGTGTGGTGAGACGAGCTTAATTATAATCGGTGAAGTGGTAGAGCTTCCATTTCGGCGAACTCTAAATACGCTTTTGAGTGCGGGTACCCTGATCTCAAGCGAAAGGCATAAGTGATTGAAAATACTGCTTAAATTTGGATGATCGGCAGCTATATTATAAAGAACAGCATCTGTTGATATATTTTTATTCTCCATTGCTTCGAGCGCTTCCTTAATAAATTATTTAATAAAATATAAATCATATAACTTATATTACTAATTAATATTATTTAAAAATATATTAATAATTTATTATTTTTATATTATAAATTATTAAATTATTTTAAAAGTTTTATTTTTGCTTAAGAAATTTATTATTAATTTAGTAGCAACGGTTCGCTAGGGTAATTCTTCGTCGGATCTCCCCTAAGGTATCATTTGAGAGATTAATGTTTGTTCCAAGATAGCTGAACTAATTAACTACCTCGAAATTGCTGCAACCAACAGTGACGTTTTGTCCTCGGCTCTGGACAGATGTTCTTTTGTTTGTTGCTAGCATGAACTTTGTTTTGTCCTATTTCACTTCAAGACGCACAGCTGCACAGCTGGATCAGTATGTTCGGGATCCCGAATTCAGACATTACCTTCATAAGCTCTAGGGCGATGGATGCTATCATTAGCAGCTTTAAAAAGACTCGTTGGTCTTTTCCAGGATTTGCCTCAGTGTGAATATTAAGTCTATCGTTGTTCTGTCTGGCCTGAAGTCACACTGATACGTGCCGATTATTGTGTTGCAGAACGGTTTAAGACGCTCACACAGTACGTTGGATAGGACTTGGATGAAACATTAAGCAGGGATATGCCTCGGCAGAACAGAATCGCCTTTTTTGTAGATGAGCTTATGGAGCTTAGCGACAGTCAGTGGGCATGCATTCATCATTGGCTTAGATTAGGTTAGTTTAGGTGATAAGGGGTGTGCAGAGCGTGAAGCAGTTTCATACACGGGGGCCTACTGGGCCATTGTGATCCTCTATAAAAATATAAGTTAGCATCGATGCTCCTCAAAATTGCCAATTAACGTAGACTGGCTCGTTAACAAACCAGCCTGTGCTATCTATAAATTTCCTCATGTTTGCCATTGAGTCCTGTGCTAGATCATCCAGTTCCCCAACAAACCTGTTCCCGAAATGACGGAGTCGGTTAGTTTGGAGGTTCGGACAGTCACAGAGCAGGTGTTTAATGGTTTCTATTTCCTCCTCATCCTGACAGCTCCTACAGAAATCGGGTGCAAATGCCCCTATCTTGTTGGCCATTGTGCCTATGCCGCAATGACCCGTTAGTACACCTATCAGGATTTTAATATTCCTTTTACTCAGCGATAGAATATACCGAGTTTCCTTTTCGTTTGTGCTAGGCCATAAACTTCTAGAGATTACGCAATCGTCCCTGGATTTCCAGGAGTTATTGATTTTCTCTTTTGATTTAAGGTCTATCTTCCTCTTGAGTACCCCAATCGGGACGAGTGGTCCCCTAAGTGAATGGTTGCTACTACTTGTATCTGCTTCTGACCCTTTCCTGGCTAGTTCGTCTACTATTTCGTTCCCTTCTATATTGCTTTGTCCAATGTCCAGGAACCCAGCAGAGCTTAACCTGGTTAGTATGGCAGATTCTATTTAATTCCTTCCTACAGCTTGAAACAGCCTTTGATCTTATGGTCTCACTGGCTAAGGCTTTGATAGCAGCCTGGCTGGCCACGAAAAAAGTAATCTCCGAGGAGCTTAGCTTTTCATGATGTGCCAATTCAGCTGCTTTTTCAATGGCAAAGATCTCGGCCTGAGAGATTGGCAAAACACTCCAACGCCTGTTCCTGAGTCCATTTTTGAACCGTCAGTGTAGGGTAGGGATACCCTGTTTACTTATAAGTGAATTAGGATCCCAACTTTGTCTTTCTGGTATGCAAATAGAAAATTTCCTATCGAAATATAGTAAAGGGGGAATGTAATCGGTGGTCTCCATCAGTCCTGGAATCGTGCCATATCTTTGTAAGATTGACCCGTGTCCATAAGTGCTGTGCTTCCAGAAACTCAGTTCTTTTAAACGAAATGCAGTTTTGGCTGCCGTGCACCTTATGAACTCATCCAGAGCCGGGAGATTCGCTTGTTCCGTTGTTTCCTTGGGTGCAGTGGCAGTCTCTGCCATCTGCCGTTCGAAGTTCTTAACTAGCTTTCTGTGCTTTTTTAGGAGAGCTTTTTCTCTCGAACTGAGCGTTGCAGGGTCTTTCAACTCGGTAGTTCTCACGAATCTTTTAGAGGATCTGTAGTTGCTGCGTTGCCTCGAAGCTTTGAGGGATGCAGCAGACTTCAGCTTCTTGACTCGGGTCCTTCAGTAGCTCGTCCTCGGTTTGACTACCTATAGAAGGAGGTCTGTCCCAGGTCTCCGTACCTTTGATAGTTAAACCATCTAGTGCGGGAAAGAGATCGACTGAGAGAATAACCGGTTGTCTTTTTAATTCTCTTTTTTCTTGCTTCTTGCGAAGCCAAGCCCTCGCCGGCAGCCATGACTTCTGCCGACTCTTGAACGTATATCCCCGCTCGATTTTTTTCATTTAGTAAATTTTTCTCTATATTTTTCGATTGACATCTCTGCTTTTTTGTGGTTTTCTTAGTTGTCTTTCTCCGCAGCTGGATTGCTGAAGAGTTAGACGTAAGCCCCCTCGCCGCAACAAGGCGAAAACCGTGAGGGGGGTCATTGGCTTGCTTGACATTATGCCCATTCAGCAGCTGTTGGAAGTGCTACTTGAAAACATCTACAATTCCGTGCTTCGTGACCTGTGAGCCTGTGTCCTGCGTATGCGTATAAAATATTTGTTCAAAGGTGTATCGATCTTTTCGACCTTTTTGACAAGTTAACTTTTCGACTAAGCACAATATTCGAAAAGGAGCTAAGTTTGAGTGCACCACGTCCCAAATCCATAAGCGAGGAGGTAAGATTTCGCTATAACGATTGCGGGTGAAGTGATAATTCAAAGACTCCGAGGTAGAGAAGGTGTTGATGATAGTGTTTGAGGAGTCTTTGTTGATTCGGACATTTACCCGATTCAAGTCAGTTATTTAAAAGGTAAAATGTAAGCAAGCTAAAGGAGAGGTCAACAAAATTAACTCCTTCAAATAGACTTAATATTCCTTCCAACTCTCTCATATTTACCGACACATTGTGTCAATTTGACACTTGGACAATTTCCTATTATTTCCACAATTCTGTCAGTTGTCACATCAAACTCAAATGCCATTACACAGCCGTTCCTCATCGGCGTTGCCAATTGAATTTCATACAATGTCCCGCTCATTAGGACACCATAAAGTCACCTAATATGTCCATCAACAGATTTCATTAAAAAATCTACAAAAATCAAAAAACTTGAACTCAAAAGAACGAAATATCCAGGAAATCTGATTGACAATATTTCAGTCACACGCCACCATCAACCACCGACCGATCGATCGTGTCCTGGTTGCAACGAATGCAACCTCAATCGGTCCACTGGGTGACTGCATTCAAAGCCTGATTATCGCACCTTTTTTTCGCGCATTTTTCGTTCTGCACTTGCTCGCTGTGATAATTGCGTTTAATTGCCAACTGCAGGCTGACTTACCCTCCCGCTTGCCATTTCCCACCTGTTTTGCAGGCAACTTCTGGTACTTTTGTGCTAAAACGTTGTTGTTGATTATTATTTCATCGGGATTGCGGGCTCTTTGAGCGGTCGTCGTCGTCGCTGTCGTCGCGTAGCGTCGTCGTAGTGCCACAGCGTGCTCAACTTGAAATCACTTGACAGGCTGACTGATTTTTATTGAACGTGCAAAAAAGCTGTGCGATTATTTTTTTGGTTTTTCTTTTTACTCGCCAGTCTGCGGCTCGATTGATCCACAGATCCATTGACGCACGAGAGCGTGTCTCCACGCTAAATGCCCAAGTCAGAGACGATTCACAGCCTTTAAAAAAAAGTTAACATAAAATTGCAAAAAAAAGTAAGAAATTTCAACAAAATAGAAGAAATAACAGCGGCAAGCAAGAAAATATGAAAAATCGCTCCTGCGACTTGCGAGCGCTTGCAGGCGCGAACAAACACACGCACACGAAAAAAAAAATGACAAGAAAATTAAAAAAGTAAGAAAAATGGAAATAATGGCGAGAAAAACGTAGTCGTAATATGCGAAACGCTAACGCCTCCCGTTCGTTAATTACACGACTCCACTGTTTTACAATAAACCTCGTTACGTGTCGCCATCTAGTATCTTAAGCACAGGAAAGTGGGATTTTTGTTGCAGCAAGATGAGTAGGAAATGCACCGCAATTCGCAGCATTTAATAGCGAAGCCAATTATATTGGTATTTAATTAATGAGTTTTTCTTTTTATTGCTGACAGATTGGCAAACAGTGAATTAGGATGTCAAGACGTCACGTTGCGTCTTCGCCAAGAGAGAAGTTGAGATGGCTTATGAGATGTTGAAAAGAAACATTTCTTTAGTGTTTCTATTTTTTAATGAGTCTAGTCGAGTAAATAAAATGGAGATATATGAAAACAGGCATAAAAGGAATTGAAAGTCTTCGAACAGCCATGCCGATTTAGAGTCGTAGAAAGCTGGTAGAAACTACGTTGCTAGTCAATGGGAAGCCGATAGAGAGTCGTTGAAAGCGTTGAATACATGTCGAGAAACCAGAGGAAACTCCTTGATAGACCCTTAAAGCAATAAGACTACCTCAGCCTTAGCCAACAAGCTTCATCACAACCGCTCTGCTCGTCAAACTTATGGAACCCCTCATCAAAACTGGGAATCTCTTCATGACTAGATATTTTTCTTTTGATGTTCATCAAAACTGAAAAGGAGAAATGAGAAAAGGACCCTGCGAATTGAGAAAAGAGCATCCGAAGTTTCTCAGCTCAAAGATCTAGAAGAGTCTCGGGCCAAGAACAACACCCGGCGTTTCTTTAAAAGGTCAAAGCAATTAGCTTCTGGTTTCAGAACCGGGACACAAGCTCTTCGAAACAGTGAAGGAATCCTAGTCACCGAAGCACAGGGAATTGTAGATGTTTTCAAGCAGGGCTTCCAACAGCTGCTGAATGCGCATAACATCGAGCGAGCCAATGACGAAAGAGAAGCAAGACCAGTCAATGAAGACCCAGTCCCATTCCCCAGCACAGAGCAGGTAGAAAGAGCCGTCCAAAAGCTAAAAAATAACAGGTCCGCCGGGTCGCATACCTGCGGAACTCTTTAAGTATGGATGAGGTGCACCTGCATGCACCAGGTCCTCACCATAGTGTGGGAGGAAGAATGCATGCCCACAGACTGGCCGATAAGCTCCATATGCCCCATCTACAAAAAAGGTGATTCGATGTCATGCAAAAACTAATGTGGCATATCCCTGCTTAATGTTGCATACAAAATCCTATCCAACGTACTGTGTGAGCGTCTTAAACCTTTCTGCAACACAATAATCGGCACGTACCAGTGTGGCTTTAGGCCAGGCAGAACAACGACAGACCAAATATTCACACTGAGGTAGATCCTGGAAACGACCAACGAATTTCAAGTCGAAACCCACCATCTTTTCATCGACTTTAAAGCTGCTTATGATAGCCAAGAGCTTATGATGGCGATGTCTGAATTCGGGATCCCGAACAAACTGATCCAGCTGTGCCGCATGACACTAAACAATACGCAGTGCAGTGTGCAAATGGGTAACAGCTCATCCGAGTTATTCCAAACATGCGCAGGGTTTAGACAAGGAGATGCGTTGTCATGTGACTTCTTCAACATAGTCCTGGAGCAGATATTGCGCAATGCAGGTGTGAGCACGGAAAACACTATCTTCAACAAGTCCACCCAGCTCCTAGGCTATGCGGACGACATAGACATTATCGGTCGATCCAAGAGAGCTATGCTTGAGGCCTTCACAGCGATTGAAGAGCAGACGAAACTCGTTGGTCTTGAAGTGAATGAGGACAAAACAAAGTACATGCTATCAACAAACAAAGCAACATCTGTCCACCGCATCGCTTAGGACAAAACGTCACTGTTGGTAGCAGCAATTTCGAGGTATTTAAGGAGTTCACGTACCTTGGAACAAACATCAATCCCACAAACGACACCTTAGTGGAGATCCGAAGAAGAATTACCCTAGCGAACCACTGCTGCTTCGGTTTGGCCAAACAACTGGGTTGTCTGTCTGCTATACAAAACTTTGATTCTACCAGTCCTACTCTACGGCGCCGAGTGCTGGACGATAAGTAAAAAAGGGGAATTGATACTGGGCACTTTCGAAAGAAAAATTCTTCGACGGATTTTCGGTCCCGTATGCGACGATGGCGAATGGAGAAGAAGGTTCAACCGAGAACTGTATGAGCTGTACCAAGATGTGGACTACATCCAGAAGGCCAAGAAAAGACGACTACATTGGCTCGGCCACATCGAGCGAATGGACGACAACGCTCCAGCCAAGAAAGTCTTCTCATCCCAGCCCCCCAGTTGGAGACGAAAAGGAAGACCGAACCTACGGTACAAGGACCAAGTGACTGCAGATGCCAGAGCGCTTGGTTTCGGGGACTGGAGAGTGCATGCGAGGGACCGTTCACGATGCAAGGCTGCAGTATCTCAGGCTGAGATCCTTCATGGATTGTGAGCCGGATAAGTAAGTAAGTAAGTTCATCAAAATCGAGCCAGTACTGTACGAACAGTACAAGCCATGATATTGGTCTTTTTTTGGGGATACAGAACTTTAAAATGGAAGAAAACAGAGATGATTTTTATCAAATTGACGTAATATTTTCAATGATTTTTTTCTAAAATGTGTTGCCATTGCCATAAAGGTATCGGGAGTAACGCTTGCGAATATTGTCTTCCAAGTAGTCAATCGTTTCGGGCTTATCAGCGTAGACTACCAACATCACATATCCCACGAAAAACAGTCCATCGGCGTTAACTCGTACTTTCTTGGAATGGAGACCAACTCACGTTACCAAACCGTTACCGAATGTTTTCTTCAATAAATCAAATGTGTCGTTAGCTGTGGAACACAGCATGGTTGTTCAACTGATGAACGAAAAAGTCAGTTTTCAAGACTCACAGCGAGGCGTTACCATTGACTGCAACGTTCTTTACGGACCAAATATTTCACCACTTTCTTGTGTATGTGTAGCGTTTATAAACGCATATGGCAACTCTATTATATGTAGAAGTACTACTTTGACTCTCGCTGATGATACAAGAAAACTGTGAGACCAGTCGGAGTTGGACCATCAGCTATAAACTAATTCGCTTCTTATATTAAATAATAAAGAATAAAATAAGTAATGATAATTGAAGTGTAATGTGTTATCATTTATGTTAGAGTGAGAGCCAGCGCCTGCCAGACCTACGTTAAAGTATAAAGGCTACAATTTTTTTCACGTGTTCTCACTGGTGTAGGGAACAATGTTTGGGGGTTACGAACCTGGAGTAATGGTGCCTTCAGTAGGTATCGGACAATCAAGGCGTGCAGTACCTGAGCTCTCTCACGTCAAAGTATAAAAGCTGAGATTTATACACAATATTCTAAAGACCATTTTAAGTCATTATTCTGAAAGCCAGACCTATCCGAAGGGTCTAACGCTCCCCCAGACGCGGTAGAAAGTCCAATGCACTGCGAGAGCATTGCTCAGGTACTCTAAATTTAAGGAAGCTCTTATTGATTTTTTCATATTACATTGGGCAAGTAATGAAGTTGCTCCATTAATTGGCAATAAAGTAGTCAATGTTAATTTTAAACAGTGTCATTCGTTTGTTACTAATAATGATAATAAAGTGATATGCAACACACTTGACGATCTTACATGTCAAGATCATGAAGAAGCAGACACAAAAATAGTATATCATTTATGCAACATCGAGTATGAGGCGAATATCGTTATTAGAGCTAGCGATACTGACATTGCTGCTATAATACTAGGTCATATGGATCATATAAAAAATGAAAAATCACAGGTGTGGATGCTTTCAGGAACTGGAAATAGAATGAGATACATAGATCTCACAACAATTCATAAAAATCAAGGAAATTTAGTATGCAAAAGTTTGCCTGCACTTCACGCCATGACAGGATGTGATTATAATCCCGCTTTTTTTCAAAAAAGGCAAAGTGAAGCCTTTCAAATTGTTGAAAAAAAGAAGAATATCAAAAACTCTTTGCTAATTTTGACAATGTTGATTTTTGTAATGAAGGGGAGAAAACTATCGCTTTCAACACGGTCCAGCAGTTCATCTGTGATTTATATAATGTACCTGGCATAAATGATGTAGATGCAGCGCGACTCCAATTGTTTATCGATACCTACACAGCTGCAGATGTAAATGAATCATTTCAAATAAAATTAAGAAATTTTGACGCGAGCAGTCTACCACCTTGTAAGAGTGAACTCATGCAGCACGTTTTAAGAACAAAATATATTGTAAGCATTTGGACCAATGCTCACTTAAAGAACCCTTACATTTACAACCCAGAAGATTATGGATGGATGATGAATTGGAAATTTATTGTATGATAATTTTCCAGTAATATTTGTATATAATTTTCTTTAATAATAAAATTTAAATTGCAGGAATACTGTCTTAAATGCATTTATGTACCTGAGCAATGCTCTCGCAGTGCATTGGACTTTCTACCGCGTCTGGGGGAGCGTTAGACCCTTCGGATAGGTCTGGCTTTCAGAATAATGACTTAAAATGGTCATTAGAATATTGTGTATAAATCTCAGCTTTTATACTTTGACGTGAGAGAGCTCAGGTACTGCACGCCTTGATTGTCCGATACCTACTGAAGGCACCATTACTCCAGGTTCGTAACCCCCAAACATTGTTCCCTACACCAGTGAGAACACGTGAAAAAAATTGTAGCCTTTATACTTTAACGTAGGTCTGGCAGGCGCTGGCTCTTAGTCTATGTGGATACACCACAATTGGCGACGAGGAAATCGTGTTAATAAAAAAAGCTTTAACAGACCACGTGTGATTATTACCTTCATGTAATGAGTGATGGTGAAGATTCAGACTATTTTGATACAGAAGAGCAAAAACAATTAATTGATCTAATTATTAAAAAAAAATAAAGTTAAAATGTCTTTAATAGGTGAACTACCAAAGTACAATCACGAAGTAAATGAGTTTAGCATTTACAAGTGTAAAATAGAACAATTTTTTATCGGAAACAATATAAAAGAAAGTGCGCAAATGCGATCATTGCTTCTCATATCTCTCCATGATGATACGCTAAAGCTCCTAAAAAACTTAATTCATCCTTCCTTGCCTGAGAACACTGAATACTCCGTACTTATTTCAAAATTGGAGAATCATTTTAAGCCTGCTCTTTCTGGATTCGCGGAGCGACATAAATTTTATTCATCGAACAAAGAAGAGACAGAATCTCTGATACAATGGGCAGCACGTGTAAGAAGTCTAGCTACTGGTTGTGATTTTGGAACTCATTTAGACATGCTTCTACGAGACAAGTTCGTGATGGGGTTAGAAAAAAGCGCGGAAAAAGATAAGCTTTTTCTAGAGAGTCCTACTGATGCAAGTCTTACTCTAGAAAAATGCCTTCAAATATCTCAGTCAGTAGAATGTGTGAGACGACAATACAAGATGGAAAATGTTAACGAAACAGACGTCAGAGGGGTCTACAGATTGCAGGGAGCCGAACAAAAGCGTGACGTCAAAGCTATCGAAAAAAATCGTACACAGCAAATAGCCGTAGCAGATTCAACGGCATCAGCAAGTACCGGTAGGCAGTGCAACGTTTGTGGCTACAAAAACCACTCAACCGATCAGTGCCGTTTTAAAAATTATATATGCAAAATATGTAACAAAAAAGGTCATCTTAGACAAATGTGTAACATGCGTAGTAATAGAAGTAGAAATTATAACAGTAACAATTATATTAGAAATGATTATATTATGCCTAGTACTAGTGATTATACTGATAATGAAATCGAAAATGAACATGAATTATCAATCTTCTATTTTAGAACAAATTCCAATCTAAGTCCAATAACAGCCAGCGTGTCCGTGAATGGAATTCCTTTGGTTATGGAAATTGACAGCGGTGCTGCAATTTCTGCCATGTCAAGGGATGTTTTTGATAAACATTTTTCAAATTTAATGCTTAAAAAAACAAATGTGGCTTTGAGAACATATAATGGAAGTTATTTAAAACCAGTAGGTGTCGGTATGTTTGAAATTTGTTACAAGAAAATGACAAGGTCATTAGAAGTTCATGTTATTGAAGATGGTGGGCTTCCATTATTAGGTCGAAACTGGATGCATGCTTTTAATATTGGAGTAAGAGAAATTAACTATATTCAAAATGCAGATAGTAACCTCTAACCTTCAGACTTTATTCAAACATTACGCAGACATTTTGATGGTGGATTGGGTTGTTTTAACAAAAATAGAGTGATTTTGAATCTTAAAGAAGGAGCTAAACCAAAATTTTTTAGACCGCGCAAATTACCTTTTTCATTAAAAGATAAAGTCGAAAATGAGCTAAGAAAATTAGTAGCTTTAAAAATTTTAGAGCCAGTTTCATATAGTGAATGGGGCACTCCCATTGTACCCATATTGAAAAAAGATGGCTCAGTAAGAATTTGTGGTGATTATAAAATCACATTAAACCCCCAGTTGCTGCTTCCGCAACACCCTCCTCCAAAACTAGAAGAAATATTGTCTGAAATTGATGGATCTACCGTGTTTTCGAAAATTGACTTGGCTATGGCCTATCAGCAACTTGTTCTTCACGAAAAGTCGAGAGATCTCACGACTATTTCCACTACCATCGGTTTATTTAGATACACTAGGATGGTGTATGGTGTGGCCAGTGCACCAGCTATTTTCCAAAAAACAATAGATAGTCTTTTTCTTGGCATTAAAGGGGTCAAAGTTTTTGTTGATGACATCCTTATATTCGGAAAAACTCGAGAAGAACATATAGAAAGGCTAAAAATTGTTTTTTCAAAATTACAAGATGCAGGCCTTAAAGTGTCTAGAGATAAGTGTGAGTTTTTAAAGTCTTCAATTAATTATCTCGGACACGTCATTGATCAAAATGGTCTTCATAAAGACAAGAAAAAAATTGAAGCTATCTTAAATCTCTCTGCACCGAAAAATATATTAGAACTTCAATCTTTTTTAGGTGTCGTAAATTTTTATAGGCAGTTCATGCCAAATATGGCCACAGTTGCTTCAGGTTTTTATGAACTTTTACCAGATAAGTTTGAATGGGGTGTTAAACAGCAAAAGGTGTTTGACGATGTAAAATCTAAACTATCCGAACAAAATTGCTTAGCCCATTTCAATCCAGATTTAAAATTAAAATTGATTGTCGATGCAAGTCCAGTCGGTTTAGGTGCGGCATTAGTACATGTTTACGAAAAGGGTGTAGAGAGACCCATTTCATTTGCCTCAAAAAGACTTACAGCTACGGAAATGAAATATTCACAGCTATAAAGAGAAGCGCTGGCGATAGTTTACGGGGTGAATAAATACCATCAATATCTTTTTGGAAATAAGTTCATACTGGTGACGGATAATAAACCCTTGGTTTCCATTTTTGGGGAGAAGAAGGGTATTCCAGCGCTTTCAGCAAATAGGTTGCAAAGATACGCCTTGTTTTTGTCGGGCTACACATATGAGGTTCAATACATTAAATCAAAAGCAAATATAGCTGATTATTTCTCTCGAGCGGTGGAAAATGTTATTCCTGAAGAAATTGAAAGTCGACATGGTCTTTGGGCAAACGATGTACATATTTGTAAATTATTTGAAAGAAGGAAGTGAATCAATTCTCGAATTTGAAGTTATACAAAAAGAATCCTTAAAAGATATAACTTTGACAAAAGTGCGTCAATATATTCAAAACGGTTGGCCGAACCAATGCCCTGAACCGAAATTATCTCCTTACTTTAACAAAAGAAACGAGTTAACGGTTGAATCAAATGCAATTTTTTGGGGTTATAGAATAATTATACCGGAGTCCTTAAAAGAAGGCGTATTAAAAGAATTGCACAAGTCCCATTTAGGTATTGTGAAAATGAAGGGGTTAGCAAGAGCTTATGTATGGTGGCCTTCCATCGACAAACACTTAGAAGAAGTTTCAAACTCCTGTGATCAGTGTTTGCCATTTAAAAACACCCCACCAAAAAGCCCTCTAGTAACTTGGAATTGGCCAGAAAAACCATGGGAAAGATTGCATCTAGACTACATGGGGCCGTTCTTTGGAAATTACTTTTTGATCATGGTTGATGCCCCCAGCAAATGGTTGGAGTGCATAAACATGAATAATAACATCACTAGCTCTAAAACAATTGATCAAGTCAGGTCAATTTTTGTGCGTTTCGGTCTACCGAAAACTATTGTGACCGACAATGGCACATCCTTTATATCAAACGAATTCGAAAATTTTCTGCGTCAAAACGGCATTACACATTTGACATCTCCTGTAGGCCACCCCGCTTCAAATAGACAAGCTGAAAATAGTGTCAAAATTGTTAAAACAGGTCTTAAAAAAGCATTGAATTTGAAAGATACACACGGTAATTTTAACAAATTGTTGGACGCATTTTTGATGGACTATAGGAATTCTATCCACGGAACAAATGGTTTTTCACCAGCTCACTTAATGTTCAATAGAGACTTAAGAACTAGGTTCGATTTACTTAACCCTTTCAAAAACACAAGCAAGAGTAATGCAGACGAATTAAAACAAAATGTCCTAAAAATGCAAAATAAACAAAAACAAAACTACGTCGGAAAAAAAGAAAGAAAATTGATGATTGATGATTCAGTTATGGTAAAAGATTTCACCACACCAGGTAAAGTTCAATGGACTAAAGGAAGAATTGTTCGTATTTTAGGTAAAAGATACTATCTGGTTGAAATCACTTCAAAAAATAAAGTTGTTTGGAAACGTCACATAAATCAAATCAGATTTTGCTTAAATAAATGTAATATGTACGTCCCTCAGACTGTAAATGATCCTTTTATATATTAAGTAATATTGAGTTGGTAAATCCTATATGTAAATGATTTAAATTGTTATGAAATTTTAAATTTATATCTATAATTAAATGAATTATTGTTTCTTGAAATTATTATGATATTTGAAACTTATATCTGTAATTAAATGAATTATTGTTGGATTTAATACCAAAATTTATAAAACATGTAATAACTTTTCATTTCGTAATAGATATATCTTTGTCATTATATAATGTAAAATAAGCGAATTACGGGGGAAGTTGTAGCGTTTATAAACGCATATGGCAACTCTATTATATGTAGAAGTACTACTTTGACTCTCGCTGATGATACAAGAAAACTGTGAGACCAGTCGGAGTTGGACCATCAGCTATAAACTAATTCGCTTCTTATATTAAATAATAAAGAATAAAATAAGTAATGATAATTGAAGTGTAATGTGTTATCATTTATGTGGATACACCACAGTATGTAATGGTCTGAACGGACCAATTAGTTCACCAACATATAAAGCAAATTAAATCCACAGAAAATAGTCCAGCGTCGGTCTTGGAGGCAAATTCACGGGTCCGTTCCGGTAAAAAACTATTACCAAACGTTTCATTCAACAAATCAGTAGTAGCACGGGCTGTGTGACATGCTGCACTTCTCGTTGAAACCACAGCTCCTCCACATCATGGTTGTTAATTTGATGAAATAAAAAGTCAGTAATCATGTCTCTGTAGCGGTCAAAAATGAGTGTAACGATCTGATCTGTCAGTTTTTGTCTATATGTAACGTATCTCAACATAAACCTGAGGTTTCTTACTACCGCAGTTTTGTTAATTAAAGTATTCATATTCATTCAACCAAAATTAATCTTCCAACACACAGGTTCGTAACGTTACACAACGTTAACCAAACGTTACCTTCAATAAATCAATTGTGGTACGAACTGTGTGCCATGTTGTGGCGTAACCATCTCCTGCACGTCATGGTTATTCAATTGACGAACGAAAAAGTAATTTATCATGACTCGCAGCGAGGGGTTGCCAATGGCTGTAACGGTCCCAATGGACTAATTGATCCGTCAAACCATAAAGCAAATAAAATGTACAGAAAATAGTTCAGCGGCATTAAATCACACTATCCTAGAGGCATAATATTGGGTCCGTAACGTTACCAAATAATCGTTACCAAACGTTACCTTAAAAAACCAAATGTGACACCAGCTGTGTGACATGTTGCGCAGTCTTGTCGAAACTACTTCTCCTACACATCATGGTAGTTCAATTGAAGAAAAAGTCATTAATCATGGCTCTCAAGCCGTTACAATTGGATGTAACGTTCTGTATTGACCAATTGTTCCGCCAAGCCATAAAGCACACCAAACAGTCTGTTCTTGTAGATGTAACGATGTCTAAACATGCACCTGAGGATTATCATCACAACCAGAATGCCATTTTTGTTTACTGACGTAGGTATCCATTTCACCAAGCTTCAACGCAATTGGGAGTAACGCCAATTTTGTGTTGGTAACCATGCCCCGAATCGACCGACGTCTTGCTAGGTTATCCTTTGGCTTCTATTCTTGAAGTTCCAATCCAAAAAAAAAACTAAAAATAAGTCACTTGACAGCTGACAAAATGGCATCCAACTAAAACAGTGTTGCCAACCTAAAGATCTAACCTCAAAAGTAACACCCTATATCATACATTAAATTTGTTTGACCAAATATGGAAGCCAACTCGTTTCATCACTCTATTCTTCTGTAAAGCTGAACCTCGTCAAAATTGAATAAGCCAATATTTTACTAGCAGAAATTCAGGACAAAAGGTCGAGTCAACAACAAAGGTCATCCATCAGTCTGAAAGCCAAAATCCTTCATGAGTGATTTCCAAATTGAAATTCTACAAGACAAATGGCACACGCTCCTCCTTTTGACCCTCCTTTTTGGGCGAACACACAAAAACCCAAAACCCCTCAAGAGTTTCCCAAAGATTTCTATTTTTCTATAATTTCCAACTCTCGTAAACGATTCTCGCAGGATTAATTGCCATAAGTTTTTAAAATGCCAATTACACTCGTCCTATTATATTCATGGCCGTAATAGATCTTCAGCTAAATGGAAAACTTATAACTCTGCTTAGGCATGCCTCATCGCTAAGCCATCTGAACGGCTAATTGCTCGAGAAGACGCGTCCGCTCAAAGCATCCCAAAAGATCGATCACACTCTTTGGCCTGAGCAAACAAACATTCGCTGACAGCAACGTATATCCCTTTTGTCAAAAGCTAGCAAGCAAAACAATTATCCAAGTGTTCTTTCAATGATACCTGGCAAAGCTACGGAAAGGAGAAATTCAATTACAATTTCATTAGACTGCCAGGAGCTAGCGAAGTCACGGTGGAGCTCTAGCTCCGGGCAGAATACCTAGCTTTGCGATGATGCCTTTTTTGCGCGTAATGGATGGACGAGCACGCCGCGACGCGACGCGCTCAAAAACCGAACCCGTAATTATCTAAACTGTGTTTCCATTTATCAATGACGTGCGCTCTCTCTCTCGCTCTCTTGTGTGCTAGGATCGAGATTCTTCAATTTTCTGTTCTGGGATCTGGGATGTTCATCATCCATCCATCCATCTGACAAAATGGATATGATATTGCTCTCTCCCTCCTGCACAGCCCCCATTAATAGAATTATAATTGCGATCAATTAATCATCGTAATTAGATGAGATGAGAATCACTCGGTTCGGCGAGTGGCTGAGGCAGGCATTCCTTGCATTTGTGTTCCTGCGGTTGCTTGATGAGGTTTTGCCTCTTCCAAGCCAAACATTCGAGTCTCTCAGTCGTTGGACTAAGTCAAGAAGAATGATCTTCAAATTGCGATAAGCTATGGAAGCGCGCAATGCAACGCATAACATTGGCACGGCAAAATGACGCAGGAAAATGGTTGCCAACTGTCATGAAACTGAAAAACTATCACGAGACTCGAAGGAACTCCCATTTGCTTGGACGAATTTGGTACCAAGTGCTATTTATCATCAATTTGAATCTTCATGGCAACCCTGATCCACCCATTGTAACAAAACTCTTCCATCTTTCGAACAAACCAATCGATCTTTTGTCCAAATACGTCCTCCTCCTTGAGGCCAAACGTTAAGACCCCGCAAAGTAGGTACGAGTAGGCAGACACAAGAACAACTGATCTTTTGTTTTAATAGATTTATGTAGATGCAGCCGATTATCTTACCATATTTGCATTTAATTGATTTGCGACAGGAGAATGCCTCAGACTCAGTCTGTAGAGGCTCCTTCCTAACCAGAGCTCGCAATTGATGAACTATGAGGTGCGGTGGGTTGGAAGCAACTAAAGGCTTGGCGTGGCGTTCTGTTTGTGCCCATTCCTAGGCTCATTGACTTTTCCATCTAATCTACAAGTGAACTGGACGCACAATCCCTCCCTCATTCTTGAGACTAAGGTCAAAACAATGGCTACTGAATTCTTAGTATCTGTTGCTGTAACTAACTTGGTCTGATTTTTTGAGCGCCCAGAGCGGCCATTTGAATTTTCTACGCTTGTTGCACGTCAGCTTGCCCTCGCGAATGACATAATTGCCTTGAAACGAACAAACGAATCGCGCAGTTCGGTTCGAGTTGTTCTTGATTCGCTTTTGGGTACTCTGTTCTCTCAAAGAGTTCGCCAAATTGACATAATGACAGATGTACAAAAACAACTTGCAAAACTGTTTTCTGTCCACAAAATCCTAGACAAACATTTGCAATTGGGAAAAAAATGAGACCAGTGAGCGCCAGCACCATTAGTCCGGTGACATGCGCCGGGCAGCGATGAAGTAGCAGCGGCTGCGGCGGTCAATGGTTTGCTTGGTTGGTGGTTGGTCGAGTGGACGAACGACGGTTGGTTCATTAGCCTAATTAGATCGCGTTCATTGGGTATGCGACCAACGACGACGCGACGACGACGACGTAGAACGATGCTCATGCTCAAGGTAAAACCCGGAAAACGCAACCAACCCCAATGCCGTTGGTTTTAAATTGAAATTGAAATGAATGGGTTTGGCTGGTTCGACGGTAAAGTTTAGAGCAATGCACAAGAATGGTGCTGGTTGATGCCAAAGCCGGTGCATTGTTTCCGATTGATTTGCGTTTTTGTTCTCAGACCTTTTTCGGAGTGATAACTCTCTTCTTTGTGTGAATGCAGGCATCTAAGCCTGTCTGACTACGCCACTGAACTAATTGCAAATAATTGTCATAATCGCGACTGTCCAGTGGAATTTTCAACTTATAACGGATCCATCCTATTATTTCTCAAAAAGCCATAAAAATTGTTAAACTACAAAAAACACACCAGCATTAAATAAAATTGCAAACAACGCAATAAACAATCATTTCTGATTTAAGCCCCCCTGTTGAGCGGTGCGATTTAATGCCAGTGCGCATTGGTTGCATAAAGCTTTTAGCCCGGCTTAAACAATTAACACCAACCTCGGCAAGACACATTTACAGTGGACGCTGGAATTGAGAAGTGACGCGGTGCGATATGGCTGTTTGTTGAGACGAGGGAAGCTTTTGAAAGCCATTAACTGCGATTGATTAAAATCGTCTTTGGCGCGTTTTGACTTCAATGCTGTGAGTGTGTTTTTTTTTCGATTAAATTTTAGCGAAGTAATCGCCGTCGAGTAGTTGGTCATCGCATCATCGGTATTGTCGCCAATTTAGTATGAAATAAAATTATCAAATGGGATGACCAAAACGCGATTTAGATGTTGTCGTGTAGACCTTCTTGATGTCTTGGAAGTAGGAGGAGGTCACGACTCTCCCAACTCCTAAGACTTAAACAAGTTGAGAAATTCCCTCTAGAGACCATAAGTGCGTTCAGGTGCGATTCACCTAATTCCAGACAATGACTATCGTGTGATGGAAATTTTGAAATCACCAAACTAGTCACTTAAGCTGTTAAACCCCCGGGATTGAGTTTGAGTCACAACGCACAGGTCCACCGAAACACGATCATAAGTCGTGGAGTGACTGCATCGCTATTACCGCTCTTAAATGTCAGAACATGGATCTCATCGTCCCGCTCTGACTCGGACTGTTGAACGAAATGCGATCCGATCTGAACCACTGATTGCACGAAATCAAATTTCGAACCAACAGAGAGCGAATTGAAGAGCAGAAGAAGTGTTTGAAACCAATTTATGCATAGATCTGTATTTACGACCAATAAATTAGTATTTGCTTCAAGGTTTGAAATTTTGAGACACATTGATGGCGACCTATCGATTGGCATCTCCTCTTGAGACACCATCAGCCAGCGCGATGAGATCTTGCGTGGGATGTCTTTGAAGTCTCTCTCTCTGTCTATCTGCATGATCGCCGGCCGGGGACACCATCTCTAGAAATGGAGTTTGAAACTTGATCCAACGTTTTTTTTCTTGAAGTCATGTCAGCAAAAGAAACCAATAGCACATAAATTCGAAGAATTGATGATGACTCTTGATTTGGACCCGGGACATAAAAGATGTTTACCCAACACCTTATGTCGGGGACACACGAGACACGACACGAGTGCCTCTCATTCCGTCATCCCCCTAACGTTTCTGCTAATAATTGCGTTTGCAGTGTTAAGTGCATGATAATGACATGCTAATCGCCGGACAGGTGGCTCCCTCTACTCGCTATCCATGCCACTAGTTATGATTCATAATTTTGTATTTCTTATTATTCTCATTTTGACACATCTGGCTCCGTCGATCGTTTTTGTTTGATGAAGCAAGTGGGGGAATGACACGAGCGCCATTAGATTGCATACCTGATGACTTAATTAATAGTAGGAATTGGAAAGAGAAAAATACACCCAATCAGAGTGCAGTTGTCAGAGTGCAGTTGTCAGAGTGATGTAGGGTCTGTTTGTTACGAATACATGATAATAAGCTTGCGGTTTCTTTTTTCCAGAGCAGTTTGATGGTGTTTTTGCTTATAGAAAATTTAATCACGACTACCGGAAAAGCCGAATACAGAACGGTGATTCGTTGAACAGGGGAAATATTTTAAGCAGTTTTGCGGTTTTTGTGAAGCCACGAAATAGACTAATAAAACGGCAGACGTGACTAAACGGTTTGATCCGCTTTGGAGTTCTTAAGAACTGTCGCATTTTGTCATTACAGATCTTAACTCATTGTTTTTTTTTTACTTCTTAATATGAGTAATAATGATCTGAAGTGGTATAGTTTAAGGTAAACGGATGTTTGAGCGGGTCTACCACGAAACGCCGAATGCAAATATCTCGAAAACAAAAATCTCGAATGTAAAAATCTCGAAAACAAAAATCTCGAACGAAAATAATCTCGAAAACAAAAATCTCGAATATAAAATCTCGAAATACAAAAATCTCGAAAAAAAAATCCCGAATGCCCAAAATCTCGAAAAAATAAATAATTTTTCAGATAATGGTTCCATTCGCGCGCGACTTATATTTTATGTGGTAAACTGATTTAAAAAAAACACGTTTTTAATTACGTTTAGCCACAGGCCAGTATTACACTTTATTGTTCTCGATAAGTTACAAATGTTATTATGAGACTTAATCTATAGTAACCCGCCGTCGTCAGCGTCGCTGCAGTTACCTTTTGATTTTGATTAATATCGTATTACTGGGCGCCGGTCGTTTAGCGGTGCCCTTCCTATATACTCTCTTTCTGCTGAGGTTGCCATTTTGGGTTCGCTTAACTGACCTACTTGTGTAGGTGTTGTCATCAGTTGTTTGCTGTATGTTGTAATTGCTGATGTTGCTATTGTTGGTTCGATTACCTGACCTATTTGTGAAGGTGTTGTCATCAGTTGATTGTTGTATGTTGATATTGCTGATGTTGCTATTATTGGTTGGTTGGTCGATGAACTTGCATATGTTACTCCTCCTCGGTTTGAAAAAAATGTCTCCTGACATTTGCTATTGTCTTTTACATTATATTTTTTGTTATACATTTCATTACAATTATACATTTTATTACAAACATATGCAATGCTCATCATTGTTACAATAATTATCAAAATCATAGTTAAATTTATTACGTATGATATATTTTTATGGAATTTAAGTTCTTTTATTTCTTTAATATTTTCAAAGTTACTTACAACAATGTCATCAAAAGTCATAGTTTTTTCAAAAGAAACGTTAGGATTATTTTCTTGATAAACAAATTTTTCTTGAACCATTTTCTTATTATTATAAAAAATTTCGTTTAAAAGATGCAATTGACAATTGAAAAAGTTAATTAGATAATTACCATTGAGTACAATTTTTCGGTTATCGCAATTTTGTTTCAATTCTTCTTTATGGGCATTTATAATAACAATAGTTTCATCATCTATTATTTTAATTTGCGTTTTATTATTATATCTTAGTTTGCAAGTTTTTGTTACAACACAATGCGTACTTAATTTCAGTTCTTGTAATGTTACATCATTCTGATATTCATAAGTCTTATTATTTATTTCTACTATATACTGACTATCGGAATCTATTTCAAATTTATTTTCATTTGGTATTGGAGTAATTAATTTTGTTTCAATTGATACATAGTTTTTCGGGATTTTAATAGCAATTATTAGAAATTTATTTTTATATTCTAGAACACCCATTTTCATTAATTTCAGTTTATACAAATCAATTTTATATTCGTTAAGTTCTTCTAGTGTTAAAATACTTGGGTGAATTATATTATATTTTGCTGATACAATATTGTCTTGAATTTGATTTATTTTGTTTTCTATAAATCTTAACTTTGTGATTTGGTCTAGAAATAGCTGTTGTTGTACAAGATTTGTAATCGAATTTTCTACTTTATTGTATGTATTCAATATTGTTTTCCTATCATTTTTAATTATTATATTTAGTGTTTCTATGGATTCATTAAAATGTTTATTGATTTTAATTTGCTGATTTATACCTTCTATTGCATTATGACTATTTTCTACTGCTATATTTAAATAATTTGAAATTTCTTCTCTATCAACATTGTCCATGGTTCCAAAGAGCCATCTTTCTAGATTTCCTACTATATTTATTAACCCTCTTTTTGATCTTGTTTGGTCTCTAGGCATAATTGATTTAATTTTTGCTACTAGTGTTTCTATTTCTTTCATTATCATGGCTTTATCTTCAATGTTTAAATGTTTTATGTTAGTTTGTATAAAAGAAACTGTGTAAAGTATCTCTTGTGGATTTATTATGTGTAAAATAGTGTTAGTTTGATTAGTGATTTGAACATTTTTAATTTTAATTTTCATGTAACCTGTGTTTTCGTTAACTAGTGTTGTTTGAAGTGTTCCGTGTATCGTTGGTGTTATTAGGAGTATGAGAATTATGTGAATAAATGTTGCCTGAAAATTTGTAAGGTCTTTTAATGTTAGTTAAGTGTACATTATTAAGGTTTTTAATTTTATATCTAGTTTCTTCTTTGTGTCTAACATTTTTATAATTCTTAATTGGTCCTATTTGTCTATTTTCTGTGTATTCCTCTCGTTTTTCATTAAGTTTGTTAATTTTCTTTTGCTTAGTCTGTTCGGCTATTTCGTGAAGTACTTTTTCGTCAATTTCTTCTTTAGCTTTTGTGGGGGTAGTTTGTATGGTTGAATGATATCTGTTATTGTAATTATTTAAAACTATCTGTAATTTCATTTCTACTGATAAATCTTTTTCTTCGATTCCTGTTATTTTTTCTAAAATTGTTGAATGCAATCTTTCGATGTCGGAATTTCCGGTGTGACTATTTGGTTTCGTAAAGTGTATTTCAATATCGTTTTCATTCAGAAAATTAATAATATGTTCTGATTTGAATTCGTTATCAGTAATGATCTTCTTTGGTTTTCCAAACTTTGAGAAATGCTCTATTAAGATCGTTTTCTTACTTCTCCAATTCCTGTCAGTAATGGTGTATCCTACTGCAAACTTAGTTAATTTGTCTATTAATGTAACAAATGCTTTCTTTTGTATGTGGAATATATCTAGGTGTAAAATTTCGTTCTTGTGTTTTGGGGTTTCTGTAATATGAAATTTTGATTTGATGGGTTTCCTATCATACTTGATCTCTTGGCATTTTCTGCAATTATTTATTACTAACTGAATTTGTTCTAAGAGTTTGGGGAAATAAATTCTGTTTTTTAAGGTATATTATGTTTCATTAATTCCAATATGCATGGATTCTTTCGTATGGTATAATGAAATCTGCTTATGAATTTCCTCCTCGGTTTTGACTTCGACTGCCCTATGAGTACATTTAATAAACTTCATATTTTCATTCATGGAAAATAATTGAATTATAATTTGTTGTACTTTATTATAGTCATGGTCTTCTACCTCAGAATATATACCTGTTGTTCCTTTTTTCATGAATCTAATTAAAATATCTTTTATACTTTCTATTTCATTAAGAGGATTTAGATGAATAATTCTGCGTTTGTGGGATATTTCGATTTCATTTGTTATAACACTATAGGTTAATATTAATTGTGTTTTATATTTGTTGACAATTTCGTCTTTGATACCTATATGATCTAAATGTTGTTCCTCAACTGAATGAGCTGTTTCTGTGAGGTCCATATTAGATTCTGAGTTGTTGTCTTCATTAATTTTAGGTGTATTTTCTAACCTGCTAAGAAAATCTGCTACTTTGTTTTCTTTACCTTTCAGGTATTCAATTTCAAAATTATATTCTTGAAGTTTCAAGAGCCATCTTTGATTTCGTTGGGAGAATTCTTTCCCTTTGTATTTGCTATTAAGATATTTAATAGGAATGTGGTCAGTTACAATTTTAAAATGATTTCCATATAAATATGGTCGAAAATAATTGACTGAATACACTATTGCAAGGAACTCCTTATCAGTTACACTATATTTTTGTTCGTGCTTATTAAGAGTTCTGGAAACAAAGCACACTGGGTGTCCATTTTGAGAAAGAACAGCACCAATGGCATAGTTACTTGCATCTGTAGTAAGTACGAAAGGTTTATCATATTCGGGATATTTTAATATTGGGTGTGAAGTAATCAGAGCTTTAAGATTTTCAAATGCTGAAATATATTGGGGGTCATTAATATTAATTTTTTCGTCTTTCTTTAAGTACCTTATCATTGGGTAAGCAATCTTAGCATAATCTTTTACGAACTTTCTATAATACCCTGTCATCCCTAGGAAACCTTTCAGTTGTTTCTCTGTTTTTGGTATTTTTAAATTATCAATTTCTTTTACTTTATTTGGATTTGGTTTAATCCCTTCTTTGGTCAACACGTGTCCAAGAAATTCAGTGTCCCTTTTCATAAAACTACACTTATCTGCTTGTATTTTAAGGTTATGCTTTTGTAGTTCTCTAAATATTTTTTCTAGTGAATTCATATGTTCTTCAAAGGTTGTGGAGAATATTAATATATCATCTAAGTAGACACGCATATTTTGTTTATATAGTCCCGTAATATATCGTTCATTAGTCTTTGAAACGTTGCAGGTGCATTCTTTAATCCGAAAGGCATCCTGACGTATTCATATAAACCTGATGGTGTCACAAAAGCTGTTTTTTCAATGTCCTGTTCTGCTACTAAGATCTGATGATAGCCTTTTGCAAGATCTAAAGTACTAAAATATTGAGCTTTCCCCAATTTATCCAATATACTGTCGATATTTGGTATTGGGTACTTATCATCAACTGTTACTTGGTTTAACTTTCTATAGTCAACGACTATCCTGTATTTCTGTTTTCTTGAACTGTCCAGTTTTTTCGGAATAACTATTATTGGTGAACTGTAACGACTATTACTTTTCCTAATGATTCCTTGTTTCTCCATTTCTTCCATTTGTCTACGTACTTCGGCTTCGTGTTTTGGTGGGTACCTATATAATTTAGAGTTAATCTGTTCGTTGGTTATGGTTTTTATTGCATGAACTACTGCAGTTGTGTTTGTTAATTGATCTCCGTCTTTGAAAATCAATTTTTTCTATTTATTTAAAAGTTTTTCAATCGATTCTTTTTCTAACTCATTAAGATGATTTGTTTGAATGTTGCAAACTTCGCTTATTTCCAACACATTAACTTCTTCAAGTGATATGGTTAAGAATGGAAGATGCTTATCATTCGTTAAAACAATCTCTTCTTTTTTCATATCAATAGTTTTAGCATTATTTCTTATCCAATCCATTCCTATAAGGAAATCGTATGGTTTATTTAAAGCAACTTTTGTCCATTTGATTCTGGCATTGCAAGGTTGATCAAATTGTTTTGGACATTTTGTTTTTACCTGTGCCGTTTCGGTAACGGTACCTTGAATAGTATTTATTTGAATTGGGATATCATTTATATTTTCATAAAGGCTTGATGGAACTCTAGTTGAGTTTAAAAGGCTAATGGTTGATCCTGTGTCAATTAATGCAATATAATCTGTATTTTCAAACGTTAACTGAATACAAATTTTTCTTCTGTCCGAGGCTAGTTGATAAAAAACTCGTGATTTTCTATTTCGTTAGTTTCGTCTCCATTGCTTATAACGTCTACCTCCATGGGTTCTAATCTGTATTGTCTTGATCTGAATTGACCTGAGTTTTCATTATTTTGGGGTCTATTTTGGAATTGTCGATTATTCCATGAATATCTAGCTTGTCCTGATAAGTTATTGTTTCTGACTTGCCCTGAATAATTGTTTCTATTAGGTTGATTCTGGTTAGAATAATTGTTTTTATTAAATTGGTAAGGTTGTACCTGATTGTTTTTATCAAACTGCTTTTGGTTTGAGGGGTTATGTCTATTAAGTTGGTTATGGCTATAAATATTAGCTCTATTATTTTGACTTTTTTGTTGATGGGTAAATGATCTTTCTGATTTCAAATTAAATTCATCCTGACCTAAGTATTTAAACAAGGTAGTTCTAATGTTTGATATACTATACATATTATAGATTTCTGCTCCCAATGCCCCTGCTGTTAGTTCTTTTATTTTTAATATCAACGCACTATTAAGGCAATTTGCTATTTCTAAGCCATTATCACTATAAGTTGCACATTCTGTTATGTAATTAACTATAGTTTGAATTTTATCTAGTAATTGATTAATACTATTCACCTTTATATTGTTGATGGTCCTTAAGATTGATCCTATGTCCTTCGTTGGGCGGAAATGTAACTTCAGTTTCTGCTTGCATTGTTCCCACGATGCTGGTGCTTCCACAGCCAGGTAGTTTTTCGCAGCTCCTTCTATTTTCTCATTATAAATCACACTGAATACCGCTTCTTGATTAAGGATACCATATTCGTCAAAAATTTGTTCAACGGTCGCGATGAACGAGGGTAACGTGCCTTGTTCTCCCGAAAATGATTTCAAGTGCTTAACTCGTTTTTCTATTAATGTTCTTATATTTTGAGTACCACTTTGACGACTTAAAATTTCCGTTAGAGTCACTAGACACTGTTCCACTGTTGGTTGAGCCATTTTAAACAAAATTTGTTGAAATGTTTTTGGATTGACTTGAGATTATTAGTGACTACAAAAACTGACACTTTATTATAATCAGATTACAACTTCCAAATGTTTAATTTGAATATTTCAAATGCACTTTATTACAATCACAATTAGTTTATGGATTGTTAGGCTTTTAAAATTATCGTTTCGTTTCACTATCCTCCAGAATTTACTTAGAGGACAACCGACTGCGCCACTTATATTTTATGTGGTAAACTGATTTAAAAAAAACACGTTTTTAATTACGTTTAGCCACAGGCCAGTATTACACTTTATTGTTCTCGATAAGTTACAAATGTTATTATGAGACTTAATCTATAGTAACCCGCCGTCGTCAGCGTCGCTGCAGTTACCTTTTGATTTTGATTAATATCGTATTACTGGGCGCCGGTCGTTTAGCGGTGCCCTTCCTATATACTCTCTTTCTGCTGAGGTTGCCATTTTGGGTTCGCTTAACTGACCTACTTGTGTAGGTGTTGTCATCAGTTGTTTGCTGTATGTTGTAATTGCTGATGTTGCTATTGTTGGTTCGATTACCTGACCTATTTGTGAAGGTGTTGTCATCAGTTGATTGTTGTATGTTGATATTGCTGATGTTGCTATTATTGGTTGGTTGGTCGATGAACTTGCATATGTTACTCGCGCGAATTGAACCATTATCTGAAAAATTATTTATTTTTCCGAGATTAGTTAGTTTGTCAAGATAAAAATAAAGATTTTTTTTTGTTCATTTGGGATAAATTATTCATGGAAAAATAGAAAAGGAAAGTTTTGTTAAACAGTAAGATTTAAACTTTAGTCTACAAATGCGAATGCTCAAATGCATAGCTTTGTTACCTCAGTGAAATTCGTGAAATTCTATGCATTGAATAATCAATTTTCCGAAAGTAGAAAGCAAATTGGGAAGTGGTTTTTGACAGAAACTAGACAGGTACAAAAAACCAAAAACCTATGTATTTTCAGTCTTTTGTGTTGTGCAGTTCAAACAAGAGAGATCTTAGCAAGAACTCAAAACAAAGTTTAGTATTACCATAGAAGACTTAAGGTTTAAGTTGGTAAGCCGCACGTTGGCCTATACAAGCTGATTGATATCTTAGCACAGGAGTCAGTTCAGGCAAAATGTATAGTAGATAGACTTGAGATGAGGGAAGAATTTAAAGTCAGGCGGGGAAATGTCCTTAAAGAAAAAAAAATATTGAAAATAATGGAAGAAAAAGAAGAAAGAAGCCATACCGGTTACTTAAGCTTAGCTCAAAATTCTTTTTTGTAAATTTAACATTTTGTTGAAATTTGTATATATTGTTGTATTTTGTGCAATTTTGTTGAATTCTATTGTGTTGTTAAAAGTTAAAATAAATAAAATTATGAATTAAATTACAAAAACACGTTTTCATTCAGAAATAGAATTAAAAAAAAATCTCGAAAAATCTCGAATTACCATTTCTTTTTCGAGATTTTTTCGAGATATTGTCTTTCGACCTTCTTGTACGTTCGAGATTTTTGTACGTTCGAGATTTTTGCATTCGAGATTTTTATTTTTTTGTTTCGAGATTTTTTACATTCGAGATTTTTGTTTTCGAGATAACGTCATGATCCCTGTTTGAGCATTTCTTCTTGAAAGAAATGCAAGAAAGTTGTTTTTGGAGACCTTTGGGTCAGAATCTCCGACAAAATCTGTTACAATCCCACTTCTGAAAATGTAACGTCACTTGATGAAGATGAAAACTAGTTTTTGATGAAATTTTCAACTATTGACTAAATGATCGCTTCGTCTCCCCTCCAGTCCCATTAGACTTTCACAATCCCAGTTGTGAAAATGTTACATAATTTGATGAAGAAGAAGAATGGGGAGATAGGGACTACCAGGCTTACCAGGCTACTTGTTTCATGAAATTTTCAACAACAAAAACTGTTAGACAAAATGATCGCCTTCTTCCCAATCCAGACCCCATTAGACTCGTAAGACTATCTTGCATCTAGTTTATAAGTGGGTTCTTTTAGGAAATTTACTATCAATGATGGCTGAAACGATTAGTATGTACTTGGTACCAAAAAAAAGTATAACCAACTTCAACAACTTATACCGAAACACAACTTTTGTACCATGGTCGTTACGCGTATGATTCGTTACAACCATGCAAAATGGTATATTAAGGTTCATTTCCGTATAGTAATCACCAAAAATCCTTTCTTACTGGTGTTGTTTGAATAAATATACAAAACAAGCTATACTTAATAACATTTCATTTCAAACGTTAGGTTAGGTTAGGTTAGGTTAAAGTGGCTGCGGATACAGGATCTACACACTTAGGCCAAAAGAAAAGGCCCATTGTGATACCACATGAATCTAGAGAATTACTTCTTACTAGTCGAACCATTTTGAGCTTTTTATGAAGCGAAGAAGATATTTGATATCCTTTTTAGCTAGTTCACTGGGATTATCATAAAAGTATTCTCCCAGATGAAGTTTGCGTCTTAGTGAAAGAGCAGGGAAAGTGCAGAGAAAACGAGAGATTGTTTCCTCTTCTTCCTCGTCCATACAGCTCCTGCAGAAATCATTTCAGGCTACACCAATTCGTATTGCGTGTCTGCCTATAAGACAGTGTCCTTTAAGGACACCTATAAGGGAACTAATATGAAATCTGCTTTGAGACAACAATTCTTTAGAGCGCTTCAGGTCCAGTGACGGCCAAATGATTTTTGTGACTGCGCACGTTGGTAAATTGTGCCACCTAGAGTTTGTTATCGTTAAGGCTGTTTCTTTTAGCAGAAGTTTACATGTAGCTATCGGCATACCTATCTTTTCACTTTCAGATGAAATAGGTATGACGGTTCCGTTTTTAGTGAGTTCATCGGCTCTACAATTTCCTGTGATGTCTCTGTGGCCCGGCACCCGACAGAGGTGAATGTTAAATTGCTGCGCCATCTCCATAAGAGACGATCGACAATCGAGGGCCGTTTGCGATTTGGTTGAGACACCGTCGAGAAGTTTAATAGCAGCCTGACTGTCAGAGAAGATGCGGATATCAGAAGTTGATATCACGTTTTCTCTTACCCAGGAGAGAACCTCTTTGATCGCTAAAATTTGCGCTTGGAAGACGCTACAATGATTAGGGAGGCGGAATGAGATGGCTTTTCTAAGTACACACCACTACCAACTCCATTATTTGTCTTGGATCCATCTGTGTAAAAATGAAAGCTTTTGTCATCCAGGAGTTTTTTGTCTTCCCATTCATCTCTGGATGGAATGGATACCTGGAAGTTTTTACCAAATTGGGGTTTTGGAATAGTGTAGTCTATGTACTTTGGTATAGAACCGAAGAAGTTCAAAATGATGGTATGTCCCACATTATTGTTGGTCCATTGAGATAAGGCGTTGAGTCTTATAGCTGTACTCGCTGCCACTTGTTTGCTGAAGATGTCGAGGGGTGTCAGATGGCGGAGAGTGTCTAACGCTGCTGAGGGTGTGGTTCTCAATGCCCATGCAGAAACATGCAGTGCGTTGGACTCTGCTGAGTTTGTCGTAGTAAGTGACTTTCTCCAGTGCAGGCCACAATACTGCAACCCTGTACATGAGTATTGGTCGAATGACCGATGTATATAGCCAATGGGTTATACGAGGTTGAAAACCCCATTTGTTCCCTATGGCTTTCTTGCAAGAGAAAAGAGCTACTGTAGCTTTCTTAACTCTTTCCTGAATATTAGGTTTCCAACTTAATTTGTTGTCTAATATCAGACCAAGATATTTGGCTTCATTGGTAAAAATTAGTGGTTCACCTTTTATTGAAGGAGGTACAATTACTGGGATTTTGTATTTCCGTGTAAAAAGGACGAGGTCTGTTTTTTGAGGATTAATACTAAGTCCACAGTGATCAGCCCATCTGGTGAGCATATTAAGTGCGTTTTGGAGGAGGTCTCTCAGGGTATTAGGATGTTTTCCTGTGACGGCGATAGCAACATCATCGGCATACGCAATCACTCTGTAGCCTTCCTTCTCGAGGGATATTAGCAGTTCGTTAACTACTATGTTCCACAGGAGAGGGGGCAGAACACCACCTTGCGGAGTGCCTCTGCTCCCCCATCCCCCATCTTAGAGTTGATGATCCAGCTTTTTAGCATTAGATTAAAAACGTTAAAAGATAAACTAAACATATCAATAAAAGAACATGATTAGACTTAAGTGTTACTTAAACGAAGGAACAGCGAAGCAACAAGTAACGACACTTTTGTAAGAGATTCAGTCAACGTCAACTCACGGTTAGTCATTTATTCGT
The DNA here is from genome assembly GCA_943590905.1 of Sphaerophoria taeniata. Taxonomy (NCBI): domain Eukaryota; kingdom Metazoa; phylum Arthropoda; class Insecta; order Diptera; family Syrphidae; genus Sphaerophoria; species Sphaerophoria taeniata. The sequence goes on from OX016540.1 coordinate 7,681,873, forward strand.
TACTTTTACAGATATTAACAAGTGTAGCATTTTTCTCACTAACTAATAGAATTTTTAAAATTAAGTGAATTGCTTTTAGTTCCAGTTTGGGCGTAAGATTAAATCGCGTTACAATTTCTTCCGCTAAACGAATATGGTTGTGTATACGCTTGAACAACGCTGGAAAATATTGCGACATTACTTTGAAAATCATGGTATTGTTGCAGAATGTGTGCGAAAATTGCGTACTGGAAGAATAGAAGTATCGTCAGCTCCGTATGTTCGTTATCTAGTGAAAAATTGAAAGAAACTGGCATCCTCATTGATAAACCAAAGCGTGAAAAGCCAAAAATAGTGCGTACTCCCGAGAATATTGCTGCTGTGGCAGAAAGTGTGCGTGAAGCGCCATCAACATCAATTCAACGTCGTTCTCAACTGAACATTTCGGAGACATCATTGAGACGAATTTAGCATAAAAACCTGCGTATGACGCCATACAAAGTCCAATTGGTTCAGGAGTTGAAGCCAATTGACCATCCAATGCGTTTTTTCTTCGTTAAGTGGGCTTGCGATGGACTTAGAGAAGAAGCCGATTTTGCCAAAAAAATCATCTTTTCAGATGAAGCTCATTTTGATCTTGGCGAATATGTAAACAGGCAAAATTGTCGCATTTGGGGCACAGAAAACCCGCACGCATACATTGAAAAACCGTTTGGTACGGATTTTGGCCATTGTTCTTCAAAAATGGGCAAGGATTGGCCGTTACAGTCAATGGCGATCGAATGTTGAACGAATTTTTGTTCACAAAAATTGAAAAGAAAGATATTGGCAACATTGAATTTCAACAGGATGGCGCTATGTGCCACACAGCCGAAGCTACACTCGATGTTTTGCGTCCTGTTTTTGAAGATCGCATTATCAGCCGCAGAGCTGATGTCGTTTGGCCACCACGATTTGACACCGTTGGACTATTATTTTTGGGGTGCCGTAAAAGATAAGTGTTATGTCGAAAAGCCAGAGACAATTGACACTTTAAAGGACATTATTCGTGAAACCATTGGTGAAATACAGCTGCACACAATCAATAATTTGTTTAAAAATTGGACCGATCGTGTAGAGTGTAGATTACTGCATGGCCAGCCGAGGCAGCCATTTGAATGAAATTATTTTCCATTACTAACCGGATGGATTGTAATTTCAAATAAAAAAAGAAATTTTAGAAAATATTCAGCAGTTTTATTTATAGCATTTTCAAAAACAAAAAAGTTATTTGGCGGACCCTTTACATGGACAAATCTTACGTTTCTGAATTTTGGTTTATTTCTATAAGAAAATATATTACTTTGCCCACCCCTTACTAATAGGTACATACCGAAACGAATCCCTCCAAATAAACGGTCAAACTATTTCACCTCTTTTAAATCATGATAAATCGATCCTCACAGAAATATTGCATTTTTCTTAAGAAAGAAATTTAAATATTTCACAAAAAAGGACACTTTTTCTCAGGACTTACGACGATAACCCCAATGAAATCAGATGTTACAAGAAAAAACATTTTTCTTCAACTGTTTACTTTTAATCTCGACACGATCATCTTAAATTATTCAAATGTCTGACACAATTTATTTGCAAAAAAAGAACCAAAACCCTTTCCCTTGTATTCGGCAATTATCATTTGATTTCCTTTCCTAACAATAAGAAGAGCCGATCATCCCCCTTTTGCGTTGTAACCAAAATATTTGCATACGCAAAGGGATCTATCCCTCTCCATGTCCAGTAGCAACCACCAGCCATCAGAAGGGTTGAAATTTCGATAAAAAAGGGTCCTTCCTTCAGAGATTCCGTTGCAAGGACATAAATACACTTTTTTCCATAATAATTCATGTTAAAAATGTCCCAAAAGGATTCCCATTTCAGAAATCGTGATCAAGAGACCAGAGAGAGGGACACCGATGTCCTCGACCACCGTACCTAATTTAATGTATCTTCCGTTAGCAATATCAAATGTCCAAGTGGTCATCTTCTGGTCAAACTTGTTTGACAACTTGATTCTTTCTTAGCTCACCAAAGGCGAGTGTCCTTTTTTTTATTGCTGTTTTGGTTGCTCCTTGAAGGATTTATCAATCCAAGAAAAAAAAGGAATAAATAATAAAAAATATACACTCGAAGCAAAAAGGCCGTGAGAACCGTTCCGTAATGTGTGTGGTACTTTGGACAGCAAAAACAGGATTTTTGTCCACCTCTTTGGGAATAAATTATAAATTTATGTATTTTCATAGTGTTTCAATTTTTTTCTCCGTTGAACGATTAACGAACGGAACGGAACTGACCAGAGCGAGCGCTTAATTGCAGGTAACATGACATCAGAAATGACCAACAGTCGTTCCCGTAATAGTTGTTGATCCAGCTGTGGCACAAATTGTTTGTGTTGTGCAATATGATAATATAAGAGTGTACATGTCCATGTCCAGGGACAAAAGGATGTGATTATACTGTTGGCGGGAACTTTTCGAAAAAAGATGGAAGCTGGGCAGGATGAGATTAAATCAGTTGTTTTCTTCAAATTTCAAAGCCAAAATTGGACGGATAAATTGATTTGGGTACATTTTTATGTAAATTAATTCTAGATTTTGTGAAGAATAATTTGAGTTACAATGAATTTACCATGGGTCGGATTTTATTGTTTGGTGGTAGAAAAGAGATATGAAAGGACAAACGATAGCGCTTAGGAAATATTAGCTAATTTTTGTCGAAATAGAAGAAATCTGATGTTCCATAAAAACATTAGTTTTGTTTTTTTCACTTAATTAATGCTCGAGATTTTGTAGAGTTATGTTATGTACATCGGGTTCTCCAGGAGTGACTTGAAAACTTCAATTTTAATTTTTGAACGCACCCTTTCACTAATCATCGAACTCACTGTCAATTTATTCAGGCGTCCGCAGCAAACGATCAAAATCAGACCATTCAACGGCGAGGTGTTGTTAAGAATTGGGCTCAGACCACATTATTTTTGGCCTGAAATTCCAACGTCGTCGACTTGGTGGCTTAAGCTGATGACTAAACGTACTCCATAAGAAAATAGTTAAGACGCTTTAAGTTGCAGGAACGATGAGGTTAATCAATTGGCCTATTTCCTGAGATAATGCGCTCATCAAACTAACTCTTTAATTAACCTTTTTTTAAGGTGTGCTGTGTAGCTTGTGGCACCATCCTGTTGAAAACAATTGTTGCCAATATCCTCCTCTTAAATTTTTGTGAACAAAAGTTCAACATGGGCCGATAACGATTGCCATTGACTGTAACGGTCATTCCTTGCTCATTTTCGAATAAAAATGGCACGCCTCTGGACCAAAATCCGCACCAAATAGTGACTCGTTTTGGGTGTATCGGCTTTTCAATGTACGCCGGTTTTCTGTGCTCCAAATGCGACAATTTTACTTGGGTACATCATACCCGCCAAGATCAAAATGAGCTTCATCTGAAAAGATGATTTTTTTTTTGGCAAAATCGACATCTTCCCTAAGTCGATCGCAGGCCCACTTAGCGAAGCGAAAATGCATTGGATGGTTAGTTGGCTTCAACTCCTGAACAAATTGGATTTTGTATGGCGTCATACCAAGGTCTTTATGCAAAATTCGTCTCAATGATGTCTCCGATATGTTCAATTGTTTTTGGCTTTTCACGCTTTGGTTTAGCAATGAGGATGGCAATTTCTTTCATTTTATTCACAAGATAAAGAACATACGGAGCTGACGATGCTTCTATTCTTCCAGTACGCAGTTCTCGCACACATTCTGCAACAATACCATGATTTTCAAAGTAATGTCGCAATATTTCCCAGGGTTGTTCAAGCGTATACAAAACCATATTCGTTCAGCGGAAGGTTAAAACTAATTATCTGTCAAATCAGACTAAGTGTTACTATTGACGAAATAAGCACTAGTTGAAAAAGAAAAACCTTAGATGGTGGACCCTTTAGATGGTCACAGGGTACCACCTGCCTAGCAACCAAACAAATATGGGCAAGCATAGAACTGAAGCGGTCAAAGAAATTGGAGTCATAACAGGACATTGCCTCGTAGGCAGGCATGCTATGAGTTCGGGGGTCTACACAAATGACTTCTGTAGAAGCTTCTTGGAAGAGGAGGAAGGGGAAACAGTCCATCATCTCTACGTACATGTCCGGCACTCTCCAATAGAAAGAATAACTATCTTGGTAACCCTTCTTTGACAATACCAGTGAACTGGCAACGATCGACTAAAGATGTCTCACTAATTTCATTAAAAGTACAAAATGGTTTGCTTGAGTTTTTAATTACTCTCCCATGAGTATTTCTTTAGTGGTATGACAATGGATCCTTGCGATCTAAGTGAGTCAAAAACATCTAGACAGCCACTCTTACCTAACCTTACCTAGGATACGCCGCCAATTAGGTTAAGATTCAATTTGTTGCGTCATATAGAGCGAATAGAACATAGTTCTCCGATCCGATGGAGAGGAACCTCTAGAGAACCACAACCAAATTGTCCTACAAAACTGAAGACTGTTAGCAAGGTACCGAGCTGGATGGAAATGTTTTTTTGATGAGGTGAACTTGTTGCAGCGCCACCTAAAGTTCGCTTCAAAACATTATTTTGAACTGAATTTTTTGTTGTCGAAGGCTTTCACCTCAACTCTTTTGTTTTACCTAGAAGAAGCCTTTTACAGCACTTTTTACCTTTCATCGAGGCTGTAGTACACCAAATGATGAAAGTTTATGAGGGCTTGTAATTTTTCAAGCAATAAACCCCGCAAACGAAAGACTTGAGGTGCAAACTTCCTTAAAAAATCAAGTGTAGGTGATTTTTTGAATAATTTCAAAAGTGGAAGAAGCGCTCTGTTTGGTCTGCAAAATGCTCACTTTTCAGTCTTTCCAAATGTCGGCATTATAAAGAACTTTTCGCTTACTCATGCATAGATGCATGATAAATCCCTTCCCTATAGCTTTTAATTTAAATTTCTTGAAGAGAAAGCAACACTTAACCTTATCAACATTGAAAACATCATCATGAACCCTTCTCTCTAAATGACAACATCTCCTCAAATTCCCAAATAAATTAAAAATACAAATAAAAAACCAAAACATATTTATTCATGAATCTCCGCTGCCCAAAAGAGAACAACAACAAAATTACACAAAAAACTAAAAGAACCTTATCTCAAACTTTTGGTATTGTATGTCCGAATACCAGGACACATTAACCCGCATGAACCCCTTCTCTCGCAAAAGGACACATCACCCAAGGAAGGGAAAATTCAAAGCGAACAAAAAACCTCTGCACGAATAATGAATGTTGCTAAAATTATTTGGTTGTAATATGCGGACGGGACCCTTGTCTTCTTTTTTGTTCCACTTAATTTGTTGTTGTTTTGTTTTTGAGATTTTTTTTTGCTGTGCGCGCGAGCGCTCCCCAAATGTGTAAATCATTCCGGGGATTTCTCAATGTCTCCACACACCACCGACCGGCCCATTCGTTACCATATCACGATACAAGATCACTTTTCATTTTTGATTGCAGCGAGTGCTCTGTTCATCATCATGGCCTGTCCTCTCTCTGTAGAAGTGCACAGCACTTCTTCATTCTTCATATCGAAATGAAGAAGAATAGAATTTCGTCCAGTTTGATCTCGTGGTTCCATCATGGTTTTTGAGGTTGTTATTTTCGTTTTTTTTGTAAGGATTCATTTACATTATCCCTGGTACACCGAAATGCTCTTTTAACGCTGCCCTGATGACGATGCAGTATAATCATGCACTTTGCCACTGATATTCTCCAGTTGAATGGTCAAAGTCTTTTGGTGGTTGTGGTGGCGGAAGGAAAGCCGATTATATTAGCAAAGACTCTGCATTGATCTCAGCAACCGCGTCATCACATTTGTCGCACACGAATGAGTTGCTGTTGTTTTTTTTTTAGTTTGTCCTCTCGAAATTTCGTGGTTCCCTGCTTTACACAGTGGCTGCTGCACAATCGTGTGTAGGATGTGGAGAGAACTCTTATAGCATCCTGATTCTTTTCGTGCTGCTGGCTGCTCCGCTGGTGTGTAACTGTAAGTGCTGTGATGTCGACCATCAGACATGCAATCAGAGAGAGTACATTTTTTGTACTTGTCAGCGCACTGCACTGTGTGGAGGTGGTTCGAACAGTGAATGGGCGCAATGAGTCACATAGATGGAAGAATAACAAAACTAGAGTTCGTGCCTCAGCTCTTTTGTTTTCTGCAATCTGCACCTCCAGAAGTTACATGATTTCTACTTAAAGTGCTCCGCACAACAGGGACACTTTTGAAATTATTCAAAATATCACCTACACTTGGTTTTTTAAGGAAGTTTGCACCTCAAGTCTTTTGTTTCGTGGGCTTAACTGCTTCAAAAATTACAAGCCCTCATAAAATTTCAATATTTGGTATACTAAAACCTCGGTGGAAGGTAAACAGTGCTGTAAAAGGCACCTTCGATGTTAAACAAAAGAGTTGAGGTGAAAACCTTCGCCAACCAAAAATTCAGTTTTGAGTTTTGTGGCGTTAGTTTTTGCTTAAAATCGAAAAATGTAAAACTTAAGTAAGAGCCATCCGCCTGCACACAGAAGCACCCATCTGACTTCTACCTTCCACATATTTGTGCCCACATCAATCTGCCTCGAGGGCAAACCGAATAACGCAAGGCTTCCCTGTTTGCATTTTATATGAGGTCGAAACTGTTGTTGTTGCTCCTCGATGACTCTCATTGATTTTCATCATCATGCTACCGCGATGCCATAGCTCAACATCTCTGCAAAAGCAACACAAATAAACCTCAATGCAATTTTACAATTAGGATCGTAAAGTCATGGAGATGAAGGAAATACAAAAACCTAAGCTAACGTGCCTGATGGCAGAGAGACAAAGTGCCTAACCTATACCACAAGCTGGCGCACGGCATATTGTATGTAGTGGCGGGCGGCTTGCGATTTCTTCTTTTCATTTTTGCCATTAACCTTCGAATGCCAGGCTATTTGTCTTGAACGCTATGCTTCTTGCTGTATTTGCTCCCCGCTCCAGGATGCTACATAAATTAATTACATGTGATCCTATAATAATTTCGTGTCGTTGTTGTTTTCTACATCGGCGGCTGTTCGAAATCGAGGAACATTGGAATACAAAAGGCTCCATGGGGATTGTGTTTACCACGACAAATTCTGTTCATTCTCAAGTCCTGCATATGTTCGTAGGTCTTTGGCGTTGACACGGAAACCTAAGTAGAGTCAGGAAAAGGGAACAGTTATTGCATATTGTCACGCTTAGTTTGTGGATAAAAACGATTAATCATGTAATTCCTACAGAACGCCTATGATAGGCAGACGATGACCTCTCTCCTTCTCTCTCTCCATCGATCATAAAGCAGTTTGTACCTGAGTCGAACATAAAATTTGCTCTTATGACACAATCCTACAAATTTATTAGAATGTACAAAAAAGCTCCAAGAAGGTTAAGAAATGTAAAATATCTTTGACCTCAAAATACGTGTCGCGTATGGGACATAAAACCCACACACACATTCGACCGACGTCGAAGAATTTTGCGTTTCTTTGCTTTTAGTTCAAAGAGAACTAACTCTATTGATTGAACGAAAATTTGAAGACAAAAAAAAAATAGAATCGATGGAAAATCTGCAGAAAGAGGTACTTAACGAAACTATTGGCAATTGTTTCGTTGAATTAGTTAAACGCTGAAAATGTGTGCGAAATTTCGCAGATCGAAAGAAGTACACAGAAAGAAATCTGGAATAATGCTTGTCAAGCGCAGAAATTATGAAGTTCGCACCTCAGCTCTTTTGTTTTAGGAGTTCAGTCGTCGTTATTTGCTTAAAAACACGTCAAAGTCACGGGATTTTTTACTATTTGATAACGTTAACAAAAGGGTTGTTGAGTTCTTCGACTGCTGAGACAATGATGAACCTTGTAAGAGCATTATCCGTGGTCTTTGTGCTTTTTCCTCAGACAAGTGTGTAAAATGTTGATCTGTTGGGACCGAAGGTGAGTTGATGAGGGTGGAATGAATCTGACACTCTCGGATACTGCAGCCAAGTGCATTGGGCGCAATATACGACGCTTGCGACCATAAGTGCTTTCCAGTAGCGAAGGAGAGCCTGGGTATAACGTAGTTGATGGCAAGCCAGCTGGACTACGGTAATGAAGAACGGCCATACAGATATAGAGAACTCCCTCTTCGATAACAAACGATTTCCTCGATAAATGTATTTTCCTCTTTTAAATAACCAACATCTTAACTCTTTCTTCAAGTTCAACAAAAACCTCTTCAACCTCAAATAACAAAGAAAAGAAAATAAATAAAACCGAACCCGCCTTATGGTTGTCTTCGTTCCTCACAAAACACTCTCTTCCTTGGATTGTCTAAAGACCAATTTTCCCGCACGGTCCACGCCATCTATGGCCGCCAATGACCGCTTTATTACTTCAATCACCATAAAATCAAATAAATTTTCTTCCAGTGCATCCCCCAATGTAAAATCCCAATCGATGTTCTTTTTAAGCAAATACAAAAAAAATCTCAACAGCTCACAGTTTATAGCATCCAGCCTCCATTGCCATCTCCGTCGCGTAGTCGTAGTCGTTGCCGTCGTCGTCGTCGTCTCAACAAACATTCACCATCACCACACAACGATATTATAATCATCTCGCCATAAAAATTTTCAAATATCCGTCAATACACTCAAACCATCGCAGAGCACCTTCGCTCTGCTGTTGGTGTCGTTGTTGTTGTTGTAAGTGATCTGAAATTCGAGAGGTACCACTTGAACGGTGCACACACACTCTCTATGTAAAATCAATACACCAAGTCACCTGTGCTGCTACTTCGTGGTACAGGTAGGTTGGGATGGTCCTTAAAAAAAATACAAAAAATGGTTTTTCTCATGTGATGGCGTTCAAAAAACGTTTGATGACTCTAAAAACACCGAAGTTCTTGAATAGTAAAAAAATCGAAACCGGGTTCTTGGGTGCAATATTTTAAGGACGGATTTTTGAATCCACGGTAAAAATCAATTTTCACCGAGCCACCCTCCTGCGATCGCATTCGTGCCTTCAACATTTTTCCTCATTCCTCTTTGTGTCCCATTGGGAAATTTTGTTGTTGTACCTCTCGCTACTTTTGGTCTCTTCTGCGAGATTAAACACACAACATCCACCACTAACACTCTCACAACACCACCTGTGTTCTTGTAACCAGGTAAGTGTTATATCTCTCCATCTCCCTCCTACACTCTGAGGTCCCACATTCAAGCACGACAGAAATACCAAATGAGAAAAAAATCAACAGGCGATACTCTCCCGAGTGCGAGCGAGCAAGTAAGTGATCAATTTTTTTTTTTCACGTACCACAAACCACCGACCGAACAGACCTTTTGCCAAACGACGAACAATTTTTCCCCCGAACCGACACCATTATTTTTTAACGAATCTGTCAGGCAGATTGTTTTTCCAATTTCCATCATGAAAAGTGCCAAATTTAATTGCAAAAAATTATCAAAATCAAAATTTTGATTTTCCCTTTAACTCATCTCGAGGTGGAGTGTTCGAATTTCGTGTTTGAAATTGTGATTTTTTCGTTGGTTCTCGATGTACAAAAATTTTGTGTAGTGCTCCTTGAAGAATAAGAAGACGAAGACGAAGAAGAAGTGAAGACAACAACAACAACAACAGTATTGTCGATTCAACGAGAACAACAGACGACACGGGGGAGTCTCTATGTACCTCAGCAAAAGTTTTAGATAGTTTGAAAAATATCTTATATTCGTGTGGATACATTTTCGGATAAATCTCTGTGTGTGGAAAATGTTGTTGCAAAATTTCAAATAGAAAAAAGATACAAAAATTGTGTTCAAGTGCTGCGCAACAGTTGAAATACCACTTTGCTTCGTTAGTGCTGTGAGTTTTTTTACGCAGGAGATTAAAAGATACACAAAGTATCTATGAGATACTTCCAAAAATTTGAATTTATTCGAGAAAATTTGAAAAATTATTCAAACAAGTAGATTGATGAAAAAAAAGTTATGCGCTCACTTTAAGTCCACGATCGTGTATCCAAAAGTATCTTTGTATCTGTCAATCAGTTAAATTGCTTTTTTAGTATTTTTTAATGTTGCGCGTGTATTTGTGTGATAAATCGTGTACGAACAGCCATGTTTTTTGTAAATACCTGCCTCACTCTCATGCCTTTGGTCGTTAGTCGTCGTGTCTTAGCAGTGCAATTGTGTGTGTGTTAAATTTCGTTTTGTATTAATTTTGTTATTGCTCGTAAATTCAATTGGAAATTGTTAGGAAATTGTTAAAAGTTGTTGTTTTTTTTCATCATCGTCGTCGTCGTTGATTTTCTCAAGTCGTGTGTATCGATCGCGGCGGCGTTTGGACTAAAATTACACCATAAATTGCCAACTAAAGTGCCAAATGATATGGAACGAGTTTCCGTCATCACCGCTAACACCACTTCTTCGTCCTGCTTCATTAACGTCGTCGTCGCTGTTGTCAAAGGATTAACCACCATGCAGTGCCAATAAAATAAAAAAATACAACAAAAAAATTACGTAAGTATGAAAATAAAAATCAAAACAAAAGACAAGAGAAAAAAACTAGTTATGCTTAAAGTTGTTGTTTGACAAGTGCATGTGCCGAAGAAGATCATGTTTTTGTTGATGTTGCGAATTTGGGCGCGTAAAATCTTTGAGGGAGATTTTGCTAAATTTTCATCGAGTCGAGTCGGACATTTTGAAAACGATAAAAGCCTAAAATATTGACTTCATGTTGGTATTGTGGTATTGGGGCTTATGGCTTGGCTTACTTCACCATGATGAAGGAGATGAAGAAAGGAAAAATCTGAGGAAACCAAATCCCCCTCTGGGAGCGAGCTATGCACACGTCACAAAAATACATATATACACAGATGTAGGTAGGTATGTATAAAAGACAGCATTAATCCAATGCAGAAACGAAAGGCTTAAGTCGAAAGCCACGAAAACTCTTGAATGTTCTTTTTTTTTCTGTTCCACCATCCGCAGACTTGTCCCCTTCTTCATCAGTGTCGGCAAAGACAACGACGACGTCGACTCGCCCCCCATTCTTGTGTACAATGTTAGGTAGGAATGCAGACTTAACCTTAACAACCGCACAGCAAGCATATTTCGAATGCGACTCCACTTGGGTTTGGGGCCAGGCGAGGCAGTAAAATATTCTCCTGCTCCTTCTTCTTCCTCGTTGGTGTTGCACAGTGGGGCGGAGTTTTTAGGTTTACACTTGGAAATTTTCATTTTTTCATAGATTTAAAACTTAAAAGGGTATTTTCCTCCAAATTCTGCAATTTACCAGAAAAACGCCTCCAGACACGCCCAAAGTTGAAAATTGAAAATGTCAGAAAAGGACCCTTTTTAGACTATTTGCTGCTGAAAAATGTTTGATAACAAAATAACAGGCACAAAATTTCAACATTTTGTTTGGAAAAGAAAAATTTTGGAATTTCAAATTTCTCTTTCAATCGGAGTCTTGAAAAGAACTCACTCTGATATGCGATTTTGAAGTAAAAATTGCAAACAAAAAATAGTTTTCGATCAACTTTTAAGACAAAACACCCCACTGTTTGTGAATATCGCCTTGCCGTCGTCATCGTCGTCGATCGTTTTTCTCTCCTTGTGGTAAACAACATACGTAGGTGTTGTAAATTGCTTCGATTCGTTTACCTATGGCTCTGGGTATGTGTGTGTGTGTGTATAGTGTGTATATCGCTTGTATCTCTTTTTCTTTATGGCTAAAACAATTTTTTATTGTGTTATTATTATTATTTTCTTACTTTATGTTTTGAATTGAATTTTCAATTCTTATTGCCATCGAAAAAGCACCGCTCGTTCGGGCCAAAGATACAAGAAGTAAAATACAAAAAAAAAGCAACAACAACAACAACGAGAGAAGGTTGATGCATAACATAAGATCAAGCGACCAAAAGAAATTAAATATAATGTTCATTTTATCATTTTTGCCCCTTTTTTGGTTGCTATCTATCTGTCTGTCTTTTTTTTTCTTTTTTTGTGTGATGGTCTGTGTGTCTGTACCTTTTCCTTTTACTTCATGGTTGTTCATCGTCATTTCGTTGTTTGGGGATAAAAAAAAAAACAACAAACGAAAGATTCAAGATACACACACACCCATTGTCTCTTTCTCTTGTTGGTTTGGTCTTCCTCATCATCATCATCGTTATTGTTATCATCCCATCGACATCTCTCGAAGTTTTCTTCTTTTCTCTTGGGTCTTTCGTAAGTTTTACGTTTTGTCCAAAACGAAAATGGCCTTAGAAATATTTTCTGTTGAATATTTCACTTAGAATATTTTGATAATTATTTTTAATTCCACCGTTAATTACCGTTTCGCAACGCGAGAGAAAATCCCAATTAGAAACGATTCTTTTGCGCAATAATTCCATACAATTGCGAATAATGTTTAAATTATTGCATTTTTCTCTCTGATTTTCATTCAAATTGATGTTTGAGCAATTTATTCTGACATCCTATGTGAAATTAGAAATGATTTGTGTCAAGTTTCGGCAGAAATTCAATTTGAATGTTTAATCGAGTTCGCTGCTCAGCTCTTTTGTTTCGATTTTTTGAAGGGAAGAAGTGTGATTTGTGTATGAAATGATGATTGATGGCAGTTATATATTTAAAAATTAGATGTCTAGCATTCGCAAAAAGGCTTGGTAGGTTGATTTCTGACAGATTTAACATCTCTCGTACTAAAAATGTCATTTTTGTCTCAATTTAAATTGACAGTGTGTCATTGCGCTATTTCGCTTAGAGATAAAAAAAATGATTCATTTGATTGAAATCTCACAGATTGCTTAAAACCAATTCAAACAACGAGACAAAACAACCGCTACAAGGTAAATTTATGTGACTCAATGTAGATTAAACTGTGATTTCGCTTTTTTTATAATGTCGTCACTTTTGTTAGCAGAAAACGAACGAATGTGTTCGCCTGCCTTGTTAAGAACTCTGAAACACACTTATTGAGACATTTCACAATGTCTTTTGAATTACTTTGTTTATTTCAATCAAGGAAATAAAAAATTAAAAAACAAAAGTTTTCTGTTTTAAGTATTCCAAGTGCATTAAGCTTTTAGTGGGTCGGGAGGTTTTTATTGAGTCTTTGTCCGAAGTAGGTATGTCAGTTAAAATGTTGTTTCACTGTTAAAAGTTTATAGTTTTGTGAGGATTGACGACGCGTGTGATGTAAACGTTAACACCTGGCTAATGGAATATAGTGGTGCATTTAACAGTGAGACATTAATGAGAACAAGAACAATAATTATGTTGACATTTATAGTTTGGCTTGTGGCAGGTCCTTGATGTTTAATTTTCTGTTTTTTAATAGCGACTGCAAAATAAATCAAGAGACACGCTCCACTGAATTAAACACTTTATACCTCATTACGTCTCAATTTTGGAAGCATCGTCAGCAGTGGTCATAGGTAATATAGTTAGACTAGACCCTTTAATTGCTGGTGCCCTCCTGATAGAGTTTACTTACTTACTTACAGCCCGTTGTGGACTTGGGCCTCAACCAACAATCTCCGCCAGCCAGCTCGATCCCTAGCTAGCTGTCTTCAGTTTTGCTCTCCAACTTGATTGAGGTCCTCTTCCACTTTTGTGTGCTACCTGAGTCGCAATCTTCCTCTACTTTTAGGTACCACGGGAATAGTGTCGAAGGCTTTCCGGGCCGGAGCATTGGTGTCCATCCTGCTCTAAATTACCGAGCCATTGTGGACCTCGACCCTTCTGGCTAGGTCCCCGTCATTGTACAACTGGTAAAGTTCGCTGTTGAATCTTCTTCTCCATTGCACATCAATGCACACCCGAAGAACATTCCTCTTGAAATAGCCTGAGGCACATTCAACCTTGATGGTGCATCGTGAGTTCTCCATTTTCATTTAGCACGAAGCGAATGAGCTTTGCAGGAATGCCAAAACTAGACATAGCTTTATACAGTTTGTCTGTGTAGATGTTGTTATACGTGGCCTTAAAATGGATGAAAAGGTGGTGGGTATCGGTTTGGAGTTCATAGGTTTTTTCCAGGATCTGCCGCAAAGTGAAAATAGTTGACTTTTCTGTTCTGAAGCCACATTTATTAGGACCAATCAGATTGTAGACGAAACGCTTCAGACGTTTACATATTACGGCAGAGAGGATCTGGTAGGCGATATTAAGTAGACTGATTCCTCTGTAGTTGGCGCAGTTTAGAGGATCTCCCTTCTTCGGGAAAACAATGCTGAGGTTCCATTCATCTATCATGCACTCCTCCGATCATATCTAACAGATGATTTGGTGCATTCTCCTATCTAGATCGTCGCCTGCTGCTTTGAACAGCTCGGCACCTAGACAATCTGCTCCATCGGCTTTGTTTAATTTCAGCCTACTTCTAGGTCGGCTTCGCGGTATTGTTGGCAATCATCGGATGAAAGGCTTCTGCCTGACGGCGGCGGGATTTTGTTCGTCGTCGACGTTATACAGTCTATACCAGTAGTCTTTCCAAATCCCCAGCATTGACTGCGATTCTGCTATGATGTTCCCTTGTTTATCTCTGCAGGCATCGGTTCTTGCTCGATGACCTTAAGTCAGCTGTTTTACCATCTTATAGAACCTCAGAACTTCATTCCTGCTGTTGGTTCTCTCAACATCCTCGATCTGACGCCTCTCATGCTCCCTCTTTTTTCTCGTAGAGCCCACGAGTAGCTCTCGTCCTTCTAGGCAGTGCCGCTTTGTGTGCTTCCTGCTTTGCTGGATGCGCCTGCTTACATTCTTCGTCAAACCCAGAGTTTCACTATGGTGGCTACGTGAAATCCAGCACATTAGAAGTGGCATTTCTAACTGCTTTCTGGCAACGTTGCCACTGGTCTTCGATACTTGAGGTCGTCGGCATAGGACTTCTTAAAAAGTTACTTGACACTCGAACAGAAAAGAATCTGGCGATGTCTTGCAATTGTAGCCGTCTGACGTCGAATTTTCTAGCAGCATTTCCGTGTTTTGGCCTGTGCCGGGATATTCGTAGCACCACCTTGGCTACGACGAGATACTGGTCCGACTCGATGGTGGCTCCTCGGATAGTTCGAACATCTAGAATGCTGGACAAATGCTTGCCGACGATCGCAATGTGTTGACAGTTGATTGATCAGGAGATCTGCTTGTTCCTTTCTGTATGTTGAGATATTGGAACCATGTCCCACAACACTTCGCCCAGCAGCCTGAATCCGTTATCGGAACTGGTGTCGTGCAGGCTGTGCTTTCCGACTGTTCCACCAAAGATGTCCTTTTTTCCCAGCTTTGCGTTAAAATCGCCGAGGACGATCTTCATGTCATAGCTAGGACATTGCTCATATGTTTTGTCGAGGAGCTCGTAGAATTTGTCTTTGATGTCGTCCTTTTTCTCTTCTGTGCTTCCTACGACGAATCCGCATCCAAAGAGCCGCTGTTGTTGCTCTCGGTAACAATTACCATAGTTAATGTTACAGTTTTTCATCCTCCTTTTGCCTGGACCATCGCATTTCCTGAACAGCGGTAACGGCTGCTTTGTAGCAGTTGAGGGTCTCCGCTAATTGTTCGACAACATGCGGTCTATTAAGGAACCTAGCATTCCACGTGCATATCCGAAATGCGTTATCTTTAAAATATTTGCTTGGGTCGTCATGAGTGTATCCTTCCGTTTCGGAGACCTGTTGTTGCATCGCTACTAGATGCTTTTCTACGTAGTCGGGAAGTCACCCCAAGTGCAGTAGCCGAAAAAATCACGCCTTTTACGGCCTTGAATTCAAATATGTCGAAGTAGCCCGTAGAGATGTTGCCTAATTGGAACTGAAGACAACACCGTTGATTCCAAAATAAGAAATTCCTTCGCTGTCGTAATTCGTTGGAAGTGCTTTGGTGGGAAGGCTTTCCACTGGGAACACTCCTTCGTTACGGGGTATTAAGTAGTAACAGCCTACTCCGCTTCGACCTGTCGACCAAGGGAGGCCTTTCTGCGAAAACAAGTTTCGCGATCGCATAGCTCTAAGCTTCATAGTAGTGGTCACCGTAAGCCCCTCCGCCACGTCAAGGCTTACCCTATAGACACAGATAATAAATGTATACAGATGTCTCATCCCTGCAGAAAAAAGTGAAACATGTTTTGCTCTTAACAGACAACGCCTTAACAGACAAGGAGCTTTTTGAAGCTTTTTTCCGTGCCTAAGTATTCATTTATGGGCAATGAGGCGAGCGAAAATAGATTTTTAATGCATTAAGTGAATGCGTTAAAGCTTTTGGAAAAAGCTTTTTTTTGGTAGCTTTCAGTTTCATATATCATTTCTCGCCATAAGGGTGAGACATCTGTATAAATTTATTATCTGTGCTATAGAGGGGCTCCTGACAGAGTCACTTGTTACCAAATAGACCTCGTTTCGATAGACAGCCGCCATTCCTCGATTCTAATCGCAAAACGCCAGAATAGAAGCGTCAACATCGATTCTGAAGACTATCTTTTCGAAATAATGATTCTAGGACATGTTTTCACGCGCTGTAAAATTCTTTGTATCGCCCATGACGGGGTAGTAAATAAACCACCTTCCCCATAGCTCCTCACACCAAAATGCCCTTGGCTCCGATCGTACTTTTGATGCAAATCAGTGTTGCCCTACTTTAACTTGCCACAAGTTTTATAAGCTCCATTTAATGCTTATCTCAGCACCTCCAAGCACTTGTATCAACCCATAAAACATTTTAGAATCAACCGAATATGCCATAGTTCATTCAGCACTCCAACAAAAGTCAGTACAAAAAGCTTCATTAACCAAATGAATTTCTATTGTACCCGAGTTGTACGAGAATGGAATATTGGCCAAATGTCAAATGTGTTCTCTTCTTAGAAACTCAAATGGACATGTACACATGATAGACTCCGTTTGTGGCCATGATGATGCTGACTCAAGACCCTCGGAGTTCAGAGATGTAACACAAAAAGTCGATGTGTGGCGAGAAAAATGCTTTGTTTAGCTATTTTTTTGTTTATTGTGTTTTTTCCATCAATCTTTCCGACTGCTGGCTGATTTGTTTGCAAAAAGCCACATATGGCAACAAAAAAGAACTCACACAATACATCAAAGTCGTGATCAATTATTCAAGCGGTTTTGGCCATAATATCTCTGCTTTTGGTTGCTCGTGCGAATTTGCAATCGAATTCGACACTCGACAGCCGTTCTTGTGGCGTGAAAAAAAAAAACAAAAAAAAAAAACAAAAAACAAAACCAAAATTGACAAATAAACTCCACAAACTTCACATTGTATGATTTGGGTTGTTTGTTCGTTTTTTAATCAAAATTTTCACCCATTAGGCACGACTTCGTCATTTGATTGGGAATTTTCACTCCATGATTGAGCTATTAGAGCCGCATTATTAGACAAACAATACAATGTTGCCATTTGCCAATAATATAATTTGACGAAAGTGGGATTTGTCAATTAAAGTGAGATCGATAACATGAGTGTGTCCGCCATGAAAGTGGCAATTGTTATAGACTTCAGCGATGTGAATTATGAATTTGCAGCGAAATCTGACTGAATCATCAGCGTCAATATGGTAATTACGTAAGTGAGAAGCTAATCAAACTGACAACATTGTAACTCTTTGAAACCACAAGGCAGTTGCTTGAGAATACTTGTGTTGAAAGCGAATGTCCTTAATTCAATAAATAGTTTCATACGTAATCTAAATGTTTTGATTTGTCAAACTGTCGATTTTCTTTTTTTTCTATTTCGACATTATCTAATTAAAGTTGTTTTGACCAGAGATAAGACCATTAAGGCGCCCCGTAACTTCTGAGAAAGTGTAGACACATAAAAATGTTTCATGCATATTCAATGGGGCGGGAGATTTGATTCATAAAATTCCAATCAACATAAATTAAAAATTGTAAATGGCTTTCGACTGATTAGAAAATGATTTATCAACATTTTAATGTCGTTCGATAAAAAAACATAACTTTTTAGCTGTCTGGGTTGCAGAGTACACTCTGCCTCACTCGTGCGTCGTCGGATGACCAATGCTCCTTCTGAAGAAAAACACGGAACTTCAGTAACAAAGGTAGACAAGCCTTTATTTCAGAAGAGCAACTCTTTAACAGTTTAGATTCCTGGGAAACAATCAGCAAAGCACTAGTCTAGATACTACTTCGGGTCTTGGTGGCACTCAAGGCAGCAGGCAATAGTCTGGTCGATCGGTGGGTACTAGAACGGTTCCTGCTGGCAGCAAGCACAAATTCTGGTCGATCGGTGGCACTCAAAGAAGTGGACAATAACACAGGTCGATCAGTGGGTACAAGGACGGTCCCTGATAGCACGCAAAAACGGAGGCAGTACCCTTGGTCGATCAGTGGGTACTAGTACGCTTCGTAGTGGCACTCAAAGCCTGGTTGATAAGTGGGTACAAGTACGGCCCTGGTGGCAGTCAAAGCAGAAGAAAATAGGTCTTGTCAATCAACAGGTACTAGGACGGTTCCTTGTGGCACTCAAAGCAGCAGACAATAACTCTGGTCGATCAGTGGGTACTAGTGCGGCTCCTGGTGGCACTCAAGGCAGTAGACAATAGCTATTGTCAATCAACACGTACTAGGACGGTCCCTTGTGGCACTCAAAGCAGCAGACAATAGCTCTCGTCGATCATTGGGTATTAGTGCGGCTCCTGGTGGCACTCAAGGCAGTAGACAATAGCTCTGGTTGATCAAGGGCTACTAGTGCGGTTCCTGATGGCACTCAAAGCAGCAGACAATGGCCCTATTTGATCAGCAAGTATTTGCTTGCTCCCTGGTGGCATGTTAAACAGTAGTCAATAATAGTTCTGGTCGATCAACCGGTACTAGTACCATCCCTAATGGCACGCAAAACAGCAGACAGTACCTCCGGTCGATCAGTGGGTACTACTACGGCTTTTCATGGCATTCAAAGCAGAACACAATAATTCTAGTTAATATCTTTGATGGCACTAAAATCAGCAGGCAGTAGCTCTAGTCGATCATCAGGTACTAATACGGCTCCTGGTTGCACTCAAAATAACGCAAGTCGCTCGATGGGTACAAGTACGGTCCCTGATGGCATGCACAACAGCAGACAATTAGACTGGTCGAACAGTGGGTTCAAATATGGCTCCTTGTGGCACTCAAAGCAAATACAGTAACTCTGGCCGATCAGTGGGTACGTAGTACGGTTCCTTTTGACAATCAGCAGTCAGTAGTATGGTTCCTTGTGGCACTGTCTTATTTTACTTCGTAAATGTTTAAATTCAATAGTAAGAAATGATTAAAATTTCAAATGAAACCATCAGTTATGGCGAGAAGTTCCTTGGAAAATCTGCTCTACGATCTGGTTCGTTTGGCAACTTGAACTTGAAGATCGTTCATATAATGCTGCCGTTTCTTGCATCGTCCACAGTCTCTTCAGACGATAATTTGCAATTTGTTCAGTCCATTCCAGAGGCTTTGGCGGGTTTAAGTAAAATTGCCGCTCATGGGCAAAGGGAATTGCGGATCTGCTTCGCCTAAATTGTTCAGTATTTTTGTTCATCATCCTTTTGTCTTTGTCTCTACAAGCACTCTTATAAATCTAGTCCAATGTCTAACCTTTTGCCAATGTTTTAAACTTAGTTCCAACTTGTCTTAGACAAAAGTGTCTCAAATTGATTGTTTTTCTTTGTTCCATGAATCAAATAAGATTCATAAAATTTGAATTTCAATGTTTGACGTCCAGAACAAGTTTAAATCGTTCCTTGTTCATCCTTCATTACATCGACATAAAGGAAATGTGCCTCTCTGCCGCTCCTCCTTCCAATCATTATTCCCTGCATCAAATAAGATTCACAACAGTTAAAGTTTAATTTTTGACGCCCAAAATAAGTTTATAACTTTCGTTGCTCGTCATTCACTAATTTGACATGAAGGGAAAGTTGCCTCTCTTCCGCCACTCATTTGTCCATGAATCAAATTAGATTCACAAAAGTTGAAGTTAAATGTTTGACGTCCAGAACAAGTTTAAAACTCTCCTTGTTCGTCCTTCATCAATTTGACATGAAGGGAAAGTTACCGCTCCTCCGCCCTCTTACCATTCAATATTCCATGAATCAAATACGATTCACAGAAGTTGAAGTCAAATGTTTGACGTCCAAAAACACGTTTGAAACTCTTATTGTTCTTCCTTCATTACTTCGACATAAAGAAAATGTGCCCCTCCACCGCTTATCCCTCCATTCATTACTCCATGAATCAAATAAGATTCACAAGAGTTCAAGATCAATGTTTGACGTCCAAAAGCACGTTTAAAACTCTTCTTGTTCATTTGACATGAAAGGTAAGTTGCTTCTCCTTCGCCCCTCCTCTCCTTCATTATTCCATGAATCAAATACGATTCATACAAGTTGAAGTGCAATGTGTGAGATACAAAGCAGGCTTAAAACTTTCTTTGTTCGTTCTTCAACAATTTGACATGAAAGGAAAGTTGCTCAACCTTCACCACGCCCTCCATTCGACCTTTCAAACTGTTTCTCAACTCCAAGTTCAAAATTTTGCCTTCCAAATGAATTATTCCTTCGCAAACTATTAAAACTGCAATCACGGCAGCTATGCTACTCAGTGCATTGAGTTTGTCTCATCACCATCTAAAGTTCACAAACAGCCAACTTGACCTTTCATGGCCATAAAGCACCGCTCGACACTGTCCTGTTACACATAAAACCACTCTAATGCATGTTGTTATTCATACAGCATGCTCCGTCTCTTGCCCCATGAATCATTAAAACCGACTTTTAATAGGTACGAAAAAAAAAAATCCAGAAAACGAAACTAAACACAATACACGACTGCTTGCACTTTCGTTGGTTTGTTGGTCGTTAGTAGCAGTCTGGTTTGAAAATTTCAAGCTCCATCTCGTTGAGTCGTCTTCTTCTTCTCGATCTGCATGTTAAGTATTCAAATTCAAGACACGGCAAAGCATTGGTTTCCAATTCTCATCATTCAAAACAAAGAGACTAAAGAAACAAAACAAAATCTCAAGCATTAGAGTAGTTTACACACGTCGTCATCGTCGCCGTTGATCGCTTTTTCGACGGCAGGTTTTTGGCTTTTTGAGTCGTCTTCCTACATTCGTTTGTTTCTGTTGGACTTGCTGCAGATTCAAATTCAAACTGGAGACTTCAAGAGGCCAACTTTGACTTTGATGATGTTTGGCTTTGTCTTCTTTTGTCTTACCCCAAACTCAAGTTATTTGTTATTCTTGTTCAGTGCGCTGTTTGCTGCTGAGGAAACGTGAAGAGCTTCACTTTTTTCGGTGGAATTTTCGAGCACAAAAAAAACATAAATACAACCATGCTTAACGATGCCCAGTGCCCGTGATGATGGCTGAAGTATGTGATTACCCGAGCACATGTTTCTATCGGTTTTTGGAGGTTTTGGTCTCAAGTCTTTTGTATTTTCGTGATGGTGTTTGTGTGAAGTAATAAAAATTTGATGCCCAACCAAGCGTGATTCATTTTGATTTTTTCCTCGTCGCTTTTTTTGTATTTTCAAAATTCAATGAGCGCTTAAAGTTGTGAAGGCTTCTCGAAGATGAGCGCGGGAAACATTATCTGGCAAGAAAAAAAGCCATGAACACCAACACCAATGTAAAAATTTATTACTATCATTTCGGGGGACTTAATTCAATGGGGACCCAAGAGATAATAGTGCTGATGGCTGAGAGAATGAATTTTGACGGTTTTTTTAGGGGAAATTTATTTTTATTTCCTTAAGGGGCTTAATCTTTCGTTTTTTTTATTTATTCTTGTATGTCTGTTCAGTGAGGACAAACACAAAGACAAGACGATTTTGTTGATGATTACCACTAATGATGGCTGGGGCTCGCACTGAAGACGAGATCGTAGCGATTGAAGTTGAGGAAATATTGAATTGGTTATTTGAATTGATTGAAGATTATTTTATGTATTTTAGGAGCTGCTTGGTTGGCTCTTTCGAGGATCAGGAAAGGTTAGAAATGTCTTGTTTACGTCTGCTCTTTTGTTTAACGAATCATAAATCGAAAAAAGTGCTTAAGTGTTGTTTTTGAAAGGTCTACTTACTAACTTAACTATGGTAGCCCTACAGTCCAGGTCGGACCAAGGCCTCATCCAACAAGCGTCTCCAGTCAGCTCGGTTCCTAGCTAGCTGTCTCCAGTTTCGCACGATAAGTTGGTTTAGGTTCATCGGTTTTTGTCAAGCTACATGTCTCTGCACCCCATACATTAGGACTGGAATGATGAGGATTTTGTACAGTGACACTTTAGTTGCTCGAGAGAGGACTTTTCTACTCAATTGCCTTCTAGGTCCAAAGAATCAGCCGTTGCCAAGAATGATCCTTCGTTTGATTTCAACGCTGGTGTTGTTGTCTGAGTTAATAGCGGATCCTAGGTAGATGAAGTTCTTAACTACCTCGAAGTTAAATCTGTCTATGAAAATCGATGAAAAGGTAATTTGAAGTTCCTGGGTCTTCTCCAAGATCTGCCGTAGAGTGAATATTTGAGCGATGGTGGACTTTCCAGGTCTGAAGCCACACTGATAAGGATCTATCAGGTTGTTGACGAAAGACAAACTTTCACACAGCACTGCAGACAAGATCTTGTAGGCGATGTTAAGGTGACTTATACCTCTGTGTTTGGTGCAGTTCAGGGGATCTCCTTCTTTGCAGCACCGCTGCTCTGTATGCCTCTTGTTTAGCTGCATCCTGCATGTGCTCGCCGGCATTCATCGTCAAACCAGGGGTTCCGTTATGGTGGCCGTGTAAACTCTAGCACTTTAGAGTCGGCATCTCTGATGGTTGCTTGGCAATGTTGCCACTGGTCCTCTACATTTTGTGCTGGCAGCAAAGGACTTCTAAGGAGGTTTACGGAGACAGCAATCTAGCAATCTCTTGCGTTTGTAGCCGTTTGACGTCGAATTTTCTCTTAGCATTTTCACGTGTTGCCATTGATCGGCATTCGCACCTTGGGTACAAAAAGGTAGTGGTACCTTGGAATGTAGCCATTTTGCATGATAGAGAAGTGTCGTCCATTGATCGCAATGTGATCAATCTGGTTGACGGTTGATTGATCAGGAGATTTCCATGTCCCCTTCTGGATATCGAAATGTGGGAATCGCGTACTTGCTACCATTACGTCTCGCCCCACAGCGAAACGGCCGAATCATAAATAGAAAAAAGTGCTTAAAAGTTGTTATTTGAAACGTGCTCTTACCGTTCTTACCTTTTTATCTTTCATCATCTTTGCCTAAATTTTTCATTCAAGCTTATTTTTCCTCGTTTAGAAGGTGGTACACCCCCTCTCACCCCTCATCCTCACTATTCTGTTGTGCCACAAGACATTCCCATCCTTATTATACCAAAAAAGTAACTTTTTCTAAAATCAAGTTCGAAACTCAGCTCTTTCGTTTACGTACAAAATCATCTCTTTCGGCCGCAAATTCTCTTATAATCTTACTTAAACCCACCGTTTCGTTTCGGTCATGTTTATTGTCATACATATACCCATAAACAGGTCCCAATACGATGTCAATCGCTGGTCTGCAAACCAAAGACCATTTCAATGGCGATGGCCGATATCGATCTGGGGAATGAAATTCCTATTCTTCATAAAGTGAAAGGAGCAATAAAAGAGAAACGAAAATGTATAAATACTCATTCAAACCGTGGCCACTTTCCCAGAATTCCCTGGGGGCACTAACAAAGCCAAAAAAAGAGCCAAATCTCATTAACACCATACCAAACTATTCATTGCGCAAGCAGTTATAAAAGACTTATGAGTCATTGTCAAAGCCCTACCTTCAGTGTTGTCTTTTGATTCAATGAATTTCACATTTTTTTAATCATCGCTGTGTGATTCAAAGAAATAAAAAAACACTTTGTCACTTGAGCAACACAAAGTACCTTCGGCTTCGTTGCTGTCGTTGTGGCATAATCTTTTTAATTTCACACAATTTATGTCTAATCGCAGATAATTAATAAAGATTTTTTCTCTCTCCAATGTCCGTGACATGTGCGGCTTGACAGTCGCTGTCGATTATAAAAGAAAAACAAATCAAAGCAATTAATCATACTCCACCGATACCGGAGGTAAACATTGCTTTATTGATCTCCAATTCCAAATGTCGACAAGGTCGTGATTGGTTATGGAACTCGTTGGCGAAAGAGCAAAATACCAAACCACTCTGACTGACCTCACCCACAATCAACACGACTCCGGACAAGTTCTATTTGAAACAACCAAAACCGTAAGACGACATTTTTCATCAAAAACCACCATGTGCTTTGAAGAGTGCCCGAAGACCAGGTCAGGGTTGTTATGGATCTGAGAAGATTTTTCCTAATAACAAGAAATTCCAGAAGAAGAAACAAAGACAGCATCACAAAAATAGACACTTGCTGCTGTTGTAGGGGAAAAAAAATCAAACTGGATTATGAGCTTAAGCGCCACCATTATAACAACATCAAACAGCCTAAACAGGCTTTTTATATGTCTGCTCCTCCATCAGGGGCTCAGGCAGGTTCGCATCGAAACCTAACCTACACTTCCATTCTGGCTGACAATTCATTCATAAGGCACCAGAAGTGCTACCAAACCACCGACGCGACGACTGCCACCACTTCACCACTCACCGCACCGCAACGACCGGCATATAACTGGATTGGTGGGTTCAGTTGTTATTATTTTTTCTACACTCTGATGTCTCTTCTCATTTTTTGTCTTCATCGAGTTTTGCATTTGAAGATCATGTCGCTCTTGTGTCGTATTGGCGGCTTTTGATCTGTTTTCTGAAGAAATTTTTCAAGAGCTTTGATTCATCCTTGATGGTGTTGGTATACGAGGATCTCCGAGAAGGAATCCCCCATGTTTGGTGAGTGAACAAAAAAATCTCGTCGAACTTGTTGGCCGAGCATGTGGTTTCTTGTTATCCTGTTTGAACGATGAGAACTTGCTGGTGACGCGATAGACGGATAGCCAAACAGATGTGGTGCTCGACAGGTTTCTTTCTTTCCCGGAATCGTCCAAGAATGCAGCAACAAGTGCGATATCCTTACTCAGGCTGTTGTTGTTGATTGTTTCTTGTTCTTGTTGGTGTCTGGTGTGATCGAGTTCAAAACGGGTTGGCTCCTTTTTGATGGTCCGATCTTGTAGTCTCGGTGACGTATCCTCTGAGTGGAGGAAGAGATTCTGAATCCGGTGTGACAAGGTTATCCTTGCATCATTGAAGACCCATAGAAGAACTTGATATTCTTGATAACTTCAGGAATTTGCTCAAGAATGTGGGGACAGGTTGTGTCGACCTTGGAGATGTAGAATCACATCTTCCGCCTGGTTTTCGCTTGATACAGCTCCTTTAAGGCACTTGAACTTCACTTATCTAAAGGAACAAAATCAAGGCATTGCCAACTCTTGTCACAGCAACCAGTTAATTCCTCCCTGTCGCATGTTTGATCCAAGATAATCCAACATTCGGACGAACAGAATGAAGGAAGCTCAACAGCAACACGCGACGACTGAAGAAGACGACGCTACGCGACGGCCTAGAGATGGATTGAATTTTTCGTCTTCCCTGTGACCAGAACAGTGTCCAATCAAGACCAGGGATTTGCGTAGGATGACGTTTGGATGTTGCTCTGGTCTC
Source organism: Sphaerophoria taeniata (assembly GCA_943590905.1). Classification (NCBI taxonomy): domain Eukaryota; kingdom Metazoa; phylum Arthropoda; class Insecta; order Diptera; family Syrphidae; genus Sphaerophoria; species Sphaerophoria taeniata. The sequence continues at coordinate 7,707,638 of OX016540.1, forward strand.
ACAGTTGTTAAGTCCGACAAGGGAACATTTCAATATCGGCCTTTTACCTCATTCATGTTGTTTGTTTGTTTGTCGTTGCACCTTAAATGAATCTGTCCATCCACCTCTTCCCTTCCCTGCACTGTCACTGTGACATTTTAATCTTGACATTTCTGTGAATGGTGTACTCTCGCATCCATTCGTTCTCTCCACCTCATCTGCATCGGCTTTTCCTTATTTAACATATCAATGGTCGGTCGGTCGCTGTTCGGCGGATAACGTTTTTTAATTAGATTGATTGATCGGATTACAACATCAGTCTTTCTCTGTTTCGAGAGTTAAGCGAATGTGCCGAAAGACACTGAGAGGATTGTCGCGACTGTCTTGTGACAGTGCGAGTGATCGGTTCATTGTTATACTGGTTCAGTGCTTTTGCTTGACATTTCTTCATTGCACTCTGCGGTGATGGGAAATAATTGGGCGATTCTTCCGGTGGACACTAATTTAAGAGGACAGTTTGGTGGATTTGCGTACGCATGCCATCAGTTGGGGAATTTGTACGACTTCATTATGCGCACATCGCGCAGAAAATGTCGTCATGGTGAAATTTTTGCGGAAAGTAAATCGCTTGCATGCTCGTTAAAGATGCAGATCGATGGGTATGGGAGAACAATAAAAGCCGACCGAGAGACACAGCGGTGACGGGCTGGAATAAATTGATCAGTCGGCGAAAGGATATGGTGATTGATTTGTTCTCATTTTGGGTTATGGGAGATGGTGAAATTTTTGGGATTAAAGTCGGATTAGGAGGTGATGTGAATCGGTGACCTCGTTTCGGTTTGGACTTTTGAAACTATACGACGCGACATTGGTCCGGTAAATACTTAATTCAGACCCAGCGAAAGGCTGCCTTGGCGAAGCCGGTGACATCCTCATTCGACTGGAATGTCCGACCAGCGAGTGATGTTTCGAACAAAAAAAGTTCACACGGGATTAAATCTAGATAATACGGTTGATGAGGCAGCCATTCGTAGCCCAATTCGACTAATTTGAGCGTGGCTATGGCAGACGTATGAGCCTATGCGCTATCATGTTGTAATCGCTTTACCCTTCTCCAAGTGTTTGATGTGGTTCGCACTTTGTGAAGTCCAGGAACAATGACCAACACCTTTTCACCTTCTTCAGAGCAAGTTTTCCGACTGAAGCCCACTGTTTTGACTGTTCTTTGATTTCTTGCGTGTACCAGGGGATCAATACTTTGTCGGTCGCTCGCATGCACTCTCCTGTCGCCAAAACCAATCGCTCTGGCATCTGCAGACACTTGGTCCTTGTACCGTAGGTCCTTGTTATATTTTAGCTTTCTGATGGCTCTTTCTACCTCTCCTGTGCTGGGGGCGGGGACTTGGTCTTCATTAACTGGTCCTGCTTCTCTTTCGTCGCTGCTTGAAAACATCAACAATTCCCTGTGCTTCGGTGACTAGGACTGTGTCGAAGAACCTGTGTCCCGGTTCTAAAACCAGAAGCTAATTGCTTCGACCTTCTTAAAGAAACGTTGTTCTTGGCCCGTGACACTTCTAGATATTTGAGCTGAGAAACTGCGGATGCTCTTTTCTTCCTTCACAGGGTCCTTTTCACATTTCTCTTGCTCTGCTCTTCTTTTCCGTTGCAGCATCTGCAAACGTGCATTTTCCGTCTTTCTTCTCAATAACGCGCATTCGTCATCATACAACGAGTTCTTTTTCGGGTGAGGCCACATTTTTAATGATTTCGCGATGTTGGTTCCTCAAGGTGTTGACATCGGTGCTATTTGGGAGGACGTCGAAGGGTGCCTCACTCAGACGCTGACTGTAGTAGGGGTGCTAAGGGGCAACCGATGTTGAACTTCTTTCTTTGGACCGCACCGTATATCACCGTATAAGGAGCTGCAGCAAAGTCGATTAATCGGAAGCCGTTATCTGTTGTAACTTCGTGGAGGCAGTGCTCTCCAGCTACTTCGCCAAAGATGTCTTCCTTACCGATTTTTGCATTGAAGTCTCCGAGTACGATTTTGACGGCGTACTCTAGACAGGCTCCGTAGGCTCTATCCAGGAGGTAGTATAAGTCCTCATTGCTAGACTCCTCAGCATCATCGGTAGGGGGCGTGTGCACAAGACTCATGTCTAATATGTCTGATTTTTTGTAGTGTGGCTTTGATGCGGATTACATCCAGGCGATCACTAATTGGCTTGAAATCCATGACTTTCGATCTTAGCCGATTTCCCACGACGAATCCACATCCAAATTGTACATTCTTTGACGACAGCTGTACTAAATGGCGCAATTTTTCTTTTCCTCCTTAGGATTGCGCTAAAACAGCGTCAAACACTGATCTGAAGTGGTTTCACTATTGCGCATGTTGTCTATAGTCATCAAACGCGGCACCCGCGGCTTTTTCATGCCCAAAATTTCATGCAAGAAATGTGTATGGGCCAACTGGGCGAGCGACCACATTGAAACATTTAAAGGCCCACGTCATCAAACAAATAACCTAAGCAGCTTTAAAAATTGGCATCGTGCTTCGTGTCACAATCGCTACTCTACCAATTCCAACATGACTGACTGAAAGACCTATTTTTAGCAAAAAACGATTCCTCAGACTCCCTAATTGCCTTTAGAGCTCATAACCATCAAATCAATTAAAAATTCAAGCTTCAGGCAGCGTAACAATAATTATCGTTATGAGCTTATAATTGCCTTCTCCACATCTCGTTTTCCTTCAATTATACACTAACCACCCCACTGTTAACATTTTTTCCATACCGCCCACCTTCAAGCTTCAGTCAAGGAAGTGAATCTCCAATCACAACTTTTCCCAGAATTGTTAAATGTCAGTTCATAGCTATTTTTATTTGTTCATAAAAACTAGGAGTGCTGCCGATTTGACGTGTAAATCAGTTAACAGCTGTTTTATTGCCCGCACTTAACATTTCAATCTCTGGGAGTGCCATATTGCCTCAGTCTCCCTCGACCCACTTTACTAACCCGATTCCCACGGTTTGTCTCGAACTTCAAAACAGGATCCTGCTTGTTTTGATGAAACAGGAAATTCCAAAATAAACTCCACTAGACCCAATTCAAAACCAATACCAGCAGTGACCTGACCATGAACAAGAACAAGGCTCTCCTCCATTCCCAATGTCAATTTGATCCTCTTATCCTCACAACAACCACAAAAATAAAGAAGCGACAAAAAAATATGAAACCAAAACAGGATTACCCTCCAACAACTTTGGTAAATCCTGTTTTTTGGCATTTTTTTAGAAGTCGTTCGGAATTGAAGGAGAAGGAATATGCCACTCGTCCTTCGTCTCCTGCATTGTTGTGGGGACACACAAGTCTCCTTGATCTTGAAGGCCGCTTCGACAACAGCAAAAAAAGTAACGAAGAAGAAGAACTCCCCGTGTAAACAAACAAACCAAACAACAATAAACCAGCAACAACTAGATTATCCGCATCCACCACCAACAACTCCACAAAGCAACCAACTTGGTTGGTTTTAGTTGATTGAACTTCTGAACCTGATTGACAACAATGTGCGTTCCACTATATATACTTAGGAGAGTCAGTAGTTTTTTTTCTCGAGAGATAGAGCGAGAGATGTGAGCAGCAAACCCGACCCGAACTACAACAACCAAGTTGTTTTTTTTGTGTTTTCAATTTTGTTTACCTCTGAATCTTGATAGTTTCATTTTGTGCCGCCAATTTGTCAGACGAAAACGAAGACGAAAAGTGATTATTAGACGTCATAAAGATGTAAAGTCACACGAGACATCAAAGTGAAACCTGATCGAATGCGGGTGAGAGAACCTTTTGGCGCTAAGTACTAGATCTCGGATGAAAACAAGTGACAGTTGGTTGGCGCTACTGGTGTTACGTGTGCCATCTTGAATATCAATGACATAACAAATGACAGCAGCTGCTAGAAGTGCAATAACTGGGTCACCTCCGACTCAAATGTCAAACATTATGTCACTTTGTTTCTCACCTAACTCGCTAGAGCGATGGGATTTCCTAATTTGTAAAAATTTGTGTGGAAGTCAATTTGGGTGTTTTGTGGATTTTGTGGATCTAGATTCGATTTGTCATTTTTTTGACACATTGCCGCTATTTTGACAGTTTTTTGTGACAGGTGCCAAAACACAATCACTGCGACCGTTAGAGACTTGATGAAGATGTCTTTCTCGCGATTGAGGAGTGTGAACCCGACGTGTTGTTGTACCGTTTGTTGAATGACAGACGGCGCGGCGGAGCTCTAAAGCTTGCGAGAGTTCGATATAAAAATAATGACAGAAGAGAAAACCTGCTTTTGTTTAAATACGGGAAAAAGATGGAAACTGGTTTTTTTTTTTGCTATCGTCGCGAGTCGCGTTTAGGTACGACCGGTCCCCGGAATGTTGGCTATTTTCTGTTCAGCTGGAAGGTACCTGTTACTAGAGGCGACGATAGCAAAAGACTGCACATCTGATTTCGCATTGAGATAGGTTATGATTTATTAGTTTTAAATACCCGTTGCTGCCATCTTCGGCCGCTCTCTTGCTCTCTCCCTCTCGAACTCTTGTTTGCATTGTTATGTTGACAGCTGCTACTTTTGGCGAGACTTGTGTTGTACCATGCCTTTCTGGGTGCAATGAACTGTTGTTTTTTTAGTGTTTGAAGCAGTCGACAGTTCGTCTGTCATCTGATTGGGATTTTCATGTTCGACAAACACCAAATCAAATCTCTTTCCTCGACATCATCACGAAGCGATCGGAGATCGTGTGATTCTTTGTCATCCAAAAATGGCTGTCGAACAAGACTTTTGCCGTTGAGCTGATTAGTTTTTGACATTTTGAGATTGGGAGCAGTTCGAAGTGTTGTTCGACAAGCCACTGCTTAGGGATGCGAGTTGATTGATTTGGAAGCGGTACTTTGGTTCGATGATTTTGGACTCGCACACGATTTCTGTGTGTCCAATGTGTCATGCGAGATGATGAGGGTTGGCCATGTTTGGGCGGTCGACAGGGAGTTAGTACTTACTAAGAGTAGTGATGATGGAATATGGTGCTGCCGTGCTGTATGGACATTTTATTTGAAGTTAATTGGGTGAAATGCGTTTTGAGGCTTTGACAAGCTATTTGTGGGATATTACAAGCGTGCTTGCTTGTAATTTGAGTTCATATTGCTGGAATTTGCTTCTATTCGCCGGGGAATAGGTGGACAAAGTTGCTGCATAAAACAGTTAAGGTTTAGCAAAAATGAAATACTTCTGCAAATTGCTTGTTCGATGGTAGAATAAAGTTACTGAAGGCTTGTACCCCAGAGACATTCCAGGCTTGTTTTGGAGTAAACTGCACGTCTTTTAAGCGTCACTTGCAGCTGGCATCAAGCGCGTTTTGTCAGCATCCATATTCTTGTCTGTGAACATCGTAAGACGGCTGAAACCATCATTTTTTCCGTACTACGCGAATGTTAGGTGCTTTAAAACGAACTTAACTCTGTCCTAACTAAAATCTCAAGAGTTAAGCACCTTCAAGAAATAATAAGTTCATTGGCAAGCCCAACATAACGTGTTATGTACAGAGAATCATTCCTCATCCGTACAACGCGAATGTTAAGTGCCTAAAAACAAAGCTCACTCTGTCCCAACTAAAATTCCAAAAGTTAAAACCTGCAAGACATAAAAAAAGTCCATTGGCAAACCCAACATGAACTGTTATGTTCAGAGAATCATTCCTTAACCATACTGCGTGAATGTTAAGTGTTTAAAAACAAACCCCACTATGCCCCTACTAAAAAAAAAAAAACAAAGGTTACAAACTTTCAAGACATAAAAAAGTCCATTTGCAAGCCCGACATAAAGTGTTATGTACAGAGAATCATTCTTCATCCGAACTAAGTGAATGTTAAGTGCCTTAAAAAAAACCCTACTCTGCCCCATTTAGAATCATGTACAGAGAATCATTCTTTATCCGTACCACGCGTATATTAAATGCTGTCCCAACTAAAATCCCAAAAGTTTCAAACCTGCAAGACATAAAAAAAGTCCAGAGAATCATTCTTTGTCCGTAATACGCGAATATGAGGTGTTTAAAACAAACCACAATTTGTCCCAGCTAAAATCACAAAAGTTTTAAACCTTCTAGACATACAAAAGTCCATTGGCAAGCCCGACATAAAATGTCATGCACAGAGAATCATTCTTTATCCGTACTACGTGAATGTTAAGTGCCTTAAAACAAACCCTACTCAGTCCCAACTAGAATCGCACAAGATAAAAACCTTCAAGACATACAAAAGTCCATTGGTGATCCCAACATTAAAAGTTATGTACAGAGAATCATTCTTTATCCGTACTACGCGAATATGGGGTGTTTAAAACAAACCAAAATCTGTCCCAGCTAAAATCACAAAAGTTAAAAACCTTCAAGACACACAAAAAACCATTGGCAAGCCCGACATAAAGTGATCGGATCATGCACCAACTCACTTCAAACTAATTGCCACATTTGAAGCAGACTTTATTGGAATTGTTCGTCCAAACGACGATGCAGCCAATACCGAACCAACAAACCGAACAAAAGACTTGCTGACCAACACCTGAGCTCCGACGGAAACCTAAATAAAATTGCAAAATTGTGTGGACAAAGTACAATAAACCAATTTGGATTGTATTGCAGCATCCACTGCAGTTGCGAACAGAAAATGCTTCGCAACACGTTGAAAATATATTTTTATAGGTAAAACTTACTTTTAATGTTCTTGAGACTTTTTTTGCGCAGCAAACAGCATGCGAAATGTCAAAAGTACAAACACTGTACTCGCACGCACATTGAGGTTCCCTTGCATCATCGGAGAGATTGGTCAAGCGATATGCGAAAAGCAAAATTCTGATAAAATTTATTTATTCCACTGCGATAGGCCAGAGTGGCGAGATTTCTTGCGATAAGTTTTTTTTTTTTTTAATGAAGATGTCTTTAAAGCGAATTGGTTAACAGAGAGTGAAGTTCTTGTCTTCATCAGCAAAAAAAATTACAAGCAGACTCCTTAATTTATGTAACGATTTCAATATTTTGATAAGACCACACCACGCTGGATTTCGCAAAGTTTGCGCAGTCGATCCAGTCGCTAGCACAAGTGCAGGAAAAGTACCTCCCTTTCTATTTTTAATGGCAGGATGTAATTTTGGTGGAATGTCGACATGTCGACCACTGTGCTTCGACCGGCGCGGCTCGGAGCGGCGCAGGCAGCCATCCGGCCATAGGAATATAATAATCGGTTTTGTTTTTGCATTTTTGATTGCTTTCCCTCTGTGAAAATGATTATGTTGTTAACATTAAACGATGCTGGTGCAATCGAATTTAATCAACTCGCTGCCGATCGATGTGGCGTCGCTCGCTCGCTCGCTTGCACATGCTGCGCAAAGCGCAATGTGAAAATGCGAAATGCACGATGCCATGGGACGTGCGCACGCAGTTTATTTAATATTTTTATAATATCTGCACTCAATTAGCTTATTTATTGATATGGAAAGTAAATGAGAATAAAGACTTCGGCGAGTGCGAAGGTTTGCAAAGAGGTTGGCTGCGTTTTTTGCGAAACGGAAAATGCGAAGGAATGTGGCATCTTTATTAAGGAGATGGCTGATATTTTGTGGTATTTTATTTTAAACTTAAATTTATTTAAAATTTGCTTACAAACGAAGTAAAGAAGGGAAATTATTGTTTGTAAGATTGCAAACGGTGCGAAGAGAGCGTTTGAGCATTTGATAATACATTTTATTTCGCAATTTAAATACCTTAGATGGTGAAAAGGATCAAAACCATTTTCATTAAAAAAAATGCGGTGAGTACGAAGTGCTCAGGTAATTTGCGATACTATTTTAGATTTCTGCGACACTAGCAGATAATTTGCGAGTCCTTCGAATATTTTTGTGAAGATCGAAACAAGTCACAGGAGCTTTGTGAAATTTCTGGCAGTTCAACTAACTTACTTAAGGTGGCACTACAGTCCTTTGTGGACTTGGGCCTCAACCAAAAGTCTCCGCCCGCCAGCTCGGTCCCCAGCTAGCTGTCTGAGTTGCGGTCATCCTATCCTTCTACGTCCCTCGGGAATAGTGGCGAAGGCTTTCCGGTACGGTACGAGCCACCTGAGTCTCCAGATATTGACCCTTCTGGTTAGGTCCGTGTCGTTGTACAACCCATAAAGTTCGCTGTTGTATCTTTTTCCCCATTCCCCCTTAATGCTGCACACGGGGCAAAAGATGAACCGTAAATGTTTCCTTTCTAAACAGCCTAAGGCACATTCATTAGATTTTATCAAGTTCCATGCTTCTGCACTATACAGCACGACTGGGATGATGAGGGTGTTGTACAGAAAGGGCTTTCCAACAATTGCTTTCGTAGCCCAAAGGATCAGCGATTAGCAAGGCTCATTCTTCGTCTGATCTCAGCGGTGGTACTAACCTGTTTCTTTTTGTTGGCGATCAACCTCAACTTGCATCGAGTTATCCCGACACGCACTTTGAAGTCTTCTTTCCTGAGAAGTTGAATGGATTTTTGAGTCAGCCTGACTTCCACCTCGGTGCCTTCCTTGGTTTTTTCTGTTTTGAACATCTTCCAGTCTTGGCTTAGGAGATCACCATTCAGAGATAGGATGTATCTCTCTAGCCGTTCGCTGGGGATGGTAGGGCCATTGACCACTATCGGTCTACACAAATCCTTAATCTCTTTCACCTCGATGAGGCGAAGATCGGCGCCTCGCCATGCAGCTGATGTATTTTTGATAAACTCTCGGAGCCACTCAAGAGTCACGTCATTCTCACAGTTCATCACCTTGAAACCATGGGTTGTCGTGAGGTTACCAAAGAGTGGCACTTGCATACTCTTAACGATAGCCTCGTTGACTTCTAAGGATTGAAGACTAAGGATTCTTAGTTCAAGGAGCTGCAATTCGTCTTTAGTTAATCTACGTGTGGGTTTACCATAATCAGCTATAGCGACTTGGTGACCCTTAACGATATATCTTTATCCTCTTCGTTGCTATGTGTGGTGAAGAGGTGGTTGGTGAGTTGCTACCATTTCTTGCCCTTTTCGAGGTGCATGGCGCTTATTGAGGGGAGGGGGTGACTACATGATGTGAAACCGTCTTGCCAGCAATTGTCAATCGATCGCCCTGTTTTGTGATTTCCGACGCTATTTGTAAACAATGCTTGGATTTTTCGAACGCTGCTCTTTCCTTGGCCGTAAGAGACTCGGGATTCCTTTTGGCAAACCGTCGAACAATCCTCTCAGCGTTGCGTTGCTGACGTCTTCGTATATCGTTTTCGTTGAGTGTGCCGGTTTTGCGTTGTTTTGTCCTTTTGCGTATTACCGTAGCTAAGCTGTCGATTGTAGTGTTTATCGTTTGGTTTTCGGATTCAGATACGGAGAATTTGTTGAGGTTGCCTTGTGAGCAATGGCCTACTAGGGTACCCTCGCACTCCCTTGTATCTTTGCCCTCATCAGTGGTGCCTTCCACATTCGCCTGGCTAATCGGACCCCTAGGTTCCGGGATTAGTTCGGCGGGTGAGGTTGACTCCCCGATGTTCGTCCGCACGATTTGTTCCGTATCGTTATCTATTTGTTCTTTGTTCGCTAAGTGGTTTGAGGCCTTAGCACCAGACGTTGATGGGGCACACCCTTTCCCGCGCTTGGAATTAGCGTAAGGAGCAGGTGGTCCCATCTGTGTCTTACAGCTCGAGTTTTCTGGAGGGCGATGACTTCATGTCAGGTTGTCTTTAACCAAGACCTCCCTATCCAGAAAAGCAGGAGCGTTGTGCAGCCTCATTCGTTCCACTTCCGACATCTGGTCCAGTCTAGTTTCTCCAACCTCTTTATTGTGCGCTTGCAGTTGGAGATTCTTACTACTCCGCCTGTAAGTGTTCGATAAGTTGGAGACTTTAGAGCTAGCGACTGAGGCGACCTCGCTGGCGTCATCGACGAGAAGATTTTCTTCCTCCTCAGTCAATGGGACATGCTTCGATGAAGTACTCATGTATTCTCTGCTTATATGTATTTTGAAACTGTTGAAAAAAATTTAAAAAAAAATAAAAAGAAAAAAGAAAAGGTTTCGAAAAAATAAGTAGGATTGTCATGAAAAATAAATAAATATAAAAAAAGGGGTCACTGGCAACTTTTCCTCTCGATGTTTAGACCGCGAGGCAAAGCCAAAGCCGGCAGTCGTTACTACTACCGACCGTTTAGCGTATATCACCGCTATGGTTTTGTTCATTATTTTTATTTCTTCCATATTAATTTCATAGGGGTGGGCCTCTCTTAGTTTGCCCAAACCCTAGCTGGTAGTTGAGAAATTGCTCAAAAGCTAGAGACTGTGACTGGCCTGCCGGCGGCCGGCGTTCCTCTATCCTCTTTTGCTCGTAGTGCTCACGAGCAGCTCTTGTCCTTTGTATGCCGCTTTGTATGTCTCCTGCTTGGCTGCATGCGCCTGCCTACATTCTTCGTCAACCCAGGAGTTTCGTTTTTGTGGCTGTGTGAAACCTAGCGCATTAGAGGCGGCATCTCTAACTGCTTTCTGACAATGTTGCCATTGGTCTTCGATACTTGATGTTGGCGGCATAGGATTTCTTAAGAGGTTACTTGACACTCGATCAGAGAAGGATCTGGCGATCTCTTGCCATCGTAGCTGTCCGACGTCGAATTTTCTTGGAGAATTTCCTTGTTGTGGCCGTTGTCGGGATATTCGTAGCACAACCTTGGCTACGATCGATGAGGTAGTGGTCCGAGTAGATGTAGGCTCTTCGGAAAGTTCAAACATCTAGAATGATGGACAAGTGCCCTCCGTCGATCGCAATGTTATCCATTTGGTTGACGGTTGATTGATCGGGAGATCTCCATGTTCTTTTACGGAAGTTGAGATGTGGGACCCAATTACTTGCTACAACAACACTTCGCCCCGCAGCAAAATCGATCAGCCGGAATCCGTTGTCATAAGTGCTGTCATGTAGGCTGTGCTTTCCGACTGTTCCACCAAAGATGTCCTCTTTTCCCAGCTTTGCGTTTAAATTGCCGAGGACAATCTTCATGTCATAGCTAGGTCATTGCTCATATGTTTTGTCAAGGAGCTCGTAGAACTCAGCTTTGGTGTCGTCTTTTTTCTCTTCTTCGGGGGCATGGCGCATATTAGGCTAATGTTGCCGAATTAAACCTTGATTCGTCGTGACTCGTGATGCGTTCGCTTACACATTTGAAGTTCAAGACTTTTTGCCTGAGTCTGCTTCCCACGACGAATCCGCATCCAAAGAGCCGCTTTTGTAGCTCTCGGTAACAATTACCATTGTAAATGTCGCAGTTTTTCATCCTCCTTTAGCCCAATCCATCCCATCGCATTTCCTGGATAACGGTAATGTCTGCTTTGTAGTAGTTGAGGGTCTCCGCTCGTTGTTCCACAGCATACGGTCTATTAAGGGACCTAACATTCTACGTGCATATCCGAATTTCGTTATCCTTAAAACATTTGCTTGGGTCGTCCGTTTTCGAGGCTTGTGCCGGTTTCGCAACTAGCTTTTCTACGTAGTCGGGAAGTCTCCCCGACGTACAACCCCCAACCTGGTGTACCAGGCACTTGATGTGACTCCATCGTGAAAAGTTTGAAAAATGCGAAAAAGTGAGTAAGTTAACATCCTCTGCAATAAAGAACTGGAAAATTAGTTCGCAAATGCTTGCGAAATAGTTTTCGATCTTCGCAATGCAAAGAAAGTGCCAAGATCCTGCTCGTAGAATATTTAACGATGGGAAAATAGAAATTTTCCGATCACCTCTGCCCTCAAATTTCATAAGCACTTGGAATACTCAAATATGAATCAAGTAAATTTTAATTACCCAACGCTCCTTAAAGCAATAAATCGAAACCCCATTTGATCTTTCAGGTCATTCGCAGCGAAGCAACAAAAAAAAAACAACTCAGCTTTTCAATGTTACAAACAATCTCGGCGTCCTTCGCTCTCGCAAGCTCATCAATAAATAATTCCCTGACGCTGCAGCAGCGCAGCGCTTACATCTTGATTTCATCAAGTCTGTTATAAAAAATTATAAAACATCTATTTTCTGTGTTTTTATCTCGCAACTTAAATTCAACAACTAACAAGTAACGAGTATGTTAATGCATTAATCAAATGCCGTTAGCATCGAACGGAACCATAAGATCGAGGAGGGCCGATCGGGGTCCACCACGTGTAGGCGGCACTTGGCTAATTCTTTTTCCATATTGCGAATAATTAAAATTCAGTTTCGTGCAATTGAATTTGAATTCCTCCCCCACAAAAGTGCATAATTACGATGTTTATAAGAAGCCCCATTACTCGCAATTGTTGAGATTTTAAATTTGAAAAAATCCCCGCAGGTAATCACGGACTAATTACATTGGCAACAACAAGGTTCAATTGCGCCGGCAATTGCGCAAAAGTGCAAACCGCGACTTGAGACAAAAAAGTTCGAATCGAGCTGGGGAAAAGCAGAAGCAACAAACTGAATCGAATGCGAAACAAAGTTGAAATCAATTTTAATAAATTTTTATTCGGCAGTGCGCAGCGAGCGAAATGGTTATTAAAAGCAACGTTTGCGCAGTTTACTTTTGGATCGAGTGCAATAATCGTCAAAGTGAATGTTTACATCACATATACTGGCACTTGGAGCGCTTGTGCGATTGGGCTGCGCAAATGCACTCACGTTTTCGCAAAACTAATTGTTTATGGTTTATTTTTGCTGTTGGTATTTTTAGTGTTGCTGAGACTGTTTGTTGTTGCACAGTTTGAAATCGTTTAATGGCCCATGAGGCTGAAGTCGAGCTGAATTGCAACAACATGTCCGTTTTATTTGAGTTATAAATTGTAATGGTTTTGGTCAAATTTGCACCATGCCATGGGCTGCAGAATTTTGGTTGGGAGAGTTTATGGCAGGTTATTGGTGATTGAATTTGATTGAAGCTTTTATAGGGCCCTTAAGCTTGTTTTCCAATTCCAATTCTCCAATTGTTTGTTCGAGGATACTTTAAAGTACAAAAAATTGAAAAAGAAACTCAAAAACGATCGTTCGCAAAGTTCGCACTTCAGACAAGACTTTCGCGAAGTCGTTCGTTCTTAAAAACTTCACCATATCCACTAGAAAAGGAGAAATTAGGTGTTTTTTTGTATGAAAAGAGATGATAAATGAATTTTTGCGAAATTTCGCAAACTCTGCCACGGTCCAGATAGTCAACCAATTTCCTCCAAATTAAGTGAAAACTCATCTCTTTAATACTGCCAACACACGAATATCATCCCGCTTGACCCAAGTCCACAATTCATTCGGCACTGACCTGCCAATGATTCAAAAAGATCTTTCGCAAAGTTCGCACTTGAAGCAAAACTTTTTCAAATTCTTACTTTCCTAAAAATTGCACCATATCCACTTGAAAAAGAGAAATTATGTAGGTGTTTTTGTATGAAAAGAGATAACATATGAATTTTTGCAAAATTTCGCAAATTCTGCCCTGGTCCAGAGGATCGACAGATTTCCTCCAAATGAAGTGAAAACTCAGCTCTCCAATGCTGTCAACAAACGTATATCATCCTGCTTGACTTAAGTCCACAATTCATTCGGCACTGACCTTCAATGCAAATGATACCACTGCGCTGTGTCCGTGTCAAATCTGTCAAATAAATTGAACATGATTAAGATACCCTCGGAATTCCAACTTCCTTTTGGCTGACTTGTAAAAACTAAATACCATTCCTTAAGTCACATTTCACCCAGCCGCCTGACCGCCCGGCCGTCGTCGTTGCTAACAATGGCTTCAAATCGCAACGCTCATACTAAGCAATAGAAGTGCATATGAATTGTGTGAGGCGCGTCTTTTAACCTTTTGACTTGAATTGTCCGCTGTGCGCCGTTGTCGTCGTCTTCAGCTTGCTCCAAGCTCCGGAAAAACCTCACAACATCGGTTTGCGTTTTTCGCCAACAAAGCGCAGGCGAAAGTTGCCATTTTGGCATTTGTCTTCGCTGTCAAACTCTGTCTCTTCCTCAAACCCTGTCTCCGTTTCTTTGGCGTGGTCCACACGAACATCCAAGACAGTGCATCGAAGCAGCATCACACGCCGCGACTCTTCTCATTACGGACGATTAGAGAAACTTAATTAAAAACACCGCGTCGCTGCCCGCCCGTTTGCCGTCATCAATGTCATTTAATCTCGCATAAAGCAAACGGCCACGACCATAGAGACATAGTGAGAAAAAGAGAGAGAGGGGGACAGGGAGGCCATTAGAAATAGCGATGGCTTGGCCAGTCCTTTTGCCAATGGCAATTTCAGACACAGCTTGACGTCCAGTTGGCGTTCCAAAGCATTTTGACTCTTGTTGCAAATTTTGCGACAGCCAAAGATGAATGCCTCACTCTCTCTCTCTCACGTAAGGTAGATTTGCCTTGAGTTGTCTGTGGTGTCCACATTGCAGCTAGCTCATATGTGCAACGCATCCATAACACTAAAGTCACTGAATTTATGCAATCGCATTGGTCCAACTGTGAGAGTGACTTCGTCGGTCGTTCGTCACAAACGTCGACTTTATGGTCAGCGGTCAGAGCTAGCCTGGACTCTGCCCTCTGTCTTATACCCCTTCTTAGGCTAAGAATGTGTGTGACACGGACCGACCCACTGAAATATTAATTATTGCAGAATTTAATTGCCACTCTAAACAAGGAGCTGAGTGTATTAATGTCGCAAATTATTGCCGCTCGCAATAAATGTGCGCGAGAGGTGAGGAATTTCTTGTTCAGAAATGCAAAATGCTTAGATGATGGTTGCCGCCTGTGTTTCCAAAAAAAAAGTTATTAGTTGGACCTAATTTTAGGTCCACATTCTTCAGTATACTTATGGAACATATGCTGCCTCTTTTAAATGAGAAACTTAATTATGTTCCACTCATCAGCAACGTTCCACAAAACCAAACAAATGATTGCATACAGTGTGGAACGTATTCATTTTTCAGGTTAAGATCCCAAAGTTTATTTAAATCTTTCCACTCAAATAACTATTTATTGTACTTGTGTGGAACATATTCTACTTGTTTCATACTTTAAATTGCGATGTGATCCACAGTTTTCATACATTCCACAAAGTGCATTTACCCTTTTCATTTGTGTGGAACGCATTCAGGTTTTATCCAGAGTCTAACAGCGCCTTTTTCAATTTTCTTTATTACGTTCCACAAGAATACATGTTCCAACTTACATTTTCTAGCGAATTTCTGAAAAAAAAGATGTGGAACGTAAGAAAATATCCGTCTTAATAGCACATGAGTTGAATTATCAAACCAGTTGGCAACCATCCCTGTGACCTAAGTCCATTTGGAATTTCAACTTCAAGTGACAAGCTTTGCTCCTAATTCCTTTTGCAAAATACTGCCTCAGGTGTCAGCGTCAGATTCAACTAAAACATGCACGGAAATGCTCCAATTTCCTGTCCCCCATGACTCTCGTATCTCATGTTGCTGCGACAAATGATCTAGTCCACTTCGAACTCGTTCAATAATAAATCCATTAAAAGCCCGCAGACTGCGGCGAATTGAGCCATTTTTTGCGGAAATATTTATCTACTTCGGCTTGGCGTGGTCTTGCAACATGTTTATGCATGTAAATACCGTTAGACGCTGTGCTTGGCAAATGGCGCCTCTACGGAACGAATATAAATAGGAAACAAAAGAGAGCGCTCGCGAGATAGTCTCCCACACGTGCTGCTGTGACTACGATGATGCATGGGATGTAAATACAGAACCCTGTGGCACATACTACCTAGAACAAAGGCAATTATAGTCATGGAAGCTTGGTATGAAAGGAGGCGCGCAATTTGCATAATGCAATTACGGCCAATGTTGTTATCTCTTCGGTCGATATTATTTATTTCGGTGTATTTTATTGTTAAGGCCCTCGTTTACATTTTTCTGCAGTCTCTCTGCCTCTCTGTTGGTCTCTTGTTCCAGTTCCGGGTTGAGGCGGTCAATTTGAATTTTGATTCGTGTTGTGTAGCGCCCCGGAACACAATATTCATTTTCAAAAGAATTTTTGCTTTATTGGATTCAATTGTTTGATATTGTTTGGTGTTGGTGTGGTTGGCGGTAGCACGGTCGCGTGTGGATTGTGTTTGGCATAGAGACAATGAGACATGACGTTAACAACTTCAAGCTTCGCTGGGTGCTGGTAATTTGAATTATTTCGTTACGCAAGGTTTGGAAGGTGAGAAGTGAAGTGTGGTGAGGGGGAGGGGGTGCAAATACTTGACCATAATGATGCATTGTTATCGCGAGAAAAAATTTATAAGAAGTTAGAAAGGTGAAGCCGTAGAAGTTTGTTTTCTTTTGGAGGTAAAGTTATGAGCTTGACATTCAGGTGATAGCTCGTTGTATGTTAAAAGCTTTGAGTTGATATTCTTTCCTGAGATCCAGGGCTTCGTGAATCCAGCTACTTTCCTGGGATGTTCGATCATCGTTCGACATCCGGATCTTGAAGCTAACCAACTTCCCAGTCCCCTGTTCAACCAGCAACATCCTTGCAACACAAAAATGTCAAAGTTTATTTTTGTAGCTCAAAAAAATTGCCCACTTTTCTCTTCTTCGTGAATCCAGAAACTTTCCTGGGATGATGTTCGATCATCGTCCGACATCCGGATCTTGAAGCTAACCAACTTCCCATTCCCCTGTTCAACCAGCAACATCCTTGCAACACAAAAATGTCAAAGTTTATTTTTGTAGCTCAAAAAAATTGCCCACTTTTCTCATCTTCGTGAATCCAGCAACTTTCCTAGGATGATGTTCGATCATCGTCCGATATGCGGATCTTGAAGCTAACCAACTTCCCATAGTCCCCTGTTCAACCAGCAACATCCTTGCAACACAAAAATGTCAAAGTTTATTTTTGGAGCTCAAAAAAATTGCCCACTTTTCTCATCTTCGTGAATCCAGCAACTTTCCTAGGATGATGTTCGATCATCGTCCGATATGCGGATCTTGAAGCTAACCAACTTCCCATAGTCCCCTGTTCAACCAGCAACATCCTTGCAACACAAAAATGTCAAAGTTTATTTTTGGAGCTCAAAAAAATTGCCCACTTTTCTCATCTTCGTGAATCCAGCAACTTTCCTAGGATGATGTTCGATCATCGTCCGATATCCGGATCTTGAAGCTAACCAACTTCCCATAGTCCCCTGTTCAACCAGGAAAATCCGTGCAACACAACAATGTCGAAGTTTATTTTTGTAGCTCAAAAAAAATTGCCCACTTTTCTGTTCTTCGTGAATCCAGCAACTTTCCTGGGATGATGTTCGATCATCGTCCGACATCCGGATCTTGAAGCTAACCAACTTCCTAGTCTCCTGTTCAACCAGCAACATCCCTTGCAACACAAAAATGTCGAAGTTTTTTTTTGTAGCTCAAAAAAATTGCCCACTTTTCTGTTCTTCGTGAGTCCAGCAACTTTCCTAGGATGATGTTCGATCATCGTCCGACATCCGGATCTTGAAGCTAACCAACTTCCCAGTCTCCTGTTCAACCAGCAACATCCTTGCAACACAAAAATGTCGAAGTTTGCCCACTTTTCTCTTCTAGAGCTATCGTCACCTGAACATGCACCTAGACCCTCTCTACAAACCAAACATGCTGCTGCCCTAGCAGCTTCTGGCTGATGCCTCTGGAAGACAAAAACATTTGCATACGGCCGAGTGCAGCAACTTGATGTTGCCAACAAGCAGAATAAGAGAAAAATGTTTAAATTGCTTGTTAAGTGGCGCTTGGGGCAATCAACTGCGCGCGTTGCTAGAGTGCTCGCAGTTGATTCACTGATTCAACATCAGCCTCGCTATGTCCGTCCAAAAATGGAAAATAGGTCCCCTGGGTAGATTTGATCAAGAAAGAGGAAATAACCCTTTCCACAGCCAGTGTCAGTTGCTTGACTTGCTCCACCATCAAGCTCGTCTTCATTTTGTCAAGATTCACAGTGAAGACTTCTCTTCAAGTCCGACGGTAGTATGGTAATGAAAACGTATCAATTTTCTAATTCGCAAACAGTGGCGATGCTACAGAAGCAGTGGTTGCTGCTGCAACAGGAGCAGCTCCATCAAGGCAACTCTTCATTATTCCATGCGACATTCTGGAAAATTGCTCTCGGTCGAGTGTCGGACACTGAATCAAAGCCAATCCAATGATTAATCAAGCTATTACGGTGTTTTAGTTTTAGTCGTGGCCCCATTCGAACTGAAAGCAAACACATTCCTTTCGAAAGATTTATGCCAACATCTCGTGTGCTCGTTGCATCGGAAGCAACACTGGAGGTCGCGCTACGGTGGATATACGTTTTACGCAGTTCATCATCTCGCTGGAGGGTCTGATGGTTGGTTGTGGTGTGTGCGCACTCTAAATCATTCCCCTCAGATGCTTTCCCAAGATAATAATGGATCTCGAATGCTGGGCAATTTGCACCAATTGTGGGACAGAGTACTCTATACTCGAAACACTCTCTCGTGGAGTACCCAGACCACCACAGTGCCAACATCGACACCGATAAAATTGATCCCACTACTTACAGAATGGCGGCCATGATTAAGGCCAATAAATTATGAAATTTTATTCTTCCTCTTCTTTTGCTCATGGTTTCAGTTCTAAAGGGGAAGACAGGGGAGAGCATGTGTGCGAGTTCGGGGTGTGAATGTCGATGGTCCTTTCTCAGGATTTAAGTGCACTTGGATGGCACAGCGGTGTGTAATAATACTTTTTAAGTGAACTTTTTTTTTTTGCTTTTAATATGAGCGACGCCCCCCGCATTAATAGTTAAATTGCGGTTCTTGGGGTCTTGCAAGCACTTGGGCTTGAACGATCGGACAGTATATCATGTGGACTGGCTCGAAAGTGCATGATCGTTACATGGTTTTACGTGTGATGCTGTTTGTTTCGATGTCCATGCGCGATCAAAGGCTCATTGTCGTAATGATTAACGATTAGAGGAGGCGGTTGTTTGGACATAAAAATTCTGCAGGAGGTCTTGGAAGTGTCTTATTATATCACAATAGGTGCTTTTGGTTTGAGGTTATGGTGCTGAAAGTACTGGTTTCAGAGTCTTTTAAGGTTCTAAGGCTTTTATCAAGTACTTGAGTACCGGAAGACTTGAAAAATACTTGCTCTTTACCCCTTTAGAGATCAAGAAACTGTTCTCTCGACTCTAGTGAGGCCACAGACCAAAGGTCTCAATGGTCGGTATAAATTGTCGGTTTGAAGACTTTCTCATTTTGTTGGCTTACTTACTTTAGGTGCAATACAGTCCGCCGTTGTGAACTTGGGCCTCAACCAAGAGTCTCCGCCAGCCAGCTCGGTCTCTAGCTACCTGTCTCCAGTTTTGCACTCCAAGTTGATTGAGGTCCTCTTCCACTTGGGTGCGCCACTTGAGTAGTGGTCTTCTTCTACTTCTACGTCCCTCGGGAATATTTCAACACTATTTCCGGGCCGGAGCATTGGTCTTCATCCTCTCTAAATGGCCAAGCCATCTGAGCCTCTAGACCTTAACCCTTGTTGCTAGGTCCACGTCGTTGTAAAACCCGTAAAGTTCGCCGTTGAATCATTTTCTCCATTCCCCATCAATGCACACGGGGCCAAAGATGACCCGAAGAACTTTCCTCTCTCTCAATTCTCACAAAGACGCCATTGACATCACGCTGTGTTCTTTCCATTATATCAATATCATTGGCGTACGCGAGAAGTTGAACAGATTTGTGGAAGATAGTGCCTCTGGTGTTGACCTTAGAGTTTTGCATCTGCTGAAGAACGATGTTAAAGAAATCGCCTGGCAGTGCATCGCTTTGTCTGAATCGAAAGATTCCGTAAGCTCGTTGCCAACCTTGATGGAGCAGTGTGAGTTCTCCATCGTCATTTTGCACAAGCAAACGAGCTTAACAGGGATGCTAAAACTAGACTAAGCTTTCTACAGCTCGTGTCTATAGATTCTGTCATATGCGGCCTTAAAATCGACGAACACGTGGTGAGTTTCGATTAAGAGTTCATAGGTTTTTTCCAGGATCTGCCACAACGTGAAAATTTGGTCGATGGTTGACTTTCCTGATCTGACGCCACATTGATAAGGACCTATCAGATTGTTGACGAAAGGCTTCAGACGTTCACATATTACGGCAGAGAGGATCTGGTAGGCGATGTTAAGTAGACTGATTCCTCTGTAGTTGGTGCAGTTTAGAGGATCTCCCTTTTTCAGGATCGGGCAAACAATGCAAAGGTTCCATTCATCGGGCATGCATTCTTCCTACCATGTCTTACAGATGATTTGGTGCATGCTCCTATCTAGGTCGTCGCCTGCTTTGGTCTACCGAGCTTGCTAGACGATGGAGCAGCCATCGACTTTGTTGGATTTTTCTAGGTCGGGTTCACGGAATTTTTGGCTATCATCGTGTCTTATGAGTGGATACTGCCTTACGGCAGGATTTGGTTCGTCGTCGCCGTTATACAGTTTACAGAAGTCCCCAGTCGATGGACTGCGATTCTACTATGAAGTTCCCTTGTTTACCACTGCAGGTATCGGTTCTTCCTCGATGACCTTCTTCGATCGAACTTCATTCCTACTGTTGGCTGTCTCAATATCTTCGATCCGACGCTTCTCATGCTCCTTAATTTTCTCCTGAGAAGCCGACGCGCGTTTCTCGCTCCTCTTTTGCTCGTAGAGCTCACGAGCAGCTCTTGTCCTTCTATGCTTGTCTGCGTGGGCCTGCCTGCATTCTTCGTCAAACCAGGGATTTCGTTTTAGGGGCTGCGTGAAATCCAGCACATTAGAGGCGTCATCTGTAACTGCTTTCTGGCAATGTTGCCACTAGTCCTCGATACTTGACGTTGGCGGCATAGGAGGTTACTTGACACTCGATCAGAGAAGGATCGTGCGATCTCTTGCGATTGTAGCTCTCCGACGTCGAATTTTCTTGCTGCATTATTTATTACCTTGGCTACAACGAGGTCCGAGTCGATGCTGGCTCCTCGGAAAGTTCGAACATCTAGAATGCTGGACAAGTACCTTCCGTCGATCGCAATGTGGTCAATCTGGTCCACAACATTTCGCCCGGAAGCAAAATCGATCAGCCTGAATCCGTTATCGGAAGTGGTGTCGTCCAGGCTGTGCTTTTTGACTGTTCCACCAAAGATGTCCTTTTTTCCCAGCTTAGCGTTAAAATCGTCGAGGACCTTGCTAGGACATTACTCTTATGTTTTGTCGAGGAGCTCGTAGAACTCGTCTTTGGTGTCGTCTTTATTCTTCTGTGTGGGGGCATGCGCGCATATTAGGCTAATGTTGCCGAATTTAGCCTTGATACGGATCGTCGTGAAGCTCAAGACTTTTTGCCTGAGTCTGCTCCCCACGACCAATCCGCATCCAAACAACCGCTGTTGTTGCTCTTGGTAACAATTATACCATAGTAAATGTGGCAGTTTTCATCTTCTTTTTGCAGGATCCGTCCCTATTTGTTCGCCCACACATGCTATATTTTACTATTCGTAACTAACATCCTTTGTTCTCTCGTTTCAGATACTCAACAAATGCGATAGTAATGTGACCCACGAAGCAACCGAGTCCATCCACTGTAAATAAATATTATTACTCGTGATCCTACCAAGAAGGAAACAACTTTACGTCCACAATACTCGATTCCAGAGTGCCATAAATGTTTAAGCCTTAAGACAGAGCATCGAAGACCTCAAGAAAACAAGAAACAGATTCCGTCCAATATACAAAGTTGCTGAGATTCAAGTGCCTTCACCAAGCAACGAATTAAGAAAAGCCATAATCTTCCATTTTGTTGTAAACACACACAAACATAAGCTAAGAGCACCATAAAAGTATTTACTCTCTCACTCTCTCTCTCGAAGACAGCAAACACCATTAAAAAAGTGCAATTACTCACCAAACCGATTCCAAGAATCAGTAGAAACAAAAATGTCATCACCACTCACATCGCAAGATCTATCCATGTCAGCTGCCATTCACGCTCAACAACAACAACAACAGCGAGGTCAAATCAATCAACAACAAACAACACCATCACCACCGCACGTCACATCCGCATCGCCCAATTCCGTCAATTCCAACGGCTTGCCATTGATTTCGCCGAATGCCATACATCGATCTCCGGAAAGCCCACAGCCCGAATTAGCCACCATGACCAACGTGAATGTCCTCGATCTACACACAGACTCGTCCAAACTCTACGACAAGGATGCCGTGTTCATTTATGAACCACCCAAAGTCGAGGATCAAGTGATCGACGCTCGGATGGTCGCGCAACTCAGCCAACAGCCGACTATACCCCAGCCACTGGCCAAAATCGAATTCGACGAGAACCAGATCATCCGTGTGATCGGTCCGAATGGCGAACAGCAGCAGATCATAAGTCGCGAGATCATCAACGGCGAACATCACATTTTGTCGCGCAACGAAGCCGGGGAGCATATCCTTACCAGGATTGTCAGTGATCCGTCAAAATTGTTGCCCAATGACAGTGCCGTTGCAGCTGCCATGTTCTCTCAAGCCCAGAAAATGGCCAACGACCATGGTGTATATCAGACATCACCAATGGACGCTTCGGTGCTGCAGCAATACGACCCGGTCAAGACCGAAGACGATCTGTATGAGGAGTCAAAGAAGGGCGGACAGATCTTGTACACAACCCATGACGATTCGAAACCCCTGACCGGACACTTGCCAACACACAAGATCGAAGGCGATCTCTATCAGGACGACAAACACATCGACTTGATCTACAATGATGGCAACAAAACTGTCATCTACACAACCACAGACCAGAAGGGTCTCGAGATCTATTCGGGTGGCGATTTGAGCGGTTTGGTAGCTTCAGCTGATGGTCAGGTCGTTGTTCAGGGCGGTTTGCAGTATACAACAGCTGGAACAGCTGGCGGACAACCGGTGTACATTGTGGCCGATGGGAATTTGCCACCCGGAGTTGAAGGCCATTTGCAAAGGTAAGTGGGTTGAACTTTGTTGCTTATAAAAATAGAAATAGGAACATAGAGTTGTGTCGTGATTGTGAATTTATGAACCATAACAGCCAGCCCCGCCGTTGTGTTTTGTTTTGATTTTTGAAGAAGGCGTGGGTACAGTGCGATTTCGCCTTAGATTGTGCCGCACTGCTTGAGTTAAGAGCTCGTGGGTTATATGTTTACGAGCTGGTCATAAAGTTGGTTTGGACTTTTGCAAAATGATTGCGTAAGACGATCGCGAAGCTGGCTGTGAGACTGCGTCCTTGGTATCGGTGGTATTGATATGTTGCTGGCTTGGGTTACCTGTGTTTGCTTGGGTTATAGTGTTTTTGTAAGCTTCAATTCAGGAAGCTAGGTTCTCTTATTTTGGGGTTAAGTGGTTCGAGCAATTAGGTGTACCAACTAAATTATGTTTAGTTGATATTTTTGTGTAGATCCGAAGTAGGAGGTTTGATAGAAGTCAACTCAGGCTAAATTGAAGTAAGTCAGCAGACCATGTCCGATAAAGAAGTGAAATAAATTTGTAAAGCGCTTAAATGGCAGCTAAATACATGGCTTCTTAGTTGATAATTTGACACACAAAATATGACGAGTTTTTCCTTAAACATTGACTAGCTACAGCCATCAAAAGTGTTACGAACAATTTGAGTACCATTTTTAATGTTTTCGTTAAACTGATAAAAACGTTCGTTGATATGATGAACAGATTCATGAATAAATTACTTCACAAAATAGATTTATTCATTAGATTTTTTCATAGCAGTGACAGTTATCGTCAATTTTATAGTCAAATTCAGCAGCAAAATGAACTTTTTCGTAAAT
The DNA here is from genome assembly GCA_943590905.1 of Sphaerophoria taeniata. Taxonomy (NCBI): domain Eukaryota; kingdom Metazoa; phylum Arthropoda; class Insecta; order Diptera; family Syrphidae; genus Sphaerophoria; species Sphaerophoria taeniata. The sequence continues at coordinate 7,731,514 of OX016540.1, forward strand.
TCTACAACCAGGTTCGTTAATCTGACGATTGAGTTTATCAATGGCATGAAAGATTTTCATCATTTTTAGAACAAATATCCCCAACGACCGCATGAATCGATATGACATTTTTTGTTTAACTATCTATTGAATAGTTTTAAAATTTGACGAAAAATTCATCAATTTTGAGCAGCATATTCATGCAATTTATGAAACATTGCTTGTCAACATAAAATGACTTCATGAAAATTCGTATACCATCAATTAGGACAGAGCTTTCATCAAGTTTTAAACAAATTCATTGAGCTAATAAACCGTTTATGGATATGATAAAAGATTTTATTAATTTTACAAATAAGCTTTGATACTAAAAATTGTATCGTTATTATGATTATATGCATTATTAAGACTTTCTTTTTCAAGATAAGTTTTGTCAATCTTACAAATAAGTTCGTAAAACTGATGCTTAAATTCATTACTGTTATGAAAAAATTTCATTATTCTTATGAACACATTTCGTTTTTATTCATGCAACATCCAGCAATTTATTCATTAAGATAATGTATGAAATTTGACAACTTGCTTATCAACATAATAATTTGATAGTTGAATTTTGATGAATTTATTCATAAAATTAATAAAATTGCTATCAAATCAATAAAAATATTCATAATTTCAATGAACAAGTCAGAGTTTTCGTTAATCCGACATCTGGCGCTACAGTCCAGGTCGGAAAAGGTCCTCTTCCAACAAACGTCTGCAGCCAGCTCGGTACCTAGCTAGCTGTCTCCAGTTTCGCACGCCAAGTGGGTTCAGGTCCTCTACCACCTGTGTGCTCCACCTGAGTCACGGTCTTACTCTTCTGCGACGTCCTTCCGGGTTGGATTCGAAGACTCTACGAGCCAGAGCATTATTTTGCATTCGCTCTACCTGACCCAACCATCTAAGTCGTTGGACCTTAACTTTCAGTATAGCTGGCGTTATTTTGCTCGTCATCGTCAGTGTACAGCTTGGAAAAGTGTTCTTTCTATACCCTCAGCACTGACTGTGGTTTCACTACGACATCTATAATTTTCAAAAAGTTGTGAATGCATTCATTGAACTGATGAACGCATTCATTGATGTGATAAAAGAATTTATTAATTTAATGAAAAAATTCGTAACTATTGAATAACTTGTGAAGATGCAAAATACTCCTCAAATACATGATTGAATTTTTGTTAAATCAATTACCAAACTCGACAAAAGTATGAATTGTATTCGTTAAATTTATGATGCCATTCGCTGTATTCATGATTCAGTTTATCAGAGCTAATAGCCTGTATTGTTTTGACTAAAGGCTCATCACATGTTCATGGATATGGACACGGAACCTTCATTATCTGATGGCAGCAAAATTGCAATGACACATGTATCAAATTTCATGTTCTTGAATATGAAACTCAAAGGACCGTTTTTCAAAACAATTACACCCTTCCCGTTATTTCCTGCTCCGCCAATCAACATCAGTTATTTTGCTAAGATAATGAACAGCGATACAATCAGTTTAAATGAACTCGTTACCATCGTAATTTCCCGAGTTCAGCATCAGTCAAAAACGACAGTAAACATGCAACGCTCTATAAGCACCATATGTCAGTCATAAGCGGTCTCTTCCCTTACCTTAACTATTTCCACTCCAAAACAAAGTTCTTATCTCTAGCTAACGAACTCCACGTGCAGCGCTGCCACTTTACTCCTAAAGCAGTAGATCTACTGCGTTTTGGCCCAAACGAAAATATACTGCGCAGCAAAACCAATCTGCTCCTTTTTTAGAATTTAGAAAAAGAGTATAGGCGCAAATTTTAAAACATTTAAACCCTACTCTAAATCCTCTTTAGAGTAGGAGTCGACTCTAAAAACAAATTTTAGATTCGGGGACGACTTTATCTCATTTTTGAACGACTTAAAGTATACTTTATCGTTAAAGTGGTCGTCTAACTTTAAAAGGGAGAAATCGTTCGTTTAACTCCTTAAAGTATAGTTTTGAGGAAGCAGACTTTGGGATTTTCGAAAATTTTGAAATTATATGAAAGAAAAGAGTTTATCAAATTCGTGCATGCTCTTATTTAAATTTAAATATTCATTTTATTTTGAACAGTTTTTCGTTCGAATACATTTATCATTTTTGTAAAATAAAAAAAAAATATGAACCACGGAGACTACCAAGCGGATTTGTTGCTTGTTTTTTGACACTTCTTGTAGTTATGTGTGTACGTTGTTTGCTTTTAATTTTATTGCCTATGTGCCTTTTTTGAGAGTCCTTATAAGCAAATAACACTTGTAGGGAAATTTGTTCCTGTTTTTAAGGAATATTTTTAACCCATTTCAGAGCACACTATTCCACCTTCACTATCACAAACAAAACAAATTGGAACATCATTTGGATATTTATTTAAACACATTTTCACAAAAAAAAATCATAACATTTATTAGAACTAAATATACAAACACTAAATAATCACATTTTTTCCTGTTTTGGGGAGATAAATGCACTAAAAACTGTTAAAAACTGCAAGCGTAAAATGACAGTTCACTAATACAATTTATTAATTTGTCACATTTAGGCGAGTTCACACAACGTTTTGTTTAAAGTCCAATCTAATTAGAAGACTCGTTTAAAGTGTTTAAAAATTAGAAAAAGTTAGAGTGCTTTAAGTAGAGTAGACTTTATTGCTTAAACGAGGGCTGACTTAAAATTTGCGCCTATATGTTCTGCACAACTTTACGAATCTTTCATTCAAAATATATCTATACTAATATATAAAGCTGAAGAGTTTGTTCGTAATCTCAGGAACTACTGGTTCGAATTGTAAAATTCTTTTTGCGTTGGATAGTCCAATAATCGACGAAGGCTTTAGGCTACTAAACAATAGGCTGCGACCAATAAGAGCGAAGAATCTGTGCAAAATGTGAAAAAAACAGCAAAAAATATTCATTTTTCTGCGTTTTAATCGATTATCTCAGGAAGTGTTGAGTCAAATTGAACAATTCTTTTTGTGTTGAATGGTCCATTTATCGAGAAAGGCTTGAAGCTTTATAATGGTACGCTGCGACAGCTAGGAGCGAAGCGTCAGAGAAAAATGTTGCAAAGTGGCAAAAAATATTTATTTTTGAAGGCTTCTTTTGTTTGCTTGAACGCGCTGTTCTCAGGAACTGCTAAATCAAATTGAAAAATTCTTTTCGTGTTGAATATATCAATTTTTAAGCTATATAACGTTCCGGTTCAAATAATAAGAGCAAAGCATGAGTGAAAAGCGTTGCTAAAACGTGGAAAATTATACATCATTTGACGAGTTAAGGAGAATTTCGACTTAGGGAATAGGGAGAGTCGACTGTTATACAATTTTAAAATATCTTCAATACAAAATTCCGACGGGCGAATGATGCACAACTCAGGACGCACATCTGGCCGGTGGACGAGGGACAGGCGGACGAAGTCGCGGGCACCCGCTAGTTCAAAATAAACTCAAAACTCTGAATGCATCCATCGAAAAATTCAAACTACATTCGCTATTGGCTATCGGCTCAAAAACATCAAACTGAAAGCTTGCTGACACTAGATGTCGTACAATTGTGTTTGTTTTTATCGAATTTTTTCTTGTTTTTGATTTGTTGTGCTTTTTTTTGGAAATAGACAAATTTGTAACTAGGTCTGCAACGCTAAGGTATTAAAGTCGTATCCATAGGTATTGCATATTTTAAAATCTACTGCGCTTTATTTCAATCTACTGCGCTTTTTTGTCGAATATACTGCGCTCAATTGTTCGAAGGGTGGCAGCGCTGTCCACGTGACTAAAAGTCACGCAACATTTTCAGAAACAATTTTAACTAACTTGTCAAAAATATCTAAACCCATAATACCCCCTCCCACCATAATTTACCTTTTTGGTCAATTAATTCTCGACCAAAAGAAAAAAAGCTGAAAACATTCAATTACCATCAACTTCTTGATGGTTTTTTTTTCAAATTTCCCTAAAAAACAGAAAAATTCACATGACGCACTCGAGCGATTAATTGTTCCCCTCGGACAATTGTTCATGTGCGCGATTCGTTTTGACATTTTACAAGGCGTGGTGGACGACCGCAACGCGAGTGGTTACAGAATGAACTTCTCAACTATAAACACTTCGTCGAAGAATTCCATTAGTCGTCGTCACTTCGTCGGTAGGTTGGTCGATCTTTTCGACCGTGTCAATTGCATTTATGAATTTTAATAGGGCGAGGGTGAGGGCCTGCAAATGAATTGAGAAGCCACTTAAAATGCCAATTAATAATCGAGACGTGCATCAAGTGTCAGGCACGCGCAACAAAAATGTGTTTCCCCCTTTCCAGTGTGTCGTGTAGATTGTGTGAGGGAGTCAAGTTAATGTTGTTGAAGGTCTGGGTACGTAAATTAGGGTCCCTCGGGTAAACCAATTAATCAAAAATTGAATAAACATGGAAAAGTGTCAGCAGGGTACTCAAAATAATTCACATTCCTCTGCAATTAGCATGAAAACATTGTAATTGACTCACAGATCATCGTGTCTGACGTTTGCTATAAATAGCTTTGGAAGATCCAAAAATGAGTTCATGCAGTTTCAGATCAGGAAGACCTTTGGAATCATATAATTTCTCACCTCAAGCCCTCTGGAATGACCACTGAAATAGAACTCCTTAGCCTCGCGACCCACCAGCGAAATCGATCACAAAAACAATTTCCTCTGCCAGGTGATAAATTCGCCCTAAGGTCCTGGCGATTCTTTATCTCGCACCATTTTGTTTTGAAGTGGGATAATCTCCTACGAACCTAGCGCCCTCGTTTTCAAATTGCTTGCGATCGGTCAAGAGAATTCCCCATTCAACTTCAACCTTAAAGCAATTGGTTTTGCGAATGGGCGCAGATCTGTAACGGGGTTCGGACCACACCGTGCGATGAAACCAAACCGATGCCATTTATTAGATACTGACTTTCAAACTATCGTCAATCTATTAGATGTAGTCTTTGCAATGGGGGGGGGGGGAAGTAGCAAATAACACAACACCGATCTGATTGTTATTTGTCCCCTGGCTAATACATTTGACCAGAGGGGGTAACCATACTCTATCGGATGCTGTGCCCTCCGAACACCAATCACTGATTCCAGATTCATGCTGCGTGCGAGCATTTGACCAAGTATCAAACTTCAGACTACATAATGGCTGTTGTGTTTTGTTACGAGAGATGCAGATTAGTCTGCGCGCGAGCAAAAAAGAGAGTTAAAGATGGACATTAACCATTGCTTGAAGTCTTTGTTTTTTTCTGCAAGGTTCTATGTGCGATCGGGGCTTGGAACATGTTCGAATGTACATAAAGTATGCAGAGCACGTTCGTTGGTGATCTTGACTAATTATGGTAATATTGGGTGACATGTTCTGGGTTACACAGTCAGTGTGCTTGGGGCGATGATACATTTCAGAGATAAGGAACAGAGATCAGAGATAAGAGCAACAAGCAACGTAGAGGATTGAAGGCCCCAAGTTCGAATTTCTTCGGTTGGTGTCTGTTTTTTAGGTCTTCTGTGCCATTATGGGCTCTTAAGGCCAAAAAAAAAATTGTCGAAAGTTCATGTCTATGTCAACCGAAGTTCTAAATTGTCCAAAGCGACCTTGACAAATTGCAAACTCTTCGAAATAATTCACTCCGCAGCATGTCCAACCAAATCGATATGTCATGTTTACACAAAACGTGTTCCAAAAACAAAACTCGCCACAAATTTACTTCGAGCCAAAATGTCACTTCACTAATTGCTGGCGAAACAATGCCCAGCTTCTCCAACCCCGCCGAGGTCTATCTCTCTCTCTCCGAACCTTAAAAAGTGTCAACTCGAGTGTTTTAATTTATCTTATGTTTCGCCTCTGCAGCAACCAACAAAAAAATGTCCTCTCAGTCATTTGTAATCTTGTTAACACAGAACACAAATTATTTTCCACCCACCCGCACAGTGCACTTGCCTTCGCCAAAAAACTTCATATATCAACTTTGGGGCGTAGGCCACACCCTTCGCCAAATGTACTTTGAAAAAGAACTCCGAACGTTGTCGTGGTCGTAATAGTCGAAGTTGTCAAGTTTGAAAGCGAAAATGAAGTCGAAGTTAAAGTCAAAGACTTCGTCCTCGTTACCACTTTTGAGATCAATCAATTTTCATAGAACAGCAACAGAGTCTCGCTTTTGGTGTGTGCGCTCAGCTCACTTGCGACACTTTGTCGATAAATCACTTTGCTTAGGCTTCCCCCTGGGCGACATTAATGCACGAAAAGCTTTTAACTGTCCTCGTCCGTTTGAATACGAATTCCTACATATAACCAAAAACAAACACCTCCAGCAATGGCCAACCGCCCACTTGTACCTAATCTATATAGCGTCTTTGTCGCCGTCAGTCATGTCGTCGTCGGCAGCGGCAGCTTGTGAATTGCAAAGTTGTTGGCGGTGGTGGTGCACAAAAGGAACTAGATCTGGGTCATAAATCTGCCATTCGGGGGATTTGGTGGGTATCAAATTTTTGAAAACTTCATCGGGCGCCCAGAGTGCCCCGCAGGCGAAAAAGTGTTGAGCGGACATTTTCATCATGAAGTGCAGTCTGCACTCCCTCTGTGAGGGAGTAGGCATTGTTGATTTTTGGACAAAGGATTCAGAAAGCTTGCGCTGCTGGCAATGATACGTTATGTGACATGTCTTGTGTCAAGTGTTTTTTGATGGAAATCGGTGCTGGAAGGGCTTTAAATTCTTTGTTCGACTTTTTGATACTCAATTTTGCAACGAAATTCTTGAACTGTCAAATATTTTCAGCTCAACAAAAGACCAACGAAGCCATTCGTGAGTAGTGCTCCTTGGGTTCTTTGTATCGCACTCAAAAGCTCAATTAAAAGCCTCCATCAATTCCATCGAAATGGCAAAACACTTTAATCCCAAGCAGCAGCAACCTACTTTGTATGCAAATGCGCAATCTGGTCGCTTGGAATGCTCGAAATCAAGAAAGCACTTTTCTACATAAAACATAATTCAATCGCAAAACGAATTGCATGTCCACAGATACAACACCCAAACACGAGATATAGATACTCTATCCAATGCCATTCTTTGTGAAGCAAAGGAACTGCTCGTGCGGTGCCCCCTTTTGGTGCCCAAAATGCGGAAATACATTGCCGGCCGCCATTATTTATAGACCCCAATCCATGCGGAGTCACCAGCATACCATCGGCATCGCTTCGCATCGCAGCCAGCACATTTTGTCCCACTCTACTTTTTCTGCTTTTTTTTTGGCTAACGGTTCAAGCGTTAGATTAATTTCTTGTGAAATTATTAAAAGGTTCCATCTCTTTGCATCTAAGCACGACGACGCGACCGACGGAGACACAACGAGAGGTCCCCAAGCACATGGATCATGTGACACTGTTAAATAATTAACATGCAAATCCTGGAATAATTATACAAGAAGAAACGGTTTCTCTTCGACTCTGACCGATGCGACGAATGGGTACATCGAAATTGCTTGTAACCACACCGGCTGGTCGGGTGTTGCCAGGTGAGAAACTTAGCAGGAGACGACAACTAACGAGTTAACATGAGGGATGCAGAAATTGGTCAGAAAAAAACTGATTTATAGATTTTTTTTTAAGGGGAAGGGAGGGGTAGTGGGGCAAAAGAGTAAGTTGAAGAAATTAACACCATATTTGGTATGTGACAAATGGGCCTGTTCGAGCACACAAATTTACAAATTAAATGACAGGTCGTAAAAATCATAGTTTATGGGGCAAGTTCTTGCGAAATCCTTACACACGCTATCGGGTAGGGGCTCCAAAAAAAGCCTGACATTCATTTGGATCGATTTTATCGCTGTTTCTAGGTTCAGCGGCCAATGGTCTCCAGCTTGTGAATGCCACTTTTATGGTTTTGCTCTAATTAACCTGTGCTCGCCAGGTGGTTCTTGTCAATCTAAAGGCTTCCTAGCACTTCAGAACTTCAACTTTTCTCCAAGGGCTGCTTGTCACTGGCATATCTTCGGCAATGACAGCAAAGGACTTGGCAGTTACTAGGTCGACTTTGAAATTAATTCCAAAAAAAGCTTAAAACCCCAATAACTCATGCCCAAAACTCCAAGGTTATTTTTAACGACTTTTTGGCTTTTGATCAAAGACAATCTCACGCTCTCCGATGTCGGATCGAAGGCCTCTTCGCAAAGCCGACCTTTTGTTTTGATTAAATTTTGTCTCCCAACGAACTCAAGACCGTTTCCGTGCAGTTAAAACACTTAATAATAATTTAATCTATAAAATTATTATCTTTACGAGCTTTCTGGATGGCGGCGGCGCTGGCGAGTGCGTTAAAGGACTCTCCAAAGCCGTTGATTGCCTCTCTGAATCAGAATCAGATCGAGAGTCGGTCGTTTGTCCTCCTTTTCGTCCACACAAGTCGCAAAAGATGCTTTAAATAAGTTTTATGGTCTTTGGCGAAAGGTCAGCGATAAGAATTCCATAAATCCAATGACTTTACAATCTCCCGTGGGTCTTAAGTCCGTTAAGAAACGGTTGGGTTTTTGTTTTTTTTTGTCTGTCTCTCTATTTCATTGTACTGTGGGTAAAAAAGGACCATGATCTTCATCAGCAGCCACGCGGCTGTCGTCATCATTTGCATGGATTAACGACACTGGGGCGAGGACGCGACGGAGATGGTCAGCCGGGTAGTGATTAGAATTTTTTTATTGGTCCTTGGTAATCGTTTGATAGAAATTTTATTACCTCTTATGGTGATCGGTTTTGGGGGGGGAGGGGGGACTAACTACGCAGGTGAAAAGCTTCTGGAGAGAAAAACTTACAAGCGGATAGAACCTTCTTGCCTATTTTATGGCATGCATGAAACTTACTACAATACGCATGACGTCTGCACTAGAGTGTCTTGCAGTCTAGAGAGGAAGACGGCTTGATTGTGAGGTTGTTTTTAATTTTGTAATTTAATTGGACATTTTATTGGACATGCTTCTTATGTATGTTTTCCAATCAAGGCTAAGTCTAGTCCAATTGGTGTTGTTCTTAACTGACAGAAGGTCTTGGATCCGAGTTCATAAATTTGAGATCTTAGGAGCTGCTGATGTTTTTCGTTACAATCCAATTAATTTTTTCTTTCAAATAAATGCTGAAGGTTGGATATTTAAAAGCTATCATGAAATGTTGGTTTTAAGGCGAGGAAATTTAACACGACATGCAGTTTAAATAAGTCCATGAATCAAATGCGATTCATAAGATGGAACACAATAAATGTGATCAGCCGCATGTGATTCAAAAGATAAAACACAGTAAATGTGTTCAGCCGCTACACGTAAACTGGTCATAATATGTCCACGTTCCAGTTTTACTTTTATAAACTTTAAACTTCCATGAATCAAATATGATACATAGATCTTGTTTCTTATCACGCTATAACAGATGTTTTAAGACTATTTTCAAATTTTTCTATTTGGCCTAGAAAAATTGAGAACACAACATGCAGTGTAGAATGTTTTCATATTATGCTCATGAATCAAATGCGATTCAAAAGATGAAGCGGAAAATGAGTTCAACGGTCCCAGGAAAACTGGTGAAAACATTCCTATGTTCAGTTTTATTTTAAAAAAATGTGACATTCTTTGAATCAAATATGATACAGAAAGCTTCCATGACTCATATATGATTCACGTTCATATCTATAATTCTGAAATATGGACATTAAAAAGATAATCAAATTTTTGTATTAAGTTGAGGAAAATCAAACACGGCATGTAGTTAAGAATGGTTTTCTTAGACCATGACTCAAATACGATTCAAAAGATAAAACAGAAAATTTGTTCAGCTGCCCACGAAAACTGGTCATAATATCGCCACGCTCGGTTTTATTTTCAGAAACTTTTTATTTATTTGAATCAAATATGCTGCTTGGATTTTGTTTTTGTATCACACTGCAGCGGATATTTGGAGACTACTATCAAACGTTTCTTTTCAGTCAAGAAAAATTTAATACAAGATGCAAGATGAAACAAAAACGTGTGTTGTGTAGTGTCATTCAAACTAGTCAAAACATTCCTGTGTTCCTGCTCAGTAAAAGCTTCAGAAATTGTCTCGTCTCGTTCCTTGAATCAAATACGATACATAGATTTTTTATATGTTCCGAAGTACAGCCGGTATGTTAAGACTCACATCAACATCGTTTTGAGTCCCGGAAAATTGAACACAACATGAACAGTCTAGAATGATTTCCTATGTCCATGGATCAAGTGCGATTGATGAGGTGAAACAAACAAAATGTGTTCAGCGGCAAGACGCAAACTGGTCAAAGTATTCCTAGAATCAGTTTCATTTTTTTGAAATTGTCACGTTCTTTGAGCAATTGCTCGTATGATACAGAAATCGTCCATGACTCATATATGATTCAGAAGCATACATATAGTCCTAGAATATGGTTATTAAGAAAATCATAAAACGATTTTTTTAAGACGGGGAAAACATACATTTTAGAATCGTTTCCTAAGTCCATGAATCAAATACGATTCAAAAGATAAAACGAAAGAGAGTTTTCAACCTCGCCACGCGAACTGATCATAAATCCATAATATCTTCACGTTTAGTTTGATGCTTAGTTACCTTTAATTCCAGTGAATCAAATATGATATATAGATTATGTTCTTGTTTCACACTGCGTTAGATATGTCAAGACTACTATCAAATGTTTCTCTTAAGTCGACAAAAATTGAGTAGAACATGCAGCCCCATGCAATCTTTACAAAACATCCATACGTTCAGTTTTATTTGTTGTGTTATTTGAATCAAATATGATACAGAAAGCATCCATGACTCGAATATGGTTCAGAAGCATTCAAATAATGCTGAAGTATGCAGTTAAATATTTTCCGGCAACAAAGTTCACAAAAAAGTAGGCAACTGATTTTCACTTTTGCTGAAAAAAAGTATAAACCAAAATTTCATTTTCGGACGGAAGTAACATGCGTTATACAAGGAAAATTCAATTGAGAAATCAAGTTTGATGACAGAAAATGAAAGTAGAAACCCTGCAAAATAGAAACTGGAATTTGAAAACCGGAAATTAGAAACAGGAGACCGGAAATAGGCAACCAAATGCAGCTGTAAATGGACTTCCCATATGACAATATCTGTCCGCAACGTTCGGAGTCATTTTTCCCCGCAAAAGTCCAAATTTTAAAGAAGAGAAATTTGATTAAATTCTTTACATTTTCAGAAGTTCGATCTCTATCAAAGCTTACGTCAGTTTCCAAGGTTCAATGGCTTTTCAGGACAAATCAAAAGCTTGAATGGATAGTAGAGACACTTAACACTTAAATTTTATCAAAGTTATAAAATCTCTTTTATCGAAAAGATGATGGAGTCATAATGCCATTGGTCACCCAAAAGATCGACTATAAAATCAGAAGAAATAAAAAACGCACGTCCTTGATTAGCCTCACCTTGTTGTAACTAGAGTTGCAAATGCCAATTAAATTAGTTCACAACAATTTGACCCCACCGACCTGACAATGATACTCTCGCTTCACAAGCGAACTCAACGAATCACGCGAGCTCCATTAATAATAACTCCATCATAAAAGCTCAACAGAATCAGCCATCACCAGCAGCAGCAGCATTAGAAGCATGTTGCTAGCAATGTGCCTCGCTTGCATGCCCCAACTTACCTAAAGCTACCAAAAGAACAAAATTCTGAGGCATCGGCACGATACCATGTTGGTGCCTAATTAATCACAAAACAATGAATTTATTCGAGAGAGACATAAAAATAGCCATTCGCAAATCAGGGTCGCGTCGTGGTTGCCGTCATCAGCATCATCAACATCAGAATCGAAACGTTCGCTCTGAGCTGCCATCTGACACTTTAAGATGCCGAAATCGATGGCAATCAAAAACGAATATACGACTGCTGCAACCGACGATTGCGAATGAACGTGCGAACGTTTCACCCACGAATTGTTTTGTTTGTGGCTTGTAACAAATAGTGGCGCTCAACTTAACTGCTGTAAGCATATCTACATACAATTATTGTTTAGATTCAGAGATACTCAATCTATGGAGTTTAAAAGACATGGAATGTTTATTTACGTTATGACAATGACGCTGGAAACTGTGTACGGTACGGTGACCACGATGACGACCGACGCACGACGCGACGGGCGATGAACGACGCACGGCGATGTCTCGATGGTTGATGTGGATTGTGATTGTGATGGCGTGCAACAATTTGCGTCTATTTGAGAGACTAATGGAACTTTGGAATATTCCCACGGCTTAACACGCGGCGGAGTCCGATCTCGAAGTTTGGGGTGACCATTTTCGGAATATTTCTCGTAGTCAAACTGAACGATTTTTACTGCGAAAAACTTCGAATACATTATTAAAGAAGAGGCAGTCCAATAACTTACAGAAAGAAGAATGGTCACCCCAATCATATATCAAAGAGCCTAATGCATTATGCCCATTTGCTCCATCGTTATCCACCCCTCGAATCAGCAGCATCGATTTATTTATACAAAGAGAGGTGGAAACACTCATTGCAACACCCACATCTCCCAAATGCATTCCACTACCGACCTATGCGACGGCGGCGGCGGCGGCGATTACCAACAACCGCTACAAGAACTTTCTAGAGAAGTATAGTGTTTGACTTTAGCAGAATGAACGGTCCGTCTGTCCGTCCAGACAAAGACCGCACACATCGTGCAATATTTTTATTATGATGGAGGAATGTTATCTCGCTGTATGCAAAGTGAAAAGCGTATAGAAATTCAAATGTCAAACTATCTGATGAGGTTTTTGTGTGGTTTTGAATTAAGCTTATTGCAAAAGAATAATAAACGATTTGAATGAATGGATGATGGTGAAGGGGGTGTTGCCAATTGGTCTCAGTGAAACTGATGAAACTTTTTGATGATGGCAAAGCCCCCTGAGCGATGAATAACATAAATTCTCAGTTAAGCAAGCAACGACAAGAGATGGGACGTCTTTGACGAAACCCGAAAAAATAAGTTAAATTTCTCTTTCTGCTATTGAGGTTTCTTATTCTGATTTAGGAATGCTCATTTCTAATTACTCAGTAAAAATCAGTATTTTCAAAGCGTGTTAACTCCAAATTTCACGCTAGTGATTTTCACTTTTGCTGAAAAAACAGTGTAAAGCAAAATTACATTTTCGGACGGCAGTAACATGCGTTATACAAGGACAATTCAATTAAAACATCAAGTTTGATGACACAAAATGAAAGAAGAAACCCTGCAAAATGGAAACTGGAATTTGGAAACCGGGAATTAGAAACCGGAAACCGGAAATAGGCAACCAAATGCAGGAATATCATAGAATTGAGTAACGTAAAGTGTTTGATAGGTACTTATTTTATTTACAGTAGAAGGGTATTGTCAGTACTTGAACTAAATCTCTTACAACCCTGGTAAATACCTTCCGAAAAGGTTACCTCAAAAACTAAAGCCATCCGGATGATGCTCATAATTTTTCTTTGTGCAAAATGAGTTCAATCCTTACACTGCATGGCTTAATGGAACCTTTCATTTCTGACTCCATTAGTCCTATCTTAATCCAAATCCCCAAAAGGCGAAATTTATCCCCCACCCCCCCATTTCCCTTTCCAAAAGTTAAACCATTTCAATGTGTAAATTTGCAAATTACATGAATCTTACTTGATCCCGGAAATTGCTAAATTAACTCCTTTTTGATGACCAAGAGGATTAAAGAGAAGCGAACCCCACTGCAAATGTGTGGCATTTATTGCCTAACCATTGAGTCCATTATAGTGAATGTGGCCAAAAGATTGTTATTCCTTATTTTTAATGTTAAATTTCACCTCATAAACTTCAAGATAGTGGGTTTTGGCGATTGTGTGGCTTTGATGACGATGATGGAGCGGGACGACTCAGTCCAAGCCGATGGAGTCCGTTGATGATGATGTTAGTTTAAATATAAAATTCATTTTATTGTAATCCCCGCCCCGCCTTGTGTCGGTTCGAAGTGTCTTTGGGGCAAAACCAAAGTGCGTCGTCATTTTCGACAAGACAGTCGTAAAATCTGAAAACCTGCACGTCTCGTCGAAGTGCAGCGCAGATATAATATAATAAGTGTCTCGTTGGGGAGATTTATGAATCCTCTCTCAATCATAAGACCATCGCTCGTCTTCAATGTGCGCACAATCACCCATTTTAATGTTGCCAAGAGTCTCGAGTATATATTTTAAACATGATGCCCGCATCTGCGCCTTGAGATTGCATCCAAAGTGCATCATTACGTTGCGCATCGCATTTGCGTGGCAATATCACTTTCTAAAAAAAAAAACTAAAATCGCCTTTACGACTATGGCGTTTGTTTTATGGTCGTAATGCTAATCAGGGTTCACGACATATTTACACATGGGAGAGCGGTCAATTTGCCATTGGTATTGGTTGGTCCGTCGGCGCGGCGGGCGGCCGGTGCAGTGTCATCATGTTTGGTTTGGTTGTCGTTGTCAGTTTATGAATGGATTAGGTACATTTTTTTAATTGTTCAACGAGCTTGTTTCGAAGTTTTAAAAAAGAGGATATTGTCGCCTCTCTCTTGTCTTCATCCTCAGAGAAGCATTGTTGAAGAGATAAAATTTTATTTAACAGGAAAATTATTTCCTTCTGTGTTTTGATGTTATCGTTGAGATAAGATACGGCAGCAGCGTTGGCAAAAACAAACAAAATAAAAGAAACATGATATTCGGGCTTCAGAGAGCTGTTGTCACCAGACATTACATCAAAACGGAGAGTAGAGTGCTGCAGTAAAGTGACACCTTACAAGAATGACCGCAATTGCTCTTAGTTTCGGAGAAAGGTGTTCAAGAAAAATGGAAAAAAATAAATTATGGAGAGATTGATAAGGATACAGTGCAGGCGACACAGAGTCCATCCATCGCTTTGTCAATGGGGCTCGCTAGAGTTTGCAATGGCGTTGGGTCCAATATTTCAAGATCCTCTACCACTGCACCTGAGTCGCGGTCTTCCTTTTCTGCGACGTCCATCCGGGTTGTAAGTAAGTAAGTAAGTAAGTAAGTAAGTAAGAAATTCATTTATTCATAATTTTTCTATTACAATAGTTAAAAGTAAGAATGAATTAAGAAGCTTTGGCTTAGCCGTCAGCTCGGTTGGCAAAATATTATTTAATATGTAACTTTAGTTTTTTTTTTGTTTTTTTTTTTGTTTATAATCTCAATGACAATCAATCAAAATATTCAGTTACTAGTAAAGTTCTATATTTATATATGGCTTTAATATAATTAGCTAGTTTTTTCCAATCGCCTTCGTTCAAAATTCGTATTGTCTCCTGCAGGGTAAGGTATTTCTTTCCGAAGTAAGTTAATCTTTGGGGCGAGTAGATTGGACAAACACTAACTATGTGGAAGCAGTCCTCTTTCGCTTTCAAGTTGCAAATATTGCAAAATTGGTCGAAGCTTCCATTATATGGGGTACCATTTAAACTGAGTAACTCACATCTTGTTTTAAAAATAAGAGATATTTCACTGTAGTTGAATCTGTCATTAAAGTAGTTCTTATCCTTCAGGTTGTAGTTCAGGAGAGGATACAATATTCTGGTTTCTGATTTACGGGCTTGTTCAATAAACGACACACGGAAAGAATCTTCTTTTTTTTTTGATTGTTTTATATAGTTGGCTCCTCAGATTGATAATTGATTCTCCACATTCGCTTCCAATGTTTAACCACCTAGTCACCCACCAGTCCTGGTTTCTCAATTCATACGAGAGCATTTTTTTAGTTAAACGAGAGTCTGGATATGAACTTATTTTAATAATGTAATCCGCTTGTGATTTGAGAGTACTTGTAAAAAGCATTGGTAGACCTGTCTCCAAATAGATTGCGTAGTTTGGTGATTTTATTGGTAAGTTAAAAAGTTTTTTGAGGAAATTCCTATGGAATTTTTCGATAACTTCATACTCGTTTGAACCCCAAACTTGGGAAGCGTAAAAAAGAGTTGATTTGACGACAGAGTCAAATATGCTGTACTTCTTTGAAAGTATAATCCGTTTGTTTGAAAATATGTTTTTCCACGAAATATTCAACAAGCTTTGACAGGAATTGGCTTTATCCATTAGATGATTATCAAATTTTAAGGTTGGGTTCAATTTTACTCCTAGATATTTGATTTCCTTCACAGCTTCTAATTGAATTCCGTTGTAAAACCACCTGTATACACTTTGTGTTCGTGATGATCGGGAAAAGACCATAATTTTCGACTTTTCGGTGTTGATTTTTAGTCCCCATTTTGTGCAGTAATTGGCTAGCCGATTTATCATCAACTGAAGGTTTTCTGGAGTTTCAGATAGTATGACCAGATCATCAGCATACAACAAGACGTTTATGATCGTATTAGGAATTCGTATACCACCAGGCAGATCTTTTTCTATGTCGTTGATGAAAAGAGAGAACAGTAAGGCACTAAGAAGGCATCCTTGTTTTACACCAGTTTGTGTTTCGAACCATTTCGAGAAGTCTTTTCCGTCCCAGACTGTTGCATTTGTTTCAGAATACATTTTTTGAATGACTCTTAGAAATTTAGTAGAGAGACCTAACTGTGACAGTTTATAAAATAATGCGCTTCTATTAACGAGGTCAAAGGCGGCTTTGAAATCTACAAAGAAGCTATAAATTTTCTTGTTTCTTGCTTGGAAAGCTTTTACAATTGAGGATAACGTAAATATTTGATCTATAGTTGAAAAGTTTTTTCTGAATCCAGCTTGTTGATCTGTCAGGATATTTTTTTCTTCTACCCATCTTTCTAACCGTTCCACAAGTATTCCACAAAATATCTTGGCTGAGACATTCATGAATGAGATACCTCTGTAGTTCTCTACATTTTCCAATGAACCCTTTTTGTGGATAGGGAATATAATGGATTTCTTAAACGATGAAGGAATGTCAGCTTTCGAGAAAACGTTGTTGTAAAGAATTTTTAAATGGTCAATTAGTTTTGTATTTGCATTTTTGAAGAATTCGTACGGAATACCATCCTCGCCTGGTGCCTTTCCGTTTTTTGACTTCGTTATAACAGCCTGTATTTCCACAGTTGTTATCTCACCATCTAAAAAGTCGTCGTAAATAAGGGGTTCGGCATACGAAAACATTAGATTTGAGTTGTCTGTTAGAAGACGTTTGAAGTGCATAGAGAGAACATCAGCAGATACTCCAACACCAATTTGGAAGTTTAAACCATTCCGGGTTGTATTCGAAGACTCTACGGGCTGGAGCATTATTTTCCATTCGCTCCATGTGACCCAGCCATCTAAGTCTTTGGACCTTTTCTTTTCTGGCTTGATCAGTGTCGCTGAACAGCTCGTTCAGTTCTTAATGGAATCTTCGTCTCCGTCGGATGTTGTCATAGTCCATGTCTCTGTACCATATATTAGGACCGGGATGATGAGTGTTTTGTACAGTGACACTTTAGTTGCGCGAGAGAGGACTTTACTACTCGATTGCCTTGTCCAAAGAAGCACCGATTGGCAAGAGTGATTCTTCGTTTGATTTCCGCGCTGGTGTTGTTGTCTATAGCGGATCCTAGGTAGACAAAGTCCTTAACTACTTCAAAGTTAAATCTGTCTATCCTGACGTTGGCTTCAAAACTTCGATGTTGAGCGTCCTTTCTTGTTGACAGATTAACTTGGTCTTCTCCTTGTTAACCGCTAGCAAAATTTCATTTTCGGACGGAAGTAACATGCGTTATACAAGGACAATTCAATTGAGAAATCAAGTTTGATGACAGAAAATGAAAGTAGAAACACTGCATAATGGAAACTGGAATTTGGAAACCGGAAATTAGAAACAGGAAACCGGAAATGGCCAATGTCTCAAGGCTCACTAACGCTCCACTGACGTCACGCTGTGGTCTTTCAATTACGTCAATTTCGTCTGCGTATCCTAGATCCTAGTAGCTAGACGGACTTTTGAAAGATTTTGCCTCAGGTGTTGACGTTGGAGTCTTGCACAATCTTCTCAAAAATGATGTTGAAGAAATTGCATGACAGCGAATCGGCTTTTTTAAAACCTTTTTTGACATCAAGTGCATCCGTTAGGTTTTTTCCGACCATGATGGAACAGCGTGAGTTTTTCATTTTTATCCTACACAGACGGACGAGTTTTTCTGGGATGCCAAAACAAGACATGGGTATATAGTTGATCTCTATAGACGCTGTCATACGCGGCCTTGAAATCGATGAAACGGTGGCAGGTATCGATTTGAAGTTCCTGGGTCTTCTCCAAGATCTGCCGTAGAGTGAACTTTTGATCGATGGTGGACTTTCCGGGTCTGAAGCCATACTGATAAGGACCTATGAGGTTGTTGACGAAAGGCTTCAAACGTTCACAAGATCTTGTAGGTGATTTAAAGGGGTCTTATACCTCTGTAGTTGGTGCTGTTCAGGGGATCCCCTTTCTTGAGAATCGGGCATACGATGCTGAGATTCCGTTCGTCGGGCATGCTTTCGTCCGACTTAATCTTACAGATGAGCTGGTGCATGCTCCTAACCAAATCACCTCCAGCTGCTTTGTACAGTTCGGCGGCTAGGCCGTCTGCTCCAGCGGCTTTGTTTGACTTAAGCTAAGATATCGCTATCTTCATTTCATCAATGTCGGGTGGGGGAATTTGAGGTCTGCTCCACCCAAATTGAATGGTTCTGTATAGCTGGGGGAATTTTGCTCGTCATCGCCATTATACAGATTGGAAAAGTGGTGTTTCCATATCCTCAGCACTGACTGTGGTTCCACTACGATGATCCCATGATGGTGTCTTCAGGCTTCGGTTCGGGGTGTAAAGTCCCTGATGGTTTGTTTTTCGAACCTCATTCCTGTTGTGACATCGCTCTTTCTCCTCGATCGCGCGCTTCTCACGCTCCTTTTTTTTTCCTTCTGAGCTGTCTGTGCTCCTCTCTCCTCTTCTAATCGTAGAGCTTGCAAAACTGCTCGAGTCCTTCTTTGCTGCGCCGTATGCCTCTTGTTTAGCTATGTGTGCTCGCCAGCAGTCATCGTCAAACCAGGGGTTCGTTGTGGTGGCTATGTAAACCCAGCACTTCAGAGGCGGCAACTCTGATGGCTGCTTGGCAGTGTTGCCACTGGTTCTCTTCATTTTGTGCTTGCAGCAAACGACTTCTGAGGAGATTTTCATTACAAACACACCGGTGAAAAAAATTTGAAATATTTTTATAAACAAAAAAGTTATAGGGCCTTGAATAAAATGACACAGTGGCGTCACAAAGTGGTTCTCCTTTAAATTTCTTTTCATGAAAATCAAAAATTACTCACAAGGTTTTATTAACTGCAGATATCTTTTGTTTGCTATTAAGATCGAAGAGGATGAAAAGCTAGAAAAAAACTTGTTTTACATTGCAAAGAAATTTGACAAGTACCACTTTGTGACGTCATATCCATCTCTAAATGACGATAACTTCGTTATTAATTGGAATATTTCAAAACGAATTTCACGGTTGGTTTTGTGAGCCGCAGGACTTTAATTTTGCATAAAGTCAATTTTCTCGGAAACGACTTGATAGTTTTCGATCGGATTTTGCAGTATTTTAGAGTGTTTTTTGGGGTGCCTCTGGCAAGTACTTTCGACACTGTTTGTATCTTCTTGGTGATGAATATAAGGAACAAAATTATGGTCAGTAAAAAATGTATTGAGGTCACAATTTCACCTTCAAGGACTTCTGAACCAAAATAACTCCACCACCAGGAGCCAAAGCGTAAATTACGATTTTTGTTTCAAGAAAAAAAATTCACTGTCCATTATTACACTTGATGATCAGTTTCGAAAGCGCAAACGTACCTTATCTGCTTACATCGAGTTCTAGAAAATTGAAATACCACAGCAAACTCCCACAGCCTTCGGATCTTCCAAAAAAGAGGCAAGAAAACAATTGAAGCCTAATTTACCCTCACCATCGCATAAATCACTCGAATCGACATTTTTCGCTGAATTTTGACCTCGATTTGGAAGTGAATTCGCTTCTGAAGTCCAAAAAATGCAACAAAAAAGCTCGATGCTTTTAACAATGTTAACCGACGTCAAAGAAGGAGAAAGAACGAAAATTACAAAAAATTATTGTAATTTCTTCACCCATTGGTGTGTTCACTGCCAGTCCGCCTGAGCCTGATGGCAGCTCAGCGAGATATGAATCTTTAACAATGCACGCCGCCGTTGAAGCTCCCTTGGGTAACCAAAAAGCCATCCAACCCTTTTCTTGTGCTCCTTTGCAGAGGCGACGATGAGGATGGAGACACAAAAAAAAAAAACAATTTTGGTCACGAATTCTGTTGATGGGGGTTCCAGGGACTTCGAAGGCTGCACTTGGTGCCCGAAAGACGCGGCGGCGGCGGCCTCTGCACTTGCACAAAATCCGAACAATAACTGAACAATAAATCAATACACTCTCCATCGTCGATGGTCGGCCGGGATGAGGCCATGATCTTCTTTTCTCAGCGTCCCCCCTCCCCCCTCTCGACAACCCTGATTGTAAGGTGCGGATTATTGCATCGCGTCAGCAGCAAAAGGAAGTGATTGTGCCCCCATTGTATATAAAGTGGGGTCCGTCACACAATTCGCCAGCGTCCATTGTCAACTGAGTGAAAACGCTTGCGATGTCAAGTACCGACCGTCGCGCGTTGTTGGTCGTGCTGCTAAAGAGGGCTGTGCGTAAGGAGACATCTCTATCGGGGACCACGCAGATCAATGACACTCGGCGCTTTTTTTGCCAGACACAAGAGACACACAGGTTCCGCATCGAGCGGATAACCATTCATCACTTTGCGAGAAGCTTTTTCTAGCTTCGCATTGTTCCTGGAGTCTAGTCGCGTGCGTCGTCGCTGTGCTGTCAACACCGCACACAGCCGTATAGCCGCATGGAATAAATCAGTGTCACCTTTTCATTCGGAAATCTCTCGAGAGAGCGGTGTTATAGTTCATTCTATGTGCGGGACATTGCGGCTCAATCTGATGATGGCCAGGTGTTCGCACTAACATCCTCTTTGATGCGCAAAATCAAACGAGAAATTCATTAGTGACGACTCGGACTCGCCGGATATATTCGCACAACATTGATGAGCCAAAGACATCACAAGCAAAAGGTCAAGTGCCTATAGAGTCCATAGCTCTTGACCGTGGGCTAATAATTGAATGATTGATTGATCGGCGTTAGTGAGTCATCGCACATTGTTATCTTCGCATTTTGCGATGCGAATTGGCAAACCCATTATCTGCGCCGACTCGAGCGCACAAACTCTTTTGTCCATTTATATGATGTTATGCCAATGATGACTCGAATATTGCCATCCATTTTGCAATTTGACCCCCGGGACCACGTGTGTCTTGGGGCGATTTCCATTTGGTTGCGTCGCATCGCTCGAAACATTTGTGTGCAGATTTGTGCGAGACGCAGCAGGATGCTTTGCAATTTCTTGATTAATTGGTCGGGAACCAAGTATGGTCCTCGCTAGAGAGTTGCCCGTCATAAGTGTTTTGTTTGTTGTTGTTGGCTTGCTGGGTCGAAGTCGAAGTGCGATAAGCTCTTGAATCCCGATGATGAGGTGAGATTTTCAAGACCAGATAACAAATGCGGAAGATTATGAATTGACTTTGTCTGGAAATGATGTTGTTGTCAGGGGGTTAAGTCTTTTGGTGATTGGGTCGTGACCAGCTCATGTGTGTGCGTGTGCGAAGTGTGTGAAATCAATTTGGTGTTTTTCTCTGTAAGAAGGAAGTTGAACCTTTAATTTTTGGAAGATTGTTTTTTGCGTCATGATTGATTTGGTTGAAGAGCGCGATTCGCAATTTTTGCGAAATTAAGGTGCGCTTTGTAAATTGAATGTTTTCCCATGAGACTTGCAGCTAAAAACTGGCAAAAACACAAACGAGTGGGTTGGAAACGCAAATTGAGTAATTTTAGTATTTTTGCAAAATTCTGCAAATTAACTAGTTTAACTTCGCAACCCTTGCAAAACAAGGGAAAAGATGATTTTCAGTTTATAAGTTGAGCGGAATTTATAGCCAGCATGTTGAAAATATCAGATTTCGAGTTTCGCAAGTGTTATGTTTCGCAACTTTTTTTATCGAACAAAGTATCAAACTTACCAAATAATTTGATTTTGCAGTTTTGCTGTTTTTTTGTGTTTTTAAAGGTTAAAGAAAACTTTTCGGTCTAAGCAACTTTCGCAGAATTTTCAAATAGCCACTTCGCAACCTTTGCAAAATGATTAACAACATACATTTTAGTTCATCACCTTAACGGAACTTATCGTGGACATGTTGGAATTGAAAAATGTCTTGTTGCGAGTTTCGCAAATATTACCGTTTAGCGGAGATTAACGCTGATTCTGATAAAGTCATTGCATGATCAAGAACAAAATCCAAACCAAGTTCAATTTTCGCAAAAACTAATTAATAGTCATGTTTCCAATAATTCTAACCAGCCAACTGTGCGCGCAACATGCATTGCGAACATGCGAAAAACTGTAACATTGTATGCGCAATCATAATCTTGAACACAGTCTATTTTAAAACTTATGATGTTTTCTGTCAATGAAACTGATAAATGCGTATCTCAAAGCGACTTGGCGATACCCCGCCAACGAAATCCTGTATCCATCCTGCTATACCCCAAGAAATTCTATTCCCACTTGGCAGGGCGCAACTTTTGCACCTTGGCTTATAAGTTGTTTTTCTCACGAATTGCAAATATTTTTAGTAAAATTAATCCCCGAGACACGTTTTTATTGAAACAATGTCCTTATACATCTCATAGCTGTCAACATCTTTAAGCCTCTTGACTTACACTCTCAACACTGGAACAACTGCAACGAACGATTGCAAACTATTTATTTTTGTTTTAATCACAAAAGCATGTCCCGCTCAACGCACTTAACGTCAATTCAGAATGATGTATGTTTCACACTATCTCTACACCTGGCGTTGTCGGTTTTGTCGGTCGGTCGTGCGGTTCGCTGGTCAGTTTCTGTCGTCTTTGCTGAAATATTCACTTGTTGACACATGTAACCGATTCTTTGAAAATTCAAATCAATATCTTTAAGCCTTTTCCACCAAACAGCGCCGCCTTTCGGTACCTCCCCTTCGATTCTGACGGATTATTTTTCGAACAAATTACTTAAAAGTCCAGGACGCGAAGTTGCCTTTTTGAAATGTTAAAAAATTTAATACAAATTTTCGACTCAATCTTTTTCCACAATATCCTCCCTTTAGAATGCTGAACAAAATTCCTTAATCCACTCGATTTCCTTATAAAAAGAGCAACTTGACCAGCCGGACTGTAACCATTTTTTTTTCTTCAACTGAAATCATATGAAACATTGCAGATGTTTATTTCTTTGAACGAAAAAAAATATCATCAGTGAAGTTCGAGGGAGAGGGGAAGGGGAAACTTTGTTTTTGTAAAAATTGCGACATCTTATACAGATTTATCATTTACATGATTAATGAAGCAATGTTGCAAAATAATTGGAAAAACACAAAAAATGTGTGTGCACCGCTCCATGACATCGATACCAGTCGCACACAAATCCAACTAGATAGAGATAGATAGGCGTGTATACGTCTTGCTGTCTGAATCGCATGCCATTTGGAATTACCCCCCAAAGGATCCTGTGCAATCATAATCAAGATTTTAAGATTTTCGATGAGTATTTTACTGCCTCCAGGAAAAAGATGCATTTGCAAAATATCGTTAATGAGAGAAATTTGAAAAATAATGTAGTGGGCGTGGTTGAAGGCGTTTGCTTTCGCAGATTTCTCTTTTTTAAATGAATGTGATTTTAGAATAAAGCAGGAATTGAACTCAAAGCTTGTGGTTGAACCATTTGTCAAAATATTACGTTCCACATTTACTTCATTTGTGGAACGTATGTGGACCGTAATCTTTTGAGCAGAGGTTTGTCTGTGCTGTCCGCCCCTAGAGCTATTATACCTGGTGATGTACTAGAGCTTTGTGTGAAATTCCTGATTTACACAATATTTTAAAACAAATACGTTCCACATTCTTTCATGGACATCATTTTGAAGCGAAAAAGGCAAAAAAACCCAAATTCGATTGAAAAAACTAAGGGGCCCTTCCCACCAACAATTTCATTCTCCAAAATAAGCAAAGTAACGGCCGGATGATCCCAAATCGCCTCAAGTCCACAAACAGTATGCAAATACCTTCCACAGGCCTTCAAGGAATCACTGATCTTCCTGGAATTTCTGTATTTATCATGATGGTTAATCGCCCCATGATCGCTACAATGCCATAGAGAAAAAAACCTTAAACCAGGCCAAGATGGACAAAAAGATACTCCGAATTCCAATTCACAAAAAAGAACAACCTCCACGGCAATGCGGAAAGAGAGCAGACCGCAAAAATTACCTAACAAGGCTCGTTAGTAAACACCTCATCCCAATGGGGCTAAACCAAAGCAATATACACTCTACATGCTGCCTGATGCCACCAACATGGTTTTTTCTCATTTTCGAAGGCGGTGCTAGTGCGGACGCTCTATTACACTCTGAGCACATTTTGTAAGCAACTTCCGTGGACGCAGCTAGGAAGATAAATCAGACTCATTCCATGCAGTAGAGTGGAAGCAAACTGTGTTTCATTTTTTCGGGGGCTATTTTTTGTGTTGCGCCTGCAGCTTTGTTTGGCCAGGAACCAGCCAGCTCATGCATCAGCTTCAGCAGTAGCCGTTTGCATACATATGAAACCAGCTCTATCTAGTGCAACATTTTAATTTATAATATCCGTAGCCGAACGTCAGTTGAGAACAAGGAGAGGAACACTTTTTGCCGAATGGAATGATAAAGAGCCTTTGCCCACAATAGAAGCAGGTCGTTCATGGGTCTTTGGTGGTGTTGTCGTCCTTCGGTCAGTCGTCGTTGTCTTCGTCGTCGCATAGTTAACATGGTCGAGCTCTCTATGACT
The DNA here is from genome assembly GCA_943590905.1 of Sphaerophoria taeniata. Taxonomy (NCBI): domain Eukaryota; kingdom Metazoa; phylum Arthropoda; class Insecta; order Diptera; family Syrphidae; genus Sphaerophoria; species Sphaerophoria taeniata. Next base: position 7,756,547 of record OX016540.1, read on the forward strand.
GTTAGAAGGACGGAGAAAGAGACTTCCTACATAGATTCAATAAACCCTGAGACACACCTGCATCCCATGTACCGAGAATAGATATGAGCCGCAGCGCGTCATCATCTGCATCATAATCTCCATCTTCACACACACCGAATCCGAATCTCTCACTCGCTGTGAAATTGGTTATTGGCCAACGGCCCCAACAAACGATCATCATCAATGGACGAACCAACTTTTGTATACATCCATACGCAATGCCATTGATCCATGATGCTGATTGGCGCTGTAGTGGAGGAGGTGGAGGGGGGATAAGCGGTCTCTTGGCAAACGGTACAAAAATTGCTTAACGGATGGATAAATCGTTTTTCGGTCGTTTTCCATTTTTATGCGCAGTTATAATGGATGATGGCGCTGGCATGCATATGTTGTGTGTGTGCCTGGAGGCGGCGAGGCGGTGTATGCGCGACGGATACAGCAGCGGGAGCAGAGATTCATCGTTGAATATATCTTCCTTCGAGAGGGAGATGGACATCAGAAGAAGGCTTCTTTGTTGGTTGATCCAAGGCAGAAGGCAGGAAAATGTCCAAGACAAGGAGGACACAAATTTTTAGAATAAATTTTAGTCAAAGAGATCCAGAGACACCAAACTTTCATTATTTGCTAAGAGGAAGAAAAGTTCTGCGAAAGTAAACGGATGGGCACTGCTTAGCGAGAGCTGACGTGGGTTTTTGTTTCTTCACAGAAGCTTAAGCTGTTTGTTAGAGTGTAAACCTCGAAATGGCGCCCGGGTGTGAACATTTTCTTTCAAATTCAAAGTTACCAACAACATTTCCACTAAATAACACCATCCACTCGACAGAGTCGCCCACAACAGCAACAACCATCTTCATTCCAACCCCCTCCCCCCACACTTTTCCCCTTAACAGCCAATATCCCGAGAATTATATTCATCTTTTGTTCTATTGTCTTGCTCGAAAAGTGTTTTGCATCATCTTCATTGTAAAAAAAATCGAATCCCATTCTTAGGTCCAGTCCCATTGTTCCACAGCCACTTAGCGGAGTTAGGGCGTACGCCAATTGACTTCATTTTACACTGATCACTGATCATTATGCATAGATGCGCGCAAATAAGTGTGCGAACTCCACTGCAGTGCCAATGCTCATCTGCATGCGCTCACGCGTGCACTCACTGGAACTGTTTTTTCATTGTTGTGGGGTGATCGCATGGAGATGTTAATCTGAGCGTATAGTTGCTGATGAGCTTGAGCGTGCGCATTGTAAATGTGTAAGCAAGTCTAGAATACAAGTAGGTACTCCTCCTCGCCATCTTCTGAGTCGAAATTGCCCTTTTTTGCATCGGAAACAATGAAATCATGATTGAGATCTATTTTTCTACTGAAAAGCAGCTAAATGAACAGGGATGTTATACTAACTTTTTTTTACTTAAAAAAGAAAAAAAAAACAAAAAAACTAGAAATTAAAAAAAGCCAACTTGGACTCACGACTCTTAAAATCATTCAGAGGCGAAATTGTTTATTTTTTTATTTTTACAGAAAAAAAACAAGAATGCGTATAACAACCCTGTGCTAATAGTCAAACCTCGTTTAAACCGTCAATGAATTCGCCCCATACATCCGCTGCTCTCTCATACCGTGCCTCAGAACGTCATCATCAGCACCGACGTCATTCTTCGACGTCGCACGTTCACGCGCTAACAGGAAAGCATTTAAATATCTGCTATGGGTTTGGCAGCTGGTGTGCAGTTTGGCATGCGGCAACGGGCGTGAATTCCATTGAAAGCTGTTGCAGCCCCACAGTTCGACCAACCGACGTACGACGACGACGACGTTGAACGTTTTGAAAGCCCATAAGTGGGAATAAAAGGGTGATTAGGCATCACAAAATGGGTAATTGGTCAGTGAGTGCGTTTCCCTCTCGACAGCAAAACTCTGCATGCGTTGAATTTGACATGTTCGATGCATTAGAGAGACCAATCGATGGTGTGTCGATATACAAAACATGGTAATCGCAAGCTCTTGTTGTTTCTTCTCGCGCGCCTCACCACACAGCACCCACATCACTGCCGGAATTGTTTGACGAGTGTGAGTTAAACCAAAACACAACAAAAAATTTGAATGGCATTTTGGGATTTGTGTCGAGTCATTTGTGCCATTAGCGTCGAAGTTGGTGCATTTGGAGCTCCAACTTGGCAGTTGGTGGAGTTGTGGGTGCATTAAGTGATGCAGAACTATTTTTATTTTCTTCTCAATCGCTTATTTTTGATGTGGAGTGTGCGAGCGAACGTCTTTGGTATTTTAACAATGTAACCCAGAAGGCGTAAAGAGGTTTGGATTTTATTTTGGAATTTATGAGTTGGGTTTGATGTGAAGCGTGGGAGCGACCCTGTGATATGCCATTTTTGATTGATTTGAGGTTTTTGACGAAAAAGGGTGACGTTTCCTTCATTGATTTGACTGAAACAAAAGAGTTGAGGTTCGAACTTTGTTTGACTTTAATGAAACGAAGGAGTTGAGCTTCGAACTTTTTTTCTTCTTACTTACTTATGGTGGCGCTATAGTCCAGGTCGGACCAAAGCTTCATCCTACAAGCGTCTCCAGCCAACTCCTAGAGAAAAAAAAAACAAAAGAGTTGACGTGAAAACCTTTTTTTTTACATTTTGCTGCCAAATTGTTCTAAAAGAATTTTTTTTTATTTTTTTTTCAGGTAAGTGATTACAAACACAAACAATGTCATTACTTGGTAAGTTCCTCCATCATCAAAAATTATGATTTTTCTCCAAACAAACAAAAATTATCCGAAATGATGCCCTCGTCTTCGAAATTACACATTTTGCATTTACATACGAATTTTTGTTGTTGTTGTTGTTTCCCCAAATCATACCATAGCCAGTCATTCAATTACAGTCACATTTCTACCCTCAGGTCGAGAGCAAAATATTTTTATGGTCACTGATTGGTATGGTAAGCATGTACTAAAGCTGCTGCGTCGCTCATAGTCGGTCGTCGATGAACACTCGTTCATGTGAGAGTTTACATGATTGCGCGTCATAATTGTCCAATTTAAAATTTGAAGAGAAGAGCAAAAAGTTTCAAAAAAATCATGAGCGTAAGAAGATTTCTTATTTCCTAATGTTTACGTTAGCACTTTGGCTATTGGCGGCGCTAATGGTATGTTGCTTTTCTCCAACGTAATGGCTTTGCATTTTTGGACTTTCCATCAAGCCTCAATCGTCAATTTTTATTGAGGAAACAAACAAGACAATTAGAAAAAATTAAATTCCTCAGAATCTCTAGAGTTTGCGACAAAATTCCCGGAATATGAGAATCTCAACAATTAAATCGATACATTCCGAAGGCAACTGCGAATTCCTTTGGGATGATAACATCAAGTCGACTCCAAAAATGGAAAGTTTTAATTATTATTAACATCAGCTCTAAACAGTAGTTTGCAATTTTTCACATGATGCGCTCAAGCACGACACCACAGCAGAACCGCTACAGTTGTTATTGCTGCCGACTTAACCTATTACACTTAATCGTTGTTAGATTCATTATACACGGAATGATTCTTTATTATGCGTGCCGGCTCTGGGGGATATAAAGAAAGAAGAAAGAGCCGCCGCCGCCGCAAACTCGCGAAATCACAACATCACAAAATCGCAGCAACTCGCAAAGGAAGTCGTTTTGTAATATTGCATGGAACATGTGGTTCTTAAAGAGCCTTGAGCTTCAAGGAGGATTCAAACCAACATCGACCCATCTCGACTCAAGACAACGAAGCACATGAGAGCAATAAAGGGGCAACATTAGTCATTTATTGGTGCTTATCACGGTAATTGCATTTATACAGCCAAAGTACTGCTACATCGGAACGAAACGGAACCAATGCGCACAATAATGTGTGTGCGGTGTGCGCACCTCCGATCGATCCTCATCCTCCGCCACGAGAGATCGAGGGGCCATTAACTCAGGCGCAGAGATTGATTTTGAATTGGAGATTTCCCATTGTATAAAAATATGCGAAGGGGGGCTACGCACGCATTGCGGGAACCTCTGGGGCGCTTTCGATGGTGTGTGCTTTTAAGTGGAAAACGCACTTTAAATGCTCCTGCCAAAGCATCAGGCCATATTTTTATGCAAATGTTGAGCAACGTTTGTGTTCTGTGCCATTTCGGAACGGGAACGCAACGGTCCGGCCCATTTGGGAAGCAACAAGTGAGTGGTATGCATGGTTAGTTAGTTTTGGGGGCTTGAATGGTTATATCGCCGGCGATAAGATGCTTTGGGCTTTTGGGGGCAGGTTCTTGTGATGGCCCCTTTTCTCATAACAGACATTAGGGAAGAACAAATCAAAATGGATGCAATTTTTTGAGTGGCATTCGTGAAGGAATTTCTATGGCAGGAATGGGGATGGGCTATTTTTCTAATAGGTGACATGGACACCCTAATTTTTGCCCTCGAGAGTTCATGGCAGTTGCTTGTAATTTGAGTGTTTTGATATGCAGCCAGTAGGATGCAGCACTAATTTGTATACAGGAGATGGACGCATTTAGTGAAGAAAGAAGACTTCCTGTGTTTTGTGTTTGTGGCTTGAAGCTTCGTAAGTGAGGGCAAACATTCCCATTAATTATGAAAAATAACGTCGTTCAAGTGTCTATTCCGACAGGCTTTGCACTTGCGCATTCTTTTACTCTCATTTTAAATAAAACGTTTCCCTTTCTTCAAATTCTAACTTCAGAGTGAACGGTTGATGTTTGCAACGAAATATTATTCTCCCGACCTTGTTTGGGTTGACATCTAGCCATGAAGACCCCAACTGTCAATTTCTATCAAAGGATGGCAACGATGTTGACGGATTTGAAAACAGTCAAAAAAATTACCTTTTCGGCTATCGATAATTTGATCACTTAAATTTTGTTCACCTTCTTCAAAAATTAACTTCCTCGTCCCTTACCCTTCACACAAAAAAAATAAAATGCCTTGAATTCAAATTTTTCATCCATTTTCAAACCCCGGAAAGTGTTTTCACAATTCAACCCAACACCACCAAATCCTCATCTAATCTCAACCTGTCCCAGTCGCTCATAAAACACTCAACTCAATTCCCACCATCAACAACCGTCCCTGGTTCGTTGCAGAAAACAAAAAATAATAACTTAAACCTCTCTTAACTAATCTCACCATTCATTCGCTCTTCGCAAAAGGTGTTAAACCTCTATTTTAGCTAACTAAAGTGGCCACACCTAAAGCGCAACAAATCGCGTACACAGTGCATGCAATTAGCCTGCCATATCGGAGCCCAAGAAGTAGCTAGCGCGATACGTAGCGTTCAAATTAATTATAATTAAAACCTTAAGGCCCCACCACACACTCCTCTGGAACACCGCAATCCACATGCTCTAAATCGAACGTTTTATGGGGCTTTATAGAAAAATGGGTTCACTGCTTTGTTTCTCCCATGTGTGCATAAACTGCACTGATCTTGATTGCGATAAAAAAAATTGCGAGAACCAACGGCCGGCTCTTGAAATCCTTCTCAAGTGAAAATCTGTGCGACGGATGGATGGAGCGCAATTGTATATTTCGACCTTAATAAATCAATTTTTTGGGCTTACAAAAATTATATTCTCTTCAGGTGCGCGCTTGCGCTTAAACTCACATCAGGTGTCGCGCAACATTCCTCCCCAGCACCCAGCGCCATTTGCGCTCTAGAACCGAACCGAACCCAATGCACATGTTTATTGTTAATCGATTTCGCGGCCATATTATTATGCGAGAAAAATTGGTCGCGGACAATTGAACGGACTTAGATAAAGATATAAGGTTCCGTTGGCGGCTGCGAGATAGCACGGTTGCAATAAATAATAATTAGGAGACCATTATGCGGTTCTGGAGTGCGCAATTCGGTCCAACACCTACAGACATAAGACAACGGTTAACGGACAATAGACAAACGGGACACAATTGTCGGTGAATTATTTTAATCTTAACAAATGTGGCTTGTCGGAATTTTACTGCTTATTGGGCCCTCCAGGTCAGCCGCGTTACCTATATCGACCACAACTGATTTAAGTGCGGTCACATTGTTTGATTTTTGTTTTGACCTCTTCAAAACTGACGACCGCCGACGGGTTAATGGAGGTCTTGCCAAATCAAATAATTACAAAACCTTGTAACATGTGTTCCGTATGCCGTGCGCAGCCTTCCAAAAGTGACCAAATGAGGCGTGGCGATTGTAAAATTCATTATCAAAGCCGACTAGGGTCGGAATTTAATTAAAAAGATTTTGAAGGAAAAATGTTTAAAACGGTTTCTTCATCGTTTCGCAAAGATCTTCGCAAAAAGGTTAAAGGATGCATGAGGAGCTTCTTCGCACTGCGCCGATCTTTTCGAAGGCGTGATTACAATACTAATTGAAAATACAAAACAAAAGACCTCTTTGCGATGCCCGCACGTTTGCGCATTTTCATTTTGCAAAGTCTGCGAAGTCAAGCGCTCTCGAGTGTGCAGGTTAATTTTTTTTTTGGTTGAAGTTAGGAATTATTATTATTTATTAATCGGCACGGAAATAGTTGGCAAAGTTGTAATCAACATAACTTTGCTGCTTCACACCTGAGACTTATGAAACGATCAGCGGCCGGTGTGGTGCGATGCGGTGCGAAGTTGTTGAATCACTCTCGAGATGATGTTTCTGTTTTTCGATGCGGGATTGCGACTTGGCAGCCACAGAGGCACATATTGTGGAGAAAGTTGAGAACCTCTGACGGCGTATTAAATAATTTTGATATGTGTGGCAAGATGTTTGTGTTTCGGTGACCTCTGAGGTGAAGTTAAATAGCCCCTGGGGGTCGCATAGATTTTGCTTTGTTTGTACGAGCTTATTTACAACACTGACATCACCTACGACGACCGACCGACGTGATGTGGAAAATTGTTTTGCAAGCCTTCGCAGGGGTGTGATGGAATTTCGCAAGGAAGAGAACAACAATGCCAAGGAGTTGGCCAATTTTTCGAAAGTCATAAGTCTCTCAGAGAAAAAAAACCCTGATGACTTCTGTCGACTTTTAAATCGCAAGAAAATCAGTGTGAAATCTGTCATAATCCGAGTCACTTTACACTTTCCAATTTATAATCAAATTTTATAATGGATTCTCCTCCTTAGCCCGAGGCACCATAATTTTCCCATCGAGCCTGGGTGTTGTGTTGTTTGGTGCCATATCAAAATCAAATTAGTCGCCATCACATTCCGCATCCGTTTCGCCTGACAATCTCCTTCACACCATAACCGAGAAGGCCCATTCAAAATAAAATCCAGAAGCATGACAGGATTGCACTCTGCATGGCATGGCTAACCGTAAGCTACCATCTCTCGCCAATCTGACATGCAACATGTGTCTTGATGCAAATTTTGCCTCTATCGCTCTCTCTGTCTCTGTTTGAATTTATAATCTCAATTTTTCACAGACATTATGCGAGAGTACCGCACCGAACTGAAATTGACGTTGTGCGAAACATAATGAATATCACTGAACTGAAAATCGCTCCATAGGTGTCCCCGCACGTCTATCTGTTTGTCATTTGGTCGTTGGCTTTATGCGATCGTCTCGTCTGATGTCAGACCATCCTTTGAGTTGAGAAAAACCCATTAAAGTTATTTGGCAATTAATTGGACTAAAAATATGGTAAAAGCAGCAAAAGAAGAAAAAAATTAGGTTGACGGACAGCCACCGCTGTGCCGTGCTTAATGTTTCGCAACAGAGGACTGCCCGGATCTTCTCTCATACCTGCAACAAAAATGCAGAAAAAAGAAGAAGCAGAAATCAGATGAATGAATGGAAACTGATTTGAAACTTAATTTAAATTTTCACCCCGCCCGACCAGAAATTTCTTCTTTTGGTGGGTTGGGATGAAATACATCACATAAGCGATTTTTGACAGTTTGGGCAAAAAGCGATCTCATAAAATATGATCGCAAAATTCTTCCAAAAATGGAACAACTGTCTGAAAGCAGAAGTTTCCAGATTTCCTGATGGAGAGCCAGCAGACAATGTTGTGCTACGTAGCTTTGCAACTCTGCCTTTGCTAAATGGCTTTAAATTTGCGTTTTTCCAGCCCACTACCACGCCCACACTCTTTCATTTCGTCTTATAGTTAAAAACTATAAGCACCATGTTCTTTCTTGTCAAATTTTAACCACATTTGCTCCAACAAATTTTTGCCACGCCCACTTTTAAGGGTTTTATTTTAGAAAAACAAAAATATATCACAAAAACAATATTTGTCGAAACTAGAGTCCTTTTAATATTCAACATAGAAAATACAGTTTAAAGAGTGTGCCACGCCCATTTTTCGGGGCGTTTTTGGCTTAAATTTAAGATTTGAAGAACAATTTCCTTCTGATAAATTTTTAAGGTTTCTTAAGGTTTTACCGAACTGCTCGTCCACGAAAAGACGATGTAGGATACATTTGACCCTAAAAAATCGATTGTAATATATCTTCCTCAAACGAACTCGAATTTTTGATGTTAAGTTGTCAAGTTTTCTCTTCTGTCTTGTTCCCTTTGGACTGTGTTTTCCTGGCTACCGTTACGAAACATGCCTTGAAGACATTTTTTTTTTCTTCATCATTGTCTTCAATATTGTCAAAGTGCCCCAAAAGCTCAGCCAGCACCCGCCAGGGGGTACATAAATACCAAAATGTCGCGAAAGTAAATAAATACACATTCATGCTCGCTGTTTGTTGTGTCGCTGGCGGTGCGTGCGTATGTCGTCTTTATTTCGCTTACAATGCAGGAATGTATTGTAAAATTTAATGACTGGCGCAAGTTGACAGTTTTTAGTTGTATTTTCTCAATTTTGGTGCGCCGTCATCGCCATTGTCATCCGTTGGTTTTCTTTGTGAGCCTCTAGACTCTGTGAGAGTGCGTCGCTGATGGCCGATGTCCATTTTGGGTGAAATAATTAATTGACATTTTTGGTTTTGATTTCTTTTCTTTTTTGGGTATTCATGTTGCTGAAGATAATGGTACATGGAGTTGATGTTGCAAGTTCTTCTCTTTGTTGTGAATTGAGGTCAATTGTTGGGTTTTTTTCGGAGAGAGATGACATGGCAGGACTTTCTTAGCAGCCTAAGCAAAAAAAAAAAAAATAAAAAAAAAAATTAATGCAAAGTGTGCCTGAAGGGAAAGTTGGTGCTGGCATGTCTATCACTCTAGAAGCAAAAAAAAAACCAAGACAGCATCTAAGTGCATTTTGTAGTTCATCGTCGTTTTCGTCGTCATCTGCTGCCTGGACAAAAAATGCAAAAATTTACGAAAGAGTTGCATCCACTTTGGATCAGATTGTGCACACAATCTCTTGTGCTCCAAGGATGTGTTACAACACAACTCCAACTCCACACACTCATGACACGAAATTGAGATTACGAAATGCACTATGCTGGACGACTGCACTTCGAAACATGCAAATTGACCGAAAGCAAGTAGTCCTGCGCCTGCAGAAGAGTCAAAGAGACTTCAATTTATTCATAATTTGCATCCCGTGATAAATTTATCGTTGCTACATATCTGACAGGAATTAATTAAACCGATATTGTTGGGCGACACATTTCACGAATCGGTGCCGATGTCTTTGGCCATTTGCTGCAGCCACCACCACCCTATGGCTGTCAATGGTCGGTCCAAGCCACGCGATATGCATGCGAACGAGTAGGAAATTTTAAAATCTCTCAACTCCAAACAAAAAACGATCAACAGCATATGTAAGATCACTAAACAGCTACAGCAACAACAAAAAGAAGAAAAACAAAATAAGATGCCTCTTGAGATACATTTCCATAAAATTAACATTTTCATTGGAAAATGTATCTTCGAACGATTCAAACAAAAAAAAAAAAAAAGAGGAAGAAGATTGAGTTCAAAGCAAAACTAGAAGATTTAAGAAGAGCGAGAAAGAAAAAAAAGAACGATGGAATGAAAATTATGTTATTTAGAGTAATTGATCGATTTGGTTGCTAATTTTATGACACCAGTGCCAGTTCACTGTTGCGATTGGAGGAATGCATTTTAAAAAGTCGCTCAATCTAGTAATTTAGTTGGGAGGAGCAAAGAGCGCGGAATGAATCAAGCAAATTAGTTTGATGAAGAAAAAAGTTCGATGGTCAACTCTTTTGTTTTAATGAGGAATGTTGTTTTTTGGATTAGTTAAGGTACATGTTTGGGAGTTGGTTAATTTTAACTTTAAAAATTCGTAAAATTCCACTTTCCATTGGAGACAGCTAATTAATGACATAACTGGCTGGTGACGCTTGTTGGTAGGGCCCAGGCGCAACTAAGACTCTTGGGCATCACAAACTGCACTGAAAAACCAAAAAAAAAGTTCCGCTTGGAAAACTCCTTTCAGCTTACTAACTTACTTATGGTGGCGCTACAGTACAGGTCGGAAGAGGGCCTCACCCAATAAGGGTCTACAGCCAGCACGGTCCCTAGCTAGCTATCTTCAGTTTCACACGTCAATTTGGTTCAAATCCTCTACCACCTGAGTGCTCTTCCTGAGTCGCGATCTTCCTCTTCTGCCACGTCCTTCCGGGTTGGATTCGAAGGCTCTACTAGTCGGAGCATTATTTTCCATTCGCTCTACGTCACCCAGGCATCTAAGTAATTGGACCTTATCTTTTCTGGCAAGGTCAGTGTCGCTAAGTAGTCGGGAAGTCTCCCTGACGTAAAACCCCCAACCTGGAGTACCAGGCACTTAAAGTAACTCCAAGTGGAAGAGCCGGAAAAACCGCTCGTTTTACGACCTGGGCTTCAAATAAGTCGAAGTAGGCCGTAAAGGTTTTCACCAAGTAGTTCGGCCTAACTGGAACTGAAGACGTCACCGTTGATTCCAAATAATTGGAAGCAACATCTGATTCGACTTCTCGACCATCTAAGGCCCTTCTGCAAAAACAAGTTTCGCTCTAAGCTTCATAGTTGTAGTAATCGTAAGCCCATCCGCCACGTCAAGGCTAACTCCATGGAAGGGATTGGTGAAATGCATTTTAAAAAGCCGCTCAATCAAGGAATTTAGATGGGAGGAGCAAAGAGCGCGAAATTAATCGAGCAATTTAGTCTGATGAAAAAAAAAGTTCGATACTCAGCTCTTTTGTTTTAATTATGATTTATTTAAGTATTCATTAAGTTTGCTTCGGGAACAATATGCAATGATGTGCCAGTAAAAAAATGAGCTGGTGTTAGGGCGTTCAAATCATCCAAGCTATCGGTAACTGGGCAGAGGGGTCTCGAGTTGAGACAAACTTCTGTTACTACTTCTGTTTGTTTACTTAATTCCTCAAAGGTTAGAGCTTGGTTCCGGGCGACTCGCTTCAAATGGTATTTAACCGATTTGACCCCTGCTTCCCACAGACCGCCAAAGTGTGGAGAAGCTGGAGGAATGAAATTCCATTTAGTCCCCAATAGACTTTGTTCTTCAGCAACTTCGGAGTAATCGTGCTTAGCAGCACTCAGCATCCTTTGTAGTTCCGCGTTTGCACCCTTAAAATTAGTCCCACAGTCGCTGTAAACATCGTCGCAATGTGAATCTACGGAAAGCTGCAATAAAAGCGTGGGTTGTCAGATCCGTTACAGCTTCGTCGAAAGACAGATAAAAATGGCGAAATAGCCTTTAAATACCTTGGACCCACGTCCTTTCCAGGCTTTAACCTCTATCGATCCTGCGTAGTCGACTCCAGTGTGAGCGAAGAGTCGAGAAACATTTACTCTTGGGGCTGGTGGACACCCTATTAATTGTTACATTGATGAAGGTTGGGTTTTGAAACATATGACACATTTTTTTAGGTATTTCTTCACGGTTCTCTTTATGTTGAAGATCCAAAATTTGTTTCGAATGTACGACATTACCTGCTGAATCCCACCGTGTAAGGACTTCTCATGGGCATGCTCGATTATGAGTCCTGAAATGTTGTGGTTGCGTTTTAAGACAATCGGATGTTTTTGGTCATAGGTTAGATTGGCATTTTGAAGTCGGCCTCCAATTCTAACTATACCAAATGGGTCGATAAAAAGGTTGAGTGATCTGCAAAGTTTGGTCGTTTTAGTTTTGTTAAGTTCATTTATGACTTCCTCAAACATGACTTCCTGAACGTTTTTAACAGCACAATGTAACGCAGCCTCAATTTCAAATGGTGGTAAAACTGATGTCATTCTAACATGTGTCTCCTTTTCAAATTATGCACAAATCTGCGAACGGTTGCTATTATTCTCAGGGCTTTGGTGAGTTTGGACTGTTTGCAAATTACGTCAATAATGCTGTTAGCTTGTTCTACGGCGACATGAGTTTTGATTTCTCTCCGTTATTCATCCGTTTCGAGTTGAGTGGGTTGTATTGGAAGTGAGAATTATCTTGAAGAAATTGCGGTCCATTCCACCACAAACTGTTGTTCTTCAACTTCGATAACGATATACCACGGGATGATAAATCTGCTGGGTTGAGTTTCGTTGGAATATGTCTCCACATGCTCGCATTCCTCAACAGTTCTATTTCGGTGACACGGTTGGCGACAAATGTCTTCCATCTTGAAGGCAAACCAATGATCCACGAAAGAGTTATTGAAGAATCAGTCCATGCAAATATTTTGACGTTTGTGAATGGTAGGACGGCTTAAGTGTAGTGTAAGAGTTTTGCGAGAATGACAGCTCCACATAGTTCTAGCCTGGGCAATGACACTGTGCTAACAGGAGCCACCTTGGTTTTTAAGATAAGCAAGTGTGTACTGATATAGTTGTTGTAGTCTAGAACTCTTAGATAAACGACTGCTCCATAAGCTTTCATAGATGCATCACTGAATCCATGCAACTGTAGCTCTTTAACATCCTCTTGGGTGTTAATCCATCTTAGAAGGTGAATATCATCTAAGAACTCTAGTTCTTCTTGGAATGAAAGCCACTCTTGTTGTATTTCAACTGAGACATCTTCATCCCATGACAGACCTTGCAACCATAATTGTTGCATGACTATTTTTGCTTTGATAACAATGGCTGAGATCCATCCTAACGGATTAAACAGACGACCTACTGTAGATGGTATTGTTCGTTTTGTGGTTAAGTTATCAATTATGATTTTCTGAAACGAGAAAGTATCAGTCGAAGGAAACCAACGATTTCCGAGAGTCTTTGTATGATCCGGAGATCCAAAGACTAGTGATATGCTTGTTTCTCGATCTTCTTCTGGAACCGATTCGAGGAATTCTTTGTCATTGCTCATCCATTTTCGGAGATGAAATCCAGCAGAAGAAAGCAGTTGAGAAATTTGTTGGTATTTCTGTTTCGCCTCACGGATCATTTGAGCTGCTAATGGATAAGAAAGTTCTTCGTCTGAAGCAAGTTTCTTAAGTGTCCGATTTGCTAAATACGGAGCTGGAGCAGTGCCAAACATGCACAGAAAAGCACCTAGTCCAGGGAAGATGGAGAAGAAAGCAGGTTTTCAGGGAAAGACATTTCCGTAAGCTTAGTAGAACCTCTATGCTCTTTAAAATGTTTCCCATGGCTTAACAGGTGTTAAAACAGATCAATCTGATGCCCACACTTGAAAGGATTGCTCCGAAAGAAGTAAACTTCATTTCGTGGAGGTTTTCTTGTTTATGTTTTGTTAATAAAAACAGGCGCTGATTTTTATTAGTAAAAAAGCTACGTCTCTTATTTGCCAGAAGGTTAACCCTCTCCACGCCTACTTACTGCTAATCAAGCAATTACAGTTTTTATTTCGCAATTTTATTGAATTTTCATCTCTACAATGTGTTTGCTTGTATAATTATCCAATTTTCATGTTTGATGTGATTGTGATGTCCGTTTGTTTATTTTGTCTTCGCTCTAACACTAACTCCAACTAGCAAAACACACAGAAGCATTTTGCATCCTCAATGATCGTTCAAATTGATTTTATGGCTTTTCCGCAACACACACACACACACATAAAATATGAAATAATTAAAACAGCGCAAAACAAATAAAAAAATCGATACAAGGTAGGTTCTTTATAACCTGCGAAAGGCTACCATAAAACTTCCCATTTAATTAGACGCAAAGTTGTAAATTTCTGCCATAAATTCCATTAGAGTCTGTCATTCTTGCCAGCCAGCGAGCGTATACTGCCATCAGGGTGCGGAGCAAACAAACAAATTGAAATTATTGCTGATTTCTTTTGAAGATTCACAATCGTCTTTTGCGCAACAACTTCAAAATAACGGATGTGTTTTTGTTTGTTGTTATTAGCCACAGGATGTCCTATCCAACAGCACTGGGTGCAGATGTCGCTTTCATCGCATTTACTGCTGCTGCGTAGTATCCACTTTGAATTGAAATTGAATAAAAGTTCGTGGTTTTATTTATTAGCGTTTTTAACTCGAAGAAACACAAAAATGCATCCTTAAGTTACCATTTATGGCAATGGTGGTTGTAAAATTATAATTAGACAGACTGCTTGTTGATTGTTCTCAGAGTGGCCAGCAAGAGTTACTTTGTTGTGCTTGGAAAGTATTTTTATGACTGTAATTCTGGGCAATTTAAGTGGAGGTTCCTTCCTTTCTTTCTTGAACTGACCATCGACTGACCGATGAAGACGAGGAGAATGATGATGATGATGATGTTTGATAACACAACATCGAATCCATTCAAAAACGCCAAACGGGGTCATTATTCAAGCAAAATGCAAATTTTCGTACCCTTCTCCATTTTTTTTCCAATCAGCAATTTGCCTCTGCGTTTTATTTAAATTGAATACAAAACATTTTATCACACAGGACCAAGCAGCACCGACAAAAGGAGAGAAATAATTCAAAATTGATTGGGAAAGTTCGTGCATCAGCTCTTTTGTTTGTTCACTCCTCTGGCATTGTTGTCACTGTTTTTGCTGCACGAGTGGATAGAAATAGAATTCAATCGGTAAATTCTAATCAAAAGTATTCAATTATTCTTTCGTGAGCTTCTTGTGTTTTTTTCCTCCCTCCTCGTCGTCTTGCAAGTGTCCGAACTGTCATTTCAGTTGTTGTTGACTTTCAGTCACCATGAAGTGAATTGGAAGCAAAAAAGAAATTGCTTTCATTTCAGCAACTAGAGATTATGCAAGTTGACAGTTTGAGGACATTCCCTTAATGCTGTAATGTTGACATTTAAGGGCATACACTGTCGTCGTCTCTTTGAATTTCGTCAACAACAAGTGAGAGAGAGTCTTATCTTGTTTTTGCTGTGGTGAAAAGACCGAAATCAGACACCACACACTCTTGGGAACAGCCACTGCATGCTGGCAGACAAACAACAGACAACGATTCCTTTTGCAGAGTGTTGCGATTTTGTGATTATTTTGCCAGCGAGAATTGAGTGTGTGCTATGGCCAGGTCGGGCTTGGTGTGGTTCGACACAGCCAGCGAGTGTAGCTCAGCGGCGGTGCTGATGAAGATGATGATTACAATTCGCCTAAATGAAATGCCGCATGATCGTGGACATCGATAACAAAGTAACGGTGCATAGAGTGTTGTCCATCCTCTGTACACATATGAATCTGATGTGTATATGAAAAATTATTATAGTTATTGATCGGCGATTGGATAGTGCGCCATGCAGTTCCTGCTTGCGGGTACAATAGTCACTACCTCCCCCCCCAACCCTCTTATTTACCTTCTGTGATTTTCTGCATTTTAAGAAACAAAATCTGAACACCACATCGCATCGCCGCCGCGTTGTCGTCTTCGGGAACTGAAAAATGTGATGGTGCCATAACGTTTGCATTATGCGTCGACCTTAAAATTAAATCCGGCAATTCTTTTTTAAGAGAAGAACAACAAGGAATGGCATTCGCTGCGTCGCGTCGTCGCGTCGTTTCATTTTATTATTTTAATTTTAAGAAATAAAATGCAAGAAACAAAATACATTTTCGACCTCATCTGACTATTTTTATTGGTTTTTAATGAATTCCTCTTTGTCGTCGTGAAAGGACATCACCATGCACTCTGTTGTGCGTATATGAGGAACGAGAATGCTCGTGGACACCTGACACCTGACATATTGGCCGCAAGATGTGTGTGCCCGACTGTTTTTGGGCATGGACTTAATTTTTTTTTCATCTCTCTTTGAATTTCCATCGAATGATGGATATGGAAATGGAAGTTGTGTTGATGTGCTTTTGGGAATTCATCAGAAGATACATCAATATCCTCATGGGGCTAACTGTTTATGCAAATTTTTCAAAGATGATGATAGCTTTTTGGTAAAAAGTTTGGTTCTACATCGATTGTAGTCTCTCATTAGCTTCACATTAATTACAGACAGCCAGAGGATTCTGCAACCATCCTCAATCTGAAAGAGAACTCCTTTCGCCAATGATGCCTCGTAGTCGTTAAAACTGCGTTACGTTCAATTGAATAAGCAGAAACCACTTGCTTCGCCATCATCCTCATAGTCAAGTCGTTGTGAATGGGATTTTCTAGTTCAATTCCATTTTATTGGTTCGTTCTGCAACAAATGTGTATTCTTAATGGTCACGTCACATCCATGAGCGAAAATGTAAATTACACTAAAAGACAGGTGGACTTAATGAAAATCGTTTGTATGTTGTGAAGACGAGATAGAGGATCGTCTTCTTTGGCTGTTTGAAGTGCCTTTAAGTCTGCTAGATGGATGGCAAGCTCGAGTTTAAGTAGTCTGCGGAGTCAGGGCTGGATTTGATGTTTCTTGTTGAAGTTTCTCTTGAGACCAAGACCTTTAAGGAAGAGTCCAAGTGAAAATCCAGCCATGTCTCAATTCTTACAACAGTAGCATTCACTGTTCTGTACCTGCAGCAATACTCTAGGACTCCTGCCTTTTTTGAAAAATGCTTCAAGTCAATTGCACATTAATTTTTGCATTTGAAATTATATCCTTGGTAATTTCGAGTGCATTAGACTAAAAGAGAATTTAATTAACCGAAATGGACATGGCACAGAAAAAAATGTCCCTAACTGGCTCATAAATAAATTGAACGACTCCAATACACAATATTTCTCAACGTTAATGAATTTCGTAAATGAGTCGTGTTGACATCGCGGCTAAATGGGAAATTATAGCCTCGATGCTTCTAAATGGCTATACCTGGTGGTAATTGTGATGCGGGCACACACAATAAGCAAGAACGCATGAAGATGAGCTCTTGGCATTTCGTTGAAAAATAAGTAGTCACTACGAAATACAATTTAACGATATGTGAATTAGTTAATGTGGCTGTAAATCGGCAGCCAGTTGAACATTTTATGTGATGTGATGCAAGGCTTTCGAGGAAAATGACAATTAAACTGCAAAGTTGTGGTAATTTGGAATTTTTGTGTGTTCTGTTGTGATCCTTAAAGAGTGTTAATTGCGATGTGACAATGATTTCCAGGACAAAAATCCTTAAAACGGCATTTTTTTTATGAAAAACTAAAATCGAGTTCGTTGCTCAGCTCTTTCGTTTTCATGGATTTTTTGCTGTTGCTTCGTTTTTATTGCCATTACGTGTCTCCAATGTTAGGAACTGGTAAACAGTGCAATTTTAATCCCTCGGACAATCGATTATGGCAGTTTATCGGAGGATATCGTTAGCTAAATTCTCTTACATACTTATTGGGTTTTTCGAGTATTTTCAACTCTCTTTTTGATGGTTGATGGTGTTAACTGAAGAAATTTCTCGACTTCATAAAATTATGAAGACATTGTAACGCCACTATGATTCAAGGAGAGAAAATGAGGCAAGTTGTCATAATTTTACATTAAAAAGCCGACGTTTGCACTTTGATGGCATTAAACCACCCTCGTTGCATTGAATGATCCAATTCCTTCGGCCACAAAATTTTAACGATATCCCTACAATTAACTGCATAAAACCAGACTACATCAAACGTTAACCGATGAGTAGTTAATTTGATAGCCCAGCAGATTATGGTTATGGCCATTCAATTGCCTTGCGTAAAACAAAGGTCAAGTGTCTGATGGTGCTTCAAATGCAACAATGTTGCCAGCATTGCCATCTGTAAGAGTTTTTCTTTTAATGGCATCCGGTGCAGTATCCTTAAAATGATATAAATAAATCGACAATGCTCTGGGGTTATCATTAAACGCCTCACCTGCGTCTAAAAATTTAAATTTCATTTCAATAAAACCGAAGAACAATTCAGCTTCTTGCCACATGCAAGGAATGGCAGGCGCGTGTTCATGCAGTGCAATGCAATGCACATTCTTGCAAATGCATCGATGCAGTTTGATGGTGTTATTCCGATATAAAGGCGAAATAGACGGCCTCAACTTGTCGGCACATATCGTCGGTCGATCGTCCTCTAAGTGCTACGGCTAATCATGCCATTTAGATAATAAACGAATAAAATTGCATGAGGATGCTTCAAGTTCTTGCAACCGTTCAATGGAAGCTAGCTACGTTCGAAGAGTGGATAAGAATTTGCCAATTTTAAATTGAGCATTACGGAGGGTGTTGCAGCGTCAATTTAAATATGCTTTGGATATTCTGACACCTGGAAGTCGTAAACAAAAGTATAAGTGGCGGGATTGTAATGGTTATGCGGTTCGGAGCTCGTGATGTGTATCAAACGATATTGATCCAACCACCAGTTGATGTAATTGTCATTAATTAAAAACCTCCAACCTTAACCCAACACCTTCGGCCGTGACTTGCTAGCGGAAGTGCCTCAAACCCAACCAAAGGCACACGCGAGCCATGAGACAACAGGTGTGGTAGTCGTGTCATTCATTTAACACAAATAATCTAATCTCCAACAAAAACACCACTTTGTTGGCAGCTTATGATAAAAAATAACAATTAACTACTCCTTCATCGTAATTACAACCATCAATCATGTCAATTAAGTTCGAAATGTCAGAATATAAAGTTTTTGATGCGGCAAACTGGCTGGGCCCTCGCCCACCCTTTCACTTTCAGTCAAAGTGCTCAGTTGTCACCTACAATCACTTCGGAACTCTTCGGGAACTTCTGTTTGATTTTTAATTCGACAGAAATTCAATTGGAAAATGATTTACGAGCTTTGTAATTAATTGGTGTGTCTTTGGAATTTCTAATGACATAAGCCACAAAAAGCAATTAAAAATCCTCACTCGATTGTGAATGCCACTGCACCGAAAAAGCTCTTCGATTACATCAAAGACGTTACCCAATGACAAATTCCTATGCCGATGCAAGTCTCAGCTGCTGCAGAGAGTTGTATGGACATCGACACACCTTAGGCTGAGTTTTCACTTCACAATGGTCCATGAAGCGAAACTTTAGACTTGAGTATATTTGACAATCGTCGATTGGTTGTAAATCATACCAAAGGCGGCTTGTAGAAAAATTTATTTCTTCCGCCCGGCACCCTGGCTAAGTGAGAATCAGCTATGGGATACGTAAATTGAAACAGTTGCAATAATGTTGCAAGAAAGATAGAGACATTGTTGCAGAGCTTCTAAATGATCAGCACTCCACCAGAGCAACTGGAACAAATCTAATCACTTACGCCCGAACGTGCTTAATCATAATGACGACGCGAGTTTGAGGTCGTTTTTGCGATCTGGCGATGTGTATGAAGTAGAGCAAGCGGATTAGCTAGAGGTTTACATTATATGAGCATGTGGTGTGCGCCCCCGCACTTACAAGTGTGGCTTATAGCGATAATTACGGCATTAATGAATTCTCATTAATTATGAAATAGAAGTGCTTAATTGCAACAAGGAGTGATATAAGTTGTTCAGTTGGGTCCGGGGCATATCGCTGATGACAACGATCGATGAGCTCTCTGTGAAGGTGAATGAGAATGAAAAATTAGACTCACTTGTTGTTGATAAGGATTGTCGCATTTAAGGCCATTATTCAAAATTCGGAAACATAGCGAAACAGTTTCTACAGATTCTGAATTCTTAAGGCATTCTGGAGCGTTTAGAAGTGTTGATTATCAATACGTAATGCAAGCCTTTCGAAAACACGAGAATAAATAGAAAATTTGTCGTTATTCGGAATTTTTTGTCTACTGTTATGATCATTAAAGAGGGTAAAGTTCCGTCTGATAATCATTTTCAGAACAAAAAAAAACCAAAAGCGGACTTTTTGATGATAAGGTAAAAATCGAGTTCGCTGCTCAACTCTTTCGTTTGCATGGATTTTGCTTACTTCCGCTTTGATTTAATTGCCATTGACGATCTCCAATGTTAGGAACTGGTAACCAGTCATTTTAATTCTCACGGACAATCGATTAACGGCTGATTTAAATCTGATTTCGCTAATATCCATACCTATCCAATCAACTTCTGCAGAAATCGGATTCTTAAAGCATTCTGAAGCTTTTGAGAAGCGTTTTTCAATTAATTTTTAAATGATTTGATTAGAAAACAATACCGTGCTGCACTGCATGCCAAAACCAAACGCTCTGGCATCCGCAGTCACTTGGTCCTTGTCGTCTCGAACCTGAGGGCTGCAATGAGAAGACTTTCTTGGCTTGGCTGGCTCGTTGTCGTCCATTCGCTCAATGTGACCGAGACAATGCAGCCGTCTTTTCCTTAACCAACTAACGTATTCCTCATTGACGTAAATCTTGCCATTTTTCAAACAATAATCTTAGCAAGGGTCTTTTTTCCTGTGAAATCGTCTTTTAGATTCGAAATAAAAGAGCTGACGTTCGAACTTGAAATCTGAAAAAGAAATCAAATAGGTATTATGAATTCAGGATGATGAATTCCTTGACTAGAAGAGTATCACTAAACAATTTGCTTTGTTTTTAGTTGTTGAAGAGTGGGAGGGGGCTGCATCAAATGCAATCAATAAAAAGTAACAAGTCCGCTATCTCAAATGTCGACCAGTGTTAACCAATTTAACCTGAATGCGCGTCGTCGTCATCATCCTTTCTGTCGATAGTGCATTTGTTTTTTAGTCATCACCTCCTCCTCCCCCTCTCCCCCCCTGAATCTGACCACAAAACCCATTCCGGATGATGTTGCGCGTGTGCTGCATGTTCAGTGCTTAACGATGTGGTTAAAACGCGAGCACTTAGAACCATCTACGAAAAACCAAAAAGAAGAACAAAAACAAAAACCACATTACTTCGGGCCACTTAAAGTTTGGCGCTGCGCTGGTCTATTCTCTGAAAACCTCGTTGGCCTGTCAGCGTAGCTGGCTCACAATGGGTCTCATTTCCCGATCGGTTGGCCTCGCGCACAAAAGTTGTCTTGTATATCGATTGCTTCGCGATGGTGTCTTGTAATGGTTACATTTGTTGTTCATCTGCACTCAGCGGATCGATCAGTTGGGTGTGGTGTCGGAGGAGAGTACTCTAGAACGCTTTTTTGTTGTGTACAATCAAATCGAGCACCACCTTCTTCCTTTTTGCGAGCTGCGCGCAGAAGGCAGACACAAATCAGAGTGTAATCAAAGGTAATCAACGAAATGGATTACACTCTAGTAGGCAAAAAGGCTTCTGGTTATGTATACTGAAGCAGGCTTTGATTGATTGATAAATTTAAAATGGATCAAGGAGCATTTGTTTTGAAGCAAGATGGCTTCGTGTGCCATTGATGATGATATGTGAATTAAGGAAAATCACAAATGCAAACATTAGTTTTGAGGCGCTTAGTTGCGGATTCAATGGTTTGAGGGTTACCGCCTTTTGGTTAATTAGAAAGCAAATTTATTTGATGAGAGGGAATTAACACAGAGGAATGTGACTAAAGGAATTTCGTTTGGCTTTGCTTTAAATAATTGGTTCATATGGATATGTTGCCTGGAGGCCACACTGGATTGACCATTCTAAAAACTAATCTCAATAAATCTGTCCCAATATTGAGAAATCAAATCTTATGTGTTTTTCCCCTCGGCAACGCCTAACATGTCATTTCGAAAATAAGTAGCATTTTACGAGCACATTCGACCCGCCACAAACAATAACCCCACAGACCCAGATGCATGCTTGCTATTCAAATCTTTATCGGGCTTCACCATCGATCGGAGTCCAATCACATTGTAGAGCAATCCAAGATTAATTGGTGTTTTCCCCGGTCGATGTTTTATTTAACTCTTTTCATGGAATGCGAAATGATCGATTGGGTTAGATAATTAAATACGAACTGCTGACCACTAGTTTATCGCTCTAATGCGTTATATTCTCTGTTAAGCGTTAATCTCCATCTCGAATTTATGTCCTGTCCCGCATTTAGTTCGACACAAAAAACTTCTACAAGAACACAATGGAGAAGGCAGTCGACTGGACGCGACACGACCCGGCCCGCAGTAGCCAAGAATCAAACGCGCGAGCTAAACCAATCTACTTGGACTACACATCACACCGATCGCTAATTAATCAATTCCAATTATCAGCGGCTGCTACCACAGTTAAACCCATTATTACTTTAAATCGCTGCTGCTACTGCCTTTGTTGTGAGAGAGTCCGGAGAGATCGGACATGGACATGGCCATGCGGCACTCGCGCGCACCGAAGAAATATAATTCAGACGACGCCAAATCATAGTTTCAGCTCGAGCCCAGTCTATGGTTGTTGCAGATGTAGATCGATAGATTTTAGGGGTTTTTACTTGAAACTAAAAATTTATGATTATGAATTATGTTGCTGTTGCTATTGGGGTAGTGCACTGGACGTGTGCCCAAATGGCCGCAGAAGTTCTTCGCCAAATCGTTTTGAAGTTTTTGCGCGATTGCGCACGGTTTTCGGTGCAAAATAAAAAATTGCCTAATCATAAGACAGAAGAGCTTAAAGGGGCTGAGTGGTGTATTATTCAATGGCAGTAAAGTTAACACCCGTCACAAATAATCAAATTAAAGTTGTTGTTGGTGGCTGAAGAATGCCTCAAGAATTCAATTGCTATTTTTGGTCGTGTTGAATTGAGGCGGTTGCCGCCGAGCACCGGTGGATATGAATGGGTTTTGATTACAAGGCTGGGGTGATTTTTTAGTTGTGTCGGAATTTTTGACGGTTGTTTTTTTCTATAAAACACATCCGGGAAACGGCTTATAATTGTTTTTTGAGGTTCGATGATTATAGGTTTGCAAAACTAATTGAGGGGGTCTTAAATCCAAAGTTCTATGGAATATTTGTTTTTCGTGCTAGTCAGCTTTATAGGAGTTTTAACTTGAGACTTGAACCACTGTTGGTAAACAAAATTTTAGGCTAAAGACCTGCATGATTAAAGGTTCCTCTTACATAAACGAGATGCAGAGTTCAGTGGGCATGGGTAGCTGTAACTATTACGCAATCGAACCGACCAACCTGCAACAATTGACCATGCCACCTCGAGAGTGCAGTTGATGATGTTGCTACTGCATGAATGCACACATCCAATTCTTATCTTTTGAATTCACCAAAGTGAAATTAAGTAAGAAATCGAAAAACAAGAGACTTGGATTTTTTTGCCATCTTGATTGACGTTTAATTTAAATGTTCGTCCATTGCTGGCTGTTGTCCATTCGTTCATGCAATCTGCACACTGTGGGCACATGTCCGGACCAATGAGGCCAATGCAAAGCTACATCTTGGAAAAACTGAAAGTTATATCACGTAACTTCTTCTTCGTCTTCGGGTTGTGGCTGTTTGCGGCTCTTTGAGACTCGCTGGGTTTTATGTTATGTTTAATTCTAGACAATCAGATTTTTTTGTTTCTTTTTTTTATTACCGAAAGAAAGAGCGAATCGTCAGATTTTGATTTTCGACTTTCGAAAGTAAATTAAAAAAAAACAAAAAACATTTTATGATTGATTGGTCCAAGGCGGTGTTTTTTGGATTTAATTCTGGTGCCTTGGCGGAGAAAAAGAAAAAAAAATAATTTTGCACAAAAAAAAATGTGACCGTGACAAGCTATCACTCAAATGAATATTTTTTTTATGTTTTTTGGGAGATATCGAAGTTGGCATGTAAAGTGATACCTGCCCGTCACAGTCACAGAGTGCACTTAATAACCAATTAAGTACGGATTTTATCTCTTTTTATTCATCATCATGTGAAGGTAGAACGGGGTTAACATCTTCTTGATGCCTTTGGTATGCAAAATTACAAAAAAAGCTCTTAAGAAGAACAAAAATCCCCCTCACTTTATTAATCGCAAGCAATCCAAAAACAATCCTTCGACTCGCCGTACTTAACCACGAAAATCCACTGACTCACTGTTATTTTTTTTTTGTTCTTCTTTTACTTTTTTTTTACTTCAAAGTGCTGGCGTTATCATTCAGCTTTGCACAAGATTATTTATTTAAAAAAATATTATTGACCAGGACCTCATCCAACAAGCGTCTCCAGCCAACTCGGTTCCTAGCTAGCTGTCTCTAGTTTCGCACGCCAAGTTGGTTCAGGTCCTCTACCACCTGTGTGTGCTCCACCTGAGTTGCGGTCTTCCTCTTCAGCGACGTCCTTCCGGGTTGGATTCGAAGACTCTACGTGCCGGAGTATTGTTTTCCATTCTCTCTATGTGACCCAGTCATCTACATTGTTGGGCCTTAACTTTTCTGGCGCTGGTCAGTGTCGCTGAACAGCTCGTACGGTTCTTGATTGAAACTTCATCTCCGTTCTCCATTTTGTTGAAGAAATCGCATGACAGCGTATCGCCTCGTCTGAAATCCTTGCATCCTTGCAGTGGTCTTTCCTTATCGTCAGCACTGACTGTGGTTCCACTACGATATTCCCATAATGGTCTCTACAGGCTTCGGTTCGCGTTGTGTAACCCTTGGTGGTTTGAGGATAGCGACAAGTTGATTAAATATAAAGGTCTTAACGTAAACTCTTTCGTTTTTGACCAATTTTTCGATTCTGGGCGACTGGAAAGCTTTGCTTGCAATATATTTTGCTGAATTTCTTAAGATACATATGCTTGAGATGTGAACGACTCATTCAACAAGGTTAAATGCGTTTCCCATTTGCCCCTTCCCCTCCTCTTTTTCAAATAAATTCCCACTTAAAAACACAGCCCATTGTTATAAATAACAAACAATATTCCTCTTAACAACTTAATACAAAAATACAAAACCGATCAATTTATGATGGCAAAGGTGTTGGCTTTTGCTGGCCTCCACGCGCATTCACGTCTGATGCCAACTGCAAAGGCAAAACGCACAATTGTTGAAATTTGAGTGAAAACATCTCTCTCTTCTCTCTATTACCCGCTGCCGCTGCTGCTGCAGCTTCGGGTTAATCGAATGATTACTATTAAGCAATCGCACCGCCAATAAACCTCCATTAAGAGAAAAGAAGAAAAATTTCCATCGCAGCCAAGTGCAATGCAGATACAAATGTATCTGATGGGTTTTCCGCAGCATAGCCATTCAAAGAGATCTATCCAAAGAAGAAAAAGAGAGAAAGAGACATACCTACCAAAGTTAATCATCATTCTGCGAAATGGTTTATTTTTATGGTCGTAATGCAAGCAAGCAGCCAAAGATATCTGCTGCTGCCTCCAAAAAAATCATAAATTGCTGTGAAATTATGGTTATCATAATCACATCGGATATAAGTAGGTAGGCTTGCGCACCGACATACTACGCCACCGCGCGCCGCCGTCACTTTGCAAGCCTTTGTGCTTAGCTGTTTCTTTCTTTCTTTTTTTTCAGCTTTCCATTTATAATCTGCGCACTTGCAAAAGCAAAAAATAAACTTCAATCTGTGAGTTAAGTGGCTCAGCATAAAACCGACACACGGGAGAAGAAAAAATGACTGAAATGAATTTAGTGTGTGATAACCATGCCTCAGGGGAAATTCTAATTACAAACAACAACACCATCCATCGACAAGTTACAAATATTTTTTTTTAGAGCAAAGAAGGTGCAAAAACAGAGCACGGTGTGTGTAAAGTAATTTTTGTTATGGAGTGTCCGCACTAGTAATTTATTCGAATTAATTATGCAGAAAATGTGTTTTTCTATTTCACTGAAAATAGACAATTAATTGAGAGGTCTCTCCAGAGGAGCGCTAATCTCGTACATTCTTGAAATTTATGCTGCTTACTTCTGAATATCGTAAAATACATATTTGATTGTTAAGTCGTTGATTTTTCGATTGGTTTGAGCAGGAGAAACTATTGAATTTTTTTCAAGTTCGAATGTCAGCTCTTTCGTTTTTCCCCAGATGTGAATGGCAACTTTGCTTTTAAAGAGCAGTTGTATGAAATAATTGTTCGGAATTGCTGTTATTAGCATGATTTCATCTAGATCGTGTAAAACAATAAATAATGTTAAATGGAAGCGCAGGCTTTTGTGCAACTTGTAATTATTTAATAAAACGCCTTCTCGGTTGTTAGATGTTGGTATTTAGCTTAGCCTTGTTATGGAATTTTAAATACTGTTTTTCTTCTTACAAGTGACTGTAAAAGCCGTTATGAATTTGACAAAAACAAGGTCAAGTAGTTTTTCTATAAAATTTAATATTTCTTTTTTGTCTTCTCTTTGCAGGTGAGTGTCCATAAACATTAACAACATGCGTAAGTACCTCCTTCCCTTAACTCCAACTGACATGGCAATAAACCCTCATCATCACCAACTTTACAATATTCTTCCCTCGAGCACATTTAACCATTTAATTCACCATCTAAATGGACACATTAATTGCAAGCTCGACCTCCATCGCGCTCAACATCTTGACGAAGAGACCCAAGACGCCCCTAAATTTCACCTCATTCTTCAACATTCGAATTACTAACCTCGCCGCAAGATCTGTGTTTTCCCCAAAAATAAAAAGAAACAACCTTTTTTGTTCTACAGAGATTACAAATAATTAACACATTCTGCGGCAGGGTATTCATCATTGTTGGACCAACTGAACGATTCGACCCAACAACGACTGGCTGATGGCCCAACCTCTGATACCCTTCATTTAATGCTGGCCTATAATTAACCTGGCAAAGAAGTTGAAAACAAAAAAATCCAAAATTTTTGCCGCGCACAAACCAAAATTGCAAAAAGTTAAAAATAAGATAAAAAACCATTCTATAAAGTAATTATGGGTGTGTGAGTTGAATTTTATGAAAAACTGCACTGCACTGCACTCAATCGTGCAGCCAGCAACACTTGACCGATTTTTGTTGAAATTTATTGATTGCATCGATTTATCAAAGACACAAACTGATGCGCTTCATCTTCGTCTTCATCATTTTTTTTTTGGTATTTTTTTGTTGGACATTGCGTCGTCGTCATGAGTCCGGTCGGCCTGTGTGTGTCTACTCATGCGCGTTTGGTTATCGTCAATCGCTTAATTGGTTTTACGGTACTTTTTCTTTTGGCTTAAAATTGCAATCACAAAAAATAAAACCAAATCTTCATAAGTATGAAATAATAAGCACTCTGTGATGAGATTGCGCAGATAGGGCGCTCTTATGACCCATATCCTTGGGAAAAACAGACAGACAGATTACAAAAAATATAAATTCATGAATTAACTGCGCCAAGATTTATTGCTCTGGGATGTCTGAATATTTTTCGGTGGTGGGGTGATGATTTTTGCTTGAGCCAAATTGAGCTTACAGCGTTTCGAGTTGAATCAGTGCTTGGTAAAAAGCGATTTAACATTGCGATTTATGAGGACAAATTAGGTGGTGATGAGTTTGGGTCTTCTTAAGTTCTCGGTTCTCGGATTTCGTGGAATTGAGAAATGTCATTAGAGATTTCTCCTCAGTTCCAAGAAATTGTGAAATTAAATTGCATTTCAAACAAGGTGTTCTCTTGAAGTGCCTCTTGAAGTGCCTCACGTTAGTAAAAGCCTGTAAAATCAAATTCTGGTGGAATACCGCAGGAGTCTGTCTTAGGACCTATACTTTTTACTTTTTCATTTTTTTGTTGAGAGTCGAATTCTTGACCTTATTACTTTGAAAGCGATGGACGCAAATTCCAAAGTGATTGAAATTTGAAAGAGAACACCCTGTAACAGCCATTCCCATCTTGAGAAAGGTTATAAATGTCTACACTCCGCTGGTATGCTATATTTAATTTTCCATACCAGACCCATAATTATCTATTATATTAGATTAAATTCTAAGTCACGACGACGACGACAGCAACAACTACTTACAAAAGTCTCTCTCTCTGTCTCTGTTGAATTCTTTTAATCGAATCCGTTATTAAATTGACAGCTTGTTGCTTCTAGAAAAGACAAAACAAAAAACATCGACTGCATTGTCTTCGGCTGCCGCTGCAGCAGCTTTTGTGTGTGAGAGCATGTTGTTGCCTCATTGTTTGGTTATTTGTTTACACTTTGTGACGGCAATGCCGATATGAGAATAAAGTCAAGACAGCTTCTTCATTGTTCACGTTTTATTTTTTTATTTTTTTGATTTAATATCATTGACTTTAATGTGCACCGCGATTATTTGTAATTTTGCCTCGCGGTAATGTCAAAAATGGTGTTTCATCGCACGACAACGACGGTGCATTCCAATTTGGTTAACAAGATGCTGGCTGCTGTTGGACTTATTATATTGAATATTGAACGAAATCAATCAATATTGTGACTGCTTTAACTACTGCTGTTACTTGGTTAAGTGTCTGTTTGGCTTGACTCAACATTGCATGACCAGAGCCGTGCAAGGCGACCATGATGTGAAAAAACAATTAAAAATAATCACTTTTAATTATGTACCAGGTTCATGGTGATGATGGTTGTTAGGTGATTTCAATTAAAGATATTGAATTTGAGCTCTCTTTTAAGTTTGTTGAGATAAGAGAGCAACACACTCGGAGGAAAGTAGGTTTTTTGTGTTAAACATCAAAATCGAGTTCGTAGATCAGCTCTTTTGTTTTTAGATTGACTTCGTTTGCTCACGAACAGTGTGGATTTAAGTGGTGCTGAAGGTCAGGAAAGTTAATTACTAGACCCCTACTGACAATAAGCCTCGTGTTTAAAGCTCACAAGGATTTAAACAGACAAAAGAGATGTCTGCGTTAGTCAGCTAGGGAACATTACTTCAAGAAAGGTGAACTTTGAAATGGTGCTATTTTCGACAAACTACTTACTACTACTACTTATGGTGGCCTTATTAGTAGTAGCCCTATAAGGTGTTTACTAAGTAGTTCATCCTGACTGTAACTGGAGACACCACGGTTGATTCCATCTGGGGAGTTCCTCCGCTGACGCGTGTTAAAAAGGAGGCATGTCTTAGTGGTCGCATACCCCCTCCAGCACTCTCTTTTTGCTGTCGCCAACAATATCCCACTGGGGTTGGAAGTAGGAGTGGGATTTGATAGACAGAGGTTTCTGTGGACGCTTATGTGTCCTCTTGGACGCACTTTGTCTATCCTTCGAACATCATACAAGAAACCAAGTTTTCTAACAAAGCTGTTGTTTTTTTCTGGGAATGGTTCAATAGAAGTAATGGAGTACCACAGGGTTCTATTTTTCTTCCTACACTTTTTTTATATTTTTTTAAAAGCTATCGACCAATTGTGTATTTTTTCATATTTTTGGTTAAATGTCTATGTCAATGGTGAATTGAAGTTCAAATTAAATTGCAAAAAAAAGTAAAGGTAATACACCGGACTCCTGTGGTATGCCATTGAAGATTACATAAAAGACTGATCCAAGTTTCTCTTTCTTCTTTAAATAGGATTTAAAAGTATTTGTTTACTTTTGTCTAATTTGGTCAGCACTAAGCTTTCATCGACCTGCATGTCTTGTCTACTCGTTAAATTTTGTAATTATTGTTTCCTTATCAAAATTAATCAATAAAATTTGTAAACACTTCCGCAACATCATTTTCCCTGACTTTAAACTTATGTCAGTACCACACCAAACCCCTGAGGCAATTTTTTATGTTTTTCGATAAAAAATAAGTTTTTGAAAAAACATCAAATCAATTTGTCATCTTCCGATGGCACAAAAGAAAAAATGTAGTAAAAAGCAAAGCTGTCGCCCAAAGTGAAAATTAAGTACCTTATTACCACCGTAAAGCAAAGCTTAACTGCCCCGCTCTCCCAACCTTGTGTTTTCACAACAAGACGAAAGAGCAACAGTAAACATCAAACAATAAAGCAAAAAGTTTTCAAAACAACAAAAAAATTCATAAAGACCCAAACAAATGTCGACTGTAAATCACTGACTCACTTACAACATCCGATGGATCTTGGGTTCGGTGGTTCGTCGCTTGGATGGATGAATGTCAATAAATTTGATAAATGGCTCTTTAAGCTGTCTACAAAACTGCTCCATCGTTAGCTTGTTGAGGAAAAAACGTAACTCGCAACGATCCTTTTGTGTGCACTTCCAACAAGAGAAAAATTGAGCGATGTGGCGATAGACGTTAGTCGTAACTTATTGCAAACTTTTAGTGCCCAACAAACAATGTGCTTGAATGAAGATAGATGCCAATACCAAAGTACGTACTTAACATCTTTATGGACCTGTGTTGTAGTCGTTCTTTTGTGTGAGTTTGGCAAGTGGCGCCCCCTGTATTATCGTATGAAACAAATTGAAATACTTCAAAACAAGATAAGTATCGAAGTGAACACATTTTGATAATCGACGACGACGCCTATTTGTTGCGAAGCATATTTTGCGAAGCACCAGCGACACCTGTGAGTTGAGATTGCGCATGCACAGCCTCTAAAAATCAAGCTGTGCAAAGCGTGGGTATATGTGCTAATTGTGTCGGTTTCAAGAACGTGCAATTATCGATCTATAAAAAATGGCATGCCAACAAGTAGCGACGTATTACATCGCTTAGGCATTTTAAACTGTTTGCCCCCGCGTCGATTAGTTTAAATCTTGTTCTTGTTGAAATCCACATGACTACAACTCCGACGCGACGCTGATGCCGTCATTAAAAGCCTTCTACCACCCACCACCACTGCCGCCGCTGAGACCGTTCTCCAATCGAACTTGTTAAATCGTTTTCAAATTGCAATGCAACTTCGCAAATCATCTAGCAAGCAACACTGAATGAGGAGCAATATGCAAAGTTAATTAATCCGTGTTCAATTGTATCCCATACACGATATGCCCGATGAAATGTCAAACGGTCAGCCATTTTGCATTGTATGCAATTTGCGCACCGGCCATTTAGTGATTTGCTATAGAAATTCTCATTAAAATTTTGACAGCTCATCGAGGATAAATCGTGTGTTCGATTGTGAGATTGAAATTGAGATTGAAAAGACATGAAATTGCGACGCCGCCACTGTCTAAGGTCTGACCTTTTGCATTCTCAGGAGCTTTATTTTGATTTTTGCACGGTCTTCGCAATAAGACCGTGGCATTAAAATATTTATGACAATTTGAAGGTTATTTCTAGAACAAAAATTTGATGCGAAAAAAATTAGGATTTGCGAATGGTTATGAAACCTAAACGTCACTATCCCGTTCAGGATGTAAGTGTGGGTCGTAAAAGTGCTGTTAATGATCGTGTTTGACTTAATCTTTTGATTGCTTTAATGTTAAATTGCTAATCGAGATGTTATTTTATTTGTGAAGAAGTTTCTTAGAAGTCTGGTGAATGATCGAGGCGGGGAGGGGGAAGGGGGAGAGGAGGGGAAGTTGTGGTTAAGCATGAGTTATTAAAAAAAGACATCAAACGGATTAAAATTTAATAAATTTCGCAATTTGCTTTAAATTTTATTGCGTGATATTAGTTTTCATGTTCAAACGTTTATTGAACATGTTCGTCTTAACGGTTAAGGAGATTATAGTTAAATGTGTCCAGATGATGCTATAAAATGGGAATTTGATGCTAGGCCATTAATATAATCTGTCTACTAAACGGTTTAGACACAAAATTCATAAAAGGGGTCAATTTTTATTTCAAAGAGTTGCGCAAAATTTTGATTAAGAAAAAAAGCTATGGGAACCTTAGAACATCGGTTGCCAAGTACCTCAACCGAAGATTGGGCTCCAAACCCAGTGGGAAGTTGTTGGTGGCAGCAAAAAGAGGGGAAAGGGCTATGCGTCCACTAAACATGCCTCCCTTTCAACAGGCCTTGGTCTTTTTTATTCTCTAACGTGTAATGATTGACAAATTCAGTGTTGATTATTGCAACATTCGTGGGCTAAGAATTAATTTTCTAAGTGCGTACATCCACACTGATTCGAACAGGCCAGCTGTATTGGCACTAAGCGAAACCCAAGTAGGTCAGAATTCCGACCCTATTGAATTTCTTATTCATGGATATTGCTTAGTGCCTTTATTCTTCCCCCATCATGGTCCCGCCGTCTACATTAGGAATGATGTTGCCTATCAATTACGAGAAAGCCAACTGGGACGGTCTCAATAACTTCTTCCGGATCTTTAACTGGTCACTATGCTTCCTCGATAGTGACGTAGACTCCAGCGCAGATATGATTACTAACATGATTATTTTGGGAATGAAAACTTTTATCCCGAATAGGGTTAAAAGCATCAAACCCAAGGAAAAATCATGGTTTGATTCAAGCTGTAAAGAGGTTATCAGGGAAAAAAAAGTAAAGTTCCGGTGTTTTAGAGCCAACCCAACTGAGGAAAACCGGAACAAGTTTAAACAAGCCAGGAAGGTATGCAATGCCCATATTCGACGGACCAAGTTTTTACATGACCAAAAATTAAGGCAAAAAATACTGCAATGTCCCAAAGGCAGTAAGAATTTTTGGTCATTTGTGAAAAATATGAAGAATTCTTCTTCTTCCTCGGTCCCTACGCTCGTTGACAATGACACTCCACCTTTTTGCTAGGCAGTTCGCCGCCAACTCTTTGCTACCAGAGAGTGTCATGATTCCCCCAGTTTTTGAGTGCGTCAATGATTCCATGAGACAAATCTTCTTCCGCACTCGGGCTGTGGCGAGAGACCTAAAGGATCTCAACATACATAAATCCGCTGGTCCGGATGGTATCCCCGCTATTATTCTTAAGAGGTGTTCTTCCACGCTGGAAAAACCCTTGCGTAAGCTTTTCCATCTACCTATCCTATTCTTCTAGGCTCGTTCCGAGCAGTTGGAAAACAGCATTTGTCCTGCCAATTCCAAAAAAAAAGCGAATCTTCTTCTCCTAACGTCCCTTCTTTCTAAGGTCATGGAAACGCTGATAGACTATCAGCTCAAGAAATATCTCGAAGACCGAAAGCTTCTTAATGACCGGCAGTACGGCTTTCGCAGCAACAGGTCCACTGGTGATCTGATGGTTTTTCTCAACGAAGAGTGTACCAAATCCTTACATCGTTTTGGAGAAAGTAAGATTGTTGGACTTGATATTTCATAGGCATTTGATAAAGTCTGGCATATTGCTATTTTATCGAAAATGCGTGCTTTCGGAATCGATGAAACCCTCCTTCGTTGGATTAGAAACTTTCTTTCGAACCATTCAATACAAGTTGTATTGGACGGCTTCAAGTCTGAAACCCACAACATAAATGCTGGTGTGCCCCAGGGCTCCGTTTTACTCCGAACCCATTTCTCATTTAAATAAATGATCTTTTCTCTGTAACTTCTAATCCAATAAATTGTTTCGCTGACGATAGTACCCTTAGCTTTTTATATTCGTTCCCAGACTCACATCCCTCCTCTTCGGATGTGGAACTGCAACGGCAAAATATGATAAGCTCATTAAACTCTGATTTAAACAGCATTGTACAATGGGGAATAAGAAACCGCGTAGAGTTTAATGCTTCGAAAACTCAATGCTGTCTTGTATCGTCGAAGCGTGATATACCCCCCTTGCCACTATCCATGAGTGGCACTTGCATCAATGAGACCGAACATCTCGAGATTCTCGATATGTGCATCACTGACAACCTCTTATGGAACTAGAACATATGCGATGTCGCAAAAATGTCGCAAGATGTTTAGGTTTCTTAAGGTGATGTAAGAAGTTTTCCTCCCCGTCTGATCTGGCTATCATCTACAAGACCTACATACGTCCAAAGCTTGAGTAAAACTCCCATGTCTGGGCTGGTGCTCCAGTGACATACTTAAGTCTTCTGGACAGTATCCAAAAAAGAGCATTCAAGATGATTGGTGATCATACCATTGTTGAGTCATTTACATCTCTCGAACATCGCCGTAATGTCTCATGCCTCACTATATTTTACCGTTACTTCAACGGTATTTGCTCTAGTGAAATAGCCAGTTGCATTCCTCCCCTAAAGATATTCAACCGTAATACCCGCGCCTCCAGGAATGCTCATCAGTTCACCCTTGAGCCCAACTTCGGTCGTACCCTCAAGTATAGAGAATCGTTCTTTAGCCGTACTACGCGAATGTGGAACTCCGTTCCACACTCTGTCTTTCAAAATCGTTGCAATGTTCAGGAATTTAAGACCAATGTACACCGGGCACCTCCTCTCCAACCCCTTTCCTCCTTCCTTAAGCACTCACTGTGTTTCTGGCACCCCTCGAGTGTGTGATAATTATTTAAAAAAAAATGAACTAGAGGAGCTATCAGAACTGTAAGGCAAAAGCTTACATAACTTTGTCAAGACCTCTAAATGGTTAAACGAACCACATGATTCATAGGTTATTATATTTTTTCAGGAAGTTACAACACTTCGCAAAAATGATAAAATGGACATACACAGCGGTTGTAAGACCGATACTGGTCTATGGTTCCATTGTGTGGTGGCCCGCTCTCAGCAAAGCCTACATAGTAAACAAGCTTACAAAGGTGCAGAGAAATGCTTGCGTAGGGATATCAGGGGCAATCAGGTCCTGTCCAACGGATGCACTCAACGTCATCCTGGACCTTCTTCCGATTGACCTCTTTATTAAATATCAGGTGTCCTGCAGTATCTTGAGACTCAAAGAAATAGGCTGCTGGAAACCTAGATCTTACGGGCACTGCAACCAAACAAGCCTGATACCATCAGACATCCTTTCCACAATCATCGATTACTGCATCCCTACCCTAGACACCTCAAAGAAGTTTAGAGTCTTGCTCCCGTCAAGAACCGACTGGGATGAAGGCGTTGTGACGGAAGACTTCGACACAACTATCTTCACGGATGGTTCGAAGATGGAATGCGGTGTTGGTACAGCTGTCTTCTGTGAATCTCTTGAGATTTCAAAATCCTATAGACTTCCCGA
The DNA here is from genome assembly GCA_943590905.1 of Sphaerophoria taeniata. Taxonomy (NCBI): domain Eukaryota; kingdom Metazoa; phylum Arthropoda; class Insecta; order Diptera; family Syrphidae; genus Sphaerophoria; species Sphaerophoria taeniata. Next base: position 7,791,569 of record OX016540.1, read on the forward strand.
TTTTGCCAGCGTGTTCCAGGCAGAATTGTTGGCGATAAGGGAAGCTTGTACAGGCCTTAAAAATATCCCTCAGAATCAAAATGTAGCTATACTAACAGACAGTCAAGCAGCTATTAAAGCCATTGATTCAGCTTTATCATCCTCTAAACTGGTCCAGCAATGTAAAGAGGCCCTAAAAAAACTGGATATGACACTCTTATCTGGATACCGGGCCATAGGGGCTATGAGGGAAATGAGAAGGCAGATGAGCTAGCTAGGCAAGGATCAGCCCTTCACAACTCTCTGGCAGTGAGAGTATATGCTCCTCTTGGAGTTGTGAAGGGCAATATCCTGACCAAATACACATCAGAAGCAAATCATAGGTGGAGTAGTTTAACGAGTTGCGTTATATCCAGCAAAAACTTGGCCCGCCTATAATAAACCAAAATCAATCAATTTAATTTCCAAGCCAAGGCATGATATAGCCTGGATTGTCGCTACCTGCACAGGGCATTGGCCTGTAGGGGAGCATGCGGCAAAATTGGGTATACCACATAACTCTTTCTGCCGTAGCTGTGAGAACCGGGATGAAAAAGAAACAGTCCCACACTTTCTATGCCATTGTCCGGCCCTGGCCAGGAAAAGAGCACTCCACTTGGGTAAGGAATTCTTCAACGGTATTGAGGAACTCTCAGAATTCAAGATCAAAGATTTGATCTCATACCTAAATAGCACAAAGTGGCTACCTCCCCCCTTATTTCTCCCTCACTAAATGGTACTATGAGATAATAGGCCGTAAGGTAGGAGAATAAAATTACATTTTATATTTTACATAGGACTGCATGTGCGGAACGTGCACCATCCATAGCCCATTTTCAAATCCATTTAGAATCTCACGAGGTATGGTATCAAAACGGCGCACTCAGCGCTAATTGTGTCCTGCGCGAAGCAGGACAGCCATTTCTACCTACCTACCTACAACACTTCGGGGTACCACAATGGATCTACATTGATCTAAGTGTTATGGTAACAACATCAACTATCAGCCCGCTTAACCTAACCTAACCTAAGGGTTAAAAATAAAAATTTGTCATCCTTACCCTCAACTCAATTTTTTTCTTCTTCGACTTAATTTCTTCATTTGAATATCATCGACCCAAATAAATATTAGCGATGTGATTCGGCGACAGTTTAAAAATAGCCAAAAAAAATATTCCCATAACCACAATTTTGTGTTATCGCCGTTGCGTAATAAAAAATCTTAAAAATTCAAATTCGAATCAAAATCAAAAGTTTTACTCCGATAAACATTTCAGACCGAATTATTGATTCTCTCAAGAATTGTTCTTGTTGTTGTTTGCTTCTAGAACAGCCTTGCTCGAAGTCATTAAGAATACAAAAAAATTTAATTTTGCTAATGGTCGGATTTTAAATCCACGAGCTCCAACTGTCGATCGTTTGGTCGTTTCGTCTCGTCGCTGGAAAGTTATTTATGAATGACTGTTGCCAGTCGAATTAAATCAATTGATTAATTTTAATCCCTTCAATCGGACAACAGAGGTTTTGGCAAAACAAGCGACCTTATGACCGACCCCCTTCAACTATGGGTTATTGGCATTATTTGTCCAAAATTACAGAGTTTTTGTCAAAAAGAAAAACTTAGTTCCGCTTTTTTTGACAGCAAAAACAAAAGAACTCAGCTCATAGAATGTTTGAAAAATTTACATAATTCGATATTTAACGAAAATCATAAAAGTCTAACCTTGGGGCGCCTTCCGTGCGTCACAACAATAATTTCAAATCAGCAAAAAATTAAAATGCGGATTCGATTAACATAAATTGTCTTAACTAAGTTTTTATAAATTTTCAACAAAAATTGAAAACTCATAAACAATTCCGCCAACATCTCCGTAGAGCCATAAATTTCCGACTTCTGCCTCGAGCTGGAAAGTTAGTCAATCCACCAACCACCAAAACCAAAAAAAACCATACAAGAAGGACTAATAGTTTCACGTGCCTCGGGAATGGCCATTTTTGGGGCCACCATCATCATCCGAACAGGCTGCAATGCCAAATCAAATCCAAGCACGAGGATATGCCAAAGCCGGATAGCTCATAGAGTACCCTTACCATTCCGGTAAGTCCATCTCTAAGTGCAATTTAATTGAAAGATACAAATACACTCGCGCACATGCGAGACCACTGAGTGTTAGATGATTGGGCCTGCTTGCAAATGGCTTGAGATGTTTGCAATGAATTCGCGCACTGATGGATATTGTTGATGGCATTATAAATGGTTTTGTCTATGTTCTACGAAGATGGTGCGATCGATTGGCCTGGCGAGTGCGCATCTGGGCAGAGAAATATCCGCTGATGATGGCCTGGCTGACCAAATTAGTTTGCTTCATCGCACCTTATTCGGAAAGTGTCTCATTATTCAAGCATCTGACCGATGACGACCGACCGGTGACGAGCAAATTAGGCAGAAGTATGTTTAGATGGACATTCTTTTGCACCAGTTGGTCGGTCGTCGGTCGGTCGGTGGGTCGTCATCGTCATCTTCTTGAAAATGAGGAATGAATGCGAAGACGCGTCGATTTGATTGTGTGTTAGACTGGACACTGATAATGATGCTGTTGATGATTCTTGTTGAGTTGATGTGGTGTGACCTCTCTATCGATGGGGTGCTGTGGTGGCTAGATGATGGGTCATCTTCATCTAGTTGGAGACAATGAAATCCAAACAAACTGTCCAAAATGGATGGCAATTTGTGTGAAGTGAAAATTGTTAAGAACGTTAATTGGACAGGATATGGTTTTGAGAATTATTAGCCAGCCAGGCTGGCGAAATGGAGTCTCGATATGGGGAAATTCCTTGTGGTGCATGTCGGGTGTGCACAATGAAGTGCTGACAAACAAAAAGAGTCTTGTTAGGTGATTGATTGACAATGGAATCCTTCTAGGGCAACATGGATTTTTTGAGAGAAGAACGGTTAACATTTTACGTGATTCGAATACCACTGAAGACATTGTTAACTTTTCTGATCTCAAAATTTGTCTCTTCAGTGATAGACAAGGCTCAAAGCTTATGTGTTTTTGCCTGGTCATTCCTTCCTGTGTGGACTTGTCAAAACTCTGCTTGTGGACTTATTATCTGACAGAATTCCTGGGAACGTTCTTTTTACATTTCGCAGAATCTGAATCTCTCAAGAACAGTAGCACTAATCACTTCGAGGCCCCCTAAAGGAAGTTCCTCCTGAAATACACATCATCCGCGATAGCGGTCTAGAAAACTATCCGTATCGTTAGATCAACGCCTGTAATCATAAATCTTCGCAGCATTTTGCACTTGCAAACACTCCTTCCGTTTGGCAATTTCCTCTAGAATTTCCAAACCCTCCCAATTGGCTTCTGAAATCAACGAAACCAAAAAGAAAAACCCAAGGAGCATTTAGGATAATTATTATTCTCCTGGATATGGGCAATTAATTCTGTTCCTGGTCCCCATGGACTACATATTTTGTTTTACCCTTGAACAACGCTCAAATCTTAGCAACATCCACGACACTAGATACTCCTGTCTCCGGTGTATAGTGCTGCTGCTGTCCATGTTCTGTGTTCTCTCGTCTTTTGAGTGCGCACCCTAGTCGCGTAATCAATCTTGTTAACAATCTCAACAAAGAAACAAAAAATGCAAAGAACAACTAACCTATCTATCTAGCAGTAGAAGGCTTTTGTTGCGCTACCTTGTTGCCCGTTGTGTGAGCTGTGAGCTCACTGGAGCCAGATCGATTGCGGAGATAGATAGTCATACATATAGGCAAAGGTACGTAACAAGTGCACCACTGTATGCACAGTGCACTCTCCTGATGAATGAGAAATAGCCTGGCCATAGGAATAACCTTTTGTACAAAAAAAAAAGTGTCCCCGGTGCTGTTATGATGGCGCACATGAAGCTCAGATGGTATCGCTTGTCTTGAGATTGTGCGCTGATCGATGACTTTGCGGCAGTGTGTGGCTTCGATGGTGCTCGCCATGTTATCTTCATAAGTGTGGCCGCGGATCGAATTATTATTATATTAAGTATGCACTAGGCGAGGACATGCAGCAGACCGAACTATGACACTATACAGAGGGTTTGTTATCGAAAGGAGCAGAAAGGGGGCGTGGTTGTGTACTGAAGATTGACTTGCAGCAAAAAAACTTCAATAGAATTCTGGAACTAGAGCGTAACTGACGATCATGCCAATTAATTTGGTTACAACTTGTAATTACTGAACGTAGACGTACACAAAATGCACAATTATCGAAGAGAGGCCATCACTGGTCAGTCACACAGGGCTGTCGATAGTATTCTTGTTTTTTTTTTCAAATATCAAAAGCATAGAAAGGCAAGGCTTTCTCTTAAAAAGTACTAGATTTTGTACAATTTTGTCGCAAGAGAAGGTACTAAATTCTGAATCCTGAAAAAATTCCGAATTCTTGAGAAAATTCAAATTTTTTGCCGATGACCATAAAGAGTGAGGAAAAACGTTGAAAACAATGTTGTGTTCAGTGCTGTCAGCTGAACTGTTTAGTACTATAAGGAAATTAAGTGTTTTTTTTCATTCTAATGAAAGAAAGGGTCTTCTAACAATTTTTGTTAAGTACTAGATTTAAAAAAAAGTACTAGATTAAAAAGTAGTTAAAAGTACTATATTTTTTAGCGGTCAAAAATACGTATTCTGTTTAAACTTGTTTATGAGAATGAAAATACGAGCTGACTAGAAACAATCGCAAAAACTAAGAATTAATAGAAGTAGTGATCAGTGCTGTCGTTGGAAGAAATCACTTTAAGAAATTTTGCTTAGCAAAAATTTGAGTAAACTGATAATGTCGTCTGCACTAAAAAAAGGTATCAAATTCCACTCCCCAATGACAGCCCTGCTACCAATTTGCCAAATCATGTGATCCTCGCAATGTAATTGAACTTTTAGCCTCCCGTTTGCGTGGCTGGTCGATTTCTGGGTGCGCACATGCGCATCTTAACTGCGCACCCAGCTCACTGCAGTGCAAAGCAATTACTGCGAAGCAAATCAAAAGGAACAAAATAGAGCGCAAAAGAGGTTAACACGATTTCAGCAGATGTACATATTTGCTTCGAATGTGTGTCACGACCAATTGTCCGTGCACACAAATAATCACTTTTGCAACAACAAAACGTTCTCCAAAAATTCAAAATTCTCAAAAAAAAAACAATACGTGAAGGGCCAAAACGTGTAATTTCACAGAGGAAACGGTGCTTGGCATTGCCTTCGAAAAAGCAGGACAATTAGCAGTAAATACGAAAATTCATGCCTTCAAGGGAAGATTCATTGCTCTGTATGCACCCCCCCTTGCCCCACACCCCCTTCAAGCAAAATCCTTTGTTTTACCAGAAAAATACGCATATCCTTTCGGTAATTGCAACGCGCAGACGCACACAGCGTCGTCATTGTCGTACAGTGCGGAAAGAAGGTAAAACAATGCTCAAGCGTTATCTGCACAGCTAAATCGGCAGCGCTCCTCTCGCTGCTAATAATTTGTCGAATGTATGAAATAATCATCGTAATCAGAGGGCTTAATAACCAACAGCCATAACAACGAGGACGTTCGTTGTGACCACGACGACGAAGATGAAGTTAAAGCCTATCCCTGGGAATTTTTGCTTCGTCCAAAACAGCAGCAGGAGCGGCCGGCCAGCAGCAGATGAGAAATTACATGGTATCTTACCACCAACAGGGCTAGGGCCCTGTGCATCTTTGCCACTCTCTTTGTCGATCGATTGATCGGTAGCGGTCGTGGTCATTTTCGTGGCAATTATGTCAATTTTTCATGTTCATCTTAAAGAGGGGGAGGGGGGGGGGGAGACCGTTGAATTAGCTTCTGCAGCAAATAATATGCAAATTGCATATTGGCAACATAAATTAAAGGGATCGCTGTTTTTCGAACGGCGATCGATCGCTGGCATTCTTTTCTATCTCGTATCGCTCTTTTTTTGAAGGCTGATGCTCTGGCAGACCTCAAGGGAAGCAATTAATCGAACAAGTGTCATTTGGTCGATAAATAAAGAGAAGATGACTCTGGAGGATGAGCGCAGTAATCAACGAAATTACTGTGTAATTAACAGTGACAATATTATGAACGCAGTTGGGGTTTGGCTTTGGCAAAGGGAGTGGCAACAAACTTCTTTCAATTGGAAGCCTGCAGGCCTCAAGGCTCTGAAAAGATAATCAGTTTGTTTTCCTGATAATGGGTCGGCAATTAAGATTCATTGCGATCTGTGACAGAGATGGCAATTTGAAGAAAGTCTGTGATCAAAAAAAAATCCCTCTGATCTCTCAAGACAATTTATCTCGACCTCAAAAGATTTACAGCTTCAGATTGCTATTTGTAGCGACCGACACGACGACGCATGCGGCCTCATGAAAACTCGGTCAGATATTTCGATGCGATCTTTGACGTTCGACCAAATTGAGTTATCGTCGCTGATCGCACATCTCTCACTTTGTGTAACGCTGCGCCGCCACAGCTCGCGTCTAAGATGAACGAGTATACACTTTCTTCCTCATTTGGACACAATGCGCACCAAAAACGTTTTATCTTTCACACGTGATGGAAATATCTCAATGCAAAGGATTTGGCGACTTGTTGCATAAAAATACCAATACTGCCGCCACAATTTGACCCAGAGACCGAGCGGGACCGAAGTCAAGTTGAAGCCTTATTTTCGCACAATCGACAAGTCAAGGCGCACAAATTCCAGATCCTAATCGTCATCACCATTGAGTTGGATTAAACTCTCAGAGTTGCCGTATTACTTTTTCTCATTCGGTGAGCGGTGAGAGATAATCGCACCATCCGACGGTGGATGAACGAAATAGTAAAATCGTGATCGACGATGAAATAGTGCGATCCGCAAGTTGCCATTTTCAAATGCTCCACTTCATCACTTTGCAAAAGCTCCTGCTGCACGGTACCGTTTCTTGCCGCTCACCTTTTGACTTGTTTGTGTCTCGGAGCAGAGCCTGGGACCTCTTCAATGAGATATTTAATGTTTGGTGGCGCGTCAGATTATGTTGACGTTGATAAACCGAACGATAGTAGTTCATGATCGTTCGTTTTGTTGGCATTAGGGAGAGAGCACCCGCACGCCGACGAGCGATGTTTTGCGCGATCTTAAAATGTCGATATGGAACTGCAATTATTATTCGATTTTCAAAGTCCTACTGTCCGACTTTGAGATTTAAATTTATGGCAGTTTGTTGAAAATGATTTGTAGGGGGAAAGGGGGCAGATGAGATGAAAAACAGGATGTTTCAGATTGAAGTGCGTAAGAAACTCCTAGAACAGCTTGAGGACAATCCGATGAGTATCACTGATTCTACTACGGCGCGGCGCCTGGGAACCTTTTTCAATTTACCTTCGAATTACTCTTGTGAGGGTTTTTCCTAAAATATCTGATAATTATGTATGCACACCCTGTAAAACTGGTTGCTTGATAGTTGAACTAAAAATAAAATATCGATCTTTAAATAAAAAAAAAATATTTGAAGGTCTCTCCCACCTCCGCAAATCGATCGCAATGCATAGTCGCATATCTCACTACTTTTGACATCTTTGACAATGAAATGACTCGAGGTGTTGTCTATTTGTTCGACATTTTTGTTTTGTTGGTTGCTCGTAATTGTTTGTCAATAAATTTCAGTGTCTCGCAAGAATTGATACGGCATGAAGTCTGCATATGGCAATGACATAATGGGTCTTCTGGAGTAGTCGAAGATTTACGAGCTTTAATATTGATAGGTAAGGTTTTTCATTTGATTTGATTCATTGATGTAAATGAGGAGGATGTGGGAGTTAATAAAATTAATTTATGCATGAAACAGAAGTAGTGAAAAGGTTACATTCTTGAATGAAAGAAAACAATCCCACTTCTGAGATTGTAAGTTCATTGTTTAAAATGGTTGAAATAGGCTTTATCTTGTGGAAGAGAATTTGGAGAGCGAAACTAGATCATTTTGGAGACTCTCGGTCTGATCCAGTGCCACACTCGTTAAAAGCAACTTAAGTGCATTTCCAAGGTTCTTATTATGGCGCTGCAGTCCAGGTCGGACCAGGGCCTCATCCATTAAACGTCTCCAGCCAGCTCGGTCCCTTGCTAGCTGTCTCGCACTCCAAGTTGATTCATGTCCTCTACCACCTGCAGCGTGCTCCACCTGAGTCGCGGTCTTCCTCTTCTGTGACGTCCTTCCGGGTTAGATTCGAAGACTCTACGAGTCGGAGCAATATTTTCCATTCGCTCTACATGACCATTTAAGCCATTGGACCTTAACTTTTCTGGCTACCTAACTCTTATCGTTATTCAATCTTATTAAGCTTTAATTTAAGTCCTTATCTCATTCAAGAATCACCTCAGGGTTTTCAAACGAGTACTTAATAAGGACATAGAAGACGCATCAACAGAATGATTCCCTGGAACATCGAACCTTATCAAAAAAAATTATGGAAAAATTTGATATTTACACCCAATGATTTTGCGGTGAAAGAAAACAAAATCTGCAAAAACAATCGCATCAAAGTGCATCGTGGTCTCAGTTTTTGTTGTCATCATCATCGCCAGCCTTGAAGTCACCATACAATGTAATCATTCACGACATCATTACCGCATTATTAACAAGATCTCAATTAGCAAAGTGCCCATCATCTCCTTCTGCTTGTGGTGTGCCATCGAAAAACCAAGAAAAAAGAATATAAACCACCTTCCCCACAACCTGTGGTAACAAGAAACAGAGACAAAAAGATTGCGGCTTAAGAAGAAGGTGATAAATTGCGACAGCAACTTTGGAGGAAGAAATCTTAAGAGAAGAATGAAATCGAAATATTTTTTTTTTTTCATTTTGTATTGAATCACCGCATTATCAGGGATTAAAAGTAAGAAACCAACAAGCGGACCTTAAATGGAGATCACCTTCATCGTTGTGTCGTCGAAGTTCCTTCGTCGTTTGGGTTTTTTTTTTTTTTTTGAGGACTTTCACTTTCTCAGTCGGGCGTGCGAAGCGTCTTGTCTGTGTCATCTCGGCAGGGATTGCTCAAGGATTTCAGTATTCTGTAAATGCTGCTGCTGCACTTTCATTTTTAAAGATTTAAATACAAAAAAAGAGAACTGCCTTGGGTCGACTATTGAATGACAAAAACAATCGAAGATCGATCCGTTTAATGCGGGTCGATTGGGACGAATACAAAAATTCAATAAATTTTATCCCACACTCTTAAGGTAGTCGATATCGCTTCGCCCGTCGGCATTAAGACAGTAAGACTGTGGTTCATTTATCGACTTTAGCTGGTGCCCTATGAATTTTGTTCACTCTGTCGGACAGCCAAGTTATACTGGCTGCCCTTTGGCTCTGTTGCCAAACAAAACAATCTTACCCTACTAACTCGAAGAAAAAAGAAAATCAACAAGTAAATCCGTAAAGTGGAAAATATGTTAATCGGGTTAAGCGGCCGAACACGGTACATACCGGCCAGTGGAAGATTGTTTTGGATGTTGATAAGAAATCAGGTGGACACCACAACAGGCTTATGGATAAACACAAAGCCAAAAAAAAGAGGTGGAGATGGATTTTTTTTTGTTTTTAATCTCGAATTAAATAAATTTATGACGATGCACCTTAATTTACCCTAAGGGCCGTGATGGAGAGCGGAGAGCATGAGTGAGCGAGGAAAGGAGAGATGAAAAAAGATTAAGTATTTTTAATTAGGGACAAAAGTCGATGAAAGACATAACATCAATGTTCATTTAAATGGAGTAAAAATTATCGCGGGAATATCACTGTCATGGTTAATTAGACTCTCGCTCACTCTAATAGGTCTAATAGGTGCCATTTAGCTTGGATATGGATTCAGGATGGAAATTAAAAATTTTAGAGATGGATTAATATGGTAATTCTCGAGATACGCCTTCAGGTTGTTTGAATTAGATTGAACAATAGATGGATGATAATGGGTCTGTAGAGTCTTTAAAATAAAAAAGGGTGGATTTCGTTTGTGTTGAAAGTTGTGTATCAAAAAATAGGAAAAAGAGGAAACCATAAAGGATAATGAGGGCTAGCTTCAATTCGTGTGTAGCAAATTGGTGTTTTGCTTACACATTTGCACATTTACTTAACAAATAATCAGCCTAGATGCAGCTCTAAAACGCTGATTACTAATACAAAGTTTAAAAGGCCATCTTCAGATGATAGAAGAGCCAATCAAATTGGCCAACATACTGATTGGAAATGAGACACATCCGATGTTTACTATCTGAGGAAAATTCACTTTGTTGAAGCAAAAGTTTGCTCCGTCTCCGAAATAGTGAGGGAGAAAAAATTGAGCCTTGTGGTACTCCATTATCTTGAAGAATGCTCTTAAATCGGTTCGCATCGACCATCAATGAAAGAAGAATATGCCAGCAATGTGGAAACCCGTGTCTTGATGTTAAGTGTCCAAGGCTAAAAGACGAAAACGAAAGCAGCAAGGAAAGAGTTTCGAACTTTAATAAAGAGGATGGAGACATTACTCTCAAGAAAAAAAAAGTCCACAGCTAAGAAATCTTGAAGAGTACCGATGGTTCTGTAAAAGGCTAAGCAATGGGCTTCAAGTTCTAAAACTTGGTTGTACGATCTCAGAAATAGTGATACTGATAGTAAACGACACCTTGCCACCCAAACAAAATTTTGACCAGCTTTTAAAAAGGCGTTTTTGTAGCGACTACAATTAGAATTGAGCAACCATAGACCAGTCAATGAAGGTCTGGGGCTAGCACACGAAAGAGGATGAAATTACCATCACAAGTCTGAAGCATAATCAAATCCAACGTCTCAGATGGCATACCTGTAGAACTCTTCAAGTTAATTATAAATAAAAAAAATAAATAGGGTGGCGCGACAGCTCTTGAAGAGCCAAGGCCTAAGTGGCTTACTCTCATCAACAATTCTCTGAGTGCGTGTGAAGAATTGAGGGGACCTACAATTTAACGCCGATTCCGAACGGCAAAGTTGAGAAGCACTTTCTCATGACAGATTGATACTCTTGGAAGATTTGTCAGGTCTTCGCAAGAGGCAGTACCCGTGGAAGATGAAATAAAAACTTGGCCTGAGTAGGACTCGAACCCACGACGTTCTGCTTAGCAGCCAACGCACTTACCAACTAAGCTACGGGCAACTGCAATTTCAAGTTAATTACGTTACTAAAACGTTGATTTAGCGCCTTATAAGTAACGAAAAAAAGTACCCGATACTCGTTTCAAACTTAGAGTATCGTTACTCATTGCAAAAATATTGTAAATGGTCACAGGATTGTCGTTAATGGTTCGAAAAGCATTGTTACTCGTTACAAAATTATCACTCTTTGCAAGAGAAACGTTACAAAAGTATTATTAGCACTTAATACTGGAATTTCGTATTAATTTATGCTGGTATTATGTATTTACTTTTGTACAAATCACACTTTTAATACTTAGGTATACGGTAACGATAGGTATGTAATCACGTTACATACCTAAATGTTTATGCTCACTTTAGTTCTTTTAAGTATGAAAGCAACGAACCGGTCGTGAAACGAAAGTCTTCATTGTATAAGCTACTGAAACGAGGACCCGTACCTAAGTAACGACTCCAAACGGTTTGTTACAGGCACATATACATTATACAGTGCTGTGCGCTGTTTTGAAACAGTTGATATTGGAGAAGTTACAAACTAGTGCAAGCTGTTGGCATTTCACAGATTTGTTAAAACATTATTCTAAAGCAGATAGTGCCTAAGACATTTATTACTTCTACTATCTGCGCTTGAGGCCATTACTGCGATTGAAAACAGGGTGAAGTTTAGAACGCATCATCATTCCAGCGGAATATAAAGTTACTGTTGATAGCAACAGTTTCAAGATTCAATGACTTAGAAACAACTGGCTTAAAAATACCTTGTTGACGGACATTAAACTTTAGCTAAAAAAATCTTCGTTACATAACCAACAGGTTTGAGTTGACCAGAGTGACTGAAACTCCGCTGCAAGGGCCAAATACCAGAGAAAGCAGATAAAAAGTGTCCGTCGGAAGACAACAATGTCTCTGTTCCAAGTCAAAATATTCTTTCCAACCGAACCGTAGCTAGGTTAGGTTAGGTTAGAGTGGCTGTCTAGATGTTGTTGACTCACATAGACCTCATGGATTGTGATACTACTAGAGAAGTAACTCATGGGAGAGTAATGAACCTAAACAAACCACTTTGTACTTTTAATGATATAAGAGTGACATCTTGCGATCGTTGCCAGTTCAATGGTATTATCGAAGAAGGGATTACCGAATACCGAGATAGTTATTCCTTCTTTTGGAGAGTGCCGGACATGTACATAGAAGGTGTTGGACTAATTTCTCTTCCTCCTCGTCCAAGCAGCTTCTACAGAAGTCATTTGTGTAGACCCCCAGCCTGATAGCATGTCTCTCTATGAGGCAGTGCCCTGTTATGACTCCAAATTGTGGAGCTTATACTTTGTCTGCAGCATTGACTAGCATTTGTTTGAGAAGATATTCGCATGTAGAAAGTGGTCTTCCTATTTTGTGTCTTTGTCTAACAGTGGGCCGAAGTTTTTCGGTTTTGGCGAGCTCATCAGCTTTGCGATTTCCCGGAATGTCTCTGCGACCCGGTTTGTGTAGACAAACGCGAGAATTTCAGAGCGGCTTGGCCAGGATAGTGCCTCTTTTATCGCCATTACTTCTGCCTGGAACGCATTAATCGGGAAGTCTATTTGATAGACTGAGATTCAGTTGTTTCGAGAAGATAACACTTCCAACGCCGTAGTCGGTCTTTGAACCGTCTGTATAGAAGTGTATCGTGTTTTCTTTCAGAGGTCCTCATTCTTCCCAAAAGAATCTTGCTGGCATGGAAACATAGAATACAATTTTTGGGGTGGTATAGTCTAAGCGATCTGACCAGTATTATCACTGATCCCTTGAGAGGTGGCTCTAAGCTTTACGCATCAGTTGGCTGAGAGAAGGGGTGTTAGGTTTAGAAGTACCTCTAGAGCCGCTTTTGGTGTTGAGCGAAGTGCGCCAGTGATGTACATATCTGCTGACCGCTGGACTTTAATGAGTTTATTCAAATTTAGAATCTTGTCCAGTGCGGTCCACCATACCACAACTAAATATTATTAACCCTAGTTTACAACACGCAAAATACGTGAATAAATAAACTTGGGGTTCGCGCGAACCCCACAGTTATTAATAATTTCTAATTGCTTATTTTTTACTGGGCGATGCATTTTTCTTTCGGTTCTTCATTGAGTTGACAGTTGAGGTGTGTTCCAACTATAAAACATGTTTGGTTTTCCCCAAAATTTTATAAAAATGTTGTCTTCGCCACCAAAACATCTACTGCGTAAAATTCCTCCCGGAATTTCCATTATTCCCGAATGACTCAGTTTTCTATAATGTTCTTATCATATTTATTTGAAAATCATCATTTTGTGAATTATCTTCTTCATATTTTGCTGTCTATATTGATTTTGAATAAAATATGTGTTTAGGAAAATTTTTTTGTAGACCATTTTGAGCATTGGGGTTCGCACGAACCCCAAGTTTGGTATGTGGATTTTTTTCAGAAAAAAATTCCAAAAAATTTTCAAAAACCTCTGGGATGCTAAAAAGACAAAAAACGTAAAGAAAAATGAATTTTGATAACTGAGTTTTTGTCCTAGGTCGGAAATATGATCTGAACAAAAGTTATGAGCTTTCAAACATGCTCTGGGGTTCGCGCGAACCCCAATTTGTAAACTAGGGTTAAAAGCCTTATTGAATGCTGAAGTCGATTTTTAAAAAAATCTTGAATCTTTTTGAATGTGGCAAAAAAAGTTTGTCGTATATTTTCAAAACTGTTGACTTTTAAAAAAAGCAAATTTCAACATTTTATAAGATTTCCAGTAAGGCTTCGACTTTGTGCAAACAATTTTGTCTAAGTATAGGGTGTCCCAATAAGAGCGCACTTTTTTAAATTGGAATAATTTCTTTGTCATGCAAGTGGCAACTCTGAAATTTCACAGATGTCACCTCTGTTTGTTCCGATTACTTAAAATAGAGCGCTTTTTGAAAGAACAACACGTTGTAATGGTAAAAACTCATTACAAAAATGGGGAAAGTTACGCTTCGCAAACTTCACCAAATTTTCAGTCGAGAGAGTGTAACTAATATGTCAACCATTCGAAGAGTGGTCAAAAAATTTGAAGAAACTGGGTCAATTATTAATAATAAGAATATTTGCGTCAACGTACTGGTCGGTCTCTTGAAAACATTGCTGCTGTAAACGAGAGTGTTGTCTAAAACCCGAAAACAGCAATTCGACAGTGACTGTTAACGACATTCGTTACAGGAACATGATAGCGGACTTCTTGTGGCCTCAACTGGACGACATGAATCTGGACAAAATGTGGTTTCAGCAGGACGGCGCAACTTGCCATACTGCGCATGAAACAATCGACTTATTGCAGCAACGATTTTCAGAACACATTATTTCACGAAATTCTGATGTGAACTAGCCACCAAGATCGTAGGATTTAACGCCGTGCGATTTTTTCTTTGAGGTTTTGTGAAATCACGGGTTTATGCGAATAAAAGCGAAACAATTTCTGAGCTCAAATCGGAAATCCAAAGTGTTGTCGGTGAGATACAGCCACATCTCTGTGCAAAAGTCATGTAAAATTTCATGAAAAGAGTAATGGCCTGTCATTGGAGCCGGGGGGTTGTCATTTGCCGGATATTTTATTCCATACTTAATCGAAACATGTCTTCTTTACAATACAATAAAAATATCACACCTCAGTCATAAAATACTTGGTTTGCAAATTAAAAAGTGCACTCTTATTGGGAGACCCTATACTTAGACTTACTGTTCAATAGTTTAACGTCAGAAACATATTTTTGAAAATATTGACACTTTAAAATCGATACATCTTGTAAACGGGCGCCTTAAGAGAAAAATTGATTAAGACACTTTTTGTAGATAACCCCTCGACCTTAATTTCTGTTTCACTGTTTTTTCGAAAGAGCTAACGTTTGTCGAAAAATTGGCAAACATCTGATTTTTTCGTCAGAAAACAGTCGAAAATGTTCACTTAAACTGAAATTATTTAGAAGTGACATGACATTTTTCCTGGATCAACACCCAGGGTTGGATTATTAAAAAAAAAAATCGAAACTGTACCTTCTGTCAGGTTGTCGTTGAGAATAATATGTACCCAGACATTATTAAGAGTTCATTGTGTATTTCATAAACTCACGTCTTTCAAGTGCATCTTGGACAGGATATGGTGATTACATTCATCAAAGTCATTTGATTTTCAACTGTCTTAACCAATTTCGCGACAACTTTCTTTCCCCAGACCTTTCACGCACTGAGCTTAACATCACCAAAAAAGAAACGAGACCACCGCCCTCTCTTTTTTAACCATCCAGGACTTTGGCAACTTTCCTAATATCAGTTTTTGTCAAAATCTCAATTGATAGTGACAAAGTGAAAGACTTCAACTGTCAAACCCACACTCAAAATGCTCAAATCCTTTCCAAATTCCATTTCCCGGAGATCGATATTCAATAAAATATTTTTTGTCATAAGTGCATGCGTGTCAATGAAATCGCAATACCATTTTTATCATAAAAAAATTCATATCTCGATTCGAGTAATTAAAAACAAAAAGATCAACATGCATAACTGTCATTGAAAATCCAAAAACGATAACAAACACCGTTTTCCACATCCACGCAAATGGAATATTCACCTGTTGCACTTGTCAAAAAATTAGCAACAAGAAAAAAACCATTTTAACTGCATTGCCAGCTTTCTTCAATCATATCTCGGCACTCGCGACACACACGAGATGTGATTTCCCTCCATTTCTGTCGTTCATATCAAAACAGTCTCCTCTCCATTAGCCGCAGCATCCTCCATCTCCATCTCCTCGATCATCATTTCACAGCGCGCATCGAACACATCCCAAACAACATCGAACAAATCCCAATCGAACTCTTCGAATGCACTTTGCAGCAGCACCTACTCCCAAACAAATCAAACACCCAGGTACAAGTTACGTGTCGGTGTGTATCTCACCTGTAATACCGCCACGCCATCCATATCCACGCCAAACCCAACCAAACTCGTCGCGCAGTCGTATGCTGCTCGCTTGGCTCGTTTGTGCGCTTTGCTTTGATTCTTTGCCAAGATTCCGATTCCGATTCGATTCCTCGCCACCGCCGACGGTCTCGCGAAGACCACTTCGACTTTGGTCTTATAAAAATTTTAAAGTTGTTTTCAGTTGATATCGGTTACTCACAAGGCTAACAACCCAGTGTTGTCTTTTGCAAAAGAACCAAACCAAATCTTGTGTCTCTCTGGAAATACACTTGTCTTGAGATAACTCGACTTGACTTCACCTGCCCTCAGGTGCTTCATAATTTTTGTGGTGTTTTCTTTGGGAGTGCCCTAAAGAAAGATAAATATAGTGCGGTGTTAGATACAAATCAATAATTAATCCCGACTCCGAAGTATCTTTTTTTCGCGGTTCAAGTGTATCTTTCGGGTGTTCAAATTTTTTGATGAATGAATGTGAAGAATGCGTGCGTTCGGCGGGCTATGTTTAGAAGAATAACATAAACAAACCGACAGTTGGGCAAAGAAACAAGTTAATATCACACACTCTGACCGACAAAAAAAGGGTTGACTCCGAAAACTAGTTACGATACTTTAACACACTCTGAATCAAGTTTAACGAGAATAACCCGGGAAGAGTTAGTTTTTTTTTGTGGTTCGGTGTTGTTGTTTGTGATTCGATTTTAATTCGCGGTGGTGTCTTCGTAGTGTTAAGCCTTTTGAGCTGCTGGTGCTGCGCCCGGTTGACGAGAGAGGGTCTAGAACTAGTTGCGCCGCACTTAACACACTATACTGGATATTTTGGCCTAGTTTTTGTGTCTTCTTGTTTTTTTTCTGTGTTGTTTTGGTTTTTGTTGTTTTGAAGTGCGCCGGTGTCATTAAAATTCGTGTTTCGGTCAGGTGCGTACTTGTGCGTTTTGAACATGGAATAAGTCCGAAAACTGGATTGTAGGACAACCAAACAGAAAAACCGAAGCAAAGGATTTTCAAATTGTTATTTGATTGCATTTGAGAGCGAGAGGGAAAGGATACAGCCTCAAACTGGATACAGGGGGAACATTCTCGATAGCCTACTCGGATTGGCTTACCGAACCATCGGCACGGTAAATATCACCTAAACTCCGAAAACACTTAAATTTTCTATTTCAATTTGGCCAACTGATGTTATTTCAATGAAGCGATGATTTGCCGTCGTGTCGTCATTTTATCACCGCCGCACCTCAAAAAAGTTGTTAGTTTTTCGAAAGAGATCGCGCTGTCTGTCTATTTTTAATCTCGATGTGTAAATTAGTTTTTTATTTGTCGAAACAAAATTTTAGTGAAATCTCAATTTTTTAATGTCATCAAAATTTTTGATTAGCACTCTCTAAGCCCAGGTAGCGCTGCTTCAAAGCTTTCGCAACAAATGAGCGACTTTTTTGTCGGTTTGAGGTTTCTCCTTATGCAAAAAAAAAGACGACGAAGATGATAAATTGAGATTTTGACACCCTTCCATTTTTTTATTTTGTCGGGAATTCAAAATTTTGTTCTCATAACAAAAACCCAACGGTCAGTTGGATTTGCATAATTTTCTGTTGAACCCTTTTTCCTTGCCTCATATTGCGAGATCAGTGTTTTTGTCCTGTGAATCCTTTTGGCATTGTTTGGCAGACGTGACGATGATCTCGGTCGAGGATAAACACAAAATCAGTGATGTGAATTTGATGTGGTTTTTGTTCTTCATACCTGTGAGCTGTGGTGTCCAGGTAAGGACATATTCAATGTAGTATGTTCCTTTGAAGGATGGGTCATTATTGTCCTCAAGGGACGACTGTTCAATGTTCATGGACGATGCATGGATGGATGAATGCATTAAATGCGTAATGAGGCTAGACTACATTTTTGTTCGTCGCATCCATTAGTAATCGAATCCTTTTTTTTTGTTTAGAAGGTCGTTCTCTGGCCATTACCATCCATCGTCGTCGCGCTATCATTAATACAATTTTCATGCGCATCATGCAAATGATTTTTTAAATGTCAGCTGGACGGAAGACGCTCACAGACGGACGGACATTAGGCGCGAAATTAGGTTTGAGTCTAATTTACTTTTTTTTTTTCGTGGGTCTTTGAAGAAAGTACCTTTAATAATGAAGGTCATGCAGACCGTTAGTGTGGATAATTAGGACACGGAGTTGCATGAGGAAAGGATTGTTTCACTTTTTTTTTTTTTTTTGGTGTGGAAGAGGCGTTAAGGATTTTGGTTTTGGAAAAAATTAAGTTCGTTCCCACGAACATTTTTATTTCTATTTTTTTTTTTTTAATGAGACCAAATTTTGATTGATTTACTTTTTGGGAGTGTTTTAGTCCTTTTTTATCCTTTTTCAAAAAGAAATATGAAATTTGTTTGAATCGACCCCAAAATTTGATGTGCACAAGTGGTTGGCTGTTACAGTTATTGATGAGTGGAAATTAATATTGCCGTCGGCAATTTGAACCCTTGTGATTATGTTTTTGATGATGATGGAACTTCTGAGAACAATATAGAGTCGTTTTCAAATTTTGAAAATTTACGTTTCGAGTTCTTGTTTCTTGATTTCAAATAATTTTCGAAGAATATTTTACAACTGTTGCATTGTGCACAGTAGGTATTGTGATTTATACAACACAGTCAGTTGCAGTTACTTGTTGCGAAACATTTTAAGGATCAATATTGCAGGTAGGGCATTTATAAAAAGGGAGATTTACAATTTCAACTGGCGCCATGTCTTGATTGTTTTATTGATACCAAGATGGGCAATAAAAATATCATATTTCGATGAATATCGTTTGCTTCAAAAATAGGAAGGTAAGAATTTGGCTTAGAAAATTTGACACCATCTTAAGAAAGCCACTTAAGCAATTTGAAACGATTTGATTTTGCAATGGGTTTCGTACTTTCAGGATATTTCTTGAGAATGTTTCTGAGAATGTTCTTAAAACGCTCGAATGATGTTGGAACTTCTTAAATGAAGAAGATGTATCTTTGTTGCTGAACTGGATGACATTGTTGCACCAAAACCGTGTGTTTGCAGACTTGTTTTTCAATCGATTAGTTTTTTGTTTTTAACGTCAACTAAAAGATCGAAAAATGACATGAAATCAGATCCAATTATTGGCTCTGTGACTTGAGCAATAATAAAAGGCCAGGAAAAGTTTCTACGAAGGCCAAGGTTGAGTGACATCAATCGTTCTCCATAAGTTGGTATTTCAGTGCCATTCGCTGCGTAGAGAATGCGGTTTGATGGATTGTTCCTCTTATCTGTACTTGTAGGTGGAATGACTGAAGATTTCTCATTGACATAAAGGCGACTTATGTTATCTGCGGTGGAAGTAGCAGATGTTCGAATTTCGGGACTTCGATCTCCTTAAATAATTTTTTGAACGTGCAGAACTTCGGCTTCTGCGTACCTGAAGGTGTTTGCTTTTTTCTTGAAGAGCAGCAATATGACTTTGTAACTCAGAAATGGATGAGGGCGGCGCTGCGAAAGAAGCAATGTCTGTATTTGAATAGACATCTGAGATTTTATCAGCCATGGCTGCCAAAGTTGTGAGTTCCTGATTCTCACTGCACGACAGGATGGACTGGGTCGTGCTTGGTAGCTGCTTCATCCATAATGTTCTCAGAATGTCTTCTGATATTGTTGGTGCCGCAAGTTCTCTCATATTGGTTAACAGCTGGGTTGGCCGTCTTCCAACAAGAGTGATACCGCTGAGGAGAGTCTGGAGTCTCTTCTGTTCCGATTCCTGGAAAGCAGACAGAAGTCGAGTCTTCAGGCCATTGTATTTGTCCGTGGCTGGAGGGCTGGTAATAACGTCTCGGACTTCCGTCAGCACAACAGCTTCTAGGTTTCAACCTAGCGTATAATATTTCGTCGTACCCGAAATGATTTCGCTAGTGTGGAACTGAGCCTCTAGCTGGAGGAACCACAAGTCAGGGCTCCGCTTCCAGAATGTTGGCACCTTACACTGAAAAAAATAACCGTTGTCATATTGACAATTACTGGTTGTTAACCGAAAATTGTCATATTGATCAAAAAAAGTTTCAATGTGATGTAAATTTTCAAACGTCGTCTCAAAATCTAACAATTTGATAGTAAATGGGACAATTTGAAATTTTCAATATCTTGTTGCTAGTTTGAAAATCAAAGTTGTCGTTTTAACACCTGAGATGATCAATTAGAAGATTATGGTTGTCAATATGAAAACCTTAGGTTGTCCGTCAGTTAGTTAAGAACTACAATCATCATTTGTACAACAATGATTATCAATATGATTACTACCTTAATTCCTTAATGCAACAAGTGCATTGAAAATATAATCATCAAATTGACAGTTGCAGTTGTTAATATGATATGATATGATTTTTGTTGTTGTTGTTAATATGATGACTGAATTTTACCGGCATCAAATTAAAAACTAGAGTTGGTATATTGATAATTTCGATTGTTAGAATATAAATCAAAATAAATAGAAGTAAAAAAAAAACAAATAAGTTCCTTAGCGAAGACTTTCGGTCGACAAAGTTTTCGTATTGAAACCCATGATGTCGATATGATGATGGAGTTTTTTTTTAGTTATCGAAATATGACGTGATCTTAAATGGAGCTTTATTTTCAAGACGAAATTGGAATAATTTATGGAAATAAAGCCGCATCTTTCTTGGAGGAAATAAAAAAACAAAAACAAAAAATTGACCGATTTTGTGAAGTCACTAGAATCCAAATCAACCCTTTTTATCATTATGTTATTTTTTTATTATTTATGTGCGAAGTACTGTGAAATGTAATGTAATGTAATCATATTTACAATTGCGTTTGTCAATACGATGATTGACCACATCAGGTTGTCATGTTGAAAAATATGGTCATCAAATTGACAATTATTGTTTTTAGTACGAAAATCGATTTTATCTTGAATTGAGCTAGAACAAACAAAAACAAACGATAAATTGCTCATGCCGTTATCAAAATTATTGCATTGAAAACCATAATTGTCAAGTTGAAACCGCAGTAGTCAATGTGATGCTTTAACCGTTTTTAAAAGTCATATTTACAATTGCTGTTGTCAGTACGATGATCGACCACATAAGGTTGTCATATTGAAAACTATGGTCATCAAATTGACAATTATTGTTTTCAATAAGAAAATCGAGTTTATCTTGAATTCAACAAGTAGTGTAATCCTCATTTAGTAGTTGTGCATCAAGTCAAACAGACGTTCGTAAGTGAAGTGTAAAAAAGTAGAAAATATACAAATAAATTAAGAAAGAAACAAAAATTAAATTAAATAAATAAATAGCGAGTGGCGCGACAGCTCTTGCAGAGCCAAGACCTAAGTGGCTTACTCTCATCAACAATTCTCTGGGTGCGTGTGAAGAATTGAGGAGACCTACAATTTAACGCCGATTCCAAACAGGTAAGTTTGAGAAGCACTTTTTTCATGACTGATTGATACTCTTGAAAGTTTTGTTAGTTCTTTCCGTGAAAGATGAAATAAAAACTATGGAAACGAGTAGGACTCGAACCCACGTCGTTCTGCTTAGCAGCCAACGCACTTACCAACTAAGCTACGGGCAATTGCAGATAAGTACGTATTGGACACTCAAAAACACAAAAGAAGCGGATTTTGAAAAAGGTAAACTACTTTTCGATTCTTAACAAAAGTTATTCTAATTGTTTCTTTTAAAATTATTATAGATGCGAGTACTTAAAAGTGTGCACAATTTTCTTATTCCAATGAAGTACCACCAAAGGAAAACCACCAACCAACACCAGCACCAACACCAACTCCAACACTAAAACCAAGCTCAACACCAACATCAACACCAGTACCAACCTCAACATCAACACAAACACCAAGCAACACCAACACCAGCACCAACAACAGCACCAACACCAGTACCAACACCAATAAAACCATCAATAATAGCACCAATTTCAGTATCAACCACAATACCAACGCAATCACAAAAACCAAGTTCAAGACGAACACCAGCACCAATACCATAACCGACACCAGCACCATCACCAGCACCAATTCCAACATCAATTCCAACTTCAAAACCAAAACATTTGCCAAAACCAAGTTCAAATCCAACACCATATTTTATTAAGAATTATAATGTAAGTATTTTCATAAGAATTATATGTATTTATATTGTATTTGTACGTTGACTTAGTTGTAATAATAAATAATTAAACATATTCCAAGAAACTATATCCGCCTTATATTTTAAACAATTCTTGCGACTCATATTTCAGAAAAAGGGGTGTCCTGGATACGAAAGCGGTAATCTTATTGAAAATCGAAATTTTATAGTGTATCATAATGATTGTAATATTGAAAATAAAACAAATTTTTAAATTTTCAAGCTAGCAACCACAGCAGTAGTTGGTAGATTGAAAATCATTCTTGTTAATTTGAAAACCACGATTTTCAAATTGACAACCGTAGTTTTCATATTAACTACCGTGGTTTTAAATTGGTTTACTGTGTTTTTTCAATATGACTATTGCGGTTGTCAATTTGAAAATCATGATCTTCAAATTGACAATAATGATTTTCAATCTACCAACCACTGTTTTCAATCTGACAACCGTAGTTTTCATATTAACTACCGTGGTATTTAATCAGTAAACTTGATTTTTCAATATGACTGCTGCGGTTGTCAATTTGAAAATCGTGGTTTTCAAATTAACAAGAATGATTTTCAATCTACCAACTACTGCTTTCAACTTGACAACCGTAGTTTTCATATTAACTACCGTGGTTTAAAATTGGTTCACTGTGGTTATCAATATGACTACTACGGTTGTCAAGTTGACTACCGTGGTCTTCAATTTAAAAGAAATGGTTTTCAATAAGCCTTCCTCGGTTTTCAATTTGATAATTTGGGTTTTCCAAATGACTACTGCAGTGTTAAATACGATTGCCAAAGATTTCAATATGACAACCATGGTTTTCGATTTGCCAACGCAAATTATCAATGTGACAATCCCGGTTTCGAATCATGACATTGAAAATTTTAAATTGTCATATTTACTACTGCGGTCATTGGTTGTAAATTGACAACAAAATTGTCAGTTGAATGTAAAAAATTATCAATATGACTGCTGTTTTTGGTTCAGTGTAACGGATATCTTTGCAATTACTCCTTCTTCTACCAATGAGAAGAATTTGCAACTCTTTTTCGTGGCCAACTATCATTTATACTATTTTATCAACAAATTATGCGAATTAGATGTTTTTGAGCTAACATAAGAAATCCAATGGTATTCGCATATGTTCTACCCCAGCTGCATATCCCGTATTGAAGCTTCGAATGCGCAAGGACATTCAAGATAAGTTTTAAAACCTTTTTTTAAAGCAGAATGGTATCAAAGGTTAATTTTAAAAGTTACCAACATCATGTGTGACTAAAGAGAACGAGTAAGTTCTTTCCAGTTTAAGCTGAAACCGGCAGAATTTATATTCACCATGTAAAATATTGGTCCGAAAACGGAGCCTTGTGGAACTCCATTTTTTAAGAAGAATCTTACTGAAAATTCAATCTTCTTTAACTTTTTGTTTCTTTGGTAGAACTTCATGGACTACCAAATCAAACGCTTTAGTCATTTGACCATGAGCCATGGTAGTTTTAATGTTACTTAAACAACTATCTAAACGAGTACCTACACAGTCTTAATAATCTTTAATCCTTTTAACAGTCCTACAATAAATTCACCTGCACCCTGAAGTCTGTTAGTTCTTTTGGTTACAGCCAACTAGCAACACAGTTCAGGAGTTGGTACCGTGAAATCACACACGCTGAGCGTCATAACGCCGAATGTTATTTGATTTTTTGTGGAGAAATCAATTGTAGAAATAGAAGCAGTCCCAGCGGACAGTAAACTCTCCAAAACAAAAATCACAAGATCTCGTTTGCCAATTGTGATCACCTCTTCGAGACATAACACTGTCCGGAAACTTTTCCCGTAAAAGATCAATGGTTTCGTTGCTTGTGTTGCACGTAGCTCCTTCTGGTTGAAAGTAGACGTTGTCTTGATCAATATCATCAATACCCCATCGGACTATATAAACCATACCAAAGAGTCAAACCTTGAGGATGGAAAGGCATTTCAACAATAACGCATTGGTTTTCCGAGCCCCAGATGGGACAATTTTGCTTCTTGACAAAGCCACCGAAGTGGAAATGGACCTCATTAGTCAAGATGATATTTTGATGGTATTCCGGATCATTTTTAGGGTTCCGTACACAGAGTGTAAACGAAACCCTTATAACATCACTTCGCTACTTTCGTTTTCTGTTCATTCGTCTTTCACAAGCGATTTCTTCGGATCTGTTAAGCCGATTCCAATGAAATTTGGTACACATATTTTAGTATTCAGTAGTAATCTAAAAATGTTGTTTTCATGTTTTTAAGATAAATAGTTTTGAAGTTATTAAAGAGAAAAGATAAAAAAATACAAAAATGACCATTCTCCCCCCTGATCTCCGAAACTACTGGACCTAAAATTATGAAAAAGACACTGAGAAAAGGTCTCAACCTGTAGATTACAAAAAAGCAAATAAGAAGTCTGTACTGTTACATACAACACAGAGATGACTCAATATTTGGAGTAACTTTTTAATTTTTGACTCAACTTTACAATTTATTTCCTCCAAAACCGTTATACCGATTGAGTTAAAAGTTGGCCAATATATCAACGTGTTAAGTAGAAATACAATCATTTTTTTTTTTATTTTTAAGAGAAATAGTTTTGTAGTTATATAAGAAAATATGAAAAAATAGGCAAAAATGTCAAAAACAGGCCATTCCCCCCCCCCTAATCTCCGAAACTACTGGACCTAAAATTCTTTAAAAAAATTGAGATATAGGTATATAACATGAATATTACCGGAAAAGTGATAAGAAGTCACAGTTATTTATGTAACATGCAAAATTTTTCAATATACTAATTTCCAATTTCATTAAATTTTAAAACGATTTTTTTGAACAGGTGGTAACCCTATTGACTTCAAATTAAGTACAATCATTCATTAATTGCCTGCAATGACAAACATATTTTTTTTGTATTTTTAAGACGAATAGTTATGAAATTATTCAAGAAAACACAACAAAAAAGGCCGAAAATGCAAATAACTAAACTTTACCCCCTCCCCATCACCAAAAAGGGTGGGCCTGGAATTTCCAAAAAAAATTCACAAAATAGTTCCATACGTATAGATTACAGAACAACAAAAAAAATTGCAGTTATAATGTAAATAACGATATATTTTCAAGGAAAATGGTTTAGAAGTTATTCAAAAAAAAACCAACAAAAAAGGACTATGAAAAACACTCAATTTCACCCCCTCCTCATATGCGAAAGGGCTTCGCCAGGCATTTCCAAAATAATTTCAAAATGTAGTTAAAACGTGTAGGTTACAGAAAATACAAAAAACATTACAGTGATGATGTAAATAAGCATAAATCCGAATATGTATTAGGGTTCCGTACACAGAGTGTAAACGAAACCCTTATAACATCACTTCGCTACTTTCGTTTTCTGTTCATTCGTCTTTCACAAGCGATTTCTTCGGATCTGTTAAGCCGATTCCAATGAAATTTGGTACACATATTTTAGTATTCAGTAGTAATCTAAAAATGTTGTTTTCATGTTTTTAAGATAAATAGTTTCGAAGTTATTAAAGAGAAAAGATAAAAAAATACAAAATTGCCCCCCCCCCCCCCTTTACACTCTTTTATGGGATTTTCTTTTGTTGTATTGATTTTGTACTTTAAGTGTTGTGAATAAAATTTTCGTACCGTTCCACCGGATTTGAACCTGGATCACTTCACTCACATGCCAGACGTCGCTAACCATTCGACCACGGGCCCTAATGTACTCAACTAGTATAGTTTGAATACCATTATAATTTTTTGAAAATTTGTATGCCCTCATCCAAAATATAAAACATTTGTCACAAAACAATACATGTGTGGTGTTAGCTGGATGGTAGAGTACTCGCCTGATGCTCTTGATGTGCCTGGTTCGAATCTTGTCGGGGGATTGCTTTTTTTTTTTTTTTGGATTCGTATTACAATGAGACTTAATTTTTATTATAAGTTTAACTCTTGTTTGGTATATAAGAAGAGACAACCTATTCGAGTTATAATTAGTTTTTTTTTTATTGTTGAATATTGCAATAAAATCAATTGTTTATTTGCTGAAAAAAAATAAAGTTCCTTATTCCTTTCTTACTGTGGTGTTTCGTTTTGTTTGCCGATGGCCAAAATTTTTGTTTCTTTTTAGGGTTCTTACGCAGGTGAAAACGAAAACCTATAAGATGAGTTCGGTTTCCTTTTATTTGTTTCACAAGCGATTTTTTAGAATCTGCTAAGCTGATTGCAATTAAATTTGGTTCACATTTTCTAGATAGAAGTGATCCGAAAATGCTGCTACCAGATTTTTAAGATACACAGTTTCGAAGTCATTGAAGGAAATAGGCAGAAAGACTATTCAAATTATTTTCCAAGAAAATGTTTGGTTTCAAATCTTAATCCTTGTATAAAAAATCCCTCAAAACTGAAAGAAAGTAGGGTCGGATAATCAAGTACGGAACCCTCCTCGAGCGAGTTTATCTCGCACTTGTCCACTTTTTTATGTATTTCAAGGACCGAATCAGCAAAACCACAAGGACATGCACGGGTTTTATTCTTCACTCTTCACATCACTTACTTGTCCCAACAACTCGAATTTTTCCACCAATTTCTGTATTGCAGTCCGACAAGGTGCTTCACGACAACCCAAAGCTGCCTAAGTGTTGCGAACTGTGATTGCAAAATGTTCACCATTTTTGTAGTTGATTTTAATAATTTCAATGCGTTATTCTATTTGTAAAATGTCAAAAAATAAAAGCTTCAAAAATGACACCTATACCGGAATAGCGGGTTATTGAAAATAACACCTTTTTATTGGAAAACCTTGTATTTTAGTGACACCACTTAGTTTCGGAGTTAAATGGACAAAAATCAAAGGGAAAGAAGCCCTGACATTTCAGTTATTATAAAAAATATCATGCAATATATCGACATGTCAATCAATAGTCCTAGTAAAATAGCAATAAACGTTTCTTATGAAAGATGAAGAGGACTAAGAGTTACCTCTGAGTGAACTCTTCTTTCCAGTTTGTAGGGGACTTTGACGAATTGTTGTTTTTTCTTCTTCTAAAATATTTCTCGAGGTTTAAAACCGTACATTTTACCTGTATAAAAATAGCCTTTCTGCTATTGAAGACTATAATCTGTCTGTGTGCTGAATTCCAACGAGATCCGTTTAGCTGTTCTGGAGTTATTGAGCAACAAAAATATGTCCATCGATTTGAGTGTTGTTAAGGAAGACATTTGGACACTAAGGATAACTCTTTCTTGTAGAATTGCTTCAAAATAAATCAGAAATTACTAGTCGTAGAATTAATTCATGTTCAGCCCAGTGCTTCAGTGGTAAGGACCTAGAACCTTGAAATGACAGGCTGACTCCAAATGCAGTCATCATTGTTGCAAAACATCATTGTTGCGGCTCTGTGACGGGATTGAAAATTTACTAGGATCATAAAGATAAAGACAATTCCATTAAGCTTTTAGTGCCGCCAAATCAAGAACATTCTTCTAACTCTAAACATTTAGGCCTCCAGTAATTTTCTAACGACAAGAGTTTGGTGCACGTACGTAAAGTCTCCAGTTAATGGATCTTTACGGCAGCCCTGTCTTTGCATCATTTCATAACAGTGTCATTACAATAACCGTTGAAATTAGAAAAATTACAGCCCTAGTATACCGGAGGCAGCTTTTAAAATTTTTAATACCTCAAGCCATTGATTCTTACTTTGGTATCAGAAAATGAAAAATTATCACTGCTACTGCATTCCACATACCTTCCAGATGTAAGAACATTAAGAAGTGTGCCGATTTTCAACTTTCCTCATTGTTTTCCAATAAATTTTCCAAATCATCAAAAATTATTATTTTATTTCCCAATCAGTTTTCTCTCATTCTCCTCTCTAATCCATGTGTTTAAAAACAATGCCAACAAATTTTCTTAATTAACGAATGATAGGGTCACGAGAATTTATGACCATCTCTCCAATAAAAACCATGAAAGTGTTTTTCTTGCCTTTCGTCACAGCACGGTCCGTCGTCATCGTCATCGTCATCCAAGCTGCAAGGTGTACTCTCCACAGGCCCGTCTGTTTCTGTTGTTTCGAATGTGTGTTATGTTTGCTTATTTATTGATTCGATGGATTTTTTTTTTGTCCGTTTCTTGGTTAACACCAAAAATGCATCAGTTTTACGACCCCAATCGGTCTGGTCTTTTTCAAATGGTCCCTCAACTGATTTGATTACAAAATGAGATGAATCCTTTTTCTCACACTTTTGAGCAAATCTAACACACACACAGTCGTGAGTGGTGATCATTCGATCGAGAAAAAAGAAATAAATAAAAGAATATGTGTCTTTCGTGTCCATCATCATCTGCTGGCCACGCTATGTTGTTTTTTGTCTTGTAATCCTTATCCCCCTCTGGCTCGAAATTTATTTATTTTCCACATGGATATCTCCTGTAGGACTTTATTATTGTTTTCTCTTCTTTCCTTAACATGTCTTCGGCGTATAATGTCTTCAAATGGACATTGAAGATAAAAAATAAGAAGAAGGCACTTTGAAAGGATAAAAGGGTTCCTCTGGATCGCGACGAAGATGATGACGATGTAAATATCCTTTTGGACAGGGGTAAATATCCTTCGTCTCTGTTCTGTTTATACACGACATAAAGGCATTGTTGTACCTTTGCATCGTCGTAGTCGTATAGCGTCACAATGTACCATCGGACATCATCACCATAACGAAACGACTACCCTTGAATCTTAAAATTTTAAAAAGATAGTCCGATCGGCCATCATCGTGTCGTGATCATCATCCAATGGACAGGTATAAAGCGAAGACCTGGAAAACAAATTAAATCTTTCCTTTTTTTTTGTCCAAATGAATCTGTGCGTTGCGTATATTCAAACAACATCAACAGGAAAGGGGTAGGCTATATCCCTATTATGACCGCATTATTTTTTTGGACAACGCAGCAGCGGCGGCGAGGAGAGAATTATAGGCGAGAGATGTCCATGTCCAAGTTGGCTGCACAATAGCGCTGGGAAAACAATTGAATGGTCTTCTAACGTTCATATCTGAATGGCGCGACACAATGGGAACGACGGATTTCCAAAGGATCATTATTCAAATGAGAATGAGTTGAAAAAAAAAGAAAACGAAGGCAAACACAGGGGTGTTTGTTCTCTAGGATCATTTTTGTTTGTCCTCAATGTTTAAGTCCGTTTTTTAACGAATTCAAATAATACCAACGTTTGTTGACTGAGTGCGAGTGTGTGAGTGTTGGGAGGATCGAAGCGCAGAATGCCCGCAGGATAGTTAATGTTTTCTTAAGATGCTGAAGATGATGATGATAGATTTTGTGTGTCTTGTCATTGAGATTTAACGGTCGAAAAGATGCAGATGCAAATAACGAAGGGCTTTAAGATGCACACACAGTTATTTTCTCACGCGAGCAGTTTCCTCAAAATTGAGAAAGTGATTTTGATAAATAATGAACCATGTTGAAAATTCGGTAACCACAAGAGATTGCTTAATCGAATTTAAATAATTTTAAAACCATTTTTGTTTATGGCCGACAGAATGTCAACCTTCTCATAAATGGTTGACGTTTTTTTGTTGAGCCAGAGAAAACCTAAACGAACGCCTACTTGAAAATATTTTTGGTGGTCATGGTTGTCAGTTGATTTTGGGGGCTGCTTTGCATGAGGCTAATAAATTTAGAGTGTCTTTTGAGATAAACCTTGTTTAGGTGGTTTTCTTTTAAGATTTAAGATTTATCGATAAGAGAATGGCTTTTGGAACTCAAGAAAAAAGCTAAGCTTCTGCTTAAAATGACAAATTATTATTCACAAATTTGGATTGGGATTTGTTACGCGCGAGCTTGATGGTGGCAGTTTGTTCATTAAAAATTAAGATTAACCGAATTAGAAGGTATGGCCAGATGGTCACAATAATTTACTGTCATGAAAAGGCTTAATATATTGGCACAGCAGTCCAGATTACTGCACAAAAAATCACTCGAAGAATTTTTCTCTCAAACCAGCCCAAAGCGTTTTCATCGGATGTTGTCATGGTCCATGTCTCTGTACTGTACCATTCATGAGGACTGTGATGATGAGGGTTTTGTAGAGTGTTATTTTAGTTGCTCGGGAGAGGACTTTACTACTCAATTGCCCCTAAGTCCAACGAATCAGCGATTGGCAAGAGTGATTCTTCGTTTGATTTCAGCGCTGATGTTGTTGTCTGAGTTAATCGCAGATCCTAGATACACAAAGTCCTTTACTACCTCGAAGTTAAATCTGTCTATACTGACGTTGACTCCAAGACGTCGATGTTGGGTGTCCTTTCTTGTTGACAGCATTAACTTGGTCTTCCCACGTTGACTGCTAGACCCATCTTCCTGGCCTACGTCTAAAGGCTCATGAACGCTCCACTGACATCACGCTGTGCTCTTTCAATTACATATTTCAATGTTGTCTGCGTATCCTGCTTGCTGGACGGATATTTGTAAGATTGTGCCTCCGGTGTTGAAGTTTTGTACAATCTTTTCAAGAATGATGTTGGAGAAATCGCAGGACAGCACATCGATCGCCTTGTATAAAACCTTTTTTGACATCAACTGCGTCCGTTAGGTTTTTTCCGACCACGATGGAACAGTGTAAGGTTTCCATTGTCACCTTACACAGACGGACGAGTTTTTCAGGGATGTCAAAACTAGACATTGCTCTATATAGTTGGTCTCTATAGACGTTGTCATACGCGGCCTTGAAATCGAAGAAAAGGTGGTAGGTATCGATTTTAAGTTTCTGGGTCTTCTCCAAGATCTACAGTCGGTGGACTTTCCGGGTCTGAAGCCTGAAGGACCTATCAAGTTGTTGATGAAAGGCTTCAAACGTTCACACAGCATGGCAGGCAAGACCTCTGTAGTTAGTGCAGGGGATCTCCTTTCTTGAGGTTCGGGCATACGTTGCTGAGGTTCCATTCGTCGGGCATGCTCTCCTCCGACCAAATCTTGCAGATGAGCCGGTGCATGCTCCTAACCAAATCATCTCCAGCTGCTTTGTACAGTTCGGTGGCTAAGCCGTCTGCTTCACTTCGTCAATGTCGGGTGGGTGGAATTGGTGGTCTGCTCCACTCAAATTGAATGGTTCTGTATAGCTGGCGGAATTTCGCTCGTCATCGCCATTATAAACCTTGGAAAAGTGGTCTCTCTCTGTCAGCGTCTAATAAAAAGCAAAAGATCTATTTTTAAAAATACTAATCGACTCATAATCGTCCAACAAACAGACGTCTAGAACATTTCCATCCAACTTTATGATCAATCTAACTGTTTTGACATTATTTCTGCCCCTCCATCTTGTTTTTTTTTATAATTTTCAAATGCAATTCTGTTCATTTGCATTTTATATGAAAATTATTCTTACTCGTGTTTTATTTAGAAACACTTAAAAACGACAATTTTATCGCAACAAAAAAAACCATAAACACAAATTAACATCACATCACCCAAAGTGTTGTTTCAAACACAAAGTCCTTGCTAATGAAATAAACTCCATTCCATTGCTTATATTTATGCAAATTCGTTCATAAATTTCTTAAATTTAATTTAAAACAAACAAAAATACATAAACCAAATATGTTATGATGAACATTTTTGTCTAAGTTAGGATTTCGTTAGTTCAAATCATCTGCGACGCCATCGCCAAAAACAATCATTTCATCTTGCTTTTTTTTACTTGGCAGTGAATCATAAATCACCACCGAATGACCTTGAGTGAGATGATTTCGATCGCTTGCCTTTTGGATGATGTTTTTTTGGTGTGGTGTTACGTCTGCCAGGCAAAGTTATTTTCGGACATTTTAATCTTGTTTGTCGTCGTTTGGTTGGCTGGCGATAGAATGCCTGAAAATTGCCAATGACTAAGCCTGATTAGTCATAATTAATTAATTAGTCAGTATAATTTTACATTGAGAGAGATAAACACTCTACTGTGATGTGATTGTACACACAAGTGTAAAACAAAAGAGCTGGAAGCGAACTCGATTTTGCGTTTTGTTCGATTTTCATGCTGTTTGCGTGATTGGATTTTGTTGTTTTTGATCAAGTCTGACGCACAATCAAGTCGTCTAGTGAGTGTGTGTGTGTTTGTGTCGCACTTGATGCTGTAGACTCGTTAAAACACACCTGTCTGACTAATTCATTTCTCTAGCAGCATTCTATTGACAGTTTGCATAAAACAAAGATTAATTTCCTTTTTGGCGCACAGAGAGAAAGAACCAGAAACGTTTAACAATCAATAATACGATCGTGTGATCATGTTTTCAATGCACCTCTCCTGCAGCAGAGCGCCTGCAAATGGAAAACAAAAAGACCGCACAACAAAAAACCAGCAGGAGCAGCAGCAACCAATCTCGAGTCGTTGTTGTTTGTGGTGCGTTATAACAGCCGATGGACGGTAGTTCATAGCTGACGGCATGACAAATGTCAAATATTTAACTCCAAACGTGAGGTGCTAAGAATGTAAGCAAATATTGAAAGTGAAAGACTACAACGACGACGACGCACGGGCTACCGCGATGATGATGATGACTAAAACATGGCGCGGCAGGCGTAGGATGGAGAAGAAAAAGAAGACGCGCTTTGGGCCATCAGTCACATGTGTTTGCATGAGTCGAGTTTTGTTTGGCTTGGTAAATTGTTTGATTAGAGTCATTAAAAAAGCTTTTGCCACCGGACTTACCATCCGCACATCGATCGATTTGTACTGCTAACAAATTTTTCGTTTTTTTGAAAACAAATATTGAAGAGTTTTTGGTGTTTAAGAAGGGGGCTTGGTGGGTATATGGTGAAAAATTTCACACTCAACCCGAATTGCTAATTAAAATTTTCCCATCGATTAGCTGAGAAATTTATTTCGACACAGAAACCGTCAAGGCATGCAAAGATAATTATAGGTTATGCATGCGCAACATTTCTTCAATTGAAACACAATTTTTTTCTTTGGCAACTTTGCAACAAAGGCAACCCACCAATGCCAGACTGTGTTGTTGGCATTGTAACGTTGGAATTGAAAATTGTAATTTCTTGGTTCTTGACCCCTATGATTACTTTATGGTTACACTTCCGTCAACACCCTTATTCTTCTCTTCTCTTTTTTTGCTTTTCTTGCTGTTGTTAAATTTTTGGCACAATACCCTCAATTATTCTCATATGGGACGTTGGCTGCTATGCAACAAGTCTGCACGCTATGGTGTATCCTTTTAAGGCACACCAAGGGGTGGAAACTATTATTGTTGCTGTTGGTTACTGCTTGCTGATGTTAAATGCGAAAATTAGTTGAGTACACTTGAATGCCTGTCGAATGCTAAAGTGCGCTTCCGGCTATTCACATTTTTTTCTTCTTGTTTTTTGGAAGGATGTTGTATCATGTGGTGCAGGTCGGTCGGAATGAAAGAGTCGTCGTGCACACAGGTCGCTGTGGGATGTTATGTTTTCTCACTTTTTTAACGACTGAAGGAATTCTTGTGTTCTCAAGCAGATGCATAAAAATAAAAAAAGAAATTTCATGTTAAACTTCCATAAATTTTATTCTTTTTCTGACAACAACAAAGTTTCATTCAACACCACTCGGCAACAAAAAAAAAATCAAAATGTGTTACAAAACTTTCGATTTCTATTTTTCGTGTTTTCTTGGATTTTATCTCTTTTTCGCTTAAGAGTGTCAAAAAATTTTAATAATAAAATAATTTCGGTTTTATGATGCAAATTTTGTGGTCTTGTCTGTGCCTTACAGTGTATGCTAATTTTTGTGATGAGATAACTTGATATACCCCCGTCCGGCATCATAGAGGAGACTAAGACTATAGACCTAATTTAATTAGTTGCAAATGACATCGAAAATGGTAAATGCTAATGTTTGTTATGTTTTCAGACGGACTGTGGACTATGATTGGTTTTTGACATTTTTTATGGTTTAACGGAAATCTGATCTTAGTTGAGCTTTGGGAGGTCTACAGACAAACAAAGAATTAGGTGTCTGCGTTGGTGAAATTTTGTTACACATTTTTGAATTAACACCGAGAAGTGGTAAGGGTTATGCAAGCAGAATAATTCATGTGTGCTGTTTTGCATTTTTACTGAGTCAGTCAACTTCTTACAGCCTTAATGCATACATTTAAGTCCCTTTCTTGAAATTAAGACTTTTAGAGAAATATTTCGGCGAGCTAACTAAAAGCACTCTGCTGGGGTGCAAACCTTCTTAATCACAAATCAAAATTTTGACAGTTCCCTGAAAAACCACAAATGATCCAGTGCCTCTCAAACACGATTTTGGTGAATTAATGCGACCCCAAACCACAAGACAACATTTTAATGTTGCCAACCTCACATTAACACTTAATTGAAATAATAAATCAACTGTCTATTAATTGATTTTATTTTCTGTTCCTTCGAACCCAAAAATGAACTTTTATCGAAGGGTCGGAGTCACGCTGACATCATTCACAGCAACAGGAGTCCTAATTGGGGCTACTTGTCTATTCCGATCGCTAGAGTTTCGGCAAGTACTAACTTAAGGTGGCGCTACAGTCGGTTGTGGACTTGGCTCTGTCCCTAGCTTGCTGACTCCAGTTTTGTCCAAATTGATTGAGGTCCTCTTCCACTTGGTTGCGCCACCTGAGTCATGGTCATCCTCTACTTCTACGTCCATCGGGAATAGTGGTATCCATCCGTTCTAAATGACCGAGTCATCAGAGTCTCCACCCGTAAAGTTCGCTGTTGAATCTTCTTCTTTATTCCCCATCAATGCACACGGGGCCAAAGATGACCCGAAGAACCTTCCTCTCGAAACAGCCTAAGGCACATTTATCTGATTTCGTTAAGGTCCATGCCTCTGCACCATACAGCAGGACTGGTCATACCAAGGTGTTATACAGTTTTACCTTAGTTGCTCAAGAGAGGGCTTTTCCACTCAATTGCTTTCTTAGCCCAAATAATCAAGAGTTATTCTGTCTGATCTCGGAGCTGGTGTAACTGGCCGTATTAATAGCAAAGTCTAGGTAGACAAACTCCTCTACTACCTTGATCGAAGTTGTATGCGTCTATTGTGACGTTCTGTCCGAGCCATCGGTTTTGGGTGTCCTTTCTTGAAGACAGCAAATACTTCGTTTTTCCCTCAATTACCGCCAAACCCAATTTTTCCGCTTCTGTCTCATTCCTCACAAAGGCGCTATTGACATCCCATTGTATCAATATTATCGGCGTACGCGAGAAGTTGAACAGACTTTTGGAATATAGTGCTTCTGGTGTTGACGGTGGAGTCTTGCACTATCTTCTCAAGAACGATGTTAAAGAAATCACATGACAGTGCATCCTTTTTTGACATCGAAAGATTCCGCTGCCGTCCATTAATCGTTTTTATTTTCTGTTTCATCGATTCCAAAAATGAATTTTTATCCAAGGGTCGAAGTCGAAGTCATGCCAAGTCACAGCAACTAGAGTCCTGATTGGGGTTCGTTCAGCAAGTTGCTTTGCCTATTTGGATCGCCAAAGGATTGGCAAGTCCTGGAATTATATTCGCCATCATGAGTTAATTAAAGCTACCTTGTATCTAGTCATCCTCCTTATGACTTCCCCATCACCCTTTGAAGGTGTTTTTCTGCTAAAAAATCGAACGCCATAACCTTATCGATGATTTTCTGAGTCCTTTAATTTTTTATTTAGCCAAAAGTCTACCTTGAAGTGCCACTCGAACAAAATCCCTTCTGACATCTCATTTATATCTGTTTAATTCATTTTCGCACTTTAATGCTCACAGAACCCCAAACAGAGACAAAATAAAGTTCGCAACTCAGCTCTTTCGTTTTATTTTTGTTTCCTCATTTTTAAGTGCAATCAGTGCAAATGTAATTAATTATATTGTTTTGATATTTTTCCACAATTCAAACTTCTTCCTCTCACTTTTTCACGCTTATCCCTGTCAACGTCAATTAATACGAACAAGCACACACTGGCGGCGCTGCTATCACTCAATATTAATTATATCGTCAATTTTACACAGAACTCTCGTTGAATTACTGAGAAAAATCATGTCGCGAAATTTTCCATGCCACAACAATTATTCACTGTATGGTTGGCTGGATTTTCAAGGACATCATAATCAGAGTGAAGTGATGATGTCCTCCTCTCACTTGCCTTGTCATCATATCTGACCCTGAAATGGGATTTTTATAAACAAACAAGGGAACGATTTTCAAGGGTATTTCACACTTCTTGGCAACTGCGTCATTTCGCAATAAGGAGTGCAATCAGAAGTAGTATCCGGGAGGGGGTGTATAATTTTTTTACGACATTTTGATTACATTTCTGTTCTCTGTCTCACGACATCAAATTGTGTAATAAAATCAAAGTAGCAGGAACAATTTCATAGCGAATTATGAGCAACATCCCATGTCAATGCAATAAAATGGGATTTAATTTCAAAATTCAGAAATGAGCGTGAAAATTGTGGACTTTAAGTACCTGTTCGCGGACATAAAGAGGCGAACATAATTTCAATATCAAAAGTCATCGACAGTTCGAATGGGTTCAGAGTTCTACGGCTACTGTTGTTTTTGTTCTGTTTGCGGTTGATGCTGAGTTGATGCTGGCAGCAGCTGGCGTCGACGTTGCGAAGTCAATGCACGTCCTTCGACTAAAATCAACAGAATGTCATCATATTTTTTTTTTGATTTTGTTTTTTTGCAATTATAACTGTCTCGGTTGCTAAAAGCAAACAAAAAAGATGATGACAATAAATGCGACAGAAATTAACTTTGACCTTTTCTAGTGTGCCGAATGGTCATTTTTTTGCTTTGAATTTATTTATTTGTATGAATTGTCTTTGAGAATTTGCATAAATTAAGTGCTAACCGAGATCTTGTCTCTTCTGTTCTGATGTGGTTCACAAATTAATCGTGGCCATAAAACAGAGAAAAAAATACAAAAGGAACAAGCGATGACTACAGCCACTGAAATAAAAATTGTTTTAGAATTTTATTTCTTCTGATTTTTTTGTGTTAATTTTGTTTAAAATAAAAGCGTTTAAATTATAAATATGTTAAGTGATTTCCCTTTCATTCGAGCAATTTCGATTGAGAATGCAAATTTTATTGGTTTAAAGTGAATAAGTAAAAAATTTGATTTAATTTCGTTCTAACTATGACTAATCGAAATTCTGAAGAAGTGTTGCTTCGTAAGTCAAAAACTTGAGGCCTCAGAAATGCTTCAGAAAATTGAATTAAGTTTGTCATCGATTGAAAATTGTTAAAATGTTTAAAACTAATTAAAAATCGACATAAAAAAATTATCGGAAAACAGATTGGCCAAAATATAGGACACCCCTAAAAAGTCTGATTAAAGCAGAAGTAGAAGATCCACCCTAATGCGCTCGCTCGACCAAAAAGTCGATGAGCTTACAGCAGCCCTCATTAAAGCCATGGAAACAGTCTGCCCCTTACTACAGTGAGGGGAAAGAAGAAACCATGCTGGTGGGGGGGGGGGCTGCTAAACTAGAAATTTTTAGCAAAGGTTATAGAAGACTTCAATATTCCAAAAAAGTCTATAAACCCCCAAGATTGAGAATTCTATAAGCAATCACTCAAAAAGTATAAACAAGAATTGAGAATAGCCAAGAGATCTTCACAGACATCTCTCTGTAGCTCAATAGAAGAATCTTCGGAGGCATCGAGATTAAGGAAGATTCTCTCAACAAATCCATCTATGCCCAGTAGTCTTAACACCTTCCCAGGTCTGGTTATAACTTAACTTTCCTCCAAGGTCTAGTGACAAAAGAAAAATTGACATGGGCTCTGAATAGTTTTAAACCTTATAAATCTCTAGGTCCAGATCAAATAATACCAGCTGAGCTACAACATACCAGCGACATAACTCTGTCCATCATTGAGATGAACTTCAAAAGTTGTCTAGATCTGGTCCATATATATACCTCAGCGATGGAGAGAAGTAAAGGTAGTATTCATCCCGAAAGCGGGCAAATGCTCGCATGTCAACCCTAAAGATCTAAGACCTATTAGCCTAGCCAGTTGAAACAGTCCTGCATGCTCTGGTAAGAACTATCGAATACGCCCTCTAGAGCAAAAGGAATACACTATGGTTGCCTTGCTGTACATTAAAGGCGCTTTGAACAACGTTTACACATTTGCTATCACTTCTGCTATGACGACCTTGAACGTCGAAAACTCACACTGCGAGTTGATTAATCTAATGCTAAAAAGCAGGATCATCAACTCTTTTTTTACGAGAAGATCTGTCGGCAGAGAGGCATTCCGCAAGTGGTGTTCTGTCCCCTCTTCTGTGGAACATAGTAGTTAACAAACTGCTAATATCCCTCGAGAAAGAAGGCTACAGAGTGATTGTGCCGGTGATATTGCTATCGCCGTCACAGGAAAACATCCTAATACCCTGAGAGAGCTCCTCTAAAACGCACTTAATATGCTCACTTGATGGACATAAATGGGACTAGATAAATCCTTAAAAAACAGACCCCGTCCTTTTTACGAAGAAATGCAAAATTCCAGAAATTGTACCAATGAAGCCTCTCACTCAGCCTCTCAAATCATTGAAGCGTCTTCCAAGTTCTATCCTGGCTAAGAGAAATCGTGATATCAACTTTTGATATTCGCATCTTCTCTGACAGTCAGGCTGCAATAAAAACTCTCGACGATGTCTCAACCAACTCTCAAACGGACCTCGATTGCCCATCATCTCTGATTGAGATGGCGCAGCAATTTAATATTCACCTCTGTTGGGTGCCGGGCCACAGAGACATAACGAGATATTGTAGAACCGATGAACTCGCTAAAAATGGAACCAACCAACATGTGCAGCCACGAAACTGTTATGGCCGTCACTTGCCTTAAAGCGCTCCAAAGACTTGTTATCTTTAATATTAGCTCCCTAATAGATGTGCTCACGCGACACTGTCTTATAGGCAGACACTCAGTTCGACTTGGTGTGGCTGCAAATGACTTCTGCAGGTGCTGTATGGACGCAGAAGAAGAGGAAACAATCTCTCACCTTCTCTGCACATTTTCTCTTCTGCTCTTTCCCTAAGACGCAAACTTCATGTGAGAGAATATTTTTATGATAATCCCAGTGAACTAGCTATAGCTTTATAAAAAGCTCCAAACAGTTCGACTAGTAAGAAGCAATTCCCTTGATTCATATGGTATCACAATGAGCCTTTTCTTCTGGCCTCAGTGTGTGGATTCTATATCCGCAGCCACTTTAATCTAACTTAACCTTACTGGGTCAAAAAGCGTCCGCATTAAACTTATTTCGAGTACAACTCAAGCCTCTTGGACAGTGTACAAAACAGAGGTTAGGTGATCGTGGGGACATTTATTTCACCTCAACCCTGACGAAACGTCTCATTCCTCACTCTTTTTTAACCAGTTGCATTCCTTCCCTTCCGCCTCCAGGAATGCCCATCAGTTTACTTTAAATCGAGAGACTCGCTTTTTAACCGCACTACGCGAATGTGGAATCGTTTAAAAAGCTGACCCAGAATTTCCTTTTCTCAGTTTACCAAACGTGAAGTTCTTACGCCATCTGCTTAGAATTGTATGTTCGGTTGGTCTCTTTCGAAAACCATTGATGTCTGGAATAAACAGTCATAAATTCCGAAAATCCATTTTCAAAAAATCTTAAGTGTCCTGTTGTTAAGTTAAATACAACACACCTAATGACAGAGAATTATCAAAAGCCGCCGGACTAATGAATTCTTAATTTATAAGTTCGCTGCTCAGCTCTTTTGTATTACCCTCCTCTAATCACCAATTCTTCTATTCTCTTAAAATTCCTCATAATGTTCTTTTAAATTCCAATAGTTTATCATAAAACACTCCATATGCTGCACACTCTGTCTATATTAATCCTCATTATATGTCGAAAAATTCGACAATCCTCACGATAACCCAACACAATCGAAATAGGTACCAAAAAAAAAATGTAGAACTTCCCTCAAAATTTATGTGAAAATTATGAAAATTATCCAAATAATGAAGAAACTCCTCGCCTATCTCTCTTCTCCGAAGTCTATATAATTTATTTCTTTGGCTTCATTTTTCTGTGGTGTGTTTTGTTTGTCATCCTCATCCTCATTTTCGGTGTTTGTTCTTCATTCTCGATAAAAAGGAGGAACTTTCTTCAACAAAAAAATTATCTTCAGGTGATTAAGCAGGAGCCAAAATATTGTAACATGTGCGTTATGTTTCTTTACTGTTAGATGCAACTGAATTCTAAAGAATGACAACAAAAAAATGTTGCCTGCGCCGCTGCTGTTGCTATATTCTGCTCTTGAGATCAGGTTTCACCCTTTTTTGGGTCTTCTATCGATGCATTAGGGTAGGTTACCTCTTTTTTGGGATACTTCCTCTTCAAAGACATATTTTGCATAATCAACAGACAAAAAGTGCACTTCCCTTTTCCTCATTACCTACTCAGATACTTAAGGTTCGGTTCGGCAGTAAAAAATATTTATGACACTTTTTTTTGATATTCAAATTTGTTGCAAGGACATTCTAAGCGTGTGAAATAAATATTTCCACATTTTGTTTTTGTTCGTCTTCTTCTTTGAAATTTGAGTGTTGATTGGGAATAATTGAAAACCAACAACAACTTCGAGAAAAAACGGAAGGAAGTAATATTAACACAAAAAACTTGACATCAGGTGGCCAAAATTGAATAGAAAGTCTTGTTAGATTGTTTTTTGCATAATTTTTTGTATGAATTTCAAGGAGACGAACGGTACTAACGAGTCAAGCAGATTCACCACCGCCATCATTGCCATCGAATGGTCCGCAGCAGGTATTGCCAATGTCGCTGGCGACATCTAGCAGTCCTGATCAAGTGATTATCCAAAATCATAGTTACCTTCCGACGTCGTCGTCGGCGTCTTCCGTCAATGCTGCTAGATACTTTGAGCACCCGCTGAATATATCGCCAAATGGTCAAACGGTGTCCAATGACGATGATCACCATCAGCAGCAGCAGCAACAACAACAGCAGCAACAGCAACAACATCATCAACAGCAACATCACCAGCAGCAGCAACAGCAACAGCATCATCATCATTTGGTGCCATCACCGACTTCGGTGAATTTGGGCGCCCTGACCAACTCGCATCAGGTACATCAGGTGCAGAATGCGAATGGCAGCACGTCGTTTGTTTACGAATACTACAAAGTTTCAGACAAGGACAATGACGAATTGCATTGGAGGTGAGTATTCACAAAAAAACAAAAAACAAAAATTCTTCGATCAAGAGAATTGCATATTGGAATCTCTGTTGTGTGGGACTCTTAAGCGGCCCCCAGGTGGTGGGTTTCATATATAATGGGACAAAATTTATTTGTTTCCAATTAAGTCCAGCAGTCACTCGGTCGGCCAGCACCCGTATCGTCCAGACAGCTTGAGTGAGTTGGTGGGTCCGTCCGTGTCGGATAGAGTTATGAAATCCAAGTGACAGGTTTTTTTAATGAACAAGTGCTGTACTGGCCTGAACTGGGTTCTGAGCAAGTCGGTGTCGGCGGCGGAGTGGCGGTGGGAGTTTATGCAGATGGGATGATAAATGCGGTCAAATATGCTGCTACATAAGTTGATTGTCTGCAGAATGTGAGCGTAAATGCAAATTTTCGATTGGCATGCAAGTCAACATTCAGAGGAGTGATTGTGTAAGAGATGACAAGATTTTTAAGCTTTAGGGAACACCTCTAAGATGGTTGGATGATCGATCTCTTGCCATATTTTTAGCATCTGAACTGCTAAGTAATCAAAAGTGCATTCTTAATTTCAAAGTTCGCTGCTCAGCTCTTTTGTTTGACCTTACAAACCACACAATCGCCTATTTCTGGCCTCAAAAAGCCTTCAAGTTATCAAAAGTGCATTCCTAATTTCAAAGTTCGCTGCTCAGCTCTTTTGTTTGACCTTACAAACCACACAATCGCCTATTTCTGGCCTCAAAAAGCCTTCAAGTTATCAAAAGTGCATTCTCAATTTTAAAGTTCCCTGCGCAGCTCTTTTGTTTGACCCAACAAACCCCTAAATCTTCCATTTCTGGCCTCAAACAGCCTTCACAAGTGTCCCCAAATAGACAAACACTTAATTTTAATTGTGAAAATTTCCACCTTGTCATGTAAATGGCCAGTCATCAAACCGGAATCAATTAAGACAAGTCAAGGCTTTTGCCCCGGGAAAGGTGCATCCCAATAGCTGTCCCATTCAAATTTCAATCGCAATCGCAATTAGTTCTTCATTTCGAAAGTCAAACACAACTTGCATGAAAGACACCGTCGCGTCACCTCGACCATTAAGAACAGTGATTCATTTGCCAGCTCCCGTAACATGTCGTCGTTGTCTCCTATTCGACAAACAAATAGCCTAGGGTATTCTCTTCATTACGTTACACTTAAAAATCAATTTGATTGCAATCATCATGCAGAAACATTTCTTTCCCAAGCAAGTTGACGATCCAACGAGAGACAGCAAAAAAGATGACGAAGACATTGTTGCACTAAGCCTTCGGAATGTCATCAACTTTGTTGCCAACATTGCTGCGATACGCCAAAACTTTAATAAAGAAAAGATAAAAAAAAGAAGAAAAGTAATCAACGTAATTTCAATTTTTTATCAGAGGCCAACGACTACATCTTCGACGACGAAGACGAAGACGAGGCCTCTCATAATCCCGGATTAATGAAATTGATTCTCTAGCTGATGGCTCTGTGACTCCGTTGATGTCGGAAAACTATAAAAATCCGATCATCATGTGACGTAGACATGATGTTGATGTTGTTTTGAAAATAAAATTTTAACAAAAACAGAGTTTACTTGTGCGTTGGCTGGCATTTACCTTTCCAATATCCTTGATTCATTAAAATGTTGATACGCACGAATTAATGTACCACTAGGTGTGTTTGTATGTGTGTGTGGTGTCATGTCAACCCCTTAGTCGGGAAATAAATTATAAAACTGTCAGTTTGGATTAAAAGAGCGGGACTTGATTTTTTGTTTGTTTTGTTCTGAATTTTTCCATCGGTCGTCGACTTAAGAAAATTTTTGTTCCTTTATCCTATGAGATCCTCAGTCCTCACACAAGAAACGAATTTTATGCAAAATACCCTCAGGAGAGAGGTTAAGTGATATTCAGATCGAAATTGGTGCACACAAATTTGTCACAAGATAAAAGATAAACATCGAAAAAAGCTAAAGAGCCGAAGAATTGAGAAAAAGCAAAGAAAGATTGCCTCTTCATCAGATCGATCGTCGCGTCGCAGATAAGAAAATGTTTTTTTGCTTATTTTAGGTTGGATACTGTGTCGACATGAATCCTTGAGATAAGAATCAAATAAAATTTGTTACTTTTGCTTAAAATGTGAGAAAAAGAATTATTGTGTTGGGCTTCTTGAGAGAATTCAAGTGGGATGTGTTTATTGTGTGATAACGTTCAACGAATTATGTATGCGGTCCAAAATTGTACGTCAGATGAAAATGTGAAACGGAAACAGTATTTTAGTTGTCTTGATTGAACT
Source organism: Sphaerophoria taeniata (assembly GCA_943590905.1). Classification (NCBI taxonomy): domain Eukaryota; kingdom Metazoa; phylum Arthropoda; class Insecta; order Diptera; family Syrphidae; genus Sphaerophoria; species Sphaerophoria taeniata. The sequence goes on from OX016540.1 coordinate 7,835,499, forward strand.
TCACCTTGCGAAGTTTCATAGATTTATGGAAAACGACTTATGTCTGCGTTAAACACCAGACCAGTATTCACTTCGCTCCGACAAACGCACGGTTGGATTGGAATCAATACTCAATCACTTACCTCGAATCCTATAAGTATAAGAAACCGTTGCAAACAGTGCCCGTCTAAAAATTACGTTTTGTGGTGGCAATGACCACAAGTTTCGACCGATATTTCTGCCTGGCCAGTAACTTTTCCAAGTTTGGAAACAAAAAGGAGTCAAACGGGGCCATATCTAGTGAAAACGGTGAATGGGGCAGCAGTTCCTCTCCCGATTCAACCAATTCAGCCATGTCGATGGCGGAGTCTTTCGCCCCTCTACTCCTCGTAGACCACCATTACAACCCCATATGCATTGTATAGGCATGTGAGACTGGTCCGGGCAGCAGGATGTAGAGGGTGTCTAGGCTCCGTCTCTTGGAGTAGAATCATTGGACTGTTGTCCTTAGATGTTTGTGAAGAATATTTTTCTTGGCGGCTTTCGGTATGATGTTGATTTCCGAGTTGTTGAGAGCATTCAACCTCCTTAAGACTCCGTAGTCCGACCTGTGCTCCAGGCAACCGAATAGCATTTTGTAGGGCGACATGTTAACGGCCGAGTGAATCTTCATGCTTAGGGCGCTGGCGAAAGCTGGAAGTGGGCTGTCCCAGTTCCTCTGATCACGGTCGATATATCCTATGATGGCGGAGAGAATGGACCGGTAAACAGCAGTCCGCTTGGTGTTATTCCGTAATCGTCCATGGTTTTCTCTCGTTTCCGAAAGAAGGGTTTCCGGAACGCTAAACATGCAGAACACCTGCTCGTAGTGAAACTTCAGCACAACGCCCGTTGTCGGCCTACGAATTGCCTTTATCAGCGCGAACTTTGTCAGTTGGTCCAGTTCCACCACAATGTGCGTGTTCCCGTCTCACGAGCGTGGGTAAGGTCCCAAGGAGTAGATGTTGTCGATGTAGAGCACTTTTTGCTTAGCCAAGTAGGATCGTTTTTTCTTCAATTCAGCATCGAATCGGCCCAATAATTCGGCAAAGTACAGCCCAGAGACTATTTTCTCCTTCTCCAAGTAGGAGTTGTGAATCCCACGTTGTAAGTCTTTCGACTAATCCTTAGTTCCATCCATGTTTCGTCGAATGCCACAAAACGACAGAGAAACACTGCTCGAAAGTGTTCTCACGGTTGCGCTTGTTGTGTGGAATTGGCAAACGTGGCACCAATGCCCATCACTAAAACGTAAATCAGTATAGTGTCCGTGGCTTAATGGTTATGTGCGTTGGCTTTTTAGCAGAACGTTGTGGTTTCGAATCCTACTCGTGCCCATAAAGAGTTTGTATTTCATCTGCCTCTGTCGCACCACTCTATTTATTTTATTTTAACTGAAAATATTGACCCAGCCATGCCCAAACTTCTCTTACCTGTAAAATAGAATTCCATAGCGGTAGGGACCCTGTTGCGACCGACTTTTCTGCCTGAAGAGTGACTTTTTCAAGTTTGGAACAAAAAGGAATCGTTCGGTTCCAAATCTTGACAAAGTGGTCAATGGGGCAGCATTCTTATGCCCAATTCGACCAATTTGGCCGTGGCGATGGCGGAAAAGTGAGCTGAAGCAGCGCTTTTTTCTTCGCCAAGTATATCAGACTTTTCTTTTTGCGTTGAATCGGCCCTGTAGTTTGGCACAGTACAGTGCTGTGATCGTTTCGCCCTTCGTCAAGTAGCCGATGTGGATCATACTTTGTGCATTCTGGAATTTCGGCCAAATGCACAGTCTCCCCTTCTTCGAAGCATATTCGCCGGTTCCACTGTTTCGGCTGTTTCGGTTTTAGACAAGGCGACGCGTGTAGAGTCTTCGAATCCAACCCAAAAGGACGTCGCAGTAGAGGAAGAACGCCACTCAGGTGTAGCACACAGGTGGTAGAGGATCTGAAGTTACTTGGCGTGCGAAACTGGAGACAGCTAGTTAGGGACCGAGCTGGCTGGAGACGTTTTATTGGATGAGGCCCCGGTCCGACCTGGACTGTAGCGCCACCATAAGTTAGTAAGTAGGAAATGACAGCGCTGTAAAATGCTCCGCATTCTCATTGTAATGTTAAAACAGAGTTTAAGTCCAATCTATTATGAAAATCAGACTTTCAACTAAACCGTTTAAACATAAGTACCCCATAAACGATTCGATCCAAGTTAAAATTTGAATAACAAAAGCGCGACACGATCTTATAATTTTCTCAACAACAAATCACTAAACAAATTAGTTTCAATTTCCTAGGTAATTTACCCAACTACCGTCGTCGCTCGCTCGCTTGGTAGACTCTCTTAACTTCAATTAAATATTATTTGCATTCGAATCGATTTATTATGGCTACGGATTTCAGCAATTTATTGCCACCTCGAATTAAATATATCCCCACAGGGCTCTATTTTGTTGTTGTTAAACTTCTGCAGGTGCCATGCCGGGTCCCAATGCAAACAAACATTTAATTTTCTGTCTACTTCCATGATACCCATTCGATATGCTGCGATTTTGTAAAAGTTTATATGAATTTTTTGACGTAAGATTGATTTTTCAATGAAAAACTCCATTTTCTGCATTTATTCTTGATCTCAAATCGCACCTGCATTACGTCCTTTTTTTTACTCTCTTCTTTGCTTAAGGAGATCCAGAAGAAGCGAACAAATTCTCAATCACTAATGACACAAAGGAATCGTCTCCTCTTTTCATATTCCACACTCCAAGGACAATAACTCGAATTTGTTTGGTTGCAATAAATTTTGAAATTATGACACTCGTTTCAAATTTCGATTATGTTCAACTCTCATCCTATTATTGTCGATTTTGATTTCGATTTTTTTAATTCACCCCGAGTGACATTGATACACAAAAAACTACAAAAAAAAGGAAAAAAAAGGATCATCCTAACAGGGGGTCAGGTCAGGCCCTACGACGCGTCATAAACTACACCAAGGAATCGAATGAAGAAAAAACACACAATCCCAAAATTGGTATTAATTCCAATCCGTGCGTAAGTCTTTAATTTATTGACATGATCTTCACTCTCTCTCTCGCTCTGATTGTATGGGTCTTTTGTTGAGTCGATTTTTTCACATCTTTCTTAGGTTCGATTTTTCTTTTCTTCTGTTTTTGTTATAATCGAATCGACACCTCTTTTGATTGGTCTTCGATTGGCTTGGATCGAATTTCAATTCACCCTGAATTGTTATTAAGAAAAACGAAATCAAGAAAATTATGACCCCGATGATTCATTCACTCAGGCAATTCCCGGCAATTGATATCATCATAAAATTGTGCACTCACAAAAAAGCACTCAAATCAAAGTTTCAGCACAAAAAAGATACAAAAGTACCTAAAACACAATCCGCAGATAAATTTCTACGAAAAAAAAAAACTTTTATTACCAACGACGGGAAGTAAAAATGGAAAAAAGAATCTTCAAGGTTACGTAAGTTTTTTTTGGTTGTAACTTTGTTCTTTCTGATCTCGCGTAGCATATTGCCTGCCGATGATGCTCGTGTCTCACATATAAGAGGGGGAAGAATAATTGTTATGTGCTTTTGGGTTTTGGATAAAAAGCCATTATCACTTGGACAGTGCCGGAGTCCGAAAACAAGCACAACGATGATGGTAAGGGGGCCCGAATATTTTCCTACTCTCTCAATATCTGGATAACGGTCTTGACCGATGATCATGTGAAGAAATTCTTGCATGAGCCTCTCTCAAAAATTTCAAATCACATTCAGCCAGGCCCCTGTATTCCAACTCAAAATCCGCCACTGTCTTTTGAAATATTAACTTTTCAAGTTCACACTTTAGGGCCTTTACGATCGCGTGGTAGAGTGCGATAGGACAAAATGTTACAAACGGCCAAGACGCTCGTATATATGCTTTTCGGACATGTCAAAAATGTCATAAAAAAATATCATTTTTAATTGCCTTTGACATAAAAAGCGCCATCCAGCCAGCAGTACAAAAGGAAAGGAAACTGAAACAAAGTCATATCCGCAAGGTTAGAGCTCAAGAGAAGGTAAACTGTTTTACGTGAAGAACCTTTTTGGAACTTCCTAGAAATATGGTTGTCAACTTTGACCTGAAATCTCTTTCAGAGTCGAATATTGCTCTACATAACGCATTGCAGCACTTAAAAATCAAATTCATGCATTTATTCATTCAACTGCATTTGTGGATGTAACCATAATGAAATAACCGTTTATTTAAAATACACCTTCAATTAATGGCTCACATAAACAAAATTGATTACGATTTGAGATATCTTAACAGACAGCCAAAAAACCATAGACCTCTCAACAGACTCCATCGAAAGTCTTTATGGCACAATCGGAATCCACCAAATCGAACACCAAGCTCCACCTCGCTTTTAGTAGGAAGTCGAATTTGAATTTCAAATTTTGTTGTTTTTTTTTTTTGTTCGAAATGTATCGATTGGATCTCTTCAAATACACTCATACACACTTATATGAATTTGAGTATGGATCTGTGGCATTATTTATGCGAAGGTGTATCGCGTAGAATTTACATGGCATTATGGCATCATTAGGTGTTGAATTCCTGAAACTGTCGGAATATAATTCGTCGATTTGTTAGATAAGTGGGTAACACGTGCGCCAAATGTTTGACCCTTTAACATGTGCAAATGACAAAAATAACAAAAATTTATTAGCTCAGTGTCAATGTCAATTGAACTTGTTTCCTTGTTGGTGGTCGCGATTGGGGTTTTATGACAGCCATAAAAAGGTAACTAATACGTTCTTATCTTGATTCAATTGATCTTGGTGGAAGTATTTTGTTTCAATCAAAGCCGCGCCTTGTGGCTTGATGTCAAGACAAGGTGTTTGGGTTCAGAAATCAGGACGTAGGGTGTGTTTGTACTTTTCTTTCATAAGAATTTTACCATTCGAGACTAGCACTATACTATAAGGCTATACAAGACATTGGCCTTACCAGTACTCTCTTATAAATCGAAAACTTGCTTTGTGGAAAGTTTTTCTGAACTCTAACTCATGTACGGAAGAAAAGCCTTGACGATTCTGAAGTCGATTTATCATGCGAGGTTCAAAAAAGAAAACAGGAGACGTCCTAGAAAGTCTTTTACGATAAAATCAATGGATGAAGGCACAGCGGGGAAACCCATGTGAGGTAAGACTGCATACTGTCAGCTAACAACCGGAATAGTTGCAAGAACTGGTTGCCAAGGAATTGGAATTGTTAGGGCTGGCAAATGATATACAAGGCTGGCACTTAGCCTCACCGGCAGATGGCTCCAGTATCGCAGTATCGCAAGAGCAATTTCTTGTAATCATTTTCGTAGAGTACTTTCGAAATTCCAGCTGCATCGAATCTTTTGATCTTTGGGAATTAGAAGTGTCCACGGATGTTAGAAAAATGCTCTTTCGCTAATTCGGCTCTTGTTTTTTGAAGGGAAATTGCTCAGCAAACTCAAAGAGCGTCATTTCCGAGTTTCAAGGAGGTTAGACGTTGGTTTTTGATGAATGATGAGCCACGTTTCGGTACCAAATCCTATCCAACGTACTGTGTGAGCGTCCTAAACCATTCTGCAACACAATAATCGGCATGTACCAGTGTGGCTTAAGGCCAGGCAGAACAACGATAGACCAAATATTCGCACTGAGGCAGGTCCTGGAAAAGACCAACGAATTTCAAGTCGAAACCCACCATCTTTTCATCGACTTCAAAGCTGCTTATGATTGCATCCACCGCCAAGTGCTTATGATGGCGATTTCTGAATTCGGGATCCCGAACAAACTCATCCAGCTGTGCCGCATGACGCTAAACAATACGCAGTGCAGTGTGCAAATGGGTAACAGCTCATTCGAGCTGTTTCAAACATGCGCAGGGTTTAGACAAGGAGATGCGTTGTCATGTGACTTCTTCAACATAGTTCTGGAGCAGATAGTGCGCAAGGCAGGTGTGGGCACGGAAATCACTATATTCAACAAATCTACCCAACTCCTAGACTATGCGGACGACATAGCTTCATCAGCCGATCCAAGAGAGCTGTGCTTGAGGCCTTCAGAGCGATTGAAGAACAGGCGAAACTCGTCGGTCTTGAAGTGTATGAATTGAAAACAAAGTACATGCTATCAACAAACAAAGCAACATTTGTCCACCGTCTAGGACTAAACATCACTGTTGGTAGCAGTAATTTCGAGGTTGTTAAAGGGTCATCTACCTTGGAACAAACATCAATCCCACAAACGACAACTTAGTGGAGATCCGACGAAGAATTACCTTAGCGAACCACTGCTTCTTCGGTTTGGCAAAACAACTGGGTTCAAAACTCCTCACTACAAAACTTTGATTTGACTTGTCCTACTCTACGGCGCCGAGTGTTGGACGATAACTGATATTGATATTGATATTGATACTGGGCACTCTTGAAAGAAAAATTCTTCGACGGATTTTCGGTCCTGTATGCGACGATGGCTTATGAAGAAGAAGGTTCAGCCGCAATCTGTACGAGCTGTAGCAAGATGTGCATGTAGTCCAGAAAGACAACGGTCCAGCCAAGAAAGTCTTCTCATCGCAGCCCTCAGGTTCGACACGACAAGGAAGACCGAATCAACTGTACAAGGACCAAGTGCCAGAGAGCTTGGTTTCGGTGACTGTAGAGTGCATGCGAGGGACCGTTCCCGATGGAAGGCTGCAGTATCTCAGGCTGAGATCCTTCATGGACTGTGAGTCGGTTAAGATGAAGAAGAAGAACGCTGTTCACCATTCCGCTTTATTTTTGACTATACCATAAACTTTTCTTGGAAAACCATTTCGATATCAAATGATTTGTTGTTTTAAAGTGTAAAGACTTATCGACTCGAATTACCATTATCTCGTTCGCCAACCGATTGCAGACTCAATTATATCGAAAATCGGACTACTATCCTACTGCTCCTAAACCTTGATCGCTTTGTTAGGTCTGGTCGTAGTTGGAGTACAATTAATTGAAAACACTTTGTTACCCAATAAAAATCGATAAAACTAATTTTCAATTATGATGTTTATCTCTTAAAACAAATAAAACAATAAAAAAGCTCACAGCGGGTTTGTTTATTTTTTAATAGCCCGCGTGTTTTAACAATCTCTACTTATCGAGCCTTTGACTAACTCTTAAACCCAATTTAATTAGAAATATGAATTGTGCATGCAAAAATGCCAATTTGGTGAATTTTATTCAAACATGCACTGCTCCCAAAGTCTGTGATAGCGCAAAACGCTACGGAAAAAAACAATGCAAATAAACGGTAGTTAGTTGATTAGGATAGTTGGTTTGGTACTATTGTTGCAACACCAGCCAGCAAGCACGGTGGTCGCTCTAAATGGCCCAAAAAATAATATTTCGCGTGAGATACTGGTCTGCGAGATCAGGTGGTGGTGATTTTGTTTTTTGTCTTTTGCATTGTAGTAAACGCTAAATTGAATAACTTCCCGGGGCAGTAACCTCCTTCCTGAAAGACTCGCTAGGACCTGACTAACTGATAAAAAGTAAAACTGATTCAAGACAATAATAAAAAAAATAATAATTGCCAAATAGCACAAGCGAAAGGTACTTTAATTAGCCTTTTGGTAGCGGCTAAAAGCTGCGATCTGTGTGTGGTCGATTTAATTGCGAGAATAAAGACAGTAAATTTTTGATATGACTGGTTTCAAAAAGTGGTGAGTTTAAGGATAATGCAATTGTTTTATCTTGATGGAGTTGTAGCGGGCTTGTGGCAAATGTATTTCTGTGAAGATTAAGATAAGTTTGACTTCATTAAGTCGCCCAGTAGGTAACCACCTGAGTTGTCATGCAAATTTTGAATGGCAGCCCTCCTTAGTTCTAGAGATTAATTGGAAATTAAATGTGTTGTTAGAGAAAAATTTATTCAGCCACCTTAAACAATGTCGAAAAGTTATTGTCATAAACGGATAATGGAATCAAGCTGTTAAGGTGCAGTTGTTTGGTCCGTGCCATGTTAACACCTGCATCAAATAAAACAGAAGTTAAGTTAAGCATTGGGGGCAACTTTCAGTGAATTTTATTGCTTTGGAGGCTATTAAGTTTATTGTAATCTGAAAAAGCATAGTGAAGGGTTTAATTTTGTTGTTAAGCTTAGTTAAGGGGTTCATGGGCCCCTAAAATGACTTTTTGGCTCCCCTCAAGTTTCAACAAATTTGCTTACAATGTTACCACAAATAGCACTAAAAACTCATCTCCCAATAAACCACAAATAATATCTCACTCCAAATCGATGAACCAAATGCAAAACAGCACCCACCAAAGATAATCACATTGTGGTCAACCACAAAATCTCACCAAGACTTCATCTCTCATCTCATTCACTTTATATCTGGTACACTGTTTGTTTTACAAAACCAAAACAATTAATGTTCCTCCACCAGAACAGGCAACAAAAAAAAAAAAAATCAATCATCCCAAACAAAATTGTAGGCACGCGTCCACAATTTAATGCCAGAGCCATATCTGCCTACGAACGAACTCCTTTTTCAATTCATATTTTTCTCTGCATCCACACTGTCTGTGGTCTATTAACTGTTTCTCTGCTGAATGCTGATCTTCTGAAACCTGTTGTTTTGTTGTGTCTTGAATACAAATTTATTCTCACTAGACTAAAATTGGGAGCAAACGAAAGAGCTGACATGCAAACTTGAACTTTTTCATTCTTCAATGAAAATTCGATAAAATCGTTTGACTTTTTCAAATCAAAAAGTGCACTTCGTGATGTTTTCTCTCTCTCGATTGAAAAAAAATTAATTCATTCCAAATAATCGGGACAGACCGTCCGTCCGCAACCATGTTTGGTGCGGTCGGTGCTACCTGTTTGAATACAATCATGAAAAACATAATTGAATTGCCATATTTCTATTTGTGCGATGTGCACAAGTGCACCAAACCCCAAACTGACAGTTTTCTATTCACCAAACATTAATAACAATTTTTTTTCTCATTCACAGTGCCCCCACTACATCAAACAAATTAAACGGACAGACCACACCTCTAGATGTATCTGGCCTATCGCAAAATGAAATACAAGGCCTATTGCTAGGTTCACACCCATCATCAACATCATCGGCGTCAACTACGACAACATCACAATCGTCGGTAGCTGGCGCTGCAACAGCTGTTGTTGTAACCACCGATCAACATCGCCAGCAACAGCAACAACAGCAGCAACATCAAGCAATTAGCATTAAACGTGAACCCGAAGATCTGCGAAAGGATCCCAAATGTGGCAATAACGGTGCTGGCAACAATAACAACAACAACAACAACAATAACAGTAGCAATGGCAACGGCGGCGGCGCTGGTGGACACAGTCAAAAGGTGAGTGCCGATAGAGAGATGCTTTTACCTTTTACCACCTCCCTGAAATTGCAACAAAAACAAACCAGAAAGAGAGACACAAATACAAAGTTAAAATAGACAAAATATTAATTGTCATATCCGGAGGGTTGTGGCATGGGTTTTTTTCTTTTTTTCGCTGTTTGCTATGCCATCATAAGCATCAACAACAACTACTGTCTTTTTTTGTGTGTGTCTGTTTCCCTCTAATTAACCACCAAACCCTCTTCTAACTGCGATTCTCCCAAGTTGCTCTTTTGCACAAAAAGATATAGAAAACTGCAAGTTAGATTGCGATGGTATTGGTTGCAGTATGTGGTCTTTCTATTGGCTGCTGGTTTAACTGTTATACGAGCGAAAAGTATTTGTGAGCGCATGCTCCAACAACTCGGTCTTGTCGAGAAATTACCTCATTACCTATAGCTCTGTCTCGCTCGAGTACGAGTAATGAGGGTCTCATTACGTCTTGCTGTCGTTCTTGGTTGGTGCACAGCAGCGGTGGTAGCTGTATTTTTCCTTCCCTTGATGAAGAGATTGTCGTAGTAGTGGTGCTTGTGTTTGAGGTTGAGTTTGAGTTCGAGCCTGAGTTGAGGTTCTAAGCTCGACTTGGAACGGTTTGAGTTCGATGTTCGATTGTTGGTTCGAATTGGATTTCCCCCAAGACTTTTTTTGTATTTTTGACATTTTTCTATATGTTCTTAAGCAAAAAACTAAAAATGGAGGAATATTCCTTAACAGTTAGGCTTTGTTGTTTACGAATTCTCGATCGTCTCATATTCACCCCAAATTTCAAACCTCAAAGTTACCCTCATCACCACAGCCATTGCTGTTGATCGTTTCGGTGGTTGTTGTTGTGAGCGCCCAAAGTGCACAATCAAGTTCGTTCCAATCAACAAGAAAAGAAACGGAAAAAGACAGCAACAACAAGACAAAGTGGTATACACCTCAAGATATAAACATTTCCATACCTGATTTTAGTCTGTCACAAAACGCTGACGGAACAAGGTCGGTCGACTGATTAACACACACCAAACGAACACTGTATCTCAAAAGAACGTATCTTTTGTCGTATTTTTGTCATTCGAACTCGATGAGGAAACGGTTCTTTTTTCCAGTAATTTCGGAGAGACTTCTAATCAGTCGAATGTGATTTTACCAAAAGAGAACAACAACAATTTAAGAAAAAATTGTGTTCCAAAGATTTTTGTAAATTTAGCGCCAAACAACCAAAAAACAAAAACAAAAAAATTCTCTCATCCTTGATTTTCGGTGTTGATTTAAACTTTTGCCGCGCGAAATCGGTTTTAGTGCAAAGTTCCAAGTGATATTTAAATAATTTATTTATTCAACAAAATTGTGTTTAAAGGAAAAAAACCACAACTTAAAATTCAAAAAGTGTAATAAAAAAAATACTTAAGCCCAAATCTGCTGGATTACAATAATTCTGATACCAGAAACATCACCGAAACCGTTCAAAATTAATAGGATATTATATGAGAGGTTAGTTCAAGTGTGGATACAAGAAACAACATTAGGATTATGAAAAGGTTTGCCGGATCCAAACAAATCTCGTTAACAGCCACCACAAAACCCAAAATCAAAAATACAACAAAAAAATCAAACTGATCTTGTGGGTGTGTTTGGCTCTCTGCCAAGTTCGTTGCTCAACTCTTTTGTTTTCTACAGGAAATTGCCTTTTTTTTTGTCTTGTTCGTTTTTTGGCTTCTATTGTCGGTTAATATTTGATTGATTGATTGTATAAACATAAAGAGGCACAAAACAACATAAGCTTACATTGTGATTAAGAGAAGTGTTTAGGTAATTGTTGGGTCATTTTGGGTTTCAAACTGAAAACATTGTTTTGACTTGTTTCATCAAAGAAACGAACTAAAAATCAATTAATAATCAAAATTTGGCAAATTCCTGCAAAAGAAATAAAATCAATTTGCATTTTTCGATGAGTAATTTGTTTATAAAAAGAAATTTACCGTTATTCTTATGACAGAGATTCATAGCGCAACAATAGGATCTTTTGGGAGATTTAAATGTGTATAAACAATTAAATGAAATAAATCATTAAAATTATTATTTTTTTGTATTTGGAAATGTCAAGGAGAGTCAATAGCGTGGTGACATATTTCTTTTGTGTTGGCAGGAGTCGGATTTGTCGAGTCGCAAAAAGCCAATCTGTTAGTCATTAATCGAATGATTTTTTCTTCACAAAAGACTTAATCCGACTATCAAGTGCTTAACATTTTATTTTTGTTCTCCAATTCAACTTGTAAACCAAACGTTTTGATTGAAGTAGCTACATACACGTTAAATTTGTATCGCATGATATCACGAAATGTTGAAAGTTAAGCACTCTTAAGTTTTGATTTTTTTCCTGAGTGGTTAAGCTTTTGAGTAATTGAAGTACCGAAATGTTAAATTGGTTAGTTGGAAGTGGTAGTTATTTATTTCTTTTGACGTTCTTTAGGTTTCATGCTTAACGTTTTTAGCGGCAAGTGTTCTGAGTCAAAAAGGCCACCGTCCGAACTCTGTGTCTCAACAAATAGAAGATAACGAGATCAAATAAAAACTAAAGTTAATGGTTCTGTTCTAATTTTGGGTTCTCTTTGATGTTCAAAATGATCTTCAACAATTTAAGACCTTTAAAAATTTCGGTAACACTTTCCTTACCGTGGCTAAAAAGTGTTTACCATTTTCCTTGATTTTTTTCCACGCGTTCATGTAGAAATATTGTTCAGGGTCTTAGGATATGGTATGTACAATTTTTGGTCTAAAAAGAACGAACCTCGTTTTTTACAATCAAATAAAATTTTTTTGATCAAAATTGCTTCCAAAAATTTTATTCGCATATTCGTTATAATAGCGTTTAAGAGGCCTTCAATAGAAATGTAAAATTGGCTTAATTGCCCTCAATTTTTATCAATTGACTTGACTACAAGTTAAGCCTATTGAACGATTAAAATTTTGGTACAAAATTTTCGGCATAATTTTAGAACTTTTCGGCATAATTCTAGAACTTTTCCTTAACCTCAAATACCACAACAGTTATTTCATCCAGCAAGCTTATTTGACGATTAAAAAAATTTAGACAAACAATTTTGATTGTTAAGAATTTTTTTTTCCACAAAATTTGATCATAAAAATGCTGAAAAGTATTGTTGGTACCAATTGTCAGCCGTGTGAAAAATTTAAATTGTTCTATCTCCGAATCAAGCTTCGAGCATTTTTCTAGAGGCTTTTCAAACTATCAGAACTCCTAACTGCAGTGAAATTTTGTGATGGAATCTTCCGAAATTTGCTCACTCAAAGTCTTGACAAAATTTAATATTCGGAAATTTTTTGTTTGCTTACAATCGACAGTTTCCCGTAGCTTAGTTAGGTTAGGTGCGTTGGCTGTTAAGCAGAACGTCGTGGGTTCGAGTCCTACTCGTGCCCATTTTATTTAATCTTTCACGGGCATTGCATCTTGCGGAGAACTGACAAATCTTCCAAGAGTATCAATCTGTGAAATGAAAAAGTGCTTCTCAACTTTTCCGTTCGTAATCGGCGTTAAATTGTAGGTCCCCTCAATTCTTCACACTAACTCAGAGAATTGTTGATGAGAGTAAGTCACTTAGGCCCTGGCTCTTCAAGAGCTGTCGCGCCAGTCTATTTATTTTATTTTTTTACAATTGACAGTTTTTGACAGTGGAAATGAACACTCGCATTGGAAATGTGTTTACAAAAACGTTCCAAGATTATTGTTTGCGTCATATCTGACGTCTTCAACCAAAGGTGCGGCCTTACCTTAATTACTAAATTTTAATTTATAATCCTATTAATCAGTCACAGTTTTTTTTTGACAAAATAAAAAAATAATAATCAACCAATAACTGTCAATTACCAGTAAAATTATTTGGACAAAAACAAAATTTGTTACTAAGTTAGAATTCCCCCAAACTCCAAAAAATTTTAAACAATTCTTGGTGACAATCACAAAAGCAACAGAAAAAAAAGAATTAAGTGGGCGAGTAAATAAAATTTAATTTGCATTAATCTTTAAAAAAAAAAATACAAAAAAAAATTCAAAATAATTTAAACTAACAGAAGATCATTAACATTTAAAAATAAGACTGAGAAAGAGAATATGAGGATATTGGAAATTTTTTGTTTTCTGAATTTTTGCTAAATTGAATAATATTATTGTTGTTGTTTTATTTATTTTTTTTGTTCTTAGTGATTTAATTTAAAATGTCGCCAAAGTTGAATTAATTAGTTTTCAATAAATTGGTTGCCTCTGTTTGACTGTGAATATTGATTAATGTAACTTTGTTCGTTTGTACGTTTGAGAACGAAACTGATATTGCCTTTTTTGTTAATTGTGTGACATGTGACTAGGAATTCAGAAATGTTGATTTTTTTGCGTGAAATAAAATAAATTCATTGCGTAAAGGGGAATTTCTGAGAGATAAAATATACGCGTTTTTACATTTAAATTATTTCCTGGTTATGATACGTTTTGATTCATAAAATTGTTATTAATTAAAACCGTGAATTTAAATGGTTTTAATAAATTAATTCAAATAGCTGGACTGTGTTTTGTTTTGTTTATTTGCTTTTAGAACTGTATTTGACGTTTTGTTGAATATTTTCCTAGAAACAGAAATTTTTTAGAACTTTAGTTGATTGTAGTGTAGGGAAATAATTAGTAATTCATGATTAGAGACAATCGTTAAATGAAATTGACGAAGAAGAAGTAAAAATCCGACTACACAATTTATTTGACAAAAGAAACTTAATTTTTGTTAATTCGCACAATTACCAAAATACGAATGTTAATCCTTTAGTTTTATGATAGAAAAGAAAAAAAATTAATTATTTTTAAACAATATTCTCCCAAAGCATAAACATCTTTAAGCGTCCGAACGAATTTTGAAAGCACATTCATTGAAGTGTTAACTTTTGCCTTTTGAATGTTCCATCACTTCTTAAGAGGTGAAAGACTGTTGAACATAGATCTTGCACTTGATATCTAATTATTGAGTTTTAAGTCGAGGCCGATACATCATCTACCCATGACTTTGATCTATTAAAAGCTTAAAAATTAATTTCTTCCAATCGATGTCTGAGAGCTTACCTCAAATTGCGTACGAAGAAATTTTGTTGGATACTGTTCGCCTTCTGGAAGAATCCCTGAGTCGTCTTAGTTAACTTCGAAGTGCGGTAACACTTTTTTGACTTGGCGAATATTTAAAATTACATTAAGGACCACGAATAGTCCTCGAAATTCATTCTGGTAAAACTTTCCGAAGGTAAAGTCAAATTGACAATGCTCTCACGCAGTTGCTTAAAGCCTAAGTAGCAGCCAACTTAACACTGCTTTCTTTGCAAGAAATGAGAATATTAGACTATTTTTTTTATGCAATGGTGCAAATTATAAACTAAGAATAACAATAGCATTGTTTAAGTTCCTTTATTAATTGCTTCGTGTTGCTTATATTTCTTATCTCTCTTGGCAATGAATTCCAAATTCTCTGACAAAAAATTGGCGTTCGGATGTCAGGAATCGCAAACGCAGAATTCCAAGATCTATTGAATTAAAGAAGATTATATTAATGCAACGATTATCAGGCTGGCGGGTTAAAAGTATATATGAAAACAAGGTACCTAATTGTGCGGAACTTTAAAAAGTTTTCAAATGACATTCCAAGAAATTGCATTGAATACTGAGAAACGAAATCGTAGAGTCGTAGTCCGCATAAACATATCGTATGGCAGTATTAAAAGAAACTGTTAATTTCCTTTACTTCGTAATCTAAATAGCAAAAAATTTTCACAACCGAATATAATCAACGGTAAAACCAATGTTTTCACAAATAAAGCTCTAACATGTCTTGGAATAAAGTGCTGGCTATACCTTAGCGTTCGAAGGACACCATACGATTTACCAATGGTATTATTTACGTGGTTCGTAAAAACAACTCCTAAATTTTAAGCGAAATCAACTAGAGAAATCGGACAGTCATTTAATAGAATTTGGGGAAAGTAAGACAAATCGATTTCGGTTAATGAAATCACAAGACACTTTCATTTATTTAGGTTCAGGATTATATCGTTTTCGACCAAAGTTCTAATGTATACAAGTCTTCATTAAACAGGCTACACGGTGTTCAATAAGACCCAAAGGGCAGATTAAGTAGAGTTGGGTATCATCAGCATATAAACGTGTTGAACAATGATTTAAGACTGTAGGAAGTTCATTTACAAAATATTGAAAATAGCATCGGTCCAAAAATTGAACCATGCGGAACGCCACTAACGATTGGTACAAAATCAGATGTGTGCGTGTTATTAAGTGTTACCGCTTGCATTCGACCTGTAACATATGAGAATAAGAGTTTGATCGCGGGTGTAGAAAAATTGAACGAATAGAGAAGCTTTTCAGAAAGTATGTCGTGATTGTGCTTAGGTGTGATCTGGAACAAGATCATAACACTAAAGTGCATTTGGGTTTAACGCGGTTATTCGTTAACATCTAATAAAAAAATTTCAGCAATCAATATTTCAAACATGTTTCCCAGTATACCTCATAACTATTGTTCGGTTCTTGCCTTAACAGCTTGGGCTATCATTTAGTAATCCTGGGCCCTATTCCAAAAAACAACTATCAACTTTTCACTTTCAAATTTTCCGATAGTTTGCAAAACTTTATGTTCCTCAAAGCTATTAAATTCGATAAGTGAAAAGTGAAAAGTGTAATTTGCAAAGACTTTGCAGTTTTTATGTTTTTTTGTGGAATGTCTGTTCCATGTACGTTCTCTTTTGCAAAGTAAATTTTTGTTCAAAAATTTGGAAAGAGATGCGAATTCATTCTTGTTACTATTTAAACTGCGAAAGTGAGTAGACGCGAGTTTTCAATCGAAGACAGCAAAGATGGGTTGGTGACAAGAAGTTATCGCAACCGAATTAATTTCTCCGGGTTAACCAACGGAAATTTTGAAAAAGAGTTTTTTGCCTGTTCAGGCAGTGAAGTTTGTTTTGTAAAGAAATTGGATTGATGTTAAGCCATAACACGAACCGAAGTCAGTAGAAAATCTACTTCTTCTGTGCTTACACTGGCGGGAAAATTGGTTGCCAGCACCAACCAAAGTTTTGTTTGGAAACATTGAAGAACTCTTTTCCTCTCTTCCTTGGGCTTAGAGGTAGAAATGCCCTGGTTTGTTCTGTGGTTAATATTCTGGAATTGGAATCGGTAGGTGGTGGATTTTCAGAATTTCCATACCTTTCCGGCAAATTCAGTCCATCTATCACCGCCGAGTTCGATTCCAGAATGTAACTTATTCCACCTCCAGACCCAATGTGTTAAGCGATATCCCTTTTGCAAATATACGAAAATACATAAAAGGATAAGTCTACTTTTAGGTTAAAAGAACTTTTTACAAGAGCACGAACACGACCAACGAATGAACGAATATTCCTCAATTTTAACATTTCTTTCACATGAGAGCAAATACTTGTGATTTCGCGACAGCTTCAACAAGACATACCCATCCCAAGTGGCTTTAAGTCTTCAAAAAATCCTAAGCGCGAGTGTTTAACGTGTTTCGCTAACATGCTTTTCGAAGCATATAGGTAAAGATAATGTCAATTTCTTCGAGTGTTATTCGAACGTCGAATTACTCTCGAATTGAATCACACTTAACCGTCGTTCTAGGCCCAAAAATGTACCATCTACCCTGAGGGCACTTTCGGAAAAACATTCTTTATCAACTTGTTTCTAATTGACTTTCAGAAAACCAAAAACAAGAAGAACAATCCCAAGGTTACGAGGGCAAACCGTCACATAATTCATTCTCAATATTCTTTCAAATCGCTACCTAATTACTTTCAATTTTAATGCACTTATTGTCCAAAACTGGTCTTTCCTTTAAAGTGTCTGATTTCCTGCTAATTGGAGTGATGTTAAATAGCCAAAAATGTTAATTGAACTTTAATGTTCATTTTTCAACTTCCCACCACTCCCTTAAAATCATATATTACAAGCACCAAATAAACTCAACAAAAACAAAACCAAATTCCAAGAAACCATCCAAAAACGTTTTTTGGAATCCCCAAGCTCCAACAGAGATTCTCTGCTAAATTTCCGTAAATTTGGTTAATTAATTTTTTTAGCAAAAAAAAAAAACAAATTTTGTATCAAAACAGACAACAAAAACTCTCAGCCACACTAAGATCATAAAAACTTTAAAATCGGAAAAAAAACCAAAAACAATTTAATTCAGCTAATTTACACATTTTGGCCATTTCTCGATATATTGATGATGGCTCGCTGTTGTTTTTAACCAAAATTCAACTCAACTCAACAAAAACAAAAAATACAAATAGAAACGAAACAGAAAATAAAATATTTAACAATAAAACAGCGGCGGCTGGTGGTGATTTCACTCTCAGTTTCTTGAGAGCCAATAAAAAATACCAAAAATACCATATACCTTAAAATGTTATGCGCACACATCCAAACAGATGGTTTTTTGGTTTTTTTATTGCACCCACTTGAAGATTTTATAACACGGATTCTTTCAGACACACTCAAAATGAACTGTTAATTGTTTTGTTTTTGCTTTTTGGCATTTGAAAATTGATTTTTATTCGTCTTTTAATTTAATGCATTGAGTCTTAATGCATTGTATACATTGTTGCGCTAGTTGCTACCCTCAAAAAGTTGTGTAGCGCTCATAAACATCTGCCCACTTTGCGTACTAATAGCTGGTAAACGTCAGTATACCATTGGAAGCTGATTGCTTAAAATTATACTAATTCGAGCCTAAATTAGCATTATTCTTGTGTAAATTTTGTGTAAATTTTGTGTAGGATGTCAATCGCACAATATTGTACTTTTGACAGTAAATTTTGAGTTTCTATGATAATTTTTGGTTTTTTAAATAAATTTTCATTTCAAAAAGGTCAAATTGATTTTATTTATTTGATTTTTCGAAAACAAAAATTTGCATTGTTAAAATATTTTGTTTATTCTTATTTATCGCCTTAAGAAGCAAAATTATGAACATTTCCTGCATTCAAAAAATGTATAAGCAAGTGAGAACGTAGCTTCAACTGAAGTTCAAACAAATCTGAGAAAGTTGAAGGTTGCACACAGATTTTTCTGGCATTTTTTGCATTTTCAACGAAGAATCAAGTTTTGACCTCAGCTCTTTCGTTTGAAAAAATAATGGGCTTTCTCTTGAGCGAATTTCTTGCAGTATAGTCCCAATGGAAACAATTTTGTTGGTATGACTTTCTGCAAAGAATAATCGTCTTTTGAATCGACATCAAAAGTTTATTTACTCCGAAACTCCGAATTTTATTCCTAACCCAAGGCTACACACCTGCAAATTAAAATCACCGCAATATCAATCTCAGAAAGAAGAGAAAAAAATATGTATCAAACCACAAAGTGACTAGAAAATGCCCAAAAATAAATCAATCAAGTTTGCAGCTCAGCTCTTTTGTTTGAGTTTGATTTTTCATCATTATGATTTTTTTTTCTTTTTTCACCAAAACTAACTGAAGTACATTAAATAGCAATTTGCTATTAAACTTTCAACAGTCTCAAAATTGGGGAGAAACCTCTTATCCACAAACAAAGGTCAATTATCGAAAAACGAACATAAATGTTAATGTCTACAATTGGCACGTGATAATTTGTGTTTTTTGTGTGTCCGATCACAATCTTTGACCCTCACTCTTGATGAATGTTGTTTTTGATTCAATTAGCTACCTGAATTAACAACATTCATGGGGAGAAGGCAAAGTCATAAAAATTCAATAAAAAATAACAAAACTATTTTTTTCTATTTTAGGTTTTAGTTGTACAATCACCAACGCCCTCAATACAAATTAAAGATCCACCACCCAGTCCTGGAAGTCCAACAAACGAAACAATGTACGCTGCCGGTGGCGGCACTCAAATTTACCTTCAGGTAAGTCGAAGAAGAAGACCATAATTTTCATAAAAACATAAACGAATCAGAAAACCGCTCGCAAAATTCAAATTTGCACATACAAGAATAAGAACAATGTCATTTTCTTAAATTAAACAAACAGAAGCCAAGTGTGATGGTGGTGGAATTTTGTTGACCAATATTTTTTTCTTGCTAAATTTGGTTAGCAAAAATTCTCTTAACATCTCATTAGTTAATCATTTCACTTTTCATACAAAAAAAAAATAATAACCAGATTTTTTCTCTCTGTCTCTTCCATTTTTTTTTGACATTTCTTTAATTCTTGTTTTGTATCCCTCCTTGTCCGATTCGTCATCACCAGGGTCCACACCAGACAAGTTCTTCTGTAACAGGTGGATCAAATGTTAACACACACAGTCCCAGCCCTGGACCATATATCTCACCGGATAGCTATGGAATGTATACAACCCGTCTTGCTACCGGACCAAATTCAACATTCATCTCCGAGCCATATTATCGTGAATATTTTGCTGCCGATGGACAAGGTGGCTATGCGCCTGCCACACGCACCGTTTATGGTGATAGCAGTGAGGGACCACAACCGGGTACAACCTATGAGGGTCGCTTCACAACGACACACACTAAAAATGGTACACCTGTGTATGCGAAAACAGTTACAGCAGCCGGCCTAACAGTTGACTTGCCAAGTCCGGATTCGGGAATTGGTGCTGATGCTATAACGCCGAGGGATCAAAATAATTTACAACAGGTGCGTTGTTGTTACTTCTTCTTGAGTAAATTGATTGTATGAGTAGATTGTTGACACCTATCCCGTTGTGTTTGTAGACTAACCTTAGAAAAAGTAGAAACAAAAGAAATTAATTTCGTGTTTGAAATGTAGACAAAGAGCTCAAAGACAAGTCGAACAAAATTTCACCACTTTGATCGCAATTGAATGAACAAAAAAAGTTTGTGTGTGCTTATTTATGTTTTGCTGAGTAAAATAGACGAGATTTAAATCATCAAACGATCGAAGAAGACGATGACGACGACGTAGACGACCACGACGACGACGATGACTACTCAACCACACCCTCGTCTCGTCTTAGTAGTTATAGCCAATTAGTTAACCTTTCTCCTACTTGTTTGTTTAACCTCTTAGATTTATTTCAATTGATTCTTCTGTTTTTTTAATTTATTTTCCATTTGATCAATCGCTCTTTAAATTTTGTTTTTTGTGTTGCTTCTTTGCAGTCGTTCGATTACACGGAACTATGTCAGCCTGGTACATTATTGGACAGCAGCGGTGCAATACCAGTTTCAGTTAGTAGCATGCAACGTGCTGTTAGCATTCATGGTGGTCAAAATAGTCCAACAACATCGTTAAGCGGCGGTGGTACACCAGGTACACCAGGAACAACACGATCAAGGCCATGGCATGATTTTGGTCGGCAAAGTGATGCTGATAAAATTCAAATACCAAAAATGTAAGTACGATTTTTGCTTTGAACATTTTCAAGTTCGTTCCTCAACTCTTTTGTTTATTGAGTGAAAAAACAAAAACCTCCAAGTCAAATGAGGAAATTAGTGAAAAACGAATTGAAACTTTTTTCGAGTTCGAACCTCAACTCTTTCGTTTGAAATTGAATTCTCTGTATTATCGACAAAAAGTGACAGAAAACATCCGGAAATCTCTCATTTATCAGCAAACACAACATCCTGTGCAACAATAGAACATAGAAGTAGAAGCCCAATTGATTGTTCATCAAAAACTGACAACAACAGTTGGGTTCAGCGCAGCAAAACACAATCAGTGATCGAAGAGGGCAAAACGAACAAATCTATTTCATCCAAGATGTGCAACGGTAGAATTGTGATCGCCAATCCTCTCTTCTCCTTAGCCAGTGTTACGACTTTTGTCTCTCAATCCTATCAGAGACAGAATGCAATTTGAAACTGATTTCCTGGACACAAATGACAGGCTGAGGGATAGATAACGTTCATCCTACTTGTTATGGATATAGCGGTCGGTGCTCCCATCTCATTCGGCTCTCAACCTACTCATGTCACATAAATTGAATTTTCTTCTTCTTTTTCTTCGTCGACGTCGTTGGTCGTCTTGTCGATTGGAAATTCTGCACTGGTTTTGTAGCTCCAGCCTTATCTCACTCCTGAACAAAACAGCGAACAAAAAAAAATCGACCGTACGACATGTGACATGCATTTTATTAATAATGTATGTATTTGATTCGATTTCCTTCTAATAATAATGCGCGCGTCATCCCGAAACCCAAGTTTTCGCCCAACCAAATCAATTCGACATCATAACCACAACCAGCATGCTCTGGCTTGCAGCTCGTGCTGCTCTGATAGTTGTCAGCAAAAATGAAGAATCGGTGGCCAAACCACACCTTGTTATGGAATTCAATCTAACACTAATGTTGTTTTTTTCTTTCTTTGAACGAGATTGCAAAAAAGCTGACATTTTGAGAATGCAATTCTTTTGTTTTCACTGGAATTCGAGAGACTTTCGGGCGATTAAAGTAATAAATCCCCAATTACAACCTTGGTCTTGATTTAACGCTCGGTCCAAGCTTGAGTTATTTTTTGTCAATTTGCTAGGAATCTGCATTCCGTTTGATTCAACCACAGCAACAGCACTCGAGAATGTCTCAAATTGGTTCTAAAGAGGGTGGTTTGGGTCTGAACTAAACGTTCGAACAACAAATTTAATCACATGTGGTGTGGTGCTGGTCATTCTGATATTCGAGTGTGAGTGCGAGCTTATACCGTGTGTCGCTGTCGATTGTTAAGTTGATGTATAAATTACCAATAACATTTGAGAGTCACAAGCGCATGCGCGTTTTTTGTGTCTCGGTTTGACTGTCCCCCACCAATTGAAATGCGCTGCTGGTTGGAGCTTGGAAGAAAAAAAATGTCTGCCTGTTCGTCTATCTGTTGTATGGGTATGGTAGAGAGACACACGTTAACATGCTGCCAACGACTATGACAATAGCCTGGTGCGAAATTTTATATGCGAGTGAGACCGAGCTGCAGTTCTACGTACAAGAGTCAATCAATTTTATGGGAAAACTATATTGAACGTTGCTATATTGAAATTGGGTACGTTACGTTCGTGCGTCGTCGGTCGTCATGTCGTCGTCGTCTTGAGGCATATTTTATTTGATACACTCTCCGAGGTGAACCTTTAAGTGTTGTCCGATGGTTGTTGTTTTTATTTGAATTGAAACATGAAACTTCAATCGAAGTGTGATCAATGGCCATTGGACACTGTACGATGGACGCACGCACGAGGTGAACTACTACTTGACAATCGATAAACAGTGCGTTGAATTTAATGAAGCATGCGCGAATGGGCATATATGGAATTTTTGTATGCAATTTCGTGTCACAAGTCAAAGAGTGTGTTGGGTTTGATATACTAGACCGCGATTTGCGTATGTTGTTCAGTGGAATTAAGTTTATGTAAATGTTGTCTAGTTCGACATGTGAAATGGGTGCGAGTGTTAATTGCTGCTTCCGGAAGGCTTTTCTCATAAAGAATTTGACTTATCTTTGGGGGCAGCAGTGTAAAGTGTCGCTTTGTTCTTTTGTCAAACTCTAAACGCCTTCTACTTGATTTGAATGAAGTAAAAGGCAATTAACACTTTTCTGACATTTTCTTTCGTTTTAAAAAGCTTTATTGTCTGACACAAGGAAGGAACTACATGTCAAGACAACTCGTATCATGATTGAACTCTTGTGACTCAAATACCAAACGTAATGTTGTTTGGTTAAAGTGGCTTAGAATTTGTATCCTACTCAAAATCAAGGACTTCTTGTCCACTCGGTCAGCTTCAGTACTTTATGTCGTTGAGACTTGACCCTTTTAGCTGAGACGATTGTTGATGTACTGTCTGTACAGTCCGTGGTTCAATCTTCGCTCAATTTCAACATTCATGCAAACGGTACCGAAAGTCACTCGAAGAAGCACAGTATGAGCATCAATAAAGAGGGAGAGGGTGTACATGTCCGAAGTTGAGTTCTAGGGGAAACTGAAAAATCCTGGAAATGCGAGAATTACAAGGTCTTTTCATCATTACTTGATGAACCTATTTTTCCGCTTCCGTCCGAAGCTCTAAAATACACCATTGACATCACTCTATGCTCTTCTTTCAATCATGTACAGGGGTGTCGTTTCCACTATGGAAACTCCTCACGAAATAGAACAATAGTTGGTCGCGTTGTGTCCATTGTTGTCCAGACTTGTTGAAACCACATGATGATGACCTTCAATCGCCAATGTTATCATTATGTTCTTTTATGTAGAGAATGGCAAGCAAGTGTCAAAGTAAGAATTGATTCGACAAGGAATTCTTCATCAAGATACTATCGATAGGCATGTCTAGGATTGATTTCCCAAGACGTTTTACTGTTCAGGTTTTTAATTCATCAAATTGTAATCAAAAATGGGCATTATCACAGTCAAATTGCAAGAAAAAGTAGCAAACGAAAGAGCTGAGCATCGAACTCGATTATGGGAATTGACATTTTTCGACCCTTTTCACGAATTTTATTAACGGACGTTTATTTTATGCTTAAATCAGTTGCTAAAATACCAATTTGAACCCAAAAACAAAAGAGTTGATGTGAAAACTTCAAGTGATTATTGATGATTTTGTACGGCATTGGGTTGTTTTCAACTATGGAGGTCTGGACACTTCCATATCTGCAACCTTAACTGGTATAGAAATCCAGACTTAAGAATATGAAGAAAAAAAAACAGCTACCTCTTCCATAGCTGTTAACCCCACAAAGTCTCGGAGGCGATGCCCTTTAAAAATTCAAGCACCTCCCGAAGCTGTTAATCCCAAAAATGGAGCTTGGCTTCGCTGCGCCCTGGGTTACAGGTTTGGGAATAGCTTGGCCTCCGAGTTTTATGGGGTATTGGGTTCAAAAATTCCATACCCCCGGTTTTAATGCAACAACATTCCTACTCGAGTCGTCGGATTGGCCCTATAGAGTAACAGCACTCAGTAGCTCGTCCCGATTGGCACTCTAGAAGCCACAATGAAATTCATTTTGGTAATCCAAAAACTGCCATATGATAGAAAAGCGGTATGTCTTGCTGCCACCAATTGAGTGACCCACATGTTCAAAGCTTTCATCATTTGAATGAAGACCAAATTACATACATTTGCGTCTAAACTAACTGCCTTACTTTCGTCGGTCGTCCGACAGCATTCAATTAAAATTTATCAAATTTAATTGCATATTATTTGATTATGAAAATTATGGTTTATCTCAAATCTGTGTTTATACTCAGGATTTAGATTGACCATAAAAAACAACATTTACCAAGGCTTCTCCAGCCCCAGCTAATCTCAAATGAATTTATTGCGCTTATAAAAAATATAAAATTTAACATATTCTTTCGTTTATCCAACAACTGGTTGTCCCATTCAAACTCTGTCATTTGCCATTTAAAGAAATAAATTGCAACATGCAATCATAACCTTACATTTTACGACTTGACGACTGCTTTTAATTTTTTATTATTTAATTCTTTTTTATAGATTCGTTAACGTAGGATTTAGATATCATCTAGAGAGTCCGATTAGTTCGTCCCAACGACGAGAAGACGATCGAATAACATACATCAACAAAGGACAATTTTACGGCATCACATTGGAATACATTCCCGACCAGGATAAGCCAATCAAAAATACAACAGTTAAGGTAAGTCGTTTTCCATTGTCACAAGAGAAATTTGTCATAGAACTCGTTTTCATTCTTCCTCGAGAATGTGTTTTTTTTTTTGCATTTTTCCAAAATCTTAAATCTATAAACAATTTGTTACGAACCTTCAAATCCTCAAAACTCATCAATCACCTCGTTCCGAAATACAAATTTGCATACGACCATACGTTACTGGCTTCTGATGCTTCTCTGCCGCCACCGAGCGAGCGACGCGACACAACGATCATATGATGAAGATGAAGATCCTTTTTTGCGCGCAGATGCTCTAAAACAAACAAAGATTTCATCATTATCCCAACCCGGCGCGGCGCGGCGCGGCACAGCGCGGCGAGTGTAACCCTTTTGCCTATAATCATTCATCATTATAAAAATTTCGAAAAGATCGCCGACCGACCTCAGATTTGATGAATCGTTTGCATAATCAAAAAAGACAAAACGCACTTATCATCGTCACAAGATCATCAACGTCATTCTTCTTCTTTTCTGTTTGTCTTCTTCACATTTCTAGAATTTCTTCAGACGAGCAAGATGATGATCTTCACTTCATTGTGTGTCGAACTCTCCTGTGAATACCCTCAGGACACTGTTCCATCCGTTTTCTATGAACATGAGCAACACGGATTTAAACTATGCTCCTGTTTTTCTTTCTCTCTAGTTCCTGTCATGTAATTCGATTCACCCTCAATTTACCATTTAACCATTAGGCAGGGAATGGCAGTGGAGTCGTCGGCATAACAGGCGATGGCACATTCAAATGGGATTTATTTTATTTGAGTGTGCTCCCATTTGATGAAAAACGGGAAACGGGATGAGTGATGAAAGATAAGAAAGAGATCTCTTGTATCAATTTTTTTTACTCTCTTGATGCTGATTGTTGTGTTTGGATAAGGATCTGTGTTCGTATTGAAGGGGGGTCCTGTTTGAGACGCCTAAGGGAAAATGTTGCCTTTATTTTATTGGTATGCAAATGAATTTCCGATTTTGTAAATCATTTCGACAAATATGTAACGCAGAATTGTTTACTTTTGCCATTTTCACATGCACGTTAGTAATGAATAAATTACGGTATGTTGGCTTTCGGAGAGGATAGTGGCGATTGATTGATGGGAAAAATTTGGTGAGAGCAAATACAATTTTTGTTTGATTTTTGGATCAGGAAAAAATTCAGAAGAGCGAACCTTGTTGATTTAAGAGGAGCGTAACTAAAAATTCAGTGAATTCAGTGCTGTACCATGCTTGTCATCTCCGATCTTCCAGACTGACGAAAGTATTGAAAAACTGGGGAAATTTTGAATCAGTAGATATCGAAAAAGGCTTGACACTGTCCGGACGGACAGGCTGATTTGTGAGCGTAATTTCCACAACCTCGGTTGTTCCAATAGTTCAATAGTTGAAAGGCTGTCAGTCGCAGTTTTTCAGGTGCATGAAGAGGTTTTTGTTAGGCACAGTAACCGGACCAATCCTTTCTAATAGCGTCTTCTCCTGAAATAGAGCTACAGTTGGTCGTGTTGTGTCCAATGTTGTCCAGACTTGTTGAAACCACATATTGTCCAACTCATTATCGATATTCATGTCTAAGATTGATTTCCCAAAGCAATTTACTGTTCAGATTTTTAATTCATCAAATTTTAATCTAAAATGGGCGTTTTCGCAGTCAAATGGCAAGAAAAAGTGGCATACAAAAGAGCTGAGCATCGAACTCGATTATGGGAATTGTCATTTTTCGACGATTTTCGAATTTTTTTTAACGGAAATCCATTTTATACTTAAATCACTTGCTAAAATAACAATTTGAGCCCAAAAACAAAAGAGTTGACGTGAAAACTTCAAGTGGTTATCAATGAATATTGTGTTTTCATTCCTTTTGGGCTCCGTGTTGTTCAAGTAGTTTACGTCTTTGGTTTGGTAACACTTTCGATTGGGCAGCTCTGCGTTAGAAATTTCTTACTTCCTTACTTAACCAGCTCCCAATTCTTGAAGGATATCGATTGAGATACTGCAGCATTCCATCGGGAACGGTCCCTCGCACGCACCCAGTTGCCAAACAAAACGCTCTGGCATCCGCAGTCACTTGGTCCTTGTACCGTAGGTTCGGTCTTCCTTGTCGTATCGAAGCTGGGGTCTGCGATGAGAAAACTTTCTTGGCTGGAGCGCTGTCGTCCATTCGTTCGATGTGACCTAGCCAATGTAGACGTCTTTTCTTGACTTTCTGGACTACATCCACATCTTGGTACAACTCGTACAGTTCGCGGTTGAACCTTCTTCTCCATTCGCCATCGTCGCATACGGGACCGGAAATTCGTTGAAGAATTTTTCTTTCGAAAGTGCCCAGTATCAATTCCCCTCTTTTACTTATCGTCCAACACTCGGCGCCGTAGAGTAGGACTGGTAAAATAAAAGTTTTGTATAGCAGACACTTTCTCTTTCGAGTGAGGAGGTTTGAACCCAGTTGTTTTGCCGAACCGAAGAAGCAGGTAGCGGGTCGCTAGGGTAATTCTTCGTTTGATCTCCACCAAGGTGTCGTTTGTGAGATTGATGCTTGTTCTTAAAGAAGGTTAACTCTTTAACTACCTTGAAATTGCTGCTACCAACAGTGACGTTTTGTCCTAGACGGTGGACAGTTGTTGTTTTGTTTGTTGATAGCATGTACTTCGTTTTGTCCTCATTCACTACATGACCAACGATTTTCGCCTGTTCTTCAATCGCTGTGAAAGCCACAAGCACAGCTCTCTTGGGTCGACCGATGATATCTATGTCATCCGCATAGTCTAGGAGCTGGGTAGATTTGCTGAAGATAGTGTTTTCCGTGCTCACACCTGCGTTGCGTACTCTCTGCTCCAGGACTATGTTGAAGAAGTCACATGACAGCGCATCTCCTGCGCATTTTTGAAACAGCTCGGATGAGCTGTTACCCATTTGCACACTGCACTGCGTATTGTTGAGCGTCATGCGGCATAGTTGGAACAGTTTGTCCGGAATCCCGAATTCAGACATCGCCATCACAAGCTCTTGGCGGTGGATGCTATCATAAGCAGCTTTGATGAAAAGATGGTATGTTTCGACTTGAAATTCGTAGGTCTTTTCCAGGATCTGCCTCAGTGTGAATATTTGGTCTATCGTTGCTCTGCCTGGCCTAAAGCCACACTGGTAAGTGCTGATTTTTGTGTTGCAGAACGGTTTAAGACGGTCACACAGTACGTTGGATAGGATTTTGTATGCAACATTAAGACTCGGTAGTTCTGCATGACATAGGATCGCCTTTTTTGTAGATGGGGCCAATGGAGCTTATAGACCATTCTTCCTCCCACACTTTGTTGATGCCCTGGTGCATGCGGTTCATCAAAACACCTCCTCCATATTTAAAGAGTTCCGCATGGTATGGCATCTGACCCGGCGGACTGGTTAGTTTTTAGCCCTTGAATGGCTCTTCCTACATCTTCTGTGCTGGGGGCAGGGACTGGGTCTTCATTGACTGGTCTTGCTTCCACGCAACAGCTTTGGATAGCTCGAAAAAATAAAAAAACAAAGTCGGAAGTAAAAGTTTCCACTAAAACTATTTTTCTATAAAAATTAAAATCACTCAAGAGTTCCCTTTTTATTAATTTCAACCATTCTAAGGTTAAAAACAACACTTCAAATGCCTTTTTAATTACAACAAGTAAAGCAAATGCCTCCAACAAATAAAACAAAATAGTGTTTTGACAACGCAAATACCGTACAATCACACGAAAAAGCCCCAAATAAAACATTTCAACATCTCCAACAAAACAAATGTTAAGCTGACGCGCAATAAACCATCAAAACAGTAAAACGCATTACAATTATTACAACATCACAAGCTCTTCGTTCTCATCATGTTATGACTTATGACAAGCAGAGAAGATGACTTATAAAACCCGCCGAAAAAAAAAAACAACTCACATTTGACAGTCTTTTAATCATAAGCCACGAGAAGTAATAAAACTCTTCGCCATCATCAAACATCCATCCATTCACATATGAATGGCAATTAACAAGCTTTAACCGTGAAGACTTTTTTTCACACATTTTTCATTCGTTTTAATTTTTTCTTCTTTTTTTTCGTTTAGTTGTGAATTTTGACAATAAAAAAATGTTTTAATTACCAAAAAAAAGTACGGTCTTAGAGCTCTAAACGCATCCATTCTGTTCCAGTTGTTGTATGAAATATAAAACGGCGATTCCCCCTGCTTTGAGTTCTCTTTCGAGCATTTGACTGTTTTATGGTCCAACGCCCTTTTGCTTGACTTCGTGAAAAAAAGAAAAAAAAATGTTTTCTTAAAGAAGCCAACTGCAACACGTAGACGGTAGATGGTAGACGACTTTCGCAGCATCTTTGAGAAATGTATCCTTTTTTTCTTCCTTTCCTTTTTTTGCATATAAATAGTCATCGTCGTCTTAAATGATTTATGCAAAGTCCCCGTGAAGCGAAAAAGGGTGACTTCTTAAGCAAGAGATACCAACAACACGAAAATAGGATCACCTTGGATATGATCCTTTTGTTCGATGCAGTGTGGAAGGCGCATTCGAAAACAAATATAAATTAATCTTGACACAGTTTCGGGACATTGGTGTAATTAATTTGATTTTTATGTTAACAAGGTTTTCCTCAACCTCAGCTTGCTTTGAGTTGAGATATGATGGGGGACGCAGGCACGTAGCCAGAGGGGGGGCTAGAGGGGCTCAAGCCCCTCCCGAAATGATTTAAAAAAAAATATTTGAACAAAAGTTTGTATATTCTCTTATTAGTTCCTCACTACTTATGTAACCACATCGTAACCAGTTCAAAAAATGCAACCTACATATATAAACCCCATAAGATCGAGTTGTTTTAGCATTCTGGCTGATGAAACAAAGGATGTTTCTGGCACTGAGCAACTTTCAACATGTGTCCGATATGTTGACTGCTGTACAGAGCCCACGAAAAGTATGCTTCGGGAAAATTTTGTAGGTTTTATTCCGACACCGACGTCTTGGACAAAACGTTACGATAGACGCATATAATTTCGAGGTAGTTAGGGACTTTGTATACCTTGGCTCCGCTATCAATACGGACAACGACATCAGCGCCGAGATCAGACGAAGAATAACTCTTGCTAATCGCTGTTTCTTCGGGCTAAGAAAGCAATTGAGTAGTAAAGCCCTCTCCCGAAAAACTAAGGTGACGCTCTATAAGACCCTCATCATCCCCGTCCTGCTATATGGTGCCGAAGCATGGACCCTGTCAAAAACGGATGAGAATGCACTTGGCCGTTTTGAGAGGAAGATTCTACGTAAGATCTATGGTCCTGTCTGCATAAACGGTGAATGGAGGAGAAGATTTAACGACGAACTGTACGGGCTGTACAGCGACACTGACTTAGCTAAAAGAGTGAAGGTCCAAAGACTCAGATGGCTCGGTCACGTGGAGAGGATGGACACCAATACTCCGGCCCGTAAAGTCTTCGAATCCACCCCAGAGGGAAGACGCAGTAGAGGAAGACCAAGGCTCAGGTGGCGCGCGCAAGTTGAACACGACCTCAACCAACTCGGCGTGCGAAACTGGAGACAGCGAGCTAGGGACCGAGCTGGCTGGAGAGGTTTGTTGGTTGAGGCCCAAGTCCACCCCGGACTGTAGCGCCACCTTAAGTAAATAAGTAAAGTAAGTAAGGATCCCTCTTCCGATGTTCTGAAACTGCTAGATATATGCGACAAGACCTACTTCAGGAGCATAAGCTACTTGCTTACAATTTTGGCCACACTACCAGTTACAACAGCTATCGTTGAAAGAACCTTTTCAACGATGAAAAGGATCAAAACAGTATCCCGAAGCGTTATGGGCCATCCAAGACTAAGCGCACTTGCAATGCTGTCTGTTCACTCAGGTATTGATGTGGATCCAGATGAAGTGATTGACATTATGTCTAAAAAAAAGACAAGGCGTTTATTGCTGTAAAAATCCAAACTATTTATTTAATTTAATAAAAAAAAATACGAACAAAAATAAAACATTTACATTATGTAGTTTTTTTTTTAATTTTTGTATAAAGAATTACTTCTTCGAAATTGAACAAGCCCCCCCTGAACCGAAATCCTGGCTACGGGCCTGGAGGGACGCTTAGGATTCAGAGTGGTAGCTCGCTTGAAAGTCAAAAAGAAAGTCTCTCGTCTAGAGTTATGATTTTCTTTAAGGAATTCCATGCAGCAGAGAATTCTCTTATTTTTTAAGGCGTATGCTACACATTCAATTTTTTGTTTTTTTTTTTACTTGTCTTGTATCACTTTTCATATAAAACGCTAGACTCAGTGTAATACCATTGCGCGATCTGCTACCAAATGAGCTTCTCCGAGAGTTGCCTTGTCCAAGCAGCCAGCAGGTTTCTATTATTTTTTTTTTCTGATTGTCGTTGCGGTCGTCTCGCCAAAACACGAGAGAAAAGTGATGCGAAAAAGATGTGTACCAAAAACGCAAGAAAAATAAAGTTAAACATGTTAACAAGGTGTTCCGATGCCGATATAAATCTTAATTAAAATCGCCAAGCGTAACATAGCGCTGCTCCAACCCAGCTCTTGATCTATTACTTCTTAGTCAGCGAGAGGGTCCCCAGCGACAGCGAGAGAGGAGAGGACAGTGAAATTATAAATGCATAGCATTCCTTTTGTTTTTTATTATATTTTTTCTTCTTCTTATTTCTGATTTCTTATTGAAAAGGCACATAGCCATCACTGCTATGTGCTTGAATGTCTCGCGCCTTAAAATGGCAAACACTTTACCGTTAAAGGTTATTGCTAACAGAAGCTGTTTTCTGGCTGCAGAATCCAATCATGGAGAAAACTTATAATAAAACAAATAACTTTGATATAGGTTTAAGGAATGTGCCGGTAGCCAGGGCGGAGAAAAGACAATTTGAAATTGTTTTTTTTTCGGATATTTGGTCATTGAAATCGACGACACGACAGAATGAATATTAAAAGACAACGCTTAACACCGATTTGAACACGCTAGGCGGCAAAACTTTGAAAACTACAATGTTGTTTAGCGATTAAATTGACAGATTGGGACTTTTTCGATACGGTATTTTGGATATTTAAGGCATTTTGTAATTGATACAAGCAAATGTACTTTTATGTTGAGAATTTTGAGGTAATTAAATGTTTTGAAAACCAAGAACTGGGGTTTTTCATCAAGATGTTATCCACGGGTATGTCTTTGATTGATTTCCCAAGACAATTCAATGTTCAGGTCCTTAATTCGTCAAATTGTAGTCAGAAATGGACATTTTCGCAGTCAAATTGCATGAAAAAGTAGCAAACGAAAGAGCTGAGCTACGAACTCGATTATGGGAATTGTGATTTTTCGACCCTTTTTGTGAATTTTAGTGACGGAAATTCATTTTATACTTGAATCAATTACGAAAATAACCATTTGAGCCCAAAAACAAAAGAGTTGACGTGAAAACTTCAAGTGGTTATCAATGGATATTGTAATTTCCTTCCTTTTGGACTCCGTATTCTTCCGTTTTTGGGTTGTTTCATGATTTAAAATTGTGTTCAGTATTTTTTGGCGTCTTCAAAAAAAATATATAAATAATTCCATGCCATTAATTAGACCTCGTAATTTCAGTACAGAACTAATAAAAGAGTTTTTGATGTTATTCAATTAAACCTGTCATTAAATCCGCTTCAGTTTCATCCAAAGCTCAATACAATTATTAAAAAAGATTGATAATTCGCAAATTGCCCTTCATTAAATCTAAAAGCTCTCCTCTCTTGGTCCATAAAATGAAATATAACTTTGGCTCACTTTTAACACAAAATTGCCCTCCATCTAAAGCCCTCGAATAAGCTCCTATTAACCAGAAGATAATAGTAAAGAAAAATGTGTAACAGTGTGTGTAACTGCCCACTTAAAAAATTTCCTCACACTTCAATTAGTTATTAGTCTTTATAACTGCGACTTCCTGTTCAACTATTCCAATTAAAATGATCTTTCGTTTCTATGATTATTCATTTTTTGTTATTCTGTTTTTAACATTTTCTAACTCCACGCCGGCCGCTTTATTACCACAAAGTGGTAATTATTATTAAGATTGTGACCAATAGTTAACAAGTCGGAAAATCGCATCACTTTCCAACTGATCTGTATTTTCACACACACTTAAAGACGACATACGAGGTGATGTGCCTGCAATTGCGTTACCAAATGCAAGAGAGTTGGAAGTAATTTTCTCTAAATGACCCTTATCTTATGAAAATGTTTGCAAAAAGAAAAAATTAAGTGCACTCTGTATTTAGAGAATATCTGTGCAACTATGAATCAAACATGATTGACGCACTCTGGCGCTGCTGCTGCTTCTGGCAACGAGATGAAACCAAAATAACAGAGAGCGTAACAGTAGCCTGCACCTGGTGTTTGTAGATTTGTTTATAATTGCATATCTTTGGCTGATGTGTTGTGGGGGATATTAAAAACTCAATAATATGAAAGCGAGATAAGAACTGATTTTTTTTTGCATTGCATTGCAGCCTACTCAGTGTTCGAACTGATGATTAATTTGGTTTTTTACTTTTTTTTCATTTTCAGAGTGTAATCATGTTAATGTTCCGAGAAGAGAAAAGTCCCGAAGATGAAATCAAAGCCTGGCAGTTTTGGCATAGTAGACAACATTCTGTTAAACAGAGAATACTAGATGCTGGTAAGTTTTTTTTTCAAATTTTTCTAAGCAAAAACAAATGCAATAAGAATTGAATTCGTTGAAACAAAAGAGTTGATGTTAAAACTTGACATCAAAACTTTCTACAATTACTTGTACTAGGCAATAAAAAAAAGGGCACCATCTTAATATTTTCTTCAGACAACTCGGTTCCAAGCTAGCTACTGTCTCTAGAACCGTAGGCATAACTGGTTCGACCACCTTTGGGTTGTAGGTACGCTAAAACTTGTCTTACCAACGAATATAATTTGCTAGATATGACGCATCACGGCTTTCTTAAAGGTTTCAAGCTTTATTGGTATTTGGGCTAAGCATTGTGGCTTGGACGTCAATCCACATAAAACGGAACTAGTACTCTTTACGAGAAGGTACAAAATTCCTCAAATCAGCCCATCCACGATTAAAGGCTTTTCCGACCAAGCCAAATATTTAGGCCTCATCTTAGGCAAAAAACTAAATTGGAAGGAAAATATTGATGAAAGAGTAAAGAAGGCTACTGTCACATAGGCCATAGGCTTAAAATGGGTCTTTTCCCCAAAAATAATCCACTGACCAACACTTCGGTAATCAGACCGATACTCATTTATGGAGTTGTCGTATTGTTGACCGCAATATACAAGATGGTTAATTTCAATAAACTCATTAAAGTCCAGCGGTCAGCAGGTATGTGCATCACGGGAGCACTTCGCTCAACACCAACAGCAGCCTTTGAAGGTTTGAAGCTCCAAAATGGTGTCAGCTAACTCATGCATGAGTTTTAGAGCCACCTCTCAATGGATCAGTAACAATATTGGTCATACTACTATCTTAGACAATTTCAAATTTATCCCAGATCGCTTGGACGGTGCAGGGAAATTACTCCACGGGAATCTGCTCCACATGGGAATTTACTCCACTCAAAGTGGGAATTTTCTCCACTTTTTAAAGTGGAATAAATTCCCACTACGAGTGGGAAATAACTGCATAATTGTGTGAGAAAGTAGTCCACTAAAAGTAAAAAGTGTGAGAAACAATATTATTGCACTTCTTATTAAACAAATTTTCAGAATGTGATTTTTTTCTTTGAATTATAAAAGTCTTAACAATAGATAGGACCATTTTTTGTTACTACATATTTGTGGACAAAATTGACAGAGCAATTCATTTTTCAAAACTAACTGCTGCCGTTTTCTTTACTTTATAAAAGAAACCACCACGCACCTTTGTAATGCACGCTTGTGTCTGGAAAGCAGGTGCTGCATTGAAATGATTCATTTTGAACATCTTTTTTCACTTTGGTCTTAACTCTAGAGATTATGACGATCTGGAACATTCAAAATCGTTTTGGTTTGGTTGGGAGCGAAACGAGCGTAAAAAATTTTGCCCAAAAGAGAATGAATTTGGGGTGTGAAAATAAAAAAATTCGCGCGAATTTTTTTATTTTCCCACCCCAAATTCATTCTCTTTTGGGCAAAATTTTTTCCGCTCGCTTCGCTCGCTTGTAATTATTTTACCTGCTTCATTTTTTGTTTCAAGCTCCAAATCCTTTATTGAAATAATATTTTAAAACATGTGAGACTGAGTTAAGGTTAAGTATTGCAAAAATAGTACCTACTTACGTCTGCATCCACATGATGCAAGAAAACTGAACAGTGAAAATCATATCAATACAAAAATGTCTTTCTAATGGAGCTGTTGATGTAATAGAAACAGCTCAGTTATTTTAGGTAACAAAAAGATGCAATAAGATGAAGCTGGGTTCAAGTACCGTATTGCTTGTAGAATGCCCTACTCTCACCGAACACCAAAGTTCAGAAGAACGTTTTCATGGGGAAGAGTTCCCTTAACGTCACATAGACTTAGAGCATGTGGTATGTAAACCTTGAAAATATGTTCAAACTGTCTACTCAATTTATTGGTTTACAAAATGTTTAAAACTTATCACGAAGAAACCCCGAATTTAATTTCAGGACTAATGACCCACCATAGTGGGTTTGTAGTCCGTCCCAAAATAGAATTCGGCACTTATGTTCCACCATAGTTAAACTGTGCGGAAAAATAATTTGCATTATAATTACTAACATTCCTCGTAAAAACCTGTAGAGCTCAGTTTCATGCTGGGAAATAATTCCACCAAAAAAATTGTGCAGTTATTTCCCATTTGCAGGGGGAATTTATTCCACTTTATAAAGTGGAGAAAATTCCCACTTTGAGTGGAGTAAATTCCCATGTGGAGCAGATTCCCGTGGAGTAATTTCCCTGCACCCGCTTGGACTATACCACCCCAAAAATGGTATTCAATAATGAATTCCATATTTCCATCCCTTTAAGATCCTTTTGGGAAGAAGGAGGACCTCTAGAAGAAACCACGATGCACTCCTATACAGACGGTTCAAAGACCGACTACGGCGTTGGAAGTGGTATCTACTCGGAACAAATGAATCTCAGTCAATCATATAGACTTCCCAATCCATTTAGTGTGTTCCAGGCAGACGTAATGGCGATAAAAGAGTCACTACCCTGGCTCAAAGAAAACTTTATATCTTGCAAGGATATACGTATCTTTTCGGACAGCCAAGCCGCTCTCAAATCTTTCGCGTCTGTCTCCACAAATTCTCTCACAGTCCACAACAGTCGATCTTCTCTGAATGAAGCGACAGAGACATTCCAGGAAATTGCAAAGCTGATGAGCTCGCCAAAACGGGAACACTTCTGCGCACTGTTAGACAAAGACACAACATAGGAACACCACTTGCTACATGCAAACATTTTCTCAAGCAATATGCTCTAGAATCAACAAATGCTAGATGGTCACAGGGTACCACCTGCCTAGCAACCAAACAAATATGGCCAAGCATAGACTTGAAGCAGTCTAAAGGCTTGATTTCCCTGAGCAGACAAAGTATAAGCCCGACAATTGGAGTCATAACAGGACACTGGCCTCATAGGTAGACATGCTATGAGGCTAGCGGTCTACACTAATGACTTCTGTAGATGCTGCTTGGACGAGGAGGAAGAGGAAACATGTCCGGCACTCTCCAATGGAAGGAGTAACTATCTCGGTAGTCCCTTCTACGATAATACCAATGAATCGACACAAGATATCTCTCTAATTTCATTAAAAGTACAAAATGTTTGTTTAAGTTTATTACTCTCCCATGAGTAACTTCTTTAGTGGTATCACAATGAATCCTTGAGGACTAAGTGAGTCAAAAATATCTAGACAGCCACTCTAACCTAACCTAACTTAGTCCAAATTTGTTGATGGTTTTCATCTGCTTTGTATTCCACCTAAAACATGTTCATCCTCAAATTCGCCGCCTATTCTTTTGGGGTTGCCTGCGAAATGTTACTGCCAAAGCATTTAAGCCCATTCGGTCAACATGACCCATCCAGATAAAAAATTGTTTCAGTTATTGGAATAGAACGGAAATCTCTGGCACTTCATTCAAGCAAGTTTTATTTATTTTGCTGAGTTCAGTTTCAAATTTCAATAGAAAAACAAAAGAGCTGATGAGAAAACTCGATTTTTCATACACGCGATTATTCGATTATTTCTCTTTACTTTTGAATACAAATCGATGGCTTTTCGAACTATTGCACCTTTAACTGCTCAATTAAGTGTTCAAAACTATCAATTCCCTTAGGCTTGCCACTAAATCACGCCTTATCGTCTGTTAATTTAATACCCATTCATTCCCTTTGGGACAGTCTTTTGTGTTAATGAAAATTGTTTCTTATTATTTTTCCTTAACATCTCTTTTAAATTGCTTATTTACATATCGAAAAAACTACATCAACGCAATTAAGATTTGATTTTGATGGGTCCCCAAACTCCCAAGCCATTCAAGCAAACACAGACAACAAAATTCCAATTTAATGTCTAAGCATCGAAATAGTCTCATAATTTGATTCTCTTGCCCTTTTATCGTGCGGCCATTATTCGGAGTTAGTTTAT
This sequence comes from Sphaerophoria taeniata, assembly GCA_943590905.1. NCBI lineage: Eukaryota > Metazoa > Arthropoda > Insecta > Diptera > Syrphidae > Sphaerophoria > Sphaerophoria taeniata. Next base: position 7,873,282 of record OX016540.1, read on the forward strand.
CTGCCATTTCAATCCAAAATTGAACCCTCGTTTATTAACAAAGAGATACATATTACATATCTCTCTATTTAAAGCAAACGACATTTTCACAGGTGAAATGACTTTGAATAGAATTCCAAAACAAAACACAGCACACAAAATAGTGTTTTTATTATTGTTTTTCCAGAATCATCACCAGCCTACTCGCTTTTGCTTGGCTTGTGGTGCAATAATTTCATCGTCAAAAAGTCATAACTTCAACAAATAAATTGGCTCTGTGTTGCAACAAGTGTTTTCTTTTCTTCTCGTCGATACCAAATGAAATATGAAACTGTTAGTTTTTGTTCAATAATATTGTTATGTAATTCAATATTTTCAATTCTCTCCAGCTGGCTTTGGAGTGTGCATAATAACAATAAAAACTCACACGTTCGATTCAATAGTCCAATATTCGTAGTCAGGTGAGGTTACAGGCAGTTCAAGGAAACTAGAGCAATTTCCGACTTTGAAAAAAATCGATGGCGCATGGCGTTGTCGCCATGGCTGTCACGTCTGTCCATGCGCACTGCGACAAAAAGTATAATGTGACAGAATGTTGCAAATTGTCCGATAACCATCGGCAACAACATGCACTAGCTACAGCAACTATGCGACAATTTTATCTTCGAAAACACCAAAACACAAAGAAGACAAACAGACACTCACCAACATAAAAAAATTACATCAACTTAACGAAATTGATTTCACCTGCTAAATTAATGCTCTGGGCAAACAAATTCCCGGTAGAGGTGGTTAGTGTGGTGTTCTTGTGGTGGTCATCCTACAAAACCTCTGAGAAAAGGAAGAAGAGAGAAAAAATCACCACGCCAAAGGACATTCAATGTTCAATCCAGCGACGAGATACATTCGAAGCGATAAGTAATTAGTTGGATGTCGTGTTTAACGGCACACACAAAAACTCCACCACGCGCGTTGTTGAATTATATGCAAATGAATCTTGAGGGGGAGCGAATTCTTTATAGATTCCAGATAGGCTGTTCTCTGCCTTTTTTTTGTGTTCAAGAGACAATTTATCTTGTAATTATTATTGAGCGAAATATTCATGTACTCTCGACGTGCGCATTGAGGTTATAAATTTTTGTATTCGGTTATTTGATATGTTTCGCAAGTTTGAATCTAAAATTTATTGGTCGTATTAATTTTCTGATTTATTTAGTTTTGATTTATTAATTAAACATTTTTTTTCTTGTCATTGTGATTTTAGATACGAAAAATTCCGTTGGTCTTGTTGGATGTATTGAAGAAGTCTCACATAATGCTATTGCTGTTTATTGGAATCCATTGGAGAGTTCTGCAAAGGTAAGTCCAATGTTAAATTGAAAACGAAAGAGTTGATGTGCGAACCTTTTAATTTATATTTTGTTGATTGATTGATTTTTTGGCAATCAACAACCAGGCTTTGAATTGAAAAAGACTTAGGAAGGCAAAAACCTATTCTTAATTTTAAAACGAAAGAGCTGATGTGCAAACTTCTTTTTTTATTTGGTGGTGATTTAATTTTTTTTGGAAACTAACAACCTGGTTTTGAATTTAAAAATGAAAAACTAAATAAGGCAATGTCCATTTTAGAAAAAAAATTAAAACAAAAGAGCATTTTTGAGGTTATTTTTGCGTTTTGAAACTGTTAAAAACATTCACAGATCAGTTGGAATACTAGACAGATTCTAGTACATGAAGATGATAGAAAATATCAACCTTTTGCTTGGAGAAAAGGTCCTAACGATAGACTTAAGTATTACCAGGTTAACACTGTCACCTACGGCACAAGATCTGCTCCATACTTAGCAATAAGATGCTTGCATCAGTGGTCGAAGCATCTAGTGGCCGAAGCCTTACGAAACGATTTTTATGTTGACGATGGGCTGACTGGATCAAATAACCTCACTACTGTCATGGAAATCCAAAGGGAGCTAATTAAGACATTAGATCAAGCTGGACTAAAGTTAAAAAAATGGTGCGTAAATCATCCACAACTTTTGCAAGACATTCCGTCAGAATACCAAGAGGTAGTTCTAGATTTCAACACAAATGAAGAAGAAACGATTAAGACACTTGGCCTCTCATGGTTGCCTAAGAATGACCAGTTCATTTTCAAAATATTCATCGATACCAAGTCAGGCATAACAAAACGGACAGTATGTTCAGAAATAGCAAGAATCTTCGACCCGACCCACTGGGAATATTAGGGCCTGTTTTAGTAACTGCCAAAATATTTATACAACTTTGGCAACTGAAAATAACCTGGGATGAGGCATAACCTGCAGAACTTCACACCAAATAGCTATCGTTCCAAAGCAGTTTAAGAGAGCTGACGAACATCAACATCCCACGACATGTTAAATTCTGAAGTCCCAAGGTCATTTCAAATACATGCATTCGCTGATACTTCCGAGAAGGCTTACGGTGCAGCGATTTACATTTGATCAGTTCTCAGTGACGGAAGAATTATTATGAGACTACTGTGCTCGAAATCACGAGTAGCACCGCTCAAAAAACAGACACTCCCACGATTGGAACTGTGTGCAGCCGTACTAAGTGTTATTCTTGCAACTAGAGCTCGAAGGGAATTCAGAGTAGAAGACACAAAGATAAATTTTTGGACTGATTCTGAAATTGTTTTGAATTGGATTAATTCAAATTCATCCTAATAGGATAGCCACCATTCAGAATCTCTCAGTACCCGACCAATGGAGACATGTCACATCGAAAGACAATCCTGCTGATGTGCTATCACGTGGGTTGTCTCCAAGTCAGTTCAAGTCTTGTGGAATGTGGCTATACGGACCTCTCTTTCTTCATGGAATAGAAAACTCTTGGTCAAAGCCTTTCCGTCAAAACCTAGCAATAAACACTGATGAAGAAAAAAAAAGAAATTCTCCATAGCAATAACAAATTCTGCGACAGAAAATCTACTTCAACGAGTTAACCACAGAAACTCATTCAAAACACATCATAGCTTTTGTTCAGAGGTTTGTAAACAATTGCAAGAAGAATAAACTTTCAAAACCAATACAATTGACACCTATACCCCTTGAACTTGACGAAGCACTTATGAAAATCATATTGATGATGCGTCAAACACATTTCGGTATTGAAATCAAGGATTTGAAAAAGTACAGAGCTTCACAAATCGAGTTCTCTAAGTAGCCTGTCACCATTTTTTGACGAAATTGGAATCATTCGCGTTGGTGGAAGAATTAACTCTTCATCCTTGTCCTACGATGTCAAACATCAAATGTTGATACCTTATGATGATCCACTAACAGAGCTGATCTTGCAAGAAATTCATGAGAATAATTACCACGGTGGATCTCAGACGTTACACACTCGACAAAGATTCTGGCCAATAAAGTGTAAAATCATTTCACGATCAATTGTACAACATTGCTTAAGATGCAATAAGGCAAGGCCTAATTTCCTCAAACAAATGATAGGAAACTTACCAGCAACTCGGGTTCAACCAGCAAGACTGGTACTAAATTCTGGCGTGGACTATTGCGGTCCATTTTGGATACATTAAAAAATACGAGGAAAAAGATTACTTAAGGCGTATGTAGCAATATTCTGTTGTTTTACTACGAAGGCTGTGCATATAGAGATTGTGAGCGACTTAACAACAGAATCGTATATTGGAGCTCTTAATCGCTTCATAGGCCGCAGAGGAATTTGCGAAAATCTCTACTGTGACAACGCTACAAACTTTACTGGTGCTCGTAATCAACTTGCAGAATTATCATCAGCCAAATACAAAAGAGCTGATGCACGAACTTTTTGTTTCCAATTAACTTCTGTTTATCTTAATAAATTTCCTCACATGATTAACTCCATCCTGTTGAGTAATTTATATCACTCTCTTCAGACCCTCCTTATTGGCCATTGCACACATGACCACAAAAACTCCATCCAAATGCAAATTTGTCACTGTTGCCGGCCTGTGTCGTTCGCAACAAATTTTAATAACTAACTTGCCTCATACATCAATTTAAATTGCAACAAAAAACAGAAACAAAACAGCAGACGCCTTTTTAACGTCATGGACTAGATTAATTTTTTGCAGTCAATCGAATTTAATGATAATGAAAACTCATAAATATCAAAAACCGATTAAACCTAATCAAGCTTAATTGCAATTTGCGAAAAAAAAATCGATAGGACGACAGCAAACAAACTACTGTGCGCTTGAATTACGCAGAGTTGGTAGTCTTTCTCACTTAGTCTTTTTCATCAGAGAGAGAATACACTCCCCAAGGCGATAGCACTATCCAACGAATTAAAAAAAAAAATTACTTCGGATGGAAATTTATCATGAAGTATGAAGGTATGCCCACATGTGAGCGTCTAAGTTATGAAAAATATCTCAATTTCCGTTTCTGGAATTACGTAGATTTGTATGTTGCTGTTCATGTTGATGCTGTTACTGCTGCCCCTGCCGCTCCCACTGTTACTGATACTGCGTTGGACAAATTCTCTCTCTATTATCAGAATGTGGGTGGTATGCGAACTAAAACCAATCAATTCTATTTATCTGTTGTTGATTCTACTTTTGATGTGATCGCACTCACGGAAACATGGTTGCATGCAGATTTACTCTCAACAGAATTGTTCGACTCCAGCTTTGTTGTCTTCAGAAAAGATCGAAGTTCTGCATGTACTGGAATGAATAGAGGAGGTGGTGTCTTGGTTGCTGTCAAGTCTGGATTCAGCTGTAGAGAAATTGTATTGTCAAACTGCTCGGGTATGATCGAACAAATATGTATTTGTATTGAACTTCCTCTAAGATCTCATGATACTATTGTAAATAAGATTTATATTTACGTTTTCGTTTCATATATTCCACCAAATTCTGAATTTACTGTTTACAATGATCATGTTAATAATATTAAAAAGGTAGTCTCAAATTTTGATGATAATTGTTATAGTGTCGTTTTAGGAGATTTTAACCTTTGTAATGTAAAATGGATTTACTCTCATGATGATAAGTGTTTATTTCCAATTCATGTCTTAAAAGATTTTGAAGCAGTTGTAACGGATACTTTTTGTGCCCTTAATTTATGTCAAGTCAATAATGTTATAAATCAAATAGGTAGAATTCTCGATCTAGTTTTCATTCATAGTGAACTTGATGTTAAATTAATTGAAGACGAAAACCCCTTGTTAAACAATAGTGTTCACCATAAAGCCTTAAATGTTATATTTAATTTATCAATTTTTAAATCTTTAACTGATCCGTTACATAGTTTAGGAGTCGAATACGACTTTCAGAAAGCCGATTACAATTGCATTAACAATTATATTAAACAAATTAATTGGGATTCAATTTTGCCTCAATCTTGTTTGTCTTCATGTTTTTCCACTTTAAGTAACAAAATTCAAGAACTTTTTGATATGTTTATACCAAAGAAAGCTAAAAGATGTGGTTTAAATAAGCCAATATGGTTTTCGAAAGGCTTGAAACGTTTAAAAAATGCTTTAGTTAAAGCTCAAAAAAGAACTAAAGTCAATCCAAGTTTTCGAAGCGAATATTGTCGTCTACTTAAAGAATATAATTTCTTAAAAAGGTTTTTGTATAACCAGTATTTATGGTCTGTTGAATCGAAGATTAAATGTGATTCAAAATCTTTCTGGCAATTTTATAATTTAAAAAGAAAATCATTAGGAATCCCCTCAAATATGAGTCTTAATGGCAATGTAAGTAGTAACATATCCGAAATCTGTGACATGTTTGCTACTTTTTTCAGTCAAATTTCGTTGTTGATTATGGTGATAATGTCTTGTCCGATTATTCAGATGTTTTGTCGGATTGTTTTGAAATCGTGGACTTGGGCTCGATGATAATATCTGAGGAAGAGGTTCTTGTTGAGCTTTCTGGGCTTGATGTAAATTTAAGCTTAGGACCGGATAATATTCCAGCAAAGTTTATGAAAGAATGCGCATGCAATTTGTCCAAACCTCTATCTTACATGTTTAATTTATCGCTTCGAAAAGGAGAGTTCTTAGATGCTTGGAAATGTTCCTATATAACACCCATTCATAAATCCGGTGCTAAACAAATGGTGGAAAATTATAGACCTATAGCCAAGCTGCAACTGATTCCTAAAATATTTGAATCAATTGTTAAAAGGAAAATGTATGAAGCTATAAAAAATTGTATTTCAGTTTATCAACATGGTTTTGTTCGAGGAAGATCAACTGCAACTAATTTGACTCTTTTCGTTAACTTTTGTGTGGAAAATATGGAAAACAAATGTCAAACTGATGTTGTTTTCACTGATTTCTCAAAGGCGTTTGATAGGGTTAATCATCGCATTTTATTAAAAAAACTGTCACTTTTTGGAATTCATTCCACACTCCTTAAATGGATAGGCAGTTATTTGTGCAATCGCTCACAGTATGTTAAATTAGGATCCACATTGTCGTCTAAAATAGACAACTACTCAGGTGTTCCACAGGGCAGTCACCTTGGACCCCTGTTGTTTTTAATTTTTATCAATGACCTTCCAACAGTGTTAAAATTTTCCAAATGTCTGATGTTTGCGGACGATGTTAAAATCTTTATGTCGATTAACTCAGTTGTTGATTGTTTAAATTTGCAAAAAGACATTGATAATCTAAATGTTTGGTGTTCTATTAACTCTTTGGGCTTAAACATCAATAAATGCGCGATTATGACTTTCTCAAGGTCTGTTATGCCTATATGTTTTGATTATGAAATGGTTGGTGTTTTGTTGAAACGTGTTGTGAGTCAAAAGGATTTGGGAGTCATTTTAGATACACATCTATCTTTCAGTGTACACATTGATTACATTTTGTCGAGAGCTAACGCAATGTCGGGATTTTTATTCAGAAACTCTCATGAATTTAGAGATCCCTATACATTGAAAACTCTTTATGTATCTCTTGTTCGTCCTGTTTTAGAATATTGTTGTGTCGTTTGGTCTCCTCTTTTCAAAAAAGATTGTAATCGCATTGAAAAAATTCAGAAACGCTTTACAAAATATGCACTTCGAAAAGTTTATTGCTCTAGTTCCATGCCATCTTATAATACTAGATGCCTACTTATTGGTTTAAGCTCTCTTAGTTCAAGAATAACTTATTATTCGGTTATATTTGCAAGGGATGTTATAACAAATCATATTGATTGTCCGCCTCTTTTAACTTTGTTTGGTATTTATGCACCTTCTCGGTCTTTAAGACCTAGAAATAATGTCCTTTTAAATGTTTCTCGACATTCAACAAATTATGGCAAAAATGAACCAATTACAAATGCGTGTGTTAATTTTAACAAATATGTTCATGTCTTCGATTTTTATCAGGACAGAAATAGTTATAAGACTCTCATTATGTTAAGCATTAATTGATCTTAAATTCTTATTATTTATTTCTGTGTATATATAAAACTTTATCGTAAATTAAGAATTTTATATTATTTTTTGTTTTTGTTGTTTTTAGTCTATGAAAGTTGTTATACTTATAGACCGTAAATAAATAAATAGATTGGCAAAAAACCAAAAAGAAAAAATTGCTCTCAACAAGTACAGTTTTTTCTATATGTTCCATGGGGATGGGGAGTCTCTGACAACACTCTTTGACTCGAAGGTATATATTGTTGTTCTTTGCCATGCAACGTGCACCTGGAGACTATAAAACACATTTTTCATTTTTATGTAGAACATATCTTTCGGTAAGAAAAAGGATACGAAATTGTTTTGGTGTGTGTGTGTGTGTCTTTTTGTTGAACCAAAAGGCGCTTTCAGATGAATAATTAGCTCGAAAAACTAAGGAAGTTTATGAGTATTCATTACGTCCTACTACAATTACTAGAGTCATTTAACATTTGCATCTCATAGATACGGTTCTATGGCGTAAGTACAATGTATCTAAGAACGCTTCCAGGTGCGATGGAGGCGTAGTTTCTTGTCTTATTTTTATCAAATGATCAGAATTGTTGGTTCGTGTGTTTGGGATCAATTTGAAATTTATGTTTTCTAAACAAAAAAGCACAAAAAGCGAAACACACTTTGTATAGAGGACGTTGAACCCCTGAAGGTAATTGTCTACCAGCTACCCATTTATGGCTTATTCGTATTAGCAGTTTGCTTTCTGCCTTTGAGTTTAATCCATAAAAAGGTTGTTTTGTGTTTTGTTTTTATAGTCGTTGCCCGGAAATATATGTATCTCAAAAAAGACACTGTGAAAAGATTTCGCAGCTTATTAACCCATTAGGTTGTTGTTCAATGAGTTTGACAGACAGAGACTTTGCGCACAAACAAAAAGTGTTGTGATGGTATGAATGTTTGTTGTCTGTGAATTAATTAATAAATTGTGGACAGAAATTAATCGCAAATAGCTGTGTAATTGCTACCTCATGTCAATAATTGCATTTTATCGGCGTTGCGGTCCATTGTCGTCATCGTCGTTTATCGTCGTATAGTGTCGTGTTGTTTGCTGGTTGGCTAGTGTCGCCGTCGATCTCAAAGGCGCATACTAAACTGAATATTGCATAAATTTATTAATCACTCTGTAAAATGGCAACCCGAACGGTTTGTTAATCATTTTTTTCCTCATTCATATGCCAGAGTGCATGAACAAGTGTCTATCTAATTCCCACAGAATATGACTCGAGCGACGACGCGACGGCGATTTAAGTACTTTACACGCTCTGGTCAAGATTGAAGTTAAATTGCTTGTTTGTTGTGCGAGATAAATTTTTATACAATTTAAATAAAAAGATTTAATGCAAATATTCAATGTCTTGTCTTGGTGTGGTGTGCTGGGCTGTGCTGTGGTGATATATAAATTATGTCGCTTTTTTTATTATTTTTTTATTTTTATTATCTTTGATTGGATTTAATGACTTATTTACTTTTTTTTTGTTTTTATTTTTCGTTATTGATTTGTTTACTTTTGTTCGTTTTAATCAAACTAACTTATGCACATCGAATGGATGTAGTAATTTACATATTGATTGGTTGAGCTGAGCTCAAGGCGTGCTGTATTTTGTTTCATCCCAGAAAAAAACAAACAACTAAATCATGTTCGATTTGATTTGTGGAAATTTTTCAAAGTAAAAAATAAGGTTCGAGCATCAGCTCTTTTGTTTTAAATTTTTAAATAAGATGCTCACAATCCATGAAGGATCTTAGCCTGAGATACTGCAGCCTTCAATCGGGAACGGTCCCTCGCATGCACTGTCCAGTCGCCGAAACCAAGCGCTCTGGCATCTGCAGTCATTTCCTTCCTTATCGTCTCGAACTTGGGGGCTGCGATGAGAAGACAGTATTGTCTGGAGCGTTGTCGTCCATTCGCTCGATCTGGCCGAGCCATTGTAGTCGTCTTTTCTTGGCCTTCTGGACTACAGTACATCTTAGAACAGCTCGTACAGTTCGCGGTTGAACCTTCTCCATTCGCCATCGTCGCATACGGGACCGAAATTCGTCGAAGAATTTTTCTTTCGAAAGTGCCCAGTATCAATTCCCCTTTTTTACTTATCGTCCAACTCTCGGCGCCGTAGAGTAGGAATGGCAAAATCAGACACTTTGTCTATCGAGTGAGGAGTTTTGAACCCAGTTGTTTTGCCAAACCGAAGCAGCAGCGGTTCGCTAGGGTAACTCTTCGTCGAATCTCCACTAAGGTGTCGTTTGTGGGATTGATGTTTGTTCCACTGTAAGGTGAACTCCTTAACTACCTCGAAATTGCTGCTACCAACAGTGACGTTTTGTCCTAGGTGGTGCTTTGTTTGTTGATAGCATGAACTTTGTTTTGTCCTCATTCACTTCAAGACCGACGAGTTTCGCCTGTTTCTTCAATCGCTGTGAAGGCCTCATGCACAGCTCTCTTGGATCGACTGATGATGTCTACGTAGTCCGCATAGCCTAGGATTTGTGTTTTCCGTGCTCACACCTGCGTTACGAACTCTCTGCTCCAGGACTATGTTGAAGAAATCACATGACGCATCTCCATGTCTTAACCCTGTGCATGTTTGAACCAACTCGGATTTGTACACTGCACTGCGTATTGTTAAGCGTCATGCCACACAGCTAGATCAGTTTATTCGGGATCCCGAATTCAGACATCGCCATCATAAGCTCTTGGCGGTGGATGCTATCATAAGCAGCTTTGAAGTCGATGAAAAGATGGTGGGTTTCGACTTGAAATTCGTCGGTCTTTTCCAGGATTTGCCTCAGTGTGAATATTTGGTCTATCGTTGTTCTGCCTGGCCTAAAGCCACACTGGTACATGCCGATTATTGTGTTGCGGAACGGCTTAAGACGCTCACACAGTACGTTGGATAAGATTTTCTATGCAACATTAAGCAGGGACATGCCTCGATAGTTTTTACATGACCTAGAATCGCCTTTAGATGCGGCGGACTTGTTAGTTTTTAGCTTTTGGATGGCTCTTTCTACCATCTTCTGCGCTGGGGGCAGGGACTGTTTCTTCATTGACTGGCCTTGCTTCTCTTTCGTCATTGGCTCGCTCGGCATTAAGCGCATTCAGCTGCTGTTCGAAGTGCTGCTTGAAAACATCCACTATTCCCTATGCTTCGGTGACTAGGTTTCCTACACTGTTTCGACGAGCCTGTGTCCCGGTTCTAAAACCAGAAGCTAATTGCTTCGACCTTCTAGAGAAACGTCGGCCGTGACTATTCTAGATCTTTGAGCTGAAAAATTGCGGATGCTCTTTTCTTCCTTCGCAGGGTCTTTTTCTCATTTCTCCTTTTTATTCGGTACTCTTCTCTTGCTGCTCTTGTTTTCCGTTGCAGCATCTGAAAACGTGCATTTTCCGTCTCTCTTTTCAATAACGCGCATTCATCATCATTCCACGGGTTCTTTTTCGGTTGTGGCTGGTAACCTATGGTGGTCTCGGCTACATTTTAAATTATTTCGCAATATTGGTTCCACAAGGTGTTGACGTCTGTGCTATTTAGGAGGACGGTGGATAGTTGCTTACTCAGGCACTGACTGTAATCTCTGGCACTCTCCCGGGTGCTTTGGCAACCGATGTTGAACTTCTTTCTTTTGGCCGCACCTAAGAATTTTGGTCATTTAAATTCATGTTTTATTACATGAACATGCCCTCAAAAGGACTTGCCATCTGTCATAAATTACACCTTTTTAAAAATTCCTCATAACTTGGAAGCTTCTGAGTCTCAAAATGGACTTCCTCCGATTTTGTTTTCAATAAAAACCAAACAATTAAAAGAAAAGGAATTTCAGAAATCTTTCCCTACAACACAGAGTCTTTATCGTTGAAGAAATCGATTCCTAAAAATCGATAATAATCCTCACAAAAAAGGCATCATTGCCATCGCCGACCACTGCCCCGCATCATAAGGCATTCCGTGCATCAATTTTCGCACTAACAAAACATGATACAGATACAAAAATATTTTGCCTTCCCGATTGTGATATATCTTATTGCGTATTCCGATAACACGACGGAATGCATTTTGATGATTTACCAATAAAAGAATCTTCGATTTTCCCTTTCTCTCTCTCTCAGTTTGTAATTAACACGAAATCAAATCTGTTATTCTTCTCACAATCGATTAAATTCCATTTGACCAAACAATGAATTGAAATACAACAGAAAAAATCTATCGCAAAAATTGTCCATTCCAAGAAGTGCTCCATCGTTTTGTGATACGCAATAGGAGGAGTCTCTTTCTCTCTCTCTCTTCGCTGGTTGTTCAACAATCGTCTTCGATGTCTTATAAATGTGATGACGACGAGGAAGACGATATATCCAAGTGAACGATGATAATAATCACACCGCCGCAGTAGTCGTTGTTTTCGCAATGAAGGAAATCCTCAACAACAGCAGCAGCAGCAACAGTTTAACCACAACATAGACATACCACACCTGTAGATGGGCAAAAGTCTTTTGTTTTAAATAATGCGAAACATATGTCTAATGGTGCGGTAGCAGTCATTGTTGATGCTGTGCTGCAGTTACAACTGCATTCGATTACAAAGAAATCAAACAAAAAAGCAAAAAATAAAATTGAAAGAAAACTCTCGCAGGAATTCCAGCAACGGACGACGACGACGACGACGAACGACAGCGCCAAATGGGAATAAATGTTTTAAGTATTTTGTGTGAGCAATTTTTAGCCCGCTGCGTTCTTCTTCTCTCTGATCGATGATGCTGCTGCACGTATAGTGCCCGCAACTCGTGGTAATCAATTGCGTATGGATAAATATTTTATTCTTTGTTGTGCGCTGGAGAAATGGCAAAAACGGCCAATTGATTTCTATCTCTATTGAGAGATTTTTCAATTCCACATCTCTGGCTGGAGCTATGGATGGTATTTAGGCAAATACATTCGGGAGACTTGAACTTAGGAGGCCATCGATGGAAATGGAAGCAGCCAGCACCACAGCCAGCACTAAGAATATATAAATTTTTAGATCCAGAGATTTTTATCAACCTGGAAGATGGTTTACCATCAGGGACTGCTTCGGTGCGTTGCGTAGCTATTAACGCAGAACCCACAATAGATACAGTGAGATTGAAAGATACTCTCTAGCATCAATTTCGTATTGATTCCGAATTCTGAATCACAGATGAGTTTTTTTTGAATAAAAATCACTTCCTCTTCGATGATGTTGCTTCGACGATGTTGCCAAAGACGTTGCTGCTTCTCAGGTGCCCACTGTATGGCTCTATCTATCTATCTATCTTAGGAAAAAAGCCCTTTTGAGTAGTTTCATTTTCTCTTTTGTCAAAAAATCTACCAACAAAAAATACAAAAAACTAAATTTATTGAAATCGCCATGGAATTGAGTGTCTAATTTGAATAAATCTTGTTGTTGCTAATGTATGACATTTTTTTTTCTTCTTCTTAATTTTTTGGCTGCGTGTTCATTTGTGAGCATTTGAATATTTGATAGGAAATTTATTGGCATTTAATGGAATTTTGTTTTTGTTGAAAAATTTCGAAACTTATTGGTGCGTAAGTTTGAAAAAAAATCACATCAACATCAATGACTTTATTCTCCCTCAAATTAGATAATAGACTATGTTGCTGCTGCTGTTGTTGTTGTTACTCGCTGGGTTTAACGAGATTTATCGCATTCGATTGCTGAAATATGTTGATATCGATCTGAGAGTTGTTTCGCTGTTCAGCAGTGTTGGATATGGTAAATTACCACCACCACACTTTTTTTCTTCTAAAAAAAAAACACAAAAATTAAAATAAATAATTGAATGCACGTGGATTTCTGAATTTAAAATCGATACTTATATTTTATTGTGCCTCTAATATGGTGCAAAGAGGTTGGTTTTTCCTCTGGACGGTAGGTGGTGGTGCTAGCTGGTTGGTGGTGTTACATTTTTATATTGCAATTTACATCTGTTGAATTTTTTGTTTGGGTTCTTGTAATGCTCGAAATGGAATCAATAATTTGTTATTTATTGCAACAATTTCGTGATAAATATATTTACCAAAGGGAATGTAATTTGATAAGATCCGATAGAGAACATGTTGTGGGTATGAATAGAATTGAATTGTTTTTTCTTATCTTAATCTGATTTACAATCTTTGGGTTGAACATTATGAATATTGGAAATATTGTTGAGGAGATTTGACTGTGGGAATGCCTTTTTTCAGTCTCGATTAACATATCGATCGTGTATCGAATGTTTTGGATCAAGAATTTGATTTGATTTTCTTGTGATATGATCTTGTTGGTAACAAACATCACGAAACAACTACTTTTAAGGTGTTAAAAAAGCCCTTGAATATGGTTCTTTGAATTCCACTTTGAAAAAAATTAATCGAAAAATTTAAAAGGCGCTCAAAACTAGATTTAACTAAAATCGAGTTCGCACATCAACTCTTTCGTTTGTTTTTAGTTGGATTACAAACTTGGTTTCAATCGAATATAATCGATGGTACATTTTGAGTGGCTCTTTGTCACTTCGAAGTGACGATTCTTTCGTTTATTTTAGTGAAAAAAATCGATTAAATCGATAACCTAATACAACGTTTCTTTCTTTCTTTTCAGATCAACATTGCCGATCAGTGCCTGAGTACGGATTTCAGTAGCCAGAAAGGTGTAAAGGTAAGTCAAACAAAAACTAAACAATGAAAAATTTTACTTTCTTTCGATAAGAACCATCCATAAACCTCGTTCACAAAAAAATTAGAGATCAAATGAAAAAGACGATGATTTTCAAAAAGAATTAAATTCACTTGTCACTCTTTTTCTCAAACTCCAATTGATTGCATGAAATCAAAATTAAATCCCAAACGATATAAAAAAGACCCTTAGATCCTTTCATTATCCTTTTTGGATATCAAAAGAATCCACCGTCACTCTTCGTCTTCGCCTACCATTAAAAACCCAATAGGGTAGATAAAAGAGTGTCTACCTCATATTTAGTGCTATTTGGTGTTTATCACCTCTCTGCCTTTATAGATATCCCCACGGTAATTTCTTCTTTTTTTTAATGTCTGATCAAACGCACATAACCGAGCAAGAATATAAAGGCTCGTATTTTAATGTGGGAAGAATAAAAATCGAACAACAAAAACAACAACGAACTGAAGCAAACACCCAGCACACACATTTATAACTTCTTTGATTGAGATTTAGTATATTCCATCGAAGGGGGCTTGCAATGAGAAACACCTGTGTGCGCCGCTGGTATCTCGCTTGCATGGACCATATTATATTTGTTCCAACTACCAAACACCAAAGTCTCTTTATTCGTAAATGCAGTTTACTTAAATAAGATTTATTGCCACAGAGTTTGGTAATAAATAAAATAAAGAAGAAGAAGAAAAAAAATTAAATTCACGCGGCAGGTCAATGATGGAGAGGTGTGCTTTGTGGGCAAATGCGTTTTTTTTTGTTTCTTTCTTTTTATGTGTTTTTGCTACACGCCATGAAGAATTAAAAACAAAAAGAAGGCTGTTAAGAGTGTTTTTTTGAGATTTATTCAAATGTTCTTTTGGGGTGAAGAATTTCGGAATTTTTGCAGGTGATATAACCTTAACCCTGCGGGTCGATCCACTTTTGATGAAATTGTCATTCTAACTAAGCCCTCTCACAACCCATCCATGAGATACTACAGTCTTCCATCGGGAACGGTCTCTCGCATGCATTCTCCAGTCGCCAAAACCAAGCGCACTGGCAACCGCAGTCACTTGGTCCTTGTAACGTAGGTTCGATCTTCCTTGTGTAAAATCTGGGGGCGGCGATGAGAAGGCTTTCTTGGCTAGAGCCTTGTCGTCCATTCGCTCGATGTGGCCGAGCCATTGAAGTCGTCTTTTCTTTGCCTTCTGGACTACATCCACATCTTGGTACAGCTCGTACAGTTCGCGGTTGAACCTTCTTCTCCATTTGCCATCGTCGCATACGGGACCGAAAATCCGTCGAAGTATTTCTCTTTCGAAAGTGCCCAGTCTAACACCATCGTATAACACTCGGCGTCCTCATTCAATTCGAGACCGACTAGTTTCGCCTGTACTTCAATCGCTGTGAACCACAGGTCTTTGAGAGCGACTGATGATGTCTTTTCTATGTCTGCATAGGCAATGAGCTGAATGTATTTGGTGAATATAGTGTTTTCCGTTGTTTCCCGTAGCTAAGTGGGTTAGGTGCGTTGGCCGCTAAGCAGAAAGTCGTGGGTTCGAGCCCTACTCGTGCCCATAAAGTTTTTATTTCATCTTTCACGGGTTTTGCCTCTTGCGAGGACCTGACAAAACTTCCAAGAGTATCAATCTGTCATGAAAAAGTGCTTCTCAACTTTGCCGTTCGGAAATCGGCGTTAAATTGTAGGTCCCCTCAATTCTTCACACGCACTCAGACAATTGTTGATGAGAGTAAGCTACTCTCTTCAACTGGGTCTTCATTGACTGGTCTTGCTCCTCTCTCGTCATTGGCTCGCTCGACACTATGCGCATTCAGCCGCTGCTGGAAGTGTTGCTTGAAAACATCTACAATTCTCTGTGCTTCGGTGACTAAGTTTCCTTCTCTGTTTCGAAGAGACTGTGTCCCGCAGCTAATTGCTTCGGCCCTTTAAAGAAACGTCAGGTGTTGTTCTTGGCCCGTGACTCGTCTAGATCTTTGAGCTGAGAAACTGCGGATGCTCTTTCCATCTTTCGCAGGGTCTTTTTCTCATTTTTCCTATTTGTTCGGTATCCTTCTCTTGCTGCTCTTGTTTTCCGCTGCAGCATCTGCAAACGTGCATTTTCCGTCTCTTTTCTCAATAACGCGCATTCGTCATCATTCCATGGGTTCTTTTTTGGGGGGTGGCTGGTAACCTATGGTGGTCTCGGCTACATTTTTAGTTATTTCGCGGAGAATCGCTCACTCAGGCGCTCACTGTAATCTCTGGCAGTCGCCATGGTGCTAAGGCAACCGTTGTTAAACTTCTTTCTTTGGGCTGCACGTGCTTTCTTGTCATTTGATAATCGGGCTATAAACTTAGCCACTACCAGAAAGTGGTCGGATCGACATTTTCTCTTTGGAAAATGAGCAAGTTCAAGATGTTGGATTTGTGCCTTGCGCCGGAGTTCGCCAGGTTGCTGTGTAGATCTTTTCGTCTTGGAAACCCAGTGCTATTTGTCACCGCACTACGAGCTGCAGCAAAGTCGATTGATGAAAGTGTCATATCTCTTCTTTCTCTCATCTTTTGAATCCAATTTTCATAGCCCAAAGACTGTAATCAATTTAAAGTCTCCGAGTACGATTTTGACGTCGTATTCTGGATAGGCTCCGTAGGCTCTATCAAGGAGGTCGAACATTCCTTTTGCTAGACTTCTCAGCATCATCGGTAGGAGCGTGTGTACATATTAGACTGACAGTCGAACTCTCCACATATTTATCGCCTGACTTGTCCAATAGGTAAATGGCATACGCATACTTATACCCCTGCAACATCTGTCCAAACAATTTTTTCAAAAATAAATTGCATCATCAACACTGCGTCTTTTCGACCGTACATCTTCATTCATTTCCATTTTTGGCAAATAAACTTTGTGCCACAGTCAAATTAGCATAATTAAGTCATAACTAAAACTTATGTCAAATAAAAGCATTTCCATGTTCAATATTCTCTCAGTCTCCAACAACGATGTATGTGGGACTGGAACCTCATAAATAATCGCAAAGTTCTAACAATCAAAATCAATACTGCAGACGTCTGTTTGTCTCACACGACAAAAAAAAGACTACGATTTTTCGAGGTCAAGTGCGTCGTCGTAAAGTCGTCTTTGACGCACCGATTCGTCACTTTAAAAAACTCCCAGACAAGAAGTATGACAAAACTACCCAAAGGCAATAATTCATGGAATATTATATTTTTCCTACACCTCGCTCACACGATGCTAAAAAACACGCAAAGTTTTTTTTTGCTGCACTTAATCCTCTGAAATATTTAAATACCGAACCATGTCAAACTTTTGACGAACATGAACATGAAGGTAATGAAAGGAAAAATTACGTAATTCGTTCGCAAGTGAAGATAAAGTTTTGCTTGCCGGGGGTTTAGCTTTAACACGATTGATGCATAAAATTAACACAAAAAAAAATTAATTAAATTTTGAAATAAATTTTGCAGGCGGTCGAAAGGTATTTCGTGACTTCCTTCACTGTGAATACAGCGAGGAAAATATCCTCTTTTGGTTAGCCTGCGAAGAACTGAAAAAAGAAACCAGCCCCGAGATGATCGAAACTAAAGCACGGTTAATTTATGAAGACTACATTTCGATATTGTCACCGAAGGAAGTGTCATTGGATTCTCGAGTGCGAGAAATCGTCAATCGCAATATGGTCGAGCCGACAACGGAAACGTTCGACGAAGCTCAAATACAGATTTATACTTTAATGCATCGTGATTCCTATCCAAGGTACATTTTGCTCATATCCTTGTGAAGGGAAACGTCAATAATGACAGTTGAATTGCTTTCAGGTTTATAAACTCGCAACTTTTCAAATCACTTGCACAAATTCCTGAGGGTGTGTCAGCGTCCGGGTCGATGGAAGAGAGTCCGATATAGGAAACACTTAGCCCCGGAGACAAAGACAGTTTGAATAAATAATTCAAAAACAAAATCTCTTAAATTTAAAAAAAATTAAAATTAAAACTAAAGATTTAAATTCAACTTAAAACCGCTCCTTGAAAAAACAAAAAACCGTAAGTCAAAAAGCTTAAGCTTAAAGTTAGTTTAAAAAAACATCCAAAAATGGTTATCATTTCCTTTAAATTTTGTTGAAATAATATAATTACTTGTTCATATTATACTTGTTGTTTATCAAATTGAGTAATATATTATTTTCTTGTTTGTAAAATTATTTTCATATGTTTGGAAAAATAAATTTCATTCTGTAAACTGCCTCAGCAAGATACACTGTGTTTCTCTCAATAGGTTATGAGCCCAGGAGGAAACTGAAGAAACTGAAGAAAACTTTTCTGGAAATTTTGGAGACATTTGTTTATTGATTTATTGAATAAAGAATAAAGAATACAAGAAGATGAGTTCCAAGAATGAAGGTTTTTCGGTTGAGAAATTGCGAGGTGGTGAGAACTTTTTCAATTGGAGTTTTGCCATGCAAAATTATCTTGAATTCAAGAAGCTGCAAGATTGTATTGAGGTCTCCAGTGAAAACCCAACAGAAGCGAAAGAAAAGGATCTACAGATGCTTAGTCAAGCCAAAACTATGCTTGTTTTGTCTGTTGAACCAGAATTATATGTTCATATCAGACATTGTAAGTCCGCGTTGGAAATTTGGCGAACATTTCAAAATATGTTTGAAGATAGAGGTCTGTTGCGAAAAATTGGGCTTTTACGAACGTTGATATCCATACGGCTTGATCAATGTGATAACATGCAATGTTATATTGATCAGATAATGTCAACATCAAGTAAGTTAACATGTATTGGATTCAACATCGGTGATGAATGGTTGGCAGCGATCTTATTGGCTGGTTTAACTGAAGACTACAAACCACTTATTATGAGCTTTGAAGGAAACGTTCAAAAGGTTACTGCTGACGAGATTAAGATGAAGCTTCTTGATACGCAGTTTGAAAAAACAGAATCAGGTAATGCATTTATTGGTAAACATTTGGTGAAGAAAGAAAATAAAAGACCAAAATTTATCAAATGCTATACGTGTGGTGTAAAAGGGCACAAGAGTTCTGAATGTCCAGATAAATCGAAAAGAACTTCTGAACACAAGACTAGAACTGGAAAAACTAAAGATGCTTTTTTAGCTTGTAATGGTAGGAAACAATGCACTGAATGGTATCTCGATAGTGGAGCATCGAACCATATGACGCCTAATGGAAATTTTTTGCATGATTGCGAAAAGTCAAAGGTTGATGAAATCAAAACAGCAAATAATTCGAGGATGCAAGTCAAATGTGTTGGTGATGCTAGCATTGTGATAAACAATAATACCATTGAAGTGAAGGATGTATTGCTTGTTCCTGATCTATCAACGAATTTGTTATCAGTGCACCAATTAGTTCAGAAAAATAACAGTGTTGTTTTTGATAAGGAAGGATGTACTATTTACAACAAAGATGAAAAGATAGTTGCAAGATGCAAAGCTGAGAATGGAGTCTTCAAGATTCGGAACCAGGAATCAATGTGCATGTTATCAGAGGGTGAAATCAATACTGCTGTTACATGGCACCGAAGACTTGGACATTTAAATTATCAAAGCTTATGCAAGATGCGGGACGGAGCAGTGACAGGAATTCGTTTCAAGGATCGAGAGATTGGTTTGAAAAATTGCAAAGTGTGTGCTGAAGGAAAGCATGCTAGGCCACCATTCAACTCTAGTGAAAGCAAGTCGACACAGTTATTGGAACTTATTCATTCGGATTTGATTGGCCCGATGGAAACGAAGTCAATAGGAGGTGCCAGGTATTTATTAAGCTTTATCGATGATTATTCTAAGAAAGTTTTTGTATATTCCTTAAAACAAAAATCTGAAGTGTTTGGTATTTTCAAAGAATTTAAGTCTTTTGTTGAAAATCAAACTGAAAAGAAAATTAAAAAGTTAAGAACAGATAATGGCACCGAATATTGCTCGAAAGTATTTCAAAGTTTCCTCAAAGTCAATGGTATACAACATCAACGGTCCAATGCATATACTCCACAGCAAAATGGTTGTGCAGAGAGAATGAACCGGACCATAATTGAACGTGCAAAGTGCATGATGTTTGATGCCGAAGTTGATAAAGTTTACTGGGCTGAAGCTTGCAACATGGCAGCTTACTTGATCAACCGATCAGTCTGTTCAACTTGGAAGGATACAACACCAGAAGAGGTATGGTCAGGGTTGAAAGTGGATCTTTCAAACTTGAGAATTTTCGGATCAAGAGTAATGGTACACATTCCGAAAGAGCAACGCCAAAAATTAGATCCTAAATCTCGTGAGATGATCTTTGTAGGGTATGATGGTGACACTAAAGGCTTTCGTTGCATTAATCCGATTTCCAAGAAACTCAAAATAAGTCGAGATGTTATTTTTTACGAAAACTACATGCCATTCATGAATCAAATTCATGTTGTACAAGATTTTGATTCAGTGAGGGTAGAGGAAGTACTTCAAAACAATCTTGAAAATGGAAGAATCGAATTTAATGGCGATGGCAACTTAGGTGATGACGAAGAGGCAGATCAAGAAGATGAAAAAATGCAATTACGTCGATCATCCCGCATATCAAAACGAAGAGTGAACGAAGGTTGCGTATCTTATGTATCACGAATGGACGAAGATGAAGATCCATTAACTTACAATGAGGCAATGTCTAGAGAGAATGCAAACGATTGGAAAGATGCTGTGCAGAGTGAAATGAATTCCCTACAGGCAAACAATACCTGGGAATTGGTTAAACTTCCGAAAAACCGTAAGATATTAAAAGCGAAGTGGGTTTTTTCTACGAAACGAGATGAGGAAGGTAACATAACTCGATACAAAGCTAGATTCGTTGCCAAAGGTTGTAGTCAAAAGTTTGGTATTGACTATAATGAAACGTATTCTCCAGTCGTTAGATATTCATCGATTCGGTATTTGATGGCTCTTGCTGTGCAACAAAACTTGAAGGTTGATCAAATGGATGTTGTTACTGCATTTTTGCAAGGTGACCTTGAAGAAGAAATTTTCATTCAACAACCTGAAGGTTTTGATGATGGCACGGGACGAGTATGTCGACTCAAAAGAGCTATCTATGGACTGAAACAAGCTGGAAGACAATGGAATATTAAGCTTGATGGAGTTTTGAAGAAGTTTGGTTTGCGAAAGTCTAAAATGGATCCTTGTATCTACTTTAATGAACAACTAAACTTAATAGTATCTATTTACGTTGACGATTTTTTGATATTTTGGAATGAAACCTCAACTTTAGAAAACTTAAAAGAAGCTTTAAGTTCATCATTCAAAATGAAAGATATGGGGCCTGCAAAGAATTGTTTGGGTATTCGCATTCAACAATCTTATGGAAAAATCGAACTTGATCAGTCTAGATACATAAGAAAGGTATTACATCGATTTAACATGGATGAATGTCGACCTGTATCAACACCTAGTGATGCTAATCAAAAACTTTCAATCAACATGGTACATGAAGAATCTAACAGTGATGAAAAATTAGACAGAATTCCATATCAAGAGGCAGTTGGTAGTTTGTTGTTTTTGGCTCAATGTACAAGACCTGATATCGCATTCGCAGTAAATGATGTGAGTCGATTTAACTCGAATTTCGGTTTTGCCCACTGGAAAGCTGTTAAGCGAATCATGCGATATTTGAAAGGTACAATTGAATTGAAGTTAACTTATGAAAAATCAAACTGTAAGGATTTACATGGATATACTGACGCTGATTGGGCATCTGATGTTGATAAGAGAAGATCATGTACTGGATATATCTTTAAAATGTCAAATGCTGCAATAACTTGGTCTAGCAAGAGACAACCGACAGTAGCTTTATCGAGTACTGAAGCTGAGTACATGGCTATGGCATCAGCTATACAAGAAGCCATTTGGATAAAACAACTAGCTTGTGAGCTCGGTAAGAAATCTCATCCAATAAAATTACTATGCGATAACCAAGGAGCTATGAAGTTGGCTGAATCTGACGGATATCGGCCTAGATCAAAACATATAGATATACGATACCATTTTATACGAGAAAAATTAGATGATAAAACGATTGAGATTCAATATATTCCTACGGACAACATGGTTGCCGATAACTTGACAAAAGCTGTTAGTGTTGGTAAACATAATTTTTGTACAAAAGCGATGGGATTATATTAAGAAATTTAAATTTTATCTATATTACTGAGATATATGGATTAGTATTAGTTTTTGTTTTAATTATTAATTGTCTTAGAGTTCATATATAACTGTAATAATCATAATTTGAAATTCTTAATAAGTGAGGGTGTTGAAATAATATAATTACTTGTTCATATTATACTTGTTGTTTATCAAATTGAGTAATATATTATTTTCTTGTTTGTAAAATTATTTTCATATGTTTGGAAAAATAAATTTCATTCTGTAAACTGCCTCAGCAAGATACACTGTGTTTCTCTCAATAAATTTAATGAAAAAGCAATAACAAAATTTGTGAAAAAAAACATTTAAAATATTATTCATAAAGTAAATAAAAAAAATGCATTTCTACTTAATTTAAAAACAAAAAATAAATAAAAATCGAATAGTATAGCTGACAAATTTCTTAAAATAAAAAATTAAATAAATTAAAATTTAAAACACAAAGAAATATACAATCAGGATGTAAAAATCACCGTTTAAGCGCACCAAAAAGTTAACGAAACATTTTTTTATTTATAAATATTTTAAGTTACAATCAACTATTATTTTTATTTGTTAATTTTATTAATTTTAATTTTTCTAGTCATCTCAATTGTTTTTAAATACCAAAAAAAGAATTAATTTAAATTTAAACTTAAATTTATTTTCCTAGTTTCTAAACAATGTGATTAAACGGTCTTACTGACCCGATGTTAGCAAATTGATTTTTTGTCAAATAATAGTATTTATTTTTTAAATATTTAACTATTAAACAATCACACTGTAAAAAAAACTAAAATAACTATACAATTTGACTTATACAGGGTGATGAGCACATCACATACCAAAAGCCTGGGAGAGATATGGTTTGTTCTGACAAGACAAGAAAAAACTTACAGAACGGAGTATTTCTATCGAAAATACTGTTTTCACTTGTACAACATCTTACTTACTTACTTACTTAAGGTAGCGCTTCAGTCCGTTGTGGACTTTGCCCTCAATCAACAGTCACCGCCAGCCAGCTCGGTCCCTAGTCAGCTTCTCCAGCTTTGCACTCAAAGTTGATTCAGGTCCTCTATCACTTGGGTAAGTAACTTGAGTCGCGGTCTTCCTCTACTTCTACGTCCCTCGGGAATAGTGACGAAGGCTTTCCGAGCCAGATCATCTAAATGACCGAGCCATCTGAGTCTCTGGACCTTGACCCTTTTGGCTTGGTTCACGTCGTTGTACAACCCGTAAAGTTCGCTCTTGTATCTTCTTCCCCATTCCCCATCAATGCACACGGTGCCAAAGATGGCCTGAATAAATTTCATAAAACAGCCTAAGACACATTCATTAGATTTTCTCAAGGTCCATGATTCTGCACCTTACAGCAGGACTGGGATGATGAAAATGTTACACAGTTTTACCTAAATTGCTCGAGAGAGTGCTTTTCCACTCAATTGCTTTGTTAGCCCAAGAAACTGCGATTAGCAGGGCGGTGGTGTTGTTTCCCGTGCTTATAGAGGAGCCTTGGTAGACAAACTCCTCTACTACACATATATGCATCTATTGTGACGTTCTAACTGAGCCGTCGGTGTTGGGTACCATTCCTTGAAGAAAGCATAAATGTACTTCGTTTTGCCATCATTTACAGCTAAACCCATTTTGCCACTTTTGACCCAATTCTCACAAAGGCGCCATTGATATCACGCTATGTTCTTCCCATTATATGAATATCATCGGCGTACGCGAGAAGTTGAACAGACTTTTGGAACATAGCTTAATACAGTTCGTTTCTGAAGATGCTATCATAGGCGGCCTTAAAATCGATGAAAAGGTGCTGGGTATCGATTCGGATTTCATAGGTTTTTTCCAGGATCTGCCGCAAAGTGCAAATTTGGTCGTTGACTTTCCCGGTCTGAAGCCACATTGATAATGACCAATCCGATTGTTGACGAAAGGCTTCAGACGTTCACATATTACGGCAGAGAGGATCTGGTAGGCGATGTTAAGTAGACTGATTCCTCTGTAGTTGGCGCAGTTTTGAGGATTTCCCTTCTTCAGGATTGGGCAAACAATGCTGAGGTTCCATTCATCGGGCATACATTCTTCCGAACATATCTTACAGATAATTTGGTGCATGCTCCTATCTATATCGTCGCCTGCTGCTTTAAACAGCTTGGCAGCTATACCATCTATTCCAGCGGCTTTTTTGGATTTCAGCAGTGATATTGCCGTTTTCACTTCTTCTAAGTCGGATTCACGGAATTATTAACTATCATCGTTTCCAAAGGCTTGCCTGACGAGTGACGGGGCGATTTTGTTCGTCGTCGCCGTTATACAGTCTACAGAAGTGGTCTTTGCAGATCCCCAGCATTGACTGCGATTCTACAATGATGTTCCCTTATTTATCTCTGCAGGCATCGTTTCTTGCTCGATGACTTTGAACTAGCTGTTTTACCTTCCAATAAAGCTTCCGAACTTCATTCTGCTGCTTCTCATGCTCCCCCTTTTTCTCCTTAGAAGCCGGAGTTCCTCTCTCCTCTTTTGCTCGTAGAGCTCACGAGCAGCTCTTGTCCTTCTGTAATGCAACGCAGCTCTGTATGCCTCCTGCTTGGCTGCATAGGCCTGCCTGCATTCTTCGTCAAACCAGGTGTTTTGTTTTGGTGGCTGTGTGAAACCTAGAACATTAGAGGCGGCATCTCTGACTGCTTTCTGGCAATGTTGCCACTTGTCTTCGATACTTGATGTTGGCGGCATAGGACTTCTGAAGATGTCACTTGATACTTGATCAGAGAAGGATTTGGCAATCTCTTGCGATTGTAGCCGTCCTTGTTTTGGTTACATTTCAGTTAGGATTCATCATCATCATCATCTTTTAACTTGCACAACATCGTCAAGTGTTAAATTTCTAGTTGATCTCATTCAATCCCTGATCAGATGCTTCTTAGCACATCAAATATAGTTTCGTCGATTTGATTGCTTACAACTTTTCATTTTTGCACAACATCGTCAAAACAGTTTTCACTTGCGTCGATCAAATTTCTACGTACACATTTTGTAGAGCGATGTATTCACTTCATCAATAAGAATCACATGAGAATTTAAAATTCCAGCTCGGCTTCACTTATTAACCACATTCAGCTAACCGCACCTGATAATGCTTTTCATATTATCACTTGCACAACATCACCTAAATTTTATTTCATATAATTCGTTAGAGCCAGCTCAACATGATCTTGAACCCTTAATATGTTTTCACTTGCACAACAACACAGCGTGGTAACTAACAACATCAAAGGCATAAGTAAAAAGGTCAACAACCTTAAACCGATTGTGAATTCACCCATTCAACCATTTATCACTTTATCACTTTTGACACAAGATAAACAGTGATAAATAGACCCTTCAAGTTGTAGGTACAAGTTTTTGCTGAGCTCGGAACAAGTTTATTTGTCCCAGACTTGCAGTACATCTAATTCAAATCACCCTGTGAGTTTTCCACACAAATTTAAATTTATAATTAATAAATATAAGCAAATTAACAAATAAACCATAAATGTTACACATCGAAGTATTTTTGTATATAAATTTAATTTTAACTATTGTTATAACATATTTTATTTAAGCAAAAAAAAAATATTTTATTTATTATTTATTCGAAACGCTGTTTTAGGTTAAACATTTCATTCCGGTTCTGAATAATTGGTGCTCAAAAAAAATTTAATAAACAAAACAAAATTTTAAATTAACAGCAAAGTTTTAAAGTTTAATTAATGTAATATTTTTGTTTAATAAAAAAAGTATTAAAAAAATACAAAAACTAAGAAATTTAAGGTTATGATTTACATTAAAGCAAAATATGATAAGCAAACTTTTATTTTCAAAACAAAAACACACACTGCCAGTAAGAAAAATGCATAAATAAAAAAATTCATTGAATAAAATGTAAAAGTGAATTCTTATGTAAATTTCTGTTGTTATTTGTCTAATTCCTTACAACTAACTTGACTATTTTTTCTTATGACCGATCGATCTCTTCTCTTTTGTGTCCAAAAAACTAAAAAAAAAAAAAATACTCAAGTCATGATCGAAGTTAGGCCAAAAAGTTCTTTTTCTCGGAGCCACGAATACAATTTGATTAGAAATCAAATTTAATTTTTTCATAAACTTTAACGAAGTAGCTTATTTCCTTGCCATTCAAAAGATTAAATTTTTGACAAAATTGCAGAAAAGCATATAAGCATTTCACTATATAAAAAAATGTTTTAAGAAAAAATCAAATAATTTAAAAATCCATAATTCACGTGATAAATAACAAAAAATAATCTTAAAAAATTAAATTAAAAATAAACGAAACATAAAAATTGATCTTTGTAGTTTTCATGTTCAAAAACAGTTTTTATTTGTCCTTTAAATGTTGGTATTTGAGTTGAATTTATATTTTAAATAAGAAAACAAATGCAACTATAAGAAAAAAACAAACATTTTTGAACTTTTATACATCCCTTTAAATATAAATGTAAATGTAGTTAAGCAAAAAACCTTAAACAAAAATTAATTATTGTAAAATATAAATGAATTCACACAAAATTTAAAACAAAAAAAAAACATGCAATAGATCTTATAACAAAACATCTCTTCAATTTTAATTTCGTTTGACAGTTGTTATATTTATACAAAAATTAAATACCCCCTAATTGTAGTTAAAATTATAAACAAAAAACATTAAAACGTTAATCAACTATAAATACACACATTACATGTTTTAGAATTATTGTAAATCTTAAATTTAGTATGACAAAAAAAAATAATCTATAAGTAGGCAACCAAATAATTTAATTATTTAAGAATAAACTTAAACTTAAATTAAAAAAAAACTATATGCAAAGTTAATGGTTTAACTAAGTTCATGAAAACACAAAAATCACAAAGCACAAACGTATTATTAATAACAAAAATTTCAAATAGGTTTAGTTTATTTTTAAAAAAAATAAATGAAGAATGAAACCAAAAACAAAGTTGATGGGAACTCAAATAACTATTTAAAAATAAATAACAAGCTCTAAGAACTAAAAACACAAAAAACAAACAACTTAACAGAAGATAAACTTTGACCATTTATATATATTAAAAAAAGAGAACCGTACTATAGTATAATGATATAGTATAAACAATAAAATTATACAAAAAATTCAACAGTTTGCTTTTAAATTACTAATTTTCCACTTAACTTTTCAGGTAAAAGCAAAAGTAAGAATCCAGAATATTTCATCCATATCACGATCAAATTATTATCTGGCAACCCTATAACTTATTTCTGTCACATTTCTGTACTTAAGGTAGCGCTATCTTGAGACTCAAAGAAATAGGCTGCTGAAAAACCAGATCCTACGGGCACTGAAACCAAACAAGCCTGCTACCATCAAACATCCTATCCACAACCACCGATTATCCTCTCTCACCATAGATCCAAGGTTCCTAGTTTCAGTGGTGGTGTGAGCTAGTAAATCCGTGCCCAAGAATTAAAGGTTGAGGGATAAATCAACCATGAACGAGCTCAGCCGAAGGCCTGTGGTGGGTAACGGTTTTTGTTGTCTTTACCTTCCCTCGGTATGCGGCTCTGCCGAGGGTGACCACCTTACTGGTTGGAATCAAATCGAACCCCTTCATTATGTCTTCGTCCAATTTATGTGTAAAACTTCCATCCATCGAGTCCGAGGATGAACTCCTGGCTTCCAGCTGCCGACAAAATCGAAAAGACCACCAAGAGGAACAGGTCTACTTTTTACGATCTGTGAGTCAAGCCGGAAAGCCCTGGACAATACGACCTTTTCTACAAGCCCGATAACCAGAATCAAGGTACGCCTAGAACTTGTATTTTAGCTAAAAAACACTTAGAAGTTTTTCTGTGTCCAAATTTAAGCACTTCTGCTTTAGCAGTTATTAGGTAAGAGGTAAAGCAAGCGTAGGGCCTGATTCTAGCCTCTTCGTACATGGCGCATGACAGGGAGTCAACGCTTGAGGAGGTACGAATGCTAGCGGCAGAGGCTAAAGCAAGGAAAACAAGTCTGCTCGTAGGAAGCAATGCTAATTTTTTATTTTTTTTATAATCAACGCGCACTTCATTACCCTTTATATGCACAGAGCACAGTGCGAGTATTAGGGAAAGGGTAGAGGATGCAAAGGAGGTGCCGGTGAACATTGGTTGTGAATTCTTGAATATTACAATGACTGGGGAAGACAGAGTGTGGAAGAGAGTTCCACATTCGCGTAGTACGGCTAAAGAATGATTCTCTGTACATGACAGTACGTCCGAAGTTGGGCTCAAGGTTGAACTGATTGGCATTTCTGGAGGCGCGGGTGTTACGGTTGAATATCTTAAGGGGAGGAATGCAACTGGCTATTTCACTAGAGCATATACCGTTGAAGTATCGGTAAAATAAGGTTAGGCATGAGACATTACGCCACCAATCATTTTGAATGCTCTTCTTTGGATACTGTCCAGAAGATTTAAGTACGGCACTGGAGCACCAGCCCAAACGTGGGAGTTGTACTCAAGCTTTGGACGTATGTAAGTTTTGTAAATAATAGCCAGATCAGAAGGGGAAAAAATTTCTTGCATTGTCTTAAGAATCCTAAACATCTTGCGGCATTTTTGGCGACATCGCATGTGTGCTCGTTCCACAATAGGTGGTCAGTGATGCACATACTGAGAATCTCGAGATGTTCGGTCTCATTCATGCAAGTGCCACTCATGGATAGTGGCAAGGGGGTATATCTCGCTTCGACGATACAAGGCAGCATTGAGTTTTTGAAGCATTCAACTGTACACGGTTTCTTATTCCCCATTGTACAATGCTGTTTAAGTCAAAGTTTAATGAGCGTATCATATTAAGCCGTTGCAGTTCTGCATCCGAAGAGGAGGAATTGGAATTGGATTAGAAGTTACAGACAAGAGGTCATTTATGAAATGAGAAAGAGGGTCGGAGACAAAACGGAGCCCTGGGGCACACCAGCACTTATATTGTGGGTTCCAGACCTGAAGCCGTCCAATACAACTTGTATTGAACGGTTCAAAAGAAAGTTTCTAACCCAACGAAGGAGGGTTTCATCGATACCGAAAGCACGCATTTTCGATAACCAGACTTTATCAAGTCCAACAAAACGATGTAAGGATTTGTTCCACTCTTCGTTGAGATAAACCATCAGATCAAAAGTGACCTGTTGCTGCGAAAGCAGTACTGCCGGTCATTAAGAAGCTTTCGGTCTTCGAGATATGTATTTCTTGAGTTGATATGCTATCAGCGTTTCCATGACCTTAGAAAGAAGGGACGTAAGTGAAATCGGACGATAATTGGAGGGAGAAGAATTTTCGCCTATTTTTGTAATTGCAAACTTACTTTTATATTCATACAAATTTATCTCGCCACAAAAAGTCCCGTGAGATAATTTGACAGCTAAAACTAATCAAATTAACGTTTTGAACGGTTACAGAACACAATTTAACGATATCTTTCCAGTTTTTCTTTTCGATCTGTTCCGGTAATTAAAATTAACGATTGTCAAACTTACAGAAACACAAAACATCGTTAATTTTCAATATGTTTCAATTCGCTGCGTTTAACGACTGAATTTAACGATTCGATACAGAACCTGGGTACAGATTTGTAGCGAAACGAACACTATTTTTTTTTTAATTTAATTTATCCTCGTCGCCATTGTGATATTATATACGCGGACTGTATAGAGATTGGCCAAAATATAGGACAACCCTAAAAAGTCTGATTAAACCAGAACTTTCTGATCCTCCCTTGTGCGCTCTCGAACTTGATCAAAAAGTCGATGAGCTTACAGCAGCCCTCAACAAAGCCATGGAAACTGCCTGCCCCCTCACTACAGTGCGGGGAAAGAAGAAACCATATTGGTGGGCTGCTGATTTAGAAGTACTCAGGAAAGGTTGTAGAAGGCTTTTCAATCGTGCAAAAAAGTCTAGACACCCCCAAGATTGGGATGCCTATAAGGAATCCCTCAAAAAGTATAAACAAGAATTGAGATTAGCCAAAAGATCCTCATGGAGATCCTTCTGTAGCTCAATAGAAGAATCCTCGGAGGCATCGAGGTTAAGGAAGATTCTCTCGACAAATCCAACCATGCCTAGTTGTCTTAAAAACTCAGATGGTACATGGACTAACTCTTGCGAAGAAACGCTAAACCTGCTATTAGACACCCACTTCCCAGATAGCTCCAAATCCGTTAATACAACAAACCGTCCTTTGTCGGGTATTAACTTAACTTTTCCTCAAGGTCTTGTTACAAAAGAAAAACTGACATGGGCTCTGAATAGTTTCAAACCCTATAAATCTCCAGGTCCAGATCAAATCATACCAGGCTACAACATACCAGCGATATAACTTTGCCCATCATTGAGATGACCTTTAAAAGTTGTCTAGATCTGGTCTATATACCTCAGCGATGGAGAGAAGTAAAGGTAGTATTCATTCTCAAGGCGGGCAAATGCTCGCATGTCAACCCTAAAGATCTTAGACCTATTAGCCTATCATCATTCATTCTTAAAACGCTGTAACGACTGATTGATATCCATATACGTAATAGCATTGATAAGAGACTATCGATGTCTCAGCATGCTTACTGCAAAGGGAAATCGGTAGAAACAGCCTTGCATACTCTGGTAAGAACTACCGAATACTCCCTAGAGCCTAGACCAAAAGGAATATACTATGATTGCCTTCCTGGATATTGAGGGCGCTTTCAACAACGCTGACACATCTGCTATGACTTCTGCTATGACGACCTTAAACGTAGAATACTCACTCTATGAGTTGATTAACCTAATGCTAAAAAGCAGGATCATCAACTCTAAGATGGGGGTTTTTTGTACGAAAAGGTCTGTCAGCAGAGGCACTCCGCAAGGTGGTGTTCTGTCCCCTCTCCTGTGGAACATAGTTGTTAACGAACTGCTAATATCCCTTGAGAGGGAAGGCTACAGAGTGATTGCGTATGTCGATGATGTTGCTATCGCCATCACAGGAAAACATCCTAATACCCTGAGACCTCCTCCAAAACGCACTTAATATGCTCACTAGATGGGCTGATCACTGCGGACTTAGTATTAATCCTCAAAAAACAGACCTCGTCCTTTTTACACCTAAATACAAGATCCCAGTAATTGCACCCCCTTCAATAAAAGGTGTACCACTCATTTTTACCAATGAAGCGAAATATCTTGGTCTGATATTAGACAAAAAATTAAGTTGGAAACCTAATATTCAGGAAAGAGTTAAGAAAGCTACAGTAGCTCTTTTATCTTGCAAGAAAGCCATAGGTAGCAAATGGGGTTTTCAACCTCGCATAACCTATTGGCTATACACATCGGTCATCCGACCAATTCTCATGTACGGGGTTGCAGTATGGTGGACTGCACTGGAGAAAGTCACCTAGTGCGACAAATTGAGCAGAGTCCAACGCACTGCAGGTCTCTGCATAAGCGGGACATTGAGAACCACACCCTCAGCAGCGTTAGACACTCTCCTCCATCTAACACTCCCAGACATTATTAGCAAACAAGTGGCAGCGAGTACAGCTATAAGACTCAACGCCTCATCTCAATGGACCAACAATAATGTGGGACATTCCATCATTTTGAACTTCTTCGGTTCTATACCAAAGTACATAGACTACACTATTCCAAAACCCCAATTTGGTAAAAACTTCCAGGTATCCATTCCATCCAGAGATGAATGGGAAGACAAAAAACTCCTGGATGACAAAAGCTTTCATTTTTACACAGATGGATCCAAGACAAATAATGGAGTTGGTAGTGGTGTGGACTCAGTAAAAGCTGATATCAACTTCTGATATGCGCATCTTCTCCGACAGTCAGGCTGCTTTTAAATCTCTCGACGGTGTCTCAACCAACTCTCAAACGGCCCTCGATTGTCGATCGTCTCTTATGGAGATGGCGCAGCAATTTAACATTCACCTCTGTTGGGTGCCGGGCCACAGAGACATCACAGGAAATTGTAGAGCCGATGAACTCACTAAAAACGGAACCGTCATACCTATTTCATCTGAAAGGGAAAAGATAGGTATACCGATAGCTACATGTAAACTTCTGCTAAAAGAATCAGCCTTTAACGATAACAAACTCTAGGTGGTACAATTTACCAACGTGCGCAGTTACAAAAATCATTTGGCCGTCACTGGACCTAAAGCGCTCTAAAGAATTGTTGTCTCAAAGCAGATTTCATATTAGCTCCCTTATACGACACGCAATACGACTTGGTGTAGCCTCAAATGACTTCTACAGGAGCTGTATGGACGAAGAAGAAGAGGAAACAATCTCTCACCTTCTCTGCACTTGCCCTGCTCTTTCACTAAGACGCAAACTTCATCTGGGAGAATACTTTTATGATAATCCCAGTGAACTAGTTAATAAGGATATCAAGTATTTTCTTCGCTTCATAAAAAGCTCAAAATGGTTCGACTAGTAAGAAGTAATTCTCTAGATTCATGTGGTATCACAATGGGCCTTTTCTTTTGGCCTAAGTGCGTGGATTCTGTATCCACAGCCACTGTAACCTAACCTAACCTAACTGTATAGAGAGTAATGAGTACACGTTAATGGTTAGGTGGGAACTGACTTTATTGTTCTCCATAATATAGTACTTAACTAATACTTAATCTAATACTTAAACTACTAAATAATACCTTATGTGTATACATAACACGAACCTCGCTGGGTTTGCTAGTATTACTTCATAATTATGATACAATTATTTCAAATGCTAATTGAATGGTTTGTTTTATTATCTTATAAATAACACAGTTAACTGCTTGACAAATCAGCAAATCTAATAAGAAAATTCAGCAAGAAAAGTGCACCCAGTTTGGAAGGTACGTGGAACGTGGTACACATAAATACACATCACAGACAAATTATCAAGTTAGTTTTGTTGTTTGTAACCAAAGCAAATTAAGTCTATCACAGTATCAGTTATTGCGCTGGTCTGCCTTTCCATTAAGGTAAAATGTAACAACAAAATAATTAAGAACAAATTCGTTTACCGAAGAAAACATTTTTCATTTTTTTCATTTAGGCCTTTGCAACCGTTAATTTTGCCCTTTCTCTATCGAACGTTCAAGAATGTCATTCATCAAATAAACTTACGATTGAAGAAATAAGATCAATGAGAGCGTACAAGATTTTCCACAGAGTTATAAATGAGCACCAGATGTGCTTTATAAAATGCGTATTCAATAAAATCGGGGTTTTGAAAGGTGATCAGATGCACAAGGACAATTTTTATGAGTACTTCGGACCGCTTTTAGGTTGCGAGAACACTAAGATATATTACGATACGTGCGGCAGTGATTGGGGCAGCGGGTGCTCCAAAGTGAACGTAATCTTCGAGTACTTGGTGCGTTAAAGTCACAATTAGAAATATTGGAGATGTCCTGCTTCCGGTTACCCATGTGCAGAGAAAAGAGGAAAACATACTTGTAGTCATCAGAAGTCATTACAACGTGGCAACGTTTTCCCCACCTATCAAAGCAAATATGAAAATGAATAATTATTGCAGTACCACATCATGCAATTGTCATACATACTTATACATATACATTCTTATACCTAGGTTTAAGCCTAATTTTGTAATATGAATCTATACTAATTTATAAAGTCGAAGAGTTTGTTTATTTGTTTGAACGCGCTTTTGTGTTGAATAGTCCATTAATCGAGGAAGGCTTTAAGCTGCGACCAATAGAAGCGCAGAATAAGTGGAAATTGTTGAAAAATCGGCAAACAATTATTCATTTTTTTTTTTTTGAACGCGTTGATCTCAGGAACCACTAAATCAAATTGAACAATAATTCTTTTTGTGTTGAATAGTCGTAGAAAGCTGTTAGTTGTTGTGAGTTGAGTTTATTGAGGAAAAAGAACACGTTTGCACTTCTTGACGATTGCGGACGAAATCAGCTTTATTTCGTTATTTTAAAAGCATCAGACCTTCAACGTAACAAAAATGAAAAATAAAGTGTATGTACAGCATTGCCAGAAGAGCAATGTGAATAGTTTAAAATAATTCAAAAGATGGCTTCGTGACAGTTGTAATAAAATTACGCTGCGACCAATGAGAGCAAAGCATCAGTGAAAAATATTGCTAAAACGGGGAAAATTACACATTTTCGAAGGCTTCCGTTGCGTGCGCTGCGTTGGCACTGTTGGCAGGTTGGCAAGGCAAATGACATAAAGAAACAACAACAACAAAAATTTGACAAAAGGAGAAACGAAAAACGATGAGAAGTAAAAAAAGTTTTCGAGTGGAAAACTGAAGCCTGAAGGGAATTATAAAAAATGCTCAAAATGTTCGAGTTAGAAAGTATTTCGACTTAGGGAGAGTCGCCAGTGATACAATTTTAAAACAACCTCGCAACAAAATTCCCAAGCGCGGTGGACGAGGGAGAAACGGACGAAGTCGCGGGCAACTGCTTGTTAACTAATAAACGAACTGTCGTGCTAATGCTAACCGGTTGTCTTTCAAGATGAAAAGGCGGTGCTGGTGTCAATTAGTCTTAAATTCCTGAACATTGAAATGATTTGGAAAGACAGAGAGTGGAAGAGAATTCCACATTCGCGTAGTACGGCTAAAGAACGATTCTCTGTACTTGAGGGTACGTCCGAAGTTGGGCTCGAGAGTAAGCTGATGGGCATTCCTAGAAGCGCGAGTATTAATGGTGAATTTTTAAGGGGAGGAATGCAACTGGCTATTTCACAAGAGCACATACCGTAAAAGTAACGATATAACAAGGAGAGACACGAAACGGTACGACGGTGGTCCAACGGGGTGAATGAGTTGGTTATGTCTCTATCACCAATCATTCTAAGGGCTCTTTTTTGTATACCGTCAATTCCATTTAACTGTAAAAAAAAAATTGGGTTTTTTCACCGAGGAACCACTGTGCGGCATGGCGTGTGCACATATGACTGATGTTTTGTAGTGTGGCTTGATGCGGATTTCAGCCAGGCGATCACTAATTTGCCGATTTCTGTTGAAATAATTTGAATGTACAGTGACCGTCTAACTCTCGAACCGCAAGCATCGTTCGCAGCTTCTCGTGTGATTTTTTTTTCTTCTATTTTTGTACAGCTCTGTGCAAACCGGTATCTCCCGTTATACCATTACTTTTTTCTTATACACTTGATTTGTGAAGTGTTTTTTTACAAAAGGCGAACACACGTGCCAGTGTCAGTGTTACCTAAAATATCCAAAATGCCCTCCGGGCAGGATGGATCCCGTTTTAGGCATCTGCCTATAGACGTGGATTCAGCTTTTTCTCAACCCGCAAAAAAAAACATAAAAATAACTTTACCCCATTGTGTAACTTCCCTGATCTTCCACTTACATCAAATAAAAAAAATCCCAAATTCATATTAATATCCCCCAAATCCAATGAAAAGCCCATATCGTCCCTCAGTCCCTTCCTTTTAAAAAAAGCGATTGATAACATCTCTAAAGAATATGAGCAGATAACACAACTGCGAGACGGAAATCTCCTTGTTCTTGTGAAAACTCAAAAAACCGCGGAAACATTCCTTAAAGTCACTAACCTTGCTAACTCTTGTCCAGTCATTGTTAAATATCACGATAAATTAAACGAATCAAAGGGCATAGTCTATGCTCCCTGTTTGATAAACACCCCGAACCAGAAATTATTGCAGAGATGAAATCTCAGGGTGTGACTGACGTCTACAAATTCAGTAGAATAGAAGAAGGCAAACCAAGAACAACAGGTTTAATGCTATTTACCTTCGACTTATACCATATCCCCAATTCAGTAGACATCGGCTTCTATAAAGCTAAGGTCACTGAATATATACCGAACCCAATGCGCTGCCGCAATTGCCAACTTCTCGGCCACACAAATAAACGTTTTACGGGTGAAGCTAAATGCGATGCATGTAGTCTTCCCCCACACACCCCACAACAATGCACTAGAACTGTGTGTGCAAACTGCGGACAAGGCCACGCTTCTTCTTCTAAAACCTGCCCTGCTTATAAGGAAGCAAAAGAAATTCTTACAATTAAAACCCAAAAAAAATGCACATTGGCTGAAGCTAAGAGAATTCACAAAGAACAAAATAATATCCCCGCTCAGTTCTCATCTTCGTCAGTACAATTTGCCGAAAGGGTAAAGCAAATGCCAAAAAAGGATGCTCCTACTGTTCCAATTCTGTATAAAGAAAATGTACAAAGTTCTAAAGACTCAAACCAAAATAACATTAAAGAAAACCAAATCGCAAACTCAACGACAAACACAACAAAACAAAACACAAATGATTCTCTTCCAACAACTTCCTCACAAAACAATCTCTACAACGACGCTACGCTAGGTACACCGCAAAAATCAAACGATAACCCAACCTCTTCATCCAATTTCATACAAAATCCACCAACCACCTCAAACAAACCTTCTACAACACAAACAATCATTCCATAAAATCCAAAAAATGTTTCCCCCACGCAACTTAATTCATCAATAACAACACAACCCCAACCTATCACTTTTGATGAAACACAATCTCCTATATCCAAAGTAACCCAATCATTAATCGAAAAAAATAACTACTTTATAGTAAATCATGATCTCCAAGATGAAGACATGCAATAAAAAAAGTAACATCGAACCAATGCTTGACTCCGCTGATCGGGAATTGAGTCAACCGAGCTCTTTAGAGTGCTCGGCTGCCTCAACACCCGAGCCGCGGAGTCAAGAATCTGAACATCCTAACCACGACAACTCAATCAATACAAACTCCACCTACTCAACAAAAGAAATAACGAAAATCCTTCAATGGAATATGAAGGGTTTTCTCAATAACTACAATGAATTAAATATTCTTATTAAAGAATACTCCCCGAGTGTTATTGCACTCCAAGAAACACACTGTGCAGCAAACTACAAGCCAATCATTCCCAAAATGTATGACGGATACTTTCACAACTTGGCTCACAATACAACAGCAAAACAAGGGATAGCAATTTTAATTAAAAAAGGTATACCGCACAATTTTAAAGTAATTAATTCGCACATTCTAACCCTAGCAGTCGAAATCCAACTTGCACATAAGTTTACTTTAGTATCGATTTATATACACCCAAACCAATCTTTTTCCACAAACGACCTTGTAAACATAACAGATCAAATAAATACCCCTGTTATCATAGCTGGGGATGTAAATGCCTGGAGTGTACTGTGGGGCTCACCTGTAACTAATGCTAGAGGTGCTATCTTAGAAAGGTTTTTATCAAACTCAAACCTCATAATTCTTAATGATGGCTCTCCCACTCATTTTTCTACTCACCATACCTTCACTCACACAGACATAACCACCTGCTCCCCTGAACTATACCCAAATACCTCATGGTC
The DNA here is from genome assembly GCA_943590905.1 of Sphaerophoria taeniata. Classification (NCBI taxonomy): domain Eukaryota; kingdom Metazoa; phylum Arthropoda; class Insecta; order Diptera; family Syrphidae; genus Sphaerophoria; species Sphaerophoria taeniata. The sequence goes on from OX016540.1 coordinate 7,911,039, forward strand.
TACTCTTGATAACCTCCACAACAGTGATCATTTCCCCATAGTTACAACTCTCTCATCCAGCCAAACTGTCCAAAAATATAAATCTACCCCCAAATTTAAAACGGATCTAGCAAACTGGATCTCCTTCAAAAATCATATTACACGAAACTTATCATACACACACACATCCCCAAATATTAATCAGGAGGCAGCACTAATTTCCAAAGCAATTCGTTCCGCAGCCAACCAATCGATACCTCAAAGTTCACCAAAAAACCCAATCCGTACTGTGTCCTGGTGGAACTCTGAATTAAACGCATTGCGGAAAGAAAAGAACAAAGCGTGGAAACTTTTCAAAAAATATCCTAACCAACAAAACCTTATGTCATTCAAAAAATTAAACGCTAAGTTCCGTAGGGATATAAAAATTTCTAAATCGAAAAAGTTCGGTGAAATTACGTCCGCAATAAATCCAACATCTTCTCCGTCTAAGATTTGGCAAGAAATCCGCTGTTTTACTGGGACCTATACACCCCACTCTGTCATGTGTATCACAGACCAAAACCAACAAATAACCTCGCCTTACGAAATAAGCAACATCTTTGCAAAAATATGGTCAAACGAAGCCAACGATATTAATTTCTCCGCGGCATTCAATATTAACAAGTTAAGATCACTTACTCTTACTAGCAATCCCAACCACTTATCATCTCAATCGAAACGCATCGAAACTCCCATCTCATTTATAGAGCTCGAAAGCTGTCTATCAAAACTTAAAGGCAAAACTCCCAGCAGAGATCGGATTTCTTATCCGATGATAAAAAATCTCCCAACAATAGCTAAAACAAGATTAACACAACTGTATAATAATATTTTCAACACAGGCATCATTCCCCAAAGCTGGAAAGTTGCAATCATACTGCCCTTGCCTAAGCCAAGGAAACCAAATAACAGTACCAACGGATACCGTCCAATATCACTTATTCCGTGTACTTCGAAAGTAATGGAAAAAATTGTGGCAAAGAGACTTTTGTGGTTTCTAGAATCCAAAAATCTCTTGTCATCGAAACAAGTAGCATTTCAAGCTAACAAAGGTTGCGATGACGCACTCCTACACCTAGACTACTATCTAACAAAAACTCTATCGGCTCGGAACCATGCCACTATTTTGTCTCTAGATTTTGAAAAGGCATTCGACAGAATTGGTATTCATCAAGTCTTAAACAAAATTAAAGCTTGGGGTATTGGCCCGAAAATGTTTAACTACATAAAATCCTTTCTGACGAATAGAAAAATTTGCGTCAAAACAAACAATTGTTTCTCCGAATATTATTCTCTCCAGAATGGTATTCCCCAAGGTTCCCCATTGTCAGTAGTCCTATTTTTAATTGCTTTTGACGAAGTCAGTACTTTGATTTCAAAATATACGCAACTTGATCATTGTATTTACGCAGATGACGTCTACATTTTATGCAAGCATAATAATCTACTAACACACGAACAACTTTTTTCAGATGTCCTTACTGATATACTGACATGGGCCAACACTTCCGGGTCTAAATTATCTGTAGATAAATGCAAAACATTACACATATGCCGTAAAACATCTTGTACTAGGTTTAATTTTAAATTCAATAACATCAACATAGAAAATGTCAATAAGTTAAGTATTTTAGGTATTATTTTTAGTGAAAGATATAACTTTAAACTCCATTGTACCGAACTTAAGAAAAACCTAGCTGCTAGAGCCAATATTGTTAAGTATTTATCATGTAAAAAATCTAATGCCCACATAAACACTCTATGTAATATTGCAAGATCTCTGGTTCTAAGCAAGATAGACTATGGTATCCTTATATACGGCAATTCTCCAAAGAAAACAATCAACATAATCAAAGCCCCATACCACCAAGCAGCACGTAGTTGTCTCAACGCATTTCCTACCAGCCCAGTCCGCAATATAATGGCTGAAGCAGGTCTTCCTTTAGTCGAGGAACGCATTTTAGAAAGGAGAGCTAAGCTCTACGCAAAACTTCCATTCGTTCAAAATTCAATCATAAACGACGATCTCAAATCAATATTGAAGGCAAAGCAATCCAAGCGTATACCATCAGCTTTATCAAAAGTAATAGCCACAGCAGAACAAATGGCACTTCCAGTGATAAAACCTGACAAATACTCCCCATTGTTCCCACCTTGGCAGATACGAGAATCCTCTTTCATCATGGACATGGCAGAGCACACTAAAAGCGATACATCCAGTTACATATACCGGTCACTATTCAAAGACATCTCATCGAGCTTTAAATCCAACAATTGGAAGTTCGTATTTACAGACGGCTCTAAAACCCACCACAGCACTTCATTTGCATCCACTCACGAGAACGGTTCTCTGCTTTCCATAGGACTATTGAACAACGTAGCTTCAATCTTCACTGCCGAGGCAACAGCGATATTAGAAACTGCAACTACAATCGAAAAAATACCCGGCAACTTTGTCATCTGTTCGGACAGTCGTCCAGTCTTAACTGCAATTCAAAATCCCAACAACACCACAGGTATCATAAGCAAAATAAGAGACCACCTCATAAAACATCCGAATAAACTGAAACTTATGTGGACACCTGGACATGTTGGGATTCCCGGCAACGAATATGCAGATAAAGAGGCTAACAATGCTCACGTCGCACCAATCAAAACTATTGCCAATCTTACCAAAAGTGACCTTTTGCGGGAAGTTAGGTACAAACTTAGACAACAACAGCTAAGCGACTGGCAAAATAACTATCAACACGTATACAAACATATCAACATCGATAAGATCAAACCAAGTTACCCAACTACCACCTCCAAGCAGATGAACACCGTCATTCTCAGGCTACGACTTGGACACACAGCCCTCACCCACCAACATTTACTAAACAAGTCAAATCCACCGATATGCACCCACTGCCAATCAACAATAGACCTTAAACATATTCTCGGAATAGGATCATGCAAATCATTGTCATCAAACACCAGCGTTTACAACTCACCCACAACGACAGACGAAATCTTAAAAAACTTAGACCCAGTGAATATTAAAAAAATATACAATTTTATAAAATGCCACAGTTTCCAAATCTAAACATCCACCGCAAATACTCTACATTTCATTTATCTTATCATAACTTACATTATTTATACCTTTTTTTTTTAAAGCTAAGAGTCAAAAGCCCTAGCAGCTAGTGCTCATGTACATATTAACATGTAAATTTCAATTTGATGTTAATAAATTATAATAATAATAATAATAATTTGAATGTAACAAGTAAAACACTTTGTTGAAATTATTTAGTTATTTATAGATTACGTTTGTGAGTTTGTTATCAATTTTTTCAAAATAAATTTTCATTCCAATTTCCTGTTTCTTAACAATAAGATCGTGTTTTTATTAAGAGGCCTTTCCAGAACATAACTTTCAACAGGTTATGGGCCCAGAAGGACGCAAAAGGCCATAACGAGAATATAAACACGTTTATCCAAGAAAATTTTCGAGAAGAATTTTTTTTCAATTTGAATTGGATTCCTCTATCAGCAATTGTTCAAGATGGCTAGTCTACCAGCAATTGAAAAACTTAAGGCTCGTGAGAATTATGACTTATGGAAGTTTTCTGTCCAGGCTCATTTGGAATTGGAAGATTTGTGGTCATGCGTTTTAGCTGACGGAGAGGATGTTAAGAAAACAGGAAGAGCAAGAGCTAAGATTATTTTATTGGTTGATCCTGTAAACTTCGTGCATATTCAAACAACCAAGACAGCAAAGGAAGCATGGGATAACCTTGAAAAGGCTTTCCAGGACAAGGGTCTGACGCGAAGAGTCTTACTAATCAAGAAATTGATCACAACGAGATTGGAAAATTGTTCATCTGTGGAGGATTATGTCAACACTATAATCACCACAGCGCATAAGCTCAATGGCGTTGGATTAACGGTCAATGATGAATGGGTTGGAACAATTTTGCTCGCAGGTTTATCCGAAGAATATAAACCTATGATCATGGGTCTTGAAAGTTCTGGTATAGCCATTTCTGGTGATAGTATCAAGACCAAGATCCTTCAAGATGTAAAAACAGTAGATTCTGAAGCGGTTGCTTTTTATGGACGAAGTGGACAACAAAAACAGACGAAAACAACAAAGAAGAACTTTTTCAACAAAAGTGGAACTAAGACAAATAGCGATGCCAATTCAGGACCTAGATGTTACCAATGTAATAAGTATGGTCATTTCGCTAGAGACTGTCCGTTAAAGGTGCGAAACAACAAGAAACAACATATGTGTACAGATTCAAGTATAATGTCAGATGTTAGTGAAGCTGCTAAGAGTGAAGTCGTGGTAGCCAACAATATGCGTTTACCCGTACAAGGAATCGGGAACGTATGTTTGCCAGTTGCTGTTCAAGAACAAGTGAAAGTTGAGAATGTGATGTGTATTCCAAATCTCAGTGCGATTCTTTTATCAGTGAGTCAAATTGTGCGTAAGAACAATAAAGTGGTTTTCGATTCCAAGGGCTGCCGAATTTACAGCTCCGATAAACAACTGGTGGCAACGGCTTCGCTGAACGTTGAACTTTTTAAGTTGGGCAAATCAAGCAAAGAAAAATGTTTTGTTGCAAACAATTCGGGCTCTGATTGCGAACAATGGCACAGGAGGATGGGACACCTCAACATGACATCCATAAACTGGATGCTGAGCGATTGTTTTGGACAAATGCAAACATTTCCATCGAACGATAAATGGAACTGTGAAGTTTGTCTCAGAGGAAAGCAGTGTCGTCTTCCATTCAATCACACAGGACCTAGAGCAACTGAAATACTAGAGGTAATTCATTCTGATTTGTGTGGTCCATTGCATGTAAGAAGTTTAGGTGGTGCTCGATACATTTTGGTGTTTGTTGATGATTTGACAAGAAAATGTTTTGTTTATTTTCTACAATCGAAAAACGAAATAATCGCACGCTTTGCAAAATTTAAAGCACTTGTAGAAAATCAATGTAACAAACGAATTAAGATCCTACACACCGATAATGGTTCAGAGTACTGCAATCAAACGTTTCAAGCCTTACTACGAAAGAATGGAATATGTCATCGTACATCAGCGCCGTATACACCCGAACATAATGGACTTGTTGAACGAATGAACCGAATTATCATGGAGAAGGCAAGGTGTATGTTATTAGATGCGAATTAGCCGAAGAGTTTCTGGGCTGAAGCAGTTTCTACAGCCGTCCATTTGATAAATCGATCTCCATGTAGTTCATCACTTGAAAAAGTCCCAGAAGATGCATGGTCAAACAAGAAACCGGATTTGAGTCACTTGCGCACATTTGGTTGCAAGGCAATGGTTCATATTCCCAAAGAGCGCCGCAAAAAGTTAGATCCCAAATCCGAAGCATGTATCTTTCTTGGATATTGTGAAGATTTCAAGACTTTCAGACTGTATAATCCGGACAAGAAAAGAATCATCACAAGCAGAGACGTTGTATTTTTTGAAGATGAACGCGTGTCTTTGGAAAAGGTAATTGAAGATTATACTTTAATTAATTTTTCTGAAATACTCAGGCAATGATGATTCAGTGGGGGAAGAAAATAGAAAAAAGTAACGATAACAGTAAGGAAGATAATAGTGAAGATATGAATGTTTTGCCAAGAGAACCTGAACCGGAACTGGAAACCCAAAATGAGAATCAAACGGAACTGGAAACCCAAAATGAGAATCAGAATTTACCAGACAAAAGTGAATCAAGTAATGATGTCAACATTCCACTTACCACAGATAGTTCAGACGTAAGAATTCCAAGGAGAAGTCAACGCACTCGGAAGCCTGTCATAAGAGATGGTTGCATTTTATATTCAGTAAGAATAGATGAAGTACATGATCAATTGACGGTGAAAGAAGCACTAGAAAGATCTGATTCTGAATTGTGGCGGCAAGCACTGAACGAAGAAATTGATGCTTTAGAAGAGAATGACACGTGGAATCTTATAGATTTGCCCGTCAACAAGAGGGCTATCAATTGCAAATGGGTGTTCACAACAAAACGTGACAGTGAAGGCAAGATTTCAAGGTATAAGGCCCGCTTGGTTGTGAAGGGTTGCGCTCAACGAAAGGCATGGATGCCATCACTGCCTTTCTCCAAGGAGATCTTAATGATGACATTTACATGCTGCAACCAGAGGGTTGCACCGATAGCACTGGTAAAGTATGCCATTTAAAGAAATCGCTGTACGGTTTGAAGCAAGCCAGTCGTGTATGGAACCAAAAACTCGACAGAGCTTTAATTAACTATGGTCTCAAGAAATCACAAATAGATCCTTGTGTTTATTTTGCTGGGGAAGACTCAACCATGACAATTGTAGCTGTATACGTTGATGACCTGTTAATATTTATGTTAACCTTCGACGAAAAAGAAGACAAGGTCCGTTGTGTTGTAAAGTACAGCAAGTAGTGGAGTTTATTAAGCAAGCAAACATAAAAAGTAAAGTACATATGAAAAAATAACTGTGTGTTCTATACCTACAAGAAGTGTAGAGTACAGTGACTCAAAGAATTATTTGTACATCATAATACTATTTTAACACTCCCACTTATTATTATGTTACAAACAATACAATTCAAAAATATTAATTTTTCAATTCAAAATATTAATTTTTCTTCGAAATAATTCAAATTTGACAGCTGCAAGTGGTTTTGTCAAGGCATCAGCTAACTGCTCAGCAGAAGGCACAAAACAAATTTCGAAACGACCCTCTTTGTACTGCTCCCGAATGAAATGAACACGCACATCAATATGCTTTGTTCTTGCGTGAAACTCGGGATTCTTCACCAACTTAAGAGCACTTTGATTGTCAATGTAAAGCGTGGACTTGTCAATCCCAGGAATAAGCAAATCACGTAACAGCGCATCAAGCCACATCAATTCCTTGACTGCTTCCGATGCAGCTACATACTCAGCTTCATTTGTGCTTAGTGCTGTACATCGTTGTCTTTTTGAGGACCAAGAAATTGGACTACCCCCAAGCAGGCAAATATATCCACTTGTCGAACGTCTTGTTGAATAATCTGCTGCAAAATCAGCATCGCTATAAATAGAAAATTGTAGGTTAACTTTCGATTTAAATATTATGCCGAAGTTTTTAGTTAATTTCAAATATTTAAAAATTCGTTTGACAGCTTTAACATCGTAGGAACTTGGACAATCCAGAAAACGGCTCACTACTCCCACTGCATACGAAATATCTGCCCTAGTTCCGATAGCCAAGTACATAAGGCTACCAACGGCCTCACGGACAGGAAATGACACAGGAGATGAACCTTTTTCTTCGCATGAAGACCGACTTCCAAGCTCGCAGGGTGTAGAAACTGGAGATGATTCCAACATATTGAACTTGCGAAGCACCCTGTCAATATAATTTGATTGATTAATAAAGTAGTCACCATTTTCCTTTTGAAATATTTGGATTCCTAGATAATAATTTGCTTTGAAGAGTTTAACCTCCAAATGTTGAGCTAAGTATTGCTTGATGTACTCGATATCGTTTGAATTCTGAACAGCAAGCAACCCATCATCAATGTAGACTGCCAGATAGATAATCCTTTCCTTGTGCTGCAACACGAAAACACACGAATCAGCTTTAGAGATGATAAATCCAAAATCAGTCAACAGTTTTGTGAAGCTTGAATTCCAGCACCTGGAGGCTTGCTTCAAACCGTATAAGCTTTTGTTCAGTCAGCAAACACGACCAGATCCATCGTTGTACCCCTGAGGCTGGTACATGAATATTTCTTCGTCAAGTTTACCATTGAGGAATGCAGTCTTAACGTCGAATTGATAAAGGGTAAGGGATTGGCTGGCTGCAATGGCAAATATTGTACGAATCGACGTAAATTTCGCAACCGGGCTAAAAGTTTCTGCGTAGTCGATTCCTTCTTGTTGATTAAACCCTTTAGCCACAAGACGAGCTTTGTACCTCTCAACCGTATTTTCTGATGAAAGCTTAGCCTTGTAAACCCATTTGTTCTTGATGATCCTTCGGTTTAGAGGCATATCAACCAGCTGCCACGTGTTGTTGACCTGATGCGCCTCCATTTCGTCATCCATAGCCTTATTCCAATGCTCAACTTCATCTGATTTCTGGGCCTCTTCATACGTCTCTGGCTCGAATGAACTACAAATGAAAGCATAACCTTCGAAAGCATTAGCATAAAACCCACCGCTAGGTTTGTCATTGGTTTGAGTATAGCTGCGCAACTTCTCTCGGTAGTTACTTGTTGTACCATGTTCTGCTACAGTCTCATTGTCTTCTCCCACTTGAGAATGGCTTCGAAGCTTCTCTCTATAATTATTGTTTGTATCTTGACTGAAGTTACCCTCGACATTCTTCAAGCTTTTATTCAAATCTTCTGACTCAACAAAGGACTCCCTCCTTTTAATTTTAGTATGATTCTCCTTAGTAGAATTTGGGTAGTTCAAGTCTAAATTAACTTCAGAAAACTCCTTAAACAAAACATCTCTTGAAATTTCTACTTTATTTGATTTTTGATGCCATACACGAAAACCTTTGACATTATCGGGATATCCTACAAAGATTGCTGGCTCAGATTTCTTGTCTAATTTCTGCCGCTTTTCTTTCGGGATATGCACAAAAACTTCGCTTCCGAATGTTTTCAAATTAACAAAATCAAACTTCTTATTATCATATAATTCAAAAGGAGTTTTAGACTTGTCTGGACTAGGTCCAAATCTATTAATTATGAATACAGCCATATTCACAGCTTCAGCCCAAAGTGAGAGTGGCAAATTTTTATCATGAAGCATAGTTCTAGCTGTCTCGACTATGAATCGCATATCTCGCTCTGCCCTGCCATTTTGCTGTGGCGTATAAGGAACGGAGGTCTGATGGCATATTCCATGCTGTTTAAGTAAAGTCTCTACCTCGGTGTTTTTAAATTCCAAACCATTATCAGATCGGAGGGTTTTGATTCGGCGATCAAACTGAGTATGCACAAAGTTTATATGCTTTTCAATCATTGAACAAACTTCTGACTTCTTATTAATAAAGTAAACGACTCTAAAATTGGAATAGTCGTCTTTGAAGAGACAGAAATATTTCGACCCCCCAATCGATGTTGTTTGCATCGGGCCGCATAGATCTGTATGCACCAATTCTCCTGCCTCCTTCGCTCGAGACTCGCTTTTGGGAAAGGGAGACCTGTGCATTTTGCCAACCACACATGCGTCACAGAAAAACTGAAGGTCATCAGTGAATTGAATGTTATTCGCTTTCAGAAAACTTCTTATATGACTAACAGACATGTGTCCGAGACGTTCATGCCACGTTTTCAACGAATCAGCCTTTAGAGAAATACAAGCAGAATGCAACTCTTCTGGTTCTATAACTTTGAACATCATCTTAAATAGACGACCTGAGCGAAGGCCTACAGCAACAACAGCACCATTGGGTTTCGTAATCGTACACCTATCTCTTGTTGAAGAGAGACTGTAATTTTTGTCCAGCGCGCTACCAGAAGAAAACAGGTTTATTTTAACATCAGGAACAAAGTAAACGTCAACTAATCTCTTCTCTACCCATTCCTTATCATTGAAAGCTAAAACTTTGATAACGCCTTTACCACGTGCTTGAATTTTACTGCCATTGCCTATTGTTATTGGAACCGGTTTTTCGAGATGTACGAATTCACTGAACCATTCCCTTCTTGAAGTCATGTGCTCACTTGCACCCGAGTCCAGCACCCAATCGTCAGAACTAACCTCCAAATTAGCATTTATTGTTGAGCAAACTAAAGCCTCACAGTCACTACTCTCGTCCTTACTAGCAAAATTTAAGCGGTTTTTGTTTCTACTTGGACATTCGGATTTCCAATGTCCATATCGATTGCATGCAAAGCACTTACCTGGACGTTTCTTCTTACTTTCGGTTGTTTTCTTCTGAGACTTTTGTCCATGTGCTTTGCGTGCTAGAAGTGCACTACCTTCACCAATCGATGTTGAAGTGGATGCCGTGTTATCCATTGCGTTCAGCCTGGTTTCTTCCATGATAAGACGAGACCTCAAGTTTTCAATTGTCCGGGATTTGATGTCCGTGGACTCCCATGCACTGAAAAAATGGGAAAAACGACTCGGCAGCGTCATTAAAATTTTTGCGATTAACATTGATGGAGAAACCACTTCTCCAACATCAGCTAGCTGTTGCACTATGCTTTCTAACTTGCTCATGTGCGAAGCGATGTCATCAGCTGGATCTTTTTGAAAACTATAAAAACGCTGTTGGAGAAGACTTATACTTGCGCTTGAATTTTGTTCGTACACCGAGCAAAGTTTGCTCCACATTTCCTTAGAAGTGACACAGTTCATAATGTGGATTAACGGCTGTTGTCCAACACAAGTTGCAATGATTTTCTGGGCCTTCCTGTCTTTCTGGTACCATGCTTTCAGTCCTGCAGCATCTGTAGCTGGTGGCATCACCTCTTCCCCATTTACCACGTCAAACAAATTGCTAGCATTGAGAACAATCTTAACTTGAAACTTCCATATGTTCTATTGCTCAGAACACTGCAATTTCTCAATTTTTGCACTATCAGAATCCATATTACAAACTGATAAATGAGATATTTTATTAAGTGTCTATCACGATCTCAAAATAAGTTAATATTTCCCGTGAAAATTTTACAGTAAAAAATCTCGATTGTTATTGCAAAAAAATGATCACGTTACTGGGTAACTGGGCCCATAACCTGTTAACCTTCGACGAAAAAGAAGACAAGGTCCGTTGTGTTGTAAAGTACAGCAAGTAGTGGAGTTTATTAAGCAAGCAAACATAAAAAGTAAAGTACATATGAAAAAATAACTGTGTGTTCTATACCTACAAGAAGTGTAGAGTACAGTGACTCAAAGAATTATTTGTACATCATAATACTATTTTAACAATTTACAAAGAATATTGATGTGAAAATAAACTCAAAACTTATCTAAGCAGTGAATTCAAAATGAAAGATATGGGTGAAGCAAGATTCGTGCTTGGGATGCATATTCATCGAGATCGTTCCAAAGGTATTATTCAAATTGATTAGGAGCAATATATTAATGACATACTGGCTCGTTTCCAAATGACTGATTGTAACCCGGTAAACTCATCCATGGATTATAACCAAAAGCTATCCAAACTAATGTGTCCACAAACAGAAGAAGAAAAATTAGAAATGATGCAAATTCCATATCAGGAAGCAGTTGGCAGTATTATGTTCGCTGCACAAGTCTCCAGGTCTGATGTTAGCTTTGCTGTAAGCAATGTTTCGCGATTTAATAAAATTGCTATGGTAAAGCTCATTGGATAGCTGTCACACGAATTCTTCGATATTTGAAGGGGACATCCGATGCAAAACTAGAATTCTCAAAGAAGAAAAGTAATGAGATAGTCGGTTTTTGTGATTCTGATTGGGCCAACGATGGTGATGACAGAAGATCCGTTACAGGTTACGTCTTTAAATCCTGCGGTGGAGCAGTATCCTGGAACACTTAAAAACAACCCACAGTTGCTCTCTCATCAACCGAAGCTGAGTACATGGCTGTTTCAGCAGCGGCTCAAGAAGCTTTATGGCTTAAAGGACTGGAAGCCGAACTAATTCCAAGTTCTCCCAAGTCAACAACTATTCTTTGCGACAACAAAGGTGCAATAAGTCTTGCGTTAACAACTGCATATCATTCTCGAACCAAACATATCGATGTCAAACACCACTTCGTTCGTGACAAGATTGATGAAGGTTTGATTAAATTAAAATATATTAGCACAGCAGAAATGAGTGCAGACTTTCTAACTAAAGCTTTAAATTTCAAAAAACAATGTTTGCGCTGAAGCAATAGGTCTTAAATTTAATTAGATGTTACATTCAGTGGGAGTGTTGAAATAATTTGAATGTAACAAGTAAAACACTTTGTTGAAATTATTTAGTTATTTATAGATTACGTTTGTGAGTTTGTTAACAATTTTTTCAAAATAAACTTTCATTCCAATTTCCTGTTTCTTAACAATAAGATCGTGTTTTTATTAAGAGGCCTTTCCAGAACATATCTTTCAACAATTTCCCACGACGAATCCGTATGCATATTATGTGCATTTGTTCATGATAGCTGTAATAAATGTCGCAATTTTCTTTTTTTCATTGTCCCTGATCCTATCCATCGTATTTTCTGGCAGCGTTTAGACATTTTCAAGTTCTTAAGTTGCACCTGGAGTGTAGAGTGTACTGTTCTCACCTTCCAGGTTAAAACCCTCAATTCGTAGTCCGTTGTAGTTCCGGGTCTGGTTGCCATTAGAGGGTAGTCATTATCCGAGGTTCTGCCTATCTCTCTCATAACTTCACTGTCAGTTCACTTTTGCAAAATTTTGACCGTAAGGTCTGCAAAAATGCAAATTCATAAATTCAAGCATCTGGCAATGCTACAGTTAGCTATATACATTTGACGTTTCACTCATTGGCTAACGGGAACGGCTAATCGCCGACGATCAGTGTTAAATTTTTGTTATGTGCCGTGCCGGTCGGTCTCAGTGCGGTGTAGTGTTATTCTAATTAGAATTTCTTAGTTTTTAAGCGAGAAAAATTTAAATTATGCTGAGTAAATTGTGATCTTGAATATTAAAAGTCTCGGGTTATAAATTGAAAGTAAAAAATGATCGGTTCTGCGATAAAAGCTTCAAAATATTCTTTCCTTATAGTTTTGTCGAGCGAGAAAGAGACCATCCAATATCCCAAGTTTTCCGTTAGATATGTTGTGAACAAGAAAATCTTTGCCGGTTGACATTTAATTTAGCGATTTTTGTTTACCTTTTATTTTGAGTCAATAATTCATTTTTGTGTTAAAAAAAGCGTTTTGCTAAATAAAAGACAATAAATAAGTGAGTTTCCATTTTCATTGAAGTTTCTAGAGTGAGTGTGTGTGCCATGAAAGCGAGTTAAAAGTGTCTACTGGTGTTCTAGGATTATATCTGGAGCTGAATCGTCAGTTGTTGCTTCTGAGGAAGTACAACTTTGTTTTCATCAGGTAAGCTGTGTTCATATTTTCATAATTGTTAGAGGAAAATCTTAAATTTATTTTAAAAAACAATGGTCTTTCGACATTCAGAGAAAATTGTTGGGTGAAATGAAAAATTATTCAATACAAGAACCATTATAACAGTTGCGAGCTTAGCACAGACACAAATTACTTGAGCTGTCAATTTGTGAAAATTCCCAAACTGTTTTCCAACTGTAGCACTCAAACATTTTCGTTTTTCTTTTAAATTATTTTTTAGAAAATTTTTTAAACTTTCTATTTGCTCAAAAACTGCGGCTTCGATTTCCATAAATGATTGAATGCCGCTGAGCAACAAATTATCTAATTTATCAGTAATCTCGAAGCAGGACTGGCAATAGCAGACAATTCTGTAGAGATTTCATGTTGCATTCTCTACACTCGTGATAGTTATCCCACTTCTGAACCTAATTGACGTTTGAGACGCTGATTTGAAGGAGAATGCAATAAAACGGAATGAAAGTTTGTCCTTTTTTGTTTCCATATTCCATCTGCGCAAGCCTCGCGAAATTCTCTACAAAATTTCATTTTCATAAGAAAAAGCAAAAAAAATTAAATGCATAAGCTGCATAACTTATATGTCGCTCCTCCAGCTTGTGGCACTCTCTTCAAGTTAGCCAAGACACAAAAAAATATAAACGTTGCTTCCCTGAGACATTTCAGCGAGTTAAACTTTCTGATTAAATTCCAAACGATGACAATCGACAACACATTGGACGCTTCCACTTCTCCGCCCAACCTCACTCAGTCTTTTTTCTAATCTCCTTAAAAGACTCAGCCTATGCCTGAGGCTGAATCCAAGTCTGAGGCGTGTAACTTAACCACAGATGTGACTACCGATCGATGGTGGCTTCAAAACAAAGTGGACAAATGCATTATTTGCGCTTTTGTGGCTTGAACAGGGGGGGAGAGAGAAAAGGTCACTCTTAATTGGTAGTAAAAAAAAATTCAACTGAAGCTCGTAAATGTCGTCTGTGCACCACATCATCAACGATGCTAGATGGGACACATTCAGGGGCCACTTAAAAACACTGACATGCTCTTGATGCACATATTAAGTACCTAAGCGTTCCCTGTCCACTGTCCAGTGTGCAGCGAGATGGCCCGCCTACCAGTTGTGACCACAACAACGACCAAATGAATTATTAATCATATTCGCTCATCATTCCCATAATGTTTTATTGATAGATGACGAGGACGACGACGACGACGAGATGACAACGACAACGACGAATGGGACAAGGTGAACTCGGGCGGGGCAGGTCTCGATATGATTAGATGGAGCTCTCGGTATCCATATGACTTGTCGAGGACAATTAAATTTCTTTTATTCCAATTTTTTGTCCGTTGCTTAGAGAAATGATAGACAAGATGCAACAGTCGTCATCGACATCTCGACGACGACGACTGCTAGACAAATCCCCGAGTTCGTCTCCGTCTCACCAAATCGCATTTCCCCCTCGATCCGCTGCGAGACAGGTTAAGGCGCAGGCAGGCCTAATTAAATTTCAAGTCATGTCCGAGCCTGGGATTTATGCGGACGTTTTTTTCTCTCTTACCTGCGCTGGCTGCTTTTCGTCTCTCACATGGATTGAGGCGAGGCTTGGTCGCCATATAGCTGGCCATTGGCAATTCATCATAACTTTTAATGCGAAAGTAATTAATAATAATTCCTTGGGCCAGGATTTGAGAATCAGCACAGGCTGGAGGTTAGCTAGATCCGACGAATGCGCTTCCTGCTATCAGAGTCGAGTGACGGATCTGTGTGGTGCGGCTGGCAATTAATGGATCAATCGATTCTTTGTAGTTCTGTGTCGTCCTCGTTGTTCTGTTTTGCAGTCAATGACGAGTGAATGGACTGGAGTCTTCCTTTTTGTTGATCTCGTTTTTCTTTTTGAGATGAAAGGCGTTTTATTGACTCGCAATTAATCGAAGGTTTCGTTTTTAATTAATTAATTTATGAACACCGACAGCGAAACACTATGAGTTCTGCATTCAGAGTGGTTGAGCCAAAAAAGGTTCCCGCAGTTCTTTTGTTTTTTGTTCGGCTTTTGGTTCGCATTGGGTATTTTCGATGATGGATGGATGGACGGATTTTGTGACAGGATGAACTTGAAATCGTTTAGGGAATTCAGTTGGAATAAGTTATACATTTTTTTCTTTTGCCGAGAACTTGAGTTGTGTAGCGAACGTTCGAATCTTCAGTCCATAAGCCAAGCCGTAGTACCCTTCAAGGAACTAGACATAGAGACCCGGGAGTGCTCCCTACATTTGAGGGTATTTGCTTATCCCGATCAAAATCCATAAAGATTCTCAGTGAAAGACAATGCAGGGAAGGTATACGGTCCCTCAAGTGCGTCTTCTGTTGCCTGGTCTCTGTAACGCTTGGTCTTCTTGGTCATCTGGAAACTTGCTCTTGGGACGACGATTTTCTTAGATAGATTGTTTTTTTTTTGCATCCGCTAATGAAGTAGTCTTTGGTTAGTAGCTCATTTAACTAATTAAAAAAGTGTCGGAGACAATACGGAGCCTTGCGGCACACCAGCGTTTTGGTGGCGCTACTGTGCAGGTAGGATCAGGGCCTCATCTAACAAATGTTTCCAGCCAGCTCGGTCCCTAGCTAGCTGTCTCCAGTTTCTTACACCAAGTTGGTTCAGGTCCTCTACCACCTGTGTGCTCCACCTGAGTCGCGGTCTTCCTCTTCTGCGACGTCTTTCCGGGTTTTATTCGAAGACTCAACAAGCCAGAGCAGTATTTTCCATTCGCTCAACATGACCCAACCATTTAAGTGGTTGGACCTTAACTTTTCTGGCTAGGTCACTAAACAGCTCGTATAGTTCTTGATTGAATCTTTGTCTCCATTCTTCATTTACGAAGACTGGACCGAATGGACTCTAAGCAGCTCAAAGCGTTTTCATCCGATGTTGTCATGGTCTATGTCACTGCACCATACATTAGGACCGAAATGATGAGGGTTTTGTACACTTTAATTGCTCGAGAGACGACATTACTACTTGACTGCCTTTTAAGTCCAAAGAAGCAGCGATTGGCAAGAGTGATCCTTCGTTTGATTTCAGCGCTGGTGTTGTTGTCTGAGTTGATAGCGGATCCCAGGTAGGCTAAGTCCTTAACTACCTCGAAAATCTATCTATGTTGACGTTTGCTCCGAGACGTCGATGATGGCAGTCCTTTCTTGTTGACAGCATTAACTTGGTCCGCTAGACCCATCTTCCTGGCCTCCGTCTCAAGACTCACAAATGCTCCAATGACATCACGCTGTGTTCTTCCAATTATGTCAATGTCGTCTGCGTATCCTAGCAGCTGGACGGACTTTTTGAAGATTATGTCTCTGGTGTTGACGTTGGAGCTTTGCACAATCTTTTCAAGAATGATGTTGAAGAAATCGCATGGCAACGCATCGCCTTGTCTAAAACCTTTTTCGACAACAAATGCGTCCATTAAGTTTTTCCGACAATGATGGAACAGCGTGAGTTTTTCATTGTCATCTTACACAGACGGACGAGTTTTTCTGGGATGCCAAAACAAGACATTGCTCTATATAGTTGGTCTCTATAGACGCTGTCATACGCGGCCTTGAAATGGCTGAAAAGGTGGTAGGTATCGATTTGTAGCTCCTGGGTCTTCTTCAAGATCTGTCGTAGAGTGGTGGACTTTCCGCGTCTGAAGCCACATTCATAAGGACTTATCAGGTTTTTGGACGAAAGGCTTCAAGCGTTCACACTGCATGACAGACAAGATCTTGTTCGCGATTCAGGGAATCGCCTTTCTTGAGGATCGGGCATCCGATCCTGACATTCCATTCGTCGGGAATGCTTTCTTTCGACCAAATTTTGCAGATGAGCTGGTGCATGCTCCTAACCAATTCAACTTCAGCTGCTTTGTACAGTTCGGCGGCTAAGACGTCTGCCCCAGCGGTTTTGTTAAGTCGAATACACGCATTCTAGAAAACGATAGAGGGACGTGGGGACTCTCTTCATTAACTGACCATTGCCCATCTATTTGGCAATATTTCTCCTTCCAATCAATCTCAAAGCAGAATCAGGACATGCAACCAGCCCGAAGTGATCCCTAAGTGCATTCCAATTGCTAATCTCAATTTGAAGAAAGAACACAAACAAAAAAACTCCCCGAGTGATAATTTAGCTCCTTGAATTAGCATGCACCAGGAATATCAGGAAAAACAAATAAAACCCCCGAGAAGCTATGTAATCAAAATTTATTCATACAAAATATTAAAAACATGAACGACAAGTGGCTGGATGTCTTTCACGTCTTTCACGGAAGACAGAATGATTCCATGCCATCATCAGTGTCCACTACCCCGCTATCAGTGTGTGCCTTTCTGGTGTGCTGTCCCAGTCGCATGACATGACTCTGCAATGGCCGCATTCAAACAACACCACTCATAAATTTCCTATTAAAAGTTAATTTTCATTAGCATGCTGGCTGGTTTCAGAGGAGCCAGGGGGAAGGGGGAGGACTATATTATAGGTTATGTGTAGCTTGTAGCTTTTAGCGGGCTCGCTATGAATTTGAATTATACAAATCCGATTTGGCTCGCCAAAGTGTCCAAACACCAAAATGGCCAACCACGCCATTACATTGCCGACCGGACCCGTTCGACTGATGCATGCACGCACGCATCTCAATTGCTGCCATCCATCGCATCGTGTAGCAACAGCAGCGCTCCTTGATGATGAAGTGAAAATATCGTCGCTCGTCGGTCGGTTGGTTGAAGTCTCCTGGGCGTCTTATCGCGCAAGCTGGTGTGTCAAACTCGAAACCGAAAGAAAGACGACAGCCAAGAAGGAAAAAAAACGCAAAAAGAGAGAGGATCCATCGCAAATAACTAACATTTGCAAATGCCCGGACTTGGAAGCATCAAACCATTAGATCCGCTTGCCTCGACAATCTATCATTACTCGATGGACACACCGCAGTGGACACTCAACTCTTAATCCTGAGAGTTTAATTGCAATTGCATTCTCCATGGAACGGATCAGGCCGGGATTATGCGTGGCTCGGATTGTGCTAATACCTTGGCTAATGTTCTCGTCTCTTTTTGTATTTCTTGTAATTGTGGCCCCAATTGGAATGGCCATGATATGAATTAATTAAATTCAAGCTGGGTCTTATTTTGTGTTTTGTTGCAGGAAGACATGACAGAGACACGCATATTTGCATTTCGATTTGGTATTGGCCAGTTTTTGTCATCAGGTGTCCGGTTGCCTGTTGAACTTGGAGATGTTTAATTATTGAAGCTTGTTAAGTGATTTTTTGTTTCTTGGAAAACATTACGAATTCAATTGACCTCATTGAACTAATATTTAAGGAAGCAGGAAACCGGTTTGAAACATTGGGGCATGGTGTCGCATTCCAGGCTCTAGGCTAAGGGTCAATAATTTTTCTAATGAGCAAATTTGTTTCGACAAAAAAAAGGTTCAAAGGGGCCGTTCTGGCAAATTGACAACGCCAGAATGACTCGTAAAGCCTAGTTGGTGCGCAAAACATCGCTGATTGCTACGCAGAAAACACTCGCTGACTTGTATATTATCTCTGACCCTGGAAAATCAGCGTCAGAAATATCTCCAGGACCGAAAGCTTATAAGTGACTGGCAGTACGTATTTTGAGAATGCATGTCTTTGGGATGCCACAACAGCAACGAGGTCGAAAAATCTACGAAAAGGTAAAACAAACCACCAAGGGTTTTACACCCTGAACCGAAGCCTGTCGAGCATCGGAACATCGTAGTGGAACCACAGTCTGCTGAGGATAAGGAAAGACCAGTTTTCCAAGCTGTATAATGGCGTTGACAAGTAAAATTCCGCCAGCTATACAGAACCATTCAATTTGGGTGGAGCAGACCCAGCGGCGACGCGTGCCTGTAAAATGTAGTCGTTCAAACCCAAAATCAACGCAAATACACGTTCTAAAATTCAAAAACTATGCTGGGCTAGTCTCATTTCCTCTATTCCATTATTCAAACAGGAAAAAAAGCTTTCCTCTTTCCAAACTGATTTGAACACAATCATGAACATGATCGTCCGTCTGTTTCATTTATCATATTGAAAAACTACCCACTTTTCTCATTTCCAAAATTCTGTGTATTCATTCAAAAAAGCTCTACTCGTCCGCAACTGCACTGCACGACAAGATCCCTTCTACGAGCGATTTGTTTTTTTTTTTTCTTACATGCTCTCTATGGGTTCAAGTCGTTGCCAGATCGTTCAAACGACTTTGGTAGATACAGTATACACATCAGTTGAGTAAAAAAAAAAAAACAGTAGCAGGTAGCTAGTTCGTTTTGTTTTATTTATGTGGTTTACTAAAGGTATGCACGAGTTGGAAGTTGGAACTGGAAGAGGAAGTGGATATATTATATGTAGGACGCAGGCAATTAGATATGTATGTACTTACTTACTTACTTTACCGGCTCACGATCCATGAAGGGTCACAGCCTAGATACTGCAGTCTTCCATCGTGAACGATCCCTCGCATGCACTCTCCAGTCACCGAGACCAAGCGCTCTGGCATCCGCAGTCACTTGGTCCTTGTACCGTAGGTTCGGTCTTCCTTGTCGTCTTGAACCTGGGGGCTGGGATGAGAAGACTTTCTTGGCTGGAGCGTTGTCGTCCATTCGCTCGATGTGGCGGAGCCAATGTAGTCGTCTTTTCTTGGCCTTCTGGACTACATCCACATCTTGGTACAGCTCATACAGTTCTCGGTTGTATCTTCTTCTCCATTCGCCATCGTCGCATACGGGACCAAAAATCCGTCGAAGAATTTTTCTTTCGAAAGTGCCCATTATCAATTCCCCTTTTTTACTTATCGTCCAGCACTCGGCGCCGTAGAGTACGACTGGTAAAATCAAAGTTTTGTATAGCAGACACTTTGTCTTTCGAGTGAGGAGTTTTGAACCCAGTTGTTTGGCCAAACCGAAGCAGCAGCGGTTCGCTAGGGTGATTCTTCTTCGGATCTCCACTAAGGTGTCGTTCGTGGGATTGATGTTTGTTCCAAGGTAGGTGAACTCCTTAACTACCTCGAAATTGCTGCTACCAACAGTGACGTTTTGTCCTAGGCGGTGGACAGATGTTGCTTTGTTTGTTGATAACATGTACTGTGCGAATGTGAAATATTCGCCTGGATTATTATGCAGCCTTAAATTAAATTCATTCGATTCATTTTTAAATGTCATTTTGTTTATTAATTTGTATTTCAAATACGTTCCACACAAATGTCAAACTTAACCTTAATGCACTTACAATGTCAAATTAGCTTATGGAAATTAATGGAATTATTGTAATTATCGAGTGTACAACTGAAACCTTGCTTTTTTACGAAAATTAAACTTGAATTTTGTATTTATAAAATCGAGACTACGTCTTTTATTTACCCTGAGTATTTTTCTAATAGTTTCCAAAACTATCTAGTCGACAACATTTGGTCCTTCGAGCTTTTTTTTTTTGAACTAAAATTATACATTTTGAGTTTTACGAACTTACAAACTATAAACATTAAAATACAGTGTGTGCAGTGTGTGCAACTAATAAAACGTTGATTAACAAAGACAAAGTGAAAATTAACATTAAATTTTAACAAATTTAAACTTAAATTAAGTACAATTATACTAAACACAAAAACAAACAACGATTCCATCGTCCAGTAAATCTCCAGCAGCAACTTTAACGACGTCGTCGCCGAAGTCAGCCTCCGCAGCCGCAGCAAAAGCATTCAAGGACAAGCAGTAAGTCGTTGCTTTTTGTTGTAAAACCTGTCCAGAATTTACTTGCCGTGTTTTCTGTTAATTAAAAGAAACAATTATTGATAAAATGTCATATAAATATGGTGAACTCCAAAAGGGGTTACTTACAAAAGTTATTAAAGATTTAACAAACTTCAAGAAAGCTCCGAAAGAACGGAGAACGGCAGCGTACGCTTCAGGGCGACTAGCGAAGCTTGAAGAAGATATGACGACGTCAAAGTCATATCATGAGGCAATCATCGGCGGTGGTCTCCTAGAAGAAAATTTAACAAAAGATGAGTTGTTAGTTGTTTATGACCAAATATGTGAGATTTACCTTGAATATAGGGCAGAATTGGTCGAGGCAATGGAAAAATCCAAGCCAATGGTGCCGAATTTTGTACCAACGGGTGCTCCGCCCCAAGGTTCGTCTGCATCATCATCACATTCGGCGATTAGACTGCCGAGGATCGATTTACCCAAATTTGACGGTTCATACACCAACTGGCGTGCATTTCACGACAGATTTCAGGCTCTCGTTCATACGAACACGAGTCTGCAAGACATCGACAAGTTGCATTTTTTACAATCGTGTTTGACTGGCGATGCCAATCGTTTTATGCAGAACATTGCAGTTGAATCTGCAAGTTATGAAAAGGCGTGGGATCTTTTGGATGAGCGCTACAATCATAAACGCATTTTAGTGCACATTCAAATGCAAGCACTTTTTGGCCAACCTTCGGTGACGCGAGAAACGGCATCTGGCCTCAAGGATCTCTTGTATACGACAAGAGAATGTCTTCTCGCTCTTGAGAATTTGGGCGTTCCGGTTTCTGAGTGGGACACCGTCCTAATTTGGTTCTTGGTCCAAAAACTGCCTGGTACGAGCCAAAAACTATGGGAGGAGAAATTAGGGAACAGCAAGGACTTACCTACATTTACTGCATTCACCGAGTTTTTGGAGACTCGATTCCGGACACTGGAAGTTGTCGGTCAACAAGAGCAAGCCACGTCTACGAAGCACAAAGATGAGTCATCCGTCAACACAAGACCACGTCTTCAACCGTCGAGCTCGAGATCTTTGCACACCAAGCAAGTCGTCAAACAGCAACCTCAGCAAACTGCGAAGCACTTCCAGAACAATCAGGTTCTTTGCAAATTGTGCAACCAATTCAAGCACACGCTCCGAAAATGTCAGCAATTTCTTGCAATGGACAGTGTCGGACGCCGAGAAGTAGTTCGACGATTCCGTGTTTGTGAGAATTGCCTCATGTATGGACACGCCCTCCAGGACTGCCAGAGTTTGAGTCGGTGTTATTTCTGTCAACAGAAGCATCACTCGCTCCTACATTTGCACCAGCATAACATCGCAAACACACACACACATAATCAGCAACCGTTTCAACAACAACCGTTTCAACAACAACAGTTTCAACGACCACCATACCAACAACAACCGTTTCAACAGCAGCCACAAGCCGGAACATCAGGCCAAGGTATGTCGTCTCAACCGAGAACTACCGGTTCTAACGCATTCCAGGCTTCAGTGAACCCGAATGCTCCTGAGTTCCAGCCAGCTGCTCAGCAACAAAGTCTGAACTACCACGCGTCGCATGGTTTTGGTGTCCAAAGACACCAAGTGCTTTTAGCAACAGCAGTTGTTAAAGCGAGAGCCACGGATGGAAGAATCCGTTTACTACGTGCCTTGATTGACACCGGATCAGAGACTTCCTTTATTACGGAATCTGCTGCTCAGTTGTTAAAGCTGGAAAAGCGGCGGGTCATCGTTGAGGTATCTGGGTTGGGGTTGGTCAGCAGCGGCACATCGCAGCATACTGTCGAAGTTCACTTTGCTTCGCGTCATTCGACGTTTGAAACTGCCACACAGGCATTGGTCTTCAAGTCGCTGACTGGGCATCTTCTGGCCCAACGAGTGGTACCTCACAATTGGAGTCATCTCAAGGGTCTTTCGTTAGCAGATCCCCATCTCTACGAACCTGCTCCCATCGATCTATTGTTTGGAACTGATGTTTGCGCGCAGATACTCCTACCGGAAATCAGAAGGTCTCCAGATGACAACGGACCTATAGCGCAAAATACGCAATTAGGGTGGATCGTGTTAGGGAAAGTTCCAGAGGAAATTCCCCGGCAAATTCGAAGCTTCGTGCAGGTCACCGACCTCGGAGCGCAGCTACAGAAGTTTTGGGAGATGGAAGAAACGCCGTTCCAGACACATGAAACCCTAGACAACATTGCTTGCGAAGAACATTTTGCACGAAATACGACCCGTTTATCAGATGGGCGATACCAAGTAAAGTTGCCGTTTAAAGAAGAAGGTCTTCCAGCCATGGGATCCAGCCGTCAAGTAGCTACTCGACGATTTCTCCATCTCGAGAAGAGATTCGCAGCGGACCCGAAACTTTACACGGACTACACAAAGTGCATGAACGAGTATATACAACTCAAGCACATGGAAGAAATTGATGAAGATGACCCGGTTCTGACGACCCATTATCACTATTTTCTTCCGCATCATGCTGTTTTTAAGGAGGCGAGCTCCACAACAAAGTTGAGAGTAGTGTTCGACGCAGCTTCTAAAGCTTCGGATGGAAAATCCCTCAACGAGCATCTTCTGGTGGGTCCGAAATTGCAGACAAGCATCATCGATCTTGTTCTCAGATGGCGTACTCACCGAGTCACTTTCACGGCCGACATTGAGAAGATGTACCGTCAAATTTTGGTTAGTTTTCCAGACCGATACTTTCAACTGATATTATGGAGGGAGCAGAAGTCTTCGCCGATCAAAATCTTCAAAATGAACACTGTAACTTTTGGTACAGCAAGCGCACCATATCTTGCAATCAAAGTTTTGAAGAAGCTGGCCAACGACGAAAGCCAGAATTTTCCCGAAGGGGCGAAGGCTGTCCGTGAGGACATGTACGTTGATGATCTGATCAGCGGGGCTGATTCCATCGAAGAAGCGAAGACGAAACAAAGCGAAGCGAAGCAACTTCTTGCGTCTGCGGGATTCAACTTGCGGAAGTGGACCAGCAATTGCAAGGCTCTTCTCGAAGACATCGCAGTTGAGGATCGAGAACTCGATTTTGAACTCCCGTTCAACCTCTCAAATCATGTGAAGACCCTCGGCATCAAATGGTTTCCACTTGACGACTACTTCTCGTATCAGAATCTGCAAGTTTCATCCGAAGAAACCACAAAACGGTCAATGCTGTCGACCATCGCTAAGCTCTTTGACCCACTCGGTTGGATATCACCTTGTGTCATCACGGCGAAATTAATGATGCAGCGTCTATGGGAACATGGCTGCGATTGGGACGATCCAATTCCAGTTGCCTTGAAGACGGATTGGGAAGCATTTCAACGAGAACTTCCTCTCATCGAACAACTCCGAATTCCAAGATGGATCCAAAGAAGTCCGACTAACAAGTCAATTCAACTCCACGGATTCTGTGACGCCTCTATGAAAGCCTTCGGCGCAGTGGTCTACATTCGAGTATTGGATATGCAGGATAGAATTCACACGAATCTTCTTTTGGCGAAAACCAAAGTAGCACCAAGTCAACGAACCATCACGCTGCCGCGTCTTGAACTCTGTGGTGCGGTTCTTCTAGCGCAACTCTTAAGTTACACCAAAGATGTTTTGGCCATCTCCGATGTCAATATCTACGCTTGGACTGACTCAATGATTGCGTTAGCGTGGATTCAGGCTTCACCAGCAAAATGGACCACATTCGTGTCTAATCGCGTATCGGAAATCCAGCGGTTAGTACAGATCGATTGCTGGGGACATGTCGCAACGCTTCATAACCCAGCCGATCTAGCCTCCCGGGGTGTGTTTCCTGCCGAACTGGAGTCACTGGATGTGTGGTGGAAGGGCCCCGAATTTCTGGGGCAGCAATGGGAATTCGATGTTCCGCATCAACCCATCGACAACGATACTGAGGAGGAGAAGAGAGATAAAGGAAAAGTAAAGGTATTAAGCATTAATATCACTCACAGCGACAGAATCTTGCAAGCTATTCACGACTCCTCGAGCCTGCTCCCATCGATCTATTGTTTGGAACTGGCGGCATCCAACAGATGATCAGTTACATCCGACAAAAATACTGGATAGGACAGATTAGACGACACGTTAAACATCAGCTGCATAAATGCACTTCTTGCTACCGGCAAAAGGCATCCGAAATGCAACAACTGATGGGAAGCTTACCGGCTGCTCGAGTACGAATGTCCCGACCATTTAGCAATACAGGTGTGGACTATGCGGGACCAATCGAAATTAAGGCCTGGAAGTCCCGTGGAGCAAAAATTTTGAAGGGTTACTTCGCAATTTTTATTTGTTTGGCAACAAAAGCCATTCATCTCGAAGCGGTGTCAGATTTGACCACCCAAGCATTTTTAGCCGCCTTCAGACGGTTCACGGCCAGAAGAGGAAGCTGCAAGCACATCTTCAGTGACTGCGGTACTAACTTTGTCGGTGCTAATAACGAATTGGCAAGGATGATGAAAGAAGCACAGCATGACTGGAAGCAGGTCGCAGATGTATTGGCAAACCACGGTACGGATTGGCATTTCAATCCCCCCGCGTCACCCCATTTCGGTGGCCTATGGGAAGCGGGTGTGAAGTCGGTCAAGTACCATCTCAAACGAGTCGTTGGGAATGAGAGACTCACATTCGAGGAACTCGCGACGCTTCTGGCACAAATCGAAGCTTGCCTTAATTCGAGACCTCTAAGCCCGCTATCCGACAGCATCGACGATGTGAACGCACTTACTCCAGCACACTTCTTAGTCGGCGAGTCCCTACATGCAGTTCCACAAGGTGAAACCGAACCAAACGTCACACATATGGACCGCTGGAAACGCGTTCAAGCGCTATCTGAAACGTTCTGGAGAAGGTGGAACTCAGAATACCTGTCGCGGCTTCAACAACGCCCGAAATGGACACAAATCGAAGAAAATCCGAAGATAGGAGATTTAGTTCTCTTGAAGGATGAAAGACTTCCACCAACCCAGTGGAATATGGCACGCATTGAAGACATGCACAGTGGGTCCGACGGACTTATACGCGTTGTCACGCTTCGTACCAAGTCTGGTCAGTTCAAACGACCGATCAACAAAATTTGTCTGCTACCGTCGAATAAAGTTATGGAGCAAACAAGCATAATATAGTCAAATATCATTTTTCATTAAACGTTACATCCGAAAAAATTGTCGCATCAACGCAAATCTGCAACCAAAATAAGCAAAACAAGTCAACGCTATACACAACAATCAAACAACAACTTCTGTTCCACAGAATTAAATTTATTTCAACAATTACTATCAAACGTAACAATATTTAAACTTAATTCTAATATAAACACGCATTTTGCAATGCCAATAATATTCAATTACAAAACACTTAATTTAAACAAATCGTAAATTAAAGAATTCGATTTAACACAATTCACAAAAACGTAAACAAATCTTCTCCATTTTGAATCATCAATTCATCATCGCGTCAAAGAATCCACAACTAAAACTTCAGCAATCGAGCCCACAATTCATCATCAGCGCATCAAACGTCAAAATAAAGTCATAAACCATATTTAACAACAAATAAAATCATTTAATTCACCGAATTTAAATATAAATTTCTTCATTTGCTACGCAAAACACCAGAAAATAAAAAGAAAATCGATAACGAACAATTACACGAATTTATCAAGTAACCCAAATCAATACACTTCCACGAAGTTCGAAAATAATGCACTCTATTTAAAACACTTTTATACTTAATCACATTAAATTCCACGATTTAATATTAAAAAAACAGTCACTCGACTCAAAATAATAAACTTATGCGCGAAAGCATGCGACCGATGCACGACACCGTCGTCGTCGTCGTCGTCGTCCAAATCCAAACACCAAACATAAACACAGTCACTCGACTCGACAAAATAAAACACTATTTGTGCGCGAAAACATTAGACCGATACACGGTACCTTAGGATTAAAATTATATGAACACATTTTCTTAACTCGCAATCAAATCATAATTACATTATGTACTCAAATAAAACAACGGTAGATGATTCCGTAAGCCGTACTCCGTGCATACGCCGCGACAATCGAAATTATTAATGTACATACATACATACGTAGCAATGTAAATGCATATCACAAATTGATATATGTATATACATATCAAATGAACACTTAAAACTAAATAAAATTAACAAAACTTAAAACTAAATTGAATTAAAGATTAATAAACACTCACCCAGTAATTATGGTAATCAATAGAGCTGCTACGCAAAACAACAAAAAAAAAACAAACTGCATACAGCATCGTTATAATTTATGATGAATTTAATTAAACCGCACTTGAATTAATCAAAATCAATTTGATGTAACGCACCAAATAAAAAACAAACACTTGTTATAATTAAAACCCGAATTTAATTCACATGTTTTAACGCACTCGCGAAATTATTCAAATAATCACAATAAATTAAACACAAAAAAACGCACACGACCGACAGAATTAAAGAATGAAACGAGAAACGACACACAAATCAAACCTGAACTAAATGCCACTCAGCTGAATGAAAATGCAAGGTTAACATTGCGGTTTTCTATTACGCATACTACGCATATGTTATCGTAATATTTGTATTGCTGTTGATCTTGTTTAGTATTTGTTGTTGTTTGTTTTTTTTATCAACATTACTTAATCGCTCTCTCTATTTTCATGTCAATTTATCGATGACAAGATATGTCGGTAATGCAGAGACAGAGAAGAAGTTATACCAAACTACCCAAGGCAGTGCAAATGGTCATGCCAAATCATCGAGATAATGTTGCGTATCACATACCAATAGATGGCGGGGGAGAATGTGCGAATGTGAAATATTCGCCTGGATTATTATGCAGCCTTAAATTAAATTCATTCGATTCATTTTTAAATGTCATTTTGTTTATTAATTTGTATTTCAAATACGTTCCACACAAATGTCAAACTTAACCTTAATGCACTTACAATGTCAAATTAGCTTATGGAAATTAATGGAATTATTGTAATTATCGAGTGTACAACTGAAACCTTGCTTTTTTACGAAAATTAAACTTGAATTTTGTATTTATAAAATCGAGACTACGTCTTTTATTTACCCTGAGTATTTTTCTAATAGTTTCCAAAACTATCTAGTCGACAACATGTACTTTGTTTTGTCCTCATTCACTTCAAGACCAACTAGTTTCGCCTGTTCTTCAATCGCTGTGAAGGCCTCAAGCACAGCTCTCTTGGATCGACCGATGATGTCTATGTCGTCCGCATAGCCTAGGAGCTGGGTGGATTTGTTGAAGATAGTGCCCTCCGTGCTCACACCTGCCTTGCGCACTATCTGCTCCAGGACTATGTTGAAGAAGTCACATGACAACGCATCTCCTTGTCTAAACCCTGCGCAAGTTTGGAATAACTCGGATGAGCTATTACCCATTTGCACACTGCACTGCGTATTGTTTAGCGTCATGCGGCACAGCTGGATCAGTTTGTTCGGGATCCCGAATTCAGACATCGCAATCATAAGCTCTTGGCGGTGGATGGTATCATAAGCAGCTTTAAAGTCGATGAAAAGATGGTGGGTTTCGACTTGAAATTCGTTGGTCTTTTCCAGGATCTGCCTCAGTGTGAATATTTGGTCTATCGTTGTTCTGCCTGGCCTAAAGCCACACTGGTACGTGCCGATTATTGTGTTGCAGAAAGGTTTAAGACGCTCACACAGTACGTTGGATAGGATTTTGTACGCAACATTAAGCAGGGATATGCCACGGTAGTTTTTGCATAACATCGGATCGCCTTTTTTGTAGATGGGGCATATGGAGCTTATCGACCAGTCAGTGGGCATGCATTCTTCCTCCCACACTTTGGTGATGACCTGGTGCATGCGGTTCATCAAAACATCTCCTCCATGTTTAAAGAGTTCCGCGGGTATGCCATCCGACCCTGCGGCCTTGTTATTTTTTAGCTTTTGGATGGCTCTTTCTACCTCTTCTCTGCTGGGGGCTGGGACTGGGTCTTCATTGACTGGTCTTGCTTCTCTTTCGTCATTATCTTGCTCGACATTTTGCGCATTCAGCAGCTGCTGGAAGTGCTGCTTGAAAACATCTACAATTCCCTGTGCTTCGGTGACTAGGTTTCCTTCACTGTTTCGAAGAGCTTGTGTCCCGGTTCTGAAACCAGAAGCTAATTGCTTCGACCTTTTAAAGAAACGCCGGGTGTTGTTCTTGGTCCGAGACTCTTCTAGATCTTTGAGCTGAGAAACTGCGGATGCTCTTTTCTTTCTTCGCAGGGTCTTTTTCTCATTTCTCCTTTTCGTGCGGTACTCTTCCCTTGCTGCTCTTGTTTTCCGTTGCAGCATCTGCAGGCGTGCATTTTCCGTCTCTCTTTTCAATGTCACGCACTCATCATCATACCACGGGTTCTTTTTCGGGGGTGGCTGGTAACCTATGGTGGTCTCGGCTACATTTTTTTATTACTTCTCGATATTGGTTCCACAGTGTGTTGACGTCTGTAGTATTTGGGAGGACGGCGGAGAGTCGCTCGCTCAGGCGCTCGCTGTAGTCTCTGGCATTCTCTGATGTGCTAAGGCAACCGACGTTGAACTTCTTTCTTTGGGCTGCACGTGTTTTTTTGTCGTTTGATATTCGAGCTCTAAACTTAGCCACTACCAGAAAGTGGTCAGAGTCGACATTTGCTCCTCGGAAAGTGCGCACGTTCAGGATGTTGGATGCGTGCCTTGCGCCGATTAGCACATGGTCGATTTGGTTGGTGGTTCGACCATCCGGAGATCGCCAGGTTGCTGTGTAGATCTTCCGTCTTGGAAACCTAGTGCTACCTATCACCGTATTACGAGCAGCAGCAAAGTCGATTAGTCTGAAGCCGTTATCTGTTGTTTCTTCGTGGAGGCTGTGCTTTCCAACTAATCCGCCAAAGATGTCTTCCTTCCCGATTTTTGCATTGAAGTCTCCGAGTACGATTTTGACGTCGTACTCTGGACAGGCTCCGTAGGCTCTATCCAGGAGGTCGTAGAAATCCTCCTTGCTAGACCCCTCAGCATCATCGGTAGGGGCGTGTGCACATATTATACTGATGTTCTGTAATGTGGCCTTGATGCGGATCACAGCCAGGCGATCACTTATTGGCTTGAAATCAATGACTTTCGATCTAAGCCGATTTCCCACGACGAATCCGCATCCAAATATATGCAATCTTTGATGACAGCTATAATAAATGTCGCAATTTTTTCTCTTTATTGTCCCTGATCCTATCCATCGTATTTCCTGGATCGCAGTAATATCTGCCTTATACTGCGAGAGGACAGATTCAAGTTTCTGAGTTGCACCTGGAGTGTAGAGGGTTCTTACATTCCAGGTACAAACTCTCAATGCGTAGTCCGTTGTCGTTCCGGGTCTGGTTACCATAAGAGGGGGTTCATTATCCGAGGCTGGTATCTCTCTCATAACTGTCAAGTTTTTCACTGTGGAAGGGTTGTTAGCCCCTCGCACTAACCTCCAAATTTGTTGGGCCGTAGATAAGGTGCTCTTTTTTCCCGATTTGCACCCGCGCTTACAAGTTTCGCAAGTTATATCTAAGATATAACCAGTACCCGGTGGCTACCACGAGAAGGTAAAGTAAGCACTTGGTGTGTAGGAAAAGATACAGCCGAAGCCCCCAGATCCTACAAC
This sequence comes from Sphaerophoria taeniata, assembly GCA_943590905.1. NCBI lineage: Eukaryota > Metazoa > Arthropoda > Insecta > Diptera > Syrphidae > Sphaerophoria > Sphaerophoria taeniata. The sequence goes on from OX016540.1 coordinate 7,941,664, forward strand.
ACCCAACCACCAGAGATATGTATGTATGTTTATCGTATTTGGAATAAAAAAACAAAAAATGTGTGAGATGTGAGTACGGTGCGTGGAAGGTGGAAATGCTAGTCGTTCATGCACGACTTGAACAATATGACGCCTCGCAACTGAGCAGACCACCAATTCCCCCACCCGACATTGATGAAATGAAGATAGCGATATCTAAACTTAAGTCGAACGAAGCCAGTGGAGAAGACGGCCTAGCCGCCGAACTGTACAAAGTTGCTGGAGATGAATTGGTTAGGAGCATGCACCAGCTCAGCTCCAAAATTTGCTCGGAGGAAAGCATGCCCGTCGAACGGGACCTCAGCATCGTATGCGCGATCCTCGAGAAAGGAGATCCCATGAACTGCAACAACTACAGATGTGTTGTCTGACGTGCTGTGTGAACGCTTGAAGACTTTCATCCAAAAACCTGATAAGTCCTTATCAATTTGGCTTCAGACCCGGAAAGTTCACCACTCAACGGCAGATCTTGAAGAAGACTCAGGAACTTCAAATCCTCTTCATCGATTTCTAAGCCGCGTATGAAAGCGTCTATAGAGACCAACTACATAGAGCAATGTCTAGTTTTGGCATCCCAGAAGAACTCGTCCGTCTGTGTAAGATGACAAACGCTGTACCATCATTGTCGGAAAAAACCTAACGAAGGTTTCTGATGTCAAAAAAGGTTTTAGACAAGGTGATCTGCTGTCAAGCGATTTCTTCAACATCATTCTTGAAAAGAAACTCCAACGTAAACACCAGAGGCACAACAAGGTCCAACGTCTTTGATGGCTGGGTCACGAAGAGAGAGAGAGAGCGAATGGAAAATAATACTACGGCCCGTAGAGTGTTCGAATGCAACCCGGAAGGACAGAAAAGGAAGATCGCTACTCAGGTGGAGCACACGTGGTGGTAGAGGACCTGAACCAACTTGGCATGCAAAACTGGAGACAGCAAGCTAGGGACCGAGCTGTCTGGAGACGCTTGTTGGATGAGGTGTTGGTTCGACCTGGACTGAAGCGCCGTCATAAGTTATTAAGTAAGCATGTCTATAGTCTCGATTAATTCTTTCTTAATTGCTACCCCACAAACAAAAAACTGGTGTGCCGCAGGGCTCTGTACTGTCTCCGACACTCTTTTTCATTTATTTCTGTTTTAACTAGTAGTTCCATCGCCGACTGCAGTATTTTGAACTTTCCTTCTCGATTTTAGACACACAACCCTTTGCTTCGGATAAGAATATCCAATGGCTTCGGACTTTGACAGAGTCATAAAATCGGGACTAAGGACCGTCAAAATGTAACAATCCACCTTTGCCATTTTGCCAATTTCCATGAATGGTACTTGCATCGGGAGAACTGGCCATCTCGAAGTTCTCAGTACAATGTCTCCAACCCTCCCCTCTGATATGAACTGGAGCTTCAGCCTCTGAGACAGTATTCAAATCGACCTTTAACGACAATTGGTGATTTAAGTAAGTAAGTAAGTCTGCATAAATCCCCTTTTATTTGGATTAGAAATTGCCATGAGGGTCTCTCACGCTAAAAAAAAACATGGTGTGCCACAAGGCTCCGTATTGTCTACGATACTTTTTCTGATTTGAAAAATGATCTCTTGCCTGTTTTGCTTCAAATTCATCCGAACTCACAACCCTGCGATTCAGACGTGAATCTTCAAAGGCTCCAACATCGACTTAATCTTCCTTATCTCACATTCCCCTTTTGAGTTCTAGAAGTTGATTAAGGTCAAAGGTTGTCGGTTTTGCTGCCACAATGATTCCTGAGACTCGAAGCTCCCATTTTCTGTTTGAACTCTCTGTTTGAGAGACTCCTTCCTCCTTACGATTGGGCTGAATCAAGAGGTCCTATTCCCTTGACAATCGATATGAGGTTCAGAAAGTCTTCTTACCCAATCCACGGAACAACATCGTGACACTAGCTTGTGGGTGTTGGGTGATACTAAAAGCAGTCAGCTAGAAATCGATCTGGCTGCATATGGATGGTGATGCTTGTTGGATAAGCACCAAGCCAGACTAGCACTTTAGAGCCTACTGATTGAAGCAGTAAGCTCATAAAAAATACGCATACAAGAATTTTAACTATTAACTTTATAACTGTCAATCCACCCAATCAACTGAGTTTTATTCAAAATCATAAATAACAACTTAAGGCAAGTAAGACACTTGCTTTTGGCCAAGTCGCAAGCAGGAAATTTGTATAATCAACTCTCTCGTCAACTTAATGGCGTGACATAAAAATTTTACTCAGCCACTTTTATTTCCGTTTGATAAAAACTCAAACATAAAACTTTACTAACCCCTCAAGAAATCAATCAAATACCTACTTGCCAGGCCATCTGTGGTCATGACGATTAGGTAAAAACACACATTTGGACTCAGTCCCGGACTTGCAAGAACCTTTGCGCCTTGATCGATAGAAATTTGTAAGTCTGGAAGCCTTCCCCAGAACCCTCAGCCGCTGGACTACTGAAATCCATCAGCGGTAATCCATTACTTCATAAAATCTCTAAAATTGTTTGCGTCCTCAATCTTAATTAGCCCACTCAGCCTACATCAAGCCATTTTTGTCATTATGCCTCTCTCTTTGAGCACCGCATGCAAATTGCACGAGACCATAAAAAATTCCCATCCAAGTTCCATTAAGTCCCACATTGTTGTGCCCCCGCCTCCTGTTCTTCCATTATCCTTTTATAGGCCAACTTGACGACGACGCGACTATGACTCCGTCGTATTTCGTCTAGATATAAAAGAAAAAACCGTAATCATAGTAAATTCTGCGGCTTAAGCTTCAAGACGATTGCTCATTCTAAGGATCCATTAAATTGAGCAATTACCAGCCCCCACAATCACACAATGACACAACCAACTGCGGGTACGCAACGCACCGCCATCGATCGTATACTTGGCGGCTGTAATGGAGTTAACATCATAATCTAACTTTAATGCACGCGCGCTTGGCTCAAAGGACGCATTTGTCAAGCACCAAACCGACCGACCGCGCGCATTGCTTGGACAACGATCAAACGAACGCACAAGCGACAAAAAAGGCCACATCTGAGGGAAAGGAAAAATCAATCTTCCTGTGAGAGCGGCGGCGGTAGATAAATCTTCGACTTAGATCAGTCAATTAAACCTCACTTAATCCATGAAATTTAGTGCAATGCAATATAGCGGTCAGCCTTTTACCTTGAATGGTTTTGTGGTCAGTGGCGGGCGACGATGTGAAGACATCGAAATGCTCGTGTAATCTAGGGAAGCAAAAAAATGCACTTATTGCCGGTTGGCGATTGGCGATTCTCCCGGTTAAAAGCCATCAACCTTTGCTTTGAGGCGAGAGGATAAGGAATCCAATGGCAGTCCGGTGCTGCGTGTGTCAATCAAATTGTCATTAGGGCTTGAAACGAGGAGAGTATCTCCTTCTGACATCCTAATCAGGTTGCAGCTTTCTACTGGATTCTTTTTAGTATTGCGTACCTATTCCAAATTGGTACACACACACACACACGCATTCAATTGCCACTTAGATGCGAAGGATAAAGACTGAATTTTCTTTTTGGCGTTTCTCAGGTCTTTTTAACTTAATGACAAAGGACGTGCGACTTTAAATGCAAATTCACGCAATCTTTAACGGCCGTTTGCTGTTGGTGCTTCTTCAACTGCATGATGCGTGATGTCTGATGTGCCTAACTGGCGGATCCTTTAAACTTCTTTATGTGTTGAAGTTATTAGTGGTGTTTGTGGTCAACAAGATTTTTTTTTTTTTTTTGAAGGGAGAAGGACTTTTTTCAACGATTTGTTCTCAATGGAATCCTTATTAGCGGACTCAAACATGCAACCTGGTTGGGCGTTGTTTTGTTCTTTAGTAGTTTTGTGACTGCCGGCAATTTGCTTCTGATTTCCTGGATCTTGCCAAGTATTGAAGGACCTTTCTCGATTGTTCTCGATCTCGACATCTTACACAAACGGACGAGTTTTTCTGGGATGCCAAACTTGAAATTGCTCTTTAGACATTGTCATACTGGGCCGTGGCCTTGAAATCGATGAAACGGTCGTGATAATGTAGGCTGACTAGTCTAGACTATTACCAACGTCTCAAGGAAATACAGGAAAACGTGGTGGTTCTTATTTACTTACTTACTTAAGGTGCCATTACAGTCCGTTATGGACTTGGGCCTCAACCAACAGTCTCCGCCAGCCAGCTCAATCGCTAGCTAGCTATCTCCAGTTTTGCACTCCAAATCGATTGCGGCCCTCTTTCACTTGTGTGCGCCATCTGAGCCGCGGTCTTCCTCTACTTCTACGTCCCTCGGGAATAGTGTCGAAGGATTTCCGGATGGGACCATTGGTGTCCATCCGCTCTAAATGACCGAGCCATTTGAGTCTCTGGTTTCTCATCCATCTGGCTAGGTCCACGTCGTTGTACCTATAACCCGTCAAATTCGCTGTTGTATCTTCTTCTCCATTCCCCATCCATGCACAACGGGCCAAAGATGAACTTTCAAACAATGCTGAGGTTCCATTCATCGGGCATGCATTCTACCGACCATATCTTACAGATGTTTTGGTGCATGCTCCTATCTAGCTCGTCGCCTGCGGCTTTGAACAGCTCGGCAGCTAGACCATCTGCTCCAGCGGCTTTGTTGTATTTCAGCCGTGATATTGCCGTTTTCACTTCTTCTAGGTCGGGTTCACGGAATTGTTGACTATTATCGTGTCCGATGAAAAGCTCCTGCCTGACGGCGGGATTTTCTTCTTCGTTGCTGTTTTACAGTCTACAGAAGTGGTCTCTCAAAATCAACAGCATTGACTGCGATTCTATTATGATGTTCCCTTGTTTATTGCTGCAGGCATCGGTTCTTGCTCGATGACCTTGAGACAGCTGTTTTACCTTCCGGTAGAACCTCCGCGAACTCTTTTTCTCTCCTGAGAAGCCGGCGTTCCTCTCTCCTCTTTGCTCGTAGAGCTCACGAGCAGCCCTTGTCCATCTATGCAGCGCTGCTCTATATGCCTCCTGCATAGACATACCTGCATTCTTCGAAAAACCAGGGGGTTCGTTTTGGTGTCTGTGTGAAACCCAGCACATTAGAGGCGGCATTTCTAACTGCTTTCTGGCTATGTTGCCACTGGTCTTCGATACTTGATGCTGGTGGCATAGGACTCCTAAAGAGATTACTTGACACTCGATCAGAGAAGGATCTGGCGATCTCTTGCGATTTTAGCCGTCCGACGTCGAATTTTCTTGAAGCATTTAATTGTTTGGGATATTCGTAGCACCTTGGCTACGACGAGGTATTGGTTCAAGTCGATGTTGGCTCTTCGGAAAGTTCGAACATCTAGAATGCTGGACAAGTGCCTTCCGTCGATCGCAATGTGATCAATCTCGTTGAGGATTGATTGATCAGGAGATCTCCATGTTCCTTTTTGAATGTTGAGATGTGGGAACCAGGTGCTTGCTACCACAACATTTTGCCCGGCAGCAAAATCGATCAGCCTGAATGCGTTGTCGGTAGTGGTGTCGTGCAGGCTGTGCTTTCCGACTGTTAAACCAATGTTAACAATTACCAAAGATCTCCTCTTTTCCAGCTTTGCGTTAAAATCGCCACTCATATGTTTTGTCGAGGAGCTCGTAGAACTCGTCTTTGTTTTCGTCTTTTATCTCTTCTTTGGGGGCATGTGCGCATACTAGGCTAATGTTGCCGAATCAAGCCTTGATTCGGATCGTCATGAAGTCAGTTACACAAGATGCTATATAGAGTCGGGAAGTCACCCCGACGTACAACCCCCAATCTGGAGTACCAGGCACTTGATGTGGCTCCAAGTGCAAGAATCGGAAAAACCGCTCCTTTTACGGACTGGGCTTCAAATATGTCGAAGTAGCCCGTAAAGGTGTAAACCAAGTAGTTCGGCCTAACTGGAACTGAAGGCGCCACCGTTGATTCCAAGAACAGAAATTCTTTCGCTGCCGTCGTTCGTTGGGAGTGTCTTGGTGGAAACACTGCTTCGTTGTGACTGTAAGAACGAATATAAAGCGAAGCAGGTCAAGAATTAATTGTTTCAGAAATTTTTCAAATTAGAAAAAGTGTCGGAGACAATACGCAGCCTTGCGGCACACCATCGTTGATTCTCTTAAATTCATGAGAAGCAGTACTTGGTAGCCTCATTCACTTGGATTTCACTCATTTAAGAGGTATGTCAACAGAGAAGCTGTGGAAGCTCTCTTCTTTCTACACAGGCGAGAATGAGCTCCCGTAGACTCGAGCTTTGGGTCTTTGTTTTTTGGGTTGTGGTCATGTTCTTGGGTTCCCAAAGTATTCTCACTGTGGGAACATTTTTTCCACCGAACTCTGTAGATCGATCATTTTTTTAACAAAACAATGCATCTGCCCCTATATGGCGCCACAGTCGTTATTTTTTCTGCATCTAACTACCAAACAATGTCCGGCTCCACCCTATTACGTGTAAGGTAGTCAACAAACAACAAGACCCATCAAGCTTTATGATGGTTCGCACAATTGAAAACCGATTGTACGTCTGGACATAACAATTGCTTGTAATTGTCCATCGCGATTGCTAAAAATGTCTCTCGCCAATCGTGAGTGGTTTTTGTCCCAATCGAATGTGTCTAGATAGTCCGGCTGCTCCCATTTTACTTTATGATCTGTGTGTTGCACCATGCGTCGTTGTCATCGTATAAATTTTAATTTTATGATTGAGTGGAGAGCAGAGGCCCGCTGCAGAGCAAAAAAAAAATTGACAGCATTGTCATCAATGAATTTCCAATTGCGAAAGTTATTAGAGTTTTTCCCGAGTGAAATTAAAGTAAATCATCGTTGCAATGGTGCAGAGACATCTGCTCCTTTTTCCTGGCTGTCATAGTCACCGTCATGTATGTAACTGCTTCGGTGGCGGTGGTGGTGGCGGCCAACGTCTTTTCTATCGTCTTCGTGTAGTGATCCATGTTGGGCGGCAGCTGAGTCTTCGTGCTGGTCCAGCACGCAATCAGATTGTCAATTGTCGATTGTCGAGTGCTGGGCGATGAGTTATGACCGTCCAGTTGATGGGACAATGTTAGGTGGCAATATTCTGCATCAGAGATCCAAAGGCTGCTGCTGATCGAAAACAGAGCAGATGGATCTAGAGTCTTGTCTGTGGGTTTTTTTTTCAGAAATGAAATTGAATGACAGAGCGAAAAAAAAATTATGAAAAAAGGCGAATTATTAAAGAGGGAAAAAAATTGTTACAGAAAATTAAAACATTTCAGATGAGAAAATTATCTACGCGCGGCATTCCGAAGAGGATTTGTAATGACCACAAAACGACTTCGGATTACAGTGGGGCAACGAGTGGCCAAAGTTGGAAGCAACATTTAGAGAAGGTTAAAGTTGATTTGCAATTCATTTGAAAATGTCTTAAAAATCGTTTTGAACCTGAAAGTTTCGCGTGAATTCTGAGTTCGAGTGAACAAAATTGTTTCAATTTAAAATCACCCCTGTTTGCCTGTGAAATGTTGACGCTTTTAAGTGGAACGAAAACAACTAAGAGACATCGCTTGGGCTTAGGAATCACCAGGTGCTCTCTTACTGCTCTGCGCACCTACAATGTTTTGTTAGCGCTGATTGAGTGATTGTGGCGAGATAACATAAATCGTCGAAATGTCATAAATTTAGATTTAATTGGAGTAACTGGCGCAAAATGAAGAAACATTTTCTAATGGAATCTATTTGATGTAATTTTTTTCCCCCATACCTAAAGACTGACAGCCAGCTGAAGTGGAGCTACTTATTGATGGAACTCCACTTATCATTATTGTTATTAATTTTTCTTATGAATGAAGTTTTTCTGGAGAAAATATACAACCGCATTCCTGGTTTTTTCTTGCTACGAACTAAAAAGTCAGTCGACATGGTTCTTCAAGTACTTCTACCCTTAAATAGTTGTTGTTAGTTGCGTACCCCAAGTTTATTCAGAATCCTTCCTACTTGTTGGCATCAGTCCGATTTCGAGTCATCGATTTTACGACCTAGCCACAGCCATTTATGTAATTGCCATTGTTCAGCTCGATGTTGAATTTCCTCTTTCCATTCGCTCTCTCAAGGGGTGCACAATGACAGCACTAGGAGAAATAGGAGGGACAGTGAGTGGTAAACAGTTCCACACACATTCGTGTTGCACGGCTCGAAAACAAATCCCTAGGCAGTATATAGGCGGAGTTTGGTCCACGCTTCTGCACCATACAGCAGGACTGGTATGATGAGGGTGTTGTTAAGTTGCTCGAGAGAGGGCTTTTCCACTAAATTGCCTTACTGGCTCAAATAAACAGTGATTAGCAAGAGTTCGTTAGATTTCAGCCATGATATTTCCGTGATATTCTAACCATTGAGTCAAAAACTTATAGTCTTTAGGTTAGGTTAGGTTAAGCGGGCTGATAGTTATTGTTTTTACCATCACACTTAGATCAATGTAGATCCATTGTGGTACCCCGAAGTGTTGTAGGTAGGTAGGTAGAAATGGCTGTCCTGCTTCGCGCAGGACACAATTAGCGCTGAGTGCGCCGTTTTGATACCATACCTCGTGAGATTCTAAATGGATTTGAAAATGGGCTATGGATGGTGCACGTTCCGCACATGCAGTCCTATGTAAAATATAAAATGTAATTTTATTCTCCTACCTTACGGCCTATTATCTCATAGTACCATTTAGTGAGGGAGAAATAAGGGGGGAGGTAGCCACTTTGTGCTATTTAGGTATGAGATCAAATCTTTGATCTTGAATTCTGAGAGTTCCTCAATACCGTTGAAGAATTCCTTACCCAAGTGGAGTGCTCTTTTCCTGGCCAGGGCCGGACAATGGCATAGAAAGTGTGGGACTGTTTCTTTTTCATCCCGGTTCTCACAGCTACGGCAGAAAGAGTTATGTGGTATACCCAATTTTGCCGCATGCTCCCCTACAGGCCAATGCCCTGTGCAGGTAGCGACAATCCAGGCTATATCATGCCTTGGCTTGGAAATTAAATTGATTGATTTTGGTTTATTATAGGCGGGCCAAGTTTTTGCTGGATATAACGCAACTCGTTAAACTACTCCACCTATGATTTGCTTCTGATGTGTATTTGGTCAGGATATTGCCCTTCACAACTCCAAGAGGAGCATATACTCTCACTGCCAGAGAGTTGTGAAGGGCTGATCCTTGCCTAGCTAGCTCATCTGCCTTCTCATTTCCCTCATAGCCCCTATGGCCCGGTATCCAGATAAGAGTGTCATATCCAGTTCTTTTAGGGCGTCTTTACATTGCTGGACCAGTTTAGAGGATGATAAAGCTGAATCAATGGCTTTAATAGCTGCTTGACTGTCTGTTAGTATAGCTACATTTTGATTCTGAGGGATATTTTTAAGGCCTGTACAAGCTTCCCTTATCGCCAACAATTCTGCCTGGAACACGCTGGCAAAATCGGAAAGTCTATAGGATTTTGAAATTTCAAGAGATTCACAGAAGACACCTGCACCAACACCGCATTCCATCTTCGAACCATCCGTGAAGATAGTTGTGTCGAAGTCTTCCGTCACAACGCCTTCATCCCAGTCGGTTCTTGACGGGAGCAAGACTCTAAACTTCTTTGAGGTGTCTAGGGAAGGGATGCAGTAATCGATGATTGTGGAAAGGATGTCTGATGGTATCAGGCTTGTTTGGTTGCAGTGCCCGTAAGATCTAGGTTTCCAGCAGCCTATTTCTTTGAGTCTCAAGATACTGCAGGACACCTGATATTTAATAAAGAGGTCAATCGGAAGAAGGTCCAGGATGTCGTTGAGTGCATCCGTTGGACAGGACCTGATTGCCCCTGATATCCCTACGCAAGCATTTCTCTGCACCTTTGTAAGCTTGTTTACTATGTAGGCTTTGCTGAGAGCGGGCCACCACACAATGGAACCATAGACCAGTATCGGTCTTACAACCGCTGTGTATGTCCATTTTATCATTTTTGCGAAGTGTTGTAACTTCCTGAAAAAATATAAAAACCTATGAATCATGTGGTTCGTTTAACCATTTAGAGGTCTTGAGAAAGTTTAGTAAACTTTTGCCTGGCAGTTCTGATAGTTATTCTAGTTCATTAAAGAAGAAGTTGCCTAGAGTTTTCTTTCTAGCAAGACAGAGCGAAGGACAGTGGCAGAGAAAATGAGCAGTGTCTTTATGCTCGTTTTCATCACCGCAGCCTCTACAAAGGTCATCGGTACTGAGCCCCATCTTCTTCTTATGGTAGCCGAGTAGGTTGTGTCCTGTAATAATGTCGATAAGGGATCTTAGGGAGGATTTATTAAGAGTTAAGATCCAATCGGATCTTTTCTTATCGTATCTAGGCCATAGCTTCCTGGTGTTAACACAGGTTTCTAGGAGATTCCATCTATCGTTGGATTTTTGAATGATGGTTTTACTGACTTTATGTTTCAGTTCACATAACGGTATCCCTATATGCTGGTCTATCTGAGAGGATTCCAGTGTGGAGCCCTCCCTAGCAAGTTCATCCGCCTTTTCGTTGCCTGGTATGTCACTGTGGCCAGGAACCCAGCAGAGTCTTACGTTATGCTGTGTGCCAAGAACCTTTAGCTGTTCGCGACAGCAAGAGACAAGCTTCGACTTGATTTGGGTGGCAGAGATAGCTTTTATTGCTGCTTGGCTATCAATGAAAAAAGTGATGTCCGCGTGTGATATCGCCATCATGGATATATGTTTAGCAGCGTTTTTCACTGCCAAGATCTCAGCTTGTAAGACGCTGCTATGGTCGGGGAGCCTGAATGATTTGGCAAGGTTGAGGCTTTCAGAGTAGAAGCCTGCACCTACTCCAGTATCCATTTTAGAAATCAGTGTAGATGGTAATGGTTGAGTCGTTATAGTGTAGGGCACACTATTTTCCCAATCTAGTCTATTGGGGAACCTAGTACTAAAAGATTTGTTGAAATCTAAATAAGGGGTCATATAATCTGTGCAGATATTGTTATTTACGTATTTCGTAAGAATAGCTGCGTGGCCGCTCTGGCTAGTTTTCCAGATGTTAGTTTGGCTGAGCCTGAGGGCGCTGTTTGCTGCTGATTCTTGGACAAATAGATCTATTGGGGGGAGATTGAGGATCGTTTCTAAACCCGCAGTTGGGGAAGTCCTCATCACACCACTTGTACAGATACAAGCCATTCTTTGTACTTTGGTAAGTGTTTTTAAATTCGTGGATTTTTTCAGCGCTTTCCACCAAACCAAGCTGCCATAACTTAGAATCGGTCTGACATTGGCAGTGTACATCCACATGATTATTTTGGGGTTTGGTCCCCAATTTCTACCCAGAATCTTGTTGCATGAAGAGAGTGCGATCGTGGCTTTCTTATATCTTTCTTGGATATTTGAACCCCAGTTGAGTTTTTGTCCAATATAACTCCGAGGTATCTCGCTCGGTCGGAGATTTTTAGTGTGGTGTTATCTATTTTTGGTATTTCAAACGGAGGGATTTTCCTTCTGTTTGTAAAAAGAAGCAGTTCTGTTTTAAGGGGGTTTACCTTTACACCGCTATAGTCTTGGTAGACTGCTGTACTGGGCACCTAGCTTGTATGAGCGAGAGAATTCGGCCCGGGAAGTTTTTGTGGTACAATTCATGGTAGGAGAGAGCGAGCCAGATAGACCAAAGCTAAGAATTCGTTGGAGGAGACCCGGACCGCATTCAAATTGTGGCGCAAAAGTGGGAATCGTCATCGGCTAGGTGAGACGATGATGATGATGAATATTGACATTTTCGTAGTAGCTTTTACGATGTCTCTTCCCTCTCATAACCCATTTGTCACTTTGAAGACAGTTCTAGGTCACTTTTTCGGCATTGTACAAGAGTACAAGCAATTTAATGGACCCAAATTCGGAGACCATCCAAAAAACAAAACAAAAATGTTTCGAAAAAAAATCAGAAAAATTCTTCTTCCTTGTTAACCCGGCCATTAACAATGTCCCCTGTATACATAATAATTCCCTTATTACATTGCGAACTGCATGCGACCCAAGAAGAGTTCCAAAATCGAGACTTGGCTTGTTGCTCTTTTTTGTGTCGTGGCAATTGTTCGTTTCAATTTTCACAATTTTTTTTGTGAATTAATTTCGTGAGCGAATGACGAACATAACAGCTGTGCGCATTCTTGCAACTGTTTAACAGTTTTGCCAAAATGGCATTCCACCTCACAACAATATAAGGTCCCCAGGAGCATCGCAAGGCGACAATAAGTGTAATGTCGTCAACAACAGCAATGACTTGGTGGTTTTTTCTGTTTTCATTGTTGCAAGTTGCAAAGTTGAGCATTTGCGAGGCAACAGAGACAAAGACCGATCAAAATGTCATGTTCCCACAAAAATTCCAGACCCAGAATAAGACAACGCGCACAACACGACAAATTGAAACTTTGTTTTTTTGAAAGCTCCCCTCCAAGTTTGCTGGCACGATGGAGCGCAGTCCAGCAATATTCCCGGAAGTCAGCTATGCGAAATTACGCGAGAATATTTGGTGACAGCAACAACAACAGAGTGACTACAGAGAAAAAGAAGAAGAAAACAATGACAGCAGCGCATCAGCTTCTGATACGATGTTTGACGCTTGCATCAGCAGCGTAGTTATGGCTGCGTTTTGCTTTTTTTATTGCATCGTAGTCGCTGTCGCTGCTTAATTACGCGCGCAGTATTCTCCCCAATCACTAAGAAATATTGACAAAGAGAAAACCCTAACAGCATCTTGCGAAGCTGAAATTCCAAAGATTTGCCATTTTTCACTCAATGGCATTGCCTTGGGGCTTGGGCGAGAGGAGAGTGAAGGCGAGCAAACAGCCAGAAAAAAAAAACTGTCAACTGATGGAATTCGAAGTAGGTAATGGTCATCTTGCGTCCATCCATGGAGCACTCGACTTTGTTTGGAGAACAATGAGGTACACACTACTTCCCTTTTGGAGGGAACTGTAGAAAGGTGAATTTCTCCAAGTAGAGGAGATAGAATTCAATCATTTTGACGTTTAGAAATGTTTAATCGAACTGTCAAAATTAATTTCATTGCATTAATCGTGAAAATTGAAGTTTGAACTCGCAGCTTTGTGAAATTCACCTTCACCCCATTTCAGCCAGTCTCATTTTGACCTTTAAAAATGTCAAATCGAACTGTCAAGAGCGATTTAGCTGCCTTATTCGGTCAATCTGAGCTCGTGACTAGATCCCTTGTGAAATTCACCTTCCCACATGGCTGTCAGTTTCAAAGTATAGATCATTTAATCGCATCCGTAATAACGCGCATCTGCACCGAACTATAATAATGTCGAATGCAGCTTCAGGGCAATTGAGATGACCGTCGTCGCCGCAAGTAGACGCACCTCACAGCACAGCCAAAGCCATATAGCCACAGGCAAACTGCAGCTTATGGAGTTGCAGCTTGAATAGAGTGCTCGGAATGACCGAGAAGCAATTAACAAACATCTCAGAAATCACTTGGCTACCTAAAAAGGATCGTCAAAGTTATGAACACAGAGCACAACACAGCGATCAATGCTTTTACTGTTCTGTCTCTGTCTCTCTCTCTCACCTTCTTTGACTGGCGATCGGAATTGGGATAGTATCGAACGACGCGATGTCAAACGCACAGAATAGGACTGTTCGGTTTTGGCTGCAAAGAGAGAGCCTTGGGCATAACAAAAAATAAAGGGTAAGATACATTATTGGCAGCAATGTCAAGAAATTACAACATTCCGTTGGTCTGCGATTGCCTTGTTGGATGTTTGCTTGATTCCTTTTGAATTATTTTTGTTGTTTTTTTTGTAATCTTTCTGTTTTCGATGATGATTGCAGGAATGATTATGATGATGATGATTGGCCGGGATGGACATGAGTGAGAGAAAAAATGAGTTGCGGAAGATCCATTGCCAAGCCCGACTTTGGAGTTACCAGGGTGTCCAACTCTTTCCGCGGTGACTGCCGGTCGTGGCCACAGTAAGCTGATGCCAGAAGTAAGCCAGCATTTCTTCCTTCAGTTCTAACAACTGTCAGATCGGGGTCGCTTGGTCAATGTTAGGAATTTTATATATAACGTCGTATTAGTGATCAAGAAGGCCTCGAACTCTCAGGTCATCCACCCAAAGTTCTTGTATAAACGCTACGTCCAAGTCTTCCTGACTCAACAAAACCCTAAGATTATCTGAGGCACATTTCGAGTGCTTCAGATTAGTTTATATGGAACTCAGCGCGTTTTTAATTGCCTGAGAAGGAGCCTGCACCTTCAGAGCCTGGCGCGGCGTCTCGCCAGGGACCTCGGCAACAATGATGCCATCGTCGATCGGTCACGACTTTGCCATCATTGTTATCGCAGTCTGCTCCCTGACTCTGCAGGACCTACATCTTGGCATTGCTAATGCCGAACCGTAGCTTAAATTCAGCTTTCTCGAGGGCTCCCAAGCTTTCCTCGATAATCTTCAGAAGATAAAACGCGCTGTTCTTCTGCGGCTCTTCAGCCTTGATAACTATCCAGTCACGCATTGGAACCATCGGGTTTAGCCTCTGAAGACTGCGGCCCAGCTCCTGTCAGCTTGGCTTGATACTCATGAAGGGCAACCAAATGCGAGACTTCGGCTGTCTGGGGATATCCTTAGCTGGGATAAGCTTAAGTCTCAAGCCTCTCCAGTCATTGCTAATCTTAGAAATGCAGGGTCTAAGGCAATCCCTGGAAAACACGTGTCCCCTGAACACCTCGCCCGAGTCAAAACTAGAGTAAGGACCTTCGCTTACCGAGATTGTGTAGGAAAACAGCATCTCCGAGAGCTTGGCCTCGATGGAACTCCACACAGCCATCAGCCGACCTCTGCTATTTGTGGAGGTTATCTCTGACAACCTCACTTAAGGTACGCGGTTGCGCCGCTCTGGCAGGTGATGGCTTCTCATCTTTTTTGCCCATTGATGCATTTGGTTTCGCCTTTCTAGAGGATTTGAAGGTCTCTTCGCGAGACCGACTTCTTTTATCGGCCTTCTTTTGGGCAGCCAAAAGACTGTTGTATTGTTGGACCTCGCGGTCCTTCTCCAGCACAATTTCAGCCTTCTCATTCTCAGCAATCTTGCCAAGAATGAAAGAGGCTTTCTTGAACTGGTTCTTGAAGCGAACGCCATCGCCAGACGACTTTTCATTCTTTCCTAACAGCATTGCTATGGCTGGCATTGCTGGCAGAGGGATTTGGATTTGGAGGAAGCGGTCGAGACACAGGAGTACTATGGCTGGTACTCTCTGCACTTTCAGGTTTTGCAGGTTGCCCCACAATGGTCTCCTGACTAGCGGCCAACAGTTCATGCTCAGAGTCGGTGGTAGTCCTATGTTCGTCATGTCTTGCGTTCGACCTGGAAAAAGGGTTTAGAATCACTAGGAGGGTTTGATATACGAGGAATTCGAATCTACGTTTCCTTGAACTACTAGATCGTCAAAGAGCTTGAAATTTGTGGGATTGGCATTCAAAATTTTAACGCAGTTCTTTTGAAAAGTAAATTTAAGATCGCAATTGCACAATTGTTTTAAAAATTCTCCTCCTTTTTGCTCATAACTCTGTGAGCCCTCACAACCTTCAACCTCCAGTAGCGATGGTGGAGCAAAACAATGGATAATGTTAGCTGTCAGTTGTCATTGTCTTTATTTTCTTCTCGAGTCCGCTTTGGCAACGACACGTTGCGATGTGAGAACAATAAGAAATAGTTTTCAGAAAAATGTCACCGATGTAATTATTAATGCGATAAAAAAAGGTCTCTCATGATTTTTCTCGCACTCTGCCATCGAGTTCGGAATTGAAATTGCGCTGGAAATATGAAAAGACACATCGTCGTTTGTCGATGGGAATTCCATGAAGCGACCAGCTTATGGTCATCGTCATCGCCAGACTTGGCGGCACAAATACAACAAATTGAAAATGGCCATGAGAATCGTATGATTTATTTTCTATAAATCAATTACTTACACACACTGTGACCCTTTGGAATGGGTCTTTATTTTGTCAAACGAGGGGGACAGAGACTTTTTGGTCAGTCGAGATGTCTGATATCTCCTCTCCTGGCAAAAGGGAATAATCCTCTGCAATTACTCACACATAACGGCGTCAGAGCTCGTACTGCTGCTACAGACATGTGAGGAGGTGATTTCTTAGAAGACAATAGGCTTCTCAGTCATCTTTGTAGAGAAGGCAAACACGCATGCTCGATGACGCTGCCAAAAGAATTCGGCTTACACGGCAAACAATAACTCAAAATTGGCTAGAGAATAGCTGCCGCAACAGCGTTAAATTTTTCAACTGATTGTGTCCCAGTGATTGCAGCGCGAGCTCATGCGTCTTCTCCAGAAAAGCCATGTTGCCGACGACGACGCATGATGAATGACAGTGGTTCAGAGTGAAATGAAAATTCAAAGAGGAATACTGTTTTGACTTACAAAAGGTCTCGAGAAGGGTTTCATGAGTCAACATATTAATTTTATCATCAAACTATAATCAGAGTTCAATTTTTCCTTGTAAAAGTTACCAATAACTCAATTTTAAACAAAAAACGCCTCCAAAAAGTGGGCGTGTCATGGTCAATTTCCTTCAAATCACAATCGTATTTTCAGATTTTCAAAATAACACTTTTTGAAGAAGAATAGTGCACATAAAACTTTGAAATTATACAAAATGTTCACGAAATGGGCGTGGCACTAAGAAACCAACACAAATTATGATGATTTTTGAGAAAACATTCTTCATTTTAAAGATTTTTGACTGTTTATTCATACAACTCGATCTACAGTGCGAAGAGGCCTCGAACATGTTCGGTCAAACGGATTGTCCACGAGCTGCTGATGGAGATAGCTTCTTGAACTTTGCGTTTTGTTTGTTTCTTTGCGGCTTTGAACCTGTGCATTTGTTGATTCCATCGATTGTCTGGCATTCTCCAAACAAGCGACAATGTCTTTGGTGGTGGATGAGTCACGGCTGACTGCCGCTGCACTTGACCACATGATGCTTACATCAAAAGAGCTTATCCAACAGACTCCAGACCGCAGTGCAGACCCCAGAGCAAGATGAATTCATAGAATCCCACGGAAAACCAATTTTACCTCCTTTACAATCTTTAGACATTTTGTTTACATCTTTAAAGCAAAAAAGAAAAATATGTTTGCCCCACGGCAATTAGATATCAGCTACTTCTGAGCCGCGACACCTTACGCCCGGTGGGTGTGGTGAGTAATAGCTTTTTTGTTCAAAGTCTCCTCAGTCCTTGTTGCTTTTTATGCAAATCAATATGCAAATATCGATTGATAGTTAATTTATATGCAAAATAGTTTATGCCGCGATTTGTTTTTTGTTTTTAAACAATTTTTGCAACGGTTCACATCAAGTGCGGAAAATAATTAGTGGCCTAGGGGTTGATTAATTGCGTTAACCTTCGGCATCGTCACGAATATTGACGTCGTCGTCGTTGCATTGGCGGTGAAAGTAGCGAAAATACAAAAAGCACAGCATTTCCGGGGCGTTTAATGGCTGATTTGAGATTCACTTTTTTGTGTTTTTTGCTGTTGGCTGACAGATGGTGCAAGTAATTTTGATTGATTCCTTTGATGGTAAAAATAAACAAGGTTGGGGCTTATCTTGGTACGAAAGTCGAATGGTAATAATTTGTTGTGGCTGTGTTCATTAATCACGTGTTAATCATTCTCAATTACAACTTCGATAAATCAAAAGGTTTGTCTGTTTTGGATTTTATTTTTTATTTTAATCGACAAGGCGAGTGTGACAAGTGTCACATGTGTGTAGCTGTTTGCAATTTATTAACGTATTTTTTAGTTGAAGGTTAAACGTTTATTTGCAACTTTGGTCTTGCTTACAAAGAAACAAAAACAGCCTACGATTTATTAGTAAGAAAACAAGAACATGGCATTTAGAATTTGACAACACCCTCTTTTGAAAAACAGAAATATAAATCAAGAGGAAGTACAAGACCCTGTACTAATTAATATGAAATCGAACCTACCCTAAACCTCATACTCCGAGGTACGCATCCTATACCCCTATTCGGCATGTGCAAGTTGTTGAAACCCCACAATAAGCGAACAAGCCACATCAGACGATACTGTGTTACCCGACATTATGATGGTTTTACACTTGTTGTCCTCTGAATTCACATTCAGTAACAACAGTTAGGTTATGCGAGATTTCCAGTAGTGGTAGTACATTAGACACTACTAGTTATAGCTTGATTGACTAGGTAGTCTTCAACCATATCTTATCTGCAAAAAGGAGAATTTCACAAAGTATTCAAACGGAAATTATATTTTTGATATATACACATCTGGAATTTCTTTCACAAGTTTGTTCTTAAGTAAAGAGGAACGCTACCAGAGTTAGCAAAATTCTGCTGGTGAAATCCTACTTAAACTCACTTTCTTACTTAAACGGCTCCCAATCTATGAAGGATCTCAGGCTGAGACAATGCAGCTTTTCATCGGGTACGGTCCTTCGTATGCACTCTTCAGTCGCCAAAACCAAGCGCTCTGGCATCTGCAGACACTTGGTCCTTGTAGCGTAGGTTCTGTTTTCCTTGCCGTCTCGAACCTGGGGGCTGAGATGAGAAGACTTTCTTGGCTGGAGCGTTGTCGTCCATTGGCTCGATGTGGCCGAGCCTATGTAGTTGTCTTTTCTTGGCTTCCTGGACTACATCCACATCTTGGTACAGCTCTTACAGTTCGCGGTTGATCCTTCTTCTCCATTCGCCATAGTGGCATACGGGACTGAAAATCCGTCGAAAAATTTGTCTTTCCAAAGTGCCCATTATCAATTCCCCTTTTTTACTTATCGTCCAGCACTCGGCGCCGCCGTAGAGTAGGACTGGTAAAATCATAGTTTTGTACAGCAGACACTTTGTCTTTCGAGTGAGGAGTTTTGAACCCAGTTGTTTGGCCAAACCGAAGCAGCAACGTTTCGCTAGGGTAATTCTTCTTCGGATCTCCACTAAGGTGTCGTTTGTGGGATTGATGTATGTTCCAAGGTAGTTGAACTCCTTAACTACCTCGAAATTGCTGCTACCAACGGTGACGCTACGATCTGTGCAAGTTGTTGAAACCCCACAACAAGTATTTGCAAACAACCACATCATACGATATTGTATTACCCGGCATTTTGATGGTTTTACACTTTGTTGTTCTCTGGATTCACATTCACTTTTTTGTTTTTTGTTTATAATAAGCACGCACTCAAGGAGTTAATATAACCTTTAGGATAGAAAAAGAGGGTTTAGGATGAGGTGATCTTGAATTCTTGAACATTGCAATGACCGAGGAAGACAGAGTGTGGAGAGAGTTCCAGATTCGCGCAGTACGGCTAAAGAACGATTTACTGAACATGTCGCGGTCATGAGACATTACGTCGATTTTCAAGTGACGTCTCAACAATGTTATGGTCACCAATCATCTTAAATGCTCTACTCAGTGCTCTGTATAATGTCCAAAAGACTTAAGTACATCACTGAAGCACCAGACCAAACGTGTGAGTTGTACTCAAGTTAAGGACGTATGTCCTTGCATCGTCTTAAAGATGCTAAAGGCTAAACATCTTGTGGCATTTTTGGCGACATCGCATATGTAATGATTCCACAAGAGTTGGTCGGTGATGCACATACCGAGAATCTTGAGATGTTCGCTTTCACTGATGCAAGTGCCACTCATGGACAGTTGTAAAAGGAGTATATCTCGCTTCAACGATACAAGACAGCATTGAGCTTTCGAAGCATTAAACTCTACGCGATTTTGTATTCCCCATTGTACAATGCTGTTTAAGCCAGAGATTAATGAGCTTATCTATCATATTTTGCCGTTGCAGTTCCACATCAAAAAAGGAGGGATGTGAGTCTGGGAACGAATAAGAAAAGCTAAGGTACTATCGTCAGCGAAACAATTTATTGGATTAGAAGTTACAGACAAGAGATCATTTATGAAAATGAGAAAGAGGGTCGGAGACAAAACGGAGCCCTGGGGCACACCAGCATTTATGTTGTGGGTTTCAGACTTGAATCCGTCCAGTACTACTTGTATTGAACGGTTCGAAAGAAAATTTCTAATCCAACGAAGGAGGGATTCATCAATACCGAAAGCACGCATTTTCGATAAAAGAGCAAGATGCCAGACTTTATCAAATGCCTTTGAAATATCAAGTGCAACTTACTTTCTCCAAAACGATGTTAAGATTTGTTCCTCTGTTCGGTGAGATGGACCATCAGATCACCAGTAGACTTTTTGCTGCAAAAGCCGTACTGCCGGTCATTAAGAAGCTTTCGGCCTTAGAGATATTTCTTGAGCTGATGGTTTATAAGCGTTTCCATGACCTTAGAAAGAAGGGACGTTAGTGTAATCAGACGATAATTGGAGGGGATGAGGATTTTCCTTTTTTGAGTATAGGCTGGACAAATGCTGTTTTCCAACTGCTCGGAACGAGCCTAGAAGAATAAGATAGATGGAAAAGCCTACGTAAGGGTTTTGCCAGCGTGGAAGAAGACCTCTTCAGAATAATAGCAGGGATGCCATCCGGACCAGCGGATCTATGTATGTTGAGATGCTTAAGCATACACCCCACGAGTGTGGAAGATTTGTCTTATGGAATCATTGACGCGAATATGGACATTGCAGGCCTTCCTGGCTTGTTTAAACTTATTCCGGTTTTCCTCAGTTGGCTTGGCTTTTTAACAACGGAAACTTAACTCTTAAACCCTGATAACCTCTTTACAGCTCATATCAAACAATGCGTTCTCCTCTCTCTTTGGGTCTGATGCTTTTAACCCTATTCGGGATAAAAGTTCTCATTCCGAGAAAAATTAAACTTGTGAGCATATCTGCACTACGAGGAAGCAACCAGTTAAAGATCCTGAACAAATTATTGAGACCGTCCCAGTCGGTTTTCTTGCACTTCTAAACGATTTTCTTAGGAGCTCTTTCTTTAACTTTAATTTTTTGACACGAGAAATTTGCGGATATGACACAATGGTCAGATCGGCCTAGAGGCGATAATCAGGGTCAGAACTCAGAAGTAAGGAACAAGTCAAGAGTGTTTTCTGACAAACGAAAACAAAATAAAAGGTATAAAGACTGAGGAACGTTGTGTCAGATCTCCATCAGTTGTATCCTTTATACCTACTTGGAATTTCCTTCGCAAGTCCGCCTCAACCTTTAATCAAAAGGAGCACTACAAGAGTTAACAAAAAATGTGCAATCATATTTTGCTGGTGAAATTCACCTCCCTGAAATAGTTTCTCTTCACTACAACACCTTCGACAGGGTCCCAAACACATTTGCGATGCAATATCGACATATAAGTATATCTGCAATTAATTCTGCTCGTCAAAGTCATCCGCCTGGCGAAATTCACCTTTTTCAGGGACTGGTCGTTGAATGACGAGGCGAACGCGATGACAAGGATAAATGACTGAATAGAGCTTACATGACGAACACGCATAAACGGCGCAATGCGAATAAACTTCGCATGCAATCGTTTTTTTTATATTCTTACAATTCACATGCACTTTTGACAAAGTCACAAGTATCTTGAAAAGTGTTATAACCAAGTTAATGCAAGTTTTAAGCTTAAAAAGTCAGTGAAGGTTAGTCAAGCCTCTGATCACCACTTATTTTATAGACATTTGTCTTGTCACCGAGTTTACAAGGAGATTTTTTTTTTCTTTTTCAAAAAAGTTGGTTGGACCTCAATCAACTTAAACTGGAGACAGCTCGACATAGAAATAACCACTGTCTGAACTTAATTAATTTCAATAAAATGTTTACGTTACGTTACGTGATAAGATTGCTGCATATTTAGTGGCAAAAAGTACCTGGTGTACACATAGTTAAAAATTGAAATAAATGTAGTCCAAATTCACACTCACTCTAATTCAAGTTCACAACAAGTCTTGGTTCTCTTGTTAGTACAACTCATTACACCCCCAAGACCCACTTAAGCCTTATGTTTTGATTGCTTATTCCAGCAACCGACTACAATCTAGTTTTCTCCTATTTAGTAAACAGCAACAAGCTTCGGCATGCAATCAGGATCAAGTTCAAATGTGACTGAACGATATTTCAAGTATGTTGTGTTGTGGCACGTTTTTGTCTCCGACCTCCGACTGCTTCTTAAACTAAAGCAACCAACTGCTTCTACTGTCGTCATCAAAGTGTGCTGCACCATAGATGGTCAGAGCTGCTTTTACAACACATCATGAAGCAGTATTGCACATCTGACATGTCCCGAGATCTAAGTCACGTGCATGTCCGACCAGACACCCCCTGTGCTACTTCATCTTGCTGCAGCGACCGTAAGTCGCTCGTTTCTGCGCATATTCTGATTATTAACCGTTCCCGCTTGATATGTGATCGAATCATAATACACACTACGTGGACTTGCCGCTTGGACACCGATTGATGAAGAAAAAGTTTGTCATTCAAGTCGCGATCGACTGTATGCAGCTGGGTGAGAGTGTAGTGAAGGGATTGTAGAGCATCATCAGCAGAAGCTGGTGAATTAGCACAGACTGATTGGCTTGAGAGTCTGCGACCGATTTAAAGAAAAGCAAATAGTCAATTATGGGCTGGGCTGTGACAGGCTGATTGGCAGAGAAACCAAGTCATTTATGTGAAACTTACAAGCAGGTAAACATCATATTGGTTGGCAGTGATGCTTTGGGAAAAGTTGTAATGAGTCTGCGTGAGTTTGGTCACAACACAAAAAAAAATTAAGATCACCAGGGATGGTCAACCAAAAGCCTCTGATTGTCTGATTTGAGCTTCAAATCTCAATCGTCTTCGGCGGACTTTTGATGCCAGCAAGTCAACGGGTAATGATGATGACAACATAACGTGCTCATAATCCATCTCCCCGATACTTTTCCAAAATTTCAAGGAAAAAACTCCAACCTTTCAGAAGTTCGAGAGTAACGAGCCAACAACTGCAAATTGCATTACCGTAGAGATACTTCATTACCGATCCGATCACTTCTCCTGATTCTTTTGTCTTTTTTTTATGACGTGCCCTTAAAAGTCGACGACGCACAATACTCACAACAGCAGCGCGCAATAAGGAGTCTACCAAGATGTCGGACTGACTGACATACCAGCCATGTCGACAATTGTGGGCTTTGGCAATTTGTATGTTGCGTTTGTTGGGTAGAAAGTTAAGTATGAGTTCCCTGGAGAGATTTTTGAAGACAATTGGACAGGACCGATGATGGATAATTTCCCATTTCACGAGAATTATGCTTGGCAATGCGGATATTCGCAGACGGCCATTTTTGTGTGAGCATAAATTATGGAAAAATTGTTGTGGAGGGAATGCCAGTATGATTTTTGACGGAATTGGATATTATTTTGTCACATTTTTCGGGTTAGAGCTCGCAGGTTAGATTTTGGCTCTGAAAAAATTTAAGTTTGAGGTACGTTGGATGTGTACAAGAAGATGAGAGATTCAGCAGTCTGTGGAAACGGTGGTAACGGCGGCGAAGTGTTGAAAACAGAGAAATTGAGATCAACTTCCAACTGCTTCAAAACGCAGTAAGCTAACGCATGACGCTGCTAATGGTCGTTTGATTTCAGCTCCTGGGTCAGTTGGATTTGGTATGGGTGCAAGTCGAAATGCCAGAGACTACAGTGAGCGCCTGAGTGAGCGATTCTCCACCATCAAGAGTACCGAACGAGAACGAGAAATGAGAAAAAGACGCTATGAAGGAAGAAAAAAGAAAGCCAATGACAAAAGAGAAGCAAGACTAGTCAATGAAGACCAAGTCCCAGCCCCCAGCACAGAAGAGGTAGAGAGAGCCATCCAAAAGCTTTAAAATAACAAGTCCAACGGGTCGGATTACGTACCTGCTGAACTCTTTAAATATGGAGGAGGTGTTTTGATGAACCGCATGCACCAGGTCTGATCAGTAAATTGTAGGAAGAAGAATGCATGCCCACTGACTGGTCAATATGCTCCATAATGCCCCATCTACAAAAAAGGCGATTCTATGTCATACATAACCTATCGAGGCATATCCCTGCTTAATGTTGCATACAAAACCCTATCCAACGTACTGTGTGAGCGTCACACTGAGGCAAACCCTAGAAAAGACCAACGAATTTCAAGTCGAAAATCGGCGAAAATCCTTGATCGAACCCTCCTAGTAGGTGCCGGACAATGTCATCACAGTTTTGGTCTGTAGGTGTTAGACGGTGATAGCTAAGGTTAGATTGGATCGCTGTGTGGTTCTGACTTCATTTATAGCACAACTCACAGAAATCCTCTTTCACCATAGATCCAAGGTACCTAGTTTCAGTGGTGGTGTGAGCTAGTAAATCCGTGCCCAAGAATTAAAGGTTGAGGGATAAATCAACCATGAACGAGCTCAGCCGGAGGCCTGTGGTGGGTAACGGTTTTTGTTGTTTATACCTTTCCTCGGTATACGGCTCTGTCGAGGGTGACCTTCTTTTCCGTCTTACTCGTGGGAATCAAATCGAACATCTCCATGCTGTCTTCGTCCAATTTATGTGTAAAACTTCCATCCATCGAGTCCGAGGCTTCCAGCCAGGATACAATTGAAAGGAACTCAGGGGAAGCTAGAGACGCTAGCACCTCAGAGCAGGCCACACTTAGAGGTAACACGGGAGGTACTAGTACCCCTGTACTTCAGCATCCCTCTCAAAAAACGCCCATACCTTCGCGTAGCAAGGCTCGCCGGAGCAACGCTACCAAGCCCAACATGCACTCTCCCGCGGATCAGCTCAGGATCTTCTTGGCAAGATTGCCGAGAATGAAAAAGCCGGAAAGATATATGAGCGTAATGCTGCCGACAAAATAAAATATAAAAAAATTGTTGAAGAATACAACAGTCAAGAGAAGAGTGCGGCACCCAGGAAAATAGAAAAGACGAAGCAAGAGGAACAGATCTCTGGAGGAGGAGAAGCCACCTCAAAAGAGAACCAAGCTTAGTGGCAGCAGCAAGAAAGAGACTCCGAGGGTGACAGTGACAGCGCAACCGCGCGCCTTGAGTGAGGTCGTCAGAGGCAACCTCCTGGTGGCGATTGTAGATGAGCTCTCCACAGACAACAGAGCTCTGATGTCAGCGTGGTATTCTAATACACCATCTCAGCAAAAGAAGGTCCCTATTCGAGCTTTGACTCCGGCGAAATGCTCAGGGGTTACAAAGTGATAAGGTGCGCGGACGATTTTTCGAGGGATTTCCTTGGCAAAGGAGTTGCTTAGATTAGCAACGACTGGAAAGGCTTGAAGCTCAAGCTTATTCCAGCCAGGGATGTTCCTAGAAAACCATTGGCTCGCATCTTGTTGCCGCTCATAAGTATTAAGCCAACGGGAGCGGAGCTAATTAGGAGCCTTCAACGGCTGAGTCCGCAGATTCCGATGAATGACTGGGCAGTCATCAAAACAGAGGAACCGCGCAAGAATAGCGCGGTCTATCTTCTGAGGATCTGCGAGGCGAGCCGCAAAGCCCTGGAAGAGGCACAGTGTAAGATGAGGTTCGGCATCAAAAGTGTCTCCATAAAGATTCTGCAGAGTCAGGAAGTTCGCCCCACCCTGAGTGATGATATCGTCGGGTTGGCGTCCCCAGCGAGGTGCTGGATCCTGGCCCTGCAGTACCGCCTGCAAATTAAGAACGACAAGCTACGCGCCATCCAGGTTAATCTGGAGCACTCTTAATGTGCCTCAGATAACCTGAGGGTCTTCCTGAGAGAGGAAGATATAGATGTCACCCTTGTACAAGAGCCCTGGGTTAATGGCCTCGCGATTAGAGGGCAATACGACCTATTCTACAAGCCCACCATCTATTCATCAACTTCTTCTTAGTTGCTTATGATAGCATCCACCGTCAAGAGCTTATGATGGCGATGTCTGAATTCGGGATCCCGAACAAACTGATCCAGGTGTGCCGCATGAAACTAATCAACCCGCAGTGCAGTGTGAAAATGGGTAACAGCTCATTCGCAGCGTTAAGACAAGGAGATGCGCTGTCACGTGACTTCTTCAACATAGTCCTGGACCAGATAGTGCGTAAGGCAGGCGTGAGCACGGAAAGCACTAACTTCAACAAATCCATCCAGCTCCCAAGCTATGCGGAAGACATAGACATCGTCGGGCGATCCAAGAGAGCTGTACTTGAGGTCTTCACAGCGATTGAGGAACAGGCGAAACTCGTTGGTCTTGAAGTGAATGAGGACAGAACAAAGTACATGCTATCAACAAACAAAATAGCATCTGTCCACCCCCAAGGACAAAATATGACTGTTGGTAGCAGAAATTGCAGAAATTTCGAGTTAGCTAAGGAGTTCACCTACCTTGGAACAAACATCAATCCCACATACGACAGCTTAGTGGAGATTCGACGAAGAATTACCCTAGCGAACCGCTGCTACTTCAGTTTGGCAAAACAACTGGGTTCAAAATTTCTCACTCAAAAGACAAAGTGTCTGCACTTTCGAAAGATAAATTCTTCGGCGGATTTTCGGACACCTATGCGACGATGGCGAATGGAGAAGAAGGTTCAACTGCGAACTGCACGAGCTGTACCTAGAAGTGAAAGGACAAAGAATGTTCTAGTCTACGACAGTTCAAGTTCTTGTCAGCCACGCGGAATTGACTGCGTCGGATTCTGCTGCACATTTTTACGAACAACGACAATTTTTTCAGCAGATCTCGAGTTCGTAGAAGTTCGGTTGTTGCCAGAAAGTTCACTGAGCCGTTGGACTCTAGAAGTGTCTTATCTGTTTCTTCAATACAGGTTTCATGTAGAAATCATGAAAATACAGTGTCAAGCAGATTTATCGCCCCAATTCGATCCATAAATTACCAATTCCAGCAATTAACCATTTCTGTGTGTTCCCACTAAATTCAGCTGCCAAGAAAAAATGTACCAAGTACCAGACTTCTAATGCACCTCGATTGCTGTAGATTGCACTCCCAATCTCACATCAATAATTTTATCTTTTCAAAATCATTTCGAGTAGATTTGTTGCGACTAGCTGCAGCTACGATAAAATTTGTTTCTCTTCCTTCAATTTTAATCGAAAAAATATGCAAATTAAATTCGTTTAAGTACTTTCGAATGTCCATAATCTCAGAAAGTAATAAATTTCTAAATACCAAACAGTTCGGGCCGCTGGCTGGCCGACGCCCGCCATCAGCCTATCGGGCGGGCGCACTAATTTCGCGTCAACTTTCCACTATTTCCAAACACAACGAAGCGGACGTCGACTTAAGTTGCCCATACTGCCGCTCGCTGCTCAGCAATAAAAGATGAAAAAAAGCAGAAGAAGAAGAAGAAGAGAAAGTTGCGTTAATTGCCCACCCTAATTGCCACAGTTGTATCTACATACGAGCCGGACTTCTAATCCGATCGATAAATCCCCCATGTGAGCTGGTATCTCTTTCTAAACTCAAAATGAAAAACAGAAATAAAAACTATTACAGATTTTTATCGTGAAACGAATTGTATGACAGCTGTGCGCGAAGCTCCAGGGATCGACCGTTCGACAGAGCAACGCGACGAAGAGACCGAGGCGATATCGGGATCATAGACCGATCTCTCGAAGCTCGATGCGAGCCTGACATTGGGCGTGTATCTATTTCAAGCAGCCACATACAGTACCATCGCCACGGACACAACGCACAGAGCATGCGTTTGAGTTACGTGTTCGCAGTCTGTCTATCGACGGGAAAATGCGTGCGGCAATATTTCAAGTGCTGTTACTTCTAACGTACCCCCTGATACACTGCCGCACCACCGCCGCCGCTGATCATTTCTGTCCACTCCAATTCGTAATGTGTTAATAAATAAATGATCCCCTTGCAGCGATCGCGTACTGCGGAATCAGCATCGCGGCATCGGCAGCATCGAACGAAGCAGTCCGATCTTATCATCCGCGCGCCGCAGTATGTAAATCTATCCTTTATGTTCGGCATCAGAACCGTTGTTGTTGGAATTGCGGACTGGTGGTGGTGTATCGTGTCAGGGATAAAGGCCCCGCGAATAGATCAAAATCCGAAAACATTGTTATAACGGAGCACCGAGCTGCAGGTATATATCAGTTGCAGTTGCAGCTTGCAGCGGTTTCTTCATAGTGACCCTGAATCTCCCCCGCTGTATCCTCTGGCTGCCTTTCGAACACATTTTGAAATCACATAAAGTATCTTTGCAGTTGTATGGGTTTGCAGAGTAATCATGCAATCTCGTGATGCATTTCTGTGCTCTTGCGTTCTATTCAGCGGACCACGTTCATATATCCCTATGACAGGTAATGTCTGTGTTGCCAGGGTACAAGACTTTATTAGCCTCCTCATCCCCTTCTGTTTGATTTTTTGAACTTTAAGGAAACTGCAAGTTCACTTTTCAATCTTTACTGCGCTGGACCTGTGGTTGCAGCTCGTGCGATACAGATTTCCAGTGGAAACGCATCTTAGCGTGAAATCTGTTTTTGATTAGACATTTCAGTCGGCCGCCACTTGGCTTGAAGGACAGTTGTTTTCCTGCCTCCGAATGACCGAAATCACAACAAAAAACAGTGGACGGTGTTGCAAAATGTGAGATTTGTGGCAGGAGTCACATCACGACACACTGCGCGGCCGCCAAACGGTATTGCTGAGATTGTCTTGTGCAATTACCGCAGTTTGGGGTCCTAATTTGTAACCGTACGGTGGAAGCCAACTTGTTGACCAGATAATAAATAAGTCAGAAGGTGAACTTAATTTAGACAAATAAATTTAGTTTTTATCTCTCATGCGATTTCATATTGTTGAAAACTATTAGAGCCAAATCAGCCCAGCGAGGGAGCGGGCGTGTGGTTGCAGTTGCACGTAGATTGGTTGCGATTACATTGTTAAGGGAAATAAAGACTCGACGGGGGTCTTGGGATTGGGTAAACAGTGGGAAATAAAGCAATTAATTCGAAACGGATGTCAAAACTTTATGATTTACTGTCGGGTTGCATGGGGTTATAGGGGAGTATGCGGTGCAATAAACATTGTTCCTTTCTCAGAATGAGGTAGTAAAAATTCATGGCTTAAGTTAGTAGAGTTGACATTTATGATGTTGCCTTGAAGATAGCATTCGCAAAAATATGGAACTTTATGCCTCGACCAGCTCAGTCTAAACCCAGTTCTCTACAGTTTCAAATATTACATAGCTTCATGATATACCAACATTCAGCACATGGCGGAATTGCGGTCGAAAAACTTTGGGGTTAGAATAGAGCAAAAACCAGCTGCCGAAAGCCGTAAGACCAGCTGGATTCATCCATAGGACCTTTCGTCGAAAGCCGTAAGATCAGCCGGCGAAAGCCGTAAGACCAGTTGGAATCATCCGTAGGACCATCTGGCGAAGGCCGTAAGACCAGCCGGCGAAAGCCGTAAGACGAGCCGGTGAAAGCCGTAAAACCAGCCAGAGTCATCCAAAGGACCATCCGTTGGAGGCCGTAAGACCAGCCGGCGAAAGCCGTAAGACCAGCCGGAGTCATCCGTAGGATCATCCGGCGAAAGCCGTAAAACCAGCTGGCGAAAGCTGAAAGACCAGCTGGAGTAATCCGTAAGACCAGCCGGAGTCATCCGTAGGACCATCCGGCGAAGGCCGTAAGACCAGCCGGCGAAAGCCGTAAGACGACCCGGCGAAAGCCGTAAGACGACCCGGCGAACGCCGTAAGACGACCCGGCGAAAGCCGTAAGATCAGCCGGATTAATCTGTAAAAGCAGCTAGAGTAATCCGTAAGACCAGCTGGAGTAATCCGTAAGACCAGTTGGAATCATCCATAGGACCATCCGGCGAAGGCCGTAAGACCAGCCGGCGAAAGCCGTAAGACGAGCCGGTGAAAGCCGTAAAACTAGCCAGAGTCATCCATAAGACCATCCGTTGGAGGCCGTAAGACCAGCCGGCGAAAGCCGTAAGACCAGCCGGAGTCATCCGTAGGACCATCCGGCGAAGGCCGTAAGACCAGCTGGCGAAAGCCGTAAGACGACCCGGCGAAAGCCGTAAGACGACCCGGCGAAAGCCGTAAGACGACCCGGCGAAAGCCGTAAGACCAGCCGGATTAATCTGTAAAACCAGCTAGAGTAATCCGTGAGACCAGCTGGAGTAATACGTAAGACCAGCCGGCGAAAGCCGTAAGACCAGCTGGAGTCATCCCTAGGACCATCCGGCGAAGGCCGTTAGACCAGCCGGTGAAAGCCGTAAGACGACCCGGCGAAAGCCGTAAGACAAACCGGCGAAAGCCGTAAGACCAGCCGGAGTAATCTGTAAAACCAGCTAGAGTAATCCGTAATACCAGCCGGAGTAATCCATAAGATCAGCCGGAGTAATCCGTAAGACCAGCCGGCGAAAGCCGTAAAACCAGCCGGAGTCATCCGTAGAACCATCTGGCGAAGGCCGTAAGACGAGCCGGCAAAAGCCGTAAGACCAGCCGAAGTCATCCGTAGGATCATCCGGCGAAAGCCGTAAGATTAGCTGACGAAAGCTGATCCGTAAGACCAGCTGGCGAAAGCTGTAAGACCAACTGGAGTAATCCTTAAGACTAGCCGGAGTCATCCGTAGGACCATTCGGCGAAGGCCGTTAGACCAGCTGGCGAAAGCCGTAAGACGACCCGGCGAAAGCCTTAAGACGAACCGGCGAAAGCCGTAAGACGAACCGGTGAAAGCCGTAAGACCAGCCGGAGTAATCTGTAAAACCAGCTAGAGTAATCCGTAAGACCAGCCGGAGTAATCCGTAAGATCAGCCGGAGTAATCCGTAAGACCAGCCGGCGAAAGCCGTAAAACCAGCCGGAGTCATCCGTAGAACCATCTGGCGAAGGCCGTAAGACGAGCCGGCAAAAGCCGTAAGACCAGCCGAAGTCATCCGTAGGATCATCCGGCGAAAGCCGTAAGATTAGCTGACGAAAGCTGGTCCGTAAGACCAGCTGGCGAAAGCCGTAAAACCAGCCGGAGTCATCCGTAGGACCATCCGGCGAAGGCCGTAAGACGAGCTGGCAAAAGCCGTAAGACGAGCCGGCGAAAGCCGTAAGACCAGCCGGAGTCATACGTAGGATCATCCGGCGAAAGCCGTAAGACCAGCTGGCGAAAGCTGTAAGACCAGCTGGAGTAATCCGTAAGACCAGCCGGAGTCATCCGTAGGACCATCCGGCGAAGGCCGTTAGACCAGTCGGCGAAAGCCGTAAGACGACCCTGCGAAAGCCGTAAGACGAACCGGCGAAAGCCGTAAGACCAGCCGGAGTAATCTGTAAAACCAGCTAGAGTAATCCGTAAGAGCAGCCGGAGTAATTCGTAAGATCATTCGGAGTAATCCGTAAGACCAGCCGGCGAAAGCCGTAAGAACAGCTGGAGTCATCCGTAGGAACATCCGGCGAAGGCCGTAAGACCAGCCGGAGTAATCCGTAAGACCAGCCGGCGAAAGCCGTAAGAACAGCTGGAGTCATCCGTAGGACCATCCGGCGAAGGCAGTAAGACCAGCTGGCAAAAGCCGTAAGACGAGCCGGCAAACTAATTCGGCTTGGGGAAGCCTTTCAATATCCCCCACAGATTTGTAGGAGAGGTAGTACTTAGGTCATCGTTACAGTAGGACCATCCGGCGAAAGCCGTAAGACCAGCTGGTGAAAGCTGTAAGACCAGCCGCAGTAATCCGTAAGACTAGCCGGAGTCATCCGTAGGACCATCCGGCGAAGGCCGTAAGACCAGCCGGCGAAAGCCGTAAGACGACCCGGCGAAAGCCGTAAGACAAACCGGCGAAAGCCGTAAGACCAGCCGGAGTAATCCGTAGGACCATCCGGCGAAGGCCGTAAGACCAGCCGGCGAAAGCCGTAAGACGACCCGGCGAAAGCCGTAAGACGACCCGGCAAACGCCGTAAGACGACCCGGCGAAAGCCGTAAGACCAGCCGGATTAATCTGTAAAAGCAGCTAGAGTAATCCGTAAGACCAGCTGGAGTAATCCGTAAGACCAGTTGGAATCATCCATAGGACCATCCGGCGAAGGCCGTAAGACCAGCCGGCGAAAGCCGTAAGACGAGCCGGTGAAAGCCGTAAAACTAGCCAGAGTCATCCATAAGACCATCCGTTGGAGGCCGTAAGACCAGCCGGCGAAAGCCGTAAGACCAGCCGGAGTCATCCGTAGGACCATCCGGCGAAGGCCGTAAGACCAGCTGGCGAAAGCCGTAAGACGACCCGGCGAAAGCCGTAAGACGACCCGGCGAAAGCCGTAAGACGACCCGGCGAAAGCCGTAAGACGACCCGGCGAAAGCCGTAAGACCAGCCGGATTAATCTGTAAAACCAGCTAGAGTAATCCGTGAGACCAGCTGGAGTAATACGTAAGACCAGCCGGCGAAAGCCGTAAGACCAGCTGGAGTCATCCCTAGGACCATCCGGCGAAGGCCGTTAGACCAGCCGGTGAAAGCCGTAAGACGACCCGGCGAAAGCCGTAAGACAAACCGGCGAAAGCCGTAAGACCAGCCGGAGTAATCTGTAAAACCAGCTAGAGTAATCCGTAATACCAGCCGGAGTAATCCATAAGATCAGCCGGAGTAATCCGTAAGACCAGCCGGCGAAAGCCGTAAAACCAGCCGGAGTCATCCGTAGAACCATCTGGCGAAGGCCGTAAGACGAGCCGGCAAAAGCCGTAAGACCAGCCGAAGTCATCCGTAGGATCATCCGGCGAAAGCCGTAAGATTAGCTGACGAAAGCTGATCCGTAAGACCAGCTGGCGAAAGCTGTAAGACCAACTGGAGTAATCCTTAAGACTAGCCGGAGTCATCCGTAGGACCATTCGGCGAAGGCCGTTAGACCAGCTGGCGAAAGCCGTAAGACGACCCGGCGAAAGCCTTAAGACGAACCGGCGAAAGCCGTAAGACGAACCGGCGAAAGCCGTAAGACCAGCCGGAGTAATCTGTAAAACCAGCTAGAGTAATCCGTAAGACCAGCCGGAGTAATCCGTAAGATCAGCCGGAGTAATCCGTAAGACCAGCCGGCGAAAGCCGTAAAACCAGCCGGAGTCATCCGTAGAACCATCTGGCGAAGGCCGTAAGACGAGCCGGCAAAAGCCGTAAGACCAGCCGAAGTCATCCGTAGGATCATCCGGCGAAAGCCGTAAGATTAGCTGACGAAAGCTGGTCCGTAAGACCAGCTGGCGAAAGCCGTAAAACCAGCCGGAGTCATCCGTAGGACCATCCGGCGAAGGCCGTAAGACGAGCTGGCAAAAGCCGTAAGACGAGCCGGCGAAAGCCGTAAGACCAGCCGGAGTCATACGTAGGATCATCCGGCGAAAGCCGTAAGACCAGCTGGCGAAAGCTGTAAGACCAGCTGGAGTAATCCGTAAGACCAGCCGGAGTCATCCGTAGGACCATCCGGCGAAGGCCGTTAGACCAGTCGGCGAAAGCCGTAAGACGACCCTGCGAAAGCCGTAAGACGAACCGGCGAAAGCCGTAAGACCAGCCGGAGTAATCTGTAAAACCAGCTAGAGTAATCCGTAAGAGCAGCCGGAGTAATTCGTAAGATCATTCGGAGTAATCCGTAAGACCAGCCGGCGAAAGCCGTAAGAACAGCTGGAGTCATCCGTAGGAACATCCGGCGAAGGCCGTAAGACCAGCCGGAGTAATCCGTAAGACCAGCCGGCGAAAGCCGTAAGAACAGCTGGAGTCATCCGTAGGACCATCCGGCGAAGGCAGTAAGACCAGCTGGCAAAAGCCGTAAGACGAGCCGGCAAACTAATTCGGCTTGGGGAAGCCTTTCAATATCCCCCACAGATTTGTAGGAGAGGTAGTACTTAGGTCATCGTTACAGTAGGACCATCCGGCGAAAGCCGTAAGACCAGCTGGTGAAAGCTGTAAGACCAGCCGCAGTAATCCGTAAGACTAGCCGGAGTCATCCGTAGGACCATCCGGCGAAGGCCGTAAGACCAGCCGGCGAAAGCCGTAAGACGAACCGACGAAAGCCGTAAGACCAGCCGGAGTAATCCGTAAGATCAGCCGGAGTAATCCGTATGACCAGCCGGCGAAAGCCGTAAGAGCCGTAAGACCGATGCCAATTTAAGGCTTTCTTCCTTAGCTGCCCAAAAAGACGATCGCTTAGTCGACAGAGTTAAGTTCCCTATCGTCCAGGTCGTTGTTTTTATCAGTAAATTCTCGAACTGGAAGCCTCTGCTCTGAATGTGCCCGAGCAGTCATACGACCGCAAGACTGAAGGCTGGAGCGCCAAATCTTTAGTCAGATTTAAAAACTAGAGTGCTGGACGAACTGTGCATTGAAAGTCCTTGTTCCTCTCAATAGCTGACGTAAACGTTACAATTGACATCATCTTTTGCATTTTTGCTTAAAGTCCAGCCCTGCTGTGTACATCCTCACATCACATGACACATCTATTGTATCCTCATTTGCGCCTATCAATATTAACTCCCCCCCCCACTTGGGCAAGAGAACTTCTACAAAAAAAAAACTTTACCTCTCTAAATGCATGTATCTATGTCCTACAACCGATTCCAAACATTTTTCATCGATTTAAGTCCGATTAGACCGAATAACCCTCGCTGCACTACCCGACCGCCAACACCAAAACTCACAGGTATACAAAGTTTTCACCGCGCGCAGCTGTTATCTTCTATGCGTGCAAATCATCTCTCGTGAGATCAACACCGACTGCAAAATTCCACGATAACACCTTTCGCTCGATCGCTCGCGACAGCAGCATTGACCGGTGCGCGGCGGCGCAAGGCGCATATTTCCAGCATTCGACCTCAAAGATGGATGCGATTCCCGAATAAGTTAGGGATCGGATAGATATTGGCTTTCATAGGAATCACCGCTGTTCGGCGCACACAATGAGCGTCGTCGCGGTCGATTTGTGAAGCGATTCATATGCCTGGATGCATGTGTGATATATGCGTCAATCTGTGGCATCGCACAGTTAATCAAAGGAAAGCATAGAATCTCTTTGCGAAGCGCAGGGAACCCTAACAACAGAAATCGCGAGAGAACGGTTTTGATTAATGGATTTCGCATATCTGTTGCTGCCGCTTGTTGCGCTGGCTGCCATCAAACTTTCCAAAGGCCAATGTCGCGAGAAAATAAAAACACAGACATCTGTATGGGAGAGAAAGATGTATTTAACACCCGTGAGGCACAAATTCACCGTTTAGTGACCGTCTTCGTCGCAGCCGCGTCGTTGTCAGATGGCTCTATTTGCATTTGTCATTTTGATTCAAAGATGGCGCTGCTAGAATTGCAGTTGTTGCCGTGCTCAAACGTTGTAGTCGTTCTCATACGTCATGTTCGTCGTCGCGTTTTATGTGTGTCTGGGAGTGACCCCGCAGGATATATGTTGTCCGGGCCTAGACGATCGACCACAATGAATCACCTCAATGTGACATTTTAACATGGAAATTGGAACGCAAACGCGACCCAATAGAATGAGTGAGCGGGGCAATTGATGCGATGGCAGAAGTGCAAAATATACGGAGGAAAGCTTCCAAATTCTGCCGCCAGGCCTACGCACACAGGAGATGCATTTTTTTGTGTTGTGCGTTCGATCAATTTTACAATGAAGGAGAATGTTAGTTTCTCCCATGCGACGAAGTGCGACGCGACGGAATGGATCAAGCCACCGAATGCACATCTAAGTCCACTGGCTGCCCACATTGTATGCGCAAGCAAAGCGGATACAACACATCGCTATTGCTCGATGGGCGGGGAAGGAGAGTGCGGGCTCGGAAGAAATCTTATGTCCTCGTTGTAAGTATTGGTCAAATGCGAAATTAATTGAGCGCTGACACGCAATGCGCACATGTCCATTTTGATAAATTGCCCAAAACGAAATAATTTCGCTTACAAATTGTAAAAATAGACTTCGCAGCGATGCGAATTGGGCGCAAGACGTATGCGCAGCGTTTCCTACATCATGCACGGAGGCTTTCTAATGTTGTCGAACAGAATTCGGCAAAATCCTTTGTTTGCGAAGTCAGCAAACATCGTTTGAACCCTCTCGCATTGCTGTTTGTGCAGAGCGGAACTGATTTTGCAAACTACAATAACGAATGCGTGCGGTCCCTAGAGTCCAAATCGATTGCAAACATGGATTTGCATCTAACAGCAGCAGGAACAACAACAGCAGCAGCTGGATTTCTTAAAACATCGCATCGATCGCAGAGTGTACGCGAGCAGCAAGCAGCAAACGGCAAACGAATTGCTTGTAGTTGAGATTTTTACAAATTAATAAGCTTCATGAACTGTCCTTTGGTTTCTTGCTTTTGAATGATTTCGCAAAAAAAAAGGAACAACCTTCGCAACATTTGCGCACGTTTATGTAGTGCGTGCGCAGTTGTCCAGTTCGCTTTGCGCGCATGGCATGCCAATTTGATAGCTAACAAGCTAGATACAACTTCGATTGCGGACTCCTACAGCGGCAGCATTGCATTCTGTTCGATGTTCAGTAAATTCGGCTGAGATGGTTGACTTTGCAAAGTATGCAAATTGGAGCTCACGCGCGCGCACTCGCTCTCGCAGGAAGGGTATAAGCGCTTTCGTCTCCGATCGCACAAATTCAGGTCGACATGGTCTCAAATATTTTCATAATAATTTATAACACGCCATAGACGATCGCGCAGGGGCGGACATTGTGGTGGAGTGAGAGAATCGGGAGAGTTCATCTCACTTGGGCAAGGCAGTGCGCAGTAGCGAACATTGGCAAATCGCAGGGAGACCGTTTGTTTGAGGAACATCAAATCGACTTGTATGTTGCCTTTATGTGATACAAAAGTCCTGGGGGGCCCATGTAGGCAGACCTGATCGACATCGTTGATAGGCAGTAAGCAGCAGCAGCAGCAGCAGTAGCTGTAAGTTTTTAGTATGTGTGCGCATCGAAAGTGGAGCGTAATTAGCGTGGATCGGTTATTCTTATTATGGCTGCTTTGAGTCTGCGCAACTGCACTGCACTCTGCGAAATGGCCAAAACATCACACTGCGCGCATTGCCGTCGGCCAAAACGTACCTACTTTGCAATTATGATGGTTTCGTTACGCGGAAAATTTATAAATTTGTTATCACCTCGAAAAAAATTGCACTCATGCGTTTGTGTGCGTCGATATTTGTGTTGCGAAGACGCAACGGCCTATGATTCTTTGAGTAGCGCTCTGTTTTGGTGCGGTAGCGGCCCATATGTGTGGAAGCTTGGCAATAATAATTTGTTAGACATTTTTTGCCTGTCGCTAAGTGGTTAAGGCGATAAATATTCCTCTACGTGGCATTAATGGGCGACAGATACAAATTGATTCTTTTTTTTCAACTTCGCAAGTCTTCGCAATCGCTGGGGATTCAATGTGGGATGGGTGATGCAGCGTATCGGGGGAGTGAGGGAAGTTGAACGATGAAAGGTGAGATGGTGTTTTGATAGCGTTTTTGTATTTTTCGCAATTTCGATTGCTATCGGGGAGTTGACTACTCATATCCGGTCGCGATTTTCTTGCACGCAATGGCAAAGGAAGTAGAAAATCGCTCAAAACACGATTTTACGGCTTTCTCTCACCGCGATTATATTTCGCAAACTTGCGAACATTTCGCAAACTTGCGAACATTGCACAAGTGCAAAAAACTGCTGAAAACGTGTCAATATTACTTCAGTTCGCGGAGTAACCTAAATTTTCTGAACAGCTTGACCCCTTTTCACTCGCAAAACTCAATATTTTTACCGTTATAACCTTAGAATTAGATTTTTCTGTGTGTCGTGTCTCAATAAATTTTTGCTTATTCACAGATATGTTTGAATATCAAGTTCCCTGCTAACTGTGTCGCAAACGAATAAATTCTCGCATTTCGCCTTGCGAATGTTAATTTTTTAGAACAGCCTTAAATCTCCTTTGCGTAATTTATTCGCAACGTTAAAACCAACATCGTCGCACAAGGAAATACTATCGGTTCGTACAACAAACCCCCTCTCAAACCCCTCCGCAAAAGATTAATTAAAAAAATCGTCAACATCCTTCGTTTGCAAAAGTTCGCAGTTTCGCACAAACACATACCCATGGCCAAGAACAGATAAACACGACTCCATATTATCATTGCCGTAAATCACCGTCCTCTCGCCTTGGTACTTGGTAAGCAACATCACACAAGGATGTCGCTGCTTCCGCTGCCGTTGTTGGCGATGCGCAATCCATCGAGTTGCAAGGTCCACAGCACTTCGCATCGCATCGCATCGTGATATTTAATTGCCGGTGATTGATGTGGCCAATGCAGACGCAACTGACATCGAAATATTTCCCAACTGTCATTAGGATCACACTTGCGAAAAAAAGTAACAATATACAAACACAAACAAAAAACGCATCATACACCTGCAATCATTCAAATTGGAAACTACCGATCCGACTGCCATGGCAAACATCATTAAAAGCGTGAGTGTGTCGTCGCAAACTACCCGCGCTGCTCCCTTTGCGAGACTTTGCAAAAAATTGCGATCTCTCGCAAAGTACATCAGCCTCCGAATTGCTGAATTGAAAATGCGTGCATAATTCCATTATGGCCTGGCAATACAACCTGACACTGCCAACTCGGCTACTTACTAGTCTCATTCGCAAATCTGTTTGCTACCTCGCTGCATGTGATGCGCAAAGTTCTGCGCTGTGATGCCAAGAGAGAGAAAAAAAGGAGTGATAATTACTACACGAATGACGGACTTGGCTGACAGTGATGAGCCTTTGATTGCCTCATCTTGATGCCTCATTTCGCTTGTTTTGCGAACGCAGTGCGCAATCTGCAAGCAAATCACATAATGCCTTCCTGTCGGACGGCCATTTGGTAGGATTCATTGCGACCGACGCGACGCAATGCAATATGCGTGTGGTGCAATGGTTTTAATAGAAATGTCAATGAAACGTTGGGCTGTTGTTGTCGCTTCCCCGTGGAGACTTGCTTCTTATATTGCGTGTTCGCCTTTTTTGTGTGTTTATGACTTACAAGAGTTCGCTGAGAGGTGAGATTTGGATTTTATGGTGCTGGGTGCTGGTAGACACTTTACTGCCGCAGGTACTGTTATCGCATGCTGTTGGGAGTCATTAACCTCCACTGCTCAACCCAAAATCACAATTTCATTGCGCAAAAACGCGCGTTGTTGTGCGTTAGATATGCCCCAAAGTAACGAGGGAAAAATTCAATGAACCGCGTTTGGGTTAATGGTTTTTAATTGACTTGGCTGTGTGACATGATTCCCAGCTCTGGCCATTTCTAATGCCACAGTCTGACAGAAATGACGACAGCAGTGACCCGAAAAACAAAAACACAACAACACACAAATTTCGTTCATAGAATTGAGGCGGAAATAATGGCCAATGTTACACGAAAATACGAAAGCGGAAGACTATGGACATTCGGTGCCGTTTGGAAGTCGAGTTCAAGAGTGCAAAGATAAAGTCGTTATTATGTTTGGATGAATGGCTAGTTCCGCTGAAAACGGCAAAGAGACGCGCAAAGTCTGTGACAGTGATCATAATTTTATGATTAAACATTTTGTGTGATCTTCCTGACTTTTTCCTCAATGGATAGAGGGTTAGAGGCTTAGAAGAAGCATTTTTGGTTTTAATGTCATGCAGGTTGAAATTAAATGGGGGATTGACTGTGTGTGGTTTTGTGGTTCGTGGAATTTGGTAGAAATTTTGAGAAGCGACAGCAAAGTTAACTCAATGGCTTAACTGTCGGGTTCTTTGACGTTATGATTCTTAAACAGATTGATTCAATCAATAATCTTAAGGTAAGTAAGATGAAAGAATGCCTTGACTCTGCCACACAGACTTCCCCAATAAGTAAAAATCGTTTCTGACGATTTCAACGGATGTACTGTTTCGAGGAAACGATCCGCATTACAATCTATTAGTCTTGAACGCATTAGCTACCTCGAAATTGCTGCTACCAACAGTGACGTTTTCTCCTAGGCGGTGGACAGATGTTGTTTTGTTTGTTGATAGTTTTTTGATAGTTTGTAGGTTAGGTTAGGTTAGGTGATAAGGGGTGTGTACAGCGTGAAACTGTTGCATACACGGGGGCCTACTGGTCCATTGTGATCTCCTATAAAAATATAAGTTAGCATCGATGCTCCTCAAAATTGCCGATTAATTAATTAAATTGTTCGTTAACGAACTAGCCTGTGCTATCAATAAATTTCCTCATGTTTGCCATTGAGACCTGTGCTAGATCATCCAGTTCCCCAACGAACCTGTTTCCGAAATAACGGAGTCGGCTAGTTTGGAGGTTCGGACAGTCACAGAGCAGGTGTTTAATGGTTTCTATTTCCGCCTCATCCTGACAGCTCCTACAGAAATCGGGTGCAAATGCCCCTATCTTGTTGGCCATTGTGCCAATGGCGCAATGACCCGTTAGTCAGCGATAGAATATACCGAGTTTCCTTTTCGTTTGTGTTATACCATAAACTTCTAGAGATTACGCAATCGTCCCTGGATTTCCAGAAGTTATTGATTTTCTCTTTTGATTTAAGGTCTATCTTCCTCTTCAGTACCCCAATCGGGACGAGTGGTCCCCTAACTGAATGGCCGCTACTACTTGTATCTGCTTCTGACCCTTTCCTGGCTAGTTCATCTACTATTTCGTTCCCTTCTACAGGGTGATTCACGAGCGTTGTGCCAAAAAGCTAGAGCGTGTGAAAAAAACCGTATGGGAGGGGGGGGTCTATTCCCTCCCGTTTAGCCGGGAGGGAGGGGCAATTTTCTGAAAAATTGACTTTTTTGTTTCAAAAAAATATTAAAAATCAACGGCTTCGTTTACAACACCGTGCTATACCTTTCTGAAAAGCCAAACACTTTCTTTCTTTCTTTCTCTTTGTTTTTAAATTAAATTGTTTTAACGAATAGTTTAAAAAAAAAAAAATTCAAACTCAAAATTTTCAAAAAAAAAGCAAAAAAAAACATTTTTGAACTAATTTTTTCAAAATTTTATGTAATTAAGTAATTAAGTACTAATTTTGTTTTTAAAATTCAATGTGTTCGTTAATTTTTAGTCGAAAACAGAAAACCGGATGCAAAAATGTCTTTTTGTTTTTGAGAAATTAAGAAAAAATCAAAACCACTTTTTTCTAAAAAAATCTTTGTTTTTATATTTACCTATCTGGACTTTAAGTTTAATTTATTAGTTTAATTTATAAATTTAATTTTTTGTGATTGGAGATTAATGAGGACTCAATAAAGTAGAAAAGTATTGGATTTTCCCTGGATTAATCATTTTTTTCATTGATAACGTCTGCCATTGACCTTTCACTTCTAGCTCTCAGTGCTCTCGTCGGCGGATTCTTGAAAACATGCTACGACTTGGGCGCCATCTATTGGGATATCTTTCAGCGTAGAGTCTTTCGGCTTCCCGATCTCGACAGTTAAACCGTAGCAGAAGTTCCTGTCCGCTAACTCTTCTCGAGCGTATGAGTTTGTTATTGTTATGTGTTGATGAGTTAATATTTTAATTGTAAATGTGTTATATATTGTTACACATTAAAGTGGCAACTCGTTTTAAATGGGGCTGAACACAACCTTTGCCCATATGTCAAGATATCATGATGACAGATAAAATGACTTCATTTTTTTGTTCTAACATAACCGAATGAGAAAACGTGTAACAGATTTCTAACCTCGAATCAAGAAAGAATAAAAATTGTATTAAATTGAAGTATATTAAAAAAGTATTTTATTAGAAGTCGATTTACTTTACTGGCGACGAGAAAAAACAAAAATGAACGATAGCGCAATGGCAAATGTGAATGCAGAAGTGAATGGAACACCGGTTTTTGGCAAATTGGAGCAATTCCAACCCTCGATGTCTTGGAACAATTATAAAGAGAGGATGGAATTCTATTTCGAGGCAAATGGACTAAAAAATGAAATACAGCAAAAAGCAATATTCCTAGCTTGTGTCGGTGAGACCACTTACGAGATTATTCGCTCATTGCTTACACCATTGGGCCCGAAAGATGTCACGTTTCAGGAAATTCTGGATAAATTGGATGGGCACTTCCATCCAAAGCCTAACGAAATTGTCCAGAGGTTTGCGTTTCACAAAAGATGCCAAAAACCAGGAGAATCGATACCCGATTTCGTCAAAGATTTACGTAAATTGTCCGAACATTGCAATTTTGTAGAATTGAACAATATGTTGCGTGATCAAATCGTATGTGGAGTAACAGATGAGGCTTTACAAAAACGATTGTTCAGTGAGACAAAACTCGATTTTCAACGAGCTTATGAGCTGGCTCTAGCACATGAAACAGCTTTTAAAAATGTCTCGGATGTACGTGGTTCAAACAATAACGAAGTGATGGCGGTATCAAGGCATGCTCCAAACCAAAATGTCACACATTTGAGTAAATGTTTTCGCTGTGATGGACATCATCAACAAGAAAAATGTTTTTTTAAAAACAGAATCTGTGATTTTTGTCATAGAAAAGGTCATTCGAGCAGGGCTTGTTTTAAGAAGAAGGCCGGTACTAAGCAAAAGAACACGGGTCACGAAGTGCACGTGTTACAAGAAGAGGCAGCTGACCTATATAATGCACGAGACGGCGACATTTTGCCGTCACAAGATGATGGCTATTTCTACGAGATAAACAATGTCGACGAAGCACATACGCGCAAGTTTATCACCAAATTAATTATAAATGGAGCTAGCGAAGAGTTTGAAGTTGACTCTGGAGCATTTTGTACAATTATATCAGATGTCACCTGGAACCGTATTAAAACACCAAATCAAGAGTTGAACACATCATCTCTCATTCTTCAAACCTGGTCAAAAGAAAAACTTAATGTTTTGGGATCATCTCGGGTGAATGTTAAATATAATTCAAAAGAATTGAATTTGCTCGTTGTTGTTGTTTCAGGTGGCGGAAGGAGTTTGTTGGGTCGGGATTGGTTTAAACCACTGGGAATATCAATCAAAGGAGTACATGTGATGGAAACAGGTGGAAGTTGGAATGGGATTTTAAGAAAATATGCACAGGTGTTTCGAGAAGATTTAGGAGCGCATGTGGGACAACCTGTCAATATTGAATTATTGCCAGGGGTTAAACCAATATTTTTAAAACATCGCCAGGTTCCTTTTGCCTTAAGAAATCAAGTCGAGGCTGAGATTGACAAGTTGGTGCATCAAAAAATTTTGGAGCCGGTGGAATTTTCACGTTGGGCAACACCTATAGTGCCAGTTCTTAAAAAAGATGGATCCATGCGTATATGTGGAGATTATCGAAGTACAGTCAACGTGGTAATCAAGTCCAATGCATACCCACTGCCATTGTATGGAGAAGTTATGGCTGCGATATCTACTGGAAAAATATTTACAAAATTAGATCTTCAACAAGCCTATCAACAGCTTATTGTAGATGATGAATCTGCTGATGTACTGACCCTCAATACCCACCGAGGTTTATTTAAGGTAAGAAGACTTCCTTTTGGCGTAGCTGCTTCACCGGGTATTTTCCAAAAATTTATAGACAATTTACTCCAGGGAATAAGGGGCGTTAAAGCTTTTATTGATGACATAATAATATCGGGAGAAGATGAAACTTCACATAACACAAATTTAGAACTCGTATTAAATAAATTAGCTAAAGCAAACATCACTGTTCGGAAATCTAAATGCATTTTCGGTAAATCAGAAGTGGATTTTCTTGGTTATAATATATCGGGTGAGGGCATACGACCAAATAAATCAAAAGTAGATGCTATTCAGAAGGCACCCCTCCCTCAGAATAAAGAAATGCTGCAATCCTTTTTAGGAATGCTTAATTTTTACAATAAATTTTTACCAAACAAGGCTACTATGGCCGAAAAACTCCATCGATTGTTGGACAAAAACGTTAAATGGTGCTGGACCAAAGAGCACACGACGGTTTTCACCGAATTAAAAGACCTTTTGAAGTCAGACACAGTTTTAACACACTACGATGAAAATAAACTGTTAATTTTGTCATGCGATGCCTCACCATATGGTGTGGGAGCAGTTTTGGCACATCGAGACGTAGACAACAATGAACGTCCTATTGCATTCGCTTCGCGAACTTTGGGCTCAAGTGAACGCAACTATGCTCAAATCGATAAAGAAGGTTTAGCAATTATTTTCGGTGTTAAACATTTTCATCAGTATATAGCGGGTAGACAAGTCCTGATTATAACTGATCACAAACCCTTATTAGGTATTTTTAACAGACACAAACCTATTCCGGTTATGGCATCACCACGGATGTTGAGATGGTGTCTTCTTTTATCAGCTTACGATTATGAGCTAGAACATCGACAGGGTAAATTGAACGCAAATGCAGATTGCCTTAGTAGACTTCCTTTGGAGAGCTCTAAAGATGGTCCAAGTGAACTATCCGATGTTTTATTGCTAGATGGGCAAAGTGAACTGTCTGATGTTTTATTGCTAGAAAAATTAAAGGATGCTTCAATTCGAGCTGAAGACGTGGCTCGCGAAACTGCCCGAGATCCAGATTATAACAAAGTTATGCGATGGATACTTCATGGGTGGCCATTAAAAATAGATAAAGAATTTAAA
Source organism: Sphaerophoria taeniata (assembly GCA_943590905.1). Classification (NCBI taxonomy): domain Eukaryota; kingdom Metazoa; phylum Arthropoda; class Insecta; order Diptera; family Syrphidae; genus Sphaerophoria; species Sphaerophoria taeniata. The sequence continues at coordinate 7,986,283 of OX016540.1, forward strand.
AGCTTTTTCCAAAGAAGAACCGAATTATCCGCACATAAAGGTTGCATCTTGTGGGGTACTCGTGTGGTTATACCAGCCACACTGCAAGCAAATATCTTAAATTTACTACATGCCAATCACCCGGGAATGAGTCTTATGAAGTCCTTGGCACGAAGCTACGTTTGGTGGCCAAAATTAAATGAACAGATTGAACAGGCAGTACGAGTTTGTAGTCAATGCCAATTGAATCGACCAAATCCTCCAAGTGCTCCTCGACAGTTTATTCAAGAAGAAACAAATCCCTGGTCAACTCTACATCTAGATTTTGCAGGTCCTTATAAAGGCCACACATTTCTAATTGTCGTGGATGGGATGTCCAAATGGCTTGAAGTAAAGATAGTTGCAAATCAGTCAAGCATAGAAGTTATAAGGAAGCTGCGAGAAATTTTTGCGATCCACGGGCTTCCCAAGAAAGTCATTACGGATAACGGTTCTGCATTTGTCTCTGAAGAGTTGAAAGCGTTCTATAGAAATAATGGAATACAATTCAATACAACAGCCCCTTATCACCCTTCGAGTAATGGCCAAGCCGAACGAATGGTGCGTTATACAAAGTCATCACTTGCAACATTATCAGAAGGAGACATTCATCTTAAATTACAGCGATTTTTGTTCAAACAACATACGACCCCGCACACAACAACCGGTAGAACCCCAGCAGAATTAATTATGGGAAGAAAATTAAGAACTATGTTGGATATGTTACATCCAGACAACATCAATTCAAAGAACGAAACAAGAGAAGAGAGTTGCGTAACAGAAAAAGGAAGAACTTTTCATGTAGGAGATGCAGTATTCTTCAGAAATTACTCAGCTGGCCCTAAGTGGTTGAAGGGTATTATTGCGGAAATCACAGGACCAGTGTCGTATATTGTAAGAACTTTGGATCATCGGACAGCCAGACGTCATGTAGATCAAATTCGGCAAAGAGTCGAACCACAAAGTGAACTTCCAGTCGTAGTTGAAAATGAACTTCCAATCACTGATCAAACCGAGGATACTAATCATCCTGAACCAATTCCACCTGTTTCACCTAACGCAGCAACAAGATCCCACACATACCATGAAGACTCACAAATTCCAACCAAAACCACTAACGACTCAACAGAAGCATCGTCAAAACCAACTTCCCCAACTCACTTGGAATCCGCGCCACCCGTGTCCAATAATCAACAAGCAACAAGATATGGTAGAGTTATAAGGCCGCCGTCTCGTCTTGGATTCTAAGCAACATCTAAGGAGGAAGGAGTGTTATATATTGTTACACATTAAAGTGGCAACTCGTTTTAAATGGGGCTGAACACAACCTTTGCCCATATGTCAAGATATCATGATGACAGATAAAATGACTTCATTTTTTTGTTCTAACATAACCGAATGAGAAAACGTGTAACAGATTTCTAACCTCGAATCAAGAAAGAATAAAAATTGTATTAAATTGAAGTATATTAAAAAAGTATTTTATTAGAAGTCGATTTACTTTAAAATGGTTGTTTAGTAAATATGCGATGGCTTTTATTTACCTATAGGTTGTTAATTGTTTTTTCATTCAAGAAAAAATGCGGTTTACATAATTATCTTAAGCCCCTAGCAAGTAGAACTCTTCGCCAGTGAGTGGCCGCGGCCCCAGGTATAGTAAGAAAAAATTACAGGTCAGTTTTCAAACGTTATCAATGAACAAAATGGTTAATCCAGGGATAATGTAATACTTTTCTACTTTATTGAGTCCTCATAAAACTCCAATCACAAAAAATTAAATTTATAAATTAAACTAATAAATTAAACTAAAAGTCCAGATAGGTAAAAATAAAAACAAAGATTTTTTTAGAAAAAAGTTGTTTCGGTTTTTTCTTAATTTCTCAAAAACGAAAAGACATTTTTGGGTCCGGTTTTCTGTTTTCGACTAAAAATTAACGAACACATTGAATTTTAAAAACAAAATTAGTACTTAATTACTTAATTACATAAAATTTTGAAAAAAATTAGTTCAAAAATGTTTTTTTTTGCTTTTTTTTTTAAATTTTGAGTTTGAAAATTTATTTTTTTTAAACTATTCGTTAAAACAATTTAATTTAAAAACAAAGAGAAAGAAAGAAAGAAAGTTTTTGGCTTTTCAGAAAGGTATAGCACGGTGTTGTAAACGAAGCCGTTGATTTTTAATATTTTTTTAAACAAAATAAGTCAATTTTTCAGAAAATTGCCCCTCCCGGCTAAACGGGGGGGGGGGATAGACCCCCCCACCTATACGATTTTTTTCTTGTCTCAACTCAACCTACACGCTCTAGCTTTTTGGCACAACGCTCGTGAATCACCCTGTATATTGCTATGTAAAGGAACCCAGCAGAGCTTAACCTGGTTAGTGTGGCAGATTCTATATAATTCCTTCCTACAGTTTAAAACAGCCTTTGATCTTATGGTCTCATTGGCTAAGGCTTTGATAGCAGCCTGGCTGTCCACGAAAAAAGTAATTTCCGAGGAGCTTTGCTTTTCATGATGTGCCAATTCAGGTGCTTTTTCAATGGCAAAGATCTCGGCCTGAAAGACACTACAGTCAGCTGACTCTCTTATGTTGAGAGATTGGCAAAACACTCCAGCACCTGTTCCTGATTCCATTTTTGAACCGTCCGTCAGTGTAGATAGTGATACCCTGTTTACTTATACCTTGGTGAATTAGGATCCCAACCTTGCCTTTCTGGTATGCAAATAGAAAATTTCCTATCGAAATCTAGTAAAGGTCTCCATCAGTCCTGAAATCGTGGCAAATCTTTGTAAGATTGACCCGTGTCCATAAGTGCTGTGCTTCCAGAAACTCAGTTCTTTTAAACGAAATGCAGTTTTGGCTGCCGTGTACCTTATAAACTCATCCAGAGCCGGGAGATTCGCTTGTTCCGTTGTTTCCTTGGGTGCAGTGGCAGTCTCTGCCATCTGCCGCTCGGAGTTATTAAATAGAGATACAGATTAGATACAATATGTTTATTTCTCATAAAATTCAGATAGAATAATTACAAAATTCATACAACTTAAAAATTATGTAGACATATTAATGGCATTTAGTATTATTTAATACCTAAGTATAATAATAGTGTCAAATGCCACTGCAAGTAGTTACTATTGAAGCGTGAGGATATCTCAGGGGGTTTGTTTGTGGGACAATCAGTCAAACCACACAGGGTAGGAATCGCAGCTTTACTGTATTCTCAACCGCGTTCGTGCTATCCGAAGATTACAGCAAACGTTGAATTGGCAATCCAGTAAATGGAGAAAATAAAAGGTGGAAAGAAAATGCCAACAAATATTGTCCAGCGGAAATAAAGAATTATTTATAAAATTTTAGCAATTAGCTTTAAAAGTAAAATTTATTTAAAGGTAAGTAAGTGGTAATTATAAATAAATGAATGAAAAGTGAATAAGAAATGAATATTAAAAGTAATGAGGTAAGATACATGAGTAAAGTTGGAAAAAAGTTAAATATGAAAGATGAAAAGAAATTATTAACAATCAAAGAATCAAAAATATCAAAGAAAATCAAATTTGACAAAATGGCAAAAATCTAAGCAAGCTCGATTGGTGTTTATATTCAGATTACAAAGGACTTTGTGTATCAATATCGCAATGTAATCGATTGAATGTGAAAACCAAGAGTAAAGAATACATAATTTGATCCTCTAGTTATTAAATTAATTGAAGCTACAGAATGTGAATTTTATAAATTGAGAAAACAAGCTTGTTTGTAAATTCTCATTTGTTTGAAATAATAAATAATCTTACAAAGCTGAATTGAGGTCAAGAAAAAAAAACAAATACAAACAAACATAATAAAAGGAATATGAATTTGAAATTAGAAAACTAGATTGCTTACAAATTGTTGTTTTGTTTGAAATAATAAATACAAGGCAAAATTGATGACAAGGAAAATATAATAAATAGCGCGTTACACTATTACAAAAATAAAAGCAAATAGAATTAGGGTGGGGTGACCCTTGAAGCTTTAAATAAATAGCAAAATTCAAGTATTTATCTGAAAAACAATGAATATTTTTTAAAAAGGGAAAATTCGAGCTAGATTTATTGATAAGATTAAATCAAAATGTCAGTGAGAAGAGATTCTAAATTTACATAATTTTAATCAAACAGCCATAACTTAACAAGTTTAAAGAACATTCCTGGAATTGTTAAACATCTAATAGATTGTGGTAGATTATTGAATAAACGACATGAAGACACAGAATAAAAATTACGAAAAGCAGTAGTGCGAAAGTGAGGTACAGATACGAGATTTAGTTCATTATTACGCAGATTGTAATTTGCCAAGATTCGGAAATTTAAGTTACCAGAACGCATAAAAAAAGTTTTTAACACTTTAAAACAATACAAATGACGGACAGGAAGAATTTTTTGATCACAAAACAGAGGGTAACTAGGATGGCGTCGGCTTTTATTACATATGTTTCTTAAAATAGACTTTTGTAGGATAAGTAGAGGTTGAATTTTTGTCTGAGTTGCACCGCCCCAACAAACGATACCATATTGCAACTTAGAATGTAAAATTCCATAGTAGATTATTTTCCGTAGAAAAGGAGAGCATACATTTCGCAAGTAAAAGAAGTGTCTAACAACACAACGGAAATATTTTCTCAAACTTTCTATGTGATTGGAAAAGCTCATCCTAGAATCAATACAAAGCCCCAAGTATTTAAACTCATCAACATTCTCAACTAAAAAGCAATTCTTACTACAACTGATACTCCTAGAGAAAGAATCAGAACAACAACCTAAAAGACAATTGCATTTAATCAGTTTAAAACGTTGACAGTCCGGTGCATGGTAGTAAACCTCAGGTTTTAAAGGTTTTTGGTAACCAAGATTAAAAAACATAATTTTAGTTTTAGAGCTAATCATCAAATTGTGCTCAGCGAACCAGATTCGTAATAAATTGAGATCCCAATTTATATCGCAAATAAGGTCCAAAGGATTATTTGATCCATAAGTATAACCAACGTCATCAGCAAATGCTGTAATTTCACCTTTAAAATTTAAACAAAACAAAGAGTTTATGTAAATCAGAAACAGAATCGGTCCCAATACTGATCCTTGCGGTACACCCAAATTTACTAATTTGATTTCGCTTCTTGTTTCCTCAATTTTAACTCGTTGGGCTCTGTTTTCAAGATAAGTTCTAAACCATTCAAAGATGAAACCACGAAATCCTGCGTTTTGTAACTTGACCAACAAAATATTGTGGTCAACCATATCGAAGGCCTTCGTAATGTCAACAAATAGACCAGCGGTATGCTTCTATTTGTCAAGATTAGAAAATATTCTTGAGCAAAAGATCAACAAAGCATCTTCAGTTGATTTTCCCTCTAGAAACCCGAATTGCGAGGAACTAAAAAAACTGGTTGTATTCAAGAAACTAATAACTCTTTTTTTAATAGCTTTTTCAAAAACTTTGCTAAAAACAGGAAGAAGGGATATGGGCCTGTAGTTACTGATGTCACTTACTGCTCCTTTTTTGTGCAATGGAATGATGTCTGCAAATTTAAGGCATTCAGGAAAAGAAACGTTTTAAAGGCTTTTTTGGTGTAAAACTTGAGGTACAATCACTAATGTGCTTATTAAGGGTGTACATAAAGACAGCATAACATTTAGAGGCATTTGTTTCTAGATAAACATCTTCCCAAAATTCATATAAAAGAGCATTCTTGAGTTTAGTTATATCGATTTTCGTTATTTTCTTTGATAAACTAGAATTGTTTCTTTTTATAACACTTGGCGTATTAATTAGAAGTCCTGTCATAGAGTGGTCGGTGATTCTGAAATCGAAAACACACTTCTCACAGGAATTAACATAGTTAATGTTGAAACGCCCATGTATATGGTCTAAACAACTACCCGAAGAACTTCTAGTAGATTCATTTATAAAGCATGTAAGACCATGTGAATCCAAAAGTGCTAAGTAATCTGAGACAATACCATTGTTTTCTAATATATTAATATTAAAATCACCTAAAATAATTAGATTTTTTGATCTTTCACTCTCTAAAAGATCAGAAAATTCTTCCATGAACGCGGACACATTAAACATATGAAGTCTGTAGATGCATAAAACAACAAACAGCTCATTATTACATTTAAAAGTAACTCTAAGAACATCAGCACTAGAGAAGTTCACATCTGTTACCACACAATCAATATATTTGTTGCTTACGAAACAACCAACACCACCAGCAGCATAACCTTCATTTGTGTTAGCAAAAAAATTATAACCCGGCAAAGAATAGTCGCATTTTTCGAAACCATAAATCCAAATCTCGGAAACAGAAACAAAATCTGGAATGAACTTAAAAATATCAAGAAGAGAAACAAGAGCAGAAAAGTTTTCTCTTAAACTTCTGACATTTTGATGCACCAGTGATGAAAAATAGCTTACTATTGTACGAAAATCCGTACAATTGCATATTAGAATGTACACAAGTACATCTTTTCAATATTTCGTACAATTCATGCTACTCATTTACATTTATCTAAATATTCACATATTATCATACCTATTTAAAGATTTTTATGAGCAGGCAATAATACTGAAAGCAGTAAAATTTTTCAAGTTATTGGCAATTAAAAATTCCCAATTTTTTCAGGTTTTTCATCGGTTTTTTGCAAATATCTCCAAAAAATATAAGTTTTATCGAAAATTTTATTGAGAACAAAATTGTAGCAGGTAAAACAATGAACAATTTGGTTTTTTATAAAGTATTCTAAGTGCAATACTAAGCTAGATATTAAAGATCAAAGCCGTTTTTTATTTAGTCTGAAATTTAATCGATGTGGTCAATGCCATCTAGCGGCGAGGAGATGCATTTTATGCATTCTAATACAAAAGAGTTTTATAGTGCTTGCAATAAGCTTTAAAATGAGCACTATTAAATGTCTTTTGCACGTAAGATAAGTGAGCTGTATTGCAAATAAGGGGAGCATCTAATGTTTTTTCTTTTAAATAAATGGGTTTCTTAAGTGCATTTTCCACCAAAATTAAAGTTAATTGTATTCCGCCTAGAATTAACTTTATTATGAAGAGTTTGATAGATAGTATCAGTTTGGCTGCTTCAGGACACATTTTTCAAAAAAGTCACGATAAAAAAAAAAAAAAAAATTTCAAATTAAAAAATTTTTTTTTCTTCATAATATCTCAAAAATGACGACAGATACGTATAAAAGTGTACGGAGTAAAAATTTAGGTATTTTTCTGACAAACAATTTTGTGTTTTCATTTTTTCTGTCAAACAAAAATTGACGGAGGTATGATTGTTTAAAGAGCGCGTGGCAGCGCAATCACAGCCTTTCTTAAGCCCTTTAACCCTTCACCGTTTTGAAAAAAAGTTTTTTACTAGATATATATTGCAATGAAGGATGTTGTAGCTCTGTTAATTACCTTTACAAAGATTTTTTATAAATTGTGATAGCATGAAAATTGAAGGAGTTATGTCCCAAAAACTTATCAAATTTTTTTTTCTGCTTAGTAACTGAAAATTTCGGAGTGTGAATATTGCGAATTTTCAATTATGTACCAATAACTTGAAAAGTATTGGATTTTTTGCAAGACTTAATAGATGATTTTTTGCTTAAAATTAGGCCTTCTATCGATATCCGAGGTTATTTTGAAAAAAAAAATTCACCCCCGAGAAGTTGCCACCCGGCAACCACCCCCAGGGTGGTGGCGGAGTTCAAATTATTTTCAATTTTGAAGTTAAGGGTAAGACGAGCCTAATTCCAAAATTTCATGCAAATCGGTTCACAGTAAAAAAAATTCGGAGGTAAGACCTAATTTTTCGCTTCAATGACTGCACTAAATCTTAAAAAATGAAAACAACATTTTTGATTACTACTGAATACTAAAATATGTGTACCAAATTTCATTGCAATCGGCCTAGCAGATTCGAAGAAATCGCTTGTGAAAGACGAATGAACAGAAAACGAAGTGATGTTATAAAACGAGCAACACAGAATTTTCAGAAGGAAAGACCAGTAACCGCAGTGAAAAATTTCAATCAGCTATCATGGGAGCAAAACCAAAAAGTGCATTTTGTGTAATTCGAAAATATCCGATGGAAAATTTCACATTGAAAGACACAAAAATTCGCTGAGCTACATAAATGCTGTAAAAGCAGCAAAACAGTCCGTCAAAATCGACAAAATTGTTTCGAAAACAAATAAAGTGCCCGAAAACGCTAGAGGCTATTATTTATTTCTGTAATTAAATAAAAAATTTCAATTTTCGTAATCGTTATTTTTTTTTCTGCGAGAAACCGTACAATTACGCTCGATTTCGTACACTTTTTTTTCAGTTGTCAGTACAATCGGAAAATGTCGTTTTTCATCACTGTGATGCACAATGAAAAGTTTGTTATCGCAAAGAGAAGCATTAGTGAAAACATTATGACAATTAATATTGGAGAGATCAAGGATGGAGACGTCATCGATATTAAAGTTTATTGAATTAATCATAATTAAAAAAGAAAAAGAAAGATGCACTAAACTAATAGTGCAAGATCGTTAAATGATTTAATAGCGATGACGTTTCCACCTTCCTTCTTTCTAGCAAGTATTTGATTGTTTTTATACCATAAGTATTTATATCCCTTGTTCTTTCTAGCCTCTTTTGCCTGCATGAAGAGTGCCTGAGTATACTTAGTAAGAGCATCATTGACATATATATTATTTCCCTTGCTTCCACTACCGCTGCTAGTATCGCCAAACACATGGGAGTTGAGGTTTTTTTGTTTTTCGACTTTTCCCCCATAATGAGCTTCTTCATTGATTGATCGGAGAATTTGATACAGATGATAGATTTTGAAGAGTCGCTTTCCCCTCTTCTTCGCAATTTCTTCACGAAGCATGTCTCAATTTTATCATCAGGTACTTCAACTGAAAGAGCTTTTTGGAAAAATTCCTGTGCTTTGGCCTTTGCATTTTTGTTGTCAACATTTGGCACTCCAACTAGATCCAAGCAGTTGCTTAAAAGATGCTGTTGCTGCCAGTTTAACTTATTTTCCAGAAATTCAACTTTGTTTTTCAGTTTATCATTTTCAGATGCTAACTCGTTTAGAGATTTAAGGAAACAATTGTTGGTTTCTTCTAACTTGGTCAGCTTAAGATAAATCATTTGTAGTGTGTATTCACTTTCACCTTGCTTATCAATATTATCCGACACAGTTGGAGGTGATTCATCATTGTTATTTATATTTTTTGGAGATGTACTTGTTGTTTCACTCAGTTTTTTGTTACCATGCGGTGTCGGTTCAAAATTAATAAGAGATCTACGTCTAAGAACTCTGCATTTATCGCAACGAAATGCAGTTCCACTTTCTTTAAAGTAACGAAATTCTTCTTCTGTGATATTTACACACGCAAAATGAAAATAGGCAAGACAGTCATTGCAAGATATAACACCTTTGAAGCTTTTGTCAATTGATTGGGCACACACTGAACATTTCATGTTGCAAGTTTAAGTCTCAACGGAGAGCCTTTTCTCTCGAACTGAGCGTTGCAGGGTCTTTCAACTCGGTAGTTCTCACGAATCTTTTAGAGGATCTGTAGTTCCTGCGTTGCCTCGAAAATTTGAGGGATGCAGCAGACTTCAGCATAGTCTCTTCTTGATTCGGGTCCATCAGTAGCCCTCGGTTTGACTACCTATAGAAGGAGGTCTGTCCGAGGTCTCCGTATCTACCTTTGATAGTTAAACCATCTAGTGCGGGAAAGAGATCCACTGAGAGAATAACCGGTTGTCTTTTTAATTCTCTTTTTTCTTGCTTCTTGCGAAGCCAAGCCCTCGCCGACAGCCGTGACTTCTGCTGACTCTTGAACGTATATCCCCGCTCAATTTTTTTCATTGAGTAAACTTTTCTTCATATTTTTTCAATTGACATCTCTGCTTTTTGGTGGTTTTCTTAGTTGTCTTTCTCCGCAGCTGGATTGCTGAAGAGTTAGACGTAAGCCCCCTCGCCACAACAAGGCGAAAACCGTGAGGGGGATCATTGGCTTGCTCGACGTTATGCCCATTCAGCAGCTGTTGGAAGTGCTACTTGAAAACATCTACAATTCCGTGCTTCGGTGACCTGTGAGCCTGTGTCCTGCGTATGCGTATAAAATATTTGTTTAAAGGTGTATCGATCTTTTCGACCTTTTTGACAAGTAAAAGGTTTTCGACTAAGCACAATATTCGAAAAGGAGCTAAGTTAGAGTGCACTTGGCTAAGTATCCAGGTCCCAAATCCATAAGCGAGGAGGTAAGATTTCGCTCTAGCAATTGCGGGTTAGGTGATAATTCAAAGACTCCGGATAGAGAAGGTGTTAATGACGGTGTTCGAGGAGCCTTTGTTGATTCGGACATTAACCCGATTTAAGTCGGTTATTTAAAGGGTAAGCAGCTAAAGAGAGGTCAACGAAACTCCTTCAAAGATACTTAATATTCCTTCCAACTCTCTCATATTTACCGACACATTGTTTCAATTTGACACTTGGACAATTTCCTATTCTTTCCACACTTCTGTCAGTTGTCACATCAAACTCAAATGCCATTACACAGCCGTTCGTCGTCGGCGTTGCCAATTGAATTTCTTACAATGTCCCGCTCATTAGGACACCATAAAGTCACCTAATAGGTCCATCAACAGATTTCATTAAAAAATCTACAAAAATCAAAAAACCTGAACTCAAAAGAACGAAATATCCAGGAAATCTGATTGACAATATTTCAGTCACACATCCACCATCAACCACCGACCGATCGATCGTGTCCTGTTACAACCTCAATCGGTCCACTGGGTGACTGCATTCAAAGCCTGATTATCGCACCTTGATAGACATTTTTTTTCGCGCATTTTTGGTTCTGCACTTGCTCGCTGTGATAATTGCGTTTAATTGCCAACTGCAGGCTGACTTACCCTCCCGCTTGCCATTTCCCACCTGTTTTGCAGGCAACTCTGGTACTTTTGTGCTAAAACGTTGTTGTTGATTATTATTTCATCGGGATTGCGGGCTCTTTGAGCGGTCGTCGTCGTCGCTGTCGTCGCGTAGCGTCGTCGTAGTGCCACAGCGTGCTCGATTTGAAATCACTTGACAGGCTGACTGATTTTTATTGAACGTGCAAAAAAGCTGTGCGATTATTTTTTTGGTTTTTCTTTTTACTCGCCAGTCTGCGGCTCGATTGATCCACAGATCCATTGACGCACGAGAGCGTGTCTCCACGCTAAATGCCCAAGTCAGAGACGATTCACAGCCAATCCCAATAAAAAAAAAAACGTTAACAAAAAATTCCAAAAAAAAGTAAGAAATTTCAACAAGATAGAAGAAATAACAGCGGCAAGCAAGAAAATATGAAAAATCGCTCCTGCGACTTGCGAGCGCTTGCAGGCGCGAACAAACACACGCACACGAAAAAAAAAATGACAAGAAAATTAAAAAAGTAAGAAAAATGGAAATGATGGCGAGAAAAACGTAGTCGTAATATGCGAAACGCTAACGCCTCCCGTTCGTTAATTACACGACCCCGCTGTTTTACAATAAACCTCGTTACGTGTCGCCATCTAGTAGCTTAAGCACAGGAAAGTGGGATTTTTGTTGCAGCAAGATGAGTAGGAAATGTACCGCAATTCGCAGCATTTAATAGCGAAGCCAATTATATTGGTATTTAATTAATGAGTTTTTCTTTTTATTGCTGACGGATTGGCTAACAGTGAATTAGGATGTCAAGACGTCACGTTGCGTCTTCGCCAAGAGAAGAGAGATGTTGAGATGGCTTATGAGATGTTGAAAAGAAACATTTCTTTAGTGTTTCTATTTTTTAATGAGTCTAGTCGAGTAAATAAAATGGAGATATATGAAAACAGGCATAAAAGGAATTGAAAGTCTTCGAACAACCATGCCGATTTAGAGTCGTAGAAAGCTGGTAGAAACTACGTTGCTAGTCAAAGGGAAGCCGATAGAGAGTCGTTGAAAGCGTTGAATATATGTCGAGAAACCAGAGGAAGCTCCTTGATCGACCCTTAAAGCAATAAGACTACCTCAGCCTTAGCCAACAAGCTTCATTACAACCGCTCTGCTCGTCAAACTTATGGAACCCTTCATCAAAACTGGGAATCTCTTCATGACTAGATATTTTTCTTTTAATGTTCATCAAAATCGAAAAGGAGAAATGAGAAAAGGACCCTGCGAAGGAAGAAAAGAGCATCCGAAGCTTCTCAGCTCAAAGATCTAGAAGAGTCTCGGGCTAAGAACAACACCCGGCGTTTCTTTAAAAGGTCGAAGCAATTAGCTTCTGGTTTCAGGACCGGGACACAAGCTCTTCGAAACAGTGAAGAAAACCTAGTCACCGAAGCACAGGGAATTGTAGATGTTTTCAAGCACGACTTCCAACAGCTGCTGAATGCTCATAACATCGAGCGAGCCAATGACGAAAGAGAAGCAAGACCAGTCAATGAAGACCCAGTCCCATTCCCCAGCACAGAGCAGGTAGAAAGAGCCGTCCAAAAGCTAAAAAATAACAGGTCCGCCGGGTCGGATGGCATACCTGCGGAACTCTTTAAGTATGGATGAGGTGTTTTGATGAACCCCATGCACCAGGTCATCACCAAAGTGTGGGAGGAAGAATGCATGCCCACTGACTGGTCGATAAGCTCCATATGCCCCATCTACAAAAAAGGCGATCCGATGTCATGCAAAAACTAATGTGGCATATCCCTGCTTAATGTTGCATACAAAATCCTTTTCAACGTACTGTGTGAGCGTCTTAAACCTTTCTGCAACACAATAATCGGCACGTACCAGTGTGGCTTAAGGCCAGGCAGAACAACGACAGACCAAATATTCACACTGAGGCAGATCCTGGAAACGACCAACGAATTTCAAGTCGAAACCCACCATCTTTTCATCGACTTTAAAGCTGCTTATGATAGCATCCACCGCCAAGAGCTTATGATGGCGATGTCTGAATTCGGGATCCCGAACAAACTGATCCAGCTGTGCCGCATGACACTAAACAATACGCAGTGCAGTGTAAAAATGGGTAACAGCTCATCCGAGTTATTCCAAAGATGCGCAGGGTTTAGACAAAGAGATGCGTTGTCATGTTACTTCTTCAACATAGTCCTGGAGCAGATAGTGCGCAAGGCAGGTGTGAGCATGGAAAACACTTTTTTCAACAAGTCCACCCAGCTCCTAGGCTATGGGGACGACATAGACATCATCGGGCGATCCAAGAGAGCTGTGCTTGAGGCCTTCACAGCGATTGAAGAACAGGCGAAACTCCTTGGTCTTGAAGTGAATGAGGACAAAACAAAGTACATGCTATCAACAAACAAAGCAACATCTGTCCACCGCACCGCCTAGGACAAAACATCACTGTTGGTACAGCAATTTCGAGGTAGTTAAGGAGTTAACCTACCCTGGAACAAACATCAATCCCACAAACGACACCTTAGTGGAGATCCGACGAAGAATTACCCTAGCGAACCGCTGCTGCTTCGGTTTGGCAAAACCACTGGGTTCAAAACTCCTCACTCATAAGACAAAGTGTCTGCTGTACAAAACTTTGATTTCACCAGTCCTACTCTACGGCGCTCGCCGAGTGTTGGACGATAAGTAAAAAAGGGGAACTGATACTGGGCACTTTCGAAAGCAAAATTCTTTGACGGATTTTCGGTCCCGTATGCGACGATGGCGAATGGAGAAGAAGGTTCAACCGAGAACTGTATGAGCTGTACCAAGATGTGGACTACAGCCAGAAGGCCAAGAAAAGACGACTACATTGGCTCGGCCACATCGAGCGAATGGACGACAACGCTCCAGCCAAAAAAGTCTTCTCATCCCAGCCCCCCCGGTTGGAGACGAAAAGGAAGACCGAACCTACGGTACAAGGACCAAGTGACTGCGGATGCCAGAGCGCTTGGTTTCGGCAACTGGAGAGTGCATACGAGGGACCGTTCACGATGGAAGGCTGCAGTATCTCAGGCTGAGATCTTTCATGGATTGTGAGCCGGATAAGTTAATAAGTAAGTTCATCAAAATCGAGCCAGTACTGTACGAACAGTACAAGCCATCATATTGGTCTTTTTTTGGCGATACAGAACTATAAAATGGAATAAAATGGAGATGATTTTTATCAAATTGACGTAAAATGTTCAATGACTTTTTTCCAAAATGTGTTGCCATTGCCATGTATCGGGAGTAACGCTTGCGAATATTGTCCTCCAAACGGTCAATCGTTTCGGGCTTATCGGCGTAGACCACCGACTTCACATATCCCACAAAAAAACAGTCCATCGGCGTTAACTCGTACTTTCTTGGAGACCAACTCACGTTACCAAACCGTTACCGAATGTTATATTCAATAAATCAAATGTGTCGTTAGCTGTAAGATACGTCATGATTGTTCAACTGATGAACGAAAAAGTCAGTTTTCAAGACTCACAGCGAGGGGTTACCATTGACTGTTACATTCTTTACGGACCAAATGTTTCGCCAATTTTTGGTGTATGTAAGGATCATTTAGTTGATCAAACCATAAAGCCAACTACACCCTCAGAAAATAGTCCAGCCCCGTTAAACCACACGGTCTTGGAGGCCAATTCAGGAGTCCGTTCCGTTACCAAACTGTTATCAAACGTTTCATTCAACAAATCAGAAGTGGCATAGGCTGTGTGACATGCTTCGCCGTTTGGTTGAAACCACAGCTCCTCCACATCATGATCTTAAATGGCTGTAACGATCTGATCAGTCAGTTTTTGTGTATGTAACGTCTCTCAACATACACCTTAGGATTCTTATCGCTGCAAATAACTCGGTTTTGTTTATTAAAATATTCATATCCATTCAACCAAAAATGATTTTCCAACTCACGGGTTCGTAACGTTACCAAACGGTTACCAAACTTTTCCTTGAATAAATCAAATGTGGCACGAAGTTGTGTTTCATGTTGGGCCGTCTTGTTGAAACCTATATTCCAAATGTTTGTAAGATTAAAATGTCTTCAATTGCCCAAAAATAAGTTGCCTACATACAATTATTTTCAATACTTCACATATTTCTGAGAGTCGTCAATATACCTTTTAATTGTCAACATGTCATAAAAGAATAAATCAAACCTCCGTTAACCTTTAAAATACCACTTAATATAGTGATTACTCATCAGTAGTTACAAACAAAGAATAAAAACACAAATTCACATATCTGCAATGACAACATGCGACAGTTCTTAAGAACTCCAAAGCGGATCAAATCATTTAGTCACGTCTACCATTTTATTAGTCTATTTCGTGGCTTCACAAAAACCGCAAAGCCGCTTTAAATATTTCCCCTGTTCAACGAATCACCGCCGTTCTGTATTCGGCCTTTCCGGTAGTTGTGATTAAATTGTTCTAAGCAAAAACACCATCAAACTGCCCTGGCAAAAAGAAACCGCAAGCTTATTATCATGTATTCGTAACAAACGGACCCTACATCACTCTGAAATAACTGCACTCTGATTGGGTGTATTTTTTGCTTTCCAATTACTATTAATTAAGTCATCAGGTATGCAATCTAATGGCGCTCGTGTTATTCCCCCACTTGCTTCATCAAACAAAAGTGATCGACGAAGCAGCCAAATGTGTCAAAATGAGAATAATAAGAAATACAAAATTATGAATCATAACTAGTGGCATGGATAGCGAGTAGAGGGAGCCA
The DNA here is from genome assembly GCA_943590905.1 of Sphaerophoria taeniata. Taxonomy (NCBI): domain Eukaryota; kingdom Metazoa; phylum Arthropoda; class Insecta; order Diptera; family Syrphidae; genus Sphaerophoria; species Sphaerophoria taeniata. The sequence goes on from OX016540.1 coordinate 8,002,038, forward strand.
CCTGTCCGGCGATTAGCATGTCATTATCATGCACTTAACACTGCAAACGCAATTATTAGCAGAAGCCGAGAGGGGAATGAACATATTCCTGACGCGTCTCTTGTCTCCCCGACAAGGTGTTGGGTAAACATCTTTTATGTCCCGGGTCCAAATCAAGAGTCATCATCAATTCTTCGAATTTATTGTGCTATTGGTTTCTTTTGCTTTGACATGAAAAGGAAAAAAAAACGTTGGATCAGGTTTCAACCTCCATTTCTAGAGATGTTGTCCCCGGCCGGCGGTCATGCAGATAGACAGAGAGAGAGAGAGAGACTTCAAAGACATCCCACGCAAGGCTGATGGTGTCTCAAGAGGAGATGCCAATCGATAGGTCGCCATCAATGTGTGTCAAAATTTCAAACCTTGAAGCAAATACTAATTTATTGGTCGTAAATACAGATCTATGCATAAATTGGTTTCAAAGACTTCTTCTGCTCTTCACTTCGCTCTCTTGGTTGGAAATTTGATTTCGTACAACAGTCGTTCAGATCGGATCGCATTTCGTTCAACAGTCCGAGTCAGAGCGGGACATTGAGATCCATGTTCTGACATTTAAGAGCGGTAATATAGCGATGCAGTCACTTCACGACTTATGATCGCGTTTCGGTGGACCTGTGCGTTGTGACTCAAACTCAATCTCGGGGGTTTAACAGCTTAAGTGACTAGTTTGGTGATTTCAAAATTTCCATCACACGATAGTCATTGTCTGGAATTAGGTGAATCGCACCTGAACGCACTTATGGTCTCTAGAGGGAATTTCTCAACTTGTTTAAGTCTTAGGAGTTGGGAGAGTCGTGACCTTCTCCCACTTCCCAAGACATCAAGCAGGTCTACACGACACCATCTTAATCCCTTTTTGGTCATCACATTTCATCATTTTATTTCATACTAAATCGGCGACAATACCGATGATGCGATGACCAACGACTCGACGGCGATTACTTCGCTAAAATTTAATCGAAAAAAAGAACACACAGCATTGAAATCAAAACGCGCCAAAGACGATTTTAATCAATCGCAGTTAATGGCTTTTAAAAGCTTCCCTCGGCTCAACACACCGCCATATCGCACCGCGTCACTTCTCAATTCCAGCGTCCACTGTAAATGTGTCTTACCGAGATTGGTGTTAATTGTTTAAGCCGGGCTAAAAGCTTTATGCAACCAATGCGCACTGGCATTAAATCGCACCGCTCAACAGGGGGGCTTGAATCAGAAATGATTGTTTATTGCGTTGTTTGCAATTTTATTTAATGCTGGTGTGTTTTTTGTTATTTAACAATTTTTATGGCTTTTTGAGAAATAATAGGATGGATCCGTTATAAGTTGAAAATTCCACTGGACAGTCGCGATTATGACAATTATTTGCAATTAGTTCAGTGCCGTAGTCAGACTGGCTTAGGGGACTGCATTCACACAAAGAAGAGAGTTATCACTCCGAAAAAGGTGAACAAAAACGCAAATCAATCAGAAACAATGCACCGGCTTTGGCATCAACCAGCACCATTCTTGTGCATTGCCCTCAACTTTACCGTCGAACCAGCCAAACCCATTCATTTCAATTTCAATTTAAAACCAACGGCGCATTGGGGTTGGTTGCGTTTTCCGGGTTTTACCTTGAGCATGAGCATCGGTCTACGTCGTCGTGCGTCGTCGCAGTCGTTCGTCGCATACCCAATGAACGCGATCTAATTAGACTAATGAACCAACCGTCGGTCGTTCGTCCACTCGACCAACCACCAACCAAACAAACCATTGACCGCCGCCGCTGCTACTTCATCGCTGCCCGGCGCATGTCACCGGACTAATGGTGCTTGCGCTCACTGGTCTCATTTTTTTCCCAATCGCAAATGTTTGTCTAGGATTTTGTGGACAGAAAACAATTTTGCAAGTTGTTTTTGTACATCTGTCATTATGTCAATTTGGCGAACTGTTTGAGAGAACAGCGAGAACCAAAAGCGAATCAAGAACAACTCGAACCGAACTGCGCGATTCGTTTGTTCGTTTCGAGGCAATTATGTCATTCGCGAGGGCAAGCTGACGTGCAACAAGCGTAGCAAATTCAAATGGCCGCTCTGGGCGCTCAAAAAATCAGAGCAACGAGGTTAGTTAGTTACAGCAACAGATACTAAGAATTCAGTAGCCATTGTTTTGACCTTAGTCTCAAGAATGAGGGAGGGATTGTGCGTCCAGTTCACTTGTAGATGGAAAAGTCAATGAGCCTAGAAATGGGCACAAACGGAACGCCACGCCAAGCCTTTCGTTGCTACCAACCAAGCACCGCACCTCATAGTTCATCAATAGCGAGCTCTGGTTAGGAAGGAGCTTCTACAGACTGAGTCTGAGGCATTCTCCTGTCGCAAATCAATTAAATGCAAATATGGTAAGATAATCGGCTGCATCTACATAAATCTATTAAAACAAAAGATCAGTTGTTCTTGTGTCTGCCTACTCGTACCTACTTTGCGGGGTCTTAACGTTTGGCCTCAAGGAGGAGGACGTATTTGGACAAAAGATCGATTGGTTCGTTCGAAAGATGGAAGAGTTTTGTTACAATGGGTGGATCGGGGTTGCCAGGAAGATTCAAATTGATGATAAATAGCACTTGGGACCAAATTCATCCAAGCAAATGAGAGTCTCGTGATAGTTTTTCAGTTTCATGACTGTTGGCAACCATTTTCCTGCGTCATTTTGCCGTGCCAATGTAATGCGTTGCATTGCGCGCTTCTATAGCTTATCGCAATTTGAAGATCATTCCTCTTGACTTAGTCCAACGACTGAGAGACTCGAATGTTTGGCTTGGAAGAGGCAAAACCTCATCAAGCAACCGCAGGAACACAAATGCAAGGAATGCCTGCCTCAGCCACTCGCCGAACCGAGTGATTCTCATCTCATCTAATTACGATGATTAATTGATCGCAATTATAATTCTATTTATGGGGGCTGTGCAGGAGGGAGAGAGCAATATCATATCCATTTTGTCAGATGGATGGATGGATGATGAACATCCCAGATCCCAGAACAGAAAATTGAAGAATCTCGATCCTAGCACACAAGAGAGCGAGAGAGAGAGCGTATACGTCATTGATAAATGGAAACACAGTTTAGATAATTACGGGTTCGGTTTTTGAGCGCGTCGCGTCGCGGCGTGCTCGTCCATCCATTACGCGCAAAAAAGGCATTATCGCAAAGCTAGGTATTCTGCCCGGAGCTAGAGCTCCACCGTGACTTTGCTAGCTCCTGGCAGTCTAATGAAATTGTAATTGAATTTCTCCTTTCCGTAGCTTTGCCAGGTATCATTGCAAAAACACTTGGATAATTATTTTGCTGGGTAGATTTTGACAAAAGGGATATACGTTGCTGTCAGCGAATGTTTGTTTGCTCAGGCCAAAGAGTGTGATCGATCTTTTGGGATGCTTTGAGCGGACGCGTCTTCTCGAGCAATTAGCCGTTGAGATGGCTTAGCGATAAGGCATGCCTAAGCAGAGTTATAAGTTTTCCATTTAGCTGAAGATCTATTACGGCCATAAATATAATAGGACGAGTGTAATTGGCATTTTAAAAACTTATGGCAATTAATCCTGCGAGAATCGTTTACGAGCGAGTTGAGAAATAATAGAAAAATAGAAATCTTTGGGAAACTCTTGAGGGGTTTTGGGTTTTTGTGTGTTCGCCCAAAAAGGAGGATCAAAAGGAGGAGCGTGTGCCATTTGTCTTGTAGAATTTCAATTTGGAAATCATTCATGAAGGATTTTGGCTTTCAGACTGATGGATGACCTTTGTTGTTGACTCGACCTTTTGTCCTGAATTTCTGCTTGTAAAATATTGGCTTATTCAATTTTGACGAGCTTCAGCTTTACAGAAGAATAGAGTGATGAAACGAGTCGGCTTCCATATTTGGTCAAAAAATGTAAGGCATGATTGCTATAGGGTGCTATTTTTGAGGTTAGAACCTTAGGTTGGCAACACTATTTTATTTAGTGGCCATTTTGGGAGCTGTCAAGTGATTTAATTTTAGTTTGGTTTGACAATACAAGAATTAAAACCACAAGATCAACTAGCAAGGCGTAGATTCGGTGAATGGATCCAAAACAAGATTGACGTTACGCCCAATTATGATGGAGCTTGGTTTAATGGATACGTCAATAAGCAAAACTGACGTATTGAGAATAATGACAGTGTATGTTGAGGCACCGTTACATCCATAAAAACTGACTGCTTGGTGTGGTTTAAAGGATGGTGATATAATTGGTCCGAACAGAACGTTACAGTCAATGGTAACCGCTATAGAGCCTTAATTGCTGACTTTTTATTTCATCATTTGGGCTACTACGATGTACAGAAGCTTTGGTTACACCCATGCTATTCAACATGTCACACAGTTCGTTCCACAATTGTTTTAGTGAAGTAAACGTTGTATAACTCTTGAGTTGAAAGCCCACTTCTGGTTGAATGGATACGTCAATAAACAGAACTGCGTTATTTGGAGAGGTGGTATTATGTTGAGACAGCGTTACATCCACAAAAACTTACGGTTTTTTGTGCTTTATAGTTAGGTGAAATATTTGGTCCGTAAAGAACGTTACAGCCATTAGTAACCGCTATAGAGCCATGAAAAGTGACTTTATCGTTCATCAATTGAACAACCATATGATGTTCACGAGATGAGGTTTCAACAAGGCGGCGGCGCAACATGTCACACAGCTGGAGCTAAATTTGATTCACTGAAGGTAACGTTTGGTAACAGTTACGGACCCGTGAATTGGCCTCCAAAACCGTGCGGTTTAACGCAGCTGGACTATTTTCTGAGGGTTTAGTTTGCTTTATAGTTTGTGGACTTAATATTCCGTTCAGACCGTTACATCCATTGGTAACCCCTCGCTGTGAGTCATGAAAACTGACATTGACGAACGACAATTGAACAACCATTTTATGCAGGTTTCAACAAGATGGCGCAACATGTAATAAAACTTCGTGCCACATGTGATTTATTCAAGGAAATGTTTGGTAACCGTTTACTAACCCGTGTATTGGAATATCATTTTTGGTTGAAAGGGTATTTGTATTGATGAGAATCCTTAGGTGTATGTTGAGAGACCGTTAAACTGGCAAAAAACTGACTGATCAGATCGTTACAACCATTTGCGAGACATGATTACTGACTTTTTATTTCATTTATTGAAGTACCATGATGTAGAAGATCTGTGGTCTCAACAATATGACGGCGCAACACGTCACATAGCTTGTGCCACATTTGGTTTATTGAAGGTAACGTTCGGTAACGGTTTGGTAACGTGAGTTGGCCTCCAAGACAGTACGAGCTAATGTCACTTGACTATTTTTTGTAAGGATATCAAAGTCGGTAGTCTACACCGATAAATCCGAAACGATTGACCACTTGCAGGAAAATATTTACCGCGTTACTGCCGATATTCTGTTCGTACAGTACTGGCTCGATTTTGATGAACATCAAAGTAAAAGTGAAATCTTACTTCGGATAAACGAACAGATCTTAACGATTCTCAGCCGTGTTCCTCCTATATGTGATATGCTTTTTGCTTTCCAGCCGAGGTTATGCTCGTCGGACCGCCAAGGTTCCTTCTCAAGATAAACACTAAATTTCAGCAACATGGTCCACAATTTATTTATTATTTATTAATACTCTTAAATAATAAATCTCCATTAATACCAACTTATGTGTAACTTAAACAATAGTAAACTTCTCTTGGTCTGGGTGTTTGTGCTTCTCAGGTTATGTTTATTACAGATGGTACGGCTGGGTCTTGTACTTCTCTGGCTATATGCAAAACCGGTACGGCGGGTTTATGCTGCTCGGATAACGTGATGGTACTTTGCGTGACGGCGGCCTGGAATGACTCTGAGAATATATAGAAGAGTAATTACTAAAATATTCGGTAATACTGGTGAAACGGCAGGTACTAGTACGGCCCCTGATGGCACGCAAAACAGCAGGATTAATGGCCCCTGGTAGCACTAAAACAGCAGAATTAATGGCCCCTGGTAGCACTAAAACAGCAGGCAGGTACTAGTACGGCCCCTGGTGGCACGAAAAACAGCCTAATACCCTTGAAACCCCTTACCACTGGTGGGGGGAGTTTCAATGAATTAATAATTATTAAACCACTTACCTCCGGAGACGATCTGTATTGCTCCGCGGCCAGACACCGACTGACTCAAAATAATGTTTCTTCCCGAGGTGGTTTATTGTTCCACCACACTAGCGATTAACCTTTGGTGAATATTCTTACCACGGCGGCGGCGGCGGACTGGTTTATATAAGTAAACTACGGCGCGGCGGTGGAAAGTTGATTGAATATTTACACCACGGCGGGCTATCTAACTATGACGTCGGAGTACTGTGTACTTTTACACCACGGTGGCCTGTGTCACTTGGGCGGTGGCAGACTGTGTTTTGGTAGCTTCGTGCAAGTTTCCTTATGCTTTTTCGTGGGATGACTAAATGTGAATTATATTTTTGAGAAAGGTAAAATTGTGTGTGAATGAGTGGTAGATCATGTCGGCTGTCGTCGTTGATGGCAAACATTGGCGATGATGCTGGTGGCCACATGTTTGTTAAAAAAAAAAAAAATAGATAAGCATGTAACGATTCGTTACAAGGTCACTTAATTGCACGACCAATGCGTGCTCTCTATGAGGTTTCCTCTGATTTCTCGACAGTATTCAACGGCTTATTTACGGAACTATACTCCAGCGCTCTCAACGACTATCCATCGGCGCGGCGGCGTCTCACTAAGATTTCCCTTTAGTTGCAACTGAGTTCTACGACTTTCTTTGAATCTTAGTTACCTCCTCGGCTTTCTACGACTTCGGCATTTCAACTAGGTTTCCCTTGGCTTTTCGAAAACTTTTAACTCCTTTTATTCCTTTTTCATATGTCTCCATTTTTATTTGCGAAATAGAGAATACTAGCTGACCCGACAGACTTCGTACTGCCTCAATCGATATAAAAAAGACCTAGACTTTTGTAGCCCACTACCATACTACCCGCTACCCCACTACCCTCTACACGCTATCCCGTTATACCCAGCTACCCTGTTACCCGCTACCCCACTTCCCGTTACCCAATACTTCTTAACGCTACCCGCTACACCAGTAATTGCTACCCACTACCCACTACCCGCTACTGACTACCCCGCTTCTAAGTCATGACAAAATAAAAATAAAAATCTTGCCAAAAAATATTAAAGTTTTTAATTAATAAATAAAAAATAAGGGTTGATCATAGAGGGGTGAAAATTTAGGGTTGTATGTATTTTAGTGTGATGTATCATAAAAAAATAAAAACAAAAAATTTTGTCCAAAAAATAAAACAAAAAATTTGGACCACCCTTAACATTTAGGGGGATGAAAAATAGATGTTGTCCGGTTGTCCACCCTAGCCGATATCCTCGCAAAGATTCACGAAAATATGTCGAGCCGTTTCGGAGAAGTTCAATTACGCACCCTGGGGCACGAGAATTGTATATATTAGATATGGCAAGTTTTGGATTCGCAAAAAAAAAAACGATGATAAAAAAGTCGAAAAAAGTGGGTCCGGAAATTCCATCTGTCTATCTGTCTGTAAACGCACCTACAACCTTGACCACTGGGCCGATTGACTTCAAACTTAAAAACTAAAAGCCGATGTATGACATGTGATCATTTCTACTTTTTTTTGAACATGACTCCACAAAATCTTGAGCATTAATTAATGGAAAAAAAAAATCAAAATCAATGTTTTTATGGAGCATCAAATTTCTTCTATTTCTAGCTAATATTTCCCAAGCGGTAACGTTTGTCCTTTCATGTCTCTTTTCTAACACCAAACAATAAAATCCGACCCATGGTAAATTCATTGTAACTCAAATTATTCTTCACAAAATCAAGAATTAATTTACATAAAAATGTACCCAAATCAATTTATCCGTCCAATTTTGGCTTTGAAATTTGAAGAAAACAACTGATTTAATCTCATCCTGCCCAGCTTCCATCTTTTTTTCGAAAAGTTCCCGCCAACAGTATAATCACATCCTTTTGTCCCTGGACATGGACATGGACACTCTTATATTCTCATATTGCACAACACACAAACAATTTGTGCCACAGCTGGATCAACAATTATTACGGGAACGACCGTTGGTCATTTCTGATGTCATGTTACCTGCAATTAAGCGCTCGCTCTGGTCAGTTCGGTTCCGTTCGTTAATCGTTCAACGGAGAAAAAAAAATAGCAACACTATGAAAATACATAAATTTATAATTTATTCCCAAAGAGGTGGACAAAAATCCTGTTTTTGCTGTCCAAAGTACCACACACATTACGGAACGGTTCTCACGGCCGTTTTTGCTTCGAGTGTATATTTTTTATTATTTATTCCTTTTTTTCTTGGATTGATAAATCCTTCAAGGAGCAACCAAAACAGCAATAAAAAAGGACACTCGCCTTTGGTGAACTAAGAAAGAATCAAGTTGTCAAACAAGTTTGACCAGAAGATGACCACTTGGACATTTGATATTGCTAACGGAAGATACATTAAATTAGGTACGGTGGTCGAGGACATCAGTGTCCCTCTCTCTGGCCTCTTGATCATGATTTCTGAAATGGGAATCCTTTTGGGACATTTTTAACATGAATTATTATGGAAAAAAGTGTATTTATGTCCTTGCAACGGAATCTCAGAAGGAAGAACCCCTTTTTTGTCGAAATTCCAACCCTTCTTATGGCTGGTGGTTGCTACTGGACATGCAGAAGAGATAGATCCCTTTGCGTATGCAAATAATTTCGATAACAACGCAAAAGAGGGATGATCGTAAGGAAAGGAAATCAAAGGATAATTGCCGAAGACAAGGGAAAGGGTTTTGATTTTTTTTTTTGCAAATAAATTGTGTCAGACATTTTTGAATGATTTAAGATGATCGTGTTGAGATTAAAAGTAAACATTTGAAGAAAATTGTTTTTTCTTGTGACATCTGCTTTCATTGGGGTTATCGTCGGAAGTCCTGAGAAAAAGTGTCCTTTTTTGTGAAATATTTAAATTTCTTTCTTAATAAAAATGTGATATTTCTGTGAGGATCGATTTATCATAATTTAAAGGAGGTGGAACAATTTGACCGTTTATTTGGAAAGATTCGTTTCGGTATGTCAATATATGTAGGTGTAGCTCACCGACTGTTGGCATAAGAACAGCCTTAAGTGCTAGAATCATTTTCGGGTTATTGGAACTAATTTGCCCTTCACTTTTCTAGACCAAAAAAAGCAGTCCAGACGGGTGAATCGGAGATCTGAGACGGCCAGTTGGAAATGCCAAGGCTGAATGGTGACATCTCTGCTCTGATGTCGAAACAAGATGCCGCTTACAATCAACGGAGGCGGTTCAAATTGGAGTATTTTCACAAATCTTATTGCAGACTTGGCAATCAAGTCATCGTATTGATCAGAATAGCAAAAAGACTTTACTACGAAAACAAATTTGGTGCACTAGTTTTTGGAAGAAATGTATGGAAAAGCCTGCGACACTTGGGTATTGGGAAACAATCTATGAAGTTTTATGATAACATCGATTGCGATGCTCTCAACAAAAAGTTCACCTCGGCTCCGCAATCATTTGACGTTGCTACACTTTCTAATTACCCTATTGATGACGATTCAACAGTTGTCAACTGTTCGCTGAGCTTCAATAGAATACTAGAAGAAGACATAGTTGAGGCAATGTTATCTATTAAATCGAATGCTACTGGTCTTGACCTAATGGAACCCAAGTTCGTTGAGTTATTGCTTCCATACATACTGCGCTTCATAGCTTATAATTTCAATAGTATCTTGACTTCATCCGAGTTTCCTTCAGAATGGAAGAAGGCTAAAATCATTCCCGTTCCTAAAAAGCAAACATGGATAGTTACGGAGTTCCGACCCATTTCTATCCTACTGTTTTTCTCAAAGGTGTTTGAAAAAACTATCATGAAACAGATACAAAAATTTCTATCGATTAACAATCTGTTAACTACATGTCAGTCTGGTTTCAGACCATAGCGCAGCTGTAAGTCCGCGCTACTTTTTGTTACAGATGAAATAAGAACCGCGATGGACAGTGATTACATTAGACTTTTAACGTGTTTGGACTGTTCAAAGGCCTTTGACATAGTTAACAACCATTCAATTTTATGTAAGAAACTGCGTAATTTCTTTGGTTTTTCTAAAGAATCCTATAAGTTGATTCTCTCATACTTTAATGGAAAGCAATAACGCGTGGAAGCAAATGGTCAATCAGCCACAGGTATCTTCTTGGCCCAATTCTCTTCTAACTTTACATAAACGAGCTCCCAAAATTTGTTAAAAACTGTATGATTCATTTCTACGCAGATGATGTAGGTAGGTACAGCTTCTAATAAGTCGACCATTTAAGGAAAAGAATTATGCCGTTGAATTAATGAATGAGGACCTTTTATCCATTTCTCGTTGGTGTAAGAGCAATCATCTGTACTTAAACCCTGTCAAATCAACACCCCTCCCTATCTATCGCAAAAACTTTGATTTTTTAGCCTTAAGTCCATTGAATATTGAAAACGAATCAATCGAATATGTAAGCAGTGCTAGAAACCTGGGAATGATTTTCAATCGTTTTCTCACTTGAGGTGGCCACTTAAATAAAGTAATTGGTAAGGTGTACGGTAGCCTCCGTGTACTCCTAGTCACTCAAAGTTTAATCCCCACAAAGACATAACTCCTTCTTGCTTAAACGCTTATACTACCGATTATGCTACATGGATGCGAAATTTTCTGCAACTTGGACTCCGCTACTAACCGCACAATTTGTTAAGGTTTCGCTCACTTAGCTATCTACATGAAATCATTCAAACAAAACAGTCGCGTGAACTTAGCCGCGATTTTTCTACAAAACTTATTTTTGTTGTGAGTTCTGGGTGTATTTCCAATAGTTCTGGAGTTCCTTATACCAAATTTCAATAGTTCTGGCAAAAATCCATCAAAATTTGGACTTTGAAAATTTTGCACCCAAAAAAATGTTAGCCCAGACTTAACAACCCTCAAGAGTTCTGATGCAATAAATATGTTCATAACCAATGTTCCAGGAGTTCCTCATACCAATTTTTCTGATTTTTGCCTTTCATAGCCAAAAAAATGCATTTTAAATTTGTATGCACAAAAGTGCATTCCTAATTGTTGAAAATATTTGATGGCTACAATGTCTCTAGCGGCAATAGTTCTGAGGTTCCTCATACCAATATTATCATATTTTCCTAAAACGCGCCAAAAAATGCCAATTAAAATTTTCAACCTAACCTACAAAAAAAGTAGCCGCACTTTTGTCACGCCCAGGAGTTCTGATGCAATAAATATATTCATAACCAATATTCCAGAAGTTTCTCATACCAATTTTTGAAATTGATGCCCTAAAACGTCTAAAAAATGCATTTTTAATTCGTATGTACAAAAGTGCATTTCCTATTTTTTTGCAATTCTGATGATAAAAATGTAAAAAACCAAGAGTTCTGAACATCATAATACTTATATTAAATAGTTCCGGCATTAACTGCCCACAGACTAGATTTTTATTAATCAGACAAAAATGCATTTTTTAGTAGCCTCAACCCTTTCAGTATGTATATGTACATATGTGTATGTGCGCAGACAGGCCCGTCCGTAAAAGGTACAAGCAATTCGTATCTCGTGCCCTAAATGGCGGATTGCTCCCTTTCTCCAAGTTTCGATGACTTTCATTTACGTCCGTAGACTGCGCTTCCGAGCGCATTTTACGGACGTAAATTTGACAGGTGGCTGAATTTGTTTTTTTTTTTTTTTGGCTGAAGTCGATTTGTTCAACTCAATGAGTATTTTTTGGTAAGCAAATACAAATCATTAATTTCGTATTATTTTTTCTTATACTGTGTGGATAACGATGCTCATAAACCTGGGGAAAAAATCGAAATTGCTTCCGCTCCATTCCGTTCATTATGGGTAGAAGTGATCACTTGGCAAACGGATTGGAAAGTTTCGTTCGGTTTTGACACTAGCTTCCGTTTGCATTCGTCTATTATAGTTCAGCCTTTTGCTCCAAAGTTGGTATTTGGTGAAAAATACAAAATCTGATTTGTTGGCTCGTTATGCCGGAACTATTTAGTTTAAGGATGAGACCCTTCACAACTCTTGGTTTTTAACTCATTTTCAGCATCAGAACTGTTGAAAAAGGGCGAATGCACTTTCTGCATACAAACGTTAAATGCATTTTTTTCGTGATACAAGGAATAATTTTCGAAAATTGGTATGAGGAACTCCTGGAATATTGGTTATGAATATATTTATTGCATCAGAACTCCTGGGCGTGACAAAAGTGCGGCTACTTTTTTTGTAGGTTAGGTTGAAAATTTTAATTGGCATTTTTTGGCGCGTTTTAGGAAAATATGATAATATTGGTATGAGGAACCTCAGAACTATTGCCGCTAGAGACATTGTAGCCATCAAATATTTTCAACAATTAGGAATGCACTTTTGTGCATACAAATTTAAAATGCATTTTTTTGGCTATGAAAGGCAAAAATCAGAAAAATTGGTATGAGGAACTCCTGGAACATTGGTTATGAACATATTTATTGCATCAGAACTCTTGAGGGTTGTTAAGTCTGGGCTAACATTTTTTTGGGTGCAAAATTTTCAAAGTCCAAATTTTGATGGATTTTTGCCAGAACTATTGAAATTTGGTATAAGGAACTCCAGAACTATTGGAAATACACCCAGAACTCACAACAAAAATAAGTTTTGTAGAAAAACCGCGGCTAAGTTCACGCGACTAAACAAAACAACCTGACTATTTACACGGTAAGCTGAACTTCCCTCATTCAACAAGGTCTTTCGCTCTTATTCTACCTAGATACAATTTTCTCGTTACTGAGCGTCAATTCTTCGTCCATGTAATTCGCCTTTGGAACATCAGCTACCAGGCGATCACAACAGCAATGTACAAGTTGAAATTGAGAAATCACTCATTGATCTAATAAGTCTCATGCTTAATAGCACGACAATAACTTCCAGCGTGAGGAGTTTTACTACCACCAGATCGTTGAATCGAAGTTCCCCCCAAGGTGGGGTCTTTGCACCTATTTTATGGAACATGCTTGTAAGCGACTTCCAAGGTAAATATTGATGAAAGAGTAAAGAAGGCTACTGTAGCACTCTTTACTTGTAAAAAGGCCAAAGGCTCAAAATGGGGCTTCTCCCCAAAAATAACCCACTGGCTAAACTTCGGTAATCAGACCGATACGCATATATGGAGTTGTCGTATGGTGGACCGCACTGGAAAAGATGGTTAAGTTGAATAAACTGACTAAAGTCCAGTGGTCACCTATCATATAGACTCCCCAATCAATGTAGTGTGTTTCAGTCAGAAGTAATGGCGATAAAAGAGGCACTACACTGGCTCAAAGTTCTTGCAAGGATAAACGTATCTTCTCAGACGGCTTGACGCCGCCCTCAAATCTTTCGCGGCTATCTCCACAAACTCTCTCCACGACTGTCGATCATATTTGAATGAAATGACAGAACAGTTAAACATTCACCTCATTTGGTGCCGGACCGGGAAATTGCAAAGCTGATGAGCTCGCCACAACCGGAACAATCCTGCCCACTGTTAGACAAAGACACAACATAGGAACATCACTTGCTACATGCAAACATCTTCTCAAACAATATGCTCTATAATCAAAAAATGCTCGATGGTAGAAACTGCTTGGACGAGACGGAAGAAGAAACGTCGAACAATTTCTATGTACATGACCGGCACTCTCCAATAGAAGGAATAACTATCTTGGTAATCCCTTCTTCGATAATACTAGTGAACTGGCAACGCTCACACAAGATGTCTCTCTAATTTCATTAAAAGTACAAAATATTTTGTTTAAGTTCATTACTCTCCCATGAGTAACTCTTTTAGTGGCATCACAATGGACCCTTGAGATCTAAGGGTCAACAACATCTAGACAGTCACTCTAACCTAACCTTACCTAGGATACACCGCCAATTAAATTAAGATTCAATTTGTTGCGTCGTATAGGGCGAATAAAACATAGTTTTCCGATGGAGAGGAACCGCTAGAGAACCACAACCAAATTGTCCTACAAAACTGAAGACTATTAGCAAGCTACCGAGCTGACTGGAAATGCTTGTTTGATGAGGCACTGGTGCGAACTTGTTGCAGCGGCACCTAAAGTTAGCTTCAAAACTTTTTTTTAACTGAATTTTTCGTTGTCGAAGGCTTTCACCTCAACTCTTTTGTTTAACCTAGAAGAAGCCTTTTACAACAATTTTTACCTTTCATCGAGGCTGTAGTACACCAAATGATGAAAGTTTATGAGGACTTGTAATTTTTCAAACAATAAACCCCACAAAACGAAAGACTTGAGGTACAAACTTCCTTAAAAAACCAAGCGTAGGTGATTTTTTGAAAGTGGAAGAAGCGCACTATTTGGTCTGCAAAATGCTCACTTTTCAGTCTTTCCAAATGTCGGCATTATAAAGAAATTTTCGCTAACTCATGCATGATAAATCCCTTCCCTATAGCTATAATTTAAATTTCTTGAAGAGAAAGCAACACTTAACCTTATCAACATTGAAAACATCATCATGAACCCTTCTCTCTAAATGACAACATCTCCTCAAATTCCCAAATAAATTAAAAATACAAAGAAAAAACCAAAACATATTTATTCATGAATCTCCGCTGCCCAAAAGAGAACAACAACAAAATTACACAAAAAACTAAAAGAACCTTATCTCAAACTTTTGGTATTGTATGTCCGAATACCAGGACACATTAACGTTCATGCGGGCCCTTCTCTCGCAAAAGGACACATCACCCAAGGAAGGGAAAATTCAAAGCGAAAAAAAACCCTCTGCACGAATAATGAATGTTGCTAAAATTATTTGGTTGTAATATGCGGACGGGACCCTTGTCTTCTTTTTTGTTCCACTTAATTTGTTGTTGTTGATATTTTTTTGCTGTGCGCGCGAGCGCTCCCCAAATGTGTAAATCATTCCGGGGACTTCTCAATGTCTCCACACACCACCGACCAGCCCATTCGTTACCATATCACGATACAAGATCACTTTTCATTTTTGATTGCAGCGAGTGCTCTGTTCATCATCGTGGCCTCTCTCTGCGCAGGAGCACTGTAGCACTTCTTCATTCTTCATATCGAAATGAAGAAGAATAGAATTTCGTCCAGTTTGATCTCGTGGTTCCATCATGGTTTTTGAGGTTGTTGTTTTGTTTTTTTTGTAAGTATTCATTTACATTATCCCTGGTACACCGAAATGCTCTTTTAACGCTGCCCTGATGACGATGCAGCACAATCATGCACTCTGCCACTGATATTCTCCAGTCGAATGGTCAGAGTCTTTTGGTGGTTGTGGTGGCGGAAGAAAAGCCGATTATATTAGCAAAGACTCTGCATTGATCTCAGCAACCGCGTCATCACATTTGTCGCACACGAATGAGTTGCTGTTGTTTTTTTTTTAGTTTGTCCTCTCGAAATTTCGTGGTTCCCTGCTTTACACAGTGGCTGCTGCACAATCGTGTGTAGGATGTGGAGAGAACTCTTATAGCATCCTGATTCTTTTCGTGCTGCTGGCTGCTCCGCTGGTGTGTAACTGTAAGTGCTGTGATGTCGACCATCAGACATGCAATCAGAGAGAGTACATTTTTTGTACTTGTCAGCCTGTGTGCACTGTGTGGAGGTGGTTCGAACAGTGAACGGGCGCAATGAGTCATATAGATGGAAGAATAACAAAACTAAAGTTCGTGCCTCAGCTCTTTTGTTTTCTGCAATCTGCACCTCCAGAACTTACATGATTTTTACTTAAAGTGCTCCGCACAACAGGGACACTTTTGAAATTATTCAAAATATCACCTACACTTGGTTTTTTAAGGAAGTTTGCACCTCAAGTCTTTTGTTTCGTGGGCTTTACTGCTTCAAAAATTACAATCCCTCATAAAATTTCAATATTTGGTATACTACAGCCTCGATGGAAGGTAAAAAGTTGGTGTAAAAGGCACCTTCGATGTTAAACAAAAGAGTTGAGGTGAAAACCTTCGACAACCAAAAATTCAGTTTTGAGTTTTGTGGCGTTAGTTTTTGAGTTTACGGACAGTAAAATCGCAAAATGTAAAACTTAAGCAAGAGCCATCCGCCTGCACACAGAAGCACCCATCTGACTTCTAACTTCCACATATTTGTGCCCACATCAATCTGCCTCGAGGGCAAACGAAAAACGCGAAGCTTCCCTGTTTGCATTTTATATGAGGTCGAAACTGTTGTTGTTGCTCCTCGATGACTCTCATTGATTTTCATCATCATGCTACCGCGATGCCATAGCTCACCATCTGCAAAAGCAAATCAACTAAACCTCAATGCAATTTTACAATTAGGATCGTAAAGTCATGGAGATGAAGGAAATACAAAAACCTAAGCTAACGTGCATGATGGCAGAGAGACTAAGTGCCTAACCTATACCACAAGCTGGCGCACGGCATATTGTATATAGTGGCGGGCGGCTTGCGATTTCTTCTTTTCATTTTTGCCATTAACCTTCGAATACCAGGCTATTTGTCTGCTTCTTGCTGTATTTGCTCCCCGCTCCAGGATGCTACATAAATTAATTACATGTGATCCTATAATAATTTCGTGTCGTTGTTGTTTTCTACATCGGCGGCTGTTCGAAGTCGAGGAACATTGGAATACAAAAGGCTCCATGGGGATTGTGTTTACCACGACAAATTCTGTTCATACTCAAGTCCTGCTTATGTTCGTAAGTCTTTGGCGTTGACACGGAAACCCAAGTAGAGTCAGAAAAAGGGAACAGTTATTGCATATTGTCACGCTTAGTTTGTGGATGAAAACGATTAATCATGTTATTCCTACAGAACGCCTATGATAGGCAGGCGATGACGTCTCTCTTTCTCCCTCTCAATCGATCATAAAACAGTTTGTACCTGAGTCGAACATAAAATTTGCTCTTATGACACAATCCTTCAAATTTATTAGAATGTACAAAAAAGCTCCAAGAAGGTTAAGAAATGTTAAATATCTTTGACCTCAAAATACGTGTCGCGTATGGGACATAAAACCCACACACACATTCGACCGACGTCGAAGAATTTTCCAATTGCGTTTCTTTGCTTTTTGTTCAAAGAGAACTAACTCTATTGATTGAACGAAATTTGAAGAAAAAAAAAATAGAATCGATGGAAAATCTGCAGAAAGAGGTACTTAACGAAACGATTGGCAATTGTTTCGTTGAATTAGTTAAACGCTGAAAATGTGTGCGAAATTTTGCAGATCGAAAGAAGTACACAGAAAGAAATCTGGAGTAGTGCCTGTCCAGCGCAGAAATGATAAAGTTCGCAACTCAGCTCTTTTGTTTTATGAGTTAAGTCGTCTTTATTTGCTTAAAAATACGTCAAAGTCACGGGATTTTTTGCTATTTGGTAACGTCAACAAAGTCTTGTTGAGTTCTTCGACTGCTGAGACAATGATGAACCTTGTAAGAGCATAATCCGTGGTCTTTGTGTTTTTTCCTCAGACAAGTGTGTAAAATGTTGATCTGTTGCAAGTTGAGTTGATGAGGGTGGATTAAATCTGACACTCTCGCATACTGCAGCCAAGTGCATTGGGGGCAATGCGACCATAAGTGCTTTCCAGTAGCGAAGGAGAGCCTGGGTATAACGTAGTTGAAGGCAAGCCAGCTAGACTACGGTGATGAAGAACGGTCATAGAGATATATGGAACTCCCTCTTCGATAACAAACCAATTTAAACGATTTCCTCAATAAATGTTGTTCCTATTTTTAGTTACCAACATCTTAACTCTTTTTTCAAGTTCAACAAAAACCTCTCCAACCTCAAATAACAAAGAAAAGAAAATAAATAAAACCGAACACGCCTTATGGTTGTTTTGATTCCCCACACCCATCTCTCTTCCTTCGATTGTCTAAATACCAATTTTCCCTGCCGGTCCACGCCATCTACGGCCGCCAATGACCGCTTTATTACTTCAATCACCATAAAATCAAATAAATTTTCTTCCAGTGCATCCCCCAATGTAAAATCCCAATCGATGTTCTTTTTAAGCAAATACAAAAAAAAAATCTCAACAGCTCACAGTTTACAGCATCCAGTCTCCATTGCCATCTCCGTCGCGTAGTCGTAGTCGTTGCCATCGTCGTCGTCGTCTCAACAAACATTCACCATCACCACACAACGTTATTATAATCATCTCGCCATAAAAATTTTCAAATATCCGTCAATACACTCAAACCATCGCAGAGCACCTTCGCTCTGCTGTTGGTGTCGTTGTTGTTGTTATAAGTGATCTGAAATTCGAGAGGTACCACTTGAACGGTGCACACACACTCTCTATGTAAGATCAATACACCAAGTCACCTGTGCTGCTACTTCGTGGTACAGGTAGGTTAGGATGGTCCTGAAAAAAATACAAAAAATACTGTTTCTTGTTTAATGGCGTTCAATAAATGTTTGATGACTCCAAAAACACCGAAGTTCTTGAATAGTCAAAAAAGTCTAAACGGGGTTCTGAAGTGCCAATGTCTTACGACGGATTTTTGAATCCACGGTAAAAATCAATTTACGCCGGACCACCTTCATCTGATCGCATTCGTGCCTTCAACATTTTTCCTCATTCCTCTTTGTGTCCCATTGGGAAATTTTGTTGTTGTACCTCTCGCTACTTTTGGTCTCTTCTGCGAGGTTAAACACACAACATCCACCACTCACACTCTCGCAACACCACCTGTGTGTTCTTGTAACCAGGTAAATGTTATATCTCTCCATCTCCCTCCTACACTCTGAGGTTACACATTCAAGCACGACAGAGATACCAAATGAGAAAAAAATCAACAGGCGATACTCTCCCGAGCGCGAGCGAGCAAGTAAGTGATCTTTTTTTTCACGTACCACAAACCACCGACCGAACAAACCTTTTGCCAAACGACGAACAATTTTTCCCCCGAACCGACACCATTATTTTTTAACGAATCTGTCAGGCAGATTGTTTTTCCAATTTCCATCATGAAAAGTGCCAAATTTAATTGCAAAAAATTATCAAAATCAAAATTTTGATTTCCGTTTTAACTCATCTCGAGGTGGAGTATTCGAATTTCGTGTTTGAAATTGTGATTTTTTGTTGGTTCTCGATGTACAAAAATTTTGTGTAGTGCTCCTTGAAGAATAAGAAGACGAAGACGAAGAAGAAGTGAAGACAACAACAACAACAACAGTATTGTCGATTGAACGAGAACAACAGACGACACGGGGGAGTCTCTATGTACCTCAGCAAAAGTTTTAGATAGTTTGAAAAATATCTTATATTCGTGTGGATACATTTTCGGATAAATCTCTGTGTGTGGAAAATGTTGTTGCAAAATTTCAAATAGAAAAAAGATACAAAAATTGTGTTCAAGTGCTGCGCAACAGTTGAAATACCACTTCCCTTCGTTAGTGCTGTGAGTTTTTTTACGCAGGAGATTAAAAGATACACAAAGTATCTATGAGATACTTCCAAAAATTAAGATACATGTGAATTTATTCGAGAAAATTTGAAAAATCGTTCAAACAAGTAGATTGATGAAAAAAAAGTTATGCGCTCACTTTAAGTCCACGATCGTGTATCCAAAAGTATCTTTGTATCTGTCAATCAGTTAAATTGCTTTTTAGTATTGTTTGTAATGTTGCGCGTGTATTTGTGTGATAAATCGTGTACGAACAGCCATGTTTTTTGTTAATACCTGCCTCACTCTCATGCCTTTGGTCGTCGTGTCTTAGCAGTGCAATTGTGTGTGTGTTAAATTTCGTTTTGTATTAATTTTGTTATTGCTCGTAAATTCAATTGGAAATTGTTAGGAAATTGTTAAAAGTTGTTGTTTTTTTTTTCATCATCATCGTCGTCGTTGTTGATTTTCTCAAGCCGTGTGTATCGATCGCGGCGGCGTTTGGACTAAAATTACACCATAAATTGCCAACTAAAGTGCCAAATGATATGGAACGAGTTTCCGTCATCACCGCTAACACCACTTCTTCGTCCTGCTTCATTGACGTCGTCGTCGTTGTCAAAGGATTAACCACCATGCAGTGCCAATAAAAATAATACAAAAAAAAAATTACGTAAGTATGAAAATAAAAATCAAAACAAAAGACAAGAGAAAAAAACTAGTTATGCTTAAAGTTGTTGTTTGACAAGTGCATGTGCCGAAGAAGATCATGTTTTTGTTGATGTTGCGAATTTGGGCGCGTAAAATCTTTGAGGGAGATTTTGCTAAATTTTCATCGAGTCGAGTCGGACATTTTGAAAACGATAAAAGCCTAAAATATTGGCTTCATGTTGGTATTGGGGCTTATGGCTTGGCTTACTTCACCATGATGATGAAGGAGATGAAGAAAGGAAAAATCTGAGGAAACCAAATCCCCCTCTGGGAGCGAGCTATGCACACGTCACAAAAATACATATATACACAGATGTAGGTAGACAGCATTAATCCAATGCAGAAACGAAAGGCTTAAGTCGAAAGCCACGAAAACTCTTGAATGTTCTTTTTTTCATTTTTTTTTTCTGTTCCACCATCCGCGGACTTGTCCCCTTCTTCATCAGTGTCGGCAAAGACAACGACGACGTTGACTCGCCCCCCATTCTTGTGTACAATGTTAGTTAGGAATGCAGACTTTACCTTAACAACCGCACAGCAAGCATATTTCGAATGCGACTCCACTTGGGTTTGGGGCCAGGCCAGGCAGTAAAATATATTCTCCTGCTCCTTCTTCTTCCTCGTTGGTGTTGTACAGTGGGGTGGTTTACACTTGGAAATTTTCATTTTTTCATAGATTTAAAACTAAAAAGGGTATTTTCCTCCAAATTCTGCAATTTATATGAAAAACGCCTCCAGACACGCCCAAAGTTGAAAACATGAAAATGTCAGAAAAGGACCCTTTTTAGACTATTTGCTGCTGAAAAGTGTTTGAAAACAAAATAACAGGCACAAAATTTCAACATTTTGTTTGTTTCCAAACAAAAGTTTTGGAATTTCAAATTTCTCTTTCAATCAGAGTCTTGAAAAGAACTCGCTCTGATATGAGATTTTGAAGTAAAAATCGCAAAAAAAAAAATTTATCAACTTTTTAAACAAAACACCCCACTGTTTGTGAATATCGCCTTGCCGTCGTCATCGTCGTCGATCGTTTTTCTCTCCTTGTGGTAAACAACACACGTAGGTGTTGTAAATTGCTTCGATTCGTTTACCTATAGCTGTGTGTGTGTGTGTATGTGTGTAGTGTGTATATCGCTTGTATCTCTTTTTCTTTATGGCTAAAACAATTTTTTATTGTGTTATTATTATTATTTTCTTACTTTATGTTTTGAATTGAATTTCCAATTCTTATTGCCATCGAAAAAGCACCGCTCGTTCGGGCCAAAGATACAAGAAGTAAAATACAACAAAAAAAAGAGCAACAACAACAACAACGAGAGAAGGTTGATGCATAACATAAGATCAAGCGACCAAAAGAAATTAAATATAATGTTCATTTTATCATTTTTGCCCCTTTTTTGGTTGCTATCTATCTGTCTGTCTTTTTTTTTCTTTTTTTGTGTGATGGTCTGTGTGTCTGTACCTTTTCCTTTTACTTCATGGTTGTTCATCGTCATTTCGTTGTTTGGGGATAAAAAAAAAAACAACGAATGAAAGATTCAAGATACACACACACCCATTGTCTCTTTCTCTTGTTGGTTTGGTCTTCCTCATCATCATCGTCGTCGTTATTATTATCATCCCATCGACATCTCTCGAAGTTTTCTTCTTTTCTCTTGGGTCTTTCGTAAGTTTTACGTTTTGTCCAAAACGAAAATGGCCTTAGAAATATTTTCTGTTAAATATTTCACTTAGAATCTGTTGATAATTATTTTTAATTCCACCGTTAATTACCGTTTCGCAACGCGAGAGAATCCCAATTAGAAACGATTCTTTTGCGCAATAATTCCATACAATTGCGAATAATGTTTAAATTATTGCATTTTTCTCTCTGATTTTCATTCAAATTGATGTTTGAGCAATTAATTCTGACATCCTATGTGAAATTAGAAATGATTTGTGTCAAGTTTTGGCTGAAATTCAATTTGAATGTTAAATCGAGTTCGCTGCTCAGCTCTTTTGTTTCGATTTTTTGAAGGGAAGAAGTGTGATTTGTGTATGAAATGATGATTGATGGCAGTTATGTATTTGAAAATTAGATGTCTAGCATTCGCAAAAAGGCTTGGCAGGTTGATTTCTGACAGTTTTAACATCTCTCGTACTAAAAATGTCATTTTTGTCTCAACTTAAATTGACAGTGTGTCATTGCTATTTCGCTTAGAGATAAAAAAAAAAATGATTCATTTGATTGAAATCTCACAGATTGCTAAAATCCCATTCAAACAGCGAGACAAAACAACCGCTACAAGGTAAATTTATGTGACTCAATGTAGATTAAACTGTGATTTCGCTTTTTTATAATGTCGTCACTTTTGTTAGTAGAAAACGAACGAATGTGTTCGCCTGCCTTGTTAAGAACTCTGAAATACACTTATTGAGACATTTCACAATGTCTTTTGAATTACTTTGTTTATTTCAATCAAGGAAATAAAAAATTAAAAAACAAAAGTGTTCTGTTTTAAGTATTCGAAGTGCATTAAGCTTTTAGTGGGTTGGGAGGTTTTTATTGAGTCTTTGTCCGAAGTTGGTATGTCAGTAAAAATGTTGTTTCACTGTTAAAAGTTTATAGTTTTGTGAGGATTGACGACGAGTGATGTAAACGTTAACACCTGGCTAATGGAATAGTGGTGCATTTAACAGTGAGACATTAATGAGACCAAGAACAATAATTATGTTGACATTTATAGTTTGGCTTGTGGCAGGTCCTTGATGCTTGTTTTTCGTTTTTTAATAGCGACTGTAAAATAAATCAAGAGACACGCTCCACTGAATTAAACACTTTATACCTCATTACGTCTCAATTTTGGAAGCATCGTCAGCAGTGGTCATAGGTAATATGGTTAGACTAGACCCTTCAATTGCTGGTGCCCTCCTGATAGAGTCTTAATTACTTACTTACAGCCCGTTGTGGACTTGGACCTCAACCAACAATCTCCGCCAGCCAGCTCGATCCCTAGCTAGCTGTCTTCAGTTTTGCTCTCCAACTTGATTGAGGTCCTCTTCCACTTTTGTGTGCTACCTGAGTCGCAATCTTCCTCTACTTTTAGGTACCCGGGGAATAGTGTCGAAGGCTTTCCGGGCCGGAGCATTGCTATCCATCCTGCTCTAAATTACCGAGCCATTGTGGACCTCGACCCTTCTGGCTAGGTCCCCGTCATTGTACAACTGGTAAAGTTCGCTGTTGAATCTTCTTCTCCATTCCAAATCAATGCACACCCGAATAACTTTCCTCTCAGCCTGAGGCACATTCAACCTTGATGGTGCAGCGTGAGTTCTCCATCTTCATTTTGCACAAGCGAACGAGCTTAGCAGGATTGCCAAAACTAGACATAGCTTCATACAGTTTGTCTGTGTGCCTTAAAATCGAGTATCGGTTTGGAGTTCATAGGTTTTCTTCCAGGATCTGCCGCAAAGTGAAAATTTGGTCGATGGTTGACTTTCCTGGTCTGAAGCCACATTGATAAGGACCAATCAGATTGTTGACGAAAGGCTTCATACGTTCACTTATTACGACATGAAGGATCTTATAAGCGATGTAAAGGAGGCTGATTCGTCTGTAGTTGGCGCAGTTTAGAGGATCTCCCTTATTCGGGCAAACAATGCTGAGGTTCCATTCATCTGGCATGCACTCCTCCGATCATATCTTTCAGATGATTTGGTGCATGCTCCTCTCTAGATCGACGCCTGCTGCTTCCAACAGCTTGGCAGCTAGACCATCTGCGCCAGCGGCTTTGTTAGATTGCAGCCGTGATATTGCCGTTTTTACTTCTTCTTAGGCGGGTTCACGGAATTGTTGGCTTTGTATGGCTCCTGCCTAACGGCGGGATTTTGTTTGTCGTCGCCAATACACAGTCTAAAGAAGTCGTCTTTCCAAATGCCCCTTGTTTATCTCTGCAGGCATCGGTTCTTGCTCAATGGCCTTGAGACAGCTGTTTTACCTTCCTATAGAACCTCCGAACTTCATTCCTGCTGTTGGCTCTCTCAACATTCTCAATCTGACGCCTCTCATCCTCCTTCTTTTTTCTCGTGAGAAACCGGCGTTCTTCTCTCCTCTTTTGCTCGTAGAGCCCACGAGTAGCTCTTGTCCTTCTATGCAGTGCTGGTTTGTATGCCTCCTGCTTTGCTGGATGCGCCTGCTTACATTCTTCGTCAAACCCAGGGTTTCGCTTTGGTGCGGCTGCGTGAAATCCAGCACATTAGAGGTGGCAATTCTAACTGCTTTCTGGCAATGATGCCACTGGTCTTCGATACTTGATGTCGTCGGCATAGGACTTCTTAAAAGGTTACTTGACACTCGATCAGAAAAGGATCTGTCGATCTTTTGCAATTGAAGCCGTCTGACGTCGAATTTTCTAGCAGCATTTCCGTGTTTTGGCCTGTGTCGGGATATTCGAAGCACCACCTTGGCTACGACGAGGTAGTGGTCCGAGTCGATTTTGGCCCCTCGGAAAGTTCGAACATCCAGAATGCTGGACAGGTGCCTTCCGTCGGTCGATCGCAATGTGATCAATCTGGTTGACGGTCGATTGATCAGAAGATCTCCATGTTCCTTTATGGATGTTGAGATGTTGGAACCAGGTGCTTGTTACCCCAACATTTCGTCCCGTAGCAAAATCGATCAGCCTTAATCCGTTATCGGAAGTGGTGTCGTGCAGGCTGTGCTTTCCGACTGTTCCACAAAAGATGTCTTCTTTTCCCAGCTTTGAGTTAAAATCGCCGAGGACAATCTTCATGTCATAGCTAGGACATTGCTCATATGTTTTGTCGAGGAGCTCGTAGAATTCGTCTTTGAGGTCGTCCTTTTTCTCTTCTGTGGGAGCATGCGCGCATATTAGGCTAATGTTGCCGGAATTAACCTTGATTCGGATCGTGCGTCGTGATCCGTTTCGCTTACACATTTGAAGCTCAAGAGTTTTTGCCTGAGTCTGCTTCCTACGATGAATCCGTATCCAAAGAGCTGCTGTTGTTCCTCTCGGTAACAATTACCATAGTTAATGTTACAGTTTTTCATCCTCCTTTTACCCGGATCATCGCATTTCCTGGAGAGCGGTAATGACTGCTTTGTAGCAGTTGAGGGTCTCCGCTAGTTGTCCAACAGCACGCGGTCTGTTAAGGGACCTCCACGTGCATATCTGAAATTCGTTGTCCTTAAAACATTTACTTGTATATCCGTCCGTTTCCGAGGCCTGTTGTTGCTTCGCAACTTGATGCTTTTGTACGTAGTCGGGAAGTCACCCCGACGTACAACCCCCAACCTGGAGTACCAGGCAGTTGGTGTGACTCCAAGTGCAAGAGCCGGAAAAACCTTTCCTTTTACTGCCTGGGCTTCAAACAAGTCGAAGTAGCCCGTAAAGGTGTTCACCAAGTAGTTCGGCCTAATCGGAACCGCTGATTCCAAAAAAAGAAATTCTTTCGCTGCTGTCGTTCGTTGAAAGTACCTTGGTGGGAAGGCTTCCCACTGTGGAACACTTCTTCGTTGTGGGGTAATTAGTAGTAACAGCTTACTCCTCTTCGACCTGTCGACCATGGGAGGCCCTTCTGCGAAAACAAGTTTCGCGATCGCATAGCTCTAAGCTTCATAGAAGTAGTCACCATAAGCCCCTCCGCCACGTCAAGGCTTACCCCATGGAGGGGCGCCTGATAGAGTCACCATATAGACCTCGTGTCGTTAGACAGCCGTCATTCCTCGATTCTGATCGCAATACGCCAGAATAGAGGCGTCAACATCGATTCTGATCATTACCTTGTCGAAATAATGATTCGAGGAAATGTTTTCACGTGCTGTAAAATTTGTATCGCCCATGACGGGGTGGTAAATAAACCACCTTCCCCGTTGCTACTCAAAACAAAATACCCTTGGCTCTGATCGCACTTTTGATGCAAATCAGTGTTGCCCTACTTTAACTTGCCACAAGTCTTATAAGCTCCATTTAAAGCTTATCTCAGCACCTCCAAGCACTTCTATCAACCCAAATAACCTCTTAGAATCAACCGTATATGCCATAGTTCATGCAGCACTCAAACAAAAGTCAGTACAAAAAGCTTCATTAACCAAATGAATTTCTATGTACCCGAGTTGTACGAGAATGGAATATTGGCCAAATGTCAAATGTGTTCTCTTCTTAGAAACCCAAATGGACATACACATGATAGACTCCGTTTGTGGCCATGACGATGCTGACTCAAGACCCTCGGAGTTCAGAGATGTAACACAAAAAGTCGATGAGTGGCGAGAAAAATGCTTTGTTTAGCTTCTTTTTGTTTATTGTGTTTTTTCCATCAATCTTTCCGACTGCTGGCTGATTTGTTTGCAAAAAGCCACATATGGCAACAAAAAAGAACTCACACAATACATCAAAGTCGTGATCAATTATTCAAGCGGTTTTTGCCATAATATCTGCTTTTGGTTGCTCGTGCGAATTTGCAATCGAATTCGACACTCGACAGCCGTTCTTGTGGCGTGAAAAAGAAAATACAAAAAAAAAAACAAACAACAAAACCAAAATTGACAAATAAACTCCACAAACTTCACATTGTATGATTTGGGTTGTTTGTTCGTTTTTTAATCAAAATTTTCACCCATTAGGCACGACTTCGTCATTTGATTGGGAATTTTCACTCCATGATTGAGCTATTAGAGCCGCATTATTAGACAAACAATACAATGTTGCCATTTGCCAATAATATAATTTGACGAAAGTGGGACTTGTCAATTAAAGTGAGATCGATAACATGAGTGTGTCCGCCATGAAAGTGGCAATTGTTATAGACGTCAGGGAAGTGAATTATGAATTTGCAGCGAAATCTGACTGAATCATCATCGTCAATATGGTAATTACGTAAGTGAGAAGCTAATCAAACTGACAACATTGTAACTCTTTGAAACCACAAAGCGGTTGCTAGAGAATACTTGTGTTGAAAGCGAATTGAATGTCCTTAATAGTTTCTTACGTAACCCAAATGTTTTGATTTGTCAAACTGTCGATTTTCTTTTTCTTCTATTTCGACATTATCTAATTAAAGTTGTTTTGACCAGAGATAAGACCATTAAGGCGTCCCGTAACTTCTGAGAAAGTGTAGACACATAAAAAATGTTTCATGCATATTCAATGGGGCGGGAGATTTGATTCATAAAATTCCAATCAACATAAATTAAAAATTGTAAATGGCTTTCGACTGATTAGAAAATGATTTATCAACATTTTAATGTCGTTCGATAAAAAACATAACTTTTTAGTTGTCTGGGTTGCAGAGTACATAACATGTAAAAATATGCATCTGGCCTCACTCGTGCGTCGGATGACCAATGCTCCTTCTGAAGAAAAACCCGGAACTTCAGTAACAAAGGTAGACAAGCCTTTATTTCAGAAGAGCAAGTCTTCAACAGTTTAGATTCCTGGGAAACAGTCAGCAAAGCTCTAGACTAGATACTACTTCTGGTCTTGGTGGCACTCAAGGCAGCAGGCAATAGTCTGGTCGATCGGTGGGTACTAGAACGGTTCCTGCTGGCAGCAAGCAAAAATTCTGGTCGATCGGTGGCACTCAAAGAAGTGGACAATAACACAGGTCGATCTGTGGGTACAAGGACGGTCCCTGATAGCACGCAAAAACGGAGGCAGTACCCTTGGTCGATCAGTGGGTACTAGTACGCTTCGTAGTGGCACTCAAAGCCTGGTTGATAAGTGGGTACAAGTACGGCCCTGGTGGCAGTCAAAGTAGAAGAAAATAGGTCTTGTCAATCAACAGGTACTAGGACGGTCCCTTGTGGCACTCAAAGCAGCAGACAATAACTCTGGTCGATCATTGGGTACTAGTGCGGCTCCTGGTGGTAGTCAAGGCAGTAGACAATAGCTCTTGTCAATCAACAGGTACTCGTGGCACTCAAAGCAGCAGACAATAGCTCTGGTCGATCATTGGGTACTAGTGCGGCTCCTGGTGGTAGTCAAGGCAGTAGACAATAGCTCTTGTCAATCAACAGGTACTCGTGGCACTCAAAGCAGCAGACAATAGCTCTGGTCGATCATTGGGTATTAGTGCGGCTCCTGGTGGCACTCAAGGCAGTAGACAATAGCTCTGGTTGATCAAGGGCTACTAGTGCGGTTCCTGATGGCACTCAAAGCAGCAGACAATGGCCCTATTTGATCAGCAGGTATTTGCTTGCTCCCTGGTGGCATGTTAAACAGTAGTCAATAATAGTTCTGGTCGATCAACCGGTACTAGTACCATCCCTAATGGCACGCAAAACAGCAGACAGTACCTCCGGTCGATCAGTGGGTACTACTACGGCTTTTCATGGCATTCAAAGCAGAACACAATAATTCTAGTTAATATCTTTGATGGCACTAAAATCAGCAGGCAGTAGCTCTAGTCGATCATCAGGTACTAATACGGCTCCTGGTTGCACTCAAAATAACTCAAGTCGCTCGATGGGTACAAGTACGGTCCCTGATGGCATGCACAACAGCCGACAATTAGACTGGTCGAACAGTGGGTTCAAATATGGCTCCTTGTGGCACTCAAAGCAAATACAGTAACTCTGGCCGATCAGTGGGTACGTAGTACGGTTCCTTTTGACAATCAGCAGTCAGTAGTATGGTTCCTTGTGGCACTGTCTTATTTTACTTCGTAAATGTTTAAATTCAATAGTAAGAAATGATAAACATTTCGAATTTAACCATCAGTTATGGCGAGAAGTTCCTTGGAAAATCTGCTCGACGGTCTGGTTCGTTTGGCAACTTGAACTTGAAGATCGTTCATATAATGCTGCCGTTTCTTGCAACGTACACAGTCTCTTCAGACGATAAGTTGCAATTTGTTCTGTCCATTCCAGAGGCTTTGGCGGGTTTAAGTAAAATTGCCGCTCATGGGCAAAGGGAATTGCGGATCTGCTTCGCCTAAATTGTTCAGTATTTTGGTTCATCATCCTTTTGTCTTTGTCTCTACAAGCACTCTTATAAATCTAGTCCAATGTCTAACCTTTTGCCAATGTTTTAAACTTAGTTCCAACTTGTCTTAGACAAAAGTGTCTCGGAATTGATTGTTTTTCTTTGTTCCATGAATCAAATAAGATTCATAAAATTTGAATTTCAATGTTTGACGTCCAGAACAAGTTTAAAGCGTTCCTTGTTCATCCTTCATTACATCGACATAAAGGAAATGTGCCTCTCTGCCGCTCCTCCTTCCAATCATTATTCCCTGCATCAAATAAGATTCACAACAGTTAAAGTTTAATTTTTGACACCCAAAATAGGTTTATAACTTTCGTTGCTCGTCATTCACTAATTTGACATGAAGGGAAAGTTGCCTCTCTTCCGCCACTCATTTGTCCATGAATCAAATTAGATTCACAAAAGTTGAAGTTAAATGTTTGACGTCCAGAACAAGTTTAAAACTCTCCTTGTTCGTCCTTCATCAATTTGACATGAAGGGAAAGTTACCGCTCCTCCGCCCTCTTACCATTCAATATTCCATGAATCAAATACGATTCACAGAAGTTGAAGTCAAATGTTTGACGTCCAAAAACACGTTTGAAACTCTTATTGTTCTTCCTTCATTACTTCGACATAAAGAAAATGTGCCCCTCCACCGCTTATCCCTCCATTCATTACTCCATGAATCAAATAAGATTCACAAGAGTTCAAGATCAATGTTTGACGTCCAAAAGCACGTTTAAAACTCTTCTTGTTCATTTGACATGAAAGGTAAGTTGCTTCTCCTTCGCCCCTCCTCTCCTTCATTATTCCATGAATCAAATACGATTCATACAAGTTGAAGTGCAATGTGTGAGATACAAAGCAGGCTTAAAACTTTCTTTGTTCGTTCTTCAACAATTTGACATGAAAGGAAAGTTGCCCAACCTTCACCACGCCCTCCATTCGACCTTTCAAACTGTTTCTCAACTCCAAGTTCAAAATTTTGCCTTCCAAATGAATTATTCCTTCGCAAACTATTAAAACTGCAATCACGGCAGCTATGCTACTCAGTGCATTGAGTTTGTCTCATCACCATCTAAAGTTCACAAACAGCCAACTTGACCTTTCATGGCCATAAAGCACCGCTCGACACTGTCCTGTTACACATAAAACCACTCTAATGCATGTTGTTATTCATACAGAATGCTCCGTCTCTTGCTTTACATGAATCATTAAAACCGAGTTTGTTATTTAAAAAAAAAAAATCCAGAAAACGAAACTTAACACAATACACGAGTACTTGCACTTTCGTTGGTTTGTTTGTTGGTCGTTCTCGTTAGTAGCAGTCTGGTTTGAAAATTTCAAGCTCCATCTCGTTGAGTCGTCTTCTTCTTCTTCTCGATCTGCATGTTAAGTATTCAAATTCAAGACACGGCAAAGCATTGGTTTCCAATTCTCATCATTCAAAACAAAGAGACTAAAGAAACAAAACAAAATCTCAAGCATTAGAGTAGTTTACACACGTCGTCATCGTCGCCGTTGATCGCTTTTTCGACGGCAGGTTTTTGGCTTTTTGAGTCGTCTTCCTACATTAGTTTTTTTTGTTTATTTCTGTTGGACTTGCTGCAGATACAAATTCAAACTGGAGACTTCAAGAGGCCAACTTTGACTTTGATGATGTTTGGCTTTGTCTTCTTTTGTCTTACCTCAAGCTCAAGTTATTTGTTATTCTTGTTCAGTGCGCTGCTGAGGAAACGTGAAGAGCTTCACTTTTTTTCGTGGAATTTTCGAACACAAAAAAAACAGAAATACAACCATGCTTAACGATGCCCAGCGCCCGTGATGATGGCCGAAGTATGTGATTACCCGAGCACATGTTTCTATCGGTTTTTGGAGGTTTTGGTCTCAAGTCTTTTGTATTTTCGTGATGGTGTTTGTGTGAAGTAATAAAAATTCGATGCCCAATCAAGCGTGATTCATTTTGATTTTTTCCTCATCGCTTTTTTTCGTTTTTTCAAAATTCAATGAGCGCTTAAAGTTGTGAAGGCTTCTCGAAGATGAGCGCGGGAAACATTATCTGGCAAGAAAAAAAAGCCATGAACACCAACACCAATGTAAAAATTTATTACTATCATTTCGGGGGACTTAATTCAATGGGGACCCAAGAGATAATAGTGCTGATGGCTGAGAGAATGAATTTTGACGGTTTTTTGAGAGGAAATTTATTTTTATTTCCTTAAGGGGCTTAATCTTTCGTTTTTTTTTCTTATTTATTCTTGTACGTCTGTTCAGTGGTATGTCTGTTCAGTGAGGACAAACACAAATACAAGACGATTTTGTTGATGATTACCACTAATGATGGCTGGGGCTCGCACTGAAGACGAGATCGTACCGATTGGAGTTGAGGAAATATTGAATTGGTTATTTGATTTGATTGAAGATTATTTTATGTATTTTAGGAGCTGCTTGGTTGGCTCTTTCGAGGGTCTGGAAAGGCAAGAAATGTGTTGTTTACGTCTGCTCTTTTGTTTAACGAATCATAAAACGTAAAAAGTGCTTAAGTGTTGTTTTTGAAAGGTCTACCTACTAACTTAACTATGGTGGCCCTACAGTCCAGGTCGGACCGGGGCCTCATCCAACAAGCGTCTCCAGGGAGCTCGGTCCCTAGCAAGCTGTCTCCAGTTTTGCACGCCAAGTTGGTTCGGATCCTCTACCACTGCACCTGAGTCACGGTCTTCCTCTTCTGCGACGTCCATCCGGGTTGGATTCGAAGACTCTACGGACTGGAGCATTATTTTCCATTCGCTCTACATGACCCAGCCATCTAAGTCGTTGGACCTTAACTTTTCTGGCTAGGTCAGTGTCGCTGAACAGCTCGTACAGTTTTTGATTCGTCTCCATCTACACAGACAGGACCAAAAATCGCTCGAAGAATTTGTCTCTCAAAGCAGCCCAAAGCGTTTTCAACGGATGTTGTCATGGTCCATGTCTCTGCACCATACATTAGGACTGGGATGATCAGGATTTTGTACAGTGACACTTTAGTTGCTCGAGAGAGGACTTTACTCAATTGCCTGGCAAAAAAGCAGCGATTGGCAAGAGTGATTCTTCGTTTGATTTTGAGTTAAATGCGTATATTGACGTTGGAATTTTTTACAATCTTTTCAAGAATGATGTTGAAGAAATCATCTTCTCTAAAACCTTTTTTGACATCAAAAGCGTCCGCTACGTTTTTTCCGTTCATGATGGAACAGCATGAGTTTTCCATTGTCATCTTACACAGACGGACGAATTTTTCTGGGATCCCAAAACTAAACATTGCTGGCTATATAGCTGGTCTCTATAAACGCTGTAATACGCAGTCTTGAAATCGATGAAAAAGTGGTAGGTATCGATTCGATATTGATTTGAATTTCTTCTCCATGATCTGCCGGAGAGTGAATATTTGATCGATGGTTGACTTTCCAGGTCTGAAGTCACACTGATAAGGAAAGGCTTCAAGCAACACGACAGACAAGATCTTGTAGGTGATGTTTAAGAGACTTATACCTCTGTGTTTGGTGCAGTTCAGGCGATCTCCTTTCATGAGGATCAGGCATACAATGCTGAGGTTCCATTCGTAGGGCATGCTTTCCACCGACCAAATTTTGCTGATGAGCTTGTTCATGCTCCTAACCAAATCATCTCCAGCTGCTTTGTACAGTTCGGTGGCTAGGCCGTCTGCTCTAGCGGCTTTGTTCGACTTAAGCTTAGATATCGATATCTTCACTTCGTCAATGTTTTGTGGGTAGAATTAGTGGTCTGCTCGATCCAAATTGAATGGTTTTCTATAGCTGGCGGAATTTCGCTCGTTATCGCCATTATACAGCTTGGAAAAGTGGTCTTCCCATATACTACTCAGCACTGACTGTGGTCCCACTACGATATTCCCATGATGGTCTGTCGGTTTGGGGTGTTAAACCCCTGGTGGTTTGTTTTTCCTTGTTTGTAAAACCTTCAAAACTCGTTTCTGTTGTTATCTCCTCGATAGCTTCTCATGCTCCCTTATTTTCTTTCTGAGGAGTTTGTGCTCCTCTCTCCTTTTCTGCTCGTAGAGCTCGCGAGTGGCTCGAGTCCGCTCTGTATGCTTCTTGTTTAGCTGCATGTGCTCGCCGTCACTCATCGTCAAACCAGGGGTTTTGTTGTGGTGGCCATGTTAACTCTAGCACTTCAGAGTCGGCATCTCTGATGGCTGCTTGGAAATGTTACCACTGGTCCTCTACATTTTGTGCTGGCAGCAAAGGACTTCTAAGGAGGTTTACGGAGACAGCAATCTAGCAATCTCTTGCGTTTGTAGCCGTTTGATGTCAAATTTTCTCTTAGCATTTTCACGTGTTGCCATTGATCGGAATATCCGCATTCTACAACAAGGTAGTGGTCCGAGTCGATGTTGGTACCTTGGAATGTGTGGACATTTTGCATGATAGAGAAGTGTCGTCCGTTGATCGCAATGTGATCAATCTGGTTGTAGGTTGATTGATCAGGAGATTTCCATGTCCCCTTCTGGATATCGAAATGTGGGAATCGCGTACTTGCTACCATTACGTCTCGCCCCGCAGCGATACGAACGAATCATAAACAGAAAAAAGTGCTTGAAAGTTGTTATTTGAAACGTGCTCTTACCGTTCTTACCTTTTAAGCTTTCATCATCCTTGCCTGAATTTTTCATTCAAGCTTATTTCTCCTCGTTTAGAAGGTGGTATACGCCCTCTCCCCCCTCATCCTCCCTATTATGTTGTACCACAAGACATTTTCATCTTTATTATACCAAAAAAGTAACTTTTTCTAAAATCAAGTTCGAACCTCAGCTCTTTCGTTTACATACAAAATCATCTCTTTCGGCCACAAATTCTCTTATAATCTTACTTAAACCCACCGTATCGTATCGCTAATGTTTACTGCCATACATATACCCATAAACAGACCCCAATACGATGTCAATCGCCTGCAAGCCAAAGTCCATTTCAATGACGATGGCCGATATCGATCTGTGGATTGAAATTCCTATTCTTCATAAAGTGAAAGGAGCAATAAAAGAGAAACGAAAATGTATAAATTCTCATTCAAACCGTGGCCACTTTCCCAGAATTCCCTGGGGGAACTTACAAAATCTCATTAACACCATACCAAACCATTCATTGCGCAAACAGTTATAAAAGACTTATGAGTCATTGTCAAAGCCCTGCCTTCAGTGTTGTCTTTTGATTCAATGAATTTCACATTTTTTTTAATCATCGCTGTGTGATTCAAAGAAATAAAAAAACACTTTGTCACTTGAGCAACACAAAAAAGTACCTTCGGCTTCGTTACTGTCGTTGTGGCATAATCTCTTTAATTTCACACAATTTATGTCTAATCGCAGATAATTAATAAAGATTTTTTCTCTCTCCAATGTCCGTGACATGTGCGGCTTGACAGTCGCTGTCGATTATAAAAGAAAAACAAATCAAAGCAATTAATCATACTCCACCGATACCGGAGGTTGCTTTATTGATCTCCAATTCTGAATGGACAAGGTCGTGATTGGTTATGGAACTCGTTGGCGAAAGAGCAAAATACCAAACCACTCTGACTGACCTCACCCACAACCAGCACGAGTCCGGACAAGTTCCATTTCAAACAACCAAAACCGTAAGACAACATTTTTCATCAAAACCACCATGTGCTCTCGGTTTGAAGAGTGCCCGAAGACCAGGTCAGGGTTGTTATGGATCTGAGAAGATTTTTCCTAATAACAAGAAATTCCAGAAGAAGAAACAAAGACAGCATCACAAAAATAGACACTTGCCGCTGTTGTGGGGGAAAAAAATTCAAACTGGATTATGAGCTTAAGCGCCACCATTATAACAACATCAAACAGCCTAAACAGGCTTTTTATATGTCTGCTCCTCCATCAGGGGCTCAGGCAGGTTCGCATCGAAACCTAACCTACTCTTCCATTCTGGCTGACAATTCATTCATAAGGCACCAGAAGTGCTACCAAACCACCGACGCGACGACTGCCACCGCCACTTCACCACTCACCGCACCGCAACGACCGGCATATAACTGGATTGGTGGGTTCAGTTGTTATTATTTTTTCTCCACTCTGATGTCTCTTCTCATTTTTTGTCTTCATCGAGTTTTGCATTTGAAGATCATGTCGCTCTTGTGTCGTATTGGCGGCTTTTGATCTGTTTTCTGAAGAAGCTTTGATTCATCCTTGATGGTGTTGGTACGAGGATCTCCGAGAAGGAATCCCCCATGTTTGGTGAGTGAACAAAAAAATCTCGTCGAACTTGTTGGCCGAGCATGTGGTTTCTTGTTATCCTGTTTGAACGATGAGAACTTGCTGGTGACGCGATAGACGGATAGCCAAACAGATGTGGTGCTCGACAGGTTTCTTTCTTTCCCGGAATCGTCCAAGAATGCAGCAACAAGTGCGATATCCTTACTCAGGGCTCAGGCTGTTGTTGTTGATTGTTTCTTGTTCTTGTTGGTGTCTGGTGTGATCGAGTTCAAAACGGGTTGGCTCCTTTTTGATGGTCGATCTTGTAGTCTCGGTGACGTATCCTCTGAGTGGAGGTAGAGATTCTGAATCCGGTGTGACAAGGTTATCCTTGCGTCATTGAAGACCCATAGAAGAACTTGATATTCGTGATAACTTCAGAAATTTACTCGAGAATGTGGGCGAGGATGTTGCTTATGTTTGAAGACAGGCTGTGTCGACCTTGGGGATGTAGAGTCACATATCTTCCGCCTGATTTTCACTTGATACAGTGCCTTCAAGGCATCTGAACTTCACTTATCTAAAACAACAACATCAAGGCATTGCCAACTCTTGTCACAGCAACCAGATAATTCATCCCTGTCGCATGTTTGATCCAAGATAATCCAACATTCGGACGAACAGAATGAAGGAAGCTCAACAGCAACACGCGACGACCGAAGAAGACGATGCTACGCGACGGCCTAGAG
The DNA here is from genome assembly GCA_943590905.1 of Sphaerophoria taeniata. NCBI lineage: Eukaryota > Metazoa > Arthropoda > Insecta > Diptera > Syrphidae > Sphaerophoria > Sphaerophoria taeniata. The sequence continues at coordinate 8,038,266 of OX016540.1, forward strand.
ATGGATTGAATTTTTCGTCTTCCTTGTGACCAGAACAGGGATTTGCGTAGGATGACGTTTTGATGTTGCTCTGGTCTCACAGTTGTTAAGTCCGACAAGGGAACATTTCAATATCGGCCTTTTACCTCATTCATGTTGTTTGTTTGTTTGTCATTGCAAGCTGTCCATTCACCTCTCCCCTTCCCTGCACTGTCACTGTGATATTTTAATCTTGACATTTCTGTGAATGGTGTACTCTCGCATCCATTCGTTCTCTCCACCTCATCTGCATTGGCTTTTCCTTATTTAACATATCAATGGTCGGTCGGTCGCTGTTCGGCGGATAACGTTTTTTCAATTAGATTGATTGATCGGATTACAACATCAGTCTTTCTCTGTTTCGAGAGTTAAGCGAATGTGCCGAAAGGCACTGAGAGGATTGTCGCGACTGTCTTGTGACAGTGCGAGTGATCGGTTCATTGTTATACTGGTTCAGCGCTTTTGCTTGACATTTCTTCAGAGTGCACTGCGGTGATGGGAAATAATTGGGCGATTCTTCCGGTGGACACTAATTTAAGAGGACAGTTTGGTGGATTTGCGTACGCATGCCATCAGTTGGGGAATTTATACAACTTCATTATGCGCACACCGCGCAGAAAATGTCGTCATGGTGAAATTTTTGCGGAAAGGAAATCGCTTGCATGCTCGTTAAAGAGGCAGATCGATGGGTATGGGAGAACAATAAAAGCCGACCGAGAGACACAGCCAGCGGTGACGGGCTGGAATAAATTGATCAGTCGGCGAAAGGGTATGGTGATTGAGTTGTTCTCATGTTGGGTTCTGGGAGATGGTGAAATTTTTGGGATTAAAGTCGGACTGGGAGGTGATGTGCATCGGTGACCTCGTTTCAGTTTGGACTTTTGAAACTATACGACGCGTTATTGGTCCGGTAAATACTTAGGTACTCTACTTCAGACCCAGCGATTGGATCACTTGGCGAATCCGGTGACCTCCTCATTCGATTTGGATGAAACAAAAAGAAGTCACACAGAAGGCAGCAATTCGCAGCCCAATTAGACCAATTTGACCGTGGCGATGGCGGACGTGTATCCGGTGCGCTATCATGGTGTAATCCCTTCGCCCTTCTTCAAGTGTTTGATGTGGTTCGCACTTTTGAAGTCCAGGAAACAGTGACCATCACCTTTAAGACCAATGAGACAGTGTTCACCTTCTTCAGAGGAGGTTTTCCGACTGAAGCCCACTGTTTCGACTGTTCTCTGATTTCTTGTGTGTACCAGGGGATCCATGCCTTGTCGATTATCTCAAAACGACGCAGAAGCTTCTTACTTACTTACTTAACCGGCTCCCAATGCAAGCAGGGTTTTAGCCTGAGACACTGCAGCCTTCCATTGGATACGGTCCCTCGCAAGCAATCTCCAGTCGCTAAAACCAAACGCTCTGGCTTCCCCAGTCCCTTGTTCCTGCACCAACCGTATAGGTTCGGTTCAAGTATCACCTGTTCTTCAGTCGCCGTGAAGGCCTCAAGCAGCTCTTTTGGATCGTCCGCATAGCCTAGGAGCTGGTTGGATTTGTTGAAGATTGTGTTTTCCGTGCTCACACCTGCCTTGCGCACTATCTGTTCCAGGATTATGTTGAAGAAATCGCATGACAGCGCATCTCATTGTCTAAACCCTGCGCTAGTTTGAAACAACTCGGATGAGCTGTTACCCATTTGCACACTTCACTGCGTATTGTTTAGCGTCATGAGGCACAGTCGGATCTGATTTTTTTCGTGATCCCGAATTCAGACTTCGCCATCATAAGCTCTTGGCGGTGGGTGCTATCATAAGCAGCACCTCCTCCATATTTACAGAGTTCCACAGGTATGCCATCCGACCCCGACTTGCTATATTTTAGCTTTTTGATGGCTGGAGGCCTGGACTTGGTCTTCCTTGACTGGTCTTGCTTCTCTATAGTCATTTGCTCGCTTGACACTATGCGCATTCAGCAGCTGCTGGAAGCGGTGCTTGAAAACATCAACAATTCACTGTGCTTCGGGGACTAGGAATGTGTCGAAGAACCTGTGTCCCGTTTCTGAAACCAGAAGCTTATTGCGTCGACCTTCTTTAAGAAACGTCGGGTGTTGTTCTTGGCCCGTGACTCTTCTAGATATTTGAGCTGAGAAACTGCGGATGCTCTTTTCTTCATTCACAGGGTCCTTTTTACATTTCTCTTGCTCTGCTCTTGTTTTCCGTTGCAGCATCTGCAAACGTGCATTTTCCCGTCTTTCTTTTCAATAACGCGCATTCGTCATCATACCACGAGTTCTTTTTCGGGTGAGGTAATCTATGGTGGTCTGGGCTACACTTTTAATTATTTCGCGATGTTGGTTCCTCAAGGCGTTGACATCTGTGCTATTTGGGAGGACGTCGGAGAGTGCCTCACTCAGACGCTCACTGTAGTAGGGGTGCTAAGGGGCAACCGATGTTGAACTTCTTTCTTTGGACCGCTCCGCATATCACAGTATAAGGAGCTGCAGCAAAGTCGATTAGTCGGCAGCCGTTATCTGTTGTAATCTCGTAGAGGCAGTGCTCTCCAGCTAATTCGCCAAAGATGTCTTCCTCCCCGATTCTTGCATTGAAGTCTCCGAGTACGATTTTGACGTCGTACTCTGGACAGGCTCCGTAGGCTCTATCCAGGAGGTAGTAAAAGTCCTCATTGCTAGACTCCTCAGCATCATCGGTAGGGTCGTGTGCACAAGGCTGATGTCTAATATGTCTGATGTTTTACAGTGTGGCCTTGACACATTTTACGGCCCACGTCATCCAACGAATGACCTAAGCACCTTTAAAAATTGGCATCGTGCTTCGTGTCACAATCGCTACTCTACCAATTCCAACATGACTGACTGCAAGACCTATTTTTAGCAAAAAACGATTCCTCAGACTCCCTAATTGCCTTTAGAGCTAATAACCATCAAATCAATTAAAAATTCAAGCTTCAGGCAGCGTAACAATAATTATAGTTATGAGCTTATAATTGCCTTCTCCACATCTCGTTTTCCTTCAATTATCTGTCATAATAAACCCTAACCACCCCACTGTTAACATTTTTTCCACACCGCCCACCTTCAAGCTTCAATCAAGGAAGTGAAGCTCCAGTCACAATTTTTCCCAGAATTGTTAAATGTCAGTTCATAGCTATTTTTATTTGTTCATAAAAACTAGGAGTGCTGCCGATTTGACGTGTAAATCAGTTAACAGCTGTTTTATTGCCCGCACTTAACATTTCAATCTCTGGGAGTGCCATATTGCCTCAGTCTCCCTCGACCCACTTTACTAACCCGATTCCCACGGTTTGTCTTGAACAAGCTCAAAACAGGATCCTGCTTGTTTTGATGAAACAGGAAATTCAAAAATAAACTCCACTAGACCCAATTCAAAAAACCAATACCAGTGACCTGACCATGAAAAAGAACAAGGCTCTCCTCCATTCCCAATGTCAATTTGATCCTCTTATCCTCACAACAACCACAAAAATAAAGAAGCGACAAAAAAAACAAACGAAACCAAAACAGGATTACCCTCCAACAACTTTGGTAAATCCTGTTTTTTGGCATTTTTTTAGAAGTCGTTCGGAATTGAAGGAGAAGGAATATGCCACTCGTCCTTCGTCTCCTGCATTGTTGTGGGGGCACACAAGTCTCCTTGATCTTGAAGGCCGCTTCGACAACAACAAAAAAAGTAACGAAGAAGAAGAACTCCCCGTGTAAACAAACAAACCAAACAACAATAAACCAGCAACAACTAGATTATCCGCATCCACCACCAACAACTCTACAAAGCAACCAACTTGGTTGGTTTTAGTTGATTGAACTTCTGAACCTGATTGACAACAATGTGCGTTCCACTATATCTACTTAGGAGAGTCAGTAGTTTTTTTGTTCGAGAGATAGAGCGAGAGATGTGAGCAAGCAAACCCGACCCGAACTACAACAACCAAGTTTTGTTTTTTTGTGTTTTCAATTTTGTTTACCTCTGAATCTTGATAGTTTCATTTTGTGCCGCCAATTTGTCAGACGAAAACGAAGACGAAAAGTGATTATTAGACGTCATAAAGATGTAAAGTCACACGAGACATCAAAGTGAAACCTGATCGAATGCGGGTGAGAGAACCTTTTGGCGCTAAGTACTCGATCTCGGATGAAAACAAGTGACAGTTGGTTGGCGCTACTGGTGTTACGTGTGCCTTCTTGAATATCAATGACAGCAACTGCTAGAAGTGCAATAACTGGGTCACCACCGACTCAAATGTCACTTAGTTTCTCACTTGACTCGCTAGAGCGATGGGATTTCCTAATTTGTCGAAATTTGTGTGGAAGTCAATTGGGGTGTTTTGTGGATCTAGATTCGATTTGTCATTTTTTTGACACATTGCCGCTATTTTGACAGTTTTTTGTGACAGGTGCCAAAACACAATCACTGCGACCGTTAGAGACTCGATGAAGATGTCTTTCTCGCGATTGAGGAGTGTGAACTCGACGTGTTGTTGTACCGTTTGTTGAATGACAGACGGCGCGGCGGAGCTTGCGAGAGTTCGATATAAAAATAATGACAGAAAAGAAAACCTGCTTTTGTTTAAATACGGGAAAAAGATGGAAACTGGTATTTTTTTTGCTATCGTCGCGAGTCGCGTTTAGGTACGACCGGTCCCCGGAATGTTGGCTATTTTGTGTTCAGCTGGAAGGTACCTGTTGCTAGAGGCGACGATAGCAAAAGACTGCACATCTGATTTCGCATTGAGATAGGTTATGATTTATTAGTTTTAAATACCCGTTGCTGCCATCTTCGGCAGCTCTCTTGCTCTCTCCCTCTCGAACTCTTGTTTGCATTGTTATGTTGACAGCTGCTACTTTTGGCGAGACTTGTGTTGTGCCATGCCTTTCTGGGTGCAATGAACTGTTTGTTTTTTTTAGTGCTTGAAGCAGTCGACAGTTCGTCTGTCATCTGATTGGGATTTTCATGTTCGACAAACACCAAATCAAATCTCTTTCCTCGACATCATCACGAAGCGATCGGAGATCGTGTGATTCTTTGTCATCCAAAAAAGGCTGTCGAATAAGACTTTTGCCGTTGAGCTGATTAGTTTTTGACATTTTGAGATTGGGAGCAGTTCGAAGTGTTGTTCGACAAGCCACTGCTTAGGGATGCGAGTTGATTGATTTGGAAGCGGTACTTTGCTTCGATGATTTTGGACTCGCACACGATTTCTGTGTGTCCAATGTGTCATGCGAGATGATGAGGGTTGGCCATGTTTGGGCGGTCGACAGGGAGTAGTGAGTACTAACTAAGAGTAGTGATGATGGAATATGGTGCTGCCGTGCTGACATTTTATTTGAAGTTAATTGGGTGAAATGCGTTTCGAGGTTTTAACAAGCTATTTGTGGGATATTACAAGCGTGCTTGCTTGTAATTTGAGTTCATATTGCTGGAATTTGCTTTTATTCGCCGGGGAATTGGTGGACAATGTTGCTGCATAAAACAGTTAAGGTCTAGCAAAAATGAAATATTTCTGCAAATTGCTTGTTCGATGGTAGAATAAGGTTACTGAGAGCTTGTACCCCAGAGACTTTCCAGGCTTCCTTGGAACTGGACGTCTTTTATGTGTCGCCCACAGCGAATTCTTTGTCTGTGAGCATCGTAAGACGGCTGAAACCATGACTGTTATGCATAGAAATGGAGAAAACAAACTAAACTCTGTCCCAACTAAAATTCCAAGAGTTAAAAACCTTAAAAAAATAAAAAAGTCCATTGGCAAACCCGACGAAGAGTAATGTTCAGAGAATCATTACTCACCCGTACAGCGCGAATGTTGAGTGCCTAAAAACAAAGCTCACTCTGTCCCAACTAAAATTCCAAAAGTTAAAACCTGCAAGAAATAAAAAAAAGTCCATTGGCTAGCCCGACATGAACTGTCATGTTCAGAGAATCATTCCTAAACCGTACTACGCGAATTTCAAGTGTTTTAAAACAAACCCTACTCTGTCCCAACTAGCATCGCAAAAGTTTCAAACCTGCAAGACATAAAAAAGTCCATTGGCAAACCTGTCATAAAGTTCTATGTACAGAGAATCATTCTTTGTCGGTACTACGCGAATATGAGGTGTTTAAAATAAACCACAATCTTTCCCAGCTAAAATCACAAAAGTTAAAAACCTTCAAGACATACAAAAGTCCATTGGCAAGCCGGACATAAAGTGTCATGTACAGAGAATCATTCCTTATCCGTACTAAGTGAATGTTAAGTGCCTTAAAAGAAACCCTTCTCTGTCCCAACTAAGATCGCAAAAGTTAAAAACCTCCAAGACATAAAAAAGTCCATTGGCAAGTCCAACATAACGTGTTATGTACAGAGAATCATTACTGATCCGTACTACGCGAATAATAAGTGCCTTAAGACATACCACAATCTGTCTTAACGAAAATTGCAAAAGTTCAAAACCTTCACGACATAAAAAAGTCCATTGGCAAGCCCGACATAAAGTGATCGGATCATGCACCAAGTCACTTCAAACTAATTGCGACATTTGAAGCAGACTTTATTGGAATTGTTCGTCCAAACGACCATGCAGCCAATACCGAACCAACAAACCGAACAAAAGACTTGCTGACCAACACCTGAGCTCCGACGGAAACCTAAATAAAATTGCAAAATTGTGTGGACAAAGTACAATAAACCAATTTGGATTGTATTGCAGCATCCACTGCAGATGCGAACAGAAAACGCTCCGCAACACGTTGAAAATATATTTTTATAGGTAAAACTTACTTTTAATGTTCTTGAGAGTTTTTTTGCGCAGCAAACAGCATGCGAAATGTCAAAAGTACAAACACTGTACTCGCACGCACATTGAGGGTCCCTTGCATCATCGGAGAGATTGGTCAAGCGATATGCGAAAAGCAAAATTCTGATAAAATTTATTTATTCCCCTGCGATAGGCCAGAGTGGCTAGATTTCTTGCGATAAGTTTTTTTTTTTTTAATGAAGATGTCTTTAAAGCGAATTGGTTAACAGAGAGTGAAGTTCTTGTCTTCATCAGCAAAAAAAATTACAAGCAGACTCCTTAATTTATGTAACGATTTCAATATTTTGATAAGACCACACCACGCTGGATTTCGCAAAGTTTGCGCAGTCGATCCAGTCGCTAGCACAAGTGCAGGAAAAGTACCTCCCTTTCTATTTTTAATGGCAGGATGTAATTTTGGTGGAATGTCGACATGTCGACCACTGTGCTTCGACCGGCGCGGCTCGGAGCGGCGCAGGCAGCCATCCGGCCATAGGAATATAATAATCGGTTTTGTTTTTGCATTTTTGATTGCTTTCCCTCTGTGAAAATGATTATGTTGTTAACATTAAACGATGCTGGTGCAATCGAATTTAATCAACTCGCTGCCGATCGATGTGGCGTCGCTCGCTCGCTCGCTTGCACATGCTGCGCAAAGCGCAATGTGAAAATGCGAAATGCACGATGCCATGGGACGTGCGCACGCAGTTTATTTAGTATTTTTATAATATCTGCACTCAATTAGCTTATTTATTGATATGGAAAGTAAATGAGAATAAAGACTCGGCGAGTGCGAAGGTTTGCAAAGAGGTTGGCTGCGTTTTTTTGCGAAACGGAAAATGCGAAGGAATGTGGCATCTTTATTAAGGAGATGGCTGATATTTTGTGGTATTTTATTTTAAACTTAAATTTATTTAAAATTTGCTTACAAAAGAAGTAAAGAAGGGAAATTATTGTTTGTAAGATTGCAAACGGTGCGAAGAGAGCGTTTGAGCATTTGATAATGCATTTTATTTCGCAATATAAATACCTTAGATGGTGAAAAGGTTTAAAACCTTTTTCATTAAAAAAATGGTGAGTAAGAAGTGCTCAGGTAATTTGCGATACTATTTTACATTTCTGCGACACTAGCAGATAATTTGCGAGTACTTCGAATATTTTTGTGAATGTCGCAACAAGTCTTAGGAGCCTTGTGCAATTTCTGACTTCACAAAATTCGTCTTTGGCAGTTAAACTTATTTACTTAAGGTGGCGCTACAGTATGTTGTGGACTTGGGCCTCAACCAACAGTCTCCGCCAGCAAGCTCGGTCCCTAGCTAGCTGTCTGAGTCGCGGTCTTCCTCTCCTTCCACGTCCCTCGGGAATAGTGTCGTAGGCTTTCCGGGCCGGAGCATTGGTGTCCATCCGCTCTAAATGACCGAGCCCCCTGAGTCTCTGGACCTTGAACCTTCTGGCTAGGTCCGTGTCGTTTTACAACCCGTAAAGTTCGTTGTTGTATCTTTTTCCCCATTCCCCGTCAATGCACACGGGGCAAAAGATGACCCGACGAACTTTCCTCTCTAAACAGCCTTCGACACATTCATCCGATATTGTCAAGGTCCATGCTTCTGCACTATACAGCAGGACTGGTATAATGAGGGTGTTGTACAGATTTAAGGGCTAACTATAATGAAACGCTCCCTCCCGAACTGCCATGTGAACACTTTATCCATAATGGACGCATGTGTACGGAAGTATCTTTCAAAATAAAATATATGTTTTTTATTTCCAATAATTTGTTAATTTCGGTTGCCATGCAACAAACAAGCAATTTCAAGAAATTAATTAACTGAAATCAACAACAAATCAAACTCCTCTTCAGACAAATCAATAAAACCAGTTAGCTGTCAAATTTTCGTCCGTAAAAAGTGAAGGAGAGCGCAGTTTACGCCCGTAAGCAAAACTGAACGAAAATTGACTAAACGGAGCAATCCGCTATTTAGGGCACAATATACGAATTCCTTGTATTCACTCAGTTTCGGACGGCTCCGTCCGCTCCGTTCCGTTCATTATAGTTAGCCCTTTACCTTAGTTGCTCGAGAAAGGGCTTTCCAACAATTGCTTTCGTAGCCCAAAAGAACAGCGATTAGCAAGGCTCATTCTTCGTCTGATCTCAGCGGTGGTACTAACCTGTTTCTTTTGTTGGCGATCAACCTCAACTTGCATCGAGTTATCCCGACACGCACTTTGAAGTCTATACTTTCCTGAGAAGTGGAATGGATTTTTGAGTCAGCCTGATTTCCACCTCGGTGTCTTCCTTGATTTTTTCTGTTTTCACAATCTCCCAGTCTTGGCTTATAGGAGATTACTATTCACAGATAGGATGTATCACTGTAGCCGTTCACTGGGGATGGTGGGGCCTTTGACCACTAGTTTGCCTACCGGTCTACACAATTTCTTAATCTCTTTCACCTCGGCGAAGATCGGCGCCTTGCCATAGAGCTGATGTATTTTTGATAAACTCTCGGAGCCACTCGAAAGTCATGTCATTCTCACAGTTCATCACCTTGAAACCATGGGTTGTCGTGAGGTTGCTGAAGAGTGGCACTTGCCTACTCTTAACGATAGCCTCGTTGACTTCCGCAAGGATCCTTAGTTCAAGGAGCTGCCATTCGTCTTCGGTTAGCCTACGTGTGGGTTTACCATAATCAGCTATAGCGACTTGGTGACCCTTAACGATAGCCCTTTATCCTCTTCGTTGCTATGTGTGGTGAAGAGGTGATTGGTGAGTTGCTGGCATTCCTTGCCCTTTTCGAGGAGCATGGCGCTTCTTGAAGGGAGGGGATGACTACATGATGTGAAACAGTCTTGCCAGCATAATTGTCAATCGATCGCCCTGTTTTGTGATTTCCGACGCTATTTGTAAACGATGCTTGGATTTTTCGAACGCTGCTCTTTCCTTGGCCGTAAGAGACTGGGGAGTCCTTTTGGCAAACCGTCCTCTCAGCGTTGCGTTGCTGACGTCTTCGTATATCGTTTTCGTTGAGTGTGCCGGTTTTGCGTTGTTTTGTCCTTTTGCGTATTACCGTAGCTAAGCTGTCGATTGTAGTGTTTATCGTTTGGTTTTCGGGTTCAGATACGGAGAATTTGTTGAGGTTGCCTTGTGAGCAATGGCCTACTAGGGTACCCTCGCACTCCCTTGTATCTTTGCCCTCATCAGTGGTGCCTTCCACATTCGCCTGGCTAATCGGACCCCTAGGTTCCGGAATTAGTTCGGCGGGTGAGGTTGACTCCCCGATGTTCGTCCGCACGATTTGTTCCGTATCGTTATCTATTTGTTCTTTGTTCGCTAAGTGTTTTGAGGCCTTAGCACCAGACGTTGATGGGGCACACCCTTTCCCGCGCTTGGAATTAGCGTAAGGAGCAGGTGGTCCCATCTGTGTCTTACAGCTCGAGTTTTCTGGAGGGCGATGACTTGATGTCAGGTGGTCTTTAACCAAGACGTCCCTATCCAGAAAAGCAGGAGCGTTGTGCAGCCTCATTCGTTCCACTTCCGACATCTGGTCCCAGTCTAGTTTCTCCAACCTCTTTATTATGCGCTTGCAGTTGGAGATTCTAACTACTCCGCCTGTAAGTGTTCGATAAGTTGGAGACTTTAGAGCTAGCGACTGAGGCGACCTCGCTGGCGTCATCGACGAGAAGATTTTCTTCCTCCTCAGTCAATGGGACATGCTTCGATGAAGTACTCATGTATTCTCTGCTTATATGTATTTTGAAACTGTTGAAAAAAATTAAAAAAAAAAGAAAAAGAAAAAAGAAAAGTTTTCGAAAAAATAAGTAGGATTGTCATGAAAAATAAATAAATATAAAAAAAAGGGGTCACTGGCAACTTTTCCTCTCGATATTGAGACCGCGAGGCAAAGCCAAAACCGGCAGTCGTTACTACTACCGACCGTTTAGCGTATATCACCGCTATGGTTTTGTTCATTATTTTTTATTTCTTCCATATTAATTTCATAGGGGTGGGCCTCTCTTAGTTTGCCCAAACCCTAGCTGGTAGTTGAGAAATTGCTCAAAAGCTAGAGACTGTGACTGGCCTGCCGGCGTTCCTCTATCCTCTTTTGCTCGTAGTGCTCACGAGCAGCTCTTGTCCTTTGTATGCCGCTTTGTATGTCTCCTGCTTGGCTGCATGCGCCTGCCTACATTCTTCGTCAACCCAGGAGTTTTTGTGGCTGTGTGAAACCTAGCGCATTAGAGGCGGCATCTCTAACTGCTTTCTGACAATGTTGCCATTGGTCTTCGATACTTGATGTTGGCGGCATAGGATTTCTTAAGAGGTTACTTGACACTCGATCAGAGAAGTATCTGGCGATCTCTTGTCATCGTAGCTGTCCGACGTCGAATTTTCTTGGAAAATTTCCTTGTTGTGGCCGTTGTCGGGATATTCGTAGCACAACCTTGGCTACGATCGATGAGGTAGTGGTCCGAGTAGATGTAGGCTCTTCGGAAAGTTCAAACGTCTAGAATGATGGACAAGTGCCCTCCGTCGATCGCAATGTTATCCATTTGGTTGACGGTTGATTGATCGGGAGATCTCCATGTTCTTTTACGGAAGTTGAGATGTGGGACCCAATTACTTGCTACAACAACACTTCGCCCCGCAGCAAAATCGATCAGCCGGAATCCGTTGTCATAAGTGCTGTCATGTAGGCTGTGCTTTCCGACTGTTCCACCAAATATGTCCTCTTTTCCCAGCTTTGCGTTTAAATTGCCGAGGACAATCTTCATGTCATAGCTAGGACATTGCTCATATGTTTTGTCAAGGAGCTCGTAGAACTCAGCTTTGGTGTCGTCTTTTTTCTCTTCTTCGGGGGCATGGCGCATATTAGGCTAATGTTGCCGAATTAAGCCTTGACTTTTTGCCTGAGTCTGCTTGCCACGACGTAAGCCGCTGTTGTTGCTCTCGGTAACAATTACCATAGTAAATGTCGCAGTTTTTCATCCTCTTTTGCCCGGTTAATCCCAGCGCATTTCCTGGATAGCGTTAATGTCTGCTTTGAAGCAGGTGAGGGTCTCCGCTAATTGTTCGACAGCACGCGGTGTATTAAGGGACCTAACGTTCCACGTACATATCCGAATTTCGTTGTCCTTAAAACATTTGCTTGGGTCGTCATCAGTATATCTGTCCGTTTCCGAGGCCTGTTGTTGCTTCGCAACTAGGTGCTTTTCGGGAAGTCACCCCGACAAACAACCCCCAGCCAGGAGTACCAGGCACTTGATGGGACTCCATCGTGAAAAGTTTTAAAAATGCAATAAAGTGAATTAATTAACATCCTCAGCTATAAAGAACTGGAAAAATTGGTTCGCAAATGTTTGCGAAATAGTTTTCGATCTTCGCAATGCATAGAAAGTGCCAAGATCCTGCTCGTAGAATATTTAACGATGGGAAAATAGAAATTTTACGATCACCTTTGCCCTCAAATCTCAAAAGCACTAGGAATACTCAAATATGAATCAAGAAAATTTTAATTACCCAACGCTCCTTAAAGCAATAAATCGAAACCCCATTTGATCTTTCAGGTCATTCGCAGCGCAGCAAAAAAAAACACAACACAACTCAACTTTTCAATGTTACAACTTACAAACAATCTCGGCGTCCTTCGCTCTCGCAAGCTCATCAATAAATAATTCGCTGACGCTGCAGCAGCAGCGCTTACATCTTCATTTCATCAAGTTTGTTATAAAAAATTATAAAACATCTATTTTCTGTGTTTTTATCTCGCAACTTAAATTCAACAACTAACAAGTAACGAGTATGTTAATGCATTAATCAAATGCCGTTAGCATCGAACGGAACCATAAGATCGAGGAGGGCCGAACGGGGTCCACCACGTGTAGGCGGCACTTGGTTAATTCTTTTTCCATTTTGCGAATAATTAAAATTCAGTTTCGTGCAATTGAATTTGAATTCCTCCCCCACAAAAGTGCATAATTACGATGTTTATAAGAAGCCCCATTACTCGCAATTGTTGAGATTTTAAATTTAAAAAAAAATCCCCGCAGGTAATCACGGACTAATTACATTGGCAACAACAAGGTTCAATTGCGCCGGCAATTGCGCAAAAGTGCAAACCGCGACTTGAGACAAAAAAGTTCGAATCGAGCTGAGGAAAAGCAGAAGCAACAAACTGAATCGAATGCGAAACAAAGTTGAAATCAATTTTAATAAATTTTTATTCGGCAGTGCGCAGCGAGCGAAATGTTATTAAAAGCAACGTTTGCGCAGTTGGCTTTTGGTTCGAGTGCAATAATCGTCAAAGTGAATGTTTACATCACATATACTGGCACTTGGAGCGCTTGTGCGATTGGGCTGCGCAAATGCACTCACGTTTTCGCAAAACTAATTTTTTATGGTTCATTTTTGCTGTTGGTATTTTTAGTGCGGCAAGTATGTTGCTGAGACTGTTTGTTGTTGCACACTTTGAAATCGTTTAATGGCCCATGAGGCTGAACTGCAATAACATGTCCGTTTTATTTGAGTTATAAATTGTAATGGTTTTGGTCAAATTTCCACCATGCCATGGGCTGCAGAATTTTGGTTGTGAGAGTTTATGGCAGGTTATTGGTGATTGAGTTTGATTGAAACTTTTATAGGGCCCTTAAGCTGGTTTTCCAATTCCAATTCTCCAATTGTTTGTTCGAGGACACTTAAAAGTACAAAAAATTTAAAAAAGAAACTAAATAAAGATCGTTCGCAAGGTTCGCACTTGAAACAAAAATTTCGCAAACTCTTTTTTCCTTAAAAACTGCACCATATCCACTTGAGAAAGAGAAATCAGGTGTTTTTTGTATGAAATGAGATTTTATATGAATTTTTGCGAAATTTCGCAGACTCTCCCACGGTCCAGGTAGTCAACCAATTTCCTCCAAATTAAGTGGAAACTCATCTCTTTAATACTGCCAACACACGAATATCATCCCGCTTGACCCAAGTCCACAATTCATTCGGCACTGACCTGCCAATGATTCAAAAAGATCTTTTGCAAAGTTCGCACTTGAAGCAAACCTTTTTCAAATTCTTACTTTCCTAAAAATTGCACCATATCCACTTGAAAAAGAGAAATTATGTAGGTGTTTTTGTATGAAAAGAGATAACATATGAATTTTTGCAAAATTTCGCAAATTCTGCCTTGGTCCAGAGGATCGACAGATTTCCTCCAAATGAAGTGAAAACTCAGCTCTCCAATGCTGTCAACACACGTATACCATCCTGCTTGACCTAAGTCCACAATTCATTCGGCACTGACCTTCAATGCAAATGATACCACTGCGCTGTATCCGTGTCAAATCTGCCAAATAAATTGAACATGATTAAGAAACCCTCGGAATTCCAACTTCCTTTTGGCTGACTTGTAAAAACTAAATACCATTCCTAAAGTCACATTTCACCCAGCCGCCTGACCGCCCGGCCGTCGTCGTTGCTAACAATGGCTTCAAATCGCAACGCTCATACTAAGCAATAGAAGTGCATATGAATTGTGTGAGGCGCGTCTTTTAACCTTTTGACTTGAATTGTCCGCTGTGCGCCGTTGTCGTCGTCTTCAGCATGCTCCAAGCCCAGGAAAGGCTTCATAACATCAGTTTGCGTTTTTCGACAACAAAGCGCAGGCGAAAGTTGCCATTTTGGCATTTGTCTTCGCTGTCAAACTCTGTCTCTTCCACAAACCCTGTCTCCGTCTCTTTGGCGTGGTCCACACGAACATCGAAGACAGTGCCGAAGCAGCATCACACGCCGCGACTTCTTCTCATTACGGACGATTAGAGAAACTTAATTAAAAACACCGCGTCGCTGCCCGCCCGTTTGCCGTCATCAATGTCATTTAATCTCGCACAAAGCAAACCACCACGAACATAGAGACATAGTGAGAAAAAGAGAGAGGGGGATAGGGAGGCCATTAGAAATAGCGATGGCTTGGCCAGTCCTTTTGCCAATGGCAATTTCAGACACAGCTTGACGTCCAGTTGGCGTTCCAAAGCATTTTGACTCTTGTTGCAAATTTTGCGACAGCCAAAGATGAATGCCTCACTCTCTCTCTCTCATGTAAGGTAGATTTGCCTTGAGTTGTCTGTGGTGTCCACATTGCAGCTCATATGTGCAACGCATCCATAACACTAAAGTCACTGAATTTATGCAATCGCATTGGTCCAGCTGTGAGAGTGACTTCGTCGGTCGTTCGTCACAGTCGTCGACTTTGTGGTCAGCGGTCAGAGCTAGCCTGGACTCTGCCCTCTGTCTTATACCCCTTCTTAGGCTAAGAATGTGTGTGACACGGACCGACCCACTGAAATATTAATTATTGCAGAATTTAATTGCCACTCTAAACAAGGAGCTGAGTGTATTAATGTCGCAAATTATTGCCGCTCGCAATAAATGTGCGCGAGAGGTGAGGAATTTCTTGTTCAGAAATGCAAAATGCTTAGATGATGGTTGCCGCCTGTGTTTCCAAAAAAAAAAGTTATTAGTTGGACCTAATTTTAGGTCCACATTCTTCAGTATACTTATGGAACATATGCTGCCTCTTTTAAATGAGAAACTTAATTATGTTCCACTCATCAGCAACGTTCCACAAAACCAAACAAATGATTGCATACAGTGTGGAACGTATGCATTTTTTCACGTTAAAATCCCCAAAGTTATATAAAACATTCCACTCAAATAACTATGGATTGTATTTGTGTGGAACATATTTTACATGATTCATACTTGAAATTGCAATGCGATCCACAATGTTAAAATATTCCACAAAGCTAGTTTACCCTTTTCAAGTATGTGGAACGAATCCAAGTTTTATTCAGAGTCTAAGTTCTACTTTTTTCAACTTTCTCCAATACGTTCCACAAGAAAACATGTTCCAACTTACATTTTCTAGCGAATTTCTGAAAAAAAAGATGTGGAACGTAAGAAAATATCCGTCTTAATAGCACATGAGTTGAATTATCAAACCAGTTGGCAACCATCCCTGTGACCTAAGTCCATTTGGAATTTCAACTTCAAGTGACAAGCTTTGCTCCTAATTCCTTTTGCAAAATACTGCCTCAGGTGTCAGCGTCAGATTCAACTAAAACATGCACGGAAATGCTCCAATTTCCTGTCCCCCATGACTCTCGTATCTCATGTTGCTGCGACAAATGATCAAGTCCACTTCGAACTCGTTCAATAATAAATCCATTAAAAGCCCGCAGACTGCGGCGAATTGAGCCATTTTTTGCGGAAATATTTATCTACTCTGGCTTGGCGTGGTCTTGCAGCATGTATATGCATGTAGATACCGTTAGACGCTGTGTGCTTGGCAAATGGCGCCTCTACGGAACGAATATAAATAGGAAACAAAAGAGAGCGCTCGCGAAATAGTCTCCCACACGTGCTGCTGTGCGACTGCGATGATGCATGGGATGTAAATACAGAACCCTGTGGCACATACTACCTAGAACAAAGGCAATTATAGTCATGGAAGCTTGGTATGAAAGGAGGCGCACAATTTGCATAATGCAATTACGGCCAATGTTGTTATCTCTTCGGTCGATATTATTTATTTCGGTGTATTTTATTGTTAAGGCCCTCGTTTACATTTTTCTGCAGTCTCTCTGCCTCTCTGTTGGTCTCTTGTTCCAGTTCCGGGTTGGGGCGGTCAATTTGAATTTTGATTCGTGTTGTGTAGCGCCCCGGAACACAATATTCATTTTCAAAAGAATTTATGCTTTATTGGATTCAATTGTTTGATATTGTTTGGTGGTGGTGTGGTTGGCGGTAGCACAGTCGCGTGTGGATTGTGTTTGGCATAGAGACAATGAGACATGACGTTAACAACTTCAAGCTTCGCTGGGCGCTGGTAATTTGAATTATTTCGCTACGCAAGGTTTGGAAGGTGAGAAGTGAAGTGTGGTGAGGGGGAGGGGGTGCAAATACTTGACCATAATGATGCATTGTTATCGCGAGAAAAAATTTATAGGAAGTTAGAAAGGTGAAGCCGTAGAAGTCGTTTTCTTTTGGAGGCAAAGTTATAAGCTTGACATTCAGATGATAGCTCGTTGTACGTTAAAAGCTTTGAGTTGATAATCTTTCCTGAGATCAGGGCTTCGTGATTCCAGCAACTTTGCTGGGATGGTGTTCGATCATCGTTCGACATCCGGATCTTGAAGCTAACCAACTTCCCATTCCCCTGTTCAACCAGCAACATCCTTGCAACACAAAAATGTCAAAGTTTATTTTTGTAGCTCAAAAAAATTGCCCACTTTTCTCTTCTTCGTGAATCCAGAAACTTTCCTGGGATGATGTTCGATCATCGTCCGACATCCGGATCTTGAACCTAACCAACTTCCCAGTCTCCTGTTCAACCAGCAACACCCTTGCAACACAAAAATGTCGAAGTTTGCCCACTTTTCTCTTCTAGAGCTATCGTCACCTGAACATGCACCTAGAACCTCTCTACAAACCAAACATGCTGCTGCCCTAGCAGCTTCTGGCTGATGCCTCTGGAAGACAAAAACATTTGCATCCGGCCGAGTGCAGCAACTTGATGTTGCCAACAAGCAGAATAAGAGAAAAATGTTTAAATTGCTTGTTAAGTGGCGCTTGGGGCAATCAACTGCGCACATTGCTAGAGTGCTCGCAGTTGATTCACTGATTCAACATCAGCCTCGCTATGTCCGTCCAAAAATGGAAAATAGGTCCCCTGGATAGATTTGATCAAGAAAGAGGAAATAACCCTTTCCACAGCCAGTGTCAGTTGCTTGACTTGCTCCACCATCAAGCTCGTCTTCATTTTGTCAAGATTCGCAGTGAAGACTTCTCTTCAAGTCCGACGGTTGTATGGTAATGAAAACCTATCAATTTTCTAATTCGCAAACGGTGGCGATGCTACAGAAGCTATGGTTGCTGCTACACCAGAAGCACCTCCATCAAGGCAACTCTTCATTATTTCATGCGACATTCTGGAAAATTGCTCTCGGTCGAGTGTCGGACACTGAATCAAAGCCAATCCAATGATTAATCAAGCTATTACGGTGTTTTAGTTTTAGTCGTGGCCCCATTCGAACTGAAAGCAAACACATTCCTTTCGAAAGATTTATGCCAACATCTCGTGTGCTCGTTGCATCGGAAGCAACACTGGAGGTCGCGCTACGGTGGATATACGCTTTACGCAGTTCATCATCTCGCTGGAGGGTCTGATGGTTGGTTGTGGTGTGTGCGCACTCTAAATCATTCCCCTCAGATGCTTTCCCAAGATAATAATGGATCCCGAATGCTGGGCAATTTGCACCAATTGTGGGACAGAGTACTCTATACTCGAAACACTCTCTCGTGGTGTACCCAGACCACCACAGTGCCAACATCGACACCGATAAAATTGATCCCACTACTTACAGAATGGCGGCCATGATTAAGGCCAATAAATTATGAAATTTTATTCTTCCTCTTCTTTGGCTCATGGTTTCATTTCTAAAGGGGAAGACAGGGGAGAGCATGTGTGTGAGTTCGGGGTGTGAATGTCGATGGTCCTTTCTCAGGATTTAAGTGCACTTGGATGGCACAGCGGTGTGTAATAATACTTTTTGCTTTTAATATGAGCGACGCCCCCCGCATTAATAGTTAAATTGCGGTTCTTGGGGTCTTGCAAGCACTTGGGCTTGAACGATCGGACAGTTTATCATGTGGACTGGCTCGAGAGTGCATGATCGTTACATGGTTTTACGTGTGATGCTGTTTGTTTCGATGTCCATGCGCGATCAAAGGCTCATTGTCGTAATGATTAACGATTAGAGGAGGCGGTTGTTTGGACATAAAAATTCTGCAGGAGGTCTTGGAAGTGTCTTATTATATCACAATAGGTGCTTTTGGTTTGAGGTTATGGTGCTGAAAGTACTGGTTTCAGAGTCTTTTGAGGTTCCAAGGCTTTTATCAAGTACTTGAGTACCGGAAGACTTGAAAATACTTGTTCGTCACCCTTTAGAACTCAAGAAACTGTCCTCTCGACTCTGGTGAGGCCACAGACCAAGCGTCTCAATAGTCGGTATAATTTGTTGCTTTGAAGACTTTCTCTTTTTGTTCGACTACTTACTTACTTACTAGCTTAAGGTGGCGCTACAGTCCGTTATGGACTTGGGTCTCAATCAACAGTCTCCGCTTTCTGTCTCCAGGGGCCTGATTATGGGGTTCGCGGCGGATCGTTTTCAATTCGACCTTTCAAATTCGACTCGCTTCGTATTTCCTTATTAACGAACTCGCGGCGAAGCGAGAAAACCTCTTCCAATATTCCAGTGATTTGACACTTAATATTCCAGTTAATAATGTGAACAGTGTTGCCGCATGTTAAAATTTAAATGAGTCTCCGCTGCTGAAAAAAATAGTCATATAATAAAAATAAATTTTATTTTTCACACAAAGGTTCTTCTAATGGAAGATTCTGAACTTTGGCAGTTGATAGCGGCCTTTTTTGAAGCTATATCTTTTGGTTATCATTAATCCAGTCTGTTTTGCAAGAGTATTGATTACATTTTATAATTTGCATGAGAAGAAGAATGTTAATAAACATGCAGAAATGAAAATAAACTCTTTTTCATGCACTAACTGTAGAATACTGAAAAAGATAAATCAAATTTAATAACATGAGACCCTGAGCCAGCTTATCAAAAATCACTCTATCAGAAAATGCCGAGTGGTGGTAACTCTGAATAAACACTCTTTCGTCTGTGAATCTGCCAATAAAAAGTTGTCGTATTTCAACTCGCCAGCAAACATTATGACTAGGGCAACCAAAAATATGCTCTATAAAAACCATTTATAGCGCTTTAAATATGCTCTAAAAAGCCAATTATATGCTCTAAAAATATGCTCTAAAAAATTTCGAAATACCAAAAAATATGAAATTTCGTGTTGTTTTTTTATTTATTTACTTGTCAACAAAATCAGGAGTGCTCAAAATATCCTTAGAGACAAATAAAAGAACAATAAAACAAAAACATAAAAAAAATAAATAAATACCAAAAATCAAAAATGAAAATATAAACCAGAATAATTAACAAAAAAATATTTGTTAAAATTTTTGTTGCAATAAAGGAAAACGGTTTTACTTAAATTTTTGTTTGAAAACATTTTTATAGGCACATCATCCGCCAGTTATATCTACGTGCAAGCCTTAATGCCATTATTTCAGATGCAGTTTTTTTTTTCTACGAATAAATTCTGCCCTAATAAACAATTTGAGCCCTCTAATTTTTGCAAAACATTGATAATTTTTTTTTATTTCGATATTGGAGTCGACGGTATTAACTTTAACTTGGGCATCGATCAATAATTTTAAGTTAGCTGAAGGCCGCTTGTTTCCAGTTGTGCAATACATTTCGATAAAAATGTATAATTGAATGATAGAAATATCAAGTCACATTTCATTTAATGCCATTTCAATTAAACAATTTTTTAACAACTCGTATTTAATGTTTCGAAAATGCTTTCCACTTTTCTTAAACATTCCTACACAGTAAACTGGTCCCCTTCAAGATACCCAACGAGTCGTAATCGGTTGCGAAGGAAGTGGTGTTTCCGGTGCAATATCCTTGAATACCCTTATTCTTGACGGAGCTTTTAAACGCACTTATTTTACGTTTGCGATGAAAATATTAGCTTCTGGAAATTGACCTCGAAGTGTTACACAAGTTCTATGGAGCCTGTGGGCCTCACCTGTCACATGCGTTAATTTTGGATTGTATACTTGAATGGCATCGCGAATTTTTCGCAAAAACAAAAATATATTAACTCCAAAATTTGCATCAAAAATCACAAATAATGATGAAATATGCCAAAATATGCATTTTAAAGCAAAATATGCAAAAATATGCATTTATAACAAAATATGCTAAAATATGCTCTAACGAATGGGGTCCAAAATGCTTGTTTTTTCGTGAAACGTATTTCTATCTTGTCAATTGTTGTTTTGGATGATTAAGAAATTTAATGTTCTTTACTAGATTTACTATTGAATGCTGGTTCGAAAAGAGAAAATTGCGTCTTTTGGTTAGGAAAGAATGAAAAAACGTGCGGTTCCTTTCATTACAAAATTATTCTGATTTATTTCATAGTTTTTTATTTGACAATATTGATATTGAAAATTTACAAAGAAAAGATTTTTCATTATTAAACACAGTAGAAATTATTTACAGTAGATATTCTTTCTTGTGGTGGATTTACACTTGTCGACATTTGACATCCCCCCGGCAATGACAACATTGTTGTTATAAGAAAAAAAACTAATTTACAAAGTCCATTCGGTAGCTGGGAGGTGTTTGGTACCAATCCTAGTTTGACAATCGGTCTTTTCAAAATACCAGTTGGTGTTTTAATTGTTGCAACTCGGACAAGATTATCGCTGCCATGATGCAATGATACGACACGTCCCATCGGCCAGTGACCCACAGGAAAACGGTCATCCTTGATGATTACTAATTCGTTTTCTTGAATGTTTGGCTGCTTGCTTTGCCACTTCGTTCGGATTTGCATACCAGACAATATATCTTCCTTGAACCTTTTCCAGAAATGTTGAACCATTTGTTCCATAAGTTGATATCGTTTTACGGGGTTTAAGTCTACTGGTGGTTGAGGTCTTGACAAAAGAGCATTGCCGGTAAGGAAATGCCCTGGGGTTAGAGCTGTAAAATCGTTAGGATTATCACTAATCGGCGAAATCGGTCGGGAATTCATCACAGCTTCAATGCGAGCCAGGACAGTTGAGAACTCCTCGAACGTGAGCTTCGCATTTCCAATAACTTGGACTAAATGAAACTTCATTACCTTTACAGCTGCTTCAGCCAATCCATTGAAATGAGGAGCTCCTGGTGGGCTGAAATGCCATTGAATCTGTCGGGTTGCTAATGACGGCAAGATTTCATTTTCGATAGATTGAAGAACCTCGTTGAAGCTTCGTTGATTTTCATTCATTGGCACCGACAAAATTAGTTCCACAGTCGCTGAAAACTTCGCGACAAAATCCACGACGAGAGATGAATCGGTCGAAGGCATGCAAAAATGTTTGTGTGGTCAAATCACCAGCTGCTTCCAAATGGACGGGTTTTGTGGTCATGCATGTGAAAACAACCACATAGCCTTTGTATGATTTTTGGCCACAACCCTTTGAAGTACGTATGTCGTATGGGCCTGCGTAGTCGACGATTGTTGATGAAAAGGTTTTGAAGTTGTATTGATACGTGAGGTTGGCAACGCGGCCATTTGTTGTTCCAAGAAAACTGGACGTGCCTTAAAACAAATAACGCATTTATGAATGAAATGTCGAACGAAATTACGCACATCCAGAATCCAATACATTTGTCGGATTTGATTAACGGTTACTTGTGGTCCACCGTGTAACGTGAGGCGATGATAGTAATCACTGATTAACGTTGCAATATGACTCTTTGATGACAGAATAATTGGGAACTTTTCTTCAAACGACATAAATGCATTTTGTAGGCGACCGTTAACCCGAAGAATATTGTTGTCGTCGATGAATGGGTTAAGCCGATACAATTTACTATTTTTCATGATTGGTTTTTGATTTTGAATCATTTTGAGTTCCGTGGAGAATTCATTAGATTGAATCCAACGAAGAATTCCATATTCACTATGTTGAATTTCTTCGACTGTCAGTGGAGCGACTTGCTGTATGAGGTGTTTGATTGGACAGGAAAGTGCTGACATGGGTTTTTTTGTTCGTTTTAGTTGGATTGCAATACGAGCATGTTTAACAAACCGAATAGCATATGCAAATGCACGACAAAGACGATTAAAATTCGAAAAACGTTGAATGAGACCCTCGACATTAGACACTTCTTTGAGGTTGAGATTGATTGATTTGAACTTTGATCGAAGCTCATTTCGGTCATCTTTATAAAGTTCGAACGATGAGTGTAGCCAGTCTGATTGAGGCAATGAGAGGAAGTGTGCCACCACAGGTGTGAATCACGAAGCTCCGAAATGCTTAGACCACGGCTATTAAAATCTGCGGGGTTTTCATGCGTCCCGACATGGTGCCATTGCCGAATATGAGTGGACGAGAGAATTTTATGAATTCTATTGCAAATAAATACTGCCCAGCGATTTGGGTCTCCTCGAATCCATAACAGAACAACGCAAGAATCGGTCCACATAAAAACATCATCGACTGAGAGCCTCAATGATTTGTTCACTAATTCAAGCAACCGGACGGCTAAAACAGCTCCACACAGCTCAGCGCGAGGTGTTGTTAAGGGCTTTCGCATGGGTGTCAATTTGCTTTTAGCGATGATCAAATTAACATTGATTTGGTCGTTTGAATCAATGGTTCGAAGGTAGATAGAAGCTGCATATGCTTTGTTTGAGCTGTCACAAAAAACATGAAGTTGATTATTTTTGTTGCTTGACGATGTTTGGACCCAACGAGGAATTTCGATATCTTTCACGAGTTGAAGTTGATCGATGGTTTGATTCCATTCTGCTTGAAGTTCCGGAGACGTGACAACATCATCCCAATCAAATTTGCTTTCCCATAGTTTATTTAAAAATATTTTTTCTTTAGTTACAAAAGGATTGAGCCACCCAAGAGGGTCGAATAAGCGAGCGACGGTTGATGAGACGTTTCGTTTTGTGAGTTGTTTTTGAGTGGGAAAGTTGAAAGAAAACGCAAAGACATCTTTATTACTGGACCATCCTAGGCCAAGCGTTTTTAGGCCGTCTTCAGCATTAAATAAGCATGTCGGTTTTTGGTGACGATATTCGGAGGGAATTTGTTGCAGTATGTCTTTTGAATTGCTGGCCCATTTGCGGAGCTCAAAACCGGCATTTCGAAGAACTTGAATCATTTGTATTGACTTTTCGATACTGTCGCTGCCGGATGCCACGTCATCAACATACGTTTCAAATTTAAGTGCTGTGTAGACTGCTGGTGAAACATTCTTTATTTGTTCGGCTAATAAATGGATAGTTTTTATTGCTTGGTACGGTGATGGTGCAAGGCCGAATGTAACCGTTTGTAGAGCATAAGTCTGAATGCCAGAATTCTCATCATCTTGCCATAAAACGTACTGATAATGAGTGTCGTTCGGGTGAACATCGATACAACGGTACATTTTTTCCATGTCCGCGATGAAAACATATTTATACGTACGCCAGTTCAGAATTATTGAGATCAAGTCAGCTTGTAGTGCGGGACCGGTAGTCAAAACATCATTCAATGAATTCCCGTTTGTTGATTTGGCTGACCCATCAAACACTTGACGAAGTTTTGTCGTGATACTTGTTTCCTTCAGCACGGCATGGTGAGGTAAATAGAAGTGTTTTTCGCTGACCTCACGAACGATTTTGACTTGATTGAGTCTTTTATATTCATTGAAGACCTTGAAATATTCTTCTTTAAAATCTTCGTCTCGTGCGAATCGACGTTGCAGAGATTGAAAGTGTTTGAGTGCCATGTCATATGACGCACCCAATTGAATTGATGGATCAAAATATGATTTAAAGGGGAAACGTACCATAAACTTTCCATTTGTCTGACGCGTAGTGGTCTGCTCAAAAAACTTCTCAGTCCATTCATCCTCCTTTGACAACAACTTTTCTGTAGGTACTTCTTCTAATGCATGGAATTTTGTTAAAATGTCTCCGATTTCTGCTGTCGAAAGCGTCTGACAATCTACCAATGGGAATGTAGTGACGTGATTTTGTTGGAATAGTTCTCCAAATAAGATCCAACCCAAAGCCGTGCATTGAGCGACGGGGTCACCGACCTCACCCTTCCTTAAACCTGCCTCAATAATTTTTGCATATACATCGCCGGCTAGAAGGAGATCTATTTGACCTGGAGTCGCATAATGAGGGTCTGCGAGTTGCATGTTTCGAAGATTAGGCCACGGTTTAGTTGTCACTGAATGCAACGGCAGTTCAGACGTAATTGATGGAAGAACTGCAAAGTTTGAAATAAAATTAAAGTTCGGATTAGTTATCGACTGAACTTTAAGACAAAGTCCCTTGTCAGCAATTTTATATTGAATTTCACCCATGGGACGATAGCCAATGCAAAATGGTATGTATGCTAATTTTAATCGTTGAGCGGCGCGTTCGGTTGTGATTGATTGCTGTGCTCCGTTATCAACTAATGCTCTGAGTCGAATGAATTGACCACATGAATCGAGAACATCAACAAGTGCTGTTGCGAGAAGAACAGTTGAATGAGTGTTGACTAAATTGTTTGAGACAATCGTTGGACTAACTGTCGGTGCATGATTCAGTTGCGTTGAAGTGGAGGCTGTATTTAGATTAGCAAATGGAGAGGCATTCGGTGACAAGTTTGATTAATTAAAATGCAAAAGCGTGTGATGTCGACCACCGCATGTGAAACAAGAGTGTTTACTTGTGCATTGTGTGGACGTTGTATGGCTAAGACAATTGAAACACAACTTCTTTTGAGTAGCGAAATCCTTACGTTGAGATGGTGACCATTGGAGGAATTGTTGACATTTATGTAAAAAATGGGAACCCTTGCACCTTTCAACTGGACAAACAGACCAAGAGACCTATTAGATGCGTTGTTTGACCTTTGATGCGACGACGACGGCTGTGTTTCGATGTTGTTCGTGGTATGTGAAGCAGCTTCAGCAATGAGAAACGTTGATTTTAGAAAATCGAGCAAAGGATTGAGTTTGGTTACCTTTTTTGGTTCTTTTCGATGTTTCTCAAAATCGAGACGAGTGGCTGGAGAAAGTTTTCCGAGAAGGTGGAATGCAAAAAACTCTGAATTTTCTTCAGTATGAAAAGCTGATAAACGCATGCTCGAACAGAATCATGCAATGATTTCAATTCAGATGCTGTTTCGCGTTGGGTATATGATGGCAAATCCATGATTTTCTGCATAAAGCCATGGAACAAAACTTGTTCGTTGCTATAACGATCTTTTAAATCTTCCAGAGCTTGATCGTATGTCTCATTTGTTACATCCAAATGAGCTATGGAAGAGATCACGTTTGGTGTCAAAAACGATTTTAGATACACGAACTTTTGGTGTTTGGAAAGTTTCGAGTTGTTGTGGATTACTTCAAAGGATGCAAGAAATGTTGGCCATTGAGTCGGCTCACCGTCAAAAGTTTCGATTTTTAACTCAGGTGTTCTGAAAGGGTTGTGGACCTCGCGTATAATCGTGTTGATTGATTCGCTGGGAGCTTGAGCAAGTTGCTGAGTGGACTGTTGTTGAGTGATTGTGGTGTGGCGGTCGGGATGGCTTTGATCAAATGCGGTTTCGATGTGGTCTAGAGCATCCGCATGTTCTGATTGATAAGAACCAAAGACGTCCTTTTTGAAATATGCATCATCACGTGGTAGATTTAACCTAACTAATTGCCTGTGATTTTGATTGAACGTTTGAAGATTTTGGGCAATACCAGTGAGAAGTGTCATAAAATGGGTCTTAGATCTTCGAGAAGGACCGTCTTTATCGAAATTTGGGCGTTCTCTTCGCAGTTGTTGGTATAAGTCGAATTGTTCAGCTACTAATTGCTGTAGTTCGACAGACACTTTATCCTCGTCGTCAGGCATGTCGATATAAATTTGCCAATCAAAAGGTTAAAGTCACTTACCTCAACTCAAGATTTATCTCGATCTGTTCTGCTGCTCTCACGATGATTCCTCAATGGTGTGCTCTTGATGGCTCAGATAAGGTTGGGAACAGCACGTGGGTTGTCTTCCAAAGTTAGAATGAGGCACAAGCGAATGTTGTTGTAGCAAATAGATTTTATTATTTGAATAATATGATCGCGGTTTGAAGGACCAATGTTTTGGATGATTAAGAAATTTAATGTTCTTTACTAGATTTACTATTGAATGCTGGTTCGAAAAGAGAAAATTGCGTCTTTTGGTTAGGAAAGAATGAAAAAACGTGCGGTTCCTTTCATTACAAAATTATTCTGATTTATTTCATAGTTTTTTATTTGACAATATTGATATTGAAAATTTACAAAGAAAAGATTTTTCATTATTAAACACAGTAGAAATTATTTACAGTAGATATTCTTTCTTGTGGTGGATTTACACTTGTCGACATTTGACAATTGTCAAATTCAACGTTCCAAAAAAAACATGCTCGAGCATATTTTTGGTTGCCCTAATTATGACATTTCAAATACGCCTTCGAATTCGTTAATTGGTCGAATGCAAAACGAAGAAGACGAAAGCGAACGCAATAATTGAAAAATATCAAACTCGCTAGCAAAACGATTCGCCGCGAATCCCATAATCAGGCCCCAGTTTTGCACTTCAAGTTGATTGAGGTCCTCTTCCACTTGTGTGCGCCATCTGAGTCGCGGTCTTCCTCTCTTTCTACGTCCTTTGGGAATAGTGTCGAAGGCTCTCCAGGCCGAAGCATTGGTGTCCATCCGCTCTAAATAACCGAGCCATTCGGGTCTTTGGACCTTGACCCTTCTGGCTAAGTCGGCGTCTTTGTACAACCCATAGAGTTCGCTGTTGTATCTTCTTCTCCACTCCCCATCAATGCACACGGGGCCGTAGACAACCCGAAGAACTTTCATCTCGAAACAGCCTAAGGCACATTCGTCTGATCTTGGCGCTTGTTATTGCCCGTGTTAATAGCGGAGCCTACGTAGACAAACTCCTCTACTACCTCGAAGTTTTATGCGTCTATTGTGACCTTCTGTCCGAGCCGTCGATCGGTGTTGGGTGTTCTTCCGTTATTTACTGCCAAACCCAATTTTGCCGCTTCTGTCTCAATTTTCACAAAGGCGCCATTGACATCACGCTGTGTTCTTACGCTGTGTTCTTCCCATTCCCCAATATCATCGGCGTACGCGAGAAGTTGAACAGACTTTTGGAAGATAGTGCCTCTAATGTTGACGGTATGACGTTCTTCTCAAGAACGATTTTTAGGAAATCGAATGACAGTCCATCGCCTTGTCTGAATCCTTTTTTAACATCGAAAGATTCCGTAAGCTCGTTGCCAACCTTGATTGCACAGCGTGAGTTCTCCATCGTCATTTTGCACAGGCGAACACAGAAAGAAATCGAAGATCAAATCAAGAAAAACAAGCGGTAAATCACGAAAAATTAATCTAGTTATGGACCTTAGATTGGGAATCAAATATTACGAATTCGTGTTTGTAATTTACGAAAAAGAGGAAAATGAAGACATTATGACTCAAAAGTTGTAATTCTACACTTTTGAATCGCAACAAAAAAAAAAGCATTTATGATTCAGAAGCGTAATTTACGATCAGCCAGTTGTAAATTTACATTTGGCTTGTCAAGAATTACGACTCAAATGTTGTAATTCTACACTTTTGAATCATAACCAAAAAAAGCATTTACGATTCAGAAGCGTAATTTACGATCAGCCAGTTGTTAATTACCATCCCCCCCCCACACCATCCCCGTTTCGGGGGATCACGCCTTTTTTTGTCTCTCCCTTCCTCGACCTTCCCCCCGGTGCTATGTTCTCCCTTCCGCTCTCTCCTCACCGATCAATCTCCGTTCTTAGTGGCGACTTTTTTTCCAAATCCGTCACTCGGCACTGCTGGGATTCGAACCCAGGCATGAGAATGCACGACGGTCTCTTGATCGGCACCTCTACCCACTGAGCTACTCGACGCTTTAAAAAATTGGAATTGATTTTCGACCGCATGAAAACTAGGGAATAAATAAACAACACAAAACGTTTTTCTTTTTCAGGAAATATTGTCGTAATTTACGATTCAAGAATCGTAACAAAAAAAAAAAACAGTTTGGATTCAAAAGTAGTAAAATGCGATAAGAATTCATGATTTAATAAACACCTATTTTTTAATTCAGGAAATATTTTTGTAAACTACGATTGTCTAAGATCAATTCGTTCATTTAGCTTCAAGAGCTTTGTTTTTAAAATATTGAGATCATAAATCTCGATCTTTGATTTTGTAAATCAGAATTATTTAGTCGTACAATTTATATCATACTCCAATTGTTTAAAATTACGAATACAAAATTTGTAAATTGCTCTTACAATGGAAATCTAAAATCATGACATTTTTTCGTAATTCTCAAATTATACAGTTTTGTAAATTTAGACGGAATAAAGATTGAATTACAATTTTGACTCTCATTTTACGAAAAAAGGGGGATGATTTACAAAAAAAAGATTTTTCATAATTTACGACATGGAAATTCGTGATTACTGATTTTTCATTTCTTTCCGCGAACGAGCTTGGCAGGGATACAAAAACTAGACATAGCTTTATACAGCTCGTCTCCGTAGATGCTATCATACGCGGCCTTAAAATAGATGAAAGGGTTGTGGGTATCGATTTGGAGTTCATAGGTTTTTCCAGGATCTGCCACAAAGCGAAAACTTGGTCGAAGGTTGACTTTCCTTGTCTG
The DNA here is from genome assembly GCA_943590905.1 of Sphaerophoria taeniata. Classification (NCBI taxonomy): domain Eukaryota; kingdom Metazoa; phylum Arthropoda; class Insecta; order Diptera; family Syrphidae; genus Sphaerophoria; species Sphaerophoria taeniata. Next base: position 8,067,503 of record OX016540.1, read on the forward strand.
AAGCCACATTGATAAGGACCAATAAGATTGTTGACGAACGCCTTCAGACCTTCACATATAACGGCAGAGAGGATATTTTAGGCGATGTTTAGCAGGCTGATTCTTCTGTAGTTGCCGCAGTTTAGATGATCTCCCTTCGTAAGGGTCGGGCAAGCAATGCAATGGTTCCATTCATCGGGCATGCATTCTTCCGACCTTATCTTACAGATGATTTGGTGGATGCTCCTGTCTAGATCGTCGCCTGCTTTGGACTACCAAGCTTGCTAGACCATATATGCTCCATCGGCTTTGTTGGATTTCAGCAGTGATATTGCCGTTTTCACTTCTTCTAGGTCGGGTTCACGGAATTGGCTACCATCGTGTCTTATGAATGGATCCTGCCTTACGGCGGGATTTGGTTCGTCGTCGCCGTTATACAATTTACAGAAGTCGTCTTCCCAAATCCCAAGCATCGACTGCGATTCTACTATGAAGTTCCCTTGTTTATCTCTGCAGGTATCGGTTCTTCCTCCATGACCTTGAGCCAGCTGTTTTACCTTCCGGTTGAACTTCTAAACTTCATTCCTGCTGTTGGCTGTCTCAATATCCTCGATCCGACGCTTCTCATGCTCCTTAGTTTTCTCCTGAGAAGCCGATGCGCGTTCCTCGCTCCTATTTTTCCCGTAAAGCTCACGAGCAGCTCTTGTCCTTCTATGCTTGACCGCATGGGCCTGCCTGCATTCTTCGTCAAACCAGGTGTTTCGTTTTAGGGGCTGCGTGAAATCCAGCACATATGAGGCGTCATCTGTAACTGCTTTCTGGCAATGTTGCCACTAGTCCTCGATACTTGATGTTGGCGGCATAGGACCTCTTAAGAGGTTACTTGACACTCGATCAGAGAAGGATCCTGCTATCCCTTGCGATAGCAGCTGTCCGACGTCGAATTTTCTTGCTGCATTATTTATTACCTTGGCTACAACGAGGTCCGAGTCGATGCTGGCTCCTCGGAAAGTTCGAACATCTAGAATGCTGGACAAGTACCTTCCGTCGATCGCAATGTGGTCAATCTGGTCCACAACATTTCGCCCTGCAGCAAAATCGATCAGCCTGAATCCGTTGTCGGAAATGGTGCTGCCCAGGCTGGGCTTTCTGACTGTTCCACCAAAGATGTCCTTTTTTCCCAGCTTTGCGTTAAAATCGCCGAGGACAGTTTTAATGTCATAGCTAGGACAGTGCCCATATGTTTTGTCGAGGAGCTCGTAGAACTCGTCTTTGGTGTCGTCTTTATTCTCCTGTGTGGGGGAATGTGCGCATATTTAGGCTAATTTTGCCGTATTAAGCCTTGATTCGGATCGCCGTGATGCGTTCGCTTACACATTTGAAGCTCAAGACTTTTTTCCTGAGTCCGCTTCCCACGACGAATCCGCATGCAAAGAACCGCTGTTGTTGCTCTTGGTAACAATTACCATAGTAAATGTGGCAGTTTTCATCTTCTTTTTGCAGGGTCCGTCCCTATTTGTTCGCCCACACATGCTATATTTTACTATTCGTAACTAACAACCTTTGTTTTCCCGTTTCAGATACTCAACAAATGCGATAGTAATGTGACCCACGAAGCAACCGAGTCCATCCACTGTAAATAAATATTATTACTCGTGATCCTACCAAGAAGGAAACAACTTTACGTCCACAATACTCGATTCCAGAGTGCCATAAATGTTTAAGCCTTAAGACAGAGCATCGAAGACCTCAAGTAAAAACCTAGAAACAGATTCCGTCCAAGATACAAAGTTGCTGAGATTCAAGTGCCTTCACTAAGCAACGAATTAAGAAAAGCCATAATCTTCCATTTTATTGTAAACACACACAAACATAAGCTAAAAGCACCATAAAAGTAATTACTCTCTCACTCTCTCTCTCGAAGACAGCAAAGACCATTAAAAAAGTGCAATTACTCACCAAACCGATTCCAAGAATCAGTAGAAACAAAAATGTCATCACCACTCACATCGCAAGATCTATCCATGTCAGCTGCCATTCACGCTCAACAACAACAACAACAGCGAGGTCAAATCAATCAACAACAAACAACACCATCACCACCGCACGTCACATCCGCATCGCCCAATTCCGTCAACTCCAACGGCTTGCCATTGATTTCGCCGAATGCCATACATCGATCTCCGGAGAGCCCACAGCCCGAATTAGCCACCATGACCAACGTGAATGTCCTCGATCTACACACAGACTCGTCCAAACTCTACGACAAGGATGCCGTGTTCATTTATGAACCACCCAAAGTCGAGGATCAAGTGATCGACGCTCGGATGGTCGCGCAACTCAGCCAACAGCCGACTATACCCCAGCCACTGGCCAAGATCGAATTCGATGAGAACCAGATCATCCGTGTGATCGGTCCGAATGGCGAACAGCAACAGATCATAAGTCGCGAGATCATCAACGGCGAACATCACATTTTGTCGCGCAACGAAGCCGGTGAGCATATCCTCACCCGGATCGTCAGTGATCCGTCAAAATTGTTGCCCAATGACAGTGCGGTTGCAGCTGCCCTGTTCTCTCAAGCCCAGAAAATGGCCAACGACCATGGCGTCTATCAGACATCGCCGATGGACGCTTCGGTGCTGCAGCAATACGATCCGGTCAAGACCGAAGATGATCTGTATGAGGAGTCCAAGAAGGGCGGCCAGATCTTGTACACAACCCATGACGATTCGAAACCCCTGACCGGACACTTGCCAACACACAAAATCGAAGGCGATCTCTATCAGGACGACAAACACATCGACTTGATCTACAACGATGGCAACAAAACTGTCATCTACACAACCACCGACCAGAAGGGTCTCGAGATCTATTCGGGTGGCGATTTGAGCGGATTGGTAGCTTCAGCTGATGGTCAGGTCGTTGTTCAGGGCGGTTTGCAGTATACAACAGCTGGAACAGCTGGCGGACAACCGGTGTACATTGTGGCCGATGGGAATTTGCCACCCGGAGTTGAAGGCCATTTGCAAAGGTAAGTGGGTTGAACTTTGTTTGGCTATAAAAATAGAAATAGGAACATAGAGTTGTGTCGTGATTGTGAATTTATGAACCATAACAGCCAGCCCCAACGTTGTGTTTTGTTTTGATTTTTGAAGAAGGCGTGGGTACAGTGCGATTTCGCCTTAGATTGTGCCGCACTGCTTGAGTTAAGAGCTCTGTTCGTGGGTTATATGTTTACGAGCTAGTCATAAAGTTGGTTTGGAGTTTTGCAAAAAGATTGCGTAAGACTTTAGCGAAGCTGGCTGTGAGACTGCGTCCTTGGTATCGGTGGTATTGATATGTTGCTGGCTTGGGTTATCTGTGTTTGCTTGGGTTATAGTGTTTTTGTAAGCTTCAATTCAGGAAGCTAGGTTCTCTTATTTTGGGGTTAAGTGGTTCGAGCAATTAGGTGTACCAACTAAATTATGTTTAATTGATATTTTTGTTTCGATCCGAAGTAGGAGGTTTGATGGAAGCCAACTCAGGCTAAATTGAAGTAAGTCAGCAGACCATGTCCGATAAAGAAGTGAAATAAATTTGTATAGCGCTTAAATGGCAGCTAAATACATGGCTTTTTAGTTGATAATTTGACCGTAAAAATATTACGAGTTTTTCCTTAAACATTGACTAGATACAGCCATCAAGAGTGTTACGAACAATTTAAGTAAGATTTGTAATATGTTCGTTAAACTGATAAAAACGTTCGTTGATATGATGAACATATTTATGAATAAATTACTTCACAAAATAGATTTATTCATTAAATTTTTTCATAGCAGTGACAGTTATCGTCAATTTTATAGTCAAATTCGACAGCAAAATGAACTTTTTCGTAAATTCTACGACCAGATTCGTTAATCTGACGATTGAGTTTATCAATGGCATGAAAGATTTTCATCATTTTTAGAACAAATATCCCCAACGACCGCATGAATCGATATGACATTTTTTGGTTTAACTATCTATTAGAGCAGCATATTCATGCAATTTATGAAACATTGCTTGTTAATATAAAATGACTTCATGAAAATTCATATACCATCAATTAGGACAGAGCTTTCATCAAGTTTTGAACAAATTCATTGAGCTAATAAACCGTTTATGGGTATGATAAAAGATTTTATTAATTTTACAAATAAGCTCTGATACTAAAAATTGTATCGTTATTGTAATTATATGCATTATTAAGACTTTCTTTTTCAAGATAAGTTTTGTCAATCTTACAAATAAGTTCGTAAAACTTAAATTCATTACTGTTATGAAAAAATTTCATTATTCTAATGAACACATTTCGTGTGTATACATGCAACACCCAGCAATTTATTCATTAAGATAATGTATGAAATTTGACAACTTGCTTATCAACATAATAATTTGATAGTTGAATTTTGATGAATTTATTCATAAAATTGATAAAATTGTTTATCAAATCAATGAAAATATTCATAATTTCAATGAACAAGTCAAAGTTTTCGTTAATCCAACATCTTCCTTCTTTATGGTGGCGCTACAGTCCAGGTCGGAAAAGGTCCTCTTCCAACAAACGTCTCCAGCCAGCTTGGTCCCTAGCTAGCTGTCTATAGTTTCTTACTTCAAGTTGGTTCAGGTCCTCTACCAAATGTGTGCTCCACCTGAGTAACGGTCTTCCTCTCCTCGACGTCCCTTCGGGTTGGATTCGAAGACTCTACGAGCCGGAGCATTGTGTCGCTAAACAGCTCGTACAGTTCTTGATTGAATTTTCGTCTCCATTTTCCATTTATGAAGACTGGACCGACTGGACTCTAAGCAGCTCAAAACGTTTTCATCCGATGTTGTCATGGTCCATGTCTCTGCACCATACATCAGGACCGGGATGATGAGGGTTTTGTACAGGGACACTTGAGTTGCTCGAAGAGGGCTTTACAACTCGATTGCCTTCTAAGTCCAAAGAAGCAGCGATTGGCAAGAGGGATTCTTCCTTTGATTTCAGCGCTGGTGTTCTTATCTGAGTTAATAGCAGATCCTTGGTAGACAACGTCATTTACTACCTTGAAGTTAAATCTGTCTATGCTGTTATTGGCTCCAAGACGTCGATGTTGTGTGTCCTTCCTTTTTGACAGCATTAACTTGGTGTCGTCCTCGCTACCCGCAGGCTCACGAACGCTGCACTGACATCACGCTGTGTTCTTCCAATTATGTCAATGTCCTCTGCGTGTCCTAGTAGCTGGAAGGACTTTTGAAACATTGTGCCTCTGATGTTGACGTTGGAATTTTGCACAATCTTTTCAAGAATGATGGTGACGAAAACGCATGACAGCGCATCACCTTGTCTAAAACCTTATTTAACATCAAATGCATCCGTTTTTTCCGACCATGATGGAACAGCGTGAGTTTTTCATTGTCACCTTACACAGACGGACGAGTTTTTCTGGTATGCCAAAACTAGACATTGCTCTATATAGTTGGTCTCTATAGACGCTGTCATACGCGACCTTGAAATCGTCAGTGTTGCCTGGGTATAATAGGTGGTCTGCTTCACCCAAATTGAATGGTTTGGTATAGCTAGGGGAATTTTGTTCGTCATCGCCATTATACAGCTTGGAAAAATGTTCTTTTTATACCCTCAGCACTGACTGTGGTGTCACTACGACATCTATAATTTTCATAAATTTGTGAATACATTCATTGAACTGATGAACGCATTAATTGATGTTATAAAAGAATTTATTAATTTTATGAAAAAATTCGTAACTATTGAATAACTAGTGAAGATGCAAAATACTCCTCAAATACATGATTGAATTTGTTAAATCAATTACCAAACTCGACAAAAGTATGGATTGTGTTCGTTAAATTTATAATGCCATTCGCTGTACTCATGATTCAGTTTATCAGAGCAAATAGCCAGTATTGTTTAGACTAAATGCTCATCACATGTTCATGGATATGGACACGGAACCTTCATTATCTGATGGCAGCAAAATTGCAATGACACATGTATCAAATTTCATGTTCTTGAATATGAAACTCAAAGGACCGTTTTTCAAAACAATTACACCCTTATCGTTATTTCCTGCTCCGCCAATCAACATCAGTTATTTTGCTAAAATAATGAACAGCGATACAATCAGTTTAAATGAACTCGTTACCATCGTAATTTCCCGAGATCATCATCATTCAAAAACGACAGTAAACATGCAACGCTCTAAGCACCATATGTCAGTCATAAGCGGCTCTTCCCTTACCTTAACTATTTCCACTCCAAAACAAAGTTCTTATCTCTAGCTAACGAACTCCACGTGACTAAAAGTCACGCAACATTTTCAGAAACAATTTTAACTAACTTGTCAAAAATATCTAAACCCATAATTCCCCCTCCCACCATAATTTACCTTTTTGGTCAATTAATTCTCGACCAAAGCAAAAAAGCTGAACACATTCAATTACCATCAACTTCTTGATGGTTTTTTTTTCAAATTTCCCTAAAAAACAGAAAAATTCACATGACGCACTCGAGCGATTAATTGTTCCCCTCGGACAATTGTTCATGTGTGCGATTCGTTTTGACATTTTACAAGGCGTGGTGGACGACCGCAACGCGAGTGGTTACAGAATGAACTTCTCAACTATAAACACTTCGTCGAAGAATTCCATTAGTCGTCGTCACTTCGACGGTAGGTTGGTCGATCTTTTCGACCGTGTCAATTGCATTTATGAATTCTAATAGGGCGAGGGTGAGGGCCCGCAAATGAATTGAGAAGCCACTTAAAATGCAAATTAATAATCGAGACGTGCATCAAGTGTCAGGCACGCGCAACAAAAATGTGTTTCCCCCTTTCCAGTGTGTCGTGTGGATTGTGTGAGGGAGTCAAGTTAATGTTGTTGAAGGTCTGGGTACGTAAATTAGGGTCCCTCGGGTAAACGAATTAATCAAAAATTGAATAAACATGGAAAAGTGTCAGCAGGGTACTCAAAATAATTCACGTTCCTCTGCAATTAGCAGGAAAACATTGTAATTGACTCACAGATCATCATGTCTGACGTTTACTTTAAATAGCTTTGGAAGATCCAAAAATGAGTTAATCCAGTTTCAGATCAGCAAGCCCCCATCTCTATAATTTCTCACCTCAAGCCCTCTGGAATGACCACTGAAATAGAACTCCTTAGCCTCGCGATGCACCAGCGAAATCGATCACAAAAACAATTTCCTCTGCCAGGTGATAAATTCGCCCTAAGGTCCTGGCGATTCTTTATCTCGCACCCATTTGTTTTGAAGTGGGATAATCTCCTACGAACCTAGCGCCCTCGTTTTCAAATTGCTTGCGATCGGTCAAGAGAATTCCCCATTCAACTTCAACCTTAGAGCAATTGGTTTTGCGAATGGGCGCACATCTGTAACGGAGTTCGGACCACACCATGCGATGAAACCAAACCGATGCCATTTACAGGATACTGACTTTCAAACTATCGTCAATCTATTAGATGTAGGCTTTCGAGGGGGGGGGGGGGAGTAGCAAATTACACAACACCGATCTGATTGTTATTTGTCCCCTGGCTAATACATTTGACCAGAGGGGGTAACCATACTCTATCGGATGTTGTGCCCTCACTGATTCTAGATTCATGCTGCGTGCGAGCATTTGACCAAGTATCAAACTTCAGTCTACATAATGGCTGTTGTGTTTTGCTCTGTTACGAGAGATGCAGATTAGTCTGCCCGCGAGCAAAAAAGAGAGTTAAAGATGGACATTAACCATTGCTTGTAGTCTTTGTTTTTTTCTGCAAGGTTCTATGTGCGATCCGGGCTTGGAACATGTTTGAAGTATGCAGAGCACGTTCGTTGGTGATCTTGACTAATTATGGTAATATTGGGTGACATATTTTAGGTTACACAGTCAATGTGCTTGGGGCGATGATACATTTCAGAGATAAGGAACAGAGATCAGAGATAAAAGCAACAAGTAACGTAGAGGATTGGATTTCTTCGCTTGGTGTCTGTTTTTTTAGGTCTTCTGTGCCATTATGGGCTCTTAAGGCCAAAAAATATTGTCGAAAGTTCATGTCTCTGTCAACCGAAGTTCCAAATTGTTCAAAGCAACCTTGACAAATTGCAAACTCTTCGAAATAATTCACTCCGCAGCATGTCCAACCAAATCGATATGTCATGTTTACACAAAACGTGTTCCAAAAACAAAATTGACTTCGAGCCGAAATGTCACTTTACTAATTGCTGACGAAACAATGCCCAGCTTCTCCAACCCCGCCGAGGTCTATCTCTCTCTCTCCGAACCTTAAAAAGTGTCAACTCGAGTGTTTTAATTTATCTTTTGTTTCGCCTCTGCAGCAACCAACAAAAAAATGTCCTCTCAGTCATTTGTAATCTTGTTTACACAGAACACAAATTATTTTCCACCCACCCGCACAGTGCACTTGCCTTCGCCAAAAAAACTTCATATATCAACTTTGGGGCGTAGGCCACACCCTTCGCCAAATGTACTTTGACAAAGAACTCCGATACAGCCTCGTCACGTTGTGTCGTGGTCGTAATAGTCGAAGTTGTCAAGTTTGAAAGCGAAAATGAAGTCGAAGTCGAAGTTAAAGTCAAAGACTTCGTCCTCGTTACCACTTTTGAGATCAATCAATTTCATAGAACAGCAACAGAGTCTCGCTTTTGGTGTGTGCGCTCAGCTCACTTGCGACACTTTGTCGATAAATCACTTTGCTTAGGCTTCCCCCTGGGCGACATTAATGCACGAAAAGCTTTTAACTGTCCTCGTCCGTTTGAATACGAATTCCTACATATAACCAAAAACAAACACCTCCAGCAATGGGCAACCGCCCACTTGTACCTAATCTATATAGCGTCTTTGTCGCCGTCAGTCATGTCGTCGTCGGCAGCGGCAGCTAGTGAATTGCAAAGTTGTTGGCGGTGGTGGTGCACAAAAGGAACTAGATCTGGGTCATAAATCTGCCATTCGGGGGATTTGGTGGGTATCAAATTTTTGAAAACTTCATCGGGCGCCCAGAGTGCCCCGCAGGCGAAAAAGTGTTGAGCGGACATTTTCATCATGAAGTGCAGTCTGCACACCCTCCGTGAGGGAGTAGGCATTGTTGATTTTTGGACAAAGGATTCAAAGAGCGTGCGCTGCTGACAATAATACGTTATGTGACATGTCTTGTGTCAAGTGTTTTTTGATGGAAATTGGTGCTGGAAGGGCTTGAAATTCTTTGTTCGACTTTTTGATACTCAATTTTGCAACGAAATTCTTGAACTGTCAAATATTTTCAGCTCAACAAAAGACCAACGAAGTCAAATGGTGTTGCCATTCGTGAGTAATGCTCCTTGGGTTCTTTGTATCCCCTCAAAAGCTCAATTAAAAGCCTCCATCAATTCGATCGAAATGGCAAAACACTTTAATCCAGCAGCAACCTACTTTGTATGCAAATGCGCAATCTGGTCGCTTGGAATGCTCGAAATCAAGAAAGCACTTTTCTACATAAAACATAATTCAATCCCAAAACGAATTGCATGTCCACAGATACAACACCCAAACACGAGATATAGATACTCTATCCAATGCCATTCTTTGTGAAGCAAAGGAACTGCTCGTGCGGTGCCCCCCTCTTGGTGCCCAAAATGCGGAAATATATTGCCGGCCGCCATTATTTATAGACCCCAATCCATGCGGAGTCACTATTAAACCATCGGCATCGCTTCGCATCGCAGGCAGCATATTTTGTCCCACTCTACTTCTTCTGCTTTTTTTTTGGCTAACGGTTCAAGCGTTAGATTAATTTCTTGTGAAATTATTAAAAGGTTCCATCTCTTTGCATCTAAGCACGACGACGGACGACGCGACCGACGGGACGGAGACACAACGAGAGGTCCCCAAGCACATGGATCATGTGACACTGTTAAATAATTAACATGCAAATCCTGGAATAATTATACAAGAAGAAACGGTTTCTCTTCGACTCTGACCGATGCGACGAATGGGTACATCGAAATTGCTTGTAACCACACCGGCTGGTCGGGTGTTGCCAGGTAAGAAACCTAGCAGGAGACGACAACTTACGAGTTAACATGAGGGATGCAGAAATTGGGCAGAAAAAAAAACTGATTTATAGATTTTTTTAGGGGAAGGGAGGGGTAGTGGGGCAAAAGAGTGAGTTGAAGAAATTAACACCATATTTGGTGTGTGACAAATGGGCCTGTTCGAGCACACAAATTTACAAAATAAATGACAGGTCGTAAAAATCATAGTTTATGGAGCTCGTTCTTGCGAAATCCTTACACACGCTATCGGGTAGGGGCTCCAAAAAAAGCCTGATTTTCATTTGGATCGATCTTATCGCTATTTCTAGGTTCAGCGGGTAATAGTCTACAGCGTATGAATTCCACTTTAATGATTTTGCTCTGATGAAGCTGTGCTCGCCGGGCGGTTCTTGTCAATCTTAAGGCTTCCTAGCTCTTCAGAACTTCAACTTTTCTACAAGGGCTGCTCGTCACTGGCATACCTTCGGTAATGACAGCAAAGGACTTGGCAGTCACTAGGTCGACTTTGAAATTAATTCCAAAAAAGCTTAAAACCCCAATAACTCATACCCGAAACCGCAATGTTGTTTTTAACGACTTTTTAGCTTTTGATCAAAGACAATCTCACGCTCTCCGATCGAAGGCCTCTTCGCAAAGCCGATCTTTTGTTTTGATTAAATTTTGTCTCCCAACGAACTCAAGACCGTTTCCGTGCAGTTAAAACACTTAATAATAATTTAATCTATAAAATTATTATCTTTACGAGCTTTCTGGACGGCGGCGGCGCTGGCGAGTGCGGTAAAGGACTCTCCAAAGCCGTTGATTGCCTCTCTGAATCAGAATCAGATCGAGAGTCGGTCGTTTGTCCTCCTTTTCGTCCACACAAGTCGCAAAAGATGCTTTAAATAAGTTTTATGGTCTTTGGCGAAAGGTCAGCGATAAGAATTCCATAAATCCAATGACTTTACAATCTCCCGTGGGTCTTAAGTCCGTTGAGAAACGGTTGGGTTTTTGTTTTTTGCACGTCTCTCTATTTCATTGTACTGTGGGTAAAAAAGGACCATGATCTTCATCAGCAGCCACGCGGTTGTCGTCATCATTTGCATGGATTAACGACACTGGGGCGAGGACGCGACGGAGATGGTCAGCCGGGTAGTGATTAGAATTTTTTTATTGGTCCTTGGTAATCGTTTGATAGAAATTTTATTACCTCTTATGGTGATCGGTTTTGGGGGGGGAGGGGGGACTAACTACGCAGGTGAAAAGCTTCTGGATGGAAAAAAAATTACAAGCGGATAGAACCTTCTTGCCTATTTTATGGCATGCATGAAACTTACTACAATACGCATGACGTCTGCACTAGAGTGTCTTGCAGTCTAGAGAGGAAGACGGCTAGATTGTGAGGTTGTTTTTAATTTTGTAATTTAATTGGACATTTTATTGGACATGCTTCTTATGTATGTTTTCCAATCAAGGCTAAGTCTAGTCCAATTGGTGTTGTTCTTAACTGACAGAAGGTCTTGGATCCGAGTTCATAAATTTGAGATCTTAGGAGCTGCTGATGTTTTTCGTTACAATCCAATTAATTTTTTCTTTCAAATAAATGCTGAAGGTTGGATATTTAAAAGCTATCATGAAATGTTGGTTTTAAGGCGAGGAAATTTAACACGACATGCAGTTTAAATAAGTCCATGCATCAAATGCGATTCATAAGATGGAACACAATAAATGTGTTCAGCCGCATGTGATTCAAAAGATAAAACACAATAAATGCGTTCAGCCGCTACACGCAAACTGGTCATCTACGTTCAGTTTTACTTCTAAAAACTTTAAACTTCCATGAATCAAATATGATACATAGATCTTGTTTTTTATCACGCTATAACAGATGTTTTTAGACTTTTTTCAAATTTTTCTATTTGGTCCAGAAAAATTGAGAACACAACATGCAGTGTAGAATGTTTTCATATGCCCATGAATCAAATGCGATTCAAAAGATCAAGCGGAAAATATGTTCAACGACCCCAGGAAAACTGGTCAAAACATTCCTTTGTTCAGTTTTATTTTAAAAAATTGTGGCATTCTTTGAATCAAATATGATACAGAAAGCATCCATGACTCATATATGATTCACGTTCATACCTATAATTCTGAAATATGGATACTAAAAAGATAATCAAATGTTTGTATTAAGTTGAGGACATGTAGTTAAGAATGGTTTTCTAAGTCCATGAATCAAACACGATTCAAAAGATAAAACAGAAAATTTGTTCAGCTGCCCACGAAAACTGGTTATAATATCGCCACGCTCGGTTTTATTTTCAAAAACTTTGTATTTATTTGAATCAAATATGATGCATGGATTTTCTTTTTGTATCACACTGCAGCGGATATTTGGAGACTACTATCAAACGTTTCTTTTCAGTGAAGAAAAATTGAATACAAGATGCAGTGTGTTCTGTAGCCTCACTCAAACTAGTCAAAACATCCCTGTGTTCAGTTAAAGCTTCAGAAATTGTCTCGTCTCGTTCCTTGAATCAAATACGCTACATAGAATTTTTTATATGTTCCGAAGTACAGCCGGTATGTTAAGAATCACATCAACATCGTTTTAAGTCCCGGAAAATTGAACACAACATGAACAGTCCAGAATGATTTCCTATGTCCATGGATCAAATGCGAATTATGAGATGAAACAGAAAATGTATTCAGCGGCAATACGCAATCTGGTCGGGGAAAACATACATTTTAGAATCGTTTCCTAAGTCCATGAATCAAATACGATTCAAAAGATAAAACAAAATAGAGTTTTCAACCTCCCCACGTGAACTGATCATAAACCCATCATATCTCCACGTTTAGTTTGATGCTTAGATACCTTTAATTTCAGTGAATCAACTATGATACATAGATTATGTTCTTGTATCATACTGCGTAAGATTGTATGTCAAGACTACTATCAAATGTTTCTCTTAGGCCGAGAAAAATTGAGTAGAACATGCAGTTAAGACTGTTTTCCTTAGTCCATGAATCAAATACGATTCAAAACGTAAGGCAACAAAAATATGTTCAATTGTCCCAAGCTTACTGATCCATTATCCAATCGCTCAATTTTATTTTCAAAAATCATCAAGTTCGTTGAATCAAATATGATACACGTGTATATTTCGTTATTGTATCAAACTTTGTCCATGAATCATATATGATTCAAAAGGATTTATATGTAAAAATGTGATAAAAACCAATGAGATGTTTTTGCAGGCAATAAAATATTTTCCGACAACAAAGCTTACAAAAAAGTAGGCGTGGCAGAGGGTGGTTTAACCTGAAATTAAATTCTAAACAACATCTATGTTCTCATATGACAATCTCTGTCCGCAACGTTCGGAGTCATTTTTCCCCACAAAAGTAGAAACTTTAATGAAGGGAAATTTGATTCAATTCTTTACATTTTCAGAAGTTCGATCTCTATCAAAGCTTACGTCAGTTTCCAAGGTTCAACGGCTTTTCATGACAAATCAAATCAATGGATAGTTGAGACACTTAACACTTAAATTTTATCAAAGTTATAAAATCTCTTTTATCGAAAAGATGATGGAGTCATAATGCCGTTGGTCACCCGAAAGATCGAATATAAAATCAAAAGAAATGAAACGCACGTCCTTGATTAGCCTCACCTTGTTGCAACTAGAGTTGCAAATGCCAATTAAATTAGTTCACAACAATTTGACCCCACCGACCTGACAATGATACTCTCGCTTCACAAGCGAACTTAACGAATCACGCGAGCTCCATTAATAATAACTCCATCATAAAAGCTCAACAGAATCAGCCATCACCAGCAGCAGCAGCATTAAAAGCATATTGCTAGCAGTGTGCCTCGCTTGCATGCCATGTTGGTGCCTAATTAATCACAAAACAATGATTTTATTCGAGAGAGACATAAAAATAGCCATTCGCAAATCAGGGTCGCGTCGTGGTTGCCGTCATCAGCATCATCAACATCAGAATCGAAACGTTCGCTCTGAGCTGCCATCTGACACTTTAAGATGCCGAAATCGATGGCAATCAAAAACGAATACTCGTAAAACACTACAACTGCTGCGACGACGACGACGATGACGATTGCGAATGAACGTGTGAACGTTTCACCCACGAATTGTTTTGTTTGTGGCTTGTAACAAATAGTGGCGCTCAACTTAACTGCTGTAAGCATATCTACATACAATTATTGTTTAGATTCAGAGATACTCAATCTTTGGAGTTTAAAAGACACGGAATGTTTATTAACGTTATGACAATGACGCTGGAACTGTGTACGGTACGGTGACCACGATATGACGACGCACGACGCGACGGGCGATGAACGACGGCGATGTCTCGATGTTTGATGTGGATTGTGATTGTGATGGCGTGCAACAATTTGCGTCTATTTGAGAGACTAATGGAACTTTGGAATATTCCCACGGCTTAACACGCGGCGGAATCCGATCTTGAAGTTTGGGGTGACCATTCTCGGAATATTTATTTACTCAAACTGAACGATTTTTACTGCGGAAAACTTCGAATACATTGTTAAAGAAGAGGAAGTCCAATAACTTACAGAAAGAAGAATGGTCACCCCAATCATATATCACAGAGTCTAATGCATTATGCCCATTTGCTCCATCGTTATCCACCCCTCGAATCAGCAGCATCGATTTATTTACACAAAGAGAGGTGGAAACACTCATTGCAAAACCCACATCTCCCAAATGCATTCCACTACCGACCTATGCGACGGCGGCGGCGGCGATTACCAACAACCGCTACAAGAACTTTCTAGAGAAGTATAGTGTTTGACTTCAGCACAATGAACGGTCCGTCTGTCCGTCCAGACAAAGACCGCACACATCGTGCAATATTTTTATTATGATGGAGGAATGTTATCTCGCTGTATGCAAAGTGAAAAGCGTATAGAAATTCAAATGTCAAACTATCTGATGAGGTTTTTTGTGTGGTTTTGAATTAAGCTTATTGCAAAAGAATAATAAACGATTTGAATGAATGGATGATGGTGAAGGGGGTGTTGCCAATTGGTCTCAGTGAAACTGATGAAACTTTGTGATGATGCCAAAGCCCCCTGAGCGATGAATAACATAAATTCTCAGGTAAGCAAGCAACGACAAGAGATGGGAGGTCTTTTACAAAAACCCGAAAAAATAAGTTAAATTTTCTCTTTCTGCTATTGAGGTTTCCTATTCTGATTAAGGAATGCTCATTTTTACTTATTGAGTAAAAATCAGTATTTTCAACGCGATAAAACTCCAGTTTTCACGCTAGTGAATTTCACTTTTGCTGAAAAAACAGTGTAAAGCAAAATTTCATTTTCGGACGGAAGTAACATGCGTTATACAAGGACAATTCAATTGAGAAATCAAGTTTGATGACAGAAAATGAAAGTAAAAACCCTACAAAATGGAAACTGAAATTTGGAAACCGGAAATTAGAAACAGGAAACCGGAAATAGGCAACCAAATGCAGGAATATCATAGAATTGAGTAACGGAAAGTGTTTGATTGGTACTTATTTTCTTTACTGTAGAAAGGTACTGCAATGCAATTGTCAGTACTTAAAGTAAATCTCTTACAACTCTGTTTAATACCTTCCGAAAAGGTAACCTCAAAAACTAAAGGATTATGGCACTCCTAATTTTTCTTTGTGCAAAATGAGTTCAATCCTTACACTGCCTGGCTTAATGGAACCTTTCATTTCTGACTCCATTAGTCCTATCTTAATCCAAATCCCCAAAAGGCGAAATTTATCCCCCCCCTCCCCTTTCCCTTTCCAAAAGTTAAACCATTTCAATGTGTAAATTTGCAAATTACATGAATCTTACTAGATCCCGGAAATTGCTAAATTAACTCCTTTTTGATGACCAAGAGGATTAAAGAGAAGCGAACCCCACTGCAAATGTGTCCATTATAGTGAATGTGGCCAAAAGATTGTTATTCTTTATTTTTAATGTTCAATTTCACCTCATAAACTTCGAGGTAGTGGGTTTTGGCGATTGTGTGGCGATGATGACGATGATGGAGCGGGACGACTTAGTCCAAGCCGATGGAGAGTCCGTTGATGATGATGTTAGTTTAAATATAAAATTCATTTTATTGTAATCCCCGCCCCGCCTTGTGTCGGTTCGAAGTGTCTTTGGGGCAAAACCAAAGTGCGTCGTCATTTTCGACAAGACAGTCGTAAAATCTGAAAACCTGCACGTCTCGTCGAAGTGCGGCGCAGATATAATATAACAAGTGTCTCGTTGGGGAGATTTATGAATCCTTTCCCAATCATAAGACCATCGCTCGTCTTCAATGTGCGCACAATCACCCATTTTAATGTTGCCAAGAGTCTCGAGTATATATTTTAAACATGATGCCCGCATCTGCGCCTTGAGATTGCATCCAAAGTGCATAATTACGTTGCGCATCGCATTTGCGTGGCAATATAACTTTCTAAAAAAAAAAATAACGAAAATCGCCTTTACGACTATGGCGTTTGTTTTATGGTCGTAATGCTAATCAGGGTTCACGACATATTTACACATGGGAGAGCGGTCAATTTGCCATTGGTATTGGTTGGTCCGTCGGCGCGCGGCGGGCGGGCGGGCGGTGCAGTGTCGTCATGTTTGGTTTGGTTGTCGTTGTCAGTTTATGAATGGATTAGGTACATTTTTTTAATTGTTCAACGAGCTTGTTTCGAAGTTTTAAAAAAGAGGATATTGTCGCCTCTCTCCTGTCTTCATCCTCAGAGAAGCATTGTTGAAGAGATAAAATTTTATTTAACAGGAAAATTATTTCCTTCTGTCTTTTGATGTTTTCGTTGAGATAAGATACGGCAGCAGCGTTGGCAAAAACAAACAAAATAAAAGAAACATGATATTCGGGCTTCAGAGAGCTGTTGTCACCAGACATTACATCAAAACGGAGAGTAGAGTGCTGCAGTAAAGTGACACCTTACAAGAATGACCGCAATTGCTCAAAGGTTCGAAGAAAAGAGTTCACGACAAACGGAAAAAAACAAGTTATGGAGAGATTGATAAGGATACAGTGCAGACGACACAGAGTCCATCCATCGATTTGTCAATGGGACTCGCTAGAAATTGCAATGGCGTTGGGTCCAATATTTCAAGAATTTATCGTGGCACTACAGTCCAGGTCGGACCAGGGCCTCATCCACCAAGCGTCTCCAGCAAGCTCGGTCCCTAGCAAGCTGTCTCCAGTTTTGCACGCCAAGTTGGTTCGGATCCTCTACCACTGCACCTGAGTCGCGGTCTTCCTCTTCTGCGACGTCCATCCGGGTTGGATTCGAAGACTGTACGGGCTGGAGCATTATTTTCCATTCGCTCCATGTCACCCAGCCATCTAAGTCTTTGGACCTTATCTTTTCTGTCGCTGAACAGCTCGTACAGTTCTTAATGGAATCTTTCTCTCCATCGGATGTTGTCATAGTCCATGTCTCTGTACCATACGTAAGGACCGGGATGATGAGTGTTTTGTACAGTGACACTTTAGTTGCGCGAGAGAGAACTTTACTACTCGGTTGCCTTCTAAATCCAAAAAGCACCGATTGGCAAGAGTGATTCTTCGTTTGATTTCAGCGCTGGTGTTGTTGTCTAAGTTTATAGCTAATCCTAGGTAGACAAAGTCCTTAACTACCTCAAAGTTAAATCTGTCTATACTGACGTTGGCTTCAAAACGTCGATGTTAAGCGTCCTTTCTTGTTGACAGATTAACTTGGTCTTCTCCTCGTTAACCGCTAGATACAGTGTAAAGCAAAATTTCGTTTTCGGACGGAAGTAACATGCGTTATACAAGGACAATTCAATTGAGAAATCAAGTTTGATAACAGAAAATGAAAGTAGAAGCTCTGCATAATGGAAACTGGAATTTGGAAACCGGAAATTAGAAACAGGCAACCGGAAATGGGTTATGTCTCAAGGCTCACTAACGTCACGCTGTGGTCTTCCAATTATGTCAATGTCGTCTGCGTATCCTAGTAGCTGGACGGACTTTTGAAAGATTGTGCCTCTAGTGTTCACGTTGGACAAACTTTTGAAGAATGATGTTGAAGAAATCGCATGACAGCGCATCCCCTTGTCTAAAACCTTTTTTGATATCACGTGCATCCGTTAGGTTTTTTTCGACCATGATGGAACAGCGTAAGGTCATCTTACACAGACGGACGAGTTTTTCTGGGATGCTAAAACTAGACATTGCTCGCTATATAGCTGGTCTCTATAAATGCTGTCACACGCGGTCATGAAATCGATGAAAAAGTGGTAGGCAGGCACGTAGCCAGAGGGGGGCTAGAGGGGCTCAAGCCCCTCCCGAAATGATTTTTAAAAAAAATATTTGAACAAAAGTTTGTATATTCTCTTATTAGTTCCTCACTACTTATGTAACCACATCGTAACCAGTTCAAAAAATGCAACCTATATAAGCCCAGATATCCAAAACGAAATCTTGGATATATGCTCTGATATTGTCACCAGAAAAATATCTAACCGGGTTACATTCTGGCTGATGAAACAATGGATGTTTCTGGCACTGAGCAACTTTCAATATGTGTCCGATATGTTGACTGCTGTACAGAGCCCACGAAAAGTATGCTTCAGGAAAATTTTGTAGGTTTTATTCCGACGTCTTGGACAAAACGTCACGATAGACGCATATAATTTCGAGGTAGTTAGGGACTTTGTATACCTTGGCTCCGCTATCAATACGGACAAAGACATCAGCGCCGAGATCAGACGAAGAATAACTCTTGCTAATCGCTGTTTCTTCGGGCTAAGAAAGCAATTGAGTAGTAAAGCCCTCTCCCGAAAAACTAAGGTGACGCTCTATAAGACCCTCATCATCCCCGTCCTGCTATATGGTGCATGGACCTTGTCAAAAACGGATGAGAACGCACTTGGCCGTTTTGAGAGAAAGATTCTACGTAAGATCTATGGTCCTGTCTGCATAAACGGTGAATGGAGAAGATTTAACGACGAACTGTACGGACTGTACAGCGACACTGACTTAGCTAAAAGAGTGAAGGTCCAAAGACGCAGATGGCTCGGTCACGTGGAGAGGATGGACACCAATACTCCGGCCCGTAAAGTCTTCGAATCCACCCCAGAGGGAAGACGCAGTAGAGAAAGACCAAGGCTCAGGTGGCGCGCGCAAGTTGAACACGATCTCAACCAACTCGGCGTGCGAAACTGGAGACAGCGAGCTAGGGACCGAGCTGGCTGGAGAGGTTTGTTGGTTGAGGCCCAAGTCCACCCCGGACTGTAGCGCCACCTTAAGTAAGTAAGTAAAGTAAGTAAGGATCCCTCTTCCGATGTTCTGAAACTGCTAGATATATGTGACAAGACCTACTTCAGGAGCATAAGTTACTTGCTTACAATTTTGGCCACACTACCAGTTACAACAGCTATCGTTGATAGAACCTTTTCAACGATGAAAAGGATCAAAACAGTATCCCGAAGCGTTATGGGCCATCCAAGACTAAGCGCACTTGCAATGCTCTCTGTTCACTCAGGTATTGATGTGGATCCAGATGAAGTGATCGACATTATGTCTAAAAAAAAGACAAGGCATTTATTGCTGTAAAAATCCAAACTATTTATTTAATTAAATTAAAAAAAAAATGCGAACAAAAATAAAACATTTACATTATGTAGTTTTTTTTAAATTTTTGTATAAAGAATTACTTCTTCGAAATTGAACAAGCCCCCGAACCGAAATCCTGGCTACGGGCCTGGTGGTAGGTATCGATATCGATTTGAATTTCTTCTCCATGATCCGCCGGAGAGTGAATATTTGATCGATGGTGGACTTGCCAGGTCTGAAGTCACACTGTTAAGGAAAGGCTTTAAGCAGCACGCAGACAAGATCTTGTAGGCGATGTTTGAGTGACTTATACCTCTGTAGTAAGTGCAGTTCAGGGGATCTCCTTTCTTGAGGATCAAGCATACGATACTGAGGTTCCATTCGTCGGGCATGCTTTTCTCTGACCAAATTTTGCAGATGAGCTGGTGCATGCTCCTAACCAAATCACCTTCAGCTGCTTTGTACAGTTCGGCGGCTAGGTCATCTGCTCCAGCGGCTTTGTTCGACTTAAGATTCAGATATCGCTATCTTCATTTCATCAATGTCGGGTGGGGGAATTGGTGGTCTGCTCCACCCAAATTGAATGGTTCTGTATAGCTGGGGGATTTTGCTCATCATCGCCATTATATAGATTGGAAAAGTTGTCTTTCCATATCCCTAGCACTGACTGTGGATCCACTACGATGATCCCATGATGGTCTCTTCAGTCTTCGGTTCGGGGTGTAAAGCCCCTGATGGTTTGTTTTACCCTTTTGTAAAACTTTCGAACCTCGTTCCTGTTGTGACATCCCTCTATCTCCTCGATCGCGCGCTTTTCATGCTCTCTTTTGTTTCCTTCTGAGAAGTTTGTGAAAAGGAGAGCTTTTCTAATTGTAGAGCTCGCAAACTGCTCGTGTGCTTCTTTGCAGCGCCACTTTGTATGCCTCTTGTTTAGCTACGTGTGCTCGCCAGCAGTCATCGTCAAACCAGGGGTTTCGTTGTGGTGGCCGTGTAAACCCCCAGCACTTCAGAGGTGGCATCTCTGATGGCTGCTTGGCAGTGTTGCCACTGGTTCTCTTCATTATGTGCTTGCAACAAACGACTTCTGAGGAGACTCATTACAAACACACTGGTAAAAAAAAATTGAAATATTTTAATAAACAAAAAATGTGCACGACTCGGCCGTACGAACTTGCTCCTGTATTCCCAATTATAAATCATAAAAAAAAAATTTAAATTGAAATATGAGCCACAAAAATGGATTCAATTGGAAAAAAATTGATGTCGTATGATTTCTTAAGAAACTGTTGGTTTTTCGATTTTTTTTAATTTATTAAAAAAAAAATTAAAAATTGAAAATGTACCTCGTAAATACATTTTATTCCAAAAATTTAAATGCCAAACAAATTTAAACCTTATTTTTGATTTATTGAATTTTTTTTTTGAAAATCGTCGGAGCCGTTTTTTTCAAATTAATTTTTTATATATAAAATTTTTCAAAAATGTCTTAAAATTAATTTGGGTATGCAGTATTCACGAATATGTAAATGTACATTTTATGAGTAAATTTCGATTTAAAATATTGATCTGTTTTTAAGATACACAATTTTGAAAAAAAAGTTTAAAATATTTTTTTAAAAATCCAAACAAATTTTGGAAATTTTTTTTGAATACAAAATATTATTTGGGCAATGTATACGTACTTTCAGAAAAAAAATTACGCTGATCGAACTTTAACTTTTCGAGAAAATCTAAAACAAAAAAACGGTTCTATGGGAGGTACCGTTTTGGAGCAATACAATATTTGTTTTTTACATAAAATATATGAATGTTTAAAAAAATTAAATTCGAGGAAGTTTAAAAAAATCGTAGGAACCGTTTTGGAGAAAATTTAAAGTTTTGGTTTTTTGCCATAAAAATCATATGGTGGCTACCCTAAATTTTGATCTTAGAAAAAAAATGAAAAAACTGGGATATGAGTTTTCGCTCAAACCTCTTATTTTCAAGTTTGAAGTCAATCGGACCAGCGGTTAAGGCTGTAGGTGCCTGTAAACTTCCAGACAGACAGACAGACAGACGGAATCGCCGGACCCACTTTTTTCGACTTCTTTATCATCGTAATGTCATATCTCATCATCATCTCAAATTTTTGTTTTTTACGAATTCAATACTTGCCATATATTCTATATGTCGCAAGTAAAAAGTTATAGGGCCTTGAATAAAATGACACAGTGGCGTCACAAAGTGGTTCTCCTTAAAATTTCTTTTCATCACAATCAAAAATTTCTCACAAGGTTCTATTAAGGGCAGACATCTTTTGTATACTATTAAGATCGAAGAGGATGAATAGCTAAAAAAAAACCGTTTTACATTGCAAAGAAATTTGACAAGTACCACTTTGTGACGTCATATCCATCTTTGAAGGCCTATAACATCGTTATTAATTGGAATATTTCAAAATGAATTTCACGGCTAGTTTTGTGAGCCGCAGGACTTTAATTATGCATAAAGTCAATTTTCTCGAAAACGACTTGATATTTTGCGATCGGATTTTGCAATATTTTGGAGGGCTTTTTGGGGTGCCTCTGGCAGGTACTTTCGACACTGTTTGTATCTTGTTGCTGATGAATATAAGGAACAAACGATGGTTAGTAAAAAATGTATTGAGGTCACAATTTCACCGTCCAGGACTTTCCAACTATAATAATTCCACCACCAGGAGCCAAAGTGTAAATTACGATTTTTGTTTCAAGAAAAAAATTCATTGTCCATTATTACACTTGATGATCAGTTTCGAAAGCGCAAATGTACCTTACCTGCTTCCATCGAGCTCTAGAAAATTGAAATACCACAGCAAACTCCCACTGCCTTCGGATCTTCCAAAAAAGAGGCAAGAAAACAATTGAAGCCTAATTTACCCTCACCATCGCATAAATCACTCGAATCGACATTTTTCGCTGAATTTTGACCTCGATTTCGAAGTGAATTCGCTTCTGAAGTCCAAAAAAATGCAACAAAAAAGCTCAACGCTTTTAACAATGTTAACCGACGCACGTCAAAGAAGGAGAAAGAACGAAAATTACAAAAAATTATTGTAATTTCTTCACCCATTGGTGTGTTCACTGCCAGTCCGCCTGAGCCTGATGGCAGCTCAGCGAGATAAGAATCTTTAACAATGCACGCCGCCGTCGAAGCTCCCTTGGGTAACCAAAAAGCCATCCAACCCTTTTCTTGTGCTCCTTTGCAGAGGCGACGATGAGGATGGAGACACAAAACCAAAAAAAAAAAAACAATTTTGGTCACGAATTCTGTTGATGGGGGTTCCAGGGACTTCGGAGGCTGCACTTGGTGCCCGAAAGACGCGGCGGCGGCCTCTGCACTTACACAAAATCTGAACAATAACTGAACAATAAATCAATACACTCTCCATCGTGCGTCGATGGTCGTCCGGGATGAGGCCATGATCTTCTTTTCTCAGCCTCTCCCCTCCCTCCCCTCGATAACCCTGATTGGAAGGTGCGGATTATTGCATCGCGTCGTCAGCAGCAAAAGGAAGTGATTGTGCCCCCATTGTATATAAAGTGGGGTCCGTCACACAATTCGCCAGCGTCCATTGTCAACTGAGTGAAAACGCTTGCGATGTCAAGTACCGACCGTCGCGCGTCGTCGTTGGTCGTGCTGCTAAAGAGGGCTGTGCGTAAGGAGACATCTCTATCGGGGACCACGCAGATCAATGACACTCGGCGCTTTTTTTGCCAGACACAAGAGACACACAGGTTCCGCATCGAGCGGATAACCATTCATCACTTTGCGAGAAGCTTTTTCTAGCTTCGCATTGTTCCTGGAGTCTAGTCGCGTCGTCGCTGTGCTGTCAACACCGCACACAGCCGTATAGCCGCATGGAATAAATCAGTGTCACCTTTTCATTCGGAAATCTCTCGAGAGAGCGGTGTTATAGTTCATTCTATGTGCGGGACATTGCGGCTCAGTCCGATGATGGCCAGGTGTTCGCACTAACATCCTCTTTGATGCGCAAAATCAAACGAGAAATTCATTAGTGACGACTCGGACTCGCCGGATATATTCGCACAACATTGATGAGCCAAAGACATCACAAGCAAAAGGTCAAGTGCCTATAGAGTCCATAGCTCTTGACCGTGGGCTAATAATTGAATGATTGATTGATCGGCGTTAGTGAGTCATCGCACATTGTTATCTTCGCATTTTGCGATGCGATTTGGCAAACCCATTATCTGCGCCGACTCGAGCTCACAAACTCTTTTGTCCATTTTATGATGTTATGCCAATGATGACTCGAATATTGCCATCCATTTTGCAATTTGACCCCCGGGACCACGTGTGTCTTGGGGCGATTTCCATTTGGTTGCGTCGCATCGCTCGAAACATTTGTGTGCAGATTTGTGCGAGACGCAGCAGGATGCTTCGCAATTTCTTGATTAATTGGTCGGGAACCTCGCCAGAGAGTTGCCCGTCATAAGTGTTTTGTTTGTTGTTGTTGCCTTGCGAGTTGAAGTCGAAGTGCGATAAGCTCTTGAATCCCGATGATGAGGTGAGATTTTCAAGACCAGATAACAAATGCGGAAGATTATGAATTGACTTTGTCTGGAAATGATGCTGTTGTCAGGGGGTTAAGTCTTTTGGTGATTGGGTCGTGACCAGCTCATGTGTGTGCGTGTGCGAAGTGTGTGAAATCAATTTGGTGTTTTTCTCTGTGAGAAGGAAGTTGAACCTTTAATTTTTTGGAAGATTGTTTTTGCGTTGTGATTGATTTGGTTGGAGAGCGATTCGCAATGTTTGCGAAATTAAGGTGTGCTTTGTAAATTGAATGTTTTCACATGAGACTTGCAGCTAAAAACTGGCAAAAACACAAACGAGTGGGTTGGAAACGCAAATTGAGTAATTTTAGTATTTTTGCAAATTTTTGAAAATTTTGCAAATTAACTAGTTTAGTTTCGCAACCCTTGCAAAACAAGGTAAAAGATGATTTTCAGTTTATAAGTTGAGCAGAATTTATAGCAAGCATGGTGAAATTTGAAAATATCAGATTTCGAGTTTCGCAAGTGTTATGTTTCGCAACTTTTTTATCGAACAAAATATCAAACTTACCAAACAATTTGTTTTTGTAATTTTGCTGTTTTTTTGTGTTTTTAAAGGTTAAAGAAAGCTTTTCGGTCTAAGCAACTTTCGCAGAATTTTCAAATAGCCACTTCGCAACCTTTGCAAAATGGTTAACAACATACATTTTAGTTCATCACCTTAACGGAACTTATCGTGGACATGTTGGAATTGAAAAATGTCTTGTTGCGAGTTTCGCAAATATTACCGTTTAGCGGAGATTAACGCTAATTCTGATAAAGTCATTGCATGATCAAGAACAAAATCCAAAACAAGTTCAATTTTCGCAAAAACTAATTAATATTCATGTTTCCAATAATTCTAACCAGCCAACTGTGCGCGCAACATGCATTGCGAACATGCGAAAAACTGTAACATTGTATGCGCAATCATAATCTTGAACACAGTCTATTTTAAAACTTATGATGTTTTCTGTCAGTGAAACTGATAAATGCGTATCTCAAAACGACTTGGCGATATCCCGCCAACGAAATCCTGTATCCATCCTGCGATACCACAAGAAATTCTATTCCCTCTTGGCAGGGTGCAACTTTTGCACCTTGGCTTATAAGTTGTTTTTCTCACGAATTGCAAATATTTTTAGTAAAATTAATCCCCGAGACACGTTTTTATTGAAACAATGTCCTTATACATCTCATAGCTGTCAACATCTTTAAGCCTCTTGACTTACACTCTCAACACTTGACACTGGAACAACTGCAACGAACGATTGCAAACTATTTATTTTTGTTTTAATCACAAAAGCATGTCCCGCTCAACGCACTTAACGTCAATTCAGAATGATGTATGTTTCACACTATCTCTACACCTGGCGTTGTCGGTTTTGTCGGTCGGTCGTGCGGTTCGCTGGTCAGTTTCTGTCGTTTTGCTGAAATATTCACTTGTTGACACATGTAACCGATTCTTTGAAAATTCAAATCAATATCTTTAAGCCTTTTCCACCAAACAGCGCCGCCTTTCGGCGCCTCCCCTTCGATTCTGACGGATTATTTTTCGAACAAATTACTTAAAAGTCCAGGACGCGAAGTTGCCTTTTTGAAATGTTAAAAAATTTAATACAACTTTTCGACTCAATCTTTTTCCACACTATCCTCCCTTTTGAATGCTGAAAAAATTCCTTATGCCACTCGATTTCCTCATAAAAAAGCAACTTGACCGGCCGGACTATAACCATTTTTTTTTTCTTCAACTGAAATCATATGAAACATTGCAGATGTTTATTTCTTTGAACGAACAAAAATATCTTCAGAGAAGTTAGCTGGGGAGGGTAAGGGGGTTTGAAGGGGAAACTTTGTTTTTGTAAAAATTGCGACATCTTATACAGATTTATCATTTACATGATTAATGAAGCAATGTTGCAAAATAATTGGAAAAACACAAAAAATGTGTGTGCACCGCTCCATGACATAGACACCAGTCGCACACAAATCCAACTAGATAGAGATAGATAGGCGTGTATACGTCTTGCTGGCTGAATGGCATGCCATTTGGAATTACCCCCCAAAGGATCCTGCGCAATCATAATCAAGATTTTAAGATTTTCCATGAGTATTTTACTGCCTCCAGGAAAAAGATGCATTTGCAAAATATCGTTAATGAGAGAAATTTGAAAAATAATGTAGTGGGCGTGGTTGAAGGCGTTGGGTTTCGCAGATTTCTCTTTTTTAAATGAATGTGATTTTAGAATAAAGCAGGAATTGAACTCAAAGCTTGTGGTTGAACCATTTGTCAAAAGATTACGTTCCACATTTACTTCATTTGTGGAACGTATGTGGAACGTAATCTTTTGAGCAGAGGTTTGTCTGTGCTGTCCGCCCCTAGAGCTATTATACCTGGTGATGTACTAGAGCTTTGTGTGAAATTCCTGATTTACACAATATTTTAAAACAAATACGTTCCACATTCTTTCATGGGCATCATTTTGAAGCGAAAAAGGCAAAAAAACCCAAATTCGATTGAAAAAAACTAAGGGGCCCTTCCCACCAACAATTTCATTCTCCAAAATAAGCAAAGTAACGGCCGGATGATCCCAAATCGCCTCAAGTCCACAAACAGTATGCAAATACCTTCCACAGGCCTTCAAGGAATCACTGATCTTCCTGGAATTTCTGTATTTACCATGATGCTTAATCGCCCCATGATCGCTACAACGCCAGAGCGAAAAAACCTTAAACCAGGCCAAGATGGACAAAAAGATACTCCGAATTCCAACTCACAAAAAAGAATAACCTCCACGGCAATGCGGAAAGAGAGCAGACCGCAAAAATTACCTAACAAGGCTCATTAGTAAACACCTCATCCCAACGGGGCTCAACCAAAGCAATATACACTATGCATGCTGCCTGATGCCACCAACATGGTTTTTTCTCATTTTCGAAGGCGGTGCTAGTGCGGACGCTCTATTACACTCTGAGCACATTTTGTAAGCAACTTCCGTGGACGCAGCTAGGAAGATAAATCAGACTCATTCCATGCAGTAGAGTGGAAGCAAACTGTGTTTCATTTTTTCGGGGGCTATTTTTTTTTGTTGCGCCTGCAGCTTTGTTTGGCCAGGAACCAGCCAGCTCATGCATCAGCTTCAGCGGTAGCCGTTTGCATACATGAAACCAGCTCTATCTAGTGCAACATTTTAATTTATAATATCCGTAGCCGAACGTCAGTTGAGAACAAGGAGACGAACACTTTTTGCCGAATGGAATGATAAAGAGCCTTTACCCACAATAGAAGCAGGTCGCTCATGGGTCTTTGGTGGTGTTGTCGTCCTTCGGTCAGTCGACGAGTCGTCGTCGTTGCATAGTTAACATGGTCGAGTTCTCTGAGACTGTTAGAAGGACGGAGAAAGAGACTTCCTACATAGATTCAATAAACCCTGAGACACACCTGCATCTCATGTACTGAGAATAGATATGAGCCGCAGCGCGTCATCATCTGCATCATAATCTCCATCTTCACACACACCGAATCCGAATCTCTCACTCGCTGTAAAATTGGTTATTGGCCAACGGCCCGAACAAACGATCATCATCAATGGACGAACCAACTTTTGTATCCATCCATACGCAATGCCATTGATCCATGATGCTGATTGGCGCTGTGGTGGAGGAGGTGGAGGGGGCGACGGAGCGATCTCTTGGCAAACGGTACAAAAATTGCTTAACGGATGGATAAATCGTCTTTCGGTCGTTTTCCATTTTTATGCGCAGTTATAATGGATGATGGCGCTGGCATGCATATGTTGTGTGTGTGCCTGGAGGCGGCGAGGCGGTGTATGCGCGACGGATACAGCAGCGGGAGCAGAGATTCATCGTTGAATATATCTTCCTTCGAGAGGGAGATGGACATCAGAAGAATACTTTGTTGGTTGATCCAAGGCAGAAGGCAGGAAAATGTCCAAGACAAGGAGGACACAAATTTTTAGAATAAATTTTAGTCAAAGAGCTCCAGAGACACCAAACTTTCATTATTTGCTTAGAAGAAGAAAAGTTCTGCGAAAGTAAACGGATGAGCGCTGCTTAGCGAGATTGGACGTGGGTTTTTGTTTCTTCACAGAAGCCTAAGCTTTTGGTTAGAGTGTAAACCTCGAAATGGCGCCCGGGTGTGAACATTTTCTTTCAAATTCAAAGTTACCAACAACATTTCCACTAAATAACACCATCCACTCGACTGAGTCGCCCACAACAGCAACAACCATCTTCATTCTAACCCCCTCCCCCACACTTTTCCCCTTAACAGCCAATATCCCGAGAATTATATTCATCTTTTGTTCTATTGTCTTGCTCCAAAAGTGTTTCGCATCTTCTTCATTGTAAAAAATCGTATCCCATTCTTAGCTCCAGTCCCATTGTTCCACAGCCACTTAGCGGAGTTAGGGCGTACGCCAATTGACTTCATTTTACACTGATCACTGATCATTATGCATAGATGCGCGCAAATAAGTGTGCGAACTCCACTGCAGTGCCAATGCTCATCTGCATGCGCTCACGCGTGCACTCACTGGAACTGTTTTTTCATTGTTGTAGGGTGACCGCGTGGAGCTGTTAATCTGAGCGTAGAGTTGCTGATGAGCTTGAGCGTGCGCATTGTAAATGTGTAAGCAAGTCTAGAATACAAGTAGGTACTCCTCCTCCCCATCTTCTGAGTCGAAATTGCCCTTTTTTGCATCGGAAACAATGAAATCATGATTGAGATCGATTTTTCTACTGAAAAGCAGCGAAATGACCAGGGATGTTATACTAACAATTTTTGGTCAAAATGAAAAATCAAAAACTCTCAAAAATTAAAAAAAGCCAAGTTGGACTCTCGTCTCTTAAAATCATTCAGGGGAGAAACTGTTTTTTTTTTTTTACAGGAAAAAAATAAAAATGCGTATAACAACCCTGTGCTAATAGTTAAGCCTCGTTTAAATCGTCAATGAATTCGCCCCATACGCCATACATCCGCTGCTCTCTCATACCATGCCTCACAACGTCATCATCACCGCCGACGTCATTCTTCGACGTCGCACGTTCACGCGCTAACAGGAAAGCATTTAAATATCTGCTATGGGTTTGGCAGCTGGTGTGCAGTTTGGCATGCGGCAACGGGCGTGAATTCCATTGAAAGCTGTTGCAGCCCCACAGTTCGACCAACCGACGACGTACGACGACTACGACGTTGAACGTTTGAAAGCCCATAAGTGGGAATAAAAGGGTGATTAGGCATCACAAAATGGGTAATTGGTCAGTGAGTGCGTTTCCCTCTCGACAGCAAAACTCTGCATGCGTTGAATTTGACATGTTCGATGCATTAGAGAGACCAATCGATGGTGTGTCGATATACAAAACATGGTAATCGCAAGCTCTTGTTGTTTCTTCTCGCGCACCTCACCACACAGCACCCACATCACTGCCGGAATTGTGTGACGAGTGTGTGTTAAACCAAAACACAACAAAAAATTTGAATGGCATTTTGGGATTTGTGTCGAGTCATTTGTGCCATTAGCGTCGAAGTTGGTGCATTTGGAGCTCTCCAACTTGGCAGTTGCTGGAGTTGTGGGTGCATTAAGTGATGCAGAACTATTATTATTTTCTTCTCAATCGCTTATTTTTGGTGTGGAGTGTGCGAGCGAACGTCTTTGGTATCTTAACAATGTAACCCAGAAGGCGTAAAGAGGTTTGGATTTTATTTTGGAATTTATGAGTTGGGTTTGATGTGAAGCGTGGGAGCGACCCTGTGATATGCCATTTTTGATTGATTTGAAATTTTTGACGGAAAAGGGAGACGTTTCCTTCATTAATTTGACTGAAACAAAAGAGTTGAGTTTCGAACTCTGTTTGCCTTGAATGAAACAAAAGAGTTGAGCTTCGAACTTTTTTTCTTCATACTTACTTACTTACTTATGGTGGCGCTATAGTCCAGGTCGGACCAGGGCTTCATCCAACAAGCGTCTCCAGCCAGCTCCCCGAGATAAAAAAAACAAAAGAGTTGACGTGAAAACTTTTTTTTTACATTTTGCTGCCAAATTGTTCTAAAATATTTTTTTTTATTTTTTTTTTTCAGGTAAGTGATTAACTGATTACAAACACAAACAATGTCATTACTTGGTAAGTTCCTCCATCATCAAAAATTATGATTTTTCTCCAAACAAACACAAATTATCCGAAATGATGCCCTCGTCTTCGAAATTACACATTTTGCATTTACATACGAATTTTTGTTGTTGTTGTTGTTTCCCCAAATCATACCATAGCCAGTCATTCAATTACAGTCACATTTCTACCCTCAGGTCGAGAGCAAAATATTTTTATGGTCACTGATTGGTATGGTAAGCATGCACTCAACTGCTGCGTCGCTCATAGTCGGTCACCGATGAACACTCGTTCATGTGAGTGTACATGATTGCGCGTCATAATTGTCCAATTTAAAATTTGAAGAGAAGAGCGAAAAGTTTCAAAAAAATCATGAGCGTAAGAAGATTTCTTATTTCCTAATGTTTACATTGGCACTTTGGCGATTGGCGGCGCTAATGGTATGTTGTTTGAAAACGCTTTTCTCCAACGTAATGGCTATGCATTTTTGGACTTTCCATCAAGCCTCAATCGTCAATTTTTATTGAGGAAACAAACAAGACAATTAGAAAAAAATTAAATTCCTCAGAATCTCTAGAGTTTGCGACAAAATTCCCGGAATATGAGAATCTCAACAATTAAATCGATACATTCCGACTGCAACTGCGAATTCCTTCGGGATGATAACATCAACTTGATTCCAAAAAAGGAAAGTTTTAATTATTATTAACATCAGCTCTAAACAGTAGTTTTGCAATTTTTCACATGATGCGCTCAAGCACGACACCACAGCAGAACCGCTACAGTTGTTATTGCTGCCGACTTAACCTATTACACATAATCGTTGTTAGATTCATTATACACGGAATGATTCTTTATTATGCGTGCCGGCTCTGGGGGATATAAAGAAAGAAGAAAGAGCCGCCGCCGCAAACTCGCGAAATCACAAAATCGCAGCAACTCGCAAAGGAAGTCGTTTTGTAATATTGCATGGAACATGTGGTTCTTAAAGAGCCTTGAGCTTCAAGGAGGATTCTAACCAACATCGACCCATCTCGACTCAAGACAACGAAGCACATGAGAGCAATTAAGGGGCAACATTAGTCATTTATTGGTGCTTATCACGGTAATTGCATTTATACAGCCAAAGTACTGCTACATCGGAACGAAACGGAACCAATGCGCACAATAATGTGTGTGCGCGCCTCCGATCGATCCTCATCCTCCGCCACGAGAGATCGAGGGGCCATTAACTCAGGCGCAGAGATTGATTTTGAATTGGAGATTTCCCATTGTATAAAAATATGCGAAGGGGGGCTACGCACACATTGCGGGAACCTCTGGGGCGCTTTCGATGGTGTGTGCTTTTAAGTGGAAAACGCACTTTAAATGCTCCTGCCAAAGCATCAGGCCATATTTTTATGCAAATGTTAAGCAACGTTTGTGTTCTGTGCCATTTCGGAACGGGAACGCAACGGTCCGGCCCATTTGAGGAGCAACAAGTGAGTGGTATGCATGGTTAGTTAGTTTTGGGGGCTTGAATGGTTATATCGCCGGCGATAAGATGCTTTGGGCTTTTGGGGGCAGGTTCTTGTGATGGCTCCTTTTCTCATAACAGACATTAGGGAAGAACAAATCAAAATGGATGCAATTTTTTGAGTGGCATTCGTGAAGGAATTCCTATGGCAGGTATGGGGATGGGCTATTTTTCTAATAGGTGACATGGACACCCTAATTTTTGCCCTCGAGAGTTCATGGCAGTTGCATGTAATTTGAGTGTTTTGATATGCAGCCAGTAGGATGCAGCACTAATATGTATACAGGAGATGGACGCATTAAGTGAAGAAAGAAGACTTCCTGTGTTTTGTGTTTGTAGCTTGAACCTTCGTAAGTGAGGGCAAACATTCCCATTAATCAAGAAAAATAACGTCGCGTCGTTCAAGTGTCTATTCCGGCTGGCTTCGCAGTTGCGCATTCTTTTACTCTCATTTTAAATAAAAAGTTTCCCTTTCTTCAAATTCTAACTTCAGAGTGAGCGGTTGCCGTTTGCAACGAAATATTATTCTCCCGACCTTGTTTGGGTTGACATCTAGCCATGAAGACCCCAACTGTCAATTTCTATCAAAGGATGGCAACGATGTTGACGGATTTGAAAACAGTCAAAAAAATTACCTTTTCGACTATCGATTATTTGATCACTTAAATTTTGTTCACCTTATTAAAAAATTAACTTCCTCGTCCCTTACTTTTCACACAAAAACAATAAAATGCCTTGAATTCAAATTTTTCATCCATTTTCAAACCCCGGAAAGTGTTTTCACAATTCAACCCAACACCACCAAATCCTCATCTAATCTCAACCTGTCCCAGTCGCTCATAAAACACTCAATACAATTCCCCCCATCAACAACCGTCCCTGTTTCGTTCCAAAAAAAAAAAAAAATAATAACTTAAACCTCTCTTAACTAATCTCGCCATTCATTCGCTCTTCGCAAAAGGTGTTAAACCTCTATTTTAGCTAACTAAAGTGGCCACACCTAAAGCGCAACAAATCGCGTACACAGTGCATGCAATTAGCCTGCCATATCGGAGCCCAAGAAGTAGCTAGCGCGATACGTAGCGTTCAAATTAATTATAATTAAAACCTTAAGGCCCCACCACACACTCCTGTGGCACACCACAATCCACATGCTCTAAATCGAACGTTTTATGGGGCTTTATAGAAAAATGGGTTCACTGCTTTGTTTCTCCCATGTGTGCATAAACTGCACTGATCTTGATTGCGATAAAAAAATTGCGAGAACCAACGGCCGGGTCTTGAAATCCTTCTCAAGTGAAAATCTGTACGACGGACGGATGGAGCGCAATTGTATATTTCGACCTTAATAAATCAATTTTTGGGGCTTACAAAAATTATATTCTCTTCAGGTGCGCGCTTGCGCTTTAACTCACATCAGGTGTCGCGCAACATTCCTCCCCAGCACCCAGCGCCATTTGCGCTCTAGAACCGAACCGAACCGAACCCAATGCACATGTTTATTGTTAATCGATTTCGCGGCCATATTATTATGCGAGAAAAATTGGTCGCGGACAATTGAACGGACTTAGATAAAGATATAAGGTTCCGTTGGCGGCTGCGAGATAGCACGGTTGCAATAAATAATAATTAGGAGACCATTATGCGGTTCTGGAGTGCGCAATTCGGTCCAACACCTACAGACATAAGACAACGGTTAACGGACAATAGACAAACGGGACACAATTGTCGGTGAATTATTTTAATCTTAACAAATGTGGCTTGTCGGAATTTTACTGCTTATTGGGCCCTCCAGGTCAGCCGCGTTACCTATATCGACCACAACTGATTTAAGTGCGGTCACATTGTTTGATTTTTGTTTTGACCTCTTCAAAACTGACGACCGCCGAGGGTTAATGGAGGTCTTGCCAAATCAAATAATTACAAAACCTTGTAACATGTGTTCCGTGTGCCGTGCGCAGCCTTCTGAAAGTGACCAAATGGGGCGTGGCGATGGTAAAATTCATTATCAAAGCCGACTAGGGTCGGAATTTAATTAAAAAGATTTTGAAGGAAAAATGTTTAAAACGGTTTCCTCATCGTTTCGCAAAGATCTTCGCAAAAAGGTTAAAGGATGCATGAGGAGCTTCTTCGCACTGCGTTGCGATGCACTGCGCTGATCTTTTCGAAGGCGTGATTACAATACTAATTGAAAATACAAAACAAAAGACCTCTTTGCGAAGCCCGCACGTTTGCGCATTTTCATTTTGCAAAGTCTGCGAAGTCAAGCGCTCTCGAGTGTGCAGGTTAATTATATATGAATTTTTTTTTGTCGAAGTTAGGAATTATTATTATTTATTAATCGGCACGGAAATAGTTGGCAAAGTTGTAATCAACATAACTTTGCTGCTTCACACCTGAGACTTATGAAACGATCAGCGGCCGGTGTGGTGCGATGCGGTGCGAAGTTGTTGAATCACTCTCGAGATGATGTTTCTGTTTTCGATGCGGGATTGCGACTTGGCAGCCACAGAGGCACATATTGTGGAGAAAGTTGAGAACCTCTGACGGCGTATTAAACAATTTTGATATGTGTGGCAAGATGTTTGTGTTTCGGTGACCTCTGAGGTGAAGTTAAATAGCCCCTGGGGGTCGCATAGATTTTGCTTTGTTTGTACGAGCTTATTTACAACACTGACATCACCTACGACGACCGACCGACGTGATGTGGAAAATTGTTTTGGAAGCCTTCGCAGGGGTGTGATGGAATTTCGCAAGGAAGAGAACAACAATGCCAAGGAGTTGGCCAATTTTTCGAAAGTCATAAGTCTCTCAGAGAAAAAAAAAACCCGATGACTTCTGTCGACTTTTAAATCGCAAGAAAATCAGTGTGAAATCTGTCATAATCCGAGTCACTTTACACTTTCCAATTTATAATCAAATTTTATAATGGATTCTCCTCCTTAGCCCGAGGCACCATAATTTTCCCATCGAGCCTGGATGTTGTGTTGTTTGGTGCCATATCAAAATCAAATTAGTCGCCATCACATTCCGCATCCGTTTCGCCTGACAATCTCCTTCACACCATAACCGAGAAGGCCCATTCAAAATAAAATCCAGAAGCATGACAGGATTACACTCTGCATGGCATGGCTAACCGTAAGCTACCATCTCTCGCCAATCTGACATGCAACATGTGTCTTGATGCAAATTCTGCCTCTTTCTCTCTCTCTATCTCTGTTTGAATTTATAATCTCAATTTTTCACAGACATTATGCGAGAGTACCGCACCGAACTGAAATTGACGTTGTGCGAAACATAATGAATATCACTGAACTGAAAATCGCTCCATAGGTGTCCCCGCACGTCTATCTGTTTGTCATTCGTCGTTCGCTGGCTTTATGCGATCGTCTCGTCTGATGTCAGACCATCCATTGAGTTGAGAAAAACCCATTAAAGTTATTTGGCAATTAATTGGACTAAAAATATGGTAAAAGCACCAAAAGAAGAAAAAAAATTAGGTTGACGGACAGCCACCGCTGTGCTGCGCTGCACCGTGAAGACTGCCCGGATCTTCTCTTCAGCGTCAATACTTGGAACAAAAATGCAGAAAAAAAGAAGAAGTAGAAGTCAGATGAATGAATGGAAACTGATTTGAAACTTAATTTAAATTTTCCCCCTTCTTTTGGTGGGTTGGGATGAAATACATCACATAAGCGATTTTTGACAGTTTGCGCAAAAAGCGATCTCATAATATATGATCGCAAAATTCTTCCAAAAATGGAACAACTGTCTGAAAGCAGAAGTTTCACTGATTTCCTGATGGAGAGCCAGCAGACAATGTTGTGCTACGCAGCTCTGCAACTCTGCATTTGCTAAATGGCTTTAAATTTGCGTTTCTCCAGCCCACTACCACGCCCACACTCTTGCATTTCGTTTTATAGTTAAAAACTATAAACACCATGTTCTTTCTTGTCAAATTTTAACCACATTTGCTCCAACAAATTTTTGCCACGCCCACTTTTAAGGCTTTTATTTTAGAAAAATGTTGAAAAACAAAAATATATCACAAAAAAAAATATTTGTCGAAACTAGAGTCCTTTCAACATAGAAAATACAGTTTAAAGAGTGTGCTACGCCCATTTTTCGGGGCGTTTTTGGCTTAAATTTATGATTTGAAGAACAATTTCTTTCTGATAAATTTTTAATTGGAAAAAAAGCGGTTTTTAAGGTTTTATCGAACTGCCTGTCCACGAAAGACAATATGACCCTAAAAAATCGATTGTAATATATCTTCCTCAAACGAACTCGAATTTTTGATGTTAAGTTGTCAAGTTTTCTCTTCTGTCTTGTTCCTTTTGGTGTCTGTTTTCCTGGCTACCGTTACGAAACATGCCTTGAGGACACATTTTTTCTTCGTCATTGTCTTCAATATTGTCAAAGTGCCCCAAAAGCTCAGCCAGCACCCGCCAGGGGGTACATAAATACCAAAATGTCGCGAAAGTAAATAAATACACATTCATGCTCGCTGTTTGTTGTGTCGCTGGCGGTGCGTGCGTATGTCGTCTTTATTTCGCTTACAATGCAGGAATGTATTGTAAAATTTAATGACTGGCGCAAGTTGACAGTTTTTAGTTGTATTTTCTCAATTTTGGTGCGCCGTCATCGCCATTGTCATCCGTTGGTTTTCTTTGCGAGTCTCTAGACTCTGTGAGAGTGCGTCTGATGGCCGATGTCCATTTTGGGTGAAATAATTAATTGACATTTTTGGTTTTGATTTCTTTTCTTTTTTGGTATTCATGTTGCTGAAGATAATGGTACATGGAGTTGATGTTGCAAGTTCTTCTCTTTGTTGTGAATTGAGGTCAATTGTTGGGTTTTTCGGAGAGAGATGACATGGCAGGACTTTCTTAGCAGCCTAAGCAAAAAATAAAAAAAATTAATGCAAAGTGTGCCTGAAGGGAAAGTTGGTGCTGGCATGTCTATCACTCTAGAAGCAAAAAAATCAAGACAGCATCTAAGTGCATTTTGTAGTTCATCGTCGTTTTCGTCGTCATCTGCTGCCTGGACAAAAAATGCAAAAGAGTTTCATCCACTTTGGATCAGATTGTGCACACAATCTCTTATGCTCCAAGGATGTGTTACAACACACTCCAACTCCACACACTCATGACACGAAATTGAGATTACGAAATGCACTATGCTGGACGACTGCACTTCGAAACATGCAAATTGACCGAACACAAGTAGTCCTGGCCTGCAGAAGAGTCAAAGAGACTTCAATTTATTCATAATTTGCATCCCGTGATAAATTTATCGTTGCTACATATCTGACAGGAATTAATTAAACCGATATTGTTGGGCGACACATTACACGAATCGGTGCCGATGTCTTTGGCCATTTGCTGCAGCACCACCACCCTATGGCTGTCAATGGTCGGTCCAAGCCACGCGATATGCATGCAAACGAGTAGGAAATTTTAAAATCTCTCAACTCCAAACAAAAAACGATCAACAGCATATGTAAGATCGCTAAACAGCAACAACAACAACAACAAAAAGAAGAAAAACAAAATAAGATGCCTTTTGAGATACATTTCCATAAAATTAACATTTTCATTGGAAAATGTATCTTCGAACGATTGAAAAAAGAGAAGAAGAAGAAGATTCATGTTATTGAGTTCAAAGCAAAACTAGAAGATTTAAGGAGAGCGAGAGAGAAAAAAAGAACGAAGGAATGGAAATTATGTTATTTAGAGTAATTGATCGATTTGGTTGCTAATTTTATGACACCAGTGCACAGTGGGTACCCGCCCATACAAAGTGCGGTCAAAAATATTATTCTTGCTTTTTTCGAATAAAAACCTGGGGATATGATTTAAGATTGTTTATTTGAACATAATTATAAGGAAAAAATAACAAAAAAATAACATAAATATTCAAATATTTAAAAAAAACTATGTTTTTATTAGCACTTCTGCTGTTTTCGATAATAGACATTTCTTTTTACTAGGCTATTTTCATAAATTGGAAATAAACGGGTCGGAAGTTAATAAAAGACGTTTAAAAGGTCCTTATTTGTTATTACGTGAGACATTTTTCTTGTAAAATTTAATTTTGTATATCCTTGTTCCTTGACTGTTAGGCTTTTTCACTCAATTTTACACTGAATTTAAGCTATATATGGTCACATAAACTGTTATAACTTCAAAAGGGGAAAAAAGTGGAAAAAAAATCAAAGTTATTTTGAAAGGTTAGAAAATATTCTACATTTTAATACCAAATTTTTAGAATGAGCTCGGAGGGAACCCAACTAAATCTCTAATTTACTTTAAAAAAGTCTTTGAAAAATATTTCAAAAACTACATTACGAAGGAGACCCCTTATAAGTACACCTGAATATATTTTACAATAAAATGTATGTTTTTAGAAAGAACTAACCTTCTAGT
Source organism: Sphaerophoria taeniata (assembly GCA_943590905.1). Lineage (NCBI taxonomy): Eukaryota > Metazoa > Arthropoda > Insecta > Diptera > Syrphidae > Sphaerophoria > Sphaerophoria taeniata. The sequence continues at coordinate 8,105,821 of OX016540.1, forward strand.
TTAATATCCATATTTAAGAAAATAATGTTAAGCTTTTTTCAACACGTGTTATCACTACCAAAAGGTCACAACCAAAATATTGAACTGATAAGCGAGATGTGCATTCTAATATATATTCACTTTGAAGGGCTTACAAGTAATAAAAAAAAAATTACCATACAATCTTTTTGTTGTTTTTGATTAACGGGAATGTCTTTAACATAATTTCATCAAAAAATTTTGGATTTATGACATTCACTTTTTTATTTTTGACCTATGGCGGGACCCACTGTGCAGTGGACTGTTGCGATTGGTGGAATGCATTTTAAAAAGTTGTTCAATCTAGCAATTTAGTTGGGAGGAGCAAAGAGCGCGAATGAATCAAGCAAATGAGTTTGATGAAGAAACAAGTTCGATGGTCAACTCTTTTGTTTTAATGAGGAATGTTGTTTGTTTTTCTTTTTTATTAATTGGATTAGTTAAGGTACATGAAGGTAGGAAAAAACCACCCAGCACAGTGTTGTCAGCATCATAGAAAAATCACTGAATGACAAGGAATACGCCCTTACATCTTTCTTGGATATTAAAGGAACCTTCAATAACGTGAAGAATGAAACAGTGATGCAAGCCTAAGACGACCACAAAGTCGAAAAGGCTTGTGAACAGCTTAGGGAATTTAATTAGAGTGAAAATAAAAAGTTTTATACAAACAATTATAATATACAAAAGTTACTTAGATATGAATTGATTAGAATAGGAAAGTATTTAAGAACAAAGTATTTCAACAGCCCCACTTAATCGATACATATCATTAATAAAATACTAAATCAAACAATAATTATAAATTAAACAATCAAAAAACAAAGTTACATAATCAAAAACAAGAATAACTAATAGATTTAAAATGTATCTAGGCTAAACCCATACTTATTGTACAAAATAGGTGTTTCTCGTTACCAACGGGCTTCGTTAAATTATCTGCAATCATTTTGTTGGTGTTTAAATAAGTTACTTTGATGTCTCCTTTGTCTAATAGCTCTCGAATAAAATGATGACGAATGTCAATATGTTTGGTTCTTGGACTATACATTTGATTCTTCGCCATATTGATAGCACTCTGATTATCACAGTGAATTTGGATTGGATCTTCATAGTTTTCCAGTAGTTCTTTCAAAAGCTGTTGAATCCAAACTGCCTCTTGGGTGGCCGCAGAAAGAGCCATATATTCAGCTTATGCACTAGAGAGTGCCATGGTTGGCTGCTTTTTGCTTGCCCATGAGACCGCACAGTTTTCAAATTTGAAGATGTATCCTGTGATGGATTTGCGATCATTTGCATCTGAGGCCCAATCAGCATCGCAAAAACCATGAAGCTTCATAGATTTCTCAAAACGTTAGCTTGTAATCTTTCGTCTTCTTCAGATAACGAAAAATTCTTTTCACACCATTCCAATGTGGACGTCCAGGGTTAATATTGAATCTGCTAAGATTTCCAATGGAGTATGTTAAGTCAGGTCGTGTACATTGAGATAAGTATAGGATGCATCCGATAGCCTCTTGATAAGGGACATTGCTCATATCATCTTCTTCATCTTTAGTTTTCGCTAACATATTTTTTGTAAATTTTTTATTAAGATCAATAGGTGAATCAACGGGATGTCAATCTGTCATTCCAAATCGGTCAAGAATTTGTTCAATATACTTTGTTTGGTCCAAAGAAATTATTCCAGTTTTCTGATCTCTGGTAATTCGCATTCCAATGCAGCTTCCAGCCTTACCAAGATCTTTCATACTAAAGTTTTTTTGAAGTTTTGCTTTCAGTTGATTTGTCCATGCATTATTATTTGAAAAAATAGACAGCTACGTAGACCATACTCTTCCTTTCGCGTCTAAAATACACTAGTCAAAACAATTAAAGGAACACTTGAAAAAACTCAAAAATGGAGTGGTTTTTCATAAGGCTGTATCTCAGTAAAAAAAAAGTCGGATTGAAGTGAAATAAAAAGTTTTTCAAGGGTTAACATTTTTTCTTTTCAAATTATTTTGAGTTAAAAAAGTACCGTTAGTCGTTTTTGCTTGAGCGAAAAAAATGTTCACTCAATTTCAAAATCGAAAAAAAAATAAACTTTGAGGTTTCATAAAATGAACGGAAATTTGTGTTCAATCCAACCAATCTAAGATTCAATTTTAGAATTTTGTTGGCTATAATTCACTGTTTGGTTCAGATCGCTACGATTTTTTTTCTAATAAAAAAATGGGTTTACATGCAAAAACACAATTTTGACTTTGGACCCTAATAACTCTGCTAAATATTGATTTACAAAAAAAAATAAAGGCAGATTTGAAAAATTTGTTAAATTTTCTACACAAAAACATTTTGAAAAAATAAAAATTTTCCTTTTTTCAATTTTTTCTATCAATTTATAAAAAGGTCCAAAATACGCATTTTTCAACTTTTTCATAAAAACTACCGTTATTTTGTGGTTTTCAGTGATACAACTAATCTGAGGCTTAATTATTAAAGCTCATTAAATTTCCTTGATTTTGGTGAAAATTTCACATCAATACGATTAACCGTTTCTCTGTTTCGATCAATCAAACTTACGAAACACTTTTTTTTAATTTTAAGGAAAGCTTTGTTTTTTCTTATTTTTCTGTCCTTTTGAATTTGTTTATTTTTTTTATTTTTTATATTTTTTTCGTTATCATTATGACTTTGTGAAATTCGGACGAATTTCCTTGATTTTGATGAAAATTCGTCCGAATTTCACAAAGTCATAATGATAATGAAAAAAATAAAAAAAAATAAAAAAATAAACAAATTCAAAAGAACAAAAAAATAAGAAAAAACAAAGCTTTCCTTAAAATTAAAAAAAAGTGTTTCGTAAGTTTGATTGATCGAAACAGAGAAACGGTTAATCGTATTGATGTGAAATTTTCACCAAAATCAAGGAAATTTAATGAGCTTTAATAATTAAGCCTCAGATTAGTTGTATCACTGAAAACCACAAAATAACGGTAGTTTTTATGAAAAAGTTGAAAAATGCGTATTTTGGACCTTTTTATAAATTGATAGAAAAAATTGAAAAAAGGAAAATTTTTATTTTTTCAAAATGTTTTTGTGTAGAAAATTTAACAAATTTTTCAAATCTGCCTTTATTTTTTTTGTAAATCAATATTTAGCAGAGTTATTAGGGTCCAAAGTCAAAATTGTGTTTTTAGAAAAAAAATCGTAGCGATCTGAACCAAACAGTGAATTATAGCCAACAAAATTCTAAAATTGAATCTTAGATTGGTTGGATTGAACACAAATTTCCGTTCATTTTATGAAACCTCAAAGTTTATTTTTTTTTCGATTTTGAAATTGAGTGAACATTTTTTTCGCTCAAGCAAAAACGACTAACGGTACTTTTTTAAGTCAAAATAATTTGAAAAGAAAAAATTATAACCTTTGAAAAACTTTTTATTTCACTTCAATCCGACTTTTTTTTTACTGAGATACAGCCTTATGAAAAACCACTCCATTTTTGAGTTTTTTCAAGTGTTCCTTTAATTGTTTTGACTAGTGTATATGCATGCATCTGCTTTCGAGCGAGTGTATCCAGAATCGATCAAAACATTGTTGAATTTTACATGGACATCACCTTGCTGAAAAGCTGTAATTGCATTTGGTCGATAACAAGGTTGAATTTTTAAGCAAGGGCCATCAAAAGTCGTATAGAGGAATACCTGACTACTGGTGAAGAGGTTTCTTCATAGTCAAATCCAGAACGTTGACTACAACCTTTGGCTACCAGTCTTGCCTTGTAACGAGCAATATTTCCATTTGAATCTGTTTTACCTTAAAAACCCATTTAAAATTTATAGCCTTCCTGTCATTTAGTAACTCTACCAAATCCCAAGTTCGGTTATCCATTAAAGATCGATATTCATCGTCCATAGCATTTTCCCATTGAACAGAACTTGAACCACCTAACGCTTCTTTTACTGTCGATGGCTCATCAAAGCTACTTCGTGCCAGATACGATTTGCAATCAGAAAATTGTTTCTTTTCTTGTAGTCTAGATGATCTTCTCAATTGGGGTTCTTCGTATTCTTCATCAGTGTATGATTGAGTATCAACAAAGGTTGTATCACAATCAGAACTATCTTCATGCGAACTTACTTCAGGCTTACTCACTAGATCATCGTTGACCGATTTTGTTACAGCTATAGCATTTCCTAGTATTTCCTTCTTTTTAAAATTCGTTTTCTTATTTTCACTGAAGAATGCACCATTGTCACTTGTAGAAGAGATCTCTTGTAACAATTTTGTTTTCACTGCATCGCTGGAGAGCTTCGTGTTAACATTATCTAAAGCCATCACCATTGGTGTGAACTTTTCTGATAACCCACACAGCAAAAAAATTGCGAGCCATTCATCATCGACTTTAAAACCTATTGCATTCAATCTCTGAGCCGATTTGATTATTGTAGAAACATAATTTTCCACTGAGGTGCAGTTTTCAAGTTTAGTTCCGGATAACTGTTGAACCAATGTTATGCAGCGCGCACGACCTTTGTCTTCAAACGCGGACTCCAACTTTCCCCAAACTTCCTGAGCTGTTGATCCATCTTCAATGTGTACATAGTTGCTTGGATCAACGCTTAAAATTATTGCTGCTCTTGCCTTCGTTAATTTTGTTTCATTTTCTTCTGTCCCAAGAACTGATTTCCGTAAATCGTTAAACTCCAAATAAGTCTTCATGGCAAATTTCCATGTTACGTAATTTTCTCGTACTTGAAGACGCTGAATAGATCTGTAGTGTATCCACGTATGCGCCGCTACTGCCCCTTCAATAGATGAGTAACAAAACATGTGAAATGCAAATCGAGTATGTTAGTCATATCATAACATCAACATTCCACTCGATTGCACGTATTACACTACAGATCCAAAAAATTGTGTTTCGGATATTTCTAAATTTTTTCTTTAAACCAGACAGTTGGTAGGGCCTTGGCGCAACTAAGACTCTTGGGCATCAAAAAATCCACTGAGAAACCAAAACAAAAACAGTTCCGCAAGAAAACTCCTTTCATCTTACTTACTTACTTATGGTGGCGCTACAGTCTAGGTTGGGAGGAGGCATGCCTTAGTGGAAGCATACCCCCTCCCCCTCTCTCTCCCCAAGAACTTCCCACTGGGGTTAAAATCCAATCTTCGGTTGAGGTACTAGGCACTCGATGTTCCCCGCGGGGAGGTGGAGAGTAGGAAATGATAGAATGAGGTTGCTGTGGACGCTTGTGTCCTCTTGAATGCATTGTTTCTACCCTTCGAACATCAGCTCTAGCTCTCAGCTTAAAAACAATTTTACTGAGGATCTTCACGACTAATGACTTCATTGCAAGCTCTCAGAAGAGCAAATAGCTCAGAGTAGAGTTGTGGAGTTGAAAGCAGTTTCCGTAAGCTTAGCAGAACCACTATGCTCTTTAAAGTGTTTCCCATGGCTTAACAGGTGTTAAAACAGATCAATCTGATGCCCACACTTGAAAGGATTGCTCCGAAAGAAGTAAACTTCATTTCGTGGAGGTTTTCTTGTTTATGTTTTGTTAATAAAAACAGGCGCTGATTTTTATTAGTAAAAAAGCTACGTCTCTTATTTGCCAGAAGGTTAACCCTCTCCACGCCTACTTACTGCTAATCAAGCAATTACAGTTTTTATTTCGCAATTTTATTGAATTTTCATCTCTACAATGTGTTTGCTTGTATAATTATCCAATTTTCATGTTTGATGTGATTGTGATGTCCGTTTGTTTATTTGGTCTTCGCTCTAACACTAACTCCAACTAGCAAAACACACAGAAGCATTTTGCATCCTCAATGATCGTTCAAACTGATTTTATGGCTTTTCCGCAACACACACACACACACACACAAAATATGAAATAATTAAAACAGCGCAAAACAAATAAAAAAATCGATACAAGGTAGGTTCTCTATAACCTGCGAAAGGCTACCATAAAACTTCCCATTTAATTAGACGCAAAGTTGTAAATTTCTGCCATAAATTCCATTAGAGTCTGTCATTCTTGCCAGCCAGCGAGCGTATACTGCCATCAGGGTGCGGAGCAAACAAACAAATTGAAATTATTGCTGATTTCTTTTGAAGATTCACAATCGTCTTTTGCGCAAAAACTTCAAAATAACGGATGTGTTTTTGTTAGCCAGAGGATGTCCTATCCAACAGCACTGGGTGCAGATGTCGCTTTCATCGCATTTATTGCTGCTGCGTAGCATCATCCACTTTGAATTGAAATTGAATAAAAGCTCGTGGTTTTATTTATTAGCGTTTTTAACTCGAAAAAACACAAAAATGCATCCTTAAGTTACCATTTATGGCAATGTTGGTTGTAAAATTATAATTAGACAGACTGCTTGTTGATTGTTCTCAGAGTGGCCAGCAAATGTTACTTTGTTGTGCTTGAAAAGTATTTTTATGACTGTAATTCTGGGCAATTTAAGTGGAGGTTCCTTCCTTTCTTTCTTTTAATGAAAAACTGACCGATGAAGACGAGGAGAATGATGATGATGATGATGTTTGATAACACAACATCGAATCCATTCAAAAACGCCAAACGGGGTCATTATTCAAGCAAAATGCAAATTTTCGTACCCTTCTCCATTTTTTTTCCAATCAGCAATTTGCCTCTGCGTTTTATTTAAATTGAATACAAAACATTTTATCACACAGGACCAAGCAGCACCGACAAAAGGAGAGAAATAATTCAAAATTGATTGGGAAAGTTCGTGCATCAGCTCTTTTGTTTGTTCACTCCTCTGGCATTGTTGTCACTGTTTTTGCTGCACGAGTGGATAGAAATAGAATTCAATCGGTAAATTCTAATCAAAAGTATTCAATTATTCTTTCGTGAGCTTCTTGTGTTTTTTTCCTCCCTCCTCGTCGTCTTGCAAGTGACCGAACTGTCATTTCAGTTGTTGTTGACTTTCAGTCACCATCAAGTGAATTGGAAGCCAAAAAAGAAATTGCTTTCGTTTCAACAACTAGAGATTATGCAAGTTGACAGTTTGAGGACATTCCCTTAATGCTGTAATGTTGACATTTAAGGGCATACACTGTCGTCGTCTCTTTGAATTTCGTCAACAACAAGTGAGAGAGAGTCTTATCTTGTTTTTTGTGTGAGTATGAAATCAGACACCACACACTCTTGGGAACAGCCACTGCATGCTGGCAGACAAACAACAGACAACGATTCCTTTTGCAGAGTGTTGCGATTTTGTGATTATTTTGCCAGCGAGAATTGAGTGTGTGCTATGGCCAGGTCGGGCTTGGTGTGGTTCGACACAGCCAGCCAGTGTAGCTCAGCGGCGGTGCTGATGAAGATGATGATTACAATTCGCCTAAATGAAATGCCGCATGATCGTGGACATCGATAACAAGGTAACGGTGCATAGAATGTTGTCCATCCTCTCTGTACACATAAGAATCTGATGTGTATATGAAAAATTATTATTATAGTTATTGATCGGCGATTGGATAGTGCGCCATGCAGTTCCTGCCTGCTGGTACAATAGTCACTACCTCCCCCTCACCCTCTCATTCCCCTTCTTTGACTTTCTGCATTTTAAGAAACAAAATCTGAACACCACACAGCCGCCGCGTTGTCGTCTTCGGGAACTGAAAAATGTGATGGTGCCATAACGTTTGCATTATGCGTCGACCTTAAAATTAAATCCGGCAATTCTTTTTTAAGCGAAGAACAACAAGGAATGGCATTCGCCGCGTCGCGTCGTCGCGTCGTTTCATTTTATTATTTTAATTTTAAGAAATAAAATGCAAGAAACAAAATACATTTTCGACCTCATCTGACTATTTTTATTGGTTTTTAATGAATTCCTCTTTGTCGTCGTGAAAGGACATCACCATGCACTCTGTTGTGCGTATATGAAGAACAAGAATGTTCGTGGACACCTGACACCTGACATATTGGCCGCAAGATGTGTGTGCCCGACTGTTTTTGGGCATGGACTTAATTTTTTTTTTCATCTCTTGTTGAATTTCCATCGAATGATGGATATGGAAATGGAAGTTGAGTTGATGTGCTTTTGGGAATTCATCAGAAGATACATCAATATCCTCATGGGGCTAACTGTTTATGCAAATTTTTCAAAGATGATGATAGCTGTTTTGGTAAACAGTTTGGTTCTACATCTATTGTAGTCTCTCATTTGCTTCACATTAATTACAGACAGCCTCCAATCCCGCAAGGGGATTCTCCAACCATCCTCACAATCTAGAAGAAAACCCCTTTCGCCAATGATGCCTCGTAGTCGTTAAAACTGCGTTACGTTCAATTGAATAAGCAGAAACCACTTGCTTCGCCATCATCCTCATAGTCAAGTCGTTGTGAATGGGATTTTCTAGTTCAATTCCATTTTATTGGTTCGTTCTGCAACAAATGTGTATTCTTAATGGTCACGTCACATCCATGAGCGAAAATGTAAATTACACTAAAAGACAGGTGGACTTAATGAAAATCGTTTGTATGTTGCGAAGACGAGATAGAGGATCGTCTTCTTTGGCTATTTGAAGTGCCAAGCTCGAGTTTAAGTAGTCTGCTGTGTCGGGGTTGGATTTGTTGTGTCTTTTTGAAGTTTCTCTTGAGACCAAGACCTTTAAGGAAGTGCCCAGGTGAAAATCCAGCCCTGTCTCAATTCTTACAACAGTAGCATTCACTCTTCTGTACCTGCAGCAACACTCTAGGACTCCTGCTTTTTTTGAAAAATGCTTCAAGTCAATTGCACATTAATTTTTGCATTTGAAATTATATCCTTGGTAATTTCGAGTGCATTAGACTAAAAGAGAATTTAATTAACCGAAATGGACATGGCACAGCAAAAAAATGTCCCTAACTGACTCATAAATAAATTGAACGACTCCAATACACAATATTTCTCAACGTTAATGAATTTCGTAAATGAGTCGTGTTGACATCGCGGCTAAATGTGAAGTTATAGCCTCGATGCTTCTAAATGGCCATACCTGGTGGCAATTGTGATGCGGGCACACACAATAAGCAAGAACGCATGAAGATGAGCTCTTGGCATTTCGTTGAAAAATAAGTAGTCAACGAAATACAATTTAACGATATGTGAATTAGTTAATGTGGCTGTAAATCGGCAGGAAGCTGAACATTTAATGTGATGTGATGCAAGGCTTTCGAGAAAAATGACAATAAAACTGCAAAGTTGTGGTAATTTGGAATTTTTTTGTGTTCTTTTGTGATCCTTAAATACTGTTAACTTTCATGTCACTATCATTTTCAGAAGAAAAATCCCCGAAATTGCACTTTTTGTTGAAAAACTAAAATCGAGTTCGCTGCTCAGCTCTTTCGTTTTCATGGATTTTTTGCTTTTGCTTCGTTTTTATTGCCATTAATGGTCTACAATGTTAGGAACTGGTAAACAGTGCAATTTTAATCCCTCGGAAAATCGATTAATGGCAGTTCATCGGAGGATATCGTTAGCTAAATTCTCTTACATACTTATTGGGTTTTTCGAGTATTTTCAACTCTGTTTTTGATGGTTGATGGTGTTAACTGAAGAAATTTCTCGACTTCATAAAATTATGAAGACATTGTAACGCCACTATGATTCAAGGAGAGAAAATGAGGCAAGTTGTCATAATTTTACATTAAAAAGCCGACGTTTGCACTTTGATGGCATTAAACCACCCTCGTTGCATTGAATGATCCAATTCCTTCGGCCACAAAATTTTAACGATATCCCTACAATTAACTGCATAAAAACAGAGAACATCAAACGTTAACCGATGAGTAGTTAATTTGATAGCCCAGCAGATTATGGTTATGGCCATTCAATTGCCTTGCGTAAAACAAAGGTCAAGTGTCTGATGGTGCTTCAAATGCAACAATGTTGCCAGCATTGCCATCTGTAAGAGTTTTTCTTTTAATGGCATCCGGTGCAGTATCCTTAAAATGATATAAATAAATCGACAATGCTCTGGGGTTATCATTAAACGCCTCACCTGCGTCTAAAAATTTAAATTTCATTTCAATAAAACCGAAGAACAATTCAGCTTCTTGCCACATGCAAGGAATGGCAGGCGCGTGTTCATGCAGTGCAATGCAATGCACATTCTTGCAAATGCATCGATGCAGTTTGATGGTGTTATTCCGATATAAAGGCGAAATAGACGGCCTCAACTTGTCGGCACATATCGTTGGTCGATCGTCCTCTAAGTGCTACGGCTAATCATGCCATTTAGATAATAAACGAATAAAATTGCATGAGGATGCTTCAAGTTCTTGCAACCGTTCAATGGAAGCTAACTCCGTTCGAAGAGTGGATAAGAATTTGCCAATTTTAAATTGAGCATTACGGAGGGTGTTGCAGCGTCAATTTAAATATGCTTTGGATATTCTGACACCTGGAAGTCGTAAACAAAAGTATAAGTGGCGGGATTGTAATGGTTATGCGGTTCGGAGCTCGTGATGTGTATCAAACGATATTGATCCAACCACCAGTTGATGTAATTGTCATTAATTAAAAACCTCGGACCTTAACCCAACACCTTCGCCCGTGACCAGCAAGCGGAAGTGCCTCAAACCCAACCAAAGGCACACGCGAGCCATGAGACAACAGGTGTGGTAGTCGTGTCATTCATTTAACACAAATAATCTAATCTCCAACAAAAACACCACTTTGTTGGCAGCTTATGATAAAAAATAACAATTAACTACTCCTTCATCGTAATTACAACCATCAATCATGTCAATTAAGTTCGAAATGTCAGAATATAAAGTTTTTGATGCGGCAAACCAGGCCCTCGCCCACCCTTTCACTTTTAGTCAAAGTGCTCAGTTGTCACCTACAATCTCTTCGGATTGCTCATTCTAATTGCGTCTCTTCGGAAACTTCTGTTTGATTTTTGATTCGACAGAAATTCAATTGGAAAATGATTTACGATCTTTGTAATTAATTGGTGTGTCTTTGGAATTTCTAATGACATAAGCCACAAAAAGCAATTAAAAATCCTCGCTCGATTGTGAATGCCACTGCACCGAAAAAGCTCTTCGATTACATCAAAGACGTTACCCAATGACAAATTCCTATGCCGATGCAAGTCTCAGCTGCTGCAGCGAGTTGTATGGACATCGACACACCTTAGGCTGAGTTTTCACTTCACAATGGTCCATGAAGCGAAACTTTAGACATGAGTATATTTGACAATCGTCGATTGGTTGTAAATCATACCAAAGGCGGCTTGTAGAAAAATTTATTTCTTCCGCCCGGCACCCTGGCTAAGTGAGAATCAGCTATGGGAGACGTAAATTGAAACAGTTGCAATAATGTTGTAAGACAGATAGAGACATTGTTGCAGAGCTTCTAAATGATCAGAAGTGCGCTAGCACTGGAACAAATCTAATCACTTACGCCCGAACGTGCTTAATCATAATGACGACGCGAGTTTGAGGTCGTTTTTGCGATCTGGCGATGTGTATGAAGTAGAGCAAGCGGATTAGCCAGAGGTTTACATTATATGAGCATGTGGTATGCGCCCCCGCACTTACAAGTGTGGCTTATAGCGATAATTACGGCATTAATGAATTCTCATTAATTATGAAATAGAAGTGCTTAATTGCAACAAGGAGTGATATAAGTTGTTCAGTTGGGTCCGGGGCATGGCGCTGATGACAACGATCGATGAGCTCAGGTGAATGAGAATGAAAAATTAGACTCACTTGTTGTTGATTAGGATTGTCGCATTTAAGGCCATTATTCAAAATTCGGAAACATAGCGAAACAGTTTCTACAGAAACTGAATTCTTGAGGCATTCTGGAGCGTTTAGAAGTGTTGATTATCAATAAGTAATGTAAGCCTTTCGAAAAAACGAAAAATTTGTCGTAATTCGGAATTTTTTGTCTAATGTTATGATCATGAAAGATCAAAAAAAACCCAAAAGCGGACTTTTTGATGATAAGGTAAAATCGAGTTCGCTGCTCAGCTCTTTCGTTTGCATGGATTTTGCTACTTCCGCTTTGATTTAATTGCCATTTAAGATCTCCAATGTTAGAAACTGGTAACCGGTCATTTTAATACTCTCGGACAATCGAATAACGGCTGATTTAAATCTGATTTCGCTAATAGCCATATCCAAACAACTTCTGCAGAAATCGGATTCTTAAAGCATCCTGAAGCTTTTGAGAAGCGTTTTTCAATTAATTTTTAAATGATTTGCTTAGAAAACAATACCGTGCTGCACTGCATGCCAAAACCAAACGCTCTGGCATCCGCAGTCACTTGGTCCTTGTCGACTCGAACCTGAGGGCTGCAATAAGAAGACTTTCTTGATTGGAGCGTTGTCGTCCATTCGCAGTCGTCTTTTCTTTAACCAACTAACGTATACTTTTCATTGACATACATCTTGCAATTTTTCAAACAATAATCTTAACAAGCGTCTTTTCTTCTGTGAAATAGTCTTTTAGATTCGAAATAAAAGAGTTGACCTTCGAACTTGAAACCCGAAAAAAATTACGAATTCAAGATGATGAATTCCTTGACTAGAAGTGTATCACTAAACAATTTTCTTTGTTTGAAAATTGGTCTCCTTTTTAGTTGTGGAAAGGTAGGGCGGGGGGGAGGCTGCATCAAATGCAATCAATAAAAAGAAACAAGTCCGCTATCTCAATTGTCGACCAGTGTTAACCAATTTAACCTGAATGCGCGTCGTCGTCATCATCCTTTCTGTCGATAGTGCATTTGTTTTTTAGTCATCACCTCCTCCTCCCCCCCCCCCTGAATCTGACCACAAAACCCATTCCGGATGATGTTGCGCGTGTGCTGCATGTTCAGTGCTTAACGATGTGGTTAAAACGCGAGCACTTAGAACCATCTACGAAAAACCAAAAAGAAGAACAAAAACAAAAACCACATTACTTCGGGCCACTTAAAGTTTGGCGCTGCGCTGGTCTATCCTCTGACATCCTCGTTGGCCTGTCAGCGTAGCTGGCTCACAATGGATCTCATTTCTTTCCCGGTCGGCCTCGCGCACAAAAGTTGTCTTGTATATCGATTGGTTCGCGATGGTGTCTTGTAATGGTTACATTTGTTGTTCATCTGCACTCAGCGGATCGATCAGTTGGGTGTGGTGTCGGAGGAGAGTACTCTAGAACGATTTTTTGTTGTGTACAATCAAATCGAGCACCACCTTCTTCCTTTTTGCGAGCTGCGCGCAGAAGGCAGACACAAATCAGAGTGTAATCAAAGGTAATCAACGAAATGGATTACACTCTAGTAGGCAAAAAGGCTTCTGGTTATGTATACTGAAGCAGGCTTTGATTGATTGATAAATTTAAAATGGATCAAGGAGCTTTTGTTTTGAAGCAAGATGGCTTCGTGTGCCATTGATGATGATATGTGAATTAAAGAAAAGCACAAATGCAAACATTAGTTTTGAGGCGCTTAGTTGCGGATTCAATGGTTTGAGGGTTACCGCCTTTTGGTTAATTAGAAAGCAAATTTATTTGATGAGAGGGAATTAACACAGAGGAATGCAACTTACGGAATGCTATGGATCATTAGCTTTGATATGACGACTCATAAGACCTCATTCCTACTCCATTTCGTTTGGCTTTGCTTTGAACAATTGGGTCAAATGGATATGTTGCCTGGAGGCCATACATTGGATTGACCATTCGAAAAACTAATCTCAATAAATTCTGTCCCAATATTGAGAAATCAAATTTTATGTGTTTTCCCCTCGGCAACGCCTAACATGTCATTTCGAAAATAAGTAGCATTTTACGACCCGCCACAAACAATAACCCCACAGACCCAGATGCATGCTTGCTATTCAAATCTTTATCGGGCTTCACCATCGATCGGAGTCCAATCACATTGTAGAGCAATCCAAGATTAATTGGTGTTTTCCCCGGTCGATGCTTTATTTTACTGTTTTCATGGAATGCGAAATGATCGATTGGGTTAGATAATTAAATACGAACTGCTGACCACTAGTTTTATCGCTTTAATGCGTTATATTCTCTTTTAAGCGTTAATCTCCATCTCGAATTTATGTCCTGTCCCGCATTTAGTTCGATACAAAAAACTTCTACAAGAACACAATGGAGAAGGCAGTCGACTGGACGCGACACGGCCCGGCCCGCAGTAGCCAAGAATCAAACGCGCGAGCTAAACCAACCTACTTGGACTACACATCACACCGATCGCTAATTAATCAATTCCAATTATCAGCGGCTGCTACCACAGTTAAACCCATTATTACTTCAAATCGCTGCTGCTACTGCCTTTGTTGTGAGAGAGTCCGGAGAGATCGGACATGGACATGGACATGCGGCACTCGCGCGCGCCGAAGAAATATAATTCAGACCACGCCAAACCATAGTTCCAGCTCGAGCCGGGTCTATGTTGCTGAAGATGTAGATCGATAGATTTTAGGGGTTTTTACTTGAAACTAAAAATTTATGATTATGAATTATGTTGCTGTTGCTATTGGGGCAGTGCACTGGACGTGTGCCCAAATGGCCGCAGAAGTTCTTCGCCAAATCGTTTTGAAGTTTTTACGCGATTGCGCACGGTTTTCGGTACAAAATAAAAAATTGCCTAATCATAAGACAGAAGAGCTAAAAGGGGCTGAGTGGCGTATTATTCAATGGCAGTAAAGTTAACACCCGTCACAAATAATCAAATTAAAGTTGTTGTTGGTGGCTGAAGAATGCCTCAAGAATTCAATTGCTATTTTTTGTCGTGTTGAATTGAGGCGGTCGCCGCCGCGCGCCGGTAGATATGAATGGGCTTTGATTAGAAGGCTGGGGTGATTTTTTGTTGTGTCGGAATTTTTGACAGTTGTGTTTTTCTACAAAGCACATCCGGGAAACGGCTTATAATTGTTATTTGAAGTTCGATGATTATAGGTTTGCAAAACTAATTGAGGGGGTCTTAAATCCAATGTTCTATTGGAATATTTGTTTTTCGTGCTAGTCAGCTTTATAGGAGTTTTAACTTGAGACTTGAACCACTGTTGGTAAACAAAATTTTAGTCTAAAGACCTGCATGATTAAAGGTTCCTCTTACATAAACGAGATGCAGAGTTCAGTGGGCATGGGTAGCTGTAACTGTTACGCAATCGAACCGACCAACCTGCAACAATTGACCATGCCACCTCGAGAGTGCAGTTGATGATGTTGCTACTGCATGAATGCACACATCCAATTCTTATCTTTTGAATTCACCAAAGTGAAATTAAGTAAGAAATCGAAAAACAAGAGACTTGGATTTTTTTTTGCCATCTTGATTGACGTTTAATTTAAATGTTCGTCCATTGCTGGCTGTTGTCCATTCGTTCATGCAATCTGCACACTGGGCACATGTCCGGACCAATGAGGCCAATGCAATGCTACATCTTGGAAAACTGAAAGTTATATCACGTAACCTCTTCTTCGTCTTTGGGTTGTGGCTGTTTGCGGCTCTTTGAGACTCGCTGGGTTTTATGTTATGTTTAATTCTAGACAATCAGATTTTTTTGTTTCTTTTTTTTTTATTACCGAAAGAAAGAGCGAATCTTCAGATTTTGATTTTCGACTTTCGAAAGTAAATTAAAAACAAACAAAAAACATTTTATGATTGATTGGTCCAAGGCGGTATTTTTTGGATTTAATTCTGGTGTCTTGGTGGAGAAATGAATTTTGCACAAAAAATAATGTGACCGTGACAAGCTATCACTCAAATGAATTTTTTTTTTATGTTTTTTGGGAGATAACAAAGTTGGCATGTAAAATGATACCTGCCCGTCACAGTCACAGAGTGCACTTAATAACCAATTAAGTACGGATTTTATCTCTTTTTATTCATCATCATGTGAAGGTAGAACGGGGTTAACATCTTCTTGATGCCTTTGGTATGCAAAATTACAAAAAAAGCTCTTAAGAAGAACAAAAATCCCCCTCACTTTATTAATCGCAAGCAATCCAAAAACAATCCTTCGATTCGCCGTACTTAACCACGAAAATCCACTGACTCACTGTTATTTTTTTTTGTTCTTCTTTTACTTTTTTTTTGACTTCAAAGTGCTGGCGTTATTATTCAGCTTTGCACAAGATTATTTATTTAAAAAAATATTATTGACCAGGACCTCATCCAACAAGCGTCTCCAGCCAACTCGGTTCCTAGCTAGCTGTCTCCAGTTTCGCACGCCAAGTTGGTTCAGGTCCTCTACCACCTGTGTGTGCTCCACCTGAGTTGCGGTGTTCCTCTTCAGCGACGTCCTTCTGGGTTGGATTCGAAGACTCTACGTGCCGGAGCATTGTTTTCCATTCTCTCTATGTGACCCAGTCATCTACATTGTTGGGCCTTTACTTTTCTGGCTAGGTCAGTGTCGCTGAACAGCTCGTACGGTTCTTGATTGAAACTTCATCTCCATTCTCCATTTATGCAGACTGTTATGTTTTCATCCAATGTTGTCATGGTCCATGTCTCTACACTATACATTAGGACCGGAATGATGAGGGTTTTGTACAGTGACGCTGTAGTAGCTTGAGAGAGGAATTTACTACTCAATTGCCTTCTAAGTCCAAAGAAGCAGCGATTGGCAAGAGTGAATCTTCGTTTGATCTCAGCGCTGGTGTTGTTGTCTGAGTCTATAGCGAATCCTAGGTAGACGATGTCCTTAACTACCTCGAAGTCAAATCTGTCTATGCTGACGTTGGCTCCAAGACGTCGATGTTGTTTGTCCTCGCTTGTTGACAACATTAACTTGGTGTATTCCTCGTTAACCGCTAGACCAATCTTCCTGGCCACCGTCTCAAGACTCACGAACGCTCCACTGACATCACGCTTGGTGCTTCCAATTACGTCAATGTCGTCTGTGTATCCTAGTAGCTGGACGGACTTTTGAAGGACTGTGCCTCTGGTGATGACGTTGAATTTTGCACAATTTTTTCAAGAATGATGTTGAAGAAATCGCATGACAGCGTATCGCCTCGTCTAAATCTTTGCATCCTTGGAATGGTCTTTCTAAATCCTCAGCGTTAGCACTGACTCTACTTCTCTACAGGCAGCTTCGGGGTGTATAACCCCTGGTGGTTTGAGGAGAGCGACTAGTTGGTTGAATATTAAGGTTTTAACGTCAATTCTTTCGCTTTTAACCAATTTTTCTATTCTGGGTGACTGGAAAGCTTGCAATTTATTTTGCTGAATTTCTTAGAATATATATGCTTGAGGTGTGAACGACAGGGTTAAATGTGTTTCCCATTTGCCCTTTCCCCTCCTCTTTTTCAAATAAATTCCCACTTAAAAACACAGCCCATTGTTATAAATAACAAACAATATTCCTCTTAACAACTTAATACAAAAATACAAAAACCGATCAATTTATGATGGCAAAGGTGTTGGCTTTTGGCTGGCCTCCACGCGCATTCACGTCTGATGCCAACTGCAAAGGCAAAACGCACAATTGTTCAAATTTAAGTGAAAACATCTCTTTCCTCTCTCTAGTACCCGCTGCTGCTGCTGCTGCTGCAGCTTCGGGTTAATCGAATGATTACTATTAAGCAATCGCACCGCCAATAAACCTCCATTAAGAGAAAAGAGGAAAAATTTCCATCGCGGCCAAGTGCAATGCAGATACAAATGTATCTGATGGGTTTTCCGCAGCATAGCCATTCAAAGAGATCTATCCAAAGAAGAAAAAGAGAGAAAGAGACATACCTACCAAAGTTAATCATCATTCTGCGAAATGGTTTTTTTTATGGTCATAATGCAAGCAAGCAGCCAAAGATATCTGCTGCTGCCTCCAAAAAAATCATAAATTGCTGTGAAATTATGGTTATCATAATCACATCGGATATAAGTAGGTAGGCTTGCGCACCGACATACTACGCCACCGCGCGCCGTCACTTTGCAAGCCTTTGTGCTTAGCTGTTTCTTTCTTTCTTTTTTTTCAGCTTTCCATTTATAATCTGCGCACTTGCAAAAGCAAAAAATAAACTTCAATCTGTGAGTTAAGTGGCTCAGCATAAAACCGACACACGGGAGAAGAAAAAAATGACTGAAATGAATTTAGTGTGTGATAACCATGCCTCAGGGGAAATTCTGATTACAAACAACAACACCATCCATCGACAAGTTACAAATATTTTTTTTTAGAGCAGAGAAGGTGCAAAAACAGAGCACGGTGTGTGTAAAGTAATTTTTGTTATGGAGTGTCCGCACTAGTAATTTATTCGAATTAATTATGCAGAAAATGTGTTTTTCTATTTCACTGAAAATAGACAATTAATTGAGAGGTCTCTCGAGAGGAGCGCTAATCTCGTACATTCTTGAAATTTATGCTGCTTACTTCTGAATATCGTAAAATACATATTTGATTGTTAAGTCGTTGATTTTTCGATGGGTTTGAGCAGGAGAAACTATTGAATTTTTTTCAAGTTCGAATGTCAGCTCTTTCGTTTTTCCCCAGATGTGAATGGCGACTTTGCTTTTAAAGAGCAGTTGTATGAAATAATTGTTCGGAATTGCTGTTATTAGCATGATTTCATCTAGATCGTGTAAAACAATAAATAAAGTTTAATGGAAGCGCAGGCTCTTGTGCAACTTGTAATTATTTAATAAAACGCCTTCTCGGTTGTTAGATGTTGGTATTTAGCTTAGCCTTGTTATGGAATTTTAAATACTGTTTTTCTTCTTACAAGTGACTGTAAAAGCCGTTATGAATTTGACAAAAACAAGGTCAAGTAGTTTTTCTAAAAAATTTAATATTGTTTTTTCTCTTCTCTTTGCAGGTGAGTGTCCATAAACATCAACAACATGCGTAAGTACCTCCTTCCCTTAACTCCAACTGACATGGCAATAAACCCTCATCATCACCCACTTTACAATATTCTTCCCTCGAGCACATTTAACCATTTAATTCACCATCTAAATGGACACATTAATTGCAAGCTCGACCTCCATCGCGCTCAACATCTTGACGAAGAGACTCAAGACGCCCCTAAATTTCACCTCATTCTTCAACATTCGAATTACTAACCTCGCCGCAAGATCTGTTTTTTCCCCAAAAATAAAAAGAAACAACCTCTTTTGTTCTACAGAGATTACAAATAATTAACACATTCTGCGGCAGGGTATTCATCATTGTTGGACCAACTGAACGATTCGACCCAACAACGACTGGCTGATGGCCCAACCTCTGATACCCTTCATTTAATGCTGGCCTATAATTAACCTGGCAAAGAAGTTGAAAAGAAAAAAAACCCAAAATTTTTGCCGCGCACAAACCAAAATTGCAAAAAAGTCAAAAATGTTAAAAATAAGAGAAAAAACCATTCTATAAAGTAATTATGGGTGTGTGAGTTGAATTTTATGAAAAACTGCACTGCACTGCACTCAATCGTGCAGCCAGCAACACTTGACCGATTTTTGTTGAAATTTATTGATTGCATCGATTTATCAAAGACACAAACTGATGCGCTTCATCTTCGTCTTCATTTTTTTTTTTTTTGTTATTTTTTGTTGGACATTGCGTCGTCGCCATGAGTCCGGTCGGTCTGTGTGTGTCTACTCATGCGCGTTTGGTTATCGTCAATCGCTTAATTGGTTTTACGGTACTTTTTCTTTTGGCTTAAAATTGCAATCACAAAAAATAAAACCAAATCTTCATAAGTATGAAATAATAAGCACTCTGTGATGAGATTGCGCAGATAGGGCGCTCTTATGACCCATATCCTTGGGAAAAACAGACAGACAGATTACAAAAAATATAAATTCATGAATTAACTGCACCAAGATTTATCGCTCTCGGATGTCTGAATATTTTTCGATGGTGGGGTGATGATTTTAGCTTGAGCCAAATTGAGCTTACAGCGTTTCGAGTTGCATCAGTGCTTGGCAAAAAGCGATTTAACATTGCGATTTATGAGGACAAATTAGGTGGTGATGAGTTTGGGGTCTTCTTAAGTTCTCGGTTCTCGGATTTCGTGGAATTGAGAAATGTCATTAGAGATTTCTCCTCAGTTCCAAGAAATTGTGAAATTAAATTCCATTTCAAACAAGGTGTTCTTTTAAAGTGCCTCACGTTAGTAAAAGCCTGTAAAAATCAAATTCTGGTGGAATACCACAGGAGTCTGTCTTAGGACCTATACTTTTAACTTTTTCATTTTTTTGTTGAGAGTCGAATTCTTGACCTTATAACTTTGAAAGCGATGGACGCAAATTCCAAAGTGATTGAAATTTGAAAGAGAACACCCTGTAACAGCCATTCCCATCTTGAGAAAGGTTATAAATGTCTACACTCCGCTGGTATGCTATATTTAATTTTCCATACCAGACCCATAATTATCTATTATATTAGATTAAATTCTAAGTCACGACGACGACAGCAACAACTACTTACAAAAGTCTCTCTCTCTCTCTCTGTCTGTCTCTGTTGAATTCTTTTAATCGAATCCGTTATTAAATTGACAGCTTGTTGCTTCTAGAAAAGACAAAACAAAACAACATCGATTGCATTGTCTTCGGCTGCCGCTGCAGCAGCTTTTGTGTGAGAGCATGTTGTTGCCTCATTGTTTGGTTATTTTTTTACACTTTGTGACGGCAATGCCGATATGAGAATAAAGTCAAGACAGCTTCTTCATTGTTCACGTTTTAATTTTTTTGTTTTGTTTAATTTAATATCATTGGTTTTAATGTGCACCGCGATTATTTGTAATTTTGCCTCGCGGTAATGTCAAAAATGGTGTTTCATCGCACGACAACGACGGTGCATTCCAATTTGGTTAACAAGATGCTGGCTGCTGTTGGACTTATTATATTGAATATTGAACGAAATCAATCAATATTTTGACTGCTTTAACTACTGCTGTTGCTTGGTTAAGTGTCTGTTTGGCTTGACTCAACATTGCATGACCAGAGCCGTGCAAGGCGACCATGATGTGAAAAAACAATTAAAAATAATCACTTTTAATTATGTACCAGGTTCATGGTGATGATGGTTGTTAGGTGATTTCAATTAAAGATATTGAATTTGAGCTCTCTGTTAAGTTTGTTGAGATAAGAGAGCAACACACTCAGAGGAAAGTAGGTTTTTTGTGTTTAACATCAAAATCGAGTTCGTAGATCAGCTCTTTTGTTTTTAGATTGACTTCGTTTGCTCACGAACAGTGTGGATTTAAGTGGTGCTGAAGGTCAGGAAAGTTAATTACTAGACCCCTACTGACAATAAGCCTCGTGTTTAAAGCTCACAAGGATTTAAACAGACAAAAGAGATGTCTGCGTTAGTCAGCTAGGGAACATTACTTCAAGAAAGGTAAACTTTGAAATGGTGCTATTTTCGACAAACTACTTACAACTACTACTTATGGTGACCCTATTTGTAGTAGCCCTATAAGGTGTTTACTAAGTAGTTCATCCTGACTGTAACTGGAGATACCACGGTTGATTCCATCTGGGGAGTTCCTCCGCTGACGCGTGTTAAAATACCCTTTCCAGCACTCTCTTTTTGCTGTCGCCAACAATATCCCACTGGGGTTGGAAGTAGGAGTAGGAGTTGATAGACAGAGGTTTCTGTGGACGCTTGTGTCCTCTTGAATTCACTTTGTCTACCCTTCAAACATCAAACAAGAAACCAAGTTTTCTTGTTTTTTTTTTCTGGGAATGGTTCCTTGTATGAGTATCAATACAAGTAATGGAGTTCCACAGGGTTCTATTTTTTCTCCTAGACTTTTTTATATCTTTAAAAGCTATCGACCAATTGTGTATTTTTGGTTAAATGTCTATGTCAATGGTGAATTGAAGTTCATGTTGAATTGCAAAAAAGTAAAGGTATTACACTGGACTCCTGTGGTATGCCATTGAAGATTACATAAAAGACTTATCCAAGTTTCTTTTTCCTCTTTAAATAGGATTTAAAAGTATTTGTTTACTTTTGTCTAATTTGGTCAGCACTAAGCTTTCATCGACCTGCATGTTTTGCCTACTCGTTAAATTTTGTAATTATTGTTTCCTTATCAAAATTAATCAATAAAATTTGTAAACACTTCCGCAACATCATTTCCCTGACTTTAAACTTATGTCAGTAACACAGCAAACGCCTGAGGCAAGTTTTTATGTTTTTCGATAAAAAATAAGTTTTCGAAAAAACATCAAATCAATTTGTCATCTTCCGTTGGCACAAAAGAAAAAATGTAGTAAAAAGCAAATCTGTCGCCCAAAGTGAAAATTAAGTACCTTATTACCACCGTAAAGCAAAGCTTAACTGCCCCGCTCTCCCAACCTCGTGTTTTCACAACAAGACAATAAACATCAAACAATAAAGCAAAAAGTTTTCAAAACAACAAAAAAATTCATAAAGACCCAAACAAATGTCGACTGTAAATCACTGACTCACTTACAACATCCGATGGATCTTGGGTTCGGTGGTTCGTCGCTTGGATGGATGAATGTCAATAAATTTGATAAATGGCTCTTTAAACTGTCTACAAAACTGCTCCATCGTTAGCTTGTTGAGGAAAAAACGTAACTCGCAACGATCCTTTTGTGTGCACTTCCAACAAGAGAAAAAATGAGCGATGTGGCGATAGACGTTAGTCGTAACTTATTGCAAACTTTTAGTGCCCAACAAACAATGTGCTTGGATGAAGATCGATGCCAATACCAAAGTACCTACTTAACATCTTTATGGACCTGTGTTTTTGTCGTTCTTTTGTGTGAGCTTGGCAAGTGGCGCCCCTTGTATTATCAATTGAAATACTTCAAAACAAGATAAGTATCGAAGTGAACACATTTTGGTAATCGACGACGACGCCTATTTGTTGCAAAGCATATTTTGCGAAGCACCAGCGACACCTGTGAGTGAGATTGCATACACAGCCTCTAAAGATCAAGCGTGGGTATATGTGCTAATTGTGTCGGTTTCAAGAACATGCAATTATCGATCTATAAAAAATGGCATGCCAACAAGTAGCGACGTATTACATCGCTTAGGCATTTTAAACTGTTTGCCCCCGCGTCGATTAGTTTAAATCTTGTTCTTGTTGAAACACCACATGACTACGACTCCGACGCGACGCTGATGCCGTCATTAAAAGCCTTCTACCACCCACCACCACTGCCGCCGCAAAGACCGTTCTCCAATCGAACTTGTTAAATCGTTTTCAACTTCGCAAATCATCTAGCAAGCAACACTGAATGAGGAGCAATATGCAAAGTTAATTAATCCGTGTTCAATTGTATCCCATACACGATATGCCCGATGAAATGTCAAACGGTCAGCCATTTTGCATTGTATGCAATTTGCGCACCGGCCATTTAGTGATTTGCTATAGAAATTCTCATTAAAATTTTGACAGCTCATCGAGGATAAATCGTGTGTTCGATTGTGAGATTGAAATTGAGATTGAAAAGACATGAAATTGTGACGCCGCCACTGTCTAAGGTCTGACCTTTTTGCATTCTCAGGAGCTTTATTTCGACTTTTGCACGGTCTTCGCAATGAGACCGTGGCATTAAAATATTTATGACAATTTTAAGGTTATTTCTAGAACAAATTTGATGCGAAAAAAATTAGGATTTGGAAATGGTTATGAAACTTCAACGTCACTATCCCGTTCAGGATGTTAGTGTGGGTCGTAAAAGTGCTGTTAATGATCGTGTTTGACTTAACTTTTGATTGCTTTAATGTTAAATTGCTAATCGAGATGTTATTTTATTTGTGAAGAAGTTTCTTAGAAGTCTGGTGAATGATCGGGTCAGGGAGGGGAGAGGGGGAGAGGTGAGGAAGTTGTGGTTAAGCATGAGTCATTAAAAAAAGACATCAAACGGATTAAAATTTAATAAATTTCGCAATTTGCTTTAAATTTTATTGCGTGATATTAGTTTTCATGTTCAAACGTTTATCGAATATGTTCGTCTTAACGGTTAAGGAGATTATAGTTAAATGTGTCCAGATGATGGTATAAAGCGGGAATTTGATGCTAGGCCATTAATATAATTTGTCTACTAAACGGTTAAGACATAAAATTCATGAAAGGGGTCAATTTTTATTTCAAAGAGTTGCGCAAAATTTTGATTAAGAAAAAAAAGTTATGGAAACCTCAGAACATCGGTTGCCAAGTACCTCAACCGAAGATTGATCTCCAAACCCAGTGGGAAGTTGTTGGTGGCAGCAAAAAGAGGGGAAAGGGCTATGCGTCCACTAAACATGCCTCCCTTTCAACAGGTCTTGGTCTTTTTTATTCTCTAACGTGTAATGGTTGACAAATTCAGTGTTGATTATTGCAACATTCGTGGGCTAAGAATTAATTTTCTAGCTGCGTATATCCACACTGATTCGAACAGGCCAGCTGTATTGGCACTAAGCGAAACCCAAGTAGGTGAGAATTCCGACAGTACTGAATTTCTTATTGATGGATATTGCTTAGTGCCTTTATTCTTCCCCCATCATGGTTTCGCCGTCTACATTAGGAATGATGTTGCCTATCAATTACGAGAAAGTCAACTGGGACGGTCTCAATAACTTCTTCCGGATCTTTAACTGGTCACTATGCTTCCTCGATAGTGACGTAGACTCCAGCGCAGATATGATAACTAATATTATTACTCTGGGACTGAAAACTTTTATCCCGAATAGGGTTAAAAGCATCAAACCCAAGGAAAAGTCATGGTTTGATTCAAGCTGTAAAGAGGTTATCAGGGAAAAGAAGTTAAGTTCCGGTGTTTCAGAGCCAACCCAACAGATTAAAACCGGAACAAGTTTAAACAAGCCAGGAAGGCCTGCAATGCCCATATTCGACGGACCAAATTTTTGCATGACAAAAAATTAAGGCAAAAAATACTGCAATGTCCCAAAGGCAGTAAGAATTTTTGGTCATTTGTGAAAAATATGCAGAATTCTTCTTCTTCCTCGGTCCCAACGCTCGTTGACAATGACACTCCAGTTTTAAGCTCTCTCGCGAAAGCTTACCTTTTTGCTAGGCAGTTCGTCTCCAACTCTTCGCTGCCAGAGAGTGTAATGACTCCACCTGTTCTTGAGCGCATCAATGATTCCATGGGACAAATCTTCGTGCTGTGGCGAGAGTCCTAAGAGATCTCAACATACATAAATCCGTTGGTCCGGATGGTATCCCCGCTATTATTCTGAAGAGGTGTTCTTCCACGCTGGCAAAACCCTTGCGTAAGCTTTTCCATCTATCCTATTCTTCTGGGCTCGTTATGCGAGCAGTTGGAAAACAGCATTTGTCCAGCCAATCCCAAAAAAAGGCGAATCTTCTTTTCCCTCCAATTATCGTCCGATTGCACTTACGTCCGTTCTTTCGAAGGTCATGAAAACGCTGATAAACTATCAGCTCAAGAAATATCTCGAAGACCAAAAGCTTCTTAATGACCGGCAGTACGGCTTTCGCAGCAACAGTTCCACTCATGATTTGATGGTCGATCTCACCGAACAGTGGAGCAAATACTTACATCGTTTTGGAGAAAGTAAGATTGTTGGACTTGCTATTTCATAGGCATTTGATAAAGTCTGGCATCTTGCTCTTTTATCGAAGATGCTTGCTTTCGGTATCAACAAATCTATCCTTCGTTGGATAAGAAATTTTCGTTGGAACCGTTCAATACAGGTTGTACTGGATGCAAGAGTGGAAGAGTCTGAAACCAAGAATATTAATGCTGGTGTGCCCCAGGGCTCCGTTTTGTCTCCGACCCTCTTTCTCATTTTTTTAAATTATCTCTTGTCTGTAACTTCTAATCCACTTCATTGTTTCGCTGACGATAGTATCCTTAGCTTTTCATATTCGTTCCCAGACTCACATCCCTCCTCTTCGGATGTGGAACTGCAACGGCAAAATATGATAAGCTCATTAAACTCTGATTTAAACAGCAATGTACAATGGGGAATAAGAAACCGCGTAGAGTTTAATGCTTCGAAAACCCAATGCTGTCTTGTATCGTCGAAGCGTGATATATCCCCCTTGCCACTATCCATGAGTGGCACTTGCATCAATGAGACCGAACATCTCGAGATTCTCGGTATGTGCATCACAGACCACCTCTTGTGGAACGAGCACATATGCGATGTCGCCAAAAATGCCGCAAGATGTTTAGGTTTCTTAAGGTGATGCAAGAAGTTTCCTCCCCGTCTGATCTGGCTATCATCTACAAGACCTACATACGTCCAAAGCTTGAGTAAAACTCCCATGTCTGGGCTGGTGCTCCAGTGACATGCTTAAGTCTTCTGGACAGTATCCAAAAAAGAGCATTCAAGATGATTGGTGATCATACCATTGTTGAGTCATTTACATCTCTCGAACATCGCCGTAATGTCTCATGCCTCACTATATTTTACCGTTACTTCAACGGTTATTTGCTCTAGTGAAATAGCCATTTGCATTCCTCCCCTAAAGATATTCAACCGTAATACCCGCGCCTCCAGGAATGCTCATCAGTTCACCCTTGAGCCCAACTTCGGTTGTACCCTCTAGTATAGAGAATCGTTCTTTAGCCGTACTACGCGAATGTAGGACTCCCTTCCACTCTCTGTCTTTAAAAATCGTTGCAATGTTCAGGAATTTAAGACCAATGTACACCGGCACCTCCTCTCCAACCCCTTTCCTCCTTCCTAAAGCACTCACTGTGTTTCTGGCACCCCTTGAGTGTGTGATAATTATAAAAAAAAATGAACTAGAGGAGCTATCAGAACTGCCAGGCAAAAGCTTACTTAACTTTGTCAAGACCATTTAGAGGGTTAAACGAACCACATGATTCATAGGTTATTTATTGTTCAGGAAGTTACAACACTTCGGGGTACCACAATGGATCTACATTGATCTAAGTGTTATGGTAACAACATCAACTATCAGCCCGCTTAACCTAACCTAACCTAAGGGTTAAAAATAAAAATTTGTCATCCTTACCCTCAGCTCCGTTTTTTCTTCTTCGACTTAATTTCTTCATTTGAATATCATCGACCCAAATAAATATTAGCGATGTGATTCGGCGACAGTTTAAAAATAGCCAAAAAAATATTCCCATAACCACAATTTTGTGTTATCGCCGTTGCGTAATAAAAAATCTTAAAAATTCAAATTCGAATCAAAATCAAAAGTTTTACTCCGATAAACATTTCAGACCGAATTATCGATTCTCTCAAGAATTGTTCTTGTTGTTGTTTGCTTCTAGAACAACCTTGCTCGAAGTCATTAAAAATACAGAAAAATTTAATTTTGCTAATGGTCGGATTTTAAATCCACGAGCTCCAACTGTCGATCGGTTGGTCGTTTCGTCTCGTCGCTGGAACGTTATTTATGAATGACTGTTGCCAGTCGAATTAATTCAATTGATTAATTTTAATCCCTTCAATCGGACAACAGAGGTTTTGGCAAATCAAGCGACCTTATGACCGACCCCCTCCAACTATGGGTTATAGGCTTTTACAAAGTTTTTGTCAAAAAGAAAAACTTAGTTCCGCTTTTTTTTCTGACAGCAAAAACAAAAGAACTCAGCTCTTAGAATGTTTAAAAAATTTACATAATTCGATATTTAACGAAAATCATAAAAATCTGCTGATAACCTTGGGGCGCCTTCCGTGCGTCACAACAATAATTTCAAATCAGCAAAAAATTAAAATGCGGATTCGATTAACATAAATTGTCTTAACTAAGTTTTTATAAATTTTCAACAAAAATTGAAAACTCATAAACAATTCCGCCAACATCTCCGTAGAGCCATAAATTTCCCACTTGTGCTTCGAGCTGGAAAGTTAGTCAATCCACAAACCACCAAAACCAACAAAAACCATACAAGAAGGACTAATAGTTTCACGTGCCTCGGGAATGGCCATTTTTGGGGCCACCATCATCATCCGAACAGGCTGCAATGCCAAATCAAATCCAAGCACGAGGATATGCCAAAGCCGGATAGCTCATAGAGTACCCTTACCATTCCGGTAAGTCCATCTCTAAGTGCAATTTAATTGAAAGATACAAATACGCTCGCGCACATGCGAGACCACTGAGTGTTAGATGATTGGGCCTGCTTGCAAATGGCTTGAGATGTTTGCAATAAATTCGCGCACTGATGGATATTGTTGATGGCATTATAAATGGTTTTGTCTATGTTCTACGAAGATGGTGCGATCGATTGGCCTGGCGAGCGTGCATCTGGGCAGAACTATCCGCTGATGATGGCCTGGCTGACCAAATTAGTTTGCTTCATCGCACCTTATTCGGAAAGTGTCTCATTATTCAAGCATCTGACCGATGACGACCGACCGGTGACGAGCAAATTAGGCAGAAGTATGTTTAGATGTACATTCTTTTGCACCAGTTGGTCGGTCGTCGGTCGGTCGGTGGGTCGTCATCGTCATCTTCTTGAAAATGAGGAATGAATGCGAAGACGCGTCGATTTGATTGTGTGTTAGACTGGACACTGATAATGATGCTGTTGATGATTCTTGTTGAGTTGATGTGGTGTGACCTCTCTATCGGTGCTTGGGTCATCTTCATCTAGTTGGTTGATCCGGAGACAAGGAAATCCAAACAAACTGTCCAAAATGGATGGCAATTTGTGTGAAGTGAAAATTGTTAAGAACGTTAATTGGACAGGATATGGTTTTGAGAATTATTAGCCAGCCAGGCTGGCGAAATGGGATTTATTAGAAGTCTCCATATGGGGAAATTCTTTGTGGTGCATGTCGGGTGTGCGCAATGAAGTGCTGAGAAACAAAAAGAGTCTTGTTAGGTGATTGATTGACAATGGAATCCTTCTAGGGCAATATGGATTGTTTGAGAGAAGAACGGTTAACATTTTTACGTGATTCGAATACCACTGAAGACATTGTTAACTTTTCTGATCTCAAAATTTGTCTCTTCAGTGATAGACAAGGCTCAGAGCTTATGTGTTTTTGCCTGGTCATTCCTTCCTGTGTGGACTTGTCAAAACTCTGCTTGTGGACTTATTATCTGACGGAATTCCTGGGAACGTTCTTTTTACATTTCGCAGAATCTGAATCTCTCAAGAACAGTAGCACTAATCACTTCGAGGCCCCCCAAAGGAAACCTACTGAAATACACATCATCCGCTATAGCGGTCTAGAAAACTATCCGTATCGTTAGATCAGCGCCTGTAATCATAAATCTTCGCAGCATTTTGCACTTGCAAACACTCCTTCCGTTTGGCAATTTCCTCTAGAATTTCCAAACCCTCCCCATTGGCTTCTGGAATCAACGAAACCAAAAAGAAAAACCCAAGGAGCATTTAGGATAATTATTATTCTCCTGGATATAGGCAATTAATTCTGTTCCTGGTCCCCATGGACTACATATTTTGTTTTACCCTTGAACAACGCTCAAATCTAGCAACATCCACGACACTAGGTACTCCTGTCTCCGGTGTATAGTGCTGCTGCTGTCCATGTTCTGTGTTCTCTCGTCTTTTGAGTGCGCACCCTAGTCGCGTAATCAATCTTGTTAACAATCTCAACAAAGAAACAAAAAATGCAAAGAACAACAACGAACCTATCTATCTAGCAGCAGAAGGCTTTTGTTGCGCTACCTTGTTGCCCGTTGTGTGAGCTGTGAGCTCACTGGAGCCAGATCGATTGCGGAGATAGATAGTCATACATATAGGCAAAGGTACGTAACAAGTGCGCCACTGTATGCACAGTGCACTCTCCTGATGAATGAGAAATAGCCTGGCCATAGGAATAACCTTTTGTACACAAAAAAAGTGTCCCCGGTGCTGTTATGATGGCGCACATGAAGCTCAGATGGTATCGCTTGTCTTGAGATTGTGCGCTGATCGATGACTTTGCGGCAGTGTGTGGCTTCGATGGTGCTCGCCATGTTATCTTCATAAGTGTGGCCGCGGATCGAATTATTATTATATTAAGTATGCACTAGGCGAGGACATGCGGCAGACCGAACTATGACACTATACAGAGGGTTTGGTATCGAAAGGAGCAGAAAGGCAGAAAGGGGGCGTGGTTGTGTACTGAAGATTGACTTGCAGCAAAAAAAACTTCAATAGGATCTGGAACTAGAGCGTAACTGACGATCATGCCAATTAATTTGGTTACAACTTGTAATTACTGAACGTAGACGTACACAAAATGCACAATTATCCAAGAGAGGCCATCACTGGTCAGTCACACAGGGCTGTCGATAGTATTCTTGTTTTTTTTTTTTTATCAAAAGCATAGAAAGGCAAGGCTTTCTCTTAAAAAGTACTAGATTTCGTACAATTTTGTCGCAAGAGAAGGTACTAAATTCTGAATCCTGAAAAAATTCCGAATTCTTGAGAAAATTCAAATTTTTTACCGATGACCATAAAGAGTGAGGAAAAACGTTGAAAACAATGTTGTGTTCAGTGCTTTCAGCTGAACTGTTTAGTACTATAAGGAAGTTAAGTGTTTTTTTTTTCATTCTAGTTAAAAAAAAGGGTCTTCTAACAATTTTTTTTGAAGTACTAGATTTAAAAAAAAGTACTAGATTAAAAAGTAGCAAAAAGTACTAGATTTTTTACGGTCAAAAATACGTATTCTGTTTAAACTTGTTTATGAGAATGAAAATACGAGATGACTAGAAACAATCACAAAAATTAAGAATAAATAGAAGTAGTGATCAGTGCTGTCGTTTTAAGAAATCACTTTAAGAAATTTTGGTTCTTAAAAATTTGAGTAAAACTGATAATGTCGTCTGCACTAAAAAAAAAAGTATCAAATTCCACTCCCCAATGACAGCCCTGCTACCAATTTGCCAAATCATGTGATCCTCGCAATGTAATTGAACTTTTGTCCTCCCGTTTGCGTGGCTGGTCGGTTTTTGGGGTGCGCATGCGCATGTTAACTGCGCACCCAGCTCACTGCAGTGCAAAGCAATTACTGCGAAGCAAATCAAAAGGAACAAAATAGAGCGCAAAAGAGGTTAACACGATTTCAGCAGATGTACATATTTGCTTCGAATGTGTGTCACGACCAATTGTCCGTGCACACAAATAATCACTTTTGCAACAACAAAACGTTCTCCAAAAATTCAAAATTCTCAAAAAAAAAAACAATACGTGAAGGGCCAAAACGTGTAATTTCACAGAGGAAACGGTGCTTGGCATTGCCCTCGAAAAAGCAGGACAATTAGCAGTAAATACGAAAATTCAGGCCTTCAAGGGAAGATTCATTGCTCTGTATGCACCCCCCTTGCCCCACACCCTCCTCCAAGCAAAATCCTTTGTTTTACCAGAAAAATACGCATATCCTTTCGGTAATTGCAACGCGCAAACGCACACAGCGTCGTCGTTGTCGTACAATTCGGAAAGAAGGTAAAACAATGCTCAAGCGTTATCTGCACAGCTAAATCGGCAGCGCTCCTCTCGCTGCTAATAATTTGTCGAATGTATGAAATAATCATCGTAATCAGAGGGCTTAATAACCAACAGCCATAACAACGAGGACGTTGTGACCACGACGACGAAGATGAAGTTAAAGCCTATCCCTGGGAATTTTTCGCTTCGTCCAAAACAGCAGCAGGAGCGGCCGGCCAGCAGCAGATGAGAAATTACATGGTATCTTACCTCCAACAGGGCTAGGGCCCAGTGCATCTTTGCCACTCTCTTTGTCGATCGATTGATCGGTCGCGGTCGTGGTCATTTTCGTGGCAATTATGTCAATTTTTCATGTTCATCTTAAAGAGGGGGAAAGTGGGGGGGGGGGAGACTGTTGAATTAGCTTCTGCAGCAAATAATATGCAAATTGCATATTGCCAACATAAATTAAAGGGATCGCTGTTTTTCGAACGACCATCGATCGCTGGCATTCTTTTCTATCTCGTATCGCTCTTTTTTTGAAGGCTGATGCTCTGGCAGACCTCAAGGGAAGCAATTAATCGAACAAGTGTCATTTGGTCGATAAATAAAGAGAAGACGACTCTGGAGGAGCGCAGTAATCAACGAAATTACTGTGTAATTAACAGTGACAATATTATGAACGCAGTTGGGGATTGGCTTTGGCAAAGGGAGTGGCAACAAACTTCTTTCAATTGGAAGCCTGCAGGCTTCAAGGCTCTGAAAAGATAATCAGTTTGTTTTCCTGATAATGGGTCGGCAATTAAGATTTATTGTTGTCCAATGGCAATCTGTGACTTGAAGAAAGTCTGGGATCAAAAAAATCCCTCTGATCTCTCAAAGACAATTTATCTCGACCTCAAAAGATTTACAGCTTCAGATTGCTATTTGTAGCGACCGACACGACGACGCATGCGGCCTCACGAAAAGTCGGTCAGATATTTCGATGCGATCTTTGACGTCCGACCAAATTGAGTTATCGTCGCTGATCGCACATCTCTCACTTTGTGTAACGCTGCGCCGCCACAACTCGCGTCTAAGATGAACGAGTATACACTTTCTTCCTCATTTGGACACAATGCGCACCAAAAACGTTTTATCTTTCACACGTGATGGAAATATCTCAATGCAAAGGATTCGGCGACTTGTTGCATAAAAATACCAATATTGCCGCCACAATTTGACCCAGAGACCGAGCGGGACCGAAGTCAAGTTGAAGCCTTATTTTCGCACCATCGACAAGTCAAGGCGCACAAATTCCAGATCCTAATCGTCATCACCATTGAGTTGGATTAAACTCGCAGAGTTGCCGTATTACTTTTTCTCATTCGGTGAGCGTCGAGAGATAATCGCACCATCCGACGATGGATGAACGAAATAGTAAAATCGTGATCGACGATGAAATAGTGCGCTCCGCAAGTTGCCATTTTCAAATGCTCCACTTCATCACTTTGCAAAAGCTCCTGCTGTACGGTACCGTTTCTTGCCGCTCACCTTTTGACTTGTTTGTGTCTCGGAGCAGAGCCTGGGACCTATCTTCAATGAGATATTTAATGTTTGGTGGCGCGTCAGATTATGTTGACGTTGATAAACCGAACGATAGTAGTTCATGATCGTTCGTTTTGTTGGCATTAGGGAGAGAGCACCCGCACGCCGACGAGCGATGTTTTGCGCTGCGATCTTAAAATGTCGATATGGAACTGCAATTATTATTCGATTTTCAAAGTCCTACTGTCCGACTTTGAGTTTTAAATTTATGGCAGTTTGTTGAAAATGATTTGTAGGGGGAAAGGGGGCAGATGAGATGAAAAACAGGATGTTTCAGATTGAAGTGCGTAAGAAACTCCTAGAACAGCTTGAGGACAATCCGATGAGTATCACTGATTCTACTACGGCGCGGCGCCTGGGAACCTTTTTCAATTTACCTTCGAATTACTCTTGTGAGGGTTTTTCCTAAAATATTTGATAATTATGTATGCACACCCTGTAAAACTGGTTGCTTGATAGTTGAACTAAAAATAAAATATCGATCTTTAAATAAAAAAAAATATTTGAAGGTCTCTCCCACCTCCGCAAATCGATCGCAATGCATAGTCGCATATCTCACTACTTTTGACATCTCTGACAATGAAATCTCGAGGTGTTGTCTATTTGTTCGACATTTTTGTTTTGTTGGTTGCTCGTAATTGTTTGTCAATAAATTTCAGTGTCTCGCAAGAATTGATACGGCACGAAGTCTGCATTATATGGCAATGGCATAATAGGTCTTCTGGAGTAGTCGAAGTTTTACGAGCTTGAATATTGATAGGTAAGGTTTTTCATTTGATTTGATTCATTGATGTAAATGACGAGGATGTGGGAGTTAATAAAATTAATTTATGCATGAAACAGAAGTAGTGAAAAGGTTACATTCTTGAATGAAAGAAAACAATCCCACTTCTGAGATTGTAAGTTCATTGTTTAAAATGGTGGAAATAGGCTTTATCGTGTAGAAGAGAATTTGGAGAGCGAAGCTAGATCATTTTGGAGACTCTCGGTCTGATCCAGTGCCACACTCACTAAAAGCATTTCCAAGGTTCTTACTTACTAACTAATGATGGCACTACAGTCCAGGTCGGACCACTGCCTCATCCAACAAACGTCTCCAGCCAGCTCGGTCCCTAGCTAGCTGTCTCGCACTCCAAGTTGATTCATGTCCTCTACCACCTGCCGTGTGCTCCATATGAGTCGCGGTCTTCCTCTTCTGCGACGTCCTTCCGGGTTGGATTCGAAGACTCTACGAGTCGGAGCAATATTTTCCATTCGCTCTACATGACTCAACTATCTAAGCCGTTGGAACTTAACTTTTCTGGCTACCTAACTCTTATCGTTTTCCAATCTTATTAAGCTTTAATGTGAGTCCTTATCTCATTCAAGAATCACTTCAGGGTTTTCAAACGACTACTTAACAAGGACATAGAAGACGCATCAACAGAATGATTCCCTGGAACATCGAACCTTATCAAAAAAAACTGATGGAAAAATTTGATATTTACACCCAATGATTTTGC
The DNA here is from genome assembly GCA_943590905.1 of Sphaerophoria taeniata. Taxonomy (NCBI): domain Eukaryota; kingdom Metazoa; phylum Arthropoda; class Insecta; order Diptera; family Syrphidae; genus Sphaerophoria; species Sphaerophoria taeniata. Next base: position 8,140,213 of record OX016540.1, read on the forward strand.
GGTGAAAGAAAACAAAATCTGCAAAAACAATCGCATCAAAGTGCATCAGTGGTCTCAGTTTTTGTTGTCATCATCATCGCCAGCCTTGAAGTCACCATACAATGTAATCATTCACGACATCATTACCGCATTATTAACAAGATCTCAATTAGCAAAGTGCCCATCATCTCCTTCTGCTTGTGGTGTGCCATCGAAAAACCAAGAAAAAAGAATATAAACCACCTTCCCCACAACCTGTGGTAACAAGAAACAGAGACAAAAAATATTGCGGCTTAAGAAGAAGGTGATAAATTGCGACAGCAACTTTGGAGGAAGAAATCTTAAGAGAAGAATGAAATCGAAATAATTTTTTTTCTTTTTGTGTTGAATCACCGCATTATCAGGGATTAAAAGTAAGAAACCAACAAGCGGACCTTAAATGGAGATCACCTTCATCGTTGTGTCGTCGAAGTTCCTTCGTCGTTTGTGTTTTTTTATTTTCTTTTGAGGACTTTCACTTTCTCAGTCGGGCGTGCGAAGCGTCTCGTTTGTGTCATCTCGGCAAGGATTGCTCAAGGATTTCTGTGTTCTGTAAATGCTGCTGCTGCACTTTCATTTTTAAAGATTTAAATACAAAAAAAGAGAACTGCCTTGGGTCGACTATTGAATGACAAAAACAATCGAAGATCGATCCGTTTAATGCGGGTCGATTGGGACGAATACAAAAATTCAATAAATTTTATCCCACACTCTTAAGGTAGTCGATATCGCTTCGCCCGTCGGCATTAAGACAGTAAGACTGTGGTTCATTTATCGACTTTAGCTGGTCAGCCAAGTTATACTAGTTGCCCTTTGGCTCTGTTGCCAAACATAACAATCTTACCCTACTAACTCGAAGAAAAAAGAAAATCAACAAGCAAATTCGTAAAGTGGAAAATATGTTAATCGGGTTAAGCGGTCGAACACAGACCCAAGCGGTTGATGGTGCAACATAAGAACACCAAAACCGTTGATGCTCGAAGGCGAACTCAAAGACTCCATCTGATCACGGTACATACCGGCCAGTGGAATATTGTTTTGGATGTTGATAAGAAATCAGGTGGACACCACAACAGGCTTATGGATAAACACAAAGCCAAAAAAAGAGGTGGAGATGGAGTTTTTTTTGTTTTTAATCTCGAATTAAATAAATTTATGACGATGCACCTTAATTTACCCTAAGGGCCGTGATGGAGAGTGGAGAGCGTGAGTGAAGCGAGGAAAGCACAGATGAAAAAAAGATTAAGTATTTTTAATTAGGGAAAAAAGTCGATGAAAGGCATAACATCAATGTGCATTTAAATGGAGTAAAAATTATCGCGGGAATATCGCTGTCATGGTTAATTAGACTCTCGCTCACTCTAATAGGTCTAATAGGTGCCATTTAGCTTGGATATGGATTCAGGATGGATATTAAAAATTTTAGAGATGGATTAATATGGTAATTCTCGAGATACGCCTTCTGGTTGTTTAAATTAGATTGAACAATAGATGGATGATAATGGGTCTGTGGAACCTTGAAATAGAAAATAAGAAAAAGTAGGGTGGGGTTGGTTTTTGTTAAAGGTTCTGTATCGAAAAATAGGAAAAGAAATAAACTATTAAGGGCAATGAGGGATAGCATCAATGTGTGAAATTTATACAAAGTTTAGATTGTAACCTGGCCAACTTCAGATGGTAGAATAGCCAGTCAAATTGGCCAACATGCTTATTGACAAATGAGACACATCTGACGTTAAATATCTGAGAAAAATGCACTTTCTTTCAAGCAAATGTTTGCTCCAGATTTTTTGAGGTGAAAAAGTGTAGGAGAAAAAATTGAGCCCTGTGGTACTCCATTATATATAAGTTCCGTATTGATTTATACGGACAACGAAAACTAATTAATTGTTCTTAATATGTCTTTATATACTTACTTGTACTTTAATCGATACTATGAAAAACGACCGTTAGACAACTGTATTTATTCCTCTTCTTCAACAAAAAAAAATAGACAACCAACTCGTTCGACTTTATATTCAACTATGTTTTATGATTTATTCAAGGTTACTTGGTGATAGCAATGCAATGTTGAGTTTAATTTAATTGCAATTGGTATAAATTCCTGTTGGAGGAACTACAATTGTTTTTGAAGTTTTTTCAATACAATTTTAATTTTGACCTGGTAGAATCGCTAAACGATGAACAGCTCGTCGAATAACACCAGATTTAGTTTTGACATCTACAACTCGGATTTTGCCATCACCTCCTGGTATGAACTTTTGACAACTCGACCCATATTCCATTGGTGGGACGGAGTGTTGTCATCGTGAATTAAGACCAACATGTCTACCTCTAGGGACTTGGGCACGCCACTTTTCCACTTAGATTTGGATAGGAGCTGAAGCAGGTATTCTTTCTGCCATCGTTCCCAAAAGTGTTGTCCAAGGAGACTAACTCGTTTCCATCTCACTATAGAACTGATATTCTTAGGTTCATCTATAATTGGTTCTGGAACCGCTCGTAGTGACGCACCAATAAGGAAGTGACCTGGTGTGATTGCTTCTAAATCGTTTGGATCGGAAGAACTTATAGAAATTGGTCTAGAATTAAGAACAGATTCAATATCAATTATCAAAGTATTAAATTCTTCAATGGTTAGTATGGTTTTGGACGACACACGACGAAAATGAAATTTAAACGATTTGAATGCGGCCTCCCACAGTCCCCCAAAATGTGGAGCGTGAGGTGGAATATGTTTGAATTCCAACCCATCAGCTGCGCACCACGCTTGAATTTGTTCTTTTGTTTGTTGCATAAAGAATTCGTTTTTTAACTATTCTAACTCTCGCCTAGTACCTACGAAATTAGTCGCATTATCGCAGTATATTCGCTGTGGTATACCTCGTCTGGCTACAAAACGCTTTTAAGCGGCGACAAATGACTTTGTTGTAATGTAAGGCTTGCAACCATTTCGAGATGAAGTGCTTTACACCCAAAACAAACAAAAAGAGCAACAAAGACTTTTCTCGGAGCACGCCCCCTTACGCCTTCGGTTATGTAGTAAGTGAGGCCCACAGAAATCTACACCGGACACAATAAACGGCCTAGTAAGTTCAACTCTATCTTTTGGAAGATTTCCCATAATCTCTTTGTGTAGACGAGGGTAGTATTTGAAACAGTGTAGGCATTTATTGATGACACTTAATACCAAAGATCTACATCCAATCATCCAAAAGTTCTGCCGGATCATAACCACAAGCGATTGTACACCAGCATGAAGATGGTTGACGTAGTTTCGCACAAACATCGAATTTTTGGGCAACAATATGGGTTTTTTTTTTCCATATTCTAAATTGGCAGTCTTCCTCCTACGCGCAGCCCATAAATACAATTAAGTTTTTTAAATATTTTGCTTCCGAATTTTCTTCAAGTTTTGTTGCGCTATTCTCTTTTCTCCCAAGAAATGGAGGCAGAGACTTCAAACTGCTTTGATTCGGAATCTCCTTGTTTCCACTCAACATTTTAATTTCAGCTGGAAATGAGTTATGTTGAATACTAGACAGAAGGAATATGAATGTATCGTGTAGCTCTTTAGCTTCGATTGGCCCTTTAATGACTGTTTGGAGCAAACCATCAATGAAACGACGAACGTAAGCATAAATTCGAAGAGTCTTTTGAAAATTAAACTTTGTGAATGCATTTTCGAAATCAATATTGCTTTTTATATTCACCAACGACACATTCGTTAAATTCAATTGGATCGACCAACCTTATCATTGTTACATGCCTATTCTCTTCCATTTTATAAAGAAATAGTGGCCCCTTGAACCAGAACGATTTCTCTAGTTCATTGAACGTTGCTCCTCTTGAAACTATGTCAGCTGGATTCGACTTAGATCCCACATGTCTCCAAGTAGCTTGATGGGGACCCTGCTGAATTCTAGAAACACGATTTGCCACTAATGTTTCCCGTGACGATGGATGTTTGGCTAGCCAATGAAGCACAATTTCTGAATCTGTCGTTTTAGGCAAATTTTCCATGACTTTGTTCATTAGTTGTGCCAATAAGTCAGCCGCGCACAATTCAAGCTTTGGGATTGGTTGTACTTTGACAGGAGCAACTCTGGACTTGGCAGTAATCAGCCGGACAACAACTTTGCCATTCACAATTGAACGAATATAGACACAACATCCATATGGCTCTTTTTGAAGCATCTGCAAATCCATGGATTTGAAAGTTTCCAGTTGGTACTACGCATCTTTCCATTCTTATTTTATTAAGATCTGAACACGACCTTCCAAAATATTTTGTCAGTAAGTAAGTATTGGAACAAAATAGTTTGGACAATGCTGAAAGCTTATTAAAAGTCTTTTCTTTTCAAGTCTAATATGTATTTTGAACATATTTCAAGCAGTTTCTGGTCAATTTCTGTTAAGTGGTTTTGGTTGTACAAAATCTGTTTCCTATTAGTTAAGCCTTTTGACATTCTTAGCCAAATAAGATATTATTTATCTCTCTGCGCTAACCTAACATTGTTGTTGCATTCAAAAGGGCTTACTAATCCAAAATATTTTCAAAACGTTTGTCTTTTAAGAAAAGAAAACTACATCATTTTTTAAAACTTTAATAAGACTATAAATTTGAATCTAAGTACTGACTGTCCAAAAGTTTAACGTCAGAAACATGTTTTTGAAAATGTTGACACTTTAAAATCGATATATCTTGTAAGGTGCGGGGAAATAACTCCACGGGAACTAACTCCACTGAGGGATTTACTTCCCACCAAGTGAGAACTTACTCCACTTTTGTAAAATGTAGTTAGTTCCCATGTACAGTGGGAATTAAATTCCTCAAATAATTAGTGGATCTAGTTCCCTTCGAATTTGAAATTATTTGCCACTTTAATTGAGAAAAAATTGAAATAAGAATTCAAGTATACGGAGCAATTTTGTTTGTGAAATTAAAATAAATTTGTTTTAGAAACGAAGTCATTCCGAAATTCAGTTTTTAAGACTAAAAATAATTTTAAAAAATCGCATGCACAAAAATATTGAGAAACTTAGAGGAAACCCATTTTTAAGAATCTGACCCCCTATATGGTGGTTCATTAGTCCAGAAATCAAATTGGGGGTTTCTGACCTTTGCTTTTAATTTTAAACATTTTCTAAAACGGTATATAACAATTGAAATATACCGCATGCTGTAAGTTTATGTGACATAAAGAAAACTTTTTCCTATGCAAACGTTCTTCTGAAGTTTGGTGTTCGGTGAGAGTAGGGCATTCTACAAGCACGCTGTACTTGACCCAGTTTCATCTTGTTGCATCTTTTTGTCCCTTCAAATAACTGAGCTATTTAAATAACATTAAAAGTTCCATCAGAAAGACATTTTTTCATTGACTCTATTAACTCTACAATCCCTCTCAAATGATTAAAAAATTGTATTATTAAGGATTTGGAGCTTGAACGAAAAATTGCAAGCGAGCGAAGCGAGCGAAAAAAATTTTGCCCAAAAGAGAATCAATTTGGGGTGTGAAAATAAAAAAATTCGCGCGAATTTTTTTATTTTCACACCCCAAATTGATTCTCTTTTGGGCAAAATTTTTTCCGCTCGCTTCATTCCCAATCAAACCAAATTGAGTCATCATCCACCAAGGTGAAAAAAGATGCTCAAAATGAATCATTGCAGTGCAGCACCTGCTATCCAGACACTAGCATGCTTTTCCAAATTAAAGGAAACAGCAACAGCTATGAAAATGAATTCCTCTATCCATTTTGTCAACAAATAGGTAGTAAATAAAAATGATCTTATTTATTTATATGACATTTTGGGGTTGTTGTTATGACCCACCATAGTGGGTCATTAGCCCCGAAACCCATTTTCGGGACTTCTGACTTCCGGACCAGTTTCCCTGCGCCATGTATAAATGTGTGAACTTAGTTCCCATTAGAAAGTGAACTAAGTTCTCACCGTACATGGGAACTAACTACACTTTACAAAAGTGGAGTAAGTTCTCACTTGGTGGGAAGTAAATCCCTCAGTGGAGTTAGTTCCCGTTGAGTTATTTCCCCGCACCATCTTGTAAACGGGTGCCTTAAGAGAAAAATTGATTAAGACACTTTTTGTAGACAATCACTCGACTTTAATTCCTGTTTCATTTTTTGTTCGAAAGAGCTAACGGTTTTCGAGAAATTGGCAAATACCTTCAGCTTCACTAAAACCAAAATTATTTAGAAGTTGCATGACATTTCGTTGGATCAAAACAAAAAACAAACCTTAGACTGTATGCCTTCTGTCAAATTGCCGTTGAGAATAATAAGGTGACAAATTGAGAGTTCATTGGGACGTTTTTCAAGCGCAATTTGGATAAGATATGGTGATAACGTTCACCAAAGGCATTTGTTCAATTCTCATCTGTCTTCACCAATTGCTGGAAAACTTTCTTTTCCCAGACCTTCACGCACTGAGCTTAAAATCATCAAAAAATAAACGAGATAACCGCCCTCTCTCTTTTAACTATCCAGGATTCTGTCAACTTTCCTTATATCAGTTTTTGTCAAAATTTCAATTGATAGTGACAAAGTGAAAGACTTCAACTGATGTCAGCTCAAACCCACACTCAAAATGCAGCCCAAATCCTTTTCAAATACCATTTCCCGCAGATCGATATTCAATAAAATATTTTTTGTCATAAGTGAGTGCGTGTCAATGAAATCGCAAAACCATTTTTATCATAAGAAAATTCATATCTCGATTCGAGTAATTAAAAAAAAGATCAACATGCATAACTGTCATTGAAAATCCAAAAACGATAACAAACACCGTTTTCCACATCCACGCAAATGGAATATTCACCTGTTGCACTTGTCAAAAAATTAGCAACAAGAAAAAAAACAATTTTAACTGCATTGCCAGCTTTCTTCAATCATATCTCGGCACTCGCGACACACACGAGATGTGATTTCCCTCCATTTCTGTCGTTCATATCAAAACAGTCCCCTCTCCATTAGCCGCAGCATCCTCCATCGCTCCATCTCCTCGATCATCATTTCACAGCGCGCATCGAACACATCCCAAACAACATCGAACAAATCCCAATCGAACTCTTCGAATGCACTTTGCAGCAGCACCTACTCCCAAACAAATCAAACACCAGGTACAAGTTACGTGTCGGTGTGTATCTCACCTGTAATACCGCCACGCCATCCATATCCACGCCAAACCCAACCAAAACTCGTCGCGCAGTCGTTTGCTGCTCGCTTGGCTTGTTTGTGCGCTTTGCTTTGATTCTTTGCCAAGATTCCGATTCCGATTCGATTCCTCGCCATCGCCATCGCCACCGCCGACGGTCTCGCGAAGACCACTTCGACTTTGGTCTTATAAAAATTTTAAAGTTGTTTTCAGTTGATATCGGTTACTCACAAGGCTAACAACCCAGTGTTGTCTTTTGCAAAAGAACCAAATCTCTTGTCTCTCTGGAAATACACTTGTCTTGAGATAACTCGACTTGACTTCACCTGCCCTCAGGTGCTTCATAATTTTTGTGTGTTTCTTTGGGAGTGCCCTAAAGAAAGATAAATATAGTGCGGTGTTAGATACAAATCAATAATTAATCCCGACTCCGAAGTATCTTTTTTTCGCGGTTCAAGTGTATCTTTCGGTTGTTCAAATTTTTTGATGAATGAATGTGAAGAATGCGTGCGTTCGGCGGGCTATGTTTAGAAGAATAACATAAACAAACCGACAGTTGGGCAAAGAAACAAGTTAATATCACACACTCTGACCGACAAAAAAAAGGGTTGACTCCGAAAACTAGTTACGACTCTTTAACACACTCTGAATCAAGTTTAACGAGAATAACCCGGGAAGAGTTAGTTTTTTTTTTGGTTTGTGGTTCGGTGTTGTTGTTTGTGATTCGATTTTAATTCGCGGTGGTGTCTTCGGAGTGTTAAGCCTTTTGAGCTGGTGGTGCTGCGCCCGGTTGACGAGAGAGGGTCTAGAACTAGTTGCGCCGCACTTAACACACTATACTGGATATTTTGCCCTAGTTTTTGTGTCTTCTTGTTTTTTCTGTGTTGTTTTGGTTTTTTTTTTTTTTACTGAAGTGCCGGTGTCATTAAAATTCGTGTTTCGGTCAGGTGCGTACTTGTGCGTTTTGAACATGGAATAAGTCCGAAAACTGGATTGTAGGACAACCAAACAGAAAAACCGAAGCAAAGGATTTTCAAATTGTTATTTGATTGCATTTGAGAGCGAGAGGGAAAGGATACAGCCTCAAACTGGATACAGGGGGAACATTCTCGATAGCCTACTCGGATTGGCTTACCGAACCATCAGCACGGTAATTATCTCCGAAACTCCGAAAACACTTAAATTTTCTATTTCAATTTGGCCAACTGATGTTATTTCAATGAAGCGATGATTTGCCGTCGTGTCGTCATTTCATCACCGCCGCACCTCAAAAAAGTTGTTAGTTTTTCGAAAGAGATCGCGCTGTCTGTCTATTTTTAATCTCGATGTGTAAATTAGTTTTTTATTTGTCGAAACAAAATTTTAGTGAAATCTCAATTTTTTAATGTCATCAAAATTTTTGATTAGCACTCTCATAGCCCAGGTAGCGCTTCTTCAAAGCTTTCGCAACAAATGAGCGACTTTTTTGTCGGTTTGAGGTTTCTCCTTATGCAAAAAAAAAATGAAGACGAAGATGATAAATTGTGATTTTGAGATTTTGACACCCTTCCATTTTTTTGTTTGTCGGGAATTCAAAATTTCGTTCTCATAACAAAAACCCAACGGTCAGTTGGATTTGCATAATTTTCTGTTGAACCCTTTTTCCTTGCCTTATATTGCGAGATCAGTGTTTTTGTCCTGTGAATCCTTTTGGCATTGTTTGGTAGACGTGACGATGATCTCGGTCGAGGATTAACACAAAATCAGTGATGTGAATTTGATGTGGTTTTTGTTCATCATACCTGTGAGCTCTGGTGTCCAGGTAAGGACATATATGTTCCTTTGAAGGATGGGTCATTATTGTCCTCAAGGGACGACTGTTCAGTGTTCATGGACGATGCATGGATGGATGAATGCATTAAATGCGTAATGAGGCTAGACTACATTTTTGTTCGTCGCATCCATTAGCGATCGAATCCTTTTTTTTATTTTGTAGAAGGTCGTTCTCTGGCCATTACCATCCATCGTCGTCGCGCTATCATTAATACAATTTTCATGCGCATCATGCAAATGATTTTTTAAATGTCAGCTGGACGGAAGACGCTCACAGACGGACGGACATTAGGCGCGAAATTAGGTTTGAGTCTAATTTTTTTTTTCGTGGGTCTTTGAAGAAAGTACCTTCCATAATGAAGGTCATGCAGACCGTTAGTGTGGATAATTAGGACACGGAGTTGCATGAGGAAAGGATTGTTTCACTTTTTTAGCTGGTGTGGAAGAGGCGTTAAGGATTTTGGTTTTGGAAAAATTTAGTTCGTTCCCATGAACATTTTTATTTCATTTTGTTTTTTTAATGAGACCAAATTTTGATTGATTTACTTTTTGGGTGTATTTTAGTCCTTTTTTATCCTATTTCAAAAAGAAATATGAAATTTGTTTGAATCGACCCCAAAATTTGATGTGCACAAGTGGTTGGCTGTTACAGTTATTGATGAGTGGAAATTAATAATGCCGTCGGCAATTTGAAGCCTTGTGATTATGTTTTTGATGATGATGGAACTTCTGAGAACAATATAGGGTCGATTTCAAATTTTGAAAATTAACGTTTCGAGTTCTTGTTTCTTGATTTCAAATAATTTTCGAAGAATATTTTACAATTGTTGCTTTGTGCACAGTATTGTGATTTATACGACACAGTCAGTGGTAGTTACTTGTTGCGAAACATTTTAAGGATCAATATTGCAGGTAGGACATTTATAAAAAGGGAGATTTACAATTTCAACTGGCGCCATGTCTTGATTGTTTTATTGATACCAAAGTGGGCAATAAAAATATCATATTTCGATGAATATCGTTTGCTTCAAAAATAGGAAGGTAAGAATTTGGCTTAGAAAATTTGACACCATCTTAAGAAAGCCACTTAAGCAATTTGAAACGATTTGATTTTGCAATGGGTTTCGTACTTTTAGGATATTTCCTGAGAATATTTCTGAGAATGTTCTAAAAACGCTCTAATGATGTAGGTACATGTAACGGGTGTTTTTTTCGAGGAATAGAACTTTAAGTTGGTATTACTTTTCAAGACGGCGACCGATTTAACAGCTGTCAAATGATTTATTCTCAGTTTGGTTTGGAAATTCATCATGAATAAACTCACGCCTGAACAACGCTTGCGGAAATTGTGCAATTTTATTTCAAATATAATGGTTCTGTGCGGAATACGTATCGCGCACTACGTCCATTTATCGTCGACAAAATCGGCCATCAGAGCAGTTAATTCGATTAACCATGGAACGTTTTCGCACCACGTTTACTCTAATTGATAAATCGCATCCCCAGAGACGCCGTACTTTGCGTACAGAAGAAGCTATTGCTACTGTAGAGCGTTGAGGAAGACCCGAATGGGTCCATCCGCCATTGAGCACAGGAATTGGATCTGTGTCCATCCACTTTATGGAAGATTTTGCGGAAGGATCTTGGTTTGCGTGCTTACAAAATCCAACTCCTGCAAGAACTGAAGCCAAACGATCATCAAGCAAGGCGTAGATTCGTCGAATGGGCCCAAAACGAGATGGCCGTTGTTCCCGATTTTCATAAGCGAATTTTGTTTAGCGATTAAGCGCACTTCTGGTTGAATGGCTACGTTAACAAACAAAACTGCCGCATTTGGAGTGAAGCTGATCCTCAAGTGTATGTCGAAACACCGTTACATCCAGAAAAATTGACTGTTTGGTGCGCCTTATGGGCTGGTGGAATCATTGGTCCGCACTTTTTCAAAAACGATGATGGCCACAACGTTACAGTCAATGGTGATCGGTATAGAGCCATGATTACTAACTTTTTCATTCCTGAATTCAACAATCATGATGTCCAGGAGCTGTGGTTCCAACAAGATGGCGCAACATGTCACACAGCTCGTGCCACAATCGTTTTATTGAAAGACACGTTTGGTGACCGACTAATTTCACGTTTTGGACCTGTGAATGGGTATCCAAGATCTTGTGATTTAACACCGCTAGACTATTTTCTGTGGGGATATGTAAAGGCATTGATCTATGCGGATAAGCCGTAAACGCTTGACCATTTGGAAGACAACATTCGCCGTGTTATTATATTCGGCCACAAATGTTGGAAAAAGTCATCGAAAATTGCACGTCCAGATTGGACTACATCCGAGCCAGCCGTGGCAGTCATATGCCAGAAATTATATTTAAAAGTAATGCCACAAGATTATCTTTCGAATAAATAAAAAATCATGTCAATCGAATATTCCATCGTTTGTCTATTGCAATTTAAAGTTCTATACCCTTAAAAAAAAACACCCTTTAGTAGTTGTAGAGTTGGGTGACTTCCGTTTTCGTTTTCAGGTCACTGCCAAGAAAATTTCTTCGTACTTCCTTCAGGATAGGACATATTCCAATGAAGTGTATGACATCTTCTCTTACTACCAGGTTACACAGACTGCAAATAACAGGCAAATATGCGCCATATGGTTTGAAATTCAGTCTTACCAATTCCCCTCTCATTTTAAATATTGTTGATATTAGTTTTTGACTGTTTTCAGCCCAAAAATAATTTTTTTCGCACAGGTTATGGTTCAGTATGTTGTAGGTTGCTCTGTGCACAGAAGAAATTGCCTTGTCGATACAGGGAGAATCTTCTACAACCTTTCTGTCATTTATCTCATGGCTTAGATTCAGGTTAACGGCACAATAGTCTGCAAGCTCCTTGAGTTTATCATACCAAAGTCCTTTTTTTCTTAAAGTATACAAGGCTATTACTTTTGGCAATCTCTCGTTTGGCATGTTAAGCACTTTCAATAAATAGTCAACATGTAACTTCAGTGTCTTGGTAAACAGAAGTGACAGTGCAGTTTCGATGTTTATCATATAGTTCGGTGTGTTGCTCGGTAGCTGGAAACATCTTTTTACATCAAATCTCAACTATTTCTCAGCAGTTTCGTATTGTTGAAAACCCCAGGTTTGCGCCGCATATATCATCATTGATTCCGCAACTGCGCTGAAAACCTTGTACTTTGCAGTGTGGGAAATTAGGTTGTTCTCGAAGCATTTCTTCCATGTCACGCTAATAGCGCTTTAAGCTTGTATAAGCTTAATTTTTAAATAATGATACCAAGATATTTGTAGGGTCTCACAACTTCGATCGGTTCTCTATTTAAGTGCCACTGCTCATTCCTCGCCATTCTGCCAGACCCCTTTTTAAATATCATCACTTTGGATTTACTTAAATTGACCGTCAAATTCCACAAGCTGCAGTACTCACCAAGCCGATTGATCATTAATTGCATTGTTTCAGGTGAATGTACGAAAAGCACAACGTCATCAGCAAACAATAGAGCTTTGATCACCGTTGCAGCAAACTCTATTCCACCTGGTAAACTGTCAATAAGGTCGTCGATAAATAGAGCAAATAAGTTGGGACTTAGGGGACATCCTTGCTTTACTCCCATTGCCGTTTCGAATCATTCAGACATTTGCTCCCCGTTCCATACAGCTGTCTGATTTCCATCATAAAGCTTCATCCAACTACACAGGCGATTATTCAAAACTGAGACAAAAACATTGTATGTGGAATTGAGAAAGGATATTCCACGGTAATTTTTTGGATCTGACATGTCTCCTTTTTTATGAATAGGGAAAATAACTGACTCTTTGAACTGCTGTGGTATGTTTCCGGTTTCTAAGATTTCATTGAAGGCCTCTGTGAGTTTTTTGCCAAGGTTTATCGTTCCATATTTCAGGAACTCCACCGTGATTCTGACAGATCCTGGCGCTTTTCCGTCTTTGAGTTTGCTCATTGCCAAACTTTACTCTTCATCATTAATGACCCCATCCAGAATAGCGTCAGATAGAGAAGGTTTTGCATATAAAAAGGTTGGTGCAACCAGTCAGGATTTAAAAGCTTCTTGAAGTGTTCTTGCAATAAGGGTACCGAAAGATTTATTGTTGATTTTTGGGCTTTTAACGTTTTTTTTTTTATCTGTTTCCAAAATTCTTTGGCGTCTCTACAGCAAGTCAATTTTAAGGCCGTGGTTTCATAGAATCTCGTTTTTTTTCCTTACAGATTTTCTTATAGAAATTGTTTGCTTCAATATAGTATTTTTTCAGAGGTGGATGGTAAAATTTTGGGAATACTAAGCCACCCAAATGATTTTTTTCTAGCCTTTTCACATTCCATATCATACCACTCATTCTTCGTTTTCTGCCTTGAAGTATGTGATTGTCTACAAATCGGGTATGAAGATTTAATTAAGTGTTCAATATCCACTACTTGTGGAAAAAATCATATCCTTTGCTCTATGAACAATTAATTACAAATTCCATCCAGATCCGTTCAGCTGTTCTGGAGTGTTGCTACGGAGAAGATACCTTTTGACACTTAGGCTTACTCTTTCTTTCGAAATGGCAGAATGACTCCGAATGCAGTCGCATTTAAGAAAACATCATTGCTGCGGCTCTGTGACAGGATTGAAAATTTACTATGATCATAAAGATAATGACAATTTCATTAAGCTTTTAGAGCCGCCACATCAAGAACATTCTTCTTACTCTAAACATTTAGGCCTCCAGTAATTTTCTAACGACAAGAGTGTGGTCCACGTACATAAAGTCTCCAGTTAATGGATCTTTACGGCAGCCCTGTCCTTGCATCATTTCATAACCGTGTCATTACAATAACCGGTGAAATTAGAAAAATTACAGCCCCAGTATACCGGAGGCAGCTTTTAAAATTTGTAATACCTCAAGCCATTGATTCTTACTTACTCTTAACTTAGGTACCAGAAAATGGAAAATGTTAAAATTATAATTATCACTGCTACTGCATTCCACATACCTTCCAGATGTAAGAACATTAAGTGTGCCGATTTTCAACTTTCCTCATTGTTTTCCAATAAATTTCCCAAATCATCAAAAATTATTATTTTATTTCCCAATCAGTTTTCTCTCATTCTCCTCTCTAATCCCTGTGTTTAAAAAAAAAAAACAATGCCAACAAATTTTCTTAAATAACGAATGATAGGGTCACGAGAATTTATGACCATCTCTCCAATAAAAACCATGAAAGTGTTTTTCTTGCCTTTCGTCACAGCACGGTCCGTCGTCATCGTCATCGTCATCCAAGCTGCAAGGTGTACTCTCCACAGGCCCGTCTGTTTCTGTTGTTTCGAATGTGTGTTATGTTTGCTTATTTATTGATTCGATGGATTTTTTCGTCCGTTTCTTGGTTAACACCAAAAATGCATCAGTTTTACGACCCGACCCCAATCGGTCTGGTCTTTTTCAAATGGTGCCTTTACTCATTTGATTACAAAATGAGATGAATCCTTTTTCTCACACTTTTGAGCAAATCTAACACACACACAGTCGTGAGTGGTGATCATCCGATCGAGAAATAAAAGAATATGTGTCTTTCGTGTCCATCATCATCTGCTGGCCACGCTATGTTGTTTTTTGCCTTTTAATCCTTATCCCCCTCTGGCTCGAAATTTATTTATTTTCCACATGGATATCTCCTGTAGGACTTTATTATTCTTTCCTTAACATGTCTTCGACGTATAATGTCTTCAAATGGACATTGAAGATAAAAAATAAGAAGAAGGCACTTTGAAAGGATAAAAGGGTTCCTCTGGATCGCGATGAAGATGATGACGATGTAAATATCCTTTTGGACAGGGGTAAATATCCTTCGTCTCTGTTCTGTTTATACACGACATAAAGGCATTGTTGTACCTTTGCATCGTCGTAGTCGTATAGCGTCACAATGTACCATCGGACATCATCACCATTACGAAACGACTACCCTTGAATCTTAAAATTTTAAAAAGATAGTCCGATCGGCCATCATCGTGTCGTGATCATCATCCAATGGACAGGTATACAGCGAAGACCTGGAAAACAAATTAAATCTTTCCTTTTTTTTTGTCCAAATGAATCTGTGCGTTGCGTATATTCAAACAACATCAACAGGAAAGGGGTAGGCTATATCCCTATTATGACCGCATTATTTTTTTGGACAACGCAGCAGCGGCGGCGAGGAGAGAATTATAGGCGAGAGATGTCCATGTCCAAGTTGGCTGCACAATAGCGCTGGGAAAACAATTGAATGGTCTTCTAACGTTCATATCTGAATGGCGCGACACAATGGGAACGACGGATTTCCAAAGGATCATTATTCAAATGAGAATGAGTTGAAAAAAAAAGAAAACGAAGGCAAACACAGGGGTGTTTGTTCTCTAGGATCATTTTTGTTTGTCCTCGATGCTTGAGTCCGTTTTTTAACGAATTCAAATAATGCCCATATTTTTGTTGACTGAGTGAGGATGTGTGAGTGTTGGGAGGATCGAAGCGCAGAATGCCCGCAGGATAGTTAATGTTTTCTTAAGATGCTGAAGATGATGATGATAGATTTTGTGTGTCTTGTCATTGAGATTTAACGGTCGAAAAGATGCAGATGCAAATAACGAAGGGCCTTAAGATGCACACACAGTTATTTTCTCACGCAAGCAGTTTTCTCAAAATTGAGAAAGTGATTTTGATAAATAATGAGCCATGTTGAAAATTCGGTAACCACAAGAGAGATTGCTTAATCGAATTTAAATAATTTTAAAATCCATTTTTGTTTATGGCCGACAGAATGTCAACCTTCTCATAAATGGTTGACGTTTTTTTGTTGAGCCAGAGAAAACCTAAACGAACGCCTACTTGAAAATATTTCTGGTGGTCATGGTTGTCAGTTGATTTTGGGGGCTACTTTGCATGAGGCTAATAAATTTAGAGTGTCTTTTGAGATAAACCTTGTTTAGGTGGTTTTCTTTTAAGATTTAAGATTTATAGATAAGAGAATGGCTTGGAGGACTCAAGAAAAAAGCTAAGCTTCTGCTTAAAATGACAAATTTATTCACAAATTTGGATTGGGATTTGTTACGCGCGAGCTTGATGGTGGCAGTTTGTTCATTAAAAATGAAGATTAACCAAATTAGAAGGTATGGCCAGATGGTCACAATAATTTACTGTCTTGAAAAGGCTTATATTGGCGCTGCATTTCACATTACACTCATCGAGCATTTCAGGCCAGGTCAGCTTGGTGTCAAGTTGGTACCCTAGCATTTGCATACCTACGTTACCAGCGTCTTACTTGCTTATGGTGGCGCTACAGTCCAGGTCGGACCAGGGCCTCATCCAACAAGCGTCTCCAGCCAGGTCGGTCCCTAGCTAGCTGTCTTCAGTTTCGCACGCTAAGTTGGTTCAGGTCCTCTACCCACCTGAGTTGCGGTCTTCCTCTTCTGCGACGTCCTTCCGGAGTGGATTCGAAGGCTCTACGAGCCGGAGCATTATTTTCCATTCACTCTACGTGACCCAGCCATCTAAGTAGTTGGACCTTAACTTTTCTGGCAAGGTCAGTGTCGCTGAAGAGATCGTACAGTTCTTGATTGAATCTTCGTCTCCATTCTCCATTTATGCAGACAGGACCAAAAATCACTCAAAGAATCTTTCTCTCAAAGCAGCCCAAAGCGTTTTCATCGGATTTTGTCATGGTCCATGTCTCTGTACCATTCAGGAGGACCGGGATGATGAGGGTTTTGTAGAGTGTCACTTTAGTTGATCGGGAGAGGACTTTACTACTGATTTCAGCGCTGGTGTTGTTGTCTGAGTTTATAGCAGATCCTAGGTAGACGAAGTCCTAAACTATCTCGAAGTTAAATCTGTATATACTGACGTTGGCTCTAAGACGTCGATGTTGGGTGTCCTTTCTTGTTGACAGCATTAACTTGGTCTTCCCTCGTTGACTGCTAGACCCATCTTCCTGGCCTACGTCTCAAGGCTCAGAGTTGGGCATTATTCGAATAAATTGTTATTCGAATAATTATTCTGAATAACGAATAAAATCAACTATGTACCTTCTTTCATTTGTCTGTTTATCTTTAATTTTTTTATTTACGTTCCCTTTGGAATTAGACGCTCGAATCCCTTCATTTATTCTTTATTGCTGACAAAAATTCTTTCAACGAATGCTTGGTAAATATATTGAAAAAAGAAAACAAAATACACATCCGCGGTTGATAAATTCTTGGAAATTATTAATAATTGGTTCTTTTTTGTTATCAACATGATACACAGGTACACAGGTTAGGATCGTAATAAAATTCATTCACCAATTCTAGTTATTGCAAAACCCCTTTAACCCATCCCTTGAAGTATCCTCGAAAGTGATTAAATTTTAAAAATCTAAAATAAATATAAAAGTTGTGCTTTGTTGTTGGAGCTTGAACCAATGTAAAACACTTTTCATAAAAAAAATTAAAAAAATTAAAATATCTACTAATTGTTCTACCAAATTTCTTGTATTTATTTTATTCGTTATTCGTTTATTCGTTATTCGAATAACGAATAAAAATATTTATTCGTCATTCGAATAAATTTTCTTCGAATAAATGAAATTATTCATTATTCGTGAATAACGAATAAAATGGTTATTTGTTATTCGAATGATTATTCGAATAAATTTTGCCCAACTCTGTCAAGGCTCATGAACACTCCACTGACATCACGCTGTGCTCTTCCAGTTATGTAAATATCGTCTGCGTATCCTAGTAGCTGGACAGACTTGAAAAGATTGTGCCTCTGGTATTGACGTTGCAGTTTTGCGCATCTTTTCAAGAATGATGTTGAAAAAACCGCATGACAGCGCATCACCATGTCTAAGACCTCTTTTGACATCAAATGCGTCCGTCAGGTTTTTTCTGACGACGGACGATGGAACAGTGTGAGTTTTCCATTGTCATCTTACACAGACGGACGAGTTTTTTCTGGGATGATAAAAATAGAAATTGCTCTATAAAGATGGTCTCTATAGAGGTTGTCATACGCGGCCTTACAATCGATGAAAAGGTGGTAGCTGGTAGGTATCGATTTGAAGTTCCTGGGTCTACTCCAAGATCTGCCGTAGAGGGAATATTTGATCGATGGTGACCTACTTTCCGGGTCTGAAGCCACACTGATAAGGAACTATCAGGTTGTTGACGAAAGGCTTTAACCTCAGTAGTTGGTGCAGTACAGGGGATCTCCTTTCTTGAAGATCGAGCATACGATCCGACCAAATTTTGTAGATTAGCTGGTGCATGCTCCTAACCAAATCATCTTCAGCTGCTTTATACAGTTCGGCAACTAGGCCGTCTGCTCCAGCGGCTTTGTTCGACTTATGCTTAGATATCGCTATGCACTTCGTCAGTATCAGGTGGGTGGAATTGGTGGTCTGCTCCACTCAAATTGAATGGTTCTGTATAGCTGGCGGAATTTTGTTCGTCATCGCCATTATACACCTTGGAAAAGTGGTCTCTCTCTGTCAGCGTCTAATAAAAAACAAAAGATCTATTTTTAAAATTTGCAATTTATTCATAATGGTCCAATAACAGCCGTCTAGAACATTTCCATCCAACTTTATGACCAATCTAACATTATTTCTGCCCCTCCATCTTGTTTTTTTATAATTTTCAAATGCAATTCTGTTCATTTGCATTTTATATGAAAATTATTCTTACTCGTGTTTTATTTAGAAACACTTAAAAACGACAATTTTATCGCAACAAAAAAACCATAAACACAAATTAACATCACCATCACCCAAAGTGGTTGTTTCAAACACAAAGTCCTTGCTAATGAAATAAACTCCATTCCATTGCTTATATTTATGCAAATTCGTTCATAAATTTCTTAAATTTAATTTAAAACAAACAAAAATATATAAACCAAATATGTTATGATGAACATTTTTGTCTAAGTTAGGATTTCGTTAGTTCAAATCATCTGCGACGCCATCGCCAAAAACAATCATTTCATCTTGCTTTTTTTTTTGCTTGGCAGTGAATCATAAATCACCACCGAATGACCTTGAGTGAGATGATTTCGATCGCTTGCCTTTTGGATGGTGTTTTTTTGGTGTGGTGTTACGTCTGCCAGGCAAAGTTATTTTCGGACATTTTAATCTTGTTTGTCGTCGTTTGGTTGGCTGGCGAAAGAATGCCTGAAAATTGCCAATGACTAAGCCTGATTAGTCATAATTAATTAATTAGTCAGTATAATTTTACATTGAGAGAGAGATAAACACCCTACTGTGATGTGATTGTACACACAAGTTGAAAACAAAAGAGCTGACAAGCGAACTCGATTTTGCGTTTTGTTCGATTTTCATGCTGTTTGCGTGATTGGATTTTGTTGTTTTTGATCAATTCTGACGCACAATCAAGTCGTCTAGTGAGTGTGTGTGTGTTTGTGTCGCACTTGATGCTGTAGACTCAAAAAAACACACCTGTCTGACTAATTCATTTCTCTAGCAGCATTCTATTGACAGTTTGCATAAAACAAAGATTAATTTCCTTCTTGGCGCACAGAGAGAAAGAACCAGAAACGTTTAACAATCAATAATACGATCGTGTGATCATGTTTTCAATGCGACTCTCCTGCAGCAGAGCGCCTGCAGAGGGAAAACAAAAAGACCGCACAACAAAAAACCAGCAGCAGCAGCAGCATCAACCAATCTCGAGTCGTTGTTGTTTGTGGTGCGTTAGCGTTAGCAGTGGACGGACGGTAGTTCATAGCTGACGGCATGACAAATGTCAAATATTTAACTCCAAACGTGAGGTGCTAAGAATGTAAGCAAATATTGAAAGTGAAAGACTACAACGACGACGACGCACGGGCTACCGCGATGATGATGATGATGACTAAAACATGGCGCGGCAGGCGTAGGATGAAGAAGAAAAAGAAGACGCGTTATGGGCCATCAGTCACATGTGTTTGCATAAGTCGAGTTTTGTTTGGTTTGGTAAATTGTTTGATTAGAGTCATTAAAAAAGCTTTTGCCACCGGACTTACCATCCGCACATCGATCGATTTGTACTGCTAACAAATTTTTCGTTTTTTTGAAAACAAATATTGAAGAGTTTTTGGTGTTTGAGAAGGGGGCTTGGTGGTAGATGGTGAAAAATTTCACACTCAACCCAAATTGCTAATTAAAATTTTCCCATCGATTAGCTGAGAAATTTATTTCGACACCGAAATCGTCAAGGCATGCAAAGATAATTATATGTTATGCATGCGCAACATTTCTTCAATTGAAACACAATTTTTTTCTTTGCAACAAAGGCAACCCACCAATACCAGACCGTGTTGTTGGCATTGTAACGTTGGAATTGAAAATTGTAATTTCTTGGTTCTTGACCCCTATGATTACTTTATGGTTACACTTCCGTCAACACCCTTATTCTTCTCTTCTTTTTTTGCTTTTCTTGCTGTTGTTAAATTTTTTGGCACAATACCCTCAATTATTCTTATATGGGACGTTGGCTGCTATAAGCAATAAGTCTGCGCGCTACTGTGTATCCTTTGAAGGCACACCAAGGGGTGGAAACTATTATTGTTGCAGTTGGTTACTGCTTGCTGATGTTAAATGCGAAAATTAGTTGAGTACACTTGAATGCCTGTCGAATGCTAAAGTGCGCTTCCGGCTATTCACATTTTTTTCTTCTTGTATTTTTTAAGGATGTTGTATCATGTGGTGCAGGTCGGTCGGAATGAAAGAGTCACATCACTTTATCGTCGTCGTGCACACAGGTCGCTGTGGGATGTTATGTTTTCTCACTTTTTTAACGACTGACGGAATTCTTGTGTTCTCAAGCAGATGCATAAAAATAAAAAAGAAATTTCATGTTAAACTTCCATAAATTTTATTCTTTTTTTGACAACAACAAAGTTTCATTCAACACCACTCGGCAACAAAAAAAGAATCAAAATGTGTTACAAAACTTTCGATTTCTATTTTTCGTGTTTTCTTGGATTTTATCTCTTTTTCGCTTAAGAGTGTCAAAAAATTTTAATAATAAAATAATTTCGGTTTTATGATGCAAATTTTGTGGTCTTGTCTGTGCTTTACAGTGTATGCTAATTTTTGTGATGAGATAACTTGATATACCCCTATCCGGCAGCATAGAGGAGACTGAGACTATAGACCTAATTTAATTAGTTGCAAATGACATCGAAAATGGTAAATGCTAATCCGTTTGTTATGTTTTTAGACGGACTGTGGACTATGGTTGTTTTCTTATATTTTTTATAGTTTTACGGAAATCTGATCATAGTTGAGCTTTGGGAGGTCTACAGACAAACAACAAAATTAGGTGTCTGCATTGGTGAAATTTTGTTACACATTTTTGAATTAACACCGAGAAGTGGTAAGGGTTATGTAAGCAGAATAATTAATGTGTGCTGTTTTGCATTTTTACTGAGTCACTCAACTTCTGACAGCCTTAATGCATACATTTAAGTCCGTTTCTTAAAATTAAGACTTTTAGAGAAATATTTCGGAGCAAACTAAAAGCACTCTGCTGGATTTTGTGTTGGGGTGCAAACCTCCTTAATCACAAATCAACATTTTGACAGTTTCCTGAAAAACCACAAATGATCCAGTGCCTCACAAACACGATTTTGGTGAATGAATGCGACCCCAAGCACAAGACAACATTTCAATGTTGCCAACCTCACACTAACACTAAATTGAAACAATAAATCAACTGTCCATTAATTGATTTTATTTTCTGTTCTTTCGAACCTAAAATTGAACTTTTATCGAAGGGCTGGAGGCACGCAGACATCATTCACAGCAACTAGAGTCCTAATTGGGGCTACTTCAGTAAGTTGCTTTGCCTATTCCGATCGCTAGAGTTTTGCCGTGGCGCTACAGTCCATTTGGAAACTTGGGCCTAAATCAACAGCTTCCGCCAGCCAGCTCTGTCCCTAGCTTGCTGACTCCAGTTTTGTCCAAATTGATTGAGGTCCTCTTCCACTTGGGTGCGCCACCTGAATCGTGGTCTTTCTCTACTTCTACGTCTATCGGGAAAAGTGTCGAAGGCTTTGGTATCCATCCGCTCTAAATGACCGAGTCATCAGAGTCTCTGTACAACCCGTATAGTTCGCTGTTGAATCTTCTTCTTTATACCCCATCAATGCACACTGGGCCAAAGATGACCCGAAGAACATCCTCTCGAAACAGCCTGAGGCACATTCATCCGATTTCGTCAAGGTCCATGCTTCTGCACCATACAGCAGGACTGGTCATACCAAGGTGTTATACAGTTTTACCTTAGTTGCTCAAGAGAGGGCTTTTCCACTCAATTGCTTTCTTAGCCCAAATAATCAAGAGTTATTCTGTCTGATCTCGGCGCTGGTGTAACTGGCCGTATTAATAGCGAAGTCTAGGTAGACAAACTCCTCTACTACCTTGATCGAAGTTGTATGCGTCTATTGTGACGTTCTGGTCTATTGTGACGTTCTGTCCGAGCCGTCGGTTTTGGGTGTCCTTTCTTGAAGACAGCAAATACTTCGTTTTTCCCTCAATTACCGCCAAACCCAATTTTTCCGCTTCTGTCTCATTCCTCACAAAGGCGCTATTGACATCACGCTTTGTTCTTCCCATTATATCAATATTATCGGCGTACGCGAGAAGTTGAAGAGACTTTTGGAATATAGTGCTTCTGGTGTTGACGGTGGAGTCTTGCACTATCTTCTCAAGAACGATGTTAAAGAAATCACATGACAGTGCATCCTTTTTTGACATCGAAAGATTCCGCTGCCGTCCATTAATCGTTTTTATTTTCTGTTTCATCGATTCCAAAAATGAATTTTTATCCAAGGGTCGAAGTTGAAGTCATGCCAAGTCACAGCAACTAGAGTCCTGATTGGGGTTCGTTCAGCAAGTTGCTTTGCCTATTTCGATCGCCAAGGGATTGGCAAGTCTTGGAATTATATTCGCCATCATGAGTTAATTAAAGCTACCTTGTATCTAGTCATCCTCCTTATGACTTCCCCATCACCCTTTGAAGATGTTTTTCTGCTAAAAAATCGAACGCCATAACCTTATCGATGATTTCATGAGTCCTTTAATTTTTTATTTAGCCAAAAGTCCACCTTGAAGTGCCACTCGCACAAAATCCCTTCTGACATCTCATTTATATCTGTTTAATTCATTTTCGCACTTTAATGCTCACAGAACCCCAAACAGAGACAAAATAAAGTTCGCTACTCAGCTCTTTCGTTTTATTTTTTTTTTTCAATGTTAAGTGCAATCAGTGCAAACGTAATTAATTATATTGTTTTGATATTTTTCCACAATTCAAACTTCTTCCTCTCACTTTTTCACGCTTATCCCTGTCAACATCAATTAATACATACACACACACAGGCGGCGCTGCTATCACTCAGTATTAATTATATCGCTAATTTTACAGAAATCTCTCGTTGAATTACTGAGAAAAATCATGTCGCGAAATTTTCCATGCCACAACAATTATTCACCGTATGGTTGGCTGGATTTTCAAGGACATCATAATCAGAGTGAAGTGATGATGTCCTCCTCTCACTATGCCTTGTCATCATATCTGACCCTGAAATGGGATTTTTATAAACAAACAAGGGAACGATTTCCAAGGGTATTTCACACTTCTTGGCAACTGCGTCATTTCGCAATAAGGAGTGCAATCAGAAGTAGTATCCGGGAGGGGGTGTCTCATTTTTTACGACATTTTGATTACATTTCTGTTCTCTGTCTCACGACATCAAATTGTGTAATAAAATCAAAGTAGCAGGAACAATTTCATAGCGAATTATGAGCAACATCCCATGTCAATGCAATAAAATGGGATTTAATTTCAAAATTTTGAAATGAGCGTGAAAATTGTGGATTTTAAGTACCTGTTCGTGGACATAAAGAGGCGAACATAATTTCAATATCAAAAGTCATCGACAGTTCGAATGGGTTCAGAGTTCTACGGCTACTGTTGTTTTTGTTCTGTTAGCGGTTGATGCTGAGTTGATGCTGTCAGCAGCTGGTGTTGACGTTGCGAAGTCAATGCACGTCCTTCGACTAAAATCAACAGAATGTCATTATATTTTTTTCTGATTTTGTTTTTTTGCAATTATAACTGTCTCGGTTGCTAAAAGCAAACAAAAAAGATGATGACAATAAATGCGACAGAAATTAACTTTGACCTTTTCTAGTGTGGCTGAATGGTCATTTTTTGCTTTGAATTTATTTATTCGTATGAATTGTCTTTGAGAATTTGCATAAATTAAGTGCTAACCGAGATCTTGTCTCTTCTGTGCTGATGTGGTTCACAAATTAATCGTGGCCATAAAACAGAGAAAAAAAAATACAAAAGGAACAAGCGATGACTACAGCCACTGAAATAAAAATTGTTTTAGAATTTTATTTCTTCTGATTTTTTTGTGTTAATTTTGTTTAACATAAAAGCGTTTAAATTATAAATATGTTAAGTGATTTCCCTTTCATTCGAGCAATTTCCATTAAGAATGCAAATTTTATTGGTTTAAGGAGAATAAGTAACAAATTTGATTTAATTTCGTTCTAACTATGACTAATCGAAATTCTGAAGAAGTGTTGCTTTTTAAGTCAAAATTTCAAGACCTCAGAAATGCTTCAGAAAATTGAATTAAATTTGTCATCGATTTAAAATTGTTAAAATATTAAAAACTAACTAAAAGTCGGGGTTTAAAAATTATCGGAAATAGAACTTTTTGATCCACCCTAATGGGCTCATGAACTCGACCAAAAAGTCGATGAGCTTACAACAGCCCTCAATAAATCCCTGGAAACAGCCTGCGCCCTTACTACAGTGAGGGGAAAGAAGAAATCATGCTGGTGGGGCTGCTAAACTAGAAATTTTTAGAAAAGGTTGTAGAAGACTTCAATCTTACAAAAAGTCAAGAAACCCCCAAGATTGAGATTCCTATAAGAAATCATTCAAAGAGTATAAACAAGAATTGAGAATAGCCAAGAAATCTTCACAGACATCTTTCTGTAGCTCAATAGAAGAATCTTCGGAGGCATCGAGATAAGGGAAGATTCTCTAGACAAATCCAACTATGCCTAGTAGTCTTAAGACCTTCCCAGGTCTGGTAATAACATAAATTTCCCCCAAGGTCTAGTGACAAAAGAAAAATTGACATGGGCTTTGAATAGTTTCAAACCTTATAAATCTCCAGGTCCAGATCAGTTAATACCAGCTGATCTGCAACATACCAGCGACATGACTCTGCCCATCATTGAGATGATTTTTAAAAGTTGCCTAGATCTGGTCCATATACCTCTGCGATGGAGAGAAGTAAAGCGAGTATTCATCCCCAAGACGGGCAAATGCTCGCATATTAACCCTAAAGATCTAAAACCTATTAGCCTAGCCGATTGAAACAGCCCTGCATGCTCTGGTAAGAACTATCGAGTACTCCCTAGAGCAAAATTAATACACTATGGTTGCCTTGTTGTACATTGAGGGCGCTTTTAACAACTTTTACACATTTGCGATCACTTCAGCTATGACGACCTTGAACGTCAAAAACTCACTCTGCGAGTTGATTAATCTAATGGCAAAAATCAGGATCATCAACTCTAAGATGGGAGATTTTTGTACGAGAAGGTCTGTCGGCAGAGGTACTCCGCAAGGTGGTGTTCTGTTCCCTCTCCTGTGGAACATAGTTACTAATGAACTGCTAATATCCCTTGAGAAGGAAGGCCACAGAGGGATTGCGTATGCCGATGATGTTGCTATCGCCGTCACAGGAAAACATTCTAATACCCTAAGAGATTTCCTCCAAAACGCACTTAATATGCTCACTAGATGGACTGATTACTGTGGACTCAAAAAACAGACCTCGTCCTTTTTACACGGAAATACAAAAGTCCATAGAAACTGTATCATCTTCAATAAAAGGTGTGCCACAAATTTTTACCAATTTCCTCCTGAAAAAAAAGCTATAGGGGATAAATGGAGTTTTAAATCTCGCATAACCTTTTGGCTATATACATCGGTTATCCAACCACTACTCATGTACGGGGTTGCAGTATGGTGGGCAGCACTGCACTGGAGAAAGTCACTTATTGCGACAAACTTAGCAGAGTCCAACGCACTGCATGTCTTTGCATAAGGGGGGCATTTAGAACCATCCCCTCAGCGGCACTAGACACTCTCCTTCATCTGATATCCCTGTTATCTCGAAGTAGATCTAGCATTAGCTCCCTAATAGGTGTGCTCACGGGACACTATCTTATAGGCAGACACCCAGTTCGACTTGGTGTGGCTGCA
This sequence comes from Sphaerophoria taeniata, assembly GCA_943590905.1. Lineage (NCBI taxonomy): Eukaryota > Metazoa > Arthropoda > Insecta > Diptera > Syrphidae > Sphaerophoria > Sphaerophoria taeniata. The sequence goes on from OX016540.1 coordinate 8,166,555, forward strand.
AATGACTTCTGCAGGAGCTGTATGGACGCAGAAGAAGAGGAAACAATCTCTAAACTTCTCTGAACATGCCCAGCTCTTTCCCTAAGACGCAAACACATGTGAGAGAATATTTTTATGATAATCCCAGTGAACTAGCTAACAATGATATTAAAAATATCTTCTTCGCTTTATAAAAAGCTGAAAACAGTTCGACTAGTAAGCAATTCCCTAGATTCATGTGGTATCACAATGAGCCTTTTCTTCTGGCCTAAAGCGTCCGCATTAAACCTATTTAGAGTACAACTTAAGCCTCTTGGACAGTGTACAAAACAGAGGTTTTAAAATGATTAGTGATCGTGGGGACATTTATTTCACCTCAACCCTGACGAAACGTCTCATTCCTCACTCTTTTTTAACCAGTTGCATTCCTTCCCTTCCGCTTCCAGGAATGCCCATCAGTTTGCTTTTGAGCTGTTAAGTAGAGAGACTCGTTTTTTAGCCGAACTACGCGAATGTGGAACTGTTTACCAAGCTATGCCTTCTTGACCCAGTCTCAGTTTACCAAACATGATCTTCTTACGCCATCTGCTTAGAATTGTATGTTCGATTGGTCTCTTTCGAAAACCATTGATGTCTGGAATAAAGAGTCATAAATTCCGAAAATCCATTTTCAAAAAATCTTAAGTGTCCTGTTGTTAAGTTAAATACAACACACCTAATGACAGAGAATTATCAAAAGCCGCCGGACTAATGAATTCTTAATTTATAAGTTCGCTGCTCAGCTCTTTTGTATTACCCTCCTCTAATCACCAATTTTTCTATTCTCTTAAAATTCCTCATAATGTTCTTTTAAATTCCAATAGTTTATCATACTACACTTCATATGCTGCACACTCCGTCAGTATTAATCCTCATTATATGTCGAAAAATTCGACAATCCTCACGATAACCCAACACAATCGAAATAGGTACCAAAAAAAAAATGTAGAACTTCCCTCAAAATTTATGTGAAAATTATGAAAATTATCCAAATAAAGAAGAAACTCCTCGCCTATCTCTCTTCTCCGAAGTCTATATAATTTATTTCTTTGGCTTCATTTTTCTGTGGTGTGTTTTGTTTGTCATCCTCATCTTCATTTTCGGTGTTAGTTCTTCATTCCCGATAAAAAGGAGGAACTTTCTTCAACAAAAAAATTATCTTCAGGTGATTAAGCAGGAGCCAAAATATTGTAACATGTGCGTTATGTTTCTTTACTGTTAGATGCAACTGAATTCTAAAGAATGACAACAAAAAACGTTGCCTGCGCCGCTGCTGTTGCTATATTCTGCTCTTGAGATCAGATTTCACCCTTCTATCGATGCATTAGGGTAGGTTACCTCTTTTTTGGGATACTTCCTCTTCAAAGACATATTTTGCATAATCAACAGACAAAAAGTGCACTTCCCTTTTCCTCATTACCTACTCAGATACTTAAGGTTCGGTTCGGCAGTAAAAATACAAAAAATATTTATGACACTTTTTTTTTATATTCAAATTTGTTGCAAGGACATTCTAAGCGTGTGAAATAAATATTTCCACATTTTGTTTTTTGTTCGTCTTCTTCTTTGAAATTTGAGTGTTGATTGGGAATAATTGAAAACCAACAACAACATCGAGAAAAAAACGGAAGGAAGTAATAATAACACAAGAAACTTAACATCAGGTGGCCAAAATTGAATAGAAAGTCTTGTTAGATTGTTTTTTTGCATAATTTTTTGTATGAATTTCAAGGAGACGAACGGTACTTACGAGTCAAGCAGATTCACCACCGCCATCATTGCCATCGAATGGTCAGCAGCAGGTATTGCCAATGTCGCTGGCGACATCAAGCAGTCCTGATCAAGTGATTATCCAAAATCATAGTTACCTTCCGACGTCGTCGTCGGCGTCTTCCGTCAATGCTGCTAGATACTTTGAGCACCCGCTGAATATATCGCCAAATGGTCAAACGGTGTCCAATGACGATGATCACCATCAGCAGCAGCAGCAACAACAACAGCAGCAACAGCAACAACATCATCAACAGCAACATCACCAGCAGCAGCAACAGCAACAGCATCATCATCATTTGGTGCCATCACCGACTTCGGTGAATTTGGGCGCCCTGACCAACTCGCATCAGGTACATCAGGTGCAGAATGCGAATGGCAGCACGTCGTTTGTTTACGAATACTACAAAGTTTCAGACAAGGACAATGACGAATTGCATTGGAGGTGAGTATTCACAAAAAAACAAAAAACAAAAATTCTTCGATCAAGAGAATTGCATATTGGAATCTCTGTTGTGTGGGACTCTTAAGCGGCCCCCAGGTGGTGGGTTTCATATATAATGGGAAAAAATTTATTTGTTTCCAATTAAGTCCAGCAGTCACTCGGTCGGCCAGCACCCGTATCGTCCAGACAGCTTGAGTGAGTTGGTGGGTCCGTCCGTGTCGGATAGAGCGCTAAGTTGAGTTATGAAATCCAAGTGACAGGTTTTTTTAATGAACAAGTGCTGTACTGGCCCGAACTGGGTTCTGAGCAAGTCAGTGTCGGTGCGGCGGTGACGGTGGGAGTTTATGCAGATGGGATGATAAATGCGGTCAAATATGCTGCTACATAAGTTGATTGTCTGCAGAATGTGAGCGTAAATGCAAATTTTCGATTGGCATGCAAGTCAACATTCAGAGGAGTGATTGTGTAAGAGATGACAAGATTTTTAAGCTTTAGGGAACACCTCCAAGATGGTTGGATGATCGATCTCTTGCCATATTTTTAGCATCTGAACTGCTAAGTAATCAAAAGTGCATTCTTAATTTCAAAGTTCGCTGCTCAGCTCTTTTGTTTGACCCAACAAACCACCAAATCTTCTATTTCTGGCCTCAAAAAGCCTTCACAAGTGTCCCCAAATAGACAAACACTTAATTTTAATTGTGAAAATTTCCACCTTGTCATGTAAATGGCCAGTCATCAAACCGGAATCAATTAAGACAAGTCAAGGCTTTTGCCCCGGGAAAGGTGCATCCCAATAGCTGTCCCATTCAAATTTCAATCGCAATCGCAATTAGTTCTTCATTTCGAAAGTCAAACACAACTTGCATGAAAGACACCGTCGCGTCACCTCGACCATAAAGAACAATGATTCATTTGCCAGCTCCCGTAACATGTCGTCGTTGTCTCCTATTCGACAAACAAATAGCCTAGGGTATTCTCTTCATTACGTTACACTTAAAAATCAATTTGATTGCAATCATCATGCAGATACATTTCTTTCATTTAGTCCCAAGCAAGTTGACGATCCAACGAGAGACAGCAAAAAAGATGACGAAGACATTGTTGCACTAAGCCTTCGGAATGTCATCAACTTTGTTGCCAACATTGCTGCGATACGCCAAAACTTTAATAAAGAAAAGATAAAAAAAAAGAAGAAAAGTAATCAACGTAATTTCAATTTTTTATCAGAGGCCAACGACTACATCTTCGACGACGAAGACGAAGACGAGGCCTCTCATAATCCGGGATTAATGAAATTGATTCTCTAGCTGATGGCTCTGTGACTCCGTTGATGTCGGAAAACTATAAAAATCCGATCATCATGTGACGTAGACATGATGTTGATGTTGTTTTGAAAATAAAATTTTAACAAAAACAGAGTTTCCTTGTGCGTTTGGCTGGCATTTACCTTTCCAATATCCTTGATTCATTAAAATGTTGATACGCACGAATTAATGTACCACTAGTTGTGCGTTTGTATGTGTGTGTGGTGTCATGTCAACCCCTTAGTCGGGAAATAAATTATAAAACTGTCAGTTTGGATTAAAAGAGCGGGACTTGATTTTTTGTTTGTTTTGTTCTGAATTTTTCCATCGGTCGTCGACTTAAGGAAATTTGTGTTCCTTGATCCTATGAGATCCTCAGTCGTCACACAAGAAACGAATTTTATGCAAAATACCCTCAGGAGAGAGGTTAAGTGATATTCAGATCGAAATTGCTGCACAAAAATTTGTCACAAGACAAAAGATAAACATCGAAAAAAGCTAAAGAGCCGAAGAATTGAGAAAAAGCAAAGAAAGATTGCCTCTTCATCAGATCGATCGTCGCAGATAAGGAAATGGTTTTTTTTGCTTAGTTTAGGTTGGATACTGTGTCGACATGAATCCTCGAGATAAAAATCAAATAAAATTTGTTACTTTTGCTAAAAATGTGAGAAGAAGAATTATTGTGTTGGGTTTCTTGAGAGAATTCAAGTGGGATGTGTTTATTGTGTGATAACGTTCAACGAATTATGTATGGGGTTCGAAATTGTACGTCAGATGAAAATGTGAAACGGAAACAGTATTTAAGTTGTATAGATTGAACTTCACTTTGCGAAGTTTCAAAGATTTATGGAAACCGATTGATGCCTGCGTTAAACACCAGACCTGTATTCACTTCTCTCCGACAAACGCACGGTTGGATTGGAATAAATACTCAATCACTAACCTCGGATCCTATAAGTACAAGAAGCCGCTGCAAGCAGTGCCCCTCTGAAAATTACGTTTTCTAGAGCTCCGTTGCAGCAATGACCATCAGTTATATCTGCCGATATTTCTGCCTGGCGAGTGATTTTTTCAAGTTTAGAAACAAAAAGGAGTCGAACGCTCCAAATCTAGTGAAAACGGTGAATGGGGCAGCAGTTCCTCTCCCGATTCGACCAATTTAGCCATGTCGATGGCGCAGTTTTGAGCCCTTGAGTAACAATATAGGTCTTTCGCCCCTCTTCTCCTCGTAGACCATCTTTACGAGTCCATATGACCCACGAAGCAGGATGTAGAGGGATGTCCAGGTTCCGACCACAGTACGGCATGCTGATTCGCCGCTAGTGCTCGTTGGATAGGGTGAGTCCTTTGGAGATGATATTAATCTTAGCGCCTTTCGGAGAAAGCGGGGGTAAGGTCCCAAGAAGTCGATGTAGAGCACTTATTGCTTGGGGTCGATAGGACCACATTGTAGGTCTTCGACTAATCTTTGTTCCATTCATGTTGAGTCGATGGCCACGAAACTACAGAGAAACACCTTCGGATAGCTCAAATAGTGTCAAACACTGCTCCAAGGTGGTCTCACGGTTTCGCTTGTTGTCCGGAGTTGGCAAACGTGACACCCATGCCCATGTCCAAAACGTCATGCAGTAGTAGTGTCCGTGGCTTAATGGTTATGTGCGTTGGCTTGTAAGCAGAACGTTGTGAGTTCCAAACTTCTCTTGCCTGTAAAGTAGAATTTCATGGCGGTAAAGACCCTGTTGCGATCGACTTTTCTGCCTGGAGAGTGATTTTTTCAAGTTTGGAACAAAAAGAAATCTTTCAGTTCCAAATCTTGACAAAGTGGTCAATGGGGCAGCAGTTTGATGCTCAATTCGACCAATTTGGCCGTGGCGATATGGCGGAAAAGTGAGCTGAAGCAGCGCTTTTTTCTTCGCCAAGTTTATCCGACTTTTCTTCATTTCTGCGTCGAATCGGACCCGTAGTTTGGCATAGTATAGCGCTGTGACCGTATCGCCCTTCGTCAAGTAGCCGATGTGGATCAAACCTTGTGTATTCTGGAATTCCGGCCAAATGAACAGTCTCCGCCTTCTTCGAAGCATATTCGCCGGTTGAAGTCCACTGTTTCGGCTTTTTCGGTTTTAGACAAGGCAACGCGCGTAGAGTCTTCGAATCCAACTCAAAAAGACGTCGCAGAAGAGAAACACCGCGACACAAGTGGAGCACACAGGTGATAGAGGACTTGAAGTTACTTGGCGTGCGAAACTGAAGACTAGTTAGGGACCGAGCTGGCTGGAGACGTTTTATTGGATGAGATCCCGGTCTGACCTGGACTGTAGCGCCACCATAAGTTGGTAAGTAGGAAATGACAGCGCTATAAAATGCTCAGCATTCTCATTGTAATGCTAAAACAGAGACTTTCAACAAAACCGCTTAAACTTAAGTACCCAATAAACGATTCGATCCAAGTCAAAATTTGAATAACAAAAGCGCGACACGATCTTATGATTTTCTCAACAACAAATCGCTAAACAAATTAGTTTCAATTTCCTAGGTAATTTACCCAACTACCGTCGTCGCTCGCTCGCTTGGTAGACTCTCAACTTCAATTAAATATTATTTGCATTCGAATCGATTTATTATGGCTACGGATTTCAGCAATTTATTGCCACCTCGAACTAAATATATCCCCACAGGGCTCTGTTTTTTTGTTGTTAAACTTCTGCAGGTGCCGGGTCCCAATGCAAACAAACATTTAATTTTCTGTCTACTTCCATTCGATATGCTGCGATTTTGTAAAAGTTTATATGAATTTTTTGACGTAAGATTGATTTTTCAATAAAAAACTGCATTTTCTGCATTTATTCTTGATCTCAAACTGCACCTGCATTACGTCCTTTTTTTACTCTCTTCTTTGTTTAAGGAGATCCAAAAGAAGCGAACAAATTCTCAATCACTAATGACACAAAGGAATCGTCTCCTCTTTTCATATTCCACACTCCAAGGACAATAACTCGAATTTGTTTGGTTGCAATAAATTTTGAAATTATGACACTCGTTTCAAATTTCGATTATGTTCAACTCTCATCCTATTATTGTCGATTTTGATTTCGATTTTTTTCACCCCAAGTGACATTGATACACAAAAAACTAAAAAAAAAAGGAAAAAAGGATCACCATAACAGGGGGTCAGGTCAGGCCCTACGACGCGTCATAAACTACACCAAGGAATCGAATGAAGAAAAAACACACAATCCCAAAATTGGTATTTATTCCAATCCGTGCGTAAGTCTTTAATTTATTGACATGATCTTCACTCTCTCTCTCGCTCTGATTGTATGGGTCTTTTGTTGAGTCGATTTTTTCACATCTTTCTTAGGTTCGATTTTTCTTTTCTTCTGTTTTTGTTATAATCGAATCGACACCTCTTTTGATTGGTCTTCGATTGGCTTGGATCGAATTTCAATTCACCCTGAATTGTTATTAAGAAAAACGAAATCAAGAAAATTATGACCCCGATGATTCATTCACTCAGGCAATTCCCGGCAATTGATATCATCATAAAATTGTGCACTCACAAAAAAGCACTCAAATCAAAGTTTCAGCACAAAAAAGATACAAAAGTACCTAAAACACAATCCGCAGATAAATTTCTACGAAAAAAAAAACTTTTATTACCAACGACGGGAAGTAAAAATGGAAAAAAGAATCTTCAAGGTTACGTAAGTTTTTTTCTGGTTGTAACTTTGTTCTTTCTGATCTCGCGTAGCATATTGCCTGGCGATGATGCTCGTGTCTCACATATAAGAGGGGGAAGAATAATTGTTATGTGCTTTTGGGTTTTGGATAAAAAGCCATTATCACTTGGACAGTGCCGGAGTCCGAAAACAAGCACAACGATGATGGTAAGGGGGCCCGAATATTTTCCTACTCTCTCAATATCTGGATAATGGTCTTGACCGATGATCATGTGAAGAAATTCTTGCATGAGCCTATCTCAAAAATTTCAAATCACATTCAGCCAGGCCCCTGTATTCCAACTCAAAATCCGCCACTGTCTTCTGAAATATTAACTTTTCAAGTTCACACTTTAGGGCCTTTACGATCGCGTGGTTGAGTGCGATAAGACAAAATGTTACAAACGACCAAGACGCTCGTATATATGCTTTTCGGACATGTCAAAAATGTCATAAAAAAATATCATTTTTAATTGCCTTTGACATAAAAAGCGCCAGCCAGTCAGCAGTACAAAGGGAAAGGAAACTGAAACCAAGTTATATCCGCAAGGTTAGAGCTCTAGAGAAGGTAAACTGTTTTACGTGAAGAACCTTTTTTGGAAGTTCCTAGAAATATGGTTGTCAACTTTAACCTGTAATCTCGCTCAAAGTGCCCAAAAATAAGTCGAATCTTGCTCTACATAACGCTTTCGAGCGCACAAAAATCAAATTCATGCATTTATTCATTCAACTGCATTTGTGGATGTAACCATAATGAAATAACCGTTTATTCAAAATACACCTTCAATTAATGGCTCGCATAAACAAAATTGATTACGATTAGAGATATCTCAACAGACAGCCGAAAAACCATAGAGCTCTCAACAGACTCCATCGAAAGTCTTTATGGCACAATCGGAATCCACCAAATCGAACACCAAGCTCCACCTCGCTTTTAGTAGGAAGTCGAATTTGAATTTCAAATTTTGTTGTTTTTTTTTTTTTGTTCGAAATGTATCGATTGGATCTCTTCAAATACACTCATACACACTTATATGAATTTGAGTATGGATCTGTGGCATTATTTATGCGAAGGTGTATCGCGTAGAATTTACATGGCATTATGGCATCATTAGGTGTTGAATTCCTGAAACTGTCGGAATATAATTCGTCGATTTGTTAGATAAGTGGGTAACACGTGCGCCACATGTTGACCCTTTAACATGTGCAAATGACAAAAATAACAAAAATTTATTAGCTCAGTGTCAATGTCAATTGAACTTGTTTCCTTGTTGGTGGTCGCGATTGGGGTTTTATGACAGCCATAAAAAGGTAACTAATAGGTTCTTATCTTGATTCAATTGATCTTGGTGGAAGTATTTTGTTTCAATCAAAGCCGCGCCTTGTGGCTTGATGTCAAGACAAGATGTTTGGGTTCAGAAATCAGGACGTAGGGTGTGTTTGTACTTTTCTTTCATAAGAATTTTACCATTCGAGACTAGCACTAAGGCTGTATAAGACATTGGCCTTACCAGTACTCTCTTACAAATCGAAAACTTGCTTTGTGGAAAGCTTTTCTGATATCTAACTCACGAACGGAAGAAAGGCCTTACGGAGAAAAGGAGGCCTTGACGATTCTGAAGTTGATTTAGCATGAGGTGCAAAAAAGAGAACAGGAGACGTCCCAGAAAGTCTTTTGCGATAAAATTAATGGATGAAGGCGGGGAAACCCATGTGATGTGAGGTAAGACTTCATACTGTCAACTAAAAACCGAAATAGTTGGAAGAACTGGTTGCAAGGTTGGCACTTAGCCTCACCGGCAGATGGCTCCAGTATCGCAGTATCGCAAGAACAATTCCTTGTAATCATTTGCGTAGAGTACTGTCGACATTCCAGCTGCATCGAATCTTTTGATCTTTGGGAATTAGAAGTGTCCACGGATTTTAGAAAAATGCTCTTTCGCTAATTCGGCTCTTGTTTTTTGAAGGGAAATTGCTCAGCAAACTCAAAGAGCGTCATTTCCGAGTTTCAAGGAGGTTAGACGTTGGTTTTTGATGAATGATGAGCCACGTTTCGGTACCAAATCCTATCCAACGTACTGTGTGAGCGTCCTAAACCATTCTGCAACACAATAATCGGCACTTACCAGTGTGGCTTTAGGCCAGGCAGAACAACGATAGACCAAATATTCGCACTGAGGCAGGTCCTGGAAAAGACCAACGAATTTCAAGTCGAAACCCACCATCTTTTCATCGACTTCAAAGCTGCTTATGATAGCATCCACCGCCAAGAGCTTATGATGCCGATGTCTGAATTCGGGATCCCGAACAAACTCATCCAGCTGTGCCGCATGACGCTAAACAATACGCAGTGCAGTGTGCAAATGGGTAACAGCTCATTCGAGCTGTTTCAAACATGCGCAGGGTTTAGACAAGGAGATGCGTTGTCATGTGACTTCTTCAACATAGTTCTGGAGCAGATAGTGCGCAAGGCAGGTGTGGGCACGGAAAACACTATCTTCAACAAATCTACCCAACTCCTAGACTATGCGGACGACATAGCTTCATCAGCCGATCCAAGAGAGCTGTGCTTGAGGCCTTCAGAGCGATTGAAGAACAGGCGAAACTCGTCGGTCTTGAAGTGAATGAATTGAAAACAAAGTACATGCTATCAACAAACAAAGCAACATTTGTCCACCGTCTAGGACTAAACATCACTGTTGGTAGCAGTAATTTCGAGGTTGTTAAAGGGTCATCTACCTTGGAACAAACATCAATCCCACAAACGACAACTTAGTGGAGATCCGACGAAGAATTACCTTAGCGAACCACTGCTTCTTCGGTTTGGCAAAACAACTGGGTTCAAAACTCCTCACTACAAAACTTTGATTTGACTTGTCCTACTCTACGGCGCCGAGTGTTGGACGATAACTGATATTGATATTGATATTGATACTGGGCACTCTTGAAAGAAAAATTCTTCGACGGATTTTCGGTCCTGTATGCGACGATGGCTTATGAAGAAGAAGGTTCAGCCGCAATCTGTACGAGCTGTAGCAAGATGTGCATGTAGTCCAGAAAGACAACGGTCCAGCCAAGAAAGTCTTCTCATCGCAGCCCTCAGGTTCGAGACGACAAGGAAGACCGAATCAACTGTACAAGGACCAAGTGCCAGAGAGCTTGGTTTCGGTGACTGTAGAGTGCATGCGAGGGACCGTTCCCGATGGAAGGCTGCAGTATCTCAGGCTGAGATCCTTCATGGACTGTGAGTCGGTTAAGATGAAGAAGAAGAACGCTGTTCACCATTCCGCTTTATTTTTGACTATACCACAAACTTTTCTTGGAAAACCATTTCGATATCAAATGATTTGTTGTTTTAAAGTGTAAAGACTTATCGACTCGAATTACCATTATCTCGTTCGCCAACCGATTGCAGACTCAATTATATCGAAAATCGGACTACTATCCTACTGCTCCTAAACCTTGATCGCTTTGTTAGGTCTGGTCGTAGTTGGAGTACAATTAATTGAAAACACTTTGTTACCCAATAAAAATCGATAAAACTAATTTTCAATTATGATGTTTATCTCTTAAAACAAATAAAACAATAAAAAAGCTCACAGCGGGTTTGTTTATTTTTTAATAGCCCGCGTGTTTTAACAATCTCTACTTATCGAGCCTTTGACTAACTCTTAAACCCAATTTAATTAGAAATATGAATTGTGCATGCAAAAATGCCAATTTGGTGAATTTTATTCAAACATGCACTGCTCTCCAAGTCTGTGATAGTGCAAAACGCTACGGAAAAAAACAATGCAAATAAACGGTAGTTAGTTGATTAGGATAGTTGGTTCGGTGCTATTGTTGCAACACCAGCCAGCAAGCTCGGTGGTCGCTCTTAATGGCCCAAAAAATAATATTTCGCGTGAGATACTGGTCTGCGAGATCAGGTGGTGGTGATTTTGTTTTTTGTCTTTTGCATTGTAGTAAACGCTAAATTGAATAACTTCCCGGGGCAGTAACCTCCTTCCTGAAAGACTCGCTAGGACCTGACTAACTGATAAAAAGTAAAACTGATTCAAGACAATAATAAAAATAATAATAATTGCCAAATAGCACAAGCGAAAGGTACTTTAATTAGCCTTTTGGTAACGGCTAAAAGCTGCGCTCTGTGTGTGGTCGATTTAATTGCGAGAATAAAGACAGTAAATTTTTGATATGACTGGTTTCAAAAAGTGGTGAGTTTAAGGATAATGCAATTGTTTTATCTTGATGGAGTTATTGCGGGCTTGTGGCAAATGTATTTCTGTGAAGATTAAGATAAGTTTGACTTCATTAAGCTGCCTAGTAGGTAACCACCTGAGTTGTCATGCAAATTTTGAATGGCAGCCCTCCTTAGTTCTAGAGATTAATTGGAAATTAAATGTGTTGTTAGTAAAATTTATTCAGCCACCTTAAACAATGTCGAAAAGTTATTGTCATAAACGGATAATGGAATCAAGCTGTTAAGGTGCAGTTGTTTGGTCCGTGCCATGTTAACACCTGCATCAAATAAAACAGAAGTTAAGTTAAGCATTGGGGGCAACTTTCAGTGAATTTTATTGCTTTGGAGGCTATTAAGTTTGTTATAATCTGAAAAAGCATGGTGAAGGGTTTAATTTTGTTGTTAAGCTTAGTTAAGGGGTTCATGGGCCCCTAAAATGACTTTTTGGCTCACTACTTTTTTTTAACCCCTGACGTTTCAACAAATTTGCTTACAATGTAACCACAAACTCATCTCCCAATAAACCACAAATAATCTCACTCCAAATCGATGAACCAAATGCAAAACAGCACCCACCAAAGATAATCACATTGTGGTTAACCACAAAATCACACCAAGACTTCATCTCTCATCTCATTCACTTTATATCTGGTACACTGTTTGTTTTACAAAACCAAAACAATTATGTTCCTCCACCAGAACAGGCAACAAAACAAAATCAATCATCCCAAACAAAATTGTAGGCACGCGTCCACAATTTAATGCCAGAGCCATATCTGCCTACGAACGAACTCCTTTTTCAATTCATATTTTTCTCTGCATCCACACTGTCTGTGGTCTATTAACTGTTTCTCTGCTGAATGCTGATCTTCTGAAACCTGTTGTTATGTCTTGAATACAAATTTATTCTCACTCGACTAAAATTGGGAGCAAACGAAAGAGCTGACATGCAAACTTGAACTTTTTCATTCTTCAATGAAAATTCGATAAAATCGTTTGACTTTTCAAATCAAAAAGTGCACTTCGTGATGTTTTCTCTCTCTCGATAGAAAAAAAATTAATTCATTCCAAATAATCGGGACAGACCGTCCGTCCGCAACCATGTTTGGTGCGGTCGGTGCTACCTGTTTGAATACAATCATGAAAAACATAATTGAATTGCCATATTTCTATTTGTGCGATGTGCACAAGTGCACCAAACCCCAAACTGACAGTTTTCTATTCACCAAACATTAATAACAAAATTGTTTTTTTTTTTCATTCACAGTGCCCCCACTACATCAAACAAATTAAACGGACAGACCACACCTCTAGATGTATCTGGCCTATCGCAAAATGAAATACAAGGCCTATTGCTAGGTTCACACCCATCATCAACATCATCGGCGTCAACTACGACAACATCACAATCGTCGGTAGCTGGCGCTGCAACAGCTGTTGTTGTAACCACCGATCAACATCGCCAGCAACAGCAACAACAGCAGCAACATCAAGCAATTAGCATTAAACGTGAACCCGAAGATCTGCGAAAGGATCCGAAATGTGGCAATAACGGTGCTGGCAATAACAACAACAACAACAATAACAGTAGCAATGGCAACGGCGGCGGCGCTGGTGGACACAGTCAAAAGGTGAGTGCCGATAGAGAGATGCTTTTACCTTTTACCACCTCCCTGAAATTGCAAGAAAAACAAACTAGAAAGAGAGACACAAATACAAAGTCAAAATGGACAAAATATTAATTGTCATATCCGGAGGGTTGTGGCATGGGTTTTTTTCTTTCTTTCGCTGTTTGCTATGCCATCATAAGCATCAACAACAACTACTGTCTTTTTTTTGTGTCTGTTTCCCTCTAATTAACCACCAAACCCTCTTCTAACTGCGATTCTCCCAAGTTGCTCTTTTGCACAAAAGATATAGAAAACTGCAAGTTAGATTGCGATGGTGTTAGTTGCAGTATGTGGTCTTTCTATTGGCTGCTGGTTTAACTGTTATACGAGGGAAAAGTATTTGTGAGCGCATGCTCCAACAACTCGGTCTTGTCGAGAAATTACCTCATTACCTATAGCTCTGTCTCGCTCGAGTACGAGTAATGAGGGTCTCATTACGTCTTGCTGTCGTTCTTGGTTGGTGCACAGCGGCGGTGGTAGCTGTATTTTTCCTTCCCTTGATGAAGAGATTGTTGTAGTAGTGGTGCTTGTGTTTGAGGTTGAGTTTGAGTTCGAGCCTGAGTTGAGGTTCTAAGCTCGACTTGGAACGGTTTGAGTTCGATGTTCGATTGTTGGTTCGAATTGGATTTCCCCCAAGACTTTTTTGTATTTTTGGAATTTTTCTATATGTTCTTAAGCAAAAAACTAAAAATGGAGGAATATTCCTTAACAGTTAGGCTCTTTTGTTTACGAGTTCTCGATCGTCTCATATTCACCCTAAATTTCAATGAAAATGACGATAGCGATACAACCTCAAAGTTACCCTCATCACCACAGCATTTGCTGATGATCGTTTCGGTGGTTGTTGTTGTGAGCGCCCAAAGTGCGCAATCAAGTTCGTTCCAATCAACAAGAAAAGAAACGGAAAAAGACAGCAACAACAAGACACACACAAAGTGGTATACACCTCAAGATATAAACATTTCCATACCTGATTTTAGTCTGTCACAAAACGCTGACGGAACAAGGTCGGTCGACTGATTAACACACACCAAACGAACACTGTATCTCAAAAGAACGTATCTTTTGTCGTATTTTTGTCATTCGAACTCGATGAGGAAACGGTTATTTTTTCCAGTAATTTCGGAGAGACTTCTAATCAGTCGAATGTGATTTTACCAAAAGAGAACAACAACAATTTAAGAAAAAATTGTGTTCCAAAGATTTTTGTAAATTTAGCGCCAAACAACCAAAAAACAAAAACAAAAAAATTCTCTCATCCTTGATTTTCGGTTTGATTTAAACTTTTGCCGCGCGAAATCGGTTATAGTGCAAAGTTCCAAGTGATATTTAAATAATTTATTTATTCAAAAAAATTGTGTTTAAAGGAAAAAAACCACAACTTAAAATTCAAAAAGTGTAATAAAAAAAATACTTAAGCCCAAATCTGCTGGATTACAATAATTCTGATACCAGAAACATCACCGAAACCGTTCAAAACTAATAGGATATTATATGAGAGGTTAGTTCAAGTGTGGATACAAAAAACAACATTAGGATTATGAAAAGGTTTGCCGGATCCAAACAAATCTCGTTAACAGCCACCACAAAAACCAAAATCAAAAAAACCACAACAAAATAATCAAACTGATCTTGTGGGTGTGTTTGGCTCTCTGCCAAGTTCGTTGCTCAACTCTTTTGTTTTCTACAGGAAATTGCCTTTTTTTTGTCTTGTTCGTTTTTTTTGGCTTCTATTGTCGGTTAATATTTGATTGATTGATTGTATATACATAAAGAGACACAAAACAACATAAGCTTACATTGTGATTAAGAGAAGTGTTTAGGTAATTGTTGGGTCATTTTGGGTTTCAAACTGAAAACATTGTTTTGACTTGTTTCATCAAAGAAACGAACCAAAAACAATTAATAATCAAAATTTGGCAAATTCCTGCAAAAGAAATAAAATCAATTTGCATTTTTCGATGAGTAATTTGTTTATAAAAAGAAATTTACCGTTATTCTTATGACAGAGATTCATAGCACAACAATAGGATCTTGCGGGAGATTAAAATGTGTATAAACAAATAAATGAAATAAATCATTGAAATTATTATTTTTTTGTATTTGGAAATGTCAAGGAGAGTCAATAGCGTGGTGACATATTTCTTTTGTGTTGGCAGGAGTCGGATTTATTGAGTCGCAAAAAGCCAATCTGTTAGTCATTAATCGAATGATTTTTTTCTTCACAAAAGACTTAATCCGACTATCAAGTGCTTAACATTTTTTTTGTTCTCCAATTCTGCTTGTAAACCAAACGTTTTGATTGAAGTAGCTACATACACGTTAAATTTGTATCGCATGATATCACGAAATGTTGAAAGTTAAGCACTCTTAAGTTTTGATTTTTTTTCCTGAGTGGTTAAGCTTTTGAGTAATTGAAGTACCGAAATGTTAAATTGGTTAGTTGGAAGTGGTAGTTATTTATTTTCTTGACGTTCTTTGGTTTTATTCTTAAGAACGTTAAGCGGCAAGTGTTCTGAGTCAAAAAGACCACCGTCCGAAAGTCTGTCTCTCAACAAAGATAACGAAATCAAATAAGAACTTAGGGTAATGGTTCTGTTCTAATTTTGGGTTCTCTTTGATGTTCCAAATGATCTTTAACAATTTAAGACCTTAAACAAATTTCGATAACACTTTCCTTACCGTGGCTAAAAAGTGTTTACCATTTTCCTTGATTTTTTTCCACGCGTTCATGTAGAAATATTGTTCAAGGTCTTAGGACAAGGTATGTACAATTTTTGGTCCAAAAAGAACGAACCTCGTTTTTTTACAATCAAATTGCTTCCAAAAATTTTATCCGCATATTCGCTATAATAGCGTTTAAGAGGCTTCCAATATAGAAATGTAAAATTGGCTAAATTGCCCTCAATATTCATCAATTGACTTGAATACAAGTTAAGCCTATTGAACAATTAGAATTTTGGTACAAAATTTTCGGCATAATTTTAGAACTTTTCAAATACGACAACAGTTATTTCCTCTAGCAAGCTAATTTGTCGATTGAAAAAAAAAATTTAGACAAAAATTATCAGCGTGTGGTAAATTCCAATTGTTCAATCTTCGAATCAAGCTTCGAACATTTTTCTAGTGGCTTTTTGAACTATCAGAACTCCTAACTGCAGTGAAATTTTGTGATGGAATCTTCTGAAATTTGCTCACTCTCTTGACAAAATTTAATGTTCGGAAATTTTTTTGTTTGCTTACAATCGACAGTTTCCCGTGGCTTAGTTAGGTAAGGTGCGTTGGCTGCTAAGCAGAACGTCGTGGGTTCGAGTCCTACTCGTACCCATAAGGTTTTTATTTCATCTTTCACGGGTACTGCCTCTTAAGAAGAACTGACAAAAACTTCCAAGAGTATGAATCTGCCATGAAAAAGTACTTCTCAACTTTGCCGTTTGGAATCGGCGTTAAATTGTAGGTCCCCTCAATTCTTCACGCTCACTCAGAGACTTGTTGATGAGAGTAAGTCACTTAGGCTTTGGCTCTTCAAGAGCTGTCGCGCCAGTCTGTTTATTTTATTTTTTTACAATTGACAGTTTTTTACAGTGGAAATGAACACTCGCATTGGAAATGTGTTTACAAAAACGTTCCAAGATTATTGTTTGCGTCATTTCTGACGTCTTCAACCAAAGGTGCGGCCTTACCTTAATCGCTAAAATTTTAATTTATAATCCTATTAATTAGTCACAGTTTTTTTTGACAAAATAAAAAAATAATAATCAACCAATAACTGTCAATTACCAGTAAAATTATTTGGACAAAAACAAAATTTGTTACTAAGTTAGAATTCCCCCAAAACTCCAAAAAATGTTAAACAATTCTTGGTGACAATCACAAAAGCAACAGAAAAAAAGAATTAAGTGGGCGAGTAAATAAAATTTAATTTGCATTAATCTTTAAAAAAAAATACAAAAAAAAATTCAAAATAATTTAAACTAACAGAAGATCATTAACATTTAAAAATAAGACTGAGAAAGAGAATATGAGGATATTGGAAATTTTTTATTTTCTGAATTTTTGCCAAATTGAATAATATTATTGTTGTTGTTTTATTTATTTTTTTGTTCTTAGTGATTTAATTTAAAATGTCGCCAAAGTTGAATTAATTAGTGTTAATAAATTGGTTGCCTCTGTTTGACTGTGAATATTGATTAATGTAACTTTGTTCGTTTCTTCGTTTGAGAACGAAACTGATTTTGCCTTTTTTGTTAATTGTGTGACATGTGACTAGGAATTCAGAAATGTTGATATTTTTTGTTTTGCGTAAAATAAAATAAATTCATTGCGTAAAGGGTAATTTCTGAGAGATAAATAAAAAAATACGCGTTTTTACATTTAAATTATTTCCTGGTTATGATACGTTTTGATTCATAAAATTGTTATTAATTAGAACCGTGAATTTAAATTGTTTTAATAAATTAATTCAAATAGCTGGACTGTGTTTTATTTTGTTTATTTGTGCTTAGAACTTTATTTGACGTTTTGTTGAATATTTTTTTTTAGAACTTTAGTCGATTGTTGTGTAGGGAAATAATTAGTAATTCATGATTAGAGACATAAATCGCTAAATGAAATTGACGAAGAAGAAGTAAAAATCCGACTACACAATTTATTTGACAAAAGATGCTTAATTTTTGTTTATTCGCACAATTACCAAGATACGAAGGTTACACCTTTAGTTTGTTAAAGAAAAGAACAAAAATTAAATAAGTTTAAAAAATATTCCCCCAGAGCATAAACATCTATAAGCGTCCGAACGAATTTTGAAAGCACATTCATTGAAGTGCTTACTTTTGCCTTTTGAATGTTCCATCACTTCTTAAGAGGTGGAAAAATGTTGAACATAGATTTTGCACTTGATCTCTAATTATTGAGTTTCAAGTCGAGGCCGATACATCATCTACCCATGACTTTGATCTATTAAAAGCTTAAAAATTAATTTCTTCCAATTGATGTCGGAGAGCTTACCTCAAATTGCGCACGAAGAAATTTTGTTGGATACTGTTCGCCTTAATGAATACTTTGCGGTTCACACATATCATTAAAACCTCCAGAAGAATCCCTGAGTCGGCTAAGTTAACTTCAAAGTGCGGTAACACTTTTTTGACTTAGCGAATATTTTAAATTACATTAAGAACCACGAATAGTCCTCGAAATTTATTCTGGTAAAACTTTCCGAAGGCAAAGTCAAATTGACAATGCTCTCACGCAGTTGCTTAAAACCGTGTTGCTTATATTTCTTATCCTTCTTGGCAATGAATTCCAAATTCTTACTAAGTTGACAAAAAATTGGCGTTCGGATATCAGGCAAGGAAAACGCGAAATTCAAGATGTAAGATCTATTTGAATATTTTTTAAATGTACAGATCCTCAGGGCAGGTTAAAAGTATATCAGAAAACAAGGTAATTTTGCAGAACTTTAAAAAGTTTTCAAATGACATTTCACAAAATTGCTTTGAATACTGACAAACTCTATAGTAGCGTCTTAGTTCGTAAACATATCGTATGGCAGTATTAAAAGCAACTGTTAATTTTCTTTTACTTTCGTAATCTAAATAGCAAAAAATTTCACAACCGAATATAATCAACGGTAAAATCAGTATTTTCACAAATAAAGCTCTAACAAGTCTTGCAATAAAGTGCTGGCTATACCATAGCGTTCGAAGAACACCATACGATTTACCAATGGTGTTTTTTACGTGGTTCGTAAAAACAACTCCTAAATTTTAAGCGGAATCAACTAGAGAAATCGGACAGTCATTTAATAGGATTTGGGGAAAGTAAGACAAATCAATTTCGGTTAATGAAATCACAAGACACTTTCATCTATTTAGGTTCAGGATTATACCGTTTTCGAGTGACCAACGTTTTAATGTATACAAGTCTTCATTTATACAGGCTACACGGTGTTCTTATTGAACCCAAAGGGCAGATTTAGTAGAGTTGGGTATCATCAGCATATATACGTGTTGAACAATGATTTAAGACTGTAGGAAGTTCATTTACAAAATATTGAAAATAGCATCGGTCCAAGAATTGAACCTTGCGGAACGCCACTAACGATTGGTACAAAATCAGATGTGTGCGTGTTATTAAGTGTTACCGTTTGCATTCGCTCTGTAACATATGAGAATAAGAGTTTTATCGCGGGTGTAAAAAATTGAACGCATAGAGAAGCTTTTCAGAAAGTATGTCGTGATTGTGCTTAGGTGTGATCTGGAACAAGATCATAAAACCAAAGTGCATTTGGGTTTAACGCGGTTATTCGTTAATATCTAATAAACAAATTTCAGTAATCAATATTTCAAACATGTTTCCCAGTATACCTCACAACTATTGTTGGGTTCTTGCCTTAACACCTTGGACTTATCATTTATATAGTACTCCTGGGCCCTATTCCACAAAACAACTATCAACTTTTCACTTTCAAATTTTTCGATAGTTTGCAAAACTTTATGTTCCTCAAAGCTATTAAATTCGATAAGTGAAAAGTGAAAAGTGTAATTTGCAAAGACTTTGCAGTTTTTATGTTTTTTGTGGAATGTCTGTTCCATGTACGTTCTCTTTTGCAAAGTAAATTTTTTCAAAAATTTGAAAAGAGATGCGAATTCATTCTTGTTACTATTTAAACTGCGAAAGTGAGTAGACGCGAGTTTTCAATCGAAGACAGCAAAGATGGGTTGGTGACAAGAAGTTATCGCAACCGAATTAATTTCTCCGGGTTAACCAACGGAAATTTCTAAGAGTGTTTTTGCCTGTTCAGGCAGTGAAGTTTGTTTTGTAAAAAAATTGGATTGATTTTAAGCCATAACACGAACCGAAATCAGTAAAAAATCTACTTCTTCTGTGCTTACACTGGCGGGAAAATTGGTTGCCAGCACCAACCAAAGTTTTGTTTGGAAACTTTGAAGAACTCTTTTCCTCTCTTCCTTGGGCTTAGAGGTAGAAATGCCCTGGTTTGTTGTGGTTAATATTCTGGAATTGGAATCGGTAGGTTGTGGATTTTCAGAATTTCCATACCTTTCCGGCAAATTCAGTCCATCTATCACCGCCGAGTTCGATTCCAGAATATAACTTATTCCACCTCCAGACCCAATGTGTTAAGCGCTATCCCTTTTGCAAATATACGAAAATACATAGAAGGATAAGTCTACCTTTAGGTTAAAAGAACTTTTTACAAGAGCACGAACACGACAAACGAATGAACGAATATTCCTCGATTTTGACATTTCTTTCACATGAGAGCAAATACTTGTGATTTCGCGACAGCTTCAACAAGACATACCCATCCCAAGTGGCTTTAAGTCTTCAAAAAATCCTAAGCGCGAGTGTTTAACGTGTTTCGCTAACATGCTTTTCGAAGCATATAGGTAAAGATAATGTCAATTTCTTCGAGTGTTATTCGAACGTCGAATTACTCTCGAATTGAATCACACTTAACCGTCGTTCTAGGCCCAAAAATGTACCATCTACCCTGAGGGCACTTTCGGAAAAACATTCTTTATCAACTTGTTTCTAATTGACTTTCAGAAAACCAAAAACAAGAAGAACAATCCCAAGGTTACGAGGGCAAACCGTCACATAATTTATTCCCAATATTCTTTCAAATCGCTACCTAATTACTTTCAATTTTAATGCACTTACTGTCAAAACTGGTCTTTCCTTTAAAGTGTCTGATTTCCGCCTAATTGGAGTGATGTTAAATAGTCAAAAATGTTAATTGAACTTTAATGTTCATTTTTCAACTTCCCACCACTCCCTTAAAATCATATATTACAAGCACCAAATAAACTCAACAAAAAACAAAACCAAATTCCAAGAAACCATCCAAAAACGTTTTTTGGAATCCCCAAGCTCCAACAGAGATTCTCTGCTAAATTTCCGTAAATTTGGTTAATTAATTTTTTAGCAAAAAAAAAAGTTTTGTATCAAAACAAAAAACAAAAACTCTCAGCCACACTAAGATCATAAAAACTTTAAAATCGAAAAAAAAACAATTTAATTCAGCTAATTTACACATTTTGGCCATTTCTCGATATATTGATGATGGCTCGCTGTTGTTTTTAACCAAAATTCAACTCAACTCAACAAAAACAAAAAAATACAAATAGAAACGAAACAGAAAATAAAATATTTAACAATAAAACAGCGGCGGCTGGTGGTGATTTCACTCTCAGTTTCTTGAGAGCCAATAAAAAATACCAAAAATACCATATACCTTAAAATGTTATGCGCACACATCCAAACAGATGGTTTTTTGGTTATTTTATTGCACCCACTTGAAGATTTTATAACACGGATTCTTTCAGACACACTCAAAATGAACTGTTAATTGTTTTGTTTTTGCTTTTTGGCATTTGAAAATTGATTTTTATTCGTCTTTTAATTTAATGCATTAAGTCTTGATGCATTGTTGCTAGTTGCTACCCTCAAAAAGTTGTGTAGCGCTCATAAACATCTGCCCACTTTGCGTACTAATAGCTGGTAAACGTCAGTATACCATTGGAAGCTGATTGCTTAAAATTATACTAATTCGAGCCTAAATTAGCATTATTCTTGTGTAAATTTTGTGTAAATTTTGTGTAGGCATGTCCATCGCACAATATTGTACTTTTGACAGTAAATTTTTTGTTTTTTTGAAATAAATTTTCATTTCAAAAAGGTCAAATTGATTTTATTTATTTGATTTTTCGAAAACAAAAATTTGCATTGTTAAAATATTTTGTTTATTCTTATTTATCGCCTTAAGAAGCCAAATTATGAACATTTCCTGCATTCGAAAAATGTATAAGCAAGTGAGAACGTAGCTTTAACTAAAGTTCAAACAAATCTGAGAAAGTTGAAGGTTGCACACAGATTTTTCTGGCATTTTTTGCATTGTCAACGAAAAATCAAGTTTTGACCTCAGCTCTTTCGTTTGGAAAAAAATTGCAAGCTTTCTCTTAAGAGACTTTTGAAGTACCTACATATATTTGTTGGTATGGTTTTCTTCAAGAATAAAATCGTCGTTTGAATCGACATCAAAAGTTTGTTACTCCGAATATCCGAATTTTATTCCTAACCCAAGGCTACACACCTGCAAATTAAAATCACCGCAATATCAATCTCAGAAAGAAGAGAAAAAAATATGTATCAAACCACAAAGTGACTAGAAAATGCCCAAAAATAAATCAATCAAGTTTGCAGCTCAGCTCTTTTGTTTGAGTTTGATTTTTCATCATTATGATTTTTTTTTCACCAAAACTAACTGAAGTACATTAAATAGCAATTTGCTATTAAACTTTCAACAATCTCAAAATTGGGGAGAAACCAAAAAAAAGTCAAAACACTAAACAAAGGTCAATTATCGAAAAAAAACGAACAAAAATGTTAATGTCTACAATTGGCACGTGATAATTTGTGTTTTTTGTGTGTCCGATCACAATCTTTGACCCTCACTCTTGATGAATGTTGTTTTTGATTCAATTAGCTACCTGAATTAACAACATTCATGGGGAGAAGGCAAAGTCATAAAATTTCAATAAAAATTAAACAAAACTATTTTCTTGTTTCAATTTTAGGTTTTAGTTGTACAATCACCAACGCCCTCAATACAAATTAAAGATCCACCACCCAGTCCTGGAAGTCCAACAAACGAAACAATGTACGCTGCCGGTGGCGGCACTCAAATTTACCTTCAGGTAAGTCGAAGAAGACCATAATTTTCATAAAAACATAAAAACGAATCAAAGAACCGCTCGCAAAATTCAAATTTGCACATACAAGAATGTCATTTTCTTAAATTACCAAAAAAAAAGTAAACAAATCAAACAGATGCCAAGAGTGATGGTGGTGGAATTTTGTTGACCAATATTTTTTTCTTGCTAAATTTGGTTAGCAAAAATTCTCTTAACATCTCATTAGTTAATCATTTCACTTTTCATACAAAAAAATAATAACCAGATTTTTTCTCTCTGTCTCTTCCATTTTTTTTGACATTTCTTTAATTCTTGTTTTGTATCCCTCCTTGTCCGATTCGTCATCACCAGGGTCCACACCAGACAAGTTCTTCTGTAACAGGTGGATCAAATGTTAACACACACAGTCCCAGCCCTGGACCATATATCTCACCGGATAGCTATGGAATGTATACAACCCGTCTTGCTACCGGACCAAATTCAACATTCATCTCCGAGCCATATTATCGTGAATATTTTGCTGCCGATGGACAAGGTGGCTATGCGCCTGCCACACGCACCGTTTATGGTGATAGCAGTGAGGGACCACAACCGGGTACAACCTATGAGGGTCGCTTCACAACGACACACACTAAAAATGGTACACCTGTGTATGCGAAAACAGTTACAGCAGCCGGCCTAACAGTTGACTTGCCAAGTCCGGATTCGGGAATTGGTGCTGATGCTATAACGCCGAGGGATCAAAATAATTTACAACAGGTGCGTTGTTGTTGTTACTTCTTCTTGAGTACTATTTGATTGTATGAGTAGATTGTTGACACCTATCCCGTTGTGTTTGTAGACTAACATTAGAAAAAGTAGAAACAAAAGAAATTAATTTCGTGTTTGAAATGTAGACAAAGAGCTCAAAGACAAGTCGAACAAAATTTCACCACTTTGATCGCAATTGAATGAAAGAAAAAAAACTAAATTGTAGTTTGTGTGTGCTTATTTATGTTTTGCTGAGTAAAGTAGACGAGATTTAAATCATCAAACGATCGAAGAAGACGATGACGACGACGACTACTCAACCACACCCTCGTCTCGTCTTTAGTAGTTATAGCCAATTAGTTAACCTTTCTCCTACTTGTTTGTTTAACCTCTTAGATTTATTTCAATTGATTCTTCTGTTTTTTTAATTTATTTTCCATTTGATCAATCGCTCTTTAAATTTTGTTTTTTGTGTTGCTTCTTTGCAGTCGTTCGATTACACGGAACTATGTCAGCCTGGTACATTATTGGACAGCAGCGGTGCAATACCAGTTTCAGTTAGTAGCATGCAACGTGCTGTTAGCATTCATGGTAGTCAAAATAGTCCAACAACATCGTTAAGCGGCGGTGGTACACCAGGTACACCAGGAACAACACGATCAAGGCCATGGCATGATTTTGGTCGGCAAAGTGATGCTGATAAAATTCAAATACCAAAAATGTAAGTACAATTTTTGCTTTGAACATTTTCAAGTTCGTTCCTCAACTCTTTTGTTTATTGAGTGAAAAAACAAAAACCTCCAATTCAAATGACTAAATTAGGGAAAAAACGAACTGAAACTTTTTTCAAGTTCGAACCTCAGCTCTTTCGTTTGAAATTGAATTCTCTGTTTTATCGACAAAAGTGACAGAAAACATCCGGAAATCTCTCATTTATCAGCAAACACAACATCCTGTGCAACAATAGAAGTAGAAGCCCAATTGATTGTTCATCAAAAACTGACAACAACAGTTGGGTTCAGCGCAGCAAAACACAATCAGTGATCAAAGAGGGCAAAACGAACAAATCTATTTCATCCAAGATGTGCAACGGTAGAATTGTGATCGCCAATCCTCTCTTCTCCTTAGCCAGTGTTACGACTTTTGTCTCTCAATCCTATCAGAGACAGAATGCAATTTGAAACTGATTTCCTGGACACAAATGACAGGCTGGGGGATAGATAACGTTCATCCTACTTGTTATGGATATAGTGGTCGGTGCTCCCATCTCATTCGGCTCTCAACCTACTCATGTCACATAAATTGAATTTTCTTCTTCTTCTTCCTCGTCGTCGTCGGTCGTCTTGTCGATTGGAAATTCTGCACTGGTTTTGTAGCTCCAGCCTTATCTCACTCCTGAACAAAACAGCGAACAAAAAAATCGACCGTACGACATGTGACATGCATTTTATTAATAATGTATGTATTTGATTCGATTTCCTTCTAATAATAATGCGCGCGTCATCCCGAAACCCAAGTTTTTCGCCCAACCAAATCAATTCGACATCATAACCAACCAGCAGACTCTTTTGAAAGGTGTCCTGGGTTGCAGCTCGTGCTGCTCTGATAGTTGTCAGCAAAAATGAAGAATCGGTGGCCATACCACACCTTGTTATGGAATTCAATCTAACACTAATGTTGTTTTTTCTTTCTTTGAACGAGATTGCAAAAAGCTGACATTTTGAGAATGCAATTCTTTTGTTTTCGCTGGAATTCGAGAGACTTTCGGGCGATTAAAGTAATAAATCCCCAATTACAACCTTGGTCTTGATTTAACGCTCGGTCCAAGCTTGAGTTATTTTTTGTCAATTTGCTAGGAAACTGCATTCCATTTGGCTTCAACAACAGAAAAGCAACAGCAGTCGAGAATGTCTTGAATTGATTCTTAAGAGGGTGGTTTGGGTCTGAACTAAACGTTCGAACAACAAATTTAATCACATGTAGTGCTGGTCATTCTGATATTCGAGTGTGAGTGCGAGCTCACCGTGTGTCGCTGTCGATTGTGAAGTTGATGCATAAATTACCAATAACATTTGAGAGTCGCAAGCGCATGCGCGTTTTTTGTGTCTCGGTTTGACTGTCCCCCACCAATTGAAATGCGCTGCTGGTTGGAGCTTGGAAGAAAAAAAATGTCTGCCTGTTCGTCTATCTGTTGTATGGGTATGGAGGAGAGACACACGTTAACATGCTGCCAACGACTATGACAATAGCCTGGTGCGACTGTGAGGTGATTTTTTTTGTGAAATTTTATATGCGAGTGAGACCGAGCTGCAGTTCTACATACAAGAGTCAATCAATTTTATGGGAAAACTATATTGAACGTTGCTATATTGAAATTGGGTACGTTGCGTTCGTGCGTCAGTCGTCATGTAGTCGTCGTCCTGAGGCATATTTTATTTGATACACTCTCCGAGGCGAACCTTTAAGTGTTGTCCGATGGTTGTTGTTTTTATTTGAATTGAAACATGAAACTCCAATCGAAGTGTGATCAATGGCCATTGGACACTGTACAATGGACGCACGCACGAGGTGAACTACTACTTGACAATCGATAAACAGTGCGTTGAATTTAATGAAGCATGCGCGAATGGGCATATATGGAATTTTCGTATGCTATTTCGTGTCACAAGTCATAGAGTGTGTTGGGTTTGATATGCTAGAGTGAAATTTTCGTATGTTGTTCAGTGGAATTAAGTTTATGTAAATGTTGTCTAGTTGGACATGTGAAATGGGTGCGAGTGTTAATTGCTGCTTCCGGAAGGCTTTTCTCATAAAGAATTTGACTTGACTTTGGGGTCAACAGTGTAAGGTGTCGTTTTGTTCTTGTGTCAAACTCTAAACGCCTTCTACTTCTAATTAACACTTTTCTGACATTTTGTTTTGTTTTAAATAGCTGCTTTGTTTGATACAAGGAAGGAACTTGATGTCAAGAATAGGTTAACTTATCTCGTGTCATGACTGATCTCTTGGGACTCAAATACCAAACGTAACGTTGTTGGGTTAAAGTGGCTAAGAATTTGTTTCCTACTCAAAATCAAGGACTTCTTGTCCACTCGGTCAGCTTCAGTACTTTACGTCGTTGAGACTTGACCCTTTTAGCTAAGACGACAATGATGTACTGTCTGTACAGTCCGTGGTTCAATCTTCGCATACTTGTGACATTCTAAAAACGGTACCGAAAATCACGTGAAGAAGCAAAGTGTGAGCATCAGGAAAGATTGAGAGGATGTACATGTGTTCTGAATCCCTGCACATTACAATGAATTGGAAAGACAGTGTGGTATAGCGTTCCACATTCGAGTAGTACGGCTACAAAACGAATCTCTGTACTTAATAGTACGTCCGAAGTTGAGTTCTAGGGAAAACTGAACAATCCTGGAAAGGCGAGAATTACAAGCTCGTTTCATCACAGACTTGTTGAAACCACATATTGTCCAGCTCATGATCTTCAATCGCCAATGTTATCATTATGTTATTTTATTTAGAGAATGGCAAGCAAGTGGTAAAGTAAAAATTGATTCGACAAGGAATTCTTCATCAAGATACTATCGATAAGCATGTCTAGGATAGATTTCCCAAGACGGTTTACTGTTCAGGTTTTTAATTCATCAAATTGTAATCAAAAATGGTCATTTTCACAGTCAAATTGCAAGAAAAAGTAGCAAACGAAAGAGCTGAGCATCGAACTCGATTATGGGAATTGACATTTTTCGACCCTTTTCACGAATTTTATTAACGGAAGTTTATTTTATTAATAAATCACTTGCTAAAATAACAGTATGAGCCCCAAAACAAAAGAGTTGACGTGAAAACTTCAAGTTATTATTGATGATTTTTTACGTCTTTTGGGTTGTTTTGCTCTATGGAGGTCTGGGCACTTCCATAACTGCAACCTTCACTGGTATAGAATTCCAGACTTAAGAATATGAACAAACAGAAAACAGATACCTCTCCCAAAGCTTTTAACCCCACAAAGTCTCGGAGGCGATGCCCCTTAAACATTCAAGCACCTCCCGAAGCTGTTAACCCCATAAACGGAGCTTGGCCTCGCTGCGCCCTGGGTTATAGCCTTGGGAATAGCTTGGCCTCCGAGTTATATGGGGTATTGGGTTCAAAAATTCTATACCCCCGGTTTTAATGCAACGACATCCCTGATCGTTGGACTGGACCTATAGGGTAACAGCACTCAGTAGATTGTCCCGATTGGCACTCTAGAAGCCACAATGGAATTCATTTTGGTAATCCCAACACTGCCATATGATATAAAAGCGGTATGTCTTGCTGCCACCAATATGAGTGGCCCACATGTTCAAAGCTTTCATCATTTGAATGAAGACCAAATTACATACATTTGCGTCTAACTAACTGCCTTACTTTCGTCGGTCGTCCGACAGCATTCAATTAAAATTTATCAAATTTAATTGCATATTATTTGATTATGAAAATTATGGCTTATCTCAAATCTTTGTTTATACTCAGGATTTAGATTGACCATAAAAAAACAACATTTACCAAGGCTTCTCCAGCCCCAGCTAATCTCAAATGAATTTATTGCGCTTATAAAAAATATAAAAATTTAACATATTCTTTCATTTATCCAACAACTGGTTGTCCCATTCAAACTCTGTCATTTGCCATTTAAAAATAAATTGCAACATGCAATCATAGCCTTACATTTTACGACTTGACGACTGCTTTTAATTTTTTATTATTTAATTCTTTTTTATAGATTCGTTAACGTAGGATTTAGATACCATCTAGAGAGTCCGATTAGTTCGTCCCAACGACGAGAAGACGATCGAATAACATACATCAACAAAGGACAATTTTACGGCATCACATTGGAGTACATTCCCGACCAGGATAAGCCAATCAAAAATACAACAGTTAAGGTAAGTCGTTTTCCATTGTCACAAGAGAAATTTGTCATAGAACTCGTTTTCATTCTTCCTCGAGAATGTTTTTTGCATTTTTCCAAAATCTTAAATCTACAAACAATTTGTAACGAACCTTCAAATCCTCAAAACTCATCAATCACCTCGTTCCGAAATACGAATTTGCATACGACCATATGTTACTGGCTTCTGATGCTTCTCTGCCGCCACCGAGCGAGCGACGCGACACAACGATCATATGATGAAGATGAAGATCCTTTTTTGCGCGCAGATGCTCTAAAACAAACAAAGATTTCATCATTATCCCAACCCGGCGCGGCGCGGCGCAGCGCGGCGAGTGTAACCCTTTTGCCTATAATCATTCATCATTATAAAAATTTCGAAGAGATCGCCGACCGACCTGAGATTTGATGAATCGTTTGCATAATCAAAAAAGACAAAACGCACTTATCATCGTCACAAGATCATCAACGTCATTCTTCTTCTTTTCTGTTTGTCTTCTTCACATTACTAGAATTTCTTCAGACGAGCAAGATGATGATCTTCACTTCATTGTGTGTCGAACTCTCCTGTGAATACCCTCAGGACACTCTTCCTTCCGTTTTCTATGTGCATGAGCAACAAGGATTTAAAGTGTGCTCCTGTTTTTCTTTTTCTCTAGTTCCTGTCATGTAATTCGATTCACCCTCAATTTACCATTTAACCATTAGGCAGGGAATGACAGTGGAGTCGTCGGCATACCAGGAGATGGCACATTCAAATGGGATTTATTTTATTTGAGTGTGCTCCCATTTGATGAAAAACGGGAAACGGGATGAGTGATGAAAGATAAGAAAGAGATCTCTTGTATCAATTTTTTTTACTCTCTTGATGCTGATTGTTGTGTTTGGATAAGGATCTGTGTTCGTATTGAAGGGGATCCTGTAAGGGCGCCTTAGGGAAAATGTTGCCTTTATTTTATTGGTATGCAAATGAATTTCCGATTTTGTAAATCATTTCGACAAATATGTAACGCAGAATTGTTTACTTTTGCCATTTTCACATGCAAACGTAATGAATAAATTACGTTATGTTGGCCTTCGGAGAGGATTGCGGCGATTGATTGATGGGAAAAATTCGGTGAGAGCAAATACAATTTTTGTTTGATTTTTGGATCAGGAAGAAATTCAGAACAGTATTCAGTAAATTCAGTGATATACATGCTTGTCATCTCCGATCTTCCAGACTGACGAAAGTATTGAAAAACTAGGAAAATTTCGAATCCGTAAATATCGAAGATATCGAGACACTGTCCAGACGGGCAGGCTGATTTTTTAGCCTAATTTCCACAACTTCGCTAAATTCAATGATAGGTAGACTGACAGTCGAAGTTTTTCAGTGTCACGAAGAGTCTTTTGTTAGGCACAGTAACCGGACCAATCCTTTTTAATAGGATCTTCTCACGAAATAGAGCCATAAATGGTCATGTTGTGTCCATTGTTGTCCAGACTTGTTAAAACCACATATTGTCCAACTCATTATCTATATTCATGTCTAAGATTGATTTTCCAAAGCAATTTACTGTTCAGATTTTTAATTCCTCAAATTGTAATCATAAATGGACGTTTTCGCAGTCAAATTGCAAGAAAAAGTGGCATACGAATGAGCTGAGCATCGAACTCGATTATGGGAATTGTCATTTTTCGACACTTTTTACGAATTTTAGTAAAGGAAATTAATTTCATACTTAAATCACTTGCTAAACTAAGAATTTGAGCTCAAAAACAAAAGAGTTGAAGTGAAAACTTCCAGTGGGTATCAATGGATATTGTGTTTTCCTTCCTTTTGGGCTCCGTTTTTCTACCGCTTTGGATTGTTTTATTTTTAAAAATCCCGCCGATTCAATTGACTGTAACAATCTGGTTATCACTTCAAAACGTGTGTTCTTGGATCACAGCATACTATTAGACTTTGATGGGTCCCAGGCAATCAGGCAATTTTCGTGGCGAGTTGGCGAACCGAATTGCATCTTGGCTTACAAAATTTACTGTTCGACGCGCCACGGGTATGAAATTGTTTGATAAAAACACAAAAATTGTTAACAATTTTAACTATTGGTAACCTATTGGGTTACCAAAGAAAACTGCGACTCAATACCGACGAATAAAAGATTGTTGCTAATAGGAAGAGCATTTTAACACTATGGCACACAAGATACATATAAGTTGGACATTTCTTCGAAAGTCTCAAAGAATTTAAAGACAATTCAGGAAAAAAAAAATTTACTTAACCTACTCACAATCCATGAAGGCTGAGGCCTGAGATACTGCAGCCTTCCATCGCGTACGGTCCCTCACATGCACTCTCCAATAACTTGGTCCTCGTACCATAAATTCGGTCTTCCTTGTCGTCTTGAACCTGGGGGCTGAAATGAGAAGACTTTATTGGCAGGAGCGTTGTCATCCATTCGCTCGATGTTGTCTAGTTGTCTAGCCAATGTAGACGTCCGTTCTTGACTTTCTGGACTACATCCACACCTTGGTACAGTTCATACAGTTCGCGGTTGAACCTTCCTCTCCATTCGCCATCGTCGCATACGGGACCGAAAATTCGTTGAAGAATTTTTCTTTCGAAAGTGCCGAGTATCAATTCCCATTTTTTACTTATCGTCCAACATTCGGTGCCGTAGAGTAGGACTGGTAAAATCAAAGTTTTGTATAGCAGACAATTTGTCTATCGAGTGAGGAGTTTTGAACCCAGTTATTTTGCCAAACTGAAGCAGCAGCGGTTCGCTAGGGCAATTCATCTTCGGATCTCCACTAAGGTATCGTTTGTGGGATCGATGTTTGTTCCAAGGTAGGTGCAGATGTTGCTTTGTTTGTTGATAGAATGAACTTTGTTTTGTCCTCATTCACTTCATGACCTACGAGTTTCGCCTGTTCTTCAATCGCTGTGAAGGCCGCAAGCATAGCTCTCTTGGATCGACCGATGATGTCTATGTCGTCCGCATAGCCTAGGAGCTTGGTGGATTTGTTGAAGATAGTGTTTTCCGTGCTCACACCTGCCTTGCGTACTATCTACTCCAGGACTATGTTGAAAAAATCACATGACAGCGCATCTCCTTGTCTTAACCCTGTGCATGTTTGAAACAACTCGGATACGCTGTTATCCATTTGCACTCTGCACTACGTATTGTTGAGCGTCATGCGGCATAGCTGGATCAATTTGTTCGAGATCTCGAATCCAGACATCGCCAGCTCTTGGCGGTGGATGCTATCATAAGTAGCTTTGAAGACGAAGAAGCTTTGAAGATGAAAAGATGGTGGGTATAGACTTGAAATTCTTGGTCCAGGATTTTCTTCAGTGTGAATATTTGGTCTATCGTTGCTCTGCCTGGCCTAAAGTCACACTGGTACATCCTGACTTTGTTGATGACCTGGTGCATGCGGTTCATCAAAACACCTCCTCCATATTTAAAGAATTCAGCAGGTATGCCATCCGACCCGGCGGACTTTCTATTTCTTAGCTTTTGGATGGCTACTCCTTACCTCTTCTGTGTTGGGGGCAGGGATTGTGTTTTCGTTGATTGGCCTTGCTTCCACGCAACAGCTTTGGATACCTCCAAAAAATAAAAAGACAAAGTCGGAAGTAAAAGTTTCCACTAAAACTATTTTTCTATAAAAATTAAAATCACTCAAGAGTTCCCTTTTTATTAATTTCAACCACTCTAAGGTTAAAAACAACATTTCAAATGCCTTTTTAATTACAACAAGTAAAGCAAATGCCTCCAAACAAAATAAAACAAAATAGTGTTTTGACAACGCAAAAAGCAAATACCGTACAATCACACGAAAAAGCCCCAAATAAAACATTTCAACATCTCCAACAAAACAAATGTTAAGCTGACGCGCAATAAACCATCAAAACAGTAAAACGCATTACAATTATTACAACATCACAAGCTCTTCTTCGTTCTCATCATGTTATGACTTATGACAAGCAGAGAAGATGACTTATAAAACCCGCCGAAAAAAACAACACACATTTAACAGTCTTTTAATCATAAGCCACGAGAAGTAATAAAACTCTTCGCCATCATCAAACATCCATCCATTCACATATGAATGGCAATTAACAAGCTTTAACCGTGAAGACTTTTTTTCACACATTTTTCATTCGTTTTAATTTTTTCTTCTTTTTTTCGTTTAGTTGTGAATTTTGACAATAAAAAAAATTGTTTTAATTACCAAAAAAAAAAGTACGGTCTTAGAGCACTAAACACATCCATTCTGTTCCAGTTGTTGTATGAAATATAAAACGGCGATTCCCCCTGCTTTGAGTTCTCTTTCGAGCATTTGACTGTTTTATGGTCCAACGCCCTTTTGCTTGACTTCGTGAAAAAAAGAAAAAAAAACTGTTTTCTTAAAGAAGCCAACTGCAACACGTAGACGGTAGATGGTAGACGACTTTCGCAGCATCTTTGAGAAATGTATCCTTTTTTCTTCCTTTCCTTTTTTTGCATATAAATATTCTTCGTCGCGTCGGTCGTCTTAAATGATTTATGCAAAGCGAAAAAGGGTGACTTCTTAAGCAAGAGATACCAACAACAAAAAAATAGGATCACCTTGGATATGATCCTTTTGTTCGATGCAGTGTGGAAGGCGCATTCGAAAACAAATATAAATTAATCTTGACACAGTTTCGGGACATTGGTGTAATTAATTTGATTTTTATGTTAACAAGGTTTTCCTCAACCTCAGCTTGCTTTGAGTTGAGATATGATGGGGGACGCTTAGGATTCAGAGTGGTAGCTCGCTTGAAAGTCAAAAAGAAAGTCTCTCGTCTAGATTTATGATTTTCTTTAAGGAATTCCATACAGCAGAGAATTCTCTTATTTTTTAAGGCGTATGCTACACATTCATTTTTTTGTCTTTTCTTGTATCACTTTTCATATAAAGCGCTAGACTCAGTGTGATACCATTGCGCGATCTGCTACCAAATGAGCTCCTCCGAGAGTTGCCTTGTCCAAGCAGCCAGCAGGTTTCTATTAGTTTTTTTTTCTGATTGTCGTTGCGGTCGTCTCGCCAAAACACGAGAGAAAAGTGATGCGAAAAAGATGTGTACCAAAAACGCAAGAAAAATAAAGTTAAACATGTTAACAAGGTGTTCCGATGCCGATATAAATCTTAATTAAAATCGGCAAGCGTAACATAGCGCTGCTCCAACCCAGCTCTTGATCTATTACTTCTTAGTCAGCGAGAGGGTCCCCAGCGACACCGAGAGAGGAGAGGACAGTGAAATTATAAATGCATAGCATTCCTTTTGTTTTTTTATTATATTTTTCTCCTTCGTCGTCTTCTTATTTCTGATTTCTTATTGAAAAGGCACATAGCCATCACGACTATGTGCTTGAATGTCTCGCGCCTTAAAATGGCAAACACTTTACCGTTAAAGGTTATTGCTAACAGAAGCTGTTTTCTGACTGCAGAATCCAATCATGGAGAAAACTTATAATAAAACAAATAACTTTGATATAGGTTTAAGGAATGTGCCGGCAGCCAGGGCGGAGAAAAGACAATTTGAAATTGTTTTTTTTTTCGGATATTTGGTCATTGAAATCGACGACACGACAGAATGAATATTAAAAGACAACGCTTAACACCGATTTGAACACGCTAGGCGGCAAAACTTTGAAAACTACAATGTTGTTTAGCGATTAAATTGACAGATTGGGACTTTTTCGATACGGTATTTTGGATATTTAAGGCATTTTGTAATTGATACAAGCAAATGTACTTTTATGTTGAGAATTTTGAGGTAATTAAATGTTTTGAAAACGAAGAACTGGGGTTTTTCATCAAGATGTTATCCACGGGTATGTCTTTGATTGATTTCCCAAGACAATTCAATATTCAGGTCCTTAATTCGTCAAATTGTAGTCAGAAATGGACATTTTCGCAGTCAAATTGCATGAAAAAGTAGCAAACGAAAGAGCTGAGCTACGAACTTGATTATGGGAATTGTGATTTTTCGACCCTTTTTGCGAATTTTAGTGACGGAAATTCATTTTATACTTGAATCAATTACAAAAATAACAATTTGAGCCCAAAAACAAAAGAGTTGACGTGAAAACTTCACAGTGGAAAAAATGGTTATTGATGAATGGTGTGTTTTCCTTCTTTTGGACTCCGTTTTCTTCCGT
This sequence comes from Sphaerophoria taeniata, assembly GCA_943590905.1. Taxonomy (NCBI): domain Eukaryota; kingdom Metazoa; phylum Arthropoda; class Insecta; order Diptera; family Syrphidae; genus Sphaerophoria; species Sphaerophoria taeniata. The sequence continues at coordinate 8,201,302 of OX016540.1, forward strand.
TTTTTGATTGTTTCATGATTAAAAATTGTATTCAGTATTTTTTGGCGTCTTCAAAAAAATATCAAAAATTCCATGCCATTAATAATTAGACCTCGTAATTTCAGTTCGGACACAATAAAACAGTTTTTGATGTTATTTAATTAAACCTGTCATTAAATCCGCTTCAGTTTCAACAAAAGCTCAATACAATTATTAAAAGAGATTGATAATTCGCAAATTGCCCTTCATTAAATCTAAAAGCTCTCCTCTCTTGGTCCATAAAATGAAATAAAACTTTGGCTCACTTTTAAGACAAAATTGCCCTCCATCTAAAGCCCTCGAATAAGCTCCTATTAACCAGAAGATAATAGTAAAGAAAAATGTGTAATAGTGTGTGTAACTGCCCACTTAAAAAATTTCCTCACACTTCAATTAGTTATTAGTCTTTATAACTGCGACTTCCTGTTCAACTATTCCAATTAAAATGGTCTTTCGTTTCTATGATTATTCATTTTTTGTTATTCTGTTTTTAACATTTTCTAACGTCGCTCGCCGGCCGCTTTATTACCACAAAGAGGTAATTATTATTAATATTGTGACCAATAGTTAACAAGTCGGAAAATCGCATCACTTTCCAACTGATCTGTATTTTCACACACACTTAAAGACGACATACAAGGTGATGTGCCTGCAATTGCGTTACCAAATGCAAGAGAGTTCGAAGTAATTTTCTCTAAATGACCCTTATCTTATGAAAATGTTTGCAAAAAGAAAAAAATTAAGTGCACTCTGTATTTAGAGAATATCTGTGCAACTATGAATCAAACATGATTGACGCACTCTGGCGCTGCTGCTGCTTCTGGCAACGAGATGAAACCAAAATAACAGAGAGCGTAACAGTAGCCTGCACCTGGTGTTTGTAGATTCGTTTATAATTGCATATCTTTGGTTGATGTGTTGTGGGGGATATTAAAAACTCAATAATATGAAAGCGAGATAAGAACTGATTTTTTTTTGCATTGCAGCCTACTCAGTATTTGAACTGATGATTAATTTGGTTTTTTTCATATTTTTCATTTGCAGAGTGTAATCATGTTAATGTTCCGAGAAGAGAAAAGTCCCGAAGATGAAATCAAAGCCTGGCAATTTTGGCATAGTAGACAACATTCTGTTAAACAGAGAATACTAGATGCTGGTAAGTGTTTTCCACTTTTATCTAAACAAACAAAAATTTTAAAACAATTGAATTAGTTAAAACAAAAGAGTTGATGTTAAAACTTGACATCAAAACTTTCTACAATTACTTGTACTAGGCAATAAAAAAAGGGCACCATCTTAATATTTTCTTCAGACAACTCGGTCCCAAGCTAGCTATTGTCTCTAGAACCCTAGGCCTAATTGGTTCTACCACCCTTGCGTTGTAGGTACGCTAAAACTTGTCTTACCAACGAATAACAAGCATTGTGGCTTGGACGTCAATCCACATAGAACGGAACTAGTACTCTACACCCTTAAGCTTTTCCGATCAAGCCAAATATTTCGGCCTCATTTAAGACAAACAAAACTTAACTGGAAGGCAAATATTGATGAAATAGTAAAGAAGTCTACTGTAACACTTTTTACTTGTAAAAAAGCCATAGGCTCAAAATGGGGTTTCTCCCCAAAAAAAAAAAACCCACTGTCTAAACAATTCGGTAATCAGACCAATACTCATTTGTGGAGTTGTCGTAACAAGACGAGATGGTAAATTTGAATAAACTCATTAAAGTCCAGCGGTCAGCAGGTATGTGCATCACGGAAGCACTTCGCTCAACACCAACAGCAGTCTTTTAAGCTCCAAAATGGTGGCAGCTGCCTCATGCATGAGGCTTAGAGCCACCTCTTATTGGATCAGTAACAATACTGGTCATACTACTATCTCAGACAATTTCAAATTTATCCCAGATCGCTTGGACTATACCACCCCAAAAATGGTATTCAATAATGAATTGCATATTTCCATCCCTTCAAGATCCTTTTGGGAAGAAGGAGGATCTCTGGAAGAAAACACGATGCACTCCTATACAGACGGTTCAAAGACCGACTACGGCGTTGGAAGTGGAATCTACTCGAAACAAATTAATCTCCCAATCAATGAAGTTTGTTCCAGGCAGATGTAATGGCGATAAAAAAGTCACTACCCTGGCTCAAGGAAAACGTTATATCTTGCACGGATATACGTATCTTTTCGGACAGCCAAGTCGCCCTCAAATCTCTCGCGTCTGTCTCCACAAATTCTCGTACCGTCCACGACTGTCGATCATCTCTGAATGAGGTGACAGAACAGTTTAACATTCACCTCATTTGGGTGCCGAGCCACAGAGACATTCTATTCCAGGAAATTGCAAAGCTGATGAGCTCACCAAAAACAGAAAACTTCTGCCCACTGTTAGACAAAGACACAACATAGGAACACCAATTGTACATGCAAACATTTTCTCAAGCAATATGATCTAGAATCAACAAATGCTAGATGGTCACAGGGTACCATCTGCCTAGCAACCAAACAATATGGCCCAGCATAGACCTCAAACAGTCAATATGCTTGATTTCCCTGAGCAGACAAATTATAAGCTCCACGATTGGAGTCATAACAGGACACTGGCCTCATAGGAAGACATGCTATGAGGCTAGGGGTCTACAGTAATGACTTCTGTAGAAGCTACTTGGACGAGGAGAAAGAAGAAACATGTCCGGCACTCTCCAATGGAAGGAGGAACTATCTCGTAATCCCTTCTACGATAAAACCAATGAATTGGCAACGATCGACACAAGATGTCTCTCATGAGTTACTCTCTAGTGGTATCACACCTTGAGGTCTAAGTGAGTCAACAACATCTAGACTGCCGCTCTAACCTAACCTACCTCAGGCCAAGTTTGTTGATGGTTTTCATCTGCTTTGTATTTCACTTAAAACATGTTCATCCTCAAATGCGCCGCGTATTCTTTTGGGGTTGCCTGCGAAATGTTACTGCCAACATGACCCATCCAGATAAAAAATTGCTTTAGTTATTGGAATAGAACAGCAATCTCTGGCACTTCATTCAAGCAAGTTTTATTTATTTTGCTGACTTCAGTTTCAAACTTCAAAAGAAAAACAAAAGAGCTGATGACAAAACTCGATTTTTCATACACGCGATTATTCGAATTTCTGCTTAATTTTGAGTACAAATCGATGGCTTTTCAAACTATTGCACCTTTAACAGCTCAATTAAGTGTTCAAAACTATCAATTGCCTTAGGCTTGGCACTAAATCACGCCTTATCGTCTGTTAATTTAATACCCATTCATTCCTTTTGGGACAGTCTTTTGTGTTAATGAAAATTGTTTCTTATTATTTTTCCTAAACATCTCTTTTAAATTGCTTATTTACATATCGAAAAAACTACATCAACGCAATTAAGATTTGATTTTGATGGGTCCCCAAACTCCCAAGCAAACACAGACAACAAAATTCCAATTTAATGTCTAAGCATCGAAATAGTCTCATAATTTGATTCTCTTGCCCTTTTATCGTGTGGCCATTATTCGGAGTTAGTTTATCTGCCATTTCAATCCAAAATTGAACCCTCGTTTATTAACAAAGAGATACATATCTCTCTATTTAAAGCAAACGACATTTTCACAGGTGAAATGACTTTGAATAGAATTCCAAAACAAAACACAGCACACAAAATAGTGTTTTTATTATTGTTTTTCCAGAATCATCGCCAGCCTACTCGCTTTTGCTTGGCTTGTGGTGCAATAATTTCATCGTCAAAAAGTCATAACTTCAACAAATAAATTGGCTCTGTGTTGCAACAAGTGTTTTCTTTTCTTCTCGTCGATACCAAATGAAATATGAAACTGTTAGTTTTTGTTACAATAATATTGTTATGTAATTCAATATTTTCAATTCTCTCCAGCTGGCTTTGGAGTGTGCATAATAACAATAAAAACTCACACGTTCGATTCAATAGTCCAATAGTCAGGTGAGGTTACAGGCAGTTCAAGGAAACTAGAGCAATTTCCGACTTTGAAAAAAATCGATGGCGCATGGCGTTGTCGCCATGGCTGTCACGTCTGTCCGGTGCGCACTGCAACAAAGTATAATGTGACAGAATGTTGCAAATTGTCCGATAACCATCGGCAACAACATGCACTAGCTACAGCAACTATGCGACAATTTTATCTTCGAAACACAAAAACACAAACAGACACTCACCAACATAAAAAAATTACATCAACTTAACGAAATTGATTTCACCTGCTAAATTAATGCTCTGGGCAAGCAAATTCCCGGTAGAGGTGGTTAGTGTGGTGTTCTTGTGGTCATCCTACAAAACCTCTGAGAAAAAGAAGAAGAGAGAAAAAATCACCACGCCAAAGGACATTCAATGTTCAATCCAGCGACGAGATACATTCGAAACGATAAGTAATTAGTTGGATGTCGTGTTTAACGGCACACACAAAAACTCCACCACGCGCGTTGTTGAATTATATGCAAATGAATCTTGAGGGGGAGCGAATTCTTTATAGATTCCAGATAGGCTGTTCTCTGCCTTTTTTTTTGTGTCCAAGAGAAATTTATCTTGTAATTATTATTGAGCGAAATATTCATGTACTCTCGACGTGAGCATTGAGGTTATAAATTTTTGTATTCGGTTATTTGATATGTTTCGCAAGTTTGAATCTAAAATTTATTGGTCGTATTAATTTTCTGATTTATTTAGTTTTGATTTATTAATTAAACATTTTTTGTCTTTGTGATTTTAGATACGAAAAATTCCGTTGGTCTTGTTGGATGTATTGAAGAAGTCTCACATAATGCTATTGCTGTTTATTGGAATCCATTGGAGAGTTCTGCAAAGGTAAGTCCAGTGTTAAATTGAAAACGAAAAAGTTGATGTGCGAACCTTTTAATTTATATTTTGTTGATTGATTGGCTTTGAATTGAAAAAGTCTTAGGAAGGCAAAAACGTATTCTTAATTTTAATACGAAAGAGTTGATGTGCAAACTTTTTTTTTTAATTTGGTGTTGACTCAAATTTGTTGGAAACTAACAACCTGGTTTTGAAATCAAAAATGAAAAACTTAATAAGGCAATGTCCATTTTAGAAAAAAATGTAAACAAAAGAGCATTTTTGAGGTTATTTTTGCATTTTGAAACTATTAAAAACATTCAAAGATCAGTTGGAATACTAGACAGATTCTAGTGCATGAAGATGATAGAAAATATCAAATTATTGCTTGGAGAAAGGGTCCTATTGATAGACTTCTGCTCCATACTTAGCAATAAGATGCTTGCATCAGCTTGCTAAGGAAAGTAACGCAAGGTATCGTCTAGTGGCCGAAGCCTTACGAAACGATTTTTATGTTGACGATGGACTGACTGGATCAAATAGCCTCACTACTGCCAAGGAAATCAAAAAGACAATTAAGACATTATATAAAGCTCACCTTAAGTTAAAGAAAATGGTGCGCCAATCACCCACAACCTTTGCAAGACATTCATTCCAAACACCAAGAGGTAGTTCTAGATTTCAACACAAATGAAGAAGAAACAATTAAGACACTTGGCCTCTCATGGTTGCCTAAGAATGACCAGCTCATTTTCAAAACATTCATTGATACCAAGTCACGCATAACAAAACGGACAGTATGTTCAAAAATAGCAAGAATCTTCCACCCACTGGGAACATTAGGGCCTCTTATAGTAACTGCCAAAATATTCATACAACAACTTTGGCAGCTGAAAATAACCTGAGGTGAGGCATTACCTGCAGAACTTCACACCAAATGGCTATCGTTCCAAAACAATTTAAGAGAGCTGAAGAACATGAATATCCCACGACATGTTTAATTCTGAAGTCCCAAGGTCATTTCAAATACATGCATTCGCTGATGCTTCCGAAAAGGCTTATGTTGCAGCGATTTACATCCGATCAGTTCTCAGTGACGGAAGAATTATAATGAGACTACTGTGGTCGAAATCACGAGTAGCATCGCTCAAAAAACAGACACTCCCACGATTGGAACTGTGTTCAGCCGTACTGAGTGTTATTCTTGCAACTTAGAAGGGAACTCAGAGTTGAAGACACAAAGATACATTTTTGGACTGATTCTGAAATTGTCTTGAATTGGATTAATTCAAATTCATCCTCATTTCATACTTTCGTTGCTAATAGGATAGCAACCATTCAGAATCTCTCAGTACCCGACCAATGGAGACATGTCAGATCGAAAGACAATCCTGCTGATGTGCTATCACGTGGGTTATCTCCAAGTCTGTTCAAGTCCTGCTGAATGTGGCTATACGGACCTATTTTTCTTCATGGAATAGAAGACTCTTGGTCAAAGTCTTTCTTTCAAAACCTAGCAATAAACAATGATGAACAGGTGGCCATGGTTCAGAGAAATTGACTGCAATTGACTGCTAATAAAATCAAGAATTTGAAAAAGTACAACAAGCTTCACAAATCGAGTTCTCTTAGTAGTCTGTCACCATTTCTTGACGAAATTGGAATCATTTGCGTTGGTGGAAGAATTAACTCTTCATCCTTGTCCTACGATGCCAAACATCAAATGCTGATACCTTATGATGATCCACTAACAGAGATGATCTTGCAAGAAATTCATGAGAATAATTACCACTGTGGATCTCCGACGTTACTAGCACACACTCGACAAAGGCAAGGCCTAATTTCCTCAAACAAATGATGGGAAACTTACCAGCAACTCGGGTTCAACCAGCAAGACCGTTTCTAAATTCTGGCGTGGACTATTGGTGTCCATTTTGGATACATTACAAAATACGAGGAAAAAGATTACTTGAGGCATATGTAGCAATATTCTGTTGTTTGACTATGATGACTGTGCAGTGTGCATATAGAGATTGTCAGCGACTTAAAAACAGAATCGTTTATTGGAGCTCTTAATTGCGTCATAGGTCGTCGAGGAATTTGCGAAAATCTCTACTGTGACAACGCTACAAACTTTACTGCTGCTCGTAATCAACTCGCAGAATTATCATCAGCGATCTTTTCTTATACCAAATACAAAAGAGCTGATGCACGAACTTTTTTTTCCAATTAACTTCTGTTTATCTTAATAAATTTCCTCACATGATTAACTCCATCCTGTTGAGTAATTTATATCACTCTCTTCAGACCCTCCTTATTGGACATTGCACACATGACCACAAAAACTCCATCCAAATGCAAATTTGTCACTGTTGCCGGCCTGTGTCGTTCGCAACAAATTTTAATAACTAACTTACCTCATACATCAAATTAACTTCCAACGAAAAACAGAAACAAAACAGCAGACGCCTTTTTAACGTCATGGACTAGATTAATTTTTTGTAGTCAATCGAATTTAATGATAATGAAAACTCATAAATATCAAAAACCGATTAAACCTAATCAAGCTTAATTGCAATTTGCAAAAAAAAAAATCGATAGGACGACAGCAAACAAACTACTGTGCGCTTGAATTACGCAGAGTTGGTAGTCTTTCTCACTTAGTCTTTTTCATCAGAGAGAGAATACATTCCCCAAGGCGATAGCACTATCCAACGAATTTCAAAAAAAAAAACAAAAAATTACTTCGGATGGAAATTTATCATGCATATAGGTATGCCCACATGTGAGCGTCTAAGTTATGAAAAATATCTCAATTTCCGTTTCTGGAATTACGTAGATTGGCAAAAAAAACCAAAAAGAACAAAAATTACTCTCAACAAGTACAGTTTTCCATGGGGATGGGGAGTCTCTGACAAGACTCTTTGACTCGAAGGTATATATTGTTGTTCTTTGCCATGCAACGTGCACCTGGAGACTATAAAACACATTTTTCATTTTTATGTAGAACATATCTTTCGGTAAGCAAAAGGATACGAAATTGTTTTGGTGTGTGTGTGTGTGTCTTTTCTGTTGAACCAAAGGGGCTTTCAGATGAATAATTAGCTCGAAAAACTAAGGAAGTTTATGAGGTATTCATTACGTCCTACTACAATTACTAGAGTCATTTAACATTTGCATCTCATAGATACGGTTCTATGGCGTACAATGTATCTAAGAACGCTTCCAGGTGCGATGGAGGCGTAGTTTCTTGTCTTATTTTTATCAAATGATCAGAATTGTTGGTATTAATTTGAAATTTATGTTTTCTAAACAAAAAAGCACAAAAAGCGAAACACACTTTGTATAGAGGACGTTGAACCCCTGAAGGTAATTGTCTACCAGCTACCCATTTATGGCTTATTCGTATTAGCAGTTTGCTTTCTGTCTTTGAGTTTAATCCATAAAAAGATTGTTTTGTGTTTTGTTTTTATAGTCGTTGCCCGGAAATATATGTATCTCAAAAAAAGACACTGTGAAAAGATTTCGCAGCTTATTAACCCATTAGGTTGTTGTTCAATGAGTTTGACAGACAGAGACTTTGCACAAACAAAAAGTGTTGTGATGGTATGAATGTTTGTTGTCTGTGAATTAATTAATAAATTGTGGACAGAAATTAATCGCGAATAGCTGTGTAATTGCTACCTCATGTCAATAATTGCATTTTATCGGCGCTGCGGTCCATTGTCGTCATCGTCGTTTATCGTCGTATAGTGTCGCCGTCGTTGTTGTTCGTCGTTGATCTCAAAGGCGCATACTAAACTGAATATTGCATAAATTTATTAATCACTCTGTAAAATGGCAACCCGAACGGTTTGTTAATCATTTTTTTCCTCATTCATATGCCAGAGTGCATAAACAAGTGTCTATCTAATTCCCACAGAATATGACTCGAGCGACGACGCGACGGCGATTTAAGTACTTTACACGCTCTGGTCAAGATTGAAGTTAAATTGCTTGTTTGTTGTGCGAGATAAATTTTTATACAATTTAAATAAAAAGATTTAATGCAAATATTCAATGTCTTGTCTTGGTGTGGTGTGCTGGGCTGTGCTGTGGTGATATATAAATTAAGTCGCTTTTTTTATTATTTTTTTATTTTTATTATCTTTGATTGGATTTAATGACTTATTTACTTTTTTTTGTTTTTATTTTTTGTTATTGATTTGTTTACTTTTTCGTTTTAATCAAACTAACTTATGCACATCGAATGGATGTAGTAATTTACATATTGATTGGTTGAGCTGAGCTCAAGGCGTGCTGTATTTTGTTTCATCCCAGAAAAAAACAAACAACTAAATCATGTTCGATTTGATTTGTGGAAATTTTTCAATCAAAAACTCGAAAAAGTAAAAAATAAGGTTCGAGCATCAGCTCTTTTGTTTTAAATTTTTAAATAAGATGCTCACAATCAATGAAGGATCTCAGCCTGAGATACTGCAGCCTTCAATCGGGATCGGTCCATCACATGCACTCTTCAGTCGCCGAGAGCTCTGGCATCCTCAGTCACTTCCTTCCTTATCGTCTCGATCCTGGAGGCTGCGATGAAAAGACAGTCTTGTCTGGAGCGTTGACATCCATTTGCTCGATGTGGCCGACTGCATACACATCTTGGTACAGCTCGTACAGCTCGCAGTTGAACCTTCTTCTCCTTTCGCCATCTCCGCATACGGGACCGAAAATCCGGCGAAGAATTTTTCTTTCGAAAGTGCCCAGTATCAATTCCCCTTCTTTTCTTATCGTCCAGCACTCGGCGCCGTAGAGTAGGACTGGTAAAATCAAAGGTTTTTATAGCAGACACTTTGTCTATTGAGAGAGGAGTTTTGAAACCAGTTGTTTTGTCAAATCAAAGCAGCAGCGGTTCGCTAGGGCAATTCTTCTTCCGATCTCCACTAAGGTGTCGTTTGTGTAATTGATGTTTGTTCCAAAGTAGGTGAACTCCTTAACTACCTCGAAATTGCTGTTACCAACAGTGACGTTTTGTCCTAGGTGGTGAACGCCTGTTCTTCAATCGCTGTGAAGGCCTCAAGCACAGCTCTCTTGGATCGACCGATGATTTCTATGTCGTCCGCATAACCTAGGAGCTGGGTGGACTTGTTGAAGAAAGTGTTTTCCGTGCTCACACCTGCCTTGCGCACTATCTGCTCCAGGACTGTTGAAGAAATCACATGGCAGCGCATCTTCTTGTCTAAACCTGGCGCATGTTTGAACCAACTCTGATGAGTTTTTATCCATTTGCACACTGCACTGCGTATTGTTGAGCGTCATGCGGCCCCTCCCGATCAATTTGTTCGGGATCCCGAATTTAGACATCGCCATCATAATCTCTTGGCGGTGGATGCTATCATAAGCAGCTTTGAAGTCAATGAAAAGGTGGTGGGTTTCGACTTGAAATTCGTTGGTCTTTTCCGGGATTTTCCTCAGTGTGAATATTTGGTCTATCGTTGCTCTGCCTGGCCTAAAGCCATACTGGTACATGCCGATTATTGTGTTGCGGAACGGCTTAAGACGCTCACACAGTACGTTGGATAAGATTTTGTATGCAACATTAAGCAGGGACATGCCTCGATAGTTTTTACATGACCTAGAATCGCCTTTAGATGCGGCGGACTTGTTAGTTTTTAGCTTTTGGATGGCTCTTTCTGGGGGCAGGGACTGTTTCTTCATTGACTGGCCTTGCTTCTCTTTTGTCATTGGCTCGCTCGGCATTAAGCGCATTCAGCTGCTGTTCGAAGTGATGCTTGAAAACATCCACTATTCCCTATGCTTCGGTGACTAGGTTTCCTACACTGTTTCGACGAGCCTGTGACCCGGTTCTGAAACCAGAAGCTAATTGCTTCGACCTTTTAGAGAAACGTCCGTCGGCCGTGACTATTCTAGATCTTTGAGCTGAAAAATTGCGGATGCTCTTTTCTTCCTTAGCAGGGTCTTTTTCTCATTTCTCCTTTTTATTCGGTACTCTTCTCGTGCTGTTCTTGTATTTCGTTGCAGCATCTGAAAACGTGCATTTTCCGTCTCTTTTCTCAATAACGCGCATTCATCATCATACCAATACCACGGTTTCTTTTTCGGGGGTGGCTGGTAACTTATGGTGGCCTCGGCTAAAATTTTAATTATAACGTGATATTGGTGGGGTTCCACAAGGTGTGGACGTCTGTGGTATTTGGTAGGATGACCAACGGAGAGTCGCTCACACAGGCGCTCACCGTAGTTTCTGGCATTCTCCGGTGTGCTAAGGCAACGGATGTTTCTTTGGGCCGCAGCTCAGAATTTTGGTCATTAAAATTCATGTTTTATTACATGAACATGCCCTCAAAAGGACTTGCCATCTGTCATAAATTACACCTTTTTAAAAATTCCTCATAACTTGGAAGCTTCTGAATCTCAAAATGGACTTCCTCCGATTTTGTGTTCAATAAAAACCAAACAATTAAAAGAAAAAGAATTTCAGAAATCTTTCCCTACACCGAACAGAGTCTTTATCGTTGAAGAAATCGATTCCTAAAAATCGATAATAATCCTCACAAAAAAGGCATCATTGCCATCGCCGACCACTGCCCCGCATCATAAGGCATTCCGTGCATCAATTTTCGCACTAACAAAACATGATACAGATACAAAAATATTTTGCCTTCCCGATTGTGATATATCTTATTGCGTATTCCGATAACACGACGGAATGCATTTTGATGATTTACCAATAAAAGAATCTTCGATTTTCCCTTTCTCTCTCTCTCAGTTTGTAATTAACACGAAATCAAATCTGTTATTCTTCTCACAATCGATTAAATTCCATCTGACCAAACAATGAATTGAAATACAACAGAAAAAATCTATCGCAAAAATTGTCCATTCCAAGAAGTGCTCCATCGTTTTGTGGTACGCAATAGGAGGAGTCTCTTTCTCTCTCTCTTCTGGTTGTTTAACAATCGTCTTCGATGTCTTATAAATGTGACGACGACGAGGAAGACGATGTGTCCAAGTGAACGATGATGATAATCACCCCGCCGCAGTAGTCGTTGCTTTCGCAATGAAGGAAATCCTCAACAACAGCAGCAGCAGCAACAGTTTAACCACAACATAGACATACCACACCTGTAGATGGGCAAAAGTCTTTTGTTTTAAATAATGCGAAACATATGTCTAATGGTGCGGTAGCAGTCATTGTTGATGCTGTGCTGCAGTTACAACTGCATTCGATTACAAAGAAATCAAAAAAAAGCAAAATAAAATTGAAAGAAAACTCTCGCAGGAATTCCAGCAACGGACGACGACGACGAACGACAGCGCCAAATGGGAATAAATGTTTTAAGTATTTTGTGTGAGCAATTTTTAGCCCGCTGCGTTCTTCTTCTCTCTGATCGATGATGCTGCTGCACGTATAGTGCCCGCAACTCGTGGTAATCAATTGCGTATGGATAAATAGTTTATTCTTTGTTGTGCGCTGGAGAAATGGCAAAAACGGCCAATTGATTTCTATCTCTATTGAGAGATTTTTCAATTCCACATCTCTGGCTGGAGCTATGGATGGTATTTAGGCAAATACATTCGGGAGACTTGAACTTAAGAGGCCATCGATGGAAATGGAAGCAGCACCAGCACCAGGAATATATAAATTTTTAGATCCAGAGATTTTTATCAACCTGGAAGATGGTTTACCATCAGGGACTGCTTCGGTGCGTTGCGTAGCTATTAACGCAGAACCCACAATAGATACGATACAGTGAGATTGAAAGATACTCTCTAGCATCAATTTCGTATTGATTCCGAATTCTGAATCACAGATGAGTTTTTTTGAATAAAAATCAATTCCTCTTCGTTGATGTTGCTTCGACGATGTTGCCAAAGACGTTGCTGCTTCTCAGGTGCCCACTGTATGGCTCTATCTATCTATCTATCTTTGGAAAAAAGCCCTTTTGAGTAGTTTCATTTTCTCTTTTGTCAAAAAATCTACCAACAAAAAATACAAAAAACTAAATTTATTGAAATCGCCATGGAATTGAGTGTCTAATTTGAATAAATCTTGTTGTTGCTAATGTATGACATTTACCAGCTGGATTTTTTTTTTCTTCTTAATTTTTTGGCTGCGTGTTCATTTGTGAGCATTTGAATATTTGATAGGAAATTTATTGGCATTTAATGGAATTTTGTTTTTGTTGAAAAATTTCGAAACTTATTGGTGCGTAAGTTTGGAAGAAAAAATCACATCAACATCAATGACTTTATTCTCCCTCAAATTAGATAATAGACTATGTTGCTGCTGCTGTTGTTGTTGTTGTTACTCGCTGGGTTTAACGAGATTTATCGCATTCGATTGATGAAATATGTTGATATCGATCTGAGAGTTGTTTCTCTGTTCAGCAGTGTTGGATATGGTAAATTACCACCACCACACTTTTTTTTCTTCTAAAAAAAAACACACAAAAATTAAAATAAATAATTGAATGCACGTGGATTTCTGAATTTAAAATCGATACTTATATTTTATTGTGCCTCTAATATGGTGCAAAGAGGTTGGTTTTTCCTCTCGATGGTAGGTGGTGGTGCTAGCTGGTTGGTGGTGTTACATTTTTATATGGCAATTTACATCTGTTGAATTTTTTGTTTGGGTTCTTGTAATGCTCGAAATGGAATCAATAATTTGTTATTTATTGCAACAATTTCGTGATAAATATATTTACCAAAGGGAATGTAATTTGATAAGATCCGATAGAGAACATGTTGTGGGTATGAATAGAATTGAATTGTTTTTTCTTATCTTAATCTGATTTACAATCTTTGGGTTGAACATTATGAATATTGGGATATTGTTGAGGAGATTTGACTGTGGGAATGCCTTTTTTCAGTCTCGATTAACATATCGATCGTGTATCGAATGTTTTGGATCAAGAATTTGATTTGATTTTCTTGTGATATGATCTTGTTGGTAACAAACATCACGAAACAACTACTTTTAAGGTGTCAAAAAAGCCCTTGAATATGGTTCTTTGAATTCCGCTTTGAAAAAAAATCAATCGAAAAATTTAAAAGGCACTCAAAACTAGATTCAACTAAAATCGAGTTCGCACGTCAACTCTTTTGTTTTATTCAGCTGAAACAAAAACTTGGTTTCAATCGATTATAATCGATGGTACATTTTGAGTGGCTCTTTGTCAATTAAAACAGACGATTCTTTCGTTTATTTTAGTGAAAAAAAAATCGATTAAATCGATAACCTAATACAATGTTTCTTTCTTTGTTTTCAGATCAACATTGCCGTTCAGTGCCTGAGTACGGATTTCAGTAGCCAGAAAGGTGTAAAGGTAAGTCAAACAAAAACTAAACAATGAAAAATTCTACTTTCTTTTGAAAAAAACCATCCATAAACCTCGTTCACAAAAAAATTAGAGATCAAATGAAAAGACGATGATTTTCAAAAAGAATTAAATTCACTTGTCACTCTTTTTCTCAAACTCCAATTGATTGCATGAAATCAAAATTAAATCCCAAACGAAATAAAAAAGATCCTTTCATTATCCTTTTTCGAAATCAAAAGAATCCACCGTCACTCTTCGTCTTCGCCTACCATTAAAAACCCAATAGGGTAGATAAAAGAGTGTCTACCTCATATTTAGTGCTATTTGGTGTTTATCACCTCTCTGCCTTTATAGATATCCCCACGGTAATTTCTTTTTTTTTTAATGTCTGATCAAACGCACATAACCGAGCAAGAATATAAAGGCTCGTATTTTAATGTGGGAAGAATAAAAATCGAACAACAAAAACAACAACGAACTGAAGCAAACACCCAGCACACACATTTATAACTCCTTTGATTGAGATTTAGTATATTCCATCGAAGGGGGCTTGCAATGAGAAACACCTGTGTGCGCCGCTGGTATCTCGCTTGCATGGACCATATTATATTTGTTCCAACTACCAAACACCAAAGTCTCTTTATTCGTAAATGCAGTTTACTTAAATAAGATTTATTGCCACAGAGTTTGGTAATAAATAAAATAAAGAAGAAGAAGAAAAAAAAATTCACGCGGCAGGTCAATGATGGAGAGGTGTGCTTTGTGGGCAAATGTATTTTTTTTTTTCATTTTATGTGTTTATGCTACACGCCATGAAGAATTAAAAACAACAAGAAGGCTGTTAAGAGTGATTTCTTGAGATTTATTCAAATGTTCTTTTTGGGGTGAAGAATTTCGGAATTTTTGCAGGTGATATAACCTTAACCCTGCGGGTCGATCCTTTTTTTATGAAAGTGTCATACTAACTAGGCCCTCTCACAATCCATGCAGGATCTCTGCCTGAGATACTACAGTCTTCCATCGGGAACGGTCCCGCGCATGCACTTTCCAGTCGCCGAAACCAAGCGCTCTGGCATCCGCTGTCACTTGGTCCTTGTACCGTGGGTTCGGTCTTCCTTGTCGTCTAGAACCTGGGGGCTGCGATGAAAAGACTTTTCTTGGCTGGAGCGTTGTCGTCCATTCGCTCGATGTGGCCGAGCCAATGTAGTCGCCTTTTTTTGGCTTTCTGGACTCCACATCTTGGTACAGCTTGTATAGTTCGTGCTTGAACCTTCTACTCCATTTGCCATCGTCGCATATGGGTCCGAAAACCCGTCAAAGAATTTACCTTTCGAAAGTGCCTAGTATCAATTCCCCTTTTTTAACTTCTCGTCCAGCATTCGGCACCGTAGAGTTGGACTAGTAAAATCAAAGTTTTGTATAGCAGACTCTTTGTCTTTCGAGTTAGGAGTTTTGGACCCAGTTGTTTTGCCAAACCGGAGCAGCAGCGGTTATTCCTCGTCGGATCTCCACCAACGTGACGTTTGTGGGATTGATGTTTGTTCCAAGGTAGGTGAACTCCTAAGTCTATGTCTATGTCATCTGCATAGCCTAGGAGCTGGATGGATTTGTTGAAAATAGTGTTTTCCGTGCTATACCTGCCTTGCGCACTATCTGCTCCAGGACTATGTTGAAGAAATCACATGGCAGCGCATCTCCTTGTCTAAACCTGGCGCATGTTTGAAACAAGTCGGATGAGCTGTTGCCCATTTGCACACTGCACTGCGTATTGTTTAGCGTCATGCAGCTCAGCTGGATCAGTTTGGTCGGGATCCCGAATTCAGACATCGCCATCATAAGCTCTTGGCGGTGGATGCTATCATAAGCAGCTTTAAAGTCGATGAAAAGATGGTGGGTTTTGACTTGAAATTCGTTGGTCTTTTCTAGGATTTGCCTCAGTGTGAATATTTGGTCTATCGTTGTTTTGCCTGGCCTAAAGCCACACTGGTGTGTGCCTATTATTGTGTTGCAGGACGGTTTAAGACGTTCACAGGGACGTTGGATAGAATCTTATATGCAACATTAAGCAGGGCTATGCCTCGGTAGTTTTTGCATGACAACGTGCACGTGGAGGTTATAGACCAGTCAGTGGGCATGCATTCTCCCTCCCACACTTTGTTGATGACCTGGTGCATGCGGTTCTTCGAAACACCTCCTCCATATTTAAAGAGTTCCGCAGGTATGCCATCCGACCCGGCGGACTTTTAATTTTTAAGCTTTTGGATGGTTCTTTCTACCTCTTTTGTGCTTGGGGCTGGGACTGGGTCTTCATTGACTGATTTCGCTTCTCTTTCGTCATTGGCTCGCTCGACATTATGCGCATTCAGCAGCTGTTGGAAGTGCTGCTGTGCTCCGGTGACTAAGTTTCCTGCACTGTTTCCAAGAGCCTGTGTCCCGGTTCTGAAACCAAAAGCTAATTGCTTCGACCCTTGAAAGAAACATCGGGTGTTGTTCTTGGCCCGTGACTCGTCTAGATCTTTGAGCTGAGAAACTGCGAATGCTCTTTCCTTCGATCGCAGAGTTTTTTTCTCATTTCTCCTTTTTGTTCGGTACTCTTCTCATGCTGCTCTTGTTTTCCGTTGCAGCATATGCATTTTCCGTCTCTCTTTCAATAACGCGCATTCATCATCATTTCACGGGTTCTTTTTCGGGGGTGTCTAGTAACCTATAGTAGTCTCGGCTACATTTTTAGTTATTTCGCGATATTGGATCCACAATGTGGAACCAGATGTGGTGACATCTGTAGTATTTGGGAGGACGGCGGAGAATCGCTCACTCAGGCGCTCACAGTAGTCTCTGGCATTATCCGCAGTGCTAAGGCAACCGATATTAAACTTTTTTTCTTTGGGCCGCACGTGTTTTTTTGTCAGAGTCGACATTGCTCCCCGAAAATTGCGCACATTTGAGATATTGGATGTTTGCCTTGCGCCGATTAGCACATGGTCGATTTGGTTGGTGGTTCGACCATCCGGACATCGTCAGGTTGCTGTGTAGATCTTTCGTCTTAGAAACCCAATGCTGCAGCAAAGTCGATTGATGAAAGTGTCATATCTCTTCTTTCTCTCAACTTTTGAATAAATCAATGAATTCAATTTTTAAAAACCATCAGCCTAGTGACTATAATCAATTTAAAGTACAAAAATAACCAAATCAGCCTTCCGAAACCATGTTTCACCATCATTTAAATGCCTCCAAAAACATTAACAAGCTCTTACCGCTTCAATTCAAGCCCTTTTATGCTGTTATCTAAATTTGTTGTTGAGTGAAATCTTCGATAAATGTAACACGGTTACGTTAGCAGTAGGTAACCAAACTTAGGCCTCTTCTAAATCAAATTGCGTCATACTTAAAATCGTCCACTTAAACTCAAGACTAAAACAATATAAATTCCTGATAAAACTCAAAAATTTATGGAACTAATCGTCCATCACACCTGTGTACAAAAAATCTGTTTCCTCTTCCATCACATCAACAGAAAATCAAAAAATACCAAAAGCTTTAACTTTAACCATGAAATCGATTCCGCTACTTTTGCATTAAATTCCACTTTAAATTTCAAAGCAATAAAATTTCAAAAAAACACAAAAACACTATTTTATCGAGAAAAACTTTTGATTTTTAATTAGACGATGTCATTAGTTCCCACCCGAGAAATAAAGAGACCTATTACACGACTTGTGGGTCTCTCAAAAAAGACAAAAGTGACAAAGCGAGCCACTTTTGTTTCAAATTCAAACTAAAAACGTTTGTTACCTTTATTTTAATTAACATATACACGATATGCATAGCACCTATCGGCGCGCCCACGTGTAACAAAGACTTCTGTTGTGATGGCTGCTGCCTATATAATCATCTGTACAACACCGCGACGACCGACGACTGGCCAAGAGTGTCGCCTTCGATATCCATTGGCTATTAATAATATAATGAGGGTTTTTATATTTATTTATTTTTATTTTCATTTTTATTGCGACATGCAAAATTGAATGGGCTTCTTTTGATGTGTCCCATGGGCCGTGGAAAGCACAGAATGCCTACGAGTGAATCGACCACTTCCTAGACCGGCCATTCGCACTGGGCAAAGTGGTGGAAGAAAATTAAAACCAAGTATAAATCTCAAGATTAATGCACGCAATAGAGTTGACATGTTGTCATGTTATTTTGCGAATAAATTAATTTTCATTTTCGTTTCGCACGCACCAATCTTTCATGTTGAAAAATTCATCCAACGCAAAAAGCGAAAGAGAGAGAGAGAAAACGTCCTGCCAACGCATTGAGTTGAAAGACAACCGTATCAATGATTGATGGATGGATAGTGATTTAATTAAAATCTTTAATTGTCCACTACCACGGATGCAGAGACTCAACATCGTTAAAAATTGTCTCAAGTATGACCGTGTGTCCCTCTGTCTGCTTGAGTGTTCAATTAATGTTGAATACGCCTAATTTTCAGTATTAGAAAAAAAATAGCAAAATTTGCATATAATTGATTTGCATTGATCGTGCTGTGTTGGGAGTTCTTTTTTTACCATAAATTTGATTTACGAGCTCAGTTAATTGCTGTGCAATGGCACAACCTCGCACATAAACACACAACTTGCGAAATTAATTTCAGGCCAAATAGCATACGATTTTTTTCTGTTGCACCTTGCGATGTTGGTGTGTAATTGGTGTTGAGCTTTTAATCTATTAATCAGACTATTTACAACTTTTTTCTTTTTTCTACTTTCAGGGTCTACCACTGCATGTACAAATTGACACATTTGAGGATCCACGGGATACACAAGTTTTCCATCGAGGCTATTGCCAAATAAAAGTCTTCTGCGATAAGGTAAGTGGATTTTCATTTCTCAAAAAACAGCAACAACAAAAATTCGAATGCCACTCAAAAAGATAAAGGTAGGCGTCAATCAATGACAGCCTACTTTAAGTGGGACTCCGTCAAAATCAACTTAAGCCATTAATTGAAATGTAAGCGAATCCTTAATAAGTAACACCATAAAATGGCAACAGAGAGAAATTAAATTAGATTTTTAGTCACTGCATTGCTTCAATCTCCAGCTGTCAGCTTATTTAAGGGGGGATTACTCTGTTGGTGTTTTTTTTTTAAGACTTCTTGATGCAATAGCAATTTGCTTTTAATTTTTCAATTAACATTTCTGAATATTGAATCTAATCATTTCTTCGTGGTTTTTTTCTGTTTGAATAATTTTTTGTCAATTTATCGTGAAATCAATGGCGCATTGACTTGACAACCGTTATACAGACCAATTCGCATGTATTCGATTTTTAATTACACCAATTAATGAGAAGTGTAAACAATTTGTGATGTAATTCCTTGAAATAGTCAATCCGAAATGGATTGGGACTTAAAATGCCAGAGAATCATGAAATTCAATGAGTCAGAATAATTTTGTGTGAGGCATTTTTGTTGGCATGGGAAAAATTACTTTTTTTCATCTCTAATAGATATCTCATTGCGTGTGAAATTGAAACAAAAGAGTTGATGTCAGAACTTGATTTTGGATTCTCATCGGAATTTAATAAATATTGGGCTTAGATAAGGTTCGTAAATTGGTTAATCTTTAAGTTGGTAGATTTATGATCAGGAAATATAAAAGAGTTGTCGTGAAAACTTGGGAATTAAGCTTGAAAAATGCGTTTTTCGGAGTAGGTAAGGCTATGAAAATTTAAACGTTCGATCTTACTGAATCCTTTTTTGACATCGAAAGATTCCGTAAGCTCATTGCCAACCTTGATGGCGCAGCGTGAGTTCTTCATCGTCATTTTGCACAAGCGACATAGCTTTATACAGTTTATCTCTGTAGATGCTGTCGTGGCCTTAAAATCGATGAAAAGGTTTATTAGAGGATCTCCCTTCTTCAGGATCGGAGAAACAATGCTTAGGTTCCATTCATCGGGCATTCAGTCTTGCAACCATGTCTTACAGATGATTTGGTGCATGTGCCTTTCTAGATCGTCATAGCTAGACCATCTGCTCCAGCGGTTTTGTTGGATTTCAGCCGTGATATTGCGGTTTTCACTTCTTCTAGGTCGGGTTCACAGAATTGTTGGCTATCATCGTATCCGATGAAAGGCTCCTGCCTGACGGCGGGATTTTTTTCTTCGTCGCCGTTATAAAGTCTACAGAAGTGGTCTTTCCAAATCCCCGGCATTGACTGCGATTCTACTACTTTTTATCTCTGCAGGCATCGGTTCTTGCTCGATTACCTTGAGCCAACTTTTGTACCTTCTCGTAGAACCTCCGAACTTCATTCCTCTTGTTGCTCCCTCTTTTTTCTCCTGAAATGCCGACGTTCTCCGCTTTTGCTCGTAGACCTCACGAGCAGCTCTTGTCCTTCTATGCAGCGCAGCTCTGTATGCCTCCTGCTTGGGTGCATGGGCTTGTCTGCATTCTTCGTCAAACCATGGGTTTCATTTTGGTGGCTGTGTGAAACCTAGCACATTAGAGGCGGCATCTCTTCCTGGCAATGTTGCCACTGGTCTTCGATACTTGATCTTGGCGGCATACGACTTCTTAAGAGGTTACGTGGCAATCGATCAGACAAGGATCTGGTGATCTCTTGCGATTATAGCCGTCCGACGTCGAAATTTCTAAAAAAAAAATCACTCATGATCAAGTCATGACCCCGCTACAGAAAAGTGTTGAATACTCCACACTCATGTCAACACGACACAAAATTGTAGAATTCAATCGCACAAAGATCAAAGGCAAAAATAGAGAGCATATAGGGTTACTCGCTGTTAAACAACACATACTCTTCGCTTCTCGCTTTCCATTCCATGATACGTCTGTCTAATTCGCTCCATCTGACAGACAACACAACACATTTACCATTACCATTGGAAATATGATGCATTTCTTCTTGTTTGCTCTCTTACCAGCCACCCACTCTGACCTTTAAATCGATCTTTCAATATCGCGCTCGTTTGAATTTCATGTCGCAGACACTAACCTCCTTTTCGTGTCGCTAATGGATTTATTATATTTTTCCAAATGATGATGAAAACTTTCTAAAAGGAAGTTTTTTTTGTCCTATGTGTTCTCTGAGTGCGCCAAATCGAACCGCGAACGAAAGGTGTCGGTTGGAGTCATCTTTATCTCATGAGTTTCACGATGCAATAGGAAGGTGTTTAGTCTATTCGCTCAATGACCTAGTCGCACATAAATTTGCGATTAAACAAAAAGGATTAACACTGACTTTGAGACAAGAAAACAAAACAACAGCACTAGCAAACAACCATCTTAAACGGAAAAGTCTTGTAAGCCCAAACGATATAACTAGGGTGTTTGAGTCTCTGGTGTATGAGTGTAGACACTCTTTACAGGCGAGGAACTATCGGAAACGATGTTGTTACATGCCGGTTACAACTTCTTTGCTTGTTTTTGTTTTTTTGTCTTTTTGCCTTTTCGGTTTTTGTTGTCTTAAATGTTTTTTTCTTTTGTAAAAAAAAGTGATCGTTGGATCTATTTTGAAGCGTGCTTGCGGCATAAAAGAAATAAAATTAAAAAAAAAAGTCAACAACAATCTGTACATGAACTTAACATGAACATTAGGTATGTTGGGATAGAGTGTGTGGTGGCGTTTTGCTTATAGATTGTTATAACTGCTAATGTTAATCCTTGAATGAAGCACAAGAGACACAATTCATTTTCAAAGTGTCCACTAGACATATAACTTTGTCGACAGGAAAAATGATTAATTGTCGTTGTGCAAAAAAAAAAAGTTTTCAAATCAGCTCTTTTGTTTAGTAATTTAATCTTCTTGTTTGACATTTTAGAAAATGTTGAGAGACGAAAATTGTCCATGATTCATAGGAAAAGTACATCTTATACAAAAAAAAAAAGTTCTGACCTCAGCTCTTTTGTTTGTTGTGTGTATTTATCAACAGGGACGTGAAAAATGTTTATTTTTTGACTTTCTAATTAAATTGATAAAATCTCAAGCCAAAAAATCTTTGACTGTCCCGCAATCGTAATTCGATGCGCTCCAAAAATTTCATCTCGATAAATTTCTTTTGATTGGATTCATTGCACCACAAAAAAATTAAACAAGACAAGATTGCAAGCGATACAGATCTGAAGCACATTTCAAAGCGGCCAGCAAAAAATAACTCTTGGGTGTATGTTCAGAACAAATTTGTGATTAAGATCAAAAGCTTGTACACACAGTCAAGTAGGTATTTTTTTTTCCTGGTTTTATGGTCGTGTATCTGTTTTAATTTTAACATTCGCATCACTTTACTGATCGATTTATCAAAAAGCCAAAGCCAAAAAAGAATTAAATTTTATCAAAGATAGAGGAAGGTACAAAAAGAGTCAACAACACAAAACCTTAATGATATGGAATGCCCACAAAATAATTTATTAAATTTTCACCACAAACTCAAAAAGAGTCCCTTCGATAAAAAGAACAACAACAACAAAAAAGTGAGTGTAAAAGTGAAGGGCAGTGATGCATGGGATGCCAATTTATATACGAAACAACAAGGGCATAAGGGTGTAGTGGGCTTTTGTCTTACTCGTATACTCTTGTATAAAATGAAGAGGAAAACGCACAAAAAATCCTACCGCTATATCGTTTTACATAAGATCAATGAGGTTCCTCGCTGTAACGCAACTTATACAATGCCCAAGTAAGACATATCGGTCAGAGAACGGTGCGGCGTCGTCGGTCGGTCCAAGGAAGAAAGATAAAAACACAAGACACAACAAGTGCGCATGGCTTTATATTTTGATGCAATCGAGACTTATTTTTGCGCAAAGTAATATGTCTTAAATTATGCTACGGTGGATTGGTTTTCTGATTTCAACTTTATCATGACAGTTTTTGCTTTTTTTTCTTTTTGTCCCTCAACATCACAGCGACCATGAGTTAACAGAGTGTGTATTACCAGAGGGGACGCAACTCCTACTGCTCATGTTTTGTTCCCTCTTTCATAATAACAAAACCAAAAAGATGATGGGATAAAAATATTACCCTTTTTTACACCTCCGGATTAAAAATGAAGGCAGCAAATCAAAACTGGAACAACAACAACAAAATTACTCACCATTAACAAGATCCCTGTTGACACTGTTCGATCATCATCTGCTGGAACAGCAGAAAAAAAAAACTGAAAGAAGCGAACAAAAAGGCAGCAAAGTGCACAAGGGTGTTTTGCATAATACGATGCGACACATACACACGCTTTTTCTTCACATTTATATAATGTGTGTATGGGTTTATTGATTGGGAGTATAAGATGACGGTATTATAGCATCAATGAAATGCAGTCAATCGTATCGATTTCATAATAATACCATCGGTATTTTTCGTTTGTTGTGCGTGCAAGATAGTGCGGATTATGATGATGATATCTCATCACAATATGGGCTCAGGGACTATGGGCTGATGGTTATGTGGATGAAGATCAAATGGACTGAAGAGAAAAATTGAAAGTTAAGAAGTCACATTTGATTTGTTTTCTATAGGAAAACAGTGTTTTGGATAGGGTTATAATAAGGTTCCGCAAAAACAAAAGAGTTGAGGTGCGAACTTGATTTTAATGAAAGTGATGCTTGGGGTACAAATTTTGCACAAAAAAGACCGACCATAAGTGTATGATAGTCATATTGATAATTTTCATCGTTTTGCAAGTCCAAAAAGTAACAAACAATTTTCTGACATGCCTAAAACCTAATCGACAACCATCGAACTAATTTATTTCAACGTCTCTTGAGTTCCCATACCTTGAAATCAATTAATTCTCTTCCCATCGATTTTCGATCCATCACTTATGCGTAAAGACCGATTTTGTTTCGATGATCATAAATTTTTATGTCGCCTAATGTTTCTTTATCTAAACAGCCTACGCATTCCACCTCCACTAGGTATAAACCATTGCCGCTCACTTTTTTGTTCGCTTCTCAAAATCATTGATCTAATCAATAGGAATTAAAAACACCACTCGATCATGGGTTCATGGGTGCTTTGGCTGTTAAAGAATGGTCTTATTTTTTTCCATTGAATTTATTGTCACACTAGAAAAAAATGAGAAAAACAGAAGCTATTGATCATTTCCGAATGATTGATCTTAAGTGCCTAGTCAAGGCACACAATTCAAGGTCGTGAACAAAAAAAACTATGCCCCAGTTTGAAAAACAACTTGTTTGATAAAAAAATCGAGACCCCAACACACGTCATCATTAACCAACAAAATGGCAAACAACACATCATCGCCTCTTCATTATAACACACAATCATGCGTAAGCAATTGATCAAATCTAATGACTTGCTACTTTTCTTTTTCATAATTCTTAACACAAACAAAAAAAAACAACAACAGTGTTAAGTAAATTCTTCTATCATTCTTGAATGATTGATTGGACAAAGTATTCATTAATTAATAATGCTTCATGTAAGAGTACAACAACACAAACCAGGCTGTGGTGTAATGTCCGCATGTCATTTCCAATTCCAACATCCAGCGAGACTCGATGGTTGCTAATATGTTTGTTGGGATAAAAATCAACAAAAAACAGAAAGATTAACAGTCGAGAAGAAGATGTTTTTTAATGAGAAACTTCGTGTCTCTTCGTTGGAGGAAAAAAATGAATTTTTATTGGGTGGTTATCTGATTTTAGTCAAGTAGTCACTTCCGTAATTAACTAATCATTTAATGTATGGTTTGGATGTTTGTTTGAAGATGATAGTGATGGATGGATGGATTGTAGAGTGGATAAGGCTTGTGCTTAGGTTTTTTGAAGATAAATTTCTTATTTTTGTATTTTTGTTGAATCAATAATGAGACATAAGAGAAAAGAGAAACATTTACCATCTCGGAAGCCTATTTAGAACGTTTGAAGTAGCAAGAGAAGAAGCTTGAAGACGATTAAACTCTCGATGGAGTCGAATAAATGTACTCTGGTCAAATTCAAACCCAGTTCCAAATTTTTGTTAAAGTTCCCAGTACAATTTCTAGAGTTCTAACCTTGACTCAATGTGAACATTTTTTGAGGATCCCAAAGCACGCTGGATAGGTTTTTGTATGCAAGGATACTGCCCGAGATTTTCTGTATGAGGATAAACTCGTTTCCAAAAAGTTCCAGAAGCTATTTCAGCAAAAATCCTCAATTTTTCTAAAAAAAACAAGTTCGAACCTCAGCTCTTTCGTTTGCATTTTCAACCATCATCGAACTCAATTTCGCTCAAAAAGAAATACAAAAAATGTGTTTAACGCCATTAACAACGTCTACCGGTGTAATTAAAACTGGAAACAGACTGTTGTTTTCTCATTTTTAATAATTATTATTACCGCCACCTAACAAGCGGACGCTACGCGACGTGCGTGAAAGGAAATAAAAACTCCTAGGCAGAAAAGATATTAAAGGAAAACCGAACTAAAAGATTAGATAAAAGCTAATTAAAAAGAAAATTGATGCAATAAAATTAATAATTAATAAAATCTAAGATAAAAGTGTCTGGAATAAATATAAGGATTGCTCTCACTCCGTCATTCCGGTGATATGTTAAAAAACAAACAAACAAACGGAAAAAAGCAAAAACACCAAACCAAGGTGACAGAAATGTACCGAAGAGGTGTTGTTAGACGATGTTTGTTTGGAAAGAAAGGAGTCTCAGTGCGATGATGTTCCACTGCGCGAAAGGAGGTAAAAAAAAAACATGAATTGTGTTAAAACACAGACACGCCGATAATGTTAATGTGCCCACGTTAAACATGATAAACGACAGGTTGGCTGCATTGCAAATCCCACTAGATCAGACTATCCTTCATGATACTCCTCGTTCAATAGACAATTTTATTACCATTCGATGAACTTCTTTTCTTAAATGTTTGATTCCTTGAAATCGTCTGTTTTTTTCTGTTCTTTAATTTATAAGAAGAGAAAAACGCTCGATACATCCAAAGTATTAAATACCATGTTCGACATGTTATTTTCCTCAACGATCGGCAACGACGACCGACGTCATTGCTATAGACACGCGCACAGCAAGAAAATTCCATTTATGCACATTTTAACTGTAACATTGCATTTTGCTGATACAAAACACTCTCCAAGACTCACTAAGATGATTCATATCCTGTTCTAGATACACAGGGAGAGTCGCCAAGCCGCGACCGTGACTCTGAAAAAAGGTGTTCGTATTTATTTCAATTAAGCCAGAAGACGAGGAAGGAAAAGTTCGAGATATACAGCCAATAAATTAATTGGTATAATATCATTATCGTCGCAATTGAATATTCATATTTCTATAGTTTATTGCAATTCGATGCTGCTGCTGGCTAGTGGAAGTGGTGCTGCTGACTCAAAACTCGGCGAGTTGCAACAGTCTCAAGCTGTGCGAGAGTGTTTAGTCACAGTTACAATGAATTTGCATAGGAATTTCAATCAATCAAAAATTAAAAGTAAAAAAACTGACTGCCTGTTTCTCTTCCTTTGTCAGGTTGTTTTATTACACGTGGTTAAGCCATCTTTATACATGGAAATAGCCAAGCCAATCTCCTTGTAATCCCCCGTGACTCGGGGGAGGGAAGACATATTAGAAAATTATTAAAATTTAATCGAAAGAGCCTGCTTTTTATGTACAGAATGTCATGGGGTCAATTTGTAACTACGCGTCTGCCACTCACTTTTGTGTTTTGCAAGATAAAAGTTCAAAAGGCATTTGAAGCGATTGCGTTGCATCTTAATTTGTTTCTATTGCACACATTTTGCATTCCAAAGCGAGATACAAGTCCAGCTTTAAGATGTAGAAATTAGCAGATCGCGTGCCAACTGATTGACAATACTTTGTAATTACCACAAAGATATAGATGCAACTTCCTAGAACCCGCGCGTACTTTTTGAAAGCCAGAGAGATGTTACTAGTTGATGGTTTGGAGAGTGCAAATTATACTGTCACTGACTGTTACAGTTGGTGCTGCTGCCTGACGCATGTTTGTATCCATAGAAGCGACTAAGACAGATCCTTGTAATTAGATGCCAAGATACCGATGCACCAATGTCCAAGACGGAAGTCCATCTCTCTATTTCTAACGTGTCTAACAACAAATGCAGATTGCATCTCATCATCAATCCGTTTCAAACAATTGGTTTGAGGTATAAATGTGTGTCTGTCCGTTCAATTAAATGCAATTAGAGCAGACAATTCGTACCATCGTCTGCATAAACCTTTATGCAAAAAGGAAAGAGACCATCATGTGGATAATAAATCTAATTTTTGAATTATTTACTATTGCGCCAATAAAAAAGCGGAAAAGCATATCTCATCTATCTTCGTTTTCTTGCATCTCGAAGCTCGAGATGCATCTATCTTAAACTTTATGTTACAATTTATTTCTTGTTTTGTAACCTTCTTTATGGATAAATCGCTATTATTATTTATTTTTTCTTTATGCTGTTAGTTAACAGTGTGTGGAGGATATCCATCACATGTCAGATTACCATTAACAATTTTATCCGGCATATTACCAGCAGTTTGAAATTCTCTGAATGAACGGGCATATAGTGTGTGTGTTGGGAGAACATGTCAATTTAGAGATACAGTCGATAAACCAAGAAAAAAAAGACGTTAAAAGGATGGTTTACCGAAGCTTCGAAGCAAAAAGAATTATCTCCTCAACGATCTTATTGGCAGCAGCGGTAAGTGGCAGTGTTGCTAACTGTTTAAGTGAAAGAAATTCACCAATTCAACACAGATGCATGCCAAAGACTGTTCGCAACACACAGGGTTAAATAAATCACGTAAACGTATCTATAATTGCCCTAAAGGAGATTTTTGTTCGCTTATCTGTTGGCATCAATACAAAAGGAGAAAACCTCAAATGCGATGTTGTGGTGCTTTTGTTAGAATTGATGTTTGATATGACCATATGGAGGCTCACGGGATGTTTGAGATGTGCATTCATTGATTGGCAGGACAAATTGATATGTTTATGGTTTGAGTGGGTTTGATTATATGTCCATTAAGGTGTACAAGGCAGTCCATCAGTGGGGTTATTTTTTAAGGATTTTCTAACAAAAAACTAGAATTTTGTTGCCAGCAACATGTTGCTTTGATTGATTTTCAACATACGTCTGAACTTTTAACTTAAACAATCTAAAAAATTAAGGTTTTGTGACAATTTCATCAAAATCAACTCATCAATTGTCAAAAACGAAAGAGCTGATGTACGAACTTTTTTTTTAAATTGATGTTTCTTTAATTGCAGGGTGCTGAGCGCAAAACACGCGATGAAGAAAGAAGAGCGGCCAAACGCAAAATGACCGCAACAGGTAGGAAAAAGTTGGACGAACTCTATCATCCTGTAACAGATCGTTCAGAATTTTATGCAATGCAAGATATAAGCAAACCACCTGTACTATTTACCCCCGCCGATGACATGGAAAAGGTAATTCAACAAAAAAATACTGATATTCTGATTTAACAGTATTTGTGTGTTATTCTAGCAGACCTTCTATGGCCATGAGACTGATTCATTATCTGGTACACCAGATCTTAAAGGTGCATCACCGTTTCTACTGCATGGACAAAAAGTCGGAACACCAACATTAAAATTCCACAATCATTTTCCGCCCGATGTGCAGACGTGAGTATAGTAAAAATCGACATTCCAAAAATTTATTTAAATTTTTTGTTGACTTTAAACGGTGAGAACATTCTAAATGCCCATTTTTTCTTTCAATTTAGTGATAAGAAAGACCATATTCTTGAGCAAAGTCTTGTATCTGGTTCAATGTCCGAATTTGGTCCGGCAATCAAACGTGGCCGTATGTCGCCGCCAATTAGTGAACGTGTGATGCTTTATGTGCGACAAGAGAACGAAGATGTTTATACGCCATTGCATGTTGTGCCACCGACGACAATCGGACTTTTGAATGCGGTAAGTTTGAGTTAAAGATTCTAACAGCCAAAAAAACTAAAGCCTCCCCAAAATCCCAGCATTCCCCTCTTCGTATCCCCTAATTTATTAATTCATTTTACATTAATTTCATCTTAATTTAACTTTGTTTTGTTCATTTTGGAAGTGACCTTAATATGGTGGGTAGACAAACCATCATCCCCAATATTTAAAGTATTTTGAAAAAAAAAAAACTTCAGAGCCAATAACAAAAATATAGATTTTAGTATCATAAAATTATTGTCATTTAGTTTGAAAGTTAAGCATGGAATAAATTATTTCCCTGTGTGATTAATGCAATAAAATGCTTAAATATCTGTTAAATAAGAAATAAAAATAATTGTCATTCATTATAACGCTTTTAATAATAATCAATTGAAAAAATAAAAAACATTAAATATTCATTTTCCTTGACACTCATGATCTCTCACATTTTTCTTGACTAATAAAATTTAAATTATTGGTTTTTTTTTTTAATTAAATTAAATTAAAGGTGTATGAAAAAAATATATAATCTTTATGAGTTTTTTATTGCCGATTGGAATATTACCTTCTTCTTCTAAAAAAAAATAAACCCATCAATTTTGTTGTGCAAATATTGTATTTTATTTTTATCTTTATGTTGACATTTAAAATTGAAAGCGACAAGCTATTAAAACTGCATAATCATAAAAAATGTATCCGTGACTAAATGTCTTATCTTAATCGCACACACCCGCATTTTAATTAACATAATCCATCCAAATAAGATCAAATATCCACGCCTACATAGAGCACAATAGTGTTAACTCTATCATCGCTTGAGTTTATTAAAAATGAATCAATAATTTCAACGAAAATGATTACTCAATTTGATGCCTAACCAAAAATCTTCCAAAAATGACAACCAGCTTATTTCATTTCACCATGAAGCAATTTAGTTTTTTTTTTTTTGAAATTCAATTCAAATTTAATCAATTGCATTTCATTTATTTTTGTCATTCTCAATGTCATTGAAAACACACAAATACACTCCGTCTCTTAACACCAACACAACAACACGATTTTTTGAAAGAGAAATTAACCAAATATAATACCCAATGAATGGTTAATAAATTAATGCTTTGTCGAACCAAACAATACAAAAAAAGCGAAAAAGCAATAAAGACAGAAAAAAAAATTAAGTTAATACAATTTTGTTGTTGTATTAAATTTGTTTGTTTTATAATTTTTTTTATTGGCACAAAAGTTTTTTTTTTATAAATTTATTCGATGATTTTTTAAAATTTAAAATTCAGAAAAAAAAATGAACAAAAAAACAGAAAGATAAATTAGATGAAATTTATTTTGTTTAAAAAAAAAGAAAGAAAAAAAATGTGAACAAAAAAAAACAACACTTTGTATTTATCTTAATTGCAGATCGAAAATAAATACAAAATCTCCACATCAAGTATAAATAATATTTATCGTACAAATAAAAAGGGGTAAGTACTAACCAAACAAAAAATAATAGTAAATACACTTACTAAGAATAAGTTTTTTTTTTATTAAATTAATGTTTTTTTAATTTATTTTGAGTACACAAAAATACACAAAACACCGCATTTGCATCTGCACGAATCGATTTAACCCCTCTCAATCCTTTGCATTTAGTAGGTTTTTACTAAAAAAATAAAATAAAACAAACCAAATTTTAAAAAAATATCGAAACTAATGCATTGAGGTGCTTTAAATGTTTATTAAAATCAAAAAGTATTTAACACAATAAGAATGGTTATATATTATTTAGTATTTAAGAAAAAAAAAACATCACAAATTTTGCGATCGTAGGAAAATCAAACTCTACGAGTAGATTTTGATCGTAAAAAGAAGTAGAAAAAAGAAAATTCCATCTGTCTGTCTGTGTAAGCCCCTACAGCGATATTGATAATAAAACGTCTATTCCACTCTTATTCCTTAGGTTAACTAACCCATAGAAAATTAGTTAAACCTTGAGTAAATACTGTTGTATTTAGGAATTCAAATCGCCAGGTCTCTTAATTTTCCCAGGTAGCCTATATCAAATGATGCACGAACACAAAGGTCTATTTGCCCTCTATCAGTCACTGTAAACCAAAATAATCTGCGAGGTCTGGTTAACGAGTTATGATCAGAAAAGTATTATTTTTTCTTCCTCTTATTTTACTTATTTATTTAGCTAAGGTTACGCTACAGTCCGTTGTGGACTTGGGCCTCAACCAACAGTCTCTGTCCCTAGTTAGCTGATTCCAGTTTTGTATTCCAAGTTGATTGAGGTCCTTTTCCACTTGGGTGCGTTACCTAAGTCACGGTCTTCCTGTACTTCAACGTCCCTCGGGAACAGTTTCGAAGGCTTTCCGGGCCGGAGCATTGGTGACCATCCGCTCTAAATGACCAAGCTATCTGAGTCTCTGGACCTTGACCCTTCTGGCTAGGTCCGTGTCGTTGTACAACCCGTAAAGCTCGCAGTCGAATCTTCTTCTCCATTATCCATATATGCACACGGCCGGCGGCGAAAATGACCCGAACAACTTTCCTCTCGAAGCAGCCTAAGACACATTCATTCGATTTTGTCAAGGTCCATGGTTCTGCACCATACAGCAGGACTGAGATGATGATTGTGTTATACAGTTTTACCTTAGTTGCTCGAGAGAGGGCTTTTCCATTTTTCTTCGTCTGATCTTGACGCTGGTGTTATTGCCCGTGTTAATAGCAGAGCCTAGGAAGACAGACTCCTTTCCTCTACAACCTCGAAGTTGTATGCGTCTATTGTGATGTTCTGTCCGAGCCGCCGCCGGTGTTGGGTGTCCTTCCTCGAAGACAGCATTGAGCATATACTTCGTTTTGCCCTAATTTACCGCTAAGCCCATTTTTGCCGCTTCTGTCTCAATTCTCACAAAGTCGCCATTTACATCACACTGTGTTCTTCCCGTTATATCAATATCATCGGAGTATGCGAGAAGTTGAACAGAATTTTGGAATTTAGTGCCTCTGGTGTTGACGGTGGAGTTTTGCACTATGTTCTCAAGAACGATGTTAAAGAAATCGCACGACAGTGCCTTGTCTGAATCTTTTTTTGACATCGAATGATTCCTTAATTACGCTATTACGGCAGAAAGGATCTTGTAAGCGATGATGTTAAGCTGGCTGATTCCTCTGTACTTGGCGCAGTTAAGAAGATCTCGCTTTTTCAGGATCGGGCAAACAATGCTGAGGTTCCATTCATCAGGCATGCATTCTTCCAACCATATCTTACAGATGATTTGGTGCATGCTCCTATCTAGATCGTCGCCTGCTACTTTGAACAGCTCGGCAGCTAAGCCATCTACTCCAGCTGCTTTGTTGGATTTCAGCCGTTTCACTTCTTCTAAGTCGGGTTAACGGAATCCAATGAAAGGCTCGCCTGACGGCAATATTTTGTTCGTCGTTGCCGTTATACAGTCTACAGAAGTGGTCTTTTGCAAATCCCCAGCATTGACTGCGAATCTCTGCGAATTTACTATGATGTTTCCTTATTTATCTCTGCAGGCATCGTTTCTTGCTTCATGACTTTGAGCTAGCTGGTTTACCTTCCGATAAAACTGCCGAACTTCATTCTGCTGTTTCTCATGCTCCCTCTTTTTCTCCTTAGAAGCCGGTGTTCCTCTCTCCTCTTTTGCTCGTAGAGCTTACGAGCAGCTCTTGTCCTTCTATGAAGCAGCGCAGCTCCTGCTTCCTGCTTGGCTGCATGGGCCTGCCTGCATTCTTCGTCAAACCAGGGGTCTCGTTTTGGTGGCTGTGTGAAACCTAGCACAGTAGATGCGGAATCTCTAACTGCTTTCAGGCAGTCTTGCCACTGGTCGCCGATACTTGATGTTGGCAGCATAGGACTCCTTAAGAGGTTACTTGACACTCGATCAGAGAAGGATTTGGCGATCTCTTGCGATTGTAGCCGTCCGACGTCGAATTTTCTTGCAGCATCTTCTTGTTTCGGCGGTTGTCGGGATATTCGCAATGTGATCAATCTGTTTGACGGTTGATTGTACCTTTATGGATATTCAGATGTGGGAACCATGTGCTTGCTACCACAACTTTTCACTCCCCAGTAAAATCTATCAGCTTTATATCCTACGACCATTTGTATAAAAAAAAACGCCTGTTCCACAGGTTAACTTAGCCATCGAGTAAGAGTTAATCCATGGGTTAAATTTACTCATTAATAAAAATAATTTGTTCCCGGAATAGTAAAGTGACGTTTACCACAAATTCCCGTTGACAACCGATTCGTTGTTGTCTTTGTCGATTGTAGCGCCATCTAACGAGCTGACAGAGAAGCAGTTTTGTTTTCCTTTGCTTAACCACTCTCAATGGTGGAATAATTTAGTAAACGTCAGCTGAGAGAAGCATTTTTCACTTAGTCGACAGAATAAGGGTTAATTCTTCGCTATTCTGCAGAGTTACCTCTCTACTCGTCTCGAAGTAGATCTACTTCAACCAATTTTTTTTTTGTTTTTATCGTTAGGTTATTGTAATTCCGCAGAAAGACTATCTTCTGATGCAAATATCACGGCAACTAGAGCTTGGAATTGAGTTTTGCTTTCAGGAATAAGGTCAGGATAATGAGATTCGAATTTAGCGATATCGATTTCTTAAAAAATTTGGTCTAACTCCTTGCCAAAATTCTTCCAAAACCCATCAAATCAAAGGTCTGATGGAACGCTATTTATTGAAATGGCTTTCAAGTATTTTAAAGGCCTGGTAGCCGAGATGTTGGTTAAAATGTTAAGGGCTAACTATAATGAACGGAACGTAGCGGACGGAGCCGTCCGTAACTGAGCGAATACAAAGAATTCGTATATTGTGCCCTAAATAGCGGATTGCTCCGTTTCGTCAATTTTCGTTCAGTTTTGCTTACGGACGTAAACTGTGCTCCACTTCGCTTTTTACGGACGAAAATTTGACAGCTGACTGGTTTTATTGATTTTTCTGAAGAGGAATTCGATTTGTTGTTGATTTCAGGTAATTAATTTCTTGAAATTGCTTGTTTGTTGCATGGCAACCGAAATTCACAAATTATCGGAAATATAAAACATATGTTATTTTGAAAGATACTTCCGTACACATCCGTTCATTATGGGTAAAGTGTTCAAATGGCAGTTCGGAAGGGAGCGTTTCGTTCGGTTCTGACACTAGCTTCCGCTTGCTTCCGCCCATTATAGTTAGCCCTTTAGTTATTCGCAAACATTTTCGTTCAATTTCAAATCGATATTAGGAATCACAATTTGAAGATTTGAACTGGCTTGCTTCTCCGAGCATTACTCGTGTCTTTCATGTTTTTATTTTTTCTTGCCGACAAG
Organism: Sphaerophoria taeniata; assembly: GCA_943590905.1. Classification (NCBI taxonomy): domain Eukaryota; kingdom Metazoa; phylum Arthropoda; class Insecta; order Diptera; family Syrphidae; genus Sphaerophoria; species Sphaerophoria taeniata. The sequence goes on from OX016540.1 coordinate 8,235,796, forward strand.
GCTTCTGAGTGTACCTTTTATTGACACGGAAAAGTGGTTGTCAAATCAGCCATTCGGATTCCGCATAAAATAGTAGTAAGTCCCCTCAATTCCGTGCACGCACTCGAGTGATTGTTGTTAGAGTGTAACTCACCTATGAATTAGGTTCTTTGGGGCTCTCGTGTTGTTATTAAAGATTCTTCAAGAATATTAATTTTAGTATGAAAGCTGAGACGTTTAATTATTTATTAAATAACTAATTAGGGTCAATTCCTATGCAGTAGCAAAGTACCCACTTCAATGATGAAACCTTCAAATTTTGGTGAAATCCCTCGGTGAATTTCCGATGAGTCGTTAAACACCTAAAGTCCCCTAGAACTGTTTAATTCAAACCGTTATCAAATATTAGCATTAATTATCACCTCCTCTTAATTGCCTTCGATACAAAAAAATGTTCTCAAAAATCTTATTGTTTTTAGCAACAATTTAAAATGCATTTCTTAAAAGTATAATTTATAAATTCTATTTTGTGCAATTTATGCATCAATTTCAAACTCGCATGTTATCGTTTCTGAATTGAATTAAATTAATTTTGAAGCTATACCCCGTCTATATGAGCTAATTATGCAAATTCTCTAAGATTTAAGTTAGTGTAATTAAATATTTTAACATTTTTGTTTATAGATTCTTGATTGAGAAAACAAGTTTAATTTTACATGATTTATTTATTTTTTTGTTATTTTAGGATTACTGCGAAAATTGATGACGACATGTTGTCATATTACTGCAACGAAGATATATTCCTGCTAGAAGTGCAACAAGTTGAAGATGATCTTTATGATATTACCCTGACCGAGCTTCCAAATCATTGATGCCAAGCCATGACAAATTTTAATATACTCCAAGACGTTTCACAACCAACCAATCAAATATTAAAAATAACCAGAACAACAACAAATCTATAAACTAAGTGTTAATTAAGACCACAAAAAACACAAAATATTTTTTTTCTATATTTTATTATAAATATAAATGTATCTATTTTTATCTTATTTAAAACAAAAAACAAACAAAAATATTCATAATTTTAAGTGAAGGTTTAAATTTTTGAACACAAAAACATAAATATACTCTTAAAAATTTAAAAACAATTAATTTCTCTTATAACCTTTTCTTATATGTTTCAAAATTGTAATATTTTTATTTTTGTGTAAGAAAATGCGAACAATTTTATTGTTTGACGAGAGATTTAAAAAAAAATAAAAACTATTTCTAAGCGCTTAGTTTTAAGTGTAAAGTAAAAAATCAACTCTTAAAAAAAAACATAATGAAATTATAAGACATTAAAAATACAAATTAGCTATTTAAGAATGAAAATAAATAAAAATTGTTAATCGTTTATTATTATATCCCTAATTTTCTGTAAAATTTAAATTTCGAAAACCTACAAATTCAAATTTTGTAATTAATTTTAAAAATAATACAATTTTTCTTACAAAAAAAAATACTTAATGTTATGTTTGGCTTGTAACTTTGTTTAAATAAAAAAGAAAATCTTTTCAAATTAAAGAAAACAAAATTCAAAATTTATTTTATTTGTTTTTTCCTTATTTAATTATTTTTGCAAATAGAGAGATCTCAACAAAATTCTCTTTTTCACAAAACGAAACAAAAAAATAATCTTAAAAACAAAACTGTCATAAAATGAAGCTAAATAATTATTCTTTTTATTTTATTTTTATTTTTTATTATTTTTTTTTTTACATTTAAAGTTGACACAAAAAAGGCAATAACAATTCTAAATAATTAGATTTAAAAATTATGACGAGGTGACACTGCTTTGCTGTCTGTCAAACACAACAATCAACACGTCCGTTGATGAAAATTTTTAATTTAATTCGAAACATTAAAATAAAACATAATGTGATTAAAAATATTAAAATAACAAAACGAAAAAAAAACATGAAAAACTTTAAATTAACTTATTTTCTTTAGTAAAGTTGTAAATAAATTAAAAAAATTGAAGAAAAACGAATTCCACTTCGAGAGCATTCCAATTGCAAAAAAAAAGCATCTAAATAATTTAAGTTAACAAAAAACGCATCTTCCGTAATTTTAAATTACAAAACAAAACAAAAAATTAAATTTTATTCTGTAAGAGTTAAGTGCTGATTTAAATTAACTTAAAAGAAAAAAATATTAAAAATAGATTTTTCCCCATGGAAGCAAAATCTTACTGTTTTTTCTTTTATTTAAAATTGGAAAAAAAATATGAAACACCCATTTTTTTGCTTAAATCTCTTATATTAATTTTAAAACTTAATCTTTTCCATGTTATTCTATTTTAAACGATTATTAAATAAAATTTAATTGCTAAAATGTTAAAATTTTTGTTTTGTTAGGTTTAGTCGGAAATCGATGTTTTTTTTATTATTTTAGTTCTTATAGTAAGTTTTTCTTGATTAAAATTATTTTATTATTATTTTTTGATAGTTTTTAAGAATAATTACGTTTTTATCTTGCCGAACAATTTTTTTATATACAATCGAATACATTTACATTGAACAATTTTTTACAAGTAGATAAATGCTGTAAGAGAGTTAGAGAGAGACAGATAAATGAAAAGAAAAAGAAGTAACGATAAAAAAGTAAAAAAAAAAATACAAAAACAAAAAAACAACACAACATGGAAGGTTTATTTTTAAACGTACCTATTTTGTAATGATGAGAAGGACGAACAAAATATTTTATATACATTTTATATATATTTTATTATTATTTTATTATGATAGTAAAATAAATGTTTTATTCAAAAGAATCACAATTTGTTATCATTTTCACTGGGGAAAAATTGGGAAATTAAGACTTGATGGCAAAGTTAGTCAAGAACAGCTTTGCGGATGCTCAATCAGTTGAGGGTAGTACCTCAACCTGGTATAATATTGTTGGGGGGTTTATAAAAGTCAAGGTCAGTCGTTAATTCATTGACAATTGCTTGAGGATTTGAAACATGATCATTGTATAACTCGACTCCGCTCATATAACGGATATAATACAATAAAAAATAAATCTTTAATTTCAGCAGAATCCTTAAAAATTACACAGACACAAAATTGTTCAATATCATCTGAAATGTTCATTAAATTGCATTGATTGCTGTTTAAAGTCGATCCCACTGCAATAAGCACACCACCTCCTCGCTGCTGCCATCCTGTATTCATAGAACGATCCTTGCGATAAACGGCAAACGATGAATCAAAAAGTTCACATGACGTAAAATTTGGTGCGTAAGCTATGTTTCAACTATAATAATTACGTCAAATTCGTGTAGAGAAGAAGATAAATATAACTGGTTAGTTTTAGTTCTCAACCGTCAGCATTTTGGAAATAAACTCGAATTCCGGATATCCTTAAAGGCTTTGATACAGCTACTTCAGTTTGAAATTTGCTCCCCTTTTTGGAAAATTTAAGAATTTTTTAATTTGAACATGCTTAGGCCAAATAGAAGGATCATATATGCGGCATCGAAAGAACACGGAGGAATTCATAGTTTGAAATTAACATAGTGCAATTTAGAAACATCAACATCTTTTTTTACTAATTTCGTGCAACTCAGAGCACTCTGATGTAAATTCAGCTTCATTGCAGCATAATCTCTAACATTTTATCAGTGACATTGCTGTCTAAACGAGAGAGATGTAAAAATTGTAATCGAGAAACCGATTGCAATGTACATTTGCCTTCTACAACAGCCGCAGTCCCAAATATTATCTTATTTGTATAGAAATTCTTTCTTCCACATCATCGTTGGATAAAACATTATGAGCTACATTTCCATAAATAGCAGCATCTTCTTTATGAGGAACTTCCTTATCAGCAGCACCATCGCCATTATTAACAACATCAAAATTGGCAACATAATTGTGAACGCCCGAAACAGAGGCCTCAGCAACATCACCACGATCAACACCAACAACATCATCAGCAACATCACCTTCATCAAGAACTTCATTTACGACTTTCAAACTTTCTGCATCAATTATGTTGAGCTGAGAAGTTCCATCTGTATTACCAGACATAGAAGATGTTAAAGCTTCAATAACTGACCCAACATCTTCAGCAGTTTGTTTAAACTCTTTCGAAACCGAAACATGCACATTAAGATCAGCTTAGCAAAATCGCCACTCTGAGCAGATGAATGCGGATTGCTTATGGGCTTAGTGCTCTGTTTAGAAACCGTTTTTTTAACGCACTCGGGGGGCTTGCTGCCCGGCCACATACATAAGAGATAGTTCCGAAACACCAACAGGCCTCGGATACGGGCGAAATTAATGATGACTACCCACACAAACGATTTAAGGACAACGAATTTAGGTTTTGCACTTGGAACGTTAGGTCCCTTAATAGAACATGTGCAGCCGAACCATTAGCGGAAGCCCTATAAAGCAGATATAACCGCCACCCAAAAAATGCGATGGGATGGTCCAGGCCTACGTAAAATGAACAATTGTAAAATGAACGACTATGGCGACTGCTACCGGGAACTCTATTTGGATGTGGATTTGTAGTTGGGACTCGACTCGGAAGGAAGGTCTTGAGTTTGAACTCAGTGAATGAGCCCATCACGATAATCCACATCAAGGCCGAAATTCACCAATCTAAACCTCATCTATGCTCACGCCCCCACTGAGGAAAAGGTTGAAGACACCAAAGACAGGTTCTAAGAGCTCCTCGACAAGAATTACGAGCAATGCCCTAGCTATGACATTAAAATTGTCCTTGGCGATTTTAATGCTAAGCGTGAAAATGCTTAGAAAAAATTCGACGTCAAACGACTACAATCGCATGAGATTGCTAGATACTTTTCCAATCGTGTCTCCGAAAACCTCCTTAGAATTTCCTTGCTGCCAGCACAAAATGTAGAGGACCAGTGGCAACACTGCCAAGACACACACGGTCACCACAAAGAAACCGCTGGTTTGACGATGAGTGTTGGCGAGCACATGTAGCACATGGCGCTGCAAAAAAGGACACGAGCAGCTCGCGAGCTCCACGAGCAGAAAAGGAGAGGGGAGCACAAACTTCTCGAAAGAAAAAAAATGGAGCATGAAAAGCGCGCGATCGAGAAAGTCTTACGACCCGAACCAAAGCCTGTAGAGATGGGAACATCGTAGTGGAACCACAGTCAGTGCTGAAGATATGGAAAGACCACTTTTCCAAGCTGTATAATGGCGATGACGAGCAAAATTCGTCATCTATACAGAAAACAGAACAACAGAACCATTCAATTTGGGTGGAGCAGACACCCGACATTGACGAAGTGAAGAAAGCGATATCTAAACCTAAGTCGAACAAAGCCGCTGGAGCCGAACTGTACAAAGCAGCTATAGATGATTTGGTTAGGAGTATGCACCAGCTCATCTGCAAAATTTGGTCGGAAGAAAGCAAGCTCGACGAATGGAACCCCAGAATCGTATGACTGAGATCCCCTGAACTGCACCAACTACAGAGGTATAAATCTCCTTAACATCGGCTACAAGATCTTGTCTGCCGTGCTGTGTGTCCGTTTGAAGCCCTTTGTCAACAACCTGATAGGTCCTTATCAGTGTGTTTTCAAACCTGGAAAGTCCACCATCGATCATCGAAACTTACCACTTTTTCATCGATTTCAAGGCCGCGTTTGACAGCGTCTATAGAGACCAACTATATATAGCAATGTCTAGTTTAGGCATCCCCGAAAAACTCACGCTGTCCCATCATCGTCGGACAAAACCTAACGGATGCATTTGATGTCAAAAAAGGTTTTAGACAAGGCGATACGCTGTCATGCGATTTCTTCAACATCATTCTTGAAAAGATTGGGCAAAACTCGAACGTCAACACCAGAGGCACAATCTTTCAATAGTCCGTCCAGCTACCAGAAATCGCAGACGACATTGACATAATTGGAAGTACACAGCGTGAGTCTTGAGACAGAGGCCAGGAAGATGGGTCTAGCAGTTAACGAGGACAAGACCAAGTTAATGCTGTCAACATGAGAGGACAACCAACATCGACGTCTTGGAGCCAACGTCAGCATAGACAGATTTAACTTCGAGGTAGTTAAGGACTTCGTCTACCTAGACGAATAAACTCAGACAACAACACCAGTGCTGAAATCAAACAAGGATCACTTTTGCCAATCGCTGCTTCCCCGGACTTAGAAGGCAAGTAGTCCTCTCTCGAGCAACTAAAGTGTCACTGTACAAAACCCTCATAATCCGAATCCTAATGTATATTGCAGAGACATGGACCATGACAACATCGAATGAAAACGCTTTGGGCTGCTTTGAGATAAAAATTCTTCGAGTTATTTTTGCTCCTCTCTGCATAAATGGAGAATGGAGACGAAGATTCAATCAAGAATTGTTCGAGCTGTTCAGCGACTAAGATGGCTGGGTCTTCGAATCCAACCCGGAACGATGGAAGGAGCACACATGTGGTAGAGAATCTGAACCAACTTGACTTGCGAAACTGGAGATAGCTAGCTAGGGACTGAACTGGCTGGAGACGTTTGTTGGATGAGGCCCTGGTCTGACCTGGACTGTAGCACCACTATAAGCAAGCAAGTAACTCGGTAACCATACCTCGTAGATAATTTTGGTTTTCAGTGACGGATAGAATGCTCGTGAGCCCTTATTCTGATGAATCCATTCAACCATCACACTAAGCATAAGCGTGAGGACTTAAACCGTGAAAATCAAGGACACAATCCGATATTTTCGTGCATAAACATTTAATTTATTCATTCCGAATAGTTCACAGTTGGTTTTTATCTACATAGCATGCTCCTATCACAACTCTCTTAACTTAATTGCTGCGCCAGATCGTATCGCACAAACTTGTTCATCTGGAATGACTCGTCCTCGTGGTAGTCCTGTTCGACAACGAAAACATGCACCACATCGTCATACTCGTAAGTTCGCTTCAGCACCACATTTGTGAGAATCAAATTTGTAATTTTGATTAATCCCAGCTTTGCCGGACAAACGGTAAGAGGGAACTCCTTTCCCTGGCCGGGGTCGAGGTTGCCCAAATTGAATTCAGCGGAGCCGGTGTAATCACAACCGAAGCTGGTTTTTGTGTCCAGTTTGGCCATGAGCTCCATGGGACGATCGGAAGTGTTGGTTACGCGACAGATGAACGTGAAGGGTTCACCGATTTTGACAATGTTCTTGGCCTCAACGACGTCCATTCGAACGTCGGTGTATTCAAAGGGCTGCAAGGGTGTGATTTTGTTATAACATTCAGTTTGATGAGCTCAAAACTTACAATCCTTTGAAGTTGACTGGTCTGCAAGCGGCCTTTCTCACCCAGATTTGATCGCCAGACTATGTCCAGTTTGCCGATTGTGTTGGCAGCTCGAAGGGCCTTGATGTCCTTGGCTATTTCGGGAATTGGCTTTGGAAGAAAACAAAATTGTTACACGAGGCTTCATATGAATGAAAGATTGAACCTTAATGCAGTAGAGGAACTGGCAACTGTTGTTGGGTTGGAGCATGTTTTTCGAAGAGAACACAGACTCACCGTTTGGGAGAGTGTTCAGTGGGGTCACTGTATACTGCTCTGAACTGTCCAATTCGACTTTCTCCAAGCAGAACGGTCCAGTCGTGATATTTTGAATCTACGAAGAAGTTTGAATGCACTGGAACTAGATCATTATCTGGGATAAACTCACCTGTGCCTCCAAATAGATCTCATCCATTTCGACATTGTAGAACTTCGTCTTTACGTCTAGGGGTTTCAGGACTTGAAACTTAAAGTACTTCCTAAAGTATTGCTGGAAGCCTGCTGGAGTTGTGTAGTTCACTTCGCAGACCAATCTAGGTCATAAGAGACGTAAGATGTTATACTTAAATGGGGTCACTTATGAACTTACATGTGAGCTCCAATCTCCTTGACTTCATAGTGAATCACATCGTCGAGAGTGTCGTCCACATTCAAGGTTGTCGGCTTGTCATGCATTGGCAAATTGATCCTTGTCGTAATCGATTGTAGATCAGCTTTCACAGTGACACCTTCAACTGGATGCGATGTGCAGTTGTGGACACAAATGTAGCTGGAGAAAGTCTCTCCCAAATAGATGTTACCAAAGCTCTGAGGCAATAACATAAATTGTCCGGCAGTTAGTGTTTCTGCTCCTGCAACGGCGGCTCCATCGTTTTCGAGAACTTTTTGGAAACTATTTTGGGGCAGATCCCGAGATTCGCTGGTGATGATTTGTGGACTGACCAAAGTAGGTCGAGTGAGGCGCATCACTGTAGGCCAGAGAAGGTTGGTTATTTCTGGTTAATGTTTGAAAGATGGGTTGGAAGTTTACCTTTTAGAGCAAGAAGATGCTCAGTTGGTTCAGGAACATTCATTTTACTTAGTTTTTGTTTATCTTTTGTGAGATTTCTAGTTACAAAATTGTAAAAACTAGACTCTTGTTTTTTGTTGGAAAAAAATCGTTCAAGACATCAACTACCAACTACTGTCAGTTGGACTTTGACAGATCTGATTTTGACGATGACAGTTTAAGGATACAATTGCACTTGAACTGCATTTTTTTTTTAAAGAAAAATTTATAATAAATTTATTTTTTGAGAAGTAGAGCACTCACAACACCATTCGATTACTTGTCCTCGTTTCTTGAGATCTTACTTACTTGGGCCTCAAGCAACAGTCTCCGGCAGCCAGCCCGATCCATAGCTAGCTGGCTCCAGTTTGCACTCCAAGTTGATTGAGTTATTGTTCTACTTGTGGGCGCCACCTTATTTGCGGTCTTCCTCTCCTTCTACGTCCTTTGGGAATAGTGTCGAAGGCTTTCCGGGCCGGAGCATTAGTGTCCATCTGCTCTAAACGACCGAGCCATCTGAGTCTCTGGACCTCGACTTTTCTAGCTAGGTCCACGTCGTTGTACAACCCGTAAAGTTCGATGTTGTATCTTCTTCTCCATTCCCCATAAATGCACACGGGGTCAAAGATGACCCGAAGAACTTTCCTCTCGAAACAGCTTAAGGCACATTCATCCGATTTTGTCTAGGTCCATGCTTCTGCAGCATATAGCAGGACTAGGATGATGAGGTTGTTATACAGTCTTAGCGTAGTTGCTCGAGGAGAGAGGGCTTTTCCACTCAATTGCTTTCTTAGCCCAAGAAACAGCGATTAGCAAGAGTTATTCTTCGTCTGATCTCGGCGCTGGTGTTATTTCTCGTGTTAAAAGTGGAGCCTAGGTAGACGAACTCCTCTACTACCACGAAGTTGTATGCGTCTATTGTGACGTTCTGTCCTAGCCGCCGGTGTTGAGTGTCCTTCCTAGAAGACAGCATATACTTCGTTTCTCCCTCATTTACCTTTAAACCCATTTTGAGATCTTAAATCACAAAATAGATGGAGAACAACATGCATGGAACATGCCAAATCTTCGTTTTGACGTACATACAAATTTTTTCTCAGCAGTGTAAATCATGTAGCTCCATCTATTAACTTATAGCTTGGAACATACTTCAAATGTCAGAGACGTCAAAGCCGCCAACGAACATATGTTTTTGACAGATCTATTTTTCATACCAATTTGGTGATTCCGTGCACATTTCACAACAGAAATTAACTAAATTTGCATTTGACTTAAATTAATAAATTACAAACCGATTAATCAGGATGTGGCCTTTTATAATTGGATTCCTACGTTCTAATGCTGTTTTAATAACCCTTCCTATTGCCGCCGTTGTTGGAACCATTGGCTACAACCTGGAATCGCTTCTATCCGACAAGTATACTCCCTACAGCAGTGAGTACATAAAATCAACCATTTGAAAGCAACGTTTTATCAATGAAAATCTTTTAGAATCCATTCAGGAAAACCGAGCTGAACGTTTGGCAAGTGAAAACGTCTTAGATAACCCAGCAATGGTGGATAAATTGAGACTCAACGAGAATGTGCTCGAACGCAATTTGCCGCCTTCCCTTCAGAAGAAAGTCAACGCTTAAGGATGGTGACTTTTGTGTTGAATTTCCTTTTAAGGATCGACGGCAGAAAGTATTCGACATACTTACTAGACTTTAAATTAGACGATATATTTGTGATAATATGAGTTAAACTGTTACAAAATTTATAACCTCGAAAAAATTACTAAATCTTGTTGCAAGCGAAAAAAACTCGAAACTTGTTTTTTGTTTAATTTTGGACAGTAGTTTCTGAACCGCCCCAGTGGCCTAATGGATAAGGCATCGGCCTCCTAAGCCGGGGATTGTGGGTTCGAGTCCCATCTGGGGTAAAACGCTTATTTTTTTTATGTTTCTTGCAGAAGGCCTGATTGTTTCCAAGGCTTGTAATTTGTAAAATTATATATTTTTGGTTGCGGATTTAAAGTCGTCAAAAACTCTTTTTGGCTGTCAACAATCAGTATTTTCAACTTAACTTACTTCCATTACAAAAGATTAAAAGAATTCATCAGTCAGCACACTAACCAACTGTGAGATTTCACCATTTGATTTAATTTTGTCAAAGATTAAAAAAAAAAAAATGTCCCTCGACGTCATCCCTTGCGGGGATCGAACCCGCGACCTTTGGATTAGAAGTCCAACGCGCTATCCACTGCGCCAAAGGGACAGGTGATGAACGGGGGTCAATTAAGTTATATGACACTCGATTGTAGGATTTATTTATATAATTTGCTTCAGTCGTTTTTCCGAGTCCTTCTATCGAATCTACATCTGACATAGCGGGCTTACAAAACGACTTTAATGACTTCATGTTAAGACAAACTGAAGTGTGACTTTAATGTTTGAGACTTTCATCGAACAGTTTGTGTTCTTGTCTTGTTCTGATTCATGGTTAAATATTTTTCCATCGTTGATGGTCTCCTGGCTAAAATTGATGACAGATCACACACAATTGATGACGTAATTAAAACTGCTGTTGGTGGTTGTTCAGCTTTTTTAGTGACGGGAGCTGAACTAGGAAAAAAAACGGTATATGAACATGAATACTCAACAGCGTTACCACTTGAAAAAAAAGAAAACGAAGTAGATATGAGAGAAAAGTGAAGTAGGTTGAGAAAAAGGCAAGCAGATTTTAAAATAGAGCATACACCCTTGATACAATTGATGTATAGGGAGAAATAGACAAAAATACTCTACGTAATTTACGAAAAAAAAAATTGTTATTATATGAGGAAACTAGCCGACCCATTCTCGTGATTACGAGAATCCTACAATTCTCGTCAGTGGCTCAATTCCGAGCCTTGGTTGCCGAAATATTAGCATCAGAAGAAAGTCTTGGTACCGGATTACAAAAACCTAAGGACAGTTACCAACTGGTGGAATGCGAATAGACCTTTGTTTTCGTGTATCATATTATAAATACAATATTTGCTTCCCGTGAATATTGAAGGATTTCAAGAAATACCATCCCTAATTTTGAAATAGGAAGTTGATTTTTTAAAAATTTCAAAAATCGAAATAGATCAAAAAGTGTAAGGTGGTAACGCTGATACTCAATATGAAATCAATGCTGCCAGATTTTATTATAGTATGTAGGTGAAACATTAAAGCTAGGCATACACGGTGAACATGTTGGTGTGATTTGTTGGGCAGCGGTTCGCCATACACGGCCCAACATGTTTATAAACTTCATTATTTGTGTGACTGTCGTGAAGGCAAGATGTGCGATACAAGTGCGTTTTGCTTTATTTTGCGACATGTTAACTCCATGAAAATAACTACACAAATGACGAATTGTTGTCACACAACGCCATACACGACGAACATGTTGATAAACTTCAAAATTTGTTGTAAACTTGCCCATACACAGCCAACATGTTAGCCGTAAGTTCACGGTTTACAAAATATTTCATAAACCGTGGATTTGTTGGCCAACATGCCCATACACGAATAATTTTCAGCCCAACCCCAACAAATCACACCAACATGTTCATCGTGTATGCGGTACGTTCGGTGACACTGTTCTGCACACTTTGGAAGAGAAAAGTACAGCTTTTTGGTGTTCATGGACACATTTGTTGTTCCAAACTGTTCTGATTTGGTGTCCATCTGTCTAGTCTGTCTAGAACAGATTGGAACAGTTTAGGACAGGATTTTCTGTTTCATCTTCTTAGGTAGAACACATTTTGTGTTCTAAGCAGCTCGGCAAAATGACAGCAAAGGAGAAAGTTTGACAGTACAGGAGAAAAATTTGACATTATTAGAAATTTTTGGTGCTTCACTCACGTACACTGATGGAAAACGACATTATTCAATGGTTGCAGGCATGGTCAATTTTGACAGCTCTGTTATTTTATCTTCTTCTTTATGATGTATGGGTCTTCTCGATTGAACACAATGGGCGCGTTCAGTTTGGTCTTGGAGAGCCTATATTAAATAGCATGTCCAACTCGTTTTTCAAGAACGATTTCGATAGGTAAATTTGGATAGCTGTGAAATCAGTGCAGTACAAAATTCAGCTTTTTACGAATTTCAATGGCTGTTTTGTCAAATAGCCACAAGCCACCTGTACCAAAAATTGTTCGATAGCTTTGGATTTATCTGATTTCAGCCTTTGTTTACATATTTGGGTGGTAGTCTCAATATGGCAACCGATGGTGGCGCCATCTTGATACCTTTCACAGAAGCAGTTTTTTTTCTACATGAGTTTGTATTGTAGCTGCCTGCTTGGTTTGACAGACAGAGAACCAATCTTGATAAAAATGGGTACTTCAAGAAGACATACTTTTTTTTCCAATATCCTGTTTTGACAGATCACGTGTGAGTCGTGTCAAGCTATTTATTTTTGTTTTAATATTGTTTTACAACCCCTGAACAGCGTTTACAAATCGATCTCTATGGGCTCTTGAAAAGTTCAAAGAATATCTGAGGTTTTCGACGCAAATTTTGTTCAGCGATGAGGCCCATTTCTGGCTCAATGGGTAGGTAAACAAACAAAATTGCCGCGTTTGGGACGAAGAAAAAACAACGGTTTGGTGTGGTTTGTGGGCCAGCGGAATCATCGGTCCATATTTATTTAAAAATGATGCCGGTACGAACGTAACCGTCAATGGCGACCGTTATCGTGCCATTATAACCAACTACATATTTGATGTTTGAAATTGAAGCTAGTGATCGCATCAATCAAACCAAGATCGTATGATATCACACCGTGGGGATATGTAAGGTCTAAGGTTTATGCGGAGCAACCCGCTTCGCTTCAGGCCTTAGAGGAAAACATCACGCGTGTCATTCGCCAGTTTGTCAGTCGAACGAGTCATCGAAAATTGGACTTAACGCATGGACCATCTACGACGTTGCACCGGCCAACAACTGATAGCCATAATCTTCAAAAAATAAATGCCAATGAATATTCTTTCAAATGTTAATAAACATTCCCCATTAAATTTGAATTTTATTTAAAAAGTAGGGAATCTCGAAATGGATCACGCAATAATAGTCGTGTCATTTAAAAAGTGTTTTTTTTAGAGGTATAGAAGTATAAATTGCAATAAAACAACGATGGAATATTCGATTGACATGATTTTTTATTTATTCGAAAGATAATCTTGTGGCATTTTTACATTTTAAATATGATTTCTGCCACGGCTGGCTCGGATATAGTCCAATCTAGACGTCCAATTTTCGATGACTTTTTCCAACATTTGTGGCCGTATATCGGCAATAACACGGCGAATGTTGTCTTCCAAATGGTCAAGCGTTTGTGGCTTATCCGCATAGACCAATGAATTTACAAAACAGAAAATAGTCTGGCGCAGTGGCGGATTAAAGGTTGAGGGCGCCATAGGCAAGCATCTCACTTGCGCCCCTATATAAAAATATCTCGTACTATAGTTTGACCAAAATAGCTACACCGCGCCTAAAGAAAAGGCGTTGAAATAGGGGCCAAGGGAAAAGAGACTTAGTTAACATGAGATCTATTAGTATTGTCCGAAAGATCTTACGAATTTGGTTAATTAATGATTTGCCGCAACGTAAATTTTGTAAACCAAGTTTACTCGAGTTGGTACTTATGCAAACCTAGTGGCAAATCGGTTCTCAAATCGGATTGCCCCGAAAATCAATCTAGAAAGAACATAAAAATTAGGTTTTAAATCCGTCGAAATCCTTGCCATCCGCTGATGAACTTCGACCATTAGGTTATTTGCCCCTATATAATAAGTAAAATCAATACCAATTCAAAAACGCTTCAAAATTAGAAGAAAACTAAGTCGATTTCCGTGTTAGCAAACCGAGTTGACTCTGTACTGTAAGAGTAATTGCTCAGGACCGATTTTTATTTCAACAAAAGATGCAAGTGCAATTCGAGTTCACAAGTTTGTTACTTTAACAACCACGTATGAACTCGCATTATTTGCCACTTGTCAGAATTACTGCGCCCGTGCGCCCCTTTGTTGACGCGCCCCTAGGCACGTGCCTAGTTTGCCTTAAGGATAATATGCCACTGGTCTGGCGGTTGTAACGAAGTTACAAATTCACAACACTCAACAAGCGCCGAAATAAAACAACAACCGACAACAAGTCAAGGTATACAAACAACAGCCGCCGCGCCGGGCGGGAACAGAAGAGTGCAAAATGAAACAACAACAAACACACGAACAACGAGAAAAGACAAGCAGCAACAAAGAAGTTACATGGTTGCAGGTGCAACTGCATGATTTATACTTTTCTGTATTCTTTCAATTCACTCCTACTTGTTACTCGAAATCTATCAAGTAGGAGTGATATCGATCCTAGAGGTCAGACTTCATTCGGTCTCCGACCGGCTAGGTGCTCTATTAAATAAGGAGTATTCCTGAGGCTTCTTTTGGTTAGCGCCATAAGAAGCCTCGAATTAAATTTTGCTTCGGCCTTTATCGCCTTGACTAGGGATTGAATCCCACTTTTCTGTCAAGGCTAGGGAAATTATCCCATCGTTTATTTGTTTTCTTTATTGCCTAGACTAGGGATTGAATCCCATCATTCCGCCAAGGCTAGGGAAGTATCCCATTATAGTATTTGTAGTAAGTATCGTTCCGACTAGGGATTGAATCCCATGTATTGTCGGGACTAGGGAAGCTATCCCGCCGTTAAATTCCTAGAACTAGGGATTGAATCCCATCCGCCGCCGTTTGTCCTAGGAATCCGCCGCCGTTTATAAACTCACTTACTACAATAAATAAAATTGAACCCAATCTTTCCTTAAAACCGAGTTTTATTTGTTCTTTCCTCGGAGAAACCTGGACCCGCTGACCTACCTCAGCTGGGAAAAGCAAAAGAACATCACACGGTGTTAAATCATAGGATCTTGGAGGCCAATTCACAGGTCTAAAACGTGAAATTAGGCGGTCACCAAACGTGTCTTTCACTAAATTGATTGTGACCCGAGTTTGATGATCGTTTGGCTTCAATTCTTGCACGAGTTGGATTTTGTGAGCACGCAAACCAAGATCCTTCCGCAAAATCTTCCATAAAGTGGACTGACTCAGATCCATTTCCTGTGCTCGATGGCAGATGGACTCATTCGGGTCTTCCTCAATGCTACGCTCTACAGTAGCAATAGCTTCTTCTGTACGCACCGTACGGCGTCTCTGGGGATGCGAGTTATCAATTAGAGTAAACGTGGTGCGAAAACGTTCCATGGTTAATCGAATTAACTGCTCTGGATGGACGATTTTGTCGACGATAGTGCGTGATACGTATTCCGCACTGCACAGAACCATTATTTTCGAAACAAAATTGCACAATTCGCAAGCGTTGTTCAGGCGTGAGTATATTCATGATGAGTTGCCAAACCAAGCTGAGAATAAATCACTTGACAGCTGTTAAATCGGTCGCCGTCCTGAAAAGTAATGCCAGCTTAGTTCTATACCTCGAAAAAAACACCCTATATTATTGGAAAGTGGCTGCTGTTTGAAGCAGTACCTTAAATTCTGCGATACAGAGTGCACTAACCAAAACTTCTTCCTCAGACTTGTACTTAAGGTGTAAAAAGTCTATATTTTCGTTCTATCAGTTCGTGGGTTCGAAATAGAATCCTACTAACCGTTGTTCTATGGACTGTTTCACCACGTCATCATAGCCTCGGTGGCGCAGTAGGCAGCGCGTAAGTCTCATAATCTTAAGGTCGTGAGTTCGAGCCTCACCCGGGGCATATCCTTTTTGGGTGTACCAATTGATGTCAACTTCTAACTCAAAATACAGGAACAAATGTACGAGAAACGACAGCTGCTGTCGTCTTGATTAATATTTTCACATTTATTGCGTAACACAAATTCAGAAGACCCTTCATCCTCTAACAATATAGAAAAATGCATGGGGTGTTTTTTTTCTTACCATCTCAGCATGCATCCATGAAACTGGCAAAAGGCACACCCCATTTTCTAACATTCCATTCTAACACCTGCGCAGAAGAAATCTCACCTAGGTATTCATCAGATTAGTTTACCAGCCGTAATCGTCTAGTGGTTAGGACCCTACGTTGTGGCCGTAGTAACCCAGGTTCGAATCCTGGTCACGGCAATGTTCAAACATTGTCACGGAGAAGACTTTTTTTTCTATATTTCTTCTACATTTTGACCGAAAAGAGTACGAACCATAGACAAAAGTTGACCCCATTATTTAAATGTATGCAATTCTTGTTTATTTACTTTTTACAAACACAGTTACAAGCAATGAAAAACGGAATAGCAAAGAAAGCTCAGATACAAAATAAAAAAAAACCATTTACACTAGCGTTTACAATAATTATTTACTTTTTTACTTAAATTCTATTTAAATCGATTAAACTGAGTTCATATTGCTGTTTAGAGGTTTTATTTTTTTTGTCTTCCTGTTTTTTTTATTACAATAAAGACATGGCGCCCAATTTGCAAAAGCTCTGTAACGAAACTGCGGCTGCGACGGCGGATACGCTAGTTGAGATCATGCTGCAAATGGATTTTGATCTTTGTGGACAAAAATAAGAAGTTGGTGTATAAGTCGGCGCTTTCATTTGCCCATTCGTTGGATGGACCATTCTTGTTGGCACAATGGACATCGATTGTTTTGTTTAACCCACAGGGACATACAGCAGTGGTGGAAGGAGTGATTGCATTCGCCCCAAACGACAACACAATCCTGACGGCCCAGGACTTCTCGTTTGTTTTCAGCTTGGCAACGCAGGCAGGCGTCTGAAAAAAAAAATACATAACATTTAGAGTAATTGCTTCAATCTGTGAAAATAAATTAGAGCAACAACTAGCTGACCCTTCCCAGGCTACTTGGTCTACTACTTTTTTGTTTTATTTTTCTTTACTCTTGCCGGAAGCCTTTTTGAAAAAAGGTGAAAGATATACGACCATAGCTCAGTCATTAACGGTGTATCCGGATACCAGGCGACCTCCGGATTAGCTAGCCTTATCTGTGTATGCGAATCTCTGCGCCGATGGTACCTACCCCCTTTTTACTTCGCCTACTCGTGGGAACTCAAATACCAAAAACCAAAACAAAAACTAAAACAAAAAACCAAACAAAATTCAGACCGTTACTCCATCTTCACCGAGCGGTAGTTCGGCAAAACATCGACTGCTGGTATCCCTGTGCCAAGTACCGGAGAAGGGATTGTGTGTGGCTATCCGTGGCCCCTCCTTTAGTGTGGTATAGGATGTATCTATGGGGACCTACTAAGGTCGGTAGTGGAAGGATTGTGAATAATGGCCCTTCCACTACTAGCGAGAGAGAACCTCTCCACGCTGCTCCGAGAGGAAGTCTTCCTGGTGTTAGTAGGGTTGTGTATAATGACCCTGCTATCACTGCGAAGACTGCCACTGCCACCCAATCTTGAAGTTTGTATAAACAACGTCGTTATGCGATGAGAATACTAAAATGCCCCTGGTGCAACATTCGAGGATGGACGTAATCCCATCCACAACAGTAGATAGGATTGAGTGGGCTAAGTCCATCTTTGCGAAAACAAAGTCCAGCTGCCACACCACGTCAAAGCGACAAAGGTCTCTGGAGGACTCCACTCCCATCCCCAAAAAATACAAAGTACATACCACCAGCACTCCCAACATTCCAAGGGTATCTCACTAAACCAAAACAAAATGGTGGTTGCGGTCATTGATAGGAGTAATATCGATGGCACAATTTCCTCTGACGGTG
This sequence comes from Sphaerophoria taeniata, assembly GCA_943590905.1. Taxonomy (NCBI): domain Eukaryota; kingdom Metazoa; phylum Arthropoda; class Insecta; order Diptera; family Syrphidae; genus Sphaerophoria; species Sphaerophoria taeniata. The sequence goes on from OX016540.1 coordinate 8,253,925, forward strand.
AAACTGATGCTCTCGGCTAGCTTCCTCAAATTCATGCGAGAGCATCCAGGTCCACTGCCTGTAACAAGCGATGGGGGTTTGCGTCAAGCTCATGTTAAACTCATCGTTTGTTATGATCAAAGGTCGCACGATCTTTATACGCTTGCTGTCAGCATGCTGGGCGAAGTTTGGCCAGACGCAAGACTCGAGGTTGTTGCAAAGGAGGACATTCCTTACAGGCCCCGAGCTCTCGCATGGATCCCAATGGAACCCTCGTGTAACCCGGACCTTTTGTCACGACTGGAAGATCGCGAAACTGGAGGAGCCGGAGGGCCTTTATCGAAATGCAATTACCATAACCGATAAGGACTCTGCAGCCAAGTATACAAAAAAAAGATGAGGTAGACGCTTCGGGCGAGCCTCCAAAACCCCCTTCAGAAGATGTGTCGCAGGACGTGGGGGGTTCTAGTGCTACTGTCACCTTCCCATCTTTGGACGTCAATCATGATATGCCTGGACCCTCTACTGTCGCAGCACAGTCTTCATCCTCCAACGTCAAAAGTTTACCCCTAATGGATACTGATGACTCCGTCGACAAAGTTCTCCCCAGTGAAGAGGAAGATTAACTATTAGGTTCCTCTTCGTTTGATCTGGATGAACTGGATAAAACGGTACGTGGTGGAGGTTGTAGCCAACCTAACCTAACCGTATGCGACCATTTTGTTTACACATCTCAACTGTAGTAATTATACCAGTTTATACCATTCATGGTCACTGTTGACAGAAGTCGGTATATTTAACAAACTTTGCATAATTCTACATACCTAGTTATTTTGCTACAAAAAAACAAAAAAATTTCGACCATTTGGAAAATTATATTTATACCATTTATAATTTCTTTTTCTAACTGAAGGAATAAATACGATCTTGATATCTTCTGATAATTTTGTGACCGTTGTTTCGGATACGTTCGATGTTCGACCAGATAACTGGTATAAACTGCCAATTTATGTTTTCAGTTCTCATTCCTATGCGTACATCAAATACATATAATCATGACTGTTTTCAAGCAATCTCCATTATGTGAAAAAAATGTTAAAAAATTTATTTTCGACCATTTTTTTTTGACTGGTATAAAGCATAGTTAAACATATCGAAGGTACAACAACAGAGTTTACAATATGCAAAAAATACAAAAGTGGTTGGAGTGAAGTAAAATATTTGTCATAACTAGGCGAATTGTATAAACTGGTCTAAAATTGGTGGTGAATTTATATTCAACTTGTAATGCCCAGACTATAGAAACAAGAATCTTTCTGAAAATAAATGGCTTCGTACCAACCAACTCGAACTCAATTAAAACCAAAACTAAGTGAATAAAACTACAAAAAAGCACCTTTTGCTGGAACCCTGTGCTTCCTTCAACAAACAAGCCTCCAAACTAAAATTTCTAATGAGCACAGCGGCCTTCGAAAATTGGCACAAATCAAATATGCCCATGCAAAAACCAACACATTTCTGCACTTTGATTTATTTGCGTTTCCTTCTTCGTTTAGCAAAAATTAAAGACTTGGTAAACATTCAATTAAAAAAATTCGCAAGAAAAACAAAAACTGTTTCTATCGAGCCCCCAATAACGTCTTCTTCAATAAACAATTATTTTTTGAGGCGTGACTCCGGGCACATATGGCATAGATTTGTTTTAATCATTTTGAATGATGCAAGTTCGAGACAGTGTTGACGTTAGCTCTGTTGCCAGTAAATTGACATTGGATATTAATTTGTTTATTTTTCATTAAAAATATATCAAGTCACTATCAGATTGTTCCTATTCACTGATTTGTGCTTTTTTATTTCTAAGAATCGCTAAGGTCAAAAGGACAGATTAGAGAGCAGAGAGGATCTGACAAGTGGCAATGTACCAAATGAAAATGACGTCAATCGAACTACGGTGCCAGTTTTTACGATAAAAATTCTGCCGATGACGATGATGCAAAACAGTTTTGTAAAGAACACACCTCCCTTCAAATTAAATTGGTACAATAGAGGAGACTTTGTTTATTTTGTTGTCTAAATGAAATATGTCACGTTTTTGTTGAAAGAAATGTGTTTATTTGTTTTTGTGTTTATTTCTGTTACAAAAATAAGAAAAAATAAAATTCGGCTCTCTTTTTTAGTTTTAAGCAAAAACAAACAGATACAGTGAGAATGTTCAGAGAGAATATGCGATTTGGCAGCACCTTAAATTTTCTACTTTTGAAAGACATAAGGTTCCATTTGCATTGAGAACTGTCACATTTTATATGACATTTTACATTGCCAACTGTCACATTTTATGACAGGTCTCTTTACATTGCCAACTGTCAACCAGATTGATCACATTGCGATCGACGGAAGGCACTTTTCCAGCATTCTAGATGTTCGAACTTTCCGAGGAGCCAACATCGAATCGAACCACTACCGTCGGTCGTAGCCAAGATGGTGCTACGAATATCCCGACAACGGCCAAAACAAGGAAATTCTCCAAGAAAAATTCGACGTCGGACAGCAACGATGACAAGAGATCGCCCAATCCTTCTCTGATCGAGTGCCAAGTTACCTCTTAAGAAGTCCTATGCCGCCAACATCAAGTAACGAAGACCAGTGGCAACATTGCCAGAAAGCAGTTAGAGATACCGCCACTAATGTGCTGGGTTTCACGCAGCCACCAAACTGAAACCCCTGGTTTAACGAAGAATGTAGGCAGGCGCATGTAGCCAAGCAGGAGGCATACAATGCGGCGCTGCATAAAAGGACAAGAGCTGCTCGTGAACTCTACGAGCAAAAGAGGAGGGAGAAACGCCGGCTTCTCAGGAAGAAAAACAGGGAGCATGAGAAGCGTCAGATCGAGGATGTTGAGAGAGCCCACAGCAGGAATGAAGTTCGGAAAAGAACCGATGCCTGCAGAGATAAACAGGGAACACTATACTAGAATCGCATTCAATGCTGGGTATTTGGAAAGACCACTTTTGTAGACTGTATAGCGGCGACGACGAACAAAATCCCGTCGTCAGGCAAGAGCCTTTCATCGGACACGATGACCACCAACGATGCCGTGAACCCGACATAGAAGAAGTGAAAACGGCAGTATCGCGGCTGAAATCCAACAAAGCCGCTGGAGCAGATGGTCTAGCTGCCGAGCTGTTCAAAGCAGCAGGCGACGATCTAGATAGTAGCATGCACCAAATCATCTGTAAGATATGGTCGGAAGAATGCATGCCTGATGAATGGAAGATCTGCACTGTCTATCCGATCTTGAAGAAGGGAACTCTTCTAAACTACGCCAACTACAGAGGAATCAGCCTCTCTGCCGTAACATGTGAACGTCTGAAGCCTTTCGTCAACAATCTGATTGGTCCTCATCAATGTTGCTTCAGACCTGGAAAGTCAACCATCGACCGAACTTTCACTTTTCGGCAGATCCTGGAAAAACCTATTACCTCCAAATCGATACCCATCGATTTTAAGGCCGCGTATGAAAGCATCTACATAGGCGAATTGCATAAAGCTATGTCTAGTTTTGGCATCCCTGCCAAGCTCGTTCCATTTGTATTCAGAACTGTCACTTCTTAAGACAGAAAGTTCCACTAAAATTAAAAACTGTCACTTCTTTTCTTAACTTCCAACTGAATTATTGGGCACCCGATGTTCATCGCACAAGTGAGGATAAGAAAATGAGGAGTTTCCGGTCGAAAGAAAACAACAGTCAAACACCGAAAATTTATCGACGATCATGCCTCATTCTTTGTGTTCAGGTATTTTTGTTGGATCATCAGTGACAGTTCACTGACAGTGATGGGAAAACGAATTTGTGAATAAAAATCTTTGGAATGTAAACAGAAACAAAAAACAAGTTTTGCGTATCTGCAACTTACTGCAAGTATAAGCACTTTCCCACGATTGTCCACCTTAATCATAAATTCAACACCCGCTCATCAATCGATAAATCCAAAGAGGTACCTTGGGTCAGTGACGTTTAACCTTGCTCCCGGTTCGAATAACGTTTGACAATAAAACGGTTCTTGGAATTGACTTCCATTCCGAAAATAATGGTATGACGGTGATCGACTTATACAATTATTATACACCTCCACCGCGTCGCTAACCCTATTATGGACACATTTAAGCTCACAGAACTCTAGTTCGAGCGAAATTGCAGCGAAAGCAATTAAGAACCCAGTGGAATCGCCTCATATCACAAGTCCCCACATACATAAATACTTATCCAGTGACTGTCCGACAACTCTATAACAAAACCGGGACAGGGTAATTCAATGCTTACCATCGCACTCAAAGCGTTATGTTTCAGCTTTTTTCTGTCATGATGTGTCAGTGAAAATGACAGGTGCCGGCTGAAGTGTCAAATGGCCGAACCATGGGAACTCAACTCGAGCTTATGTTTTGAAATTCTAATTAAAAATGTTTTTGATTTTTTTTTCTGTTTGTAATTTGTATGTCAAGCTAAATGCGTTTATATGCGACGAAGACAATACCGATGGAAATGCATGGATGAATGACCGAAAGAATGTTCGTGCAATTAGTCAGGTGCACAATAAATTCTTCATTTGGATTTCATCATCCATGTTTTGAATTGAAGAAACAACGCAATTATATTGTTGACTATAATTTGGAGCGTCTTGCGAGATGCTTGGGGTGGTCTTGATTTTTATGATTTTTTTTTGTTTTATCAGAAAGAGGCACGCGCGTGGAGTGGGTCATAAATTGAGCCAATTGAACAATTTTTTGTTCCACATAAACAAGTTGGTCTTGATGATCAAGAATGATAGTTTATGACGTCACCTCTTAGTTGACCCCCTCGACTCGATTGATCTGTTGAGAGGACTTTGTATTTTCTATTAAGGGGTACGAGTTGCTTTCTAAAAAATAAAGAACTTCACATTTGATTTACTGTGACATTTTTTTGTTTGCGAGTCAGAAAAGATTTTAGTGCATTCGCAGCTTTAAGAAAAATTATTTATGACTAGTTTTCCGAACGCTCCCTTTCCTTCAAATGACACGAGGACTGTTTGTTTACTTAGTTTTGCTACGACGTTGTCAAATTTCTTGCCTACACTGATTTTATACAACGAAAAGACACATCGAGAGATAAGTCACACGATGTCAAAGTTTTTATCTCAAGACAAGAGCAACATTGTTCGACTCATGCAGTGTCATTTGGTTGAGTCTAATTTTCGTTTATACTGGAAAAAGGGGCTTGGCGCCAGCAACGACAACAAATTATATTGCTTGCTCCTGGAAAATTCCAATGACTAGTTGTTTATTGTTGTTTTTTTGACATTTTCAATTGAAAGTAAAGATAAATTATAAATGATCGTAATTTGTCTCGCGCACTCAATGTCAGATGGAATGTCAAATATGTTTAGAAAACAAAAGTTAAATTGTTTACATTTCTGCATTGGTTTTATTTTCTGTCAAATTGTTTATTTGATTTTTGTTTTGACAAAAAACAAAATAAAATCAATGATCAATTTGATGAGGACACCAGAATAGACTTATTGAAAAGTGACATTTATGTCAAATTGTTAAAGTAATGATTTGTTTTTAGACCAATTAAGTGAGCAATTACTTTTAACAGTACATCACGGGTTTGACGTTGAATTCCGAACAATAATTGTAATAATGACAGAGGAGTTATTTTATTGACAGAGCGAATTCCAGGTTAGTTTTTAAAATATACCACTTGTCAATTATCGAAATCCATCGAACATGCAACTTGAACTTGACAAGCCATTTGGTTGACAAAAATTCGGAGTTGTGTGGTTTATCTCGTGATGTTCATGCAGTTTTGAACTAAATTCACAAACGGAGTAAATCTGAAAAAAACGGAGTAGATTTTTTTTTCGTCGAAAGTGACAGTAGACAAAGCATCAAAAAAGCCTTCACAATTATTACTGAAGTACCTCATTGGATTGTTATCTCTAATTTGCATTTTTAAACAAAACTTCCATCACCATTGAAAAATCTTCTTTATTCTTAAGGGTTCGTTGCCATCTCGATCATTTAATGATTGTCAAACAAAAATCGTACGATAGGAGGCACTAATTTTGTTTGTATTGTCTCGAATGCGGATTAATAAGACTTAAACAAAATTTTACACGTGCAGACAGATGAAGATGACATTTCTCTAAAAAGCCATAAATGATGTTTTCGCAGCTTTTTTGACGCTCATTTGTCAGTTCTGTCTATTGAGTCAATCGACAATAATTTTAATTATTATCTTTAATTGGTATTTAATGATGCTTCATTAAATTTTGTCCCAGCAATCATAAACCTTTTTTTCTTATAATTACCAGATTCTTGGTATATTGTTTTGAAAAGAACAAAAATAACCGTTAGACTAAAATAATTCTCGTCTGTGTTGTCTTGCAGAATAGACAATCGAGATTAATGAAGCTTCTATGATTAACATCAGTAGACAATTGTGACATTTGATTTGACACATTCGTTGGGTTAAACAAGTTCATAATATAACAGTGTATAACAGTTTTAATGACAATTTGAATATGAATATGATTGTATGAAGAATTTTTCAAGGTAACCATTTTCGTCATCAATGAGCTAATTTTTGCCAGATGTCTGTCTATTTGGAAAAAAAGAATAAAAGGAATTGATTTCTTTATTGTCTTCGATTTTTCATGTTCGGAAAGTTAAAAGTTAAGAAAAAATCTAAACAGATGCACCAAAGTCTTCTGTCGCCTAAGACAATGTTTTCTGAGTTTGTTTTGAATTGAAAAAAGAAACAAAATTAGAGCTCTCTAATGAGCTGTCTGGAACGGTCTACAGATTGAGACCACCTCTGGAATTTGAGAAATATCGAGTTATAACCCCGAAACTGTAGTTTTAGGAAAAATGTTAATACGTGAAAAAAGTGAAGGGCATGTCTTGTTGTAAATGATAGAAAAATATAAACTTGTTTTTACTAAACATAAATTATTTATTTAAAAAAACAATTAAAGTCCTAAATTGAGTTTTCATCAAAAAAGCCTCCTTGAAATTCAATAATTTTTTTAACAGTTCTGGGCAATCTTCTTACAAGTTTTTCTATTTTTTCTTGTGGGATATTGTTCCACCAATTTTGTAGAGTTTCCCAAAGAGCAGATTCCGATTTTGTGTGGTGATTCCGGACATTTCTGTCAAGCTCTTCCCATAAGAGCTCAATGGGGTTAATATCTGGAGACTGCGGTGGCCAAACCATTACTTTTAGAATTTCCTCGTCTTCTTTTTGTTTCAGGTATTCCCGGCAAAGTTTTGAAGTGTGTTTCGGGTCATTGTCTTGCTGGAATACAAAACCTTCACCGATTAATCGGAGCCCAGACACCAAAACGTGGTCTTCCAATATCGTTTTTAGACTTCTTTATCCATTCTTTATCCATTCACTCGTGTCAGATCTCCCACTCCATCGAAGGAGAAACATCCCCACAACATTACTGAACCACCTCCATGCTTTACAGTTGGGACCATACAGTCTGGTAGCATCTTATGTTCAGCGCTGCGATTTGAGCCAAACACCTCAAACTTGGACTCATCGCTCCATAAGACTCTGTTGAAGTCTTCATCAGTCCAATCCTGATGGGTTTTGGCCCGTTCCAACCGGCATACTGGACCAAAAAGTCCAGCATGCCTTAGCCTTCGTTGTATCGTTGATACAGATAGTGGTTCTTCCCGCATTTCATTGATTTCGGTCTGGTGCTGTTTTCTTCCTAGAACGCTTGCTTATGGCGATGATATGCAGATCTTCGGTTTTCGTCGTAACTCTTGGTCGTCCTGACCTCGGTTTATCTTTAAAACCGCCGGTACTAGAGTAAAGCTGTATCAGAACAAAAACATAAAATGTAAAAAAAGAGCCAAGTTCTCTTATGTGCGAACAGCACTGTGTAAAAAGTTAGCCACCAAAAGTAATGAGATCTAAAAGAACGCCAAGTTCTTACATGTAAAAGTGTTATATTGAATATTTTAAATCATAAAAGATAATACAACAACATTAAAAGAAAATAGAAAATAGTTTGGATGAAAATTTACAAGTTCTTTTTTTTTTACAGGGCCTTTGTGCCCATGAAGTCAATACGTAATTCAAATTTAAAGCTTCTAACTCCATGGGTTCAAAAGCTATGGAGGGTTAAAAATGTGTTTGAGTTCGGTCCTGTAAAAAGGGAGTAGTGCTAGAACTTGGCTGGGCACTACCGTGCCCTTTGATGGTTCTGTGAACTGCTTCTTTGGATATCTTCAGTTTTGTGGCGATTTCTCGTTGCGAATAGCCTTCTTCAATAAGGATCATAATCGCAGATCGAGTTTCAGTAGTTAATTCCTTTACTTTCCCCATGATGCGCACTTTGTTTACTGAAGAAGATCACGGTCTCAAATAAATTTAAATTCCCTAACATTACCCAAGTCAAAAAAAAAAAATTCAAAATTGAATGTAAAAAGTCATAAAAATTAAAAACTACGGGAAATCCAAACCAAAATTGGTTTTTTTTTTACCTTTTTTCACAAAATTCCTTATAATTAACAGAAAAGGGTTAATATCTGGGGTTTTTTCACTTGTACCTTTTTTGAATGGACTTATACCATTCAAAAAAGGTACAAGTGAAAAAACCCCAATCAATGCAGGTAAAAAAATCCTATTTTCATTCATAAACTCAAGCGCCAGGTACAAATAAAGCAACCCTTTGAAGGTAGTCTCAAACTTTTGACCGGTAGTGTACGTATTCGCTGCCATGTTTACAAAAACAAAGAAAGTAAAACAATAGGTGTGTTCAGTGACACTGTTCTGCACAGTTTGGAACAGAAAAGTTCAGCTTTTTGGTGTTAATTGAGCCAGTTTAGAACAGTTTGAAACAGTTTAGGACAGGATTTTCTGTTCCATCTCTTTAAGCTGAACACTTTAGAGCCAGTTGCTTAATCGAATCATTTAAGTTCTACATAAAGTTCTACTTTTGTATGGGGATTTTATGTAGAACTTAAGAATTCCGGAACGTCTCATACAAAAATGAAAACTTTATGTAGAACTTAAATTTGTGATTCGATTGAGCAACTGGCCCTTAGTGTTCTAAACTGTTCCAAAATGTTTTGACATTTCTCATGAGTCATGAAGCTGAGTCATGTGACATGTGACAATTTGACGTCTGCATTTGAGGTTTCACAAATACATAGATATGCAATCATTAGAAGCAAAAAAGTATGTTTGCATGATCGCTTGGTTTCCGGAATCGGAGAATTCATGTCAATTAATGTGCCCTCAATTTTTGACTATCCACAATTTTGCCGATATATTAAAAACCGTTTTAAGTTGCGAGGTTCAAATTCAAACCACAGATTCATGTAAACATTTAAATCAAATTCCAGATAACAAAAAGAAAACAAATTTCCGCACGTTTTTCATTTTGAATTTGTTTACTTTTTTTCAAGAAAAATTAAATAATATTTTCCTATAGTGCGTTGCAATAAAATCTAAATAACAAATAACACGTTTTTCTCGATACGCAAACAAATTCCAACGTGACATGACATGAAAAAGATTCTCTTCCAAATCTTTAAGACAAAATTTCCTCTAATAGAGATATGAATAAAATAAAAGGTGTGTCTTTTCGTTTGGCAACACACATAAGGCTTGTGTCCTATTTTAGTTTTTTTCTTGCTGCCAAAACGTGTGAGACGTTCAACTTTTGACTTCTCTATATGCATCCCAATCTGTCAACAACTTTAATAAGTTTAAAAATATAACTCTCACAATTTGTAGCTATCTTTTATCAGACTGGCTGTTGATGCACGTGATAAAAAAAAAAACACCACCTGGGCGAAACTGCAAAGATGGCATCAAACTTTGGTGACGTAAGCAAATGAAAGAAAACAGTTTTGCGTCAAGGACAAATCTCCCGAAATAAATCCGTCTGCAAATACAAATAGGAAATATAAAACAGAGACAAAATCTATTTCACCAGGAAGTGATTGCTGTTGTTCGCAAAAAACAAACAACAGCTGTGCTTTTAGCAGCGAATAAAAAAAAGCAACATAAAAGCTTATTTGCCGCTAAAGAGTTTTGGTTGAAAGAGTTAATTACTGCAACAAATGATGCTTCCTTTATTCAAGTACTCATAGATTTGTAGGCATCCTTTGGGCTGTAACAGCCATATTCCACTCTTATTCCACAGGTTAACTAACCCAAAGAGTTAATCCATGGGTTAAAATTTCTCATTAATAAAAATAACTTGTTCAGGAAATAGTAAAGTTAGGTTAGGTTAAAGTCGCTGTCTAGATGTTGTTGACTCAATTGGGCCTCAAGGGTCCATTGTGATACCACTGAAGAAGTTACTTTGTACTTTTATTGAAATTAGAGAGACATCTTGTGTCATTCGTGTGCAAATTCACTGGTATTATCGAAGAAAGTATTACCGAGATAGTTATTCTTTCTAATGGAGAGTGCCGGACATGTACATAGAAGGTGTTGGGACCGTTTCCTCTTCCTCCTCGTCCAAGTAGCTTCAACAGAAATCATTAGTGTTGACCCCTAGCTTCATAGCATGTCTACCTATTAAGCTGTGTCCTGTTTTGACTCCAATTGTGGAGCTGTCTGTTCTGGGTAATCAAGCCTTTGGACCGCTTCAGGTCTATACTGGCCATATTTGTTTGGTTGCTAGGCAGGTGGTACCCTGTGACCATCTAGCATTTGTTGAGAAGATGTTCCTATGTTGTGTCATTGTCTAACAGTGGGCAGAAGTGATCCGGTTTGCAATTTCCCAGAATATCAATGTGGCCCGGCACCCAAATTGGGTGAATGTTAAACTATTCTGTCATCTTATTCAGAGATGATCGGCACTCGTGGACTATTAGAGAGTTTGTGGAGAAAGACGCGAGAGATTTGAGAGCGGCTTGGTTGTCCAAGAAGAAACGTATATATCCTTGCAAGGTATAACGTTTTCTTTATCGCCATTACTTCTACCTGGAACACACTGCATAGATTGGGAAGTCTATATGATGGACTGAGATTCAGTTGTTTCGAGTAGATACCACTTCCAACGCCGTAGTCGGTCTTTGAACCGTCTGTATGAGATGTATCTTCCAGGTGATACTTCCAGAGGTCCTCCTTCTTCCCAACAAGATCTTGAAGGGATGGAAACATGGAAGTTATTATCGAATACCATTCGATCAAGTTTATTCAAATTTACCATCTTGTCCAGTGCGGTCCACCATGCGACAAATTCATAAATGGAGTATCGGTCTGATTTATCAAAGTGAATAGTCAGTGGGTTATTTTTGGGGAGAAGCCCCATTTCGACCCTATGGCTTTTTTACAAGGAAAGAGTGCTACAGTAGCCTTCTTTATTCTTTCATCAATATTTGCCTTCCAATTTAGTTTTTTTTTCTAAAATGAGGCCTAAATATTTGGCTTGGTCGAAAAAGCTTAATTTAATCATGGGTGGGCTGATTTGTGGAATTTTGTACCTTTTCGTGAAGAGTACTAGTTCCGTTTCATGTGGATTGACATCCAAGCCATCTTTGCCCAGTTGGTAAACCTGTTTGAGGCATTTTTTAGTAGTTCCGAGAGGGTGTTTATCAGACACAGACATTGCAACGTCGCGGTCGTCGGCATAGGTAATCACCTTGAAACTCTCTTCTTCTAATGATGTTAGGAGGTCGTTTACTAACATAAAAGAGGCGAATGGACCCCACCTTGGGAGTTTCTCGATACACCGATCTGGTGGTAGTAAAGCTCCTCATGCTGGAAGTGATTGTCCTGCTTTTAAGCATGCGACTTATTAAATCAGTGACTTGTTTCTTTATTTGCAGCTTGTCCATTGCTGTTGCGATCGCCTGGTAGCTGACGTTGTTGTTGATACCTAGGAAAGCTACTAGGTTATATTCTTTGTATTTGAGAGAATATTCAATACCACGCACCAATGAATGAAGTGCTGTTTCTACTGATTTTCTCTTAGAGTACGCATGTTGAGCTGTGGAAATGGGACATGCTTTCAAGAAGTTTCTGAGGTGATTTTCAATCAACCTTTCCAGGGTTTAATAGTAAAGTGACGTTTATCGAAAATTCGAAAAATGTTATAAATGACATGAATTTTTGTGTTCATAGTCGAATATTAATTTGATAAGTTCTTAAACTACTCAAACTTATCATGAATTGCAAATTATACCTTCAAGGCGCCTCACATGTCAAGCCTCATCAATATCGCGTTCAACAAACCATCAAAGCAACTAATAATCAACTTAATTCGAAGTCATCTAAATTTCAATTAACAAATCGCTTGTGTTGAACTCAATTGTTGCAATTCACATAGCACAGCACATCAGTTTAGACAAGATTGATGACATCTGCACTTGAAACTATTGAAAGTATTCATTTCGAAGCTCATTCATCATAAGGCGTATCATAATTTATACGAAGCTCGTTTCTGCTAAACGCCACCAATTATCATCGTAATGCAACACAATTACCGGAGCTATTGTAATTTGCAACTTTTTCATGGCTCTGTGTCAGATTTGTTCCGTAAACTAACGTCAGCCGGTGTCAATCGTCGCCCTAGCTGTTGTATTTTCCCAATGGGAATTTGTTTAATTATTAGTTTAGCGTCTCGCTGAAAGTAATACCAACGTTTGCACTAATCCCACCAGTGCTTTTCGACGAGAATCCATCACCACTCTCACAATCGGCCATTTGTTGTATGAAAAAAAGGTACTACGAGAAATCTTTGTACAGCAAATTGTATCTACACCGCAAATTACATGCGGCGAGAGTGCTAACAAAAAACAATATGACTGACGACGACGCTGACAATGTGACAAACCTTGCCCGACCTTCAAATAACATTGGGAGAGTAAAAAAATTAACCAGTCGAGACTCAGTCAGACACAAAGTATACGGTCCACCCAAGAAGGCTCGTCCATGCGTTCAAATGTTCATTCATGTGACTCAAATTCGAACCCACAGTATAATTGCAAAAATTTAAATTAATTGTTGGCAAGTCTATGCGCCTACGTCTCTGCGCACACCCGTGATCGAAGTTCTGGCACGAAAATGACGGACACACCTCCCACCACCACGATAATAAAGAGAACTTACTTATACATGTGATCCATGCCACACCGACCTACCGTTGTGCCTTGCTGTCGCCACCACCGCCTTAAGATCAGCAGACTGAGCATTGCATCATTAGATTCTGATAAACTTTTTACTCGAGATAATGATATCTGTTCTTAGGGTTAGGTATGGGTGCTACTTAAAAAATTGTCAAGAATTTTTGTCAACGATCGCGACTTGATAGAAAGTTTGATCGTTAACACCCTTTGTTAAAAAGGGGGTTTTGAATGCATTTTTGTACGAAATAAAAGGACATACCTACATGTTAAATGACAGGACACCACTTTGCACAACCGAAAGGGACACTTATTTTGTTTTTACGCAAAACTGATGACGTCTTGAATCAATAGATTGTGCCACCAGTGTTGACGTTTCTTATTATTTTTTCAATAAAACAGCTTCTTGGGAGTCTCCGATTCTCCGACGAATTTTGAAATTGTGATTCCTTAATGCGAAATGGAAATTTTTGTAAGCGACGTAAATTAAAAAGTGATTCACATTTTTTTAATTACATTTTCCATTTGTTCAAAGATTGTTTTTTGTTTCTTCGAGCTTTCTAGAAAAAGAAAGTCTTAATTTTTTGGCACGAAAGTGAATTATTTGACAGAAGTCATCTCACACTTTGCCCTTTAAAATTATGCCAAGTCTTTTGCTATTCTATTTTGACATTTTAAAATTATTAGAAGTGTGAGTGGTTAGTTTTTAGTGGGTGGTGTTTACAAACAATTTAGAAAATGTCAAAATGTATTAATAACATTTCCGATGATGTTCAAAAAATTAAAAATTGGATATCTCATAATGACTTAAGGAAAATAGAATACACCAAATGGATTTGTTGACTGAAAATTTACGATGTTATAACTTGAAGCTTTTTTCAGAAAAAAACGTTTTGACAAAAATCATTGAAAAACAAAAAAAATAGGTCAAGCAATTCTGTCAGTCTGTTGTCATGCCTCGCTCTCACTACGTGTCAACAACCTTTTGTTGGAGAGATTTCAAAGGACTTACGTAACACTTTGAAGACCAAAAACAAAAATTGTTTTCATTCAAATTTTGTTAAAAAAAAATTTGAAACAAAAAATTTCAAATTCGATAGCTCGATAACGAAAATCAAATTGTTGGTCGAAGTCATAGTTCTTGCAATATGGCCGCAAACAAGTTTTATCACGAAATTGTCAATTCAACTGATTCGAGCCCTGTTATATAGAACCTTGTTTGAAAAATAATGCAGATAAAAAGATTTCGGTTTTCGAACAACCGAAACTTATGGACTTGACAACCATAAACGATCATTGGCCGAATGAGGGCCACGTAGCAAATTACCTTCGCTCTGGGGTCAAGCCGACTGCTGTAAGACAGCCGTTTCGTCAGAGCGAAGACTCCCCTGGCCTTAGTCAGAGCATTGCATCTATATGTCTGTCGAAATACAGAAAATGGTCCAACCAGATACCAAGGTACCTACTTCACTACACTTTTGCAATGCCTGTCCATAAAGATCAACAATGACCATCTGGACTCCGTTGGCTAGTCCAGAACAAGATTGTCTCCGACATTTGGACATTTATTTTCAGTTTCCAGTCGTCGCACTATCGCTAAATCAAGTCACGCAGCAAGAGAATTCTAATTCTTCGAGCCGTTCTGTACGCAATCAGGTCGTCGGCATACACAATTGCTTTAGTTAAGCTACCTATTAGATCGCTAATGTAAATGCTGAAGAGGATTGGCGATTTGACCGCTCCCTGTTGCAGACCGTTTTTAATTTTAAAGGTTGTGGTAGAAGTTACATTGCCACTTTTGACAACAAACTTTCTACCGTTGAGCATATCATAAAGCATACACAATAATGCTTCATTGGTGCCTAGTCTGGTGCGTTTTAGGTTCATACCTTCTAACCATACGGTGTCGAAGGCCTTCTCTAAATCAACCAGAACAGCACCCGTGCATTGTTTCTTGGACTTGTTCCATTGAATATCAGAAACGAGCTTAGATGCGGCATGAAAAGTGTCATAGCCTGCCTTGAACCCGAACTGATTATCCGGAATTATTGTGTTGTTCACAGTCCAATTAACCCAAATTGCTGATGCTTGGAAGAAGAATTACTTACCGAAAATTTGAAGGATTAGAGTTTTCCTTTTCCTTATTCGGGAGAGGATGCACCACAGCTGCCTTCCAACGAACTGGATAATATGCATTATTCAGCGCGTTATTGAACAGTGTGGTATAAGTGTTGATGGCCTCAATTGGTAAGTTTATTAGTACAATGTTGGATATACCGTCGACACTTGCTGCCTTCTTATTCTTTATTGAATCGAAGATGACCTGGAATTCTACCTTCGTGATGAGCAAGGGACTTGGGCCCATTCGATCGGCTATTATAGCGTTTGCTAAGAAGTCGTCATCAAACCGGGTGAAACCACGGTTCAGTGCGTAATATCATTCCTTAGGTAGAAGTGAGGAAGTAAAGCTCTGTTTTCCAGGTCGTGGTTTGGGCATTCACCTTATACACTTGCTGGAAAGCAGCAACAACTTTCTTCACTTTCTCCTACTGATCTTCA
The DNA here is from genome assembly GCA_943590905.1 of Sphaerophoria taeniata. Taxonomy (NCBI): domain Eukaryota; kingdom Metazoa; phylum Arthropoda; class Insecta; order Diptera; family Syrphidae; genus Sphaerophoria; species Sphaerophoria taeniata. The sequence goes on from OX016540.1 coordinate 8,269,603, forward strand.
ATCACAAAGAAGTCATCGTCCAAGACGGCTTCCTCAGGATCAATTTGCGCTGTTAGAAGTACGTCTCTGTTCTCTACTGTTTTCTGGAGCTTAAGACACGGAATGTCGTTCTGATTCTTGGAACTTAATATCTTATTAATCTGAGGGAACATACTCGGGTCGCTAGAATTAACAGCCCGAATTTTCTAATCCCATTACCGATCGTAAAAGGATCATCATTGCTCAAATGATTTTAAGTTTTTAAACGGGATCCTTCCATTCACATACGAAGACAATCGCCTTTCAAGGTTTCGTCAAAACAGGCTCGTGATATTTTATGTTTTATTGAGCTCACACTCGAGGGTTTTTTCTAAGCAATTATTTCGCAAGGAAGGTACATTCGTCCTTAATTCTGAACAATGCAATGATTCTACTACTACGAGTCTCAGTAATTAACAGAATGACCGAAGTTTGACCTGACGGTAAACGATAATACTAAGTGTATTAGGAAAAACGGAGCCCTGCGGCACACCAGCATTCAAATTGTATGTTTCAGCATTGAATCCGCCAAATAGAACTCGATTGGAAGATGTATACTTATGTTCCTCAGAAAAATTGCAATAGCTACGTTAAAAAAAATTTCCCATACCGGGAATCGAACCCGGGCCTTCTGGGTGAAAGCCAGATATCCTAGCCACTAGACCATATGGGATACTGAAAAACTACCATTTAAATCTCATGAAATAACACAGAAAACTACACAAATTCATGATTCATCGGCCACTAACTAAACACCACTTCTCAATTCAACTCTCAACTGTAATCGTCTGTGGTGAAATAAATACACAACAAGCAACAACAACAAGTCGAGAAGTAGCCTGGTTCAGGTTTAACTGGTTTCAATCTCAACTCTCTTCAACTCCAATTGGAATTGTTTGGAACAAGATTCAGTCTCTGTTGCAGTTATTTAAGAGAATTCAGGCTACCTTCGGTCTAGTCTATGGTGAAAGTTTGTTACTCCATTGCTACACAGAAAAGGCGTAGGTGGTTGTTTTATGTTGCTGCTGAGGCCGACGCACACTATGAGAAACCTTTTCATATCACAGCATATTATGGACTACGTGCCTTGTTTCACAACAATTTGAATGAATACATGCGTTGACTGACGGCGACGACACGAGCCCGTTGGTTTATGCTAACATTCATGGATAGAGGTCATTCATTTCGTATTCACTACTCAAGCACGATTACGTGACGTCATCCACGGAGGCTCGTCAACTCGGTGCAATGTCTCTAGGCAAACCAAATATGTGTTGCTGGTGGTGAAACTCTATTTTTGTTTCATAGAACCGGCCAAACCGAAATGACTAATCAAGAAAAATGTTACAAAAAGGAGAAAAGGGGAAAGACCGGCTTTTTTGTTTGGCTTTGGATTATCTTTGCGTGTCTACTGTCTATGCATTTGCAAAAAAAAAATTAAGGAAAATGTTGCTAGTCTCTTAAGCGATGGCGCCACATTGTCGATTCAGTTTCTATCTTCATATTTGAAACGTGAGCAACATGCGACGAAAATAGTGCTGCACGTAACAGGTTCCGAGAGGAATAATTCGACTGAGACCGAATGAAAAATGAGTTCAGAAGTTTGATGTGCGAAAAGAATGATGCAACATTGATAAAGTATTGGATGAGATTGTTCGAATTTGGATTTCGGCTGGCGAAATGAAGGTCAAGCAAGGTCTTTTGAAATGTTTGTACTCTTGCTGTGTATCGACGGTTCCACGAACTTGCTGCAGTGTAGAAGTAGCTGTTTGGTTCGACTTGGGTGGCAATAATAATAACGGGAGATGTATACTGTATATGTTGGTAGTAACACAGAGCTGTCGTACGGTTTAAGAAAAGTGTTGAAAGCTGACATCATACCTTTTTGTGAAACATTGTAACGGGTGATTTTTTAAGAGGTTTAGAACTTTAAAAAAAAAAAACACAAAAAATTCGAAAAAATGAATGAAATATTTTTTTGAATCGATAGTTTGAACCTTGCAATTTAATGTTTAAAGATAATTTCATGCAAATGTTGACCGCGGCTGCGTCTCAGGTAGCCCATCCGCTGAGTCCAATTTTGGCATACTCTTTCACACATATCGGCCGGTATCTCTCGAATGAATGCATGGGTGTTGGCTTCCAGTGCGTCAATCGAAGCGGGCTTGTCCCTATAGACATTAGCCTTGACATACCCCTACAAAAAATAGTCTAATGGTGTCAAATCGCACGATCTAGGCGGCCAATTGACCGGCCCGAAACGTGAAATTAACTGTTCACCAAACTCGCCTCGCAATTGCGCCATTGTTTCGCGTGCTGTGTGGCATGTGGCACCGTCTTGTTGAAACCACATATCATGCAAGTCAAGAACTTCCATTTCGGGCAAAAAAAAGTTTGTTATCATCGCTCGGTAGCGTTCACTATTGACAGTAACGCTGCGATTCGCATCATCTTTGAAGAAACATGGCCCAATAATGCCGCCGGCCCATAAACCGCACCAAACAGTGGCTTTTTCGGGATGCATTGGTAGCTGTTGCAATGCTTTTGGCTGATCTTCACTCCAAATGCGGCAATTTTGCTTATTTACGTACCCATTCAACCAAAAATGAGCCTCATCGCTGAACACAATTTTTCGATAAAAAAGCGGACCCTCGGCCAGCTTTCCAAGAGCCCATTCACCAAAAATTCGGCGTTGTGGTAGGTCGGCTGGCTTTAGTTCTTGCACCAGCTGTATCTTAAAAGGCTTTACGCCCAAATCCTTCCGCAAAATTTTCCACGTAGTGCTGTAACAAAGGCCTAACTGCTGGGAACGGCGCCGAATCGACATTTCGCGGTCTTCTGTCACACTAGCTGATACGGCCGCAATATTTTCTTCACTACGCACAGTACGTAAACGTGTTGGTGGTTTAATGTCCAACAAAGTAAATTTGGTGCGAAATTTGGTCACAATCTTCCGAATAGATTGCTCAGAAGGTCGAGAATGCCGATCATAAAATGGAAGCAGCGCGCGATGAACATTTCGAACCGAGCACGAATTTTGATAGTAAAATTCAATAATTTGCAAGCGTTGTTCATTTGACGATCCATGGTTAAATTGCAAACCAAACTGAAGCTGTTTGATAGTGACACAAGGTACTAAACACACGTCAGCTGTCAAAACCAGTGTTGCCAAAACCAAACCAGCTAAAAAATCACCCGTTAGATAGGGTTTAAGTGGACAATCCATCAGAAACGACTTGCGAGATTGTCGCAACTTTTTCTAAACCACCTTAATGTGCTAAAGATCGGCTTAAACAGGGTCTTTCCAAATAACTCCCTTTGGTACTTAATGACGCAGAAAGTACTATCTCTTCCCTATGATTATGCATACGCCAATAAATCACCATTTCAAGTGCTTTGAAGTTGAAAGCGCCAAATGCAAGTCCCCTGTTATAAATCAACAAAGAGATTCCATCAAACCGATAAGTCCAACTTTTTTACGACTACCGTGATTATTGACTAATAAAAAAATTCCAATTATTTATGGCTAAAACATTTATGTTCTTAATCCAAATCATTTAGTCAAACAAATGAACCCCTCATCACCTGTATTCTCTTTTTGAGCAAATGACTGGGGACATGTGCCTGTTGATTGTTCTCTGATGTAACAAATAGGAATCGTGTTGTTTCACTAATACCCGCCGACGCGTTGGTCGGCTTGTTTACAAAAATTAGCGTCTGATTAGGTCTTATCACTCTAATAAATGGCTTTTTGTTTTGTTTCTTTATGTCAACTAAACAGTGTCGTTTTTTATTGCAGTACAATGTTAATTGAGTGCACTTTATGACACAAAATATAGAAACAAACAGATCTAGTTGAGATTATCGCTAAGTGACATGTTTTGTTTCGTTGTTTGTTTTCCAACTTTTACTAGACTAAGGGTAATTGAGTTTAAACTCGAACTTCAAGTTCATGGATTTTTTTGGCTGTTGTTGTTTTCAGTTTCAATTTATTTCGAGTTCATGTTTCATGATCGTTTTGATGACATAAATGTTTTACGAAAGTAACAGGTGTTGCTATCTGATAGCTGATACAAATAATGTGCACTAAGCTTGATTTAAGGAAGGAGAACGGAAAGTGATACTAGTCGAATTGATTGGGTTGGAACTCTCCGTTTATCTCGGAATGATGGAAGATCCAAGGACTGGCCTGTCTTTTCAGACGATCAGGGAACGGAGGGTATCGTCACCAAGGGCTTGCAGTTAGGGGCTTACATAGACAGCATCGTTATTTTCGGAGGGATCGAGGAAACTGTGATGAAATCAACCTGGAAAGTTCTTTTCCATACGATTAACGGTAGGAGACGGCGTAGTACACCAATCTTGAGCGTGTAGCAAAAGCCTTAGACTAGACTACGATTGTAGTCTGAAAAGTAGTTACTGACCAGGGTTTGAGCCTCATGACTCATGAGTTAAATTTCGGAGCAAAATTGAAAAAAATGGAAAAAAGAAACAAATTTCGGTACATTTTACTCTATTGCTTTATTTCTGGGGGATTACTTACTTACTTATGGTGGCGCTACAGTCAAAGTCGGACCAGGGCCTCATCCTGCAAGCCTCCAGCCAGCTCGGTAGATAGCTGTCTAAAGTTTCGCACGCGAATATGGTTCAGGTCCTCTACCACCTGTATGTTCCACCTGAGTCACGGTATTACTATTCTGTTCTTCCGGGTTGGATTCGAAGACTCTATGGACCGGAGCATTGTTTTCCATTCGCCCTACGTGACCCAGTCATCTACGTCGTTGGACCTCAACTTTTCAGGCAAGGTCAGTGTTGCTGAACAGCTCGTACAGTTCTTGATTGAATTTTCGTCTCCATTCTCCACTAATGCAGACTGGACCAAAAATCACTCGAAGAATTTTTCTCTCGAAGCAGCATAAAGCGTTTGCATTCGATGTCGTCATGGTCCATGTCTCTGCACCATACATAAGGAACGGGATGATGAGGGTTTTTTACAAAGACACTTTACTTGCTCGAGAGAGGGTTTTACTACTCAGTTGCCTTCTAAGTCCGGGGAAGCAGCGATTCGCAGGAGTGATTCTTCGTTTGATTTCAGCGCTGGTGTTGTTGTCTGAGTTTATAGCGGATCCTAGGTAGACAAAGTCCTTATAATTACCTCGAAGTTAAATCTTTCTATACTGACGTGTGCTCCAAGACGTCGATGTTGGTTGTCCTTTTTTGTTGACAGCATTAACTTGGTCTTACCTTCGTTAACCGCTGGACCCATCTTCCTGGCCTCCGTCTCAAGGCTCACAAGAGCTCCACTGACATCACGCTGTGTTCCTCAAATTATATCAATATCATCTGCGCATCCTCGCTCGAAAAGGTAGTAGGTATCGATTTGAAGTTCCTGGGTCTCCTCCAAGATCTGCCGTAGAGTGAAATTGATCGATGGTGGATTTTCCAGGTCTGAAGCCACACTGATAAGGACCTATCAGGTTGTTGCCGAAAGGCTTTAAGCGTTCGAACAGCGCGACAGACAATATCCAGTAGGCGATGTTAAGGAGACTTATACATCTGTAGTAGGTGCAGTTCAGAGGATCTCCTTTCTTGCGGATTGGACATACGGTGCTGAGGTTCCATTCGTCGGGCAGGTTTCCTCCGACCAAATTTTGCAGATGAGCTGGTGCATGCTCCGACACAAATCATCTCCAACTGCTTTGTACAGTTTGGTGGCTAATCTAAGTTTGACTTAAGCTTAGATATCTATCTTCACTTAGTCAATATCGGGTGGGTGGGTCTGTATAGCTGGCGGAATTTTGCTCGTCATCGCCATTATACAGCTTGGCAAAGTGGTCTTTCTATATCCTCAGCACTGACTGTGATTTCACAACGATGTTCCCATGATGGTCTCTACAGGCTTCGGTTCGGGGCTTGTAATTCTGGTGGTTTGTTTTACCTTTATGTAAGACTTTCGAACCTCGTTCCTGTTGTGATATCCGTCTATCTCCTCGATCGCTCGCTTCTCATGCTCCTTTTTTTCATACTGAGAAGTTTGTGATCCTCTCTCCTTTTCTGCTCGTAGAGCTCGCGAGCAGCTTGAGTCCTTCTTTGCAGCGCCGCTTTGTATGCCGGTATATTTTACTCGATCGGCTTATTTCATGGTGATGAGCAGTTATCTACATTTTAGGCCCCTGGTGGCACTTAGCACGGCAGATAACAGCGCTGGGCGATCAGCAGGTTTATTTAGGGCCCCTGGTGACACTCAGCTTGGCAAGCAATGGCTCTGTGTCTATCAGGAGATTTATTAAAGGCCACCATTGCATTCAGGACAATCTTTCAGTATAAAACCTCTTACAAACGGTGTGGGAAAGTTTCCATAATGAAATGGCTATTGCCGCACGGTCTGCCGTAGAAATTTACAAAAATACTGATTTCGTACTAAAAGTTGAAATGAAATGACAACTAAGAGCAGTAGAGAAAGGTAGTGGTTGTGGTAGTGTTGCCTTTAATACAAAAGTACTGACCCTCATATGAATTTTTCTGCTAACATTGAGTGTGAATTATGTTAATGATGAATGCAAGAACTAGATGGGGAAATAATTCATATAAGGGTTTTTTTTTTTTTTGCTATCACGGTTAATTCGATATGAATTCCATATTTTGTATGGCTGTATACGCTTCGTTACATACTTATGATTATGACAGTTAACGTTACTGTCTTCGTCAAAAACGCTGTCACTAACCTTTCCTTTGCATTTAAGAATTCTCCTTCCGATTCTGACATTCTTCCACTAAATTAACCATGTTGAATGTTTGGTATAATACATACGTCAGAATGGCCACTGTCCGTCTGTGAATAAAATTAATTTTTTATTCAGGTTCTTATGGAAATTTTCCAAAATTAAGTTCATAGCGATCCCCAACGTCACATGGCACGTGAGTTAATCACTTTTCACAATCAGCGAACGAACAAGTTTTTCTCCATCTGTCATTATCGCTTACGTCCATGTTCGCACCATACCCTACGACACTAAAGAAAAAAACCTAAAAATAGCTCTGAATTTTTCTCATTTTCATAGCAAATGGCATCATTACATTCAGAGATTATGCAATATTTAGGCTTTTAATGTTCGCTAAGTCAAAGTGGCCATCTTCAAGGTTTTGGTTCACAGCTTGCATTCCAAAGTACAACTCCAAAAAATTCAAACTGTATGTCGATATCTTTTTATTGGCAATTGAAGAAATTCATAATCATCATTTGCCCATTGATTAATTGAGGGTGTGTCACTTTGGCACCAAAAGTCCAACAAACTTATCAAAAAACAACATTTGCCAGTTTATCTATAAAAATTCGTGAGTCTCACTTCCTAGAGGAATTGCCGAAAAAAATGTATCTAAATCTTATCTGCGCGCATGATGTGGCAGTTAAGTATTTTAATGAGCCGCAAAATAAAAAACGCACAAAAATTGATTGAAGCTTTCTCGAAGCTCAAAACGTCTATACAATCACAAGACGCTCTCTTTTTCGTTTTGTGTAGGAATAAACCTCTACACGCACATGTTGGATATGAACTCATGTGCGTTGACGACGAGGTAAGACACGTGAGACGTGCGAAAAAGCTTATTCGCTGTACGACTACAAGTGGCGTCTTCACACGATCGGTGTAGAACGAAATCTAAAGGGGGATTCAAGCTGCGCGGCGCGCGTCTCGTCATATCACACCATCAAACTTTATTACAAAATTTTGCAGAAAATCTCTCATTTCTGGCTAGGGGCTGGCTGTCTCTGACGAGTTCGTCGATCACTTTTTGATCAATTGGATCAAATAGCTTGCGACTTTCAGTCAGATGCGATATGACAGTTTTAAGTCAGGAGGGAGCACCTCCAAACAGCAGTTACTCAAAAAATGTGGTTTGGATTTAATCGTTCCGTCAGCGATCACGACCAAAGTCTAGCTTTGAACGAGAATATTGATTTACGTAAATAGCCCGTTCGTGCATGCCGGCATGCTAATGTGGAATTTGTAAATATTTTTGCAAGCGGATACCTTGTACGCCAGTTTAATTGACTAGCCAATTTGAGGGAAAAAAAACACGAAATCAGACGAACTTATTCTAATGTATGCAAAAGTGTCACTTGTCGGACATGAATTCACGACTGAATTGATGTCACAGTGTTCTGCTTTGGAACGACAATGCGGGTTCCTACATTTAACCTTATGGCAAATATTTTTTAGACTTTGAAGTCAGAAATAAGTTGAAGAGAAGGAACCACCGACAAGCCTCGGATACGGACGGAATTAATGATGACGACCCACGCAAACGATTTAAGGACAACGAATTTTGGTTCTGTACTTTGAACGTTAGGTCCCTTGACAGACCACGTTCAGCCGAGCAATCAGCGGAAGCCCTAACCGCCATCCAAGAAATGCGATGGGATGGTGCGGGCCTACAAAAAATGAAGAACTGTGACACCTACTACGGCGACTGCTGCCGGGAACAAAATCAGCGTCTATTTGGATGTGGATTCGTAATTGGGACTCGACTCAAGAGGAAGGTCTTGAGTTTCAACTCACTGAATGAGCGCATCACGACAATCCACATCAAGGCTAAATTCACCAACGTTAGCCTCATCTCACATTCTTCACACGCACCTAGAGAATTGTTGATGAGAGTAAGTCACATAGGCCTTGGCTCCTCAAGAGCTGTCGCTCTATTTATTTTTTTTAGCCTCATCTACGCTCACTCCCCCACTGAGGAATAGGATGAAGGCACCAAAGACAGGTTCTACGAGCTCCTCGACAAAACCTACGAGCAAAGCCCTAGCTATGACACTAAAATTGTCCTTGGAGATTTTAATGCTAAGCTGGGCAGAGAAGAAATCTTTGGTGGAATAATCGGACGACATAGCCTACACGATACCACCTCCGAAGGCTAATCGACTTCGATGCAGTGACAAGGAGACATGGAAATCTTCTGATCAATCAACCGTCAACCAGATTGATCACATGCACGACGCATTCCGAGGTGCCAACACCGACTCGGTCAACATGTAAAAATACTAAGAGAAAATTCGACGTCAAACGTCCTGTGCTGCCAGCATAAAATATAGGGAACGAGTGGCAACACTGCCAAGCAGCCATCAGAGATGCTGCCTCTGAAGAGCTAGGGTTTACACGGCCACCACAGCGAAACCCCTGGTTTGACAATGAGTGACCGAGCCGCCGAACTGTACAAAGCAGATGGAGATGATTTGGTTAGGAGCACGCACTAGGTCATTTGCAAAATTTGGTCGGACGAAAGCATGCCCGACGAATGGAACTTCAGCATCGTATGCCCAATCCTCAAGAAAGGAGATCCCCTGAACTGCACCAACTACAGAGGTATAAATCTCCTAAACATCGCTTACAGGATCTTGCCTGTCGTGCTGTGTGAACGTTTGAAGCCTTTCGTCAATAACCTGGAGTTCCTTATCAGTGTGGCTTCAGACCCGGAAAGTACACCATCGATCAAATAATCACGGCAGATCTTGGAAAAGACACAGGAACTTCAAATCGATACCTACCATCTTTTCATCGATTTCAAGGCCACGTATGACTGCTTCTACAGAGACCAACGATAAACATCAATGTTAAGTTTTGGCATCCCAGAAAAACTCGTCCGTCTGTGTAAGATGCCAATGGAAAACTCACGCTGTTCCATCGTGGTCAGAAAAAACCTAACGGACGCTTTTGATGTCAAAAAAGGTTTTAGACAAGGCGATGTGCTGTCATGCGATTTCTTCAACATCATTCTTGGAAAGATTGTGCAAGACTCTAACGTCAACATTAGAGGCACAATCTTTCAAAAGTCCGTCCAGCAATTAGAATACGCAGACGACATTGACATAGTTGGAAGAACACAGCGTGATGTCAGTGGAGCGTTCGTGAGTCTTGAGATGGAGGCCAGGAAGATGGGTCTAGCGGTTAACGAGGGCAACACCAAGTTAATGCTGTCAACAAGAAAGGACAACCAACATCGACGTATTGGAGCCAACGTCAGTATAGACAGATTTAACTTCGAGGTTGTTAAGAACTTCGTCTACCTAGGGTCCGCTATAAACTCAGACAACAACACCAGCGCTGAAATCAAACGAAGAATCACTCTTGCCAATCGCTGCTTCTTTGGACTTAAAAGGCAATTGTGTAGTAAAGTCCTCTCTCGAGCAACTTAAGTGTCACTGTACAAAACCCTCATCATCCCGGTCATAATGTATGGTGCGAGCCATGGACCATGACAACATCGGATGAAAACACTTTGGGCTGCTTCGAGAGAAAAATTCTTCGAGTGATTTTTGGTCCAGTCTGCATAAATAGAGAATGGAGACGCAAATTCAACCAAGGACTGTACGAGTTGTTCTGATGCGACACTGACCTTGCCAGAAAAGTGAAGGTCTAATGACTTATAGATGGCTGGGTCACGTAGAGAAAATGGAAAACAATGCTCCGGCTCGCAGTCTTGGAATCCAACCCGGAAGGACGCGACGTCGCAGAAGAGGAAGACTGCGACTCAGGTGGAAAACACAGGTGGGAATGGACCTGAACCATCTTGGCGTGCGAAACTGGAGACAGCTAGCTATGTATGGATGAGGCCCTGGTCCGACCTGGGCTGTAGCGCCACCATAAGTGAGTAGTTAAGCACTTTCTCTTACTCTCCCTTATAAACACAAATTCTACTTGTTTTTCATTCAGTCATTGATGAAACATATTTTTGGTAAAATTTTCAGCGAAGGCACAATCAAGGGAACAGCAGTGTGTGTGCACATTTTTTTTTGTGTTTTTGGTTTAGAAAGATCATTGGTCCTCTTTTCATTCATTGAGAACTTTCTAGAAACATTTGGAAAAAGATGATTTAAGAAGACATAAGTGCCACTTCTCACGTCCCCTAAATCAATACAATGGCACACCACATAGCAGCGCCCATCAATTAAGGGCACTTGCCACTGTCAGTCGCAGTCGGTATATAGGAGTTTATTAGGGGAAAGAGTAGCTACCGATACCGGTCGTCGGCGAATGGGGAGAGATGAAAGTAGTCCTTTATTATTTTGTATGCTGGAAGCTGATATTTATATATTTATTGTTTCGTCGGATTTTGTTTCAGAAGAGTGGAAATTTTTGGAACAAGCGAGAAGAAGACTTTTTTTTTGTGTAGTTTGATGCGATCGATGCAATATTTTTATGGGAAGAGTTTTTGGGGATTTTCCACGCAGCACGTACGCTTGCAACCGGTTGAATTGGTTTGCACTACAAAACAGAGGTTGAGAAGGAGATCGTATGATTTTTGGGTCTTTACTTTTTTTGTGTTGCAGCATCATGTTTCATAAACAGGAGACAGTGAAATTTCGGAGAATAGTTTTTGCGTCGCGTCGTTAAGTGTGAAGAGAAGGTAAGGAAACGGTCTTCAAAGAGTATTCCCATTCTAAGGGCTGCATTTCTTCAGCAAAATTCAAAAAAGGCCAAAACCTGCTTATGCGAAACTCCAATTCAGAACCTTCCTTAAAATAAGTGTTATCTGACCTTGTAAACACTTCACAATTGACACATTTAAAAAGATTATGAAACGCAAGAATAAAAACAACGAAAAGAGCCAAATACAACCGAAAACCGGTTATTTCAACAGTCAGTCGCAGAATATTCGTATGCGTCACTGTTAAAAGGAGCATTTCCTGCTGTCTTCAAGAAGAGTTTATGGGTGTCATATTTTTTTGTGTGAAGCCGTCCCTTGACTTGCGGTTTTGTTTTGGTTTATTCATTCTATTTAGAACTAAATTTTGTATGTAAATGAATTCTGAAAGTTTTTATTTTTGGCGACATTCTTAAGTCTTAAAATACAATAACCTTGTGATGGAGTTGTTGTTTTTTTCCTGACTTTGAAATTCTTTAAAAACTTGAAATTGTGAATAAATTGTATAGGGTAAGGTGTTGACAGTTGTGCGTGAAATCAACTATACTACACATCTCTACCGTTAAATATCGGTTGCCCACATCACCTCAAGATTTAGTGCCAGCTGCAGAGAGAAGTTGTTGAGGACAGCATAAGAGAAGAGGTAAAAGAAAGTGTCCACTACTTTTGCAACGGAAGGTAGCACTGACAGTAGTAGATGGAGTCAACTACAGGATGAATTAATAAGCGAGAACACTTTATTGAAATACTGGAAGTCTAGGCGGTTGAAGCCTTTGAGGAGTGAATTGCTGGGATAGTGGACTAGTTTGAGAGGCTGCCCTATCACATAGGGGCATTGCGACAACAATTCAATGTTAATCGAACTGACCACTTGCTAAAGTCTGCCAGCCTCATTAATAAAAAATGCCTATTCCACTCTTATTCCACAGGTTAACTAACCCATAGAATAAGAGTCAATCTATGGGATAACATTTCTCATTGATAAAAATAATTTGTTCCCGGCATTGCACTTTACAATTATTACTTACTAACTTAAAACTGGAGCTACAGTCAGTTCTGGACTTGGGCCTAAATCAACAGTCTCCGCCAACCAGCTCGGTCCCTAGCTAGCTATCTTCAGTTTTGCACTCCAAGTTGATTGAGCTTCTCTTGTGTGCTCCACCTGAGTCGCATTCTTCCTCTACTTCTAAGTCCCTCGGTAATAGTGTCGAAGGCTTTCCAAGCCGGAGCATTGGTGTCCATCCACTCTAAATGACTGAGCCATCTGAGTCTCTGGACCTCGACTCTTCTGGCTAGGTCCATGTCGTTGTACAACCCGTAAAGTTCACGGTTGTATCTTCTTCTCTATTTTCATCAATGCACTCGGGCCACGGGGCCAAAGATGAACCGAAGAACTTTCCTCTCGAAACAGCTTAAGGAACATTCATCCGATTTTGTCAAGTTTCATGCTTCTGCACCATACAGCAGGATTGGGATGTTTAGGACGTATACAATTTTAGCTTAGTTGCTCGACAGAGGGCTTTTCCACCCAATTACTTTCTTAGCCCAAAGAAACAGCGATTAGCAAGAGTTATTCTTCTTCTTATCTCGGCACTGGTGTTATTGCCCGTGTTTATAGTGGAGCCTAGGTACACCAACTCCTCTACTACCTCGAAGTTGTATGCGTTTATTGCGACGTTCTGTCCCAACCGTCAGTGTTGGGTGTCCTTCCTCGAAGACAGCATATACTTTGTTTTACCCTCATTTACCGCCAAACCCATTTTTGCTACTTTAGTCTCAATTCTCACAAGGGCGCCATTGACATCACGCTGTGTTCTTCCCATTAGATCAATATCATCGTCGAACGCGAGAAGATGAACAGGCTTTTGGAAGGTAGTGCCTCTGGTGTTGACGGTGGAGTTTTGCAATATTTTCTCGAAAACGATGTTAAAGAAATCGCATGACAGTGCATCGCCTTGTCTGAATCCTTTTTTGACATCGAAAGATTCCGTAAGCTCGTTGTCAACCTTGATGGCGCAGCGTAAGTTCTCCATCGTGGTTTTGCACAAGCGAACGAGCTCGGCAGGGATGCAAAAACTAGACATAGCTTTAAACAGTTCGTCTCTATAGATGCTGTCAAACGCGAGCTTAAAATCGATAAAAAGGTGGTGGGTATCGATTTTGAGTTCACAGGTTTTTTCCTGGATCTGCCGCAAAGTGAAAATTTGGTCGATGGTTGACTTTCCTGGCCTGAAGCCACATTGATAAGGACCAATTTAGAGGATCTTCCTTTTTAATGATCAGGCAAACAACACTGAGGTTCCATTCATCGGCCATTATTTTTTGGTGCATGCTCCTATCTAGATCGTTGCCTGCTGCTTTGAACAGCTCGGCAGCTAGACAGTCTGCTCCAGCGGCTTTGTTCGATTTCAGCCGTGACATTGCCGTTTTCTTTTCTTTTAGGTCGAGTTCACGGAATTGTTGGCTATCATCGTTTCCGATGAAAGGCGGGATTTTGTTCGTCGTTGCCGTTATACAGTCTACATAAGAGGTCTTTCCAAATCCCCAGCATTGACTGCAATTCTCCTATGATGTTCCCATGTTTATCTCTGCAGGCATGGGTTCTTGCTCGGTGACCTAGCTAGCTTCCGGTAGAACTTCCGAACTTCAATTTTGCTGTTGGCTCTCTCAACATCCTCGATCTGCCACTTCTCATGCTCCCTCTTTTTTCTCCTGAGAAGCCGGCGTTCCTCTCTCCTTTTGTGCTCGTAGAGCTCACGAGCAGCTCTTGTCCTTCTATGCAGCTTCCTTGTATGCTTCCTGCTTGGCTTCATGGGCCTTCCCGCATTCTTCGTCAAATTTCGCTTAGGTGGCTGTATGAAACCTAGCACATTAGAGGAGGCATCTCTAACTGCATTCTGGCAATGTTGCAACTGGTCTTCGATACTTGATGTTTGCGGTATAGGACTTCTTAAGAGGTTACTTGACACTCGATCCGAGAAGGATCTGGCGATCTCTTGCGATTGTAGCCATCCGACGTCGAATTTTCTTGCAGAATTTCCATGTTTTGCCCGTTGTCGGGATATTCGTAATACTACCTTGGCTACGACGAGGTAGTGGTCCGAGTCGATGTTGGCCCCTCGGAAAGTTCGAACATCTAGAATGCTGGACAAGTGCCTTCCGTATATCGCAATGTGATCAATCCACAGAATAAAGGTTTGTCCGTTCGCTATTCTGTGTTCATTAATTTGGCTGTTCGAGTTTAACATAAAATAGGCAGTCAGCTTGGGGACAACGACCTGTCTGGAAGACCACTTAACATTGCCACCTTTTTTGGCGATTTTTCCAATTTAATAACATGACGCGTTGGTTATTCCATACTCTAAATTTAATTGTTTGTTTTTCAACCATTTTAACTTGTCTGACTTCCTGTCTATTGACTTATTTCGCAAAAATAACAACAATACAATTTAACAATTTATGACATTTTAATAACAAATCACTTTATACTACAAATGTATCATGTCATGTGCGTTTGTGAAAAACAAAAACCAATTGCTGGCGTGTCAATATTTCAATCTATTTCGTGTGTTTTTCTTCTAAGGGCAAGAGCACATGTGTCCCTTAATTGAAAAGCTTACCTCATTCGCAACCGATTTCATTCAGTATTAAATGCAAATTTTATAGCTGTAACTATTACTTAATCGAACTAGTTGAGTTAGTAAGTCTACTCAAAAAATTCATGTAAGACATTCGTCTAACGAGTGACAGTACACCTCATCATTATCACCGGCACCGGCTTCTTGTTTGTTTAACTTATTTGTCATTTTCATAAGCAATCAGTTAATTCCTGGTGTTTTCTATTTACCCGTTTTCTTAAAGCTTCACTCGAAAAATCCACTCAACTTTTACTCTAGATTATCTCTTTTTAATCTCCCAAGTTCAAAGGCACTTCCAAGTTGGCTGATTGCTGACTTAATCTTGATTGCAACAAAATTACAAAAGTGTGTATTACGGAGTCAAGGGGAAAAACTTTAAAAGTGTAAACATTTGGATGATCGTCGTCATGGCATGCAACCTTTAGTCAAGGTGGCACAAATTCAACTCGTGGCAATTTTTTTAATTTTCATTCAAAAGTGTAGTTTTTTGAGTGAACATAGTGCTTTGCATACGTAAATCAAATCATATGCAATAATGGAGCAGTCCTTGAAATAGTTGTAAGGTTGCGTGTCTGGTCTCTCTCACAACGCAACGACTGTAGACCAGTTAGCTAGCGTTGCCGGTAGTTGCCAGTGCCAGCTGTTGACAGATCATTTTGTCAATGTGAAGCATTTATAATTTTAGTGGAACAGAGACTTTGAGACAGACATGCAATCTGTTGTCGGATTTAATGCTCAAGTTCCGTAAACAAAAATAAACTGGATCGGAATTAAGTGAACTTATTCATATAGAAAATGTGTATATTTTTTGTTGTTGTTAACAAGTTTGACAAATGGAGCTTAACAGCTTCTAGGTACTAATTGCTTTCCCTAACTATTAGTTGATCTTTTCTTATTTTCATTGGTTTTAACTAATTTTAAATTTCCCACGTTTATGTTTTACAATTTCGCTAAGCTTTCAAGAGAGTCGTGCGTTCACTTTCGATTTGAAGATGCAACACTTAGCAAATTATATTTTAATTTATTTTTTGAAAGTGATGATACTTTTTCATAATCTCTCGAGATTTCTTTCTTGTTGAAAAATAAGTATGTACTCTTGGAGGCTCTTAAGAGCTAAGAGCTTTTTTGAGTGTTGTGGATAAAAAATTGTTCAGATCACTTTTGTTTCGACTTACACTCGAGAAGTATGAAATTTAAACCCATTTTATGGATCGATTTTTTAGAGCCAAATTTCAAAATTGTATAAGATATCAAATGAGGCATACAGCCATATTAATAAAAAATGCCTATTCTACTCTTAAATTCCACAACATAACTTCTCATAGAAAAAGAGTCAATCCACGGTTTAAGATTTCTCATTAAAAAAAGTAATAATTTATTCCTGGAATAGTAAAGTGAGGTTAAACAAAAATTTTCTTTGTGGTGCCATCTAATGAACTGATAAAGAAGCAGATTTTGTACACTTTGTTTTGTATTCCTACACTTAACCACTCTTAACGGTGGAATAAGTTAGTAAACTTTAGTCCACCGAATAAGGTTTAATCTTTCGCTATTCTGTGTTTGTTAATTTAACTTAAAATGTTTAAAGAAGTCCAGTCGTGTCTGTGCTTTCGATGGGGAAGGTCCCCCTGTGTTGTGTGCCGTCTTTTGTGTCCGTCGTGTCCCCTTATCGTGTCTTTTTTCGTCCAGTCAATACCTTATATCGTCCTATTTGTCATATAACAAGAAAATAAAAACAATAAAACAACACAAAAATCTCCACCAAAATCAAATACATAAATAATATTAGAAACAATAAAAGAAAAAAACTAAAAACTCCAACATCCACTCAAACCCAAGCTTGTCTTACTCCAACAAAACCTCAACATTAAACAACCAAGAATACAAAAAAATAAGAACCGCAATAATCCGGCAATTCCTAAAGTGAACAAAAAAATAACAATAATCAAATAGCAAAAAAAAAAAAAAAAACTAAAACAACAAACCACAAGCACCAGCATCTCCAAAAAACAACAACTAATGCCTTGTACATAGCACAGTGAGTACCCATCCTAGCTCAAACAGTTGCTTGGCTTATCATGTGCATTCATTGCAATGTGTTTTTTTTTTGCTCATGCAATGTTTGTACATGATGTGTCACCAACAACGGACGAATAGAGGATTGTTGTTTTGAGTTCCAGGGTCGGTTCGGTTCACGCAATTGTTAAGGCATAACACTAGCAGGGGCGCTGAATCGAAACGAAGTCTGGGATTCAATTCAATTGTCTTCTTAGAGCTCGTCTGTTTTAGTTTCGAATTTGTTGAGCATTGCAATGACTGAGAATTTCAGGGTCGACTATAGCAATATTCGTGGGTTAAGAACGAATTTTCTGTCGACGTACCTCCACACTGTTTTAAACAGGCCAGCTGTTCTGGCACTAAGTGAAACCCAAGTAGGTGAGGCTACCGATCCTACTGAATTTTATATTCAAGGGTATAACCTAGTGCCACTATTTCTTTCCCACCATGGCCTCGTCGTTTATATAAGAAGTGATGTTGCTTACCAATTTCAACCACAGTACAGCTCTTACTTAAATCCTCTCTTTAATTTTATGTGGTTCAAATTTTCCGTTAATAAGCACATCATCCATTACTGCTTCCTTTATAGAAGCCCAAATTTGGACAGGGTTTCAACTTCTAACGAATTTGACTCACTGTCCGACTCCATCCAAAGAATTGTTTCCTTGTATCCTCGCACTGAAATCGTTATTACGGGCGATTTTAATGTACACAATTCTTCCTGGCTTCTCCATTCGAGCAAGACAACACCCGAAGGAGTGTGTGCTGAGATTTTTGCTGAGTTTAACCATCTTGCTCAGCTGGTCAACGAGCCCACTCGAATACCGGACATTGACGGCCAAGCAGAAAACACTCTTGACTTGTTCCTTACCTCTGACCCTGATAAATATGAAATAAGTGTATTATCGCCTCTAGGCCGATCTGACCATTGTGTCATATCCGCAAACTTCTTGTGTCAAAAAATCCCAGTTAAAGAAAGAGCTCCTAAGAGAACCGTTTGGCAGTACGAGAAAGCCGACTGGGACGGCCTCAATAATTTTTTCAGGATCTTTAACTGGTCACTATGCTTCCTCGATAGTGACGTAGATTCCAGTGCGGATATGCTCACAAGTTTAATTCTTCTGGGAATGAGAACTTTTATCCCGAATAGGGTTAAAAGCATCAGACCCAAAGAGAACGCATGGTTTGATATGAGGTGTAAAGAGGTCATCAGGGTTAAAGAGGTAAGTTTCCGTTGTTACAAAGCCAACCCTACTGAGGAAAATCGGAATAAGTTTAAACAAGCCAGGAAGGCCTGCAATGTCCATATTCGACGGACCAAATTTTTACATGACCAAAAACTAAGGCAAAAAATACTGCAATGTCCCAAAGGCAGTAAAATTTTTTGGTCATTTGTAAAAAATATGAAGAATTCTTCTTCTTCCTCGGTCCCTACGCTTGTTGACAATGACACTCCCGTTGTTAGCTCTCTCGCGAAAGCTAACCTTTTTGCTAGGCAGTTCGCCTCCAACTCTTCGCTGCCAGAGAGTGTCATGACTCCTCCAGTTCTTGAGCGCGTCAATGATTCCATGGGACAAATCTTCTTTCGCACTCGTGCTGTGGCAAGAGTCCTAAAAGATCTCAACATACACAAATCCGCTGGTCCGGATGGTATCCCCGCTATTGTTCTGAAGAGGTGTTCTTCATCGCTGGCAAAACCCTTGCGTAAGCTTTTCCATCTATCCTATTCTTCTGGGCTCGTTCCGAGTAGTTGGAAAACAGCATTTGTCCAGCCTATACCCAAAAAAGGCCAATCCTCCTCTCCCTCCAATTATCGTCCGATTGCACTTACGTCCCTTCTTTCTAAGGTCATGGAAACGCTGATAAATTATCAGCTCAAGAAATATCTTGAAGAACGAAAGCTTCTTAATGACCGGCAGTACGGCTTTCGCAGCAACAGGTCCACTGGTGATCTGATGGCATATCTCACCGAACAGTGGAACAAATCTTTACATCGTTTTGGAGAAAGTAAGATTGTTGCACTCGATGTTTCAAAAGCATTTGATAGAGTTTGGCACCAGGCTCTCTTATCGAAAATGCGTGCATTCGGTATTGATGAGTCCCTCCTTCGTTGGATTAGAAACTTTCTCTCGAACCGTTCTATACAAGTTGTATTGGACGGGTTCAAGCCTGAAACCCACAATATAAATGCTGGTGTGCCCCAGGGCTCCGTTTTGTCTCCGACCCTCTTTCTCATTTTCATAAATGATCTCTTGTCTGTAACTTCTAATCCAATTCATTGTTTCGCTGACGATAGTACCCTTAGCTTTTCATATTCGTTCTCAGACTCACATCCCTCTTCTTCGGATGTGGAACTGCAACGGCTAAATATGATAAGCTCATTAAACTCTGACATAAACAGCATTGTACAATGGGGAATAAGAAACCGTGTATAGTTTAATGCTTCGAAAACTCAATGCTGTCTTGTATCGTTGAAGCGAGATATACCCCCCTTGCCACTGTCCATGAGTGGCACTTGCATTAGCGTAACCGAACATCTCGAGATTCTCGGTATGTGCTTCACCGATCACCTCTTGTGGAACGAACACATACGCGATGTCGCCAAAAATGCCGCAAGTTGTTTAGGTTTTTTAAGAAGATGCAAGAAATTTTTTTCCCCCTCTGATCTGGCTACCATCTACAAAACTTACATACGTCCAAAGCTTGAGTACAACTCCCACGTTTGGGCTGGTGCTCCAGTAACGTACTTAAGTCTTCTGGACAGTATCCAGAGAAGAGCATTTAAGATGATTGGTGACCGTACCATCGTTGAGACTTTTACGTCACTTGAACATCGACGTAATGTCTCATGCCTCACCCTCTTTTACCGTTACTTTAATGGTTTATGCTCTAGTGAAATAGCCAGTTGCATTCCTCCCCTTAAGATATTCAACCTTAATACCCGCGCCTCCAGGAATGCCCATCAGTTCACCCTCGAGCCCAACTTCGGACGTACGGTCATGTTCAGAGAATCGTTCTTTAGCCGTACTACGCGAATGTGGAACTCTCTTCCACACTCTGTCTTCCCCAGTCATTGCAGTGTTCGAGAATTCAAGACTAATGTTAACCGACACCTCATCCTTAACCCTCTCCGTCTATCCCATTTTCCCTAACGCTCGCACTGTGCTTTGGCATAAAAAGGGAACAAAAACCCCTTGAGTGCGTGCTTATTATAAAAAAAAAAAAAGTGGAAATTGGTACCTATATAGGTTATGTGAATTTTAAAAAACGAGGTAAGCTAGCCAAACAGCTCTGATTTTTCTACAGTAAAAGGGTTTTCAAGCTTAGTGCGTTCATAAAGAAGGAAGGACAGGGTTTGAGAGAACGTGCTGGTGCACATAAGTCTTGAATACCTTTATTTTGCAATATAAACGGGGAAGACATATCTTGGTTAACAATTCCACATTCGCGTAGTGCGGCTAAAAAACAAATTTCTGGACTTAAAAGTACGACCAAAAAAGTGGAGTTGAGAGTATACTGATGGGTATTCTTGGAGGCACGACTATGACAATATTTTCTCTGTGTATTGAAAAAGTAGAAGCTTTTTTGCGCGCCTATACAGCACTTACTTACTTATGGTGGCGCAGCAGTCTAGGTCGGGCCAGGGCCTCATCGAACAAGCATCTTCATCCAGCTCGGTCCTTAGCCAAGTTGGATCAGGTCCTCTACCACCTGTGTGCTTCACCTGAGTCTTCGTCTTTCTCTTCTTCGATGTCCTTCCTGGTTGGATTCGAAGACTCTACGGGTCGGAGCATTGTTTTCTATTCGCTCTACGTGACCCAGCCATCTAAGTCGTTAACTTAACTTTTCTGGCAAGGTCAGTGTCGCAGAACAGCTCGTACAGTTCTTGATTGCATTTTCGGCTCCCTTCTTCATTAATGCAGACAGGACCAAAAATCACTCGAAGAATTTTTCTCTCGAAGCAGCTCTCATGATATTGAGGGTTTTGTGCAGTGACACTTTAGTTGCTTGAGAAAGTACTTAACTACTCACTTGCCTTCTAAGTCCAAAGAGCAGCGATTGGCAAGAGTGATCCTTCGTTTGATTTCAGTTTATAGCGGATCCTAGGTAGACAAAATCCTTTACTACCTCGAAGTTAATTCTTTCTATGCTGACGTTGGCTCCCAGACGTCGATGTTGGTTGTCGTTTCTTGTTGTATTAACTTTGTCTTGCCTCCATCTTAAGACTCAGGAACGCTCCACTGCCATCACGCTGTGTTCTTCCAATTATGTCAATGTCGTCTGCGTATCCTAGTTGCTGGACGGACTTTTGAAAGATTGTGCCTCTAGTGTTGACATTGGAGTTTTGCATAATCTTTTCAATAATGATGTTGAAGAAATCGCATTAAGACGCATTGCCTTTTTTGACATCATCCGTTAGATTTTTTCCGACCATGATGGAACAGCGTGAGTTTTCCATTTTCTTCTTACACAGACGGACGAGTTTTTCTGGGATGCCAAAATTAGACATTGCTCCATATAGTTGGTCTCAATAGACGCTATCACACACGACCTTAAAATCGATGAAAAGGTGGTAGGTATCGATTTGAAGTTCCTGGGTCTCTTCCAAGAACTGCCGTAGAGTGAATATTTGATCGATGTTGGACTTTTCGGGTCTGAAGCCACTGACGTATACGGTTGTTGACGAAAGGCTTAAAACGTTCACATAGCACGGCGGACAAGTTCTTGTAGGCACTGTTAAGGAGACTTACACCTCTGTAGTTGGTGCAGTTCAGGGGATCTCCTTTCTTGAGGATCGGGCATATGATGCTGAGGTTCCATTCGCCGGGCTGGTGCATGCTCCTAACAAAATCATTTCCAGCTGCTTTGTACAGTTCGTTGGCTAGGCCGTCTTCTCCAGCGGCTTTTTTCGACTTAAGTTTAGATATCGCTATCTTCACTTCGTCATTGTCGGGTGGTTGGAATTGGTGGTGTGCTCTACCCAAATTAAATGGTTCTGTATAACTGGCGGTATTTTGCTCCTAATCGCCATTATACAGCTTGGATAAGTGGTCTTTTTGTATCCTCAGTACTAAATTGAAATACAGTTTTTCCTATGTACTTTGTTTGTCGACAAATTTATGCCTTAAGCCCATTTTTAAAAATTACACCACCTGGCTTTGGTATTGCAATGAATGAGTGTCATTTTTGTCCCATTAAGAAGTAGTATTAGTAGTATAAGTAGTAGAAAAAGTAGTAGCAGCAGCATTCACATACCGTTCCGGAGTATTAAATCTTCTAATTTCACAATAAACCCAAAAATCTACAAAACCATTTCAGTCGGCATTCTTTGACGCTGAATTCCAATATGAAATTCCATAAACAATTCTTAATAACCCAATCCAAGTCATTCTCCATTCGATCTGTTAATTTATTTGCTATTCAAAATGACGTCAACAGCTCATAGCTCTTAAAGAATATCCAATTACGCCAAGTTTTATTGATGCTTTGTAATTATTATAATTTTTTTCCAAGTTGCTTACTTCCAATTTGCAAGTCTTTCTCGAAATATCCAATCGTGTAGGTTAGTATCGTCTCCTCCGTTTTATCTAAATTTAAACACAAGGGAGAGGAACAAAACAAAAAACTTTCCATTTCGTAAAATTCATTTCGTGCATTTCAATTACTCTGCAATGGGTGATTCTTCTATAATTAACTCTCGCAGAAGAGGGAGACTGCTGCTTAAAAATTAAGTCGCAATTTATGACTAACTAACCGAGGCGTGTTATTATCTGTTAATATGACTTTATTGCACCTGTGAAGATGTTTCAACTTTTTTTACCCCTGAAATCTTTGTTTTTCTCTCAAACCTTTACGAAACCTTTATTTGCAGTTGAAAGCCAAAATATGCAAATAAATTCAACCGAACACGTGATTCTGAAAAGCAGTTTTCTTTCCGAGTGCCACAGGGTTGTCTGCTCTCTACCAACTCCCTTTTCCTTGTCTTTACAAAACAAGTTTCACTCCCTTCTTCTTAGGTACCGTAGTTAGCATGCAATTCTGTTATATAACTCCAAAAGTATCGAAAGACTGACTGACAAACGCCGCTACCGCCCGTCAGCGTCGTCGACCACACTAATCATTTTTTTTTATATAAGTTAGTATTGGTGAGAACTTGGAGGCTCGTCTCACTGTTAGTATACGACAAACCCACTTTACGCTTATGCTAGTAGTAGTTGGTGTGGTTAAACCGCCTGCTGTATAGCTGACTTGCTGGCTGGCTGATTTTGTGGGGCGATATGTGCAGCAATAGCGTGGCACTCGATTTCAACAAATAAAGTAAAAAAGAAAGGGCAAATTTTGGAATGGGGTTCGTGTTGGTTTGTGGGGTACGAGGGGTTGGTAAAACTTGTTGAATTAAGGCCTTCTTCCAGCTATGATGGACTCAAAGTTATGGTGTGTTTTTGAGTCTGCAAAAAAGACCCGACAACATTGTTGAAATGGCAAAAAAGTCAATGACATTGTTCAACGCTTTTGAAGACTATTGACAGCATGACAGCTTGGCTTTCAAACCAAACAAAAATTGCAATTTTAAAAACGTAGATAAAGAGCGAGTGAGTTCGCATTAAAATTTACGCTCTTTGAATTTTGCTGATGTAACATGTGTTCGATTTTGGGTAATCAAAAATGTGTTTTTCAGTTTCTTTGCTTAAAAAAAAGATAATAATGAGAACATGACCACTTCCACTTCCAAAAATAGAGCGTTATTGCCGGAACTCCGCCAGATACCTGTATCTATAGATACCAAGTTTAGATTGTTATTAAAATAATATCTATGTCTCATGTTGAGATATGAGAAGGTTAGCTACGAGAGCGGTCAGTGGTGGAGGGAGAATGAAGGCAGTGCGACAAAATAAAACCTCCGAGTTACTTTGGTGAGTAATTCTCATGAGGTGAATGACGATAATGGGTTTCGAGTACGTTTAGTTATGTCATTTTTTTGCTTTTGTTTTTGGGTGAAGTTGGTTTTTTTTTCGTCGTTTTTTGTGGAAAGATAAGTGGTAAGTTACGCGAATGGTGAGGATGACTTGAATTATGCAAATGTATACAAAATTTATCTTTCAGAGGGGAGATTTGTGGTAGGTTTCTGTTTTGTTTGCCATGGAACTTGGGGGATCTGTTTGGGAATATTCCATTGCGTTTTTTTGTCTCTTTGCGTTTTGAAGGTTGAAATGGGGTTAAGGAAGGTTGAAATAAAACGTTATAATGAGTAAGAGGAGGTTTTGTGTGTCATGGAAAGTTTTGCGCATGGGTATAATTCCAGTGAAGTGAGATTTCTGCAAACTCAAAGTGGGATCACTGCTGCGGGGATCGCCGAGTTGTGAGTGCAGTGAGTGCTTTAGGAGGGAGGAAAGGGGTTGGAAAGGAGGCGCCGGAGTGCTTTGGTCTTAAATTTCAGAGCATTGCAATGATTTGGAAAGACAGACTGTGGAAGAGGGTTCCACATTCGCGTAGTACGGCTAAAGAACGATTCTCTATACTTGAGAGTACGTCCGAAGTTGGCTCGGGAGTAAACTGATTAGCATTCCTATAGAAGCGCGAGTATTAACGGCGAATTGTTTAAGGGAAGGAATGCAACTGGCTATTTCACTAGAAAACTTACCGTAAAAGTAACGATAGAACAGAGAGAGAGAGACACGAAACGTTACGACACGGTAGTCTAACAAGGTGAATGAGTTGGTTATGTCTCTGTCACCAATCATTCTTAGGGATATGCAGTATGTAGCTGGAGTACCAGCCCAGAGCTGAGAATTCTACTCAAGCTTAGGACGGATATGTTTTTTAGATAATAGCCAGATCAGGCGGGGAGAAAAATTTCTTGCACCGCCTTAAGGAACCTAAATATTTTGCGGTATTTTTGGCGGTGGTCAGTGATGCACATACCGAAAATCTCGTGACGTTCGGTCTCATTGATGCAAGTGCTACTCATGGACAGTGGCAGGGGAGGTATATCTCGCTTTAACAATACAAGATAGCATTGAGTTTTCGAAGCATTAAACTCTACGCGATTTTGTATTCCCCATTGTACAATGCTGTTTTGGTCAGAGTTTAATGAGCTTAACATATTTTGCCGTTGCAGTTCCACATTCGAAGAGGAGGGATGTGAGTCTGGGAACGAATAAGAAAACCTAAGGGTACTATCTTCAGTGAAATAGTGTATTGGATTAGAAGTTGAAGACAAGAGATCATTAATAAAAATGAGAAAGAGAAAATGTGTTTTTCAGTTTTCAGACTTGAATCCGTCCAATAAAACTTGCATAAAACGGTTCCAAAGAAATTTCCTAACGAAGGAGGGATTCATCAGCACCGAAAGCACACATTTTCGATAAGAGAGCCTCGTTCCAAACTCTATCAAATGCCTTTGAAATATCAAGCGCATTTATTTTACTTTCTCCAAAACGATGTAAAGATTTTTACCACTGTTCGGTGAGATAAACCATCAGATCACCGGTGGACCTGTTGCTGCGAAAGCCGTACTGCCAGTCATTAAGAAGCTTTCGGTCTTCGAGATATTTCTTGAGCTGATAGTTTATCAGCGTTACCATGACCTTAGAAAGAAGGGACGTGAGCACTTAGCTTAAGGTAAACGGAACGACCCCCGCAGTGGTACGTTATTGCTCTCACTAATGTGTTAGCAGCGTAAACTGCGGTTAGCGGACCTGTCTTCAGCAATAAACTGAAGGGTTAATGGATAGACGCTAAGCGACGTTTATGTCTTGTATAAACTCTGAAGGAGTTGATTCAAGAGTGAACAAGTTGCTTAGATAATAAAATCTTAGCTACTTAGCAAAAAAACAAAATTGGGTGCAGTATTATTCTTACTACAAGCTGTTTTCATATCAAGACAACCACTGTTAAGCGGCGAAAACTACCTACCTTCCTCAGTTCTGATTCATCTTCTTATAAACTTTCCGGCTGTGACTGAATGTGAATTATGAGGATGGTGAAGCAAAATGCCATCGCCATCGAAAGAGAATTTATATTGGGGGTGGTGGTGTTTAGCGTATATACATAAGGTGGGGGCTTAACATGGTATACTAATATACATGGTGGTACTCGGGTAGGGTGATGCAGTTGCGTAGCTCGGGAGGAAGGGGAAAATTAGTTGTACACCCCCCTATACGCTTACTCTGTACAAAGAGCTTCTACTGCATTGTGGTCTTGTGGGCAAATAAGTTGTGAGTTCAACGGTGTCGTTGTTGATGATGCGGATGATTAAGTTGAATTTCACCAGGAAGAAGGATTTTCATTTTTTTTAGCATTTAAATTTGCGAGTTCCGAGATATCAATACCTTTCAAAACTGTTAATCAACTTATTAAAAATCCAATACTCTCAAGCATTAATTCCGAGTGGTTTGTGTGCTGAGAAATTCAAGATTAATTTCATCGTCTACAAGTTATGGGAATTTCATGGACTTTAAACCCTATGACGAACTTTAAAACGAAATATGACGCATGCTATAAGCTTAAACTTCGATAATAATCGCTATCTCTCGGAGGTGTGTTCAAGTCCAAATATTAATGTTAATCTGAGCATTTGATTTTTCGAACCTACTAAAATTGTGAATAAAAAGCAGGCCTTAGTGTGTGTTTGCGTTAGAGATCCCCATCGTGTAAGGCCAATTATTTTTGTTTATTTCGCAAGGTTTCACAACAAATTAGATCAAACGATTACCCGGCATAAAGTTTGTCCAACACAAAAAACAGATCAATTTTTAGAGAAAATATCACGCGATCTTAACATTTTAGCACAACACCAGTATCCCACAAAAAAAAAATAAAAAAAATGCGATTTTGAAAAGATTGTAAAAAACAAACTTCATCATATTCCATTCAACATGACTCACATGAATTCACAAAAAATTAAAAAAAAAATAGAAGAAAAAATTAAAATAACAAAATCTGCTAATTATACACTCCATTGTATAAAAATAGATACTTTTTCCATCAAAATGTGGATACACAATACATACAGCGATTTGGGTCAACAAAGGTAACAGATTTGCAAAAAATAAACACCTATTCAAAATTAATAAAATAAAATAAGAAAAAAAAGGAATCTCCCCCTTTCCTATGATTTTTCACGTCTTTTGCAAACATTCTCTCCCTCTCTCTTGTTTTTTCTTTTTTCTCTGCACTCTGCAAATGTTACTTCTTCAAACCACCACACCACCGTACCGCGCTTCAATCTCTTCAACACGAAACGATCGAATCGAGAAAGAATCTTCATATTTCCCTTTCCGAACCAACAAACGAACGACACACACACAACAACAAAAACAGATGAAAAAACCCAAAGATACCACAATCCAAACAAAAAACTGAATGAATTTCTGTTTTCACTAAATTTGTATTGGTAAAACGAAAATTTTATCTCACTCATACACCGACACCAAAAATGTGTCCAAAAAGCTCTCAGCTGACTCGACTATATAAGTGACCCACGTTTGTATCTCGCGGTTTAGTTCAATTGTGGATATAAATTCAAAAAGGTTTAAAAATTATTACAGCTCTGTTGTGACTTGTGAGTCTGAACAGACCAGATAGAAGAGATATTTAACAAGCGAAAAAAAAACGGAAAACATTCATCAATAAAACATAAAATTGCATTAACAAGTTTTTCGAACTTCAAACTTGACAGTTGACAATTTGACAACCGAAAAAATTAAGTGAATTTCTAATCCGGTTTTTCGAGTTTTACCCAAATTTTTTTATTTAAACAACAAAAAGCGAAAACTAGCTCACACTTTTTATGTAACGTTCGCGAATTTTTTTCTCTGTTCGTTCGGATTTTATTTATTTGTCTTTCGTGTGTGCAAAAAATATACAAAAATAAAAGCAACAAAATAAATCACTTTGAATGGTTTTTTTTGTGTTAATTTTTGAGACCGTGATCCAAAATTAGAATATGCCTGAACGGATTATTTTTGGCGGGCATAATAAACAACATCAACCTCATCATCATCGTCAACAGCAACAGCAGGAGCAGTGGTGTTCTTGAAATTTATCATTTGCACACAGGAGTAGCTGCTGCAGCAACAATTTCGATGCAACAAGCTGCAAACTATTAAACAAAAAATATTTAAACTTACCCTTGAAGTATTAAGAGTGCAACGAGCAAATCGAAAAAAAAGAAAAGAAAACTCTAAAGAGAACCAATTTGAAGTTAAAAATCAATAAAAATAACGGTGAAGAGTACTCGTTTATTAGTTAAGACACAAACCAGTAATTAATCGCAGTCTGGTGAATTTCGGGAAAAAAGAATATTTTTTTTTTAATTTGCAATAATTGATAGTGAAAATTTTTGACAGAAAGAGAAATTAATTGAACAAAATGAGTGGAAGAGAAAATCGCCCAAGTGGGCAAATAACAAGCGCAATGGGGAAAATCAAGGATAAACTGATGCGATCGGTTGGTGACACGGTGAGTTGAAAAAAAGAAATAAAATAAGAAAGAAAGAAATTGAGAAAAGGTCAAGGACAGCAACGTTGTTGTTTTTGTTTATTTTGAGGCAATTTAAAGAATATTTTGAGGAAAATCTTTATTTGCAAGCGAATGAAATTGTTTATGAGAAATGTGAAAAGAAAATATTGCAACAAAAAATTTATAATTTTTTTGACAATTTAAAATAAAGGGACCGCCAAATAACTTTTTTTTTGAAAATGCTATAAAAAAAAACTACTGAATATTTTCTCAAATTTGTTTTGTTATTTGAAAGTAAATCCATCCGGTTAATAATGGAAAATAATTTCATTCAAATGGCTGCCTAAGTTGGCCATGCAGTAGCCTACACGATCGGTCCAATTTTTAAGCACGTTATCGATTGTGTGCAGCTGTATTTCACCAATGGCTTCACGAATATTGGTCCTTTAAAGCGTCAATTGTCTCCGACTTGTCGGCGTAACACTTATCTTTTACGGCACCCCACAAATAATAAAACCAACGGTGTTAAATCGCAACTTCAAGGTGGCCAAACGACATCAGCTCTGCGGCTGATAATACGAAAGTCGATCGCAGGCCCACTTAGCGAAGCGGAAACGCATTAGATGGTCAGTTGGCTTCAATTCCTGAACCAATTGGACTTTGTATGGCGTCATACCAAAGTCTTTATGCAAAATTCGTCTAAATGAGGTCTTCGAAATGTTCAATTGCTGAGAACTACGGTGCATTGATGTTGATGGCGCTTCACGTACACTTTCTGCCACAGCAGCAATATTCTCGGGTATACGCACTGTTTTTGGCTTTTCACGCTTTGGTTTATCGATGAGGATGCCAGTTTCTCTCACTTTTTTCACAAGATAACGAACATACGGAGCTGACGGTGCTTCTCTTCTTCTAAAATCGGTACGCAATTTTCGCACACATTCTGCAACATTACCATGATTTTCAAAGTAATGTCGCAATATTTCCCAGCGTTGTTCAAGCGTATTCACAACCATATGCGTTTAGCGGAAGGATAAATTAATTATCTGCCAATCAGACATGAGCTAAGTGTTACCATTTACGAAATAAGCACTAGCTGTAAGTTTTATGTCCACGTCAATTCTGAATTAGCTACTTATCAAAAATACTGAGATTTTGCAGGTATTCTTATTAATGCGTTCCTCCCACACGGGAAAGAACTTTGTTTTTGGTGTATTTTTGTTGCCCCTTTAAGAATTTTCTTACAGAAGACAATATAATTCGATAAACACTTCGTCATTAAGAAATCTCAACGCAGTCTCCGCTGTCGCTTTGCGAAGTGCCTTCACTACCACGAACTTGGTCAATTTGTAAAGTGCAACAACAATATGAGTATTTCCGAGTCGCGAGCGTGGATAAGGTCCAAGGAAGTCCATGTTTACCATCTGGAAAGGTCTCTCAGCTACAAATGCTTTACCCATCAGAGGTCGAAGGGTGACATTTGGAGCTTTCGAGGTCTTACAGATATCACAGTCTCCTATGAGTGCTTTAACCTGAGCTGCCATGTTTGGCCAAAAGAATTGTTGATTTAGTCGATAGAGGGTTTTTGCAATCCCACCATGCGAGGCTCTTGGTGGTTGATGAGCCAGTACGATCAAACGGTCGGTTAACTGTTCAGGAACCCAAAGCGTACAAACTTCATCATCTTCAATCGGGTTTCCTGTGTAGTGTTTGACCTTCTTGTAGACGAAATTTTCCGACACACGAAGGTCAAGTAGCTGATTGCTTTGATCTATGCAGTCAATGATCTTGCTATATTCCTCAGATTGAAAACTGGGGTCCTCAAGATGGCATCGATATAATGCATTCATTTTTTTACGGTATAATTGAACTGATGACCAAATAATTCATTGAACAAATAGCTTTTTAAAATTCTAACCTGATTTTTATTTCAAATTTCGAAACAATCGAGAATCGTGATCCAAGTTGATTTACAAGACTAAACCTATATCAAGCATCTCTTTAGATGTGATCAGTTGCCATGTCAAAAAATATGAAAATAAATTCATGACGCAAGAAACCAAGTGAACTTCATAAAATTGACATCTTTATGCTTTATGACTGACAAACGAACAAACCGTCATGCTATAAACTTCATCGCTTTTATTGAAGTAATCGACAGTAATTGTCATGTCCTCTTCAGAAACTTGACAATTCATGATTTAACTCCCATCAATAAAAAAACATGATTTCCTATTTGCCTTTGGTTTATTGGAGTATGCTAAAAATTTGTGATATTTGTTTTGTCTCTTCTCAGTCATGGTTATGATGAACTGATAAAAAAATATGATCCAATAAAATGCCAGCATAAATCAAGCAGATGCTCTGAAATTTGTTTATTGATCAATTAAGGTTAGAACACAATAATTGTAGCCAGACATATTTAAGACAATAAGTCATAAAAAATCATTAAAGTGTCAATAGTACGAACAAAACTATTGACAAATTAAAACGAAATACAAATTGCTTTACAATTCGGCTTTTAAGGACACAAACATAAAGATTTGTCTTAGGCAAACTAAAATTTAAACAACCTCAGAAGTTTTACTATCGAGTTGACTGAGCAAACAATTTAGTTTTCGGGCCAAAAACTGGTGAACAAAATCACGTAGGCTCTTTTGGTACATACACCAAAAACGTGCAACTAAAAACCAAACATAAAGTTGGACTTGTCATTTCAGACACTTTCTTATTGAAAAACAAAATACTACTGCTTCGTTTGTATTCATGATCCGAAAGCAAATGTCAAACCGTTTACTCATTCCGATCAATCCCAATGCTTAGTCAATGTAGCAAACTATGTTTGCTATACGAAACCCCTTCCTAAACCAACTTGACAAGTTCAAGAATTTTCAAAATCTACCGGTTTTTCTTATCACATTCTCGACAAAAGTACGATTGCCAAAAATTCTACCAAAAATTTAAATTCGATGCAGACAGAAATTAATCAGATTTTTGTTGTTATTGCTTGGCTTTCGCTTGCTCGACGAACGATAAGACCACCACTTACCGGCAGAACAACATCATGAGGGAAGCTAGAAGTAAAGCCGATAAGCTTTGCAGAGCGGAGGTCAAGAAACGTAACAGAGAGTCGTAACATTTCCTGCTACACATGTTTATCTACAATTATTGCGGAACATTCATTTTTCAAGTACAAGAATCTGATTTGACAGTTAAGAGGTGTCAAATCGCCTGCGAGTTATTAACATATTTATCGCCGAGAAAAAAAAAAAACAGAATGAAAGGTGGAGATTGGAGAATTCGTTGTGCAATGCAGTGATTAAAATTATTGCATTATCTCAGTCACATATCGACTAGAAGTAAACACGGCAACGACTGACGAGTGCCTGAATGACAAACGAACAGCTTAACTGTTTACAAGACTAAATTAGAACTTCAAGTGGGAATTTCTAATCGAAACTGCATTAACACACTCAAGATATCGATTAGTAGGTTATGTACAAATAAATTAAGATCCCAATTAGAGTTGATTAAATTCAATCTATTTTAAGCTTTAGAATCAGGTGTTAAAAGTGTGATTAACTACTCGTCATCTCATTTTTTTTTTCTTTATTCAATCTCTCATATGTCTCGCCACAATTTAACAAAACGATATGACCTCTAGCACCTTAACATCAAGTACAATGTGAGTGACGAAAACAAACGACACATATCGCACACTTTTCAAATCGTCTAATTCGGTGAAGTCACTCTTAATTCAATAAACTGTTACTTTTAGTTGCATTCACTTAAAATTCAATAAATATGCATTGACCACAGAAAAATTCGCTTTTGCTTTTCAAATTTCATTCTTTTAATTATGAAGTGTCCTTGAGAATACTGAATTCTCGGTTATTGTGAGACATTTAGCGAGGAAATGACGAAAATTCCTTCGCACACAAGCAATACTCTTTTTTTTGGCATTTTGTGACTGAAATTATTTTTGGAATTCGAAGGAACGAGACGAATGGTCTTGTTTGTTTATTTTGGCATCATTTGTGGTTACAATTTTGTGTACAAAGTTTTTATTGCAACGAATATAGTCGGGGTACTAAAAGCCATCATATATCGAAATGTAGTAGATTTTAATACCTTTTTATGGGGAATTTTGCCATTTAAGTACGCATTAATGTGAACAAAAATTTACTAGAGCACTGCCACATAACTGCCACATAAATGAGCTGGAAAATTTGTGTTTTGTGTATCAAAGAGGAGGTGGGGTAGTAAATGACGTTTTTGGAAAAGTTCAAAACAAGAAAATAAATCGAATAATTTCGTAAGATTACGACACCAGTGTCCGGACAGACCCCAGTGTCCGGACGATTTTGCACTTATTTGGGAAAAGAGAAACACAGAATTTGCAAACAACAAAAACACATAGTCAGTAACATTTTTCACATACATATACGAAGTTTCAACCCGATCGACGCACGGTTTAATGGAAAAGCAATTTCTTTAACTTAAAAATAGTAGCAAACCTTGGAAATAGTTGATTTTGGTCGATCTTGTAATCAAATGGAGTTTGTTTCAATGAAAATATAATGAACTTCCAAAAACTAGAGAGAAAAATTAAATTTTGCTTTTTTTTAATCGATTTTTTCAGTGTCCGGGGCACTGTTCTAGTCTCCGGACAGCTCCAAGCTTTTGTTTTATTATTTTTTCTATGATCAAATTCTTTTTGAAACTTTGCTCATTTGTTTCCAGAATACACATTTTCCAGAATACAAATTTTTCACTTATCAAAAAAATAATGTTGTCTTCGATCGTTCGGAAACTAGATTTCAATCGTCCGGAGACTGGGTAGAATTTTTGTTCTGGTGTTAAAATTTTACTATCATTATTTATTCTTTGCCAGACAATATTTTGAAATCATTTAGGCGTCAATCGATGGAGAAATATCAACAATTTATGGAAATATTTTTCTTTATACTGAAACATGAACATGGGAATGATAAAACCAGTTTCTTTCCTCCACTTTTCTATTTTTTTGAAAATAACGTTTTCTATATTGGAATGCATACACAAAAACACAAAGAGAAACCATGTAGAAGATCAGCATGACTTCTTGCATTTAACGCCTATCAAGGATTATGTGCACAAAAAGCAGTATACATCAGTTAAGTGTTGAAGGCTTCGTTCCTTTTCATGTAGATTTTGGAAACAAGAAACAAAAACTAGTTGACCTTGGAATATTTATTTATTTATTTATTTATTTATTTATTTATTCAATCTACGATTTGTACATAACAATACAACTTCAGATAGAAAACAGGAGAGCTATGCGCCATTCAAGTGACGAGCGGTGAAGTAGGGTCAAAATCGTCCGGAGACTCTGTTTTGATCGTCCGGAGACTGGTCCCGATTTTTTTTTTTAATATTTTGTCTGAATTAACAATAAGGCATTACTTTTTATTATTTGGATGCCAAACAATCAGGAAATAACTAACGATGTAGAAAATGCTTTCCTCTTTACTCAACACTTAACAGAAAAACAGATATTGAGTTTTACAATGGAAATGTTCGGACACTTTTTAAGTCGTCCGGAGACTAGAACTGTCTTCCGGACACTCCGGAAAATCGCCCTTTTTTAGAATTCATTATTTTAAATTAATGTTATAAGTTGCTTTCAATTCATTAATACACCAAACTACTGGGAAATATAAATATTTGATTGAAACACTTAAAGAAAAAAAGATATTTACATTGAGAATCAAAAAAAAAATTATCGGTTGGGAGACTAGTTGCTTTACCCTACCAACTAGCAGTGAAAGTGAAATTACGCCTCTTTTATGTTTTTGATGTCGGAGAATTGAAATTTCAATTTTTGACATAAATTTCCGGAGTCTGAAAATATTGCCAAATGAACTGCAATTTCTTCTTTAAGTAGGCCAAAGCCAAAACATCAAGTTGTGTGACATCCAACGAGGAAAACATTGCCCGATTGCCAAAACTAATTTACTGTCTGCGTCTATTTATTTTTAGAAGAAGGACATTTGTTTGTTTTTGTTATTTTTTTTTCTTGTTTTCAGGAAATCCAATTTGGTTTCTTTATGAAAAAAATATATCGAATGTGTCTTAATTTTGTTTACACAACAACATAATCTGTATCACCTGTTTCCATCGGTCTTTTTAAGAAGAACCTAATTTTTATGTTTTCACAGCTTCCCGGAAATTAGTTTTCTCCTCTTCACTACAATAGACCACTGATTTCAATCAAAACCCATAAAGCTGCACTAATTACGAAACAATTAAACGCCTGATTATGATTCGTTTTTTCTTTGAATGTCATTGCCAGATCCTCCTAATTATAAATACCCAGACAATTTACACGTAACAAAAGCAATAAATTCATATACACGCAATTAATTAAGCAAACCGAAGAGCTATAGAGCAGCAAAGTAGAAAATAAGAAATATGATTCTATTTTAGTGGCTGTGTAGTTCGCAGTTCAGACAAACATGTGTACATTTAGCTCGTGGCGTGGGGCAATTTAAAAACGTTGCCTGATCCGACTGGAAGACTATTCTTCGTGACGTGGGCGCATTCACGGGTTGATTCAGATATAATGCGAACGTACTGATATCAAAATAGATCAACAAAAAACGAGATATTAATACTTTACTACGCATTTTCATTCAGAAGCACTTGGTTGAGTGGAAACGCAAACAACAACACTCAATTTGGGAACAAAATCGCCAGTTTTCATATTCAAATTGTTGAATCTCTTAGAGAAATGAGGTTGGTCAGTGTAAGATAATGTGAGACAGCCTTGAAAATATGATGTGACAAAATTTCTTATCATGAAATTTTGATGCCCGTGACCGTTGACGGATGATAAGACGAAAAAGTCACTATCAAACAGTTTTCCTATCTTTGTTAAGGTCCCACTAAAAAACCAACGAAAAGAGACGCTAATCTTTGGTGACAATAACTTTTTCAAAACATTATTTGATAATAGCGATGAAACAATCAATGATTTTTGCATTAAAACTCTTAGGTTTGGTTAGGGGCTGACAGTTGATGTCGTTTCCATCACACTTAGATCAATACAGAACCATTGTGATACCCGTGAGTATTGCTACTCAAGCTATGTGTTCAATTAATCAAGCCATTTGGAGGCATTGTCGATGTTCAAAATGTTGGTATCGGAGTACTAGAGAGTTCTTCTACATAAGTCCCTGAAGAAATAATTGGGGAGCAATTTCTTCCTTTGGTGGTAGAGTGCGGGGCAGTGACATAGAAAGTGCAAAGTGTCTTCATGCACCTCCTCGTCACCGCATCCTCTATACCTTCCTCCGTTCTTTCTCCCATCTCTATTACTTTCCAGCTTTGACTTAGCTGTTCCGTATTTAGAGATTGCAGATATCTATACGATCTCGAGGTATCGTGGGTCCTTTTAGCATCATTTTGGCCTTGGGTTTGGTGAAGTCGCTGATTTCTTTCCAGGCCAGGGAGCTATCGTTCTCTTAACAAAATCCTGCAGGAATGCGAGAGTATTGTCGTCCTCGCACGTCAGTACTTTGAACTTATGGATGCTTCTGAGGTTCTCAAAGAGTGGTGGTGGGCTGCTATTAACGACAGGATCGTTAACCTCATCCAGGATTCTCATTTTCTTTAGTTGCCATTGGTCCTCAGAGAGTTTTCTTTTCCAAAATCCGCAATGGCGATTTTGTGCTTCTCCAACGTCTCTTCCGTAGCCAAGGCCTTTTTCTTATTTGCCAGGGGTGACCTCTTCATGTATCATCCTGCCTAGTTCTCTTGGACATTGTTGCCATTGAATTAGGGTCTGGAGGAGGCAAATGGCTCTTAGTCCCATTGTGTTTGTTTTTTTTTGTTTTTGTTATTGTTAGAGTCAGAGTATTTAGGTTATGTCTAGCGTTTTCGAGCACTTTGTTATCCCTTGCCGTTAAGGAGTCCGGATCTTAATTAGATAGGCGTCGAATTGTCGGTTCAGTGTTGCGTCTTTTCCTCTGAAGCATTCTGTCTTCGGTGAGAGTTTTGATAGTCTTATTCTCGATTACCGTTTTTGTTGTCCTGGTACTTTCTGTCGTCGCGTCCATGACACTGCTGCTTGACGAAGGCGAACGGGTTATGATATAGCTGCATTCGGGGACATGGCCCTTTGTACTGCTTTCACAAGTACCCTCCATATTCATCCCCTTCGAGACCATCTTACCGCCCGTTGTTGCACATGGCCCCGTACTAGGTTTGGTTGATGCAGATGGTTTCAAAGACTGCAACAGCGTCTACATCTTGAGAAATAAAAATCTACAGCTGGTCGGCTGAAGATTTTAGCGTAAGCCTCCCCCCATATATGGTGAGAAACCGAGGTTGTGGGTTTGAATCTGACTCGTGCGAAGAACTGACAAGAGCGCCATTTGTCGCCAAAAAAGTTTTTTTTTCATTTTAGTCGTTTTAAATCGGCTTAAAATTTTTGAAATTGCTTATGAGGTGGAAGTCAATATGGCATCAGATCTTTACAGGTTTTGCAACATCCTACTACTATTAACACCCTACAGGTGGCGCTAGAGTAAGGGCCGTACCAGGGCCTGATACAACGAACTTCTGTAGCTCCCCATGTAGCTTTAGTTGGCGAGTTCATTGGCTTCCTGTTTTGTTGACGATCAGATTTACAGCTTAATTTATCTGAGTGAGAATCTTGACAAAACTAAGCGTCAAGTATCGAGAAAGTCTCCACTCATAAAATTCCCTAAAAAAGTCTACTCAATGAAAATGACCGTGAACATCAATTTTTTTTTTACCTTTTTGTTGTTGAAATCTTACTTTTTTTTTACTTATGCACATGCACGCGTTCTTTTGACAATAAAAAAAAAGAAAACAACAACTGTGAGAGATAAAGATGATCTCAACGCGCCAAAACGTCACCACACAATCTGCCTTCGCTTATCAATGAACAAATTTGAATTACTACGACCGCGACGCCACCGCCATCTCGGTCTTCAGTTAAAGAGCTCCATGTGTCTACAATGTCCAGCCAGATTTCAATTTTCGAAACGCAAATATTTTGATGAGAATTTTATTGTTGTGGCTTGCCACACATTAACTAAATTTGATGACCCCATTTAGCAGGGGTCACAATATTAAGTGTGAATTCAAATCAAATCAAGATGCGCCTCATCTCAATCACAAGACTCGCCTCGAGTGTCGTTTATCCAATTGAACAAAATACGAAAATAGGTATCGCCACAAAAGCGAGAATGTAATTTTGGAATGGCACGGTCGGTAGTGCATTGAATTGCACTTATGTTTCCAATGAGCAGCGCGCTTATAAAACCATTCGCAAATGTCTTGATAAGCACATCACTCCATAAGCTGTAGGAGCTAAGCTTCAGAAGATTTCAAAAATCGCTAATTTTTGTCTTTTTATTTTCTTTGCAGGATGACCAATTCGCTGGCTACGAACGTGTCCAAACCGGAACACTGTCGACATCAACAACAGCCACCAGCTTGGACACAATCCTGGTCGATGATACATTCTCATTCCAAGAACAAAGAAACAAAAGTCCAACGCTGCAATTTGCACCGATCCTGGAAGGTGATGACATCAATGAGCCACCACTATCAGCAGCGGCGTTCGCCAATCAACAACAACAGCAACAACAACAGCAACAACAACAAAAGACTGGTAGCCAAAAGAAGCTAACAGGAAGTGCCACAGAATTACAGCCATTACCACCTCCGCCACAATCGTCACATGCCCACAGTCATCATTATCGTGGGGCTGTGTCCGATGCTGATCTAAATCGCAGTAAGACCTCGCTCAAGGGCTCCAAAGTATCCTTCGAGAAGAAGGACGAGAGTAGTGATGAGGATAGTTTCGAAGACAGACGGGATAAGTTCCAGCAACAAAAGACTGTCAGTGTTGATCATAAGGGTATTTTGAAGGTAAGACCAAACATGTCACATATCAAAATGCGTTCTAAAATCTTGTTTGTTTTCTCAAGGACCTTAAAAACATCCTCGCCAATGACAATCGTCGACAATTTCAAGCCAAAAAACATGTCTCGCTAGACATCAGGGGTACGACCTTCCTCGAGGATCTCCTGCGCGATTCATCCTCCGAGGAGGATTTCCGAAAAACCCGCAAAGACTTCCAGGGCCGCAAACATCAATCACTCGATCCAAGAGTGAGCCTGAAGCTCAAGGGCAACCTAGTCAGTGGTTCGAGTACGGACAGTGAGGAGGAGGGTGCACCGGAGAAGAAACGTCTCATCAAACGTTACAAGGATATCACTAAGCCAGTGATTATTGATTTTAAGGATTTGGAAAGTGACGACGAGGATTACATTTCGGCGCGACAGGCTTTCCAGGCTCAGCGGGCCGCTAGTATTGACAGTCGAAAAAAGTACGAACAAACGTTTTTTGTTTGCTTTTAGTACTTTTGTACTAAATTGGATTTCTTTTTTTTTCCAATTTACAGTAGCTGCCGATTATATGAAATGGACGAAATGGGCAGCAAGAAAAGCGAGAATCTCAGGCATTCGGTGCCGTTTGTGCGGCAAATTACAGAAGATGGCAAACCAAAGCTTGAGGTCTATCGACCAACAACGAATCCCATTTATATTTGGACTCAGGTGAGTTTTTTTGCTTTGTTTATTTTTCGAAACGAAGAAAGTAGTAGATCAGCGTCAGAGAAAAATAACAAACGAAAGCAGAATTTTTTTGAGTAGTAAAATCAATATGAAGGCCATTTGGTCACAATGAACCGACTGATTCGTTTAATTCGTAGTTCGATATTTTTTGCATTGTTTTGCATAATTTGGTGAAATTTCAATTATCACGTGTTTTGCTCGAGGCGGTTGCGGCGGTTAACTATTTTAAGCTTTTTGTAGGTCAGAAATAAATAGCTGTCATTTTTTTTTCATTGAGGCTCAGAACAACGGTACTTTTTGTCCTTTTTATCATTAAGAGTCCAGATTATGCCGTTTTGCATTCATTTTAGAAAATTGTTCAACAAATTCAAGTAACAATGAATCATATTTGGTTCACCAAATGTCTCTGAACATTTTGACAACGTTTATGAATCACATGTGATTCAAAATGAGGTATGAATCATATTTGATTCATGAAATTTGTTTATATCGTTCATGAATCATATTCGATTCAACAAACTAAGCATATTAAAGCAAATAACTGTCTTAAGGACCTTATTTAGATATACAGGTGTAGGTTATACGAAATTCTTCCTACTTCTTGCTGCAAGAAAACACGACTAAGACAGAAAAATTATTGACGTGAATCAAATATGCACATACGGATAAAAACTCAGTCAAACACAAATTTTTCCTTTGAGACTCAAATAACGGAATTTTTTAGTCCAGATTATGCCTTTTGCATTCATTTTAGGAATATTTTTAGCAACACCAATGAATCATACTTGATTCACCAAATATGTCTCAGAGCGTTTTGACAACGTTCATGGATCACATGTGATTCAAAATAAATTATTATAAATATTTGATGCATAAAAATAGTGTTCAACAAGCTTCACCGTTCATGAATCATATTCGATTCAAAAACTTATGCATATGAAAACAATCAACTGTTTCAAAGACCTTACTTCAATATGCAGGTGTAGGTTGTTTGAAGTCCTTCTTACTTCCTACAGTAAGTTAAGATACACCAAGTATTGACAAGAATAATAACAAATTCAAACACCAATGAATCATATTTGAATCACCAAATATGTCTTTGAACGTTTTAACAGCGATAGAAAAATCACATGTGACTCAAATTCATATTTGATGCATACAATTTGCCTGTTACGAGTTTACAGCGTTCATGAATCATATTCGATTCAACAACTCATGCATATCAAAACAAACAACTGTCTCAAAGACTTTGTTTCAATATGCAGTTGAAGGTTGTATTGAGTCCTTCCTACTTCATACTGCAAGAAAAAACAATTATGATACATCAAGTATTAACATGAATCATATACGCACATAGAAAGATTTTACTTCATATCCAAGTCAATCGTAATGCATTCA
Source organism: Sphaerophoria taeniata (assembly GCA_943590905.1). Classification (NCBI taxonomy): domain Eukaryota; kingdom Metazoa; phylum Arthropoda; class Insecta; order Diptera; family Syrphidae; genus Sphaerophoria; species Sphaerophoria taeniata. The sequence continues at coordinate 8,310,254 of OX016540.1, forward strand.
GTCAATAAACAAATCTAAAATCTGAGAGGATTTAAACCTTTTTGCAAAAGAAACATGTTTTGAGTCTTATATGATTCATGAACGCTGAAATTTTGACAACATTCATGAATCATATGTGATCCAAAAGAAAATTCGATTTGATTTTATATCTGGTGCATGAAATTTTTATGTGACGAGTTAATTGCGTCCATGAATCATATTCGATTCAACAACGTATGCTTATTAAAACAAATTAGGAACTGCCTCAAAGACCTTATTACAATATGCAGGCGCTGATTGTATTGAGTCTTTCCTTCTTCCTTATCCTAAGAAAACGGTTGATAATCGAGATACATCAAGTATTGACATGAATCATATATGCACATAACCAGATTTTATTTCAAATCCGACTTAATCGCAATGCCTTCAACTAAAAAATGATCTGAACGTAAAGAGGATTGTGAAGCAATTTGAAAAAGGAACGTGGAGCTTTGAATCATATATGATTCATGAACATTGGAATTACAGTGCGCAGAGGGTTTTGCATCAAATTTGATTCAGTGAATGCATGGATAATGCTTAAAATAGATAAATAGAGTGGCGCGACAGCTCTTGAAAAGCCAAAGCCTAAGTGGCCTACTCTCATCAACAATTCTCTGAGTGCGTGTGAAGAATTGAGGGGACCTACAATTCAACGCCAATTCCGAACGGCAAAGTTGAGAAGCACTTTTTTCATGACAGATTGATACTCTTGGAAGATTTTTCAGGTCTTCGCAAGAGGCAGTACCTGTGAAAGATGAAATAAAAACTTGGCGTGAGTAGGACTCGAACCATCGACGTTCTGCTTAGCACCCAACGCACTTACCAACTAAGCTACGGGCAACTCAATCGCAATCGTAAAGACGATTGTGAACCAATTTGAATAAGGAACGTGGAGTTTTGAATCATATATGATTCATGAACATTGGAGTTACAGCACCGTTTTTTGCATCAAACGTGATTCAGTTAATGCATGGTTAGTGTGACCATCTCAGTTTTGAGCACTCCGGGGCATTTAGAAATTAAAAACGGGACATTTTGGAATACAAAACGGGACACTTTCTGAGATATTTTTTTAAAATAAAAAACGTTTAAAATTTACAAAATATTGTACCTTGTAGGTATGAATAAAACTATACTTTTAAAAGAATTGAAAATAATTCTTTTAATTAGGCTTTGCTGCTAGGGCCTGCCTCTGCGCTACCTGGTGTGCATTGGTCGTACTTTTCATTGCTTGCAATTTTTCTGATCAATTACACGTTCTGCTTAGCAGCCAACGCACCTAACCATTAAGCCACGGACACTACGCAGAATTTCGAATATAAAAATAAGGCCTAAGTGGCTTACTCTCATCAACAATTCTCTAAGTGCGTGTGAAGAATTGGAGGGACCTACAATTTAACGCCGACACCGAACGGCGAAGTTGAGAAGCACTTTTTCATGGCAGATTGATACCTACTCTTGGAAGATTTGTCAGGTCTTCGCAAGAGGCAGTACCCGTGAAAGGTGAAATAAAAACTTTATGGGTGCGAGTAGGACTCGCACGTTCTGCTGAGCAGCCAACGCACCTAACCACTAAGCTACGGGCAACTGCAGCATTTCGAAGCAAGCCGAAAAATTACATGCAAGTTTTTTTCATGTTGCATTTAACGAAAATAATGCTTTCCTATGACATTGGAAGGCGTGTTTTTTCTTTCGTCCAAATGTGGTTGATCATGGAAAAAACACGTTCCGATGATGCAGATGTTCCAGGTTAACAGTAAACGTACTGCACAATATCGTGCAGTATCACTTGGCACTTTATCCCTTTTCCATTGTGTTTTTTTTTTTGGTACCGAGAAATTCAATTAAACAGCCAAACTGGTCGAAGAGATCAACAGATTCCGAGTGTCAGCGAAGGCACCATTTTTCAAAATGTTGAAAGCTTTTTGGACGAAGAACAGACTGTACAGCCCTAACGAGTATTTCTTTTTTAAAGTGATTTTCTATGGAAATTCTACCATCGTCTGTGAAGTTGAAATGAGTGTTGCACTTGCACAGAGCACAGGCACACATCAAACTCAACTGAATGGATACATGATACATACATGCCAATATAATGCATGTCTGAAACGTCATTTTAAGTTAGTATCACACTAAAATCGTTCATTAGCGGACTATAATTTGCGCTAATATCTTTTATTTTCAATTAAAACGAGTTTTTAGTAAACGCGAAGTACAAAACTACACTCAAGCAAAGCACGTATCGTTTTTCTTTTGTTTTTGTCTTTTTTAGTCAATCTTGTCATTGAATTATTAAACATGTCCTACTAGACTAGTCGGGTGAATTTTCCATTAAAATTTTAATAAAAATATTTCCTTTTCAACCTAGCTAGAAGAATTCTCTTCAGAGTCTTATCGCAAACGAATTTTGTGAACTGAATTTTTGTATTAAAACAAATAAAACCTTAACCGCGTAAAATGGGACATTTTGAGGATGTGCCGTTGTCCCGAATCATCGCTCCGGGACACGGGACAGTGCTTACTAAAACGGGACATGTCCCGTAAAAAAGGGACACATGGTCACACTATGCATGGTAAATGTTTAGCGACAAACAAAAGCCATCAAAGAAGGGACATACACCAATCAGAGACACTTTTTCGAGGCAAACTAATGTTTGTTTTTAGAATTATCTAAGGAAGTAAAACACTGTACGTGTACGTCTCTCCTTTCTTGTTTACAAATCGAAAAATTCCTTCTACCACTCACAGCAGTGTCAATTGAAGAATTAAAGAAGAACCGTTGACACTTCTTGTTGTATCCACACGAAGCTGGAAGTCCTTATCAAATTACATTCTCCTTCTCGCTAGGTCAAGCAAATCAAAATCGATTGATTTCCAGTGTGCACATATAAAACTGCATCTCAAACACCATATGCACTTTCATGCTACAATCAATTAAAGTGAGTAGCCGTCAATCAAATTTACTTCCCATCAACTGTTTATAGTTGTTCTTTATGACCAAACCTCTGTTCACGGCTTAATTAAAACTATCGACATAAATTTGTTATAAATTTCAAATGGGAAACTAAAATAGCTCTTATAGAATAACAATGACGAATGGACACACTTTGCAAGAGTTATGCACTCCTCCTGATATATTGGTATATATTTTCCATATCACTGGACATCCATGGATCTTTCCTGCCTTGGCGCTAATGCAGTTTAGTTTTCCTTCGGGCGCGATAAGTGTTACACCGACGACGACGAGTCGAAAGGTTTCCTCCAAAAACAAAAGAAGACAAACTCAAGTGATAACAGCTTCCAACATCGTGATTTACATTTCTTATCTCGTTTTCGACCTCTCTCTTTCAAAACCTCTGGAGAGAAGAGAAAATGCAAAATTTCTAACCTTTGAACTTCAATTTCTCAATCACGTGAAAAATAACCGAAATTCACAACTTAACGAAATACTGATAAGACGATTTTCAAACACTTTGTTTCAAGGTGATCCTGTGTGTCTCCTTCTCTCTTGAAATTGACAGCAAAATAGTGAAACAGCAGTTCGAATTGGAAAACATGATAAGATGCTCCCAGCTCTCTAGAGAAGAAGATCTTATTTGTAATCAAAAGGAAAAATCTTTTCGAAAAACAATAACAAATTTGTAGAATTATATTGAATCTGAAAGTGATTTGGAAATTCAGTTGTTATTTGTGATCAGTCGGGGAAGTTTTAATTTCGCTTAAAGTTGTCAAGTGGATTTCGACAAAAAAAAAAAACAAAAATACTGTAAATTATATTGAAAGTGAAAAAAGTCCAAATCAAGTCCTTCTTCAACCAATTTGTGTTTTGACGAAGTATTGAAAAGGAAAGCTCAGATTAAACTAGGAGAAAGTGATTAAGTCTTAAGTCTCCAAACTGTTACGTGATTTTGGAGAGATAGACATGTTTGAAAAGTTTAAGACATTCACCAAGTTTTCAATACTTCTGATAAGGAGACCAGCCAAACTGCTCTCTTTTGTACAAGGACAGGTGAAAATGAAAACATCAAGATTTGTGTTAACCGTGAAAATGTGATATGATGCCAGACATTTGTTGGCCCAAAAATTCAATATTTGAATCAAGAATAAATCGAAAGGAAATGCGGCTTTGAGTTTATAAAAATTAGGAAAAGAGAAATCAGCGGACTTTTCATCCGACAATTCCTTCAAATAGCTACAAGTACTAAATTTAGTACTAAATTTTGTCATAAATCGAAAGGAAATGCGGCTTTGAGCTTATAAAAATTAGGAAAAGAGAAATCAGCGGACTTTTCAGCCGACAATTCCTTCAAATATCTCAAGTACTAAATTTAGTACTAAATTTTGTCATAAACGAAAGGAAGTGAGGCTTTGAGCTTATACAAATTAGGAAATGAGAAATCAGCGGACTTTTCATCCGATAATTCTTTAAATAATTCAAAAGCTAAATTTAGTACTTAATTTAGGTAGTCTAACCAGTGTCTTTCAGAATAAAAAATGGCAGAAGTGCCAACACTAACACGAAGAACTTCCTCAACATTCTTTTTTCTTTTCTGGTAGCAGCTCTGACTCTTTTTAAAGGGTTCTCATCAGGAGATAAGGAAAGCCCCTCAAAACTGTTCTATTCTTTGGACAACGGCATCCAAGGCTTCACACTTCCTGGTCTACGTTTTGCTCCAACGCAAATTTTGTCTTCGGCGCAAATTAACAAACACAGAATAGCGAAGGACTAACTTTTATTCTGTGGACTAAGTGGAAAATGCTTTAAATAAAATTTAACTTCTCTTACATGACGTTTACTGACTTATTCCGCCGTGTAAGATGGTTTAGAGAAGGATTAAAAAAATCTACTTCTCTGTCAGTTCACTAGATGGCGCCACTATCGATTGCGATATAAATAGGAAAGATTATTACAAAACTTTTAGATTCCGTGAATACATTATTTTTATTAACTAGAATTTTTAACCAATAGATTAACTCTTATTCTTTGGGTTAGTTAACCTATGGAATAAGATTGGAATAGGCGTTTTTATTTAAATGGCTGTAGGTGCCCAGCTAACCGGGTGAAAGTGAAAGTTTCGTTATACATTTGCTTCGCGGTACATTCGTTTAAGCCAATGCTTATAGCCTCCAGAATCATTTCCAAAATCACCTTGAACTTGAAAGTCAAACACCAAATAGCTGATAAGTCGAACTCCCCGAAAAAAGGCAAAAAGCAGCATATGCAACATGCCAACCCCAACATCCACACACATGACAAAAAAACATCGTCTAAGACAGCCAACCCACATTAGTCACTTAACCTCTCCCTACCTCCTTCCCACAGTTCAGAATAAAACTCAAAATCTCCATGACCGTATGCGCATCAATTAAACCAGAAACTAGAAGCGATGGCAATTAATTTTCTTTCCACTAAAAATCAAGCTTCTTATCTCGACTAGCAAACCACCTCAATCCAGAAATTGTCGCTTCAAATCGATTTATGAAAATAAACTGTCTTACGTTGTGATTCTTTGTGTCTTCCATCCAGCTTCTTGTCGTCTTCTCAGAACAGGAGTCAGGGCTGAATGCTCTCGCTTATCACAACAACAACAATAAAAACAAAAATTAACTCATGTCTAACCTTTGGTCAATCGATGTTGATAAGAACATCCGTCAATCGTACACAAGACTAAATGGGGCTGAAAGGCTGAAATGGCAATCTCCTTCAAATTCCAGTTCAAGTTCGATGTCCTTTTTGTTCTCTTTCGTAACATCATGTCATGTAATGTTGAAAATCTAGCCCCAAAGGACTCACTAGACTAGAATAAACTTTGAGTCAAAGGAGAAAGCTTTTGTCCTTGTGACACACTCTAGCTGGCCTCAGTAATTGTCATAATAACAGTCATCATCGCCATCATGAGACACTTTCCAGTCAGACATACAGAAATCAGTCGAGTCCTGAGTCCTGAATCCAAATAATAGTTCTTCATTTAATTCAGTTCATTCGTCAGACAATTTCTAATCGGTTCGGTCTCGCTGTTCTTCTGTGTGTCCTTTGGCTTTTCCCCGAGGAATAGTTTTTTTTTTTTTTAGAATTTAAAGGACTCATCTCCAGATGGAGAGATGGCATCAGTGGAAAAATACTGTTGAATAAATTCATTACGCGATTTTGGTGTAATTGCGACGATACGGACGGCGAAAGGACTCTTGGTGATGGCTAATCCTTTCTGCGAGCAACAATGCAATCTGTCGAATTCGTCTGACATATTTTTTGAATTGCCGTTTAAGTGACGACACTTTTAAAAAAAATTGATAAAGAACAAGAATGACAAATCAAATGAACAATTCGGCTAGAAATGGGGTCCTTTTGACAATTCTTGGAATCCTGTTTGGCGACATCAGCACTGGTTATGAACACGAAGTAAGTTTCCTTTTAAGTTTTTACCGAGATTGAGGTCACAATAGAAGTGTGGGCGGACTTTCGAACGAGTTCAATAATAATTAGCTCTGTTGGGGGGGAAGGACTTGATTTGTTGACGCAAGCCAGCGCGCGGCGTGACGCAGAAACATGATAAATTCCGTCTTTCCGACGAGAATCTGTCATGTTTCTGATGAATTTTGTTTGAATTTAAAAACAGGATATACGAAAATTGAGTAAAAAAACAGGACGAGATGAAGATTCTAATGCGCGCTGACACTCATGTGTCATTATCGGTGCCAGCTGATACGCCAGCAGCCAAGTGTACATACTCACAGGTTGTCTTTCGTTCGATATTTTTCTCGCAGAGATTTTGATGAAACTTTGAAAGGACGAAATGATTTTAATATTTTTTGTATTATTTTCAGGTACTGGCCGCTTTGACAGTGTCATTGGGTTCGATGGTTGTTGGTTTTTCGTCAGCTTATACGTCACCTGCTCTAGTGTCGATGCTGAATCCCAATTTGACGTCATTCGTTGTAACTAATCAAACTGTAAGTCCGCATCTCTCCCCTCCTTTTCTTCTCAAATAACGACTTTTTTTCACCCTTTAGGGCTCATGGGTTGGTGGTGTGATGCCATTGGCAGGTCTAGCTGGCGGTATAGCGGGCGGACCGTTCATCGAATACGTCGGCCGTCGAAACACAATCCTCCTAACAGCTGTTCCCTTCATTATCGCATGGCTGCTGATTGCCTGTGCTGTGAATGTCGTCATGGTTCTAGCTGGTCGTGCTCTATCTGGTTTTTGTGTTGGTATTGCTTCTCTGTCGTTGCCCGTGTACCTGGGTGAGACCGTACAGCCGGAAGTGCGTGGTACTCTGGGTCTGCTGCCGACGGCTTTTGGTAACATTGGAATTTTGGTGTGTTTCATTGCGGGCACCTACTTGGACTGGTCGAGTTTGGCATTCCTCGGTGGGGCGTTGCCCATTCCGTTCCTTATACTGATGTTCCTGATTCCGGAAACTCCACGCTGGTACGTGTCGAAGAATCGCGAGGAACGTGCTCGCAAGGCCCTCAAATGGCTGCGTGGCAAGCAGGCCGATGTCGAACCCGAATTGAAGGGTCTGTTGAGATCACAAGCGGACGCCGACCGTTCGGCTGGACAGAATTCAATGTTGGAACTGCTGAAGAAGACGAATCTTAAGCCGCTGGGAATCTCATTGGGACTTATGTTCTTCCAACAGTTGAGCGGTATAAATGCTGTGATCTTCTACACGGTGTCGATTTTCCAGGATGCCGGCTCCACGATTGACGGCAATGTGTGTACGATTATTGTTGGTATTGTCAATTTCGCGGCGACTTTCGTTGCAACAATGTTGATTGATAGATTGGGTCGTAAGGTAAGAGAAACAGAGTGTGAGAGCGATGTTGGAGTTTACTAAATTTTGTTGTTGTTCTTTACAGATTCTGCTGTACATTTCGGACATTTGTATGATCATCACCCTGTTCACACTTGGTGGCTTCTTCTATTGCAAGGCTCACGGCTATGATGTCTCGGCTTATGGCTGGTTGCCATTGGCTAGTTTTGTCATCTATGTTGTTGGTTTCTCGCTTGGTTTCGGGCCGATTCCATGGCTGATGATGGGAGAGATTTTGCCAGCGAAAATTCGTGGTTCGGCTGCTTCGGTGGCTACAGCATTCAACTGGTCGTGTACTTTTGTGGTGACAAAGACCTTCCGGGATATGATTGGTGAGTTTTTTTTCAATCTGAAGTTATCTCAAATGTTATCCGAGAGATATAGGCTTATCCGAGGAGATTTTTCGCTTGCAATACATTTTTTAACTTATCCGGAAGAAAATTTGACAGGAAACATGTTTTAAATTCACCAGATTATCCGGAAAGGAAATATTTAACTTTCGCATAAGTTGTTTCTTTAAATTGTACAAGAATTATTTTTTATCCGGCTCTGTTTTCCAAGAAATTATGAGTACAGATAACTCGATAAATAGAAGCAGATAATGCGCTCTTCTTCACATTCAGAAATTAAGTATTTTGGATCACATTTGACAGCCGGATAATCAGTTTTTATGTTTTGGATAAGAAGACTCTTGGCTTAAGTGATTTTTAAGTGTCGTAAAATTGGTTTAAAGTATTCAGATAACGATAATTAATACATGAACCACGCGGATAATTGGTTTTCTAGACTCGGATAACCATGATTTTATTAGCTACTAAGCAGAGTCCAAAATTTGTGTTGGCGGGATATCGCGGATAATTAATTTTTAAGACGAATTCAAGGCAAGCATAACTCTTTAATTTTTCGATATAGAAATTTTACTTCCAAAGCAGATTTCACTATCGGATAATTGGTTTTGAGTTTAAGGATAAGCAGTTTTAAGGTAAAAATAAGTTTTGGATAGCTTTAAAACGTCGAAAGTAGAATCAAAGTGTCGGATAATCAGTTCTTAGGGTTCGGATAAAGCAAATTTAAACTTTGGATTACTTCTTGTCGAGTCTTATCTTACGGATAGCTTTCAAACGTCAAAAGTAGAATCAAAGTGTCGGATAATCAGTTCTTAGGGTTCGGATAAAGCAGATTTATGTATCAAAATATTGTTGAACGACTTTATGTCAATTCTAATCTAATGGATAATCGAATTTCACGAATCAGATAGAAATATTTGAAGTATGAGTGCAATGGACCTCACGGATAATTGGTTTTCTTAAGTCGGATAGTAGGATAATAGATGAAGAACAGTTTTTATAACTCTTGTGTTAATATCATTATGAAATAACTTTATCCGTCTATGGGAAAAAGTCGCAAGAAAGACATTATTCAAAAGTTTCACTTCTTAGACTTTATTTACTTTATCCAGCTTGAAAAATGTACTCGGATAAGACTCTTTTTATTAGAAAACTGATTTTTTAAATGAGAAAACTTGAACTTAACCATGTTTTTCTGTTTTTATTTACAGATACCATCGGAGCAAGTGGTGCCTTCTGGCTCTTCGGTTCAATCTGTTTCGTCGGTTTGTTCTTTGTGATCTTCTACGTCCCCGAAACCCAAGGCAAGAGTCTTGAAGATATCGAAAGAAAAATGTGCGGCCGAGTGCGGCGAATGTCCTCAGTGGCCAACATCAAACCACTGTCATTCAATATGTAAACAAATCAAAAAATCAAAGACAAACTAGGACGAAATCTATACAAAGCAAACAAACGAGAATAAAACACTCCAAGTGCCTGTCAACAAAAAATTAATTACACAAACAAATTATGTGCCCAGCCAAAATAACTAACCAAAAATTATTTTTTAAGACAAAACCAAAATTGTATACTACTTTTAAGTCTTTGAATAGACGCTTAGGATTAGAGATCAAGAAGCAAACAGAAAAACTGATCCCGCAAAGTAGTGCCAGGCATATGTTACGCAAACCTACGCATTGTGATATGAATGAAAACAGAAAACAAAATGAAAAACAAGAATATTTGAACATAATCGAAAAATCAAGAACGTCATTTGTTTGTGCGCAGATGTAAGAACTTTGGGTGTTTTCATAAACGTCGGAAATCTGCGTTAGTACAATCGTCTTTCTGCTTTGTTGCATAAATGAACGCACCAATTCTGCAGAACGCGTGCAGGCCTGCTTTAGTACAATTTTAAGTAAGTCACTGAATGTTCATAAACATCAGACAAAAATCCAAAAAAATCCTTAAAAAAAAGATAAATTTCACTTAAAACAGAAATTTATTAAGAAAATATGAATAATAAATTGCATTTTTCGCAATTCAAATTATTTGCTTTTATTTCCCACGTTCTCTTCTTCTGTCTCCTGTCTGCAGTCAGTGTAAAATGGCTGCAAAATCTGCCCGACGCTGATGATATTTATGACGTTTATGAACATGCCTACTGCAATTCATCTGCGTTTGTACGACGCAGTTTCTTAGTTTATGAACAGATCTAAGTTAGGCCTAAGTTAGGCTGACGTTTATGAAAACACCCTTTTATTTTTTAATGTAAATAGTTTAAAATTTTCCTTTTTAATTTCTTCGTTTGTTTTTATTTTAGCTAGAGACTTACTTGCTTTTATTCTTTTTTTAATTTAACCAAAAGAAAAAGAATAAAATTTTAATTTTTATTAGTTTTTAATTTAAGTAGATTTTTAGGATTAAAATTATTTGTTTAAATTTTTAATAGAGAAAGAGAATGATTGAAAAATTCGTTTGTTCTTAAATAATGTTTAGAGTATTGTGTTGAGCGATGAGAGATTACTCGTTTTGGAATTTCTTTGTACATCGATCGGTTTGGGAATACCAAAACCAGGAGATAGTATTGGGATATTTTTTTAAATGAGTTGTGTTTTTGAATAATTATTAATTTATGTGTATGTAGACTAAAAACAATGAAGATGTTGATGAAAATGAATCCCTATTAGTGTTAAGCAACAAAAAACAAAATATTACAACAACATTGTTGAGTATTTATATAAATCTTGAATATTTTTGATTAAAATATACATTGATATTATGAATGTAATTAGTTGAGTTTTTTTTTCATTGGTCTTCGATTTCGGAAGGGTGTCATTGACAGGAAGAACTGACGGAAACATTAATGAAGAACTTTTTCAACTCCTCGTGGAGTCTAGTTCAGGTCGTGCTGATTTGAATCTGAGCGGAGAATGAGTCTTGCCTTCTGTAAGCAATCCGCTTCCGGAATAGTTAACCAACAAGACCGCGACTAAAGTCGATGATAAACTGTCGGTTTCTGACCATAATCTATGCAATACAATTCTTGAATAGAACGGTTCAAAACAAAGCTGTCAATCCAACGAACAAGTAATTTGTTGATACTGAAAGCCTACATTTCCGATAGCATTGGCGGATTAAATGTGGAGGGCGCCATAGGCAAGCATCTCATCGGCGCGCCTATAGAAATAACTCGTATTATAGTTTGACCGAAACCGCTTTACCGCGCCTAAAAAAACGGGTTGAAATGGGGGCCAAGGAAAAGAGAATAAGTTTACATGAGATCGATAGATATTGTTCCAAAGTTCTTACGATTTCGGTTTAAAATATTTTGATTAATGATGTGCCGAATCGTAAATTTTGTAAACCAAGTTAACTCGAGTTAATTTTTATGGAAACTGAGTTGCAACTCGGTTCGCCAAGTCGTTATGAAGTCACCATGAAGTTATACTACTTTGTTTTGCCGCCTTTTGGTAAACATTACCTACTCTTGACAGTTCATATTTGACAGTCGTTAAGTAGACACCTGGCAAATGTACTATAGAAAAATATTCGATAAATCAACGTGTTTTAATGATTAAAACATTTTATCAAAATCAATCATCGATAACTGTGAAAAAATCATAATAGCCGCGTTTTATTATCCTCACTAACCCATATGGGTTTATTTTTTGTACACAAACCAACAACAACCTGGAACCCCGATAGCTATCGGGGTTAAGTTATTTTGTAACTCAAAAACTATGTTCTAAATATGACGGATAGATGGCGAGTGTGAGACAAAAAAGAAGTTATTGTAGAAAGATTTAATAATATCAGCCGTATTAATAAAAAATAACGCGTATTCCACTCTTAGCCACAGTTTTATAACACCATAGGATAAGAGTCAATCCAATTAATTAATAAAAACAAGTTTTTTGCGGAAAAGCAAAATAAAATTTAGCTGAGGGTTGCGTCTCGGATAAAAACATAGCTTAAACTTCTACCTTTTTAACCCAGATCGTTTTACTATCACGGAGTAACCCATATGGGTTAGTGAGGATAATAAAACGCGGCTAATGAGTGACTAAGCACATTTTCATTTTTATATGATCAACCCCATCGTCGTATCCGTTCGGAGAAACTTACGATCGTAGAAAAGTTCCGATCGTAACATTTATTTTGTTCATGGTATCTGTTTATAAAGGAAATATTGACGTGTAATAACTAATAACTAATAATGCAAGCCATTCCGCAAATGTTCCGACGCAATTTAGCTATCGGAGCAATCGGAGACGCATAAAACAAAATAATCGCTCTGCATCGCATAACGTTAGTTAAATATTTGCTTTTATTCGCATGAAATCGTAATGCGTTACTCTGAGTTTGCCATTTCAACGCAAATTTGAATTTTTTTCTGAGGTATGTACGATTTAACAGTCGGAGCCCTTAGGAATATACCAATTTCGTATATTTCGTACAAATCGGATAGAATTTTGTTACGATTGGATACCACGATAGGGCTGGATATGGTGAATAAACAGAATAGCTGGTTCTGGGCAATGGGAACCCTCAAATTATTCATCAGTCACGTTTGCATCTAATAAAAGTTACAGTCTGATGTGCAATTTGGTCAGGAGGAATCATTGGACCTTATACTTCTTTGAAAATGAAAACGGCGTAACGGAAACTGTGAATGAAGAGCGAGATATCGCAGACGGCCAGGATTACAATGTAATTACTGTGAGACTGCTTTCCACAACAAGTTATTTCAAGAAATAGTGATGTTAATTGGCCGAAATGGTCGCCTGATTTGACTGCTTCGGACTTCTTCTTGTGGGGATATCTGGAAAGCAAAGTTTATGCAAATAAACCAGAAACGCTTGAGCAACTCAGACTTTTTGTTGATGAAATTATTGAAATACCGCGTGAAATGTGTGATAATGTAATGAAAATGCGCTCAAAATGCCTCTCATTTGTGAGACTAACAGATGCAGATATTTACCTGATATTGTATTCCATACATAACTGCCGACATTAAATAAAGCATTTATGGATATAAGATCCATTCTCTTTCATTTAATCCAAAATTATAAACAAACAAAGTAGTATACCTTCCCGGCGGACACCCTGTACTATAAGAGCAGAAAACTGAGGTTTTTAATCCGTCAAAATTTTTGCCACCCGCTGATGAAATTTGACCATTACCTACGTTAAGCCTTACAACTAGTAAAATAAAAATTCTAAAACACTTTAAAAAATTAGAAGGAACCTAATTCGGCAAACCGAATAGGCAAACCAAGTTGACACTGTAAGTGGAATTGCTCAGGACCGATTTTTTTTAACATAAGTGGGAATTGAGGTTCGAGTTCATAAGTTTGCTTCTTTAACAACCACCTATGTATGAACTCGCTGCACCCGTGCGCCCCTTTGATGCCTCGCGCCTCTAGGCACATGCCTAGTTTGCCTTTAGGATAATACGCTACGCCGATAAGTGAGAACATATCAACTACAATAACCTTCCTTCTACTAAAGCTATGTAAAGATTTTGTCCATCGTTGATTCGGGTGTTGTAGGATCTGGGGGCAAATGCTGTATCTTTTCTTACACACCAAGTGCTTACTTTACCTCCAAGCGGTAACCACCGGGTACTGGTCATATCACTAGATATGACTTGCAAAACTTGTAAGCGCGAGTGAAAAACGGAGAAACAGAAGCACATACACAACGGCCCTACATATTTGGAGGTTAGTGCGAGGGGCTAACAAAGTAACAACCCCTCTACAGTAAAAAAAACATGAAGTTATGAGAGAGATAGGCAGAGCATCGGATAATGACCCCCTCTAATGGCAACCAGACCCGGAACGACAACGGACTACAAATTGAGAGTTTGTACCTGGAATATAAGAACAGTCTACACTCCACGTGCAACTCAAGAACTTGAATCTGTCCTCACGCAGTATAAGGCAGACATTACTGAGATTCAAGAAATACGACGGATAGGATCAGGGACCGTAAAAAGGAAAAATTGCAACATTTATTACAGCTGCCATCAAAGAATGCACATATTTGGATGCGGATTCGTCGTGGGAAATCGGCTAAGATCGAAAGTCATGGATTTTAAATCATTTAGTGATCGTCTGGCTGTAATCCGCATCAAGACCACACCACAAAACATCAGTCTAATATGTGCACACGCCCCTACCGATGATTATGATACTGAGGAGTCTTGCAAATCGGGAAGGAAGACACCTCTGGCGGATTAGTTGGAAAGGACAGCCTACACAAAGTTACAACAGATAACGGCTTCCGACTAATTGACTTTGCTGCAGCTCGTAATACCGGTGGTAAGTAGCACTGGGTTTCCAAGATGAAAGATCCACACAGCAACCTGGGGATCTCCGGATAGACGAACCACCAATCAAGCGCGCGCAAGGCACGCATCTAACAGCTTGAACGTGCGCACTTTCCGAGTAGCAAATGTCGACTCTGACCACTTTCTGGTAGTGGCTAAGTTTGTAGCTCGATTATCAAATGACATAAAACAAGAACTGGGACACAGGCTCTTCGAAACAGTGAAGGAAACCTAGTCACCAAAGCACAGGGAATTGTAGATAATTTCAAGCAGCACTTCCAACAGCTGCCTAATGCGCATAATTTCGAGCGAGCCAATGACGAAAGAGAGGCAAGACCAGTCAATGATGACCTAGTCTCAACCAATCCCAACAGAACGGGTAAAAAGAGCCATCCAAAAGCTAAAAAATAACAAGTCCACCGGTTCGGATGGCATACCTGCGGAACTCTTTAAATATGGAGGAGGTGTTTTGATGAACCGCATGCACCAGGTCATAAACTAAGTGTGGGAGGAAGAATGCATGCCCGCTGACTGGTCTATAACCTCCATGTGCCCCATCTACAAAAAAGGCGATCCTATGTCATGCAAAAACTACCGTGGCATATCCCAGCTTAATGTTGCATACAAAATCCTACACAACGTACTGTGTGAGAGTCTTACACCGTTCTGCAACACAATAATCGGCACTAGTGTGACTTTAGGCCAGGCAGAACAACAGTAGACCAAGTATTCACACCGAGGCAAATCCTAGAAAAAACCAACGAATTTCCAGTCGAAACCCACCATCGTTTCATCGACTTCAAAGCTGCTTATGATAGCATCCACCGCCAAGAGCTTATGATGGCGATGTCTGAATTCGGGATTCCGGACAAACTGATCCAACTATGCCACATGCCGCTAAACAATACTCAATGCAGTGTGCAAACGGGTAACAGCTTATCCGAGTTGTTTCAAACATGCGCAGGGCTTAGACAGGGAGATGCGCTGTCATGTGATTTCTTGAACATAGTCCTGGAGCAGATAGTGCGCAAGGCAGGTGTGAGCACGGAAAACACTATATTCAACAGATTCACCCAGGTCCTGCTATGCGGACGACATAGACATCATCGATCGATCCAGATGTAGTCCAGACCAGTGTAGACCAAGTAACTGCGGATGTCAGAGCGCTTGGTATTGAAGATCGGAGAATTCATACGATGGACCGTACCCCATGGGTAACTGCTGTGTCTCAGACTGAGATCCTTCATGGATTGGGAGCCGGCTAACTAATGAAAACTTGGAAGCAGTGGCGGTCATATACGTTTCCAGTAGTTCTTAGTTGGATCTTTGATTGACTCTAAATCACCGACAAATAACCTTTTTTGGGGCAACTTTCCCAGGCCAGCCCATTGAGGTTAGAATTTTGTTTTTTTTTTGTTTTTTCTTTGATTTATCTGTCAAATGGTGAGGAAACAACTTCAGATTGAAGAATGTTAGTGCTGGCAGATGAGTAATATTTTACCCAATGTTAGAATTTGAATTGATGGCAAAAAATTTGGGAGATAAATTAACATTATTAATTTATCATGAGAAAATGTATTTTAAGATGAGTTTAAGTAGGTAGTAGTTTAAAATTTTGCGCGCAATTTTAAACTATTACTTAAACTCATGTAAAAATGCATTTTCTCATGATAAAATAATAATTAAAAACTTCGCGCGAAGTTTTTAATTATTATTTTATCATGAGAAAATGCATTTTAACATGAGTATAAGTAATAGTAACAAATTTCATTATACTTTGTAATGCACGTTGAACGGAGTTCAAAATGTCCTCAAAAGGAAATATTTAGGAAAATTCCCGACCCGAAAAAATCCCATAAACATACGCAGTCTGCCGGTACTAAAAATGACATTTAATCGTGAATTCTGTGCAAAAAGTGCAATTTTGTTTCATTAATTTCTAAAAGAAATATTTATTTGCGGACAAAAATAAAAGTTGATTTGTGCATAAATAATCTATATCTATCGATTGACACCATTTTCGTGTCCAAATTCGAGGGCAAAAATAAGAAAGTCAAGCCCCTTTTTTCCCATGATATCCTCAATACAGCTTGTGTTCCTAAAAACATCATTCAAGTTTAATCGTATCGTCGCTGAAGTACACATGAGGAAGCTAAATGGGCAGTTAAAGATTATGGAGATATCTAATGCGTTTAGCAAACGCATAAAGTGTTTTTGCATGAAAACGAGCCCTTAATAACATCTCATTCCCAAACCATCATTCTCGTAGTTCACTACCTCATAAGAAGATGCCGCTAGTATCTCTTCAATCTGTTTTTGCTACTCTCGCAATTTCTGCTTGCATATCCACTGTGCTAGCAATTTTGCAATTCTTGTTTTGAACAAATAAATAAACTATCGCCAACTTACCCATCACTTGAACTCTGCAAATCGCACAGATATCACACTCAACATCCCAGCTCCACATTGCTACTGCATTCCATTTCTTCAGAGTAAACATCTTCTCCTCCGGTTTGCTGGAAGATTCGGGAGTCTCTTCTTGTTTGTCGGCAGTAGCTGTTGCTGATGTTGATGGGGTTGCATCTGGTGTTGGAGTTGGTGGATTTTCACTTTCGTCATCCATTGTTTTAGCTTATATATTTGTAAATATTAATACGACACTTTTAATGAAAAATAATTGTCCGGTGTTTTTGCACTTTACACTTTCCCACTAAAAAATATAATTTGACAGGATGACAACAAAAATTGAGCAAATTCAACTGTCATTGGAGAGGGAAATGTCAAACAAGAATATTCAGTTGTAGTAGAATTGAGATGGCTGGTGTATTAGATGACGTGGTGTCTATTACAAAACTCAAAAGCATTCTAGACAATTTTTAGAAAACAGAATGGGAGAATGTTTGTAGCACATTTCAGATTTGAAGTTTTTATTCAATTTTTTAGCACTGAAGAAAGTAAAATTTAACAGTCACCGTCCAGAGTCCAGTACACATCACCGTCCAGTACAAACCAGAAGGCAAGTTACTGTTGCTAACCACAGCAAAATAAAAACGAAATTGTTGCTAACCAGCAAACAGAAAGCAGTTGCCAACCGACCGCCAAACGATACACAGTACAGGCAGACAGCCTATAAATAGCCAGCTGCCATAGCTATAGTGAAATCAGTTGAAGCCAGGCACCCGAAACGAGCAGACATGTGCTCCCGGAGTGGTAAGTACCTACAAACCCGAACTAACCAGACATAGACTTCCCCCCACCAGTGGTAAGGGGTCTTGTCCTTTATACTAACCCACTACCAAATTCGTCTGTGATTTACCGGATTTGTCCGTGATTTACCGGATTCGTCTGTGATTTACCAGATTCATTCGTGATTTACCAGGTTCGCCTGTGATTTACCGGATTCGTCCGCGATTTACCAGATTCGTCTGCGATTTACCAGATCCGTGTGCAATTAACCGGATTCGTCGTCAGCCTTAGACAAAAGTACCTCACAAGTTGCTAGCTTGAATCCCGGGGAAAATTATGAGAGGAATAAACACCTGCAGATTTCTAGCCAACAATGTTAAAATTGCGGAAACAGCTTTTTAACCAGAAGCCAATCGCAATGCCTTTGGCCCTTATCATCTGAACCATGAAAAACCACATTAAATTAATAGGAGAAACACAAAAAAATATAAAAACGTTTCTCTATTAACATAATATTCCATTGAAATTGACAATTTCAAAAAGAGATAGCGAACCGCATTTAACCTAAACAAATCCAATATATGCTCTCGTTTGAGGTTTTTTGCCTTTCATATTTTGCTTCAAATCCGAAATCCCCCAAAATTAACCCCAACCCTTCCTATGTACAAGTTCATATGCATTAGGGCAAAATTTTGGGATTGAAGTACTTTGCTGAAATAATGATAATTTGTCTCATGCATTTATTAAGAAATTGAAACAACCACCACCGCAGTAGACCCATCACCACATCATTGCCATCATCGACAACATTATAGAGATAGACACAAGCTCGCTCGAAGCCACAAAAACCCATGCGATTCATATGTTGGAATTGATTTTGTGGATAACGAACCGCCTGGCTGATGATGGCCCCTAAAATGACGATGGATTCTCCTGAATCCTGGCATGAATTCAATGATACGGTCGGCGAGCGGTGGTGGTTATGCTGGTGAGCTCGTTGTTTGGAGCAGGTGAGTTGATAAGCCACCGTTGCGCTGCGCCGCCGTCAGTGTCATCGTAATACTACTCTCTCCGGTGGGCTAGGGTCGAGTCTTATGTCATTTTCTCTTGTGTAAATATCAATAAATCAACAAAGCCAAAAAGTATCCCATTATGTCAAATTAAATCATGATAATCGCTTTTAATGAATATTAAAAAAAAATATCGGTTGATAGAATGTCGGTGGGTAATAAAGCCCAGGTAATGAGATTATCGCAATGACCTAGTTAGCTTTGAGGTTAAAAACATAAAATTGCTTATAATCCATTAAATTGTATTATCGGAATTTGAATGTGCGCTCATACCTTTGACATGTTCGATTCAAAGTAAAAAAAATGCACTGTGGCGTATACGTGCTTTTTTTCTTTTCTTTATAAATGTCGGCTCCCTCCATGGGGCAAGCCTTGACGTGGCGGACTACTACTATGAAGCTCAGAGCGAAAGAATATATTTTTTTGGAATCAACAATGACGTCTTTAGTTCCAGTGAGGCTGAACTACTTGGTGAACACCCTTACGGGCTACTTCGACTTATTTGAAGCCCAGGCCGTAAAAGGAGCAGTTTTTCGGGCTCTTGCACTTGGAGTCACATCAAGTGGCTGGTACTCCAGGTTGGGGGTTGTACGTCAGGTAGACTTCCCGATTACGTAGAAAAGTCTTGAGCTTCAAGAAGAGAAAAAGGACGACGCCAAAGACGAGTTCTACGAACTCCCCGACAAAACATATGAGCAATGTCTTAGCTATGACATTAGATTTGTCGGCGATTTTAACGCAAAGCTGGAAAAAGAGGACTTCTTTGGTGGAACAGTCGGAAAGCACAGCCTGCACGATACCACTTCCGACAGCGGATTCAGGCTGATCGATTTTGCTGGGGGGTGAAATATTATGGTAGCAAGCAAGTGGTTCCCACATCCCAACATCCAAAAAGGAACATGGAGATCTCCTGATCAAGCAACCCTCAACCAGGTTGATCACATTGCGATCGACGGAAGGTACTTCTCCAGTATTCTAGATATTCGAACTTTCCGAGGAGCAAACATTGACTCGGACCACTACCTCATCGTAGCCAAGATAGTGCTAAGAATATCCCAACAACAAGAACAACAAGAAAATGCTGCAAGAAAATTCGACATCGGACGGCTACAATCGCAAAAGATCGCCAGATCCTTCCCTGATCGAAAGTCAAGTAACCTCTTAAGAAGTTCTATGCCGCCAACATCAAGTATCGAAGACCAGTGGCAACATTGCCAGCAAGCAGTTAGCGATGCCGGCCGCCTTTAATGTGCTAGGTTTCACACAGCAACCAAAACGAAACCTCTGGTTTGACGAAGAAGGCAGACAGGCCCATGCAGCCAAACAGGAGGCTTATAGAGCTGCGCTGCATAGAAGGACAAGAGCTGCTTGTGAGCTCTACGAGCAAAAGAGGAGAGAGGAACGCCGGCTTCTAAGGTGAAACAAAGAGGGAACATGAGAAGCGTCAGATCGAGGATGTTGACAGAGTCAGCAGGTGGAATGAAGTTCTGAGGTTTTATCGGAAGGTAAAACAGCTGGCTCAAGGTCAACAGCAAGAATCTATGCCTGCAGAGATAAACAAGGGAACATCATAGTAGATTTGCAGTCAATTCTGGGGATTTGGGAAGACCACTTTTGTAGACTGTATAGCGGCGACACCAAACAAAATCCCGCTGTCAAGCAGGAGCCTTTATCGGACACGATGATAGCCAACAATTCCGAGAAGCCGACCTAGAAGAAGTGAAAACGGCAATATCACGGCTGAAATCCAACAAAGCCGCTGGAGAAGATGGACTAGCTGCCGAGCTGTTCAAAGCAGCAGGCGACCACCTAGATAGGAGCATGCACCAAATCATCTGTAATATATGGTTGGAGGAATGCATGCCCGATGAATAGAACCTCAGCATTGGTTGCCCGATTTTGAAGAAGGGAGATCCTCTAAACTGAGCCAACTACAGAGGAATCAGTCTACTTAACATCGCCTACAAGATTCTGCCGTAATATGTGAACGTCTGGAGCCTTTCGTCAACAATCTGGTTAGTCCTTATCAAAGTGGCTTCAGACCAGGAAAGTCAACCATCGACCAAATTTTCACTTTGCAGCAGATCCTGGAAAAAACCGATGAAATCCAAATCGAAACTCATCACCACCTTTACTCCGATTTCAAGCCTGCCGCCGGGTTTAGCAGTAAATGAGGACAAAACGAATCATATATGCTGTCTTCAAGAATGGACACCCAACACCGACGGCTCGGACAGAATGTCGCAATAGACGAACCTTCCGTGTTGTACAACGAAACGGAACTAGCCAGAAGGGTCAAGGTCCAAAGACTCAGATGGCTCCGTCATTTAGAGCGGACACCAATGATCCGCCCCGGAAAGCCTTCGACACTATTCCCGATGGACGCAGAAGGAGACGAAGACCGCGACTCAGGTGGCGTACACAAGTCGAAAGGACCTCAATCAACTTGAAGTGCAAAACTGGAGACAGCTAAAGCTAGGGACCGAGCTATGCTGGTGGAGATTGTTGATTGAGGGCCAAATCCACACCGGACTCTAAATTTTATGACAAAATTATTGAGAAAATCAACAAGGATACGACTAGCCAAGCCGACTGTCCGCAGGTATGTTGCTTTTAGTTAATTTGCGAATCAATGTTTGTTCATATATTTTATTAGAACTCTTGACTTTAAAGGGAAGGAGAATGATATTAAAATCTTATTCCACAGAGGAAATAATATCCTTTAGCCTCCCCATACCCCAAATCTCAGCAAACCAACAAGATAAGCAAAAGTCCTTCCTCAATTTCGTATTCCGTTGCCACAAAACGAATATTGAAATGTGTAGTGTAATGTTATTTATTGGTTTCGTTTCTCAAAATCCTGACCTCACGCATATCCTGTCCGAGAATCCAATAATTTGATCTCAACGTGGTCCCCCTCATAGCACGTTTTCAATGCCAAAAACGATTTATACAACATTAGAGGCTTGGCCCATATCGTCCTCATACTCATTCATGCCTTTCAAATAAATCCTTTGACCAGAAAATCGTGCTCTGCCATGAGGAGACACCACTCTTCTATTTCCACACGAAGTCACGTCAAACATTCATAACGTCGAGTTAATTATGACTTCAGCCTCTTTTCTCTGTCCTTCTGGATACTGACTAACTTGGCAAGCAGGAGGAGTACGAGAAAGATATCATCGGTAATTAAAAGCTAAGATACACATGGTCTCCTTTTTGGCACTCAGAGCACACAAATTGCCAAATATCCTTTGGTTGATGTTGTATCTCTCTTGAATTCCAAAATAGGGTTACTCGCTGCTACTATCACAGTAAAGGACATTTTTTCTTGAATCCAACAATATTGGCTGAATCTCAGCTGAGGGTGTCCTTGAGGACACTAATTGTCCTACCCAGAGATTTGCATAATTAAAATGATGGAACCAGTTCCCTCTTTTGGGATGCATTAGATATCCCAGGCAAAAGGTCCTTCTTCTCTCGTAATTCCTGTGCAGATGATGATTGCGTCGGTTCCTTTTTTCGTTCCGATTGCCAGGACACGATTGCAATTGCAATTTAATGAGATTCCAACAAGCTAGAATAGCTGCTATCTCCTGTTTGAAATCCTTACATGCTGCTCCTGCCGACATTGATGCTCGCTCCAGCATGAATGTCCTTTATACCAATCCAACACCACATGGTAGAGAAAACGATTCAAACGAAATGCATAGCTAAAAAGGACCTTTATCGAGTTTCCGCAATCGCAGCCAACATAAGAGATTACACTTTGCAATCCTCCAAAGGACATTAGTTACAACTAAAAAAATACTTTCTGGAACAGAGAAGCAAACAGACACACCGAGGACATTCTGGCAAACTCGAAAATGTACAGAAAAAAAAGGTCTTGAATTTAACAAGCATCCTTGACACCACTGAGAGTTGATAAAAGTGTTTTAAAAGAAAGTTTTGCACTCGCTTGTGTTGGCACCTCTCGTTTTACCTTTTTGAGATTGTGTCGACCGGCAGAAGGCTTTTCTTTTCTCTTTTTTTTTGTGACTGTTGAAAAGATGGTTCAGATGTTGGCAAGGACACACAAGTTGAGTGATAAAGGAATACTACATAAATTCATATAATTTACAGTTTGCTCTCAACTCCCAGTGGGAATTGAGGGGATTGCAGGAGGCTCGTGTGTTTTTTGTTTGCGGTGGTCGATGGTGGCCGGCCTTGTAATCCCAGCGGGGGAGAAGTTTCTGTGGAACATTTCATTTTTTTTTCGTCAAGGATATATGAGGTGAATTTGAGAAATTTTACTGCGCATGTGACCATTAAGGTGAAGACTGAAGAGTTATGCTATTTTGGCGAGAAATTTTCGGGTGCGATTGTCAAGGATTGGAATAGTTCATTCATGACGGCCGATGAGACCGTGTTAAATGCATGCCTTAATTTGCTGAATCAATTGGATGTGCAGAATCCTAGAGGGATGTGGCATGAAATCTTGAACTACTGATATCGATGGTAGTTCGATGCTCGTCGATTGCGTTGTCCACTATAGCATTCTATGCACATCCCAGCATTGCCCAAGCATAAAGCGGGGCAATCCTATGACGAAAATCGGAAGAAAAGCATTCAAAAAATCTGAATGGAGTCAGTAAAGCATTACTTACTTACTTACTTTAGAGGGTGCTACAGTCCGTTGTGGACTTGGGCCTCAATCAATAGTCTCCGCCAGCCAGCTCGGTCCCTAGCTAGCTGTAGCCAGATTTGCATTCCAAGTTGATTGAGGTCCTCTTCCGCTTGAGTACGCCACCTGAGACGCTGTCTTTCTCTACTATCACGTCCCTCGGGAATAGTGTCAAAGGCTTTCCGGGCCGGAGCATTGGTGTCCATCTGCTCTAAATGACCGAGCCATCTGAGTCTCTGGACCTTGAGCTTGACCCTTCTGGCTAAGTCCGTGTCGTTGTACACACGCGGGGCCAAAGATGACTCAAAGAACTTTCCTTTCGAAACAGCTTAAAGCACATTCATCCGTTTAGCAGGGTCCGTGCTTCTAAACCGAACAGCAGGACTGGAATGATGAGATTGTTATACAGTTTCACCTTAGTTGCTCGAGAGAGGGCTCTTCCACTCAATTTCTTCCTTATCCTTCCTTGAAGACAGCATTTTTGCCACTTCTGTCTCAATTCTCACAAAGGCGCCATTGACATCACGCTGTGTTCTCCCAATATACCAATATCATCGGCGTACGCGAGAAGTTGAACAGACTTTTGGCATCCAAAGATTACGTAAGCTCGTTGCCAACCTTAATGGTGCAGCCGCAGCGTGAGTTCTCCATCGTGATTTTGCACAAGCAAACGACTTGACAAGGATGCCAAAACTAGACATTTTTTTTTTTATTTTTTTCATCTACGAGCTTTAGGCTCCACAGATACAATCAAAATAAAATGCTTATACATAGTGACAATTTAACATTTGAGAGTAAAGAATTATATACTTAAAAATAAATAACATAAATCATTTTTGAATTTAGTTCTAGATAATGCAATATCAATATGGCCATCTATTTCATTGAATTCTCTAATAGACCTTGAAATTGGTTCATTCATACCATAATTTGTCCTATGTTTAGGTTGAAAAAGAAGGTGTCTTTCTCTCAGTCTCGTTGGTCAAAGATACAAATTAGAGATAATAAACTGGGACACTTTATATGATAACATAAAATATCTCGCACAAATACTATATCGTGAATAGTTCGCCGAGATTTAAGAAATTTAAATCCCAGAAGACTTTCACGGGCTTGAGAATTTGGACGGAAGTTCCAACGCATTTTAGAGAACACATATTTGGTGAAACGATTCTGAATTTTCTGTATTCTGTCCGAAAACGTTTGTTGGCTGGGGTTCCAGATGACATCCGCATACTCGAGTGAAGATCTTATTAATGTGGTATATAAAGATACAAGTGTGTAGGGATCAGAAAAATCAATACAATTTCTTTTGATGAACCCTAGCATTGAATTGGCTTTCGCAACTATTGTATCCATATGTGGAACGAATGAAAATTTACAGTCGAAGGAAACACCCAAATCTTTTACTTTTGCCGTTCTTTGCAGAGGGCAACTATCAAGAAGATACGCAAACTCATAAGTTGAAAATTTTTTTGTGACCGAGATAACAAAGCATTTCTTAACATTCAGCTTTAAGCAATTTTGAAGACACCAATGAGATAAATTTTCAAGGTTGAGTTGCAGTTTATAGCAGTCAGAATCGGAAGTCACCTTCAAGAATAATTTAAGATCGTCCGCGTATATGAGACATTTGCTGAATTTTATATAATCAACAATATCATCTATAAAAATTATAAATAATATTGGGCCAAGATGACTACCCTGGGGAACTCCTGAAGTACACATGACTTCTCTTGAGGTAAGATTGTCTATTTTGACCTTTTGAACCCTACCAATTAAGAAAGACGAGAGCCATCTAAGAAGATTTGAATGTATTCCAAATCTTTCAAGCTTACGAAGCAATATGTTGTGGCATACTGAGTCAAATGCTTTACTAAAGTCGGTATAGAAAGCATCCACCTGACTTTGTTTTTCAATACAATCAACTACGAACGAAGAAAAACATGCTAAATTAGTGATCGTTGATCTGCCCGAAATAAAGCCATGTTGAGCCTCACACACATGTTCTTTAACGAAAAAATCGAGTTTACTCTTTACTAAACTCTCCAAAAGTTTAGGAATGGCGGACAACTTACAAATTCCTCTATAATTTTCAACATTTTTTTTTTGAACCGGACTTATAGATTGGAATGAGAAAAGAAGATTTCCATTCATCTAAAAACAGACCTGAAGACAAAGATAAGTTGAAAATCATGAGACAGATAGAATTAGAGCATTTTTTTAAGAAAAGGGCAGGGATGCCATCAACACCAGCATTAGGATTTGGCTTAAGATCTTGCAAGCCTTTTAAAACATCGGGAAAATCCAATTGTATTGAACCGATATCAACTTTAGGGACATATTCATTTAAAAAATAGGGTTTCCCTCTGACATTGAATAAACCGATTCAAAAAATTGAGCAAATAGCTCAAGAGTTTTATTAATGTCAGTAGATTCATCCCCTTTGAAATTCATTGAGGATGGAATCCCAGGCGATTTCCGTTTAGAATTAATAAAATTCCAGAATTGTTTTGGGTCGCTCTTTAAATTAAACTCCATATTCGAGATATAATTTCTGTGCAAGAATTTGTTTAGAACAATGAATTCCTTACGTCGTTTACAAAATTTTAATTTATCATCTAACGTGTTTGACTTTTTATACGTAGCGAACGATTTGTTTTTTAAGTTTTTTAGATAAATCAACCTTTTGTTGTACCATGGCGGCTTAGAAACATTCTTTTTCAACCTACAAGGTACAAATAAATTAAACGCAGTATTCAAGATACCAGCGAAACGACTTAGCATGTTCCTTAAATCAAGATTTAAAAATTCTGTTTTCCAGTCAACAACTCCAAGGTAATTGTCGAGCTCAATGAAATTTGCCTTTAAGAAGTTAAATGAATTCGAATTGTTATTATTGAGTTTTAAATAGCTATATAATTGAATTTCGATACATAATTCTTTATGATGGATCGAATTATTTAACAAATTATGAGGAACAATATCAGTGATTGAAACTATAAATTCATCTTTTGAAATAAATACGAGATCTAGGATTTTGTTTAAATCATTAACAATATTATTAATTTGGTATAAATTCAAAGCAAATAAATGATCAATAAAACTTAATTCATAATCTCTTTTTAAATTACATGGAATGAGCAAATTTTCAGTAAGGGAATGAGACCAGTTAATATCGGGTAAATTGAAATCGCCAATTACAAATATTTTATGCAAATTATTGTTTAAATTATCAACGAAATCAATGTTAGCTAGATGTTTTTCATAAAGATCAATATTACTTCTTGGCGGTATATAACTTATGATAACATACAATAAAGTACCTGGGCTGAGACTAATGGAAACACATATTTGTTCAATATCGATGATAGGTAGTGTAACAAAATTACATGACAAGCAGGAGCGAACAGCAACTAGTATTCCACCTCCACGTTCGTCAGCGGAAACACAACGATCTCTTCGAAAGACCATGTACGAGTTTCCATCAAAAATTTCAGGGTCAGTAATTCCACTCCATTGCCAAGTTTCGACAATAATTATTATATCGTAGTCGACATTAGACGTAGCAATGTAAAGAGCAGGAATTTTGGTTCGTATTCCACTGGCATTGTGGTAGTACACTTTTAAGCAATCGAACTTTGATGGAGAAACCTGGAAGTTGTTGATTCCTCCATCTTTGGTACGTTTTTTGGAATGTAGTCGAATTTACGGATTTTAATTCCATACGGCCAGAAAGAAGTATCAAAAACTGATTTTACAAACTCAGCAGGAATTCCAATTTTAAAGCAAACAAATCTCAGGTTAGCTTCAGATCCGTTTTTTATCAGCTTGTGGCATTTGAAAAATTATGGGTTCACATTTAAATTCGACGAAATATACTGAACGATTGAGTCCACCGAAGTAGATGGACTGAACTTGGATAAGTGAAACCATTTCAATTTCGGGTAAACTATGAATTCACCATTTTGAATGCTTGATCCAGAGACCACAAGAGCTTTTTTGGGACGTTTTTCGACATTTTTTCTTTGACGACAATTGCATTTGAGTTGTTATTAGCAGCAACGATTTGGGTGTTGGTTTTGTTGGTGTTTGGAACATTCGTTGGCTTTTTATTAGTACCACTCTTTTGACTTTTTTGGTTAGATAAAGAATTAAATGAAGAGTCTCTAGGAGAACCCTTAATCGCAGATGATGTTGATTCTGTAATTTTTTTCTTAGCACCTTTTGATGTCGAGGAGATGTTGTATGTCAACGAAGTACGTAACAACGATGGTGACTCAGAACGAGAAGAGAATCTAGATGAGGCATGCGATTCTTTGTTGTTTAACGGTCTTTGGCAGCGAGTACTTTGCCTAACGTCTCTACTTAAATTGAGAGAAGTTTCTGCATTTTCTTTTGATCGAGATTCGTATTCATCATTACACAAAGTTATATTAGCATTCAACTCAGTTATATGGTTGTTAAGAAAGCTATGTATATGCTTTATACTAGCAATGCAATTAACTAGGGAGACGTTCTTACAATTGTCACATCTAAACGAAATATTAGCATTAGAAGCAATTGACAAATATTCGCCTTTTTTCAATTTTGCACATTTGATATGAAGAGTTTTATCACAAAAACAGCAATTCACTGATTCGTCGGCAATTATTTTTTTTACAGTCGTAACAATTAGTTGATTTCATTATTAATTAGCATTAGAGAGAAAAAAACAAACCGTGTATAACGACACTCAGTCAGAGAGTCAATTCTGCGATTCTACTATGATGTTCCCTTGTTTATCTTTGTAGGCATCGGTTCTTGCTCGATGACCTTGAGCCAGCTGTTTTACCTTCCGGCAAAGCCTCCAAACTTCATTCCTGCTGTTGGTTCTCTCAACATCCTCGATCTGACGCTTCTCATGCTCTCTCTTTTTTCTCCTGAGAAGCCGACATTCCTCTCTCCTCTTTTGCTCGGTCCCGTATGCGACGATGGCAAATATAGAAGAAGGTTCAACCGCGGAACTGTACGATCTGTTTGAAGATGTGGATTTAGTCCAGAAAGCCAAGAAAAAACGAGTACATTGGCACGGCCACATCGATCGAATGGACGACAACGCTCCAGCCAAGAAAGTCGTCTCATCGCAGCCTCCAGGTTCGAGACGACAATGATGACAGAATCTACGATACAAGGACCAAGCGACTGTGGATGCCAGAGCGCGACTGGAGAGTGCATGCGAGGGACCGTTCCCGATGGAAGACTTCAGTATCTCAGGCTGAGATTCTTCATGGATTGGGATCCGGCTATGTAAGTAAGTTATATAATTCACATCTTGTTTTTGCAAAAAAAAAAGATCACGATGTAGTAATCATACGTGTCCGTCCGTCATAGCTACACCCCGGATTGTGCTGACAATTTTTGTGCTAGAGACCTGGAGTGCGTAGAAAAGTGCCTCGAACACGTTCTTGAGTCATTAAAAAGACGCACAACTTAGCCTAATGCCATCTGCCATTAAATCTCACTTAGTCAACAGCACAAAATAAATTTATGACATCATCTCATTTATTAGTCTGACTCTTGATGGCCTGTACTTCATTCTAGCATCCCACTCAAATCATATTTTTTACGATCTTATCGCCCAAACGAAGCTTAACAGCCCTAATTAAGAAAGCCATATGTCATCTTAATTCTCCGTAAAATAAAAACTCAATATACTCGTACGAGAGTTCATCTAATATCTCCCTGCACGCATCCCAAACTAAAAGCCAATGTCACACTCAATGTCAGCCATATTGGAAGCAATTAAGCCATTTGCGCTAAATTAAGTAAATTAACGTTGCCTGTATATTGGCCAGTAAAACTTTTATTGTCCCGCACACAAAGTCGTAAAGCAACAAAACGACACGTCTCTTTGTCCTTGTCAACGCCATAGACGAACTCCTGACTCCTGAATGTCCCTCAATGTGTTCTTAAGGTTTAATGGATAAAAGGCCAATAAAACTAACACTGCATAGATTTAGAGAGAGAGGGAGAATGTCCTGTCACCATAAAAAGCAGGAAAAAAGGAAATCGACGTGGTATAAGACTCTTCATCCGCATCCGTAAATAGCTTGTGATTTTGGCTTTTACTCGAAATCTCTGTAAAATCTCTAGTACACAATCCAAATCCCAGTGTCCTCCTTCGAATTCATTTTGTGTCCTTTAATGGGGGTGTTGTGTTGGTCGTTTAGATTCTTCTTCAAAGTTGTGTCATCTTCCATGGGTCATTTGCTGCAATTCTCAGCATCTACTCTGCGACATCTTCAAAGTTATTTTTCGAAATGAAAAAGAGAAAAAGGAGACGCATCCGATGAACTAAAAGATTTTTGTATGAAACTCAAACGGAACTCGACCGACGAACGTCACGGTTCCCGGTTCTCATTCAAAGAAACGACACGACCTCCCACAAAATCAACGGCACCGCGGAAGCTTAATAATGGAAGAATTATGCAAGGAAGGTGCATTGTCTGTGTAAATTAGGTCGCAATGGGGTTTCCGTTCATTCTGGTGAATCCTTTTTCACCGAGAGAGACAAAAATATTAATAAACTTGGGATTTCATAAAATGAATCCCCTACCCATCTACCACGCCCCTAAATCTCTTGTCGAAAACATTAATAACAATCATCGTTTCAAGTGCTTTCCGCAACAATTCGCCCATGAAAATGTAATTGCATTCCACAGGATACTCTCACTCGGTATAAAAGGACTTGGGTTGCAATAGCAACAGCAACATATACACAGAGGCCCCCCAGCCCCCCAATAAGGGAGGGGAAAGAGTTTCTATTCTCTATTTGTTCATTGTTTGTGAGGATAACAACACTGGAAACGAGGTGTAGAGAAAGAGGAGCATCTCACATTCACAGAGGGATTTTGTGTTGTGTCAGCAAGGAGCAGGAGTTGCTTGAAACTGGAGTGGTGATGGCCATGGAATTCCTGTTTATTTATTTTATATTTTTTTTTCTTCTGTGCCTTTTTTTGAGTGAGGAAGTCTTACACTCTTTTTTATTGTATTTTTTACACCCAACTTGAGTTTATTGCTTGAACAGCGTGTATCCTTAAAGTACTTAGAGGAGCGGAGTACTCTGAGTACAGAAAAAAAAACATACACACATAAAATTGCTTGTTCCCTGGAATAAGGCACTCTTGACGTTGGCGCTGATTGGGGGGCGAGAGGCAGAGGATAAACGATATGGAAGGAGCGTTTCCCTAACAGCCTGTTATTTAATTTAACGCTTACTTGAACGATGCGAGTTGTAAATCTGCAGGAGAGAGGTTCATATAATTTTTTTACATTTTTTTCCTCTCCAATTTTTTCATAACCTAGTCCCTATACTCGGCGATATACCTTTGGGAAAGAAGGATGCTTCACTTATGAAGATGTTAAGAGCAGTTAGAAGTTATTAGAGGCTTTGCTCGATAGGTGGAGTTACTACCGAAGCGACTATAATGTAGTGCTAAAGTGTGTGAATGGGGGAATGGGGGGTCTTTTTTCCCTTAAATGCACACAAAACATTTTATGTATGGATAAAGGATTATGGTGGAGAAACAAAAGGGAGTGTATTTTGTTGGGAATTAGAGGTGCAATAATATTATCGTTGGATTAAGCTTATCAACAGGAAAACAGGAGTTTGAGGTTGAGGTTTAAGCGATCATTTTGAATGGATGAATTGTTTTTATGGCGGAAGTTGAACAATTGATTTCTGTCATTATGAAGGATATCGTGTGGTTAAGTTGTTTTGAGGAGGAGAAGTCGTTCTCGCTGATGTAAGGACCTTAAGTGCTCGTTGATTCCTATTATTTGTCAAAAGAATACTGAGAGGGGAGGAGGGTGAGCTAACAAACTGAAAAGGCTCGATTTTGATACTTGATATCAACAATTCTTATTGTGATAACTGATAATGATAAGTAATCTACGCCATTTTGTTGTCTCTGTTGTTTTGACACTTACAGCTCTTTTCCGCTTGAAATGTTGACAGAAAGACATACAAATTCCACTGTGATAATTAATTTTCTCCGTTTTACGTAAAAGCTATTACAGCTGCCATTCGTAGTAAGGAATGGCGGCGGATGGGATTCAATCCCTAGTCCTAGGAATTTAACGGTGGGATAATTTCCCCAGTTCCGACAGTGTATGGGATTCATTCCCTATGGCAAGAGTGGGTCGAGTTATTTAGAAAGTGTTGCTTTGCAATATCGAGTAAATATTTCTCTAAGCTCAAGTGCGGAAAAGCCAACCTCCGCGTGGTGCAGGGTGGAAACTAGATGACGATCTAGGCGAATGGTTTTACGCTAAAGTCATGCAGTCTTCCAGATTTGTTCAACCGCTTTGACAACTGGTAAAATGGACTGCATGACAAGGACGCCAGCGGATCCTTGTTAATCCATGATAAGAACGAAAGTTGGGAAATCTCCTATTGAAAAAGTGTAACGTAAGAGTACATATAATCAATAGAAAGACTACCATGTCTATTGAATAAGCTGGTACTCTGGGGTAGTTGGGGCCCCGTTCATTGTGTCTTAGGACCTTTGAACGCCAACTACATAAGCGGTAGGCCCCCTAGTGGGAGTTTCAGAGGGGTTGTTGGTTGTCGAGAGATTCGTTCTCGGTAACTGAGTACGTATCTCAAGGTCAGTTACATAGATAGAAAAACATTTACCATTATGGTTTCTTCATGGAAGAAATAAACTGGTACTTGAAAACATAATTGAAATTTATTATATTAAATGCGATGAAGGGATAACATCGCGAAAGTTTGATAACGATGAGTTTCAAACTGTGTGATTAAGGGAGAGTATCAACTCTAACAAACAGATACCAATGTGAATGGTCACACGTCGGATAAGGCATAATAGCTAGGTGCCGACGTAAAACTGCTCACTCCATCCGGAACAATAATAATACTACTAATACTTACTTACTTACTTACTTACTTACTTATCCGGCTCACAGTCCATGAAGGATCTCAGCCTGAGATACTGCAGTCTTCCATCGTGAACGATCCCTCGCATGCACTCTCCAGTCACCGAGACCAAGCGCTCTGGCATCCGCAGTCACTTGGTCCTTGTACCGTAGGTTCGGTCTTCCTTGTCGTCTAGAACCTGGGGGCTGGGATGAGAAGGCTCTCTTGGCTGGAGCGTTGTCGTCCATTCGCTCGATGTGGCCGAGCCAATGTAGTGGTCTTTTCTTGGCCTTCTGGACTACATCCACATCTTGGTACAGCTCATACAGTTCTCGGTTGTATCTTCTTCTCCATTCGCCATCGTCGCATACGGGACAAAAAATCCGTCGAAGAATTTTTCCTTCGAAAGTGCCCAGTATTAATTCCCCTTTTTTACTTATCGTCCAGCACTCGGCGCCGTAGAGTAGGACTGGTAAAATCAAAGTTTTGTATAGCAGACACTTTGTCTTTCGAGTGAGGAGTTTTGAACCCAGTTGTTTGGCCAAACCGAAGCAGCAGCGGTTCGCTAGGGTAATTCTTCTTCGGATCTCCACTAAGGTGTCGTTCGTGGGATTGATATTTGTTCCAAGGTAGGTGAACTCCTTAACTACCTCGAAATTGCTGCTACCAACAGTGACGTTTTGTCCTTGGCGGTGGACAGATGTTGCTTTGTTTGTTGATAACATGTACCTACTTTGTTTTGTCCTCATTCACTTAAAGACCAACAAGTTTCGCCTGTTCTTCAATCGCTGTGAAGGCCTCAAGCACAGCTCTCTTGGATCGACCGATGATGTCTATGTCGTCCGCATAGCCTAGGAGCTGGGTGGATTTGTTGAAGATAGTGCCCTCCGTGCTCACACCTGCCATGCGCACTATCTGCTCCAGGACTATGTTGAAAAAGTCACATGACAACGCATCTCCTTGTCTAAACCCTGTGCGCAAGTTTGGAATAACTCGGATGAGCTGTTACCCATTTGCACACTGCACTGCGTATTGTTTAGCGTCATGCGGCACAGCTGGATCAGTTTGTTTGGGATCCCGAATTCAGACATTGCCATCATAAGTTCTTGGCGGTGGATGCTATCATAAGCAGCTTTAAAGTCGATGAAAAGATGGTGGGTTTCGACTTGAAATTCGTTGGTCTTTTCCAGGATCTGCCTCAGTGTGAATATTTGGTCTATCGTTGTTCTGCCTGGCCTAAAGCCATACTGGTACGTGCCGATTATTGTGTTGCAGAAAGGTTTAAGACGCTCACACAATACGTTGGATAGGATTTTGTTTGCAACATTGAGCAGGGATATGCCTCGGTAGTTTTTGCATGACATAGGATTGCCTTTTTTGTAGATGGGGCACATGGAGCTTATTGACCAGTCAGTGGGTATGCATTCTTCCTTCCACACTTTGTTGATGACCTGGTGCATCCGGTTAATCAAAGCACCTCCTCCATATTGAAAGAGTTCCGCAGGTATGCCATACGGCGGACTTGTTATGCTGGGGGCTGGGACTGGGTCTTCACTGACTGATCTCGCTTCTCTTTCGCCATTGGCTCGTTCGGCATTATGTGAAAACATCTACAATTCCCTGTTCTTCGGTGACTAGTTTTCCTTCACTGTTTCGAAGAGTCTGTGTCCCGGTTCTGAAACCAGAAGCTAATTGCTTCGACCTTTTAAAGAAACGTCGCGTGTCGGGTGTTGTTCTTGGCCCAACACTCTTCTATAAATCTTTGAGCTGAGAAACTGCGGATGGTCTTTTCTTCCTTCGCAGAGTCTTTTTATCATTTCTTTTTTTTGTTCGGTAATCTCCTCTCGCTGCTCTTGTTTTCCGTTGCAGCATCTACAAACGTGCATTTTCCGTCTCTCTTTTCAATAACGCGCATTCATAATCGTACCATGGGTTCTTTTATGTGGCTGGTAACCTATGGTGGTCTTGGCTACATTTTTAATTATTTAGCGATATTGGTTCCACAAGGTGTTGACATCTTTGGAATTTGGGAGGACGGCGCGGCGGCGGAGAGTTGCTCGCTCGGGCGCTCACAACCGATGTTGAACTTCGTGTTTTTTGTCATTTGATAATCGAGCTCCCAACTTTGCCACTACCAGAAAATGGTCAGAGTCGATATTTGCTCCTCGGAAAGTGCGCACGTTCAAGATGTTGGATGCGTGACTTGCCCCGATTAGCACATGGTCGATTTGATTGGTGGTTCGTCCATCCGGAGATCGCCAGGTTGCTGTGTAGATTTTTCGTCTTGGAAACCCAGTACTACTTATCACCGGTATTATGAGCTGCAGCAAAGTCAATTAGTCGGAAGCCGTTATCTGTTATAACTTCGTGGAGAATGTGCTTTCCAACTATTTCGCCAAAGATGTCTTCCTTCCCGATTTTCACATTGAAGTCTCCGAGTTCGGAGATTCCGTAGGCTCTGCCCAGGAGGTCGTAAAAATCATACTTGCAAGACTCCTCAGTATCATAATCATCGGTACGGGCGTGTGCACATATTAGGCTGATGTTTTGTAGTGTGGCCTTGATGGGGATCACTAATTGGCTTGAAGTCCATGACTTTTGATCTTACCCCATTTCTTACAGCGAATCCGCATCCAAATATGATAACAGCTGTAATAATTGTCACAATAGCAGGTGGCCATGGCACAGAGGATAGTGTAGTTGACTGCTAAGCCAAACGTTGCGGGTTCAAGCCCCAGCTTCGGCAGCAGTCTTTTTCTACAATAATCGCCAGCTTATCTGAGGCCACCTGTGCGATAATATGAGACAATATAAATCTATGTCTCCTCCTCTGTGCCACGTAGGTTTATGTTATGTGTTCTTTCCTTCTATGTGTCTATCTGTCTCTCTCTGTCGTATGTCTTGTTTCAGTCCCAGCCGATGGCCTCAGTCGCCAGTGCTGCTATGTGTCTGTAGTTCGTATCATTCATGTGCGAAGTACTGTAATGTCAATGTCAATGTCAATTGTCACAATTTTTCCTTTTTGCTGTCCCTGATCCTATCCGTCGAATTTCTTGGATCTCAGTAATGTCTGCCATATATTGCGTGACCGTGAGGATAGATTCAAGTTCTTGAGTGTCACCTAGAGCGTAGAGTGTTCTTACATTCTAGGTACAAACTCTCAATGCATAGTCCGTAGTTGTTCTGGGTCTGTTTGCCATTAGAGGAGGGTCATTATCCGAGGCTCTGCCTATCTCTCTCATAACATCATGTTTTTTTTTTCTAAGGTGGGGTTGTTAGCCTTCGCACTAACCTCCAAATTTCTAGGGCCGTTGTTGAAGTGCTTCTGTTTCTCCGTTTTGCACTCGTTCTACCTTAGAGGTAAGGTAAGCACTTGGTGTGTAGGAAAGGATACAGCATATGCCCCCAGATCCTACAACACCCGCCCACCAACTACCTACTCGTAGACTGAACTGACCACAATTTTTGGAAGTATCTATTGCACTTCACACCCCGAAGGACGACACAGGAGAGGTATAGAGGGCAACTGCGACGCACAGGTCTTAAAGGACTTCAACAAACTTAGAATGCAGGAATACCAAAGTCGAAACAGCTTTCCCAGGAAGCTAAAAATAAATTAACAAACATTTTTAAGATTTCAATCATTTTTCCTTCTAATTCCAACAACCATATTACCAGGAAATAAAATTCAACAAGGACATACTTTTTGCAGAGGTAAATTAAAAATATTATTCATTCCTTGGGCTTTGAGGGACTACAAGGAGCACCCCCCGTTGCGTAGCGTTATTTTGTTTCAGCTAAGAACCCATTGCCATGTCAAACTCCAACTGTGTGGTAAACCACTTTTTCGCACACAACAAGACAAAGAGACCAAGCAACTGAACTCCCGTTTGCCACATGGCAAAAAGGACATTTTGTATGAAAATGAGGTATTTCCGTTTTGCAAGGCATTCATTCATAAAACGTATATTATTTTTTGTCCTTGTCCTTAGTTGTGTCTCGGAGTCGGTCGACAATTCAGAACAACGATGGTCGCCGTGTCGTCTCGTCGAAAAAATTTGAACACAAACAAAACGCGGCGTGCCAAGCCCCAACCAACTGACAGGTGTCCTTGTCATGATGATAAATAAATGTGACACCGGTTGATGGTGTGGATAAGGTGTGTGTGTCCTTCTGAAAAATGTCACAGAAGCAATAACAATACTTTTTCGCGCAATATACTTCCCCCCTCTCTCCTTCCCCCACCAAAAACAACAAAAAAAATAACCAAGTGGATCGAAATTAGAAATGCAATATGACTCAACTTAAGGGAGCACAAGGACCCTTGAAACAAAGCAAGAAAAAGACAAAGGAACAAAATTGAAGGAAATTTGATTCTTAAGATTGTAATATTTTCGTCTTCTTTTTGATTTCCAAAGGTTCGTGGGAGGAGGTGATTTTGCGGGGCGAAGGGGGCACCCAAACACGTGCCAGTCTAAAGACAATCATCAAAGAGATAAACGCCGACAAGGGATCGATTATTTGGTAATACTTGCAGCAAACTAATGCCTCCGGCTCTCAATTCTACGAGTACACACATATCCGCCTCGCCAGGGGTTGTTTTGCAATTACTTTGGCAAGCAGAGGAGCTCGCCTGAACTGTTTGCCTTTCCTTGGATGTGAGC
Organism: Sphaerophoria taeniata; assembly: GCA_943590905.1. Lineage (NCBI taxonomy): Eukaryota > Metazoa > Arthropoda > Insecta > Diptera > Syrphidae > Sphaerophoria > Sphaerophoria taeniata. Next base: position 8,347,256 of record OX016540.1, read on the forward strand.
TCTGACGTGTGCATTTGTTTATTTTTTTCCTTTTTTATAGTCACGTTCGAGCTTTTGCGAATAAACTAAAATTTGCAAACGGCAGCAAATTGTCATCTCTTAATTTCTAACGACACTAGATTATGCATGGAATAAATAATAAGATGTTTTCATTCCCCCCTTCCCCTCCCCACTGGCTTCTATTTTCTCTTTTTTGGTCGTCCTTTGAACGTGCTCGTTATTGTCATTTTGTTATAATAAGAACAGCGTGAGAGTGCAGGTAGAGCTGGAAATGCATCTTTGTTCTTTTTTTAGCCAGGGCCGTAGCATTCAGGTGGAGGAAAAATGTTCCCATCTTAGGGTTCGCCCATTATATTGCTCCTTCCTTTTTTGTGGGGCCTTCCGTTGCGTTGTTTATCAGAATATATTCCAAGTTTTTGTTGCAAACTGCATTCATAGTGCTTAGGGCAACAGAAACCCCTTCTTGACGCCCATGGGTTTTCCCTTTTTTTCGAATCAAAGTGAATGTAGCTCAAGGTGAATATCCATTTTCATTTCTTCTTCTTCTTTTTCCATCTTAATTTTTTGTCAGCATTAAAGAACTCAAGACGGAGAGTAGGAAGGTATTTTATTTTGTGTCAAGCTTCTTGAAGGCTTTGTCTACGCTCCAAAGTTCCAGACGAGGTCTTGTCCTGATTTCAAATTTCTTTGTCATTCATCTTCTCAACTCCTTTTTTTCTGTATCGAGGCGTGCGTTTAGCCATTCTTTGTTATCGCTTGTCAGACTTGCAAATTTAATCCATCCCATTGTATATGAACCACCTAGTACAATCAAGAATGGGTTTTTCGATTTTTTGCGCCAGATCGAAACCAAAGAAAAAAAAAATCCCAATACAAAACCTATGTAAAAAGAGTTAGCGCTGCGCCAGAACTCAAGATGGCACTACAATCGATTGCCAGGTCGCGGGTACTAGCTAGATAGAAATACAATGATCCATCCCTACCACTACTCCAGACTAAGAATCGCCGAAACCAAAAGTGCGGGATGTATCGGGAAACCAATTGTTTGATGCGGGATGGAGAAGACATAATCCATTAACGAGCACAGAATAAGAGACCAGGCGATGCTGGCGATGATAATGAGAATGGAAATTTATGTCTCGAGGTCTTTTTTTTATTTTCTAATGTCTGATGTTGTGTTTGTCCTTGGAGGAATTGCGTTTGTCTGGAAAATCAGTCTTTGCGAACGTATCAAGGCCAAAAGACGCAATTGGAATTTATTGAATTATTTTTTTTTTAACGATGCTTTAGATTTAGAAGTATAATTTAGGTCCTGATTTACTGGACATTTTCGAACGAAAGCATGTCAGGTCAATGCAACCTCAGAAAAAACTCCACCAACTACAGAGCCACAGGTCTCCTAACATCGTCTTCAAGATCTCAGTCCACCGGCTCAGTGAACAATCAGCCAAAACCCGTACGGAAATAACCGCTGTTTGTAAAAGTGTGCAGCAGATTCCTGGGCAGTCAAATATAAAAATAAAATAAGAACTTGGCCTGTCGAAGACCACAACGTGGTGAATTTTGCTTCGTGATTTGGGCCTGCACCTATACAAAATCCAACTGATCGAGGAGCTGAATCCCAACGACCATGTGCGATGCGCAGCGTCATACGTTCGCTGGCATTGGTAACAATAGTCTGAAAGCAGACGCCACAGTTTATTACAATCTGAGCAAGCAGATGCCACTTTATTATTACAATTTACAGTCCTTTGTATTTTGTATATCTACTACTGGTATTATCAAGATTTTCGTTTTCAATTTTCTCTGCTTCCTCAAAAATGTTTGATCAATACAAACTTATGCAAAAAAATGGGTATCTCTGCTTGTAACTAGGTGGCACTAGAGTCAAATGCCAGGTTGATTATACCTGTCAAGTATTATACAGGGTGGATGATGAACATTGCTACATTAAGAAACTCAAATAACTTTTTTTTTCAGTACATGGAATTCATTTTAATTTTGTTCATATTAAAGTTCATTAAATTTTAATAAATATAGCTTAGATTTTAAATGTCCCCCCGCTCGTTGATGCATGTGCGACATCTAACCGAGTTGTTCATTACTGCTTGGAGAGTTGACACTGAAATAGCCGCAATTGTTTCTTGAATGGCTTGCTTTAATTCATTCAAATATGTTGGTTTTGACTTGTAAACTTCCTGTTTGCAATAACCCCGGAAAAAAAATCAGGTGCAGTAAGGTTAGGTGATCTTGGGGGCCGACGGAATGAGGAGTTCCTGGATATCAGCTTGTTCGGAAATTTTCTTCGAAATTCTGTCATAACAGGCCTGGCTATGTGAGGATGAGGAGCTGCACCATCTTGCTGAAACCAAACAGTTTTGAAAGGCATTCTCTTTCGGCGTAATTCTGGATAGAAAAACTCTCTCAACATGGTAAAGTAACGGTCTCCAGTTAGCGTAACGGTGTGACCGTTTTCTTCGAAGAAACTGCTCACCATTCTGTGACACGAAGTTGATGCAATTCTGTCTCATGGAGTATCTGTGGGTGTCCAAGTCATAGTGCATAATTGACTGCAATGACTGTCTGCTTATACTCATTTGAGCAGATAAATTTTTTGTCGAAACTCTTGGATTATTTTGTATGCAGCAGCTACAGCAGCTATTGTTTCCTCCGTCCGAACTGAAGGATTTCGATGGTAAGGTCTTCTTTCTACCATTCCATGCTCGGCAAAATCGTTGACAAACCTCATTATAGTCCATCTGCTCGGAGGATTGCCGCCATACGTGCGCCTATATTCTCTTTGAACCAAAATTACGGACTCCAGTACATAATAACGGTGGACAATACAAATTCTTGCTTCAGTGCCCCAGTTACCCGTTTTTATTAAATCTAAGAATAAATCTGCAAAATAAAAAAAAATTACTGGATTCATTAAATTCAAAAAAAAAGATATTAGATTTTTTTTTGTAGCCGCTATCGTCAGTCACCCTGTATACAGTTACAGTCTGAAAGCAGACGGCTTTGGTTATAACAGTCGGAATGCAGACGCAACTGGTCATTTTACAATCTGAGCAAGCAGATCCCACTTGATTATTACAGTCTCCAAGCAGACGCCTCTGATTATTACAGTCTGAAAGCAGACACCACTTTTTACGACCCAGAGAATGAACTTCACTGTCTATCAAAATTAACGAGAGGACCTCCCCTAGTACAACAAGTCTATACTTAACCGCTGGGATATTGTTATCTACTTTCGTCATCAAATTTCATCTCTATTAGTCAATTTCGTTCCAAAACACGAATGTGAATTATACTTGGCAAACAAAATAATTCCATATATTTTGTATTTCTCTTGTAAACAGTGTATTTGGCTGTTGGCTGATTGTAAGAAATGACTGAGTGTGCTTGATTTTGGTTAAGTGTGTGCAGCTGTTGTTTGTCGACTGTGCGCTGCTGCTGGTTGTCATCAATCGTCGATGGTGGAGTGGGATATTTATTATTTGTAATGAAAGTAGTTTAAAAAAGTGAAGAATTCTCATTTCGAATTAGATAAAAGTAGGTATATATAAAAGCGACAACAGGTGTCAGGCAATTTAAAAAATTCAAAAATTTAACATTTGTTCGCCGCCTACTATGATGTTACACTAATAAACACAAAATTCTGTGTCCAACAATTTTAAAAATTCAAAAATTGATTTTTGTTTCAGCGCCTACTACGATGCTCGATATTAAAAACAAATGCTCGGCTTCGAAGTCGGACACTAATGATCACCAACTTCTTGTGGACTGAATTGGATTATATTCACACTGAAGACAGGCACAATCAATATTCTTCACGAGCGGTTTCATGGCGCTGAGGGAACGTGAATTGGCCACCAAGAATCTGTGATTTGACATGCGAATAGGCCAAAAACCACCATGACCCTCAAAGACGATTCACGTCGGTCAAATGCAGCCTGATTTATGCGCCAAAGTCATGGAAACTAGATTTTTCGAATGCGCACAAGCCAACGAAGCTGCGGCGGCGGCCGATGTTATACTGCACACATAATGTCATCATTGATTCTCAAATAAAGGTCGACTTGTAAGTAGACCCTTTATTAGCTTTTGAGATCTGACAAAAACAAACTAGGGGCACCCCGTTCAAGGAATACCTTGATGATAGGCAGGTACAAGCGATCAAGCTTTAGATAATATGACGAAGCTATGATAAATCACTTTGGTCAAATGACGCTTATTTTTTTTGAATATCTCATTATAACTTACAATCATTCTGTCGTTCTTGAGACGCACAAAAAGCTCTCTCTCACTAGTTCTCAGAAAGCTTAAAGACCGCGATGATAAGCATTAATCTCAACCTCCAACCAAAGATACGAGCATGGAATCGTGAGTTCGCAGTTTGGCAAGTTGTTATAAGCACCTCACTCGATTCATTGATACTAGTTGGTTTTCAACAAGCACACGCTACGGTTAACATCAGCAAAGAAGCAATCATGCGAGCGCATAACAATTTCGTCATTCTTTTCGGTCTACTTGCCGCCGTTTTGATCGCACAAACCGAATCGGCAAATATTCTCGGAGTTTTCACCAGCAGCAGTCCGTCCCATCAAATTGTCCATATGTCCTACATCAAGATCCTCACCGATCGCGGCCACAATGTCACAGTCCTCTCAACCATTCCGCTCAAGGACAAGAACCCCAAATACCATCATATCCTGATTCCACCAACCGAAGCTCGAACCAAACAACTCGATGAACAAAAAGCTCAGATGTCTAGGAAGGAACCACAAGGTATTGTGGAGGGCATCAGGTCAACAATCAGTGGTCTATTCGCGATTGGTGAGATGCAGAGTGATGCCTTGAAGGACGAGCGATTCCAGGATTTCATGCATAATCCGGATAATAAGTTCGATTTAGTGATTGTCGGGTATTTCTTCAATGACTTCCATGTCGGTCTTGGGGCTCACTTCAAGTGTCCGGTGATTATGAGTTGGGCCGGAGCCTCCTACGATATGGTGGATAAGTTTGTCGGAAATCCACCGGAGATAGCATACGTTCCGGCATCGGTGATGTTTGGTGTTCCTGATCCTTTGAAGTTCACCGGACGATTGCAAAATTTCTTCATTAAATGTACTACGAAAATTTTGGGACTTTTGATCGACGGTCAAATGGAAAAAATTTACAAGTAAGTCGGCGAAAATTTGGGACTTTTTTCCCCTGATTCTAATATCGATTTTTTGTTTTTAGTGAAGTCTTCTCTCCCACGGACTATCCTGCATTCGAAGAAGCCAAGAAGAAGGTTTCCTTGCTTCTGCTAAATTACCACTTCACCGATGGAGTTATTCGTCCAAATGTCCCAGCAGTCATTGAGTGTGGTGGAATTCAGATCAAGGATAAGCCTGATCCTTTGCCAGAGGTAAGCTTAATACTTTCCAAACTCAATAGTCCAAAATCTGACTTTTCTTTCCGATCAAAAGGACCTTCAGAAAATTTTCAACGCCTCCTCGGAGCATGGAGTCATCTATCTCAGCTTCGGAACCAACATCAAGGGAGACGATTTGAATCCTGAACTCTTCGGAATCCTTTTCAAGGCCCTTTCCAGCCTCAAGCAGACCGTGCTCTGGAAATGGGATGGAAAGACCGTTCCTGGCAACTCTCCCAACATCCACTATCGCAAATGGCTGCCACAGGACGATCTGCTTGCTCATCCCAATGTCAAGCTCTTCATCACACATGCCGGCAAAGGAGGCACCGCCGAAGCTCAATTCCATGGTGTTCCCATGGTCGCCGTTCCTATGTTCGCCGATCAATTGGGCAACGCCGAAATCATGGCCAATGCCGGTTTCGGTTTGAAGGTCGATCAGAAGACGATGACAGTTGAAAGTTTTAAAACAGCTGTCAAAGAGGTTCTCGAAAACTCCACCTACAAAAACAATGTGATTGAGTTCGCCAAACTCTATCGCGACAGACCGATGAGTGCTCGGGACACAGCAGCTTTCTGGATCGAATATGTGATCAGGCACAAGGGTGCCTACCACATGCAGAGTCCAGCGGTGCATTTGAATTCGTTCCAGCTGTTCAGTATTGATGTGATTGGATTGCTGCTTTTGGTCATTTATTTGGTCTACAAGTCGATTACTATTCCACTGAGGTTTGTGTATAGAAAAGTTTTTGCTAAGAAACAAGCGAAAGACAAGAAATTGAAGACTCAATAAGTTTCTTAGGGGAGGCCTTAAGTTGCGTGATATTGTTAAAATTTAATGCTAAAAATGTTTTTAATCTATTTTCTGATTAGATATAATAAACACATTCATTCAATTATTTGATAATCTTTTCGTTTTCACTCTGGGTCTAAAGGTACAATATTGGAACAGTGACATGTTCCTCAACATGTTTCCTATTGATAGCAACAAATCAGCAAAAGCGATCAACCTGGCAGTGGCCTTACGCACCGCTTATCATATGTTATTTTTACGAAAATTTTCGGGTATCAACAAAACACATCGACATCAATTGAAATACCAAAACAGAATCTATGAAAACACTTAGTCACAAGGCCACAAAGCTTCGAAAGTATGACTTTTAGTTTCAGTTGTGAGAAATTAAGAGATTCATTTGGGTAGGGTGGGCAGATATTTAAGTTTCCATGAGTTGAAGCTCTACCGCGTGTGACTATAAAAAAAATTATGATAAGCAAATTTTGTGTATTGTTGATATTGCCAGAAAGCTCACGATATGATGAGGTAATTTTTGGAGGCGTTTGTTTGTTTGATGGTTGAAGTTTGATTATATAGATGTTTGGAAGCGATACGGAAGCAGACGGCGCGGTCAAAGTGCGTTTAAATTGAAAATAGTAAAATATCGAGGTTACTACGCCATTGTGTTTGGTGGAAATGAGTTTACGTTTGATTTGTCGAAACCCATCAGGTCTATAAGTGATGTCATATTGTGTTACAATTTGACTCTTTTGAAGTACTGAGCAATGGCAATTATTTGAAAATTCAACAGTAGGCCTGTGACTCATTGTTTTTCCCACGAATAGTCTCAGACGCTGGCGCCATAAGCTCACGAATCACAAAACTAATGAGTTACACAGAAGTTGCAAGTATTAATTTTTGAATTTGACTTCACACTTTGCTTTACGATTCACAGTTTGTTTTTGTCAATGAAATCATAAGGCCTCTGGCATAGTGATGAAACAGCGATCGCCCAACCACGCAGTTTGGATTCGGCAAACGACACCCCATAATACATCCCTTGCTGAAGTTCACCTAAATAGTTGCCGTGTTACGGATGTCAAGAAAATATTCAAGAGCGTTTAGTTTGAGGCTTTCACACACAAGTTCTCATTCTCAGACACTAATCAAAATATTAATTTCTATTCTTTCTTCCAGGAAGTTCTTCGTGGAAGCTGAAAAGAACAAGTCGACAATAAGGAACATTATGGCTGGATTGGCCCAGGGTTCGAAACTAAGACCTTTCCCCTACAGCTTAAGGACGTCGAACCAACGTAGATATGCCATTAGACTGTGATACTCTGCTTTTTGCACATGACTTACTCACATACGCCTCATCCATCTCAGACTCAGACTCTACGAGTGTTTCACCAAATGGGGCAAAAGGATCAACAAAATGCCACGTCGAATTTGGTATGCTTCAGAAGACCGTTTCAACCGCAGCCGCTGAACTTCAACGAGCTATTTCGCTTCAAACTGCACTCAATAGCAGTGCTAGCCAAAGCTAGCCTAGCTTTCTATATAGCATTAATCCGGACCGGACAACTACTCAGGCCAGTGATCAGCTACAGCTATACAGTGTGGTTCAACATATCCAAAACAGCGATGCAGAAACTTCTACCGCACTAAAGAAAGCTGATTAAGATTTGCTGATTGAGTCCAGACTCCAATTCGATAGGTAGAAACGCAAGCACTTCAACAACAAACGTCTCTAAGTGGAACCCAGAATGAACCCTCTGGAAATATTTCTTGTTGACGCTAAGCAGATGGTTGCAAATGTTACCAATTACCCTATTGACTTAAAGAAAAGAGGTAATCCTTTGATTCATGAGGAATGAAATCCCGAACCAGATACCTGCTATGGAAATCCTTGAGAAAATGACAACGAACAATGTTGAAGCAGTTTCCTTTTATGCTAGCCTGGAGTCAGCATGACAGCATACCACCACGGCTAAAAGCCGACACTCAACCCAAACCAATCCACATACAGACAACCAGGCCTGAACAAACTGAGATGAACCACGCTAAGGATAATAATTTTTTAAACCAACTAGATTTAAGGCCGATTTTGTGCTGAATTCAAAAGGACACAACCAACAAGACAGAGTACTATGGCATTCAAAGCTTATTTATATTGTCCTACATATTATTTCTTATAAAATCGAATGCATGAATTGCATCTAGTGTTCATCAAAGCCTTACGTCCAATTTTTTTTACCTTATGTTACACACACAATGAACACAATTCTAAAGACAGGAAACTATCCGAGACAGTGGAAAAGTAATTCCCATTCCTAAAAAACATTTTAAAAATGAATACCGTCCAATTTCGATCTTACCGTTCCTGGCCAAAATCTTCGACAAAATTATCCAAAAACAAACAATCGTGCATATCAGAAATCAAAACATTCTGATACCTTTTTCATCCGGTTTTCAAAGTGCTAATAGACGTCATGGATGAAATAAGACCGGAAATTGACAGTGATAAAGGCTTTTGACACGTTAAACCATAGGATACTACACGACAAACTCTTGACTATATGTATGAATAACTTTTCCCCCTGCTCTGCTAATTTAATTCTTGCTTACCTCAGTAATAGAAAACAAGCTGTTTTTGTAGGGAACAAATGCTCAAGTTTTAACCCCACTTCCAGAGGTGTTCCACAAGGTTCTATCCTTGGGCCCATACTGTTCTCCTTTTCACAGATCGGCAGGTATGATGCCCCTGGTGGCACGGATCAGCAGGTACAATAACCCTAGTGGCACGGATCAGCAGGCATAATGCCCCTGGTTGCACGCATCGGCAGCTATAATGCTCCTGGTGGCACGGATCTGCAGATATGATGCCCCTGGTGGCACAGATCGGCAGGCACGAAGCCGCTGATGGCAATTAATACGGATGGCAGCAGCACTAACCGTGGTTAAAGCACCTGGTGGCAATCAAAACCGGACGAAGTATTCAATATCGAAACTTCTTACCGCTGGTAGGGGTAAATTCCAATTATGAAATGGTTGGACCTTTACAGACTAAATCTTTGACCAATATTACTAGCTGATACGAAAGTATCATTCGGCAGTAGTAGTAGAGGCGATTTTAGCACTATCGTTGTAGTCTACTTATAATATTTTCCGAAGAGAATGAGTGTGAATTGAATAACGAAGTTTAATTCTAAATGAAAATGTGTTCTTTATGAAAAAATACATGTGACACAGTTTTAGGTTTCGGACCAATGGATTATTCCTTAATCCGTCCAAGTCCAAATGTATCGTGATCAGTAGAAAACCACTTCACTTATCGTACTTTCCTAACATAATACTTAATGAATGACTATGTTATTGAATACCTACATATTTGCAAATTGTCAAAAACATTCATGACATTTAATAGCACTTTTAACTGTGACACTCATATCCATGCAGTGCACACGTGGGGCCTGACAGGCCCAAGTGAAAATTAAAATACGTATAAAATTGGAACCGTCTTTGGAAATAAAATAATCTTTCATCTACCTTCCTACAACGTCGATATGTATCCTCGAACACAAAAATAACTGTAATAAGTTCAGTAGATTTTCACTAAATAGAGCTTCGGGCCTAATAGGCCCAAGATATACATTCACTGGATTGCTGGATTTGGATTTGCTGGATTGCTGCCTGTTGAAGAAATAGCATTTTCCAATAATGTAAGTACCAGAAAAGATTGTGCATTCTGTACAAAACGAAGGAAGAGTCGATACTTCTGCGACAAATGCGGCAAATGCATTTGCCTCCAACATGCGCACTATTGTTGCCCAACTTGCTCTATTTGATATTACTGTACAAAATATTTGTGTTTTATTCTCTGTTTTTATTAGTTTTAAGATTGATTTTGAATAAATATTATAAACGAATGTATAAAATTTCAGTTTCCTCAATTATTTCTACATTTGCTCTCAGGCCCCACGTGTGCAATGGTGTGATTTTTTTTGAGGTGTGCACTGAAGGGATATTAATCAAGCTGTAGGAAAAACATTCGCAATACTTAGACAAATGTATTTGACACAACATTCCACACCAATTCAAACACGACATCTGATATGAGTAATGGGTGGCCCTTGGACAACGAGGAGTTCCTGAAACCTATGTAGGGATAATTATGAACATGTTCAAGTAGGTTTCTGAAGAATTAGAAATCACAGAAGGTGTAGCCCAGAGAAGCGTTTTAAGGCCTCTATTCTCTATTTCTGCCCTTGACTTATCTACAGTTTGAAGGTTATTCAATATCTCTGGAGCAAGCGCTTGACGTATGGGTGGATGTTCTGAAAAGCATTCAAAAACTTGAGAAATCTGTTGGCTTCAGAAAAGGAACAAAAGAAAACTGGGAGGCTTTCAGCGATTTCTGAGGACAACCTTTTTTTCTTTTGCCTTATCTGATCGGAAAAGTAATAATATTAAAAACCAGAAAATAGCTGAAATAAATTAATCACAGACTTGTTTATTTTTCATAACATCACCACTTAACCTTAATCAACTCAAGTGTCTCACATAATTGATAAATGAATGATATCATACTGATTAGCAACACATTTGAATTTATCTTATCCTAAAATCAGTCCCTGACTTATGAAACGTTTTGTATACAAAACACATCGTCCGACTCATCTACCTACTGTTTTTTAAGCTTCTGCGCCTTCGAAACTTTCCATGCAACAAACTTCCTCACACCAAATTTCACAGGAACGGTTATGGCCTTATAGACCAAGAACGCTACCAACAAAAGGAACCCAATGACATCCAAACTGTTCAGCTGCAGGAAGTTCATATGCACAGCAGGACTCTGCATATGATAGGCACCCTTGTGCCTCATCACATACTCCATCCAAAAGACGGCAGTCTGCTTTTGAGTCATTGGTCTATCCTTCGTTATAGTCGAGAATCTTTTGACATTCTCAGTGTACTTAGGATTGTTGAGGACCTCCAAAACAGCTTCCTTGAAAGACTCCTCGGTCATTGTATTCTTGTCCACTTGCACTCCAAATCCATCCTTCACCAACTGGTCGGCATTTCCAATCTGATCGACAATAAGTGGCACAGCCACCATTGGAACTCCATGATATGATGCCTCAGTGACTCCACCCTTGCCAGCATGGGTGATGAAGAGTTTCAAATTGGGATGCTGCAGAAGATCGTCCTGAGGCAGCCAATCTCGGTAGTGGATGTTTGGAGCAGTGCCTGGGGTTTTCTTATCGGACCATTTCCAGAGAACTGTTTGTTTGAGACTAGAGAGCGCTTTGAACATTGCTTGAAGCTTTTCGGGGCTGATTCCGTCGGATCCAATGTTCGATCCGAAGCTCAAATAGATCAACCCGTGCTCGGAAGAGGCGTTGAATAGTTTTTCAAGTTCCTATATTCAAAAAGGAAGGATGAAATCGTTGCAGACAAAAAATTCTAAGAGGGCTAACTTACCGCTGGCAAAGGATCCGCTTTGTCCTTGATTTGAATACCTCCACACTCGATGAGAGCGGGAACATGAGGTCGAACTATCCCATCGGTGAAGTGATAGTTCGACAGAACCAACGAAACTTTCTTCTTGGCATCGGTGTATGACGGATAGTCCGATGGCGGGAAGATTTCTCTGAAATTTCATCTTTAGTCAAACTTTGGAGAAAAGCTCAAATTCTTACTTGTAAATTCCATTCATTTGAATGTCCAACAACGAGGTGAAAATGGTCACTGGAATATTCACCAAGAAGTTCCTCAATCTCCCTCCGAAGGTCGTAAAATCAGGCAATCCGAACAACGGCGATACCGGAACATAAGCGATTTCCGGTGGATTTCCAATAAACTTGTTCAACAGATCGTTTGGAGCATTCGGGTAACTCCAGACCATGGGGCACCGAAAATGAGCTGCCACACCGACATAGAACGGATTGAAAAAGTACGCAGCGATCACCAAGTCGAATTTGTTGTCCGGATTGTGCATCAATGCCTGGAAGCGTTCGTCCTTAAGTGGGTCGGCATATGTGGGACCGAATTGGAGAACACTTTCGACGCCAAGTGCAACAGAAAATTTCTTCAGAGCCTTGGCTTTTTGCTCAGCCATGGATTTGGTTCGGGATTCGGTCATAGGAATCAGGATGTGATGGTATTTTGGATTTTTGTCCTTGAGCGGGATTGCGGTGACTACTGTCACATTGTGTCCGCGTTCGACGAGTGCATGCACATAGGACATGTGAACGATATTGTGTGACGGACTGGTGGTAGGGAAGACGCCAAGAATATTTGCTGATTCACTCGCACCGATCATCAAGGTGGCAATTGCGCCTAGAATGACGAATATTTTCGATCTTACAGATGTCATCGTGTGTTTTTATTTTTACAGCCAGTGCGCGTTTTGGACTCTGGATAATAACTGACGAATGGGTCTGAAATGATTTTGCTTTTGTTGATTTTTGCAGACTTGCAAGTCATTTGCGATATCAGCAGAACTATTTTGGAAATTCCCACTCAGGAAGCTTTTTGGCTAAATACTTTGGCACGCACTACACGTGGAATTCGAAACAAAATTTCGGCAGTCATGGTCGAACTCGAAAATAAACAAAGTTGAAAGAATCTTTTGAAGACTTAAGAGAATTTTGTTTGGAAAAAAGAGAAGAATTTGAGTAAAATCGTTTTTGCTATTCATTACCGTGAATAAGCAGAATTTTCGTTTGTTTATGCCTCCAAATAGCTATTTTTTTTTTATTGGAAACAAGTGGCATGTTTGCTTGAGTCAAAACCTTTGACTTGAGATTTTAATCAATTTAATTTCTCTTTGATGATCCCGGTGTTATGTGGCTTATGCGCATAGACGTGCGACTTAAAAAAGCCCCACAAGGAATCAAATAACACGAACTTGGTGGCCAGTTCTCGTCGCCTTAGCCCGGAAAAACAATGCCATGAAACCGTTCGTGCCTCAGGATGTCGATTGTGTCTTGAGCCGTTTGGTATGGAGCACCATCTGGTTGAAACCATATGCCTTTGGTGTCCATATCATTCAGTTCAGGCCACAAGAAGTTGGTGATCGTCGACGCATAGCGATCGCCGTTGTCGGTGATGGCCTCTTCAGTTTCATTTTCGAAGAAAAACGGCCCGTTGACGCCTCCAGACCTAAATCCGCACCGAAGCATAGATATCCCTGCTTAATGTTGCATACAAATTCCTATCCAACGTGTTGGGGGAGCGTCTTAAATCGTTCTGCAACACTATGATCGGCATATACCGGTGTTGCCTTAGGCCAGGCTGAACAACGATAGACCAAATATTCACACTGAGGCAAATCCTGGAAAAGACCAGCGAATTTCAAGTCGAAACCCACCATCTGCTCATCGACTTCAAAGCTGCTTATGATAGCATCCACCGCCAAGAGCTTGTGATGGCGATATCTGAATTCGGTATCCAGAACAAACTGATCCAGCTGTGCCGCATGACGCTAAACAATGCGCAGTGCAGTGTGCAAAATGGTAACAGCTCATCCGAGTTGTTTCAAACATGCGCAGGGCTTAGACAAGAAGATGCGCTGTCATGTGATTTCTTCAACATAGTCCTGCAGCAGATAGTGAGCAAGGCAGGTGTGAGCACGGAAAACACTATATTCAACAGATTCACCCAGGTCCTTCTATGCAGACGACATCGACCCCATCGGTCTATCCAAGAGAGTTGTGCTTGAGGCCTACAAAGCGACTGAAGACAGGTGAAACTCGTCAGTCTTGAAGTGAATGAGGACAAAACAAAGTACATGCTAGCAACAAACAAAACAACACCTGTCCAACGCCTAGGACAAAACGTCACTGTTGCTAGCAGTAGTTTCGAGGTAGTTACGGAGTTCACTTACCTTGGAACATACATCAAACCTACAACCGACACCTTAGTGGACATCCGAAGAAGAATTACCTTATCGAACAGCTGATATTTCGGTTTGGCCAAACAACTGGGTTCAAAACTCCTCACTCGAAACACAAAGTGTCTGCTATACAAAACTTTGATTTTACCAGTCCTACGGTGCCGAGTGTTGGACGATAAGTAAAAAAGGGGAATTGATACTAGGCACTTTCGGAAGAAATTCTTCTACGGATTCTTGGTGCCTTATGCGACAATGGCGAATGGAGAAGAAAGTTCAACCGCGAACTGTACCAAGATGTGGATTTAGTCCAGAAAGCCAAGAAAAGACGACTACATTGGCTCGGCCACATCAAGCAAATAGACGACAACGATTCAGCCAAAAAAGTCTTCTTTTCGCAGCCCTCAGGTTCGAGACGAACAGGAAGACTGAACCTCCGGTACAAGGACCAAGTGACTGCGGATGCCAGAGCGCTAGGTTTTGACGAGTGCATGCGAGGATCCGTACCCGATGGAAGGCTGAGATCCTTAATGGATTAACCAGTTAAGTAAGTAGTGCTCTGCGGCAGATCTTGCGTTTCGTTGACGTACGGGTGTTGGCTGATTGTTCACTGAGCCGGTTCACTCGAATTTGGCCACCAAACTTTGAATAGTTGACTTGGAAGGAGGACCAGGTACCCCGTTAAAAAGGCACAACGCTCGCATCGGTGCTACACAACTTCCATCATGTAATTTTTCAAAACCGTTGTGATTACTTTTAAAATCTCACAACCATATTGTCGTTTTGCACGGCTTACACTTATCACCTGTTTATTTTCCATGAAAAGAACACAACAAGCTCCTTCGGGACTTGTCGTAATCAGTACAACCAATACAATATGGCAACAAGCAAGCTCCCAAAAAAAGGTAAAAGAAGAAGACACTGCAACTTCCAAAATTGCACCCTTGTTGACGTCGAAGTTTGCATACACTTAGTTGTTTTTTTTTCTACTCATAAGAACCTCCTTGCAATTTCCCTGTGTTAAGGTTGAGTACCTACTTGGTATCTACTTTCCTCTATGATACAGTTTTGTAAATTTTCACGTAATTTACGAAAAACTTTATGGGATCTTACATTCACACCCCCGCCCTCATCTTCTCAAAAAAAAAATAATAATAAACAAAAAGGAAAAAAACTGCAAGAGGAAGGATCCTCTTATATTTTTTGCGAAGCATTAACCATTCTCACGTTTTTGTTGAGTGAAGTGAAGTTCGGACAAAGTTACAGACTCGTTGAGTAAATACACTACTGGCACGTCTTACTCGTAAGCTATGAAAGATTTAAAACGATGTTGATGATGATGAAAGTTTTTGGTGAACTCATGATATCAGGAGGAGAGTCAACTTTGAATGAGATGATAGTTTTGGATGAGCTGGAAAATACAAAAATACAATTTTTGCTATTCAAAATTCATTTGGGATATTAGAGTTGCAAAATTTAGCAATCTTTCATGATTTTATCACCGTTTTGTTTGGAGAGACGCGTGGAGATATCCAGATGGTTGAAACCAGAACCAAATCGATAAATCTGCAAATAAAGTCATTGCTGAAGAGCAGTCTCTTTCTGCTAACTTAAAGCTTCCCTCAGGGCATATTGTGTGATGTTCTTTTGTTTTTCTCAGCTGAGATAGGTCAGCGGGTCCAGGTTTCTCCGAGGAAAGAACAAAGTAAAACTCGGTTTTTAAAGAAAGATTCGATTCAAATTTATTTATTGAAGTAAGAAAGATTATGAACGGCGGATTCAATCCTTAGTCGAAGCGTTACCTACAGTGGGATAATTTCCCTAGTCTCGACAGAATATGGGATTTAATCCCTAGTCAAGACGGTAACGAAAGCAATGGGATAATTTCCCTAGCCTTGACCAAACATTGAGATTTAATCCCAAGTCAAGGCGATACGAGGCCGTAGCAAAACTTTATTCGAGGCTTCTTATGGCGTTAACCAAAAGATGCCTCAGGAATACTCTGAATAAAACAAATATTTATTGTACAGAGCACCTTGACGGTCGACGACCAAATGAATTTTGATTTTCATGGTCGATATCACTCCTACTTGATATATTTCGAGTAAGAAGTAGGAGTGAATTGAAAGAATACAGAAAAGTACCAATCATGCAGTTGCACACAGCGCTGCCACCCTTCGAACAATTGAGCGCAGTATATTCGACAAAAAAGCGCAGTAGATTGAAATAAAGCGCAGTAGATTTTAAAATATGCAATACCTATGGATATGACTATAATACCTTGGCGTAACAGACCTAGTTAAAAATTTGTCCATTTCCCAAAAAAAAAGCACAACAAATCAAAAACAAGAGACAATTCGATAAAAACAAACACAATTGTAGGACATCTAGTGTCAGCCAGCTTTCAGTTTGATGTTTTTGAGCCGATAGCTAATAGCGAATGTAGTTTGAATTTTTCGATGGATGCATTAGAGTTAAGAGTTTATTTTGAATTAGCAGTTGCCGCGACTTCGTCCGCCCGTACCTCGTCCACCGGCCAGATGTGTGTCTTGAGTTGTGCATCATGCACCCGTCGGAATTTTGTTTTGAAGTTATTTTAAAATTGTATAACAGTCGACTCTTCCTAAGTCGAAATTCCTTAACTCAAAGCCTACAAATGTATAATTTCAACGTTCTAGCAACGCTTTTAATACATGCTTCGCTCTTATTATTGCACCGTACCGTTGTATAGCTTATAAATTGATACATTCCAACACAAAAAGAATTTTTCAATTTGATTTAGCAGTTCCTGAGAACAGCGCGTTCAAGCAAACAATACCAGCCTTCAAAAATGAATATTTTTTGCCGTTTTTGCAACATTTTTCTCTGACGCTTCGCTCCTATTGGTCGCAGCGTAATATTATATCAATTCAAGCCTTTCTCGATAAAGCGGCCATTCAACACAAAAAGAATTGTTCGATTTGACAGAGCACTTCCTGAGAAAAGAGCGTTAAAACGCAGAAAAACTAATATTTTTTGCCGTTTTTTCAACATTTTCAACAGATTCTTCGCTCCTATTGGTCACATCCTATTGTAAAGTAGCCTTAATCCTTCCTCCATTATTGGACTATCCAACACAAAAAGAATTTTACAATTCGAACCAGTAGTTCCTGAGATTACAGCGAACGAACACACTCTTCAGCTTTATATATTAGTATAGATTTATTTTGAATGAAAGATTCGTAAAGTTGTGTAGAAAATATACTCTTTTTCAAAATTTTAAAAAAGGAGTAGATTGGTTTTGCTGCGCAGTATATTTTCGTTTGGGCCAAAACGCAGTAGATCTACTGCTATAGGAGTAAAGTGGCAGCGCTGGTTGCACATGCGACCATGTAAATTCACGGTTGCCGTTTTGGTAGAATTCTATCAAATTTGGCAGGTTTTAATTGCTCTGGTAGGTTGGTAGATTCATGTTTAATTTGGTAGATTTTAATCCTTTCGAATGCAAAAGTTTATGACAATATTTACAAACCTGCCCTTAATTTACTTTTCAAATTAGATTATTTTAAACAATCAAATGTAAACGTGGTCTTACATTTTCAATTGAATCTTTGTTATTTAAATACATTTTTTATTTATTGTTGTTATTATTATCGAGTCTCTAAATTTCTCAACTTCTATGAAGTTGGAAAATACCTATCCCGGGCTATGCCGCCAAGGGATTAGGCTATGTTGAAATATGGTTGTTGTTGTGAATGAAGTTTTTAATGAAGTTGTAAGAAGCATCGGACTATATTGCAAGTGCTTAAGATAACGGCTTTTTGCCTTTGTTCCAACTCACTGCATAAGTTTTCTTTTTCCAGTTGCACAACGAGGGCTTTCGTAATCAAACTAGTTGCAGATATCAGAATTGGTACAATGTTGACTGTTTCTGCTCGGTACATTGCTTTCATTTCATGCACCAATTCGGTATATTTCCCTATTTTTGTACTATACGTTGCCTGAAGATTTTGGCTCAGAAGGATCGCAAGATCGTAAATAGTGATCTCTTTCGAAATTTTGTTAAACACGACTATATCTGGTCTGTTAGCTCTAATAGTTTGATCTGTTATTATTGATCTGTCGCAATATAACTTGAACTCGCCGTTTTCAAAAACTGCAGGAGGGCTATACTTGCAATAAGGCCTTCTGCCAATTTTAAATCTATGGCTAGCTTAGAATGGACGATTTTCGCAATTTGGTTGTGCCTGGATGTATAATCGTGTGCAGCTAAGCTTGTGCATTCTCCTAGGATATGATCTATAGTTTCCGAGGTTGATTGACATAGTCTGCAGAGATCATTTGCCATGTTTTCGTTGAGTATTGTATTAAGCGGCGTATAATGTTTGTCTTGGGACTGTGTTCTAAAATATGACCTTATATGACATATTTGGCTGTTGTTCAATTTAGGAATGTCGATAAGTCCTCTTCCTCCTTCGTACCGCGCTAGTACAACTCTTTCTGTTGTGCTCTTTGGATGCTAATATCTGTATTTGGTGAGTTGAGTTCTAATCGACATCATAATGTTGTTCAGATTTGTTTCTGAACATTTAACTAATCCAAATGGAAAAGTGAGTGTTGGGATTGCCCAGGTAGTTATTGCCTTAAATACATTTCCGGCGTTGAGTATGGAATCAAGAACAAGGCTTAATCTTCGGTTGAACTCTTTTCTGAGAGCTAGCTTGATTACAGAATCGCAAATTCCTTTCAGCTAGTCCCAAATATTTATAGCATTTCCCGTAAGATAGATTTGCGATTACACTGTGCTCATCAATACGGTATCCGGGATCATCGTTTTGCACTTTTCCTTTCTTTAAGTGGATTATTATTATTATTATTATTAGGTCCGTTCTTTTACTTTTTGGGCAGTTTGTGCAAAAACTGTCAAAAATCATCCCCACTCCTCGAAATTTTGTGATTCACCCAAAAAGTAAACGAACGCTTCACACCAAAAATCTGCCGAATGCACAAAATTATGTCAAACGTCAACAAAATTCAATGTACTTTTTATGGTTTGACAAAACTTACACAAACTACCACAAGAAATTTTTGTGGCTAAATTCGGCAGATAGGGGAAATATTTTTCTCCTTCAAAAGTGACAGATTTTAATTTAAGTGGCAGTAAACGAACGAAAAAGTGGGAGAATATGGCAGTTTTGGGCAGTTTTATGGGGTAAACGAACGGACCTAATATTTAGGCTGCAGAAACTTGTTTTCAAATTGAATATTTGGATCATTTCTTTTTTTTGCACCTTAAATGCCATTGAATTTGAATACTAAAAACAATTTTTTTTGGAAGTACCTACAATCTGCTGTTTTGAAAAAAGGTGTTGGCTTAGCTAAAGTATGAAACGGGTGAAAATGAACAATTTTTAATATTTTTGATAGATACCTACATTTATTCAGTTTCCAATCAATTGGATTTTTTTTTTCAAGGGTGAAGAAATAGTAGGCATCTACACTTCACATAACTTTATTCGAGGTAAATACAGGTTCAGTATTCAAAACAACTCTATGATGATGTCTCATTTTAAAATTAAGAAAAAAAAAACTTAAAAGAAAGTTTGAAACATTTTTTATTATTCAAAATCGTATTTTTTCCACATTACCCAGGAGGTAGAGTACCAAATGCGTTTTTTAAGGGTATCTATCCCCAGTAGGCATAATCGATGTACATTATTGCTTACTTTAGGTAAATATTTGCCAATTTACAATTAAAAAATTAACACAATCACAGAAAATAAATAAATATTCTTGTATTACTTACTATTATTGCAACTAATGAATAGATATATAATATAGCTTAGTACCTGAGTTGCATGCTTCACTGACAGCTTTTCAAAATTATTTTGATACACATGTCTTTTACTTAATTTACTTAAAATCCTAAACGAGGGACTTTTCAAGTCCATCTCATAAACTTTCACAAGAATTTTCCATTCAACTACTTCGTAAAGAATTTTGATCTGTTTATTCAAGAGAATGTTCCTAACACTCTTAAACATATGTGGATAGTCAAAAAATAGAAATACTTTCTGACCTCCAACGTCTACCCAGGGTCCCTTTGATTGTTCCATAAGCAAGTTATATGCTCGAACATTCGCGGGGCCTTGATCGCAACAAGTGCCAACAACTTCAAGTCCACAATCGTTAAATATTAGAATTGTACCTATTGGTTTTCTTGCACACATTATGAAATACTGCAACATAGGAATATCAATCAGAGTATATCTAATAATGAGTAAGGACACTCTCTACTTAGATGGTTTTTTGTTACATTTTTTGTTCTCACATACTTGGGAAATAGACGGTAAATCTAAGTGTTATAGTGAGAAGGAGACAAAACATAAGGACTACAAAAAAACAAGTGGCATGACAGCTATCAAAGTATCAAGCATCTTTCGTCTTTGAAAATTCGTCCTAAGAAATGCCATAAAAAACTTGTTAATTTCAACCCTCAATTAGTGTGACCTGATTCAATCAAATAAAACATGTTACAAGGGTTAATAATTTAAGTTTAAATCGTAATATATGATATTTGATATCTTAAGAAGTTATCACAGCCCATACATTAGTTAATTTATATTCTAGATTAAATTATTCATATTTTTTATTCATTTATATGGGTTTGTAAGCAACAAAAAAAAATACTTGAAAAACAAAATAAAGTGATCTAAAAAAGATTAGTTTGGTCACTCCACTCCTTTTCAGATTGAGAGGAAAAAAAACAAGAACACATGCAATGCACAGACCATCAGTCAGACCAGGGGCCCTACTCTGTAATGCGTTTCGAAAGCCAATCCGATTCGAATCTGATATTCGATTCGTTTATGAATTCGTACTCTGTAAAATGTTCGAATCGAATAAAAAAATCATCTAGTACTATTTCTATTTATAGAATAGATTTGCGGAGTCTCGAAGTATTTCTTATTAGATTTGCGGAGTCTCGAAGTAATTCTTATTAGATTTGTCAAAAAAAAAAAATCAAAAGGAAAAAAATCAAAACAAAACAAAACACAAACAAGGCGAGAATGTTCAAATTAATTAAAAAAAAATATATATAATTCCATAAAAACTTAATAAAATGGCCTCGGTTGCTCTATGAATGGATGAAAAAAATAGAGAAGAACACCGTCTCTCATTGGTGGTCCTTCTGCATTAAAAGATGGCGATAGCCTGTCCCAAATTGTTGGAAGTGTTTTGGCTGATGATTCCCTGTAATGATATTTATTTGCTTGCATTTTGAATAAAATTATTATTTCCTTACTTACATTTTATCTATTTCACACAACTAAACACAATTTTCCTTTTGTGTCCTTTAAAAACGGCATTCGAATTGCAATCCGTTACCTCTCTTGGTGTAGAAAGAAAATTTCCGTTTTCGAACGCAAATGACTTTCGGAAACGGCCAGGTACGAAAAATCCGAATGCGGATTTGTCAATCCGTAAGTATTAGATTTCTTATCCGAACTAGAAATAGAGAGTACAAAATATTCGTTTTCGAAAATATTTGCTTTCGAAACGCATTACAGAGTAGGGCCCCAGCATTTTGGGAAATTCCGATTCTATGTATCGTACACATGCAGCTCTATTTGTTGCGAACTCTTTCTTTCTTCCGAATTTTTCTAGACCGAACATTTTTGAACTATTATTTCCTACTAGAACTTTTTTCTGTTATTGAAATTGATATACTCTGATATCAATAGCCTTAAAAACTTCCTTCATATGTTCATATGTATAAAATTCATAAAGGCATTTGAGTAACATGTGTTTGCTGATCTTTTGTTATTGCCTTTGCGTTTGCATTGCCTTCCTTTTATTCTCTAATCTCTACCAGTGATCACTTACACCAAGATTGGAAACCTTGCTGTCAAAGTGACATTTGCCTACAAGCTGAGGGAGCAGGTTAGCTGAAACAGTATGCGTGTAATACAAACTTAGGGAGCAGGTTAGCTGTAAGAGTATGCGTGTTTTTGTAATAAAGATACAGTTGCCTACATAATAAAAAGCAAGTTAGCTGCAAGAGTATGTGTGCATGAAAAAAATAACTTTTGCGGTATTTGGAGGGTAAAACGTAGGTAGGTTTCCAATCTTGTTATAAAGTGATCACTGATCTCTACCATCATTCGTTTTGTTTATTCTACTCTCTTATTTGCAACCAAGAAAAATTCCCTGTTCCCTCTCTTTCCTTTGCTTAGTACTTGTTCTTTCAGTAAATCTGTATCTGATTCTCTGAGAGCGACTGTCGGCTGCAAAAAGAGAATGACAGCAAAGTACAAGTGGCGCCACCTTCGATTTGACGGCAGCTTAGTGCGTAACAAAATTCAAGCGCGTGGAAATACTATAGGACTATATATACAAAGTATCTATTTTCCGATAACTCTTTGTTTGTACGAGAAAATAAAAATATTGTCCCCTTGTTTGCGTTTCATTGAAACCATTCAATTTTAAAATCGACACTCCACCGCTAAAGGCTCATATTGCTTTTCCGTGTATAACAGACTCGAAAATTTAATTAAAAACTTGATTCAATTAAAATTCATCCTTCGAAATGAAATAAAATATTTCAAGTAGTTTAAAAAAATCTGCGTCATTGTGCGAGTCCTTCCTGACGATATTCGTTTCCAACCGAACGTGCATAGGTAAGACTACTCGAATCTCGCTTAACAAAGTGTCAATGAAGGCGCAAAAACGTTACCACTTATCGAGAGAAGGAGACACTTTACCAGCTGCTGTCCAATCGAAATATGGGATTTCGGCAAAGGACGAGAATATGCTCCACCACTCGTTCGTCCTGTCTCATTGAAATGCTATTAATTGTGTTAAGCCAATATGCGTGGCAAAAAATAATTCGATTTGGATTTTTACTTTTACTATTTTGTTGTCTCATCCTTTTAAATACACTTGCTGCACTATAAATTTTGAATGTTATTGTTTTTGGGGAAATCGTGAGCACAGGACCAAGAGATATGAACAGCAACAGCAGCGCCATTGCAGTTTTAATTATCAGCTTAAATTGGCTATGCAACAGGACACTCGCATGGCCCCATGATATTCATTTCATGTCTGTATCAAAAATTGTATGCAAAAAAGGTGCCAAGCCGTGTTGAACGACCAGAATGCACAAACAGGACTCAAACAACATAAAAACGAAAAAAAAAGAAATTTAACAAAAATCCTGCAAAACAAAATGAATTATTGCTCCAGCGGGCTGTGATGGTAAATGATGAAAACAAAGGTTTGGGGGGCCGGCCGGCCCCTCGACCAGAGGTGATGAAGTTGTGTCCTTTGCCCAACAAGACTCGACTGTCACGTTGATTAAATATTTGCATATATGCACAAAACAACAAACAAAAAAAGCAACAACACGGGGAGGTTGGGTGGCAATTTAATTTGTTTTTCAATGAAACTCAATATTTTCTCATAACAAAATAATAAATATTGAATTTTGATTTTTGTCCATGGTCAATTTTGTGTATTGCGTTGCCACGAGCGAAGAAAAAAAGACAGTTTTAATTATAACACAAAACAAATCATTTCACAAGAGGCTTTGGATTTTTTTCAATTTTTTTATTTTAGTAATTTTTTGTTTGTGTTTTTGATGTTGATGATTTTAATTGGTGGATTAAATTATATTTTGAATTTTAATGAAATGGTTTTCTTTTTTTGGTTCGATTATGTTTGCAGAAAATTTAATGAAATATTGAATTTGCATTTCATTTTTTTTTTGTGTTTTTGGCTTGAAGAAATTTTAACAAAACCGATTTAATGTTATTTTATTAAATCCGCTTGAGATTTTGATCATATTAATTAGTTTGCTTTGAAAGTTTGTTTTTGTTCTTTAAAATTAATTAGATTTGTTAGATTTGCATTAACAGTTTTAATTAATCTCATAAGCATGGTTTTTGGGTCTTCAATCAAAATTGATCTAAATTTACTTAATCGGGGAGCTTTTGATTGCATTGAACGAACAAAAGCAATATCACTCTTTAGTTGCTCCGAAGTTTACCTCTTATACTGTCTAAATTCTGAACAACCCTAAATTTTTCGAAGACATTATAAGCAGAGAGGAGGTATATCTAGAGTCGCAACTCAAGGCATTTTACTCTCTTTCGAGTAAAAAAATTAAATTTGATAAAATATACTACCCAGTGCAAATGTATTGGTTTTTCAATGCATTTCAAATGGGAGGCCAAACCAATACATTTGCAATGGGTAGTATATTTTTCTCTTATTCCAAAATTTTTTGGACAGTGAATTTTTAAAAAAGAGAACGAGTTGCGACTCTAGGTCTAGGTAAATAGGTTCTCTATGATTATAAGAAACCTCTAACTTTAACAAAATTTAGGTTAATCGAAGAAGTTTGGAATGAACAGTTGAACGCTCGGATGAATTGAAAACTGATAAACTGGACGAAATTCATTTTGTATTTATGTTTCGTATGCATAAATGGTTACAGTAACCTCTAAACATATCTGTGTGTCGATGAGATCCTAACTCTACAATGCTAACTATTTCCCAGCACACATCTATATAAAGGGTGTTTTTTTCGAGGTATTGAACTTTAAGTTGGCATCAGCGTTGCCACTTCAAAAGTAGGATTGCGCAGTGAAATAGTTGAAAAAATGCAGTAAATCAACATTTTTCGCAGTAGATTTCTTATTTCACAAAAAAGAAAAACTTAAACATAAATATTCATACATAAAATATATAAAACTAGCCGACCCCGCGAACCTCGTCTTGCCTGCCTTCAAAAATCAAAATCTAAAAGAAATAAAATTCTCGTTTTCCGGAATTTTTGAATTTTTCACTGAAATAATTGTTCCGTTAGAAAAGCAATTTCTGAAAAAGTATAATTTTCGACTACCATATTATTTTCACACGAACCATGACTCGGCTAAGCTATGCGTCTGTATTTTTTTTTTTTTAATACGTTGGGCGGCGTAAGAGTCTATACCGGTCAAATAATACAAGCAAAACAGCATGCATCTATTTCATTGCTTATATCTTCTTATCTTTAGCTAATCACGTTTTACCATAATGAAGCGCGATCAGATAAGACACAGATATTTCCAATTTCAAAGATATGAAGTTTTTCTAGCTTGGCAACAAATTTTCCACCGAACTTGGTCTCGGCACCCTTCAGAGCAGCCCCAGAATAATTATGATTAACACAGTATTGTTTAAATGCAAAGTGATTTCCTTGAATCCAATTGAAATAGAGAACTACATAACTGAATTTTTCCAAGCTTTGCAATTAACTTTCTACTTTCATTGAAGCATACAGTAAAATGCAAAGTTCGTTGAAAAATTCATTGAGGATTGAGCGGATAAAGAGTCCCGGCCAGACATACAAACATACCAATGCAACTTTCTATGCAAAACTTAATTTTAGGTCTTGAAGTTCTTCTTGCTCTTGCAGAGTTTTATGAGTTCCCAATCCAAAATTTTCCATTTTTCCATTTGAAGTGCAGCTACAATTTCATACAGTTTTCCCTTTGAAAACCAATGAGTTTTCCAAGTTTTTCAAATTTTGAAAATGTTCGTTTAATCCAGGGTAATCTGATGGTTTCTAGCAACCAACTGTTATATTTCATCATTTTCTTTCAAATTATATTTTCAACTGAAGTAAGATTTATCTTATTTCTTGTTTTTGTTTTTATACTGGTAACTAGTGTAGATTTTCTCTCCCCAGCAGCACTACTTTGCGGGAGTGAGAATAACAATATTCACAAAATGCTGCAAATATTTTCCCTCCGGAAAATTGATTTCATCTAATTTAAAATTTTGAGCAATCTAATATTTCATAATATTTCCATGAAAGATCTTGTTTTCTAAATAATGCACTCCACTGACAATACAATTTATCTTTTCTTTACTGCAAGTTATGCCAGGGAAGCAATCAATGATTTGTAAAATTGAAGGCATAGAACCATCTACCACAAGTTTCACATCTTAGGCCGTGTACGAATTGCGTTAAAACATTGGAAAAACTTTTTAGCCTGCTCCGCAGCTAATTGAATTTGAACACATTTTATTCACCACGCAGTGTTAAAATTTAAGCGAACGTCAAGTTTTAATACACATTTTATTGCAATTCGCACACGGCCTAAATATTTCTGTACAGAGAGGAACAAAACAAAATAGAACACGCTATATAGTATCCATACACAAAAGAAGGAGACGTCGACGTGCATGAAAAGCATGCTGAATCGTTGAATGATGTGAGAACAATCAAGTTAAAAAAGGAATCTCTGTCACAGAAGCAAAAGAAATTATAATAACTAAAGAAGAAAAAGTGCAGTAGATTGGATTTAGTGGCAGTAGATTTTTTTTTGCAAAAAATGCAGTAGATCTACTGCAATTGCAGTAAAGTGGTATCGCTGGTTGGCATTACTTTTCAAGACGGCAACTGATTTAACAGCTGTCAAGTGATTTATTCTCAGTTTAGTTTGGCAATTCATCATGAATAGACTCACGCCTGAACAACGCTTGCAAATTGTGCAATTTTATTTCGAAAATAATGGTTCTGTGCGGAGTACGTATCGCGCACTACGTCCATTTTAACGTCGACAAAATCGTCCATCAGAGCAGTTAATTCGATTAACCATGCAACGTTTTCGCACCACGTTTACTCTAATTGATAATTCGCTATTGCTACTGTAGAGCGTAGCATTGAGGAAGACCCGAATGAGTCCATCCGCCATCGAGCACAGAAATTGGATATGTGTCCATCCACTTTATGGAAGATTTTTCGTAAGGATCTTGGTATTCGTGCAAGAATTGAAGCCAAACGATCATCAAGCAAGGCTCAGATTCGTCAAATGGGCCAAAACGAGATGGCCGTTGTTCCCGATTTTCATAAGCGAATTTTGTTCAGCGATGAAGCGCACTTCTGGTTGAATGGCTACGCCAACAAACAAAACTGCCGCATTTGGAGTGAAGCTAATCCTCAAGTGTATGTCGAAACACCGTTACATCCAGAAAAACTGACTGTTTGGTGCGCTTTATGGGCTGGTGGAATCATTGGTCCGTGCTTCTTCAAAAACGATGATGGCCAAAATGTTACAGTCAATGGTGATCGGTATAAAACCATGATAACTAACTTTTTTCATTCCTGAATTGAACAATCATGATGTCCAGGACCTGTGGTTCCAACAAGACATTGAAAGACACGTTTGGTGACCGCCTAATTTCACGTTTTTGACCTGTGAATTGGCCTCCAAGATCTTGTGATTTAACACTGCTAGACTATTTTCTGTGGGGTTATGTAAAGTCATTGGTCTATGCGGACAACATTCGCCATGTCGTTGCCGATATACGGCCACAAATGTTGGAAAAAGTCATCGAAAATTGGACGTCCAGATTGGCATAGCTGGGCATTAACGGGCATTTTTTCGTTAATCCGTTAATCGTTAATTAACGAAGTTAACATTCCCATTAACGGATTAACTTTTCAGTTAACTTCAAAAAAAATTTAACGATCGTTAAATTTTCCAAAGTCCGTTAATCGTTAATCGAACACAAATACCATACAGATACACATTCAAATTAGATTATTGGTAATTATTTTTATAAAAACAAAAAAATAAATAGAGTGGCGCGACAGCTCTTGAAGAGCCAAGGCCTAAGTGGCTTACTCTCATCAACAATTCTCTGAGTGCTTGTGAAGAATTGGGGGGACCTACAATTTAACGCCGATTCCGAACGGCAAAGTTGAGAAGCACTTTTTCATGACAGATTGATACTCTTGGAAGATTTGTCAGGTCTTCGCAAGAGGCAGTATCCGTGAAAGATGAAATAAAAACTTGGCCTGAGTAGGACTCGAACCAACGACACGTTCTGCTTAGCAGCCAACGCACTTACCAACTAAGCTACGGGCATTTTATAACTTATAAAAAATTAGTCAACACCCTTCAGGAAACACAACGGCACGCGACTTGTCTATTTCGCTGCCTGTCTGTGTTTTTTTTTGGTGCTATAGGCATACAGAATTATAATACATATCGCAAATTCAATTCATTGCCGAGCGTTTTTTACTTGCTTCTTTATTGCCAGCAAAAAAAACTGTTGTTGGTTGCCAATGGAAATTTTTTTTCCGCTACCTAAGCTATGCAGGGTGAGATTTTTTTTAGGTTTTTGGTGAAAAGGTTCACCGTGCGCACCGCCGCCGCGGATTCGCGAAAAAACAACAATTCTTATACGAATCATGAGCTAGTCCAAATGTGCGGCGCCGTGCCGGCGGCGAGGTTCGGTCCCTAGTAAAATTTGAAATGCCACTATTATTCCGGGTGCCGTTATTATTGCCGTTATTGAAATACCACTTTTTTCCAGCGGCTGTGAGTGGGAAAACCGCCATACTAATCGTATATACATAATACGACGGTACGACAATGGTTGTTTTATTCCTTAGCGCTTGCTCAGAGAGTGACGAGTGTACATTGGGTCACTGCTACCGACCATTGCAGCAACGGTCTTCAAATTAAACCAACTCGATTTTGCCATAGTAGGTGATAGCTCCCCACACCATGACACCTGATGTACGGCTGTGATGTCTTCCCAAAATTCGTTCCTCTTTTCTTAAATCATGGAAATAAAAGTTGTAACCATCGGGGCCGTCAAGGTTAAACTTTTTTTCATCCGAAAAGACAACGCGTTTCCATTGACTGCTCCAAGCGACATGTTCTGTTGCAAAGTTCATTCGCAGCTCCTTGTGTACTTGCTTTAGAACAGGTTTCTTTTTAAGTTTTCTTCTCTGGATTGTTACATCTTTTCTTATTATCCTTCGGACTGTCGAAATACTGGCTGATACACCGCTTTTGGACCTTATTTTAGTAGCTGATTGAGTGGAATTTGAAGCAAGACGTGAAATTAACCGCTTTTCTCGGGATGTTGTTGCTTGGGCTGTGCGTCCTTTTTGGTTTTTTTCCATAGTTTTGAGGATCAGCAAGATAGTTGTTTACAACTGTCTTACTTCTGTTCAGCTTCCTTGCTATTTCTCGGCTTGAGAGTCCCATTTCCTTGAAAGCATCGATTTGTCCTCTTTCTGCCACTGTCAACGTCTTTCCGGAACCCATTTGTAATTGAAATTAAATAAAAAGAGTTATTTCTAAAACGTTCTTTAATATTGCAACCAAAATTTTGAAAAAAATCGCTGATGTGAACTTCTACAACGAAATATTCGCAATGGCCTCATCCTAGTGACGCTCTTTTTTATATCCTTTTTAGGTAGCTCATTCATTAATTAAGGGAAATTCCAACGGTCTTTTCTAATTAAGCCTATAATTGTTTCACTTTATTTTAAGAAAATATGTACCTACTCTCATGTAGTAAAATTTTCCGGGTTAAACAAATTCCAACAGGTATACAGAACGAAAATCGATTGAAAAATATGTGGCCTCATCCTAGTGATTGGCAGTGTATTTGCTGAGGACTCACTGATTTTATACCAGTGGAGTGTTTAGAACCAAATGTTGAGGGAATGTTCGGTTAGTGGCGTAGATGGGTTCTTAGTATTTTGTACAAAATCGACCAAGCCGTTTTCATGAGAAATGGCCAGGGTAGTAGTTGATGGAGTAGCGGGGTAATGGGAAGCGGGTAGCGGGTTGACGGATAGTGAGTAGTTAGAAGCAGTGTAAGGGGAAGCGGGATAACAGGTAACGGGGTAGCGTGTAGCGCGTGGAAATACTGGGTAGCCGGCAGTGTTTAGTGGGGTGACGGGTAGCGGGGTAACTGGGTAACAGAGTAGTGGGGTAGCAGGGTAGTAGGGTAGCGGGTTGTGTAGTGGGCTACAAAAGTTTAGATCTTTTATTTATCGATTTAGGCAGTGCGAAGTCTGCCGGGTCAGCTAGTTTACTATATTAAACAAAAATTACTTGTCTTTTCTTGTTTCCAACTTCCAATTTTTATTAGAAAATACAACTTTTATGGCGTGTTAACGGATTAACGATTAACGTTAACTTGCGTTAATTTTTCTAAAATTTTACGTTTTAACTGTTAACGAAGTTAAATTTTTAATTAACGGATTAGCGATTAACGAAGTTAACTTTTTGATTAACGGTGCCCAGCTATGCAGATTGGACTACATCCGAGCCAGCCGTGGCAGTAATATGCCAGAAATCATTATTTAAAATATAATGCCACAACATTATCTTTCGAATAAATAAAAAATCGTGCCAATCGAATATTCCACCGTTGTTTCATTGCAAATTAAAGTTCTATACCTCTAAAAAAAAAACACCCTTTATAGTATAAAAGAACAGCTTGACCGATTTTCTTAATATTTTTTCTAAACTAAAGAAGAATAAGCTTCTACCCTTATTAAAAAAATAAAATTTATAATTTTCAAATCAAACGGTGCCAATGTTAAAAAATTATGCTTTTTTGACTCCAACAAAATATAAGCAAATCTAATCAATTTCAATTATTGAAAATTTTTTCAAATCAAAATTTATTTTCTTTGAAAATTTATTAATTTATTGACGAAAGCGACTCAGAAATTGAAGTTTCCCCTTTCATCTACACTTCAACCGGGATCCGGTCCGGGCCACTTTCGTTTTCTTTCATGTATCCCCACGCCGCCATCCAGTACCGCACCCTTACGCTTTGAGCGTCCTGGGGTGGAATCGTGTAAGCTGATAGCTAGTTGATAGTTGACAGTCAATTTTCTCTACTTTTTTGACTGAATTTGACTGTCAACTATCAAAAATCAGCTTACACAATTCCATCCCTGGTCTTTGCCATTCTTTCAGCTGGTTTTCCACGCGTTCATGAAATGTACTGTAAAGGACCTTCCGGGCCGGTTCCTCTTCGCTCAGGCGAGTCGACCGGAGTCTACCAAGTCATCCAGTCTGCTTCGCGGTAGATTTGGTATACATATATACAGTGCCTTGCATAAGTATAACCGCACCCGAAAAAATGCATTGAAAAGAAAACCTACAATAGGAGTGATTCCTTACTATTTTTTTTATTGAGTTGCATCACTGATCAATCAAATTGAGAAGAAAATAAAGTACCGTTATTTCCTCTCCTGGTGTTTAAAAATTAAAAACAGATTTTAATGTATTGCAAAAATATAACCGCATTTATTGTTTTTTGTTTTTTTTTTGTTTTAAGTTCATTTTTAACAAAAAATTAATATGTTGCTACAACGAAGGAGTGTTCCCACCAATGCACTCGTAACGAGCGACCGACACGACGGCAGCGAAATGATTTCTTTTTTTTGGAATCAACGGTGGCGTCTTCAGTTCCAGTTAGGCCGAACTGCTTGGTGAACACCTTTACGGGCTACTTCGACTTATTTGAAGCTAAGGCCGTTTAAGGAGCGGTTTTTCATGCTCTACAACTTGGAGTCGCATCAAGTGCATGGTACTCCAGGTTGGGGGTTGTACGTCGGGGTGACTCCCCGGCTAAGTAGAAAAGCATTTAGTTACGAAGCAACAACAGACCTCGGAATCGGACGGATACACTGATGCCGACCCAAGCAAATTTTTTGAGGACAACGAATCTAGGATAAGCACGTGGAATGTTAGGACCCTAAATAGACCGCGTGCTGCCGAACAATTAGCGGAGACCTACTATTAGGAAATGCGATGGGATGGACCGGGCAAAAGGAGGATGAAAAACTGCGACATTTAACAGCGGCACCTGGTCCTCTTTCTATAGAACGACAGCGAGAGTACATAAACTTCTTTGGTTGCGGATTTTCGTAGTCAAGATAGTGCTACGAATATCCCGACAACGGCCAAAACAAGGAAATAAAAATAAATATAGAGTGGCGCGACAGGTCTTGGAGAGCTAAGGCCTAAATGGCTTACACTCATCAACAATTCTCTGTGTGCGTGTGAAGAATTGAGGGGACCTACAATTTAACGCCGCTTCCGAACGGCAAAGTTCAGAAGCTACTTTTTTGTCAGTTTTTCGCAAGAGGCAGTACCCCAGATGTCAAAAAAAGGATTCAGACAAGGTGATGCACTGTCATGCGATTTCTTTAACATCGATCCTGAGAAAATAGTGCAAAGCTCCATCGTCAACACCAGAGATACTTCTTGCGTACGCCGATGACATTGATATAATGGGGAGAACACAGCGTGATGTCAATAGCACCTTTGTGAGAATTGAGACAGAAGCGGCAAAAATGGGTTTAGCGGTATATGACGGGAAAACGAAGTATATGCTGTCTTCGAGGAAGGACACACAACACCTACGCGACACGGCTCTAACAGAACGTCACAATAGATGCATATAACTTCGAGGTTGTAGAGGAATTTATCTACCTAAGCTCTGCTATTAACACGGGCAATAACGCCTGTGCCGATAGATCAGACGAAGAATAACTTTTGCTAATCGCTTTTTCTTTGGGCTAAGAAAGCTATTGAGTAGAAAAGCCCTCTCTCTATAAACTAAGGTAAAATTAAAGATCTCATCATCCCAGTCCTGCTGTGCAGAGGCATGGACCTTGACCAAATCGGATGAATGTGCCTTAGGCTGTTTCGAGAGGAAAGATCTTCGGGTCATCTCTGGCCTCAAAAGCCTTCGACACTATTCCCGAGGGACGTAGAAGTAGAAGAAGACTGTTACTCAGGCTGGCGCACCCAAGTGGAAGAGGACCTCAATCAACTTGTAGTGGAAAACTGGAGACTGCTTGCTAGGGACTGAGCTGGCTGGGGACGATTGCTGATTGAGGTCCAAGTCCACAACGGACTGTAGCGCCGCCGCCGTAAGTAAGTAAGATAAATATCGGTAGCTTTTTCTCCTTATCCAGTGAAACTACTTTATAACTGCTAGGAGCTCACTTAACCACAAGCTCTTTTGCTGGCGATCCACCATCCGGAGATCGCCAGGACACCGTGTAGATCCTTCATCCAGATAATCTTAATGTTATTAGGTACTGAATTTTCCTTAAATTTTGCTCTTAATTCAAACAGCTTTAAATAGGTTGAGCGATAACAAACATTTTGAAAGAAAAAAAAAGGAAGTTGGCATAATTTTCTTCCACCTAGTTTGCAGAAATTCTTTTCAATTTGGTTTGCAAGACTTTTATTTATTTTTTTCAGAAAGACTTTCCTTTATTTGTGTCCTCATCCTGTACAAAAAGTTGTTTTCACAAAATACAAGACTCAGTTGAATGATTAAATTCAACTGAAAGTCCTCAGACAAACGACACAGAACCAGAAATATCTCTCGTAACATTCATCGCACAACACTAGATAAAAGCTACTAGAAGAGTAGAAGAACACATGTAAGTTCCCGCATTCCCATACCCGAGTTGACGCCTAACTTGCTCGCATATATGCATCCGGGAGAAAGACTTTTATTCAAAAAGTGCAATGGTGCGGATATTGTTTCCGCTGCAAAGTGCTTGGGTAAAAGCCTCTTTCGCTTATGCCAAGGACGTGCGCTAATTTTATCCCGTGTCCCTGCTTCCTCTCTCTCTGGATGTAGCTCTGATTGTGTCTAGTTTTATTTAAT
Source organism: Sphaerophoria taeniata (assembly GCA_943590905.1). Lineage (NCBI taxonomy): Eukaryota > Metazoa > Arthropoda > Insecta > Diptera > Syrphidae > Sphaerophoria > Sphaerophoria taeniata. Next base: position 8,380,838 of record OX016540.1, read on the forward strand.
TTTTTTTGTCGTTTTTTTTGTGCCTTTGCATATTTTTCCTCATTCAGTCCGCATAATGAAATTTTGTTATCGCGTGTCTGACTTGCAAATTTATGCAATTGCAGAGTGAGAGAGAGAGAAAGAGAGAAAAAGAAATTTCGGGAGTTGGAGTTGCTTTTGCTTGCCACGCGATGAGCTATCACTAGGATGTATGAAGTTTGGGATATATGGGATCGGAGCCCCATCTAACGTGCGCCACGCCGAACCGCCTGCATGTCATTTTTAGTCACTAGCATGGCACTGGGACGCGATGCAGATGCGGATGCTTGGATGACGGGTTGCGTCACGATGAGATCTATGTTTGGCGGATGAAATTCCGTTATGCAAATATTCCAGCACAATGAGATGTTGCAAGAATTAAATTCATGCAGCAGGAAGGTTTTTTGGTTTGATTCATGCGATGAGCAGGCAACATCGAACGATAAGGACGACAACAACGGAAGCAGCATGGATGGCGGATGTAGAGTGAGGTAGGTACCATAACAACTATACCTACTTTACTTTGTATGTTTTTTTGAATAATTGAAACATTGTGCTGCGGTGGATGTTCTTTTGTTGATTTTGAGAAACTAAAGCACTCATAGACAAACAAAAGCAGCAGCGGGTGCTCGGTGCTTCTCCTCATCGTCGTCGTTGTCGTCTTCGTCGTTCGTAAGGTTGTTTTTCTTTTCCATCATCATCATCATCGGGTTGTATTTATGAACAAACAGTCCTTCCGCTGCTGCTGATGTGCCAACACACACACACAAACATCCACTTTAAGTTGCTCCAATCTCCGGTATGGGGCAATAGACTTGTTTTCAAAATGGTAATTTTGTGTGTTTTTGACGAGTAAGACGACGACGATGACAACGACGATGAGGACGAGGACGAGGAGAGAGACTAGGCCAGAGCGAGCGGTCTCGGTGGCTTTTTGCAGATTGGCATTGTTTGCCTCTCGGATAGACCGCGAAATATATAAATTTTGCTGAATGTAAAGCGCGCTCCCAAGCTAAATGGATTGAAGGCAATTTCTATTGTTATGATGGAGCTGAAGATTTATTTAGTGAAATTTCCATCCATTTACCTTGGAACTATGGGGCTTGGGTTTTATTTTTTTTGGCGGGAACTGGTTTGTTTGTTTTATTTTTGAATTATTATTCGTGCCCATTGTTGATGGTGCAGGATGTGAATGGTAGTAGGATCAAGTATGTTTTATTTAAAAGAGGTGATATAGGGGGGGGGGGGGGAGGGTTAAGTGATATTTATGGGTATTTTTCAGCGAAGGAAATTGCTTCTGCAATATGATTATGTGAGCGCATAAAGCTGATGAGTCGTTAGTCAATAACACGGCGGCAATCATCTTTCATCATATTTGATAGCCGATCCTGTGTCCTGCGCCTATCTAGACAGCTTAGAATAATGTTAGAATTTAGGATGTAAAGAAGTGCACCAAAATTCAAGCAAAGCACACAGAAGACCTGTTACAGAATCTGCATTTCTGCATGACATGCTAAAGCTATTCCTTACTTACTTATTTAAGGACTTGGGCCTCAACCAACAGTCTCCGCCAGCCAGCACGGTCCTAGCGAGCTGTCTCCAGTTTTGCACTCCAAGTTGTTTGATGTCCTCTTCCACTGGGTGCACCATCTTAGCCGCGGTCTTTTTCTACTTCTACGTCCCTTCTGGCTAGGTCCACGTCGTTGTACAACCCTTAAAGTTCGGTGTTGAATCTTCTTCTCTATTCAACATCAATACACATGGTGCTGAAGATGATCCGAAGAACTTTCCTCTCGAAACAGCCTGAGGCACATTCATCCAATTTTGTCAAGGTCCATGCTTCTGCACCATGCAGCAGGAATGAGATGACGTGGGTGTTATACGGTTTTACCTAAGTTGAAAGACAGCTGCTTTCTTAGCCCAAAGAAAAAGCGATTAGCAAGAGTTGTTCTTCGTCCGATCTCAGCGCTAGTGTTATTGTTTTATGAGTCTATTGTGACCTTCTGTCCGAGCCGTCGTCGGTGTTGGGTGTCCTTCCTCGAAGACAGCATATACTTCGTTTTGCCCTCATTTACCGCTTATTCATTTTTGTCGCTTCTGTCTCGATTCTCACAAAGGCATCATTGTCATCACGCTTTGTTCTTCCCATTATATCAATATCATCGGCATACGCGAGAAGTTGAACAGATTTTTGGAAGATAGTGCCTCTAGAGTCCTGAATCCTTTTTTGACATCGAAAGATTCCGTAGGCTCGTTGCCAACCTCGATGGCGTAGCGTGAGATCTTCATCGTCATTTTGCACAAGCTTGGCAGGGATGCCAAAACTAGATATAGCTTTATACAGTTCATCTCTGTAGATGCTGTCGTATGCGGCCTTAAAATAGATTGATAAGGACCAATCAGATTGTTGACGAATGGCTTATGTTGTTCACATAATACGGCAGAGAGGATCTTGTAAGCGATGTTAAGTAGACTGATTCCTCTGATTTGGTGCATGCTCCTATCTAGATAGTCACCTGCTTCTTTGAACAGCTCGGCAGCTAGGCCATCTGCTCCAGCGACTTTGTTGGATTTCAGCCATGATGTTGCCGTTTTCACTTGTTCTAAGTCAGTTTCATGGAATTGTTGACTATCATCGTGTCCGATGGAAGGATCCTGCATGACGGCGGGATTTTGTCTTCAGAAGTGGTCTTTTCAAATCCCAAGCGTCGACTGCGATTCTACTATGAAGTTTCCTTGTTTATCTCTGCAGGCATCTGTTCTTGCTCCGAACTTCAATCCTGCTGTTGGAACTTTTTTCCCCTGAGAAGCCTTTAAAGCGTTCCTCTCTTTCCTTTTGCTAGTAGAGCTCACGAGCAGCTCTTGTCCTTCTATGCAGCGCACAATTACCATAGTAAGGTCGCAGGTTTTCATCCTCCTTTTGCCCGGTCCATCCGATCGCATTTCCTGGATAGCACTAATGTCTGTTTAAGCAGTTGAGGGTCTCTGCTAATTGTTCGGCAGCACTTGGTCTACTAGGGACCCTAACATTCCTCGTGTATATCTGAAATTCGTTGTCCTTAAAACATTTGCTTGGGTCCGAAGCCTGTTGTTGCTTCGCAACGAAATGGTTTTTTACGTAGCCAGGAAGTCACCCCGACGTACAACCCTTAACCTGAAGTACCAGGCAGCTGAGATTGTCTGGTTTCTAACACCTCATGTTTATGAATTTTGAGCTAGTTTAAGCTTGAGCACCGAACCTTTAAGGAGGTTGCTCTTATTTCATGTTGGAGCTGCCACACACAACCTAAAAAACCTTGCCTGGGTACGATACTTTTATAAGCAGAAAAATCCTCAATCTGCAAGTTATCAATATTTGTCAAAAACTAACAACACTTCGCTGTCATGCCAGAGGCAGCTTAAGTTGAAAATCAGCTCAGCAACATATTCAAAAACAATTCCTCACAACTTTTACAATATTCAAAACTACACAATAGGTACTCGGTCTTCATGTCCTTCATCGCTCGGATTGAAAATCTAAATCAATACCAAATTTAAAACAACTCGCTTCACGTCACCGTCCTTCATTTCAACTATAGGTGTTTCCGTTAACTCTGCACTTCTATATCAATATTGTTGCAATAACTCTTGCAACAATGAAACGGAAATAACAATACCCTCCTCTCTGTTCTGTTGGAAGTTTCATCTCTCTGACAATCGACTTTTGTTCTATTTCCCATTCAACTTAGATTGGAAAATATATATTTTCTAAATTCCCATCGAACTTTTTTGTTGGATTCTCAATTTGAATTCACCAACTCACGCTCAGTGTTCCCAGGTTTTCAAAAACAAAATCCCCCTTTTCTGACACCAAAACACTTATTTTTCCCCTTGAACGAAAAAAAAATCTCTAATTTTCCCCGAAAAAAGTTAATAGGATTTTCATGTAATTTTTATAAAATTTTATTGTTTATTTTTTCATACATATTCATACAAAAAGAAAAACAATTCAAAAAGGGGACTTCAGTACGAAAAAAATATTATTTTTTATGAGTTCCATCACAATAGAGTTGAATAGATAATAACTTAAGGAAATACAAAATCAATTTCAAAAATATTTGGAATACTATTTAAATATTCGCTTTTAAAAAAATAATCAGCAAGTGTCTTAAGTGTCAGTTCAACTCGGTCAAATAAAATATGAATTTAAACGTCTTCCGATTGCATTTCAAGGTTCAGTTTCGTAAAAAAACGGTAAGAAGAAATCTAAAATTTCTAAATATAAAGCCACTGCAATTGAAATGCGAGAAGATTTCGCGACAACAAATTTCTATTTCGTCAGGCAGGAATTTCAAGGCGTTGTTTGCCACGAGATGGAACGAATGGCACACACACCGCATGATGAACAAATTATTTGGAATGACATCTTTGAAAAGTTTCGAGACAGACTTTTGTTTTCCCACCATAACACTGGCACGTCCGAAGCAAATGCTACTAAATTTTTTTCAAATGGAATATTGTGCATTTAAAAAAAAATGTTTTGTTTTCATTAAAGTTTCAAGCTGTTTTCCCCTTTTTTGGATTTTTTCCCCTTACTTATCCCCGTCCCCTTTTTTTCCCCTTTAGCTGAAAAAATCGGCAAGAATGGTGATTTTCCCCTCAACCTGGGAACACTGCTCACGCTGACTGTTAAAATTCAATAAATCAGTCACTGGCTTCATCAGTCAGAATCAGAATGCTTCGTTCGTCGAATGGTGATTGTGGCGGGCGCCACTATCGTATCGCAGCACTTTGTCGCAACTCCTAGTTCGCTTAAACGAACATTGTATCATGTCGTCCTTCTCGACCATTGTAGGGACAAGTTTTCCAATTCGAATTCGGATCGAGTCTATTGTTTCACTTGACAGTGGCAATGGCAATGGCAGTGGTATAGAGGGAATGTCGCCATATCGATGCGAAGTCGGAAATTGTATCCGTTTAAGGCTCGGGAATCGTGAATCGACATCGATGATTGTTTTTTTTTTCATGGCATAGGGACACCAAACGATGAGAACTCAAATTCAATTCGTGTGTGCATCAGACAGTGCATTCCAATTAAAAGCGCACTTAACAATGTACATTGTACACTCTACACTCTTTCAACGCAACGAGAGCTGCTGTACATACGTCCGAGTGTCCTGTCATGTCTGTGTAGTACATGCGATTGACATGACACATGTACAACTCTTCAAAAGTGTCATTTTAAACATTTAAAGCGGGCGTTAATATTGTTTTCGATATGATGAGTGTAAGTAGTGCACCCGGAGGGGTTTCGGATCACACCAATTGAGAGTCAATTCTTTCCGGTCATGTGTTCGTCGTTTTTGTTTCTGGCAATGATTTTTGATTTGAGATTCAGGATTGGGCAAAATATCCAATTAACTGTGCGATCATGCAAATGAACCAGACACTGACCTTTTAGTGACTTTTCAATATTACGTTGAAGCTGGGGTTTGGACAAAAGGAACATCGACAGCAACCCAACATGCACCTTCTAAAGTTACCCCACATCTGAAGCTCCCACAACATTCATCCCCTACCCCATATACTGAAATAAGTCGCTGATGCCTTCTGTCGAAACACACACCGAATGTCTCACAGTTTGATCCCAACCCAAAAAAAACTTCCCTCCAACAGCTTTGCTCACACAAAATTGAACGCACGTTTAAACCATATCGTCTGCTAAGTTCAACAAAGCATAAGTGGCATAAAAAAATACACCACTTCCTCAAGAAACCCAAGAAACGAATATGTTCCTTAAATACTTGCAAACTTTGCAGACCCAATATGTGGCCCTGTCTGGTTGTTTACTCATTTTTTTGTATTTTTATTATTCTTATCCTTTGAGATGTTTTCCTTTCCTTAAACAAACCGAACAAGGAAAAAAATATGGAAACATGTTTTTGTTGTATCCTTTCTCAGACTATTAGCTGCGGCACTTACAGCCATCAAACTGAATTTTTACGTCATTTTCGACGCCCCTATTCGAGCAAATTGACACACACAGAAAAAAAGGAAAAAATGAAAATAAGCATTTTTGGAAGTTTTCCAAAGGGATATTATTAAGGCAGCAAAAACACCCCCTCCCCCCTTTTTTTTTGTAGACAGTCGCAATATAAAGTTGAAAAAGGAGATAATAATGCGCCAGCACTTTGTTCGGAACAGGAAATGAAATTTGGCGTTGTGCTTCAAAATTTGTTGAATTCCCACACCTTCGAGTCTCGATTGAGGCATTATGAGATTTTTACATTTTTTGTACATCCTTCAACCGCTCTCGCAGTCAAAACAATGACAGCGTGCTTAAGTCATAATCATGGCGCCAGACTGTTTTATTAGCATCTCTCTCTCTCGTCTCGTCTCATTTCCCGCATCTGAAACAAAAGGCAGATAATTTTCCAATAATATAAATATAAATATTACCCTATGCATGTAAATCGCCCTTAATAACGAACGCAAGACACTTTTCTTATTCCCACGTTGGGCGCCATTCTCATATGGCGTTTGGAAGTTAATTGAATTTCATATGTGTTAGACTGATAAATTGCCCAAGAGAGTCTTTGTTCATGATATAAACAAGAGAGAAAACGATTAGAGCCTTGAAGAATATACAATTTGCTTAAGGGATAGATACCAACGACAACGACGCCGCCATTTTAAAGGTTTTTTTTCTTTCTTCTTGAAGAGGGAATTGATGGGTAGAAGGCAATCTTGGGAAAAATAAGGAACAATCTGGGATAATGGACCACAAAGTTAAGAAGTTAATATCGTTGTTGTTTGTTGTGCGTTGAGGGATCATGAATAAATAAACTGAGGGTAGAACGAGATGCAAGACGGATTAAGAATAGCAAGGGGTAAGAATCAAGTTATTGGAGTAAAATGTTCGTAATCAGAATGAAGTAGTCAATCTCAACTTATGTGACATAGATAGCGAAGGCTTTGGAGACCAGCTTGCATATTGGATGCCGTGCTTTTGAGTCATCATTGTACGCCTCATTTCATGTCAGTAGTGCGTGTGCGAGCCTTAAAAAAGAGGCCACGAAGATATCAATATCGACGACGTCCTGGAACAAACGTCACCATAAGATAGTTAAGGAATTTGTCTACCTTCGACCCGATGTAAATTCACACAACGAAATCAATGCTGAAATCTAACGAAGAATGCTTGCCAATCGCTGCTTCTTTGGACAACGAAGACAACTGAGTAGTAAAGTCTTCTTTGCCCTAGTACGTCAGCCTGTTAAGTCTTTGAGTAACTCAACCAACTTGACGTGTGAAACTAAAGCGACGTAGCTTGGGATCGAGATGGCTGGAGACGCTTGTTCAGCGCCACCCATCACCACCGATCCAAAATAATGTTGTATCAAGAAACACACTGTAATGTCTTATTAAAAATTTCCTGCATTCACCTATTTTTATACATCAAAAAACATAATGTCGAAAGATGTGCCTCCCCATCGTGGTATAAAAAGACGCACAAAGTTGCAATAATCATCAGTTACCGACCGATCACCGTCAAGTTTAGGTCCAGACGGGAGCGGCATAAACTGCCAATTTTCATTGTAACTTTGTTGCCCCAAAGTAAACTGGAGAGTCTAAGGAATATCACGTCCTTGACTAACAGGTAATACACTGGAGAAAATTAAAGAGGCACGACGACGACATGCTGCAATGCATGCGCTGCTAAAGGTTTGGCAAACTGCGAAATGCAGTTGCACTGAGTAAATTGCGTTAATACCCAAAATAGCAGTGAATGTAGGTTAGGGACTGAGCAGGTCGAAGACATGACCCAGCTCAAGTGTGTAATCTGCAGGAACGAGAGGCACCCTGCAAATTATCGGGGCTGTCCTAAAAGTCCAAGAGATACGGGAAGAAAAAGCCAGTCCTAAAACCGTAGAAAGTCGAACCGTACAACAAGCTCCGACAGCAAATTCGTTCGTGAGACCTTATGTTTCTTACGCCAGATCTGCGAAACAAACACTGATCAAGGAAAACTACAGGTTATCAGTGCCGACCTGATAACATTGAAAGTCGCCAGCCTTTAAATAGACGGCTATTAATTCTATGAAATTCAGTTGATGTCATCAGCAACTCGAAGCGAGCAGACGTATGTTCCGGAACTGTAGGTTTAAAACAACAATTAATCTGGCATCAACCTCCCACAACGAGTGCTGAGCGGTCTTGTCACATATATCTACTAACCCCCTAGCCGGATTTAATCTGTTGATTAATCGGATTCGTCGGTTGATTATCCAGATTCTTCCATCGATTGCCTGGATTCATCTTTTGATTGCACGTCAGTTGATTGCCCAGATTCGTCCGTTGATTGCCCGGATTTGTCTGTCGATTGCCTGGATTCGTCCGTTGATTGCCGAATTTGTTCGCTGATTGTCCGGTAATTGTCTGGATTCGTCCGTTGATTGCCCGGATTCGTCCGTTGATTGCCCGGATTCGTCTGTTGATTGCCCGGTAATTGTCCGGATTCGTCCTTTGATTGCCCGGATTCGTACGTTGATTGCCCGGCTTTGTCCGTCGATTGCCTGGATTAGTCCCTTGATAACCCGTATTCATCCGTAATTTCTTACTAACCAGACACAAATACAAACTTGACTTACATTAAAGTTGCTTGTAATCTTTAATCCCAAACCGTGGAAAGCAAGCGAGCTCACCTCATCGCCATTTTCTTTAATTTTCCAGACAGAAGCTTAGGACCGTGGTCTTTTAATGAGGCTTAGGCTCCGACTTGAAACTGTGAGGCCATTTTAAAATTTGGAATGAACTCAGCGCTGTTATTTTTCTCACTGTACCGTTCTTCTTTTAGATGCATCTCGGAATTAATCAACAAGATCAACACTTTTTTTATGGACTTCATAAATTCAAAAGCTCGCTTGGCAGTTGAAGGCTTTGAAAATACTTGCAACCCATCAAAGTCCAAAACCAATAACAACCCACGTGTAAGCCCTTAACAGCCTTCTTACACTAATTTATTTGATTGAAATGGCCCCCGTATGTATTCTCTTTTGTACAATTTTAATGAAAGGTAAGAGAGGCAGCAGGTAAAGTCATCTCTTAGCCATGTTGTGCTAAGACTTATTATTGTTTTGGGAATGTTTATTGTTATTGTTATTATGTCAATTGAAATTCGCATTCCTCAAAAGAAACAAAAAAAACAATGGGGAATAGGTCGTTACTGTGAAACCATATAGGGAGCAATAAAACCCTTGAGGGTGTTCTTTTTTGGTCTTCTCCGTTTTGGGAAGGGTGTGTTTTTGTAGATTAGAAGCATTGTTGCGGAATATTTACTGCCACTTAAAATTATTATTGAAGTGATGTATGAGTTGTTGGTTTGTTTGTTTCTCTCTTCTGAAAATTTGTGTTGATGTTTCGATGATATTCAAGATGGAAGGATTATCCTTCATAATGGGGGAGAATAGAGTTAAGGACCTTCAATGGAAATGAAAGCAATTGAATGTTGTGTAAAGCGATTTCTGCTTGTGATGAAAGGCCAATAAAAACGCGATAGAAAGCATTTAATTCCACTCAAATAACTAATATGTGTTTCGACGAAAGCATGCGAAAACATACAGCACAAAAGCTCAATTAATTTCTAGGTTCTTAATTCAGTTTACTGTTTTTTTTTTTGCATAAAATCCTTACGTCCTTATTGCAATTGCATGTTGTTGCCAGAAGCGTGTGCAGGAGTCAATTATTATCCAATGTTGGTTAAATACAGTCTGCTCCCGCTCCATTTTACCAGAAAGCCAGGGCCAGAGCTAGAGCTGTTGCTTGTATACTCTTCGTAATTGAGTTGTTAACTCACCTTTGCTTTTGCTTCAACACTCAAGTTATGCAAATTGTTTGCATTAAATTCAGTTTTGTGGTTTTATGACGCCAAGACATGAAAGTCCTGCAAACACAGAAGAAGGAGTTTATCCTATCGAAGGATATGCATGTAGACGAGGTGACGCCGACGATTACCTGTTACCAACACCCGATCGCAGTGCGACAACTAACTACAACAGCAACAAAATGTTAAGGGTATGTGTCCCAGAATAGCGAACTCAGATTTCATGTAAATGAATTTATATGTGTTAGTGGCCTCTACTCTTCACCGATTCCTTTTTTTTTCAGACGAGAATTTGCAAGAACCAGTTTCCACGATCACGATCGGTGATAGGTATCAAGTGAAGAAATGTGCACTTTTTTTTCCTTTTTTTCTTTGAGCTAGGAATATATATTATGAAAACAATGCATGTAAGTAGGTACAAGAAAAGTGGTATCATAGATATTAGGTGTGTTTTTTTGCACGCGTATATACGCTTAAAATGAACAGTGTACAAAAAAACGACAATTTTATTGTTTTAGTAATTTTGGCATCACTTTTCAAATGCTGAGCTGTAATTGGTCAAATATTTTTTTGTAGTTTCATCTGTCAAAAAAACAAAAACTCTAGTTCAGGGGCGCATTTTTTTTTGTTTTTTTTGTTGGTGATCGTTAGGCGCTACACAATTTTTTGTGCTTTTTAACACTTGATCAAGTTGTTCATAGAATGCGCTTTCGAATACGACCCGAAAAAGGACAATAAATATGAAGAATTAAGGATGAAAAATGAAGAAAATGTAACGAAAAATAAAAAATAAAAAAATAAAAATCGTGCGTGTACACCTTGAACGTTAAGAACCATGTAGTACAAAAAAAGAATTGAAATTGAAAAATACAATTGATGCACAATCAATATAATCTTGATTCAATGATTTTTCGCCTGGCGCCCCTGAGATTACCCATACAATTGCAGACCAGCCCTGTTGTAATGCGTTTGTGAAAAGAGAACAAAAAAAATCTCCTGCTCAAAGAAGCAAACCAAGAGAATGGAAGATGGCACATACAAAAGGTCAACGTGATTTTGTTCTGCGTGTTAAATACACAGATCATTACTTTGTTTGTGTTTTGTGTAGTAAGAAAAATAACAAATAAAAAACAACAAAATCCTAGCTTGCTCGGATCTGTTTCTGTATGTAAAATGGAATGAATTTCGAAATGAAGTTTTGAAAATTCATCGCAGAGAGTGAAAAAGATATATGGAAGCACTGTTTTTATATCCGCTTATTTCATTAGCGTGGATAATTATCGCCGCTTACTAAGCGGATATAGAAATGTGTTGTTGTTGCATTTTGCATGTAAATATTTTTTTAAGCGTATATACGCGTGCAAAAAAACACGCCTATATTGTTGTTGCAGCACGAGACATCGCGATGTGATAAACGGTTAGGTTTTTATTTCTTTTTGTGTTTGTCTAGTTGAAGAAATATAAAAAAGATGAACCTTTATGAGAAGATTATTTATTTGTTTCCTCTTGCGAGGTGTAAATAAATAATTTTTGAAGAGGCAGGATAACTATTTTATATGAAATGGAAATTCTTTTATTGGGCGATGATTGCGTTTGTAACAGGCAGGTACCTTTCATCTTTTAGACAGATGAACAGTTTATTCAAAAGAGTCATGAACCTATTATTGAAATTTTTGACCTTACGCAATAAAACGATGCAAGTAGAGGGTGTCTCAGTTAGAGTGCTCTTTTTAAAATTGGATTTTTATGCAAGTGTCAACTCTGAAATTTGACAGCTGCTACCTCTGTTTATTCTGATTATTTAAAATGGAGTGCTTTTCGAAAGAACAACGCGTTATATTTGTGAATATCTACTCTCGCAAACTTCGCAAAATTTTCTGCCGAGAAAATTAAAAAAAACATATTTTATTCCATACTTAATCGGTATATATCTTCTTTAGAGGCCAGTTACAGCTTTAATTGGTTTTCATCATTGAAACACATCATTGAAATTTTTCTAATAGGTCGGTTATTATAGCAATCATTGAAAATTTCTGTCAGGAATTTTTTTCATGACGTAATTCAATCATTGGAACTGTGAGAAGTTGAACATTTATGTAGATCATTAAAATTGTACAAAATTGAAACGAAAATCATTGGAATGATTTGTTTTATTTTTTGACATAATACAATCAGCTGTTCAGGAAAATGATTTTACAACCGCAAAATAGAAAAACACATTTTAATGAAAAAATAAGTGTGTAATTGAACTTTTTCATGTCAATAAAAATTCTTGGAGTGATTTCCGATCGATTGGTATATAATTTCTTTTCAAAAGAAAACATATGTCGATTTCCGTTGAACCACATGAAATGGACGGCCCGTCGCTACTCAAAATCAATATTTTTTGGTTTCAATGGAAAGGAAAAACGTAGCAATATCTTTTTGTAAGTGTATCTTCGTCCTCGGATGAGGAATGCTTGTAATGATGTCAATGTTATGTGTACCTATTCTTGAGAACACAACGATAAACCTTATTCATTTTCATTATTATTCTTTATTTTCATTATTATTATTTATAATATTCACTATTCTATTATTTATCGTAATTATAACATATTAAAAACGCACTCTCTTCTATTTTCTTTTTCAACACATAATTATTCCATTTGCAAAAACTGTCAAGTTTTTAGGATGTGTTAAAATCAGTGTGAAAATCTGTGTAGATTCGTCTCAAAAGACGAATTCAAAACGAATCAATTCGTCGGGAAAAAACATCAATACTTTTCCCATTGGAAAACGTTTATGAAAAAAATATTGCCGGCCCGTCGACGGTACATCAATGTTTTGGTTCAATGGAAAACCACAATAGTTAAATATCCATTCAAAGATTTTCCGGATCCATTTCAATGATAGCTATAACTGGCCTCTTACAATACAATAAAAATATCACAACTCTGTCATAAAATACTTGTCTTTATTTTTAAATGAAAAAGTGCACTCTTACTGAGGCACCCTATACTTATTTGTTCCAAACGAATTAAAAAATTAATTGGGTTCTCCCATTTATTTGTAGTACCTACGACCTAACTTCTTACTACCTACCTGCCTACCTACATTTTTGAGCTATACAAGGTGTCGCAAAAAAAAAATACATATTGCACTTGCACTTGTCATATATTCTAATAAATCGCAAATCTCCCACGCAACCACCAAAACAAAAAGATATGATAAGAAATTATGGCACATGTGCGATATGCTTTGTACCTCATTCATTTTCTTATTTTGTCATGTCCAACAACAAAAAACAAAAAGAAGCCACTTACTTGCCGCATTCTTTTTATGCGCTTTCTCTATCTCCCGCTCTAACCCTTCTTCTATAATTATGTCATCTGCACATATCTATTTTCTCATCTTGCATCTTTCTTCTACTTCTATGTAAAGCAATATCGAGTTTTCTTCACACTTCTATGAATTGAAGAACAAAAAGTATATTTTCTGTTGAGGAGAAAAAACAACATCTTTTGTAAGAAAGAGAAGAGAAAGCAAAACAAATTGCAGCACCACCTAGTGGCATTCCTTTGAACCCTGCTTCTTTGTGTGTGTAATCGACCATTCTTTTTTGACAAAAAACGCAAAAAAGACGATTTTTCAAAAATTAAAATAAAATGACCATTAGCAAACAAATTATTTTGTTATTTGATTTAAATAAAAAAAATAACAGAAAAAAATAAAAAAAATATGTGCTAGTTTTATTGCCTATATATCACTTACAATAACCTTACAAATATTGACCTTTTGAAGTTTATTTTTAAATATGTTACAGGTTAAAAATTAAAAAAAAAACACCGACGTTAAGTAATACATATATTAATCTTTCATATAAAAAATATTTCAAAAAATTCAAAAATATATTAATCAATTTCCCGGGCAAACGCGCAAAATGCTAGACAAAAAATAGGTATTTTTTGTGTTTGTGTTAACAAAAACATTTGACAAACATAAAAACAAAAATAAAAAAAATTACTCCGATGAAATTACATATTTAAAGCTTTGAAAAAAGTTGATTTGACTTCACTACCTTTTATATTTTAGAAGTTATACTAAAAAATGCATTCATACTTTTTACGTAATTTACTGTATTTTTCATTGTTTTTCGAATTTTGTGTGGAAAAAATTATAACGATAATCGAAAAAAAACACCGACGCGACGTTAAGTAACATGATATATTGTCATTATAAAAAAAATATAAAATAAATAAAAATGTAATATTTAACCCATTTCCCATTAGTTAGCGCAAGCGTCTTTCAATATTTTATAGTTTTTCCGTTTGCTTGTCGGTTTTGAGGTACATCGAATTTTTATTTATTTTTTTTAATTGCACAAACATTTGACCCTATTTAATATCAATCGAAAACCGTTTGTTTTATTAAAATATTCGAAAAATTGCGAACGCTACACAGTTTCGCGCAAAAGCCCAACCTTTTTTTACATGGGAAACCCCCCCTTAAGCAACATTTACGCCATCGGGACACGAAAAATCATGTCATCGGTTATGAACAAAATAAATGCCGCCTTTAAGCTAAATTAAGAAATTTACGCAGCAGGAGTAAATAAATTCTCAATTTGGAATTTTTTCTAGTGTTGACGTTTGCGTGCAAATGAAAATTGTTGGCAATTTTAGTAATTAAAATTGCAAACATTAGAAGGAGGATTTGCTTGCGGTTCGTGTCCTGTTTGTTGCTATCAGAGTTTGTTCATTTTTGTTTATTCATCGTGTCACTATTATCGGGATCTTTTTGACTTCCTAGAAGTTGACTTAGTCAAGCCAACAGTCCTTCAATCCCACAAAATCACCTGAGTGTCGCCTGATGGAGTCACTTGTAACAGAAAAGACATCTTTATTAATCGGCGCAACCTCTCGAGTCCTACTGCGTTCGTTCGTATCGACTCTGATCTAAATATTGTTGGAATGGTATCCCGAGGGTTAGTGGCAAATGGAAGATACAATGCTGTCGTCTCTCAGGCTTAAATCATGCGTTTGACGAAGAGGAAAGCGTAAGTTTTTTAGTACAAGTTAACACGCCTCAAAGTCGCGGAGCAACTGGTTTGATGATGAATGCAAGCTTAACGTAAAAATACTGTACACTCAGGAACTCAGGAACGCCAAGAGGAATATAAGCCAAACAAAGTTATCTAGATTTCTATCCATGACTCGTCAACATTTTTAATGGACTACGACAAGAGGACGAGCTGGCCTGACTCCTTCTCCACTTGGTGTCTTTTGTGGGCTTACTTAGACCTCAGGGATCCATTGTGGTATCCTGTGACCATCTGGAATATGTTGATTCTGGAGCATATTGTCTGAGAAGATGTTTGCATGTAGCAAGTGGTGTTCCTATGTTGTGTCTTAGTCTAACAGTGGGGGTTTGGGCGAGCTCATCAGCTTTACAATTTTACGGAATGTCTCTGTGGCCCAGCACCCAATTGCCATTACTTCTGCTTGGAACACACTACATACATTGGGAAGTCTGTATGATAGACTGAGATGCAGTTGTTTTGAGTAGATACCACTCCCAACGCCGTCGTCGGTCTTTGAATCGTTCGTAAAGAAGTGAATCGTGTTTTCTTCAGGTGGTACAGTCTAATCAATCTGGGATAGATCTGAATTTGTCCCAAATAGTAGTGTGACGAGTGTCGTAACCGATCCATTGAGAGGTGGTTCTAAGCCTCACACATGAGTTGACTACCACCAGTTTGGAGAAGATGTCAAGAGGTGTTAGCCTTGGAGTACCTCTAAGGCTGCTATTGCTGTTGAGCGAAGTGCTCAAGTGATGCACATATCTGCTGACCACTGAACTTTAATGATTTTATTCAAATAAACCATCTTGTCCATTGCGGTCCAACATACGACAACTTCATAAATTTGTATCGGGCTGATTACCGAGGTATAAAGCCAGTGGCTTATTTTTGGGGAAGAGTCCCGACCTATCCTAAGACATCCGTGACTCTGGAACATAGCAAGGAAGTACCAATACTAGCGAATGATGCAGTTGTATCAACTTAGTATTGGTCAAAGTCAACCTGAAATAGTTCTTACTATTCATCATCGGAGCTTCCCCCAAAACCATCGATATGGGTCTTCGATGTTGAAGACTTTCCGTCCGTTTTGATTGCAACCGGGGGCTTTGGTACCTGCTGATCCGTGCCACCAGAGGCATTGTATCTACGATCCGCCGCCGCTTAGGGTATCGTCCCCGATGTCTGCACCGTTCCTCATTTTTCCTGGACCTGTCAAAAGGTACCAGGAAAGCAACCAGCGGCGGTGGTCCTCCAGAACAAATATTAAGGTATAGTACCGTCTTCAGCGTATAAAATTTTCTGCAACAGAAAAACATTGTGATTTGTCCCACAAATTTTCACCCCAGATGTCCTGTAACTGCCCTTCGACAGCGGCTTCCAACCAAATTGATTGATTGAAACTTTCCCATAATAACCTTTTGATGAGTACAGAAAAATAACATCTAACTCATCAAATTTTTTACCTTTTCTGGTCTCCTTTCAATCCACCATTTCCTGGGAGTCTTCAATCCTCACATTTTTAACATCCTCCCATTCCAATCGCCCATCCCCCTATCCCATAAAAAAGCACTTTCAAATCGTTCTGAATTTTTTATAAAACGAAAGAAACATATTCTTTTCTCATTTTAGAAAAGATGAAGAACTTTTCAATCTTCAGCAACAACTCAACTCTCTTTCGTCCTAACATTGTCTTGTCTACGACCAAACTACACGAACCATATCCATGTCTTCTAACTCGCTGTGAATCCGTCCATCCTGAATTCCTGATTCTCTCAGCACGGGTGTGTTGAAATTGTTTTTCCCTAGAGCGTGAAAATTTCATCTTTTACCGCAATAAAGTAAAAGTTAGATTGATGTATTCAAAACCCACTCCAATTTATTTTTCATAAGGGTGCGGAGCGGTGCTCATGAGAGGGTAGATGAAAAAAGAAACCTTTCACATTGGATAACAATAATAATATGTTTCCTCATGCAAAACAGGTGCGCGTTGCGCGTGGAACATTTTTGAGTGTTGTATTTGACTTTGATCATGTTGGCTGATTGAATTATGATGAAAGCGAACTGATACCGCACGAACGCTACTGCCGTCAAGAGTGCTGTCTATATGACGCCGAGGTGGGGATGGTAAACAGCAAACTAAACATCAAACCGTTTTAAAATGCAATTATGTTGGGTAAATTGGCTTTTGTTCTACCACACTGAACCGCGCATCACTTTGAAACAAATGGCTTTGAATGGACGTATAATTTGATGCTAAACAAGCTAGGCCGTGTGTGTATGTTTGTGTGTATTGCAGGGGCGATTCCTCATAGTAACCAAGTATATCGGCGGTAAACCAAGAATTTCAAAAAATAAATGTATTTTCAGATATTTAATATTCTTCCGCAAATCAACAGTTCAAAAATTTATAGTTTCAAACACTTTAATAAATGCCTGAACACAAAAAAAAAAAAGTTTAGCGCAAAAAAAAGCGATTCCCTTTGAACCAGAACGTGGCATACACAAGAAATAACTTGTGCAGAAAATCTATTTGATACACCGCTTTGCTACCGTAAACAATTGCGGTTACTATTTTCATACAATCTTCAAAAACAGTAGACACAAACATTCCAATAAACGCATGTAAAAATAAAGAAATGGTTAAGCGCAAAAAAAAAGCGATTCCCTTCCCTTTGATGAGAATTTGGCATACACAAAAAATCTCTGATACCGTAAAAATTTGCGGTCACTATTTGCATACAATCTTCAGAGAGAGATAGACGCATACATTCCACTAAACGCCTGTAAAAATAAAGAGAAGGTTGAGCGCAAAAAAAAGCGATTCCCTTCGACTGAGAAGGCACACAGATACACATTTTTAACTCTTAAGCAACTTTCGTGGTCGTAGTTGTAGTGTTTCTAATGTTTCTATATCAATTAGCACGACGACGTACGATGACGCACGTGTTCGCCAACACGAAACGATTATGCTCATAGTCGCTGTTTTGATTTAGGTAAATCAATTTCTTCATTTTGAGTATTTAGTACATAATTCCTCTTATTTATGTACCTATAATCAAATCTTAAATAATATATTAAAGCCGATTTTTTACGGCTTTATTTAGATGACAAATTTTCAGTTTTTGACGTTTTTTATGTTTAAGATTTTTAAGACCTTGAAATATGTATTTTAAGTATACTTAAGAATAGTCATAAAATGAAAACTTACCGTCAAATCAAAGCGGTAAACAAACCAAATATTAAAGATACCTTTAAGATTTGATAATAAATAAGGCGGATTATGTACATTCTAATTAGATATTCTTATTCGGGTCGCACGTACTTGCCCATGTCTTCAACAGCGGGGTATTAATATAAAATATTAAGAAACTCAAAAAAGGTTTTGTTCTTAAACTGAAAATTTCAATTGAAAAAGAGTTTTCTAGTATAAAATTTAAATTTATGAAAAATTTTTGTTTTGAAAATCGTTAGAGCGATTTTGTTTTTTTTAATAATTTTGTATTAATCAAATTTTTTGAAAATTCTTGAAAAATAAATTTGGCATGTCAGTTTTTAGGTTTTATAAAGATACATGTGAAATCTGGAATTTTGAAAAAAAGCAAACAAAAATTTTTAATATTGTGAAATAAAAAAAAATATTTTTTTTCGTTGATCAATCAAGAAGAACATAGAGAACAAAAAACAAACATTGTCGATTTTTGCTCAACAAAATTGAATGGCTACTAAGGTTAATTTTGACTTTAAAAAAATAATAAAAAAACATCCGTCATGAATTCGCTAAAAACATTAACTTCTTCTTTTAAGAATTTTTTAAACATTTTATTTAGAAGAAGAAAAAAATTCTTTACGAAAAAATAGCTCTAAGGATTTTACAAATCTTTTTCTTTTTATAACTTCAATTTAATATTTAAAACTGAATATAAATTGTAATTTCAATAATTGTGAAGCAGTTTTTACTTTACCTATATTTAAATTTTCACTAAAAATATTTTTCGAGTTTCTTAATTATTTTGATTTTTGTATTTTAATATTTGTTTTAAATCATAACTGTCGGACATTATGTGTTGTTATTTTATTTTATTTTTTTTTGAAATATATAAAATTAACATTTTTCCTTACCAAAAATTTTATCATTAATTAAAAAAAAAAACTTTTGAACAACAACAGTTTTGAGTTTTTTTTTTTATTATTGTCTTAACTTTTCCGAGGGTCGTAGGTAAACCAAGGATGAGGACCAGGAATCGCCACTGGTGTATTGTGGCCAAGGATGTTAAGAACAGGGCACAGAAGCCCTAAGACCTGAAACTTAATAATATGCCATTGCGGCTACATTGTAATTGCATTTTGCATTGTGTATAGTATAAGCTGAGGCACGATGGTTGCTCTTAAGTGCTTTGGTCTTCTAAGTTTCCACTTAAATCAAATCAAGGCAACTATACGTCAATACCTACCGACCATAATTGGTAACCCGAAGAACCAATGACATCACCCAGGGAGTTTAGCTTGTTCGAAGAGGACTGATGAAAACAGTGGAATCGCAATCACAATCCCGACTCATTGTGTGTTAGAATGCTCGTCACGCCCACTTTTAAGCAACCTTAGTAGAAAGGCAACAATAGCGATTGTACTATGCGACAATAAAAACTCACAATTTAATCAGACATCAAGACTTTTGCATGTTATCTTCGATCTGCTTAAATTAAATTTTTTGAAAGTCATCAAAATCCGATAAGTTGTCTGCGATATAATATCAACTTTGAATACATTTTATTTAAGAAATTTCGACCTACTTAAACACTGCAAGATATAATATCTTATAATCTAGTGATAAGTGTAGTATAATAAAACAGATATAACAGATATGGAACTTAAGCGAACACATTGAATAGAGGTACCAATAACAGATTACGAGTTCATACATATGCCACGGTTTTTATAAAGCTTCAACCAACATTCACGATTTAGGAAAATATAATTATTGCGATGCAGACGGATGTTTTTTTTATTTCATCTTTCACCTTCAATGCATCACTCAATTCTCTTGTGGCACGTGGTAAAGAATGCCAAAGACGGATACTATTTACATAGAATTGGCGCTCAAAAGTAAGAGATGAGCAGCGCGGATGTATGAGTTGACGAGTCCTGGTTGATGAGGTACTTCTGAGTCCATTGAAAAGATATTCGGGTGTATGTGAAATCCAAATATCGGAGAACAAAGCTAATGTTCGAGATTTAAGTAAGTTATCAAATGACATATTCAATACTTGGCAAGAAAAATTTGAAATCTGGTCACGTCTTCGCAGTCCCAAAATGTAACGTATAGCACTATTAAATTGCTCTCATAACTGGCAGAGCAAAATATCTCACAACCATATGTTAAAATAGGAATAATCAGGGTTTTGACAAGCATGAAACGAGTTTTCATAGGTGTGAAATACTGAGCCACTTTTAAAGAACGCAAGGCCGTAGAATACTTTCCACGTCTTCATTAAAGGCATGTTAAATAATGCTCAACTAGTCCAAGCGGACAACTTAAATAAAGCATACATTGCTGAAAGGCATTACTTTACATGAGAAGGAAGAGAGTTTATATATAAAGAAAACAGCAATGGACCCAAAATGGATCCTTGCGGAACACCTTGTGAGTTTGATAGAAAGTTTGATAAGGAACCATTGACTTATACAGCTTGTAACCCACCGGTAAGATAAGAAGACAATAATTTTACCGCTGTTGTCGAGAAATTAAACTCTCTGTAGAGTTTTTCGCATAAGATAATGTGGTCAACAGAATCAAACGCTTTAAAAAAATCCAAGAGAACGAGGAATGAAACATAATCCCTATCTATCGCCTGTCTTAGGTCCTCGATAACATTGATTTATGCAGTCACACAACTGTGTTTCTTCGTAAATACGGACTGCAAAGGAGATATGGCTTTCTTTTCGGTAATAAATGAAATCATTTGTTTCGGTGTAAGTCTTTCGAAGACTTTTGATAAAAACAGTTAGATCGAAATCGACCTGAATTCGTCACATTTAGAGTTTTTAGGGATAGGGATAATTTTGTCAAGCTTCCATTGCTTAGGGTACTCCCCAGACATGATGATAAAATTGAAAAGGTGTGTTAAGTATTGCAGAACAACAGGCAAAATAATTTTGAGAAACAGAGGGTGTATTCCATCCAGACCCATAGCTTTTGATTTGATTGAAAGGATAGACTCAACTAAGTCTGCACTTTCGATACAGTGAAAGCTGAATCTAGGATCAAGTATCGGAACCGAATCATCATTTTCGGAAATATGAGGTTGATAAGCAGAAGCAGGTGTTGGCGCCGTTACAAGCCTTTCATTGAGCATATTCTAATCAACATCACAGCAAAAGTTTGAATTATTCTTACACATTCCAATATTTCGCAAATTAGCCCATAATTTCCTTCCTCCTACAGAGGTATTCAAACGACTGGTAAGGACTTGCGTCTTATAGCTCTTCTGATCTCCATCACGACTCTATTTCGTCCACGAACGAATGTTCGTCGAAGCTCAGGCAAGCGATAACGTTTCCAATTTTTATAGGCAACATCTCGCTTCATCATCAAAGGACGGAAGCAAGATGGCTTAGATTGCATTACAACTTTAGTTTTAATCCTAACAAAAGTATCATGTAACAGCTTTATATTTTCATTAAGAAAGTCTATTTGTTGGTCGGATGAAGGCATGTTGTAAATAGAAGTCCATTGTATTAGTCTAGAGTTTTCCTCCAGTGATTCATAATTAATATTGCGAAAGTCTCTAAACTGAAAATTTTGCGATAAATGTGAAACGTCAAAGTTAAAGGTCAAAAATATAAGATCATGTTTTGAGAAAGCAGGAGCAGAGAGTTGATCATAGACTAGAACTTTTCTTGTATCACTAACCCAGAACAAATCTAACAACCAACGTTGAACTTTCACTGGAAAAGTGTGTCGGAAGCGTAGTATTAACCGAACGTAGATTAAAAATACTTAACCCATCTGAAAGATCGTTTTGGGTTAGAAGATTATAATTGAAATCGCCGCACAATATTAAATATTAGGGTAAACAAAGGCAAAGAGATGATTCTACTGTTTGGTCTGTATACCACCCCTACAAGAAGTTCATTATGCGTTCCTACTTTATGTACAAACGAATATTCTTTTTCGGTACCGCTTTCACAACTACAGCGAAGTCTACACTTTATATCTCCTCGAACATAAATGGCCACACCCCCACCCCGGCAAACCCTGTCGTATCGAAAAGTCTTGTGATATCCACTTAGTGAGCACATATGATATTTGCTGATAGCCATGTTTCAGAAACACAAACTACTTCTTTACCAGAACTCTCAAAAACATCACGAAATTCGTCAATCTTATTTAGTAAACTTTGAGCATTCAAGTGACAAAATCTTATCACAGAAAGATCAAAATTGATTCTAATTTATTTCTCACTAAAAATACAATTGAACACGTTTACTGTTTCTTAACTTTCTGCTCCTTCGGTTTCGATCTGCAACACACTTTCTTGAACAAATACACGACCGTCACAGTCACGGTCTTATACACTAAATACACAACCAGCAACAAGAATCCAATCACATCCAAACTCAATATTTGGAAAGCATTCAAGTGCACGGCCGGACTCTGCATGTGATAGGCGCCGTTGTGTCTCAACACGTATTCAATCCAAAATACTGATGTCTGCTTGGCGGTCATCGGTCTGTCACGGTAGATTCTTGAAAATCTCTGAACATTCTCAGTGTACTTGGGATTCTCGATAACCTCCAAAATAGCTGAACGAATCGCTTCGACAGTCAAGTTGTTCTTATCGATTTGTACTCCGAAACCCTCATCGGAGAGTTTCTTGGCGTTTCTTGGCTGATCAGCAAACATCGGAACGGCCACCATTGGCACTCCATGGAACTGCGACTCAGCAACACTGCCCAGACCAGCGTGAGTGATGAAAAGTTTGACATTCTTTTGAGCTAGAAGATCGTCTTGGGGCAGCCATTGCTTGTAATGAATGTTTGGAGAGTTTCCAGGCTTCGGGGAATCATCCCATTTCCAGAGGACTGTCTGCTTGAGACCGGAGAAGACCGTGTACAGGTTTTTGATGTTTTCCTCGCCGATTTGCTTGCTTCCCAAGTTGGAACCGAAGCTGAGATAGATTACGCCGTGTTTTGCTGAATCAATGATTTCTTGGAGGTCCTGCATTTAAAGAAATACCTTAGAGGTCTTGAACAAACGATCAGAGTATACGTTACCTTTGGCAATGGATCTGGTTTCTCTTTGATTTGAATGCCTCCAACATGGACGACACCTGGAACTGTTGGTCGAATAATGCCCTCAGACAAATGACTGTTGACCAATAACAGCGACACCCTCTTGGCAGCTTCCTCAAACGGTGGGTATTTCGATGGCGGGAAGAGATCACTTTAAGGCAATTGGAGACATCAGCAAAAGCAGTAAGAAATTAAAATTGGACAAAACTCACTTGTAATACACCGAAAACTCCTTGTCCATCCTGTAGAGCAGCAATTTGGCCACAAATCGATGGTAGAACAACTGCACTCTTCCCCAAAATGTCCTTGGATCCTGTTTCACCAGCGACATCATGCTCGGAACATAAGCAATCTCAGCCGGATTGCCAACATATCGATCGACAAACTCATTCAAAGCAGATGTCAAACTAATCACAACTGGACATTTGAAATGTTCCCCCAACCCGATAAGATAGTCACTGAAGAAATAGCCCACAATCACAAGATCGAACTTATTTCCGGGATTGTTCATGAACTCTTGGAATTGATCGGACTTGATTGCGTCATACTGAACCGGTGGGATGGATGACAGAGATATGACGGCAAATTGATAGTATTGCCAGGTGGTTGTCATTTTGTAACTTGCTATTCTCTTCATTTCTTCACCGATGGCCTTTTTTCGTGATTCAAGTTCGGGAATTATGATGTGGTTGTAGCGGTGGTTCTTGTCTTTGAGAGGATGTGTGGTAACTACTGTGACATTGTGCCCACGTTCGCAGAGAGCTCGCACATGGGACATGTGGATGATTTGATGCGATGGACTGTTGCTGGTGAAGATGGCGAGAATGTTTGCTGGCTCAACTGCCACCACCGCCAAAGTGGCTAGAAGGCCGAAGATTGTAACGAAATTCGGTTTTCCGATCATCGCGACTTCTTTGATCGAATCGACTTCAGCGAAATTCCAAAGAATACTGTTTTGAATTTTTCAACTAGCCGAGAGAAGATGCGCGAGTTGACTAGAAAAAAAAAACAGAAGTCATGTTGTGTTCATTATGCTGCGAGCTGTTTTATGGAAATCGAAACGAATGAGGTCCAAAAATTAAAGCTTTTTCTATGAAGCTATCTTATCTCATGGGCTTAGTAAAGAGAATAGTGAAATTAATTTAAAAATAGATCTGATTTTGGCAGTAAGAGAATTCGAAAGCTTTTTCGTTTGGAATTTGTTTAAATTGACTTTGGTTTGTTTGCTTATCGGTGGGTTTGCTTTTGGAACGAGTAAGACTAGATTGTGGGGTTGGGACGAGGGGGAAGGGGGAGTTTGTTTGTTTGAATAATTGTGTTTTAAAATCATTTTTGTTATCGGGTGAATATTTTATCAGAATTGAGATTTATTGGAAAGACAACTTGCAGGCTTGTTGCTTTAGTTTGTTTTATTTCTTTTTAAACAAAAATTGTAGAAAGATTAATTTTTCAACAAAAGCAAATTAGCTGATGAATGTTGAGTTGGACAGTACCAGACTCTAAAATATTCATTTGTGCCTTGTGAGGGTCTTTGGGAGTTTAATGTCAATCGTTTAAGAGATAGTGTTTAAAAAATTGTGAAAATGTTGATTAATTGAGTTTTTAACAGTTGGCAACTGTTGATTTTCGTTTGTGAATTGAGATCAAAGGTTGACTAAAAGTCATCGATATGATTTTTCAACGAAACGCACCCAAGTGTTTCTATTAAAATAATTTTGAACAGCAGAAGATCACAAAGACATCGAAGGAACATTTAACAATGTTCAGTGCCATCAAAAAGCACTCACTGACCTTATAACAGACACCACGCTTATAAAATGTATCAAGTTTATGTTGAAAAACAAGCAAATCCATTGCGAATCAGGTAACTCAGATATAAAGATGTACACATCTAGAGGAACTCCACAAGGTGATATCCTCTCACCTCTTCTCTGGACCTTGGTGATGAAGGAGATTCTCACCAACCTCAAGGACAGTGGTTCAGGATTATAGCGTACGCCGATGATTTAGGCCTTCTTGCGACAGGTTAATACCTGGCGACAGGTTAATACCTAGAAAACGTATTAACCGCGGTCAGTTACTATACTAAGAGATGCGGTCTTAGAGTAAACCCTCTTGAAACAGAACTGGTACTCTTCACCAAATAGAAGGAAGATACCCTCTTTTGCAATACCAAAGATTGATGGCAACCCATCCAATATCTCAGACAGAGCAAAATATCTCGAAGTATTCTTAGATAAGAAGACCAAATGGTGTCCAAACATTCAAGAAAGATATAAGGAAGCCATGATTGTACTCTACTCGTGCAATAGGATTCTTGGAAAACATTGGGTAATCATGTGGATATACACCGCCCTTGTTAGACCCATTCTAACTTATGGCAATTTGGTTTGGTGGCAAGCTCTGGAGAAATCCACGAACTTCGACTTACTCAAACCAATATCTGGAGAACTAGTCAAAACAGTCATACCACGATTCTTACAAAATACGTTGGCATCAACGTCTGTACAGATTACATGACCCCTTACTTAGGCTTCAATGAAATATTTATTACTAGCTTCCCCAATAGACAAGATTGAGAAAATATTGTTCCTTACACTAATGAATCGAATTTTACCATCTTTTCGGATGGTTCGAAAATGATTACTAGAGTAGGGGCAGGTGTCTTCTCAGAAAACCTTAACCTTGCCAGTTCTTTCAAGCTCCCCGACCATAGCAGTGTCTTCCACGCCGAGATCATTGCAGTGAAAAACGCTACCATGATGGCGATTCACACGCTGATATTACCTTCTTCATGTATGTGGGGGAGAGGACTTATCGTATAAAAAACTGAAAGGTTTAAAAGGTTCCTTTAAATAAAAACAAACACTGTCTTTTAGTTAATAATATTCAAGATTTAAATTTAATTCAGTTTTAATTAGTTTTAAGTTTGACTTGTGCTAGTACAAACTGTCTCGATCGGTCTGGCTCAGCCCCACTTTTTCACTGCTATGGTCCGTGTGGTAAAATATTCCACTCTAAATGCGTTGGTTCGAACAATGCCTTTTTGGATAAAATAAACTCATCGAATCTAGCCTTTTGGTACTGTGCCGATTGTAAAAAGATTTCCCTGGCTCATTTTTCTATAAAATTATCTAACTTAAGAAACGAGCTTAGTAAAATATCCAAGGGGTTTGAAGAATTAAGTACCAACTTCATTAAATTAGCTTCCGTTGCTAGTGAAATTCCTTCTCTGGTACAGGTTACCGACAAATCCTGCTCAACGGATGATCTCTCAACGCAAAATGTATCTATGTCTGCTAACCCTAAAAAAAGTAAAAAAAGAGGAAGGGAAAACAGCTCTTCCTCAGCCAACGTAAGTCCGGCTCCAAAAAAACCTTCTTCTTCGAAAACTAATGAAAGTGGTGGAAGTACTGACACAACTTCCAAACCGGTACCTCCTCCCAATCACGAAATCAACACTATCGATGTTGAGACATATGCTAGGCCTTCTGAACCAAATCCCTCTGACACCCCGACCGATATGGATCATTCGAGTCCTCATCACGTTCCTGCTGCTAACAATTCCCTTCCAAATATTCTTACCTCAGTACCTAGGCCTAAATCTGTCTTTATCTCTCGTCTTTCACCTGAAACTGAGACTAAAGACGTAATAGAACATTTGGTTGCCTCGAAAATAATTAATGATTCATCGAGCATCAAATGTTCTAAAATAAGTAAATTAAACAGTTTTGTAGCGTCTTTTAAAATAACTGTTCCCAATTCCCTATTTGAACCCATTCTAAGTAGTCCTTGGCCTCTAAACACATTAGTTAAAGAATTTTCTGCTACTCAGAGAAGAAAATCAGGTCTCACTGCTCCATCTGGTCCGAATTCAAAAAACTGCAAAGGTTCTCCCTCTACTACCAAAATGTAAGAGGACTTCGTAGTAAAACTACAACTATTTTTCAAAATTCCCAATCTTTGCCATACGATCTTTTCGCTCTTACCGAGCTTGGCTTAATGCCACAATTTTAGACACAGAACTCTTCGATAATGAGTTTGTAGTTTTCCGTAAAGATCGTCATGGTGATGTCATTAATTCGGTTGGTGGGGGAGTCCTCATTGCTGTAAGAAATAGTTTTTGTTCAACCAAAATAGTTTTCCCAATGAATCTGTCTATTGAACTTGTCTGTGTAAAAATATCTAAACAATCTTTAGTAATGTATGTATTAAATGTTTACATCCCACCAAAAAGCCCAATGTCTTCGTTTTCTGAACTTTCCCTTGCAATTGATTTTATTATCAACTTAGCAAGCCTTGATAGTATTATATTATTATTGGGAGATTTTAATCTTCCCAACATTGACTGGGTTCCTTCCGAAGACTACTCTTATTTTGAAGCTTCAACCAACTCATCCCAACTGGAGCTTCAATTGTTAGATACCATTATCTCTTCGGATTTGCACCAAGTAAGTTCCATAAAAATTTATAGAAATAGAATGCTGGATCTAGTATTCTCATCTGACGCCGTTAATACTGTAGTGGTAGAATCCTCCTCTGCTTTATGTAACATAGATAACTACCATCCACCTCTTGACATTTTTCTTGACACGAGCGGTCATTTACTAGAAAATAGTAATTCTCATGACTGCTCACATGCATTTGATTTTCGCAAAGCTGATTTTCAAAAGCTTTTGGATTGTTTAAATAAGTCCGGTATAGACCACTTACCGATCTCTAACGATATTGACGAAACAATTTCGAGTTTTTATTCAGTTTTGTTAAATTGTATAAAGGAAGCAGTACCAATTAAAAGGATGATTCCCTCAACTACCTCTTCCCATCCCTGGTATACTAAGGACCTTAAACATCTTCGCAACAAAAGAAATAAGGCCTGGAAGAAATATATTAAACATATGACGGTGGAAAATCAAGTCATTTATATCTCTTTGTTTGAAGAGTTTAAAAAACTTTCTTACGAACTTTATAATGAATACATAGATTCGATGGGGGCTTCTTTAAAATCAGACCCAAAGAACTTTTGGAAATTTATTAACTCCAAGAAAAAGTGTGACGGATATCCTATTAACTTCACTTATAATAATGTAACATTGACCACTACTACCGACATTTGTGACGGTTTTGCAAACAGTTTTAGTCAATCTTTCATTGATTCTCCTGTTGTTGTGGACGAAACCTATTTCCGTTATTTGCAAAACTGTCCCCAAGTGTCTTTTAATAGTATTACAATAGAATATAATAAAATTTTAGAATTTATGTCTCATCTTAAAGAAGACTATTCTGTTGGACCAGATGGAATACCACCCGTAGTTCTTAAAAAGTGTAGGTCAGTCTTAGCTCTTCCCTTGCGAAACATTTTTGATCTCTCATTGAAATCAAGTAAATTTCCTGCAGTATGGAAGGGTGCCTTTATAACTCCCGTTTATAAAAAAGGTGATAAAAACAATATCTGTAATTACAGGCCGATTTCTAAACTTTCATGTATTCCTAAGTTGTTTGAGCAAGTAGTGTGTAACAATTTGGCATTCAACTGTAGAAATATTATTTGCAATCAACAGCATGGCTTTATGCAAAAACGATCCACGGTTACTAATCTGGTTATCTTTTTAAATAAATGTTTACATGCTTTGGAACGTGGCCAAGAAGTAGATTGTGTTTACACGGACTTCTCGAAGGCTTTTGATCAACTATCTCATGAGATTATCAAGTTTAAATTAACCTCTTACGGCTTCCCACTTTTTTTTATTTCGTGGATTGTCTCTTACCTTGAGAATAGATCTTATCAAGTTAAATTCAGAAATAGTTACTCTAAAACATATTTGGCCAAATCAGGTGTTCCGTAGGGGAGCCATCTGGGACCCCTCCTCTTTATATTAGCTATCAATGATGCACCGTTATGTGTAAATAATAGTGAAATTCTCATCTTCGCGGATGATATGAAGATATATAAAAATATAACTTCTGCAAATGATCGCATTTTACTTCAAAATGACATTAACCGTTTTACATTATGGTGTGAAAAGAACAGTTTAAACCTTAACCCGATTAAGTGCCAAACAATGACCTTCTCTAAAAAACGTTCACCTTCATCTTATGACTATGTCATTTCAAACCATATTTTAACTCGCGTTTTTACTGTTAAGGACCTAGGAGTTCTTTTTACACAAAATGTAGATTTTTCTGAGCACATTAACGGCATAGTCAATAAAGCTAATTCTATGTTAGGTTTTATTAAGCGGTGGTCAAAAGAATTCCGGGATCCTAATGTCACCTGTGTTTTATACAACAGTTTGGTTCGTCCCCACCTAGAGTATGCATCACAGGTGTGGTCCCCTTTATATGATGTTTATATTGAAAGACTGGAATCTGTGCAACGGAATTTCACTCGTTTTTTGTTAAAAGGGTTTCAGTGGATTGATCCCCTTAATGTCCCTCCATACGAAAATCGTTTGTCAATCCTTAATATGCAAACACTACAACAGAGAAGAAATAATAACGATATTGTATTTTTCCATCAAATTATAACTGGAGTCACTGATGCTCCTGATCTTCTCTGTAAAATTTTGTTTTGCTATCGAGGAGGAGGTTATAATCTCCGTAGTCAGGATCTGATTAAGATCGATATTCATCGAACTAACTATGGAATGCATGAGCCTTTGACACGTATGGGTAAACTTATAAACTCGAACTATTCGATTTTAATTTAAGTAAAATTCAACTAAAAATAATTTTGAGAACCAGTGCTCCACTTTGTTAAATGTTTTATGTTAGTTATGTCATATTCTTTGTTTATTTTATGTTATTATTTATGTGTGCTGTGTTATTTGTTATAGTTTCTTTATTTGCTTACTAACAACTAACACCACACTAAGTGATGAGCCGGTGGTATAACACAGTTTCTGTGTTGGCAAACCATTGGTCGTAAAATGGTGCTTGCTATAAGCCCATACGACCAATTCTGATAGTGTGTAAAAAAAAAAGTAGTAAATAATTCAATATGTTTAAAATATAAGAAAGTTAGGTATTTTTCAATTCTTTGCGTTTTCGTATCGTTTTTTCTTCGTAGCGTTTCACCGTTTCATCGAACTGTACTGTTGCTCTTCGTTGGCTGTTGTTCTCAAGAAATTGTTGGTTAGTGTTGCCGTTGCTGTTCGTAAATATGTAAAGTAGTAGAAGTAGTAGAATGGAAGGGTTCATTGATAGGCACATTTTGCCTACATGTATAGCAGTATAGCCAAGCAGCAATAAAAGATTTCTGCCAATCATATCAAGTCAAAGCTTTTTTCTTGGTGTCGCCAAGAGCTAAGGGTTCTTGGTATGCAGCATAATGTAAGACTCTGCTGGGTTCCCGGTCACAGTGGTGTGCCGGGAAACGAAAAAGTGGATGAGCTTGCTCAGTACTTGATCCCTCTCCCATAGACCATAACATCAGAATCCTTCCAGCTAATGATAAACGGAAACTCCTAGAAACCTGCGGTAACACCAGGAAACTCTGGCCGAATCGCGACAAGAAAAGATGACGGGACATAACCTACTTGGCAGCCACAAAATGAAGATGGGGCTTAGCACAGACGATATATGTAGAGGCTGCGGCAACGAAGAAGATCATGAAAACACCGCTCACTTCCAATGCCACTGTCCAGCACAAGAACGAGAACGAGAACGAGAACGAGAACGAGAACGAGAACGAGAACGAGAACGAAAACGAGAACGAGAACGAAAACGAGAACGAGAACGAGAACGAGAACGAGAACGAGAACGAGAACGAGAACGAGAACGAGAACGAGAACGAGAACGAGAACGAGAACGAGAACGAGAACGAGAACGAGAACGAGAACTAGAACTAGAACTAGAACGAGAACGAGAACGAGAACAAGAACTAGAACGAGAACGAGAACGAGAACGAGAACGAGAACGAGAACGAGAACGAGAACGAGAACGAGAACGAGAACGAGAACGAGAACGAGAACGAGAACGAGAACGAGAACGAGAACGAGAACGAGAACGAGAACGAGAACTAGAACGAGAACGAGAACGAGAACGAGAACAAGAACTAGAACGAGAACGAGAACGAGAACGAGAACGAGAACGAGAACGAGAACGAGAACGAGAACGAGAACGAGAACGAGAACGAGAACTAGAACGAGAACGAGAACGAGAACGAGAACGAGAACAAGAACAAGAACAAGAACTAGAACGAGAACGAGAACGAGAACGAGAACGAGAACGAGAACGAGAACGAGAACGAGAACGAGAACGAGAACGAGAACGAGAACGAGAACGAGAACGAGAACGAGAACGAGAACGAGAACGAGAACGAGAACGAGAACGAGAACGAGAACGAGAACGAGAACGAGAACGAGAACGAGAACGAGAACGAGAACGAGAACGAGAACGAGAACTAGAACGAGAACGAGAACGAGAACGAGAACGAGAACGAGAACGAGAACGAGAACGAGAACGAGGACAAGGGCGTGGAGGAGAATGAGAATGAGAACGAAAATGAGAAAAAGAAAAAGTCTACATTTTTTTTGATTTCTGATGTCGGGACATCAAGTAGGATGATATATACTTTTGATAGAAGACATTTTCCAGCTATACTTTTGTTTGCCATTCAAAATCGGTCAAATTATAACAAGGAATCGTATACCTTGTCATCTTTCAAAATCTATCACCCTCAGCTCTACTCCCATTAATTGAACGTCGTGGTCTAAATTAATTATTTTAGTTTCTTTTTTATCTTTCCAGAGCAATTTGTAACACCAAGTAACATGAACCCCAACTTTTAGTCGACATAAAGCAGAGCCTTGAATTTCCATTGTCCAAAGACCAAAGTTCCCTCTCGACATAAATAAATGACACGATAGAAAATTATTATTCAAACTCTCATTTTTCTATCTCACTAAACCTCCATTTCTTTCTCCCTCGGCTTCATTATCCCTGAGCTAAATAATTATATTCCAGCTTCACGTTGAAAAAAGGTTCAAAACCTTAACCTCGGCCTCAGAAATATGGTCACCTACACTCTAATAAACTACGACTGTTCCATGTCATTTTTAGTCCTTGGTTTGTTCCTTTTGGAAGGGCAGTGTGGAGGGTGTCCCTTGAGCTATGGGGCGTAATATAGAAGCATGAAGAAGTAGAGAACTACTTTTCTCTCTAATTATAATCAAAAGCGAGAAATTAATGAGATTTCAGGTGCGATGCGGTTGGAACTTTGGCCAACATGCATAGATTGTGGATAAATAATATCCTTTCTCTGGGTTCTGTGTGCCTCAGTTTTAGTCAGCCAGGACATATTCTTAATGGGGCAATTCTTTTGGTGAAAATTTTAATTACGAGCTTGTGTAAGTTACCCTCTCAGTTTCAGTGATAAAGTTCATGACAGGACTCTCTTACTTCATCTTGAATTATTCTTTTGTGTGCAGGAGGAGGACTAAAGTAAGCAAACGGAAAGGAAATAAATTCAAACAAAAAAGGAAAAAGCAATCTCACATGAGTTGGATTTGAGTTAACATCCTATTTCCGGTTGCTGTAGGCAGAGTTTACTTTCCAGGATAGATCCGATTGAGTGAGTCTACACTTTGGTCGTCGAGAAAATATGAAAAAAAAACTTCTTTATCCTCTTTGTGCTTTAAAGTGCCTTCCTAAGTGAGTTATCTTCTATAGACAAGGACGTGTTGCACTCAATTGACTGTGCTATTATATCTTTCGTTTATTTTTTCCATAGAGTCCTGCCTTGTTTACTTTTTTGTCTCAAAAGACTTTTTAAAGATTTATGTGGGCCATAGACAGAATAGGAAAAAAATTCAACAACAAAAAGTGTAGCTGCATTTTGAAGAAGTGTCTAGTGTCTACTCTTTTTTTGAAGGACTTTTTGTTTGTGTACATTGTTTATGGTCCATGGATACTTCTATAAACAAGGACCAACCAAGAGTACGGCGAAAAAATATTGTCTGAAAAAATTCTGTTTATGCAAAATGAATTGGTCTTTTATGCAAATTCTGGGACAGGAAAGGCGTTATTTTTATCATTAGTTTAATTCGAGAGATGTCTGCCAAATTCATGTGGATGCAAGGATGCTTAATGGCCAAGAATTTTGTTGTGCTTTTTATTCAAGTGGAGACTTTTTGGCTGACGTTGGATTAGGGTCAACGAAATGTCTTTCTAGAAACTGACCTTGCAATTGAATCTCTCAACATTTTCTAAGCTCTAAAGTCCCTATTTCCCCCCACAAAACCTTATTGAGTCCATAAAAAGTAAACACCATTTTAAATCTCAGACTTAACTTCTCCAGCCAATTTCCAAGAAGAGATGATAATTCGAAATAAATCCCTTACTGCAAACTTCCCTTTTAAGTCCATATCGAACGAAACGAAATATTTATAATCACCATAGATAACAAGCTGAGCTTCAAGATCCACTTAACATTGCCACTTGCCGCAAAGTGAAGTGCAAACTGCACACCGATGCACTTGCCCACACCACACAACCAAACAACTTGCTTTTTTATTCTGGAATCTAAAATAAACCAACAGAACGATGAAAATGGCAAACGAGAGATCTCTTTGTTTCATCACCATCATCGCTACCAAAACCAGTACGCGCCGGCTGCTGAGCGGAAAGCCACACAAAAGCTTTTAAGTTAATCTGGACGATATTTCATTCGCCCAACCAACCGTTCACTCTCAACCCCACAAAAATATGGAGATGGTCCGGTCCATTGTCTGAAGCAGAGAGCCCAACAAGTTTTTAATCCTTTTTCATGTTGAGCCCTAAGGCTGGGTGGTCGGTGGAGCACAAAACAAAAAAACAAAGCCAACATTACGCCATGGTTTTGAAATCTTTTCACGTTTTAATAGAACGTGACAATATCCGTTAACAGATTTTGCCAGGCTGAAATGTACACAACTTAGGACAGGATGGCCATTAAAAAGCACGTTCTCTTCATTTTGGAATGGTCCCTGTCCTCCTCAATATAATGTCCAATGTGTCCGAAATTTTTTTGCAACTCGTCTGTCCATTCTGGTTGGTATTAATATCATAGCGTACCTTTTAGTCGTTGATGCTGCAAATATTATCAAAGTAAATACCCTGTCTACTTTGTCTGTTGGGCGCCATTTTCACTGTTTGTGAAGAGGTCGTCCATGTTGAAGGATATGATAGTGGTGATGTTGTCCACCTTCATCCAAGTGGGAATCTAATTTCGAAGTGCAAATATAACAAATGCTTGACTGTGAAGTTAGATTAAGGATTCAGTGTGTCATTTGAAATGATTGAGGTTCCGTGTCTGGGATCTGAAGCTCTGTGATGACATACTTTACACGAATGGGTGCCAAAATATACATGGAACCTTGAAAAATTGGGATTTGGAAAATCATAGAAGGGAGAATTTCTGTATATTCATTTCGAAGACAAAAATAGTAAGTATACGCCAGAGTGTCCAATCTATAGGTTCTAAGGGCCTGGTTGGATTTTCCTTAAGCGTAGATATAAATGGGTTTGTAAGATTCATCTTTATTCAGTTTTTTGTCGAAAAAAATAAATGGAAAACAGAAAATGCGAAATTTAAATTGAAAAGAAACTGAAAAAGTAGAGGCAAAATTCACCTGGTTCGATTGTTGTTTGCCTAAGCACACATATACCAGAGCAGTTTTTGATTTTAGAAAACCCAGGTTGCCATAGAAATAGACAAATTCACCCATCCTGTAACGTCTATTGACTTTTCCCTCCACTCAAGTGATTCAAATCTAAAAGAAATAATATTTTGCTGTTGCCATCGTGTTCGACTGCGATATCTCCATAAAAAGTGAAAGCTTCCAATACACCTATTTTTAGAGCTCCATCATGTGTGTTCACATAATTTTGGATAAAAAAAAGAAGAAAATAGCTCAGGCTCTCTACTCGTGCAGACATCATGCTTCAAGATACCGGAAAATTGTTAGGTTTTTCTTCCATCAACCAGCCGTCGTCATAGACTTTGGCTTCAGGTAGACTCACAGTAGAGGAATTTGTTTTTACAAGTTTTACATTTCCTGTTAAGAGATTCCTTTTTGGCCAAAAGCGAAAAAGGTACATTTTATTTGGGCTGACGAAGATGATGTTCGAAGAGGAAAAATGAATAAAAGCTTTTTGCAGAAAGGTAAATTCGTATCGATTGACTTCAATTGTTGACATTAGAATTTACGGGAGGATGTTAAAAGGGCACTTGATTTTTTGAATGACGTTATTGGGATGCCTTGCTTTGTTTGTCTATTCCTTCACGGGAGAGTGTTCGAAGTGAATAGATTTTTTTATAGAAATTTGAATTTTCAGAAAAAAATATGGAAAATTGGTTTGTGGCAGAATATCCTTATTTTAAAGAATACCTTTGGCTATTTCAGGCCTAAAAAAGAAGTAAAAGTAAAAGTGACGTATACAAAAACGGATCTTGTAATTTTCAAAAGGAGATACAAAATTCCACATATCAACCCGCACTCAATCAAACTCCTGCGAGCTCAACCAACCATCTCTCAGCATCATCTCAGTGGAAAAATAGTAATTTTGGCCACTCGACAGTATCGAAATCTTTCAATTCAATATCCAAGTACATAGACTACACCGTTCAAAAACTGATTTTTGTGCAAAAACTTTCAAGCCTCCATACCATCAAGAACAGATTGGAAGGACAGAGTGATCCTGGAAGATAAATCAATACACTTTTACACTAATGGATCCAAAACTAAGGAAGGTGTAGGCGGCGGAGTGTACTCAGAAAAGCTTAATCTAAGCTTCTCATTCCGTCTTCCCAATAACTGTAGCGTTTCCAGGTGGAAATTTTAGCAATCAAGGAAGTTTTATCTTGGCTTCTGATATACGCATCTTCTCTGACAGCCAAGCCGCCCTCAAATCCATTGAATCCGTCTCTACAAATTCCTTAGTTGCCCTTAACTGTCGATCATCTCTCATGGAGATGGCACAGCAGTTTAACATTCACCTTTCCTGGGTGCCGGGCCACAGAGACAATGATGGAAATTGGAAAGCCGATTCCATCAGAGATACTAACCACAGATGGGATAACATATATAAGTGGGGATATGGTCACCAAACAGTAAAGGACAAAGGATGTAATATCTCTGAAAAGAATGCATATAAGCTCCTTAGTAGGTGTCATCACTGAACACTGCCTTATAGGACGTCATGCCTTGCGACTTGGCGTCTTCTCAAATGATTTTTGCAGAAGCTAATCAGAACAAGATCACAAACAATTCCTCATTTGCTGTGTTCATGCCCTGCACTCTCCATAAGAAGGAAAATTCACCTAGGAAAATCTTACTACAATGACACTGGTGAATTGGCCAATACAGACATTAGAAGTGTCTTTTTCTTTGTAAAAAGCTCCAATTGGTTCAACGAGTACCCTAGATACATGTGGTATCACAAAGACTGAAGTAATTCAGCTACGTAAACCTTACCTAACCTACCCTTGCTCAAAAATTTATAGTAATGTGTAGCTCAAAACGGGCCAAAATGCCTTCCCTATGCTTAAACCTAAGCCCTTAGTCCATTAAGCAGTTATTTAGGCCTCCAAAAGTTGAAAACCACACTGCTCATTATGAAGTATTGACTGAAGTCAACAAAACTGGTGTTTCTGCTAAACCTTATATAAACCGAAGGGGCTCTGCTTTGCTTATACGACGGAATCTTGACTTTTCCTAAAGCCGGCAATACATGGTTCTTCGTGTGACGTGGCAGACTAGCTGAAAAAGTTTTATTTGGAAATTGTCAATTCTGTTCATCATTTGTATAAAACCTCAACCAAAATATAGAAAACTGCCTCCTGAACACCGGAATCTTCTCCATTTGGGATTGCTTAAAGTTGAACCACACTTGACAACCGTAAACCACCGTGCGTGTCGGCCGTAATAGGGTCATGTTGCAAATTACCTTCCCTCTGGAGTCAAGCCGTTTTGTCAGAGCAAAGGCTTCTCGGGACCTGGTCAGAAGAGTTTGTCAAAATACAAATACTTCACTTCGCTGTTGCGTGATGGTCCTTGTCCGTGAGGCCCAACGATTCTTGCGCGTATCCCTAGTGACCAAGTCAACGAGATCTGGAACAATTATTTCCTCGTATTTCTGGATGCTTATTTTCATTTTCTAGTCATTCCAATTTCGAAATCCACCTTTGGGGCAGTTCTATATGCAATTTATTAGATCTTCCTACCTACCTACCTATCAGATCACTGAGCCTAGAAACGGCATGAATGGTGTGATAATCAATCACGAACTAGTTATCTGAAATTAACGTGTTGTACGAACCTCAAATGCTCAGAGACATATTGATGAACGAATACCTTGCTGATGCTTCGGTAGAAGACTTAACGACCGAATATTTGACGAATTGGAGTTGCCTTTTCCACTCTTCGGGCGATCATTGTGTTTGCCAAAACAGTTCACACTGTCTCTGCTTTTTATTGAGGAACTTCGACTATAGAAAAGTCATCGTCCAAGACGGCATCCTCTTCAGTCAAGTTCGATTGATAAGTACACGATGGCATTTTCTAGAGCATTGCTGCTTTTAAAAATATCTCACACTACCTTATAGAGAATGAAGAGCCATTTACATCTCACACAACTGTTTCCGCTCGAAGTAGATAGATAGATAGATAAAGATTTTTATTATTTTTTCCATGAAAATTTACAAAAGTTTACAAAAATCAAAAAGCATGGCTTAATTGCCGTCTGCCTAGTTGACAAAACATAAATCAAAAACTTAATTGGAAATAAAATTTACCGTCACAATAATTAATTAAACAAAAAAGGAACATAGTACAATAAGTTAATTTAATTAGCAAAAAATTTTAATTAGCCTCAGAAACTCTCATTAATAATTCTCTCCCTATAATTTAACGCCAGTTTACAGTACTTATACAATTTTTTAACGTCGACTTCGTTCAGCAATGATACAATTTCATTTTCCGTCAAAAAGCCAGTTCCAAAAACGTTTCTTCTGATGACCTTAAGAATTGGACATTTACCCATGAAATGAAAGACATCTTCTCTCTCTTGTAGATTACATAAGGAGCATATTATAGGTAAATCGTCTCTGTGTGGTATGAAATTTAGAGGGATGAGTTCACCACGCAGCTTCAACATCAACGAAATCTCTTCAACGCGGTACACATACCGAAAATAATTCTTCGCCTGTAGATTATGATTGAGTTGGCTGTACACTACTCTGTGCAGCGATCCAGATGCTTCATTAAGGCATCTTTCCCTGAACATATTATCTACTTTTGCAATAAGCTGATAAAGTGGTTCCTCCCAGTGAATGTACTCAAGGTTATTTATGCTTAGGTTGAACTCACAATCCGTAGCAAGATCCATCCATTCCGCATACCAGCCTGACCTCTCTCGAATGGTTTGAAGCGCCACTATCTTCGGTAACCGGTGGTTTTCCATTTTCATGACTTTCAGCACATAATCAATCTGTATTCGAAGTGTTCGTACAAAGAGCGGCTGCAGTCCTGTTTCCAACATAACCATGTAGTTCGGCGTATTAGGTGGCAATCGAAATACTCTTTTTACATAAAAGCGCAACAGTTTTTCAACCTCATCATATTGCTTCGCTCCCCAAACTTGAGCAGCAAAGAACAAAATTGATTCCGATACTGCTTTAAAAACAGTGTACTTACTGCTGTGTAAAATACTTTTGTTGGAAAAACACCTCCACCACGATGCGCTGATGGCAGTTTTTGCGCTTGTAAGCTTCTCCCTCAGATGCGTTTCCATTTT
The DNA here is from genome assembly GCA_943590905.1 of Sphaerophoria taeniata. NCBI lineage: Eukaryota > Metazoa > Arthropoda > Insecta > Diptera > Syrphidae > Sphaerophoria > Sphaerophoria taeniata. The sequence goes on from OX016540.1 coordinate 8,419,849, forward strand.
TAAGTTCTTTGTCAAATTAACTCCAAGGTATTTGAATTCTTTGACTATCTCTATATTCTCACCATTGAAGTTCCATGTTTCATTTGCGCAATTCCTACCTCCACCGTTCTTGAAAATCATGATCTTCGACTTTTCCATGTTAAATACCAAGTTCCATCTTCTACAATACTCAAAAAGCCGGTTGATCATAAGTTGCAACGACTCAGGAGATGATGCGAGAATCACAATGTCATCTGCGAACAACAGTGCTTTTATTATTTGTCCAGCGTGTTCAATGCCAGCAGGTAAACAATCGACTATGTCGTCGATAAAGACAGCAAAGAGACTTGGGCTCATCGTACAACCTTGTCTGACGCCTGATTCCGTTCTAAACCATTCCGACAGTTCTGTACCATTCCATACTGATACAATACATTCCATATGGATACAACATATAAAGGCTTTGCAGGACTCTTCCAAACTTTATCGACATTCCCATCCCATAGAGCTTGTAGATAAGTGCTTGCCTATTCACTGTATCAAACGCGGCCTTAAAATCAACGAAAAACGCGTATAACTTCTTCTTTGTCATTATAAATGATTCCGCAATGCTTTGCAATACAAAGATATGGTCGATCGTTGAGTAACCTGCTCTAAAGCCTGCCTGATATTCCATCAATAGCTTATTTTCTTCAATCCATTTATTGAGGCGTCTTTTCAGAGTAGCTGTAAATATCTTATAGCACGAATTAAGAAAGGATATTCCTCGATAGTTAGCCGCCTCCGTCCAGCTTCCTTTTTTGTGTATCGGAAAAATTATAGATTCGCTAAATTCTTGAGGAATCAAACCTGTTTCCAGCACCTCGTTGTACAACACAGTAAGCCTGCTTATTAACTCGAAGGCTCCATACTTAAAAAATTCTGCTGGTAACCCATTGGAGCCTGCCGCTTTTCCATCCTTCATTTTGTTCGCTCGAAGTATAATTTAAAGAGGTTGATATTTCGTTCCTTGATGGCTTTTGTTAATGGTCAGTTGAATTATTCTTTGAAAACATTGAAACTGTCGCTTCTTTCCGTCTCTTCGCACTAATGTTCATCCGTGTTGACATTGATGAATTGTACAACATTAAAATATTTTTATAAATAAGACAACCTCAACATTAATTCCCTTCTCTGTCATTTTTGCGGCTCATCCAATTTAGTCTCCATTTCCGCCATTAGACCCCCAAATTCCAACATATTTCATAAACCCAAATTCTCTTTCTTCCTTATTCCCCATCTTTCCTTATGAGTGTGTGTTAGTTTCTTGAAATAATCTTGATTGAAATGCAGACTTTAATGAACAAAATGGAAAGAATATTTTCTCCGTTATAATTAGGTGTCATTTCTAAATGAGATATCCTTCAAGATAATCCCAAAAATAGTCCGAAAAAAAAATGGAGATCCCATTATAATTTGTATACGATACCGTAACACGAAGGATGCTAGCGGCCGTTTGTCGTCTTAATTAGTCCACCGGAAAGTACACCAACATCATCATCCATCATCAACACAACGTTCGGCCCCTTGGGAGATATGGTTTTATCTTAGGAGTGTCAACATTAGGTTGAGGTAAACAATAACGTACACGGACTCAGGCACGCATACATAATACTAATAAATAAGGTTTTCATTACAAATTCATTGCTTGAGATTAAATTGCAAGATTTCCACTTGACCATAGACTTGAATACAATCTCGATTGGAACTGTCCGCAATGTCTTTGTCATGTTGTGGAAGCCATCTTGCCTAGCGGAAATGGGAATCTAAGCGAAAATGAAGTTCAAACTTTCATCAGCAAACAAATCTGGAAAGTTTTTTTCTAAGTTCACTGGAGTCCTTGGAGTTGGAAATGACAGTGTTGCCATGAAGAAATTGTTTTGATCGTTTTTCTTCCGCTTGCAACAAATCGTTTTGTTATTGCACAATTTCCATCAAATTATTTTCCCATCTGGCAGCTCTTCCGACAAAACAACAAGTCATCCAGCAGCATTCAAATGTCAGACCAAACTCTTTCTTTGTTTCTCCCAAATCCTGATCCCGTGGATGTGAAGTCTATAGATAAACTGATTGCAGGGATGATGTTGATAAACTTCCGCTTCCAGTTTACCTCAAAAAACAGTTCATAGTCGCCATTATTCTCCCGAGTCACCATCACCACCACAACATACCGATTGCTTGCCGGCAGGAAGGTGGCGCCCAATGTCGGAGATAGTCCAACATCCGTGAAATGCTTCCGTATAATTCTCTGGTGTTATTGCTGCAAACTTGTTTGCCTAGATGCGGAATGAGATCCGGCACTAAGAAAAGAACATTATTATCTTTTTGCTTGAGAGCTAAAAGACTTTCGAAGACGACGACGACGACGGACGGCAAATGACGATGATATAGTTCAAAAGGGCAAAAAGGGGAGGAAGCAGGTTATTTTTATGAAGAAACGGCTTGCCTTGGCATTAATGTAGATTGGCTCATTATATGGCAGACACTTGGAAATTTTCTTCTTCCACGAGACGAACTTTTGGCATTGCGGGTCGTTGTCGGGTGTCAGACATCAACGGATAATGCAGTTGTTTCTCTCTTCACGACACGGACAAAGACGTAGACGAAGAACATTCAAACATTTTGTGAGTTAAATAAGTTTCTTTTCCATCTCTCATGTTGGATGTCCCGCACTCCATGGCAATGTCGTCAGCTTTATTCGTCTCATAAAGAAGCTGAATATTTGCCACACGGTTTTTTCTCTCTCTGTGGGTTTGCGTCTTTGCACATCATCATGGAGAATAGACAAAACCGCTGAGCTAAGATGAAATTGCTTTTTCATTGTTTGTCAAATTAGGGAAATGCAAAATCTTCGTCATCGTCGTCGTCGTCGTCTCGTTGTCATTCTTGTTGTACTCAAGCTTTGGATTTGGGCTGTCCCGTTCTTGGGCTATGGAATTAGGTTGGTGTTTGGGATAAGGAGTGCTGTCGTTGGTGTTGGAGAATTTTGTGTTTTAGGAAAAGTCCAAACTCATGGGATTAAAGAAGCTAAGCCATTCTGTCGGATTTTTGGTCCACATAATGACAATTTAATTATCTTGAATGTCAAAGTGTTCTTGTTTTGAGAATAATAGGGAGGTGATTGATTGGAAGGCGGGTATTATGCGATATTTGAGGTCGGATAAGGGTTGACGTTTTATAGATTTTCTGTGGAGAAGTGACCTATTTTTGGGGAAAATTTGCATTTGACCGACTCGCAAATTCATGTTTTTGAAGCCATTTTGTACCTCTTTGGAGGACCTGTTTTTGTTAATGTTGATCGTAATGGTTTTTAGGAATTTTAAATTCATGGTTCCACGAGGCCTCAAGTCATTTGTCTTTCTTTATAGTGGGTGTTGTGACGTCTTTAGGCCAAAGGACTCGAAAATGTTCATGCTATGCCAATGGTTCCATTTGAACCAGTAAGTGTGGTCTCCTTCTCCATTTCACATGTAGGAATCTTGGCACTCTTCAGGAGAGAACTGCTTATGAGGTTTAGCCGCGTTGGTTTGCTGACTCGAGGCCAGCATAAAAAGAAACTGCGTTGTCCGTTGTCAATTGCTCGGTCATCCTTCTTATAAGCGGATTGGGGTGATTGGTAACATTTGCATCCATCTTTCTAGCTGCGTCAGCAAGAAATGTGTCCAGTGGCTTGACTCGGGCTTCCTCGTAGAGTCGCTTTTTGCTGTAGTACTTGCGCCTTTGCCTATCGAAGTTTAGTCCAGTGCAAATCCTTAGGAGCTTCCATTCAGCCTTGCTATCGGTGCTGTCGAAAGTATCCAGCAAACGGTAATGTCTCGCATTGAAGTCACCGCCAATGAGTCCCTATGAAGATTGCCTTACTGCTCGGTTGAGGTTGTGAAGGTCGTTGTTAATATTTCCAGAGGTGGAGCCGCATTTGAAATATGAGGTAATGATAGTAATTGTTTCTCCCAATCCCAGATCTATACGGACAGCTGTGGCTTCACATGTATGGAGTCTGAAATTAATACTTCTTTGTTGGATGCGGAGATTAATTCCCTCATCAGTATGGCGGTTCGTCTTCGGTCATCGGTTATATCTTGTCGGAAAGTTTTGTATCCCACGATGTCTATGTTGTTCCTCCTTGTTATAGTTATTATGTTTCGCTGATTAATATGATATCCGGTTTGTTGTTCCTCATGAACATGTTAAAGGCTGTCCACTTTTGCAGGCTGTATAACGAATTTACTTGATATGTCAGTATGCTGACCATCGTTGATTGCATATTTCGAAAATAAAGGTGGCCTGGGCTGGGCCACGGACTTCTCTCCTTCACTCAGTTCGGCGTTATTCGAGGGTATGGCATTCTTAGCATTTCGCATTAGAGAAAGTAGATTGCCTCCGAAGAATCGTTGGTCTTAAGTGTTAAGGTCTATCGAAGGGGCTGGGTTCGATGTTGGTCTTGGTTGAGAAGGTCCTGGGTTGGTTGGGGTTTGTCTTGCTGGGGCCCTTGAGGTTGAGGTCTTTGCTGGTGAGTCATTCTATAGACAGATTCTTCAGACTACATCAAAGAGCCCCAAATCCTCCTTGATCCATATGGAAAAGCGAGTTTGCAAAATGTTTGTCCGCATTTTATACATTCCATATAACAAAGCTAACAGCCAGACTTGAAATTAATGTTGTTACCGTCGCAATTCATCTTTTTCGTTATGTATCAGTTTTCTTCTCAAATTTCTTGGTTCTGTCTAAACACCCTCCTCCAAAAATCACTCATCCCAGACAGATTGTTGTTCTCATTTACATTAGAACTGTTTGATTGCGACATTGACTTGTTAACGTTCAACCACCAAATGTCAGAGATAACTGTCAAACTGATTTGCAATTCAAATTATGTACAAACGCTTTACAATTCGAGGTTTAGTCGTCTTAATTTACTTTTTTCTTTTTTTTTTTTTTGAGAAGATGATCCTTGAAAACAGAGACAATTTGGAAACAAAAAATCATTTCATCAACTCAACAAGAGTGACAGTTGGCTTACTCTTAGATTTGTCAAGATGTCACCTTCCAACTCTCAAACATCAAAACGGGAAGAAGGTAAATCTATCCTGATTGTCAGTCTTGCAACTTTTTTCTTCTACTTTCAACACGATTTGTCGTCAAATGCACAATCGACATTTTGACAGATAGCAATTTACTGTTGAAAGGTCTCTTAACTGCTTGATGAAATTATCTCTCCAGAAATAATCTCCAATTTTCTTGTTCATAAAATATTTTTATTGTTTCATGTTTTTGCCGGAGTGGGGCGTTCATGTTTCGAGTTCTTTTTTACATTCCCGATTTATGCATTTTCTGTAAGGACTATTGCCAGAATTTGATAACACGAAAATGAAGCCTCCTCTGCATATGGATAGGAAGAGATATTACTCTGGCTGTTGCAGCGGGGTACCTTAAATATAATTTCTAACCATTGCAACATTTGGCCGAACAGAGTGCTCTGCAAAAATCGATGCCAATGTTTAGTAATATAGAACATGGTTTTGGCTCTCCCTGTCCTTACGTGCACCCAACCATAATAGTCATTGCAAATTTAATATTACGAGTACGAGAGAGGTTTTTAGGAGTATCCTTGTGCTATTCAAAGCATTCATAAATGAATCCTTGTTGCCTTGTAGGAGGACACATTCGATGGGAATGAATGTTCTTGATAACAATATTCACAGGACATTGGCACGAAAAGTTATGTTATGTTATGAGTTTTGTTTATCGATTGTGTGAACATGCAAGTGGGTTGGTGCGAGGCACTTGGATGTTTAGCTGGTAGTAGGTGCATTGGATTAGATTTAAAGGCAGTTGGTTCAGCTAGAGGGTGAATGAACTTTATTGGCTTGCATTATGGGATTGAGTCAGGAACAAGTAAATGTTGTTATCAAACTAATGTTCTATTAGTATTGACGTTGAATATGATATCATTCCTTGTCTGAATCCAGGCAGATAAGGACCATACCTAGGATCATTCCTTTCTGACACACCAAAAATTGAGTCACCAATCACACATGCTAACGTGTTTCTTCTCAAAATATTCATCACCAAACCAAATTGCCACATTCCTTCCATTGAAACGTTTTCGAAATGTATTTCTTTTATTGCTCAATTTCATAAAAATATGCAGAATCATGTTGCAAGATGAATTTTAATTCAATTTTGAAAATATTCCACGTAAGGACAATAAGGATATGATATTGTCATAGCAACACCACAAAAATTCTCCCCCAAAAGTGTTTCATTTTAAACCAATTTTTCGAAATTATCAACAATAAGGACAACAATGATAACGACACAAAATGACTTTTCTCCGTGTACGTGTCCTGGTGGATGCACATGGGAATTCCTTAAGGTGAAGCAATTTCCATAACAGAAAAACGAAAATTAAGTTTTATCAAAAAATTTGACTCCTGCTCTTTGAGGGACTGTTGAAAATGAATATTGAAAGCGGGTGTCATGAAAACAATCAAAATTTCATTTATTTCGCTTCATACAAGGAAGTTTCTTGACCCACAGTCCTGAAAATACATTTTTATGAAATTTGACATAAATCCATGAGGAGGACTTAAACACAGCACATAGCATGACATATTGTCCAGCTAAAGTAGCACATGTCTGACACCCATAATTTGTCTTCTTTAACGTTCTTATGCTTGCTGTGTGAGTGACACGGACTAGGGACACCCTTAAAACGAAACAAGCTGTAAACTAGTTTCGAGAAAGTAGAAAATGGCAACGTCAAAATGATAGTGGAAATGATTTATACGACTGCAGACGACAAGGAGTTTTATGTCCGTTAACGAAATTCTTCTTTGAAAAAGGGACCCACAAGGACTAAATTGTTGTCCCTCCTTCGGTGTGCCTGAGATTGCTTGTTTCTTCATTGAATTTAAAACGTTTTTTGATGGAGAATTTAAATTTCCCTTCGTCCCTGTCAAAGTAAATAAATTGTCGCTTTTTCTGTTAAAGAGAAAAAAACACAAAAAGGATCCTAATTAAATCCCTAGCCTTCTCTCTCATTTTCTGCTAATCTAATAAAATTAATACAGCCCCGGGCTGATGATCCCTAACATGGCAAAACAAAAAAGTGTTTTGATGATTGCACGAATCAATTTCACACAAAAATATCCTCTTTTTAGGATTTACACAAATTCGAGGGAAAATAAGGAAAAAGAGTTTGAATTATTCCAATCAGGGTCTATTCATTGCGAGTCGATTTGTCTATATACTCGTTACTTTCTATGACAGTCAAAGGGATAGCTTAGGGATATGAGAGTGTTAAGCGCGTCTGTGCAATTAGCATTGATTGTGTGAACGATTGCCAGACAAAATATAATTGTGACACCTTGTTTTTTTTTCGAGCGGATAATTGCTGATTTGTTAACTGCACAGGCCAATAACTTAGAATGGTGATTGTTTGCATTCAAAAAAGGACTTTTTGACCACCTAATTGGATTTCAACAAAATAGATTTGACTTGAATTAAGTCAGTCAAACTTTTGAAATTCGGAATTCATTTATTTTTGTACTTAATTTGTTTCCGAAAAAAAAAACACCATCCCCCTATGTTTTCCTCATTAAACGAAACAAGAACGAATACAAGTTCTCTTCTGTCTTAACGAACACATATTTTTCTGGTGTTCCCGAAATTGCATTTGTTTTCGAGAAAATAAGAAAAACATCTTGATATTGAAAGTTGTGCCAGCCCGAAGTTGTTTCATTGTCTTGCTCTACTTTCTGTCGGATGTAAAAATAGTTTTACAAGAACCCCGAATGAAAAGAAGAAACTTCTCCTCTTTCCGGATCTTTCTCCGGATCCGGATTGTAATTTTCGAGGAAAATAGCAGCAACCAAAATATTTTCTCTCGTTTTCTTTATTTTATCTCCATGATGATGAAAACTTTCGAATGTTTAACTAAACTCAAAAACTCTGAGTTGAATAATAAAAAGTGAAGCCAACGTTGCATTTTTTCCATACAAATTAGTTGGAATTGGAATATGGGAAAGTGATATGGGATGGTGATTAGGGATGGTGGGTGTGTTTTCTGGTTTTGAATATTAAAAGATTCACAATAAGGACGCTGATTACTATTTAAACGATGTGCTTGATGGATAATTCATATTAAAAGTACCAACAAGCTTAAGAACGTTTATTGTGTTTGTATTTGTATTTGTATTTATTTCGTATTTATTTTCTGTACAAATAGAACATAATTATTCTTAAAACCTGTACAGTATTACAAGGTAATTTAGAAATTATAATTAAATATTTAAGCAGTTACAAAAAAAGAAAAAAAGTATAACAATTAAAACAATTTGGTAAAAAAAAGAAACAAAATATAATTAATTATAAATATCAGTAAAACGTTGAGAAACATTGTAACGAAGCGTTACATGCTCTCATACAACAACACCAATTTTTCCCACCAAATCCTAAATATACAGGCCAATTTTGCATTTCGAATTCATATGATTCACCCTCGCTTCAAATATCCCATATGCAGGCAAAACTAATTCATGCATATATTGCATACATTTCATTTGGCCTTGAATCCATACCAGACAATGCATAAACAAAACATATCGTATGACTCATTAACACATGGCGTGTTTACATTCATCATCGATAACATTATTATTGCATGGCAGCAAGCTATACCGAAACACATGAAAGTTTTCATACAATTCACATTCATGTTTTGTGGTAAAGTTTATATGGTGATGAGTACTTTCGTACTAAAATCACCACTACCACTACTTTCCATCACTACGATAAGTTGTCATTTCAACTTAGGTTTTGGACTGAGTGTTATTGGTCATTCCCGCCGCCGACCGCAATTTCGTTGTTGAAGCTTCCCCCCCACCAGTGGTAAGGGGTTTTAATAGCGAAGGAAATTGTCCTCATTACCGACCGTGCAGCAACCGCAATTTCGATTTTAAGGCTTCCCCCCACCAGCGGTAAGGGGTTTTAAATATCGAAGGAGATTTGTCCGTCGTGCCACCAGGGGCCATTCACGTACCTGCTGATCCACCAGAGCTATTGCCTGCCGTGCTGCGTGCCACCAGGGGCCGTAAACAAACCTGCCGATCTACCAGAGCTATTGCCTGCCGTGCTGCGTGCCACCAGGGGCCTTAAATAAACCTGCTGATCCACCAGAGCTATTGCCTGCCGTGTAGTGCCACCAGGGGCCTTAAATAAACCTGCTGATCCACCAGAGCTATTGCCTGCCGTGTAGTGCCACCAGGGGCCTTAAATAAACCTGCTGATCCACCAGAGCTATTGCCTGCCGTGTAGTGCCACCAGGGGCTTTAAATAAACCTGCTGATCCACCAGAGCTATTGCCTGCCGTGTAGTGCCACCAGGGGCCTTAAATAAACCTGCTGATCCACCAGAGCTATTGCCTGCCGTGTAGTGCCACCAGGGGCCTTAAATAAACCTGCTGATCCACCAGAGCTATTGCCTGCCGTGTAGTGCCACCAGGGGCCTTAAATAAACCTGCTGATCCACCAGAGCTATTGCCTGCCGTGTAGTGCCACCAGGGGCCTTAAATAAACCTGCTGATCCACCAGAGCTATTGCCTGCCGTGTAGTGCCACCAGGGGCCTTAAATAAACCTGCTGATCCACCAGAGCTATTGCCTGCCGTGTAGTGCCACCAGGGGCCTTAAATAAACCTGCTGATCCACCAGAGCTATTGCCTGCCGTGTAGTGCCACCAGGGGCCTTAAATTAACCTGCTGATCCACCAGAGCTATTGCCTGCCGTGTAGTGCCACCAGGGGCCTTAAATAAACCTGCTGATCCACCAGAGCTATTGCCTGCCGTGTAGTGCCACCAGGGGCCTTAAATAAACCTGCTGATCCACCAGAGCTATTGCCTGCCGTGTAGTGCCACCAGGGGCCTTAAATAAACCTGCTGATCCACCAGAGCTATTGCCTGCCGTGTAGTGCCACCAGGGGCCTTAAATAAACCTGCTGATCCACCAGAGCTATTGCCTGCCGTGTAGTGCCACCAGGGGCCTTAAATAAACCTGCTGATCCACCAGAGCTATTGCCTGCCGTGTAGTGCCACCAGGGGCCTTAAATAAACCTGCTGATCCACCAGAGCTATTGCCTGCCGTGTAGTGCCACCCGGGGCCTTAAATAAACCTGCTGATCCACCAGAGCTATTGCCTGCCGTGTAGTGCCACCAGGGGCCTTAAATAAACCTGCTGATCCACCAGAGCTATTGCCTGCCGTGTAGTGCCACCAGGGGCCTTAAATAAACCTGCTGATCCACCAGAGCTATTGCCTGCCGTGTAGTGCCACCAGGGGCCTTAAATAAACCTGCTGATCCACCAGAGCTATTGCCTGCCGTGTAGTGCCACCAGGGGCCTTAAACGTACCTGCTGATCCCCCGGAAATAAACCGGTCGAGTAACGAATACCACAAGCTCAAGCGGGAACAGGAACAGGAAGCCCAGTAGTGAAGTCATACCAAGACGACCAGGAAGCCAGTCACTCTACAGGCGGCAGCAATATCTAAGTCCGATCGCAATACCGGAAGTGACGCATTAAGAAGAACCAAAACCAAAAACTATTGAATTTACGTTAATATTAATAATTGTAGTTATTAAGTGTTTCTAATAAAGAATTTGTCATTAGGTTCGAAAGACCTATCATTGAAGTTTCGTGTTTTCTTCATTAGACCTTGGCACCGACGAGCGAAACCTCGGCTGGGAAACAAAAAGCACATCACAACATTAAGTATCAATTTTGTAAAAAAAGAAAAACTAAAATTAGTGAAAGATATGAAACTTATGTGTTCTTGAAGTGGGAGAACATACAAGGTGAACAGTTTTTCTGATTAATATTATTCTTTAAGGTACATGGTAGTTGGTTCCATAGACTTACAGAGTGTATGAAAAACTGCCTTTGTGTTATAGTACCTACATGCACAAGTGTTTGGCCTTATAATTTTTGTACGGATGCATTGGGAGAACGATATTTTGTTAAATAAATATGAAGGTTGTTTGGTTGAAATTATCTTGAAAACCATCATACAAGCTCTAAAGTTCAGATATTGGTAAAGCTTACAATTCAAAATCGTTTGGGAGTGATTCGATACATGGTCATACCTACGGAGCCCGTATACAAATCTAGCAACCGAATTAAAAGCAGCATTGAGCTTGCGCATTGAATTCGCATCAGTTTTAACAAACAACTCACAACCATATGAGATTATAGGTACGATTAGCGCCCTAACTAGCTTCAGTTAAACATTTATTGGAAGTATGTCTCGACAGATGGAGAGACCACGTAGAGCAGCATATATCTTAGAGATCACGGAATTTATGTGATCGCTCCGGTGCAGTGCATTAACGCCCATGGAATTAACGCCCGCGGGTGTTAATTCCAATATCAAAAGGAATTTACCCCAGCGGGTGTTAATTCCTTTTTTGATTTGGAATTAACACCCGCGGGGGTTAATTCCTTTTTTTTGGTGGGCTTTAATTCCAATTTGAATTGGAAATAAAACCCACACGTGAAACAAATGGTGACGTGAAATAACGTCTGACGAAATAAGGCCTTATTTCAATTTCTTATGGAAATTAGATCCTTACAAGGGTTGTGGTCTTATGTCCATTGCAACCTAGAAATACTGCCCGTATGGCCTTATTTTGTTTTTTCGGTTTTGATTAGAAACTTGGCGCAGGGAAACAGGGAAAATAGTTTTCGGAACTTCTGAGCCACTCTGGAGACCCAAAAGTACCGAAATAGTTTTAGGGATTATTAACCCACTATGGCCAGTCAGTAGTCCCAATAAAATTTAACGAACGTTCATGCTAAACAAATAAACAAAAAACTTAAATTCTTGTAGGTATGTATGTATTGTTTAAGTAAGTACACATTGAAATAAATAGGACCACGTTTCTTTATTAGCTGTCGACAAAATTGTCAGAGCTGTTTAGGTTTCCTTTTATTTGGAAAAGTAGTGGTTTTACATTTTTGTAAGCATTTCAATGATTCATTTTCAGAATCATTTCGACAGAGGTTGAAGCCGATACAAACAGTTCAAGATCGATTTGATTTGATCGCGAGCGTAGCGAGCGGAAAAAATATTGGCCAAAAGAGAATCAATTTGGGGTGTGAAAATAAAAAAATTCGCGCGAATTTTTTTATTTTCACACCCCAAATTGATTCTCTTTTGGCCAAAATTTTTTCCGCTTGTGTCCATCCATCTTTCAATGTAAATGAAATAGCTTGGTTATTTTAGGTGGCAGATAGATACAATAAGATGAAATTGGCATCAAGTATAGTGTGCTTATAGAATGCCATATCTATCCTCACCTAAAAAAAAAAAATTGATTCACAAACCGAATAAGTCTTGAATGACAAAAAGTATAATCGTACGAAGTAAGAAATGTAAAATGTATAAACTTCATTTGTGATGTTTAATTTGTTTCTACTCACGTGGCCAAGGTGTCTAGGATGGAAGCACAAGTGTTCACATCCGAGGTTGAAAAGATCTCTTCCAAAAGAAAATAACACTCGCGGGTGTTAGTGCCAATTTCAAATGGCATTAACACCCGCGGTCGTTAGTTATTTTTTATGGTGGGCCTTATTGCCAATTCAAAAAGGATTTAACACCCGCGGGGGTAAATTCCTTTTGTTTTTGGATTTAACACCCGCGGGCGTTAATTCCATGGGCGTTAATACACTGCACCGATCGCTCCAGGTCAGATTGCTATTTATAATAATACCTAGAAGTTTGACTTTAGGGACAACTTCGATAGAGACACCATCCAATAAAATGGGTGGAAGCAGTGTATTTAGTGAATGCTTATATATTTGCAACGCTTTTGTTTTTGCAGGATTAAATAAGATTCCATTTTTATTAGACCATTCCGATAAAGCCATCAGATCTTCATTCAATCGATGAACTCCATCCTCCATAAGACCAACTGGAAATGAAATATAGAGCTGAACGTCATCGGCATAAATGTGAAAAAGGCAGTTATGAAGAATTTGCGGAAGATCATTAATAAACATGGAGAAAAGGAGGGGACCAAGTATCGAACCTTGAGGGACGCCAATGTTTGTTTCCATAAAGTTTGAAGTCATATTATTGAGTGAAACAGCTTGGAATCGATTAGATAAATAACACTTGATAAGCTGAGCAGAGTGGTGTGAAAAATTGAAAAGTGTTACAAGCTTGGAGCAAAGGATGAGAGGATTGACCGAATCAAATGCTTTTGAAAAGTCAATAAGTGTTAGCAACGTCACTTCATCTCGATCAATAGCCTGTCGTATGTCATCAGTAACCTTGATTAGAGCAGTTGTACAGCTGTGGTTAGATCGAAAACCTGATTGTAAGGGTGTTAAATAATTTTGAGATTCTATAAATTGCTTAATTTTTGTATTTTTATGTTTATATAAAGCTGAAGAGTTTGTTTGTTTGAACGCGGTAATCTCAGGAACTACTGGTTCGAATGGTATAATTCTTTTTGTGTTGGATGGTGCCTTAATCGACTTAGACTTTAGGCTACTTAACATTAAGCTGTGACCAATAGCAGCGAAGAATCTGTTTAAAATGGGGGAAAAAACGGCAAAAAATATACATTTTTCTGCGTTTTAACGCACTTATCTCAGGAAGTACTGGTTCGAATGGTATAATTCTTTTTGTGTTGGATGGTCCATTAATTGAGGAAGACTTGAGGCTATTTAACATTAAGCTGTGCCCAATAGCAGCGAAGAATCTGTGGAAAATATGGAAAAAACGGCAAAAAATATAAATTTTTCTGCGTTTTAACGCGCTTATCTCAAGAACTGCTTTATGAAATTGAACAATTTTTTAAATGTTGAATGGTCCATTTATCAAGGAAGGCTTGAAGCTATATAAAATTTAGCTGCGACCAATAGGAGCGAAGAATTTGTGTAAAATGTGGAAAAAACGGCAAAAAACAATACAATTTAATCTACACTAATATATAAAGCTGAAGAGTTTGTTCGTTTGAACGCGGTAATCTCAGGAACCACAATTTCGAATTGTAAAATTCTTTTTGTGTTGGATAGTCCATTAATCGATGAAGGCTTTAAACTAAAATAAATAAATAGAGTGGCGCGACAGCTCTTGAAGAGCCAACGCCTAAGTGGCTTACTCTAATCAACAATTCTCTGAGTGCGTGTGAAGAATTGAGGGGACCTACAATTTAACGCCGATTCCGAACGGCAAAGTTGAGAAGCATTTTTTCATTACAGATTGATACTCTTGGAAGATTTGTCAGGTCTTCGCAAGAGGCAGTACCCGTGAAAGATGAAATAAAAACTTGGCCTGAGTAGGACTCGAACTCGAACCAACGACGTTCTGCTTAGCAGCCAACGCACTTACCAACTAAGCTACGGGCAACTGCCTTAGGCTTTATTCTACTTAAAATTAAGCTGCGACCAATAGCAGCGAAGAATCTTCGGAAATGTGAAATGTGAGATCTCTGAGATTAAATTATTTTGGATTCGATTTCTCACTCAGCTATTTGACGTGGCTGACATATGTGCAGCAACAATTAGTAAGGTAACCATTAAATCTCAATGATAACTGAGAATTATGTTCCACCAAGGCACCAAATGATTTTGCCTCAGTCAAGGTGACATTGAGATCTCAGTGAGATGTTGTTAGGTGGAACTGGCCTAATAACTGCTCAAATTAGAATTTTGAGAGTTCAATTGATTTGTGAACGTGATTGATTGCACTATTTGTGCAGGGAGAGGCGGACGAAGTCGCGGGCAACTGCTAGTACAATATAAAGCTGAAGAGTTTGTTCGTTTGAACGCGGTAATCTCAGGAACTACTATTTCGAATTGTAAAATTCTTTTTGTGTTGGATAGTCCATTAATCGAGGAAGGCTTTATTCTACTTAAAATTAAGCTGCGACCAATAGCAGCGAAGAATATGTGGCAATGTGAGAACTGAGATTTTTTTCTGAGATCTCTGAGATGAAATTATTTTGGATTCGATTTCTCACTCAGCTATTTGACGTGGCTGACATATGTGCAGCAACAATTAGTAAGGTAACCATTAAATCTCAATGATAACTGAGAATTATGTTCCACCAAATGATTTTGCCTCAGTCAAGGTGACATTGAGAGTAAACAGTAGCCCGATGATAGAACAAGAGTTCTGAAACGCGTCGCTTATTTTATTTATATTGAAAATTGTTTGCAACATAAAGTTTTAATAAATTGTTAATTTTAAGTAAACTATAATCGTTTTTATTTTAAAATAAACATAAAAATACATAACATAGCAAACTTGGAGACAAGCAACCCATCATCTATGCTTAATTTGCTCACCAACAATACATTCAAATGCCTTAGAGAGAAATGGGAGTATCGCAATTGGACGAAACTCAGTGCAACTACTGTTCTTGGGGATTGGTGATATTCTAGCCTGTTTCCATTGGTCTGGAAAGACCGATGACATAAGAATGGTATTAAAAATGAAAGTAATGTAAGGAAGAATATATGGGAGCAACATCCTAACAAATTTTGGATGAATACCATCCAAGCCAACACAGTTAGATTTTATTGACAGTATTGCTTTACTTGATGAGTGCAAGTCCACTGCAGAGAAATAAAGATTATCTATAGAGTTGTTGCGAGGAAAAGAGGTTATTGTTCAGTAACAATATTGGAAGACCAGATGATTGTTAGGTGAATTTTCGATTAAGGTCATTAATATCAATATTTACGTTGATAGTTGAGGCTTTATTGCATAGTCCAATTTGTTTTACTCGATCCCAAAGGAATTTAGAGGTCCTATTAGAATCAAATTGATCAGAAAAATATCTCATCTTTGCTCTTTTAATCATAAGAGTTACTTGATTCCTCACTCTTTTGAATTCTGTGAAAATGAAACTAATCTTAAATCTTTTCCAACGCCGATATAGCCGATCTCTTGTTAAAATAGCTTCTTCTATCTCATTCGACATCCAAGGAGCATTACCGTGTCTTAAAACCAAGCGTTTCTCTGGAATATACTTGTCAAACAAATATTTTATGCAATTATTGAGTATTTCAACCTGCTTGTTGACATCTCGTCGCCCGAGAATTGGTTTGTTCCATACGCCTTTGGCACTTTTTCGAGAAAAACGCATTTAAAGGTTCGTGTGCTTAGTACTCCGAAACTATGCGATAGGATTTTTTTTTATTTTTTTAAATTGAAGTTAGTCTTATTAAAACTTCACCTACCAATTTTCAAAGTGTTTTGCCTTACCGTTAACAAGATACCTTTATCAGCACAAAAGTCTACTTTTTTGGCTTGTGTCCCACCTCATACATTTTGAAAATGATTTGTTTTTCCATACACGTGGGACACACAAAAATGGATATGGCACAAACCAATTCTCATCAATGCATAATGTGAAAGGCAAGAATGCATTTAGCTGGATGCTAAAATTTTAAAAGAAAATCGATTATATCTTTTTTTTTTAAACATTTTTCTTAAAAAAAAAAAAAAAAATTGAAGCAGTTCTACTGCGCTATCACAAAGTTTAGGCGTATAAATCGTACTTTTAACAAGCCGAATGCATTTTCAACTACCATTCTTGTAGCTGAATGCAGGTTGTTAAATGCTGTCCGTAAGTTGGCCGTAGTCCTTGTAAGGTGGAACTATTTTGAAGCAAGGTAGGCTGAATCACCCAACAGAAATATATTGTTGGACAACAATTGGGCAAAGTAAGAGTGAGCTCTTCTATACAAAGCCGATCTTCGCAAAACACGACTATCGTGTAAAGATCCTGGCTCGCCAACACAAATGTCAATGAATTTTTTTTCAGCATCGACGCCCCCTTGCAAAACAATGGTAAAGTTTTGCTTACGATTGTAATAGCACTCTTTGTTTAATTTTGGTGCAGCAATCGTAATATGCGTGCAATCAATGGCACCGATTACACCTCGTAGTTTCTTCTTTGCTTCGAACTGACGGCAGTTTTCAGAGATACGTTCTCCTTGTGGCCACTTTATATACACATCTGCTTTGGAAACAAGCCAGCTGCTTACTCGACCCACAACACCCCAGGCTGAAGATTTTGACACACCGAATAGATTCCCCAATTGCCTTAAAGTGATAGTGTTGCTTATGTACCATACATAGATTAGTACCTCTATTTTTTGCGCCAATACTAGGTTTTCCAGCATAAAACGAAGTTTATGGATTTGAGATGAATTCCGACTGTGAATATTCAACTAAAAATAGTAGGTACAGCAATTCTTAAGGAAGTAATGTACTTGTTAATTGATTTATAGTCAAGCGGTTCAGCCGCAGATGCGACTTGAAATCTTCTTCACCGTATGCATCTATAGTTTCAATGAAGTTTTCACTTTGATTGACCATCTTGCAAAACAAGGGCAGAGTCATTTGAACTTAACCTTCTTCGAAAAAAGTGTTCAAAATTGAATTCATTACCATCTTCATCGCTTGAAGAGTCAAGTAGTTGCCAAGCCAAGCCAGGACTAAATGATTTCATACAATAATCTCAGGATATCTACACAATTGTAATGGATATGGCACAAACCAATACTAAAATTTTGTTTGCGATGATTGTCCCATAAACATAGCATTTCTTTAACACAAGTGCACGTAGGACAAACCAATTCTCAACATTCTTAGGATTTTTTCTATCCCTTGTCACCGTAATATGCACGTGGAACAAAACAATTCTGACAAAAAACTTGACAAATTTTATATGGAAAAAATGTCCCAATCGCCAAAAAATGGCTTATGGCACAAAACAATTCTAGAAAATGTTGATTTTGGTGGATATGGAACAAAATTGATGTTGGATATCTCGGGATTGAAAAGACGTAGCACAAATCTGATCACAGATTTAGAAAGAGCATACAAAATTCCCATAGAATCCATTCCTAACTCGAAAACGACAAAAGTGGCGTATGGAACAAACCAATTCTCGGGCGACGATCTGGTGTAAGATATATTTGATTCCAGTTTTGCTCAAAACATTCATTATGGAGTCTTGTTAGGTTAACTCGCTTAAAGTCGCGACAAGAAAACGATTCAGTTATATGCGTTGTTTCAATATTAGCAGAAATGAATATCAAACCATGATAAGAAAAACCAGGACAAGAGAGCTGTGAGTAGTTGTTAAGAATACTTGGGCTGCTGACTAAAAAAATATATATGAGGCTAGGAACTTTACCAGGCATATAATGCGTAGCGTTATTTGTATTTGCGAGGTGCATATTGTAATTATTCACAGTTTCTAAGAAATTTCTTCTTGTAGTCTGATTTAGCAAATTAATATTAAAATCGCCACAAAGAATAACTTTAGGATTCAATAGGCTTAACTCTTCAAGAATATTACCCAACAAGTGATCACTAGCAATACCAGGTGGAAAGTAAGTTGAAACAACTATACATTTATCGCTTCCATTGATAATTTCAATAGCAACATATTCAAAAGCGTCAGAAATGAGTGATGTTTTAATAAGATTGGTTCTTAGTGTTATTCTTGTATAGATAGCAACCCCACCTCCCCGACGATTTTGGTGATGGGTTCGCTTAAATTGAAGAGGATTTATACTGTGACACTTATAAGGACTCACACCCAGAACAATGTCGACGAGTTGTGGACAATCTCCCTCCAAAGTTTTGGAAGGACCACTGTAAACGTTCGAAATTAGTGGACTGTATTTTTGGTTTTAAAGTTTCTAAAAGTTTCCTTGTCAAAATGAAACACCGTTTTTAAATTTTATGACCTTCTTGTTAGACTCTCTTTTTTATTGTGTCGTGATAGCCACGACGGGACTTTACAAAAAACTCAACTTAACGAAAGAAAGCAAAGAATGACGCAAAGCAAAATTGACAATAGGTGACAAATTATTTAAGTAGGTAACACAATACATTATTAAAGTAAGTAACACAATGAATTATTACATTAAGTAGCAAAATGAGTTATTAAATTTAATAGTACAATAAGATATGGAATTGGGACTGGTAAACATCCTCCCGCCGTTGAAACCTGTTTCAACTAAATATCTATGAATAATGGACATAACTTGGAAATCGGTCGCTTTGCTTCTCCCTTTGATGTTACAACGGATACAACTCGAACTAAGCCATCAGTTCCTGGATATACTTGAGTAACTCTCCCAACGAGCCACTGACATGGGGGCTGATTGTCGTCCTTGATGATAACGATATCGTTTATTTGTATATCTTTGAGCTTCGCAGACCATTTATTTCGCTTTTGGAGCTGACTGAGGTAGTCACTTGACCACCTCTTCCAAAACTGTTGAACAAGTCGCTGAACATGCTGCCATCTCTTTAATGTCTTAACACCATCGTCTAAAGGTTGGTCAGGAACACTTGTCATCGGGCGCATAATCAAAAAATGCGCGGGCGTAAGAGGGTCAACATCTCCTTCAAAACGGGAACACAGCGGTCGAGAATTGGCGCAAGCTTCTATCTGGCAAAGTATCGTAGCAAACTCTACGTACGTAACAATTGTATTGCCTAATATTCTGCGAAGGTGGAACTTGACCGTTTTGACCCCGGCCTCCCAGAGCCCGCCGAAATGTGGAGCATGTGGAGGTATAAAGCGCCAGTTTATGCCCTGGCTCGTCAATTCATCTGTGACATGACCTTGGAATTGGTCTGATAGAAACTGCTTGGACCATTCGCGAAGCTGATTATTGGCGCCGACAAAGTTGGTGCCATTGTCACTGAAGATGGTGTGGCAGCGGCCACGCCTGGCAACGAAGCGTCGTAAAGCAGCTATAAAGGCTTCTGAGGTCAAATCCGTAACCGCTTCCAAATGAAGAGCCTTAGTAGCTAGACAGACGAATAAGGCGATGTAGGTTTTAAAACGTTTGGCACCACGACCTTTCCAAGAAGTAACGGTAAAGGGACCAGCGTAATCGACGCCGGTATTATTGAAGACTAGTCCTGGTTCCAGGCGCTGTCTGGGTAAATCTCCCATCTGCTGCTTAAAGGGAATAGCACGCCGTCGCATACAATCTGGACATCTGTAGACGCATCTCTTGACTGCGTGGTGTACATCGACGATGAAATGATTCAAAGATAACAAGTATGTCATTTGACGAATTCCAGCATGAAGATAGCGTAAATGACAATCAAGAACGATGAGGTATGTAAATCGATGATTCTTGTGAAGAATTACAGGAAACATTTGATCAAAGGGAATCTCGGCGTTCGACAACCTGCCGCCTACGCGCAGAACACCCTCTTCATCAATAAACGGATTCATCTTAAAGATTTTGCTTTTCACAGGAACGGGTTTTTTACTAAGCAAACAATCAATCTCATTCGCAAACGATGTTCTTTGTGATATTCTCAGTAGAGCGATCTTAGCCGAATTAATGTCACTCGGTGACAGACAAAGATTAACCAATGGAACCCTAGGCTTACGGAACCTTCGAATTAAACGTATGCAACGCGCAACGACGCGAAGAAGTCGTTGTAGGCTTCCAAACCGTTGAAATATCTCCCACTCGGGCTCTTCTGGACTGGCGAAACATGAAACTTCGTGTTCTTCGACTACTTCTTTTGAATTAGGTAGCTGGGTGAAAATAACTTCAGTTCTTTGTAGGAATAGCGGTCCTTTCCACCACAAATCCAATGAAGTCAACTGATTGGGCATAATTCCTCGAGTTCCACAATCTGCGGGATTCTCTGCAGAACGGACATAATGCCAAGAGGAAGATGGCAGCTGAGCAGTAATTTGGGCTAAACGATTATCGGCAAAAACGTTTCTAGGGCGAGGATATCCTTGGATCCATTGCAACACGGTGGAAGCATCTGTGTATGCAAAGCATTCGATGTTATGTGAGTTGAATGACTCTTTAGTCTTGCTAAGCAGCTTGGTTAGCAGTAAAGCGCCACATAACTCGAGTTTGGGAATGGTCAACTTCGTTCTGACTGGTGCGACACGCGTTTTAGCACAAATAAGCGATGTGGAAACGCATCCATCAGTTCTTATAACGCGACAGTATACTGCTGCAGCATACGCGGACTCAGACGCATCTGCGAATCCATGCAGCTCAATCACTTTTCCCCTTTCATGCTGGATCCATCGAGGAATGCGTAAATACGCAATGTATCTTAGGTCAGCCCTAATATCAGCCCATTCTTCGAATAATTCTGAAGGAATGATTGCATCCCAACTAATTCCCTTGAGCCATAATTTCTGCATAAAGATTTTCATTTTGATTATGGTAGGTGAAAGCAAACCAAGCGGATCAAAGATCCGAGCGATGTCAGATAGAACTTCTCTCTTGGAAATACGAGATCGTAGGGACGGCAACTGAAGACTGAATTTAAAGATATCTGCTTTAGTATCCCAGACCAAACCAAGCAATTTAACGCTAGCATCACCCATTGGCAGGTCAGTTGAAATTTCGAGACTTTCGGCTTCAAATGTTGATAGGAATTCCGAAGAGTTAGAAGCCCATTTCCGAAGCTCCATTCTTGCTTCCCCAAGGATTTTGAATAAATCGTTCGTTGTTTGAACCGCGTCTTCAACCGAATAGAAACCTTCATTATAATCATCGACGTAAAAATGATGCTTTAGGCTGTTACTGGCCTGAGGATACTTCATGGCACCGTTAATACCTATCTGCTTGAGAACCCTGGTAGCAATGAAGGACGCAGGAGCGGTTCCATAAGTCAACGTCAAGAGACGGTAGTCGATAGGCTCCTGGCTAACGTCCTCTCGCCAAACAATTCGTTGGTAGTTAGTGTCACCGTCGCTGACCATAATTTGGCGATACATTTTAGCAATGTCAGCCTTCACTGCTACGGCGAATTTTCGAAAACCTATTAGCGATGTCACAAGATCATTCTGTATGACCGGTCCTACCATCAAGCAATCGTTGAGCGAGATGCCATTACTAGATTTGCAAGAAGCATTAAATACTACCCTCAACTTCGTCGTCGTGCTAGAGGGCTTTAATACTGCGTGATGAGGCATATAAAAAGACGGCTGGTGTAACTCACTCGGGAGGACGGCTGCCATGTGCCCTAATAGCTCATACTCACGCATAAATTTGGTGTATTCTTGTTTTAGTTCAGCATTATTAACAAATCTTCTTTCCATCGAATGAAGAACACGAAGAGCAGAATTCCTTGAGTTTCCGAACTCAACGGCTGACGTTTTGAAAGGAAGACTGATAACATATCGACCATCGGGTCGAACAAAGTGGGTTGAAGCGAAGTGATTTTCGATCTGTTCGTATACGTTGGATTGAGGAGAGCGGATCTCTTGTACGTCTTCATATTCCCAGAATCGTTGTAAGAGGTAATCGAGATCATCGAGATCAACCGTAGTTTGAAAAACGTTTAAATGCTGATGACTGTCAAAGGAAATGTTTCCTGCGAGTATCCACCCGAAAGCGGTGCTTTGGGCTGTTGGCGAACCCGACGGATGAACGATTTTACCATCTGTCAGAATATCGAAGAAAACATCAGACCCAAGCAAAATATCGATTTTACCGGGTAGAAAACATTGCGGATCAGCAAGTTGGAGAGTCTCGAAAAACGCCAGCTTTAATTTCGGAATCGATAACGTGGGTAACTCGCTGGTCAATTTCGATAGTACGTACGCTTTCGTAGAAAGTATATATTTTGACTCACCTGACGAGTGTAAATTCAAACTTACAACTCCTCTTGTTCCCAAGGAACTTCCGTTTTGTCCGATTCCACGAATAGGAATCCTGGCATGGGATCTCTTCAGATTTAAGCGTTGTGCACAATCTTCCGAGATAAGAGTTGACTGCGACCCGGAATCAAGCAATGCTCGGCATTGATGTAGTTGGCCGCGATCATCAACAACAGAAACTAAAGCCGTCGGCAAAAGTGTGTAGCACTCCCGGAGCGCATGATTAATTGAATGTACCGACATTCCACACGCGATATTTTTTGAACATCCCGGAATACTTACTTCAGGCCCAGCGTGACCTTGATGTAATAAAGTATTATGCTTTTGCGAGCACAACCTGCATGCATCATATTTACACTCGGAGATGCTGTGTTTCACGCGAAGGCAGTTTTCACAAATTTTATTAGTTTTCACAAATTCAACGCGAGCGGGTACCGACAGGTTGCGAAATTCGTTACACTGATACAGATAATGATTTCGTTTGCATTTAATGCACGGTTGAACCGTTGTAGTATGAACGCGCTTACTCGGAGTTTTGCAAGGAACCTTTTTATTAACACGTACGTCCCGCGATATGGCAAGGCTTTCGAGTTCATTAATGCGTTCCTTTAAAAAATCACTTAAATCCTCGATGGTTGGATCTACTTTATTTTTAATGTAGCGCACCCACAAAACTCTATTCTCTTCGTCCATCTTTTTCGCTAGCACATACACTAAAAGCACATTCCACGAATCTACTGGCTTATTAAGACCACGCAACGCATTTATGTTTTCACAGATTAATCGAAAGAAGCACTTTATTTCGTCTAAACCGGTGCCTTTCAAAACTGGTGATTCGAACAGATTGTCTAAATGGGCGACCATAATGAAGTGAGGCTTATCGTAAAGCGATTTTAATAAGTTCCACGCCACGTCAAAATTAGCATTAGTCGGAGCTAAATGTTTTATAACCGACGACGTGTTACCTTTAAGACACGAAAGCAAATAGTCCATTTTTTCGGCGCCCGAAATATTTTCTTTTGAATACGCCATCGCGAAGAACAAATCGTGAAACCGCATCCATTCGTCATAACCGCCATGAAACTCCGGTAATTTTGTTTGCGGAAGTCGAGTATTCGAGTCCACTTTCGTTATACTGATGGGCCTAGGCGTTTGTTCCCTTACGCTTTTCAACATTTCAGTTAACGCGCACTGATTGTCTGTTAATACCTTGAGCGATTGATTAATTTCATTACACATGGTACCGGCAAAGGGATTAGAAACACCTGCTGGCTCTATTATATCCGATAATATAGCAGCATTATTATAATACGCGTTCTCGAACTCGACCCGATATTCGGTTTCGGATGATAAATCCGCTTGCTCGTCGAACAACAATTCGATTTCGTTTTGAATTCGCTCAAAATCAACCATATAACCGTCTAATTTAGTTTTTAAAGCCCGTGCTTTTGACACTTGTAATGACGGTGTTTGACAAGCAACCGAAATTCTCGTAACTTGCCCTTTCAACGCAGCACGTTGACGTTTTAAACCTTCCATATCGAAATCAAAACAAATAAGTATTAAACGTATAGAAAAGGTAAATGAAAAAGTACTTTGGTTAACAACGGTGGCGGCACTGAGTTGTTTGACTTTTGACGAAACTCAAAATGCACACACATACACACACGTTTGATTTTCTTTCCCTCTTTCTATTTATTTGATTCACACGCGCGCGCAACTGAACACACAAAGTATATAAAGAGTATATAAAGAGCACCGTTACAACGCGTTGAAAGAAAGTAACGGTCGTTAGCACAGATTTCGATTTGCACTTGCTGCTTTTAATAAACAAAATATGGGTATAGAAATGCTTGATTGTTGGTTGGGTATGCAAACTATGTTGGTTTTGTTTCAGATATTTCGTACCCACAAATTCACAAAACACCACAACACAACCGAACCGAGAGTCTTTAATTTTAAGCAAAGTTGATAATTAGGTAGGTATGTAATAGGCACTACCGTTGCAAGAAAGGTAACGGGTTGTCTGCAAAACGATGTGCACTCGTGACTTCAATGAAAAAATGAAGGTAGAAACACGAAATGATTAAACAATTTTGGGGGTTGGTTTTTGCACTTAATAGAGGTGATTCGCACCCACGATTTATAATAAGTATTGCCGAAAACACAACCGAACCGACAAAAAATGTTTTTTGTTTCGTATCTCCCGCCGTTCGACGCACACCGTACCGAAAAATGAGACAAGGAAACTTAAAACAGTTGCAATTGTTTTATTTATTTTCCGCACTTATCCGTGGTTCGAAGTGACCAAAAATGTAAACGTTCGAAATTAGTGGACTGTATCTTTATGCAGAAATCCGGCTCGAAGGACCAAAAATGTAAACGTTCGAAATTAGTGGACTGTATTTTTGGTTTTAAAGTTTCTAAAAGTTTCCTTGTCAAAATGAAACACCGTTTTTAAATTTTATGACCTTCTTGTTAGACTCTCTTTTTATTGTGTCGTGATAGCCACGACGGGACTTTACAAAAAACTCAACTTAACGAAAGAAAGCAAAGAATGACGCAAAGCAAAATTGACAATAGGTGACAAATTATTTAAGTAGGTAACACAATACATTATTAAAGTAAGTAACACAATGAATTATTACATTAAGTAGCAAAATGAGTTATTAAATTTAATAGTACAATAAGATATGGAATTGGGACTGGTAAACAACCACTTCTGTAGACTGTATAACGGCGACGGCGAATAGAATCCAACTGTTAGGCAAGAACCCTTCATTGGACAAGACGAAGTAATTTAATGGCTGAAATCCAACAAAGCCGCTGGAGCAGATGATCTAACCGACGAGCTGTTCAAAACAACAGGTGACCATCTTGATATGGAACATGCAGCAAATTACCTGCGAGATATGCCCGATGAATTTAACATCAGCATTGTTTGTCCGGTCCTGAAGAAGGGAGATGCTCTAAACTGTACCGACTATACCAAATACCTTATATTAATTTATCCCGCACAAATTAAGACCATTACATCAGCTTTTAATGCAACCGACGCGGAAAACAACAAACAAGTTCGAGTTCCATAAGGACCAACAGATTTGTTTTTATATGCCCTCCGTGTGCTTATCCAGTCCTCGTATACGACTCCAGCTTTGGGATAATTCAATTCGCTGGGACAAATGTTTATTTTTATTGCTGCAATTTATCTTCGCCCCTAAAGTCTCCAACCTCTAATCCACTTAGGTACAACATTTTATATATTGTCTCTCGTTGTCTTTCTGAACGTGAGCGTGAGTTTGTTGTTATTGTTGTACCTAAAAGTTGTTGCAGGAAGGTGAATTTATTGCATCTCGTTGAATCCTTAAACGACAACAACAGCAACAAATCAGGAAAAGTGCACCCTGATATATGTTTCCTCATTTTAACAATCTGCTGTTTTTGTAGCTCCATGAAAAGTCAATAGAGGGAGAAAAAGAACGATTCAATTAAGATTTTGGAAAAAAAAAAATAAAAAATTGTGTTTTCTAAAAATTTTGATTTCCGACTCTTCCTAAAATCAAAAAAAAAAATGATGAAAGAGTTGTCTGTCAATAAAATTGCTCCGTTGATAGCATCGTAAATTTAAAAGCTTGCTAGGGTCCTTTTGTGTGGTGCAAGGAACAATTCTGGTAGATTTACGATGCAACGTAATTTATTTACTCCAAACAATAGAATCAGGAATCTGACTTGTGACAATGGCATCGCGTCGTTCGCAATGGCAGACAAACATCAATCCCTTCGGGGAGATTTAATGTTAGCGTTTCAAAGGATTACACGGGATTTGTACCTTTTTAATATATAAATTTGTAAAGACCATAAATAACAGTTTATAAAGTAGAAAGGGTCATCAAAGGCTCCGCAAGTTCTTACTTACTTACTTACTTACTTACTTACTTACGGTGGCTGCAAAGTCTGGGTCGGACCAGATCCCAATGCATGGTCGTCGCAAAGCGTTGGAGAGAAAAGGAGTTGGTTGACAGATGTAGGCCCTAGGTAGTTAGGTAGGTTAGAGTGGCCCAGGAACACAATTAGCGTTTTGAAACCAAACCGTGTTACCTTCAATGAATAAATTGTAAAAATACACAGGAATGTGCATAATAGAGATTTGGAGTGTTTAAATCCAATTGGTTTTGTTAAGATAGAGAATGAAGTTCTTAATTTTAATATTTGAGAGCTCGCCAAGCTCGCCCAGGAAAGGAGCACTCAAAGCCATTATTCTGGCATTTAGAATGGCAGGGCACTCACACGCCGCCGCCGTATCTCTACAGCTTCGACAAAATTCGTCGTGGGGAATACCAAGTTTCATGGCATGTAGAAAGCGATAAAAGCTTTCTTTACTCTTTCTCCTATGTTACTCTTCCAATTCAACTTGGAGTCTTTTTTGGATAAAGCAAGTGGTTGTCCATTTAATCTTGGTAGAGGAAAGGAGGGTATTTTATATCTGGTAGAGAATAACATCAGTTCAGTCTTGTTTTATTCAACTCCAAATCCACATCTAGGCCCATTTGCTTACTTTCTATGTTTTCACTGATTACCGTCGGACAAATCCCCGAGGACACCAGCACCAGATCGTTGGCATACGCTACTACCTTAACTCCACTGTTATTAAGATTGCATAGGATTTGGTTCAAAACTAGTAGCCACAAGAAAGGAGATAGAACCCCGCCGCCGCGCCGCGCCGTGGGGTGTTCCTCTTTCAGCAAATCTATTGAGTTGCCTGTTAGCCATCGATCCTTGAATGACTGGTTCGGAGCATGAAGACAATCGAGCTAGGTTAGGTTAGGTTAAAGTGGCGGCGGATACAGGATCCACACACTTATAGGCCAAGGGAAACGGCCCGTTTAATACCACATGAATCTTGTTAATTATACTTCTTACTAGTCGAATTATTGTTCCAGATGAAGTTTACGTCTAAGGGAAAGAACAGGACATGTACAGGGAAAGTGAGAGATTGTTTGCTCTTCTTCTGCGTGCCAACAGCTCCAGCAGAAGTCATTTAAGGCTACACCAAGTCGAATTGCGTGTCTGCTTATAAGAAAGTATTCCGTGATATAACAAGTCTTTGGAGCGCCGCCGTAAGTCAAGTGATGGCCATACAAGTTTTGTGGCTGCGCACATTGGTAAATTCTAATCTAATTTGGATAGTGCTATCCTGATAGCTTCTGCAAGCACATTATTGAAGGCTCCTTCTACGTCAATATAGGTGGCAAGGGTGTATTCTTTATACTCTAGGGATCTCTTCACTGTGCGTACTACTTCGTGTCGGGATTTGCCTTTTAGGTAGGCAAGTTGAGATTCAGATACAGCACAAAGGAGGAGAGACTAATTGGTCTTAAATCCTTGGGCGTTTCATGGCCTCTTCTGGTGTGGAGGGCTCACCTGTGAGACCTAGATTGAAAAGTCGTTCTGAAAAAGAGTTCTCAAGTAATACTTTCCAATTTTCTACCCTAACGTTTTTTTCATTATTTTTTAGAGTTATGTCTAACACATCTTCCCACCCCTCAAAACTAGCAGAGCGTGGAAAGACGAATGTTGGGGTAATGCCTAGGCTCCCACTTCCCACTTCTGATATTGCAAATGAGACAGTTTAAATGAAGGATATACAGCAAAATTGAGTCAATTAATGTTAACAAAATCAAAATTCATCGCTTCAGTATTTTTTTTGTTTGATTTAACGACACCTCCCCCCCCCCATGTCTCTTCAAACTAATCGTAAATGAACAAAATTAGTGTATCTGTTGAAAGTTTTCCAATAAAGTGAGAAACGACCTTTTCTACTCTGTCTGAAGTCATTTCGAACCATGTACACTTCGATTCCTCCTCATCCCACAATAGCTACGAAATTTTAATTGATATCTTTCGAAGGATATTTCATCCCCCACTCCGTTTTATTGATGGAAAAAAAATCGCATAAAAGAAAATGAAATTTAATTACTGTTTGGGTTTGGGCATTTTGCTATTTAAAAATCCTCCTCTTTCCATTTTTGTTTTTTTTTTTTTTTTTTGGTGGTGTGGGATGGAGTCCTGTGTCCATAACGAAAAAAGGGCGTCATAATTTAATTTAAAAGTTTATGTTTCTAGTTTGCTTTACTTTTAACTTTGTCAAGATGACAAGAAAGTGGAAAGAGGCGCGTCGAAATGGCAGAGGTTCTTTCAGAAAAAACAACCACGACGACGACAAAGCTGGCAATGACGATGGCAACGCACCAATTTGAGAAAAAAAAGTGTCGCTTGTTATTTTCAAATTTTAATGAGAATTTTCTTTTAGCATTTATTTTACTGCTTTTCTATATGAAGGCATTTTTTTGGGATCCTTGGTCGATTCCTTTGGCAAAAATATTTCCTTTCATCCCAATATTTTCCAACTGATGTGTTTCATCCTATTAGGGGGGTCCTGGGTCCTTAAGAATTTGAAAAACGCTCGGAGTAACAAAATACATAAAACAACTTTGTTATTTTCAATTAGGGAACCAGGGGATACGTGGAACTGTACGTCAAGGAGGTGTTAATTACAATTTTTGGGCTTTGTGATGAAGACCATGGACAGTATGCGGTAAGGCGTTAACACGAGCATGAGAATCTATTGAAGTGTGGAGATGTGTTTTTTTTTCTTTTCGGAAAACGATCAATTTTCGCACGTTTCATATTTTTGTTTTTAATTTTCTTGAAATTGAGATTCTTGAGAACTTCAAAGCGCTTTTAATGGAGGGGGCGATTTCTTGGCTTTGAGGCATTTAATTTGTTTTCATTTGAGATGATCAGGACAGTTGAGGCCTTGGGGAGTGAAACTTGAAGACGAGCATCGTTTTTTATGTCTTGCGAGATAAAATAGGATTTTTCAAGGATTTTCCCAGAATCTCAAAAATAAACCATTATCATTCTCGTTTTCTTTCTTTTTCTCATTTTCGTTCTCACTATCGTTTTCACTATCGTTCTTACTCTCGTTCTCGTCCTCGTTCTCATTCTCGTTCTTGACTTGTTCTCGTTTTCGTTTTCGTTCTCGTTCTCGTTCTCGTCTTGTTCTCGTTTTCGTTCTCGTTCTCGTTCTCGTTCTCGTTCTCGTTCTCGTTCTCGTTTTCGTTTTCGTTCTCGTTCTCGTTCTCGTTCTCGTTCTCGTTCTCGTTCTCGTTCTCGTTCTCGTTCTCGTTCTCGTTTTCTTTCTCATCCTCGTTCTCGTTGAATAATTTTACATTAAATTTCACAAGATAAAAAAGTGTCCACATCTCAGGCTACAAAAATATGCACAATGTAGTTGCCTTTCGTATCTCAAAAACTAATAAATAACAGAGGTAAACGATGAGCAAAGTGTTCCTCGTTTATGGTTAACAGAGACGACTTACCGCACTTTCTCCTCATGAAAGAACAAGCTAAGAAAATTTATTTCCCAAACGTGCAGACTATCTTCAACAATTTTGTGGACACATTTTACATCGAAACCTGAACCTGATGTCCTGTGTCCTATGGACGCCTTGCCTTTGGTTGAGTGAAAATGCATTCCAGAATCTCACATTCACGAAGAGAATAATTGCCCCATGGTCATAGCCTTACAATGGTGTCCTGTCCTGAATAGCAAACATTCTTCATAACAAAAGCATTCAGCCGTATGCGAGTAAATCATCAAAATTATATCTTGAGCACTAGTTAATTTATCATTTGAGATTACAACAGAATTTGATCCATGCTGTTGCAAGTGGATGTTAATTAATAACGAGCTTAAATTATTATAGCTATACCTCCACTTGATGACCGTTCATTTGTGTCCCCAGAAGACGGACATGGAACCTTACAGCCGAAATGTGGAAAATTTAATATCCTTGTGGGGCTGTCATGAACCTGGAGAAAGGTGTAGGCTTTGAATAGTTCTTGGTGGAAATTGCAATTTAAGAGCGGTATTACTTATTCATCAGTTGGACTTGATTTACTAATGTTTATGGACAGAATGCAATGTTGGGAGAGGTGCATTTAATGATATGGGTTGCAACTGCATTGGCGTTGTAATTTGCCAGCAGGACTTCTGGCAAGCAAGTGCTGCTGTTCACACATTGCTTATGCGTCGTTGTGTCATCGTCTTCCATGGTTAACCAATCACTGTTTTATGAATATCCCTTTGAAAGTGATACCTTAGCTGGTTATGTGAATTAATATTTCATTAAAGTTTTGAAGAATTTAAACACTATCTTCACTTCACTAGCTTCAACGTTGCCAGCAACAAAAAAAAAGCAACGTGAAATAAACAAATTGGAAATTGACTAGAATTGTTTACCTTTCATTATCTCCGTTCATCGTTGATGATGACATTCCACTCTCTGCGCTTTGTTGTCATCACAACATAATCCCCCCTCCCCAAACATCATCATCGTCGCGTCATTGGTCCAAGCAAATTCAATTTGTGTGTTTTCATTAAAACGAGCAAACAACTCGGACTACAATTTCAACTTGATTTTCATCTCAACTCAAACTCGGTATAGTCAACCAACAACATTCCCCGGAGCAGGTTGTAGGAAGAGCATGTCCTTTAATCTATCATTTTTGTAAGCATAACAACAACAAGTAGACAAATGTACTAGCTTAAACCCAATGCCGGAGAGATAGAGTGCGCCAGTGGTGGAGATAAACATCTATTCATGTCACATCGCCACTTTCCAACGTTTTATTGTTGTTTTTAATTAACATAGCACGGCCGTCAATTCAGAGTGTAAACAGTGATTTAGTTTCCGACAATTGAGTTTAACATAAATTCACTTTATATCGAAATGGGTATCACAAAAATGTTTTTGCTCCCCAAGTGCTTGACAAAATGTTTCTAAAATGTTCAATGCTCTTTTTTAATGAAATTTGGACTTTAAAAGCTATTTTTAAGAGCAGATTTTTCTGCACTGGACACAGCACAACAAAAATAAAGACAACTAGCTAACCCAACGTACATCTTTCTGTCAAACGTAAGCAAATATGTTGTCATCAAGGATCTCAGCCTGAGATACTGCAGTCTTCCATTGGATATAGTCACTCCGTGCACTCTTCAATCTCCAAAACCAAGCGCTCTGGCATTCGCAGTCACTTGGTCCTTTTACCGTAGGTTCCGTCTTCCTAGTCGTCTCGAACCTGGCGGCCACAGTGAGACAAATCGCTAATTTAGCGGGATTTGATTAAAATATTGACATGCACAAAATTAAACAAAAACCGGTTTCTCTCACAGGGCAAACCTGCCACATAATGGCTGTATGCTTTTTTTTTGCTGCGGCTTAGTGCAACAACAAAAAATCAACCCAAACTTCAAATTGTGTGTAATTTTTCTTATAAGAAGGTCAATATAGAGTGCAAGTGTTTATATTATTTTTAATTTGTATGCGTATATTTTATAGCTTGTTTTTGTTTTTTTCTCAATAGATAAACTGTCAATTGGTATAAAAATAAGTTTTTTTTATATAACCTAAGCTTAAGTTTAATAAAATGGGTTGATGAAAGTAAAATTAATTGAAAAAATATGCTTTTTTTGTCTTCATTAGACGAAAAGTATAGTTGTTCAGTGTTGTTCAAGTTGGAGACCATGTTTGTTATAAAGCCTTGCATATGTATGACTAAAATGTGTCTCAACTTCTTGCGCACAGGTGCGACACTCATACTAAATTTTTCGTTTCTTAGGATAGCCATCGAAATTACTAAAAGGCAAATTTTGGTCGTTTGCATTTCCAAAGTCAAAATTAAGCGTGTTGATGCTGCTTTTTCTCTTGTTATGGGTTTTTTTTAGCCTCATAATATTTTCTGAGGCTGCAAAAAAGTCAATAAAATTACCTTAAAAACTTTTTTTTTCAAAATTTGATGAGAGATGGGCCAAAAATGGTCTTCATAGAGAGCGCTTCGAAAATTCAAATTTTATGTGGCTTAATGAAAAATAAACCTTAACACGACACATTTTGTATTTTTGTACCGAATTCCTTCTTCGTCTAAAGCAGGAAGACCGGGAAAAAGTGAAGAAATCAGGAAGCAATGTCCTTAGGATTAAGCCAACTTGGCTCATGGATGCGGTTTATGAAATGTATCCTTAAAATTGCATATAGACTAGATTTCAAGGTGTGACAGGTTAGAGATCAAGCAAGAAAAAATTCAAAGCCTGAAAAAAAAACTAATTCAAAAAATATTTAGAATATAAACAAACGTTATTGGTAGATATGCCAACTCAATAGTCTGGCAACCCTAATGACGGAAATAGGGCAAGAAGACTTCTTAGAGATAAAGAAAAGACTGCCCAAATAAAACAGGGATTGATAAAGAAATTATCACAAAGTTTTATATCATCCTAGAAACTCTTGGGTCTTGGTTCCCAATTGACACAGATGCCTTTGAGCTAGGCAAAGGACACCAAGGAACTATCCCTTAAAAATGTGCCTTGCATTTTATGCCAGTAAGTGTACATAACGTCTTGGTTTCATGGGAAAAAATAATTTCCATTATTCCATTCCAGTATACTTCCAGTCGGACAACTTTCAAAAGAAACGCAAGAGTCAAGAAACAACGATATTTTCGTTCGTTCGAAGGTATAGGAAACTGCTTACTAAAAAAAATAAGACGTGTAGATACAAGTATTGACCTCTTAAATCGATTACTTATTTCCTCAGATCCATTCCAAGCAACTCTCAGATGCTTTCCGAGAAGAAAAAAAAGTAATATGGAACATAGTCTTGAAACTTTTGGATGTACCAAATAACTAAAAAAACATGGAAAAAGCTGTTTTTCACGTGTTCTTTTGTCTCAAAATTTGTAGTTATATGTTGAAAAACTTTGTTGTATTCCATTCTATGAACAATTTCAATAAATAAAAACCAAAAAACCCGAACGAAAACAGTTATTTGTGAGAGCTATTAATTTAATCCCGCTAAATCAGCGATTTGTCACACTGTGGGGCGGCGATAAGAAGACTTTTATGGCGGGAACTTTGTCGCGCATTCGGTCGATGTTATCGTCTTTTCTTAGCTTTCAGGACTACCTCCACATCTTGGTACAGCTCGTACAGTTCGCGGTTGAACCTTCTTTTCTATTCGCCATCGTCGCATACGGGACCGAAAATCCGTCGAAGAATTTTTATTTCGAAAGTGCCCAATATCAATTCCTCTTTTTTATACTCATCGTCCAACATTCGGCGCCGCCGCGCCGTAGAGTAGGAAAGGGAAAAACAAAGTCTTGTATAGCAGACACTTTGCCTTTCTAGTGAGGAGTTTTGAATCTAGTTGTTTTGCTAAACTGAGCAGCGGTTCGCTAGGATAATTCTTCGCTCCATAATAAGGTGTCGTTTGTGGGATTTATGTTTGTTCCAAGATAGGTGAACTCCTTAACTACCTCAAAATTGCTTCTACGAACAGTGACGTTTTGTCCTAGGTGGTGGACAGATTTTGCTTTGTTTGTTTATAGCATTTTCTTTGTTATGTCCTCATTCACTTCAAGACCAACGTCCACCACACCATCGTCCACATCCATGGATGGAAAGGTGATAGTAGCACCAAGACCTACGTCTTGCGACACAGCTTCTAAAGTGGGTTGTGGAGGCTCGCATAAAGCGTCTACCTCATCTTTTTTGTATATTCGGAGAGTAATCGTCTCGAACCCATATCTTATCACTCCCTTGGCTCGCACCAGAGAGGCCGCACAGTCCTTATTGATAACGATAATCACACTTCGATAAAGACCCTTCGGCTTCTCCAGTTTTGCGATCTTCCAGTCGTGACAGGAGAGGTCCGGGTTGCTAAGCCTGATCATCACATGGATGTCTTCAGGACATGCAGGCTCAATCGGTATCCAAGCACGAGCTCTCGGCCTGCAAGGAATGTCTTCCTTTGCAACAACCTCGAGTTTTGCGCCTGGCCAAACTTCGCCCAGCATGCCGACAGCAAGCGTATATAAATCGCGCGACCTCTGATCGTTACAAACGATGAGTTTGACATGACCTTGATGCCAACCCCCATCGCTTGTTACAGGTGGTGGACCCGGATGCTCTCGCATGACTTTGAGAAAGCCAGCCGAGAGCTTCAGTTTCACCATCTGCCAACGGTCAGAGGTAATCGCGCCATCAATATTGCTTCTATCAATGACCGCAACCACGATTTTGTTGTGTTCCTTAAGCACATCACTAAAAGGCTTAGTGAGAGGTACTTTAGGAATTTTGGGAGTGCTGGTGTTCTGCACTTTGGGTTTCTTAGGGATGGGAGTGGACTCCTCCAGAGACCTTTGTCGCTTTGACGTGGAGTCGCAGTTGGTCTTAGATTTGGCTAAAATGGATTTAGCCCACTCAATCTTCTTGCTATGGATGGGATTACTACCATCCCCCAATGTTGCACCAGGAGATTTTAGCAATCTCATCGCATAGCGGCGCTGCTTATATAGGACCCTAGGTTGGATGGCTGTCTTCGTAGTGGAGGCAGGGTCGTTATTCCCGACGCTGCTAACACCACGGAGACTACCACTAGGACCATCCTGGAGAGGTTTACTCTCTTTGGTAGTGGAACTACCGACATGAGGAGGCGCTTTCGCCAGGGATACCTCCTGTACCTCACTAGAAGCTGGGCAATGACTTGGCACAGACCCCTCTCCTATGTTTGGCACAGGATTTACGACAGCCGACATTATCGCCGCCGAACTGCCGCCCGGTGTAGATACAACCTGTACCACACTCGAAGTTGGGCAGTGACATGTCACAATCCCTTCTCCTGTGTACGGCACAGGTGTAACGACAGCCGACGTTGCGGCCGAACTGCCGCCCGGTGTAGCTGTAGTACCGGTACCGGTTTGATTTTTTTGTTTTTGTTTTTGTTTTTGTTTGTTTTGTTTGTTTTTTTTTTCATTTGGGTTCCCACGAGTAGGCGAAGTAAAAGGGGGGGGTCCGTCTGTGCAGAGATTCGCTTACACAGATAAGGCTAGCTAATCCGGAGGTCGCCTGGTATCCGGATACTCCGTTAGTGACTGAGCTATTTTTAGAAATTGGGCCCTCAGCCTGGCTGATCATCGGCACGGGTCGTATAACACCTTGAATCCAGCCCAATTTGGGAAGTTGAAGGGGAGGATATGATTTGGAAGAGGAGAGACGAACAGCAATTGAGCCATAAGCGTCCCAGGAAGGAAACAAGGCACTAACAGAAGTGATACACTATACAGTCAGGGGATAAGGAGACATCAGCCAGTGTAATGCACAAAGCCGATGGAGGAGGGGATAGGGATCGGGAAGGGGAGGGACGAGAGACCTTTGGTTTCAGGACTCTTCTGGAGAAATAATTCCCGAGAATCATTGACCTTACTCAGCTTCTACAACTCGACAAGTTCGACGCTCAGGTACTTGCGTACTATCTGCTCCAGGGCTATGCTGAAGACATCGCAAGACAACTCATCTCCTTGTCTAAACTCTGCGCATGTTTGAAACAACTCGGATGATCTGTTACCCATTTGCACACTGTACTGCGTATTGTTTAGCGTTATGCTGCACAGCTGGGTTAGTTTGTTCGAGATCCCGAATTCAGTCATCGCCATCATAAGCTCTTGGCGGTGGATGCTATGAAGTCGATGAAAAGATGATGGGTTTCGATTTGAAATTCGCTGGATTTGCCCCAGTGTGAACTATCGGTCTATCGGTGTTCTGCCTGGCCTAAGGCTACACCAGTATACGTGCCGATTATTGTATTGCAGAACGGTGCTCGGGGCTGGGGCTTGGTCTTCATTGACTGGTCTCAATTCTCCTTCGTCATTGGCTCACTCGACATTATGGACATTCAGTAACTGTTGGAAGTGCTGCTTTAAAACATCTACTATTCCCTGTGCTTCTGTGACTATAGGTTTCCTTCACTGTTTCGAAAAGCCTTTGTCCCGGTTCTGAACCAGAAGCGAATTGCTTCGACCTTTTAAAGAAACGTCGGGTGTTGTTCTTGGCCCGTAACTCTTCTTGATATTTGAGCTGAAACTGCGAATGCTTCTTTCTTCTTCCTTTGCAGGTTTTTTTTATCATTCCTCCTTTTTGTTTGGTAGGTACCTACTCTTTTCGCGCCGCTCTTCTTTTCCGTTGTAGCCGTTCGCAGACGTGCATTTTCCGATTGTACAACGTCTGTCGGTCTGGCTAGTGTTATGAATTATTTATAGGAAAATGGTGGCCGGAGCTGCTACAATTCATTGGATCTCCATGCAAATTTCATGAAAATCGATTGATTCATCAAGGAGGAGCAATTGCATTTCTAAGCTTTTTTTACACGGAAATATTTGTCGTGTTCGCTAGTATTCTGAATTATAAATCTGAGTTATCTTCAACTTCAGTTGAATACAGGAATTTTACCCTCACAAAAATGTCCAGAGCACAACAACTCCGGACCCGCTAGTAAGCTAAATGTTGAAGTCATTTTTCATTGAATCGGGACAACATTCCAATTTCTTCAGCATCGATTCAGCAATTCAGGAAAAGTCGCTGCATTTCTTAGCCTTCATCTACGTCAACGTCTGTAGGGGCCGCTAGTTAACACATATTTTAAGGTGAATCCATTCTTTAGTGCGTTCTAGCATAAGTACAAAATTTCATGAGAATCAGGTTAGTCGCTTAGAGGACTGATCGTTTTTCTTTTTTTCAAGGCAACGTCATTCGGTGACGCTAGTAAGCACTAACTTTTCGAATCTAAACCCACATTTTCATAAACATGGGCCAAACCATTTAAAAACAGTCGGGTCCTCTAGTAAGCTTAATTGGGGATTGAAACCATTCCTTAATCCACTGGAACTGGAACACACAAAAAATAATTTCATCAAAGTCCGTCCACTCGTTTAGGGTTAAGTACTGCAATGAATTACTTTGAAATAATATTAATCCCGTTAATTTATGGACTTCGTTAACTAAATTGAAAAAAGTTAATGAAATCAGTTAAAGCTACTCCATCAACAGAAGAGAACATAATATTAAATTATTTTCCAGATTAACTGAATAATCAAATATGACCAGAGACCACCGAACTTGCACACTAACCACATTTCAAAAATTACAATTTTACAGAAAAATCATCAACCTCTGACCAAATTGCCAATTCAAGCTGAAAAACCAACTCTCAAACACATAGGCGAACTCATTTCAAATTACCAAAACTACAAACGATTTTTTGACACAAAACAGCAAAAAGGATTATACCCATTCGGCACTGGCACCGACACACAGAAATATTGCAATTTGAATGAAAAAATAATAACATTCATGTAAACGTACATAAAAATTATTTATTAAATAAAATTTACTGTCATGTTGGAAGTGAGCGTTGAAAAAACGGACTTTGTGGACTCTCTGAGCTCTGCCTCTGACTGTTGTGCGAGTGTGGCTGGCCATCAATTTTTCTGTGTGTTTCTCGTTGTCATTTATTTCGGTCGACTTGATTGCATGCTCGTAT
This sequence comes from Sphaerophoria taeniata, assembly GCA_943590905.1. Taxonomy (NCBI): domain Eukaryota; kingdom Metazoa; phylum Arthropoda; class Insecta; order Diptera; family Syrphidae; genus Sphaerophoria; species Sphaerophoria taeniata. Next base: position 8,457,992 of record OX016540.1, read on the forward strand.
AAATGTAGGTTCAATCAGGAACATGGAATAAATTCAAAAATTCAATTAAAAATTGAGTTTTCGGTGTGCGATAAAGTCAGAAAACTGTAAGCAAACAAAACCAAAAAAACAGCAATAAAAAGGACGACAAACTGTAAATTCGAAGTGTGTGTCGGTGCATCTACTATGAAAAGAGAGATGGTATATCGTTTTCAGACTTAACTGATGTTGACGAGTCGTCAAATGTCTGAGCTTCAACTTAAAGAACTCATCTTATGGACATTCTGAAGGGTCCTGAGTATAGTTCCAACAAAATATCCACATCCAAGTAATGACTCATTACAAATTCCCGCCATAAACCTATTTTTATTCTTAACAAAATATCAGTCACACCATGTGCCTCCCGTGCGAGGTATAAACAGACCCCCAAATTAGCAATAATAATCAGTTGCCAACCGACCTCAGTCGGGTTAACATCAGTTTCCGACCGGTCACCGTCCAGTATACATCACCGTCCTGTACAAACCAGAAGGCAAGTATCTGTTGCTAACCACAGCAAAATAAAAGCAAAGCCGTTGCTAACCAGCAATCACCCAACAGTTGCTAACCGAACGTCGAACGCACAGGCAGACAGCCTATAAATAGCCAGCTGCCAGCCCTAGTGAAGTCAGTCGAAGCCAGGCTCTCGAAGCGAGCAGACATGTGCTCCCGGAGTGGTAAGTATCTTGCCTGTGATTTACTGGATTTATCCGTGATCTACCATCTACCAAATTTGTCTGCGATTAACCAGATCCGTCTACGATTTACCGGATTCGTCCGTGATTTATCAGATTCGCCTGCGATTTACTGGATTCGTCCGTGATTGAACGGATTCGTCCAATTTACTAGATCCGTCTGTGATTTTCCGCATTCATCCGTGATTTACCGAGTTCGTCCGTGATTGACAGGATCCGTCTGCGATCGGATTTGTCCGTGATTTATCGAATTCGTCCGTGATTTACCAGATTCGTCGGCAATTTACCGGATTCGTCCGTAATTTACCAGACCTTGCTTTTGTTGCCAGTCACAGTGATTCGTATTTGATGGCGTTTAAAGTTGTTGAAATCGGAAGGTTTGAAAGCAAATGCTGGACAGTTTTTGAGTGATTCCTTTGATAGCTTGTTCAACCTGTTCACTTGCTTCAACACGCATGCACACAAAAACCATGTCCGATGTCCTTTAATGATAGTGTTGCCATCCTCAAAGCGTTTCATTTTTCCAATTGACGGATTGCCCCCAACTAAAAGTAACTTTCTCCTTTTATTCGATTTTCAAAAAGTTCAAGTGATTGAAATAGTTTATGCAAAGCCTTTTAGCCATTCTTCATCATCCACTCACAATCCAACTTAAAAAAAGAGAAACACCCTCCTGTACAGAGAACACATTAAAGAGTCCATGTTATTGAATTATATCCCTTTTTCGCTGCACTTGGTCCCCTTTCTTTTATTTTCGTAGAAGAACTGACAAAGACTTCCGTTTGCCGCCGTATAACTCAAAAAGCATTTTAACCTCCATTTTTCACAGACAATTTTAATGCAATTAATGGCGATAGCAGGCAAGGCTCGACCTCGCCCGGCCTATGAGAGGATCCTTGCTTCAGTTCTCTGCTGAAGCTTAACCTAATAATAATGCATCCTTTTGCGAGTGTGTTGGTGGCCAAGTACCAAGTACCCTGCGAAAGGGTCAAGGGTGTTTTTTTCGTTGTCGTTTGTGCACTTGTTTTCCTGTGTACCAACCATCAGCAAACGAGAACAGAAGAACTTTTAGCGTGTTTCTGTGCTTCGGTGTGCATGTGTGTATGTTTGGTCCTTTGATGATGGATTCTTGTTTGCTGAAGCAATTAGATTGTTTACTCTTTTGCTGTGCTACAGCACACGAGCCTTTTGGGGTTGTGTTCAGTGGAACAGAAAGCTTAATGCAGTTTGTGTTGTCTGGCAAATGCGAATGCACCTGTGCCCTTTTTCTGTTTAATGTAGGTTGTTGTACTTATATCCGTCGTCTAGTGGAATTTTGCTAATTGGTTGGCAAATAAGGTTCGCATAGCTAAATGAGGAATGAGGTTGCGATAATGGGAATTTGGCTACAACGTTTCTGCAGTTTCCTTGACATTTGAAGTTTCTAGAGTTCTGACAGAGGCCATTTCAATAACACCTTGAGTCGAAAAAGGATTACAAACAGCCTCTTTCTCCAGCTTCTTTATGTTCCCTATACCTCCAACGCTTTTCTATAAGGATGCAGAAACTCAGTACACAAATAACAAGGCTTATTAATAAAGTCTAAGAACTTTTTCTGAATTGCTCTAATGAATGCAAAATCGTTGACAACTTTTTCAAATTCCCAACAATTTTCACATAAACTTCATTTTCATAGAAACACCTGTTCCATATAATTCCACCTGAGAACTCTTTTTTTTTCTTTGAAAACAAAACTTTTTGTTTGGCAAAAATCTCTTTTTAGCAAAAGAAAAGTTCGCAGCTTTTCATAATGATATTCGCTTTTTCTTTTGCTCGTAGATTTTCTATGTTATTTGCAAAAGTTTATGCGATTTTCAATTTCAACGACAAGGCGCTCATGCAATATAATCTGCCAAAGAAAACACTTAACAAAAAGGAAGTTGTGGAAGTCCTGCTGGAAGAAACGGAGCAAACGGTGTTGTTTTTTATTTTATTTTCTTAAGCAGGTAGGTAAACTGAAAACACTACGGCTGAAGGTGAGGCTGACTCCCAGCACTCTCCTATCGTCTTGCAAAATTATTTTCCACATTTTCTAGTTAGGATTGCTAATGTAGAAATGGGGAAAAATGTGCTACAAAGACTGGCTAAGGGTTCAGCTATGTCTAAGGTGTTTGCCCATTGCAAAATTCAAAAGGGCTATCCTAGTTCCACTTAAATGAATATAAAATCAATTTTTTCCCACGCTCAAGTGCCTTTTTACGTTGTGAATTGCAGTGTCGCAGTTTGAACTTTTTTTACAAACAACTTATATTGAAAAATTTAGAAAGGGCTACCCTATTTCTACGTTATCGCATAAAAAGTCAACTTTTTCCCACGCTCAAGTGCCTTTTTACATTGTGAATTGCAGTGTCACCGTTTTAACTTTTTTTTACAAACCACTTACAGTGCACCATGGAATTCCAAGATTACCCTTACTCCGACTAAGGTACTCATAAACTTTATGTTGCTAACTGGCTACTGATTGGCAACTCGGGCGCTGCAGTCATCCGGTGTTAATAATTTGGCTGTTACTTTGATGGTTACGAAACCTTTTTGTGCCGATGTTGCTATTTTGAATCGAAACGAAAAGACGAAAAAAAGGCAAAAGCACCTAGTTGGCATGGCGGGCCTTTATTTTATAATTTAACTTCAAAAAAGCACACAAATCCCATTTTGACTACACTTTGATCTTTCATTTTTGCACAGCGGAGGAGTCGCCGCCCTCGAAACGAAATCAAAGGCAAAAAACGAGTATCCCAAAAAAATGGGTGTAACAGCTTCACCAAGGTAACTTTTGGAGTTCCTCTACCAATCCTCCTCAAACACACCATCCGACTCTGGTCCAATGCACTGTTTTTGGGTACATTTCGAACGCTTGTCGGATCGGGTCGGTGGTTGTCAGTGGTAAAATTATGGGTATGCAATTGATTTCCAATTTGAATTCGGTGAAATGTAAATTTGCGATAATTGGATGGACAAATTGGATATCCAATTAATCGCATCGATAATTCGATAACTGATTCCAGAGTTCAGAGTCCTTCAATTTATGTATTGTGCGGTACCCGAAATACACAACACAACGCAAAGCATTCTGATTCGGTTGCAGTTGGCAACATTCGAATTAAAATTAAACGGTCAGTCGATTTTATATTGTGTTAGAAATTTATGCAGAAAAAAGGAACATTTATCGATACTTTTTAAGCTATCGGGTTTATAGGGAAACCATTCATTCAAAATAGTTATTTTATAACAAAGAGTTAATTCTAAATCACTCGCCTCTTGTTTTTTGCATTGAGGTTCACTACCCGAGTCACAGTTGGAGCTGAAGAGCTTAGCTATTTAATGATGCGAACAAAATTATGTTGAAATTTGGGCATACATACATTTTGTTCAATTTTTTTGATAGTCGACACACGAATGAAAAAAAATTGTTTTGCATTATATAAATGTCGAATGTCGCTCTCAGGTGAAGTGCATTGCTTTATTAATGTGCTTTGCCCGATGATGATATACTCTGGGTTTCCGACTTGACGTATTGTGATTTGATTGTCACAAAATATTGTTGTACCGCCCAGTTCCATGAGAAGTCCATCATATTGCCTCTTTCGTACATTCGCATTATGCAACATATTCGGATTATGTTGTTGATAGAGTCACATGCGATTATCGTTTACTTCTTCATGTTGTAAGAGTGTGTTTCTCTCGAGAAACCTCAAACCTTTTGCTTTGTATCAAAGGCTGGGGTAACTCACCGGTTCCAGGGTTCTTTACCAAAGAAGCAATTAAACTTTGGTTTTCTATAAATATTGATTATAAGATTTATTATTCATTAATTAAATATTATGTACATTATTTATAATAGAAGTGTCAACATTATATAACAATTGGTTTCAACAATATTTAACAATTACTGGTAGTGACAATATTTAACAGGAAGGATAATCAATTAAGTGTAACAATATTTAACAGAAACTGGTAATAAGTTAAATGTAGTTTTGTTTTTGTGTTATTTAACACTGCAGTTAGGCTGCGTCCGTTATTTCCATTTATGTTGTTTGAACAACGATAGCAACTTAGAGGTGCTTCCACCAATGGTTTTTTCCGTCAATTTCTTTGTTTGGCTGGAGTTATAGCTATTTCACGGGTGCCAAGCCGATCATCAGACTCCTTTGTTAGTGGTGCTGCCTAGTTATTTTTCATATTAATCGAAAAACTTTTTAGTTCACTTTGGGATTTGAACCTAGGACCTGCTAGTTGTGAAGCCAATGCAAAAATCAGTGGAGTTGTTAGCGTAATGCGTAGTGCATTGGCTTCACAACAAGCAGGTCCTAGGTTCAAATCCCAAAGTGAACTAAAAAGTTTTTCGATTAATATGAAAAATAACTAGGCAGCACCACTAACAAAGGAGTCTTATGATCGGCTTGGCACCCGTGAAATAGCTATAACTCCAGCCAAACAAAGAAATTGACGGAAAAAACCATTGGTGGAAGCACCTCTAAGTTGCTATCGTTGTTCAAACAACATAAATAAGTTAAATGTAACAATATTTAATAGGAACTGGTAACAATATTTAACAGGAACTGATAATAAGTTAAATGTAACAATAATTAACAGGAACTGGTAACAATATTTAACAGGAACTGGTTATAAGTTAAGTGCAACAATATTTAACAGGAACGGTGAATTAAGTGTAACAATATTTAGTAATAGTGTGAAACAACAGGTCAATTCTTATTAGAGACTGAGAAAGCAGTCGTACACTTTATCACAGACTGAGACAGCAGTCGTATACTGTAATCACAGACTGAGACAGCAGTCGTATACTGTAATCACAGACTGGAGGAAGCAGTCGTACACTTTATCACAGACTGAGACAGCAGTCGTACACTGTAATCACAGACTGAGTGACAGCAGTCGTACACTGTTTTAAGTTGCTATGTCCACGTCAACTTTGGACTAGCCCCTTTTTCAAAAACTTAATGAGAGTCTTTCTATTTTATTTAGGTATTTCTATATGTATATTTTATATTCGAAAGATCTCCGATTTTATTGAAATTTTATTGTTCCTTTATTGATTTTTGAACAAAAGCAAACTATGAATTATAAATTTAGAATTCAAATTCATAAACAAAACGGAACTGATGTATGTAATGAATACGTTTCATTACAATGTAACTATGCCATTTCCACTGTATCCAGTATATAAACCAACAAACTTCTCACACTGTGATCCATATAGGTTTTTCTTCAACCGACAAACGTGAACCTTGGTGCAATTAATTCCATCCGGTGTCTTCATAAGGATTTATTCATCCAAGTCTCCATTCAAGAAAGCTGTTTTGACATCGAATTGGATTATCTCCATGTCACAAACAGCTGCCAATGCCAGAACACATCTCACTGAATCGTATAGCACCACTGCACTGGGGAAAATGTTTCAGTATAATCGATGCCTGCACTTTGCCAGTAACTGACTTATCTGCTTCTTCATAAGAAAATGGTTCAACAAAAATAGCCATCATAGCCATGCAACCAAGGTCAGCATTATAGTTCGCAAACCATATCTGATCTTCTTGTCCATTTCTGGTTTCATCAGCCTTTGCTTCTTTTGAGATTGATACCAAGTGTTCCTCTTTCATGACATCACTTGTAGAATCATCACTGAAAAAGTCTTTACTGCATGAACCTTCGTCAACACCATCATCAGCAAGCGTAAGGTATTTTTTGCAAATGAAATGCTCATTGAATTTTACGTCACAACTGATTAGAATCTTCTTGGAATCTCGATCATAAAGTCGGTGGTTTTTATTCGAAGATTCGAAACCAACCGGATAAACTTTCTTCCATTTTTTCCTCATGATATTCTTTGGAATATGAGCAAATCCGACTGTACCAAATATCTTGACATGATATAACTGTAGTTTTTACCATACCAACGATCGTATGATGTCTGATTGATGTCTTTCGTAGTTGTGGTTCGATTCAGAATATAAACAGCAGTTCTTACAGCTTCCAGCCAAAGTTACTTCACTTAGCTACTTGAAATCAGTATGGTCACTCGGACCATATGCTCTGATGCACATGGAGCAATACGTTCCATGGTGATTCCAAATTTAGCCGGCATTGACGAAATCTCACTGTTTATTTATTTTACTTGATGCTTGTACCACTGACATGTCCTAACCGATGATGCCACTGCTGCAAAGACGATGCTGACATCTTGACACTTGTTGAAATACATGCATGCTCCGATTGTAAATGTCTAAACGCCATTTTGACTGAACTGTTACCATCCATGTACCCAGTAGCGGACAAAACTAGGTCAGCCTCATTAAAAACTATGCAACCTTCTTTATTGAATTTAGTTACAAATCCTTTCTTCGCTAGTTGCACAATTGAAAAAAGGTTTACTTTTGCTTTTGGAACATAGCGAAACAACCCAATCTTTCCGGAAGGCAGTGTGTCGAGTTGCTGCTGAATCCGCCAACCACAGGTCAGACCAGCCAGCCGTTAGAATTTCATCTGCAATAGTATAAGCAACCAATTTACCACCTTTGGGATTACTGGTATTGCTGCCATATCTGTTGTCATTTTTGTATGTCTGCTTAGCACTGAACGCTGCTCCGTGTGTCCTTGAGTCTCTGCAATGGGTTTTTGTCTCGTTCCACTTTTTGCATCTGGTCTTCTTCAAGCTGAAGTTTTGAAAACAGAGTCTCCCATTCCTTGATGTTATACCAGACGGTACGGAAATTTTGGAATCTAGGAGTCAAGCTGCTAATTATGCTACACATTTTCAAATTTTCAGATAATTTCTCTCCTTGATCTTCTGATGCCGATGCAATCTGTCGTACTTTTGACACATGGGATGTAAAAGATTCATTTTCGGACATTCGTATACTAAAATATTCTTCATACAGAATCATCACTCGAACGTCACTTTTCTTCTGGTGAAACTTTAAACAGAATTAGCGACTGATATTAATCATTTCCTTTTCGCTGACAAGAGAAAGGCGGTCTTGTTGTGAAATAAGAACTTAGCGGCGGATTGGCCGAAATCTTACCGATACCAAAACTGGTGAGAAGATAACATAATTCCTCAAGACTAGATAATCGAAGTTCTTGGGAATTTCCGATCAAGAAATAATTAATCGATAAGAATTTATGATAAATCTTAAACCACAAACTAAACAGGGTGTTCCATGCTACTTTGAGGATTGAATCTGAACATTTTATTCATTTTTTAACTTTTTTCGAGAACACACCGCCATCAGGAACCTTACGATTAATTTCACGACTTTAAAACTAATATACACAATAAGCAGCAAGAACCCAACGACATCTAGCGACAATAGCTGGAAACTATTCAAATGTACTGCCGGACTCTGCAAATGAGGAGCACCACGATGCCGAAGAACATACTCCACCCAGTAGACAGCCGTTTGCTTCGCCGTCATCGGACGATCTCTATAGAGTCTCGAGAACCGTTGAATACTATCCCGATAAGTCTGATTCGATAACACTTCTACTATCGTATCGCGGACCGTCTGCTCAGTTAAAGTGGCATAGTCTAGGTGCAAGCCAAAGCCAGAGTTCACCATATTCTCAACATTTGTAGGCTGATCATTCAGAAGTGGGATTCCAACCATTGGAACTCCATGGAATTGGGCCTCAGCCATTCCACCCAAGCCACCATGGGTGACAAACAGCTTGACATTCGGATGGTTTAAGACATCATCCTGTGGCAGCCATTTCTTGTAGAATATATTCGGAGATTCAATGGGAATTTCGTCATCACTCCACTTGCATAAAACTGTCTGCGGGAGTTCAGCGAGGACTTTGAAAATTGTCTTGAGTTTCATGGGGTCCAAGTGACCCTTGAAGATGTTTGTCCCAAGACTAAAGTAGACTGCTCCATTTTCAGCGGAACTGTCCAAAATTGTTTTGATGTCCTTAAAATTGTCATTCTCATTAGGGGCTTGGAAATTTTGAAGGGATGAACTGGCTTACCTCTGGCAAAGGATCAGGCTTGTCTTTGATTTGAATACCACCGATTTCAACCATTGCTGGAACATCTGGACGAATGGGTCCCTGGCTGAAGTGATGGGCTGTAAAGATTAGGGAAATGTTCTTCTGCATGTCCTCTAATGAGGGGAATTTGTCAGCTGGGAAACTTGCCCTAAAAATATTGGAATGATGTCATTCATGAAGCCTTCAAAAACAGATGATTCTTGCCTGTAATATTGTTCCTGATTCCATTTCAAATAGGGGCGATATTGCAACTCCCTCCAGATCGTAATAAAAATGAAGTTATACACTCGATCGAAAAAATCAATCTGCTGTTTCGAGCTGCTCGCAATAGTAGGAATGTACGCGTACTCGTTCGGATTGCCTATCAAATCGTTAACACAAGTAAAGGGTCGCATAGTGAACGATACGATGAGAGGACACTTGAAATGTGCTGCCACACCGAAAAGGAAGTCATTCAAGAAATATCCAAGCAGTACCAAGTCGAAGGACTCTTCTCGCATCAGTTTCTGCATCGACGGATGATGCAAACTTGAATTCGATATTTCTGAGGAGGCGCTGATGAAGGCGGTAATGGTTGTATGGAACGCCGGACGATCATTAACTGCTTGGGAAAATATTTCCGCTGGTATTGGCGGGATATCGAGATATATGTATCGGTATGGAAATGACTTTCTGGTGGGAGAATGGTTGGTGACAACAGTAACATCGTGACCCCGTTCGGCCAAGGCCTCTGCTATGGCACTGTGAATGATCAAATGGCTTCTAGAATGTGTCGGAAAAAGGCCAAGAATTCTCGCCGAGTGTGTGAAACCGAAAACTAAAGTCATACAAATTAAAGCGAACAAATTCATGTTTGTTGTTCGATCACCGAATTAATTGATACTAATTTTGAACACGGTCGTTCCGCGTCGAGGCAGTTTCGATGCCTGTTGCATGTTTATTGACTGTAAATAATTATCAGCTGGCTTTGTATTCAACAACGCGATAAATAGTGTTTGGATTCATATGCAAATCTTGAAGTACACAGGTTTTCGGAGTGATAGAGACTGGAGATAATTCGGAAAAATTTCCATTAATTAAGGGAGTCCATAATTTTGATAAATATTGTTAATCGTCGGTCGTTTGTTTAAAGTTTCTATGGAATTTTTGATATTAAGATTTCTGACCGGATTTATCAGCTGATAGCAAAGTGTAACACAGGGGTGTAGTCAAACACATTTACTAATCTTTTGTCGACACATCGTATGAGATTAGAACCACATTGGAATGTTTTGGAGTATGTGAACCATCAACCATTGCAGATAACCTTATAGTTGTAAACTTACTTTTGTGAGATCATAACAGCGCCAGATAAAAAGGAAAAAGAAGGTAAATACCTTATACAGCAATTTGACAAATGGTGGTGTGCCTCAGGGCTGCGTTCTGTCTACGATCCTCTTTCTCATTTTCATAAACAATCTTTAGACTCGCACTTCTAATTCAATAAACTGTTTCGATGACGATAGTACCCTCAGTTCTTCATATTTGTTCCCAGACTCTTATCTTTCCACTTCGGATGTTTAATACCAACAGGAAAATATGAATATTTTCAATTCGAAGTGAATGGGGGCATGCATATTCAAGACGAGTTTGGACGGACTAAGGAAACGTAGTAAGATTTTGTTGCTTGGTCAAACTGGGAAATGAAACTGAAGTCCTTACCACAATCTCTTATAGAATGGATAAGAACAAGAATAATACTGATGAAGTCGGTGTCAGATTTGGACTATGAAGACATCATCCAAAGAAATTAACAAACGTTTCCGCTTGACCACCAGTGGCGGAAACTTAAACCAAAAATGCAGGTATTGTGATACTATGCATCTGTAGCAACTAAAGGATGTAGCACAGCATTATTCCTTCTCTCAACTCTAAAGAACTGTGGAGTAATATTAAGAAATTTGGTGTAAAGGATGATAAATACAAAACTAAATGTTCTTTTAGCCCTGAATTGATGTCAAATGTTCTGATTCAGCCCGTGTCAAGTTCACATATTCCTCAAGATATTTTTGTTACACCTGATAGAGATAATTCCTTCTCATTTAATTGCACTGGTGCATATGAGCTATTTAAATCCATCAAATCAATAAAGTCGAATGCAATTGGTCCCGATGAAATTTCTCCGAAATTTCTTAAACTGATTTTCCCTATAATTGTAAATTACTTAGTCCATATATTTAATTTTTGTATTTATAGTGGTCAATTTCCTGATATGTGGAAAAAAGCGTGCATTATACCTGTTCCCAAAAATCGAAACCCTTCCAACCCTTCAGAGTATAGACCAATCAGTATCTTATCCTTCCCATGTAAGCTTTTTGAAAAAATAATTCATGATCAAATCCAGATATATTTAAATGTAAATACCCTACTCTCAAAGTGGCAATCCGGGTTCCGTCATAACTACAGTTGTGAATCTGCAGCAATTAAAGTAACATCTGACATCCGTTTTGCTATTGATTCTGATAAGTTTGGTATAGTTGTACTTTTAGACTTTTCCAAGGCGTTTGATTGCATCGACCACTCCATTTTTATGTCTAAACTAAAGTTCAAGTTCAATTTCTCAAGCTCATCAATAATGTTGCTGTCCAATTATCTTAAAGATAGAGTTCAACAAATAAAGACTGAAATTGGTTTTTCGAATCCTATTACTACTAATATGGGAATCCCCCAAGGCTCGGTATTAGGTCCATTGCTTTTTTCGCTGTTTATAAATGACCTTCCTGAAGTCATCTGTAACTGTCAAACTCATTTATATGCGGATAATGTAATACTTTACATTTTTCGTAGTACTGGCTTAAGGGAGGACTGTTTAGTTAGGTTAAATGAGGATTTAAGCAATATTCTCTCTTGGTCCAATGATAATAATATGAAACTTAATCCTACTAAGTCTGTTGCAATGATATGCTCTAGAAATGAATTCGACCCCTTAGATTTTCCTTCGGTTGTTCTCGATTACGAAGTTATCATGTATGTAAAAGAAGTTAGATACCTAGGATATAAAATTAGCTGCAATCTGAGTTGCTGCAGAGCAATCTCTGATACAGTTAGGAAAATTTATTTTGGGCTACGTAGTTTGAGATCTTCCTCTAGTTTTTTGCTACCAAACATGAAGATACACTTTATAAAAACTTTAATCTTGCCTTATTTCACCTATAACTGTTCAGTCTATCCCATTCTGGACTGTGAGTGCAAGCGTAAGCTCAATGTTGCGCTGAATGACTGTATCCGCTTTATTTATTGTATTCCAAGATTCTCTAGTGTCTCACATCTACGAAACATTCTTTTTGGTATGGGTCTTGATGAGTTCTTGAGATTCAGGCTACTTTTGAAACTCCATAGTATCATCCATTATAGATGCCCTGGGTACCTTATAGTGAAAATTTGAATTTTGCCCTGTCTGAACGAGGTATAAAACTTATTATACCACGCTTCGCACACAGCATTGCAGAGCGTTCATTTTATGTTGCTGCAATTCGTTTATGGAATTCACTTCCTAATGAATTGCAAAGTATTGCCGCACCTACTGCTTTTAAGAGAATGTTATTTTTGCACTTTTCGAATCAAAACTAAATTCAATTATTCTAACTTTATATAGCTTTTTATTTAAATTTTTCTTTAAACTCTTTATATACACTTAAATTTTTATCTCTACTTAATCTATCTTTTTTTTGTTTTTTATATGTTTGGTTACTGAGAAAATGTTTGTAATTTAAATTTTAGATGCTCTAAAAGATTTAAATCTTAATGCGTCATTGTAAATCCTTTTTTGAAATAAATGAAATGAAAAATGAAATGAAATTATGTGACTCAACATTTCCAACTTAACTCTAAGTTATAGGCCTCAGAGGATATCAACAGGACATCATGAGAGACTGGCGGGCCAGTTATTGCTCAGCCCAATTCGCGAACATACGACGCTTCTGGTGGTCAAGCGGTTCAGTTATTGCGTCAATTTAATCTTGTAAGGATGAAGACCAAGATCTTTTCGCAAAATTCGCCACAACGACGTCACAGAGATGCCTAACGCTTGAGAACGACGTGTGAAAGACACATTTGGGCTTTCTGCAACTGAAGCCTCAGCGGCAGCAATATCCTCGACACTACGGGCACTTCTTTATCTCACTGGCAGGGGAATATTTTGTACTGTGTCCGTGGATTCAAATTTTTCCACTAGACGCTCAATTGTTGACCTGCTAGGAAGATTATGATGACCATAAATTTCAAAAACCGTATTGATTCATTGACTGACTGATCAACAATTCACCCGTGATACTCGTGCTTATTAGAATACCCATCAGTCTACCTTTGAGCCCAACTTTGGACGTACTCTCAAGTAAAGAGAATCGTTCTTAAGCCGTACTATGCGAATGTACAACTCTGTTCCACCCCCTGCCAGGAATTAATTCATTCATGTTTCCTTGACTGTCATGAAACGATGTAAAAACTTCTTCGCATTACACTTTGACAGCGTCGAACACTGCTCTCACGGTTGTACTTTTTGTCCGCAGAGCCAGAGAAAACGCGGCACCTATCGCACCACAAGTTTTCTCATACTCTAAATTCCATGCCGAATACGACATAATGAGCCACGCAATCAGGATATCGATCTTTACTTTTTTGACAAGTCCCTCACCTAGAAACCTTATCAGCTCATACAAACGTCACCACATTTCTTATCTTAAGTCGTACCATGCGTGCATGATGCATAGGGTAAAACTATACAAAGCGCCCCACAATTCATCAAACATAAATAAAACACAAAATTTTAACATGAAATCACATTCTTTTATTTAAAAAAATAATCAGTCTTCTTTCTTAGCATTTACATTCAGTAAACATAAAAACAACAATAGTATAAAATAAATAAAAATATTTTTTTGAAAGTTAAGGTGGGGCGTTTTGTAACTGGGGTAGCGGGCAAGACGCCCCAGGCTATTTACAAAGCGCCCCATGAGAAAAGTGAAGAAATATTACATTAAATTCTTTCAAAATATTTTAATATCTTCGTAAAATAGCCTCTCTTTTCAATTTTCGGCCGAAACTGTTACAATTAGGCGAATACGTTGTACAGGACTCATGTAACAAAGCCTTGCAAGTTACGCATGAGATGCAGTCTTCTGAGGAAGCAGTTTGCTAATGATAATCAATACACTAAACTCAATCGCTTCAGCCATATCCTTTTCGAACCATGAGGCCCACAATGTCTTTCGCAAATAATTTTAATGCATTTCTAAAGAAATTTTCAAGGAAATTTTTTTAAATGCATCAAAGTATAACTGGGGCATTTTGCATTTTCTTCACTGGGGCGATTTGTAAATGCTGGAACACAAAGCGCCCCACATGAAATATTGACTCTCGACATAAGATAACGTTATGAGTTAAAAATAATATAAAAACAAAAACAAAACTCTTATTATGTGTATGAACAGTTTTCAAATATTGCTCATACTTTCCGAGAAAATTAAATTTTAGTGGATACCCACCTCAATATTTTTCGTCTCACAAAATCGTTTTTTCTCTTTTATTCTTACACGCGTAAACGAATCCCATCCACACAAAAGCCCAACTGGGCAACCATTTAAACCTGTTTGAACACGATTAGTTTGATTTGAATATCTACTGTTTTGAACGCAGTAGCCTGGTGGGGCGTTTTGTAAACCGGGGCGCTCTGTATAGTTTTACCCTAATATCGATAGCAGATTTCTTCTTGTGATAACAAAAACAGTTTAAATTAAGATTTTTTTATTAAAATTGATAAAATTTTCCAAATTTAGTTTTGCGATATCGTTGAGATTAAAAGTCAGAATGTGCTCTGTCATTGAATTATGCGTTTTGGTTCTTGGGAAAATCAGTCTGCAAATATTTATATGAGAACCATCCTCAGTCAGTTTTCCGCTTTACCCCTCGTATCTTCAAAACCGACCAAATAACAAGCTTTAAGACGAGCAGCAAGACCTTCCAAACCACATAGCTAACTACAGCCAGAAATCCAATCACATCCAGTGACATAAGTTGAAACTGATTCAAATGTATTGCCGGACTCTGCATATGACCAGCTCCTCGATGTCTCAAAACATACTCCACCCAGTAGACGACCGTCTCCTTAGCTGTCATCGGTCGATCTTTGTAGATTCTCGAGAAACGTTGAACATTATCTCTATACCGTCTATTCGACAGCACCTCATGTACTGCCACACTAAGCTCATCGTGAGTCAAGGTTGCATAATCCACTCCCAACCCAAAGCCCTCCTTCACAAAATTATTCACATTGGTGCCCTGTTCGTTGAACAAAGGAATTCCCACCATCGGCACACCATGGTACTGAGATTCAACAACACTGCCCTGACCGCCGTGAGTGACGAAAAGCCTCACATTCCGATGGGCAAGGATATCGTCCTGGGGCAGCCATTTGCGGTAGACTATGTTTGGAGATTCACCGGGAACTTCTGAGTCGCCCCATTTCCAGAGAACAGTTTGAGGAAGTTTCGAAAGGACATCGAATATGATTTTGACTTTGGAGCCGTCAAGGTGGCCCTTGTTGATGTTTGTTCCCAGACTGAAGTAGATGACTCCATTTTGAGTGGAATTGTCCAGGATGCCTTTGATGTCCTAAAAAAATGTTTATCAGTTTCAAATGCAATGATTCTGAAGAAGTCTGTCTCACCTCCGGCAAAGGATCTGGTTTGCCTTTGATTTGAATTCCCCCGATTTCGATCAGCGCTGGGACATCTGGACGAATCGGTCGCTGGCTGAAGTGATGGTTCGTCATAATCAGCGAAATATTCTTCTTCATATCATCAAAGGATGGATACTTGTCCGATGGGAAATTTGCTCTACAAAAGGATTAGTTTAAAAAAAGTGATCCTTTCTCATCTGGAGTTGTCAAACTCACTTGTACAATTTCGACTGCTCCCAATACAAATACATCTCCAAAGCAAGCTCCTCAATAAAACTCACATACACAAAATTCCAGACCCTCTCCATAAAACCCAACGGCTGCTTACCACCGGCCATCACAGTTGGAACATAGGACTTCTCCTGGGGATTGCCGACCATCACGTTCAAATTTGGAACCGTTCGTATAGTAAAAGTCATTACAACAGGGCACTTGAAATGAGCAGCGACACCGAGCAGAAATTCGTTGAAAAAATACCCGTGGACAACCAGGTCAAAGGACTCCTCCTGCATGAGTTTCTGCAGCTGTGGCTGATGCAGACTCGAGTTGGCATAGTGATTCATCGAGTCGAGGAAGTGAAAAATCCGCTTGTACCATGGAGGTGGTTTATTGACCGCGTCGGCCATGACATTTGTTGCAAGACCAGGAACTGTCAGTTGGATATAGCGATAGGGGAGGTCCTTTTTCAACGGCGGATGGGATGCGACGACTGTGACATCATGGCCACGTTCAGCAAGGGCTTCAGCCACAGCACTGTGGATTATGATATGACTCTTCATTGGTGTTAGAAAGAGACCGAGAATTCGTGCGGAGTTTGTGAGACTTGCACAAGTCGTCAGAAGGACTAACGAGACAACTATGACGTTTAGCCGAATTGCCATGATGAAGGTGCTGGCGGGTTAAAAAATGTCGACTAGAGCTAATAGTGCGCACCGCGAGGCTATTAATATGACTGAGAAGCGAGATATGGCTTCTGGTTTCGGGGTCTTATCAATAAACTTGTTGCGTGTTTTAAATATAGTTGGAGGGGTCATACTATACACAGGTGGTAGATGTATGTTTCACAATCGAACTAAATTCTCAGATAAACCAGTGACGGAACTCTTTAAGTTATTAGGGAGATTTCAGCACCCATACACCAGCACTCTTGGCTTGTCTCACATCCAAAGAGAAAGCGAATATGTAAGAACTTTTTGGCACA
The DNA here is from genome assembly GCA_943590905.1 of Sphaerophoria taeniata. Taxonomy (NCBI): domain Eukaryota; kingdom Metazoa; phylum Arthropoda; class Insecta; order Diptera; family Syrphidae; genus Sphaerophoria; species Sphaerophoria taeniata. The sequence continues at coordinate 8,474,667 of OX016540.1, forward strand.
CACAGTTACCGTAGAACAAATAAAGAGAGGAGGGGGAAAGAATTTCTGGAATTTCAATTAGACTCGCTAGTTTTCAAAATGGAAAATATGTCACTCAATCCTGACAGCTCTTTCTTTTGCTTATCTTGCCTTACCTTCGATAAGGCTTCTATTTTATTGTTCCAATTGACAAGCCAAACAGAGAGGAAACAAAAAATACTTCCTGCCAAAATAATTTCAATATATTTCCGGTTAGTCTCCCACCTCCCAGGAACAGAGTTTGTTGGTCACTTTTGATGCACACACACTCTCCCGTACACTCGAAATACTTCAGCTTCAATTATCCTTGTTCCTACAGTAGACTATAATATGACATGACACTGCTCTTGCTTTGGGCTTCCGCATGAAAATGGTCAATTGAAAGTTTTCTAATAAAATTGCTTCAGTTTTGGTTTCATTCGATTTTTTGCTTTTGGCAATTCCTCGGAAAAAATCGTTTTAATTGGAAATCTAACAGAGATTGTTTGCTCGCAGGACACATCATCTTTGATGACTCAGAGATATTCAGGGGGAAGCAGAGGGAATCTAAAATAAAAGAAACAAAAAGGAAGAAAATATAATTGAATGCAATCAATTTTGAAGGAATTCGATGGCTGGGGGGACTGAGGGGTCCTTCGTTTGAGAACAAAGACGATGACGATGTCGAACGTAAGTCAGTTGGAAGAATGAATGAAGAGAAAGAGAGATTGTTAAGAACGAAAGACGAATCGCCTGTTCATAATGGAAATGAGTGTCATAATTTAATTTCAAAGTTTTATCCCCCACCCTTATGGCAGCCTCAACTACCCTGGTCAGTAATGAGAAACGATTTTGGTGTGGTGACTGGGGAGAGTTTGAATTTTTCGCTTTTGTAGTTATTGAAAGTCGTTTGGGTAATGAGAAGTTTGCATGGATAGGGACTTCTGATTGCGTCATGTAGGGGTAGGGACTTTGATGTCAAATTATTGATTTCATTAAGAAAAATAATTTTTAAGAATGAGATTCGGGACATCAGAATAAGCCATCCATTATGTTGCTTGGAAGCATTGTGGACCTTTCCAATTTGACATACCAGCGTTGCGGTGCCGTGAAGGAAAAAAAAGTTAAGGGTCATTTTGAGGGCCATTTCCAAAATGTGCGGGCCACTACCCTAGAGAAAATTTGCTAAAAAAATAATAATAACAATTTGTCTTTTCTAAATAAACTAAATAATGGATTCACAACTGTGTCATACGGGCACAGCTCTGGATCGGTCAGAAAGAGGTCTACGAAGGTATAGGCGACCGAGATCAGCGTCATGCTACGCAAATTCTGGCCGCAGTCGGTATCTACCGGAAAAAATGCGAAAACTCGAGTGGGCCAGTGGCTTCGTTAGCAGAACCGCCGAGCCGACCTGCAGCGACTCAACGTCAAAGCGTTATAGGTCTTTTGAGGGCGACAAGCCTGAAGCGAAAAAGGCAGAAGGTGTATTCCAGCAGCACAACAGCCTTCAATAAAGATCTTTCATTTAGCGCCGCGCTCAAAGGCAAGATCATAGCCGCGGTTATTGATAGGGGTAATGTGGATGGTAACATCTCTCATGATCAATAGGCAGACCTCAAGGCTCATCCTGGTTTCAGATTTTTATCTGTCATCGAGAAGAATCCGGGACCTCTCCCAGACACAGCCGATGCAGGATGGTACCAAAATCGTATCAAACTCATCGCGTGTGGAGATAAGAGATCTTACGATCTGTACAGGGTTGCTGTCAATGGCTTGCCAGAAGTCTGGCCTGTAAGACCAAGAGCATGCATAATGGTTCCGGCTCCACACAACTGCCCAAAAATGATCATGAATCTGATTAAAATGAATAATCCAAACCTGCCTACTCACGACTCGAAAGTCCCAAAGGTTGAGGAGAAGGAGATAGTGGGTCGCTAAACATCAGCTCTCTTGGTGATCAATAGGGAATCACTGTCTCCACTGGCTGGCCGCGATCGAAGGTATGATTAAGTACGGTTGCGACGAAATCATGGTCCGTTTTTACAAGAAAGACGAAGACTCGCTAAATGCAACGCCTCCAGAGGCCCCTTCAGCGGAAGGAAATGCTTCAAGACCACCAATATGGAGGTCGATGTAAAAACACACGTGGAACCATCGAACTCTTCAGCCTTTAACAAGCCATCCGACATGAAAGCCGATCTTGCAGTCGACAGTAATTCCGACATGGAAACTGAAGACACTTCTCTAGGCATCACTCTAAGCGAGGAAGTCCTATACTTCATTCCTTCTCAGACGATGAAAACGCCGCCGATAAGACAGTGGTGGAGGTTGATCTGGCTAAAAGTAGCAGTGCTGTGATTATAGTTCAGATAAATCTTTATCACGCCATTCACCAAAACTATTACTCCGGCTGAATAAGACCAGAGAGGAAATCGTCCTCAAACGGAAGTCGTGGGTCTCAAAATCCACCATCAACGGGCTCATCAGGACCATATATAAAAATCTAAGGATACTATCGTCAGCGAAACAATTTATTTTATCAGAAGTTAAAAATAGAAGACAAAACGGAGCCCTGAGGCACCCCAGGTTTCAGGCTTGAAGGAGAACAATAAGAATCACCTTTTTTTGGAATAGGCTGGACAAATGCTGGAAGAATAGCCTAAAAGACACCTCTTTAAAATAATAGCGAATTTATGTATGTTGAGATCTTTTAGGACCCCCCACAGCACGAGTGCAAATGAAGTTTTGTCAAATTAAATCATTTACGCGCTCATGAACTGGGGCCGTCGTGACATTATCTGGAAGCGACGAGTTTGAGGCGATCTGCCTAGCGAAATGGCTAGTTTTCGCGAGCGAGATACCAACTGAAGTGTCATTGTTAACGGCGGCGTAGGGACCAAGGAAGAGAGAGATTTTTTTATATTTTTTCATAAGGGGGAAGGGAAGCTTGATCTAGAAACCAAAAACTTCCCCATTTTATATAAGGACATTATTCAACACCCAAAATTTAGTCTCAAACATTGAGGCTTTCCACAATCCATAGAGGCTCACCAAAAACAAAAAAGAAACCCCGAAAAACTGAAAAGAAAAAAGTCGTAAGTCGTTAAGTCCTTTTCCTTATTTTTCCTTCGAATAAATTGATTTTGTTATTTCAGGATTGTTTCAAATATTATGCCACGGAGGCTCAACTTTCTGTGTTTTTTTTTTGGAATATGGGGCTTCTGCAAAACTTTTTCAATTAATAATTTTTGTTTCTTTGTTTTTTCAGTTAGGAAGACAAACATTAGCAATTTCCGTAATTTCTTATTCATGAACATGAATAAATTGTTGTGTATTGAATTTGAGTAGCAAAATTTAGATTAAACAAATTCAGGGGCTTAAAAATTGATTTGAAGCCAGAATATATGTTAACATCGATTGGCTCAAGTGACTTGCATTGTTTTTTGGTTTGCTGTTTCTTAAAGTTCACAGTAAAATTGGAACTTAAGGACATTCTTATCGGCCGTGATTTTAAAGAAAATTTAAGAAATTTCGGACATTTTCCTGTTGGTTTTCGCATGCTCATTTATTCCGTCGCACATCATTTCCTCCCCCTCTTGAACTTGGCCAAAATATTTGCCATCCCTGCGATCAGACACACCTGAGGCAACACCGACCAACAACGTAAAACCAACATGTGATACTCCCACACCTTCAGATCTTCATCAAACAGACGAGACCCTTTTCGAAATCGATTTTTAGCCTTCCCTCATCAAGCTGTAAAAACTCGTAAACACACCAAATCAGAGGCTTATCTTCCCGCATCAGCATTTTACACATACTTATCAAGAGATTCGGATATGAAGCTCAAATTGTCAATTCCCAACCGAAAAAAATACTCCAAAACAGCGACCAAGGGGATTTCTCTACGAAGATTGGCATTTTTTTGGTCAGCCATGAAAAGCTGGCTAATGTCGATCACTCATCCCTCTGTTTCTATTTTATTTCGTCTCGTCTGCGTCTGTCTGGTGGATCAGCCCTCTTTGCTTTTCTTCCTGTTTCCTATTTCTGTTTGTTTTTTGTTCTGCTTCCGACTCGAGAGTGTAGAGTCTTCTCTTCGATCACGATGTTTCTGCTTTTTTTTTTATTCCATTTCATGCAGCTTCGTTGTCGAAATCATCCCAATGTGTGTCAGACCTCCCAGAAGCATCCTTTTTTGATTATTTTCGAATATTCATGCCATCCTGAAGGGTGGATGATATTAGCCAACTTGTATGAGGGTGTCACCATGGAAGCACTCATCTCGCCGTGCTTCCTCTCCATGTTTCCGGCCACTGGAAAATCTGTCACTGATTTAAACTTTATTTGAAATTTTGTTTTAAGCAAAATCATGGATGAATGGAATCCATTCGAAAAGGGCGGCAGAGTTTTTTTTGGGATTCATGAATTTTTCCCCATTTTTTTTTTGTTGTTGTTTTGTTTTTGAAAATTTTTCAACAGAAAATGGTTTTAATGGCGTTCGCTCTCATGTCGCCTTATCCCAAACTACAGCCCTTTGAAAGGGGGTTGCATTTGAATATTTTTTGTTTTTTGTCGAAAACAATGTTATGTGAGTTAAGTTGAGTTTGACGCCAAGTGCTTAATGGTGGTACTCGAAAATCTTCCTTGTAATCGGATTACTTTAATTAAATTTAATTCTCTAAAATCGACGAAGGACCTTTCGCTTCACAGCTCAACTGGGCATGTTTACATGAGGTTTTTTTGCTGTTGTCCTTCTATTTATGCCTTTGTTTTGGACAACGACATTTTTGAAGCTTTATTGAATTCCAACTTATTCTGTCTATTAAAAAGCACTTAGAGTAATTTGAATTTTAAATTTATTTGCCATCACTTCTCATTCGGGAAAATGTTTTGTTTCGAAACAAACGGGAGGGCACAAGTGTGTTTAGAACTTAATGAATAGATTTATGTTAAGTGTGGAACTGTCAAAAGGGTGATTGGTTACATCCATTGTATTTCTATCTAGCTAGTACCCGCGACCTGGCAATCGATTGTAGTGCCAGTGCTAATTTGTTTTCATACGTTTTGTATTTGGATTTTTTTTTTGGTTTTGATCTGGCACAAAAAATCGAAAAACCCATTCTTGATTGTACTATGTGGTTTCATATACAATGGTTACATCCATCAGTCAATAGAAAAAAAAATGAATGTGGCTCCAGTTTATTTCACTATTTATTGATTTTAAGGAATTCACAATTTATGGAACTAACAATTTTAGAGATCATCGACCAAGATAAACTAAGCAACGACCAGCCAGCACAATGGTTCAAACTAGAATGACTAATAATTGGGGGCAGCGTTGCCTAAATGTGCCCGATTGGGCCAACATGAAATGGCAAAACACAATTTTTGTATTCCATCAATTTTGTTGATGATCAATGTGTTTCCTCCATACACAAGTTCCCATATTGAAAATGACAATGACTGACGATTGCTTTTCATTTGTTTTGGATTTTGAGACCGACGACTCCTGTTTGAGGACGGACGATGAAGTAGGACTTCCTCGCTAAGAGTGATGCCTAGAGTAGAGTCTTTAGTTTCCACGTCGGAATTACTGTCGACTGCGAGATCAGCTTTCACGTCGGATGGCTTGTTAGTGGCTGAGGAGGTCGATGGTTCCACGCGTGCTTTTACATCGACCTCCATATTGATGGTCTTGAAGCATTTCTTTCCGCTGAAGGGGTCTCTTTAAGGGTTGCATTTAGCGAGTCTTCGTCTTTCTTGTAAATACGGACCATGATTTCGTCGAAACCGTACTTAATCACGCCTTTTGTCGCGGCCAGTAGAGCCAGTGATTCCCTATTGATCACCAAGAGAGCTGATGTTTAGCGACCCACTGTCTCCCTCTCAAACTTTGGGACTTTCCAGTCGTGAGTAGGCTCGTTTGGATTACATACTCATTTTAATCAGTTTTATGATAATATTTGGGCTGTTGTGTAGAGCCGGGACCCCTATGCGTGCTCTTGGTCGGCAAGGAATATTCTCCGGCCAGACTTCTGGCAAGCCATTGACAGCAGCTCTGTACAGATTGAAAGATCTCTTATCTCCACAGGCTATGAGTTTGATACGATTTTGGTACCATTCTGCATCGGTTGTGTCTGGGAGAGGTCCCGGATTCTTCTCGATGACAGATAAATATCTGAAACCGAGATGAGCCTTGACGTCTGCCCATTGACCATGAGAGATGTTACCATCCACATGACCCCTGTCAATGAACGTGGCTATGATCTTGACTTTGAGCGCGTCGCTAAAGGAAAGATCTGTATTGAAGGTTGTTGTGCCGTTGGAATGCACCTTCTATCTTTTCGCTTCAGGCTTGTCGCCCTCAAGAAACCTATTACGCTTTGACGTTGATTCGCTGCAGGTTGGTTTGGTAGTTCTGCTAAGGAAGCCACTGGCCCGTACTCGAGTGTTCGCATTTGCTCCGGGGTTCTTTCCGCCGCTAATAAGATACCGACTGCGATCAGAATTCGCGTAGCATTACGCTGATCTCGATTGCATGTACCGTCGTGGACCTCATTCCGACTGTCCGTGTCCGTGTGACACAGTCGTGGATCCACCTCCAGAGTTAATCGCTACCGATACCGATACCAATTGGGGGCGCCCTCTCCCAGCGAGTCATTTCCTCGTATATTTTGCCTCTCCGGATGGAGTGTCTTTTCTTGGGATCGCTTGCAACGTCATAGCAGGAGCGGGGATGGGGTGGAGTGTTTATTTAGTTTATTTAGAAAAGACAAATTGTTATTATTTTTTTTTAACTATCTTCTCTAGGGTAGTGGAATAGTGGCCCGCACATTTTGGAAATGGCCCTCTAAATTTTTTTATTCCCGGCAACGCTGATTGGAGGAGACACGATCACTGCCTGTTGTACAGTTCGTTCCATTTTTTCTGTTGCGCGTGCCTGTGTTTCGTTGTTTAAGGCCTCCCGCGTTGGTCTTGCGTTGTCGTTTGCTACTCATCCCACATTAAAATATAAATTAAATTTAAATTCAAAAATAAAAGCTGTAAAACAAGTTGTTAAGTACGAAAAGTCATTGGGGATAAAAATGTTAACAAGGGTTTGAAACCAATTGAATGGGACGTGATAGTAACTTTTTCTCTCTTCTCACAACTAAGTGTTTTTTAATTATAACGAAATTAATTTCTAAGGCAATTAATAAAATCTATAAGCCACATCCAGCTCTTATTCATAAAAAACACCCAAAACTCTTGTCATTCCAAATCAAACATCAAAAAGGCTTGAAACAAAAACTAATAAATCTCCAATGAGCATTTAAAATATCAAAAATAATTTAACAACAAAAAAATATTACAATTATTCTGAAAATAATTGCTGAACTAATTGCAGCTAACCGCAAACAGTTATTCAAAATGCACAAATTCATAACAATTCCGTCAAAAAGACTGTCAATTCCAATTTAACCAAATACATAGCAGCAAAAGCGAAAAAAAGTTAAAATTTATTAGAAATGACAGCGAAACATAGTTTTTCTAATTAAAACAAATAAAATAGGTTCGCTCTGTCCGATCAGTTTGGATTACACCGTTCAATAAGCAAAGTCTACAACTCGCTTAAAGGATGTCAGCAAACAAGTGCTGGACAAAAAAATCAACGCAGCCTATATGTGGCTTTGCTGAATTATACAAAAAAAAAGGATAATGAAAAAAAGAGGAAGGAGATAAATTTGAAATCAAATATTGTCATGTTATCGGCAGAAGTTATGCTTGGACACGAGACAACAACGAGGATGACTATGACTGCCCCTAACGCAACGCAGTGCTGGAAGCGGCTGCAGGGAGGATGAGTTGGTGTGTTTTTATTTTCGCTTCGATGCATAAATGCTCAATCAACATGAAATAAATTCAAAAATTCAATTAAAAATCCGAGTTTCAATTAAAAACGACTGCAAATTGTGAACAACTCTGGATTTACAGATGAGCAAAAAAAGCTCAGTGGAAAAAAAATTGGATGGTGGAAATGACAACACAATTGTTTGGAGGCTCGTACTGCTCTCGATTTCACTGTTGCTCAGGTGCTAGAGAGCAACGTGTTTTCAAAAGGCAGACATATCGATGACCAAGAGGGCTTGTGATGGTAGGGGCGGCAGGTCTGCTATTGTGAGTTGTGATTGCGAAAGGAAAAATGGTTAGTCGCACTTGTGTTGTTAAAGAGTAACCCCCCTGTAGAAAATAGTAGAGAAACTCAGGTGGTCATTGGTTTTGGGTCCAAGCCAATTTATGAAGCAATGATATCTGCCGAAGCCATTCTTTGTTCAAACCTAAAAGAAGGCACTGATATTTGAAGGCATCGACCAGGACGATATCCAGGAAATATTTTCAAAAAAAAATGTAAACCTTGTGCACACTTCAAAACCTTTTTATTCTCCGTGGATTAAATTTTTCCGCATGCCCTACAATCCTTCATGTAGCTGCTGGTTATAAGCTGTTACAATATTTATTTCTAAAAGTCATTCATAGAATCATAAACTTTATGACTGTAACATAAACCCAAATCTCTTCCCCCAGGGACCCCATTCATTCAATATATAATCTGGGACTAATTAATACCTTCTCTAACCAAAAAGAACGCATTCATGACAGTTTCTACTAATTAAGATAGTTCCCCAAAACTGACAATCCATTTGGCAACCGAAAAATTATAGCTTATCCATATCACGTTCGGAATAATTCTCATAAAAGAAAATGAAAAAAAGGATAACAAATTCAAAAGAGTACTTCGGAGATGATGTGTCAATATGTAATCCCCCTCCTTATCCGATTGACTCAAGGATATGAAAACTAAATATTATTTTTATGTTTGGCGCAAATCAGCAATAATTACGAGTATGGAAATCGATTCAAGGAATAATCAGGAAGCTATCCAATCTCAATTGCGAGACCTTATTGCCAATGACTTCATCATCATAAACTTTGCGGAAATAAGTTTCTTGTGAAAATGTTGTATGGTGGGGGTGGAACGGGAAATGGTCGGGCGAAGTGTCTCCGTGGATCACTCGAGTTTCTGGTGGCAATCAAAACGAATGAAATATCTTCAAGTACAAAAGTAGTAGTCTACTTACGACATTTTCCGAGAGGAGAAAGTGTGAATTGTATGAATAAACTGCAACTTCGTAAGGGAAAATATTATGTGATAAAACAAAAACGCATATGTTGTTGTTAAAGCCTGCGAAACTGCTACCTTTCGCATATTTTTGGAAGCGTCCTTTGTGCATAAAAGCAAAATATGCTCTGTCGCCTGTAATTACTTGGTCTCCGTAGAGGAAGTTCGGTGTCAACCCTGGTTTAAAGTTGTAGGTGAATTGTTATTTGAGCCTTCCATCGGGAACGGTCCCTTGCATGCACTCTCCAGTCGCTGAAACCAAGCGCTCTGGCAACCGCAGTCACTTGGTCCTTGTACCGTAGGTTCCGTCTTTTTTATCGTCTCGAACCTGGGGGCTGCGATGAGAAGACTTTCTTGGCTGGAGCGTTATCGTCCATTCGCTTGATGTGGCCGATCCAGTATAGTCGTCTTTTCTTGGCTTTTTGCACTTTTCTTGACCTTCTGGACTACATCCACATTTTGGTTAATCTCATACAGTTCGCGGTTGAACCTATTTTTCCATTCGCCATCGTCGCATACGGGACCGAAAATCTGTTCGAGAGATCACCGCCGCGCCGCCGTAGAGTAGGACTGGTAAAATCAAAGTCTTGTATAGTCGACACTTTGTCTTTCGAGTGAACCCAGTTGATTTACCAAACCGAAGTAGCAGCGGTTCCCTAGTGTAATTCATCATCGGATCTCCACTAAAGTGTTGTTTGTGGGATTGATGTTTGTTCCAAGGTAGTTAAACTCCTGAACTTCCTCGAAATTGCTGCTACCAACACTGACGTTTTGTCCTAGGCGATGGACAGATGTTGCTATGTTTGTTGATAGCATGTATTTTGTCTTGTCCTCATTCAATTCAAGACGAACGAGTTTCGCCTGTTCTTCAATCGCTGTGAAAGCCTAAGGCACAGCTCTCTTGGATCTACCAATCATGTGCTCACACTTGCACCATCTGCTTCAGCACTATGTTGAACAATTCACATGACAGCGCATCTCCTTTTCTAAGCCCTGCGCATGTTTGAAACAACTCGGATGAGCTGTAACTCATTTGCACACTGCACTGCGTATTGTTTAGCGTCATGCGCATCAGTTTGTTCGGGATCCCGAATTCAGACACCGCCATCATAAGCTCTCGCCGCGGCAGCGGTGGTCACACTGGTACGTGCCGAGTATTGTGTTACACAACGGTTTAAGACGCTCACACAGTACGTTGGATAGGATTTTGTATGTAACATTAAGTAGTGATATGCCTCGGTAGTTTTTGTATGACATAGGATCGCCTTTTTTGTAGATTCGGCAGCTTATCGACCAGTCAGTGGGCATGCATTCCTCCTCCCAGACTTTGTTGATGACCTGATTCATGCGGTTCATCAAAACACCTCCTCCATATTTAATGAGTTCCGCAGGTATGCCATGGCCATCCGAACCGGCGGAACTGATTTTTTTAGCTCTTGGATTGGTTCTTCATTGAGGTCTCGCTTCTCGTTTTACAATTCCCTGTGCTTCGGTGAATAGGTTTCCGTCACTATTTCGAAGAGCCTGTGTCCTGGTTCTCAAACCAGAAGCTTATTGCTTTGACCTTTTAAAGAAACACCGGGTGTTGTCCTTGGCCCGAGACTCTTCTAGATCTATGAGCTGGGAAACTTCGGATGCAGTTCTCACTTCTCCTCTTTGTTCGGTACTCTTTTTCTGCTGCTCTTGCATTCCCTTGCAGCATCTGCAAACGGGCATTTTCCGTCTCTCTTTTCAGGAATGCTCAATCATCATAAGTTCATACCTACACCCATAATAATAAAAAAAAAACGCAAATTCCACTCTTACTCCACAGGTTAACTTATCCATAGAATTGAGTTAATCTATGGGTTAACATTTTTTACTAATGTAAATCATTTGTCCCTGGAATAGCAAAGTAACGTTTACCAAAAATTTTCTTTTATATTTATTTTTCTTATTCCTTCGCTAAACCACACTTCACGGTTGAATAAGTTATAGTAAACTTCAGTTAATAATAATTTTTTACTTAGTCCACGGAATAAGGCATAATTATTCACTATTCTGTATCAGAAATTTGGCTGATAGAGTTTATTATAAGAATTTCTGTACCAATGCAGATAGCAACTGCTCCCCTATCCTTCACCCTCCTTTTCAAGATAATTCTACAGCATAAAGCTTATTGCGAATGCCTCCAATCATATGCACATAAGACATAACATTCTGATAAGGTTTTTATGTGCATACCAAAGTACCCCATACCCATACCCCCTTCCCTCTGCCCCAAAACATCATAAGAAAACTCAAAACTAATTCATGCACTCTTCTTTTCAAATCCTTCCGCTATTCCTTTCAAGTCAAGTAAATAGTTAACCCGAAAGCTAGCACAAACATAAAGAAAAGAATAAAATTATTACTTAAGTAGATATCAGCCTAATTTGGAAAGAACTTCTCCTCGAGGCGCATTAATATAAATTGTTGTAATCGGTCCCTTGTCGGTGTTCATATCAGCTCTTTGATGATTGCCCTTGACGCTCTACGGCACGTGCGTTTCTTAGTTTTGCGTTGTATATCGCCTAGACGAAAACTCAAACTCCCCTTTTGCTTGCTGGATTTTCATGGATGCCGTTGTTATCTGATTAAATCCGGCCATAATATAGGAAAAGATATATTTCGCCTTGAAACAAAAGCTCCAGCATCCGGTTTCTCTGCTTCTATTTGTATTCTTGAGCCCCCCCCCCCCTCCATACCGCCTTTGTGAACTCAAAGAACATTAAATCCTTGACTCATATTGCATTTCCAATTTAGTTGTTTTCCTTCTTTTCGGTTTTTATTTCATTGTTATTTTCCTTTTGACGTTCCGATGGTCTTTGAAGACAAAAAAAAAAGACAAAGTCAAGACCATCTTGGATTCATGGGCCAAGGAGGGAGACTATTTTTGTATTGCGCATTCTAAAGGACTCGTATTTTTTGTGTTGTATTGAGTTTTCCTTTTCCTTTGTAATTTATCTTTTATTAACTGATGTTTGTGGATTCTTTTAAGCGTTTTCTTTTTCTTTTTAAATTGTATTTCCACGGAGACAGTTTGAAGAAATAAAACACCTTTGGAAGATAGTTTAACGAGCTTACTTTAACTTACCTGCGAGTTCCTTTGCTCAAGGGAACTTGTGAGACAATAAGGAATGATGAGGGAAAAAAGGACGAAATGTTATGTTTAGCTCGTTTGCTTTAATGCACTCGGAGGAACGTTTATAGACGGTTCAAGACTATTTCTTTAAATGATATTGTTTTTCCTTTGCAGACAGTCTCAAGAGAAATAAGAGGTAGAGAATTTCTTCTTTTGCTTTTCATAAAGTGCGACTTGGTTGAGACTTCTCTGGTGCACAGAAGGAACGAAATTTCAGCAGCAAAATTGATTTTCACAATAGTCACCAATCTAGCTCTCAACCTGTGTAGAATTCAGCATGTCACTACTATCTTTCAAGGCTCCAACAGGCAGGTCTTGCGGCTTATTCACATAGAAAGCAACTTCAGATAGCCCCACAAGAAAAAGTGTAGAGCCGCGTCAAGTCACACCATCTTTGTGTTCAATTCACGTGGAGGTGAAATCATGGACCTGGCAATTTAGAAAGGAAACATGTTTCCGAGTACATATTCATCAGTAAGTGAACGTGCTGACCTTCACCTTCTAGCGGTGCCTCTGAGAGGTTCTTGTCAATTTGTTGGCATGAACCTGCGGACGTAGGCAGCTTTAGTCTAATGGAATTAACGGATTGATGCAGGACGTATGATGAAGATCAATCCGATCCTTAAAAGATACTATATCCAAGGATACAGTAAAGGAGGAAATTACGATTAACGAGTACCGACTGGGTATAAACGTTAAAAAAATTAGACAAACTGTTGGGTGTGTCCCTTGATTGGCTGGTTCATCCCTTCGATCAATGTGGATATACCTGACAAAGGGTGAGCGGTGTCCCTCATCCGCCAGCTGGAGAAGCTGCGAAAAGCTAATAAAAGCATAATATAATAAAGTATGCAATAAATTAGCGTTGCAAAATATCACAGTAAGTATAACGTAGGAGTATACAAAAGTGATACCCTCACCCAGGCTGTTGGGTACCGCGGGTTTAGGTTAAGCCACCTCACTAGTGGGATGGACCTTCGCGGGGGTTGTGGTTGTCTGAGTTTGGCCTCAGCTGCTATTCGTAAATCACGGTTAACGACTCTTCTTTCGGTGACTGAAAGTTGAGTGCGATTTTCCGTGGTGTTACATGAGTAGTTAGTCTAGAAGCAAACCAAGATGAATAAGAGCTGGCACTTATTCAATTGGTACTTGTGTGAATCTAGATACAGTTAACTCTTGCTTCTTTCTTTTTAGAAAGTTGAGGTGTGCTTTTGTATGCTGGTGGATCCTCAGGAAGAGGTTTAGTGTCCTCTTAAATAAAACATAGTGACTCAGCTGACTTCTGTTGGAATTTGTCACACCGACAGAGTGGATAGTTCCACCGTGGGATAAGGCTTAATTGCTAGGTGCTCACGTTAAACTTATATTACTTCTGTTCAATTCACGTCGCCAGAGCGGCCTTTTAGTCGATGAAAAGATGCGTTTCGACTTAATATTCATTTGACTTTTCAGGATTTGTTTCTGAATGAATATTTGGCTTCGTCTAAATCACAACTAGGATCCTGATGCTTAAGATCCTCGTGTCACAAGTTGCTACCCTAACCTCTACGACGACTGTCCATTTTCATTTTCAAATAGAGCACTGGCGAAATTCCTAAGAAAAACTGAATTTCTTTTACAAAAAATCCACACACTGCAATTAAGGTGCACACGAGTTTTATTTCCAACACTTGCCTTGCTATTGCCAGTTGACCTGGTTAACCAACACTCTCACCGCTCCCAGACCAGAAGCCATTCAAAGTGCATTCCGGTAGAAGGTGGCGCTCCAAATGAACCAATTCACATTGCACATAACCCAGACAAAAAACGGAAAACTATAACACCATTTAACTTTGGCGTTTTATGAGCTACCAAATGGCCAATATCGTGGCAAGTTCATCTCTAGACTTGCAGCAGACTCTCTGGCACTTTTTACCGAATTTCAGAACGTTTAAAGCGGGAATGAGGGAACACAACTACGACGACGACGAATAGCATGTCTAGGGTGCAATTAAAAGTTTGGCGCACACTGATTGCGGTCTGCAAAATGGTTCATTAAATGCACACTTTATAACGGTTTATCAAATGAGGCGAAATGACGTTCACTTTTCGGTCATTCCACCACACTCCAACGTGTTATCTCTTGAGACATTTTTATTGAAAGTTTTTCTTCGTGACTGCAAGAAAAAAAGGTATTTTGAGGAGGAAGACAAGACCGTGAACTTCTGGGAACGACGTGTAATCTTCGGTTTAACTGCGGGATTTTATTTTTCATGAAATCCAATTGAATGAAATTTTACCGCCATTCTGAGCGAAGAGTTGAATTCTCGTTTTTAAAATTTTCAAGTCACATTTGTGGCCCATTTGTGTGTGGTTTTTACCGAGCATCTCTCGAGTCTCGTTGAATCCAATAAATTTCATGCAACCCACAGCTTAATTCGGAGGGTGCAAAGTCGTATAAATTTATCTCGCTAATGACTTAATTATTGTCCCAGGGATTTGGCCTAAAGCGGAGACCTGCATTGGAATCGTAAGGAAGGTTGGATCAGACATTTGTGTGCATTGTTGCCAATTCAATGAGCAAAGTTTTATAGCAAAGTTTATGGCATTAAGTGTGACAATTAAATTCGAATTGCAAGCAATTAGGGGCCTTATGGATGGGCGTTGTGGGCGTAGCGGTGTCTAAATGGGGTTAATGTTAAGAAATCTTTTTTGTTCATCTAATTTGACGTATGTGTTTTAGTTTTCTCAAAGATTCCCACAGGTTTTTAACCTTTTAAGGGCCTCTGGACAAATTTTCGAACTCAGATTCGATGTATATCTACATTCTGTGATGTACTTTGGGTCTTAGGTTGAGGTTTAGCTCGCCGGAATGCAAAGACAGTACGAAACTTTAGCAAAGGTCTTTCTTAATTTACTTCAGAATGACTTTTATTAAGTCACTAATATTATGTAATGGTTTAATGGATGTTGCAACTTTGTAACGGTAATTTAAGCTGTTCCTATTCAACTGGGTGCGATCGTATGCAAATATACCCTTATAGCCCTGATCCACAGGATCTCAAGGTTTTGGGTGTATGTTGAGTAGGTTGTCCTAGGGGTGAGCAGCGGGTAGGCACGCTAGGATGGCCAATTGGGCTTGCTCGTCGGAGGGGTGGGATCTTGCGGCTTCCCTTGGACTACCGTTGATATAACGTGCCTTGTTTCGAAAACCGCCATACCACAAAATAATCTTCTAAATCTCGTTCCTTCTAATTTTCCTCATTTTAACGGCAACAAAAGCTTTTTTATTGGGGCTTAAGGTGTTCTTAGCCCTGGAGTGTAACCCTCCCCTAAGTCGCTACATACATAGTGACTCCGTGGTCACTGCACCACTCCTCCTATTCCAGCAATGACCCCTTATTTGACGTCATCAAATCAATCACCCATTAACCTTCATTTTACCCCTTTTGCCTTACCCTTTCCTTAAGCTCTCTTACCTTGCTTTAGCAATTCATTACAATATCGATAATCTCCGCAAAATAAAAAGTGTTCATTATTCTTTCAAGAATCTTTTCAATATATAATCATATTTCAAAAACTTAAGTCTAAGGTTATTTCAATTGTCTTGGACTCAAATTGGAATTAACATCAAAAGTAGTGTAAAACATTACTTTAAAGGTATCATAAAAAAAACTATATACCTACGATTTACTTAATTAGGTTCGAGTTCAAGAGTTCGTAGATTTAAATTAAGTTAGGTTCTTAGTTCAATAATAAAAAAAAAAATTAATTGCCTCACAGCCGATCATTCATTGAGATCACTGACCTTTTTGGTCGGAACGAAATGAGATTCTTAAATAGAAAATGAAACTAATTTAAAAGAGCGCATAAATTTCTACGAATCGATGTCATCAAATAAGATCTTGCTCTTGACCTACCTCACTCAATGTTCCAATTTTAGCACGATTCCACTTTAAATATTTCTTCATTCACATACGTCAACAATCAAAACTTCTCTTTAAAATAACTTAACGTTAGCACTCACCACTTACATAGTTTGTCTCCTCCACCGAAGAGGTGCGCACGTCTTTACGGGAAGGCGGGTGTGTTGCAATTTCGAGTTCTTTTACCTCTGTTATCGTAAAGCTAAACGTTGGGGAAAAATTTTGTATGTTATCATATATGTATTAAAAAGTGTTCTCGAGGAACAAGTTGGAACTTTAATACTTATCTTCTGGCTCTTGAGTGAGATGGGTTAATAAGAGTTCTACTTAAAATAAACAATGTAAGCTTAGGCTAATTCTGCTATTCTATATATGGGCAATTTAGGAAACCATTTGAAAGAGTGGTTTCAGATGATCGCTGGACGCCGATGCTGCCAGATAGGAAGCTGTCGATCTCCGAACCTTTTAGACAGCTCGAATATGATGATGTGTTTGCTGTTGTTGGGTAGTGTTGTAGTGTAGTGTTGTAGTTTTAGTTAATTCGCATGCTTTTTTTTTTTTTTTTTGTTTTATATAATCTTAAGTAGTGTTTAAGCTTTATAGGTTAAGTTGTTCATATAATTATTTTATTTGCATCGGGTTGTCTTCTGTGGATGGACATCCGTATGTATGTGTGAAAATAAATGTGTCTTTACATATATGTTGAAACGAATTCAAAACGTGGGTGCTTATCGTTCTTTTTATTTGTGATTTTATCCACCACTTCACGTCGGTGTTGCCAATTTTGAGTTTGGCCACAAACAGTAGGTTTCACAAGGGTGTTCCGATGGACTACAGGGTGCTCCGATGGACAAGATCGCGGCTCGTGTGTCGACGACGACACCCGAGGCCGCGTTGAACTTAAAAGTCTTGCCTCTATACGAAGCTCTATCCTACGAAAAATGTACGTGACATTGCAATGACGATTTAACAGTATCACTTGTTTCTTAGGTGCTTACCTTTTGCGGATTCGCGATTTTCTTATTTTTTTGCTTTGACCTATGTTACCGGTTGGCTTAGAAGTTGGTTACGGGGTTGGATGTTAGCCCGTGTGAAGATGGCAAAACACGTGGTCACCTGTTCACTCTCTGGCTTAAATCACGCTTGGAACAGTGCCGCTTCTTCCCTTAACACCGATAAAATTGATGGTTAGATCAATATACTGATACCAAACGAAATCAACTTCGTGATACCTACTTATGTTGATCACAGGAATCAAGCTTTAATTGTTACTTGTGAATTTGCACAAATTTAAAAGAAAACTTTTCTATGTATGAAGAACTTTCCGTACTACAGTAAGTATTAAGCACTTCTTTATCGCGTGGACAACTCTGTAATTTTGCGATGAGACGGTCTTCTCTCGACGGTGGTGTGGTTAATAAAAAGGAAGTAGATTCCACAGCCATCGACTAACTTGGCTTGAGAATCATTCGAGACTCGAGACTCGAGCTTTCGCAAGAAGAATGACATGAGCGAATGGTTGCATTCAGCAATAATCGTCTCGCATGCAATAAAAATCTATCTCTGCTACAACTAACTTTGAGACAATAAAATTACACATTATGTAAAAATGTGTATATAATTATGTTCTTATAATTCATGTTCGTACTATTTTTATATTTGGGCATCAATATTTTACATATGGGACTTTAAGTGAGAACAAAAATTGTAGATTTTTGATTAAAAAAAACGAAAGAAAATTTTGAAGAAAAATATGAGGTGGCCTACACACATCTTTTCAATATTTGGTATCCACTACCGGATATGGAAAAGAAAAGGCATTTGTCTTTTGAGTTATAGCTGAGTTCTTATTTTCGAATATCCTTTGCATGTATGACTCCCAAATTGTTTCCGCTCAAGTCAGTCAGCTCATACAAACTGTTTCCAACAAAGGCTTTGACTACAGCAGGAACAAACTTGGGGCATAACTTTGCATTCCTATGCTTAAGCGCGTCGCTTAGAATAAAGTTTCGTTTGAAAACTTGTTCTCCTTTTTTATATAAAACACCCTTACTCCTAAGGTTATAACTTTTTTCGTATTGTTTATGAGATTCGGCTAGGGAGTCCTTGATCCTGGCATGGATGATATTCATCTTTGCAGACTGTGGTATGATGGAAAATTCCGAATTATTTAGACTCTTTAACTTTTTCAACAATGTGTAGTCGGACCCATGTTCAACCTTACTTTGCCCAAACAAGGCTTCGTAGGGTGACATACCTATAGCGGAGTGTACGGTCGTACGCAGCGCACTCGCAATGGAAACTAGGTGTTTATCCCAGGTTGATTGTTCTGAGCCTATATATGACCTTATGACCGCCAAGATAGATCGATTGACCCTTTCGCTGGCGTTCGCTTGGGGTGCGTAAGAACCAGTTCTAATATGCTTAACGCCATAATTCATTAAAAGTCGTGAAAATTCCTTACTAATAAATTGTTTTCCATTATCTGAGAGTATGGATTCGGGTACACCATATACCGAAAAAACTTCGTCTTCTAAAAATCCAATCGCTGTTTCGCTTGTAGCTCTTCTTAAGGGCTTCACCAAGACGAATTTGGTTAGCTGGTCTAAGCATACAATTATTTGGGTATTCCCACTTTTTGATCTGGGATATGGTCCCAAGAAATCTATATACACATGTTGAAAGGGCCTTTCAACAATGAAACCCTGTCCCATTGGTGGTCTTAGGACATAATTGGGGGCTTTTGAAGTTTTACAAACATTGCACTCCCCCACGAACGCTTTGACTTGTGCCGCCATATTAGGCCAGTAAAAACGGTCGCGAAGGCGGTACAAAGTCTTATTGATCCCACCATGCGCTGCTCGTGGTGGCTCATGAGCCAGTCGTATTAAACGGTTGGTCAGTATGGACGGAATCCACATTTTCCAGGAACAATCATCTGCTGTTGTGTCCCCTGTGCTGGGTTTGACTTTCTTATATACAAAATTATCTGATATACGAAGGTCAGGCAGCTGATTTTGATTTTCCTCAATTGTTTTGATTAACCCCGAGAACATCGGAGGGGATCATTGTCTTGTTTGTTCCAAGCTCTATCGCATCAACGGAGTAGACGCGGGAAAGCGCATCTGGAACAACATGTTGACTACCTTTCCTATGCTCTATTTCAAAAGAGAATCTTTGAAGTCGAAGACTCCATCGGGCTAACCGGCCGCTTAAGTCCTTCTGACTCATAAGCCACTTCAGGCTGGCATGATCGGTCACAATCTTAAACTCTTGCCCTTCTACGTACGAACGAAATTTCTCAACTCCGAGCACGGCTGCTAAGCACTCGAGCTCGGTTATGCTATAGTTTCGTTGTGCGGATGTCAATTTATGGGAAAAGTAATAAATTGGTCTCTCAAGGCCATCTTCATCTTCTTGACATAGCACACTACCTACTCCTGTCGTGGATGCATCGCATAGGATCTTAAATGGTTTTCGAAAATCTGGGTTCACAAGAATCGGGGCTGAGGTTAAGGCATTCTTTAATTGCTCAAAAGATGTTAAGGCTTCTGGCGTGAAGTTGAAAGTTTTACACTTCTTAAGAGTATTCGTCAGTGGGGTAGCTAGGGAGGCGTAATTATTGACGAATCGCCTATACCAACCAGCTAATCCTAAGAAACGGCGGACTTGTTTCGCGGTTTTGGGTATCGGGAAATCCCTTATAGCCGATACCTTATCAGGATCAGTTCTTATACACCCACCACCTATTATAAATCCTAGAAACCTCAGCTCCCTAAAACAGAATTTTGACTTGGCTAAGTTGATAGTCAGACCAGCGTTTTTCAACAGAGTAGCCAATTTGGTAAGTATGGTAATGTGTTCTTCAAATGTCGTCGAAACCACTAACAGATCGTCAAGATATACATAAATATGTTGTCTCAGTTCATGTGGCACCACTTTGTCCATAAGTCTACAAAGTCGCTGAGCGGCATTGCAGAGCCCAAAGGGCATGACCGTGAACTGATATAAGGGTCGGCCTGGCACGGTAAACGCGGTTTTCTCCCTTGATGCTCTCTCCAGGGGTATTTGCCAAAAGGCATCTTTCAAATCAACTGTGGATATGTAATGCGTATCAGTTTGTCGACTGAGCAGGCCATCCACATGATGAAGAGGGTACGCATCTTTCTTCGTAACTTTGTTCACCTTTCTGGAATCGAGGCACAACCTATTCTTCCCGGGTTTTTGAACCAAAACCATGGGTGAGCTCCAGGAACTCTGGCTTTCCTCAATCACACCCAACGAAATCATTCTATCTAACTCTTCATACATGCGGGCTTGTACCGCTGGAGAGACCGGGTAAAAACGTTGCTTAACGGGCTCGGCCTCACCTACGTCTATTATATGTTCTTCTAGGGTTGTTTTACCGAGCCCAAGTTTAGCTGCGGATGGAAACAAGCCTATAACATTTTCTAATTTCCTAGTTTGATCTGCAGTAAGCTCGTGGACACTTGAATCACGCAAACCAGAACAAGGATAAATTTCCGAAATGACGTGTGGTGCAATTTCAAAGGACTTCCAAAAGTTTATTCCCAAATACAATGGTTGCTCCAAAGAAGGTACCAAGTAAAAGGAAATAAATCTTGAAACTCCCTTGAAATCGACCATCGTCGAAAGCTCACCTATTATTTGTTGGTTATGACCACTGGCTGTCTTAACTTTTGATTTAAAGGGTTTGAAGGTAATGTTCTCAGCTTTCAGAAGCTCTATACAACCCGCTCCTAAACAGCTAATGCTGGCCCCACTATCTAATAGACCTAACATCTTTTTTCCAAAAATACTAATGCTAGCATATGGCCTTGGGTCCTCTGTACTACACAAATTCGTCGCACTTATAGCTTTATGTGCTTCCCGCTTTTGCTTGAATCTATTTCTAAGTTTTATAACTTTGTTAGAAGGTGTTTTAAAAATACGGTCTCGTACAGAGTAGTAATTCATCAACCTCTCGTGAAGAGAAGGTTTTTGAACAGAATTAGTCTTTACTTTATTATGTCTGTTCTCCGCATTGATAGAGGGTCTTTCAAGGATATGAACTTGTTTTTCTTCGCAAGGATTCTTGTTATATTTTGATTCATCTGGTAAGTTTGTAAAGTCTGGTTTGTTTTGTACGTCTGGTTGGTTAGTTAAGTCTGGTGAATCTGGTAAGTATGGTGAATTTGGTAAGTCTGGAGAATTTGGTAAGTCTGGTGAATTTGGTAAGTCTGGTGAATCATTGAAGTATTGGTTGTGGTCAACGTTGAGTTTTACCGGTTTTGCTCCGGGATCGATGGTGGAGGGCGAATCTCCCCGGACGGATTGCCCCGGTTCCGGTTTTCCATACATCTCGTGCACTGTGGTGATGTGGTATTTTCTAAGCCGCAGCGGAAACAGAAGAGGTTTCTCTGGGCAGTCGGACACTGTTTGTATGTGTGTCCTTTTATCTTACAGTTCCAACATGTAAACGAACTTGGAGCCTTTCGGTGTGTAAGCTCTTCAATCTTCTCGATCTCGGCTCTATCGTCATATGAAAATTCGATTTCATTAACTCTTGGTCTCTGGTTGATACTTGTCATGGGAAAGGGAGACGTTTTGGATCTCATTGTCTCGTACTGACCTATCCTTTTTTCTACTGTGCGGCAAACATATACAAGTTCGGGTAAACTATTCGTAGAAAAAGTTATTATTAGTTCACCGATACGTCTTTTAACATTTTGTTTAATAAGGTCTATAAGTTCTCGTGGTTTTTTCGGAATGTGTAACTGTGAGTTCAACCGAAGTACATCTAAGTAAAAGCTGTCAAAACTCTCTGTTGGTCCTTGACGACGATCGAACATTTTCCTTGATATTTCCGTATCTGTCTCAAGACTTTTATACTGTTCTAGCAGTGCAAGCTCTAAATGTCGCCATGTAGCACCAGGATTCGCTTTCAAATACGTCCAGAACCATGTCTCTACACTGCCAGCAACAAAGACTTGAAAATGAAGAAAAATATCCTCCCAAGGCACCTCGTAACTAGTCCTTATACGGTTAAGTCGGAAAAGAAAATCCTCCACTGACATTTTCTCGTTGTCAAAACGGAGCCCCCATTTTTTAAAGTCTACTGGACGTGACCACGACACAGGATTCGACACTCGATTGCTGGGTCCTGCTGAGGTTAAATCCATACGATCTAGTCGATTAATGAATCTCTGTATGTTCTCGCTTTGAGGAACACTTTCGATATTGTCGCGTGTGCTTTCTCGATCATCGGTTACTCGGTGGTCTTGGATATGATCGGGGTTACTGTTAGCGTTATGATTTTCAGGCCTTATACCATTTTCACCCCCATTTTCTAAGCGGTTTGAATCTCGGTCGGTTTCTTCATTCGCATTCTGCTGATTGTTTTGATCTGTGATTTGGTCTTCTGCCGCCCCTCGTGGCTTTATTGACAATGCTCTTAACTCTTCTCGAATTGACTTGACTATCTCCAGCCGTAAGCTCTGACGCTCCGCTTCATACTCAACTTGGCGAGCTTTAAAGTCTTCGGCTCTGCTTAAGCCTAAGGAAGCAGTCACTATGTTACGGATGTATAGTTGTAGTTGCTCTTCTTGGGACGTATTGCCTTGCCTATTTTCTTGAGATGACTCAGCACGATCTTGGTTATCACCAGCGTTATTTGATGAACCTGGTTCACTCCCTTTTTTATTCCCACGGGTCATCATTTTTGTTGTTATATTTGTTGATGTTGTTCTTGTTATTTCTTTTATTTAAATTAAGTTTTTATAATACGTTATGTTTTGGCCGTTAATTTCAAATACATATATTAAGAAAAAAAAAGGTACTGATTCCAAAAACAAATATGTTATGGTCAATAAAAAAAAATATAAGAAATCTATATGTAGTTTATCTGTAATAATCATGAATTTGAGAGCTTAGGAAAGTTTAGGCAAGTATAGGTAAGGCAAAAAAAAAGTATCTAATGTGATTGAACGAAGAAAGAATCTGTCGCCGTAAGATGTTTCGTATAAATGTAAAATAAATCGCGGTTCAAAAAAAAACAAGCGCTTTGAAATGAAAGCTTGTAGCTCACCATCTTCAGTCGCTTAGACTGATACTTTGAAAAACTAACGATTATACTTTTGAGTTGTAGAACGAGTTTCAGTTCTCTTTTCAAAAATTTTGTTGACTTGAACATAATCCGGGCGCAGCAGACGGAGAAGTGGTCAACCAGGACCTATATCTCCCGGTCGTCCGTGAAAATCCTCCAAGCCAATGAAACAACAAACTCTCTTTATAAACTTTATATTCTTCCATCAGCGCAAGCTGAAAACAAGTACATAGTACAAGTGTACTTTATGTCTTTCAGGACACTGAATTGGAAAAAAAAATATTAAAGTCTGTTTAACTATGTTAAATTCCGGTGGACAATGCTACACGAAGCCAAGCTTTATAACCTCATACTCCTGGACATGTTCACCTCAGTTCATAGTATAATATTACAGAAATATCGAATGTCAACGAAGGTTATATGAATTTTTGAGAAAGAAAAATTTTAAATCTGAATAGATGCTTAAAAGAATATTTTGTGTTTACGAATTCTCGCCCCACGCTTGGGCGCCACCTGTGTAATGGTAATTTAAGCTGTTCCTATTCAACTGGGTGCGATCTTATGCAAATATACCCTTATAGCCCTGATCCACAGGATCTCAAGGTTTTGGGTGTATGTTGAGTAGGTTGTCCTAGGGGTGAGCAGCGGGTAGGCACGCTAGCATGGCCAATTGGGCTTGCTCGTCGGAGGGGTGGGATCTTGCGGCTTCCCTTGGACTACCGTTGATATAACGTGCCTTGTTTCGAAAACCGCCATACCACAAAATAATCTTCTAAATCTCGTTCCTTCTAATTTTCCTCATTTTAACGGCAACAAAAGCTTTTTTATTGGGGCTTAAGGTGTTCTTAGCCCTGGAGTGTAACCCTCCCCTAAGTCGCTACATACATAGTGACTCCGTGGTCACTGCACCACTCCTCCTATTCCAGCAATGACCCCTTATTTGACGTCATCAAATCAATCACCCATTAACCTTCATTTTACCCCTTTTGCCTTACCCTTTCCTTAAGCTCTCTTACCTTGCTTTAGCAATTCATTACAATATCGATAATCTCCGCAAAATAAAAAGTGTTCATTATTCTTTCAAGAATCTTTTCAATATATAATCATATTTCAAAAACTTAAGTCTAAGGTTATTTCAATTGTCTTGGACTCAAATTGGAATTAACATCAAAAGTAGTGTAAAACATTACTTTAAAGGTATCATAAAAAAAACTATATACCTACGATTTACTTAATTAGGTTCGAGTTCAAGAGTTCGTAGATTTAAATTAAGTTAGGTTCTTAGTTCAATAATAAAAAAAAAAATTAATTGCCTCACAGCCGATCATTCATTGAGATCACTGACCTTTTTGGTCGGAACGAAATGAGATTCTTAAATAGAAAATGAAACTAATTTAAAAGAGCGCATAAATTTCTACGAATCGATGTCATCAAATAAGATCTTGCTCTTGACCTACCTCACTCAATGTTCCAATTTTAGCACGATTCCACTTTAAATATTTCTTCATTCACATACGTCAACAATCAAAACTTCTCTTTAAAATAACTTAACGTTAGCACTCACCACTTACATAGTTTGTCTCCTCCACCGAAGAGGTGCGCACGTCTTTACGGGAAGGCGGGTGTGTTGCAATTTCGAGTTCTTTTACCTCTGTTATCGTAAAGCTAAACGTTGGGGAAAAATTTTGTATGTTATCATATATGTATTAAAAAGTGTTCTCGAGGAACAAGTTGGAACTTTAATACTTATCTTCTGGCTCTTGAGTGAGATGGGTTAATAAGAGTTCTACTTAAAATAAACAATGTAAGCTTAGGCTAATTCTGCTATTCTATATATGGGCAATTTAGGAAACCATTTGAAAGAGTGGTTTCAGATGATCGCTGGACGCCGATGCTGCCAGATAGGAAGCTGTCGATCTCCGAACCTTTTAGACAGCTCGAATATGATGATGTGTTTGCTGTTGTTGGGTAGTGTTGTAGTGTAGTGTTGTAGTGTAGTGTTGTAGTTTTAGTTAATTCGCATGCTTTTTTTTTTTTTTTTATATAATCTTAAGTAGTGTTTAAGCTTTATAGGTTAAGTTGTTCATATAATTATTTTATTTGCATCGGGTTGTCTTCTGTGGATGGACATCCGTATGTATGTGTGAAAATAAATGTGTCTTTACATATATGTTGAAACGAATTCAAAACGTGGGTGCTTATCGTTCTTTTTATTTGTGATTTTATCCACCACTTCACGTCGGTGTTGCCAATTTTGAGTTTGGCCACAAACAGTAGGTTTCACAAGGGTGTTCCGATGGACTACAGGGTGCTCCGATGGACAAGATCGCGGCTCGTGTGTCGACGACGACACCCGAGGCCGCGTTGAACTTAAAAGTCTTGCCTCTATACGAAGCTCTATCCTACGAAAAATGTACGTGACATTGCAATGACGATTTAACAGTATCACTTGTTTCTTAGGTGCTTACCTTTTGCGGATTCGCGATTTTCTTATTTTTTTGCTTTGACCTATGTTACCGGTTGGCTTAGAAGTTGGTTACGGGGTTGGATGTTAGCCCGTGTGAAGATGGCAAAACACGTGGTCACCTGTTCACTCTCTGGCTTAAATCACGCTTGGAACAGTGCCGCTTCTTCCCTTAACACCGATAAAATTGATGGTTAGATCAATATACTGATACCAAACGAAATCAACTTCGTGATACCTACTTATGTTGATCACAGGAATCAAGCTTTAATTGTTACTTGTGAATTTGCACAAATTTAAAAGAAAACTTTTCTATGTATGAAGAACTTTCCGTACTACAGTAAGTATTAAGCACTTCTTTATCGCGTGGACAACTCTGTAATTTTGCGATGAGACGGTCTTCTCTCGACGGTGGTGTGGTTAATAAAAAGGAAGTAGATTCCACAGCCATCGACTAACTTGGCTTGAGAATCATTCGAGACTCGAGACTCGAGCTTTCGCAAGAAGAATGACATGAGCGAATGGTTGCATTCAGCAATAATCGTCTCGCATGCAATAAAAATCTATCTCTGCTACAACTAACTTTGAGACAATAAAATTACACATTATGTAAAAATGTGTATATAATTATGTTCTTATAATTCATGTTCGTACTATTTTTATATTTGGGCATCAATATTTTACATATGGGACTTTAAGTGAGAACAAAAATTGTAGATTTTTGATTAAAAAAAACGAAAGAAAATTTTGAAGAAAAATATGAGGTGGCCTACACAACTTATTCGTTCTCCCTGCGTTCTGGCTGATGGATGTATTGATCCGGGTTTATAGTGATTTTCCTCATTAGGTTGGGAAATGGTGTCCGTTACTCAAGCAGCTTCAGTTGTTTCAAGGGTATAAGTTACCAGCTATCAACAGGCGAACCTGTCAATCAACGGGCGAACCCGGCCGGCGGTCACGGACGAATCTATAGCTATCAACAGGTGAACCTGGCTATCAACGGGCGAACCCTGCGGTCTCGGACGAATCCGGCAGAGATTAGTTTTTAAGTGTCAAAGTGATTTTTTTTTGTTTAATGGCTTTTTAATTGGCAGTCTGGAATCTAAAAAAAAAAAAACATTCTGGTTTTAAAATCAGAAGGGAATTCTCTTCTTTTCAGAATCGGAATCGTCACTTTTTTCCAATCGAACGCATTCAGAATGCTTAACTTCCAGATTCTCAATTAAAAACGCCATAAGAAAGAATTTGACAAGCTCAACCAAGTAACAATGAATACCTCTATTAGGTTATGGAGTATACTTCCCTGGAGGAGATTTGCTTAGTTTGATGAGTCGCAATGGACCTTTCGACGGAGACTTGGCTCGGTTCTATCTGGCCGAGGTGACTCTTGCCATTCATACTCTCCATTGTATGGGCATTCGGAAATGAAATGAAATGAAATGAAAATTGTAGGGACATCCGGAAAATATTCTGATCAACCGCCTCGGCCATATCAAACTGGAAGATTTTGGAAATCCCGCTGCCTTCAATCGTGACGGGCATGTGTACAGTTCCTCACCGGTTAGAACTCCTAATTACTTTGATTCAGAACTGCTTGAGACAATTTCCACCTGCAGATTTACCAAATCCCATCAGCAAAGCGTAAGTTCTTTCAAACCTCGAATTTTAAACATTGAAGCAAAAAACTACTTACAGGCCAGCTGTGACTTCTGGTCCATGGGTATCATAGGCTATGAACTCATCTGCGAATTCACCGACATTCTACGAGGACAATGTCGATGAGACATACTCGAAAATCCTCAGTCACTGCGAGGAGAGTCACACCAGAAGGAGCACAAAATGTGGGAAAAGGCCGAACAGGAGAGAATGAAGGAGATATCTGAGGTAAGGTTTTTCATCTCCAAACAGATCTCATTTAACGTTTATTGTATTCTTTAGGTCGTCGAACAAATTTCAAATGCTCATCGTTTGGAGAACAAGAAACTCTTTCGTGAACTCAACGAAGAGCGGGAAAAGTCCTCAAACACCATAGATGCGGCTTCAGCTATCGAAATCAATCTCAAAAACCTCGAAGACAACTACGAACGACTCAAGTATGCTTGTATTTCAACGTCAGTATTATGATTTAGGCAAAGAGAATTTCAAATAATTTTCCAACGAAAAAGGTCCTTTTCGAAATTCCTCACAAAATTAATTTCAAATGAAAATACTTTGCCAATTATTTTTCACACTACAAGGACTCGAGCACACTTGCAGTCAAAAAAAAAAAAAACTTTCAACTTCGTGTCTAAAAGTCAAAATTTATGACATCCTTAATTTCTCTCCAAAACACTCAACATTCTACACAACTGCACGCCACATGTATCCAGAAAAAAAGTCCTTCAAAACTTTGTCCAACTCGTTCGTCGCGCTCACTAAAATTTTACAAAATTTCAACGATAAGATTAGCTGCCAAAATTTTTGCTGTTTAATTAATTGAAGAAATATTATAATAGTTTCAACTGCTGTTCCGCTTTTTTTTCGCCAGCATCATCGTGTGTACATTTTTAGTTCGCTCAACTAATTTGCATGTCAAAAATCTCTTTTTCCAATTCCACTTTGGGTGTAGTTGATTTTTCAACTTTTGACTCGAGAGCGAAAAAGTTTTTGGTTTCCTTTCGTCGTTTGTGATTTCTAGAGGGGAAAACAACAAAAATAGCAGTCAGTATGACCAAACTATGAACTAAATGAAAACAAAAGAAAAAAAAAAAACAGCAAAGTGGATAACTTTCAACTGCAGTTTTTAATAAAAACAAATGCAAATCGAAATTGTTCCCGACACGCAAGAAGGGAGCGAAAGTTTTTTGCATTATTGCTTCGTTATGGCTGAACCCACTGGTATGGTGCAGAGGGGTCTCAGAGTGAGCTCGAATAGGATTCTCGATGATTCTCCATGAAGCTTTATTCTTAATCGACTTTTAGCTGGTTCTAGTGGGACTCACAGACTGCAGAAAAAGTGCGGTTGCATGTTTGCAAAGTGAAAACAGAAAACTGGGAAAACTGAAAAATGCAAAAATGCAAATGGACATTAAAGGAGTTCCAAATGAGAAAATAAAATTGAAAAGGTTAATGGATATGGTTTTAAGGTTCTCAATGTCAATTGCAAGCCGCAGGGTGTTGAAAATGGGTGAATGTTTTGTTCTTTCTGTTTTCTTTTTGACTGGAAGGGAGAAGGGCTTTTAAAGAGAGAACACTTTGCTTTTGATTTCAACTTCGGTGATGTGCTTTTTTGCTTTTCAGTTGAGGTTTTCTGTAAGATAGCTGATATTTCAGAACTTTAGTTATCAAACTTTTGCTGTGTTCTTTTAAAGTCCATCCAATTACTAGGATATACCAACGACATTGACGTTAATGGAAGACACATGTCGTCAGTGAAGTGTTTGTGGGCTTTGGTAGACGGATCTAGGGCTAAGAGCATGCTAATGCTGCCATTAAAGGACAGCCAACGTACATCGATTATAAACACTGAACTTACGTCAAAGAGTATAAGTGTGAATTTTTACAACTCCATAAAATATAGTTCACAACCAGTTTTTGTATAAAATGTGCATAAGGGATCGAGCCCTCGAAAACAAAATCAAGTTGGAAACTGTTAACACTCCGGTCAAAGTATACTTCCGGAACTATCCGTTGAAACACCGGTTAACCACCGTTGCAAGTCGGAGGAAACGCCTTGTTGAGAATCGGTTACAGAGGCGTTGTAGTGCGAAACTGATAACTGCTACAGACCAAGCTAGCTGGAGACCTTTGTTGAGTGTGAATCTTGTAGGACCTGTTGATAAATCAAGCTATCTCAAAAACTTGAACAAGGTACAGAGGGTAGCTTGTAATTGAATATCAGAGGCGCAAAGATCTACGCCACAAGCAGGGCTAGAAAAGAAAATGAAAGCGCACTTCGGTTAAAAGAAATTGGCTTTTGGAATAACAGCACATATGAAAATGGGTCGATCTTGAATGGAATGGGATGCCATCCCGCTCATCAGTGAACGGGGCATCCCCTTCTATACAAACGGTAACGAAATGCAGATGAACTGACAAGGAAAGGGTCAGTTGCAAAGAGAAGTCAAGTGCTCAAGAGGAAGATAGACCTTAATACTAAAGAGCGGATCAACAAATTCTGGAGGGCCAGGAACGATTGTGTTATATCTTGAAGTTTATGGCCAAGAATGAATGAAAAGGAATTTCGGTATATCTTATCGCTGAGCAAAAATAACATTAGAATCTTGATAGATGTAATAATAGGTCATTGAACCATTGGCATAATGGCCTACAGAATGGGGGCTTTTGCTCCCGATCTCTGCAGGAGCTGTCAGGATGAAGAGGAAATAGAAACCATTCAACACCTACTCTGTGAATGTCCAGACCTCCAAAGAAATTGACTCCGTTGCTTCGGAAATAGATTTATTGGAGAACTGGACGATCTGGCGCACAGGTCTTAATGGCAAGTATGAGGAAATTCATGAAATGAACCAATCTATTCTAACCAATAGTTGTAGGAGCATCAATGCTACATTTTTTATAATATATCACAATGGACCGATAGGCCCCCGTGTACGCCACAGCTCCGTGCTGTGCACAACCCTTACAACCTAACCTAACCTCACTCATAATCAGTGATTCAAATTTTCCGGCTTGTATGAGTTCATTGCTGGGCTGGTCTGGTAGTAGCAAACACGAAGAGCCGTAGCTTTAGTGAGCAGATTATAACAGCCCTGTGCCGGTTGTCAGAGGATTAACTGTATTTCGTACGAAAAAACTATTGGGGTGGTTAAAACATTTTCCGAAAGTAATAAGTGTGAATTGTATGATTGCAAACGCTTTTTTTTGTAAACTTTCACGAGAAAGGTTACGTTTCGTAACCCTTCAAAAAGACAAAATGTATCGACAAGTTCAATTATCATCCGAACTCAAATCTTGCTTTTCCCATATAAATCAGAATATAGAGGTATTTTATTCCATTTTAAGGTCTAATGAACTCTCAAATCTCATGTCCGTTTTCTTATTGAAAAAAAAAATACCCATATCTCGTTCATCTATTCAAAATCTTAAATTGAAATTCCATCCTGTTAAAGAGTCATCCTTCTTTCTTGGCAACCTAAAGCTCATCCCGCTGTCAGCACTTTCTCTCTTTTTTTCCTTCCGTCTGTAGAGTCAGAAAACACAAAAATGAGACAGGTGCTTAAATGCAAAGTTTATCCCACTGACAGGTTAATTCTCAACAACAACATCACCACCAACACAAATACAACAAAAATCCCTACCATCTCACCCATCCATTTAGAGCTCACCTAACCTAAACAAATATTTTAAAGGGAAAATATTTTCCTGATTTAAAATACATATGTGAGAAATTTTCTTCATTTTTTTGCTTTTTTTTCCTGCAGTGTGTATCCTTGTATCCTTTTCAAAAATTCTATTTGGATACACATCGTTTTTTTACGTGCCTGGCCTCGTATATACGCCACCCTATTAAGCCTTTTTTCGGGTTTGCTTTCTTTCATAATATTGTACTCGTATATCCCTACTAACACCATATTCAATTTTCGTTTGCTCCATTTATGTGTGGAAGTTTTTCAAGTTCCCATATATTCTCGTATTTGGAGAATCCATTGGATACGGATTTTTTTTTCGTTTGTTGGGTACTTTGGTAAAAAACGTGAGCAGGAATTTGAATTTTTTAGTTCATGCTTTCCAAATGGAATCAGATTTACATTTCGTTTTATGGACAACTATTTTGTTTTTGCTTTCAATATTTTCATTTGTGCGGTCCTTTGCTGTCCATGACCTAACCTTATTATATGACTCTTCTACTTTGTTGGTTATAAACACAAATCTTTAAAATGTCGGAATCCTGCTTGTATCAGAGATTTTTCCAAAACTGTTTAGTCAGATTAATTAAAGTTGCTTTAAAATTCACTTGAAAGTACATTTGGCCTTATGAAGTTATGCGAATTGGTTGGTAACACAGAAATGGTATGGGTTCGTTTCCAACGTTTGCGTTTAGTTTTGATATTGGATGTATTATGGGTGCAATAAAGATAAAACAACTTGTCAACTTATGTAGCGATACTGAACCGAATTATTGAACAGTGCAAGTCACTTTCAACCAAATCAATTAGCGCAAAATAGCGAAGGATTAACCCTTATTCTGTGGATTAAGTGGAAAATGCTATAAAAAAAAAATAAAATTCTTCTTAACTGATGTTGACTTGCTTATACAATACAAGAATTAAACAACTGTTTCTCGGTCCGTTCACTTGATGGCACCACAATCGCGCTATATATTGCAAGGACAACAACAAATTGGTTGCCATGTATCAACCACAAAAACGTTCCCATTCTGGAAACCAATAAATTTTATTAATGAGAAAACTAAAACCATGGAATACCTCTTATTCACTGGGTTAGTTACTCTGTGGAATAAGAGAGTTTTTGAGGTAATGAACTATCAGATTACTGTAGAATGAATTGAGAAACCAACATAGTCCGGTTAGATCTTTAAGACGATCATTCAAAGGCTCCTACCTCTTTAGTTGGCTCAGAGTGTCTTCTGTTACAGTACATTTCCCTCCTTCTAATAACATTTTTAAAGAACGCATAAATTCAATACATACAAAATTCACATTGCGATGGACGGAAGGCACTTCTCCAGCATTCTAGATGTTCGAACTTTCCGAGGAGCCAACATCTACTCGGAAAACCACCTCGCCGCCGTAGCCAAGGCAGTGCTACGAATATCTCGGCAGAGCGACCAAAACAAGGAAATGCTGCAAGAAAATTCGACGTTGGACTGCTACAATCAGAAGAGATCATCAGATCCTTTTTTGATCGAGTGTCAAATAACCTCTTAAGAAGTCCTATGCCGCCAACATCAAATATCGAAGACCAGTGGCAACATTGCCAGAACGCAGTCAGAGATGCCGCCTCTAATGTGCTAGGTTTCACACAGCCATTAAAATAAAACCCCTGGTTTGACAAAGAATGCAGGCAGGCAGGCCCATGCAGTCAAGCCAGTCGCCTTCTCAGGAGAAAAAAAGGGAGAGCATGAGAAGCGTCAGATCGAGAATTTTAAAAGAGCAAACAGCAGGAATGATGTTTGTAGGTTCTACCGGAAGGTAAGACAGCTGGCTCAAAGTCATCGATCAAGATCCGATGCCTGCAGAGATAAACAAACATAGAAGAATCGCAGTCAATGCTGGGGATGCGGAAAGACCACGAACCAAGAAGACTGTATAATGGCGACGACGAACAAAAACCTGCCGTCAGGCAGGAGTCATTCATCGGACACGATGATAGCCAACAATTCCGTGAATCAGACATAAAAGAAGTGAAAACGGCA
This sequence comes from Sphaerophoria taeniata, assembly GCA_943590905.1. Taxonomy (NCBI): domain Eukaryota; kingdom Metazoa; phylum Arthropoda; class Insecta; order Diptera; family Syrphidae; genus Sphaerophoria; species Sphaerophoria taeniata. The sequence goes on from OX016540.1 coordinate 8,507,842, forward strand.
ATATCACGGCTGAAATCCAACAAAGCCACTGGAGCAGAAGGTCTAGCAGCTGAGCTGTTTAAGGCAGTAGGCGACCATCTAGATAGCAGGGTGTACCAAATCATCTGTAAGATATGATCGGAAGAATGCATGCCCGGTGAATGGAACCTCAGCATTGTTTGCCCGAAGAAGGGAGATCCTCTAAACTGCGCCAACTACAGCCTACTTAAAATTTCCTTCAAGAAACAAGATCCTCTCTGCCGTAATATGTGAACGTCTTTCTCGCATTCGCCGATGATATTGACATAATGGGAAGAACACAGCGTGATGTCAATGGCGTATCCCGATCCGGCTGTATGGTGCAGAAGCACGGACCTTGACAATATCGGATGAATGTGCCTTAGGCTGTTGCGAGAGGAAAGTTCTTCGCGTTATCTTTGGCCCCGTGTGGATTGATGGGAATGAAGAAGAAGATACAACAGCGAACTTTACCGGTTGTACAACGACGTGGACCAAGCCATAATGTTCCGGCCCGGAAATCTTTCGACACTATTCCGAGGGACGTGGAAGTAGAGGAAGACCGTGACTCAGGTGGCGCACGAAATTGAAAGAGGACCTCAATCAACTTGGAGTGCAAAACTGGAGACAGCTAGCTAGGGACCGAGCTGGCTGGCGGAGACTGTTGGTTGAGGCCCAAGTTTACAATAGACTGTAGCGCCACCTTAAGTTAGTAAGAAATAAATTCAATATCCACAATGTTCCTCCCAATCAGACTTTAATTAGACCAACAAAATCAACAAATCAGCTGTCAACTGACCGCAGAACAGTCAATATGATCAGCCGTCTGCTGATCAACGTATGATGCACCTGCCGCTCGCTGTCTATGTTTTCCCTTTTTGTGTGGTCGATATTTCCCTTGCTCAGCCACATATGTATGCTCGTCGGGTCTTATCATCAAGAGGCAATATGAAACCCTGTACTTTAGAAGCGTAGGTGTTGCTCATAAACTGCTCGGCAATACTGCCTACAGCTTCACTTAATGATGTGTTGACGTGGTGCTTCGAGTCGTCAGTCGATCAAGGGATATTTACCACCTGAGCCAATCTTGGTTCTTTGGATGTTGCGGCCATTTCGTCGTTGCCTTTTTCAGCGTCAATATCTAATTTGTGTTTGACTTTGATTGATCAAGAGGTTTTCATAAATGTCCTTGCGGATAAGGAGGTACTGCAATGGGACAATCTTCATTTCACCTTTTTTCAACGCCAATAGAAGGGTCCGATAAGGTCTTAATATACTTACAGATCAATAAACCAAACGCCATTTCCACAAATTGTTTCATCATTGCCAACAACCAATCGATTTTCGCCCTAACCCAACTAATTGTGGCGTCAAAGAACAAAACGCTAATACAAGATGATTTGCATTCTATTCTCCAAACAATAAATCGCAAAAAAAGGAAATGCTCCCAATATCGATAATCATCCTCGAAAAAAAGGAAGAATAATGGTCTTACACCAGGGGGCTATTTGTCAACGTTACAAAGCTCAAACTCTACAAAAAGTCAAAAAGAAAAAGAGAAAAAAAAACTCGAACGGAAAATCCTTTTTGTATCACTTCCTTTGTTTTCGAGATCTTTGCCACCATCGCATTCGCATCCTAGAAAGCAAATCCCTCAAACTAAAGCTTGTTAAAGAACACAAAAAAAAGTTCAGACCAAAACAAAAACAACAACAATAACAACAAAACAATTCGCAATCCCTCCGTAAGTCTTCCATGGATTTGTTTTGTATTTTCCAGATCCGGTATATTTTTAAAAATCTCTTCATGGTCTGTCCGGCTTATAGGCTGCTTATTATTTCTTTCTTTTTCCGTCTCGTGCTCTCTCGATTCTTCGGATTTTCTTTTGCGGCTGTTAACCTAAAACTTTTTCAATTAATTTCTTTTTAGAGCAAACAAGTTGTGTGGCTTCGGCTCGGCTTCCGAAAATTTCTAAGGAAAATGACTTTGGCCCACAAAAAGGACGAGGTAGGTATAAAGACGTTTGGCTTGCTTCTGAATCCCCTTCGGACATGGATTTGATGGGATGTACTTTCGAACACGACTAAAGGAGGACATTCGGAGAATTACTATTGACCATTTCGGACAGAGTCTTGTGGGCTGTAATTGATTACCAATCGATATGGGAGGTCGATTGTTTATTGGTATCACTGTTCAAATGGAGAGTTCCTGTTTGTTTGGCATGTGGAAATCTTTGATTTATGACCCACGCAAAAAAATCTTCCGCACGCAACAAAAAACGAACACACACAATACACTCATCAATTTACGCACCACCAGAGGACGACAAAACCCAGCCCAACAAGGACGATACGGTCTTCGTCAAGTTAGTTCGTTTTTTTGTTGTGTGAATTTCCTGGTCCATTCATGATGAGTTTTTTTGTTGGTGTCCATTTTTTCATATTTTCTGTGAAGCCCTATGCGAGGACAAAAGGACGAAACTTCATCTTTTTATAGAAGTGCAACAATAAATCAACCTTTTGAGATTGAAATTTCTGTCGGGGCGTCATAAATAAGTTTTTTCTTCCTTCCGTTCCCATCCCAACTTTTCAGCAAGCGGCAGAGGAAAAGGTGTATAGAAAAATGTTGCAATATCATGATTTCCATCACTTGGTGAAGAGGCAGTAGCTACAGACAGAAAAAATAGAAAAAACCGCAGGAAACGTCCAGATGGGTTTCATCCTGCCTCCGGTTGTGTCTGGGGAGTTTCATTATTTGGCTGAAAGTTGTTGGGTTTGGCCTTCCTACGGTTTGATTTGGGTTTTGTCGTTTGCTGCAGAATTTGCCAAAAAATTGCAACTAGATAAGGTTGTTCGTCTTTTTTATGGGAGGGAAGATGGAGGCAGACTGGAAATTATGTCTAAACCACAGCAGCATTTGGCCGGACATAACAAATTTTAGGACTACACAACTTTCATTTATCGAAGCACAGTAGCTCACCCTGGATCAAGTTGGGCAAACAATGAGTTTGAGAGACGGATACCAAGTTGAAGAGATAAGACCACGCTAGTGGGTTCAATTTGATTTGCCTTTACTATTGAACTTCAAAGTGTTCTTATACAAAATTGTTAGATGTGCGGAATCAGGAAATAGCTCCAAGACACCATCAGGAAGTGCTCACTTTAAAATCCCCCAATTGCAAGATTAGCCCTCTTTCAACCCTTGTCGAAATGGTTCAATAAACTCTGCTTTTTCAATTTCCTTGAATCTATTAAAAGTATTTGGGGTTGCATTCATCGAGCGTCATAGAAAGATGCCAAAAGACAGTGAAAGGTAAAAATGATAGTCTGAGAGAAAGCCTGATTAACGACAACATTTTTTTTTTCTTCAAGAATCAATCTGCCCTCAAGGCACACTTATAGACCGTAGAGTTGTGGAAATGGTGCAAACTTAACAAATAGTTGGGGAGGGGGACGATCTAATAACTTGAACGGAATGAATATTAATTGAGGGGGGAGTCATTCTATCAAGGGTTGCTGATGCATCGATTTGAAAAAAAGAAAACATTTGAATTGGAAAAAAAAATTGTGAAATTGGAAAATTACCAATTTTCCAATGCTCGAGGCGTGTGTCGGTCGTCGAGGGGGGTTGTTGTTCAAAAATGATAGACATAAATACATATCTCTCGAATTGAATACCGTTTGAACTGAAGTTTGTTTTTCATTTGAATGACATCCGCTTTTGACTCACAGATTAGGGTGAATTTGTTTAACAACCCTCCAGACACCAGTTTGACGAACTTCTTTATCGAACGGAAGAAATTTGCAATGACGTTTTTTTCCAAGCAGTTTAAGTCGAAAGGTTTAGTACTTGAAGAAGACTTAAACACTTGCAAGACAGTTTCTAGGGATTTGAACACCGAGTAGAGCCTTATTTTTATTCAATAAGAGGCTTTACCGTAGAACGAAACATATTCAGAAAAAATTGCTGTCGACTTCGCTCGTCATGATATCGGTATCCTCCTTTCTCACAAACTGAGCTAACTGTTCTACGTTTAACTTTTCTCTCGAATGCAAGTTCTGACAACCTTTGACTAACTCAAGTCTGGGACCTTGAAATCGGCTGATACTACTGACTGAAGCTAGATAAATGGTTCCACTACTTGTATAGTTGTTCTTACTGCCAACTTGGTTTTTTCTACCTTCCTTAGTATCCAGCCTCAGGTTTTTAACCGCCTGATCAGTATGGATAAATGAGGTTTTCCCAAATTGTCGATTTCTTCCAAAATTGCAATGTCGTCCACACAATATTGGATGGAATTGGTTACGAAATTTTGTATGGTAGATCTTCAAGAATCACTGATTCCTTTTTCAACACACACGTGACACGTTAATGGGAAAAAATGAGCCAGTGCATCCCTTTATTTGGCTTGAAGCGTTGCGTTGGTCAGCCAACATAGCCTTTTCGGTTTCCAAGGGGTGTTAAATTCTCTCATGGCTTCTTAATTTTGTTAAGGCCAGGTGGCTTAACGACTATCCTTACTCGAGAGCCAGCACTCGGAATCCATCTCTTTCACATTTTGGGAAGGAATCTATGGTTTGACTACTAGGTCCAAACCTTTCTTTGCAAAGTCGTTAAGGATCAGGGTCCAATCTTCAAGTTCATAATATCATCTGCTAAGTAGGTCTGTGATCGTTATTTCTCTATTATTCTGAATAAAGGAAACCTTACACACTGTATCTTGAATGACCGCTTGGGATGGGGAATCATGTATTTGGGATCAATAGCCAACGACAACGTACGACCATTGCGGGACGCCTTAGATAACGAAACACAAACACGGACACAGACACACGCAACAGAAAACAGAAACGAATTGTACAGCGAAGTACATAGACAACGTACGATTTAACAGGACGAGAAAAATTAGTAGTCATTATATTCTAAGACAGTGATCGCGTCCACTCAAATTTATTATTCATTCTAGTTCGAACCATTGTGCTGACTGGTCGTTGCTTAGTTTCTCTTGGTCGGTTATCTTTAAAATTGTTAATTCCATAAATTGTGAATTCTTTAAAATCAATAAATAGTGGAATAAACTGAACCCACATGTATGGACTGGACATAGACAAGACAAAGGCTTGAAGACGTGCACCTCGGGCTCTTTAGGCCAATCTTCTGTTCCAAGCTGTTTTCGTTTCTTTGCAAGGCACTAGGTGAATTATAAGACCTTGTCAGTGGCCATCATGAAAAGTTGCAGGGACTATTCCTAATTATATTGGCGTATCCAATTGCTGTGTAAAATAATTCTGAAGATCTATGCGGAATTTTGTCTTCGGAACTAGAGTCCATTTGCTCTATGTTTCTATGACATCAAAATCCTGCGACAGAAACAAGCATTTCCTATTACACGGTCCAACGTTTTGTCCAAAATGCTTCTGCCGAAAATTAATTATAATTAATGAAAGACATTTTCTTCACGTGCCACACTTAAAGGTCACCGGTCACATGGCTTCTCCCCCTACAAACGAAAACAATCCAAAACAAAACAAACAACCAAAAACATTTATCTCGCTAACAGGTTGGCCGTTGTTCATTCCTTTTATTTCCTAAAAATCACATCGAACGAGAAACACATTTCGGACCTGCGAATAAAAAATGATAATGTTCAAGTCCGAAAGCACCCTCCAGAGAACTCCTCAACAACCACTTATATCTGCTCTGATGATGATGATGACGATGGTGGTTATAGGTTAGGTTACACAAAGAGGTTCGGCGGGCGGCATGCAGGAAGAAAAAAGACCGGAAACAACCGGTCTCGTGTTTTTCGTCTGAACTTATTTTCTTGTTTTCTCTGTTGTAACTGTTGTTGTTGAATTCATTGACATTTGAACTTGACAAGTCCCTAAGGCTCTTACGTGTTCAAAAGTCTGTTAGACTGCACAAGTTCCTTCGATCTTTTCTTATTTCGGGGCCTTGTCATCGACTTCGGCAACAGAAGTCGAACCAGAACACCATTTTCGAGGATTCAATAAAATTCTTCGTCGAATGTCGAGACGAAACGGTCCTATAGAAGGCGACATTCTATTTGAATAAATTTACCAATTCTTTTAGTTTTCCTTTCCTTCCCGTGTTGTTCGCCATGTCGCTTCTACCACAGAAACAAGCTATTGTGCGTGTTTTTTATACTAGAGCAACCTCTTCAGGAGTAGAGGAGTCCTTGATGACAAATCTGGAAATAAGCTAAATGTCACTAGTCCCCCAGATAGATGCCTCAAGTTGAACTGGTGGTGGCATATCTTAGAACATGCCGAGTAGTGAGGATGGGCTGCTGAACTTGACGTGTGAATAATTCGAATTGCAGAACAGTTTGACAGTAATCTTTGCCACTCAAGATGACACTCTCGCACACAAAATGAAATAAAGTTCTCCTTATGCAAATATAAAGGACGACGATGACGTGACGAGGGTTGAATGTTTTCATCCCATTCGCTCTTTCCTTTTTGGCGAACTCAAGAGTTGATTTTATTCCATCAATTCACACCAATTCGAATTATACATTCGCTATTCCGGACAATTGTCCTTTAGTTCTCAAAGCCTTGTGTTTTGGCGACACATATAGGGAAATTCTTAGGACTCGATTTTTTGGGATATGGGGATAAGGAGATTCTTGAAATTCAATTAAATTTCAATTGGAAGGGAAATGCATGAGTTGGGATATTATTTCTTTTCCATGTGTCTCTGTCTAGTCTAGAATGTCGTGTTCCAGGGGATGAGGTTAAAAAGTTCATAGAATCTTTTGTGTGTGCAGGATTCTCCTTTGAATCGGATAAATGGATAACTCAACACCACTCCTGAGGGTCTATCTGTCCGTTTCAGGCTACAAATGCGTTGAAACTTGAAAACCAACCATCAACGCCTACCCATAGGCTTTAGTTGTCGGTGTATAGTTTTTCTGTCGTTCCGTGTTGTAAGTGCCACTTGAGAGTTCCATTCGGAGTTTCCTTTTTTTCTTGTTCTTTTGTGTGTGCATTTTATTAATTCAGTTGGCAATTGGAAAATGGTGACAAATTTAATTTTCTACTTGTCGACTACGACGAAACGACGACGCGACGTGTTGGGTCGTTCGGTGTCTATAGAGTACGGGGCGGGGCAATGAAAGGTATAAAAGTAGTAAATTGACTTGAGGGTTTCACTTTGCACAAAAAGACTTAATGATCTCTTAAGTGACGGAAATGTCATGTTGGAAAGAAGTGTTTTTAACACACTCGAGTTTTAAATGGGATGAGGACATAGTTCTGGTGTGAAGAAGTCTCTGAGTAGTCGGTCTTCATTGAGGAAATTGGGAGTGAGTAGGACTGAGCAAACATTTTGAGACATCGACTCGACAAAGATTGGCCGTCTAGCGAATGCATTTTCAATCATAGATGATTTTGACACTTAAATCTTTTTCCCCAGTCGAAATCTTGAACAGAAAATCAGTATGAAAATTAAAATGAACCCCTTAACATAATTATAACAACAACATATAATTCATAGCGAATACAAACACCGACCTTATGGAAAGAGTTTTCTATGAATTAAGTAAAGTTCACAACCAGTTTTTGTAGAAAATGAGCGAATCATTGACGACTAGAACAGATTGAAAAGTGTTACCAATTCATGTCTCCTAAAATACGGAAACCGACCATTCGGTCAAAGTATACTCCCGCACCTGTCCGTTGCAACACCGGTTATTCGCCGTTGATTAACGTCAACGTCTGTTTATGTCAAAACGCAGTGAGTAAGTCGGGGAGGGCCTTCTGCAACAAAATAGACAACACAAATGAATCTGCCAGACTTAGAAAAATCTTGACCAAAGATTCAGTCACTCTAGGACCTCTCAAAAAACCTACAGGCAGCTGGCTGAATCCTGTAACGAAAATCTTGAGCTCCTTGTGAATACTCATTTTCTGGAATGCGTATAGCTGATAGAAGCCCTAGTACCATCGGATATTTTAATAGAAGAAAGGATTGAATAGGTTACTTACTCCTTTTCTCAGTAGATGTCCCCGATTTAGATGGAATCTTTCCTATGATGCTTCAGAAAAGCATAAACCTTATCATCATTTTTCTATAACAGCCTTAAATGGGGATATGTTCCCTTATCGTGAAGTGAGGTTAAGGTAGTTTTCATCCCTAAGGCTGGTAAATCTAGCCATACAGAGGCTAACATCGTTCATTTTGAAATTTTTTGAGAAGCTGATTGATGTGCATCATCCGAAACACCTTGAAGCCGGATTGATTATCGGAAGCCCAGCATTCCTACACAAAAGAAAAAAGCACAGTATTGTCAGCGTCATAGAAAAATCAATGAATGACAAGAAATATACCCTTTCAAAGTTCTTGTATATTGAAGGACCCATCTATAACGTGAAGAACGAAAAAGTACAGCAAGCTTTGACCGACCACAAGGTCGAAAAAATGAGTGGATTTTGTATATGCTCAGGAAGGGACAAATCAACTCTGAGTTAGCAGAGGAAAGGCTGAGAGTATCCAAGTCCAGGGGCACCCCACAGGGGGAGTTCTCTCACTGCTTATCTCGGTTCTTTTCCTGAACGGTATTCTTTCTAAGCTGAAATCAAGTGGAGTCAAAACAATAGCCTACGCTGATGATCTTGCAATACTAGCGACTGGCAAGTTCTTATCGACTATCAGTGGACAAACCGAATATGCACTTTCATTGGTATGCAATTGACTAGGAACTGTGGGATGTGGGTTGACAGTCAATCCAGCTAAGACAGAAGTAGTGCTACAACAAACGTAAAAGCGACAAAAGTACAAAAACTTGTGTGCACAGGCATTACAGGGGCAATGAGATCGACTACATAATGCGGGACGGAAAGTTATTCTCATTTTATAACCTCTAGATCTCTTTGTTCCTTAGACTTAGTCAGACTAAAGTATGGAAAAAAGTTCCATAGGACGTGCTCAGATCCTTCATAGTACTACGACAAACTATAAAATACAAGAACTTGATTTTCACAAACCATTCCAGGCTGCCAACCCAAACAGAGACAAACTGATTAGATAACATACCATACTCCAGTGAGTCGTCAATTGCTTTCTATACTGAAACTGATTGCTCTAAGATTGATACTGGTGATGGGACAGGCTTCTATTCTAAATCTCTCAAGTTAACCGACTTGCTTAGGCTTCCAGACTACAGTAGTGTTTTCCAAGCGGAGGTCCTGGCAGGGACAACAGCTGCTAAACAGGTATTAATTATGGCGATACCACGGGCTGATATCAACTTTTATATTGATAGCCAAGCGGCAATAAAAGCGATTACTGTGAAATCAAAGCTTGTTTCATGATATGCTTAAGGTTCTCGGCACACAGCATGACATAAGACTCTGCTGGGTCCCAGGCCACAGATTCAGCGATATACCAGTAATGTGAAACACAACCTTCTTTCTAAATTTACCAAACCTAAGACCTTCAATTAATTCCCCTACCTCTTCATCTTTTTCAGTAGCAGCTTGTAGCTCGGCTACCGACACAGGCAACGTTTCGATGGCATTCATTTCGATTACCTCAACTTCATCTTTTTTAGAACTGAGCTCAGACAGCGGTAGTCGAGATAAAGCATCGGCGTTTGAATTTTCAGGAGATTTTTTATAGCGTATATCATATTCAAAAGATTGTAAAAAAAATTGCATAGTGTTGCATCCTGGTTGCCGATAGTGTTGGCAATCCTTTTCCAGGTGCCAGAATTTGATTGAGAGGCTTATTGTCTGTAAACAATATAAATTTTCTCGCATAAACATATTGGTAGAATTTTTTAATGCCAAAAATGATGGCATAGGCTTCCCTATCTATCTGCGTATAACGTTGTTGAATTGGCGAAAGTGTTTGAGAAGCAAATTGTATTGGTCTTTCACTACCATCTGGAAAAATATGGCTCAATACAGCCCCAACGCCCACTGGACTTGCATCGGTTGCCAGCACTAACGGCAACCTTGGATCGTAATGCACTAAATATGATCCCATTTGAATTTTTGAACGTACGGTTTCAAAAGCTTTGTCGCAACTACTATTCCAGGAAAATGGAACATTATTTTTGAGTAAGTTGTTAAGTGGATACAAGATCGTACTCAGGTTTTCAAAAAATCTGCCATAATAATTTACTAAACCGATGTATGCTCGAACTTCATCTTTATTTTTCGGTTTTGGCATTTCAGTTGTTGCATCGATCTTTTTCTTTACTTTATGGATACCATCGCGGTCGATCTTGTATCCACAATACTCAATTTCGCTAGCCAAGAACTCACATTTTTCAAAATTAACTCTCATATTGTACTTGCTTAATCGTGACAAGACTTCTTCGAGACGCTGAAGATGAATAACATCGTTTGGCGCAGTTATCTTGATATCATCTAAGAAAACCGAAACGCCCTCGATATCCTTGAGGATTTCCTCGATTATGTTTTGCCACTATGCAGGACCGGACGCGACTCCATACATAAATCTAGTTGGCCTGTATAAACCCCTGTGAGTACTCAACGTAAGAGGCTCACGATCATCGGGATGAACTTCTAATTGTAAGTATTGGAAAATTTTTTACCGCCTGCCATGGACGCAAACAATTCTTCTATTGTTGGCAAGGGGTGTTCTTGAACAAAAATTTGCGGATTTAAAGAGATTTTATAATCTCCGCATATCCGAACTTTACCACCCTGTTTCCGAACGGGGACAATGGGAGTATGTTTCAACTTTTTCAATTATGCCATTTTTTTCTAATTCGTACAATTCTTTTTCGACTGCATCTCGCAAAGTGAAAGGAATTTTTCTTGCTTTTATAAAGACAGGTTTTGCATCAGCACGTAAAGGAATGCGAGCTTGAACATTATTTATCTTGCCCATTGAGTTTTCAAAAACTGAAAAATACTTTTGTTTGAGCTTTTCGATTTGAACAGACATAGTGTCATTAATAGATGATATTTCTTGAGGTTTTTCACAAGAAAATAATTTATTCCAATCTAATTTATTGCTACGTAACCATTCGCGACCTAACAACGGCTTTCGGTTCGACTCGACAACGTATAGCTTAAGTTCACAATTGTTTTCATCGGACTTTTCATTAAGTTTTGACATGTCTTTAATAGAACGAACACGCACAAAGAAGAACTCCAACACTTTAATTATTGTACCACAATAACTTTCCAGTTTTGTGTCTGGTGTATTTAATTTCTCACATGGAAAATATTTTTGCTTATCATCGCTGCTAATTATTGTTACCAGAGAACCACTGTCAATTTCGAAACCTAGGATAGAAGAATTTACATTAAGTTCCATAAAAAGTTTATTTCTTAAATTAAATGATTCTAAATTAAAAATTTCTTCTATTGACTCTTCTCTTGTTTGCTCATCTATGTCTATATAATTTGTGTTGTTCGATGCTTTAAAGCAAACTGCGCGTAAATGCCCTTTTATTTTGCAAAAAGAACACATCGTATTGCGATGGCGACACTTGTTGGCTTTGTGGTCCTTGCTTCCACAGCGATAGCAATACGATTTCTTTTTGTTATCAGCGGCTTTCACATCAGCCTTCGATTGGGAACCATAATTTTTTCCAAATTTATTTGTTGTTTGTTTTACCTTGGACTTATTTTTTTGTTGAATGTAGCTTACAGGTTGTCCCTCTCTTTGTTGTTGGATCTCTGCTCCCCCTTGTGCTGATAGCTCCATAGTTTTTGCAGTGGCTTAAGCTTTGGATAATGTAAGCTTTGGTGTCTCCAATAACCGGTTTTGTATTCTGGGACTTCGTATTCCAAATACGAATTGATTTCGGAGAGCTGTCTCCAAATAATTGCCGAAATTGCAGTGTAGTGCTAATTTCCGTAAAGCGATGCAAAACTCTTCCACAGTCTCTGCGTCTTTTTGCTTACGCAAGTGAAACCGATAGTTTTCCATTATTTCTAAAGGAACTGGATCGAAGATCTCTGAGAGGATTGCGGTGACGTCGGCGTAGGCTTTGTCCTTGGGTTTTTCAGGCGCTATTTTGTCAGAGAGAACATCGAAAGTTTCTTGGCCTATGTAGTGTAGAAGCAGGTGTATTTTTTTTTCTTCGGCTGTTCCAACTATCTCCATTGCTCCCTCGAACCTTTCAACCCATCTGGACCATTGTGTTTTATTTTTATCGAATTTCTCGATAACTGAATAATCCGACATGCTTTTCTTTTTATTAGTTTCTTAAAAAATTGTAATTTGTTTGCAATCACGTGTAGGCATGTAATGCACGTTAAATTGAAGGTTATGTCAAACAGTTTGTAGGTTAGTTCGTGTGCAGATTGAACGTTCTTCTTGTATGTATACGCGTAAATTATTAATTTATTTTTTTGTACTTTTTTGTTATGCGTTTAAAAAAAAAAACAATTTATGTAAATTACTGTAGTAATATATAAATAAAAATTTTTTAATAATTTAAAAGATTCTAAGCATCCTCGTCGCCACTAATGTGAAACACAACCTTCTTCTTTGCTAGGCACACACTTTATTGGTCTTCTTCTTAATTGGTATTTGACATTTGTACATAGATATATTACAAACTAGACTAGTGAGAGTGCGTTCAGTGATAGTAAGATAATAATAGGGATATAACAACCAGGCACCGAAAAAGCCAATGAATGAGCAAAATTAAGATCAACGCTTGACGTATGCCAAGCTCAGCTAGTCAGCTCCATACCCTGATATTTAAAGCAGGAAATCTCAAATAGAATAACTGTTAAGGGTGATGAAAGGTACAGACTTGACATCTGCGGCACTACAAGAAAGTTCTGGCCCTGTTTTAACAAACAAATAACGGAAAGAATTACGGAATTATACAAGATATCTCTTGTAACCACATAATTCCCGGACATAATCTGTTAGGATATCACAAGAAAAAGATGAGGATCAGTTCAGATGATCTATGCAGTGGATGCGGTGACGACGAGGTGCATGAAGACACTTCACACTTTCGATGTCACTGCCCCATCTTTCCCATCAAAGGAAGAAATTGCTAGGCAATTATTTCTTCGGGGACTCAAAAGGACTCTCTAGTACTCCAGGTACTAACATTTTGAACTTCGTCAATGCCTCTAAATGGCTTGATTAACTGATTACATAGGTTTTTATAAGCTTGAGTAGCAATACTAACGGGTATCACAATGGATCTGCATTGATCTAAACGTGACGGTAACCTCATCAACTGTCAGCCCCTCAACCTAACCTCACCTAGTCGCCATTGAAAGCCGGATGAAAATCCGTTGATAAACTAGAGTGATCCTTAATGGACGCACGTATACGTCTCCCTCACACTTAATCATCACCAAATCGAGAAACACTCGAAGTTCCGAACTGTGAAAGAAGGAATTTGTCACCAAGAAGAACTCCAGTCAACCTAGCCTGGTACCGAACTAAGGTTACTGTTCCTACTTTAATAAACGCCGGATCTCCTGAGGATACTCCAGCCTTTGATAACAAGGAACATCATCGCAGTCTCTTGGAGCACATATTCACCGCAGCTGCTTAGTAAAACGACTTTTTATTGCAAATTTAAGACAAGCTTTTAACAATGGAGAAGAATGCCACACAGATTTTCCAAAATCGAACTTTTGCCCAAATAGCCCAACAGGTGGTCACAACGTTGCTTATCCTGACTAATACTGTAGAAGCCACTGTTAAATGGGTGTGTGTGAAATTATATCTGCAGTTCCTGAAAATAGCAATGAGAGAAAATACACATCTTTGTTGGAATGGCTCACAAAATTCGTGAAGTGCGGTTATGGAACGAATCTCTGTACTGAAAAGTGTAACCAAATTGGGTTTAAGGGTAAACTTATGAGAATTGCTCGCAAATTAACCAACAATATTACAGTTATCAACCATCCTAAAAGCTCTTCTTCACCCACAATTCACACTAACTGCTGACCATTCAATTTTCCCCCTAACACATTCGCCTCGAAAAAACAATTTCAAATTTTCAATTACAAACACCAAAATATTTTTCTTAATTTAAGTGATTTAGGCTTAAGCCTCAAAATAGTCAGACGCACAACAGTTTTTTAACATTTCTGTCCTCCAATAAAAATTTTAAATCACCTTATCTCATCACTGCCAGGTTCAAGCTCACACACAAAATTTAAAAAACGAACAAAAATGAAATTCATAAACTAATTTAATTAAATGGCCTCAGCACACGCCATTGCTCTAATAATAATTTGTTATTTTTTCCCCACAACGCCATTCACCCTTGGGATACTCAGTTAAACACCCCCTACTCCCTTATCGGCTCACACGAGCCGCTACGGGCGTTGAAAATTCATTTTTAATATTTTTCAAAATAGCAAAAAAGACCTCCACGATAAAAAAACGATTATAAGCATTTGTATGAATTTTTGGCCATTTTAATTGCACTGGTCGTGTGTTGCTGTTTCTCCCACTTCTCGCTTCTGTTGTTATCTTCGAGAACAATACTACAACAAGGCATGTTCGATATCAGACGACCGAAAGGGTTGACATTGAGGCTAAAGGGAGCACTGGGCTACAGTCACGTTTCGAATATTTATAATATTCCTGTTTAGCATTTTAAAACTCACGCAACATAATGTCCTTCTCGAAATTGAAATTGGAATAAATTTTTGTTTATTTGAAGGGGGCGGGGGCGTGTTTGATTGCATAGAACACACTCTAGTGAACAAACCTGCTGTCAACGAACAGAGCTATTTCTGTTTCCATGGGGGCGCAGCGCCACCAAAGTGCAAATAATAGACAAAACCAGGACGACTTCAAATTCATGTCAAGTTGTGTGTTGTGCGAAATTGATTCGCAGAGTTCGCAGCATCATCGCAATTAAACTTCGTTACTCTAGCCCCGTTGTGTGCTGTCGTCTAGTTTTGTCGCGATTTTGTTTGCATAAATAATTCAATTTTAATTAAAACCGGAAATGGAATATTGTTTACCGAGCACTCGGAGCAAAGTAGCGACATAATTATTCCCATTCCCTAGTTAGCTCTATTTCTGTTGTCAAATGGAAGGAGTGGGGTCTTAATAAACTCGATGGGGTGAGCGAGCGGACGGGTAGCATATTTCGGTGACAGAAATGGCCTCTTCCACACTGTGGTGCCAGTGTTGTTTTCGTCTAAATAACGACGTGAAACAAAAAAACAAAAGAGAGGCACGACGAGTCGAGGGCGACACAATATTCGGTGTTGACGACCGGGACCGATGCAAAATGAGATTTTAATGAAATTTCTCCTTTCGCCTAGAAAACGATGCTCAAAGTGCTTGGTCCTTGCCGGAGGTGAACCTATTTTACTCCTTTTTTGACGATAGCTTTGTCAAGGTTCTTCTCTTGGCTGTGGGGTTTTCTTTTGTGAGGTGCGACAACGACGACTACGACAACAAGCGGCTGAATGGTTAACTTATTTTATTTATGATTGCGGTTGTTGCAGACGTGTTAATTACTGCCAAAGCGTTTGTGTTCCTCTCTAACAAAAGTCGATTTGGTTTCTGTGAGCGGAAAAGTGTTTTTTGTTTCGGTTGCGAGATGGAGTTTCCCTGGAAACTCGCCCACAAACTCTGCCAATTAGTTTTCGTTTATAAACGCATCAACGGAACAATTTAAGGAGGACTTTTTCTACTCTCATTTGAATGCTGTTTCGTTTCGAGGGAATTTTATAGAATTGCGGCCGGAATGGAGTGAAGATTTGAACACTAATTGGGTCGACTTGGGGAATATGGAAATTCTACGAGCTTGTGGTTTTAATTGTTGCTCGGTTGGAGCGTAAAATTGATGTGTTAATTTTGATTAGCTTCTTTTATACGATTTGAGCTTGAAGGAACAATGAGCTATGGTATTTCGAAATGAGCAGATGAACTGGTTGCTTGGGAAACGCGTTTTTACGGAAAAGATAAGCTTGTTAGAAGTGAAATGTACAGTTACTTACCTTGAGCATAAATTATTTTACTTTGAGCAACAAAAATGTCTGAAATAAATCACAGGAATAAAAAGACGTCCGATCTGTTGTGAAGCATACAATCGAATGAAAATGAATGCTTTATTTTCTCTCTTCTCTCATTCTTCTACCTTAATCTTAACCGGTTAGTCTCTCTTTTTTTTCTTACATTTTAATTCTTTTATTTTACTTTGGAAGTGATGCCACATTACTTATGTGGGTTACATACAAGATACAACTCATGTAGGATTTCAGTCTGGCATACTGCGGTCTTCCAAAATGACATGTTTTATCGAGTGCTTACTCCAGTCGTCAGAAACAAGTTCAGTCTTTAAAAAAAAAATTTAAAGGCGGGAGTTCGGTAATTCTGATCATCTCCAGGTTATGCAAGATGACGATGACAATAGGTGGACCGCTCTAGATGGTCGGACTTCTGTGCTCAGCTTTCAGTTTGGGTACAATATTTCAAAGTCCAAGATTTGAAATGTCAAAAAAAGTAATTTCTTCATTTCTTGGGATTCCAGTAAATATTTGAAATGTAGGAAACTAAATTTTCATTTGTTTGACATCAAGGGACAAGAAGTGTACAAAAATCAGAGAGAAATGGAAACGACAACTGGAATAAAACGCATAGGTATGCATAAAAACCTTCATAAAAGGGTAAATGAAGCGAATTTGCTAGTGTTTTTCTTTTTTCTCTGAAATGTGTTCCTTGTCTTGTCTTTGTTCCCAGAAAAAAAATAAAAGAAATTTTATGTAAATTCCTGTCAACTATAAAAAGAATTTTACTCACATGTTATTAGCAGCAGTTAGGGGTGGGGTCGTATGGTGTGCTTTTCAGTCTTTTATCATTTCAGTGATTTGGGGAGAAATAGTCTTGGCATTGGCGCCAACGTTAATTTACGTTTTCCCTAGGATTTGTTAATGTAATTCCTTTGGTAATATGGTTGCAGTCCAATGACTGTCATTGGGACTGTTGATAGTTTAAAGGGGACATGACATCAGTCGATTCTAACCCTTCTAATTCCATAAGTGCTTTTCGGTGTGACGGCGTCGTTGGCGACAGTGTAGAAGATTTATAGAAAATGCAAATTAGTTTGATGGAAAGTGAATGAGTCAGTTCAAAGTTTAATTTTATTTTTTCTCTAAGGAAAACTCTTGGCCAAACCCAAATAAGACTAAATTTGCTTTTGAGTCATTGAAGTTTCTAGAATTTATAGGGAAATTACTTTCGAAACATTTTTACAGGGCGGTGCTGCTAACAAGCAATTCTTTCTCTTCGTCATCATCTCAAAACTGGTACGGCCAACGACCGAACGTCAACGAAACGCACGATCATGCCGAAAACATCGCCGATATTCGTAAAAGTGTGCAGCAGAATCTGAGGCAGTCTATTCCGCGTCACGTCGCTCACAAGAACTTGGCCTGATTTTGGCCTGCTCCGATACAACATCCAACTGAACCAAACGACCATAAGCAGCGTCATGTGTTCGCTAATTGTGTTATAATAGAGCAGTTGGATGTTGATCCAAATTTCGGTCGAAAAATCATCTTCAATTTAAAAAAATTTAAATGAAAGTATCATTCTTTTGACAACACACAAACGCATGAAAGAAAGGTGGAGAAATAATTTCAAAAAACTGTTGTAATGACTCTTTACAAATTCCCGCCATACACCTATTTTTATTCTTTTCAACATACGAGTCACATCATTTGCTTTCGGTGGAGTATAAATAGACCCCCAAATTAGCAATAATCATCAGTTGTTGCCCGACATCAGTCGGTATAACAACAGTTGCCGACCGGTCACCGTCCAGTACACATCACAGTTCAATACACAATCAGACATCACCGACAAGTACAAACCAGATAGCAAATATCTGTTGCTAATCGCAGCGAAATAAACAAACATCCAAGCATTCCAAGCACTTGCCAACCGACCGCCAAACGGTACACAGCACAGGCCGACAGCCTTTAAATAGCCAGGTGCAAGCCCTAGTGAAGTCAGTTGAAGCCAGGTACTCAAAGCGAGCAGACGTGTGCTCCGGAACTGGTAAGTATAATCCCGAACTAATCAGACATAGACTTCCCCCCACCAGTGGTAAGGGGTCTTGTCATTTATAATAACCCATAGCAAGATTCGTCTGTGATTTACCGGATTCGTGCGTGATTTACCGGATTCGTCCGTGATTTACCACATTCGTCATCGATTTACCAGATCTATTTATTTATTTATTTATTCAATCTACGATTTGAGAAATCTACAGATTATGCTTATTTCCTAATATATGTACAGATTTCAATAATTTATACGTATTAATCATTTAATAATAGACAAAGAGTTTCTTTAAAATGAGATCTAGTATAAACTATATCTAAATTATTATAATAAAGGTTGAAAAATTTACAGCAATGAGAAATTGGTTCCCTCTGACCATAATTCGTAGAATGAGGATTTTCATAAATAAAAGGTCTCAACCTCAGCGACCGAGTTGGTGCATAAATATTAATTGAAGAAAGCAGAAATTCACAATCGATATCATTTGTAATTATATCCCGAATAAATAACACACTATACATTCTCCGTCTTGATTCCAGAGTCTGTATACCAAGTAATAAACATCTACTTCTGTAGGTAAGATTAACACTATTATTGGCAGAAAATTGTCTTAAAGCAAATCTTAAAAAGTTTTTTTGAATGTTTTCAATCCGATCAATTAATTTTTTAAAGTCAGGATTCCAAATAACTACAGCATATTCCAATAATGGACGAACAATAGAACAATAAATAGCTTTAAGAGTATAAGCATCTTTGAAATCACTGGAATTTCGCTTTAAAAAACCTAACATACTGTTCGACTTAGAAACAATGTAAGAAACATGTGAATCAAAGCTTAGTTTCGCATCAAAAATTATGCCAAGGTCTTTAACTTCATGGACTCTGGATAATTTAAATCCACATAAGGTGTAATCGAAGATAACCTGGTTTGAAAGACGACTGTAAGTTAACACAGAACATTTAGATAAGTTGAGACTTAAATCATTTCGCTGACACCAAACCTCAAACTCGCAGATGTCTAGTTGAAAAGCAACGCAGTCATTATAATTGTTAATGACCTTGAACATTTTTATATCATCAGCAAAAATTAAGCACTCAGATGAAGATAATATTGTTGGAAAGTCGTTGATGAACAAGTCAAACAACGGTGGACCTAAATGACTACCTTCTGGGATTCCCGAAGAAACAGTTATAGGCCTTGATTCTACGTCACCAATTTTAATAATTTGCAGTCTATCAGTTAGATAAGACCAAAACCAATTAAGGAGAGTTCCATCAAAACCATATGATTTTAGTTTTTTAAATAAAATTAGGTGATTCACTCTACTAAAAGCTTTCGTAAAGTCGGTGTAAACAACATCCAATTGGCAACGATTTTCAAGTGTTTCAAAGCACTTTTTTGAAAAACAAGCCAAATTCGTTGTAGTAGAACGGCCACTATAAAAACCATGTTGGCTATTTGAAATAATACTTTTAATTATTGAATATAATTTATTTTTCATAATTTTATCAAATAATTTTGGAATAGTAGGTTGTTTACAAATTGGACGATAGTTTTCAATTTTCTTTCTATCACCGTTTTTAAAAATTGGATTAATGTAACCGGCCTTCCATTCATTTAAGAAACATCCAGTAGAAAGAGATTGATTAAATATGAACTGTAGAGGAAAGCTTAAGGAATTAAAGCAATACTTCAATACTACCGGAAAAATTCCGTGAAAATCAGGACTGTAAGAAGCATTCAGTTCAAACAAAGCGGTAGAAACCTCTGCCAAATCACAACTCACCTCACCACAATCAATCGTTGAGACTAAATTATCTAAAACATAATTGTTCCCAGCTACTAAGTCAGAAGTATTATAAATATTTTGAAAACTATCAGCAAACCAGTTTGCAATTACATTGGAATCACTTGAAATTTCATTTTTATAAGTCATTACTGTAGGAAAACCAACAGATTTACGTTTTGAATTTATAAATTTCCAAAACATTCTAGGATTTTGCTTAAGCTCAATTTCAGTTTTATGAACATAATTACTGTAGCAAAATTTTGAAAGAAATACATACTCCTTTCTAAGACGCGAATATTGATTGAAATCATCATTGCTTTTCGAGAGTTTATAATTCTTGAAAGCTTTATTCTTTGCATTTTTAAGTTTACGTAATCTAATATTTGACCAAGGAGGATGAGGGTTAACTTTAAGTAAAGAACGCGGCACAGAGGAATTCAATTCTCTTACAACAACAGCTAAGAAATAGTTGAAATTGTCTTCCAATTTATTACTTAAATTAAGTTGCCAATCAATTTTAAGAAATGAATCATTCAAGATACTTAAATTAGAGTTATTAAAATGATATTTGAATTTATGAACAAAATTGTAAGCATTTACATTATTAAAACAAATAGTTTTCAAAGTAATGGACATGGCAACATGGTGAATGGAATTGGAAAATAAAGGGATGCATTCAGAAACCTTCACATCAGAACAATCATTAACAAAAACCAAGTCAAGCATTCTTTGTAAGGAGTTATGAACGAAACTAACTTGAAACAAATTTAAGGCAAAGATGGTATCAATAAAATCAAATTCTTTTTCGGTTGATAGAACAACTGGTAAAACCTTACTTTCTTGTTGCATCCATTTAATTCCACCCAAATTAAAATCACCGATTACACAAACAGAATATTCATAATCAGAGTACTTAGAAATAGTTTGTTCAATATTATGCAAATGTCTTATATAAATAGATAATTGCGAATCAGGAGGAATGTAACATAGAAAAATTAAAAATTTGTGATCGCAACTTGCTTGTATACAAATACATAGTTGTTCAATAATACCATCTGAAGAATTTAAATCCAAATCAATAGCATACGATGCGATTTTCCGGATTTGTCTGCGATTTACCGATTTCGACCATGATTTACCGGATTCGTCCACGATTTACAAGATTCGTCTGCGATTTTTACCGGTTTCGTCTGCGATTTACCGAATTCGTCCGCGATTTTGTGCAAGGCATAGACTTCCTCCAACCATTGTTAAGGGGCCCTCTTTCATATTAATCCCGCACCAGTAAACTTAACCGTTAGTTGCCCACGTTCTCACCGCAAGACCATAATCCTACAGGAAAATAAACCTCCAAAGGCAGCGCATCATTCCTACACCGAAGGGAGCTTTAGACGCTGCAACAACAGAATTTTACGGATAAGGACAACCTAGATTTACGTAAAAAATAAACTATTGTAATTGAATAAAGAAAATTAATAAACAATTGCCCAATATCAAAGTTCTGGTACACTTTAATGATAGGTAAGCCTGTGAAGGGCGGCGAGCTTACCTCAGCCTTACCTCACACTGTACATATTTCAAAGAAGCTCAATGAACGCATGTTTCGTCAGAAAGGTCCAGTAATATCGAAATTTAAAAATTTAATTAAATTCAACAATAAACTCAATTTATTACCGAAAGGAAGAAACAACTACGAACTACATGAAGAATAAATAAAACAGAATTTTAAATCAATTATTGTTTCACCCTCTTCCTGTTCCCACAATCAATCTGCCTTTTCGCATTGTTGTCCATATTTCCATCAGTTGATGTATTGTCAACTAGAATTTTCCCAAATTCTGACAATAATTAATATCCTGTCTGAAACTATTGCAAATTAAGGAATTACCTATTCAGGCGAATATTATAATAAAACTCATTCTTCTCATTTTAACTACATATTTTCGGTATCCTTTTCCTGTTGCTCATAAAATATTGTTTCTGTTTCATGTATCAGGTGAGCTGACAGGAGAGTTAAAGGAGCAATTAAACTTATTTTGTATGTGAACATGGGAAGTTTTTGTTCATGCAGAGTTTCTATAAAATCATAAAACACTCATCCATCAAAAGCAAGAAGCATCAAGCAGCAATAACTTCTATGCTCTGCTGCATGTCTTAGGCATCAGTGCATCAACACCAAGGAGTGTCAGATGTCTATTTTGTTACAAATAGTGCAAAAGGATGCATGAGAGGATGAATTGAACAAAAATATATTTTGGTAGGAGTTCATTAAATAAAATTACAACTTCCCAAGCTTTATTGATCACATATTCAGTCAGAATCTTCACTTTATCACTGAAATCCTTCTTAAAAGGAAAAATCTGGGTCATATTCAACTCAGAAATGTAATATGATGTAAAAGAAAAAAAGAGTCCTTAAAATTCGCCATAAAGTCCTGATTTCATGCCCTCAAACATCATCGACATAAATGACAGCACATAAAAGTCAATCTCTCGTGTTGTCGAAAATCGAAGGAATGTCACCACCAAAGTTCATCTCATTGTTTTTCGCCTTCCAACCCCCATCACACTGCTGTCATCAACCAACGACAAAGAGAACCGAAAATTGCTCCAATAAACCCCCCCCCCCCCCCACAAAAAAAACAAACAAAAATAAAAACAATTTAAAACGATGATACAACATCATTACACCATCGACAGGAAGACACCCAAAAACCCATCATAGCGAAACGAACGAGCCCGAGCAGTCGACACAATCATCACAGGATCCAGGACCAAAAGGCTGCGGTGCGTGCGTTGTCGATGATATAAAAATTTAATGCGTGCCAATTCCATAAAAGCATGCATAAACAAACAACGACGAACGATTTTCATTTCACAGCTCTATAGAGGGTGGTTGTGACGAAGTCTTGGTGCGGTTAGCGCCAAAGACCTTTGTGACTGTTGTTAAGGACCATTGCTTGGGGAATCAAGTAATAATGTGCTTTTCAATAAACCTCAGTTTTATTTTGAGTTTTTTCTCGTTTGATTGGAATTTTTATTAACTTTATGATGTTTTTGGTTCTTCTTCTTAAACAAGTGTTTTATTTTTATATTCATTTCCTTTGGCGGGGTCGAAGGGGGAGGACGGGAATCCTTATTCAAACTTTGAGAATTCTTAAATGTCCCTGCAGGCAGACTCGATGCAGTGGAATCATCATCATTGGAACAATTTGTAAAAAGTTTCAACGTGCGCGCTGTGCATCAATAAATTCAGCCAATTGTTTTTGCTTCGTCAAGGATCGTCAAGGACGAAGGTATAGTTCTCCAAATTGAAGGTTTTGTTTTCGTTCATTCGAGGTTCGCGAGCTGTGATGGAGCTGAGTTTTACTTGTGGCGTTTTGCAGTGGCGATTCCTGGTCCTCATCCTTGGTTTACCTACGACCCTCGGAAAAGTTAAGACAATAATAAAAAAAAACTCAAAACTGTTGTTGTTCAAAAGTTTTTTTTTAATTTATGATAAAATTTTTAGTAAGGAAAAATGTTAATTTTATATATTTCAAAAAAAATAAAATAAAATAACAACACATAATGTCCGACAGTTATGATTTAAAACAAACATTAAAATACAAAAATCAAAATAATTAAGAAACTCGAAAAATATTTTTAGTGAAAATTTAAATGTAGGTAAAGTAAAAACTGCTTTCACAATTATTGAAATTACAATTTATGTTCAGTTTTAAATATTAAATTGAAGTTATAAAAAGAAAAAGATTTGTAAAATCCTTAGAGCTATTTTTTCGTAAAGAATTTTTTTCTTCTTCTAAATAAAATGTTTAAAAAATTCTTAAAAGAAGAAGTTAGTGTTTTTAGCGAATTCATGACGGATGTTTTTTTTTATTATTTTTTTTTAAAGTCAAAATTAACCTTAGTAGCCATTCAATTTTGTTGAGCAAAAATCGACAATGTTTGTTTTTTGTTCTCTATGTTCTTCTTGATTGATCAACGAAAAAAAATATTTTTTTTTATTTCACAATATTAAAAATTTTTGTTTGCTTTTTTTCAAAATTCCAGATTTCACATGTATCTTTATAAAACCTAAAAACTGACATACCAAATTTATTTTTCAAGAATTTTCAAAAAATTTGATTAATACAAAATTATTAAAAAAAAACAAAATCGCTCTAACGATTTTCAAAACAAAAATTTTTCATAAATTTAAATTTTATACTAGAAAACTCTTTTTCAATTGAAATTTTCAGTTTAAGAACAAAACCTTTTTTGAGTTTCTTAATATTTTATATTAATACCCCGCTGTTGAAGACATGGGCAAGTACGTGCGACCCGAATAAGAATATCTAATTAGAATGTACATAATCCGCCTTATTTATTATCAAATCTTAAAGGTATCTTTAATATTTGGTTTGTTTACCGCTTTGTTTTGACGGTAAGTTTTCATTTTATGACTCTTCTTAAGTATACTTAAAATACATATTTCAAGGTCTTAAAAATCTTAAACATAAAAAACGTCAAAAACTGAAAATTTGTCATCTAAATAAAGCCGTAAACAATCGGCTTTAATATATTACTTAAGATTTGAGTATAGGTACATAAATAAGAGGAATTATGTACTAAATACTCAAAATGAAGAAATTGATGTACCTAAATCAAAAAAGCGACTATGAGCATAATCGTTTCGTGTTGGTGAACACGTGCGTCATCGTACGTCGTCGTGCTAATTGATATAGAAACATTAGAAACACTACAACTACGACCACGAAAGTCGCTTAAGAGTTAAAAATGTGTATCTGTGTGCCTTCTCAGTCGAAGGGAATCGCTTTTTTTTGCGCTCAACCTTCTCTTTATTTTTACAGGCGTTTAGTGGAATGTATGCGTCTATCTCTCTCTGAAGATTGTATGCAAATAGTG
This sequence comes from Sphaerophoria taeniata, assembly GCA_943590905.1. Lineage (NCBI taxonomy): Eukaryota > Metazoa > Arthropoda > Insecta > Diptera > Syrphidae > Sphaerophoria > Sphaerophoria taeniata. The sequence goes on from OX016540.1 coordinate 8,532,554, forward strand.
ACCGCAAATTTTTACGGTATCAGAGATTTTTTGTGTATGCCAAATTCTCATCAAAGGGAAGGGAATCGCTTTTTTTGCGCTTAACCTTCTCTTTATTTTTACAGGCGTTTATTGGAATGTCTGTGTCTACTGTTTTTGAAGATTGTATGAAAATAGTAACCGCAATTGTTTACGGTAGCAAAGCGGTGTATCAAATAGATTTTCGGCACAAGTTATTTCTTGTGTATGCCACGTTCTGATTCAAAGGGAATCGCTTTTTTTTGCGCTAAACTTTTTTTTTTGTGTTCAGGCATTTATTAAAGTGTTTGAAACTATAAATTTTTGAACTGTTGATTTGCGGAAGAATATTAAATATCTGAAAATACATTTATTTTTTGAAATTCTTGGTTTACCGCCGATATACTTGGTTACTATGAGGAATCGCCCCTGGCGTTTTGACTTATTGCTGGAGGGAGGTGGTTGATGGTTGTTTTATTGTGTGCAATGTACTTTTCGCTTCAGCGGATGATTTGACGTCAAATTGAATCTGATGTGGTTCGAAAAGTAACCAGGTCAATGGTGTAATGAATTCACAAAAGTCGAGTTGAGGAACTGCATCTCCTACGTGACCACCTTTAGCCCTTCGTAAACAACCAATACTGGATATCGACGTGACCCAAAGCAAGGTACATAAGCCCCTCCATGTTTGATTCGAACTTGAAGGAACAACCGCATTCTTCTCATGAAATAGAAAATGATGAATACAATATCTTCCGCTCTAGTTAAAACATTTTGTGTGTTCATCAAAGTATACATCATTACAAGACAATGTTACCTCTCACAAATTGATACCCGAATTAATGATATTACGAGCGCTCAGCCGTAAACAACTTTTGAATTAAGCTGTCATTGTGTAGCACTCATGACACACATCTATGAGTCTTTGTGGTGTTCGAATGTCTGTCAAGATGTGAACCCTCCTTGTCGTGTCTCATTGTCAAGCGAGTACTTAACAAAACAATTCAATTTTCAAAATTTGCATACATAAATACAAAGTTGATCCTTATACAAACCTAACACCACTCAAGTTTGGGGGCAAAAATATTTTGTAATATCGTTGAAAATTTTTGACGAAAAAGGTAGGCATGAAATTTCGTTCACGCGATTTCCTTTCACGCACACAAAAGCTTAATTGAATGAAGGTCCTTTATTCTTATTTGTTACACCTTATAGCATGCCATTAGGGGAATTTAATGTTATTTCTCATTCACAGTTCAGTGATTTTTTATTTTGTGTTAAGCGAGGGGGAAGGGGGCTTCAAAAAACTCTGTTGTTATGAAATATCTCATGATGAACAATCAAAACAGATTCTTTTGAAAATTTAAACTGAAAAGGACTTTGTTTAAAGGAGCCTTGATTCAAAATAATAAATTCTTAAAGCTTCAAGAATGTTGAGTCATTGTTTAACCAAATTTAAACAAATTTAATTTTTTATTTCCAAAAAGTATGCAACTGTCCATTTTCATCCTAAAACGCCCATCAGTCAATTTAATCTTTTTAATCTCCAAAAAGTATGCAATTGGGTCTATGCATCCTAAAACTCCCATCAACCAATTTAATTTTTTTAATCTCCAAAAAGCATGCAATTGTGTACATGCATCCTAAAACGCCCCTTCATCATAAGTACTGCACTTGTATCAGTTTCTTGAAAGAAAAATAAAATCCAATTTAGAATTAACCACAGATTGTCGACATTTATCTTATCTTAAGACGTCTAGCCCTGATTCCAAAATACCACCACCATTGACCGATGAACCTCAATATTAATGCCAAATTGAATTTGTATGAACTGCCCTCATACCTTATTGAACGTTTAGATCCTTCCAACAGGATATCCTTGCTTTCAAGCACGTGTGCTGTGCTGCCTGCTAAAGGTGGTAGTCGGTCAATTCTTGTTGCGTGTTCTCTGAAAAGGTGTCCTAAGGACCTATCGCATCCCCAAATCGGATTTGCTTGACGAAGATTTTCCTCTTTCAACTACTATACTATATCGTGTATTGTGAGGTAAGTGTTGAGGGGGGGCTGTAGATTGTGCGGTTGGAAATCCTTCTTGTTCGCATAATGAAGCATACTCTGCGGGATGTTCGAAGCAATGTGCCATAAAAGCCGTTATTGTTAGCCAAGGCTTACAGCAGAAAAGTTAACCCACTGGGGATTTGTCGGAGTGAAATAATTTCTTTTTCTCTCTCACGCTTGCTTCGTGGTAGTGATTGGGTGTGTGTATTTGGTATTGTCCGAAAAGATTTGATTTTTTTTTTAATCCCTGCGCCATGTGTGGGTGTGAAATATAATTTTGGAAACTGTTATTCACCATCAACGAGGGGGCGCCATATCCTCAACGACAAATTCAAGCTTACACATGAAAGGACTTCTGTCAGGGACAGCTTAGAGTAAAACGTGCCCCGACCCTGCAGGCGTGTTGATGGCTGCATGACGGCCGGGAAGCTATTAAATTTTTGGGTGCAAATTGATTTTCAGTGTATAAGCTTTAGGCATTTGTTATTTTCACGTTTTTGATGGGTTTGTCTTGATTCATGAGAAAGAAACCAAATTTTCAAATTTCAGCCTAAAAAGTATGCAATTACTTTTATTTCCTATTTAAAAGCTCTTCTGTCAATTATTATTACATTTTATCAAAGCCAATCTGTGCGGTCATTTTAGTTTCATCGAAAAGGACTTTCTGCTTCCAGACACAAAGACTAACTTTCTAAAAACAATTTAACTTCATTTATAAGTTTTGTTATTAGTTTCCAAAAAGAGGGGTGTCCCAAAAAAAAGGAACAAACGTTTTTCGAGAAAAGCAAAGACACGACATAATCAAGAAAGGACGCTGTCGTCTGGATTGTGGTCAAATTATAGAACTTTCTAAAATAGTTTCTTTCCTGTTTCGAGATGGAATGAGGGACAGTAACTGTTGTAGTTGTTATTAATGTTTAGTTGCTTCGTTGAATACTGTTTCATTTACTTTTGAGATTAAGGAAGAACAATATTTCTTTTTTGGGAAAATACTTGGCTGACATTTGGCGAATTGATAAGTAAGATGGATGGACTGCATAATGGCTGCTTTCCTTATATAGTAGAAAATGTTCGCTAACACTTGGAATGATTTTGCTGTTAATCTGTTGAAATGTGGAACGAAATATAACTCTCCTGACCTAGTTTGTTTTGTAATGAATCCATAAAGACCTCAACCGTTGATTTCCATCAAAGGATGGCTGTGATGTTGACGGATTAGAAATTTCCTAGAAAATGGACATCTCCACTACTATTCTGTTTGATAGAAAGGTAGTAAATTAAATTTCAATGGAAAATTATTTTTAATGTTTAAAGTAACTTTTACACAAATTTCCAAAATAGCTGCAGATGTTTTTGAACGATCACACCGTTAGAGGCGACCTGCCTTCCGACATCTTAAATTCCTCAGTTGTCGTAATAATTAGCATAAATTCCGAAAGTCAGCAAATCACCAGCCGGCGTCAAAAGCTTATATTTGACGTCATGAATGTTTCTAAAAACAAAAACTTGACAAAATTTCGACAAATGTATAAAAAATCATATTCCTTACCCCACATCCTTGACAGCAAACTGAAAACGATCAGTACTCAATGGCAAAAGACCCTGATCCAAACTATTTGGCATGATTAGAACTTTATCAGCCCTTGGAAACTCACCCTCAATCGAAATGCTTTCAAAAACTGTAACAGCACTAAACGGTTCTCCGTCCTCAAAAACCATTCCACATGAGTCTAAAGTTTCACCGGTGCAAGCATACACTGCACAAAATTTGTACTTTGTAAACCCAAAGCCCGAGTATTTACGATCTCCGTCAAAAACAGCCAAATGGTATTTATACGATGAAGCGCCCTCTTGTGGTGTGTTTCGAGAAAATTTTAAACTGAACAGACAGCAGAAATCACCGTGACATACGTTACTCTCAACGCGCATATTTTCCCTACTGCTTGTTTTCAAGAGTTGTGATGTGAAGGCCCCCATTTGGTATTCCCGCATTAGACGAATTCCACCGTTTAATTTTTGCGATACTAAATTTTCGCCCCTCTTCGGAACTCTTGCAGTGTATAATTTCCGTTCTGGGGTATGTGCCATTACAGACGTCAAAGCCCCCATGTGTCCAGAAAATATACCTGACCCGGTAGTGCCATTTGCCGGGTTACTAGCACCAGCGGCTAGCAAGTTAACATTGTTTGCATATGCCCAAGATTGTTGAAGCTGATTAGCTGGAAGAACGTCAAGAAGAATTAACTTTTTCTTACAAAATATCAGAAGTGCGATGTCAACCTGTCAAAAATGGCAATTCCGAAAACCAAAACGAACTGTAAATAAAATCCTTCACTCCCACATCGACCAACTGCTGTATTGGCGAATAAAAATGTATATCAAAACCGATAAACATGCCAAATTTGACACCAAAATCTGTGTCAAAAGTTGACAGTTCCGGTTTATAGGTGACATTCAGCGACAGATCGTAAGAATTGAATTTTCGATAACGACCAATTACGGCACCATTTCGATCGAATGCAACATTTGTGTTGAACTCGCTCCGACCACTGGGCGCACACGGCCTTGGGTCACTTTTCGCCGCCTGAGATGATGCGCTGCAAAATTCCTTCTCCAACAAATTGACAACGACATATTTTTGAGTTTGTTTCGCTGCGCATGATAGATCTCGTAGAAACGGTTCGAATCTCGGATTGTTGCAGGGAACAGTTTTGGCTGTTGGTTCGGGGATTTCGGTCAGATGTTGGGCATTGTTGAGTGTCAATTCGGGGAAGACAATTATGTCAAGGGGCGAAGCTTCGTCTGAAGTGATGATGGCAATGTATTCACAGAGGTTGTCGTTTAACTGGTTGAGTGTAGACCCTTGGAATTCGGCCGGGGCGAATTCAACCACTCCGGCTCTGTAGAAGGCGTTAGACAGTTTGGAGGCCTGAAAGAGACAACAAATCCAACAGTATTGAAAATTAAAAGATTCACAATTGCTTACCACCCGTTCAGTCTGCAAAAAGTATTTATAAGCGGCAAGCATCGATAGTGTGAGAAAGAATAGACCGATGCTCATAAGGACCACAAGTACCTTTTTGTAACTTCTCATTTCGATATTTTTGATGATGAACGCATGAGCTGTCTGCAACATTGTGCTAAGGTTGTAGGACGTCAGTATTGAATTTGTTAACTTACAGTTCAGAAATTGATTGTTTGACTTTGACAAGGCAATGCTTAAGGGCGTGTGTTTTGGGTTTGAAGAAGAACGTATTTCATTTTTGATGTTTTGAAAATTGGAAAACCAGTCTACTTCAAAAAAGAAACACTCCACTTCTTTTTTTTTATAATTTCAACTCAATTCTATTTACTTACTTACTAATGGTTTCGCTACAGTCCATATCGGACAAGGGCCTCATTCAATTAACGTCTCCAGCCAGCTCGATCCCCAGCTAGCTGTCTCCAGTTTCGCACACCAAGTTGGTTCAGGTCCTCTACGACCTGTGTGCTCCACCTGAGTCGCAGTCTTCCACTTCTGCGACGTCTTTCCGGGTTGGATTCGAAGACTCTACGAGACAAAGTATTATTTTCTTTCGCTCTACATGACCCAACCATCTAAGTGGTTGGACCTTTACGTTTCCGGCTAGGTCAGTGTCGCTGAACAGCTCGTACAGTTCTTGATTGAATCTTCGTCTCCATTCTCCATTTTTGCTTCTCTTGAAGCAGCCCAAAGCGTTTTCATCGGATGTTGTCATGGTCCATGTCTCTGCTCCATACATTAGGATCGGCGGAATGATGAGGGTTTTGTAGAGTGTCACTTTAGTTGCTCGGGAGAAGACTTTACTTCTCAATTGCCTTCTAAGTCCAAAGAAACAGCGATTGGCAAGAGTGATTCTTCGTTTGATTTCAGCCTTGGTGTTGTTGTCTGCGTTGAAAGCGGATCCCAGGTAGACAAAGTCCTTAACTACCTGCTGACGTTGGCTCCAAGACGTCGATATTGGTTGTTCTTTCTTGATAGCAGCTTTAACTTGGTCTTGTCCTCGTTAACCGCTACACCCATCTTCTTGGCCTTCATCTCAAGAGTCATGAACCCTCCACTGACGCTGTGGTCTTCCAACTATGGCAATGTCGTACTAGGAGCTTGACGGACTTTTGAAAGATTGTAACTCTGGTGTTAACGTTGGAGTTTTGCACAATCTTTTCAAGACTGATGTTGAAAAAATCGCATGACACCGCCTTGTCTAAAGCCCTTTTTGATATCAAAAGCGGACGTTAGATTTTTTCCGACCATGATGTAACAGCGTGAGTTTTCCATCGTCATCTTACACAGACGAACTAGACATTGCTCTATTCAGTTGGTCTCCTTAGATGCTGTTATACGCGGCCTTGAAATCGATGAAAAGGTGGTAGGTATCGATTTGAAGTTCCTGGGTCTTCTCCAAGATCTGCCGTAGAGTAAATATTTCATTGATGGTGGACTTTCCGAGTCTGAAGCCACATGGATAAGGATTAAGGACCTATCAGGTTGATTTTGATTTTGATAATCGGGCATACGGTGCTGAGGTTCCATTCCCATTTTGCAGATGAGCTGGTGCATGCCCCTCACCAAATCAGTGGGTAGCCCGTCTGCTCCAGCGGTCTTGTTCGACTTAAGTTTAGATATCGTTATCTTCATTTCGTCATTGTCGAGTGGGTGGAATTGTTAGGCTGCTTTCTGTATTTCTGGCGGAATTTTGCTCGTCATTGCCATTATACAGCTTGGGAAAGTGGTTTTTCCATATTCTCAGCACTGACTGTGGTCCCACTACGATGTTCCCATGTTGGTCTCTACATGTTTGGGTTTGAGGTGTATATAAGCCCTGGTGGTTTGTTTTACCTTTTTGTAGAACTTTCGAAGCTCTTTCCTGTTGTGACATCTCTGTATCTCCTTGATAGCGTGCTGCTCATGCTCCTTTTTTTCTTTCTGAGAATTTTGTTCTCCTCTCTCCTTTTCTGCTCGTAGAGCTCACGAGCTCCTCGTGTCCTTGTTTTAGCCCCGCTTTTTATGCCTCTTGTTTAGCTGCATGTGCTCGCCGGTACTCATCGGCAAACTAGCCGTTTGACGTCGAATTATCTCCTAGCATTTTAACGTGTTGGTCTTTATCGGGATATCCGCATTCGTACCTTGCTTACAACAAGGTAACGGTCCGAGTCGACGTTGGCACCTCGGAATGTGCGGACATCTTGCATGTTAGAGAAGTGTCGTGCGTCGATCGCAATGTGATCAATCTGGTTGACGGTTGATGTATCAGGAGATTTCCATGTCCCCTTGTGATTACGCGATGTGGGAATCGCGTACTTGTTTCCATTACGTCTCGCCCCACAGCGAAGTCGATTAGCCTAAATCCGCTATCGGAGGTGGTGTAGTGTAAGCTATGTCGTCCGATTATTCCACCAAAGATTTCAAAGATTTCTTCTCTGCCCAGCTTAGCATTTAAATCGCCAAGGACAATTTTAATGTTATAGCTAGGGCATTGCTCGTAGGTCTTATCGAGGAGCTCGTAGAACCTGTCTTGCTGTCTTCATCCTTTTTTTCAGTGGAGGCGGGCGTGGGCACAGATGAGGCTTACATTGGTGACTTTAGCCTTGATGCGGATTGTCGTGATGCGCTCATTTACTGAGCTGAAACTCAAGACCTTCCTCCTGAGTCGAGTCCCAACTACAAGTCCACATCCAGATAGACGCTGATTTTGTTACCGGTAGTAGTCGCTATATTAGATATCAAAGTTAGTCATTTTACGTAGGCCCGGACCATCCCATCGCATTTCTAGGACGGTGGTTATATCTACTTTATAGCAGTCAAGGGCTTCCGCTAGTTGTTCGGCTGAACGTGGTCTCTTAATGGACCTATCGTTCTTAGTGCAAAACCGAAATTCATTGTCCATAACTCGTTTGCGTCTGTCGTCATCATTATTTCCGTCCGTATCCGAGGCTTGTTGGTGGTTGGGAACTATAGTTTCTTTATGTGGCCGGGCAATCACCCCGACGCACGACCCCCAACCTAGAGGGTTAGATCTTCACTTTTACTTTATGACGAAGAGCCGGTCAAACCGTCGTAGTAGCCCTATAAGGTGTTCACTAAGTAGTTCATCTTGACTGGAACCGTAGACGCCACCCTTGATTCCATCTTGGGAGCTCTTCCGCTGCCGCCTGTTGAAAAAGGAGGCATGCCTTAGTGGACGCATTCCTCCTCCCCCTCTCTCTCTTTGCTGCCGCCAACAACTTCACACTGGGGTTGGAACCCAATCTTCGGTTGAGGTACGTAGTGGTAGTTTAGGAGTCAGAAAATGGCATACATATTGTAATATTCGGCTTGGTCCGACAATTAAAACTTATTCACTTTTTAAATAAAACACAAATTCACTTTATTCAAATCACTCACAAACTTATTTATTCAACACTTTCAATTATAACTTTGCAAACACAGAGTACTTTTCTTTATCGCAGTTCACAATTCATTAATTCGCCTCGCCACCAAACGGCTATTTATATCAAAAATGATGGGTTCTAGAAACTACTATTGGCTCCTATTGGCTCTTGGGGAAGCTGAAAGTTCGAGAGAAAATACTGGGATTTTTGTAGGGGCTAACGTTCTTAATGCTAAACAAAAAGTTTCTCTTAATCTTAATTAATTATTGCCCCTCACGAGTGTTTACTACTACAATTAAACGATATTAAGTAAAGAGAGTATTTACATTAAATAAACAAGAGATACAGAGTAAGTAAAGAGAGTAATGAAAAGTGTGTACATTAAATATAGAAAGAGATACAGAGTAAGTAAAGAGAGTAAGAAAAGTGTGTACATTAAATATAGAAAGAGATACAGAGAGTAAGAGATAATAAAGTATACACATTAGTATTAGACATTACAATAGAAGGAGATACAGAGCGTATGAGATAAATAAAGTGTATACACATTACATTGCCCCCTCCTTAGGATTGATCGTCCCGAACAAATCCATCATCTTCATCACCACTGTAGCGATGTAGTCGGTCGCGATGTACGACTTTAAGTTTACCTCTGACTCCTTTTTGTATCCGGTACACGACGTCGTTGATTTTGCTAATCACTGTATATGGACCTTCCCAGTCCCGTTGAAGTTTCGGTGACAACCCTTTTTGTCGATGGGGATTGTAAAGCCACACTCGATCTCCTGCTTGGAACTCTGTTGTTGTCGCTCGTATATCGTAGCGTGTCTTCATTCGGTCACTGAACATCTTTATTTTTGACCTAGTATCGTCGTGGATCTGAAGGAGTCTTTCTCTGAGGTCATCCAAGTAGTCATCCTCGGCTTGCGGTTCCGACGTGGGACATCCAAATTTAATTTCACTCGGCAATCTGATGTTCCTTCCCATCAAAATCTCAGACGGTGTATGGCCAGTTGAGCTATGTCTTGCACTTCGATACGCCATCAAAAACAGTGGAATGTGTCGGTCCCAATCTCGCTGGTTGTCGTCCACAACTTTGCAAAGATGTTCCTTAAGGGTTCGGTTGAACCGTTCGACCATGCCATCAGATTGTGGGTGGAGTGGTGTTGTTCTTGTCTTCTTGATGTGAAGAAGCCCACAAACTTCCTGGAATATGTTTGATTCAAAATTCCTTCCCTGGTCGGAATGCAGTTCTAATGGAACACCGAATCTGCTCACCCAGTTGAACACAATTTGGTCTGCGACTGTTTTGGCTTCTTGATTCGGTATGGCGTATGCTTCAGGCCACTTGCTGAAGTAATCCATGACGACCAGAATATAACGATTTCCATTATTTGTTTCCGGAAATGGACCCGCCACGTCTATTGCAATCCTTTCAAAGGGTGATCCGACATTATACTGCTGCATTTGGCTGTGATTCTTTTTGTTCGGGCCTTTGGTGGCAGCACAGGTATCACATTTTCGGCACCACTTCTCGACATCCTCCCTTGCATGTAGCCAATAGAATCGTTGTCGAACCTTCTCTGGCGTCTTGTTTACTCCTAGATGGCCTCCCGAAACTCCATCATGCATCTCTCGCAGAACGTCCATAATCTTCGATCTCGGTAAGACTAGCTGCATTACATAGGACTTTCCATCTGCTGATTCCCACTTACATCGAAGGACACCTTCTTGGACATGCAACGAGTCCCACTGTGCCCAATAGGCCTTCAGAGCCGGACTTCTGTCGGAGATATCAGCCCATTCTGGTTTTTCCTGGTGTTCCTTGCATGCGAGGATGGGTTCAATATCTGGGTCCTCTTGTTGAGCCTTCCTCATCTCGTCGTTGCTCCAGCCATAAATGGGATCGGTTCTGGTTCGTTGGACAGTAACCACTTCTTTTTCTTCTTGGCGTCTGCAATGCTTACAGTCTTGCTTACATGGTCTCCGAGACAGTGCATCAGCATTTGAGTGAAGCTTCCCCTTCCGATGTTGAATTTCATAATCGTACGTCTGCAGCCTCTCAATCCATCTCGCCACTTGACCCTCTGGATTCTTGAAATTCAAAAGCCAGTTTAGTGCTCCATGGTCGGTTCGGAGAAGAAACTTCTGTCCATAGAGATACTTATGGAAGTGCTTTGTTGCCAAGATCAGTGCAAGAAGTTCTCTTCTGGTCACACAATAGTTTCTTTCTGACTTTGAGAGTACCTTGCTGTAATAGGCAATTACCTTTTCTTCACCATTATGTACTTGTGATAGTACGGCACCAATCCCGACATTGCTGGCATCAGCGTCAATGATGAACGGTTTTCCGGGAGTCGGATAGGTCAGCACTGGTGCATTACACAAGCGTTGCTTGAGCTCTTGAAAGCTGCGCTCGCACTCACCTGACCATTTAAACTGCTTTCCCTTTTCCGTTAGCTGATGTAGACTCTTGGCGATCTCAGCAAAGTTTTTGACAAAGCGCCTATAGTAGGTGGCTAGACCCAGAAAGCTTCGGAGTTGGTGTTTGTCCTGTGGTGTTGGCCAATTCTTCACGGTGTCAACCTTATCAGGATCCGTCTTAACTCCTTGGGATGAGATGATATGTCCCAGGTATTTCACTTCGGTTTTGAAGAGTGAACACTTTTCTGGATTGAGCTTGAGGTGGGCTTCTCGAAGTCTTTGAAACACGGCTCTCAGATTTGTGCAATGTTCGTCAAATGTTTTCCCGTATATGATGACGTCATCCAAACAGACCAGGCAAGACTTCCATGTGAGTCCTTGCAGGACACATTCCATAAGGCGCTCAAAAGTCGCTGGAGCATTGCACAGTCCAAAAGGCATCACTTTGAACTGCCACAATCCGTTTCCTGTCGAGAACGCTGTCTTCTCTTTGTCTTCAGGATGGATTTCTACTTGCCAGTATCCACTTTTCAAGTCCAACGTTGAGAACCATTGTGCTCCTTCCATTGCGTCCAGAGTATCACTGATCCTAGGCAGAGGGTAGCTATCCTTCTTGGTCACATCATTCAACCTTCGATAGTCTACGCAAAACCGGGTTGATCCGTCTTTCTTCTTTACCAGGACCACTGGAGACGCCCAAGGGCTTTTAGAGTTTTCGATCAGACCCTCTTCTTTCATGGTGGTTATCAGTTCTTCAACCTCACCTTGTTTGGCTAGTGGAAGGCGTCTTGCAGGTTGACGGATCGGCTTTGCATCCCCGGTGTTGATTCGATGTTGAACCAGTTGTGTTCTGCCATATTTCTCTTGCGATGACGAAAAGATGTCTGCAAATTCTTCGAGGAGACCTTCTGCAGTTCTTCGTTGTTGGTGGCCAAGATTAGAGGACTTGAGAATGTTCGTCTTTATGGAGTTCAGCTCTTTGGACTTCAATGTTTGCCTTGTCTCTTCTTCGCTGATCCTTGTTATAGCTGATACAGATTCGCATTGTCCGACAATCTCACCTTTTCTAAGCTTAACTTCGTACGGCTTGATGTTCAGTATTCGTACGGGAACCATGTTTTTTACAGGTCTAACAAGAGTCTTCCCAATCAGGGCCCGATCTAGCTCTTCTGCCGCTCTAGGCAAAAGTATTATTTGCCGCCCTGTAAAATTACACCTTAAAAGGCATGTAAAGTTATTTCTACTGTATATAATGTATGTATTTCTTGTACATATTCAGATAATGTAAATCTTCTGGATATCTATAAACATAAACATCTATAAACTATGTTTGTTCAAAATGTCTCCGATACTTGTTTTGTGAACTTATGTGTGTTTGCTTCTATACATCGACTTATCATTGAAATGATAATCATAAAAACATAAAAAATAACAGATAGTTTTTTATTTAATTTTAATTTTAGCAAAAAAAAGGAATAATAATTCATTTCTGAAAACAAAACAATTTCAAATTAAAAAATTATTTTTAAGGTAACAAAACTTAAAAGTAATACAAACATTTTTCACATAGGGTCTACCACGATATCTAGAAATCAATTATCTAGAAAGTAAAAATCTCGAATATGAAAATCTCGAAAACAAAAATCTAGAATGGAAAAAATCTCGAAAACAAAAATCTAGAAAATAAAATCTCGAAATGCCAAAATCTATAAAAAAAAAATCTCGAATGCAAAAATCTAGAATGGATAACTTACTTCAGATGGGAGAGGAGACGAGAGTACTTACAAAAAGAAAAACGTATCGTGAAAGTCCTCGACAAAAAGGAAGAGAAATGTTATGTTGGGTTCCTAAGAAGTCTTGCGGCTAACACAAATTTATTAGACTTGTGTTAAGTATTTGTTTTTTTTTTTTTTTTTAAATACATATTTAATTTGTTTTCTTTTTTTGTTTATTGTTTTGATTTTCTTATTGTTTGCAACTATTTTTCTAGCTCAGAAAATAAAATATTGGGTAAACTGATGTATTTGTGTTCTACTGTTAAAAATACAAAAAAAAAAATCTCGAATTTTTATTTTTTTTCGAGATTTTTTTCTAGATAGAGTCTTTCGAGATTTTTGTTAATTCTGGATTTTTGTGGATTCGAGATTTTTGCGTTCTAGATAATTTTTTTTTATTTTCGAGATTTTCGGCATTCGAGATTTTTGGCATTCTAGATTTCGTCATGATCCTTTTCACATAACCTCAAAATCGCAATAATTAAAAAAACAACAAATAATAATTGTATCTTTTATAATAAACAAATTCAGGTAAAATATTTAAGTAAATAATTAAACAATGGTATAACAACAGATAATGTTTTTACTAAAATTATTTTTTATGCACTTTTTGCTCTGCAAAATATTTACTTGCGACATATAGAATATATGGCAAGTATTGAATTCGTAAAAAAAAGTTGAGATTTTGATGAGATATGACATTACGATGATAGAGAAATCGAAATAAGTGGGTCCGGCGATTCCGTCCGTCTATCTGTCTGTGAGTTTACAGGCACCTACAGCCTTAACCACTGGTCCGATTCACTTCAAACATTAAAATTAGAGGTTTGAGCAAAAACTTTTTTTAGATCATAATTTAGGGTAGCCACCATACGATTTTTTTTGGGCTAAAAACCAAAACTTTCAATTTTCTCCAAAACGGCTCCTATGATTTTTTTAAACTTCCTCAAATTTTATTTTTTTTTAAACATTCATACCTCCCATACCCGGTACCTCCCATAGAACCATTTTTTGTTATTAGATTTTCTCAAAAAATAAAAGTCCGATCAGCGTAATTTTTTTTTTGAAAGTACGTATATATGTATTGCTCAAATAATATTTTGTATTCAAAATTTTTCTTTTTTTTCAAAATTCTGTATCTCAAAAACGGATCAATATTAAAAATCGAAATTTACTTATAAATTGTATATTTACATATTCTTGAATACTGCATAGCTATCCAGATTAATTTTAAGACATTTTCGAAAAATTTTATATATAAAAAATTAATTAAAAAAAAAACTGCTCCTACGTAAATCGTAGAAAAATCAACAATTTCTTAAGAAATCATATAGATTTTTGAGGTACATGTTTCAATTTAAATTTTTATTTATGAATTTTGTGTTTTTTATTTATTTTTTATTATTTTTTTTATGAGTTATAATTTGGAATACAGGAGCAAGTTCGTACGACCGAGTCGTGCTTATTTTTTATTATTTGAAAACAATAAAAATTCAATAAAAATATTTTTTTTTAAAAACAAAAATAAAGAGCCCCAAATAGTTTTGTTTTTACTCAAAAATCACATTTATCAAAAGGAACAAAAACAAATTATAATTTCATCTTAGCTTCGTGTCGACTTGTAGGTAGGAACTGCCGATGTTTTCCAAAAAATAAAACTTCGCAGAAGTGTAAGCTTTAAGGTAAGTTTTGTTCAAACTTCAAATAGTCCTAGTCTCCTCTTTCTTATTGACGCAAACGCTCCCATTTTAAATGAATTGAGCGACACATGGGGCACGACGCACGAGCACGAACACAAAAACAGTCTTAAGATCTCAATTCTCAAGTAAGAAATGTGTAGTTGTTGTTTGTAGGAAAAGAGAGAAAAACACTCTCAGTCAGGGATCGGGACTTCATTTATGTAGTAACATTGTAGTATAAAAAAAAAGTCATTAATTTTTTTCAACCATCGATTTTGCCGCCCCTAATTTTTGCCGCCCTAGGCAATTGCCCCGTTTGCCCCACCCTAGATCGGGGCCTGTTCCCAATGGTGACGTTTTGGGAGGACTTTACAGATGCTGGTTCGACCATGAGATATCGATGGCTGCCAGGCTTACCCTTCAATTTCGTCCACACGAATACTTCTGAAGAAGCAGGCAAAGTGAGATCTTCTTTGATGACGGTTTTCACAGATAACGAGGTCTCATGCGAGTGGATCCCATAGATCATCGGAATCTCGATGTTTCGATATTTCAGGACTTGGTTCCCGATGTCCAATATCACTCCGTGATCTTTCATGAAATCGACGCCGACAATGCACTCGTCGCATATATCTGCTACCAGAAACAGGTGAGAGAATTCCAACTCTGCCATCCGGATCTTAAGACGTACCTCACCATAGACTTTTGCGGCTTCTCCAGTTGCAGTCCTTAGACGATAGCTATTGGTGTTGTGGAGCCATGTCTTCTTAACGAGGTCCTGCCGTACAATGGACGCCGTGGCACCGGTGTCGATGGTAGCCACACATTTGTTGCCGTTTATACTTGCTTCCACGGTCAGGCTCTTGTTGTCACGTTTCGTTTGAGAAACCTGGATGTCGTTTCTGGGGCCATCGATACCAGAAACCAGCTTCTGCCCCTCGAAGTTGGTTCTTATTCGTTTCCCGGGTGGGAAACAGCTTCGGAAGCAACGTTGTTGGAGTTACTTTGACTTGTTGAGTAAGTTCTGTTTCCACAGTGTTGGCATGAGGTTCGTCTTCGCGGTAATCTGCACTGTCGTTGAAGATGCCCAGTCTTGTTGCAGTTCCAGCATCGTGCTGGTCCGTCTCGCTGACTCCTTTCCAGAGTAGCCTTCTGACAAGAGCATTCTTGGACTTCCAATTCTCTCACGCGATGCACGTTTTGGGATGCTTGTTCTGCGGCTTCCATTGTTAGAGCGAAAGCCAATGCTTCTGGTAGTGTTTGTTTTCCGGCAGTGCGAATAGCCCTTTGGAGATTTATATCGCCCACAGCTCTCACAAAGGCTTCAACAGCAAGTTGATTTATTATCTCGTTGCCAGCTGTTGGGTATGCCAGGCGGACTAATCGCTCGATATCTGCCTGAAGCTGCTGCAGAGTTTCACCTCTTTTCTGTGCCCTGTTGTTTAGTTGTACTCGGAAGACTTCTGTCATGTGGCTATCCCCAAACCGCTGTTCGATTGCGTTTACCAGAACTTTGAAGTCACCGTTCTTCTCTGCTGGGATGGTTTGTAGCAGTTCAGCAGCTGCTCCTCTCAAGGCAAGCGTAAGAGCAATGTATTTTTCGTCATCGTCCCAGCCGTTTGTTAACGCTGCTGCTTCAAACTGTTTCTTGTAGATTGACCACGGAATCTGACCATCAAAGCTTGGAGGATTCACTTCTCTCTTTCTTGAGCACTCACCAGAAGGTTCTCGAGCTTTCATCTTTCGCACTTTTTCTAGTTCATTTGTGATGGTTTCGATTTGTTCGTCCATTTTCTCGAAACGTGCATTTTGTTTTTCGACGCGCTCGTCGAGAGTAGTGATTCTCTCTTCGAAGTCCGTAAACCTGCCCTCTAAAAGGTTTCTCTGTTCGTCAAACCGCTCTAGAATATTCTGCTGTTCTTGCTTTTGGTCATTTCTTTGAGCCTCTAGTTGCTTGAGGACATTTCCTTCTAGTTGTTTGAGAACATTCTCTTGTTCGGTCTTCTGCTCGTTTCTTTGAGTTTCTAGTTGCTCCAGAACATTCTTGTTTTGAGTTTCTAGTTGCTCCCGAACGTTATCTTGCTCTTTCTTCTGTGCGTCAAACCGCTCAAGCACATTCTTTTGATTTTCTTCAAATTTGGCTAGAAGAAGTGTCATCATGGTAGATAAGTCGGCAGTTGCATTTACCTCTTTCGATTTTGCTTCCACTTCGAAAGCAAACGTATCTGGGTCTTCATTTTGTTCTTCCAGATATTCCTGTAGCCGTTTTACGAGTTCGATTTTACATCCTGCCCCACTTAAGCCACGTTTGCTTAATTCGGCCTTTAGCTCAGAGACAGTTAAGTCTTTCAAAACTTTACTCATTTTTTTTTTTTTAATTTTTAACTTCACTATTTCAAACAAAATAGTTTAATCACTGTTCACTGTTTTATTCTCAATAAGTTTTAATCCCACTTCTGACACCAATGTAATATTCGGCTTGGTCCGACAATTAAAACTTATTCACTTTTTAAATAAAACACAAATTCACTTTATTCAAATCACTCACAAACTTATTTATTCAACACTTTCAATTATAACTTTGCAAACACAGAGTACTTTTCTTTATCGCAGTTCACAATTCATTAATTCGCCTCGCCACCAAACGGCTATTTATATCAAAAATGATGGGTTCTAGAAACTACTATTGGCTCCTATTGGCTCTTGGGGAAGCTGAAAGTTCGAGAGAAAATACTGGGATTTTTGTAGGGGCTAACGTTCTTAATGCTAAACAAAAAGTTTCTCTTAATCTTAATTAATTATTGCCCCTCACGAGTGTTTACTACTACAATTAAACGATATTAAGTAAAGAGAGTATGTACATTAAATAAACAAGAGATACAGAGTAAGTAAAGAGAGTAATGAAAAGTGTGTACATTAAATATAGAAAGAGATACAGAGTAAGTAAAAGAGTAAGAAAAGTGTGTACATTAAATATAGAAAGAGATACAGAGAGTAAGAGATAATAAAGTATACACATTAGTATTAGACATTACAATAGAAGGAGATACAGAGCGTATGAGATAAATAAAGTGTATACACATTACAATATTCTACTTTTGAAGTTTGAGCAAAAAAATCATATTTTCGTTTCCAAATGTTCATTTTGTATCTATCACAGTTCATAAGGAGAAAAAATTTTTAGCTTAAATTTAGCGCGATCTGCGAACTAGGCTTAACCAAAATTAAAAATTCACAGGGCAACGAAGTAAGAACTTATCAATGTTTTCAACATT
Organism: Sphaerophoria taeniata; assembly: GCA_943590905.1. Classification (NCBI taxonomy): domain Eukaryota; kingdom Metazoa; phylum Arthropoda; class Insecta; order Diptera; family Syrphidae; genus Sphaerophoria; species Sphaerophoria taeniata. The sequence goes on from OX016540.1 coordinate 8,550,152, forward strand.
TTGCCGATGTGAAAACAAATCCAGAAAAATGTTTCAGTTTTTCGACAGCTTCGTTTGGAAGTATAACGTCAATTGCATGTTCTGTGAATACAAAGTACATTTTGAATGATTCCCCGATTTTTCCCTATTTTTGATGTGGGAATCTCCCGATCTCTAGCTGCCCGTGGCTTAGTGGTTAGGTGCGCTGGCTGCTAAGCAGAATGTCGTCGTGAGTTCGAGTCCTACTCGTATCTTGCGAAGAACTGACAAAACTTCGAAGAGTTCAATCTGTCATGAAAAAGTGCTTCCCAACTTTGCATTTCGAAATCGGCGTTAAACTGTAGGTCCCCTCAATTCTTCACACGCTCTCAGAGAATTGTTGATGAGAGTAAGCCACTTAGGCCTAGGCTCTTCAAGAGTTGCCGCGCCACTCTATTTATCAGCTTCCGATTTCCAAAGAAAATAAATTATAGCAACACTGTCCGTCGTGGAGGGTGGCTTAGCGAAGGAATAAAAAAAAATGTACACAAAATGCTTCTCAATCAGTTCATGGCGCTACAATCGGTTGTCAAGAATCATCAACAACAGCAAAAATCTCAAAGGGTGTTTTGGGTAAACGTCCCCTCACTTACTGTGGGAACAATTTATTTTTAATATTGAGAAATTTTAACACATCGATTAACTCTTATTCCATGGGCTAGTTAATCTGTGGAATAAGAACGGACTAGTGGTGTGTTGTCGTAATAATTGGCATAAATTCCGAAAGTCAGCAAATCATCAGCCGGCTTCAAAAGCCTATATCTTACGTTCTGAGTGTTTCTGCAAACAAAAATTTGACAACAATTTCAACATAAATGTCAAATAAATTCATGCTCCTTACCCGTCATCCTTGATATCAAACTCAAAACGATCAGTACTTAACGGCGAAAGATCCTGATTCAAACTATTTGGCATGATTAGAACTTTCTCAGCCTTTGGAAACTCACCCTCAATCGAAATGCTCTTAAATACTGTCTCAGCACTAAGTTCTTCTCCCTCATTAAAAACCATTCCACATGAGTCTAAAGTTTCACCGGTGCAAGCATACACTGCACAAAATTTATAATTTGTATATCCAAAGCCCGAGTAATTACGATCTCCGTCAAAAACAGCCAAATGGTATTTATACGATGAAGAGCAATCTTGTTGTGAGTTTTGAGATAATTTTAAATTGAAGTTACAGCAGAAAGCACCGTGACATAAGTTTTTCTCAATGGCGGAATTTTTATTATAGCTGACCTCTAGGAGCTCTGATGTGAAGTCCTCCATTCGGTATTCCCGCATTAGACGAATTCCAGTTCCACCGTTTGATTCTCGCGACTCGGAATTTTCGTTCTTTATGTCAATTATTGCCTCCGAGGTTCTCTCATTGTCAGTTATTTTCGGCACTCTTGCAGTGTATAATTTCCGTTCTGGGCTATAGGCCATGACAGATGTCAAAGCCCCCAGTTGTCCAGAAAATATTCCCGAGCCGGTGGTGCCACCTGACGGGTTACTTGCTCCAGCAGCGAGCAAGTTAACATTGTTTGCATACGCCCAAGACTGTTGAAGCTGATTAGCTAGAAGAACGAAGAAGAATTAACTTTGTCTTACAAAATATCAGAAGTGCGATTTACCAACCTGTCAAAAATGGCAATTCCGAAAACCAAAACGAACTGTAAATAAAATTCTTAATTCCCATATCGACCAACTGCTGTGCTGGCGAGTAAAAATTTATATCAAAACAGATAAACATGCCAAATCTGACACCAAAATCTGTGTCAAACGTTGACAGTTCTGGTTTGTAGGTGACATTCAGCGACAGATCGTAAGAATTAAATTTTCGATAACGACCAATTACGGCACCATTTCGATCGAATGCAACATTTGTGTTGAACTCGCTCCGACCGCTCGGCGCACACGGCCTTGGGTCATTTTTCGCCGCCTGAGATGATTCACTGCAAAATTCCTTCTCCAACAAATTGACAACGACATATTTTTGAGTGTATTTCGCTGCGCATGATAGATCTCGTAGAAACGGTTCGAATCTCGGATTGTTGCAGGGTACAGTTTTGGCTGTTGGTTCGGGGATTTCGGTCAGATGTTGGGCGTTGTTGAGTGTCAATTCGGGGAAGACAATTATGTCAAGGGGCGAAGCTTCGTCTGAATTGATGATGGCAATGTATTCACGAAGGTTGTCGTTTAACTGGTTGAGTGTAGACCCTTGGAATTTGGCCGGGGCGAATTCAACCACCCCGGCTCTGTAGAAGGCGTCAGACAGCTTGGAGGCCTGAAAGAGACAACAAATCCAACAGTATTGAAAATGAAAAGCTTCAAAATTGCTTACCTGCTGGTTAGTCTGTAAAACAATGTATATATGAGCGGCAAGCATCGCTAATGTGAGAAAGAATAGACCAATGCCCATAATGACCACAAGTACCGTTTTGTAACTTTTCATGTTGATATATTTGACTGATTAATTGAAGAGTGCGAAAGCAGTCTGAGACATTGTGCTTTAGTTAAAAGAAGTCAGAATTGATTACGTAAAGTTACAGTTCACTGTTTGTTTGTTTGATTTTGACAAGGTAATGCACAAGGGCCTCTGTTTTGGGTTTGAAGAAAAACATATGAATTCCATTTTTGGAAATTTGAAAACTAGTCTACTTTAAAAAAAATACTCGACTTCTTTTTTTTAATGAAAATAAATATTAAGGTTTTGCGGCCCAACGAAAGAAGTTCAACATCGCTTGCCTTAGCACCTCGGAGAATGTCAGAGACTACAGTGAGCGCCTGAGTGAGCGACTCTCTGCCGTCCTCCAAATACCACAGACGTCAAACCCTTGTGGAACCAATATAGCGAAATAATTAAAATTGTGGACGAGACCACCACAGGTTGTCAGCCACCCCCGAAAAAGAACCCGTGGTATGATGATGAATGTGCATTATTGAAAAGAGAGACGGAAAATGCACGTTTGGAGATGCTGCAAGGGAACAAAAAGCAGAAATGAGAAAAACGGTCCAAGAACAACACCAACACCCGACGGTTCCTTATAAGATCGAAGTAATTAGCTTCTGGTTTCAGAACCCGGACACAGGCTCTTCAAAACAGTGGAGGAAACCTAGTCACCGAAGCACAGAAAGTTGTACTCGTAGATGTTTTTAGGCAGCACTTCCAACAGCTGCTGAATGCGCATAATATCGAGCGAGCCAATGACGAAAGAGAAGCATGCCCACTGACTGGTCGAGATAAGCTCCATTTGCCCCATTTGCACCATCTACAAAAAAGGCGATCCTATGTTATGCAAAAACTACTGAGGCATATCCCTGCAACACAATAATCGGCACGTACCAATGTGGCTTTATGCCAGGCAGAACAAGAGTAGCCCAAGTACTCACACTGAGGAAAAGACCAGCTAATTTCCAGGCGAAACCCACCATCTTTTCATCGACTTCAAAGCTACTTATGACAGCATCCACCGCCAAGAGCTTATGATGGCGATGTCTGAATTCGGGATAACGAACAAACTGATCCAGCTGTGCCGCATGACGCTAAACAATACACAGTGCAAATGGGTAACAGCTCATCCGAGTTTTTTCAAACATGGTTTGAACAAGGAGATGCGCTATCATCTGATTTCTTCAACAAAGTCCTGGAGCACGGAACACACTATCTTCAACAAATCCACCCAGCTCCTAGCCTATGCAGACGACATAGACATCATCGGTCGATCCAAGAGAGCTGTGCTTGAGGCTTTCACAGCGATTGAAGAACAGGCGGAACTCGTTGGTCTTGAAGTGAATTAGGACAAAACAAAGAACATGCTATCAACAAACAAAGCAAAATCTGTCCACCACCTAGGACAAAACGTCACTGTTTGTATTTCGAGGTAGTTAAGGAGTTCACCCACCTTGGAACAAACATCAATCCCACAAACGACACCTTAGTGGAGATCCGAAGAAGAATTACCGCTGCTACTTCTGTCTGGCCATATAACTGGGGTTGAAACTCCTCACTTGAAAAACAAAGTGTCTGCTATATAAGACTTTGATTTTACCAGTCCTATTGTACGGCGCCGAGTGTTGGACGATAAGGGAAGAAGGGGAACTGATACTGGGCACTTTCGTAGGAATAAGTCTTCGACGGATTTTCGGTCCCGTATTCGATGATGGCGAATGGAGAAGACGATTCAACCGCGAACTGTACGAGCTGTACCAAGATGTGGATGTACATTGACTCGGCCACATCGAGCAAATGGACGACAACGCTCCAGCCAAGAAAGCCTTCTCATCACAGCGCCCAGGTTCGGGACGAGATGGAAGACCGAACCTACGGTACAAGGACCAAGTGACTGCGAATGCCAGAGCGCTTGGTTTTTCGCGACTGTAGAGTACATGGGAACGTACCCGATAGAAGGCTGCAGTGTCTCAGACTGAGACCCTTCATGGATTGGCAGCCGGTTAAGTAAGTAAGTAAAATGCTGGATTGAAAAAAGTGTAAAATAAGTGTGCCACTTTTTTTGGTCCTCACTGTTAGTTTACCAGATGTATTTCTGAGGACAAAAACGTTAACTTTTCTCACTTTAGTAAAGCTGTCATTGACATAACTTATACATGAAGGTTTGGAACTACCGACACATGCCAAATTAGCTGAAACAGCACAAGTCATTTTTTAATGTCAAATAAAAACTTGAACTGGTAACAAAGACCCACTTGGACGCTTTAATCTAAAAGCGCACTCGTATCTATATGGTTCACTAATCAACAACACATCAGCTATTAATTTGCATAATAAAAGCTTTGCAGTTTACTGACTCACTTGATGAGCGCACTTGCCTACAACTGAATCTCATCGTACATCGACGATGTCTGCCGGCTGCATAATTCACCACCAAAAATTAACATATTCAAACTCACCTCGAGACTAGAAGACACCACGACCGCTGATCCAACAACAAACAGCAACTTAAATAAAGTCAGAAAATCCATTATTACTATCAGACTAGAACCTCAAGGTTGGGAAACTAAAGGTTGACTAACTCAAAAGACTGAAGAATTGGAGTAAACAAGTGCGAAACAAAGAGAACCTCTTCAGATTTAACAAAATTAAGCTTGAAGAGTCACACAACCACAATCAATTGATGAAATGATAGAAATCGAGTAGATGATGAAGAGGATGAATTTTTATTAATTTTCAGACTGCAAAGCCATACCGAATTAGGAAGGCTTCAGGCCGTGAACAGACAGAATCTAGCACTGCTTCCAATCACTCTTGTTAAAGTGGTTTTATTATGACTATGTCAATTTTATAATCAACAAGCCACTCAGCTTATCGGTTCTACTTGTTTTCTAATAGTTCTCTCACTCTCCCTTTTTATCAGAAACCGCGTTATCGGTGTGGTATTCACAAATTCAATTTAAATCGCTATCAAGACATTTCGGCGAGGCTTATCTTAATTGTTTAGTTTTAGTTCACAAATAGTCAAGACCAACTGGCGGTTCGGACAAAATGGTCAAGTTTACAATTCTTCTCATTCTTGTGACCTTAGTCCGGGTGAATAATTCGGCGAACGTTTTGTGCATGTTCACTAGTCCCGCTAAAACACAACTTTACACCTTCATGGCAGTAGCTCGAACCCTCATCGAACGCGATCACAATGTAACAATAGTGACGACAGTACCAATTCCCGTCGAAGCGAGGAGTGAAAAACCATTTCGACACGTTTTCCTCAAGTCTCCTCCTGAATCAATACGATTCCTCAACCAAAACATGTTCGAACTATCAGAAGAGTTCGCTTCCAAGTTCACAATCATCAAATGTTTCTTCCTGACAGTTAGTATGTTTACGAGAGTCCAGAAGAACGCCTTGGAATCGAAACAGTTTCAGGAGTTTCTCAACGAGGACAACCACTTTGATTTGATGATATTGGGATATTTCCACAACGATTTTGCGGTTGGAGTGGCAGCGCGGTATAGGTGTTCGATAGCTGTTGTGAGTTTGGCAGCACCGTTCGGGTCAATCAATCGAATGATTGGCAATCCAGCAGAGACGACCTATGTGCAAATGCCGTTTTTCGGTACGAGTCAGCCGATGAGTTTTATGGAGAGAGCGAAGAATTTTCTATGGTCCGGTGTTGTGCCGCTCGTTCAGTTGTATGCGGATTATGAAATGGAAACAATTTATAGGTAAGGGAAATTTTGACAAGACACTGCTATCTTATCAGCTATGCTAAGCGATAGCAAAAGAGTGGGCCTTCCTCAAGAGAGCCAAAATTAGTGGTAACCAGTACTAAACAGACGACCGCCTTCAGAAATCATGTCCCTTCTGCCTTTGTTCGTTTTTATCAGTTTGTTTCGCTTCGGTCATGCATCGAACGTGTTGTGTATGTTTACATCGCCCCTCAAACCGAATCTGAAAGTTTTCATGGCAGTCGCCAATACCCTCATCGAGCGAAATCACAATCTCACAATTGTCACAACTATACCAATCCCGCCGGAATATGCTCCAAAAAAGAACACTTTTCGTCACATTCTCTTGAACATTCCCTCCGAACAGATGATGACCCTAATCAAGCTCCATATTGACAGTGCTACGGCCTCCAAAGTCGACACATGGTTTGATTTCGTAAAATCTGTTGAAACTATTGTTGCTATCCAGCGGGATGCATTGACTCAACAAACATTCAAAGAATTCTTCCGAGAGGACAACAAGTTCGATTTAATAGTGCTCGGTTATTTGTTGAACGATTTTATGGTCGGTGTTGCACCGAGATACAGTTGCCCGATAGCGGTTGTTAGTTTCTCTGGACCCTTCGGTTCGGTTGGTGAATGGGTTGGAAATCCGCCGGCGATTTCGTATGTGATGATACCGTTTTTGGGTAAAAATCAGCCGATGAGTTTTGTTGAGAGACTTCAGAATGCCGTTTTGCATATTTTGGACCCGTTTATTGAGGCTTGGGCGAACTATCAGATGGAAACTATTTATAGGTAACTATTTTTGTTTGGAATTCTTGTTCTCTTCGGGGTCTGGCCTTAAATCAACATTGATAATGAGAACTTTGTCCTCGTAATTGCTGGTAACGTATGTATACAGTAGGTTGACAAAAATTCATCATAATTTTTGTTCATAATCTCCTTTTCACATTCTGTAAAACTTGTCCTGTGTCGCACGTGTCATGTTCTGGGAGAAATTCGTGTCGAAAAATCCCAGTTAAAGAAAGAGGACGGTCTCAATAATTTTGTTCATTTTGCTCCCTCGATAGTGATGTAGATTTCAGTGCGGACATGCTCACAAGTTTAATTCTCTGGATATGAGAAATTATATCCCGAATAGGGTTAAAAGCATCAGACTCAAAGAGATCACATGGTTTGATATTAGCTGTAAAGAAGTTATCAGGGTTTCAGAGGAAAGTTTCGCTTTGCTAGGCAGTTTGTCTCCAACTCTGCGCTGCCAGAGAGTGTCATGACTCCCCCAGTACTTGAGCGCGTCAATGATTCCATGGGGCAAATCTTCTTTCGCACTCGTGCTGCAGTGAGGGTCCTAAAAGATCTCAACATGCATAAATCCACTGGCCCGGATGGTACCCCCGCTTTTGTTCTGAAGAGGTGTTCTTCAACGCTGGCAAAACCCTTGCGTAAGCTTTTCCATCTATCCAATTTTTCTGGGCTCGTTCCGAGTAGTTGGAAAACAGCATTTGTCCAAATAATTCTAAAACAAAAGAGCGAATCTTCTTCTCCCTCCAATTATCGTCCGATTGCACTTACGTCCCTTCTTGCTAAGGTTATTGAAACGCTGATAAACTATCAGCCCAAGAAATATCTCGAAGACCGAAAGCTTCTTATTGATCGGCAGTACGGTTTTCGCAACAACAGGTCCACTGGTGATCTAATGGTTCAGCTCACCGAACAGTAGAACAAATCTTAACATCGTTTTGGAGAAAGTAAGATTGTTGCACTTGATATTTCAAAGGCATTTGATAGAAATTGGCACCAAGCTCTCTTATCGAAAATGCGTGTTTTCGGTATTGATGAGTCCCTCCTTCGTTGGATTAGAAACTTTCTTTCGAACCGTTCTATACAAGTTGTATTGAACGGGTTCAAGTCTAAACCCACAAAATTAAATGCTGGTGCACCCCAGGGCTCCGTTTTATCTCCGACCTCCTTCGCTAAATATGATGAGCTCATTAAACTCTGTCCTAAACAGAATTGTACAATGGGGATTAAAAAACCGCGTACAGTTTAATGCTTTGAAAACTCAGTGCTGTCTTATATCGTTGAAGCGAGATATATCCCCCTTGCCACTGTACATGAGTGACACATGGCACTTGCATCAGTGAAAGCTTGAGTACAACTCCCACGTTTGGGCTGCTGCTCCAGTAACGTACTTAAGTCTTTTGGATAGTATCCAGAGCCGAGCATTTAAGACGATTGGTGACCATACCATCGTTGAGATATTTACTTCACTTGAAAATCAACGTAATTTCTCATGCCTAACCCTCTTCTACCGGTATTTCAACGGTATATGCTCTAGTGAAATAGTCAGCTGCATTCCTCCACTTGAGATATTCAGCCGTAATACGCCTTCTTAAAGTGATGCCCATCAGTTCACCCTCGAGCCCAACTTCGGTCGTACGGTAAAGTTCAGAGAATCGTTCTTTAGCCGTACTACGCGAATGTAGAACTCTCTTCCACACGCTGCTTCCTCAGTCATTGCAGTGTTCAAGAATTCAAAACCAATGTAAACCGACACTTCATCCTAAATATCAATACAAACCCCTTAAGTGCTCGCTCATTATTTATAAAAAAAAATTGATAAACATTTTTTTGCACAGTACTGTAAGGTCGAAACAACTTGAGTACTTAACGTTACGTAATGTTAATGAAATAAACAATGTAGCCGCTGCTGATAAACAAACTTTATCTATCGTGAATTAATTTGATAAAAAATTTAGAGTTATTGTTGGTTTTCTGAAATCAGTTAGCGTCCGAATGTGCCTAAATTACCAACGCGACGCACGATGTCGTGGAAATTTTACGCCCTTTTCGTTTTACTTCTCCTTCACTGTTTTCCCCTAAATTACTCCGCAAACATTCTGTGTATGTTTACCGACTGCGTGCATCAAAACCTAATCGTCTTCATGGCCGTCGCCAATACCCTCATCGACCGCGGTCATAACGTTACAATTGTTACAACCATCCCAATCCCCTGGTATGTCAGGCCCAAAGCCAGCACCTTCCGGCACATCTATTTAGAGAACCCCATCGACCGAATACGCGAGCTCAAATACATGCATTTTTACATGTACAACGAAACGAACCCAAGTATAATGACGTATTCCTATTATTTGAGTACAGGTCATATCTTCACCTATATGCAACAGAACGCCCTCCAACGGGCGAAGTTTCAGGAGTTCTTCCGCGAAGACAACAAGTTCGATCTAATGGTCTTGGGGTATTATTACAATGATTTTATGGTTGGTGTCGCGGCTAGATATGAGTGTCCAATAGCTGTTATCAGTTTGTGTGCTCCGTTTAGTACCCTCAATCGTTTGATAGGAAACCCGCCGGCAGTGTCTTATGTCCAGGTTGCTTTTACCGGCAACAATCATCCGATGAACTTTGTGGACCGATTGAGGAATTTCGCGTTGAATGCAGTTGACCCCTTAGTTCAAATTTATACCGATTTTATGATGGACAGCATTTACAGGTAGCAATTATGGGGGGAGGACATCTTATTATAACAATTTTTCTTGAAAACCAAAACTTCTTTGAAAACCTTAATGAAACCTTGATAGAACCTTATTTCCAGATGAGTCCTACCCATCATACTTCGACGTGATATCGAACATCTCTCTGGTGCTGTACAACCGCCATTTCTCAGAAATGCCAATTCGACCCCTAGTTCCAGCTCTCGTTGAAATTGGAGGAATTCAAGACGAAGATCAGTCAGAGTTCTTGCCCCAGGTAAGCATCGAACTTGACTTAAGCCAGCCTTTTACTATTGTAAGTGTTTTTAGGATATCAAGGAATTTCTCGATGCCGCCGAAGATGGAGCGATATTCTTCCGCGTTGGATCGATCGCCCGAAGCACCGAACTCAAACCCGATCATATCGCGATCATTCTCAACGAACTGTCAAACCTCGACCAGAGAACCGTCTGGGAATGGGAACGTACGGAAAAACTCCCGCCAACAAACTACTCGAACATCATGTTCCGACCATTCATCGTGCCCAACACTATTCTCCCCCATCCGAACATAAAACTCTACATCACCGATGGCCGACCCTTGGGCATCCATGAGGCTACCTATCATGGTGTTCCGATGCTGGGTCTTCCGCTGTTCGGCGAAGAACTTTACGCCGTCGAAGAAATGCGAAATAGAGATTTTGGAACTTCGCTAGATGTCAATACAATGACAGTGAAATCGTTCAACGAAACGCTGAGAAAAGTCCTGAACTCGCCTTTCTATTCAGAGAAAGTGAAACGATTCTCACAGCTGTTTCGTGATCGACCGAACACGGCTAGGGAGACAGCTGCCTTTTGGCTGGAATATGTGATTCGGCATAGGGGGGCTCTGCATATGCAGAGTCCTTTGGTGCATATGAATTTCGTCAAGCGATGGAATATTGACGTGATTGTGGTGCTGCTAGTGGCCGCTTGGGTTTTCGTCAAATTGGCACTGTTTACTGGGTTTTTGGTGAGAGTGATAGTTGATCAAGTGGTAAGAAGACGGAGGATGAGGTATAAAATGAAATTTCACTGAAGAGGTTTCGGTTGTGTCTTGTATGGGAATAAAGCTTAGGTATATTAAGTTATCAGTCTTGAATTTTTACTGATGGGTTTAAAAGTCTATAAAGCACTCAATCTTGTCTAATTTCAAGGCGAAGATAATATTTTTCAACTCTTTCAACTCCCTCAGTAGCTTCTTTGCTTTGCAGGCGCACCTCCTCATCCCCATTTGGTACCATTCAACGAAGAAGAAAATCCTCGATACAAAATTCTTAAAGTTTTGTTGCAGATTGCCTGCATTGGCATTCAAACTATTTCCCAATCTAAGGCACCTGGAAGATAATCCCACTACCGTCACTGCGGTGTGATGGAGGACAATGATGATCCTTGAAGTTGGGTGAAACGATGACGTTCCTAAGATTACTCAGGTGCCATAACTCAGGAAATTGCTTGTGGCTCATGATGGCTCGTGGTGGCTTGTGGCAATGTAAAGTGTGGCTTGAAATCTCTGATAGCTTCTGATGATGATTACGATGAGGACGACGATGACGAAGACTCTGGTGATGATGACGCCTGATGGCGGTGGTGTGTGCAGCTCTGCCTGTCCGTTGTTATTACATGCGAAGTTGAAAATCAGTTACCTAATTGAGAATTTATATCCTATCGTGTGCAGGTTTTGCCATCATGACGTGGGAATTTGTTGCAGCAAAAGTTGAAAATCAATTAATCAATCTTGTGTACCAACCATGTCGTATGCAGTTGAGGTGCTCAGGGCATACACACGAGAACTAAGATAATCCTGGATCTAATCTCGCGATTAAGGATTATGTTGATATGCACTCATGCACATGTAAATTAGTGTCGTTGTTTTGTTATATTGTTACAACAGATGGCCAAGAAGTGACAGTGGAGATTTCCGGTATGATTCAGGTCACAGTCAAGCAACAATTATGGATGTCCTTTTTGGGATGATGACGAATGTATACAGCAGACAATTCATCTGTTCTTAACCTTCCTCAAATTTAATCACTTATCATATCCGCAAAGCAGAACAACAGAACTGCAAGGAAAGGAACATAAACACAACGAAAAAAGACAATATCCAAGGACTGCAGGAGACACAAGGACTTTAATCGACTAAGTGCTTTCCTCCTCCCAAGAACAAGTTATGACCTTAAAAATTTATATGGCAAACAATCTCTGTTCCAAGTCCGATGAACTGTGAAAAGCTCTTGACAGCCAGTTGAAAATTTAAGGACAAATGGATCGTTTTTCTGTTTTTTTCCTTTTGTACTCTACTTAATCGGATTACAAGGAAGACTTCCGCTTTGGTTTCGTTAAAAGGGAACATGCAAATGTTGACGAAATCGAATGTTTTCTATTCTTGTCTAGAGATTTTGGTTATCCTTAAACCTTATGCCAGATTCGAAGGAGCTTTACCAAATAATTCCGTCTGGCTAATGCTTATGTGAGATGCAAGCGAAAAGACGCTGGAAATGTGAACAATCTTGGGTCTTGAAAGGGAATTCGATTGAATTTTGATGTTATCAGCGAGATATTTATGATTTATTTCTAATCCCGCTTTAAACCAATATTGGTTTCTCTTTTAAGAGCAACAAGCGGTTGCAACCACGGATGATAAATTTCCTTCTGAAAAGGTTAGGGTCTCCACCAACAAATCCTCGTAAATAGCTATAATGTGTGGATTTAATATTTATGCAACTAATAATCCTGTGGCGGCTTTGGACATAAAACATTTTTGATTTTGAATTTGAGCAATGTCTGCGGTTGTAATGGCATTAGAGCGTTAGATTATTATCCGGAAATAGTCACGAATGGTGCATAGCACCGATAAGTCAATTTGGCTTTGCCTAACGATGTGCAGAAAAGTGAATAATGGATGCAATGCATAAACACACTCAAATCGGATATGACAGACGATGTCGGAATCAATTTGGCATTGAGGAAATGAATTTGCAAACGGCAAACCATATAAAACAATTTTTCTGCTTCAATGCGAATGTGTACAAACATGTGTGTTGGTTATATTAAAGTTGGAAGGGGCAAAGTTCAAAATGCTTAGTTTAAACGACCGTAGAACGCATGTGAGTTTGTAATCTGGCTTAACAGTGTCGAAAGCCTTTTACAACTCAAACCGAACCGCAACCGTCGAAGAAAAATTGAGTGTCGATGACAAGAATTCGAATGAAAAGAACTCGAATAACTATGACGATAACTCGAATGAAAAGAACTCGAATGACGATGACGAGAACACGAATGAAAAGGAATCGAATGACTTTGACGATAACTCGAATGAAAAGGACTCGAATGACGATGACGAGAATTCGAATAAAAAAGAATCGAATGTAGACTAGAAAGACGATGACGAGAATTCGAATAAAAAAACAACTCAAATTAGAAGCCTTATCGACCGGAGATTTAACAGATTGGAGCCTTTTCGGCTTCTTACAAAATGTTGGCTGTAAGCTTAGGATTTTTTAGACCATAAAGTTTCTGGTTCCAAATTCAGATTTTTATTATTGAAAATAAGGAAATCAAAAGCCTTAAAAATATTCTATAACAAGCCTAAGCACCCCGCCTGAACATATCCTGACTACCAAACTGCAGCTTGTTCTAATTCACCGTGAGTCCTTTCAAATAAAAACCAATAGTTCTTCATAATTTCAACATATGCTCAAGCTAAAAACAAGTTTCTGCTATCTCAGGGAACAATAATTAAGAACAATGTTGTTTTTATTGTTTTTCTCAGTCCTCATAACCTTCTGTATCCTGTTTCGATCCAAGAAAACAAGCAAAAAGGAAAAAAATACAACAAGTAAAAAGCAATCAATTAAATTCTCCTCAACTCGACGCGCATCAAATTTATTTCTTCCTCGTCGTGTTTTCTTCAAAGAAAAATGCCTAGAGGCATCAAGCATAAGGATGTAAAAGGATATTCCCAGTATAAGATGTATTTGTTTGTTTATTTGTTTATTTGTAAGTTGTAAACAGGATCCTTATTTGAAAATATATTATTTGTTCCTTCACTTATTGGTTCATAATATCCTTGAACTAGGATACTTTTTTTTGTCTTCCTTGAAAGAAATCGTTTCCGTTTGCAAACAGGATTCGATGATCTGTTTATTTTTTTTTTCTTGACGCCGCATGTGTGTCAGAAGGATGAGGATAACGAGAGCAAGGACGAATGTGCAGTAGAATTGAATATTAAATTTTGTTTGATTTTTTTTATCGCACTCACTCACGACCACATGAGAAAATATTATCACAGAGAGAAATTAATTCATCTTAGTTCAAAGTTCGAATTAATCACACACTTGACTGGATGACTAGCTTTTGTGTTCATTTCATAACTAGGCCAAGCGGTGAACAACGCCTGCTGCTACTGATTTCACTCTACCCCCAACCCACCGTTTCTATATTGTCTTTTATGTTTTTGGGGAGAAGGAGAGACTAGTTTATGCCATAAACGTGTATGTTAGAGCTTACAATGACTCTGGAGACAATGATAAATTACAGTGGGCCGGCATTGAGCGCCCTAAATCTATAAATTTGTCCTAGATTGCACAGTCGGGATATGGCGAATGTGATTGATTGTCTTCTATGTGAGAAACAGGAGAACAGAGCGTAACTTATAAAGGTGCCAGAGATGCCATCATGCATCTGGAGAATGTTATGTTTGTATAACCTTGATGTCATGGATTTTTTTTCATCTTCGACGTTTGAAAATCTAACATTGATTAATCTACTTTGAGCTTTTCAAAGAAAATTTAAATTTTTCAAGGAAAGAGCAATAGATTTAGATTCCTAACCTTCGAGAAAGTTGAGATAAAGTCATATTTTTGCACGGTGAGGCACAAAAAGAACTTAATTGCAAACATTGTGATGAAAGAAAATTTGAGATATTTTCAGAAACATAGAACTTATAGCCATTTAAACTTTTGTGACGTCAGCAAAGTCGATTAGTCGGAAGGCGTTATCTGTTGTAACTTCGTGGACGGCGAATCCGCATACAGCTGTAATAAATGTTACAATTTTTCCTTTTTACTGTCCCTGTCCTATCCATCGTATTTCCTGGATCGCAGTAATGTCCGCCTTATACTGCGTGAGGACAGATTAAAGTTTTTGAGTTTCACCTGGAGTGGTGAGTGATCTTTCATTCAAGAAGCAGAATATATATTGCTCAAATTTGGTTGAACATTTTATCAAACAACATTAAAAAACTCCTCTTCAACCGTTTGCCTCGAGCCAGCCGATAATTTGTAACTGGGGTTCTTTCTTTTTGCGCTAAGTCGTTCTTAAATTAATTCATGTTTTGCTACTACCTGCATACCTATAGCCTGCAAAATACAAGTCCGCCCCTCGTTTTAAAACGTCAAATTCATGAAAATCAAGGAGGTAGACGTTTTTTGCCACACTTAACTTCATTATCAACACAAATTTTCGGCACATACATTCTTACAATATGAGAATTTGGGAGACTCGAAACGATGAGAATCATGGAGAACGAAGCAAAATAATTCTTCATGCAATTTAAAATCGAATTTTTAATAATAACTTTATATGTTTTTTGTCTATTTATAAACACTTTAAAGGTATTTTTTCAGGCAGCATAACACGCACTTTTCAATACGAAGACAGAAGTTTAGGAAACATGACAAAGTCATCCTACATACGCAGCAAACGGAGTGTCCTATAAACTTGATTATTCTGGCAAAAAGTTTATTTGGAAGGTGACGCAATGAGCAGAGACTTGAATGTTGAATATTGTTCTAGTAATATGTGCAATATATTAAAATACAGTTACACGCACGAAGTGACACCATATTTTATAGAAAAAGTAGTGCCAAGTTTGACTGTCAAGATGGCGTCCTTTAATCGCAGTCCCGCAGGCCATACGCGAGTAATGATAATATTTTTTTTTTTTTCAAATGTTATGCTGGTAGTGAGTTGAGAAAGCTTACATTTTAGCTAACAAAGAGTTTTATCGCTCAGTAAAAAGGGTCTCGTGGGCTAAAGGGGCTTCTTGTCAGTTTATAATTTAGCTCCCAGGAATGATTTAAGTTTGTTTTTTCTCTTAAGATTATTTCTAGTGTTTTTAAAAGTCTAAAATATAATCTTTTGCTTCATTTTACGCTACGAATTTCGCATAGTTAAAATCCAATTAGTGTCTTTCTTATTTCTAATTTTAAACTTTATGTCAATCTCAACAACATGTTCGGAAAGAAGCATCCTAAATGAATACATCATTTGCCTTAAAAATTACTCAACTTTCAACAAACTTCTGGTACCCCTTTTTCCTGCTCAATCGCGTCAAACTCCACAACTACCGTTATCTTTCGACATGCAAATCGTTCCGGCATTGCTTTTTACTAAATCTTCTCAAATCATGTTGTCGTCTTTGTTATAATATAAAGAAGAGATACAAAAGTTATTATCCTCTAATGACTTTTTGCTTCCTTTTCGTCAGCCATATAAGAAAAAGTACAATTTGATGAAACGGTTCATTGGGTTGTTTAGTAATCGAGGTATGATATAGGTGCCACTTACATCTCATATCTCCCTCAAAACTTGTATCACTCAAAGTTTATGTAAGTATGCCTAACCCAACGTAAAAAGTAAGCAACACCATTTTTGCTCTGTTACAGGCAGACGGAAATGAAAATTACTCCCAAGGGAAAGGAACTGAACAGCAATGCCTTGAGGACACGTTTGACGAAAGTTAAATATCGCTTCATTTGCAGAATTGTGTGTATTTTTGAGAAGAGAACGAAGAACTTGAATTGGAATGGCGGACGATATGGCAGCGAAAAGTTGTTCGTGTTAGAAAATTCCATTTCTCGCGGCATGTTAGAATGTTCATTCAACTTCGAACAAAGATACACACAACACCAACTGTTACTTTTAACTACTTTTGACTTGACTTGACTTGACAAATAGAGACTCCCGCAATGGTGCGGTGCGGTTACACACGATATAATTAAGGACCTCATAAATGATTTGGTGTGGGGGTGTAATAAAGTTAATCAATATCAACGTTTGGAGCGAATGAGCGATGGCGTTCTGCGGAGACGGAGGTTGTCTAATGGATTTCCGGGCTTTTGTAACAGCGAGATTACTTATCCGTGAAAGTTTTTTAATTGATTCGGTTCTTGTGTGGTGACGAGCCGAATTTAAATTTGATGTAAGCTAAATGACACCCCTTCCAAAACCTTCCTCCATTCCTGTCTAAAAGCAAAAACTATTAAAATGAGTTTTCATAAATTGAATCTCAGTTCGTCCCTTTTGTAATCACAGCAAAAGAAAACAAATTACACTCTCACCTACAGGACTGCCGTGAGTCCTTCTGCCATATGAGACGACAAAAACACTCAAAGTGCAAAAAATTAAACATTTTACGAGCTGCAATCAAATAAATTAACTTTATTACACAAAGTTGTTCTTTGCAGCAAAAAACTCAAGCAAGGAAAAAACAAGGAAAAGGAAAAGGATGCACATTACACAGGATGCAAGGGAAACCACTATTTTAAGACAAACATGACAAGATATAAGTACGAGTGCTCGAGGACAAATAATAAAAGCTTGAAGCTAAGAAGTGGATTACCCGCACAAGAAGAGCCAGGATAAATTTTCTACAATAAAAACGGCAATTTGTCCCGATGGAATTGAATTGCCCCATTTAGTATTACATAAAGGTAGAACAGCGGCGGCTCCTTGCCAAATGGAAGAGAACTTTATTGTGCTCGTTTGCGGATGCTCTACTCTACTTGCATTAAGGATGGCATTAAGGATGGCTATTAAAATAAATTGCGGGAGGATTTCCATTCTCGTTATGCTTTTTATTGATTTTATTGGAATTATTTTTGTATGGATGACTCCTTGACCTAATCGAATCTGTTAGAATATGGGAATGTAAGTTGGATAGGGAAATGGAGCTTATTGAATTTAATTTTAATAAGTTCGATTTTATCCTTTTGAAATGGCCGAACATCTGGATTGTTCAGAAACTAAGAGGTGGTTTCCGATGTGTTGTAGAAAAGCACTACAGTTCCACAATGTTTGGTGAGCAATCTGATAGTATTTGCAAGGAAATATCATTTTCACGACTTAGTTTGTTTTATCATCGATCTATGGACACCTTAGTTGTCAATTTCTATCAAGGGATGGTTACGATATTGACGGATTAGAAAACTCTCAGAAAAGAAAGCCTTAACTCGACGTCTACATTAGTTTGGCAGCATTTAGCGAATGGGCAATGACACCACAGTCAAGAAAATCTTCGTCTTCCTGTTGCCAGGTTAAAGACGACCAGAGGGCCAACCTTCTCCTTAAACAAAGTAGTTTTCTTTATCTCTGAGCACGCCTTCTGGAAATTCGGGTTTCAAAAACAAAATTAAGTTTTCAAATACTGTGCCGCTTCTAAGCAAACCCATACCCTCTTCGATGAAAACGGAAATCCTTACCAAAATAATAAACAAAATCTACAAGACTACAAACGACAACAAAGCAACTCCAACTCTACCATACCAACAAAAGCAAGTTGTATCCGAATCAATAAAAACGAAACCAATTAATTCATTGACAGTTCAATATAAAATTCAAAAGCAAAAGCAATATTCTTGAATTCGATGTCAATATCAGCAGAAGAATACAATTTCCAGTTGCCGACAAAAGGTAGATTTCTTCTAACCCCGCTTCACATCTCGAGAGGTTTACGAATAAAAGCTCAAGTTGCAGTTCGATCCAATTCTTATCCACATAGAGATTCCCAACTAACGATGCTGTTGCTTTTCAAAACCACCTATTTAATTGCATATCTCACCTCATTGTTGTCTTGTTCGCTTGCAGGAATGGGAAGACCCACAAAAAGGATATCACACACACACCATGCCACACAAATATCAGAGGGCCAAGAGAATTGGAAGGGGATAGATCTGAGGACACTATGGAAACTTGCCACAAAAGGAGACTTTTGCGGTTTCACACAATCAACTTGCGGTCGGGGTCGATTTCAAAAACCAATCATTGTCAGGACAACGACGAAATTGATTCTTGGACGCGTATGGCTCTCACTCCATGGTATGAATTCGTTAAAAGGCGTCTCATACAAATCTACCTACCCCCACATACACATAACATTAGATTGGCGAAAGGTGATATCTTCGATTGTGGTTAAAAAGTTTTTGCGGATAGTGTGACTAAGCATATGTTTGTACCTTGTGTTGCTGCCGATTCGGGGTTTTGTGGTCTTTCTTTTTGGTGATACGTTTTGGCTTGGGCTAAACGAACATTTTGAAGCAAATGAGATTCAATTATAGAGCACTAGGACGTATACGTTACTTACTTATTTTAAGGTGGCGCTACAGTCCGATGTGGACTTGGGCCTCAATCAACAGTCTCCGAAAGCCAGCTCGGTCCATAGGTAGCTGTCTCCAGTTTTACATTCCAAGTTGATTGAGGTCCTCTTTCACTTGTGTGCGCCACCTGAGTTGCGGTTTTCCTCTTCTTCTTCGTCCCTCGGGGATAGTGTCGAAGGCTTTCCGGTTCGGAGTATTGGAGGACATCCGCTCTAAATGTCCGAGCCATCTGAGTCGTTGGACCTTTTTTATCTCTGCAAGCATCGGTTCTTGCCCGATGAGCTCGAGCCAGCTGTTTTACCTTCCGATAAAACCTCCGCACTTCTTTCCTTTTGTTGGCTCTCTCAAGATCTCCGATCTGACGCTTCTCATGCTCCCTCTTTTTTCTCCTGAGAAGCCGGCGGGCGATGACTTGGTTAGGAGCATGCACCAACTCATCTGGAGAATATGGTCGGAAGACAGCATGCTCGCTGAATGGAACCTGGATCCTGAAGAAAGCAGACAATCTACATGCACCAACTACAGAGGCATCAGCCTCCTAAACATTGCTTATATAAGGTCTTTTCCGAAAAACTACGTGAACGCCTTAAGCCGTTTGTCAACAAACTGATATCAGTGTGGCTTTAGACCAGAAAAGTCCTCCATCGATCAAATTTTCACATTACGGCAGATTCTGGAAAAAACTCAAGAACTCAAAATCGACACCTACTATCTTTTCATCGATTTTAAGGCCGCATATGACTGCATATATAGAGAAATACTGTATAAAGCCATGTCCAGTTTTGGCATCCCTACAAAACTCATTCGTCTGAGCAGGATGACAATGGAGAACTCACGCTGCTCAATTAAAGTCGGAAGAGAGCACTTTAAGCCGGTTTGAGAAAAAAGTTCTACGGAAGATCTATGGTCCTCCGGTGAATGGAAGAGAAGATTTAACCACGAACTGTTCGGGCTGTACGGCGACACTGACCAAATGGCTTGGTCACGTGGAGAGGTTGGTCACCAATGCTCTGGCCCTCAGAGGGACGACGCGCATGTTGAAGATGACCTCAACCAACTCGGCGCGCAAAACTTGAGATAGCTAGCTAACGAACGAGCTGGCTGGAGAGGTTTGCTGAATGAGGCCCAAGGCCCAAGTCCACCCCAGACTGTAGCGCCACCTTTAGTAAGTAAGTAAGACCATTCCATGCATAGGTTAACTAACCCATTGTACAAGAGTTAATCTATGGAATAGTAAAGCGACGTTTACCAAAAATTTGTATTGTTGTTCTTGGTGTTTGAGAACAGATTTGTTGTTGCCTCTGTTATACATATGGCAATCGATTGTGGCGCCTTTTAATGAACTGACAGAGTAGTATTTATTCATATTTTTGTATTCCTGCGCTAGACCACTCTCAACGGTGGAATAAATTAGTAAAGTTAAGAGAAGTTTTATTTTTTCAAAAGCATTTTCCACTTATTCCACAGAAAAAAGGTTAATCCTTCGCTATTCTGTATTTTTTAATTTGGTTGTAGGACACTCATGTTAGTCGCTTCGAGGCCTCGGGTTAATGTCACCTCGCCATCGATCTCAACAGCTCAACATTTCATGCACTAGCTTTAACGGAGTCTTGGAATGCGTTTAAAAATTGACTTCAAAACTATTAACTTATAATATTTGTTTTGACATCCCTCTTTGATCATAGTCTTAACCCAAACAATGTTGACGAACGCATACAACCCTAATGCCTTCACTGAAAACACGTCATAGCAATAAATTGTGGCAACACAGTTCCTTCAGATTTCTCATTGCACCCAGGACCTACCACAAAACCTAAAAATAATCAAACCAAAAGAACTCAAAAAAACATTGTTCCATGCTTGAAAAATCCATAGAAATGAATATGTGTTAGTACAATGTATGTGACTGGATTTCCTAAGTTCATGAGTGTTAGCAATTTATGCTGAGGACTCAGAACGTGTCCAAAATTGTTAATCAGTTTGCATTTGCTTCAAACACAATCGCATGTATCCTCACTTCCTGGGTTAGTCTCAAACACAGTTCCATTATGATTTCGAGTTTGTGGAGCCTTCCCCGCATCATACCCCATTAGAGTACGTGCCGTATGCAATTGCATTTAAAAAGGATCAAGTAATACTTTTGGTACAATTAAACCGGAATTACACTTGATAGCGTGTGTTTGGTGTGGAATGGGTGACATTTTCAGAAGTGGGATACGTCGGAGTTTCAAATGGTTAAAGTGGCAACAAAATGTGGAAAGCAAAGAATTAAATCCTTTTTTATGAACGACACTTGAGTCCTGGAAATATGATTGCTTAATTATATTCCTTAAACGAATTCCTTGCAAATAGCGAGCAGTGCAAATGACAGCTTAATAACTATATTTCTGGCGAACTGACACAATTTAGGAAAAGTTGACTTTTCATTCCGAAAAAAATTAAAAATATATAAAAGTCGTTTCATGCAATTTAAATTGCAAAAAAGGGAACAGGATACAATTTGAATGGGTGCAACAGTTTGAGAAGTGCGACAGCCTGTTCGGAATAAAATTTAGTCCCCTTACACTGCATGCACTCGATATTGAATCGGGTGCATTTGACAGCAATTTGCCATTACTTTTCTCTCTCTTTTTCACTCCTTACATGGAACCTTGTAATTGAAGGTTGTGTGAGAGTTTGACTTGGCTGCCCATCTGTTTTATAATAATATATGGTCTTTGAGGTTATGAATATAAAAATGGCGATTTATTACGTCCGCTGTTGAATGTGTGTAGATTTTAGATACGTTCCATGTGGTGTCAAATGATAAAGTAAAAGGGGGACAATTGGGTATACATGAAATATTTATTGGGGCCAATGATCGTTAATGGTATCGAGAGGGTGATTTCAGCAAAGCACTTTAAGGACGAAATTTTTTGTAAAGGAACCCGGGAAAGGCATAAATATTTCATTTCACTTTAAAGGGACCGAAAAGTCTTATCGGGGCACAAAAGGTTGCTACTCTCATAAAAAGATTGTTAAAATGAAATCTACAACTTTACAGTCGACCAATTTCATTTTGTGGTTGGGAACAATTAAAATTTATAATTGCATTCCATTGTATTGGTTTTTGCGATGCAATAAAAGCTTTTTCGCAATGGAATGGGGTTTGATGGCTAACCAAGCCAAGCGAAAAAGTAGGTTTCTTGTGTTTTTTTTTTGTTAGCAAATTCTCTGCAGAATGAAAGTCTATTTAACATAAATTAACCTCACCACTTCTCCTTTCTCCTATAAACTTAACAACTCGGAGGTTGGCAGGCCACCCCCAAGAACGGACCACAACTGGCAACATTGCGAAATAATGAAAGAACTTTTTAGCCAAACAATTAAACTGCATTTTCGTATTTCGTAGTTTCAATGGTTTCGTATAACAATTTTTGAAAGAGATTTAGATTAAGAATAAAGGAGTTAAGGTTGTTTGAGTTCGGGTAAACAAAAGACGAGGAGCTGGATGGTGAGTTCAAATCAATTTGTGAAGTTTTGTTTGGGAGAAAGACTTTGAACTACGGCACTCTCTGGCTACTGAAAAATTCTTGGACAACTTTGCAACTCTTATTAAATGAGAAGTAAGTTTTCATTGAGGGAAAAATTGTGTTTTTATAGTTATAATGACATGCAGTGGAAAGCAGGAGCCTTCATCACAATTTTCTTTCAAACAATGTCACGAGCTCAAAAGCGGACTATACATTATTTAAAATTGTTGCATGACGTTAACTAGCTTATTCCACCGTTGAGGGTGGTTTAGCGAAGGAATACAAACATTTGAACCAAATATTTCTCTGTCAGTTCATTAAATGGCGCAACAATCGATTGCCATTATAATAGCAAAGACAACACCAAAAAAATCCCAAAAGGAACGGTTTACTATTCCGGGAACAAATAATATTTATCTGAGTATTCATCGGTCGAATAAATAAGAGCTTTATTCGTCAGATAAAGTCTATCTGACGATTGAAAAATGTAATATTTTGCTATCTGTCGAATAATCACTATCTGCTTGTTTATCTGAGCATTGAAAAATCGGCTCTTATTAATGAGAAAGTTTAACCCATAGATTAACTCTTATTCTAAAAGTTAGTTAACCTGTGGAATAAGAGTGGAACAGGAGTTTTTTCTCTAAAAAGCTGATGAACGCTAGGCACAATTTCGGGTACAGCATTTGCTACTCATTTCAATCCGCGGAGTTACAATGGATTTTGAGCGGGAAACAGCTGTTAGTGTCAAAACAGCCTGTGGTTCAGAAACAAACCACAATTTGACACACCCTGTTTATCTTCTCTTAACACGAGTTTTTAAAAATAGTATCTAATCGACCCTCAATAAGTCTGTGAGATTCAATCGTATCGTTTGTAGTTATCAGAAGCCTTGACTAACAAACACACGATTTCAATATTTATCGAATCGAAATCAAAACAAAAACAAGAGCAAATCAAAGCTCTCCATATCCCATTTATCGTAACGAGGTTAACAGATAAGGTTGATGGTGAACCTGTTATAGACTGCACGGTAATCTACTCATAGTTTTGGCTCGTCAGTCCTCTTAAGTGAACCAAAAACCCCAAAATCATGCTTGCCATGGTTATGGTCACTATGGAGCTTCCTCATCAATCCAATAGTCACTCAATGAGTTTTCAAATCAAACACACAACTTGCAAGATAAGTAAAAAAAAATCAAAATGTCTTATCGCCGAAGCGTTTTTAGATAACTTAGATAACCAAAAATTTCGTCAAAAGCTATATAAAACTGCGTCTTTCGACAAGCCTTTTCAGTTCAAATTCTTACCAAAGCAAAACAAGTTATGGCCACCATAACTCCCAGTTACAAATTTGTGGCCCTCCTAGCCCTACTGGCCCTTTTGACCGGTGCAAGTGAATCAGCAAATATCCTCGGCGTCTTCACATCGGTCAGTCCATCGCACAACATCATTCACATGACTTACATTCGAGCAATGGCCGAACGTGGTCACAATGTCACAGTGGTGACTACACTCCCCTTGAAGGAAAAAAACCCAAAATTCCATCACATTCACATTCCCATGAGCGAAGAAAGAAAAAAGGAAATTGAAGAAAACAAAGCAAACGCTTTAAAGCAAAAAGGAATCATCGAATCGATCAAAAATGGTTTGAGTGCGCCTTTGCAGTTGCCAATTCTTCAAGCTGATCCACTCAAGGATCAACGTTTCCAGGACTTTATGAACAATCCAGACAACAAATTTGATCTCATCATCATTGGATACTTCTTCAATGACTTTCATCTCGGACTAGGTGCTCATTTCAATTGCCCCATTGTCCTCAGTTATATGAGTGCATCTACAAGTTTGTTGGACCCCTATGTTGGTAATCCTCCGGAAATAGCTTATGTCCCAGCGACGCCTTTGTTCGCTGCACCGGATCCAATGCAATTCACTGGCAGACTGAGAAACTTTATGGTGAACGGCGCTATCATGACCCTCAAGTACTTTTTGGATGCGAAAGCTGCGGAACTATACACGTGCGAAAGAGCAATTCTACAGAGTTTTGAACGGTGTTGAATTTGTCTTTTCTTTCTTACAGGGAAATCTTCCCGCCATCGAAATACCCACCATTCGAAGAGGTGAAGAAGAAGGTATCACTTATTTTGTGCAATTCCCACTTCACCGATGGCATCGTTCGTCCAAACGTTCCAGCTCTTATTGACGTTGGAGGTATCCAGATCAAGCAGAAGCCTGATCCCTTGCCAGAGGTTCGTACTTAATAAATATTTGGGAGCCCCTCATTTTAACACCTTTTTTTCTTTTGTAGAATCTTCAAAAAATTATCGACTCATCGACAGAACACGGGGTTATCTACCTTAGTTTCGGCTCGAACATCAAAGCCTCAGACATGAACCCAAAACTCTACGAGATCCTTTACCAGGCCCTTGCTGGCCTTAAGCAGAAAGTTCTCTGGAAATGGGATGCTGCTGACAAACCAGGCAATGCATCCAATATCTTCTATGAGAAGTGGCTGCCTCAGGACGATCTCCTGACCAACCCAAACGTCAAGCTCTTCATCACACATGCTGGCAAGGGCAGTGTTACCGAGTCTCAATACCATGGAGTTCCAATGATAGCAATTCCATTTGCAGCTGATCAAGCGTCAAATGCTGCTTCAGTTCATAGCGAAGGATTTGGTTTGAGTCTCGATCAGAAGACAATGACGGCGGAAGAACTGAGACAGGCAATTTTGGAAGTACTCGAGAATCCAAAATATGTTAAGAAAGTCAAACGATTTTCGACACTCTACCGTGATCGACCACAGCAGGCTAAGGACACTGCAGTGTTTTGGTTGGAGTACGTGCTAAGACACAAGGGGGCCTATCATATGCAGAGCCCTCTGGTGCATTTGAATGCAATCCAGTATTTCAGTTTGGATGTTATTGGTTTTCTATTGTTAGTTGTATTTGTAGTTTATAAGGCTGTTACTCTGCCGATTAAGTTTGTGTATCGAAAGGTCTTCGGGAAGAAGCCCAAGTTGAAGAAGAATTAAAATTTCAAAACATTTTTATTCAGATTTCAATTTATTTTTAAATATCAGCGTGCCAACAATTTTTGACAGCTTTCTTACAATCAGGAAATTTAAGTAAACGATGAGGCCTAAAAACGCCAAAACGTCTAGACTGTTCTTCTGGAAGATGTTCAGATGAACCGCTGGACTCTGCATGAGCTTGGCTCCTCTATGGCGGATGACATACTCGGTCCAGTAGACTGCACTTTCTCGGGTTGTCAACGGACGATCTCGGTACATCTTGGAGAACTTCGTCACAGTTCCCCGATACTTTGGGTTCTCAAGAATATCATAAAAGTCTCTCCTAAAACTCTGCTCCGTCACGTTCGTATGATCGACAACTACCCCGTAGCCCATGGCAGCCAATTCTCTGGCATTTCCAGGCTGGTCCCCATATACGGGAATTGCTAAGATTGGAACGCCGTGGTATTGTGCTTCAACTGAGCTGCCCTTGCCAGCGTGAGAGATGAACAGCTTGATTTTAGGATGAGCTAGGAGATCATCTTGGGGGAGCCAATTTCGGAACATGATATTGGACGAATTTCCAGGTTGATCATTGCTGTCCCATTTCCACAGGACCTTGTATTTTGACTGGGAAAGGACTTTGAACATGGACAAAGTTGCATTTGATGAGATATCTCAGGTCTTGACATTTGTGCCCAAGCTGAAGAGGATAAAGCCCTCGGTGGCATCTTTGAGGAAGTCTTCAACGTCCTAGAGAAACAAATGGAGTGAATTCGGAATGATATTTACAGGAGAATGTTCAACTAACCACTGGGAAGCGATCTGGCTTCTCTTTGATCTGAATTCCACCGATTTCTATGAATGCCGGAGTCAGTTGTCGAATTCTTCCGTCGATAAAATGTGACGCACAAAATATCAACGATACGTTGTCCTTCATTTCATCAAAGGACGGATATTTGTCGGCCGGGAAATACTCCCTAAATGAAGAAATTCTCGTAATTACAAAAGTCACTCAAACCTAAACTTTTCCACTCACTCATAATATTGCCCCATTTTGTACTCCCCAAACTCTTCAAACATTGTCCACAACACGTTAAAGAACACATTTCTGACTCTATTTATTATTTAGATACGTTCCATGTGGTGTCAAATGATAAAGTAAAAGGGGGACAATTGGGTACATGAAATATTTATTGGGGCCAATGATCGTTAATGGTATCGAGAGGGTGATTTCAGCAAAGCACTTTAAGGACGAAAATTTTTTGTAAAAGAACTCGGGAAAGGCATAAATATTTCATTTCACTTTAAAGGGACCAAAAAGTCTTATCGGGGCACAAAAGGTTGCTACTCTCATAAAAGATTGTTAAAATGAAATCTACAACTTTACAGTCGACCAATTTCATTTTGTGGTTGGGAACAATTAAAATTTATAATTGCATTCCATTGTATTGGTTTTTGCGATGCAATAAAAGCTTTTTCGCAATGGAATGGGGTTTGATGGCTAACCAAGCCAAGCGAAAATGTAGGTTTCTTGTGTTTTTTTTTTTTGTTACCAAATTCTCTGCAGAATGAAAGTCTATTTAACATAAATTAACCTCACCACTTCTCCTTTCTTCTGTAAACTTAAGTGAACCAAAACCCCAAAATCATGCTTGCCATGGTTATGGTCACTATGGAGCTTCCTCATCAATCCAATAGTCACTCAATGAGTTTTCAAATCAAACACACAACTTGCAAGATAAGTAAAAAAAAATCAAAATGTCTTATCGCCGAAGCGTTTTTAGATAACCAAAAATTTCGTCAAAAGCTATATAAAACTGCGTCTTTCGACAAGCCTTTTCAGTTTAAATTCTTACCAAAGCAAAACAAGTTATGGCCACCATAACTCCCAGTTACAAATTTGTGGCCCTCCTAGCCCTACTGGCCCTTTTGACCGGTGCAAGTGAATCAGCAAATATCCTCGGCGTCTTCACATCGGTCAGTCCATCGCACAACATCATTCACATGACTTACATTCGAGCAATGGCCGAACGTGGTCACAATGTCACAGTGGTGACTACACTCCCCTTGAAGGAAAAAAACCCAAAATTCCATCACATTCACATTCCCATGAGCGAAGAAAGAAAAAAGGAAATTGAAGAAAACAAAGCAAACGATTTAAAGCAGAAAGGAATCATCGAATCGATCAAATATGGTTTGAGCGCCCCTTTTCAGGGGCCAATTCTTCAAGCTGATCCACTCAAGGATCAACGTTTCCAGGACTTTATGAACAATCCGGACAACAAATTTGATCTGATTATCATTGGATACTTCTTCAATGATTTTCATATCGGACTAGCTGCTCATTTCAATTGCCCCATTGTCCTCAGTTATATGATTGCATCGACGAGTTTGTTGGACCCCTATGTTGGTAATCCTCCGGAAATAGCTTATGTCCCAGCAGCTCCTTTTTTCGCTTCACCGGATCCAATGCAATTCACTGGCAGACTGAGAAACTTTATGGTGAACGGTGCTATCATGACCCTCAAGTACTTTTTGGATGCGAAAGCTCAGGAACTATACACGTGCGAAAGAGCAATTCTACAGAGTTTTGAACGGTGTTGAATTTGTCTTTTCTTTCTTACAGGGAAATCTTCCCGCCATCGAAATACCCACCATTCGAAGAGGTGAAGAAGAAGGTATCACTTATTTTTTGCAATTCCCACTTCACCGATGGCATCGTTCGTCCAAACGTTCCAGCTCTTATTGACGTTGGAGGTATCCAGATCAAGCAGAAGCCTGATCCCTTGCCAGAGGTTCGTACTTCATAAATATTTGGGAGCCCCTCATTTTGACATCTTTTTTTCTTTTGTAGAATCTTCAAAAAATTATCGACTCATCTACAGAACACGGCGTCATCTACCTTAGTTTCGGCTCAAACATCAAAGCCTCAGACATGAACCCAAAACTCTACGAGATCCTTTACCAGGCCCTTGCTGGCCTTAAGCAGAAAGTTCTCTGGAAATGGGATGCTGCTGACAAACCAGGCAATGCATCCAATATCTTCTATGAGAAGTGGCTGCCTCAGGACGATCTCCTGACCAACCCAAACGTCAAGCTCTTCATCACACATGCTGGCAAGGGCAGTGTTACCGAGTCTCAATACCATGGAGTTCCAATGATAGCAATTCCATTTGCAGCTGATCAAGCGTCAAATGCTGCTTCAGTTCATAGCGAAGGATTTGGTTTGAGTCTCGATCAGAAGACAATGACGGCGGAAGAACTGAGACAGGCGATTTTGGAAGTACTCGAGAATCCAAAATATGTTAAGAAAGTCAAACGATTTTCGACACTCTACCGTGATCGACCACAGCAGGCTAAGGACACTGCAGTGTTTTGGTTGGAGTACGTGCTAAGGCACAAGGGAGCCTATCATATGCAGAGCCCTCTGGTGCATTTGAATGCAATCCAGTATTTCAGTTTGGATGTTATTGGTTTTCTATTGTTAGTTGTATTTGTAGTTTATAAGGCTGTTACTCTGCCGATTAAGTTTGTGTATCGAAAGGTCTTCGGGAAGCAGCCCAAGTTGAAGAAGAATTAAAATTTCAAAACTTTTTTATTCAGATTTCAATTTATTTTTAAATATCAGCGTGCCAACAATTTTTGACAGCTTTCTTACAATCAGGAAATTTAAGTAAACGATGAGGCCTAAAAACGCCAAAACGTCTAGACTGTTCTTCTGGAAGATGTTCAGATGAACCGCTGGACTCTGCATGTGCTTGGCTCCTCTATGGCGGATGACATACTCGGTCCAGTAGACTACACTTTCTCGGGGTGACAACGGACGATCTCGGTACATCTTGGAGAGCTTCGTCACAGTTCCCCGATACTTTGGGTTCTCGAGAATATTATAGAAGTCTCTCATAAAACTCTGCTCCGTCACGTTCGTATGGTCGACAATTAGTCCGTAGCCAATGGCAGCAATTTCTCTGGCGTTTCCAGGCTGGTCCCCATAGACGGGAATTGCTAGGATTGGCACACCATGGTATTGTGCTTCAACCGAGCTTCCTTTACCAGCGTGAGAGATGAAAAGCTTGATCTTGGGATGAGCTAAGAGATCATCTTGAGGGAGCCAATTTCGGAACATAATATTGGACGAATTTCCAGGTTGATCATTGGTGTCCCATTTCCACAGGACCTTGTATTTTGACTGGGAAAGGACTTTGAACATGGCCGAAGTTGCATTTGATGAGATATCTGAGGTCTTGACATTTGTGCCCAAGCTGAAGAGGATAAAACCCTCGGTGGCATCCTTGATGAAGTCTTCAACGTCCTAAGGAAATAAATGGAGTGAATTCGGAATAAAACTGAGAGGGAAAACTAGAATTTACCGCTGGAAGACGATCTGGCTTCTCTTTGATCTGAATTCCACCGATTTCTATGAATGCCGGAGTCAGGGGTCGAATTCTTCCGTCGATAAAATGTGAAGCACAAAATATCAAAGATACGTTCTTCTTCATTTCATCAAAGGACGGATATTTGTCGGCCGGGAAATACTCCCTAAATGAAGAAATAATTTCAAAAGTCACTCAAACCTCAACTTTTCCACTCACTCATAATATTGCCCCATTTTGTACTCCCCAAACTCTTCAAACATTGTCCACAACACGTTAAAGAACACATTTCTGACTCTATTTAGGAAACAACTCAGATCATATGGAAATATGCAGGGATTAGTGGCTATGGACGGAGGACTTCCAACAAGGGACAGCAGCAGATTTGTCGGATGATTGATAAACGTCAAAATTACCGGACATTTGAAATGTGCTGCGAATCCAAGTTGATAGGTGTTGAAGACCCATCCTATAATCATAACGTCGAACTTGTTTCCTGGATTATTGAGGAGTTCTTGAAATGGTGGACTTTTGGTTGCCTTGTCTTGGGCCCGAACCCTGGCTACGTTAGCAAAGAAAATGTCATAATTTGCCCGAAAGACATTCTTTCTTGAAGTTGATGTACTGAGATAATTCTTGTATTCAGCAAAGTCCTC
The DNA here is from genome assembly GCA_943590905.1 of Sphaerophoria taeniata. Lineage (NCBI taxonomy): Eukaryota > Metazoa > Arthropoda > Insecta > Diptera > Syrphidae > Sphaerophoria > Sphaerophoria taeniata. The sequence continues at coordinate 8,580,807 of OX016540.1, forward strand.
TTTATTTGGTGGAATATAGATATGGTGGTACTTTGGGTTCTTGTCATTGGTGGGAAGAGTTGTTACAACTGTCACATTGTGTCCTCTGTCGACTAGGGTTCGGGCTATCGCCATGTTGATTATCATGTGTGATTTACCGGTGCTCGTGAAGAGGCAGAGTATATTGGCGGCATAGCTGACAGAGCTGCAGTAAAACAGAAGTAACAACGCGGAAGATATTAGCGGAGGTCGCATATTACTGGGCAAGTTAAAAATTCCAACTGTGAGGAGCAGGTTCCAAAAAATTACTTTTTGCATTATCAAACCCAAAATTAACAATCTTAAGTCAGAGATTGTGATAGCAAAAACACATACGTACATAATGCTCATGCAGGTTCTGTGATATCGTCCCACTCTCGCTGGCAATTGATAACAATTTTTTGAGGAATTGATTGAGGGAAATTGTGTTCTGGTTTAATGATTATTTTTCTCAATAAAGATTATTGAACTTCAATATAAAATAATTTCTGCATCATTTCAATTAAGATTTAAATAAGAAACAACAAAAGCAGAGCTGTTACATATTAGATTCAGTAGTGTGAGTATGTTGTATGTAGCGATTGTAGTATCAGAGTACTAGTATTGACTTACTACAGCACCCTATTGAAGATTTTGTTTAGTCCGTTTCAGCTTCAGCTTGGGAATGCCCATCAATTTACCCTCGACTCCAACTTCGGACGTACTTTCATGTATAGAGAATCGTTCCTTGGCCGAACTACGCGAATGTGGAACTCTCTTCTACACTCTGTATATCCCAATTATTGCAATGTTCAGAAATTCAAGACCAATGTCCACTTAATCCTTCTTTCCAACCCCTTCCTTCTTTCCAATTCGCTCACTATGTCTCTGCCATAATAAGAGTATCAAGAGCCCCTTGTGGGTGCAATATATAAAAAATAATCAATAATTATAGATTCTGGAAATGTTAGAGACACCTCTGGAACCATTTTGGACGAAATCAATTCTCGAAATTGATCTCGTTATCGTAGTGTGGTCACCATTTTTTGAAACGCCACTGTAACTGTTCTAATTGAGTGATAAAAAATATTTTATTTAATCAGCAAATTTAACTGCGGCCCTGAAGTCTCAAATATGTCTAATCTGTAATTGTTATTCTAATCACTTATCAATTCCTAATTTGTTCAGCGCTGCATGTCGATATTTTTATTTCTTCTGTTATCGATTAAAGGGGTCGTGGGAATCGAACCTCCAACGTTTTGTTTCTATTTGAAATTAGTCAGCGAATTTGAAAATAATCTTCTTTTATTGTAATCATTAAATTTATCAAGTCAATGATTGCCTACAGTACAGGACTGTCGATGCAGACAACATTATTTGAAATATCGATTTTTCGGGAGTGTTGTTTTAACTCAAAATGGACTGTATTAACTAGCAGACCCGGCAGACATTGCCCCATGTTTTTGTTGCAAGTAATTCCTTGATTCTTTTTTATAGTTTACATTAGAAGAATGAGTGAGTTAAGCGTATTAATTTCAAAGTTTAAGATAGCCCTCCTTCTCAGTGCTCAGATTTCAGTTCTGGATTCCCGTCTCTATCGGCGGTTTGTATATTTTAAATATTACTCGACCAGTTGATTTCTGGGGGATCATCAGGTACCTTTAAGGTGACTGGTGGCGCAAGACGGCAGACAATAGCTCTGGTGGATCAGCAGGCCCCTGGTGACACTCAGCACGGCAGGCAATAGATTGTAATGAGTTAATGACTCATTACAAATTTCCGCCATGCCTTTTTTTGATTCCTTACAAAATATGAGCCACATCATGTGCCTCCCGTTCGGGAAATAAATAGATCCCTAAATTAGAAATAATCATCAGTTGTCGACCGACCTCAGTCGGGGTAACATCAATTGCCGATCGGTCACCGTCCAGTACACATCACCGTCCAGTACAAAACAGTCTTGTGCTCCCGAAGTGGTAAGTATAAACCCGAACTAACCAGACATAGACTTCCCCTCGCCAATGGTAAGGGGTCTTGTCATTTATATGAACCTATCACCAGTTTCGTCTGCGATTTACCGGATTCGTCCGTGACTTACCGGATTCGCCCGTGATTTACCAGATTCGTCCGTGATTTACCGGATCCGTCCGTGATTTACCAGATTCTACTGCGATTTACCAGATTCGTCTGCGATTTACCGGACCCGGCCGTGATTTACCAGATTCATCTGCGATTTACCAGATTCATCTGCGATTTACAAGATTCGTCTGCGATTTACCAGATTCGTCAGTGATTTACCGCATTCGTCCGTGATTTACCAGATTAATCTGCGATTTGCCGGATTCATCCGTAATTTATCGGATTCATGTTATTTTGTACTAACCGGGCATAGACTTCCTCCCACCAGCGGTAAGGGGTGTTGTCTTTCTTATTAATCCTGCACCCGTAAACCTAGCCGTTACTTACTCACGTTCTCACCACACGACCCTAAAACTCCAAAGGCGGCGTATCATTCCTACACCAAAGGGAGCTTCAGACGCTGCAACAACAGAATTTGACAGTTTAGGACAACCTGGATTGACGAATAAAATAAACTATTGTAATTGAACAAAGAAATTAATAAAGAATTTACCAATACTAAGGATCTGGTACACTTTAATCCAAACCCTGGGAAGACGGCGAGCTTACCTCAGCCTTAGACAAAAGTACCTCATAAGATTTGGTCGGTCATTTATGGCCCCTGGTGGCATTCATCACATCAGGCAATAGCTCTGGTAGATGAGCAGGCCCCTGGCGACACTCAGGACAATTTTCTTTAATATTAAGACCCATTGCCACTGGTGGGGAGAAGTTTCAATAATGAAATGGCGATTTCTATTAAATTTCAACAAAAAGTTGAAATGACACCAAAAAGTAGAAGAGAGTGGTAGTGCTTAGTCCAACGAATTAGAAAGCTGGGTCATAGGGAGCGAATGAAATAAAGTGCTCCGTCCGGTAGATCCGGTAGGCCATGACTCGGATAGACCACAGATGTTAGTTAGACGATCTTAACCATCTTGGAGTGTGATGTGTATGCGAAAATAGAACAAGACCCGTAAATTAGGAAAAGTATTTGAATAATAAATTTATTTACTGACTTCTAAACCAAGGTTGACGATACAATGATCTTGATTTGATTTCATAAACAAGTAACAGCTACAAGGTGTGTTCACTTTGTTGTGAACCCAACATCTCCCCCTTAAGATTGCTATACGTATGTATGTTCGTCAAATCCAAATCTTTTCGGAGGAATTCGGTTTCGCCTTGGACGCTGAACCTCATTAGGACCTGGTTGACTTTGTTGAGCTTCTGTGTGTGAGTGTTGCTTCGAAGAACTATTGGAGTTGGCACAATTTTCTTGCAATGCAGACTTTTGATCAGTTTGTGGCGAGATGGTTGAGTTACCTTCTTCTTGAGATGGGTTTTGCTGGGAACCCGCCATGAGACTTTCCTGGAAGTTTAAAAGGAAGTTAGAGTTAGATTTTTGATGTGCCGAATATCTGGGCTTTAGTTGGTTCAAGTGCCGTCTCCAGGTTTTGTTGCCTACTTGCACCGCATACATAACAGTTCCAATGCGAGTAAGTATAATTCCTGGTAGCCATGGACTTTGGTTTCTGTTGTAGTTTCTAGCAAAAATTAATTCATCCGGTTGAAACTGCTTCCGTTTAACTCCGTGTTTTAAGTTGAACTGCTTTTCCATCTTGACATTTCTCTGAACAGCTTCAAAGGATGATGGCTTGAGCAGGTCGAGTTGTATTTTCATCTTACGTCCAAGCATAACTTCAGCTGGTGTGATGTTGTTGGGAAGTTGAGCGTTTGGAGTTGACCTATAGCTTTGAAGAAAAGTTTGAAGTGCAATGCCGGTGATCTCCTCCCCTTCTAACTTCTTCATCGTCCGCTTGAACGTGTCGACGAACTTCTCTGCTTGTCCATTCGACTGCGGATGAAATGGCGCCGTTCGGATGTGCTGTATACCACCACTGTCACAAAACTCTTTGAAACTTCCCGACGAAAACTGCGTTCCATTGTCTGAAACGATTATGTCTGGAAGTCCGAACCTCGCAAAAACTTCTCGGAGAACAGCAATTGTTGCAGATGTTGTTGTCGACTGCATACGAAAAATTTCAGGCCACTTCGAGTAGGAATCCACTATGATGAGGAACATAGAATTACGGAATGGACCTGCGTAGTCAAGATGAATTCTTGACCAAGGTGTAACTGACACTGGCCATGACGATAATGGAACCTTGATAGGTGCTGGAGCTGATGTTGCACACGAAGAACATTCCTTCACCACTTGCATGATGTCTTTGTCGATGTTAGGCCAGTACACATAACTGCGAGCAAGGGCCTTCATGCGAACAATCCCTGGATGCCCAGTATGCAACTGCTTTAGTATTTGCTTCTGCAATGAAATCGGAATAACAATTTTATTTTGTAATAATATACAACCTTTTGCTTCGCTTAAAGCTTCTCGGCGAAAATAAAATAATTTCAAGTTTGCATCCTGTATTTCATTTGGCCATGAAGTAAGGAGAAACTGTCGAACTTGCTTCAAAATTGGATCAGTTGCAGTTTGTTTTTGTATATCATCGAATTTGACAGGTAAGTTTTGGATTGAATCGGCCAAAACTCTGTTGACTTCGTCTTCGATTTGAATTGCAGCGATTACGAAGTCCTCTTCTTTATCAACAACTTGACGATTTATCAATCGGGATAACGCATCGGCGTATCCAAATTTTAATGTATTGATGTATTCAATTTTGAAGTCATACAAGAGCAGTGTTAGAGCCCACCTCTGCAATCGATGAGCGGTGTAAACTGGAACTCCTTTTTTTGATCCGAAGACGGCTAAAAGTGGTTGATGATCCGTCTGCAGGATAAATTTCCTTCCATAAATCCATCTGTGGAACTTCTTCACACAAAATACCAGTGCTAGCGCTTCTTTTTCGGACTGACTGTAATTTTGCTCTGTCTTGGTCAAGGCCCTTGAAACATGCATCACCGGCTTTTTCGAACCATCAGGAAATTTATGTAGCATAACACCACCAATGCCATCTTTTGATGCATCTCCTGCGACTATAATGTCCTTGGCTGGGTCGAAATGAACTAGGAGTAACTCAGACTGGAGCGCTTCTTTTGCTTTGTTGAAGGCAATGCGGCATTCATCAGACCACAGAAACTTGACATCCTTCTTGAGCAAGTTATCCATGGGGGCACGTATTTCACGTACATTGCCGATAAACTGGGAATAAAAATTGAGCATACCCAAAAATGAACGTACCTCAGTAGCATCCTTGGGCTCCGGCATGTCTGCAATTGCTGTTATGCGGCTTGGATCAGGCCTACGCCCGGCTTTGTCAATCACAAACCCAAGAAACCTCACCTGGGATTGAAAAAATCGACATTTATCGTAGTTGAGCTTGAATCCCCACTCCTGGATACGTTGCAGGACAAGCTCAAGGATGTGCCTATGCTGTTCAATAGACTCTGCAGCTATAATGATGTCGTCAATAAATGGCACAACCCCCTTCAACCCGGACAACATCGTACTTGTTATTTGTTGAAATATACCTGGTCCGGTCTTCACTCCGAAAGGTAATCTTTGATACTGCAACAATCCTTGATGAGTATTGACTGTCAACAGCTTTTGGGAGTCCTCACTCACTTTAACCTGTAAGTATGCATCTGACAGATCAATTGTTGAAAAATATTTACCTCCCTGCAGGGTAATGAAAATTTCTTCCGGCAACGGTAGTGGAAATTGATGTGGCTCCAACGCATCGTTGAGCCCTGTAGAAAAATCTGCACAGATTCTCACACCACCACTTGCCTTCTTCACAACAACAATCGGCGCAGCCCATTGGGAAAAATCGACACGTTTTATAACACCTAATTTTTCAAGACGATCGATTTCATCATCTACCAGTGGAATTGATGCGAAGGGTACCGGTCTCTTTTGACGAAAACATGGAACAGCTTCTGGTCGGAGTTGCAAAACTGCTTCTGCCTTAGTGCATAACCCCATGGAACCATCGAACAAAGTTGCATACTTCTCTTTTATAGCACTGACTTCTTGCTGAACGACATCATCTTGTGCAACTTGCGGTTTACTGGTTGTGCATACCACTTGATTGCAAACAGAGTTAATGGGAACGTCAAATAATTTCAACGGATCAATCCAGTCTATTCCCAAAATGTTCAACTGCGGAACACTTGTTATATAAGCAACGCCTTCAAATGTTGTGTCTTTGAATAAGACCTGACACTGCAACTCTCCAGTCAAAATCAGAGTTTGTCCACTAGCATTCCTAGCACAATGCTTTGTTGACTGAACACTCGGACTTCCAATACTTTTCCATGTGTCTTCAGAGAGTATGGTTATGTCCGAGGCTGTGTCGATCTGCAGTTGAACTGGATGGCCATTTATATGCAAACATATAAATTTTCGTCTGCTTGCATGATCCACTTTGGAAACTGAAAAGATACTTTTAGATTCAAAGTTAGTTTTTGTTTGCTTCGAAAATTTATTTTTATTTCGTGTTTTTTTCTTGAAACTCTTATTAGCACTTTCACAGAATCCTTCCTTATGACCTTGACGTCCACAATCAGTGCATTTATGTGATTTGTACCAGCATTTCTCGGCATAATGCATGCCGCCGCAGAACCAGCATGAGCTCTTCGGTGGAGTTTTGACCTTCATCTGTCCTTGGTGTACTGCTTTGACTTGACTGTCCTCGAACCGACCTTCAACAAGTGCAACATCATGCTTCAGCATAATTATTCTTTCGCATTCGTTAGCCAAATCTGAAAGTGTCAACTTCGAACTACTTTCATCTTGCTCCAGCTTCGCCAGCAACCGTATTCTGATGTCCACCTCGTTCGCACTCGTTAGACCACACACAAACATGAGACATTTAAACACATCTGGGGTAATTGATGAGAGCTTGAATTCTTCACATTTCTTGTTAATAATGCCAGCATATTTTTGATAATCGTCGCATGAGCTTTTTTCTATCTTCAGACAGTTATAACGGAGTGCAAAAAGAGAAGTCTTGCGGGAAAAAATCTCCGTTAACCTTCTTACCGTTTCACTAAAATCCAAGTCACGTGATTTCTTAGGTAAAATCAGATTGGAGTATCGATTGTACGTTGTCTCATCTAGTTTCCTTAGCAGCAACCTCACCTTTGATGCATCGTCCAAATCCTTAGCATCCACGTTGAAGGCACATCTTCATGACGACCAAACCATTCAGAAAATGTTACTCCGTTCTCGGGGTCGTAAATGAACTTTGTTAAGCTATTTGCCAGTGTCTCCATAATCCTCTCTGCAGATGATTTAATTGTTGTGGAAGTTCCAGCTAGGTTGCTGTTGAACGATCCATCCAAAAGGGACTTCATAAGCTCCTGTTGCTTTTCTAAAATCTCCCTTTGGTGTCTTAGAAATAATCCAAATTGTTCGTTATCCATTTCGCAGTGAGTTCGGTTTCTATATATATATCTATATATATAAAAAAAAATACCTCGTCGCCGACATCTAGTTAGGGACCGAGTAGGCTGGAGACCTACTGGGTGAAGCCCTGGTCCGAGCAAGACTGTGGCGCCATCTCAAGAAGAAGAAGGGGTCTTCTCGAGATTTCAAAAATGCTGAACGTGTCACTATCTCAAAATTTAAATCATCGATTAAGCGTCTTGTACTGTTTGATGATATTTACTACCAGATTAAACTGTGAACAACAAATTTCAGTAGATAAATCGATTGCATCAGGCAAACACATCCACAAACAAAACGTAATTATTCTCTTGGATGAAACCCCTTCTTATCTTTCCTCAGATCTGATCAGCCATTGAACTTCTTAATGTTAGTTAATAATCTCAGTACACAACCACACACCAACAGCAAACGTCTTAAAACAATATGCTTTTATCAATCCCCCAAACAAGATAAGATTATTGGGTTTGCTTTAAAATTTATTTCCGCACATTCATAAATTAGTAAAAACCCAATCGAACACTGTTCAGTTGTAATTCTGCCGCTGCAATGGAAATTTCGTCAGTAATAATTCCGCTACTAGTTCTATCACTATGCGTGAGTTCCGCTCTCGCGTCGAATATTCTCTGCCTTTTTACGTCAACCGGAACTTCCCACATGATAATTCACATGGCTCTTGCCAGGACGCTAGCTGAACGCGGACACAACGTGACAGTTGTGACAATTCTTCCGCTCAAAGACAAAAATCCAAAGTACAACCACATCTATCTGGAACCGCCTGAAGAGGAATTCACGAGCTATCGGAAAAACCTGACTTCAGCATCTCTACAAAAGGGCGGATGGAGTTCTATGAAAAGCTTGTTCTGGGTCAGTGTTGAACGGGTTAAACTGCAGGATCGAGCTCTACAGAACCCGCTATTCCAGGAGTTAATGAACAATCCTGGAAACAAGTTCGATGCAGTCATTTTGGGAGTGGTCTTCAATACCTATTTGATTGGGGTTGCGGCTCATTTCAAGTGTCCGATTATGTTGAGTTGGGTTAACCAGCCGAATCGGCAGTATTTATCCTTCGTCGGAAGCCCATGGTCGGTATCAAGTGTTGCAATGTTTGGCGGGGGATCAGCTGATATGATTCACTTTAGAACCAGGTTGTCGAATATGTTTATGGCTGGAACGTTGTTGGCTATTGATCTATTCGCGGACTTCAAAATGGGCCAATATTATGAGTGAGTGAAAAAATTCCACCAAGTGGTTCTTCCTGGTTACTGAGCTTCTCTTTCAGCTATCACTTCGCAGCGAACAAATATCCATCCTACGACGAAATGAAGAAAAATATTTCACTGGTCTTTTGTGCCACTCATTTCAGTGAAGGCCGCATACGGCCCCTGACTCCGGGATTCATAGAAATCGGCGGAATTCAGGTCAAAGAGAAGCCAGACCCTCTTCCAATCGTAAGTTTTACTTTCTAGATCACCATTCAGTCCAAAATGTCATTCATTTCCTCTTCTCAGGAAGTTGAAGACTTCATCAAGAACGCCACTGATGGATTCATCCTCTTCAGCTTGGGTACTAATGTCAAGACCACTGACATCTCATCAAATGCAACTTCAGCCATGTTCAAAGTTCTTTCGGAGTCGAAATACAAGGTCTTGTGGAAATGGGACAGTATTGACCCACCGGGCACATCCGCCAATATCATGTTCCGCAAATGGTTCCCCCAGGACGATATCCTCGCCCATCCCAAGCTCAAGCTCTTCATCACCCATGCCGGTCGCGGCAGTTCGACAGAGGCTCAATACCACGGTGTTCCAATGCTGGCAATTCCCGTCTATGGTGACCAGCCCTCAAATGCCCAGGAAGTAGTCGACATGGGCTATGGGTTGATCGTAAACCACCGGAACGTCACCGAAGAAACCTTCCACAGGGATTTCTATGAAGTTCTCGACAATCCGAAGTATTCGAAAACAATTTCGAATTTTTCGAAAATCTTCCGAGACCGGCCAATATCAGCTAGACAGAGTGTCGTCTACTGGACGGAGTATGTCATTCGTCATCGGGGGGCCAAGCACATGCAGAGTCCGGTGGTTCATCTGAACTTCTTCCAGGAGAACAGTCTTGATGTGATAGGCGTGATTGTGTTGGTGTTGTATTTAATTTATTGGGTTTTGAGGAGAGCCTTAAGGCTCCTATGTGCTTTACCGAAATTGCTGTGTTCTAGAAAATTAAAAACCGAATAGTCCAATATCAGTGTATCTTTAATTTCCTCCATAATCATCATGGAGAAGCACAACTTTTATTGTGCGTTTAATCTCGCTCCAATCAGGTGTCGTACTTCCCTTTTCCAGCAAACATGTACTCTCATATTGTATGAAAAATAAACTCCTGCGAACCGTGAAAAAACTCGACTTGATTGACTGCTAGCATCAAAGGAAACAGTTGTTGCGAGAATACAGTTCTCCCTCCATCGAATATGGATGCGGATGATGATGGAATTTCTCCCGCTGTGATATTGTGATATGGGCAGAGTAGCGAAAGTTCAACGGCTAGACTGTGGTGCTGGCCCCTACTCCAAAAGATTTGTCATGTGAGCCAATGAACTTTTTGCTCCTGAATCGACTTTTCAATATCATCAAACAGCCACCGTCGAAATCAGCACTATACCTTGCACCGTAGTGTAGCGTGTGCTGTACTTGGCATTTGTATCCTTTCTTAGCTATTTGCTGTTTTATATCCTTTGTCAAACATCAGCAACTGTGCAGCCAAAGATGAGATGAGGGGGTGAACTTTTAAGACTCCATCACCATCATCGTCCTCATCATGACAGGAAAAAGTTGTTCCACAAACGGTGCACTAAAATTTTTAATTTTTCTCTCAACGTTTTTCCCTTTCTCTTTTTTGGTCAAAGAGTCCTGGAACGGTACCATTGGCTGGGAACTTCTTCTGCGGAGTTCAGAAATCATATCAAGAACTGGCTACAACAACTGTGCACAACTTCATCATGCTAGTTTGTGGTTTGTTTTGCTGGTTTTTCGGTTTTTTTTTTTTTGTTGTCGTTCACTTTGTGTTGAGTTCACAGTTTCTTCGATTCGATGGTCCTTTTGAACTCAACACACAAGTGTTTTTTTCTTTTGCTCCTTTTTGTGCAGTGCTGCTGATGATTTTCAAAGAAGGTAGAACGAACAAGTTCCGGTTGGTTGCACAATTATTATTATTATTGAGGTTAGCCTCAAACTGAGGTCAGCATTTTTTAATTTTGAAACTCAAAAACCAGTGGGAAATAATTTCTTCGCTAGGTGGAAAATTTCTTGTGACACAAAAGAATTATGAATTATAGCTTCAATTGTCAAATAGAGTTATGAGAATAGAAAAGAATTATTTTTTTATTGTTGGCTTGCGTGGCAAAGGTTCTGCTTTGACCTGTTTGAAGTGTGCTAGCAAAAAAATGGTAATTGATACTGGGCACCTTCGAAAGAGAAATTCTTCCACGGATTTCCGGTCCCGTATGCGACAATGGCGAATGGAGAAGAAGGTTCCAAGGTACCAAGATGTAGATGTAGTCCAGAAAGCCAGGAAAAGACGACTACATTGGCTCGGCCACATCGAGCGAATGGACGACAACGCTCCAGCCAAGAAAATCTTCTCATCGCCGAAGACCGAACTTTCGGTACAAGGACCAAGTGACTGCGGATGCCAGAGCGCTTAGTTTTGACGAATGGAGAGTGCATGCGAGGGACCGTACCCGATGGAAGGCTGCAGTGTCTCAGGCTGAGATCCTTCATGGATTGGGAGCCGGTTAAGTAAGTAAATAATGTTGGATTCTAATGCGTTAAAGCTTTGAGGTTGGGTGCTGTACTGGACCCCAGTCATACTTCGAACCATATTCAATTTTGACTAAAGACTCCCACAGACATTATTCTGGAAATGTGTTGATTCCGATGTTCCCGATACGTTTCCAAATATAACCTAGAATGGGCTACCCCAATATAATCCTGACCCACCCCAATGTCAAGCTCTTCGTTTAGTTACAAACTACAACATTTTCCAGTTTGAATGAGCTTCAGATCCACCTTAGGTTAAGGCAGAAAGGGCCCACTTTTCACTTTTGCAAGGGAGAGAGAGTTCATACCCTTTGAATTCTTGTGACTTCTTGAATGCACAAAACAACTTTTAAGGCAAAAATGGAATACAATACTTTTTATTCTTCTTTAAATTTAAGCTTACAGCAACATTTGCTTACAAAAAAGAAGACCACCTTAAAGGCCTTAAAAATAACAACCAACACAACCAGCAAAAAAGCAATCACATCCAATGACAGCAGCTGAAAAACGTTCATGTGAATTGCCGGACTCTGCAAATGAGAGGCCCCACGATGCCGAAGAACATACTCCACCCAGTAGACAGCCGTTTCCTTCGCTGTCATCGGACGATCTCTGTAGAGTCTCGAGAACCGTTTAACACTCTCCGAATATTTTGGATTGTGTAGAACTTCCACAACTGCATCACGAAAACTCTTCTCGGAAAGATTAAGATAGTCCAGACTCAAACCAAACCCAGAATTCACCACATTCTCCATATTCACTGGTTGATCGTTCAGAAGTGGGATTCCCACCATTGGAACGCCATGATATTGAGCCTCGGTAACACCACCCAAACCGCCATGAGTAATAAACAGTTTCAAATTTCTATGGCTCATGACATCATCCTGTGGCAGCCATTTTTTGTAAACTATGTTTGGAGACTCCAGGGGAACTTCGTCATCACTCCATTTGCACAGAACTGTCTGTGGGAGTTCTGAGAGGACCTTGAAAATTGCTTTGACTTTGGAGGGGTCCAAATGGCTGCTGTAAATGTTTGTTCCCAGGCTGAAGTAGATGGCGCCGTGTTCAGTTGAATTATCCAGGATTGATTGAATATCCTGTTGAGTAGAAATTGTGTCATAATGTTGCATAACAGTTAGGGACTGAGAGATGTTTTACCTCAGGCAGTGGATCTGGCTTGTCCTTGATTTGAATTCCACCGATTTCGACTATTGCGGGAACATCAGGGCGTATCGGACCTTGGCTGAAGTGATGAGCTGTCAGGATTAGGGACACATTCTTCATCATCGCTTCTAACGATGGATACTTGTCAGATGGGAAGTTTGCTCTGAAATTTTGAATGAACTTCGTTTTAGCCTTCAAACAGAGAAAATTTGTCAATTTACCTGTAATACGTCTCCTGGGTCATTCTCAAGTACGGCCTGTACGCCAATTCTCTCCCAACAGTAACGTAAATGAAATTCTCCACTCTCTCCCAGAATCCAATTGGCTGTTTGGCATTGGTCGCCAAAGTAGGCACATAACTATACTCCTGTGGATTGCCGATCAAGTCGTTCAAATTAGTACTTGGTCTCAGTGAGAACGAAAGCACAACTGGACACTTGAAATGAGCAGCCACACCAAAAAGAAACTCATTGAACAGGTAACCATGAAGGACCAAATCGAAGGACTCTTCCCGCATCAACTTCTGCATCGACGGATCATGTAGAGTTGAGTTTGAAATTCCTGCCGCCAAATCGATAAATGTGGTTATCAATTTGTAGAAGTGGGGACGGTCATTGACACCCTCTGCAAACACTGTCGACGATATCGGTGGAACCTTCACATAGATATAGCGATACGGGAGATTGTCTTTGTGCGGCAGGTGATTGGTGACAACTGTGACATCATGACCGCGTTGCGCAAGGGCCTCAACTACAGCACTGTGAATGATGAAGTGACTTCTGGAATGAGTCGGGAAGAGTCCGAGAATTCTAGCCGAATCGATTGAGTTGAATAGAAATGCGATGGAAACGACCCAAAAAACCAAAATTGTTTTAGCCATGTTGTGAAATAAGATCTAAGTGACGGACTGGCCGAAATACAACTGATACTAAAATTGGGGAGAAGAAAACATAACTCCCCAAGATTAGGTTATCAAAGTTCTTGGGACTTTCATGTGTGAATAACAAGATCTTAATTAATCGATAAGAATTTACGATAAATCTGCTAAACAGGGTGTTCCATGCTAATTTAAAAATTTAATTTAATTTAACGTTCGACAAAACCCCCCAAATGATGTAATTTAAATTAAAAAAATATTAAACCAAGTCGAAATTACTTAAAGCGACTTACCACGTTGTCATTTCAATTCACATAATGCGACGACAACTGTCACAATTGTACCCTGTTCCGAGATTAAATAAAAGTAGGTAAATATAATCCTTCTCGCTTTCAACGCAATGACAATGATCTCTCTTCTCAGCTCTGAATATGATTATCCTTTGCTTTATTGTTTCTCCCTAACGACAACGACGACGCAACGCACGGCATACAGGTGAGCTCATATACTCTTTCATTCCAATTCCCCCCTGGATAGTGAATATCCTGCAAACTGAAACCTCGTCCTGATGGTTTATTGTATTGACTCCACATCCAGCGAGTATGAACACGTAGCTCTTGTCTCTTGATACTGCGACAACATGAACCACGATAATCCTTGCAGATAAATTATTATCCTTAGAGATGATTAAATGGCAATTTTGAGAGCATATTCCCGTGTCACACGGCTTATACCACTCGAGCGCAAGGAGAGAGGATCGACTTCCCCCTTGAGCCCGACACGGACGACGACAACCGAACGAACGATGAGCACACAATAGCGAAGGACTTGCAAATTTTCCATGTCAAATTAAATATCCTTTAATCTGGCATTGTTGTGTGCAGGAGCTCAGCTCCTCACATCATCGCCACCATGAGTGACAGGACAAGAACGACCTTTTTATACTCTAAATCCCTCCTCCCACCTCAAAAGGTGAAATTTCGTAATGAGACTTTTCGTTGATGAAATAAAAGAAATCCTGTATATCCTGGACACGTTGCTCTGCTCTGTGTGGCTCCCTATGGTCGTCGTTGTCGTCATTGTTTCCATGTAAAAGTATGTCACCATCATAATAATTTTGAATGAGCTCTTAGCTAAGCAAGCATGTTGATTATGCAAATTCATGGTTAGGCAAGGATCGAGGGTTACTCATTTGTTTAAAATGCCATCAGGTAGGTGAGCAGATGTGGGTAGCTTTGCTATTGCTCAGAAAACTGTAGACTTAAAATGTTAATGACCCAAAGTCCTAAAAATAAACCTCATCGAATGTCCAGCATGGTTTAGATAGTTTAAATAACATGCTGACAGGTTGGGTTGGTTGAGAGGGGTGTGGAGAAGCTTAACGAAAAAAACTATTACATGGTAATGTGTACGATAGGAGAAAGGACACTCAGGAAAATTGGAGTGTGGTGACCAATAGCTGTGGAAACTTCTAATAGACGGTACTGAGAGTTTCACTGATTTCTGTATGTCCTGACTTGATCTTAGTTTCCATAAACTCCAAGTATCAAGAATTTGAAATAAAAACTAAACTTTACCCAATTTTAATTCGATGCAGGACGGTCACACTGATTTTCAGAAATTTCGAATTTCAGGACCATTTCGCCACAATACACAGCAACTTCGATGCAAAGCAGAAATCAAAATCGAAATCCTTTCCCTCCCCGAATCGATTGGCAATAAAATTTAATATCGTATGGATTTTCAATTGTCCTGCAGGACAACACCAAAATCATGTACACGGACGGTCTCGTTAAACTGTCCCTCTACGAACCCATTCAGCCAACTTCGATATTCTGCTTCTGCTGCAAGTGCAAGTTATAATTTGCTATCTTCGATTTTTACAGAAAATTGAACGTTTGCATGCCAATAATTTGGCCAGTTTATGGCTAATTGAAGTCCTGATTTAATTGCAGCTAGAAAGTGGTGTGGACAGAGATAGGACACAGCCATTTTGCACAGTCACATTCGACGACGACAAGGACGATACTAGCAGAAGTGTAATTTCCTTTTATTTTTGTGATAATTTTAAATGAATGGATTTTTAAGGTACTAAGGACGAGCAAGTTTAGTTTGGATAGGAGCCGTGGGAATTCGGGCAGCCGCAGTAGTTGGGGTGTTTAAAGAAGCACCGACTAGGGACTGTTGTCAATGTAAATTAAGTGTCCGTGGGGAAGGTTTTTTCAGAGATAAGGGTATTCATTAGTTTTTGAAATCGAAAAGGAGTTGCTTTTATCGGTTTCTATTATGAACTGTGGCGGAAAGCCGGGTTCATTGGTACAAGCATACTTGGACTGAACCAAAAACTCATTGTATTTTGATATGGACTTACAAAATTTTGGGAAACTCCGGAAAATTCTCTAATCTTCTTCCGCTTACGTTCTTAAGCATGAGTTCTCTCAACATACACATAGCCATTGGCCCGGTTAGTATCCACGCTTTTGTTCCGGAGGCTTTCTTCCATCCTCATATTTCATTGATAAATGATTTCATGTTTGAAACTTTTAATTAACTCAAGTAGAGACCGTAAGGGCACCACAGGTAGTGCTGAAGAAATCGACTACTTCTCCAAGTCGACAAAAAAACTCCCATTCGACTTTGGTGATGCACATCATCAACTCCAAGACCTGCAATTGAAGAAGTGAATATAGCGATATCTAAGCTAAGTCAAATAAAGCCATTGGAGATAACTACCTAGTCGTCGACTTCAAAAAGCACCTGGAGATTATGTGGTTAGCAAAATGTACCAGATCATATTTGGTCGAAGAAAGGCATGTCTGACAATTCGAACCTCAACATCATATCGCCGATCCTCAAAAGAGGTGATGCCCTATACTTATACTTACTTAGTTACTTAACCGTATCCCAATCCATGACGGATCTCAGCCTGAGAAACTGCAGCCTTCCATACCGTAGGTTCGGTCTTCCTTGTCGTCTCGAACCTGGAGGCGACGATGAGAAGATTTTCTTGCCTGGAGGCTCGATGTGGCCGAAAAAATGTAGCCGCCTTTTCTTTACTTTCTGGACTACACCCACACATCTTGGTACTACTATTGTACTCAGAAGACAGCTCTGATCAAATCACATTAAAAGTCAAGGAATCCCAAATAAAAGGCCAGATAAAGCGTCACCATAAATCGATAGTGAAGTACTCAAAACCGATTGATCTGGTGGCTGTCTAGTTGATAAAACCGCATAGTCAGCATGAATTGAACAAATTTCCCAATTTTGGGCATAAGATTAGGTTAAGGAAAAAAATTATAATCAAAACCGAAATCTTCTAAAATAAAACAAATAAACAAACACTCACACTTCACAGTATCTCATATCGCTCCCAAAATATATATTAATCGTTGAACTGTAAACAGTTCAGACAAACACTCGAACATGTCGGTTCCATTCAAATTACTGTTTTCGTGTTTTCTTCTAACCGCGATACTTCTGATCGAAAATAGTGAATCGAAACGAATTCTCGGCTTCTTCCCCACCCCATCAAAAAGTCATCTCATCGTTCACGGAGCAGTTGTCGAAGCTCTAGCCGATCGCGGACATCACCTCACTGTGGTGACATCAATTCCATGGCGTCCGAAAAATCCCCAAATCCGTCACATTCATCTTAAATCAGTGCCTAAATTTTCCGCCGATGTGTTTGCCCAAGCTGCTGACAAACCCCTGCCATGGTACAAGAAATTCACTCAATTCATCGAAATGATGACCGATTACGCCGATAACAGCCTTCGTGATCCTGCCATGCAGAAGTTGATGAGGGATGAGTCGTTCGATTTGGTCATTTTGGGATATTTTACAAATGATTTTCTGCTGGGTGTTGCGGGTCATTTCAAGTGCCCCATTGTGTTGTCATTTCAAGTGCGTCCCGTTGGGCAGGTGAATGATTTGGTGGGTAATCCTCAGGAGCTGAGCTATGTGCCTAGTTTGATGGGTGGTGGGACACAGCCGATGGGATTTGTGGATCGTCTGCAGAATTTCGTGTTTGTTGGAATTGGCGAAGCAGTGGTGCTCAGGCTTTTGATTGGGTGGTTCCAAGCCGAAGCGTACAGGTGAGTCGTGACTTTCAAAAAAAAAAATCCTTATAACGGGAGTGATCATGACATGCACAAAGTGTGTGTGCGTACAATTTTTGTCATGTCATTGGTCAGCGTCTATTGTAGACGATTAGAATGATAAAGCAAAACCCAGTGTTCTTAGAAACGACCCACTCTGAGATTTTGATGAAAAACCATTCTTTTCCCATTGATCTAAAGATTCAAATTTTCGAAAAGTCACTGAGCAATCTCTGTCAAACCTTATCATTTGTTGATACGAACATGTGTGCCGTCTATCTTCGATCAAAGAAAGCTTATCTCTTCATACATATTCTCTCGAACTTGCCATTTGCTGATCAGTGTAGTCGAAGCTCTCAAGCCAAACGGTGTGTGGTGTTTCGCGTAAATAATTCCCCTACTCGCCAACATGTCTCTCTCCAAAAAAGTACTGTTTTCCGGTTTTCTCTTAATTGCTACTCTCATCGTAGCCAGTGACTCTGCACGTGTTCTCGGGTTCTTTCCTACGCCCTCGAAAAGCCATTTGATCGTGCATAGTTCGGTGGCAAAAGCTCTTGCCGAAAACGGTCATGACGTTACAGTGGTCTCAAATTTCAAATCAATTCACAAAAATCCCCCATATCGTTATATTGAACTCAAAGTCCCTTATGAGAAGGACTTTATTACAAAGACAGTCAGCAGTCCCATGCCAATGTACAAACGTGTCAAAGCCATGATGGACACTTTTAATGGTCTTGCCAATTCAAGTTTGAATCATCCAGACATGCAAAAGCTAATGGCGGAAGAGTCATTCGATATGGTCATTTTGGGATTTTTCTTCAATGAATTCTTTCTGGGAGTTGCGGCGCATTTTAAGTGCCCGGTTGTGATGTCCTTTCCCATTGGAACTATTCCGTTTTTGAACATGCTCGTTGGCAATCCAAATGAGGTCGCTTATGTGCCAAGTCATTCAATCGAGGGAAAGCAGCCTCTGAACTTTTGGCAGAGGGTGATGAATTTCCTCACTGTCAATATAGTTGAGGGGTTTGCACTGCATTATATTCAGAAATGGTATCAGGACGATTTATACATGTGAGGGTTCAGCAGAGGTTTTTGAACTGACAGAAAAATGATAAGCCGTTTGATTTGTTCTTTCAGCAAAAACTTCCCTGCCGACAAGTATCCATCGTTCGACGAAATGAAGAAGAACGTGTCTCTGATTTTGACCAACCACCATTTTAGTCAGGGTCCAATTCGTCCTGATGTTCCGGCTATAATCGAAATCGGCGGAATTCAGATCAAGGACAAACCGGATCCATTGCCTGAGGTAAGAGGTTTTTGATCAGTTTTGAACTCTTTTTCACTTATACTGATTTTTAGGACTTGAAATCAATTTTTGACAACGCCACCGAACACGGAATTGTTTACTTCAGTTTAGGATCGAACGTTCAAGGCAACACCTTGGACCCAGTCAAGTTCAAAGCAATATTTAATGTTCTCTCGAGACTCCCACAAACCGTTGTCTGGAAATGGGGTGATTTCGACACACCCGGTACATCTCCAAACATCATCTACAAGAATTGGCTACCCCAAGACGATATCCTGCCCCATCCCAATGTTAAGCTCTTCATTACCCACGGCGGTCTGGGAAGTGTCGTTGAATCCACTTTCCATGGCGTTCCAATGGTTGGAATTCCGATATTTGCCGATCAGAGTTCAAACATGGAGGGAGTTGTCAAACAAGGTTTTGGTCTGTCAGTTGATTATTCAGAACTCACCGAAGAAAAATTTGAAAAATCGGTCCATGAAGTCCTGTCCAGCAAGGTGTACAAGGAGAAAATCCAGAGGTTCTCCAAACTCTACAAAGACCGCCCGCTGACAGCCAAGCAGACCGCTGTATTCTGGTTGGAATATGTGCTAAGGCATCATGGGGCACCCCACATGCAGAGTCCGGCTGTGTTCATGAACTCCTTCCAGTTGGCTTCGTTGGATGTAATTGGGTTCTTGGCAACCTGTGTATATGTTGCTTACAGGGTGATTAAGTTTCTTGTTTTGTTTGTGAAATCGAAGGTCTTCAAAACGAAGTCGAAGAGTAAGGAAGAATAAAGAGATTTGATGTTCATTGCTTAATGGTCCTTAGAATTTGTATCGATAAAACTCTTCTTTAATGCCATAACTTAATCATAATTTTATCCTTAAAAGTACTCAAAACCGAAATCCTTAACGAAGCAATCAATTGGACACTAGACATCTCTGCATACAAAATCAAATTTTCCACATCGATATCGAAGAATATATCGGATTTCAAGTAGGCCCTCATTCTTAATGAACTTCATATCCCTAAAAGAGCTCTACTCACTCATACATCAACAACTTATCAGCATCATTGTCATGGTGCCTATTCTTAAGCACACATGAATTCGAGACGAGGCTCCTTCGGCTAAAATATCCATCGATAGCAATCCGGAGGATATCGATATTCCATATGCAAGGAAACAATTATACATATACCATCTTCCTCTGGTTTCGTAGCTTTGGATGATGTTTTATGAATTCTGAAGTAGTTAGAGTAGGTAAAGGTTGCCACTGCAACCAGGAGGGCACCAACACAGCACAGCATCAGTAATCGAATGGTAAATTGATTAAGAGTCGGCCTTCAAGTGGCAATATTCAATATGATTCGGAGAAATGGATAAAGATAGTTTGGAGTAGTCGAGAGATATGATATCCGAGTGCACTTTAGTCAAATAAACAAACGAACTTACCAACTCATCCGTTCGGCAAGAGCAAATTCAAGGAGACCTCTCACAGAGTTATTAGATTTTTGGAATTTTTTTTTTGTTCATCACCGAATTCTCTGAAGATCCTTTAGGAACCTATCAATGTGTTTTTTAGTTCGTTCTAGTTAAAGTTTGGATAGGGGAAGAGTAACTTGGTTTGGTTTGGTAGAGCCTTGATATCAAAAATGATATCAGTTTTCTGTTGTTGGACGGCATGGTTACCAGCTGGAGATGCCAATTAAAAGTTGTTAGGAATGGAATGGAGAAATCGAATCGTCTCTAATTACATTGCAGGCCTTGAAAACCACAAGGAAAAAATAGGATGCTTTTTTTAGATTTAACACAAAACAAAAATTACGGCTGTCTCTTTTTGCGAATCCTTGAAATGTTTGCGTCAATGTGGCTTGCGGGACTTTTTATGAGAGGAAAAAACCCAATTTTTCCAGTTTTTTTAAGTATTTTCTGCATCGATATTCGGGGAAATTTGGTAAGATTTAGAACGAAGTATCCCTCTGCCGGCCTCGGGTAATGACCCCCTCATATGGCAACCAGACCCGGAACGACAACGGAATTCGCACTATGATGCAGACATTACTGCGATCCAGGAAATACTGTGGGTAATATCAGGGACAATAAAAAGGAAAACTTGTGACATTGTCATCAAAGAATGCACATATTTGGATGCGGATTCGTCGTGGGAAATCGGCTAAGACCGAAAGTCATGGCCAATCAGTGATCGCCTGGCTGTAATCCGCATCAAGGCCACACTACAAAACATAATTCTAATATGTGCCCACCGGCCTACCGATGATGCTGAAAAGTCTAGCTGGGAGGGCTTTTACGACCTCCTGGATAAAGCATACGGAGTATGTCCAGAGTACGACGTCTAAATCGTATATGGAGACTTCAATGCAAAAATCGGGGATGGAGACATCAATCAAATGACAAAAACCAAATGCAACAAGAAAGAAGTGCAACATCGGTTGTCTTAGCACACCGGAGAATGCCAGAGACTAACGTTAGCGCTTGAGTGAGAGACTCTCCACCGTCCTCCCAAATATCACAGATGTAAACACCTTGTAGAACCAATATCGCGAAATAATTTAAAATGTAACCGAGACCACCATAGGTTACCAGGCCCCAGGCGCCACCGAAAACGAACCCGTGGTATGATGATGAATGCGCGGAAAATGCACGTTTGCAGATGCTGCTGTACCGAACAAAAAGGAAAAATAAGAAAAAGACCCTGCTAAGGAAAAGAAAGAGCTTCCGCAGTTTCTCAGCTCAAACATCTAGAAGAGTCACGGGCCAAGAACAACACTCGACGTGACGTTTCTATCAAAGGTCGAAGCCATTAGCTTCTGGTTTCAGAACCGGGACACAGGCTCTTCGAAACAGTGAAGGAAACCTAGTCACCGAAGCACAGGGAATTGTAGATGTTTTCAAGCAATGACGAAAGAGAACCAAGACCAATCAATGAAGACCCAGTCCCAGTCCCCAGCACAGAAGAATAAGAAAGAGCCATCCAAGCTTAAAAATACCAAGTCCACTTGGTCGGATGGCAAACCTGCGGTGCTCATTAAATATGCAGGAGGTGTTTCGATAAACCGCATGCACCAGGGGCCAGGTCATCAACAAAGTGTAGAAGGAAGAATGCATTCCCACTGACTGGTCGACAAGCTCCATATGTCCCATCTACAAAAAAGGCGTTCTGCAACACAATAATCGGCACGTTCGGGTGTGACTTTAGGCCTGGCAGAACAACGATAGACCAAATATTCACACTGAGGCAAATCCTGGAAACCTACCATCTTTCCATCGACTTCAAAGCTGCTTATGATAGCGTACACCGCCAAGAGCTTATGATGGCGATGTCTGAATTCGGAAACTGATCCAGCTGTTGTTTGTTGTTGTGCAATTGGGTAACAGCTCATCGGAGTTGTTTCAAACATGCGCAGGTTTTAGCCAAGGAGATGAGTTGTAATGTGATTTCTTCAACATTTCCTGGAGCAGATAGTCCGACAGGCAGGAAAACACTATCTTCAACAAATTCACCCATCTCCTAGACTATGCGGACGACATAGACATCATCGGTCGGTCCAAGAGAGCTGTGCTTGAGGCCAATTCCAAATTCACGAAGTGCGGCTAAGAAACGAATCTCTACGCTACGAATCGCACTTGACACTACGTTATCGAGAGTATACTGATAGGCATTCTTGGAGCCACGAGTATTATGGTTGAATAACTGGAGGGGAGGAATGCAGCAAGCTCTGAGATGCTTCTTTTGCCAGATGCTTGATCGAATCAGAATATCAGATGAAGTTTCTTTGGGGAAGCTATTATCATCCAAGCGCACCGTAAGCTACAACTGTCTATAAAAAATAAATAGAGTGGCGCGACAGCTCTTGAAGAGCCAAGGCCTAAGTGGCTTACTCTCATCAACAATTCTCTGAGTGCGTGTGAAGAATTGAGGGGACCTACAATTTAACGCCGATTCCGAACGGCAGAGTTGAGAAGCACTTTTTCATGACACATTGATACTCTTAGAAGATTTGTCAGGTCTTCGCAAGAGGCAGTGTCCGTGAAAGATGAAATAAAAACTTGGCCTGAGTAGGACTCGAACCAACGACGTTCTGCTTAGCAGCCAACGCACTTACCAACTAAGCTACGGGCAACTGCAAAAACTGTCTATACAGTCTTAAAAACTTACAGTGACAGAATGCGCTTCTGCAAACCCAGCCGAGACATGTCTAGAACGACGACGTTAGGTGCCATAATTTTGGGAATATTTACTCTTAATCATAAAGCCATTATAAACAAACAAACAAAATTAAATCTTTTCACTCTATCGCTCCTCCAAAAAGCATTAATATTCGTAGATAAACTCCGCAGCTCGCGCAAGGCGCAAATATAATCAAGCGCCAAATTAATAGTCTGCTTGTCTCTTAATCTCTTAATCTCTTAAATTTGCCTCACGAGCTTTTCCCATAAACATCAGCATAAACTCTCTTAATCAGTTGCCAAACAATGTTTTATAATTTTATCAAGTTCCCCCAAGGTCAACGCCTTCAAAATCCAACATTAAATTCGTCTATCATGCGTAAACAAAAGCTCCGCCACTCAACTGTTTGATCTTCAGTTTGAGACAAAAACCTCTAGACACAACATGTCGCTGCCAATAACCAAATTTATCTCCGCATTTTTTTGTTTATCAATACTAATCGCCGTCGTTGAACCCACCCGTGTACTCGGCTTCTTTCCGACCCCCACCAAAAGCCATTTGATCATTCACAGTGCCGTTGCGAATGCCCTGGCCGAACGAGGCCATGATGTCACAGTTGTGTCGACACACAAGTCGATCCACAAGAATCCCCCCTACCGGTACATTCAGCTCGATGTTCCCGGCTTTTCGCACAGTGAATTCTCCAAGGTTATGGCCATGCCATTGCCGTGGTACCGACGCATGGACACCAACATGAGAATCTGGAACAACTACGCCAATATCAGTTTGAACCAGCCGGAGATGAAGAGACTGATGGCCGAAGAGTCATTCGATATGGTAATTTTGGGATATTTTTACAATCACTTTTTGCTGGGCGTTGCAGCTCATTTCAAGTGTCCGGTTGTGATGTCGTTCATGATTCGACCGATACCGAGTTTGACTGAGCTGGTGGGTAATCCGGATGAGGTTGCTTACGTGCCAAGTATTAGGATCGAAACTGATCAGCCGCTGGGTTTCTTTGCGAGAGTGCGAAATTTTGTGGGCGTCAATTTTATGGACAAAATCTACTTGAAGTGGTTGTTGAACTCGTATCAGTCGGAGTTATACAAGTGAGTTGGTTGATATCTTAAAAAGTGATCTATTTCGACTGTGTGCTGTTCTAGTCAAAATTTTCCACCCGGAAAGTATCCCCCTTACGAGGACATGCTGAAAAATGTCTCCCTCATCCTGACGAACCATCATTTCAGCCAGGGGCTGATTCGTCCATATGTCCCTGCCTTGGTCGAAATCGGTGGAATTCAGATCAAAAACAACCCGGATCCCCTGCCGGAGGTAAGATTTTGTCGAATTTTCCAAAAGCCCATTGAAAATTTTATTTCTCAGGACATCAAATCGATAATGGACAATGCCACTGAACACGGAGTTGTCTATTTCAGCCTTGGCACCTCAATTGAAGGCAACGCTCTCGAACCGACGAAGCTGGCAGCCCTCTTCAATGCCCTCGCAAAGCTGAAACAGACAGTTCTCTGGAAATGGGGAGATTCCAAGTTACCAGGAGATTCCGCAAACATTTTCTTCAAGAGCTGGTTGCCGCAGGATGATATCCTCGCCCATCCGAATGTCAGACTCTTCATAACCCATGGGGGCCAGGGCAGTGTCGTCGAGTCGTCGTTCCATGGGGTCCCAATGGTTGGAATTCCGATTTATGCTGATCAAAGCTCAAACATTGAAAGTGTTGTGAGACAGGGATTCGGTTTGTCGGTGGATTTCCGGACTTTTACCGAAGACGATCTTAGCAAGGCGATTGATGAGGTCTTGACGAACAGAACGTACTCTGAAAAGGTCAAGAAATTTGCGACTCTGTACAAAGATCGACCGATAACAGCCAAAGAAACTGCTGTTTTCTGGCTGGAGTATGTGCTGAGGCATCATGGAGCTCCACACATGCAGAGTCCGGCTGTGCATTTGAATTACTTCCAACAGATGTCGCTCGATGTGATTGGGTTCCTAGCGATTTGCTGTTATCTGGTCTATGTGGTCACGAAATATGTGATTGTGTTTGTCATATCAAAGCTTTCAACTTCAAGGACGAAAAATAAAAAGGAGTGAACTCTGAACGTCTATGAATTTTACTCGATTTTTCCCCAAAGTGAAACAATAAATTACACCGAAACTCTCGTTTTGGTTGGCTGGGGAAATCCTTCTTCTCCAAATTTTGTATTAAGGCATGGTCCTGTCATCAGGAATGTAGGGTAATTTATGGTGTTATAAGTAGTAGAAAGTATGTAGCAGAAAGTACTTAGTTTTGGGATATTGTTAATTGCCAAAAGCAAGAGCCGCAAGTCACATTAATTTCCTTCATCATTGTATACGACAAGGACGACGTTATCCTTGAGTGAATTTGCAATTAATAATCGTAACTGCGAATGGCTTTTAATTGAATTATATGCTCATAACAAATTCATTAAGACGTCAACAATTACATAAGGTAGTTTTTCGTTTGGGCCCATAACACAATAAGGACGACGACGACCGCAACGGAGCGGAGGGGAAATTTTATATTAACGAGTAATGAGATTTGGAAATAACTAAGCTCTGGGGTTCGAGCTTTTTTTTGTTTTGAAAATATTATGAAATTCAATTAGCTATTGTGGTTTAATGATTGTAGTGTGCTAAATGGCATGGAAAGGCAATTGTTATAAATAACGGCGCTTGTCATATTCACGGGTGGGTTGGGAACAAGCGAAGGAGTTGATGACTTAAGGGGCTTTGAAATTTCAAAATGGAATTGACTTTTAGAAATTTCCCTCAAGACAGATTCCGGTCTTAGCATACGGAGCAATGTTCTTTAGCCGTACACCAAGAATATTCACGGTTGTGTTGGGAATAAGTAAGCCCAATATTTGGTGGCTTTTGAATTTTCAAAATAGTATTCATTTTAAGAAATTTCCCTCAAGCCATATACAGATTTTATTATAAGGAGGAATGTTCTTCAGCCGAACACTAAGAATATTCACGGGTAGGTTGAAAACAAGGTAATTAATTTTAAGAAATTGATGTAAGCAAATTTCAACGAGATCTCTAGCCACATTCCGGTCTTATTTCACAGAGAAATCTTATTAAGCTTCACACCATGAATGTTCACGGGTGAGTTGGGAACAAGCAAGAGAGTTGATGGCTTATGGAGCCTTGAAATTTCAAAATAGAATTGTTTTAAAGAAAAGTCTATCCGGCCACATTCGGTCTTGCTTTACAGAGTTATCTTCTTCAGCTGTACACCAAGAATATTCACGGGTGGATAAGAAACAACCAAAAGAGTTGTGACTTAAGGGGTTTGGAAATTTCAAGATAGAAATAAGAAATTTTCCTAAATCCAGATTCTGTTCTCATCATACGGAACAATCTGCCGCAACCGTACACTAAGAATATTCACGCATGGGTTGGGAACAAGCGAAAGACTTGATGACTTATGGGGTTTTGATTTTCAAAATAGAATTGATTTAAAGAAATTTCCCGGAAACCATATACGGTCTTATTATACAGAGGAATCTTTTTCAACTGCATAGCTAGAATATTCACGGGTGGGTTGGAAACTAGCAAAAGAGTTGGTCATGTTTGAATATCCAAAAAAGAATTGATTTTTAGAAATTTCCCTCAAGACAGATTCCGGTCGTAGCATACGGAGCAATGTTCTTCAGCCGTACATCAAGAACATTCATACATGGGTTGGGAAAAAGCAGGGTATATGATTTATGGGGCTTTAATTTTCAAAATTAAAGTTATTTTAAGAAATTTGCCTCAATCAAAATTCCGTTATTGTAACTATACAGAGAAATCTTGTACAGCCGTACGTACACCAAGAATATTAACGGGTAGATTAGGAACAAGGAAATTGATTTTCAGACATGTTTACAAATTTCAACGAGACCTCTATCCACATTCCGGTCTTATATCACAGGGAAATCTTATACAGCCGACCACCACGAATGTTCACGGGTGAGTTGGGAACAAACAAAGGAGTTGATGCCATTGATTTTAGTTTGATTTTCAAAAAAGTGATTTTAGGAAATTTCCCTCATGCAACACTGCCGACTTATTATACAGAGGAATCTTCTTCAACCAAACTCCAAGAATATTCACGGGTGGGTTTGAAACAAACAAAAGAGTTGAAGGCTCATTGGGCATAAACATTCAAAAAACAGAATACATCTTTAGAAATTTCAAGGAAACTTCAGCCCACTCTCCGGTTTTATTTTACAGAGAAACGTTCTTCAGCCGTACACCACGAATGTTATTTACATGGGATGATTTGTATGGTCAAAAATTCTTATCCATTCTTGTTGTACTCTGGTATCCGCATTTACTTCGTCGGTGTGGTGGTCAAAAACTCAAGAAACTTTGGGAGTAAAACTGGAGGCAGCTTGTAAGGGACCTAGACTGCTGGAGAAGCTTGTTGGATTGGGAAATTCAAAAAAAGAGTTTCTCTATCGAAATTCCCCAAAATTCGCTTTTGAATATCAAAAAGTGGTCGAAATGAAAAATTAACAATTTAAATTAACTCAAAACTACCCTTGCCTTAAATAAAATTAAAAAACAAAAAAAAAACTTAAATTGCATTCATTTACCCCAGAGCAAGGTTTTTTGCAAGCAATTATGAACAATATTTAAGCTTTTTTCCATAAACCATTTAAATCCCTCGAGAAGGCTGCTCAATGCCCTGAGTTCCCTGTGCAATTTCAATACCAATAAAAATAAATGCTGTTGCATTAACGCGCACTCGAACTGCAATAATATTGTGCGATGTGAGTTTAATGCTTTTGCGAATACTCTCGAGGATTTTCATTGCAGAAATAATAATAGTTGTGAACACACATCATCAGGACTTCATCGTGGTTATCGGCATCACAGGGGGCTACTTTTAGAGTTTAACAGAGTGAATATGAAAAATGCTGTGCACGAATTATGATGCATTTTAAATGAACTGCTAATATACCTTGTTCTTGTAATAGGCCTGTGGAGGACGGGGGAGCAGTAATGTTATTTGTGATGCTATCATCTGAAATGGAGTACTATTTGTGCAGTGATTGGATTAACGTGCAGAATTAATACCTTGGGAATTTTTTTTTTAAATCTGAGGAAACAGCGTTTACCTCTCTGTGAGAATGGGTAAGCCTACCGCAAGTTTAGCCCTATACCGGCAGGTACTTGCACTAAACCTTAAATTGCTCCAAACTATTGCGTTCGACTTCTTCTTCTAATTTGTCCTACCAGTTGAATAGCTCCAGCAGTCGGGGTAGACATTTCATCCAGCTCCTCATACAGATCGTCTGTACTCTTTGCTTCGGGAGCACTTTTGCTTTGCTTTTTTCATGCAGATTTTATATCCTATATATGCTCAGGATATCCAGCCTCAACTCCGGTTTTTGTGGATGAGGATTCGTAGTGGGAAGCAGACTCAGGCAAAAAGTCTTGAGCTTCAAGTGTGTAAGTGAACGCATCACGACAATCCGAATCAAGGTTTAATTCGGCAACATTAGCCTAATATGCGCATGCTTCCACAGAAGAGAAAAAGGACGACACCAAAGACGAGTTAGGTCAGCAATATTGTACTTGAGCCTTCTGTCCTCCCGACGCCTTAGGGAAATCTTCATCTTAAAAGACGCGTTCTTCGAGCTCCTCGAAAAAACATATGAGCGATGTCCCAGCTATGACATTAAAATTGTCCTCGTCGATCTTTGGTGAAACAGTCGGAGAGCACAGCCTGCACGACACCGCTGATCGCTTTTGCTGTGGGGCGAAATGTTATGGTAGCAAGCACATGGTTCCCACATCCATAAAGGAACATGGGGATCTCCTGATCAATCAACCGTCAACCAGATTGATCACATTGCGATCGACGGAAGCAATTCTAGATGTTCGAACTTTCCGAGAAGCCAACATTGACTCGGATCACTACCTCTTCGTAGCTAAGATAATGCTACGAATATCCCGACAACGGCCAAACAAGGAAATGCTGCAAGAAAATTCGACATCTGACGGCTACAATCACAAGAGATCGCCAGATCCTTCAGTGATCGACTGTAAAGTAATCTCCTTAGAAGTCCTATGCTGTCAACATCAAGTATCGAAGACCAGTAGCAACATTGCCAGAAAGCTAGGTTTTACACAGCCACCAAAACGAAAACCCCGGTTTGAAGAAGAATGCAGACAGGCCCATGCAGCCAAGCAGGAGGCGTACAAAGCGGCGCTGCATAGAAGGACAAGAACTGCTCCTGAGCTCGACGAGCAAAAGAGGAGAGAGTTTTGACATCCCTGTCAGGCTCGTTTGCTTATGCAAAATGACAATGAAGAACTCACGCTGCGCCATCAAGGTTGGCAACGAGCTTACGGAATAATTCGATGTCAAAAACGAATTCAGACAAAGCGATGTACTGTCATGCGATTTCCGTCAACACCAGAGGCACTGTCGTCTAAAAGGGCGCAGTGTCATAAGTCCGTAGGTCATAAGTCCGTAAAGGACTTTTGACACACTTAGGTGGGTCAAAACTTCATAAATCGATTATGAACTTATAACCCACCTAAGTGAGTCAAAAGTCCGTCAAAATTTCCTACGAAATTCTGACCCAAAGGTTACGGTTTTTTGGAGTCATTCTCCCTGAGAAGCGAATGCTTCCGAAAATTGTTATTTGTTGCGTTCCTTTCACTTACCTACTAGCTGGTCATTACAACCTTCAATAATAAGTACTCTCTTTTAAATCTTACATCGGCAAATAGTAATCAAGACCATGGTTTTAATATGCTCAATGAAAACATATCTGCCTTGATAGCTCTGACTTGTAAGCGTCACTTCATTCGAGTTTTTCTGAAACTGGGTTTGTTTTTTGGTGCGTGCGGAAAAAAAAATTAATTCCTTTTCTTTTCCTTTTTCCTTTTCCTTTTTCTAAAACAAATATCAACCTATTATTTTAAAATAGGTTAATTAAGTGAATAAATGTCCATATAAATATATTTGTATATAGAATACTGCAATTCATTTTCCAAAACTGCTGCCGTTTCCTTTAATTTTTAAAAGAAACCACCACGCACTTTTGTAATGTACGGTTGTGTCTGAAAAGCACATGCTGCATTGCAATGATTCGTTTTGAGTATCTTTTTTCACTTGCGTCTGAGCATTATGATTTATGACGATCTGAAAACTGGAACATTTAAAATCGCTTTGGTTTGGTTGGGAGCGAAATTAGCGGAAAAAATTTTGCCCAAAAGAGAATGAATTTGGAGTGTGAAAATAAAAAAATTCGCGCGAATTTTTTTATTTTCACACCCCAAATTCATTCTCTTTTGGGCAAAATTTTTTCCGCTCGCTTCGCTCGCAAGCAATTATTGTACCTGTTTTATTTTTTGGTTCGAAATATTTTTTGAAATAAAAAATGTGAGACTGAGTTAAGGTTTAGTACTGCAAAAATAGTACTTACGTCTGCATCCAGATGATGCATGAAAATTGAACATCCCATCATAATATAAAAATGTCTTTCTGATGGAGCTGTTGATGTTATAGAAACAGCTCAGTTATTTAAGGTGACAAAAAGATGCAATAAGATGAAACTGGGTTCAAGTACAGCGTGCTTGTAGAATGTCCTACTCTCACCGAACACCAAAGTTCAGTAGAACGTTTTCATGGAGAAGAGTTTCCTTTAGGTCACATAGACTTAGAGCATGCACCATATTGACTTAGATGTAATGGAGGAATTGAGCGAAGAGGAGAATGAAGATGACGATGGTTCTCTAAACAGCAATTCTGAAAACGCTATGCTTGGTGGAGTCTGTTTCAATAACCAGCGTAATACAATTCTTATGCCGTGTAACCATATTTAGTTATGTGATGAATGTTTCACAAGTATACCTAGTTGAAAAAGCAAATCATTTCAAAAACGAAATTCTGTGCCCCTTTTGCAGACATAATAGTGACAAAGAGCGAGAAGGTGTTTTTCTGAATTATTTATTAATTAGGTAGACCTTATGGCTCTTTTTATTGCGGACTTTTGGCTCACTTACGTGGGTTATAAGTTCATAATCGATTTATGAACTTTTGACTCACTTAAGTGGGTCAAAAGTCCTTTACGGACTTATGACCTACGGACTTATGACACTGCGCCGAGTTTGTCTTCCTAGGCTCCGCAATAAATACGGGCAATAACACCAGCGCCGAGATCAGACCAAGAGTAACTCTTGCTAATCGCTGTTTCTTTGGGCAAAGAAAGCAATTGTATAGAAAAGCCCTCTCTCCAGCAACTAAGGTAAGACTGTACAACTGTACTGACAACTTTACGGGTTGTACAACGACATGGACCTAGCCAGAAGTATCAAGGTCCAGAGACTCAGATGGCTATGTCATTAAGAGCGCATACACACCAATGCTCCGGCCCACACCTCGACACGAGGGTCGTCGAAGGAGACGAAGACCGCGACTGTGGTGGCGCATATAAGTGGAAGAAGACCTCAATCAACTTTGAGTGCAAAACTGGAGATACCTTAAGTAAAGTAAGCAAACTTTCTCTGCTGCCAAACGTGTGTAGTGTCCTTGTGATAGCTGCAATAGCTCTCTTAGTGCCTCAATATAGCTGTACGGGCATGAACAGAACTTTCGTAGCCTGGGTCTTAAGCTGGAAAGGTTTAACCTCAAATTTTGGACATCATAGCGAATCACAACGTTCGCACCATGGTAATTTCTCAAAGCAAAGCTTCAGGTAAGGCAAATTGGCAGCATAACAAAAATCTCAATATTTTATAGATAAATCCTTGAAAAGTCTTATATGTTCAATATCCAGTGCAACCTCATAAATCCAAAAATTCTCAAACCGCTTTATTATCTAGCATCCTCTCTTCTGCAAAATTCCACTAGCCAGCACAATAATTTTGCAGTCGCGACTAAATTCAAAAATACAAAAAAGGACACTCAAATTCACGGTCTATTGAAAACGAAAAAAAATCTCTCCAAGTGATTTTCAAATGCAAAAGCTTTATTCTACCCGAATCCTCTGTGTGACAATTTATGAGGTTATATATCCTTGGCGTGCATTCCTTAATATCCCACAAGCTTGCCGTAAAATAAAATAAAAATTCACTCAAAGGAAAAGAGCACATGGAGTGTCCTTTTTGGAGAGGCTCCCACACAAAAAAAAAGAAGATCCTCCCTCACAAGCAAAAGTAATAAAGACGGTTGTGATTTTTATGACATCGAATTCGCCGCCGCCACACAGTTATTTACAGCCCATTCCTCTGCTTTGGTTGCAATGTTTCCAATGCGGTATTAAAGATGAGAAACGATCCTTCGACCAAGGACGTTATTAAAACCAATAATACGCCTAATGAAATATGGTCCTTTTCGTCTACAGACCCAATGGAGATTCTTTAGCAAGTCGTTTCAATCTTTTTTGATCTCTTAAAGAGAAAAAAAAATCCTTGCTCCGGTGCACACTTAAATCATGAATAAATCTGCCGCAATCCTTATCCTTCCTTGCCATGGAACAAACCATCCATTCCACAGGATACTAATGTGATTAAAAGCAAAAATTCCAAATGTGCGACCAGAACAATATAAAACGCAAAAAGGATTTGTCCCAGAAGCAAATTAATGATGGAACCTGTCAAAGGACATTTTTGTCCATCTAGCATAATAATTATTCAGTTTTTCTCTCTCTCGAGCTCAGTTTTATCTCTACTTTGCTGGTGTTTTATTTTTATTGTTGTTGTTTTACTTTTTCGCCGATTTGATGCGGTAAAAGTTTTAGCTCATAAACAGGATAATGGTCGACATCATTAATCAATGTAATCCTATTTATAAAAACCCAGTGAGCGCGCACTGATTATGGGCAAAAAGGATATTAAATAGTTTTTGTGGATAGTTCGGATGAGGTTGGTATAATTCTTTCTTTTTGTTTTGGTGAAATGCAATCTTCGTGGCTTGATTGGAAGGACACTGAGGGCAAGCAGATTTAATTTCATCAGGACTAAGGAGATTTTCTTTTGAAGGATACGATGGCATTGCACCAAATTGAAGATTACTCGAAGAAGGACATTTCAAAAAGGGAAGATAACATTTGGGAGTGCTTGCAATGATTAAGTTCTTTGGAGATTCATTAGCCATTGAAATGTTGTCCTTGAAAACAAAGGAAGGAGGGGGCAGTGATGCAGTGAAAATAGTTGAAATCAACGTTGTTGGACTTAGCAGTATTCAAAAAGACTGCGGCAGGTGAAACACACATCTCCTTCAACACTTCTATCAAACTGGTACTTGACAAATGAGACAGCTAACTAGGAACAGAGTACAGAACTGCCGGAAGAGGCTTGTTGGATGAATTCTTAGTCCACCCTAAACAGAAACGCAGGCTTAAGAAAGTAGAAATTCATTTTTCCATCAAGTCAAAAATATTCACTTAATCAATTTTTATCGTTTTTTTAATTCATTTTCTATAAGAATGTACTTTAGTACTAAAATCTACTCCCTTTTGGTTTTCTTCTTCCTACACAAACCAAAAAGCAAACAAAACAAAATCTTGACAGCCCTGTACCCTACATACACCAGAGCCAATAAAAATCCAATCACATCCAACGACTTCAACTGGAACGTATTCAAATGCACAGCCGGACTCTGCATATGCGGCGCCCCATGATGCCTTAGCACATACTCCACCCAAAATACAGCCGTTTGCTTAGCTGTCATCGGCCGGTCTTTGTACAATTTTGCAAATCTTCTAACATTGTCCGCGTACTTTTTGTTGTCCAGGACCTCCCGCACGGCCTTATCCAAAGACACTTCAGTCAAACTTGCATAATCCACTGCAAGGCCGAACCCTGCTTTCACTACGTTCTCCATATTTGAATCCTGCTCGCCGAACAATGGAATGCCAACCATTGGTACCCCATGGTATTGGGACTCGACAACACTCCCCTGACCACCATGAGTGATGAAAAGCTTGACGTTTTTGTGATTCAAGACGTCATCCTGCGGCAGCCAGTTTTTGAAGAAGATGTTGGGTGATTTGCCGGGCGGTTGGGAGTCACCCCATTTCCAGAGAATGGTCTGGGGAAGTTTCGACAAGACGTCGAATATGATTTTCACTTTGCTCGCGTCGAGAAACTTGCCTTGGACGTTGGAACCGAGACTGAAGTAGATAACCCCGTTCTTTGCATTGTCAAGAATGGTTTTGATGTCCTGCGGGGAAATTTACAAGTTAGTAAGGGAAATTTTTTAGTTCGGTAGGTACCTCTGGTAATGGATCAGGTTTTTCTTTGATTTGAATTCCTCCGACTTCAACTATTGCTGGGACATTCGGGCGGATTGGTGTTTGACTGAAGTGATGATTGACCAAAATCAGAGAAAGGTTTCTCTTGGCTTCGTCGAAAGAGGGATATCTGTCTGGCGGGAAATGTGCTCTGGAACAAAACAATACGCGTCACTCACTTTTCATTTGGAGAAAAAAACATCACTTACTTGTAAGCATCCTCTTGGTACCAGTGAAAAATCGACTTCATCACAATTTCTTCCAAGAAGCCTACAATCAAAAAATTCTTCACCCTATCGAAAAATCCAAGCGGTTGTTTTATTCCCAAAAATATACTCGGCACATAGCTCAATTCGTTGGGATTGCCCACCAACCCGTTCGTCATACTCGTCGACTGGATCATAAACGACATCACAACCGGACACTTGAAATGTGCTCCAAGCCCCAGCATGATGTCATTCATGAAATATCCCAACACAACCAGATCGAACGA
The DNA here is from genome assembly GCA_943590905.1 of Sphaerophoria taeniata. NCBI lineage: Eukaryota > Metazoa > Arthropoda > Insecta > Diptera > Syrphidae > Sphaerophoria > Sphaerophoria taeniata. The sequence continues at coordinate 8,615,550 of OX016540.1, forward strand.
CTCTTCATCCATCAATTTGTGCATTTTGGTTTGATTCAAACTTTTGGCCGCGTAGTTGGTCAGAAAGTCACCGAACTTTGAAAACTTCCTATACCATGGCACAGGGTTGCTAATTTCGGAGGCAAGGAAATTCTCCACTCCTTCAGGTGAGTCCAGTTGGATGTGTCGGAATTTGTGGGTTTTCTTCAGCAGGGGTATGGTGGTGACTACAGTGACGTCATGTCCGCGTTCGACCAGAGCATCGGCAACCGAATTGTGAATGATCAGATGGCTTTTGGACGGGGTCGCAAAAAGGCCGAGAATTCGCGCGGAATCATTTGGAGTAATTAAGCAACTTAAAACGCAACAAACGAGAATTATCAACTGCACCGAACGCGACATGCTTCAATGCTTTGCTTTTGTAGAACTAACTGACGCAGTTTTTGAATTGAAAATCTACAGCTGAACGAGAAGTGTTTTGCGAATTAATGACGCCAGTTAATCAATTGAGTTTATTGTTGATGATTGTTCATATCGATACTGGGTACTTCAGATAGTCACTGAAGCTTAAAAGCTTTTGTTATGTTTCAGGTCTACAGATGCTTGTCGTGAAATTTTAATTGTTCACAAACAAATTGAGAGAACATGAAATGTATAATTAAATCATCAATCACTATCTTGATTCCAGTCGCAAGCAAAGTGAAGTAGACTGGCTGACCTCACAACTACGGCTTCTATATTTTTGACGTAAAATGTTCTGTTTAAGTAAGGCACTTAAAAGTAGTAAAGGGTTTTGGGTTTATGAAAAGACGTTATGCCATGAAGTGTGCTGGTGAAAGCCTCCGCGATGATCAAACGACTTTATCGCAAGCTCAGAGAACGATGAAAAAAGAAAGAAAGTTTTTAGAAAATAAATCTACACAATGCTGAGGATTGAAGTAATGGGAATTAAGGTGTGTACATCTCCTCATAGGAGGAGACAAACAGCCCAACGGACGGACGGAAAATTCAGTCAAAGAACGCGTGTTACCACCGTCCGGTTTTTCATCTTTAAAAATAAATGTATAGAGGATTGAAATGGAGGGAATGAAGGTGTGCTCTTCTCGTCATAAGATGAGACAAACAGCCAAAGGGATGGACAGAAAACAAGGTCAAAAAGCACATGTTACCACCGTCTAGTTTTTCGTCTTTAAAACGATATTTATAGAGGATTGAAGAGAAGGGAATAAAGATGTGCGCTTCTTTTTATGAGAGGAGAAAAACAGCCAAACGGACAGACGGAAATCTCGGTCAAAGAACGCGTGTTACCACCGTCCGGATTTTTATCGTAAAAAACCACCACCAACATCTCTCTGTTCTTTAATCCGACCTCATTACCTCCAAACATGCGTGCACCTGTTCATTTCAAAGCTCACAGAATTATCCTACTTAAAAACTCCATGCACTTGCACCCATTTAGGGGATAACCATTCAAATTACAAAACCAAAACACAAACCCAATTTAAGTCCATCCAGACCTGACCTGTTGGTTACGTTTTCTCCCATTATGTTAGTTAGATTATTATAGAGTTCAGGTTTCAAACCTACTTATCATAATTTTCATATGTAAGCGATCTCAGTCCGCAAACCGGAACGTGTCTAAAATTCAAATTCAGATTCCATTAGCTTTTCTCAATGTAATCGAGTTGGGTAATCGCAATTTCGTTCCGAAACCATGGGCGACTGCATGATAGCTGAGGGGGAATGCAATCATACTCAAAAAAAGGATCAAAAACCTCTTTGAATCCTTTCATACAATTAAAATGGAATAACATTAAAAAACAACAGCAGAACTAGTTTGGATTGTCCGGTCGATTCTCATTGGGCGCCACTTTCGTGACTGCCAGTTCTCTTATGTCATCGTTATACACACTTCTGCCCTCTGGTATCGACTAGGTGTAATTTCTTCAAAACTACAGAATTTTAATTAAATCTTTCTTGCTCTATCAACACTCAGCCCCACGAAAACAAGGACAACGCAGATAGTTTAGGAAAGTTGAAACCAATTCCTTCTTAAATAACTCCACGTGATTGAAATATGAAAACTAGGAACACACAGCCAGGAGGTGCTGCAGCTCGAGGCTAATGAAGGGATATACCTCTATTCACATAGATTAAGTCGCACGTTCACCTCACTTCATGTAGACACAAGCTCAAAGCCGAAGTCTGTAGTTGACAAGTTAATAATTTTGCTGTAGGCATTGTGTTAAGTTTTTGGACACATCAGCCTTTAAATTGTGAGAGTCTGAATAGTTCCTTGGGAACAATAGGCAAATGGGATATTAGATAAGGAACAAAACATGCACATTCTAGAACATGAAATATTGTTTCGCAATGTGTGTGTTATGAAAGCTGAGTGTGTTACGAAATTGTTTCACATTATATTTTGAAGACAAAAGGACTTGTCGTTTCAAAGGATATCTAACAACTATTAACAATTTCCGATTTGACTGGATGTATGCAGGTGACAGCAGTTTTCAATTATCATTTTTTGGAAATTTCCCTTTTTGTGACAAGGAAGTGAGAAATGGAATGTGATTGTTTACAAGTTCTATTTGAAGGCTGAAAAATTATGACAATGATATCCATGAATTGAAGTGGAGGGAATGCAGATATGCGCTTCTCCTCTTAAGAGAATACAAATAGCTAAAGGGATGGACGGAAAACACGATCAAAAAACACGTGTTACCACCGTCCGGATTTTCGTTTTTAAAAAGAAATTTATAGATTATTGAAGTGGAAGGAATGAAGGTGTGCGCTTCTCGCCATAAGAGGAGACAAACAACCAAACGGACAGACGGAAATCTCGGTCAAAGAACGCGTGTTACCACCGTCTGGTTTTCGTCTTTTCAAAGGATATTTTACAACAGTTTTCAAATAATATTTTTTGGAAATTTTCCTTTTTGTGACAAGGAAGTGAGAAATGGAATGTCAGTATTTACCAGTTCTATTAGGAGGCTGAAAAATTATGACAACGAGTGTTGACGATGATGTCCATGTTAACAGGAACGCTTTGTCCCTCTTTCTGACCAGCCTATAAAGTGTGAAGGATAAAAACATCCTAATTCATTTGATTACAAATCCAAGCCCTAAGAGCAAGTTTGTGTAACTTCAAAGGTGTCAAAGACAAACAGGGACAAACAAAAAAGGAACACCTCAGACGGATGTGGACGATTCAGAAAAAAACCGCACATGAAGCAGGATGCAGGGCTCATCTCGATGTCCGTTGGTTTTTTGTCTAAGCAAATACCAAAGTTATATCGTCAAAAGCATCTCCCTGACATTTGTGAAAACTTTAATTGCTTTGGGGACACTGCTACTCGATCCCCACTCCATCAGTCATCACGTGTGATATAATGCAGCAGAACCTTGGAGCAGGTAGATATCTCAGGACATCATCTTTACTCCTTTTAAGTACACAAACAGAACGAATGGAGATGTACATACGTGGCAGTTTCAGCGGTGATGGTGTGGTGGCCTTATAAAGGCAATCCTCGGGTGCATTTTGTGCAAAAAGCACTTTAAAACAATCAGCAAAAGTTTTAATGGATCCTGTTGTCTTTTGGCAAACTAACTTGATTGGATTTCTATTGACATTGCATTTTCTCTGTTTACCTGCCAGCACAAAATTCCCTCCTCCTCAGCCACAAACATGCTCTCTGATCCCTGTTTCTCGGTCTCGTCGAATCAACTGCATTAAGTCACCAAATAGTTTTACTGGAATATCATGATGAGGACGACACGACTACGATGACGATTTTGTCATTTATACCTGGAGCATAACTTAATCTATGTCTCTACCTTCATTCCAATGGTAAACGCCAACAAACACCATCACCTGTAAGGAGAAGGACTCTCCGACAAATACGAAGAGGGAAATTAAATATGACGAGCAGAGACAGTTCTTCTGACATTTACATCGCCCTCTCCCATGTAATGATGATATCATAGCAGTGCGGGTAAGCTTTGGAATCACGTGTTTACATCTCGAAAATGGTGCAAGCGAGAGATAAATCTGATGGGGAGTCTGGTTTCTGGAATGAAATCAAATTAACTCGATTGCGACTTGAAAAGGATGATAATTTCGAAAATATGGACGCTCTGGGGGTTAATTTGAAAATGAAGGTTTATGAGAAGTTGATCATTTGGTAATGAGGTGTCCATTTATTAGCGGAAGTTCCATTTGTGCATAGATTGGGTATCACAGGTCTACGGGTTTCAGGGAATCTGGAAACACGAGTAAGGCATTAAAACGGGTACATTCACGGCCTCCTGGTGGCACAAAGAAAAATAGTAGAATATAGCGCTACTGAAACTAGCTATTGCCCTTGGTGGCACGAAAAACAAGAGGCGGTACCTATATTCGATCAGCAGGTTCTAGTAAAGCCCCTTGTGGCACAAAAAACAGCTGGTCAAAGCCCTGGTCGATTCCGAGGTACAAGTACGGTCCATGGTGGTATGCAAAACAGTAGGAAACAGCTTCGCTCGACCTGTAGGTGGTAGTATGGTCCCTTGTGGCACCCAAAATAACAGCAGTATGGTCCATGGTGGAATGCAAAACAGTAGGAAACAGCTTCGCTCGACCTGTAGGTGGTAGTATGGTCCCTTGTGGCACCCAAAATAACAGCAAACTGCTATAGTCGATCCAACGGTACATGTATGGCCCGTTGTGGCATGCAAAACAGTAGCCAACAGCTCCGCTCGATCTGTAGGTGCTAGTTCGGTCAATTGTGGCACCCAAAACAACAGCAAACTGCTATAGTCGATCCACCGGTAAAAGTATGGCCTGTCGTGGCATGCAAAACACTAGGCAACAGCTCCACTCGATCTGTAGGTACTAGGACGGACCCTTGTGGCACCCAAAACAACAACAAACTGCTATGGTCGATCCACCGGTACAAGTTTGGCCCGTGCTGGTACACAAAACAGTAGGCAACAGCTCCTTTCGATCGGTAGGTACAAGTACGGCTTCTTGTGGTACACAAAACAACAGAAAACTGCTCTAGTCGATTCGAAGGTCTTGATGAGTCGGATGTTGTTCGTGGAGAAATACAGTGAGTCACAGATATAGTATTGTGACGAAATCTGAACCTAACCAAACAGATCTAAGCAAAGGAGTGACAACTAAGCTATGACAAGAGAGTGACAACTGATAAGTGACTGCTGAAAGGAGATAGACAGATTGGTTTTGAGAGCGCAAGCAACGTGTTGGATCGAACGAGGTTAAGTCCCAATTTTTGTAAAAATAATTTGTGAAATAAACTTAAACACTTTTATTGAAAATCGTAACAATTGGTGTCAGGTGTGGGGTTCTCCAAAATTTCATGAAAATGAATAGCCCATCACCGAGCGATAACAACGACAATAACCTTATTTTGAATGCTATCCAAGACCTTGGAAACCGCCTGGAGGAGCTTTCAGGTAATTTAACAAGAAGAGTGTCGCATTTGGAAAGCACAACATTGAGTGCTACAGCGTTTGCAAATCGTGTATTTGCTGATACAACACTACTTCCAAGCGATCATTCTACGGCTGACAATCTAAGGGAACTACCCAAAGAACCAACACATGTGACTACAGACGACATGCCTGAAACTAATCGAGAACAAGTTGGTCTGAACACAGTCGCAACCAGTTCTCCAACCCAAAATCCATTCGCAACCAGTCCTCCAACCCAAAATCCATCCGCAACCAGTTCTCCAACCCAAAATCCATTCAACCACCAGTTTGGTATAGGAAACTTTCCATCGGAACCATCAACTGCTACTTTCACCGTCCCACAGACCACCCGAGAAGACCTTAACCATAACCATGCTTTTCCAACCATACAATCGGACAACGTAGTACGGACTACGGACCTCCATGAATAATTTTTCCAGGAGACCTGCGATTCATCTAATGGAGTTTGATGGAAGATCTTCATGGGAAGATTACGAGACACACTTGCGCATGGTTTCGAGAGCAAATGAATGGTGTGATTGGCAATCTGCCATTTTTCTCGCAGCAAGTCTTCGGGGTTCGGCGCTATCTTACGTCGGAGCATTAGAAAATGAAGTTCTCTCCAACTATTCGCTCCTGACAAATGCATTAAGAAAACGTTTTGGTATAACCATGCAGTCGGGAAACGCATACTCTATCTTCCGTACAAGATACCAAAAGAATGGCGAAAAGCTCGTGGAATTTGCTACTGACGTTCAGAGACTGGCTCGAGTAGTATATCCAGTAATGAAAACTGAAGTCCTGGACAGCTTATGCATCCAACAATTTCTGGACGGCATATCTGACACTGAAGTTCAATGTAGGACACGAGAAAGTGAGCCTAAGACACTCCATGATGCATTAGAGACCGCCCTTAGAATTGAATCCAGCCGAATTGCCACTAAAGCTGCAAAACGCTCCGCAAATATACTGCTTACCCAGTTCGAAGGAAAAGAAAATTCGGGAAACGAGAAGTCGTCAGCATGAACGGGCCCCCGCTGACGAACAACCACAATTTGGCCCAAAACATCCCTAACCGCTCGCCCAACAAATCAGATTCTCATGGAATGGATTTTCTCCCTGATTCAACACAGTATTCCGGCAAGGTAAAATGGTACAGCTTCGTTAAGAAATATGGCTTCATCGACTGCCCTTCACTGAAACGAAAACTTTACTTTCACATGCGTCAAGTTAGAAAAATACCTGAAGTTACAGAAATTAAGGTGGGTGACATTGTTGTGTTTGAAGTTATTGATGGTTCTCCAAATTTTCAGGCAATTAATATCTGCAAAACTCAAGAAAAGAATGCGAATGCGACTCAAGATTTAAACTACTCGTCGCTGGCTCCGGGGGACACGAGTCAGCGCTAGATCCAGTCCCAGTTATAAATTCAGCAAGCCTTACAAGAGACATTTTTTATATACGAGGGTGCATTGGAACTTATTTATGTCATATGGTCGTGGACACTGGCGCTTCTCATACAGTGATCAACCCAAAAGTACTCTCTTCCGTGCAACTTTCTCAACTAAAGCCGTCGAACTCTTATATCAAGGGCATTGCTGGTCATCATACACCAATAAAAGGAACAATTGAGATTAAAGTTCAAATCGAATCGTTTGAAACACAGTGGGAAGCTATTGTTGCCGACATACATCAAGATTGCATACTCGGAATTGATTTTCTCTCATCGTTGCAATGCTTGATTGACTTGAATGCAAACACACTTCGTCTGCCAAATATAACTGTTCCTCTCCTGGGTGACCTTCATCATACCTGTTGTAATGCCCAACTGGAACCGCTTTTACACTCATTGGATGAGAATGATTTAAAATCATGTCTGGCTTCTTCGTTATCAGCTGATCAGAAAATAAAAGCTTTTGATTTTTTAACCCGTTATAGAAATGTATTTGCTTTGAATCCGGATGAATTGGGTCGTACAGACGTTTTGAAACATTGCATCAACACTGGTAGGGCTACTCCAATTAAGCAGACTCCAAGACGTCTTCCTTGGTCCAAAAAGTCAATTGCTGCGTCTTTGATCAAGAAAATGGCCAATCAAGGAATTATACGTAGGTCACATAGCCCTTGGCTTTCCCCAGTTGTGTTAGTAGGGAAAAATGATGGGACGTTCCGCTTTTGCGTCGACTTTCGCCGTTTGAACGAAGTGACAATAAAAGATAGCTACCCTATGCAAAGAGCTGACGCACTGGACTCAATAGCTGGCTCAAAATGGTTCGCTACCCTTGACCTAAAGTCCGGATATTGGCAAGTAGAGTTGGATGAAGACTCTAAAGCAAAAACAGCTTTTAGCACAGGAGACGGCCTCTGGGAGTTTAATTACATGCCATTCGGGCTATGTAACGCTCCCGCGACATTCCAACGTCTCATGGAAACAATTTTAGAAGGTCTTTCTGACATTTGCAAGGTCTATTTAGACGACTTGGTGATTCACGGCAAAACATTCGAAGAACTGCTCTACAACTTGGAAATGGTTTGTCAACGGCTTATAGAAGCTGGTTTGAAAGTTGCACCTAAAAAATGGCAACTCTTCTGTAATAAAGTGCTGTATTTAGGACATTTTATTTCAGATCAAGGAATTTCACCTGACCCATCCAAGTTGGAGGTTGTATCGAGTTGGCCAACTCCGAAGTGTAAGAATGAAGTGCAGACTTTTTTGGGCTTTGCTGCCTACTACAGGAGGTTTGTGCGATCATTCTCAGAGATTGCGAAGCCCCTCACCAGGCTAACTGAAAAAAAATCATCACTTTATATGGACTCTCGATTGTGATTGCTTTTCAAGAAATCAAGTCAAGTTTGATCAAAGCTCCAACACTAAAGTTGCCAGAAGAAAGTGACGTATTTGTCTTAGACACTGACGCAAGTAAATTTGCATGCGGAGCGGTACTCTCAAAAGTTGTAGACGGAATAGAGCAACCGATATAATTCTTTAGCAAAACATTTTCCAAGCCAGAAATCAATTACTGTGTGACGAGAAAGGAGCTTCTGGCAGTGATAAAAGCCGTCAAACACTTTAAACCATATTTGCTAGGACGTCACTTTACTCTGCGAAGTGACCATTCATCGTTACAGTGGCTTATGAATTTTAAGGAACCCGAAGGCCAGCTAGCAAGATGGTTAGAGCAGTTAGCAGAGTTCCACTTCACTGTTATCCATCGCCCAGGGAAAAATCATGGAAATGCCGATGCTCTGTCACGTAGACCTTGCTATCAGCTACCATGTCGACACTGCAACAATAAGGAGGAACGTGACTCGGCCCTGGTCTGCAGTGCTGCAGTTGTAAATGATATGGGAAAAAGTCAAGATGCCGACGAGGACTTGAAGCGCGTAAAAAGTTGGCTAACACAAAACTTAAGACCTGAAAAGAGAACCATTAGTCAGTGCAGTCCCGAATTAAAATCTTACTGGGCTATTTTTGAAACTCTTTGCTTGCGTAACGAAATTCTCTACCGGAAACACTATCAACGAACTGACGTGATTTACCAAACAGTGATACCGAAGCAGCTTCGACATCAAGTTCTATCTATCGTTCACGATAGCCCATCTGGGGGTCATTTCGGAACAGCCAAGACACTAAGAAAGCTTCAGAAATCCTTCTATTGGATTGGGTGTTCAGAAGATGTGAGACTGTGGTGTAAATGCTGTAAGATTTGTCAAGCTAGAAAGCAACCAAACCGTCATAGGGTAGCCCCATTACAACTGTACAATGTCGGTGCTCCGTTTGAACGAATTGCAGTCGATATTCTGGGACCACTCCCGCGAACAGATGCTGGCAATCGGTATGTGCTGTGTTGTATGGACTACTTTTCAAAGTGGCCCGAATGCTTTGCTATTCCCGACCAAACAAGTGAAACTGTCGTAGATCGGCTCATACACGACTTCTTTTCGCGGCATGGAATGCCAATGCAGATTCATAGCGATCAAGGGCGCAATTTTGAGTCCGAGGTTTTTTCTAAGAGTATGGAACGCTTGGGAATCGAGAAGACAAGAACCACTGCTTTACATCCTCAGTCTGATGGCATGGTTGAACGGTTTAATCGCACCATCTTGGATTACCTTGCCAAATTCTGCGAGCAGCATCAGCGTGAATGGGATCAACATTTACCACTTTTAATGTTGGCTTATATGGTCGCGAGCTTCGATTACCGGCTGAAAATCTCTTGTCACCTCATCCACAGCAAAGAGAGGACATCAACGAATTTCTAATCAAAATTCGAAGCAGGCTAACAGAAACTCATAACCTTATTCGACACAGGCTATCGGATTCAAGCCGAAAAATGAAACATCGGTATGACTTACGGAGCACTAACCAAACTTTAAATCCTGGGACGTTTGTTTTGCTCTACAATCCTAAAAGAACAAAGGGTAAGAGCCCCAAGTTGCAGTCTGATTGGGATGGTCCTTATGAGATTCGACAAAGAATATCTGACGTCGTGTACCGCATTCAAAAAGGAAGAACTGAGAGGATTGTTCATTTCAACCGCTTGAAGCCATTTCATCAGCTTGATTCGGAGCCTCAAGCATAAGAGGGGGGTAATGTGACGAAATCTGAACCTAACCAAACAGATCTAAGCAAAGGAGTGACAACTAAGCTATGACAAGAGAGTGACAACTGACAAGTGACTGCTGAAAGGAGATAGACAGATTGGTTTTGAGAGCACAAGCAACGTGTTGGATCGAACGAGGTTAATAGCGTTTTTTTTTGGTCGTCCGGAACTGTTCCGAACAGTTCTGTACTCGTTCACTTGGCACAAGATGACAGTTCTTGTTCTGAATAGAACAGAAAAACGATTCCGAATTTGAAGTCAGAATCAAAAACAGAATCACGCATACATGCACACACTCGCACATACGTACTCGCTGCCATGTTTACAAATAAAGAAAATAAAAACAATGTCATGTCATCTGCATTTCTGCACAAATACACAACCATTCAACCCTTAGAAGCAAAAAAATGTGTTTGCCTGTTCGTTTGGAATCCGGAATCGGACAGTTCTGTGTACAATTCCGGATTACCAAAAAAAAAACGCTATAAGTCCCAATTTTTGTAAAAATAATTTGTGAAATAAACTTAAACACTTTTATTGAAAATCGTAACAGTATTAAATGCGTTAGCGTTTGAGTTGGAGGAGCGTACATTGATATGTTTAATTCCAATAGTATGAGAAGATGCCCAGAATCCTTTTCTTTTCATTGATCTTGTGTCATTTCAATTTTGTCACTTGGTGTGTTAACATCAAAATAGTTACACAGCAAAGCTGCAATTTCCCTTAATTAATCACCAACTAATACCTGCACAAAGTCACATTCATAACAGTATTCAATTCAAACAATCCTTTTGACCATTATTTGCTCACTTCTATGGAACCTCTTACACTTCCTTGAGCAATATCATAAGCCAGAAGTTCCTTAATTAAACTCAATGCTCTGGTGTGCATTTAGTTCTCCGAATCCAACCCGAGTGCATATTATTTGCAAATCATTTGCATACCTTTCCTAATATCTCCAAAGCAAAGCTCAGCCATCACTTTCCATTTCACAAAACAAAGGATTTACCCGGGAAAGACACACATACAATTTCGAGCTATGCTCCTGCAATATTACCGAGGGAGTAAATATCAATTTGTATCAATTAGACAAGAGTACATTTCTGATTTACGATTATAATTGCGTCTGTGCGTTTCATAAATTGCCAAATTGCCGATTCAATGACTGACTCTCTGGTATTTGATGTATTTTGTCTTTATCAATTAATATCCTTGCAAGTGACGGGGCTGGGGGGGAATATTTTATCATATAAAGCCAAGAACAACAAATTTATTTATATTAACATTCCATACCACAAACTGGCCGCTTCCTCATTTGGCCATCAAAGGACACCACAAAGCCATTAAAATTATGTCCAGACTGTTGGAAAAAGGACATCTGACCGCATCACTACCGCCACCGCGACGCTCGTCGCGTTCACAAGCCAATTTGTTGACGAGCTTGTATATAAGCCTTATCCTCTCAAGCCCACGGGTGTTAAATTATGTTTATCTCCTCAACACGGCTTTCAGGACCCGCCAAATGTATATTGCGTGCTTGTAATCACGGCGACACCGACGACGAAATAAAAACACGACTTAATAGCTTCGCCATCGCCACTAACGATTTCTCACAGCATCGAGGCACACATGCAGGCAAATGCAACATCATCATAAACGACAAGGAAAACACTGGCGGCAACCATAGCGACAACAAACTAAAGCCCCCTGCGAAACAACACTGGAAACGGCCGAAAATTTCGCTATAAACATTTTCATTTTGATAAAGAGACGCCATTATTATGCTCCTGATGGTTGCACATCATATCCGCTAGATATGAAGCTGCTGCCCTCAAGGAAGCTCCCTGGCCGTTCAAAAAAGCCAAAAAAAAACCACACCATGGCACTGCTGGTTGCAGTGTAGGTAGCAGTTGAACCGCCATGCCATGGCGAAAAATAAATTAATTTTTGTCGTCGTTTTGTTGCTGTTGTGTAAACAATGCGGTTGAGATAATAATGACAATATGTGCTTTGGGGTCCGAAAGGACCTCATTTTCCAAATAGGACTTGGTCCTTCTTGTAAACATGACGACATAATGTGTACCGAAGGTATAAGGGTGCCTATTTAATGCAAAGTCCTGAGGGCTGTTGATTTTGAACTATGATTGGCATAATGTGTGTTGGAGCTGAAAAAATAACCGGAAACCCTTAACTATCTAGGATTTTTGGCAGAAAGGACATTGATTCAAAATTTTTACGAGGAAGATGATTTCTCTATTTTGAATGGAAATGAAAATGTTTTGTTTGTTTAGGATGATGATGTCGAGAATGATTGATCGATTTGTTTGTGAATAATTTGAATGGAAATAAATTAGGTCAACTAATTTGAATTTTAGTTTCCGGCTTCCGGGCATTGGGAACAAAACTCCAAAATTGGAATTTGTTGTTTTCTCATTCTAATTATATTTTTATGTTTCCGGTTTCAAATTTCAAATTTCCATTTCCCAGTTTCCGATTTCTTGTTTCTGGTTGTCAGTTTCCGGTTACCAGTTTCCTGTTTTTTTCAGTTTTTCACTTCAGAATTCTGTTTTCCAACTTTCGGTTAATTTTTTTTCTCCAAAAACCTACATTTTAACATGTTACTTCCGTCCGAAACAAAAACTAACTTACTCCCTCTATTCGAAAGAAAGAAGCGTTATTGTTCCAAAGGATTGATGAAAACAAGAACAAGAACTGAATTCCCTGTTTTAAGACGATAAATTGACAAATTAAACAACTTCTTTAAAGCTTTAATTGCTTTCATCAGGTCCTTAACGCCCACAGAAAAATTTTCGTCTGCGGAATCTACCACATCAGACGTCATTTTTTAAATTCAACTTTCTCCCAGAAAACAAGAGAATAAAACTGCATTTTCCGCTCAAGCAAACAACGTCAAATTCAACCATATGCTGCAACAGTACTTGCCATACACTATCCCCATTGTTTACATGTTGTGCCATGTCCTGTCCGATCCTGTGTGATGAATGATAAAAGCGTTCAACATTAAAAGCGGACTAGAAGAAGAACGAATGTCTTGTCTACCCTTCATCGCCAGCGCTGCCGGAACTACTACCATGGGAGTATTTGTACTCCCTTTGCGTTCAGTGTAGCGCCTGTTTCACAATATACAAGTAGAGTTCCAGTTAAGCTACTTGGAAGCTAAAGCTAACTAGCAGTTTAAATTCAAAATAGCTGACGTCACAGTCCACAACCTACAACACAAATAATGGGAATCCTCCCCACACCTAGGTGCACAGCCGCTGCTCCATTTAAGCATTCCGGACTGGACTATGCTGGACCCTACACAATACGAACAACAAAGTGTCGAGGTCGAGGGATGGGTCGCGCTTTTTATGTGTCTTAGCACTAAAGCTATCCATCTCGAACTGGTGAGCGACATGACAACCGAGGCATTCCTTGCAGCTTTGCGGCGATTTTTCGCGCAACGAGGGTACAGCTCGAGCCTCTACAGCGACTGCGCGACAACGTTTGCTGGTGCCAATGCAGTTCTGAATGCAGATCTTGCGGCTTATCGAATGCAGTTGGAAGCAGGTGCACGGCTCGTGTCTTGCCTTGGTGTATCATGGCACTTTATCCCACCGGGCTCTCCAAACTTCGGAGGTATAAGGGAGGCTGAAGTCAAGAGCATGAAGCACCATCGAAGAAGCAACGTTAACTTTTGAAAAGTTTTACATAGTCTTAAGGCAAATCGAAGCTGTTCTTAATTCCAGGCCGATCTCAGCCCTCTCAGATGACCCTGAGGATCTTGCTGCCTTGACTCCTGGGCACTTTTCAGTGGGGCGGTCCCATCGCACTGCCAATCCGGAACCGGACTTTTTCGATATCAAGACAGGTAGACTCTCCCCGTTGGAAACAACTCCAGCAGATGCAGCAGGATTTTTGGAAAAGGCGGAGCTGTGAATATTTACACGACCTTCAAGTAAGAAGTCGTCAAAACCCAACATTAAAGTGGTTCTCATAAGGGATGAACGCGCACGCACCTACTCAATGGCTACTAGGTCGTATTTCAGAAGTCCATTCTGGAGAACACGATCTGGTGCGGGTCGTACCCACTCATCAACAATAAAGCGAGCTATTTCATAACTGGTCGTGCTTCCAATTGAAATCGAATCTTCGGATGAACACAGTGGGCGGCCAGATGTTTCGTCGCAACTGGACGAAGTGGGCGGAATGTACTTAAACCAAAAAGTCACTGACTCTCTTTACTCACTGGTTCTCTTTATAAAATCTAATGTCAAAATTTATTATGAAATGTCAAGTTGTTCTGAAATGTTCTAAAATAAAACGTTGAGTAGAAAACTCATTTTTTCTCTTAAAATCTACGTTTCGATATTTCTCAACCTTTTTAACAGTGTACTCCCTTCAATCCCCTCTAGAACTTGAAAATACTCCTCTGAGAAATTTGAAACGACAGCCCTGTTCATCGCGCTATTGAAAAATTTATGGCGTTATATTTAGCTTAAGGGAGAATATATTCCTTCCTTTAACGACGACGACCTTTGCCCCGCGATGATGGCGTAAGCAATGACGATGACGACGATGGAGATGGTCCTAATTCAAGATGCATGTGTGTATGTACATTTTATTAAGTAACATCTATCAGAGCGGAAGTTTTCGTAAACGGAAAATATTGCCGAAATAATGAGAAATTCCATTGAGCAAGAGAAGTAAACAAAAAAACGAACAAAATAGAGAAAACAAACTCTTTTATATGTGCCCATTCATCGAATGCGATGTCATTAATTAGAAGCTCAGCAAGCGGCTTCGAAGTACAAGGCGGCCGGAGACAGGGTTGTTATAAAACTTTTTGTTATGTAACATAAGACTCTAAGGAAATGCCTGAAATGAAAGTCTAGATCTAAGCAACATTTTAAATTGTTTTTACTTGATTATAGTTCACACTCACTTTTGTCCTCAATTGTCAATTCTAAAGTCAAGATATATAAAGTTCTACTTAAGCATGTTCTCCTGGTTGGGAGTAATACATCGAAGTGACTCCCCGACTGCGTAATCAAACATTTAGTTGCGAAGCTACAACAGGCCTCGGAAACGGACGGTACACTGATTACGACTCAAGCAAATGTTTTAAGGACAACGAATTTCGGATATGCACGTGGAATGTTAGGTCCCTTCATAGACTGCGTGCTGCCAAACAATAAGCGGAGACCCTCAACTGCTACAAGGCACACATTACCGCTATCGAGGAAATGCGATGGGATGTACCGGGCAAAAGGAGAATGAAAAACTGCGACATTTACTATGGAAATTGTTACCGAGAGCAACAACTGCAGCTCTTTGGATGCGGATTCGTCGTGGGAAGCAGACTTAGGCAAAAAGTCTTAAGCTTGAGCTTCGAATGTGTAAGCGAACGCATCACGACGATTCGAATCATGGCTTAATTCGGCAATATGCAATATTCCTAATATGCGCGCATTTCCCCACAGAAGAGAAGAAGAACGACACCAAATACGAGTTCTACGAGCTCCTCGACAAAACATATGAGCAATGTCCTAGCTATGACATTAAAATTGTCCTCGTCGATTTTAACGCAAAGCTGGAAAAAGAGGACATCTTTGGTGGAACAGTCGAAAAGCACAGCCTGCAGGACACCACTTCCGACAACGGATCCAGGCTGCTCGAAATGGTTCCCACATCTCAAAATCCATAAAGGAATATGGAGATTTCCTGTTGAATCAACCGTCAATCAGATTGATCACATTGCGATCGACGAAAGGCACTTGATCACCATTCTAGATGTTCGAACTTTCCGTGGAGCCAACATCGACTTGGACCACTACCTCGTGCTACGAATATCCCGACAACGGCCAAAACAAGGAAATGCTGAAACAAAATTCGACGCCAGACGGCTACAATAGCAAGAGATCGCAAGATCCTTCTCTGACCTAGTGTCAAGTAACCTCTTAAGAAGTCCTATACCGCCAACATCAAGTATCGAAGACCACTGGCAACATTACCAGAAAGCAGTTAGAGATGCTGCCTCTAATTTGCTAGGTTTTACACAGCCACCAAAACGAAACCCCTGGTTTGACGAAGACGAAAGGCATACAAAACTGCGCTTCATAGAACGACAAGAGCTGCTTGTGAGCTGTACGAGCATAAGAAGAGAGAGGAACGCCGCCGGCTTCTCAGAAGAAGAGGGAGCATGAGACGCGTCAGATCAATGATGTTGAGAGAGCCAACAGCAGAAATCAAGTTCGGAAGTTTTATCGGAAAGTAAAACAGCTGGCTCAAGGTCATCGAGAAAGAACCGATGCCTGCAGAGATAAACAAGGGAACATCATAGCAGAATCGCAGTCAATGCTGGGGATTTGAAAGACCACTTCTTTAGACTGAATAATGGCGATGCACCACGAACAAAATCCCGCCGTTAGTCAGGAGCCTTCCATGGGACACGATGATAGCCAACAATTCCCTAAACCCGACCTAGAAGAAGTGAAAACGGCAACATCACGGATGAAATCAAACAAAGCCGCTGGAGCATATGGTCTAGATGCCGAGCAACAGGCGACGATCAAGATAGAAGCATGCACCAAATCATCTGTAAGATATGGTTAACGCGTCAAAAACGAAGTATATGCTGTCTTCGAGGAAGGACACCCAAGCCCAACACCGACGGCTCGGACAGAACTTCACAATAGACGCGTACAACTTCAACACAGTAGAGGAGTTTGTCTACCGGCGCGGAAATCAGACGAAGAATGACTCTTGCTAACCGCTGTTTCCTTGGGCTAAGAAAGCTATTGAGTGGAAAAGCCCTCTCTCGAGCAACTAGGGTAAAACTGTTCAAAACACTCAACATCGAGTGAATGTGCCTTAGGCTGTTTCGAGAGGAAAGTTCTTCGTGTCATCTCTGCCCCGTGTGCATTGATGGGGAATGGAGAAGAAGATACAACAGCGAACTTTACGGGTTGTACAGCGACATGGACCTAACAGAAGGGTCAAGGTCCAGAGACTCAGATGGCTCGGTCATTTAGAGCGACCAGCTTTCAATTGTGAATTCTAACCTTTCATTCACAAAATGGTTTTAATTGAGCAAAATTTTGACATCACTGTGCTAGAAGAATGTCCCAATCCCAAAGAAACAATAAGACTTCCACAAAATACAACAGAAAACAAAACTGTTCTGTGTACTGTGCCTCGTGTTCATGCTGCTTTATGGTGTGTTTGATCCACCACATACATATTCTCCCCCAGGGAGTGCATCACTTCCGTCAACCCCCAATCTCACTCCGTGATGTATCACTAGCAACGAGTCCCGAAGAAGAAAAAAATTACTGAAGTCATATAAAAAGGATGCTGAAAGTGCCTCACAAAGCGCGTGTTTTTCGGCTCCAACTCCATACTCGCAATTTAATGTCGAATGTTTCGCATAGTTAATTACAAAAACACAAACACACGCACAACATGTAGACAAGCAGGATATATTGTGACAGTCGACTGGGTATAACAATTTCAACGTGGTAACTCGTTTTATGCCCTTGAACAAGCCCATTTAATAATATTGTGTGCGAAGGAGAAATCCCGCATTGCAATTAATATCAATTAATTAAAACGATTTAATTGAATTAATAGGCTCATAACGAATTCATTAGGCTTTGTGCACATTCCGGGCTCGATATGGGCCCATTTTGGCAATCTTATAGCATTTTGGCTGTCAAATAAGCAAGATGTCATTAAAATTGCGACTCAAAACAACCCTCTAAAATATTGTTATTGCTTCTCCAACCCTCTCTGGCTTTTATTTTTATTTCGGTAGAATAAGGCCCAGACTTGACTTTTCTGACATTTGAACTGAAATTGATGCAGTTCGGGGTTAAATGGAACGAAAAATGCACGTCATTCTTTTTTTTGGTCGGAATTGGCTGTGCAACATAACATTGCAGCCCTCGTATCACGAAATGTTTTGGATGTTTAATGTGCTTTGGGGTGACTGTAGCGCAACAAAAGAATCTGAAGTGTTTGACGGTAGGATTAACTCGAGCGACTGTCCTTTCCTTCTGCTGGCGAGGATGGAAGGAAATCCGTTCGTGGGTGAATAACTATAAGGATGCTACCTTTGTTCAACGTTAATCCAAATGAAGTGGTCTGTCCGTGTAAATTTACTGGAAAGCCTGGATGCTCGAAAAGAAAACAATTCGAAGGATGTGCTCGTGCTGGTTTAATGGTGAAGAACTGCGTCACTAGGTGTAATGGTTCTATGCGGGTTAATAGGCTTTTCTGTTAGGTTTGGGGCACATTCAAGGATTAAGGATAATTTAAAGTGACTTCATTAAAATCTATGGAGGATGGGTAAGTGGAAGGAATTTCTAATAATTAACAGGACTGAGATCAGGTGCCTTGAATTCTGTAAGGACCTTCCTTATATAATTAAATTTCTCTCTGCTGAATCTAAACTAATCTCAATGAAATGTTGCACATGCAAATGGGCTGATGGTTGATCAAACGTGTGAACGCTCCTCTTCCTTCTTGAATCCTGTTTCTCGTAATTATAATTATTGCTCTAAAAGCTTTCATCTAGAATTTGATTAATTACATAAAATCGCTTTCGGCGATAAACTCAAAACAAAAGTCTCCATACACACCAACTCGCATTCCATTACTCACACTCTCTGGCGAATGAATTTTCCAAAAGTTGCATAAATTGTTCGAAACATTAATCACTGACTACACGACAATTCACTTTTCACGCAACTTCGTATATCCCCAGAAGCTATATTTTCGTTGGAATCCTTTAATATCTTAATAAGCCGCCAGGACGCGTCTGGAACAACAAAAGAAAAAACTGGTTAAAAAAGCGGAATGCAATCAGACTAATACGAGGGAAGCTTCAAGGTCCTTGTTTTCTTTTGTTTAAAGACTGGACAGTAGCTGTTTCGACCGACGCGGCGTCACCAGCCTTCGTGTTTGCAGCGGATGTTGCATTTAAATTTCAGACCTTCATGTTAACTGGCCATAAATGCCAAAGGAAATAATTTCCATATAAATGATAATAAGCATAAGTCGAGGCGGTGTCGAAGATAGGGGGGGCACACAAATAAAGCGGTTCTCATTCTAGCGCAGATTCCAGCTTACAGCTTACAACTCAATTAACCAAAGCAAGTTCAATTATTTATGTTTTTTTTGTTTTTTTGTTGTTTGCCTTCAGACTAAAGCATCGAAAAGGTGTGGATTATGAGCTGAATAATTGAGCTGTTTGCACGCTATTTGCGTTTACATGAAGTTGGAGCTGCCTCAAATTGAGGAGAAAAATGAAAACACTCACTCCAGTCAAGGAAACTCGTCTCGCCTGATGATTCCAGATGCAATTTATTTTGCTTATGTTAACAGAATAGTTTGGGCACGAAGAAGAAGACGGATAACAGTGTTGCTGTCATCATCTGCATCATCATCAACAAAAGACAGAATGTTCTTGTTATGAAAAATGTTACTTTTTCGGAATTTGGAGTTATGAACTTTTTCTGGACGATTTTTCTTGCCGTCTCCTATTTTTCATTCTTTTCAAATTTTATTATGGAATTCCGACCATTCAGACAGGATTCGACCAGGCGAACACTAATCTTCGTAACTGGAACCCATTTCTCTGCCAAAACGCCCACTCGGCCTCAGAGAACTAATGATTGACTTGTTTAACTTGTTGACTAAATTTGTGTTTTTTTTCGGGAATGGAATGGTCGGGACAATGCTATATTCATTTAACTTAATGGAGAGTCAGAGAATTCGTGCTAAACTCTATGGAGGACTATACTACTGTACTCCGAAAATAGTCCAAGAAGTCCTTATTCATTGGGAAGCTAATCGGGCCCTCGGGGTCAGGATCTCCAAGGCCTACCGTCCTACGCTTCAACAGAGCTGGCATCTGATGAATGAGAATGAAAGCTTAAACAGTGCATGGAGTTGGCTTTTGCAGGGACTGCGGCGAGAGTTTCATTCCCAAAGCTAGCCAACAACCTTGTGATGAACTGTCTCATATTTTAACCCAATTGATCAGATCCCGACACTTCAATGGCACTTTTCAGGATAGAACTAACTGAAAATTCTTCATAGCCACCCGAAGGCTCCATCCCCGAGTGACTTTCCATAGATTTTTGTTTATAATTTGCACCCACTCAAGGGGGTTTTTATACCCTTATAGACACAGTGAGAGCATTAAGAAGGACCGAAGGGGTTGGAAAGGAAGTGTTGGTGTACATTTTGTTTGAATTCCTGAGCATTGATTGATGGGTAAAGCAGAGTGTTCTACATTCGCAGAGTACGGCTAAAGACCGATTCTCTATACTTGAGATTACGTCCGAAGTTGGGCTCGAGGGTAAACTTCCTTAAAATAGGGATAAGTTAAATGAGAACGATTAGCATTTCAGCTCAGAAAATGCTAAGACATCGCAGACTATGTCAATGGGTCAAGGAATTCAAGACGCATAGAAGCTTTTGAAAGGGCAGAGTGTGCGACGTTATAAGAGTTGCCACATCCACGATATAGTGCAAGAAGCATGTGGTGGAGCTAGCAACAGATCTATAGTATAGAGCTGGATGAAAACCGGTTCAGAAGTCGGAAAGAATACTTTTCTTGTAGGAAAAACAGAAGTGTACGAGAGTGGTTCGTAGCCAAAACCAACTCATGGCACCAGTATCGCCAAAGCAATTTACTATCGTGCAAAAGTCTCAAAATAATCAACTCTTGTTTCGCTTACAATTTTTTCTAATTAATTTTTATTGGAAACAAACATAATAAAAAAAAAAAACAAACTCACAAACAAATAATCACTTTTCTCTTATTTTTTTTTGGACAGTTTTTGTTGTCAAATTTCTTGAGGTCTTCACCGACTTAACACCATTGCCATTGCTTTTCGTCGAGCTCTTCACCGACTTAGCACCTTTGCCATTGCTTTTCGTCGAGCTCTTCAGCAACTTAGCATTTTTGCCATTGCATTTCTCGTAATACGGCAACGCCGACATCCTCTCATACCAACGAAACAATTTCGGGAACTTCACCGCATCAATCGGCACCAATTCGTGTCCCCTCGGAAGTCCGACAATGCAACATAGATCAGCGATTGTCAAGTGCTCGCCACATACGAACGGTTGCCTTTCTTCAGTAAGCCACAACTCTATCTTTTTGTAACAATTTTCAATGTTCCAGACCGAAACGTCGTCGTCGGCACATTCTAAGTCAAGTTCTGTTCGAACTTCGTTAGAACCGAAGGAGAGACTGCTCATGACATAGTTGCGAGCTTCCATTTCTTTGGGGCAGAGATTGTCGTTGGTGGAGTACTTGTCGGCCAAATGGACGCAGACTCTTTTGTATTCGAAAACGTGGGCGCCGTTGTCGTAAAGCACAGGATATAAGAAATTTGGGAAGATCTTGTAGAGAAATTCAATCATTTTGAAGTCCTTAATTTTGTGCTCGCCGGTCACTAGATCAACTTGGCTGTTTTTGTTAAATTTAATCAGAAGCTGGTTATTTGTACAAACATTGAACAATGAAATTTTACCGAAGATCCAACTGGACGCCAATTTCTGCTGCAACTAACAAGACAGCTCGGTTTGCGGGGCTTCGTGGATCATAGTACAAGATAGGTTTGGTCTTAACCGTTTTTTGTTTAGACATAATACTCACACAAAAAAACGGAATGAGTCTAACTTTAATGCTGGAAATATAAATGCCAACCCAATTCTAATCGATGATTTGTTCGTTCCTAAGGCAGTGCTGTCGTTTCCAAACAATTTTTCTTTTTCTTTTTTATGAGGAACCAAAGTTATTTAAATATTTTATAAATTAAATTAAACCAAAATAAATAAATTAAAAATCAATTTTTTCTTAAAACGTTATAATTTTTTTTTTAACAGCAAAAAGTATTGTCCGTTGTTGATAAAAGTTCGACATTAATTGACTTTACATGTTACTGAAGGTTAAAAGAACAAATTAACCAGTATTATTCTATATGTAAAAGAGTTGCCAGCAAAATTCATTTAAACCAACTATTAGTGATGTGCAAAATATAAAACAAATATCGATTAGGGTGCGTTTATTGATTGTTTCAGGGTGTTTTTTTTTTTTTTTATCGAGGTATAAAACTTTAAGTTTTTAAGTTGAAATTACTTTTCAAGACGGCGCACACACGGCAAAATTACTGCTTTAAGAGGCCAAAAAGCGGTTTATCAAAATAAAGATATAGTCTAAATAAGCTTGTAGTTTTTTAGTCAGATGGTCTAGGAATCACAAAGAGCATAAGTCGCCTCTGTTATGTTCAAAATAAAAGACTGCGAGAGTCCGGCAAATGAGCGAAGTGATGGTACGGTTAATTGCTCTCTAAAACGTCAACGAAACATTACGCATTTTTATTTCAATCTCGTGCTAAAATACAAACAGTGATCAAGGGTATGAAATCTACAGGTATGTACATTTAATAAAGACCGTTTGATAAAAAACAATGTGATGGTAAGTATTAAAATATTATATTGCGGTTCTAGACAAATTTTTCTTTAAAATTCATGTTTACTTAGACTTACAAAAAAAGTTCCGCTAGGTACCGCTTTCTGTCCTTGATATTTGCATTAAGTCGTTTGTTGACCATTATTATTGTGAATTTTGAGAACTCAAACCAACTCATTGTGATACTATCTTCTTTTATTGACAGGTAGTCGGAGTGATCCAAGTCACTCGAAATATATATATATACATTAGGGTGGTTCTTATTTGCTTATTTTTTCGAAAATTAATGAAGACATCATCTAATTTTTTCAGATTTTTATCTATACCCCTTACTGGCCCTGTATCGAAGTGAAATTCTAATACTTCACAAATTTCATAAGTGTTTGAATTTCCTTATATAAAAAATCAGGGAAATTAAAACACACATTTTTTGGTTTGCAGCATTATTAAGACATTGCATATAAACGTGTTGACGAAATTTCCAAAAAATTGGTTGAGCCGTTTTTGAGAAATCTAGAAAAGAGTGTAATAAACCCAAAAGGTACTACAAAAATGGATCTCTTTTCCGATTTTTTTGTTATTGAAGAATATATTTTAAATAGAATCTTGGAATGCAATATCACTAAGGATAATGTTTCGTATAATTGTGCAAAATTTTAACAAAATCGGTAAAGCCGAAATGGAGATATACGGGAATAATCAAAAAATCAGCCGCAAAGTACCTAGTATTAGAATTTCACTTCGATACAGGGCCAGTAAGGGGTATAGATAAAAATCTGAAAAAAATTAGATGATTTTTTTTTATTTATTTGGAGATGATCGATAATTAACTATTTCTATTTTCATAAGTACCACTAATAAATTATTGTTTAGTGAAATATGATTATTTTCTTTTTTTACTTTTCCTAAATTCATATATTTTTTTTTTTATTAAGTTAACCGTTCTATTTGTTTTAAGTGTACCGTGTGTCCATTCATTATTTTTGATAATGTATCGGTCAGGAACCCAATAAAAACCAGAAATAAAAACAATTTTCCATGTCTATGATTTTTGGCCTCCTAAAGTAGTCATTTTGCCGTGTGTGCGGCGCGCGACCGATCCTCAGTTTGGTTTGGTAATTCATCATGAATAGACTCTTGCCTGAACAACAACGGTGGCAAATTGTGCAATTTTATTTCGAAAATAATGGATCTATGCGGAATACGTATCGCGCACTACGTCCATTTTATCGTCGACAAAATCGTCCATCAGAGCAGTTAATTCGATTAGGTTAGGGTTAGGTTACAGTGGCTGCGGATTTAGAATCCACACACTTAGGCCAAAAGGAATAGGAAAGGCCCATTGTGATACCACATGAATCTAGAGAATTACTTCTTACTAGTCGAACCATTTTGAGCTTTTTACAAAGCGAAGAAGATATTTGATATCCTTATTAGCTAGTCCACTGCGGTTATCATAAAAGTACTCTCCCAGATGAAGTTTGCGTCTTAGTGAAAGAGCAGGGCAAGTGCAGAGAAGGTGAGAGATTGTTTCCTCTTCTTCCTCATCCATACAGCTCCTGCAGAAGTCATTTGAGGCTAAACCAAGTCGTATTGCGTGTCTGCCTATAAGACAGTGTCCCGTAAGGACACCTATCAGGGAGCTAATATGAAGTCTGCTTTGAGATAACAAGTCTTTAGAGCGCTTTAAGTCCAGTGAAGGCCATATGAGTTTCGTAGCTGCGCACGTTGGTAAATTGTGCCACCTATAGTTTGTTCTCGTTAAAGCTGCTTCTTTTAGCAAAAGTTTACATGTAGCTATCGGTATACCTATCTTCTCCCTTTCAGGTGAAATAGGTATGACGGTTCCATTTTTAGCGAGTTCATCGGCTCTACAATTTCCTTCGATGTCTCTGTGACCCGGCACCCAACAGAGGTGAATGTTAAATTGCTGCGCCATCTCCATCAGAGACGATCGGCAATCGAGGGCCGTTTGAGATTTGGTTGAGACAACATCGAGAGATTTAATAGCAGCCTGACTGTCAGAGAAGATGCGGATATCAGAAGTTGATATCACGTTTTCTCTTAGCCAGGAGAGAACCTCTTTGATCGCTAAGATTTCCGCTTGGAAGACGCTACAGTGATTGGGAAGGCGGAATGAGATGCTTAGATTAAGCTTTTCTGAGTACACACCACTACCAACTCCATCACTTGTCTTGGATCCATCTGTATAAAAATGAATGCCTTTGTCATCCAGAAGTTTTTTGTCTTCCCATTCTTCTCTGGATGGAATGGATATCTGGAAGTTTTTACCAAATTGTGGTTTTGGAATGGTTTAGTCTATGTACTTTGGTATAGAACCGAAAGAGTTCAAAATGATGGAGTGTCCCACATTATTGTTGGTCCATTGAGATGAGGCGTTGAGTCTAATAGCTGTAATCGCTGCCACTTGTTTGCTAAAAATGTCGAGGGGTGTCAGATGGAGGAGAGTGTCTAACGCTGCTGAGGGTGTAGTTCTCAAAGCCCCGCTTATGCAGAGACAAGCAGTGCGTTGGACTCTGCTGAGTTTGTCGCAGTAAGTGACTTTCTCCAGTGCAGTCCACCATACTACACCCCGTACATGAGAATTGGTCGAATGACCGATGTGTATAGCCAATAGGTTATGCGAGGTTGAAAACCCCATTTGCTTCCTATGGCTTTCTTGCAAGAGAAAAGAGCTACTGTGGCTTTCTTAACTCTTTCCTGAATATTAGGTTTCCAACTTAATTTTTTGTCTAATATCAGACCAAGATATTTGGCTTCATTGGTAAAAATTAGTGGTACACCTTTTATTGAAGGGGGTACACTTACTGGGATCTTGTATTTCCGTGTAAAAAGGACAAGGTCCGTTTTCTGAGGATTAATACTAAGTCCACAACGATCAGCCCATCTAGTGAGCATATTAAGTGCGTTTTGGAGGAGGTCTCTCAGTGTATTAGGATGTTTTCCTGTGACGGCGATAGCAACATCATCGGCATACGCAATCACTCTGTAGCCTTCCCTCTCGAGGGATATTAGCAATTCGTTAACTACTATGTTCCACAGGAGAGGATTAACCATGGAACGTTTTCGCACCACATGAGATTTTAGGTTTTTATTTTCGCGGACGATATTCATATTTATAAGTTAGGTTTTTTCGGAACTTACCGCGTTAATATAAGAAATACTTTCAAATTTCTTTTCCCGACGTTTCGAAGAAATTGCAGTCTTCGTGGTCACAGGATGAGACTGACGTTTGATAGATGTTGTTTTAGTTTTGTTTTTTAGCTCTCGCTCTTAAATTGTACCGGTGCGTAGATGTTGTTGCACTTGGGTCGATTGTGGGTGGTGTATTTGTTGTTGGCTGTTGAATACAGCCAACATATCTGTTAGCTAAAGAATTGACTTTTAAACTTAAGCAACTCTGTGAAAACTCAAGCTCAGTTGTCAGAAACTGAGAACACTTCGTGTCCATGCTCCAAGATCTCCACATCAAGGAAGACGAAATAATGGTTAGTTTTGATGTAACTTCCTTATTCACTAATGTCCCAATTGAAGAAACCCTTAATGTAATTAAATTGAAGTGGTCCAACTCCGAAAACAATTCTAAACTATTAGAATTGGTTGAGATATGCCTTACATCAGGATATTTCCTGTATAATGGTAAATTTTATTTACAAATTGATGGTGTTGCAATGGGTTCACCTATTGCACCAATTATTGCAGACATATGGATGCAACATTTTGAAGAATTGGCATTGGAAAGAGCATCAACAAAACCAATAATTTATAAAAGATATGTGGATGACACATTTTGCGTCCTGAAAAAGGATCAAGTTGAAAGTTTTCTGATTCATCTTAATTCCATCCATGAAAAAGTTAAATTCACCATGGAAAGAGAACAAGGAAACTATTTGGCTTTCCTTGACGTAAAAGTAATACGAAAACAAGATGGTTCGGTTGGTCACACTGTGTTCCGAAAAGACACTCATACAGACAGGTATTTACACGCAACATCTCAAAATCACCCAGCAAACTTGAAATCTGTGGTATCGGCTCTTGTGAACCGTGCTCACAAAATTTGTGATCCCGAACACCTTGAGCAAGAGTTGAAGCATGTATGTAGATAACGCACTCGAAAAGAATGGGTATAGCTCCAGACAAAGAACATGGAAACCCAAACCCAGCTCACAAAGCAATTCTCCACCTCCAGAATTAGAAAAAAGGGCCTTTTTGCCCTACATTAAAGGTGTAACGGATGGAATTGGACGAATACTACGGAAATATGATATGAAAACCATATTCAAACCACCAACAAAAATTCGTCAACTTTTAAGGTCACCTAAGGACAAAATTCCACTCCAGATCCCTGGTGTTTACGCTGTTCCCTGCAGCTGTGGGTCTTCTTATATTGGAGAAACGAAGAGAAGTATTAAAACACGCCTTAACGAGCATATAAAAGCGATACAAAACAAAGCTGTCACAAAATCAGCAATTTGTGAGCATTTGGCCTACAACGAGGATCACTTTATCCGGTTTGATCAAGCCAGATCGATCTCAAATGAAAAGTTTTATGTACCTAGGATCGTTAGAGAAGCAATTGAAATTAAAAAACATCAAAATTTCAATAGATTTCAATAGCTACAAATTATCGCCGACATGGGATCCTCTCATAAACAAAACAAAAGTGCATAAAACCAAAACAGCTGTAGCCGACGTCGTCAGCTTTGTTTGTAGATTAGATTAGATTAGATTAGATTAGATTGTTTTTTATTTAACGTTGGTTTCATTACAAATTTTACAAGAAGCAAAAAGCATGGCTTTATTGCCGTCTGCCTAGTTGACAAAACATAAATATTATTACATTGAAAATAGATTCTTAATCAAACGAATTTTAATAATAGTAACATTCAAAATAATAAAGTTATCGATTTGAAATATTTAAAAACTTTCATTTATAATTCTATTTCTATAGAGAAGAGCTAGTCTGCAGTACTGATATAATTTTTTAACTTCCATATTGTTAAGCAAGAGTATAATTTGGCTTTGCGTTAGGATATCGCTTCCGAAGGTATTCCTCCTTATTTCTTTAAGAATTGGGCATCTTCCCATAAAGTGGAAAACATCTTCCCTTTCGTTTAAGTTACACAAAGAGCATATTATGGGTAAATCCTCTCTATGTGGTACGAAATTAAGCTGTAATAGCTCTCCTCGCAACTTCAACATCATTGATATTTCAGTAATGCTGTTTTCATCTCTGAAATAATTCTTTTCTTCCAAGTTGTGATTTAATTGACTGTAGACTTGTCTGTAAAGAGATCCTGTTGCGTCCATCCAATATTTATCTCGCTGCTTTAGGTCTACTGCGGAAATGAGATCGTATAGAGAACTTTTCAAGGCATCATGATTTAGATCGCTGAGATTCAGTTCCATGCCACAATCCCTAGCTAAATCTATCCAATCGTTACCCCAACTTGTTTTCGTTTGCATAACTTGTAGAGCTGCTATCTTTGGGAGCCGGTGATTTCCCATTTTCAATATTTTCAGGATGTAATCTATTTGCAACTTCAGGGTTCGTGTGAAAAGAGGTGATAAACCTGTTTCAAGGATAATGATGTAGTTGGGTGTATTGGGTGGCAGCTGAAAAATTCGCTTGATGTAATATCGAAGAAGTTTCTCCACCGTTTCATACTGCTTCGCTCCCCAAGCTTGTGCTGCGTAATACAAAATTGATTCTGATATTGCCTCAAATATCTTAAACTTGCTGCTATGTGCGATATTTTTGTTATAGAAACATCTATTCCAGGTTGCGCTGATAGCGCCTTTAGCCTTCATCAGTTTCTCTTTGAGATGTCTTTCCATACTTAAGTTTCTCGTAAGCAAAACTCCTAAGTATTTAAATTCATTGACAATTTCTATGGCCTCACCATTGTAGCGCCATTTTTCGTTCGCACAGTTACGACCTCCTCCAGCTTTAAAAATCAAAATTTTGGACTTATCCAAATTCACAATCAAACTCCAAAGCTTGCAGTACTGTGAAAGTCGATTTATCATAAGCTGCAATGGTTCAGGAGATGATGCCAGAAGTACGATATCATCCGCGAATAGCAGCGCTTTTATCACATGTCCTGCGTACTCAATGCCACAGGGTAAAAGATCCACTAGGTCTTCAATAAACAGAGCAAATAAGCTTGGACTCAATGTGCAGTCTTGTCTGACTCCCGATTCCGTTTTAAACTCTTCTGACAACTCTTCACCATTCAAGACCTTAGCCAAAGTGTCTCAATAAAGGTTTTGAATTATTCTTCCAAACTTCCATGACATACCGAGATTATAAAGCTTGTAAATTAGCGCTTTCCGATCAACTATATCGAACGCCGATTTAAAGTCTACGAAAAACGTGTACAGCTTTTTTCCTTTGTGAAGAAATGACTCCGCAATACTTTTAAGAACGAATATATGGTCAATCGTCGAATACCCAGCCCTAAACCCAGCTTGGAACTCCTTAAGCAACTTACAACCATCGATCCATTTATTTAAGCGTTTTTGCAAAATCAGGGTGAAGATTTTGTATGAAGAATTTAAAAAGGATATGCCTCTATAGTTGGACAGTTCGGACAAACTTCCTTTCTTATGAATTGGGAAAATGATGGATTCCTTAAACTCCCGAGGTATCAACCCGGTTTCCATAACATTGTTATATATATCTGCCAGCCTGTTAATAAGCTCCGCTGTGCCATATTTGTAGAACTCAGCTGGTATGCCATTTGAACCAGATGCTTTTCCGTCCTTTAGCTTTGTAATAGCTAAAATAACTTCTTGTTGACTTATTTTAGCATCCAGAGTTTCATTGTGAAAGCTCGGCAACGCATACTGAAAGTTTAATTTCTCTTGGATAGGATTTAATAAGTTTTCGAAGTAAGATGCAAGAAGATTTGGGCTTATACTACAGTGGATGGTAAATTTTTTGCCGTTCAGACTCTTTGCGAGGTTCCAAAAATCTTTTGAGCTCCTACACAGTGTCAGTTGCCTAGATTCCGATTCAAAAAATTGTGCCTTTTTTTGTTTACAGATTGCTTTATAAGCACTGTTAGCTTGTAAGTATTGATTCTTGAAATATCCGTCACTTGAAGATCTATAAGCTCTCAACCAACCAAAAGATATTTCCCTAGCTTTTATACAGTCCCCGTCAAACCATGGCGCAATATAGTTCTTCCGAGAGTTGTTGTTGGATATCATTGTTGGGTATGATGCTTTGATGATTTCCTCTAGCTGACCAAGATTGCAGTTTCTTTGCCTACGCAGTGAGTTATCAAGTCTTGCTTGGTATTCTATCGCCTTTGCCTGCTTCCATTTCAGTTTAGGCAAGAGATTCATAACCCTTGCTTCCTCCGACTCCATAGATGAATGTCCAAAAGTCAAAACAATTGGTAGGTGGTCCGAATACGGTACATTTTCAACTTTCATATCAACAATGTGCTCAGCCCATTCGTTTCCTATTAGACTATAGTCTATCACAGAGCTGGCTCCAACAAAGGTTAGTTCACCCTCCATATCCGACAAGCTTGTACCATTTTGTATTCTTAGCCCGTAAGAGTTACAAAAATCAATAAGCTTAAGACCTCTTGCATTGCACACTGTATCCTTTGTTTGTATTCAACAGCCAACAACAAATACACCACCCACAATCGACCCAAGTGCAACAACATCTACGCACCGGTACAATTTAAGAGCGAGAGCTAAAAAACAAAACTAAAACAACATCTATCAAACGTCAGTCTCATCCCGTGACCACGAAGACTGCAATTTCTTCGAAACGTCGGGAAAAGAAATTTGAAAGTATTTCTTATATTAACGCGGTAAGTTCCGAATAAATTTTCGCACCACGTTTACTCTTATTGATAACTCGCATCCCCATGAGACGCTGCGCCCGTTACGGTGTATACAGAAGAAGCTCTTGCTACTGCAGAGCGTAGCATTGAGGAAGACCCGAATGAGTCCATCCGCCATCAAGCACAGGAAAAGAGCCAAGATTACTAACTTTTTCATTCCTGAATTGAACAATCATGATGTCCAGGAGCAGTTGTTTCAATAACACGGCGGCGCAACATGTCACACAGCTCGTGCCACAATCGATTTATTGAAAGACACGTTTGGTGACCGCCTAATTTGACGTTTTGGACCTGTGAATTGGCCTCCAACATCTTGTGATTTAACACTGCTAGACTATTTTCTGTGGGGTTATGTAAAGTCATTGGTCTATGCGGATAAGCCACAAACGCTTGACAATTTGGAAGTCAACATTCGCAGTGTTATTGCCAATATACATACATACGTCCACAAATGTTGGAAAAAGTCATCGAAAATTGGACGTCCAGATTGGACTACATCCGAGCCAGCCGTGGCAGTCATGTGCCAGAAATCATATTTAAAATATAGGGTGTCCCAATAAGAGCGCACTTTTTAAAATTGGAATAATTTCTGCTGTTGGTTGTTGTTTTATTTCGGCGCTTTGTTGTGTGTTGTTGTTTTGCTTTCGTTATGAATTTGTAACTTCGTTACAGTCTCTTGAAAACATTGCTGCTGTAAACGAGGTTGTTGTCGAGAACCCGAAAACATCAATTCGACAGTGAGTGTGAACGGCATTCGTTACAGGAATGTGATAACCCTTTATAAGGACTACATTTTTTGAGGAGTCTTTTCGCCTCCGAGAAAAATAATTCTTGCACATTTTTTACGAAAATCATTACAAAATTCTATCGATAATCTCTGGCAATTTTAAAACTCAAATCGAGTGATTGTCGGATAGTAAAAGCCTTTTATTCACTCGGAGTTAATGCTACAACTTGGCTTGTCTTTGAATGCAAAAGAAAACTCTGTATTGTCTTTTACCTCGTCAACTAGATCTATTAGTATCTGCGGCCTAGAATATTGTATAGCTTTTGAAGATAAAGCTGATTTCTGTAACATATTTTTTCTGCAATATGAGGAAAATATATAGTTGACTAGCTTCCCCAACGTTCGTTCTGTCTCTTAAGCTTTCCAATAGGACTACACAGCCAAACTTCTGTCAATGTCTCTTCTTGACTTTAATGGAAGAATCTTGAGATGATTTTGATGCTCACTTTAATCAAATTTCCAAATCGTATGAACAGGAAAAGTTGTGTTACAATGTCTACTCATCCTGTGGGATGAGCCTTAGGAATAATAAAAGTGTTCGAGAATAGTCCGATGAATGCTAAGCCTCACTGACAGAACAATACATTCTCAAAATAATTACCTTACTCTCGTCTGGTTAACATTTTTTTTCTAATTAATCTTTATTGGAAACAGAAAACAAAACAAAAAAACAAAACACTCACAAATACATTTTTTTCTTATTTTCTAAAAATTTGAAGTGCAGATAAATCCTCAGCAACCTAGCACCTTCGCCATTGCATTTCTCGTAATACGGCAACGCTGACATCCTCTCAACCCAACGAAACAACGTTGGGAACTTTACCTTATCAATCGGCACCAATTCGAGTCCCGTCGAAATCGCGGCAATGCAACATAGATCAGCGATGGTCATGTACTTGCCGCACATATACGGCTCATCGTCTTCATTCATACTCATACAGCTCTCCATCATATCGTAAGAATTATCACGAATGTACTTGACAGCAGATTGTTGTAACTTTTGGTCTATTCCATCGTAGACGCACATTTGCACGGAAGCGAAGTCGAGACGCGTCATGACTTCTTCGCGGGCAGCCGGTTCTTTGGGGAACAAATTGTCGTTGGTGGAGTACATGTCGGCCAGATGGATACAGATTTTGTAGAAACCGTTAATGACAAAGCCGTTGTCATTAAGCGTAGGCTTTTCTGTTGTCGGATTGCTCAATGGATGCGCTGGGCTGTTTGGTTAAATGTAATCATTTGCTGATTATTTTCCTAAACAAACATTTTACAACAAATTTTTACCGAAGATCCAATTCAACCCCAATTTCTGCTGCAACCAACAACACAGCTCGGCCTGGGGGGCTCCGAGGGTCATAGTGCAAGATAGGGTCCCGAAATTTTGTTTTAACTATTTTTTTGTAAGACATAACAGATAACACTCACACCTCACATGAAAAACTACTTTGACTTTATATTTTACTGAAGGTTAAAAGAACAATAAAACCAGTATTATTGTACTTACATAAGAAAAGTGTCAGTCAAATGCATTTTCACCAATTATATTAGTGATGTGCAAAGCATAAAATAGATATCGATAAAGTTAGCGTTTTTCATTCATCGAAAAAATCTACAAAAAAACAAACTGGCAAATAAACATATCGAGTATCCATCGGCCGAATAAATAAGAGCGTTATTCATCAGATAAAGTCTATCTGACGATTTAAAAATCCAATATATTGTTATCTGTCGAATAAACACTATCTGCTTGTTTATCTGACGTTTAGAAAATCGGCTCTTATAAAAACAAAAATATTCTTAAGTATGAATTGTTATGAAAACTATACTTGAGGAGTTTTTCGGCTCCGGAAAGAAATATTACTTGTACATTAAGTTTGAAAAATGATATGGTTGAAGTTCATAAATTGTCTATTTGACAGCAGCTGCCCGTAGCTTAGTGGTTAGGTGCGTTAGGTTAACTATTAATTTGTATTGGGACAAGAAAATTGGGGCCGTTAATTCTAGCGACCCGAGTATGTTCCCTAAGATAAATAAGATATTTAGGTCCAAGAATCAGAACGACTTTCCATGTCTTAAGCTCCAGAGGACAGTAGAGAACATAGACGTACTTCTGACAGAGCAAATTGATCTTGAGGGAGCCGTCTTGGACGATGACTTCTTTGTGATTGAAGATCCGCAGGAGAAAGTGGAGACAGTTGGTGCTGCTTTCCAGCAAGTGTATAAGGTGAATCCTTGCACTCGCCCGAACCACGACCTGGAGAACAGAGCTTTACTTCATCATC
This sequence comes from Sphaerophoria taeniata, assembly GCA_943590905.1. Classification (NCBI taxonomy): domain Eukaryota; kingdom Metazoa; phylum Arthropoda; class Insecta; order Diptera; family Syrphidae; genus Sphaerophoria; species Sphaerophoria taeniata. Next base: position 8,649,059 of record OX016540.1, read on the forward strand.
AGGAATGATATTACGCATTGGCGATCCGAGAACCGTGGTTTTACCCGGTTTGATGACGACTTCTTAGCAAACGCTATAATCGCCGAACGAACAGACCCAAGTTCCTTGCTCATCACGAAGGTAGAACTCCAGCTCATCTTCGATTCAATAAAGAACAAGAAGTCAGCAGGTGTCGACGGTATATCCAACATTGTACTAAGACCAATTGAGGCCATCAACATTTATACCACACTGTTCAATAAAGCGCTGTTCGTTAGAAGGCAGCTGTGGTGCATCCTCTCCCGAATAAGGAAAAGGACAACTCCAATTCTTCAAATGTTCGGTAAATAATTCGTCCCAATCCCAAGCATCAGCAATTTGGGTTAATTGGACTGTGGACAACACAATAATTCCGGATAATCAGTTCGGGTTCAAGACAGGACATGACACTATTCATGCCACGTCTAAGCTCGTTTCTGACATCCAATGGAACAATTCCAAGAAACAATGCTGTTCTGGTTGATTTAGAGAAGGCCTTCGACACCGTATGGTTAGAAGGGTTGTATCTTAAACTAACCAGACTAGGCATCAGTAAACCATTGTTGTATATGCTTTATGATATGCTCAACGGTAGAAAGTTGTCAAAAGTGGCAATGTAACTTCTACCACCACCTTTGAAATTAAAAACGGTCTTCAACAGGGAGCGGTGAATTCGCCGATCCTCTTCAGCATTTACACCAGTCAGCGATCTGATAGGTAGCTTAACTAACGCAATTGCGTATGGTGACGACCTGATCCAGCCATACTGCAACGATTGGAAACTGAAAATAAATGTCCAAAAGCCTCGCGAGATACATGTAAGAATTGGCGCAAGATGGTCATTGTTGATCCTCACGGACAGGCAATTGTTGATGAGAGTAAATCACTTAGGACTTGGCTCTTCAAGAGCTGTCGCGCCACTTTATTAATTAATTTGTCTAATTTATCAGTAATATGTGAAAATCTGTGATAGCTACATGTTCTTTTCTGTAGTATTCGAAAAATGAACATAACTAGCTTCCCCGACTTTCGTTCTTTCTCTTACGGCTACACAGACAAGCTTCTGTCAATATCTCTTTTTAAAGTTTCATCCAATGTTGACACCACGACACAATTTCAGAAATCAAAATATTTTGACGCTAACTTCTGCCAAATTTTCAAGAATCTTATGAAGCAGTCTTGTTATACTGTGGGAAAAGCGGTTGATAAGAAATAGAAATGTTCAGAATCGTCCTCGTCGCATGATGGCGCTAGTATCGCCATACTGTCTAATTTTAAGGTGGTTTTTATTCCTCTAAACAATTCAACAAAACAACTTTTCTCGTTTACATTTTCTTCCATCTGATTTTTATTGGCAACAAAAAAGTACATTCACAAACAGATTTTCACTTTTTCTTATTTTCTTCTAATTTCTGTAAAAGAACACTCTTCAACATCTTAGCACCTTCACCATTGCATTTCTCATAATACGGCAACGCCGACATCCTCTCAACCCAAGCAAACAAGTTGGGGAACTTCACTTTATCAATCGGCGCCACATCATGTGCGGTCGAAATCGTTGCAATGCAACATAGATCAGCAATGGTCATGTGCTTGCCACACACATACGGCTGTCCAGTCAGACAGTACTCCATGTTGTCGTAAGCCTTTTGAATGTACTCGACAGTTTCTTGGGGCACATCAGCACGTCCGAAATAGAATACCGGCTCAACGGCCATTCGAACGCGAGGGAAGAGATGACCACAATCGAAGAAGAGACGCGTCATGACATTGTTGCGAGCAACAAGTTCTTTGGGGAAGAGATTGTCGTTGGTCGAGTACTTGTCGGCCAGATACGCACAGATTACGTGGCTGTCAGTAATTACAATACCGTTGTCATCAAGCACTGGAATTGTGTGTTGTGGGTTGAGCTTCAAGAATTCCGGTGTCTTGTGTTCGCCGGCCATTAGATTCATTGGGCTGTTTTGGTTAAATGTAAACATTGGCTGATTATTTTTTCGAAACAAACACTTTGCATTTAAATTTTACCGAAGGTCCAATTCGACACCGATTTCTGCTGCAGCTAACAATACAGCGCGGCATGGGGGGCTTCGAGCGGCATAGTACAAGATAGGCTTTGACGACATGGTTTCAACCGGTTTCTATGGACAAAACACACACACGAAAAATCGAGTTACGTCCAACCTTTGCGCTGGGAATATGAATTCCAACTAAAATTTGCTCGACGGCTTGCTTGTGCGAGAGGCATGCCTTTCGTGTTTCAGTTTTATTGTTTAATTTTATCGGCTGATCGGACTGGGAACTGGGAGGTGGGAGAGTGACTGAAGAAATAAAAACATGTTGATGAATGGGCTTTGAACTGTGAAGAAAAACAAGTTTTGTTTTTGTTTGGGCTTGTCCTAAGCTATTTATAATTTTCTTACATCAGTGTTGCCACTTCTCTGATATGATTGTATAATCATTAAAAATTTAATGAAGATTTAGTTTAAAGGTATTTTATAACTAACTATAGCTTTCGAGTTCAAGCTGATTTCCTTGATATTATTACTGTTTTGAAAAACATGAAATAGTTAACTAGCTTCCCCGACTTTCATTATTTTTCTAAAACGTTCCAATGTAGTTCTTCAAAACACGACTTATTTCAAAGATAAGAACTTTTTCTTCTATCCACCTTCGAAATCCTAGTCCTTTCTTAGCTAGTTTTGGACTTTTCTCATATCACGTGATCCGCCCCTGTAGGTAAGGTTAGGTTAGGTGATAAGGGGTGCGCACAGCGTGAAACTGTTGCATACACAGGGTCCTACTGGTCCATTGTGATCCCCGATAAAAATAAAAGTTAGCATCGATGCTCCTCAAAATTGCCGATTAACGTTGACTGGCTCGTTAACGAACTAGCCTGTGCTATCTATAAATTTCCTCATGTTTGCTATTGAGACCTGTGGTAGATCATCCCGTTCCCCAACAAACCTGTTCCCGAGATGACGGAGTCGGTTAGTTTGGAAGTACGGACAGGCACAGAGCAGGTGTTTAATGGTATTTCGTCTTCATCCTGACAGCTCCTACATAAATCGGGTACAAGTGCCCCTATCTTGTTGGCCATTGTGCCAATGGTGCAATGACCCGTTGGTTCACCTATCAGCATTTTAATGTTCCTTTTACTCAGCGATAAAATATACCGAGTTTCCTTTTCGTTTGTGTTAGGCCATAAACTTCTAGAGATTACGCAATCGTCCCTGCATTTCCAGGAGTTATTGATTTTCTCTTTTGATTTAAGGTCTATCTCCCTCTTGAGTACCCCAATCGGGACGAGTGGTCCCTTAAATGAATGGTCGCTACTACTTGCGCCTGCTTCTGACCCTTTCCTGGCTAGTTTATCTACTATTTCGTTCCCTTCTATATTGCTATGTCCAGGAACCCAGCAGAGCTTAACCTGCTTAGTGTGGCAGATTCTATTTAATTCCTGCCTTTGATCTTATGGTCTCAATGGCTAAGGCTTTGATAGCAGCCTAGCTGTCCACGAAAAAAGTAATCTCCGAGGAGCTTAGCTTTTCATGATGTGCCAATTCAGCTGCTTTTTCAATGGCAAAGATCACGGCAAGAATGACACTACAGTCAGCTGGGAGTTTATACGACTCTCTGATGTTGAGAGATTTGTAAAACGCTGCAGCACCTGTTCCTGATTCCATCCGCCCCTGAAGGTTTTCGAATCAAATCTTGCATTGACTGAAGCAGAAGAATACTTCGACTATAGGGTACTGGAATCCTCGTCTAAGTTCGAGCTTGAAACTGGATGCTGTTAGAGTCCAAGCTGTCTGGAGAATTTGAATGCCGTTCATTCTATGTTCAAAGAGCTTTTATCAGCGGATTATTATCAACATAAACAATAATGTGATTGCTCAAGAACTTACTATTTACTCAACTGTTATCTCGACTTCTAAACGTTTTTATTTTTAAAAACACAAATCAGCTTAAATCTCTTGATAAGATGATAAAGAAAATATAAATTTTGAATTCTTTCAGTTGGGACTTGCACTTAATTCTCAAAAGCGCAAACAAATAAAAAGATGATATCATTAGTGAGAACCTTTTTCAAATACAATATTTTAAGTAAAAGGCAAATTACCAGATCCTGACTTTATCTTGTTTACAGCGCACAAAACTCACAGAGAAATTATATTCCCTTTGGCCACATAACATTGCCATTTGTATTAAAATCCCATTTTCCAGGACACTGCATTCGTAATCAGTGCTAAACCATATGCGAGAGTGCATTGAAAATGCGCTTCAAACGAACCTGAAGTAATGCGCCCTGTTTGCCCCCCTTTCTGCACAAAACTTTTTACCCACATGGAAGCCAATGCAAAACTTAGCAAACTACACCAGAAAAGGGCTTCACTTAACTGCTTTTCGAAGCGTATAAGTAACGTTCATTTATTCAAAGAGTGCAGAGTGCATGATGTAGAGTGAAGAGAAAGAGTAAGAGAGAATTTATCCTAAGCGCGTTCAGAGCTCCACTTGAGTCTTGAGTAACCCAATTGCTTTTTCGGAATTCGATAATAATTTCACGATGTGCCTCACATGGTGATGTATGGATGTGGATGAGGATGATGATGTTGTTTGTTGATGAATGTAAAGACCAAGATGAGTGCGTTCAGAGAAAGGAGGGGGCTGTTCATATTCAAACTTCATACTTCATTCAACGAACTCCGAAGGTACGAAGAGATTTAAAGTTTTCAAAAGCCCTCATGTGGAAATGTGTATAGTTACTCATCAGGGCGAGTATTCAGTGTAGTCAGTTAGTAGTCAGTATGAGGATTTCTTACAGGAGGAGGGGAAAAGGGGGTTATTGGGAGAAAGGGGAAAGAAGCCCTTAGCGTTCTCTAAACATTATCGTCTTAGTGGAATAAATAATTTTCTAAAATTGAAGTACTCACAGAGAGAATAGAGCTTAAGAGCGATAGGGTTGCCATATTTTTTTATTACCAGATTACTTCCAAGAAGGAAAAATTCACAGCATTTTGTTTAGAAAATCTGTCAATTTGGCAGCACTATTCATATCCATGTGCTCCTAGTGTCCATTTACGTGCAATGCTAGCTTCAAAATGCAACCTTACAGAACAGTTAACAAAACACTTCAGCTCTGCTTGCATAATAGTCTCCTTGTTCTCTCTTTTACTCGAATTCCCGTTAACTATGTTTATCTGGTTAAATTGCTTCTGAACTCCAGTATCCAGACTTAAAATGTTTGTTATTGCCACTTGAGCGGCAACTTTCACCCAATATTGGCGGTTGCTTTGGTTACAACGTCAATTTGCTACAGCAGTTAACTCAAATATAAATTCATATTAGAGGACGATGATGTGCGTTGCCATGTGAGAGAGATTGTAGAAGCCAGAGATTATTGCACGAATTGGATTCCGAAATCTTCTAAAATTCAACTTGTTCTAGAGTTTTAGGTTTTAAACACGAAATTATTTCGTTGGAAGACTCTACTCTAAGAAGACTCAAACGTTTTAAATTTGTTTTTGGAAATTCATGCGAAATTTCATCAGTTTAAAAGGTAAGACTGGGTACATGGACTGGACTGGACTGGAGATTCAGCAAATTAAAAGTCGACAAATATTAAAAACTCCAACGGTATTTTCTCGAGCGAAATTGGACCTTTCTGAGTAACTTCTGAACTCAAGAGGGAGTGCTTCTCCAGTCTATCTGATGAATTGATTGATGAATAGGTATAATGTGATTCGTAAGGCAAAGTGAAAGGACACATACGACGATATTCTCATTTTATTGATGCATTTTATTACACGTCAGTCTTTTGGAGCCAGCCAGCGAACTATAAAAAAGTACAGTGAGTCAGAAGTTATTCACGGCTAAGAGCGGTGATTCGCAGGTTCCCTTGTGGTGCCCAGGAGAAGTCCACATTTCAGCCAGAGTAGCCTATCGCTGTTTTCGTCATAATTAAAGTTCCAAAATATCTTTTTTCTTTAATCGTTAGCAAACAATAAAGCAAACAAAATAAAAACGCTGACCCTTAAATCAAACAAAAACAAGCAAAGTTTTTCGGCGGTGGTGGTGGTGGTGGCGTCTTTGAAGTGTTATCGAAATGATTTATGTCCCCGCCGACGCCGGAAATTCTATAAAAAAAGGAAACTTTTCCAACCTCATATATAAATAATAGTTTTTGCTGTCCTAAAGTTCGAATAATTCCTCAGCCATTAAAACTACACTGCCCAGAGTTTGTCCCTTCGATTTAATTCCAAGAACAATGCAATAAAATTGTGAAACAGTGAAAGTCAGAAGGAATTCCCCATCGACTGGCACGATGACACATACCCAAATAACAGTTAAGTTAAACAACACACAAAAAAACCACGCCAACCCTCTTCAAACATTTACAAAAGGTCCCCCGAACCCTGACCGTGTTGAACTTAAATTGTGTACTAAAATGCAAATTGTTGACGGTTGTTTCTCCCTGCGATCGATAGTATTCTTGAAAATGTCTTTTTAAGTCTTTTAAAAGGAGGGTATTTTGGAGCTGGTTAAATTGTCTTATTGGGGGTTTGATTTGGTATTAAAAAGTCACCCTTGTTTTTGAATCGAACGCGGATGTCATTTTGAGGGAATATGCATGTCACTATTGAAAGGCAACGAACCCCTCGGGCATTCGAAAATTGGGTAATTTTCCAATTTTGCCATTTCGATTTGGAGGTTATTTTGAATCTTTAAATAGACAGATATCTTTAATCAAGATTGGATTGATGCATCGACCCTCAATAAAATGACAGTTTGTCAAAGGAACCCTTGTCTTGTTGTAGAGTTCGATTGAATTTGTATTCACTCGGTGTAACTTATTGGAACGTTCTCAATCGGTTTTTAAAATTTAAATCTTCTTCTTCTTCCTTGTCTCACAGTCGTAGTCAAAGTCATAATCGATATCACAGTCGTAGTCACAGTTATAATCAATATCACAGTCGTAGTCATAAACATAATCGATATCACAGACGTAGTCATAGTCAAAATCGATATCACAATCGTAATAGTAGGAGTCGCAGTCGCAATCGAAGTTGTAGTCAGCCACATACTCATAGTCATAATCGTTATCACAGTCGTAGTCATAGTCATAATCGATATCACAATCGTTGTAATATGAGTAGTCGCAGTCAACGTCGAAGTTGAAGTCAATCATAAGCAATATCACAGTCGTAGTCATAGTCAAAATCGATATCACAATTGTTGTAATAGTAGAAGTCGAAGTCGCAGTCGAAGTTGGAGTTAGTCATAAACGATATCACAGTCTTAATCATAGTCATAATCGGTATCACAGTCATATAGTCATAGTAATATTCGATCTCTCAGTAGTAGTTGTTGTTAACGTTATCGTGTTCGTCAAAGCCGAGGTTGTATTCAAAGCCGAAGTCATTGTCGCTTTGATCAAAGTCGTATTTGCTGTGTGAATTGCAATTGCCGCTATTTCACCAGTTGCAGTAATAATCGTTGTCGAAAGTCGAAACGTTCTCACAATCAACCGTAGTCTTAGTCCTTGTCGTATTAGCCATTTAAGCACAACTCGATTATGTTTCATTTTAGATTTCTTTGAAGAAAACATCAAACATCAAACAAAACCACAAAATCGTTGCCTCTTTTGTTTGACAAAACCCAATTTCAGCTCTATTGACATATCCATTATAAAATTAATTTGAAAATCTCACTTGACGCAATTTTGCTTCTCATCGGTCCCGCAATATTTCAATTTAATGACAACAATGATGGTGTTGGTGCTGATGTTGACGTTCTCGTTGTTGCTGTTGCGACTCATGCTCCATCAAAGTTTGTTTCGATCCAGTTCCAGACCTCTAGACCTATTCACAACATGAAGCTACTATAGTTACTGAAAACCACTGCCAACCAATTTTTGACACCATTTTGCTGTTGTTGGGTTCCTAAACGAATGCGGGTGTCAACACACGTAGACACACTGCACACACACAACCAAGCATTGTCGTTGACGAAGAGAGGAAATTAATTTCTCGGTTGAAGGGATGTTAAGCGAAAATGAAATTTTAACACTTTTCCTTCAAAAACCAAACCGAGTGACACACCTCCGCACCAGTGCCAGAGATGAGAATCGAGTCGAAAAATTCCATTCTGGTGTCGGTCGGGATCTAAAAGAGGTAGGCACCCCAACGACTTTGAAAATGATTTGGTTAGCAAAAAACGCACCCAAAAACGGCGCGCCCGCCCGTCCGCCAGCAGCGCCACCTTTGTGATTTATAATTATGACAGCAACAGAAGAGATTTTCAACAATTTATTTAATTTTTTTTTGATTTTGTTTCCGGGCTTCTTTTTCTCGTTACCAAATTAATGATGGTAATTATATTGTTTCCGTTATAACAGCATCCGGAAAAAATATCAACTCAAAGGGATCATTATTACAAAATGCGAGAACAAGTGACTCTATCCCGTGGGTCCGTTGGTTGGGTGGTCGGTCGTGTTTGTCGGGAATAGCAGGAAATAGATTTGATGCCATCAACCCTTTGAAATAAATCCGAAAGGACAGCACACAGAGGAGAACAACTTTTGGCTCATCAATCACGTTTCGGAGAGTCAGTCTGTTGAGGTGTAGAGTTACAACTTAATTTACCAGATAGGGTTGCTGTTTGCTGGTGGCTTGTTTTATGGCAACTCATTTGGCAGGAAATGGTCTAGTTAACACAAAGGTTTTAATCATGGCTGAGGGGAGAGGGAGGGGAGACTGGTCATAAGAAATTTAAAATGACACGTCCTCTAGAGCTAGAAGGACTTTAACAAAAAAAAAGTGTGACAAAAAATTCCAAACTTTGACAACATTTTACACGATGGAAATCAAAGCTAAGACAAGTGAAAATTTACGTTTCTGCGGTCTTGCCCCAAAAACTTGCTCCCAAAAGAATAAATTCAATTGCAGACGAAAGAAAAAATTACGACATTTGTTGTTATTTCTGTGTTCCTCTTCATCCCTCTCCTACGATGCGGTGCGGTTCTTATTTACTTCCTCTTGTTGCTTAAACCGAAGCAGAAAAAAAAACTCAACACAAAACTTTTCCTAGAGAACTGTCGTCCTTTACTTCTTTCTGTTTATGTTCATTTAAACCAACTACAGAAAAAGAAGTAGACCAAAGGAAAATTGTAACACAAGTCTCTTGCGGTGCTTGTAACCTTTTCGACACAGAGGACAGGAAACAAACTTGGTGTTGAAATTAGCATCGTTCTCTGCACGCTGCTGACTGGTTTAGTGTCGAGGTTGACTACAGGCTGCCGTTGAATAGAGAGAAGGATCGAAGGGACATGGAATTTCAAAGTCCATGAAAGGCAAATCATTTCCTTATTCAAGATTTCCGCTCGAATAGGAGATGAAAAGAAATCACCAAGCCGCATCTCATTTCAGCCATAAAGTAAAAGAAAAACTTTGGTGTGTAACTGAATTTTTTTTTCACAAGCTTTAACTTCGTTTAGGGTTCAGTTGGGTTTAGGGTTGTTGGGATTTGTCGTTTGTAAGGACTTTTTTCTTTTTCTTTTGAGGGGGGGGGGGATAGTGTGGATTTATAGTTAACTTATGAAACTGTAGCTAATAGTTGTGAGAGAAAAAGTTCTGCTGGCAGTGAGGTAAGGTCTTTAGACTAGTTAAGTCCGAAGGAGACTCTTTACTAAGCCCTATGTCTATATGATTCTTCCTTTGGAATTTTCAGCAATGCATCCTAGACATTTTGTCGGACAATGTTGGGCTTTGGGTTTACTTATCGTCAATGCTCCGAAAGTGCAGCCGAAATGACGCCCATAAATAGTCTCTCAACATTGATGAACCGAATCCTACTTCATTTATATCAATTGAGTTTTTATGGCGTTCCTTAGATGTTAGACTATTTTGAGTTCCTAAATGATACATTCTTTTCACCAGTTCATCAAAGTTTGATTGTCAATTCCTCCTGTGACTCAGGCTACTTAAATAAGACTTTGCTACATAAGCGACTTGGAAATTTGGCAGAAGTGAGCGTCAAAATATCGTGATCTCTGAAATAAAGGGTCCGCCATCTAACGTTTTTTTTTTCAACTAGTGCTTATTTCGTGAGTGGTAACACTTAGCTTATGTCTGGTCTGACAAATAATTTGTTTTATCCTTCCGCTGAACGTATATGGTTGTGTATACGCTTAAACAACGCTGGGAAATATTGCGACATTACTTTGAAAATCATGGTAATGTTGCAGAATGTATGCGAAAATTTACGTACGGATTTTGGAAGAAGAGAAGCACCGTCAGATCCGTTTGTTCGTTATCTTGTGAAAAAAGTGAAAGAAACTGGAATACTCATCGATAAACCAAAGCCTGAAAAGCCCAAAACAGTGCGTACATCCGAGAATATTGCTGCTGTGGGAGAAAGTGTGCGTGAAGGGCCATCAACATCAATTCACCGTGCGTCGTTCTTATATAACAATTGAACAGTTCGGAGACATCATTGAGACGAATTTTGCATAAAAACTTTATTATGACGCCATACAAAGTCCAATTGGATCAGGAGTTGAAGCCAACTGACCATCCAATGCGTTTTCGATTCGCTAAGTGGGCCTGCGATCAACTTGGAGAAGATACCGATTTTGCCAAAAAAAATCATCTTTTCAGGTGAAGGTCATTTTGATCTTGGCGGGTATGTAAACAAGCAAAATTATCGCATTTGAAGCACAGAAAACCCGAATGCATCCATTGCAAAGTTGATACACCCAAAACGAGTCACTATTTGGTGAGGATTTTGGTCCAGAAGCATAATCGGGCCATTTTTATTCGAAAATGAGGGAGGAGTGGCCGTTACAGTCAATGGCGATCGTTATCGGGCCAAGCTGAATGAATTTTCGTTTACAAAAATTGAAGAGGAGGATATTTGCAACATTTAGTTTCAACAGGACAGCATCACTACGTGCCACACAGCCGAAGCTACACTCGATGTTTTGCGCCCTGTTTTTGAAGATCGCATTATCAGCCGCAGAGCTGATGTCGTTTGGCCACCTCGGAGCTGCAATTTTACACCGTTGGACTATTGTTTGTGGGGTGCCGTAAAAGATAAGTGTTACCGACAAGCCAGAGACAATTGACGCTTTAAAAGACAATATTCGTGAAGCCATTTGTAAAATACAACTGAACACAATCGAAAATGTGCTTAAAAATTGGACCGATCGTGTAGGCTACTGCATGACCAGTCGAGGCAGCCATTTGAATGAAATTATTTTCCATTACTAACCGGAAGGATTGTACTTGCAAATGAAAAAAGAAATTTGAGAAAACATTCAATAGTTTTTTTTAAATAGAATTTTCAAAAAAAAAAGAAAAGTTATTTGGCGGCCCTTTTATGTCGTGTTGTCAACATTGTATGAAACTACAAAAAGTGATATTGACAGAAGCTTGTCTGTTTAGCCATATTGGATATTTTAATGAAACAACGATAGTTGGGGAAGCTAGTCAACTTTATATTCCCTTCGTATTACAGAAAAAAATATATTATAGAAATCAGCTAAATTTCGATAAAAGCAACTAGGAGATGAAATTCTGTGCCAAAAACAAAGAATAATCGATAATTTTTGGACTTCAACCATATCGTTTTTCAAACTTCAAATAAATTCCAAAAAAATTACAAATAATATTTTTTCAGAGCGAAAAAAAATTCCTCAAGTGTAGTTTTCATATTTAACAATAAATTTTATTTTTATGCAAAATTTAAATTAACGCAACTTTATCGATATTTATTTTATGCTTTGCACATCACTAATATAATTGGTGAAAATGAATTTTGCTGACACCTCTTTTACATATAGAATAATACTGGTTAATTTGTTCTTTTAACCTTCAGTAACATGTAAAGTCAATTAGTGTCGAACTTTAATCAACAACGCACAATACTTTTTGCAGTTAAAAATAAAATTATAACGTTTTACGAAAAAATTAACTTTTAACTTATTTATTTTAGTTTAATACAATTTATAAAATATTTAATTAACTTTGGTCCTTCCTAAAAAAAAAACATTGTCTGGAAAATACTTTGAAACGACAGCACTGCCTAATACACGAGCCAGTCGTACAATAGCATTGGGTTGGAATTTATATTATCAGCATTAAGGTTGGACATTGTTCGTGTGATTGTTATGTCTAAGCAAAAAAGCAAGCCTATCTTGCACTTTGACCCAAGCAGCCGCGTATGTCGAGCTGCATTGTTAGTTGCAGCAGAAATCAATCTCAAAATGGATCTTCGGTAAAATTTTATTGTAAAATATTTTTCTGAGCACAAATAATCAGCATCTCTGATTACATTTAATAAAAACAGCATAACGGATATAGCCTTCCCGAATCATATGTATCCTGTGCTTAAATGCAACGGCGACTACGTGTCCGGCTGCAAAAAAGTCTGTGCTTATCTGGCCGACAAGTACTCTACCAACGATAATCTCCTCCCTAAAGAACAAGAAGCTCGCAACTATGTCATGAACAGTCTCTTCTTCGGTTCTGACCAAATGTACTTTCGCGCTGCATGTGAACCAGACCAAGAAAACCCCGAAGTTGGCGTGCCATTCATTGAAGCTCGTTACAAAGAGATAGAGTTGTGGCTGACTGAAGATAGACAACCGTTCGTGTGTGGCGAGCACTTGACAATCGCTGATCTATGTTGTATTGTTGGACTTCCGAGGGGACACGAATTTGTGCCGATTGATGAGGTGAGGTTCCCGAAATTGTTTCGTTGGTTTCAGAGGATGTTGGCGTTGCCGTATTACGAGTATTGCAATGGCAAGGGTGCTTGGTCGAAGAAGAGATGGATGAAGAAGAGCTCAGAGAAGAGCGATGGCAATGTTGTCAATGTGCTAAAAAGTTCGACAAAATGCAATGCCATTGGTGCTAAGTCGCTGAAGAGCTCAAGAAATTTGAAAAAAGAAAATTAAAAAAAAATAAGAAAAAAGTGATAATTTGTTTGTGAGTGTTTTTTGTTTTTGTTTCCAATAAAAATTAATTGAAAAATATCGTTAACGAGACTAGAGTTGAATATTAAGAGAATCTAGCAAAATTATAAGAAAATAAAAACAACCTTGATATTAAATTCCAAAAATATATAACGTTGCACGATAGTAAATAGCTCTGGCAACACAGATGGAATGAGTCCATGAGGATAAGTACCATTCTCGTAAACTTCTATTCTTTTTAATGGCTTTTCCCACAGTTAAAGTAGATGTTGCAACAAAAATCTTTTCCTGTTCCAAGGAATTCGAAATTTGACAGAATTGAGTGTTAAATTATTGTGGCACCTACATCTGATACATGGTGTGTTGTCCAGATTTATGAACCTTCACAAAGAGATATTGACAGAAGTTAGTCTCTGCAGCCATATTGGATAGTTAACTAGAGTTGGGGGAGCTAGTCATGTATGTTTTTCTTTTTCTTATATTACAGAAAAGAAAATTTATCACAGATATCAGCTTAGTTTTCAATAGCTATAAGCAATAAATGGAGAGGCGCGACAGCTCTTGAAGAGCCAAGGCCTAAGTGACTTACTCTCATCAACAATTCTCTGGGTGCGTGTAAAGAATTGAGAGGACCTACAATTTAACGCCGAGTCCGAATGGCAAAGTTGAGAAGCACTTTTTCATGACAGATTGATACACTTGGAAGTTTTGTCTAATTAATGTCAAATAAATGGGTCAGTTTTTGCATTTCGCCACCATTAAATTCACGCTCGCATTTAAAAGCATATACTCAGGCAAGACTAATTCCAGCCTGCATTAACGTACATATCGATTGGCCTGGAATCTATATCAGACAATGCACAAGCAAAAATACCTCGTATGACTCATTTACCCATAGAATGTTTGCACTCATCATCAATACCATTCATTGCTTTATAGATTACAAGACATAAGCAAATTAAACCTCATCACAGGAAAGTTTAACATTCGCATTCATATAATACACACTCGGTTTTAGTAGTAAAATTCATACCACTACCACTACCTTTCGTCACTGATTTTAGTTGTCATTTCACTTTTGGGTTTCGAATTCGAATTGAGTGCTTTTGGGCATTTCTGCCACCGACCACCATTTCATTATTAAAGCTTCCCCCCACCCGTGGTAAGGGGTTTTAATATTGAATTAAATTTGTCCTGAGTGCCACCAGGGGCCTAAAATAAACCTGCTGATCGACTGCTGTGCTGCGTGCCACCAGGAGCCGTAAATTAACAAGCCGATCCACCAGAGCTATTGCCTTCCGTGTAGTGCCACCAGGGGTCTTAAATAAGTCTGCTGATCCACCAGAGCTATTGCCTGACGTGTAGTGCCACCAGGGGCCTTAAGAAAACCTGTTGATCGACCAGAGCTATTGCCTGCCGTGCTGCGTGCCACCACGGGCCGTAAGTAAACCTGCTGATCGACCAGAGCTATTGTTAGCCGTGCTGAGTGCCACCAGGGGCCTTTAACGTACCTGCTGATCCACCGGAAATAAGCCGGTCGAGTAAATAATTGCCGATAAAAACGGCAAACAATTGGACAAACGGAAACAGGAACTAAAGCCCATTCGCGGAGGCACTAACACCGATAAAAACAGCAAGCAACCGGACATCCGTCGAACGGAAACGAAACGGAAACTAAATCCGCATACCGGATATGACACCAGCGGATGCCCGTTTTACTAATCTTGAGCGTAATGAATTATTTTTTATACCGTAATTATTGTACTTAGTTATTAAGAATTTTGTATTGACTCATTACAAATTCCCTACAATAACCTTTGTGTACTCTCTACAAATCACCTCTTGTACTTACCGTTAGCAAGAATCATCCGACTACCGCCTTTTGCTAACCACAGCCAACAAAAACAATGCTGTTGCTAACCAAACAAACAAAAAGCAGTTGCTAACAAGCAAGCGACAAGCAGTTGCCAACCAACATCAAAACGGTACCTACATAGCACAAGCAGCCAGCCTATAAATAGCCAGCTTCCAGCACTAGTGAAGTCAGTCGAATCCAAGCCAGGCTTTCGTAGCGAGCAGACGTGTGCTCCCACTGTGGTGAGTATAAAAACCAAACTAACCGGACATAGACTTCCCCCCACCAGTGGTAAGGGGTCTTGTCATCAACCCATTTTCCAGACTCATCTGTGATTTACCGGGTCCGCCCGTGATTTTCTAGATTTGTCCGTGATTTTCCAGATTCGTCTGTGATTTACCGGGTCCGCCCGTGATTTCCCGATTTTGTCCGCATTAACCAAGCGAAGATTCCCAATAATGTTCGGAATCCTGCCGTTCATAACATTCCTGCACCAGTTAGCCTAGCCGATAGAAACCCATATCCGCCCACACGACCCTAATTCTACAGAGAAGGAAACTTCCGAAGGCCAAGCAACATTCATATACCGAAGGGGATCTACGCAGC
This sequence comes from Sphaerophoria taeniata, assembly GCA_943590905.1. NCBI lineage: Eukaryota > Metazoa > Arthropoda > Insecta > Diptera > Syrphidae > Sphaerophoria > Sphaerophoria taeniata. The sequence continues at coordinate 8,664,514 of OX016540.1, forward strand.
GTCGTATTATTCGGAATTATATAGGTTAAGACGAACTAATTTTACTAATAAAATAAACAATTGTTAACCAAATAAAAAATAAATGAAGAATTATTGACCAAAATTAAAGTTCTGGTACACTTTAATCCAAACCCTGGGAAGACCGGCGAACTTACCTCAGCCTTTGACAAAAGTACCTCACAATTTGATATTAGGTTCAGAAACACTTGTCATTGAAGTTTCGTGTTTTCTTCAATAGACCTTGGCTAGACCGACGAGCTAAACTTCGGCTGGGAAACAAAAAGCACATCACAAGCCGTTTTTGAGAAAATTGAAACTTTTCATTTTTGGCCAAAAATAAATTGTATGGTGGCTACCCTACATTTTTATCTTAAAAATAAAACATTGAACATTAAATTTACAGTACTTCGCACATGAATGTGACGAACTACAGACACATTGCAGCACTGGTGACTGAGACCATCGGCTGGGACAGAACAAGACATTAATACAACAGAGAGAGACAGATAGATACATAGAAAGAAAACAAATAACAGAAACCTACGTGGCTCAGAGGAGGCGACATAGATGTTATACTGTCTCATGTTATCGCACAGGTGGCCTCAGATAAGCTGGCGATTTTAGTAGAAAAAGAATGCTGCCGAAGCTATGGCTTGAAACCACAGCATTTGGCTTAGCAGTCAACTACTCATTCCTCTGAACCATGGCCAACTGCTAAAAATAAAACGACCCACCTTAATTTACTCAAACCACTAAGTCGAAAAAAACGTCTCAAATGTAGTTTTCATAACAAACAATAAACGCACCCTTATCGATATTCATTTTATATTTTGCACATCACTAATCACTTGTAAGAATGAACTCTGCTGACACTTTTTTATTATGTATAACAATACTGGTTTATTTGTTCTTTTAACCTTGACTAAAGTATAAAGTCAATCTTTCTCGAACTTTTATCAGCACCGGACAATACTTTTTATAGTTAAAAAAAAAATCAAATTATAACGTTATAAGAAAAAACTGAATTAATTAATTTTTTACATTTAATTTATAAAATATTTATCTAGCTTGAGTCTTTCCTAAAAAAAATTAATACATAAATTGATCTAGTGGCCGGAAAGCACAAAATTACGGAAGAATAGAGTTCTGGCTGGCTGAACAAAGACAACCTTTCGTACGTTGCATTATCGGGCTTCCAACAGGACACGAATTGGTGCCGGTTGAAGAGGTGAAATTCTCTAAATTGTTTTGTTGGTTTGAGAGAATGTCGTGTCCGTATTACGAGGAATGCTGTCCCAGCGCCAGCTGTGCTAGGCCGATGAAGAGCTCGATGAAATGCAGTGCCAGCGGGGCTAGGTCGGTGAAGAGCTCGACGAAATGCAGTGCCAGCGGTGCTAGGTCGGTGAAGAGCTCAACGAAATGCAGTGCTAGCAGTGCTAAGTCCGTGAAGAGCTCAACGAAATGCACTACCAGCGGTGCGAAGGCGGTGAGGAGCGTAACGAAATGCAATGGCGAAGTTGTCAAGTTGCTGAAGAGCTCGACGAAATGCAATACCAACGATGCTAAGTCGGTGAGGAGCTCGACGAAATGCAATGACGAATGTGCCAAGACGGTGAAGAGCTCGACCAAAAAGAGCACAGCGAAATGCAATGGTGAAGGTGTTAAATCGGCGTGTTCGACGAAATGCAGTGCCAGCGGTGCTAAAACGGTGAAGAGCTCGACGAAATGCAATACCAACGCTGCTAAGCCGGTGAAGAGCTCAACAAAATGCAATGCCAACGGTGCTAAGGCTGTGAAGAGCTCGACGAAATGCAATGAAAACGGTTGTAAGTCAGTGAGGAGCTCGACGAAATGCAATAGTGAAGGCGCTAAGACGGTGAAGAGCTCGACGAAGAGTTCGACGAAATGCAGTGGAGGCTCATGTAATTTGAAAAGATAAATTTGACAAAAAAAAAATAAGAAAATTTGAAAATTTGTTTGTGACTTTGTTTTGTTATATTTAAGTTTTGTTTTTATTTAATTTTTGTGTTTGTTTCCAATAAAATTTAATTAAAAAAATGCAAACGAGACTAGAGTTACTTATTTGGAGAATTGTGCCAAACTATGAGAAAGGAAAACCTTGATATTAAATTCCAAAATTAGAATCACTGAACCTCACTTCCTGTCTTCTCTTCCTTTCACCTGAATATTACTTAGAAAAATACTTGAACCTAATATGATTAACTGAACAAATGTGTTCCTTACAACTGGTGTGTGGTGGGGTGGTATTGGTGGTGTGGTTGGGGCTGGCTTTCGTGTCAATTGCCATTATTTTCCCAACAAAAACGGAAGAGAGAAATTCAATTTAAAGTTAAAAGCTTGTGGAAACGAATTTCCTCTCTCTTCGTCGAATTCGACAAAGAAGACGAAAAAAAAAATCAGACGCGTCTGTTCCGCTTTGTATACCTGCCGCCACCACCGTCATACAAACTTGTCTAAAGCGTTGTTATCACTTCTTCACCTCGTGCACTTCACTTCGGCGGTGGCGGTCCTGACATATAGGACTCCACACATACAAATTTCGGCAGAGAAGTATTTATGATTGCGAATGTTTTGTATCCTTGGGGAAAAGTGTCGAAAATCCAGAGTTCTCAGTTCTCACATACAAAAGAAATTAATTTCATGCACCGCAGAACTTAAATTGAAAATAATTGTTTGAAACTTCAGCCAAGTGTATAATGGCTTAACTGCTTTTTCGAGGTGGGATTTTTTTTCTGTGTGTATCCTGTCGGATCGGTCTATACGGTATAGGGAGATTATGACATGTTTTCATGGCGTTTTTTGGTTAGTTCCGACTTTTGAAAGTTCATGCACCTACACAGGAACCTAGGAGAGCTGGGAAGAAGTTGACTTTTCGGGTTTTTCAAGGTTTAATTGTGATTTGAATTTTATCAAAAGGGTTTGAGTATCTTTTTTCGAACAAAATGACGAAATAGTTGGACGGCATATCACCCACAATTTGTTGTCAAGGCCCGACTGCACAGCTTCTGTCTGAAGCTCGTTCATCACAAAACTACAAAACCTTCATTAAAAGATGCTAAAGGAACCATCTTTAGTCAAAGTAATTCCTGGAACCACATGAAAATCATAAATTGCCAAAAAGGTCTCTAACCCCCGAAATGCGTGTCATCCTTGTCACAAAAAGGATTTATGGTCAAAAATATTTCCAACTTCCTTCCCAGCAACAAAAAAAGTCTCCAAAACCCCATACATCATCGACCCTTTTCCATCCCACCTTAACCCCTTCGAATGTTACTTAAAAGAAACCGCAAAGTCATTTGGTAGTTCCTTTCCTTTTGTTGCCTTCAAAATTCAAGGTTTGGTCATGTCACACCAGCAAAATGAGTTCTCTCAGAATTTCTAAGGGTGCGTGGGGGTAAAAATGTGTCACCCACTCTGAAAAATTCCTACTTTGTCTAATGGAAATTTTATTGATGAAAATAATGAGAAGAGAAATAATAATTACTAGACCGTTTCCTAAAGCCGAAATCCATAAATCACACTCTAGTTGTTCCCGCAGAGAAATTAACACCGTGCGTCGTCGTCATTGTCGGTCGGTCGTAGTCGTTGTTAAGTGACAATATAGTGGGTCGCTGCAAGTGCACCCCTAACATTAAGCCGAGAGATTACAAGCGGGAGTGGATCATAAACGGCTGTAGCTAGACACACTACACGCACAACTCCTGCGGCGCCCGCTCTCTCAAAGTGTTTTGTAATGAAAATATTCTGTGGCCCTCTCGTTTGTCGTTTGTAGTCTTCTCTATGTCGGTTGTGTGGTTAGGGGTGTTAATGAACCCTTAAACCGCACAAAATTACCACACTATCAAGTGAATTTTACAACCCCCCATCTGTTATGTCGGGTTAGATTGTGAGCCATTTGCCTGATGGTGTATGGTGAGTTGGCTGATGCATGTGCTTGGTATTCACAAAATTTTTGCTTTTCGAAGGGATGGGGGTGGACAAGTATTTGAATTCATTTTTCACGGCAGGGAGACTGGTGGTCTTCTTTATGATGAAAAAAAGTCAATGGTATTTTTGGGAAGTGTTTTTTGGCAATAGCTGCCATCATCGCGCGCTGCTGTGCTGATAATGCGTTATAAAGGCGTTTGGTCGGCTGATGGTGGGCGGTTAGCTGGTGATGATGATGGCAACGCATGTGCCCAGACTAATTTATGAAAGTGGAGTTTAATTAGCAAATTACATCGAGGACTTGGTATTGACAAGTGGGGTTTGAAGCTTATCACGGTGCCTTAGCAAGGATATTTACAACGTCGACTGACTTTGAGCAATTGTTGATGAAATGAGCACAAGGACGAAAACTTAAGTTTCTATATACAATCGATTGTCTTTATTTTAAAAAGTCAATATTGGAGCTTACACTATTGAAAAACCAACACAATTCGCTATCACTCTTTCTTCTTCTTCAAACTCTTGTTCCTCCCCGAACAACACTTCGAACACACAAACAACACAGCCAGCTTCAACACCCTGTACACAACATACACGACAGCAATTAAAAATCCAATAACATCCAACGACGCCAATTGAAAGATATTCAAATGCACAGCTGGGCTCTGCATATGGGGAGCTCCATGATGTCTCAGGACATACTCTGTCCAGAAGACAACAGTTTGCTTAGCTGTCATGGGGCGATCCTTGTACAACTTCGAAAACTGTTGAACATTATCTCGATAGACCTTGTTTGTGAGGACATCATTAACAGCCTTGCCAAATGATTCGGCACTGATGGTGGGGAAATCCACTGCCACTCCGAATCCAGCCTTTGCCATTGTTGCCACATTGGTGTGTTGTTCGGCGAACAGGGGAATTCCGACCATTGGAACGCCATGGTATTGGGATTCAACGACACTTCCGGCACCGCCATGGGTTATGAAGGCTCGGACATTGGGATGCGCCAGGATGTCATCTTGTGGCAACCAGGTTTTGTAGATGATGTTTGGGGACTTGCCGGGGGGTTCGGATTCGTCCCATTTCCAGAGAACTTTCTGGGGCAGTTTGGAGAGGATGTCAAACATGAGTTTGGCTTTGGCTTTGTCGAGGAATTTGCCTTGAACATTCGAACCGAAACTGAAGTAGACAACACCGTTTTTGGCGCTATCTAAGATGGTCTTCAAGTCCTGAAAAAGGAAGGCTGTTTAAAAGATGCCAAATTGAAAATGATGAAAGAATTGTTTTACCTCTGGAAGTGGAGCTGGTTTCTCCTTGATCTGTATGCCTCCGATTTCAACCATTGCTGGCACATTGGGTCGAATGGGGCCTTGACTGAAATGGTGGTTCGTGAATACCAGCGACACGTTTCTCTTCATCTCATCGAACGTAGGGTATTTGTCCGAAGGGAAGTTGGCGCTGAAAAAAAATGTACAGTTAAGTTATGATAACACTCTTCAGCCTTGCTCTAAGCCCCCCTTCTCCCCTAAGAATTTGACAACAAGAAAAAAGTCGAAAAATCAAACTCACTTATAAAGCAACTTCTGCCGTCTGGCGGCAACAATCGGCGTCAACACACCATCAAACAACTGAGTACATACAAAATTCTTCAACCTCATCCAAAAGTCCATTGGTTGCTCCCCGCCGAGCATCAAATTCGGAACATAAGCCAACTCCTTGGGATTGCCCACGAAATTATTTATGAACGTCACTGGTCGCGCCATAAACGAGACGATCACCGGACACTTGAAATGCGCCGCCACTCCCAATTGAAACTCGTTCATAAAGTATCCCAAAATAACCAAGTCAAAACTCTCTTTGGCCATTAGCTCCCTCATCTCTGGTTGATGGAGACTTGCATTGGCACTGGTTGTCACGATCTCAATCATCCGACCGGCTTTCTTCCACATCGGACCGGGATCGTCGATTAGTTTGCCCACATAGTCAGGTGGGAAGCCAGCAACATCGAGTTTGATGTGTCGATAGTTGATGTTGGTTTTGAGAATTGGATTTGTTGTGACAACTGTGACGTTATGGCCACGTTCCACCAGCGCATCAACGAGTGCTGTGTGAATGAGCAGATGACTTTTGGATGGTGTTGTGAATAGACCGAGAATTCGAGCGGAATCAGATGGTGAAGCGAGAAATACCACGATCGAGATCAAAACGATGAGAATTGAGCTTTCGATTGCCATCGAGACAGAAAAGACGTTCGATGTCGACCAAGTCTGCTGAGGAACTGATGAGGCTCAACACAGTCGGATCGTGTTGGTATTCTCTTTTTCATTATCTGCTTCAAACAGTGCTTCATAGCCAAACATAGAAGCAATGACTATGACGCCAATTTTTCTCTTTTGTTTGCGATAACAAAAACCTACGAAAGCGAGTGAAGCTATTTTGGGACGCTTGGAATGCTAACGTGGAATTAGCATTTCGGGTGAATTTGGGAATGATTGAGCATAATTGTTATCAAGTTTTTTGTCGGTCGCCCAACACATGATTTGAATGATGAATTGCTAATTGAGTGAATTGACTTGAATTGGGTTTATTGAAATAAATGTTTAAGGGACATTTTGTTGGTCTTCCGCATTCGTTTTCATAGTGCAAAAGTTGAGTGGATTCTAAATGGAAGAGAGGAGTAAGTATACAAGCTTAAAGACCTCTTGCGAAACTATGAACTGAGTTGCTTTTAAATTAATCAACATTGAGAATCAGTATTTTTTGAAAAGTTTTTGCAAAAAGTTCCTGAAGCTGGAGAGCTCAGAGACAACAATATGTGCGGCTGCTGTAATAGAACTTAGAGGCCTTATCGACAAATATCAAACTGGCAGATCAAAATCTCATACTGGCCTGAGGAAAATTCCAAACAATGAATGTTTGTCAACGCGGTCTGGTTGACTCAGCGATTGAAGGTGATGTAACACCATTTGTCTCGTTTTCGCTTTGAAGTTGGGCCTTAGAGTCAAAAATCGTCTTTTCTGACAAAGCGTATTTCATTTTTTTGCGAACAAAATTTTGAACAACGTTCGGTATTTCGATGACCTCTGGCACAAATCTCTGTCTAAATCGATCAAATGAGCATCAAATTCTAAGATCGTGCTATCAATCGTAGCCTTGGAATATTGTGTTGCGAAATAATGAAGGATCAATATTTTATCAACAAAACCGGAATGCAAATTGTCATCAGTTTCCAACCTCAGTCATAACCTCAAATGAAGAGATTCGTCTTTAAGACGAACTACGCGAATGTGGAGCACCTAACCTCGTTCTGCAATTTTCATCATTGCAAAATCACCAACTTTATATCAATTTTAGCCATAGCCAAGTTTCATACGTCTTCCTACTTCACTAGCTCATACTGTTTCGAGTATACTGACACGCCCTTTCCCAACGATTCCAAACTGAAAATTTGAGAAGCACTGTTTTCATGACAGATTGATACTCTTGGAAGTTTGGTTTGTTCTTTGAATGAGGTAGTACCCGTGAAAGATGAAATAAAAACTTTATGGACACGAGTAGGATCGAACCCACGACGTTCTGCTAAACAGCCAACGCACCTAACCACTAAGCCACGAGCAGCAATATCACAGTTGAAATCCAACAAAGCCGCTGGAGCAGATGGTCTAGCTGCCGAGCTATTCAAAGCAGCAGGCGACGATCTAGATATAGGAACATGCACCAAATCATTTGTAAGATATGGTCGGCTCCACCTACAGAGGAATCAGCCTACTTAACATCGCGTACAAGATCCTCTCTTCCGTAATATGAGAACGTCTGAAGCCAAAACGATACCAACCACCTTTTCATCGATTTTAAGGCCGCGTATGACAGCATCTACAGAGACAAACTGTACAGAGCATTGTCTAGAGAACTCACGTTGCGCCATCAACGCTGGCAACGAGCTTACGGAATCTTCAAGGAAGGACATCCAATACTGATGGTTCGGATAGAACGTCACAATAGACGCATACAACTTCGAGGCAGTAGAGGAGTTTGTCTACCTAGGCTCCGCTATTAACACAGGCAATAACACCAGCGCCGAGATCAGACGAAGAATAACTCTTACTGTTTCTTTGTGCTAAGAAAGAAATTGAGTGGAAAAGCCCTCTCTCGAGCAATTTAGGTAAGACTTTAAAACACTCTCATCATCCCAGTCCCGCTTTATGGTGCAAAAGCGTGGACCTTGACAAAATCGGATGAATGTGCCTTAGGCTGTTTCTACAGGAAAGTCCTTCGGGTCATCTTTGGCCCCGTGTGCCTGTGCATTGATGGGGAATGGAGAAGAAGGTACAATAGCGAACTTTATGGGTTGGAGTTGTACAACGACGTGGACCTAGCCAGAAGGGTCAAGGTCCAGAGACTCAGATGGCTCCTTCATTTAGAGCGGATGGACACAAATGCTCCGGCCTGGAAAACCTTCTACACTATTTCCGAGGAACGTAGAAGGAGAAGAAGACCGCGACTCAGGTGGCACACACAAGCGGAAGAGGTCCTCAATCAACTTGGAGTGCAAAACTGGAGACAGCTGGCTAGGGACCGAGCTGGCTGACGGAGATTGTTGATCGGGGCCCAAGTCCACAACGGAGTGTAGCGCCACCTTAAGTAAGTAAGTAAGTGCTAGTGGGCGTGTTTTACTTAAGGCCCCAAAGAGCAAAATTTTAAGTTTTTAATCATCAACCGTATGGTCGTAAATAATGTTGATATGATTTAAAATAAATGAGCCAACAACTACATAAAATTCCTAACTATAATAAAAGTTCGGTCGGGGAATAACAATGTGTGCAAATTGTAAACAAAAACCGTCAAACATTACTAGAGAAGAATTCTAGCTTTTTATAGATGACATCATGAAAGTCATTGGCCACTCGTAAAAATAAGCAATAGATTTCTTATATCGCTCAATGACTATGCAAGTCTTACTCGTAATTACTCTACACGAATGCTTCTATGGATCAACTTGTGTCTAGTGTTCCATGTAGATTAGAGCAATTAATCACAAATTTGTATGAATAGCAATTTAAAACAGCAGTTGCCCGTAGCTTAGTTGGTAAGTGCGTTGGGCTGCTAAGCTGAACGTCGCGTCGTTGGTTCGAGTCCTACTCAGGCCAAGTTTTTATTTCATCTTTCACGGGCACTGCCTCTTGCGAAGACCTGACAAATCTTCCAAGAGTATCAATCTGTCATGAAAAAAGTGCTTCTCAACTTTGCCGTTCGGAATCGGCGTTAAATTGTAGGTCCCCTCAATTCTCCACACGCACTCAGAGAATTGTTGATGAGAGTAAGCCACTTAGGCCTTGGCTCTTCAAGAGCTGTCGCGCCACTCTATTTATTCATTTAATTTAAAACTGAAAGAATTTATTTTATATCTGCTCGTTTGATGGCACAAAATATTAATTAAAAATCTATTTTCTATTTTTTATTCCGACGAGGCCACATACCATACATTTTTTCAACCGTTTGAAAGCTTTTTTTTCTAAGTCTAGATAGCGACTAAAACGAACAAATTCTTAAGATTTTAACGAGACGGAGGCGGCGTCTGCCGGGTAAGCTAGTGAAAACATTCCAATCAAGACTGATTTAAACTTCAAAGAGTTCTTATCGCACAGAAGTGAAATTATCAACTCTTGTCATAACTCGATTAACTATAAAACCAACAATATTGACTGACTGCATTTTATCAATGTCTGAACTCTAGGTAAGCGATACTCACTCATATAACGCAGCCTGGTGCCGTCCAGATATAATGGGATAAGCGACCTCGTCGAAAATCATTGTCGACATGAAATTTTGCACTCTAGCAAAAAATCCCATTGACACTTTGCCGCCTCCAAAGAATATATTCGGCACATAAGCGACCTCCTTCGGCGTGCCCACCATTTCGGTCAGTGGGTAAATGGGTTGTGTCATAAACGATATGATCACCGGGCACTTGAAATGGGCCGCCACTCCTAACTGGAATTCGTTGAAGAAATAACCCAAAATAACCAAATCAAAAGTCTCCTTCTCCATCAGCTGGCGCATGGTCGGATGGTTGATACTCGAATTGGCTAGCCCGGTGACCCGCTGAACAAAGTCCAAAAAGTCTCGGTAGGATGGTTTGCCGTTGTTGACAGTTTGATTGATTTGTGACGCCGAGAAGCCTTCAAGGTTGAGGTTAATGTGGCGGTAGGTTATATTTTTTTTGAGAATTGGTGCGGTGGTTACGACGGTGACCTCATGACCTCTCTCGACGAGAGCATCAACAACGGCCGTATGGATGAGCATGTGGCTTTTTGAAGGCGACGTGAAGAGACCGAGAATACGAGCGCCATTTGTTTGGGATGAAAACGAAAGCACTATCAAGAGCAGAGAGACGGAGTTGAACAAACTGAGACCGGCCATGGTTAATGGTATGCGGACGCGGTGAACGGTTATGCGCCGCGAGAGTTTGAATGAGAACTGAAGAAAACACTATTTACTCGAACCTATAATAATAGTAGAACGAGAACGAGCTTTCTGCACTTCTCTGATTGTTGACTTTTTATTAATTGTTTTTTTTCACATTTGATTTGTTTGGTTATCTCTTGAATTCGCGTGTAATGACACACAATCAAGCTTTTGGTGTTCAATATAAAGCTTTGGGCTTTTGAGTTAATTGAGAGAACTTTTTCAAGTAAAACTATTTTTTTGTTTAATTATTGTTGTTTTGTGTGAGTGGATTGAGACTCTGGTGATCATGATTTTTGATCGATTGATATATCGATTATACCATAAATTCATGTGGTGATAAATTTATCAAAAAAAGAGTAAACAACGAAATTCCACGATTTTGTATCAAATTTCAAAAGATAACAATTAGCTTTGCTTTGAGTAGAGTCAACGATGACTTTGCTCTTTTTCCTTCACTGGGATTAGTCGGACATTTCTTATCATTTCTTTCAGACGCGAAAATTTTAGTTCCTTTTTTTTCGGTTAAACAACAAGGCAACTCAGAAATCAGATTTAGATCCAATTAGAAGTTTTGCTAACAGTAGTTCCGAATACTGTTCATTCACATGAGATTTTGCAAAGCAATTTTTCGCACAACAAATCGGTTTATTCATTGAACTATCTGACCCCACAAACATCATTTTACGATTTTAAATTAGAATCGCTTCAATGCAAGCAGGAATCGAGAAATCAAAGGGCTGCACAATATAATAATATTTAGAATAAGAAGAATCAAGTAGAATTACGGTGCAAGTCAAGCCTGCAAAACGAAATCTTCTAAATTTTTCCTTGCGGGACTTACAACTTTTTGGAAATGGAAAAACTATGGTTAAATTTTGTAATTCGAAACAGAAATCTAACATTATAACTTTATAATTTAATTAAAAAAAAAAACGATATCCGAGATCCGTCGTCGTGTCCTCCCAACGAACAACCTCGAACCTGGAACTGTGCACAAAAATGAAATGGCTGATATAAAATTATTAGAACGAAGAATTATTTAGCTTTGTTCTCCATGATTCTCAACATTCCGTGTCTCACAAAATTTCAGTTTTTGAAGAAGGGTGAGGACGAAGAAGGTACTAGATTTCAATCTCCCTAATTTTCATAACTTTGAGTGTAAAAAGTAGATTGCACCTAATGAAAAAAAAAATAAAATAAATAGAGTGGCGCGACAGCTCTTGAAGAGCCAAGGCCTAACTGGCTTACTCTCATCCACAATTCTCTGGGTGCGTGTGAAGAATTGAGGGGACCTACAATTTAATGCTGATTCCGAACGCCAAAGTTGAGAAGCACTTTTTCATGACAGCTTGGAAGTTTTGTCAGTTCTTCGCAACAGACTGTGCCCGTGAAAGATGAAATAAAAACTATGGACACGAGAAGGACTCGAACCCACGACGTTCTGCTTAGCAGCCAACGCACCAAACCACTTAGCCACGGACACTACAATATTCAAGTTGATTTCTCAGAAAGGTTCCATTATTTTAACTTGAAGCCTGCGTCGCAGGTATTTTTTGACTAAGATCTTCAATTATTCTTCGAGACTTGAATATCGACAAGCTTATAAAACTCTTTAGATAGCAATGCTCATTAGTTTACATTCGATCGAAGCTTGAATCGTACTGTTAAGTGTACAGATTCGTTTTTTAGCCGTACTACGCGAATATGAAACACTTAACCACAACAAAACCTTCTATAATATAGAAAACATAATTAGACACATTCATCCCATTATGTCAAGGTCCACGCTTCTGCGCCATACAGCAGGACTGGGATGATGAGGGTGTTATACAGCTTTAGCTTAGTTGCTCGATAGAGGGCTTTTCCTTAATTGCAAAGCAATTGCTTCCTTAGTCCAAGGAAACAGCGATTAGCAAGAGTAATTCTTCGCGGACCAACCTTGATGGCGCAGCGTGAGCTCTCCATCGTCATTTTGCATAAATGAACGAGCTTGGCAGGGATGCCAAAACTAGACATAGCTTTTTTCAGTTCGTCTCTGTAGATGCTGTCATACTCGGATCTCCCTTCTTCGGAATCGGGAAAGAGGTTCCATTCATCGGATAACTATGCATTATTCCGACCAAATCTTAGATCCTCGTCTGCTGCTTTGAACAGCTCGGCAGCTAGATCATCTGCTATAGCGGTTTTGTTGGATTGCAGTGAAGTGAACACTTTCTCAAAAAGAATCGACTTTCAAGTCAATTCAAAGTCTCATTCGCAACGTTTTTTGTCCTTAATTTACTGCCCTTCCTTGTGAAAGCTCATTAAATTTAATGAAGCGTCATTGCTGACCTACTTATCACTCCTTAAACCCTCGCTGCAATTTTAATCCCCAAACAAAAACCCTCTTCTCAACTTGATTCTTATCTTGTCAGCACCATCACTGACTGCTCACTCGGGCATCACCCTTGGCGTTGCCATATCACACTGTTGCTGCTTTTTTCTGCACTTGCACTCCTGCAGCATGTCATGTCAGTTTGATTTTCTAGCTCCTCTTCCAGTAGCAATTGTTGCAGCACAACAGGATAATCCTGGATTACATTGAATCTCGTTTTTCGAGCAAAATGCATCATGCAAGTGAATTTGTGTAATCCCTATAGAAAAGCTCAATCTGCGATTGGGTCGAGTTCGAGATGTGATTTTGAAAAATGAGTGAGTCGCTGTCAACGGACTGGCAAACGAGGCGGTCGGTCGTGAGAATGGATGATTCAAGGAAAGCGTTTTTATTCGATTAATGTCCCTTCTGGTGCAATTATACACAAACATTGTTGCCAAGAGTCTCCTTTGGGATGTTTTTGCTTTTCTTCATCTACATTCGAGGGTTCTGAGGTTCTGGGGGTTCCTGGGTGGCGTCGCTTTTGAGTGAAACGATGTGATGGCGCGTTTCCTGAGTGTTCTCACTAATTTTCTATCAACCATAATTTGTTCATTTAAATTTTTAATTAAACACGAGAGACGCCGTCTTCATCGTGTGCGGAAACAGAAGTGAAACCGTGGAGTTCTATAGCAGTGCCGCACGGATATCTGCAATGAATTTGCCATTATGTACTTAGAAATTAAACTAAAGCAGCAGCTCCACCTTCTCCAGTGCCGCCTCATCCCCAGCTCCACGGGATGGCTTTTTCTATTTCATTGTTGTTGTTGTTGCTAATGCCTTCGTTTGTTTGCTCATCCAGAGCGGGTAATTGGTTTTCGTTGTTGTTCCTGCCTTGAGATTGTAAGTTTTAATTAAGTATTGAATTTTAAGGTTAAGACAGAAGTTTGTTGGTCTTGGTTGCTTCTTTTGGGGTTGAGGGAAGGTGTTTTTTTTTGTGTTTGTGTTTTTCAATTTTATTTTTTAATTTTATGCCCCCCAGCCAGGACGAAGCTTGAACCATTCTCTTAAGAAAACAGAGAATGCAAGCGAATGCTTATGTTTACACAATTCGGGATGGGGGCGATGTTAGTTAATCAATTTCTATTCTAATCGAGCGTGTGTTGACTTTATTAGCATTTTAATGAAAATTGGCTAATTGCCAAAAGCCATTAAGAATTTTTTCGTATTTACTTTTTTCGGCAAATGGGCAAAATTAAAGACTCGACTTCTAATTGCTTTTATTTTCAAATTGAACAGGGAAACTTAAAGACAGGGAAAGCTCGAAGGGGGGTTGAAAAAGTAAATTGCAGAGTTTTTCCGAAAGTGTTGTTTTTATGGACTATATTAAAATAATTTATGATGTGTTTTATGCACTTGGAAATGAAGACATTAAACATGTTTAAGAGACTGGAAAAAGAACTAATTGAAAAATGAATCAACTATGCAGAAAGCAATAAGCAGTGGATCTACTCACAGATGCAGCCAAAGTGAATGAAGGACCAGATGACGGTTCAAGAAGAGCTTGATTAGTTGTTGGGCGATGAAGTTTCGGAGGATTTTCGAGGAAAAAAATCCCATAGTGGAAACAAATCGCCTTTCGAAATCTAGTGATTGTGCATCAGACATTCTTGAAGAGGGTTCCGTCGAAGGCCTTTTGCACTCGTTAGCATGGACATGGTAGACAACATTCAGCTGATGAATCAATGATTCTGGTGAAGGGAAGACGTTCCATGAATGCAATGAAAAATGAAATCCTGCTATGAAGCCTGGCGGACCAACATGGATACATCAACGAAACTAAAGTAAAGTATATCCAGAAAAGTTCCATAGACCATAGCTTGTGGAATTATTCGAAAAACTTGGTAACCAAAGCTTACAGTTAGTTTATGATAGTTTTTCTGAGGGAAGGAATGTAACGAAGCGTTACAATTTTTTAAATTTTAATTAACCGAGAATAGAAATAATAAACAAACCATACAACCGACCGTTGAGAAAATTAAATTTGAATGTTCAAATTCAAATTTCAAATGATCACCCGACCCGCCCATGCATTTCTCAACCAGAAGCTCACGTCATCGCTCATGCGTTGATTCCATTTGTTCGTACTATACGTACATACACACCATCACTGCTGTCGTTTTTGCTACTATAGTAGTATTTTACTCCTTACGAGAGTTAAATGCTACTCTACTACCCTTAGACCAAATATACTCCCCAAACTTAGTGAACAAAATCTACTTATATTCCATGTAGTATGAGATAAAACAAAGATCGGAAATCAAAATTCTCACATTTCTTAGCTCATTTATGTTCAATCAGTGAGGTAGTTGGCCTAAATTTAAGTCAAAGTAACCAATTTACGAAAATTGCCAAACATTTTAACGAACATTGTAAGGTTCCTTAAACTACACACCTAATTCCACACCTTTATTACTCGAAAATGTTGAAAAAATGAGCCTGCATTTTTTAAACACGCTTTTATGGATCAAGATCAGGATCACTTAAGTCTGTATTTGTAGGTACGTTAATGATTTTGGGTCACTACAACCTACACTGAAGATCCAGAAACCAAATTATAAGCATTAACAGAAATGTAAAAGTTGAAAACTAGATTAAACATTAAACATTTTGTAATGAAATGAATAAAATTCAACTATTGGAATTACTATAAATAGAACTGTAAGAAAACCTAACCTTTTTAATCACAAGACCGTTTTTCGCATGCATTCAACTTTTTCAAATCTGAAGTGATATTTTCTGTGCAGTTCCGTTGTTAAATTTATAATTAAGAGACAACTTGGGGAACTTTTAAATATCAATTCGTCAGAAAAGTGGGAAACTGGCGAAAAAGAATTATTCACTTTATATATCACTTATTTCAACTTGTGAACCTTTGCAGTTGACAAACTCAAGAGTTGAATTTTAAAGTCAAGCTGAAGATTGTTTTTCTTTACTAACGTAACTTTTAATTCAGAGTTGTCAATTTGAAAGTAGTAGCCACTGGAAAACTCATAACAATTTGGAGTAGTTATGTTAGAAACATGATTTTTTTTTGCTTTTGGAGACGGTGAAAGCAGCTGCGCGATGAAATTCTGAATCAAGAAGAAAAAAGACGACAGATTCCTCTTCATAATGACATAACAGCCTGCTCCGGCAAAAATGTTCTCTAGGAAGTACCAGGCCAAAATGACGATATAGGAAACTACTTTTGTGTTCGAAGACCCGCCAATCAAAGAAATCTCTTGGGAAAGAGTATAAACACTTAAAAATAAACGCAATACATAATTGTGCGCATACAGATAGTGCATAGTCACTAGTCAGTTAGATTTTTAAACTTTTTTTTCCCTACTCTACTCATACTTTCAAAGCCCTAGTCTTCGTAATTTTCGCTTCGCTTTATGATGATAACTTTAATATTTGTTTAGTGTTTTAATAAATGCAGAAAACACACAATATCCGACAGAAAATTGTACGTATGTTTAATGATTTAATTTAGTTTTTTGGCAGTTGAGAACAATAATTTGAGAGTGACAGCCTCTAATGAAGACAACTTAAATACAAATTTAAGGATAAAATCCTCAGGTTGATATCAACTTCGATTGAATAAAAGGCTCCCTCTATCCGACAAACACACAATTTGGGTTTTAGAACTCCCAAAAATTTATAAGAAACTATCGTTTGCTAATAAACTTCAACCACATCATTTTTGAAAATTCAAAACGATCTGCAAAACCCATTATAAGTGATACATTTTTCCGGAGGCAATTTATCGGGCTGAGTTCCTATAGTTAATAAATTATACTACCCAAATATAAAAAATACTCCTCAAAATAATTCAAAAATACTCCCCATTACATTTTTGAAACGACAGCACTGCACACCATGCATTCATTTCATTATCCCATACCAACCGACCGACCATTATAGAATGCATGCATTTATTTCTTTTGCTTCCTTTCAATTCACGTTAGGTTTTTACACGAAAATTCATAAGGGGAAGTAAAATTGCGAAGCAAAATCAGGTTTTCTTTCTTCAGTGTGGTTAATACCAATCTTGCGTATTAAGAAGAATTAAAACGCCGGGAAGCAAGCTGACTATACTTCGAGTATTAACAGCTTCGCCTTCTGAACCGGAAATTTTTGGCCTAAAAACTTATATTTATTTTTGCTCGTCGAAGATCCACTTCTTCTAAGTGTACCTCCGACTAGGAAAGGCTTCTCCTGACCTGTTTTTTTATTTTTGCCGGACCGATTCCACCTGTTTATTCTGTGGCTGCCCTTCTTCCAAGCGCACCACAGACAGAGAGCTGTCAAGTCGGGGACAGTTCGACCGTTTATTCCCTAGTTTGGTGCTAGGGACAGTAGCAGCATTTTGAGTTCTGCTGTTTATTCTTCGCTCCACTCCTTCTGAGTGTATCGGGGACAGAAAATCCGCCTTTTTGCTTGTTTATTCTGTGGCTGCCCTTCTTCCAAGCGCACCACATACAGAGAGCTGTCAAGTCGGGGACAGTTCGAACGTTTATTCTCTAGTTTGGCGCTAGGGACAGTAGCAGCATTTTGAGATCTGCTGTTTATTCTTCGATCCACTCGCTCTGAGTGTATCGGGGACAGAAAAGCCGCTTTTGCCTGTTTATTCTGTGGTGGCCCTTCTTCTAAGCGCCCCACAGACAGAGAGCTGTCAAATCGGGGACAGTTCGACTGTCTATTCTCTAGTTTAGTGCTAGAGACAGGAGCAGCATTTTGAGACCTGCTCATTTATTTTAAGTCCGTATTGTAAGAAATTATGTGATTAAGAATTTATATTATCCGTAGATTGTAAGTTGTATATGCAATACTCTGTTATATTAGATCGTAAGAAAACTGTAATAAAATTTGTTACGACATCGGAAAGGTTGGTCGTTATTGGATGTTTGAGACTTTTCGACCCAAGTTTTATTTGCTTTCTTTAGGCTCGACCCTGGACACCCTGAGCTTACCTCAGCAATAAATAAAAAAGCATCACAGGAATCGAAAGAAACTATAACCGAGTTCTGGAAAAAAAAATATTTACTGTCAATGGCTGATAGAGTACTTGTAAGCCCTTATATTAATGCACAGTTCTATAGCTATTGAAAAACTTGTGAGTAATATCGATTTGAAATTACGGGAAAGTTCGAATAATTGACATTTTTGCAAATGTCTTGGCTACCGGCCTTCAAAAAACGTGGCACCCGTTTTGATGAGTGTTTGAGTTGTGATGTGCTTTTAGTTTCCAGCCGAGGTTTTGTTCGACGGACGGTCTCCGAATGTCTTATTGAAAAAACACGAAACATAGATTTTAGGTCTTCTGACCCCTTTGACAAACTGTATTAAGAATAAACCGTACACTAATTGAGCTCAAAATATAAATATCTATATGATTAGGTCTTGCAGTTGCCCGTAGTTTAGTGGTTAGGTGCGTGAACGTGTCGTAGATTCGAGTCCTACTCGTGCCCATAAAAGTTTTTATTTCATCTTTCACGGGTACTGCCTCTTGCGAAGAATTGAGAAAACTTCCAAGAGTATCAATCTGTCATGAAAGTGCTTCTCAACTTTGCCGTTCGGAATCGGCATTAAATTGTAGATCCCCTTAATTCTTCACACGCATCCAGAGAATTGTGGATGAGAGTAAGCCACTTAGGCCTGGCTCTTCAAGAGCTGTCACGCCACTCTATTTATTTATTTTATTTTTAACTGAAATATTGCAGCCTTTAAAATGTTGTCTCGACCAAAATTGCTTGAATTTCGTTTAAACTAGGGATTGTCCCAACTTCAAACAACGAGACCCCGACAAAAACACTGTCGAACGTCATGTTGATGTCATCCAGGATGTCGGAAATAATGAAATTGTATTTTTATTTATCCCTTAACGTTGTTTGTTTATTGATTTTATGTTCCATGTTGATTTATACTTCTCTCTCCTTCTATTTTTACATTTTCCAACTTTAAAATACCCTCCGGGTGAGTTGTGAAATTGTACCCAATATAACTGTCCTCAACATAACCAAATGGGAAATTTGTATCTTCAAACGAAAATGACGTGGAACGAAAATTATCTGCATCCGCAATGTTAACTTAAAGTTAAAAAGAAGGAAAAAAGAAAACAACAATCCCCCACCCCCTCCCCAAACTTCGACAAGCAGTCGAAGTCATACAGCAACCCCCAACTGCTTAGACTGTCAATTTTATACGCTTTATTTCTATATCCTGCCATCAACATCATCCTTGGTGTCCTTGGGCAATGCGAAAAGGATTTTTTCTTCTATTTATTTGTGTTTACCCAATTTTTTTTGTCTATGTCTTGTTTTCTATTTTCTACATTTTGTAAAAAAATGTGTTCATGCAACTTGGAATATGCTCAATGCTTATACCCTGTTCCATTTGGCAAAACGTTTTAGTCTCGCTTGAAGAAAAAAAAAAAAGTTGAAAAATGAAAGAAACAGGAACTTCAAACATCGGGCCTCCCGGGGGAAATAAAGCCAATCGAAATTATGTTTTGTAAAGTACTAAATGGATACAAGGTGTTCCGAACGACCACTATCCCAAAAGCAATATCGATTTTCAACTGGAAAAGTTAGTTTTTTACTGTTTATTCGAAATTTTTGACTATGATGGTGAAACACCCTGTTTTAATATATCCTTTTTGTTTATGAAGAAAAAGTACTCCATCAGAAAAATTAAACTCTCAAAATAGGACGAAATCATCCTCAAGACAGGTGAAGATAAAATAAAATATTCAATGCCCGTAAATCGATATACAATTTGTTATCGATAACTTTGAATATTCATGGCCGTGTTAAGAGGCCTGTTTCTTCAATTTTTTACGACCTGAAGGAATTTGATGTTCTCAAAATGAATTACATTTTCAAGAATAAAAAAGGGTTGAAGACAGTTTTCAATTTAATTTGATGAAAACCAGCAGGATGAGCCCATATTTCTCTCATTTTAATAATTTATCGATCGATTGGAATTTTCTTGTTACTCCCGAAAAAAAAACCAACATTCACTTCATTACCTCACTTCTAAGGACAAACAAACCAACATAGGCACAGAGCTCCATACAGGACAAGACACATTCCATTAGAGAAAGGACCAAACGAAGAATTATAATTCCCCTCGTAAATTTGGTAATTTCAAGCGAGACCTTCAATGAGTGTACTTTTACAGATAAAAGCTTTCAAGTGTGACCGAAGGCTTTCTCAAGAGCAAAGTAGTAATAATCGGTGTGGAAACGAAACACACAGAGAATTGTTTTGAGCGAAAATTCTCATTCCTTTTCGATGCGTTCAATTAACAGGTGGACAAGGTACGACAGGAGATATTTATTGCTTCTGCATACCTTGGCTTTGGTTGGGTTGACTTGGTTTGGATCTGAGAGTTAGAAGTGTGAGAAGTGCGTCCATAAACAAT
The DNA here is from genome assembly GCA_943590905.1 of Sphaerophoria taeniata. Taxonomy (NCBI): domain Eukaryota; kingdom Metazoa; phylum Arthropoda; class Insecta; order Diptera; family Syrphidae; genus Sphaerophoria; species Sphaerophoria taeniata. Next base: position 8,684,753 of record OX016540.1, read on the forward strand.
GTTAAGGCTCATTTAACTCTGGCCAGGAGATAGTTTGGTATTCTTCTTATTTTTTTTGGAAATTTTTTTTTGGTGTATTTTTAACCATAACATAACACAGAAACTCTAAGCAAGGACAAGAAGTAGTTTGGACTAGTATCCTTGATCGCGTCGAAATGGTTATGGTTTTTCGACTCCTTTGCTTAGACGGACTTAAGCAAGCACATATTGAATGCAATTTGGAGATGGAATTTTTTAACTGTTTGTGTTATGATTCACAGATGTTCGAATAATAGACACAGTGCATTCAAAAGCACACAAGCGTTCACACCAAGTCCTACTCTACACCTCCCCCGCGGTGAACATCGGGTATCTAGAACCTCAACCGTAGATTGGGTTCAAACCCCAGTGGGAAGATGTTTGCGGCAGCAAAGAGAGAGAGGAGGAGGAGATATGCGTCCACTAAAGCATGCCTCCTTTTTCAACAGGCGGCAGCAGCGGAAGAACTCCCCAGATGGAATCAACGGTGGCGTCTACAGTTCCAGTCAGGATGAAATACGTAGTGAACACCTTATAGGGCTACTGCGACATATTCGCAGCCCTGTCATATAAGGGGTGGTTTGGCCCGCTCCTTATCTTTGGAGTTGAACTAAAGATCATCAGGGTGACTGCCCGGCCACATAAAGAAGAGATAGTTGCGAACCACCAACAAGGCTTGGATATACGGAATTAATGCTGATGACAGACGCAAATGATTTAAGGACAACGAATTTCGGCACTTGGAACATTAGGTCCCTTAACAGACCACGTGCAGCCGAACAACTAGCGGAAGCCCTTGACTGCTATAAAGCAAATATAACCGCCATTCAAGAAATGCGATGGGATGGTCAAGGCCGACGTAAAATGAACAACTGTGATATCTACTACGGCGGCTGTTACCGGGAACAAAATCAGCGTCTATTTAGATGTGTATTCGTAGTTGAAACTCAACTTAGGACGATGGTCTTGAGTTTCAACTCAGTGAATGAGCGCATCACAAACATCCGCATCAAGGCTAAATTCACCAACGCTAACCTCATCTGCATTCACACCCCACTTAGCAAAAGAATGACACCAAAAACAGGTTCTAGTAGCTCCTCGACAAGACCTACGAGCAATGCGCTAGCTATGACGTTAAAATTGTCCTTGGAGATTTAATTGCTAAGCTGGTCAGTGAAGGAATCTTTGGTGGAATAATCGAACGACATAACCCACGCGACTCCATCTCCATCTCCATCGCTGTGGGGCGAGACATTATGGTAGCAAGTACGCGATTCCCCACATCTCGTAATCCACATGGGGACATGGAAATCTCCTGATCCATCAACCGTCAACCAGATTGATCACATTTTGATGGACGCACGACACTTCTTTTTCATGCAAGATGTCCATTCCGAGGTGCCAACATCAATTTGGACCACTATCTTGTTGTAGCCAAGGTAGGAATGCGGATATCGCGATCAAGGCCAACAAGTGAAAATGCGAGGAGAAAATTGCCCTTCAAACGGCTACAATCGCGAGAGAATGCTAATTCCTTTTTCGATCGTGTCTCCGAAAATCTCTTCAGAAGTCCTTTGCTGCCAGCACAAAATGCAGCCAACACTGCGAAGCAGCCATCAGAGATGCCGTCTTTGAAGTGTTAGGGTTTCCACGGCCACCACAACGAAAGCCCTGGTTTGACGATAAGTATACCAGCGAGCACATGAAGCTAAACAAGAGGCATACAAAGCAGCGCTCCAAGGAAGGATTCGAGCCACTCGCGAGCTCTACGAGCAGAAAAAGAGAGAAGAGCACAAATTTCTCTGAAAGAAATAAAGGGAGTATGAAAAGCGCGTGCTCGAGGACATAGAAGGATGTCACAATAGGAGCGAGGTTAGAAAGTTTTACAAAAAGGTAAAATAAACCACCAGGGATCTTATGCCCTGAACCGAAGCCTGTAGAGACTATCATGGGAAGAAAAGTTAAGGTCCAACGACTTAGATGGTTGGGTCATATAGACCGAATGGAAAAAAATACTCCGGCCCGTAGAGTCTTCGAATCAGACCCGGTAGGACGTCGCAGAAGAGGATGACCGCTTGTTGGATGAGGCCCTGGTCCGACCTGGACTGAAGCACCACCATAAGTAAGTAAGTTACGATTCACACTATGTTTTGTCCAACCAATTCATGGTGATGAAGCTTTTCATAGAATTGTCTTCTTTCGAGGAAGTTTCAAATGTTTCACATATGACTGAGATGGGCCATTTATAAATTTAATTTAATTTTTATGGAAAAATATCCTTTTCAATTGAATTAAGTAAACAGGATTCTCTTTTTCCTATCACAATAAAAGGAGATAAACAAAATCGCACAATATTACCAGAATTGTATTTTTTTGCGATGATTTCATCCGCTTGTTCCATTGAATACTTCAATTCAGAAGACCTATAGACGTCCCAATCCTTGATATTTTGTTTCGCTCACTTTTTTTCAACAACTGAACAAAAAATATAACAGAACATTTTATTGAATTATATATCAAGGATAAAATCCAATATTCAAATGATGTATGTTGACACCACTCTTAAACTGACACCCATACGCTCACACGAACAATATTATACGTGAATAAACAAACAACCAAACCAGACACCGAAACAGAGCTCAAAAGAGAAACAACCAGCATGTTGGATGATGGTAAACATCTGCCTGATCAAAAGCTCCCCCCAAACCAAAAACACATAAAAGCCCCCCTCTCGCGTAAAATGTCCTTATTTTTCAATAAAACATCGTTAGACATACACAAGATTTACACTCACCCATCATCGATACTTGATATTTGCCGAGGCTTTTCGATTGAATGAATTCTCTGCTCCATCCGCTGCCGCGCCGCCATCCATCCAGCAGGATATTTTGCTGCAAATCCCTTCGTCTGAGGATCAAATCCGATTTGGATTTTTTTCTGCCTGTTTTGTTGCCATTTTTTTCCATATATTTATTTATCCTTTGTCCTAGTTGTTAGTCAATGAAATCCTGCATGGTGCATTTGAGATTAATATCTGTGGAAAGGATATGTGCAGGATAAGCTCTCAAGGTTGAGTGAAATTCATCAAATTGAAGAAGAATTTCAATTTAAGTGCAACCCTTTAATCGTCAACGGATTTATTGTGTTTACCACCACCATTGGGAGCATCAAGTATGCGAGTCCTTGACCACAAACTGTGTGTATATTAACCATTGTCACCTGCACGCATTTGCACTTAAGGCCACACTCACATCAATAAATCAAAGGTGAAAACAAATTGCGTCGGAACCAAGAACTGTGGTTAACCCATTTGAAAGTCCACAGCCACAGGATCATATGGCAAACTCTCTTCCCATCGTCAAAGTATCAATCGAAAGAGGCCTTGTGACAAGGATATATGGCGACTTTCGGTGGAATCCTCATTCTTCCAAACAAATAACATTCCGCAAACACCATCCACGCAACGCCATTCAAATACTCGTTCAACCAAACCATGATGGTGTAAAGATGCCTGCAAACCAACCACATTTTCTCTCGTCCTCGAGGATCCTCTAATGAAACCAACATCATCCCAATTTACATTCGTAATAAAACTTCGGGCTTTTAGAAAGGAATTACTACAACAACGACGAACTTATAGGACTCGAGCTAAACATCCTTGTTTATGGCCACTATAATCCACTTAGGTATAGTTTGCGTTATGTTATCCTTGTCGTTGTCCTCCGCCATCCAACCGACACGACACCGACTGAGCGAGCGACACACGGTGACGATGAGTCGAAATAGAGAGAATCCTCTTTGGTTGAAAAGGACAATGTGGAAATCTCTGCTACAGAAGCCGTCCTAGATTCGGTTGTCCCCTTTTGTAAATTTCAACCCGTTTTTGTATTCGTTTTTGGAGTTGCAATGTCGGTAATGTAGTGTGTATTAGAAATTCATTTGTGGCTTACTCCAAAAATATTCTCGAAAAAAGGAAGCTTGCTTATCCAGAGACTTAGCACACTTTATGACCCTTATCAGCCCCATTTACCCCCTTATCTCCTACAGAAGAGAGTGAAATGAAGGTGAAAAACAGTCTTTTTGCAGGTGACGTTCGGGAATGTTCATTCATTCATTCCTAAGCTCAAGTTGGAAATTTACTCTGCTAAGAAAATTACCAAACGGTAATGGACACTCTAACCCTGTTTCCCTAATCCCCCTTACACATTGGGGAAGGCAGTAAAGAAGGAAGTTGCTTCCTGAAGTAAAAGAGCAACGGCGACACATTTACTTTATGATGGTGATATAATTTGGTAATATAGAGTCTTGCATTCGGTGATAGTGAATGGAGCATAAATATTTCACTTTTGGGGGAAAGTAGTTATAAGGTACCTGTGGCACGCCACTTGCAGAACTACGAAGTTTTATGAGAGAAAAGAGCTTATACGATAAGCTGCAAGGGAAAGTAGAACAGCAGAATGGAGGCTAATTTACGTTCTTTCTTGCTGTAAATCGGTTTTTGATGGTGTGTCAGATATGAAATCACGGAACTGGAACAGGTGAGTGGGACAAGAGCTAAAGGGGAGTTTTTTCTTTTTAGAGAAAAGGAAGGCGTCGAGTCGAAGTAATTTGGCCCAATAGTGTAGGAATGTCTTATGAACTAAACGAGTGGACGAGTGTATCCTTTTGAATGCACGGTGTCTACCATTTCGACGTCTAAGCAGTTAAACTAGTTAAGAATAGTATAAATGGAACGCTGGCTTCTCAGGAGAAAAAAAGGGAGCAAGACGGATCGAGGATATTGAGAGAGCCAACAGCACAAATGAAGTTCGGAGGTTTTATCGGAAGGTAAACAAAGAAGGGAACATCATAGTAGAATCGCAGTCAATGCTGGGATTTGGAAGCCTTTCGTCAACAATCTGATTGGCTTCAGATCGGGAAAGTCAACCATCGACCAAATTATCACTTTGCGGCACATCCTGGAAAAAACCTATGAACTGAACATCAAAAACCCATAACCTTTTCATCGATTTTAAGGCCGCGTATGACAGCATCTACAGAGACGAACTGTATAAGGCTATGTCTAGTTGGCATCCCTACCAAGCTCGTTCGCTTCTGCAAAATGGCGATAGAGAACCCACGCTGCGCCATCGTGTTGGCGACGAGCTTACGGAATCTTTGGATGTCAAAAAGGATTCAGACAAGGCGATCGATGCACAGTTATGCGATTTCCTTAACATCGTTCTTGAGGAGATAGTGCAAAACTCCACCGTCAACACCAGAGGCACTATCTTCCAAAAATCTGTTCAACTCCTCGCGTACGCCGACGATATTGACATAATGAGAAGAACAGAGCATGATGTCAATGGTGCCTGCCAGAAAGCATTCGACAATATTTCCGAAGGACGTAGAAGTAGAGGAAGACGGCGACTGGGGTGGTGCATTCAATTGGAAGAGGACGTCAATAAACTTGGAGTGGAAAACTGTAGACAGCTCGCTAGGGACCAAACTGGCTGTCGGAGACTGTTGATTGAGGCCCAAGTCCACAATGCACGGACTGTTGCCCCACCGTAAGAAAGCAAGCACGGTGTCTTATACTCAAACTTCTAAGCATTTAAATCATTTTGGACTACTCTTGTTCACTTAAAAAGTGCAATGCTCCACAACAATAACTGCTTATCAATTTTAAACCTCATTCCCCGATAATTGTGAACTTTTAACTTTCAATTTCCTAATCACAACTTTGAAAATGAACAAAAAACGTTGCAGAAAGCTCTCAAGAAAATTCCGCAACCAGACCACTTTTTGCTTATTCAGGTAAGCATAAGATAAGATGATTGGCCCAAAGCCCAAAACTAGCGCAATATCGAAAATTGAAAAAAGGGAGGCCACCTTATTCTACGACCATCCTCCTCCTTCAGGGACAGTATAGCTTCCTCCATAATTTTTGTTTGCCCCAAATAACGATTTTCATGGATTTTTTTGTCTGCCTCTTTGATGGTCATCAATAATTCTCTGTATCGAGGCCAAACACGTCCATAAAACTCACATTTCGAGGCACGCCGCCATCCACTGGAATGACTGCCAGCGAGAGCATTAAGAGATATCCCTGATTGATTTTGAATTCTTTGTCAAGGTACAATAACGTCCGAATGGGAGTGCCATACAACATTTTTCGTCATCTCAAAAAGCACCAATCGATGACCCAATTCATTTTATTTCCATACAAATGGCGATAGCTGTTCAATGATTACCCAAACAACAGAGATTTTTCGGCTTGATAGCCCAGCCATAAGAACACCCGGAACAGGGCCAAACCTTAAACTAAACGACTGCTAAACATGAAAACTGCCCACAAACCACAAACCACACACCACTCCACCAGACCGGCCGGAAAGATAATTATCCCTGACCACGATTATTAATGATTGACTACTTTGCCTGGGTCAGAGCTATTTTTGTCCCCAAAAGTAACATTAGGCTTGTTCAAAGAAGTCCTCGAAAACGCTCTACTCTAGCTGTAACTATTAGCCAATGAACCATTAAGCAAATAGCAGTACTTGTAGCAAGATGTTTCCTTGCCAATGTCCAAATATTTGACTCCGGATGTTGGTGTTAATTTTAATAGCCAAATAGCTATCGAAGTAAAAGTTTTTCTGTTTTTTGTGTGTTTTGCGGATTTTGATGGATCCTAAGCTCGCCTGACTTTGTCGGGAGTAGTTAGCCAAACACTATTTTTACAGAACGATAACATTTGAATATAAATCGTAGCAATGAATCAGACTGAGAAAAGTTCAAGTTCACGTTCACTGTTCACACGGATATCAGAGTCTCGAAGCAGAGTGTTTTTTTTTTGCGTGGGATTTTAATCATTAACAAACGTCGGAAGTTGGGGAGGTTGTTTAATGGGCATGTTGTTCCGCAAGTAATCACTCAAATGGGATTACAAGGTACCTTAAATGGGTTTCATTTAAATGAGAATGGAGGCATGAGTTTAGAAGTTTAGTTCTCTAACGTTTATGTGTAAAAGAAGCAAGAAGTAGCAGCAACCTGCAATACAGAAATAAAAGTGATAGTGGTAGTCATTTAGAAAACATGACAGGGAAAGTTTCCGTGTAGGATGGCAACCCTTTTTTCCACAAAGAGTTGTGTATAAACTTTTCTTTTCATGTATATCATTCGATTTGTTTCGGGAGAACCTCATTTCGAGTTATGGTTGTTGAGATATTTGCATTGGAAGACGTTTTTCATACAAACAAATATGTAAAAATTGAGTCAGGTATTACAACTTCCCACCCAGACCTTGGAAATGCCTTAAATTCATGATTTATGATAGAAGACATTCAGACCTTTCATTTGGTGTATCACTCAATATGTTTTTGTCAAAAAGAATGAGTATTGCAGGTCCTTGAAAATGCTTGACAGCAAAACACAATATAACCATTATTTCGATACCACGAAGAAAGTGTTTAGCTATGACCAAAGCAAGTAGTTCTTTACAGAATCCCTTACTTTAACAAGGATAAAACGATGATCAACCCCCAGTTTACAACCTCTAAGACCTAGTTGTAGCACCAGCCTTAAGGAAGGCTAAGACCAAGTTCTACAAGGCCTAAATTTTCTTTTGCAATTTCGTATCCGGCAACTTCACCTTTCTTTGATATTAGATTTAGCAACTTTAATAATTTCTGGGCTGTTGGCATAACATCGTTCCCTGACTGTTTACCGACAAAAACTCGACGGGTTCCAACTGAAGCCATTTTCGAAGAATACTTATCCCTTCATGCCACAACTTCACAATCCGCACCAAACTGATAACATGGAAAGCATGGCGAAAGCCAAATTTGTGGTACTCGATTAAAACACGAAATTGGAAATTCAACTGCTTTCCTTCACTCCGAAAAAAAAACCACACCTTTATCAAAGTTAAAACATTCGTACTTCGTTTCGTCATATACACCCAATCAAAGGTCATTCATGTGAGGAAATTGTTTTTCGATACTTTTTCGATATCTCCGATTACCACCCCAAATCCATAAACCCAGTGAGGAGTTCTGCACTCAGAACAATAACAAACAATAAAAGCCTCTGGCCAACAGCAGCTTGTCATAGAGCTGATTACACGAGAATGATGACGTTGGTCATCCCTCGTTCATCGTTGTCGATTTGTCAGTCAATAATAAAAAAAAATCCAGTGCGTCTGATTCTGTGGACTGTAAAACGAAATTCTATCGAACTGGGGTCAGTTATCGACAAGGAATCAGCCATTCAAGTCATGCACACAAAATTGTTGCAGGAGATCGATATTCAGTGTTCCCCCATCTTATCTTCTGTCAGTCACGTCATAAGGCCATGCAGTAGACGATACGGTTGCGTTGCGATGGAGGTCTTTGTCAGAGTCTTTGAGTTCCGAATTTAAGCTCGGTCGAATTATGCAACTCGGTCTCTCTGTTTTATGTATCTAGTCCTGGGTCGTTGTCAATGCCAATGCCAAAATGTCCAGTGTAGTGATCGCACTACATACCAACCTCCCAACATATATATTTTCCCTAATGCCGTGCGTTTTCCCAAACACTTCAATCACCGATATATACACTATACATCGACTCACAAACAAATCATCGCCACAAGGTCATCATAATACTCACTCGTCATAGCTACGTCAAAACCCATAAACTACTATGAGTAATAAATATCCAATGTCCAACGGATTGTAAACAAATCCAATATCCAACGGATTGTAAACAAATCCAATGCACTAATTGCAGGCATTGACGACCACCCATACTAAATAATGCTGAGAATGCACCATAGCACGGGTCGACACTCTGAGTGCAGTGGGTATGCGTGAAATATGATGCGGCGGCACTTTTGTGACCAACATTTCGGAGTTTATATAATATTATGAAATTCCAAATAGGTCTCAAATAATTATCGAATATTTTCAAGTGGGTCAATTTCAAGTGGGTCAATATTACCGATTGTGTAATCATCGGTTGGTGGATGATAGTTTGGAAAATGCATATGCATTGAGGAAAATCGATTTAGGAAAAGGTATAAAAAGACAGGAATAGTTTAAGAAAGACACAGAAAGATTTAACATACTATCAGACAAGGTCGCAGCCAAGCTAAAGACAGCGGGCCTTTGTTTTGAAAATAAAGATAATAAAAAATACATAAAGATCTACTATATCCTCAAGACAAGGTCGCAGCCAAGCTTAAGACAGCGGGCCTTAGTTGTGAAAATAAAAGGAAATAAAAATATTAAACAAATTAAATTAAATAAAAATAGTCTTTCATTTTTCTGTCCGATTCTCACTCTTCTCGCGAAAGCGAAAGCACGGTTGAGAAGCGTATAACACCAGGATAACAACGCTTATCTACCCCTAGGGCTGGTAGCTTTGACCGTGGCATTGGTAATTCGATTCTAACATCATTCGTTTGGAGTGAATTAGTTTTTTGTCGAGATCTCAATTTGTTTTATGGATTCCCTTCACTTTTTATCACAAGGATAACATTGGTTTTCGTCCTTTTTTTTTTGTTGCTGTGCTTAAGGGTGCATGTAACTTATTGAGAAGGGTGAGTCACACAAATTAATTGACAACTCGCTATCTTATACCAAAAGAGCTACGATAAGAATTTGGGATTAATTTCATGTGATGCATGGGTGTCAGTCGTCAAACTGCAATGAGTCAACCGAATTGACTTGTGAACCACCCCGAGTCCCGAGGGTATAATGGTGTAAAGAGCATTGTTGTGTATAGCCACCAAAGTAACTTGATCTCTTATCAGAAAACCTCGTTACTCCCGCAGAATCTTAATTAGATATTGTTGTATCGAATCGCTGTCGTCGCAGACTTGCTGATTCATTGCCAATCAATAGGAGGGGTTGAATCCCCATCAAATGACCATCTATTATATTCAATTCTATTCATCGATGTTGCTAATTGTTTCGATTAATTTTTTTTCTGTTTGCAATTCATCACAATAACGCCCAAGGAATTCAATTAACTGATACTCATCTGCAAATGGCGCCCAATGTGGGGACAATAACCAAGACGACGACGACGTTCTTTTTAGATGAACAAACATGCCCAAGTTAATGGCTTTATGTGTGCGTTTATATTCGAGTTTGTTGTGTTGTGTGGAAAGTGTTTGTGTTTGCTTGGCGTTACTCACTTTTGCACAACTCTATTAAGTATACATTATCTATGGTACAATATGGCTACACTAGAGTGACCCGAAAATTCGATTGCTTTCTTATTCTGTTAGGACCTTAGACCAAACGGACAGAAAGAGAGAGAAAAATATATTTTTTCGGATCACCCTAATGTTTTGGTTTGTTGCATCCTTTTTATCAAACCCAAGTACCATGGAATATATGCTCAAACTGAAAACACACTGTCATGCCAGCAGCCACCTCTGACTGATGCTAATAAACCCGTCTGGCGCCAGCTCCATGACATTTGCAAATTCCATTAGAAAACTTCTTCGCTTCGAAATGTCGCATATATGAGTCCTGTGGGCGTATTACTTCCCCAACAGACTTGTCGTTGTTTTTGTTGTTTATTTCTATTAAGATTTTCATACAAGGGTCCTGATTGGGGAGCAAGGGGGGAGGATAAAGGGTTTTTTTAAGGAAAATGATGAACAAATGCGGTTATAACTTTTGCTGTTTATGACTTTGACTTTCATATGACAACGACCGACGAAAGGACGACGATGATGATGACAACAATAAGCACAAACAGCGACGACGACGGCAGTGCACATACATGACTGAATCTGAAAATTCTGCAGACGATTGTTGACACCCCTAAATGGAATCAAAAAAGTACACACGCCACAATAAAATCCGACAGTCCTTCGTTCGAAAATCTTTCCCGCAACACAAAGTTTAAGGACATCGTCAAAATGAAATTTTAAACATGATTTTTATTACCATCAATAAGGAGTCGGTATGATGGGGGAGGGCAAGAGCTGGCGCTGTCGAGTGAAGCGCCTTCAAGCCAAAAAATATCATTTTTATGGAGTGTGAGGATATTTTCGAGTATTATTTACTCTTTTCGGGACGTCTGGGACTTAATAATTTTACTGTCAATAGTGATGGGAAATTCTTATGATTTTTGGAAATATTCCAAAATTGTTGTTTGCTTTTGTTGCGAAGTGCAATGAATCAGAATTTGGAAGCAATTCACTTTTAAGTAGTTCGATAGACTGATAAAAGTTTGGGAAGGGTCTTAGCCTTATAGACTACAGTCTTAAGTCATCCCCAGCCCCCCATGGGGTAAGGCTTGACCTATGCGATCGCGAAACTTGTTTTCGCAGAAGAGGCTCCCATGGTCGACAGGTCGAAGGGGAGTAGGCTGTTGCTACTAATTACCCCCCAACGAAGGAGTGTTCCCACCAAGGCACCAAGGCACTCCCAACGAGCGACGGCAGCGAATGAATTTCTTTTTTCGTCTTCAGTTCCAGTTAGGCCGAACTACTTGGAGAACACCTTTACGGGCTACTTTGACTTATTTAAAGCCCAGGCCGTAAAAGGAGCGGTTTTTCTGGCTCTGGCACTTGGAGTCACATCAAATGCCTGGTACTATAGTCGGAAAGCACAGCCTGCACGACACCACTTCCAACAACGGATTCCAGGATTTTGCTGCGAAATGTTGTGGTAGCAGGTACATGGTTCCCACATCTCAAAATCCATAAGGGAACATAGAGATCACCTGATCAATCAACCGTCAACCAGATTGATTACATTGCGATCGACGGGAGACACTTGTCCAGCATTCCAGATGTTCGAACTTTCCGAAGAGCCAACTTCGTCGTAGCCAAGCTAGTGCTACGAATATCCCGACAACGGCCAAAAAAAGAGAATGTTGCAAGAAAATTTGACGTCGGACGGCTAAAATCCCAAGAGATCGCCAGATCCTTCTCTGATCGAGTGTCAATGTTTGTTTTAAGAAGTCCTATGCTGGCTCAAAGTCATCGAGCTAGAACCGATGCCTGCAAAGATAATCAAAGGAACATCAAGTAGAATCGCAGTCAATGCTGGGGATTTGGAAAGACCACTTCTGTAGTCTGTATAAAACTAACGACGAAGAAACTCCACCGTCAGGCAGGAGCCTTTCATCGGACATGATGATCGCCAACAATTCCGTGAACCCGACTTAAAAGAAGTGAAAACGGCAATATCACGACTGAAATCCAACAAAGCAGCTGGAGTAGATGGTCTAGCTGCCGAGCTGTTCAAAGCAGCAGGCGACGATCTTGGTAAGAGAATGCACCAAATCATCTGTAAGATATGATCGGAAAAAAGCATGCCCGATGAATGGAACCTCAGCATTGTTTGCCCGAACCTGAAAAAGGGAGATCCTTTAAACTCCGCCAACTACAGACGCATCAGCCTACTTAACATCGCCTACAAAATCCTCTCTGCTGTAATGTGTGAACGTCTGAAGCCTTTCGTCAACAATTTGATTGGTCCTTATCAATGTGGCTTCAGACCAGAAAAGTCAATCATCGACCAAATTTCCACTTTGCAGCAGATCCTGGAAACCGAACTCCAAATCGATACCCACCACCATTTCATCGATATCAAGGCCTCGTAAGACAGCATCTACAGAGATGAACTGTAAAGAGCTATGTCTAGTTTTGGCATCCCTACCAAGCTGATATAATGGGAAGAACACAGCGTGATGTCAATGGCACCTTCGTGACTATTGAGTTTAGCGGTAAATGAGGGAAAAACGAAGTATATGATGTCTTCGACGAAGGACACCCAACACCGTTCGGATTAAACGTCACAATAGACGCATACAACTTCGAGGTAGTAGAGGAGTTTGTCTACCTAGTCAAGTAAGTAAGTAAGTCAAATATGAGACTTCAGTCTTAAACGCCAGCCTTGTGAAAACCTTTTTTCCAACTTCGACAATATTCAATACCAAAGTCCCTCAATATGCAAAATCATTAAAATTCTTCGGTGACTTCGTAAATGTTCCCTTTTTCCGAAAATTGCCAAAAAACAAAAAAAATCCCATCCCACATCCCCTAAATCAATTTATTCCATTGAAGTCTCCACCCAATGATCCTTAATTAGATGCTAAATCTACCAAAATAAGGTTCACTCCCCGACCAACACAAAAAAAAAAGGAAACAAAATTCCTTTCATCATCAAGCGTACCCAAGCCATCGCAAAGTTGTAAAACAACATCTTATCACAACACGTTCCTTTATACAAAGTAAACCCCCTTCTCCCATTCCGCTGCTTTAGTGATTTCAATCGACATCTAAGCCAGCCCCGAGAAGCAAACAAAAAAGGACCCTTTGACGCGCACCATACGGCCGACGACGACAACGAATAGAGAATAAATTATAGGCCAAATTACCGTTTGCTCAATTGACCTTTTCATGACAAATTTACTCCATGAAATTTTAATTTCCTGTTAAAATCAGTTTTCTGTTCCTTTTTTTTGCTGCGTGTTTGTTGTTGTTGTTCGATTGCCGAAAAAAATCTAAAAATCCAACCCTTGAATAAATTTGGCGAGTCCCTTTTTTTCGGCGGTGGGACCGCCTCGACATCAAGCTGTAATTAAGAAACTTTTAAATTCTTAATTGATTCCTGTGTCGATCCCAAGATGCCCGCAAAATCAGGGTCCTTCTATCCCAAAAATCAAAAAAGGCTCTCCGAAAGTGGATCATATTTTTCCCTCTCCCTCGCGGTTCGTTTGAAATCGAATGAAAATTCAATTATCGTTTTTTTTTTAGGGCGTAAAATGCAACCCTATTTAACTTTGTCCCTATTTCGGGATCAAACAAAAAAAATTAAATCAGGGACTCAACACTGCCAACAACTGTCATTCAAAATTGACGAAAAAAAAATCTGTCACTTACATTGTGGTTAAACAAAGTGACAAAAATCCCCGCCACGTGACAGAGAACTTAATTAATTCTGTCTGTCTGCCTGACGTCTGTCTTACCTTTCCAGTGATTCATGTACCAGCCTACCAACAACACCTTGAAGCACTTTGAACTAAGTGGCAATTGTACGAAACGAAAGTCATTAAGATCCATTAATCCACCCCTAAGTACACACACACCCACCCCCTGGGTGCGAGCCACACCAAAACAAATCGACTGCAAATCCTTTTCTTCAATAAAACGCACATACGTTCGCTCCAAGTGCAATATTTCACACCAACCCTTAGCCAACAAAACGGTGCGACAACAAAAAAAGAAATCCGAGTCTTGTCACTTGGGCAAATATAGAAAAATCCCAAGCTCTCTTATCCAGTGTAAACAAATCGTCTTACAATTGCACGTGCCCGAAGTCCTTTGACCGCTTGGTCGAGCCCAGTCATCGCCACCGTTGTCGTCGTCGTCCTTTTTTTCGATTTGAAAGGAGACTCCTTTTCAAAACCTAATCTGTGTATCCTTGTTCTTTCCTTCGGATTTGGATTGCTTTCTTAAAAAGGGAGTGCCAGTGCCAGTCAAATCAAATAAAAAATGCACTCGAATGCGAAGTAAATCGTGCAATAATCGTCCTTCTTCACACCAGGCAAACACACACACTGCTACACAGTGAATGGCAACGGCACGCATCCTGCTCGCTAACGATAAGTAATTCAATGGAGAGGCAACGTCAGCCAACAACGTAACGGGCTCGGTTTGGCGAAATGATTGACACTCACACCCTCGTTGAACGGAAATTAAAAACTCGAGGAATGTTGGTCGCTTCTATTCTCATCGCGTAATGCAATGCAACAGTTGAATCCTGGCATTTCTCAACATAGAGCGTCTCTCTCAAGGACGACCGACAAAAATTGAGCAACCAACTCAACAGCGCATGTGACCTCGATAAGGGGAAATGAAAATTTCACAACTCAACGGTTTATCCTTAGCCACTCAAGGACTCTGGATTCAGTTTGTCGCGAATATCTGCTCAAAACGGTTGTAAAGCGCTAGTTAGTTCAAAAAACAGTCAGAACCAAAAAAAAAGAAAACAGAATCGAAGCCCCCCCCCCCAACCACCCTCTCGATAAAGTCCTTTAAGTCGAAATAATGTCTCAATGCAGAACACTGTCGCGCGATTATTTAACTTCTTTCGTCCTTTCGAAATAATGTTCAATTTGTCAATGTACACGGGTGTACAACACATGTCTGACGTGAAAGTTGGCAATAACGCTTAAGACCGTCAAGTGTGCAAAAGGAGTGTGCTTTTTTTTATAGTTCATGTGGTGGGTGAGAGTGGAGGATGAGAGTAAGCAGCAGAAAAGAAAATTATTAATTAAGGATATTCATGCTATCATTCGTCATCCGGTTACAATTTCCACAACACAAACCAGAAACCACCAAAATTTACCTACGTTCCTCGAGTTAAGCACGAAAAAAAGGATAACATAGTGTGCGCTGGTTTGTCGTCCTTTAGCTCCTGGATTTAATTAAGTGGCTCTTTTATGGAGTTGGTGTAATCTGAGATGGTATCCTTTTGCCTTGTTCTTTCGTAGTCGTGTCGGTGTCGGTTTTTTTTTTCAGTGTCTTTGAAAGATTGGTGATGAAAAATGATCCTTTAAAGGGTGGAGAAAAATATTATCTTTAAAAAAAAAGGATAAAATATAAAATCAAAGTGCGTGATATGTTTTTGTTGGTGTCAAATTGAAAAGGGATAACGTTGTTTTTTTTTCTGTTTGCATTGAAGAACAAACACATTTGTATAAATGAAAGCAGCAGAGGCAGGATCAGGAAGCGGAAAAGGATATTACTACCGAGTTGGAGAGTTAATGTGTAGGTATTTTATATTTGTTGTTGATGTTGTTGTCTGTTTGATAAAGGATTCCCTCCAGCTTCAACCCAAACAATTGTCTTTATTTAGACTTTTTGAAGGATATTGCTCTGACTAATGGTGTTAACCGACATCATATCGTTTGGGAATTCTTTTGAATTCTTTTGTGTGTGTTTTGTTTCTGATAGGAACATCTATATTGGGGTCATGAACCTTGATTTGGATTAGATTTTTATTTGATTTGACATTTTGTTTTGATGATGATGATGTAGGATGTGAGGGAGTCTTGGCTTTGTAAAAGGTTCTATTTGTGGCTTGTTTACATTTTGGATGTTTAATTTAATATTTACAGGAATTCAGTTGATGATTTCGTAACTTGTATGTTGCTTGAAAATTAAATAAGGGAAGGAAAATACTTGACTATACTGCAGGGTTTGAGTTACATCAGTGCAAAGTTATTAACAGCTGAGAGTTCTTTTAACAAGTTTCCCAGGTGCCGTGAACGAAGGCCATATGAACTAAAGCCATAATGGCCTTAGTTCTCAATCAAATGTGAATTAACGCCATAATCCGATTATGGCCCTAATTCACAGTCGAATGAGAACTAAAGCCATCACTTGAATGAGAACTTACGCCATATGGGGTAAGTTCACATTCAAATGAGAACTGATGCCATAACATGCTTTGAGCTTTGAAGCAAAGTTAGCATAGCAAGTAATTACCTAACAAAATCTCATCGAGATCTCAAGGACCTCAGATATTTCTAAAATGGAACAAGAGATCTCACTCTCAGCGAGTGCTGATATTTTCTTTTAAAATTTCTGAAAGAAAAAATGTGTTGATCCGTTTTCTTGGTCAGCCATTTGAACGTAATCATGAGTTAACAATATTAATTTCAAGGAATCTCACTGAAATTTGAAAATTGTGCTACACCTAATAATTAGGTGATCGTAGGTGCTTCGTTCGGAAAACTAGTTTTCTAGACTCTGAAGTAATAAAAAAAATCGCGTTCTAAGAGCCGAAATTTTTTTTGGCAAACAGAAACAATTTGGGGTGTGAAAATAAAAAAATTCGCGCGAATTTTGCAGTACTACTAGAAAGCGAGCGGAGCGAGCCGAAATTTTTTTTGGCAAACAGAGAAACAATTTGGGGTGTGAAAATAAAAAAATTCGCGCGAATTTTTTATTTTCACACCCCAAATTGTTTCTCTGTTTGCCAAAAAAAATTTCGGCTCGCTCCGCTCGCTTTCTAGTAGTACTGCAGTACGCGATTTTTTGATTACTTTCAAATTCTGGAAAACTAATTTTCCGAATGAAGCATCTACGAAAATATTGAGAAACTTAGGTACTCATTCTGAAATTCAATACAAATATGAAAAATCATTATTTTGGTATTGATTTTTTTATTCGTTTAGAAAGCAACTTCATTCGGATACTTTGCGAAACATTATCAACAATTAAACGATTTCATTTGTTTACCATCCTCGTAAATTTGTTCATAACTGCGCCGAAAAAACGAAGATTTAAAAAATATCATCGAAAACGGATTATTTTCGATTCTGGAGCCAAAAACTGAGGGGACCGCGAAAGTATAAATAACCAAGAAATTTTTCCAAAATTTTTAAGTTATGAGCGTGACGAAAAAAGTTAAGAATAAGGCAAATGTGGGACTCTTGGTTCTTATATTTGATTTATAGTAACCCGTGTTTAAAATATTTGTGTTTACGCCCCCTTAACTAATAGAGCGTTCATCCTTTTTTCGTTAAACCATATATTATTTACCTACCTACATTATGTTCCAATATCATATTAAAATTATTTTGATTGCTGAAAGTGGCTTTAATTCACATTGAAATGAGTACTTGGGCCACTTCTTAAAATGAACTAACGCCATATTACTTTAGTTCTCATTCCAATGTGTATTTAGGCCATAATCGGATTATGGCGTTAATTCACATTTGAATGAGAATTAAAGCCATTATGGCGTTAGTTCATATGGCCTTCGTTCACGGCACCGTTTCCCAACGTTTCAATTTTACTCGAGGTATTTTTCAAAAAAGTTAATATTTTTTTGTAGCAAAATGCGATCATTCGCAAAAGTTGTATTTTCATACCCATATATTCATAGGTATCATCGGAAAAGATGATACAAAACGGTGCATCATCGATAGATAATATAAAGAAAAAGGGCTCTATTTGGCTGCCCTGCGGAACACCTGATTTAGCAAAGTATGATTTAAAGTAACTATTTCTGAATTTGATCTGATAATTTTCAAGGCAAGAGGCAATCCACGTTATCCGTAAGAGATTCATTTAAACTTGATAATCTCATGAGATAGTTGATCTGGCCACATTCCAAAGCCTGTAAACATTTATTTAAAAAAAAAGAACAATAACCAGTTTCTGAGAGTGGATCATTTTTGCATAAAATCATGCTGCAGATTGCATATAGCATGTCTACAATTGAATACCAAAAAATTGTCACACACTACTTATTAAAACAACTTTAGAATACATGAGAGTTTAGAAATCGGTCTACAATTACAAATATTGTTTTTATCACTTTTTCTTATATATGGGAGTTATGGTATTCCATCTGAACAGAACAGAATGTCACTAGATCATGGAATATTCTTTCTTTTGATATCCTAGCTGCATGCTTTTAAAATGATAATTTTCTCATTTTTGGCCATTCGATGTTTTTGTTAAAAAAAAAAAAAACACAAAAGTTTATAAAAATCCAGGAGACTTTTTTGAAAAGACACTAATTTTGTATTTATTGTTGAATAAAACATACCACCAAAAACATTCTGTTAAAAACTAGCCAATTCTCGATGGAGCTGCTTGTTTATCTCTAAAAAGTAATGAAATCTAGACAAAGTCGTGTCAAGTCTTGGTTCCTTACTGCGATTTTCTTATTATTATAGTTAATGTTGTGTGACTAGGGTGATTAGAATTGAGTCTGTACTGGAAATATTTTTGCATACTGGTTGTTTCAGGCTCGACTATACATAAGTATTATTGAAATACGCAGATTTATCAAGCCTACAATTCACTGATTATTGAATCAACGTTTTGAAAGTGGCAATTCTCAGTCGTCAATGGGTAGGAGAGAGTGGGTATTTTTGGGACACAGGAGGAATGGGACACAGGCATTTTCTCAGTTCCTACAATTTTATTTCTATTTCCTTGTATGACAGATTCTGTCTTTAGTCTGTCCCCATCCCTCAACAAAACAAGTTGTGTCTAGGAAAAAAATCATGGAGTGGAGATTAAAAAAAAGGTAATTTTTGCATAAAAAGTAAAACATCTGTGTAAACTTTGATTGAATTTATTTTTTAATGTGTGAACTTACTGCGCAAAAGAGTGTAATAATTAGATAGCAACACCATTTTTGAAGTGAATTCATCGTAGTTTTGTTTAATTAGTGCCACACGAAAAGTGATATTATAAATTATTTATTCAAAGTGCCATGCAGGATGATTGGGACATCACTATTCCACCCCATAGTTGTCCCAATCCTATTGATCGCAGTAGGAATGGGACAAAGTGAGTTGGTTCATGAAATTAATTTTTTCCTTTTCTTCTGTCGGAGTTTCGCCTTCTTTTTAACTGAAAATAGGTTGCCAAATTGTTATTTAATCTTTAGAAATCAATTTTGCTCAGATACGATCTATGAGATCTCGGCAAATTTAATGTATACGAAAAGTGTGCCAAATATACCCACTCTCCCCTACTGGTGCTGGCGATAGATTGGTGCAATGGACCATCGAGCAGCTGGTTGTGAACCCGTTTGTACCCTTCAACGGCCAAGTAGCACAACATTAACTATAATAACTATTTAACTATATATAATAAAGAAATCGCAGTAAGACATCAAGACTTGACACGACCCGAGCGATTTTTAAAATTTTTGAAAATCAAAATTTCTGGTATTAACATTAAATTTGAAATTTTTTAGAATTTTTCATTTCCATCACTAGGGGTCCAAAGATAATCATGTGGATGTACACAGCCATTGTTAGACCCATTCTAACTTATGGCAGTTTGGTTTGGTGGCAAGCTCTGGAGAAATCCACGAACTTAAAAACCCTCACCAAAGTACAAAGAATGGCATGCATTAGCACTACGGGGGTGATGAGGACTACCCCAACAGCGGGTCTCGAAGCGATCCTAAATCTCATCCCTATAGACCTATTTGCACAAGAATCAGCAGCAAACAGCGCTCTCCGACTTAGTCAGACCGATATTTGGAGATCTAGTCAACACGGCCATACCACGATCCTTACAAAATACGTTGGCAATAACGTTCGTACTGATTACATGACCCCTTATCTAGACTTCAATAAAAACTTCACTACCAGCTTCCCTAATAGAGAGGACTGGGAAAACAGTGTACCCTACACTAACGAATCGAATCTTACCATCTTCACCGATGGTTCGAAAATGACTACTGGGGTAGGGGCAGGTTTCTACTCAGAAAATCTTAGCCTTGCCAGTTCATTCAAACTTCCTGACCATTGCAGCGTCTTCCAAGCTGAGATCTTGGCAGTGAAAAACGCTGCTAATCAAATATCCATGATGGCGATACCACACGCTGATATCACCTTTTTCATTGATAGCCAAGCAGCAATAAAAGCGATCTCTGCCACGCAAATCAAGTCAAAGCTTGTTTCTTGCTGTTGCGAAGAGCTAAGGGTTCTTGGTATGCAGCACAACGTAAGACTCTGCTGGGTTCCCGGTCACAGTGGTGTGCCAGGAAATGAAAAAGCGGATGAGCTTGCAAGAGAAGGCTCGGTACTTGATCCCTCTCTCATAGACCACAACATCAGAATCCCTCAATGCGAACTAAAGAGAAACATTAGTAATAACATCATTCAAAAAGCAAATGATAGATGGAACCTGCTAGAAACCTGCGGTAACACCAGGAAACTCTGGCCTCATTATGACAAGGAAAAATCCAAAAAGATTTTACTTCTCAAAAAACCGTCCCTAAGATCCCTCATAAGTGTGATAACGGGACATAACCTACTTGGCTACCAAAAAAAGAAGATGGGGCTTAGTACGGACGACATATGCAGAGGCTGCGGCGATGAGGATGAGCACGAAAACACGGCTCACTTTCTATGCCACTGTCCAGCACTCTGCCGTACCAGATCAAAATTCTTAGGCAACTATTTCTTCAATGAACTAGAAGAACTATCTGAACTCCCAGGCAATCGCCTATTGAACTTTATCAAGTCCACCAAATGGCTCGATCAACCATAGAATTCATAGGTTAAATCATCTTTTCAGAAGTTACAACACTTCAGGGTATCACAATGGATCTACATTGATCTAAGTGTGACGGTAACAAAATCAACTGTCAGCCCATATAACCTAACCTAACCTAAGGGGTCACGCAACTCAAAATAAAAACTTACGATTTCTTGATTTTTCTCTTTTTTATACTTCAAACACTGGGCAATAACATCTATTGTTTCCAAAATATATCATTGACTTCATCTATGTATGAGAATGATTTTAAATTTAACCCAAAATCTACATCATTTGCAGCTTTATTTGATTTTGAGTCGGTGGTTTATTCTGGCGAATACTTACTTTTCTTACAATAATTTTTTTTTTTAATTTTTCGTTGTTGACTATTTAAATTGTAATCTAAGTAGGCCAACAATCTGTGACAATTTTAATTTCATAATATTCAAAACATTTTATATAACACCTGTGTTAGTTCTTGAACATTCGTGATCAATCAAAAACTTTGTGTTCGATTTAAAGCATTTACATTGTTTTTTTTTTTTTTTATTGTGAAAAATAGTTTATATTGTGAATATTGTGGAAAAGAGGTGAGACCGTAAAATTGACTTTTTTTTTTATTATGAACCAAAGTAAAAATGGAAACGCGTTCTCAAATAAGATCTGCCAAATTTTTGGAGCAGGACGGACGATGTCGACACGTTTGTTGCCAACGTACAAAGACACTGCTCTTCATCTTACTTATTTGGAAAATGAAGAAAAGTCTACGAGAAAGAGAATAACTCTAACAGCTGCAAAAATTATGGACATTTACGACGAAGCATCAATAACGACAGTTCTGTGTTGAAAAAGGAATTAATAAATTCAACGAAAGAAGAACTGCTCTCCTTAAAACACCAAAGAGCAGAAGAGAACGTGGAGTTTTTGAGGTTCAATTGGATGCATTGAAAAGTGACGGAGAAAAACTATTCGATATTGCTGCGTGTAAATGTGTTGAAATTGAATTGAAGAAAAGAAAGTTCCTGTGAAAGAACGTTCGTTTTTGGCAGACCAACGATCAGTAAGAAAAATTATGATCGGGAATATCGATATTTCGGAAACCAAAAGGCTTCAAAAGTCTCTCAAAGGAAGGTTGGAATGCATTTCATCTGCAAGAACATCTGAGATACCTGACGCAACAATATATAGTGAGAGAGAGTTTATCTCTTCAGATGTCGATGATGAAATTTAAATTGAAGCTTCAACAACATCTCAACAGATTGCCTCCTCTGATGCCCGTTACTCAAATCCAAAATCCCTTTTTAATGATGCGAAGGTGGCAGGTAGATTTAAAATATCTGACAGTGCAACTGCAACGCTTGTAACAGCGGTCTTACAAGGTTATGGCCGGGTAAATGAATTGAATCAATCAAACATAATCGACAGAAGCAAGATTCCAAGGGAAATAACAAAATCAAGGTTTCAAAAAAAAAGATGTGTTTGAACTTAATTATTTTGGTCTTTATTTTGACGGCCGCAAAGACTTTACAAAAAATGTTGGAGGAATTTCGAAGGAAGAACACATTGTCTTGATTGCAGAACCCAACTCCACCAAATGGAAGATCGGAAACCATTGCAAACGAAATCTGTGATTTTCTTGGAAAAACTTCGGTTTCCTAAAACTTATTTATTGGCTGCGATGGAACTAATGTAAAGACCGGAGTTAGAAACGGAATTATCCGAAAAATAGAGTTAAAAATTAAACGGCCTTTGCAATGGTGTATTTGCTTGCTCCACGCCAATGAATTACCTTTGCGACATCTTATTGAAAAAATTTAGGGAAAAACATCTGGTCCGAAAGCGTATTCTGGCGAAATCGGCAACGATCTTAAGAACTGCCAAAATCTAACTGTGGCTGATTATAAGATCATAAAAGTGAATTTACCTGAAATTTACCACTAAAATCCTTAACTTCTGACCAAAAATATCTATTGCGATCAGTAATGGTGTCAAAGAAGGTTCAATTTTCTTTAAAAAAAAAAAACCTGGAGCACGAGTCCATTCCAGATGGTTGACGACAGCTAACCGCATTTTAAGAGTTTATGTTTCCAAACAAGAATCAGAAGAAACATTACAACACATAGTTCAGTTTATTTGTAAAGTTTATGCGGTGATGTGGTTCAAGATAAAATCCAAGTCGTGTCGTTTGCTTACGGTGCAAAACATTTTCATAAAGCCATTCAACTATCAAGATATTTGCCAGAAGATCTGAAAAAGGTAGCAATGGATACTTCGGACACTGCGAAGCCATGCTGCTGGTGATCATTAGTGAGTGTCTAAAATGCGAAATTTTGCTTTCGCTTAACTTCGGAACTAAATGACCTACAGACTTGAAATTCAAACTTTAGGTAGCTTACTAGAATTTCAGCGTTCTGATCTTATCCAAAGGTTCTCAAATAGGGGCCTGAAAATGCGGCGAAATCGTCCCTGTAAAGGATGGTACGGCAGTGTTTGGTTCGCACTCGACTTGGCGGATAAGCAAATATCCTTTGTTTTGTTCTTAAAAAAAAGAACGGCTTTCACAAATTTGAAGCCCATCGAACCAGGAGTAAGCTTATAACATTAGTGCGAATACAGACAGACGGGCAGAATCGCCGGAATCACTTTTTAAGATCATCATGTCATATGTATTGGATCAAAACCTCAAGTTAAATTTTTTTACGAATGCCATAAATTTAATACTTGTAAGTCGCAAGTAAGAAAAAAAGTAACACTGCGAAAGTCGAGTGCGAAATATACCTTTCAACCTACTATAGAATAAAGTAGATTTCTTCGCTTGGATTTCCTAACCTCGACACAAAAAATAATATGCATTCGATTTCAATTCGTACAAATTCAACAAAAAAAGTTGTGAAATATTTCCTAAAAATATTGAATGCCTGTAACCTTAAATTAATTTGTGGGAAAACCTATTTCTATTTAATTTTTCATGGAAATTTAAATAAAACAAAAAAAACAGCTGAATATTCAATTCCTGTTTAACGATTCCATTGCCAAACTTCATTTTGAAAATAAATGAAAATAAAGTTTCCGATTTCAACTACATTTTTTAAAAGAATGAAACTATTCGTTTTCGAGAAAATTAAAAATTGTAAACGATAACAATTTTTTAATGATTTCTCTTTAATTCTTTTCAATTAAATCTTTTATTTATTTTTCCAAATAACAGTGCACTATAACCGACATTTTAAAAATGTGAAAACTCAAAATTCATTAAAACAACATTTAATATTCTTCATTCTCTTTTTAAATTTTAACTAACTCTTTCGGAAAAAAATCGATTCCATAGATTATTGAAACATTTGCTATTTTTTGTGCATAGAAAAGCAAAAGGCCAGAGTTCACCCAAAAAAGCTGAAATATTATTCAATATTGATTCGATACAAATATCAATTCCTGAATAAAATTTCTCCAAAAAACTGCTCAAAAAAAGGCTTTAACAACAAAAAACATCCCCCACTCTCCATTAAAGTTGAAAAAAAACATGAATTTAATTTAAAGCGAATTCTCTCTTATGTTTTCCATCATTTTCAATAAAAAAAAACGACCAATATTGTGATGTTGTTGTTGTTTCTTATTTTTTTCACATTCGAGAATCGGCTTTATCTTTTCGGCTCTCCATTGTGAAGCTGAAGGTTTGGATTTCATTTTAATAACCAACGGCTATAAATCAAAATTATTATTGCATCTTTCCAGTGATATGTATATTCTCGGGTTCTGTCCCCAATCCCCCATATCACAGTAATATTTATGTATTTTTAATGTATACATTGCCGGGGCTCCGAGCGAGGACGACGCACGGTCGTCTCTGAGCCTCAAGTGGATGTTGTCGACCACACTCCATTTCGACATTCACCACACACTGTTGCTGTTGAATTGTAACTTTTTGGTCCTTCTCCTTATGATGCCGATGATGATGGCTGGGATCATCTTTCTCCGCCGTAAAGGATATAAAACGAAGAGCGAGGGACACTTTTCGCTTTCGGTGTTGTGATTTATGTTGCCAACAAACAACACACCTGTATACACACATTCGTCCTTGTTTTTACACACACCGGAACACAGTAGTCGGGCAAAGTCAATATAGCGCGGGATGACGACGATGAATTTGCGGCAACAAAATGTCGATTTATTTTTCAGGACAATAACCAAGAGTTTTGTTTAGGTTTGGCCCCAGCGAGTCAAAGAGAGATGTGGTTGTGGCTTTAATAACATGATTTGGCTTTAAAATGATTTCCACATAAATATTCAGCAGGTCCCCAAACCACAATCCAAATCCATTATTATTATTGTTGTCGTTGTTGGTGTCGTTTGTGTTTGGGGGGCATTTTGTTGAAAGCTCGAAAGTAACGTTTTATTGCAAAGTTCAAGGTGTGGGGACACATCCATTGCCTAACCGCCCGTCGAGCCACCGGAAACTGTGAATGGTCGTTAGTTTTAATTTATGAAAAATTTATTGCATAATAATTTTATGGCTGAGAACTTACTGTTTCCTGGCTTTGTTGAGCGTTCGTTTAATTCGGGTGTGTCGGCCCATTTGTGCGTGTGACAATATGCACCTGGGGTCGTTATGGCACCCCATACAATAATTCGAACGAATTTGAATTCGGGCGCGAGAGGGTGGTGTTATAAATTTGTTGAAAATTAATTGAGATTATTTCGGTAGAGTGGATGAATGCCGGGGGAAGGGGGGAGGTGGAAGCAGTGAATTTGCTTTTTAATGGGACTTTATAAATTATTGTATGGGCCACACACATACTCGTAGGTAGGTTAAACATTTATTTTTGCCAAAGGACCTTCAGCGCAAAGCTCATTTGGTCGTGAAATTACCAAACACGGTAAAGGGAGGGAGGGGGGTAATATTATTTTACCAACTCATACGCTCGTTGGCGCATTTCGATGTCATTTTTATGTCTGTGTGTGAGGTATTTTTATGACATTTAATGTTCTCAATTTCAATTATAATGACCACAAACAGGATGGGGAAACCATCAGCCAGCGGAATGGGCATGCTTTATGGCCAGATTATTATTTTTTTTTTTGTTCGTTGATTTTGGTTTTTATTTATTGTGAATTTTGTTACTCGGAAAAGTCGGATGTTGACAAAGTGCAGTGCACATTAAGAACGCGATTTTGGCTTTGGTTGAATTTTTGTTTGTACGGAGTTTGGAATATGGAAAAACCACTAATGGCTCATAATGGCACATCGATTTTTGTTCTCCATTGGGTTTTGTTATTGAAAATCTGGAGAAAAAAGTTTGGATGAAATATGTTTAAGGCAAGTCAATGGAACACACTTTTATCGGTGCGAGACCAATCTGTAATTCAGTAACCATCACCATCATCGTCGACTTGGCTGATGAAGTCTTAGACATCATGTTTGCTACAATTGTGGCTAGGTATTGGCTTCCAGCAACAAAACCCTCTAACTTTAGTTAATTCTTGTCTTCCTCATTCAATTTCACAAGCAACTTGGGCTTCACCAAGTGCAAGTTTAGTCTGCCAAGCTGTCTTCTGGGGAGAAGCCCCATTTTGAGCGGTCTTCTCCCAAAAATAACCCACACTTCGGTAATCAGACCGAAACTCATTTATGGAGTTGTCGTCTATGGTGAACCGCACTGGACAAGATGGTAAATTTGAATAATTTCATTAAAGTCTAGCGGTCAGTAGGTATATGCATCACGGGAACACTTCGCTCAACACCAACAGCAGCTTTCGAGGTACTTCTTAACCTAACACCTCTTGACATCTTCTCCAAAATGATGGCCTCACGCATGAGTTGGCGGCTTAGAGCCACCCCCCAATTGATCAGAATCATACTATCAATTTCAGATATATCCCAGATTGCTTAGACTACACCTCCCTAAAAATCGCCTATCCGGCCGAAGGGACAATCTTCGCTTTCTTCGGAATACGTATGCCGGGTGAAGTCCATTATATCGACTCCGGTGTGAACTAGACTCTAATGAGTGAGCTCGCGCATCTTCCGAACGGGATGCTGCTTAGGTAAGTCATTTGGTTTTGAATGACGTTTTGATTAATGGGAATGGACCAAAAAAGGGCCTCTTATTTCGCGCAATCTGCAAAGCGAGTCCAAGTGCATGACTTGAGGTGTTCCTGTCGCCTTAAATCTTCAGCAAAGCAGCCTTGTTAACTCGAGCCTCTGAAGTGGACGCATCGTGTCAGCTGTTTGCCATTGGAACTTGCATCTTGCCAACAAAAAATTAATCCCCCGCCTCGTTGATTCCTTGGTGACACTTCCAATAGGGACCATTCCATTTAGGTATACGCCTGGCAGCGGAGCTCCCGACTGACTTATAATCGCCTTAAAGGTACTCAACCCATTTAAACGACTTCACACCTCCTTTAAGTTTCCCCATCTTGAACCTTTAGTTACTTACTTCGAACAATAAGTCCTTAATTGTCTTTTAAATACTTTAAATCCTCAAAAGGACCCTCTAAAATTGCTTGTTTTCATTTAATCAAAACTAAGTCTCTGACATTTATGTGTTTTTAAATATTTTACCTTCCCCCCTTGCCCCTTCTCACAACAAAATTCAAAAAACCCGGAACTAAACTCAACTTAAAATCCAAAATTGACAAAGTTTTCCCTCTTTATGAATGACTTTATTATTCTACATTTCAATTCAGTCATCATCAAACTCCCCTATTCTGTCCTTTCATCGCTCTTACCCTGGCCAAATCGCTTGCTAAATGTTTAAGTAGCAATATTCAGTTTCTAGATTCAGATATCAAAGGCGGCAGTACAGAGAGATTGTAGATGGAGATGGCGATGGAGACAAATAAATAGATTCATTGTTGTTTATGCGACATCAGACATCACACAGAAGCTACTACCCACATTAATAGTCAGTTAGAAAAGAAGCCTGATGGCACAACACAACCTCAGAAGTCACAGATGGCCTGGTGGCTGCTGCAGAGACTCAGACAGTGTCTTGTTCGGGTCCTTCTGGTTGAGTAAAATGATGAAAATGAAAACTCCAAAGGCTCAGAGCAATAAATAATTCGTCCTTCGATATAAAGCAACAACATAAATAAATTACGACTTCCAACATGAGAGCGAACAGGCCCACAGTTCATATTAAACAAGGGTTCGGCTTCCAGAATGGGG
Source organism: Sphaerophoria taeniata (assembly GCA_943590905.1). Taxonomy (NCBI): domain Eukaryota; kingdom Metazoa; phylum Arthropoda; class Insecta; order Diptera; family Syrphidae; genus Sphaerophoria; species Sphaerophoria taeniata. The sequence continues at coordinate 8,712,957 of OX016540.1, forward strand.
AGCAAGTTTTTCTCTTTTTTCAAATCATCGGCCGTCCTCGTTTGTCTAGTCCAACCATTTTTCCAATAAAAAAAATGACACAAAAAGTTGATTCCTTTTTGTCTGCACTGAAATCGTCTTCGTCGACGAAAGGACAAGAACAAGGATCCAAGTGTAAGGACAAAAAAGCCGAATAAATAATTTGCCCACGTAGTCTTCGTTAGCGTCCATAGTCGTTTTCATTTTCATTTTCGTCGCCATCACCCAAAGTTTTGCAACTATGTGCGAAACACCGAAACACAAAAACCAGGAGAAGAATGATTTTAATTAGTTCCTGCAGGACCGAGAAGCGACGCGGCGCACTTTCGCGATTTATTCGGGTCCCTGCCAATCTGAGAAAGCAACCGTTGCGTTGCGAAGTTAAATCAGCAAAAACACAGCTAACACAGCGACGACAACGAACAGACACACCAGAGCCAGACACAAAGGAAAAAGCAATGTAAATAAATTCGCAGGACAGAACGGAAGGACGGAACTTTTACTATATTCACGGTGGCCGCCGGATGTTGGGGGCTTCCTTAAAGTGGCCCGATCGATTTCTTAAATTTCCTTTTTCTCTCTGGAAAGAAATGTTTTTCTTTTGAAAAACGGTTGGCAACCTTCGCAAATCGCTTTTGAGATTGTCGTGTCCTTTCATCGGCCTTGTCGCGGGCTGTGCGCCGTGGGAAAACCTTTTGTACCCGAGTACGACAAAGTTGTGATTTTTATTGCGACCCCTTCAGGGAGGAGGATTCTATTTGTTTAGAGAGGCAGCAAACCCATAAATGTCATCAATTCACTGAGAAACAATAAAAGTTTTTATTATAATTTTTTTGTTTGTTTGTTCTCTCCTTGCCACAATTGTTGTCCTTGTGTTGTTGTACAAGGAAGGTTGTGTACCTTGTTTGTGGTTGAACCAAAAGCAAGGTGCATTGCATTCCTCCCATTGTTTGGGATAAATCCGGAGCGACCGTAGTGCTACTCAATTCAAGGCACGTTGTTGTCAAATTGAACTAGTCAGTCGGTTATGGTCGGTATGCCAGGGTCCTTGAAATGTGACCGGAAAAACACATACAAGTACCTACTCTCATTTTGAATTTAAAAGGTATGTCAGAAAGAGTCATGCCACTTGGCAGTTTGGAAAATAGTTTGAGTGAGAAAGTTTTTTTTTATTGTGGGGGAAATTTTTTGAGAAAGTTACGTGCTAGAAAAAAATTATTGCATATCGAAAAATTCAAGTATGTTGATAAAGGATTTTCGGAAGTGGAACAGACAATTTTTGTGGGTCGTTTATAACAAGTTTTTTTTTCTCTCTGCTTTTTTATTTGTTAGGTTGGTGTTTTTGGAATTCATGACGCAAAGTCTGAAAGTGTCAAGGCGAACTTTTTGAATAAGGAAAAATAGTTTTTGGATAGTTTTGTTGAAATAAATATTATAAGGTGTCCTTTTCAATAATTCTTGAAAGTTTTTGGAGAGTTGTAGAGGATGGCAGGTGCTTTTGGTTGACATAAATTTTGGTTACATAACTGGAAGAAGTTTCCAAATTCTCATTTGTTTTTTCTTCCGAAATTTAGGTCAGAAATGATAGTTTTTAACACTGATTGCATTCAAAAAATACTGAATTATCAGTTTTGATTGAACGTGATATTGCTTTCGCCTTTTCCGGAACCCGTCCGTTCATGATATTCACCGTTTCGCCTGATCTTTGGTCTCGGGTGTGAATCAGAGGATACATGTCGACTGTAGAAACTCCTGATTGTTGATTGATTGTGATTGTACTTGTGAAGGTTTTCTTACTTACTATGACACTCCAGTCGGATTTGAAATACATAAGGAACTAACAGGTGCAACGAGCTTTTGTGATGATGCTAACATTTCTATGACACAGGAGCTTTGAAAAGTAGCTCTTAACCAATTTACTCCTTGAAATTTCTCTAAAACTGATTTTAACTTCAAATTCTGGATAGATAGATTAGGTTTCGTTAGAGTGGCTGTCTAGATGTTGTTGACTCACTTAGACCTCAAGGGTCCATTGTAATACCACTAAAGAAGTAACTCATTTGAGAGCAATGAACTTAAACAAACCATTTTGGACTTTTAATGAAATTAGAGAGACATCTTGTGTCGATCGTTGCCAGTTTACTTGTATTATCGAAGAAGGGGTTCTCTTGGAGAGTACCGGATATATACATTGTACATAGGAGGCGTTGGACTGTTTCCTCTTCCTCCTTGCTTCTACAGAAGTTATTAGTGTAGACCCCTTGCCTCATAGCATAACTACCTATGAGGCAGTGCCTATTATGACTCCAATTGTGGAGCTTATACTTTGTCTGCTCAGGGAAATCAAGCCTTTTGAAATCTTCAGGTCTATGCTTGACCATATTTGTTTGATTGCTAATCAGTTGGTACAGTGTGACCACCTAGAATTTGCTGATTCTAGAGCATATTGTTTGAGAAGATGTTTGCATGCAGCAAGTAGTGTTCCTATGCTGTGTCTTTGTCTAACAGTGGGCAGAAGGAATGTCTCTGTGGCCCGGCACCCAAATGAGGTGAATGTTAAACTGTTCTGTCATCTCATTCAAGAAAGGATCGACAGTCGTGGACTATAAGAGAGTTTGTGGAGACAGACGAGAGAGATTTCAAAGCGTCTTGGCTGTCCGAGAAGATACGTTTATCCTTGCAAGATATACGTTTTTCTAGCCAGAATAGTGCCTTTTTTATCGCCATTACTTCTGCCTGGAACACACTACAGTGATTTTGAAGTCTATGTGACTGAAATTCATTTTTTTCGAGAAGATACCACTTCCAAGGCCGTAGTCGATCTTTGAGCTGTCTGGTATAAAAGTTTATTGTGTTGGTTTCCAGAGATCCTCCTTCCTCCCAAAAAGATCTTGAAGGTATGGAAACATGGAAGTTATTATCGAATACTAGTTTTGGGGTGGTATAGTCTAAGCGATCTAGAATATTTCTGAAATTGTTTAAGATAGTAGTATGACCAGTATTGTTACTGATCCATTGAGAGGTGGCTCTAAGCCTCACGCACGAGTTGGCTGCCACCATTTTGGAGAAGATGTCAAGAGTTGTTAGGTTGAGAAGTTCCTCTAAAGCTGCTGTTGGATGTTCAGGTATGTTGCTCCTGTGAAGCACATACCTGCTGGCCGCTGGACTGTAATGATTTTATTCAAATTTACCATCTTGTCCAGTGCGTTCCACCATACGACAACTCCATAAATGAGTATCGGTCTGATTACCGCAGTGTATAGCCAGTGGGTTAATTTTGGGAAGAAGTCACATTTTGAGCCTATGACTTTTTACAAATAAAGAGTGCAACAAAGTCTTCTTTAGTCTTTCATCAATATTTGCCTTCAATATTAGTTCTTTGTCTAAAATGAGGCCTAAATATTTTGCTGGGTTAGAAAAGCTTAGGAGTATTCCTTTAATCATGGTAGGAATTGTGTACCTTCTCTTTCGTAAAGAGTACTAGTTCCGTTTTATGTGGGTTGACGTCCAAGCCACAATGCTTTGCCCAATTGGTAAGCATGCTTAAGGCATTTTGTAGGAGTTTGGAGAGAACTTGAGGGTGCTTCCCAGATACAGATACTGCAACGACGTCGGCATAGGCAATCACCTTGAAACCCTCTGCTTCTAATGATGTAAGGAGATCGTATTTAATTCTGGGTAGATATTTAACGCTTCATTTTGAATAAAACTCAGAATTGAATAAATATTTGCTATACAAGGAGTGTACACAAAAATTCGATAAACAGAGAAGTTTAACCGTCAGCAAACTCGTCAAACATTTGTTATTCACTTGACTTTCAAAAACTGCTCCCTCATTCAATTACTCGCGATTCAAATTCAACACAAAACAAAAAATCAAAGAATAATTGTCTCGAAAATGCGTTGACATAAATTTTCCAAACAACAATCACAAAGTTTTCGACACAAATAGAAACAAACAAATAGACCAACATTAAAAAAAAAATTGCTTCAAAAAAATAAAAATAACGAAGGTAAACATTTAAATTGAAAATAAGCACTTCCTGACCCCTCCAACTCGATGTACCTTTCACAAAAAAATTAAAAAAAAAATTGAAAATCTCTTTCATCAAATCCGCAAAACTTCACAAAGACGAAGAAAAATCACAGCATAGGTACAAAAAAAAACAAGAAAAAACTTGAAAAAATAAATCAAAAGTAACAAACAATAAGTTAACTGTTGAACAGGACAAAAAGAAAATCAAAAGGGCATTTTACACTTTGCTCCTGTTTGCTTATATTTTTTTTCCGGACAATGAATATGGTCAGAGGGAGAGAGGGGGAGCGAGAAAACAAAGTTAACTTGCTTTTTCTTCATCACCATCATCATCGTCATCATCATCATTAACCCACAGGGAATGATTGTGGGGAAGGAGGAAGAAGAAAAAACACTTCTGTCTTCTGAAAGAAGATTTACACGCAGCAGGTCGAAGAATCCCCCAAAAACAACAAGAAGGATCTGGCCAAAGTACACAAACATACATCAAGCAAACCGACTTCCATTGCAATCAACAACAATTTACATAATTCCGACCGTATAGCTCCATCGCACGGTGGTAATAGGATCAAGTGGAGTGCAGAAAACAGGAGTTGTGTTTTTACACCGGTTGGTTGGTCCTTGCTCGAAGGTCCTCGAGGGCATACTTTGCGTCCATGTGGCAGAGTATGAATGCCTGAGAAAAAAAAACGCAGTCATAAATCCACTTGCCTAGAAGCCCGCAGGGTTGATACTACAATTATCACTACGGAACGTTGCTGCGTTACCCGGCACAACTTATTACAAGGGTGCTCTGCCGCATCCTTTTGGAAGAAATATGAAAGACAAACCGAAGGCCATACCGCAGCAGTTCACCCAGCATCATTCACAAAAACGAAACACACAAAAGAACCGTTTTGCAAAGGTGCGAGCATTTCCCTGCGCATTTCGAGGAAATGCTGTACTATTAACTGGTGTAAGGACGAAATCCGTCTCAGTGCCAAACGATTACTTTTCAAGTTTAGTCTTCTCAAAACCCCGTCATCTTCCGCAGAGAAATGCCGGCAGAGTAATTTGAGCAAATTTCGAGCAGTTCATTGAGTTGTTAAAGCGATAAACTTCAAGGACTCGAGTCATCTTGCATATCCTTCCAAGCCACTGTCATGCATAAATGAGCGTTATTCACAACCACCACCGCCACACCAGAACTCTGAATATCACCCCAAGGGGCTTTTTGCAACATTCACTTTACAACCAGGTTTCATTTGAAAGTATATCCAAATTGGATTGAAAATTTGTACCCCCAAAATATCTACAGCCGCCTTGGGCAAAATCCATCCCCTAATTTCAGCAGAATATGACGAAAGCAGACTGCTCTCGCGAAGATAATTAAAGACTGCAAGTGCTGTCCTAAATGGTTAATCAATAGCTTCGTTGTGCGCCTCCTTCTGCTGTTTGATGGAGTTCCGCATAATATTCATTGGAGTTAAAAGGAAAACCCGGTGAACGGTGAATTGAGGACGTACTCGTTTTGTGATGGTATTTGTACATCGAAAAACGGCATTATGGATGAGAATAAAAGCTGCCTGCTTTGCTGATGGTTGTGCAATTTGTCTTTTGAATTATTAATGAAATTTTGCAGAGCACTAGCCCCCTCGTTCCTGCTGGTTTGTGGAGAGGTTGTGTATGTGTGACAAGGATGATCGATTGTGTAATGATTGTGGGTCTAATGGGAGTTGGCTGGGATAGAAAAAGTTGTCTCCCCTTTTATTTTTTATTTTTTTTTGTCTATGTCACAATCACAAGCAGCATGTTCTGGTGGGGAGGGAGAAAGTGGTGTGATGGAACACAATGGAATGGTGATATCTCGTGATTGAATTGAATCATATTGGCTCTGAAGTCTACTGTTCTTTTTTTCTTGTGGATAATCCTTCTTAGTCCTGCTTCGTCTAGGTCCCCCATCCAACCCCAAAATCTTGATCCTAATATCCAATCGTGAAAAATTGTCTTTGGGGAAAAATGAGGCAAGGATTTAGCTGAGATTTTTTCCCCGTTTAATTTGGTTTGATTTATTTTTTGTTGTCTTCGTTTCGTTCTTTTGTTTCTCGGTGAAATGATGGAATTATTCATCGAAAAAGGTCTTCCTTTTGGGGTTTTGGGGGAAAAAAAGATGACTTGACAAGATAAATGGGGTAATGGGTTATTAAGATGCGGAAAATATTTCCTAATTGATGATGCATAAGCTTGCGAAATTTGGGTCATTGATATGGAAATAAAGATGATTAGAATTGGATTGGGAAATGCAAGGACGTTGATTTCTTGATTAGAGAGAGAGAGACAAGGCTGGGCTGATTTATTATAATTTTTACTGGTAATTGAATGGGTTTTTTTGAGACTCGCAGTATTAGAAGAATGCATTTTGTAGCCACGGGAGACATGTCTCTCAGCAGCACTTAAATACGAGCCTACATACGAGGATTTTTTTTTTATAATTTGCACCCACTCAAGGGATTTTTGTATAGATACCCTTTTTATGCCAGAGACACAGTGAGTGCATTAGGAAGATGGGAAGGGGTTGGAAAGGAGGTGTCGGTGTACATTGGTCTTGAATTCTTGAATGTTGTTATGATTGGCAAAGACAGAGTGTCGAAGAGAGTTCCACATTCGCGTATGATTCTCTATACTTGACAGCACGCCCGAAGTTGGGCTCGAGGGTGAATTGTTTGAGGGGAGGAATGCAACTGGCTATTTCACTAGAGCAATTACCGTAGAACGTAACGGTAGAACAAGGAGAGACACGCAACGTTACGACGGTGGTCTAAAGGCGTGAATGAGTCAGTGATCTCTCTATCACCAATCACAGCTCTTTTTTGTATTCCATCCAAGAGGCTTAAGTAAGTAGCTGGAGCACCAGCCCAGAGATGGGAATTGAACTCAAGCTTTGGACGGATATATGTTTAATCGATAATAGCCAGATCAGACGGGGAGAAAAATTGCTTGCATCGTCTTAAGAAACCCAAACATCTTGCGGCATTTTCAGCGACATCGCATATGTGCTCGTTCCACAAGAGGTGGTCAGTGATGCACATACCGAGAATCTCGAGATGTTCGTTCTCATTGATGCAAGTACCACTCATGAACAGTGGCAAGGGGGTATATCTCGCTTCGACGATACAAGATAGAATTGAGTTTTCGAAGCATTAAACTCTACGCGATTTTGTATTCCCCATTGTTCAATGCTGTTTAAGTCAGAGTTTAATGAGCTTATCATATTTTGCCGTTGCAGTTCCACATCCGAAGAGGAAGGATGTGAGTCTGAAAACGAATATGAAAAGCTAAGGGTACTATCGTCAGCAAAACAATTTATTGGATTAGAAGTAACAGACAAGAGATCATTAATGAATCTCCAAAACGATGGAAAGATTTGTTTCACTGTTCGGTGAGATAAACCATCAGATCACCAGTGGACCTGTTGCTGCGAAAGCCGTACTGCCCGTCATTAAGAAGCTTTCGGTCTTCGAGATATTTCTTGAGCTGATAGTTTATCAGCGTTTCCATGACCTTAGAAAGACGGGACGTAAGTGCAATCGGTCGGTAATTGGAGGGAGAAGAAGATTCACCTTTTTTTGGGATTGGGCTGGACAAATGCTGTTTTCTAACTGCTCGGAACTAGCCCAGAAAAATAGGATAGATGGAAAAGCTTACGCAAGGGTTTTGCCAGCGTGGAAGAACACCTCTTCAGAATAACAGCGGGGATACCATCCGGACCAGCGGATTTATATATGTTGAGATCTTTTAGGACTCTCGCCACAGCACGAGTGCGGAAGAAGATTTGTCCCATGGAATCATTGACGCGCTCAAGAGCTGGGGGAGTCATGACACTCTCTGGCAGCGAAGAGTTGGAGGCGAACTGCCTAGTAAAAAGGTTGGCTTTCGCGAGAGAGCTTACAATTGGAGTGTCATTGTCAACGAGCGTAGGGACCGAGGAAGAAGAAAAATTCTTCACATTTTTTACAAATGACCAAAAATTTTTACTGCCTTTGGGACATTGCAGAATTATTGCCTTAATTTTTGGTCATGCAAAAACTTGGTCCGTCAAATATGGGTATTGCAGGCCTTCCTGGCTTGTTTAAACTTGTTCCGGTTTTCCTCAGTTGGGTTGGCTCTAAAACACCGGAACTTTACTTCTTTTTCCCTGATAACCTCTTTACAGCTTAAATCAAACCATGACTTTTCTTTGGTTTTGATGCTTTTAACCCTATTCGGAATAAAAGTTTTCGTTCCCAGAATCATCCTATTAGTAATCATATCTGCGCCATACGGTTCTCTTTGGAATTCTTTCTCTAACTGGATTAGTTTGACACGAGAAATTTGCGGATATGATACTATGGTCTGATCTGCCTAGAGGCGTTAATGCATTGATAGTTTGTATTTATCAGGGTCAGACGTAAGGAACAAGTCAAGAGTATTTTCCGCTTGGCCATCAATATCCGATATTCGAGTGGGCTCAGTGACAAGCTGAGTAAGGTGGTTTAAATCAGCAAAGATCACGGCACACTTTCCTTCGGGTGTTGTCGGGCCCGAATGGAGAAGCCACAAAGAATTGTGTACATTGAAATCGCCCGTAATAACGATTTCAGTGTGAGGATACAGCGATACAATTCTTTAGATGGAGTCAGACAGAGCGTCAAATTCGCTAGAAGTTGAAGCTCTGTCCAAATTTGGGCTTCGATAGAGAAAACAGTAGGGAATGATGTGCTTATTTACGGAAAGCTTGAACCATATAAAATTGAAAAAGGGTTGGAGCAGCGTCCATATTGTGGTAAGAATTGATAAGCAACAACATTCCTAATGTAGATGGCGAGACCATGGTGGGGAAGAATAAAGGCACTAAGCAATACCCATGAATAAGAAATTTAGTAGGGTCGGAATTCTCACCTATTTGGGTTTCACTCAGTGCCAATACAGCTGGCCTGTTCGAAACAGTGTGGATATACGCAGAAAGAAAATTAATTCTTAGCCCACGAGTATTTCAATAATCAACTCTGAAGTTATCGATCATTACAATTTAAAAAAAATAAAAAGACGTTATAATGAGGAACCTGATTTTGGACGTAGAGTGGTCGGGGTTCAAGTTAAAAGCAGAGAAACTGTAGTCAATCATTTCGTCTTAAAAGCACTGTTCTACCTTTTGAACTCACTTGTTAGACATCCCAAACTCTTAATAAAATTTTCATTCCATTTCCAAAGCAGCTTAGAATCAAAGTCCTACCATTAACTTGTCAGAAATTAAATTTTCAAAAATCCAAAATACCTTCAAAGATAAATAAAATTTTTTATATTTTTTCTCTTCCCTCCAGGCTACTTGTGATGCCCCAAAAAAAGAAACCATTAAAAAACACGAAAGACATTTGTCACAACGAAAATGCAAAACCATTAAATCCAACTGCTCTCACTGTCAGTCGACGTGCCTTCTTTTAAAAAATTCACAAAAATCCAAAAAAACACCAAAGTCAACAACAACAACAACTCAAAAACAACATACACGAAAAATAACGCAAAGCAAGCATCGGAAATGAAAAATTGCAAATATTTCAAAAAATCCGAGTGTGTCCAGTGGTCAGACAGACGGAAGGACTGCGGTTGTCATTCGTGTCAGTGAAGCGAAGATGAGCTGAAACAACACACACACACCACATACCTCTTGACGTGTTTAAACCAAAAATCGAAAAAGAGAACGACAAAAAAACAACATCGAAAACAGCACGCACAGTTTCTTACATATATGCGATGTTTGCACGGACAAAATTCACAAACAAGCATCACCCGAACAACCAACACCGACACCTTATCCAGCCATTGCCGGATGGCCTGAGGATATTGCGAAATCAAACGGAACCAAAAATCTCACATCCAGAACTAGAAACAGAAACAAGTTCACAGCAGCAACACTGATGCAACAACACTAGGCAACCGTGTCCTCCTCCTGCATTCAGGAAATCGCACACAGCCCATATTGATCCACTGCTGATGTGCATATCTATAACTGAGTTCCTTCTGCACTACCAGGAATCAGGAGATTGCAACAATTCCCCGACAAAGAAATCAAACCGTTCCTAGGGCTTAGACCACAAAAACCATCCTCTGCAGTGTTTATAACCGAGCAGATGAGAAATGTAATTCCTGAGCTCAGAGATAGGACATATATTCACCACAACCCCAGGTGGAAGCGAAATTCAAATACAAACAAGCAAAAACAGGAGCCTCGTCGTATCGGTGTGTGCACAGGACGAGACGAAAAGTTTGTTCAAACTTTCAATCGCCGGACAAGCGGAAGGATAAACAAAGGAAGAGCCTTATGATAAGCCACACACACGCACATACACTTCCTTAGCCGGCTGAAGAACGAGATAAACTATACTCACAAAAACCTTTTAGGAGGAATAAATTGGCTATAAAGTTCACCGCCTAGACTCAAATAGTCGCATCGTCATCGTCGATTAATTCTCAACTGCTGGAATTCAGAGTTGCAGCATGACCAAATTCTGGATCTACTTTTGGGGCACCATGGTTACGTGGTATCCTCTCTTATCCAATGGATATCTTAACGTGTTCATTAGTCACAAGGAGGTTATGAAACTTATGGGTGAGTTTTCTTTGTTGTGTTTTGTGTTTTTCATTGAAAATCGAATTTGAATGTTATCAGTTGTCCTTTTTATGAAGAGAGGGTGTGTTGGTGCATAAAGTTTCAGAATTTCGTTCCTGAAAGTTCCTGCTATCGACTCAAACGAGTCAGATGCTATTATAAAGCAGAAATCCTCTTTTTAAGAAAATAGTAAGTATACGCCATAGTGACCAAACTCACAGAATCTAACATGATACAGGGGAAATGGTCAACAAATCGACAAGACATTTTTAGAGAAGGAGAAGGGTGGCTATGTCCCCCTTTCATTTCAGGTGACATAATGCAAGACACAGATAGTGTTTTTTGTGTTTTCTGTGTGTTTCACAGTCCTTGAGATAAACGACAAATTCCAAACATTTCACATCCCTGCAATAGAACTGAGCTCGTGCCGTTTAAAATTCTTGAAATTTTCGAATCCAATTTCCCAACACAAAAAGGGCATTCATGTCCTGGCATCCGTTCTAAGCGACAGCGTGCATGCATGCGTTCTCTGTTTCTCCATGTTGTGACACAGAAAACATGTTTTCAATACTTTCTACTTAAACCAATAATGTTGCCATAACACTTACTCTTCCACTCCTCCAATCGCATCATTCTAGACGAGGGCGATGCTCTCATCGAACAACAAAAAACAGAAAAAACCCAAACCCTCATAAGTGCCTCCTTCAAATTGGTTTAAGGACATAATATCATGCAAGAGAGTCCTGATGGGGGGAAATATAGAAATTCTTAGAAACGATGACGGCAAAAACCCTCAAAACATAAGACACGAGTTTCTGTTGTAAGAAAACATGAAAGCAGCCAGTACAACGTCACATTATCGACATGGGTTTGAGTAAACGCGCGCGCCGCACTTCGGATGCGGAAGTCTGTTGTGCGGTCCCGAACCGACTACTCCGCCAAAGCAATCCCATGATGCAGGAAATAATTTCCCATTAAATAGCAGGCAAGTTATGTTTGTCGTTTCGTTTGTGTGGAAAGAACAAACTCTGTTTGCAGATTGCGAAAAATCAAACGATTTTTCTTTTTCCTTTTCTTTTTTTCTTTAAGAACAAAAAGAAAAAAATACTCAAAAATTTCTGGAGTGGGAATTGTCAATACAAATAGAAGCCGAGGAAGCATTGGAACGCGCCTGCTTTCCGGGTGCTGACTGTTTTCTGAAAAAACGCTTTGGAGACGTCTTCTGTTCGTCATCCTGTTTTCGTTGTCGGGATTAAAACTGTGCAATGATTGCGAAGTAATTATTTGCCAATCGGAAGCGACGAACAAATCGTTATCGATGAGAAATGTTTGATGTTCCTAAATATTACGTTCCCTGCCTATTTCGAGTCGTCCTTTGATGTTTCACCCCAAACCCTAGCCACCACAAATAATCCAAGGGGATGATGACGAAATAAAAAACTGTATCGAAAAAGAATTGTTTTTTATTTCAAAAATCCTCAAGAGACCGAGTTGGGCTAAAAATCTAAAAATAAACGAGACGACCGACGACTCGCACTCCCTCAAGGGAAATTATAAAAATGGAAACGCACAAACACTATACTAAGGCACGCCTGCTAAAAAACCCTTCTACTCGCTTTGTTATACTTAACCTCAAGAGAGCAAAAAAAACTCTGTGTGCAAAAATTAAATGAAGAAGTAATTATGAAAACATAATTATGAATAATAAATGTTTTCTAAATTTTTTTTTCTGGCACAAGGAAAAATTCTCAAAGAGGTAGAAAAACACTTTACGTTCACCGAAGAGGACAGTGGCAGGCGCCTACCGTGTCCTGTGTGTAGTGCTGCAACGTGGTAAATATTTTCCGGCGCTTCAGTGGAACGTGAAAAATGAACTAGATTCTCTTTTTGGGATACTATTTTTATGGTTGAATGAAAAAGTTTGGAAAAAAAGCCTTTTGTGTGGCCAGAAAACATAATGGGCTGTAAAGAAACACTTTGAGATTAAAAAAGGAAAAATTAAGAGAATCCTTTCTGGCAAGCGGAGGCGGATAAATTTATTTCGGGGATTATGTGATTTTTAATTGAGTGGGCGTCTTTAAAGGGTTTGTGAATTAAAGTATTAGACGGTGATTTTTTTGGGTTTTGTGGGCCGTTTTTGTTTTGATGAGATTCGTGTCCTTAAATAAGGTTTTATGAGAGTTTGATTAGTTGAAGTAATACTTTTGCATTTATAACTTTTGGAATAAAACCTTCCAACGATTCACTGCACTCTTTATTGTTATTGAAATTGGCAACATGCGCCAATACCAGCCTTGGGCCTCAATCAACATTCTCCGCAAGCTAACTCGGTCCCTAGCTAGCTGTGTCAAGTTTGCACTCCAAGTTGATTGACGTTTTCTTCCACTTGTGTGCCCCACCTTCTACGTCCCTTGGGAATAGTGTCGAAGGCTTTCCGGGCCGGAGCATTGGTGTCCATCCGCTCCAAATGGCCGAGCCATCTGAGTCTCTGGGCCTTGAACCTGCTGGCTAGGTCCAAGTCGTTGCACAACTTGTCCATTTCCCATCAATACACACGGGGCCGAAGATGACCCGAAGAACTTTCCTCTCGAAACAGCCTATAGCTCTTTCATCCGATGAGTTTTTCCCAATATATCAATATCATCGGCGTACGCAAGTAGTTAAACAGACTTTTGGAAGATAGTGCCTCTGGTGTTGGTGGTGGTTGATCGTTCTCAAGAAAGATGGTAAGAAAATCGCATGCCAGTGCATCGCCTTGTCTGAAATCCTTTTTTGACATCGAAAGATTCTGTAAGCCGACCTTGATGACGGAGCGTCGTCGGTTCTCCATCGTCATTTTGCTCAAGCAAACGAGCTTGGCAGGGATGCCAAAACTATAGACATAGTTTTATACAGTACGTTTCTCTAGATCCTGTCATACGTGGCCTTAAAATCGCTGGAAAGGTGGTATAGGTATCGATTTGGAGTTCATAGGTTTTTTCCGGGTCGTTGGTTGACGTTCCTGGTCTGAAGCCACATTGGCGCAGTGTAGAGGATCTCCCCCCTTCAGGATCGGACAAACAATGCTGAAGTTCCATTCATCGGGCATGTATTCTTCCGACCATATCTTACAAATGATTTGGTGCATGCTCCTATCTAGATCGTCACCTGGTGCTTTTAATAGCTCGGCAGCTAGACTATCTGCTCCAGCGGATCTGTGAGAGTGGCACTTCAACGATGCAAGACAGCATTGTGTTTTCGAAGCATAAAACTCTACGCGGTTTTTAAATCCCAAGTGTACAATGCTGTTTAAGTCAGAGTTTAATGAGCTTATCATATTTTGCCGTTGCAGTTCCACATCCGAAGAGCAGGGATGTGAGTCTGGAAACGAATAAGAAAAGCTAAGGGTACTATCGTCAGCGAAACAATTTATTGGATTAGAAGTTACAGACAATAGGTCATTAATGAAAATGAGGAAGAGGGTCGGAGACAAAACGGAGCCCTGGGGCACACCAGCATTTATATTGTGGGTTTCAGATTGAACGGTTCGAAAGAAAGATTCTAATACAACGAAGGACGGGTTCATCAATACCAAAAGCACGCATTTTCGATAAAAGAGCAAGATGCCAGACTTTATCAAAAGCCTTTAAAATATCAAGTGCAACAATCTTACTTTCTTCAAAACGATGTAAAGATTTGTTCCACTGTTCGGTGAGATAGACCATTAGATCACCAGTGAACCTGTTGCTGCGAAAACCGTATTGAGGGTCATTAAGAAGCTTTCGGTCTTCGAGATATTTCTTGAGCTGATAGTTTATCAGCGTTTCCATGACCTTAGAAAGACGGGACGTAAGTGCAATCGGTCGATAATTGGAGGGAGAAGAAGATTCGCCTTTTATGGATTGGGCTGGACAAATGCTGTTTTCTAACTGCTCGGAACTAGCCCAGAAAAATAGGATAGATGGAAAAGCTTACGCAAGGGTTTTGCCAGCGTGGAAGAACACCTCTTCAGAATAATAGCGGGGATGCCCTCCGGACCAGCGAATTTATGTATGTTGATATCTTTTAGGACTCTCGCCACAGCACGAGTGCGGAAGAAGATTTGTCCCATGGAATCATTGACGCGCTCAATAACTGGAGGAGTCATGACACTCTCTTGCACTGAAGAGTTGGTGGCGAACTGCCTAGCAAAAAGGTTGGCTTTCGCGAGAGAGCTAACAACTGGAGTGTCATTGTAAACGAGCGTGGGGACTGAGGAAGAAGAAGATTTCTTCATATTTTTTACAAATGACCAAAAATTCTTACCGCCTTTGGGGCATTTCAGTAATTTTTGCCTTAATATTTGGTCATGCAAAAACTTGGTCGATGGTGGACTCTTCGGGTCTGAAGCCATACTCATAAGGGCCTTTCGAGTTGTTGACGAAAGTCTTCAAATGTTTATAAAATACTGCATACAAGTTCTTAAGGACCTTGTCCTTTAACCAAAGCAAGCCATTCGTTAGCGTAAGACGTTACATTTTTTCTAAATTACTTTTGCCAAGGAAACACAAGTTGCTAAGACCCTTTAAGCACTATGTAATCATTGTTTACATCCTTCTTTTTATTGCATTCCTTTCAAAGTATTCAGAGAACTCATATCATAGCTGAAACGAAGCACCTGAGTCATTAACTTAATTTCTCAAGTTGACATACTCAAAAAACATTTTTTTTTCTGCGAACAAATTATAACTCAAATGGCTCCCTAAGGTGTTTTTGAAAGTTTGTTTTTTTTTGCTCGTGCACCGATAAAACTTTTTCGTACAAAAGTGTGTCTTATGTTTTTTCCTGTGTTTTTCGTTGATGAGAAACACGATGATGTTACTACCTATACGACACCAAGTATATAACAAGTGTTGGTGTCATAGTAACAAAAGTGTGATCCTCGAGAGTATTAAGAAACTTAATCCTCGAGTCGAGCGCTAAGTAACTTTTGCTAACTTTTGCTGATTACACTAATTATCTGCTTAAGAATTTTCTCATAACGTCGGTAGGTGTATCAAAAGTTTCCTACGAAACGAAACGAAAATGAACAAGGCTCCAGCTCCACATGCGAGGCTGCATTTACTGAAACATAAATTTCGTCCTTTCTTCGACAAAACGAGAAAAAAAAATCGAAATCTTTTCAACTTACAAAGTCAAATCCGACAAATCCGAATTTTATCTGCTAATTTATTTATATGCCATCTACACTTTGTCTAAGCTCTCCGCAGTCATAAGAACGTTCCGAACATTTGCTGTGATTAGCTAATTACGAAAACGTGACAAAAGGCCAGTGCGGCGGTGGTGGTGTTTGAAAGGACGACCGACGATACGAACTGGGTCAAATGTTTTTGGGATTTGGGAGAAACTACTTATCTCGAAATGATGTTAAGAAACGAAATTGCGGAAGTGCTTTAGTGGATATTGTAAGCCAGATAGGAAGGAGTGTCTCGAGTTTGATGGAACTTTGCTTTTTAATCAAAATCGATTCACATCTGATGTTTCCGGTTCGCATTTGGAATATTAAGATGTACTTTTGGGTATGAAATGGCTTGTAATTGTTAGTGTCGTAATTTGGAATGACAGAAACGTTGTCTGGTTGAAAATTAATGAAGTCGAAAGTCTTTAGAGCTGAGTCAAGTTCTAAGTGCGACTTGTGCCATTGGGATTAGACCTTAAAGATGTCCAAATTTCTTTTGATTTCCCTTAAATGCTGTATACACAATTTTGTATTTGATTGTGAAAGTCGTCGCCTGCCGAGATTTGACTGTCAATACCGCTGTCCCAACGGCAAGGGCGTTAAGAAATTATTTTATTATTATTAAGCGACACTTTAAGGGAGTGAAGGGAATAAGGCGACGAAAAATGTCTTAATCGAGTTGACCTGAACAATAGTATGAAATCAGAACATCGTCAAGTCTCAAACAAAATGTATTCCTTTTGGTTTCCGGTCAAAACTTTCAATTTAGAAGTTCAATATGCAATTAACCTCCCATAATTACCATTTACGAATCTCCTTTATCTGAATCAAACTTTAAAATCCGTCAAAGGAGTCCTTAGACCCCTAAGCCCGCACTTAACCTGAAATCTTTCTCTCTCAAAGTGCCGGTACGAAACTCCTCTTCCTTTTTGTAGTCATCATCAGACTTCTTCCTTATTTGGACTGACATACGATGACGATGATGGTGTTAGACACAATTGATTTTCATACCGCCTCCTCCTCTTCCTCTCTTCACATTAAGGAGCTCTATGCTGAAAGGCTAAGACACAATCTGTTTTTTAGACCAGAAATACGATGTATCAAGCTCTCCTTACGCCTCCGCACCGTCTCATGCGGATAGCACACGAAAATCCATGCCACATTCGTATAAGCCTGAAAAAGTTGATGCTATTTTAAGGGATCCTTTTTGGCTTTGTTATTCTTTTTTGCTGCCCTCGTCTCTTCCTTTTAACTTTATTTGATTATGCACCTTTTTTTGCTTCCCTTATTCGCAGTGAATCCCATCAAGTCAGAGTTGGGTTTGAGTGTAGTGCATTGTAAAGTTTACAAGCAGCAGGCGAAAAAAAACCTTAAGAAAAAGCTTTTTTGTGGCATCCTATTATCCTCAAAATTAAGGCTAAAAGTTTTTGAACGTTGTTCGTTCCGTTCGTTGTTAGCTTGCTGACTGCTGGTTGTGTGAACGCATACCGGAGTTACGAAGGTTCTATTTTCCAATCACTAGGACCACGAGTTAAGTGGATAAAACCTCCTTTTACTTCGATTCTTACCGAAATCCCGTCCACTTTCGAAAAATGCGTTGCAGTTGATGGCGTGCGGTGGCGGTGGTGGTGGTTGGTATCGTTCCATTAGGAAGGTACTTTGGAAAGCGTTTAATGGATTTTCCGTGACTTCACTCTTTTATACTCTGTGACTTAAGCGAATTTTAAGTATTTCGTCTTTCTACCATTTCGTTCTGCTGCAAGAGAGAATTTTTTGTAGACGGGTAAGCCCGCACGCGGAGTTCCCTGAATTGTGCAATGTTTTTTCGATTATCCTCCCGCTGAGTGGTGCATTAGTGAGGGAGGCGGAAGTTCAATGTAAGTTTGTCTGCTATCGTGCTGAGCAGGGATGACATATTAATTTGTTGTGACTTTTTCGTCGAATCTTAATTTAATGGTTTTTTTCATTTTTCTTGGAAGAAAGTGTAGTGGGGTCTTTTGCTTTGAGACAAGGAAAGAGTTAGTGTTCCTTTATCCGCCCAAGAGAACAAAATTGCATGACATTAAAATGTGGATAGGTGGAGGCAAGGAAAAATGTTGAAAGTCATGTAAGAAGGGCTGGACTGCGAAGAAGAATAGTGCACAAGTGACTGCACAATTGATTAATTAGCTTCACTTGTTAAGCATTGAAGGCAGCTAGAGCATAGGAACAATTTGGTTGTATTACTATCGATAACTTGACAAACTTAAGTTCCTAATTTGTAAGCGAACGCATCACAACTATCCGAATCAGAGCTAATCTCGGCAACATTAGCCTAATCTGCGCGCATGCCCCCCCAGAAGAGAAAATAGACGACACCAAAGACGCGCTCTAGAAGCTCCTCGAAAAAACGTATGAGCTATGTCCTGGCTATGACATTAAAATTGTCATCGGTGATTTTAACGCAAAGCTGGGAAAGGAGGATATCTTTGGTGGAACTTTCGGAAAGAATAGCCTGCACGACACCACTTCAGACAACGGATTCCGGCTGATCGATTTTGCTGCGGGGTTGTGGTACCAAGAACATGGTTCATACATCTCAACGTCCATAAAGGAACACGGAGATATCCTCATCAATCAACCAGATTGATCACATTGCGATCGACGCACGGAAGGCACCTGTCCAGCATTCTAGATGTTCGAGCTTTCCGAGGAGCCAACATCGACTTGGACCACTACCTCATCTTAACCAAGGTAGTGCTTGGAATATACCGACAACGCCAAAAACAAGGAAATGCTGCAAGAAAATTCGACGTATGCTAAACTGAAATGACAAATCAGATTGATAGAATTGTGAAATAGATCCTTAAACTACAAGGCTACTCCCAACATACCCTTCTTGTATTTTTTTTCAATATTATAACAACTTTCGTACGAAACATATTCACATCCAGTCCCAGTGAATGTTCTTCAAGTCATATATTATTTTATTTTAACCATTATCCTTTCAAGAAGGACTTGGTATACACTCTTGAGAGAATTAACCTTAATGCACAAATACTCGTTGAAAGAAATTGCAGAATACTCGTAAATTGCGAAATAATATTTTCATTTCATTTAATTTCGCATTCTTCTGTTCGATTAAAAAAGAATAAAAAACACACCGACACACCCTCTCATCACGAAAAGGATACACACTCCTTCGTTTAGTTTCCATCCATAAACATTTTTCCATCTCTTTTTCTCTCTTCCTCTCGACAGGCCTTGAAGCCGATTTATTTTACGTTCACGAGGGTGCTATAAACACATATGCGATGCACTTCACAGTACCTGTTCCGGCAGATGTGCACGACCTGGAATTCTCATGGCAGAGTCAAACGACATATCCGGTGAGTACTGATTCGACCGACCCACCAATCCAACCCTTCTCCTTGTTCCATTTCGACCGTATCTGGCAATAGACACACAGACAACAGGATCACATCAGAGGACAGGACAGGATGAGATGAAAAAACATAAACATACGGCATGCACTTGACAGGATACAGATATTGAAGTGCTCGGCAAGTCCTCAATAGATACTGTCTGTCTCTATGTGCCAAATTAACCTGCTCTCCAAATCCATTTGTACTCGATTCCCTGACATCCTATCTCTTCTTGCTATGGTTGATATGGTGCGGTGTGGCATTTGAATCAGCTTCACAAGCTGCTACGTGAGAGAATCCTTGTTTCATAACCTAATTTGATTTTTTTCTCTCTTTCTCTATGCATTCTCATCGTATCCTGGATCTCTGGACTCGAAAACATCACTTAGCTGCCATACATAATCACCATTGAGTACGAATCCGACCAGGGGGCGCTAGCACCGCCCACCCTCAGTATACCGCCCAAAGGCTATGTTCCACAAACGATAGAAACATTTACCGTACATCTGCCGTGCACGGGAAATGCAACCGATCAAGTACCACTTAGCATCAATATGCATGTTCGAGGTCCGCCCCGAACGAATGACACTAAATTGGGTTTCAAGCGCAATAAAATTTGCCTAAAAGGTAAGGAACTAACGGAAGGATATCATCATCTCGAAAGGGATACTATGCGGAAACCGGTCGATGCTTCGAGCACCGGATTCGGTCTCGAGCATTGACTTAATTCAATTTTGTTTGTTTTGGTTTTTTTTCTTGTTTTTGTTTCACTCGAAATTTTCGTTTCGTTTTCTAGGACTTTTTCCAGCGCCAAATCAATCACCGGCTCCTGCACAGGCCCCATCCCAAGGTCCGGCGTTGCTAGGTGCAGCGGCTTGTGCTCTCGGCTTGGTTCTGGTCGTTGGACTGATTGCCAGTGCGATGTACGTTCGGGCGAGAAAACAAATTCGTCAGGATTCTTTGCAGTGAGTATTTTAATTGGCAAAAAGGTGTCTAACGGTTTCGAGAGGGGCTGAGTGAATATATTTGCCAGAAATACTGTCCGTAACAACGGAAAGGAGTTTATATTTAGGCGAGTCGGGAATTGAAGGAATTTTTTGTTGCACGAGTAAGTTGCCTTAGGAAAGCAAGAGATGACGAAAGTTTTATTGAAAGGAGAATTTTTGCAGTAACTTTTAATTTGTTTGAAAATAGATTGTCGCTGTTTTTTGAAAAGAAACGGTCACACTATTGACATTCAGTTCACAAAACTTAACAAAACTCCAAATTTTCAATTTCGCAAGTTGTCTTTTTCTTTGGTATGGTAACACTAACTTAATATTTCTATCATATGCTGGTCACTCCAACATATTTCGTTGACTGTATTTAGGCAAAAACAGAAGTAACGCACTATAAAAGTCCTAAAACGAAATAATTTTGCAGAAAACTGTTCTGTGCTGCGTTAGAGAATGGTCACACTAAAATGAATATTTGTGATTTTTAACAGGGTGACCCAAAACAATTCAAAGACTCAGCGGCTCACTAAAAACACGTGTGAAAACTTTTTTAAGCTCATTTCTCACAAGAAAAAAATTTCCACTAAGAATATTCTAAAGTTAACTGGTGAAATTCACCTTTTTATTCAAAGTCAAGCGTGTTTGGTATTCATGGTGTTGCTTGCCGTGTTACCGTTGTATAAATACCCTCAATTAAACCGGATTTCTTTCGCTCAGCTTCTTCTGTTGATAGTCACGACAACGACAATGGATGGATGAGTTCACCCACGTTACATACTTCCACTGACAGGATATAAACCTTCAAAAAAATCACAAGAAAAAAAATGAAACATGAAGGACGTGAGCGGAAATTTAAAATTCAAATGAAAAAGTCTCCTTTACAGTTGGAAGGTGGTTTGAATTTCCAAAAAAAAAAAATATGTTACAATTTTCTGGCGAATTTTCGTCCCTGAATTACAACGGCTCGAAAAAAAACAACCTCTTAACTTTTCATTGTGACCATAAGAACGAGTTTCTATCGCTTTTTTTGCGATTTTTTCGCAACAGGAAAAAAAGGATTGGAAGTAGTTTTATCTGCTATGATGGGAGTAAGGTAGCAAGGACTAGGACATGTAATAAAGTGCGAAGGAATCAGGATTTAAATTCCTTCTCTGACACCTTTACAATGTCTGACAGGTGTATTCTGGAGCATCCACAGAGAGACAGCGATAAAAAATCTAAAATATTTTTGTAGCTGACAGGCAATATACAGGAAAATGTATAGAATGTTACTTTTTTCGTCCTTTTTCTGATTGCCAAAGAAAATCCATTTCATTCTCGTTTTTTCTATCTCTTTTTTTTGCAGCACAAGCTTTACAACAGCTGCCTATGGAAGCCACCAAAATGTGTTTATACGATTGGATCCTCTGGGTCGGCCGCCGAGTGTGAACAGCGGATCATATGCAACGATTGCCAGCCTGAATAAGTTCCCGCTGACAGAGTCAAAAAAGTCCTGTAATATATTTGACAGTAGGTGGTCTCCTTTTTCAGTTGTAAAATTTGACAATATGCGATGTTATGAGGGAGAGGAAATTGAATATGTATATCTCTCCTTTATAACCGTGTTCATGCCATCATTCGCAAGGATATCTCTATTCCAATGTGTCACTAAGCTGTGGTTCACCTTTTCCTCTTTTTTTGTATTTTTCGTTTTTTATAGGATTTCGCGGTTCGCCTACACCGTCACCATATGCGACAGCTCTTTTGCCAATGGGTGACCAGATAGCGGAGACGATATACTCGAAACCGGAATCAGTGTGTCCCTCGAGGATTTCGTACTACGCCTCATCGCAGTTAACTCAGGTGAGTTGTTTTTTATCACTTTTTCTGTCGGGGTTATGGCAGACTTGAAATGGCAGTACACACCACCTTTTTATCTCCCTTTTCTGTCTCCTGTGTTCTATTCAAATTTAAGAACTGTAATTTAATTTCGAATTGGAAATTTAGTTTGAATCCTTACTGAGGAATTGTTGAATTTACATGAACAAGTATCCTTTAATTTAGAGACAACATCAATTCAGGAATTAGAGTAATTACAGTTTCTTGCTTCTGAGAGAAATTTCTTCTTGTAATCAACATTAATGAAATTATGTGGTTAGAAACTAATACTTTCCAATTAAGTGAATACATCAAGGATTTAGTTTGAAATACTGTGTCAGTTATGAAATAGGAATTTACGTAAAATATTATTCAAGCGGCATGCAGAAGGATTTGTAGGTTTATAAAAGGATGCCAAAATCATCATCATCATCGTAGGTCTTGTCTAGAAAGTTTGCCTTCAAGTGCACCACATTTAGGTTCCGTTCTGGACCTCCTTTGGTTAGGTTTTCCACCTATCTCAATCGTAGGCGAATACGCCAAGGAAAGCGCTGTCTCTTACCTTGAATTGTATCGCAAAGGACTTTCCCGGCAGATTCCTTTCTGCTCCTACTTACTTACTTAAGGTGGCGCTACAGTCCGGGGTGGACTTGGGCCTCAACCAACAAACCTCTCCAGCCAGCCAGCTCGGTCCCTAGCTAGCTGTTTCCAGTTTCGCATGCCGAGTTGGTTGAGGTCGTCTTCAACTTGCGCGCGCCACCTGAACCTTGGTCTTCCTCTACTGCGCCTTCCCTCTGGGGTGGATTCGAAGACTTTATG
The DNA here is from genome assembly GCA_943590905.1 of Sphaerophoria taeniata. NCBI lineage: Eukaryota > Metazoa > Arthropoda > Insecta > Diptera > Syrphidae > Sphaerophoria > Sphaerophoria taeniata. The sequence continues at coordinate 8,735,908 of OX016540.1, forward strand.
GGCCGGAGTATTGGTGCCCATTCGATTTTTGAATGATGGTTTTTTTTTATAACGTCAGTAAAACCATCATTCAAAAATCTAATGACAGATGGAATCTCCTAGAAACCTGTGTTACCTAACACCAGGAAGCTATGGCCTAGATACGATAAGAAAAGATCCGATTGGATCTTAACTCTTAAAAAACCCTCCCTAAGATCCCTTATCGGCATTATTACAGGACACAACCTACTCGGCTACCATAAGAAGAAGATGGGGCTCAGTACTGATGACCTTTGTAGAGGCTGCGGTGATGAAAACGAGCATGAAGACACTGCTCATTTTCTCTGCCACTGTCCTTCGCTCTGTCTTGCTAGGAAGAAAACTCTAGGCAACTTCTTCTTTAATGAACTAGAGGAACTATCAGAACTGCCAGGCAAAAGTTTACTAAACTTTGTCAAGACCTCTAAATGGTTAAACGAACCACATGATTCATAGGTTATTATATCTTTTCAGGAAGTTACAACACTTCGGGGTACCACAATGGATCTACATTGATCTAAGTGTGATGGTAGCAACATCAACTATCAGCCCGTTCAACCTAACCTAACCATTGGTGCCCATCCTCTCCACGTGACCAAGCCATCTGAGTCTTTGGACTTTCACTCTTTTAGCTAGGTCAGTGTCGCTGTACAGCCCGTACAGTTCGTCGTTAAATCTTCTCCTCCATTCTCCGTTTATGCAGACAGGACCGTAGATCTTCCGTAGAACCTTTCTCTCGAACCGGCCTAGGGCGCTCTCATCCGTTTTTGATAGGGTCCATGCTTCTGCACCATATAGCAGGACGGGGATGATGAGGGTCTTATAGAGCGTCACCTTAGTTGTTCGGGAGAGGGCTTTACTACTCAATTGCTTTCTTAGCCCGAAGAAACAGCCATTAGCAAGAGTTATTCTTCGTCTGATCTCGGCGCTGATGTCGTTGTCCGTGTTGATAGCGGAGTCAAGGTATACAAAGTCCTTAACTACCTCGAAATTATATGCGTCTATCGTGACGTTTTGTCCAAGACGTCGGTGTTGGGTGTCCTTTCTAGATAACAGCATTTACTTTGTTTTTTTTTCCTTTCTGCTCATACGAGTTAAATATCTATTTTGTTGGACTTGAGCAGCCGCCTGAGTTTTCCACAACTGTTCTAACAGACTCAATGGTCTTCAGATGTTCCCTGTTATCAAAGGCTAGGGTATATTTAGGGGATCCAGGGTGTACTAAGGTAGGAACAGTAAACCTTAGTTCGGTCCAAATTCTATTTATTTAACTAAGTATTATTTTTAGTTTTCTTAAAAATATATGGCTATATAAATATGTAGTATAATTTGCGGTATCAGACAAGGTTGACTGGAGTTCTTCCTATAGTGACGACTTTATTCCTTCACAGCTCGTAACTTCATGTACTTCTCGAATTTGTGATGAGTTAAAGATGAGCACGACGCGACGACGTCGTATGCGCGCGTCCCTTAGGGTTTCTCCTAACGAAGTATCCTCCGCCTATCAAAGATCTTTCAATCGGCAACAAGGTTTCTCTTGGCTCATCAACGGCTTTGAACCGGTTTATCGAAGGAGTTTCCTTCGGCTTTCAACGACGGCGGTTAACCGTGTTTCAACGGACAGGTCTGGGACTTATACTTTGACAAACTGATCGGCTTCCGTATCTTAGGAGGCATAGATTGTTACCACTTCTCAACCTGATTTTGTCGTCGAAGGTGCGCTCCCTTATGCACATTTCTTACATAAACTGGGTGTAAATTATATTCGGTCGAACTGTAAAATTTCATACAAAAGTTTTTCTGGTCGGAATGAATCACATTTTGTTGGTATAATTCATGCTATTTTAGTATTTGAATTGTATACAGCTAATGCATCATTACAGACTCTTCCTCGCGAGCTTCATAATTGTTCATCTTCAGCCAACGCTTTCTACAGGGGTACCACCATGTTCATGGTCTTTCACATTTTATCAATACCATCGGTTTCGTTGTCCCTTATCCGGATAAAAGCCATTTTGATTTCCTTAATGCTTGGTGGCTGCGTCACGTGATTTTCATGAAATGGTGGAGCTGAAAATTCTTGGGTAAACTGACCGATGAGTAAATACTTTATGTGGATTTCCAAATCCTTCAATCCGTCTTTCCATTGTCGTTTCTGTAGTCTTCGAATGTTTAATCGATTGTAATGGTTTATAGTCCTGCTGTATGGTGCATTGGTGCAGAAGCATGGACCTTGACAAAATCGGATGAATGTGCCTTAGGCTGTTTAGAGAGGAAAGTTCTTCGGGACATCATTGGCTCCATTTGCTTTTGATTGAGGCCCAAGTCCACAACGGACTGTAGCGCCACCTCAGGTAAGTAAGTAAGAGTTGGAGGATTTCCGTGGAGAAGTACGATGAGTATAGCAGGTTTTTTGGTGGAAAAGTTATTGTTAAAGAAACTATAGGTACAGGATTGTAACCTTGTCTACAACAAAGAGTTGTCATGACTCATAAGTCATAACTTATCAATCAATTTTGGCTACTTGGAATTTGAAGAGACAATTCATGTTTTATTCGTCGAAGACCAGTGGCAGCAGTTAGAGATGCCGCCTCTAATGTGATAGGTTTCTTACAAATACCAAAGCGAAAACCTTGGTTTGTTGATGAATGCAGGCAGCCAAGCAGGAAGGACAAGAACGGCTCGTGAGCTCTGCGAGCATGAGAGGAGAGAGGAACGCCGCGCCGACACGTCAGACTGAGCTGGCTCCACTTGTTCACTTGTATTTATCGTTTATCCTAGTTCAAATACTTTGCTCTCGCGTTTTCAACTTGCTTTTTGTTGTTTCATTTGGCAACCTTTTGGTAAAAACCAAATGTGAAATATACGTAGGGTGAATATGAAACTTACTCTGCCAATTAAGTTTGCAGCTCAGGCTGCTTTTCTTTAAAGGCTTTGATGACAAATCTACCAGCCGGAAATAGAAAATTATGAAATAAAAACGAAATGAAGTAAGTGCCCTCAGACAAAAACGCTATTATGGCTACTTCCTGTAAATTTTCGTTAGACAGAAACTCCAGTAATTTAAAATATAAATCCAAAACCCAAATTCAGAAATTTTAAATGAAAACAAATGAACTTGCACAAGAGCTCAACTTCCTCTTCCCTAAGCACTCCAAAAATATCCTCCTGAAAAGTTGGATTCGTCTTAAAATTTAATCCCATACATTAGCCCCCAAAATTGCTCCTCTTCCAATGGAAATAAATTTCAACGCGAACTAAGTCAACAATATTAGAATTTATCGAAATTCAAATGTAAGTATTTCTCCTAATTGATTTCGCCTTCTTAAAATCTCGTCCTTGCCCTTGTTCCTGCATTTGCTCTTGTTATACATTTTCCATTATCATTTTTTACGCTTCAAGTAATTTTCTTTGGGAATAATTTTTGTGGTAGCCAAGCCTATGTTCTTAGGTAAATGGAAATTCTAATTACAAAAACACCACAAAAACAGAGAGATAACAAAGAAAAATGGCCTACATTTCATTTTAACCTCAAATCCTTAGATATTCCGATTCCGAGGAATCACCCCCCTCGAGACTCTTTATTCCTCAAACACACACAAAAACCTAATTCGAAACCAAAAGAAAAGCAAAAAATGATTATGCCGATTCATAACCTAAATAAACTGCGGCATCACAAGCTTGGATCTTGCATTAAGACTACTAATTCACTGAAGCAGCAGCGATTCCTTTTTGAGAAAATCCAATTAAATTGTTCCCCAGAGGTGTGAGGGGGCGGTGGAACACCCCTGCGCCGCATCGCACACTTAAATGAATGAACAATCTTAAAAAAGGCATAACAACGACAAAGGACTCTTCTAGTTTATCGTAGTGTGATGGTACTCAACGTATCGTTATTTCATCTCTCTCTCACCGGATTTCGGATTTAAGGTAACCAAGGAAGGTGACATTGCAAAACGAAACGAATCCAAAAAGATAGATAGCAGATACAAGTTCAAAGATAAATCCATCCCATGACGCCAGGAGGGTTGGGGCAATGCTTGAGCTTCATATAAGATCACACAAATGTACTTGTTCAATTACAAGCCTTAAAAAGAGTGAGTGTAACTGAGCACACGTGGTGCTAGAGGCAGGGGAGATAGGTAGGCTGTCTGGAACAACAAAGCGGATAGGAAATGAAATACGGGGATGCGCTTGTTTCTTATTTCCATTAAAACCTAACTTAACACACAGAGAGCAATTGTTTTAATGGGGGGACTCAATATCACAAAAGGTGAGGCTTTCGTTTGAAAGGAAAGGGTGAAGGGTGAGAGTACTATATGCCAGGGGTTGTGCGGTGACAGTGGGTTTATTTTGGAATGAGGGTTACCGGACGACTTTTTGTTTTCAGCTTTGAATCGCCTTTTAAGCATTATAGGGTGTTGCATGGTTTGATTGTCATAATTTACAATGGTCAACTGATTTCTGGAAAATTGAAACCAAAATGAAATTTTTAGAGAAAGACCACAAGCGACAAAAAGTTTTTGGATTCAACTGTCAAAGTAGGAGTAGATTTTTAAAAACAGAACATAGGGTAAATTGCAATTCCAAATAGCACATAATCTTCTACCTATGTGTTTTTTTAAAGATAAATTCCATCTTTGAAAAGTCAACTCGTTCGGCATGATTTTGACGATAATACAGTCGAGGAACCAATGGCACTGACAAGAGCATTGATGATGCTTCCGGTCGCCATAGCCACCACCGCCAATACCTACCCTCATCCATAGTCGCCCTGGCTGCCGGCGCTGGCTCTGAGGACATTAGATAAATTAATTTAACGAGGGATGAAAACTTTTCGTTTGTCATCGCACAATCGAAGGGTGGATTAGTAGCAGTCCCAAAAACACTGGAAAGGGGTATTGCGAGTATATTTGTCGAGTTTATCCCCAAAAACCCCGAATGTGTGCAATCCTTTTCACACTTACTTCGACTTCGTCAACAACTTGCATCCGTTTTGTTAAGTTTCTCGTTCGTGAGTCTACATAAGAAGATGAAGATTTGAAAGCTTTTCGCATTCAGTCTGCCATGCGATGGTCTGTCCCGACCGATTATCCTCCTAGACACTGTCCGCTTATAGTTTTTGTCGGAGAAAACTTCAATTTTTATTTCTGTATCCGTCTTTTGTCCGACTAAACACAAAAACGACGACAAAAGAGTGTGGTTCATTGTTTTCTTGGAATCCTTTTCTGGCATAACGACAATTCCAGGAGACGTTGAGCGACATCCCATATCCAAACCAAAGCCGAAGCATACATAAACCAAGATGTGCGGAGGAATTCGGAAGGGAAAATATTGGCCCATTATGGAGGAGATATATTTACGGAAACCATTAGATGGACATGAAGTAATTCTTCCTTATCCTCTGCCACACACAAGTTATTGTGTCCAGAATCAGAATGGGACTTATGGCCATGTCTAGGAGGAGTAGGTGGATCTCTATACATTCGAGGACATGGATTTAATGGTCTGCCCTTGGTTGTTGTATTGTTGTGGCTTTTATTGTCACAGAGAGGAGCTGCCGGCCGGCTTCTATTGCAGAGGGCGGTCATCCATGATGATGACGATGACGATGACGACTAGGACAGACGAAAGACGACAACTGGACTCCAGGAAGACGACACAACGATGATGATGATGACGATGGTGATGGTTTTCCTGTTTTGCGGTTTGTTGGTTGAAACTGAAGTGAGCGACACTTTTACGATTGACCCCAAGCCCCAGCCGCCAAACCCCATATATCGGCGCTACCCTCCCCTCGAATTGACCCCGATTGTAGTTATTTGTCAGCCAGGATTTCTCGTCTGCTCGATGCCGATGTGTTTTTGTTTGGTGTTGTTTTAGCTGCCGATGCCGATGTCATTGTTATAACATGTAGACCGCAAAACTATGTGTTTGTTAGTGAAAAACATGAATTTGAGGGCGACAAATCTGGTGTTTCTATGTTTCTATGTCTTCTGTGTATTGTTGCTTTGCTGGTGGTTGCCTTGAGAAACCAGCAAAGAGATGACAATGGGTCCTTCCGGAGGACGTGCAAATATTCAGTTTGAAGAAGAACAAAAATTTGGGTCAGACTGGGGGTGGGATGTGATTGTTTTTTTTTTGTGTTTTGTTGTGCTCTTGTTTTCGATATATGTTGCCTTTGACAAATGAACAATCGGGTCTTTGCTGGGGGAGGGGGGAATAGGAGGTTTTGAAATCCTCAAGTAGTTATATGGTGATGGGTACTTAGCAGACAAGAAGGACTTACACTTTCACACGACGAAGACGCATCATGGCAGAGTAAGCACACACCCAGACGATTATCATTTGACAAATTCAATCTCCAGTGATGTGGGGGAGTGATGATGACTCGAGTTTTTTGTGTAGTTTTTTATGTGTCATGGAATCATTGGAGAAATCTTTTTGTTGCCACAATTCAAGGAAGAAATTGTTTTTCGTTGACTTTGTTTTCACGTCTGCTGAGCATTTTAATCAAGCACAAGCTGATGAGGTAAGGGACCCTGAAGTGGCTTTAAAGTCTCTCAAAAAACTTATCAAAAGTGAGGGCAATAAATTTGAAAATATGTAGTTTTTGAAAACTACATTACATTACATTTCACAGTACTTCGCACATAAATGTAACGAAGTACAGACACATAGCAGCACTGGTGACTGAGACCATCGGCTGGGACAGAACAAGACATACAACAGAGAGAGACAGATAGACACATAGAAAGAAAGCACACATAACAGAAACCTACGTGGCTCAGAGGAGGAGACTTAGATTTGTATTGTCTCATGTTATCGCACAGGTGGCCTCAGATAAGCTGGCGATTTTTGTAGAAAAAGAATGCTGCTGAAGCTGGGGTTTGAACCCGTAGCGTTCGGCTTAGCAATCCTCTACTCTATCCTCTGAACCATGGCCACCTGCATTTTGAAAACTAAAAAAAGACTTTCATCACTTTTGACACTTATAAAGCTTCCAAAACATAAATTGTCGCCTCAAATTCCAACTAGCCTAAATTGACTGATAAGTTATGAGTCCTGACAACTCTCTGTTATAGACAAGGTAACAATTCTATTCCTATAGTTATTTTATTAATATATTTTCCACGAGTAAACCTGCGACTCATCGTACCTACTTCTCTACGAATAACCTCCAACTCACTGTATTTTTTTCATTTAGCAAATTGAGGGACTGTGTCACCAAGAGGGAGTAGACAACAGTTCGACAGACTAGAAAGCCTTCAAATCCAATTCGAAAGTTGGAATCAAAAGTGAATGGCAAGGACCTTCATGTGTTAGATGACGTCTTACAACTTGGTGCGATAAGACAGCTAACAAATTTGCTTTTCTGTAATTAAAACTCAGAGTTCTTCTCCTGGAAACTCAATTTAAGGCATGACATCAGTCAAATTGCAAAAATCTATTTCATGTGATGTCACCTCCGAGCTGGAATTTGTCGTGAAGCAGAATCTACATAAAGACCCCCGAAATGTCAGTTTTATCTCAGCTCTGCACCACCTTAAGTACAATCAATTAATTCAGGCCTCTCCTACTTTCCCATTTATTAATCTACATCCACTTTGCTTTCTTGACTTCAACCTGACGAACACACACAAATATATAAAACAAAGTATTTAGAACAAAATAACACTTCAGGTTCCGTTATTAAATGCTATCCATTTATGCGTTAAGATTCCCAAAATAATGTTCTCTCAAGACACGAGAGGCAAGCAGCCTACAGTTACGTAAAAGCTTATACCCTTAAGGACACGAGGTGATATAACAAAATATTTTGCGCCTAACATTCCTGCAAATATACAAACACGAAGAGCCTAAATATCTCAGGGCCCATAATAAGAGCACGTTTCCTTCTCTCCGAAGGATTTCCTGGCTCAAGCTCGCTTACGCTACTAAATCAATTCAAATTTATTACAATCTTATCCCCGAAAATTAATCAATACAAACAGCAATAAATCACGGCGGGCGGCTTAAAATTACACTTTTCTTATATTCTTCTTTAACCCAGTCCACCCAGCCCCCCGACCGGGCAGCAATCCAAGGACGACGAGCCTTCTTCATTGTTTTCTTGTGTTTTTTTTCTCCCTAAGTCAATGGGGATGGGGGAATAGGAAGCCGTTCCCACGCCCGAAACAGTGACAAGCACTTATGCCATGGAATTAATTACAACGGGGCCTAGTATACTCCTTGTCCTCCTCCTCAAAAAGGAAATAGAGAGAAAAAAAAATACATGAAAAGCTAAAGCGGAAGAAATAAGTCCAAAACATTGACAAGAGTTTAATTTATTAAACAGAGAACGCAACCACAATATGGAGATTTATTTGCGTTTAACCACACCGCACGATTTTATATGAGGCGGGCTTCAAGCTGCGGGGGAGGGCGGATTTCCGTGCTTTACAGAATTTCAAACAGAAAAAACCCAAAAAAGCGGAAACATCAAACAAAATTTTCACCCCAAAATGCAAACAAAAGACAAAAAAAGAGGAAAATTTTCAATTAAAAGCAAAACGTCATTGTGCTGAACCAAAGCGATAAATCTTGTTCCAGAACCTAAACATAACGCTAGCTGGGCGAACTGAATGCATTGCATGGAGAGAAAGTATAATCCCAGAGTGGCATTGCTGATGACTTTCACGCTGCACCAAAACGTGGTTCGCTCTATCTCAATGTTGCTGGTGGGTGTGTGTGTGCATTTGGATCTAACAGGATGCTCCGCACTATACTGCTGCTGGTGCAGCGGAAGTGCATTTCCAGGAATGACGACGGGAAATTTGAAATTCCACCCATTTACGGACCAGCAGGACATGGTTCCCGGGACCGAGTGACAATTAAAATTCAATAAATCACTTCTTTTAACCAGCACAGCCAGTTAGTGGCGGAAGAGAGAAGAAGAGAGCGAGGACTCAGCATTGTGTTACAAGCTTCTTTCAGGTTCTAAATGAATGTTTCCCTAGCGACCGGAACTGAGCCTATTGTTTCAACTTGAGCCGAGTTTAGTACCATGTCATGGGCGGTGCAATTTGATGTCGTCGACTATGCATTCTCGTTGGCAATGGTGACAAGGACATCGCTGACGATTATTCGCGTGATGAGCTTGTACCTTGTTTCATGTATTATTCTGGAAAGTCCCGTTGCGACGTCGTCGTCATCGGCACTGTCGACAGTCGCTGGTCGATGAGAGTATAACGTCTCCACTAGAACGAGTTTAGGCTCTCCGGAAAGAAGCGTTTAAGTGTGTCCAAACGTATAAAGCAGTCCTTCATGGTTGCCAGGTCTGAGATCACTGGCTGAAAGCAATTAACCTCTTTTCAAAATGCGTCCAAAACCCTTAAGGGGATATTGTAAATCTTAAAAAGAAATGGGGGTCCAAGAAGGGTTCAATTTCTGGAAATGTTGTCATGTACATTCGTGCAGTACGGTTGTAAAACTAATCTCTGTGCCTAATGATACTTTTTATCGAAACCAGAGTGAATTAAATCTTTCCTTGCAAAGAATGTGGTGGAATTTATTAGGCGATATAGGAGGGGGGGTCAAGGTAAATAACACAAGAAACTTTTCTCAGTTGGCAACCATGTTCGACACAGCAATCGACAGACATTATGTCCCATAATCAAAGCACCACTTAAGAATGTCACTGTCCCATGTCCAAGTTCGTCCTTCGGTGTTGGAACATGACACATATCCCTCCACTACAAGGTACTTAGCCCATCGAAAACTTTCACTTCAAATTGTCAAGACATGACACAACCAACCAACAACATCGCCATACCAAGCAGATAGCAGAAGGGTGGTTTTCAACACTGTCATAAATTTCTATCATGCGAGTGCATTGTCATTATTTGGTGCGACATTTCAAGGGGTGTTGTCATTCGCGTGCACATTTAACAGGTTTCAAAAAATACAAAGAAAAAAATCTAATAATAATAAATCAAATCCCCTTGGGGATAATTTGAGAAAGACGAGAGAGAATAGAATTTCATTGAAAATAAGGAGGTGTTTGCTACTCCTGGATGTCAATTATCACGTCCTTGTTTTTATGGAGCTTCGTCTTCGTTGTTTTGCCCCAAACCTCCTCGATGGTGTAGTCGTTGTCCTGAAGAAAGTAATAAGAACGATGATAAAATCTTAAGAATTTGTCTGCTTTCCTGAATAGAAATACAACGACTACACGGGAGGCTACGGGTGAGACGTCGAAGCAAAACAATAGTGGATCATTCTTTTCGCTCAGATTAGCTTAATGGACGCAATTAACTTCTCATCCCCATTTCGAGTCCTATCCCTCTCTGAAAACTCAAAAACTAGGGGTTGAAGTTATTCAAAGTTCGGATGTCGAAGGAAGAATCGTCCTTTTTGACTTGTGTTAGGTTGGCTGAAGATTGAATTCCAACAAGTCGCCGCCTTTCTCTTGACTTTTTGATGATGAAATGGAATCCGAGTATCTTCATGGTGATGAATCCCCAAAATAATAAAGGACTGACTCTGTTTTTTATCACCTTTAAATAAGCCTCCTTGGAAATAATTTGAAATACGAGATGTTTGCTGAAAAATGTGAAGTTCCTGGTAATGAGTTGAAAGCAGTTGGAGTTGGGATGTTCATTACGGGATTCTATTCAGTGGATTTGGATGATATATTTCCTTGGCTATTCAACACGTTTTTGAATGATAATTCTTCTTTGAATCCTTATAATCCTTCGGCACGTTGAAAAGGAGTACAATCCACGTTTTTTTTCGGAGAATCTAGGTTTATTGTTAGTTCGTGCTGGGCCTGTTAATGCAAAAGATGGCGGAGCACGTCTTGGTATACTTTCTTAGAGAAAAATCCTTTTACGAGGTTTCCCTTCCTAAAATTTAAAACTTTAAAACAATTTGAAACTTCAAGCTCCCTAACCTCCCTTAAAACTTATCTCCTCGCTAAAACATAACCTCCGGCGCCAAAAATTTCAATAGATAGCAAAATTTCTAATAGCTAATTCAATTTCAATCAACTGAGTAAACTACTGACCCAAACAACACAAATAAACTCTCCAAACATTGCCCCAGGACGAGGATGAAAAAGAGGTCCCTACGAAAATGTTGTCTTTCGAATCTCTTTTACGAAAATCGAAGAGGACATAACCCCCTCAAAAATCCATTATAACCCCAAACCAGGACTCAAATACCCTTCCATTAAAATTACCAAATTAAACCATTCAATACCTCATTTGCAGCGGTGCGGAGGAATCCTTGCCAAGACTTCGGTATCCATCTATCTGGTCCTTATGAATTATTCACATTTCTATTCCCAAAAGAGTCTAAGAAGGAACGAACCCAACGAGAAAAAAAAGTAAAACTGAACCAACCCGCAGGATATCCTTAGAAATGTGAAAAGTAGTCCCTTTCCATTAGACAACCACATTTTCCCTGACTCCTGCGAGTATCGAAAAACCGAGTACGAGAGAGGGCACAGAACTGCAAATCAATGATAAAAATATTCTTGAAAAAGGGATAATTCCATAAATCTCCCCTTTCTCTTGGCTTGAAAAAATGTCATCTCCTTAACAAGACACCAAAAAAGGGAGGACGTCCCTCGGGTTTTCAATTGACATTCGGGAATTGCTCAACATTATAAAGACACCAAATAATGTTGAACTCTCTCACTCTCTCCACCCCTTCTTTGTTCACTAGGGAGGGCTTTGTCACAGACGATAGAGAGAATGCAAAAAGAAGGTGTGAGAAACTAACATGTGTCAAAGGGAAGGGATGATTGTAAAATTGACGAGAAGAGATTCATTTTCACCCTTAGTTGCATTTGTCACAAGCTCGATTATCATAATTTTATTTGACAAGTAAATCCTCCCCCTTTCTTTCCGTTTACAAATTTGACAGTTCTCAATTTGTTCCTGTGTGCATTCCAGGTGTATAGCATGTCAACACCGAAAAGCACTCGCGGCAGCGGTAACGATTCGAAAGAGAAGCTACGACGAATACCCAGCGTTCAACCAGGAACACTGCTGTGTCAACATTTAATCAAAGAGGGCACGTACGGCCGGATTTATGCCGGCAGAATAGGCGATTCCTGTGATATATTAATAAAAACTGTTGTGGATGGTGCGTCGTTGACACAAGTCGCGTGTTTGCTGCAGGACGCATCGATGCTGATTGGTGTTAGTCATCAAAATATATTGGCGCCGATGATGGCGAATACTGAGCTGCCAGGGCCGCCAGAGATTGCCTATCCCAATCCGGCGAAGGGCAATTTGAAAATGTAAGTTGGACTTTCATAGACTTCGGATTTTTTGTATTTATTTGTATTTTTGTTTGTAGATTTCTTCAAAAATCAAGGGAAACCAACTCTCCACTGAGCACACGAACGCTTGTCGAGTTTGGATTGCATGTGACAAAGGGCCTGGCCCATCTACACTCGTTAGGAATCTTACACAAAGATATAGCCACCCGGAACTGCTAGTAAGTACAACTTTTTACACGAAATTAAAAATGGTGTTCCTCAAGGGAGAGTTTTGCGACCTCATCTTTTTACAAATTTGTTTATTTTGTGTTTCTTAATGGTGAGACTTGTTTTGTTCTTTTGATTTAAAATTTGGTAGCAATTAAGGCCTTGAAAAAATACATTTTATGAGTGAAAGCTTTAATACCACAAGGGAGAGTCCCTGGACCACATTCTTCAAGGTTCCCTAAGGTTGTCTTAAAATGAATAAATAACAAGTGAGGCAAAGTATACGGAATAGCCTATACAAGACTGGAATTAAAAATAACAACCGCGGAAGTACCACAGGGAAGAGTCTAGGGACCGCTTCTTTTAACTAAAGACCATTTAATTAAGCTATTAAGGAGGTTGTTTAAGAACTGAAATGAGAAGTCACCTCAAAACTGTGAAACCTGAGGAGATAGAAATTTGAAGGAATAGATTGTATCCTTAAGAGTCCTTGCTTATAGTCCTCACACTTCGACACTCTTATGTAATTACATTCGCCTTAAATTGAATTGGATATTTGTTGTTAGCCTCGTTCAAAAATAGAAGACCCATAATTTATCTTAGATACGACATTTCCATTTCCCAATAAAAAAAATGTCCTAAAATTAATGTTTATTGCTAAATCGAAAGGTCATATTTAGAAAGGACATACATTTTCCTCGAAATACCTGCCCGTTCAATTTCCCTTTCCAACACAAGTCCATGTTTCTAATTATATGAATTTTCCTCAATGTCCCCAAATTACTATCACCAAGCACTCAGGCCTTCTCCTTAATAACTTTCTATTTTGGGGACATGCGGACGCTTGTGCTGCTTATGAAGCCCATTCTTAAGCTCTTCACAAAATGACACTTAATTATCCCCGGATTCAATTAGTCCGCTTTGATATTGTTTATGTGTGCAGTGGCCTCTGGTCCGTCTACCCACTCTTCTTTACTCTTGAATAAACATAAGACCTAAACCTAGGACCCAAAAACGACGACAAGTGTAAACAAATCGAAGACAATTTGGAAACATCAATCGCAGGACATTCTAGGTATCCATACACACATACAGACAAGACTCTGCACACAAATGAACGTATATCAATTTAAGTATGAATATTCCCTCCTGTACCCCAACCACAATACAATCAACTATCTGAAACCACCCTGAAGCCATTAAATGCCATTAAAATCATCAATCAACCGAAAATGTTAAATATCAAAAAAAGAGAGACAGAGAGAGAGACGAGTAGGCAGAGTGAAATTTATGTGCCCGTTGATGTGTTCCAATGACTGACCACTCGCAATTTGCCTATCCGGACTTGGTCTCTGTTCGAAATGGGCTTCGATTATCCAGCGGCTTGGTCTCCACACTCACACTCTCTCTGGCCTTGATTCAAGCCCCATTCCATATAATAACCATTTATATCACCCATCAACCCACTCACCAATCAACCCTGAATCCTTTTACGAGAATAGGGATACTCGTAAATATATATGAAGCATGATGTAGGTCCTGCTCTCTCTCCTTCTATCTGGGTGAATTGTATGCCACAAATGGGTTATTATAGTCGGATGTGTAGGGTTGGCGCAATGGTCGGCTATTAGTAAAATCATTCGAACCGTGATGTCAGTTCCACACTCACCATCGTCAATAAAACTTTTGTCAATATTAAATTTGGTTGAATGTGGATAGAGGAATAGGAACGAGCTAAAATTAAGGCTCGTATAGAGCGGGTCATTAGCTGAGTAAGGCAAAAGGGGCCCCACCCTGAAAATGTCAAATTTAGACTTGGAAATCTATAACTTTGGAGCGAATTCATGATTTGATGCACATTGGTTTGAATTAGTTTCATGGAAATGGGCAGAAGAGTGAATTTGGCTTCACTCAAAATTGAGAGCAATTTGTGTTTCTATCCGAAGTCCTATCCTTCTCTATTTTGATAAGGGGATAAAGTTTTTTTTCGCATTCCTGGGACTCATTCAACGGTAACATTGTCCTGCGGAAAAATATTTTTATATATTAAACACGTTATCCGGGCTTTAAACCACACTGGATATCAGTTGATGCAGTCATAACTCCATATTTTCAAATAAATTAGCATAATTTTGCTTATCCGAAACATTCCATCCACTCGGATAATTTTGGATAACGGTAAACTATCCATTTCATGATTTTACTGAGTCATCATACTTAATAAAAACACGAATATAGCATTAGACATACATTTTCGAAAAAAGGTTTTATAAACGGATAAGAAAAGAGCTTCTGTTATGATGAATTTTATCCGAATTTTGTAAGAATGTTAGATTTTTCGATGAGTTATTTACGTTATTCAACTTAACGAGCATTTAAATTTTTCGGTTATCCAGAATATACATGTCACCAACTCAATGTTATCCGAATAGTTACACGTGTCCGGATAACTTCAGATAAGAATTATTTATAGCCTGTGTGCATTCAAACATCGCAATTTCACTGATTTGTTTTTGTTTTTCGAGTATTAGTATTTCGAGTTATCCAGATAAGACCATTTTGCTGACCTTGATAGGAATCTACAAAATTATATGATCATTTATTGTCATTTTTTGTGCATTTTGTTTTCTTATCCGAAGTCTTATACCTCTTTGTTTTGATGAGAAGATAAAGTTTTTTTTCGTATTTCTGGGACTTATTCAACTGTTAATATCTTCTGCGGTATTAGAAACGTTATCCCGGCTTAGAATAACCATAGATATGAAGTGGGTGTAACCATAAATCCATATTTCCAAAGATATGAGCCTAATACTGCTTATCCGAAACATTCGAGACATCCGGATAATTTCGGATAATTGTGAATTATGAATTTCAATAGTTCAATAAGTTATTCTACTTAATCAATATATCCATTTTCATGGTCTCTATACAAACGGATAAGACAAGATGAATAGAAAAGCCCTTATTATGATGAATTTTATCCGTAACTTGTAGAAATATTATTTATTTGTCAACGAAGTAGAGGATGTTAGTCTACTTAACGTACATTGAACTGCTTTGTTGGTTATCCGGAATGTACATGTCAACAACACAGTGTATCCGAATAGTTTTGGGTATCCGGATACTTTCGGATATCCGAATTTTACTGATTTGTTTTTGTTTCCAGTTATCCGGATAAGACAATTTTACTTATCCGAATAGGAATTTTAGAAATGATGTCATATTTATTTTTAAATAAGCAGGAGTGCCATTTTCTATTTCCAAAAATATTTGAATAGGTATCCGAAGGGTTCTTAATTTTATTATTTTTTTTCAAATTTCAGTCTGGACTCCGAATCCTATGTGAAAATTTGTGATAGCGCATTATCGCGTGACCTCTTTCCCGATGACTACCACTGCCTAGGCGACAACGAGAATCGCCCCCTCAAATGGATGGCCCTCGAAACGCTGCAGAAAAAATACTACTCTGGCACAAGTGACATTTGGAGTTTGGGTGTACTATTCTGGGAATTGGCAACGCTGGCAACAATTCCATTCGAAGAGGTTGACATTTTCGAATTGACGCCATATCTAATGGATGGTTTTCGACTCGGACAACCCATCAACTGTCCAGACGAATTGTAAGTCAAAATCAAAAATTTTCTTCATTTTGAAATTTCAACAAATATGATTTTTTGAATGAAATAGCTTCACTGTAATGTCATGCTGCTGGCTAGCCGACCCCAAGCAAAGGCCCTCATTTCCTCAACTTTTGGCCTATCTGCAAGATTTTCACGAAGACTTGGGCAAATATATTTAGAAACGAAATTCTCGTGCTCAATTCTTTTTCGTTAAAGAAAAAGGAATTAAGCACAATTTGCTCATAAAATGTTAAATAAAAAAATTAAAAATTGACTGAAAAATATTAATTCGAGTTCTTATTGTTATTTAAACAAAAAATGCACATATTCATCAAAACACATTTAACAAAAATCTGAAATTAAAAACGAATGTTTATAAGAAAACTAAGATTATCGTTCAATTTATTGTATAAGAAAAAAAAAATAGAGGAATACTAAAAATTTGATCTTGATCAATTTTCGATGAGGAACAAAACAAAAAATTAAATATATTTATTGTAGATCATAAAATTATTATTAAATTTAATTTTTTTAATTAGATAGATTCACTAGGTACGAAGTAAAAATTTAAAATTAAAATTGTATTTAAATTAAAAAATAAAAATAAATAATTAAATTATATGTAGCTGCATTTTATACTTAGGATTGCGAGTAAATTCTGTTTATGGTAGAAAATTTAAATTAACAAACAAAAAAATCGAACAATATTACAAAGATGAAGATTTAAATAAATATTTTGTAATTATTAAAAAAAAACACGGTAGATAGGAGAAAATCAAAAATAAAAGTGTTAAAATTAATAAATAGATTTTAAACAAAAGAAAATATATAATTCGGCTGTCAGACATTTAAATGTTTTTTTTTAAACAAAAGGACATCATGTTCCTTGCAAGGATAAAATATACATAAACAGGCTTCTGGGTCATTAGTTCCTAAAAATAATAGTTTGCTCGTTTTCATTTTGTATGCCATTGCAGCCGAACAGTAGTCGGAAACAACTGGATGGATTTGACTACAAGTCTGAATGTACCATGTTTGGCTAATACAAATTTCCTTTACTGCTATTATGTGCAACCATTTCTCTTCTTTAACAAAAGTCTTCATCTGTCTACACAGACACACACAAATACTCATCTTTATCATTCAAAAGGAAAAAAACTCAAATGAATTGAAATTTTAAAACAGAATAAGGATTTTGTAAGTTCTTAAACTGAATTTTCGAAAAAAAAACAAAGGACGAAACACAGGGTGACACTCTTTTTTATTTTTTTTTAAACAAATTTTGTAAAATAAATTAAAATAAATTAATGGTAAAATTTTGTATAGAAAAAAATATAAAATGTGTTTTATTTAAGTTGTGTATGATTGTTAAATGTTTGTAGTAACATTAAATTATTTTTCATGATTTTTTTTTTTTTATAATCAATGGAAAAAATTAAATCTGAACAAAAATCAAAAAAGATGGAAAAGGAATAACAGTGTTATGTCTCTGTGTATGTTTCAATGTCATTTTTACTAAAACAAAAACTAAATGTCTTTAAAGCTGTTACTAATAATGTAGATGTTTTTCACTAAAACAAAATTTTCAAATTTAAAATAAAAACAACCCACAACCAAAAACTAAAAAATAAAAATTTAACAAGTTTCATAAAATTCTATAGCTCTCTCTTATTCTTCTCCTAAATAAACAAATATACTAACAACTACTTTGCTAGACTACATTCACATACATATACACAATTTTCTTAATCCTATACTCAATGTGCAATAGAAAACTCATAGTTTAATCGAGTACAAAACGAAAATAATAGAAATTGAAAATAATAAAAAAAATCAAAAACAAAATTAAACAATTTTCAAATTTGAAAAAGAATTATATATATATTTTGTAAATAGGGAAAAACGAAGACAAGAATGGAAAAATAAACAAAAACTAATAGAATATACGTATGTAAATGTGAATCTCAATTAATGTTCTTATTGTATTTTTTTCTTGCTAAGGATACGAACAAAAAAATTTAAAAATTAAAAAAAAATGGTTGCATGGAAGATGGCCAGAATATCAAAAATGAAAAAAAAATATTATATACATGTATAATGGTGAAAATTTAGTATTAAAACGGTTCGAATGAATAAAGAATATATTATTTGGAAAAAATTACAATTTGGTTGTTCTTAATGGTGTTGGGTTTTGTCACCCTTAAACAGTGGCCAAGACAGGTCTTTAATGTTGTAGAATTGAACAATGATATTAATGTCTCCTCTCAGTTTAAAGATGTTGTAGAAAAGAAGGTTAGAAACTATGGCCCAGCCGAAAAAACCAAAGAATTTCCAATCAAATTGAAGATTATTCTTGATGGAGAAATTAAACCTCTCCGACAATCCCCAAGTCGTCTTCCACCTGATGAAGCAGAAGCAGTTGAGAAACAGATTAAGGAGTGGATGGAAAAGGATATCACACGTTAGTCTACTTCTAATGTCGCTAGCAGAGTCGTTGTTGTAAAGAAGAAAGATGGTTCCTGCCGAACTTGTGTTGATTTCCGGAAGCTAAACACTATGGTTCTAAAAGATTGTTTTCCGGTTCCACTGATCGATGACGTACTCGAAAAATTACAGAATGCAAAATATTTCACTGTAATGGATTTGGAAAATGGTTTTTTCCATGTGCCAGTTGAAGAATCTAGCAAGAAGTATACAGCATTTGTAACTAAAAGTGGCTTGTTCGAATTTAACAGGACACCATTTGGTTTTTGCAATTCACATGCTGTATTTATTCGATTCGTCAACCATATCAATATTTCAAGACTTTGTTAATCAAAACGTCATGGAGCTCTATATGGACGATATTATTATATATGCTGAATCTCCTGAAAGATGTCTTAAGAAAATGGAACAAGTGTTTGCTGAAGCTTGTAATAATTATACTGAAAATAAAATGGAAGAAGTGCCATTTTCTTCAAAGTACTGTAAATTTCTTGGGACATACCATTGAGAATGGAAGTATTCGACCAGGCAGAGAAAAAACAAACGTGGTGAGTAGATTTTCTATACCAAAGAACGTCAAATCTGTGCAGTCATTTCTAGGAATTACAGGTTTCTTTAGAAGATACATAAAGGATTACTCAAAAATAGCCCGTCCACTTACAAGTTTATTGCGAAAAAATATTTCTTTCCAGTTTGGTTTAGAAGAACTTAAGTCTTTCAATGATCTCAAAGAAGCGTTGATAAGACAGTCAGTTTTAAAGATCTTTGCAAGAGATGCACCTACAGAAGTTCATACTGATGCATCAAAAGAAGGGTTTGGTGCTGCTCTGTTGCAAGTGTTTGAAGATCAACTACATCCCGTTCTTTTCTGGAGTAAAAAGACGTCAGCTCGAGAGTCGCAGCGTCATAGTTATATGCTCGAAGTAAAAGCAGCTTACCTCGCTCTGAAAAAATTTCGGCACTACTTGCTAGGTACTCATTTCAAGTTGGTCACAGACTGTGCATCATTCAAAAAAAAGACCAGTAAGAAAGATATTCCACGAGAAGTAACACAGTGGATCTTCTATTTGAAAGATTTTTACTACGAAGTGGAACATATACCTGGTGACAGATTGAAACATGTTGATTGCTTAAGCCGATATCCTCAAAACGTCCTTACGATTTCATCAGAAATTACAGCCCTCATTCGAAAAGCAGAACAAAAAGATGCACACATCAAAGCTATTACAGAAATACTCGCAAGTCGCAAGTAGACCATATGAATATTTCAGAATCAAAGGCGATCTTATCTACAAAACTGTAAGAGGAAACGATCTGTTGGTGATACCGAAGATAATGGAACGTGAAATTATTGCAGATCCACACAACTTTGGTCACTTTGCAGTACAGAAAACTGTCCATTCTATTGAACAAAACTATTGGATACCGCATTTAGAAGGCAAAGTTGGACAGTTCAACGATGGATGTGTCAAATGTATAATAGGTACACAACAAGAAGCTGGGAAAGAAAGAGGGTCAACTTTATTGCATAGATAAAGGTGATACACCGTTGCATACTCTTCATTTAGACCATCTTAGGCCCATGGACGCTACATCGAAGAAGTACAAATAGGTATATATTTGCAATGGTAGATGCATTTTCAAAATTTATTTGGCTGTACCCAATTAAATCAACTGGACATGAAGAAGTATTAAAAAAGTTTAATGATTGGTCGAATGTATGTATTTGGAACACCCAGACAAGTAATCAGTGACAAAGGGTAAGCATTCACATCTCAAGCTGTTGTTGTAGGTACATGGATGATAACTGCATTGAACATGTGTTGAGTACAACTGGTGTTGCTAGAGGTAACGGACAAATTGAACGTGTTAACAGGTCCATTTTATCAATAATTGCCAAATTATCTTCGAATGAACCTACGAAATGGTATCAATTTGTGCCGAATGTTCACATTTCAACTGTTCTACAAAAGTTTCACCAACTGTTGTTTGGGGTTAAAATGAAAAATAAAGCAAACTGCCAAATTGTGGAATTGCTTGAACAAGAAATGGTAGAGAGTTTTAACACTGAACGCCAACAGTTACGTCAAGAAGCCAAGAAACAGATTCAACAAGCCCAAATAACACATAAGAGATGCCACGATAAGAAATGTAAAGGTGAATTTAGTTACAAACTATGTGATTTGGTAGCAATCAAACGGACTCAGTTTGTTGCGGGTAGAAAGCTGGCGAGTGAATATCTTGGTCCATATGAAATACCTAATTAAAGTCAACGTAATGGCCGTTACGATGTTCGAAAATGTGCTCAAGTCGAAGGTCCTTTTAAAAAAATCTACCAGTTGCGACAGCATGAAACTCTGGAAGTACATTGTAGAAAACGAAGAGCTCTTGTCATCGGGGTCATATGACGAAATTCAGGATGGCCGAGTGTAAAAGTATGGTAGTGATGTTGTGGATCTTCAACTTAATTATCGAGTTCCACTTTGCTTACAAGTACTTTGATGTATACGAATAGGAGTAATTGTTGCTCGATCGTTTATTTCATAACCTTTGTTGTGAACAGGAGTCTGATTTTGACTAGACTCGGTTTTTTCTTTGACCCACCATCTATGTGTATCAAAGACAAGGCAAAACTCATCGTTTATTCAGTGGCAACACTGACAGTCATACAATCCGACGATTCATCTACCGAGTCTAGAGGCAGGGAGTAACTCATCGTCGCTGCGGTATTATAAGTATTATAAGATAATTGTTTTGTAAAATTAACTAATAAAATAAATAAATATAAAATTCTGTAAGACCTAATATATTATTAAATAAAAAGCTGTTAAGCGAGGTTGGTTGTGTTATTTGGTTTGGATCCTTAACTCGACGCCGACCGACGTTAGGAGGTGACTTAGTCGAGAACACCCTGGACAGACTGAGCATACCTCAGCTTAGAAAACAAGCATCACAAAATAAATAGAATTTTTGAATGAATAAGCATTTATCATCCTTTTTATTGGACCGAACTAAGGTTTACTGTTCCTACCTTAGTAGACCTTGGATCCCCTGAGGGTAGTTGACATTGATGCCGTCGATTTTGTGATCAGAAGTCGAGGTATTATTCAATAGTCCGGTGGTGTTTCAGTTGTTGTATAATGTCGAAAGCTTTAAAGTGGATTACTTCAATTAAGCTAGAAGTAATAAATTTTAGGCCCAAACACTTCAATTATTCTCAAGTCCCTAACATTTGACAAAATATGCTTAAGTCTCCAAATTGGCAAATTAGGGAAAAACGTACCCTTAGCAAAGACAATATCATTTAATTATGCACACCCGAATGTTCGGGTCATACATATTAAGTTGTCTTAATTCTGCTAATTTTCGACAATTTTCATAAGAAATTCAATTATACACCCTTTTCTTGTAGTCAAATATGTCTCAAACGACTGTCCCCGAAAATTGACTCCCCAACAAAAATGCAACAACTCCATTTCATTGCCATCGTCCTCATCATCATCATCATCATCGTCGTCATCATAATAATCATCGACCCCAATAAAAAAACATAAGGAAGAACAAACATTACAAAGATTCTTATCCATAAGAGCTTTGACAATTCAGCACATCTGGCAACAACACAAAAGACACCATTAGAACCCGCATGAAGGAACCAAAGAAGCTCCATGCGGCCTTAATGGCTCATAGCATGGCATAATTTCCTCAATTTCTTCGTTCGAAAATGAACCCAAGGCTTTTGCCATACCCGCATGTGTCTCATATTGGAAGAAAAGAGGCAACACAAAACCTTGTCTCTCTGGTTTATAATTTGTGGCTACCATAGCCGACCAACTCGAAGTCTCGTTAGCATTATAAAGTTCTCTATCGAATTCTGAAATGGGAACATCTATACCGTAGACTTCGTGATTGTTCGCCTCTGTTGCTACTTTAGGTTTGCCCTTGCTCCACATGTACTTAACTGCAGCAGTGCCATTACTTTTATCGATATTTCCAATTAAACCAGAAAAGGACACATGTCAGGCGAACAAATAAAAAATATCAGACTTCCGCTGGACAGAGGGGTGGGTGGGATGAATGTTCCTTGTGTTGATATCGGTCGGTGGTTGTTGAACGTGTTTTGGGAGTAGTCGCTTGCTGTTTTCCCTTCTTTCAATGACTTGGCATATATTTTTTTTTTTTGCTGCAAAGAGCAATAAGGGTGCAACAACATGTCAACTTGTGACACAGTAAAATCAACCCTTCTCCTAAGTTCCTGGGGGGTTAAAGTGTTTTGCCACTGCTCCACACGCCCGCCCGGCTGCGAGTGACATGACGCTTAGGCATGCGGCTTTTTTTTCAATTATAAAAAAAGAGGAAAACAAGAAAAGAAAAACAATTTCAATCAATTTCCCTTTTCGTCCTTCATCAGCCATTTTTTTCTTTTCTATTTTTTTTTGTGTTGTTGTCTGAACTTCCGGGGGCGATAAGTTGAATCTCAAATCCACCCCCTGTTGCGTGAGGAATGAATGGGTGTCGGTGTGGGGAGCTCCCCAGCTCAAGTAAAGTGGATCAGGGCACAAAACACTGCAGCGTGAAATTAATCGAAAACAATTGTGTCGCGCTGCGTTAATTCCGAAGGACGCGTCGCGTTTGAAAGTCGAATTGAACCTGCAACGAGCACGCACACGCATTCAAATACACTCGAACTTGTAAAAAGCTTGAGAACGATAATAATATAATCCCGTTCTAGATTTTTGCAGCCGAAGAAAAAGAAGGGTCTGATGGCTGTACGAGCTGAGGGATTTTCATTGCTCGCAGCTATGCTTTGTCGCTGTTAATTGTCGACTTAATGACCGTTTAATTAAATCGCTTGACTTTTATACTGCTGCTGTTTTTCTTTTTTGTAGAAATGGGGTCCTGGTTCCTGTGCTGTTGCTATGTTGCTGCAATAATTGTATTTTGTTGCCTCCCGTAGGGCTTTTTCTGTTTGACGACTGGGGGAATAGAATATGTCATTCGAACAGGATATCAAGTAGAGGTGTAGGGGGGGTTAGTTATTGTTTGGAAGTTGTTCTTGCTCGGATGTTGTCGAAAAAGTTGTCAGAAGAGTAAAATTTGTTTGTTTTAGCTAATTTCATACACGAATCTAAGACTGAATTTGTTTGGGGTCAATATACAGGGGCGGCTGCAGGGGTGATGAAGTAGCGTCTCGGTGTTTGAAACACTCGTTTACTTAAGATGGTTAGCTGCCAGACGGTGTGATGATGATAACATAGGACCATGGATCCCTAGTATTATTTTTAGTTTTCTTTAAAATATATGGCTTCGTTTTATAAAGTTTCATTTGCGGTATCAGACTAGGTTGACTGGAGTTCTTACTGGTGATGACTTTCTTCCTTCACGGCTCATCAACGGCTTTGAACAGGTTTATTAAGAGAGTTTCCTCCGGCTTTCAACGGCACGCGGTTAACCGATGTTTCAAAAGACAGGTCCGGGACTTATACTTTGACCGACAAATCAGTTTCCGTAATTAAGGAGGCAGGGAATGTTACCAATCTTCAACCTGATTTTGTCGTTGACGAACGGTATGCTCCCTTGTGCTCATTTCTTACAAAAACTGGGTGTGAATTATATTCGGTAGAGTCGTAAAATTCAACAAGTCTTTCCGGTATTAATTTGGCTAAAGGTTTTTGCTCTTGAATGAGGAATCCTTGATATGGCGAGCTTCTTTCTAGACTTCCATTGCTGCTGCTTTTGAGCAGAATATACAAGTCGTAATAGTGTGTCGCGATGAACGACGTATCTCAGACGTGTTGCCTTCCAGGGCGGCCTCACAAGCTCTCAACTATATAATTTTAAAGTGATTCCTTCAATTTAAAGGCATACTTCTACCAAAATACAATTTTCATTGCTTCATTGGCACTTTTCGGAACAAAATTGAACGAATTTGCAAATTTTCAAAGATAAAAATGCAAAAATAACAAAAATGCCCAACACAACATGATGATTGATTGTTATCTCCTTTCATATGGGATACCGTACTTTAAACTAGCAATCATGACCGAGCAGTCACCCTTTCCCCCTTCGCATATCAAGCAAAGCAAATAGAACACTCACCGCATGACCACCCTAACCCAACAAGGACTCACAGACTCACCCACACATCGCCTCCACAAAAGCATAGATGTGTAATCTTTAAAATTGCCGCAATTTATTTAAATTCCCTTGTAAATTCATTGAGTAATATGGATATTCGTCCTTTTTTTCTTTCTTTTTATTTTTTTTTTCCTTGCAAAAAAATTAACTAAAAAAATCCCCATCATGAGAAAATGTTGGATTATTTCACAGAGTCAGAGAGAGGGATGAAAAAAGGACCCCACATCCATGTCCATTATGGCAGTTATATGTCCTGTAAGGTTTCTTTTTTTTGCTTTGCATGGGAAATGGAATTTCAGGATCCATGCGGATGGGAAATGGGCTATTCAAAGGCGCCTACCAAGCATGTAAAATTTTCCCTAAAATGGCAAAAATTGCCAAAATGGCCAAAATGGCAAATGAAACAACTCCTTGTCGCACAGCAAACCAGGGTAAAAAAACATCAACTCCGACCATTTATTGTGTAAAAGATAAAGCTCCTCAAAATCTGCCCCCAACAAGGAAGAAAAAAAAAAGTTAACCCAGAAAAATCAGCAGCTCCTCAGAAAGTCATTCAAACACACATCAGCGCCCCTACCTCTGCACCCTCCGCCAATTCATATACTTAAACATACAATGAGCCAAAAGGATCCTTTTTAGACATTTTGGGATTTTTGAAGTTTTCTTATTCTTATTTTTGGCGCAGTGCTGCTCGACTCGTCCATGGCTCTCCATGCACAGTCTGAGAAGGAGCAGGAGACCACATCATGGCATAGCTACAAGACCATTATCTCTAATCAAAGGTATTTCATCGCCGCAGTTCTATACAATAATTCGCTCGTTCTGCTCTCCACTCCAGAGCCAGTCCAGTTTCAGTCGTCCTTGATTCGTTTTCCTTCTGTATGTCAATAGCAAGGATTTCCGGAATTTCTCTCTCTCTTCGACACAATATTCCATTGTGTGCGGGTGTGGTGTTCGAATTTTATATGATGTTTCTTCTTTTTTTTCCTTTTTGTTTGGTTCTTATTGACTTACGCCAACCAACATCGAATCAAGGATATGATCTCGAATTTTATCCGCAAATTCAATGGTCAAGCAGAAGAAAAAGGAATTCAGTGTCGTGGCCCGTCGTGGCAGTGTTATACAGTAGTCGTTGGTATATCCTTTTTTATGGCAATGTTCTTGTCCTCGGATATAGGAATAGGTTCCTTACCCAATGTGTTCGCTTGATCGAGTTTGGGGAAGGATATTTGAGGGACGGAACGGTCATGTAACAATATAGAGACAAATTTCAATGGGCTACACTTGAATGAGTTTTATTTTTCAATTCGACCTTTCGTCTGAATGTCTTTTGATTCTTTAATCTTACACTTGGAAAAATTGAGGATTGTGTTTTTTGCCTTGCTAAGGTACAAAAAGGACGGATTAATTTTCAAAAATTAAAAAAATGAGTTTTCGCCAACAAAATAAGGACTAAAAATGAGGAAATGAGAATACCTCGAAAAAACAATTTACAGAATTTTATCAGAATCGTTTGTTTCTTTTTCGAGATATTAGCAAAACCTCGAGAAAAATGTCTTCAAGAAAAGCATATCCCGAATATCATTAATCTGCAGCTTATGGGAACATTCAAAAATGCAGTTTTGTAGTAGCCTTCAACCTTTGAGTTTTATCAAAATCATACCAGCAGTTTTCGAGAAAATCACTGTACCCCTTCGTCAGATTATTAAAATATGGAAGAAATTAGAAACAAGTATACAAAAGTTGCAAGGATGTCATCCAATCCATTTTGATAAGTGTATTCGTGCCCTTAAACATCACTGAATGTCCTTCGTGGACGTGCCCAGTGAAACAGGACATCGACAATAGAAATGTAAATTCATACAATTTACGACAACACACCGAATGAAACGAAGAAGAATTTTCTTTTCTCGGAAATTTATAACTCCAATACTCCATGTCGATATGATTCTTAGGCAATATACTGACTGTCAGGACATGCACACATACAACCTCGGACAGTAGCATAAACCTGAGAAAATATTATCCCACGTCGTCAATCGAGCACTGATATTGAATCCTTTTCCTTGCAATAACCATCTGGAAAAAGAAAATAGTCATAGAGAGAACACATTTTTATATCCTTGAGGACAATCATCGCCAACTGTCGTCCTCGTCGTTGTCGTTGTCATCGAATTCGAATTGCTCAATTGTACGTGATGAGGCGTACACAATGATCTGTTAGTCCGATAAAATGTGTAAACCCATATCTATACACTGGCAACACGAAAAAAAATCCGATATCCTAGAACCAGGACTCCACTTTATTGTAACAACGATTAAAGGAATGCGACACCCAGGCATTTCTTTGTGTACTCTTTCTGGCGTTTCTCGGTTCAAAAACCCTTGGCCTCCTCCCACACGCACTTTTTTGTTTACATTGGGATTGAATGGCTCTGTCTGTGTCCATTAAAGCGAAAACAACAACCTTCCCTCCCCTGCTGTGATGCAAAACAACAAAGCGAGCAGAGATATAGACTTGATCCGTGAGTCTGTGTGTAGTTTTTTCACAGGAAAATCTCATCCATGGATAGTTAATGCAAACAATATGTTGGACAACATTTCGCTGTCGCCCGATATTGTCATGACGCTTGCAGTTGGGGAAACGGCTGCTCCTCATCCCGAAACGACTGAGAACGGTGTGTAGCAGTGCAACCTTTCTATTATTTATCCAACCCACCGAGCCACTGAACTGCAAAGTCTCCCGAACTCGAAGCTTTCATCAACCAGAGACAGAATCGATTTTTAATAAATTCGCATAAGATGGACACAAAATGTCACTCTTGGAATGAGTATTTATGCTTTTTGGATTCTGTTGAAACTGCCATGCCACCCGCACCATGAAATTTCTATACACAAGTCAGTGAGCGGTGATGTACGATGGAATTCCATCATAAACAAGCTTCACAGAGAAGGAAGTGGGAGGACGTTGTGACATTTTATGAAAAGGATGTCCCTTCCGGATGAGTTGGCTTACCACCAACCTCTGTGCCGACCACGATGTTATCCTCATTAGGGAAAGTGGATTTTGATGCGAGTTCGATTGAAAATTTTGTGTTTGGCCTTCACCTAGCTTTCTCTCAAAATGTCATAATATTCTTGATGTCCTGCTCCTGATGGTTGGGACAGGGATAAGGAAGGTGATGGTTTAAAAGGCCAAATAATTTATTTTCGATTTCAAAAAGAAGATAGATTTTAAAGAATGGCGCTTGAATGTTCATCAAAAACAATGTTTGCAAATTTTGATAACTTCAACTTTGGAAAGATTTCAGAGAAAATTCAAGGAAAAATTCGATAAACCTGTGTGCTGTGGCCTGTGTGTCGTTGTCCTTGTCGATACTCACATTTTTCGACATTTATTTTTCGAGTATCCACATTTCAAATTCAAATTCTGGTACTGCCATCTAGTGTCAAGAATAACAAGCATGAGAAAACTTCTTGTAGTTGACGTCTAGCAGTAAAGCTAATGCAACAACCCAGTGCAATAACTATTTCTGATTTGAACATGGTTGTGGCAAATGCTATGGAAGTGTTGACGAGGCCTCTAGAGGGGGTCAAGCTACTTCATCACAGAACAGTTCATCACCGTACACTTCATCTCCCTACATTTCATCTTCCGACTTTTCATCACAACCTACATTTCATCACAGTACTACATTTCATCACAATTCATTTTCAAAACAGAACAAGTTCATTTTCATAATAAGGTTCATTTGTGTCGCCAAAAAGTATGCATCACTTAAATTTGTATAGTTTCAGGCTACATGTTACTACATTTCCGTTTGATTTGAATGCTGTTACAACTTTCAAATTCAAACACTTTTTCATTGAATAAAAAAGAGAGAAATCATAAGAGGAAAAAAAACATTTTTTGGCTTTTGTTTTGAGGCAGGGCGTTGTGTGGCGTTGTGAGGCGTTTGTTTTTAATTCTTTTAGTAACGAATATGAATGTACGTGCTATGTGCTGCTGTTAGTTTTAATTTAATGATTGTTATTATTGTTCTTTATTAATT
This sequence comes from Sphaerophoria taeniata, assembly GCA_943590905.1. Lineage (NCBI taxonomy): Eukaryota > Metazoa > Arthropoda > Insecta > Diptera > Syrphidae > Sphaerophoria > Sphaerophoria taeniata. Next base: position 8,764,698 of record OX016540.1, read on the forward strand.
AGACAGAGTAATTAAATGGTGTAGGTATATTTGTCGGGATGCTGTCTGTGTGTTGATAGGTCGGTGGGAAGCAATAGTTTTTGGGTGTTATTGGGTTTGTTTTGTTTTTTTTTTTTTTGTTTTTTTTTTTTTTGTAGCTGTTGACATTTTGATTGGCAATATGTATGAGTGAGTGTGTGTGGGAATCGGAAGTAAAAAAGTAATTGAAGCAGGGGATGAAATTGCAAAGTTAGAAAGTGGCGGTGTGTGGCGTTCGGTAATTTTTTTTTGTTAAGGAAGATAGAAGGACATGTAAATGTATGTGCTATGAGCTGCTTATAGTTTTTGTTGTCATTATTATTGTTCCTCATTAGGCAGAGTTTTTGGTGTAGGTATATTTGTCGGGATGCTGTATGTATGTAAATAGGTTGGTGGGAAGCTACATGTTAGTTAAACTAATATTTATTAGGATTGCAAAAAAATACGATTTAAAGTTGTTTGTTTACTGATTGCTCAACTGAAACTGAAACAGAAATGGTGGTCTAAATGGGGTTAAGTAAAGGAAAAGAAGACGTCATTTTTATTTTTTCAGAACCTGTCAAAAAGATAAAAAATTTGAAAACGAATTTTATTTAAGTGTTCCGGAGCAAAACTGCGTTTTTTCAAATGGTTTTGTGAAGCGATGGGATGTCGTATCGAAGTGATTAAGGTTTCATTGTGAAGACAAAAACTGTTTCTAATAAACTGCTGTGAGCAAAATTTCAATTAAGTACTTCGTTACTCAGTAGTAAAGGCTCAAAAAACGCCAAAATGGCCCATAAATTTTACTTTTTCAAAGAGAATTCCATCAAAATAAAAACATTTTTCGCTAAAATTTCTTAATGATCATAAAATTCGGCATTTAAACTGAATAACTATTGGAGCAGAAATTAACTTTTCAAACAAAAAAGAATTAAAAAATTATGAAAACAATTTGTATTATTGCTAAGCAATTTAGCACGTACTTGTTCTCAACACATAGCAACATTTTATTTTGAAATTAAAAGATAGCCAAACCTGCCTAAATTTGAAAATTCAAATCAGTAACGGCTGGCGGAAGTCACGATTCTAATATAATAATAGGAAGGCGATTCTATATCTTTTAGTAGAATGCATTTAGTTCAAAATTTGTCCTCTGCAGTTGGGATGCCCTTCAGCACACGAACTCCCTCTTTCAAGCTGATGGTATGAAAATTTGCAATCATTTTACTTTCAATCAACTGAAAAGGAAAACAATAAAAACAATGCTTAATATTAATACCTACAAAATCAACAAAAAAATAAATCTCAATGTTCTCATCCAGCCAACCAACCAGGAACCAGAAAAACTTCATCCGTGAGAAAATTCATTTGTTTCCAACCACCATTTGAGAAATTCATTTTTTTTTTGCTTGAGAAATGTCAAAATTATTTGAATCCTCTCAGAGAATTTTTATTTTTCTGTGTCTCTCTCATTGAAAATGTTTTCCTACACTCCGATACCAAGTCGCAGGCACAGGCAAGAATTTTATTGAGTGAATGCATAATAAATCTTTGTTTCTTGTGAATATAATATTTTGATGTATTTTACGTGCATATGATAACATATACATATGTTCAAATTTTACAAAGTTAATGGCCAATTTCACTTTTAAACATTTCACAAGCTTTAAATGAGTTTTTTTGGTTTCATGAAGCGTTTTTTAAGTAAACAAGCCTCTAAACACCTTTTTGACTAAATGCCCATTTTGAGTTCATTAAATTTTAAAAGTGTCATTGAATATTTTAAAAAGTGAATCTAATGTTTTCTCACACAATTTTCACAAGGATGTCAATTTTGACATAAATTGCCCTAAAATTTCCAAGTTTAAGTTGGTGAAGCTCAAAAGATTTAAGAGTTTGATACAAATGTTTTCAGTGTTTGTTTAAAAAATTGGGCATTAGTGTTATTCTAATATGACTTCCTTATTTTCTGAGTTGCATTGGTATAAAAGACTTTCCTTTAATTAATTTTGTTCGCGCTTGGAAACAAGAAGTCTCGAATTCCTCACGGAAATCGTATTCAATAATAAACATCTAAAAATATTCGCTATCAAATGAAAAGGGAATACCAACGAACAAGTTTATCACGGTTATGTGGATTGTTCTTTTCAAATAATGAACATACATGACTTTATTAAAGATTAACTTGACGATCATACGAAATGTGGTTTTATTTCTGCATCTTAGAGTATTAAACAACAAATTTGAAATCGCAATTATAGATGTAACTACAAAAATAGATCTGTGTAAAAAAGGGACCAAAAGTGAAATTGGCCATTAACTTTGTAAAATTTGAACATATGTATATGTTATCATATGCACGTAAAATACATCAAAATATTATATTCACAAGAAACAAAGATTTATTATGCATTCACTCAATAAAATTCTTGCCTGTGCCTGCGACTTGGTATCGGAGTGTAGGAAAACATTTTCAATGAGAGAGACACAGAAAAATAAAAATTCTCTGAGAGGATTCAAATAATTTTGACATTTCTCAAATGAATTTTCTCACGGATGAAGTTTTTCTGGTTCCTGGTTGGTTGGCTGGATGAGAACATTGAGATTTATTTTTGTGTTGATTTTGTAGGTATTTAAGCATTGTTTTCAGTGTTACCGCAGGGAAAAATATGTTCGAGTCCAATAGTATGGGAGGCGATCGTAAGATTACCTACCTCATAAGCAGAGTGGAAAATTTAGCCACCATCTAATGGTAAATGACATGAAGTTTTCAAAACCATTGGTCGGACAGACTTTCCCTGGGCCTTTTGGCGGCTAAATGGCACTTCCGGTTGCGTTTTTTGGTGCCAGCTTATACCATAGGGTGAGTGGAAAAAGTAAGTAGAAGTCTATAGACATTTCGTCGTAGATACCAAATCATATGGTCGGACAAAAATAACGCGGGCCTTTCTCTTTGTCCGACCATTTTAAAAACGGTATTTTTGGTGACATTCTACCTCATCGGCTGAGTGGGCAAATGGGGTATCAAATGAAAGCTTAGAATGTCTACATAAAGAATCTACTGGTCGGACAAACTTTGCATGGGCCAATCACGAGACCGACCGCATTTTTCAAAAAAAGTCTGTTAATTACTTTAATGTTTTTTTCAACTCAGCATCAACATTTTTGGTGTTAAATCTGTATAAAAAAGGTAACTGATGAATGTTATCATAGGTGGCTAATCCAAAATTATAGTTATGGGTTCAAAAAAACTACTTAAACTGGTTACCATAAGTTTTTGATAATTTTTTTCACAGAAAAATTATGTTTTTTTTTTTTAACACCATTCACTTTGAGGTGCAGGGACATTGGTGGGTCACAAGTGCCAAATTAAATTTTGGGACTATTAACCCACAATGATGGGTCAGTAGTCCTAAATTTATTTTGTCTTCTTTGGGACAAAAGTGCCAAATGATAAAAAATATGTTTCATGAGAATCACTTAATTTATTTTTGTACTCATTAATATTATGTGCAAAAAGAAATGTTTATGGAAAAAATAAAACAAAAAACTTTAATTCGTATTCCTATGTATGTATACACATATAACAACTACAAAAAAGTCATAAATAAATAGAACCATTTTTTTACTATTTTACTATTTGTCTAAAAAATGGACAGAGCAATCAATTTTTCAAAGCTGTTACCGTTTCCTTTAATTTTAAAAGCAACCACCACACACAATATTGTAACATGCTAGTGTCAGGAGAGAAAATGCTGCATTTCAATGATTCATTTTAAGAACATTTTTTTCACTTTCGTCTGAGGATGATGACGATCCGCAATATTCAAGATCAATTTGGTTTGATTGGGACCGAAACGAGCGGAACAAATTTTGCCCAAAAGAGAATCAATTTGGGGTGTGAAAATAAAAAAATTCGCGCGAATTCTCTTTTAGGCACTGTAATACTCCTTGTGATCCGATCGGTTCGGTTGTTGGAAGCTCTAAGTGTCGTAAGAATGACAGAAGAGGGAAGAATACTTACACGTGATAAAGATAGCGTACCTTTACGTAGATATTACGTATTACGTACGCGTTGTGGGTTGTGGGTAGGTCATTGCCAGCAGTCAAGTTTTAAGAACTTAAATGTTTTATTTCATAAATAATACAATAATAATATGATATAAATATATTTAATTAATGGTTCTCCACAGGCACTAAGTCATAACATAAGAACTAAAATCATTTCCAAAATGCTTACAGAAATAAAGATTGGACAATCAGATGATGTAAATCATGAGGTTGCTCGGTATAGAATTCAAAAGGACAAGAAAGCACTGTTTGAAATCATAAATATTTTTAAACAAAACATAAGTCCTAAGCCTTGAAAAAGAATTTCCGTTTAAACTAGCATGCATTACAATATTGTGCGTGGTGGTTGCTTTTAAAATTAAAGGAAACGGTAACAGCTTTGAAAAATTGATTGCTCTGTCCATTTTTTAGACAAATAGTAAAATAGTAAAAAAATGGTTCTATTTATTTATGACTTTTTTGTAGTTGTTATATGTGTATACATACATAGGAATACGAATTAAAGTTTTTTGTTTTATTTTTTCCATAAACATTTCTTTTTGCACATAATATTAATGAGTACAAAAATAAATTAAGTGATTCTCATGAAACATATTTTTTATCATTTGGCACTTTTGTCCCAAAGAAGACAAAATAAATTTAGGACTACTGACCCATCATTGTGGGTTAATAGTCCCAAAATTTAATTTGGCACTTGTGACCCACCAATGTCCCTGCACCTCAAAGTGAATGGTGTTAAAAAAAAAAAACATAATTTTTCTGTGAAAAAAATTATCAAAAACTTATGGTAACCAGTTTAAGTAGTTTTTTTGAACCCATAACTATAATTTTGGATTAGCCACCTATGATAACATTCATCAGTTACCTTTTTTATACAGATTTAACACCAAAAATGTTGATGCTGAGTTGAAAAAAACATTAAAGTAATTAACAGACTTTTTTTGAAAAATGCGGTCGGTCTCGTGATTGGCCCATGCAAAGTTTGTCCGACCAGTAGATTCTTTATGTAGACATTCTAAGCTTTCATTTGATACCCCATTTGCCCACTCAGCCGATGAGGTAGAATGTCACCAAAAATACCGTTTTTAAAATGGTCGGACAAAGAGAAAGGCCCGCGTTATTTTTGTCCGACCATATGATTTGGTATCTACGACGAAATGTCTATAGACTTCTACTTACTTTTTCCACTCACCCTATGGTATAAGCTGGCACCAAAAAACGCAACCGGAAGTGCCATTTAGCCGCCAAAAGGCCCAGGGAAAGTCTGTCCGACCAATGGTTTTGAAAACTTCATGTCATTTACCATTAGATGGTGGCTAAATTTTCCACTCTGCTTATGAGGTAGGTAATCTTACGGTCGCCTCCCGGACTACAAGATGCTTGAAAAACGAGTCATTTACAAAACATAACGAGTCCACGTAAAAAAAAAATAAATACTTTCAGAAATCATTTTGTTTTAAATTTTTAACATACTTATTTTTGTTTTGCAAACAAAAGATAGTCAAACGTTATAAAAACGAGTCCCCGAGCCAAGGAAAAAAAAACGAATCCATTTTAACTCTGTAGAGTCCATGTGGTAACACTGATTGTTTTTATTGTTTTCAGTTGATAAGTAAAATGATTGCAAATTTTCATATCAGCTTGAAAGAGGGAGTTCTTGTGCCAGAAAAAGCAACAATAGTTAAAATAAAATTCGTATTCAAATTTTCCTTTTGATTAATAATGTTATTTTATTGACAGGTTCTGAATAAAAATATGAAATCTTCTTTTCCTTTTGATTACTAAGCCCCATTTAAACCACCATTTCTGTTTCAGTTTCAGTTGAGCATAGCCGTATTTAGAGGGAGGGTAACGGGGTTTAACCCTCCCCGAAATAATTTTGTAAAGCAAAATCAAATAACTTAATGTTTTCGTTTTTTGTCTTGCTAACACTGAATTTATATTTTTTTCCATTGAAGCTTTATTTGTTTTGGTATAATCAAGATATCATTTACTACTCTCGCCATCTCGTTACCTACAAGTAGAGATAACCATATTTCGTTTACATAAGTCGTTTCATGACCAAAAATTAAGGCAAAAAATACTGCAATGTCCCAAAGGCAGTAAGAATTTTTGGTCTTTTTTAAAAAGTATGAAGAATTTTTCTTCTTCTTCTTCAGTCCCTACCGTTGACAGTAAAAAAAAACTCCAGTTGTAGGCTCTCTCGCGAAAGCTGCTAGAGAGTAACATGATTCCCCCAGTTCTTGAGCGCGTCAATGATTCCATGGGAAATATCTTTTTCCGCACTCGTTCTGTGGCGAGAGTCCTAGAAGTTCTTCCACGCTGGCAAAACCCTTGCGTAAGCTTTTCTATCTATCGTTCCGAGTAGTTGGAAAACAGCATTTGTCCGGCCAATTCCAAAAAAGCGAATCTTCTTCTCCCTCCAATTATCGTCCGATTGCACTTACCTTTGCTTGTAAGGTTGTAAGGAAACGCTGATAAACTATCAGCTACACTACTACCAGTTGTATTGGACGGATTCAAGTCTGAAACCCACAATATAAATGCTGGTATACCCCAGGGCTCCGTTTTGTCTCCGACATTTCCATTTCATTTCCAGACACATCAATACTCTTCGGATTTGGAACTGCAACGGCAAAATATGATCAGCTCATTAAACACTGACTTCAACAGCATTGTACATTAATGCTTCGAAAACTCAATGCTGTCTTGTATAGTTAAAGCGAGATATACCTCCCCTGCAACTGTCCATGAGTGGCACTTGCATCAATGAGACCGAACATCTCGAGATTCTCGGTATGTGCTTTACAGACCACGTTTTGTGGAGCGAGCACATATGCGATGTCGCCAAAAATGCCTAAGAATGTTTGGGTTTCTGAAGACAGTGCAAGAAATTGTTCTCCCCGTCTGATCTGGCCCTTATCTTTAAGACATATAGCTTGAGTACAATTCAAATCTTTGGGCTAGTGCTCCAGTTATATACCTACTTAAGCCTCTTGGATGGACGGTATACAAAAAAGAGCCCTAAGACTGATTGGTGACAGAGACATAACCAACTCATTCACCTCGTTAGACCACCGTCGTAACGTGTCGTGTCTCTTTTGGTTCTACTTTTACGGTAATTGCTCAAGTCAAATAGTCAGTTGCATTCCTACCCTAAAACAATTCGCCCGTAATACTCGCGCTTCTAGGAATGGCCATCAGTTTACCCTCGAGTCCAACTTTGGAAGTACTCTCAAGAATAGGGAATCGTTCTTTAGCCGTACTTCAAGAATGTGGAACTCCCTTCCACACTCTGACTTTCCAATTCAATGCAATGTTCAGGTATTTAAGACCAATGTACACCGGCAGTCCGGCACCTCCTTTCCAACCCATTTCCATTAATAAAGGGTAATAGATACAACTCAAGAATTATTTCTAAACTTTCCATCAAACATTGTTTCGTGAACAAATGAATTGGCTTCGGTGAATTTAAAAAATGTGATAAATTTGATAAAATTGAAAAAATTATCATTTATCTTAACCCCCCCTGAAATAAAATCCTAGCTACGGCTATGACGATACCTACACCATTTAAATACTCTGTCGAATTAATGAGGAACAATAATAATAACAATAACAACAATAAAAACTATCAGCAGCACATAGCACGTACATTCATATATCCTTAGCCTTACCTCTCTTTAAAATAGAAAAAAATTTAATTTATCTTCATCTACCTTCGTTAAAAAAAAATAATAAGCAAACGCCACACACCGCCGCGCCGCTTACTAACTTTGCAATTTCATCCCCTGTTTCAATTGCTTTTTTACTTCCCATTCCCACACTCACTCACTCATACATATTGCCTTTGCCAAGCAAAAATGTCAACAGCTACAAAAAAAAAACAAAAACAAATAACACCCAAAAACTATAAATGAACAAATCCTTAACAAAATAAACCTTTTTTTGATAATGAACGTTTGTGATGAAAAGTAGTACTGTGATGAGCTGTATGTTGTGATGAAAAGTCGGATGATGAGATGTAGGGAGATGAAGTGTATGGTGATGAACTGTTTTGTGATGAACTGTAGCCGACCCCTCTAGAGGTGAATGGTCTCATTACTTCGATAGCTTGTAGAATTGGTCACAAGATGTCTAGCGTCCGAACGGAAATTTGTGCCTGTGACATCACAATATCCGGAAGTTGTTCTGTCACAAGAAAGAACCGTAAAAAGGGGACTTAAAAGAAATCATAATTTTTATAACCAACCCTAGAATGAGCTTTATGAGGAGCTTTGATGACAACATTTTATTACTATCGCTTAATGTCTGTAAGCAGAAAGTTAGCAACTTAACAAAAAATGCATACAATTTTTCTTTGACCTTATTCTGGTTCTAAAGCGACAGAAAATCAAAAATGGAGATAGGGAGGCCTTTCGAAAAAAACAACTTATTTAGACATGATAGCAGGACTAGCTTAGCCTTCATTCGGACGGAAATTGAAGCATTGAATTGACTTATGTATGACTTTTTGTTGTCGTGCACAAACCTTACACACACAATTCCCTCTATCCGCCTGAAACATGACGCAGTACTATGCCGCGCTGAACCTAAGAACCAAGAGGGAAATCTGATAACAGATCCCAAGTCATTGTGGGGCGTTGAGAAGTGCATTTTCAGGAATTGTTCGGAGGTCAACTTTGTGAAAAATGGCGGTTCACACATTTCAAGATAACAATTAACAATCTCGTGCTAGAATGAAGTTTGGAGGTTTTATCGGCTGACTGGAACTTATCAATGTGGCTTCAGACCAGGAAAGTCAACCAACGACCTGGAAAAACCTATGAACTCCAAATCGATACCCGCCACCTTTCCAGCGATTTTAAGGCCACGTATGACAGCATCTACAGAGACGAACTGTGTAAAACTATGTCTATAGTTTTGGCATCCCTGCCAAGCTCGTTCGCTTGAGTAAAATGACGATGGAGAACCCATACGCTCCGTCGTCAAGGTCGGCAACGAGCTTACAGAATCTTTCGATGTCAAAAAAGGATTTCAGACAAGGCGATGCATTGTCATGCGATTTCCTCCACCGTTAACACCAGAGGCACTATCTTCCAAAAGTCTGTTCAACTTCTCGTGTACGCCGATGATATTGACATAATGGGAAGAACACAGCGTGACGTCAATGGCACCTTTGTGAGAATTTAGACTGAAGCCTTTAGCGGTAAAGAGGGAAAACGAAATATATGCTGTCTTCGAGGAAGGACACTCAACACCGATGGGTCGGACAGAACGTCGCAATAGACACATATAACTATAACTTCGAGGTAGTGGAGGAGTTTGCCTATACCTAGGCTTCGCTATATAAACACGGGCATAAACACCAGCGCCGTGATCAGACGAAGCAGAGAGGAAAGTTTTTCGGGTCATCTTCGGCTCCGTGTGCATTAATGGGGAATGAAGAAGAAGATTCGACTGCGAACTTTACGGGATATGAGCCAGAAGGGTCAAGGTCCAGAAACTCAGATGGCTTGGTAATTTAGAGCGGATGGACAACGATGCTCCGGCCCCGAAATCCTTCAACGCTATTACCAAGGGACGTAGAAGTAGAGGGAGACCGCGACTCAGGTGGCGCACACAAGTGGAAGAGGACCCCAATCAACTTGGAGTGCAAAACTGGACACAGCTAGCTAGGGACCGAGCTGGCTGGCGGAGATTGTTGGTTGAAGTCCAAGTCCACAACGGACTCTAGCGCCACCTTAAGTAAGTAAGTAATCTCGTGCTTGAGCCACCAGGCATTAAGGAAGTCAAAAAGGCTTTAAACCGTCTAATGGATAACAAGCCGCAAGTGCCGATGGCATAGCAGCTTGGCAAGACCACCTGATCCGGGGGATCAGCAGGTACATTTAAGGTCTCTGGAGGCAATGATCGCATGACCAGCACTTAAGGCCCCTGGTGGCACTACATCCCCGGCAATAGTTCTGGTGGAAGGTCTGGTGGATCAACAGGTTTCCTTAAAGCCCCTGGTGGACGAAGCACGGCTTGCAATAGCTCTGGTCGATCAACAGTGACACTCAGGACAATTTTCTTCAATACTGAATCGACCCTCTCCTTCAATAATGAAATGGCGATAGCTGCACGGTCGGCAGTGGAAACAGTAAGAAAGTTGAAATGACAACTAAAAGAAGTAGAGAAAGGCAGTGGTGGTGATCACTTTAGTACAAAAGTATTAAATCTTACTGAGTGTGAATCATAGGAATGCAAATGTTTAATTTTCCTATGGTTTGTTTTAATTTAGCTTTTGTAAGCGAAGAATGATTGATAAATAGCGTGCAAGCCTCTGTTTTCTTGTATCATTAGCAGGGAAGACAGAAATCGCAGGCGTTGTTTTTTTTATTCTTGTTAGACTTCTTCAGTCGTAATGTGGTATGTAAATTAGACTGTTCCAGACGTTGTTCGATACCTAGAGAAATAAAATAGTCCATGTAACCTCGAGGAAAACAAATCTTCAACAGTTTCGTTAATTAAGGTATTGGTCAATTTGTAAAATTGACCGATTTCTATTCCCAAAACAGTAATTCCGAGAATCGAAAAACAACCTCATAAGCACTTTTGGCCCCCCACAACCAAATCCAAATTGAACTTGTTTTCTTGTTCGTGTTCATTCATTAATGAATTAATGGACACAATCGAAAACAACACAGACGAACATCAAACGCTATATTTGCTTTCTAACTATCAATTTCCCTCTGACAGTTCTATTGTTCACTTCCCTATTGTCAGACATTAAACATTTTAGACTGAAGGTAAGACACCGAGCCCGTGGAATCAAGTCGAATTGATAGCAAAAGCCAGTAACATTTTTCTTAATGAGTTGTTGTCGAATTTATTATCTTTTACTCGTCGTCCTCGCTGCTGTCGTCAGTCGAACAAAAGACACCCCGAAGCGGAATGAAATGAACGCATAATACGAATACCAAAAAAGGCCACATTAAAATGAATAAACTACTTCAGAGCCAACCTTTTTCAGATATTTATTTTTTTCCATTTCATGGACTATACTTTTGTGCTTCGTTCATTTCGTCCGCCTTTGTAGTGCGGAACGCGTAAAAGCCTCATTAGGGCGGAAATTCAACACTCATTTGCTGCTCACCCACCCCCTTTCCAGTGAACAAATGATTTTTATATCAACTCTTCATACCAGAGCCCCAGCCATAGCACCCAACATCAAGAGGGTAGTTTTATGTCGAGTCGATGTTTCTTGAATCTGCACTGAATCTCGAGTGTACTTTGGTCTCTCGTTAGCTCGAACTGAAATTGAAGCTTGAAAAATGTGAAAAATGCTTTTTCGAGTATTGCCATATGAGCCATATAAAAATCATCCCTTCAAACGTAAAATATTGTTCATCCCTTAAAGCTGATTCTTTTTTGTTCAAAAGGAAAAAGCAAATAAGAACGAGGAAAAAAAATACGATCAAAGCGCCCTCTTATCGTCATTCCTTGATTTCCTCTTTTTTTTATTTCTTTGCGGGCTTATGGCTCGTATTGCCCAAATCAGTTATCTGCAGGAAATTGCAACCCAAATGGAGACTGAATGGGTGGACAGGACGTGTCTTTTTTTTATCGCTTCGTCCTTTCAGACGTTTCTTTTTTAAAAAATGAACAAAAATGAGAAGATGTTTTGTGTAATCTTGTTTTATGGCGGATAATCTGAGGATTTATAGTTGTTTTAAAAAAGTTGCGATGCGAGGAGGACTTTCGTCCTAACTGGGTGTTAATCATTCAAAATTACTGAAGTTGAGGGATAAATTGGTTTTATTATGAAATAAAATTAGTCATCTTCTCTGGCGGGTGTTTGTTGGTAATTTGGTTACAAATGGTAAAAAATTGAATGAGTTGAGCAGAGAAAGGACCTTTTTCAATTTGTCTTTAAATTTTGGCTTTTGGTTGGGTTTTCTAGTTTAAATTTGTTTAAAATTTTGGAAAGATGTGGTTTAAGGATTTGGTGATGCTGGACATGAATAAACCAAAGCAAGAGATGCTGAAGGGTATTCTTAGAGTTATACCTCAGAAAGGGAGAACTGTCCTACTTCTGTCAAGTCAAGCATTGTCAAGTTTATGATGAAGCTAATGTTGGTTGTAAACAAGCAGAATTATCGTTTTTAAAGTAACCACCAATTTTTATGAGACTCTTTTGCTGGTATGTTTAATCCCAAACTTACGGATTTGTAACGTGAAACTACGCGGTTACTAAACATTTCCTTCAATTGTGGCAGAAGCTGTTTGACATGTTGTGCCATCTTGTTGGAACCACAGTTCCTGTACATGATGGTTGTTCCATTGATGGTCGAAAAAGTCAGTAATCGTGGCTTTATAACGAATTACTTGAGCTCTATATCCAAACAAGGCTGTTTTGTGCATCCATTCAACCAAAAGTGAGCTTCAGGTTAAACAAAATTCGCTTATAAAAACTGGTGTCAACGGCAATCTTCAATTCACCGAATAAACCTTGCTACGTATGGTTGTAACGAAGAACAATGCTTTTAATAAAAAAAATATTATTCCATACTGAAGTATGTTTATTTATACAATTCACACTCACTCCCTTCGGAAAAAATTATTAGTAGACTGGCATTGTCGTACTACAATCGCCTCTACTACTATTACCGAGTGGTATACCAATATTAGTCAAAGTAAGCCTGAAATAAATCAACCGACTCGCATAGGCTTCCAGACTACAGAAGTGTCTTCCAAGCGAAGGTCTCGGCAATGACAACAGCTGCTAAACAGGTATTAATTAATGATGGCAAACCACGGGCTGATACCACCTTTTACATTGATAGCCAAGCGGCAATAAAAGTGATTAGGTGTTGCATCTGACGTAACATCAAAGCTCGCTTCATGCTGCCGCCAAGAATTTAAGGTTCTTACAGCACAACATAACATTAGACTCTGCTGGATCCCAGGCAACGAGAAAGCCGACGAATTAGCAAGATTAGGATCAACGCTTGACATAAGCCAAGCTTCGCTAGTCAGCACCCCACCCTGTCACTTAAAGCAGGAAATCTCAAATAGAATAACTGCTAGGGCCGATGACAACTGTGGCACTACAAGAAAGATCTGGCCCTGTTTTAACAAACGAAGAACGAAAAAATTATGCAATTGAACAAAAAATCACTTCGATCTCTTGTAAACATAATCACCGGAGATAATCTGTTATATCTGTGATATCACAAAAATAAGAAGAAAATCAGTTCAGATGATCTATGCAGAGGATGCGGTGACAACGAGGTGCAAGTAGACACTTCACACTTTCTATGTCACTGCCCCGCACTTTTCACCAAAGGAAGAAATTGCTTGGCAATTATTTCTTCGGGGACTTGGAAGAACTCGCTAGTATAGGTACTCCAGGAACTAACATTTTGAACTTCGTCAATGCCTCCAAATGGCTTGATTAACTGAACGCATAGTTTTTATTGGCTTGAGTAGTAATACTCGCGGGTATCACAATGGATCTGTATTGATCTAAGTGTGACGGTAACGACATCAACTGTCAGCCCCTCAACCTAACCTAACTTAAGCCTGAAATAGACCGCCCATTTCATAATCAGAACTTCCTCCCAACAGCGCTAAGGGGTTTCGATCCCGAAGTCATTTCGTCCGTTTAAATTGCCATTACCAGGGGCTTTGGTACTTGCTGATCCACAGTTAGTCCTACGGCCGTCCATATTAATTGCCACCAGGGGTTTCGGTACCTGTTTATCCACGAGGACGCTTCGTCTGACCGTTTACCGCCACCAGGAGTACCTGCTGATCCGTTCCACCAGGCGACCAGGGCCACTTGATGATCCGTCATCGCTAGAAGTATCGTCCTCTATCAGGCGATCACCTCAACGTACGTAACACCTTGGCGAGACCAGCGACCAAAACGTAGCGTCTTCGGTGGAAACAGAGCACATCACAAGCTGATCCTAAGGCAATTTCCAATCAAACTGAAAATATATCACTTGATAGCTGACAAAGTGCCTGTCGGTTAAAGTAGTGTTGCCAACTTAAAATTCAATGGGTATAGGAGCGTTTTCACGGCCTTTTGAATTTGCTCTCAAAATAAGTCACCGTTCATATCTCTTAAATATTAAAGATAAGGACTGTTTCAACAAAAGACGCCAACCTTATAATTATTGAAGATTTCAATTACGATGTGATTTGCTTTCATTTAGCAACCGCCCGTCCAACTAAACAACCTTCACTCGGTTTATGGACGTTTCATCGCCTTATAATGTTGCATAATAACTTTTAAGCACATCGCATGAACGTAACTCATGAATTTTTTATTTCACTTCCATGTCGAATACTAAATTAACTTAAATGATTAAGTCACGAAATCTGTAAACACATATTCTTTAACAACAACAACAAAAAAATAGTAACGAAATCGACTATTTCAACTGATGGGATCAGAAATTCGTCATGTCAGAAAAGTTATGAGTCGGCGAGTAGTAAGCCCCCAAGACCTCTCACATCGATTGAATTTTAGTAAATGGGCCTCCAGTCAGTTTGTCAATACTTCATTATTCAATTTGCATGCGCTAGCATCATTATTTTTCGAGTTCAAGCGGCACAAGCGATTTCTAATGATTTTCCTTGTTCACACTCCAACTGAGTGCTGGAACTCAGAGTCATATCTTTGGAGCCTACATAATGAGCACATTCTTTGGCCCAAATGGTACAGAGCCGTAAAAGGCAGTCGTTGTTCGGTTCGGTCGGCAGCAAGACAGACTCACAAGATGGTTTGTGCTGATAGTCGCGGTGACGACGGACGATGGAGAAGAAATTCAACACCTCATTCGAGATCGAACAACCGCGAACGTTGCGGACTCTGCTGCCTCGCCGACCGCTTACACATTCTCTTCCACTTGGCATCTCATTCGAGTGGCACGTCGCGTTCGTCGTCGGCGAAGCTGAAGATACATAATTTTGTTATTGTCGGTTGGACACGACCGAAATCGACCGACCAGAGAGAGATCGTCCAAAGAAGCTGTGGCTCCATAGCGCCTATAATCACTGACCGGAACGGCTACAGCAACAAAAACGATAAAAATACATATCCCCAACCAAACATACACTACACAGCACCACAGAAGAGAAGAAAAAAACCTCAAACATGTATCTGCGAATGCGATATCATTTATCTTAATTCTGGTTGTGTATCGCTAATGAGCTAAATGTTCGCTTTGGGTTTTTGGGATATTATTCTGTTCAAGTAGCAAAAGGCTAAAGCGGGGGAGCAGAGCAGAAGCAATGACAAACGATAAGCGTCGACCGAATCGAGGGTGGATTTGTCGAAGGTAGGTATTTTCGGAAACTATTTCAGGAAATTGAATTTTACCTTCTCCAAGCGAGTACACGTAGCTACACCGAAAAAGCACGTCGTCGTTTTGTGAGAATTAGACTGAGAAGAGGCTTACAAGAAAATCTTGTAATAATTCCCTCCACCTCGTAAGAAAAAGGCAATCAATTTATGGGGAGCCATAGTGCAAACAAAACGAACAAACACAAGAATTATGGACACTTCACACGCCATTAAGATGTTAACAATTAATAGGAACATGCTTATGGCAACTATTTTTCCCCATGGCCAACAACAAAAACCTGCTAAATGATAAATGCTAATGCCAGCTTAATACCTTTACACTACATTCGTCGAACAAAGAGCAACATTTTGCTGAATGGCTAATTAACACTCAGACCGTTTTCAACCTTGGTGTTCGAGGGCTTTTGTGATATGTTTGTTTTGGCGTGGAGTGGGTAATTGAAAGTTATGAAATTATTATTTGCGGCTTGTTTTGCGAAATAAATTGTTGCGAACTGGTAGACGATATAACGATTATTATTCATTGCTTTTTTTTCAAGATTTGGGATGTAAGAGATCCGCTGTCAACGTAATACTAATAACATAATCATTGCCAAACTAAGGTACAGCTTCCCCTGCTTGTTGATGCATGTAGCATGTGTGGCATCTTATCAAAAAGTTATTCATAACAGCTTCGTAAGTTGGGAGGAATAGCTGTTTCTCTCTTACTTACTTACTTAAGGTGGCGCTACAGTCCGGTGTGGACTTGGGCATCAATCAACATTCTCCGCCAGCCAACTCGGCCCCTATCTACCTGTCTCCAGTTTTGCACTCCAAGTTGATTGAGGTATTCTTCCTCTTGTATGCGCCATCTGAGTCACGGTCTTCTTCTCCTTCTACGTCCCTCGAGAATAGTGTCGTAGGCTTTTCGGGCCGGAGCATTGGTGTCCATTCGCTCTAAATGACCGAGCCATCTGAGTCTCTGAACCTTGACCCTTCTGGCTAAGTCCATGTCGTTGTACAACCCGAAGAATTTTCCTCTCGAAACAGCCTAAGGCAAATTCAGCCTATTTTGTCAAGTCAAGGTCCATGCTTCCGCACCATACAGCAGGACTGTGATGATGAGGGTGTCGTACAGTTTTACCTTGGTTGCTCGAGAGAGGGCTTTTCCAATCAATTGCTTTCTTAGCCCAAAGAAACAGCGATTAGCAAGAGTTATTCTTCGTCTGATCTCGGTGCTGGTGTTATTGCCCGTATTAAAAGCGGAGCCTAGGTAGACAAACTCGTCTTCTACCTCGAAGTTGTATGCGTCTATTGTGACGTTCTGTCCGAGCCGTCGGTCGGTGTTGGGTGTCCTTCCTCGAAGACAGCATATACTTCGTTTTTCCCTCATTTACCGATTTTTGCCGCTTGTCTCAATTCTCACAAAGGCGCCATTGACATCACGCTGTGTTCTTCCCCTTATATCAATATCATCAGCGTACGCGGGAAACGTAACAGATTTTTGGAAGATAGTGCCTTTGGTATTGACTGTGGAGTATGTTCAGTGCATCGCCTTGTCTGAATCCTTTTTTGACATCGAAAGATTCCGTAAGCTCGTTGTCAACCTAGATGGAGCAGCGACAGTTCTCAATTGTCATTTTGCACAAGTGAACGAGCTTGGCAGAGATGCCAAAACTAGACATAGCTTTATACAGTTCGTCTCTGTAGATACTGTCATACGCGACCTTAAAATCGATGAAAAGCTGGTGGGTATCGATTTTGAGTTTATAGGTTTTTTCCAGGATCTGCCGCAAAGTGAAAATTTGGTCCTGGTCTGAAGCTACATTGATAAGGACCAATCCGATTGTTGACGAAAGGCTTCAGACGTTCACATATTACGTCAGAGTAAAACTCCCAACATGCTGAAGTAACGGTCTTCAGTAACCGACAGTTCGCAGACCATTTTTTTTTCGACGATGTAGGCCCCGACAATGCAACGTGATGACACTGCACACTGTTACACGAAATGGATGCAATTCCGGCTTATGGAGTGGGTTGGAACTCCACTTCATATTCGACAATTTTCCATTGCTGTTTAAATCGAAATAGACCTCTCTTCCACAATTTGAAGCATCTTCTGCCGAAATTCCAAGCGATTCGGCAAGTCTGCTACGTTCAGTTTCTTGGCCATTTGAATTTTATATGGGAATACGTCCAAACCATTGTGAATAATTAACTGCAATGACTGTCTGCTTATACCTATTTGAGCAGATAAACTTCTTCTCGAAACTCTTGCATCGTTTTGTATGGCTCCACTTACAGCAGCGATTGTTTCCTACGTTCGAACTAAAGGGTTTTCGACGGTTAGGTCTTTTTTGACTGTTTCACACTCGAAAAACTGTTAACATGTCTCATAATGGTCAATCTGCTAGGAGGATTTCATCACACACCCTGTACTTAAGGCTTAGAAAAAGTTATGATAGTGCGGGGTCCATTGGTGAACAAGAAGCTTCTACCTAACAGAAACGGCAGATTGGCAGTACAACTCACCTGGTTTTCTTTACGACCGCTGTTTTGGATATTGCGGTTTCTTTTGTTGCACTCTTAACTTTGTCAAACAGATCTTTGGTGACTGGAGTTCATCTGTAACTCGGTGTCGGCATACCCAAACTAATTAAATACTTATTATTTAAGCGAACTGTATACATTAGTTTCATCTACGACTGAACTAGAACTGCCATAAACCAACTGTTAAAGCCGTCGAAAAGTCCGGTCGGGGGTATTATTATCATTCCATTCTCGTACTGTTGATGTTGATGGCCCTTGGTCTGGAGAAGATGCAGATGGTGACTTTTCCTTATCCTTGTAATGTTGTTGTGCGTCATGCGCTTGGACGAGACAGAAGAAAGAAGTATATTAAATCGTGCCTCAGTCAGTCAGTCTTCTTCTCTTTTTCGTTCAATATTTCTCTAGATTTCGTTCAATATTCCAATATCTCTCAAAAGAGAGATAGACGGCTTCATCGAGAGTTGATCGCAAACACTATCAGTCTTATTTAAAAACAGTGTATAGAGCATACATAAAGTTATGTAATCCCTATAATGCCTCTAAACGCAAAAATGCTATTTATAAAACTTATGCAAGGTTGAATAGTCCCATAATAAGCTAAACGCGTTTTGAGGTTGAATAGAGCCTACATAAGGTTTTTTTTTATTATTTCGTACATGTCATGTTGATGTCTCTCCATTATTCAAATTAAAAAGAAAACAATAATGCCTTTCCAGTTTAGCACGTTTATTAATGATTTTAATGATTTAAATCGCGTTTTGCCATATCCAAAAAGGAGGAAAGTTTATAAAAAAAAGGTTCAACCCGGTGGTGGTTCATACGCGATGTGCTGGTGTATACATTTTTGTTCTCAATTATATGTATGAATTTTATCTTCTATTAGCTGTTGAAGGAGTATCTAAAAGAAATGTAAGAAGTTTTATTGATTTCATTTAAATGTGGTTTTTATCCTGATTATTACTTACTTTATCGGACGAATCCCAATTTGCGCTACGAGATCTTTTAGTTTTGGTTTCCATTTTTATCTGATTCAACCAAAAGCACAACACAAATTTTTATTTTGTATTTGTTATGACAAAGAGCTGATTTGATAGACAGATAAATGGAATAGATTGCTCCATTTTGGTACTTTTTTGACATAAGCATTGTGTAACTAAAATTTACAGCAGAATTCTTTATAAATAGGAATTTACGCAACGTTACATAGAGCCTACATAAATCCTTATGCAGCTCGAGTGAATCTGCAACTTCAACGATGAGTAGGTCTGAATGGCAAGGCACTTTCGTGCACTTTAATACTTGTCCAGATGCTTCAAAAATTCTTTAAAAAGATCATTAGTTGTACATATAACTCTTTGTCGATTTTTCTGGCTTTAATCGATTACCTTTAAATACGATCATCAGAGGTATGGTTCTACCAAATGCACTAACACATCCTGCGATGATGACAGTTTCAGCATGTTCCGAAGACTGCAACTGCACTCGTTTAGCCCTCTTCTTTGCAAAAACAGTCTGCTGGAGATGGGTTGTTAGATGGCAACCTTTTTCATCCATATTGTAAATACTTTCTGGGATATTTTTCAAATCTAATATCTCATAGTTTCATCTTTCACGGGCACTGCCTCTTGCGAAGACCTGACAAATCTTCCAAGAGTATCAATCTGTCATGAAAAAGTGCTTCTCAACTCTGCCGTTCGGAATCGGCGTTAAATTGTAGGTCCCCTCAGTTCTTCACACGCACTCAGAGAATTGGTGATGAGAGTAAGCCACTTAGGCCTTGGCTCTTCAAGAGCTGTCGCGCCACCCTATTTTTATTTAATATCTCATAGAATTAATTCAGTTCTTTGAAGAAGTCATCAACAATAAATTTATTTAGCTGCTGTACCCTGGCCGGATTCATATACTGAGCTTTTCTTCTTGAAATTTATGGATGATGTTTCATAAGCCAAGCTTTACCAGAGACTTTAGCTTAGGAAAATAACTGTTTAAACTCGCAGCCATTTTGCCTGCTGTCAAGTGGTTTATTTTCAGTTTGGTTTGACATTTCAAGAGTTTAGGCCACAGTAAGGCCTAGATTCGGTGAATGAACCCGAAACGAGGTTGCCGTTGACGCAGCCATGATGAGTCTAAGTGATACCGACTGGAAAGAAAAACCAATTTTTATGGAAATTAGTTTTTTTGAACTAAATCGATATAGCCAAGTATGTACCTATCTACAATTTGATTTCAAAGACGTGTCTGATATAAAACGCAGTTGAGTTCTTCATTCGTTTTACCCTTCAATCTATACTTTACTTGAGCATTTTCTGGCGTATCTACACCATTCGCACTTTAAAATTTGTAAAACGTCATCTTTTCCATTTTCTGCGTTTTTATATTTTTCTTGTACTATAAATTTAGATACACTACGTTTTACGTACACGCTACACATAAACAGCGAAAAAACCAACACCGATGTGGAATTATTTTCTCTATCTTCTCTCTTTCCAATCTCCAAAATCCACAACGAAAACCGAAATGACGCATGGCGGATGGAAAACTGGAATCCGCACAATTTCCCAAATATAGCCACATCGCACATCGTGTTCACCATCCAGTTTCCAGAATCCACAATTCCTAAAAACGAAGCGAGAAACGCCAACTCAACTTCGGGTAACTTCGTTTCAACACCAAATGCCATCTTCACCAATCACAAGTTAGCATTGCAACTTCGTCAATGTTCGGCAGCAATGGGCTGTCCGTTATTTGTTTGAAGGGATGAGCCGGAGCCGCAGCAAAAGAACGCTAACCAATGTTTTTTCGATGAGGGGAAAACAGAAATCATGGAGGGATTGAGACAACGGTGGAACAAGTTTCTTCCATTGGTGTTTTACAGTTAGTATGCTGCCGACTGCCTGTGGTGGCTGAACAATGCAGTGGCGGCGGCAATATAGGATTTTGTGGACAGAGATGGATGGATGTTTTTTTGGAAAGAAGAAATGAAGTTTCCTCCATTTTTTGGAATGCGAATCAGAAAATCGTAATGAATGAGAGTTTCTTGAAGAATTTTAGGTCTGCTTGACATTTTTTGTTTGAAGCTAAGTATTTCCAGACTAATGAAGGATTACCCTAAGATATATCTGTCAGGGCGTTAAGCTACGTTACACAAATACCAAGAATCACTGGGGGTCAAGGACCGCAACATGGCATCAGATGGAGAACGAAATTGGAACCTTGAAAAGGAGAAGGCAATCTTTTGCTTGCTTTTGTACAAAGGATTAGAGAAAATGAGCCTTGAAGGCACTTTGTTTTGAATATTCTACAGAACTTCTTCAAGATTTGTCCTTATCGCTTTTTTACTGGACGAGAAAAAAGTAACCCTGATACAATTAGATTCAATGAGTAACAAAAAAATAGGCGCATGCCCTTTAAAAGGGTCAGGACCTTAGAAGAAAAGCGATATCTCCCTAGGTATGTTAAGTTTGTTTGTCCCAAAATCCAAAGCCACGTCAACGGTAGAACAAGGAATGATAATACGATATTCCTTAGCTGATCTCCTCATGTTTTCATTGATTTTCCAAGAAGGCCGCTTTCAAAAATTTGCTAGATTGTGAGAAAATGGCATAGGGACCTACTTTAATTCCATTTTTCTGCTGCTGTTACGAAACAAGATCGTAGGATTTACCTGCTTATCTTTTGATGACTTGATAAAACGTTAAAGTGTTCTTTTGTACTTAATTCCTTAGACCTGTAGATGAGCAAGCTTCTCCAGTTGAGTATTTAGTATCAAGAAGTAAGCATGTAATATTCTTTACCAGGTTAAGGGTTCTGAGCTGGAATTTTTAGGCAAATGCAAATGAAAACGTTAGTTTCCAGCATATTCCTAAAAAAATAAAAACTCAATCCAATATGCTAACTTAGAAGTTTAATGGAAATTCAGGACATTACATTCACTACTCTGTGAACAAATTTTTTCTTTTGTGTGAGACCCAAGCTACCCTCTTATAAATCTACACAGTCTCATGCTTATATAGACCGACGTTTTTACCCGATACATAAAAAATGTCTCACAAGGGTGGTTTTTTACGAACCACCGGCCCTAGAACGCAGTAATATAAGGCAGTAAAACAACGAATTAGAAGTTAAATAAAAAAGACAGGTTATTAAATTCAACGAGGGTTGTTTCTCGTTTCTAAAAGATTTTCTAATTTGTACAAATTTTCGTAAGAATAAATTAAAATGAAATTACAAGTAGGTCCGGCTGTTGTACCGACCCCAATTTCCAGGAAATTGCAAAATCAGAAAAATTGTAAATGAGAAATTATAAAAGTTTGTGTGAATTCAAGGAATTCTTGGAACAAATTTGTTTGTTTTTGTGGATTTTATATGTCATTCGAGTTGAACTTTAAGACTTTGTTGGAAGCGCCTTCAATTTACTGTTGAAAATTAACGTTAAGAGATATGTTTGGCCTTCAAAAAAGTTGATTGTTATAGGGAAGAAGAAGAAGCAACAAGCATAGGAATCAATCACAAAAACGGATGATATTTCTCTTTGTTAGGCTTTTTCCGTACCCTTAAGTCATAACCTGAACTACATGGACGTGTGTAACTTTTAAGATCACCAGGGACATCAGGACACCCTTCCAACGGCTGACTTGTGGAAACTTGCTCCAGTTCGAAATAGAGACTTCATTTCAATGCCTTATTCCATCTTGCTACGAGCTGCACTTGGTTTCTTTAATAATGCATGACAGGAGACAAAAATAGCCATGAACAGGACGTCTGAACTGTTGGGATCCAAAACTGAATGCTGTCACGGCACAAAATCTTCATAGGTAGGTATAGGATCAAATTTTTACAAGAGGTCCAGACATAGAAGACAAAGAAGTCGGACAGGTCGACTCGCGTCTAGCGCAACGATGATAAGAAGAATTAAGTACTCAAGAGTCAAGACTTGAGGATTAGAGGAGCTACCCTAGAAGGTAAATAATGAAACCTAAACCTGTAAATAATCAAGTTATTTCGGGTCTATTGGTTCATAAGATGTGCAAAGGTCGATTAAGAAACTATTCAACATTCGAAAGCAATGAAAAAAGCTACAGCTTCGACCACTTCTTACAGTGTTTATCTTTTTTATAGACTCCTGTCTGCTTAAAAATACTCAAAATCTGAAAAATCGACTCCTAAATCTACACAATGCAGGTATGTAGTTCCAACCAATTCTTCCCAAATTTTTCGGTCACACGTCGTTTAAAGTGATGATTATTGATTATAAGCCTACAATACTCTTATTACAAATCTATGATTAAGATAAGATTTGGTCATACACTGGTTTTTCACTAGCTGTTTCACTTTTGATAAAGAAAGGATTCTGTACCAAGTCCTCGCTCGCTTCCTTCACAGTCCAGACGATACTCAACTCCAGAAGCACAGATTCTACTTTTTATATCATTTTTTGTTGACATTTCAATAGAATTATTCTCAAACATAATTTGATCGAATCTTCACTAAACCTTCAAGTAAAATAATTCAAAGTGTTTTCGATCTCTAACATGTATGTAGGTACTTGATGGGTACATACATTCTAACATATCTTAATTTCTATAGAAAAAGTTCGAAAAAGCCTCAAAAGATAGTTCCATATGCTGTTTCCTTTGATTTTTTCAATTTTCTTAGCGCATGCTCAAAGCAATTTCAATTTAAATTTTCTCTCCAATTGTTAATCAATTATTTTCTCTGATTTCAATAGGTTGTTCCAACTAATCACAGAAATTCAAAGAAGTTCGATACCCCCAAACATTAGGCACTGTATCCACCGACCCAGCCCTGGTTCCCTTGTGGCTTCTTTTTTTTGTTTTGTATTTAGTTTTCAAGATGTCGGTCGCCTTATTTTCGGCATAGTCAACGTAACGCAAAGAAAAACAAATTTGTTGAAATTCTCCATGGATTTCTTTTTCGTTCCGAAAAGAAAAAAAACGGAGAGTGGAACACGTTTGACGAAAAAAAAATATGTTCCACACGAGTGCACACGAACAGACGAAAATAATTTAACAAAAAGAAGAGCAGGCAAACAAAAACCGAAGAAAAAATCAAAAATACCAAGTCTTCGGCTTACGTCGTGTACAAGCCGAGCATTTATCGATTTGGAGAGATTCATTCGACAAGCCAAATTGTTGTTGTTTCAGTTCGTTCACTTTACTTGCGTTGCGTATTGTTTTTGTGTATCTAGTTGTTATTTTGTTTCATTAGGCGTGTTTTTTTGCACGCGTATATACGCTTAAAAAAATATTTACATGCAAAATGCAACAACAACACATTTCTATATCCGCTTAGTAAGCGGCGATAATTATCCACGCTAATGAAATAAGCGGATATAAAAACAGTGCTTCCATATATCTTTTTCACTCTCTGCGATGAATTTTCAAAACTTCATTTCGAAATTCATTCCATTTTACATACAGATCCGAGCAAGCTAGGATTTCGTTGTTTTTTATTTGTTGTTTTTCTTACTACACAAAATACAAACAAAGTAATGATCTGTGTATTTAACACACAGAACAAAATCACGTTGACCTTTTGTATGTGCCATCTTCCATTCTCTTGGTTTGCTTGTTTGAGCAGGAGATTTTTTTTGTTCTCTGTTCACAAACGCATTACAACAGGGCTGGTCGGCAATTGAATGGGTTATCTCAGGGGCGAAAGGCGAAAAAATGATTGAATCAAGATTATATTGATTGTGCATCAATTTTATTTTTCAATTTCAATTCTTTTTTGTACTACATGGTGTTTTAACGTTCAAGGTGTACACGCACGATTTTTATTGTTTTATTTTTTATTTTTCGTTACATTTTCTTGATTTTTCATCCTTAATTCTTCATATTTATTGTCCTTTTTCGGGTCGTATTCGAAAGCGCATTCTATGAACAACTTGATCAAGTGTTAAAAAGCACAAGAAATTGTGTACCGCCTAACGATCACCAACAAAAATAAATGCGTCCCTGAACTCGAGTTTTTGTTTTTTTGACAGATGAAACTACAAAAGAATATTTGACCAATTACAGCTTAGCATTTGAAAAGTGATGCCAAAATTACTAAAATAATAAAATTGTCGTTTTTTTGTACACTGTTCATTTTAAGCGTATATACGCGTGCAAAAAAACACACCTATTGTAGAATGTAGATGTAGATACAAAATACATTTTTTGCTGTCTTTCTCATTCTCGTTATTCTTTGGATTACGATTCAGCGCGCTGTTTTCGCTCCACTTTGCCGTATTTGGCAATCTCCATTTACAAATGAATTAATATTAACTCATTGTTTGTGTGTGTGTGTTTATTTGTGTAGTCACGTTATTGCGTAGCTTCATAGCTTGTTTCTATCACGTAACGTAACGTTGGTGTTTATTTGAACAGCACATGTACTAACACTACCAAAACTTGAATACGTTTAAGCAGGGTTGTGTCTGTTTCATATGAAATGAAAATACTCACGCACACACACAAACAATAAAGAATAAAGATAATGGGAAGCGAGAAATTAAAAATGTACATTTTTATTCTTGTTTCTTATTCTCAAGGTAGCAACAACTGCGATGAATGTGCCCGTTCGACATTTTTATTTTATAAAATTTTTTCATGAAACATATTTTCAGTGAATCTAATGTTTTTTGTAAATATTTTTATGACCACTGCAAGTAGGGAAATTCTTGTTGATATAACATCAATGCACCTTCACACATCACACCATATTTAGTTACAGATGAAATTAGACCCTTACGTGCAGTTACGTAACGGGCCTGTGTTCATGAGGGACGTTTAGGGTATACGTACATATAGGTAGATAAGATCCTCATTAAAATACAAATACGTTATGATATACTTAGATACATATATAAATATAGATATAGTAGACACATATGAATATGCGTGTATGCCTTCTAATTGCATAAGAGGCAATTGCTCCTGATCAGTTACCTTTTTTTTTTTGGTGTACGATGTACGTAAAGATTCAAAAACAATATACCTACATAATACATACCATCCTATTGAAAATCATGAATTCACCGTTTGTGGTACATATCTAGATCTACTCACATTTTTAAGGACACTGTACCTATCATTATGCCAATATAGGTAGCGCCCAATTGGGATTTTAGCACTGTTGGCACTTGGACAGACCCTGGGACCTAAGGACCATCACTTTCTGCTAGAACAACAAACATGATAAGTATTTACTGATGTTGCTAACTAACACCCACAAATTTTTTTATACCTATTGGATATAAGAACAAAAACACACTTCTTTTAAACCAAATTCATTTAAATGTTACTTCAACCACGTTTATACAAACAAAGAATAAACAGGAATAATTGAACAGAACACGGAACATTGACAAACATACGTACCTATAGTAGGGAAATCCCCATACAAAATTCAAAAATCATAGGCTACTCAGATTGAAACTATAAACGGGATGACAACGCAAATGAATTAATACAAATATCGTATTTTCTTTTAAGGTGCAAACTCAATACTAATCAACAGGTCACGTACCTTAATTTACACTCCTGTTGTCCTTTTTTCTCGTCAGCCAGGGCTACCTTCCTAAATTTTAAGAAAGTGACAAAAAAGAGGATTTTCAGAAAAAAAGTGGAACCGATAAAAAATGTTCCATATTAAAAAAAATGAGTGCACGACTGGGTCGTACGAACTTGCTCCTGTATTCCAAACTATAACTCACAAAAAACATTAAAAAATAAAAACATATTGCAATTAAAATTCATAAATAAATATTTACCCTTTTGGAGCAATACCAAAATATTTTTTTGCATAAAATACATCAGTGTTTTGAAAAAAAAATCGAGGAAGTTTAAGAAAATCGGAAGAGCCATTTTAGAGAAAGTTGAAACTTTTTGTTTTTTGATCTTACAAAAATCAAAAAACTACCCACGCGAGTTTAATCAAATCTCTAATTTTCAAGGTTTTAAGTCAATCGGACCAGTGGTTAAGGCTGTAGGTTCGTTTACAGACAGACAGACAGAAAGACGGATGGAATCGCCAAACCCACTTTTTTCGACTTCTCTATCAACGTAATGTATGATCAAATGTATGATGTATTTGATCAAAATCTCAACATTTCTTTTATGTGGTTTTCCATTGAACCAAAACATTGATGTGCCGTCGACGCACGGGCCGGCAATATTTTTTTCATAAACGTTTTCCAATGGGAAAAGTATTGATGTTTTTTCCCGACGAATTGATTCGTTTTGAATTCGTCTTTTGAGACGAATCTACACAGATTTTCACATTTTAACGCATCCTAAAAACTTGACAGTTTTTGCAAATGGAATAATTATGTGTTGAAAAAGAAAATAGAAGAGAGTGCGTTTTTGTTATGTTATAATTACGATAAATAATAAATAGTGAATATAATAAATAATAATAATGAAAATAAAGAATAATAATGAAAATAAATAAGGTTTATCGTTGTGTTCTCAAGAATAGGTACACATAACATTGACATCATTACAAGCATTCCTCATCCGAGGACGAAGATACACTTACAAAAAGATATTGCTACGTTTTTCCTTTCCATTGAAACCAAAAAATATTGATTTTTAGTAGCGACGGGCCGTCCATTTCATGTGGTTCAATGGAAATCGACATTAATCTAAACCAACATTTGAAACGTATAAAAGGCACACGTTCAGCTTTTAAGAATTTTGTCTATTGAGAAAAGTATATTCAGCGAAAACAAACAATAAAAATAAGTGTAAATAAATGAATTGGTAAAATATAATACTAAAAAGAGGAGAAAGTGGGAGGAAAAAGTTAAAAAGAGGGATTTTTAGACAATTTATGAAAAGTGGAGGGCAAGAAAAATAACTGCAAAAAAGAGGGAAAAGCCCACTTTAGTGGCGCAAAGATAGCCCTGTCGTCAGCTAAAGTGAAAATAACTTTTTCTAAATAATTTCTCTTCAGCAAAACATTCTTTCTCCGTTTTGTTATTACATCTTGACCACTTTTCTCTTTATTGAATGCCGACAATTTTACTGAATCTTCTGAAAAGAATATGCCGTCAATACCTATTTGAAAAAGCTATTTACTTATGTATAAAAAAAAAATGAAGCTATTGTCATTTATGTAAATCGGTTGTCCTTTTAGTAGTAAAATTTGTTTTCTTTAGAACTAATTTTTTAGATATATCCAGTGGCGTAGATAGGGGGGGATCAGGGGGATATATCCCCCCCATTGGGATCCATAATTGTTCAACATACCAGTCATGCCAAATAAGTTAAGGAAACGCACTCTGAAATTTAGTACCTACTTCCTACGTGAATCAAGTCTTATTTGTACTCACAGGATTCCTAGAGGCTTTTATAAACTGTACATTCTATATCTACAGCCTACACAAAGTCAATTTCATATGAAAGAAATTATTAATTCGGCAAATCACCTACTATTTTGAATTTCTTTATATCGATTTTTAAAAAGTATTTTTTTAACGTCTCTCACCAACTGATAATAGGTAAACGTGCAAGAAAAAGAGCTTCTATCCAGTTTTCCACAAAAGCCCACACCGACACAAAATTTGAAAGTTATTTAGATTTCTTCTCAACGTGTGTCACATTGTTAATTTAGAGTAAGAAACCGCCCCAAACACGCAACACACTCATCCACACGAACACAAATGTTCAAACAACTGCGGTGAAGTTAACGTATATATAAAATTTTTCGAAAATTTACTAAAATTAATTTGGGTATTTAGTATTCAAGAATATGTAAATTTACATTTTATTAGTGATTTTCGATTTTAACTATTGATCCGATTTCGAGATATAGAATTTTGAAAAAAAATTTAAAAAGGTTTTTAAAAAATACAAAAAAAAATTTAAAATTTGTTTAAAAACAAAATTTTATTTGGGCAATTTATACGTAGTTTCAGAAAAAAAAGTACGCTGATCAGGCTTTTGTTTTTCGAAAAAATCTTATAAGAAAAAAAAACGATTCTATGAGAGGTACCGTTTTGGAGGAAGTTTAAAAAAAAAAACGTTTTTGAGCAAAAATTTTTTAGGTGGCTTCCCTAAATTTTGATCTTAAAAAATAAAATAAAAAATAAAAGACCAACGCGAATTCACTCAAACCTCGAATTTTCAATTTTTAAGTCAATCGGGCCAGTGGTTAAGGCTGCAGGTGCGTTTACAGAAAGACAGATAAACATTCAAAACTTTTCATATATTCTATACTAGCAGTTGCCCGCGACTTCGTCCGTCTCTCACTCGTGCTCCGGCCAGAGATGCGTCTTGACTTGTGCATCATGCGCGTGAATTTGGTTGCGAAGTTATTTTAAATTTTAATTTATTTGATCGATAAATGGACTTTTCAACACAAAAAGAATTTTTAATTTGATTCAACTATTCCTACGATTAGCGCGTTCAAACAATCCAAAAATTAACCTTCCTCAATTAATGGAGAATGGACTATCAAACTCAATTACAATTCGAACTAGTAGTTTCTGAGATAAGCGCGTTCAAAGAAACAAACAAACTCGTCAGCTTTATAATATATTAGTATAGATGTCGGAAGTAAAAATGAGCGAACTAGATCCATCCCCCCCCATAGCGAAAAGCTATCTACGCCACTGGATATATCTACGGTACTTTAGGTTATTGTAACCGTAAAATCAACTTCATTGTTGAAATGAAAGAAATATCTACCAAGAGGGATCCATCGCTCCGGTAATCAGATATTCCAGAAGCAGATAAAATCTGGCACACCAGGCCCATATTGTACCTATGGTTAAATAGTATTGATCCATATGCGAAATTTGTGAATCCCTGTAGGTGCAGTTTTATTGTCACCGGCTCCCAGGCTACCATCTCAATCGTATTTTAATTAATATATACACAAACTTTCTTTGTATTTATGTAAGATTTTAAACAAGAAAGTATCATTTGTCTTGTGCATCCGAAAAATGTGCCTACTTTATACGTTTTTAACGTACCTAAATACCTATTGCAATGAAAGTAACGAAAGTAACTATTAACGATATTTTAGTAACGATTATTCATACCAAAAGGACATTCGGATACCCATTTTTACGTTACTTTGACAGCTCTGGCAAATCTGTTCTTGACAGTGTGCTTTAACTTTTGTAGAAATTGTTCATGACATGATGTGACAATTGACGATAAGAGTTGCCAAATAGCTGCCACAAATCTACTAGAACTGAACAAAAGCAATGCATAGAATGTCAGATAAATGTATGCAAAATATAATGTATCTGCATTTAGTAAAAAATAAAAATGTTCTACAAAAATCATTAAGAATAACTTGTCCATTAAATGTTTTCTCATTTTTTTTGTATAATTAAAGAAACAACTGAGAGCTTACAATGTCAACGGTATACAAACAACACGTAATAGCATTTGCATATGAAAAAAGGGGACAAGAGTTCTTCTAGAGAAGAATGTCGGGCAATCCGAAGTTGATTTCAAACAAAAACCTGAAATATGTGATGTGAATATATTTCGAGTTTTAGCAAACCTATTGTCGAAAACACGGTTTTTTGTTTTGTGTAAAAAGGCTATAAAATCTCCAAAATGTTGCGGTTAAACTTCTTCAAATAATAATGGGTAGACCAATACTGTACGTTCAACTTACTGCAATGAAATTTTGACATCCCTTCGCAAGAATATTTGTATCTTCACACTTGTCAACGTTTTTCTTCCAGCAATTACTGGTTAAAACTAACGATAATTTTAATTTAAGGTAAGGTGACTTTAAAGTAGGATATATTTGGAGTTTTATTTAATAGTGATCGTGGGTCATACGCCCATGCCGCATACTGCATACGAAGGAATTTCGATATCCTTTTTATAACCAGGAGCAATGGGAGTCTTAACAAAGAATAAAATAATACATATCTCCGGTTATACTTTGTTACTGATTTATTATCCAAACCATACAACAGAGATCAGCGAAATCAGTGATGCCAGATGAGATTTCGAAAATCCCACCAATTCAACAAAAAGAAACCATTATATTTGTAGGTACTATAGACTATAGAAAAAATACCTTTATTTACAAATAAATCAAAGCAATAGATATGTATTTCGAAAAACAAGTTGAATGCTTAGGTTAAATTAATATTTTACATTTCACTTTCTTCATCTTCATTGTCCATTTCTGAATGCTTTATTTCATTTTTGGAGTTGAATTTCGCCAACAAGCCTTTGAAATCTCGAAATTGACACAGCCTTCGGTGCCTAAAGCTATACCGAACCCTGAAAACTACGTTGGCTGTTCCTATATTTTCAGTCGAATCCTTAGTTTGTTTTTGACTATGTTAACTATGGAAAACGCCCTCTCCACTGAAGCGTTGGAGATTGGAATGCACAAAAATGCCAGCGCGAGAGTGGAAATGTTGCCATATTTTTTTGCTCCACTTGCAGTTTTCTTGCTTGAAACTGCAGTCCAAAACTGTTCTGCAGTGTCAAGGTTAGGCCAATCGGATCTGTGAATTATACTCCACTCACTCACAACAGCATCCATGATTTCGCAAATGTTTGGGAACCTTAATGCGAATGCAGAAATGTCTGGTTTTACTTGTGAGGTTGCTATTTCCGGTGAAAAAATACTCATATTTTCAAGGATGTCAATATAATCCGGCAAAGGACAATAAGAAACTCTCTGCACCTTTCCTTGCATACTAACAGCTCTCCTCTGTTTACCTGATCGCTGGCTTGCAAAAAGTAATGTCCGAAGTTAATGCAATCGGATCGCATAGGTAACTAAGTCCCGAAATGTAAATTTTTGAAAATTAAACACGTATCTATCTTTACGGATATGCGCATGGTGTTTTAAATGCTTCTCTCATAAGAATATCCTCTTTATATGAGACTTTCTTATATCCGTCATTTACTATGTATATGAAAGAACTTGGTTTTTAGAAAACTTTCTTCTTAGAAACACTTTTTAAAATTGAGATTGTTAAGTGTTGTCAATTGATTCCATTTTGTTTGTCATTGTCAATGGTGATAATTTTTCTTAATTCATGAGCTATGGTAACTGGTTACGGATCTTACTCTCCAATTGTGGAGATTTATATAATGTTATGTTACGGACGCAATACTAGGCGTAGGTTTGTTCAACGAGGTGCAGAAGCATGGCCATGGAATATTAAACCATTGTTCGTCAATGAAGCAGTATGTAATAAGAATTTTAATACAGTGTTATTTTATTGTTGCCGTGGTGAAGGCTTGGGATATTTTATTGAAAAGGTTGGTACTCCAGCTCAGAGACAAAAGGAGATCGGAAACTGACTTACGTTTTACCCTCCGGATACCGCAAATTTTATTTTACTGTTACTCGTGTATGTGAATAAATGAGAAAAAACAGCAACAAAAATCAGGTGGTATGTCGAAGTTTACTGAGATAGTATTGGTAAAAACACGCATCCTCTTGCAGTAAACTTTGACCGCAGCTTGTAGACATTGTCATTTTGACAGCTTGGTTTCCCATCTCCCTTTTAACTCATCTGTGCTCCAGCTTCGAAGAGCCAATGCCTAAATGACTTATACTCTTCAACAAGTCCTTGAGTGCGTGAAAAGAATTGAGGAGTCTTACAATTCTATATGCCAATTCCGAGTGGATGAGTTCCGAAACACTTTTCCACGACAAATGATTGGTACTCTTGGACGTTCACAGACGATTTGGAGAACATCAAGCAAGTCATTCAGTCCTTTTCTATGCTTTTTTTATGTTTTGTAACTCCTTGCAAAATCCAATAAAAAAAAACATAAAAAATCACAGCCCACTTACACACAACAGCATAAAATTGCGTTCATGGAACTCATGTGTCAAAACATTTATTATTTTTTTCCGTCAACTGTCGAGGACATTCATTGTACAGTTGTCATGACTCGTGAAACCCTACAACAGCTTTTTTGTGAGGGTTATTGATTGCCAATCCCCGGTAGGGCGGAAATTAAGTGAAACCCTTATCCGCCGCGCGTATCAATTTCACATCCTACCAATTGCAAAAATTTACAACCCGACAATCGCGCGTACGGCAGTACACACTTTCATTTCATCTCTCTCTCCCTTACACAATCCCATGCAAAGCATAGTTGTTTTAATCCTAATCGAACTTCATTTCGATTTATCCAGATTGTCGCATTAGATGGGGTGGAAAGAAAGGAAGAAAAAAATACACACAACAATCTACCCTTAAAGGTTCCACCCCCTTGGACTGATTCATTACATTCATGTGCACAAAAATAACAAACATTAACCTCGTTCCCTTTTATTCACGTTCGTGCCTAAAACCGAGCTTCTTGTTGGAAGCTTTTGATTTTATTTCAACATAGCCAAGGATTTCTGCTATCGGGTTGTGGTTGCCCTCAAAAAGGTGCATCATGATAAGCTTTCAAAGCAACGAACGGTACATTGTTCTCTCTTATCAGGGAAAAAATAAAAATCTTTGAAAAAGTCCTTTTGGCTAAGCAATTTCGATGGGTTCGTTGTTGATAAGGAGCAGAAGGGGGACAAGTGGGTTAATGTAAGGGAAACCGGAACAAGTTGTCGAGTGTAGCTGCTTATCAAATAAATTGCGCTCAGAACAGCAATAGGAAAGTAGTTGATGGCTGTTCTATGGCATGGAACCCAGCAAGCTCCAGAAACCAAAGTCTCTCGGGTTTTGCCTCTATTCTGCTTCGAAGGCGAGCGAGAAAAGGAAACGAACATCCAAGTGACTCCATGACATCGTCCTCGTTGCTCACCCACATGCAGGCAAAACGGGAACGAGATTGTGTTTCTGTTTCTGACTCTAACGATGCCCCAAGCCATCTATAAATCGGGCTGAACATCGAACATGGGCTCAGATGTGGCATCAGAGCAGAGCACGGGCAGGGGCCGGGATCGAGACCGGGAGGAACTCTAACCTCATGTGAACCCTCCGAATAGCGTTCGCGTATAATTTCTCATATTATTCCTTTTTTGTGCTTCTTCTTCGTTTTCGTGTGGTTTTTGCGTTGTGTTTGTCGTGGTAGTGGTACCTTTGTGGCTGGCTTAAAGTTTTTTTTTTTCTGTTGAATCCTCGCTGGCGGCGGCATTTCGCTTTGACGTTGGTTGGGAATTGAAATTTTGTTGTACGGTTGGTCGTTGAAGTTTTTTTTTGACGTCGTTTTCGTTGTCGGCTGTCGGCTTTGGTTGTCGATGGCCAACAAAATGGCCGTAGGTTTTTCAGCGTCGAAAACAACAATGCAAAATGCTGTCGTACACATATCACAAACGGAATTGTGGTTGGACAGTGAATGATTTTGCATAAAATTTTTAGGCAGATACCAAAGAATGCTGAAGGATAGTATGGGCGAACATTTTCCTTGCGGTGGTGTAGAGCTGAATGAGTAGGTGGGTGTTTGCTTGGGGGTTTATTAGTTGACAGCTGTGCTAAGCGAAATTCTGACATCACTGCTGTTAGACTTTTTGACAGCTAGATTCAATGACTATATTTCAACCGGGATAAGGAATGTATTTATAAGGAAGAGTTAACGGGAGCCTGCAGGCTGTCCCTTTTATGAAACGAATGAGTGTAAAGTGTAATAGATTGGCTTCGTTTTATTGGCAGCTAGATTAAATTTTTTCTACCTACTTGTTTTATGTATTGTCCTTAATGGAGCAGTGCTGTCAGGTGCCAAGAAGTGCTGAAGTTCCCTTTTTTCTACCGGTATAGTAGGTATTTTGCACAAAAATCCATCTGGAACGCGCCAAAACCGGTGACTTGACTTGAGTCGTGTTTGTGACGCAACATCGTTTAAAATTCAATCTATATACCTTCCCGACAATCAACTGGCGTAGTTTTTGCTAATGCGCCGAGAATCAACTTTATGGGAGCCGATCCGTGTTTTATCATCAAATCATCTTCAGCAATGCGGCTCATATTTTGCAAACAAGCAAAATTGTCGGTTTTAGAATGAACACCACGAAAATCACTGTTTTGTAACGTAATGAAGGCGTCAACGGCTTGTTTACTCCTATGGCTTAAACACAAACACGATTCAGCTTCGTCTGCATTACGATGAACACGCTTCGAGTTCGCCAAAGAATGATAGTTCGCCCTCCATCATCATCATCCCTCCAAAAACAAATGAATTTTGTTTGCGTCCTTTTTTAACAGCTGTTGAGCAGTTGAGCTTACAGACAAAGCAAATTTTCAGCACATTTGAACTAGAGCTTCCGCTTGGAGTCACATACGTAACATTACGTACGAAACTTGAGATCGAAGCTTCATTGTGATAGCATGCATTGAATTACTAGGGATGAACTCAAAAACGCCATGCGAAGCTGAAGCTAAAGTGTGTTTGCGTTTCAGCGTAGATCTTAACCATGTGAATGTTGGATGCTATGGTTAAATGATTTTCGACACTTTATTCTTCATGTCTAAGTTTATTGTTTTCTATCCCGCCTAGGTACATTCGACGTTAACATAGCAAATAAATTTTAAAATCATTTTAACGAACATTTCAAATATAATCGCAGTAGCCAAACATGCACACAATCATGTAATATTGAAATCATAAATCTTATTAGTAGGCGCTGAGAAGAATGCCATATGTCTATGTTTAAAGTTCAATTGTTCGTTTGTTTCAAAGTTTATCAAAAGTTCTAATACGTTTTTGCTGTGAATTCTGAGAGTATTTATTTGGGTTCTTCGTGTCTTCAAGTTACAAATTAAATATCCTACCTAAACATAGATAAAAGTATCTACTCACAAAAAAATACAATTATTTTGGGTTTAATAAACCAGCAATAAATAAACAAAGTTCTCTTAGTTGTCAAATTCCTTTATTTTGTGTTAAATTTCAAACTTTTCAAATCTTTCGATGTGCTAAAACTTTAATTCCATCTCTAAACCAACAAAAATGCCACCAATCTTACCAATTTTCTCCATCTACTACCAAAAAATAAAAAACAAGATTAGCTGAAAAAAATTTTAAAACATGAATCGATTGCAGCTTCGCTCCTTGAAACTTCCAAAAGTTTGGCAAATGCAATTGTGCAGCAGGAAGAAAGGATAACATTTAACAGGGAGCAGAAACTAACTTGCCAGAAGCTTTACTATTCGTTATGTCACCATTTGGAATGTGTATATCGTCAGAAATAGGTAAGATGGATGATGCTGATGACTTACAAATACAAGCGAAACAAAAAATGTTCTTAATTTAAATGGAATTCCAAGTAGAACAACTTAAAAAAAAGAAAAATTTAATTTAATTTTAGTTATTTATTTATTTTTGCATAATTTAATAGAGGAAAAATATTATCCATTTATATATTAGATATTTATTTATTAGCTATTCTGCCTTATTATTGTATATACATTTTCATTTGCAATTTTTCATTATATTAATATTTATATAAACTAAATTTATTTGCTTTAGCAAATTATTGAAAATAAATTTAATAAAAATATACTTAAGCACGGGCAAAAGCCTCCCCCATTTTTTTCCATTCATTTCTGTTGTGCGTTTTTTGAAACCAAAGTCTGTCGAAAGCATGTAACTCGTTTCTCCATCTTTTCGGTTATCCATTACCTATAATGAAATAAAAGTGTATTTATTGTTTAATATGAATTCTATAGCTTATTCGTGCCTTTGCTGTTTCTTGTCCTTGGTGAGTCCGAAAACAACGAAGGAAGGCCTGGTTGGAGCGTACTGTTCTTGTAACATTTAAATGGCTTCGTCCCACATTCCTGCTTCTTGCTTGCCGCACCTGTAAGAAGCAGAGGAAACTCAATGGGGGCGTCTGCGTCTCCTACTCTTCGCCGTTTCTTGTATATGGTAACGTTTTTTATGAATGACTTCACGATGTCTTTGTTGTAGTTGCCTGTATAGTAGTGAATCGCTCTTGGCAGTCTAGCATCGTAGGAACTGGACCTTCCAAGTTTGCTTTTTCCGTGGAGCCATTTTGCTGTTGTCAATTTTATGTGGAGCAGAATCGGAGGTCAGGTACTCTTCCTCGGCTGTATCCATCATAGCAAAGCTACACCAAAATGTGTGCAATTAGCTCGATGTTTTTAGCTGAAACGACACTGGTCCGGTCGTTATCTTCGTCATCGCTTAACGTTGGGCGCCAATTGTAATACTACTCTTTTTAGTATCACATAGTTAAAGAAAGAAAACTATTGTTTGGTCCGCGATACCGTACACAAAAAATGTCTTCAACTCAAAAGAAACTGAAATTCTTATGTCCGGGATTCCGTACAATAAGAATTAATCAATTCAATTCCCTGTCAAAGATGAAGTTTCAAAAAATATAAGAAAACAAAACAATTTGTATCCTTGAACTTTGAACTATGTTTTTATTAAAAGAGTAAGGTCCTCTTCTTAATTTTATCGCAATAACATGATATGAATATTTAAATTACAAATAATAAAAGTATGTACGTGAAAGTTCGAAAGTGAAAAAATTGATTGTTAATTATAAAAGGTATGAATGAATGAAAAGTATAAAATAGTATGCTATGATTAATTTGCTTTATTTATGAAAATTAAATTTGAAAATACGTCATCGTTACAATGTAATTTTACAGCAAACTCTCTGGTCAATGTGCATTTCGAACCATGGCTAATTTCAGCAGTACATATTGGTATTGGATATTTGGAAGGCAAGTATTTCCTAGTATTTTATTCAGTGCTGTGTAGCTAGCCCTCGAAATTGCAAGCGGGCAGTAATTTGTAATTACAACTGTCGGTCCATGTCAAAAGCCAATTGCTATTCTAGTTTCTAGTACATACCGATAAAGATATATTCAACAACATAAATTCAAATTTTATATTCGCTACTATCTTATGGATATTTTATCTACAACACTGGGCTATTTTGTTATTCTGATATTGCTGCCGATAATTACCAAAGCAGCAAATGCAAAGTTCGGTTAAAGATGATATATGTATGTATATTGATATTGATTTTTTGTATGTAGATATTATAGAAATAAGACTTGGGAGTCTTTCTTTGAAAAAATTGGAAACAGTCGGTATATTATGGTTTCATAGATGCAGTTTTATAAGTGGTATTCCTTCACTACTCGGAACTTCGTTTGTTTCTCGGATTGATGATGCGTCCCTTAGGGACTCCGGTTATCAACGATCTTTCGATCGGCTACCAACAAGGTTATCCTTGGGCCTTGGCTCATCAATGGTTTTGAATCGTTATATCAGCTGAATTTCCACCGGCTCAACGATCCTTCAATTGGCTATCAACAGGGTTTCCCCTGGCTTATCAACGGCTTTGATCTGGTTTATCAACGGAGTTTCTTCCGGCTTCCAACGGCGATTAACCGGTTTATCAACAAGGTTTCCACTATGGCACAATTCAATCTGATTTTGTCGTCGACGGTCGCCCACTTATAAACATTTCTTACAAAAACTTGTTGTGAATTATATCTGGACAAGTTGTAATCTATGAATTATTATTTTTTGTTGGTAGTGGAGAGCTGGCTACTCTTCCTTTATAACAACAGTTCACTTTCATTGTACGAACACAACGTTCGTCACTTCGCAGCCTCTTATTTGAGAAGAATTAATGAAATTGTTTCCTATGTAAAGGGCTTAAAACCTTTTCTTTTTGTGGAAAGTTTATTTTCATTAAACAAATTTAAACGAATCAAGCGCGACAAAAAAATGTCCTTACTTCATGCTTCCTTAGGTATAAAAGGAACCGACTTTCAAAATAAACTTCCTATCCATTTAAGAGACGACAGAATTAAGAACTTTTTAATTGTTTTACAAGTCATAACGGCAACTTAAATGCGACCTAACTTTTTCAAATAATGTCACAGCAGAATGTTCCCCCGCTATCCACCAACACAATCCATGTGCTTAATCTGCAAAAAGCGTTCTCCGTTGCTATTGTTTTTGGTGTTGCCACTGCTGGTGCTCCAAAAGAACAAAAAATAACTTGACACATTAATTAATTTGTAGTTCAGTGTCCCGTTCTCCATGGTGATAATAATCACCTCAGAGCTCAGTGCTCAGACCTCAACGTCAACATCATAAGCATCAAATAATTCTCCCACAAATTCTACAAAGCCAAACCAAACCAAAACCACCCACCAGTTCAAAAAAATTACTACCCATAATCTAGCAACAACCAAAAAAAAAAAAAACTATAAAAATTTGAGCCAACTTTCTGCTTTGTTATTTCAACGCTGAAATTCCAAAAACAACAAAACCAAACGAAAAACAGCCAAGCAAACATGGAAAAAGTAACGTCTACGAACAAAACGAAAAGCAAACTTCGCAAGCAAAAACAATTTCACCCAGAAAAACACTTTGTTTTCTTTTTTTTTTCTGCCAACAGTAAAAAGTTTGCCATCATCATCATCAGCGTTCATCGTAGTCATCGGTCGTTCCGTTGTAGTCTTGTTCCTCGGGGGGTATTGGGTGGCAGCGGGTGGACCATGCCATGCCAATGCCACCCAAACGAAAAAAAGCTACAATCCACACCACACCACATTATTGTGATTATTCCTCTTTCTATTCTTACTCACACTCGCTGCTAACACCCACACTAGTGTATTCGCCAGCAAGTGCGCGTTTGCTTTGCCGTTTGCACAACGTAATCGAAAAAGCAACGTTGCCAGCTTTTCAATTATAAAGAGACGTGAAAATATTTTTACTGGGAACACACACAGCCCTTGTTCTCACTATGAACGAAGTATTCTCGCAATCGCACACAACACAGCGAAGAAAAATGGTGCCTGTGTGCACCGCAGAGAATAAGAGCGTATGGGTGAGTTGAATCTCCACAGTCCACACAGTGTTGTTTTGTTATTCAAATTGTGTGTGGATGAGAGAACACTTCCAAACATTATCGCAACTCGCCACATCGTAACCAGTGCTGTCGTTTCAAAAATGTAATGGGGAGTATTTTTGAATTATTTTGAGGAGTATTTTTTATATTTGGGTAGTATATTTTTTAACTATAGGAACTTAGCCCGGTAAATTGCCTCCGGAAAAAAGTATCACTTATAATGGGTTTTGCAGATTGTTTTGAAGTTTCAAAAATGATGTGGTTGAAGTTTATTAGCAAACGATAGTTTCTTATAAATTTTTGGGAGTTCTAAAACCCAAATTGTGTGTTTGTAGGATAGGAGGAGCCTTTTATTCAATCGAAGTTGGTATCAACTTGAGGATTTTATCCTTAAATTTGTATTTAAGTTGTCTTCATTAGAGGCTGTCACTCTCAAATTATTGTTCTCAACTGCCAAAAAAAACTAAATTAGATCATCAAACATACGTACAATTTTCTGTCAGATATTGTGTGTTTTCTGCATTTAGTAAAACACTTTTTTTAATTAAACAAATATTAAAGTTATCATCATAAAGCGAAGAGAAAATTACGAAGACTTGGGCTTTGAAAGTATGAATAAAGTAGGGAAAAAAAGTTTAAAAATCTAACTGACTAGTGCCTATGCATTATCTGTATGCGCACAATTATGTATTGCGCTTATTTTTAAGGGTTTATACTCTTTTTAACATAACTACTCCAAATTTTTGAGTTTTAAAGTGGCTACTACTTTCAAATTGAAAACTCTGAATTAAAAGCGTAAGTAAAGAAAAACAATCTTCAGCTTGACTTTAAAATTCAACTCTTGAGTTTGTCAACTGCAAAGGTTCACAAGTTGAAATAAGTTAAGAAAACGGCTCAAAATCAATTGTTTTTGCCTTTAATTCTTTTTCGCCAGTTTCCCACTTTTCTGACGAATTGATATTTAAAAGTTCCCCAAGTTGTCCCTTAATTATAAATTTAACAACGGAACTGCACAGAAAATATCACTTCAGATTTGAAAAAGTTGAATGCATGCGAAAAAGGTCTTGTGATTAAAAAGGTTAGGTTTTCTTACAGTTCTATTTATAGTAATTCCAATAGTTGAATTTTATTCATTTCATTACAAAATGTTTAATGTTTAATCTAGTTTTCAACTTTTACATTTCTGTTAATGCTTATAATTTGGTATCTGGATCTTCAGTGTAGGGTAGGTTGTAGTGATCCAAAATCATTAACGTACCTACAAATACAGCCTTAAGTGATCCTGATCGTGATCCATAAAAGCGTGTTTAAAAAATGCAGGCTAATTTTTTAAACATTTTCGAGTAATTAAGGTGTGGAATTAGGTGTGTAGTTTAAGGAACCTTACAAGTTACAATGTTCGTTAAAATGTTTGGCAATTTTCGTAAATTGGTTACTTTGACTTAAATTTAGGCCAACTATCTCACTGATTGAACATAAATGAGCTAAGAAATGTGAGAATTTTGATTTCGATTCTTGTTTTATCTCATACTACATGTAATATAGGTAGATTTTGTTCACTAAGTTTGGGGAGTATATTTGGTCTAAGGGTAGTAGAGTAGCATTTGACTCTCGAAAGGAGTAAAATACTACTATAGTAGCAAAAACGACAGCAGTGATCGTAACGCAACGAAAAAGGTCAAAGCGGTGTTGCCACTTCTGCATCAATCTCAAATCGAAATACTTGAAAACTCACACAACCAAAGAAAATTCGATTGCTGGCGCACTTGATAATTTTTTTTCGCTCAGCAAAATAAGCTCTCTTTATCAAGTTACCATTGTTTGGCGCGCTGAAAATAGAAAGATGAGAAAAAAATACCAACAACTTAGAGAAAGTTTGAGTTGGATTTTTGTTCGTTTGTTTAATTTTAGGTTATGCACGAAATTATGCCTCTAGAGTGGACTGAGGTGAATTTTGTAGGCCCTATTTACATTTTAGTAGCAGAAAACTGATTTAATTGCAGTTTAAATATGAAATGCCCTTAAAGGCACGATTTATCTATTGCATGGCTTGAGGACAGAGGGCATTACATCAGTCGCAGTTGGGGCTCGAAAGCTACCTTTCGACTTATAGTAGATTCATAATGTGTAGAAGTAGATGGTTTTTTTTTTCTCGAAATTGATAGGTGGTATGAATAATTCATGAGTCGCGCAACGAGTTGGGTCTTCGAAACGTACCTACCTACAGCAGGTTTGTGGTTGGCAGTTTGCAACATTTTTTGTTTTGAATGTTGGATGATTTCAAGTGAGGTTGAATGTTGAAGGTTTATTTTCATAATTCAAATGCTAAGTCTAATAAATGAACGAAATTGATTCAAGACACGGATTGGGATTTTACATAATAAATTGATTAATTGAATGGTGTTCGATGCCTGTGTAATCAATGCAGATTGCGGTTTTAATTATAGGCCTTTCAAAATGGTGATGTTTGATGTTTTGTGTAAGGCCAATTTTGATTTATGGTTGTGGGATATTAAATTACATGCTAATTAGGTGTCAATTCGTAACATGAGCCTATTTACAGGCCTACATATATTACTTACACTACCTACATATATAATCTTTGAAAAGGTAGTAGGAATGCACCCTACCTATTTGTATGGCGTGTCGAACTATAAACGCGATAACCTTTCCTGTAT
This sequence comes from Sphaerophoria taeniata, assembly GCA_943590905.1. NCBI lineage: Eukaryota > Metazoa > Arthropoda > Insecta > Diptera > Syrphidae > Sphaerophoria > Sphaerophoria taeniata. Next base: position 8,807,133 of record OX016540.1, read on the forward strand.
TTGATTCAGACAATGGACGTGTTAATTGTTCTTGGTTGAGATAAATTCTCGCATTTACTGAGTTGTTTGCATGAAGTGTTAGCACAGCGCAAATTTACGTAGGCTCAGATCGTACTTACTCAGAAATGCCTGTTATTTTCTTACAAAAAACGCTACACCTTATTTCATTGGGCGCCATTTAAAAAGATCAAAAATTACCGTATGACTTCAAAATGCATCTTGTTTTTAAATAAAACACAACAATTCTCAAAGAATATTCAAATTTGGCTTTGAATTTCGTTTTCAAGATAAAAGTTTAAAAAAAAAGATTGTTTGATTTAAATTTTTAAAAAAGGAGTAGCAGGTACCTAACCTTTCCGGGGAAAAAAGTATAACGTATTCTTGTCATTGCCAACTCTTGTCAAGACTTCTCTTTTCCTTTCCGGTCTAATAGTGAAGGTTCTGCTTTAATTTTTGAATTGAAATTGAAAAAAAAACAAGTTTACAGACTACATAGCGCCCAAGGTGAAGTCTTACTTCAAAAAAAAAAATCCTTGTGTTTTTTGTCTTCAGAAATTTTCCCTTGATATCAAATCGCCATAACTGTCAATTTTCGCATGTAGCCAATAACAATTGATACTCATAAACAAAGATCTGAATGCCTTCTACAATTATGTACTATCTAGTTGTAGTTAACCGACTCCTAATCGATGTAGGATCTCAGCCTGAGATAGATACAGCAGTTTTCCAGCGGGAATTGTCTCTCGAATGCATTCTCCAATCGTCACAACCAAGCACTCTGGCATCCGTAGTTACCTGGTCTTTGTACCGCAGGTTCGGTCTTCCTGGTTTTCTTGATTAGTCGAAACTGGAGACTACGAAGAGCTACTTGGCTGAAGCGGTATTATCCATTCGCTCGATGTGGCCTAGACAATGTCATATTCTTGTCTTGGCTTTTGGACTGTCAGACACTGAAAACTTAGCATATTTCCGATGTCTAGTTTTCAAGTTAGATACCTACGAATACATAAGATTACTACACCATTTTACAGGGTTCCTGTTCTCGGCTTCTTAATAACGCTTCATAAATAATATCCTTGCAACCAGAGCTCGTAATTGAGTTTGGATAAAATGATAAGCTCACAATAATCATTACATTACATTTCACAGTACTTCGCACATAAATGTAACGAACTACAGACACATAGCAGCACTGGTGACTGAGACCATCGGCTGGGACAGAACAATACAATACAACAGAGAGAGACAGATAGACACAAAGAAAGAAAGCACACATAACAGAAACCTACGTGGCTCAGAGGAGGAGACTTAGATTTGTATTGTCTCATGTTATCGCACAGGTGGCCCCAGATAAGCTGGCGATTTTTGTAGAAAAAGAATGCTGCTGAAGCTGGGGTTTGAACCCGTAGCGTTCGGCTTAGCAATCCACTACTCTATCCTCTGAACCATGTCTTTTAAATTGTGTAGAATTTCAGGAAATATATTTTTTCTAGATTTTCGAAAAATAAATAAAAATTATTCTGAAAAAATCCAGAGTTTAACCATAGGAAAATTTTAAGGCTATCCAATGATTTAATAGGCGTCATAATTATTGTTTTGAAGGCCTCATAGCCGAATTATATAGCGCAACACTTTTATTTACGGCATACCTGCCTATATGTTACCCACAATTGATACAGAATTTTCTATGTTCGCTATTATGTGTATGGAATACGGTTTATACTTGGAAATATAAAAAGAGTTCTTTTAATAATTCTTCAAAATGGCAACTGATTCGGTTAAAGGACATTGTACCTATACCTCGCCCTTAAATAGACTAAATACACCCACAAGTTTCATTTGAAAAGGGATCGTAACGTTATCTAGAATGCCAAGAAAAAGTAAATAAGTTCTCGATTTTGTTTTTATTAGCCTGGTTTTATAAGGCCTGGTGCACACACGTGATTTTTTGACGCTGCGATATCGCTTTTGAGTCATCGGTACTCACAAACAAATGGAGTGGTGCACACACACTTGCGATATGGCATCGCCATTTCTGCTGTAAAATGTCGTGAGAATTTCTGCGGGCTCTCGAGTTCAGTGATACTGTTGTGCACAATTTGTAAATTGGAACTCGCTCTTTGTTGTTCATTGAGACATTTTCCGTTCAAACCGTTATCTAGTTTAATGTTTATAAGCCTTATAGAACAGTTTAGAACAGAATTTTCTGTTCCATTTCTTACGGTTGAACAGAATTGATCAAGATAAACGTCATCTGTTATCTGTCATATAGTCGAGTGTTCTAACTTGTTCCGAACTGTTCTGCATGAAGTTGTGCTAAATTGTACAGTGTATGCTGCACAGTGCTGACTTTTTCTCGCTGAACAAAGCAATTATCACAGTGATCCAATGCAGAGGTGCGTTTTTGCGCTGACGATAGTTGACTATAGTTTTTGTGTCACACTTTGACACACCAACCAATTTCAACTCACCTCCTGAGATTGATTGGAAATAGTTAGAGATAGCTACGATTTGACACATCAACACAGACCGCAAAAACGACAATTGTGATTACGAATCGTAACTATTGGCGTGCAAAAACGAGAAATAGTCAACCATTGTCGATTATAGTTGATTATAGTCAGCGCAAAAACGCACCTCAGATCTGAACTTTATTTTTTCAGGAATGTATGTTTTGTTCTGTTAAATACATGCATTATTTTGTCGGTTACATTCAAATTGAGTTTATATGTATTAAACTTTTCGTTATGTACCTAATTGAAAAACATTTCATTTCCGAAGAGATCAAAATGTTACAGTGGGAACACAGTTCTTATTGACATTCCATATACAAAGTTGACAGTGATGCCAACCTTTAAGGGATATAATTTCACGTTGTGTGGAATAGACAAACAAATTTTTCGATTACAAATATAGATCCAAGCATAAAGCAGAATTTTACAATGTTGTTTTGTTGGCAACGCAAATAAATCGATTTACTGACTTAGATTATGGGGAAAATAAAACACTGCTATTGTATTCACAAGCCCATAGCTTTTATTTCATCTTTCACGCTCACTGTCTCTTGCGAAGAACTGACAAAACTTTCAAGAGTATCAATCTGTCATGAAAAAGTGCTTCTCAACTTTGCTGTTCGGAATTGGCGTTAAATTGTAGGTCCCCTCATTTCTTCACACGCACCCAGAGAATTGTTGATGAGAGTAAGCCACTTAGACCTAGGCTCTTCAAGAGCTGTCGCGCCACTCTATTTACTTTTATTGTATTCCCAAAAACAAAACCGTGATACTGGTAAGACTACTATATAGGGAACAATGGATTATGAAATTGGATAAGAGGTGTAGGTACTTGTCAACGTTAGTTTTAGACAATAATTGTTAATATTCGTGCGAACCTGTCCACTGTCTCAAAAATTAAAACAAAAATTCTTCGAGATTTCTATGGTTTGACCATAAGGTTGTGTAATTAATCATGAAGAGTTTAAGGCCAGTGCCAGAACAAGGCTTCCAAATTGTCGATATTAAGTTTGACACCAATAAAAATCTATTCCTCAGCTCAAGTTCATAGAGCGCTTCGTCCATTTTATACCGTCAACGGAATCAACTTGGTGAGCAAGCAATTCATGCATTTATTGATCGATTTAAAATCATTAAGAGCTGAACAGAATGCAGTCGCCAGTCGCCCGTCGAAGAAAATGACAGTCTCGCGCAGGGCTTTCAAAACAACACAAAAAATTATCAAAAATATTTCTCTTAACGTTTTTAATAATTTAAATCAAAAGATGAATGAAGATGAAGAAGATATTTTGTGTTCGGTGCATGTAATGACTAATGAAATTGCGTATATCTGTAAACAACATGATGTAAAAAAGAAACGTCAAACTCGTGACTCGTCGCGCCACGAAGTTGAAAAAGGTTCAACTTTTGAGCGATTCGCCGGGCGACAAACGACGCATTCTGTTGTCGATGAGCGAATTCCATACATATTTCGTATTTTTGACAGCTGTCATTTTAGTCGCTGGTTAACCGTTAAATTGACTAAGGCCGTGTGCGAATTCAGTTAAAAATGAGTTAAAAATTGACGTTTGGTTAAATTTTGACACTTCGCATTATTTGACTAGCTGCTGAGCAGGTTAAAATATGACAGTAGTGGTTAAAAATTCATCCATTTTTATTTTTTAACCACAATTCATCCAATTCGCACACGGCCTAAGTACTTGGTGCGGCTTCCATGCTGGCGTTGGTTAGCAATATCATCGATGTCTTTTCGGTGGACATCGAGTGATTTCGAATCATGCCGTCTGATTTATTGTTTCCAAAAACTAATAAGACAAGCAACGACGACATTTGGTTCCAACAACCTGTTGCAACTTTCCATACAGGCACGCAGCCATTACTTTATTTTCTTGCAAAATCAATCCGGTGGCAACTTGATCCTTTTTAGTGAGACAGAACAGACAGTGACAGTGTTAAGTTAATAGTCTAAGCAAGCCGACAAATCAGCAATATGTAAAAGTATAAAAGCCAATATTCAAGCCAATACTTAACTTTTGCTCCTTTATCGCTTGCCACGAGGCCCAACGATGACCATATCTATATACTGATACGCAGTCGAAAAACTTTTCTAAATCAACCAGAATTGCACCCGTTCGTTGTTTATTTACTCGAACTGGTTATCCCGAAATTTTCGTGTTCAAAACATGAACGGGTTTTGTAGTATCCCCTGAGGAATTTTTGTGATCCCGAATAATTTAAATATTAACGTTACTTAAGTATAGAATTGCATGAGTCATCTCATGGAATATCCGCGCCGTTAAACGGTTTAATATTTGGTTAGGTAGGTACCTAGGTACTAGTGACGAACATTTCACAATCAAAATTCAGTAATTCGAGTGATAAAAATCCTAATAAACGTCTTAAACTTACTCCTTGAATCACTAACGCTTTCATTTCATTCATTTGATACTCAGAGTTTTCAGGATTAATATCGTCTTGTAAATGTCTTTTGCATGGGAAGAGAACATAGCCAAAACTTTGGCCAAACTAGTTGCATTATGAACAAGAAAAATGGAAAATATATAAAGTTAACTCTGTCTTTATCCAACGATCTCTTGTCCTTAAAAACAACGAGCTTTAAAATAAAGAAACAACTTTCATTATTAATTCAAAAAAGCTCTTAGCATAATCTGGAAGAAAAACGTCCAAAGGTCACGCACTTGTATTGAAAACTTCAATTCACGTTGCACGTTCCTATTATGCCCGCAATGCACTTCATTATCCAGCAGCAACAACAGCCAGCAGCAGCAGCGCCTTGAACATGAACAACATCAACATGCATATGCATTCATATAGAAGGCGTGGCAAGAGTGGTTGTGAAATTGCCTTTAAAAATGTCGGACGAGGATGAAGAATTTTACTTTTTTGTTCGCTTTATTTTTTTTTTGTTTTTGAGCCGCCAAAGCAATTAATTATGGGTTGGGTTCTGTTCGTTTTATGATATGTGAACAGATAAGCTCGTACACCTTGCCATGGCAAAAGGCAGTGAAATTAATTTTAAAGGTGATTGATAGGTATGTAATTATGAGGTGAGTTTGATATGGTTGCATGGCGAAGTTTCCTGTGGGAAAAATATCAGGTTTCGGTTGGAAAGGATTTTTTAAAGAGCAAACATTTCAACTTGACTTGAAGGCGGCGTACCTAAATTTCCCTTCCTAAATCCGTCCTCAATAAATACGAGACGTGTGTGGGTTTATTAAGTTTGTGTGTTCAATAAATCTTCTCAAAATAGAGACAATCGATGGCAATTAGAGTCTATAAGACGCTTAAAGTGAGTATTTTGTCACAAACCAGCTCTGGATCCCACAAGGGGACGACCCACATGACCACTACACTGTTCGATATTAATATCTCAATTTCTTCCAGCCAGATAATCCTCATTGACGTTCAATTGTTTATTACTCTTGCTCCCATCCTTCTACAAGCCGAGTGGAAACAAAAGGCGTCCTCTTCCACCTCTGCACCCTAGTCGTTTGCTCGAGTCGATAACACTGTCTTAATCCTAAATTGATGTCACTTTTATTTTGTGTCCATTCTACCCTATAAAACTCTTTGCAAAATTGATTCTCGAACGACCAATTTCTCTCTGTCCTTGGGATGGCGATGGCGGGCGTAGTCTGAGCTATTTTAGGGATTTAGAGAGGAATGATATTTACAAGGTGGACAACGAGCCAATTTATTTAACTTGATTATTATAAACTAACCACAAGGGAGACATAAATAAATAAAACGGAAAACGACGAGGTAGAAAAAAGGTAAAAAGTAAAAGCTTTTTACGAACTGTAGGTGGGTATAGGTTCTTTTTGTGTCTGCAGAACGCACAAGGACACCCAAAAGGGACTAGAGAAAAACATTTGATTTTTATTTTCTTCATTTTATTTTTGTTGCTGTTTAAAGGGCAAGTTCTTAGATATTGAAGTATTGAAGGTTTTTTTGTGCGGATAATTCTAGGAGATATTAAGTAGGTAAGTATTGTTTATTTTTTCGGAGGTTAATGTTTTTTTTTTAAAGGTAAGGCCGAGAAGCTTTGTTTCTTGATTGAGAATCGTTAACCTTTCAAAGATTCGGAAAATTTGCGAAAATATCATTTTTGAGTTTCAGTCAACATAGACATTTTTGTCAGTTTAAGTTTATCAGATATCAGACCTACATACAATGTACATTTGATGAAATTGACCACTGAAATCATGATTCATGATATGAAAAACATTTCGGTTGACAAAAAAAGTTTTTAAGAAGCATTGCCTAGAACCGTTGTCTTAGTTTTCATAAGACTTTACAAACTAAACCATTCCTGGCGGAACTAAGGCTGGAAAAAATAAATAAAATTTAAACGGCCGGCCGGCGCCTCGATAAGCTTCGCAGAATGGCATCCTTTCGAGGTAGGTAATTGTTAACTTCTCTTTCGCAGATTTTGATGCTTCTATAGTTCCGGAACTATTTGTGTGTGAATGCTCTTTTGCGTAGTCTCAAAGAAACAAAATCAAACGTTGGGCATGATCGTTGTGAATCTGTTAGAACTATGGGTGATATGAATAAAACAGAGCACCTATACTTCAGAGTAGGCTCTCAGAGCAGCTGCTCAATAAAAAAGAACATGCTCCGATTTCGTATGAATAAAATGTTCACCCGAACCAGTGAGCACTTCCTCATAATACAGAGTAGGTACGTACTCTCATATTTTAAATCAAATCACATTTGTTTTTTTCAGTTTGTTTGTTTTTGAATGGTTTAAAATAATTTTAAAAGTGGATTCTGAAGAAAATCAAAAAAAAATTGTTGCTACAATAATTGATTTATCCTATTGTTTTAAGTAAATCCAATTTACCGGATATAAAAAAAAAATAAAGCTATAGGTGAAATAAAGAACAAATTAAAATTAATAATAAAATGGCATATTAATGACAGAGGCACAAATTTGGAAAAAAATAATAACTGCTTTCTGTGTAATTTAAATCCTCTATTTGGAAGTCTTCATCTCTAATTCGCTTTGCAACGTTGTGTAGGATAAAACAACAGAGTGTAAGAGATGGAACTGTCTCAGTTTTGACACGTATTTTATTGTGTAGTATAGGGAATCGTTGCTTGAGCTGCCCAAAACATCTTTCAGGGAGTAAGTCCGTATCCTGAATCACCGAGTAGGAGGGCACTAGCTTCATTCCATTGCATTATTTTAAATACACGAGAGTTTTTCCAAATTCGTGAATCGTGCACTGATCCAGGCCAAGAAAGGTCAACACTTGTAAATTCTTCCTTTGCATTGCATGTTGCCTGAACATTTATGCTGTGGAATCCTTTTCTATTGACGTATTCGTCTCCATGAAGAACTGGTATCAGTATGGGAATGTGGGTGCAATAAATTGCGCCTATTGCAGAGAGAAAATTATATTTTGCCTGCCATTCTCTTTTTTTCGCTGTGCAGTTCTTCAACACTTGTGGGGAATTTGATCCAGATATTTGCCTTTTCTTTGATTGCCGCGCAAACAATAGAAACGGTCTTAGACACCGTAGACTGGTGTACACCAATGTCTTCCGCAACTCCACTTCGAAAGCCGGGTTCTCCTAGGTATCGTAGGAAAATTCGCATTTTTTGATTGTTTGTCAATGCACCATGATTAGACCCAAGAAAATTATTAGCAAGAAAATTAACATTTTCCTTGCTGAATCGGTATAAAACCCGATAATCATCTTCATATCCATCTTGTTTTATAAAATTTCCGTTTTCGATTGAAAATTGGCATGAATTCCGCCATTGAAGAAAAAAAGAACAATTTTTATGAACGTTGAGCAAGCAAATGAGCTATCTCACATATACGGAGCAGCTGCTTCTACTGATGGAGTACCTGCTGCGGTTTATTCATATCACTCATTGGAGCAGGTGCTCAAATTTGAGTAGGTGCTCATCGAACATGGAGATGCTCAATCGTTGAGCACCTTCTCCAATATTTTATTCATATCAAATGAAGCACCTACTCCGAAAAGCTGAGTTTTGAGCAGGTACTCCTTTTTATTCATATCACTGTATGTACTCAACTCATGTTATACTATGCACAAGACTGATGAGTTTAACAGATATTAAATGTCAACGCTATTCCTACCAACCTGAAAGGTAGGTAAAGTGAATGAAAATTTATTTTGAACTCTATAGATATGAAATATTAACATAAAAACTTCCTTTATCATTAAAATATTTCAAACGATTACACCGGTCAACATGAATTTTGAGTCTGAGTTCTGTACCGCGGATTTTGATTACTTATGCCTAACTAAAAAATATAAAAATATTTTTACATTATAAAGTTTGCTTTCGTAGCTACCAGAATGAAATTTCAAATTTGCTGGAAAAACCCTATTTTCAGTTTTATTTATATTTTAAAGGAAAACAAGTTATGTATTATATATATTTTTTAAACTTTTACTATAGAAAAAAGATAAATAAATACAAAAATTCAAAAACAAATGTAAAAACAAAGTCTAAAACTGAATATTTTTTGTATTTCTCTTGTGAAAGTAAGAACTTTTTCGTATGAGGCCCCAAATGTAATCACCCAGCGCGTGCGGTATCTGGGGGGGAAAGAGGTGTGGGAATTTCAAAAAAAAATATTTTCACTGTATTGTCCTTGATAACGTTGTTCGAAATTTATTATATCTTGGTGGAAGCGTTTCCCCTGCTCTTCTGAATATTTACTCAAGTTATCTTTAAATTTGTCTAAGTGCACATGAAGCACGTGCACTTTAGGTGACATTCTGCAACCCATGACTTTAAAGCTTACAAGCATATTATAAATCAGCTGACCCGAAGACTTCGTACTGCCTCAATCGATAAAGAAAATACTTAACCTTTTGTTACCCGTTACCCTCTACCTGCTACCACACTAATTTCTACCCGCTTCCTCACTACTTCGCTACCCAGCTGATACCCTAATACCTGCATCCCACTTCTTCTACGCGCTACCCGCTAATTCCTATCCGCAAATCCGTTACCCCGCTACCCACACTCCGATACCCATCAACCCAATTCTCCGGGCAATAAAGGGCTTGGTCGATTTTGTAACCTAACATTCCCTCAAAAATTGGTGCAAAACACTCCACTTGTAAAAAAAGAAGTAAGTCCTTAACGAATTTGCATGAAATTTGTATATATATAAGAAAACAATGTTTGCTGGGTCAGGAACTAAGATCGTAACAGCTCAGAAACCTTTGCTGGCTCATGCACAACACCTATGTTGAGGACCATCACATGGTCAAATGCATATAGTTAACGTTCTATAGGGAAAATGGGGTTTCCACATTTTTAACCATATCTCATGAACGGCTTGGCTGATTTTGTACAAACATTCCGTCAAAATTTGGTGCCAAACGGTCCAAGCGTTCGAGTTTTCCTTGCAGCTTAGCCTCTTCACACCTACAGGCCCCCACATCTCTCTCTTGCATCATAATTGCAAAGGCTCTTGAAAAAATCTAACAAAGTAAACTTTTCATGATATTTACCACAAAAGCAAACTTTAATAATCATTATTGGAGTTTCTATTTACTTTTCGATGCATATCATCAGAAAAAATAGTTTAAATAACAGACTCAAAAAAAATTTTTTTTGGTGACCTGTGTTATTTCAAAAGTCCAAAACTGAAATCAAGTCCTTTATTTTAATGTTTCAAAATCTAAGACAACTTTTGACTTAAAGAAATGCAAATTATAAAAGGAAAGCTCATTTTTAAAAATCAAATTTCTTCAAACACCAATTTTAAGTAAGAAATGTGTAAGCAAAAGAATAAGAAGTTTTTATCTCCCTTTCACAAAAAGAGTATTGTAAGTAGATGCGTGAATTTGTTTTTATTATTTTATTTTTGTAAAATTTAGATAACTAAAGGTTTTCACATAACTTCTCGAATTTTCGATTACAAAACATTGCAATCAGAATAAAAACACTTTTCTTTAAATAGAAAAATTCATAAATGTATACAAAAATTATTTTATTTCTGAAATTTGTTATTTCTAACATTAAATCAAATCAAATTTTATTTTTTATTCTTATTTACAATTTACATCTACACTAATATATAAAGCTGAAGAGTTTGTTTGTTTGAACGCGGTAATCTCAGGAACTACTGGTTCGAATGGTATAATTCTTTTTGTGTTGAATGGTGCCTTAATCCACTTAGACATTAGGCTATTTAACATTAAGCTGTGACCAATAGCAGCGAAGAATCTGTGGAAAATATGGAAAAAACGGCAAAAAATATACATTTTTCTGCGTTTTAACGCGCTTATCTCAGGAACTGCTTTATGAAATTGAACAATTTTTTTAATGTTGAATGGTCCATTTATCAAGGAAGGCTTGAAGCTATATAAAATTTAGCTGCGACAAATAGGAGCGAAGAATTTGTGTAAAATGTGGAAAAAACGGCAAACAATACAATACAATACAATATAAAGTTCGTTTGAACGCGGTAATCTCAGGAACTACTATTTCGAATTGTAAAATTCTTTTTGTGTTGGATAGTCCATTAATCGAGAAAGGCTTTATTCTACTTAAAATTAAGCTGCGACCAATAGCAGCGAAGAATCTGTGGAAATGTGAGAACTGAGATTTTTTTCTGAGATCTCTGAGATGAAATTATTTTGGATTCGATTTCTCACTCAGCTATTTGACGTGGCTGACATATGTGCAGCAACAATTAGTAAGGTAACCATTAAATCTCAATGATAACTGAGAATTATGTTCCACCAAATGTTTTTGCCTCAGTCAAGGTGACATTGAGATCTCAGTGAGATGTTGTTAGGTGAAACTGGCCTAATAACTGCTCAAATTAGAATTTTGAGAGTTCAATTGATTTGTGAATGTGATTGATTGCACTATTTGTGCAGATTATTGTGTTTAAACAATATCATTTTATGTACTTCTTAACTAAAAAATATACTCAGTTTAAAGAAAAAAAAAATTACTTAACGAAAAAAACGATGCAGAAGTAAGAGAGATATTAGAATTAGGGAGAGTTCACCCAAGGGAATGCTTTAAGTATGAACAACTGAGGGAATCATAAAAAATGCTCAAATTTTTCAAGTTCAAGAGAATTACAACCTAGGGAGAGTTGACTGCAATGCAATTTTACAATAACTTCCGAACAAAATTCCCACGCGCGCATGATGCACAAGTCGAGACGATACTCTGGCCGGTGGACGAGGGAGAGGCGGACGAAGTCGCGGGCAACTGATAGTTTTTGATAAGCTTACAGTTTACATATAGAAATTTGTGGTATTATTAATATGATATTTTCTACCGAATAATTATATTAGTTTTTATTGTAAAGGAGGAAAATACAATTAAAACCTTCAATGTGTATTTGACGGACAGGTTGACGATTTGACTGATGTTATTTCTTACCAATTGCTGTAAACAAAGTTCTTGTTTAGGTAATATTTGCATTTAAATGTTATATAAACATATATTTCTCCTTGTAATTTAACACAAAAGTTTGACATAACATAACATACTTTTTCTAATACAAAATGGCAAGTATTGAACATATTCGTAAGAAAAAACTTTGATCAAATAGAGATGATGATAGAGAATTCGAAAAAAAGTGGGTTTGGCGATTCCGAACGTCTGTCTGTCTGTCTGTCTGTAAGCGTACCTACAGCCTTAACTACTGGTCCCATTGACTTCAAACTTGAAAATGAGAGGTTTGAGCAAATTCGCGTGGGTCGTATCTCTCACAGAACCGTTTTTTGTTATAAGATTTTCTCGAAAAATAAAAGTCCGATTAGCGTTTCTTTTTGTAACCTACGCATATACTGTCCAAATAATATTTTTTGTTTAAAAAATTTCCAAATTGTTTTTGGATTAAAAAAAATATTTTTAAACTTTTTTTTCAAAATTCTGTATCTCTTAAACGGATCAATATTAAAAATCGAAATTGCACTTTTAAAATTATATTTATATGCTCTCCAATCCTGTATCACCAAATTAATTTTAAGACATTTGTGAAAAATTGTATATATAAAAAATTAATATAAAAAAACCGCTCCACAAAATTCAAAAACAAACATTTGAAAATCAACAGTTTCTTAAGAAATCTTGTGACATCATTTTTATTCAGATAAAATGTGTTTTTGAGGTTCATATTTAAATTTAAATTTTTATTTATGAATTTTTATTTGATGCTTTTATATTTAATATTGTTTGTGGGTTGAGTTTTGGAATACAGGAGCAAGCTCATGCGACACAGTCGTGCAAGTTTTTTTTTTAGTTATAGAACTCTCAGTTAGCAATACTATTTTAACCGGTTGTCAATTTGTCAACTGTCAAGTTTTTTATTTTTAGTTTTCATTTCAAAAAGAATATTGGCGCGTGACGCCTAAGTGGCGTTTCCAAATTGCCAACTTAAACTCCTATAACTAAGAAAATCATCCGTCATCATTTATTTTCAGTTTTGTTGCTTGTTCTCAAAAATGTACCTCACAAATCTATCAGCTAATTTCTATCAAAGGGTGGCTATAATGTTGATGGCTTTGAAAATTCTCGAAAAAGTAGGTAGAAATATTCTATATATTTTATTATATCCAATATTTTTCCGTAGAAGTTGAAAGGCTTTCTAAATGAAGAGACTCAAGCCAACGATGATGTCTCTAAATTTGAAAGAAGCGTGCTTAAACATAATTTGTGCCATTGACTTTAAATTCCGAACTCATGTATGAAAAGACTTTTTTTTTATTTTATTTATAAGAACTATAAAAATACGCCTATTCCACTGTTAATCCACAGATAAACTAACCCATAGAATAAGAGTTATTCCATGGGTTAAAATTTCTCATTAATAACAATAAAATCTATTCACGGAATAGTAAGGTGACATTTACCAAAAATTCTCCTTGGAAATTTTGTTGTTGTTGATACTTGAGACTTGTCATCCGATTTGTTGTTGTCTTTGATATAAGTTAAACCGCAATGGATTGCGCGCCATCTAATGGCAGTTTTTTTATATTCCCTCACTAAACCAATCTTCACGGTGGAATATATGAGTAAATGGCATACAATAGAAATTTTATTTTATTAATAACACTTAGATAGATAAACAAGCAAATAGTGTTTATTCGATAGATAACAAAATATTGAATTTTTCAATCGTCAGATAGACTTTTTCTGACGAAAAACGCCCTTAATTATTCGACCGATGAATACTCAGATAAGTTTATTTGCCAGTTTGTTCCTATGTAGATTTTTTAGATGATTGTAAAATCGGCTCTTAGTCAACAGAATAAGGGTAAGGGTTAGTCCTTCCCTATTCTGTGGTTATTAATTTGGCTGAGGGTGAGCATCTTACTTTAAAATAGTTTTTTTTTTAATACATATTTCTGTATTGCAGTTTCAATATTTTTCTTCATGGCATGGAGAATTATTTTAAGACTTTAACTTTAATCGATAAATTTTATGCTTGTTCTTAGAGTTTTAGAGTTCAAGTACCTTCTGGTGAACAAGTTGTGCAAATTATTGCTGTAACATAAATGACCATACGTAATGAGATTTCTTACGTTGAAGAATGTATTTTGAAATAGCATTTTTCAATTAATTGTGTACCTGTAAACCTATCTGTTTTTTGAAATTAGATTGCTAAGAGACTTTCGAATGAATGTTGAAAACAAAATCCAGAGCAAAATCAGTGTATTCGCCGCCAATAAAGCGAACAACAAACCTGAGCGCGGCACACGTTTTACAAATTTTAATTTAAAACCCCAATTTAGATTCAATCAAAAGATAAGCGAAAATAAAAACCAACCGCTCTATAAAAATCGTTTTTAATGATCCAATTCGTGATGTAAATTAAATTCTGTTTTCGGCTCAGAGCCGGTTGTATGAAAATGGCACTGGCAACCAGCAACCGATTGATGTTTTATACACCAACCTCCTCTCGCTGCCGATGATGATGCTGCTGCTACAAAGCCATAAAGACATAAATATTTCAATCGATAAATTTTATGGATGAAATAAAACGAGATGAAAAACTACCTGTGCGTCATGTTTGAATGAACAACACACCCACTCGTATTTGTTTCGAGAACATTAAACATATCACAGCTGGACCACACAGTTTAGTCCTCCTACTTCGGCAGAACTCAGAGCTGAGAAAACAGAGGACCGAAAAGCGATCAACAATATGGAGAATGGACGATTGCAGAGCTATCCATCAATCGCTCACACAAAAATCAGAGAAACCGACCTGACCGACAACACCTTTGTAATGCTTCAAGGAGCGAAGACGCAGCTAATTGGCTCGATTGTTTTTGTTTCTACCTACAGCGCTACCTGGAAAGGATGGTAAACCGAAGGAAGTTTTAACCTTTATAACCTCTGTGAGTTGAAGTGCCACATGTCTGGGTTGACGCTGACGAAGAGCGGATGCAATGATCGCATAAATCCCTCCATTAACATTTTGACCGCATCCAAATGAGGGGATTTTGGAACCGATAACAAATGCTAATGGGGATGGAGACTACCATTCGGCGAATGCATTTTTGTTTATTTAAACAAATTTTATTCCGAAAAAAAGTCAATAATTTAAGTGTTTTATGAGCGCGTCTCACTGACAAGGACGTCTCGACGAACTCGTCGCGGCGCGACGCCACATCGACCGTCATGGTTGGTTCTCAGTCGTCGTCGTGTCATTCGAATAACGAACCAGTTTCATTGCGCTGCTGTCACAATAATAAAAAAAAAAAAACCACGACAGTAGTCGATCGTCGAAGTCGCTCCACGAGAGTATTCATCGTCGTTGTCGTACTTGGAGCAATCACGGACGTGGGCACACATAACTCATGTGCAGGCATGAATAGAATGCTCTTCTCCCTTCACTCAGGTCGCACCACACTTCGATCCAATTCGACTCGGAATCGGAATGCCCATAATTCAGATCGATTCTGGCGATAAGATCTTTCTTTCTCGCTCGAAATGTGCGCGCGAGCTGTGAATGCAGTGCGCGCGTGATTTGGAATTTATAGATATGATGGGGAAGCGGACTCTCTTTCTCCCTCTCTCTATGCACTCTGTGTCAGACGCGACGACGACAACGACGATAACGACAATGACAAATATGACAACGACGATCGCGCCGTGGAACAAGTCGAACGTGAACATGCATATGAAGCCGGATTCACAACGTATGGCTAATTAGTTCAACTCAAGCGCAATCGTACTTAGTCTTTTTTCCTTACTGTGGTGATATTTATTTTTGTGAAGCAAGGGGTTTTGTCAATTTATTTTGTCGGAACAAATTACGCCATCAGACAGAAAGTTGTGGGCCAGCCGATGAAATATTTTTGTGTACTTTGGTACTTTGTTAAAAATGATTAATCTGATTCTTTCCTCCTGCTTACGGCATCGGGATGGGGGCTTTTCCAAATACAAATTACATTAACTGCAAATAAAACAAGAAACATAAAGAACTGAGTCTCCCAAAAATACACCAATGAACCATCCTGCGAGTCACCGTACATCACCAGGAATAGTCTTCGGCTGACTGTACTCAAATCTGTTGTTATTTCCACTTCCCGTACGCATTACGAGCGTATTGCTGTTACGCGATACATACCAAAATCTGAATACTAAATATTTCCATAGAGTTTTACACTTTGTTTTTATGATTTGCTCTATGTTCCTGCAAAAAATTTTTGATAAACTAATAAAAAAGCAGAAAATCATGTTCTCTCTAGTGTTGTTCCCATCTTGAGTACCTACTGACAACATGCAGAGAAAAAGATCGCTTTTGACCCTTTTGTCAGTTTGGCATAATAGATCCGAGGAAACGGATATTACTAGTCAAAAAGGTTTTTCTACTATCTGCTTCCTGACTTTAAAGACTCCTTAGAGAATTTAGTATAACAAATAAACTGATAACACTCTGCGAAAGCTAATCAAGCCGAGTAAGCTATCTGGGCCCATAATGAATGAAATCTTTTATTCCGAATATCAGTGAATAAGAAGTAAAGTTCCAGTGATTTACACCCAAACCACCTGAGAAAAAACCGGAACAAGTTTAAACAAGCCAGGAAGGCCTGCAATGCAATGCTCATATTCGACGGACCAAGTTTTTGCAAAAAATACTACAATGACCCAAAGGCAGTAAGAAGTTTTGGTCATTTGTAAAAAATATGAAGAATTCTTCCTCTTCTTCGGTCCCTGCGCTCGTTGACAATGACACTCCAGTTGTTAGCTCTCTCGCGAAAGCTAAGCTTTTTGCTAGACACTTCATCACCAACTCTTCGCTGCCAGAGAGTGTCAAGACTCCTACAGTTCTTCAGCTCGTCAGTCCTAGAGTCCTTAAAGATCCCAACATACTAACATACAGTAATCCGCTGTTCCGGACGGTATCCCCGCTATTATTCTTTCACGCTGGCAAAACCTCTGCGTAAGCTTTTCCATCTATCCTTTTCTTCTGGGCTCGTTCCGAGCAGTTGGAAAACAGCGTTTGTCCAGTCAATCCCAAAAAATGGCGAATCTTCTCCTCCCTCAAATTATCGACCGATTGCACTTACGTCCCTTCTTTCTAAGGTCATGGAAACGCTGATAAACTATCAGCTCAAGAAATATTCGAAGAACGAAAGCTTCTTAATGACCGGCAGTATGGCTTTCGCAGCAACAGGTCCACTGGTGATTTGTTGGCATATCTGACCGAACAGTGGAACAAATCTTTACATCGTTTTGGAGGAAGTAAGATTGTTGCACTTGATATTTCAAAGGCATTTGATAAATTCTGGCATCTTGCTCTTTTATCGAAAATGCGTGTTTTCGGTATTGATGAATCCCTCCTTCGTTGGATTACCGTTCTATACAAGTTATATTGGACGGATTCAGGTCTGAAACCCACAAACATAAATGCTGTTGTGCCTCAGGGCTCCGTTTTGTCTCCGACCCTCTTTCTCATTTTTATAAATGATCTCTTGTCTGTTACTTCAAATCCAATAAACTATTTCGCTAATGATAATACCATTAGCTTTTCTAGCTTTCCAGACTCACATCCCTCCGCTTTGGATGTGTAACTGAGACCGAACATCTCGAGATTCTCGGTATGTGTATCACTGACAACCTCTTGTGGAACGAGCATATAGGTTTCTTAAGACGGTGCAAAAAAATTTTCTCCCCATCTGATCTGGCTATTATCTCTAAGACTTATATCAGTCCAAAGCTTGAGTATAATTCTCATCTCTGGGCTGGTGCTCCAGCTACATACATAAGCCTCTTGGATGGTATACAAAAAAGAGCTATAAAAATGATTGGTGAGAGAGGCATAATCAACTTCCCCTCGTTAGACCACCGTCGTAATGTTTCGTATCTCTCGCTGTTCTATCGTTACTTGTACGGTGAAATAGCTAGTTGCTTTCCTCCCTTAAAAAATTAGCCCGTAATACTCACGCTTCTGGGAATGCGCACCAGCTTACTCTCGAGCCAAACATCTGACATACCTTTAAGTATAGAGAATCGTTGTTTTTTGTACTACGCGAATGTGGAACTCCCTTCCACCCTCTGTCTTTTAAGACCAATGAACACCGGCACCTCCTTTCCAACGCCTTTCCTCTTTCCTAAAGTACTCAATGTGTCTCTGGCATAAAAAGGGTTATACAAAACCCTCTGAGTGGGTGCTAATTATAAAAAAAAATTGTTGTATAGAACACTTTATATTTTTACACAACGATGATAGTCGGGAAAGCTAGTTAAATATGTTTTTTTGTTTTATTTTTAGAATTTAATAATTGAGTCTTCTTTGTGATTGTATAGATTTGTTATATTTAATTTCGACAACCAGTCGTTGTTAGGTTAATGAGTGTATGAACTGAGCTTACTGAGATGCATTTATGTGGCTACCCTTACAAATTGAAAAAAATGATAACGACTCATTTTTTGCAATAAAGAAACATTTTTTTGTTGCAGCAATGAACTTAAAATTAAAAAAAAAAAAGAAAAATAGAAAAAAAACATCTTCATTCCTTCGAGCCGGATTTGAACCAGCGACCTATGGATGTCCGCTTATTGGAATAATTTCACTTCTACAGTCCACCGCTCTACCAACTGAGCTATCGAAGGCGATGAAAACCGTTATTCCAATTGAAGGTTTTTTTCACAGACAAAAGAAAAAAACAAAAACACAAAATTGTTTACGCACAGCCAACAGAGAAAGACACAAAAAGTAAAAGGTAAGCAATAAATTGATTACTGTTACTTTGCTTTTGAAAATGGAATAAAGTCAAAGACGTCTGCGAATGGTAATCCGCTGAGCTATCTCCAACCGCCTTCGATAGCTCAGTTGGTAGAGCGGTGGACTGTAGAAGTGAAAACGTACAAAAAGCTGACATCCATAGGTCGCTGGTTCAAATCCGGCTCGAAGGAAAATTGGTGTTAATCTTTTTGTTGATATCGTGGCGCTAATTGATCGTAGACGCATTTATAATTGTTTGGTTTTTTTTTTTTTTCTTTTTTTAACCCAAGTGAAGAATTTAAAATTAATTTGAAAATTTAAATTCATTAACATTTCAAAGGACCAGCATCTGTTTCACGGGTCGCGAGCTTATCAATTTGTGAATGCTTTGATTGTTGTGTGTTTTTTGTTAGGCAACATAGTTTTCCCAGTTGAGAAAGTAATCAATGACGTGCCAGAGATTTTCCGAGCAATTTAATTCGACGAAACCAACACTAGCAGAGGACCAGCACAAAGGCACACAGACAGGGTTGTATCGAACCCTGAGGCAATCATCACAAAAGGATTACCAACCAACCCGAATCCGAACTGCCAAACGCCTGTAGGGCAGTTTTTATATTGATACACATCTTGGTGCGTGTGTCGGTAATCAAAAGAAAAAGAAAATTCGGAAAATGGTCCCGGATACGAACAAGTATGATGCGGGACACAAGGGGAAAAGACACAAACTAGAAGAAGTGGAATAAAAGGCGACTTAAGTGTTATTAATGACGTCCCGTGGAGTTTACGCATCAACCCGTTCGCCGCGTCTTCACTGCTGCCGCTACCAAGCTGATACACAACTCAAATCTCGTACCGGTACCAAGCAAACGAGCAAGCAAGCAGGCAGCTAACAACAGTTGCAGTTGTGACGGCTGATCACGTTCGCCAGACGTTTATGTTTCTACAGTGGGACGTGGGCCCATTCATCGCTGCCGAATTATATTAAAATAAAACAGACAACAACAAAAAGAACTTAACAAACGACTACGTAACCGAACATTGGTGAAAATGATTCCTTCATTAATCCCAATCCCAAATGGCGCTGCTTGGTTTCTTTTTATGATGATTGCCAAGTGAATGGATGGAATGATGGCTTGTGTGTTTCTGTTTGTACTCAATACCTGCCTTATGTTGGGAAGTTGAATTGAGTTGATTGTGATGTTGTTCGTTTCTTTTTTTTGGATTTGAATGGGAGATTTTTTTGAGAAATTATTATCTGGTGTTTTTTATGTTGATAACAAATTGTTACTGATTTTCTGTTGGTAGGGGAATAATTGTGAAACCCCTTGATTGCGGCTTCAGTGAGGAGTTAATTAATTTATTAAATCAGAATCAGTGTCGTTTATTTGTTAATTTATGTAAAATGTGAATGTTGATGTGGGTACGGGTTGCATGAAAGGCCTTTTAACTGGCTAAGTCTATACTGTTTTTGAAAAAAATCGATCCGAATTTTTCTTAAAAATTTAGTGATTCATTAAATAAATTGTATGCATCATCTTATAGAAACAAATATATGGAGCGCGCTTTTTGTGTAACAGATGTTTGAGCTTCCGTTTTGTTTTTGAATAATAAGCCCTTCAAAAACGACAAATTTTTCATAGTTTGGCAAAATGAATTCCAAATATTTTTTTTCGGCTCTGAAACCACAAAGTAAAAACTGTTAACAAAAGATTGCTATCTTTACTCCAAGTTGCCCAAACAGTATTTTAAAATTCAATCTCGTTTTCATTTTATTCCAAAATTTCGGTGTCAATTTTGAAAAGTTCGAGAAAATAACGACGAAATGAACTCAATTTTTCTCAGACCAGAAAGGCGTGAAGTCATTAAATCTGTATTTTGTTGAAAAGGTGACAAAAAGATATTGAGATGATTACTCAAACTAAAATTTATATCTGCGAAACATTTGTCCTCAAACATTTTTGTCTTTTATAATTTTTGTTGTATTGATTTTGTATTTGTTTAATCGTTGTGCCAGTATCAAAATTTAGGGTAGCAGCATACATTTTTTTGGCCAAAAACGAAAAGTTTCAATTTTATCACAAACGGCTCCTACGATTTTTTTAAACTTCCTCCAATTTTTTTTTTTTTTCAAAACATTGATGTAGGTATTTTATGTAAAAGAAATATTTTTAAATTGCTCCAAAAGGCATGGAAAGATTCCCATTTTCTGCTAAGATCTTCATTTCAGTCATGAAAACCAATAAAAGAACTATATACTTTTAAAACATAACTTTCTAGTTTCAAGAACATAGGGAGGTTTGTTCCGATTTTTGAATAAAATCGGAACAAACCTCGAGATTGAAATTGGTAATTTCCTTAAGAAAACATCAGTTTCAAAAAAGATTTTCAAGAAGATGAAGAACAATTAATTTACTGAAGAAAAATGCAAGATTAAACAACATCATTTAAGTAACCAAAAAAAAGTAAGGTTAGTTTCATTTATTTCATTTATTTCATTTATTCATATATAATAACTTTACACAGTAAGATAGAATCTTTTTAGTTAGTGTAAGTTTCAAAGGTTTACAATTAGATGCATATTAATCCATGGCATAATTTTAATTTTTAGTTTTAAATTTATTTTTAGATAAAACACAAAAAATTGTTAAAAACATCCATTCGGTTCAATAAGAACCAGAACGTTAATGGATCAATGCTAATAAATCTGCTTGATTAATATTTTTCTAAACAATATTTATTGAGCTTTTGTTGTCGTTAAAAAGATTAATTATTTTTCTGAAATGTTTTTTTTTTGTTTTAACGAAAGAATCATATTTATTTTTAATTTATTTACCTATTGTGTTAAACTTTTATATCATAAACATTTTGTTATTTTGTTTCTTTTTTATTTTTTATTTTGGTTGAAAGTATTTTTTTGAAGTAATTTTTTTTTTTTGACTGAATACAAATACATAAATTACATTACAATTATATCTATGATTTTTATTAGACACATTGAAATCAAATATATTTTTGTCCCATTGCTGGATCCGTTTTACCCCACTCCTGGGGCAAAAGGGATTTTTGAGGTCCTTTTTTATCTTAATCTTAATTACTGTTTATCCTTTTTGAATTGCGTCAAGAATTTAAACTTTATGTAGTTACAGAAATAAGCTTCTCAAACAAAGCCTAAACTTTTTTTTCCAAAATTCTCTATCTCGAAAACGGATAAATATTGAAAATATTGAAACTGCATTGCAAAATGAATATTAACATATTCTTAAATACTGCATACCCTAATTAATTTTAAGACATTTTTGAACAAATTTATATAGAAAAAATTAATTTAAAAAAAAAACATCCACAGAATAAAAAAAAAAATTAAAATCAACAACATCTAAAGAAATTTTGTGACATCAATTTTTTAAGATAAAATGTGTTGTTGAGGTTCACATTTAGGTAAATTTAAATTTTTATTTATGAATTTTAATTAATAAATGTTATTTTATTTTTAATGTTGTTTGTGGGTTGAGTTTTGGAATATTGTATTTTTTTTTTTTTTGTATTTGTATGAACTTTATTTAATTATTATCATTAAGCTCGTGCGACCAAGTCGTGCACATTTTTTTAACTGAACGGAAGATAAACACCGTTTTGTTTTTGAACTATCCGCCGTTAGGAAACGAAAAATTGTCAACTGTTGTTTGATAAAGTAAAAACTGTTTATAAAGGATTAATATTTTAACTCCAAGTTGCCTAAACAGTTTTTAATTTTTTTACTTTATTGTAAGCTTCGATGATATTAAAACAACCAAATGGAAGTCAATTTTGCTAAGACCAGGGAGGGGGAAGTCTGGAGCTGGAGTCATATAATCTTAATAAGTGTATTGTTGAAAAGTTGGCAAAAAGATCTTGAAATTATTACTTCAGATAGACATATCTGCGAAACATTTAGCCTCAAAAATGTTTTCCAAAATGTTTTAAAATTAAATTTGGGTATGCAATATTTTAGAACATGCCTATAATTATTGTATGTATGTTGTATCTTGTATTTAAATTTTATAATTTTATCTTGACCTGTTTTGACCTTTTTTTGAAATACCGTATACCTATCTATGATAGTTAGTAGATTCTGTGCCAATAGTCCTGGTTCGTTTCTTTCACAGTCCAAACGATTCTGAACTCCAGAAGCACAGATTCTCCTTTCTATACCAATTTTGCTTGACATTTCTAATAGAATTATTTTCCAAAATAATTCGATCGAATTTTCACTAAACGTTCAAGTAAAATAATTCAAAGTATTTTCGATCTCTAACATGTATTTTGATCAGTTTTTTATTTTTCGAGAAAATCCGTTTTGGATTTTAGGGCCGTCCATAAACTACGTCACGCTGGATTTAGCTGTTTTGACACCCTCCCCCCCCCCCCACCCATTAACAAAAAAAAAATTTGATCGATAGAACACAAATTTCCAAACATAAAATATGTTTTATATATTTTATAGTTTGTTTTTGTGTTATTTAACACTGCAGTTAGGCTGCGTCCGTCAATTCCATTTATGTTGTTTGAACAACGACAGCAACTTAGAGGTGCTTCCACCAATGGCTTTTTCCGTCAATTTCTTTGTTTTGCTGGAGTTATAGCTATTTCACGGGTGCCAAGCCGATCATCAGACTCCTTTGTTAGTGGTGCTGCCTAGTTATTTTTCATATTAATCGAAAAACTTTTTGTTTTAATTCCATTTTTTTAATAAAAAGATAAAATAAAGTGGCAATAAACATAGGTTTTTTAGTCTTACTTTGGCGTAGACCTCCCCCCTCCCCCTTGTCACATCTTGTCACGCTCGGCGTGACCCCTCCCTCCCCCCTAAGTGCGAACGTATTTTATGGACGGCTTCTTATTCAAAAATAATTTTTTTGAATCATTGAAATATTTAAATATTGAGGAAATTTGTTTAAAAAATTTAGGCGTTTTTGTTGAGAAAATATGAATTCTTGATTCGGGTAAGTCAAATTAAGGGGATCGTTCAAGTATTACTGTAGCAGATTGCTTTATTTATTAACCCCTCCCTCTTCCCATCATGAGTAAAATTAAGTAAAATAGTATGAAAACTAGAGCTTACGATACCTTTTGTCAGCAAGACACCAATCCCCCCTCTCTTAAGCACTTACGTAATATCATTGTTTTGATCTGTAAAATAACATACACAGGTACTTCCAAATTTGAAGTCAATCGAACCAATTGCAATGGTTAAGACTGTAGCTGTAGGTCCGAATTATAGACAGATAGACAGACGGACCGAATAGCTGAACCCACTTTTTCTACTTCGATATCATCGAAATTCATATCTAAAAATCTAGATTTTTTTCCTTATGCAATATTTTACATATAAAGCTATAAGCAAACAGGCCAACGTATAGACCATATTAGACGAAGTTTTCGGATCCAAAATACTCGGAAAAATATTTTGTTACATATTTAAAAATATACCCTTGTGTCACAACAACAAGCAATAAGTTATGCTTGCATTTAATGAAAATTATAATTTGTTCTAATTTACAAGTAAATTGTTCAAGCAGTTTAGGCAGGATTGGAGCACCAAGTCTCTGAATCACATGACGTCCCATGAATCACATCTCATACACGAAACTTTTTGTGTTCTCATGAATCAAATATGATTCATGGCATGTATCTATTCTACGTTTCTATATATTGCGATTTTATATAATTTTCTATTGGATTCAGCAACAAAATTTTAAAGAACTTTTGGACACTCAAATGAGTCTAGGTACCTATGTTTACTTTCGGAACTACGATATTTAATTCTCAAATATGAATCACACATGGGTCATGATGTTTTTCTTTGATGAATAATATAGAAGAAAAGAAAAAATTAAAACAGGATTAAACTTCCTTTTTCTAACCTGAATCAGGGTATTGAAACATTTGAAACAACTTAATCCGCAAATGCTCGAAAACACTCACTTCTTCTGCGACATTATATGGAAATGCAAATTTCATCAACAAAAGCTTACGTAGGATTAAAAATCATTTCCTAACCACGTACCATTACGAAAGACTACATATTCATGCTTAAGAGTCATTCATTTGCTTGTAAAGGACTGCGAATAAGGAAATTCTTTCATTATTGAAAAAACTAATAACAGTGCCAGAGAAAAAAGTATAAGCCGTTTTGTACTCAATGGATTACTTATTTCATATTTTTCCACTGCTGCGATGACTTGGGAATTAAAAATAAAACTGTAAACAAACTCATAATAGCCTTCGCATTAGTCCCCTCGTCCTCGCCATACATCAAACATCACATTCACACAGCTCACACAAAAACGGTATGATTATGACCTGCAGTGTGGTATTATCTTCATTCAAAGCAGATTAAAAATGAACTGACAAAACCCAAGCACCACCATTATATTCCAATATTCCGTGACCAGACCAAACCACACCACCAGCGAAACCGCACTACAGCGCAAGCGACAACCAGCCAGCAGCGGCGAGCGTTGGCGGATGACCCCGCACATACAACAAAGCCAAAGCCGGTGATAAAATAAACATTAAAAAAAAAATTGTTTGATAAAAAAATTCTATATTAAAAGTTCCTCGTTGACTTTCAATTACCTCATCGCGCGGGTTGAGGCCTTATAGAAATGCGACGGCAGCGGCATCATCATCATACCATGTCATCCGGATCCGGGGGCTCCCCATGGCTTTTCGGTTTGGAGCGCGCAAATGGAGATAAGACCCAAGGCGAACTTTTTATTTTGCGGTTGCGGTGGCGGAATAATAGTGCCCCCTATCTGTCCTCGCTTCGTCCAAAGACCACAATCGACATGCGACAAACCCTATCGTTAGTATTTTACAGTTCAGCTCCACATAGAGTGTTGTGTCATATCGATTTAGCTGGTTATTAGCTGCGGCATGGAACTCGCGGATAATGTTTCACTAAATGCCACGAAAGGAAGTCTACCAAAGTCGCGGAATAGAAATACAAAAAGCAGCAGAACAGAAAAAAGAAATTGCTAAGTGAAGTTAACATCCTGTTTGATGGGTGTACATGTGTGTGTGTATTCGATAGGGCGTTTTATAGCGACGACCATCGTATGTAATCAATTTCAGGGCCACTCACTCTGGCCACAGCCAGGGACACTATTCAATTTAACCTCGATGGCGATCTGGCTATAGCCGGCTAATGGAAATTCCCCCTCCTCCAATCGGGTTCAATCAGCAGCGCAACCAAACCCAATTACAGCATTCAGGATGCATTAAATCGCAATTCGCAATACAGCGCACAGTTGTTTTCGCAGTCATCGTCGTAGTCGTCGCTGTTGCGACGATCGATGTTGCTGGACAATGTCGCTATCTCTTCAGAACTGGCTGCAATGCAGCGCACAGAGTATAAAGGTACTACTTAAAAGACTATATACGGAACGGACCGTCATATGGCGCAAAGTTATGTCAAGCGGTGACTATACAAGGAATTTTGTGGCGCAGAGTCTGCAAACGATTTACAATCTTGTCGCTTGAGTGGTTTCGTTGATGGAATTAGTTTTAGTTTTATACGACAAGGCTTCACAATGTGCCTCAAGCTAGCCGCTTCGATGCAAGCTAGCAGCACAATGTATGGGTATAGGGTATTGATGCACTTCGGGACCTGGTTTTTGCATGCACGCGAGTACACAAGATATCAATCTATTCACTTCAAATCTTATATACGAATCCGATGCCGATCCTCTCGGTGCATGCTGGAGCAAATTTAGTCGCGCACTCTGTATGCACGCAGATCGCAGCGTAAGCCTCTACTTTTGCATGTTAATTGACACATTTTGCACTTAAGAGCTCTTGATGTTCTGTATAAGTGGACTTTTTGTTCTGTACGCATTGTGGCAACTCGTTTTCATATCGAATTTCGCATCAGGAACAAAATGAGCGTGTTCGGGAATTTTTAGCTCAGCAATTTGCATTTTCAAAGATGATCATTGTCAGCTTAGGTGCGATGCGTAGAAAAGCTTGTCTTGTCTGATCTATGGTTCGGAGTTGTCGAATATGTTGTGTTAATTGGACGACTTTAAAGATGGCCTTAACCAGATTACCTTAAAGGATTTTTGCTGAATTTTGACATTGACAGACGTTTTGTAAGGGGAGAGGGGAGATGAATAATTAAAAGTAAGAAATAACAGATAAGGGTGGGTATTTTTCAATAAAATGTTGGAAAAGATTTGAGCAACAAAACACAGTAATAAGTGAGAAAAAGCCCATTTTTCAAAAGCAAATAACTCGAAAAGCGTTAGGAATTTCAAAATTTGTATAAATTACCTATCTAAAGATCTTATTATCACCTTTTTAACAATATACAGATTATATATCTTCATTTCTTCATGGTCTTAGGCAAGTTGATATCCATTTGGTCCTGTTTGAGCATAAAAGACGCAGTTAAAAAGTAAGAAAACGATCAATTTTCAAAACCGAATAGCTCGAAAACGGCTAGGAATTGCAAAATATTTATTAAGTAACTATCAAAAGATCTTTTTGTCACCATTTCACCGGTGTACAGATTATTTGACTACACTCCTTCCTGGACTAAGAAAAATTGAGATCCATTGAGCAAGTACAACCTAAAAAAGAGTTGTGCGTCTTCCTTTATTTTTATGATATGATTTCCGCTTCAATTTTTTCCCTAAGGTCAACATTCTGTTCTTCGGTTCAGGTGTGAATACAAATTAACCTCACCGATAAAACTAATAAAGGACAACAAAAAATTGCCCACAAAAACATGCCATCTTTCATATTAATGTCAATAATTGTTAACTCAAGAATTCAAGTATACAAGTAAAGTAGGTATATCATAAATACTCATTCTGTCGAAATATGCTCTTTATCCGTATAAATGTCCATTTACAATTTACCTACTCATTCAACGCCTGTCAAACGCAGAAAAGAAACAAGAAACTATTTCATCTATTCCAACTTAACTCGACTATGAATTCGATATCAAACAACTTATCCGACCAATGAATACGAGAACTTCAACTTGAACCCTCAATTTCGGTTTTGGCAAGTCTCGCCTCCCAAACTAAACTTATTCCATTCGAACTACAGAGCAAAAACAATTACACATTGCAAACTTTTCCCCAAAAATAAATTGATTTCTCGTGTATACTTCTGCCACACCGAAAGAGGGGCGCCACTCTCCATCCTCTAATTAAATGCCTGAACATTTGTTACATTTTCGCCTTCAATTTCAGCAAACTACAGAGAGAGAGAGTCAAGTTAAGGCCAATATAAACTACCCTCGTTGCATTCGACTTGAAATTAATTACGAATAATTATTGCTTAAGTGGCTTTCCCGCCAGGAAGTCGATGTGATCAATGAAATGGAATGACACAAAGTGAAACCCCAAGGCAGTTGGGTGCCGTTCCTTTGTGAAATTTATGGTTTTTTGTTGTTTTATTTATTTTTTTATTGACATCAATCGTGACAAGAAACTAAACGTCCATCAGTTGTGGTTATATTCACTTGCTGTCACTGCGAACTTGCGAGGCAAGAGGTACGACTCGTTCGGATCGATCAAGTACCGAGCACTCCCACATCACTTGCCGTCGCAACACTGTCATCCGTCGTCGCACATCTCCTAATCCATTTCATTGTAGTGCAGTCGTTCGTTACTCATCACAAAGAGGAGAGACAAGACAAACGAAAAAAACTGAAGATTCTAATTAAAATCCGATTGGAATATACAAGGGCCCCATTTTTTGGGAGGGAAGTTCCACTTATTCTTGTTTGCCCATTAATTACTTCCATCTCCAGAGTTTTTCCCAAAAGTTCCTTCGAGAAAATAATAGAAAGTCCACACGACGCAGAATCCAGAATTTCAGAGAAAAGCAACCAGCAGAAAATAGAAGCCAAGACAGAAGCAACTTTAAACCATATGCCCACAGGGTGTGCAACATCGAGAACGACGACGACGAACGTTAGCTTCCTTGTTAACTTTCCTGAAGTTTCCGATACTTTGTGGGTGGGTTGGGAGCTGGATGCCCTCGTCTACCATATACACAACTGAATTTGTAGCCAACTGGCAGCAAGACAAAGTGGGTGCCCGCATTGTTGGAAACTTGGAACACATACAAAGCGGCGCGGAGTGTCGCGCCCCGACCACTGCGACATGACAAAACTTATTAAATAGGTACATCGGTGACGTTCTTTTGTCGTCGTCGTTGTTGTTGTTGTCGTTTTAAAACATTGCTTGTCGCAGTGAAAAAAGTTGCTTCTTCGAGGTTTTAAAGTGGAAGTGATGGGGTGTCACACTTACCGCGCTCCCACATTATATTGACGGTAGACGCCGCCGCTGGATAGTGGTGTACCTTTCTCTTCTCGTTACGTATGCGAAAATGAAAACATAGTCTAGAAAGTTTGTTTTTCACAAAAGTCACGGGACGTTGGTTTTCTAGAATTGAATCAATTTATTACAATGTTTTGAAATCTAAGAGAGAAATGGCTGCTGGTGCTGGATGCGAGTTCGAAAAGTCCAACGAAGCGAATTGTTCGAAAAAGGAACTTTCGCTTTTGGGAATTAATTTTGCGGTTTCATTTCTACTTTACCTCAATGACGAGGATTTAAGAATTCAATGTTGCAAAAGTTTGCATTGGAATTTAAGCTTAAAAATCGATAACGTAGAGGTGGCATGACAACTTGACCCAAACCTTCTTTTTCTTCTAGATTTGGTTTGTTCTTGATTGATGTTATGATTTCCAAAACATTACAATCCCGTTCGCTCGTTTTATCTTTCTTGCTTTCCTATCTCCTTTTATCACTTCTTTTGGTTTTGACCGAGACCGAAATTGAACGATTGTATAGACCCAATCTGTCGCGAACGACACAAGCCTAATTTTGTCCGAGATCGAAATCGAACGGTTGTATAGACCGAATCAATCGCGAACGACACAAGCCTAAGTTTGACCGAGATCGAAATTGAACGATTGTATACCCCGAATCAATCGCGAACGGCACAGGTATCCAAAAACAGTCGTCCCAAATAAACGATTAAGTAATATGGCGCCAGCGAAATCGGCAAAACGGATGGAACGTTGTCCGAACAGAACGCCTGTTTGAATTAAGCAACATTAATTTTTACACGTAATTTTGAACGCTACGCGTCTATGGTAGTTTGGCAGAACATGCTGAATATGTGACAGTCAATATGACAGATGTTGATTGAACAAGATGGCCGTTATCAACTGTCAAAATTGGAAGGTTTCTATTGATAGATCACGTCGAGATGCCTCGAAAACTGTTACCATGAAGGATAACGCGATAAAAAAAGTGCGATGTCGTATTCGCAGGCCGACGTCGATTTTGGGCATGAGAAAGCTTTCGGTGCGATAATTTTCGCTCTCTCGCTCTCTGTCCCTGAACAGAAGGCAAAACAGTTTGAACACTCCAGAACAGTGTTTGTTGGCGCTGCTAAAGGGCAATCCGAATGAGTTTCTGTGTCGTTTCGTGACAGTCGCCGAAACGTGGATTCACTGGCACACACCGGACACAAAGGCAGATAATCGAAATAGTGGACTTAAGCTGATGAATGTGCTTCGAAGAAGGCGAAGGCTATCTCATGGACCACAAAGGTGATGGACACAGTTTTCAATGATTTCCAAGATAAAGATCACAGACGGTTGCGTAAGAAAGAGAAAAAAAAACAAATTTCTCATCACTCTCTCACTTCCACATAGCGCTATCTCTTTCTTGCATAAAATTCCCAGGCTCAACCGTCCCTATTCCTACTAACAAGTTGTGATCTCCACATCGAATACTTAAAGAGTTATTCGGCCGGTTCGACATTGAATTGAAAGAAAAACGCCTCCACTTGGCGAATAAAAACGAGCTCTTGAACCAAAATCGCACCAGCTCACACTTGCACCATTGCTGCGGCCAATTTTGTCTTCACAAATATTTAACCATTGAATCTACTTCCTTTTCCCGATTGCCAGTTGTCATCCAGCAATAAACTCCTGTTAATGACTGTTGTTTGTTACGTCACACTCACGTCTCTCTCAAACAAGCTTCCCTTCAACCACAAATTCCTATTTCGCAACATCAACAACCGATGTCATCTTTCAAATCCATTTAATAGACATTTTACAAACCACAAAACGTAGTAGAATTATTCTCATTCTCTTGCCGAAGCTGTGACAACATTTCTGACAACATCAACGATTCTCAATCCCAAATACTTGCAAATATAATTTCCTATGCTAATTCGCAAAACATACGTTCGATTCGGTTCGGTTTGACATTGAACCATCAGCCTTGAGTCACTCAGCCGCACAATCAACCACACCCTACCCCATTTAGTCGTCATCGTGTATTTGCCATTCCAATGGAATTTGAATCCGAAATTCGACTAATCTGGTGCAAAATTATTGTGTTCCTTTTGGCTGCGCACGTTTTCGTAGCTTTGATTTCCTCCATTTCAATCTTCGATAAGAATAACACAAAAGAGCCCATCTGGAGAAGACCAAGAAGTTGAAGAAACAATTCCATGTCCCGAGGAGGAATTAAATTTACAAAATGTAATCCTTTCTCGAGTTGGAGAGTACAGAGAGCGTCTTTTGGAGGACATGACTCCTTCACCTCTCACGCTTTTCATCATTTTTCAATCAACATCATCAGCACATCGCTCTGGCATCGCATCGTCATCATCAACGTTGCCCCATCATCATTATTCTACCCTTTCATCACCATCATTTCGCATTCGCATCAACTCGCCTCACAGTGAAGTACATCGATGATGCGGTCGTCGTCGTCGTCATCATCGTTGTTGTTCCATTTGGCCCTTAAACTCGTACTCCTTGAGCTTTCGCTTCGCTTCAAATCCGGCCACGGATCGGAAGAGCGACAGCCACTGCTGTTCATGTTTTGAGCGAAATTTTTTAGTATACGGGATTCCGAGTCGAATGCCACTGCCGAAGCTAAATCCTGTGCTGCATCCACACTCTTCGTGCTTCGTCTCCATCGACATGACAGAGATGGATGCCATTGGTGGATAATGCGATTCCCATGACAGCTCTAAACAACAATCATCCCAACCATGTGACCCCGCTCACTCTCGGGCTGTGTCTCTCTGCACGTTGCGAATTACTATGCAATGCAACAACAAGCAACGACATCAAAATGCAGAGATGAAGACAACCGAGCTGGGGATGAGCGAAACGGTGGATGAACAACCATCAGGATCAGGACTTGGGATGATGGTGAAAAAGTGCTACTGCTTCTCTGCTAGATTTATGAATGTGTGCATCTGAGTGGAGCCCCCCTTGTCCTCATTTATCGGGCTTTCAGAGTGGATGCCAACAAATTTCGGGTAGCAAGGTGAATTTCTTGAAAGAGGATTTAAAAGATTCGAAGCGAAGTGCCAGCAGACGGAGGCAGTCACTACATCTTGTTGGAGCTCTTGTAGAAGCTCTAAGACTCCACCGACTGGTATCAACATTTCCCTCCTCATGTTTCTGTTAAATTGTTGTGAAATCCACCCTATCGCCCAGAGAAAGCCAAAAACGGAGTCTGGCAGCATAAGAGTACATCAGTGCACATTACAGCACAATCCGACCGACCGACCGGTCGACTGACAAAGCAACAACAACCAACCAACGAGACGAGAAGTACCAGAGAAACCAGCAGCAGCCAGAAAAATAATCATCCGTCTATCTGTTGGGTACATCTGACTGCAGTGGGGGAGCCGAGGAGAGCCGGTAGAGGGGACGGACGCCTTGCAAAGCGAAATCGTGCATTAAATTTGCACAACGCAAATTCACTGCAATCTCTCTCGGTACAACGAAAGAGATAGAACACCAACCAAACTGACTGACAGAGAAAGAACATTCGGATTACATCGTGATGTCGAGTTTTGGGATGCATGAGTCTACATCTATAGAAGTCGGTAGATATCCAACCGGAGATAGTGTTGCACTCAAAAGTGAGAAACGAGGCAAAGTGCAGTATATAGTTGGTATAACTGCAATTGTGCAATTGTTGAGTTGCATGCAGCCAAAGCCAGAGAGAAGGTACATAGGATAGAGGCGATTGCCAAACTATAGAAAAAGTTATGTTTATGGATGGGATTACGATGCGCATAGATTTTTATGACCACAAGAGTAGTTCCAGTTCGTTTGGTAGTGTAATGGGTCCTTTTGGGCAAAGAGGGAACTCAACTCAACCTAAAAAAAACAACTATACCTAGGTACAAAAGAAATCGGCAACGGATTCGAAATCAGAGATCTCTAGCCCCAAGATGCATTGCTGCGGCGCACAAAGAAGCAAGACAAAATGCAAAAGAAAAAAAAAACAGCAAGCTAATGAGGATGATGACGATGCATTAGATAGAAATGGCACGTCGTAGTAGAAGTCGTCGTCGTCGTGCACTTATTTTGCGCAGAGTCATCTGGGAATATGCTTGGCAAATGGAAATCACTTGTTTTTGCCTTACTCGGCATTGTCGTAGTCTCAGAGTCGTCGGCACAGAGAGTTGGGCTTCTTATTCGACTCGAGGGATCGTTTGGGGAAGTTTTCTACATTTCTCTTGTTTTTTTGTCCTTAAACACAAAGGCACTTACGGAGACAATTGTGCTATTGAGATTGCTCTGCATTGGAACTTCCAATTGATGGTGATTTAATTTGATTTTGATTATGGGAATTGCTTTTCTCGAATTGCTTGTGAAAAATGTTACAATTGCATGAATTTAAAATGTTTTTTTGGGCGAGGGAAATGTGTTAAAAAAGGAATTTCTATAGGAATTTATTACTAAGAACATTTTATGATTGAACTGCAATTTTATTGGAGGATTTTTAGCAGCATTTGGAACACTGGTTTTTTGGAATTTAAATGAAAATGTAACATCTGCAAGGAAGAAAGTCGAAAATTGCATTTGACATACTAAAGTTTGATGGCAAACGTTGCACATTGTTGGTTCCAGTTAGTCTGTCTACACATATGTCTCTCTCGGTTTCTTCTCGTTGGACACAGCCTTTGGTAAAATTCGTTTAAGATCCCAAAAATAGGTTCAGCCGACATCATTTTATATATTACTAGCTGACCCCGCGAACTTCGTCTCGCCGCCCTTCAGAGCATGATTTGCTTGAATCCAATTGAAATAGAGAACTACATACCCAGCTTTACAACAACCTTATGCTTTCATTAAAGCATGCAGTAAAATGCAAATTTCGTTGAGAAATTCAACAAATTCTCGTTCTTCTGGTGTGTTTCAACTATTTCACAAAAATCAGAATTCAAAACAGCTTACGATTGTCCCCCTTAGTTGCTGACTCTCCCGTAAGATTGTTCCCAAAATTTGTTTTTACTCAGGCTTCATTCAGGATTGAGTGGATCAAGAGTCCCTACCGGACATACAAACTAAACAATGCACCTTAAATTCCATGCAAAAACTTGATTTTAGGTCTTGAAGTTCTTCGTGCTCTCGCAGAGATTTCCGAATTCCCAATAAAAAGTATTCCATTTTTCCATTTGAAAATCAGTGCACCTTCAGTAACAATTTTCCATTTGAAAACCAATGAGTTTTTCGAGATTTTCATCAAGAACTTTCTATTTTTCCATTCGAAAACTCATTTTGAACCTAAAAATTCCAAGCAAAAAAAAATGTATTCCCGACCTTTGTTTGGTTTTTCCAGTTTTCCTACTCTTCCATGAGGTTTTTCCAATTTTTTTTTTCACAGAAATCATCACTGAATACAACGATGTTTAACCGAAAAAATGGATTCGGTCGATTGTCCAGTAAAAAGAGATTTCATTATGAAAGTGATGAAATATTAGTTCAAGAGACGGCAGCGGCAGCTCGATCCCACTCTACATGTCGTCGCGAAACGGAATGCTGAAAAACCATTTGTTGGTGTCTGGGATAACTCCAAACCGCCAACTTGCCTGATTTTAAGTGGTGCGATATCATAGTATTTAACTAATGAAAATACACAAATCGACAAAATTATGTTGCATATCGCCCCGGAATAAAATTTACAGTTTTGGAAAGCTTTTTAACTGCTCATTCCAAAAACATGGAATTGCCACCCCCTATTCGGTGCAAAGCCCGTGGCAAGTCACTTTGAATGGCGCGATATTCGTGGAAAATATGTCACATCGCGATCGCGTCCCGCCTTGAAATTTTGTTAGAATTTTTATCTCAATGTTTGTATACTAATGGCGTGAACTTGTCAGCGCTAATCTGTTGCAAATCTAAACTTGCCAGCATTCAAAGTTAGCGCGCGAATAACGATGGACAAACGAAATAATAATTCAAATAATTAAATGAATTTTTTTAAGCCACAATGAGGTTTGCACTAATACACACCTAGCACCAGACCCTTCTCTGTTCCATTATTCCCATTAAGGATTGCAATGAGTGTAGAAAAAATAAAAAACTTCACGCCTTAATGAATAAATCAGTTCATTTTATTAGCATTAAATTTAATAAAAAAAAACATTTGTTACTATCATCGCCTAATCCAGTGTCAGAACCATCACTAGACGAAATAACAACGTCAGAGTCATCATTATTTAAATTGTTATCATATGCAATGCATAGGACATCTTCAACATCGAGAGGTGTTGACTCGCCGACAAACCAGCGTGGTTTTCAATCAACCAACCACAGTCTTCCGCAGAAAAGTTTAAGCAGGATGCATCTGTAGCATTCAACCACATTGAATTTAAAAACACTGTTCTCAAGAATTTTTTGTTTCAGAGATTTCCAGCAAGGCGGGATTGTACTGGAATCGAAACCTTTCATTTCCTTCATAAATTTTTCATTGTCCTTCGTTCTACCGTATTTTTTCTGGAAAAGCTGAAATTGTGCAATGTTGACACTGTTGCAACCTTTCACGCTATACATCAAACAAGTGAATTCTTGAATAGCATCAATTTTGTCGTCGTCAACGATATCATGGGTCAGAGAAGCAAAAACCTTGAAAGAAAACGTTGTATGCTAAAATCTTGAACGGTTTCACTTTTTCTCGATTAAAAAAAGATGCTGTAAAATCAGACCCGCAGAAAAGCATGAAATGCTGGAAGGGCTGAACACAACGTCGCTCCGGGCCGAGAATGGATGCGAATTCCGTGCAATTTATGCATATGTAGGTACTTGATCGTAACTCCGACTCGCTTTCCGTGTTTTTGGAGGCGTCAACCAAACGTGACGATCCTTCTCACTTTATCCCTGGTGAAGTTTTATCTGAGGCAAATGATCGAAGAAAAAAGCTAGCTCCAAAATTTATCAAACATGAGGTTTTTAAAAATATCAAGATTACAATCCATACAAAAAAAACGTAAAGTTCACAAGGAAAAAGTAAAGAAAAAGCGTATACAATTAAAAAATCTATAAAAAAACACGTATACGCCCCAGTGTACATTTAATTGCATCTGAAATAAAATATGAAAGATTTGACATAAAAGCAAAGTTTTCAACGATAAGTTAAGTTCATATTTAAACTAATCAACATGATTCATAACATACTTTTGCAAGACCACTGGAATTCTTTCTTATTTGTAAACCAAAATAGACGATTTCTGTGTTTTAAAAAATAAAATTATAAAGGCCTAAATATGTTATTGCCAAGGGGTATCAATAGAGTTGCCGAATAAGTTGTTGGAAAACATGTTTTTTTTTTTTTATAATTAACGCGCACTCAAGGGTTTTTTTTCATTACCCTTTATATGCCAATAGCACAGTGCGAGCATTAGGGAAAGGATAGGGGATGTAAAAGGAGGTGCCGGTGAACATTGGTTTTGAATTTTTTAACATTACAATGACTGGGGAAGACAGAGTGTGGAAGAGAGTTCCACATTCGCGTAGTACGGCTAAAGAATGATTCTCTGTACTTCACAGTACGTCCGAAGTTGGGCTCAAGGGTGAACTGATGGGCATTCCTGGAGGCGCGGGTATTACGGTTGAATGTCTTAAGGGGAGGAATGCAACTGGCTATTTCACTAGAGCATATACCGTTGAAGTATCGGTAAAACAGGGTGAGACATGAGACATTACGACGATGTTCTAGAGATGTAAATGACTCAACGATGGTATTGTCACCAATAATTTTGAATGCTCTTTTTTGGATACTGTCCAGAAGACTTAAGTACGTCACTGGAGCACCAGCCCAGACGTGAGAATTATACTCAAGCTTAGGACGTATGTAGGTTTTGTAGAAAGTAGCCAGATCAGAAGGGGAACAAAATTTCTTGCATCGCCTTAAGAAACCTAAACATTTTGCGGCATTTTTGGCGACATCGCATATGTGCTCGTTCCACAGAAGGTGGTCAGTGATGCACATACCGAGAATCTCGAGATGTTCGGTCTCATTGATGCAAGTGCCACTCATGGATAGTGGCAAGGGGGGTATATCTTGCTTCGACGATACAAGACAGCATTGAGTTTTCGAAGCATTAAACTCTACTCGATTTTGTATTCCCCATTGTACAATGCTGTTTAAGTCAGAGTTTAATGAGCTTATCATATTTTGCCGTTGCAGTTCCACATCCAAAGAGGAAGGATGTGAGTCTGGAAACGAATATGAAAAGCTAAGGGTACTATCGTCAGCGAAACAATTAATTGGATTAGAAGTAACAGACAAGAGATCATTAATGAAAATGAGGAAGAGGGTCGGAGACAAAACGGAGCCCTGGGGCACACCAGCATTTATATTGTGGGTTTAAGACTTGAAACCGTCCAATACAACTTGTATAGAACGGTTCGTAAGAAAGTTTCTAATCCAACGAAGAAGGGGTTCATCGATACCAGACTTTATCAAATGCCTTAGAAATATCAAGTGCAACAATCTAGCTTTCTCCAAAACGATGTAAAGATTTGTTCCACTGTTCGGTGAGATAAACCATCAGATCACCAGTGGACCTGTTGCTGCGAAAGCCGTACTGCCGGTCATTAAGAAGCTTTCGGTCTTCGAGATATTTCTTGAGCTGATAGTTTATCAGCGTTTCCATGACCTTAGAAAGAAGGGACGTAAGTGCAATCGGTCGATAGTTGGAGGGAGAAGAAGATTCGCCTGGACAAATGCTGTTTTACAACTGCTCGGAACGAGCCTAGAAGAATAGGATAGATGGAAAAGCTTACGCAAGGGTTTTGCCAGCGTGGAAGAACACCTCTTCAGAATAATGGCGGGGATACCATCCGGACCCGCGGATTTATGTATATTGAGATCCTTTAGGACTCTCGCCACAGCACGAGTGCGGAAGAAGATCTGCGCCATGGAATCATTGACGCGCTCAAGAGCTGGGGGAGTCATGACACTCTCTGGCAGCGAAGAGTTGGAGGCAACTGCCTAGCAAAAAGGTTAGCTTTCGCGAGAGAGCTTACAACTGGAGTGTCATTGTCAACGAGTGTAGGGACCGAGGAAGAAGAAGAATTCTTCATATTTTTTACAAATGACCAAAAATTTTTACTGCCTTTGGGACATTGCAGAATTTTTTGCCTTAATTTTTGGTCATGCAAAAACTTGGTCCGTCGAATATGGGCATTGCAGGCCTTCCTGGCTTGTTTTAACTTGTTCCGGTTTTCCTCAGTTGGGTTGGCTCTAAAACACCGGAACTTTACTTCTTTTTCCCTGATAACCTCTTTACAGCTTGAATCGAACCATGATTTTTCTTTGGGTTTGATGCTTTTAACCCTATTCGGGATAAAAGTTTTCATTCCCAGAATAATCATATTAGTAATCATCAGCGCTGGAGTCTACGTCACTATCGAGGAAGCATAGTGACCAGTTAAAGATCCGGAAAAAATTATTGAGACCGTCCCAGTTGGCTTTCTCGTATTGCCATACGGTTCTCTTCGGAGCTCTTTCTCTAACTGGATTAGTTTGACACGAGAAATTTGCAGATATAATACTATGGTCTGATCTGCCTAGAGGCGGTAATACACAGATAGTGTATTTATCAGGGTCGGACGTAAGGAACAAGTCAAGAGTATTTTCCGCTTGGCCATCAATGTCCGATATACGAGTAGGCTCAGTAACAAGCTGAGTAAGGTAGTTAAACTCAGCAAAGATCTCGGCACACATTCCTTCGGGTGTTGTCGGGCCCGAATGGAGAAGCCACGAAGAATTGTGTACATTGAAATCGCCCGTAATAACGATTATGTGGTCATAAAACATGTAGGTAGTAAGAAGTCACCAACTTAAGCTAGCTATGTGGATCTTAACTCATCATACATTATTTCGTTTGTCTCGTTATTCGCGCGCTTTGAATGCTGGCAAGTTAAGATTAGCATCAGATGAGCGCTGGCAAGTATACGCCATTATTTTACAAACATTGAGATAAAAAATCTAGCAAAATTTCAAGGCGGGACGCGATATCTGACATGTAGAGAGGGGTCGAGCAGCCGGCTCTCCTTCTATATATGACAACTCAGAAAGTAGATCTTTAATTTACTAAATAATTCTGGTTTCTATAAAACTTGAGGCAAATGTTCAGTAATTACTTCATATAGGAATTCAGGAAAAAAGGGGTCCTGTAAAATCCGACTTTAGGAAATCTTTTAATGTAAGTTTATTTTTAAAGCAAAAAGAAACAGTCATGTAAATGGTTAACTTTATCAAAAAAGGAGACAAGAAGTTATTTCTGGTAATTAGCTGCAAAAAGTATTAAAAGCAGTTTTTCTCGCTTCGAAAGAGAAAGTTTGAATTGAATTAAAAATTGTTTACAATATTTGTTACAATCATTTTGTAAAAACAGTGTCTAGACAATATCTAACTAGTGGGAAGTGTTGTAATATTTTCAAAAATACAAGTTTGTTCAAATTTCATTTGAGTAGGATTTTTCATTGCAAAGATACAGTCTTGTAAATATGTTTTGTCAATTGGTCAAATTCTAGGTTACTCATAATATTACATTATAAAAAAGATAAGTGATGGTATAAAGATGAAATCATCAAACCAGTAGCCTGAACTTATACTTCTTGAGTTGAGGAGATAGCGAGATCTTTTTGGGAAAGATTTTTAAACAGGTAAATTTGATTAATTATTGACTTAATGTTGGTCGTCAATTTTATGGTGCAATGAACCAGATCGATACAAAATCGTTTTATTGAATTACTTTATAAGAATGCACATCAGCTCCATAAGATTCATTAAACGTTGCTTTTTACGACACGACTGCCCATTATGACCACAAAAAACAAGTAGCCAGGCCCTTAAATTGCCACGAATGCAGACACAACCTGTCCTCATTTTAAACAGCTTTTTAAATTTAAATCGAAAAACCCAGCAAAAATCAGGTACAATTTGCATTAAAATTAACAACATTGCCAAACCTTTTAAAACAACATTCTTCCCGCCTTTTTGTGGATGTCTACTTTTTTTCCCTGCATAGCTAAACAGAGGCACAAGTACCCACTTACAAAAATTACAAATATTCGAGGCAGTTAAATATCTGGCGTCTTGCTCGGAAAGAGCACTCAAATCTTAGTACTTCTCTCATAAATGGGTGTGCGCTTCGCAAACTGTCATCTCAAGGAAAAAAAACCCTCTTAACCCAAACAAGCTTCGGTACTTGAAGTTGAAGCAAATAAGAGAAAAACTTGTACCCTCATATCGGTGCAGCTAAAACATGCCAAAAAGATGCCAGAGATACATTCCCCAGATACTCCACTATAGCAAGACCGACCCGAGCACGATACATCAACATGGAGTGGCTGGCTAATTAAAGCTTACATTCATTTCCAAGTTCCAAGTGCTCTGCTGCGGCTACCTCATGCAATTTAATTGCATTCGCCACCATACACTGCCTGAATTACTCGTTACACCACAACGAACGATGATGATGACAACGACGACGACGCGATGCACGTAGCGTGTACTTGCACTCCGCCACTCGAGGTATTCCTGTTTCCTTGGCACAGGCTTTTTTTCTTCGTTGTTGTTGGTTTTTATAGCCCATCCGAGTTGAAGTGGATTTCCAAGAACCTAATGGCCATAATGGTATGGCAATCTGTGCTCCAGCGATATTGCTGTGGCTCCGAATTATAAAGGATTCGTGTCGTTCTGTTCGTCGTCGTTCGCGTCGTAGTCAGCATCGGCCAGCAATAAAAAAAAGGTGCAAAGCGAATAAAACTCGAATTTCCTGCCCTATCAAGCGAGTGACTGCCTCCACTTTTTCATTCGTGCAACACCATCAAGCGCGGCCAAAGAACACCGATTGCAGATTTTCGTGTTTGTTTTGTTTCTTTCTTTTTTCTTCGAGTTTCTACTGAGCGATGTATAGAGACTGGATTTTGTGTTTCCTTGGATCATGTTGTTCGCGTCTTGTATTTTGTTTAAACTACCGCGCCGCTGCCTCCGCGACTATCTGTTGGACGCTATTCAAAACCTACAAGCGACCAAAGAAGGACGCAAACTATGAGTGAAGCTACATTATTCCGTCTGCCTAATGAGCTCGTCCGTACAGAGGTACTCACTACTTAGCTGCTATCTCTCAAATGCCACATAATCTCATCATAAACATCATTATTATCCCTCAAACGAGCTGCAATCTCTGCTCGCCTTGTAAACAGGTTGACCCCCTCTTGCTTTGACGCCCCGCCAGTGTGCTAAGTATTTTTAGATCCCCAATCGCAATAATTTTTTACCCGATTTGATTTTTCCCTTCGCTTCAGATTTGAGAACAAAAAATCACGCAGCAAAAAATCGCGCGTAAAAGTTCTGCGAAGCAAAAATCAGATTTGCGCCAAAAGTAAAAGAATCAACTGACAACCACGCAGAAACACAAAAAACACACACATCGATCCAATATCGATATAAAGCTGCTATTTTAAGACATGACCACCACCGATGGGGTTGTTCAGTACCCAACAACGTCGACTACGACGTTCTGTTGGTGGGATTGACCACCGCACACAATATTCAACATTACACGACATCGGACGGCAACGGCAACGGCCAGGCCAGCGAGCCGGGTCCGGTACAAACATTCAAAGAGTCTATAAATTATTTATAAAACACACTGCCACTGTCTCTCCGCCTTGGCCTCACTGCCGCAGCCGTTGCCGCCGTCATTGCGTCGAACTTCTTGCTACTTGTATCTGTGACCGCAATTGATTTATTTTTATTACCGCATATCTTTATAGCGAGAGATTGGATGTTTACTTAAAGTCAGTTCGGATTGGTATTTGTGCGTAGTCGAAGTTGATTCCCGCCAAAATAAGACACAAAAACATTTGATATGAAAATAATGCTAACTAAAATATTGGTCCAAAGTTCAGCGCTGGGTATGGAGAATGTTCTTTTTGCGAGTTGTGTAGGTTTTTTGTTTTGTTTTGTTTGGCGAGCATAAAAACGTTGAATTTGAATATCTTTAGACTTTGATGTGAATGTCAAGAAAACAAAATGCAATTTTTGAAAACAACAAGTCAAGTCGCAGATACTAAATAAATGTCTTGGCGCCAGTATTTAAATTTAGTCGCCTTTAAAATAATTTTTTTTCTTTACTTTTAAACTTTAAAATTAGTCTTTAAGTTCTTAAACTAAAGTGTGACTGAGCAGAATTGCGATTCAGTTGCGATTCTAGCAGAAATCGCCTATAAATGGTCGAATACGCCAGGGTTTTCTGTGTATGTTCCAGTATTAATCTCTAACAGTAAATTCAGTTTCTCATCAAACTTATTTTACTATCTTATCAAAGTCAAAAATTAGTTCGTTAAACGACGTTTATAAAAGAAAATTTAAAATGACATCAATATTGAAAAAAAAATGGAGTGGCGCGACAGCTCTTGAAGAGCCAAGGCCTAAGTGGCTTACTCTCATTAATAATTTTCTGGGTGCGTGTGAAGAATTGAGGGGACCTACAATTTAACGTCGATTCCGAACGGTAAATTTGGAACTCTTGTCAATTCTTCGCCCTCTTGCCCGTGCCCGTGAAAGATGAAATAAAACTATGGGTGCGATGCGAGTAGAACTCGAACCCACTACTTTCTGCTTAGCAGCCAACGCACCTAACTCCTTAGCCACGGACAATACTTAAGACAACTAAATAAAAAAATATCGTGTTAAGGCCAAAATGACTGACCGAAGAAGAGAAATTTCACCGAACAATATTGTATTTAGCTAGCCAGCTCATTTCTAGTTATCACTCAGACAATTTCTAAGCCATCAACATGAATTAAAATTGACTTCTCGGTGCGATTAGGGGCATCATGAAACTTATTCCTATTTTTTCGAAATTAGGGAGGCCTAAAAATTATGCTACAGACCACACCGGTGAAGAGGAAATAGAGCACAATATCAAAAAAATTAAGGAACAGCACTCCCAACATTCTCACCATATACTCTCAAGAAATACGAAACATTAGGCCAGTTCCACCTTACTACATCTCACGGAGATCTCAGAGACCTCAGAGATTTTTGACAGAAAATTTAAAGGAGTGTTAAAATATAATTAAGGAACCAAGCTATTACTTTTCTAAAATATTTTGTTCACTATTTATTGTAGTTACTCAAAATTATTAAAAGCAATTGCACGAGCGCAGTACTAGTCCACTAAGTGAACAAAAAAATTCCAGGGAAGGCCCGCCTGGTGAGACCGAGTGGGTCGATAGTCCTGTACAGACTTATGACCTACGGACTTGCGACGTGATAGTAAGTTAAACCTTTTAAAATAACTCGTAATTTGTGTTGCTAGGATTTTCTCAATAACTATTAGTCCAGACAAAATAAACATTTGACCCAGAAAAAATTCGCATAGAGCTGAAAATTGGTACATAGCATTAGAACATAGATTAAAGTAAAATGTCAAAAGTCCCCAAAAATCCCATGTGTGCGTTGAAAGTTATTCAAGGTCAAATGTCGAAAAGGTTGGTTTTCATACATATCTTTGAAACGGGGGAAGCTATCAAAAAAAATGTATGGAAGACTTGTACGCCTTCTTATATTTACATATGAAAAAACAACATATTCGACATTTAACCTTGAATATTTTTTGTTGCACCAGTGGGATTTTCGGGGATTTTTGACATCTTGAATAGAGAGATGTCCTTATGCTCTGTACCAATTTTCAGCTCTATGCGAATTTTTTACAGGGCTTAGGAGCTAATTATAAAATTTTGAAATTTTGAGTTTTGACCAAATTATATTTTTTTTTCTGACAGCTTTAAAAAAAAAAAAAATGTTTTTGTATGGAAAACCACATAATCTACAAGTTTTTCATACAAATTTTTTCAATCGGACTCACCGTTTGAGAGCAATACGCAAAAAACCATTTTTTTCGACATTTGACACATTTTTATATCGCAATATTTTCTAAACGCTTCCTCGGAGAAAAAAAATGTTAACATGTATTTTTAGGGAATTTCATGGCGTACAAGTCTTCCATACATTTTTTTTTTGATAGGCTCCCCCGTTTCAAAGATATGTATGAAAACCAACCTTTTCGACATTTGACCTTGAATAACTTTCAACGCACACATGGGATTTTTGGGGACTTTTGACATTTTGCTTTAATCGATGTTCTAATGCTCTGTACCAATTTTCAGCTCTATGCGAATTATTTCTGGGTTTTGCCTTTTTTATGTTTAATTTGTCTGGACTATATTGATATAAATTGAAGAATACAATACAAAATGAAGAATAGGACGAAAATCTGCGCATCCCTCTATCCATCAAAATCGTTCCAGCGGTTTATGTAGATACACATTTTGTTCATAAAAAAATCAAACTTAGGTAGGCGAAAGTTTAAAAAGTTAATGAAAATCCTAAAATCAAACTCTTAATATAGTTTGATTTAAGAATTTTTTGTACACGGAAAATGTATGGGATTGTTGAAATATATAAAAGAACCAGCTATTAATTTTCTTAAATATTTTGTTCACTTTTTATTGTACTTACTCAAAATTAGTAATTTAATAAGCAATTGCACGAGCGCAGTACTAGTCCGCTAGGCCTATAGTGTTTATTTTATTTTGTGTTTTTAATTTTTAAATTATTCTATTTTTCAAAAGTCATCAAATTGATTCTCTTAAATATATGTATGTATTTAAGTGACGTCAAAAACTATTTTTAAAGATAGATAATAATTTCAATACATATTTCATATATTTATAATGAATTATTACTAATTCGTGGATATCACGAGCTACGTCGTAATAGAAAAAAGACTACGAACCCCGAAAAATCTATTACAAGTTCCCTTCGTAGTGGAAAATCTGGTACGAAATTCGAAAT
The DNA here is from genome assembly GCA_943590905.1 of Sphaerophoria taeniata. Classification (NCBI taxonomy): domain Eukaryota; kingdom Metazoa; phylum Arthropoda; class Insecta; order Diptera; family Syrphidae; genus Sphaerophoria; species Sphaerophoria taeniata. The sequence continues at coordinate 8,852,091 of OX016540.1, forward strand.
TCGTAGAATATGTTATCACCAGCCCCGAAAAAAACTTGAAATATGTTGTCCTTTTCTACGAAATGTTTTTTCTATCGTAGATTAACAAAATCAGTTATTTCAACTTAGTCTAGTCATTTTTTGTACATATTCATAATTTTATTTATGAACGAAACACCAATACAATAGACTTTATGAAGCACTGTCCCGGAAACCAGACATTGCCAAAGGATATACTTAAAGAACAAAAGAAGAAGTGAATTTGTTTTGGGAAGAATTAAAAACGGTTTAACTCTCCTTGGACTATTCCAATGGTATCCATTTATAAAAACAACTTCAAAAATTCAAAATTCAAGTTTAGCTTAACACAAAAAACACAATTATTATGAATTTGACTACACCAATCTGACAGGAAGGATAGTGCCGCCAGACCATTAATAAAAATGCTCGATTGGGAATTTTTCATTTGAAGACGAAAATGTTTTAGTTTTTTTCAGTTGTAAAATTGGTAATATCATATAATATTTTCAATCAAATCAATGTTACAAGTTAATAAGAACATATTCTAGTCGCAAAAAGTGCGCAAAACTCAGTTTTTTCCAAAATAAAAAAAAAAGGTTAAAAAATGTGTTTGGGGAAAATTAAGGGATTTTTTTTTTACCTTAGGGATTTTAATTTCTGGTGTGTTGATTACTTATTTGCAGTTGCCCGTAGCTTAGTTGGTAAGTGCGTTGGCTGCTAAGCAGAACGTCGTTGGTTCGAGTCCTACTCAGGCCAAGTTTTTATTCCATCTTTCACGGGTACTGCCTCTTGCGAAGACCTGACAAATCTTCCAAGAGTATCAATCTGTAATGAAAAAGTGCTTCTCAACTTTGCCGTTCGGAATCGGCGTTAAATTGTAGGTCCCCTCAATTCTTCACACGCACTCAGAGAATTGTTGATGAGAGTAAGCCACTTAGGCCTTGGCTCTTGAAGAGCTGTCGCGCCACTCTATTTATTTATTTATTTATATGATTACTTATTTCGAAATAAAACAGCTAATTTCGATAATGAACTCTAATTTTCTTGAATCAGGCAATGCTTTTTTTCAAATCCCTCTGGATTTTCTGATTGTTTTGTTTCGTGATTCGTAGCGGAATTTTTCATTCGGTGATTTCTCCGAAGGGATCTTGTGATAGGCATGATTATCTTCCTGCAAATTCAAATAACTTGTAATTTTTAAGCTAAGTAACAATTGAAATTAAAATAGGTACTTTTATGTTCTTACTTACTCACTTACTTACTAGTAACTTTAATATTTCTACTACGAAAACGTTTTTTTCGATATATGTATACGTTTTCTGTTTAAATTTTTCAAATTTTCGAAATAGTTCAGATTTAATTCCTATTAATCAAACAAAAACAATTATATTATTTGTTGTTAAAGTTTTTTTTTTATTTTGTTTAAAAAAAAAAATAAAGTTGATGTAACTGTAGGAAGGAACTGTTTTCGAATGACGATTTTATGACAGCTGCCTTTGCCCTTATAAACAAAAGCGAGGTGTCTGTCTCTGTATCTATTCCCTGAAATTTCTGAGCTTTATAATTAAGTTTAAAGTCAAATATTTAGTTTTTTTGCAACATTTCTAAGGAGCTTTTTTTCATTTTCCGAACTAAAACCACAGATAATAAATTTATACAGATGTCTCATCCCTGCAGAAAAAAATGAAACATATTTTGCTCTTAACAGACAAAGCCTTAACAGACAAGGAGCTTTTTGAAGCTTTTTTCCTTGCCTAAGTATTCATTTATTCGCAATCAGGAGAGCGAAAAAAGATTTTTAATGCATTGAGTGAATGCGTTAAAGCTTTTGGAAAAAGCTTTTTTTTGGTAGCTTTCAGTTTCATATATCATTTCTCTCCATAAGGGTGAGACATCTGTATAAATTTATTATCTGTGCTAAAAACTAAGACCAAAATATGCAGGGGCGACTTTAAAAGGCTTAGAAATCCAGTATAAATGCAACCGGAAATATACCTACCGTCTTCAATAAGAAGAAAACATATCCTACACTTCTTGTTTGCTAAAAAAGTTTGTTGTGATTAAGTTACCAAAAATTCTACTAGAAATAAATACTTCCAGTTTTCCAATTAAGGTTTCCGAACTTTGACAGTTGATAGCGGCCATTTTGTTGAAGCTACATCTGTAAAATGGAATGTCAATTGTTCAGCTAAAATATCAAAGTCGGACATAAAGTTCTACAACACGTGCAAACTACGAAATTGTTATCTGTTAGAGCAATTTTCCGCTTTTTCATTTTCAGCTATTAGGCCCATTTCTGGAAATCTAAGAGAGCCGCATTCCGGTAAAGAAACTGTTTAGTTTGAATTTTTGATTGAAGGCGACATCAGTTTTGGACACTACCGGAAATTCACCAGGAAGAGAAAACCTGTTCTCTCGTTTTGAATGAATACAGTAAAAATATTGGTTTGAAGTGTATTCACAATTTTACATACATTTCATAACTTTAAATCCCAAAAGCGGCACCTCAAGTATCTCTTTTAAATTTGTCTGCAATTTCCATAATCTGCCAGACGCGATTCTTGTCTCGAATTTGAATGTGTGCCAAGTGAAGACCCTGGTAAAGTATGTGTAGAACTGTAGATTAAAACAAATGCATAGCCGACACAAAACGCCTTTATGAATTTTTAACGACATTTTTGTGCATAACAAATCGATCTTGTTTGGGTTTTGTGTAATTTAGAGAGTTTCTTGCGGTGGCCGCTTCGTCGCCATAGGCAGAGCCAGACTTACAACAAATGAGACCAACCACTCAGCTTGAATGCCGATTGTATAATATACCTTTGGTAGACTGCATGAGGTGTTCAATGGATTAGAAAATTTATTCAAAAGCGATTTCAGGGAGCGTGCGTCAGTTCGGGTGTGAATTGAATTTTAAATGCGCTAACAAACTCTGGAATGTAAATTAACGAGCGCGCCAAGGAATATGAATATAAACACTGTCGGGAATTTGAATTTTAAAACATCTTCTAGATACAATTTATTTTTATTCATTTTGTTTGTTCTCGGGCAGAACTGTGGAAGCGAGCGATAAGATGATGAAGTGGAATTTTTGTTTCTTCGAATGGTTAATGGCGTTTAGAATAATTAAATTTTGAATTGAGAATTCCCAGGATATCAACTTTCATGAATGAAACAAAAAATTGGCATATTCAAAACTCGAATTCCATTTTTCTGGCTTATGTTCTAGAAACTATATAGAAGCTTCTTAGTACCTACCTAAGCCTAGCAAAAGTAACAAGTCATAATCTAACACAAAGTTTGTGTGTCGCGTTTCATTTATTTTGTACTCCAACCTATTGATCTTGAAACTTAAAATATTAATAACTAAAAAAAAAGTAAAATGTTCTTGGAAGAATCTACTTAAAACCCCAGACAAGCGCCGAACAAACTCATTAAACTGGCGGTGGAGGCTAATCAGCACGTAGCGCTCATTTAATTTTATTATACGCGATCATTTCGACTCACAGACTTAATAGCAAACAAAAAACAAAATAAGGAAAAAACACAAAAAAATAATAAAATAAAACAAAAAGGCCTTCGTTGTGAGTCTGAATACCCGAATTCGTATATATTCGATTCGATACTGCGAGGAAGTGGAGTCTCATTACAGTTTGTTTTATTTGTTTTCTTTCTTTTTTATGAAAAAGTCGTAAAATTATTCTTAGGAAAGAAAATATAGACTTTTGTTATTATTATCCCAAAAATTTTGTTGTTTTCTTTTTTATTGTAGAAGCTTGTTGTGTTCCAAATCACCCACTAAATGTGAGCATTATAATAAAAAAGCTAAACGACGCACAATGACGACGCATATAGTAGTCGTAAAGATTTTTATGATCGGAGGAAGCTACTTTTTGGATACAAAATGTTGCTAATACATGTTTTCTTCCCTGTTTGAGGGATCAGAAGGTACAAATGTTGCTTTGCCAAAAAAAAGTTGATGCTTTTTTGAGGACTTTTTTTCGATTGGCTGTTTATTTATTTTTTGTATTTTTAAATTTGGTTCATCAACTCAAAAATTTTGTTTTCGAAAATCAAACAACATATTAAATTGCTAATGATTTGAACTTCGGAAACATTTAAAAAAGCATAGGGTAACGGCACTAGTCTCCGGTTAGATTATTTTTTTTTTTACTTTAAATGGGGGTACGGGCGGCAGTCGGGCAGTGCCCCCGCCAAGTCGAGCGCGAAGCAAACACTGCCGTACCATCCTTTACAGGAACCATTTCGCCGCATTTTCAGGCCCCTATTTGAGAACCTTGGGATAAGACCAGAACGCTGAAATTTTCGCCATCCCAGTAAGCTAAAATTAAAATACTTAAAATCTAGTCATCTAGTTAGAATCACACAACGTTAACTATAATAATAAAGAAATCGCAGTAAGGAACCTTAAACTTGGCTCGACTTTGTCTTCATTGCATTACTTTTTAAAGATAAACAAGCAGCTCCATCGAGATTTGGCTAGTTTTTTACAGAATGTTTTTGGTGGGATCTTCTTTTCTATTAGTGTTTCATTCAAATCTAAATATTTGTTCTAATACTATAAATATTTCCCAGTAGTTCGATGTCTAAACGAATTGGAAGTAACTTATAACATTAATTTAAAATGATAAATTCTAAAAATAGTGATTTTCTGGAGTCTTCGGACGTTAGTTCTAGTCTCCGGACATTTCCAATAAAAAACTCAATACCTTTTTTTCTGTTAAGTGTTGAGTATAGGGGAGAGTGGGTACGAAAGTAACACGGGGCGGTTGTAACATTGAATTTTAAAAACACCCTGAGACTGTATACGTTCATTTTTAAATGTAGAAATCTTGGCAATTTGGTCCTGAATGCACCCACAAAAATCCAAACGTAAAAGTACGGAATTGTGCTAGATAAAGTTGAAAACGTAAAATTTGGGTCCTGTCGTAAATTTTTTTTCTGTGTTATTTTTCGTTGTATTTTTTCGAATAACATCGTTTTTAGAAAGTGGTTGCTGTGTAATTAGAATTCATTTTTTTTCTTTATTCAATGCTGTTAAAGTTTTTGTGATCAACCCAATAGTTTTTTTTTTAATTCCATATACAATACAAAAAAACCATGTTACAAACGTCACCCAAAAAATACCAATGTGACAGTTCTTGTTTTGATCTTCAATGAATATTGTAGGAACTTTCAATTAATAAATTATCACGATTTCCATTTCGGGAGTATAAAATGCCACGACAAAGAACAAGAAAAACCTCTCGAGGCATGATTTCAAAAAATATTATGATAGAAGCAGCAAGAGAAGTCCTAAAAAATGGCAAATCAATTCGAAGTGTTTCAAAGACGTTTTGTTCGGAAAACTCAATTTTCTCGAGACTCCCAGTTATAGGATACAGGCCCCATAATAGAGTTTTTACAGATCATTACGAAGTATGTATTTATAAAATAAAAAAAACATCGAATTGTTTTCATGTTTTTTTTTCTACTGAAGGGATATATACATAAATCATTGTGCCGATTTATGCTATGGACTTACGACCAAGTGTGTTCGAAAACTGGCATACCAGGTGGCAAGCTATTATAAACAACAAATGCCAGTTAACTGGAATTTGAATCAAATGGCAGGTGACAGGCACGTAGCCAGAGGGGGGGCTAGAGGGGCTCAAGCCCCTCCCGAAATGATTTTTAAAAAAAATATTTGAACAAAAGTTTATATATTCTCTTATTAGTTCCTCACTACTTATGTAACCACATCGTAACCAGTTCAAAAAATGCAACCTATATAAGCCCAGATATCCAAAACGAAATCTTGGATATATGCTCTGATATTGTCACCAGAAAAATATCTAACCGGGTTATAAGATCGAGTTGTTTTAGCATTCTGGCTGATGAAACAATGGATGTTTCTGGCACTGAGCAACTTTCAATATGTGTCCGATATGTTGACTGCTGTACAGAGCCCACGAAAAGTATGCTTCGGGAAAATTTTGTAGGTTTTATTCCGACACCGACGTCTTGGACAAAACGTCACGATAGACGCATATAATTTCGAGGTAGTTAGGGACTTTGTATACCTTGGCTCCGCTATCAATACGGACAACGACATCAGCGCCGAGATCAGACGAAGAATAACTCTTGCTAATCGCTGTTTCTTCAGGCTAAAAAGCAATTGAGTAGTAAAGCCCTCTCCCGAAAAACTAAGGTGACGCTCTATAAGACTCCATCATCCCTGGTGGTCCTGTCTGCATAAACGGTGAATGGAGGAGAAGATTTAACGACGAACTGTACGGGCTGTACAGCGACACTGACTTAGCTAAAAGGGTGAAGGTCCAAAGACTCAGATGGCTCGGTCACGTGGAGAGGATGGACACCAATACTCCGGCCCGTAAAGTCTTCGAATCCACCCCAGAGGGAAGACGCAGTAGAGGAAGACCAAGGGTCAGGTGGCGCGCGCAAGTTGAATACGACCTCAACCAACTCGGCGTGCGAAACTGGAGACAGCGAGCTAGGGACCGAGCTGGCTGGAGAGGTTTGTTGGTTGAGGCCCAAGTCCACCCCGGACTGTAGCGCCACCTTAAGTAAGTAAGTAAAGTAAGTAAGGATCCCTCTTCCGGTGTTCTAAAACTGCTTGATATATGTGACAAGATCTACTTCAGAAGCATAAGCTACTTGCTTACAATTTTGGCCACACTACCAGTTACAACAGCTATCGTTGAAAGAACCTTTTCAACGATGAAAAGGATCAAAACAGTATCCCGAAGCGTTATGGGCCATCCAAGACTAAGCGCACTTGCAATGCTATCTGTTCACTCAGGTATTGATGTGGATCCAGATGAAGTGATCGACATTATGTCTAAAAAAAGACAAGTCGTTTATTGCTGTAAAGATCCAAACTATTTATTTAATTAAATAAAAAAAAATACAAACAAAAATAAAACATTTACATTATGTAGTTTTTTTTTTAAATTTTTGTATAAAGAATTACTTCTTCGAAATTGAACAAGCCCCCCCCCCCCCAACCGAAATCCTGGCTACGGGCCTGCAGGTGAAGAATGGTTCAAATCTTTTCTAAAACGCAATAAAACTCTTGCCATTCGAAAACCTGAACCAACCAGTTTAGCACGATCAATGAACTTCAACAAACCTAATGTGTCAAAGTTCTTCAATAATTTGCTTGATGCTATGACCGTTTCAAATTTCAGGCACAAACGTTATTGCAAAATTTTTTAAAAATAAATCTTAAGCTAAACCGAGTTTCTCTTTTATTTCATTAAATTTATGTGGTGTTACAACCGTCCTTTCATAGTGTTACAATCGGTACGACATAAAGGACGGTTGTAACATTTGACTTTCACGTTTCACCTCTTTTTTCCAGCATTCACGCGGGAAAAGGATAAAGTTGGATGGTAAATTAGTATTTAATGGTAGCCAAATGTCCACTTATCCATATATGTCTTTTGGTTTAAAAGTTATTGTACAAAATGTACAAATTGTTACTTTCGTACCCACTCTCCCCTAGAGGAAACCATTTTCTGCATCGGTATTTATTTCCTGATTGTTTGGAATCCAAATAATAAAAAAAACCTATGTAGCGACAAAGTTCTTGGACATGAAAAAATTATTTTTACAAACATCTCTACAACAACTAGAGATGAATTCACCACGATCTATCAATAATGAATCAACACGTCATGAAACACACCCACCACTTCACGAGTCGTCATCAAGAGAGATGAAGTTGAAAACTTCTCTTTTTACTTTGGACAGCAGACAGGAAAGGTTGCAGTGGGTGGTCTTAAATCATAATTGCTTTATTCATTAAATTAATTAAATTTAGTAAGTTAAGAATATTATCCTAGTTTTAAATAAAAATACAAAAGATTAGCATCGGACTTTCTTTTATAAAGTTTTCTTACACAGTTATTGTTAATTCAGACGAAATATAAAAAAAAAACAAAATCGGGACCAGTCTCCGGACGATCAAAAGAGAGTATCCGGACAATATGGAGCCTACTTCAGACTTCACCACTCTTCACCATTTACATTTGTAATACTTACTTCCAAGGTCAACTAGTTTTTATTTTCCAAAATCTACCTGAAATGGAACGAAGCCTTCAACACTTAACTGATATCTTTTATATATGGAATTTATAGTATTTTCAGCCTCGAGAATTTTTGGTTGGAGAGTCGTCCCGTCTTGGCGCTGTCAGTTTTTCTATATACAAGATTTTAGTTCTGCATCGCGTTCCGGACGTCGCTGTCATCGATTCACGAGGCTGCAACTACTATAAATTCCATATACAAAGCTGATATATACTGGTTTTTGTGCACATTGATAGGGGTGTAAAGCGTAAAAGTAATGCTAATCATCTGTTTGATTTCTTTTTGTGTTTTTTTGTATACATTCCAATATACAATAAAATTGTTTTCAAATAAATAGAAAAGTGGAGGAAAGAAACTGGTTTTATTATTCCCACGTTCGGGTAAAAGGAAAATACTTCCTTAAATTGCAGATATTTCTCCATCGATTGGCACCCAAATGATTTCAAAATATGTCTGACAAAGAATATAATGATTATAAAAAAAAAAAAATTCTTCCCAGTCGCCGGACGATTGAAATCTAGTCTCCGGACGATCGAAGACAAAATTGTTTTTTTTTTTCGTTTTAAATCTATTAGAGGGATGATAAGTGGAAAATTTGTATTCTGGATACAAAAGAGCACTTTGGCCAAGGAAATTAAACGTTTCAAAAGAAATTTGAACATAAACAAAATAGTAAAATAATACCTTGGAGCTGTCCGGAGACTAGATTTTCACTTTATTTGGGACCAGTGCCCCGGACACCTAAAAAAAATCGATAAAAAGAGCAAAATTTAATTTTTCTCTTTAGCTTTTGGAAGCTCATTATATTTTCATTGAAACAAACTCCATTTGATTACAAGATCGCAGAAAATCAACTATTCCCAGTATATTTTTCCAAAGTCTGTCACTATGTGTTTGTTAAGAATATAGCAAAACAGCAGCGGCTGCTGCTTAAACGATAATTTTTGTGTGCAGGCGTCAAAAATAATGATCTACTTTAAGCTGACAACACTGTGCTGCTCTTTTACATGCCACAGTCCCTGCAGCTCAAGGTAAGTAAACAGTCTTCCAGAGTTTGTCTTGCTGAGTATTGTACGAGGTGGAATCTAAATAAATGTAAAGTGATTGTTTTGGGTTGGGGTCGAAATTCTGTATGGGCCAAAATTCGGATTCCAAAATTCTGTATTCCAAAATTCTGTATTTTAAAATTCTGTAAATTTAAAATTCTGTATTTTAAAATTCTGTAAATTCAAAATTCTGTATTCTAAATTTCTGTAAATACAAAATTCTGGATTTCAAAATTCTGTATTCCAAAATTCTGTAAATGATAAAAGAAAAATTGTTTTGATAATGAAAAAAGTGCGCACTTTTTTTCATTATCAAAACAATTTTTCTTTTATCATTTACAGAATTTTGGAGTACAGATTTTTGATGTTTTCTATGCAGAACCTTGAAGCATAGATTATAATTCAAAGGTAACAGATCTCTAACTAATTTGCATATTATGTTACGGACCTCTCTCCAACTAATTTGCATATGGTTTACATGAATCACATACCTTGATAACACATTTTGCGTTCGACAGCTTAAGTTAAGTGTTATAAGTTAATCGTGATAAATTGAATTCAGAAAAAATGGCAAATATAAAATATTTAAAATCTAATAAAGGAAAGGATAAATTGTGTGTCGATGGTCTTATGTTCTACAATGAAAGAACAACGAAAAAAAACATTTAATTGGGCGTGCGCTAAGCGAATAAAAAATAAATGTAAAGCTCATGTTGTAACAAAATTGATTGATAATGTGCACACTATAACTAAACAATCTTGGAATAACAGAATTTCTAAAAGCAGAATAATGGATTTGCAGAATTTTGAAAAACAGAATTTTGGATTTACAGAATTTTGAAATACAGAATAATAGAAAAGCAGAATAATGGAATACAGAATTATGTTCATACAGAATTTTTTCTTCAGATACAGAATTTTGTTCATACAGAATTTTTGAATATACAGAATAACGACCCGTTCCCGATTGTTTTTAAAAATGACAGAGGTAGAGCGGGTGCAAATGTAAATGAGTAAGTAGATATCTACAAGCAAACAAGCATAAAGTGGTCAAGGAGTACGAATACATTGGAGTTTGCTTAAAAAAGAAATAGGGTATGGAAATTATCTCATTGAGAAACTTGAAAAAGCAGGCGATTAGGCGTTTTTAAAGATTGAAAGCCTTTATCCGGATTAATACCCATAAGAGACCAGTCGCTCTTACCAATCCCTTTTAAACTCAATATCTTTTCATCTTAAAACATAAGTTTCAATAAAAAAATATAGGTAGGTAAGGCAGACAAATTTGATTTCATTTCGATTCCTGATTGAGTTTCTCAAAGCACGATTGAATTTAAAGAATTTTCTTTCTTACATAACAGAATCCAATATCTTTCAAAGACTTATTGGATTTACCTCAAAACGTCTCGCTACCTACTTTCATACTTTATTTCCTTTTTCTCAAGCAAAGCTATACAAACAACTTCCAAGAAAACTCCACTCCAATTAAATAAATTCAACAAACAGACAACCTTCAGCCTCCAATTCTCACAAAACCCCCAAACTCATGTAAGCCAATCTCTTATTATATTTTTAAAGCTCACAAATTCCTATACCAATAAATACCTACTTTAAACATAGGAACCCTCTTAAAGCCCAGCCATCGGAAAGCCTTAAAACATTCAATAGACCTTTCTGTATACTAGAAAAAAAAATGAATAAATACAAAAACAACAAGGAAGAACAACTTTCCGGGATGTCTCCCTCTTCTCATACCCGAAACACAAATCATTCTGCAGTTGCCGTTGACAACCTTTTTCCCAATATTGCTTTTGGGGTCGCAATCAAACGATTATTGAATTGCAAGTTGTTACCGCAGTCAACAAGTCAACCCAAAATATGAGTACATACTGTAAACATAAAATAACGGAGAAACGAAAAAATCGAACCCGTAAAATCCGCTGGGATGGCAAAAAAATAAAACAAGCTCCACCAGAAAGCAGGAAACTCTCAAGCTACCCTTAAAAAAAAATAAAACAAGAGTGGGCGCACTTTGTAGGGTTTAGAGAGACACTTGTCCCGTTTACTGTACCGAAACGGGTACCATGAACTACGGACGTTTAAAGAGAAAAAAAAACTGAACAAAGTGCAAAATAAAAATAAATCGAAACGGCAAATAGAAACATTTTCCATTTAGGAAAGCAAAAAAAAAGGAAAAACAAACAACCGAGTTGAAGGGTGGAAGCACATTTTTTACTGTCTGTTTTGTTTCTATTTTCATCATCAACATCGTCATCGCCTTTCATTCCATAGCCATACCCAACAACAACAACAAAAGGGTGGAAACATAAAACGAATTAGGCACATAGAAGTGGCAAGTCGAGAGTGTATCCTGTCCTGAGCTTTTGGATCCACCTTATACAAAAGACCTATTCCACTTAACTCGACGACTCGACTCGGCTAACAAGAAAGTACCGTGCAAACAGTCATCAGTACACCAGTTCTCGCTACTTTTCGGCATAAGGGTAGTTTTTTTCCAAACTCACTTGAAGCTCAAAGTGCTTCAAAACAGAGAACGTATAGCGCACCCCTTTCACAACAGTAATTTCTCTCCCGGATGCGAGTTTGTGTGCGAGTGCAGAAATTTTTATAAATAAATAGATGAGTCGAATATGTGGAACAACCCTCATCGCTACTAAGTGCATGATTTACACTGCTATGCCGCCACCCTCTCGCCATCCAGGGTAGCGCCCAACAAAGCGGGATTGGCATAGATGACTGATCATCAGATTTTTCACGCTTGACGCTAATGAAAATATGTTCGAGATAAATTCCCCCGAGGACAAGGACTCGCTGCGAATGCAATTTCACGGCAGGCATCGCCATTGACTCGAACACGACAACGAAAACGAATTCCAATTTTTCCGAATATGAAGAGTATTTTTCATCAAAAATTCACCACCAGAGGGGATTTGATATAACAAGAGAGAACAACAACTAGAAAAAACTAATGTACAGGGCTAAGCATGAGGGAATGAAAATTGACATTAGGGTGGGTGGGGTCGACTATCTTGATAATTTTGTTATGAAAATAATTGCTTGGTCTTTTTTGCTATTAGTCCGGTGTTTCTGTTTTGTTTCTGTTCCTGTTTCCGGATGTCAAAAACTTGAACATTTTTGTTTTGAAATTTCGAACAAAAAGGTGGAGCCAACCCCACATCTTAATTTATTTGTGTTTGTGAAGTTTTCGACATTGGAATAAGTTGGAAAGCTATTTGTGTTAATGGGAGTCCTTAAAGTCGTCGATATTCCCAAAAACACTTTGTACTTCAAGAACTCCTGCGACGCACGACGACAGCGACACAACGTCAGCCGGCCGTCTTCTTGAAAAGTTTTGAAAGTAATTTTATCGGTAATTTGGAAGCACTTGGCATTGTAATTGGATCGCTTATGGAAATTAATTGGCAGCATTTAATTTTCCATTTTTTCTCGCAACGTTCTTTCGTCTTTCGTAAAACTTCTTTTACTTTTAATTAAGTTTTTTTCTCTTTTCCTCTCCCTCACTCTCGTCTAAAGTCTTTTGAGCCTTTGACTTGAGTAGTATTCTGTTCGCACGTGGAATAAGGAAGGTGTGAATAAAGAAAAAAGCGACACGATATAACAAAGTTAATTGAAATTCAAGCAAGCGAATGACTAGACTAGTCTTACCTGCTCAAGGTGATGTGATGTGGAGGTGTTAAATAGGTTTAGCATACCATGTTGAAGGCAGAAAAAATTATTAAAATACCTCGAGGGCTGAAGAGTTAATAAATTTATAGATGTGACATCTGAGATGGCTTTAAAGTGGGACGTGAGCTTATTTGAATTTTTAAGAGCGTGTGGTGTCGCTGTTAATTATTTTCGCTATTTGAACGTCAATTTTTTGACACTGCCTTGGAGCACCTTTGAGTTGGACAGTGCATTTGGTCTTTAAATAATTTTTTGACAAGACCAGTTTGGTGCAAATTTCGGATTGGTGGCGTCATTGGACAATTATCCTTCGATAATGAGTCTAGCAACATGTTTCGGTTAATAATGTTAGCCGAAGTTTTTTCTACATAACTGGCAATGCCTCATAAATTTCAAAATCATTTTATTAGCCCTCTAAGCGATGTCGGAGCTGTAAACGGCCGTTGATTACACTCAAACAACTCGGTAAAAGCTTCAAGTATTGATGATCAAAACGGCGCATGAGAAGCGTCAGATCGAGGATGTTGAGAGAGGTTTTAGCGGAAGGTTGTTGTGCTCAAGGTAAGCGAGCAAGAACCGATGCCTGCAGGGATAAACAAGAGAACATCATAGTAGAATCGCAGTCAATGCTGAGGATTTGGAAAGACCACTTCGGTAGACTGTATAACGGCGACGACGAAAAAAATATCGCCGTCAGGAAGGAGCCTTTCATCGTACACGATGATAACCAACAATTCTGTGAACCCGATCTAGAAGAAGTGAAAACGGCAATATCACGGCTGAAATCCAACAAAGCCGCTGGAGCAGATGGTCTAGCTGCCGAGCTGTTCAAAGCAGCAGGCGACGATCTTGATAGGAGCATGCAGCAATTCATCTGAAAGACATGGTCGGAAGAATGCATGCCAGATGAATGGAACCTCAGCATTGTTTGTCCGATCCTGAAGAAGCGGGTTCCTCTTAAATAATATCGCCAAAAAGATCCCCTCTGCCGTAATAGATATGTGAACGTCTGAAGCCTTTCGTCAACAATCTGATAGATTCTTATCAATGTGGCTTCAGACCAGGAAAGTCCACCATCGACCAAATTTTCACTTTGCGGCAGATCCTTAAAAAAACTTATGAACTCCAAATCGATACCCAGCACCTTTTCATCAATTTCAAGGATTCAGACAAGGAGATGCACTGTCATGCGATTTCTGTAACATCGCTTTTGAGAAGATAGTGCAAAACTCCACCGTCAACACCAGAGGCACTATGACTATCTTCTAAAAGTCTGTTCAACTTCTCGCGTACGCCGATGATGTTGATATAATGGGAAGAACACAGCTTGATGGCAATGGGTCCATTATGAGAATTGAGACAGAAGCGAGAAAGGACACCCAACACCGACGCTGACGGCTCGGACAGATCGTCACAATAGACGTGTAAGACTTTGAGGTAGTAGAAGAGTTTGTCTACCTAGGCTCCGCTATTAACACGGGCAATAACACCAGCGCCGAGTTCAGACGAAGAATAACTCTTGCTAATCGCTGGTTCTTTGGGCTAGGAAAGCAATTGAGTGGAAAAGCCCTCTCTCGAGCAACTAAGGTAAAACTGTATAACTGTAATCACCCCAGTCCTGCTGTATTATGCAGAAACATGTACCATGACAAAATCGGATGAATGTGCCTTAGGCTGTTTCGAGAGGAAAGTTCTTCTGGTCCCATGTGCATTTACGGGTTGTGCAACAACTTGGACCTTAGCCAGAAGAGTCAAGGTTCCGACACTCAGATGGCTTGGTCATCTAGAGCGGATGGACACCAATGCTGCGGTCCGGAAAGCCTTCGACACTATTTCCGAGAGACGCAGAAGAAGAGGAAGACAGCGACTCAGGTGGAGCACACAACTAGAAGAGGACCTCAATCAACTTGGAGTGCAAAACTGGAGACAGCTAGCTAGCGACCGAGCTGGCTGGCGGAGACTGTTGATTGAGGCCCAAGTTCACAACGGGCTGTAGCGCCACCGTAAGTAAGTAATTGATGATTAATACATATCGTTCAAGCAGTCCCTGAGTTACAACCCAACTTGGAAAATAAGAGTGACAGAATGCGATGTTGCGAAGCCAGTCGATCTGGCCATTTTGATGACGTAGTGTTCCATATTTATTGGCAATTATTGCTCTTAGTAAAAAAAAAGTCTTGAGACTTAGATGAGGCAAATGTGCTTCACGATCTTTAAGAATGAGTCTTGCTGTTTTGATTCAATCCTCTCTATTAACATCTGAACTACCGCAAATTCAGCTTAATGTCTTTCCACGATCATTACACGCTATCACATTAATTTATCTCCACTCCGGACAGCAATTCTCATTAAATGTTGCGTACCAACCTATTTTAAAGCCAATCGAGCGCACACAGCACACAGCCTTCTGTAAGAGATACCATCAACTACGGCTTGGCAGCTACAGCACAACAGCGCAACTCCAGTAGCCGCAGACCATTAAAATGGCGGGTGGGCAGCAAATCTCTGTGTTAGATCATCACCTCGCCCAAGAAAGGAACGCCACAGTCATACAACCAAACCCAGCTACAGCTACAACAATTTAACAGAAAACAAAAGAAACAAGAAAAAAAGCCAAACCTAACCACAACCTCGACAGGTCTCGCAGGTAAAACAGTAACATTGAAATGCACACAGGTAGCAGGCAGGGAGATACTTGTTTGACCACCACCGACCGATACAAAATGTATCCGAGACCAACAGCAAGAGAAGCATCATCTTCGTCATCATCCAGCAAGCCACAGAACTGAATTGTGGGTGGATCCATAATGAGAACCAGCGAGCAAGCAATAAATTCCAGGCAGATCAGAGAGATTATCTTTCTGTGTTTCTTCTTCGATTCCATTCTGACAACACCGAGTGGATTAGGGTTCCTTAAAGCTTTGTCAATGCGATTTTTTGACATCATCAGCCGCGAGCCGGGAGGGCAGTCAATTTAATCGGATGCATGTCATTCCGATAAAAAGGTTTAAATATTTAACACCAAACTAAGGCGCAGAAAAAAAGAGCATTCCTCGAAAAAAAACACACAAAATGAGGAGGGAATGGTTGCGGAATCCAATTAAGGCTTTTAGCGGCACCAACCAGGCGTGACTGATCGTCGACAGTGGAATCAACTTCCATTTATCTCTCTCGCTCTCTCTCCTCCCCCCTACCCTGGGAATATCATCTGTTTCTGTATGAATAATCCCTTTTGACTGCGGAACTGCGGACTTTTGTTAAACAACAATCGATTCGCACAGCGAGAGGGGTTAGAATTTTGTTCACACTACACCAGAGAGTGGGAATAAAAAATCGCACCATCATGACAAGGACATCCTTTACAACAACAAACACGCACAAAACTTTTATCATTGACTGTGCAATTCTTTTTGTATTCACTGGTGGGGTCTTCCCACCCTACATCACATCGACTTCGCAGGACGAAAAATTTCAAAACATTGGGAAAGGGATGTCGTATAGATTGGATGACTTCGACTTCGCACAACAACGATGGAATTGCAAAAAAAAATATTAACCTGACCAAACGGGAAACGACCACTGCAAGTGTCAAAACAGGTGACACATGACAAATGGCCAGCAGACACGGCATTGCCGGAGTATTTAACTTATTCTGTAGCTGGTAGTTCTGAGGTAAGACAGGATACGTTCGCACAGCAGCGGCGACCATATTGCAAAAGGTATATCCGAGGGTAGGAGGTCTTTCGTGCAGTTCAGGATCAGGGAGATTGTTAATCTTTTGACATTGTCCTGATATTTGATTGTTACTCGGGTAGAAATTTGTTGTAAGAAAATACATAAATTCGGATATCCATAAAAACGAGTTTTTATATTGTAAATCCTCTTTCTCGTCGATGTTGTCGTTTGTCCTCGAATTGATTTAATCTTTTAAGCGACCGATAGAGTTTTGTTTTATATTTTAAAGGACAGTATCTGGGGAAGAAAAGTACTTCAAAATTGTAATCCTTGAAATCAGTTGGATGAAGTGAATTTATAGTTATTGATGATGAAAAGGAAATCACTGTTAATGAATTGCATTGAAACTAGTTGAATGGGAATTAATTTAAATTGACTATGAAAAAAGAATCTGAGAAAAAGTATGGTTGAAAGTATGACCTCCTTAAAGTCTTTTCTCACAAACGGACCAAAGAATTTTCCTGCAGAGAATATTTTTGGCCCATTTCTCCTTCATTCCCTCCTTCCTTTTCTTATTTCATTCCTTTTATTCAGATTAATGTTTGCCTTCAAAAAATCATGGTGTTGCGTTTTTTCTTAATTCTTCATCTGGCAACCCTAAGAGAACTGTCCCATTTTGCCTTGAATAATTTTAAGCACAAAACTGTGAACCATTTTGTTGTTTTTGTTGAGGGACAAACAAACTGAGTCTTGATTTATTTCCCCATCGCTGAATGCTTTTACTCTTCCGGTGTCGGTTTGTATCAACAAAAGCTCGGGATTAGGAGAACAACTATTTTTTATAGAAAACCACGTATTTTTTATCACTTTACCTTCTTTTAACATTTTCTTGATTTTTACAAAAACACTGTATTAGCCACAAGTTATCTCTCAAAACAAGTTACTCGAAATTATGAGAATAAAGGAGAACGAACAGAGTTCTTCGTTCAACTATTAGATCGGTCCTTCGGATTACAATGTTTACCGTAAAGACGGTCTCTTGGGGGTTAGGCCTGGTAGAGGGGTACTTATAGCAGTACATTCAAGGTATGATAGTTCAATTTTTGAAATTCCTAACACCGAACAAATTGAATTGATTTGCGTTAAAATCACTATAAAACGGAAAATCATCTTTGTGGTGTGCTGTTACATAAGACCCTGCAGTCCAATTGAAACTTACCAAAACCTTATCACAGCAGTTGACAATCTGGGTGACAGTATGGAGGTAAATGATGGCTTATTACTCGTTGGGGATTTTAATCTCCCTAATCTGTCATGGTCGCGATCCGAGGACGACTCTCATTTTGTTACTAATAACGCAACAACTGAAAAAGAAATGTTATTTACTGACAATCTGTCTGATTGCGGCTTGCATCAGATTAGTGATGTCAAAAACAACTTGAGCAGACAACTCGACCTTATCTTTTCCAATGAAGCAACAAACTGTATAGTAGAGGAAAGTAGCTTAACTCTTTCCACCATTGACAGTTTCCATCCGCCTTTGTCTCTAACTTATGCCTACGAACATAATAATTCTGAAGTTGAATCTGAGAACTCATATCGTTTTAATTTTCGAAAAGCTAATTTTGCCCAACTAAATGAACTACTTAGTAACATAAATTTTGACTTCATTTTGAACCAGTCTGGAAGCAATAGCATCAATTCTGTAACAACTAACTTCTACTCAATAATTTTTGAATGCTTTTTTCTATGTGTGCCCTACGCACCACATAAAAATACCTCACCGTCACCTCCATGGTATTCAAGAGAACTTCGCACACTCCGCAACTCCCGAAATAGTTTATGGAAAAAATATTTAAGATCTAGATCAGAAACAGACTATTCCTCCTATTTAGTAGTGTACAACGAATTCTCTGCTCTCTCTAAACTCCTCTATGAAGCATATATCAATCAAATGCAATTTGATATTATCTCAGATCCCAAACGCTTTTGGCAATTCATCAACATAAAAAAAAATCGGATGGATATCCTAATACCCTTAATTACTTAGATCACTCTTCTAACGACTCAAAAATTATAACTAATTTATTTGCTAATTTCTTTAGTCTTGCTTTTTCCGACAGTAATTTTGTACCTGATGCTGACTATTTCACTTATTTGAACGACTGTAACCAAACATCATTGGTATCGATCAACATCACTGTTGACGATGTGGTTAACAAAATAAATAAACTTAAGGATGATTTCTCTTCGGGACCTGACGGTTTATCTGCGATTGTATTAAAGAAGTGTGCAGCTAATTTGGCTCAACCTCTTACCACTCTTTTTCAAATATCTCTTTCTCAAAGAATTTTTCCATCTATGTGGAAAGATTCATTCATAATACCTATTCACAAGAAAGGTTGTAAATCAGATATTTCTAACTACAGGCCGATTGCCAAATTATCCTGCATTCCAAAACTTTTCGAAAGTATTATCTTTGACACTATGTACTTTCATTGCAAAACATTATTTTCGGCCAAACAACATGGGTTCCTAAAAGGGAAATCAACTACCACAAATTTAACTGAATTTGTTTCTTATGCATTAAACTCAATAGAAAGTAAAAAAGAAGTTGATGTTATTGCTACGGACTTTAGCAAGGCGTTTGATAAAATATCCCACAGTATTATAACTCTCAAGCTAAAGGCTCTTGGATTCCCTCCTGGTTTCATTGAATGGATGGAATCATACCTATCCGACCGTAAATATCGCGTTTTATTTAGATCTTCAATATCAGAACCATTTATTGCAAAATCGGGAGTCCCTCAAGGTAGTCATCTAGGCCCTATTATTTTTATTCTGACTATTAATGACGTAGAATCTGTGATTGAAAATTCTCAAGTTTCAATCTACGCAGATGACATGAAAAATTTTAGAACGATTTCTTCACCCGATGATGCTTTACCCCTGCAGGCCGATTTAAACAATTTCTATGTTTGGTGTCTTAAAAACAATTTAGAACTTAATATTTCCAAATGCCAAACTATCACATATTCCCGTAAACGTTTCACTCAGCTAACACGGGACTATTATATCAACAAATGTATTGTTCACAGAGTAACAACTATCCGAGATTTAGGGGTTATTTGTGATAGTGAGCTTAACTTTAGGTCTCACTATGACAATATCGTAGCCAGAGCTAGTTCTGCTTTAGGTTTCGTCAAACGTTGGTCTAAGGAATTTTCGGATCCTTACGTTACGAAATCTCTTTATACCACGTTTGTAAGGCCTCTACTTGAATACGCCAGCCAAGTATGGTCCCCTTATCACCAAGTCCATATAAAGAGAATTGAAGCAATACAACGTAGATTCCTCCGTTTCGCCTTAAGAGGACTTTCATGGGTTGACAACTTTAACTTACCTCCGTATCAAGAACGGTTGCGGCTTATAAACTTACAATCTCTTGAAAAACGTCGTGAAGTTGCCGATATTATTTTCGTACACCAAATTTTATCCGGTGTTACAGAATCTTCCACCCTCCTTGAAGCAATGAGTATTAACGTTAACTTTCATTCTCTAAGATCGGTTCCCCAATTTCATCTAGCTCATCACAGAACTGATTACGGCAGTAATGAACCAATTACGAGAATGTTACGTAAGGTGAACGAAAACTCAAATCTTTTTGATTTCAACCTTAGCAAGATCACACAAAGGAAGCTTTTATACTGTACTTCCTTAAACAACTAAAACAACTAAAAAAAAAAATAATAAATAAATAAATAAACACGTATTTGTAGTAGAGGGAAACTGACTCTTTTTTTATCTTGTCTTTTTTTTTAATTTCTTTTTTACGAACTTGACAAGTGTCTTCTACACGCTTATTTATTGTATTTGTTTTTCTTTTCTTTTTCACGTTTTTATAATTTTTTTGACTTTAAAATTTTAAAATTTTTCGATTTTAAAATTTTGCATTTTTTCTTTTTTTTATGCTTTTTGTAAGATTTAAATTTAAAATTTTAATTTTTTTTTTGTTCTTACTTTTTGTACCTGCTTGCAGGTACAAACTCTTGTTCGAAGCATTATTTTCCATTCGCTCTACATGACCCAGCCATCTAAGTCGTTGGACCTTAACTTTTCTGGCTGGGTCAGCGTCTTTTAACAGTTCGTACAGAAGAAGAGCGATTCTTCATTTGATTTCAGCGCTGGTGTTACTGTCTGAGTTTAAAGCGGATCCTAGGTAGACAAAGTCCTTAACTATCTCAAAGTTAAATCTGTCTATACTGACGTTGGCTCCAAGACGTCATTTTTGGGTTTCCTTTTTTTGTTGGGAGCATTAACTTGGCCTTGCCTTCGTTTACCGCTAGACCCATCTTTTTGCCTCCGTCTCAAGGCTCACAAACGCTCCACTGATATCAATTACGTCAATGTCGTCTGCTTCGGTTCGGGGTGTAAGACCCGTGGTGGTTTGTTTAACCTCTTTGTAAAACTTTCGAACTTCGTTCCTGTTGTGACATCCCTTTATCTCCTTGATCGCGAGCTTCTCATTCTCATGCTCCCCTTTTTTCTTTCTGAGAATTTTGTGCTCCTCTCTCCTTTTCTGCGCGATCGCACGAATCCTTCTTTGCAGCGCCGCTTTTTATGCCTTTTGTGTAGCTGCATGTAAGTACTCGCCGGCACTCATCGTCAAACCAGGGGTTGCGTTGTGTTGGCCGTGTAAACCCTAGAACTTCAGAGGTGGCATCTCTGATGGCTGCTTGGCAGTGCTACCAATGGTTCTGTACATTTTGTGCTGACAGCAAAGCACTTCTTAGAAGGTTTTCGGAGAAAATGGGGAAAAGGATCTAGCAAACTCTTGTGATTGTAGCCGACGAGACGGTTGATTTTCATGTCCCCTTTTGGATATCGAGGTGTGGGAATCGCGTACTTGCTTACATTACGTCTTGCCCCGCAGCGAAGTCGATTAGCCTAAATCCGTTATCGGAGGTGGTGTCGGCTGATTTATTCCACCAATAATTTCTTTCCTGCCGAGTTTAGCATTAAATTTCTAAGGGCAACTTTAAATGTTTAATGTCATAGCTATTAGGGGATTGCTGTAGGTCTTGTCGAGGAGGACGTAGAACCTGTCTTTAGTGTCTTCATCCTTTTCCTCAGTGGGGGCCGGGCGTGAGCACTGATGAGACTTGTTCGTTAATTTAGCCTTGATGCGGATTTGGTGATGCGCTCATTCAATGAGTTGAAACTCAAGACCTTCCTCCTAAATCAAGCCCCAACTACGAATTCACATCCAAATAGACGCTGATTTTGTTCCCGGTAGCAGTCGCCGCGTCGTAGTCCACGTCACAGTTCTTCATTTTTCGTAGACCCGGAGCATCCTATCACATTTCTTTATAGCAGCCAAGGGCTTCCGAATTGTTCGGCTGCACGTGGTCTATTAAGGGACCTAACGTTCCAAGTACAAAGCCGAAACTCGTTGTCCTTAAACTGATTGCGTGGATCGTCATCATATAATTCCGTCCGTATCCAAGGCTTGTTTTGGTGAATCGGAACTATATTTTTTTTATATGTGGCTGGGAATAAGTCACCCCGACGTACGACCCCCAACCTGGAGGGCCAGGTCCTTAGCTTAGCTCCAAGACAAAGAGCCGGCCAAACCGCTCCTTATAGGCCTGGGCTGCGAATTAAAGTTGAATACAAACATTTAACCCGATTTAAAAATATCGAAATCTGGTGTGGGTTTGAGCCTTTAAGCCAAATCCTTCTCCTTTTAAAGAACTGTACAGTACGAGGTCACATAACATTAACTTTTAACACGTGTCGTGTATCGTGTCAAAAGCTTGTCATCCGTTAAGAATAAAGACTTTTCGACGTGTCGAGTAGGTTATGCATCCAGCCAGGTACAACAGTTCCCTTCATTCGATTACAAGACAAAAGTTGTTTTCCATTTTCGCTTCATTAAATCTTCCAGCCATTGCTGTTCTTTTTCCCAGCCTTGTCATATTTTGTTTTTTAACACGATTTGTTCAAAAGCTTATTGCAACACTCGGTTCGTGTCAATGTCAACATTAACAACAGTCATCCAACTAAGATATGTTCCCTCTCTTTTTAAAGACAAAAAACAAGAATTTATTTTTGAAAAACAAAATGAAAACCCACGAAAATCTATTTGAAATCCTTTAAGTGAAATGGCAATTCTTTATCAAATCCAACTTCTCCGAGTTCGAGCTGAAAAAGTTTCTACGTCAAATGTAACATATCAACTTTTCTGCAAAAGTTTGTCAATCTGTTCATTTTTTTGTCTGCTTTTACTTTTATTAAATTTTATTAGGCTCCATCCGATACTCATTCCATAACCCATGACTGCTTACAACTTTTGATCCTTTTCATTTTTTATTTTTGTTTTTAAGAGCGACAACGAAGCCACACCGCCACGGCCTAGTGAACAAAGTCTAAATCTCACAAGGTTCGGCGGCGGCGGCGGCGCGGTGGTGGTTGAGCCCTCTTTTTGAAAATAACCAAAAACTGAAACTTGAATGTGGTTTGGAAATCTTACTGGCATGTTTGTGGTTAGACAAAAAGTTAAGTTTTCTTTCTTGTTTTCCGTCTCAGCGGTAGTCCGTCGTCGTCGTCGTCATCGTCGTAAACGCTGAATGGAGGAGAAAAACCTTTTTTCTAGCCGCAAACTTTTCAAATTTGGAAAAACTTTCCACTTGGTTTCGTTGTCTTTCGATGAAGTGAGTTGGAAAAACTTTTCCATCCCGCCTGGTTATTGTATAATTTGCTATAGTCCTTCATACTCCCACTTCACTCCCCCAGCCAGTGGTATATGGCTTTGTTTTTTACGAGAAGCAGCTCTATGTATGGTTCTTTGTGAAGTAAATGTGTCGGTTTTCCCTTCGGTCTATATGACAAGTCTCATGTTGAGAAGAATCGAAATAAGAAAGACCCACTTATGTTTAAACAGAAGGGTTGTTCGAGTTGGGGTTCCGTCCCCCTCTTCCGCTTCGACACTCTTGAACAATCACTTGGCAAAGGCAATATTGTATTCTCACACCGCACTTGAGGAATGAAGAACGCTTCAATTTTGTTTAATTAAGAACTCAATTAAAATAAAGGAGAAACGTTTGAAGTTAAAGCTGTCTTGACGTTTACTGTATTTACAAAAAAAAGCTCACTTCGCAGTCGGTAGGATTCGAACCTACGCTCCCAGAGGGAATCTGATTTCTAGTCAGACGCCTTAACCGCTCGGCCACGACTGCTTGATAAAAATCGATGGTGAGAAAAGAAACTGTTAACTTGGTCTAAATGATTGATTTGCTATCGACAGGTTGTCCGTCGTCAGCTTTGGCAGTCAATTGCAAGGTGTCAACAACATCTAGACCTTTTGGCGCTCGTTCTGTCCTAAATCTTTTCATAACTTATACGAATTATACATAATCGCTCTCTCGATCTGTAATCTAATCCAATTAAAAGCAAGATTTGTTTGATCGGACGCAAGCGGGTTCATTTTGTGAGTTCATCAAAAACCTGATAAAATAATTTATTGCTTCTACAATCGCGTGGCTATTAGTTAAATAAATATTTCTATCAAGACAAGTGGTGTAGGTATTAATAAAAATTGATGGCCTGTCAGGAAAATATCATTAAGTTTGTTGCTTCGCAATCATTTGTCAATAAATAAAACAACAAATGAAACAGGTTTGCTTTTAGCTATCTGAACTTTTTTTTTCGAAACCAAAAAGTCAAGTGTTTATTGATTTGGGTTCTTGACTCTCTTGATCAAACTTGCTCAACAACTATTTGCGTTTATGAAATCAATTTGGAAGGCAATAAAGATAAGAAAAGAAAGAACTCAAAATGTAGCTTTCGAGTTTATTTGTTTTCTTTTTCTCATTATAGTGAAGTTACAGTAAGAACTCCCTGTTAGGGTTGAAGGTTATAAGCAAAATGTCAGTTCATGAAAAACTAATTTCAGAGTTTCTCCACTCTTGGTCCACTTTTTTGTGGAGCACTTTTATTTTGAGTAATGTTTTTTCGACCTTTGAAAATTTGAGACTGTTCTTATTCCTTGATTTTTCATTATGACTATGGAAACCCTTAATTAACCCTTCCATTTCGACTTCAACAATATGTATTACGAACATATTGTCTTATCCACTGATTTTTGCTCCCTCTGCAGCAAACAACTTGCTGAATCCTTCTTCCTTTTTTGACTGGCCTTAAAAACAAATCTTAAATTACAAAATAAAACGTCACACAAAATTTTAATTGAAATCTAGTACTTTTCATTACGTTACTTCTTTTGATTTTCTTAATTTCAACATAGGAACAAGTTTTCTCAAAATATGAGTCACTCGAAATTATGAGAATCAAGGAGAACGAAGATAATTCTTCGTTCAATTGTTCTTAGCAAAACGATTGTTGTTTTAGAAAAATGTTCGCCGGCCGTTTATTTTTGTAAGTAAGTACTTAGTTAGTAAGTTTGTAATTCATTAACTGATTTGATGTTTTGATTGTTAACAATTTAATGCATTTAAAGCTATGGCATTGCCGTCAGCTCAGTTGGCAAGTTTAAATAAATGTTGGTTTCGTTCAAAGGCCTTTTGGTTTCTTGCATTGAGAGAGTTTTTTTCCTGAAATACGAATATCGTTGAGATGCGAAAATGGAAAATATACTTATGAAGTAAGTAGAAAACTGGTTGAAGCTTCCATTTATTAGGTGTCCCGTTACTTCCTTAGAGTTCACATCTTGCTTTGAAAATTGAGAAGAGATTTTAGAGATGTAATTTGATTGGTACGAGCTCATACTGAGTTGTAAGAACAGAATTCTACTAGATATACAGGGTGATTCACGAGCGTTGTGCCAAAAAGCTAGAGCGTGTAGGTTGAGTTGAGACAAGAAAAAGATCGTATGGGAGGGGGGTCTATTCCCCCCCGTTTAGCCGGGAGGGGCAATTTTCTGAAAAGTTGACTTATTTTGTAAAAAACTTACAACACTGTGCTATACCTTTCTGAAAAGCTAAAAACTTCTTCTTTCACTTTGTTTTTAATATAAATTGTTTTAACGAATAGTTTTAAAAAAATAAATTTTTAAACTCAAAAGGTATAGCACGGTGTTGTAAACTAAGCCGTTGATTTTTAATATTTTTTTTTTACAAAATAAGTCAATTTTTCAGAAAATTGCCCCTCCCGGCTAAACGGGGGGGGAATAGACCCCCCTCTCCCATACGATTTTTTTCTTGTCTCAACTCAACCCACTCGCTCTGGCTTTTTGGCACAACGCTCGTGAATCACCCTGTATATATGAATTGCTAGCATTAGTCTTAAAATCTTCCCGCACGGAGTATTCGTATTTTTTGATTAAGGGGTAAGGCTTTCCTTTAAGCTCAACTCAGTTATTTGCATCCAGTGAAATTACCTGATCAAACCTTATTGCCATATTTTTTCACTTTTGCATCCATCAATCCTCATTTCTAACTTCTTATAAAAGCATTGTTTTGGTTAGCCGATCATCTGAGTGTTGAAAAACTTTAACTTTAAGAATTTTTCAATCGCTTCGTATTCATCCACACCCTATACTTGAGCAGCATAGCAAAGTATAGTCTTCACAACAGCGTCAAATATTTCGTATTTTGCAGAAAGAGGTATCCGTTGATTTGAAAACACATTTTTCCATGAGACATGTAACATGCTTTGACACGAATTAGTTTTTCGATTAGGTGTTCATTGAAATCCAACTTGGTGTTAAGTTTCACTCCCAAATATTTGTAATAATCACTTACTGTTCCCAAAAGGTGGCCGTTGAAGTTCCAATAGTTTGGTTTCTACAAGTTCTTGAAAACACAATTATACAGGGAGCGGCAAAATGATCTGACGGTTTTCGCTGCCACGCTGGCGAGCGAGTGAGTGGTGGGGGGTGGTGGGGATAACGGCTTTCCAGAGCCTACGTGCGGACATGTTCAGTAGCCATGGAGCGGTGGACGGCTGAGCACCGTGCGTTTGTCGTGGAAGCGTTTTTTAAAAGTGGCGATTCCTGTGTTACTGTTCAGCGTCAGTTCCGTAGACGATTCAATGTGGGTCCACGTGGTAACACCAGTCCAACTGGAAACACCATTTAAGGACCTTAAGGAGGCCATACGCCAAGAAATAGCCAACCTGTCTCCTGCAATGTTAGGGAAAGTGTTTGAAAGTTTCAGTGCAAGATTGGAAGAATGCATGGCCCGAGATGGACATCATTTGAAAGACGTCATCTTCAAATCTTAAACGGAGCAAATTCGCCTTTTTTCAGTTATTTTTATAAATGTTCATAAATACCAATCTGTAATATGCAATAAAACTCTTTTTATCACTATAAACGTTTGAGTTATTTACATTTTAAAACCGTCAGATCTTTTTGCCGCACCCTGTACTTTAGATTTGTTGGCGTTGATAGTAAGATCCCATTGGCGGCAGTAGTCCGAAAGATGGTTTATCATGAGCTGAAGCACTTCGACTGACTCAGATATAGTAAAACCAAATCACCGCAAACAGCAAAACTTTGATTGTCCTTCCGGTTCTAGCAATTCGAACACCTCCGGGTGGATAAGCCACTATGTCGTTGATGAGCAATGAAAACAGAAGCGCAACAAATAGGCAACCTTGTTTGACACCTTTATTCGTTGTGAACCGTTTTGAATAAACTGATCCATCCAACACCAGCAGATTGTGAGTCGAAATACATTTCTTTTACTATGTGGATAAGTTGAGTAGAAAACCCTATCTGTTAGAGCTTGTAAAAGATTTACCAAGTCAAAGGCTGATTGAAATCGATAAAGAAAACATAAACATTCTTGTTCCTTGCATAGAGAGCTTTGGCGATAGAAGTTAGCGTAAAATTCTGGTCAGTGGTTGAATAATTTTTTCTAAAACTGACTTGAAAGTCTGTGAGGATATTGTTGGTGTCAAACTCACGATTCCAATCTGTCCACAAAACATCTTCGCAAGGGCAGTCATGAACGAGATTCCTCGATAGTTTTCTACTTCGCCAAGGGGTCCTTTTTTGTGTTTCGGAAAGATGAATGATTTTTAAATGAACTAGGGACGCCTCATTTTGGAGAGCTTTATTAAACAAAACCTTTAGATGGACAATGAAGTTCGGGGTGGCGTTCTTGAAAAATTCATATGGGATTCCATCTTCACCCGGTGCTTTTCCATTTTTCGATCTGAGGATAGCAGCATTTATTTCAGAAATAATTATACCATGGTCTAGGATCTCATTAGATACCAAAGGTTCCGATAGTGGTAGTTCAATACTGATTTACCATAAAGAAGAGTTTTGAAGTGAACTATCTATTGAGAAGTTTGATCCATTTATCTCTCTACTAATTTTCCAAAATTCAATAGTATTTCTTGTTAGGCCAAGTAAAAATGTGCTTGGTTGTTTTCAAAGTCAAATTTCTTCTTTAAGCATAATTTCTTCCAGGGAAAATTTGAATCCAAATAAATTTGTTTTAAAATGTAACAGTTGGAGTTTTGCATAGCATTAACATGAGAAAACGATTCTTTTCGAGCTTTCATGCATTATTCTTTGTCGAACCATATTTGTTTGAATTTTTGAATTGTATTAGGAGTTCTCAATAATGTAGCATTTCTAATGCTAATATGTTGCATTAGTTTGATTGTATTTCAGTAGACTCAACTGGACCATTTATCCTGGATAGTTGGTGTTCCAAATTTTGTTGGTACATCCTCTTCCTTGAAAGCAATCAGTGTCCAAATTGAAATTACTCACGATAAAGAGACATCTTTAACCTTATTTTATTAATTATATATTTTTGTTGATTTGTCAATCATGATACACCTTGTTTGACAAGTTAAATTTAATTCTACATTAACACAAAACTTATCAACTCGAATCTAAAAATAAAACTAAATTACATGCTTTCGCTTACAACTAAATATTGATATAGCAATTTAAGCATTTAATTTATATAGAAATAATTGACCATCATTATCGTTTGAAAACCGAATACGAAAAAATCACAACAATTTATTTTAATTAAATTATCTTGTCTCAGATATTATTATGGGTAGTAATAGCCCATTGGCTATTACTGATCAATCACACTTTTTATAGCACAAGTTTGTCTATTATCTCAATTTCAATACCTAGACCTACGCCATTCACAATGGTGTCATTAGAATTCAACTAACCTGAATAAATGACATTGTGTTTGCCAAATGGAAGACCAACTGCACGACACGACGACACGGAGACGGCTGGCATAGGTTTTGGTATAATTTTATTACAACGAGTGCAATTTCCATTTTTATGTCATGTTTAAGTGCAAATAATTGCAAGATCTATGAAGTGATAGAGAAATGATGTTTAGCAGGAGAAGTGCGCCAACTTTGACTCGAGATTATTGCATTCGTTATAAGATTTCATCTCATTTGCAATTTTGATGGGTTGATAGGAATCTAGTGTTAAAAATGTGTCGGTTTGACATGTGGGAACTGTTCAATCTTCGTTAATCTCATTTTAACAGCCTTAACGTAGGTCTAGGTACTCTTGTTTTCTTTGCGCTGAAAGTGGTTGTATTGGAGTCGGTCGAACATTCTAATGGAACTGCTTACTCCAAGGGTGTCCTGAAACTCTTAGGAGCAATTGAAAATTGAAAAAAATTATAACACAAAACATATGTGTGGATGTGGAGTATGGATTGGGGAAAAAACAATTAAAATTTTATCACTTGAAGCCTTAATTGAAATAACAGATGGATTTTTTTTTCAGTCCTACGATTGTTGAGACTCGAGAAGTGCGGGAAATTGAAAATAAATATTAAAATATTTTGATCTATTGAAGTGGGTTTAAAAGGATGCATATGGTGAAAGAGGTTAATCTGGGGAAGTGAGTTAAGCGTAGGAAAACGACGAAAACGTATAAATATGTTGTTCAAACAAACACGTATAAATATTATCGTTATTGACAAAAAAATATTTCTTAGCGGGAATTTATTAGTTGATTGAAATAAGATAAACAAAAAGTCAGTACATATCCGAATCTTATATTGTTGATGGGAGCTGGTGTAATACTCCTTTAATTCTGTCCGAATAACTTTTCTCTAGTTAAAAGCTACGATTTGAGCCTCCTTCAGCAAATTCTTCCAACTTATCCATCCAATTTTTTCCCTTACCATGACTCGATTCAGCCCAGATCACTCAAATGCTTATTCGAATGATTTCTCAAACCTTCAAAAAGAACTCGAACGAGTTCGAGTGACGATAACGAGAATTCGAGTGAAAAAAAACTCGAATGACGATGACGGAATAGAAAGAACTCAATTGACGATAAGGAAAACGCGAATGATGATGACGAGAACTCGAATGAAACAAAAACTTGAATGTCGATGACGATGACGAATATTCGAATAACGATGACGTGAACTCGAATGACGATGACGAAAACTCGAATGACGAAAACGAGAATTTGACTAAAAAAAAATCGAATGAGGATGACGATTACGAGAATTCGAATAACAGAACTCGAATGACGACGACCGACGACAAGAACTCGAATGAATAGATCTCGAATGACGATAACGAGAACTCGAAAGAAACAAATTCGAATGACAATGTCGAATGAAAATTACTCGAATGACGATGACGAGAACTTGGATGAATATAACGAGAACTCGAATAAAAAAAACTCGAATATCGATGACGAAAACTCGAATGACGTTGACGAGAACTCGAATAAAAAGAACTCAAATGACGGTGACGAGAACTCGAATGATTATAACGATAACTCGAATGAAAATAATTCGAATGCCGATGACGAAAACTTGAATGACGATGACGAGGCTCGATCGACGATGATGAGAACTCGAATGAAAATAGTTCGAATGATGTAAGGAGAACTCGAATGACGATGACGAAAACTCAAATGACGTTGACCAGAACTCGAATTACGATGACGAGTACTCGAATGACGATAACTAGATTTCATTTTCATACGATTTCGTAATTCGAGTGAATACTTCTTCTCCATCATGTACCTACATTTTTTAATAATTTAACACTAGGCACAATCTATTTTCCAAAATTCCTTTTCTTCTTGCAAATATATCCGTCCAAATTTTATATCCCATATGGTCTAGTGGCTAGGATATCTGGCTTTCACCCAGAAGGCCCGGGTTCGATTCCCGGTATGGGAAGTTTTTTTTTATTTTGTGTTAAGTGCACCAATAACAACCGTTTTTGCTAACACAAATGTTACTGTCTCTATTTACTTAGGCCAAACTGCCATTTTCTTTTTGGAATCACTTTTTGCTGGAGCATACATTCAAAGTTCAAATCAACAATGCATTTCGAGTTTAATGTTCCATTCATGTAAACAAAGCCACACCACTGTCTGACTGACTGTTGCTTCTGAACTCTGTTCCCCAGAATCGCCTTTTAACTCATTAAAATCTATTCAATCTCCTTCATGGGAAAACCAAAATAACCAATTAAGCGCGCCATCTCGTCCAATAAATGCGACCAAACATCGATGAGACAAAAGAAACAAAACCGTGTTGTTTGTATCCAAACACCATCATCAGACCCCGCGTTCAGATTCCCATACCAACATCCGAGCTGCGAGTCCGGACTGGATGCTAATTTGTGTTTTATTGTATCCCATCACCAATTAAAGAGCCGAGATCTCCAGCCACTATCTTTTTCCCCATTTGCCACCGTCACAGCGCGGCAACGAGCCGCGCCGCAGCAGCAACAGTGCCCAGTGTTCAGTGTTTAGGTTCTGATGGGGCCATCTAGGGTACCCCAATCGTGGTTCTGCTTAATATCGATGTGTGTTGGTTGTATAGTCGGTGCATGCAGCTGCCGCCTTTGTTTTGGGTTGCGACCGATTGTGAGACTCTTGTTCGATGGGCTTTCGCTCCTCTTCGCTGCTGGCTGTTTAGTTGCCGTCGAGATTTATGGCCCTGGCATGGATTTCACATCAAATGTTCCGCCCACAACGCAAAGGAAACAATAAAAACCTACAAACATGCATGTAAAGCGTACTCACGTCACGGCTGGCTGATCAGGGAATCAAACAAAGTGCCCAACTCAACTCGGCCCGGCCTGTGCATCGTGTCGGTCTCAGTTGACCGACCGTGTGGTAGAACAACTATGACGCTATTGTCCGTCGCGTCTTCCTGTGTAGAGTTTGTTATGTGGAGCCCTTTTGGCGTTCCGTGTCTTTGTTTTATTACACTAACTCAATTTCAGGTAAGGTAAGGTGATAGTGGCATTTCACGCAATTCCCCAAGTGCTTTTTGCATCACTCCATCTCCCACGTTAGGTAAATTAAATGCCCAGGACTTAATGCGAACGAAGAGATCGAACAAAAGAGGAGGCGAAAAACAACATGAACATGGCATAAGCTCACGCTGGAAACAAAGTCGACCCCAGGATTCTCTTTGAATTCCAAAATAGTCTGTCCATTTCTATGCAACGGAGTTTTGTGTGACAAGGGTGAAACCACAACCCAATTGCGGAGTTGAAAAAGAAAACTACCTTACCCTTACTCTGGGTGCGGATTGAATAGACTTGAACACCATACCACGTTTACTTTGCACGTGACTCGTTCCCACCGGTCGAGATCGGTGTGTAAACTAGAGGAACAATAGACACACCGACTGAGGGTGGCTTTTTGAATTAAGTGAAGCACGAATATGGTGGACAAGTATGAAAGGGAGAGGGTGGCAAGCGCATCATTTATTCTTCAAGGATATGTGGTTTATTAAAAAGCTATTTTTCTAGAGAAAAAAAAATTATTAAAACGGGGCTGTTATCAGTTTTCATACATCGGTAATAAAGACGTCACTATAAATAATAAGGCAAGTGGCAAATGGAATGCAATCAGTGCTACTTTGTTGTTTTTTAACGGCAGAACACAAAATAAATTAGAGGAGCGCACGCACTCGTTAATTTTTAACAGCGCCAGCGTTGAGTTTTAAAGAACACTCTTAAACTTTTAAGGGATATTTATTTAATGTTAATGGCGCAAAATTATAGTCCGCTAATGAACAGTTTTACTGTGATACTAGCTTAAAATGACATTTCAGACATGACTCAAACGTCATTTTAAGGTAGTATCACACTAAAATCTCTCAAAATTGTTCATTAGCGGACTATACCTAATTTTGAGCCAATGATTTTTACTCTAAGTACCTATATTTAATATTTACCGGCGGGAAAAATATTTCAATCATAGTTTTTTTTATGTCTTAATAGTTTCAACAATTCTAAAAGTTCTTTACGATCACTGTCTTTGATGATTCAGAACTTAAAGCCTTGGTTCTTGAATACTCATTGACGAGAATCCATTGAAAACCATGTTCTTGTAGTTTCCCATTGCTTTTTTAATTTTTCCAGTCAACTAATTTTATGAAAAACAAAAATGCTCACGCATCGTTTTTGTGGTTTCGAACATAATGAACATAAATCCTTTCGACTTGCCGTTTAAAACTTGAACAACTTCTTCCCAAAAAAGATAATTCAAATTCGTAGGTTTCCTTTTCTTTAGTTCGAGTATTCACTTCGAAAAAACCGTTGACAGTATTTTTACTTTGGCTCAGTGTCCAATGATTGAAATAATCCCGGTCAAAGTGACATAAAACTTCCAGTTGAATTTCTTCAAACTTTTGGCTCTGTTTTCTTTCTCATAATGTCACGGTACCGACCGTATTTTAGGTAGTAAATATTGTAGGTACCTACTTAACAACATAAATTGCTCCTCACCTCAAACAATAAATATTATTTCATTTTACGAGTAAGTATTTATTATTCAATTTTTTAAACTATTTCTTATATTAAATTTTTTTTAAGCTTGTGCCAGATAATTTACGGTAGTTTGAAGCACAAAAATAAGCGGACATTTTGCGGTCTAGGAACAATGCAAAATTATATTTGACTCGTATTGACTCGATTAACTTATCGGTTCTTTTTAGAACTTTTCCTGAATTTAAAGAGGCATTCGCCTCGAAAAAGGGGCGAAACGGATTCCAATTTTTCTTGGCGGTGAGTAGACCGATTTACAAGACTTATTGAAAAGTTGGCATTTTTTCTTCAAAGAAGTCTATAGTTTGTTATTCGAAATTCAGTTTCGAATTTGTTTTACCACTCGGAGAACTTTTTGAAAAAAAACGCGAAAAAACGGCAAAATTGATTCCGATTTTTCTCGTGACAGGAGAGTTGTAGGCATATAATATGCATATCATTTTGAAGGTCTCTTAAATGTCTTTAAAGTATTCGACCAAATTTCTGATATTCTTTCTAGTTTTTGAACTATCGACTTTTGAAAAGTCATCTTTTTTTTACGGCTTTATGTATTAAATAGCAAAGCACGAATTAAAAATTACAAATTTCTTTGCAACTAATCAATGTGATCAACCAGCAGTTCCGATATCATCCTGTTTTGACTTATAGCGTACCAAATTTTTATGTCACAGCCAATGCTTGGTAAGCCCAGTTAATTAATTTATTTTCACCAAGGATGTTCGTCTTGCACGTAATCGTATTTTCATACATCATACAACAAATCCCGAAATGGAGCACATTTTCTTACACAACCATCATTTTCCAATCGCTACGCACGTAATACCCACTTGATCCCACGGATTTATTCATTTTCATTTAAATTGAAAATGGAAACAAAATAGACGTGCTCCTGCACAAACAATACAAACCAAAAGACCGACAAAATGAGAAAAGCAAAACACCACAAGTACAAGAATAATGTCGAATGATTTCCTCTTTAATGGGATAACTTCATGGAGATTTATTCTTTATAAAAATAAATCCAAAATATAAATACGAAAAATATATTTGTACTAGCTGACCCTGCGAAATTCGTCTAGCCGCCCTTTAGAGCAACTCCAAAAACAATTTTCCCTTTGAAAACTGCAATAATATGCAAATTTACCTTTGAAAACCAATTAGTTTTCCGAGTTTTTCATCAAGAAATTTCATTCTTCCATTTGAAAACCCATTTTGAAACAAAAAAATTTTCAAAAAAAAATCTTATTCCCGACCTTTATTTGGTTTTCCCAGTTTTCCCACTCTTCCATGAGGGTTTTCCATTTTTTTTTCACAGAAATCATCACTGAATACAACAGCATTAACCATTAAAATTTCACAAAGTATCGATTTACAGAACAATGTCTCTGCAGCGAATTGTACCGGGTCCGCTAGTTATTTAAAACAAAATTTCTTCTTCTACAGACCAACACGAACAAAATAAAAACAAAAATAGCTAAATCCGTCGAGCCGTTTGTGAGTTATACTGTCATACACAAACTGGATTTAATTTTTATGTGTATAGATTTTGCATTTTGTTATTTCGGCTTTTCCATTCGCTTTTCTTTTATTTCGCAAAACTTGTTTTTTGTTTGTTCTGTTATTTTTTATTGTGGACCTAATGTTTTTTCGTCCTTTGAAAATTCAAGACATTTCTTATTCCTTAATTCTTCGTTATGGCAAAATGGCAGACCTAAATTAACTCTTCTATTTTGACTTGAACAATTTTACGAGCAAACTGTCTATCCTTTGCTTCTGTTGTAGAAGGAGAAACAACTTGTAATTTGGAAAACAAATTATTACACACAATTTTATTTAAAATCTAGTACTTTTCATCACGTTACTTCTTTTACTTTTCTTGATTTCAACAAAGGAATAAGTTATCTCTAAAATATGAGTCACTCGAAATTATGAGAATCAAGGAGAACGAAGATAATTCTTCGTTTAATTGTTCTAACCTTGTGGTTTGTTTGGAAGAAAAGTGTACCTACGCCGATTATTTTTGTAAGAGTTAGGGCTCAGTTATAGCTATCAGTAAAATCCATCAGTAAAAATTTTGTTTTGCTATTTTGAATACTTTAATCTTATATTTTTAGGAAAATTTTGATGAAATAAGTTGAAAATACATTTCAACTATTTTTTTTCAAAAAAACCAATGCATTTAGTGTTAAATATTATTAACAAATCCATTTTATAAATTTTACTGATGAAATTTCATTTTACTGAACAACTGACTGCCAAATGTCAATAAAAATTCCATTTCGTTTTACTGATGGCGTTTCATTTTTTTACTGTTCCGGTGCCATCATTAAAAAAATTACTGATGAGATAAACAGTAAAAACGAAATTGTTTGCGGCGGGAAGGTGTAAATTTACTGATAGTTATAAACGCTCATCAGTAAAAAATTTCAGATTCCAGATGTTTCAATTTTTACTGATGGATTTTACTGATAGCTATAACTGAGGCCTTATATATAGTAAACTTGATTAAACACAATTATTTAAAGCCTTCAGGATTCTTACGTACAAAAATAAGAAAATAGCTAAATAAAATTCTAACATGTTTGAATATTAGTCTTGGAACAGAACATTAAATATCAACATTACTTATTTGAATTTCGAAAAAAAACTTCACCTTTTGTTGTGACAAACACTTCGAAAAGAATATCTCTATAGCTCAGACAATATTTGAGAAAGGATGATTTAAATCAGCTAACAGATTATTACTTTCTTCGAAAACTATATAATAAAAAAAAGAGGTTTTGAGGATAGGAGGGGACAGGGATACTGTGTTTCGCATCCGAGAACCGTGGTTTTACCCGGTTTAATGACGATTTCTTAGCAAACGCTATAATCGCCGAGCGAACGGGCCCAAGTCCCTTTGCTCATCACGAAGGTAGAACTCCAGCTCATCTTCGATTCAATAAAGAATAAGAAGTCTGCAGGTGTCGACGGTATATCCAACATTGTACTAAGACACTTACCGATTGAAGCCATCGACATTTATACCACACTGTTCAATAACGCGCTGAATAATGCATATTATCCAGTGCGTTGGAAGAGAGCTGTGGTTCATCCTCTCCCGAAAAAGGGAAAGGACATCTCCAATCCTTCAAATCCTTCAGGTCAATAAGTCTTCTTCCAAGCATCAGCAAGGTATTCGAAAAGGTAATCAATAGGGCTCTGGCTGAGTGGGCTGCGGACAACAGTATAATTCCGGATAACCAGCTCGGGTTCAAGGCGGGACATGACACCATTCATGTCGCGTCTAAGCTCGTTTCTGATATCCAATGGAACAAGTCCAAGAAACAATGCACGGGTGCTGTTCTGGTTGATTTAGAGAAGGCCTTCGACACCGTATGGTTAGAAGGGTTGTACCTAAAACTCACCAGACTAGGCATCAGTAAACCATTATTGTATGCTTTATGATATGCTCAACGGTAGAAAGTTTGTTGTCAAAAGTGACAATGTAACTTCTACCACCACCTTTGAAATTAAAAACGGTCTTCAACAGGGAGCGGTGAACTCGCCGATCCTCTTCAGCATTTACACCAGCGATCTGATAGGTAGCTTAACTAACGCAATTGCGTATGCCGACGACCTGATTGCGTACAGAACGGCTCCAAAGGTTGAAGTTATTAGAATTCTCTTGCAGCGTGACTTCGAGAAGATTCAGCGATACTGCGACGATTGGAAACTGAAAATAAATGTCCAAAAGTCGGAGGCAATTTTGTTCCGGACTCCGTTGGCTAAAGCCTCGCGAGATACGTGTAAGAATTGGCGCAAGATGGTCATTGTTGATCCTCACGGACAGCCATTGACGACCAAAAGTGTAGTGAAGTACCTCGGTATCTGGTTGGACCAGTTTCTGTATTTCGACAGACATATAGATGCTGATCTGACTAAGGCCAGAGGAGCCTTCGCTCTGACGAAACGGCTGTTTTACAGCAGTCGGCTTGACCCCAGATTGAAGGTAATTTGCTACATGGCCCTCATACGGCCAATGATTGTTTATGGTTGTCCAGTGTGGTTCAACATTGCCCCTTCCCGAGAGGCAGTGTCTTCGGCGCTGTCTCGGTTGGTATCGGACACCGGAATCTTCTTATCTGCATTATTATTCAAACGAGGTTCTATACAATGGGGCTCGAATCAATAGAATTGACAATTTCGTGATAAAACTTGTTCGGGGCCACATTGCGAGAGCTATGACTTCGACCAACAATTTGATATTCGGGCCGTTCTATCCGAACGACAACTACTTCGACAATGCACGCTTGAGCGGCTTCATCCCACCAGAGGCATTCCTCTGTTTAGACCAGTGCGGCATGATACAGGATAGATTGGCAGTACCGCTTATCTACCACGTCAGGCGAAGAACCGTAGACCGGCGGCTTCTGTATGAACGAGGCATCCTCGCTCGTGATGGAGCGGAGCTGCTTCGGTTCAGTAGGGCTGTGTCCGACAAGGACCGCATTGATAGGGTGAAGCAGGAGAACCAGTTTTGGTGGCTTCAAACTGCATCTGATAATGGGTAATCCGGGGTGGGGTATTTTTGCCTTGGCCGGCTTACATACTTGTTTTAGTCTTAGGTTTTAGGTTTAAGTAGAGCAGGAATGGTGGCACAATAAAATAAAAAACAAAAGAATAAAAAAAAGAAACAAAATCTCATACAATACAAAAAAAAATGCAAACGCATATCACAGACAATATGATAAGAATCCTCGATGGAATTAAAAATACAAGGACAAAGTTGTTTTGCCGCTGTGGTTGTTCTAGTTTTAAGTAGTTTGTAGGTAGATTAGGTAATTTTAAGTTTTATTCTAAGGACCCTACTTTGTAAGAAAATCCCCAAAAACAAAAGTTAAAGCCATTAGTTTTTTTTTTTAATTTTCTGATATAAAAAAATAAATAAATTGAAATAAAAACAAAATATCTTAGTCCGTAGGCCGAAAGGCATTAATTTTAAGAATCATGAATTACTTAGAGCGCCCGATTAGGGCCAGTAAGTTATATATAAGTAGAATTAACTAGGCTAGTTTCCCATTTTTAAGTAGATTTAAGTTTAAAATGAATAAAAAAAAATGAATTACAAAAAAAAAAAAATACTGTGTTTCGGCAATCCTTAACTTTTGTGTTGAACATGTGACAAAAAACAAACAGTCACGCAGCTTTTTTTATTTTGATTACAAACTTGTCATTTAGTCGTTAGTAAAAATAATGCTATGATATTAGTTTGGCCATGTTGTAAAGTCGGGAATGCCTGCTGCGGGAATGCCTGCTGGATCCCAGGCCACAGCGATATACCAGGCAACGAGAAAGCCGATGAATTAGCAAGATTAGAGTCAACGCTTGACGTAAGCCAAGCTCAGCTAGTCAGCATCCCTACCTGTTATTTAAAACAGGAAATCTCAAAAATAATAATTATTAAGGCCGATGAAAGGTGGAAGTTTCTTGACACCTGCGGTACTATTTACAAGGAATATCTGGCCCTGATTTAACAAACAAAGAACGGAAAAAATTATGCAACTATACACATCAAGGGATCACTTCGATCTCTTGTAAGCATAATTACCGGACATAATCTGTTAGGTTATCATATGAAAAATATGAGAATCAGTTCAGATGATCTATGCAGAGGATGCGGTGACGAAGAGGAGCATGAAGACACTTCACACTTTATATGTCACTGCCCCGCACTTTCCCATCAAAGGAAGAAATTGCTCGGCAATTATTTCTTCGGCGACTTAGAAGAACTCTCTAGTAATCCAGTTACAAACATTTTGAACTTCATCAATGCCTCTAAATGGCTTGATTAATTGAACACATAGTTTTTCTCTGCTTCAAAACTAAACTACAAATACATCTGAAAAACCACAATTCAAAATTGGATTAAGTAATAAACAAACCTACCTTTTGTTCAGGGTGATCCGAGTGCAAATTCTCTTTGTGAGCATTGTTGCTATTGTTGCCGGTTAAGCATCGAGGTTTATTGTTTGCAATATTGCAACCACAAACAAGTTCATATCATAGACAGAAACATGATTTAAATTGTTCTATTAGGAAGGTATATATACCAACCCTACCAAAAGCCTATTTTGCAATGAAATCACATCCATATCAGAAGCTCGAAAGCACATGGAGATTGAAGAACCCCTTGTTTTAATGTCACGAGCAAATAGATTTTGTGTTTTAGGTTTTAGGAAGGGAAAATACAAAATAAACAACGCCTCCCACACATACAAAACCCATTATTATCGAACACAATAAATTAATAGCTGTGGACAATGTCACTTCGTTAATAATGAATAAAGAGGCAACAGAATGCAACCGATTGACACAACAAGACCATCTAATTAATATTCAATAATGCTGACCGGGCTAAATATTTTTAAAGGGTTGACTGGACTTGGACTGCTGCAAATTCGATGGAAAAGTCCTTCGGTTGCTACTTGGCCTTGTTTGTTTAAATGTCGAGTGGAGGAAAAGTTTTAAGAGCTATTTTTAAGGTCTGTGGAAGAAAGAAACTTGTTTTTCTCCTGCAATCCTAAATCTTAACCCAATGTGAAATTTCATTGTTAAGAGCCGCCAGGACGTTCCGTTTAAATCCGTTTCTGAAAAATTATTAAGAACCAGAAATATTATAACTTTAATAATACTCTGGAACGCTTTGATCTGACTTTTATGTCCGCCACTGGGTACACCTTTTTAAGCCAAACGCTTGTCCTCCGTCTTCGAACATCCAGCGCCATCTATAAAAAGAGTAAAATGAAATTGCATAAAACATAAAAACAGATTGATCCATGATTGATGAGATTTATTTTTATGTTTTGTTTTTCTGTTGCCTAAAGTCATCGTGTTATTTTATTTTCTCATCGTTCATCAGCTATACAAACTGAGCAACCCTCCCCGCTACTACTGTCTGATAATAAAGCAAAGGGGCCATGACGAGAGACGCTAGGTTCATGTGCGTACACAATTACAGGGTATACACCTCTCAATTACTCGGCATAATGCACGATAATTACACTTAAATCGACCCCGACCCAAGTGGCTTGCTGGCGTTTCGTTCTCGCAGTACAACAAATTATTTGTTGTCCAACTTCGTCTAAAGTACCCAAGTCACCGTTCACCGTCGTTACGGTCCGGTACCGATGGACGATTTTTTGTCTTATTTTTTTGGAAGGAAAAACAAGCCCATTCAGTCACTATAGCTTGAACGCTCAAGAAAGAACGGGAGAGACTGCAGAGTTAATTACCTTCATTATAAGAATTTAATGAGCGACTTGAGCACACCAGCTAAGGTACGACAACAACAACAACAACAGGCAACTTCGTTGTCAACAGAAAAAGCAGCCAGAAGCTAGAGTTCAGAGTGGTCGACATATTCACTTGATTGTATCGCCATCGTCGTAGTCGTCGTCTTCGTTGTCAAATAGACTTCGTCATTGTAGAGCTCCGTTTCGTGTATCGTGTCTCATGAATAATTCCACGAGAGAAACACTCCACTTAAATTCGAGTATGAGCCTGAGACTCGCAGTCGACGAATATAGATTTTGTAGCACTTTGACTCTCGACTATGATGGTTGAAAAGTGGGAAATTTTCTTGCATATACATTCGTCCGACTCCGAAGCGAACAACAATCGACAGGAGGTACAACGTTGACGACTACGACGCCGACGGACGACCGAAGCTAAAACGCCAACGACTATGATGAAAGCATTGCGATGGCTATGGCTAACGTAACGATTTCTATATGTGGAATACCACCTATCCGTATCTAGCTTGCATCTGGATATCTGTTATGATGCTGGATGGGGAGCTGTGGGTTGTATATGACTGGCTATATGGCGAACAACATCACTGAGATGATGACAAGTAGTTCCTTCGTCGCACGATTAATTGACGTTGCGCGCTGACATGATGAATGGCGACACAAACTCAGAGCACTCGCTTTGGATATGGAGAGGGACCATATAGCTAGAAAGCGATGTACATGCTGCTTGAAGAGGACTTGAGTCTGATTTATATTCCTGAAATTTCTACGAGAGATATCTTTTTGTGTACTTCGAAATTAATTTCAACGTATTAAAGACACTAAACTAATTAGGACTGGTCCTTCCTAGATTGTCGGGAGATTGTTGCGTTGTGTCATCAATAAAATCCGAAATTTGTTTTTTGTGGAGCAATTAGGTTGGATGGCTGCCAGAAGTATGGATGCGATTAATTTGTCGGTTCTTTTTGGAACTTTTCCTGAATCTTAAGAGGTCTCTGCCACGCAAAAGAGGCAGAGATTCTAATTTGTAATTCCAATTTATCTTCGTGAAGAGGATACCGATTTACATGATTTAACTTATATTTTTGGCAATTTGGCATTTTGTCTTCAAAGAAGTTGTTTTGTTTTTCAAAATTCGATCTGGGATCTTTTATATCTCTCAGAGAATAAAAAAAAACGCGAAAAAGCGTCAAATTTGATTCCTATTTTGTCCGTGATCAGCAGGCCGAATTTACAAGATCTAACTTGCATTTGAAAAGTTGGCTCTTTGTCGTCAAGGACGTCTGTTGTTTTCTGTTTCGAAAAGCGATTTCGGATTTGGAGTTCTCTTGGAGAACTTTTAGAAAAAAACACGCTAAAAAGCGGCAAAATGGATTCTTATTTGAACGTGATGACGAGAATGATTGTTCTGCTTTTCGTAATTCGGTTTCAGATCTGTTTTATCTCTCGGAGATTTTTATGAAAAAAAATCGCGAAAAAGCGGCAAAATGGATTCCTATTTTGTCCGTGATTAGCAGGCCGAATTAACAAGATTTAACTTGCATTTGAAAATTTGGTATTTCGTCTTCAAAGAAGTCTGTTGCTTTGTTTTTCGATATTCGATCTCGGATCTGTTATATCTCTCAAGGAAATTTTTTGGAAAAAACACCCGAAAAAGCGGCAAAATGAATTACTATTTTGTTCGTAATTAACAGGCCGAATTGAGGTACAATATTTAACTTACCTACCTTTGAAGAGTTGGAATTTTGTCTTCAAGGAAGTCTGTTGTTTTGTGTTTGGAAATTCGATATCGGGTTTGTTTTATCTCGAAGAACATTTTGGAAGAAAAACACTCTAAAAAGCGGCAAAACGGATTCCTATTTTGTTCATTATGAGGAGAGTTATTGTTCTGGATTTAGAAATTCGGTTTCAGATCTGTTCTATCTCTCGAAGATCTTTTTGAAAAAAAAATCGCGAAAAAATGGCAAAATTGACTCCGGTTTTTCTTGTGACAGGAGAGTTGTAGGCATATAATATGCAGATCGTTTTGAAGGTCTCTTAAATGCCTTCAAAGTGGTCGACCAAATTTCTGAAATTCTTTCTAATTTTTTGAATTACCGGCTTTAGAAATGTCATACGATTTTCGGCATTGACTGGGTTCTTTGATGAAAACTGATACAAACTTCCTCAAATTGGAGTACAGGCAACCAGAATACTAAAAATTCCGATATCGTCCTTTTTTTGACTTATAGCGTACCAAATTTTGTCAAGGCTGATGAGGTGAATTAAGCCGAATTAATTAAATTATTTTCTCCAAAGAAACTTCACATTGAATGCACGTAATCGTATTTCATACATCATACAACAAATCCCGAAATGGAGCACATTTTCTTACACAACCATCATTTTCCAATCGCTCCTCACGTAATACCCACTTGATCCCACGGATTTATTCATTTTCATTTAAATTGAAAAAGGAAACAAAATAGACGTGCTCCAGCACAAATAATACAAAACCAAAAGACCGAAAAAATGAGAAAAGAAAAACACCACAAGTACAAGAATAATGTCGAATTGTTTCCTCTTTAATTGGATAACTTCACGGAGATTTATTTCCAATTTCGCCAACGAACATATGCTAATCTTTCAGCAGTCACGTGTTAGCCTCTCGCATCCATGTCTAGCACATCATAAAATACAAAACATTCCCTTCACTATACCGAGACGTAGGAAAAGCCACCGCACCGCGCCACCCTATTGCCGGTCGTCGTCATCGCCACCACCGTATAAAACATCATATTGGTGACGTCTCTGGTTCTCGTTTTCTCGTGATATTATGCCAATCCATCTCCTTAAAACGCTCATACATCAATCCATTCGGTTTGGTATTCGGATTTTGGTAGGAGTTGATGGAGTTGATTCAGGGTCTTTTTCCACTACTCTTGAAAAGGTAGCGATGGTATTTTGTTTTTGTGCTCGTTTTTTCATCTTTTGTACTAAACCAATAAAAAATTTCTGATAAAAAAATAAGCAAAGCGAATAAAATGGAAATTGTCTTTTTTCATTCAATCCTGCTTGAGCCTTAAGGAATTCGTCAGAATTTGCAGCTTTATGCGAATGGCATACACAAGTGAGATTCCCAAGGGAATGAAAATATAAGAATCTCCTGTTGCTTTAATATCATCTCCGTCTGTCTGTTTCAGTGATTTTTTGTTTGTCTTCGTTTTGTATTCCTAAGCAACGACGCACGACGACGACAACAATTGAATAACCAGACTGCACTGAACAATTCCGAAACAATAATGCACGTGAATGAAAGCCATTGAGAAGGGCTTGAAGTATTTTTTGGGAAGAGGGTCGATATTCGGAATTCTTCTTTGTCCAAGTTATTGTCTTTGTGTAATTATGATTGTCTTCCCCGAAGTTATAAGTGAAGACATGTTTGAAATTCTTTGGGAAGGAGTCTGAAGATTTTCTCATGACTTGGACACATTTTTG
Source organism: Sphaerophoria taeniata (assembly GCA_943590905.1). Taxonomy (NCBI): domain Eukaryota; kingdom Metazoa; phylum Arthropoda; class Insecta; order Diptera; family Syrphidae; genus Sphaerophoria; species Sphaerophoria taeniata. Next base: position 8,896,186 of record OX016540.1, read on the forward strand.
AATCTTTGCATCAGCGTAAAGTGACAGGTTAGCTTTCAAGCCGGATATAGGGATCAAATTTCTTACAAAAATAATTGACAAAAATCCACCTGTGCAACGAGGTCGGAAGAATAGACATATTCGTATTGATTGAGACACAATAAGGGTCTTGACGAATTTTCAAAAAAAGATGAAAATAAACGACGACTTGTCGAAATACCAATTGAATACGAAATATTTTCTGTTTTACTGCAGAGCTCCGGTAGCAGTTTCAAAGAAAAGAATGAAATAAGCATGCGAAACTACTTAATAGACGAATGGGCTTACGTCACCCATTTTCTTCGACTTCTCTACCGGCATAGTATCATTTTCGATAAAAATCTCGAGATAAGAACCTCATTTTCAGAAATGAACAGTCATCTCAGTTTGACAGAATACCCTGGGGTGCCATAAGGAAGACATTTAGGACCCCTAATTTTTTTTATGGAAATAATTTCCCATCGATCATAAATAAATTCAAATGGCAACAATTCGCGTCTTAGATTGATCTGAATTCATTTCGAAAATAGATTTTTATATGAAAATTGTTATGTTCTTTGTTTTCAAAGGCTGGAATTTCCTTTCCTCAAGGGATCCAGGGTCTACTGAGGTAGGAACAGTAAACCTTAGTTCGGTTCTTAATTCAAAAATTCTTAACTAAGTATTATTTTTAGTTATTAGTTTATGGCTTCGTATAAATAATTTCATTTGGGGTATCCGAAATCCGAATAGAATGGAATTCTTCCTGGTGATGACTTTCTTCCCTCACGGCTCGGAATTCATGTATTTTCGGGTTTGATGAGTTAAAGATGAGCACGACGTATGCGTGCGTCCCTTAGGGTTTCCTCTAGTGTATCACTGGAGTTTCCTCAGGCTATCTTACGATAGACTATCAACAAGGTTTTCCTTGGCTCATCAACGGCTTGGAAACGATTTATCAACGGAGTATCCTCCGGGTTCCAACGGCGATTAACTTTAGTATCAAAGAGGTTTCCATTGGCCTATCAATGGTGTTTCTTCCGGCTATCGACGATCTTTCAATCGTCTAGATATGAACAAGGGTTCCCTAATTCCCTTGGCTCATCAACGGCTTGGAACCGGTTTTTCAACGGAGTTTCCTCCGGTTTTTGACAGGGTTAGCCCATGTTTCGACCGACAGATTTGGGACTTATACTTTGACCGATTGATTGACTTCGGTATCTTATGAGGCAGGGAATGATACCACTCTTCAACCTAATTTTGTCCTTGACGGCTACCTTCCTTATGAACATTTCTTACAGAAACTGGGTGTGAATTATATTCGGTTGTGTTGTAAAATTTCATTTAAAAGTATGCAGCTAATGCATCATTAAAACATTTATCCAAAATGTTGTACCTTACCTCCTACTGAATTTTTCAAAGTAAGAAATCACTCGTTGGAATTTTTCTCAATCAGCGAAAAAGTAAACGAGGTAGGTATACGACACAATAAAAGACAAAAGCATCCAAAATTTGTAGGCTCAATTTCAAGTTCCAAGGAAACAGCTATTAAACCGATGGCTACAGCTTTGCTGTGTCTATAATTTATTTTTTAAATCAACAACAACAAATTGAAGCTTATCGAATTTGAAAATGAAAAAAAAGAACGTTTGTCTTTCATCGATTCCAACGCAGTCACAAAACTATGTCAATTAAACAAAAAAATAAACAAAAATGTCCGCCTAATGTTCTCCTATTTGTTTATTTCCCAGTTAGTCGCGTCGAAAATCCAAATGTACATACGTCACCTCCTTTCTTCATACGTCAAGCCGAATAGAAACTGTTTGGCTCCCATAAAAATACAAAAAATAGAAACAAATTTAAAATATTTCATTCGTCCATGAAAAATGTGTTTGTTTACGAACGATATGCTCTGTTTCAAATGCAAACCGGCTGCTGTTGATATACAGCTACCGACACAGTCAGGCATTTTCATTTGCATGCATTTGAAATTTATTATATGAAGTTTCTTTGTGTATATACAGTGTGCACATATGAAATTTGTACTGCAAGCTGACCGAGCGTTTATAATAAATTGTATCTATCAGCATCTGTATCTGTACACACAATCGAGCTTTGAAAAAAAACAGAGAACACAATCTTGGCATTGCGAAGCGAAAAATTTGAAAAAAAAACTGCAAAAAACGATACATGAGTCAGCGAGCAAAATTTATAGCAAAAATAGCTCAGAAAAAGTAAAAAAAAAAAACATCTGCTGATTAATTTTTGGCGGGATATGAGGAGAATGCGTAAAACCATGCTGCACGTTTGGGAATGAAAACGCAAATGATTGATTAACGATCAGCGGAAGTGTTCTTTCAAGTTTTCTAAGAATTCAACATGTTTTGCTTTTCAATTATCTGCACTTTTAAATAGATTGAATATTAAATTAATGGCTGGGATTAGCGTAAGACAAAGTGAAATAAACAAGGGAAACTTTAATTTGTATGCTCCTATGAGTTTACTTGTTTTGTTCACTTACAGGAAATAACCGTGTCCACTTCCTGCAACGCGATAAAAATATTATGACATGAACTTTTGCAGCCGCTTACTGAATAAAGAGGTGAAGATGAAATAAGAACAATGGACCCAACACCGATCGGAAAACATGGCCACATGAGATTTGCAGAATTTCCCTGTTTTCAAGTCCGGTGAACAGTATGGGATCGAGAAAGCAACCTGGTGGTACATCATAAAACCACCAAATTGAAATCCAACAATTGTCACCCGAACTTTATATCCCATATGGTCTAGTGGCTAGGATATCTGGCTTTCACCCAGAAGGCCCGGGTTCGATTCCCGGTATGGGAAGTTTTCTTTTTTTTTTCATGACTTTGTTCGGTCCAAATAAAACATAAATATTCCTCTTTCAAAGATCGCGATGGTTGTTTTTCTTTTCTTTTCGCATGAACCACAACAAACTAAGCAAGAACTTCTTTAAAGTACAAGTTTTCAATTCTTTCCAGTCTGCATACCCAAGTTTCGCCATTTTGCAAGTCTTCGCATTATTCGGCATTAGTCTCGTCTCTGGTGTCTGCTTCATTTCACGCAAGCATAACTTGTGAAACTTTCCGTACCTAATGTTATAAGGAAGAGAAAAATTTGCAATTGGCAATCTTTTTTGCTTTTTTTGATAGCAAAGAGAAGATGAAGATGGAAGGCAAATAAAAAATAGCAAAACTTTGGTGTCATAATCAAGACTTTTACGGAAGAAATTGAATTTGTTTATTTCCTTGGAATTTTTTTGTTCGCTTTGTTGAAGTTTGAAGATAAACAAGTTATACGGCTAGTACCAACCGGCAACCGAGGAGAATGATAAGAGTTCGAATAACTTTTTTTGTAGTCTTTGTTTGATGATCAAATGGTAAAGTTTGAAGGAGATTATTTTGAACTTAGCAACTCAAGAAAATATACAAAAATAATTTTATATCGATTTTAAATGAGAAATTGAGAATGTAGCAATAACTATGAAGATAGTGGCATTTATCAGCTTCAGTCAACTGCTAGTGCCAGGCAATATAATATACATGGAATAGTTCTGAAAAAAGTGTACCAACCATCTGGAACAGTCAGTTAAAAAAAAGCCAACTGCTTATATGTATAGAATTATTTGAACGAAGAATTTTAATGCTTCGTTCTCCATGATTCTCAGCAATAGGTGTCTCATAAAATTTCTGTTTTTGTGTGTGGCCTAATTCAGGGCTAAGAGAAAAATCGAAAAAGGTAACAGATTTCGTTCTCTTTAATTCTCATTACTCGTCAGTCGGAGATAGATTATTTTGAAAAAAAGAACGGATTTTTTCAGGATAAATGATAGGTACGCGGGCAAAAGTACTACGGGAAAATACTTTCCGGGATTTCGATTTCTAGTCTTTCAAACCCCAACACATAATTAAAAACAACAAAGAAAAGATCAACAAGAAGTGTCCTACTAAGAGCCTGAAATTTGTCAGCAAAATGTTTTGAAATCATGGGTAAAGAATTGTTAGTCTTTTTCTTATTAAATTAAAACTGAAAAGTAATTGAATAAGAGGCGGGTCTCTTAAAATGTAAGCTTTCGTAACTCGAGAAAAAAGTCGGTTGTTTCCTTTTTATTTGAAAATAAGTAGTAAAAGTGTGTGGCAGTCCATTAATTTAATATAGTTACATATATTCCACTTAGTTTATAAAAATTAATGTTTTACTTAGCTTAAGAATAATTTATTATATCAATCACAATATAATTTACTTAGTTTGTTTATCGAATGTAAACAAACTTTTTCGTATAAATAGCAGTTAAAAAATAAAATAAAATCAGTTTAAATTTGAAACTCAAGCAAACAAGATCTCTTTCATTAAGCAGCACCAACATTGGTGACCCCGAGTAAGAAACACTCATACAGGTATCACAAGATACCACACTAAGCATAACAAGGTATCCCCCGACCCACGGTAAGGTGCCTTACTACTCCACATTTACACAGAGTGAAGAAGGTATCCCCCGACCCACGGTAAGGTACCTTTCAACTCCACATCCCCACAGAGTTAAGTAGGTATCCCCCGACCAACGGTAAGGTGCCATTAACCTACACAACAACAACAAACAAGCACAAACACAAATGCCCGACACAGGCGAAGAAGGAGTTATTTCAAAGGTGTCCATCAGGGTGCCACCATTCTGGAAGCGAAGCCCTGACTTGTGGTTCCTCCAGCTAGAGGCTCAGTTCCACACTACCGGAATCACTTCGGATACTACAAAATACTATACGCTAGTTGGAAACCTTGAAGCTGATGTGCTGACGGAAGTCCGAGACGTCGTTACCAGCCCTCCAGCCACGGAAAAATACAATGGCCTGAAGACACGACTCCTGTCTGCTTTCCAGGAATCAGAACAGAAGAGACTCCAGACTCTTCTCAGCGGTATCACTCTTGATGGAAGACGACCAACCCAACTGTTAACTAAGATGAGAGAACTGGCGGCACCAACAATATCTGAAGATATTCTGAGAACCCTATGGATGAAGCAGCTGCCAAGCACGACCCAGTCCATCCTGTCGTGCAGTGAGAAGCAGGAACTCACAACTTTGGCAGCCATGGCCGATAAGATCTCAGATGTCTATTCAAATACAGACATTGCTTCTGTCGCAGCGCCGCCGCCCTCATCCAGTATTGCTGCCATCTCTGAGTTGCAAGATCAGATTGCTGCTCTTCAGGAAAAAATCAAACACCTTCAGGTACGCAGAAGCCGAAGTTCTTCCCATTCAAGAAAAAGGAGATCGAAGTCTAGAAGTTCGAACATCTGCTACTTCCACCACAGGTTCGGCAAAGCAGCAAGGAATTGTCAAAAGCATTGTCAATTCCAGTCGGAAAACTGATTTGCGGACAGCAATCAGCGACTAGCCAATCCGCAGACACCATAAGTCGCCTTTACGTCAATGAGAAATCTTCCAGAAAATGTTTTCTCATAGACACTGGAGCTACAATTTCAGTCATTCCACCTACAAGTACAGATAAGCGGAACAACCAATCAAACCGCGTTCTCTACGCAGCGAATGGCACTGAAATACCAACTTATGGAGAACGATTGATGTCACTCAACCTTGGCCTTCGTAGAAACTTTTCCTGGCCTTTTATTATTGCTCAAGTCACAGAGCCAATAATTGGATCTGATTTCCTGTCTTTTTTCGATCTTTTAGTTGACGTTAAAAACAAAAAACTAATCGATCGAAAAACAAATATGCAAACACAAGGTTTTGGTGCAACAATTTCATCCAGCTCAGCAAACATTCAGACAATAAATCCATCATCCTTTATTTACCACTTATTAAAAGAATTTGAGGACATCACAAGGAACAACCTATTGGCTAAAACGAAGCACAACGTAACGCACCACATTCAAACGAAGGGACCTCCTGTGTACTCCAAAGCCAGACGTCTTTCCCCTGAACAACTCAAAACCGCAAAACAAGAGTTCGAGTACATGATCAACCAAGGAATTTGTCGACCTTCAAAGAGCAGTTGGGCAAGTCCTCTTCATATGGTCAAGAAGAAAAATGGTGACTGGCGACCTTGTGGCGATTTTAGACGACTCAATGCTATTACCATCTCAGATCGCTATCCCATGCCTCCTATCGGAGATTTCGCTCACCATCTGAAGGGTAAGAAGGTGTTCAGCGTCATAGACCTGACTCGAGCATACCATCAAATCCCTGTGGAACCACAAGATATCCCAAAAACAGCTATCATCACTCCTTTTGGGCTATTTGAATTCATGGTAATGACTTTTGGTCTGTGCAATGCTGCACAAACGTTCCAACGATTCGTTCACGAAGTTACAAGAGGACTGGATTTCTGTTTTCCATATATTGATGATTTTCTTATCGCATCAACCTCAGTAGAAGATCATCGAGAGCATCTCAAACAGCTTTTCCAGCGATTTCGAGAGTATGGACTTACCATCAATCCTTCCAAATGCACTTTCGAATCGTCATCCGTAAGCTTTTTGGGTTACCTTGTGACGGAAGACGGAATCAAACCACTGCCATCTAAAGTTGACGCCATCATCTCATACAAGAAGCCATCAACAGTCCAGGAGCTGCGAAGATTTTTGGGAATGCTTAATTTCTACAGACGTTTTGTTCCAAAAGCTGCTCAAATCCAAGCTCCTCTTCATGCGTATCCATGCGGCAACAAGAAAAATGATAAAACTATTATCAATTGGACCCCAGAACTCGAAAATGCTTTTCAAGTCTGTAAGGACGCTCTAGCAAACTCAACCCTACTTGCACATCCTGATGTTAACGCCCCATTGTCATTAATGACAGATGCATCCGATACAGCTGCAGGAGCTGTAATTCAACAGTTTGTATCAAACCATTGGCAACCTCTGGGATTCTTTTCAAAAAAGTTTTCACCAACTCAAACCAAATATAGTGCCTATGACCGTGAGCTTCTTAGTGCTTACATGGCAATTAAGCATTTTCAACACATGCTGGAAGGAAGACAGTTTGTCCTTTACACGGACCACAAACCTCTTACTTTCGCATTCCAACAAAAACCTGAGAAATCAAGCCCGCGTCAACTCAGACATTTAAGCTACATCGGACAGTTTACAACAGATATAATTCATATCAATGGCAAGGATAATGTAGTGGCTGATGCTCTATCAAGAGTAAACGCCATTTATTCACCATCTACAATCGACTACGCAGAATTGGCCAATCAACAAAAAACCGACGAAGAACTCAAAAAACTCATCAACTCGACTTCATCGCTACAACTTACAAAAATCACACTCCCTAACACTAATTACCAAATCTTTTGCGATATTTCTACAGGTAAGGCACGGCCATATATTCCATCAAATCTACGACGTCAAATTTTCACCACAATCCACAACATGGCACATCCCAGTATTAAGAAAACTACTCAGATTCTCAAGGAACGTTATATTTGGCCGGACCTGAAGAAAGATTGTCGCAAATGGACTCAAACTTGCATCAACTGCCAAAAAAGCAAAATACTACACCATACCAGATCTCCAATTGCCAATTTTACACCGCCTACAGAAAGATTCCATCATGTTCATCTAGACCTAGTTGGACCATTGCCATATTCAAGTGGATTCACATATGCTCTCACCTGCATTGATAGATTTACAAGATGGCCAGAAGTTATTCCTCTCCCAGATATCACCGCTGAAACAGTTGCAACAGCTTTTCTTTCCGGTTGGATATCCAGGTTCGGGATCCCTCAAGACATCGTGACAGACCAAGGAAGGCAATTCGAATCTTCCCTTTTCAATGAGCTATCAAAACTTTTGGGCATCAAAAGACACCGTTCATCGCCTTATCATCCCCAGGCAAATGGAATGATAGAGCGATTTCACCGAACTTTGAAGACAGCAATCAAATGCCACGGAACAGAAGATTGGGTTGCCAAACTCCCAATTATTCTGCTCGGTCTCAGATCGTCCTTACAAGAAGACTATAAAGCAACCTTAGCTGAACTTGTTTATGGTACAACATTAAGACTTCCCGGCGATTTGTTCATAACATCTAATGATTCATTCAACCACGATTTCCTTCATAAATTTCGAGAGACGATGCAAAACCTTCAACCAATCCAACCTGGACGTCACGGTTCTAACAGAATTTTCGTCAACAAAAACCTCAAAAATTCGAGTCACGTTTTCCTTCGTAATGATGCAATCAAAAAGCCATTACAACAACCATATGATGGCCCATACCTTGTGAAGTCGAAGACGAACAAATATTATACACTAGAGATCAAAGGACACCAGAAAAATATATCAATAGACCGCCTCAAACCAGCATTTCTCCTAAACGATCAAGATCAAGACCAAACCCAAGAAGCAAATGTTACTGCAATTCCACCCCAAATAACAACCAAATCTGGAAGAAGAGTTCACATTCCAGACAGATATCGTTGTCACTAGAGGGCGAGTAATGTGGCAGTCCATTAATTTAATATAGTTACATATATTCCACTTAGTTTATAAAAATTAATGTTTTACTTAGCTTAAGAATAATTTATTATATCAATCACAATATAATTTACTTAGTTTGTTTATCGAATGTAAACAAACTTTTTCGTATAAATAGCAGTTAAAAAATAAAATAAAATCAGTTTAAATTTGAAACTCAAGCAAACAAGATCTCTTTCATTAAGCAGCACCAACAAGTGCGTTAGTTCTTCCATTTCTTGGTATTTTCAAGGCGAATGAAACCTAGAATCCAAATATAGAATCTTCTCAACAGATTTAACGACTCTCAGTAAAATCCCAAAAATTATCAACTTCCCAGAGGAAGTTCTTGTAAGGGGGCCGATTTTATGAATCTCCAGTTTTTGCATATTTCACTGTTTCGAGTTCACTAGACTCCGAATCAACCCTTTTTATCATGATTTCTGCTCGATTATCTCGCGAACCACTCATCGTATTGCCATTCGACGCGGCATTTCGTTGTTGAGAACTGATTAGGTTTTCAGCGATAATGGCTAAGGGTTTTTTTTTTAAAGGAATGAAAAATGTGAATTCGACGCGGAATTTCTTGATTGAGAATCGATGAAGTTTTCAGCGAAATCGGCTTAACGGTTTCTTAAAAAGACAAAAAAATCATTTATTCATGAACATTATGATCATTTCAGTATAAATTGCAACAATTTGTTTAAATTTGTTAAAATCAATTGAAAATGGTGTGCCACGTAAATGTGGTCAATGGAAATATTGAATAACTTTGACAGATTTCAACCGATTGGCGTCGTCGAACACATTTTGGAAAGGATATTACAATTTTAACCATGAATCGGTTCTAGCCCACAGAACGCTCGAAAATAGTGACAGTGTTCATTAAATGTAACCGTTCAGTGTTGCAACCCAGCAGCGTGCGTATCGTTAAAAGTATCGCGGTCGTTCTGAACCTAAAAGTGACACTATTCATCGCTTAGCTTCGAATTTTGAGACGGTCTGTCTGCGGAGATCGCTCAATTTAACGAGAAACTGGATTTTTCATGACGAAATCACTGCGATATCGCCTGGGGTGCTGGCAAATGTCATGGAAAATACCCAAAAACAACTGAATCTTGTATCCGCAATGAAATTAATCATTCGATCGACGTTATTTTTCAAAATTGAATGGAAAAAACCATGTTCAAGTTATTCTATTGACCTTTTTCTATTTTTCTACTCTGGGAAGTTAGTCGTGTGGACCACAGGTGTCGGGTCGCACTCATATTTTTTTATATTTCAATAAAATATTAAAATCGATGTTTCCTGTCTAAGCTATTGTAGCAACGGATGTGTTTTATGACAAGGAAAAGAATCAGTAAAGAATCAAAGCCATTTTGAAAACACACTCAACACGATGCAATCAGCGACGGTAAAGCAAGCTTAAAAAATTAAGAAAAAACCCCGAACAATTTTTTCTTCGAACTGTCGAACTTTTAGGTTCAACTTATCTGCCTGTATTTTTGTGTTTTTCCACTTAAAGTATAGCCAGATTAGACAACAAACTTTGGTTAATTGTTGATCTCAGATAATCTGCCCTATCGAGGTATTTTTCGGAGCGGAATTTTGTCCGATTTCGTACGTTTCGGACAAATTTTGCTTCGAGGTATTCTTCCGACTTACAAATCGGAATTTTTTCCGACATGAAGTAACACAGTTCGATGAGTAACAATGTGGTGCGATGATTAGCTTTATTTTTGACAGTTTGGTTTCCGATTTGTCCGCCGAAAATTGTTTGCGGAATTGTTTGCCGAACATGCTCGTTTGCGTTATTCCCTACACGACAAACACATAATTGGCGAACATCCTTTCGTGTTGATTCTTGAAAGTGTGCGGATGTGCCAAAAGGAGAATAAGTCGTTGCGCTTATGGTTATCTCATAGATATATGAGATTTGTTCGCGATATCAACAAATTCTTGTGGATGGTGCAAATTGCTGATGGCGAACATCCGAAAGACATCATAAAATCACTTTTTTATTCTACTTTTTTGAACACTTAACAAATGAACCATTGGCACTGGCTTCTCAGCCATCAGGAAACCAGCATGGTCGGTTATCACTTCGATCGGGGCCTTTTCGTTTAAACAATCCAAGTTGAATCCACATCTATTGCATTAGGAGATTCTCAAACCAGCCGCTACACCATTATAAAAATTTGGCCATTCGTATATGCTGGAAATTCAATCTGCTGCATTTCGATGGTTGCTCCTTTGAACCGTTCTTTGCCAGCTAGGCAAAGTATGGAATTGATTTCGATGTTTTGAAAACTTGTAATTTCGATTGCAGAGGCAGCTGGACAACACGATTTACGTCATTAGCTTTGCATTTATGTACATCTAAATAAAGCAGAAATTTGTTCTTTTATGGAGCCCAAAAAAATCCAAGACAAAGACATACATACCTTGAATTGCATTCGTAAATTCCTGTCAATACATGCTCGTACAATCGTTTGCATTGATAGCCAACAATTTCAGTGGCCACAGAGGGTATGTCATATTTAGCTCCAGCATAAGTTAGCTGCAAACAAGAGCAAGCACAATTTGTTTTGTCCTTTTGAAATAAGAAAATTAAATTCAGCTTTTGAAAAACAAAAGCGAATTTGACGGGTTGGGGTCGAAATTCTGTATGGGCCAAAATTCGGATTCCAAAATTCTGTATTCCAAAATTCTGTATTTTAAAATTCTGTAAATTCAAAATTCTGTATTTTAAAATTCTGTAAATTCAAAATTCTGTATTCTAAAATTCTGTAAATACAAAATTCTGGATATCAAAATTCTGTATTCCAAAATTCTGTACTCCTAAATTCTGTAAATGATAAAAGAAAAATTGTTTTGATAATGAAAAAAAGTGCGCATTTTTTTTCATTATCAAAACAATTTTTCTTTTATCATTTACAGAATTTAGGAGTACAGATTTTTGATGTTTTCTATGCAGAACCTTGAAGCATAGATTATAATTCTAACGTAACGGACCTCTCTCCAGCTAATTTGCATATGGTTTACATGAATCACATACCTTGATAACACATTTTGCGTTCGACAGCTTAAGTTAAGTGTTATAAGTTAATCGTGATAAATTGAATTCAGAAAAAATGGCAAATATTAAATTATTAAAATCTAATAAAGGAAAGGATCAATCGTTATTTGTTTTTTGTTTGTTTTTTTATAAAATGTTACTTAATTTGTTAATTGAATAAAAATTGTTCTACAGGCAATTAAAAAACCTGTTCATAACTGTGAGTTGGAATTACAGAATTTCTAAAAGCAGAATAATGGATTTGCAGAATTTTGAAAAACAGAATTTTGGATTTACAGAAATTTGAAATACAGAATAATAGAAAAGCAGAATAATGGAATACAGAATTATGTTCATACAGAATTTTTTCTTCAGATACAGAATTTTGTTCATACAGAATTTTGGAATACAGAATAACGACCCGTTCCCGAATTTGACATTACAAATAAGTGATGGCCCTCCTAAGACTTATCGATTTTCATCGATTTTAAATATATTAAATCGAAATGTTATCGTGTGTTTTATTGCTTATTATTAAGTTGCATTGGTGTAAGAAAGTAAAAAAAAAAACTTTAACGTTACTGAAGTTCATTCATTTCAAAATTCAATTCAATAAATAACACATAATATGAAAAGTAACATGTCTTAATCGATAACCTTATTTCTTTTGCACATCTCAATAAAAAAATTGTAAGCCATCGCATGTCAAATAATGCGTTGCCATATTTTTGTCCGATGACATTTAGTTCGAATACAAATTGAACCTCCGACCATATTTGCGTTGCGGAAAATTGTCCGCTCCGAAAAATACCTCGATAGGGCAGAATACTTTATTATTTTTAATTTTGAAAAGCTTGGTTCAGACGACACCACTGCGACGCAAATTGTGAACCAAATTCTCATCGCAGTTGATAGTGTCGGTAAAAATTTTGAAAAGTCCCTCTTAACAATAAAGCTTAAGAATGAATGCTGCAGCATGCAGTTCTTTTCTCATTCCAAACAGCAACATTTTCTGTTGAAAAGCTGAAATAACTGAAGCAATTTCTTTTATGACCTCATTGACGAATAATTTCAGTGGTAAAAGAAATGTTGAATATCTAACATGGTCTTCGTAATTTCTCTTCCAACCATAAACCAGTATCTTGTCTTCAGCATTTTCGCTTTTTATAATTTTCTATATTTTTCTTGCAAGTATTTCTGTGCTTCATCAACTTCTTGCGAAATATCGAACCAGAATGAAAGGTAGGTATCACAGAAATGTGAAGTAAGTAATTTGTCAAATAAATTTGTGAACGCTCCATCAATACGTGGCATAGTCGAAGCATTGTCTTAGAGGGGATGCAACGACCGACGGAAGTTTATACATACTTACTTCTGATGACTTCACCGCTAATAGTTCAATATACATATTTTCAAATGCAACTTGTTCCGTCAATTGGCCTCAACAACTCTTCATTACCTGTCAAGAAATGTCGAGAAAAGGAACCACTTCGATATATTCCAACCCATCGCTGATCTTCAAACTCCTGTCAAATAATAACACAATTGTTTTTGGTTTATAATTTTTTTGCTAAATGACATTTATTTTTACTTTAATATTCCATTACATAATATCATTACGTTGCTTTGATTACATTATTAATTATTATTTTTTAAAGATTACTTAAGTATTTCTTAAAATTATTTTTATGATTTTGTTTATAAATAAATTGATTAAGAACGAAACAAAAATAGTTAAATATTAAACAAATCCAATATACAATCTTAATTCAAAATTTATTCATTTTCTTCTAATTTTAAATGTAAAATGCCTTCAATTTATTTTTAAAATTAAGAAATATAAAAGGAAAATAAGAAATTTAAGACAAATTGCAGGCCCCTCATACGTAAAATATGGATTTTGTTATTTATCTTGAAGGAAAAATGTGAAGAAAAAATTATAACAACCTAAGAGCAAATAATATATTACAACAAAAAGAATGCAAATATTGTATTAAATTAAAGTCAAAATTTAAATCATTTAAGAGCAATAATAATAATAAATATAGCTATACATCATATAGGTACAAGGTTTATGTTTTTTTATTTGTTTAATTCTAAATTATAACACGCAGATTTTATTTTAAATTACTAACTAAAAAGTTTATTAGAATATTAATTAATTATGTACTAAAAAAGATTCTTAATGTTTTCTCTTACTTCTCCAATCAAATTAATTTATTGTTCATTCGTTGCCATCATTATTCATTCTACGCAATTTTGTATTCATGTTTTTTTCTTTAATTTTATTAATAATCAACCAACTGACAGTTTAAACAAATCACATGACGACGACGACGAGCGAGCGACAACGGACAGCGATAACAAATTAAATTATAAAAAATAGCATAACTAATCTACAATTTCATTTGGTTGCCAGAATGTTGTTGTTTTCGGTTGGTAAATATTTGCATTTGCCCGCCAAAGTCATCTAGTGGTTTATTTAAATATTTATAAGTGTGTCAGTAGGAGAATGCTCTTTTTTTCAACATTTTTTACGTTGTTGTTTGCTTTTATTTCAATGACAACACTGGCTGTTAAAATGTGTATATCTCGAATTCACATCTGTTTTTTTACTCTGTTTATTGTATCTCACACTTTCACTACGTCTCTATTCCGTTTTGAATCTGCTAAAATACTATACTAATCTAATTTACACATTTTTTTTGTATTTTATGATTTTTTAAAGAGGGGTTGTGCCAGTACATTTGATGTGCTTCACATCACATAATTGTTTCTACACAAAACTTACGATTTAAATTAATTTTTATTTATTTTTAAATTTCTATTCTTAGAGTGTAGATAACTAGATAACAGTTGATATAAAATATGGGGCGTAAAACTTGTCGATAAAAATAAAAATACTTTTGAAACAAAATTGGGAAAAATCGATAAAGTAACAAAAAAAACTAGATAAACAAAATTTTTGAACAAACGGAGAAAATTACGTTTTGTTGAACAGAAAAACGAAACAATATAAATACCCTTGTGCCACTTATTACACTCGTATAATTCACATAATCCTTACGGGCATTTCGGAATTCCACAATTTTTTTTTATTTTTTTCTTCTTTTTTTATGTGAGTGCAAAATACATACAAATAGTAAACCGCCTGCTGTTACCACTCAGTGAAATTATTTTGCTGTGAATCCACAAAAACTAAATGGTTCGTCCTCCCCCACACAAAATTACACTCGTCCTTTTTTCTTGTTTGTCGATGATATCAAGCCAAAACGGAGAGAAGAGAGGAAAATGAAATAAAATCCATTGCATGGGTTGGTTTTTGTGTTTCAGCAGAGATAAAGGACCGAAAGCCGGAAAACATCAAAAATATGCTTATTGTGGGTGTGTGTTTGTATGTACAGTTGCAGGACGATGATGTGGTGGTGCATGACGACGCACGAGAGTGTATGTGGGTGTCCTTTTCCTCTTATCCATGTCAAGTGATTCACTATATTGCTGTCTCTGTTTTGTTGTTTTTTTTTCTCCGTTGGATATTATCCTTTAGCGAATTGGAAACGAAAAATTATGATAATAATATGTATGCCTCTTTTGTATTGCGGAAAAGGATCCTCTCTCTACAGTGTATCCTGTAATTAGAAAAGAAACGCAAAGAGGAACGTAATAAATATAAGTTGCTAGATTGGATTTATAAGACAATTTTTTTATAAGGTAAGGTAAGCAGTACGTAAAAGGATGACCCTTTTTTGAGTTTAAAAAGGATAGCAGTTAGGTAGTTAGTATTAGAATTGGAAAGGAATAAA
Source organism: Sphaerophoria taeniata (assembly GCA_943590905.1). Lineage (NCBI taxonomy): Eukaryota > Metazoa > Arthropoda > Insecta > Diptera > Syrphidae > Sphaerophoria > Sphaerophoria taeniata. Next base: position 8,911,547 of record OX016540.1, read on the forward strand.
AGGAGCTGTGAACAAAATGTGATTTATGAATAATTCATGACGACAGAGTTTGAACAAGTTTTATTTTTTTGTGAAGATGGGAAAATATCAATGCATCAGTTTTCGGGTTCAGGGATGGTTCACCTTCCTCTTTTTTCGGATTAGGATTTTAATAATTTAATAAAATGAAAATGTTTATGTCAAACAAGGTGATGTTGCCGGATTTGATTAAAATTCCCTTTCGTGAAAGCAAACGTTTTGTAGTTTTTTCAAGAAAAACCTGCTACATGCCAACTTATTGTTTGAGCTTGGTTTATCTTTTATGATCTCAACACGGAAACAAATATTCGAAGAAAATGGGACTTTCAAAAAAACGAATGTCAAAAATTCACTTAGCCAATTTTGAGCTGTGTTTAAGTCAGAAATTAAACGCCGCAGACAGTGCGCAAGGCAGGTGTGAGCACGGAAAACACTATCTTCAACAAGTCAACCAATCTCCTAGGCTATGCGGACGATAGGCGTCATCGGTCGATCCTAGCGAACCATTGATACTTCGGTTTAGCAAAATAACTATGTTCAAAACTACTCATTCGAAAGACAAAGTGTCTGCTATACAAAACTTTGATTTTACCAGTCCTAATCTACGGCACCGAGTGTTGGACGATAAGTAAAAAACGGGAATTGATACTCGGTACTTTCGAATGAAAAATTCTTTTACGGATTTTCGGTCCCGTATGCGACGGTGGCGAATGGAGAAGAAGGTTCAACCGCGAACTGTACGAGCTGTACCAAGATATGGATGTAGTCCAGAAAGCCAAGAAACGACGATTACATTGGCTCGGCGCTCGGCCACATCGAGCGAATAAACGACAACGCTTTAGCCAAGAAAGTCTTCTCATCGCAGCCCCCAGTTACAGGACGACAAGGAAGACCGAACCTACGGTCCAATAAGAACCAAGTGACTGCGGATACTATAGCGCTTGGTTTCCCCGACTGGAGAGTGCATGCGAGGGACCGTTCCCGATGGAAGGCTGCAGTATATCAGGCTAAGACCCTTGATAAATTGTGAGCGGGTTAAGTAAGTAAGTAAGCTTCTATTTTGTGGAGGGCTTAAATTCGCCGAAGGTGGAAGAAGTTGTTACAAGAGGCAAGATAAGATGAAAAAGACGAAGATGATAAGGATAACAAAGATTCAACTTTGGAATTTCTTACTGACTGAACTTATGTCAAACAATTGTCGTCTGAAGAAAGAGTTACATCTATATTCTTCAGTTTGAGCAACACCAAAGTTAAAGCCTTTCCAATGGTCACCGCAGTGCATTAAAGTTCAATGATTAACTTTTCTAAACTTTGCCTCATTGCTTGGTTAGAAACTTATGGTTAATTACAATGACCATCAACTTTTCAATTCGAAACCAAACCACCAAATGTCCTCAAGTTATAAAACGAACTCATTTCGATGTTTTTTGTTTCATTTCAAGGCCAAAGACTACGAACTATAATACATAATGCCAAAAGCAAATTTAAACAAAAGAGCCCACTTTTCTACAGGAAGTAATTCACGCTCACATGTTTGTTTCCTTACTGTTTGTTTTTTCTCTACTCATAGACAGAAACATCCTGCTCAACCGCTTAACGCTTTTATAGCTTATGATGCACACAGATACTAGCTACCTTAACTCTAAGTAAACTCTTTTGCTATTCAACTTTTACTTACTCCTTGAAATCGGTCCGATGTTCTATTCTCATTTAAAAATATATTTTTTTATAGTTTGTATCCTTTGAATCACGACGCCTACTTACATCCTTCAAGCCTTTTTAAACTAGGACGAGCTAGCTGCTTTCCACATCAGGCCTTTATCTATAAACTTTTTCCTGCAACTACACTACTCTGCCAACAATGTTTTGAAATCAACCCCCCTCCCCCCTACCCCCTCCTCATAGCCCCCACTCAAACAAGAAACGAGGGCGACCAACGAGAACGACGAGCCAGCTACAACGACGACTTGGCATGTGAAAAGGTAAAAGTGCAGAAAAACTGTGAAAAGCAAGGATCGCATCGCATCCCAGGTTTTGCCAGAGGGATTTTAACTAAATATTAAAATGGAGTAAAAAGGGAAGAATAAAAAGTCTTTCACCTCCTCAAACCCCCAGCCATAGTCCCAGTAACCAACCTATCAACACCCTTTCTAGATGCAAAAGGAAAAAGGGCAAAAAAACGAGGGGTTAGGATATTTCCACTGGATTACGACGATATCACTGCCGGCAACAGAACGAAACGAATAGAAATTGCAAAGGCACTAAAATCCTCTCTCTCCATCTGTGTAGAGTAGAGCGCGCCTGGGATTCATTATAAAATATTTATGATATGGAATATAGATATGGAACCCTGGGGGCTTCAAAAATGCAGAATTAGACTTAAATTTTCGGATGAAGTAGATTGTAGAGATTTCGTGTTCATTTTTATTGCCCATTCCAGAAATGGTGCTGTTTTGTAGGGTAAGTTGTGTATTCGTTGAAACAATTAAGGTCCAAAGTATCGTTTGAAGTTTCGTCGGAAGAACAAAAATTTGCGCCCAAAGTCGTGCATTTACATTTAATGTTTCTATTTGCTTCTTTGTGGTTTTTTTCTTTTCTTTTTTGTTAGATTTTTAGAAGAATGAAATTTGAACTGTTCTTTCCAGTCTCTGGGCAGCAACATCCCACATTCTTCACAAAGACATAGCGACAGCGTAGGTATTTTGTTTCGTCATGTTTCGTTCATAAATTTTATGGGATCATATTTCATCAACTGTCTCCGAAAATAATAACTAAAAGCCTCAAAATTTTCAAAACACCCAAATATGTAGGTACACAAGCACAAAAGAAGTCTACACAAATGATTGTCGTCATTATCATTTTTTTGAAGAAGATAGAAGACCATAAACAATATAAAAGAGAGAAAAAACAAATTTGACGTCGTCGGCGTCGTCGTTGTCGGTCGGTAAAATCCAAAGCGATTATTTGGCCGACTTCATGACGTTGACATTTTAATTTGCACCTTGTGCTAGTTTGTTAATCCATTCAAGTTATCCAGCCGAACACAGACGAACGAGCGAGAATGTTTATATAGCGGAGGCGAGCAAAAGCCTCCGAGAAACAAAATCAAAAGAGAAATCGTCGAAACGTTCGTTAGTTTGTGATGCTATGTCGGGCGACGACGACCAAAAAAACTAAAGTGAAGTAAATGAACGCAAATCAGAGTGCAGAACAGTGATGCCATTTTGTCTTTCACCATACGATTTCAAACTGGCATTACAATAAAACTCCCCCAACCTTGTTTTCGTTAAGTTTCGTTGAGTTTTAATGAAACTTTCAAGTTACAAGGTGTCATGCATTCATTGAAACTTTCAAAGCAACACTATATTTCACTTTGAAAGTACTTGACGAAGCTTATAGAAACTAAACGAAACTCAACGAAATACCTGCAATGGTTAATTTGAAAAAGCGAATCAATTGTAGGTATGTCTTTTTTCAACACGGCAAAACACTTCAAAGCGATTCAGTTCTAGTTTTAGATTGTCTTTCCTTCGTTAAGTTTGATTATACTTTGAGTTCACTTGTAAACAAATCAAGACAAAGGTTTACTCACTTTTCATGAATTTTTCAACGACCGACAGTGACTTTTTATTTTTCATAGTTAGGATAGGCTAGGTTAGAGTGATTGTCTTGATGTTATTGACTCACTTAGACCTCAAGGGTCTAAGTTACTCGTGGAAGAGTGTTGAACTTAAACAAACCATTTTGTACTTTTAATGAAATTAGAGAGACATCTTGTATCGATCGTTGCCAGTTCCCTGGTATTATCGAAGAAGGGATTACCGAGATAGTTATTCCTTCTATTGGAGAGTGCCTGACATGTACATAGAAGGTTTTGCAGTGTTTCCACTTCCTCCTCGTCCAAGCAGCTTCTACAGAAGTCATTTGTGTAGACCTCCAGCCTCAAAGCATGTCTACCTATGAGGCAGTGTTATGACTCCAATTCTGGAGCTTTGTCTGCTCAGGGAAATCAAGCCTTTTGACCGCTTCAGGTCTATGATGGGCCATATTTGTTTGGTTGCTAGGCAGATGGTACCCTGTGACCATCTAGCATTTGTTGATTCTAGAGCATATTGTTTGAGAAGATGTTTGCATGTAGCAAGTTGTGTTCCTATGTTGTGTCTAACAGTGGGCAGAAGTGTTCCGGTTTTGGCGAGCTCATCATTTTTGCAATTTCCCGGAATGTCTCTGTGGCCCGACACCCAAATACGATGAATAATAAACTGTTCGGTCATCTCATTCAGAGATGATCGGCAGTCGTGGACTATTAGAGAGTTTGTGGAGACAAGCGGGACGAATTTGAATACGGCTTGGCTGTCGGGGGAGATACGTTTACCCTTGCAAGATATTACGTTTTCTTTGAGCCAGGGTAGTACCTGTTTTATCGCCATTACTTCTGCCTAGAACACACTACATTGATTGGGAAGCCTTTATGATAGACTAAGATAGTGAGACTCAGTTGTTTCGAGTAGATACCATTTCCAACGCCGTCATATTTTTCATAGTTGAATAAAATAAAAAGATTTCGTTAAGTTTTGAAATTTGTTACTTCGATTTGCTAAGTCAAAATTTTAAACTCAACACACAATACTACGAATTCAAAATATCGATGAAAATTTAACGAGGTACACTTTTCTTGATTTTAAGCAAGATAGAAAGTTTAAAGTTTCGTCAAGTTAAGTCTTTTAAGTAGATATATCGGTTCGGGAACTATTGTCGATTTTACCAATACAAATTTCCCACTCAGGATAAAAGATTGAACATTGAAAAAATTCAACGAAAATTTGACGAAGTTTTTTTATTTTGTTTTGAAAATTAGATCGCAAACCCTTTAGAAGAGAAATGAAAAATTGGGATCCTCTTATTATAACCTATCTACGTTTTCACAAAACCTATCAATCTTCGTCAAGGTAGATTTAAGCTCATGTGACTGGAAACTCAATAAAGTGGCAACTCTCATCGCAAAAACGTACGAAAACTGGTACAGAAAAAAAGGTACATGTTTGCAATGGCGCGAATTAAGCCGCAGAAAGCACAGCAATCAAACTCTACGCCAATTCAAGTCTTTTGACTACCACAAAAGTGTACCTACTTCTATTCATCTAGTGCCGTAAATCTGTTCTTTTGTGACCATGCATTGCCTTCATCGCATCCGTACTCAGACGTACGTTGCTTAGCTTACCATTGACAGGCAGGCGGGATAATACAGCTCACGCTACCACCACCACAACACAATAACGAATGCATACCATTTAAGCGAGATGGACGCACCGGACTCTGGATTTGGATTTCCAACTGCCTTAGCAAGAGCAACAACAAAAACAAATGATAAAATAAAACCAGCCTCCAAGCGTTGCTCCATAAATCAGTGGATTTCGCTGGAGCAAAGACTGCTGTTACAGTCAGTTGTTATTGTTGTTTGATGGTATTGCCAGTTCCATTGCCAAGTGGGACATGCTTATGAGCGCGTGCGCGCCTTCGTTTCGCCCGTATTTTCTGGCGAATACCTCTAGCTTGAACAGAAAAAGAGGTTGACAGCCGAAAGGCGCAACGAGGTGGAGATTAAGAGTTCTTTTTGCGCTCTGCTGTCTGTTGCGCGGGGCTTGGGGGCTTACACTTCACTTCAGTATAAGTTAAGGCTTTAAGGAGCTTCATTGCATTAACACCCGGTTTTTTCGGTTTTCTTTTTGTTGTAAGGAAAAAATGTCTGCGGAAGAAAAAACCGATACAAGAGTGCGGAAATGTCTCGCGAGGTTTTGCACTTTAAATGGTTTTAGGTTCGCTGATGTCTGAGGAAAAATGCGATAAGGCAATCATCATGAAGGCCGGTTTAAATGGGAAAGGCACATGATTGATGGGAGATGGCTTGGGATGAGCTTCAAACTTCCTCAAACTTGTTCAAACATTCCTTAAATTAAGAAAAAAACAATCGAACTTACCTTAAATCTAAGCGGTTCCAGCGCTGACAGTCGAACTTGACGAAGAAGACGCTACCAGTGACGAAATGCTTTTGAATGAAGTCTTCGGTTGAGTAGGTACAACAACGGGGGGAGACTCCCGGTTGGCTGTCGAACTGCTGATACCCAAGGGAATCGACGATGATGACGATGAGACCACGTTAGATGACGTTACCGGGGTTGTTGTTGGGGGAGTCTCCGCTTTAACTGGAAAACTCTCGGCCGACGACGTTGTCGAGTTGGTCACACTAGTTGTTGACACGCTTGAAGCAGCTGAACCAGCAGCTGCCGTTGCAATAGCCTCTGACTTATCAGCCGCTGCGGCTGCCCTCAAATTGAGGTTGGCTGCGACTTGTTCAATGTTTAGGTTCTTCTTTAGCCTTGGCGGTGAGCCGGGATTTGTACTGCTCGACGGACTGTTGTTTGGTGGAGTTGGGGCTTTGAACTCGGGACTCTTCGATGGCGGGATAATTCCACCATCACCGGTTGGCGATGTCGGCGAGGTGGCCGGTTTGCTGGTAATACTGTTGAGCATAGGAATTTGAGGTTGTGGTTGATTTCGAAAAGCCAGGGCTGAAGGATTGGGGATGTTGCGAACTGAGGCGTTTTGCTGGCGAACTGGGGCCTGAGCGTTGCGAACTTTGGAGATCTCGTTCAGTTTGGGCAAAGTTTTGATGGCGATTTTCTCTCGACTTGTCGCTGATTCCGAGAGCAAATGCAGGTTCTGCAAGTCATCGGCGGAGGTCTCCAATTTTGTAGACTTATTGGCCGAAGCTGCTAGACTGTCGGGGACCGTGCTGGAAGTCATGTTTTGTTTGATTTTGTTGAGGGCCGCTTCCAAGCTATTGCCAGCTGTTGGTGTTGGGGGAGTTGTCGGTTTGGGATGGCTTGACTGCTTGCCTGAGAGATCGAGGATCTCTACACTGTTGTCCCGGGATGAGGGTCGGCGATCTGTAATTGGTGCTGATGTTGTTGAAGTTGCCGATGGCGATGAGGATGCCGAAGGGGGAGATTTCTCCTTCGATGGCGGCTTTCCGTTGGTCTCCGATGCGGGCTTTTCGGGGGCCTTAGGAGCGTTTTCGGCGATAGTTGCTGCAGATTTGCTTGCGACGATAGCAGGAATGATACTCCGCATACTGATGAGTCCAGGTGGCGAGGCTTGTGAATGGCCAGTTGTGCTCTTTGTACTCACTGTCAAAGCGGGAGATCTCACGCAGGGCATACTCGAGCTTTGAGTCTTCTTGATCTTCACCAGAGGAATTGGAGGCGGAGGTGGTCGAGTAGCCTTTGGAGGACTCGACTTGACCGACGCCGACGGTTTTTGCTGCTGCTCCGACGATGAGGGAACTTGAGGAACCCTCAAAATTTCCAAAGCCGGTTTTTGGTTGTTTGGGCTGCTGCGCTGATTTGTTGTGAAGGATTTCTTCTGGCTTGTAATGGTGACAGCTGAAGTGCTCGAGGAATGTGTGATCTTTCCATTTGATGGACTATCGGCCATTTTAGTGACGCTGATAGACGAAGGGGGCATCAGCATTGGTAATGGCTTCCGTTTGCTCATTTCGTGAGTGTAGCTGGAAGCAATGGAAGAGGTATAGAAAGGCTTGTCTTGTGATGTTTTAGTGTTGGGGTTAAATGTGACCGAATTTGCAGGCTTAATGGGCCGTGGCTGGTGCTGGAACATTGGCCCATAAGCCGACTTGCGCATCAGACGGTCCTGTTCGCTTTTTTGTTGCTTGGTCAACAGTGCTGTCGGATGGGGCCCGTCGAGACTAGCTGATCTCTTCAGCTGAGCTGCATGTTTGTGCGCCGAACTGGCTATTGACGAGATGGGGCTCAGTTTGTGAGAATGCGGCATTACTTTTGGTGGAGCCTGGGGCATAGCGAATTGGGGCTTTATTGGCGGGGTCATGGGCAATTTTGGTGGTCGGATGGGTGCCTGAGCAGAAAGTGCTGGAACCGGGCCAGGTGTGGTCACAGGACTCCGGGGTGCTGGCTTCAGAGGCGGAGTCAGGGGTTTTGTCAGCGTTGGAGTTATAGTCGGAATGGTTAGCGGGGTAGTTTTGAAGAGACTGGGAGGAAGTGGTGGCGAGGCTGGAATTTTCATATCCTGAATATTGCTGAGAGGTTTTGGTATTGGCACAGGCGACTTGATACCGGTCGATGTGGATGTAATTTGTGGCGAGGGTTTTGAGTGGATTTTTGTATGCACTGTCGTCATTATTTGCGGCATACTGTTGGATTTTTGTTTGAGGTCCTTTGAACTTATATCCCTGAAGTCCTTTGAGCTAGCTTCCTTCAAATGGCTCGTCTCTTTTGAATGGCCATCTTTTGATTTTGAGTCTTTGGACTTTGATTCTTTTGTCTTGGAGTCTTTGGACTTGCCGTCTTTTGATTTCATTTCTTTTGACTTTGATTCTTTCTTAGAGCTGTCCGGCATTCCGAGCTTCTTCGAGGATTCTAGAATCCTGCTTGGAATTGTCAAACTGGCCGATATACTCGGAACTGGTCCAGAAATCGGGGTTGTCGAAGTCGGCGGTGAGTAGGATACTTTTGGCTTCTTAGTGTGATGCTTTCCATTGACAGCTGGTTCCGCCATTGGAGCCGGTAGTTTTAAAGCTGGCGGTGGTGTTGTGACTATCACATCATCACTGCTGCAGCTCGATTTCCTATTCTCGACCTTGTGGGCTCGATGATTTCCGGTGATTTTCACCTTCATCTTAAGACTCTCATTTTCTGGCTGCGATGAAATCTCGGCATGGAGCTTCCGGCGCTTCGAGTCTTTTGGCTCCTTCGAGTGCTTCTTCTTGCGTTTCTTGTGCGAGGACGATGTGAACGATGTATACTCTTCTTTGCCGGAAAACGAAAATGTTCCATTCGAAGCGGCCGATGACGAACTAGCCGACGACGAAGTCGACATTGGCGAAGCATCCGGACTGTTTTTCGACGGCTTTGGCAGTTCCAAAGGATCCTTTGGCCGGTCCATTTCGATCGGTTTCAAGCCGATATTCTTGGCATAAGTCTTCAAGTCAAGTTTCTCCGACGGAACTGGAAGCGGTTCGTCGATCGACAATTTCCGTTTCGATATTTTCTTCGGTTCCTGCCGAACTTCGGCCGATTTTGGCTTCGGTATGGCGATTTTAGAAGTCTTTGGGCTATGCAACTCGATCTTGAGCTTAGGAACGTTCTTCGGTTTCGGCGGACTATTCGCCGGCGATGGTTTCTTCCCGGCGGTCTTGAGCTCGGCCAATGAAAGATTCTCCATACTCTCGTCAGAAGAATTCGGCGAACGATTGATCTGCGACTGAGGAATGCTCACCACAATGTCCAGTTTCGGGATCAATGGCTTTATGTCTTCGTCCTTGGGAATCTTCGACAAGTCCCCAGTTGAGTTCGAAGAAAAGCCGCTATACCGCATATCATTGCTTCGGAGACTCTTGAAGTCATTCGTTATACTGTACACTGACTCCTCCGAGCTGGACCGTTTGGGACTCTGCTTTCGGGCGATGATCATCTTCATACCACCGCCACAATCGTTCTTTTCCCGTTCCATTTCATTGTTGTTGTTGTTGAAAAACCCTCCTGAAGAGTCCTTCAAATCTAGCGACTTGGACTTGTACACCGAATAGGTTACCTGTCGATTATTCTCGCCATTTTTGTCTGATTTTCTCGATGGTTCGAGGAACCGCACCGACTTGTGGGGCACAGCAGCTGGTGCCATCATCATTTCACTATCAGTCGGGGGTGACTTTTTGACACGTTTAGCCTCTGGACTGCCTGCGGAGTCATTTTGATTATTCTCCCCCAATACCTTTGTTGATTTTGAGAGATTGCTAGTCGCTGTCTTAGAGGGGACGTTGCTATGCAAAAGAATTCTATAGCAAAATCTCATTGGAGCCACCTAGTGTTCATTTTGGGAGGTGTGAAAGGAGAGAAACAGAAAACAAAAGAACAATAAATTTTATGTCTGTCGGAATTTTTCGGGGGTTCTCTTTTTGTTTGACAAAAAAATAAAAGGATTTCTTTTGTCCTTCATGACATTTTGGTGGAGAGAAGAAAATATATCGAAAAAAGGACAACTCACCCTCTTCCACTGGTAGCAATAACCAACGTCCATGAGACTGAAATCTTCTGGCAGAATCTCATCCTCATAGATGATGTCAATGTCCACTCGTTGGTTATCCGGATCGATATCGTACTTGGAGCAAAGGAATCGCTTCAAATGATGAACTGTCACTCCGGCAGGACACTGCAGATATCTCACTGGTGGGATTTGAGATTTGTTGCAAGACACCAGCAATGCCGGATGGTACTCCAGTGAAAGACTGTATTCACAAAGAAAGAAAAAAACGAAAAAACAAAGGAATGAATAATTGGTTTTTGCATTTTGCACAAGCCCAAAGGCTGTACAGGAGCAGGAGCAGGGATATTCAAGGCGAACGGAAACTTTATTGAATTCTATAAATAAGCTCGTTTACCTTATTGGTTCTGCAGGATAAATGAATTCATCTTCCATCATTAACATATCACAGTCAGATGTTGAATCGAGGGACTTCCAGAAGTTCAACTGGCGTTCCCGTTCTTGCTGAATTAGACCTGGTACGAGTTTGTACACCAAGGTCCTTAAAATATCATCAGATCTGAAATGAAAAAAGTGATTTTGGGATGCCGTGCGGGCTTTCGACAGATGAAGAGTGGAAAAAACTAACCTCAAATTACTTAAAGTGATGAATCGCGTTTGTGGCTTACAATTTGGGCAACTATTATCGACTTCAAGATGCTTGACAATGCAAGATCGACAATCTGTCAAAAATGTAAAGGGATCCTCAAATTCTGTGTTCTCTCGGGAGACAAAAATTAACTTACATGAATGCTCGCAAATATCAACAGTAGTCGCATTGACCAAATAGCCGCGACATAAATTGCACACAAGGACGTCATTGAAATCTTTGACTTTTAACTTATGACGTTGCTGTTTTTGCTGCTGTGGCTGTCTTGTTGGTGGCTTCATTATTGTTGTTGTTGTTGTGCTGTCGACAGTATCTAAAGCTGACGATGCAGACGCAGACGCAACAACCGTGACAATAGATTTGTCCATTGTCGATTGAATGTTATTGTTGAATGTGGTTAGAGGTCTTGTTGCATTGGTTGCATTCAACGACTGTTGTTGGTTGTGCAGTTGTGTTGTGATGCCATCTGAAGTTGAATCTCGTTGAACGATGTCTTCACGTTTGCAGATATTATTATTCTTGTGGTAACCGGCTATCATATCTAGCATCATAAGGCAACGTGAAGAGGATTTTCTTTATTTTTTGTGTTGGGTCGTCAAACCAGGTTGCGGTTCAGTTGTTTTACGGTTTGGGTTGGGTTATCTGGAAGACACAAGAAGAGAAGAAGAAATGGCTTTAATAAATGTGGAAAGCTTGAGAATAGTTGAAATAAAAAGAAAAATCATAAAATGTTTCATTCACACAACTAGAAATTAGATTTAGTTTTGGAAACTACTAAAAAACCTTCTTTTGCCTCGCAAGTCGCAACGTCGCAACAGTGTTACTTTTTCTGTGGCAACACTTGGAAACAAATTAAAATGCTAGACAAAAAAAGAGAGACTACCGGTTGAGTACAGCGCTGCCACCCTTCGAACAATTGAGCGCAGTATATTCGACAAAAAAAGCGCAGTAGATTGAAATAAAGCGCAGTAGATTTTAAAATATGCAATACCTATGGATACGAATATAATACCTTGGCGTTGCAGACCTAGTTACAAATTTGTCCATTTCCAAAAAAAAGCACAACAAATCAAAAACAAAAAACAATTCGATAAAAACAAACACAATTGTACGACATCTAGTGTCAGCCAGCTTTCAGTTTGATGTTTTTGAGCTGATAGCCAATAGCGAATGTAGTTTGAATTTTTCGATGGATGCATTCAGAGTTAAGAGTTTATTTTGAACTAGCAGTTGCCGCGAATTCGTCCGCCTGTACCTCGTCCACCGGCCAGATCCCAGATGTGCGTCTTGAGTTGTGCATCATGCGCCCGTCGGAATTTTGTTTTGAAGTTATTTTAAAATTGTATAACAGTCGACTTTTCCTAAGTCGAAATTTTCCTTAACTCGAAGCCTACAAATGTATAATTTTTCACGTTTTAGCAACGCTTTTCACTCATTCTTTGCTTTTAATATTTGCCCCGTAACGTTGTATACCTTAAAAATTGATACATTTCATATAATATATTCAAAACAAAAAGAATTTTTCAATTTAATTTAGCAGTTCCTGAGAACAGCGCGTTCAAGCAAACAATAGAAGCCTTCAAAAATTAATATTTTTTGCCGTTTTTGCAATATTTTTCTCTGACGCTTCGCTCCTATTGGTCGCAGCGTAATATTATATTGCTTCAAGCCTTCCTCGAAAAATGGACAATTCAACACAAAAAGAATTGTTCGATTTGACAAAGCACTTCCTGAGAAAAGAGCGTTAAAACGCAGAAAAAATTAATAGTTTTTGCCGTTTTTTCAACATTTTCAACAGATTCTTCGCTATTGTTGGTCACAGCCTATTGAAAAGTAGCCTAAAGCCTTCTTCGATTAATGGACTATCCAACACAAAAAGAATTTTGCAATTCGAACCAGTAGTTCCTGAGATTACCGCGTTCAAACGAACAAACTTTTCAGCTTTATATATTAGTAAAGATTTATTTTGAATGAAAGATTCGTAAAGTTGTGTAGAAAATATACTGTTTTTCAAAATTCTAAAAAAGGAGTAGATTGGTTTTGCTGCGCAGTATATTTTCGTTTGGGCCAAAACGCAGTAGATCTACTGCTATAGGAGTAAAGTGGCAGCGCTGGTTGAGTAGGATATTGAGAGAAGAAAGAAAAAAAAAGCATTCAGTCGATTGTATACTTCAGAACAGATCGGACGTCTTTTTGTTCCTGTGATTTATTTCAGACATTTTTGTCGCTCAAAGTAAAATAATTTATTCTCAAATTTCTGACACTTGTTACCTATAGGATAGCTAAGGCTAGGTTTTGAATGTTTTTCAGAAGGTAATTTGACAAACAAGGACGCTTAAGTTCCAGCTTCTAACAACTTCTGATAAAAGAAGTTAAAGTTACCCAGATGGACATTTCTTCTATTCAAATGTGTCGAACAGAGTTATAGAGAAGATCTTGGAACGCTTTTTCTTCAACTGTAAATGTCAAAAAAGTTGGAATTTCGTCACGACTACCGTCGGTGTGTCTATTGCCCTAAAGCTCTTGTTGATAACCTGTTCAGAAGAAGAGCAGATTTACCTAACACTTGTTTATGAATTGAAAGCTGAAGTTCTAAGTCGCGAAATCTCATAGAAACCGCAATTCTACTCGACAAAAGTACACCGATTGCGTCTGAATGTGGGTGTGTCAATATCGGTGTTTGTCTCTACCGGGGAACCCTAAGCACAAACGTCAAAGCTCAAATCGGCATTGCCCAAGGAATTTCCCGCAACAAGACCCTCAAACCACTATTTCTTAATTAAAATTCGATAATCCATATCTAATTACAATCATGGAGACCCTCAATTTCACCGTCCGTTTTTTACATTTGTCCAAATGACACGGATTAGTGTTTTCGTTGTTTGAAATTAATTTGGTCCCTTTCCTATTAAAATTTAACTACCGACAGATCGTATCGTAAAATTCCTTAGAAACTCAGTCCACCAAAAAAATTTAATCAAAGCTTAAGTATTTTTTGTTCTTTATTTTTTTGGAGGCCCCACTTGGTCATTTGTTCCCTGTCATTAACTTTGAACGCAAACGAGCAGTGGAGAGGCTCATATTCAGCATCCAACAAAAACCCTGTAATCTCATATTTCGTGTTACTTAGGCGATACTTAGTTTTATGGTTCTGTTTCATTTTATTTTCTCATTTTTTTCTGTGTTCTGTTTCAGTTTTTTTCACTTCTTTTGACAGTCCACGTAGTTAATTTGATACAAAGTGTAGGTACTGTGTACACAGCAACATGTTGCCAGGGGTGGATCTGGCCGTGTGAGGTTATTATTGTTCAATTAAAAAGTTAATAACTGCTTATGACAAATTAATTGAGAACGACTCTATTTACACTTTAGGCCCTTTAAACAGCAAATTTTTCCGTCAACAATGGCACAAGTTCTAAAGTTTGCAATTTGCATAACAGCAGGTCTGCCCGACGCGACGCCCGCCGAACCACACATGGGCACAGCCACATTGTAGAATCTTATTAAAAAGTCGACGCCTTATCGCCACCGCAAACAGAAACAGACAAACACGCCATTCTCTAGCTACTCTAACACTCGACTTTTTTAAAGTGCTTTAGCAGCACAAGCCCACACAATTGCAGCATTGACAGACAGAACAGAAATAGTAGAAAACCTATCGCCTGAGCCTGAGCCTGAGTGTGACAGAAGCTGTTTGGGAGAAACCAGCAGCAACTGACCCAGCCACACAGTAGTTCTGCTATTAATGACTTCATAATTAACGATCCAATAAAATCCGTTATATGACAGCAAGAGTTAAGATGAGATATTGCGGCTCCTGAATGCTGCCAAGTTGATTTCACGACGACCAACCGACACGACGACGACGACGCTTGATGATTATCGCATAAAAACGTTCGATCTTTTCTGAATGTGGCGCGACGAACGACACGGTTAAGCGATGGCTTATGTGTGATGGGTGATGATGATGATGCAACGCACAGATGATAGCGAGTCAATCGAACATGTCTTTAAGAAAAATATGTACTTTCGAGGTGCGAGAGAAGACAAGTTGACGTCAAAGATTTCGTCGTCGATGGGAACGACCAACAGCGCCAATTCTGTGTACTGACGAGATGAAAGAGCGCAAAAAAATAACCGAAGAAGCAAAGTAATTTGCATTTAAGTATTTTTGAAAGTGTCGGCGGCGGCACATCTTCGCTCTCTTTTTTACCCCGCCACTAACGAGTTACGGAGAAAAGCCGCTTGTTTGTCGAATGGATGGGGATTAGAGATTGTGCCAATGTTTTGCCATTTGTGTTTTTTTGCTCGCTGGAATTTTAAGCGAAAAATAGATTTCAACCGAAATTCGGAATTTACATTGACCGAGTTTCGAAAATCAAGACAAAAAAAAAACACTTCCTAGCCAAATTTATGACCAAAACAAAAATTTGCATATTTGACGCTAAAGACGTTTGGTGTTGAGATCGATAAAAACTATACAAAAAGCTGTCTAAACGGGAAGGTGGGCAGATTCAGATATACAAATTTTGCGATGCCAAATGGAACTTGTTGCTCGTTCAGTAAACAACATCTGTGCGAAAATAAAGCAATAAAACTAAACTATCATCTTTAGAACCTTGAAAATGGATTGGCAATGATGAGGCTTTAGTTTGGTGGTGTGGGATTGTCGCAAAAAAATTAACTGAATGAGAGTCAGTAGACATTCAAGATGTATTGTGAGTTGTGACAGGTCTTTTGCAGTAAATTGCAATAAAACCGTCAAAGCAATTGCCATTTTCTTTTTCAATTTCGCACGTCTATTCGAAATGTCACAAAAAACGTCGCAATAGCTTCTCAGATGAGATCGACTTTGCTGTTCATTTCCTGAGTTGGGCGCCATTTAGATCATTTATTTTGGGTTTACAAGAGGAGGAATATCTGTTCTGTCGACAAAAAGGTATTAGGCCCTTTGAATAGGAACATTCTTCAACAATGAAGAATTAAACCTAGATCTTTACAAGTTGTACGACAAAATATGCTTTGCCTGCCATATAGAGCGCGGAATGACAACAAATTCTCGGACCAAGACGGACTACAGAGACCAAGAATCGTCGATCACCCACTTTCTACAGATTAAAACGCTCTATATAAAACAAAAGAGCAACTTCAGCTTCAAAATACACATTAAAAAAAGAATTGGTGTAAGAACGGAACCTTGCGGCATCCCGTCTTAAATGTCCTCTAAAATTGATAATCCTTTAAGACAGTCTATATAAGTTATAGAAGAGCTGTGACTGTGAGAAGGAATACCAACGGTGAAAGACTGAACTGTCTAAGCTGATATCGGACAAGGACATAATGATGAACCTTGCGGCATTCCATTTTAAAAAGTCGGCAATTTCAGACTTAACTCAAAGTGGCGGTAACTTGAGCTTTGGAGTTGGTAAGATTAGATTTGCAAATAAGTCTCCAATGGGAGCCAAATGGATTCAAGAACAGCAAACAAAGGAAAGACCGTCTTCCCACTGTTTGTTTATCAATCAAAGCAAAACTAACAAAACTATAGAGACTCGATTGGAATTCCCAACCACCAGAAACTTTCAAAGTCAAAACTCAAACATTCCCAATAAATTGACTTAACTCTTAATTGTTTACAATATTCACTCCAATATCGCTTTCCAACTAAACCACACTGAACCGACCGGCACCTTTTTGTAAAAAACCTCATATCAATAAATTTCAATCATCATTGTGGATTTATTAACATTTTTTCTTCTTTTATTTTCGAAATTCCTTTTTTCTTTAGTTTGGACCACCAAACATCAACAAACAAAGTCATCTAAGTTCAAAAATAAACAATGGCTTCCTCGCTCTCTGATCTCAATCTGACGATGATGTGGTGTGCCTCCTGCCTCTACTGTACCCTCTATCACTCCGCCACAGCAGCAATAGAGAGTTTTGTGTGCCTTCATTTATTAATCCAAAACAAATAGGCCGCCATGCGGCGGCCGTGCTATGCTGTGCCTTTGACGTGCATACTGGCTTAAAAGATAAAACACGAAGTATACGAGAATATGTACCCATTAGACTGACTGTATCTATAATGTACAACAATGAATGGAGAAAAAAAAATAATAAAGGGGAACACAAGGCCAATCTAATAATAGTTCCTGGCTCACAAGCTAGCACACCACAATGGGGAGGGTTTCGAGAAGACACTATATGTAGTGCAATCGAAGAGAATCAAACGCGGCCGCAATATGCGATGACGATGACGTAAAGAGAATACCGACTTGCCACCTTTCTACTGGTCTTTGCTGTTTTTTTTTCTTTCTTGTGTTTGAAAGTTCGAATGAGATGGGGACCTTTGGGGAATTGAAATATCTTTCAGCTGGATGTTGGAGAACAGAGGGCTTTTGGGGTTAGATTCGTATTTTTGTTCCTTGCCTTTCTTTTCGTTGATTTTCCGTTCGTTAGGTTTATGGGATTATTTTTTCTTTTTATAGCTGTTGGACTTTGAGGGCCCTTTATAGCGAAATATGTTGTCAGGTGGCCCCTTTTTGGCTTGAAATGATGTTGATGATGATGATGCGACGGTGCTGCTGCGCCGCATTTGATGTTTCATCAGTTGGCAATTAGTGGCATTAGTAAGAGAGAAGTAGAGAATTTTTTGCAGTGTGTTTTATTGGAGCGAAGTTTTTTGTTTTGTTGGGCGCCACTTTCCTAACTCAAGGTGAGCTGTGTGTTGGCCTCGGATCTTACTATTTTCGAAGGTCCTTAATATTTGTCCACTAGTTTGAGAATCTAGTATCCTGAAGTCGGATGATTTCACTCCAAACCTTCTATTGCGTGTTCGGAAGCTCAGATCTAAAAAAAATCCCATTTTTAACACTCAAACATCGATAGATTTCAGAAGGAAAGCATAGTCGTAAGTAACCGATATTGTCAGAAGGCTCTACGAAACAGAAGCTCTTCTTCATCTACTAAAATAAACATTATAAAAAGAATGGGTGTAAGAATCGAACCTTGCGGCATCCCAAACATAATTTGTTCTAAGAACTTGAACTGATAGCTCTATAAGACTGGCTCTGTAGGTTTGCCATTAGGGTTAAATACGACGTTGATAATATACCCTCTCCCCCCCCCTCCCCATATGTTTCATGTGATGATTTCAAAAAAAAGCTAATGGTGCTCCTAATAACATACAAATTACCAACACGACTTGAAGAAAATCTGAATCTAAGTAAACATTTCTAAAAGGATCAATTTTGAGGCGATTAGAAAACACCAGATTAACCACCAACTGTCAGCCTATTTGAGAAATTTTCCACTTTCATCTTAAAAACAAATTCCCATCGGACACATGAGTGTCGCCGTTCTCATCCCCCTCTCCATTGTCGCGTCGTCATGGGACATCAATTAAATCATATTCTTCTTATTTTTTTCACTAACAGATGATACACCAGCCCCTTGTTTACCAGATTTATGAGCTTATTATAAAAATTCTATACAAAAAAATAAAAATATGAAATTGCACGCATTCTCAACCCCCACTCCCTTTCAATTTCGAATGTTTGTGTCGGCCTTTGTACAAAACAAAAATGAAAAACGGACGAAGGGACACTTTGCAATCACATTAGTATGTAAACAAGAATTTCAAAGCCTGCAATTAAGTAAATTCCACTAATTCAGGATTTCAAATAAGAAAATAAGGAATTGAACTGCGCACCCTACCCTCGTTGTTGCGTGTATTCTCACTCATTTTCAAAACATTGAATGATTGAAGATGAAAATAATTCAACCCCTCCATATCGTTGGTTTGCCGTCATCTGTGACTGTCATATAGAATATTACGACACAGTCCCTCCGAAAAAAACAGAGACAGTGCGAGAGAGCGAGGAAAAAAAGTAATAATAATACCGAACTCTCAAGCGCCAGCATGAGAAACAACAACAACGAAAATTATATCCATCCTGCAGCGCTACACCCTCGGGAGGATATTAAAAATTCCACTTGTAACAAGCACACGATACAACATCGTACACACACAATATATGCTGTCGCTTCCTATGTACATACAGCGGCGCTTGGACGAGTATATGAATTGGTACATGGAAAAGTTTTAATTTCGAAATGGAATCAACTCCATTTATAGATCCATGAGGATTGACAACAACAACAACATCGAAATTGTTCAAGTACGCAAAAATTGGAAGGGATGAAGATGATGGGTCTTCTTTTCGGTTGTCATATCAACCCTGCCTTTGGACCCTTTACACATCACTCTGTCACTAATCCAAGCCCACACATTTGAGTCTATCGCAAAAGGCTTCTAGCTACATGTTGCTGCTGGTATTGAATGTGTACCGTGTGAGGTCCTGCATTTGAATCTAACGTAATTTGATTATCAATATAGGTACTCGTTGTCGTATGAAGATTGGAAGTCACCCTTCGTACCTCTATGAGCCGTTTTAAAGGCTTTGCAACATAAGCCAGGACTAGGAATAGGTACACTTTATCAGGAAATTATGGAAAAGGAAAAAAAGTATAATATTTTATGTGTGAGATGAAATGATGATAAGGGTACACATTTAGCGTATATTGTGTCACATAACGACCGGCAACGAACGTCGTCGTCAGCCAGAGTTGTCGTCGTATCGTTGGCACAAGGACGTTGATAAGAGTGTAAAATATTATCAAATTCTATCGAAACGAATGTGTCAAATGTTATTATGTGGTTGTTCAAATGAACAAAAAATGATGATATTTGCGGGTGTTTGAAATTTGAGATTCCATTTGACTTTTAAAAGGAAAAAAGTAGTGGAGGAGGAAGTACAATTGTAAGGTGATAACGATAAGGTTACAAATGAATTCTAATATGGAATTATTGATCAAATTTCGAGATAATGGGAGGGAAGAGCCGACAAAATAGCTTAACTACCTCCAAGTCAAATCTGTCAATGTTCCAAGAAGTCGATGTGTCCTTCCTTGTTGACATTGACTACCAGACCCATCATCTTGGCCGCCTCAAAAATACTCCACTGAAATCACGGTACGTTCTTCCAATAATTTCGATACCGTCGTATGCTAGAAGTTGGACAAAATAATCAATGATTCTGTTTTCCATAGTCAACCGACACAGACAAAATAGTTTTCTCTGGAAAACCGAAACTAGACATTGGTCTGTAAAAATGTTTTTTCTTATGAATGAGAAAGCAGTCGTACACTTTATTCACAGACTGAGATAGCAGCGTTTCAATTTAATCACAGACTGAGAAAGCAACCGTACACTTTAACCACAGACTGAGAAAGAAGCCGTACACTTTATTCACAGACTGAAATAGCAGCTGTTCACTTTAATCACAGACTGAGATAGCAGTCGTACACTCTTATCACAGACTGAGAAAGCAGGCGTACACTTTAATCACAGGCTGAGAAAGCAGCCGTACACTTTGATCACAGACTGAAAAAGTGGAAGTACACATTAATCATAGACTGAGAAAGCAGTCGTACACTCTAATCACAGACTGATAAAGCAGCCGTACATTTTAATCACAGACTGAGATAGCAGTCGTACACTCTTATCACAGACTGAGAAAGCAGGCGTACACTTTAATCACAGGCTGAGAAAGCAGCCGTACACTTTAATCACAGACTGAGAAAGCAGTCGTACACTCTAATCACAGACTGGATAGCAGCCGTACACTTTAATCACAGACTGAGATAGCAGTCGTATACTCTAGTCACAGACTGAGAAAGCAGCCGTACACTTTAATCACAGACTGAGATAGCAGTCGTACACTCTAATCACAGACTGAGAAAGCAGCCGTACACTTTAATCACAGACTGAGATAGCAGTCGTACACTCTAATCACAGACTGAGAAAGCAGCCGTACACTTTAATCACAGACTGAGATAGCAGTCGTACACTCTAATCACAGACTGAGAATGCAGCCGTACACTTTAATCACAGACTGAGATAGCAGTCGTACACTCTAATCACAGACTGAGAAAGCAGCCGTACACTTTGATCACAGACTGAGAAAGCAGGCGTACACTTTAATCACAGACTGAGATAGCAGTCGTACACTCTTATCACAGACTGAGAAAGCAGGCGTACACTTTAATCACAGGCTGAGAAAGCAGCCGTACACTTTAATCACAGACTGAGAAAGCAGTCGTACACTCTAATCACAGACTGAGAAAGCAGGCGTACACTTTAATCACAGACTGAGAAAGCAGGTGTACACTCTAATCACGAATGAGAAAGCAGCTAAAGACTTTAATCACAGTCTGAGAAAGCAGGTGTACACAGTTTAAGGTTTCTATATCCACTTCATTTCTGGACTAGCCACTTGTCAAAAAAAAAAATTAGACTATTCCAGGTATTCTTAACTCTGTTTTTGATACATTTTGTTGCTCTTTTAAGGATTTCCTTACGGAAACACAATGTGAATTATAATTCGATAAAGTCAAATCTATATATGAAAATATAACGATGGCAGTGATGTGCATGAATTTCTGTAATTAATTCGTTCTTAGCCATCGGATATGCTTTGAAAATCTTCCAGATAAGCTGTGCAAACTCCTATCCAAATCAACTCCGCTTATCTTGTATATCTAGTTTGTCAGCTAGGCCGTGTGCTCCATCAATTTTGTTGTTACACTCCAATAATTTCATGAGTTTATTCTGGTATCAAGTCAATTGAAAAACTGGAACGAAGAGTGGGAAAACCCTTATAACAGTTTCATTTCGCACTGTAAGAACCGGGCCTTGATGAAGTAAAAGAAGTATAAGATAACCTAATTTTTAAGGTGGCAAATAGGTGTTCAAATAGTGTTAGTATTTTTCTTCTTTCAAAATTTTGTTGTAAGGACACACTACGCCCTTATTTCTCCCATTGACTAAAAAAAGTCACACCCACTCAACCACTCTTGTCACGTTTCCCCTTCAAATGACTGTCCAATAAATAAATGTCAAAAGAAGTCTCAACATTTTCCAAAAATATAATTTCAACAAAAATCATTTAATGACATTTTTATGGATTTAACGACAAACTCTTCAAAAATTGGTATTCCATTCGGAAATGTTTCTTTTCCCTCTGTTTCCTGCTTTCCTATTTGGATCTCCAAAATGGAATGGTAAAGTGGGTAGCAATTAAAGCGAACATAAAATTTACCTAAATGAAGGGTGTCCTAGATGAGTCGACTGGAATTTTAAACACAGGAATTTACTTTAAGAGAAAAGACAAACTGGCGAAGTTGGATATCTTTGAAGCTATTCATTTGTCTCACACTCTTTAAAAGTGGTGTAAAAGGTATTACCGCTCGTAACGCTTTATTAAATTTATGACTTGAGGAATTCTGATGAAATTGTCTGTTGGTTGAGTAATTCAACAAGAACTTATGCTCCCTAAGTAAGTGTGAAGTGAAGAAATGTTATTTTACTTTAAATTAAAAAGCAGAAAATACTTTTACCATTCCGCCATTCTAGCGAATAGCGTGCCAAACTTGAATTTTTCAATTTCCAAATATTGAATAGGGAGAAGAAGAAAAAATAACCTCATGAATGAATTCTTTTCACATGCAATCTCAATCCGTCAATTTGTGTCAGTGGATCATTGAAAATTGAAATAAATGACCACAGTCCAGTCTTCTTCATACAGTGGATCGCGTGCGAATCTTTCTATTGGAATTTTGTGTTTTTTTTTTTTTATCACAAATGTTTCGCATGAGCCGAGATCCGAGTAGCGTTAATGATCCATTTCGAGCGGTACAGATTCAGACGTGTGTCCATTTCTAGTTTCAATTTTTTTCTCTCCTCTCGTTGTATTTTCGTCACATAAACAGACTAAAACAAGAAAACCGATAGGAAAAAAAGAAGAGAACACATGTTTATGGTCTCCATCCATCATTTGTCACGGTGTGTTAGGCACAGACCCCAGCGGGTATCTGAAAACCACACGACGAAAACATATTTGTAGTCAAATAAACAGATGATGTCGTTTATAGTCAACACCGGGCGTCACTATTCTCAATGAAAAGCGCTATTCAAATAGACGACATGGAGACGATTAAAATACAAAAAAAGACCGGCAACAGACGGACGAATGGACATGCGGACGACCAACTGACAAGCTGCTTCTTGACTTACTTGTTGCATGTCGATAGAACTTTTCAACGTTCGTCGTCGTCTTCTTCCGTCTTCAAAGGCAAACCTACGTTAGGTTATGTGCATTCAGCTGGTTTTTCATTTACGTTTTCCTCGTTTTTTTTTCTCACATATTATTTTTGGTATTTTCTTCTATATTCATAGAAATCATCCAGGAGCGGAGAAATCGAATGAAAAATAGATTTTTTTAGGGGGCTCTTAATGTCGAAACTCAGATTTTCTATCAATTTGCGGAGTTCCCACTCCCGGGCGCCATTTCTTAGCAAGCCCACACTGTCATAGTCGCTCTCTAATGAGCCCTTCTCAATTTTCCTTGATGTTGGATAGGTTTTGGGTGATTGAAATGAGTGTTGCTTTCCTTTGATACGATTTTCCCGAAGGTAATAAATGGAGTTGTGACGACGGACGGCATAGAGCGCAGCGGCGAGGCCATGTTGGTGTAAAACATTCACGCCGCCCGCATTCCTAAATAATATCTGTTTTTTTTTTCCTTTTAAAGACACACAATAGCTTGTTGTTGTCATTGTGTATCCAAAAGATGTGTGTGAGATCGAGATGTTTATTATTATTAACATGCGGTGTGTGTGCGCTTGTCTTAATGTGTCTTTTTTATGCATCAAGGTACTCCGGCGCGTCGGTCGTCGTCATTGTGTCAGTCAACACTGCCGGCACGAGCTATTTATATAGGTATGTTACAAATATCTACACTCGAGACTCGGGTGTAGTTTAAATAATGCAATTCCTATACCTAGACCTACCTAAGACCTAGATAAAGAGCCCAAGCAAGACAACAATATTGTCTGGGTTTTTCCCTTTTTTCTTCTGCCCTCGGATTAGAAACACGATGATAATAAAAATAAAAAAATATAATAGACGAGACCGGAGAGCAGTTTTTGAAAAGCAAAAGAAAAGATAAAAATTGCTTCCGGAGTAGGTAATATTAGAGAATGTAAGTGTTCACCTGGTTTTACTCTAATGTAAATACAAACATGAAGACACTTTGTTCGGTTTTTTGTTGTTTCTTTCTCTTTTTTGTGTCTGATTGGTCGTCTTTCTTCAATTTTCCTCTTCATCTTAAATGACTTCCTGAATTAATTTATGATGAGGTTACTTCTATGTAAAAAGGGTTTAAATGCGGTTTGAGGTCTTAGGGGAAAGTGGATTTCGTTGATTGATTTTCTTTGGTCTGAATGTGCAATTACGAAAAATTGAAAAAAAGTATTAGTCACCTAGGCTGTCGGACGAATTCTATGTCAAAAATGGAGTCACACAAGGTTGCATTTCGTCCCCAATCTGCTGTTTAATGGTTTAATGATTTAATGTACGTTGGCATATAGTAGTCCATATAGTGTCTTATATTTCTTTATTTTTTTTCTTACTTCATGGGATGAGTACTCATGGGTCTTCCGAAGAACTGGTTAAGGTTCCAAGTAGCTATAGCTTCCGATTTTTCTCGGAAAATATTTTTCTAGTTAGTCTTCCGGAGAAGTAGAATATTCTTTACATGAGTCTCTGCCAACCATAAGGCTTACCTCACGGTGCACCTACCATTATCTGTCGGCGAGGCATATACCAACCGAAGTTGGGTATGAAGCTATGTTTCACTTGAGAGGATACTACCCTCTGTCTGATGCAATCCGAGGAAAACATTATCGCCATCCACACCTTTCCAAATTCCAGAAAGAAGAGTGTACTTCGTTAACCAAGGAATCACACCAGTGCCAATCGGATTAGTGCCAACTCTTTTCCATCTTTGAATAAATCCACAGATGTGACCCAAACAGAAAACCAAAATCCCGGGAAAAACATTCCCACAACCTCACTACCCGCGGTACGCAACAACCTAGGTGGGGGTATCAGTGCTTTATACTATTATTGTTATACTTTCTGTGATATTACATATTTATTATGTTTCTCTTAGCTTTGTCTTGCTGGCGCAACATAGGATCCTCGAACACTCAACTCAGTCGGATATGAAACACATTGATCAGGGGAAAGAACCAACCAATCAAAGCGCATATCCAACTAGTTGCCATAAATTCCACACTGAATTTCCGCTTTCAGTATTCATAAATCGCTTTTCATCCTTTGCAATATCTGTAGATAATGCATTTTTCTGGATCGCAATTATCGTCATCTTACGTCCAGTTTCTATCCATTCTTTCCGTTGTGGCAAAACCTGCCAATGGCCGCTAGATCTTGTAAGATCTTGATCGTGGAGGTACCATGAGAAGGTCAACGCTTTCACTTACTGTATGTTTCCTTTCTTAATTTCCAAGTCCATGATTAAACCTCCAGTCTTCCGGAAAGAAAGAAGGAACATTTTTACATCAGCATCGTGAAAGTAAAGCTGATGTTCCTATACTAAGCAAGGTAAAAACCCAAGCCTCGGCTCTACCGTCGAAGTAAAGGACTGAGAACATTAGCAGCACTTGCAGAAATTGTTTGAACGGTCTTCAGAAAGTTGCTAATCGATTTACCTCCGAGCCATACTTCAGCCGAACTGTTAAGTAGAGAAACTCGTTTTTGAGCCACACTACGCGAATGTGGAACTCTATTCAACACTCTACCTTTCCCAGAAGATGAGCTATACAATAGAGATGCACATGGTGCAAGCCAAAATTTCGCGTAGGCGTAAAGGAAAGTCCCCGAAGAATTTTATAAGATTGAAAGAGTTAAACCATGTTATACGCACTTATATTTTGAGAACCAAACTTGTTTTTCAAGGTTATTTGACACATTCAAACAATTCTTTGTTGACATTTGAAGTCTTAAGGTTTATTTGTTTTGTTTATTAACAAGTAAGTCCGAACCAGTTTTCCTTTCTTACATTTTTAAATTTTTTGTTTGAGAACCAAGAACAAGGAAAGGTTGTTGTTTTTTAACTTAAAATCCAGAATTGATAAATCTTGGGGTTGGGATTGCGAACCTTTGTGATGAAAAAATAATGCAAAACAAGAATTCGACATCTTTTAGGAAAAAGGACTACCGAAAACCGGATTTCTATTAAAAAGAAATGTCCCTGTGCCTTCCTAAGCAGAAGACAATATTTGTGGTTTAGCAGACGAAAACAAGTTTCCATTGGAACATTATGTAGGGTCATAAATTGTAAGATGGACACATTTTTGAACCTGAACTTGTTCCAAATTCGATATTAAACATCTACAATATTGGGTGAAGAGGATTTCCTCATATAAAAGCAACCCAAAGACACAAAGGGAACTGGATTTTAGTCCACCACTCTTGAATCATAATCAAATGTAGCCTGAACGAACTTCGAAATAAAAAATATGAGAATATGAATATCTTGAAAACACAAAAGTACAGAATAATCATCTGTAAATTTTTTTTGTAAAATCTACTTTCACTTGTTTGTAGGAACAAATTCAGAGAACTCGATCTCGAAGGTCGTTTTATCAAGAGAAAACAATTTTATATTTTTGCACCAAAAAAGACAAACAACCTAATCAAATTTCTTTTAGTCTAATGGATATTTCTGAGGACCCTTGAAATGGGAAAATTCTACCGAAACTAATGTGAAGGTTAGCAGACCAAACAAAAATAAAGCACCTACCTAACGACCTTTCTCTCACCCGAAAAAAAAAATTGCGAAAACATCAACACGTAGGAAAGGAATTACAAATAATTGGGAATCCTTCGAACGAAAAATTCTTCCTCTCAAAATTTTTGAGTCAGCAAGGGTCAAGCACATGATGTCAAAAACCTTTGGGAAATACGTTCTGATACTTGGTCTAGAAAAAAGGGTTGTTTCTTTTGAGCAAGCAATAGTTCCCCTCTTCAGTTTTGAAGTATGCTCTTCATTTTGAGAACTAATAATAATTTGATTGATGAATCTTGCTCTCAATTGGATTATAAATTGGAAGGAACGGTTGTGATTTTTTTTTTTTGTTAAACTTCTGCACGTTTTTGAATTAAAAAATTATCTCAAATGTTGACAATGTCGCTTTTTCGAGTATTGTGTTGCATATTTCATCATATGACATCAATTCCATTTCATAACTTTTTGAAAGATCTATAGAATTTCATTCACCACAATAACTAGCAAAGAACAGTCATTGAAGAACTCTGAAGAATTCCGAAGCTTGGAGCTTGTTCATTGTTGTGTAATAAGTATATGTCAACTACACTCTCACAAGGTCTCAGTACAAATTTGACCAGCTTCCACTCCCCTTCAAACTAATCAACATCAAGTTTCCAAATCGAAAA
This sequence comes from Sphaerophoria taeniata, assembly GCA_943590905.1. Lineage (NCBI taxonomy): Eukaryota > Metazoa > Arthropoda > Insecta > Diptera > Syrphidae > Sphaerophoria > Sphaerophoria taeniata. The sequence goes on from OX016540.1 coordinate 8,938,669, forward strand.
TAAACACCTTTTAATTCCGGATATGCTAAATAGATAGCTATTTTGGTCCAGCAGATGTCATTTGAAATACAACACAGAATCCTCATTTTCTGTCTAAATTTTCAACAAAAAACATGAAATAAAAACACCGAAACCAGTTGTAGAAAAGTTGCAAAACAACCATTTTGCATGGTGCAACAACCCACTTTACAATCCTCATCATCCCATAAGAGAGGTTAATTTTGTACCTATCCGAGATGATTATATTGACCCAGGATGCTTACCAGCTGCTGGATATGTATTATAACTATTCATCTGTATTTTGAAAAAGAAGGGGTAGTTTAGGTCAAAGGAAGAGTTAGTTCAAAGAGGGGTGGTGACCTTTCATCATCCGGTCCAGCATTGTCCGAGGAATGAATAGGTAATTATTTTGCAGCTTTTAGTGGGCACATTATATACAAAGGAATTTTTAAAAATGGCTTCCTGCACTACAACTGGTTCTAGGAACTGACAAGTTTAAGGACACATGAGGAAAAAATTGAGTTCACTATACTGAAACAGGATGCTTTTTTATCTCTTGATCTTTAAAACAATCTTTTAAGCAAGTTCGCATTGATTGTCGGCGGAAATTTGATACCAGAAACTGACTTTTTTTCATCTGCTTCAAAAATATTGTAAAAAATGGCGCCCAACACCGCCTGCTTCGGCATATATTGGCCGTTTAAGAGACATACATTAGCAAGAACTTAGTTATTCTTTAAAAACCTTCTGTTAAATTTCAATTATTACGAACAAACTAACCATTTTAGTATTGTTCGATTACTTTAGTTTCTGTGAGTATTTACGTGGTATTTTATGTCTCAAGCTTCAATCCCACCATTCTGGTCATTAATTGACTCTCAGACGATTTTCTTCAGAGTGTTACCACAACAATCACATTTTATGAGTTCGAAAATTTGTCACGCACAAATGCATAACATATTCTACATGTCTCGCAGAATTATCTCCGCACATCACGAATTTTCCGTAATTTGCAGGAAAAATACAATAAAAAAAGAAATAATGTGGTTTTCACGCAAATTTTGTTGCATGCATAGGCTGTACTGCTGCAGGAGGAAATCGATGATTCGTTTTCACAGTCAACAAATGAGGGTAGAATCCAATTTAGATAATGTTATTCACACTCAATAGATTATTCCAAGCAGTGATTGAAAGACTGAACGGAAAATTTTTCCGAGGGATTCATTTCTATAGCTTTTGATTTGGTCTTTGGGTTCATAATCATATTTGAGCTCGTATGTGATTTCTATCAAACTAGAGCTGAATGATCTGAATATAATCACAAAGATGATAGTTTGAATTGTGATAATATCAGTTAGAAATCAGAATAAAGTGGTGGCAACTAAGAATATCTATTTCGTATGACTATCTATCACTTGGATCTAGAAACAGCATTTTTTCTAAGATCCGTGTTCCATCTTTTGGTTTGAACACATTCTCGACATGTTTTCGATTTCCGTCTCTCAACTGAGGTGAATTCAATTATTCTAGTCATGGGCGTATTCGAATTATGAAGCTGCATGCATGTTTGAAGACGTTTGCCATGCCAATATGACTAAAATCCACTTGGATTATCCACATTGAATTTGTTTCATCACAAAACAGAACTTTTCTCCACTCTTCGGTCCAGCTTATATGATTTTCAGCGAAATGCAGCCCTGTTAACTATATGGGCTGCATGTAAAGGTGGATTTTTGGTTCCTTTTTTTTGTACACAAGGTTGGAGTTGTCTTTTAAAATTTATCTACCACGTTGGGTTGAAACACGTATATCTTAATTTGTGAAGCAAACGGCTTGTTTCTGGTAGCTTCACGAGATATCATTCGAACTTGAAGTGTTGTAAGCTTTTCGCGAGTGTTTGCAAACGTAATGAATCACTGTATTAGATCTCTCCATTTTTCTGGCAATTTCGCAATCAAAAATGCCCAAATCTTGGTATGCAGTGATTATTGCCTCATCTTCCACACTTAAAATTCTTCTACGTGGCATTATTAGATTCTGTAAAAAAAAAATCTGCTAAGACCAATTGTTAAGGCCACACAAAATGATTTCCTACCTTAAAACACTCTAAGTGGGACTGTTTTTTATACGAATTTCCGCCTTTGAATTTCACTTTTTAGATTTTATTTCACGAACAAACACGAATAATCTTGGAAGATGATGAAAAAAGTTGAAAAAATAACGATTGCCTTCATATTGCTTTGACAGATCATTTTGGCTCCAAAATTAAGGAGTGCTGCCAAGTTTGTATAGAAAGTTGCAGTGTTTTTATCGAGGGAACTCTTGTCTGATCGATTTGACCTGTTAAAACAACTATCAAAGTTCAATAGTAGATTAAATATGTACTTACCTTCTCTGTTAAGGATTACTTTTATGAGGAACACAATTTTGCTTGAGTTGAGAACTTAAAGGACCCTAGTGATCGAACTTATTTTACGGCTCTAGTTCACTAACATACTAACAAATCGAATACCATGTAAATATAATATGAATATGCAATATAGATGCATTTGATACAAGGAAAATCAATCAACTCAACAGGTATCCTAACCCAACGGCCCCTACACAATTTCATCAATGTTTTTCTAGGTAAGTAAGTATTGATAGTTTGAAATGATGTCAATGTCAAGTGTCACTTCATTAAGCATGTTCACATCAAAAAGACTAACAAAAACAAAGCAAAAACTTCATCAAAAACCCTCAAACGAATAAATTACATTTCATATTAGCTCCACAAAACCCCCAAACGTTCGAAGCCCCCAAAAACTTCCGCCAAAACATTTTAGCATTTTATCACTTTTTTGTCATTGCAAATTCAAATGTGTGTTCACTCCATTACCATAAAATAAAATAAAATAAATATGAAAAAAAATTAGCATATTCTCCAATTCATTTCATTTTGCAGCTCAAAAACTACGACGAAAAAATAATATAAAAACAATTTCAAATTCAAAGAGGCACTCCATTTTATAATACGAAAAAATAAGCATTTATGTATATCTATGTACCTATCCAACTAAAGCTCAGCTCACCATTACCATAAAGTCCCGCCAACAACAACTACCTCGGGGTATAGGAAAAAAAAGCTCCTGCACATAAGGACACTTGCCAGTACATGGACTCTTCTCAGTACCTACTCCATATGCTCCAAAGTTCCCTCAACCATCATACTCTCCCCTCACTCAACAAGCATCGTCATTTTTCATTTTGTGACTTTAAAGCGCAGGTTTTCCCATTCAAAGAATACAAAAAAAAACACAAAACTCCGACGGTGTTTTGGAATGGGTGAGAAAATGAGAAGAAGGAGGGTTAAATGGGGCCAAATCTATTTTTCGTTAAAACTTTAAACAGCAAAAAAGCTACAAAACATAAAAGGGTCGTTGGCATTTCAACTAAAAATCTAACTTAATTATGAGTGAGAAATAATTTGATAGAAAATAGAAACAGCTTTTGTTATGTTAAATTGAAGAAGAAGTGGTAAAAAGGGCAACAAAAGCTAAGCGAAATCTTTCAATCATATTTATCATCATCAAAAACCAATTAGATAAAAAACAAGAAAAGAAGAAATCATAGAGAAAACGTGTCACACACCGACTACTCAAAAAGAGAAACACAAAAAATCATACACAAAAAACAAACCAAGCAAAAGAAACAGTAAGATAGCAAAAACAAATGTAATCAACATCTCTTCATGCTGATGCCCTCTTCTTCACACATTCATTAAACACACACACACACACACAAACACACACTACCACTAACACTCACATGCAAAAAAAGCAAATTTGAACAATTTAAAACGTAGATAAATCTAGTTGAAAACGCCAAGAAATATCTACAACAAAAAACACGAAAAACATCACAAAACAAAACACAAAAAACCGCATATCACAATATTTTATTTTCACCAAACCATCGCACAAACACACTCACAATATATACTTACATCTGAAATCCACTAAAGCATCCATCCATGAATTAATTTTCTTACGTATTCCGCTTTGGAGTCCGTTCCGTTTGAACAAAAATTATTATTCGGTTTTTCGTTTATTCCTCCTATCAGTCCGTCCGATTTATTATTGTAATGAATTTTTGTTGTTATTCCCTTTTTCAGTGTGTGCTGTTTTCGGTTCACAGATGTATTATCTGCGAGCGTGTATGCTTTTTAACACATACACACCGCACAGAACGCGTAATCCACAGTAAAAGCGAGTTGGTGAACGGGGCGACGAAACAGCAGAGAAAAACACACAAAATTTGGAATCAGCGAAAAAAAGGGAAGGGACACGAGAAGAAAAAAAAAACTCCACACACAAGGCCCCTTTAGATTATTCCGTAATAAATTCTGACGTATAAAACGTCAATTATAAACACAAACACACTCACTCACACGCACGCAGAAACGCGACTGAACCGAACGACGAAAAATACGCACTTCGTTTCAGATATTATTTTGCTTTGCATAGCGACGAAGTGCGAGGCAAAGAGAGAGAGACGACACAAAATTTTGTATGTATCCTCGGGAAAAAAGTGTTTTCTGCTTCGTTGGTTGGTTGGTTGGTCGGTTTGTTGGCGAGGTACGGTACGATGAGGCGCGATTGTTAACCGAGTACACACGACACAGACGACCTCTGGCGGCGAATGCAGACGCAGTTCTGAATTCGTTTCGGATAGATACACTCGATGGAAGCAAAAGACAACGACACACCGACACGACAACCGTCCACCGATAAATGTGGATGGATTGATGGAAATTGCGCAATCTCTCCAATGGCAACTATACACACTCACACAGGGAATTTAAGTCACGTGTTTATGTGTGTTAGATTTTCTCACAAACACAGCATTAACGTTACGTTTCGTTTCGTATTGAGAATGAGAATTCCACCACTTTCTGCTGCTTCAACTGCTACATCAAACGAACACACCCGACCCGATACACGCTGACAGTTGGATGAAAAGAGATGGCGTTTTACGAAAACGGTGGTTAGAGCGGGATATCGAACGAATTGAATTCGTATTAGATTTTCTTCTTCGTCTTTTTTTTGTCTTCTTTTTTTTATTATAAAAATTTATATTTTTTCACAGATTTTTTGTCATGAAATTTAATTTCGTGACTTTTTGTCACAATATGGTAACTTTTAAGCCAAATTACCGTTATTCAACTGACAGAACGAATTTGTATGAATCCAGCTGTTTCGGTGTTTTCTTTTCGGAAAAGGCAAACAAATTTCCCCGAAACAATTTTCACTTTAAATTGATTTTTTCGAGTTGAAATTTTTTCACCGGCACAAAATGAAACGAAAATCCAGCTTCACGGCGAAAAATCAAGTTTCACTTGGGCGAAATGTTATCAAAATGTCAAATTGTTTTCTATATCAATGGAATTTTCCTCCAGAGAATTCTTTTAATTGAATTGTTTTTATAAGTTTTTGTTTTTTTTTCTTGTGATTGCCTCACTCAAATGTTTTGCGGTGAAGACGTTAACGGTACCTTCGACTACGGACACTATCACTCGACTAAAATACATCAGACATGGCGCACACCATGCAGGCCCCTCAATTCAATCCAAAACAACAAGTTCGAAAGAGACGGACGATCATGAAAGGAACAAAATCGTTCTGTTGACTCCGCCCCCAATTGGTGGCGATTGGTTGACGAGGGGTGACGTCAATCCGAGTTAAGCCGAAGTGAGCCGATCAAAGCCGATTTTGTCCATTTTGTTTGTGTAACGAAGGGAAAACGAGTTTGTTGTTGCAGTGAAAGAACGTTAATGATACGTGGCGGCGCTAGTATCGTCGTCGGATAGATACACACAAAGTGTATCTGCTGGTGAGTTTTCAAAGGAAAGAAAGAAAAAAATAACATTATTTTGTCAGTTTATTTGAGCAGGGTGTGTTGGCAGAGTGAAAGCAACGTATACGAGTTGCGAATGGAGTGAATGAGAGAGGAAGAGACGCTTACCCCGACCACTTTTGCGTTACGTTCGTTCGTCGTCATTCTCGTTTGTTGGACGGTGTGTGGTGTTGGTTGTGGAGTGGTGACTTTCAGGTTCATGCGATTCAATGGAGGCGAGTTTTTTTTTCTTATTTGATTTTGTTGGTGTAATCTTGTTGGTGGTGCTTTTGTTGTTTGATTTGCTCTTTTTTTTCATTGTTCAATTTATTTTTTATGTCGTTCGTTTGGATGTTTGTTTGGTTTTATTTTTAAGTATGAAGGCTGTTTGTGCTTTGTTGTGGGTTTGTGGATGGACGTTAAAGTGAATTCCGAACATTTTATGAAGAAGGCTTAAAATTGCTATTAAAAACGTCTAATAATAGTTTTGACGATAGGTGCGGGATATCGATTTTCGAGTTGAATTAGTTGATGATTTCATAGATAAGCTATGGGAAGGGGTTTATCCGGCTAACAGTTGGTCAAAACAGTCGAGAAAAGCTTTATGTTGCTTAAAAATTTCCCGCAATCTTCAAGGTTTTTCGTTTATTCATTTCTAGGTGTTCAACAGCAATTACACAGGAAAATCAGTCTTGGTATCTAAACCACAAATATCGGCACGGTTTAGATGCCAAACTGAAGTCCAAAGAGCTCTAAGCAGGCTTAAAATGCGTACCCATAGGCTTATTTCAAGGGAGAGAAGTTGCTGGGGAAGCTCGTTTGCTATATAAATCCCAAAAGGTTTTGTAATGGCCACTTACAGTAAGTAAGAGACAAAACCGAACAACTTTGTTCGGTCTACATCAAAATAAATCGACAAGCGACAAGAGAAAATATCATGACTTCTTGGTATAAGTACCTCAGTTAAAGAGTAATTCATTGTTCGCTTGGACAATTTTTCATTTGCTTCGTTTAGTAACCATCCAACATTTTAGAACTTGCAATACGAAAACGCCCAAGGGAAACATTCATCCACCTTGAGCTGTTTTGAGACGTGTTCTTTTTTATTGACGTACCTATGCTGCAGAGACTCCATTACGAAGTGTGTCTACATCTGATGAGCTCTTGGTTTTGTTTGTGTGATAGCCTATACCTATGTCCTCTATGCATACCGCATTGAGGACAAAGGTTTAAGCCATACGGCAGTATGTTGACCCTGATGGACAAAACTCAAGTCATTAATTCTTCCGAAAACCAAGGTCTTGTCTTGCAATGGCAATGGAGAGGTTAGTTTGTGCTATAATCGTTCCGGTAAAATTGACGAAATCTGCATTCCAAAACGTTGAAAACTTGTAAGACCCTAAAAGATAACCCTAAACAACGAACATGCTCGCGCAACTTTCTCGTTTGCGTTATTTAGATTAGATTCTACATGGCAAACACTGAATTGGAAAACATCAAACGTGTTGATTCTTCAAAATGTGAGGATGTGTGAAAAAGAGAAGCAACAAGCAAGTCAAGCTTATGGTTATTTCAGAGAAAAATTATATTTGCTCGCGAACGCTACAACGCTACAACGAATAACGAAACCGACGAACACGAGTGAATCGAAAAATTTTGGCATCAGTGAACAGTATCTAAGCGAACCATTCCTAACACGACGAATTTGAGGAAAGCCCGAACAAGTTCGTCGTTTCGGGTTACGTTTACACTGGGCTTGGCCATTTTGAAGATTTCTTCAACCTTGTTTCTTATCTAAAAGAAGTGTCGAGGCCCGACAAAGATAAAGTAGTAGCCCAGAGAATGCTGGAATCTAGGGGAAAAAACCATACCTTCACTAAACGCAGAAAGATTGATTACCACCTTTCATTGTAGTATGCGTGTCTTAATGGTTATGTGCGTTGGCCAAGTATAACAGAATGTGAAGGTTCGAATCGACTGAGAAAATCAGCCGTAAGGCGTGTTTTTTTAGCATAGCTATCCGTATCTGCAGTGGGAGCTTCCATGTATTACAAATACAACACGCAGCTGCGGATAAAACTTAAACTTAAATCTGGCTGCGGATAAAAAATTGACATTTTTTCGAGTATCGATACTCGATCGGAGAAAAATTGAATTTCTTAGGTTGGTAACTCGGATAATCGGATAACTCAAAGTCTCGAAGGCTGTGTTCGCAGAGTGCAACGCACTTTAAGTACGTTCTTTTTTTAAGTTTATTTCGAATTAAAATTGGAACGCACAAATCAAGGAACGAGTCACACATAGTTGCTCTATGGTGTTAAATATTTTTGTTCTGTAATGTCGTTTTCTATTTTGCAAAAAGTGGGAAATTTACAAAAGTAAAATTTTTGTTTCTTTGTAGCGCCATTTGAATTTGGAAAAAAAACTACAAAAATTGTTTTTGACATAAAAAAAACAATCTTTCTGCATCATTAAGGGGCCGACCCATAGAATTCGTCAGTCCGTTAGCGTTGAAGTTTTCAACTGACAGCACAATAGAATATACATGTTCTTATGGAACTCGTCCCATAAGCAACGCATGTGACGAATACGACGGATAGAGTTGGTTAACTTTCTACTTTTTGCATCCGTTGATCCGTTGAAAAATAAATTTAACTCAATATGTTTCCACAGCAGCAAGGAAAAGCAATGAATGATCAAAACTTTGTGCAAAAGTATCATTTTGACACAATTTTAATGTTTTAATTTAATTTTTTTTGTTCGGATTTGAGGTTTTGTGAATAAGTTTTACACCAAGCAAATGAAACTGTCAAAGCATACAACGTATTCTATGGGACGGTTTCCTCCGGCAAATACGTTGGCAAATACGTATACGTCGATGCTGCCGATTGACGGATTTTGTCAAACTGTCACAAAATGAGTTTGAAAATTTTCACTTTTTAGCTTTTTACAAGAAGTGCTAGTTGTAGTCATATCTTAAGAGTCGAGTCAAATTTGTGAATCTGGCAGCTAAACGAGTTGGTGAAGTGAGGAAAAAGTAGAAAAATCTCAGATTTCATGATCTATTTGAGACTTGAGATTCAAAAAAATGGATTCCAGATTCAAAAATCTGAATCTCGATTTTTATCAAAATTCACACTCTACGAACATACCCCAATATGTCAAAAACTTATCCGAAAGCAAAACCAAATTAACAAATTATCTGACAGCTAGACAAGTCTACCAACTTAAAAATAAAATAAAACAGCTGCGGATGGGCAACTGCGGATACGTTTTTTTTTTGGGAAATCGAATTTGGCTGCAGATAGCGATGCCAAAAAAACACGCCTATAGACTATGAGTATAGCAACCATAGACAAAGAGTAGCAAACCGTACACTATATAATAACAAAAACACACTGCGAAAGCAGCCGTACACTTTATCGCAGCACTACACTATTTAAAGTTTCAATGTCCCTGTCAATTCTGATCTGAACTAGCCAATCCACTTGTCAAAAATGCTGAGAGTATTTTCCGGGTTTTCGTAATGCGTACCGTTCACGCTTTCACACGGGGTAGATGGAAGAACTTTGTTTTTGGGGTGTTTTTGATGCTCGTTAAAGGATTTTCTAACGTAAACAAAATATGAATTATAATTTCACATATAAAAATATAACGATGGCAGTGATGTATAAGGATTTATATAATGAATTCGTTTCATGTCACTTTTTACCATCAAAAAAACATTTTGGAGATTCGTTCTAGGATCACAAAAGCTCAAAGACGTGTTCACCTAATAATGCTGTTTTGTAAAAAAAAAAAAATACAATTCAATACGTACCTACGTGTCACGCCGCTCAGACTTGTAAACTTATGGCCCGATTCTGCATTATGACGTGTCACAAGTTATACAAACTCTATAGAAATTCTAGAATAAACATCACAAGAAAATTGGCAACGAAAATCTTTAAAATGGCCCTAGAGTAAAATTCTAGTTCCACTAATAAAGTTCAATATTAATTGAATGCAAAACTCAGAATAGGTACCTTAGATACACTATAGAAGTATAGACTATACTAAATACGTAGTTGTGGCAAGTATTTTTCACGTATTATTGTGACCCTTTCAGTTTCAGCACACAATATTTTCATTTACATAAGTACTTTACTTCAAAATTAAAAGAAAATAAATACAAAAAATTAACCCTTGGCAAAAAATTTATTACATTTTATCACAGATAATAAAATTATACAGATGTCTCACCCTCATGGCGAGAAATGATATAGATATATGAAACTGAAAGCTACAAAAAAAAGCTTTTTCCAAAAGCTTTAACGCATTCACTTAATGCATTAAAAATCTATTTTCGCACGCCTCATTGCCCATAAATGAATATTTAGGCAAGCAAAAAAGCTTCAAAAAGCTCTTTGTCAGTTAAGGCGTTGTCAGTTAAGAGCAAAATATGTTTCATTTTTTTCTGCAGGGATGAGACATCTGTATAAATTTATTATCTGTATGTACCTTGCCACGCTTTGCAGTGGCACATTGTGATTGAATGGTTGAGAAATGAGAAACAAAACAAACAATACATTTCATATAGGTTTAATTTTGCAATACTTGTGGATATACAATTATTTTTTGTTTTTTCCGCTGTCTACGTAGATACAAAAACAATCTGGTTTGCCGATTCGAGAACACGCAACAAATACAGTTGTCCATGTGAAAAGCAATCCGCATCTAAATCTAAGCCACACGATTCTAAAGATTGACCTTGAGCTTTATTGATTGTGATTGCAAATGCCTCAATCAATAAATAAAAGACCTAAACTTTTGTATGCACCGCAACCACACTCCCCGCTACCCTCTATCCAATACTCCACTACCCTCTACCTGCTACGCACTACCACTACTCACTATTTCTACCTGGTACCCACTACCCTGGTACCACGTTACCAAGCTACCCGGCTAGCCGATACCGACTACTTCTACACGCTAACCACTACCCTCTGTCCGCTACCCCACTACTCCCTACCTACTACCCGCTATCCGCTACTTCTACATGCTACCCGCTACCCCTTCACCCTGTTACCCAGCTGCCCTGTTACTCCGCTACTCGCTACTCACCCCTGCTACCCCACACCAACTACCCGTCATCCGCTATCCACTACCCCGCTTCTCCACTACCCGCTACCCTGGCTATAATATAACATAAACGTTTGTTCAAAATACTTAAAACCCATGTACGCCACTACCCGAACATTCCCTCAAAATTCAGTGCCAAACACTTCACTGATACAAAAGTAGTGAGTCGAACTTAATACCTCGAACATAATCATAAAGGTCTTACACAATGCGTTTTCATTACATGTGCATCGCGCCCCTGTAGATATTAAAAATATCTCGAACTATAGTTTGACCGAAACTAAAAGGCACGGTACAGGAGCCTTACGAAAACGCGTTGAAATGATGGCCAAGGAGACTAAGTTTACATGAGATCGATTAATATTGTCCAACAGATTTTACGATATCGGATTGAAATATTTTAAGTAATGATGTACCGAACCCAAAACAGCGGTAGCTGACGGCATCACTGCCAAACTCTTCAAAGCAGCCGGTGATAACTTGGAAAGGAGCATTCACCAACTCATCTGCCGAATATGGTCGGAAGAGAGCATGCCCGATGAATGGAACCTCAGCACTGTTTGCCTGATCCTGATAAGGAAAGGAGATCCGCTAAACTGCACCAACTATAGAGGCCTATAAGATCTTTTCTGCAGTGCCATGTGAACGCGTGAAGCCGCTTGTCAACAAACTGATAGGTCCATATCAGTGTGGCTTTAGACCAGGAAAGTCCACCATCGATCAATTATTCACATTACGGCAGGTCCTGGAAAAAACAAATCGACACCTGACATTATTTTATCGATTTATATGACAGCATCTATAGAGAGGAACTGTATAATGCCATGTCCAGTTTTGGCATCCCTACAAAACTCATTTGTCTGAGCAGAATGACAATGGAGAACTCATGCTGCTCCATTAAAGTCGGTAACGACTACACCGATAGTTTCGATGTCAAAGCATAGCTTACCGTTTTATTAAACAATGTACGGGTAGCAGGGTTAAATACATTATTATAGATATGTAAGTATTTTCTTGCTTTGTTGACACATGTATTTGTTCTCAAGATGAAAAAAATATGTTTGACAGATTCAATTGAAATAGAGTATGTACCTGTAAATTGATCAGTTTGATTTTATTTTGTTATAGTGAGTAAAGCATTATTTTTTAACATTGACACTATTTGTGATTTGTGACTGATGCAAAAAATAAATAAAAACAATCCTTGACATGGATTTTATATCATGTTAAAATTTCAGCTCAGTCGGTGCAGAAGTTTTTGAGTTTTTGAAGCGAACACAAACCAACATTACTTACATTTTTATATATATATAAAAAAGTATATAGATTGCGAATCAGGGGTGGAATCGGCTAAGGCGATTATTGATTATAACTTTTTTGATAGTCGTTTTGATTATCAACTTTATTTTGCTCTGTGCAAAGTGATCAGTAAAACAATTTGATTTTTTGGCAGCACCTACAATAAGCAATGTCGTTTTGCTCAACGTAAGGTGATTATCAAATCGATAATCGCTTTTTTCCATACATTTGGAAGTGACAGCTATTTCAATGTCTTTTTCAATTTTAAGATTATTATTTTTCAAGGATATTGCTTACAAAAATACATATATGAAAACGACATCAAAATAGCTGTCGCTTCCAAATGTATGGAAAAAAAACGATTATCATTTTGATAATCAGAATCACCTTACGTGAAGCAAAAGCTATTATTTTGACTTTCAACTATCAACTATCAGCTTAGCCGATTCCACCCCAGGGGTGGAATCGTGTAAGGTGATAGTTACTATCAAATTTTTGACTATCAAATGTGATAGTCAACAACTTTCCATCTGTGTATGGTGATCATTCTGAAATCAAATTTTTTTCTTGGATTCTTGGCATCACTCTGTTTAGTTCATGTTTAAACCTGATTGTTCTTGTTGTTTTACATGCTTTCAAATTTTTAGAGACAACAAGGAAATAAAAAAAGAGACGGGAATATGAATATTGTATCTAGGTGTCCTTTTTTGATTCTTATCCAGTCAGTCAGGCAGTCAGCTGACTGTGTGTCAAGAAGTTTGTTTTGTTTTGTACAATCAATTTTTTGTTTCTTTAACTGGGAGTGATAAATATTTTGTGAGAGTTAAAAACACAAAATAATAACTTTATTAATGTCTTTTGAGGCAATATTGGAGAGGCCAATGAATGAGTGTAATGTGAAGTGAATGTTTTTAATAGGATAAATAAAGTGTTGGTACAAAATTTGTTTCTTGAAAACTGATTTCTCTTTCTTGTGACCAAAATAAATGTGTGAATTGAATTTTATCTTGGTTTTGATTTTTATTGTTTTGCAATTGACCATTTGACCAGCCCAAAAATATTAATTTTTAACAAAAAATAGAAAAAACACCATGAACAAAATATGCCAAAAATGTTCAGTTGTATCATATTGACACCTAAATAGGTGTCAGCTGAAAAAGTCAAAAAAAAGATGACTATCAGTTTACACAGACGAATTTTCTTGAATTTGACTGTCAACTATCAAAAATCAGCTTACACTATTCAACACCAGGATTCAGGATCCGTACTAAGCGGAACGTCGCGTCGTCGTGGGTTCGAGTCCTACTCGCGCCCATAAAGTTTTTTTTCCATCTTTCACAGGTACCTACTGCCTTTTGCGAAGAACTTCCAAGAGTATCAATCTGTCATGAAAAAGTGCTTCTCAACTTTGCCGTTTGGAACCGGCATTAAATAGTAGGTCCCCTCAATTCTTCACACGCACTCAGAGTTGTTGATGAGAGTAAGTCACTTAGGTCTTGGCTCTTCTAGAGCTGTCGCACCACTCTATTTATTTATGTATTTATTTATTTACTATGCGATAAGTTGAAAGGTGTAGCCCGTTCAAAACAAAACTAGAAGCGGAAACAATCCTTAATCCTCTGTTTTTTTTTTTTTTGTCTTAACATTCAGGGCATATTTAAGGTACAATCGATGGTGAACTGTGAACTCTCATCCCATAGATAAACAAAGGAACAATAATTAAACAAAATGAAGATTTCTTCAATCAAGTAACCTATAGAAGTAAAGAGAGTTCTGCTATTATTAATTAATAATGAGAATGACTATATGGCTGCAATGGTCCGCGCGCCGAAGCTTCATATCAATCATTATAAAAAAATTTATTTGTATTTTTGGGTGAAATTATAATCTCATAATTCCAATTGCAAAATGAAGAAGTCTTTTTCAACTCAAAATTTGCGTTAGCTTTGTTTTATAATGTTAGTCATACAAGTATGCAACTTGAGTCAAACGACATTTTGAACTCCTAACTGTTATTAAGTAAATTAAAGATTTTATTTAGGTCTTAACAGTGAAGACATGAAGGCGCGCGGTAATATTAATCTTGATTTATTAAACAAAATAATTAAAAAAAAAAAACGTGCTTATTGATTCAAACACTGTGTTCTTATTGCATTGTGTTTAACTTTGAACGGAAGAACATTATTATACTTTATATTTAAGAAGCCACAATCACAAAATGTTCCTATGAGTACTTCACAAAAGCCTCAGTAGAACAGAGCGATACACACACAGTACAATGACTTCTGATTCCATTCCAGTCAAAGCCTTGCCTCAAGCACTTAGGCTACACCCACATGCAGAGTTAAAATTGTACTGTGAAGACAAAAGAAAAAAACGTTGGATTTTGACACAACTACTGTTGAAGCTATACAATTTCTGTTGTGGATGGGAATTATGGTGGGCATTATCATGTTCGTATTGTTTTTGTGTTTGTGATGTTGAAGAATAATTGAACAAAGCTGAACTGTATATGAAAATTATTTGCCTGACGCATTCGTTTAAAATGTTGTCAAAGCAGTTTTTGTTGAAGTACTTAAAGTGATAAAATTTGAAATTATAAAAAAAAAACTTTATAAAAGGTTCATATACTCTTTGATTGCTAAGAATAAAATATATATTTATATTATAGGTGTTGTGAGAATTCAATTTTCGTCAATTATAATAATCACAGTTATAAATAAATATAAAAATGTAATATTTTAGCATAATGTTATTATTTTTAAGCATAATGAGGACCATAAAACCTTTATATTCATCTTATTGTACTTTTTACTTGTGACACATAGAATATATGGCAAGTATTGAATTCTTAAAAAAAAAGTTGAGACTGAAAATTACAGGTTTGAGCGAATTCGCTTGGGTCGTTTTTATGATTTTTTTTTAAGTCCAAATTTATACAAATTTTTTGGCCAAAACCCAAAAATTTTCAATTTTCTCAAAAAAAGCTCCTTCGATTTTTTGAAAACTTTCTCAAACATTTTTTTCAAAACGCTGATGTATTACATATATGTAAACAAATATTTTTGTATTGCTCCAAAACTGTATCTACCCTTCATAAAACCGTTTTTTGTTATAAGATTTTCTCGAAAAATAAAAGTCCAATCAGCGTAAAAATTTCAAAATTTTTTTTGTATTTAAAAAAATAAAATTTAACTTTTTTCAAAATTCTGTATAAGAGATACAGATAAATATACGGATAAATATTAAAAATCGAAATTTACTTATAAAATATGTATTTATATATTCTTCAATACTGCATACCTTAATTAATCTTAAGACATTTCAAAAAATTCTATATATAAAAAATTAATAAAAAAAAAACCTCCAAGGATTAAGAAAAAAATTTAAAAAAATCACAAATTTCTTAAGAAATCTTATGACATATTTTTCTTTTCAGATTGAATCTATTTGTGAGGTACATATTTCAATTTAAATTTGTATTTTTTAATTTTAATTACATGTTTTTATTTCTTAATGTTTTTTATGAGTTATAATTTGAAAGTTCGTACGACCCATTCATGCACATATTCTTCTCTGTTTTTTAATATTCGAACGAAATTTTTTGTATGAAATGTTACAAAATTGTTGTATGCAATATCTAAGAACATATTTAACATATTTTAATTTCCTAATTTCTTCATCGTTTTCGAGACACTAAATTTTGGAAAGAAAATGTTATGAAAAACTTATTGAACATAAAATATTATCGAAGCATTATTGACACATTTTCAGGAATATTATTTTATTCTTTCGAGAATATCTAATTAAATTTAAGGAGTTCTTACTTGATGGGAGTAGATAATATTAAAAAAAAGTACATAAAACAGTTTATAAAAATATCGTAGTGTTTTCAAAAAAAAGTTTAATTTTTCCCAAAAAAATTTATTTGCGCTAAGCGCAACGCAAATTCGCTCAAACTACATGAATACTGAATTCGAATTTGTAAGGGTAAGGCTGTGTGATAGGTGAGAGCAGACAGACGTCCTTGTTCTACGTCCTTGTCCATTTTATATCCAATATTAACGTTGTCAATCAATGGCTAGGTTTTCTATGATAGAGAAGTTATGATATGTATATCAATCACGTTTAGGAATTAATAGCGCACTTTGACTTAATTTAGTTTTTTAACAAAAAAAAATATGTATATAAAATATTTCCATCAAACTTAAAATCATTTAATATTTTTGCCCTCAAAATATAGATTCACAAAATGTTCAGAACTTCAACATCGTGTCTTAAATACCTTTATTAATAATTTGAACTTAAAGTGAAATCTGCGCGCACTTACCCCAACGAACGGACTCCATTCTTGCCTTTACAAAAATATTTTTTATTTTATACTTTTTGTAAAGATACGTGCACATTTTTTGAGAAATTATGTGCGCGTTTTTACCCGACATTTTGACTTCGTGGTAAGAGTGTGCGCTTTACCTTGATTTGGTTTTTTAACAAAATCTTATAAAATATTTTTATCAAAACCTAAATTATTTATTATTTCTTATCCTCAAAATATAGATTAACAAAATGTTAAAAACTTCTTGAATTTTAAACACGTAATAAAAGCATAACTGAGAATTTGGTGTTTATGGACCCGGACGCGAAACTGGGTACGCTGTTTCACATTAAAAAAAAAAAAAAACACCACCTTCGTATACCAAATTACATAATGACAATACTTGTACTATACTCTGTCCGATAAAAATTGGCAGTACAGGCCTTATGGGAGAGCTTTTTAAAAATCAGTGGCGCGCTGTTCTCTACACCATACCCAATTGAAGGGAACTCCTTTAAATTTTTTTATAAAACACACATGAATTTTCGATGGCATCCGACGTAGAGCCCATAACGACCTGCCTGGCACACACACGAGCATGCACTGTTCGTTCTCTGCTGCTTTTCAACCCTCATTAAATCACACATATTCAGACATTCAGAGTTGCCTTTTTCTATTTCGTAACTCACTTCGTATTTTTTTCATACTTTTTCAATGGATTTCTGTTGAGGAGCTTTTGCTTTGAGAGCTTTTTAACGATGAGAGTTATCGAGTTGTGTTTGACTTTTGCATTTTTTTTAAAGTTTTGCAAATCAGTTAAAATGCAGTTATAAAAATCAAAGCCATTTTATTTGAGGAAGAATATTATTTGCGTAGATTCTCGTACCCGGCGTTGGCTTTGTTGATTTTGCGAGTTATTTTTTTGCATTATTGTGATAATATTATTGTGCTGTTGTTGTTCTATGTTTTTTCTTGTTGTGATTTTGTTGTTTTGTTTGTGTTTTATTGCTGTTGCTTTTGCTTATGTTATGTTGTGCAAATTCAAAATGGCTTCAACATCAAAATGCTCAAAGGACTTGAGTGCCGAAAAAAAAGAGATAGTTGAGGCGGCAAAAGCAATTTGTAAGAACCTGCAAAGTAAAACCGAGGCTGTAAAGCAGGTTGTTGATATATATATCTGTATCTGAACGAACAGTGTACAGACTTCTAAAGGAAAATAGCACCAAAGGCCACAACTTACCACCAAAAAAGAAAAACCAGTCTGGTCATAGCATTAAAATTGATGATTTTGATAAATGTGCAATCAGACAAATTGTTCACCAGTTTTTTCTCAAATAATGAATTACCGACGCTGGACGCGCCTTTTATCTAACCTCTTGGTGGTGTGGAAAAAGATAAATTTTATTTCATTTTCATATATAATAAAAAACGAAATGAAAATCAATGTAAAAAAGAAGAATGGCAACCCTGCAGTTATTTCATTTAGCTTTTTCGAATTCAAAATGCGCATTACTGCAACCCTGTAAGAGCTTTTTTGAGAAAAGTACTTATGGGTATTAAAAAAGTACAAACGAGATGCAGATATCCCTATCTTCCCTGTACTGCCAATTTTTATCGGACAGAGTATAGTACTAGAATCTAGAAATTGAAATACAATACCTACTCTACAGACGTTTGAATTCATAACATAAATCCATAGATAGGTAGGGGGAGTCCGGGAGAGTTGACCATATGGGAGACATGAGCCACTCTAAATAATTCACTCAAATATCACTCATATGATTCATGAGTATACCAAATTTTTTCATCCTTCGATGTTCTACTTGCAAACAAAAATTATTCTAGATCCTCAATAATTTACTCTGGCTGGTGAATGCAAAAATTTGTTTTTTGTCGAAAATAGTAACTTTTTTTTGTTTTTGTTTTTCAAGATAAAAATTTTATTTAACGTGGTAGGTAAAAAAAGTTGACATGTACTCATGAAACATTTAATCGACTTTGTAAACATTGAAAGAAAATCAAGCTATCTTCTATTTTACAAAATTTATTGATCATTAATTGCGAAAAAACGCGAGTGGGAGACTTGAGCCATTTTTTTAGGGGAGACTTGGCCATAGGCTGAAGTCTCGGCTCTGTTGTAAAATGTGTTGAAAACGAACGAATTTCATTCTTTTTTAGATATTAACATGCCGTCAGCATATTTAGAAAAGAAGGAGCAGCGCAAAGAAGTGTTTTGTAAAGAAACTTGAAAAATAATTAACATGTTGTGATTTTGATAAGGAATTAAGGTATTTATTTTATTTTTTATAAAACACGTTTAACACAGATTTTGTGTTCATACAAAACACCTCAAATATAATGAAAATGAGATTTAACAAGATATGAACGGATTTTATAATCTTTTCTTTTGTTTTACTCGAAAAATTTAAGTATGATCAAGTCTCCCCAAGAGGGTGGTCAAGTCTCCCGGCTAAGCGGGAGACTTGACCCAAAAATCTGTTCTCACTTATTTTGCATTTGGCAAAAATCACTTGGCTGTATATAAAGTTTACTAGGCTAATTTTGAAGTAGATAAATATACCGTTATAAAGATGTATGCAACACCTGGCTGAAATGAATAGGGATATTTTTATGAACGATTTAACGAAAAGTGGCTCAAGTCTCCCGGACTCCCCCTAAACATCCCTGCCATAGTTATATTTTGTTTCACTTTATGGAATTATAATTCACATTGTGTTTCCGTAAGAAAATCCTTAAAGCAGCAACAAAATATTTTCTTCAGTGTGAGAGGTACGCAGTACGCTTTATGAATACCTCGGAAAGACTAGTCGTAGTCAGGTGTCAGGATCAGAATTGACGTGGATATAGAAATGGAAACTTAAATTAATCTACGGCTTCGTTCTCATTCTGTGATTCAAGCATTCAAGCAGTGTTGCCAGATTGGCTATTTTTCCGGCCAAAATGGCTGGAAAAATAAAATTTGGGGGCGAAATTTTGAATAAATACTTCAAGATTTGAAATTTGTTTAGTGTTGAACTCTCCCTTTAACAGCCAAATTAATAAACACCGAATAACGACGTATTAGCCCTTATTCCGTGGATTAAGTGAAAATTCGATTAGTAAAATAAAATTTCGCTTAACTGCAGTTTACCAACTTATTCCACCGCTGAGAGTGAAAGACAAAAAGATCATTAAGTAAGTGAAAACTCTCAGAAAAATTAGAACAGAAAAGATCAGCTCTCTGTTTTATCTTGTCGGCAGAATAGTCAACCGAAGTTATTCAAAAAATTGTTTGATTGACAAAAAAAAAAGAAGGATATTTGAAATTTTATCATTTAAGAATTTTTACAAAGCTGGACCCCTATTCCGGTTTTGTGATAAAATGAAATGATAAAATTCTTTTCACAAAACTTTTCATAGGACTTTTTCATTTTATCATTTCATTTTATTCAGCAAGTTGATTCTCGTTTCAATATGATAAACTCAGCTGACTTTTTTCACAAAGCTACACCACCAAAAAAGTAGGAACCGAAAAAATTGAACTTATCTTAGCTGGGCAACTTCATGGAATGCAAAATGACAGATTGAAGAACAATTAAGGGCAAGGTGTTTCTTCATGGAACACAAACGTATACTTTTTGGATCTTTTCCGTTCTTTTCTGTCCAGAACAGGGGCCCTACTATGTAACTCGATTCTACTTTTGATTCTATTCGAAACTCATATCCGATTCTACTTTCAAATCGTACTACGTTTGAAAGTAGAATAGATTGCCAATAATGCCAAGCTACTTGCTAGCAAATTTTCGATTTTCGAACGAGACTTGGATATTTTGACATAATATTCAAAAAATAAAAAAATATTTGCTGTGGAAAAAATTGTATGAACTTTAAAATAAAGTGTTCTCCATTAAGGCCGGGTCGATTTGAAAATTGAATAAGACAAGTTGTATAATGAGAAATCAAAAAGGTCTAATCTTTATTTGAGAGCCCTATCAATGATATCAAGTGTGAAATATTACATACATAGTTCAATAATGGCTAAGTGGCGCGTATTCGAAAAAGCGATGGGTTTGGCTCATGAATCAGGCTGAATTTGGTCGCTGGCATCCATTTAGTTGTTGTTTAGGTCCGCGCAATTGACTGCTACAGATACTGCTGCAGACTTTCACGAACAGTGGAGATATTTTCGTCAGATACTGCGTTTCGTTAACGTACGGCTGTTGGCTGGTTGTTCACTGAGCCGGTGGACTCGAATTTGGGTGCAGCGTTTGCATCGTTGCTTTAAGAGAACACCAATTTTTAAAATAATTTTTTATCATTTGCCCGTGTATTGCTCGACGCTTTTACTTGCCATCATGATTTGTAGTCCTGAGTGACTGAATAAAAGATAATATTTTAACATGTACCAAAAGAAACAATATGGTCGTCACGAGGCATCAAAATCAACCCGTCCCTATTGGATAAACCTACAAAAATATGGAAAGTATCGCGATTTGGTTAGACTTGCATTCAGACAAAAATCCGGAACGAGTTCAACAAATTGAACAAAGGCGGATATTAAAGATAATTCTAATGGAACGTAGGGAGAGTAGGTTTAACCTTGGAGTATTTACTAAAGACATTTTTATCCAATAAAATGACTTTATCGCAGCTTTGTTTAAAACTACCGCCTTTCACAAGATGCCTTCATGTAGGTATCTGTTGAGCAATATTTCATTGAAATTAAGTGTTAAAACACCTTTTTACTTAAATTGTTACAAAACAAACTTCTTAAGCCGATCTGCTCGCAAACACATTTGATGTAGAGTGATTATTTTCGATTTTGCCTTGTTTTGAGTTCTACTTTCGATTTACGTAGTTCCTCGATTATTCGCAAGTTCATAAGAATAAAGTTGGCACTACTAGAACTATTCGATTCTCGTTGGTTCGAAAGTAGTTAAAAAGATACATAGTTCCAATTTTTCGAATTCGAGCAATTTTATTGTAGAATCGAGTTACATAGTAGGGCCCCTGATTCATTAAAAAGACCTTCTTTTTTAAAATTTTGAAAAATAAAAAGTAGGTATTTAAATATATGTACATTATACAATGTACACGTTCCGTACAAGTCTGAATGATTTTTTTTGTTTTCTTTATCTATTATTCAGTCAAAAATGTAAATGGGAGTTTTTATTTTCTTCCAGTACAAATGTGGGGGGATTTTGATTCGAGTTTGGGGGGAATTTGAAAAATGTATCTGGCAACACTGCATTCAAGCCTACGGCTGCGGGGCTGCGGCTGCTCTGCTATTCTCAGTCACACCTAACGCTCACACGCCTCAAACCTAAGTAGGAAGTAAATTGTGTGAGGCCGTGAATAAATGAATAAACAAAATACACGAATTTGTTAAAAATTAATAATATAATATTTTATTTGTTATTGAATCGAATAGGAAAAAAGGAACATTTATTTTAACAAGAGAGAGGCAGACACAAGACGAGTAGTGCTCGTTCTGAAACATCACCTTTTATAGTTGTTTTGTAGTCGACTCTCCTCTCATAGCATGTTCGATTGAGTTTCTTGCTATTTTGTGGAGTGGTTAGTGTAGGCGTTTGTTTATTTTCTCTCGTAAGTATTTGTTACAATTGTAGATATTAATTAGTTAAATTAAAGTCTTTTCTAACACTTTTATTACACAATGGAATTTATTTGTCCAGAATAAAAAGCAGAAAAGGAATTGAACTTATTTTGCTTGTGGTCGCGTAAACTGTAGCAGGAGTAAAAACGAAAAACCTTATTGACCACAACTTATCAAAAAGTTAAAAAACATCAAAAATAAATAAAAATTAAAACAAAAACAAGTTTTACATTTTAAGAAATTTTTTTAATTTTTTCAACTTTTTATTTTCACATTGAATGCATTTCGAGTCCCGATGTGACTCATCATCAGCAACACACTAATTGGCATAGAAAAAATCACAACAATAATAACAATAGCATATAAGAAATTGAAAAAGAAAAAGAAAAAGGTAAACAATGTAGGTATTACAAAAGAAAGTAAAAGAAAATTAAAACAAATTATACATTTAACAAGTGTTAAAGAGAGATGGTCATATTAAATTGAAGAGCGGTGAAATAATTTTTCCGTCGTTCAGAATTCATCAAATTATTGTTGATATGTATGTACAAGCTTTCATACGCATCAAGTCGTCTCGGGTTTGTGACATGTTTAAGCAATGTTACGTCATCGGCTTTTACATCGAAGTGTTTGGTGGTGAGGACATGGGAGGCAACGGAAGATTTGTCAGGGCGATTGTATTTAATGTGGCTAGAGTGTTCTTTAAAGCGTACTTCGATGCTCCTCTTGGTTTGGCCAATATACCTAGCTTCGCAATTTCCGCATTTTACTTCGTAAATTCCCGATTTATCATTAGGTTTCGTTTTGTCTTTCGTTGTACCAAGCAAGTTCTTTATTTTTCCATTATTAGAGAAAACACATCGGTTGTGTTTTCTCTAATAATGGAAAAATAAAGAACTTGCTTGGTACAACGAAAGACAAAACGAAACCTAATGATAAATCGGGAATTTACGAAGTAAAATGCGGAAATTGCGAAGCTAGGTATATTGGCCAAACCAAGAGGAGCATCGAAGTACGCTTTAAAGAACACTCTAGCCACATTAAATACAATCGCCCTGACAAATCTTCCGTTGCCTCCCATGTCCTCACCACCAAACACTTCGATGTAAAAGCCGATGACGTAACATTGCTTAAACATGTCACAAACCCGAGACGACTTGATGCGTATGAAAGCTTGTACATACATATCAACAATAATTTGATGAATTCTGAACGACGGAAAAATTATTTCACCGCTCTTCAATTTAATATGACCATCTCTCTTTAACACTTGTTAAATGTATAATTTGTTTTAATTTTCTTTTACTTTCTTTTGTAATACCTACATTGTTTACCTTTTTCTTTTTCTTTTTCAATTTCTTATATGCTATTGTTATTATTGTTGTGATTTTTTCTATGCCAATTAGTGTGTTGCTGATGATGAGTCACATCGGGACTCGAAATGCATTCAATGTGAAAATAAAAAGTTGAAAAAATTAAAAAAAAATTCTTAAAATGTAAAACTTGTTTTTGTTTTAATTTTTATTTATTTTTGATGTTTTTTAACTTTTTGATAAGTTGTGGTCAATAAGGTTTTTCGTTTTTACTCCTGCTAAAATATTAATTAGTTGTTAAATATTTTATTCTATTATTATTTATTACCAGATTGTGTTTGTAACCAATGTGTAATATTTAAGAATTGAAAAATAAATCAATAAAACAAAATCAGCGTTTTCAAAACCAAACACCATCTTTGGAAAGAGTCCTGAAACCGGTGCGGTGAGGCGGTGAGTCTGAGTTCTGACGTTACGTCTACCCCAGTCTTTGCAAAAACGCTTACGCCCGATTTCTTGACAAAGTTCTAGCCCTTAAAACTCGGTTTAATGAAATTTTAGAACTCATTTGAGTTCTAAGTCATTTCTTCACCAAGTTCTAACGCGTTAGAACTTTGATTTAGAACTTTGTTATAGTTAGAACTTCGATAAAATTAGACCCTCAAATTCGGGGGTCTAGTGCCTTAAAACTCGGTTTATTTATAATTTCGTTTTTTCAACGAGCGAAATGAACAAAATGATTAATCCAGGGAAAATCCAATACTTTTCTGCTTTATTGAGTCCTCATAAAACTCTAATTACAAAAAATTAAATTTATAAAAAAAACCAATAAATTAAACTATGTAAAAGTCCAGATAAGTAAAAATAAAAACAAAGTTTTTCTTAGAAGAAAGTGGTTTTGGTTTTTTTTTTAATTTCTCAAAAACGAAAAGACATTTTTGCATCCGGTTTTCTGTTTTCGACTAAAAATTAACAAAGACATTGAATTTTGAAAACAAAATTAGTACTTAATTACATAAAATTTTGAAAAAAATTGGTTCAAAAATGTTTTTTTTACTTTTTTTTTTGAAAATTTTGAGTTTGAAAATTTATTTTTTTTAAACTATTTGTTAAAACAATTTAATTTAAAAACAAAGTGAAAGAAGAAGTTTTTGGCCTTTCAGAAAGGTATAGCACGGTGTTGTAAACGAAGCCGTTGATTTTTAATATTTTTTTTACAAAATAAGTAAATTTTTCAGAAAATTGCCCCTCCCGGCTAAACGGGGGGGAATAGACCCCCCCTCCGATACGATTTTTGTCGTGTCTCATTCAACCTACACGCTCTAGCTTTTTGGCACAACGCTCGTGAATCTCCCTTGTTCTTGGAAGAACAACAATTGCTGATTTTTCTGCGTTTCTTGGCTTGTGGAAATAAGCAACGAGCTGTTGCCGAAGTCGTGCATGTGTCTCCTTCGAGCGTTTGTCGTATTCTCCCAAAAGTTTGTAAAGCATTGTTACGTCACCTACACTCTTTCGTCAAAATGCCGGCAAATGCAGAAGAACTAAGGGCAGCTGCTGTAGCTTTCTATGATATTGCGCTATTTCCACGAACAATCGGAGCAATTGATTGTACTCACGTGAAAATACAATCGCCGGGTGGACAAAGCTGTAGACACATGAGCTGTCGGTCTGTGGAAACCTGACGGTTTGAGACGGGGTCATTAGAATTGTATTTTTTTTTACAACCGAGAGCATGAGAATTGTCTGAAGGAGTCGTTTTGTAGACGTCAGAATCTGATGGCATTGCATCAGAATCAAATGATGCTAATCTTATTGCCAAGTGGTTACTGAAGTATACTTCACCGGTGGCGACAGTTTAAACAAAGCCAAATCCTAAGTGTAAGCCATTCATCAGCAACATTTCTCTGAGTGCATGTGAAAGACAATTTAACGCCGATTCCGAACGGCGGAGCACATTCTTTCTTGACGGTTTATGGGCATGCTAAGGATTCAAACCCCACGTTCTGCGTAACAGCAAAAACACAAAACTTACACGTCACGGGCAATCGGGCATCACAAAATAAGCAGTAAACATACCTACATAGGTACACCGTTCCAGTGATGCCAGACTTTTGAAGTGTAAAGTCCCACGATGAATATCAAAAAACCCATTTTGGCCCACGGCATTAAACGAAAAAACCCATAAATATCCCACAAAATGTAATACAACAATTTTACGTTTGCTAAGATACAATAATAATAAAAACCAAAATATTTTTAATAACCAAAGTTAAATATTTTATGAAACAAATTATAGTTTTCAAGAAAAGAAAGTAAAAAACTAAATAAACAACAATAATCAAAGGAAACTGAAAATCTAATATGGTTATAGTCCACGAGCCCCCATACAAAAAAGTTCCGTCATGATAAAGCCAAGACAAATAAGATTCGCTTGGTCGGCGTGAATTTAGTTAGCCGGTAGAGCCGCGCATACCTGTGTCAATGCGGTGAATGACGGTGAAATTTCTCCATCATCACGGATTCCAGTTTTGTTTCTTTCATTGCATACGTCCTTATGTTATATGTAATACTAAATACCTTAGTTAGCTTGCTTTCAAGCTGCCAAAAGTACCGCGAAAACTAGATTTTATTATTAAACTACTGTAGTTCAAAAAAAAAACAGTAGTTTAGATAATAATAAAATCCAAAGTCCGATGTCCGACGAGGTCAAGGAAACTTTGCATTAATGACCAAAAAAAAAATATTTTCCGTGATATCCGTCTCAATCAGCCACAAAAATCTGCGATTGCGTCACACATTTTAAATGATGATCATAACAACATAAACATCGAAAATGTAACCCTACTAAAACAAGTCAATGACCATAGACGATTGGATGCATTTGAATCGTTTTACATACAAAAAGACACAAATGCACTAAATTTAGACAACGGTAATATTGAGTCTTGCCTGCTTAATATAATGAGCCAAAGACAAAATTAAAAGAAGAGAAAAGTACCGCTTTCAATGTTGATGCTGGACAACTAAGCTTAGTCGCGATTGCTGATGATGGAGTGCATACGCTCTGAAATGCATTCAGGTTAGTTACGTGTTTGTTTATTTCGTTTTGCGTTAAATGTAGTGTTTTTTGTAAAATTAAATTTAACAAATGTGTATCGACTCAATGAAGTCAAAATAAGGTGTGATTAATTATATTAATACAATCCATCACATAATCGTTAGATTTTTTTTTAATCGAGAGCTGAACATCCCACTGTAGTTCGAAAAACTCAGTTTTTATAAAAAAAGGACACATTTTTAGATATTTTTTTTTATATATAGGCTAAAACGAAAATATGGAAAATCAATGTTTGTTGCGCTGCTATCGCGGTCGCTCATGAAATTGATGTGATTTTTAGTATAGAATTTTATTTTTTGCATTTTCTTACTTCACATCTGTGATGAAATCTGAACAATCTCATTATTATGAGAAAACCCTTTATTTTGTACTACGGGGTTCAAGAAAACCCTTTATCCCTTTTTGCCTTTTTTAGACCAAAAAAACCCACAAAAAGGGATAAAACCCACGATATGGCATCACTGCACCGTACACACATTCACAAAAAAAATAAGCGCAAATTCAAAAATTATAATGTATTTTGTTTTGAATTGAAAGAAAAATCTGTCAAAAATTGCTGTCGGGTGACTCAAAAATTTTAAAAACATGCAAGAACTAGGTTCCAAAAATGACAAGTTCTAAGCGCTTAGAACTCAGTTATGTTCTAAGATCGAGTTCTAGAGAAGTAAAGAAATGCCCGAGTTCCAAATTTTCTAAAAACTAAGTTCTAACGTTAGACCGAGATTTACCTGATTGAGTTTTAAGGGGACTTTAGAACTTTGCGAAGAAATTGGGCGTTAGTGGTCTAAACCTAGTTGATGCCTGTCACTACTACTTTGCCTTTCAATAAGTTTTATTTTTTTCGAAAATGAGCTTGAAAAAACAATACCAAACACTTAAGGTAAGGAACCGACATTTCAGTTTCATTTGGTTTAAATGAAACGAGGACACTGGCTAATGGCTGGGCCCTGAAGAAAGACAATTTTTTATTCTTCCACCATTTTTTTTTTCTTGGCAGCGTCACCAATTCACCATTGATTTACTATAGTATAGTAAGTCAATGAGCGTTACACATAATTTCTTATGTCGGTAGTGCAGATTATGCAGTTTTGTGAAACACAAAAAACACATGGCGTTAAGCATTATCTTTAGGGTAGATATAAGGGATGAGGGTAATGAGGGATAACAAAACCTTCCTATACGGAGACATAACATGAGTTCTAGATTAATTTTTGTTTGTTAAAAAGAAAAAAATGTAGGTATAGTCTATAGTAATAGTTAAAAGATAAATGGTTCAAGGTTGAAGCATAAATACCTACTTAAGTACAATATTAATTCATTTCCCCTTCCATCGAACTAAGATTTCAGCATTTTTAATTTTTTTCACTTGAATAAAGGATGAGCTCCGGTAAGAAATGCTGATTGTTTGTCTTGTTCTTGTAGCTGTATGTGCGATGTGCCTTGACCTTGAAGGAAATTTCAATAATTTAATTAAAATTATTTTGCAAGTAAATAGATTCACAACGTTTACATACTATATTACGGTATAATAATGTTATAATGTGGGTATGTAAAAAAATTATTAAATTAGTAAAGAATTTAATGTTCCCTTAACTTTTGCTTTTAGCTATTATAAAAGGTATCGCTATCTATTTAAAAATTAATTTAATATAAGTATGTATGTGTATTTGTAAACGCTCTCCACCACCATTTATATATTCCCTTTTCTAACCATCTGAAAACAGCATTTTACCACCCTTAACAGCATGCATTCCATTTACAACAACCATAGCCCATAGATATACACATAATTTATGTATTTATCTAGCTATGCTTTACTTAGCATTATCCATGGATGGTATGTAGGTATATTGTTTGGCATTGCTTGTAGGATTGATACCTACTACAGGGTGGACCGTAATGGAAGCCTGGTAATTTTTTTTTATATATTTTTTTAAATTGAACTTAAATTTGAATAAGATGTTATTAGTATTTTATTTAAATTCTGAATAAATACATTTTGAACTAGGTTAAACACATTTAAGTCGCTAACATTTTTATTTTTGTAAAAAAAATAGTGTTTTTTTCATTAAACTAAGAATAATTAATTTTGCAAACAATTGCATAGTACGAAGTTCAGTACGCTGGTATACTTCTTCGTTATTGGTTCGGAAAGTTATTTTATGAAGAAAATTTTTCAAATTTTGATTTTAATTTAAATTACACTGATGAGGGTCACTTTTTGCCAAGTTAAGTTGATGTGCAATGAAGATTTCGATAAGAAACCAACTATTATTTGAAGTGCGAAGAATGAAAAAGAGTTGTTAGGTAGTATTTCTGCACAAGACGCAAAACCTAAGATATTTTTGACAGAATGTTTTCAAAAACTGAAATCCGTCCACACCGCCCATTTCAGACATTTGTTCGACATCAAACATTTTTTATTTGATTTTCATATTTTTTTTCACACAACAGTGCCGGTGGCTAAGTAGTTATGTGCGTTGGCTGCTAAGCAGGACCTGTCATGAAAAAAAAGCTTATCAACTTTGCTGTTCGGAATCGGCGGCGTTTAATTGTAGGACTCTCAATTCTTCACATGCACTCAAAGAATTGTTGATGAGAGAAAGCAACTTAGGCCTTGGCTCTTCAAGAGCTGTCACGCCACTGTATTATTATTGTTAATATTTTTTCACACAAAAAGGTTGTTCTTTTTTCAAAAACAGAAAACAGTGAACAAGTTTTGGATTAGGTACACCTTTCTCTAAAGACGTTCATTCATTCGTCCGCATTCTCAAGTTTAAAGAAGCCAAGACCGGTTAGCTGAATGGTTTAGTTTTCTTTTAAGGCAGGTAGAAGTTGAAGGGCCTATTAGGGATCACAACTCAACTTAGTTGAGTTGTAATCAAGACAACTCAATTTGAAGACAACTGCAAAAACAAATCGTATTATGGGAGGCAACTTTTTTCAGTTGAGTAGACTAAATACGTTGCCTACTTTTCTGTGCTTGTTTTGTGTCAAAATCAGCTGTGTAAAGAAAAATACGTAGGTATTTCAAAGTTTTGAATTCAGTGTAAAATTTTATTAAAAATAAATACGAAATGGAGAGTTTTATTGATTTGATTTCTTGTAAATTCAGAAGTAAAAAATCCTCTCAATGTTGAGCTGATGAAAAAAAATATTCGAGATCACTCCAATCCATTGGAACTTCCAAACAAAAAGTATTATTTGTAAACAAATTCTTAGATGAGAAGTGTTGATTTAATGTCTTCGTTTTGTTGCAGATTTATAAGTTGTTTTTGACTAAACAAAGACGCATGTGCTAAATGAAATCAAAGATTATTTTAAACTACTACAGCGTTCCTCCGCAGTCCCACCAATTCTCAAACTCTACACTGCCCTACGTTTCATGGCAGAAGGAAGTTACCAAAACTGTAGCGGTAATGATTTTAATCTAGGCTCAGCCAGCTAACAGACGAGAACACTTTTATTTTGGGAGATGCTGGATATCCTTTAGAGAAACATTTAATGACTCCATTTCGATTGGCTGAAAGTGGGAGTCCAGGATCTCGTCTCAATACCATAAATGCACGAACAAAAAACATTATTGAAAGGACGATTGGCGTGATCAAAAATAAATTCGGTTGCCTTCTATCTGCTTTTTGGTTTGGTTTCTGCTGTAGAATTTCAATCAACCTCTCGAATTGGGTAGGTTTTGTGATTTTTAGACCAAACATCTATTTGCTCGCAAAAGTCTTGATTTTTTTTTTGTAAAACTTACATTTTTGTCTCCATTTTCTCAATTAAATTGCTTTTGCATTTAATGCAGGTAATAATATTTTTTTAGTTTTTAGTACAATCCAAACCTATAAAATTTATGTTCTGACGAGATGACCGACAGTCATCTTTTGTTTTTAAATTCATAGAATTGCGTCAATTATGGTTTTCAATGGTCTAAGCAAATCAATTTATATTCAGCTAGTTATTTACTGTTTATTTCACCAACACCCTGTGCGCTTCGTTCCTATCAATCCAAAAGCAATTCACCCAACCAATTTCAATATATTTCAACAAACACACAAACGCACACCCAACTCAAACTCACATAAATTTATATTCCAAGCAATAACTTCGGCCCGACTTAAGTTCAGTTCGTGTTCGTCATTATCATCAACCAACAACCATTGTATTTCTATCTAGCTAGTACCCGCGACCTGGCAATCGATTGTAGTGCCATCTTGAGTTCTGGCGCAGCGCTAACTCCTTTTACATAGGTTTTGTATTGGGATTTTTTTTTTTTTTTGGTTTCGATCTGGCGCAAAAAATCGAAAATCCCATTCTTGATTGTACTAGGTGGTTTCATATACAATGCCAACAACATCATGCACTTCACTACTCAATTGCTTTTGCCTGTTCCCCTTGCCCCTGCCATTTCCTCTTATATACAATACCATCAAAAAAATCTATATACTCAAGAACAAAATCCCGGCCACACGTACACACACACACACAAGCAATCAGAGTGTACATACCTCATTTAAAATAGAAACAACATGAACACGAGCTAGCTGCCTGATAGAACGATGCAACGAAGAACGAAGAAAACAACAAAAAAAATTGTGATAAAAAAAATTAAATACTTCAAGGGAACATGAATAATTTTTTGTTGGTTTCGTTTGTTTGTTCCAAAAAGGGATGGCATTTCGACCGAGTCGAGTTGGATTCGTATCGTACCCGTTCCGATGTGTTACCGTACCGACAACCAGTGATCACTTCATAACAAGATTGGAAACCTACCTACGTTTTACCCTCCAAATACCGCAAAAGTTATTTTTTTCATGCACACATACTGTTGCAGCTTACTTGCTTTTTATTATGTAGGCAACTGTATCTTTATTACAAAACACACGCATACTCTTACAGCTAACCTGCTCCTTAAGTTTGTATTACACGCATACTGTTTCAGCTAACCTGCTCCCTCAGCTTGTAGGCAAAGGTCAATTTGACAGCAAGGTTTCCAATCTTGGTATAAGTGATCACTGCCGACAACGACGTCGCGTCGTCGTCGTCATCATGTCGTGCTGTTTTAGTTGGTAAGGTAACCTTTGGGCCTCTGTTGGCTTTTGGGTATGTTTTCGGCTTCTGCTGTAGGTATGTATGTATCTGGTTTGTGTTTTCTGTTTCTTTCCATACAGCGAAATTCTGTTTTTCGAATTTGTAGCTGCTGCAAATGCAAACTCTCTCTTTGGTGGATACTTTTGCATTTTGCTTGGGTTAGCACTTTTTCCCTTTTCCCTTGTGACACTCTGGTCTCTTGTCTCGTCTTGAATTCGAATTCGGTTTTTGGATGAACGACAAACATCCGCTTTGCACACCGTACTGCTTTGCTGCTGCTGTTTTGCCCTGTTTCTGCTTCTGAAGTTGTTGTTGCTGCATGCTGCGTTGCCGTCAGTCATTATCATCATCATCATCATCATCATCGTCGTCGTCATCGTTGTTTGCCAGAGTTTTCGTTCGTTTCGTTTTTGGTATTCATTTCGTATAACTCGCTATGTATCTACATTCTCTTGTGTATCTATATTTGCTTGTAGATACGAAATGGTATTTATGTAGCTCGTCGATATGCCTCTTGCATCTGTAAACAGTAATTCGACTTGTATATAAGGCCAAATGGGGTTGTTATTGCGTTTTGCTTGCCCACACTCGTCCGGCAATGAAGGCGACCTGCTGAGTTGGTAATGTATTTGTGCCTGCTGTGCCATCAGAATATGGATCTCTGTTTTGTGATAAAACGTATGTATTATTGTCGCCTGGTTCCATATAGAACTCGACTTGATTGTTGTTCGCTTATATACTCGATGGCTTGGCAAATGTTTTTATGTTAAATAATGTTGGTTGTGTTTTTGTAGCTAGCTCTAGCTCTACCTTACCGTGCTTGCCGCTTGGCAAGGTTTATGGCGTGTTTAGACAAGGCTCGAGATTTTGTGTTGCGACGATTTTCCAATAGATGGAGTTGCTATGATTAACAGATGGAGATTAAAAATAACCTTGAAATTGCTGGTTCAGTTAATGAGTGATGCTGGTTGGCTACAGAGCGATGTTGCAGATAGCTGGGGATGTTCAATGAGATCGTTGTTCATGGAAACACTGAAGAACACGGTTAGTGGATGGAAATCTGCTTATGCAGGATTTGTTTTGAGGACAAAAATTAAAAAGGATTGTAATTAAAAGCGTCCTTGTTTAGGATAATCTGTGTAAGGAATTCTAATAAGCGAGCTGGTAATGTAGTGCTTGAATAGAACCATGGTTTTCTGTAAGGAGTAGAAGTTTGACATTCGGTGATGAAAAAATTCAAAATATTAAGGCTTAAGGGTAAGAAAGGTTAATGCAAACGGAGAAGTAAGCAATTACAATAAAATAAATAACTTAGCGTTGCATTAAGGGGTGTGGAGATGTTTCTGAGTTGAATGCGACTTTGTCGGTAGCGTAGGAAAGAATATCTTAGCTGTGTGTGTTTGTAAGTAAAACACATAATGTAGGTACAATATACCTACGTAAATAAATTTAAAGGATTGGTAGCAAAGGGGTAGGAACATCAAGCAGGAAGGGCTTATTTAAAAATTGAATGTGGATAGTGAGTAGGTATATTTGTACATAATATCTACCTTACTGCCAACTGCAGTTAAGAAACATAAACATTTATATTAGAAATTAGACTAACCTGAACACCAGATGACGGATATTTGTAGGTTACAAGGTTTCAGATAAGAAAACAAACGTTTGCAAGGCAGATATCCCAAAACACCATAATAACAACTAGGTATATAAGAAAGAGGCTGATTGAAGCATAAAATGAAATCAACAACATTTGACAGCATGGCTTTGAAGCTTTGATAGATGTTATATCCACAGACGGCATTTGTGTTAATCTGAAAAAGTTGAAATAAGTAATTCTGATGAAACATTTTACAAGATCCACGAGATTGTGATCAAAATTACGACTTAGTTAGTAGTCTACAAGTCGGCAAGGCGATTGTCTGGTCATCTTGAAGCCTCCTCTTCATTCGCTCTATTTTAAAAATAAAAGAAACAATAAGGTTTGCCCTAATACACCGACCTTGAGTGTGATCAACTAACACCAATTGTTAGGACACAGTACAGCATAGGTATACAGGGTGCGGCAAGAAAACTTGCTATTTGTTTTTGGCGCCAAGCGGGAGGGAGTGGTCGGATGTGGGTGGAGTGTCTCATTTTTTAGGGGACTTCCTGAAGTTTCATCTACGCCGCAGTCCGTCGACATCATGCATTGGACGAAAGAGCAACGCGCATTTGCCTGCGAGGCTTACTTTTCCAACATAATTTCCACTCAACGTGCTTTCCGTACTCGCTTCAACATCCATCCCGCAGCGCAGGTCGCGTTCCTGGCCGGCAGTCGATTGTTTCGTGGGTGAAAACAGTCAGGGAGAGCGGAAACGTGACGAAATCCCATCCAGCACACCGGAGAATCAGAATCATCGATATGCTTCAAAGAGTTCAGAGGAGCTTCGAAAATCGAGTATCTCAGTGTATCGAAAACGGAGGTCATCACTTGTCCTATATCATCTTTAAAACCATGTAATGAAAAATTCAGATCGTGTGTAACAAGAATAAACAAGTTTTGTAACGGTATGTCCACTACTTTTGGTTTTATTTCCTTTGAAAATCAGCAAGTTTTCTTGCCGCACCCTGTAGTTGAATTGGCTTGCATTATCTAGTTTTGCAGTAAAGGCACTCACCAGGGCTCGTTTGTATGGTAGCCATGGCAATAAAAAAGTTATCTCTTTAACTCCGTGATTTCGCGAAGTAGATTTAGAATATACCTCGACATTTCTCGGATACAGGGAAGATTAAAACGTGTTTTACTTTATACTAAACGCTTCATCTACTATTATGTAGGTTCCCTAAAATCCAGAAAAGTCGAGATTCTTTCTGAATCTACTTCGCTCAATTTCGGCTTTCGGTTAGTGGAAATAGATGGTCTTTCTACTCACAATATAAATAATACGGTGTTTTATACCGTTGTTACAAAGTTACAATACGATTTCCTATTAACCAACACAATACAATGCTGCCCTGTCCTTAGCCAAAGACCAGAGAATAAACGGTGGCGAATATGCGGAGGGAGCGGTCTCTGTCCCCGATTCACTTAGAAGAAGTAGATCGAAGAAATAAACAAGTAGAACTCAAAGTGGAACAAATGAAAGCTAATTTATTTTCTGTCTCTAGCGAAAACTAGAGAATAAACGGTGAGTGGTCTCTGGGCTACCGACCGACGCGACGGGCTCCTGTTCGTTATAATCTTTGAAGAAGAATAACACGAAACTATCTTTCGGAATCGGTTCAGCAATCAATATTAAAAGTCAAGGAGAAGCCTTGCCTGGTAGGAGATATAAGTTCTTAGAATAAGTATATATGAGCAAACCATATTGTAATTAAGCTACGTGTTCGTTAAATTTACGTTAAAAATTACTAGTGCGGTTTCATTCGCTCATTACTTAATTGAATTTGACAGTGTTAAGATGAGAAGGCCAAGCCTTAATACTCGGCAACGGAGAAGAGAAATAAGAAAACTCGATATTTTCCTCGCAAGTTAACTTAATCTTATGAATTTTTATGTAACGACACAATGTGAATTGTAAGCAAGCGAATAAAAAAAAAGAATGAATTCCCCAGTGAGACATTATAGGGAACAGGTAAAGTAAATTGAAAAATAACATCCGGACATACACAGTGACGGTTGGTCGGTTGCGTATGCGTTGCTTCGCACTCGCAAAACGCAGTTGTTGTTCAGAAAAGACATCTACTTAGATAAATTGTGGTTTTAACAAAATGGTTATTTGACTCAGGATTTGGACAAACCATACTTGAAGGCTTAAGAATAGTATGTCCGAAGTCCCTTTCTTTTCTTAATTGTAGAAAGGTGAAAGGTCAATTTTTGTTTCCTCATAAAATTTTGTATTAAGGCCGTGTGCGAATTTCGTTAAACTGTGATAAAAACTTCACGTCACTTCGTGTTAAATAAAATGTGAATTACACTGGTTGCGGAGCAGGCTAGAATATGACAGTTAACCAATATTTTTAACGCAATTCGCACATGGCCTAAATTAAATCCAACTGCAGTTGATGCATAAAATCAATGTTTATAAATTTCATTTTTCAGGTTCAATAGCAACAAATTTTATGATTCGCCAGCCGCCCCCAATCCAGTTGTAAACACAAATCAAGCTCCAAAAGTGTTTTGAAGGCAATCAAAAACAAGTAAGAAACAAAGAATCTACCAATTAAATCCAAGCAACAGACATTCAACAACAATAAAAACACTGTCAGGCATGAGAAAACATATTCGACAATTTTGTCCAATTACATTGCTCTATATCTACTTTCACCCGACCGTCCGACGACTGTAGGGAGAGCCACAGCACACAAACGTGCTACTATAAAAGGTGCAGGGGTGGTACCCCCAATGTAATTTTAATTCCCAATGTTTACATTGATTGCGTGTCTAAATAAAATTTTACCTTCCCATGAACGTACACGTAATTGCAATATAACGTTAAATTGATTCGACGGCAGAGCGGCGAGGTTCGACTTTTTATTTATTTTTTTTCTCTGTTCCATTCCAAAGCCGACGAACAATCGACGATGACGCGACGCACGAGGACGACAACGCTGAGCGATTAAAAATAGATGAAAATTCCATAAAACATTTTTTGCACATTAAATGGGATTTTTTGTGAACTTGCTTTTTTTGCGTTCGGAAAATGAACTCGTCTCTGTTTTCTCGAATGACAACAACATTGCCGACAAACACCGCAAGTCTATAAAATTGATTTTACGAGATTTCATATCAACCGAAGCGAAGTGTTGCCCTGCCCTTGCCCCCTTTTGTAGCTTCACATTAGGTTTGCGCTTTTTCTTTTTTGATTTAGTGGAAAATGAAAAGTAGGAGATGAGTACTGAACATTTGCTTTTGCTGGTTTATAGCTTTTGATGGCATAAATATTTATTTGAACAAACGAAGGAATGGCATAAACATAACACTTCGTCAGATTGTATATTTCAAAAAACCGACCGTCATAAATTGTTTGGTGAAAAATTATGAAACATTAATAACATTTGTGGGATAAATATTTATGAGAGTGAATTTGCATCTTCATTTTTGAAATGGAATTCCTTGGGTTGGTAGAAGATGGTTTTGAGACGGAAGAAATTTATGGCCAAATGGTGACATAATAATTGCGCATTAGAACGGTATTATCAGTAACTGAAACTGCTACTGCGGCAGTTGCCAACTTATTGGGGTCCTTTTTAGAATGAATTATTTGCGAATAAGGAAATTTAAAATTGGTTGAAAAGATTACTTTCAAATCTTTATAGATAAGAATGTTTGTGAAAGAAAGCAAAAAACACTTGTTCCTATGTTAAGTGTTAAGATACAAAACGGTACATATGCATACCTTTATGACAAAGGTTAAATTCATATCTTTATGTTTCTATCAAATTAACTACATATGTAGTTTGAAACAACGTTGTGCGCATACAATCTGGATTTTCGTCACTGAAAAAATATAGTAGATACTCCTTTAGAAATTCATTGATTGTTTTTAAACTTGTGTAAGGCTTTTGATTTTTGACACTGCTAGCCACTTAGGAGAAACCTAATGTCATTCATAGATGGAGTACCGCAGAGTTGAATAAAAAACTAGGACCAATTCTCTTATCTCTTTTTTTTAACTATCAAAAGTTTTCAGAAACTCAGTCCATTGCAATGACAAAATAGGCTGTAGCCTTGATGAATACTGACATTTTGAAAGTGCTACTGTAACGTTGAGTTAAAATTTCTTTTTACGCAGCACCTCTATCTATACATATTATAAAAATCTAGCGCCGTTCGTTTGCAGCATATAGGCATAAAAACCGGTTGGCCGATTTTCTTAATTTTTGTCTTAAACTAAAGAGGATTAAGGGTAGATGGTTTAAGACAAACAAAATTAGTACTTTTTAAATCACAACGGTTCAAATGTTAAAAATAATGCTTTTCACACTACAACAAAATATATCAATATATGTACCTACGATTAATCAATTTCATTTAAAATTTCGTCAAATATTTTTATTTTCATCACACAAAAAAAAATGTCAGTGAAGAAAATATTTGTCAAAAATTGTTTTTCATCAAAAAAAAAAAAAAAACTTTACTCGACATTTTTTTGTTGTCGATATTTTTCCTTTTTTAGATTTGTTTCTTTTGAGATATGGCCTTGGAAGCGGGAAGTGGATTAGTGGGGTAGTGGGGTAGCGAGGAGCGGGTAAGGGGGTAATGGGTAGTAGGTAGAAGTAGCGGGTAGAGGGTAGCAGGTAGCTATGGAGGGTAGGAGGGTAATGGGCAGTGTACTAGCAGGGTACAAAAGTTAAGGTCTTTTTTTATCAGATTTTTTTTTTTATGAAAAACTCAGAAAACTCATTGGTTTTCAAGGGGAGAATTGCATGTAATTGTAGTAAAGTGGTTCTCAAATGGAAAATTGGAAAATTTCAAAATGGAACTCGGAAAACTCATTGGTTTTAAAATGGAAAATTGCATATTATTGCAGGTGCATTGGTTTTCAAATGGAAAATTTCAAAGTGGGTTTTCGAATAGAAAATAGAAATTTCTTGATGAAAAACTCGTAAAATTCATTGGTTTGCAAAGGGAAAATTTCATGTTATTATAGGTGCAGTGGTTTTCAAATGGAAAACTGGAACATTTGTGATGGGGAACGAGAATGCAAGAAGGAGTAAAAAAAAATGGAAAATGTGAAATGCAAAAAAAAATTGATTAAACAAAATCTCAAAAACACTCTTTCAAATGAAATGCATTACTTTTGAAATGGTAAAACGGAAAGTTCGTAAAATGAAAAGTTCGTGCCGTTTGTCATCAAATTTTGACAAAATGTTCGAGTATTATTACATTAGGGTTTTTAAGAAAATTGTACAAAATCGGCCAAGCCGTTCATAAGATATAGCAAAAAATGTGGATACACAATTTTCCCTATAGAACGTTAACTATGCATTCGACCATATCCTTAACAAAGTTGTTGTGCATGAGGCAACGAAGATTTCTGAGTTGTCACGACCTTACTAGCTGACAAAGTAAACGTTGTTTTCTTAGATATATAAAAATTTCATACAAATTCGCTG
This sequence comes from Sphaerophoria taeniata, assembly GCA_943590905.1. NCBI lineage: Eukaryota > Metazoa > Arthropoda > Insecta > Diptera > Syrphidae > Sphaerophoria > Sphaerophoria taeniata. The sequence continues at coordinate 8,977,518 of OX016540.1, forward strand.
AGGACTCACTGATTTTATACCAGTGGAGTGTTTAGTACCAAATATTGAGGGAATGTTCGGTTAGTGGCGTAGATGGGTTCTTAGTATTTTGTACAAAATCGACCAAGCCGTTTTCATGAGAAATGGCCAAGGTAGTGGTTGATGGGGTAGCGGGGTAATGGGAAGCGGGTAGCAGGTTGACGGATAGTGAGTAGTTAGAAGCAGTGTAAGGGGAAGCGGGATAACAGGTAACGGGGTAGCGTGTAGCGCGTAGAAATACTGGGTAGCCGGCAGTGTTTAGTGGGATGACGGGTAGCGGGGTAACTGGGTAACAGAGTAGTGGGGTAGCAGGGTAGCGGGTTGTGTAGTGGGCTAAAAAGTTTAGATCTTTTATTTATCGATTTAGGCAGTGCGAAGTCTGCCGGGTCAGCTATCTAATATAATATAACGCTTAAGTGTTTGATTAGTTTGGTTGAACGGGCTTGTTTTAGAAACAAATATCTGTGTTGGACAGTAGGTTTTTTTCAGAACGGATATAATGCCAATTACAACCATTTCGCCACGACCAACAAAAATCATTGAAGAAAAATATTGCAGAAACGGATAAAACTATTCCCTTCAGTTTAAATCACTTTAATGTGATAAAAAGGATAACTTATTAAATCAAAATTAAAATCTGCTACTCACTGTTCTTTCCCACGAACTCGTATTTCGGGTCACAGAGGTTTCGGGTCTTCTCGTTCTACTTTCCACTTCTCGTCAGCTGAAATTGAAATGTTGAAGAAGTGCGGAATTTTTTTTACACTTTGTTTTACGATTCACATTATGTTTCGGTAAGATAGAGTCAAAATTCATAAGCATGGCACAAACTACAAAGTTTGGGTTTGGTGAATAAGAACGCGCTATTCCGTCTGGAAGAAAATATTGCACCTAGTCGAAGCACTTGGCTAATAGCTATTTCAGTTAGCTGTCTTCTTCATCTTGCTTAAATATCACTGGTAAGGTCATAGTTATAGTTAACTCTGGTTCCTAAGCTCGAAATGCAGTCCACTGTTCAGAAGCAGACAGTTCGGTTTCCTATTTTCTTATTTATGATCTGCATATAATCTAACTGTTTGTCAATTTGAGCTTGTAGGCAATCTTTTTGGAAGATGGGTTTTGTTTTTTATCAAAGGTTGAAATAGAACTCAGAGGCCACAATGGTCTGACTAAAGAAATAACAAAACTTTTGTTCTTTGAGATAAGAACTCTCCTTTATTTTATTCAAAATAGCTTACGATATTTTTATTATTATGAGTTCAATATTTACAAATATTGAAATATATGATACAATTTTTATAGCTACGGTTACGGTCTTATCAATACGGTGCACTCTATCTAAGGTAGCAGAGTCCACTACTAATTACAACCTGAAATAGCAGGCGCCACTAGATATCACAATGGGAGCAAACAGTTGCAACTTGATTATTACAGCCTGAGTTAGCAGACGTTACTATTTAAGACGAAGTGAATGAATTCACAAGTCGTTCTACATTTATGAGAGAGACTCTTCTAGTACAACAAGTAAGGTACTTAGCCACCGGAACCGGAATATTGCTCTCATTTTGTCTTCAAATTTCACCTGTGTAAGTAAATTTTGTGCCAAAACATGAATGCGAATTAAACTGTGGCAAACGGAATAATTCCTTACATTTTGTATCTCACTGAAACACACTGTATTTGGCTGTTCGTTGGTTGTGACTTGTGAGTCTGTGACTTGTGAGAATCAACAATCAACTGTGGCTGAGTGTGCCTGGTTTTGGTTGTGTGTGCTGCTGTTGTTTGTTGACCGGTGGTGATGGGTATTTGTATTTGACTGTGTTCTGCTGCTGAGTTTCCTATCTCTCTCTGCCTCTTATCTCTGGCTCTAACAATCATCGAATCGGAATCGGAACAAATTTGCTCTAATGTTTGACGGAGATTACAAAAATCTACTCCGACTTTTCAAAATACATTTACTAAAAAAACAACTATGATTTCTTTTCTAACATTAGGTGAAACCTTTTCACAATTCGTGTCTGCAATTGGGGCGCAGTTACCTGTTTAAAAACTATAAAATATAGCAATGAGTTCCTTTCATTGTTTCAAAGTAGCAACATCTGATAGAGCCGACGAATGTTAATGAATAAATGATGATCCTTTATCCAAAGAGTGTTTGGAATGCGAGAATCTGTCTTCTCACAACAGCTCCGCCCCCAAAAGTCCAAATTGATGCCCTATCAAACACAACGACCATCAAGCAAACCTCGGAGTTTGATGAGAAGAGAGTCATTTCATCCAATCTACCTGGTTACCTGCTGAAATTTCAACTACTAATGCACGTGTTTAAGGTCAGCTGGTTGGTAGTCAATAAATAAACCGAACATATGTTTTCAACGTGTTCTGGTAAATATTTGCTTCAGGACAGAAACTGAAAACAGGACAATAGCATCTGATTTGATATTTACAGACGTCTATACAATTCAACGAGTGTAAATGAAGGAACCATACCATGGTATGTTGGATTGATTGAAAATGCTCTGGGATTTGTACATTTCAAGTTGAGTCCAATAAACTGACAAGTTTGCAAGCAAGTAATATATATCTTGGCTTTCAATTTCTCAAGTTTGTGTCCTACTTTAGTTTATTACCTAAGCTAGGACTTTAAAGAAGTGTCTGTCAGCTTTACTAAAATAAAAATCAATAACCCCATAAAATCAATATTTTTCAAGGCCCTCACCTTTGAAAGAGTACATTTATTGCATTCAATACAATATGTGCTTCCCCGCACTGTTTGCGGTCTTCATTAAGCCTTCATCAATTCCCTTACTATACTCATTCAAATGAATAATTCAAATAACTTGTTGTTGACTTCAAAAAAAGTCTCTTCCTATCTCATCTGAGTTGAGTTCCGCAATCCGCATTAATTAACATAATTTCAACAATTTGCATTGTTCACTTATCCATCTTCTCCTCAAGTTTTATAATGTGCTTCCTTAAAGAAATTAGAAAATAAAATGAAATATTTATTGCCTTGCCACCCACTCATTTCGTTCAGAAATAAATCTTTCTGGGAACTTAAAACCTTCCGTTTGTTCGTAGGATGGTAAAAAATGTGAATGTTGTAGACAGACAGACACAGTGATTTGGCTGGATGCTGACTCCACTTCCACATAGAGCTCATCAATCTTGCTCCAGTTCGACTTTAGTTATGTTTTGTTGTTCAGTGAACTGTTTTGTTTTTTCCTCTGATGATTTGCCATCAACCGCCCACAGGCAAAAGCTATAAAAGCCAAAGTCTGAATCTACGAAAAATTTGAATCCAACTTTCCCTGAGTAATTTGAAACCAGGGCCATGGCACAACCGAAAACTGATATGATGCCATTGAGTCTAAGTCATTTGCACTCTGTGGTAATGTGGCTGGCTATGAAAGACCACGAAAACTATAAAGTTGGTAACGCCCTACAGTGAAGGAGAATTTCGCTATGAAAAATGTTTCAATTTTATTTTTGGGTTCAAAACATCCGTAGGCGTAGCATTGATACAATTGCCTAGTGAATGAAGCATTACATAGAGAAAATATACCACTACTCAGCACATGCTGTAGAATGATGTCATGCTGAAAATATCTAGCTAAATTACTATATCAAGCTGACTATTCGCTGTTGTTGTGAGTAAAAATACAGCAGCAAATAACATGCAGAATTTAAAACTCGATGTCCACTGAGGACACTCAACAGATTTCCAACACTGAATGTATTAGAAATTATGCTATGACGGATAGATTTTACATCCAGTGTACCAGGAAAGTATTATAAGAAGACCTCCACTAACCTCGATCAGGAGACCCAATCAGTTCAGTCGCATCAAGTCAGTCAATCAAGACACATCAAGGAGTCAACATCATCAGTTGTACAAAAGGAGGAAAATTCATCAGGATAACCAACAGTCATCCGACATCGGTCAAGGGGTACACTTCGTAAGAACAGCCACCGAAAACCGTAAGACCAGCTGGCGAAAGCCGTTAGACCAGCCGGCTAAAGCCGTAAGACCAGCTGGCGAAAGCCGTAAGACCACACAGTTGGTGAAATCTGTAAGAACCTACCGGCGAAAGCAGTAAGACCAGCCGGCGGAAGCCCTAAGAACCTACCGGCGAAAGCCGTAAGACAAGCCGGCGAAAGCCGTAAGAACCTGCCGGCGAAAGCCTTAACCGTAAGACCAGCAGGCCGAAAGCCGTAAGACCAGTCGAAGCAATCCGTAAGACTAGTCAGTGAAAACCGTAGACCAGCAGACTAGGAGCAACTGCAGCAAAGCGAAAGAAGAAACGTAACCCAGTCGAGCCAGGTTAAAAGCGGTCCAGGAAAAGTGACCGATACATGCCCGCATGGACAGTCTTAAGACATCTACAAAACCATATTTATTGTAAACATTACAAAGGAAAACGCAATAAAAATAATAATTGTACACAACTAGAGTTTATAGTGCTTCTTTAGTCAAAATCTGGAAGCCTAGAACTGGGGACCAAAACCTCAGCTTTTGATAAAAACTACCTTTACAAGAGATTACAGCTTGTATAAGCTCTTCATAGAATTTGATGTCAAAGCTTTGTTGAAAAGAACTTGAAAACACAAAAGTTTTTGATAGAAAACGTTAAATTCAAAGCTCTATAATGTGTTTTAATGATAAACGAACAAAATCCCGCCGTCAGACAGGAGCCTTTTATCATACGCGATGACAGCCAACAATTCCGCGAACCCGACCTAGAAGAAGTGAAAACAGCAATATCAAGGCTGAAATCCAACAAAGCCGCTGGAGCAGATGGTCTAGCTGCCGAGCTGTTCAAAGCCGCAGGCGACGAGCTAGATAGGAGCATGCACCAAATCATCTGTAAGATATGGTCGGAGGAATGCATGCCCGATGAATGGAACCTCAGCATTGTTTGCCCGATCCTGAAAAAGGGAGATCCTCTAAACTGCGCCAACTACAGAGGAATCAGCCTGCTTAACATCGCCTACAAGATCCTCTCTGCCGTATTATGTGAACGTCTGAAGCCTTTCGTCAACAATCTGATTGGTCCTTATCAATGTGGCTTCAGGCCAGGAAAGTCTACCATCGACCAAATTTTCACGTTGCGGCAGATCCTGGAAAAAACCTATGAAATGCAAATCGATACCCACCACCTCTTCATTGATTTTAAGGCCGCGTATGACAGCATCTACAGAGACGAACTGTATAAAGCTATGTCTAGCTTTGGCATCCCTGCCAAGCTCGTTCGCTTGTGCAAAATGACGATGGAGAACTCATGCTGCTCTATCAAGGTTGGCAATGAGCTTACGGAATCATTCGACGTCAAAAAAGGATTCAGACAAGGCGATGCACTGTCGTGCGATTTCTTTAACATCGTTCTTGAGAAGATAGTCCAAAACTCCACCGTCAACACCAGAGGCACTATCTTCTATAAATCTGTTCAACTTCTCGCGTACGCCGACGATATTGATATAATGGGAAGAACACAGCGTGATGTCAATGGCGCCTTTGTGAGGATTGAGACAGAAGCGGCTAAAATGGGTTTAGCGGTAAATGAGGGGAAAACGAAGTACATGCTGTCTTCGAGTAAGGACACCCAACATCGACGGCTCGGACAGAACGTCACAATAGACGCATACAACTTCGAGGTAGTTAAGGAGTTTGTCTACCTAGGCTCCGCTATCAACACGGACAATAACACCAGCGCTGAGATAAGACGAAGAATTACTCTTGCTAATCGCTGTTTCTTTGGGCTAAGAAAGCAACTGAGTGGAAAAGCCCTCTCTCGAGCAACTAAGGTTAAACTGTACAACACCCTCATCATCCCTGTCCTGCTGTATGGTGCAGAAGCATGGACCCTAACAAAATCGGATGAATGTGCCTTAGGCTGTTTCGAGAGGAAAATTCTTCGGGTCATCTTTGGCCCCGTGTGCATTGATGGGGAATGGAGAAGGAGATACAACAGCGAACTTTACGGGTTGTACAACGACGTGAACTTAGCCAGAAGGGTCAAGGTCCAGAGACTCAGATGGCTCGGTCATTTAGAGCGCATGGACACCAATGCTCCGGCCCGGAAAGTCTCCGACACTATTCCCGAGGGACGCAGAAGGAGAGGAAGACCGCGACTCAGGTGGCGCACACAAGTGGAAGAGGACCTCAATCAACTTGGAGTGCAAAACTGGAGACAGCTAGCTAGGGACCGAGCTGACTGGCGGAGACTGTTGATTGAGGCCCAAGTCCACAACGGACTGTAGCGCCACCTTAAGTAAGTAAGTAAGATAAACAAGTTAAAATGCGCATTAACTTCCGTTAAGCTTCTTTTAGACTTTCAAATAAATGGGGCATTTACAAGTTCAGAAAACCTTTTGTATACATAAGCCTTCTTGAAATTATTTAAAGAGTGAAAGCTTCGGTAAAGAAGTCAATGACTTTCTTAAAGCTTCGTTAAGACTTCTTAGAGACAGAACAACTCAAAATAAAGTATTATTTCAAGTATTTTTGCTCTGTCAAGGAGAATTTTAACACCTTTCCAAAAAAAAACAGGTGAAATTCTCCCATTTCAGGTCCAACATCAGTTAAGCTGCAAGCATTGTAAAGATTGAGATACTTAATAGTTGAACAGTTTCGCCTGCAAATAGGTTAATCAATCCGATATTTTGGGGTGAACTCCGAACTTTATACAATTTTATATGAAAAAGAGGACTCGTTCAGCCACTTTGTGGTTCGTTCAAAACCTTAATCGATATAGGGAGTAGTTTTTAGCACACTCTAGTGTTCCGTCGCATGGCAATTTGTAATGTCTGAGTGTGGCTGACACGTGATTAATTAAAATCGCTTCAATATCAGTGTTTCCTTTTTTCTCTTCTCACCCACTTTCAAAAAGCGCAAAAACACAGAAAATTTCCCGCGGGTGGGTTGGGTCATCCACCCATCAACACAGCAAGTAATTATGTTGTCGAATAGCTTTTGAAATGCCCGTACCTGCGACTTTTCTCGTTTCGTTTCGGTTTTAATTGCTTGGTCATTGTAAAGTGTCAAAAGGCACAGGGATACCCGGCGTAGATACATATGTTTCGACGATAGACCAAACACATTGTAGAACAGAAAAAGGTTTAAAAAAAGGACTTTTCAACACAAGCGCATGTTTATAACGAAGGTCAGTCTAGGTACTACATAATATCGTTATGAAAAGATTATGATTATCAGGGCATCATCAGGGATAGATTGTTTGCTTTTTGGGATAAATTTTGGGTTGTGAAAATGTAAACAAGTCATAAGTGTGATTTTATTAAAATATTATAGCATATAATTACCCAGTGATATGGAATTCTAAGATTTAATTATCCGTGTCTGTGAAAAAGAACATTTTTTGTTTAAAGGGTTGGCTACATGGTTTGATGATGGGTAAACATGGGGGACATAGAAATGGAGAGTCGTTTAAGCCTGGAGGTCAAAACAATTTGTTTTGATATCGATTTTTGTAATAAAGGGGTGTGCATATGTGTGTGAACTCAAATATGCAATTATTTGGGTTGAATAATTGTGGTCAATATTGAGAAAGGATGAGTCATGGTTTTCCATATTTTGAATGCGACATGGGCGAAGTGAGGAAGCGATATCTATAAACTTAAGTCGAGCAAAGCCACTGGAGCAGACGGCCTAGCCGCCGAACAGGACAAGGCAGCTGGAGATGATTTGTTAGAAGCATGCACCAGCTCATCTGCAAAATTTGGTCGGAGGAAAGAATGCCCGACGAATGGAACCTCAGCATCCTATGCCCGATCCTCAAGAAAGGAGATCCCCTGAACTGCACCAACTACAGAGGTATACGTAAGTCTCCCTAACATCGCCGAAAAGATCTTGTCCTTTTCAGTGTGGCTTCAGACGCGGAAAGTCCACCATCGATCAAATATACACCCTACGGCAGTTCTTGGAGAATCGAAACCAACCACCTTTTCATCGATTTCAAGGCCGCGTATGACAGTGTCTGTAGGGACCAACTATAGAGAACAATGTCTAGTTTTGACAGCCAAGAAAAACTCGTCCGTCTGTGTAAGATGACAGTGGAAAATTCACGCTGTTCCATCATGGTCGGAAGAAACCTTACGGACGGTTCGCGCTGTCATGTCATGCGAATTCTTCATTCTTGAAAAGATTGTGCAAAACTCCAACGTCAACACCAGAGGCACAATCTTTCAAAAGTCCGTCCAGCTACTAGGATGCACAGACCACATTGACATAATTGGAAGAACACAGCGTGATGTCGGTGGAGCGTTCGTGAGTCTTGAGACGAAGGCCAGGAAGATGGGCTTAGCCGTTGACGAGGGCAAGACCAAGTTAATGCTGTCAAATAGAAAGGACAACCAACATTGACGTCTTGGGGCAAACGTCAGCATAAACTAGAGTGGCGCGACAGCTCTTGAAGAGCCAAGGCCTAAGTGGCTTACTCTCATCAACAGTTCTCTGAGTGCGTGTGAAGAATTGAGAGGACCTACAATTTAACGCCGATTCCGAACGGCAAAGCTGAGAAGCACTTTTTCATGACAGATTAATACTCTTGGAAGTTTTGGCAAGTCTTTGCAAGAGGCAGTACCCGTGAAAGATGAAATAAAAACTTTATTGGCACGAGTAGGACTCCAACCCACGACGTTCTGCTTAGCAGCCAACGCACCTAACCACTAATCTACGGGCAACTGCGTCAGCATAGACAGATTTAACTTCGAGGTAGTTAAGGACTTCGTCTACCTAGGATCCCCTATAAACTCAGACAACAACACTAGCGCTGAAATTAAACGAAGAATAACTCTTGCCAATCGCTGCTTCTTTGGACTTAGAAGGCAATTGAGTAGTAAAGTCGTCTCTCGAGTAACTAAAGTGACAAAATCCTCATCATACCGGTACTAATGTATGGTGCAGAGACATGGACCATGACAACATCGGGTGAAAACGCTTTGGGCTGCTTCGAGAGAAAAATGCTTCGAATGATTTTTGGTCCTGTCTGCATAAATGGAGAATGGAGACGAAGATTCAATCAAGAACTGTACGAGCTGTTCAGCGACACTGACCTAGCCAGAAAACTTTATGTTCAACGAAATGGATGGTTGGGTCATGTAGAGCGAATGGAAAACAATGCTCCGGCCCGTAGAGTCTTCGAAACCAACCTGAAAGTACGTCGCAGAAGAGGAAGACCCCGACTCAGGTGGAGCACACAGGTTGTAGAGGACCTGAACCAACTTGGTGTGCCAAACTGGAGACAGCTAGCTAAGGACCGAGCTTGTTGGATGAAACCCTGGTCCGACCTGGACTGTAGCGCCACCATAAGTAAGTAAGTAAGAATACGACATTGACAACCTTTGACCTTGAAAACAACTCTTCCCGTTTTTTAACAACCGTACACCCAATCGACGACAATGTTGAATCTTATCGATATGACATCAATGTCTTGATTAATGTTCCATGATTTCAGTTTGATAAATGTCAAACAGGAAAGTTCCAAGCTAATTAAATCGTTGCCAACTTCATTCCTCTTGGACACGATAAAAGATCTGTTTGGTCTCTCTACATCTGCGGTCACCATCACCACATTTTTAACATCGACAGTCAGACAGCAACAACAACAACTGTCAACTCGAAAGCTTCACTCGCATATCATGTGACAAGCATTGAAAAAAATAAATCACAATATCGTGTCAATTGGCTCAATATAGCTGGACAGCTCCGAACAGCGTTTACAAAATTTATATTTTATTATGCAAACAAACATCGTATTGGTGTCCGGTCGCCGCCGCGCCGCAGAGCCGTCCGTCCATTGGAATTGTGTTTAATTTTTTTCACTTCACGGTCTGCTGATATTCGTAAATATCGTGCGTTGGACTTGTCATCCCTGGCTGCAGATTGCAGTACATCCTAATAAACATGGTCATAAATAACGTCGCTGTCCCAAAAGCATGCCATTGGGACACATAAAGCATATAACCAGTTTTTGGGGAAAATATATTCGCCACCGCGCCACATCACCTCATGTGATATTACAGCAGATAGACACTTGTATGAAGCCAAAAAAACCGACCTGTGTAGAGATTGGTTTTTGCAGTTATTCTGTTTGGAGATAAAAGAGAAAAAACAAACATTTTCGAGATTTCAAGCCCAAAGCAATTTTATGTAATGAGCAAAAGAATTATGTGCGTGCTGTAAGCTGTAATCCTATGCAGAATTAACAAGCTTTGCCCTCACTCCATCTGCAATCTCGGACCTAGGAGATCGGAGTAGGTATACTCGCAGCATTACAAGGCCGGTGTTAGCCAGATTGGATGGAGCGTGATGTTTAATGGAAGCGAAGGGGTAGAGAGAATTACTGTAAACTGTAAACAGAGACATAATAATTTTTCAGTGAATTTTGAGATCAAAGCCAGACTTATGGATTCATGAAAAAAAGCTTTACTACTTGAGAAAATATTTGAGCCTGAAAATCCAATAAAGTGTCAACCTCCTACTGCTTTCAACATCGGGGAAAGAGAAAGAGTCCAAGCTAAATTCCTGACATTCCATGGCCGTGAATGGTTCATTTACTGTCAAGTCTTAATTCGTTGGACTTTTTCTCAGAAAACTTTTACCCTAACTCCCCCTGCTTGTTGATGAATTTCAATTCTTTTTGTTGACCAACTTAACTTTTCCCTCAAACACACAAGTCCATGCGACGCCTCGTATCGTAGTCGTCTACAAAACCTTTTTTTATGTAATTTGTTCAGTGCCTGATTAATTTATTGTCGACCAAGAAAAGTTGTTAATTTCTATTGGCATTCAATATGGAATGAGATTCTTTTGTTGCGATAAATTTTCGTGCCACACGAATTAATCAACAACAATGGTATCGGAGATCGGACTTTTGAGGTGATTCTGTTTCAAAAGGGACACGTGAGGTATTGTGTGTGTGTTTTATTTATTTTTGTTTCTGTGTGAGTATGTGATTTTGTGGCATGGTAAAGTTTGTTTTGAAGTTGAAGGAGATCGATAGTTTAATTGAAAAATAACTCGTTTGGAAAATAGAGCTCTTATCGATCTGGGAAAATTCAAAATTCCTGCGTGACAAACAAAAATTACAGGGTGCTAAATTAAGACAGTAATGGGTGACTATTAGTTCATAAATTAGCGTGCTTGCTAGAGCAAAAATGCACTATAGTTCAGCCTTATAAGCTGTTGGTGTCTGTGACTGTGATTTAGGATGTCCTGTCCTGGCTCAGAGAAAACGTGGTATCCACATCTGATATCTGGATTGTTTCAGTCAGTCAGGCAGCTATAATATCCCTGGACTCTGTCTCTACAAACTCAATTACGGTCCAAAACTGTCGGTCGATGCACAACAGTTTAACATTCACCTTCACTGGGTGCCGGGTCATAGAGACATTCCAGGAAGGAAACTACAAAGCTGAAAAATTCGCCGAATATGGTACAACATTACGCATTCAACAACAATTGGCTAATGTTGGTATACCAATCGCTACATGTAAACTTTTGCTACAACAAGATGCTACTAAGAGAACCAACATCAGGTGGAATGACATAACCATCTGTCATAACTGGACACTGTCTAATAGGAAGACACACCGCACGACTGGTCGTATTTTCAAACGATTTCTGCAGGAGCTGCATGGATGAGGAAACAGCTCTTCACCTCCTGTGCACCTGTCCTGCTCTGGCTCATAAACGTATGATTTACTTAGTTGAACTCGTTTATAATGATCTAAACGATCTCAAATACATTAATGTAGTTGATTTTCTACGTTTCGTAAGGAACTCTAGTTGGTTCCATTGAGCTTTCAAAGAAAGCCTTTTAGATTCATGTGGTATCACAATGAGCCTTCAATTGGCCTAAGTGTGTCTTTTTGCATACATGAGCCATGACAGCCACTTTAACCTTCCTTAACTGTGACTGGGGAGCCTGTGACTGTGATGATTTCTACTTTCCAGCAGAGGTAGAACGAAGCACTCAGAGTCAGGCTCATGGTGTCCAGTTCCAGTTCGTCGGCAGAAACATCAAAACTCCGAGGGAAAACTTACAAAAACATACTGTTTCATATAACTTAAAACTAAGTGGGATTGAGTTCCCGGCCGGTCAAGGCACAATTAGAGTCGGGCTCGGGATAAAGGCTCCGGCCCATAACCACCAAGCGCACAACTGGCAAATGTTTTGCACAAGAGACAAGTTCGAAGTAAAAGCACCGATTTCCACCTCTACACAGATACTAAAAATCTACGTACTAACATTGCTCCTGCGTTCACATTAATGTATGTACCCATTGCTAGCAGCAATCGCGCTATGTTGTTGTTTGCTGGTTTAAGCTTTCTCGTTTTCTCTTTGTGTTTTATGTTCGATGTGCGCTGGCTGTTCACGTATTGAATGTCAGATGCGTGTCTTAGTCTTCCGTCAATAGGCAAATGGTATAATGGCTAATGGTCATCTAGAGATCGCAAGGTTGCTTTTGCTTTGTGAGGAAACCTTGATTGCACTGTATTACGAGCTGTTATCTGTCAATCATCTTTTGATGTTTTGAATGAATCCCCTGAAGTCATATTATTCCCTTGGACAAGCTCCGACTCTATCTCAAAGGTTTCAATATGTAAAACAACATTTGTCAAGTATTCGGACTATTGGTAGCGCAAAAGCAGGAACATAGCATATACCATGAAACTCACAAATACCTACAAAAGCCTCAAATCAATTTGGCAAGCCATTTCTTGACGATTGTTGAACAAACTAAGTATAGCGATTTTATGATTTAATGACATTTTAAATTTTCCTTCGAAATCCGCTTGTCATTTTTAAAAACCCGTCGAAATGCAAATAGTGTGGCCATTTGACGGTTTGTAAGCATCGGATAAAGCACCTACCTGGCAAATAAATTAATTCCCTCATTGTTATTCCCTCCAACCAAAAACCAAAAATTAAATATGAAAAACATTAAAATTTGTAAGAACCTCCGACTAATGAAAACACAAAGGAATTATTATTATTTATTATTTAACAACCCCCAGAGCTTTAAGTGTTTAAGCTGGAATTAATTTTTTTTGTTTACAAAAATCTCTTAACGTTTATTTTGATTGGTATGAATGCGCCGCTTGGAATTTCACGATTTCCACAGCAGATTCTGACGACTATAGCCGCTGCACGGCCACGATGGCATGAGAAAGATCGCAATTCAACAGAATAAATTTGTCTGGCAATGAAACTTCCAAATGAAAATAATAAATAAATGTTTCAAGCTCATTCCATCGAAGTCCTTTTTTTAAAGCTCTGAAGAGACGACTATTACGTCGCTATTGCTCAGTATTTTCTAAAGGATAAGTAAAGTACAAAAAATAGATGTCAACGTCGTCGTCCTCGTCGTGTCGTCGACATGGATAGGAGGATACCTTACCTGGCGAAAGGACAAGGACAATGTACCGAAAGTGAATGAAATTGTAACTCGAACTCCGCAAACTTTTCTGTCGTCAGAGAAAAAAAAGAAGAAAAATCAACACAAAACGGTAAACGACCGAATAGAACGACAACGACAATCCGTATAACGTAGGTACAAAGTCCTGTGAATTCCATCTGTCTCATCTTATGAACTCTCTGCGCACAAAAGTGCCCGAGGAAACTTCATTAAATCCATACCAACGAAAAAAAAGTACTTTTTGGTTCTTCTAGAGAGGGGACGATGATGTACCAAGTGATGTGCTTTCGTTTCAGAGAGTTGACACCCTAAGCCCCACCGCTAAGGCGACTCAACAACGACGACGACGATGATGAAAAAGGATTTGTTAGCGCTGAGCCAACCCAGCGCGCTGCCACAATAGGACCAAACATGACGTCGACAAATCGGAGAACAATGCCACACTCGTTCCACACCGGCATAGGGACGAGTTGAGATTGCATGCGGCACAAGAACACGGAATGTACCTTTAAAGTTTTCAGTACAGAAGTTTGGTACAGTGGTTTGGGTAAGAACCATCGGGTTGTCGTTGTCTCAACTCAATCCTATTCTCCAGCCATTATAAATGTTCCCACACCTTGTTCCTATGTACACATTGTACAAGGAACACACAACGATACACCTGTTGAAATGCAGTTTCCGTGGGATTATTAGATCTTGCACCGACACCGCAGGGCCAGCGGGCTCTCCATCTTAATCTTGACACGATTGTGAGATTTTTGGAAGGGTCCGGTTGCTTTTGTTGTTTCTGTGCATACGATGTTAACTGGCAAAAAGCAAGGACAGGATGTCACAACGCAATCACTGTGCAAAGGAGAAAAAACTTGAGAATTCAATCTTAAAGTGCAGAAATCAGCGTTGTTATAGCGAAAAAGCTTTTTTCGAATTCTTCAAGATTTAGGAATCGTGCTGAAGAGGAGTTGTTGAGTTGCTATTCGAGAGTTGCCAAGGTACCTGGAAACCAGCGTGAGATTTGTTTAGGCTGTCTCTTCTTCTCTTATTAAGAATGCATGCCCACTGACTGGTCTATAAGCTCCATGTCATGCAAAAACTACCGAGGCATTAATATTGCGTACAAAATCCTATCCAACTTACTGTGTGAGCGTCTTAAACCGTTCTGCAACACAATAATCGGCATAAACGACACCTTAGTGGAGATCCGAAGAAGAATTACCCTAGCGAACCGCTGCTGCTTCGGTTTGGCCAAACAACTGGGTTCAAAACTCCTCACTCGAAAGACAAAGTGTGTGCTATACAAAACTTTGATTTTACCAGTCCTAATCTACGGCACCGAGTGTTGGACGATAAGTAAAAAAGGGGAATTGATACATACTGGGCACTTTCGAAAGAAAAATTCTTCGACGGATTTTCGGTCCCGTATGCGACGATGGCGAATGGAGAAGAAGGTTCAACCGAGAACTGTATGAGCTGTACCAAGATGTGAATGTAGTCCAGAAGGCCAAGAAAAGACGACTACATTGGCTCGACCACATAGAAGGACAACGCTCCAGCCAAGAAAGTCTTCTCATCCCAGCCCCCAGGGATGAAGGAAGACCGAACCTACGGTACAAGGACCAAGTGACTGCGGATGCCAAAGCGCTTGGTTTCGGCGACTTGAGAGTGCATGCGAAGGACCGTTTACGGTGGAAGGCTGATACTCAGGCTGAGATCCTTCATGGATTGTGAGCTGGATAACATAACGTCTCTTCGTCTATCCATCTGTTTCTTTGTCCGTCTGTCCCTCTATCCATTTGAAACTCTTCTAGAAACTTTGTCGTTGTTTGAAAAGTCGATGTTGACGAGTGTGTCTTCGATCAAATCTTAAATTTTTATTTTTGAAAAGAATAACAACCCTGACTTTTAACGAAATAGCTAAGCCATTTGGTTTTGATGTTATTGCTGCAACGTGTCCACCAAATCCGATTGGATTTTATATCGCCCACATTTTTTATAACTGTTTTATAGCTAGACATTCTATCGACAGGACTACGAAGGACATGTTAAGTCGTAACTCGTCTATACACAAAAAGGATTCAAATTGTCGCCTTTCACTCGAATGCGACAGTGTACTTCAAGTCAAACGACTCGGAAGACATTGCCGAATATCTATTCACATGATCCAAGCAGATAAACAAGGATATGCCCATATCTAAGGATATATGCCTGCCATATGCAGGAGCACTCTGAGTAGTAGGTACACATATGGAACGGATTACTCCCTTTCTGATTGTCAGTCACACATTTCAAATGGATTTTTATTCCAATTTTGTGCTCCGTTGGGAATTTTTTTGCGAAATAAATAAAATGGAAATAAAAAATTGAGGTATTTCCCACTCTCCAGATTCCAGGCATTCCCTGATGGTATTTGTCTACTGTTTATCCTCGTTTTTATGTTTGCGAACATTAAAGCCATATTCCTGTCCCTTTTTAAAGCTCGAGCTGGGTACTTTTTTTTTATTGAAAATATTCATTTTCCTGTGCAAGGACCTTCGTCCTTAAAAAAAGGGTGGCCATAGCCTAAACAAAAAAAAAATAGCAGCCAGGTCTTTTTTTCGCGTTGTAATCATAATTGGCGTCATTTAAATTTTCCACTTAATTTATTGCTCTTTAAGAAGAAAGCCAGGACTCTTTGGCGTTCAGGAAATTAATATTTATTTTGGTCTGCGGTTGCGAGAATGCCCCAAGACATTTTTAAGGCAGGCCAAGTGGGCGGGTACAGTGGCGTAGATAGGGGGGGGGGGGATTAGGGGGATATATCCCCCCCATTGGGATTCATAATGGTTCAACATAACCACTCTTGCAAAATAAGTTAAAGAAATGCACTCTGAAATTTAGTACCTACTACGTGAATCAAGTCTTATTAGTACTCACAGGATTCCTAGAGGCATTGTAAATTGAACATTCTATACCTACAGTCTACGGGGAAAACACAAAGTCAACTTCATCTGAACGAAATTATTACTTCGGCAAATCACCTAATATTTTGAATTTCTTTTTTTATCGATTTTAAAAAAGTATTTTTTTAACGTCTCTCACCAATTTATAATAGGTAAACGTGCAAGAAAAAGAGCTTAAATCCAGCTTTCCACAAAAGCCCACACCGACACAAAAATTGAAAGTTATTTAGATTTCTTCTCGCCGTGTGTCACATTGTTAATTTGGTGTAAGAACACGTAACACACTCATCCACACGAACACAAATGTTCGCACAACTGCGGCGAAGTTAACGCGAATCCTAACGGTAACGATAACTCACACTAATTCATTTTAACCAGAAAGCAAAATGCGCTATTACCCATTACATAAAGCATGCCTTACACAAGCGGCAGATTGACAATCGTTCGTCGTAATTTTGCGAGTTATTTGTGCGAGTTATTTGGAGTGGCTTTTTTTAATTAATTTCTTATACATATATAAAATTTTTCGAAAATTTCCTAAAATTAATTTGGGTATGCAGTATTCAAGAATATGTAAATTGACATTTTATTAGCGAATTTCGATTTTAAATATTGATCCGGTTTCGAGATATAGAAGTTTTAAAAAAATTTAAAAAGGTTGTTCTTAAAACCTAAAGATTAAAATAACTGTGTTCTTGATTCACTGTACTTTTTCCTAGTTTTTTCTATTCTGTCAAAAACCGTATTTTTCTTATTGATAATTTGTTCCAATTTCTTCATCATTATAAAATCGTATTTCAAAGAATTAATCAAATAAATTATACTACTCATTTGAAATCACTAAATCGTTTTATATAATCAAAAAAGCTTGATTATAATATTTCCAAAGGTTTTTAAAAAATACAAAAAAAAAATTAAAATTTGTTTGAAAACAAAATAATTTATTTGGCAATTTATTCGTACTTTCAGAAAAAAATGTACGCTAATCAGGCTTTTGCTTTTCTAAAAAATCTTATGAGAAAAAAAAAACGATTCTATGAGAGGTACCGTTTTGGTGGAAGTTTAAAAAAAATTGTTTTTGAGAAAATTGAAACTTTTGGTTTTGGCCAAAAAAAATTGTATGGTGGCTTCCCTAAATTTTGGTCTTAAAAAAAAGACCTCTAATTTTCAAGTTTTAAGTCAATCGGACCAGTGGTTAAGGCTGCAGGTGCGTTTACAGAAAGACAGACAAACATCCAAAACTTTTTATATGAATTCTATACTAGGAGTTGCCCGCGACTTCGTCCGTCTCTCCCTGGTGCTCCGGCCAGAGGTGTGTCTTGACTTGTGCATCATGCGCGTGAATTTGGTTGCGAATTGCGAAGTTATTTTAAAATTGTATATTAGTCCCTAAGTCAAAATTCTTTTAACTCAAAGCCTTCAAATATGTATTATTTTCCCCATTTTAATAAGACTTTTACTGAAGCTTTGCTCTTATTATTCGCAGCGTAACTTTGTATAGCTTAAAGCCTTCCTCGATAAATGGACTATTCAACACAAAAAGAATTTTTCAATTTGATTTAGCCGTTCCTGAGATCAGCGCGTTCAAACAAACAAAAAATTAATACTTACTTTCCTTTTTTTTCACATTTTCCACTGATTCTTCGCTCCTACTGGTCGTAGCTTAATGTTATGTAGCCTAAAACCTTCCTCGATTAATGGACTATCCAACTCAAAAAGACAATTTGAACCAGTAGTTTATGAGATAAGCGCGTTCAAACAAACAAACAAACTTTTCAGCTTTATATATTAGTATAGATGTCGGAAGTAAAAATGAGCGAACTAGATCCATCCCCCCCCATAGCGAAAACCTATCTACGCCACTGGGCGGGTATGCGGACAATGTGGCTTTTGACAAGGTCTCGTGAGGGAATTCCTTATAATGTCACGCGAAAGTTTTACTAGAGACCGCAAGACGCACCAAACCACTACTGCAGCTGTTGTATCACTCACAGCCCTTCTCGCACTTACGCCCTCTGTCGTTGCATCAAAGCAAGCTTAACAAACTCTTGAGGTAATTAAAATTTCCATTTAGATCCAATTGTTAAATATCTTCATCATCATCGAGTTGACGGTGGAGTGGAGGGATTTTTTTTAAAGAGAAGACGCGACACGATGGTTAAAATTTGTATAAAATGCAGGAAGAGTTAGTGTACACATTGAAAGGCGCACACGCTAATTGGAAATGTCTAATTGAGTTATGGTCGTGTACATGATTACCTTCCGGCTTCGTAAGTAATATTTTCTGTGTGTTTGGAGGTTTTTCCGTGAGTCAATTTATTATAGTGAAGTAGGATAGCTGGCTTTGTTCGGGTTCGGGCGTTGCATAAAAAATATGAGCTTGATTTTTGACGAAGGTTTTCCGCTTCGCAGTCTCTTGGGAAGGTAGAAAAAATGGGTTTTCTCTTTTCTCACTTTTTTTTGTACCCGAAGAAGAATTTAAGGTATATTATGAATGGGATGGACCTTTGTCAAAATCAGAAGGCTTATCAAGTGGAAGGATGGAAATAAGTCAGAGATAATGGCATTTGATGTTATAGAGTATACCGGTGCTTTGCTTTTGCCTTAAAGTTTTCGGTCAAAAATTTGAGGAATCTCTTTGAGAACTTGGGTTTTTTTTTATTCAAAGGTAACAAATTGCTCTCCTCGGTAACTAGGATTGAACCCCAAAAGTAAAAAATGGAGAAAATAATGCAAATGGCCTGTCTGGCGCCCAATTAAAATTTAACTTTTTTTAACAGTGTAGATATACAAATGTCTGGACCCCGGGCCTGTCTTAGGCATTGCACTTTGTCGTCTTTAAGGACTTGGACTTCACCACTTTTAACTCTGAATTCATTGTCAAAAAAAAAAATTTTTTTTTTATTTTAATTTAAATTCTTACAACTTTAGGAAATTTAATATAAACGTGAACATAAATTACTTATTTAAAAATTAGGTTAAGAAAAGAATTGTTAAATAATTATTTAACTAGCCGACCCTCGGGACGTTGTACCCGCTCTAAGGAAATTGTTAGTGGTAACTTAAAGCTTGAGTGTGCAGTTTTCCTGTCACTTAATAGAGTAACCCTTGGTGGTGCCCGTTGCGTAGTGTTATATCCATTGGCTGATATGCAGAATGCGTGGGGTCGAATACTGCTCGTGCCCATAAAGTGTTTGTTTCATCTTTCACGGGTACTGCCTATTGCGCAGAACTGACAAAACTTCCAAGGGTATAAATCTGTCATGAAAAAAGTGCTTCTCATTGTTGCCGTTCTGAATCGGGGTAAGTTCCCTCAATTCTTCACACGCACTCAGAGAATTGTTGGTATGTGTAACTGTGTAAGCACCTTAGGCCTTCGCTCTTCAAGAGCTGTAGAGCCACTCTGTTTATTTATTTAACAGAGTTACCATATGAATTGTTTCTAATAACCCTCCCCCCCCACGCTTCGAAACCTCACTGTCCCGATATCCCTCACCCCCGCTACCAAGTACCCCTCTACTCGTTACCCCGTCTTAATTTACAACACTATCGGTGAACTTATAGGTAATGTTGTTTTTCGCCGTGCATTCTATTCTGAATAGTGAAGTTGCTGGTATTGATGTTTTTGGCCGTTAGAATAGTACTGAGCCACGACGTTCTGTGCAATGTTCGGGAAAACTATTTCTACCTACGTATTTGGCTGTACTTTCTATGATCTTACAGAAGTTTGCTGGAAAAGTGATATATGGCCAGTATTCATCAATTTGCATTCGCCCATTTCCAATACCCATTAATTGTTTTGCGAAATTTGCTGTACCCCCACGTTGGTTTTCAAAGTCATAAAAGTGATCATTTGGGAATTAATATACATAATCGGATAATGCGATTAGAATATCCGACAGACAGATAGATAAGGGGATGGAACTGCAGAACCCGCTTTGATCGACTTTCGGTGTTTCTGTCATCATAACATATGATAGAAAGTTAAAATTTTAGGTGACTTCGTGGTAAAAAGCCGAATTGACGCTTTTTCCCACAAAATTCAAATGAGTATTTACTGAAGTGGCCGCATTAATAAAAATGCATATTCCACTCTTATTCTATAGTAAAAATAACCCATAGAATAAGAGTTAATCCATAGGTTACAATTTCTCATTAATTTAATAATTTATTCCCGAAACAGTAAAGTGACGTTTATCAATATTTCCCTTTGGAAATTTTGTTACTGTTGATATTAATTTTACAACCGATTTGTTGTTGTATTTGCTATGAACATATGAATCGACTGTGGCGCCACCTAATGAATTGACAGAGAAGTATTTTTTTACATTTTTGTTTATTCCTTCGCTAAACCCCCTTCCATAGCGGAGTAAATTGATAAACGTCAGTTAAGAGAAATTTTATTCTAATAATAGCATTCTCCCCTTTATTCAGGGAATAAGGGTTAATCCTGCTCTAATCTGTGTTTTTGGCTGTAACAATTTACTTAAGACTTTGAATCCTTCTTTTTCATTTGTAAGATTTGTAGGTTACACACGGAAAACTGCTTAAGCTATTTGCGGCTAGTGGCCTAACTCAAAGTGAGTCACTTTTTTGTAACTCAGTGTACTTGGCATTCTGTCAAATTGGCCTAGTCTTAGGGCTGAACTTTAATACAATTTTGCACACGCAAGCAAGCAAACCATAATGTTGCAAGTTGTTGTTGTTGCAACGTTCGTTAACTTTTCGTTCAACTTTTACTAGTGCGGTTTCATTCGCTCTAACATTGCTTAGGTTTGAAAATTTGAAGAAGAGAAGGCCAAGCCTACGTCTTTTGCTAGCTTAAGAGAATTTTCGTCCGGTTATTTGACATTAGCTTAAGTTCACTTAAACAATTATAGTTGGGCCTATAGTAACAGTACAGCGACATCAACAAGTAGGTTGCCAAGACCAATGGGGGTTAACAGTCTAGTGATGGCCTTAGCAGTTATTTTTGAGTAACCGTTATAACAGTTACAGTTATTTCTTAATAACTGTTATTCTTAGCCGTTACTCAGTAATGGTTATCCATATACTTGTACGAAAAAAAAAAATATATTTAAAAATGAACAACATTTTATTTATCACAATAAAGAATAGCATAAAATAAATTTATTAAACTTTTGGGAAATTTAAGAACATAAAAAAGAATTTCAAGAAAAACAAAACCATAAAAACAAAAAAAAATAATTCATAAAAAGGAAAAACAAAACATTTGAACTTAAAATATTTATTATATATATAATATCATGTTTTAGAAATCAAATTAATAAAAAAAAAATATTTAAATATTAAGAATTACAAGAATTTATAATTAAAAAAATAAATTGTTTAACTTTCCCCTGGGACAGGCGACTCCTGCGGTCCGTTAATATAAGACCTGCTTTTGAAAAAAGTCTTTCACAGGGCACCGAAGACGCTTTTGGACATAATCTATCTCTAGCCAACTTGCTGAGATAATGAGTAAATAATAATGCAACCCTTTTTTCCTACATTCATAAAAAAATAATGCATCTACCTCTAACTTGACCTCTTTTTTTCGCTTTCTGATGGTTTTTTTTTTCTTAGATAATCTTTTTGCACTATTTTCTTATTTTAGGGGTAATTTAACATCGATTTCTTAAAAGAGAATTGGTTTGTTTAATAAATGCTCATTTTCCCTTTTACTGACTTTTTTTTTCCTTATAAATTATTAAAATAGAAAAACACTGTTCAAAAAAACAAAAAGTTATTCAGTTATTGATAACTGGTTCCTTTAGTAACCATTTACTTTGAGTAGCTTGTTCCTTATATAACTAGTTATTCTGAGTAACTGTTCCTTCAATAACTAGTTATTTTGAGTAACGGTTATTCTGAGTAACGGTTATTCTGATAACGGTTATTCTGAGTAACGGTTATTCTGATAACGGTTATTCTCAGTAACGGTTATTCTGAGTAACGGTTATTCTGAGTAACGGTTATTCTGATAACGGTTATTCTCAGTAACGGTTATTCTGAATAACGGTTATTCTGAGTAACGGTTATTCTAAGTAACTGTTACCGAATAACTGTTAAGATCGATATTGAATAACTAGTTATAGCAGTTATTCACGAATAACAGGTTATTGGTAACGGTTATTGATATATCGACCACCTCTAGTTAACAACTTGTCATCAGCAGGGTATATAGGAAATTCATGCAGAGTATGATGCTTAGTGTAGCAAGATAAAGAAAGAGAGAGCGGAGAACCATTACAAGATAAACAAACGAAGAAAAAGTTCGAGAAGAAGATCCTTCGTAAACTCAAGTTTTCGAAACAGTCATGGGAGTAAAACGAGTTTAAAATTGCTTTTGAAGAGCGAAATAAGAAAGTGTCAGGGCAGACACAGAAACAGCATCTAATATGGAAGAGGGTTAAATGGTCGCCCAAAAGCAGCAACAACTTTTGCAGCGTGTAAAACCAGTGCGACTTTAAGTCAAATAGATCAACCAAATATTAACATTGAGGCTTACTGAATTTCTTCGTAACTCTATTGCCAGTGTCCGTTGATAAACTGATCCATCTTAGTTATGAGATTCCATACCATCCTCAAAAATTTTTCGACCAAAATCGTTGTCGAATTCAAGGTCCAACTGAGAAGCAATTGCGAAGCAGTTGGCGGATAGAATGGCTGAGTCAGTTAGAAATATTGAAAGCGAGATAGGTATCCCAGATCTTTGTCCGCAATCCTCCTCAGGCAAGTGCGTGAAATGAGGAGTTATTAGGATCGGATTGAAGTTTGTTGAATAGGAAAGTCTTAAATTTCGGCTCTAGCAGCCACATTCTGGACTTAGCACGCCAGACAGGACGACTATGCAGACCACAGAGTGTTGTCTACCAGTTTAAAGGACCTTTTTTCACAAACTTAGGTACGTGCTTCACTAACCTCTTAAGCATTGAAAAAGTATAAATTGGTACAACGTTTTTCATTCCTATCGAGAAAATTACCTGATTTTGAAACGACCCCAAACAAACCAAAACCAGAATTTTACAGAGAAAAAGCTTTAATGAATGCCTTCCAAACCGAGAGTTCAGTAAGTAGGTACCTTCCCACACAATCAGTCGTTACAAGAATCCTTCGCATTTTCCGCCATAATCAGGAGGGCGTAAATCTAATTTCAAAAGTCCATTTCAATCCGGAAACCAATTTCGAACAGCCAGCGCGCCGAGCATCTCTTAACCCAGTTGGCCATGGCTACTCCATTCACAAAATAATTCGCTATCCACTGAACTAATTCCATATATCTTTGCAATCCCCGGAACCGGATATAAATTACAATTTACAAAGAAAAAGCTATTCCAAATAAATTACCCCGTTTTGCACAAATTTTGGTATTTCAGTGTTGCCCAGCACCACAAGCCGCCATAAATTTTAACTTGAACAACAAAGTGGAGTCGCTACTGTCGGTCGCTTCGTTGTTGTCGTCAAATAACACGAAATAGCATAATCCGAGATGGCTACAACCGAACAGACATATAACTTAGAATTTTAATCCCTAGTGTTACTGCCCATCCGGCGGCATCCTCTGTCCAGAAAAATTGTCTCTGACTCTGTAATACTTATGCTCAAACTCTTAACTACTAATACCAATACCTTGTCTCTGTATCTGCTGACTTTTAGACGATCCCATCTGGCGGCGAAATGGCAATGGATTACATTAATTGTCGTCTGCTACGGCTACCGTGTCGCCGCCGCCGCTATTTTCATAGACACTGGAATTCAAAAATTTCTCCATCACAAGCAGTTATCTAGATATTTGCATTCAAGAGATGTTTTCATATCCCAGATGGTCCCTCCCTCGCTCTCGGAATGTCGTGATGGCAAAAGCTGGTAGCCAAATAAGTTGACACCATATTTCCTCCAAATGACTCTGCAGATACCCCAACCCAAAGGTAAAGTGCTCCAACAAAAAAAAGAAACCAAAAACGCTGTACCAAAAGCCCTTATCGACCGAGTACATGGCTTTGGACGCCGAACTATCTCAAATTACACTTTCGATTTGGGCGCGCTGCAACAGGTCGTGATGGAAAAAAGTGCCTCAGGCCAGATTGCCCAAAGTTAAAAAAATAAGGAGCACCCTCTCTTTCAATCTCCTGCCAAATGTGCATCGCATGCGATTTAATTAGCTCAACAATAAAATAACCGCAAAAACCAAGGCTTGACGCTGCTGCCGCCAGCGCACCACTCTCGCAGATCCATTCCATTTTCCATGGCCGGCCCGGAACAAACCTAAAGTGGAAATGGAAACAGTCGGTATTCGTTCATCAACCACAGCAGCAAGTCATTTGCTGCAATATTAAACGAACCAAGCCAGCAATAGAGTGCCCCAATCTGGGTATCGCATTAACTGCGGCAATTTAATTGGTAAACGACGAACGCGGGCTTTCATTATGAAAAGCCGGCCAAATCGGATACGAATTGGAATGGCAGGCAGGCGACCGCAGCCCATAAAAATGAAGAAAAATTGCAAAGTGCAGTCCGGGTTTCCAACCGCACTTTGGGGGCCGGGAGAGGCCAAATACATGAAGCGCGCAGAGGCACGTCAAACCATCCAGGAACTTAATAGTCACGGCGTTTTGTTTTGTTTGGTATTTTTCTGCTTTTTTTTCGTTTGCAATGCAAAATCCAATTCATATGGCTGTCGGCTCTCGCATGCTGGTGCTAGTTCGGCACGTCAGTCACTGCAGCGCCATCCAGTGTGAATAAAAATGAATTTTTGCGAAAAAGCAATTCAAGAAGCAAAGGAAGAAGGGATTTAGAGGAAAAAAGAATGATAAGAAGTGAATGGAGGTTTTAAATGGGGTTTCAGGTCGTAGGGAGCTGCTTTTGACTCCAAAAGCGCCTACCAGATAGTTGGGAACAGGCGAAATATAAAGGAAATTGTGGTGTTCCTCAAGGCAGCACATTGACCCCACTAGTTTTATTCCATAGTAAATACGTCTCTTGATGTGAGGAAAGTGTCGGGACCTCACGTGGTAGATCCGCAAGATAGTTGTGATCAGTCGAAAAATGTAGAATTTAATGAAGTTCCTTAAGGCAGAATATTGTCACCAATACTTTAATTCCATTTCTAGTAAACAGCTGATTTTTAAGGTTCTAATCAAAAGCGCCTCCTGATAACGAAATATGACCGGCCAAACAGCTTTAATCCGTCGATAAATTAAGGCTTCTGTGGGATTCCCCGAGGCTGAATACTGGTACCACTACTTTATAGGGAACCCAGCCTTATAGCTCACCAGTTACAATTCTCCTTCGCAAAGCCATTTATATGCCTCTTGTTAGTGGGAACTCATCCTCAATTCGGTCTGTCGGTGGCCATGTAAAGACCGGCTCTTCAGACCTAATGGCCTGCTTAAATTTCCTTAAACTGGCCTTGAAGGGGACATATCCGTTATGGTAAACCGGCTACAGAGAGGTAATACTGGCTCCTCGCAATGTGTGTTCATCCGTTGTACTAGAGAAGAATCATCGTTCGATAGCTATGTTGTCACATTTTTTGATCAGAATAGAGGATCACGAAATGGTACAATTGTCTGTGAATAGGAACCGAACAAGAAATATTGTCAAATCAACATGATATGTAATTAATTTAACTATGTTTGAATAAATACTGTTGAGAAGAGTCGTGCGTCTATGGCAATATGCTTAAATTCAACCTGATGAGGATTATTTTTTTTTTTTTTTTAATTCCCACGCCTCTTTCCCCCCCAGATACCGCACGCGCTGGGGTCCATTTTCACCGAGTACGATTAACAGTTACGTTAGTCGTATCGGCACTTAATTAGAAAAAAAGTTATGGCGATACGAATATTTGGAAGAAATGAGTTTGGGACTGCTTAATGCAAGCAGATATAAAGGAAAAACAAAATTTTAAATTAAAATATTACAAAAAGTAGAAATAAAAGAAAAAAATGCAAAATTTTAAAATCAAAAATTTTTAAATTTTAAAGTCAAAAAATTTGTAAAACATGAAAGAAACAAAGAAAAAAGCAAATACGCGTGTAGAAGACACTTGTCAAGTTAGTAAAAAAAAAAATATCAAAATAAGAGTCAGTTTCTTTTTTTTTTTTAAACAAATGAAAAAACATGAAAAGACATCATACAAATTTACAAAATACAAAAAAAAAGATATTTAAGAACGTGGTACACTGGTCTTAAGAATTTGTTTTAAAATGTATTTATTGATATGAAAATCAAATAAGTTTTCATTCGCATTCAAAAGCTTACTCATTCTTGTCAGTGGCTCATGCATTCCGTAGTTTGTTCTATGTTTAGGAACTTTAATCAAACTATGAGAACGCAAATTATGATCTCCACCTCGATAATTAAAGAGGATAGAATTTAGAATATCTGGAGCATCAGTGACACCAGTAATAATTTGATGAAGGAAAACAATATCATTATTTGTTCTCCTTTGACAAAGTTTTTGCATCTGGAAAAATGCAAGTCGATCATCATAAGAAGGGATATTATTGGGGTCAATCCATTGAAGCCCTTTAAAGGCAAAACGTGTAAAATTGCGTTGAACTGATTCTAGTCTCTCAATATGTATCTCATAATGAGGAGACCAAACTTGTGATGCATATTCGAGATGGGGTCGAACTAAACTGTTGTACAAGCTAAAGGTAACGTTAGGGTCAAGAAATTCCTTGGACCAACGCTTAATAAATCCTAACATTGAGTTAGCTTTGTTGACGATGATGTTAATGTGTTCTGAAAAATCTAAATTGGATGTGAAAAGAACTCCTAAGTCCCTAACCTTAAAGACACGGGATAAGATGTGTTGGGAGATAACATAATCATATGATGTAGGATTTCGCTTTTTTGAAATTGTCATTGTCTGACATTTTCCTGGGTTAAGATTCAAATAATTCTTTTCACACCATACAACAAACTTATTTATATCATCTTGCAGTTGAACGCGATCTTCATTAGATGAAATGTTTTTGAAGATCTTCATATCATCTGCAAAGATAAGAATTTTACTATTACTAACACTTAGCGGTGCATCGTTAATAGCTAAAATAAATAAAAGGGGCCCTAGATGACTACCTTGTGGTACACCCGACTTGGCGACGAAAGATTTTGAGTAAGAGTTTCTGAACTTTACTTGGTAAGATCTATTATCAAGATAAGAAGAAATCCATTTGACGAACCCTGGAGGAAAGCCATATAAATTCAATTTAAACTTGATAATAGTATGAGAAAGCTGATCAAACGCTTTTGAAAAATCGGTGTAAACGCAATCAACTTCCTTTCCACTTTCTACGGAATTTAAACATTTATGCAAAAATTCAAGAAGGTTTGTCACCGTTGAACGTTTCTGCATAAAGCCATGTTGTTCAAAGCATATGATATTTTTGGTGTAGAAGACTAAATTATCACAAACAACTTGCTCAAAAAGCTTTGGAATGCAAGACAGTTTAGATATAGGCCTATAATTTGTAATATCAGACTTGTCTCCTTTCTTGAATACAGGTGTTATGTAAGCAGTTTTCCACATGCTAGGGAATTTTCCTAGTTTTAACGACAATTCAAAAATATTACGTAGAGGCAAGGCCAAAACCGTCCTACATTTTTTTAAAACAATAGGTGGAATACCATCGGGACCAAAAGAATAGTCTTCCTTAAGAAGGCACATACAATTAACAAGTTTATCGAAATCGATAAGAACATTGTTGAAAGTTACTTGGGGACAGTTTCGCAGATAATCAAAGAAATCAGTATCCACAGTTACGGGAGTATCGATGAAAGACTGACTAAAACTACTTGCAAAAGCATCACAGATTTCAGAATTACAGTTCAAAACAGTATTGTTGTATTTGAAGTTTAACGGATAAACATCACATTTCTTTTTAGAATTGACAAAATTCCAAAAACTTTTAGGGTCCTGTTTAAGTGAATTTCCCATATTTATGAGATATTCATTGTAAAGATTAAAAGAGAGACTTTTGAACTCTTCGAAAAGGGAGATATAAACTACTTGGTTCTCCAATGTCATAAAACCGATATAATTTTTCCAAGCCTTGTTCCTTCTATTACGAAGGGTTCTCAGTTCTTTCGTATACCAAGGATGACTGGAGTTATTTGAGTAAAAACTTCTTTTTTTGGGTACTATTTCGTCAATGGATCTCATCATGACAGTGTAAAAGCTTGAGATAGTTGCGTCGATGTCATTTAAGAGCGGTATATTCTCAATACCGAAACTACTTAAACTATCCGAAAGCTGTTGAAAATTAGCTCTGCGGAAGTCATATTTATACGAACAGTCGTGAGAATTACTATTTTCTAGTAAATGACCGCTCAAGTCAAAGAAAATGTCAAGAGGTGGGTGATATTTGTCTATATTAGATATAGCAGAGGAAGATTCAACAACTACTGTGCTAACAGCATTTGATGAGAATACTAAATCAAGTAACCGATGCATAGAGTTCTTTATACAGCTTACTTGTTTAGGAACCGAACATACTGCCAAGTCAACATGGTACATATTAAGCTTAACAAGGAAATCTGTTTAAAACAACACGATGAAGAAGAATCGTGCGTCTACAGTAATGTGTTCGAAGTGCTTGGAAAACGATCACTATCTTAAAGGCAAATGTGTCTAGGAACCATACGCGACATGTTGTCAAATCGACATGAGACGTATTTGGTTTTACAATGTTTGGCAAGACATCTGTTTAAATCAATATGGTACAGCAGGTTCGTACGTCTATAGCAATGCGTTCAAACAGTTGGATTAAAGGCAAGGATCACGAAATAGAAAATGTGTCTTTAAACCGTAAACAGCATATTGTCAAATCAACATAACACGTATTTGGTTTAACAATGTTCGGCATGAAATCTGTTTTCAACACGGGGGAGAGGAGTCATGCGTCTAAAGCAAAGTGTTCAAACTGTTATTACAGGAAACGATTACGAAATGGCAAATGTGTATAGGAACTATTAGCGACATCCTGTCAAATCAACATGATACGTATTTGGTTTGACAATGTCCTGAAATTCGTGTATAACGCTCTTTTCTCTATCTTTCCACATACCCAATACCTTCCCCTAAATCGACCTGTGATTTTTTTCAGAAAAACTAAAACTCAACCCAAAGAAAAAAAGGGCTACAACTTCACGTCAACAGATTTCAGGGAACAGCGAGGTATGGGAGCAAGCAAAAGGTACATAAAGGTCGCTTACGCTTTGGCAAAAACGTGAGAGAACACAGCAAGAGTCAGACACACCACCAAACCGAACACATCGAACAACTGTTGAATCGCTAAAGATTTCGCAGTGCAAAAAAGCAAACAGGCGCTTTTTATTGCCATTACCACATCGAACTAAGCAAAAACAGGTGATTATGGACATTATTATGCTTGAAGTGGTGTTTCTGCAAGTTGGCGTTCGGCGCACTGGCTGGGTTGCTGTGTATAGATGCCGATGATGCCAAAAGGAAGCCCGAGCCCAGAGTTTACACCATTGATTCCCCATCGAACGTCGGGTCGTCGATTGCATTGTGGCCGTCGTGCCGCAATCGCATCGTAAAGTTGAAACATTTGCAGTTATATGGGGTTTTTTTGAGCGATGCCTGGGATGGGTACGGTCGGGTGGTATTGACGGTTGGGTTTTTGGTGATTTCGTGCTGGATATAGAGACTCTTCGTATTTTGCCAATATCTTTGTATATATGCACTGATTGCTGCTGCTGACGGTTTTTGTTTAGCAGCAAAGTGTGTATCGTTTTTGTTTCTTTGGATTCTGTTGAGGCTGCTGTTCCTGGCGAGAAACGTGAGAATAAACGGGCCCACATTGAATTGTGATTTATTTCGACGTAGAGGCTTTGACGATTGGAGCTCGGATGCTATCCGACTCTGACTATTGTGTTTGGTAGGTACAGGAAGCGTTTGCAGTTTTGTGGGATTATTTTGTGCTGTTGCACGTTGGTCTTCAGCTGACTGACTGGGAGGGATATTTAGTGTGAGACTGCAGAGATGGATGCTGGAATCAATGATCTGGCCCAAAGTGCCCTTAGCGTTCTCGCAGTCGTTATTTCCGATTGTTCGGGTGGCTTTTCGTTGCACCAAGGACGAGATTGATTATTTTGAAATTTTAATCAAACTAATTGTGGGAATTCTAGTAATGGAGTATACGCGGTAGCTCGGTGAATGACGGATTGTTAGAAGGTGGATTTTAATGATTTTTCGTTTTGTTTTTTTCAATCAGCCAATTTCAAGGATGTTACGGATGCTGGATGGGTTTTCGATGGTTTAAATTCACGACTTGGTGAGTTTTGATTCAAGTAGGAGAAGATGGGATGCATTTAATGAATGAAAATTTAATTTTCAATGGGGAACAAGAACGAGAATGACCCATGAAGCTCAGCAGTTTAAGACATGTAGTTGTCGGCTGATTGAAATATCTGGACGAAGTTATTTTGGGATATTCTTTGCTTGTGTATACTTTTGCTGAAGACATGAGACTTACAAATTCCCAAAGAAAAGAGTCCCAAAGTGTGATATCGTATGATCTCGATGGCGGGTCAAGAAGTCCCTCGAATCGTACGAAAAAAATGTCTCATGGACGCCGATTTTGATAATGAAGCTGAGGAATTTGGTCAGGATTTTTTATGATGTGCCGTAGTGATGGAGCTCACCTATACTTACAAAACAAATCCACCGCCGCGCCGCCCATGGTAAAAATATTCACCAACCTACCAAAAGAAGGCAATTCATTTAGTTTGGTAGAACAGTAAACCACCTCGGGCAAAATTATATTTGCGAGTCAGTCTCAGTCGGTGTCTGGCAGCAGAGCAGAAAGTCGTCTCCCGGAGGTAATTGTTTAAATATTATTGTTTCCCTGGAACTTCCCCCACTAGTGGTAAGGGGTTTTAAGGGTATTATGTTGTTTTCGTGCCACCAGGGGCCGTACTAGTACCTTCTGATCCACCAGAGCTATTGCCTGCTGTTTTGCGTGCCACCAGGGGCCGTACTAGTAGGTACCTCTTGTTTCACTAATGTTACCAAATTCTTTTTTAATAATTACACTTGTATATATTCCCAGAGTTTCAGAGATATACCTTTTGCTATTGGTTAAGCGGAGACAAACGGAAGGAATGGACCCATCCACTTTTCCGACTCCACTATCATGTCATATTTGATCAAAATCTCCTGATCGAATGCAAAACCTATACAACTTTCGTGGTTGCCCATATGGCACAAGAGAAAAAATCTCCATATTTAATGTTGGAAAAAGTGAAGTTATTAAAGCAAAAACAATTGGAAAAGTCAAATAACAGTGTTATTTCATTAAGAATTAAGTTGGGTTCAGAGTGGTGTTCACATTAAACAAATCCGCCAGCACCACAGAAGACAGACGTTTATTTTGTTGAATTTGAAGGCCCTAAAATGGAAAATCAACTCAATCGAACACATTTGTGTTATTTTTTTTACTACGATAAATTATTCAATTCTTTTGTCAATTTCTATACATTGTTTTTACCCAATTTTTTTATATTTGCGGTTTTAATAATTTCCTGGAATGAATTACTTGTTTCATGATTTTTTTCTTTTATAGAAAACAAAACATCAAAGCCGAAGGAAATTTAACAAAATTAATTTCTCAACTTTTAATTTAATTTTAACAGTTAAGGTAATTGAGGAATTGCGTGATTAACTTTGTTTTTTGTTCACCGATTTATTATCCATGACAATCGGTTAGTCTCTAGGGAAAGTTGGCTTTTATTATTTATCTTTATAGATTATTTAATTGATTTTAAGTGAATGAAATTATTCCGAAAAGCCTTTATTTTCAATTCCTGATTTTGGCTTCCCAGATTTAATATTTCTTGTTTCTCGATAACGTGATAGACCCACCTAACTAGCACAGCTTTTTCTTACGAGTAGGAACATGAAAAAAAAAGAAACCTGGACAAAGGTACAATTCTTTAAAGTGTACCGTACCTACGTTCTACGACCACGAAATTTATTCGAAAACCAAACCACCATTGTTCTTTAAAAAAAATAGTTTCAATAAGTAAATATGGTTACCCAATAGGCATTACTATTCTATGACTTACTAAGGATAAGGAGCAAGCACTGGGATGTAGCAACAGGAGAGATGGGCAAACAAAATATATAAAATCTGCCCTGTACCTGGATGTTGCAACGAGACTTTTATTTCAAATGAACGTACTAGGGCGTGCGCCAAACAACGTCTTGCATTGTCCAAAACAATGGGACATTTAAAACAAGGCGACGAAGAAATTACAAAAAAATTGGCAAATTCGATTAAACACAGAGCAATTGCAATACATAATTTTATGATAATATTTGAAAGTATCATCGAAAATCATGCTCGCTGTAATTGGAGAATAAGGACGTTATGATGGCGGGCGGCCCAATTTGAATACCAAAAGAAAATTTAGTGTTCTATTCTATTGAGCCGCAAATGTTATGAAAGGAATTCATAACAAAAATCCATACACATAGTTATATTTTAATAGATATATGGATTTGACTTTATCGAATCATAATTCACATTTTGTTTCCGTAAGAAAATCTGTAAAGGAGCAACAAAAATACAACAAAAACAGATACCGAGTTCTTTCCGCCGTGAGAGGTACGCATCTGGGTTGCAAAAGTCGATACAATTGTACTTTTTTCGATACACTTGCGTTTCCTTAAGTACACAAATACACTTTTACTAAATTCAATACAATTATGCACTTCCAGTCTTTCACTTGATATAATAGGTATTCTGCTAAACTATAAATGTTTTTACCAAAATCCATTTCACCAAGTATCATTTTTCTTGACGCACTCATTTGTTGCAAGTCATTGAAATTGCTAGTTTGGCAACACGTTCAAATGTCACTGAATGAGACTTTAAGTAACGACGTAAGCCGTAGGCGTCATCTATCTTATTCGTTTTCATTCTCATTTGTTTTCATTCCGTTATCCATTTCCGTTTTAAATTTTTCATTTGGTTTTGTGATTTTTTTGCGTAGACCTGACAAATCTTCCAAGAGTATCAATCTGTCATGAAAAAGTGCTTCTCAACTTTGCCGTTCGGAATTGTAGAATTGTAGGTCCCCTCAATTCTTCACACGCACTCAGAGAATTATTGATGAGAGAAAGCCACTTAGGCCTTGGCTCTTCAAGAGCTGTCGCGCCACTCTATTTTTGTGATTTTTTAAAGGCAACATGGAGAGTTAGATGCATTTTCTACTTTATACATGTGAAAGTCCCTACGGTGCGGTATCAGAGCGTCACGCAAAAACTACTAAAGCGACTATCATGAAACTTTGTACACATATTCTTGGAGGTATTAGAAGAAACATATGATACGTTTTATCCTGATAAAATGTACGATTAACCTAATTTTTCAAAGACCAAAGGATTGTCATATTGCATAGGTAGTGATAGTTTAGGGGTCAGAAATTCACATAGGCTACTTTTTATCCCGGTTGTCGCGGGTACAGCTATTTGTCATAAATTAGAATCACCAGCACCACTATCTTCACCAAATCCACCCAATTATTGGCATACGCACACGACATTGAAAACTTCCGAAGGAACCCACAAGCTGTACAATCCTTAATCCAGAGCGACCAGGCGGCAAAAAACGTAGTGCTGCATATAAATGAGGGAAAAACTAAGTACATGGTTGCGCCGACTGCTGAAAACCTTGGCAAAAGCAGAAGAACAACTATTAAGATAGAGGAGCACCAATTCGAAGAGGTGTGATCCTCCAATTACCTTGGGTCAGTAGTAGCAGCCGATAACAATATGGAAACAAAAAAAATTTTCGGGCGGCTGCTCAAAGCCAATAGAATCTACTTTAGCCTTTCAAGTAGGCTAAGTAGGCTCTTTAAATCCAAAAATCTTACCATTACTTCGAAACTGCTACTGAATAAGACGATAGTCTTACCAGTACTAACTTACGGATCCAGTGCTTAGCCAAAGATATTCTGAACTCTTAGCCGCGTTCGAGCGAAAAGTCTTACGGAGAATATTTCATGAGGAAGGACAATTCCGGAGACGATATAACGAGGTGTATCAAATCTACCACGAAGCAGACTGGATGTCAAAAAATAAGCTTGGTAGACTCCGATGGACACCTAGCTCGTGTGAGAGAAGAGGAACCGGCCCGTAAAGCGCGGCAGACCAAATTTGGGCTGGAGGTATGACGTAGACCAGGACGTCCAAAGCTTTGTGGTGCGGAACTGGATGGCGTGCGTCGGCCAACAATCGGAAGAAATGGAAGAAGAGGGTCGGGTAGTTATTTATGTTTTAACTATGAAAACATATTACTTTTATCTTTAAAAAAAAAACAATAATTTTTATTTATTCCTCAATAAAACCTAACAAATCAAAAAGTACAATTCGATACACTTTTTATTTTGATTTCGATACAATGCTGAAAGACGATTTTTCATCCCTGGTACGCATTCAGATTTCAGAAAGAATACCTACCTGGATAAGACTCTTAAAATGTTAATAATTTTGACAAGTAGTGGCTAGGGCTAGGCTAGCCCAGATTTAACGTGGACATAGAAACTTTAGAAAGTGTATAGTGTACGGCTGCTAGTCTTATCGTAATTCCATTCCAAGGCGGTCTGACATTGTCAAGACGACTTATGTCTTGCTGCATTCTATGTACCTACATGAATTAATGTTTTCTATATCAGTGAAAAAACATGGCTCTGTGACACCTGCCGTTGACCGATACGTTGTTCTCAGCCCTTTTTTTGGGGAAAAACGATGAATTTGTGACAATCTGCACCATGCTGTCCCTCCTTGTGGTTACATCGGCTTCTCGACAGTTACGCTCCATCTTGCGAAGTCCTTAATTCCCTTAACTGCTCAATTTGCGAACAACAAGCGCTTCATTTCGACCAAAAGCTTCTTTCGACATCGAGCAAGCAACATCTGTCAGTGTCAAACCATGGTTAAAAAGAAACCACTTGATACCTCAACCTTTGCAAGTGTTCTCCTGTCATCACATTTGTTACACACTTTTATGTACAGAGCTTACAGCGCGTTGTCCTTAAATCATATTCTTATTTCAAGAACTAATCTGTATTTTTCGTCCGATTAAAGCGAACCATATGACAAATTTCAAGTTCGGGGACTTTACTAAAAAAATTTTGGGGAATTTTTTCATCTTGAACCCTATTGCGGGAATTTCATATTCATTTCGGTTTATTTGTTGATTGCGGAGCTGAGGAATGTTAAGATCAATTTTTTCTGAGAATTCTATTTAGATAAGAAAGTTATATTGAACATACTCAGGCTTTTGGGTAAGTTTCGAATATAATTTTTCACTCAAAGACGGTTCTTTTTTCGAAGTAAATCATCAGTCAATTTTTTTCTCTAATCGAAATGGACCCACTGTGAACATTTCAAAAGTGTTTATTACGCACAAATGCAATTTTGGTAGTGCATCTCTGGGGCTGTACATAGATATTTCCCGTTCACCTATCGACAACTCTGACTTGTAGACTTTGTGTCTTTGTGAGGTACTTTTGTTCTAAGGCTGAGGTACATAGATAAGCTTCCAGGTCTCTCCAGGGTTGGAATTAAAGAGTACCAGTAACTTTAATATAAGGTCAAGATTTATTAATTTCTTATCAATTACAATGATTTTGGTAAAATTTATTAGTCCAATGTTCCCTTCATTCGGAGGGATTTGTCGCTCTTGTCTGTCTGAAGCTCCCTTCGTTATGTTATGTTGCCGCCTCGGATGGTTCCCTCCTCCGTTGATCTAGGCCTCTAGGGTCGTAGAATAGTTGTAAATGTGGGACTATCGGTAACCAATGGGACAATTTATGGTAAATCACGGTAGAATCCGGTAAATCACGGACGAATCCGGTAAATCCCAGACGAATCTGGTAAAGCACGGACGATTCCGGTTATTCGCAGACGAATATTATAAATCGCGGACGGATCCGGTAAATCGGAGACGAATCTTGTAGATGACGTACGTAAATGGCAGACGAATCCGGTAAATCGCAGGCGGATCTGGTAAATCACGGACGAAAGCGAATCCGGTAAATCCCAGACAAATACAGTAAATTGGAAACCAATCTAGTAATGAGTAAGTATAAATGACAAGACCCCTTACACTGGTGGGGGAAGTCTACGTCTGATTAGTTCTGGTTTATACTTACCATTCCGGACTCCGGAGCACACGTCTGATCGCTTCGAGTGTCTGGCTTCAACTGACTTAAGCTAGGCATACACGGTGAACATGTTGGTGTGATTTGTTGGGCAGCGGTTCGCCATACACGGCCCAACATGTTTATAAACTTCATTATTTGTGTGACTGTCGTGAAGGCAAGATGTGCGATACAAGTGCGTTTTGCTTTGTTTTGCGACATGTTAACTCCATGAAAATAACTACACAAATGACGAATTGTTGTCACACAACGCCATACACGACGAACATGTTGATAAACTTCAAAATTTGTTGTAAACTTGCCCATACACAGCCAACATGTTAGCCGTAAGTTCACGGTTTACAAAATATTTCATAAACCGTGGATTTGTTGGCCAACAAGCCCATACACGAATAATTTTCAGCCCAACCCCAACAAATCACACCAACATGTTCACCGTGTATGCCTAGCTTTAACTAGCGCTGGCACCTGAATATTTACAGGCTGTCTGCCTGTGCGGTTAACCGTTCGGCAACTGCTCTGGCTAGCAACGTCTTTTATTTTGCTTTTGCTTCGGTTAGCAACAGATACTTGCCTTCTGGTTGTACTGAACGGTGATGTGTGCTAGACGGTGACCGGTCGGCAAATGAAATGAAGTTAACCCGACTGAGGCTGGTCGACAACTGATGTTTATTTATTGCTAATTTGGGGTCCATTCATACCCCGAACGGGGTAAAATTTTAATCAAACTCCTTGTTTTTTCAATGAAATCTTCACTTTCCATTACTCAATTTAAAAAAAACCGTCTTCACTCAAAAACGTTTACTTTAAACGCTTTTTCATTGGACTTAATAACCCCACTTTTGAATATATCTAGCCACTTTAAACATTGATAAATGATTTAACTTAAAATACAAGAACAAAGGCGAAAACACTCGCCAATCAGGTAAAAACAATAGACAACGTTGATCGCTTTAGAAAAACACATGATACTTGAAAATATTATGAATAATGATGGTCTATGGGCTCCGCACGGTCCTCAATCACCCCCTAATAAAACATTTCTACGAGTCAACGTATTTATTGCCTTTCTACAAACTTAAACACATAATTTACCAACATTTATATACTTAACTTGCTTTTAAAGCCCTCGCAGTCAGTCGGCTTCAGCAAACAGCATCCAGAAACGAGAACTCGCAGTCGTGCGTCGGAAGGGATGAGTCTAATTGAAGTATCTCTTCAAATTGTAATAATGTCCCTTATACAGTCTGTACACGAACAGCAGTTGAGTTCGTTTTTTAGCATTTAACAGGGTGCGGGAGATGGGGTG
This sequence comes from Sphaerophoria taeniata, assembly GCA_943590905.1. Classification (NCBI taxonomy): domain Eukaryota; kingdom Metazoa; phylum Arthropoda; class Insecta; order Diptera; family Syrphidae; genus Sphaerophoria; species Sphaerophoria taeniata. Next base: position 9,015,426 of record OX016540.1, read on the forward strand.
CAGGACGCTGCTGGTTTCATTCATAGAACAAACTATTAACAATGGTTTCTGGCTTGGAAATTCGTTATTTTAAATGAATGCCATAAATTCTATTGCGGGACATTCCTTTTAGTTTAATGGAAAACAATGTTTGCACTCACACAGCCAGAGCCACACCAAAGCAGCTCCCCCAAAGCTTTTACAACAATTTTCTAGATGATTTTTAGTATCTTTAACGAATTTAAGGGATGCGATGCGAAAAAAAGATTGATTTCATTCAGTCTTTTAAGTTCTATTTGATTCGGTTTCCCATAAGCTTTTTTCAAGGGTTCATATGTTCAAGATTAAAGATTCCATATGGTAAGGAAGGAAAACCCCTTTTCCGGTCGATAGCTTCACAATATCCGTCATTCCGTATCTCTATTCATTCGGATGATGTTCATGACTCGATGAATAGAGTGCAAAAAAATGGTTTCGACCCTATCAATCCAATTCGCACATCAATTGTTTATAAATAATTGAATAATTCGGCATTTGAATGGGTAACACCAAATTGGGAGGGAAATTCAATTCAGATTCCATAATACCGAGTCCCCAACTCCTGTCATTCGCTGTCCCTGTTGGAGTTGGATTCGAAAACGCTGCCATCAATTTTCCCCACAAATCTAATCACAGGTTCAAAAACACATCATTCGATTATGCGAATTCCTCGCTCACCATTCGGATTCAAAGGGCGACTTTAAACCACCAGCAGACGACGACGACTACAAAGTCGATGGACTTCCAGTTCAAATCTGTTTCACCCACGTAATCATCGTCGTCATCGTCCACACGTCCACAAGTCCACAGAGTCCAAGTCCACACGTTCGTGTTCACGTTCGCTTCTGTCGTCGGTACGTTCGCCAGCCAGTCTGCCACCCCCGCAATTTTGTTTCCTCCAAAAAAATAAAACCAAATAAAAGCAAAAACATGAGGTTTGCATATTTATTATCGCGTTAGCATAAACAATGAGCTTAGAGCTATCCGAAGAGGTAGAAATATCGGATTTTAGTTGAGAGAATATTTTAAAACCCGCCGCACAGCCACAGGCCCACTGCCACTGATGGCAGTCTACATCCAGTTCGGGTATATCGGGAGCAATATGGTGGTCTTGAAAATTTCAAATTCACTTGAATAATTTACAAAATATCTGAAATTTTTCGGCGCCAGAGAACTTTCGTTGGTTTGTTGTTCCAGCAGCCGAGCATCGGACAGTTCGTTTCGTACAGTGAGTTTCGGTTGGCTCTATTTCATTTTGTGGGCTATTTTTTCCCAGTGACCTATCACCCCCGGCTCCGGCCCTTGTGTAGACCTTTTTTTGTTTATCAAAGTTGACCGTGCGCTTTCGGCAGCAGTGGCGGCGTGGAGTGCATTTTAAAATCCGACATCAGTTTCAGTTTCAGCTTTTGTACAAAAGGTACTCGCTAGCCCTTACATTCGCAACACATTTTTCAGTCTTCTTTTGGCTTTGTTATTGGTGATGGAATGAGGTTCGGTTTCTCTAACCGAACTCCTAACTCCTACAGGCAGAGAGAGATGTATATGGTAATGTACGTGGTCCCGTTGTCGCTGCCTCTAGCCTCTGCCACTGCCGTTGTCGAGTTAGAGTTAACCAAAGATAAAAAATCGTTAGCACGTGACGTATGAAGTATCAGTAGATAATACCGAGTATCTATTCCACCTAAATACTTATGTATTCACACCGAGTTTGTGGATACACGTCGCACATCATATAATAGGAGGTATTAACTTTGAAAAGTGTTGGAGTTGGTGGTGAAAAGGAGGAGAAGTTTTTGTTGCGGAGGAGGCTTGAAGAGGTACTACTTCCCAGTATGGTGTTGTTCCCAAAGCATTATACAGGGTGATTCACGAGCGTTGTGCCAAAAAGCTAGAGCGTGTAGGTTGAGTTGAGACAAGAAAAAAATCGTATGGGAGGGGGGGGTCTATTCCCCCCCGTTTAGCCGGGAGGGGCAATTTTCTGAAAAATTGACTTATTTTGTAAAAAATAATATTAAAAATCAACGGCTTAGTTTACAACACCGTGCTATACCTTTCTGAAAAGCTAAAAACTTCTTCTTTCATCTTGTTTTTAAAATAAATTGTTTTAACGAATAGTTTTAAAAAAATCAATTTTCAAACTCAAAATTTTCAAAAAAAAAGCCAAAAAAAAATTTTTGAACTAATTTTTTTCAAAATTTTATGTAATTAAGTACTAATTTTGTTTTAAAATTTCAATGTCTTTGTTAATTTTTAGTCGAAAACAGAAAACCAGATGCAAAAATGTCTTTTTGTTTTTGAGATATTAAAAAAAAACCAAAACCACTTTTTTCTAAGAAAATCTTTGTTTTTATTTTTACCTATCTGGACTTTTAGTATAATTTACTAGTTTAATTTATAAATTTAATTTTTTGTAATTGGAGTTTAATGAGGACTCAATAAAGTAGAAAAGTATTGGATTTTTCCTGGATTAATCATTTTGTTCATTGAAAACGTCTGCCATTGACCTTTCACTTCTAGCTCTCCGTGCTCTCGTCGGCGGATTCTTGAAAACATGCTACGACTTGGGCGCCATCTATTGGGATATCTTTCAGCGTAGAGTCTGTCGGCTTCCCGATCTCGACAACAAGTTAAACCGTAGCAGAAGTTCCTGTCCGCTAACTCTTCTCGAACATATGAGTTTGTTATTGTTATGTGTTGATGAATTAATATTTTAATTGTAAATGGTTGTTAAGTAAATATGCGGTGCCTTTTATTAACCTTTAGGTTGTTAATTGTTTTTTCATTCAAGAAAAATTGCGGTTTAATTATCTTAAGCCCCCAGCAGGTAGAACCCTTCGCCGGCGAGTGGCCGCAGCCCCAGGTATAGTAAGAAAAAATTGCAGATCAGTTTTCAGACGTTTTGGTTTTTTTTTTAATATCTCAAAAACAAAAAGACATTTTTGCATCTGGTTTTCTGTTTTCGACTAAAAATTAACAAAGACATTGAAATTTTAAAACAAAATTAGTACTTAATTACATAAAATTTTGAAAAAAATTAGTTCAAAAAATTTTTTTTGGCTTTTTTTTTGAAAATTTTGAGTTTGAAAATTGATTTTTTTAAAACTATTCGTTAAAACAATTTATTTTAAAAACAAGATGAAAGAAGAAGTTTTTAGCTTTTCAGAAAGGTATAGCACGGTGTTGTAAACTAAGCCGTTGATTTTTAATATTTTTTTTTACAAAATAAGTCAATTTTTCAGAAAATTGCCCCTCCCGGCTAAACGGGGGGGAATAGACCCCCCCTCCCATACGATTTTTTTCTTGTCTCAACTCAACCTACACGCTCTAGCTTTTTGGCACAACGCTCGTGAATCACCCTGTATAAGCGCGTGCACGTAAGACATCGTAGATTTATGTGTGTGTGTGTGTGTAGGAGACAGAACACAGAACAAATTCTTTTATGAATTTCACAAGTTTGGTAATTTTAACTTTTAATTTGTCTCCGACCAGCAATGCTTATACCGGTTTTATCGATCTTCTGGCAAGTTTTGTAGAATTACACCATCAATTATTGACTAATTCAGACAACTTCGACATTTTTCGAAGGAACCGACAAGCTCTACAAACCTCATTTAATTAGATCGAACAGGTAGCGGAAAACCAATGGCTTTAAAAGAACGACTATGAAGCAGAGAAGCACGAGTTCGAAGAAGTGCAATCCTACTATACAACCTACTTTAGTTTTTCTAGACCATTTAAATCCAAAAACTTTTTATTACTTCAAAACAGCTGCTCTATAAAGGTGTAACTCTTACCAGTATTCACTGACGGATCCGAGACTTTTGCGCTTACCAAAGGCCCTCTAAACTCTAAGCTGCTTTAGATAGTATTCGGTCCCGCTTGTAGAGAAAAACCATTCCGGGAAGATATATCTCTAGATAATAATGAGCAATATCAAATTTAACGTGAGGCAGATATCATCACAAGAATTACGCTCGTTAAGCCTAAAGTTAGTGAGAAAAGTTGAAGAAATTATTGAAAGAAAGTCAGGCCGTATCAATTGAGTCTGTTTTGCTACCTTGTAATTGTAATAGATGACCGATAATTTTTGGCCGTTTACGAGTTCGGGGAGATAAGATATGTGAGAGCTGCTTGGATTGCATCCCTGAAAAATGATTCGTTTACTGTTACATGTATTGAACAGCATAGATCATGGACCATCTCAATCACATTTTGGTGTTGGACGGATTTCAAATTGTTTTGAAAACATGGATGGCTCGTACAGCCAAACAACTTGTGTGAACATAGATGCTCGACATGTTCGGTATTACCTATTTTTCACTTCGTAAATGTCTGGGTCATGTTCCCATCAAGCAGAAATAGTGCAATAGTTGCAAAAAAACCTCCTTCTTGTTTTTCTTGCCCTTATCTACGTCTTACCCATAAATGATTTTTTTATTTTTTTCCTTCGTTTTCCTTCTTCTTCTTCTTCTTCTTCTTCTTCTTCTTCTTCTTCTTCTTCCTCCTCTTCAAGAATTTCACTTATGATTCCAAGAGCCAACATTTGTTTCCACTATTGCGTCTGCTTGCTACGAAAATTTTAACACAATGATGCTCGGGAACATACGTATTCATGTGAACGCTTTAGTCAGATGTTCGGTTTGGTAACGAAGCAATGTAATAAAGCGTTACAATTTTCCAGTTTTTTTTTTGACAAAACGCCCCTCCTCGTCCTCGACGACGCATCTCACTATACACTCCCCTAACGCCGGATATGTCAAAACTAACCCGCCGTTAAATACCAATAAAATATTAGTTTCACAACTTTTTGTAAAGTATATGCAATATTGTATTAGTTTAGCATTTAAGAAATCGATCAATTAAAACTGATTTAACTTTAAAGTAAAAAAAACGGTTGGTTATCATTAAAAAGTAGTCAAAGAGTTGGTTATTGTTTCGGAGTCTGGAAGTTTTTTACCCATGTACGATGCTTATTGGGGACGACCCTGGATCCGCTGAGTCAAACCTCAGCCTTTGATAAAGAGCAATACGACAGCAATGCAGCTAAGCTAGCAGAAGCAATTTTCGATATAACTTGGTTAAAGAATAGAAAGGTTAAAGTGAGTCAGAATCAAAAGACAGACATGACTCTTCGTACACGACTTAGTCGTAATGTTAACCGTTTAACGCAAGATCCGTTGTAGAAGCTTGAAAAGAAATAATTGCAATCGTTTTAGCAGAAGTTATTCCTTAATTCTCCGCTTCTAATGGTCTAAGCATAATGATTAACCAACCTCGAGAAATTTTCATTCATATACAGAAGTATTTTTTTCCATTCAAACTAATATATACTGAGATAAGGGCGTTCTACCAAACTTCTCTTCACCTCCGCTTTTGTAGTACAAAGATGTGATACCCACTTCTTTGGTAGTTTTGTTTCAAGTTTCCTTAACTGAATCAGCTTTTCTGATCCAAATTTTTAAGTGATGTATTGTCAGTAATCATTGCCATCTCTCATCTTTAGTTGATGGTGAAATCTACCTTTTATCCCTTCTCTGACTGGTCGCTCGTGTTTTGATGAAATTTCGATTGAAAAATGACCTCTAGACGGGTGTTCAAATTCCCAACAAGCCGAACAGGGCTAGGGCAAAGCTACCCAATTGTTTTCATATAACGTTTGTGTCTGGCTGTGTCCGTGCTTCTATTGCTCTCTCGAATGAAAGCAGTGTTTCTATTATTGGCTCAAGAAGATTACAAATTGAAGAATTTTGAGAGGTTATTCTATCGGACAATGGATTTTAATTATGAGTATGACAAGTTAATCAGCTCGACTTTATTTCTCTCTCCCTCTCTCTCCTACGAGGATTAAAGGATTATCAATACAAATTAGGACGTGATTAGTTATTTGCGGGGATCCGTCAATATTTCCTCTGTTTTGACCTTTCCTTCCAAATTGCATCACATCAAAGAAAAATGTGTGTTTTTTTTCAGTCTTCCTTTTTCTTATAGGCAAAAATGTTTCCAGGAAAAGGCAAGAATGAAGAACGGTCAGAATGGACTTATGGAGGAGTTCCTATGTATTTATTTTTGTTGCACAAGGAAACGAACAAAAAAAAAACGTTTTGTGTCCGAAGACGTGTTTCGTTTGTTGTTGAAGGTAATTATCTATTCAAGGCACATACTCTCCATTTACTTTGTATGGAAACGGAGAATTGTTGAAGAAAAGTTTATATACACAGAGTTTGTCTTTCCTGAGGCCTTAGGGTATAGTTTAGCAATACGAGTGTCTGGAGATTTTAGAGTTTTCTGAAGTTCTGTTCTAATACCTTACCGATTCGGGTTTACTTTTTGCAAGAATAAAATATTTAGAGAAATGTGTGAGACAACGAATGAAACATGCAAACTTTTCCGGCGAAGAAAGTTCTAAATGTTGTAAGGGATTGAGTGTTTCCCTGGCTTCTTTTAATTCTGGAGTAAAAACGAGTCCTTATAAAGTGCTGAAAAATAAAGTTCTTACAAAGTTTAGGAATTGAGGTTACAAACGATCTGGAATGCGTTCAGTGTTTAAAGAATCTTGTTTTTTTTTAGTTTTTTAAGTGTTCCGTGCGGATAGGTGAGAGTGTGCATTTGAAATGGATTTGTCAATTGGGGATTGGAATACCTATGATGTAGTTTCTTAATTGCAAAACAAAATGAGGAAGATTAATTACATCTCTTTGGCGAACACCAGATGCTATTACCTACAGTGATATTGCGTCGCTTAAGGTGGCGCTTCTGTCGAGATGCAGACCAAGGCCTTATCCTATAAACGTCTCAAGGCAGCTCGAACCATAGCTAGCAATCTACAGTTCTGCAGGCCAAGTTCGTTGAGCCCCTCCACCACATGTGTGCTAAGCCTGCATCTCAGCCAACCTCTTTTTCGATGTCATTCGTAAGATTTGAAGAGTCTTTATCGACCAAAGAACTTTTTTCCATAAAAAATAAAATATTTAGAGAAACTTGCTCTAGGTCTTACTGTTTATCTAGGTCGTTGGACCATACATTTTTTAGTTAGATCTGTGTCGCTTGACAGCCGAAATAGTTCGTGGTTGCATCTTCGTCTCCACTTAGAGTTTTTCTCCCAAAGCAATCCAAAACCTTTTCATCGGATGTTGTCAAGGTACCTGTTTCTGCATCATACATATGACGGCTGGGATGATGAGGTCCTTATACAGAGGGATTGGCAAGAGTAATTCTTCGTATACAATTTCAGCCTTGTCGTGCGTCGTCCGAATTGTTAGCGGATCCCAGGTAGACAAAGTCTAGAACATTCGGCCTTGAAATCGATGAAAATTTTTGAATTAGAAGTCTTTAGGATTTTCCATGTTTGCAGCCATACTGATAAGGACCTATCAGGTAACGCTGAGCTGTAGTTGGTGCAGTTCGTTAACAACTATTGGCTTGTATAAATGTATCTCCTCGTCAACAGACGTCAGGGCCTAACGTCTTGTGCTTAGTGCAACAGGGGTGAGTTGTACCTGATGATCAAATACAATTTCAGCTTTTTATGTTGGAGTATTGTAGGAACCTTCTAATCTTCGAGAGCTCCTGCAGGATTTTATAACACTCCTAAAATTTGCTACTCTATCAGAGCTTGGAATTCTATATCCGATACCAACCTCCAATCGTCAATCTTTTCCCCAACCATCAATATCAAAATATGCCTATCTATAGCTAATTAATAGTCCTTGCTCTTCAATTCTCGTTACTCTGTTATTGATGTCATTGATGACCATTCATCTTAAGCGTTTGTGTGCTTGTTGTTCTTACAATACAAATATAAATTGCCATCATTGCAAACAAATCAATTATTATCAATAGGCAAGGCAAATGAAAAATTAACATCTCAATATCCGTATTGTGCTCCTTGTCAAACAGAAATAACAGCACCTCATTCAATCTGTTTATTCAAACTCCGGAGATAAATTGGTAACATTTTGCACCCACACACAAGTCGGACATTGATAATTTGGAAGGATAAGGTCCACCATTGTTTGTGGTCCGGTCACTCATTCTTATTCACACATCAAATGCCCTTCTCATCACAAAAACTTAAACTAAATCGAAAATCATTAACACACAAAAAATTACACATAAATCCATTAATCATATTGCCTGTCAATTCGTGCCATTACCACGCCTACCTCCGGGGAATTGATTTATTTCTTCCTTTTTTTGTTCGCTTTTTTTCTGCGTTTGGTATATTAAAAGTGGATTAAAGAAGGTGGATTTCTGAATTTGGGTATTTCCAATACGAAAAAAGGGAAACCTTCTCAAAAATCCATTTATTGCCGGCGGCAATATTCTTTGGCTGACGAAGTTGAGGACAAAGACGACGGTGGTGGTGGTGGCAGCCAGTGTATGTATCAGTGGCGAAGGCACCATATAAGTCTATTCCTATCGACTTACCTTTTGTAAATCTCAATATCAACAAACAAACTTCATGCAACATGTATATAAGCAAATCATACAACAGCAATGCTTGCGACATTACTTTAAAATTCAATCAACATGTATTTTCTTTAAAAGTAAGCCGGGTTATTATTTTTTCGCTGAATAGAACAAATTTGTTTTCTTTCCCGTTTCCGCTTCTACTTCTCGCTACGCGTGTGCTTTCTTAAGCATAGAAGTAACCCGATGTTCACCGACTTTCATCGATGAATTTGTATGTATCTGAAAATTCACTTGCCTGTGAAAAAAACAAACAAGTGTATTGGAAAAAATGGAGAAATACGCATTGCGCATGTCAGGTCGACGTTGAGTCTAAGCAAAGCAAAGCAGTACAGGCAGTACGTTGAGTCGTTGACGCACTACACTTGTTAGTTGTTATTCATTTTGTAAACAAAAATTCATTCATTCTGTATAGGAAAAAGACAAACGTAACCCGTCTCTTATGGACTTATTGGACATTTTCCTTCATTCTCGGCGGATGAAGTTTAAGCAGTAGGGGTTGCCACTTAAAGAAAATTGCGTAGTGGACTAATTTTTTGTCACAAAGTTACTGTAATTGCAAAATGAGCTAGGCAAATGAGATTTTCATTTTATTCTTAAAAAACAGTTTCCAAGCAGATTGCCGTGCAAGCTGCAAGGTGTATAAATAAAAGTGTGAACAAAAAAATTATTAATTGAAGATAAAAAGTGTCATCCAGAAAGGTTTCTTTCGAAGTTTAGGTCAGTGAAACTTAAATATGAAATGACTTGAGGTATAACAAAATGGGCTTGAATGTTCAAACTTCTAAGGTGTTATTACCAAAAATGCACTTTATTTTATTTTATTTTTTCTCTCAGCTACTTCTAAAAAAATTTCTGATATTCTTTTATTTATCTTATTCCAGTCAGTTAAGTATTCATCTGCGGAATAGAAAAAAACAATAGAGCAAATGTTAGTGCGTTCTAGTCCCTCTACTCCAAAACGGTTAATTTTAGAGAAACATGACTCAGGCATTGTTTTTAGATAATCTCAAGACGTACAATTTGTCCTTGACTTTAATCGTCCTCCGGGCAATAGGTCGCGAAATATTCACGAAAAACTGCATTTCGCGACCTTTTGACCACCATAACGGCACGATATCATTGCCGATTTTTCTATGTCGATCTTCATAATAGCGCCGTAATAAAGGTGTACGCAAAAATCTAGCCCACTAGGAATTTTTCCGCAGATTCGGGTTTTATATTACTAAAATGACTGGATTATTTCTAGTCGGTCATTTTTCTCCGACTTACCTTTAGAAATTAGTCACGCCTCGCCACTGGTATGTATTAATGAGTATCCAATTGCTTTTTGGATCAGTGAGTTTTATGGTCTGTTGCTGAGAAAAGGGGAAACTTTAAGCTGATTTTGCCGCCGCCAGTTAAATATCGAAAAAATGTTGACTTTTTGTTTCTTTTTCGCTCTTAAAGAAGACGAGAATGAGGAGACGAAGACGGAAAATATTATTTCGGATTAATTTCTATTATTAAGAGGTTGACAAGGCTTTATTAGGGCTAATAATGATAGTTTGAGGGTTTTGGTTTTGAAAATAATGAAAGGACAAATTGAGAGTTTCTGAGGGTAAGTTAGCTAAAATGTTTTTTGTTTTAATGTTTTGTTCGCTCTTTTTGATCGTTCTGCAAGAATAATAAGAAATTTGAAAATTTTGATGTCTGGCACACGAAATCGGAAAGGGAAGCCTTCGCCTTGGCTTACGTAAAAGACTTCAACCGGGCTTCTTAGCTTCTTATGGTAAAGTAAAAAAAAAATTGAAGAAGCACAAAGACAAAGACGGATGCATAGCACGTGCCGAAATTTACTTAGTCATGTTTTCTGTAGGGTTGATAATTTTAAAGTAAGTTTGTCTTGCATTCAATAAGCGAAACAAGGGTAAAGACATAACTCGAAGACACTAGCCAGTTTAACATTTTTATGTTTTTGAAAAGAAGCAAGTGTGAATTATGTGAGTAGAAAAATTGAGAATGTGAATTATCTACTTTGAGTAGGTTAGGTTATGTTAGAGAAGCTGTCTAGATGTTATTGATTCACTTAGACCTCAAGGGTCCATTGTGATACCACTAAAGAAGTTACTCATGGGAGAGAAATGAACTTAAACAAACCATTTCGTACTTTAAATGAAGTTAGAGAGACATTTTGTGTCGATAGTTGCCAGTTCACTGGTATTATCGAAGAAGGGATTACCGAGATAGTTATTCCTTCTATTGGAGAGTGCCAGACATATACAGTACATAAAAGGTGTTGGACTGTTTCCTCTTCCTCCTCGTCCAGGCAGCTTCTACAGAAGTCATTTTTGTAGATCCCTAGCCTCAAAGCATGTCTACCTATGACTTATGAGGCAATGTCCTGTTATGACTCCATTTGTGGAGCTTATACTTGGCCATATTTGGTTGCTAGGCATGTGCAGGTGGTACCCTGTCTTTGTCTTACATTGGACAGAAGTGTTCCGTTTCTGGCGAGCTTATCGGCTTTGAAATGTAGAAATGTCTCTGTGGCCCGGCACCCAAATGAGGTGAATGTTGAACTGTTCTGTCATCTCATTCAGAGATGATCGACAGTCTTGGACTATTAGAGAGTTTGTGGAGATAGACGCGAGAGATTTGAGAGCGGCTTGGCTGTCCTAGAAAATACGTTAATCCTTGCAAGATATAACGTTTTCTTTGAGCCATGGAAGTTATTATCGAATACCATATTTGGGGTGGTTAGTCTAAGCGATCTGGGATAGATCTGAATGTGTCTAAGATAGTAGCATGACCAGTGTTGTTATTGATCCATTGAAAGGCGGCTCTAAGTCTCACGCATGAGTTGGCTGCCACCGACCGTTTTGGTTATGTCAAGAGGTGTTAGGTTTAGAAGCACCTCCAAGGCTACTGTTGGTGTTGAGCGAAGTGCTCCCGTGATGCACATACCTGCTGACCGCTGGACTTTAATGAGTTTATTCAAATTTACCATCTTGTCCAGTGCGGTCCACCATACGACAACTCCATAAATGAGTATAGGTCTGATTACCGAAGTGTATATCCACTTGCCAGTGGGTTACTTTTGGGGAAAGTCCCATTTTGAGCCTAGGGCCTTTTTACAAGTTAAGTGTGCTACAGTAGCCTTCTTTACTCTTTCATCAATATTTGCCTTCCAATTTAGTTTTTTGTCTAAAATGAGGCCTAACTATTTGGTTTGAATGTTCCATAAAAGAGGCGCAAGAACCCAACTTGGGGGTACCTCGATTCAGGGCTTTGAGCTAGACTTCGTCTAGCGTCATGTCAAATTTGGTCAAAACCTTGAATCATGAATGTTGGTCACTTGGTATAAAATTAACCAACAGAAAGCATTGATTTAAAGCAGTTTTATATTTCATTACACATCAAAGTGGAAACCTCCACCGCAGTAAAATACGCAGCTCAATTTTCAAACGTTCCATAACTTACGCTCCACATAACATTTATTGGTAATAGGAACGTGCTTAAAGCAAAACCCACCATATAATTATTTATACTCGCTGCATTACTTTATATCGACCACTGGCTCCCCGCCAGTGCCCCATCAAACCCGTCCAAGTTCAAACATATACAAAAAGTCTACACAGACAAACGTCATTACTTATTTAATGCACTGGACTTATCCATAATGCATTCGATGAGTTTATGAGTCCATTAACTGTCTTTTATAATGCAGTTTTATTCCATGCTTAAATTATAGGTACACTGTGCACAGAAATATAATTTTTCCAATCTAAGGGTTTCAATTCAGCCCAACGACGGTAAAAAAGCCATAAATCGATTTTTGTGAATAGCTTCAAGCGCTCTTCATAAAATATTATAATGCTCTCGAAATGCTGTTCGAGTGTGTAGTGTATGGCAGTGTGTGTCTGTGTGAGTGTAGCCGAATGATAATAATAATAATATGTTAATAGCTTAAGCTATAACCTTGGCAATATCGTTTTCGTATATTTTGGTTTATTGATTAAGTTCGTTAAGTCCGTGTCCATTCATAAATATTGATGTTGGCCTCTGTTTATGGCGAAATTTCGTTACGGTTATTTTGGCGGATTAATTTAAGGCTTAATTTGTCATCGTTGCATAGCAGACAAAATATTGAAAGGACAGGTGAAAGAGATTATTTTCTCTTTGGACGGTAGTGAAAGCGGAGAGTGTCGAATGGGTGCAATATAGTCTTTCTTTCGTAATTTGTGTCCTTGAAAGTTGAACTCAGTTTATGACAAGAGAGTCATGACGTCGAGAGCAGAGCCATTGCATCTAGTAACGTTTATAAAATGTACCATGTGTATGTTGAAAACAGGCAAATCCATTGCGAATTAGGTAACTCAGATTTAAAGATGTTCAAATCTAGAGTAACTTCACAAGGTGGTGTCCTCTCACCTCTTCTCTAGACCTTGGTGATGGTGGTGTCAGGATTATATTGTAGCATACGCCGATGATTTAGCGCTTCTGGCGACAGGTAAATACCTGACCACTGTAAGCATTAACCGCGGTCAGTAACTGGACCAAGAGATGCGGTTACTCTAAGACCCTGTTGTAAAATAAATAGGCGAGTTCTTTTATAGTCAGCGTACAACTTTATTAATTAATTTACAAATGAAGACTGACTCTTCTTAAACTAATCTTACACACTATTTAAGAAAGAAGAGAGAGATAAAGGAGGAGAGCGATTTACAGTTCATACAACACCTGTAAAAATAGAACTGGTACTCTTCCTCAATTGAAGGAAGATACCTTCTTTTGTAATACCAAAGATTGATGGCAGCTCACTTAAAATATCAGACAGAGCGAGATATTTCGGAATAATCTCAGATAAGAAGCTCAACTGGGGTCCAAAGATTTAAGAAAGACATTAGACAGCCATGAACATGATTGAAATCTACTCGTGTAATAAGATTCTTGGAAGAAATTGGAGACCAGATCCTAAAATAATCATGTGGATGTACACCGCCACATCGTTAAAGCCATGCAGTTAGGTTTGGTGGCAAGCTCTGGTGAAACCCATGAACTTAAAAACCCTAACCAATGTACAACGCATGACATGCATTAGCAATACTGGGGTGCTAAGGATTAACCCAACTGCGGGTCTCGAAGCGATCCTGAACCTCACCCTTAGATTTATTTGTACAATCGGCAGAAAACAGCGTTCTTCGACTTAGTCAAACCAATATCTGAAGAACAATTCTACTAGTCATACTACGATTCTTACAAAATATGTTGGCAACAACGTCTTTACAGATTACATGACCCCTTGCTTAGACTTAAATAAAACCTTTTTTACTATAGCTTCCCCAACAGACAAGATTGGGAAAACAGTGTTCCTTACACTAATGAATGGAATTTTACCAACTTTATACGATGATGGTTCGAAAATGATTACTAGAGTAGGGACAGGCTTTTTTCTCAGAAAATTTTAACTTTGCCAGTTTATTCAGGCTCCCCATAGCAGTGTCTTCCAAGCCGAAATCTTGGCATTGAAAAACGCTGATAAAAAAACATTCATGATGGCGATATCACATGCTGATATTACCGTTTTCATTGATAGCCAAGCAGCAATAAAAGCGATATCTGCCAATCAAATCAAGTCAAAGCTTGTTTCTCGCTGTCGCGAAGAGCTAAGGGTTTTTGGTACCTATGCAGCATAATGTAAGACTCTGCTGGGTTCCCGGTCACAGTGGTGTGCCGGGAAACGGAAAAGCGGATCAGCTTGCAAGAGAAGGCTCAGTACTTGATCCCTCTCTCATAGACCATAACATCAGAAACCCTTAATGCGAATTAAAACGTCGTACTAGTGACATTATCATTCAAAAAGCAAATGATGGATGGAACTTCCTAGAAGCCTGCGGTAATAGCAGGAAACTCTGGCCGAATTACAACAAGAAAAGATCCGATAGGATCTTACTTCTTAAAAAACCCTCCCTCATAAGCATGATTACGGGACATAATCTACTTGGCTACCACAAAATGAAGATGGTGGACACTATATGCAAAGGCTGCGGCAATGAAGAAGAGCATGAAAACACCGCTCACTGTGCAGCACTCTGCAAAACTAGGAAAACTAGAAAAGCTATCCGAACTCCCAGGCAACCACCTACCGAACTTTGTCCAGTCCTCTAAACGGCTCGACCAACCATAGATTTCATACGTTAAAAAACTTTTCAGGAGTTACAATACTTCAGGGTATCACAAGGGATCCACATTGATCTAAGTGTGATGGTAACAACACCAACTGTCAGCCCACATAGGTAACTTAACCTAACATTATATAGAAATTTTCAATAATGACTTGGCAACTTATAAGTTATAAAACGCAAACCAAACCATTTGAGGTGGAAGTCCAATCGATACATTTATGAATTGACCTCGACTTCGTTCATGTGCTGTTAGGTTTCCAGCTGGATCAGCAAGTAAAATGCCCTGGTGGCGAGGAGCAGGAAAAATGCTTCTGGTGGCACGGATCGGCAGGTATAATCAGGGCCGTCTTTAATCTATTGGAGACCCTAATCCTGGGCATATTAGGATAGTGGGGCCCTATGGCCCTATGTCTTTGACAGTACACTATTTTGCTAGAATAGGCAATGAAAGTAGATAAAAAATATGAGTGCGACCCTTGTGGTCCACAGGACTAACTTCCCGGAGAAGAAAAATAAAAAAAATATAATTTTAATCAAATTGTTATCAACTGTACTATAACCCCTTAAACTTATTTTCAATTTTTTATTGTTGTAAAATAAGATTTTTTTAACGATTGTTCCAATTTATGCTGAAATGATCTTAATTTTCAAACATAAATGACGAATTATAACTACTCTCAGATTTGTCATTCCTTTCAAAAAAGACTAAACTGATTTAGCTGAAAACGTTATCAGTTCTCATTCAAGTGATTCCGCGTCGAATGCGACCAATTTTATGTCAATACTGTTTGGGGGATAATCCAATAGGAAAAACCGAAGCCGCATGCATATGCACACACCCACTGCAGTTAGTTACCATCATGCTTAAAAAGGTTTTCATTGCGATTTCTACATTTGGAAATGTGTCTTCAATTTTGTTCTCTTTCAAAAGTTGATATATTTTTAATATGCAATCCTTATTTTCACTGTCAACAATTTTCAAGTATTCTGTCAAAAGCAAACAATCTATTTCCAACTCTTTTTTATTCACATCTTCATAATAATAATAATTCAGCAAATTCCTTGCAACTTTGTCTCAACTTTTCAGAACTCAGGGGCCGAACGAACGAACGAATCATATGTGTATAGCCACCTTAAGTATTTTCGGATGATGACATTCGTTAGTTCGCGTATCGTTTCGTTTGAGAGTTATAAAATGTAGTCTCTACTCTACTACATCGAGTCTCTATTTTTTTCTTAACGACTTTTGAGAGATTTGACCAATAGAAAAACAATACTTGAGTGAAATAGCGTAGCGTAACATTGTTTGACTGTTAAAAGAAAACGACATTGATGAAGGTTTGTGGCGGAAAATCTTGACCTACATAGATTATCGGCAAAGAATATCGTAAAGAAATAACTCAAATAGTAAAATTTAAATTTTTTCTTAGAAAGTACATCCCATCAGTGAGCTGTTTATGTGTCAATTAATGAAATTCAGTTCCATAGCCATAGAGGACATAAGTCCTCTATGTCGATTGCTAGGAGAGAATTTAATTGTTTTGTACTAGAAGCTCGATACAGTACTCGATAACGTGAGAGGTAATGCTAAACACACAAAAACACACAAAATTCAGTAACGTACTAGCAGGCGCGGATCTAGAATTTTATTCCGGAGGGGGTCACAGGATAGAAAAAAATCAAAAATAACAAGAATTATCAAATAAATAAAGCAGGGAAGGTTTAAACGATTAGACATTTTTCATAAATTCACCTATTCAGAAGTTATGAGCAAAATTAATTTTTCCATACGTTTTTGAAGTAATAAAAACAAAGTAATGTGTTTGCTTTTATTCAATACACTTTCGAATGAATAAAAAATCAAATTTGACAGAAAAAAATAAACTATAGCTTCCCGAACCACCGTTTCTTTGTTTTAAACACCCAATTAAATATTTTTTCAGAGCCAGTTCGTCATAAGGCTAAAAGTGGATTAAAAAAGGTTTTGATTGTGATATTAAATTAAATGCTTAGTGCCATAATTAAACAAGTAGTTAGTGAGAAATAAAAAATTTCAATCAATTATTATAAGAATAAGAAGTATCAATTATAGGAAGTATCAATAGCGGTGACGTGAAATTAAACACGACGAAATAAGCTATTTTCTGAAACTGAAAATTTCGCAGCACAGTTGGATGTGGAGTTGAAAGTACCACGCGTCATTTCTCGTCAAAAACATCGAGATAACCACCAACAGATTCAAACCCCGGAGGAATATTTCAGGAGAGCAATTTACATTAATCTGTTGGAGAACGTTATGACGGACCTCAACGAAAGGCTCTCTCCAGACGTGATAAAGCTTTTTGGGTTGAGAGTGTTTCTGCCTCGGACTTCCTTTACAGCGGAGGACATTGAAGAAGATCAGCTTGTAGCAGAAACGTACCAGAAGCTTCTGAACTCTCCCCCTTCGAGCGTTATTGCCGAATTTGAGTTGTGGGTAGCTAAAAGGAGCCGAATTGTTAAAAATGGCGGTGAACTCCCATATTCGGTTCTTCTCACCCTTAATGGTGTGATAGTAATTTATCTGGCTATTAATATCGTGACATGGAATTAGATAACGATGCGATCATTAACAGATTTGCGAAACAAAATAGAAGATTGCATTTTGTGTTATAAATTATGCTTTTGGTTGGAACTTGTAAACAGATTGTAAACAGATCCAAGCATAGGTATAAACTATAGAAAAAATAATAAAAAATGACAGTATAGTGTAAAAAAATTGTTGATTCAGCCTTTTCTTGATTCAATTTTTTTTTCAGAGGGCAAAAAAATAACTTAATTGTTTGGTTAGTTCCCGGTTCTTTAGTTTGCAAAAATTAGGTTTTGTTCTTTTGTTTTTTTTTTCTTGTTATTCGGTTTGCAAAATATTGGTTCAGGTCTTTTTTTTAAATACAGCCTGTTTGGGGGGGTCATGACCCCCGTGACCCCCCCTCTGAATCCGCGCCTGCGAACTAGGGGCAAGTAAAAAATAAGGTTCCCACATTTTTTTCAGGTGTAAGGCATTTTTTATTGCAATAAATATGTATACCATCTGAAAGCTTATATTTCAAACTATTTTTCTACATAGTCGCCAGATCTTTCAACGCATTTTTTCATACGAGTTATCCACTTCTGAAAACCCGCTTCGAAGAACTCCGCCGCTAGGCCGCCGATGTACTCGCTCGTCGTGAACATCTGTGCGTCCTTCGGAGAACTGCCTGCACCATTTGCGGACGTGCTGGACGCTGATGCAAGCTTTGCCATAAACTTCTTCCAACTGTCTATGAATTTCAATAGGTGTAAGCTTCTTCGTGTTTAAAAATCGAATCACTGAACGGATTTCACACCTGGCGGTGACGGCGATTGCGGGCTCCATCGCGGATGGCTGTTAGACTGGCACTAAGCTTCGCAGTGATCTTCCAGGTAGTTGGAATGGAGTGGGGGGGATCAACAATGAAGGCGGTGTTGCCGGTTTTCTCCTATAATCCCGCGCGGCGAGTGTACAGCGTCGGGAACCTTATTTTTTACTTGCCCCTCGTATTATTCGATAACGGAAGCGGTAGTTCAGCCCCAGAGTTTTCGAGCGAAAAAAAATCAAAAATGTTACTAATATTCTAATACGAACTTAGTCGCTGTTTTAAATGACCGGTGAGGGTATTAATAATGGGAAGAAAGGTTTCTATTTTAAATTTCTGTCTTATATTCAGTTCACAGGGCCATAATAAAAAAAAATGGTTTTTGGTAATAAATATTGGTTATCGTTTAATGAACTGACAGGAAAAAGAAACTTTGTATTTGATCTGAGGGGCCCCTATCGATCGGGGGCCCTGGGCACTTGCCCAGAGTGCCCACTGGGAGAGAGGGGTCTGGGTATAATGCTTCTGCTTGTGACAATCAAATCGGACGAAATATGTACCTTCAAAATCGAAACCCACCACCTCTGCGATGGGCAGAAGTTCTGATGTTGAAGGGGTCGAAGGTCGGACTATTTTTTTCAGGATAAATTTGACCAATATTACTAATTTGATAGTAAAGTATCATTCGGTAGCAGTAGTTGACCCGATTTTAGTACGATTGTACTAGCCTACTTATAATATTTACCGAAAGGAGTGAGTGTGAATTGAAAAAAACAAAGTTCAATTCCGTATGGATAATTATTATCTGTGAAGAGCATGGCCTCAAATGCGTGAATGGTTAACTGAATTAATTGACAGTGACAGTTCGATGATTAGCTCAAAACCTTTCGTCAATTGTCCTTTCTTGTTCCTCCAAAAATAAAAATTCCTCCTCTCATAAGCTTTTCTCGATGCATTAAGATTCAACAAGTTTTTCTAGTCCACAAAAAATTGTGTGCAAGCTTAAACCTATTTAAAACAATATTCTCCTCGTGCTCAGATTTCAATTTCTCTTGAAGAAAGTAAAAAAAAAAACTAATTAAACTGGCAAACGAAGTTTTCCCATCATAATTCCATTATTCGGCACTCGCTCATTATCCCCTCCGTAATGCCATTAATGCACTCATTTTTTTTCTGCATTTTTTTTCGCTCTCTAAGACTAATTGGGCCCTCATCTCAAGTTAAAAACTGCAAAAGTAAAAAAAAAGAGAAAAATGAAAACAATTAAGTCAGTTTTGCCCAACAATTAATTCATCAACTTTCAAGCGCCCCAATAACTTTTGACTAAATCACTTTTATAAACCCCGAAAAAAAAGGTTCTATCCTTCATCATTAATTAATAAACATTTCATACCTGCTGTCCCACACTTATGCCATAATTATCTCCTTCGGCTTCAATAATCACTGTCATCATTTGTCAATCATGTCAAAAGCGCTCGTCGTCCTCATTGTTATGACGGTCGGTGGTGGCAGCCACGTCCATCGCATCCACTCGAACTGGAAGCGCGTCAAAATATTTACATGTTGTTGTGTTCTTTTGTTTTTTATCTCTTCATTGTTAAGATAAAATAAAAGGAAGCCAATCAAACCCCCACCATCAGCAGCAACTGGGACAGGTAACACGGAAAAAACTGGCCATCATCCGCCAGCACGTATACGTTATCCCATTAAAGACAGACGGAGACCAGGACAAACAAGAGACGTGTGTTGGTACCTGGGAAAAAAATATGGGACTGAAAAAAAAGACAAAGATTACCACATCATCATCACCGATGACTTCACCTTTGGTCGAATGGACAAAAGTCTTGTTCGTCCTTTATTCTTCAGCTCCCCTTGACTCTCTCTCTCTCGCTCTCGATTCCATTATGGGCAAATGGCAAAATAGCAACACATCAACTCAACAAGTGAGTCAGGCACGTTCCATTTGAATTCGAAAAGTCCAACGCCAACCATCAACCATCAACTAGGTAAAAGCCAACTCTCTCTCCCTCTCTGCTCCATCGTCACCCACTCAATCGCACCCACTCACAATCACAATTATTTATATTAATCCACCTTTCTGTGTTTTGTTGTGTTTTGTTTATCTCGATTTTTGTTGGATGGATTTTGTTTTTTGTCCTTGCGATAGCAATCCTTTTCGCATCTATTTGCACAAAACATCCACAAAACAATGGGATCATCCCGTTTGCCGCTTTTCTCTCTCTTCTCCTCGTTCGTTCCATCCATCCCTGTTGTTATTCATTCATGCTGAGAAAAAAATACACAAAACAGTGAAAAACAAAACCCTTCCCCACCCGATCCCGAAGAGAAACAGAGAGCTGCTGTCGAGGACCTTTTGTGTTCATGAACATGTTTTTTTTTTGTTAACTGTTTTCGGTGAAACGGAGCGAAAAAAGCCCCACATTTCTCTCACACTTGTCACAACACCCACTTACCATCCATCAGCCACCCACTCTCTCAGAGAAAGAGAGCCACCGTGTTATAAATAGGTATTGCCAAGGATAACGTGCTCTTTAATATTAAAGTTATATCCGCATTCTGGTTGTTGCCAGAGTGAGGGGGCCGGGGTTGGGACAGCAGCGAGCAGCATAATGGGGAGCTTATGTGCTTTGGTTTTTTGTTTTGTCGCTGTTTCAGCATAAAAACGTCGACGACGCGACGTCACGGAACAGCCAGCATCGAGTATAAAACTTAAATAAAACATTTTGGCTGCGAAATGAAAGAGAACTTCACGAAGGGGGGTGGGATGGGGTGAGAGCGAAGTGAAAAATAAAGCAGACAGAACGAAAAAAAAAAGTATAAATCGCATGTTAAACAATGCTCCACCTACCATTCCGATGCAACTCCAACTCCGACGTCAACACGACTACGACGCCGAACGGACGCATTTGTGCAAAAACGAAGGAAGCCTGTTTGGAGATTGGAGCTAAAAGGTGCGAGCTTCCGCTGCGGAGCATTTGAATGTTCCTCTTCAAGTACTCCACCGTTTTGGCGTCGCTTGCACCACCCACTGGTTTTTTGGAAACCTTATGACGATGAAGATGAAGGATGCGGATGCATTAGTGGCAAGAGAATAAGGAATTTGGAGCGGGTGGGGTAGGAGGAGAGTGTGTAATGTGATTGAAATACACACATTCAGTGTAAGTCATTGTGAAGAACAAGAACAAACACTTGTTAGCGCATTAATGCGCGTTGTTTGCATGTTTCTGGGGATCTCAGCCGACTTGTGGAACGCGAAAAAAACAGAATGGGCTGAAAAAAAGATAAAAACAATGTAAAAAGCGAAAATAGATGGAGAAAGTGAAGGTCTTAGATATACTTAACATTATTGCAATTTTAGTTTTTCCTTATTATCTTTTTTGTTTGTTTTGTTTTGAATGAGGCGCCAGGAATGCCCTCAAAAATACAAACACATAAAGTAAATTTGAAAAGATTTTATGGCAAAAAGAGAAAGAAAAACTGTAAATCATCGATTTATGTGTCCTTTTTCATAAATCCTGACAGATTGTGATGGTTTTGTGTGTGCGTAACGTAATGCGAAAAATACGTGAATGTAAATGGTCATGGGCTTGGGCTTAAGGGATGGGTAGAAGAGAGCAAGATGATTTATTGGACTACTGCTGGTTTTTAAAATGGGATTTTCATGCAATTTCGTAGGTTTTTGGTCCTTTTTTTTTGAGTCAATGTCAAGGTGAGCCGGATTGGTTTTTCAATGCTTGCATATCGGTTCGTTTGAAAGTTTTGACTGTTACTGTTTGCTTATTGTATTTTGTGACGTTTTTTAAAATGATAACATAATTTGTAAAGCTCAAACGCTTTTTCAAATTTAATATTTTTCCATACGGAATTGAACTTTATTTATTCAATTCACACTTACTACCGCCGGAAAATGTTATAATTAGACTAGTATGATCGTACTAAAATGGCTTCTAGCTTCTAGGTACTACCGCTACTACTGAATGATTTAATGGTATCAATTTAGTAGTATCGGTTGAAGTTAAGTCTGTAACAGTTTCATTTCATTCATCGGAACTTTCATCTATAAGCGCAGCCGTAAGGAATTTCAATCTTGAAGTCACTTCGTCCGTTTTGATTGCCACCAGGGGCTTTCGTACCTACTGATCCACGGTTAACGGTACCGCCGTTGTATTAATTGCCGCCAAAGGCATTTTACCTGCTGGTCCGTATGACAAAGGGCTTCGTTCCTGCCGTAGCCACTTAGGGTATCGTCCCCGATCACAGCACCATGCCCACGGGAACATCAACGAACGGCTGCCCTCATGGGTAACTGCACTAATTTTTAACGTTTTTCTAATGGCGACCAAGAATAATTCAAAAATGTCGGAAATCATTCATCAATTCCTTTCACAAAATGTATCTCCAATTTTGCAATCTGGCAAAACCTTTCATAACAAAAACGAAAATATGTAACTCTCTTTTTCGAACCCAACCTCATGATGATTATGATTTAATAATTAGAAGACAACACTCATATTAAACATTGCCATTCTTCTTGGATGACAAAAGAGAGGCGAAGTCATATGTTTCTAAGCCAAAACAAAAACACAATTTTAATGAATCGTGAAAAATGAAAATACCTCTCCAAACCCTTCTAAACAAAAACTTTTCTTCTATCTCCTAGAGATCGAGATCTTAACAGTCTTTGAAATTTGTTCGGCACAAATCAGCTCTAATGTCCATAGCCGTAGCTAGGATTTTGTTTCAGGGGGGGTTAAGATAGATGATATTTTTTTTTCAAATTTTTAATAAAAAAGGAAACATATTTATCAAATTTATCACATTTTTTCAATTCGCCGAAGCCAATTCATTTGTTCACGAAACAATGTTTGATGGAAAATTTAACAATAATTCTTGAGTGAATCTATTACCCTTTATTAATGAAGAGGGGTTGGAAAGGACTGCCGGTGTACACTGGTCTTAAATACCTGAACATTGCATTGAATTGGAAAGTCAGAGTGTGGAAGGGAGTTCCACATTCTTGAAGTACGGCTAAAGAATGATTCTCTATACTTGAGAGTACGTAAAAAAGTTGGACTCGAGGGTAAACTGATGGCCATTCCTAGAAACACGAGTATTACGGGCGAATTGTTTTAGGGGTAAAAGTAACGATAGAACCGAAAGATACACGACACGTTACGACGGTGGTCTAACGAGGTTGGTTATATCTCTGTCACCAATCAGCCTTAGGGCTCTTTTTTGTATACCGTCCAAGAGGCTTAATATGTAACTGTAGCACCATCCCAAAGATGGGAATTGTACTCAAGCTTTGGACGGATATACCTAAGTCTTAAAGATAAGGGCCAGATCGACGGGGAGAAAAATTTCTTGCACTGTCTTCAGAAACCCAAACATTTTGCGGCATTTTTGGCGTCATAGCATACGTAGGGTCAGTGATGCATATACCGATCGAGAATCTCGAGATGTTCGGTCTCATTGATGCAAGTTTCACTCATGGACAGTGGCATGGAAGGTATATCTCGCTTTAACGATACAAGAAGAGTTTTCGAAGCTTTAAAATCTATGCGATTTTGTGTTCTCCATTGTACAATGCTGTTGAAGTCAGTGTTTAATGAGCTTTTGATATTTTGCCGTTGCAGTTCCACATCCGAAGAGGAGAGATGTGAGTCTGGAAATGAATAAGAAAAGCTTAGGGTACTATCGTCAGCGAAACAATTGATTGGATTGGAAATAACAGACAAGAGATTATTTATAAAAATGAAATAGAGAGTCGGAGACAAAACGGAGCCCTGGGGTATACCAGCATTTATATTGTGGGTTTCAGACTTGATTCCGTCCAATAAAACTTGTAGTGAACGGTTCGAAAGAAAGTTTCTAATCCAACGAAGAAGAGATTCACCGGTATCGAAGATTTGTTCCACTGTGGGGTGAGATAAACCATCAGACCTGTTACTGTACGAATTATTGGAGGGAGAAAAAGATTCGTCCTTTTTTGGAATTGGCCGGACAAATGCTGTTTTCCAACTGGCCCGAAGGAGCCCATAAGAAGAATAGAAACAAAAGGTCTTGTGAGCGTGGAAGACAACCTCTTTAGATTAATAACAGGGATACCATCCGGACCAGCAGATTAATGTATGTTGAGAACTTCTAGCACTCTTGCCACAGCACGAGTGCGGAAGAAGATTTTTCCCATGGAATCATTGACACGGTCAAGAACTGGGGGAATCATGACACTCTCTAACAGCTTTCGCAAGGGAGCTAACAATTGGAGTTTTTTATTATCAACGAGCGTAGGGACCGAAGAAGAAGAAAAATTCTTCATATTTTTCACAAAAGACCAAAAATTCTTACTGCCTTTGGGACATTGCAGTATTTTTTGCCTTAATTTTTGGTCATGTAACGGCTTATGTAAAAGAAATATGGTTATCTCTGCTTGTAGGTAACTAGATGGCGAGAGTAGTAAATGATATCTTGATTATACGAAACCAAATAAATATACAAAGGTTTCTGGAAGAAAATAGAAAAATACCCTTAAGCTTCAATGGAAAAGTTATAAATTCAGTGTTAGCAAGACAAAAAAAATGATTAAGTTATTAATCAATAGTTATTTGATTTTGCTTTAAAAAATTATTTCGGGGAGGGTTAAACCCCGTAACCCTCCCCCTAAATACGGCTATGCTAATGTCAACTAGAACCGAAGAAGAATCGAAGATAAGGATAACTTTCTTTCGAGCCGAATAGATGCAGCATCACTCGAAGGTAAGAAGATACATAGATTCATAGAACTCGTGTGTGTGTGTCTTTTTGTTTCATAACACACATGACTCCTATCCTAAATCCTAAATAAACAAAAGAGCTCGTGTTGAAGCAAAGAGAGAGGAGGTGTATAATGTATATAGCCAATACGAGAATAATGACATGATGGCGCGACAGGGCGGCGAAAAGCGAAACGTACGAAGGAGAAGGTGTATAATTATTTGCGTCTAATGTTTGATATGGCATATTTTCTACACACATTCGACTGGCTACGACACACACAATGGATAAGGAATTGAGGACAACGCAACACACAACGACCCTCTGGCTTTGTTTAAATAGGGTAAAGGGGGCGAGCGTTAAATTGAAATTAGTCAAATTGCCACCAACCAACATCACAACCAAAACTACTTTAATGAGTAATTTGTGAGGCGATAAGGACCGTTATAAAGAAGTTAAAATACATGCATACGTATAAATATTTGAACATGTAAGTGTGTAGTCTGTGGAAAAGTTAATGCGGTGACGTCCCTGTTTTACCGCCGAGAGTCGCCCCCACCCACCAGCACAAAAAAAAAGGGAAAGGATAAACTTTTATCAATACCCTCGTAGATCATGGTGGTACCTATTGTTTTGTGAAATAAATTGATTGTCTATTGTTTTCATATTGTTTGGGAATTACGAGCCAATAAATAAAATCGAGCCGTTTAAGGTACATATTCTTTAATTTGGTTGGGTCTTGGTGAGGTTGTGGAGAAGTCCTAAAATAAATATTGGTGAAGGTTTTGCTGAATTGGCAAGGTAGAGTTATAAGAAAAAAATGGGAGTTTTTATTACTTAATCAGATCTATTTGGATCTTCAAGGGATTCCAATAATACGATGGTGAAAAAGTCAATTGCTTATATATGGAACCCATAAACGTTCTTGGTCTGCACTGTCTTTGAACTAACGCATTGTGTCACTCCTATTTGGACGGCAAACGAATATATGGTTGATAGCCTTAAGTGCTTTTCGAGAGGTATAACATTGGCTCTTCATAGTTTACCACAAAAAAAAAGGTGAAAAGGGATCAAATTGAAGCTCCGAGAAGGATAATTGATAGATATCGGTAAATTGGTTGATACCATGATTTGATCGCCTAAATCCAAGTCCGCAAATTCAGTTAGAAAAAACGTTGGTTTATACGGTCCTATGACATCCTCACAACACTGTAGGGGTTTTCCGAGCTCCAAGGATAAAAACTTTACCTACTCGTCAGAAAAGACGCCTCAAATCGTCGTCCAACTCCAGCTGCTCTAAGTCCCCAAGCTTGTGATAATGAAGCGGAGACAATTGGACGGCCGTGAAACTTCGATCGAAGGGTGTTGCTTGCACAAGGTCCTCTACCACCTGTGTGCTATACCTGAGTCACGGTCTTCCCCTTCTGCAACGTCCTTCCGGATTGGATTCGAAGACTCTACGGGCCGGAGCATTGATTTCCATTCGCTCTACATGACCAAGCCACCTTAACTTTTCTGGCTGGGTCAGTGTTGCAGACAGTTCTTGATTGAATCTTTGCCTCCATTTGTAGCCGTTTGACGTCGAATTTATTCCTAGCATTTTCACGTGTTGGCCTTGATCGGGATATCCGCATTCGTACCTTGGCTACAACACGATGTTGGCAGCACCTCGGAATGTTCGGACATCTTGCATGCTAGAGGAGTGTCGTGCGTCGATCGCAATGTGATTAATATGGTTGACGGTTGATTGATTAGGATATTTCCATGTCCCCTTGAGCTTATGGATATCGAGATGTCAAGATCAAGAGCAAGCAAATGCCACTTATTTTAGACAAAGTCACCCAGTTAACGAATTCACAGCATGTTGAAATTTATGACAGAAACTTCTCTAGTAAAACAAGTCTGGTACTTTACCACCGGTACCGGGACATTGCTCTCTTCTTTGCCTTCAAAATTCACCTCTATAACTCAATTTTGTACCAGAACATGAATGTGAACTAAACGCAGGCAAACGCAATAGTTCCATACATTTTGTATCTCACTGATACACAATTTATTTGGCTGGAAGTAAAAATCAACTGACTGGGCGCTATTGTTATGGTTGTGTGTACTGCTGTTAGTTGTCATCAAAGATTAATTATGTAACAAGATGGGAAACTGACTTACGTTTCACTCCCTAGATTCCGCAATTTTCATATTCTTTCATTTTATTTTCTTTCCTTGTACATGAATAATACAAAAACAAAGAGATGAGGTGGGATTCTTATATTTTTGCAGTTCTCTTTTGTTTGTTTTCGGATTTTCAAATTTAACGTAGATAACTAGATTGAATTTTCAAATTGTCAAACACGTTTTTCTTAAACCCACCACGAAAATACTTGAAGGATGCGTTCCGAAGCTTTAGGCTGAAAACTTCCTTGTGCCTTACATTAAGATATGTTTAAAGGCAGAAGCACACTCAAATATTTAAATCTACACTAATATATAAAGCTGAAGAGTTTGTTTGTTTGAACGCGGTAATCTCAGGAACTACTGGTTCGAATGGTATAATTCTTTTTGTGTTGGATGGTGCCTTAATCGACTTAGACATTAGGCTACTTAACATTAAGCTGTGACCAATAGCAGCGAAGAATCTGTGGAAAATGTGGAAAAAACGGCAAAAAATATACATTTTTCTGCGTTTTAACGCACTTATCTCAGGAACTACTGGTTGGATGGTCCATTAATTGAGGAAGACTTGAAGCTATTTAACACTAAGCTGTGACCAATATCAGCGAAGAATCTGTGGAAAGTATGGAAAAAACGGCAAAAAATATACATTTTTCTGCGTTTTAACGCTTATCTCAGGAACTGCTTTATGAAATTGAACAATTTTTTTAATGTTGAATGGTCCATTTATCAAGGAAGGCTTGAAGCTATATAAAATTTAGCTGCGACCAATAGGAGCGAAGAATTTGTGTAAAATGTGGAAAAAACGGCAAACAATACAATACAATACAATATAAAGTTCGTTTGAACGCGGTAATCTCAGGAACTACTATTTCGAATTGTAAAATTCTTTTTGTGTTGGATAGTCCATTAATCGAGGAAGGCTTTATTCTACTTAAAATTAAGCTGCGACCAATAGCAGCGAAGAATCTGTGGAAATGTGAGAACTGAGATTTTTTTCTGTGATCTCTGAGATGAAATTATTTTGGATTCGATTTCTCACTCAGCTATTTGACGTGGCTGACATATGTGCAGCAACAATTAGTAAGGTAACCATTAAATCTCAATGATAACAGAGAATTATGTTCCACCAAATGATTTTGCCTCAGTCAAGGTGACATTGAGATCTCAGTGAGATGTTGTTAGGTGGAACTGGCCTGATAACTGCTCAAATTAGAATTTTGAGAGTTCAATTGATTTGTGAATGTGATTGATTGCACTATTTGTGCAGATTATTGTGTTTAAACAATATCATTTTATGTATTTCTTAACTAAAAAATATGCTCAGTTTAAAGAAAAAAAAATTACTTAACGAAGAGATATTAGAATTATTAGGGAGAGTTCACCCAAGGGAATGCTTTAAGTATGAACAACTGAAGGGAATCATAAAAAATGCTCAAATTTTTCAAGTTCAAGAGAATTACGACCTAGGGAGAGTTGACTGCAATGCAATTTTACAATAACTTCCGAACAAAATTCCCACGCGCGCATGATGCACAAGTCGAGACGATACTCTGGCCGGTGGACGAGGGAGAGGCGGACGAAGTCGCGGGCAACTGCTAGTACATAATATACTGAATTTAGGAAATATCAGGCAATTTTCATGGTCAATTTGATTCTTGTTCTCGAAAAATAGGAAAAAAGGGCATAACGGCGAACAGGGTTGCTGTTTTTGTTTTAACTTCAACAAAAAATTAAAATATGTATTTGTCATTTTTTATTGCATTCAATAAACAAATTCTTGTCTCACAACTCAAAAAGTGAAAAAACTTTACATTTGTAATTTGCAGCCAAAACAAACAAAAATGAACCGAAAAATTATTCCGTGTTTTCATACTTCATTTTCCATCGTTTAATCTTTAGAACGTGTCATAAGTGGCCGAGAGACCGTTTTCAAAAACGAATACAACAAAATTATTTCTTGTTATTAAAATATGTACTTAGCTTCATACAAAAAGTAAAAAAAGGATATTTTAAAAGCCCTTCATCTTGATGCCTCAGTGTTGGAAAATAAAAATACTAAAACATTTTGATTGTTTGTATGAATGAAAACAAGAAAAATATTTCTCTTACTTTACCAAAAAATACAGAATTTTTTTTGTTCTGTTCACAATTTCTATTACCGTCACTCTTTGAAAATGAAATTTCACGAACAATTTCTACGCCTGTTTATTTAATAGCTTTTACTTACCTAATAATTTTACTCTATTTGTGAACATATCCATTAACTCACCTCTTTTTTCAAAAAAATTCAAATTTAACTGCCAAAATTATTCCCCTTTGGTGAATAGACGGATTGAAAGAATGTGTTAGTGAAAACACACACACATCTTAGCAATCCGTAAATTTTAGCTTGTAGGCAACTGTCATTTTGACAGCTTTGTTTCCCATCTCCTTACCTTATATAATCTCTGGTTGTCATCGATCGGCGATGATGGAGTAGGATGTTTACTATAATTATTATTGTAATGAAATTAGTGTTTCATCACATCACAGCGTAAGTACATACATAAGGCTTACCGCTTATTTCGGTCGATATAAAACTCTAAACATTGCTATAACATAATCAAGCAAAGGCCCTTAATACCTCTCCAACGTCACCTCCATCAACCTTAATTAATACAAATTAGAAAAATATCCTTGAGCCAACAAGAATCACAAACAAAAACCAACCGTAACCAACAAAACAAAAAATAATAAAACTTTTCTTGCTCACCGAAATTTTTCAATTTTTGTTTTCATAATTAAAATTTGTATAAAATATTCAAGCATTCGCATTTCATCCCTGCCATTAATTTGCTTTTAAAGCTACAAAACCATCGGCCGTGTTATTTCTGGCTCCTGACCTCGATACGAATCCAGGCGGGGCGCATAATGGACGGTTTTATTCACTGGATAAACCCATAAATCCATTTCCGCTTCGCTAAGGACGAAATGCTTTCTTCGGTCGTTCATTCATCTTTTAAAGAATTAAAAAAGAAAAAAATCAATAAAGCAAAATTTTTCTTCCTTGCTTCTTGCCAATGAACGTCTAAGCTTTCTCATTCATAATTAGGTTTCAGAACTTGAGATGCTTTTACTTGAATGAAGTTTGCCTACTTTAAGAAATTCAGCACACATGTTGTCCCTGCCCTGGAACCACAGAACTGCAGAAAGTTGAGAAATAAAATGAGGTTTGACACCATTCCTTCCTAAGTACTTTAATCTTTGGCTTATGATAAGAGTGACTGTAAAGCAGCTTATGGGAGTCACTTGACAATAACGACTTTGGAAGTTTTAATGCTTCTAACATCATGTGTCGTTTTTAGACAAAATGGACTCACTGACCTCCTAAATTAAGTCAACTCTCTCTTTCCGAAACAAAACATTTCAAATTAATCATTCTTCTTTTTCTCAATTCAATAGGCACCAAACTACCTTACCAACCTTCCTCCGTCTGCTGGTCTTCCTTGCTCGAACAATTATTTCACTTCGTTGAAATTTGCTTTCATTACTCAATCTGAATACGAAAGACCAAGCGAGCTTAACTTAGCATAACAAAAGCCCTTGGGAATCTTGCAGATGTAAAAATGCTAAGCAGATGAGAAACACAATTTAAGAGCGAACAGAAAATTTAAACAAAATTACGTATGTATATTGCCTAAAAGGCATTTTTCCTATAGATTCGATGTTTCTCTAAAAAATTAATACCACAAATGGATTGATTCAGAGAGTGTTTTTGGGAAATACATATTTAATACCAATTCAACCCTGAGTTGGTCTTTCAAACCTTTACATAAACTGCGCATAATCAAATTTTCTATAGATCGACTTCATCTCTGAGTAATTTAATCTGTTTTAACTGGCCTGGCTGGCTCTGGTATCTGGTGCTGCTGTTGCCGTGTTGGTCTTCTACTCTGAGTCTCTCTCATACGAAGAACCAGAGGAGAATCAGTGAAATGAATGATAACTAAAGGCATTAAAGGCCGCTGCTTGTTCTCTTTGAATTTGAATTTCAACTTCATACTTCGTAGGTAGTTCGCTCGCTATCTGCTGAAGAAATTTGAAACGAAACACAAGCGAATCGACCCTTTTTCAGTAAATACATACTGCAACCAGCATGAAGCCGAGCTCTTAAGCCTTCAGAGCCCAGAGTCCCTGAGTGAAATACAACAAATAAAAGCAGTAAAATAAATAAGATACGATGGTAAGCAAGCAGGGAAGAAGGGACTTGTTTGTAAGGTACTTAAATGAACCAGCTTTCACATTCGTCAGGGCTGGCGTTTTTGTTTTAGTACTATTTGCTTGTTTTCAATATACGTCAATTTTATTACTATGTACTTACTTTGTTGCACAATATGCATGGTATTTTCATAAAATATTAGAGCTGTATACAGAAACAACAATTTTTGAGAAGCAAATAATTGCTGTAGGTGCAGCGAAGATAATTCTTTTCTTGCATAAAACTAAGAGATTTCGGATGATACGACTGTTTTGTGACAGTATACACCTTTTTGGAACAATCAAGACTCATTTTCTCAGCTTGAAATAAGTTGTGCCCTTTCTTTTAAACCAGAGGTATATGGAATTTTTTAACCCAATACCGAAGGCTAAGCTATACCCAAAAATATAAACCTCACAAACCCGGGGCGCAGCGAGGCTAAGCTCTCGGAGACGATGCCTTAACAAAATCCAAGCAGCTTTCTCCAAAGCAAAGCGAGGCCAAGATTCGTTTGTTCTGGGCCCTCATCACGTAATTTCACTGTCGACTGTCGCCGATGCGATTGTATTGAGCGATGTCGAAAAAAATTTGCTTCATGGAAAACACCTACTCTCGTATCGTGTATCGCTATCGCAGCCTCAAGTTTGAAAGGCACTGAACAAAACATCAAAACATAAAGTGTCACAAAACTAGCAGAGAAAATCTATTTTGAACAAAAGGATATCTTTGGATTGGCTTGAGTTTGGAAGGCGTGCTTTGCCAGTGAATAGTTTTCGGATCAAAAACCCGCCGCCCATCTGTTCGACGAGTATGAAGAGTTGCATGGACTGATTGGAAGGCGGTTAGTATTGGGGTCTTCTTATATGTATCTTTTGCAAATGTGATATTTTTTTTTATATTTCATAGCCCCTTCATTGTGCTCTTCATTTCTGAGACAGAAAAACGTTGATGCTGTGCATCGCTTAATAGAACTATTTTTGCAACAAACAATCTTTGGCCAACAAGTTCCAATACAAATTTCAAAGTACCACTAGAAAACTAATGAATTCTAGCTTGATCTATTGTAGTTGTTGTTTGTTAATGTGAAATACGTATTCACTGTTATGTATGTATTAGGTTTACATTTCAACGCACCGTGTATTAAATTTAAACTGATGCATCCCTAAGCTCTCTTCTTGCAGTTGTTTTTCTTTTTTAATTTATTTTGTATCCGCTACAGTAGCAGCTGCCCGTAGCTTAGTGGTTAGGTGCGTTGGCTGCTTAGCAGAATGTCGTGGGTTCGAGTCCTACTCGACTCTTACGAGAATGGACAAAACTTCCAAGAGTATCAATCTGTCATGAAAAAGTGCTTCTCAACTTTGCCGTTCGGAATCGGCGTTAAATTGTAAGCCACTTGGGCCTTGGCTCTTCAAGAGTTGTCGCGCCACTCTATTTTTATAAGCTACAAGAAAATTATATATTTTTGCAACAAATTGGTATTTTAAATGAGCAGCGATAGACAAATAGCTATCGTGCTATCGATATCGATAAAACGATATCGCTTGACGTTATGTGAAGCAATAATCAAACTGTGAAGTCGATATCGTTTGATCGATAGACATTTTTACTGCTTACGTGAAGCACAGCTATCGAAGGCGATATCGAAAACGATATCGTCTAGCTTACGTGATGAGAGCCCTGTAAACAGCTTCGAGGAAAGCTGCTTGGAATTTTAATAGCACTATCTCCGATCTCCGAGAGCTTGGCCTCGCTGCAAAGCTTTGTGGGGTCAACAGTTTTTTTTTCTCATATTCTTAAGTCTCGAATTCGGTACCTGATATGGAACTGTCCACCCTTCCATAGTGGAAAGGACACCCCTCACCCCTGATATATAAATAAAAGTCAAATTCATTATTTCTATAAATCGTCTTCCTCCAACAGTTCAGTTTTGGTATACGTAACGTTACACGCAGTGTCTGTGGGTCTTCAAAATGTCTTTAACCTTATTACTGATATCATTTTATGGGAAAATAGCATAACCTTATTACTTTGTTCTTCCAAGTAAATCCGGACAGTTTGCATGCGTTTTTCAGAAGTCAGTTGATTTGCAATGGAGTTGTTAGCTTAACTTAGTGACTGTCCATGAAAACTACAGAAGAATTTATTAGTTTTCTGCCTCGCAATATAAACAGGATTTCAGCCTGAGACACAGCAGTTTTTCAACTGGAACGGTCCCTCGCATGCATTCTGCTGTTCTCAAAACCAAGCGTTCTGTTATCCTCAGTTACTTAGTCTTTGTAACAGAGTTTTGGTCTTCCTGGTTGTCTGTTGTCTCGAACCTGGGGGCTGCGAAGAGAATACTTTCTTGGGTAGAGCGTTATTGTCCATCCGATCGATGTTACGGAGCCAATGTAGTTGTAGGACTGGTAAATTTAATCTATGTACAGTAGGCATTTTGTCTTTTGAGTGAGGAGTATTGATCCCAGTTGTTTCGCCAAACCGTAGAAGTAGCGGTTCGCTAGGGTAATTCTTACTTGGATCTCCACGTAGGTGTCGGTTGTTCCTAGGTAGGTGAACTCCTTAACTTATTCAAAACTGCTGCTAATAACAGTAACCTCTCTGCCATTAAATCAAGTCAAAGCATGTTTCTTGCTGTCGCAAAGAGCTAAAGTTTCTTGGTATGCAGCATAACGTAAGGCTCTGCTAGGTTCCCGGTCAGAGTGGTGTGCAAGGAAACGAAAGTACTTGATTCCTCTTTCATAGGACATAACATCAGAATCCCTCAATGTGAATCAAAACAAAATATTAGTAATAATATCATTCAAAAAGCAAATGATAAATGGAACCTACTAAAAACCTGCGATAACACCAGGAAACTCTGATCGTATTACGACTAGAAAAAATCCGATAGGATCTTTCTTCTTAAAAACCCTCCCTAAGATCCCTCCTAAGTGTGGTAATGGGACATAACCTACTTAGCTACCACAAAAAGAAAATGGGGCTTAGCACAGACGACATATGTAGAGGCTGCGGCAACGAAGAAGAGCACGGAAACACCATTTACTTCCCATGCCATTGTCCAGCACTCTGCCAAACTAGAAATAAATTTTTGGGAAACTATTTCTTTAATGGACTAAAAGAACTATTTGAATTCCCAAGCAATCGCCTACTGAACTTTGTCAAAGCCACCAAATAGCGCGACCAACCATAGAATTCATACGTCAAAACACTTTTTCAGAGGTTACAATACTTCGGGGTATCACAAGGGATCCACATTGATCTGTGTGACGGTAACAAAACCAACCGTCAGCCCATATAAACTAACCTTAACAGTTACCTTTCCGTGCAGTGTTTTCCGTGCTCACACCTGCCTTGCGCACTATTTGCTCCAGTACCATGTTGAAGACAGCACATCTCTTTGTCTAAACAGGAAGCGCCTTAAAGTATGTAGCTATTACCTGCTGCTTTGTTCGAATAAGCTGTTAATGAGATATTTTAGATCTTACCACAGTGAAAAGTAGCTTAAAACACTCTCCAGACTCCTTACTTCATCCACACTGTCATAATATTGCTCCGTTGCGGTGTGAAAGATAGACAAACAAACAAACTGGCTTTCCCATTTAGAATATTACCTACTATTTGATTATAAAACCTTCTCCTTCTCCTCTATTATTCTTTTCAATACGTTTTGGGTTATCAATTTGGAACATCCGACAGCGCTGATCAAAATCCATTTAAATGCTTCGAATCTTTTTTTGCTTCTTTAAGTAGGTAAAGATTCATATACATAAGGTAGGTACTTTAAGCAGAAATTTGATGGAAACTGGAACACGTTGTTAAATCGTTATATACCCACATTTATACCTTTGTACATGCATACATAGGCTACGAGCCTGAGCCTTTGTATGCATGTACACTACTTTAGAAGAAAAGAGTACTGATGTATCTATACCTCTGTTTTTCATCCTCAATCCCGTATATGAAAGTTGAAAGCATCTCTAAACGAATAGCTACTAATTGTGGGAAAAAATGGAATGAGAAGTTTGAAAAATTTTTACTGAGAGACCTAATTCCTGTTGCTTCCTATTCGAAGGTAGTTAGGTGCCTCTATATGCAGCTACTGATACTCAAGGTGATTATGACAGTCGCAGTCGCCGGACAATTATAGCAATAGAGAGGTAGCTTCGAACTCTGATCAGATCCAGTCCAGAATATGAGTAAGACCAGACACACGTTTATGTAGAAGAGGTATCTTTTATCTCGTCGTCGCAATGACGATGACTACGAGACTACGACTACTGCTGTTGTGGGAATACGTTATGTTCGTTTAGGCTTTATTTTTTATGTTTTTTTAACTTGTCATTTTGAAAGCGGAATGTCATTGGGACGACAAAACGACGTTATGTGCTGAGCCAGGGATTTGTGGGTTGATTTATGTAGGTAGATTAATTCCAATATTGAATAGGCGGTTGATGGCGTTTTCTAAATTGGAAAAGAGGATGGAATGTCTATACGTAATACGTAATGGGTTTTTGTTGTCGGAGAGTTTTTGCTCTCCAACAAACAAAAGCTCTTTGGATTTTTTTTTTCGTGCAGGTAAAGGTTGCGTTGTGGATCTTCATGTAAGAGTCGGCTAGACTTCAAATAGCCTTAGGCTTTTATTGTTCTAAAAAAATTACCTTTGTTCTAATATGCGAACAGAATACGCTACAGACTGTCTTTAAAAATAAACCGAATACTGAACCAAAATCCGGAAAGTAAACATTTCAACATTTGCTGGAAACATGCTTTTCGGTGAGCTATTAACTGAATATCTGTTTTTTAGGAGTTGCCATACCACGTGACAAGAAAAAAAAAACAATATCATGACGAAAACCTAACTTATTTTATTAGACAGCAAATGTTTCGCCATTTAAAAAACAGCCGAACTATTCTTCATGAGATTCCAGAGACTCAGATGTCTCGATCATTTAGAGCGGATGGACACCAATGCTCCGGCCCGGAAAGTCTTCCACACAATCTTCCCGAGGGACGTAGAAGTAGAGAAAGACTCAGGTGGTGCACCCTAGTGGAAGAGGAGAGCTTGGGACCGAGCTGGCTGGCTGGGATTGTTGGTTGAGGCCCAAGTCCACAACGGACTGTAGCGTGTAGCGCCACAAATCTTCCTCATATTTCTGCAACGTCTATGTGGTGGTCTCTGCTAAGCCCCGCTATCAGACAAGGAGCTTTACTGTAAACATATTAGTAGTCAGTCAGAAGCTTATGACAGTAGTTATCAACCGTTTTATCAGAAGCACATGAGCGTGCTGTGAAACAGCTTAAAGCATCTGCCCACTTAGAAAAAACCGTTCTAAGTCTATTGGTCACTGGTGTTTTGAAAAACTGGACATTTTCTTGAATTTTGTTCTGGTCTTTTGAGAAGACGGCCGGTGGGCGTAGGCGTTTGAGGGACTGGTTATCAGCAGATGATACCTTTTGTAATGCAATTCATACAATGATGAACAACAAAACCGTTGAAATTAGTGGAAGTCTGCAAGGTTTTTAAGAGCAATGCAAAAGACTTCTCGTCGTTCCCGAATGACTAAATTCGCTCATCAAAGCCAACAGAACCTCCTTCAATCTTTCAGAGCTTTTAAGGCACAATAAGGTTGGGATAGAGTCCCCAGCCGAGTAAGAGACAAACGGTTTTTAGTCAAATTATCAGACTTTCAAATGTATGCCAAATCCGTTCCTGCACACGAGACATTTCGAAGGACAAACACGATTGTCATTCGATTTCCACTTCTACTTGGTAATTTTGACACCAGTAGACGGTGTGAATCGCGAGAGACAAATGCTAAAAATCCATGTATTAACACTGCTTCTGCATTCACGATAATATGTTTGTGTATCCATTGCTCGTTGATATAGTGCTGGCAGCAAGTACGCTGTTGGTTTCGCTTAAGTGTTTTTATTTTCCTATGTTCGATATTTGCAGGGCTGTGATGTTCTTTTTGCTTTCCAGTCTAGGTTTATGCTCGCCGAATCGCCAAGGTTCCGTCTGAAGACAAACATTTAAATTGAGGAATAAGATCCACACTTCTTTTATTACTTCTCTTTAGTAATCAAATAATAATAGCTCTCTAGTACAATCTTACAATCTTAGTACAATTAGCAAAAAAAGGGTATTTGGTTATACTGGTGAAACAAACAGGTACTAGTACGGCCCCTGGTAGCACGCAAAACAACAGGATTAATGGCCCTTGGTAGCATGACGTATATAAAATAATATCATTGAACCACTAGTTGGGGGATGCTCCAATGAAACAATAATATCCAACCAATTACCTCTGGGAGACGAGTTGCCTAAAAATCTACAAAGACTTAATTTAAAATATTAATATTATACTTAATTATATTTGGCTTAAAATGTATTCCCTAGCGTGGTTCATCTCAGGATGTTCAGTTCTGGTTGTCCGTCTGTTGGTTGGTTTGGATTGGGTTGCGGCATCTAGCCGCGTTGATATGCTGACTCCAGGTCAGCATGAAAGGAAACTGCTTAAGCTTTGTCCGTTGTCAAATGCTCGGGGATATCCATGGCACTCAGGTACCTTGGTTCGGGATGTCGTTCCTCGTTGGTCATCCTTCTCATCAGCGGATTGGGGTGGTTGTTAACGTTTTCAATCATCTTTCTAGCTGCGTCAACTAGAAATATGTCCAGTGGCTTGATCCAGGCTTCCTCTGAGAGCCGCTTATTGCTGTAGTACTTGCGCCTTTGCCTATCGAAGTGTAGTCCAGTGGAAATCCTTAGCAGCTTCCTTTCAAATAAAAGAAGTTTCTGCATCGCTGTCTTGGAAATTGTAAACCATACTGGAAAGCAGTAGCTGATCACTGGCCTGAGAAGTTGTTTGTAGATCAGTAGTTTTGTTGGCTTACTGAGTCAGGTCTTCTTCTTCAATAAGGGATTGATGCGGTGGTGGAAGGCTAGGTTGGCTTTGTGCTTTGGCAAGCACAGCTCTTGAGTGCGGGTTGAAGCGAAACAGGTCGTTGAAGTTTGCTCCCAGGTATTTGGCGTTCCTTTTAGTTTTGATTGTTGATCCATTAGGGAACTTCAGTAACCGGTCTCCTGAAGCAAACCAACTCTGATTTGGCGGTTTTATCCTAATTCCCCATTTGGTATAGTACTCGTAGAGTCTGCATACGTGGGCTTCAACCTTCCGGATTGCTAGGACAGGTGAGATGGATGAGGCGTATGTGAGAGAGTCATCTGCAAAAAGCAGATTCTCACAGTCTGACTGTGTTTTTCATATATTATTCGAGGCTGCCTTATGCTTCTTCGTGTGATGACTGAGTGTGAATTGTATTTCACAAACAGTAAAATTGTGTCTGAATGAGCTTAAATATTATGTCGGCTGCTGTTGTTGATGGCAAACATGGATGACGACTCTATTGGCATATATTTGTAAAAAACAAAGAGTACTGAACTATTAGCCGCTCACGAGTGAGATGTCCTATGGCCAGGTTCCGAGGATGGACGGTTCTTTTTTTTATTGTAGGTACAACGAGGCCACCATATTACGTAAGTTACAAGGCTGTTTGGCAGCTACCTAGGTAAGGTAGGAATGTCCATGTTAAGTTATCTAATTGGCAGTTCAGTGAGCCTTCCTTTGTACCTTCCTTTTGACCTGGCTTCACCTTCAGCTTCAATCCATTTTCAGTCCTCATCAATACCTTCCCAAAAAAATCAAACAAATAAAAAAAACGAACAAAAGCTATTAAACAATTTAAAATTCACACAGCAGGGAACATCCATCCATCCATCGTCATCATATCACTCGCATTCGTAATCGAAAAAAAAAAAAACTGAACACCACACCAGAAAAACCATATGAAACGAACAAACACGACACGAACCAAAAGAGAATAACGAAAATCCAATAACAAAACAAAAACAACTATCAGACTATCACGTCGTAACATCTGTCGTGACGTCAGCGATTATAGCATGCGCTCAATCGGCAATCCGTATATCAGTTGTCTCTCTTTGCAAAAACCAGAAGTTTTTTGTTTTTCATTTTTCAACTTTGCGAGATTGTGTGGCATTTTGGATCTTTTTTGGTTCTTCAGTAAAAAGTATCGACATTCGACATACTTGTGACGAATTCTTGGTACATATTGGAATGGAACATTTAGAAAAGATAAGAAAGAATGCAGAGCTTCCTTAGAGGCCGTTCGTATTCGTGCACAAGCACAAGGCCTATCGCCTATTGATAGAATAAAAGGGGACAAACACTCAGTCTGTGTTGGAGTTAAAATTAACTGCTGATTTGCTTGCGCATTGCTGGATTCAATTGAAAAAGAGAGAGTTGATTAAAACTCTCCAGAAAACCCTTTAAAGAACTCTCATGTCTCATCATTTTGCTCTATTATGTAGTTCATAATTTTATATCTATTCAT
This sequence comes from Sphaerophoria taeniata, assembly GCA_943590905.1. Taxonomy (NCBI): domain Eukaryota; kingdom Metazoa; phylum Arthropoda; class Insecta; order Diptera; family Syrphidae; genus Sphaerophoria; species Sphaerophoria taeniata. The sequence continues at coordinate 9,055,052 of OX016540.1, forward strand.
CGCTAAATGCTTCAATTCAATTTTTTAAATGCTCCTATTCTCCCCTTCATCTTCTACGCCCTACCCTACATAAATACAATAACATTACTCTAGGTAGGTATGTCTATGTATATCTCTTTTTGTTCCTAGCATTATTTGTGTGTTATCAAATCACTCCATATGAAAATATATGCTCTTGCTCTCGATTGCATTCTGTGCATGTGTGCGTGTGAGTGCGAGCTGCATACGTTCACTTTTCCCGTTATAATTCCCTTGCGTGATAATTCTGCTGATATCAAATTACGACGAGACCTCGTTTTTTTGGTTTGATGTGTCTTACTCTCTTGTTCATTAAAAAAGAGTGGATGGAAATTCAGAGAGAATCAATGACATCGCCTCGCCAAAGCCAATGCCAATCGAAACGCTCATTGTTCGATGTTCAATGACGATGACGACACAAGCGACAAGCACAACGCAGTTAATTAGAACAAGTACTGATTGGTATTTTGTATGTACGAAGGGTTGGCAACTTCTTCGCTCTCTGGGTGGTTCGTTTTCGATTTTATGTATTTGTGATTGTGTCCACGAAAAATAATATTCTCCTCGATGGTTTTCTTGAGATTTTTTTGAATTCAGTTCAGCAGCTCTGGCCTTTGAATCTGATAAAACGTGTTAAGAGTGCAAGAGAGCTGCTGAAGCTGATCCTTGCCTTGGCTCTTGGCATGGCCTCTTATCTGCGTCTTCAAATCGTTTTATGTAAATTTGTTGTGTCATTGATAAATGGTTTTGGATGGGCTTAGCTGAGCGAACTGCTGCTGCTTTTGCTGCTGCTGGTAGTTGGCTTTGATTTGATCCGATAAAGAACTTAAGGTAAATGCGATGCAGTGCAACATGCAAGTCGAAAAAGTGTCATGCCGGTCCTTTCAGAAGCCACAAGGTATTAAAGGTTTGCAGGAAGGCTTATTTGGCTGGTATTTCATACATACCTTACATTGCTGGTCCTGTTTATCGAGATAAGGACAACTGTAAAACGGATATTAATTACTAAGGTTCAGACATATTGGCGACTTTCTTGTCGGCAAATTGGTCTTTCATATGCAAATATGCATTTAAGTTTGATTTTATGGGGCTAAAGGGGATACTGATGAAGACTGAGAAGAGAACAGACGAATGTCAAATAAATCCTCATCGATTTCTCATTTGCTCCTTCGCACAAATCGGTCCTCAAATTAATCCAAAACCCAAACCATGACATAAACCAGCATTAAAAATTTAATTCCTTAAATGGACTGTAAACATTATCATTATTACCAATAGGCAGAGAGATAGCTAAAGAGAGAAAAAGAGACAGAAACTTGTCTTCTGGATTTTACGCCCCACTGCTAAAACATTTTTTTCAAATCAAAAACTACAGTTGACCAGAACACCATGACACCAAGACGAAAAGCAATCCCAATGCCCTCTCAGTATGCCCCTCTATATCGTCTTCGAGGACACGTGACCAATTGAATTTGTTTCCAGTCTTCCAAAGTAATGTCAAACTTCTTGTTTACTTACATTAATTGCATGCTGGCAGCCATGTGACATGGTCGTGTTCTTCTGTGCAATTCTCAAGTCAATCGATAATTTTATTACATGAGACACGTGCTGACGAATTTTGATGTAGTCAGTAGTCACAGTAAAAAACTGTTTAGATAAACATTTATTCTGTTTTTTTTTTCTTTAGTTAATCAAAAGGTCTTGTTCACAAAACTGAACATTTAGTAGGAAGTCATACCGAGAACAAATTAAAGAAGGTCGCAACAAATTTTGTGGGTCACGCAAACAACAATAGATATACCTATCAGTAATGATTATTTATTTAAAAAAACCAGGTTGCGATCAGGATGCACTCATTTGGTACTATATGTATTAGCATTAGGTATCTACATAATGTAGGTATATATGTATCTCATTGACAGAAAATTGTCCTAACAAAATTCTGACTGTTTGATTTGGTATACGTAAGTATATCTACATTAAAATCCATTTTGGAGTACCTACACCCCCTTTAAAAAGATGATAAATCAATAGATTGGGTTGTCACGAGTTGTGTTCGTTAGCTCACAAAAATGATTAAAGGGATTATTTTACAATAGGTTTTTTGAAAGTTGAAAGACGGTAGACAAATGCAGTTGTTTTATTCAAGTTGGAACGTTTTCTGACATGATGTTAGTACGGTACCGCCTTCATCGTTAATTCGACCGATAAACTTTCTGTCTCCATCTATGCACACCAGCCTAGAACTAATATGGGTTTTCTACCTCTTACTCCTGTCCTTATCAGCGCTCACCGTTCTGTATTCTTCCACATAAAGCGATACAAATGTTTTTCCGCCCAGATTCCTCTTTGTTTATAACTTTAACGGTATCGTTGTCTCGTTATCTCGACAGACCTAGTGGCGTGATTTCAGAGTGTCTTTGACTAAGCACCCAATTCCTGGCTTCCTAAGCAGTAAGCAATAAGTAGTTACGAAATGGATAGACTGTGTTGCCTTGTTAAAGTTAGGAACTTATTCTCACAGTTGCTTCTTTCAACACTACTTTCCGAAGTCGAAGCTGTAATGGCCATATTCCCATCTTAGCATATCACAGTGGGTACCCGCCCATACAAAGTGCGGTCAAAAATATTAGTCTTGCTTTTTTCCAATAAAAACCTGGCGATATGATTTAAGATTGTTTATTTGAACATAATTATAAGGAAAAAATAACAAAAAATTACATAAATATTGAAATATTGAAAAAAAACTATGTTTTTATTAGCACCACTGCTGTTTTCGATATTAGACATTTCTTTTTACTAGGCTATTTTCATAAATTGGAAATAAGCGGGCCGGAAGTTAATAAAAAACGTTTAAAAGGTCCTTATTTGTTATTACGTGAGACATTTTTCTTGTAAAATTTAATTTTGCATATCCTTGTTTCTTGACTGTTAGGCTTTTTCACTCAATTTTACACTAAATTTAAAGGATATATGGTCACATAAACTGTTATAACTTCAAAAGGGGAAAAAAGTGGAAAAAAAATCAAAGTTATTTTGAAAGGTTAGACTATATTCTACATTTTAATACCAAATTTTTAGAATGAGCTCGGAGGGAACCCAACTAAATCTCAATTTGCTTTAAAAAAGTCTTTGAAAAATATTTGAAAAACTACATCACGAAGGAGACCCCTTATAAGTACACCGGAATATATTTTACATTAAAACGTATGTTTTTAGAAAGAACTAACCTTCTAGTTTAATATCCATAATTAAAAAATAATGTAAAGCTTTTTTCAACACGTGTTATCACTACCAAAAGGTCACAACCAAAAAATTGAACTGATAAGCGAGATGTGCATTTTAATATATATTCACTTTGAAGGGCTTATAAGTAACAAAAAAGAAAATTACCATACAATATTTTTGTTGTTTTTGATTAACGGGAATGTCTTTAACATAATTTCATCAAAAAATCTTGGATTTATGACATTCACTTTTTTATTTTTGACCTATGACGGGACCCACTGTGCATATCTTCAAATAGGTAACTATAGGCCTTTTTCTTTTTTAGCTCTGAGCAGGGTACGGAGTAGAGCCTGAGCTCATCGAGCTCGGTCTGAGCAGAGTTAGCTCAGACCTTTCCGAGTTAATAAAGAAACAAACCTGAGCACGGAACTGTCACACATACAAAAAAAATTGAAAAAAAAATTATTTTCCTTCATTCGGAGAACAACTTACTCCGCCCGCCATTTCTACCGTTTTAATTTTTTTTCGCATCATCTCAGTCATGATAAATGAACAAAATACATGAAGTTGGCCGCGCTCAACTTTTTACTCCATCTATACTTTATCAATTTTAACCGAGCTCGTAGATCGCGCTCCGACCACGGTCTGATTTAAAAAATAAACAAAAGTTGAGCGCTCCGATATGTCTGAGCTAAAAAAGAAATACGGTTTTTTTTTGACAGCTCCGTCCGTACCCTGCTCGGAGCTAAAAAAGAAAAACGCCTTATGAAACGCCATAAACGTCAGAAAATAGGCCAACTTTTTTTAACGTCTGGGACTTGTGGTCTGTGAATTTTCGGATAGGTACTCAAACGAAACTATAGTATATCTACACAAAGTAGAAAGAAATTGGAAAAACTAGACAATATTAAAAAGAAAAGACAAAACCAGTAAAGGCCTTCAAAAAGAAACAATAACGAATGGCGTTGCCTTCTTCTTCTTCATAAATGGTTTCGAATTCATAAGTTAATTTACTAGCTTGGGAATTAATGTCAAGAGTTAAGCTAAGAAATGAATAAGCTTTTGCAAGCTCTGCTCTGGTATAAAAAGACGCCTCTGCATGTTTTGCCTTCGTTGAGAAATTTGAACCAGAGATTTAAATCAAATATGACATAACCTTGAAAATGATATCGAGAGAAGTGGGTCCTGCAATTCCGTCTGTCTTTCTGGACGTTTTTAAATTTATTTTTGCCCTTCTTCATAGTTCATACACTACATGGGGAGAGTTCTGAAATAAAGCTATTTAAGAAAAAGTTTTCGAAATTTTTGTTTTCATAAGAAAAAAAAAAAAAAAACCAGAGAGAAATTAAAAAATAGATTGGCGCTACAGCTCTTGAAGAGCCAAGGCCTAAGTGGCTTGGATACTCCATCAACAATTCTCTGGGTACCTACGTGTGAAGAATTGCAGAGAACTACAATTTAACGCCGATTCAAAACGGCAAAGTTGAGATGCACTTTTTCATGACATTGATACACACAGAAAAAAAATCGTGTAAAATCAAAAATAATAATAATGATTCAACATTTTTTTGCTATGATTTTGCTCTAATGGCGTTTCGTGTTGATTTAAAATGATTTTCTTTTAAAACAAGCGTAAATTATTTTCGTTTTGAAAAAACGTGATATCAGCTTAATTTGAAAAGATTATCGTATTGATATAACCAGGCCCGTAGCCAGAGTTGAATTCAACGTAGGGCAACAGTCATAGCAGGTAGGGCATTGGTAAATTTTCTGTTTGATCTCACGTCCGTTAGGTTCATAATGGTAAAATGAAAAAAAACATAAACGTTTTCAGGTTAACATTATTATTTCTCCAAATATAGACCGGGCGCTTGATGGAGTTGAGTGTGCAAAATATGGGGACCGCATTCTGTGAATGATTTTGAACTTAGAAAAGCTTGCAGATTTTGATTCCGGATGTTGCCAGAAGATTTGTTTTGATTTGATTTAGATAGACTGTACAGATTATTTCAATGTTTTATTTTGTTGCAATATCTGATGCTTTCATATAATTTAAAACACTAATAGCTATAAGTAGATAATTGAGAAATATACAAACTCGTTAAAAATTAGAACAAGAATTGTTAACAAAAAAAAATTATTTAAAGTAATTGTAATGAAAAAAGCAAGTTTGAACATAAATCATAAAATAAAACAAATAATTACTTACTTACTTAAGGTGGCGCTACAGTCCGTTGGGCCTCAACCAACAGTTTTGCACTCCAAGTAGATTGAGATCTTCTTCCAATTGGGTGCGCCACCTGAGTCACATGTCTTGCCCTACTTCTACGCCCCTCTGGAATAGTGTTGAAGGGTTTCCGCGCCGCCGGAGCATTGGTGTCCATCCGCGCTCTACATGATCGAGCAATCTGAGTCTCTCGTAAAGTTCGCTGTTGAATCTTCTTCTCCACATCAATGCACATGGGCACACAGCCTTAGGCACATTCATCTGATTTTGTCAAGATCCATGCTTCTGCACCATACAGCAAGACTGGGATACTGCGGGTGTCATATAGTTTTACCTAATGATGATCGAGAGAGGATTTTTCTACTCAATTACTTTCCTAGGCCAAGGATGCAGCGATTAGCAAGAGTTATTATTTGTCTGATCGCGGCGCCGCCGCTGGTGTTATTGCCCATGTTAATAGCGGAGCCTAAGTAGACAAACTGCTCTACTGCCTCGAAGTTGTATGCGTATATTGTGACGTTCTGTCCGAGCTGTCGCGTCGCGTCGTCGGTGTTGGATGTCCTTCCTCGAAGACAGCATATACTTAGTTTTGCCCGCTAACGCTAAACCCATTTTTCCGCTTGTGCCTCAATTCTGACAAAGGCGCCATTGACATCACTCCGTGTTCTTTCTATTATATCAAAATCATCGGCGTACGCAAGAAGTTGAACAGACTTTTTTAAGATTGTGTTTCACTCTCAATTACGATGTTTAAGAAATCGCATGATAGTTCATCGCTTTGGCTGAATCCTTTTTTGAAATCCAATGATTCTGGAAGCTCGTTGCCAAATTTAATGGAACAGCGTGAGTTTTCCAGTCATTATGAACAGGAAAACGACCTTAGAAGGGATGCCAAAACTAGACATAGCTTTATACATTTCGTCTCTATATGTGAAATAAAAAAATTCTTTAAAAGCTGCAATGTTGGAGTCTGTACAAAAAGCTCTAAGAAATTTAGGAAATCCACACTTAAGCGTTGAACAGTTAATAGAATTAGAAACCGCTAGCGTCTTTCTGTTCTAAAAGAAAATATTAATAAAACTTGTTTTTTTCATTATAACAATTTTAAACAATTCTTGTTTCTATATAAAATATATAGCTATTAGTGTTTTAAATTACAAGAAAGCTTCAGATATTGCAACTAAATAAATCATTGAAATAAACTGTTCAGTCTATCTATTTGATATCTAAAAGAATGGGCTAACAAAAAAGAAAAACTGGACCAACAAATCTTTTGGCAACATCCGGAATCAAAATCTGCAAGCTTTTCTGAATTCAAAACCAATGCGGTCCTCATATTTTCCACACTCCCCATAGCGCCTGCACTAATAAATTATATATTTGGTTTTCGGATTTATCTTCGAGTTTACTCAAATAATTTTTGACCACAGTAGCCTCTTCCCTTATTGGAATTGTTAGACCTGAAAAGTTAGTTGATATTTTGCATTTTTTCGATACGAACGAACTAAAATCCCTGTACTGGAGCGAAACTAAAAGAATAATGTGTTTATGTTAAGTTAAGTTTATAAGACGAAAAATTGGATCGTATAAGTTGAACATAATATGATTCATTTATAATTCGTTCAATTTAATGAATGAGTTGCATTTTCAAAATGTAGGTACATTATCGGTTTAGATTTTTTGTTAAATACATACTATCGAGGATCAATCTTAAAGTATATGCGCTGAAATCATTAACTTTTAATGAAATATAAACGTCAAATTTCGCCTTAAGACTCTCATAATTAAATCGAAAAGCTTGAAGAGAAACAACTAATAGTATACTATATATATATACTATATATATAAAATATATTTTTAAGACTTTCAATAAAATTTATATGACCATTTCTTAAAAAGCATAAGCACGACCCGAAGATTAGCTTGAAATTTAAATACCTTAAATTTTCAAAAAGTTCACAAAAGGTAGGGCATTTACAAGGCAAGCTGGAAAAATGCTCGAAGGTAGGACATTTTCATAAAAAGTGAAATTTTAAAGGTAGGGCATTTTTATAAAACTGGATAATTTTTGAATGCATACGGCTGTTTTGTAAGCAGGACATTTTTGTAAGTAGAGCATTTTTGAAGGTAGGGCTGTTCTCAATTTCTGAAGGTAGGGCATTTTAAATTTAAGGTAGGGCATTGCCCTACTTTGCCCCCCCTTGGCTACGGCCATGGATATAACTCGTTCATTCCTGTTGAATCAAAATGACTATCCTTTTAAAATAATACACATATCCTCTTGAATCAAATAGATTTTAAATTTGAAATAACACGATGATCCCTGTTAAACCAAAATGATATTCACCTTAAAACAAAATCAGAATTCGAATTGAATCAACATGGCTCTCATGTCAAAATAACATGAAAGTTCCTTTTAAAATAATACACATATCCTCTTGAATCTATTTACTTTTATTTCGCTGTAAAACAGCTCTAGAATCTCTTCTAAGATTGAAAAAAAAATATCTTCTAAAATAATATTAATTAAGTCGGCCCGAAATGAGTCAATCAAGTGATTATTATCCTTGTAACATTGTTTTACGGCTTTGCCCTTTAAATTTTCTTCCAGAATATGTTCATGTTTCTAAAATAAAATAGAAAAAAAAAATTACAATACACTCAAAACGTTTGAAATATTAGTTTTTACTTTGAATAATTGAGAATTTGAATAGGTAGGTACTCGTTGATGGCGTTGGCGTTGGTGTAAGACAACCACTGGATTCGATTTTTAACCACGAAACGACTTATTCGCAATGGAATTCGACAAAGTTTCATCGGCAACCCCAAACTGCAAAGAAAGGAATATTATAGTTCTTATTAAATAACACTTTTTAAATTCAAGAAGGATTCATTATTACCTCAGTTTTCCTTCACCTAACTATTTCTCTCTGAAACTTGCTCGCAGGCCAATAAGTGGTACTGCCTCTTGGATGTCTTCTTTTGACAAATACTGCAAGCTTTCATAGGTTATGGACGCCTCTGCGAAAAAGAAACGCATGAAGCCGTTTGTTATATTATATTATTTTTGTTGCTATTGGTATTAATAAAAAAAAATCATAACTGATTATGTTGTATTTATGTAGGTATGTACTTACTTATTAAATTTTGCCTCTGGTAAGTTAAATTTATCCAGCAGCTCGTCTAGTTTTGTTTGACTTCGGTCCAACACTGATACTGATACTGAAGGCAAATTAAGATAACGGATCTTTTTGTCTGGTTTGGCAAAACTTAATGTATTTCAACACGATTTGATGTAGTATGAACACTACTCCCTCTTACTTCAACACGATTTCTTTTTATTTTAAACGATTAAATGTAGATTGTCTACTAAACAGTTTTTGAGCTGAGACGCGCAATCTAAAAAACTCAAAGTAGAACTAAAATGCTAATGCAACCAGACAAGGGTAGCTGAAAAGATAACGGATCTTTTTCGTTGGTCGGCAAATCTCAGCGTTTTTCAACTCGATATCAAGTAATATGAACACGACTCCGTTTCGTTTCAACACGATTTACTTTGTTTTAAAACGATTTCGTGTTGATTGCATACTAAAGAAACAATAATCTATCGTATTGATTTTACATTGGGTCTGTTTTCTATTTTAATCCGATTATTAACACGACTCCTATAGGTAATTGATATCTACTCTTGGAGGTTTTGTCAGTTTTTCGCAAGAAGCAGTGCCCGTGAAAGATGAAATAAAAACTATAAATGGGCACGAGTAGGACTCGAACCCACAACGCTCTGCTTAGCAGCCAACGCACCTAACCACTAAGCCACGGACAATATACTTGAATACTGCATTTGCATACCCGATTTTGAAATTAAAGAAAATTTGTTTTTTATCAATCAAGAAAGTTGGTAAATTTGCTCAAAACATAATTAGGTACAAAAAATATGAGTGCGACCCGTGTAGTCCACACGACTAACTTCCCAGAGTAGAATAATACGTAAAAACATTAGTTGTATTGCAAAATTTCCAGCCGATGCATCCCGTTGTAGTTGTACACGCACGTTGGCTTTTTAATGTCAAATTCCATAATACTGATGATTTGAGGACATACATTAAGTTCACTGAATAACAGTGGCGCCATCTATCAAAAGTTGATCGTACCAACTCGTGGACTCATGCAATACTTTGCACAGTAAAATACATACAGCCTATTATTACTCCTTAATATTGTAGTTTTCTATAAGTGAATAGTATTTCCGAAGATTAACGTTTATATAGTAAAACCACGTTTGGTGGGTCAGCTAGTTATAAAATATAGTACTTATATGATACTCCTAATATTGTATTTTTTTGTACACCAACTATCACTGAATACAACTGGATCTACCATGAAAATTTCATTAATATTTGTTGGGCCGTTTAAGAGTGAGGAGTCCATACCGGACATCCAAACAAACAAACATGAATCCATTTTTATATAAAGGAGATATAAACTCACAAGACTTATAATTTCAATTGTTCATAATAAATCAAAAAGTTATCAATTATATACAAATGAGTTTTTACCGATTGAAAGTCATAATTCATAAATAATCCTTTAACAACACAATACCGCGTCGAATGAGACCAATTTCATGACTATACGATGAGTGGTTCGCGAGATAATCGAGCCGAAAAATGTAACGCACATACGCTACGCACATACGTACATACGAACATACATACACACCCAGACATCATCATAAAAAGGGTTGATTCGGATTCTAGTGCCCTCGAAACATGGAGATATTCAAAAACTGGAGATTCATAAAATCGGTCCCAATCAGCGTTGCCACTTCAAAAGTAGGATTGCGCAGTGAAACAGTTGAAAAAATGCAGTAAATCTACATTTTTCGCAGTAGATTTCTTATTTCACAAAAAAGAAAAACTTAAACATAAATATTCATACATAAAATATATTAAACTAGCCGACCCCGCGAACCTCGTCTTGCCTGCCTTCAAAAATCAAAATCTAAAAGAAATATGTAAAAAAACTCGTTTTCGGGAATTTTTGAATTTTTCACTAAAATAATTGTTCCGTTAGAAAAGCAATTTCTGAAAAAGTATAATTTTCGACTACCAATGTATTGTTTCCATTAGTCCACTTTCCCGTAAGATTTTCCCATTATTTTCACACGAACCATGCCTCGGATAAGCTATGCTTACTGTAATTTTTTTTTTAATACTTTGGGCGGCGTAAGAGTCTATACCGGTCAAACAATACAAGCAAAACAGCATGCATCTATTTAATTGCTTATATCTACTTATCTTTAGCTAATCACGTTTTACCATAATGAAGCGATCAGATAAGACACAGATATTTCCAATTTCAAAGATATGAAGTTTTTCTAGCTTGGCAACAAATTTTCCACCGAACTTGGTCTCGGCACCCTTCAGAGCAGCCCCAGAATAATTATGATTCACACAGATATGTATTGTTTAAATGCAAAATGATTTGCTTGAATCCAATTGAAATTGAGAACTACATAACTGAATTTTTCCAAGCTTTGCAATTAACTTTCTACTTTCATTGAAGCATGCAGTAAAATGCAAAGTTCGTTGAAAAATTCATTGAGGATTGAGCGGATAAAGAGTCCCGGCCAGACATACAAACATACCAATGCACCTTTCTATGCAAAAACTTGATTTTAGGTCTTGAAGTTCTTCGTGCTCTTGCAGAGTTTTATGAGTTCCCAATCCAAAATTTGCCATTTTTCCATTTGAAAATAAGTGCAACTACAATTTCATACGCAGTTTTCCCTTTGAAAACCAATGAGTTTTCCAAGTTTTTAAAATTTTGAAAATGTTCGCTTAATCCAGGGTAATCTGATGGTTTCTAGCAACCAACTGTTATATTTCATCATTTTCTTTCAAATTATGTTTTCAACTGAAGTAAGATATATCTTATTTCTTGTTTTTGTTTTTATACTGGTAACTAGTGTAGATTTTCTCTAGGCAGCAGCACTACTTTGCGGGAGTGAGCATAACAATATTCACAAAATGCTGCAAATACATATTTTCCCTCCAGAAAATTGATTTCATCTAATTTAAAATTTTAAGCAATCTAAACAATCATAATATTTCCATGAAAGATCTTGTTTTCTAAATAATGCCCTCCACTGACAATACAATTTATCTTTTCTTTACTGCAACTTATGCCAGGGAAGCAATCAATGATTGGTAAAATTGAAGGCATAGAACCATCTACCACAAGTTTCACAGCTTAGGCCGTGTACGAATTGCGTTAAAACGTTAGAAAAACTTTATCACTAGTGCTATTTTTTAGCCTGCTCCGCAGCTAATTGAATTTTAACACATTTTATTCACCACGCAGTGTCAAAATTTAAGCGAACGTCAAGTTTTAATACACATTTTATTGCAATTCGCACACGGCCTAAATATTTCTGTACAGAGAGGAACAAAACAAAATAGAACATGCTATATATGTAGTATCCATACACAAAAGAAGGAGACGTCGACGTGCATGAAAAGCATGCTGAATCGTTGAATGATGTGAGAACAATCAAGTTAAAAAAGGAATCTCTGTCACAGAAGCAAAAGAAATTATAATAACTAAAGAAGAAAAAGTGCAGTAGATTGGATTTAGTGGCAGTAGATTTTGTTTTTGCGAAAAACGCAGTAGATCTACTGCAATTGCAGTAAAGTGGTATCGCTGGTCCCAATACAAATAACTTCCTCTGGGAAGTTAAAAATTGTCAGTGTAAATCTTGTCTATTGAATTTATACATTAGTCAAAAAAATTAAAGGAACACTTGAAAAAACTCATAGTGTGGTTTCTTATAAGTTACAAGGGTGTATATTTAATAAAATGTTTTTCAAAGGTTATAATTTTTTCTTTTCATATTATTTTGAGCTTAGAAAATACCGTTAGTCGTTTTCGCTTGAGCGTTAAAAATGGTCACTCAATTCCAAAATTAAAAAAAAAAAGTTTGATTTGCGATAAAGTGAGCGGACATTTTTTTTTAAATCCAACCGATCTAAGATTAAATTTGAGAATTTTGTTGGCATTAAATCCCTGTTTGTTTTAGATCGCTACGATTTTTTTCTAATCAAAAAATGTAAAAAACACAGTTTTGACTTTGTACCCTAATATCTGCGCTAAAAATTGACTTACAAAAATAAAAAGGGCAGATTTGAAAATTTTATAAAATTTTCTACGCGAAAATATTTTGTAAAAGTAAAAACATAGCTTTTTTTCAATATTTTCTATCAATTTAAAAAAAGGTAAAAAATGCATTTTTCAATTTTTTCATAAAAACTACATGCACTTATTTGTGGTTTTTAGTGATACAACTAATCTGAGGCTTAACTATTAAAGCTAATAAATTTCAAGGAAAGTCTTATTTTTTGATTTTTCTTTCCTTTTTAATTCATCATTATGACTTTTTGAAATTCATTTTCGTCGTTAGAATGGAAAAATTTTCCACACTTCAGACCACGTATGTATGTGTTTCTGCCTTCGTGTTTAAAATCTTTTGTTGCCACTTTGATTTTCAACAGTGGCAACCCCCCCGTAAATGTAAATCCGCAACTGGCAGCAACTGAGGTTGCAGGAAGACAAGCTAATTGAACTTGTTTTTTTATTTATTTTGAAACAAGCAAATCGAAACTTGAATCGTTATATCTCAGAAACGGAAGGTATTAGGATAAAAGTGTTGATACACATATCGACTATTGATCCTAGGTATATAGGTATAGTATCTACGCAATTGCATTTATGTTATGTATTTTCCTTGAACGTACCAGAATGGCTCCTAAATTAATTCAAGTAAACTCAACTTATTACGTCTGCCAACTCAAAAGGACATTATTGCTTAAGCTACCTAGGTATCTACATAATGTGCACTCTTCCAATATTTACACAACTACATAGATACGCACTTCTTTTACGTTTGGTAGATTTTCATATATGTACAGTACAAATGTACTAATTTATGTTGGTATGTATGTAGATTGTAAGTACCTAACCTATGTACCGAACTCATAAGGATGAGATGAAATTGTGTTCTTTTGAAAGCATTTACCTAGTATGTTATAAACTGAGATATCCCTTCCTTCTTCAAAATTATACTAGATAGGATAGGAACCTACTTATGCATTAACGTATTCTTCCGATACTGTACATTATACCTAGCCTAATACATACGTAGACGTACAAATGTTCATATACTCCTCGTCCTCAACCTCACTCCGGTATCGTGTGTCATATAAACCAAAAAAGGAATGCAGGTACATCTGGCTTGCCTATCTATGTACACCATGGCAACTAACTACCTTTCTACGAATACTCGTATTACCTATTTCCTTCCTGTTAATTTGTCAAATTCTTAAAAAAATATATGTAGGCATGTTCACTGTATTGTGATAGTTATTTACATAAAAGTATCTACATTACCTACAGTAAAAGGTAAAACTGTGTGAACATTTTTTTTTAAGGAAGAAGAAAAACAAAATTAAAGTAGTTATACATACCTACATGTGTTAGTTCCTCACACTTTCCGCCCCTCATCAACAAATCCATTTCATATAAAAAACTACAAATCACACACTCAGTTCCAAACAAAAGAGAATACCTAATTCATTTACTTTCATGCATTTCCTTATCACAATTCTCATTCTCACCAGTCACCGCTTCTAATAAATTAATACATGCCTACAATGAACAAAAAAAATCTAATTTCAAACTTTTGTTGGCCGTTGAGATTGTGGAAACAAAAAAAACATAAATACCTAAGCGAGGGGCGAAACGAGGCAAAAGAAGAAACGAAAAAAATACATAAGTGGCACTAATTCATTGGCAGAGCCAAGCAAATAAAGCAGAAGAAGAAGACGAAAAAATAAAAGAAATAAAACACACTCGTTTCATACCACACACCCCACCCTACTCTTTTCGAAGTCATTTAAAATGTGAAATGTGAAATCCGAACGAACGTGATGAATAAACACATAAGACGTAATGGATAAAGAGTGTTGAATTGCAGTTTGCAGTTGAGACTTGAGATGAGAATATGAGATGAATTTGAAGAGCACTTCATTTCTCTCACTCAGTTTCAAATTCTCATTTCGTTCCCCTTTAGATAGCATATAATCGCCTTCGCCAAACAAAACAACATACATAAGTCGCATTTATATACTTTTCTGACTCTAGGTTTGTACATATATTTTGCTCTTCTCTTTGGCTTTAATTTTCTAGTCAGTCGTGTTAGCTTTTGGTCTCATTCGCTGTGTTAGTTCAATTTTGACGTTCGCAACGATAAGTCGGAAGTCGATAGAGTAGCTGTCAAACAGTTTCTATTTCATTTCCTGTCATTCTCATTTATTTCCCCATTTAACCGGAATAATTTCTGAATTAAAATTAAAACAGTTATTCAGTTGAAAAGGAACAACCAGATTTTGTTCGATTTTGTTAACAAAAAAAAACTGCCGTGTAAAAAAAAAGACAACAAGAATTGAAATCTACCAAAAATTTAAGTGAGACAGAGTGTTTCTCTTTCGAGTGAGTGGGAGAGCAATCAAACTCCCCTTCACAGAGTTTCAAACAAGAGAAAAAAGATCAATGAACGATTATGAGAGAAACGACGGTGTGAGAAAGAGAAGCAACATTACCGACAGATGGTAAATAGGAGTTTTGCCGCTGCCATCGTTTTTAATTCTTCTTTCTTATATACTTGCTTTTTTGTGTGAGCTAAACCAGACGACCGTTACCGTCGCTCAGACATTAATCGGCCGACAGTCGTGCAGTAAAGTTTGTTGAGCGCTCGAGTTTGGTGGATTTTAAGATAAGACTGCCATCTATCGTCGGATTAATTAAAAACAAGAATAGAGAAGAAGCCATCTAAATAACAGTGCCGTTCCGGTTGGTTTTCAATAGAAAATTTTCAGTGCGTGTGAGGAAGAGAATTAAATTGTACCTTCGCGTTGTTATTCGCTGGGATATAAATTACCGTCGCGGTTTTTAAGGCCAACGCGCAGCAAAAAAAAAAAAAGATTTTCAAAGAAAAGTCCAAATGAGAATAAATGTAGTTACACTCACTCAGTGAAAGTGAAAATCTAGTGGAAAATAAAAATTGATTTAAAGTTTAAAGCAGAAATTGCTTTTTGTGCGTTTAAATTGATCGCTTCAAGAGAATTTAACCTCCCTTTTCTCAAATGTGGATTATTAGGTACCCCCCATCGGGAATTCAGCTCCGCATGGAACCCCAAATGCTTCGATAAATTCAGAGTGGATTAAATGATTTATCAAGCAGACCAGAGGTATTTCATTAAATTCTTTTCTGTTCGTGTTTTTTTAGAATTCCTCTCCCCTCGCTGTTTAAAAAAAGCAAGAAGTATAATTGCCTTGGATTTACTTTTTTTTTTCGAAAATCCCTTTCACTGGTTCTGGTGTGTATTTTTTTGGCTCTCGGTGGTAGATGGTACCCTCCTGTGACGGGTCGTTATGTATCGGTCGTACAGACTACAGATGTCTATTGTCGCATACACGTATGTATGTAGTTCTTGTTGTTGTTTTTGGGATATTTATTTTTTTTCCGCCCGAATAGTATGGTTTATTTTTCCAACAATTTTGTGTTTTCTTTTCCCTGTTCCCCTCTGCATTATGTATTTTTGTTTTCCCACATTGATGCTATAAAAATAGCGCCTGCATTGAATTAAGAGTTTTTTTTTTTTGATGTGATTAGAGTTAGCATGCGTGTCGTACTTTTTCGGGACTAATAATTCATTCTTATATACCGTTGTGGGACTACATGCATTTGAAAGCAGCAGCCATGTTGGATTTAATGTCAATTGTGACAGGTGTGTTAAACGAGATGATGAATTAAGAATGTTGAATTGGTTGGTGTAATTACGGTGAATGGAAAAGAGTTGCCCGCTTCTTTTTCTGAGGAAGTGGAAAAGTGCACATCACATTATGTATTTCGAAATAGGACCCTTATTTTTGTGTTGTCCTTTAAAATACGAAAGGGGAGGGGTGGAGATTTTGTTTGTGATTTAGTTTGTGTTCCAATTAAGATAAGGAAAAAGGGACTTGAATCGAAGTTGGCACATAAACGGGAACTAAAACATAATATTTTATGAGTGGTGATGTGTACGGAGACGAATCTATTTACATAAAATGTTTTTTTTTTCATTATCAGGAAATAAACAGCGTCCCACCAAAATCTTACATTTTTGTTGTTGTTGTGGTGCTTCCTGTTTGATTGTTGTTTTTTCATGAAGTAAACATTTTGCCGTCGGCTGATCATACTTAGTGTTAGGTGTGGGTGCCGGACATCTTTTTGTTTAGTTTAATTTTTTTGATAAAATAAAACAAAATGACAAGTGTGTGAGACCATTTCTTTTGTTGGGTGATCGAAAAGTTTTTTTTTTTTTACAAAAATTTAAATTTAAATTAAGTGCACTTAATAAAAACTAGTTCAGCCTATTCAATGAGTGACAGAAATTAAATTTTATGACGGACAGCGTTGTCAACACTACTAATTTACCACTACAAACATTTTGTCAACTTAGTTAAGTCCTGTTGATTCTTATGTGCATCGAACTTAGGTATTTCCTAATCCGTCAAAAATTCAATCGTCCTTTCAAACAATTTGACAGTTAACATCTTGAAAGAAAGAAAGAAATCCCTTCTAGGTAGCCAAAGTTTATTTCGTTCCAAATATTAAACCAAGACTAGTTGTGCACAGCCAAGTGGGCTCACCGAATTACTAAATCTTTTGACAAAAACTCAATTCTCAGCTTCGACAAATTTCTTATTTACCTATTGAAATCCGACGACCCGAGTGTGTTGGGAATGTTCTTCACGTCTGCGCACAAAACATAGCCACATACCGTAGATGAGATAAAAGAGATAAGCAACTGTAAACATTTTTTTTGCCTACAGGTTGCAATACCGTTTTGTTCAGTTGTTTTAATTAAAATAGGTACAAATGTTTCTGTTACAAAAGTGTGAAAATTAAAATCTGATTTAATATTTTTCATTTTTCCTTCAAAAATTGTTATTGTCATTCCAAAAAAAAAAATAATACATATTTTGTTCTCATGTCGCTATTAGCCATTTAGAACGTCACGGTGTGGTGCGATTAAACTTGAGTGCGCCATAGTCGAGCATCTCACTGGCGCACCTCTATAGAAAAATCTCGTACTATAGTTTGACCGTAATCGCTGCACCGTGCCATAGAAAAGGCGTTGAAATAGTGACCAAGGAAAAAGAGACTTAATTAACATGAGATCTATTAGTATTGTCCAAAATATCTTACGAATTTGGTTAATTAATGATCTGCCGAACTGTAAATTTTGTAAACCAAGTTAACTCGAGTTAGTTCTTATGCAAACCGAGTGGCAAAAATTAGGTTTTAAATCCGTCGAAATCTTTGCCATCCGCTGAATGAACTTCGAACATTAGTATAGCTACTACTACTACTTCGAACAGTTATAGCTATCATTGAAGTGGATCCGGACAAATCTTTGAATGGATATTCAACTATGTTCTTTTGTATAGAAGTGCAAACTATATACCAATCGGTCGGAAATCACTCCAAGAATTGTTATTGACATACAAAAGTTCAATTACACACTTATTTTGTTTTTTTTTTTTATTAAAATCTGTTTTTCCATTTTCCGGTTGTAAATTCACTTTCCTGAACGGTTGATTGTATTATGTCAAAAAGTGAGACAAATTGTTCCAATGATTTGCGTTTCAATTTTGTTTACTTCCAATGAAAGAATTACGGCAGGAAAAAAATTCTTGACAGAAATTTTCAATGATTGCTATAACCGACCTATCAGAAAAATTCCAATGATGTGTTTCAATGATGAAAACCAATGATAGCTATAACTGGCCTCTTAGGTTATTTGCTCCTACAATAAGTAAAATCAATACCTATTCAAAAATGCTTACAAAATTAGAAGAAAGCTAAGTCGATTGCCGAGTTGGCAAACCGAGTTGACTTGCTTAACTGGACACGTAAACCGAAAACTGAGTATGCAGATAATTGTCGTGATTTTGTCGCTGGTAAGTAGCGAAACAAAAAAAAATCCAAATTTTTTTTGCTAGCTTGATGCGAAAATTAGCACTACTACCCTAGATTAGCTTTTTTTGAACCAAATTTGTTGCCAACAATTGTCGTAAGACCCCTTCTTGCCAGAAATGACATAAACGATTTTGTCGCGCCTTTAGATAAGAAGCAGTCGGCCCTTGACTGCAATCACTTAATATTTCCACGTAATAGGGAAACTTTTTTTAAATTTTCAATTTTTTCAACTTTTTGCCCAACACTATAATAAATTTTGTAATAATACAGCGACAAAATCACGACAATTGTCTGCATACTCAGTTTTCGGTTTGCGGGTCCAGTTAAGCTAATCTGGGGTTGTAGTGCTAACTTTCGCATCAAGTTAGCACTACCAGGAGCTAACTTTTAAAATAAGTACCTACGCGACAAATTTTTTTGTTTCACGACAAATTTACGACAAATTCACGACAATTAATTGCATAATTCCTTTTTTTAAATTCCAAAGTTGTAGTGCTTACTTGATGGGCATCTTTATCTGTCAAGTTCAATTTGTATGGCAATTGTTACATAAAACGTCGTAAAAACGTGAGGGTTGCGTCTCGGATTAAGAAAAATAGCAAATACTTCAACCTAACAACTTCTTAACGCCATCAGCACTGTCTTCATTTCTGTAATTGGAAGTTCTATCACCGGCACAACTATCATTTTTGTAACTGGCCTTTTTATCGACTGCAATCCTAATTGTTGTTGTTTGCCAAGAGAAATTTTGCTGTGGTGGCTTACTGAGTAGTGAAAAAAACACGGATATCATCTCTATGCATGTTTATCAAACGGATGAAAGAGGAATCGTAAAAAGTCGTACAACATTTGTCTATCTGTATCTCCCTCTCCATACTCACCTCTTCCTTTGGAAATTACTCGCGGTGAAACTCAACAAATACGTTTTAACTCAAAATCAAATTTACATGCATCAGCTGAAGCTAAAGCTATTTCACAGAAGTCAAGCCAGCAGGCGGCTTATTTCTTAGGCATCATCACTTGGATTCGAACCTTAAATCAGGAGAATGTTAAGAAATTCTTTCAATTCGCTCCTCGAAAAACTAACTCCATAAAAGAATGTCCCCAATTCGACTTAGGGCTCAGTTATAGCTATCAGTAAAATCCATCAGTAAAAATTTTATTTTGCTATTTTGAAAACTTTAATCTTAAATTTTGAGGAAAATTTTGATGATATAAGTTGAAAATACATTTCGTCTATTTTTTTCAAAAAAAAAGAATGCATTTAGTGTTAAATATTATTAAAACATCAATTTTATAAATTTTACTGATGAAATTTCATTTTACTGAACAACTGACTGATGGCGTTTCATTTTTTTACTGTTACGGTGCCATCATTAAAAAAATTACTGACGAGATGAACAGTAAAAACGAAATTGTTTGCGGCGCGAAGGTGTAAATTTACTTATAGTTATAAACGCTTATCAGTAAAAAAATTCAGATTTCAGATGTTTCAATTTTTACTGATGGATTTTACTGATAGCTATAACTGAGGCCTTAGGTATTACATTTCCTAACACTTTGAAATAGGTCAGCTTTCGACATTGAAGCTGGTTATGTCTTTTATGAAATTTTCCATACAGTGTGACTTACACCCATTATACTAGTTCGGCTCCGGACTGCGGTATCTACTTTTTTCGTTGGGTGTAATAATGATTAAACACTACCCACCTTACTCGAATAATATTACTACTACTAGTCGACTCAGCTCTATAGTTCTTAAATTCATTTAAGGGGGTTCGCATTCATCAACATGTTAATCAACTTCTTCCATATTGGCGGATTTATGTGAGATGAGCTATCCTTAATGCCATTTCTTCGCGAACACACCCTGCACAGTACTTTGTATCGTGTACAAATGTTTG
The DNA here is from genome assembly GCA_943590905.1 of Sphaerophoria taeniata. Taxonomy (NCBI): domain Eukaryota; kingdom Metazoa; phylum Arthropoda; class Insecta; order Diptera; family Syrphidae; genus Sphaerophoria; species Sphaerophoria taeniata. Next base: position 9,075,513 of record OX016540.1, read on the forward strand.
ACACAACAGTGGTGGGACATAACTTCACTTTTCTGTAGGTAATAACTTCACTTTGATGTGAAGCTATTTCCTAAAGAAAGTGGGAATTAATTTCACAGGAAAAATGTAATGCTAAAAAAATGATACATTTCCTACTACAAGAAAATATGAACTGAGCTGATCAACAAATACCCAATTTGGCAATTTCGTTTGAAAATTTTGTCAAATATTTATTAAGTTTTCATCGTACAAAAAAAATTTGGGGTGTTTAAATAATAAAATTTGCGCGAATTTTTGGGGTGTGAAAAAAAATTCGCGCGAACTTTTTTATTTTCCCACCCCAAATTGTTCCGCTGTTTGGCAAAAAAAAAGGCTTGTCCTCAAGGATGTTGGTTCAATTATACACGGGCAATCCGCAGAAGGATTTGCAATAAATCCACGATATCATTCCAAAGCTGAGGACCAATCCCAATCTTTCTAAATGGTACAAAAATCTCCTGATTTTACCATTATTTAGTACAAATAATATACCTACAATGAACGTTTGATTTATTTAAAGCTGAAGCTCAAACTCACTTTTTTAAGTTTAATTTATTCTTTTAAACGATTTCGGTTCAGAATGTTTAAATAATATACAGTCACTCGACATCTGCACAAAAACTGTTTTCGTTTGATATGTAATTTATGCCCCTTCGTTTTTTTTGGGCCCCGTAAAGTGTACCTCAAAAATAGTGTTAGCCGTTTTACTATCTGATTAGACCTTATAGGTTCATTAAGATAGTGAACAATCACAATTCACCCTCAGTGAGTGCGAGTAAAAGCACTTTAAGTAACACCTTCGAAGGGACAACCAAAAACAACAAAAAACACTCACACCACCTTCAACTTACTGGAATTCTTAAAAAGAAAACTGCAATCTCATCGTAAACTATTTTGTGGGTTGACGCCAATTTACCCACATCAAGAAGTTAATTAACAGAATGGATACATACCTAATTTGTCCAAAAACCAATCAGTTAAGTGGTCATTAACTGCTTCGACAAAAGGTCTTACCTATAGGTAGATACTTACACACATACATATGTATAAGAAGAGGTGGTACAACATACATTTATTGGAATGTAGTTAGTTTGAATGGAAAGTGCTGATAGCGGTGGTGTTGGTGGGTGCTAGTTGGTAAATAGTTAATTGTTTTTCAATGACAGGTTCATGGCTGTGGGAAGGTACGAGGTACGACAATGTAAAATTGATAGTTTTACATAATGGTTACATTCAATCCTCTTTTGTTAAAGGCAACAACATTTGTCCAAAGTTGAAACTTGTTTAGAGAAAGTTTGAATATTTATCGACTTGCCTTGAAGTTTTGTTATCTTCAACTTGGCAGGGTTCTATGGTTGATTAAATTTGCAAATATGTTGTGAGAGGGTATTCAGTCTCAAAGCGAAAAAAAAGAAAATTGAAATGGAACAAAGTTGGAGAACCTTTTATCGGTTGGCCTCGCTTAAATCAATAGTGACATGGTAATGACAGCAGAGTAATAAACTGGTAATGTTACGCTTCGTCTGACTTGCAGTAAAAATGTCGTTAGTTCACAACTTGTCTGTAATATTGACGTAGATGGTAGATGGTAGATGGTAGATGGTAGATGTCACTCAAATGTTTCAGTAAATAGAGAGTCTTTTAAACATGTTAAACAGCTGTCAAGTTTTAACAGTTTTAAACTTTGAATTCAAAAATGAAATTGGTATCTCATTAGGCAAGTACTTCTACTCCAAGAAGTCAAAAAACACGTATTTTTCTCCTTCAAGTTCTTCATAAATATTAAATACCTCCAAAAGTAGCAGAAAAAAGTACTTACCATTTACGAGTAATACCAATTCCAGTGCCTGTATTTCAACTTCTTGAACTGTAATACTCTGGTATGACTCAAGACATTAAGTCTTTAAGTACTTACTTTGATGATACTTAAGTACTACCCAGCAATAAGCACTACTTAAGTACTACCAAATTGCAGTACCTTCAACAACAACTACCAGATCCAGTTCTTTCGAGTACTATTCTCCTGTTACTTAAAAGTAACGACACTTGTGTTTTTTCAGTAATAGTAGCAAAGTACTTAAACTACAGCTCTGCAAAGTATTGATCTTTTTTGAAAGAAAGAAAAAACAGTGATTTAAGCATCAGAATTGACGGGATTGAATTGAAACTACGATGAAAATATTTTTGACTTTTGAGAACTGTTCTTAATGTACTCCTTGCAGGTGGCCATGGCTCAGAGGAATGAGTAGCTGACTGCTTAGCCAAACGCTGCGGGTTCAAACCCAAGCTTCGGGAGCATTCATTTTCTACGAAAATCGCCAGCTTATCTGAGGCCACCTGTGCGATAATATGAGACAATATCTATGTCTCCTCCTCTGTGTCACGTAGGTTTATGTTATGTGTTCTTTCCTTCTTTGTGTCTATGTGTCTCTCTTTGTCGTATGTCTTGTTTCAGTCCCAGCCGATGGCCTCAGTCGCCAGTGCTACTATGTGTCTGTAGTTCGTTTCATTCATGTGCGAAGTACTGTAATGTCAATGTCAATGTAATGTACTCCAAAAGTAAGACATTGGCAACGCTGGTAATCTCTCTTGAGAGCTTTCTTGCAACAAATTGATCAACAACTTTTGAACTTACATTTTGGTAGTCAAGTTATTTCTGCCCTGTTAACTTACACGCCTATTCGATTCTTATTCCACAGGTTAACTAACCCATAGAAGAAGGTTTTATCCGAAGGTTTAAATTTCTCAATAAAGAAAATAGTTTGTTCGGGGAATAGTGCAATGACGTTGACCATTTGGGAATTTTGTTGTTGTTAATATGTGACAACCGATTTGTTGTTGTTTTTGCTATGTGGCAATCGATTGTGGCGCTATCTAATGAACTCACAGAATAAAGGTTAATCCTTCGCTACTTAACCCGGTACCGAAAAAGTTGGGCCTTATATTCCTAACCATTATTAATCTTTGGAAGTTCGAAATTAGCGATCAGGGTCATGCTTCGGTTAAATTGTTAACCATATGCTGGAAAATCCTAAATCAACATCATTTCTGCTCAGAAAGTATCAAACGCGCTCGAAACGCTCCTAAGTGCGGAGAAGAAATAATGAACTCTCCTATTTAATCATTTTTTTCATGTTCCGTGTTCGCTTTAACGTCCTAGTTTCCCAGGTAGAAAGGAAACACAAAACTCACTTTTCCGAACTGCGCATTAGCTCATAGAAAATCGAAGTTTTGTTGCACCCGCGGTGGCGACCGAGAGGTAGGCAACGCATTTCCTTTGAATAATGCTCATTCTTACCATGAAATGTTCGTGCATGGCATTCCATCATCGGAAAAAAAATTGACAACAATAACTACATTGCAACAGTCATAGGTACATAACTGGGATATCTATCTTTAAGTGTCAAAATGCATTATGTACATGAGGAATGTACCTATGCTAAAGCGTGTGGCTCTAAGATTGACAAAAAAAAGGGACCAACCCCTGATGACGTGTCAGCCGACTGTGTTCGACGTTCGAGTGCGAAAGAGACCCAATGCGCCTGAGATAGATTAAAAGAAAAGGGTCCTTTAGACAACCACTGACATTGACACACACAACTTCCTCCTTACGAACAAAAAAATACGGACGAGTTTCCCAATTTCCTTTTCTTTTATTTTTTTTGCTTGATTCTCCTAGTGTGACTGACGTTTTTTTGCTCTTTTGTTTGTAGTATTGCATTAAGCTGGATGATGCCTAGGATTTGACACGCCTGACTGCACCATTTGAACCCTTGTCTTGAACCCTTCATTGCATGTTTTCTCTTCCGAATATTCTTAATTTTATTTTTATGTGTTTTCTTGTGTTTCTTTTGTAGGTTGTATGAAGCGAAGATGTCGCCAATGCCACTGCCAGGAGCTACAAACATAATGGCGCCAACTGATACTCCATTACATTCCATGCCAACAACAACAATTGCGGCATCTGTCACTATTAATAAACAAATAACCACAGACACAATGACAGAAAAGAAAATTCAAGAACCCGAAAAGGAAAAGTTGAAAGAAAAAGAAAAGGAGAAAGGAAAAGAAAAAGAAAAAGACAAATCCAAAAAGCACACAAAGCAACACAAACATCATCACAAACACCAGAAACAACCTCAACCGGTTGACAGTAGTGACATCACCAAAGTCATGAGTAATAAAGTGAACGAAAATGACATTCTAACAATCAAAGACAATAAAGAGCCATCTTCCAACGATTGGCCTCCTCAATTATGTTCTTCCTCGTCATCGTCTTCATCATCATCATCATCGTCATCTTCGTCGTCTTCGTCGACGTCTTCGGAGTCATCTTCGTCGTCATCATCATCATCTTCATCGACGTCGTCAGAGTCATCATCATCCGCATCATCGACATCGTCGGAGTCATCTTCTTCTGCATCGTCGTCGATGTTTTCAACCGCAACAACAGCTAAATGTGATAGTAGTAATATAGAAATCAAAACCGAATGTAATGAAGAAGAATCTGTCATCGACAGTTCGAATTCGATAGAATCAAAATCAAAACCTAATGCCGAAGCAGAGCCACAAATAATAAACGACGTAGACGCTACATTATCGACAGCGACTACCGTTGAAAAGACGGCGATTATTGATAGCAATTCAAATGGCACTTCTGTCACTGAAATTTCAGTTGACGTTGTTCAAGCACAAAAACACGTCGAAGTGGTGGAAGAGAAGAAGAAGAAGGAGGAGGAAAAGGCACCGGCTATGGTTGAAGAAGAGGTGAAGGATGAGCAGGAGGAGGCTGAGACTGAAAAGGACGAAATCGATGACGATGAAGATTCAGAGAATTTCGGCAAGCCCCGAAAACTACTACTAACTGATCTCAATTCACATATCATATGCAATTTATGTCATGGATATCTGATAGATGCGACAACTATCATCGAGTGTCTGCATTCATGTAAGTATTTCTTCTTTTTTTATTCCTCATCTCAAAGTGTTCGTAACATAACCCCACAAATCTGTGCTTGAGAGAATAAATCGATTCCGAAATCTGATAGAACTTCCTAAACAAACAAACCTTCTATCCCCAACTGTCATAAAATTAATGGAGACTTTTTTCCGTCACTCTCTTACTGTCACTGAGGTTGGTAGTAAACTCTTGTGTGTGCTTGTTTGTGACAGCAAGAAAAAAACACCCAAATCTCATGAGGATAGGATAAAAGATTAAAATGTAATAAAACTTTTAGCGACTTCTCCTTGAGTGTTATTGATTCGAATTACATCGCTTTCGGGCCAACACAGAAACAATAAAATGAATATAAAATGACATGATACAACTTCATGTCAAAAAAATGTTGTAAGGAGCATGTAGTGGAATATGGAGTGTTCCCTTTTTGATTTGCATATTTTATTAACAATTTTTTGTTGAGAGCATTGTTAATTTTGTTGACTTTGTATTCATATTCAATTGGAATTGATTGCATTTGTCGACGGAAGTGAAAGAAAGTCATATTTTTCCGAGTTATTTTGACACTTGGAGGTATGCTTACGTCATTAAGAATTGATTGGCAACTCTGGCTCTTTTCTTTCTCTCATGAGCTTCAGGTTAACATTTTTTTCAATGCTACCATTCTGTTTCCAATGTGAGAAAGATGAAAAGTGAGGCGGAACGAAGGAATTGCTTGAATTCTGCATTTTGTCTAAAAAAATCGTTCAGTGTAAACACTTGTACGTGGTTGAACATTCCAAATTTGCTGTCTGTCAACTGTCAAATTACCGGAGACTTTTCTGCGAAGAAATCCGATAAAAGAAATCACAAAATTTATTTTGACAGTTCTAGTTCTGTTCGGTTACGTAAGACCTGGTTCGCCCAGTATGCACGAATCTGATTCATTTTGAAATCGAGACAAATGGTACCCTATGAAGGGTTCGACAGCTTGGAGTCTATAGAATGCAACGAAAGGAATGTTCGCTGACTCAAGCATATTGTAGTATAGTAGAAATAGTAGTAGCAGTAGTATTAGTAGTTGTAGTAGAAAAATAAAAATAACTAAACATAAACTGTATTGGTTTTAAGTCAACTTTAAGCTCCGTGGCGATAGTCGCACCCCTACCAGTGAATTAAGGAAAACTAATGTTTAAAGTCCGTACTGTACGAAAAAGAACAATTTTCATTTCCAACTGTACGAAAACCACCCCAGTAAGTAAACGTGCTGACCTACACCTTCTAGCGTCGCCTCTGATAGGTTCTTGTCACTGTATTGGCATGAACCTGCGGATGCAGGCAGCTTTCGTCTAATGGAATGAGCGGATTGAAACACCATGTATGATGACGATAACCGCGATCCAGATAAGATACTTTATCCTCGGATATAGTAAAATCTGAAAAAAAGATTAACGAGTACCGAAAGTGGATATTCGTTTTGGAAATTAGACGAATTGTTGGGTATGTCCCTTGATTGGCTGGTCCGTCCCTTCGGTCGATGTTGATATATCTGACAAAGGGTGAGGAGTGTTCGTCTTACTTATCTTACTTTCATCTTTCACGGGCACTGCCTCTTGCGAAGAACTGACAAAACTTCCAAGAGTATCAATCTGTCATGAAAAAGTGCTTCTCAACTTTGCCGTTCGGAATCGGCTTTAAATTGTAGGGCCCCTCAATTCTTCACAAGCACCTAGAGAATTGTTGATGAGAGTAAGCCACTTAGGCCTTGGCGCTTCAAGAGCTGTCGCGCCATTCCATTTATTTATTTTTTTTCCCGGTTAAAGGCTCTTCTTTTGGTGACTGGAAGTCGACTGCGGGATATTACATGAGTAGTTGACTAGAATCGGACCAAGATGGATAAAAGCTGGCAGTAATCCGATTGGTACTGGTGTGAAACTTGATTCAGGGTTCACTTGTTTCTTTCTTCTTGAAGATCATAAGGAAAAAATTTAGTGTCCTCTCAAATATAACACCGTGTCGCGCCGACAGTGTGGGTATGGTCCACCGTCAGATAAGCCGTAGTAGGCAGGTGCTGACGTTAAATCATTTACATCCTGTACGAAAACGAATTGATATACAGAGATGCGCATTTGCCGACAGCCTTGATTTTGAGTGGACAAACTGACAAACACAACAATTAACGACTGCCAAACGGCTTTCTGTCATTACTGACATTTCGTAATTAAATGCAAACGGCGGCGTCGTTATTATTTGCTCGTTTTTATTGTTTCTCAAGAAGCAAAGACCAATTGATTGGAATATTCATGAGTCCAATAAATCCAATGTCTGTCATAAAAATTTCAATAAAACAAAGTTAAGAGCGATTAATTTATTCGAAGAGATAACGACGCAGTTGATGCGAATTGCTATGAGGTGAATTTCTTCAAAGGAGAATCGAAATGCCCCGAAACTTATCGAGTGTAATAAAAATGTTGGCACCACATTTCCCAATAGTTGTCACAAAAACTGTCAACATGTCTAGTCTTTTTCTTGTGCAGCTTACCCAACACTAACTTGCATAATCTGCTTCAACCACTTATCCACACTCTTTTTGCCAAATGCAATTTCAAAATCAGTTTTTGGGATAGTTTTGGAAATCTCTTCAAAGTTTTGCTGCTCGCCCCAAACAAATCTCTGACCCTTGTTGTTTTTTCATGAAAGTCCACTTTACCAGAACTTTGTCTACACTTCGAATGGCGAAACTTTCATGCCAGTGCCAGTGCCAGGGCAACAAAAAAAGAAACCCCTTGACTTTCTGAAAAACCCATAAACTACACATTTTAACACAATGCTCTCCCGTTTATATTTGCATATCACTTCAGAAAAACTCACTTTGAATATTTCACATTATAAAATGTTTCGTTCCCTGTATCCTCAAAGAAAAAAGAGACGGTATGGTCTCCACTTGGTCCAAACCAAACTTGAAATTTTTGAAATTCAAATATGAACCAAAAAGGGAGTGAGTGTAATATGAACACGAGAGAAAAAAAAAGAGTAAACGAGAGCAGTTGGAGACTTTTGAATCTTTTCAAAAGTTTTTTTTTTCGAAGTTCCTGAATAGTCAGGAAGACGAAGGATATTCCCCGGATCCGCTCACATGATGGTTCTTTCTGATTTATTACTACAGGACCAGGACAATACCCCCCAATTCCGGCAAAAGTCCCTATACCTAACCTACCTGAAACAGGTTCATATATCAAATTAAGCCCCAAACACAGGAACAGAGGAAATTCATTGCCAATTCCATTTGCTCGACTGCACTTGAATTGAAAATTTTCCAATTGCAGTTGTGTGTTGGGTTCACAAAATAATGAGTCGATACACAGACACACTCGTACACTATCTGGTTGCGGGTGTATTGTTTGATATTTGTGTCCATTGTCCGAAAGCGGACGTTTTGCAGACAGAAAATTCTTAAGGTAAGGACACACTCGTTTTTTTTTCTGGAATGTGCTCTGGAATGGGTAGAAAAAAGTTAAATCTAACGTCAATCTTTTCGTCCTTTTTTTAAAAGGATGATTATCAAAAAATAAAACTTTCTAATGGATACAAAAGTGGATCTATCCACTGGAGCGGGCAAGCATTACCCTTGAAAAATGTCCCGTTGCGGGATTTAGCCGAACGTTTACAAAAAAAAATGTATTATATACAAAACTTCAGCCTTAATTTCCTTCTCCCTCTGATGGTACAATGAGTCCTGTCGTAAATGACACAGCAGGCAAAAAAAGCGAGAGTAGAAAAAAAAGAAAGCCGCCCCAGCTATAGCAACGGACGGACGAGCAAACAGCAACGGCATGGCACCATCACAAAATTGTATAACATCCCTTTTCAAACTATACCTACAAGCTAGAAACAGAATTCAGTACCCAGGGGTGTTGGTGGTGGGTTGGCGTCGTTGTCGGCATGGGGGTTGTTGTTCGCTTTTCATCCAGCCCCGCAACTCCTCGCTGACGTCTCGCCAGCACCGCCATTCATCGCCATTCCATTATTCAACAACACCATACCGCCGCGCCACCTACCTCGTTGTTCTGTTGCTGATGGCATTGACATTAAAGCTGAACTGCTATGATAAGGCCTACAACAACTGGTTGGATTTTCCTCTGTTTAGGGGATGAATCCTATTAAAGTCGTTGTCCTTGGCTCCCCTGCCTCTGCGTTGTCTCGTCATCATTTCGTTGTCAGCACAGTATTGCAGTCATTTTGCTCCTCTCATAGAGCTTATCATCCGACGGCGGCGGCTATGGTAAATTTTAGGCAACATTGTGAGTTTGAACTTCATATTGGGCCACTGAAAGAGGTTTGATATTTTTTTTTCCTCATCCGTGTGTATAGGTAGTGTATGGCGGCTTTATTACAAGCGCATATCTGTTGTCTTCTTTTGGGGGCTTTTTTTCGTGCCTTCTTTATTTTAGCAAATTTCCTTTGTACCTACACGACGGGGACTTACTTACAGTCGGGGAACAACAGCAAAGGCAAAAAAAAAATCAAACCAACAAGTCGTTTCCATAAACAAAGGATTGCGGAAGTTAAAGGAAAATGACGGTTTAGCTTTATCGCGGTTTTTTTCCTTTCGCGTCCTTTGTGGTTTTTGTCGGCGGCCTCAAATGCTCCCCCAACGCACATCACTAACGCACATAAATATCCTACAATTGTTTTTAATATTCCCGCTTGTGACATAAAGTTCTGCTTTTTAGAACTGTTTCCTTTGCGTATGCGTTCTTTTTTTTTGGAGGCGAACCCTTGCTCTATTTATATAAATCACGTATAACGGTGGTTTTTATGTGTAACACAAATTTTCCAGTACTAATTTCGTATTTGCCGCTTTTCCCCTTCTGTTAAACTTTTGGGTGTATGTGCCCCAAAGTGCTGTATAAAATTTTTGGAAATTCTTTTTCGTGTGTGAAAATTTTGTGCGCATTTATTATTTACTCACGATGGGAACAAGGAGGAATGTTCGAATCGAATGCGAGTTCTGAGAAAGTGGGTTTGCTCACACTTCGTCTTAATTTATTGAGCACTCTTCAGAGCAACAAAAAGAACCCCTTCCCGAGAACAAACAAAAACGATACGAAACGGAACCCCCACGCCCACAATTTCGTCACGCCAAAAACTTTTTCTTGAAAATGCAGAGGGGTGCGTTTTGTTTTAACGATAGCAAAGTGAAGCTGTAAAGTGCCAAAGCATCTAAAAACTTTTCCACTGCCACTTGTCTTATTTTCCTTTTTACAAATTCTTCTAGGACTCTTTTATCCCTAGAATTTGACTTTTTTTTTTCTTCGTCTTTTGAGCTTGTTTGCGAAAATTGTCGTGCATTTCGGTGTCAGAATTGTCGTCGGGACAAAAAAAAAAGAAGTAACTTGCTTCGAGCCTTGTGTTCAACATTCTGATAGCATAAGTTGCAAACTCTCCAAATGTCAGTGTGCCCTTTTTTGACGTTTTGTCTTCAAAATCGACGAAAAATACTTTTTCATTGAAAACGTCAATGATTGTCAAAAAAAATGTTTTTTACAAATTTGAATGATCAACTGTCAAAAGAAGCAGCTTTTTGACAGCTGTCAATAAGACGTTCAGTTTTTCTCCTGTTTGATTACTTTCTTACAATTTCACAGTTCAATTTGACGTTCAGTTCAATTTAATGTTTCGGTTTTTGACAGTTATTATTTGCAAATGTCAAATTTGCTTTGATCGTTTCTGAACGTCAAAAGATTTGAAGTCTACAATCAGATGTTGTGACAGTTGTCAGGTTTTTTTTTGTGTTTGTCTAAACATTCTGACAGTTCTTATGGGATATGTTATCGTTCGTTCGGTGCAGAGTTGTCATTCGTATAATGCAAAATACTGGGAACTGTCATTTAGTTCTGTTTGATCATTTCGCTCTCCAAATGTCAAACTAGTTCAGATAGTTCTTTCATCATTTTGAAACTCGAACGGTCACACTAATCAAAAAGGCTCAAGTGCAAAAGTGTTGAAAACTTCTTTCATGTCTATCGTCTGCTTCTCTTCCGTTATCTCCCCCTCCTCGCCTCGCACTCACCGTTCTCATTTGGTCTTTCTGGTGAAAACTTTTCGTTTGCATATTTACACAAAGAGAATTCATGACTGCACTCCAACGAACGGCCGACCAACAACGAACCTCCACCATGCCACAACGAATGTCGGCGATGACGGCTACTTCAAAAGAAACCCAAACTCCCAAAGAAGAAGAGTGAACAGAAAAAAACCGAAATCAAATTGAAACTTTCCAGTAACCAATCATGAGACCAATATTGCCCTTTGCGCCTAGTCTCTCCCTCTCTCTTTCTCTTCTCTAAAGATTCCCTATCTCGTAGACCTTTGAAACGATGTGAGTGGCTGTGATATCAGATGCTGATGACCACAAAAGTCCAATGCTATGACCACCCCAAAAACTTAGGGTATATTTACATTTAAAGAGACACAGAGCTGTAGGTAAGGTAGTAGTAGATGCATTTGACATTAAATTCAATTGGTAATTTACAATGGTGTGCGGTGCCTGGAAGTTAATGAAATTTATTCAGCACGCAACACAACGACTCTAACGCTCTTGTTAGTCATTCATTATATCCAGAGTGTTTGGATGCATTCCGGGGTTCCACACACACACATTCGCATTGACCAGAGTCGATAATGTCATCCAATTTTCAACTTCACCACAGTGTAGTATTTCAAGCATGCAATGGTTCTCTATTGTGAATTTTCGGTGTGAGTAAACTGTGATGAATTAACTTGGCTGTGAAGTTGCGGGCCAAGGACAGCAACAACCGCACGTACACAACCCACCACAGAATCCCAAACCGCTTGCACCGTGTGTGTATTACAGACAGTCAGAGATACCTATGCCCAACATGCATGCCATGGACCACCGGGACAATTAATCACTCGACAAGTAATCGGCTTAAATGGAAATTAGCTCCACAGGCAGTCCGCTCTGCTGGCTGGCTGGTTGTGCAGCTTTAAGCTAGACACAACTACATTACCAACAATCAGTCTAACCAGCAGCCGGGCATAGTTTCGTCCTCTTTAATGAGACATATAGCTGGAATCGGTGGGCCTTTGGCGGAGGTGTAACAGCGGGTCCAAGTTCGTCATCAAAAGTTCAAGTTTGAGTGGTGTTTTTGTAATCAGAACCTGTTTAGGCAGCCCCATGATTCGGTCATGTGTTCATGTATGTTTTTGAAACGTAACGTTTCGTTGACAACACTCTTTGGTGGGTGCAAATGGTCAACGACAACAACGACGACCGACCGACGACATCTGCAGGGGTGGGTTGGATGTGATATGTAAAATTTACGAAAGCTGGGCGCGGCCCATCTCATTTCGAGTTTGGTTCTGGAATTTAAATTCTAGCGTTGGCGTCGAGAAGTGGAGAGGTATTTCTATTTATTATGCCCGGTCAGGAATGCGAATGTCAAATGCCCCAAGATCAAACCGGACCAGTTCTAAGGGGATGATGACAATGTGATTTAAATCGTTTTAAATTATACCAACCAGCTGCTTGTGAATTAATTATACAAAGAGCTTTTTCGCTTTTTGTGCAGTCTGCAATGTTTGTTTTGACATTTGCTGGTCGTTGTTGACATTTGCCAAGTGCTGATAAGTTGATAACGGCATTAGCTTTTAGAGCTGTCAAAGCAAATAAGTGTCTGAAATATTTACACTTACTTACCAACTTATGGTGGCGCTACAGTCTAGGTTGGACCAGGGCCTCATCCATAACAAACGTCTTCAGACAGCTCGGTTCAGGTCCTCTACGGCACCTGTGTGTTTCACCTGAGTCGCGGTCTTCCTCTTCTGCGACGTCCTTCGGTTGGATTCGAAGACTCTCCGGGCCAGAGCATTGATTTCCATTCGCTCTAAGTGACCCAGCCATCTAAGTCGTTGGAATTTAACTGGCTAGGCCAGTGTCGCTGAACAGCTCGTACAGTTCTTGATTGAATCTTCCTCTCTATTCTTAATTTATGCAGACTGGACTGGCAGGACCGGGGTGATGAGGGTTTTCTTTAGTTGCTCGAGAGGGGACTTAACTACTCAATTGCCTTCTTAGTCCAAAGAAGCAGCGATTGGCAAGAGTGATCATTCGTTGGATTTCAGGGCTGGTGTTGTTGTCTGAGTTTAAAGCTGATCCTAGGCAGAAGAAGTGATTAACTACCTCGAACTTAAATCTGTCTATGCTGACTTGGCCCCAAGACGTCGATGTTGGTTGACCTTTCTAGTTGACCGCATTAACTTGGTCTTGCCCTCGTCAACCGCTAGACCAATCTTCCTGGCCACCGTCTCAAGACTCACGAACGCTCCACTGACATCACGCTGTGTTCTTCCAACTATGTCAATGTCGTCTGCGTATCCGAGTAGCTGGATGGATTTTTGAAAGATTGTGCCTCTGGTGTTGACGTTGGAGTTTTGCACAATCTTTTCAAAAATGATGTTGAAGAAATCGCATGACAGCGCATCGCCTTGTCTAAAACCTTTTTTGATATCAAAAGCGTTCTTTAGGGTTTTTCTGACTATGATGGAACAGCGTGAGTTTTCCGTTGTCATCACACGGACGAGTTTTTCTGGGATGCCAAGATTTGCTCTATATAGTTGGTCTCTATAGACGCTGTCATATGCGGCTTTAAAAGTCAAAGAAAATGTGATAGGTATGGATTTGAAGCTCCTGGGTCTTCTCCAAGATCTGCCGTGGAGTGAATATCTGATCGATGGTGTACTTTTCGGGTCTTAAGCCACACTGATAAGGACCAATTAGATTGTTGACAAAAGGCTTCAAACGTTCACACAGCACAGTAGACAAGATCTTGTAGGCGATGGTAAGGAGACTTATACCTCTGTGTCTGTAGTTGGTTCAGTTCAGGTGATCTCCTTTCTTGAGGATCGGGCATACGATGCTGAGGTTCCATTCGTCGGATATGCTTTCCTAAGACCAAAATTTGCAGATGAGCTGGTGCATACTCCTAACCAAATCATCTCTAGCTGCTTTGTACAGTTCGGCGGCTAGCCCGTCTGCTCCAGCAGCTTTGTCCGACTTAAGTTTAGATATCGCTATCTTCACTTCGTCAATGTCGGGTGGGTGGAATTGTTGGTCTGCTTCACCCAAATTGAATGGTTCTGTATTGCTGGTGGAATTTTGTTCGTCATCGCCATTATACAGCTTGGGAAACTTGTCCTCAGCACTGACTACGATGTTCCCATGATGGTCTCTATACAGGCTTCGGTTCGGGGTGTAAAACCCCTGGTGGTTTCTTACACCTTTTTGTAAAACTTTCGAACCTCGTTCCTGTTGTGACATCCCTCTATCTCCTGATCACACTCGCACTATTTACACTCTCTTCTTAATTTTTTTGACAAAAAGCTTTCCTTAAGTGTCAAAAAACTCCGTCTCGCGTGACAATTCAACAAACGAAAGTGTAACCAAACAGGACTGCTGACACCTGTCACTCAAAGTCACAATGTCGTTAAGAAGGTGTTTCATTTTCACCATTCCAAACGTCAAAACAGGGTTGTTTCATCATAATATGTCAAAATTACTGCAATTACCTTAATTTAATAATTTTTTTCTTTCTTTTCAGTCTGTCACAGCTGCATTATAAAGCACTTACGCATGGAGACCTACTGCCCACGGTGTGAAATGATGATTAACACCGCCAAGCCAAATATAAAGTGAGTATCCACCTAATATTTTCTCATTTCTTTTTCTAATTTAATTTGACAAATGGTCCAAGAAGTGTCACATAAATTTTAAAGCTTAAAAAATCCCAGAAAAACAAAAAAATCGCTATCTATCCTTAAGGACATAATAAATTCCGAAAAAGTTAACCCAACTGTCAACAACACTGTGATTTACCTCAAACCATTCTTTAGAGTTTTTTTTTAAACATCCTGGCAATGCCGTCAAGTGACATTTGTTCTCTCCAACTGAGGTTAATACAGCCGTCATTATTTAAATGAAATCGATAGATTGTGGGTAAGCTAGGTAGGTAGGTAGGTAGGTAGGTAGGTAGGTAGGTAGGTAGGTAGGTAGGTAGCTAAACCAGCTAGGTTGGTTCCTACTTGACAAAAATAATCCTCTATAATCGTCATCGTCATAGGCATGAACGGAACGGATAGAACAAAAAAAAGGAAGACCGAAGGGTTATAATGGCAATAAAAAAATAAATAAAAATGTAGATAGGGACATAATCCCAGCTTCTACATACATTGAGAAGTCTGTCCCATGATTTTTTTCTTCCTCATTATTTTTAGCTTACATTATTTTTTCGGTCTCGTCTACCCATGTTTTTGATAGAATCTCTGGGTTACGAGAAAAAAATGCCTTTTCGTTGTCGTTCTCTCTTCATGCAACCATTTGTTGGTTCAAAAATGGTCACTGAGATGAATTTAATGACTCCCCCGGGCAAGATATACAACATTATAAGAGTCAAGACGACAATTTTCGACGAAGAGGTTTTTCGATGTGAACGAAGATCGAAAAAATTAAAAGATATTTTCCACCCCATTTTGTCGCTCTCTCTCTCCAGTGGGGGCCCCCAGACTCAATCTCAATCTCTGAAATGGAATAAAGACCGTTTATCAGCCCTCGGACAAGCGGAAGTTCAATCTGAAGTAGAAGAAGTAACGTTCGTAGTTGATATCAGATTGGTAATCGAATTCGGTCTTATATGTGATGTGCGGTCGGTCAGGACGCAAGTAAATCTAATTTGGGTCCTTTTTCGTTTTACCCAACGATACACTAAGACCTCACTCAAGAAAGTCGAAGGAAGCTTTGTTGTTGTTAGTCTATAAGCAGGGCCAAAGGACAAGTGGACAAAAACAAGTCGTTAAAAAAAAGGAGAATATCAGGAAACAAGCTGGAATGGGAACTGTTGTGACTGGCTTAAAATGCCATTATTTTTGTCTCCGCGCGCATTTCGATAACAATCCTGGTTAGAGGCAAGTAATAGAACAAAAAAAAAAGAAGTTGTTTTGTGATAAATAAGAAACTAGAGACATGACAAGGATGCCAATTCATTCAAGAGGAACTAAACCCAACCAAAAGGGATAGACAAAAGAAAAAAAATTAAACAATAACAAAAGAAACGAGATTTCCAATATCCTTTGAGAAACAAGGGTGCCGCCGTGTCGTGTCGTTCAGAAAAACTAGGTATTTGTTGCTTGATTGAGTACCCCCAAGGCCCAAAGGGCATGCATTTCATTATGTTGTCTCTCTATATGTGTTTGTCGACTGTTTGTAAAGAAAGAGAAAATCACAGACTGAGGGGACAAAAAAAAATTCATTGGATTTGATTTGTCGTGCACATTATTATTATCACCCCAGGTTCTATATCCGATGAGGAACACGATGCCAAACATCAGGAAAATCTGCGGTACGTGGTGTTCTCTTAGGTTGTGTGCCAGTGAGCGAGAGGGGTGCCTATGTGCATGGGCCAAATTTGATGGTAATGTTTAATGGATGTGCGACAATTTCCGGGGTTTTTCGTCTTTTACCCCGCTCTTACTCTGCTTTTACTCAGGATCAAGCGTTTCTAGAAATAGATTGCAGCCCCAACACTGGAGTTATAAAGATTTTGTGCTTCGATAAGCGTGTTGATTTTTTTTTGCGTTTGCTTTTTGCATTGCGAATGACACGAGAGACAGAAATGTGAAAAAGGGGAGCCTAATGTATGTTCAATGTTCATGTGCGGTGTAGCGGAATAAAGATGAAAAAATTATAAGCACAGCAAAAGGAGATGTAAAACCATGAAGAAGGCAAAAAAAAGGCCACCGACAACAATTAGAATTGAGTGCGAACAATAAACACATATCCTAAAGTTATTCACACTCTCCTGGACGCAGCAGCAGTCGGAGCAGAGTAGCAGCCGGCTCCAGACTCGTTTTATTATTCTGACCTGACTTCATCATTTAGGATGGTTTTTGTGTTTATAAAGATCTATAACCTAAACAGTACCTATGGGACGAGTAGAATATTAGTGAAGGCATCTTCTTTGCGCAAACACAGCCGGAGCGGCGGAGCATGAGTGAGTAAACCGCTAAGTGCTAATTAAACCGTTTTCAAATGGAATAGCAAACAAATTAGAAGGCGAGTGTCTGGTATACTTGGAAGTGAACACAAAAAACTACAAAAAACCTCGACTCGACCCGACCCAAATGTTGGCCGCTGCTGAGTTCTGGGAATTTACTCTGCGTCGTCTTTGCAGCAACATGGGCGAGCGTCTCAACTCTAAAACATTCACTTTGTAGGTGTGTGAGTGTGTTTGTAGACTGTTAGTTTGATGGCTACGCAAACAGCAGTAATAAAACGCTCACGAAGCTGAAAAAAGGTAAAAAGAATGGGAATCAGGGTTGCCATGTCAAAATGAAAACGAATAAAGGTTTGCGTCAACTTTTATGAGCTGTCAGCTTGGTAAATCTTCAAAATTGCTACTGTAACTTTTTCATTAAAAATGTAAAGTTTTCTTGTTTTCAATCTTGTTTCTCTCCAAAGTCTTATTGTGGAGATTTTGGAGAGAATCGAGATTGAAAACAAGGAAATGTCAGTCGAAGCTTGAGCTCGGTGTCCATGTATACCCATTGGCTTGTATCAATAAGGAAAAATTCTACCAATTGTATGTATTTTCACGAAAGTCTCCAAAACTGAACAGTTCGCTCTCCAAGATCTCCAAAGTCTCCAAGAGTATAACTGAAAACTTTCGTCTTCCCAACAGATAGTGAAAATAATAAGCAAAAATTCAATCAATTGTATGTATTTTCTCCAAAGTCTCCAAAACTAAACAGTTCGCTTTCCACAGTAAATAGATTGCTTCCTAAGAAGTATTTAAAAGTTTCACGCATATAAATAAGCCGTGAAGGTAATTGATAATCGTAAGATTGAAATTCTCCAAAGTCTCCCAGAGTATAACTGAAAACTTTTGTCTTCCCAACAACTCGTGACCAACAACCCAAACTCGTCAAAAACTTGCCAAGAATTAATGTTCTCATTCTGATAAACTGTTTTTAAACATTGAATTCTCTCCAAAGTCTACAACCTTTGTTCAGGCATCAATTCAGACTTGCTTTAGCGTCTAAATGTTGTTGGAAGAAACTGCAAATTTGAAATATATTACATCACTATTCTGACAAGTTCTTACCAGTAAAAAATGTACTACCCAAAGTCTCCAAAGCGACTAATATCCTCTGAAAAATGTAGCTTCGAACAACTAGTAGTGGGAAGTCCACAATCGAAAAAAAAACTTTTTCATAAAATGGATTTTTTTCTTCAGTTTAAGTTCTCTCCAAACTATCCAAAAGCTTCATTTTCAACTGTCAATTTTTTCCAAAGTCTCCGAAAGTTGTGTAGAGGGCTCAAATCAATTGACTTCTCCAAACCCTAACTAAAGCATATTCCAAAGTCTCCAAAACTTTATTTTTATCATCATTCAATGTCTTTTCCAGCATTTGTTCGCTAAACAAAGAAGACAAACGGCGGCAACACTGCCTCGTGTTAAAGATGATGACGCTTCGTCGAAGCATAGCAGGCAAACTTGTAAAATTAACGAAAATAAAAATGAAAATAAAAAAAAAGAATTCCAATAAAATTGTAGCTCCAAAAGGGCTCTCCGGGGGGCACAGAACCGGTGTGTGATGGAAAGACCCGGCCGCTGCTGTGTGTGAGGTCGGTGAAGACGAGGAGGTGGAGAAGGGGGACTAAAAAGTAACGAAGGTTGATGGAATAAACCGAATCGAAGTAAACATAAGCCAAAGCAATAGTGCCAGAGCGAACACAGCCAGCCACACCGACAAACCTGAAACGAAGTGGTAGTGAGCTCTCTTGTGTGTCATGTTATAGTCGGTGTACCGCGCTGCCAATGTTTTCTGTATGCTATTGGGAATTTTTAATGCGCGTCTGGCTCTGAATCCTCTCGTTCCTTGTCTTGTTGTTTGCTTGTCAGTCAAAGCCAGGGCTTAACCTATGGCTGCCACCGCCGCCGCCGTTGTCGAAGCCGCTGCAGTTGCTGCTGCTGCTGCCGTCGGAACCATATCGAGCTCGAATAAAACGAAAACGACGACGATACGACACGGCAAAAGAGTATAACAGCCAGCAGTGGGACTGGCGATATGGTAACACGGTCTGCGAGAATGGTCTTGGTTGGCTGAAGAATATACATTATTTCGTGTGTCGTTTGCTTTATTGGGGACCAGCCAACACCATCACCACCTGCGAGCGCGAGAGGGACTTCACGCGGTGGGTCGTCCGCCATTCAGCTCCACCATATCGATATTGCGTTTCGCTCGAAGAAATGTGTGTTTTTACTCCGCCTGTTTGTGTTGTTTCTTTTGTTCGCCTTTTTTGTTGGATCTTAATGTCGATCCGCCCGCCATTGAATCGCCTTCGCCAGTCTCGTTAAGAGCAGACAAACTCGCCTGTAAACATTAATGCCGATGCTCTTTTATATACTGCAAAAGAGCTTCGACGATACAATGCCTCCAAAGGCGACAGGTCTGTCACTATAAATTGAAATGAATGGAAGTGTTCTGCTCTGTGTGATGGTGAGTGTGAGTGTGCGTGTTCTCAAGCAAAGACGTCACGATGCGGTGTCATAATTCCCCCGTCTTATTAAGATGTCACTATGCCGACGGCACGACAACGACACACCGCACTGTTTCTGATGGCGAAGAAGGCAAAATCATTTGTCATCGCTCTGTACTCCCGCCGCGTTTGGCTGCGATGAGCCAAAGCCCACCTTTTTTGTGTTATCTATGTTTTCTCATCTTATTTTTGTCCCGTCCTCTTCGATGACAATGTCTTCGTTTTTATCATCAAAATCGTAATGAAAATCCTTCCCGGGAGTTGATTTATGAACAGGATTTGTACTTCTTTGTTTGTTTTGTACATTTTCTCTCTTAGTTTATTCCTTGATCCGTCCATTCAGGTAAAGTCCTTGAATTTCCCGCTTTTATTTCACGTCAAACAGAACAAAAAAACACCGAAGCAGACCCGCACATTATGATTACTCTATTTTTAAGGGAAAATGTCCCAAAAGTGTCCTTTTCTTGTTCGCTCAAAGAAGACAAACGAAAAATACCTTGAGGAGGATTCCTTTTATATTTTTCAAGGAATTAAAATTCCTTCAGATCCCAGAGATTCGCGTAGAAGTAGAATTGCCAACAAAGCATGAAACAGAACGACACTGGAGTGTTTAATGGCAACACAAAAAACTAGATATGATAATAATCCAGAGTAAATGATGAATCCTTATATTTTTCCTTGTCTTTGTTTTTTTTTTTTTTTTTTGGTTTCTTTCCAGAATCGTTGGATTTTCATATCGCACTGGCGGGACTGGGACTATCGCTCTTTGTGGCTCAATGAATTGAAGGAGATAAAAAGAAAACATGATAACGAATATTGATTTTGGGTTTTTTTCCCTTTTTTTTTTGCTTCTTTTAACATCGCTGTTAGGGTTTTTGTTTTGCTCTTAATAAACAATTTTCCTTATATTATTTATTGTGAAGGGGAGGGTCTGTCTTAGATAAAGTAAGCCTATCTACTTTTGGAGTGGATTGATTGGCAGGAAGTTGTGTACAAGAAGGTAGATACAGCCGCCAGTATGCTGTTTGCAATATTAATGACGTTTCATTGTGTCGTCATTGAGTAGTTTTTGCGCTTGTCAAGTTCAAGAGTGACAGATTGCCTTGGTTGGAATTTTTTCAATAAAAATTTTATTGAACGAATTGTTATAAACTTTTTTAATTAACTTAAAGTGAAGAAATGGGACTTTTTCTTTGACTTTCATGGTTCCGGAAGATTTGGCTTGGATCGATTGGTCCTTGAGGAAATTGTTTTTTTCATGTTGCTTCAGGGCTTAAGGAATTTTTTCTCTGATTATTTTTCCGGATTTTTCGTCTCTTGAGAAATCATGTCCAATAAGAACCTGTATGGATTTGAGTGAGGGTTGCTTCTATTTGAGTTCCGTTGTGCATGAAAGAATTTAATGTAAAAAAGGTATGTAGAATGCTTAGTAAATATTTAAGATATGTATTTCTATACCGAAGGTGAATATCTTTGGAGACCTGATGTGGGTATAGAAAACTCTGCTGAGGAGAGCTGAAAATATGAGTTTTCCATATAAAACTAAGGAATTGTCTTTAAAACTTAAGGTATCACAAAACATTTACACGCTTACACTGACTTGCTGACCAATTTTCGGAACTTATTTGCACTAAAATTCTTTTATCACCGTTTTATACTTGAAAAAATAAGAATATCACAAGAAATAAACCAAACTACAAATCAGGACTTCAAATATCACAAGATTCTTTGTCAGCTTAGAAAGAAATTTGATGCATTCTGATAGAAAACATAAGATATCACACTATTATCATCTCAGAAATATAAATATCAGCAAATATATAACATCGTAGATACTGTCTGAAACATGTTTTATCGTTTCTTGTGTGCTTTCATAACAGTAATATCAATATACAATTTACTTTTATAAGAATCACCGTTTCACGCACAAAATTAAGATAAAAATGTATGTATCACAGAACGTCACGTACTTTCATATGCAAGATTTCAAATATCATACTCTTCCTCATCGGTGCCAATCAGTGCCCAGATATCACAACCTTCTTTGAAAAGTATCCTGTGGAAATTTTATCTAACTGAATCAACAAGCTCTGATGTTCAAAGTTGTGTGTTATCTCAAAATTTGTTCACAAAAAAAAATACAGGAATCACAAGAAATAATTAATTATCACGTTTTAAAATTAACTGTGATCAGAATATCATTCAATTTACAGAATCTCGTAGTGAATATCACATTCAAAATCTTATCAAATCACAAATATTTGATGTTTCTTGAGTTATGATAAGACCGTTTAATAAAGTGTGATATTGTACACAGAAAGACCGTTTTGTTAGAAAAACAAATATCTTCGATGAGGACTATCAATGGACCCTCGAACTGACCAACATATCACAAAAACCATCCTCAAATTTCCGTTGTATCATACAAGCTTAGAAAACAAGAAACTGTCCACTTAATGTCATTAAACTGACCGGAAACGAATTTCGCCCATGATTGCAACAAATTCAAAATATGTAATATCCTGCACTGACCACACCCACCAATCACAACCTATTTCCTGTTTTGCTCCCAAACTTATCGAAGACTTACAAAAACTTACTAACCCGCAACACCTAAATCTTATGAAAGTTTCTTTAAACATCCTTTATTTGGCGTTGCGAACGACAAAACTTCTCATAAATCTTTTCTTCCTTATTTATTTTCGTGTTGCACTTGAATACCTTTTTTAATAAATCTCCAACTCTCTGTCAATTTAATAGAGTTTTCTTGATTGGCATTCGTTTAGACGGCAACTTCTCCTCCTAAACAGGAAAAGTGGTCAATTTCCTTATTCCTATAGCAAAAAACTTATCCGTTTATAAGACCAATATGCTGTAAGAAACTTTTCTTACTAAAAGGTAATATTTTCTTTGAGAGAGCTCAATCTCCAAGGAGATTTGCTTGAAAGCCTCGCAAGACGACGACCAAGTTCTCGTGGGTATTGGCTGGCAAGGGCAACACATAGTACACAAAAAGACAAGATTGTTATCCTTACAACGAACACACAAAATCGTTTGTATAATGTAATTTTCGTTTTGTGATATTAAGATTCCCTTGATATGTACATATTTATGCCCTTAAGACAAAATTAAATTTTCTTCTCAGCCCGCTTGGCTGGGCAGTGAGTTAGAAGGAGATACAGCACGAGCAACAAGAAAAAAAGGATGCCATGTCAAATTGATGTCCAATTACCTATAAGCAAAGGCATACTTAGGCACAAACTTTTGACAACGAAGTTATAAGGGTTAAGAGATTATCATCCATGTAGATATAGTGTGCGGTAAGCAACCTGTATGAAGAAACTATAGGCCCCCCTTCCCCCCAGTGTGTTTGTTTGAAGAAGTTTGTCTTCTTCTGTTAAAGATTATGTGTTTATGTGGACATGCGTCATTATCGAATTTATAACTGACCGGAAGGTATAAACTTAATTTCATGCTGTTGTCCAACAATGGCTTTAAATTGTTGGATTTTTCTGGAAAAAGGGGATCTTTGGAGAAGTGTAAAGATTCCTGTCAACGACACGAGGAATTTTCGAAAGTTATTTAGAGAAGGAAACCTTTATGCAATAAGGGCGATAGAAAGAAATAAGGGATTGGTTTTCTTGAGGAAAATATTCCGAAAAGGGTCAGTTTGCTTAAAGTCCGAAAGAAAAGGACTTTAAAATGTACGAAAGAAAGAGGTTTAGTGGACTTCAAATTTGGTACAGTCTGCTTTAGATGGGTATTGGTTGGTTGTTTGTTTTGGGGTTCTCGTTTTGTCCGTTTTGGCATTTCTTAGCAATTGAACAATATTTATTATGTGCCTATAATACGAAAGTACCTTAGTAACTAGTAACTGCCTTTGTAGATTGAAATCTAATGAATGGCATTCATTCCTTTGATTATAGTCTTCTTTTTCTCTTTGGTTTGTTGTGGTCCGGGTTTGGGCGTGTGTTCGGTTTCTGAATGGCAATTAGACAGTTTGAGAATGCTTTTGAGTCCTCTATTGTCTTCTTTGGTATTGAAAAGGCTTTATTGAAGACCTTAAATTCCAGAAAGAAATGCACTGACTTAAAGAAGAATCTATTGAAATGGGTTAAAACTAGCAGAAAGTGACAGTTTCTGGTGTTCGATTCTTTCCTTAAATCATTAAGACAGCGTAAAGTGTTATTTTGCCAAGTTTCAGCTTCAAAAAGGCAAATTCAGACCTAATTACAGCTTCTCTTATAAAAGCTGTAATTAAATGAGGAAGCTGTAATAGAGTTGTATTTTGTCTTTCCACATTTTTCAAAACCGGCAATCGAGTTATGTTCGTTGCCTCCCAAAGAAGAATCCATATTCATTGCCTCATTGCACTCGTAATTGTTGATTTGAAATGAATTCAATTATCCTGGTAGGTCAACTGCATTCAAAGTTGTAAGGACCCACGGTCTTAACTGTTAGAGGAAAACAAAGTAACAGGGTGTAATAAGATCAATACAAAGCTGAAAAACAATTCGAGCGTTTCAAAATGTAAAATCAAGGCCTATTACAGCTTCAGTAAGTAAAGCTGTAATTAAGTCACCAAGCTGTAATAGAGTTGTATTTAGTCTTTCCTCATTTTTTAAAAACAGGAATCGATAGGAGGTCGCTGCCTCTCGTCGTAGAATCAATATTCATTGCGAAATTTCACTCGGTATTGTTTTTAAATGAATTCAATTATCCTGGTAGGTCAACTGTATTCAAAGTTGTAAGGACACTTGGTCAGTTATGAGAGAAAAACAACTTACAGAGTGCAATAATAAGGGTAATACAAAGCTGAAAAACAATTCGAGTGTTTCAACGTCAAAAATGTAAAATCAAGGCTTATTACAGCTTCAGTAAGTAAAGGTGTAATTAGGTCACCAAGCTGTAATAGAGTTGTATTTAGTCTTTCCTCATTTTTTAAAAACAGGAATCTATAGAAGGTCGTTGCTTCTCTTTGTAGAATCAATATTTATTGCGAAATTTAACTCGGTATTGTTTTTTAATGAATTCAATTATCCTGCTAGATCTACTGCTTTGAAAGGCGTAAGGACACTTGGTCAGTTATGAGAGAAAAACAAACTAACTGGGTGCAATAAAAAGAGCAATACAAGGTTGAAAAACAATTCGAGCGTTTCAACATTAAAAACTTACATTTAAAGCTTATTACAGCTTGAGTGAGTAAAGCTGTAATTAAGTCACAAAGCTGCAATAGAGTTGTATTTAGTTTTACCTCATTTTTTAATCACAGGAATCGGTAGAAGGTCGTTGCCTCTCGTCGTAGAATCAATACTCATTGTAAAATTTCGGTCGGTAGGTATTGTTTTTAAATGAATTCAATTATCTCGATAGGTCAACTGTATTCAAAGTTGTAAGGACCCACGGTCTTAACTGACAGAGAAAAACAAAGTAACAGGGTGTAATACGAAGATCAATACAAAGCTGAAAAACAATTCGACCGTTCAAATATCAAAAACGTAGATTCAAGGCTTATTACAGCATCAATAATGAAAGCTGTAATTAAATCAAGAAGCTGTAATAGAGTTGTATTTAGTCTTTTTTCTTTCTTCAAAAGCAAACATCGATAAACGGTTGATAGATTCACTATTCCACGCTCAATTGCACTGCGAATTGTTGTTAAAATTGTTCTGGAGATCAACCGTTTTTAAAGTTTTCAGGACACTTGGTGATTGTAATTAAGGGGGATGTACATAGCTGACAAATTAAACCCTGAAGTTAAGTTCCGTTTAACGAATATTTCAACATCATACACGTAAATAAAGGGCTCATTACAGCTTTAGCAATTGAAGCTGTAATTATAACTGACTGAGCTGTAATCACAGTAAGGTTTCGATTTTTCCCTTGTTTCAAAAGTTTTCTCGTTTAAGTTTGATAAACAGTCATTGAAGAATTTCTAAATGAATTGCAAATAATCAAAACTCACTCAAAAAGTTAAAACCATCTCATATTTGCTAATGAACCTTCCTCGTTTCGAAACCCTAAAAGTATCAAATGTTCTAAATGAATACATATGCCCTAATTAACTGCATTCATTACTCAAATAATCATTTCCCACAAGTAATTTTGCATACTCCCTCATACGAACGAAGCATCCTTTCAAGAAAGTCAGAGTAAATCTTGCGAAAGATGTTTACTAAGTAGCTCCGCCTGAATGTAAAGCAATTTCAACGCCTTAAACACACAAAAAAAAGAAAAAAAATGAAACTCTTATGGAAATGTCTTATTAGCCTCCCCAACATGTTGCCGTCTGCGAGCATCACCTACAAGACCATATAAACTAGGTGTAGGTACCTATCCGACATCCGTGTTACACCACCTCAAGGCAATCACAAGACGAAGGAGTCAACAAAGTCAGCTCTATCTTGTCTGCTAGAAACAAAATGTGTGGAAAAGCTTGTGTCACCACATAATCGCTCTGTCTCTAACCTTTTCACATCACATTCAATTAAAAATTACATAACGCCATACAAGAGGAGTTCATCCTTTATATCAAGTGGTTTACTCTGTCTTAAAAAATGTACATAAAAAAATGGTTGAACTCCCTTTTTGTGCTAATTCATTTCTTCTTTACGACACTGACAACCAACGCACAGTTGTCCAAAATGACTTATCTCGTTGCAAAAATCATAACTTTTGAACGGATTGAGGTAGCGGTACAATTTTTTTTTTTATTTTGAAGGAAATTTCCAGGGCTGTTACACCAATGAATTTCAGGAAAATTATTTCACAGGGTGTTTCGGAATCATCGGCCGAAAATAGATTTTCTCAGAAAACTAAATTTATAGAAAAAAGAATTGAAGTAAAACTTCAAAAATTGTCTTTTGTTTTGCAAGTGTTGATAAAAACAAAATGATGGCCCCCTTAGTGTTTATAGGGTGTTCTAAAATAAAATTCATCACAACAGTGAATGCGAAAATTTGGCAAAGGAACTTTTTTTTTTGCTTTAAGCGGTCAATAATAAGGGTTTATACCTTTTTAAGTGACATATTTTATGTGAAACAGTAAAGGGAAAAAATAAACGGACCAAAAAAAAAAAAATCAAGTTTAATTAAAAACATATAGGTAGGTATACATATATTAAATAAAAAAATATACATAAACTATCTTAAACAATAATTATAAATTTTCAGTAAAAAGTTCACTGCCATCATCATCACTTTTAATATTTAATAGACTAATCAGCTCTGGACAGTAGCTTTTTTTTTGGGATCTAACGTGTCTTAAAGATGAAACAAGTGGATCTGATGATATGGATAGCATATTAAATAAATCTTCATTTTGTCGTTTCCTTGAAACCTTGAGAGTATTGGATAATCGATATCGCTTGTAATCTTTATTCCTTGCTTCCTGTGCTTCCTCTGAAAGTTCCCCTATTGGTAAAATTTGATGGCTTATTAGTTCTCCACCGTGATCCAAATTCTTGTGAAGTGTTGGGGTCAAGAGTTTGTGACTATATTTCGATTTTTTTTCGCATCCCCATTTGCTTAACAAATTTAATTGTGTTGGTAGTGCTTGTAGTTCCCTGTTGTCTAGGCTGTTTATTATCCTCTTTGCTGTATGGTCCACCAAATCTTGAAGATTCACTCCAACAGAAGTTTCTGTTATTATCAGGTTTGATGGAGTGGCCTCTATATTAGCTTCCATTAACTCATTATAACTTGGAAATACGTCAACGTTATGGCTTCGCAATGATTTTCGCATCAATTTGTGTTTTTCCTTAGAAAGTCCCATATCCAAGAACAAGGCAAGTGCAGTCGGACCATCATATTTTATTGGATCCCTTTGAGGTGTAGGAATACTCGCTTTAATCCGCTGCACTCGTAATTCGTAATAAAATCCAAAATAATATTTTTTTTTATTCTAATGCAAAAAAAAAAAAAATTAAAATTTCATCCGTTGCTGGTTTTTACAAGTATTATACATTTTATGATACTTGTGGGTTTTTCGACAACCCTATGAATAACTTTTTTATTCATTATTATTATCATTATTAAAATAAAGTAAGAAAATGTTATGTTTACGACGCATTTTTCGAAAAAAACTGACATCAAAGTCAAAAATTATCACGGACAAGAACAACGGAACTCCTTAAAAAAATAATATCTGACCAATAAAAAAAAATAAAAAAAATTTGTAAATGCAGTTACAATGGATAATATTTCTTCTAAAAATTAAAACCTTAACTTCGTTGCTAGCATTACTATTAACAGAGAACTAAGCGTTTACGTGGATCAAGGTATGCCAAAGTAAGCGTTTTCTCAAGCCTTTATTTTTTTTTCAAAGTACAAAATCTCGGCAGTGCGCAAGTATGCGCAGCTAAATATTTTTCTTTTGGCTCAACAATTGGTTGATACACATACCCTATTCGGCTTAATGCATGGACTTGGATGGATTTTTTTGTAGCTCTAAAAAAATGGTGTTTTTTTGTTTCATTTATAAAAACCTTAAAAATTATTTATTTTTTTTTCAATTTCAAATTTAAATTTACTTATAAGTAACTTAACCAGGAACTATTAACAAAAAATAAGATTTTTCATTCAATATGCCATAATCGCAAAAATGAAAATAAGGAATTTTGTTTTTTTTTTCTTTTTTTTTCTCTAGAAAAAAATTAACTAACTTTGAAGAGCCCTATAAATTAAACTAGTGATCAAAAAATTATTTTGTTTGCTGTTTTTGAAGCTATGTCTATATTTCTCTTAGAAATAAAAAACAAAACAATAAAAATAAAACATCAGATTTTGTATTTTTGCCACGACTTTTCCCTTTTTGGACAACTGTGCAACGTCGTCGTCGTCTTTTCTAGGAAGATGTCATACCCACCGTTACTTATCCTTCTTCCTTAAAACCAAAGCAGAAGCAACAAAAAAAACGTCCTTTTTATGTCTTAATAAAATGCAACAAAGTCCTTGGTAAAGTCCTGTTTGTTTCTTTTATGATTTCTGCCTGCCATTGCCTACACACATTCGCTGTCTTATTAGCCGCTGAAAACGACTTTTTTTGGAATAAAACCTTCAGATTATCTCACATTTAGTCTCCTTTTAAGGAATTTAAACGAACATTTCCATGAATAAGCGACAAAACAGGATAACGTCGTCAACGACGAGATGGTTTTAGTTTATTTTTACATGCATTCCGAATCCCAACCCCTTTTTCGCTATTTTTTTCTTCTTCTGTTGATTATAATATGAATATGCGGACGACAACAAAAAATGTCAACAATTTTCATTCAGAACGCTGAGATTTAATTTCACAAACAACGGTACTGCCAGAACAGATGAACACACAAAATCCAGTGAAACCATTTCATCTTCACACACAGGAAGTGTATAGAAGAGCTTGAATGGAGTGTAGGAACGAGTATGCGACCATAGACACGAACTCGAACACGATGCGATGAAGTGATGTATGTTGCGAGCGAGCGGGGGCGAACGAGCATAAGCAAACGAAAATGGAACGCAAAGTGGGTTTTATGTTTTATGTATGCCTTCATGTGATTCAGTGCGATTTATGTAGGCGGGTAATAATGTGTACCAGCTTGAGACTTTTCCTCTTTCTATTTTTTGCTTCTATCCTACTGTGCATTTTCCATTCATCGGCAACACCAGCAGCAGCAGCAGCATCATAATATGACGTTTCTCTGTTGATGCTTATAGGGCTTACAAAAATGGGAATAAAAATGCGAAAAAAACCGCGCACTCCAGGGAATCGTTAAAGAACTTTTTACTCAGCAGAAAAACCCTAACACAAGGGGACGTGCAAGAACTGCGAACCAACAGAACAGAACGAAACGCACCACTCTAAAAATCTCCCTGCTTCTCTGTTCTGTTCCTCCCCTTGTCGCATCGCAATAGGTATACAAAAATTATGGGAAAAGTTCTTCTTGAATGACTTGCTTATGCTTCTACTTCTCCTCTGCCATTGCCATTTCTTCTTCTATTTAATTTAATTCCCGTATCTTTTTTCGGGATCGGCAGTTTGCTTCGCATCCATCTTCTGGAATTCTCTTTTCTTTCTATCCGAAAGACCGAAAACCGAAATATCTAATATCTCTGCTTCTAAACAGCTCTCAGCTGTATCTTGACTTGACAGCATAAACAAACAACAATCCGGCAATCCGCCCGTCGGCAAAATTCGTTTTCTTCTTCTTCGATGGTTTTTCATCCATTGGGCGTAAATATTTGTTCATTTCATCGCACAGCAAGCGGCATAGCACAGCTGTTGTTTAGTTTTGTGGTGGTGTTTCTACTTCGACTTCTTCGGTTACTTCGTCTACTCCACTGATACCTTCGTAGAAGTTTGTTTTCTTCATGATTTTCTTCTTCTTCTCTTTCTTTCTCAACTTTCTTTCAACTTTGTTTGGATACTTTTCTAGAGGATAGCATACTTTTGGATTCTCTTAATTTTCTCCTTCATCTTCTTCTTCAAAAAGAACCTTGGGGGGTTTGTTTCTTATGCTTTGCTCTCCAATTCGTCACGATACTGATTTGAGATAAGAAGTTTGTTTGTTCTTGCAAAGACGAGGAAGAACGAAAATCTTGATAAACAAGTTCCACAGAGGGAAATCGTGATAAATGAGGTTTTACTATTTTTATCCGTTGTTATGTTGTTTGAAAGACAAGCAAACCTAAAAAAAAGCAAGAAAACAACTCTCCTTCCACTCTGCTCGTTGGCAGGAACCACACGCATGCTTCGGTTTTATGTACTTTGCCTCCAGTTACTTTGCCAGTTACTTTTCCTTCTTTTTCATTTTCTTTGGCGTTGGAGTGTATATAATCCATGTGGAGCTGGGTATAGAATTTCCAACCAGAAGCAGCAGCAGGGGTGTGGGTGTGTTCGTTGAGTATGAAAACACATAATTATCATTCTCAAAGAGCGAGCGAACACACGTATACCCAAAGAAAAAACGAATTATTTTCCGTGTTTGGTTCGTTCGTCGTGTGTTGTTTGATGGAACCGAGTGTCGGAGTACCTATGCAACGTTATGTACAGAACCTCTCGTACCTTTCCTGGTGCTGCCGTGAGTGGAATTATTATTATTCCTGTATTTTTTTTTGTCCGAATAGTGAAAAGAGATTCATTCCGTTTCGCCCTCATTTTTTTTGTATGTTTTTTGATGCAACACAATGTTTTCTGCTGCATGGCTTTTGTGTTGTGTTTCGTTTGCTTGAAGAAGAAATATTATGCTGTAATTATGGAGTGCCGTGGAAGCGAGGGTGGTGGCAGTGGTGTTGAAGCTGTTGATGGAGTATTCCTTTTTTTTATTTTAAGGGTTAATGCATCTATTATTAATTTTTTTCTTGTTTTTTTTTTCGGTTCTTTGGAAGATGATAAAAGAAGGTTGTGTTAAAGTAGAAATTTAATTCTGCAAAATGTTCCTACCTACAAATCTACCAGAATGTTCCTACTAGGGAACAAAAGAAAAACATGTTTTGACAGTGTTGGGCGCCATTTTTCTGTTTGTTTATAATTCCATGACATTTTTCATGCATCACTTGGATGCAGTCTGGTTTTCCTGATGCCGTATGTGCATATGGTGTCCGGATCCCTACTTGGGTTATGCATTAAAGTGTGTTTCTTGTTGTCCATGTTTTATTTATATTTAAACATCAGCCAGAGCAGTGTCGAAATGTGAAAAATTTCATTTATTTAGGGACATGCATAAATTTAAGGACACCAAGCGTAGCGAACAGAAATGTCGTGTATTTGTCAAAATAAAAATAGGAAAGTACCCACCTTCTAACTGACATGACGGTGTAACGAGAGAGCTAACTTAAGGGTGTCCCTGTCCAATTAGTTGTTTGTGTTTGAAAAGTTGCAGCTTGTCGTATTTCTAAGTTGTCTTCAGCCAAACAAGTTGGAAGTAAGAAATTTAAAATTGTCAGTTATTTAACTTGAAATTTGTTTGTTCTTATGATTCTGGAAGAAAACGCGCACTTTTACAATCTTAAATTGGGCAGATATAGATTTGCCCTTTTCTGATACATTTTGCAGAACTTAAATTTCATCATTATCGTCGATTTGGCCGATGATATATTTATTTCCTTTCATCTGAACCACAGTCGGAGACCACGCCAGACCTCTTGCAACAAGTAGTTAAGCCTTTCTCGATCGTTGTCCGATACAATCCCGTTCATACTCGAAAGCTTCCTAGCAGGGTAACGGGACCAGTATCCGGACAGATATCTTCTTTTTTTTACGTTCAATGTAAATATCTTTATTACTATTAGTTTTTCATTCAAATCTAAATATTTTGCTAAAACTACAGATATTTCTTAGTAATTTGGTGTACGAAAAAATTTAAAGTAACTTTAAACAAAAAAAAGCAAAAAGGGCGATTTTCCGGAGTCTCCGGACGATAGTTCTAGTTTCCGGACGATCTTAAATGGAGTCTCCGGACGGTTCCTTTCTTTTTTCTCTTAAGTGTTGTGTAAAGAGCAATTCATTTTCTGCATTGATTATTATTTCCTGTTTGTTTAACATTTAATTAATTAAAAAAATATTGCCTAGTTATTGTTATTTACGACGAAATATAAAACAAACAAAATCGGGACCAGTCTCCGGACGAATAAAACTGAGTCTCCGGGCGACTTTGTTGAACCTACTTCGTCATACTTGATTGCTGCTTGTCTGACACCTAATTTTTTTGTGTGACAAAGAATAAATAATGATAATATAATTTTTAAAGTTTTTTTTTCATTTTTAATCCATCAGAGGGATGAAAATTCAAAATTTTGATTCTGGTTACAAATAAGTACTTTTGACAAGGAAATTAAAGGTTTCAAAAAGAATTTGAACATAAAACAAAAAAACCTTGGAAATGTCCAGATACTAAATTTTTGCTATTTTTGGTACCAGTGTCCCGGACACTTAAAAAATCGATTAAAAAAGCGCAAAACTTTCCTGAGTTATTGGAAGAACATTATATTTTTATTGAAAAAAAAATAAACTCCATTTGATAACAAGATCTCACAAAATCAGCTGTTCTCAGTATATTTTTCCAAGGTCTGCCACTAATTTCTTGCTAGAAAAAACAGCAGAGCAGCAGTGGCTGCTGCTTAAACTTAAACGACCTATAACTTTTCCATTGTACATTCGATCGGGTTGAAACTTCGAATGTGTATATGAAAAAGTTATTGATTCTGTATTTTGTTGTTTTTTGAACATTCTGTGTTGAGTTTCTCTTTTATTCCCTATTATGTGCAAAAACCTCCGAACAATGGGGTCTGTCCGAAGACTAGTGCTGTTTCATCACATCGAACAATTTGTAAAAATTTCCATTGAGTAAGTCGTATGAATCATATTTAATTCATTGAGTAAGAGAACTTTGCAGTTGCCCGTAGCTTAGTGGTTAGGTGCGTTGGCTGCTAAGCCGAACGTCGTGAGTTCGAGTCCTACTCGTGTCCATAAACTTTGTATTTCATCTTTCACGGGTACTGCCTTTTGTGAAGACCTGCCAAAACTTCCAAGAGTATCAATTTGTCATGAGAAAGTGCTTCTCAACTTTGCCGTTCGGAATCGGCGTTAAATTGTAGGTCCCCTCAATTCTTCACACGCACTCAGAGAATTGTTGATGAGAGTAAGCCACTTAGGCCTTGGCTCTTCAAGAGCTGTTGCGCCACTCTATTTAAGAGAACTATGTACTAATGATCATGTAAGTAAATCAAATGCTCCTCCAACGAGTCTTTAAGTCATTGTGTGGATATCAGGTGCAAGCATGGTTCTCTTAAAAAATCGCTTACGCCTATCGCCTACGTTTATGGAGAGAGCAAATCTAGGGGTCTGATATTATATCGTGGTCGAACTGTCAGTTTTGCCAGCAAAGCAAGAAAAACCGCTGTAATCAAACGTTTACCATTCTTGTATAAAATTAATATGCACAGCGGTTTCTTACTCATACTTTTCAAGTGTCAAACTTGACAAAACAGCATCTTAGTCTCTCTTTACACAGAATGATAACTAAAAATGCTTGTCAACGTCTAATCAGCCCGTCTGCCTAAAAGTAAATATTGTTTCAAACAATCCTGTCGACAGACATTTCTATGAACATGAATTCGAGTGACACTGACGTAAGAATACGTCACTACTTTACCATTTTCAATCATCCGATATGTAACTTTTCAACTCTGAGGATTGGATCTGTTCAATTTTGTAGCAAATGTTAGCCATTACCAGACAAGAATTTTCCCACTGACATTTCGGTGACATTTATTTCCGTCAAATTCCAACTGTTCCACATAAATTTCTTCTTCTCTTCCGCATCTTATGCGTTTTTTTTCACGGCCACTTACTTTGTTGAAAGATTCAATGAGACACCGCACCAACGACACGACCCTAAAACGGAACACCAACAGCGATGACATTTCACTTCACGCACGAACCCCAAACAGCTTGACAGCAAAACCAAAAATATGTATTGAGATATTCATCTGTCAAAAATAGGTACTTGTCTGGAACAATGTAAACAGACACATATTTTGTTGACCATTATCCATTAAGATGAAAGAAACCCACTTAAAACGAAATATACAAACACTTTTGTACTCAAGTGTATCAATTCTCAGTCTGGTGGATCTGGCCTTAGCTCTTGATATTATTTTTTACTTCTTCTTGTTTGGCTTCTTCTTTTTTTGTGTATAGAACTTTTAACCTACCACTACTCAATTAAGGCAATCATCCATCATTTAATAATGGAAGAAGAGAGAGAAAAATTGATTCTCAATAACAAAAAAAGAAGACTACAAAGAAATGAAAGATAACCAAGATCGACAGTTTCTGATGGAGAGAAACGACCGTTGGCCGGTTCGACCGAGTACTATCTATATGTATCGACTATTGAATTCGACCCACACTTGAGTATGTTATCATGCGTGCTGTCCCCTCTTCTTCTTATTTGACAACTGTACTAGCTATAGATGGGAATATCGTGTCACTTTGACAACCGTAACACACAATGAAGATTAAATCACTTGGGGGTCACTAACTCTAAATCATCTCAAATACTCTGCAATTAATGATGTATCGTAAAGTAAAGACTCAAACCTAATAGGAACATTATGTATACAACAGATTAAAGAGTACCTTATAACTGTGTGTGTGTGTGTGTTCAACAATTTGATACTAATGAATGTATTTTGGATTTATTTGCTCCTCATTTCAGATCTGATACAACGTTACAAGCGATTGTCTATAAACTGGTACCGGAATTATACGAGAGGGAGCTCAAACGAAAACGTGCCTTCTACAAAAATCGGCCTCAAGATGCTGCATTAGCAACCCCCGAACAGCGGGGCGAAGATATCGAACATTTGATATTCAGTCCCAAGGAGTATATGTCGTTGTCATTGGAATACGCTGACATAGAGTAAGTTGATATACCTATAAAGATGCACACATCAAACATACCTACCTCTCTAACTAATATGTTCGTTTCCAATTCTATATTGATTCTTCTGGCTTCTTGTTCTGTTGCTTGTGAATTTAAATGAAAAAAAGAAAGAAATAAAGTATATGTTTTGACAGACAGATCTTTGAACTGTCAGTATTATTATCTTTCCCTCTGTTAGCAGAAGAACATGGAGAAAAGCGTATTTGGTCGTCTGTGGGTGGTTTTGTAAACTTTGTTTCGGGATAATCCCGCTGTCCCACAGAGAAGATTAAACTGGAATAGTAGAATGTCTACACTTTTGGTAGTTTAGGGAGGAACTGAGTTTTGTAGACTGAGTGATGTTTGACATAAAGCCTCTTCTTGTCAGCAGAAGAACAAACAAAGCTTAAAGTAAATAGTTGCCAGATGAAATTTGGTATAGGGGAATGCTTTAAACGAGTATAGCCGCTTTAAAGTGGGTAAACAATTAGTTGAGGGTTATATGAAGGGCGCGCGGTCTTTTGCAGCGGTTGGAAATGAGTTTCTGTCAACAAACGAACGACTTTTGCAGCATTTTGGATGAAACGAGGTCATATGGAAGGTCAAAGGCCGAGCAAAAAGGTCGTATCGCTTTAACCCTTAAAGTTCTCGTACTTAGTACTAGTACTAGTTCCTCAGTACCCTATTTTTGAGAAGTTCCAATATTGTTATTTAGTTTGACAGTTCTGGATTTATCAACAACAAAACGAGCAAACAGAACTAGCGAGAAAAGAAAGAGACAACTGCCAGAAAGAGGGAGAGGGTTTTCCATTTGACGTTTAGCTTTTAGACCTGTTTGAGTGCTTTTTCGTTCTACTAAGTACGATTTTGATTGATAATAAGCTCACCAGGGGTTTTAAATTCGGTTAGGCCCATTCTTTTAAGTCTAAAAAGCGTTCCCATCCCTAACCGTTAGTTTTTCTTTTATCTTCTTCCAGTGAACACATCAACATCAACGACGAAATGATGAAGTCTCTGCTAAAGCCCAAATACCTGCAGTGTCCCGCCATATTCACCGTGAGTCATCTGAAAAAATTCGTCTACGGTAAATTTGACATCGATTCGAGTCTCTTCAGCATCGATATCATGTACAAAGTGAAAACCATAGTGCTCCTCGATCACTACACCCTAATGGATGTGGCTTACATTTACACATGGAAGCGTGATGCTCCCATGAGATTCTACTTCCGCGTGAAACGAAGACTCCGACGGATCAAACCGAAAGTGAAAAACATTAAAACCACGGCAAAGACAGCCATTTCAAAAGAAGAACTCAAAGAGGAGAAAAGTTCAGAAGCTGATAAATTGATCCTTAACTTGCCGTCGGTGGGTATGACTGTCATTCACAGCGACCCGGTTCCGAATCCGACCCCAACACCACCACTGATGTCAGATCTCTTGAAAGTTGTGTCCGAAATCAAAGAAGAAATCGATAAAAGTCCTGTCAAAGGCGCCGGCACTCCCTGTTATAAGGAAGCACAAGTACCCTTGAAGGAAATACAAATACCTGTCAAAGAGTCTTCCTCCGAAAGTGAGTCACCAAAAACCAACAAACTCAAAATTACCCTCGTGAGTAAGCCCAGCAAACATTCAAAATCACTCTGTTCACCAAATGGAGAACTTATAGGCAAGAGTTTGAACAAATCCCATAAACACAAAGAACACTCTCCACCTGAGAAGGACGAACGAAAAGTGGAGAATATCAAACTGAAGATCGATCTGTCAAAGCAAAACAGTGTGACCATCATAAACATGTCTGATCCAAACCGAAAGGAGATAGTGAAACCCGTGAAGCCAGAAAAAGAGTGGAAAGTGAAGAATAAGAAGGACAAGAGCCTGAGTGGAGCCAAAGCACTGAGGGAATTCAGAAAGCATAAAATGTCTCCACCGTTAACAGTGCCACCATTGACAATCAAAGCCGGGCGAATAAGTCCAGGCAGTTCGAAATTATCAAAATCGCCGAAATCTCCCAAGTCTCCAAAGTCTCCAAAATTACCCAAGTCTCCGAAATCACCGAAATACCCCAAAACTCCATCTCCGCCTGCCATTCCGGAAGATCCCCAATCCCAATTTCTGAAGTCGTTTGCCCTCACCCCGAAGAAGGACCTTCCACCATCAGCTCCGAAGAAGGAAGTCAAGAGAATCGAACCTCTCACATTGACCTTTTCACCTGTACCAACAAAGCCTGTTGTGCCTTTCCCACCACCACCATCAACTGTAAGTACCCTGATGGGCCCTCCACTGAATCCACCATCGAAGCGGAAGAGCAAGGATATCTTCAAGAGTTCGGCGAAGAAGCAAAAGTGCATATTCGAGCCAACTATTACTCCAGAGAACTTCAAAATCAAGTTGCCTTCATTCCCGCCTGAGGGCAAGAAGGAGGAAAAACTGAGCAAATCGAAAGATAAGGAACACCGCAAGAAGGAGAGCGACAAAGCCGATGAGAAGCTAATGCCTCCACCTGTAGCTGTGGCGCCTATGACAATCACGCTTTCACCTCCTAAACTAATTGTCAATCTTAATCCTCCGCCAGCGACGCCAATTGCGCCAGCTGCTTTCCTTGCTCCACAAGCACCACCACCTGTTTCTGCTGTTTCATCACCAAACAATCTAATGAAACCTCCCAGTGAGCCAGTGAAGAAATCCACTAAGCTTCCGATGAAATTCGCCCCACCTGGATCCCTTACGCCGCATCCGATGAACGGTCCCCACAAAGCATCTCCCGGCAGTCGAACTCCAGTTGCCAAGCGTTTCCAGCCGATCTTACCCAAAGGCGGACGCCCCAACCCCTTCGCAAACATTCCTAATGACATGAACAAAATCCTCAAAGAAGCAGGAACTGAAATCAAGTCGATACCCAGCAACGAAGGCGCAAAGAAGAAGATCTACGGCCCTAAAACTCCCATCATGGGACCACCACAGCCCGCGGTGGCAAGCAAACCTCCGACACCAATGCCGTCGGCAAACACCCCACCCAGTAGCAAAACTAGTGGAAACATTTCGAACTATCTCAATTACGCTCTGTTCAATGCGAGTAAGTCCCGTGGCAATGAGGTTCCTCCAGGCTGTCGAACTCCAATGTACACTCCGAATTCGCCGATCTACTCGCCCAATTCGCCGCAATACGTGCCCAACTACAACATTCCAACACAACCCACCTACAAGTACACCCCGAAACCGAATACGAGTTCGAACTACTTGCAAAGTGTATTGGGTGGGAATGGCAACCAGATGTCTAGTCTGTTCCCAGCGCCACCTACAAAGCAACCAGATCAAGGCGCTGGCAATGGCAGAAATCCCTCGCCGCCAATACCAACCCAACCATCCCCTCAGAAAATGGACGAAAGTCTGCTGGAGAAGCACCTCAAGCGCAATTATCCCTTCTCGAAGAGTCCAAGTCCCGAAGACCCGCCAGAGAAGCAGTCGAAAGTAAAATCTCTACTGAACTCTTGCAACATCAATATTCCATCTTCGCTCTCGATCACGATAACGCGTGAAGACGGCGAAACACCTGCCAATAGTTCGTTCAGTTCGAAGCTCAAGAGTCCGGTGAATAATTACATCGAGATCCTGAAGCTTCCAGAACCGACGCCAGCAGAAAGTGACAACAAATCAAGATCTCAAAGCCAGCCACCACAGCCACTAATCAAGTCTCCACCTCAACACCAACAACAACAAAACATCAACAACTCGCTGACCATTCACAGTATTATGACTCCGAAGTCTCCACAAACGGGCATTCGGAGCAACATGTCATCGATGACTTATACCAATCCAACGATGACAATGACCATAACGCCAGCCCCCAAGCAACTGCCATCGCTAAATCCGATCGAGAAGAAGAACACAAACAACTGCAAAGCGGTCTCGAGTACGACCAGCCCTCATAACGACGGCAAGAAGACTCCCAGTCCTGAGAAGCGTTCTCCAGGATCGGCTCCGAACTCAGCGGAGAAGCGATCTGGCTCCGAATCCGGTTCGCCACCGAAAAATTCCAGTGATGTTACGAGTTCGAAAAAATTCCGTCACATACTGCCACGAACGCCAACAAATGAAACCAGCAAAGCCACTGAGCTGCTCAACACGTTGATGCACAACAACGTGCTGGCGGCAGCGTTGAACCAAAGACACAAAAAGAAGAAATCACCGACGCCAACAAGTGTGTCCCCGGTCAATGGCAATGCGTCCAAGAAATCCCCACCTCAAAACAACGGCCAGAAGAATTCATCCCCGAATATTTCGCCAGTCAACGTGCCATCTTCCAATAACAGCAACAACAACACTCCCAAGACTAAGACCTCTTCAAAAGTGCAGACGCAACAGCAGCCGCAGCAACAACCAGCTCAACCAGAGTTCCCACTTCTCTCGGTTAAGAAACTGCCACAACAAATGCCAAATGTCATCATGCCGCCCATGGGCATTGCCCAACCTTCTCAAGCTGACATCAACAAGTTCATCAACGAAACAATGCTCCGAGCAAAAGCTCAGACTGCAGCCGCCGCAGCCGTATCACACCCAAACAGTCCGAATATGGGACAGAATGTGTTCTTCCCTTTTCCCCCGCAACAATTCACCTCGATATACAGCTACCCTCAGGCGTACATCATGGAGCATTTTTCTCGCATGCGACGCGCCGGCAACGAAGCCCTCGAACAGTATATGCAAAAGCTCAAAAATATGGAACCGAAAAATGGGGAAATTTTCATGACGATGGACGAACAAAAAAGTCCCACTCCAACTAAGTCCCAGGCGGCTGTTTCAAGCCCCACTGGGAGCGAGTCTCGAACTCCAACCAAATGAGACGGGAATATGATTCCCTTTCCGTTAATTGTTTGCATGCAAATCCAAAATTAAAACGTTCCTTTTTTCATCTTGTTTCTATTTTATTCTTTGTTGTTGTTGTTCTGTAAAAGGAAAAACCAGGGCCGGTCGCCTGAAATTGTAAATAATTTTTTTTCTAAGCCATGACTTTTTAAAATAATATTTTTTAAGAAAAGGACAGTTAAATAAATAATAAAATGCCATTTTTTTAACAATAAATTCTTATTAGTTAATTTTTTATTTAAATTGTTAAATTAGTTTTAAACAATACGAACAATTAAGTTAAAACTTTTTTAAAAAGATTTAAAATAATTTCTCTTAACAAATAGAACACACGTCTGCAAAGTAATAAGTATTGTGTTTTAGCACGTTTTGTGTTTTTTGTGTAAATTGTTTTGTTAATTTAAAAAAACAAATTAAAATTACAATTTGATGTCAAATTGATGTAAATAATTATTATTTTTAGTGTTTAATGCTATTTCTAAATTATTATTTATATTTAATGCAAAATAAATTAAAAACAAGAAACAAATCTGTAAAAATTAATATAAGATGTGTATACGCTTTCTGTATAAGTATGTATCTACATATATGTTTACAATGAAATAAAAATATTTTTTAACGAAAAAATTTATGAAATGAAAAAAAGTCTTATTATTTACGTGTTTCGGTGCCTTGCACTGGGAAGTTGGTTCTGGAGAGTTTTTATCGGAGTTCCACTTTTTCACGTAGATTTAAAAACGTGATAAAAATTTCGCTTAAGAAAAAAAACACCTCTAGGAATCTTCAGTTCTGCCGCAATAAGAGTGAAAGGAGTTTTTAAAATTGTTGAAGGTTATAACTCATAAGTATCTCTGTTTGGCACCCACCTCCGTAAGCATTGAATCATTTCAAAGAATTAATCATGATCAAAACGTTGCAAAGGCGACAGGTTCCTTTGACAGAAAGCAGACCAATATCACCAGTACGAAGTGCGTTGAGGGTTAGAAAAAAGCTGTTCATACTAATTGAAAATGGAAGTAATCAGATCTATTCGGGGTGGAAAGAAACTTCTTCATGAAGGTTTCATTTACTCCAAATATCGACAAGATTCGTATAAGATTTCGTGGCGTTGCAAAAAGTACCAGTCCTTAAAATGCAAAGGTAGGGCAGTTTCGTAGGGAACAAGGGTTGAAATAAATGGAGAGCACAACATCCCACAGCAGTAGTTGCCAGGTCTATTGCAGAAGTTTCTGCCGAAGCTCTGATCCGTAGACCAAAGCTGGCAAGCATCCAAACGTTGGTAGAACGAGAACGTAGGAGGCAACATGAACCAAGGCCCATCCCCCATTCCCGGTCTGATATATTTATTCCCGCTGACTTGTCTGTCACAAGAACCTCCAATCCGGAAAGTTTCTTACTTGCAGACACAAGAAGCGGGGATGCTAACCGAATAATAATATTCGGTTCTGCGACAGACCGGAGCCGTCTCTCACGTTGTGAGACATGGCTTGTGGATGGGACCTTTAAAGTGTGTCCTGAGATGTTTTACCAACTTTGGGTGGTCCACGGATTAGTGGAAAACAAGGTACTGCCGCTCGTATTTTGTCTGCTACCCAACAAACTTGAAATTGGAAAATCCGCAGCCGAGGACAATCGTTACTGATTTTGAAAAGGCGGAGGAGAATGCTCTCCGAAACCTTTTCCCAGAAACGCTTACTCACGGCTGCTTTTTCCATTTCAAGCAAGCGGTCCGTAGGAAAATTTCGCAGTTGGGTATGCTGACAAGATACGGCAGCGATAGGGGATACTATACGTGTCTTCGGAAGTTTATGGCGTTGAGTTTCTGCAAACCAATTGACATCCGGAATAGATTCATGCTTTTGATAGATGAATTCCTACAGAGCTTTGAAGATATCGAAGCTCACCAAGATTTCATCGAATATTTCGAGAAAACTTCAATTTCAAAGCCTACAAGGTTCTAACGATGAATTGTTTGGACAGCCATTTGGATTAATAAGGTTCTATCTGCAACGTAAATTTCAACGGGGTTCTATTTGCCAAATTATTGTTTTTTCTTAAGGGTACAAGGTTCCATCTGGCTGTTAGAACTTTGTGAACATACATTCAAACTGAGATTGCCTAGATAGAACTTTGTTGCCTGCTTTTTCTCGAACTGTTTCATAAACTAAAAGAGATAGCCAAAATTTTGAAAGCGGCAAATGAAAGAGCGTAGCCTTTTTAGTACGATCCAATCTTTAACTCAATTTTGGAAAAAATGGCAGTTAGAACCTTGTTGTCCTAAGGTCGCGTATTACTGTCCGGTTGGGGTTGATAAAATCGTAAAGAAAATGTGTAAGAACTTCATAAAGTCAGTTTCACATAGCATTATATTTTTGCATTGAGGCGTTTTTCGATACCCCTTACCATACCACTTGGTTAATTGGTTAAACGACTGGAAATTAATTCAGAACTTTAAAAATTGGAGCTGGCAATGCCAGGTGAAATTCCAAGCTACCATAATGATATCACATTAATGAAATCCATTACGAATTAAAAAATTAGACTCAATCCTGAATTAAAAAAGTGTGAAGATGCAGCTTGAAAAGATCCCTACAGAAATTCCTAGCCCACATATACAAGTGTTTTTCACTGGACAAACTTCTGAACTAGGTACATGAAACATGAAAACTGAAATGGAGTTAATGCTTTGTTGTTGCCACCTCGATTTCGCAACACAGCAAATGTGTTTTCAAGACAAACTTGATTAAGGTTTCTAGTAAAAAGAAATTTTACTCCGTCTGTCCTTAAATCAGCAAAAAGATGCCTTAAAACCTTGATTTTTTGTTGGCATCCTTTGACAAATCTTAATTTTTGAGTAACATTCTTTGTTTCGGCAAGAAAAGTTATGTTACCGAAAAAAAACATAATCTCATTTGAAACTCATTTTTTTCTGGATTGGCAATAAAAGGTCTACGTGCAACTTTTCCTTTGAAGCTTGAATAATTAAAAATATCAAACAATTTGTCTAGTATTTCAATTACTTCGCCTTATTTAATAGCTGTTGTTGAAGCAGCATCAAACTAGTCATAGTGTAGATACCAGCTGCAACAATACTGCTTAAAGTCTGTGAAGCAAGCCTTCATCGCATATTTTGAAACGTATTCGGATAAATATGCTCATCTGTTAGCTTAGGTGCTAGGTTAAAAGAAGACTTTTATCTTGGGAATAGAATTCCTAAAAGCTTATTTAAACCAATCAAGTTACCACCTTGATCCGTAATAACTATCCTAGGGTTCAAATCGACGGCTAGTTATTTGAAACAAGTTTAAATTGGCTCTTTTCAGGTTTTAGAAGAAAAGAACAGGCAGAATAAACGAAATGGTATCCAACAAGCTGCTTGTTGTGTTTTTCTCAACCCATCGTCTTCTAGACCTGTTATTTCTCCAGTAATTTTGCTTAACAAGAGATGGGTTTTAAGGGAAATTTCGTCCAGACATATGACACAATTGTAAGCTATGGGTGGTAAGCATAGAATTTTAACCTTTAAAGCACTAAATAAAGATGGATAGGCCCTAATGACAAATTTTTGGTAGAATTATTTTAAAATTCACATCCAGTGTCTGTAAGAAATCTTACAAGAGAATTTAGATTTTTTCATTATTGATTACTAATTTTTTGATACATTTGA
This sequence comes from Sphaerophoria taeniata, assembly GCA_943590905.1. Classification (NCBI taxonomy): domain Eukaryota; kingdom Metazoa; phylum Arthropoda; class Insecta; order Diptera; family Syrphidae; genus Sphaerophoria; species Sphaerophoria taeniata. The sequence continues at coordinate 9,119,023 of OX016540.1, forward strand.
CTTGAAAAGGATAAAGTTTTTTTTTAGCGTAGGGAATACCGGATCTAAAAAAGTATATATTTTCCGTATGTAAAAAGTTTGTGTACGGTACCCGGACCTTTTCATTGTTTTATTCTGTGGGTACTCCAAAGCAGTACTAGAATCAGACAACCAGAGTCTTATATTAGTTAATCTTATAAAAAGTCAACTTATAATACCACAGCAATGGCAAATAGTTTCACGGTTCCCGGGTCAGTCCCTACGGCTCAGTTCGTGAAAGAAACGTCGGATTTTATGTCTGTCAGTGTTACTTCTGAATAAACTAAGGCTTTCTCCCTGTCTTTGATGCGCCCAATGGATCAAAAAATAAACAGTCTATTTGTAATATGACTCCTGTTCACAGTTACAGTTGTGAAATAAACAGTTGAGCATGAGCTGCGACTGCGAGCTCCTACCAGCAGCACTATTAAACTGAATAAAAGTTGGCTTTCGCCCTGTCTTTGATGCACTTAGATGGAGTGGATAAAAAAATATACTGCGTCTATTCAAAATCAGACTCCTGTTCACGGTCAAACCCGAGAATTGAACGGTTCAGCAGTTGCTCCTGTTAATGTATTTTTCAGAAGGGAAAATACACAAAATAATCGGTCGGAAAAAAATATCGGATCGGAAAGAGATATTCCCAACCCAAGGCAAAAATAAATGGGCAGCTCTATAAGTATATAGTACCTACTTCCCGCAAAAATATTTTGGTATGCGAATGCAAAATCCTCAGGCGTGTCTTTAAGCACAATCTGAACTCTCTCTCTGATTTTCGATTGCGAAATCATCTCGTCTTATACATTTTTCGGTCGGTGCTGAGTGTGAATTAAATTACACACAAAGAAACTGAATTCATGTTGTTCCTATTTCCTTGCTGTTGTCATCCTCACCCTCACTCCTCAGTAGTTCTCCGCAGTTGCATTCACTTTTGCTGTTCTCTACAGCAACACTAAGCTGGCACGGAGCTCGAACATTTGAGAATTATTTATCTCGATTGCGAAACAGCCAAAAAATGTTATCTTCAAAATTTTCAATCACACTTTTATTGGACAATTCATATAATTTCCTAAAAAGGGAAAGCAAAAAAAAAGAAAAATTAAATAGCGACATATCAATTGCAAAACGCCAAATTTTTTTTCTTGTAAATTTGTACCTACCGGTATTACAAAAATTTTCAATTCCCCTCAAAAATTCTTAAATGGAATAAATCTATGTAAATATGAAAATGAATCCTAAGAAATTGTAATAAATCAAAGCTAGGCACACACACAATCACCCAAAACTTGTTACTCGCAAACATTAAGTGACAACCTTTTTTAATTCACGAACCAAACCATTTACATGAACAGATACAAACACATGTCGTATCGTCTACCACTCCCCACGGAATATCATCTCACAAGAACAAGAACATCTTTGAATATCCCTAAATGTCTTTTTGATAATAATCGTTCAAAATAATTCCAAGTAAAACCTGAATCAATTAAAATCCCTTACACAAATTTTTGGATTTCGCGAATCAACCCTATTTCCGAACATCATTAAATAAGTTTTCTGTTCGGTTTTTTCTTACATACTTCGCGGTCTGTTAGTCTTATATTCATATCGCATTCCTTTGAACTTTCTGGGTATCGCCGTATCGCAAGAAAAAGAAGCACGTCCTTATCTTGAAAACACTCACACCAATCTGCCAATTTGAACGAATACAAAAAAAGTGCCATTAATTACCAAGCGTAGTTAATTGGTTTAAATATTTCACCATCAACCTCAAATAGAGAGATAACCCTTTTTCATTAAAGCGAAGTAGGAGCAACAAAAAAAATGTTTTACAATCCATTGTAAAGCGATAAAATGTTTAAGTGTTTTCTTAAGCTTTCTTTTTTTGCGTGTACAAATTAAAACGCTCAACTGTATCCTCTTGTTTGACCCTCCTTCCTCCACGAACCGGATGTAGCAGCAAAAATTGATAAAACAACTGGACTCGACAAACCATTACGAAATATTCCGGTCTCGTATACGTTTTATTTGTTTTTCCTCCCAAGCAATAAAAAAAACAGAGTTTCCATCATTTGTTTCCTTTTTTGGATTTTCCATTTCAAAAACAATAAGAAAAATGAGAAGAAAACAAAAATAAACATAAAAATTCATGAGAGGATTTCACCAAAATCCGCTAACAACCCTTTGGAGAGTAATTCCATTAAAAATATAAAAAAAAAGTAAACGGCCCCCTTTTTGCTGTTTTCTTTGGCTTGAGCCTCGAGGATACGAGTTCTCCCCCGCATATATTTTGCACAGCGTCGAAACATGAACATAACAAATTCCAGGACTAGAACTGCGAAACAACCCGTTGAAAGGTGTAGAAAATTTAGGTACAACCGTAAGTAAGCACCAGAACGTGTAACGTATGGGTTACGTGTGGACGTGAAGGGTTAGACAAACCGCATCGTTCCGTTCACAAAAGTTTTCCCGCACAACCAGTAACTACCAAAAAAAAAAGCAAGAAGTCGGAGGCAACTCACATACAAAACGAAGGACAATGTTTTGATGGGATGTCGATAGCTCAACAAACGTCGAAAAAAGGACTTTTAGGAAACCGCGCTTTCATTGTCGGCAATGCCCATCGGTGACGGACGTGGACAAACACTCAACTCAGCAGTCGAGGCAGGTAGACATTCGAATTCGAGGAACCCTTTACATATATTCATCTCACTTGTGTTCAACAATAATCGACGCCATGGACAATTGCCCATAGCACCGTTCGTCTCTGAAGGTGCGCCATGTGAGTATAGGCCCTACATTCGACATATTGCTTGAAGCCCTCTTAAAAGACTCCCTCACCTATCAGACGCTACTGAATATGAGGGTGAAAAAGCGAAAAATAACCCTTTGAAAAGAATACATCTCAATAAGGACGCAGAAAGGACGATGACGAATGAAAAGTAAGTGAACATAATTTAACATAAATATGACAGGTAATCATTCAATTAAATTTCTCAATGCTTAGCCCTGTTCAGAGGGTTCGAATCGCATTTCGCACTAGTCCCCTTCTTCCCCGAACGACATGACAGCCAGAGAGTTGTGGAGACTTATGGCAACTGACGAATTGAAACAGGTCAATATGCCTGCTTCCAATTTTTCATTTTCTAAGACTTTGGGTCGATTCTGAACAAATCCATCACCAGGCCCTTCTGGCCTCCGGGTCTACTCTGCAGTCTCCACTATGGCAACCGACTGCTGCTCTGTGCTGTGACATTAAGCGCCCACGTTTCGAGTTCGGTTTACCACTTAAGCATTTCTCTGTGTTCTTACTTGTTTTTTTCTTATTCTCAATTTTCATCTACATCTTTTTCTTATGGCTAAGGCTTTGGACTCACCATGCCGATGGCAATACGAGCAACGAGGACGCGCACGGACGAACATCAGCATAAGACTATGGATGCCCGAATCCCCAACGCATATTTGAGTAGGATTTATGCCGCACTCATACTCACTTCTTCTGGGTTTCTTTGGTCTTACCAGCTGAACCGGCTTAAGACGCAACTTTTCGGATGGTCGTCTTCGGTCCTTCCGTTCGTCCGTCTGATGGACATTCGGTCGGTTGGTCGGTTGGATGGTCGTTTGCGTTTGGATATTATATTCCCATTCCAGTGATTCTGCAGCAATTTGTGGCCAGAGAGAGATTTTCATTTATTTCTTTCTTGGTTTGGTCGACAACGACAACGACGACGTTGTTTGTTGGTTGTTGGACGTTGTCGTCTTGGTTTTGGTATAATCATCATCGTTGTCGTCCAGATTACACCACGAAAGAAAAAATAAGATGGAGAAGACTCCTTTTAAGACAAGAAGGCAAAACCGGAACAGAAGTTATTATGCATGCATAAAAGGAGAGAAGCCGGCACAGCATAAGGTGACAAGACCCCAACTTTTACAGGGACGGATTTAGGATTTCAGTCGATTAGTTTGAAAACTTTAACAAAATTCTTCTCTCATGATTCTTTCAACGTCTTAAGTGACCCAAGGGTCTTGTGTAGTTTCCTTTCCCTCAATTAGGTATACTTATTGGTACTTCTGCTTGCTACAAAAGCTTTTAAAAAAGTCCTGAAAACACTGCTCGTCCGCAGGAAGTCTTTCCACTTATGACCAATGTAATCCAATTAGATTTTGCTTACTTCCTATTCGATACTTTGCGAAAATCCTTTCGAGACTCGAAAGCCCGAGCTTTCATAATTTTGCAGTATTCGACGTTACACTAGAGACTAGAACTACAAACTACCCTTGAATTTCCAGTGATTTTTATCTTCAGAAGCATAACAGGTTTTGCTAAAAAAGGACCATCACGGAGAAAAGTGTTGCCACTGTATTAAAACAACTATCGTGACAGAAGGTACTTTTTGAGATTATTAGAAAAATGGTTGAGAGAGAAAAGAGTTATTCACACGAAATATTACAAAATTTGAGCTGGCCTATGGCCGGAATATAGCGTCACCTTAAGTGAGTACGTTGTGATGTTTCTTGTTAACAAAGGCTAGGGTATGTTCAGGGGATCCAAGGTCTACTAAGGTAGGAACAGTAAACCTCAGTTCGGTCCTCCGGCTATCAACGGCGATTAACCGATGTATCGACAAGGTTTCCCTCGAATTATCAACGGAGTTTCCTCCGGCTATCAACGACTTGTCGATCGGCTATCAACAAGGTTTCCCTTGGCTCATCAACGACTTTGAACCAGTTTATCAACGGAGTTTCCTGCGGCTTTCAACGGCGACTAATCGGTGTATCAACAACGTTTCCCTTGGTTTATCAAAGGAGTATCCTCCGGCTATCAATGATCTTTCAATCGGCTATCACCTGTTCATCAACGGAATTTCCCTCGGCTTTCAACGGCGATTAACCGCTGTATCAACAAGTTTTCCCTTGGCTTATCAACGGCTTTGAACCGGTTTATCAACGGAGTTTTCTCCGGCTTTCAACGGCGATTAACTGGTGTATCAACAACGTTTCCCTTGGCTTATCAAAGGAGTTTCTTCTGGCTATCAACGATCTTTCAATTGGCTATCTACCAACGAGGTTTCTCTTGGGTTATCAACGCAGTTTTCTCCAGCTTTCAATGATCTTCCGATCAGCTATCAACAAGGTTTCCCTTGGCTTTTCAACGGCCTTGAACCGGCTTATCAACGTAGTTTCCTCCGGCTTTCAACGGCGCGGCGATTAACCGGTGTATCAACAGGGTTTCCCTTGTCTTATCAATGGAGTTTCCTCCGCCTATCAACGACCTTTTGATCGGCTATCAACAAGGTTTCCCTTGGCTGATCAACAGCTTTGAACCGGTTTATCAACGGTGTTTTAACGGCTTTTAACGGCGGTTAACCGGCGGATATTTCAACGGTCAGGTCCGGGACTTATACTTTGACCGACTGATCGGCTTTCGTATGTTAGGAGGCATGGAATGTTACCACCCTTCAACCTCGTTTTATCGTCGAGGGCTCGCTCCCTTATGCACATTTCTTACAAAAACTGGTTGTGAATTATATTCGGTCGAGCTGTAAAATTTCATACAAAAGTCTTTCATGCTATTTCAGAATTTGTAATGCATGCAGCTATTGCATACTTCGGTTCTTTTTAACGTTTTTGCAAAACAAATGCGCCCCTGCCTAACGCAGCGTTGACAAAAGACTGCTAAAACACTGCAGCAGCGTCAACTTTCAATGGGACATCTACTTTAACCATTTTTTGAATGAGAAAAAGTAAGTTTTCCACTTTGTCTGAGCAAAGAGTATGAGTTTGGAGTCGCATTCGCCGCGCCATTCAAGTGATGAAGCTGCCCCGTTTCACTCCATTCATTCGACTAAAATTTCGTAGACAGAAAACTTTTGTATTTATCTGACTGGTCCACCGCATCGCTAGCTCTTTCCTCCATTATCAGGCAAATAATGCGTTCCCGACAACGAGACGACGCTGCTACTGGCTTGAGAACTGATGGAATCTCTACTTGGCTGCATTTCGTTGAATCTGCCACCACAATTCAAACTATTCAATGCTGCACATTCAGTAGTTCTGTAAGATAGAGACAAGTCTTGACACTTCAGTAGCTCGTAAAATCTACTCTATGGTAATTCGAAACTGCCAAGGTACAGTCCAGAGGCCAAAGGCGCAGTAACGACCGACGCGACGCAAAGGAACAAAGATATCAAAGCTATTTGCCATTTATCATTAATCTTTTTGCACTCTCCCGCTATCCAAATTCAAGATCATCACGAAAGATATCCCCTGCGTAAGGGCAGAAGCAGAGAGTAATTAAAATCCTATTTCATAGCGTCGTCGTATCGCGTCTGTCGCGCCGACCGAACCGGCCAGCCGACCACCAAACAAACCCACAAAGACGAAATTGTTGGAATGTCGAAACATCTCATCAGCCAAAGACAAAGATATACAAGTCGAGTTGTCGAGCATACAAAATAGAGAAAGTGTACAAATACAGTGTGAAATGGATTCATTTGAGGGCGTGGTACTCGCCTACCTTCTTCGTTCATTAAGAAAGATACAAATCCCCAACGATATTAATAAAGTACCTCATAAATAGCGGACAAGTATTTCAAAATGCTCATTGGCACGCCATAGGCTTAATTAAATTTTGGCAAATAATATAAAGATGGAAATAGATAATAAATATAGATAGGTTTCCGAAGAAATGAGCTGGACACGACCCGAAGATGGAGTTGGGGATGGGGTGTGCTTTTTTAGGGTAGCTCCGCAGCTCCTCAGGGACACTGCAGAGGAATAATTTTTTCTTTCATTTCGCATTTCGAATGAACGGAACTGTTTTGAATATTTAATTCACGTCGAATGAAAGAACTTCTTTAGAGGAACGCAAAAAAGCAATTCCTAGAGCTGAAACAAGTTTTTGCTTTCGAGTCTCATGCGACTTTAAGCTCCAAAGTGTAACCAAGCATGTATAGAGCTGGCCGAATGGTATAATGTCCGCATGGGGTAAGTTCTAAGAGCTCTTTGGCGAAGAAGATATAAATTCAACACAAAATTGCGAACGACCAACAGACAGACGGACGAACTGGTCTTATATACTTTTTTGTCAAAACGCTTGGTTCGGAGTGTGGTAGACATAAAAACCATAAACAACTGTCAGAGAGCTCTGGCGCAACACACTCCGAGCACATCAGTGCGCTTAGGCCATGTCATGGTACATTTAAAGCTGAGATAAATATGTACACCAAAAAGCAGTTACACAAACCGACTTCTTTATGTAAAGATAAATTCAAGCTTTTAATTTAATGAATGCACATGAATGCGTATAATGTGAAGAATAGATGATGCTTCCATCTGGGATATACATTTTCCATCAAAAGAAGGTGGGGAAACTCGAAACTCACGTCGTTCGGTCGGTAAATGTTGACAGGGAGGCTTTTAGCTCATATAGCTACGAATTGTGTAGATAGACGAAACGAATGTGTAATTAAATAGCTTTTTCAAAGAAATAAACTTCATGGAGTTAAGTATATTATGTGGGCCGGATGGGGGAATGTCTATACTCTATTGGAGGGGTTTGGGAAATACGATATATGCAGACTTGATGAGATGAAAAGTGTAGTCGAGTGGGTATCTCATCGCTCGTGGCTCGTGGGCTGTTTTGTGGAGATAAAAAAAAAATGTTCCTATAGGTACGAATATTATGCCCTCTTGTGACGATAGAGTAAATTTACTTTTTTTTTTAAGAGTTTGTCGGATTCATGCTGTTGCTTTTATGTCAGGATGTTACTGAAGATCCCTGCTGGGGAAGGATGGATGGCTTTCATGTAATCATTGGGTGACTGTCGAGTATTTTGCTTTAATTCATTAATTTCATTTAATTGGTAAAACAAAATGTTAATGCCTTTCTAATGAAAGAGTTTTAATTGCTTGGCTTTAAATAAGTACAGATTTTGTTTGAAAAAGTTTTGAAAATAAAATAACAGTAAATTAAGGTTTCATTCAGTTGATTTCTTTTATGGGTGTTAAAGTTTTAGGTACCTACTTTCAACTTTGAGTGAGAATTTGGGTCCTTTTTTAGCACCTGATGTTTGGATGATATTTTGAAATTGTTAATTCAAGGATTCAAGCTATAGTCAGCGTTACCACTTGAAAAAAAAGGAACCGATGTAGATTTTAGGAAAAAGCGAGAAAAATTGATGTTGATTTTAAAACAGTAGGTATATTTGATATTGACTCTCGGTACATTGAGTCATAATAGGGAATAGGGACACAGGGACATAGACAAATATGCTAAATCGTTAAAAAAAATCGTTGTTATATTAGGAAAAAAGCCGAAGCGGTAAACGTTTTTTCTTCTAACATTATTGGGATCACAACTCGGTAACCGAGTTTACATACATATAAGCAGAAATTACAGTTTTTGATACGCAGAAATCGAATGAAGTTATTTTTTCGATTTAAACTCTATACCTAACCAAGTGCTACAAAAAAAAAATTGCTTTCAATGACTGATAGAATACTTGTAAGCGCTTTATTTGATGCACAATATTATACAGGGTGATTCACGAGCGTTGTGCCAAAAAGCTAGAGCGTGTAGGTTGAGTTGAGACAAGAAAAAAATCGTATGGGAGGGGGGGGGTCTATTCTCCCCCGTTTAGCCGGGCGGGCAATTTTCTGAAAAATTTACTTATTTTGTTAAAAAAAATATTAAAAATCAACGGCTTCGTTTACAACACCGTGCTATACCTTTCTGGAAAGCCAAAAACTTCTTCTTTCACTTTGTTTTTAAATTAAATTGTTTTAACGAGCAGTTTAAAAAAATAAATTTTCAAACTCAACATTTAAAAAAAAAAAGCAAAAAAATCATTGTTGAACGAATTTTTTTTCAAAATTTTATGTAATTAAGTACTAATTTTGTTTTAAAAATTCAATGTCTTTGTTAATTTTTAGTCGAAAACAGAAAACCGGATGCAAAAATGTCTTTTGGTTTTTGAGAAATTAAAAAAAAAACCAAAACCACTTTTTTCTACAAAAATCTTTGTTAATTTATTTTTACCTATCTGGACTTTTAGTTTAATTTATAAATTTAATTTTTTGTAATTGTAATTAACAAAGACATTGAATTTTTAAAACAATATTAGTACTTAATTACATAAAATTTTGAAGAAAAAAAAATCGTTCAAAAATTATTTTTTTGCTTTTTTTTTTAAATTTTGAGTTTGAAAATTTATTTTTTTTAAACTGCTCGTTAAAACAATTTAATTTAAAAACAAAGTGAAAGAAGAAGTTTTTGGCTTTCCAGAAAGGTATAGCACGGTGTTGTAAACGAATCCGTTGATTTTTAATATCTAAACGGGGGAGAATAGACCCCCCCCCTCCCCCCTCCCATACGATTTTTTTCTTGTTTCAACTCAACCTACACGCTCTAGCTTTTTGGCACAACACTCGTGAATCACCCTGTATAACTGTTGTTAAGGAAAATTGTGAAAAATATCGATTTGAAATTGCGGAAAAATGTTTGCGAATAATCAACGTTTTGTCAATATCTCGGCTATAAGGACTTCAAAAAATTTGAAACCTATTTCGATGAATAGAGTTCGAGAAGACATTTATTTTGAGTGTTTATACTCCTTCAAAACGGCTTGACCGACTTTGATGAAAAATCATATGTAGATACCTGTATTTAGTAGGCATATGAGAATAGGGTCATAACTAGTTTTTTCACCCCTAAGTGCCCATGGCTAAGTGGTTAGGTCCGTTGGCTGCTAAGCAGAACGTCGTGGGTTCGAGTCCTACTCGTGCCCATAAAGTTTTTATTTCATCTTTTACGGGTACTGCCTCTTGCGAAGAATTGACAAAGTTGCCAAGAGTATCAATCTGTCATGTAAAAGTGCTTCTCAACTTTGCCGTTCGGAAACGGCGTTAGATTGTAGGTCCTCTCAATTCTTCTCACGCACCCAGAAAGTTGTTGACGATAGTAAGTCACTTAGGCCTTGTCTCTTCAAAAGCTGTCGCACCACTCTATTTTTAACTTCCCATAGGAAGTTATTGTAATGGGTCCGATTTTGTGAATCTCCAATTTTCGCATTTCTCGATGTTTTGAGGTCACTAGAGTCCGAATCAAGCGTTTTTAAGATGACATCGGTGTGTGTGTATGTGTGTTCGTATGTGCGTTACGTTTTTTCAGCTCGATTATCGCGAACCACTCATCGTATTGCCATAAGATTGGTCTCATTCGACGCGGTATTGTGTTGTTAAGAGCTGATTAGATTTTGAGCGAAATCCGCTTAACGGTTTTTAAATGGCAATCAAAAATCTAAGACAACCTTATAAAAAATGAGTTATTTTTATTATAAAAAAGGGTTTTCCAATATGAGGTGTTATTTTGAATAGCCCGCTATTTCGGTAGTTGTCACTTTTGAAGCTGTCATTTTTTGGCATTTGACAAGTAGAAACTACGCCATTAATAAAAATGGAACGATACACGCTTCAACAACGCATTGAAATTATTAAAATTCACTATAAAAAATGGTGAAAATTTGGCAGAGACAGTTCGCACAAATAAAACATTTTTGGGTCGTCGTGAAGCACCTTGTCGGACCGCAATACAGAAATTGGTGGACAAATTCGAGCTGTTGGGACAAGTTAGTGATGTGAAGAATAAAACCCGTGCACGTCGCTCAAGAACAACTGAGAATATTGCTGTTGTAGCCCAAAGTGTTGAAGAAAACCCAGGTTTGTCCATTCCTCGTCGTTCTTTGGAATAAGGCATTCCACAAACGTCATTACACCGTATTTTGCATAAAGACTTGAGTCTTAAGGCTTATAAAATTCAGTTAACACAAGAACTCAAGCCGGCTGATCATCAATAACGTCGTGTCTTTGCTGGTTGGGTCCTTGAAATGCATGAAAATGATCCGGAATTTCATCGAAAAAATCATCTTGACTGATGAGGCCCATTTCCACCTCGGAGGCTACGTCAACAAGCAAAACTGTCGCATCTGGGGCTCGGAAAACCCAGGAGTTATTGTTGAAAAGCCTCTCCATCCTCAACGCGTGACTGTTTGGTGCGGTTTATGGTCCCGCGGGTTCATTGGACCTTACTTTTTCGAAAATGAGGCTGGAGCAACAGTTACGGTCAATGGATTGCGCTATCGAGAGATGATTAAAATCATTAACTTCCCAGAGGAAGTTATTGTAATGGGGCCGATTTTGTGATTCTCCAATTTTCGCATTTCTCGATGTTTTGAGGTCACTAGAATCCGAATCAAGTGTTTTTATGATGATGTATGTGTGTGTGTATGTGTGTTCGTTACGCGTTACGTTTTTTCAGCTCAATTATCTCGCGAACCACTCATCGAATTGATCTCATTCGACGCGGCATTGTGTTGTTAAGAGCTGATTAGGTTTTGAGCGAAATCGGCTTAGCGGTTTTTTAATGGCAATCAAAAATCTAAGACAACCCTAATATAATGAAAATTATGATAATTTCTGCAATAATTTCAATAATAGTGCAAAAAATCTTATAGTTAGTGGGAAAAAAAAATAATACTCAGGAGTATCATATACTATGTTTGATTACTAGCTGACCCACCAAACGCTGCTTTGCCGTATAAATATTAATTTTCAGAAATACTAATCCGATTAGAAAAATTGCTTCAATAATAGAAAACTACAATATTCAGGAGCAATATAGGCTGTATTTTACTGTGCAAAGTAGTTGTGAATGAGTCCACGAAATAATACGCAGATGGCGCCACTGTTATTCAATAAACTTAATGTTTTTCATAAAATCATCAGTTTTATGGAATTTGACTTTGAAGCAACGTGCGTGTACAACTACAACGGGATGCATCCGCTGAATATTTTGCAAAACAACTAATGTTTTTACGTATTTTTCTACTATGGGAAGTTAGTCGTGTGGACTCCATGGGTCGCACTCATATTTTTTATTTATAAGTGTTAAGGGTGGTTCTACCGCAAAATTTTGGTTTTCAGTGAAGGATTGAAGGCGAACAGACCTCTGCCAGACACACAAACATACATTTATTTTTATAAATGTACACTAGCTGACCCTGCGAACCTCATCTCGCCTGGCTTCAGATCAACTCCAGAATAATAATGTAACACGAATTTTGTCAAAATGAAATGCGATTTGTTTGGATCCAAATCGGTTCAGCTGTTCGTAGAAATTATTATTTATATGATAAAACAAACGTTTACCGGGTCAGCTAATAAGATAAAACGTTTTCTGTCCTTTAGCGGTCTCCTGGTTCCAAGCAGCTACCTGCCTATCAATTTTGAACACAACCAGTTATGTCGATCTTATAAATTACTTATATGGCAAAACAATGTTTATCGGGTCAGCTAGTAGAATAAAAGCACCCTATATTCGTCTCTTGTTTCTAAGCTATCTCCCCATCAATTAACAGTCAAGTTGACTCAGCATTTGTGATTCTAAATCATCCAGGGCGCCACCTGAACGCATACAAAAAATCATCTAAGTCGGTCCAGCCGTTCAGGAGGAGTTCAGTGACAAACGTACATTTATTTATTTATTTATAAAGATATGTGCATTAGAAGAAATCGAAGTATTTTTTTCGAGTGAAGTAGATTAGATGAAATTAGCGAGGGTGAGAAGTGGAAAGTAGATTTTCAAAAATTGAAGTATAGATCTACTTCTTAACTTAAATTGACTATCAGCTTGAGTAAAGCGCAGAGCAATTCGTACTGCTTATCTCTCTAATTTAAGGGTAAGGCAATTCAAATATCTTGATCTGAGGCTAAGAGAATTCTGTACGTTCTATATTTGTGGAAGAAAGTATTGTTAACAAGTCTGCAGAAATAGACAGTTAGGGCTAGTACAATTTAAACTATATTTTGAAGGCGCAATTTCTAAGAAGGTAATAAGATCGAGCAGAAATCGCACAGTAAACGAGAACCTTATCTTGCTTTTGCTGTTCAAATCAATTATTATAATCTGTTCTGCGAAAATAGTCAGTACAGTTCTAAAGGGCCAGTTCTTCTTTAAGCAGTGACGCCTTACGCCACTTACTGCTAACACACTGATCGATCGTACCCTTCTTCTCTGCATTTCATTCTAACAGTGTTTCCATTATCGTATTTGCTTTCTTGAAGAGATTCTATATAGAAAACTTCATTTCATTGGTAGGTAGAAACATCACTGACTCTTTCGTAGGAACACCGTCGGTCGTCGTGGTGGTATTTTGTGTCTCTATTGGTTTATTTCATTACAGTAAGTGCACTAATGCATTAGCCAGTTCCATTCTTCCATTTAAACAATTAACCCGTAATACTCGCGCTTCCAGGAATGCTAATCAGTTCAACCTCCAGAACAATTCAAGAGTCAAGACGTTCTGTCAAGTACAGAGAATCGTTATTAAGTCGTACTACACGAATGTGAAACTCTCTTTCATTCTTTGTCTTTTCCAATCATTGCAATTTTCAGGTTTCAAGACTAATGTACACCCACCCTTCCTTTCCAACCCTTCCCTTCATCACTATTGTCCTCACTATGACTCTGGCATAACATAGAGTGTGTGTGAATTATAAAAAAATAAAAAATAATTATTCAGGACACAATGCAATGTTGTCGACTTAGATTTCCAAATTTTTCCTAATCCTTACAATGTTTTGGATCGTAAAATGACAACTGTACGAATGAGTGTATATAACGATTTCAGTACCTTAGGACAGCAACACTGTAAACATTTTTACTTACTTAAAATTTGAGCAAGCCAAAGCAACAAGAATGAAAGCTAATGTATTACTGCTAATTTTTGCTGAACCTGTGAACCTGTGAATAAAAAAAAAAAACAATTATTATGGATCACAGAGCACAGCTACAATGTAAGATACATTATATAAGAATTAAAAGAGCAAAACTGCCAAAATTATTAATTTAGCAGCATTCAGCAGGCTGATAACCTGGAAAAGGAGCAAAGGTTCTGGTGATAATAGAAAAGAAATAACAGTTTCTGAAAGTTGTACTTATATTTGTTATCATGTTAAGTTACTAGCTTTCCCGGCTATCTTTGTCTCGTCTCATAAACAGCAACATATAATTTGGTAAACAACACTGATTAAGCTAGAATAAATGTTAATTTAGTTTAGTATACTATAAGGGATATATTATAATCTGTACCTACTTTGGTTATTCAGAAACTTAACCTAAAAAACAAGCAGGGCTTCATTTTTGAAAAAAATAATTTTAAGTCACCCTTAGTTTCGGCTATACGAACTCGACTCATTGGTTACGCCTTAAGACACGACGGAATCACTAAATCCACTGTTTTCGACTTCTCTCATTGTAATGTCATATTTGATAAAAAATATCGATGCTAAATTTCTTACCTTATGATAAAAATTCTATAAGAAAAATGTTCTAATTTGTCAGTTTTTAATGACAAATTTGCTAGACTGACACATTTTTACAGCCTTAAAGCAACGAATGTCAGGTTGCCTTAATTTTCTGTTTGCGTTTCATTTTTGTATTACTTATTACTTAAATCTGCAAAGAAAATCGAAAAGCTCACAGATACAGAATGTACATAGATGCTACAACATCGCTTCTAAGAAGGTTCTGATCTGACCTCCAATATTGCCCGGTCTTTCTAAATCTTCAGTCCGTCAAAAACTTCTTATAAAACATATAAGCGAGTTCCTTATTATGAATTGCAAAGTTTTAATGTAATTTTTAGAACTGTTTCAAATTTTAGGTATCCTCAAAGGCAAAAATAAATTTTTTATTGATTTTATTTTCACAGCCTTTGTCTGAAAGTCATTTCAATTTGATTCGGCAAATGTGAATCGAACCACCCTGTACATTTAAAATCGTCAAAATATGCTACATCATTTCAATTCAAGCACATGTCGATGTCATTAACATTACCTATGCATTGACATTTCTACATACGCCTGCTAACAACAAACCCGTTTAACCAGTACGTGCCATTGAATCCCATCAACTAGCCCAAGTCCAACCAATGTGTTTCCAACCCTATCCCATACCAGAATCGCCTTCTTTTACGCACATTGACAGAAACAATATAAAATTTCAATAATAAAAATAAATTCCGTTGTCGGCCCCTTAAAAATGCTTCAAAAAAAAGAATATTAAAGTCCTTGTGCAATTGTTCCCTGCGTGGGTCAAAGATCGCCACAGCATCACATCGTCCATTTGTATGGCACACTCTGAAAAAAAGAGGAAGAAAGGGTCCATTCAGCTTTTTCTTTTGAAAAGTGAAAAAAAGCATCAACAAAGTAGAGAGAAATATCCCTTTTGTAACCTTAATTATTTGGCTATGGTCCGATACCGAGATACGAGAATACAAGAGAAAAATAAAGGTGTTCAGATGGACTTTTATCAAAAGAAAATAAGCACACGTTGGACCGGTTTTTCAAGTTATTTTCAGTTTTTGAATTCACTCAGATTTCAATCTGGCATTCGGATTAAAATTTCAAAATTTGCAATGTTTGGTCAAATAGTCAGTTGATTCAGTTGCAGTCCGGTCGTCGGAAAGCAAAAGCGTTTTTTTTTTTTAAACGTGAAATTTCGAAAGAGTGATTTTGTGCTTCAAATAGTTAAAAAACTTGTGTAAGGAATTTATTTTCTTATAAACTGTGCCTACATTTTCACACCAATTACTAACTGAAACTGGCAGTCAAAGAATCTTTAAATCAAACTAACTGACCCATATATCATCGCTTTGTTAAAAAACACAATTAAATTAAATAAGTGAATAGCATCGTCATTTGTGATATAAGAAACATTTACACTGTCAAATTGCATTAGCATTAGTTAAGCCATTTAAAAAAATACGCATGCACAAAGAATTTTAAAAAGAATTGCATTGTGAATTGGTAAAACAAAGTCTTAGGGATCAGCTTATCTATACGAATGAAAATTATACTTTAAACTTGAAGACTTTTAGTTTAAATTGCATACATATTTGTGAGATCTCGTTTGTAACTGCCTTTGACGCTTCTTAAAAAAATTGGTTATCCTATAGTGTTTAAAATAATGTTAGTTGAAAGTGTATCCAACGACGTCTCTTCTAAGATTCGTTCCCAATTCCACAAATCGTTGTGTCCATAGTTAGAGGGCGAAATCAATGTTATTTTATTTATTTATTTCGTTGATAGACTGAAATTTTTGTTGACATTCAGTTTAGTATGTTAGATACCCCTCCCCCCCCCTTAAAATAAAATGTCTTTACTTTATTGCTTACCAGTAAAAGCGTGGGACAAACGGATAGATGGACATGACGAAACTTTGGCTACGGAATTCTTAAAAAACACTGATAAGCATATGTTAAACTAGCTTACCCGACTATCGTTGGTTAATTATAATTGGAATCGAACAATCTCATACATTTTCTATTATCAGCAAATATGTCGCTTAGAACCCGTGGAGTAGTGGTCATTATAACTCAGAAAGGTTCGTTCCTATGATCTATTCTTCATAATTCACGGGGTAGCGCATTCCAGAGAAGAATACCACTAATGAAAAACTGTCGCTCAGATGTGATACCTACAGGTAAATCTTGGAATTGAAGTAAGTTGAGTTCTGTTAAAGAAAGAAACTGGATATGATTGAACAAGTCAGGTGGCTGTTTAGTCTCGATGATTTTAAGTAACATTGCAAGATTCTTTTGGTTTAATATGTTGATGAAACTTATACCGTACAATTATTCTTAAGAGTAGTTAGAGATATCGTCGTTACGACCGACCACCGACGACGTAACCCAAAGACATAACGAATAATATTGTTGAACACAACAGTCTTCTTTCTTAGACACGCAGAATCAAAGTTGAAGAAGATTTCACATCCGTAATTCAAGACTGGAACAACGAGGGTTTTAGCTAGCATTTTTCTGGTTTCAATTGTTGTTCATTTTTTTGAGATCCTTAGGGTCCTAAGAGCGCCGATATGTCTTTCCAACCACAGCGTTTATATGGTCATTCCAGGTCAAAGAAGTAGATTCCCAGGTTCTTGGCCGTCGGGAGATATTCTACTGGAACATTATTTAAAGAACTGTGGGAAAATAAGAAAGGTCAGCCATACTCCTTGAGATTACTAGAATTTGATTTTAAGGGGATTAAGAATTAGAACACATTCGTTCGACCAATTGAGAATAGAAGACAGGTCGATATTGATGTTAGGTGAGACCCAGAGCAGAACTCTGTAGGTATTCGGACATCATCAGCAAACATAGTTAATTATTCTGGGGATGTCGTTTACGTATCCCGAGAACAAAAGCGGTCCAAAAATAGAACCTTGGGGAACGAAACGCATCACAGAGATAAAGTCAGAAACCTTACTCCCAGAAACAACTGCATGACTCCTCCCTGTTAAGCAAGATAGAATCAGTTTAGTTGCTTCCGGAGCAAACCCGAAATGGATAATTTATTACATTTGCCTATGCTTTACTCTCTCCATCAACTTTGACAAAAAAGGAAAGATAGATATGGGACGATATTCAGTCCCAATTCTATTCTTCGGATGATTTTTTCCATTTCGATGAAAACTCACTTTTTGAGAACACTGAGTTGATGGCAAATGTTATGTAAGTGAGTATAGGAGGCATAACTGCTTTAACGAAGGTAGGATGTAAGCCATGAAATCCCACAGAGATACTCTTGATAGAAATAAGATTCTCCACAACTTCTTTGTCAGACACAGTTGCAAAGTTGAAACCAGGAAGAAAAAATATTATCTTGATGTAGACTCATAGATGAAGGTTGTGGAACGGAGGAGACAAATAAGTTGTTTTACATTACAATCACATTTAGCTAAGCAGATTTTTGCTTCCTTATTCCAACTTCACGTATGTTCTTCCAAACTCCAAAGTTTGCGGCCATTTTGAGAAAGATTCAGATGATTAGAGATCGAGAACCACTTGGATTTAGCTGTGTTGATAAGACTTCCTTCTTCTGAGATTTCATCAAACCAACTAGATTTCTTGTCTTGGGATGGGACGATGTTCTTCGGGTAAGCTAGTCGATTTATTCTAAATTTATAGTATTCACCCTGGAAAAAAGTAAATATGAGTTGATTTTATGAAAGACTGTTGAAAACTCAAGTGCTTATTCAGAGATGTTCAAGTGCTTAAACATTTGCTTAGTTTTCTGGGCAGTGACAGCCAAAATAGTTTAAATGGCTTGACAAGGTCTTGGGATTTGTGGCTATGGGTTATTTCTCGACATATTACACTATTCAGCTGTCTAGAATATTAAAAAATGAAAATTAGCGTAGTGGAAGTTTTTTTTCTTATTAAATCAACAAAATTAAGATGGTGGAAACCCAAACTCAACATTTACTCCTTTTAACCTACCCCAATGTAATGCATTAAAGCAAATCATCCCCTAGTGCTATTAACAGCCCTACTGGACACACAAAATCAAATGAAAACAAAAAAATCATCCCCCAAATCTAATTACGTATTAGAAATATATCGCCCCAGTTCGGTTGTTCAAATTAAATTTCCGTTAGCACAAATATTCGGAACAAGGAAACACTCTCTCTCAAGGACGGTAAGTAGGTAGATGTTATCTTGTTTTCTTCTAAATAAAATTTATACAATTTTTTATTTAACATTTTCGGAATTCCTGCATTTTAAACGCTCCTTAACCAGACTTTTATTTCATTCTAAAGCATTAACAAAAAATCCGAAATCAACAACAAATTGTCGTCTTTTTTTCTGGAAAGAACATTAAAATTCCAAATAACACCACTCTTCCCTGCCGTCTAATTCCACATGATTCATTTCGAATAACAAAAGCAAGTTCGTGCGACCCATTCGAGAATTTTTATTGACGATAGACGTTGCGTTGTTGTGGAGGCAAAGGCAATAAGAAGTAAATAAATGCTAATCGCATGCAATGTATTGTATACCGATGAGGGACTGGAATTGGATGGCAATGGCAATGGAAACCTAATATGGGATTGGGTTTCGGGATGGCACCCGCTGTGCAACAACGAATAACGAAATAAATGACTATAAGGGCCTTGCTTTTGGGTTTTCCTTTGGCATACAATGTCAACATTTGCTGAGCTGCTGAAAGTGACAATAAATAATAAGAGGAACCATTAGTCTGGAAGAATCTCCAAGACAACAAGAAATGACAAAACAAAAAGAACAAAAAAATTGGAAACGTTTCAAAGGAAGAGAGATTAAGTGCCGAAGGACATGGTGATATGTAATCTGTGTTGTAATGTAATGTACGAGTACATCTACATACATGTCCTGTTCCTGTTCAAGGCGTTTTAATAAATTCCTTTTTTTGTCTCGCTTTGAAGTGACAAATTTGTGTAAATGTATTTTTTCCCTAGAAAACACTTTACACCACAATCTTCCCTTTTCATGGAGGTCGGCAAAGTTCTGTGAATCTGTTCCTGAACTACACGTTTATTCACTTCTCACAAGGACATGTTTCTCATACATTCTAAACTGCAGAAAATCATGTATTTTACCAACCGTTTATGTTCACATTTAGGTCTGGTTTGTGTAGTTTCTGTCGATAGGTACATGGATATCCTCTTCTTCGAAAGGAGCACAGAATCTCTTCTATGGTTCTTGTCGTCGAAGCCGTTCGATATCGATGGAGACAGATAATAATAGGTTTCGATTTCGATTGGCCACTTCTGTATAGTCGATACTTTGGACAGAACGATACAGATACGAATATTATGAAAAAGGGCACAACAAGATAAATCGAATATGTCGAACAACCTAATCATTAGGTAATACGTGTTCGAGTTCGAGTCGAGGCGTGTTGAAGGCACCAACGTGGTAGAAATTTGAAAAT
The DNA here is from genome assembly GCA_943590905.1 of Sphaerophoria taeniata. Lineage (NCBI taxonomy): Eukaryota > Metazoa > Arthropoda > Insecta > Diptera > Syrphidae > Sphaerophoria > Sphaerophoria taeniata. The sequence goes on from OX016540.1 coordinate 9,138,856, forward strand.
TCTGGCTTATCTCTTCCATCAGTTTGGTTAATGTAAAAAGATAATTGGAGGATAGGCATTTTAGGGGATTAAAAAAGCAACTTCGTTAACAAATCCTGGGGTACGATCGTTTAAAAAAAGGGTAGCGAATCTACCACAAACAAAGCCGACACTTTTTTTTTGGCCAAACGGATTTTGATTTTCTGATTGCTATCCGTTTGTTTAACTCATTTTATTTTCAATGTTAAGATTTTGGAGTATTTTTGCTAACACTTCCGTTGAAATATGACACACGTACTCCTGGAAATTAGACCAGAAATCAGCAACATTTCTGAATAATACCAATTTTTACTTCTGACAGTGAAAAAGCTTAGCTTTAAAACTTACTTTACTTATGGTGGTGCTGCAGTCCAGGTCGGAAGAGGGCCTCATCTAACAAGCGTTTCCAGCCAGCTCGGTCCGTAGCAAGCTGTCTCCAGTTTTGCACGCCAACTTGGTTCAGGTCCTCTACCACCTGTGTGCTCCAAGTGAGTCATGGTCTTCCTGTTCTGCGACACGTCCTTCCGGGTTGGATTCGAAGACTCTACGAGCCGGAGCATTGTTTTCCATTCGCTCTGCGGGACCCAGTCATTTAAGCCGTTGGATTTAACTTTTCTGGAAAGTTCAGTGTCACTGAACAGATCGTACAGCTCTTGATTGAATCTTCGTCTACATTCTCCATTTATATAGACTGGACTAAGGATCACTCGAATAATTTTTCTCTCGAAGTAGCCCAAAACGTTTTCATCGGATGTTGTCGTGGTCCATGTCTCTGCACCATACATTAGGAGTAGGAGTATTTGCTCAAGAGAGGACTTTACTACTCAATTGGCTTCGAAGTTCAAAGAAGCAGCGATTGGCAAGAGTGATCCTTCGTTTGATTTCAGCGCTGGTGTTGTTGTCTGAGTTTAATGCGGATCCAAGGTAGAAGGTGTCCTTAACTACCTCGAAGTTAAATCTGTCTATACTGACGTTGGCCCCAAGACGTCAATGTTGCATTAACTTGGTCTTCGTTGACCGCTAGATACATTTTCCTGGCCTCCGTCTCAAGGGTCACGAACGCTCCACTGACATATCAAGCTGTATTGGAACAAATCAACTTCTGGCATCATACTGTGTTCGTCGTACACTTTAAATTTTACCTTCATATCTGTGTACGGTTTTTAAACAGAATTTGCATATGGTTTTAGAAGCTTTAAATACATCCGCGAGATTTTCAACGGACTATGATTGAACATCGTTTTGAGTAAGGACATTCAGAATTAAGAAGTATCCCGCAGGTGTGTCGTTTTTTTATAACCCGAAGACCAAGCTCTACCCGAAGCTATTGGCCCACAAACCCAGGGCGTTGCGAAACTATAAACTCTCGGAGATCGCCAACCATCAACAAAAACATATTGCACAACTCTCGGTTGTGCAGCAGACAAATGCCTAAACTTCATCGACAATAATTTACCAACAGGAAACTCAACTTCCTTTTCAAAATTGGGTTCAAACCAAAACATTCCTTGAATTTACTTTAAGCTTATTTTGATACGAATTTTATAATCCTCGATAATCCTCTCAATCAGTCACTCGTTTCAAAATCGGTTTGCTTTTTAATTATTGTCTCCTTTAAAAATTAACACGCACAATAATCCCTGTCATAAGTCGTGAAAAAACAACCAGTCAACCACCCTTGCGTCGTCAATGACCAACTAGTCAACAGCGGCCACATATCACTTCAAATTAATGACAGAGCATTCTTAATTGCTTCAGAAAAGGTATAGAAAAATTACATTTTGCGGAAGTTTCCGCAAATTTTTGTTAATTTTTATTTGCTCTCCGAAAACCTTCCTAACACGAGTTCCTTGTAATCTTTATTAAAACTTGACTGGAAAATAAATTTCACACTTTTCTTTTGTCATTAATTAACCTTCAAAAAAAAGTTTATTACAGCCATTAAGATTCTCCAAATTGTCGTCGGGTTTGGATTGAAATGGATACTTTCATTTCAGCTCGAATCCGAAAACCCTTTTTCTAGAAAAGACCCCGCAAAAGGTCATTAAAACTAACTTCACTTCAGTCTCACAACGAGTTCTTGTAATTTCATCAAAATTGAGAGAACGAGAAAATGGTCCATGGGCCAAGGCCAGGCCAGACGCCAGACCATCCGGAATGTCCTTCTTTATAAAAATAGAAAAGAATTCTTCTTCTCTCTATCTGATGGCCATAATTCGTGACCTCATAGGACCTTAGTTTTAAGGGTTATTTTGCAATAATTTGTCCTTAGAACAGAATGTGCGGCCAGTGATGATCTTATCTTAAAATTTCATTGGTCCATGCGACGACGATGCGACTGGCGCGCACCTCAATTTTTGGGAAGCTGGGAATTAAAACGGTACATGTTCCTGATGTAAATTCAAAAATTCAAAAGGAAAGACGTGAGAAGGATTTGGTTTCTTGTTCTGCTGTTTTAGGGGTTGAACAACAAGTTCAAAGGCTATCATGGAAAGTATTTTTCAACCCTTTTCAAGTTTAAAGTTTACAAGATGGTTATGCAGAACTATCCGACCGGTTGGTCCAGCATCGGGCATCATTTGCAATTAAAATGGTCCGATGTCCATCGTGCGCCATTATTCAACTGCAGGATGGGAAAATAATTTAATTAAACGATGGACATGGAATATGAGTTTTGAGAGTGTTTACAAAGTTGAAACGAAATTTGAGTACAATTTTGGCAAAAGCAAAGGGATGCTCAGAGCTCAGGTTTTAAGACACTCGGGGGAAGGACCAATTTACAGACAGAGCGGTGCCGTGAACGAGGGCCATATGAACTAACGCCATAATGGCTTTAATTCTCATTCAAATGTGAATTAACGCCATAATCCGATTATGGCCTAAATTCACATTGGAATGAGAACTAAAGTAATATGGTGTTAGTTCATTTTAAGAAGTGGCCCAAGTACTCATTTCAATGTGAATTAAAGCCACTCGCAGCAATCCAAATAATTTTAATATGAAATATATGGTTTAACGAAAAAAGGATGAACGCTCTATTAATTAAGCGGGCGTTAAAAACAATTATTGACATTGACATTTCACAGTACCTACTTCGAATAAGAATGTAACGAGCTACAGACACACAGCAGCACTGGCGGCTGAGGCCATCGGCTGAAATACAATTATTTTAAACACGATTTACTATAAATCAAATTGAAAACACGCTTATAACTTAACTTATATTTATAACTAAAATTTCATTGTTGTTTTATACTTTCGCGGTCCCCTCTTTTTTTGGTTCCAGAATCGCAAATTACCCGATTTCGATGATATTTTTTAAATATTCGTTTTTACGGCGGAGTTATGAACAAATTTACGAGAATGGAAAAAAAATGAAGTCATTTAATTGTTGATAATGTTTTGCAAAGTAATCGAATGAAGTTTCTTTATAAACAAATAAACAAATCAATACAAAAATGTTGGTTTTTCATATTTCTAATGATTTCAGAATGAGTACGTTTCTCAATATTTTCGTAGATGCTTCAATCGGAAAATTAGTTTTCTAGATTTTGAAAGTAAAAAAAAAATAGCGTACTGCAGTACTGGAAAGCGAGCGAAGCGAGCCGAAATTTTTTTTGGCAAACAGAGAAACAATTTGGGGTGTGCCAAAAAAAATTTCGGCTCTTAGTAAGCGATTTTCTTATACTTCAGAATCTACAAAACTATAGTTTTGAGAACGAAGCATCTACGAAAGTTATTAGGTAGAACACAATTCTCAAATCTCAGTAAGAGTTTTTGAAATTAATATTGTTAACAAGAAAACGAAGAAATTTTAAAAGAAAATATCAGCGCTCGCTAAGAGTGAGATCTATCTGAGAAATATCTGAGGTCCCTGAGATCTCGATGAGATTTTGTTAGGTAATTACTTGCTGCTAACTTTGCTTCAAAGCTCAAAGCATTTTATGGCGTCAGTTCTCATTTGAATGTGAACTTACCCCATATGGCGTAAGTTCTCATTCAAGTGATGGCTTTAGTTCTCATTCGACTGTGAATTAAGGCCATAATCGGATTATGGCGTTAGTTCACATTCAATTGAGAACTAAGGCCATTATGGCGTTAGTTCATATGGCCTTCGTTCACGGCATCGACAGAGCTTGTGAAATGTGAAATCATGTGTCGTGTCCAGTGCTGCCAAAGTTGTTTCTATGAAATAGTTTTCTTACTTAGAAATTGACAAGACATGTTACTTTTTTATTGAGGTGTCAAGAGGTCAGGTCTGTAAGAGTAAGAAAAAATTAGTATTCGAATCTCAGTGTTACCAAAACGTTACTAAAGTTTCATTACTGGTTGTTTTTTTTATAACTTTACAGCGTTCCTTTTGGTAATGCGAAAATGGGAATAGAAAACAAAAAGCCACCACAACGAGAGCCCTGGTTTGACGATAAGTGCTGGCGAGCACATGTAGCTAAACAAGAGAGGAGTCAAAGTGTGGCACCGCACACGATACGATACACGAATTACCGGAAATCGGACCCCCTGCATAACTCGAATTTTCCAAAAACTCTGTGTTACTCGAACAATTTCTGGTTTCTCCTGAGAATTCGATTTGGGGAGAGTCGATTGAATAACAAATTCTCTTACGCGCTACAGTCCGTTGTGGACTTGGGCCGCAATAAACAGTTTCTGCCAGCCAGCTCGGTCCCTAAATAGCTGTCTCCAGTTTTGCACTCCAAGTTGATTGAGGTCCTCTTCTACTTTTGTGCGCCACCTGAGTCGCGGTCTTCCTCTCCAACAAAGTCCTTCGGGAATAGTGTCGAAGGCTTTCCGGGTCGGAGCATTGGTGTCCATCCGCTCTAATTGACCGAGCCATCTGAGTCTCCAGACCTTGACCCTTCTGGCTAGGTCCATGTGGATGTTCAACCCGTAAAGTTCGCTGTTGTATCTTCTTTGCCATTCCCCACCAATACCTACACATGTGGCTGAAGATGACCCGAATAACTTTCCTCTCGAAACAGCCTAAGGCACATTCATCCGATTTTGTCAAGGTCGGTGCTTCTGCACCATACAGCAGGACTGGGATGATAAGGGTGTTGTACAGTTTTACTTTAGTTGCTCGAGAGAGGGCTTTTCCACTCAATTGCTTTCTTAGCCCAAAGAAAGAGGGACTAGCAACAGTTATTCTTCGTCTGATTTCGGCGCTGATGTTATTGCCCCTGTTAATAGCGGAGCCTAGGCAGACAAACTCCTATACTACCTTGAAGTTATATGCGTCTATTGTGACGTTCTGTCCGAACCGTCGGTGTTGGGTGTCTTTCCTCGAAGACAGCATATACTTTGCTTTTCCCTCATTTACCGCTAAACCCCTTTCTTGCTGCTTCTGTCTCAATTCTTCTGGTGATGACGGTGAAGTTTTGCACTATCTTTTCAAGAATGATATTAAGGAAATCGCATGACAGTGCATCGCCTTGTTTGAATCCTTTTTTGACATCGAAAGTTTCCGTAAGCTCGTTGCCAACCTTGATGGCTCAGCGTGAGTTCTCCATCGTCATTTTGCACAAGCCAACGAGCTTGGCAGGGATGCCAAAACTAGACATAGCTTTATACATATAATGCGTCTCTGTAGATGCTGTCATACGGGGCCTTAAAATCGATGAAAAGAAAAGGTGGTGAGTCTCGATTTGGAGTTCAAAGGTATTTTCCAGGATCTGCCGCAAAGTAAAAATTTGGTCGATGGTTGACTCCCTCGGGCTTAAGCCACATTGAGACTGTAGACCTTCACATATAATGGCAGAGACGGTCTTGTAGACGATGTTAAATAGGCTTATTCCTCTGTAGTTGGCGCAGCTTAGAGGATCTCCCGTTCGGGAGAAATCGGGTTCTTCTTATCGCACATCACACTAGGTTATAACACCAAAATGGGGGAATAGCGGGGAAAGGGAGTACTTATATAGTAGAGGCAATAAACCTCAGTCAGTTTGGTAGCAAACTTCGAATTTTCCTAGTTTTCTGTCTCGTACTTAATAGTTTTTATTGTAAAAACTGGATGTGAATTCTTTCTTTCAAAATGCAAACATACATACTGTGCTGTGTGTGGTAGTTGGTTAATGTAACGCTTCATTACATTACAATATCTACCAAATACAGTTTTTAAGATATCAGCGCCCAACAAAAAACAAAAAAGGTTGTGACAACGGAATAAATCCTGTGAGTTTCATAGTCGTCGGTAGATCCACTATCGAAGTCATCTATGTAGCATAGAAATTTATTAAAATAATTTGTAGGTAATATTTGTCCTTTTAAGCTAAAAATATGTAGAAATTGTAATTTTTTAAGCTATCCGCTCACTCTTACCAATGTCCGAGGCACGATCCCGTCAGGACTCTGCTAGATCCTATTCAAACAACTCCCAGGTAATTTCCATCTATAACAAGGTATATACACATCCGTAAACTGTATGTGTATAACAGTTTGAAATGATGTAAAATACATGACTTCGAACAACCCAGCTATACCCGTATAGGACTTATATCTAATTATACTGATTTAATTTGAATTTAATTTTGTAGGTTGAAAAACCACGAAGAGGAAGAAAAACACCTGCGCTTGATTCCTCTGTTTCCTGCCCTGAAAAGTAAGAACAAAAAATATAAATCCATGCAAAACGTTCGCCGCAATATAATTCTAATATTTAAAATTTGAATTTTTGATTAAATTCCTTCTTTTTTTTCAACTCAGTTCGTGACTTTTTATTTAAAAAAAAAAAAAACAGACAAAACCTAATTTAAAAATCAAAACCGCACACTCGTGCGCTCGTCATTTCTATCATTCGTTGTTAAGCTGTTCAATTTCCAGTAGCACTGCAAAAAAATGAAAAAAAATCCCAATCCATCCATAGCCATAGCAGAGAATTTAAGCTAACTACGTGTGCGGCCTGCGATTTAATTTGGACTGACAATGAACTTGCCAGTTATTGGCAATCGATTTTTGTTTTCGATGAAATGGACAGCAACGGAAAAAAATGATATCTCAATTTAACGCTATGAACAGAATCATGAACATGGAATTATTTTCAAATTCAAAAAATCAATGCACTACATTCCGCTTAGCAAAAAAAAAGATATGTTTACCCAATCCAGCAAATTGCAACCACTTTTCCATTAAATTCAAATTCGGAAGCGATGTATCGAATGAAACTGGGGTGAAACTAAACCCAAAAATAAACAAACATAATACTTTGGAAGGCGCCTACACATTTTCAATAATAATCACACTTTGCACAGCGAAAAAAAATATAAACAAACAAACAGCAAAAATTGCTGCACTCACAGGTAAATTTAAGGACATTCCTGGCATGGACGAGGTGGTGGCAGAGCCATCCATACATTGGTATTTACAAGGAGGAAATAATTATGAAACTAAATGGCGCTGTCAATACAGGTCTAATGCCCGTTTAAGTTGGACGAACTTGCTGATGTTTGAGTCATGAGATTTTTTCATTTTTTGTTCAAATGAGTGTTTTCAATGTTGTTGATCAATATAGGCAACTGACTCCTTTGGAATAGGGTCTTGGGTATCCTTGACGAAGTCGATGGCTTGAATATCCATTTTCTAATCCTATTTCTGAATGTAAGGTTGATTTTTTATCATACGAAGCCAATACTTTTCCTGGCGTCCTAACAAGCACGTGAAAAAACAACAATATGTCAGCAAGGACATACGATATGAACAGTCGTACGCATATAATTTTTTTTTTACTCAATTGGGACACACATAAAAAATCCCCAGAATAAAAATGAAAAAATATACATTCTCAATTAATTCAGTTCACTCTACCATCACTGATAGAGCCCCAGGACATTCACGGGATTGCGAATATTTTCAACACGTATGGGGTCGCTCTTCTCGTCCAGGACACCGTCATCCGCGTCCGCCAGTAGTCGTTGCTCCACCCTTCCTTCCGTTTCATATATTTACTCTACGTTCCGACAAAGTGCCTCTTAGGGTTGTGATAATATTTTTTCGCTGGTTGTTGTTTTTTTCAAGAATTTTTTTTCACATTCCGAATTTTTGTATCAAAAATCTATTTCCATCATTCAGAGAGTTGAAAGGACATAAATATGAAAATATCACAGAATATTAAAATATGTTGTATTTTATTCTGTGAATGCGATACGTTATGTGAGGAGTTTGAGTGGACCTATTATGCCATCCAACACTCTGCTGAGGTCTTCCTTCAAAGGTTACAAGGAGAGCCTGCCTCGGTAAGACTAAAGTCTCTGAAGGATAAATATTGTATTCGACGTAAATTTTATGTAATCTTAAAAACTTCATCAATCTTTAAATTTATGCGGAAATCGGGATATGAATGGATTCTTTCTTTTGACGAGAAAAAAGGGACGAATTGGGAATTCTTCTTCTTTTCTTTTTTTTTTAATGCGGAATCGTTGAATGGCCATTAGTCGACACAAAAAACTTTTGAAATATCAATGCGTAGGTATTATTGACGTAAACAGAAATTTAAATACGAAAACAATACGGGTATTCATTTCAATGTGGAATTGGAAGGTCGCGTCGAGTTGTATTTGTGCTGGTTTATTAGTGAGACCCAAACCCTGGTTTTTATGCTTTCAATTCAACAACAGGACGAACGAGAGTAGGAGAAATGTAGATTGGTGGTTAATTGGATTCAGTGAACAGTTTGAAATTCATACCTATTTGCTTTTGTTTTTTAATTGAAAGAGTTTTGTTTTTGATTGAACGGCAGATTTTTGAATCATGGACAATGTTTTTGGTTAATAACGGAAAATCGAGGGCCATCGAAAAATAAATAGAAGCAAACTTTTTTGAGGATTTGATTGCATCGATTTTTTGACAAAGCAAATATTTCAACTTTTGAAGAATAAATTGGTCTGTTTTGGGACTTAAAATACGCCGCAAACGTTAAAAGGCGTAAATTATCAGTGAAAAATGAAAAATGCGGACGTTCCCTTGCCCTCGATCATTTAAATTCGAGTCTCGTGTGGAGAGAATTTTGACGTTTAATATCTACACAGTTGGATCATACTTGAACAAGCTTACTTGCCCTACAAAATTGATCTGAACTGTAACGGAACATGCTTGCCTATTTTTTTTTCTAAATGTTTTGTCATCAACAATAACCGCAAACACGAACTTTTTGCACAAAATGCACACAATTTTGCTGTCTATGAATACAATTCACACTCAGTCATGACCCAAGAAGGCATAAGGCAGGCTGCACTAAGCTATGAAAAATATAGTCCGCTGTGGTGAAAGAGTTCACTGTTATAAATAAAAATACCGAGTAGTAGTCACGAAGAAAATTGAACACGACAAAAAAGAAAGTAAAGACGTGGTAAATAAATTGTTTAGTGGGAAAAAACTGCTGATGTGGCGTACCATCGAAGGCTGTTTCTAGTACTTGTAGATCGTAAGAAGAAGATGGGGCTTAATACGGATGACCTCTGTAGAGGCTGTGGTGATGAGAACGAGCACGAAGACACTGCTCATTTTCTCTGCCACTGTCCTTTACTCTGTCTTACTAGGAAGAAAACTCTAGGCAATTTCTTCTTCAATGAACTAGAGGAACTATCAGAACAGCCAGGCAAAAACCTACTAAACTTTGCCAAGACCTCTAAATGGTTTAAACGAACCACATGATTCATAGGTTATTTATTTTTCAGGAAGTTACAACACCTTCAGGGTACCCACAATGGATCTACATTGATCTAAGTGTGATGGTAACAACATCAACTATCAGCCCGCTAAACCTAACCTAACCTAACCTGTAGATCGTGTTTCAGTGCTTCCAGCGGCATTGATACCTGCTTTTTCGAGTGCCACAAGGGCCATATTAGTACCTGCAGGTTGATCAGAGGTATTACCTGCTGTTTCAGTGCTTCCAGGGACCTATAATACCTATTGTTTCACGTGTCACCCAAAGCCGTAAGCCCGTAACAGTACCCTGAAGATTGACCAAAGCTTTTGCCTGCTGTTTCAGTTCTTCCAGCGGCCCTTAATATCTGTTTTTTTTCGCGTGCCACAAGAGTCCATATTAGTACCTGCAGGTTAACCAGAGCTTTTACCTACTGTTTAAGTGCTTCCAGCGGCCATTAATACCTGCTTTTCGCGTGCCACAAGAGGCCATACACATTTTTCCAGACCTGTAAAAAATCACCGAACAGGGAAAGCATTACGCAGTTACCCGTGAAGTGTAAATACGACGAAAGAGGTTTTCGCTATAACCAGAGAACTGCAAAAGTGCAAACCCGAAGCCCAGTCTTGACGCAACCTTGACGATCTGACGGTCGTAAATCTCGGCTCATTGACAGCCAAGCAATCAAATCGAAGATTGGAACGAAGTCACATGCTTTTGCATAGATATTATAATATTCCCCCCCCCCCCCCAGCCGATGGCCTCAGTCGCCAGTGCTGCTATGTGTCTATAGTTCGTATCATTCATGTGCGAAGTACTGTAATGTCATTGTCAATAATATTTCCCCATACGGAATTGAACTTTATTAATTCAATTCACACTCACTTCTTTCAGAAAATATTATAAGTCGACAAGTACGATCGTACTAAAATCACCTCACCTACCTACTACTACAGGAGACACAATAGTATTAATCTAGTAATATTGGAGTCGGAACTTACCCAGCGGTAAGGGGTTTGATCTTGATTTCTTTTTGTCCGTTTTGACTGCAACCAGGGGCTTTGATACCTGCTGAACCACGGTAAATTCAACGGCCGTGCGTATTAATTGCCAACAGGGCATTGTACCTGACGATCCGTGCCACCAAGAGCATTATTCCTGCTGATCCCTGCCACCAGGGCATTGTTCCTGCTTATCCATGCCACCAGTTATCGACTTATCATGCTGTGGATCGTGTCACAAGTGCATTAGAGAGTCTTGGGATGAACTAGAGATGAAAAACATTGGCTGAGGAACATACAGGTCGTAGAGATCCTCAAGAAGGTTGTAAGATATTGGCGCAAACACAGCCAAAGGCTTGTTTTTTTTGGATTCCGCGAAGAATATAGTTCAACCAAAAACTCCATCTATTTTCAACAGTTTCTCTGTCTTTAATTTACCTTCACTAGTATTCACAGAATCGTCATCCAAAAAACCTTTAAAAATTACCTCTGCATGTCTGCTAACGTCGATTTTGAATGACCGCGACATCAAATTGTGTCCTTTCATCTTCTTTACCAATTGAAAATGCTAACTGCAAATTTCTTAAGCTCTCAGCCTATTCATCCTCTCGTTATCTGAATTTTTGATTTTGAAGAAAATTTCCAACAAGTCTCTTCTAATTTACAAAATTAATTCTAAATTTGCTTCCGAGAAGAAACCCTTTCGAAACTCTTGAAAGGAATTTTAATTTCCCAAAAAATACGCACAAAAAAACTGTCCGAAATACGAATTTCCTCCACGACTTTAATTTTGCTTCAAAAAGTCGCCTTGGGACAAGGCAAAATGTCAAGAACGAACAAAAAATTATAAATTATTGTTCTTCCTTTCCGTAATACAAAATGAAAAAAAAGTCCTGAATGGCGTCTACTCCTCCTCAAGGCTCAGGCATCTCATCATCCCAAACAAAGCGAACCCAACTCAATTCAAATATTAATGTCTCTACTACGCTCTCTACTACACGGTCGAGATACCTCTTTCTATAGCTGAAAATCAATGTCCAAGTCCATCACAATTCACAAGCTATCTTCTAATGAAATCTCTTACTGCTATTCATTTTTCGTTATAGAGGTATTATAAGAACGACCTGGTGCGTGGTGTGGTGCTATCCCAAATAAGGGTTGAATTTTAACCCTCCCTTAAGTGCGCGAAAAACTTATATTTTCTACAAGCAAAATAGTAAGTACGGGTATAAAATTTGGCAATATTCATTCAGTTTGGGTTCGGTTCCGTTCGAGAGAGGCTTTGGGACAAGGAATATCTTTGATGTAACATAACAAGGCACAAGGGTTGTAAACTAATAATAGCTTTCACGTTGCAAAACTAATTTCGCAAAATGGCCGACAATATAGCAATTTTATTTTTTATAATGGTTCTTATTTTCAGGAGATATAACTCATGGTGCGTAGCTCAGACGGGAAGGCATAGCCATGCATAATTTTGAAGGTTGTTCGCAGTTGTTGTTTGTCCTTGAATTTGTGTAAAGGTTTGCATTACGGTTTCAATTAGGGAGTCGTGTTTAAGATGGTATTCCATATTTTCTTGGACTACACAGTGGGAATTTGTATTTGTATATTCATAATTCAATCAAAATAGGGTTGCCAGAAGTGAATTTTATTGAGTGTCGGAATTTATGAAGACCGAAGAGCTCTTTACAAAAATTTGTGTGCGAAAAATGAGCTTGTTGGAAAATAAATGAGACAACACACAACATTCATCAAAAGAAGCATAGAACTAAAATTAAAACAACAACAAACACACAGCCAAAGTATACAAACAAAACCGCCGCCGTCAATAGAAGAGTACAAAATGATACAACAACAAACACACGCACAACCAAAACAGACAGCAGCAAGCAACACAGAAGTTACGTGGTCGCATGTACAACTGCATGTTTTGTACTTTTCTGTCTTCTTTCAATTCACTCCTACTTGTTACTCGAAATATATCAAATAGGAGTGAAATCGACTATGAAAATCAGAATTAATTTGTTCGTTGACCATCAAGGTGCTCTGTACGGTAAATATTTGTTTTATTCAGAGTATTTCTGAGGCATGCTTTTGGTTAACGCCATAAGAAGCCTCAAATAAAGTTTTGCTTCGGCCTTATATCGCCTTGACTAGGGATTTTTTTGTCAAGGCTAGGGAAGTTATCCTATTGCCTTCGTTATCGTCTCGACTATAGGGATTCAATCCCATGTACCGTCGAGAATAGGGAAATAAGCCCACTGCAGGTATCGCTTCGACTAGGGCTTGAATCCGATATACTGTTGGGGTTAGGGGAATACCCCACCGTAGGCTCGCCTAGACTAGGGATTAACTATAAATCCCATCTTTCCATCAAGGCTAGGGAAGTTATCCCATTGTAGTATAAGTAGCACTATTATTGTTCTGACAAGCGAGTGGATCCCATGCACTGTCGGAAGACGGAACTAGGGAAAATATCTCACCGTTAAAATCCTAGAACTGGGGATTGAATCCGCCGTTTATAATTTTCATTTTATTAAATGAAATTGAATCGAACCTTTCTTTAAAAACCGAGTTTCATTTTGTTCTTTCCTCGGAGAAACCTGGACCCGCTGATCAACCTCAGCTGAGAACAACAAAAGAACATCACAATACAACCTTGATATCCTCTCTATCACGAAATATAGTTGTTAAGTGTTTATTGAAGTTCAGACAGGTTGTCATGTAGCCTGGTGCTTAAATTGGTAAATTGTTGAGTGGTTTCTGCAGAATCATGCGCTTTCGAGAATTCGGCTTGATCTACCCGAAGGGCACTGTTTGCGGCCGGGCGGCGGCGGTGGGGCGCGGTTTCTTAGACGTATGGTTCTAGGTGCATTGCTTTCAATCCTGCCGGCAAAATGGTCCTCATCAACCCTTTTATGTCTTTACCTTCTTTTACATGAAGAATGCAGTATACATCCACAATATGTTTTAACGATTCGGCCTTCAGTTTCTACCAAGAAATCTTCAGGAATAGTAAGATCAATTCAATGCACAGAGTCCATATGTCTTCCAAACATCCAAAGTGCACTCCATCATTAAAGTGAAAATGAACTTTCAACACTTTTCATCCATAATTTTCCATCATACCCAATAAAAATAAAAGAACACCAACACTTCACTACAAATATAAAATCTCTAAGCAATCTTAATCTTAATGCTTTGCATAAAGCTCTCTAATATTCCGCGTCCTTTATTTTCATCACGACTAAAAAGGACTCTAATCTCGGATATTCTTAATGAAAATGTCTGCCATTACAACAAGACCCGATCCACATAACTCGTGGTCTTGGATATTACAACAAATTCTGTTTTTATTTTTTTGTGTTACCAAAAACCAAGGCCAGACAAGAATATAAATGAAATACGTTTTCTTTGAAATGTCCAAAATCTACTAAAAAAGAAATAAAAAATAAAAAAACACCCAAAACAAAACCACTCGCAGATCGCCCGCTGACAAAAGGTATTTCTTCATAGCGACAGCGACATCATCAACGTTAATTAGCCAACTCCGTGGATGAAACAAAGTCAAAGGACAACAAAGAAAATGTATCCTTATTCATCAAAAGGAAAAAACATTTTCCATGTAATTCCCGTTTTAAATCTGGAATCTCCGTCCCCATCGTCGGAGTGAGAGACTTCAATCTTTCCTATGATGTACAGTTTTAATTAAAGACCAAACCTCCAACATGTTCGAGAGATGGCTTTAAGTACATGTCTACTAGTCAGTCGATAGTCAGAAGGATAAAAGGACGAAAATTGTGTCTAAATAACAATTTTCTCATCAAATGAAGTGAATTTCTGTTCAATTTGCTATCTTGACGAATCACCCAATCAATTCGACAAAATCGCACATTTTCCAACAGACGACGACACGGTCTATAATCTCCAAACAAGAAGCTAAAGTCAACTTTAAAGGATACACCAGAAAAAATATCCTTTTTAAAGACACAAGAGACACAGCACTTCAATTTCAATTCCTCAATACTTTGACTCGTGCGTCGAACTCCGACCAGCAGCCAACTTTTAGAGAAGAAAAGTGCTCCTTTACGAAAAGGAATGTTGTAGATAAATTAAAAGACTGGTATTCGAGCTCCTTAAAGGCTTCATTTCACGGCTCCTTTGGCAGGGCGGCATGTACTCGCTTATACCCAGAATAAAGAAGGTATTTGCACGAAATGGAAAAAAAAATATAACGTCCTGAAAACTACCATTGAGTCGATCTCTCACACCGAAATGGGGCCGAACCCAGCTCAGCTCAGCTTAGGGAATGGAGCAAAAACGACGAAACAATTTATGTGATTGATTCCCCCCACGTGTCATGTTCCTTTATCCCTATTCCCTGTGACAGGTCCCTGGTTAGATGGAGCACATACAAAACGAAAAAAAAAATGGTCCTTTTGCTTTTCCTTTAGATTGAGTAGAGACAATCTGGTATGTTGAAAAAACGGGTTGGCTGGATGGCATACAGTTCGTGCGCAGCGCCACCAAACGGTTCGAGCGGAAGGTTGGAGATTGGTCGTTGTACAGTGGTTCAAGAGTGGACAAAAAACGAATTATGACAAATGGAAAATATTGATTGGGCCGTAAGATTAGTAGAAACTGGGAAAATAATGGTAGCACCAGAGCCTCATCCAACAAGCGTCTCCAGCCAGCTGGGAGTAAGCTGTCTCCAGTTTCGCACGCCAAGTTGGATCAGGTTCTCTACCACCTTTGTGCGCCACCTGAGACGCGGTCTTCCTCTTCTCCGACGTCCTTCTGCGTTGGATTCGAAGACTCTACGGACCTGAGCATTGTTTTCCATTCCCTCTACGTGACACAGCCATCTAAGCCAACAGACCTTAACTTTTCTGGTCAGTGTCGCTGAACAGTTCGTACAGTTTTAGATTGAATCTTCGTCTCCATTCTCCATTAATGCAAATAGGACCAAAAATCACTCGATGAGAGTGATGATGAGATGATGTTTTGTGTTTTTGCTCGAGAGAGGACTTTACTGCTCAATTGACTTCAAGTCCAAAGAAGCAGCGATTGGCAAGAGTGATCCTTCGTTTGATTTCAGCGCTGGTGTTATTGTCTGCGTTTAGAGCGGATCCTAGGTAGACGAAGTCCTTAACTACGTCGAAGTTAAATCTGTCTATACTGACGTTGACCCCAAGACGTCAATGTTGGTTGTCCTTTCTTGTTGACAGCATTAACTTGGTGCTGCCCTAGTTAACCGCTTGACCCATCTTCCTGGTCTCCGTCTCAAGACTTACGAACGCTCCACTTATATCACGCTGTGTTCTTCCAATTATGTCCATGTGTTGGCTATGTCGTCCGATTATTCCACCAAAGATTTCTTCTCTGCCCAGCTTAGCATTAAAATCTCTAGGAAAATGCCAAAGCAAGGACATAGCTCGTAGAATCTTTCTTTGGTGTCTTCATCCTTTTTCACAGTGGGTGCGTAAGCACAGATGAGGCTTATTGAGTTGAAACTCAAGACCTTCCGCCTAAGTCGAGTCCAAACTACAAATCCACATCCAAATAGACGCTGATTTTGTTCCCGGTAGAAGTCGCCATAGGATATCACAGTTGTTCGCATTTCTTGGATGGCGGTTATATCTGTTTTATAGAGGTCAAGGGCTCCCGCTAGTTGTTCGGCTGCACGTGGTCTGTTAGGGGACTTTATATTCCAAGTGCATAATCGAAATTCGTTGTCCTTAAATCGTTTGCGTGGTCGTCATCATTAATTCCGTCTGTATCCGAGACTTGTTGGTGTTTCAACCCAAATTCAACAAAAAATCGATGACCTATCTTATGGAAATTTTCCATATTTTTTAATATTGCAAACACTTTTCCGTTCTTTAAGCATGAATTATTTTACTTTGAGCAACAAAAATGTCTGAAATAAATCACAGGAATAAAAAGACGTCCGATCTGTTCTGAGGTCTGCAATCGAATGAATGCTTTCTTTCTTCTCTTTATTCTGGAAGTGTTGCCACAGTACCACCTGAGCCACTGTTCAACATCTGCTTTTAGTTGAACGGCTATGGATTTTGGCGTTCTGGATGGGATAAGAAATGGAAATGGGATATCGTTGGCTTCTTCGTGTTGCAAGGATTCGAAAAAAGGACACCGAGCGAATCCAATGAAAACAAAAATATGGAGCAATAACTCAAGATGAACTGTGTGACTGACGCTCCTCTTCTGAATGGTGTTGGGTTCGGGATGTGCTGCTAAGCTGGTTCCGCTCGTTGCTTTGACAACGTTCGTCCTGCCTGATGGCTGAGTGTGCAGCATCGGTGGTTATGTTATATAGAGTGGCGAGTGGAAGAAACCATCCACTATAATGACAGTGTGAAAGCGGCAAAGACGACGACGAACACAACAACCTACACCTACCTTTGAAACTCTTCTGAAGTCTGAAATGATGATAGCACACGAAACTGTTTTCCTGAATCCTCAAATGGTCCTGTCCTGACTCTATTCACGCTTAGGTGCGATGCCTTGCACAGTGATGATGTAGTTTGGTGGTTCTTGCTCGGTTCGGTCTGATGTGAAGTGCTTTTTCATACATTCCTTTTGATTGTTGATGCTTCAACTGCAATTGCGGAGAGGCAAGCAGAGTGAGAATACGGTAGCCATTTATTTATCGCTTAAGCTGCGTCCGTATCACTGTGCCACCTAGCCGTGGTGTATTATTTTCACTATATGAATGCGCCTTCTTGTTGATTGCTCTTTTTTCCGCAGGACTTTTCGAGTGTCCTTGTGCATTACACATATCACGATTCACAAATCACAAGTCAGTGCTCAAAACTCACGACACACACAACCGACTCAACTAGTCGCATTCTCTATTTAATGTTGGCATCTCACTCTCTGCCATATGTGAGCTTCAGCAGTGATGAACAGTAGAAACCGTTTATGTCTACATTTTGGAGTCGTTTCATTTTTTCTATCTAAAAAATCACCGCAGGCAAAAGGGACAAACGTGACGTTTTTATTTTTGATTTATTTCGCATTTGAATTGATGTGAAATGCATTGCTTTGTTTTTCCCTCATTCATATATGTATGATGACTTTGTAATAGAAAAAGGGCGGCCCCGAGCTTGAGCTCTATATCTATTCTACTGCTGGGGCGGATTTGATTATTTCAATTTTTTCTTGTTTTTGTTTCGTGCGTTTGGGGGTTTGGGTTTTGTGTTGGGATAATTGAAATCCTAGCATGAATAACTTTATTCGTATTGTAGACAGGAAGGAGCGAGAGAGGATTGGATAAATATGTGCACACACAAAACGAGAGAACAATTTTCAAAATGGATTAGCAATATGTACTCCTGGGGCTGAATTTTTCTATCCCATGGGTCCTTTTTCCAGATTTCATTCGGTTTTTTGTCTTTTTGTTGGATGACAAATAGATTTTTTTGTGTGTTTAGGTTTGCGCCAAGGGGGGGGGGGGGGGGTCGGAGGGTCTATATCTCTATTGCGGTTAAAGTATGCTGTGGAATATTTTTTTCACTGGTGATTAAGGATGAATCACATCAATCTTGAGAGCACTTTGTGAGAAATCAACAGTGAGGGTTATTAGATGTTAAATGAGCCGCAAATTTTGTGGGACTCTCGGTTTTTTTTTTTAACCTTTTCAGGTGATTGTGCGATCCAAAGGACCTTTTTTTCAAGCACATGTTTTCTGTCAAAAAACACTTGTAAAGCTTTTGAATGTAAAACAAGAGCATTCGTATTCTTCGTGTTTTTTGTACAATGGACGAAAGCTAAGGAGAGACAAACAAAATCCCATTGGAGTCTTGTTAGAACAAAAAAGGGTTTATCCTTTTGTTTGTTTGACAAATTAATTGAAGAATATTCATATTTACTCTGGTAGGACAGCTCCGAAGAACAAATGCATAAGTAACTTAGACCCTGCAACAATTACTCACTTATTACCTTAGGTGGCGTTACAGTTCGATATGGACTTGGGCCTCAACCATCAGTCTCCCTCCAGTTTTGCCCTCCAAGCTGATTGAGATCATCTTCCACTTCAGTACGCCACCTGAGTCACGGTCTTCCACTACTTCTTCGTCCCTCGCGTATGATATCAAAGGCTTTCCGGGCCGGAGCATTGGTGTCCATCCGCTACAAATGACTCTTCAGGCGAGGTTTGTGTCGTTGTACAATCCGTAGAGCTCGCTGTTGAATCTTCTTCTCCATTCTCCATAAATGCACACGGAGCTAGAGAATTAAGATAACCCTGAAGCACTTTCATCCGATTTTTCAGTGTCCATGCTTCTGCACCTAAGAGAAAGACTGGGATTATGAGGGTGTGGTTCAGTTTTACCGTAATTGATCGAGAGAGGGTCTTACCACCCAATTGCTTTCTTAGCCCAAAGAAATTGCGATTAACAAGAGTTATTCTTCATCTGATCTCGGCGCTGGTGTTATTGCCCGTATTAATAGCGGAGCCTAGGTAGACAATCTCCTCTACTACCTCAAAGTTGTATGCGTCTACTGTGACGTTCTGTCGGTGTTGGGTGTCCTTCCTCGAAGACAGAATATTCTTAGTTTTTCCCCCATTTACCGGTAAACCTATTTTTTCCGCTTCTGTCTCAATTCTCACAGAGGTGCCATTGACATCACTCTGTGTTGTTCCCATTACATCAATATCATCGGCGTTCACGAGAAGTTGAACAGACTTTTGGAAGGTAGTGCCTCTGGTGTTGACGGTGAAGTTTTGCACTATTCTCAAGAACGATGTTAAAGAAATCGCACGAGCTTACGATTCCGTAAGCTCGTTGCCAACCTTGATTGCACAGCGTGAGTTCTCCTCTCGTAATTTTGCACAAGCTAACGAGCTTGGCAGGGATGCCAAAACTAAACATAGCTTTATACAGAGTGTTTCTGTAGACGCTGTCATACGCGGCCTTTAAATCGATGAAAATGGTGGTGGGTATCAATTTGGGGTTCTGAGTGTTACCACGGCCTTAAATAAACCTACTGATTGAATAGAGCTATTGCCTTCCGTGCTTAGTGCTACCAGAGGCCTTAATCGTACCTGCTGTTCCAACAATGCTATTGCCAGCCAGTGCACCAGGAAATGATGACAAAACGGGTCGTATTTATAGCATTTCCCGGTTCAAGATCTTAGACTTCTTGATTGACTTCTCTAACGGCAAAAATCTCCAATCTTTTTTTGGCAGTACGGATCCCCAAAACGATGTTTAATCGCTGACTAATCGTCTTTGAGGATCCAAAATCAACTTCAATAAAATTACACCATATGACAAGACTTAATTACCTAGCATTCAAAACTTTGTCAATAATAATGAGCCCCAAAAACTTAGCTAATCCTAATTTCAATCATGCCAGCATTTTACCATCCATTTCCATAAATAACAAATCCGATCCCTTTTCTTTCGCGCTCATTATACATATGTGTACCCTAACCTTGTTCGCTAGTTCCGAACTATATTGAAAATTAGTTTCAATTAAACTAATGTCCTATTAGGTACGTTTTCACGGCCTTACTTGAGCATGTGCGAAATCAGATATCCCATACCTTCCCAATATACCATTTTCCATGTGTTATTGTGCACTGGATACAAATTTCGGCAAGAACACGAACCTTTCCGAATATAGGCACAAGTTTACCCCCTTTTTCAATAAAGTTTCAAACTTTCTTAAGAGCTCGCAGGTATATATATCTATACCTTCCCGTAGTATTGTCATATTCATATCTTTTTGTTCTTGTTCTTTTAGAATTCGAGTTCCTTCGAAAATTTTCAAGATAACTGCACATTTGGATAGGGTGAAAATTATAATGTGAGTCATGCGGATTAGCATATAAATATATAGTTTCTATCATGCGAGATTGTTTCGTCCCCAAGAAAACAACCCTGTCATAATTCGGTTATGGAAACGAGTAAACTTTGGTAATTTATTCTCAATAAGATGATGTCAGATTTTCAGCATAAACTGCCCAACAAAATAGATTTTACCGTATGAAAAGTGCGTAGAACAGATCCTTAAGTCTCAGAGAATAGTGTTTAATAGTTCGTAGGTCTGCTAGGCACACAGTTGAGGATCACCAAAGAAGATCATATTACTGTTTCAACCCTTTCAATATTTTTAAGTTTGTAGATAAGATTGAAGAGATCCTACCGTATTGTTCTAAAAACAAAGGCACGTGTCCTGCAGCTTCCTTGAAAGAGGTGCACCCTGGACCGTATAGCAGATCAGTTCAGATTATCGACCCTGATAGCTAGTATGAAGCATCCCAATGGAAAATATTCAAAGGTGAAGTTCAGTGACAATATTGGTCGGACTTCAGCAGTCCTAACCGGTTGAGTCAGTATTATTTGGGTCATAGAGTTTATCTGGTAAGCCTGTTCTTGATCCTTTTGTCTACACACCTCGTTGCAGAAACATTATCGAAAGATTGTTGCAAAGTAAAGTGCTCTCACATCAACTAACAGCAATACAAAGAGAATTGATACCAACTGAAAGCACTTATCGATTAAAGTGAAAGTATCAACTTTTGCTGCTAAAGCATAACACTTACCCAGATTGAAATTTTTTGCTTGTCTCGTCTCGATTAATCTTTAAAATCCAAGTGTGAAAAAAAATTAATAATGTATGTTTGCTTGTCTCACAAAAAAAGGGGAATGTGCGAATACTCAAATCCTGCACTTACCAGTTCATCACTCTACTCTTGGGATGCAGGGTTGCAAAAAAACAAAACGTTAACATTTTTTGTCGACTTAAACAGCTTAGTAGAAACTTTTCCTGTCGGAATACAAAGAACACACGAGAGCTTAAATATTTTTAATTCTGTAACAACGAGCAATCTCATAAAATTGTTGGATTAAAAAACACTTCCGGTTAGGGGTCTAATGTCTTTAAGCCATTCAGCATAATTTTTTTTGTTATTTTCATTTGTACCAAGGAAGGAATCAAAAATAAAGAGAAAAGGTTTTGTGTTATTCGTATTCGTAGCATGCCAGACCAATTATGACCAATTATGGAGTTGATAATAACTGTGAATGCGATTTCAACGATTCGGGGAGCTTAAGGTCTTAATGTGATTTGTTTTGATGTTTCTTCTGATTCAACAATATATTGTGGTTGGGTCAATGTAGGATCTTTTTGTTTAAAATTCTATGTTTTGTCATAAAGCCTTTTCAGTCCAGGAAATTCAGCCATATCGATCACAATTTCACTTTGCGGCAGACGCTGGAAAAAACCTTTCAACTCCAATTCTACAGCCACAACCTTTTAATCGATTTTAAGGCCACTTATGGCAGCAGTTGCCCGTAGCTTAGTTGGTTAGTGCGTTGGCTGCTAAGCAGAACGTCGGTCGTTGGTTCGAGTCCTACTCAGGCCAAGTTTTTATTTCATCTTTCAAGGGTACTGCCTCTTGCGAAGACCTGACAAATCTTATAAGGGTATCAATCTGTCATTGAAAAGTGCTTCTCAACTTTGCCGTTCGGAATCGGCGTTAAATTGTAGGTCCCCTCAATTCTTCACACGCACTCACAGAATTGTTGATGAGAGTAAGCCACTTAGGCCTTGGCTCTTCAAGAGCTGTCGCGCCACTCTATTTTTTTATTTTATGGCAGGCAGCATCTACAGACACGAACTGTATAAAGCTATGTCTAGTTTTGGCATCTCTGCCAAGCTCGTTCGCTTGTGCAAAATGACGATGGAGAATCCACGCTGCGTCATCAAGTTTGGCAACGAGCTTATGGAAAATTGGAATCTTCCGATGTCAAAAAAGGATTCAAACAAGGCGATGCACTGTCATGCGATTTCTCTAACGTCGTTCTTGAGAAGATAGTGCAAAACTCTACCCTCAACACCAGAGGCACTCTCTTCTAAAAGTCTGTTTAACACCTCGCGTACGCCGCCGATGATATTGACATAGTGGGAAGAACACAACGTGACGTCAATGGTTGAGAATTGAGGCAGAAGCGGTAAAAATGGGTTTAGCGGTGGATGAGTCCAAAACGAAGCATTATTTTGTCTTCGAGAAAGGACACCCAACGACGACGGCTCTGAAAGATCAATAGAACAATAGGCGCATATAACTTTAAGGTAGTAGAGGAGTTTGTCTACCTAGGCTCCGCTATTAACACGGGCAATAACACCAGTGCAAAGATCAGACGAAGAATAACTCTTGCTAATCGCTGTTTCTTTGGGCTAATAAAGCAAGCCCAAAGTGGAAAAGCTCACTCTCGATCAACTAAGGTAAAACTTTGTAACACCTTCATCATCCCAGTCCTGCTCTATGGTGCAGAACCGTGGACCATGACAAATTCGGATGAATGTGCCTTAGGCCGTTTCGAAAGGATAGTTCTTTGGGCTATCTTCAGCCCCGTGTGCTTTGATGGGGAATGGAGAGGGAGATTCAACATCGAACCTTACGGGTTTTACCTTCTACAACGCCGTGGACCTAACCAGAAGAATCAAGGTCCAGAGACTCAGATGGCTAGGTCATTTAGAGCGGATGGACACCAATGCTCCGGCGCGGAAAGCCTTCGACACTATTCCCGAGAGACGTAGAAGAAGACGAAGACCGCGACTCAAGTGGAACCCAAGTGGAAGAGGACCTTAATCAACTTGGAGTGTTGTTGTCTGGTGGAGATTGTTGGTTGAGGCCCAAGTCTACAACGGACTTTAGTGCCTTACCTTAAATAAGTGACTCTCAGTAAAATTTCCTTCGGTATCAAAACCTCTTACCAGTTGACACTGGTGGGGATTGTTCCACGGTCGGTGGCTGCGGTAGAAACGACCAAAAACACTAATTTCCTATTATTTGAAAGCTGAAATATCAACTCGAAGTAAGAGAAAAAAAGTAGTGGTAATGATCCTTTCAGTACAAAATTACTGATCCTATTATGAATTTTTCTGCTAACATTGAGTGTGAATTATAGGAATGCGAATGTTAATTTTTCCTATGATTTGATTTTATTTGCTTGTGTTATATGTGTTTTAGGAGGTAGTTGAGGCATTTTGTTTGTATAATCCTTGCTATAGAAAGACTCATGTTTAATTCGATATGAATTCGGTATTTTGTGTGACTGATATTAAAGCCTGAAACGCTTCTATACAATGCTTGAAAACACCAGCGGGGGGCTGATGTAAGTCTCCAAAAGTTTACATAATTGACTGAATTTGTATAACTCACATTTCAAACAAAGGTGTAGTCACTTTTTATAAGTATTCAACGTCAGTATCAATCTCAATCTTAAGAAAATCATTTCAAAACTTATAAATTGTTAGACTTTACCTTTGACAAGAGTGCCAAATCGCGGAGACCAACTTTATTAGACACATCCTACGGCTGGCGCGGTAACACCTCGAAAAGCAGATACATGTAGCGAGAAATATCTGCCTATATTAAAAATTCATTATCCAGACAAATCTTGTTTGAATATTCGAATGCTTGTATATCTCTGGTGTCTTCCAACCGAATCTCGCGCTCGCCTAATAAATAGGCAAATCAATTCCCCCAGGAAACGGATCATTCGATGAGAAATGAATTCGTGTGTGTCGTGAAAGTGAAACACATCCAAAATAAATGAACACTAACTTCATTAACTTTGACAATTTCAATTTCCAAATCGAATTGGCGTCTCTTGCAAATTCAAATCGGCAGAAGGTGTCGATGTCGACGGGCTTTTGTCTTTCGACGAACCCTGCTGGCGCCACAGGGTGTCTTTGAAAAGGAACGTTAAGGAGTGGGGTTTGTATTTTACAAAGTCAATCTTTAACCTTGTGTATGCCTTAAAGCTAAAAGCCCTTAACATTGCCTCAATGTGCCTTTTTTGTTTTAAAATCAACAAAAGACAATGACGACTCTTTCATACCTTTCTTTAAACCATTAAAGCCTCTTAAGAGAAGCAATTTCTTTCAGGAAAACCGCACTCCTTCTTTTTCGTGCAGAACAAAACTCAATCAATTCCAAGAAATCCGTCTTCTGAAAAAGTTTTTAATAAAAATTCAATTTTCCAATTACCTACTTACCAACTCGTGACCGCAAAAAACGGTGCTGATAAAAGAGGAATTAATAAAAACGAAGAAAAGAGCAAAAAAAAAAAAAATCTTAAGCAAACCAAACATTATGAAAGAAAATTGAAACCTTACACCCCGACCAGACTCTTGTGTGCACCAGTGGTGTCGCCCGTGTCGCGTCAAGCGACATAGCCATCTGCAGCCACTGTGATGACCAAACTCCGGTCCGCCCTCTGCTTTCAACAGCCTCGCCAGTCAGTCGCCACATCCTTCTATGAATCAATTTTTTTCTTTTTTCACCACTAATGAGGTTAAAATTACCACCCGACTCCCACCCACCGAAATTTCACCTGAATAACGCTAAAACGCGAAATGAAGTAAATGCTGAACACTGGCTCGCGCGCCTACGTCCACACCTTCTGCCGACAAACTAACTGAATAATAATCAGTGTAAACGGAAAGGTGAATACAGAAGCAGTTTGTCTGACCGCCGCCGCGCGCCGCACCGCGCGCTGTTTCACTGGTCCACCTTCTGTCCTTTTATTTTATTGAAGTTTGGAGCTGGACTGATGGAGTTGGGCACAGAAAAAAACGGAATAACCCACAGCAACGAATAAAAAAACCGGCGCGTTCGTGTTTGGGAATCTAATAAATCAACTTCGTACTTGAACCTGTGCTTCATTTGTATGTACATCGCCAGCGATGCTAGGGTGTTGGGGGGGCGCTTACACCGAACTGAAGAACGTCGCGCCAACTGAGCGGGCAGGACGAGGCAAAAGATGCTGATCTCAACATCCCGTCCAGCTTGCAGTTTATATTCAGTTTTATTGGTTTTTCTTTTTGTTTGTTTCCTTTTTTTATCATTTTTTGGTCCGTTTCTTGTCTGTTTTTTGCTTCGTGCCTCAAATTCAGTGGCCGTTATTCAAGCAAACTTAATATCCTTTTCAAATATTTTCCTTTGGCCGTTTGCCGGACGAAAGAACTCTGGAATGGAACACTAAGCATTCTTCATCGTCTTTGGGCGAGTTAAGTTTACTTTTATAACTTTCTTTGTGTTTTTTTTTTTTGGCGGATCCTTTTTCTTCTTTTTGTTTTTCTTGTAATTGCACCGGAGTCGTCTTAGTCGTCATCTCCGTTTCTCAAAGACGCAAGAAAAAAAGCAGTTACCTGACGGAAGTTCGTGGCAACTCGCATCGGGCGACTTGGTTCGAGTGCGATACGATGATGATGATGGCGATTAAATAATATAAAATTAGCGTCGTTAGTTGGAAGCTATGAATTTAATTGGAGCAACTACTTAAAACGTGCTTGATGTGCCCTTCAAAAAGCAGTTTCCTGGGATACCTTACCTTTTCTTTGTGCTCCATTCAAGAGCACATTGATGATGATGATATTGAGGGCGTAATATGATACTTTGACTGTGCATCTGCATGAGAATGGGAGTTGAGAGGATGCCAAAAAGAGGGCCCCAAGAGAATTAGGGAACACGAAACTGGAATGGAGAATGTTGGCTAACAAGGAAATCATTTTGTATTCATTATTCTTTTTGATCGAATTCAAATTGGGCTTTTGTTTTCGTTTTATTCGTTTTTGATCTTTCTCGTAAATTTATCATAAAGCGAGGGTCGGACAAGATGTTCTTAATCTCTTCTTAAACAGGCTGTTAAGTCCTTGAATGACCTGTTTATAGCCAGTCACTTCTTCAACTCTTATCAAAACGAAAATTAATTAATGCTAATCCGCTGCGATTTAAGTTTTCAAATTTAGTTCGAGGCAAACATCAGGTTTCAATTCCAGGGGGAAGTTGTTGGTGGCTACATGGAGAGGAGGAGGAGGTGAACGTCCACTAAGCTAAATCTCCTTTTTCAACAGGTGGCAGCGGAAGAATCCCCCTGATGCTTTCATCAATGGTGTCCACAGTTGCAGTCAAAATGTACAGCTTATAGTTATATATAACTACAAAATATTCCGATTTTGGAGCCCCAGGACTATGAGGAGCTGTTCGACCGGATCCCTGGCTTTGCAGTCTTACTTAAGAACGGAATGATATGGAAACGATTCAGGGGGAAGGTCTTGAATTTAAAACCTGTCTTGAGGCGACAATCTGCATCAAAGCTGAATTCGCCAATATATGCCTAATCTGCGTTCAAGTTTCCACTGAAGAATGGACGAAGACACCAAAGATAGGGTCTACGTCTCTACGAGCTCCTTTGGAAGAGCTAAGGACAATGCACTACCTATGACATTAAAAATGTTGATGAGATGAACATAATCGAATGATTAAAATAATGGAGAAAAAAGTATTCGAATGATTTGAATAATCGAATCAATCATTCGAATTACGAAATCTTATGAAAGCGAGTCCCTTTCATTCGAATTCTTTCGTCATTTGAGTTACTTTCGTTGGAGTTATCGTCATCGTCATTCGAGTTCTCGTCATTGTCATTTGAGTTCTCTCGGCATTCGAGTTCTCGAACTCGTCACTCGAATTATTCTCATTCGAGTTCTCGTCATTCCAGTTATTTCATTCGAATTCTTGTCATTGTCATTAGAGTTCTTTTCATTCGAGTTCTCTTATTGGAGTTCTTTTCATACGAGTTCTCGTCATTGTCATCCAAGTTATTTTCATTCCAGTTCTCGTCATCGTCATTCGAATTCGTTTCATTTGAGTTCTCGTCATCGTCATTCGAATTCGTTTCATTTGAGTTCCCATCATCGTCATTCGAATTCTTTCATTCGAGTTTTCGTCATCATTATTCGAATTTTTTCATTCGAATTCCCGTCACCGTCATTCGAATCCTTTCATCGGCATTCGAGTAATTTTGATTCGAGGTCTCGTCACCTTCATTCCAGTTCTTTTCATTCGAGTTCTCGTCATCGGCACTCGAGTAATTTTGATTCGAGGTCTCGTCATCGTCATTCCAGTTCTTTTCATTCGAGTTCTCGTCATCTTTATTTGAGTAATTTTGATTCGAGGTCTCGTCATAGCTATTCGACTTATTTTTTTTTTCGAGTTCCCCAATAAATCTTCTTAAAGAAGACAAAGAAGTATGAAAGTTGGCTTTGTTTCAAAATCGATAAAGCAGTTTAAGATTGCTATCTCGATTTCCAGGGCATGAGAGTTAAAAGTTGAAAGGTTGAACCAAAGTTCAGTCCTTCCATGTGCCGTCAAAGTTAAATCTCACAAAACTCTCACCTCTCTTCCTACAAACACCCGCCCTTTCAAATCTGGATCAACACTAAGCTCTTCACTTGTGAGTACCGTTTAATATGCTGTCGATCTGATAACTCCAATGATGACAGCTTCCCTACATCCCTGTACCCACAAAAATAAAACCCAAAATAAAACCAAAACACCACCCTTTTAA
This sequence comes from Sphaerophoria taeniata, assembly GCA_943590905.1. Taxonomy (NCBI): domain Eukaryota; kingdom Metazoa; phylum Arthropoda; class Insecta; order Diptera; family Syrphidae; genus Sphaerophoria; species Sphaerophoria taeniata. The sequence continues at coordinate 9,166,926 of OX016540.1, forward strand.
TTCTAATAAATTAAATGCATTCCTTTAGCATTTATCGTCCCTCGAGTCTCGACAAGCAAAGACTTCAAAAGTGCATTTTATTCGGGCATTTACAATGCAAACACGTGCAACATGGCCTTGTATCCCCCTCATTCGAATCGAAATCAAACTCGAACACCTTCAATGTTTGCCAAACGGATAAAATCTGAAAATCTCCAGTTGGATGAGGGAACAACTCTCTCGATGGTCCCTGGTTGCTGGTAATCCATTCTCCCCTTATTCAAATCCTTGCAGCATGACGGAAGCTAAAAGAAAAATTAGGGGTTGATACTTTTCTGCATTCATTAGTTATACATGTGTTGTGTCCTTTTCGTCCTTGATGGGTAGTTTGATTGTGTCTTGACTTATTTCCTAATTTCGATTCAAAGTTGAAAGCCACAAAAACCACCAGAAGACAAATTTTCCGCCTGCCACAACATCGCCACAGTCGCATAGAATTCGAACATGATAAATTGTCAAATTATTGTCGCCCGCAAAAACGCAAAGAAGGAAACATAAAGGCGTCAAAAATTTGATTATATCGACTTGGGCTGTGACAGTCAATAAACCAGAAGAAGAAATAATCATCGAAACCGAAAGCCAACTGATTGTTTGATGGATTGTCTAACGAGTTGGGTGATTGGTTTTTGTTGAATTGAAGGACTTTCATGGAATTTCCGGCAAGTCAGAGGTGATTCCGTAGACAAAAAAGTAGATAAAAAAGTTGTTCTTCCACTTGGATCCCTTTTTTTGAGCGACCACATTGTTCTTTACATTGTTTGCTTACTCAGCAGCTACTGTTGTATACGAGTGTAAGCCCGAATACGTTACAGATGAATAGAAGTAGAAGGAACCTCCTTTTATGTCTCCAGTCGTCGTAGCTCGAACCGTAGAGCTGACATGTTTACACAAATGACTTTGGAAAATCAGCTTGACTCCCCTAATTGTTGCGACAGGACTGAGGGCATTACCTTGCAAAGAAACTTTTTTTTTACATTCTTGTTTGTCCTTGCATTCTCTTCGCCCTCCACATCGCTGAATCATCGTCAGTGTTGTCGTTCGGTCGTGCGTTGCATAGGTGGTACTCGAAGGAAATTCGGCTTCGTGTGTATGATGACGCTTGAATTTGTACACTCATATGGAACTGAATAACGGTTTCGATGGTGAGGGTGTTGTCATGTTTTGATGGAGGACAACGATGTTGTAAACAAATAAATGAGCTATGTAGCCCTTGGAGTGTAGCTATACACCTTGAAGTTTGGGAGACGATGCACTGCGATATGGTTGGCAGTGGAAGCGATGTTATGAGACAGTAATGTGACCCTATCCTACTGCCAACCACTTATAGTCAGCCAACGTTCATTATATCCAATTATAGTCGTAAATCTATGCGACTAGGTACTTCGCATCCTAGACAAGCGAGAGGGTGGTATCTCTACTGGAAGACTGTCTCCTTGGGGTGAATTTCACCAGTGAGTACGTTGGTTCAGATTTCAATTTTTTCACAAAACAGAAATAATTTTTACCATGACATATATTTGAACCGTTTTGAAAAGGGCTTCTTTCTGTCAAAAGCAAATTTAAAAATTTGTTGTTTTTGAACTTTGTCAATTTCCGAACCGCTTCAAACTTAGAAAGTCGACTGTCCTGGGACACCCTTAAAATCTTCAAAACGACCTCTTAAAGTTTCGTAAAAGGTATGACAGTGTTTTCAGTAGTGATGGTGTTGTTGATGATGTTTTCAAATGATTTCAATAATCAAGAAAAAGTATTCAGATGATTTGATAATCGTATGATAATTCGAAAATCGAGTTTTTTTAATTCGAATTCTCGTAATCGTTATTCGAGTTCTCTTCATTCGAGTTTCCGTAATCGTCTTTCGAGTTTTCGTCATCATCATTCGAATTCTCGTAATCATCATTCTAGTTCTTGTCGTAGTCATTCCAGATCTTATTTCTTTATTGAGATTTTTTCATTCGAGTTTCCGTCATTGTCATTCGAATTATTTTTATCCGAGTTTTCGTCATCGTCATTCGAGTTTTTTCATTCGAATTCTCATAATTGTTATTCGAGTTCTTTTCATTTGAGTTTTCGCCATCGTCTTCTTTTCTTTCAAAATCTCGTCATCGTCATTCGAGTTTTTTCAATCCAATTCTCGTAATCGTTATTCGAGTTCTTGTCATTCGAATTCTTGTAATCGTTATTCGAATTCTAGTTATTCTCATCCGAGTTCTCGTCATTGTCTATCGAGTTCTTTTCATTCGAATTCTCGTCAACGCCACAATTAGAGCACACAGGTATCATAGTGTTTGAGTTGTCTTGCTGCAGAAATTCACAATTGAAATTCAAGCCCTCGTTCTTTCAGCAACACAAACTCATGAATTAATAAATAGCAATCATTATCAGTAAGTGTGCGGTGGTTGTGCACCCTTTAGAAGCATATCCATACAGAAACCACACAGTGCACCGGAGTCGAAATAGTCGTCTATGAGCTCCCCTCCCTCAAACGCATTGACAATTCCAAACTAACATAATAACTTTGTGTAAAGATGCAAAACCCATCTTTCATCTTTTGTGCATTCTACACACATTTCAATTTCATTATCGCTTGGTCCTTGGTGCATCGTTATAGATTTGCCGCTTTGTCTTGTAGACTTCCCCTTTAACAAAACCCTAGTAAGTGATTAGTTTTTGTTTATTGCCTTATCAGACAAATTTTATGACGTCCAAAAACTAAAGAGCCACTCCAACACCGCCGCCGCCGTCAAGGCCATCAAAATAAATTAAATCCCACCTCTCTGTGCAATCATTAAAAAGCACTTCCTTCAGAAAGTTCGCTTCAAACGAAAATAACGAACCTTAATCCTAATTTCAAAAATAAATAAATAAACAGCAACTTTAGTGCAACAATCTTCTGTCTCCATAGTTTCTTTCGAAAGTCTTAACTTCCAAGAAAACTTCCTACAAAGTGCAAAAGTCCTTGCAGAAGCTGTAGCACAGTACGTCATTTCTCCAAGGCGTCCATCGCTCCTTCATCAACAAACACAACAAGGCACTATTATTGAAGTTAATTTGCACAAAATTATTTTTCAACAGTTGCTAAGTTTTTAATAGGAACAGTTTTAATGTAAACATAGCATGAAAAATCTTTGTCGAAAGTTTTGTCAAAAAAGAAGAACGGGCAAAGTGTGAAAACTGAAAAAGCCAGGGTCCATTTGATCCTTTTAGAAGCCCCAAACTTTGTATCGTGGTTGGGGGGTTCGAGGAGCAACGCAACGTGACGACGCTCAAAACGAACAAAAATGTAATTATTATGATAAAAACCTTATTAATGTGGAATCCTTTTATGAAATATGATGTCGAAGCTCCTTGTTGACGATGTTGTTTTCCTGTTTGTCCTCTTTTTTGGTTTTTTTGAATCTTGCGAGGGAGAGAGAAAAGAAAAACCGAATAAACTTGTTGGACCAAACATGATGACGGAAAAACACTTGTTTTTGTTTTCGTTCATGGAAATTCCTTTTATATAAAAGTGAATCCTTTAGCTGAAAGGCGAGATCCGAGAGAACAGAGCTGGCTTATAATTAAAAAATATAATTTTCAAGTTTAAATTGAATATTAATCCGTTTTTTTGTTGCCTGCATTTTTTTTCGACGTGCAAAAAAAAGGATAATGATGCTGCTGATGATGTTGTGTCGAAGTCGAACTCGAAATTATGAATGGAAAAAAAAAATTAATAAGGACGAACAAAAAAGAATATGTCCTGTAGCTATATCGGCATGAAGGTAATGGTAGGTAAACAGGAAGAGGAACTGACTACGACACGGGATGAACCACGTGCAGGTAAAAAATAAATATGTAAATAGCTGGGTACATAATTATTCATCCATTTCTACTTTCTAGGGAGAGTAGATGGATGGATGTGCAGCATATAATGTGATACGTAGGAAGGTGTGTTGTGTTGTTGTATATGAATACGACAGCTTGGAAAGTGATTTATTGATTTTGTGAAATTTTGCTGGATTTTGATTGGGTCGAATCTGGCTGTAACTTGACTTTAATATTTACTTTAAAAACAGATAAGGGCTTAAATTTATGCAGGCCGGGTTTGTCGAAAAGGATTTACATAAAGTAGGGGTATTGATTGCCTAAAACTTTCAGCAATGACGATGAGTTTCTTGCACAATCTAGTTAGGATTTAGGGTTACCAAACGTGCCGAAAAGTCTGTATGTCATACTTAAAAGACTTATTACACATCTGGACATCCATTGGCTTCAAAATTGTGAGTTTAAGTTCTCTTCTAGATTTATCTAACAAGCAATCTATAGCAGGTTCGTTCTACAAGTTATTTCAGGTCAGGTCCGCCAACAGTGCGTCCAACTTTGACCCCACATATGTCAGCCATCTCTGTCGTTGACACTTGACGTTTCACTTTATAGCCCTAACTTTATGGGAAAGCGTTACAGTTCATTTATTTTTTTCGAGTGAATTCTGGAGCGGACCTACGATAAAGCCTAAAAATATCTAAAAATATGCAATCGCCCCCTCAATAAATAGCCTATGATGATTCACCCCTGGAAACCAAACAGAAAAAGAAGAGAACGCAACAACCGAAAATACCAAAAACAACAGGAGAAAGCAACAACACGAAAACATATGGTACTCATTTTGTTTACGTGTGATATAATTCACACTCAGCACCAACCGAAAAATGTTTAAGACGAGGTGTTTTCCTGATCGACAATAATAAACAAGGGCAACTGTTCAACCGTTGATGTCACAGTCACAGGCTCTAACGTGAACAGGAGTCTGATTTTGAACAGACTCAGTTCATTCTCCGAACCATTTTATCTGTTAATGTTCGAAAACGGGACAAAAGCCAAAGTTTATTAAGTGGAGTAGTGTCACTGACAGGAGCTCATAGCTCAACCACTTATTTCACAACCATCACCGTCACTGTTAACAGGAGTCTTATTTTAAATAGACTCAGTTTATTCTTTGATCATTTGGGGCCGGGGTCAAAGACAAGGCGAAAGCAACCGGTTATTCAGTGGCAACACTGACAGGCATAAAAGCTGTAAAATGAGTAGTGAAAGTTAGTTGTATTATTTGGCTTAAGTCTTTAACTCGACCTTATATGCTCAGTCGATAACACTTTGGAGCATACCTCCGGAACAAGCATCAGAAGCAGTGATCACTTATACCAAGATTGGAAACCTTGCTGTCAAAGTGACATTTGCCTACAAGCTGAGGGTCCAGGTTAGCTGAAACAGTATGCGTGTAATACAAACTTAAGGGGCCAGGTTAGCTGTAAGAGTATGCGTGTTTTTGTAATAAAGATACAGTTGCCTACATAATAAAAAGCAAGTGAGCTGCAAGAGTATGTGTGCATGAAAAAAATAACTTTTGCGGTATTTGGAGGGTAAAACGTAGGTAGGTTTCCAATCTTGTTATAAAGTGATCACTGATCAGAAGTTTGTGTAAATATCTATTCTCAATTCTCTATTTATAGAAAGCAAATGAGCGTGAAGACTCAAGACAGTACAATCAATATCAATCCGTCAGAAACATGTCGCAAAGGAGAGGGAAATTTGATCACAATTTAATGAAGTTCTTAATGAAAAATCTACCGAAGAGGCGAACCATTTCAAGATTACAATCTAGTGCTGCAGCCACCTACTTACTACAGAGCTACAGACCAGGTCAGATCAGGGCTTCACCCAACAAGCGCACAGTGTGCAATTTTCGCAATCTAGCGGAACTTTAATGCAAAAAAAAGTTCTTTCAAATGCAACAAAATTGGTATCATATGAAAGGTAAAACCTCTGGCCATCGATTGGCAAAAACAAAAACAAGAAAACAACTGTATTTACCGTTCAGCAGAGTCACAAACATCAGCTTGGTGCAAGTGAAAAAAAAATTAAAGCTCATTGCTTTTCTTGTGTCAAATTCACAATATCGTGGTCAAGTGTTTAAATAGTTGTGCATTATAAATTTATTTTATTTATTTTTGGTGGTATTCAAGAACTTTGCAGGGTAAGTTATTTTTTTGGTACACTTACAAATAAAAAAATAAAAAATCGTTTGTTTAAAGACCTTAACAGTGTTGTTTTATATTGTGTTTTGTAACTTTGTGAAGTGTTTTAAAAATGTATCCTCGTGTAGCCATTGTGTTTTTGAGCTTAAAATCTCCGTTTGTATATTCTGTGTTAGAATTCATTTACTTTTCTTGCCCTTTTTTTGCCCACCCAAACAAAATTTTTTTTTTATCGACCTATGTAGCGAAATGGAAAATTCAGCAATTTTTGAAGTATGGAGAACCTCATCGAATGAGGATCGGAATAAAAATATTTCTGCACTTATTATGCATGAATTTGGTCTGGCGGAAACCAATAATATTCCTAGATGCGATGGGAGTTCAGCGCAAAGCCGATACAAAATGAGAATGAATGATGCCGAGTTTAGTGACGAAAATCTTTTTTCGGTTACTTTAGTTCCACTTCAACTAATTGACGAGTTTTCAAATAAAGTTATATGGCAAAACCCGAGGCCGAATTCAACAAGGTACTGCAGGCTTATAAAATTTATATTCAAGAAGGAAAACACTCAACTAATAAATATCGAAGAGCAAGAAATGCAAGAGCAAATAAGTAATCTGGAGCCAACAAGTCTAGTAGTAAATGGTGTAAGAACACACTGCAAACATGATCTTCTTTTCACAATGGTGGATGGTAAGGTTTGTAGTGCGTTATCGCAATATAGCTCCTCGCAAAAATGCTTTATTTGTGGAGCCACTCCGAGAGAAATGAACACCGAAACAAATTTATCAAGAGCTCCAGATGAAAACATGTTCGGCTTTGGCATTTCACCCTTGCATTCTTGGATTCGGGCTTTTGAGTGTCTCTTGCACATATCATATAAGTTGGAAATACAAAAGTGGCAGGCAAAGACTCCAACAGAAAAAGAATCCGTGGCTTCAAGAAAAAAAAGTATCCAATCCCAATTTCGAGAAAGAATGGGGCTTTTAATTGACATGCCAAAGCAAATTGCCGGAAACACCAATGATGGCAACACTGCAAGGAAGTTCTTTCGAAATCCGGAAACAACAGCTGAAATAACTGGGCTAAATTTGGACTTAGTCAATCATTTTCGAGTTCTACTTGAAGTAATATCAAGTGAATGTGAAATTAATTCGGAAAAGTTTGGAATTTACGCTAGCGAAACCAGGGGTATATATCTCCAGCATTATTCTTGGTATTATATGCCTCCAAGTATTCATAAGTTGCTAATGCACTCGAAAGAAATTATTGAGGCTTGCATTTTACCACTTGGACAATTATCCGAAGAAGCCCAAGAAGCAAGCAACAAAGAGTATAGGCGTTTTCGAGAGCATTTTAGTCGGAAATCTTCACGACAAAACTCCAATCGAGATGTTTTAAATATGTTTTTGCTTTCCTCGGATCCATATCTTTCGAGTCGAAGTCCAAAGCTTCGTACAAAGAGAAGTCCACTTGCTCCAGAATGCATTGCATTATTAAAAGCTACAGATTCAGAAAACTCAAGCTCGGATGAAGAAGATTAATATTTTTAATTTTAATAGTGTAGTAAGTTAAACCAGCTCAAAAGTCAATAAGCATTATAAAAGTATTAGGTATATCTTTTCTTTTCAGACTATACTTGGCAAAAAAAACTGAAGTAACTATTTAATTATGTGCACAAATAATATGTTCATTTGTTATAATAAAAAAAAAATCGAAACACTAAAGAATAAAGGTATTTTTAAAGTTTTTAGATTGGTCAAATGAGGGCATTTTCAAAGTGTCGTATTTTCTCTAAATGTATGAAAAATACATTTTTAAGACTCAGGTAAGCTTCTTAATCTCACAAAATAATATAAAATTACATAATTTAACAGTTTTATATCAACAAAACTGCATTTAAACGCTCAACGAATAAAGTTCCGCTAGATTGCGAAAATTGCACACTGTGAAGCGCCTTCAGCCAGCTCGGCCCCTAGCTAGTTTGTCTCCACGCCAAGTTAGTTGAGGCCCTCTTTCCCTACATATGTGCTCTATTTGAATGGCGGACTGCAACCACCAATGAAGTCGAAGAGGCTATCAACAAATCAACCGACTTACGAAATTACATTGCGGGACAAGGATGCCAAAGGTATAGGTGGATTTGTCTGCCTCCTCCTCAACCTAGTGAGAACCAGAACATGGATGCCCCGGGTCCTCCGAAGTAACATTGTAAGACGGGTTATTTTTTTATCAAGGGCTGAGGTAGATCTCTGCGGCTCCCAGGGTCTGACAAAGGAAATAACAAAACTTTAGCTCTTTGAGAGTTCACATTATGAGCTTAACATTCCATGTTTTTACTAGTACAATACACAATTTCTTATAGCTATGGTCTTATTAATACGGTTAACTCTAAGATAACAGAGGCCACAACCTGAAATAGCAAACGCCAATTGCTATTACATAAAAATATAAATAGAGTGGCGCGAAAGCTCTTGAAGAGCCAAGGCCTAAGTGGCTTACTCTCATCAACAATTCTCTGGATGCGTGTGAAGAACTGAGGGGACCTACAATTTAAAGCCGATTTCCAACGCACCTAACCACTAAGCCACGGACACTACACCAATGGGTTGGTGACGTTTTCCCCAAGCCAAAATCCCCAAACGAAGAACCCCAAACCCAAAATCCCCAAACTGAAATCTCCAGCAGCGAAATCTCCCAAGACAGAATCCCCATGGACAAAATCTCCATGCCAAAATCTCCAAAACAAATATGTTCAAGTAGTGAATCATGCGATTAAATCGCGCGATTTAATCGCATGATTCACTACTTGAACATATTTGTTTTGGAGATATTATTGTATTCAGTTAAGGTTGTTTAAGAAATAAAAGTTTAATTCATTTTAAATTTAATTCATTTCATTCAAAATAAATAAAAAAATCAATTCAAAAGAACTTTGTTTAATGTTTAAACAAATAAAGAATGAATATAAAACAAAACATGTCGTGAGAGGAACGGTGTAAGAAGACGTACCTGAATATTGGAGTTTTGGAGATTTCAAGGAGATTTTGGCAAAAAGTATTTTTTCTTTGGGGATTTTTTCCGTGGGGATTTTGTCGTGGAGATATTGGCAAGTTGGATTTTTTTTTTTTGAGATTTTGTCCCCATGGTGATTTTGTCTTTTGGGGATTTCGTACTACTCCCTACACCAATTGCTATTACAATCTGAATATTAGTTACTGTCTGAAAGCAGACGCCACCGGTTTTTACAATCTGAGCAAGCAAATGCTACTTGATTATTACAGTCTGCAAGCGGACGCCACTGATTTATTACATACAGTCTGAAAGCAGACGCCACTATTTAAGACCCAGTGAATGAACTTCCAGTCTATCAAAATTTACGAGAGGACCTCCCCTAGTCTGGTACTTAACCGCAGCGATATTGTTCTCTACTTTTGCCTTCAAATTTCATCTCTATTAGTCAATTTCTTGCCAAAACATGAATGTGAATTATACTCGGCAAACAAAATGTTGCCATTAATTGTGTATCTCTCTGATACACAGCGAACTTGGCTTTTGGCTGATTGTAAGAAACAACTGAGAGGTTTTGGTTCTGTGTGTGCAGCTGTTGTTTGGTTTGTCGACTGGCAAATGTTATGGTGTATGCTAGGCCCGCTATTGCTCACGAGACAAGTTCGTAGAAATAGCACAATTTGTCTCTCGATCTCGATTTCGCCCTCTACTTGTTTACTTTTGCACCAAGAGGCAGTGTGAATCAGAAAATGCAAACACGAAAAATCCATGTGTTAACATTGCTGCGGCTTGCACATTAAATTGTGTATCCATTGCTTGCTTGCTAATTCTGTCTGCAATCATGCTACGTGTACGTGCTGTGTTGTTTTTTGTTGATTTCGGTTTCGTCGTTTTCTCTTTTGTGTTTTCTTTGAACTATGTTCGATGAAGACTGGGTATAGAGGCGGTGACTCTTCTCGAAAAAGTCTTTTTCTGCCTCGAACAGGAGAAGCTGTCTTTTTTGACGCTTTGTCCAAGACGTTTCGATACAACATTTGATTTCAACGTTGACCAAGTGCTTGCACGAACTTTTCAAAGGTTGTATCTCCTAAGTTTTGCTATCGGAGTTTTCTGAGTTTTTCTCAAGAAATCGTGTTGAAAAAGTCGAAAGACAGCATTGAATTTTAGTTTCTACCACCGCTAACTCTAATGTTTGGCACACTTCTTTCCATATGTTCAGCTTCCTCTACTTTCGTCTTTCCTCTTACGCTGGTTGAACACGCGAACGAAAGATATCACAACTGAGTCAGCTAAGTCAGCTACAATAGTATATTCTGCTTAGTTTATGAAGCGAAGGAAGTCTTCTTTCATATTTGGTTTCCGATAACAATTAATTCAGAAACGAATTCGACTCCATTTTTATCCTCAAGAAGCTCAACTTCCATATTTCTTTCTGTAGCCATTTTTGTTTCAATCGGCCGCACTCACATAAAATATTCATTTAAATGTCATTGAAGTGTTTTTTGTTGTTCACAATCTCGAATAATAAGCACACTTTCGACTATTGTTAGTTTTCTACAAATGGGTGAATGTATCGCACCCTCTTCAAATGGGACATGGAAGTGATATTTGTATCGTCCTTCCACCCTCTCCCGTTTTCCAAAGTTGTACAAAGAAATAATCAAAGAATTAATGACATAGTATCGGAGGCTTGCACAGCTTTCTACAACCATTATAATTATTTGTATTCCCCTTTGCTTGAACTGAAGTTTATATTTAGGAAGACAGGTCCTTTTGTTGTCCGGTGAGAATTGTAATGGCAAGTAATGGTCAGTGCGGACCGAATTAGAAGCAAACGAAAATAGATCTCTAATTTTGGCCGTAATTATTGTGCCTTCCCAAATGGAAACCGAAACGAAAAGCAATAATTCAAATGAAACACTTAAAGTATGTTTCCGAAAGTGTGATAGACTGTCTCTTGATTCGTTAACAAATTTGATCTTCTCTTAAGGAGCTGTAAGGACCCTTGTAATTGTCATTTTATCACATCGCTAAAGACGCATTTCGGTGCATCTTGACAAAAAATTGAATAAATTTTCATTAGCCTGATTAGCAGTCACCCAAATTGAATACTCTTTCAAAAACATAATTGTGTTAACGTGATCTCCATTGAAGGACTTGGAGATTCCACAGTTTTCTCGGCTTTTCATAATCTTTTTATAATGAGGGACTTCAATAAAAATTTACAATTCCTTTTTTTTCTATACACAGAAACTTATGTACAAAAGGAAAGTGTGTTCCGACAACAAAAAAAGAAGGGACAAGTGTCTAGTGAAAATATTTCATACATCTCTGTTGTTTTCTTTTCATTTCTTTTATGACTTTCCCTTCGTGTTTCGTAAGGACATGCTTCGTCAATTTTCAGGGAGAATATTTCCATTAAACTGGACACACAAAGTTTATTTAGTTTATTAATTTTTTTCTCGTGTAAATTCTGGACAGAAATTTAATTTATTCTTCAAATACGAAGCTAATTTTTTTAATTAAAAAAGTTTGGGTACACAGCAGGAGATATCAGTGTTGTCTTGTTGTGTTTTCTTGTAATTTATGTTTAACTTTAAAATTTAGGGAATTATTTTAAACTCAGAAAAAATGCTTTCACTCTTAAACAAGCCCAGACAATCGTGATGTTCCTTGTTATCAAAGGCTAGTATCCTCAGGCGATCCAGGGTCTACTTAGGTAGGCACAGTGAACTTCGGAACTTCAAGTACTTGCTTCTCTTATTTGTGATAAGTTAAGGATGAGCACGACGTGTGCGTTCGTCCCTTAGGGTTTCCCTTAGTCTTAGTGTATCAACGGAGTTTCCTCCGGTTTTCAACGGCTTGGTAACCGATTATCAACTAGGTTTCCCTCGACTTATCAACGGAGTTTCCTCCGGCTATCAACAATCTTTCAATCAGCTATCAACAAGGTTTCCCTTGGCTCATCAACGGCTTTGAACCGGATTATCAAAGGAGTTTCCTCCGGCTATCAATGGCGGTTAACCGGTGTTTTAACGGACAGGTCCGGGACTTATACTTTGACTGACTAATCGGCTTACGTATCTTAGGAGGCAGGGAATTTTTTCACTCTTCTGGCTGATTTTGTCGTCGACGGCTCACTCCTTTATGCACATTTTTTAAAAAACTGGGTGTGAATTATATTCGGCCGAGTTGTAAAATTTCATACAAAAGTCTTTCTGGTACGCTTTGCTATTTTGAAATTTGTAATGTATTCAGCAGCTGAATTTCAGCTAATGAAATTACAATCCTATCGACTCGTCCCGTTTAACGATTGAATACTTACAGAATACCTAATGGCATTCTTTGAGGAAGGTCCCCGCCGCGGTTGAAATTGGAACATCAGTTCATCAGAAACATTAAATTAAACATTTTCACTATTTCTGGTCAGAACACAACGTGCTATCAATTTACAAGAGTCTCCTTGCACAAATTATCGATTAACATTAACATTAATTCCAACTACAAGACTCATTATTGCCATCATCATCATCATCATCATCGTCGCTATTGAATGCTCCGGCTGGATGGCTCCCTGTCTTCGGCTTCGGTTCCAACTTCCAAGTTCTAAATTCCAATTCCAATCACTCAGAAAGGAAACCATAATAATGTATCTCTAAATTGAATCTCATTGAATTCGATCCGTAACCAATAATTGTGGCGCACACAACGTCATCGACTTCGTCATCGTCCTATCGCCAACGTTACCGCCTCGTATAATAAATACTACAAGTGTACTTACACACATAAACCAATACCTTCGTTTAAGCATTAAACACCGAGGGTCACGTTTATGGCTTTAGTCATATTTCAACAGAGCACTAATAAATTTTCGTCGTTAACCAAAAAAAAAAAAAAAGAAGCATAAGAAGAACGAAAAAAACACTTATCGAACGAAACAAATATAAAAATACCAAATCCACTTGAAGTAAGTAATAGTAACGCTAACGCAGCAGCGAAAGAAAATGCCAGCAACGAACGCAACGTTTCATTCACAGCTCAGTTCGGTTGGTTATCGGTTTGGCTTGAGAGACCGCATTTTGGACTTTGTTTTCAAGTGCTGAAGAATAAACATAATTTTTTTTTGTGTTCGAGTAGCAAAGTGCCAATGAATTTAACGATCGCCTTATAGTCGTCTAGGAAAACCATAAAGAGGCTTTGGGGGAAAGAGATATTAGCTTTGTTCAGCGAGAAAAAAGACAGCACAGTACAGCACAGCACAGCACAGTACAGCACAGCTTCATGAGAAATGTCAGAACAGTTTGGAACAGTTTAGAACACAAAATGTGTTCTACCTAAAAAGATGGAACAGAAAATCCTGTCCTAAACTGTTCCAAACTGTTCTAGACAGACTCAATGAACAGCAAAGCAGAACAGTTTGGAACAGCAAATGTGTCAATGAACACCAAAAAGCTGTACTTTTCTGTTCCAAACTGTTCCATTAATTTAGTTTGTGTAGGGTTCGAAATGAAACTTCATTCACTTTTTTCGGAGAAGAAGAGAAAAAGTACAAAACAATAGTAGCAGTAATAGGTGTACCAAAAGTCCCTTAGTGTATCAACGGAGTTTCCTCCGGTTATCAACGGCTTAGTAACCGATTATTATTAACAAGGTTTCCCTCGGCTTATCAACGGCGTTTCCTCCGGCTATCAACGACCTTTCGATCGGCTATCAACAAGGCTACCCTTGGCTAATCAACGGCTTTGAACCGGTTTAGAAACGGAGTTTCCTCCGGTCTTCCAAGGCGACTAACCGGTATATCAACAAGGTCTGATTTTGTCGTCGACGGTTCGCTCCTTAATGCACATTTCTTACAAAAACTGGGTGTGAACAGGGCCGTTATTATTCATTTGTAAAATTATTATTCATTTGAATTATTCTTTTAATTCTTTAAATAAATAACTTTTTTTTAATTCATTAAAAAGATAAATAGTTTTTGCAGTATTTAAACCATAAACATAAACAATGTAAAAATAAAAACAAAATTTAAATAACAGACAATTAAATAAGTAATTGAGAATGTAATTTAAAGAACAATATAATGACACAGACTATATTTTTCAGTTAAAAGAAAGGAATATTTATTGAAGGGGTCTTTTTCTTGATTTGAGATAAGCAAAATCATTGATCACATCTTCAAAGTCGATGCCTCTGAGGATGTCGCTTTCGATTGACATCAGCGACAAACATGTCAATCTTTCTTGAATCATTGTAGTTCTGAGTTCGTTTTTGATTAGAGAAGGAACGTTCCCCACTGCAATTGCAATTGGTCACCATCATACTAAATAAAATTCTTAGTGCAATTTCAACATTTGGAAATTCATCTTCAATTTTATTAGTTTTTAAAAAATTATAAAGCTCTAGAATGTTGTCAGTTTTTTCATTTTCGTGTCGACTAATTTTCAAGTAGTCTTTTAAATTCAGGCATTCAGCATGTAGTTCATCTCCGTTCACATCTTCGGTGTAAAATTTAGCAATAGATTTGCAGTTGTCTTCAGAATTCAGAGAAATTCAGAAAAATCTAAGTCTTCTGAATTCAGATTTTTTAATCGAAAAAAAAGTCAAAACGTTGGCCAATCTTCGTATACGAACCTAGTCGCTGTTTCAAATGAACGCTTAGTATGTCGACAATGGGAAGAAAGGTTTCAATTTTAAATCTTTCTTTCCCAGTCAGAATTACTGAGGGTCCAGAGCCGTCAAAAAAAGTCTGGCGTGAGCTTCTACACCTCATCCTTTCAGAAAGGTCCTTATATTCGGAATTCGGGTTTTTTTGTCTGGCTGATGAATCTAAGTTATCAAAATTTTCCCTGAGCCCAATTATAAATTTATCTATTGCACTCACCAAATTTATTGCAACATCCAGGGTAATATTTTGTTTTTGAAGTAAAGTAGAGGAAAAGGTGGGAATATGGAACCTGTTGGTAATTAGGAAGAGGAACCACCCTCTAAAACCAAAACAGATAGTGCCATCTTTTAGCGAATAGCAACATTTCGTGAAGTCTCATAGCAAATACTCACATTGCCTAGATACACAACTTTTGCCTTGATCATTTCGCCGCACAGCTGTTTCCAACAACCGAGCAAAAAGGAAAACTTTTTTCATTGTTTTTGTTTGTCTCGAAAATTCATAATAGTTCGTGTTTTCGTCTGGTTTAAAATTCATAAATATTTTTAAGTGTTCGGATGTACAATTTCTAGGGTAAGATTTTTTTAATTTCCTTGAATAAGTCCCGAAAAAAATGTTTTTTATTAAAATATGCAGTCTTGTAATATGGAACCCGTAGAGGATTCTAATATGAAACCGGGTTCCATATTACCCTTACGTCTTTTTATTAACGGTGGACGTGGTAGTAGTGGTGTGAAAACCTGACACAGAAGTCTTGATCAATTGGAAACAACATCAGCATCCCATACTGCAATATCTTCTGGTTTATTCTGTTCTTTCGGAAAGCAGCAAAGGTCGCACCCCAACAGAAGCATGTTCTGCTCCCAAGGCCGAATAGCCTTGATCATGATCATCGTGGTGAGGTTTGGGTGCTGTGCCAATCCTGCAATCTTTGGGTACTTAATGATTGCGCAGGATGCGATCATGACTATTATGTATGCAATTTTTGTACTCAGAGGTATAATGTTATTTTAACATACATTTAATATGGAACCCAGGGTTCCATAAAAGGAGCATACAATTCAAAAATGTTATAAGTACTTTGTTTGAATAAAGTAAAATATTAATTACAAAAAGTACTCAGAACATGTTTTTTTTCTTATATATATTGGAAAAATATATACTTATTATTATTGAATACTATTTAATGTCTTCAGCTAACGGGTATGAAAAAAAAACTAAAAAACAAAATGGGGTTCCATATTCCCACCTTCTCCCCCTACTTGTTTTATTAATTCTTTGCAATACAGAGTTCCAAAGTTCTGTAAGTATGGTAAATTCAAGCTTGTATATTTTTTTGCAAAGACTAAATGCTTCTTCTCTGGACTCTCGTGCCTGTCCTAAATCGTTAGCGATAGACATCAAAGCTTCTTCAATTTCTTGATGACCTTTATATAAGGCGCTTGTTTGAGAGAGACTTTTTAAAACTTTTTTTTTGACCTAAATGAACAGTCAACACACTCCATCGATGAGAAGATACCGAAAAGAGTTATATAATTTTTGAATAATTTCAAAGAATTTGGTTGCTTCTAAGACACACCCAGCGGCATGCACTCCTACCAGGTTTAATGAGTGCCCTGCATATGGTCATGATCCTCCAAAAACTTCAGTATGGTCTCCGCTAAATAATCAGATCTATGTTCGTTAATTGGAATAAAGTCCAAAAACCTTTTAACAGGCTTGTGATCTTTTACGTAACGAATAATAATTGTTAGTTGATCAACATGAGATAGATCGGGTGTACTATCAACGCTTATTGAAAAATATTTTGCCATTTTGACTTCTTTTACAATAGTTTTCAAAACCTGTCTTCCCATGACATGAATAAATTCATTACAGATATTTGCTGAAAGATTCTGTCAGAAAGCAAACTGCATTGCCACTCAGTTAGTTATTCATATTTCTGTTTTAATTTGAATATAATTTCGCAGTGAATTTGATTTAAATTGTTCAGCAAAGGTTGTTGTTCAGCAAAGAAAGTACGAATTGTGATCATTCTTTATGCATCTAAAATTGTATCGAAATATTTTTTTTTTACTTGAAAATAGACCAATAGATGTTAAGTGATGTTTCAGCAATTTGGGCGCCCCTGGTGATTGCGGGGTCCTGGGCCTGGGCCCAGTGGGCCCAGTGGTAAAGAGGGGTCTGGGTGTGAATTATATTCTGTCGAGTTGTTAAACAATAGAAACAGTAGTAGGTGTACCAAAAGTGCTAGATAAATCCACCATCGATAGTGTATGGAATACAGTCCGAACCCTGGTTATAATTATCTATTTTTCCTTCAATATAAATGTTTAGACAAAATGAGCCTGAGTCCATATCCCGCAGAGCTAAAAATAATAATTATCAGTGGCATTCAAGCGGAAAGGAATGTCCAATTAGATAAACGTGCTAAGCTATGACGAAAAGATACACAAATCATTATTGTCATCTAAATAAAATACGAAACAATTCTTAAACACTATGAAGATGTTGATAAGAGGGTAAAAGGTAGCTTATAGTTGAATGAGTTTTGAAGTTCCATGCAGGCCATTCATGTAGTCCCCTTTAAGATGGGACATCTTCCTTTCTATCTTGCCAAAACCAGACAGGCACGTACCTAAACAATTGACAAGGAACACCACCATGACATTATCGCTGAGGTTAGATTCGGTGCAAATTGTCATGGAAACTCAAACTCGAATAGCGAATTCGTCGCATAGAACATGTTACCTTCCCCATTCAGGAGTGCACAAGGGGACCCTCTCTCTGAAAAGAAGCGGACTAAAGTTCTCAACTTTTTGTGTGAACAAAAGACTCCTTTTTCTATTGTTGTCGATATTTTTGTTCATTCTTTTTTCTTCGAACAATCACTGCAGTAGTCTTGGAGCTTCTGGGGTTTCTAACATAGGTAAAGCTTTTTCAATAGAATTTCTATGATTTTATTCGTAAATTGTGAAGGTTTGGGCTTGCATGGAGGCCAAAGGGGTTTGTACATTTCTATGAATTGCTAGTGTAAAGGTGCTTTATCAACAAAGGTTACGCATTTTACAAGAAACAAAACGACTCTGGTTCGGTGCAAAGGACAAAGTAACAAACGGAACCAGTTCTGTTTGAGTCAAACGTTGGCGAATGGGACAGTGGGTTTACAGGTTTATCAGTGGAAGAAGTTCGCACAGAGAACATATTAAATGCTTTGATTTAATTTTTCAAACGTTTGTTCATTTTACAGTTTTTTTGAGGAACCGTGTCAAAGGAGAGGAACCCGTTTACCGTATTTGAGGGATTATTTGTGTGGAAGTTGCTTGAAATTGTAGGGTTGCCTTTGTAGATTTTCTAATGACGCATTAGCTGCATACATTACAAATTCCAAAATAGCATGAATTACACCAACAAAATATAATTCATATCGTGCCAAGAAGACTTTTGTATAAAATTTTACAACTCGACCGAATAAAATTCACACCCAGTTTTTGTAAGACATGTGCAGGTTGAAGAGTGGTAACATTTCCTGCCTTATAAGATACGGAGACCGATTAGTCGGTCAATAATAAGTCCCGGACCTGTCCGTTGAAACACCGGTTAACCGCCGTTGATAGCCGGAAGAAACTCCGTTGATAAACCGGTTAAAAATCGTTGATGAGCCAAGGGAAACCTTGTCGATAGCCGATTTAAAGATCGTTGATAGCCGAAGGAAGCACCGTTGATAAACCGTTTCAAAGCCATTGATGAGCCATGGGAAACTTTGTTGATAGCCGATTGAAAGATCGTTGATAGCCGAAGGAACTTCCGTTGATGAGCTAAGGGAAACCTTCTTGATATACCTACCGGTTAATCGGAGTTGACAGCCGGAGGAAACACCGTTGCTAAACCGGTTCGAAGCCGTTGATTAGCCAAGGGTAACCTTGTTGATAGCCGATCGAAAGGTTGTTGATAGCCGGGAACTCCGTTGATAAGCCGAGGAAAACTGTGTTGATAATCGGTTACCAAGCCGTTGAAAGCCGGAGAAAACTCTGTTGATACACTCCAATCTCAACCACGACGGGATGCATACAAGATTAAGACAACTGTTCCTATCTGGTATTCAACCGATAACCAGGACGAGTCAAAAGGTTGTAATTCATTGGTTATTCTCATTTAAATGAAATCTGAGAAGAAAAATGAAGTCACACGGGGCACGCGTGCAATTCTGGAATCTCGAAATTGTGGATGGAGTATAGCACTTTGTTGCCCAATTCGATCAACTGAACAGTAGCGAAAACGGAGGTATCAGTTGATACGTTATACAGGGTGATTCACGAGCGTTGTGCCAAAAAGCTAGAGCGTGTAGGTTGAGTTAAGACAAGAAAAAAATCGTATGGAAGGGGGGGGGTCTATTCCCCCCCGTTTAGCCGGGAGGGGCAATTTTCTGAAAAATTGACTTATTTTGTAAAAAAAAATATTAAAAATCAACGGCTTAGTTTACAACACCGTGCTATACCTTTCTGAAAAGTTAAAAACTTTTTCTTTCACTTTGTTTTTAAAATAAATGGTTTTAACGAACAGTTTTAAAAAAATAAATTTTCAAACTCAAAATTTTCAAAAAAAAAGCCAAAAAAAAAATTTTTGAACTAATTTTTTTCAAAATTTTATGTAATTAAGTACTAATTTTGTTTTAAAATTTCAATGTCTTTGTTAATTTTTAGTCGAAAACAGAAAACCGGATGCAAAAATGTCTTTTCGTTTTTGAGAAATTAAAAAAAAACCAAAACCACTTTTTTCTAAGAAAATCTTTGTTTTTATTTTTACCTATCTGGACTTTTAGTTTAATTTATTAGTTTAATTTACAAATTCAATTTTTTGTAATTGGAGTTTTATGACGACTCAATAAAGTAGAAAAGTATTGAATTTTCAATAGATTAACCATTCTATTCATTGATAACGTCTGAAAACTGACCTGCAATTTTTTTTACTATACCTGGGGCCGCGGCCACTCGCCGGCGAAGGGTTCTACCTGCTGGGGGCTTAAGGTAATTAAACCGCAATTTTCCTTGAATGAAAAAAACAATTAACAACCTAAAGGTTAATAAAGGGCATCGCATATTTACTTAACAACCATTTACAATTCAAATATTAATTCATCAACACATAACAATAACAAACTCATATGTTCGAGAAGAGTTAGCGGACAGGAACTTCTGCTACGGTTTAACTTGTTGTCGAGATCGGGAAGCTGAAAGACTCTTCGCTAAAAGATAGCCCAATAGATGGCGCCTTAGTCGTAGCATGTTTTCAAGAATCCGCCGACGAGAGCACGGAGAGCTAGAAGTAAAAGGTCAATGGCAGACGTTTTCAATGAACAAAATGATTAATCCAGGGAAAATCCAATACTTTTCTTATTTATGGAGTCCTCATAAGACTCCAATTACAAAAAATTAAATTTATAAATTAAACTAGTAAATTATACTAAAAGTCCAGATAGGTAAAAATAAAAACAAAGATTTTCTTAGAAAAAAATGGTTTTGGTTTTTTTTTAATTTCTCAAAAACGAAAAGACATTTTTGCATCCGATTTTCTGTTTTCAACTAAAAATTAACAAAGACATTGAAATTTTAAAACAAAATTAGTACTTAATTACATAAAATTTTGAAAAAAATTAGTTCAAAAAATTTTTTTTGGCTTTTTTTTTGAAAATTTTGAGTTTGAAAATTTATTTTTTTAAAACTGTTCGTTAAAACCATTTATTTTAAAAACAAAGTGAAAGAAGAAGTTTTTAGCTTTTCAGAAAGGTATTGCACGGCGTTGTAAACTAAGCTGTTGATTTTTAATATTTTTTTTTACAAAATAAGTCAATTTTTCAGAAAATTGCCCCTCCCGGCTAAACGGGGGGGAATAGACCCCCCCCCCCCTCCCATACGATTTTTTTCTTGTCTCAACTCAACCTACACGCTCTAGCTTTTTGGCACAACGCTCGTGAATCACCCTGTATAGCAGAAGATGGAGTGAGGTAAGCAGTTCCACATTCGTGTAGTACGGTTAAAAAACCAATCTCATAACTTGACAATACCCTAAGTTGGACCCGATGTTGAAAGTTTGATGGGCATTTCTTAAGGCGAGGGTCTTGCGGTTGAACATCATAAAAGGAGGAATGCTAGCGAATTTACCGCTGATTTATCGGCAAAAGAGGGTTAAACGATGCTATGATCAACAATAATCTTGAACGCTTAAACAGCGTCAAGTACTCTTCTGAAGGTGTCTCACGTTTGCGCTTGTTGTTGGATTGTGAGCGAACGTGCCACCCATCTTGCCGACAAAATTTGTTCATACCCAAGCAGGCTATCAGTTTTCTCGCGCACTTTCAATCGGCATTCGGCAGTCTGCTAAAACGAGATCGTGCATTTTTGTCTCGTTAACCTCGGTGGAAGCCGTTTTGGGGCTATTATAGGTGTGGGTCTTTTAAAATGGCGAGCGACCAAGTTGAAACTCGTTAAACCAATTTTTCGAAATAGCGAATGCAAACACTTTCCCGCTTTTAAACGCTGTCAAAACAAAACTACGACTACGAGCCCGATCCGGCTGAAATTTTGACTGAAGCCGTCGACGCTAATGTACTCAAAACACCACGAAATAAAATCGCTCTTGCGGTGCATGTGCTGTGCGCGTCAGGTGTATGTTTTCATTCTCAATGCGTTTCCAAAATTATTCATTACTTCGAAGAACTTCCATCGAGAATTTGTTTGATTTTGTTGTCAATGTTCAACTAAGCTTAAAAACGAAGAAAGAAAGAAACTTTTCTACCAAAAAGTTTTCTTCAAACTTAGACTCTCAACCATGACTAATTGCAACCGAAGAACCAAGTTTATTTTCTTTCGTTCGTAAAACCCAGCTTCATCAACTCTTCCTGCGGCCAACCACACCATCATCCCAACGTAAATTTAAATCCTTAATCCACACCTTGACATGTTTGACAATAATGAAAACTGCAAAATGCCTACAATTTCATGCTACACTACCTATACCGAGTTTCGACTCCAATTTGCAAGTGAAGATAAAACAAAACCGCTACCGCCGAACTCCCAAAGTCTCAATCCCATGTTCGCAAGTCCCATTTCCCAAGCCCAAACTCTCAGAAAAACACTCGCTCTCTTCACATCGCGTGGAAATGGCAGTGGAAAACTCGTCAAATGATTTAATGAGTATGTAACGCTCAAGTTATTAGCTTAGCTTGCTATTTCGAGAAGTAGCTTCAGCAAATAATAACTGTGTTTCTACCGTCAAACAACCAACATGCTCTACAAGCCGACAACATCTAAATTCTCTTATGACTGCTGTATGCTTAATGGTGTCAAAGGTTGTGCGGGGCGGTTAGAAGGGTTATCTATTGTCATTCATCAGCCAGCTCCAACCCAGCCCCATCTATGTGGATCTAGGTACATTATCTATCAACTTGCGGCCCACTGAACGCCACCACAACACACCCCTCTCTCTCTCTCTTACGCTCATCTGCCATCCAGTGTGTGTGTCGCTGTCGTTGTGGTACGATGAACAGAAACAGATTACAATCAATGTTGCCACTCCAACATCGGCTAATGACTGTCACTTAATAACATTCGTCGACGTTCGTCGTCGTCGTTCTCGGTTGTCGAGAGAAAGTGAAAGCTTTTTTTGTCGTAAACATTTGACTTTAAAATTTAAAGCCAAACGAACTCAAAATAGATAAACTGTCAAGTAAAAAAAAATCGATAAAATCGCTTCGGAATTTCCACAAAAAATGAAAGGAATTGCCTACAAATCCCCAAGAAACAAAACCCAACAACAAAGGAAAATCAAAAATCTCAGAATGTATCTTTTTGACTGATATTTTTCCGCAAGAATTCACAAAAAGATGTAAGCCTCTTGATAGCGGATATCTCAAGGGTTGACAGATTGATTTGGAACGTTAGAGCTGTGAAGGTAGTCGTCTACGTCTCGCTGATATCAGGCAACATGTGTAGGATGGGGTTTTCGTAGTTTTGTTTTCTTTTTTGTGAATCTTGTGGCAATGACAAGTTGAGGGAATCTCAGTTTATAAATATATCATTTATTTGATGGTATCGGTAACGGTTGAAAACGACTGTGATTATTTCAAATGATCTGATACTTTGTGAGAAGTTAAAGTGAGCGGTAGACAGTCGACACGGAAGAAGAATGCGAACGAAGACAAATTGAATGCTAAAATACACACGATACGGCTGGGAACAAGTGAGTGTGAGTGATTGATAAACGTCAGAGTTGCGAAGCATGCGAAAGCTGGTCATAAATAAGTAAGTGATTCGGAATTGGGTTTTTAATATTCGTTCAATTTGTGAGCGGTGCTGGCATGGAAATAAGGTCTAGAAAGAGAGAAGTTGATTCGACTACTCGAGAGTACTTGCGTTCAAGATAACACAGGCGAACATGCCAAAATGGCATTGAAGTGTTAAGGTAACATGAATTTGTAACGAAATGTTACAAATATTCCTCCTACCCTAGTCGAAACCCATTAAAAGTTCATTAGACGAACCGTCCGTCTATAGTTAAAACGAGATTCTCATACTAACAGACCGACCGTTGATAAATTCATTCATTTATTTTTTTCGTGCTTTTACAATTCACATTGAGTCGTTAAATAAAAAAGTCATAAGGGGAAGTAAACTTTGGATGTAAAATCAGGTGTTTTACTTCTCCGCTGCTGACTGCTGAGTACCATCCGGTGTACTAGAATCTAGAAGTAAGAAAAACTGGGGGACGTAGTGCTGTACATAGTGTACGCCGCCGTACGGCAGGCAGCTTCTTAACCGGAACCTTTTGGGTAAACCCTTGTAATTTTGCATGTCCGAAATCCAACTCCTCTAAGTGAATCTCCGACTAGGCAAGGCTTCTCCTGGACTGATCTTAATTGTTGATTGCTGGAGCTCCTGATGAAAGATGATTTCGGATTTCTTCTTCAAAGCATATCACGAACAGATGCTCGTCAACCACCGCCCACCGTTATTTCTCTAGTCTTTTGCTAGAGGCAGGAGACAGAAACAGGACGCTTATTCCATGATGGCCTTTTTCTAAGAGCACCAAGAACAGGCGCCTGTTACCCGGAGTCTGCTCACCGTTGATTCTCTAATCTTTGGCTAGGGACAGAAAGTAGTACTTAGAGTTCTACTTGTTTATTGCTTCGCTCATTTCAAAGTGTATCGTATCGGGGATAGAGCAAAGAGGTCTCTCCCGATCCCGAGACCTGTCACCGTTTTATCTCTAGTCTAGCAAGTTAATAAGCGACCGTTTTGTAAGACCGGATATGAAATACCTTGCAATCTTCATTGGATCTGGCCCAAATCAAGAGCCGGTGAATAGATTGAGACTGCACATAATTGAACGTAAAACCGAGTTCCTGGTTACCTTGTGTCAAGCAATATTAAGCTGAGGGCGTCACTAAACTGGAGTTGAGTATTTTGAGTTATCATGTTTTTCTGCTTTAACATAATGCGAATTGTAAATTTGAAGTGTCAAAGGAAAATAATATTTCGATCTCATCACTTAACGAATATCTTGAAAATTTAAGGACTGTCAATAGACATCATTTAAAAAGACAATGAGTTTCTTTTAAAAAGTTCAAGGCGTTTTTGATACATAAGGATTTAATAATAGAAGGCGTGGCGGTAGGTTGACTATAATGTTATGTTTTAAACATTTTTTTCTAACGTCAAAATCTCCAAAACAATAATTTCTCTGAGAAAAAAGGCAGGCAGAGTTTTTACTGCTGCAAACCGACCACCAAACGGTACACAGCACAGGCAGACAACTTATAAATAGCCGGCTGCCACCCCTACTGAAGTCCGTTGAAGCCAGGCATTTGAATCGAGCAGACGTTTGCTCCCGGCAAGTATAAACCCGAACTTACCAGACATTCTTCCTCCCACCAGGGGTAAGGGGTCTTGTCATTTATACTTACCCATTACTAGATTCGTCTGCGATTTACCAGATTCGTCTGCGATTTACCGGATTTCTCTGTGATTTATCGGATTCGTCTGCGATCTACCGAATTCGTCATGGATTTACCGAACAAATCCATGATTTTGTACTAACCGGGCATCGACTTCTTGTTATTAATCTTGCACCAGATAACTTAGCCTTTAGATACCCTTGTTCTCACCGCACGACCCTAAACCTACAGGAAAAGAAAACTCCAAATCCAAAGACGACGCATTATTCCTACACCGAAGGGAGCATCAGACGCTGCAACAACAGAATTTTACAGTTTATGAGATTATGACAACCTAAACTACTGTAATTGAATAAAGAAATTAATAAGAAATTGACCAATATTAAAGTTCTGATACACTTTAATCCAAACCCTGGGAAGACCGACGAGCTTACCTCAGCCTTAGACAAAAGTACCTCACAGTGTAAGTGTAAGCCACTTGGAAGCTCTCTTATCCTAATTATCTTCTCCGAAAGAATGTATTTAGTAAAATCTTCATCTGAATAAAGGTAAAAGTGAGCCAACATCAAAAGGTAGTTATATTTTTGGAGATCTTTTAAAAAGGGGAACAATTCCATCATTCATTATTTCTCCTGAAGTCAACCGCAAACCGCTTACACAGCGACAGTCACACAAGCCTTTTAAAAGAAATTATTCAACCATTTTTTTTTGTTTAGAATAAATTGTAGGACACACAATAGTATTCTATTAAAGACATCCGATTACATCTTATTGAACAAATCTATTTTCTCGATTCTGTTGTCACATATATATGCGTCTCTTTCTGAGCGTCCAATTCAAATTTTTGGTTCGTGTTAACGGATTGCTGTGTCTGCTTTGCAGTTGTTTTTTGTTCTTCGAATCAAGCACATTAATATTTTCGATTGTAGTGGGGAGTGGACCATTATTTACATTTTTCAGAAATTCTCAGTGAAACAAAACAAGGAAAATTGCCACAAGCTTAATTGTCGTAACAAGTGACCGAAAGGAAGCCCCAAAAACAGGGAAAAAGATTGATTATTATTTTTGTCTCTGGCTCCTTTGCAACACATTATTCTATTTTCCACCAAATTCATCATGCTCCGAGAGATTCCACCCTCACTCTCCAAAATTAGTCAGCTTTCCCAAAATAGCCCGAAAACAAATCGAACAGACTTTAGCTTTTCAAATTCTTCAAGCGCCCGCCGACATTTTTGTTCTTCATGCCACTGTTTTCACTTCGTTAAGTCCTTGGTCTTGCTTAAATCCTCCTTTAACAATGCAAATGAACTGATTTAACATCATCGAGTTAGCTTAATTATTATCAATTCAGAAAACACCTCGTAAGAAAACAAAAAAAGGACTTCTTTCGATCCTTAAGAGGATTGACAGATAAAAATGGAATAGCCTTTCCCTTTTTCCTTTTTCTTACAATTCTTAAGAAGGAAAGCACTTTCATCTCTTCGCTTTTCTCTTGTCTTTGAGGAAGAAAAACCCTCTCAAGGACGCTGTTGATTTGATATAAATAATCTAGTCAGTTATATTCAATTATTTAATTTTATAAAAATTCTCGATTTCAACGGAAAGAGTGTCTTTAATTTGAGTGAGAGTGAACCTGTCTTCCTTCAGGTTCAATGGCTTTAAAGCAGAAAAAGCAATTAAGACGAGGTAGGTAACCAGTCTTCATATTGCAAGCAACACTTGTCTAAACAATTATTCTCGAAAGATAGGTTCATTAAAACTTTCAGGTCAAAACATACCTTGGCCCACCTATTGTGTTAATCTCGGAATTTTCAATCTCGAAAATCCTGGTGTTCATAAGCAAACTTAAACCTTTTTCTTCTCCTTCGTATATTCGTCTTAGGTTGTTTAAGGCAAACATCTCAAGACGTTGTTGACTTTTGATTGCCCATTCCAAACTATCGAAAAAGTTCAACTCTTCGTCCATATCGCACAAAGTTTCTGGTTAAATCGAAACCGTATAAGGGCCATAAGTTGTGTCTTGTGTGTTTACCTTTTTGGTTGAACAAGTTGACCTGTCCCCTTAAATCTTACCTTTTCCGAAAATCTGTTTGTCCTTCCTCATATCCCATAATACCTTAACCAACCCGGAATACCACCGATCGAAAATAATTGGCAACAAAATTCTACCTCAAGCTGTTCAATACTCCGTTCGATAAGAAATTCAAGGTTCATTGCTTTTCATTGAGAAATTAACCCGAAGAACACGGCCCATTAAAGCTGTCGCTAGCACAAACAACATAATTTCTGCCTCAAGCAGTGTCCCACGAAATATCGAGGGAGGACATTTTAATGATTCTATTAGGGCAAAAAAGCTTTCCTCCTTATTTTTACTAAACGATCCGATCAAGGAGCCGGGAGGGCTAGGACAACCCTTAAGATTTCAATTCCAATTTAAATTTCCAAACCCAAAAATGCATCCCTTCCGCTGTGGTGAACTCATTCAGCCATTCATTCACTCATTAAAAAATATGAAAATCAAATTATGAAATCACAGGAATTTGCAGTATTTATCCAATTGCGAGAATCCTCGTTCCCCCTGCCAATTCACAAAAACACGATGATGACGAAGGACATTAGCGTCCTTCTTTATCCAAACTGAAGGCTCAAGCTGACTTTCTCTCGCACTCATTCGCAAATGGTCCTCATCCATCTTTATTTTCGAGGAAGGAGCAAATAATGTGGAATAACACGACGAGGACGACACCGTCGACTGATTACGATGACGGTAAAGTCTGAAAAATGCAAGCAAAATGCAAAAAAAAAGAAATTAAGTGAACCCAGCGACCTTCTGCTTCCATCCGCATCCTATCGGGCTTCCGTTCTTTTTATTTTTGCAACGTGCTCGCAAATTGAACCTTAGAAAAGGGTACTTTTGTGTGCAACCTTTTTTTAACCCAAAGGAAAATAATAAGTGCCAAGGGAGTCGCATGTCAGTATGTGTCTGTGTGTACAATTTCTGGGCTGCAACCAATCTCATTGACGGATGGACGATGTTCATCCACATCCTCAATCCTCATCCACTTCTGAATTCATTGCAATCGCGTTCAAATGAATTGAAACTCCACTCCGTAGGCGAAAATAAAAAATGAAAAAAAGCGAAGCTGTGAAGAGGGAGCCCTGCGGTACTCCACAGCTCGCTCATTCGGCAGCCAGCACTCGGCATCGCCACCTTCGTATTTGTCCAGAAGAAACAAAGAGAAATCCCATCCTCCTTACACTCTGTACACTCTTTATGTAAGCACTGTTGTTGATTGATTTGAGGCACGTTGTTTTTTACACCATGAGACACCAGAGGGGGCTGGCATCACTGTGCCTTCGTCCAACTTCATTTCATACATGCCAAAAGCAAAGCTCAACGTTTGAGCAACAAAAATGCAAACTAACGAACAACCAACAACGAAACACTGGCTCACAGGCAAACACAGTTGGTGCGTGTCGTTAAATAATAATGTACATAAGTTGTGGCTCTCGTGCGAAACGAGTCGCGTTCGAGTATGGCGATGGCCCTGGCTCTGGCTTTTATGTACCTAGTTTTTGCTGCTTTTATCTTTTCAAGTCGTATGAAGGATGAAGCCCTAGCTATTTAGGTAAATAGAAACAAGAACACTCACTTCTCGCCCCGACTCAAGAAGAAATAAATGAGAGCTTCAACATAGAGCCGTTGTTATATGAGAGTAGTGTCGCTAGTGTTCTAAAAAAAAAACCATTTACCGAAGGAAAACTGAAAACTGATAGCGAACGGTGGTGGAAAATGGAAAAGGCAAAGGCGAGCGAACGAGAACAAGAGAAACGACATCATCAACGGTGAACATCGACAACGACAACATCGTCATCGTCATCATTCATCGGATACGGATTCGACTCGACTTCGACTTGAACAAACACGGTGTGCCAGACTGCCAGCACTAACAGCGCTGCTGGGGACGGTTATCCGGGACGGCAGCGGGATGGATTGGATGAATGGCGATGGATTATTTCGATTTCGACATTGTGTGTGTCTGTGGCTGTGTTTGCTTGTTTTTTTTAAGTCTTTTTCTTCTCCAACTTTTTATACTGTTTTTATGTAGGCTTTGGTATATAGCTGGCTGTTTGCTTGCTGCTTCTGCATTCCACTTGGTGTATTTTTCTATCTGTTCTTGTTTTTTGTGCTGATGCGGGATTTTCATAAAAGTTGGGACGAACTGTTTTGTTTTGTTCTGTTATGTGCTGTCGCTGTGACTGTGTCTTCATGTGGCACATATAGTGATTTAGCACACTGGGAGGGTAGAGAAGAGTGTAATCGGTTGAAATGAGTTGTTGGTTGGCTTATAGGTTTGGAGATGTACGAGGTGGTCGAACTTTAACTTTATCTGACGCGAAAAGATAACATAATGATATAAAGGAGCATGTTAGTATATTAAATATATAAGTAAATAAAAAAGACAGTACACTACAAATAGTGTGGCAAAGCTTCCAAGAGTATCAACCTGTCATGAACAAAAAAATGCTTCTCAACTTTGCCGTTCCGAATCGGCATTAAACTGTAGGGCCCCTCAATTCTTCACACACACTCAGAGAATTGTGGCCTTGGCTGTTCAAGAGCTGTCACGCCATTTGTTTTTTTTGTAATAAAAAAGACATTTTCGGTATTCAAACACTAACCACATAATTTTTTTTATTAATTTAAATTTTAAAGTGTTAGGTAAGGTGGGTGTGATGTGGGGTCTGGGGAGGAATGTTTGGATATATAATTCGTATTTTATATAAAGACTCCTCACCCCTTCAGCTCATACTTCCCCTCCACTGATCTTCGGGTTTCACGTAAAATTTTCTTCGAACCTCTTAAGTAACAACGTTCAGTGTACCTACAACGTACAGTTGAAAGACCCCCTCGCCCAAGCATGCCGAGCAACTGTAGCCTGGACACCCTCTTCTTCCTGCTTCGTGGATCATCCTCAAGTTTACTGTAGACCTAAGGTCGTAAAGGGGGTATAGGTAAGTTGGAGTGGAAAAAAAAGGTTCCGTTACAACTGATTTTATTGTTGTTTTGTTAAAATACATTTTTCTTACTTGCAATATTTTTTAAACATGGGGCAGGGAGCAGGGTAAATTTATAATTGGTATTTATTAAATTAGTTTGATATAGAATACCCCTGAGCAGCGTACTACCCTCAACTCGTCTTCGGGTTCCTGATTAAATTTGGGTCCTATAGTATGGCATGAGACTTATTTTTGTTACGTTCTGCGGCTGCAAGGACCTACCCAATACGTCGTCACCATGAGGGCACACAGGGTTCTTGCCTAGGGTCCCCCTTCTTAGGGGCCTCCGAATGACCGACTTTTTTTCTTTCAAATTTATTCTAAGAACATTTTTCTCAGACACGTTACAGTTTTTAAACAGATTAGTTATCTTTTCAGAAGGTATTTACAAGGAATATATTACACCATTATATCGATGATTACGCCTATCCCTACTGTACTAATGATTAATAAAGGTAGAATGTATCTTACCTAATTTACTAAGTACACAATCTAGCGATCACTCACATAATGCCCCCGATTCACAAGTCAAGCTGCACTGTCTAAACAAGGCCTAGGTTAGGTTAGGTTGAACGGGCTGATAGTTGATGTTGTTACCATCACACTTAGATCAATGTAGATCCATTGTGGTACCCCGAAGTGTTGTAACTTCCTGAAAAGATATAATAACCTATGAATCATGTGGTTCGTTTAACCATTTAGAGGTCTTGACAAAGTTTAGTAAACTTTTGCCTGGCAGTTCTGATAGTTCCTCTAGTTCATTAAAGAAGAAGTTGCCTAGAGTTTTCTTCCTAGCAAGACAGAGCGAAGGGCAGTGGCAGAGAAAATGAGCAGTGTCTTCATGCTCGTTTTCATCACCGCAGCCTCTACAAAGGTCATCAGTACTGACCCCCATCTTCTTCTTATGGTAGCCGAGTAGGTTGTGTCCTGTAATAATGCCGATAAGGGATCTTAAGGAGGGTTTATTAAGAGTTAAGATCCAATCGGATCTTTTCTTATCGTATCTAGGCCATAGCTTCCTGGTGTTAACACAGGTTTCTAGGAGATTCCATCTATCATTGGATTTTTAAACAAGGCCTAACATAAATGTCGACTTCAACTAGCTTTGTGAATTGCACTGGAAATGAATTAACTTAAAGAATCCCTGATTAGTAGCTATATCAATATCAGTACGAAAGGGCATCTAAAGAAAAAAAATCTATATGCTAACTTTAAACATAGATACACACGCATCACTTTTTTGAAGGACTGCACAGTTGAGAGGCAAGACAAAGTTTCGTAAAGATACTTTCAACCTCATGATTGACACATTAAATACACATTTAAAAAAAAGTTCGACAGAATACAATGATATTGATAGTCGATTTAGTTTTCTTTGTCAGAGTTGACCAAAATATGCAGAGAATTTGTAGAATTTTAGGATAGAGATCTTACTAAACCTTATACAATCAATAAATTGGAAGAAACGTAGTTATTGCTACACGAATATTTCTTTGTATAATGGTTACAAATTATAGTGAAGAGCGGTAATTTTCGCAGCTAAAGAGAATGAAAAATTAATTGCGAACAATTATGTTGTGAGAATTTTGCAATTATGTGCATAGAAAGTGCTAACCTTCAAAAAATTTACTTGAACGATATAAAAAGAGGTTTTGCTCAACAGAAATCCCGAAAATAAACCCTTTCGTAATAGTAACCAAGAAACCAGCATCATTCTAATTGCGTTAATGACATATTATATCATACCGTATTTGATTACCTATCATAAATGGTCATAAAACATATTACATATAATAATTCGCATTTCTTACTTTCCAAAAGGGCCCCAAATTCTTAAGTCTAAGTGCCCCAAATTCTTATGTGCCCAAGGGCCCCAGCCTGGGTCTACCACGATATCTAGAAATCAATTATCTAGAAAGTAAAAATCTCGAATATGAAAATCTTGAAAACAAAAATCTAGAATGGAAAAAATCTCGAAAACAAAAATCTAGAAAATAAAATCTCGAAATGCCAAAATCTAGAAAAAAAAAAATCTCGAATGCAAAAATCTAGAATGTATGTTTGAATTTTTGAGACAATGTTTAAAATTCGCCGCGAATTTTAAACATTGTCTCAAAAATTCAAACATACATTCTGGATAACTTACTTCTCCTTAACAAACTTAAAGTTGAAAAGTAAAGTTATCAATCATACAATTGCACATTGCTACTCATGCACCTGTGAGAACAGTTACCCATCTAAACACATTGTCAATGAAACTGTAAGAACATCCACAGTAAATTCAGTATTATTAAAATTAGTCTAACGTGAGCTTGAAATTACCTCTATAAAGATGAAAGTAAATGAAATTGTCACAAATAAATAGTGTCCGACCGAACCTTCGGCTTCGGCTTCGGCTTCGGTCGGATTCGGACAAAAAAACAACATTCGGCCAAACCTTCGGCTTCGGTATAAAATAGGCCGAAGTTTTGGCCGAAGCCGAAGATTTTTTTTATTAATATTCAATTTTTGAAATTGTTGGACAGGGACACAGAAGCTTGTGTTTATTAATGTTAAATCATAGTAGGCGTCGAAAATTGCCTGGCACTTTTTGTTGATATCGAAAATCGTAGTAGGCAACGAAAAAAATCAATTTTTGAATAAGATAAAAGTTTTTTTTCTTATTCGAAATGAGAATTCTTCACTTCGTTCAAGCTTCGGCTTCGGCTTCGGCCGAAGCTTTTTATTTAGCCGAACATTCGGCATCGGCTTCGGCTTCGGCAGAAAATCGACCTTCGGTCGGACACTACAAATAAAGGAAATATTGATTTTCTTATTGTTTGCAACTATTTTTCTTGTTCAGAAAATAAAATATTGGGTAAACTGATGTATTTGTGTTTTATTGAGTTTTAAGTTAAAAAAAAACAAAAAAAAAATCGAATTTTTATATTTTTTCGAGATTTTTTTTCTAGATAGAGTCTTTCGAGATTTTTGTTAATTCTGGATTTTTGTGGATTCGAGACTTTTGCGTTCTAGATAATTTTTTTTTATTTTCGAGATTTTCGGCATTCGAGATTTTTGGCATTCTAGATTTCGTCATGATCCCCCCCAGCCTATTTTATGACGGCCTTTAACCTATCCCTCCATCAAGAAAAGCCTTTGGCTTACGCCAGCATGCCACAGCCGTGGCCTAGACACCCTCTCACTCGGCAACCAAGATCGCTCCTAGTGAGGACACTAGGAGCCTTCGATTTCTAAAATTCACTGGGATTAACAGAAATTAAATTATAGGTGCCTTCAACAGTTTCCAGTAAAATTGCGAGGTCTATCTCCGATCTGTTTTTCGTTTAATTTGTTTTACCTCTTCTCGCAAATAACACCACATAAACCAATTTCCTTACAGAATCGGTTCGTTCTTTTCTAGCCCAGGGGTAAATTTCGATTCTCATATATGAAAAATGTTAAGCACAAGTCAAAGTGAAGTGAAGCCCCTTTTTTTCCCGAATCACATTAGCCGCTATGTAAAACTGAAGTTGTAGTTGTCGTCAATCCTCCTCCAGCAATCTGCAATATAGTAACCTCAGCTCTCACCCCCCTACAAAATCCCTGTCATCTTCATCCTCTTCCGCCACTAGATTAAACCTGTTCCTCTTTATTTTTGTTCTTTTCATTCCTATTTCTCGAACTCATTTCATTAGTTTTTGCTTCAATCTTCCTCCTGTCTTCTTCATTCAGAGTTTTTTTTTTCTATTTTGTTGGAAGGTATGCCGTTGCCGTGCTGTTTTTCTATTGTTGTTGGTTTGATGTATTTATCTTTGCTCTCAGGAACTTTCTACCAACAAAAATTCGGAATATCTGAAATTCCCATTGTTTCCAATTTGGTTTCGGTTCGGTGAACTGTTTTTGCGTAAATGTGAAACCAGGACAGTACAGAGAAATAGTCCTTTTTCCTTTCCTTATGCGTGCTGCTGAGAAGACATAGTTTACCTAACCATGGCACAATAGGAAGGAACAACTGCGGCTGTAGCAGCACATGCACACAACTATCACTTTATTGTTATTAAATTTTTACCCCTGTTTTTGTCGTCCTGGAAATAAATAAGGACAACACAAAAAATACAAACTTTTGAATACAGGGGTTACACACAACCACATGGACATATGACACCAGAGGGATTTTTGCACATCGTTAAGACTCGGGCAGGATCAGGACAAAATTTTTGGAAATGGAATTTTTTAATATAAAAACCACCACCGGGACTTCTTTATTTTTGGTTTTTTGGTTTTCGATGTTTTCGGTTTGATGTCGCGTCGTTTACATGAAATTTTGGAATTTTTCCTCCTCGAGGGTTGTTTTTTTATTCCACCGTTTGAGAGTTCCTTTTTGGCTTTGCCGGATACATGATACCTTTTATCTACTTATGTACTTTCCAACCAAAAAGCCGTCGGTAAAGGAGCACATAAGCAAGGCTGCTATAATTGATTGGTATATACGACACGTTCGTTCTTTTTGAACTTTTTGTTTTTCCCTTTCATGACTGCCAACTGAGAGTTCTGATCCTGCAAGTGAAGCATGTCCTTTTGTAAGGTATATAAGCTTTGTGCCTTGAAGGGTCCCAAAGTCCTCTGAAAGAATTGGAAAAACTTCATTTCCATGGTTTTTCTTTTTGGCATTTTCATTCCATTTAGTTATTTAAAGGGCTTTTTGGAGTTCGGTGATGGGTTGAAAAGGGATTGAAAGAGGGTTGAAGGAGGCTTGAGAGCCAAGGGATTTTCTTTTCCATTCAATTCGACTTCCCTTTGCTAATGGGAAATTTCTGTTTACATGGACAATGTGTGTCCGGATAGACGAAAGACGACCCGTCGCTTTTTAAACATGACGAGACGAAAAGGACGAAGGAGCTGTAAGCTTGAAGGGGTGGATTTTCAATGTTGGCTTTGTACAATGGAATGGAAAAGAGAAGATATCTCTACGAGAAAAAAATTATATAATGTCCTTTGGGGATGATGAATACAGAAAGAAGCAAAAAACACACAGACACTGGCCACACTAAACACAACGACCAAAGACCGACGGGTTATGATGTGTCTGGAAATAACGACACGACGCACGTCTCCAACCAAGTTCAAATGCAAATTCTGACGAATGGATGTGGATTTCGTATGTAATTTAGAAAACAACGTTCGACGATGATTTGCTTACGAAACCAATTCCATTGTGACGTGTCGACGACGGAGTTGCCGGGAAATTGTGCTTTGCCGTCGGCAACAGATGGTGTGTCTCATTTTCTCTGTGTGTTGGGTTTTTGTTTTAAACGTTTTTAGGAATGTGTTTACTTTGCATATTTATTCGGGTTCGTTCCCAGTAGGAAATTTGAAAAAAATCACCGATGAATCACCAACTTCTTCCTCGGTGAATGGAAGCTACACCCCATGAAAACTTGGTGAAAACATCAATGATATTAACATGGGGATTGGATTGGTGTTCACTAAGTGACTTTCTTGGTGACTTTGCAGTGGGGAAATCACAAAGTTAGCGTATTTTGTGTTTTCCTAAATGCATTGCAGTCGATGAAAAATACCGTGAATTCACACCGATGAAATCACTAGGTTAGTGGATTAGGTGATATGTTGGCTCCTTCATCTAGATGAAAAATATGATGAATATTCACCAAGGAATTCACTTTGCAGAAGTGAACTGTGTATTCATAATTGAATATTGTCGAGTGATTTCATAAGGCGAGCTTATGTTAATCATTCATCGCTACAAAATGAAGCTGTGAAAAATATTGTGAATGTATATCGAATTTTTTGACTCAGAAATCTTGAAAAGTTAAAGAATACCAATTCATAAAAAAAAGTGCCATGTTAGTTTCAAATTGCTTATATTATTTATAAATATTAGGAATAAACATTAAGAAACATAAAAAAACAAACAAATAAAATTTCTTTCTTTCTTTTCACTTTTTATGTCCGAACTTGTTCTCTCTCACAAAGAAGGAATTCAACTGAAAAAATATTCAACAAAAAAGAAAGGTTTCGCCTCCCGTCTTCTAATTACTGGAAAATCCCAAACGCAGTTTTGTTTTTTGCATCGCTTTTTTGTTCGCGAGAAAGAAGATACATATATTGCGAAAAAGCAATAAAGCAATAACAGTCACTTAGGTACCCAATATTTGTCGCATTAGAATCCATTCTAGCTAGTTGTTGGAAAAAGAAAAGGATTAAGTGAAACGAAAACAAAAGCGCGTGGTGGGACCTAATTACTGGAAAACCAAAACGCATTTATCTCTTTTGTTTCTCAAAAAAAATGATCTTCAGTGAAGAACGCATGATTGCATTGTTTAGTGAAATATTTTACCATGAAAAAAATAAGGGTGGATTGTATGATAAAATGAAAAAATAAATGAACTTTCTTCAAGGAATTCATTGAATGCTGTTCCTCAATGATTGGAGTAGATGAATTCCTCGGTGTTTTCACACAAAAAAATCATTTATGAGCAAATTTCCTACTGGGTTATGATAATGTGAGCGTCGATGTGTGTATTTCTAATTTTATTTTACTTTTTGCGCTGAGGGCGGATGGATGCTACATGCATACAAATAAGGACATTCCACACACCACACGTTGACGTTATATATTATGACAGGGGCTTAATAGGTGGGTTTTTATTAATGGATTAGGACGGCCGTGTCCGTCTTCATATCGCTCGAACCAATATTAAGCCGTCATTCGAAAAAAAAGGTGGTGGTAATATTTTGGGTTTTTGGTTTTTGTTTTATGTAAGATGAATTTGAATAAGGAGTCGGGTGGTAAGGGTTGGGAGGACATATTTTGGGATTTGGTTGGCTTGATGGAAATTAAAAAGGAAGGAGAACACCATTTTTTGTTTTACATAGGTAATTAAAATTTTTTTGAAAAGATATCACTGGAAGGAATACAAATGGGATGGGTAGAGTTTGGGTCTTAGCCTCTTAGCCCTTAGTGTTTGAGTGAGAAGGATTGTTTGTGACTCATCGCTTATGTGGAAGAGTGAGAAGAGCTAGTATTTCCAGGATTTTAAGATAAGGAATATTGACTCACAGACAGGGAGCAGCACGTTAATCACAGAATGAGAAAACAGCTGTATACTCTTATCACAGACTGAGAAACAGTTGTACACTGTTATCACAGACTGAGAAAGCAGCCATACACTTTGATCACAGACTTAGAAAGCAGCCGTTCACTTTAGTCACAGACTGAGAAAGCAGCCATACATTTTAATCACAAAATAGCAGCCGCACACTTTAATTACAGACTGAGAAAGCATTAGAATTACATTAGAATCTCAGACTGAGAAAGGCATAATATTTAATCACAGACTGAGAAAACAGTCAAACACTAGAATCACAGGCTGAGAAAGCAGCTGTAAAATTTAATCATAGACTGAGGAAGCTTTTGTACAACTTAATCACAGACTGAGAAAGCAGCCGTACGCTTTTATCACAGGCTGAAAATAGAAGCCGAATACTGGATTCACAGATTGAGAAAGTAGCCGTACACTTTTATAACAGACTGAGAAAGCAGCCGTTCAATTTATTCACAGACTGAGGAAGCAGCTACACAAGAATCACAGACTGAGAAAGCAGCCCCAGCCATACCTACAATTTAACCATAGACTCTGTATCCATACGTCAATTCTGGACTAACCACTTGTCAAAAATACTGCGTACCTCTCAGACGGAAAAGAACTCTGATTTTAAGGATTTTGTGGCAAAAACACAATGTGAATTATGATTCGATCAAGTCAAATCCATATCTACATGAAAATATAACGCTGGCAGCGGGGTGCATGGACTTATGTTATGAAATCGTTTACCTTGACAGTTTGGAGAAGTTTGGCAAAGTGCATTCAATTTTGCAGCACTTAAATTGTTTTTAAATCTTGTTGACTTATCCAAACTACTGAACCCTGAAGTTATTATAAATTCTACCGCCAAAAATGTCAATACATAATATGTACATATTGAGATCTCTTAACATTCAAATTCCTCCTAGGAACAAAACAAAAATTTTGAATTTAACATGTTTGAGTTTCTCGATGTTCATATTATTGTATCAACCCAACATACACTCATACTTTGAAAAATGAAAGGATAAACGCTTGTCAGATCAATTTTCACCTCTTTCTGATTGATCCGTATCCTCTGGGAATTTGATTGTTTTGTTTTTTGTTTGTGTTTCCATCATATTCGATTTTCCATCATATCCTATCGATTTCGACATATTTTTAGAAGGGCGACAACATACACATCATCATTATCCTTTGCAACAACATGACACTTTGTCCACCTACAAAATTTAGATATAGAGATTCAATCCCCCAGGACTTCTACCTATTTCGATATACATAATGTAGATGCGGATATGCCATCGACGGTAACTGCAGGTGGGCGTTTTTAATCCTTTTATGTGAATCAGATTTAGAAATCTAAATTTCGATGTAGATATACGGACACAAAAGCGTGGCTGGGGATTTTCAGGAAGGCACTGAATGGACTCATCACTCATGTTAACGTTTACGTATAGGATTTTGGACAGAGATGATAACAGTGTTGATGGAGTTGTGACTTGTGACCTATGATATCGGGTCGGTTTAAGTTATTATAAAATAATCATTTCTTAAAAAAGAAGAAGAAAGAAAGCTTAAGATTCGTGTGGTGCATCTACCTATGTCCGAAATTAAAAATTTCAAGCTGCTGCTGTCCCAATTTTAATACAAAATGCTTTGTATCTGTCAAAAATAACAAAAATAAAGATTAAAACTAGCATTGCGAAGTCTAACTCTGGTGTCTTGTCGTGTTTGGCACCAGTGGCGTAGATAGCTTCAAGTCATGGGGGGTGATGGAGAAAATAACAAAATTCTAGTCATATGAACATATCTACGTCATTATCTATATCTAAAACTGCATACATATGTATCTACTACAAAATAAAATCAAGCTTGTGCTATTTTTTGCATAAAACATCGATGACCTCTCTAGCTGTAAATTATTCTTATGCCGATGACACGGTGCATTGCTAGCGCCGACAATCCATTCAAGTGATCTTTGTGTGACGAGGAAAGAGAAGAGATAAGTTTTAGTAAAACATTCATTGGAAAAACCACATAACTCACTTCTTTAAGTGGTCTTCCTCTTCAACCGTTTCAAACAGAGAGCAATCTTCACTTCAACTAATATAATGAATTCGAAGGCATTCCATAGAGATAATATAATAGAGCACGGGAGCGGTAGCACTTCGTACAAGTGGAGTCGACCACTGCTGTCGTTTTTGCTACTATAGTAGTATTTTACTCCTTTCGAGAGTCGAATGCTACTCTACTACCCTTAGACGAAATATACTCCCCAAACTTAGTGAACAAAATCTATCTTTATTCCATGCAGTATGAGATAAAACAAAAATCGAAAATCAATATTCTCACATTTCTTAGCTCATTTATGTTCAATCGGGGCCTAAATTTAAGTTTAAGTACCCAATTTACGAAATTTGCCAAACATTTTAACGTAAATTTTAAAGTTCCCAAAGGTACACACCTACATAATTCCACACCTTATTTACTCGAAAATGTTGAAAAAATGAGCCTGCATTTTTTAAAAACGTGTTTATGGATCACTTAAGTCTATATTTGTAGGTACGTTAGTGATTTTCATTTTGGATCACTACAACCTTGAACCTACACTGAAGATTCAGAAACGAAATTATAAGCATTAACAGAAAGGTAAAAGTTGAAAACTAGATTAAACATAATGAAATAAATAAAATTCAACTGGTGGAATTACTATAAATAGAACTGTAAGAAAACCTTACCTTTTTAATCACAAAACCTTCGTCGCATGGCAGCATTAAACTTTTTCAAATCTGAAGTGAATATTTCTGTGCAGTTCCGTTGTTAAATTTATAATTAAGGGACAACTTGGGGAACTTTTAAATATCAATTCGTCAGAAAAGTGGGAAACTAGCGAAAAAGAATTATAGGCAAAAACAATTGATTTGGAGCCGTTTTTCATTTATTTAAACTTGTGAGCCTTTGCAGTTGACAAACTCAAGAGTTGAATTGTAAAGTCAAGCTGAGGATTGTTTTTCTTTACTTACGTAACTTTTAATTCAGAGTTTTGAATTTGAAAGTAGTATCCCCTGGGAAACTCATAATAATTTGGAGTAGTTATGTTAAAAACCTGATTTTTTTCGCTTTTGGAGACGGTGAAAGCAGCTGCACGATGAAATTCTGAATCAAGAAGAAAAAAGACGACAGATACCACTTCATATTGACATAATAGTCTCCTCCGTAAAAAATTTACCAGGCCAAAATGACGATACTGGAAACTACTTTTGTGTTCGAAGACCCTCCAAACGAATAAATCTCTTGGGAAAGAGTATAAACCCTTAAAAATAAACGCAACACATAATTGTGTGCATACAGATAGTGCATAGTCACTAGTTCACTAGTGAGATTTTCAAACTTTTTCTTTCCCTACTCTATTCATACATTCAAAGCCCGAGTCTTCACCATTTTCTCTTCGCTTTATGATAATAACTTTAATATTTGTTTAATTTAAAAAATTGTTTTACTAAATGCAGAAAACAAACAAGATCTGACAAAAAATTGTTTATTTTTTTAATGGTCTAATTAAATTTTTTGGCAGTTGAGAAAAACTAAACTTGTAAATTTGAGAATGACAACCTCTAATGAAGACAAGTTACCTAAATCCTCTATTTGATATCAACTTCGAGTGAATAAAAGGCTCCTAGTATCCGACAAGCACACAATTTGAGTTTTGTAAGTCCCAAGATTTGATAAGAAACTATCGTTTTCTAAGAAACTTCAACTTCAAAACAGTCTGCAAAACCCATTATACGTTCCTTTAGTTAAAAAATTATACTACCCAAATATAGAAAATACTCCTCAAAATAATTCAAAAATACTCCCCATTACATATTTGAAACGACAGCACTGGAGTCGACTCCGAAAATTGTGAGAAAGAAGCTATTAGGGAGTTACTTTCTCTCTCTGAGCACCTATGTAAGAAAACAACAAAACAAGCCCAGAGAGAGAGAGAGAGAGCTATTAGGGAGTTACTTTCTCTCTCTGAGCACCTATGTAAGAAAACAACAAAACAAGCCCAGAGAGAGAGAGAGAGACAGTAACTCCCTAATAGCTTCTTTCTCACAATTTTCGGGGTCAACTCCACTTGTACGAAGTGCTACCGCTCCCGTGCTCTATTATATTATCTCTATGAAGCCTTCACGCTGACTTTTGTTGTCAAATAAATTTGCCACATTTTTAATTCAGCTGGTATTTCTTTTAGTCCTGCTGTCAGAAACTCCCGATAGCAATCAACAGTTTTGACAAATTCTTCTCTATTGTATTCAAGAATTAATAGTGGTTCTTACAGAAGGTTCATCAGAAGAGCGTTGAAGAGAGAAATTTGCGAGCTCTATCCAGTTTCTTTCCGAACAAATACCTAGATGAATACTAATAGATACTAGTAATACTCCAGCCAAAACGAACTAAAGTCTCATTCCCAACGCGATGAAGTCAGACAAGACAAAATGCGAAATTAAAGAATAAATGCTTAAACCAAATTTTGTGTTAAATAATGTTAAAATTTCACGAATGAAAAATACGCACCTATTCCAATTTATTCTAATTTTCTTAGTTAACAAGTTAAATAAAAAATAAATAGAGTGGCGCGACAGCTCTTGAAGAGCAGGGGCCTTAGTGACTTTACTCTCATCAACAATTCTTTGGGTGCGTGTGAAGAATTGAGGGGACCTACAATTTAACGCCGATTCCGAACGGCAAAGTTGAAGTTTTGTCAATTTCTTCGCAAGAGGCAGTACCCATGAAAGATGAAATAAAAACTTTAGGGGCAAGAGTAGGACTCGAAACAAGTTAGCCCTAAACCAATTATAAAAGTTCATATATCGCCAACTTCAATGGGGGGTAATCTACCACCTTTATCACCGCCCTACCTACGCCACAGTACTGGCACGCACAATTTGTACACACATAATGTAAATGGGTTCTCCATTTGATAAAAACGCTGCCAGATGAAGAAAATCTTTTGAACAAATGCTCTTTAAATCCAAAAATCTTCCCATACTATACGTACGGTACTAGTCTGCAGATCGAGAGATCGAAACGTGGCTGCTTAGCTTAGCTTAGTCATAGCTCTGAATCTGAACCCTCTGCCGCGTTCAAAATTAAAGTCTTCCATTTCCGCTATGGAACCTACGTCTCCCCGAAATTGTTAACCCCATAAATTCGGGACGTAAATTCGGGATTAAAAGTTTCGGGGAGAGCTGCTTGGAGCTGCCATACATTATCTCCGAGAACTTGAACTCGCAACTCCTTGTGTTTGTAGGCGATAGCTTCGGGGAGAGCTTGGTCTCCGTCTCCAGGCTTCATGCCACCACCATCACCGGTTTAAAAGGAGAAACGACACCCTTGCTTCCTTGTTCCGATTGTGTATTTAGAAATTCTTGTTTCCTGTTTTAGAATTCGAATCACCCAA
The DNA here is from genome assembly GCA_943590905.1 of Sphaerophoria taeniata. Classification (NCBI taxonomy): domain Eukaryota; kingdom Metazoa; phylum Arthropoda; class Insecta; order Diptera; family Syrphidae; genus Sphaerophoria; species Sphaerophoria taeniata. The sequence continues at coordinate 9,209,207 of OX016540.1, forward strand.
ACTATAACAAACCGTGTTTAAACATTATAAAGTGAAAGTTACTTCCGTCCGAAATATCTCAGTTATCTCTTCTCTATACTGCCACTGCGTCTAGTCTAAGGAAAGTCCGCTTCTGTAAAAAAGGTGTGTGTTAACGAAGTAGATATTTTATTGAAAACACCTTATCACGTTGCCACCACAATAGAAAGAAGTTAAGTTGAAGCTTGAAACTGCGTAGTCGTATAGTAATCTAGCGAGAAGCGAGGTCCTACACTTAGTATTGGGTTTATCGACTTTTGTGTTATTCAAAATATTTTTAAAGAATACCTTACTCTTAAAAAGTAAAAGATATGTTGACGTTCTGTTAAGTAAATTTTTGTTTAAAAGGAACTTTATTTTGTGTTAAGACAGAAATTTTCTAAGAGACTGGAATTGGGAGAGGACTTCTAAAAAATTGGGAGAAAAGACACAAATTCTGAATCCCATAAATGTGTAGTTTGGTTTCTCGTAAGCGGGTCTGCGTGTGGTGTTGCAAATTATTTGCAACGTTCTGTTAAGTAAATTCAAACATTACACTACGATTATAGCGACGGGAATGGGAAACAAAAAAACCATCACCTTATGAAAAGAGTAAAGTTACAAACTCTAAGAGTTTATACGGGAAACTAGACGTAACAATAAATTGTAGGTTCTTGGGTGCCTTTACGGAATACCATTCCTTGCCAACAACTCCTAGCCCTAGGCCTATGTAGATAATAGGCAGATGCTTCTCTTATAGCGTTAGGGTTAGGGCTTATGAGCTGTGTGCCGGAAGCTCTAGAAGGAGCCTTGATTTTAAACCAAATGTGAGTGAAAGTAAATATCTACTAGGTTGTCAGTTCACTTATAAAAATAAAGAAACCTGACCTAAACCTCCTTATAAAGACAAGCTTGACTGTAACCTTATCTCTCTTAAACTCGGCCTTTGTGGTTTTTTATAAATCATGCCTAAACTCAGTTTCCATCTTGGAACTTAGCCCCATTATCCCGCAGCGTTTCTTGGAATTCACAAACAACAAAAAAAACAACAATACACAGCAAACACATTTCCCTAATATGTATGTATACCATGTGTGGCATGCGGGCCTATTAAAACAACATTCACTTATCGATTCCCTTATCCCTTCTCCTTATTTTTTTCAACATAATCAAAAAACACAAATGAAACAAAAGAAAACACACACAAAGTCCCACCCCTTGAGAGTAAATTAGCCCTCAAGAGACTTGACTCCTCCTTTTTGTCGATTTCTTTTTGACTTTTTATGTATTCAATAATTCAATTTTTTTTGTGTTCGTTTTCCCTTTTGTTCTTTGAAGAGTAAATGAAATGGAATGGCGGTGAGGATGGAGTATGTGTTCTTGATTCGCTTTTCACAGTGCAGGTGGCAGCACTGCCTTGTGGTTCATATCGATTTGGGTTAGATTTACTTTACAGAACGTTGGGTTTGACACACTTAATATTGGCGTTTTGATGGTTTGTTGATTTTTTTTTTGGGCAAAGGATGAATTTCAACAAAATAAAGTAGTGTTAAGGTATAGAGAGATTAAAGTCCCAAGAATTTGTGCGTTTGTTGAAGAAAAGCAAGCGGGGGCAATATTGCTTTTGCAACTTATCTTTTTCTTGGGATACATGTTTTGAAAGTTAATGGCATTACTTTTTTCCATTATCCATCAAAACGTAATAATAATCCCCATAATAACCTTCTAATGGTGGAATATCTGCAAAATCCAGGAGATATCCATAGATACCAAAAAATTTACTCAACAGAACTTGTGATTTTTTTAAGTTTCCCGTCGCTATTTTGAGCGCTAGTGAAAAGGAACAGACACAGATCCACTTTGGGCTTTGAAACTAAGCAGTTAGTAAAGGACCCAGGTCAGCCAGGCTGCTATCAAAGCCTTAGCCAGTGAGACCATAATGATCAAAGGCAGTTTTAAGGAAGGAATTAAATAATAGAATCTGCCTCACTAACCAGGTTAAGCTCTGCTGGGTTCTTGGACATAATAATATAGAAGGGTACGAAATAGTAGATGAACTAGCCAGGAAAGGGTCAGAAGCAGATACAAGTAGTAGCGACCGTTCAGTTAGGGGACCACTCGTCCCGATTGGGGTACTCAAGAAGAAGATAGACCTTAAATCAAAAGAGAAAATCAATAGCTCCTGTAAATCTAGGGACGATTGCGTAATCTCTAAAAGTTTATGGCCTAACACAAACGAATAGGAAACTCGGTATATTCTATCGCTGAGTAAAAGGAACATTAAAATCCTGATAGGTGTACAGCTCCTGTAGGAGCTGTCAGGATGAGGAAGAAATAGAAACCATTAAACACCTGCTCTGTAACTGTCCGAACCTCCAAACTAAGTGACTCCGTCATTTCGGGAACAGGTTTGTTGGGGAGCTGAATGAAGCACATACCAGACATCTTGATGCCCTGTCCGCTTAATGTAGCTATTCGCTCTGTGAGTCTACATCTCCTCACATGAAATAACCATTTTTCTCTGCCAATGCGAATTTCTCCATTTGACGTTATCCACCATTCCCATTCCACCAGCTTTTTTTGCCCTCCCTTGAAGCTAAAGGTCCGTTCGTTTACCTCATAAAACTGCCCAAAGCTGCCCAAAACTGCCCAAAACTGCCCAAAACTCCCACTTTTGCGTTCGTTTACTGCCACTAATCCTAAAATCTGTCACTTTTGAAGGAGAAAATATTTCCCCTACCTGCCGATTTTAGCTACAAAAATTTCTTGTGGCAGTTTGTGTAAGTTCTGTCAAACCATAAGAAGTACATTGAATTTTTTTGACGTTTGACATAATTTTGTGCATTGGGCAGATTTTGCCTGTAAAGCGTTCGTTTACTTTTTGGGCAAATCATAAAATTTCATCCCCACTCCTCCATTTTTGACAGTTTTTACAAAAACTGCCCAAAAAGTAAAAGAACGGACCTTAAGTTAACGTATTATTCCGAATCTCATGTTCAACAAAAAGTCTACCAGCCTTCTTTTCTTAGAAGAAGACTCCGCAATGGCCGTTTAGCTGGAATCAGCAGGTCATAAGGAGAGTCCTTTTTTTGATGCCATCTTCGTCTACCTAATTTCGCGCCTCCATCAAAGTCGATGAACATTTGTTTTAAAGATGGTTTTTTCCGACGGTATTTCAGCCATAATCTAAAGTGCCCCAACAGACCTAATATTTGTGTGTGTTCTGTTATATCATCGTGCTTCTCTGTTTTTGCGAAAATCTTCACGAATAACGGTTTGATGAGCGCTTTGGCTTTCTGCAAAAACAAGAAAAGTTTTCTCAAAACCCAAATCCCTTACGGAAGTCAGCAATTTCTTTCTTCCATTCCGTTGCTTCTTGCTTGTAGGAAGAGTGACGTGAGAGATGAAGATTGAAGAGGTGATAATGATGATAACACAATACACAAGAACACAAGACACAACACGAACGAAGCTCAAGAATATAATCAAACGCACACATATACTCAAACAATAATAAGTAAGAGTAACCTAGAAATAGAAACTCATTCCAACACAACCATGTGGAGTTGGATGTTGGAGAAGTGTTTCATGATTCCTCTTTGTTCTTCTCGTTCTCACCATTCTTGAGTATCTTTTTATTGTGTGTATGTCTATTTATTTACTTTACCCCATCTATTCCGTATTAAGGGGAAGAGGAGAATTGAATATAATTAAATCAAGAGACCTTGTGTTCCTATTTGGTATTGTTGATTGAATGTTCGTGTATGATGTAAATTGTGTATTGCGTGATGGTATAGAGAAAATTATGTCAGGAGTGGGTGCAGAATATTGATGAAGTATCTAAACAAAGTTATTGTAAATTCAAGGGAGGAGGGTAATAACGGAAACGGCAACTGTTTTTTTAGGTCTGAATTTTAAACAAATTTCTGAACATTGCATTGGAAAAGGCACAAGTCTCTTATAACAAGTAAAAACACAGTTTGACAGCCGATGGATTGTCGATTTGTAACGTCAAAAGAGATTTGACATCTTACGGACTATAATTCCAAAAAAGAAACTCGTCAGAATTCAGAATTCTATAGACATATTGTCATTTTGACCAAAATCGGTTTTATTTCCAACAACAATCCGAGAAAAATATTATTCTCGTCCAATTTCAAGTTCATTTCCTTTGCTTTTGATATGAATGGGAGCAAACAAACACGAAATGTCAAAAATTACTCCGAATTTGACGTTTAAGTTTCAAATTTTCAATTATGTACGAACAATTTCTCAGAAGTCAGAATAATTGTTTTTATTTTCTTTTGTTTATTTTTCATTAAAACATTTTTTCACGTTAGAGAGGTGTATCCGCTTCTCCTTGGTTTGACATGCCTCGGAACGTTGTGGAATGAAACAATACAAAGTAATTTATTTCATTGGCTATTCCATATCCAATCGGGTGGAATACTATTGAAACACTGCTTGGGTGTAAGAAAAGAGAGGAGAAACACTGACGCATGTGTGAGTTTAACGTAAATAAAAACTTTGCTAGACTTGTGTGGTTGAATTGAAAAGGGGAAACAGTTTGTATATACTCGCATTGTCTCAGGGGAAATAAGAAATTATGATTAATCAAGTTTTTCATTTGCTAAGATTTCTTTTCGAGAAGGCTATTGCTTGAAATATCATCGTTGTTCTTTGGATTGGGATTGAACATAAACGAGTTTTAAAAAGAAAAGGTTTTCGCACTGATTGCCATCAAATAAATAAGATACATGTTTTCTTGCCATAGCCATGAGTATTTTATTTTTTCAGAGAAGATTGTTTGTAGTCTTCATTTCCGTTTTGTTCCTCTGGCAATATGTGTATGTGTTTCATAAATTAAAGTACATTGGTGGTGGTTAAGCTAGTAGGCACTAGATGGCGTGTATTCCAAACCGCCCGCTACCACTAATGTTTGAAATTAAAGAAATAAAGATACCTACTTAGAATTTTTGAAGACCACCTAGGCATTTTCATGCCTTTTAGGCATTATTTTGCCAGCTAAGGCTGTAAGGCTTATTTTTTTGCAAAAAGGCATCTTTTTTTCATTTCAGTTTTAAACTACTGAATTTTTTTAATTTATTAAATCATTCTTAAAATATTAAACCTATAAGATGGTAATATGTACATTCGCCCTTAGAAATGAGTTTTCAGCTTTAAATTGTTCGAATTTTCCTAACAGTTTCTTCTGGTGCTCATCTACCTCACAGTATTTCACTGTCTCACCCCAGGAAAGCTCTTCTTTCTTTCTTTATTGTTTTGTTTTTTTACACTTCTAGTCATGTTAAACTGAAAGTTAACTGTTTTTGTATTCATTGCGGATTGCGGTTTGTTAATTTACTTACATATGCATTCGACCTCGCCGTTTTTAACTGAAGAAAAGTAAGTTAATCCACTTTTATTATTTGTTTATACGATTTTCAAAAATTTTAATCGAATTCAAGGTTTTAGTTTTAAGTTCTAAGCAAAATATAAAAAAAAACAATTTTTTTAAGTTTTTAGACCTAAAAAAAAAAATTGAATTGTGTTTTTTTTTTTTTTTACTTCCACTGATAAAACTCAAAATGAAAAAGGCATCTTTTTTTTCCAAATGTAGGCATTTTTTGGGCTAAAGCGGTTGGCAACGCTGTCTAAGCCTCTCTTAGCAACCTAATAACAGATTAGCATTTCTCTACTCTAGGAACATTATTTTGACGAATGACGCAACGCTTCCTTCGGTGGCAGTGGCGTATTATCCTAAAGGCAAACTAGGCATGTGCCTAGGGGCGCGAGGCAACAAAGGGGCGCACTAGCGCTGTGATTTTAACAAGTGGCAAATAATGCGAGTTCATACGTGGTTGTTAAAGTAGCAAGCTTATGAAATCGAACCACCTTAGCCACTTTTGTTAAGAAAAAAAAATCGGCCCTGAGCAATTCCACTTACAGTACAGAGTATTTAAATTTCGGTCAACTACGCAATCACGAGATTTAGCAAAGTAGATTTACGATAATTCTCGACTGTTCTCGAATTCAAGGAAGACGAAACGTAGTATTATACAAAATGTGCGAGTTATCGCACATAACGTAGAACACGTTTTGACTTACTTATATGTACCTTAAATCCAAGAAAAGTCGAGTTTTGTTCTTAATCTACTTTGTTATAGTTAGAACTTCGATAAAATTAGACCCTCGCATTCGGGGGTCTAGTGCTCTGGAACTCGGTTTATTTAAAATTTCGTTTTTTTTTTTTAAGGAGCGAAATGATTTGAATTTGTAATCATTTTCGAAAAATAAAATAAAAGAGAATAATGGGTGATGATAAACGAAAATGAATCTTATTTTTAATGATTTCCTATTTATGGACGATGGCCTTGAGTACGATGCGAACGTTATCCTGGAAGAACGCCGTATTCATCGAATGCCAATACGTGCTACTATTAATACATGGGACGACACGATTTTTTTCGGCGCTTCCGTTTAACAAAGCAAACGTTTTTAGCAGTTCCTCAACTGGTGGCAGAAGACTTTCAACATCTACAACCACGGTATTAGAATGAATTTATATACGAGTAGGATTCGAACCCCACTTTCTGCGTAGCAGCCAATGGACATAAACACATCGCCACTGGCATAAAAAAAGAAAAAATAACCATGGGTACACAGATACAAAAAAAAAATGAACGCAAAATCAAAAATTATTTGTATTTGGTTTCGAGTTAAAGGAAATTACTGTCAATATAATGTATACATGCCGGGTGACTCAAAAGTTTCAAAAACATGCTAGAACTAGGTTCTAAAAATGATGATTTTAGATCGAGTTCTAGAGATGTGAAGAAATGCCTTAGATTCAATAGATCGAGTTATAAAGGGAATTTAGAACTTTGTGAAGAAACTAGGCGTAAGTGTTTTCGATTTTGATTATTGTAAGGTCAAATAGGAGTTATTCCAAACTTGCGCAGGGTTTAGACAAGGAGATGCGTTGTCATGTGACTTCTTCAACATAGTCCTGGAGCAGATAGTGCGCAAGGCAGGTGTGAGCACGGAGGGCACTATCTTCAACAAATCCACCCAGCTCCTAGGCTATGCGGATGACATAGACATCATCGGTCGATCCAAGACAGCTGTGCTTGAGGCCTTCACAGCGATTGAAGAACAGGCGAAACTAGTTGGTCTTGAAGTGAATGAGGACAAAACAAAGTACATGTTATCAACAAACAAAGCAACATCTGTCCACCGCCTAGGACAAAACGTCACTGTTGGTAGCAGCAATTTCGAAGTAGTTAAGGAGTTCACCTACCTTGGAACAAACATCAATCCCACGAACGACACCTTAGTGGAGATCCGAAGAAGAATTACCCTAGCGAACCGCTGCTGCTTCGGTTTGGCCAAACAACTGGGTTCAAAACTCCTCACTCGGAAGACAAAGTGTCTGCTATACAAAACTTTGATTTTACCAGTCCTACTCTACGGCGCCGAGTGCTGGACGATAAGTAAAAAGGGGAATTGATACTGGGCACTTTCGAAAGAAAAATTCTTCGACGGATTTTTGGTCCCGTATGCGACGATGGCGAATGGAGAAGAAGATACAACCGAGAACTGTATGAGCGATACCAAGATGTGGATGTAGTCCAGAAGGCCAAGAAAAGACGACTACATTGGCTCGGCCACATCGAGCGAATGGACGACAACGCTCCAGCCAAGAAAGTCTTCTCATCCCAGCCCCCAGGTTCAAGACGACAAGGAAGACCGAACCTACGGTACAAGTATAAACGTTTGAAAATTCAATTCCTTATAGACCGCAAAATTCGTAAATAAAAATACTCAATTTACATTATGTAAACAAAATATATTTATTAATTTATAGATGCATTTCGGTCCACAACTGGGGAACCATCATCAGCGAGCGTCAATTATACACTAAACAAGATTACAAAAGAAAACAGTGCAAACTGAAAATGAGAAAAAAGAACAACAGCAATTACATACATAGTACAATTACATTTATGTTGATAATATGAGAACAAAAATTATTTTGTTATTGTTTTTAAACAACCAAACAAAGGTGATTGAATTGCTCCTGGTTCAAGATTCATCAGGTTGTCATTTATATGTATATATAAAGATTTATAGGCATCAAGCTTTGAAGGTCTGCTGATTGATTTTAAAAGGCGAACATTTTCTATGTCAAATTTGTTGTGCGGTTCATCGTGGTTAACATCATATGCGTGGGAGGCGATTGCATTATCAAGTTTCTTACATTTAACTGCACGAAGGTGTTCATTGAACCTAGTTTGTAATGCTCTTCTTGTTTGGCCTATATATTTTTGATTGCAGTTGGTGCAGGTTACTTCATAGACGCCACTTAGTTGTTCAAACGGGGTTTTGTCTTTCGTGGAGCCAAGGGCGAGCTTTAGTTTGTTGTTGTTGGAAAAAACCATTTGCATGTTTGATTTCTCAAAAATATTTTGAAGCTTGTTGGTCACAGAAGGTACAAAGGGGACAGAAACTCGTTGTGCTTGCGATGATAAGACGATTGAATTTTGTGAGAAAAGTGTACTTTCTTTGTTGCGTTTAATTTTCTTTGAATGTTTGTGGATGAGGCGGTCAATTAAGGTTGTATGAAAACCATTTACATCAGCAATATGTTTGATTTGTTCATATTCACGTTTATAGTTTTCAACCGACAATGGAAGGCGGCAAAGTCTATGTACCATAGAATGAAAAGAAGCTATTTTTTGTTGATACGGGCAAAATGAATCATTCGTAATGTATCTATCCGTTGATGTTGATTTTCGATAAACTGCGAAATGAAGTTTATTGTTTTGGCGTTTTATTTCCAGATCAAGAAAAGGTAGAGTGTGTTCGATTGGATTTTCTTTTTCAAAAGTGAATTGTATACTTGGGTAACGGTTGTTGATAGTTTCCAGAATATGTTCCACATTGGTTTCTTTCACTATTGCAAAGGTGTCGTCCACATATCTAAACCAAGTGCGGGGTAAAACACCCTCTGACTTTAGATCCGATTCAAAATTGCTCATGAACGCTTCCGCAACGTAAGGTGAAAGGCTATTTCCCATGCTGCACCCAGAGTCGTTTGAGTAGAAAACATCACGAAATCTGAAACAATTGTGTTTCATACACAATTCAATAGCCTCCACATAAGTGTTAAACTGGTCGGTTGAGAGATTGAATTTATTAAGGTACAAGGACCAAGTGACTGCGGATGCCAGAGCGCTTGGTCTCGGTGACTGGAGAGTGCATGCGAGGGATCGTTCACGATGGAAGACTGCAGTATCTCAGGCTGAGACCCTTCATGGATTGTGAGCCGGATAAATAAGTAAGTAAGTAAGGTCAAATCACCTAATGGTCAAAATCAGCGGATGGTAAAGATTTTGACGGATTAAAAACCTCAATTTTATGCTTTTTAAGTATTTTCTAGATTTGGTTTACAAAATTTACGGTTCGGCACATCATTAATTAAAATATTTCAAACCGAACTCGTAAGATCTTTTGGACAACTCTTCTTCTTTGGCCCCCATTTCAACGCATTTTCTTTAGGAGCGGTGCATCGGTTTTGATCAAACTAAAGTACCTACAAGATATTTTTCAATATAGGAGCGCCGATGAGATGCTTGCCTATGGCGCCCTCAACGTTTAATCCGCCACTGTTCGGTGGTGTGCATGTTTGGGGACAGGTTTTCCATCTCTTCGGTTTTATTAAATACTAGCAGTTGCCCGCGACTTCGTCCGCCTCTCCCTCGTCCACCGGCCAGAGTATCGTCTCGACTTGTGCATCATGCGCGCGTGGGAATTTTGTTCGGAAGTTATTGTAAAATGGCATTGCAGTCAACTCTATCCCTAGGTCGTAATTCTCTTGAACTTGAAAAATTTGAGCATTTTTTATGATTCCTTTTAGTTGTTCATACTTAAAGCATTCCCTTGGGTGAACTCTCCCTAATTCTAATATTTCTCTTACTTCTGCATCGTTTTTTTTTCGTTAAGTAAATTTTTTTTTCTTTCTTTAAACTGAGCATATTTTTTAGTTAAGAAGTACATAAAATGATATTGTTTAAACACAGGGGCGATTCCTCATAGTAACCAAGTATATCGGCGGTAAACCAAGAATTTCAAAAAATAAATGTATTTTCAGATATTTAATATTCTTCCGCAAATCAACAGTTCAAAAATTTATAGTTTCAAACACTTTAATAAATGCCTGAACAAAAAAAAAAAAAAAAGTTTAGCGCAAAAAAAAGCCATTCCCTTTGAACCAGAACTTGGCATACACAAGAAATAACTTGTGCAGAAAATCTATTTGATACACCGCTTTGCTACCGTAAACAATTGCGGTTACTATTTTCATACAATCTTCAAAAACAGTAGACACAAACATTCCAATAAACGCATGTAAAAATAAAGAGAAGGTAAAGCGCAAAAAAAGCGATTCCCTTCCCTTTGATGAGAATTTGGCATACACAAAAAATCTCTGATACCGTAAAAATTTGCGGTCACTATTTGCATACAATCTTCAGAGAGAGATAGACGCATACATTCCACTAAACGCCTGTAAAAATAAAGAGAAGGTTGAGCGCAAAAAAAAGCGATTCCCTTCGACTGAGAAGGCACACAGATACACATTTTTAACTCTTAAGCAACTTTCGTGGTCGTAGTTGTAGTGTTTCTAATGTTTCTATATCAATTAGCACGACGACGTACGATGACGCACGTGTTCGCCAACACGAAACGATTATGCTCATAGTCGCTGTTTTGATTTAGGTAAATCAATTTCTTCATTTTGAGTATTTAGTACATAATTCCTCTTATTTATGTACCTATACTCAAATCTTAAATAATATATTAAAGCCGATTGTTTACGGCTTTATTTAGATGACAAATTTTCAGTTTTTGACGTTTTTTATGTTTAAGATTTTTAAGACCTTGAAATATGTATTTTAAGTATACTTAAGAATAGTCATAAAATGAAAACTTACCGTCAAAATAAAGCGGTAAACAAACCAAATATTAAAGATACCTTTAAGATTTGATAATAAATAAGGCGGATTATGTACATTCTAATTAGATATTCTTATTCGGGTCGCACGTACTTGCCCATGTCTTCAACAGCGGGGTATTAATATAAAATATTAAGAAACTCAAAAAGGTTTTGTTCTTAAACTGAAAATTTCAATTGAAAAAGAGTTTTCTAGTATAAAATTTAAATTTATGAAAAATTTTTGTTTTGAAAATCGTTAGAGCGATTTTTTTTTTTTTTTTAATAATTTTGTATTAATCAAATTTTTTGAAAATTCTTGAAAAATAAATTTGGCATGTCAGTTTTTAGGTTTTATAAAGGTACATGTGAAATCTGGAATTTTGAAAAAAAAGCAAACAAAAAATTTTAAAATTGTGAAATAAAAACAAATATTTTTTTTCGTTGATCAATCAAGAAGAACATAGAGAACAAAAAACAAACATTGTCGAGTTTTGCTCAACAAAATTGAATGGCTACTAAGGTTAATTTTGACTTAAAAAAAAATAATAAAAAAAACATCCGTCATGAATTCGCTAAAAACACTAACTTCTTCTTTTAAGAATTTTTTAAACATTTTATTTAGAAGAAGAAAAAAATTCTTTACGAAAAAATAGCTCTAAGGATTTTACAAATCTTTTTCTTTTTATAACTTCAATTTAATATTTAAAACTGAATATATATTGTAATTTCAATAATTGTGAGAGCAGTTTTTACTTTACCTATATTTAAATTTTCACTAAAAATATTTTTCGAGTTTCTTAATTATTTTGATTTTTGTATTTTAATATTTGTTTTAAATCATAACTGTCGGACATTATGTGTTGTTATTTTATTTTATTTTATTTTGAAATATATAAAATTAACATTTTTCCTTACTAAAAATTTTATCATAAACTAGCAGTTGCCCGCGACTTCGTCCGCCTCTCCCTCGTCCACCGGCCAGAGTATCATCTCGACTTGTGCATCATGCGCGCGTGGGAATTTTGTTCGGAAGTTATTGTAAAATTGCATTGCAGTCAACTCTCCCTAGGTCGTAATTCTCTTGAACTTGAAAAATTTGAGCATTTTTTATGATTCCCTTCAGTTGTTCATACTTAAAGCATTCCCTTGGGTGAACTCTCCCTTATTCTAATATCTCTCTTACTTCTGCATCGTTTTTTTCGTTAAGTAAATTTTTTTTTTCTTTAAACTGAGCATATTTTTTAGTTAAGAAGTACATAAAATGATATTGTTTAAACACAATAATCTGCACAAATAGTGCAATCAATCACATTCACAAATCAATTGAACTCTCAAAATTCTAATTTGAGCAGTTATTAGGCCAGTTCCACCTAACAACATCTCACTGAGATCTCAATGTCACCTTGACTGGAACATAATTCTCAGTTATCATTGAGATTTAATGGTTACCTTACTTATTGTTGCTGCACATATGTCAGCCACGTCATATAGCTGAGTGAGAAATCGAATCCAAAATAGTTTCATTTCAGAGATCTCAGAAAAAAATATCAGTCCTCACATTTCCACAGATTCTTCGCTGCTATTGGTCGCAGCTTAATTTTAAGTAGAATAAAGCCTAAAGCAGTTGCCCGTAGCTTAGTTGGTAAGTGCGTTGGCTACTAAGCAGAACGTCGTTGGTTCGAGTCCTACTCAGGCCAAGTTTTTATTTCATCTTTCACGGGTACTGCCTCTTGCGAAGACCTGACAAATCTTCCAAGAGTATCAATCTGTAATGAAAAAATGCTTCTCAACTTTGCCGTTCGGAATCCGCGTTAAATTGTAGGTCCTCTCAATTCTTCACACGCACTTAGAGAATTGTTGATTAGAATAAGCCACTTAGGCGTTGGCTCTTCAAGAGCTGTCGCGCCACTCTATTTATTTATTTTATTTTAAGGCCTTCATCGATTAATGGACTATCCAACACAAAAAGAATTTTACAATTCGAAATAGTAGTTCCTGAGATTACCGCGTTCAAACAAACAAACTCTTCAGCTTTATATATTAGTGTAGATTAAATTGTATTGTTTGCCGTTTTTTCCACATTTTACACAAATTCTTCGCTCCTATTGGTCGCAGCTAAATTTTATATAGCTTCAAGCCTTCCTTGATAAATGGACCATTCAACATTTAAAAAGTTGTTCAATTTCATAAAGCAGTTCTTGAGATAAGCGCGTTAAAACGCAGAAAAATGTATATTTTTTGCCGTTTTTTCCATATTTTCCACAGATTCTTCGCTGCTATTGGTCACAGCTTACTGTTAAATAGCCTCAAGTCTTCCTCAATTAATGGACCATCCAACACAAAAAGAATTATACCATTCGAACCAGTAGTTCCTGAGATTACCGCGTTCAAACAAACAAACTCTTCAGCTTTATATATTAGTCTAGATGTGACATAACTAACACTTCCAGAAAAAAAATCAGAATGCAAGAACAAAAAGAGATTAACGGTTATGTAGGGGAATGACAATGACACTCTGAGTTCAGAGAGTATAAAGATCGTAAATCAAAATCATACTTTCCATTCGATTGCTTACTTCAGAACAATGGAGACCTCGCTCGGACGTCTCTTTATTCCTGTGATTTATTTCAGACATTTTTGTTGCTCAAAGTAAAATAATTTAGGTATGCTTAATTTTTTCTATCGCAGTAAGGTGGAAAAGGACAAAAAAAAAAAAACAAAAACGCAAATATAATTAAAATTCTATATTTAAAAAAATAAAAAAATGTATTCACAATTAAAAAAAAAAAAACAAAAAATAAAAATGATTTAAGTTAAAACAATCTACAAATTTGTAATCTTTAATATCTCCTCAAAAATGACCTAAACTCCAACAATTCTCCCTAAATCTAAGACCTGACCAAAACTTCGTAGTCATGTAGTCGGACCTCCTGTCCACCGAACGGAATGTACAAACAATGATGTGACGGTTGAACCTTGCCCGGAGTCAGACTTCCACAATGATGACCGCGTCCAATGTATAAGGGTTCACCTTCCGAAGTACGTCCGCAGAGAACAGCGCCAGGTGGAATACTTCCACCAGATCCGTGCATCCATCCGTATCCATAGCCAGTGAGCAATTCAAAGTCATATTTGACATGTTCCTGGCCACCCCACGCGACATAGGCACATCCCTTGCTTGGCACAACTTTGGCAGGCAGCAGATCACCCTCGTGATAGGCACGTCCAACGTAGATAGCATCACCATCGGCATCCTGACCGGCATGTACTGTTCCCGGAGCTACATAGCTGCCGGACGCCGAAACCCAGGTTTCTGGCTGAACCAAGACTTCGTAGCTATCTAGTCTGTGTTCTCGTCCTCCGTATGGAATGTAGAGACAGCCGTGGGATGGGTGCACCTTACCGGGGGTAAGACTGCCCTCATAGTGACCACGACCGATGAACAGTGGTTCGCCGGATGAAGTAGGTCCAACGGAAACGGCATGTGGTGGCACTGATCCACAGCTCGATGGCAACCAGACGTAGTGGGTTCCTGTGAGGACCTCGATGTCGTGCTTGTTGATTTCTTCTCCGCCCCAGGCGACGTAGGCCTGGCTTTTGTTGGGGACTACTTTGCATGGCAGGAGATCGCCATTGTGGTAGGCACGGCCGACGAAAATGGCATCACCGTCACTGTCGTGACCGGCTTGAACGGCCATCGGCGGCACGCCGGAATAAATATTTGTTGCGACCCAGTTTTGATCTATAAGAAGAAGAAATATGTTAGGTACTTTAGTTCTTCTTTCTAACTGAATAGGTATCGATAGCATAATTTTGAATGTTAGGTACTTTAGTTCTTCTTTCTAACTGAATAGGTATCGATAGCATAATTTTGAAGAACATTTGAGTGAAATTTATCGATTTATTATTAAATTGTTGTGTCAACTTTCTTGAGTCTAAATATTGTTATATGGATTTTGCTGGTGCGTCAGCGTCATGCTATCATGCATCGAAAAATTCAAGTGTTTGTTCGTTTATCGATATCAATACCCTTTTCAACTTGTCGTTTAGGAATACAAATTTGGTGGTAAATTCTAAGAAAACAAAATTATCGAAAAGGAAAACAATAAATTGTTGGACAAGAGATAACAAACTGTTCATAAATTTAATCGTTATCTGTTGAAACTTAATTTGATTCAAAGTCTCAATAAACATAGAAAATCGATACACGTTATCGGAGATTCGATTGCACTCTATTTTGTTTGCTATTTATGAGGGTGCAGCCTGTAATTTCTATTGCACCTATTGCTACAACTATCTACAACTAAGAAACCGATTTATCTTTTTGGTTTACTTAGTTTTTGATATGGAACCATCTAGGTGACAGGTGACATATATCTGTCACAGTGTAATTCCATTTTAAACGTTCATCACGTTGAACAAACATCAGCGCTTTCAGTTTCGATAAGATAAAAGTATTCTTCAGAAGAAGATACGAAACAGGAAAAGAAAACAATTTTTGACGATGGTGAAATTTGTTTTCAAAAGATAACCTCTTTTTGGGTTTCCTATTTTTAGCAAGCAGGCCACTTAAATGACACGACTTTGGCGCACTTGCTTAGAAATGCAATTATCGCTATCGTGAACTTTGCCACTTGCAATCGATTACTTTCATCTATATCGATTTTTGGCCGACGAAAGCACCTTATGTCGATGATGAAGTTGTCATACGACTTTAAGGCCCTTAAAGTGCTTTCACAAAAAATCACAAAAAAAATTGATCAAAATCGGATGTGTAGTTTATGAGGAAATCGATTTCTAAATAAATTTCGGACAGGAGAATATGTTAGAAGTCTTTCGGATGAATTTTTAACGGTAATTTGTCGAAATTCTAAGAAGTTTCAAAAATACCTCCGATTAAAAACGCAATAAGAACAAAATTGTTGACTTGTTTAAATGGTTTAATGGAAAAAATTACACTTTTTGTTTGGAAATTTATTTCAAAACAACTTGTAACTCGAAATTCTAGGCTGGAAAAGGACTTTAACTAACTGCTGGAGAACGGTAAGAAAATCGAAGATTCCTACTTTCGAATCAGAGTTATCGATTTGTCCGGTTCCGGTTTCCTCCTTAGACAAAAAGTTAACATTTTTGCATAATTTAATAAACATCGGGAAATCACTTTTTGTTAAACTTTTCAGGTCATTAAACAAACACTCTCACTCTACTTACTCATATTTAATATTCAATAAATTATAGTTTAAAAAACTTAAACAAAAAAGAACTAAACGCTCAATCCGTTACTTAATGAATAAAGACAAAGACTAAACTAGGCGATATTAAACCTGTTGGTTTTTATTTTAATAATTCGCCTGGCGGCCGATAAGAATGATAAGAGCACAACGGCACGCAAACATTCGAGTAGATTCTGACAGGTGGTGTATTTTTTGTACCCAAGGTATCTCTATTCTATAGATATGTGAGTAGGGTTGTTGTATGCCCTCTAGAGCTGGTGACAAATATAAAATTAATTTTTATCTTATCAAAAAAGGCTTCACTTGTTTTTTTAATCATTTTACTTTTCGCCATCGACGTTTGTACACGTAAGTCATGTCTTTTCCTAGAAAATAAGTCATAACACTGATATCGAAATTTTCGATAGAAAAAAGTTCACTCAAGCCAGGAAACATGTTTATGTAATTTTGGGTAATGTGTTTCGTGTTTTGTCAATGATAAATTACGAGGTTACTTTTGGTGGGATTTATTGGTTTTGATTCCGTCAAGTGCGGGATTTAAGTTTTTATTTCGATTGACTTTTAGGAAATCGATGGATTTTAAGAAAATGACCGATGGACTCCAAAGTGCGTAGAGTTTGGGTTGTTTATTTTTTCTTGATTTTTGCGTAAACAATTGAAAGGGGACTTTTTATTCAACTAATCTTATGCTGTAAATTCCCCATTGGTACTTATTTTTAGTTTGAAGAGTTGATCGCAAGGAGGTGCTTAAATATTTTGTTGTTATGAAATCGAATTGGTCACAGTGCCTCGTATCTGTTTTTCATAGTCGGTATCTGCATTTGCTGGACCTTTGAAGTGGCTGTTCGTGTTTAAACTGAGATGGTTATCTATCAGCCGATGTGGCCAAGTGAATTCAGTCGACGCGTATAGCCTTCTAGACTACATCCATCTCCTGGTTCATAATGTTCCAATGCATAGTCCCCGATTTGATATTTTACTTAGTTTTCGAGGCATTTTCGGCATAAGCAGTGTTGTTTTTTCTTTTGCCAAAATGAAGAAATTACAGTTTTAATAATGGGGTGAACTTACTAACTAACTTATATGGTGGCGCTCCAGTCCAGGACGGATCAAGGCCTCATCCAACAAGCGTCTCCAGCAAGCTGGGTCCCTAGCTAACAGCTGTCTCCAGTTTCGCACGCCAAGTTGGTTCAGGTTCTCTACCACCTGTGTGCTCCACCTGAATCGCGGTCTTTCTCTTCTGCGACGTCCTTCCGGATTGGATTTGAAGACACTACGAGCCGCGGAGTATTGTTGTCCATTCGCTCTATATGTGACCCAACTATCTAAGTCGTTGGATCTTAATTATCTGTCTAGGTCAGTGTCGCTAAGCAGCGACGGGACCAAAAATAACTCGAAGAATTTTTCTCTCGAAGCAACCCAAAGCGTTTTCATCGGATGTTGTCATGGTCCATGTGCCTGCACCATACATTAGGACTGGGATAATGAGGGTTTCGTACAGTGACACTCATGTTGCTCGAACGACGACTTTACTACTCAATTGCCTTCTAAGTCCAAAGAAGCAGCGATTGGCAAGAGTAATCCTTTGTTTGATTTCTGGTGTTGTTCTCTGAGTTTAAAGCTGACCCTAGGTAGACGAAGTCCTTAACTACGTCGAAGTTAAGTCTGTCTATGTTGACGTCTCAAGACTCACGAAAACTCCACTGACATCACGCTGTTTTCTTCCAATTATGTCAATGTCGTTTGCGTATCCTAGTAGCTGGACGGGCTTTTGAAAGAATGTGCCTCTGGTGTTGACGTTATAGAGTTTTGCATATAGTCTTGTCAAGAATGATGTTGAAGAAATCGCATGACAGCGTATCGCTTTGTCTAAAACCTATTTGGACATCAAATGCGTCCGTTAGGTTTTTTCTGACCATGATGGAAGAGCGTAAGTTTTCCATTGTCATTTTACACGGACGGACGAGTTTTTCTGGTATTTGCTCTATATGTCTATATATAGTTGTCCTCTTTAGACGCTGTCGTACGTCTAGCAATCGTTTGCGATTGTTGCCGTTTGACGTCGAATTTTCTCTAGGCATTTTCACGTGTTGGTCGTGATCTCATTCGTACCTTGGCTACAACAGGATAGTGCTCCGAGTCGATGTTGGCACCTCGGACTGTGCGGACATCTTGCATGCTAGAGAAGTGTCTTACGTCGATCGCAATGTTATCAATCAGGTTGACGGTTGATTGTTCAGGAGATTTCCATGTCCCCTTGTGGTTATCGAGATGTGGGAATCGCGTTTACTTGTTACCATTACGTATCGCCCCGAAGCGAAGGCGATTAGCGTAAATCCATTATCGGAGGTGGTGTCGTGTAGGCTATATCGTCCGATTATTCCACCAAAGATTTCTTCTCTAACCCAGCTTGGCAATTAAATCACCAAGGACAATTTTAATGCCATAGCTAGGGCATTGCTCATAGGTCTTGTCGAGGAGCTCGTAGAACCTGTCTTTGGTGTCTTCCTCCTTTTCCTCAGTGGGGGCGTTAGCGCAGATGAGGCTTATGTTGGTGGATTTAGCCTTGATGCGAATTGTCATGATAAGCTCATTCATTGAGTTGAAACTCAAGACCTTCTTCTGGTGTCACCTGTTGAAAAGGAGTCATGTCTTAGTGGACGCATACCTCCTCCCCTCTCTCTCCTTGCTGCCGCCAACAACTTCCCACTGGGGTTGCAACCTAATCTTCGGTTGAGATACTAGGCACCTGATGTTCACCGTGGGGGAGGTGGACAGAGGTTGCTGTGGACGCTTGTGTCCTCTTAAATGCATTGTGTCTACATCTTTGAACTAGCGTGAACTCTAACTGGAAATCGCTGCTGCAAACAGGACATTCTACCTTAAGCCTTGTTCGGTTTGCGGATAGCTTCTTGTTGTATCCTCACATACTTCAAGATCAAGGAGTTTTAAGAACCTTCAAGAGTGTTTCTGGCCGCTAGTACGATATGATTCTTGGAAAATAGTCACGCTTAAGATGCCAGAAGGTTTCCAAGTCGAATATCCAGACATCTACCTAAGATCGATTTCCGACTTGGAAGTTGGAAGCACAAAGGAAAATAATACACATGAAACATAAGATTTTCCACTATTGTGCTATTTCGTTCAAAAATTCGAAATTTTGGGCCTTTCTAAATAAATTACCTTACGCCCAGAAGTATGCCGTTCCATTTCTTATATTGTACTAGAAACCAAAAAACGATGCATATTTTCAGGATTTTCATGATAATCAAAAAATTTATCTCATCAAAAAAGAACAATTTTTTTTTTAATTTCATAATTTATTACCAATTCATAGCCTAATCCCTCTTTACAAGCATTTCATAATCCTTAATCTTAACTTCCTTGCCACCATAAGCAATGAAAATTTTATACACACCCGGATGAACTTTGCCCGGAGTCAATGAGCCATGATGATATCCACGTCCCACATAGACTTTCTGCCCATCTTTCGTGCATCCAGTCGAAACAGCTCCCATCGGAATATTATCCCCCGAATGTCTTCCGCCAACCCACATATAACCCTCACCAACAAGCACTTCAAATTCATCCTTGAAATGGTCCTTTTTGCCAAAACTAACATAAACACTTCCAGCATCGGGCACAAACTTAGCTGGCAGTAGCTCACCGTCATGCCAGGCACGAGCCACATAGATGATTGATTTGTCGCTGTCATGACCAGCGACAACAGCATTTGGCGGAACATGACGCAAACTGCCAGGCACCCAAACGTGTGTCGGCTCACGAATTAACACCTCGAAAGTCTCCAGACGTTGTTCGTCTCCGCCGAAGGGAATGTATAAACATTTATGGGTTGGTTGGATTTTGCCAACGGTCGTACTGCCCTCCCAAACACCACGGCCAACATACAAAGGATCGCCGGTTACGGTATTGCCAGCGCGAACAGCATTCACTGGAACTGACATGGCGGAGCATTGGATGAATCGGTAGTTCTCGCCAACAAGGATTTCGTAATGATCCTTGGTGATTTCGCGGCCACCCCAGCTGACGTAGGCGCAGTGTTTGTTGGGCACTACTTTGGCAGGTAGTGTGTCACCTTCGTGGAAAGCGCGACCAACGTAAATTGGCGAACCATCGGCATCGTGTCCGCCGAGGACGGCAAATGCCGGGATTGGTGAGCCTGGGGTTGAGTGGATCCAGTGGTGTTCTAAAAATAGAATTACAAACTTAGATGGCTTTCCAGAAGGGGATTTTTGCTGTCTAACTTACCCATTTTTTCTTGTTGCGTGTGTTGTAGGTTGTAGCCCTCACGGTATCTGACAGCTATCTATAACTTTTCTCATGTCGCAGTTCGATTTATAGGTAGATTTTTTGGGCGTTGTACAGGGCTCATGGCTTGATAAGCCCAAAAAATGATTAGATATCTATTTTGTTTGTTTTGTGAAACAACAGCTGCTATCGAGAATTTGGAAGTGATATAGAAGTTTGTGCTTTAAAAGCTTAAAGGTAGCAAAAAAAAAAATACGAAAAAGTCATGAAGGATCAAAACGATTGCAGTCTGAAGGACATTCAAAAAGTCAACCAGAAAACTACATGAGGAGACTTTAGGCCTCGTAAATTCAAGCTTAGTTACAAGATTAAATGGTGGCCTTCAACCAGTTACTTCTAAGTTTCACTTCAAGAGTAAATGGTGGCCTTCAAATTAAAACGAGTCATTTCCAACCTTCATGCTTACAAATTCAGAAGTGGGATCTTGCAAATTAAAACAACGGTTTAAAGCCATTTTTTCTTGACCGGATGTCGTGTTTGTAGCGAAATGAAGCCCTTTGCGACTATGCCGTTTACCCTTCGCTTACTTCTCTTCTTCCATTACCAGACGGGACAGATGTTCACTTAAACCTTAAAACTTCTTTTTTGAGAATTGCGCGTTCTATGTTCAAACATTTTAATTTTTCTTAGCAAATATTCTCTTTATTATTCCCATGAATATAACAATCATCAACTTAAACTTTATCCTACAATTTATTTTCCTAGTTTTCCAAGACCCCAATTCATGTATTCTTCACAAGAACTTCGTAATCCGTGATCTTGATTTCCTTCCCACCATACGGAATGTATACGCAATACTGCGTCGGAAACACCTTGCCCGGAGTCAAATCTCCATTATAGTTTCCACGTCCGATATAAATAAATTCACCATCTCGAGTTTTTCCACTCGGCACAGCGCCCAGCGGCAGATCTCGATAATGTTTGCCCGGTACCCAACGGTACCCATCGCCAGTCAAGAACTCAAATTGACTACAGAAGAAATCCTCACCAGCAACACTGACATAAGCGCCGTAAGCTTTGATTGAAATTTTTGCCGGCAACATCTCGCCGTCATGCAAAACTCGACCAACATAGATTTTTTTATTCCTAAACCCCTCATGTCCGCCAATGACTGCATCCTTGGGAATATTTTTCAGCGTTGCAGCCATCCAATGAGGCGGCGTGTGATAGGCGAGAATCTCACAACATTCAATCAAACGCTCTTGTCCGCCGAAGGTAATCGATAATTTCCGTTTTGAGAAATCAAAAGTTCCCACTGTCAGACTGCCCTCGAAATGGCCACGTCCAATATAGAGTTGTTCCCCAGTTGGAGTTCTTCCCATGCGAACAGCAGACTTGGGCATTGTTCCAACAAAACACTCATACCAACGATGGGACTCGCCAGTTAGAACTTCATACTCGGTCTTGGCGATTTCACAGCCCTCCCAGCAAACGTAGGCCTGGCTTTTACTTGGAACCACTTTGGCTAACAATTGATGGCCCTCATGCAATGCACGACCAACATAAATTGGCGACCGGTCACAGTCATATCCGCCAACGACTGCATTCGCTGGAAGTGGACTGTTTGATGTTGAGGGCACCCATTTCTGTTCTAAAGAAATGAAATACAATCAGAATGGAAGTTCCTCTGAAAAAGAATTTGTGAAGTGACACTTACTCATTGTCCCTGCCCAAAAATAGAAAATTTCTGTCAGACGTTTTGTGTTGTATGTAAGCCGTTTGAAGCGCAACTATTTCGATTGCATTCGACATAGAATAAAATCCCCGTAAACAATCGATATGTCTGCATATCGCTGATAAGGCGCTCGTGTGTAGATGTTGATAAACATTTCTTCGAACAAACGACTAAATTTTGTTTATTTCAACGGGTTTAATTTTTGGGCTATCAATTTTTTGTTTATGAATCAATTTTCTGAGAAATGATGTTATTCAACAGGTAATCGATAAATCGATAGTTTTGCCTTGAAATGTACATAATGTTGATAAAAATTTACATATTGATGGGAAACATGGACAGGGTTTTGAAGCAAGCAAGCGATGAGCTTACGGTTTAGTTGCAGTTGCCTCTAGGATGAAAGAAACCAGCTGACAGAACCACTAACTTGGTGGACATGCAGCGGAGAAAGTATTGAATCACAATACTTCAATAGGAATTGACGGAATTCTTGCAGACAAATGAATGCTGTTGCAGCAGAAATCGTAGCAATTGTAACATTTCTGTTTGGATCACATCAGCGGTGGATTTACCATTACTGCGCCCAATATAGGTAAATGGAAAGCCTCCTTTTCATCGATTATGAGAAGGTTTCCAACACAAGAAAGTGGGGTCCCTCAGGGTTGTATAATATCGCCACTATTGTTTTTGCTCTTGGAAAAGTTGGAAACAATAGGTTTTGTATATAGTAGCTGGATCAGATGGGGAGGCAATATCTGATTAAACTCATGATGTGTGTTTTTGCTTTCCAGTCGAGGGTTAGTTCGTCGTCGGTCTTGGAAAGGTCTCATTGAAGAAAACACGAAACTTTAGTGAACGGCCTTCTGAACCTTTTTAAAAAGTCTTATATTTGTAGAACAAAGATAGACCACTTATTCACAGTGAGGCAAATCCTGGTAAAGACCAACGAATCTCAAGTCGAAACCCACCATCTTTTCATCGACTTTAAAGCTGCTCGGCCACATTGAGTGAATGGACGACAACGCTCCAGCCCAGAAAGTCTTCTCATCGCAGCCCCCAGGTTCGAGACGACAAGGAAGACTGAACCTACGATATAAGGATCAAGTGACTGCGGATGCTAGAGCTCTTGGTTTCGGTGACTGGAGAGTGCATGCGAGAGACCGTTCCCGATGAAAGACTGCAGTGTCTCAGGCTAAGATCCTTCATGAATTGGGAGCCGGATAAGTGAGAAGTATATTTGGAATACAACTAAAGTCTTGGAATGCTTTTTACAATGGAAGGCAGCATTGGTGTTTTGAAGCACAAAACTCTGTCTATGTCGGGGACAGAATGAAGCCCTGCGGCACACCACCATACAACACAACTTTATTGGAATGGTTCGAATCAATATTTTCTATGAGAAAGCAAGATGTCAGATGACTCTACAAGCTCTCCATTCTCTTTCACTGTCCGGGGAGAGTAACCATCACTCCTTCTTTGCAACATGTTGGAACAAAGCTCTTGAACAAAGCTTTTGATCTTCTCGATATTGTCATCAACTTGGAAAAGAGGGACTTGACTTCGAATCTGTTCAAACTTTGTGAGTTAGTGAGCTAGCTAGTGAGAATTGGATGGAATGTCGTGCAGACATTGTAAAGTGGATGATAGAAATGCTAATCAAAGTGTTATTAGAGAACCAACAACAGAAGTGTCATTGACAGCAAGAACCGGATGGACCATAACGAGTTTTCTGGTGCCTGAGCTCTCAAGTGTATCAAGACTCTAAGAAACTCCAGCCAGGAGCTGCTAAGGTTTTTACAAGTTGTCAAGAATTCTTGAATTGTTTTTCAAATAACCCAAAACCATTTTATAGAAGAAATAATAAAATTATCAAAAATTGTTTCCTAGAAAACAAAAACACATCGACTTTGATGTATCGATTGAAATTTAGCCTTCTTAATGTTTATCGTCCAAAATAAACTTTGCTGCCTGAGCGAAAGATAAAAAACACTTGTTTGTACCTTGAAATAAAAAAACCAAACATTTTGATATCTTATCTCCTAGAGAGCCAATTGAATTGAAATTTATTTCTCTTATTCATGTTTCTATTTTCGCTTGGTCTGTAATTTACCCGATAGCTCAAATCAGCAATTCCCCTTATCAGTCTTAAAAAGGCGTTGCAATAGACCAGCGAAATACTGTTCTTATAATCGATCACAACTCAAACAGGCTTTAGTCACAAAGAATAGCTTTTTGAGCAAGCACAAGGTTCTGTAGCACGCAAGTGTCAATTTTTCTATATACAAAGCCACACAAAATACAAATACATACAAAATGGGTAAGAACAAAATATATACCTAGTTGATGGCGAAATCAATCCTAACCTATATCGCTTGTTTTCTAGAACACAAATGGGTTCACTCAACCGCCTATTCATACCAAGTGCCACCATTTGCAGTTGTCGGCGGTCACGATTGTGATGGATCACCAATCTACGTCGGTCGCGCTTATCACGAGGGCGACAATCTGCCAGCAAAAGTAGTTCCAAGCAAGAATAATGCCTACGTTGCCTGGGGTGGTCTTGAAATTACAAAAACCCATTACGAGGTTCTCACCGGCCACAACTACCGCTGGATACCATGCGCCGCTGGTTCGGTGCCTCCAAATTCTGTCCTCGCCGGCAATACTGTCACCGGAGAACCGCTGTACATTGGCCGCGGTCATTGGCAGGGCAGCCTGACAGTTGGCAAAATTCATCCCTCTCACCATTGCTTGTACATTCCGTTTGGTGGAGCCGAACACCGTTTGGACTGCTACGAAGTTCTGACCTACGACATGCCCCATCACGGACATCATCCTCACTACCCGCCATCGGCTCCAATTGCAGTCTGTCCTCCAGGACCGATTGGTTTTGAAGGTCACGCCTGGCAGCCGGCTACATTGTCGAACATTCCTCCAGGTGCAGTCGTTGCTGGTCACGACAGTGACGGATCGACGATTTATGTTGGACGAGCTCACCATGAGGGCGAAGTTCTTCCGTGCAAGGTTGTTCCAGCTAAACAAAGTGCCTACACAAGCTGGGGCGGTCGGGATATATTTAAGAGTAATTTCGAGGTATTGACCGGTCATGGTTACCATTGGGTGCCGGGCCACCATTCGGGAGATGTTCCATCGTCGGCTGTATCGACGGGCCGAACTCGCAATGGTATGCCTGTCTATGTGGGACGTGGTCATCATAAGAATTCCTTGACACCTGGCAAGGTGCATCCGTATGAGTATTGCGTTTACATTGCATATGGAGGCAAGGAGGTCAAATTGAGCAGTTACGAGATTCTTGTGAAGAACTTTTAAATTTTAAGCAATTAGGCGTTTGAATAGTTTAAATTAAAAAAAATTAATAAAATAAAAGAACCATAGAGCAATAAGTTTACTTTTTTTTTTTTTTGTTAAAAGAAGGACATGGCCTTGAAAGCGATGAAAAGGTGGTAAGTGCGTCGATCTTATGTTCTTCGTCTTTTGTGAGATTTCGCATAGAGGAATGAGTCGTCAACTTTGCTGGTCTGATGCTTCATATGTTCATACACAGCAGGCAGATAAAGTTTGCAGTTTGACGGCATACAATGCTGAGTTTCTATTAACGTCCTTTAGGTTCTATAAATCTACTTCAGCTTTTCAGAGCGACAAATTTTGTATTATCAAATCAGACACAGAAAATTAGTCTCCAATAGAGACTTCCGAATTGTGACTGTTGATAGCGGCCATCTTGTTGAAGGTTGATGCGTCAAATTGACTGTCATTAAAGGTGTACTGTGGTCACTATTTCCAGTGTGTTGAATAAATAAGGGTCTCTTCAGCAACTAATTATCCAACAACCGTTCGTTCACAAGTTCGGAGAGAGTGTACAGGAGAAGCCGAGAAAGTTGATTCCACGACGCTCACAAAAGCTCGATCTTTCACCGATGATAACATGGCAAGTTTTGCGTCTTGACTTGAGCCTGTGCCCTTTCAAAATTCAACTGTCCTATGAGGTGAACCAAACGACCATAGACAACACGTTTGTACGCTGAATGGACTCTGGCAACTGACCCCAATTATCATCAAGTTGTCATTTTCAGTGATGAGGCATTTTTCTTGATGAATAAATACATGAATAAACTGTCGAATTTGGGACAAAAAACCAATACACAGACCAATGTGTTGGGATCGAAAGATTGGAAATAAAAATCCCGGGTAGCGAAATCCTGCCCGGAAAAATCCTACTTTTTTCATGAGAATCTACTCAAGTTATGAGAATTAAGGAGATCAAAATCAGGCCACACCCTTTTTCAATAACACACCAAATGCTGAGAATCATGGAGAACGAAGCATTAAAATTCTTCGTTCAAATAATTTCATATAAGCGGTTGTATTTTTGGAAACTCGAAATCAGTCGGTTAAAGTCGGTTCATGCTAGGGGAGGGGCAGAAAAGTCGATTGCTTCTTTTTTTTTTTTTTAAATAAAATGCAAAGTTATGTTCTCTTCAAAACTAAACTGGGGTCTGAATACCAAAGAAAGATATTAAAAGGCGTCGATCGCG
This sequence comes from Sphaerophoria taeniata, assembly GCA_943590905.1. NCBI lineage: Eukaryota > Metazoa > Arthropoda > Insecta > Diptera > Syrphidae > Sphaerophoria > Sphaerophoria taeniata. The sequence goes on from OX016540.1 coordinate 9,235,994, forward strand.
ACCGAATTTTCGGGAAAACCTGGGGACCAAACCCTAAGATTACCAGATGGTAATCTGGTTTGGTGGAATGCTGTAGAAAAGAGCACGAACCTAAGAACTTTGACAAAAGTACAAAGACTTGCGTGTACAGGCATTACAGAGGCAATGAGATCCAACCCAACTGCGGGACTGGAAGTTAACCTCAATTTAAAACCCCTAGATCTCTTTGTTCAAGAGTCAGTGCAGCTAAAAGTGCCTAGCGACTTAGTCAGACAAAAGTATGGAAAAACAGTTCCATAGGACATGCTCAGATCCTTCATAAAGTTATAGGTCAAAGTACTACGACAGGCTATAAGACACCCGAACTTGATTTTCACAAACCATTCCAGGCTGCCATCCCAAGCAGAGAGGAATGGATAGATAACATACCATATTCCAGTGAGTAGTCAATAGCTATCTATAATGATGGCTCTAAGATGGATACTGCTGTAGGTGCAGGCTTCTATTCTGAATCTCTCAAGTTAACCGACTCGCTTAGGTTTCCAGACTACAGTAGTGTCTTCCAAGTGGAGGTCCTGGCAGTGATAACAGCTGCTAAGCAGGTATTAATGATGGCGATACCACGGGCTGATATCACCTTCTACATTGGTAGCCAAGAGGCAATAAAAGCGATTACTGCAACTGACGTAAAATCAAAGTTTGTTTCATGGTGCCGCGAAGAGCTTACGGTTCTTGGCGCACAGCATAACATTAGACTCTGCTGGTTCCCAGACCACAGCGGTATACCAGGCAACGAGAAAGCCGATGAATTAGCAAGATTAGGGAATCAGTTCAGATGATCTATGTAGAGGATGCAGTGACGAGGAGGTGCATGAAGACACTTCACACATGTCGATGCCCCGCACTTTCCCACCAAAGGAAGAAATTGCTCGGCAATTATTTCTTCGGGGACTTAGAAGAACTCTCTAGTTCTCCAGTTACTATAAAATTTTGAGCTTCATCAATGCCTCCAAATGGCTTAATTAGCTGAAAACATAGGATTTTATTGGCTTGAGTATAGCAATACTCACGGGTATCACAATGGATCTGTATTGATCTAAGTGTGACGGTCACGACAACAATTGTCAGCCCCTCAACTTAACCTATCTTCTCTTCTGTTAAAAGAAAGTAGGTCCTTTTTAGGTCCTTTTTTTTGTCCATATTGAGACAAATTTCCTTATCAGGGATTGAATTTTGCAAGCTTTCAACATGGACCGTGCAAGAATATCTCCTAAGCATTCGTGCCACTTTACATGACTCTTATTGAAACGCCGAAATTCATGCATTCTCGAAGTTTGTAATTCGAGTGAGTCACAATTCTTTCTTTTGGCTTATTCACATCTTCTTCTATATATATAAAAATGAATGTTTGTTTGTATATTACCTATAGACTCATAAACTACAAATTTGATCATGTAATAATCTTTGGAAAAGTTGTTGTACATAAACCCGGGATGGTTCCTGAGTTGGAAAAACTAATTTTTATTGAATTACGTGCGAGAAAAACGCAAATAAAAATTGGGTACCTATTGGAAATTAAGTTACACAAGTCTCTGGATAACTAAGTTTATTATAAAATTATTAGTTACATAAAAATTAATGAAAAATTTAAGAAGGAAACTAGATCCGAATTGTTCGGTGTTTTGCGTTCGACTGAATATAAATATTTTGAATATGAAAATTAATAATGAAAACTCTACATTGTTATATTTATGTTATACGACTTAAGGTCGTAACAGAATGGATATAACAATTCTCCCACACTTATTTTAATCTATGTGAAGAAGTCCTTTAAATATGCTGGTGTTCTTATAGCTCTTCCGGATCTTCGAGGCTGGACTGCTTCTTGATGAGTTTGTTCTGGTTGATTTTGTTCCTGTTGAATTAGTTCTTGTTGTATGTCTTCATGTGAAGTTTGATTGTTACTGGAATTTGTATAGTTATTTGTTGATTGTTGTTGTTGTTCTTGAAAAATAGGTTTAGTATTTGTTTGATCTTGAAAGTTTTGAATGTCTGGGTTAAAAATATATGAATAAGTTTGTATTATTGTATCCTGTTCTGTTTCGTCTGGTTTGCTATTATCTTGTATGTCAGGTGCGAATGTTACTTTCTTTTTTATTTCAGTTTTTCTTAATTGATTGATGTGTCGTTTTAATATTATATTCGTTGTCTAATTTTATTTGATAATGAAGTTTTCCAAATTTCTTTATAATAGTTCCAAATTTCCATATCAGTTTATTGTTAGTAAAGAATCTTGCTTGTACTCGTTCTCCCACACTTAATTGTCTTGATTTTAATTTGCTTTGAATATTTTGCTTGTGTGTCACAGGTCGAATCGCGTCAAGTTGATTCCTTATGTTACGATGTAGATACATTTCAGCCGGTGTTAAGTTGTTTATTAACGGTGTTGCACGATATCGAAACAAAATTTCTCTGACTTTGGATTGAATTGATATTTGTTCATCTTGCATGGTTGTAAGTCGGTGTTTAAGGGTTTGGATATTTCGTTCAGCTAAGCCATTTGTGGCTGGATGGCCTGGTGCAATGAACTTTTGAAAAATTCCGTTCTTTGAAGAATAATGTTTGAATTCATCGCTCGTGAAAATTGTAGCATTATCTGACACCATTACTTTTGGATATCCATGAAAAGCAAAAATGTCATTTAATATTTCGATTGTTGAATTTGATGTTGGTGAATTGGAGCATATTTTGATTTCAGCCCACTTTGACTTTGCGTCGATGACTACCAAAAAGTGATGATTTTGAAATGGGCCTGCATAATCGATATGAATTCGATCCCAATTCTGTTCCGGCTCGTCCCAAGGATGAAATTCAGCTTTAGTTGGATTTGTTTTGACTTTAGCGCACTGTTCACATGATTTTGATAGATGTTCTATGTCTTTGTCAATTCCCTTCCAGTAAACATGGCGTCTAGCGAGTTGTTTCATTTTTGTTATCCCGACGTGAGTTCTGTGAAGTTCTTTTAATATTTGTGTTTGCAGTGTAGCTGGAATAACTACTCGTTGACCTTTAAATAATATTCCTTGTTCGAATGTGTATTCATAAGCAGTATCGGTGTCAGTGGCGTAGATAGGGGGGGGGATCAGGGGGATATATCCCCCCCATTGGGATCCATAATTGTTCAACATAACCAGTCATACCAAAAAAGTTAAAGAAACACACTCTGAACGTAGGCACTAACTTCTTACGTTAATCAAGTCTTATCAGTACTCACAGGATTCCTAGAGGCATTATTAACTGTACCTACAGTCTACAGGGAAAACAAAAAGTCAACTTCATCTGAAAGAAATTATTACTTCGGCAAATCACCTAATATTTTTAATTTCTTTTTTTATATCGATTTTTAAAAAGTATTTTTTAACGTCTCTCACCAATTGATAATAGGTAAACGTGCAAGAAAAAGAGCTTACATCCAGCTTTCCACAAAAGCCCACACCGACACAAAAATTGAAAGTTATTTAGATTTCTTCTCAACGTGTGTCACATTGTTAATTTGGTGTAAGAAACCGCCCCAAACACGCAACAAACTCATCCACACGAACACAAATGTTCGCACAACTGCGGTGAAGTTAACGAGAATCCTAACGGTAACGATAACTCACACTAATTCATTATTACCAGAAAACAAAATGCGCTATTACCCATTACATAAAGCATGCCTTACACAAGCGCCGGATTGACAATCATTCGTCGTAATTTTGCGAGCTATTTGCGCGATTTATTTAGAGTGGCTTTCTTTTAAATTAATTTTTTATATATAAAATTTTTGAAAATTTAGTAAAATTAATTTGGGTATGCAGTATTCATGAATATGTAAATTTACATTTTATTAGTGAATTTTGATTTTAACTATTGATCCGAGATATAGAATTTTGAGAAAAAATTTAAAAAGGTTTTTAAAAAATACAAAAAAAAAAATTAAAATTTGTTTGAAAACAAAATATTATTTGGGCAATTTATACGTACTTTCAGAAAAAAAGTACGCTGATCAGGCTTTTGTTTTTCGAAAGAATCTTATAAGAAAAAAAAAACGATTCAATGGGAGGTTTTGGATGAAGTTAAAAAAAAAATCGTTTTTGAGGAAATTGAAACTTTTGATTTTTGGCCAAAAAAAACTAAATGGTATGGTGGCTTCCCTAAATTTTGATCTTAAAAAAAAAAAAAAAGACGAACGTGAATTCGCTCAAACCTCTTATTTTGAAGTTTTAAGTTAAGTTAAGTGGTTAAGGCTGCAGGTGCTTTCACAGAAAGACAAACAAACATGCAAAAGTTTTCATATATCTTATACTAGCAGTTGCCCGTTCGTCTCTCCCTCGTGCTCCGGCCAGAGGTGCGTCTTGACTTTTGCATCATGCACGTGAATTTGGTTGCGAAGTTATTTTAAAATTGTATATTAGTCGACTCTCCCTAAGTCAAAATTCTTCTTAACTCGAAGCCTTCAAATACATATGTATTATTTTCCCCGTTTTAGTAAGACTTTTCACTGATGTTTTGCTCTTATTATTCGCAGCGTAACTTTGTATAGCTTAAAGCCTTTCTTAATAAATGAACTATTCAACACAAAAAGAATTTTTCAATTTGATTCAGCAGTTCCTGAGATGACCGCGTTCAAACAAACAAAAAATTAATACTTTCTTGCCGTTTTTTCCACATTTTCCACTTATTCTTCGCTCCTATTGGTAGAAGCTTAATGTTATGTAGCCTAAAACCTTCCTCGATTATCGATGGACTATCCAACTCTATGACAATTCGACCCAGTAGTTTCTGAGATAAGCGCGTTCAAACAAACAAACAAGCTCTTCAGCTTTATATATTAATATAGATGTCGGAAGCTCGGAAGTAAAAATGAGCGAACTAGATCCATCCCCCCCCCTAACGAAAAGCTATCTACGCCACTTTCGGTGTTAAGTTGAATGTCCTGTTTGATTTTTAATAGTTTGTTGTCACGTTCGGTTTCTCTTCGAATTATGTCGGCATCAATAGACTCAGTTGTTGAAATTTCATTGATTGAAGTTAGGCATACTTGGTTAATTTCATAGTTGATTCTCATATCTTCTGATTCTTGATTTTGAATTATAGGTGCTCTGGAAAGGCAATCGGCATCAATATTTTCTATACTCTTTTTGAAGATTACTTCATAATCGAATGCTGAAAGGAAAATAGCATATCGACATAACCGACCAGATGTCATTGGTGGTAACTTTGAATTCTGATGGAATATTCGAGTTAAGGGGCGATTGTCAGTAGCTAGTTTGAAATGCCGGCCAAATAAATAGTTGAAAAAATGATTTACGGAAAAAACTATAGCAAGTGCTTCTCGATCTAACTGTGAATAGTGCTGCTCGGCTTTCGTCAATGATCTGGAAGCAAATGCAATCGGCTGTTCTTGATTATTAATAACGTGACAAAGTACGCCTGCGATTCCCACAGGACTTGCGTCACAAGAAAGAATGACTGGCAAGGCTGGATCATACGGAATTAAGGTCCGATTACTAGCCATTTCTTTCTTTAGCATGTTGAACGCTTTTTCGCATGACGATGTCCAGTTGAATTTAGCGTTTTTTCGAATAAGTTGTCTGAGCGGATGTGTGATTGAAGAAATATCTGGTAAAAATTTTGAGTAGTATGTCACCATGCCGAGAAAACGTCGTACTGCTTCTATATTTGATGGTCTTGGAATGTCCAAAATTGCTTTTACCTTTTCTGGGCTTTTTGAAATAGTATTAAACTCGATTGTGTGACCCAAATATTCGATACGTTCTTGGAAAAATGCACATTTATTGCGATTGAGATGTAAGTCATATTCTTTTAGTCTTTTCATACATAATTCCAGATTTTCTGCGCATTCTTCTTTTGTCGAACCGTGAATAATAACATCATCGAAATATGATAAAGTTTGTGGAACACCTTTCAGGATTTGATCAATAATTCGATTAAATTCACTAGGTGCAGTTTTGATTCCGAATGACAGTCTGTTCATACGATAAGTACCCTTGTGAGTCGAAATAGTTTGTATTTCTGCACTTTCATCATCTACTTGAACGTGTAAATAAGCCTTGAATAAGTCTAATCTACAAAAATATTTCGAATTTCTTAGTTCATTGAGAATTTCATTTATTTTTCGAATCGGATAGTTTGAATTTACGAGACATTTATTTACAGCCATTTTATAGTCAACACAGAGTCGAACGTTCCCGTCTGGTTTCGGAACAATAACTAATGGTGAACCCCAGTCGCTGGTGTTCACTTTGGAAATGATACCTTCTGATTCGAGTGTGTTCAATTCTTTTTCGACTTTTTCACGGAGGGCATATGGCACATCTCTTTCTTTAAAAAAAATTGGTTTACTTTTTTCACGAAGTCTTAATGAAACCTTAACGTTTGGAATGCAACCAACTTTTGGGACAAACAGTTCGGAATATTTTGCCATAATACTTGCAATTTCAGAAGTTGTATTAATCTGTGATATATTTGTATTAAAATGATTTTTTTTTATTGTTATCGATTTCTTGCAGATTTATGTTTAAATGACGTATCCATGTACGTCCGATCAATGCATCATACTCCTCCGGGACAATGTATAATTCTTCACGAGAAATATTCCCATTGTATTCTACATTGACATAAACCTTACTATCTGGTACAAAAATATTACCTGTATATGATCGAAAGGCAATGTTTGTATTTTCGAACTTGGCTGGTACGTTTAGTTGTTGAAATTTATCGCGTGGAATAAAAGTATAGCCTGCACCGGAGTCAACTTCGAACTTCTGTTGACGGCCTTCGATATTCACAATGACGAAATATTTATCAACATCGTTTGAAGATAGCTTATTTGAATATATATCTATGACCTGATTAACTCCATACCGATTAAAAGGTTCAATTGACACAAAATTTGTCGAGTTTTCATGTGGTTGGCTATTTTTACTTTTTTCGGATAGCAATGTTTTAATGCAAACTTTACGCAAATGACCGGTTTTCTTACATCCACTGCATTTAAGTGAATTATGATTCGATTTACACTCTTTAGCAATGTGATTGTCACGGCCACATCGAAAGCAAAGATTACTGATACCTAACTTTGCATACTCTATTCTTGATTGTGACTTTGATCGTTTTTGAAAATTGAAATTTGATTTTGAACGGTTTGAATTGGCTGAACTGTCGCGATTGAATTTTGTTGAATTATATTTTGATTTTTGATGATCAGAGATTTTATTGATATCAGTTGAAGACAGGGGCGAACGCAGAAAAAAATTTCGGAGGGGGTTTCAAAAAATATATATTATATTATTTTTTTTTTATTGTTGAATTGAAATTGGGTTTTCCGTCGGCTGTTTTGGTCACTTTTTCCGACGTTTCGGTAAAGTAATATCAAGCCGCTTCTCGCCGGTTTTGCTTCGCAGATAAGTCTTTTATCTTATGCGTAGACATGAGAAAGACCGCGCTCACTTGTAGCCACAGATACTGGCAGTGTCGCACCGATTTGCATATCGTGTCTTAAATAAAGACGCATCGCAAACATTAAAAGTGGTCTATACAGTATACTCGAAAATCATCCAAATATCTTCTTATATCATCTGGCCATTCATGAGCAAATACCTCAGCAGTTCTTTTCATGTACTTATTCTTCATCAAGTTTGCAACATTTTTCTGGCAGAATATTTTGAATTTTGGAAATTATTTCACGATGGTCGAGGAACCGATTTTTCCGCTGAACCAACAAATGGTCCAAAAAAGAAACATAGACAGACCGACGAAAATTTACTTCCGGACCACCCGCATAATTGTATCGTTTTGTCCGTTTGGCAACAATTCGTGGGACTACCAATTATATATCCATTTTATCAGCCATTTCCTTAGCTGCAGTAAATATGTTACCAAATCTTGTTTCGGAATTATGTCGCAGTTCAACAATCAACAATATCTGCGTAAAGATGAGTGGCATACCTATTCTTCGCAGCAGCAGCTGAAGTCGCAATTTTTTGTTTGTTTGGAGAAACTCACTAAGATTTTTCAAAAGGCTAAAAATTGGCTTTATCACTGTTAAGGAAACAATATAAAGTGAGCAATTTGTATTTCTGTAAATAAAGTGTGAGGTTTGACTCCATCCTGGATGAACAATCCAGGATCTCTTACGAGCAGCAGATATGCTCATAAACGTCTTAAACAAACTAAGGGAGTCTAAATGCTCAACCCAACTTAGTTTCGCAAAATTTTAAAAGCCGTGTTTGTTTTGCTTTTGGACAGGAAGCGTGTTTTTGGTCTTTGGTAAAGAAAAAAGCTCCCGAAAGCTCCTTGTCTGTTAAGACTTGTCCCTTAACGGACAAAAAATGATTCATTTTTTTCAGCAGGGATGAGACATCTGTATCTTGCCTTACATAGGGCAAGAACAAGCAACATGCTCGTTTGCATTATTCCCTACACGGTGAATACAGAATTGACGAACATCATTTCGTAATTCGTACGTGTTGATTCCTAATGGTGTGTGTGAGGATGTGTCAAAAAGAGAAGCAAGCCATTGCGCTAATGGTTATCTATTTCATAAAAAAAATTAGATTTGCTTGCGAACATCTCTCTACATGCGAACAATGAAACCGACGAATATGAGAATATCGAAAATTTTTAGCAACAGCGAACCATCTACTTATTATGACGAATTTAAGTCGAGCACGAGCATGTTCGTCATTTAGGGCTTCCTCTAAGTATGTGTGAGTTGGTGTGGCTATGATGAAGGTTTTTTTTTTATTTTCGTAGATTTTGTTCGCAACCCCCGTTAGATTCGAAACGGCCGATTCAATGTAGCAAGCAGATAAGTGAATTTTTGTACATTTTCGTTTCAGCTCCCGTTATTTTGGACCCACCAATCGTAGCAAATTTATCAAAATTTTTCGTTTAACATAGTTTGAGAATTTTTGTTGGAAAATAATTTTGTACCTTTTCTTTTTCTTTTTTCTTTTGAACAATAATGGATATTTGCTTACTTACTGCACATATTCTCATTTTTCGGGGGGTGTTTTAACCCCCAAAACCCCCCGCTGCGTTCGCCCCTGGTTGAAGAACTTGCAATATTTGAAGATATATTGTTTGAAATCTGACGGCAATTTATTTTGGATACTTCAAGTGCGATAGCATCTTTCGCAATGTCTTCGAATGTTGTGGTCTGAGACTGAAGAATTTTTTCACGAATGGAATTATCTCTAACTCCACGCACGAATTGTGCTCGAAGAAAAATATCTGCAGTTGAAGTTTTGCATGAACATGGTGAAATGAATTCACAATCAATTATATTGCGTCGAAGTGCAGCTATATATTCTGCTATGGATTGGTTTTCGTTTTGATATGTTGATAGAAATTCATGTTGCGATACTAAAATATTTCTTTTTGGACAGAGATGAGCTTCGAATACACATATAAGTTTATCGTAATCTAAATTACTTGGAGTTTCTGGAGCTACCAATGCGGCAAGCATATTGTAATATGTAGCACCAATTGAATTTAACAAAATTTTTGTTCGACAGCTTTTGTCTACTATTTTTTTCATTTCTAGAAAATTTTCGAAACGTTGTTTGTAATATTTGAAATTTTCCTTTTTTGGGTCGAAGTTTTCGAATGATTGTGCCACAATTGTAATAGAATTTGCAGGGGAATCTTGTAAATTTGTCATACTTGCCGAAATAAATTTTTCGAAAAATGCTTGCTGTTGATGCATGAAAGTATTGAATTGTTGTGCATCCATATTAAATTTGTTTTTCTCTCGTCGCCAATTATTGTAAATGAATTCACACAGTTTCTGAATAATTAAGTTTATTATAAAATTATTAGTTACATAAAAATTAATGAAAAATTTAAGAAGGAAACTAGATCCGAATTGTTCGGTGTTTTGCGTTCGACTGAATATAAATATTTTGAATATGAAAATTAATAATGAAAACTCTACATTGTTATATTTATGTTATACGACTTAAGGTCGTAACAGAATGGATATAACAGTACCTGTAAATTGTTATCGATAATTTCGTTGATTTATCGATATTTTCGCAAAAAAATTGGGACTAGAAAATTTCAAAATGTGTTTTCGAATGGAAAATATAAAGTTTTTGATGAAAAACTCGGACAATTCATTGGTTTTCAAAGGGAAAATTGCATATTATTGCAGGTGCATTGGTTTTCAAATGGAAAACTGGAAAATTTCAAAATGGGGTTTCGAAATGTAAAACAGAAAGTTCTTGATGAAAAACTCGGAAAACTCATTGGTTTTCAAAGGGAAAATTATTATTGGAAAAGTTGTTGTGCATAAACCCGGGATGGTTCCTGCCTTTTTTTCGCGGCGAAATATGCTTTTCGGGGAGGTTTCCGCCCTGTATGTACTCTGTGCTATAGAACTTATAACAACGCGCACACATAGTAGTTTATTTATGTATTATATCATGTGATGATTCTTAGCAAAGTTGTTTGAAATAGGCTCCCGAAGGTTTCTGGGATGGTACAATGAATTTTCAGCTGTTGGCTCCATAGTCATTCCAATGAATTTCAAAAACTCCTTGACGGAGTTTCATTTAATTCTTCAAATCAAGGCAGGACGACGTCTGCCGGGTTAGCTAGTTATCGATAAATAATAAACTCAGAGAACAAAAACATTCGATGCAATAAATTTTTCTTATCAATCATTTCTTTATCGCCTCAAAAGAGGTGTTTCTTTTGGCTTTTATATCGAGTCTAGTTCGAAAGAGCTTTAGTCATTAACAATTATTACTAGAGGAAAGACAATAGCACATAACACACTCAACTCCGACAAGTTCAAAGCCTAAATAAAGACAGAAGCTGTAACCTCCAACTCAAAGAAAGGAAACAAACCAACTTCCTATTAACAAGCAAACAACAAAACACACAGAAATGGGTAAGGAAAGGATAAATTTTTTCGTTGAATTTGTTGCAAAATAAGTTTTATCAGTGTTCACACTTGTTATCAGGTGTTTTTAGACTAGAGTGCCATCAATAAAGTGACTAAGACGATAAAATGTTGACAGGAGTATTTCGCCAGTGTTGTTTTTTGCTTTCAGTTAGATTAGTCTAGAAAATTGTTTAAGAATGATTCATAGCTGAAAACCTAGAACTACTACAAACAGTGCGATCTTTTTTTCCAGGAGCTGATCTTTCTCTCCAGAGACCTGGACATGTTATTCAGCCAAGATGTGGATATAGTCCAGTAAGCCAAGAAAATATGACCATTGGCTCGGCCACATCGAGCGAATGGACGACAACGCTCCAGCCCAGAAAGTCTTTTCATCGCAGCCCCCAGGTTCGAGATGACAAGGAAGACTGAACCTACGTTATAAGGACCAAGTGACTGCGGATGCTAGAGCTCTTGGTTTCGGTGACTGGAGAGTGCATGCGAGAGACCGTTCCCGATGGAAGACTGCAGTGTCTCAGGCTGAGATCCTTCATGAATTGGGAGCCGGATAAGTGAGAAGTATATTTGGAATACAATTTAAGTCTTGGAATGCTTTTTACTATGAAAGGCTGCATTGGTGTATTGAAGCGCAAAACTCTGTCTGATGTGTCGGGGACAGAATGAAGCCCTGCGGCACACCACCATTTATACAACACAACTTTAATAGAATGATTCGAATCAATATTTTCTATGAGAAAGCAGGATGACAGATGTCTGCAATCTCTCCACTCTCTTTCACTGGCCGGAGAGACTTACCATCAGTCCTTCTTTGCAACATGTTGCAACAAAGCTCTTGAACAAAGCTTTTGATCTTCTCAATATTGTCATCAACTTGGAAAAGAGGGACTTGACTTGGAATCTGTTCAAACTTTGTGGGTTAGCGAGCTGGTTAATGAAATGGATGGAATTCGTGCAGACAGTGCCAAGATGATGATAGATATGCTAAGCGAGAACAGGAAGGACCATAACGAGGTGTCTGCTGCCTTGACACTCAAGTGTATGAAGATTCTGAAAACAGTCTTTGACCCTGTAAAACTCTGCAACAACATCAAGGCGTTAACAGATATTTCCAAGTTGTCAAAAATTCTTGAGTTGTTTTTCAACTAACCCAAGAACCATTTCATAGAAGAAAAAATAAAATTATCAAAAATTGTTTCCTAGAAAACAAAAACACATCGACTTTGATGTATCGACTGAAATTTAGCCTTCTTAATGTTTATCGTCCAAAATAAACTTTGCTTCCTGAGCGAAAGATAAAAAACACTTGTTTGTACCTTGAAATAAAAAAAAAATATTTTGTCGCTTGGTCTATAATTTAGGGGAGAGGGGGGCAGTTTAGGACGGGGGCAGTTTAGGACAACTTCAAAAAAAGTACTTAAACAAAAACTTTTTACTACCCAAAAAAATATATTATAGTGGCAGTACCATTACAAACAACCATCTGTTTAATATTAAAACGGAACCAATACACAAAAAATATAAAAATAAAAGTGTGTTTCTTGAAGGCAGATGTATTTTTGTTTTGCTCCAGGATGTAAGTATTTAAATCATAAATTTCGATCGCGTTTGAAGTAAAAAGTGCTTTAAAGCTATGTTTATTTGTTCTGTGATGAGATTCGACAAAGATAATTAACAATTTACAATGTTATTAGAAAATTTAAAGGTTTTAGTTTTTTCTCCCTCTTGGGGCACTTTTGGACAATGCACGAGGGGCAGTTTTGGACATATACTTCTCCCACATCAGCTGGTATGTTCACATTTTTTATGACTTTTCGGCCTTCAAACTTGGGTGATGAGCTTTTATTTTATTAAGTTTTCACATTTATACCAATTTATTTTTATTTGAATGAATTTGATGAGATTTTATTGATTTTTGTCTGTTTTTATCCTTCTATAATTTTGAGACTGATAAATGAATATTAAAAACTCTGAGTCCTTTATAACACTTATTTTTGATTTGATAAAATGTTAGGAATTAGTATTTTTTTTTAATAAAAACGTATAAACAACTGTAGTGTCTTTTTTTAAGACAAGTCCAAAACTGCCCCATGCCTGTCCAAATGTGCCCCCCAGAGGGGTAGATTGGGACACTTGAAGAAATTTTTTAAAATATTTATGTATACACAAATATGAATTAAAGAAAATACATAGGATATCATATTGACAGGTAAAACCATAAACAACGATAATTTTCAGGATTCGAAGTAATACAACGTATTTTAAGAAAAATAGGCCGCTTTTAGTAAAAAAGTGTCCTAAGGTGCCCCCCATCTCCCCTACCCGATAGCTCAAATCAGCAATTCCCCTTATCAGTCTTAAAAAGGCGTTTCATTAGACCAGCGAAATATTGTTCTTAAACAGGCTTTAGTCACAAAGAACAGCTTTTTGAGCAAGCACAAGGATCTGTAGCACGCAAGTGTCAGTTTTTCTACATCCAAAGCCACACTAAATAAAATCATACAAAATGGGTAAGAACAAAATATACCTATTGTTCAGGATTCATCAATCTTAATTTATTTTATTCAACATTCATTCAACAACATTTAAATCTTTTAAATCATTCAAACCAATTAAACTCATTCACATTTACATTCATTTATACATTTTGTTTTAAATTGCCAAACATTTGAATCACACGCTCTCAATTTATATTTATTTTTTTTTTGCTTACCTATGTTAAAGTTCATGTAAAAACTCTTTATAAGCTATACAGTTAATTGTTTTCATTTTCACTCAAAGTTAATCTTGCATTCCCTTTGCGGTCTCATTCTTTGCACTTTGCAAATTAGAATTTATGCAAGCATCGATCTCTTTTGAATTCGATCGTCAAGCAGTACAGACATTGGTAAAATTACTGTATCACAATATTTCTCATATTATCCACATACATATATTTATAATTAAACACGCATTACATACTATATTGAACATCACATTTCTTTTTCTTTTATTGAATTGATGCTTATCGAATAAATCGTTACAGTCCATTCATTCGCAAACATCGTGGTTAGGGATTGCAATCCCGGAATGATTTTTCAATCCCGGGATTAAAAAATTTGGATCCTGGGATCCCGGGATAATCCCGGGATTTAAAGAAAAAATAAAAGATATTTGTGGGATTTTTTATTTTGTTTATTTGACAACATAAAAAAAGAAATAACTCAATAAAAACTCTTAAAAGCAAAACTCCATGATTATTTAACAAAAAATATTAACTTCTTAAAAAAACTAATTCATAAAAACTCTTAAAAAAAAAAATATTAATTCAGACAATGTATTTTTTTATTTCCATTTTTGATGTCGGAAATTCTACTGCTTATACATTTGATGCCATTTGCTGCTTTTACGCAATTTTAGTTTTTTGAACATATCCCTCTTCTGCTCACTTTTACTCACCTTTCGTACGTTAAAACTACAAATTTTCAAATTTACCGGTTAATTTAAGTTTACTGAGATAGTATTGGTAAAAACACGCATACTCTTGCAGTAAACTTGGACCGCAGCTTGTAGACATTGTCATTTTGACAGCTTGGTTTCCCATCTCCCTTTTAACTTATCGGTGATCATGTGGTTTCTCTTCTCTTGTCTATGTCCACAAGTCTGTCTTCTTTATAATAATTTCTCTATGGTTGCTGTTAGAAGGTAATTAAAATGAAATAAAGAAAAAAGTTGTATCTGAATATTGAATCCATTGTATTTCTATTTAGCTAGTACCCGCGACCGGCAATCGATTGTAGTGCCATCTTGAGACCTGACACAGTGCTGTTTTTTTTACATAGTTTCGGTATTGCAATTTTTTTTTTTGGTTATGATGCAGCACAAAAAGTCGAAAAACCCATTCTTGATTATACTAGGTGTCTTAATATACAATGACTTAATCTACCAATCCCGAAAATCCCGGGATTAGATAATACAATCCCGGGATTTAAAAGATTGAAAAATGTACCGGGATCCCGGGATTGCAGTCTCTAATCGTGGTCCTTCAGCGCCGAATTAATTTATTGAATTTTGATACTAAAAAAGTGTTAAGAAAAAGCGTTTGAGATTACATATATATGTACATATATTGATTGGATGGATCTATATGTATAAGCTTTGTAACTCTACGTGCAAACTTTGGTGAACTTATTAAGGTTAAAATTAATTTCGGGAAATTAATCAAACATTTGTTTTATTCACAACCTATATAAAATACATTAAAGTGCAATGTCGACTACATTGAAAATTAAATGTGGTAATGCCAAAGGGCGTTTAACTCGGGCGGCAGCATTTGTAGAGACAATTGACCAATCTACATCGGTAGAAATGCTGGAAATTCGGTTAGGGAAATTAGAAACCACGTGGACAGAATTTTCTGCTCTTCATAACGAGATTCTCGAGCAATCGGAAGAAAACGAAGTCGATGAAATCGAAAATGAGTTTTCGGCATACGAAACAAAATATTTTGTCACGAATTCAAAACTTCTCAAAGCTCTTCGCGAAAGACTTAATTCTAATGAACGTTCCGTCAAAACAACTGATGCTATAGATCGTTTAGCTGATCAGCAATCGGTATTTCTTGAAAAATTAAGTGCGTCTCAGCCGACAACCAGTGATTCGGCTACTACAAAGCTTCCCTCTTCTTCTTTTCGAGATCTTTTCTTGGGATCAGTTGACACTAGACAAAATCTTAGTGCAACTCATAAATTCCATTATTTGAAGTCTTATTTGCGCGGTGATGCAGCTAATCTTATAAAACACATTGCTATAAACGATGCCAATTATCCCCAAGCATGGGATCGCCTAGAAAAACGTTATGACCGGTGTCAATTAATTGTACAATCTTTTATAGAAAGTTTTTTGTCGCTTCCTGTTGCCAGTGTCTCCAATGTACAAACTCTAAGAAAAATATCGGACGGTGCCGATGAAGTTGTGCGTGGGCTTAATGCTTTGGACAAATCGGGCCGCGACCCATGGCTCATATATTTGTTATTGAACAAACTCGATTCCAATTCAAAACAATCTTGGGCGGAACACATCGGTTCTCGGGAAGATTGCACAATAGTAGAATTTTTAGAGTTCTTGGAAGAGCGGTGCGATGCTCTTGATGCGTGTCAATCTTTAAGTAGTCGTTCAGCTACATCGCGGACTAGGCAAACGAATAACATTCGGGCACATTTAACTAGGACTTCAGATTCAGCTTCGCCATCCAAATGCCCAATGTGTCAAGACGGCCATATCCTTCCGCAGTGTTCCAAATTCGTCGCGTTAGACATTGAATCTCGTCGAAACTTCGCAAAAACACATCGTTTATGTTTTAACTGCCTTTTTGCTGGACATTCATCAAATAAATGCCATTCATCGTTTCGTTGTCGGGTGTGCAAATGTCGCCATCATTCGCTAGTGCATTCAGATGAAATTAATAAATCGAAATCGTCTTCGGAGTCTTCTAATCAACCTCAATCTTCGTCAAAAAATCTCGCTACATCAAATTTTCCCCTCGTAAGCAATCACTCGCTTGAATTTAGCTGTCGAAAGAAAACACTTCTACCAACCATCTCGGCTAAAATTCAAGACATTCAAGGAAACTTTATAGACTGCCGCGTACTTCTGGATTCCGGGTCGCAATCCTTTTTTGTGCTGGAATCGTTTGCTCAAAGACTCGGTTATAAACGAAATCATTCGAAAATCCCTATTCTCGGTTTATCGTCAAAGGAGATACGATATACTAAAGGACGCATATCCTTTACGCTTCATTCTCGTTTCAACTCGTCACAATTATTTGTTGATGCTTTTATTCTTGAAAAATTGACATCTAATCTACCATCTAAAACCATAGACGTTTCTTCTTGGTCTTATATTTCAAATCTGGAGCTCGCTGATCCTAACTTCAACGTAGCTGCTCCAATCGACATTCTCCTTGGTGGTGATAAGCTTTGGAGCATTGTGAAGGATGACCAAATTCGAGGTCCGGATGGATGTCCAATCGCTAAATGTACTTCGTTTGGTTGGAACATTACGGGACAATTCTTCGAAGCAGAAGAATTAACTCATTTTACTTCGTTTCATTCGTGTGTCGACGTCGATGCTTTGTTGCAACGTTTCTGGGAACTTGAGGATGTAGTTCCAGCAAATAATTCAATCGTGGTCGACCAGGCGGAAGAACACTTCCGCCAGACGTTTTCTCGTGCTCCAGACTGGAAGTACGTAGTTCAGCTTCCCTTTAAAACACCAAACCCGTCGTTCGAAAATACTCTTTCACTCGCTGTTTCTCGTCTCTACGCAATGGAACGTCGTTTTAATCAAAATCCGAAATTGCGAGAGTTATATTCAAACTTTATGCGAGAATATATTGACTTAGGTCACATGACTCTGATTCCTCGTGAAGGCATTAAGACTTCTACTAACAGATGTTTTTATCTTCCTCATCACGCGGTCTTGAAACCGGACAGCTCGCCCACAAAACTACGCGTGGTTTTCGATGGTTCAGCTAAGTATTCAACAGGGAAATCCTTGAATAGTACCTTATTAGTGGGCCCACCGATTCAACGCGATTTGATAGGTGTTTGTTTACGTTTTCGACAACACCCTTTCGTTTTCACTGCAGACGTTGTTAAAATGTTTCGACAAATTTGGATTGAGGATACACACACTGATTACCAGCGTATTGTTGGGCGCGATTCTCCTTCCAAAGAAATCGAACACTATCGATTATGTACCGTGACATACGGTACAGCATCCGCTCCGTTTCTGTCTGTTCGAATCTTGAAACAGCTTGCAGAAGACTACAGATCCGAGTACCCAAACGCAGCCCGTGTTCTTATGGAAGACGTTTATGTTGACGACGTGATGACAGGGGCAAAATCAACCAAGGAACTCATCGATTTACAGTCGGAATTAGTTGCTCTTCTATCCAGGGCAAAGCTTCAGCTCCGAAAATGGAGCTCAAATTGTTGGCCACTTCTTGCTTCTCTTCCAAAGGACGATTGTGAGTACTCCTTCTTTGATACAGAACGCTCAAAATCGTTTGTTAAAGTGCTCGGTATGCATTGGAACCCTTCAAGTGACGAATATTCATTTCGAATGACAAAAGTACTTCCAACCATTTCGCTGACGAGACGTTCCTTGCTCTCAGAAGTGTCACGGATATTTGATCCACTAGGACTATTAGCACCATCTGTCATTCTCTTCAAAATCCTCTTTCAGGAACTCTGGTCTTCAGACCTGAAACTAGGATGGGACGACCCGCTGCCTACGGAATTAGCTGACCGATGGGCAAAGTACAGAGAAGAGCTTTCGTTTTTTGAACAGGTACGAATCCCGAGAAACTTATTTGACTCTTCGTTCAAAGACATTGAGCTCCGCGGATTCTGTGATGCATCCTCACTCGCGTATGGTGCTGTTTTATATACCCGGTGTAAAATCGCTGAAGGAGTCTACAAAATAACCATCATAGCAGCCAAAACGAAGATCGCTCCATTAAAACCGATTTCGATCCCTCGGTTGGAGCTTTGTGGAGCCTTGCTTTTAACTCGCCTGTTCAATCTAATCAAATCATCAATTGCTTATACATTTTCAAGAACTATCGCTTGGTGCGATTCTGAAATTGTTTTGCACTGGCTGTCTTCACCTCCTCGTCGCTGGGCTACTTTCGTCGCCAACAGAACCGCTGCCATACTGGAGGTAACACCAAGGAGTTGCTGGTACCATATATCATCAGAGTCAAATCCAGCAGATTGTGCGTCGCGTGGTGTTCTTCCATCTAATCTCCCGAACCATCACCTTTGGTGGACCGGTCCATCTTGGTTGTGTCTGGAAGAAAGTGCATGGCCTAAATCGAAACTCAAGACAATAAAATCGGAAGACAATGATATTTTACTTGAAACAAGACAATTTCCGCGTCAAGTGCTCCAAACATCATCGGACAATTTTGATGTCATCGACCATATAATCAGTAAGACCTCGTCGTGGTTTCGAATGCAAAGAATACTCGCATACGTCATTCGCTTCATATTCAATTATTTAAGTGAACATTCTAACCGTCAGCGTCGTACCTCGTATTTAACTCTAAAAGAAATTCTTGTCGCGAAAACAACCATAATTAAATCGGTCAAACAAAAATCATTCAGTGAAGATATTCGTATCCTAAATCAAAAAAAAGAACTACCCTTAAAATCTAAACTTCTCAAATACGCTCCGTTCCTTGATCATCAGGGTCTTCTAAGAGTAGGAGGAAGAGTTAAACATGCTAACGTATCTTTTAATATAAAACATCCTTATATTCTCCCTAATAACCGCTTTTCTTCTCTTATCATAGAAGATATTCACAAAGGTAACCTTCATCCAGGAGTATCCGCAACATTTGCCATTGTCAGACAGCAGTTTTGGATTTTGGGATGTCGAAATTCTATCCGCAAGATAGTTTTCGACTGTAAAATATCTTCAAATTCTTGCAAAGTCGTCCCTTTTCGCATACTGGTTGCGATTATGCAGGACCGTTCAACATCAAATTCTCCAGAGGTCGTAATCCAAGGACGTCAAAGGCATATACACTGACAATCACTAGGATGAGGCCACATATTTTTTAATCGATTTTCGCTCTTTATACCTGCTGGAAATATCGTACCCATAAAAATTTACTACATTTGAGTAGGTAGACATTTTCTTTAAAAAAAGTCATAAAATTAAGGGGTTATTTAGAAAAGACTGTTGGAATTTCCCTACATCAATTAAAGAGCTACTTAAAAACAGTATGAAAAAAATATCAAAAAAATGAAAGAAATGTTTACAGTTTTTGGTTTTCAAACATTTATTTATTAAGTTTTTCTCCATTAATAATGAGTATGCCCCCCATTTTTTGATATGACCTCTATTAGACGGTTTGGAATGGAATCATAAAGTTTTTTAAATAGTCAAGCGAAATCTCGTCCCAGGCATCACGGATAGCTTCAATTAAGGACTGCTTGTCTTCAAATTGTCTACCACCTTCATAAACTTTTCGAGATAGCCATGCCCATACGTTTTCGATTATGTTCAAGTCCGGTGAATAGGGCGGCCATGGCAAAAGCTCTACGTCCTCTGATAAAATACAGCTTTTGACAACCCTGGAAGTGTGGATGGGGGCATTGTCTTGTTGGAAAATCCAAGGCAGAGGTCCAAAAATATTTTTCATCTTCGGAAATGACCGTTCCAACAAGCATTTGTAGCTGTTTCCGTTCATTGTTGTAGAAAGAAACTCCAACTCGATTTTGCCATAGTAGGTGATAGCTCCCCACACCATGACACCTGATGTACGGCTGTGATGTCTTCCCAAAATTAGTTCCTCTTTTCTGAAATCATGGAAATAAAAGTTGTAACCATCGGGGCCGTCAAGGTTAAACTTTTTTTCATCCGAAAAGACAACGCGTTTCCATTGACTGCTCCAAGCGACATGTTCTGTTGCAAAGTTCATTCGCAGCTAATTGTGTACTTGCTTTAGAACAGGTTTCTTTTTAAGTTTTCTTCTCTGGATAGTTACATCTTTTCTTATTATCCTTCGGACTGTCGAAATACTGGCTGATACACCGCTTTTTGACCTTATTTTAGTAGCTGATTGAGTGGAATTTGAAGCAATACGTGAAATTAACCGCTTTTCTCGGGATGTTGTTGCTTGGGCTGTGCGTCCTTTTTGGTTTTTTCCATAGTTTTGAGGATCAGCAAGATAGTTGTTTACAACTGTCTTACTTCTGTTCAGCTTCCTTGCTATTTCTCGGCTTGAGAGTCCCATTTCCTTGAAAGCATCGATTTGTCCTCTTTCTGCCACTGTCAACGTCTTTCCGGAACCCATTTGTAATTGAAATTAAATAAAAAGAGTTATTTCTAAAACGTTCTTAAATATTGCAACCAAAATTTTGAAAAAAATCGCTGATGTGAACTTCTACAACGAAATATTCGCAATGGCCTCATCCTAGTGACGCACTTTTTTATATCCTTTTTAGGTAGCTCATTCATTAATTAAGGGAAATTCCAACGGTCTTTTCTAATTAACCCTATAATTGTTTCACTTTATTTTAAGAAAATATGTACCTACTCTCATGTTTTTTTTTTTTTTTTATAATTTGCACCCACTCAAGGGATTTTTTATACCCTTTTTATGCCAGAGACACAGTGAGTGCATTAGGAAGAAGGGAAGGGGTTGGAAAGGAGGTGTCGGTGTACATTGGTCTTGAATTCCTGAACATTGTAATGATTGGGAAAGACAGAGTGTGGAAGAGAGTTCCACATTCGCGTAGTACGGCTAAAAAATGATTCTCTATACTTGACAGTACGTCCGAAGTTGGGCTCGAGGGTAAACTGATGGGCATTCCTAGAAGCGCGAGTATTACGGGTGAATTGTTTGAGGGGAGGAATGCAACTGGCTATTTCACTAGAGCAATTACCGTAGAAGTAACGGTAGAACAAGGAGAGACACGCAACGTTACGACGGTGGACTAAAGAGGTGAATGAGTCAGTGATCTCTCTATCACAAATCATTCTCACAGCTCTTTTTTGTATTCCATCCAAGAGGCTTAAGTAAGTAGCTGGAGCACCAGCCCAGAGATGGGAATTGTACTCAAGCTTTGGACGGATGTAGGTTTTATAGATAATAGCCAGATCAGACGGGGAGAAAAATTTCTTGCATCGCCTTAAGAAACCCAAACATCTTGCGGCATTTTTAGCGACATCGCATATGTGTTCGTTCCACAAGAGGTGGTCAGTGATGCACATACCGAGAATCTGGAGATGTTCGGTCTCGTTGATGCAAGTGCCACTCATGGACAGCGGCAATGGGGGTATATCTCGCTTCGACGATACAAGACAGCATTGAGTTTTCGAAGCATTAAACTCTACGCGGTTTCTTATTCCCCATTGTACAATGCTGTTTAAGTCAGAGTTTAATGAGCTTATCATATTTTGCCGCTCCAGTTCCACATCCGAAGGGGAGGGATGTGAGTCTGGAAACGAATAAGAAAAGCTAAGGGTGCTATCGTCAGCGAAACAGTTTATTGGATTAGAAGTTACAGATAAGAGATCATTAATGAAAATGAGGAAGAGGGTCGGAGACAAAACGGAGCCCTGGGGCACACCAGCATTTATGTTGTGGGTTTCAGACTTGAAACCGTCCAATACAACTTGTATTGAACGGTTCGAAAGAAAGTTTCTAATCCAACGAAGAAGGGATTCATCGATACCGAAAGCACGCATTTTCGATAAAAGAGCAAGATGCCAGACTTTATCAAATGCCTTTGAAATATCAAGTGCAACAATCTTACTTTCTCCAAAACGATGTAAAGATTTGTTCCACTGTTCGGTGAGATAAACCATCAGATCACCAGTGGACCTGTTGCTGCGAAAGTAGTAAAATTTTCCGGGTTAAACAAATTCCAACAGGTATACAGAACGAAAATCGGTTGAAAAATATGTGGCCTCATCCTAGTGATTGGCAGTGTATATGCCTATTGGTGTGTATGGCCACAAAAGCTATTCACCTCGAGCTTGTTAGTGACCTCACTTCCGAAGCGTTTCTTGCCGCCTATCGTCGATTTGTGTCTCGTCGTGGACTTTGTTCGCACGTTTACTCGGATAATGGAACAAACTTCCAAGGTGCACGTCGATGTCTCAACGAGATGCACAAGTTGGTTTTATCTGAAGCATACAACGAAGCAGTTGCAACGGCACTAGCTTAGGACAACGTCGAATGGCACTTCATCCCCCCATCGTCACCCCACTTTGGCGGTCTTTGGGAGGCAGGTGTCAAGTCCGTTAAATTTCACCTTCGACGAGTAGTCGGAGCAACGACTCTTACATTTGAAGAAATGTACACCATTCTCACACAGATCGAGGCTATATTGCATCTCTTTGTGTCATATCTGATCAAGATTTAAACCCTCTAACTCCAGCTCATTTTATTATAGGTGAGCCGTTTACCGCTGTCCCGGAGCCAACAACCTTAAACACGCCAATAAATCAACTCTCACATTGGAATCATCTTCAAAACATGGTGCAAGGGTTTTGGAAACGGTGGCACATGGAGTACATAACCACCCTTCAAGAACGGCCAAAGTGGAAGCAGCAGAGTCCAAACCTAAAACCAGGGAACCTTGTCATAATTAAGGAACCAAATCTTCCTCCAACAAAGTGGCTACTTGGAAAAATCGAAGCAACAACTCAAGGCGAAGATGGTCGAGTACGAGTACCAACCGTAAGAACGACCGGTGGAACCCTTGTTCGTGCAGTCACAAAGCTGGCACTAGTACCCATATCCTGAAACTCGTTCCAGGGGGGCCGGGATGTTCAGGATTCATCAATCTTAATTTATTTTATTCAACATTCATTCAACAACATTTAAATCTTTTAAATCATTCAAACCAATTAAACTCATTCACATTTACATTCATGACAAAATTGCACATAATCATTTATACATTTTGTTTTAAATTGCCAAACATTTGAATCACACGCTATGTTAGTTTTAAACTCTCAATTTATATATTTTTTTTTTTGCTTACCTATGTTAAAATTCATGTAAAAACTCTTTATAAGCTATACAGTTAAAAGTTAATTGTTTTCATTTTCACTCAAAGTTAATCTTGCATTCCCTTTGCGGTCTCATTCTTTGCACTTTGCAAATTAGAATTTATGCAAGCATCGATCTCTTTTGAATTCGATCGTCAAGCAGTACAGACATTGGTAAAATTACTGTATCACAATATTTCTCATATTATCCACATACATATATTTATAATTAAACACGCATACATACATACTATATTGAACATCACATTTCTTTTTCTTTTATTGAATTGATGCTTATCGAATAAATCGTTTTCATTTCGATACTAAGCATACATAAAGACAATTATACATTTTATAAAAAAAACTACAGTCCATTCATTCGCAAACACCTATAGTTGATGGCGAAGGCAATCCTAACCTCTATCGCTTGTTTTCTAGAACACGAATGGGTTCACTCAACCGCCTATTCATTTGCAGTTGTCGGCGGTTACGATTGTGATGGAACACCAATCTACGTCGGCCGCGCTTATCACGAGGGCGACAATCTGCCAGCAAAAGTAGTTCCCAGCAAGAATAATGCCTACGTTGCCTGGGGTGGTCTTGAAATTCCAAAAACCCATTACGAGGTTCTCACCGGCCACAACTACCGCTGGATACCATGCGCCGCTGGTTCGGTGCCTCCAAATTCTGTCCTCGCCGGCAATACTGTCGACGGAGAACCGCTGTACATTGGCCGCGGTCATTGGGAGGGAAGTCTGACAGTTGGCAAAATTCATCCATCACACCATTGCTTGTACATTCCGTTTGGTGGAGCCGAACACCGTTTGGACTGCTACGAAGTTCTGACCTACGACATGGATATTGACCAGGATATTGACCAGGATATTGACCAGGATTCTGACCAGGATAGTGACCAGGATAGTGACCAGGATATTGACCAGGATATTGACTGTGGTGCAATCGCAGTAGATCTTGTTTCGCACTTGTTTCGCAAATACAAAAAATAAAAAAAAGTCTAATCCAAATGCTCTTAAAATGTTTACTTCTATGTTTGAAACGGGTTACAGAAGGACAGGGAATTGTAATACAAAATGTGTTTTTTTATATTGAACAATTAAGTATGGTATTGAATATTAAATACCTTGCTTAGTTTTATAAACCATAATAAAAAAAACTAATTATATAATCAACATCCCTTTACATTGGAAATTTGGAATAATAACAGAATTATTATTTATTAAGTGAATTTTTTTGCAAATTAAATTTTAAGAAAAAAGCTTAGATAATTTCAACTTAAATTAAAACAAATAGAAGATTGAAATGTTGGGTTTTCTAATAGGACTTCACAACTTTTTTTTTAATAAAACGCAAACTATTTGAGATATTTGAAAAACTTGAATATAGGCTTGAAGAAGGTATTAGTAAAGGCAAAGCATAAAATAATGTATATGAATGGAATTCGACCTCATTTATACGGTAATAGTCTTAAAGAAAATTGCACAACGATCAATGTCTTTCACGCTAATCAAACTTACTGTTCAACAAATAGCTTCTAAGGTGTGCTGTGCGACACCATCCACTTTAAACCACATATCATCCAAGGTCTTATCTATCAATTCGGACCAAAAATAATCGGTTATCATGGCACATGCAACTGACTGATTTAGATCGTTTGTTACGGATTTTCGACATTTTGATTTAACCGGTTGTCTCAGTGACACGGCAACATCAGACAGGGAATATGTAGATACAAATTTTTGAACTTAACGCGTTTTATTGGCTGTCTTCAAGAGCGAATATTACAACCGAAAACAGGTGGGTTATATTTTAAATATAACAATTATTAAAAACTTCTGTCATCGAAAAATTTGCATGGTTAAAATTCAGCCGGAAATTTTAGCTGGCATAATTCTATCATTGGATTTGTACAAACTTGAAACCATAGCTGGGCACCGTTAATCAGAAAGTTAACTTCGTTAATCGTTATTCCGTTAATTAAAAATTTAACTTCGTTAACAGTTAAAACGTTAAATTTTAGAAAAATTAACGCAAGTTAACGTTAATCGTTAATCCGTTAACACGCCATAAAAATTTTATTTTCTAATAAAAATTGGAAGTTGGAAACAAGAAAAGACAAGTTAATTTTTTTTTCAATATAGTAAATTATATTTTATAACAGCCTTATTTATTAGATTTCACTAATACTCGTTTGATACCCGGAATAATTATAACGAGTTTAAGCACGTACATCAACCTATTCCTATTCCTTATTTATAAAATATTTTATTACTCGTTTTAGTTATGCCTGGCTTATGTCAAATTTTGCTATTAAAAATTGACCAATCTAAAACTCCTGTAAACAAATTTGACACCTTTGTATATTTATTCGTCAAATAAATATACAAACCTGACACTGCCTTTCATTTTTTCAGAAAATAATTAATTGAAGAGCAAAATATTGATTTTTCGGACTGCAAAAGTACCAGCAAAAGTAAGTATGAAGAAGAGGAACGGTTCCAAATAATTTTAAGAACCATGTACGGCCCGAAGATTTAAATTAAATAGCCGTTTTGGACGCAAATTCTCCTGCAACATAATAGCTTTGACAAAACAATTGTTTGACACATTTTGATATTTATACCGATTTATTCCAGCTTTAAACCTACTATAAATCAGTTTAGCTTATTCCGACTCTAAAACTTGTTTATTTTTTTTATAAATAAGCTTTTCAGTATTAAAGGAGTATTAAGGTCGGAATAACTTTATTCTGCTTCTAATACTCGTTTATAAATAAGGCTGTAACAGCCAAATTAATAAACATAGACTACCGAAGGACTAGCTCTTAGTCTGCGGACTAGTGGAAAATGCTATTAATAAAATAAAATTTCTCTTAAGTGACGTTTACAAACTTAGTCCAGCTTGAGAGGTGGATTAGCAAAGGACTAAGCAAGAAATATGTCAATAGTGAAAGAAAAAAAAAAGAAATGTCTCTGTGAATATAAATTATTGATTTTTTTTTTTTTTTTAATAATGTCAGATCGGTCTTGCTTTTGTTAAAGCTAGTTTTCACGTTTTTTCTCAAACGGAAGTCAGGGAATATTTGTCTATTGGATTTTGCAAAAGAAAGCTCTTTACCCTTCACCAATTGATTCCAACAGCAAAGATGAAGTTCTAATAAGGTATGTTTCTGAAACACTCAAAATCAAATAACCAATATTTATGATTGTATTGCAGAGCAATAAAATTGATTCTTCCCATCATGAGGCTATTTTTTTGGAGACGATGACACGAATGGATGTGGTGATTATAATGAGGATGTTTTTAATCTTCATGATGACATTTAGAGAAATACAAATAACTTAACCTTTTGAATTGTTTTATTGTAAAAGAACCAAAAACAGAATTGTAAATAAATTATAATAAATGTTCACTCGGAATGAAAGTAGTTTATTAGTCTTCCAGTAAAGAGATTACATTGCTTCGCTGGTGTTTTCAGGCTGTCCCAGAACCAGAATCATCATCAGCATTCATTCCATCTTCGGAGCTGCTCTCAATGTCGCTGTCATCCCCTGCTGTATGGCTCATACATTTAATAACATTGTTTGTGGAGATAATTTGTGAAACTTACATTTATCTGAGGAATGTACGCTCAACGATTCCTCACTTCCTCAATGTCTGGGTGCTCCAGTGTTATTTGTTGACCCAACACATCCGAAGCAATTCATTGCCAGGCCGATAATGGTCTAGTTGGGCCGCCTTTGCTCTAAAATATCCTCTCTTCGCTGTCCAGGCCTCATAAATAGCCACCGACGACCACTCACCGTAATCCTCGGGATAGTTTGAGCTTCAACAGAGCCGGCAAGTTAATACTCTCGGTCAGAAACTTGACTAGATAAATTTGTTTCAATTGAGCAATCGTATAACTACCGAGTAAGACCTGCAAATACTTTGGCATCGACGACGGAAACACTAAACCAGGACAATCACAAAGATGAACTTTGTTCGTTAGGAAAATTGTTTGGAAATGTTTCGTGTGGTTGTCAAATAATATCAACAAAAACAAAAATTCCCAAAGGGGAATTTTTGGTAAACGTCACTTTACTATTCTAGGATCAAATTATTTTTATTAATGAGAAATTTTAGGCCATGGACTAACGCTTAGTCTATGGACCAGTTAGACTGTAGATTAAGAGTGGACTAGACGTTTTTTATTAATATGGCTGTAAGAGTTTAAGTGTTAAAACAATTTATTCAGTCATGTATATGGATGTGATTGTTCCCCTTCATGAACATCAGCATGTTGAAATTCTCGTCGGAAAGCGAGGCTCTTTTCGTCTGAAGTATATCCTTGCCCGTGGAGAAGAGACGTTCAACAGCAGCGCTTGAAGGTATGGCAGTATTGTATTGGATAAACAGATTTGTCAATTCTTGTTCCCCGAGGAATGCCGCTTCATTTAACGAGTCTTTTGACTTCAAATCTTGCCACGTTTTTACGAGACGAGCTTAACTTCTTAATGATTTGTTGTTCTTAGGTTTTTCTGAACTTTGAGTAACAGAGTTGAAAAAGTCATCCTCATCATCGTTGTCGTTACTCGCGTTGCTGCCTCCGCCACTTACACTCTCTACGTCCTTTGATATTTCGAAAGCTTCTTCTTCTAGCGTTCTCTGAGCAAGCGCTAAGGAATAAAACAAACATTGTCGATCGTCGTATTAAATACGATTAGTATGGCAGTTTTAGTTTTCCCACTCACAGCCGCTGGAAAAAAGTTGTATTTCAATAACGGCAATAATAACAGCACCCGGAATAATAGTGGCATTTCAAATTTTACTAGGGACCGAACCTCGCCGGCACGGTGGCGCCGCACATTTCGACTAGCTCATGATTCGTATAAGAATTGTTGTTTTTTCGCGAAGCCGTGGCGGGCGGTGCGCACGGTGAACCTTTTCACCAACAACCGAAAAAAAAATCTCACCCTGCATAACTTAGGTAGCGCAAAAAAATTTTCCATTGGCAACCAACAACAGTTTTTGTTTACTGGCAATAAAAGGCGTTTTTCTTTTTTAGTTCAGAGCTCCGAACTCTGAGTGTTCAGAGCTTGCTGAACACGCTCTGAACAAATGAAGCTCTGAACATTTTCTGAACGCTCGGATTTCATTTTTAAATGCAATGGAGCGTTTTTAGTTCAGACATCGACACTTCGTATTTTTGAAAGTTGAAATTAACATTTTTTTATTAATAAATAAAATATTTAATTAATTATTCAAAATAAAATACACCCTCTTTGCCTGAGCGACGTGTTTCCTCCGCCATTTCAATTGTTTTGAGAAAAACACGCTTGCGCTCAGCATTTCGCTCATTATGCTCGGTTTCTTTTTTTCTGAGCGCGTCGCCGAACTCGGAACACTCAGAATCAGTGCTCTGAACGAAAAAAGTAACACAACTTTGATGCTCTGAACACTCTGAACTAAAAAAGAAAAACACAATTTTTCGTTTGACAGTTCAAGCTCTGTTCAGATGTAAAAAAGAAAAACGCCTAAAGAAGCCAGTAAAAAACGCTCGGCAATGAATTGAATTTGCGATATTATATTCTGTATACCTATAGCACCGAAAACAAAAACACAGACAGGCAGCGAAATAGACAAGTCGCGTGCCGTTGTGTTTCCTGAAGGGTGTTGATGTTGGCTAATTTTTCATAAGTCATAAAAATAATCACCAATAATCTAATTTGAATGTGTATCTGTACGGTATTTGTGTTCGATTAGCGGTTAACGGACCTTGGAAAATTTAGCGATCGTTAACATTTTTTTGAAGTTAACTGAAAAGTTAATCCGTTAATGGGAACGTTAACTTCGTTAATTAACGATTAACGGATTAACGAAAAAATGCCCGTTAATGCCCAGCTATGCTTGAAACACAAGTCATAGGAATGGTTCGTTCCATTTTTTAGCAGAATACAGCTGTTCAGGAAAATTAATTTTCAACCGGAAAATAGAAAAATACATTCTTTTGAAAAATAAGTGAGCTTTTTTTTTTTGTCAAACACAAATTCTTGGAGTGGTTTCCGATCGATTGGTATATAAATTTGCATCTCTGTTCAAAAGAAGAAAAACATTTTTCCGGATATAATTGGCTCCTTAAAGCTCTTAAGCTTGCGGTAACGAACTCCGAATTTCAGTTGAAAATTTTTATAATTCGCAGTTACTTACTCTTACTTGTTACTCGTTAACAAGTTGTCAAGTTTATTTTATTTATTTATTTATTTATTTATTTTATTTATTTGTATGCTTACACATTAAGAAGATAATTCTTATAAACTAGTGTTAAGCTAATATTTAAAAACAAATTATAGTTACAGTTATCGTAAAAGAAAAGAAACAAAAAACAAGTTTTTAGAAGAAAAACAAAATTTAAACAAAATTAATTACAAAATTACAACTTTTTATTTAAAGAGAAAAGAAAAACAAAATATAAAACAAACACCGTATCTCTAAGTTCATTTTCTAATTCAGATTTATCAGTTCAAATTCTCATAAAAAACTCGAAGCGCCCTTCGAAATTGACTTTCATTGCTAATTTGTCTTAAGTGAACAGGAAGTGAATTCCAAAGGCGGATGACACCGACAAAAAACTGTCTTTCAGAAAGAAGGCAACTATATCGTGGATGAATGAGTTGAAAAGATCTATTCGAGGAACAAAATTCTATCCTGTTGTATAAACTGCAGGGTTGTTGAGATTGGATGATTTTGAATAACAGCATAAGACAACGAAAACGCAAAAGTTGGTCTAAGGTCATGTTATAGATTTGTATTGAATAAGTCGATATGTGGTCAAATCTGCGTAAGCCATATATGTACCGTGCAGTATTATTGAAGGCTACGTTAATCTTCCTCTTACTTGCTGAGTCGCACTCACGGAAAACTTCACATCCGTTCGTCAAGACAGGTAAAACCAAGGTTTTCGCAATTATGAGACGAGTTCTCATTGGGGTAAATTTTTGCGACGACCAAAGGAGTCGAAGAATACCATATACTTTGCCGATGGTTGAGGTAATATGGGTATCCCAAGACAATGTTCGGTTAAATACCATTCCGAGGTTTTTAGCTGTGGAGACGTATTCAATTGCTGCATTGTTCATATTCAGTGTAGGGAAATACTCAAGATTCAAAACTTTTCTGCTAACGACTATACACTTTGATTTAACCGGATTTAGGAAAAGCCCATTACAATCAGACCAGCGTGCTATATTTTCCAAGTCCTTATTTATTTTAAATGCACAGTCCTCAATTAACCCAAGAGGGCAGCTTTTATACAATTGCACATCATCCGCATACATTTGTACAGAGCAGTCTTTTAGAAGAGCAGGAAGTTCATTGATATATAGGGAAAATAGCAATGGACCCAAAATTGAACCTTGGGGAACGCCTCTAAGAACCGGTAGAAGAGAAGAAAGCTCATTTTGGCTTGAAACCGCTTGTTTCCTGTCTTTAAGGTAAGAAGCCAGTTAATTAACTGCAGATGGCAGGAAACCATACATAATTGAAAGCTTATGACATAAATTATTATGATCTATGGTGTCGAATGCTTTCGAAAAATCTAACAGGACCAAGAACGTTACTTCGTCACTGTCAAGAGCAAGCCGTATATCTTCGACCACATTAATGATGGTGGTCGTACAACTGTGATGTTGACGAAAACCTGCCTGCTTCCGAGAAATAATCTTTTGCGACACAAGATGTTCATTTATTTGCCTCTGCATAACACGCTCAAATACTTTAGACAAGTACGGAAGAATAGAAACTGGTCTAAACTCATCTTTTTTCCCAGGTTTTGGTATTGGCAAAACTTTAGCCAGTTTCCATTGAGAAGGGAATGAACTTTTGGTTAAAATTGTGTTGAAAATGTGAGTAATATATGGCAGTATGAGGGCTAGGATAGATTTCACAAAAACAGGATGTATATTGTCCATTCAAGTCTTTATTGAAAAACCCTCTATAGGTTAAATAAAAAAAAAAAAACATTATTATGCTTCATACGCCTACAAGATCAACATAGTCAACCTTTATTGAAATTTTGTTGTAGGTACAATTTTTTCGAAATCTTACTTAATATAAAATGGGAGCATTGGCATTCCAAGTTGAGTCTGCTTTTCATTTAAATCACTAAATGAACTTACATTTGGAAAAAATGTTCAAAATCGGAGATGTTTCAAAGATTTTTCAGTAACTTACTTAGTTGGGTACATTTGTTTTAGAAGGAATTTGAAAACTTTTAGTGTGTTAAGTTTCATATATATTTATTTTTGTTCGTTTTGTTTGAAGGAATTTTGTTAAATTTTTGTACAATTGAACTAATATATATTATACATGATATATGTATGCATTTTCACAACCTATATACGAAAAAAAAAATCTACTGCGAAAAAATGAATTCTACTGCGTTTTTTGTTCAAAACTACTTCGTACAATTTCGGAAAAAGTCACATCCCTGCTCACTACCCGCCATCGGCTCCAATTGCCGTATGTCCTCCAGGGCCGATTGGTTTTGAAGGTCACGCCTGGCAGCCGGCTACATTGTCCAACATTCCTCCAGGTGCGGTGGTTGCTGGTCATGACAGTGACGGATCGACGATTTATGTTGGACGAGCTCACCACGATGGCGAA
This sequence comes from Sphaerophoria taeniata, assembly GCA_943590905.1. Classification (NCBI taxonomy): domain Eukaryota; kingdom Metazoa; phylum Arthropoda; class Insecta; order Diptera; family Syrphidae; genus Sphaerophoria; species Sphaerophoria taeniata. Next base: position 9,268,164 of record OX016540.1, read on the forward strand.
GTTCTGCCGTGCAAAGTTGTTCCAGCTAAACAAAGTGCCTACACAAGCTGGGGCGGTCGGGATATATTTAAGAGTAATTTCGAGCTATTAACCGGTCATGGTTACCATTGGGTGCCGGGCCACCATTCGGGAGATGTTCCGTCGTCAGCTGTATCGACGGACCGCACTCGTAATTGATGTATATATATAATACATACTAAGTATATAGAGCACGAAAGCTCTTAGTTTTTAAGTTAGTTTTAAGTTAGTTGTAAGTTGACCACCAATAAAGAAAGTTGTTCAATAAATTAATAGAGTTATATCAGTTGGCGACGAGGAAAAATAATTAAGAGACCGCGTGTTACGGCTAACGTATATGGCTGGTGTAGAAAATAAAGTGAAAGAAAGTGAAATTAAGTTTGAACCTCAAGACTCAAAAGATTTATATCAGTTAGCAGACAGTGAAATTAAAACAATGACATTCATTGGTTCTATAGAATTTTTTACTACAGGCGAGGACTTCGAAGATTACAAAGAACGCCTACAACATTTATTATCAATAAATGGAGTAACAGACGATAAAAAGAAAGTGTCATATTTAATTACTTTAATCGGCCCCGAATCATATAAAATTTTAAAATCTCTAACTGACCCGGAAAAGCCGGATTCTAAAACATTCGATCAATTAATTGAAATAATTGAGAAATACTTTAAGCCAAGAGTAAATGTAATCGCGGAACGGTTCAAATTTTATAAGAGAAACCAAAAAGCTCATGAAACGGTTTGTGATTATGTACTTGAGCTTAAAACATTGGCTCAGTCATGCGATTTCAAGACATTCTTAGACGATGCACTTAGAGACAAACTTGTGTGTGGTATATATCATGAAGCTATACAACAAAAGCTTTTAAACGAAACGGGATTAACGTTTGATAAAGCTTGCGAATTTGCAAAGAGCATGGAGATGACAAAATTGCAGTTACGTCAGATGAGACCAGAGAATTTCAACAGCATTTCTTCGCAAAACTACAATCAACATTATACAAACCAGCAGCAACGTAGGAGAGACCAGTCCGGATCAAGAGCAGCAAGTAGAAACAACACATTTAATAAAACAACAATGCATGCAAATAACGATAAAAAGTTTAATGATAAAAAAAATGCTAAGAATTATGTTTGCTTTCATTGCGGCAAAAGTGGCCATGTTAAGAAAAATTGTAGATATTTAAATAGCAAAAGCATGCATAGAAAATATAATAGTGTTAATAAAATAGATGATGATAATGATAATAATAATTAATTAATTAATTAATTAATTAATTATTATTCTAATGATGTATCCTTAGGTTATATAAATTCAGTATCAAACATTTCAAATTTAGCGCATGTTATTAAATTAAAAATAAATGATAAAATTCTTGATATGGAAGTAGATAGTGGCGCGTGTTCAACTGTTGTAAATTATGACTTTTACCGTAATCAGTTTAATGATGTTAAAATTTTACCTGTAAAAAAAAGATTGAATGTCGTAACGGGCCAAGAAGTAGAAGTCATGGGCAAAATTATGGTGTGTGTACAGGATTTGCAAAATATGTCTTGCTTTCATAATTTGGAAATGCTAATTATTAACACAGAACGAACTTTTATGCCGCTTTTGGGTCGCGATTGGTTAGATGCTCTGTTACCAAACTGGAGGACAAATTTCACCGTTAACAGAAAGGATGATATAGTGTCGGATAAAATTAAAACTTTGTCTTTAAAATTTCCAAGAGTTTTTTCAAAAGATATGAGGGAGCCGATTAAAGGTTACAATGTTCAGCTTAGATTGAAAAAAAATATCGTTCCTAGTTTTTCCAAGCCTTATACAGTTCCGTTTGGCATTCGTGACAGAGTAGGTGAAGAAATTGACAAATTAGTATCACAGAATATTTTAGTACCGGTCAAATTTAGTGATTGGGCATCTCCGATGGTAATAGTTCCTAAAAAGAACGGTGACTTAAGACTATGTTTAAACTGCAAGGTTGCAGTAAATAAGTCAATAGAAAGTCAAGTATATCCACTTCCGAGAACGGATGACTTATTTGCAAGATTTAGTAATTGTTCTGTATTTTGTGTATTGGACTTATCGGGTGCGTACTTACAACTCGCGGTGCATGAGCAATCTCAGCACATATTAACGGTAAACACGCAAAAGGGTTTATTCAAATTTACGAGGCTTCCCTTTGGAGTTTCGGTGGCTCCAGCTGAGTTTCAAAAGGTCATGGACGAAGTTTTGAAATCAACGGATAAAGTTGGTTGTTATTTGGATGATGTGTTGATTGGGGGGTCGAATATGGCAGAGTGTGAGAAAAAAACTTGTTGAGGTGTTAGAGAAGTTAGAAAATCATAACATTAGAGTTAATTATGGAAAAGTGTAAAAGGTTTATGAAGGAAGTAGAATATTTAGGCCATATAATAACAGGGGATGGTAGGTTAGGTTAGGTTTAGGGGCTGACAGTTGATGACATTACCGCCACACTTAGATCAATACAGATCCATTGTGATACCCGCGAGTATTGCTACTCAAACTAATAAGAAAAACCTATGTGTTCAGTTAGTCAAGCCATTTAGAGGCCTTGACGAAGTTCAGGATGCTAGTACCTGGCGTACTAGAGAGTTCTTCTAAGTTCTCAAAGAAAAAGTTGCCAAGCATTTTCTTCCTTTGCTGGGAAAGTGCGGGACAGTGACACAGAAAGTGCGAAGTGTCTTCATGCACCTCCTCGTCTCCGCATCCTCTGCATAGGTCATCTGAACTGATTCTCATCTTCTTCATATGATAACCTAACAGGTTATGTCCAGTGATTATGCTTACAAGAGAACGAAGTGATCTCTTGTGTAGTTGCATAATTTTTTCAGTTCTTTGTTTGTTAAAACAGGGCCAGATCTTTCTTGTTGTGCCGCAGGTGTCAAGAAGGTTCCACCTTTCATTGGCCTTGATAGTTATTCTTTTTGAGATTTCCTGTTTTAAATAACAGGTAGGGGTGCTAACTAGCTGAGCTTGGCTTACGTCAAGCATTGACCCTAATCTTGCCAATTCATCGGCCTTCTCATTGCCTAGTATATCACTGTGGCCCGGGACCCAGCAGAGTCTAATTTTGTGCTGAGCGCCAAGAACCTTAAGCTCTTCGCGGCAGCATGAAACAAGCTTTGATTTTACCTCAGTTGCAGTAATCGCTTTTATTGCCGCTTGGCTATCAATGTAAAAGGTGATATCAGCTCGTGGTATCGCCATCATTGATACCTTTTTAGCAGCTGTTGTCACTGCCAGGACCTCCGCTTGGAAGACGCTACTGTAGTCTGGAAGCCTAAGCGAGGCGGCTAACTTGAGAGATTCGGAATAGAAGCCTGCTCCTACACCAGTGTCCATTTTTGAGCCATCAGTATAGATAGCTATTGACGATTCACTGGAGTACGGTATATTATCTATCCATTCCTCTCTGCTTGGGAAGGCAGTCTGGAATGGTTTGTGAAAAACAAGCTCGGGTGTTTTATAGTCCGTTGTAGTACTATGACCCATAACTTTATCGAGGATCTGGGCATGTCCTATGGAACTATTTTTCCAGATTTTAGTTTGACTCAGTCTCAGGGCACTTTTGGCCGCAGATTCTTGAACAAAGAGGTCTAAGGGGATAAGATCGAGTATAACTTCCAATCCCGCAGTTGGAGTGGATCTCATTGCCCCCGTAATGCCAGTGCACGCCAGTCTTTGAACTTTTGTCAAAGTTTTCAGGTTCGTGCTCTTTTCTAAAGCCTTCCACCATACCAAATTACCGTAGGTTAGTATTGGTCTAATTATTGCCGAATACATCCATCTGATAATTTTTGGGTTTGGTCCCCAGGTTTTCCCGAAAATTCTATTGCAGGAGTAGAAGGCTGTCGATGCCTTTTTGAATCTATCTTTGGTGTTCAAGCCCCAGTTTAGTTTTTTATCCAGGATCACACCGAGATATTTTGCGTGATCGGAGATCTTAAGAGGGCAGCCTTCAATTGAAGGCATTTTAAAATCAGGTATTTTACGTTTGTTAGTAAATAGCACTAGTTCTGTTTTAGCTGGATTGACCGTCAGCCCACAGTTCTTAGTCCATTTGCTAACCAACGAGAGGGCGTATTCTGTTTGTTCACTGATAGTGGGTAGGAACCTGCCAGTCGCTAGTAATGCAAGATCATCAGCGTAGGCTACTATCCTTACTCCACTTGATTTCAATTTAGAGAGTATGCCGTTCATCACAAGAACCCAGAGTAGCGGTGAGAGAACTCCACCCTGAGGGGTGCCCCTGGATGTGGTTACTCTCACCCTTTCCTCCGCTAGTTCAGAGTTAATCTGTCTCTGTCTGAGCATACACATTATCCACTGCGTTATTGCCTTTTCGACTTTGTGGTCGTCCAAGGCTTGCTTCACTGTTTCGTTCTTCACGTTATTGAAGGCTCCCTCAATATCCAAGAACGTTGCAAGGGTGTATTCCTTGTCATTCAGTGATTTTTCTATGACGCTGACAACACTGTGCAATGCCGTTTCAACGCTTTTTCCTTTAATGTATGCATGTTGAAATTCCGATATACAGTCCGGTTTCAGGGTGCTTCGGATGTGTATATCAATTAGCCTTTCAAACGTTTTCAAAATAAACGATGTCAGACTAATGGGTCTAAAGTCTTTGGCCTCCGTATGGCTAGGTTTACCAGCCTTAGGGATGAAAACCACCTTTACCTCACGCCACGATAAGGGAACATACCCCCATTTAAGGCTATTATTGAAAATGCTAGCTAGGTGTGGGATGATAAGGTTTATGCTCTTCTGAAGCATCATCGGGAAGATTCCGTCTAGACCAGGGGATTTGTACGGGGAAAAGGAGTGAATGGCCCATTTTATCCTTTCTTCCGTTATAATATCCGATGGTACTAGAGTTTCTGCATGAGACTCTGATTCTGGACTGCGGATATCAGCTACGCAGCCAGGAAAATGAGTATTCACAAGGAGTTCAAGTGTTTCGCGGCCAGATTCAGTCCAACTGCCTGTAGGTTTTTTAAGAGAACCGAGAGTGACTGAATCCTTGGTCAGAATTTTTCTGAGTCTTGCCGATTCATTTGTGTTTTCTATTTCGTCGCAAAAGGCCCTCCATGAGCTACGTTTTGCTCGTTGTGTTTCGGCCTTAAACATACGTTGACTGGTCTTATAATGTTCCCAGTCAGCTTCTTTCCTAGTTCTTTTTGCAACGTTGAAAAGTCTTCTAGTTTCTTTTCTTAAGTTGCCTAATTCAGTTGTCCACCAGGGTGGTTTTTTCCTACCTTTTCCCATATGATTGATGGGACAACTTTTTTCTAAAGCGTGGTTCAGAACAACTCTGAGTTTTTCTGACGCAAGATCTATGTCGGAAGGTTCTTGAATTAAAAGTGAGTCCGGGTTTTGAATTCCCTGTCCTACTTCCCTACAGAATACATTCCAGTTTGTTTTCCTGAAATTCCTGAAGGGTTTTGGAGTTGCTACTTCATTTTGTATCAAGAAGCCTATCAGTTTATGGTCTGAGAATGATTCCTCTTTAAGAACATTCCATTGATCTATTACTATTGTGCTTGAGTTATTGGTTAGGGTAACGTCAAGCACTTCTTTTCTATTTTTAGTTACAAACGTGGGTTCTTTGCCCCTGTTTGCTATTAGTAGATTTTGGTCAAGTATAAATTCAAAAAGAGACTCACCTCTGTTGTTGATGTCGGTACTACCCCATTGGGTATGATGTGAGTTAGCATCACAGCCTAGTACCACGTCCCATCTCTCAGAGGCAGCCTTCTCCACAAGCTGGCTTGTGATGTTAGCGGGAGGTCCTTCTGTTCCGTCACTCGGCATATAGCACGATGTTAGGATCAGTGGTGGGAGTCCCTCCCTTTCGAGTTTGACAGCACACTGGTCTGGATCACTGTAATTTGCTAAAAGAAAGAGATTAAACTTCTTCCTGGCCAAAATACAGGATCTTATATTACTATTTGCCACTTGTGTGGCTTTGTATAGGATGAAGTCTGCTGCTTTTAGTCCTCTGATTCTGCCACCTGAGATCCAGGGTTCTTGAATCAGGGCAATGTCTATTTGTCTACTTCCCAAAATGTAGACAAGATTGGAGCTGGCGGCTTTACTATGATGGAGATTAATTTGTATCAATTTCATGTTCATAATTTATTAAAAACCCGCCCTGCCTTACTTACTTGGGTAGTCTTGTTGGTTATAAGCCGCAGTTTGCACCGGTTTATACCGATGCGTACTTTGTAACCAATTTTCCGCAAAAGGGGTATGGATTTGTGGCTAAGTTGCACCACCACCTCTGTACCCTCCTCCGTTCTTTCTCCCATCTCTATTACTTTCCAGCTCTGGCTTAACTGTTCAGTGTTTAGAGACTGAAGATACCTTTCTACGCGATCTCGGGGTATCGCAGGACCTTTTATTGTCATTCTGGCCTTGGGTTTGACGATGTCGCTGATTTCACTCGTACCGATTAAACGGAGATCAGCGTTGGGCCAGGGAGCTACCGTCCTTTTGACGAAGTCTTGCAGGAAAGCGAGAGTATGGTCGTCCTCGCACGTCAAAACTTTGAACCCATGGATGGTTCTGAGGTTCCCGAAGAGTGGTGGTGGCCTGCTATTAACGATAGCATCGTTAACCTCATCCAGGATTCTCATTTCCAATAATTGCCATTGGTCTTCAGAGAGTTTTCTTGAGGGGTTCCCGAAATCCGCAATGGCGAATTTGCGCGCCTCTACCGTCTCTTCTGCCAATGTTCTTTTTCTTTTTTGCAGGGGTGATCTTTTCGTGGGCGAAAGTGTGTCATCCTGCCGAGTTCTCTTGGACGTTTTTGCCACTGAATCAGGGTCCAGGGGAGGCACATGGCCCACCATCTCCTTCTCCTTCATCAGGTTCTTGGTCCATATATTTTTGTTTTTATTTGTTGATGTCGATGTCAGAGTCAGTGTCTTAAGGTTTCGTGTAGCGTTTTCGAGCACTATCTTATCCCTTGCCGTTAAGGAGTTTGGATCTTTGTTAGATAGGCGTCGAATTGTCCTTTCCGTATTACGTATCCTCCTTTGCAGTACTTTGTCCTCGGTGAGAGTTTTGGTCGTTTTCTTCTCGATCACCGTTTTTGTTGTCCTCGAGCTTTCCCTAGTTTCGTCCAGGACACCGCTGCTTGACGAAGGTGAAGGGGTTATGCTAGAGCTGCATTCGGGCACATGGCCCTTTGTACTGCTTTCACAAGCACCCTCCAGATTCGACTCCTTCGAGACCGTTTTACCATCTTCCAAGCCCGTTGTTGCACATGGCCCCGTACTGGATTTGGCGGATGTAGACGGCTTTGAAGTTAGCAACGGCGTCTGTTCCCTAACCGGGGGTGCAACTGAAGGGGTCGTTCCTTTCTTGGATTGAATTATATCAATCGGCGGATTGGGCGGTCCCATCAGTGCACCTACGCCCGTGTTTCCCTTGGAATCCACCTCCTTCAATGTTTGGGCACATGGCCCCCCCATCATAAGAGGCTCGTTCTTTAGGAAAGCACGAGCGTTGAAAAGCCTAACCTGTTCGTTTGATGTTAGTTCTTCCCATTTCCTTTTTCCAAGTCGTTTGATCGTCTTCTTACAGTTGGAGATTCTACTCCGAACTGAAGTGGTCGACGATCGTGAGAGGGTAGAGCTAGCAACTGAACACGCGTCGTCGTCAGTTACGAGTGTTCCGATGCTAGTTCCATCCTCCACACCGAGGTTGGAAAAAGGAGTGAGAAGAAGGTCCTCTTCCTCCTGCGTGATGGTCATTGTCGTTTTTCCTGCAGTCTTGTCCTTAAGTTCGTTCTTGTCTGTCACTGGCGACTTCTCCCCTCCTACTGTTGGAAGGGCAAAGCCCGCGCCGGCAGCCGTGACTTCTGTCGACGTTTCAGCGTATATCCCCGCTGGTTTTTCATTGTTCTGTGTTGTACTGTCCATTGGTTTTTCGTTTTTGGGTTCCTCTTAGTTTGCCTAAAATTCTCAGCTGATCAGCTGAGGACTTAAGAAATAAAAGTCTACAGCTGATCAGCTGAAAGATTAAGCGTAAGCCTCCCCACCACTACAAGGTGGAAACCCCAGGGGAGGACAGGGGATGGTATCAAACCTAACAAGGAAAAAGTAAGAGCCATTTTAGAAGCACCTAGCCCCAAAAATATAACACAGCTTAAAAGTTTTTTTGGATTAATTAACTTTTATAACCGGTTCATTCCAAATTTAGCCTCGGAATTAAGAGTTTTATATGACCTTTTAAAGAAAAACAATAGATTTGAGTGGACTTCAAAGCATCAAGCTAAATTTGAAGAAGCTAAAAAGCTCATAGTTATCCATAATGTATTAGAGCATTTCGATCCTGAAAAACATATTGTTGTAACGTGCGACGCAAGCCCTTATGGTGTGGGAGCAGTTTTATCACACCTAGTTCACGGTGAAGAGAAGCCTGTAATTTTTGCATCATCTTCTCTAAGTGATGCAGAGAAAAATTATTCTCAGACGCACAGAGAAGCACTTGCGATTGTTTATGCTGTGAACAAATTTCATAAGTATCTTTATGGAAAAAGATTCACAATAGTTACGGATCATCAGGCACTAAAAGAAATTTTTAGTGAAAAGAAAGGACATTTGGCAGTGGCGGCGGCAAGGTTGCAAAGGTGGGCGATTCAATTGGCCATGTATGATTTTGAAGTGAAATATAAAAAAGGATCCCAAGTAGGTAATGCGGATGCCTTATCAAGGTTGCCGGTCAATGACTCAACGGAAATTTCCGAAGAGTTTCTTATTTTTCTGTCCTTTGCGCCTGAAAATATAAAACTTTTAAAATTAGAAGATGTAAAACGCGAAACGGAGAGGGATAAACTTTTACTCAAGGTATATAATGGATTGATAAATAGTAAAAATCAGTGTATTGACGAAGAAATAAAGTATTATTTTGATCGGGGCTTAAGCTTTTCTTGTAATAATGGGTGTATTTATTACGGTAACAGAGTTGTGATCCCTGAAACACTTAAACATGATGTACTTAAAATGTTACACGATACACATATAGGGATTACAAGGATGAAGATGCTAGCACGAAGCTATGTATGGTGGAAGGGCTTGGAGGTAGACATAGATGAGTTTGCAAGATCTTGTAACGTTTGTTGTAAAACCCAGAATAATACCCAATCGTTCAAGGGATCGCATTGGACTCCATCATCGTTTCCTTTTGAAAGAGTCCACATTGACTTTTTTGATATTGGAGGAAAAAAAATTTTATTGCTCGTGGATAGTTTCTCAAAATGGATCGAGGTGTCGGAAATGCATAGTACTCGCGCAGAAAAGGTAATTGAAAAACTTCGAAGTTGGTTTGCAGTTTTTGGATTACCTTCTCAATTAGTTTCCGATAATGGGCCTCCCTTTCAGTCTTCTGAATTTATAGAGTTTTGCGAGAAAAATAGTATAATTGTGTTGAAAACCCCTCCGTATCATCCACAATCAAATGGCCTGGCCGAAAGAGCCGTACAAACCGTAAAAAGTGGCCTTAAGAAGATATTAGTTGAAACGATACCAGTTAAAAATTTTAATTTAAAAATTGCAAATTTTTTACTAAAATATCGTAATACGCCCACGGTTTCTACGAATAAGTCTCCTGCAAATATGATATTCAATTTTAAACCAATAACTTGCTTAGAGCCGATTTTTCAATCATCGAACAAAAATAAAAATAACAAACTGGCAAATAAACTTATCTGAGTATTCATCGGTCGAATAAATAAGATTGAATTTTTCAATAGGCAGATAGTAAGCTGATAACTATCTGTTGTTTTTATTTGCTTCCTTCACTCTTATATTGTCAGATCGAGAAATAAGCATACGTTGTTGTGTTTGTTAAAAGAAGACAGCAAATATTTTGACATCGTTACAAGTGACAGTTAAAATAAATAATTATTTGGTGATTTGAATTTCGTGTTTGTTTTCAATTGTGTGTGATTTTGTTTTGATTTCGTGCCATGGAGTTTAAAAAAAGAGAACGCGCTGCTAATTTCCAAAATGCAGAAGTGCAATTGCTTGTCAGTCTAGTTGACAAGCAGAAGAAAATAGCCTCTTCTTCAATAGCCAAGCCATCAATGGTTTCGAAAAATTCCATACTAGTTAATAAAATCATCAGAATCAGCCTCAAACTCAGAACAAAAGCAGACTGACTTACGTTTTACGACCCAGATACCGCTAATTTTATTTTTCCTTTACTTCGTGTATGTGAATAATTACGATATGACAGTTCATTTGTTTGTTTGTTTTGTTTTAATTTTGTGATAACCCCATTACAGTGATTGAGAACAACTAGCAATCATGTATGTTCAATCTGAATATCAATACAACTTGACGTATCTATGGAATAAACGTTTATTCGGCCCTCAAAGAGGCAGATAATTTTATTCCACATTTAAGAGCGTTATTTGTCAGATAAAGTCTATCTGACGATTGAAAAATCCAATATATTGCTATTTGTCGAATAAACACTATTTGCTTGTTTATCTGACGATTGAAAAATCGGCTCTTAGAAATTTTAACAAGACCTTATCAAAAGAACACAAAAATAACAAATGAGCATGCGTTACAAAATAATCTTAGGTTAAGTAATAATGAAGGTTTGAAAATTAAAGAAAACAAAAAATTTAAACCAAATGAAACAATTTATTACAAAAATTATTTTAAAAATTATGTAAAATGGATTGCAGGATTCATTGTTAAGCAAATCTCGAAATTTATTTATTTAATTTGTGTAAATGGTACCAGAAGAATAGCTCATATCAATCAAATTAAAAAAATATAACTATTCTGTTCGGTTTAGTCCAGCAAATACGTTTATTCAAAATAATAATCAGGAAAATCTAATTGAAGAACAGCAAATTGATTCAAAAATAAAATTAGAGGAGGAAGATGAAGAGTTTCAAAGTGCCGAAGAAGAATTTGAAACAGAAAAAGAATTAGAGAGTAGGAGAGTAGCTTTAAAAAAACAATTTATGAAAGACCAAATGAAGTTCAATATGAAATTAAACAAAAACAAAAAATTTAAATGTTAAATAATTAAAAATAAAATGAAATTTGAAGAATTTGAATTATTGTAAATACTGAATTAACTATATTAATTAAAAAAAAAAAAAATGTTGAATTATCTTAAAAAAAAAAAAATTTAAATGAATTGCTAAACTAAGTTGGGAAGGATTGATGTATATATATAATACATACTAAGTATATAGAGCACGAAAGCTCTTTTTTTAAGTTAGTTTTAAGTTAGTTGTAAGTTGACCACCAATAAAGAAAGTTGTTCAATAAATTAATAGAGTTATATCAGTAATGGTATGCCTGTCTATGTGGGACGTGGTCATCACAAGAATTACTTGACACCAGGCAAGGTGCACCCGTATGAGTATTGCGTTTACATTGCGTATGGAGGCAAGGAAGTCATATTGAGCAGTTACGAGATTCTTGTGCAATTAGGCGTTTGAATAGTTTAAATTAAAAAAATAAATAAAATAAAACAACTAAAGAGCAGTACGTTTACTTTTTTTTGTTAATAGAAGGACATGGCCTTGAAAGCGATGAAAAGGTGGTAAGTTCGTCGATCTTATGTTCTTCGTCTTCTGCAAGATTTGGTATGGCATAGAGGAAAGGTTCGTCGATTGATGCTTGATTTAAAACCTATCGCCCTGCTGATAAACAGCTTCAGACGTTCACATAGCGAGCGGACAAGATTTGTAGACTTGCGGTGCTCATTTTTAGAGGATCGAGCATACAATTCCGACCTCCCATTTACAACCTCTAGGTTATTTTCTTTGGATTATAAATTTTCTTTCAAACGGTTTCACAAATTTTTAATTGTCAAATCAGACACAGAAAATAATGAGACTTCCAAACTTTAACAGTTGATAGCGGCCATCTTGTCGAAGCTACATGCGTCAAATTGGCTGTCATTTTAAATGAATTGTGGTCATAATCGTCATACCGAGAGCGAGAGGACTATTTCCAGTGTGATGAATAAATAACAGTCTATTCAGCAACCAATCATCCAACATCAGTGCATTCACAAGTATGGAAAGAGTGTACAGGAGAAGCCGAGAAAGTTGATTCCATGACGCTCACGAGAACTCGATCTTTCACCGATGATAACATGGCGGACTTCCTTTTTTCCAACCTTTTTCATGAGAATCTAATCCTTTTCGTCACTCCAAGTTATGAGAATTAAGGAGATCAAAATCTGGTAGGTTTTTCGATTTTTCCAACAACCCTGAATTAAGCCACACCCTTTTTCAAAAACATAAATTTTAGGAGACACTAAATGCTGAGAATCATGGAGAACGAAGCAATAAAATTCTTCGTTCAAATAATTCCACATAAGCGGTTGCTTTTTTTGAAACTCGAAATCAGTGCTAGGGGCAGTAAAGTCGATTGCCTTTTTTTTCAAATAAAATACAAAGTTATCTCTTCTTCTAAACTAAACTGCGGTCTCAACACCAAAGAAAAATATTTAAAAGGCGTCGATCGCAATAGAATTTTCGGGAAAACCTGGGGACTGGGGACCAAACCCTAAGGTTACCAGATGGTAATCTGGTATGGTGGAATGCTGTAGAAAAGAACACGAACCTAAAAACTTTGACAAAAGTACAAATACTTGCGTGCACAGGCATTACAGAGGCAATGAGATTCACCCCAACTGCGGGACTGAATGTTATACTCAATTTAAAACAACCCCTAGATCTCTTTGTTCAAGAGTCAACAGCTAAAAGTGCCTTGCGACTTAGTCAGACAAAAGTCTGGAAAAACAGTTCCATAAGACATGCTCACTGCTCAGATCCTTCATAAAGTTATGGGTCAGACTATAAAACACCAGAACTTGATTTTCACAAACCATTCTATGTTAACCGACTCACTTAGGCTTCCAGACTACAGTAGTGTCTTCCAAGTGGAGGTCCTGGCAGTGACATCAGCTGCTAAACAGGTATATTAATGATGGCGATACCACGGGCTGATATAACCTTTTACATTGGTAGCCAAACGGCAATACAAGCGATTACTGTGCAACTGAGGTAAAATTAAAGCTTGTATCATGCTGCAGAGAAGAGCTTATGGTTCTTGGCGCACAGCATAACATTAGACTCTGCTGGGTCATCAATGCCTCCAAATGGCTTAATTAGCTAGACACATATAGGATTTTATTGGCTTGAGTAGCAATGCTCACGGGTATTACAATGGATCTGTATTGATCTAAGTGTGACGGTCACGACATCAACTGTCAGCCCCTCAACCTAGTCTTTATCTTCTCTTCTGTTAAAAGAAAGTTGGTCCTTTTTAGGTCCTTTTTTTGTCCATATTGAGACAAATTATCAGGGATTGAACTTTGCAAGCTTTCAACATGGACCGTGCAAGAACATCTCCTAAGCATTCGTGCCACTTTACATGACTCTTATTGAAACGCCAAAATTCATGCATTCTCGAAGTTTGTAATTGGAATGAGTCACAATTATTCTTTTGGCTTATTCACATTATCGATGAATAACGGACAAAAACATTCGATGCAATAAATTTTTCTTATCAATCATTTCTTTATCGCCTCAAAAGAGGTGTTTCTTTTGGCTTTTATATCGAGTCTAGTTCGAAAGAGCTTTAGTCATTAACAATTATTACTAGAGGAAAGACAATAGCACATAACACACTCAACTCCGACAAGTTCAAATCCTAAATAAAGACAGAAGCTGTAGCCTCCAACTCAGAGAAAGGAAACAAACCAACTTCCTATTAACAAACAAACAACAAAACACACAGAAATGGGTAAGGAAAGGATAAATTTTATTGTTACCAATTTTTCGTTGAATTTGTTGCAAAATAAGTTTTATCAGTGTTCACACTTGTTATCGGTGTTTTTAGACTAGAGTGGCATCAATAAAGTGACTAAGACGATAAAATGTTGACAGGAGTATTTCGCCAGTGTTGTTTTTTGCTTTCAGTTAGATTAGTCTAGAAAATTGTTTAAGAATGATTCATAGCTGAAAACCTAGAACTACTACAAACAGTGCGATCTTTTTTTCCAGGAGCTGATCTTTCTCTCCAGAGACCTGGACATGTTATTCACCCACGTATGTAGGTTTGTTTGTTTAAAACGCAGAGCACACTTCATTAGTTCCATCGATATTTTGTTCGTCTTTTCGCACTACTGAAATGATCACTGACAATTCCGAAAAATCAAGGCTCTTCGATTTTATGCCGATTCTGAACGGCTTAGGTGAAATCCCCTTTTTCCGAGACAAGTTGGAAGTATTTCCCAAGAAAAAGAGATGGCAATTAAGTGTGCTCTGCAGCGTTGTAGGCTTTTCGGTACTTGTCCGACTTCAGGTCGTGTCGTCTTGTTTTTGTTGATTTGGCCGGGCAGACACACCTCCGCATAGCCCTCAATCTTACTCCGCAGCTTTTTTATATTTTAGAACTCTCAAAGTCTTTCTTTAAGCATGTGTGACTAACTATATTGTTGTTTTTGTCCTTCCAGAACACAGATGGATGCACTCATCACCACACGCACCGCTTCCTCCACTTGCTGTCATCGGCGGCCACGATTGTGATGGCTCACCGATATACGTCGGTCGTTCATACCACGAAGGCGATATGTTGCCAGCAAAAGTCGTTCCCAGCAAACACACCGCCTACGTCTGCTGGGGTGGTCGTGAGATCACAAAGAGCCACTACGAAGTCCTTACCGGCCACCACTACCGTTGGATTCCGTGTGCCGCTGGTTCGGTGCCCCCAAATGCAGTTCTAGCAGGCAATACTGTTACCGGTGAGCGGCTTTTCATTGGACGTGGCCATTGGGAGGGAAGTCTGACAGTTGGAAAAATTCATCCCTCACATCATTGCTTGTACCTTCCGTTCGGTGGTGAAGAACGACGCCTGGATTGCTATGAAGTGCTGACTTTTGAAACATCGTCACCCGCTTGGTCGTATCAGCCGCCTCCACCGCCTGTGGTGTCTTACGTTCCACCTCCTCCACCGGCTATGGTGATCCCAGCTGTTGTGGCTCCGGGTGTTTGTCACGAAACCGCTGGATCCTGTCACGATGGTTAGCATTTGCAATGTCCATTTACTTTCTCTTATTGAAATGTTTGCTTCTCTTTCAGGACACCAATGGGTCCCTACTTCTGCGCACGCACCAATGCCTCCACTGGCCGTTGTCGGCGGTCATGATGTCGATGGGGCTACGATTTACGTCGGTCGAGCTTTTCACCTAGGAGACATGCTGCCTGCAAAAGTCATTCCATCAAAACAAACCGCATACGTGAGTTCGCTCGGTCAGGAAATCCCCAAGACACACTTTGAAGTTCTTTGTGGCAGCAATTATGTCTGGAGCCCATGGTCACACCATGGCCCACTGCCACCAAATGCCGTTGAAAGTGGACGATCACAGTCGGGACATAGGCTGATTATTGGTCGCGGCCATTACGAGAGCAGTTTGACAGTTGGCAAGTACTCTGCTGTGCATCGAGCTCTATTCATTCCATTCGGGGGAATGGAACGTCGCTTGGAGAACTGTGAAATATTGATGAAAATCATTGCTGGCCCAACTTGGGTCCCCTCCAGTGGATGTGGTATACCACCGAATGCTGTTCATGCTGGCCATGACACTGACATGGCGACCATCTATGTGGGACGAGCTTTTCATAATGGTGATCTTATTCCGGCCAAGGTCATTCCAAACAAGGCTTGCGCTTACATCTGCCACAGCGGTTGTGAAATTGTGAAGGATCACTTCGAGGTGTTGACTGGAACAGGATATCGATGGGTTCATGCGAGCGAGGGACATGTCCCACCAGGAGCCGTTGTCGCCGGAAATACAGTCCAGGGTGAACAATTGTTTGTGGGAAGAGCTAATTACTGTGGTAGCCTGACGCCGGGCAAGATTCAAAGGTCACATGGCTGTTTGTACATTCCGTTTGCTGGCCAAGAGAGGCGTGTGATTAGTTATGAGGTGCTGGTAGAGGGTGATTCGTGTGTGACGATGCCAGGCGTTTATCCTGTTCTGCCACCGCCATATGTTAGACATGACGATGTTGGCCCACATCATCATCTTCATCATTGTGAACCATCGCCTTCGCCGCCACCAGCCTACAACCCGGGATTCGGTTTTAAGAAGGAATTTTAGTGATTAAGTCGCAGAAGATAGGGAAAATTTGACATTTTCATGATTGGACAACTTTATGTCGAAATACAACAATAAAAAATAAAAAGAGTTGGTAATTCCTTAAGAATTCTTTAATGTTCTTCCATCAACATCATCAACATTGTGAGGTACCACTTTCGCCATCACATCCTTTCAAGAATATAATTCGTCGTGGAAAAATACTTCTTAACTCTGCCGGTCAAATTCGGCACAAAATTGTAGGTTCTCTCGATTCAAGGGATTGCTCAAGACTCAAGAGTGTAAGTGACTAAGGCCCTGATGGTCCTTCGTAGCTCTCGAGCCACCCTATTTTTAACTTCTAGGAAGCAATTATAACATTGCACATTTTATTGCAAAATTATAATTAATAAACGTGCGGAGAATTTTTATGATTAGAGTTTGTAGGTTCCCAGAAAAAACAACCGAAAGACGGAAAACTTTTTTTAGTCAGTTGGGTGTTGGGAGTTAGTAATTTGTGAGCAAGATTCTGCTATTCAAAGTGTTTGCAGTAAAAATAGGTAAAAGAAATATTTGAATATGTATAGTGTTTGCGGGTTATTCAATATTTATGGCGAGTTTCAATACAAAAATAAAAGGCAGCGCAGCTTGTAAACAAATTGTAATATTATCGAAAGTGTGCTAGTGCCCTCCGCCATTTGTCCATAAAGAAAAAAATAAACTCAAATGTTGTGAATCTAGAAATTCAAATAAGCATTGCCATGCACAATAAGTGAGAACTTCCAGAAATTCAAACAAGAAAACAAAATATTGTAAACAAAAAATCCAATCCCCCAACCTCTATATCGATATTTAGAAGTGCTAAAGGGTTAACAAATGAAAAAAAGAAAACCAAAACAACAGCACGTGGATGACCCTAACAAAAAGTCCATACGGTCGTCAAAATTTACAAAAATTTCCGCTAAAATTGTCCTCTCCTACGTATGCATTAAATATCATCGATTACCATATCGAGATCACCAATCACATCTTAACTGCTTTTAAATCGCTGATGGATGAGATAAGATCTTGTAGAACGATTTCATTATCATCAATCGATTTTTACATTCCGGTTTAGTGCATTGCTCGATGTCGAGATAATTCTTTGGCGCTGAGTGGGTGTACCATTTTAAGAAAATGAGACATGAATCGACGGAAAAATGATAATGACGAAAGAGATCTTCTGATAAGAATCGAATCTGATATCCGTGCATCACATTAAACACGTGTTAATGTTTTTGTTTGATATTTAATCGATTTTAAAGATTTTTGAGATATTGTTGATGCTGTGTTTGATTCAGTTTGGTGATGAAATTTAATATGACAACTGCAGTGGTAGAACTGTGTTATGACTATGCATGCCGCCAAATGGCGTTTGGATTTCTTACGTTTTAACTAGAATGCATGCAAATATTTTTTTGTTTGGGATCTCAAAAGATTCTTGGTGATTCAAGCTTTTCTTTGTCCTGAAAATGGCTTTTTTTTTCAACGGAAGAGAAGACAACGTTTATAACTAATTTAATATTCGAGCTAAAATGAACAATCTGGAACCGACTGATTTCACTAAAAAGCGATTGCTTAAATGGAATAATTTGAACAAAGAATTTTAATGCTTCCTTCTCCATGATTCTCAGCATTTGGTGTCTCATAAAATTTCATTTTTGAAAAGGGGGTGGCATACTTTAGGACTGTAAGAAAAATCGAAAAAGGTACCAGATTCCGATCTCCCTAATTCCCATAACTTTGAGCGACAAAAAGGAGTATAGTTTTGTTTTTGTGTTATTTAACACTGCAGTTAGGCTGCGTCCGTTATTTCCATTTTTGTTGTTTGAACAACTAGCAGGTCCTAGGTTCAAATCCCAAAGTGAACTAAAAAGTTTTTCGATTAATATGAAAAAATAACTAGGCAGCACCACTCACAAAGAAATTGACGGAAAAAGCCATTGGTGGAAGCACCTCTAAGTTGCTATCGTTGTTCAAACAACAAAAATGGAAATAACGGACGCAGCCTAACTGCAGTGTTAAATAACACAAAAACAAAACTATAACAAATAAACTGACTAGTGTCAAAACTTTCAATAATCTGACCCTTGGTGTACACAACGAATTGTTGTGACACAAAGATAGGAAATCAGGAAAAAATGAAAGCGGAACAAGATAGCATTACTTTGAGGAGCTTGTAAAAATGCGCCTATGTTCATTGCAATTGATAAACAATAAAAGTCTACAATGGGAAACCAAAAATCAGTGGAGTTGTTAGCGCAATGCGTAGTGCATTGGCTTCACAACTAGCAGGTCCTAGGTTCAAATCCCAAAGTGAACTAAAAAGTTTTTCGATTAATATGAAAAAATAACTAGGCAGCACCACTAACAAAGGAGTCTGATGATCGGCTTGGCACCCGTGAAATAGCTATAACTCCAGCCAAACAAAGAAATTGACGGAAAAAGCCATTGGTGGAAGCACCTCTAAGTTGCTATCGTTGTTCAAACAACAACAAAAAAAAGGAGTATATCTCATGAAAAATTTGCATTTGTATTTGTATTTATTTATTTCAATTGAAATTACATGATACCTCAAGATAATTGTCTAATTGCTGACACAAAAATAGAACGCTCTCCAACCGAATACAAAAAATGTGTTGAATTAAGTCTCAAACCTCTAGGGAATTGTGAAAACAAAAGTTGTTCGCTCAAGTACTCAGGACACCTATTATATCTCCAGACTCATACCAAACAATGAATTGCCATATTGCCTTACACTAGTGTAGGTACCTAGTTTTGTTATAAAAATTTGAGTGCGACCCATGTTGTCCACACGACTAACATCCCAGAGCGTAATTTCCAGCCGATGCGTTCCGTTGTAGTTGTACGTTGTTTTCAAAGTTAAATTCCATAAGTTCATTAGAATAACAGTGGAGTCTATATTACTCCTAAATATTGTAGTTTTCTATTAGTGAAAGCATTTTTCTAATCGGATTAGTATATCCGAATATTAATATTTATATGGGAAAACAGCGTTTGGTGGGTCAGCTAGTAATCAAATGTAGTCTATGATACTCCTGAATTTTGTTTTTTTTTCACACTTACTATAAGATTTTTTGCAATATTGTTGAAATTATTGCAGAAATTATCATAATTTTCATTATATTAGGGTTGTCTTGGATTTTTAATTGCCATTAAAAAAACGCTTAGCGGATTTCGCTCAAAACCTAATCAGCTTAACAATACAATAACGCGTCGAATGAGACCAATTTCATGGCAATACGATGAGTGATGAATCGAGCTGAAAAAACGTAACGCACATACGCACATACCAACACACATACACACACACATCATCGTAAAAACGCTTGATTCGGATTCTAGTGACCTTGAAACATGGAGATATGTAAAAATTAGAGATTCACAAAATCGACCCTATTACAATAACTTCCTCTGGGAAGTTAATAAAACCCAGGCGCAATCATTAAAAATTAAATGCAACATTCATTTTTTGTTAACAAACGAAATCTAGGTTGGAATAAACAGAACAATTATTATAAGTAAAGAATGGCAAAACTAAACTCTGCAAAAGACGATTTTGTATGTCTTTAGACAGAAGACCACAAGACCATCTTAGACAACAAAGACCTCCATAGATATTTAAGCTAAACCCTAAGTACTTGACTCTATTAACATAGGGAATAATTTCATTGTTGAGTATAATAGGTGGAAAGTCAACAGAGCTAGTTTGATTTAGGGAGCATAGCATTGAAACTGTTTTGAACGGATTAAGTTTTAGTTTACTTAATTCAGTCCATAGCTGAATTCTTCGTAAATCCTCATTCATTCTAATGACAAGACAAGACAAGACAAGATCCTCCATAAACCGACTCTGCGGGAGATATAAAGAAGTACATCATCAGCATACATATGTAACCTGCAATCAATGATTTGGTCAGGAAGGTCATAAATAAGTATGGAGAACAGAAGAGGTCCCAACACCGAGCCCTGAGGTACACCAGAGTTCACACAGTAGATATGGTTCAGACAATCCAATCCGCGTTTCAACCGTCTCAGAACAATTCCAGAGGTATTCACTTACCAAATGAAGAGAATTATTTGAAAAATTGAATTTATTTTTAAGTTTTGCCAAAAGAATTGAATGGTCTATGCTATCGAATGCCTTGGAAAAATCAAGGAGTGTCAACAGACTGATAGAACTAGAATCTAAAGCAACACGTATGTCATCAGAAGTTACTTTAATAACAGTTGTTTTACAGCTATATGTTAAGTTCTGAAACCTGACTGCCATTTAGATATTTTGTTATTCACAATTGAGTATGATTGAATTTGATTGGAAATAATTTTTTCAAAAAACTTAGCCATAAATGGCAGCAAACTTATAGGTCTAAAATCTGATGGATTCGAAGGGCTCAGTTTTTTAGGAACAGACACTATCTTAGCAGACTTCCAGCTTTCTGGAAACTGACAACTCGTAATGCAATGATGAGAAGAACTAGTCTTAAAAATTTTGGGGAAATACAATCACATCCAATAGCATTCGATTTAACAGAACGAACAGCAAACTGCACCTCAGTTAAATCAATAGAATCAAAACAAAAATAATCCGAAACATCACGTTCACCAAAGGGAGTATCAATATCAGTCAAACAAAGTGGTGAAAAAACAGAACTCATAACTTGTGGACTAAAAGAACACACTTGAGATTTTTTTTCAACAGCCCCCCCACTTCTTTTAAATTCTTCCAAAGCTCTTTTGAGCTAAGTTTAGAGGAACGTATTAGATCAGTCCGAGCAAAAGTGTATTGTCTTCAATTAAATACAGTAAAATGGTAGGATGTTTTGTGGTCAAATGATATTCAGGCAAAAGTACTGCTGGAAAGTAATTTGCGGTTATGTATATGGCTTTCAGTTTGCGGGATTTTGGTTTTCAGTTTTTCAACCCCAACCCAGCCCATCTTTCCCACTTTTAATCGAATAAAATGAATTCCATGTCAAAAACTAAATGTTAATTTACTAGTTCCGAACGAACTTTTTCATTGTGCATTGTGCTATTAACATAAATTGTATGCCGATAGACTGCTGTTGCGGCTGTATACTCTACTGCGACGTATTTAAGCTCAACATTTAAATTTTAAACACCGACACCACTGGCAAAATTTATGATATGGTACTTTTTTCACATAATTTTGAATCCACAAGCAGTCAACACTCACCTTTCAATCTAACTTAACCAGTCACTTCCCCCATTAATTTAACAAATTCCATTCAAGAAGAAATAAAACTACACAATTTCTTCGGCGAATTCTCCAAATATTCGTGTCACGCTTGCAGCAGGGAACTCCCCATCAAAATGACTCTATGCATCACTTTTTCTTTGAAGGCTGCATAAAGTAGTTCACCTCAATGGAAATTAATATTCCACTGGTACTAGGTACTTCTGAATGAATTTTTGTTAACGATGGAAATGGATTTGATCGGGTTTCCCACACGAAACCGGTGAGCGATGACTCAAAGTTCAACACGTGCTGGAGACTTGTTTTCTTCTCATTAGGCTCCGATAGCCATATGCGGGTTCACTGAAACTAGTTTAAGTTTGTGTTGTTTGCATATTCATTATTTACCGTGAATTGTGACGTTTGCATTTGTTAGGAATACAGCAGGCAATTAGTTTATCAAAGTTTTAAGGTTCAGAAAAAGTTCTTTTGGCGATAATAAGATTTCCATTATCCCTGATAGCTTACTGTTGAACTTAGTGCGAGTTGTACGTGAAGTCGCCTTAATGGTGTCATAAACGTATTTTGTGTTTTTCGAACAGTTGTTTTGTCTGCAAAACAGAAATAATCCTCATATAGTTCCAGCTTAATCTCTTTCTCTATATATATAAAAATGGAAGTGTGTTTGTTTGTTTGTTTGTTTGTATGTCTCTTATAGACTCCGAAATGGCCCAACAGATATTTGTGAAATGTTCATGGTTCATACTGTTACATTCAGTGATGATTTCTATGAAAAAAAAATTGGAAAAACCACATGGAAGAGTGGGAAAACTGGAAAAACCAAACAAAGGTCGGAAATTAGATATTTTTTGCCTGGAATTTTTTGGTTCAAAATGGGTTTTCGAATGGAAAAATAGAAAGTTCTTGACGAAAAACTCGGAAAGCTCATTGGTTTTCAAATGGAAAATTGCATGAAATTGTGGATGCATTGATTTTCAAATGGAAAACTGGAAAATTTCAAATGGAAAACTGGAAAATTTCAAAATGGGTTTTCGAATCAAACTCGGAAAAACTCATTGGATTTCAAGGGAAAATTGCATGTAATTGAAGATGCATTGGTTTTCAAATGGAAAACTGGAAAATTTCAAATGGATACTGGAAAATTTCAAAATGGGTTTTCGAAAGGAACTCGGAAAACTCATTGGTTTACAAAGGGAAACTGGAAAATTTGTTATGGGGAACTGAAAAGCAAGAAAAAGTAAACAAAAATTGGAAAAATGGAAAATTTGAAATGCAAAAAAAAAATTGGCAAAACAAAAATCTCAAAAACACTCTTTCATATGAAATGCATTAGTTGTGGTAAAATGGAAAACTCCAGAAGAGAAAGAAAATCCCAAGTCAAATTTTGAATGAAACAATGGAAAATAGAGAATTCGTGATTTTGGTAATTTTTTTTTTTTTTGAAACACTGATATTTTTAATGTACAAAAATTATTTTGCTGTATTGCTCCATAACGGTAACTCTCAGAGCAATCATAAAAAATCCTTTTTTCATTCAATATCATGGTCAATGTGTTTTATACGCAACAATAAGGGTCGAAGAACTTGAAATGTTTACACAACAGCAACATAAGGAGCGAAGTGAAACCGAAATGATTCGCGTTTTACAAATCCGTGCACCGCAAGCAACGGGGCGTATACTTACCATTTTGTTTTGTTTTTTTGATATCGCTTATTTGTTTAAAGACGGATCCATACATGCGAATTAACAAAAAAACAATGCAAACGATAGAGGAAGAGGGTTATCGATTATCGATTGAGGCAGTACGAAGTCTGCAGGGTCAGCTAGTTATACTATATTTTCTCTCATGTTTGTTCTTGTTTCATAAATGAAATAATCAGCAGATGTTGTTGTTTTCTATTTTAGTCTAGAAAATGATTTGTCTGGTAGGTACCTTTCCACCAGATGAATAAACAAAAATATCATAAAAATAGTAACTAAACTAAACAAGTAAACCACATACAATTTCTTAGAACTAAATACATAAATATGTTTATTATTAATTCCGAAACCAAACCGCAAACAAAAAAAAGGCAGTAAAGAAATTAAAAACAAAAACTAATTGAGTGAAAAACTGTGGTCTGGGAACTTAACTAATAATTCCAATTGGTTGGTGGCAGATCAGTTTGTGGTGACGATTTGCAAACAATTAAAATAATAAAACTAAAACTTCTTCACAATCGAATTATGTAAGATTTATTTGGTTTATCTTGAAGTCAGAGGAAGAAAGTATAAAGGAACTTCTATTTGTATTTGGAGACAACCCTGTTGATCTGCTTCTTTCAACGTAACTCCCATAAATTTTAATGATTTTATCGTGTTTCAAATTTATCTCGGATCATATTCCAAAAGAAATAAACTTAAGATCGCAAATAGGTGACATGCTAATTGAAGTTTATTCAAATGTAAGCCAACAAAATATTTACCTATACTTAAGGTAATCTAAATACTTTAATACCGGCTCTGATATAAGGCTTTACGCATTTCAAAACTGATGAAAGAGATAATAGTCTGCATGAAATTTAAAGTAAATAAAGAATATTATGCAAATTAAAGGAATGTTTACTTCTTTGGACACCTGTTACGGAGGGATTTGTACAAAATTGTCCCGGAAACGTGAAATTGCCATCGCATAATTATATCTTTTATATTTTTATGTTTTTTTTTTTCAATTGTCCAGTAAAAGTCTTCCCAAAATCCAAATTAAATTTAAACAACAGCCGTATGAAATGGACATCATTTACCCATTTTCATTTGACCGCAAGGAATCCTACCCTTTTTCATGACAATTTGTCACTCATAAATAATGATATTTGAGGAGATCGATTTTCGATTTTTCTAACAGCCTTGAACCAGAGATGAAAAAACGTCTTTCAGTATTGTATCGAAATCAAAATAGAAAGTGTATCGATTTGTACCTTTTCATATGTTAACTTTAACTGAGAAATAATTAAAAATTATTATTTTTTTTAAAAGAAAATAAAGAATATATTTCATGGTAAAAACATAAATAACTAGCCGCCGCGGACCTCGTCTCGCCCGCAATTTAAAGTTGACATTTGTTGTGAACAAAAAAAACTTGCCTATAAAAGTTGAGAGGTCAAAGTATAGAACTGTGTACAATTTTGCGTTATTCGGCGGTTAAGTTCAGGCGTGATGCTCCGACCCCGTACAGACTTTCAGATATACATGGTGCTTCTTATTTATGAAACATAGCTGGGCCCGCCTTGTTATCCGCTATAATCGGGATGAAGAGAGGCCTATGCAAAATAAAGAGAAAACCATATCCCACGGGAACCGTATATTTTATCAGGATGAAAAGAATCCTATTTTACTTTTTGCGTAATGCTCCAACACCGTACAGTCTTTCACATTTACATAGTAGATGTGCCTAATCTTTCCATGTTGTCTTCAAAAAATTACAAAATCGAATGAAAAATTGAAAACGTTACGTTGTTACTTGACGTCTCATTCAGGGATATTGAAACGAGCTACTGAACTAGCAACTTTATTGATTTGCAACAAAATAGTGCGTTAAGAAAATGGGCACTTGGCGATTTGGTAAAAAATATTTATGATTTATCAGAATACCTGAAATAGGTATATCAAGTGAAAGGCTGGACGTGCAAAATTGTATTGATCGAAAAAAATACAATTGTATCGACTTTTGCAACCGCAGCTTTGCAATAGGACACATCCTTTTTCAAAAACAGAAATTTTATGAGACACCAAATGCTGAGAATCATGGAGAACGAAGTATTAAAATTCTTCGTTCAAATAATTCCATATGAGCAATTGCGTTTTTTGTGAAATCATGCAGCAAATGTTGATATGACCATCGTGATGTATTTAAATAGCTATTTTTAACCGATTTAATAAGAAATTAGAATCAAGCCATCCTAAGAAACTCACTACACACGTGCACAAACAAACAAATAGAGCTGGCAAGCTATTTGTTTCCTAAAAATCAAATATACAAAAAATTAAACAAATCTTTCCAATGATGCCAATTGGTTTAGCTAAAGTTCAATTGTACATCAATCTTTGACTGGGAGTGGGACTGAGAGCAAATTGATAAAATATTCATTATTCATTGTAATGAAACACATTTAGGGGTCCCCCTGAATGAGTTCTGTGAAATTTACTTCGCGATATTTCCATCTGAAGCTATGCAGATTGTCTAGACTGAACGCTTCTCGTTTTGTTTGCTTTACCAATGACGCAAATAATATAAACACCTTCTTTTCTTTTTGTGATGGTTCCTATTCCTATGGAAATCGTGTAATAGTAAATCAGTTTTGAACAATTGGATCATTTTTCTTTTGTTAATAACTTTATGCTGAATTGTAATGGCTTATTAAGATTTATAGAAACAACTTTTTTAGCTATTGCGATGTATAAATTTTGGTATTCGTCATGCAAATAAACATTTTTAATAGAAATTTTGCATACAGACAGTTTTTCCTTTAGCTTTCTAAATTTAAATTCCCAACAGAATCGCTCTAATATGAACAATTGAACACTCCTCTGCTACAAATTTGGGGCACTTTTGCAAACGACTGTAAGGAGCTTTCAAATTCGCAACATCTATAAACGTCTACATTTTGCAGAGGTAGGTATGTACTTGTTTTTATTTTTAGGTTTGTTTGCTTTACGGTTTCTATATTTTAGTCAACTCCGCCTTAGCAAACGAAACGGTTGCTGTAATTTTATTTTGTGCGTCCCATCATCGGAGTTGAAAAATTGTAGTCATGTGTTAATTGATTGGGGAACAAGTCCGCAGGTGCATAAAAAAAAATAAAGAACCGATGTCTTTTCTTAGTAATCTGCACCATAGCAAAATAAGCTGCATTACAACAACAAAAAAAAACGATAGAGCCACCAGACCTATTGTTAACGACTTCGTTATAACATGTTTGATATAAATCTCGTAAGTCGCTTAAAGTCGAAAATTAAAATTCAAAAAGATCATATTGCTCACAGCCTAAGTCAAGAAGTCAACGTAAAGAGCCATCAGATCATATTCTCATTAATATCTCCATCCAAAATGCACCAAATTTTGTATCTATCACAATTCACATTGTATTTCACAATATTATCGGGCATTTTCTAAGCTTCATTAATCATTGAAGTCATTAGATTTCTACAGTTTACCATCATTTTCGGAGGGTTTTTCCAAAATTTTCTAGCAAACTTTCTACTGGCAATTACAAACAGCAGAATAAAAATTGGTGTCAAATCGGTTCGGCTGCATTTGGCAACATTAAAATTATTATTCCAACTTTCTTTAGCGCTGGTTAATTAAAAAAGCATTTAATTTTCCCTCTTTTATTCCAGAAAATCGACTAAAGACATCGTTCATCTCAAAACCTCCCCAAAATATTTCAAGATAAAAATATTCGTAATCGGTTCAGACATTCTCGAGTTTGGGCTTATTTAATCAAGAAACGAATTCTTTCTTGTGATTTTTTTGAGCCGGCCGGCCGTGGCCAAACAAAACATACGTCGCTGACAAAAAGAAAACCTAAAGCTTTAAATATGCCATCTTAATCTATCCAATAATGAAATTCTAACACCTTATCTCTTCTAAATATCTTCTAAATATTGAAACTGTCTACTCACTGCGCACATGAAGGTTTTTAGTTCTAATTTGTTCTAACTTCCTAATCCCTGCAGAATGAAAGCTTTAATTCTCACGATAGCCAGTCAGATCCGACCGATGATCGTCTTAAAAGAAAAGAAAAGAAAAGACAGTGATCAAATGAATTGAGAGAATCGAATTATCGAATAGAGAAAATGAATCAACCCCATACTCGTGTGTCGTGTTCATTGTTCACGATGAACGAACAGTGAAGATTGTCGAATGAACAACCTCAATTCAGAGAAGATACTTTATTCATTCTGAGGATTTAAATTCACCACATTGGCCAACAAACTGTTTAAATTGATCGCGACCGTTGACGGTACAAGAAGTGTTCTAAATTCTTGTGTTTCATTGCCTTCTGGTCGTTATTCGACATGGTTTGTCTTATTATTTGCGGATCGAAAGAGACTAAGAATATTTTTCTGTTTTAATTTTTACCTGGTGATATATACTTTTTTCTGAAAATCAATCTTTCTGTGTGAATCTGTGAAATAAAAGTGAATCCAAATTGAAATTAAGGACGTTAAAAAACACCGATTGATACCTGCAAAAGTGCAATAAAATCTATTTTAAGGTGAGTGGCGAAACATAAGATTTCTCTTTCCGGTTGCACGCACAATGTGGTGAAATTGAGAAAATATCGATCATTTCCTAAAACTGAATATTTTGTGAAATATACAAAATTGAACTAATTGAAAGTGTATTTGAGGAAAAAAATATGTTAAGATAAAATAGATCTAAGTAAAACAAATAAATAAACCGACAACAGAAATGGCTTAAATCAGAATTTAAAATAATGAACCGATATTTGATCCCTCGCTGCGAAAGGAATAAATTAAATTTTACGCGATACAAGAAACCTGTCGTTCTGCATTTTTTTGTTTTTTTTAATTTTGTGACTAAGAGTTAGATAAACAAAAGTTGTTGAACAATTTTAAAATTATTTCCGTATTTGCGAGTCGAAGGAATTGGAAAAATTAACATTTTATCTGAATTTGTTGGTAATGCACTTTGCAGTATAAAAATAATAAAAATAGACCAAATTTTGAACTAAATATTTTCATAAAAATCAAATTAATATACGCTACGCAGTTATCAAATTAAATTTTTAGTAAATTTTCTTTTTTTTTTAAATCATTCACAGAACAGTGGTTTTTGCATAATTTTTGTTCCTAAAAAATGTTTTAAATTATATCTAACTGGTTTCTAAATAAGAACCAGTTCAAAGAACAAAAAACAAATATACCAAAATAACAAAGTAAAAAACTCTTTACAACATGTGCTCGACAGTAGAATTCCCATAATAGATTCTCTTGATAATGTGGAATGTATATAATGCTCTGCTCTGCTCGAATGAATGCACCTCAACAATTGGATTAACATTTTTTTGTTAGAACATTTTGGAAAATGTCTTATCTCAACCTTTTTTCCATTCCCATAAATTTAGGAGATTTTGGGAATCAGAGGCATTAGTCTTTGAGTCTACCTACCGTATAATTAGGAAGTTCCTTTATTTATTGTTGATACATAGTTCATACCATGGGCTATTGATTTGATCCTAAGCCAGGTGTAGCTACCTAGCATTCGTATGACCCCTACCGGTTTTCAGGTACCTTTACTATATTTATGTGTTGCCTGCAGGTATCTTCAAGTATCTTCAGCTTCTGATGTCATGCTGTTAGGTGAATAGCATTTTTGGTTTAAGATTAATGTCTTTCTGATTAGACAGTTTTTGAATGTATCAGCTTACAAATAACAAGAGCAAGACGCTATAGAAACTGTATCCTGCATCGTTGGCCGTAGCTACTTGTTTTCGAGGTTATTATCGCAATATTTCAAAATTTTCTAATATAAATTATTAGTAGGTAATCAATAACTGCATCTGCAGTTTATTGTCGTATTTCGAAGAATGTACACATGAAGTAGACACACGTTCTTAACGTTATTTTTCACATTGCCTTCCGCAGAATGCTCGAAAATGACTTAAACGATTTTGATAAACTCTTACACTAGATGCATTTCTCATTTCATTACCATTAAATACCAGGAAACGAAGATATGGCGTAGGGGTTAACCGTTTTCCAAGAAAGATATTTTGTCGAGGTAAATTTTTCTTGAAAATTAAGAAAAAAAATTGTTTATGCATTTTTCTGATGAAGTATTTCCATGGGAGCAAGTAAATGACACATAGTCGTGTATTTTCCTTTTTTCTTTCAACAAAAAACTTTAGTGCATGCGGGTGTTCCCAGATATCGAATACCAAAGCCATTAAGATGACGCACCATGATCAATTTACCTCTCTTAAGATAATTCATGCAGCATGTGCCGCGGTTAAACGTTTCGCACTTATTCAGTTAATTCAAGGTAAACAGAATCAGGTTTAAATGAGTATGTTGCTGGCTGGACAGTGTTCTGGGGTTTCCCAAGCACTGAGTTAATGATGAGTTTCAGAGTTTGCAAGATATGGTGATGCAAAGAAATTCTTATAATTCTGTTTTGTTCAGGAAGTACCTACAATCCACTTGTCACGAAATAGCTCATGTTCCCAATATGAAATTGTTGTCTTATCGTTTAATGAGCAAATGTTTTTAGCATACAGTACTGATGTCGATCTTCACATTTGACATGGTTGCATAGAAATAAAAAAAATGTGTTCTAGAGAAAAAAAAAAAAACAGAACCATAAATCATGAAATTCGGATAGAACCAAACATAAGATCCGTCTGGACTTAATATGCCTGTTAGCACTTAATCTTGATTTAATAGTTTTTAGTTTTTAGCGGAAGATTTCTATCGATTTTATTAAGCACTCTAATGAACGAAAGCCTATTAAAACAATTTTTTGATAGTAATCTTGTTTTATTACTATAAACTCTTTTCTTATTTATGGTCCAAAGAAGCTAGTCATTTTTCAGTCAATAAAATAATTATGGAAAAACCATAATCAATCCAATAGAAGCAGGAGAACTTTGTTCTGATATGAGCTTTGTTTTTGAGCACGCGTGTGTTGATGTTATCAACATTTGTTGTGAGTCAAATATAAGATTAAGGAAGTGAGATTCATTCAGCAAACAGCTGGCAACAATATGAATACTTTTCGTAATTTGAAACCGCCTTATTCGATTTAGCATAAAATTGCATCATGTTTTTATCTTTTGAGTATTGGAGTTTATTTATCATGAAAACAATTCTAATCCTATTTGTTTAGATAAGCGGAAGTTAGGGATAGGTTAAACGTTTAATAGTTGTCAGACAATTTATATATACCTAACACGAACAAGTAGCAATTAAGATTAAATATTGCACGGGGACGCGAATTGTTTGACGCCTTATTATTTTATATTTGGTTTTTATTTTATTCCTGCTATTAAAAATACTTTGACCTACGTTTTAAGTAATCAATGTTTTTGAGGTTCTTTACCTATTTATAACCGAGATGTGAGATAAGTTTCTTGCTAAAATTGACTTTCCGTTTTGAACTTGTCTTAACTTAAGAATACAATCAGTGTTGCATTCTTGAACAACATGTGGTGTGCAAACAAATTGTTCTATTAAAAGTTTTATATAAGGTGGTCACAACAAAACGTTTGGTCCTTATCTTACAGTTGTACAATACCAAGTATATAATGGTCCCCAGTGTTTACGTTGAGTTAATAAAAATATTAAATAGTTCAAGTTTCTTAAATATTAAGACATTTTACTTCAGTACAAGAGTCTTGATATGATGAGAATCAAGGAGAACGAAGGAATAAAATTCTTCGTTCAATTTTGTTTGCATAAACAAATGCTCTCTGGTGTTTTGTCGCCTTGTCTTAAGCCTTTTTGACAGAAATTGTTTCTACATTTCGAGTCGATGCTGCGGTCTTCGAAGTTTTGCAGGCTCTGTTGGCGGTAGCAGTTAATACGGACAAAATCACAAATTTTTATTTTCTCATTTAATCTGGACCTTCCGATTATACTTCTTGGATGGCGATTATATCCATTTTTAACTGTCGTTTTAGAAGGATCTGAGCATATATGTAATTTTATAGAAGCATTAACAAACAGGGTGTTAGGGTTAGAGTAGCTGTTTGAGTTCCAATCCGATTGCGCTTATAATGTTGCAGAACATAACTTTTAAGAAAATCAATCTTGTGCTTCTCAGCTAAGCCATTCAGAATCGGCATAGAAGCGTAGTTCTTCACAGTTATTTTCTGAGATATTGTTGAAGAGGTGCAAGTCAATATTTCATGGCGTTTCGGAGGTGTGGCTTCACTCATTATATTGTCTCCAAAGACAGAAGTATACAATTAGCTTGAATATATGTCAGAGAAGCCAACATAAAGTGATCTGTTCAAGCAGTTTCGTTGATCATGTCATGAAGATTTTTCCGAAAATGTGTTTTTTGTTGGGAATGCCTTGCTCGCGAGGACACAATTCGGTTCGATGATGTGCAACGATCTTCTTTAAAAAGAAAAGGATAACACGATCGCGTTTTCAATTATTGTTCTTTGAAAGGAACAATTCGATGAAGAGTAAGAGTGTTCATCGTTTTATTTTTTTAATTTTGTTCAAAAACAGCAACAGTCTGTCGAAGCTGCAAAGAAGCTCGCACAACAAATGTTTAAATATATTGCTCGGTCGTAAATTTCGATCAAACAAAAGGATAATTAAGATAAAATGCCAATAAAAAGAAAAGAACTATCGCAAAAGCTGTAAAGATCTCCGCCCAATGACAATGATGTGTTCATAATACCAATTTAACTTGTTTACATTTCGCACAGGGAAATTCCAAATAGGATAATATCCCCTATAGCTATTATTGTGAATGAATGATTTGCTAAATATTCTATACTTCTGTTTATAACCTTCTGATAGCAAAACAAAGCTTACAGTTATCTTGCTAAAATAAAATTCCACTGACTAATTTTTGTTTTAACTGATTGGCATCAAAACCAAATCATAAAAAATAAATAAACAAAAATTGAAAAAAAAGTGTTCTAGACAAATTTCAACAAAATCAAATCAATCTGAAGAATGAAAAAAATCTGTTTGATAAGTGGACACAAATTGAAGTCCCCCCGAACAGCACAAGCATGACTGATTTCACAATACTTCCTCATTTTTATCGATTACATGAAGTTGGTTTTCAAAAGCTTACATATGTCTATAAACTTCTTTTTTAGTGCCGCGCACTTATTTCTCGACCGCAGGTGATCTTGAGTCTTCCTTACTTTCTTACTATAACTTGAAGGCAGAAATTTGTAAGAAACGCAAATCGTTGAAAGCACAAATACTAACACTATTATCTTTAAGCCATGTTGTAAATCGATCAACAGTCTATAAAGCAGACTCTTCATCGTACAATGTCAAGGCACACAAATAAAAGATTTTGTTATCAAAGTTTTATTCAATTGCTGCAATTCGGAATTCAAGCATACCTACATAAGTAATTAAAAAGACTCCAATCGCATATCAGTTTGATATAATTTGTTTCAATTGATTGATTAATTTAAACACTATGTTACTATACTTTGTTCACCCTCTTTAAATAAACAGAAATGCGGGAAACTTCTGGACGTTTGCCAAGGAATAACAAGAGTTGCGCCACTCAATTATAAAGACTGCTTGGCACTCGAGTGAGCTGTGACGTTTTGTCGACACACTGACACTGAGTTCTGTTTACATATTTGTTTATTATCGTTTGCTTGATGTCTGTCAAATCAAGTCTTTCAGAAAATGATATTGGGTATGGTAATCTTTTGATTGATCAACCAGAGAATGGGATTGATAAAGTTATGTCTGGGAGATAGTTTTCTTTAACAAAAAAATCAATCTGAAAACTAAGTTTGGAAAAAACTACTACAGACGTATTATGATGTAATGAATGTAAGTGAATGTCATAATATTGTTACCTAATTTTGAAAAGGCAGTCACTATACTTCTGTGTGCTTATCGCATTCGTTGTGCTTCAATCAGTTTCTACCTTTGGAACTAATCAAATATTAAACGGCCCATCTAAAGAATTTGGTATGCCCTATATTATTTATTTCCCCTTATTTCAATAAAAAAAATATTAAAATCACGAACAGACGTTGTTTGAACCGAAAATTAAAATAAAAATTAAAATTGTTACCGTTTCTTGTACCCTTGTACACGAAAAAAATATTGATAAGACAGTCTGAATGTTTTGCATTCAAATGTCAAATGTCAAAACAGCAAATTACTGATACAAGAATTTGAATGCAAATTCTTGTTTTGCATGTGCTCATTCTTTGAAGCAAACTGATAACTTAATCTTGTCTGATGTCTATGGCTTATGTCTTTAAACACATAATTTCAGGTCATTGCATAGTAAAAGAGGAACAGACTTATTTTTTTTACTTTAAACTTAAGTTTATTTTGTTTAAAAACAAATTCAGAAACCGGTGTACGCTTCACTTATCCACGAAGACCAAAAAGAAAACAAACGTTTGAGCGAGAACATTGAACAAAGAATTATGCTTCGTTCTCCATGATTCTCATCATATCGAGTCTCTTGTATTGAGAAGGTGCGTGGAGCTATTACGTGATTAGTAGAAAGTAACGATCTGTTAAAAAGAGAATATTTTTCTGGTAAAAACGAAATTTGAGGAAATGATTTTTGGAAGGAAAATCTTTCCGGGAAAGACAGACAACGCGATCGACTGCGGCTCATGAAAACAATACTCACTCCACTCCAATACCGGCTATTCTGCTTGAAATTATCGTAATCCTAATGATCTGACAGTTAAAATCTGATTGAACTTAAAAGTCATTGACATCTTCTTTTTGTTTTCAAGGCCCTGATTAATATAATATTATTAAGATTTCAAATTCGTCTCACAATCTTCCTCTAACTTCCAACAATCCAGTTGTGACGATGTCAAAAGCCTTTTTAGTTTAAGAACAACAATGGTGACTGGTTCAATAAGTGAATCATATAACATTTGGTCAGTGCTGAAATTTGCTTGTTTGGCATAAAGTGTGGCTTCAAGATTTCTCCTTTTGTTTATCGTTTTTAAATTTTTGCACGCGGATGTTATTTTTAGATCTCAAGTAGATCGAAGTTAGAACACTTCTATTTGTTTATAAATTATAACCATTTAATAGTTAAAACTTTGTTAAATTAAGTTTCTAAGTGCAAATTATAGTCTGGAATCAATTAGACGTGAAAACAACTGTAGCAATTTCTTATAAGCAATTTGACGCATTGAACCACAACAAACCAAATAAACAAACACTTTAATCGAAAGCCATTAAAGTAATTAAAGTTTAGACCACACAACTCTCCCAAACACTTGTTGATTTGTTCATCAATTCAATTTCCAAGAATAATTAATTTTGCTACGCTTCCTTTTGAATAAGGAATTATTGAATATCTACGACACCAAAAATAATGATGAATCAATCTATAGTCATTGGTTTCTTATCGAAATGACTGAGCTCAATTTTGTGTCTTCGTATTTAACATTTTGGATCGAATGAAGAGATTTGTTTCCAATTCTTTCTAGACTATGCGCATTGCCCTTTAGACCGGCTTCCGAGTATTTTGTCTGCTTTCTACAATCTGAGTGTCTTTGGCCTAAAAATAGTTAAATTTTTTCCCTTTCTTAAATGTATATAAACAGTGGATTTTTCCGTCACACAATACAAGCAAAAAATTCTTATCCATCAAACAATCATCGGAACAGAGTTAAAATATCTTATTTATCATCGATTGGCAACAACACAAACGAGACGAATAAAAACAAATGTGTGTTCATAGTTGTTGTTCCTTTTTGCATTTTTTTCACTTCCTCGCTTTTTCAATTTGTTTTATTTTTGTATAAACAATTCCATTCGATATAATGTGTTCACATCGTGTTGAAAAAAACAAAAAACAAGCTTGCTCACAATAACCACCATCCTCGTCATCAAACATAACAGAATTGTTTGTAAAAACATATTGTAGTTTTTTGAATGAATTTTTAATCAGTTTGATAATTTTTGATTAAAAAAAAAGAAACAAGAACGCGACCAACACGTGGTCGTTTATATTTACGAATTCCTCTGACGTGTGTCTGCGAATATTTTAGTTTTAGTGTTTAGTAAAAAAAATATATGCGGTTTGGTGTAGTAACAAGAATTAATTAATATTTTTTTCTTTTTTCCAATGGCAAATTTATTTACGACACTATCGATAATGGGATAATTAATGAAGCCGTAAATTATAATTTAAATTGCCTTTTGATAAATTTCGGCTAAGCAATGGAAAAACACACCAAATTGTGGAATTTCATTAGCTTTAAATCGTATCATTGAGGTTTACCGAAATTGTTTGGCATTCCTGTACTTTCTACAAGAACATGAATTGTTTTTTTTTTTTACACACTTTGTATCAGAATTGGTCGTATGAGCTTATAGCAAGTACCATTTTACGACCAATGGTATATCAATACAGGAACTGTGTTATACCACCGGCTCATCACTTAGTTTGGTGTTAGTTGTTAGTAGGTTAATAATAACGAAACGAAATACATAAATAATTAACATAAAATAAACAAAAAACATGACAAAATGTACATAAAACATTTAAGAAAGTGGAACACTGGTTTTTAAAATATTTTAAGTTGAGTTTTACTTAAATTAAAATCAAACAGTTTTGAGTTCCAGTTTATAAAATTACCCATACGTGTCAAAGACTCTTGCGTTCCATAATTTGCTCTCAATCACATCCTGATTCCTGATTACGAAGATTATATCCTCCTTCTCGATAACAAAACAGAATTTTACACATAAGGTCAGGAGCATCAGTGTCTTCAGTAATAATTTGATGGAAAAAGACAACGTCATTATTATTTCTTATACGTTGAAGTGTTTGCATCTTAAGGATAGACAAACGGTTTTAGTACGGAAGGACATTTAGGGGTTCAATCCACTGAAACCCTTTAAAAAAAAACGAGTGAAATTCCGTTGTATAGATCCCAATCTTTCAATATAAATCTTATAGAGAGGAGACCACGTAATCAAAAAAGGTCGGAAGCCGTAAGAGTTGATCAAGAATTCCGTGTAGACCCAATCGACTTCGTGGCCATGTTCCAAAGCCTGGTAACATTTATTTAAAATATAACCAGATTTGTAACAGTGGATAGTATTGAAGAGTTACTTTTCTACTACCAAACCCAATTTTGGTAAAGCTTATACCAATCGAAATTAAATTTTGTCAAATTTTTCTTAACTTAAATTGAAAGGACTAGGCATCAACCCATTGTGTGTATTTTTCGTTCAAAGGAAACACATAAAATATTAAATAAATTCTTTATCAGACTTTTTGATTTGTTGATCTCTTCTTTGGTTTTAATTCTTTTTAACTATGTTTCCAAACTTAAGGAACAAAGTTGCTAAGTTAAAATGTGAACAACTACATAAACCCTTCATCATCATGCGTAACCAGAATAAACAAAACATAAATGCTTATTATGCTTTGAAAAGTTG
Source organism: Sphaerophoria taeniata (assembly GCA_943590905.1). Lineage (NCBI taxonomy): Eukaryota > Metazoa > Arthropoda > Insecta > Diptera > Syrphidae > Sphaerophoria > Sphaerophoria taeniata. The sequence goes on from OX016540.1 coordinate 9,304,773, forward strand.
CTGTTTCACGTTTTTTCTATCTTATTTGTTTGGTTAAAACAAAACATATTTGGGAAGTGCTTAGCAAATAACGAAAAAAACAAGCAACAGCGAAAAACAGAGTATTTTGTGTAAGCCGTACGTCAGCAATTGACTATGTCATAAATTGCTGCTTTTCAAAATAATTTTCTCCTGTTAGGTGATTTTAATCTCCCAAACGTAGACAGGGTTCCTTCAGAGTTCATCGCAACAGGAACTTAAATTTTTTGACAATATTATTTTGGCTGACTTGCAACAATTAAGTTGTATTAAGAACTTAATGAATCGCTTATACTTGATTTGGTATTCTCATCAAATGCTGTTATTACAGTAGTTGAGGAATCTTCCTCTGCTATAATCTAATATAGACAAATATCACCCACCTCTTGACATTTTCTTAGACTTGAGCGGTCTTTTACTAGAAAATAGTAATTCTCACTACTGTTCGTATAAATATGACTTCCGCAGAGCTAATTTTCAACAGCTTTCGGATAGTTAAAGTAGTTCCGGTATTGAGAATATACAACGACATCGACGCAACTATCTCAAGTTTTTACACTGTTATGATGAGATCCATTGACGAAATAGTACCCAAAAAAAAAGACTCCATAAAATAACTCCAGTCATCCTTGGTATATTAAAGAACTTGAAGCCTTCGGATTGGAAAAATTATATCAGTTCTATGACATTGGAGAATCATGTAGTTAATCTCTGTATAGTTCCCTCAACATAGTTTCAAAGCGTTCAACAGACGCTTTGATCTTTACAATGAATATTTCATAAATATGGGAAATTCACTGAAAAAGGACCCTAAAAGTCTTTGGAATTTTGTCAATTTCAAAAAGAAATGTGATGTTTATCCTATAAACTTCAAGTGCAACAATATTGTCTTGAATTGTAAGTAATTCTGAAATCTGTGATGTTTTTTCAAGTAATTTTAGTCAGTCTTTCATCGATACTCTCATTTCTGTGGGTATTGACTTCTTTGATTATCTGCGAAACTGTCCCCAATAACTTTCAACAATGTTCTTAACGACTTCGATAAACTTCTTAAGGAAAACTATTTTTTCGATCCACTATCCACTCGCCTTTTTCCAAATGCAAATGGTTTGGCAAAGGAGAACAAATAATGATATCGTTTTCCTTCACCAAATTATTATTGGTGTCACTGATGCTCCCGATATTCTGAATTCTATCCTCTTTAATTATCGAGTTGGAGATTATATTTTGCGTTCCCATAGTTTGATTAAAGTTCCTCAACATAGAATTAACTACGGAATGCCTGAGCCACTGACAAGAATGAGTAAGCTTTTGAATGCAAATGAAAACTTATTTGACTTTCATATCTGTTAAGAAACGTTTTTCAGTTTATTTTTGTATATTTAATTTAATTTAAATTCATATAACATTTAAATAATTTATTTTCTATTTGTTAATTTTGTAAATTAATTTGTTGATGTTAGCAAGAACACCCTATCAAGATGTATTTTTTTGTTTGTCACAAGCCACTAATCTGCATTTGCATTGATACCTGCTCTGCTATGTGTTTTTGTTACCACATGGACTCAATAGAGTCAAAATGGACTCCTTTTTTCTTCCTTGACTCGGGGACTCGTTTTTATCACGTTTGACTCGTTTATTTTCAGAACACAAATAGGTACACTTACTAAGAATTTTATATTTTGAAAAAAGAAATCTTATGTTTGAATCGTTATTTCTTGTCTTAAACGCTTGTATTTCGAACATTCAAACCATACAATTTATTAATTTCTTGTATGTCAAAAATAAAAAAAAAGATTTCTGAAAGAACTTTATTTTTTTTTTACGTGGACTCGTTTTTTTTGTAAATGACTCGTTTTTCCAGCTTCTTGGACTCGAAAATATTTTTCCCTGCGGTAACACTTGTTTTGGTAAGCTTACCTTCAATGTGCGTAAGCCATTGCATTTTTTTTGCTTTTGATCTGGGCGACAAAGAAATCTCCCGTTGCTCAGCAACAAGTGCAATGCTAATGCAGGTGACTGACGTGTGCAAAACCTTACATTTCTGTATGCTTTTTTGTATGCTAATCTTTCTTCTTATTCCAACCACCAACCGTGTCACATCAATAAAAAGTAAAAAAGCTAGTCGCCTCGTAAATTGTTAAAGTAAATTGATAGTATTGGCTTGATTGTTTTGTCAAATAAACTTAATAATTATAACGTTTTGAAATTGAGTTTTTTGTTATTTTGGACAATTCTAAATCAAAGTTGGTCCTTCGTAGCCGTGGATATTTAGAGATTTTTGATTATATTGCTAGTTGGTGGTTGTGTAAATTGGATTCACTATACTGGAGATAAGTATAAGCATTTCTGATTGTCGTCTGTGTGCTGTTCATGGATGGTTTTTTTCGTTTTGGACTCGATTTGCTGCTGCTAGTTTATCTCCCATTGATCGTTTTTGGTGAAATCTAAATCTAATTGCAATATTTATAAAATTAATAATTCTGTGAGACATTTTTTTTTGTTGTTGAGAAAATGGAAGCTTTGAAAAACGCACGTGGACATTACAAAGGTGCAATTACGAGAGTGTTTAATTACGCGCAGAACATTCCCGAGCTTGCAAACGCGGTTGAGTTAGACATTCAATTAGAACGCTTAGAAAGGGCGTTTATGGACATCTGTGATAGCCAAAAAGAATATTTTGAGTTTCATAACCAGGAAGGATACGTTGATCCTGAACCTGAGTTTGAGGTCGTAGAATCCAAGTATATGGCGGCAAAATGTGCTTTGGTTAGGCGTTTGAAATCTATTACGCCGCGCGCCGTCGCCGCCACCGCTCCTGCACGGTGATGAAAACAGAGACGTTTCCATTAGGGAATTGATTGCGACTCAGAGGGATTTTTTTGAAAAATTAGGAAGGGTTTCTGCAAATAACCGTGACGATGATTCCGGTGTTAGACTGCAGGCCATGCATATTGCGCCATTTTCGGGCAGTTACCGTGAATGGCCCGGTTTTCGCGACGTGTTTCTGCAAACAGTAGATTCAAATAAAAAACTTTCTGAAACTCAAAAATTCAGGTATTTAAAATCGGTGTTGCGCGATGATGCATTAAATCTCCTGAGTGCTATCAGTGTTTCGGACTCGAATTATAAGCCTGCTTGGGAGAAGCTTGAACGTCGATACGATAAACCGCTCGCTGTATATTATCAACGAACTAATTGAACAATTTTTGAAATTGCCTAGTGTCGGTCCGGGTGACGGTTCGCAGTTGCGTAAATTGGTAGACAAAGCCGATGAAGTTATTCGTGGTCTTGAAGCTATTCGCGCAGAAGGTCGAGATCCTTGGCTGGTATATTTGCTTTTAAATAAGACTGATTCGGAAACTCGTAAAGCTTGGTCGTTGGAGAACAAAAATTCTGAAACTTCCACGATCGAATTTCTTTTAAGGTTTTTAGAGGAACGCTCGTGCGCTATTGAAGCAAGTGATCCGAAAGTTAGTCGCTGTGGTAAAAACTCTCGTCCATCTACCTCGGGTAATGTCAAAAGTTTAACCGTCGTGAATTCGTCTTGTCCGAAATGTAAAGGTGAACATAACCTTCCTCAATGCTCAGAGTTTAAAGCAATGCCTGTTGTTTCGCGTCGTAATTTCGCTAGAGACCAACGATTATGTTACAATTGTCTGGGCACTAAGCATTCTTCGATGCGATGTCGAGTTAAAGCCCGTTGTTCGCTTTGTAATTCTCGTCATCATAGCTTAGTGCACCAAGAAAATGGCAATCAGTCTCCTATTGCAACGAGCTCGTCGAATCTTTGTCATGATCCACAGAACTCTGAACCAATCGTGAGCAATCATATAAAAAATGAATCGCGTTCAACCGTAATACTACCAACAGCAGTTGTTAAGGTTTTCGATGCCGTTGGAAAGACTCATCTTGTGCGCGTTTTATTAGATAGCGGTTCCCAGGTGTCTTTCGTGACCGATAGCTTGTTTAAAAACTCGGTCTTTCTCGTTCCCATGCTCGTCTTCCCATTTCTGGAATTTCATCGGTTCAAGCGGGTGTTACGCAAGGTGCTGTTGATTTAAACCTTAAGTCGCGGATTTCTGAATATTCCATGCATCTTAAAGCCTATATTTTAAATAAAATTACTTCGCAAACTCCATCACATTCCGTTAGCAATTTGATTTTCTTGAACGAGCTTGTGTTGGCTGATGTAGGATTTAAGAACACTGGCCCGATTGATATCTTGTTAGGCGCCGACAAGTCTTGGAGTATTTTACTTGGTGGACATCGTTCTGATCCCGAAGGACGATTGGTTGCACATGAGACTCACTTTGGATGGGTAGTCACGGGCTGTTTGCCAGAAAGTTCTATTGTTTCGTTGCACGCAGGTATTGACCTTGATGTGATTTTGAGATCTTTCTGGGAGATTGAAGAGATTCCAAGTAGTTCCATGTCAGCTGTAGGTGATGACGAGGTTGATTTTCGGTTTTCCAGGACCCTACAGCGAAGTTCTGATGGGAAATATAAAGTAGAACTTCCTTTTCGCCAACCGGATATTACGTTTTCGAATACGCTTTCTGGAACTTTGTCACGACTTTTTGCCATGGAGCGTCGTTTCGCACGAGATGAGGACCTTAAAGTAAAATACTGTGATTTCATGAAAACCTATCTAGATTTGGGTCATATGGAACGCATTCCGGATGACCAGGTGGAACCAACGTCTGGAAAGGTTTTCTACTTGCCTCACCACGCTGTTATTACTAACAAAATTCGTGTCGTCTTCGATGGTTCCCATAAGGATAGTCGTCAATGCAGCCTCAACGAAATGCTGCATATAGGAACTCCTCTTCAGCGTAACTTAATAAATGTTTGCCTTCGGTTTCGTGTTCATCGTTTTGTTTTTTGTGCTGATGTTGTAAAAATGTTCAGACAAATTTGGGTCCAGGAGAATCATCGTGATTTTCAAAGGATTGTTTGGAGAGATTCCCCTGATGATCCGATTTCACATTTTCGTTTGTGTACCGTTACATATTGCACTTCTCCTGCTCCATACCTTTCAATGAAAGTCCTGCGTCAAATAGCGCTCGATTATAAGCAGCAATTTCCTATAGCGTCGCATTCGGTTTTGCATGATATGTATGTAGACGATCTCATGACCGGAGCTGATTCGGTTGCTGATACTTTGGAATTGAAAAAACAAATTGTAGAAATGTTGTCTCTTGGGGGCTTGGAGCTCAGCAAGTGGAGTTCGAATTGCTGGAATATTTTGACTGAGGTACATTGCAAGGATTCTGTTTCGCTTGATTTGGATAATACATCGCAGTGCACTAAGGTTCTTGGTTTGATGTGGAACCCGTATAACGATATCTTTACGTACAAAATCAATGTTTCGGATGAGTTGGTTGCAACCAAACGTAAATTACTTTCTGAAGTAGCCAAGATTTTTGACCCTTTGGGATTTCTAGCTCCGTCGACTATTTTGCTAAAAATACTCTTCCAGGAGCTCTGGATGTCAAGGACGAAAGTTGATTGGGATGATCCTTTACCCGCTGACATAGAAGAAAAATGGAGACTATGTAGGGATAATTTGACCTATTTTGAAAATTTTAGGATTTCTCGAAGGTTTACCCGAAATTCTAAAAGCTTTGAGCTAATAGGTTTCTCGGATGCTTCCGAAAAGGCTTACTCAGGAGTGGTTTACTGTCGCAGTCATTCTGAAGATGGTGTTTTCGTTCATTTGGTCGTTGCAAAAACTCGTGTTGCTCCAGTTAAGCAGCTGTCGATTCCTCGTTTAGAGCTTTGTGGAGCTCTCCTTTTGTGCCGCTTGATAGAGCTCATTAGATCGTCGTTGGATGTGAAACCAGATCGAATATTTACGTTCACGGATTCACAAATTGTCTTGTCCTGGCTGTCGTCGTCTCCTCGTCGGTGGAGTACCTTTGTTGCCAATCGAACCTCCGAGAATTTGGCTACTTTGCCTCGTTCATTTTGGAGTCATGTGCGTTCTGCTGAAAACCCTGCTGATTGTGCTTCGCGGGGTCTTGGTCCCAAGGAACTGTTGGAAAACCAGATTTGGTGGAATGGCCCCAAATGGTTGAAGGAGGACGTGGCCAAGTGGCCTATCAGTGGTGATTTTGGAATCGAAGAGGTGCCTGAGGAAAGAAGTAATAACATTGTGACTCTTGTTTCGGTGAAAGACGATAATTTTCTTGAAAATCTGGTGGCAAGGGTATCTGCTTGGAGGAAGCTGGTTAGAATCGTCGGTTTTGTTAAACGTTTTGTACGTGCTTGTCGTTTGCCAAGAGGGGATGTTCATTCTGGGTATCTTTCACTTTCGGAACTTCGTGTCGCTAAAGAGATCTGCATCCGATGGGCTCAGAAGGAATTTACGTCCGAAATAAAATCTCTTCAAACTGATCGTTTCGTTGGCAAGCAGTCCAAGTTGTGTTCGGTCGCGCCGTTTGTTGATGACGTTGGTCTGCTTCGAGTCGGTGGCAGGATCTCGAACGCCGAAAATATCCCTTTCGCTACAAAACACCCTATTATTCTACCCAAAAATCATCGTGTGACTCAGCTGCTTTTGTTAGATGCTCATCGAAACTTCCTTCATATTGGGGTCTCTGGACTTTTTTCATTAATGCGTCAGCAGTATTGGATCATCGGTTTCAGAAATCTAATCCGGAAAATAGTTCATGAGTGCGTGACTTGTTTTCGTCAACGACAGATAACATCGACTCAGCTTATGGGAAATCTACCGTCGTCGCGTTTGAACCCATCGTTCGCGTTTGCTCATACCGGATGTGACTACGCTGGCCCGATAACGATCCGTTCATCTAGAGTACGAAAACCAGTGCTGTCCAAGGGATATAATTCTTTGTTCATTTGTATGACCACCAAAACATTTCACATCGAGTTGGTCTCAGACTTGACCACAGACGCATTTTTGGCAGCTCTACGAAGATTCATCGCCAGGCGCGGAAAATGCAGTATAATTTACTCCGATAATGGGACAAACTTCCAAGGTGCGGCTAATGTGCTGTCTGAAGTAAACAAATTGGTGCAATCCAGCAGTTTTAACAAAAATGTTGGCAAAATGTTGTCTGACGAAGTTATTGAATGGCAGTTTATCCCTCCGCACAGCCCTCACTTCGGCGGACTTTGGGAATCCGGGGTAAAACTAGTTAAACAACATCTCCGTCGTATCGTTGGTGATAGTGTCCTTACCTTTGAAGAATTGTCCACTTTGCTAGCCCAAATCGAAGCCCTCTTAAATTCTAGGCCCATTTGTCCCTCTTCTGATTTAGAACTTGATCCATTACCTCCTTCTCACTTTCTTATAGGAAGACCGTATACGGCTATCCCTGAGCCAAGCTATGTGGAAACGCCTGTCAATCGACTAGGATGGTGGGAATTGTTGCAAAATATGGTTCAAGGCTTCTGGCGAAGGTGGCAAACCGATTACCTCACATCGTTACAACAACGCCCAAAATGGAGAGAAGCAATGAGAAATTTTAAGATCGACGACATTGTTGTACTCAAGGAGCCAAACTTGCCACCCTCACAATGGTCCTTGGGACGAATCTTAAAAGTCCATCCCGGAGAAGATGGTCATGTTAGAGTGGTGACCTTACGCACCAAACGTGGGACATTTATGCGACCGATAACCAAAATCGCTCTCTTACCATATCCTGAAATTCCTTCAGCGGGGGCGGCATGTTAAGAAACGTTTTTCAGTTTATTTTTGTATATTTAATTTAATTTAAATTCATATAACATTTAAATAATTTATTTTCTATTTGTTAATTTTGTAAATTAATTTGTTGATGTTAGCAAGAACACCCTATCAAGATGTATTTTTTTGTTTGTCACAAGCCACTAATCTGCATTTGCATTGATACCTGCTCTGCTATGTGTTTTTGTTACCACATGGACTCAATAGAGTCAAAATGGACTCCTTTTTTCTTCCTTGACTCGGGGACTCGTTTTTATCACGTTTGACTCGTTTATTTTCAGAACACAAATAGGTACACTTACTAAGAATTTTATATTTTGAAAAAAGAAATCTTATGTTTGAATCGTTATTTCTTGTCTTAACCCTCCAGTGGGCGCGTGGTTAAAAGAGACACGAGTGGTCGCGTGGTCTACGACTGTAGACCATTTTGTTTTGCCAAAAAATATATATACCATAGCGTTTTAAGTATCAAAATCGTGGTCAAATCATAGAGGAACATATTTTGTTTCATATTCATCACTCAAAAATAAAAAGTTATTGATACACTGAAAAAAAAAATCGGAATAAAAAAACAATCCCAATTTTACGATTTTTCGTAATCAATTTTTATAAAAAATAAATTAATACTTTAAAAGAGTTAATAACAAAAAAAACTTATTTTTTTCAATAAATGATTAACCAAATAAAGTAATGAAGAAGATAAAAGGTAAATTGTACACAAAACAAAAGAAATATAGGACTTGAAAAATTCAGTTTTTCGTGTTCACGTTTTTTGTCTTTTTTCACAAAAAATCAAACAAAACAGTACAGCCAACATAAAAAACTATTCAAAAAACATAGAACACAAATTCATTAATAAGTTTAAAAAAAAAAAATTAAAATGTGCACTACAAATCACAATAAACGCATATACATTTCAAGTGGTACCTACAAGCAAATTTAACACTTTTTTCGCACCGCACCCTAGAGGTCAGCTCACGGACCCGAAAATAGGTCCCTGAGATAGTAGAAGCAATTTTCTTCACTAAATAATTAATTTTTTAATAAAAGTAGTTAAAAATCTACAATCCCTTACCTATAATCATACAATTGAAGACAACTTTTTTTGTTACACGAGTGGTCGCGTGGTCTACGATGGTAGACCAAGAGACTTTGAATACCTTTTAAGCTTTCGTATGCCCCCTCCGAAGAAAAATAGCATATTAATTAGGTAGAGCAACTAATTATCTACAGCTATTGTGAACGATGGCGGAAAAAAATTGTTTTTCTGCGAACGGCGGCGTTTTAAAAAAGACTGGTCTACGACCGTAGACCACGCGCCCACTGGAGGGTTAAACGCTTGTATTTCGAACATTCAAACCATACAATTTATTAATTTCTTGTAGGTATGTCAAAAATAAAAAAAAAGATTTCTGAAAGAACTTTAATTTTTTTTTACGTGGACTTGTTTTTTTTTTGTAAATGACTCGTTTTTCCAGCTTCTTGGACTCGAAAATATTTTTCCCTGCGGTAACACTTGTTTTGGTAAGCTTACCTTCAATGTGCGTAAGCCATTGCATTTTTTTTGCTTTTGATCTTGGCCAAAAAAAAATCTCCCGTTGCTCAGCAACAAGTGCAATGCTAATGCAGGTGAGTGACGTGTGCAAAACCTTACATTTCTGTATGCTTTTTTGTATGCTAATCTTTCTTCTTATTCCAACCACCAACCGTGTCACATCAATAAAAAGTAAAAAAGCTAGTCGCCTCGTAAATTGTTAAAGTAAATTGATAGTATTGGCTTGATTGTTTTGTCAAATAAACTTAATAATTATAACGTTTTGAAATTGAGTTTTTTGTTATTTTGGACAATTCTAAATCAATATCAATAAAACCAAGTTAAAAAAAATTTTTAAAAGCAGTGTGCCACCTTCTTAAATGTTTTTTTGTATTTCTTATGTTTTTGTAAACTTATTGATTTTTATGTTGTGTTACTGTGTAGGTGTTTGTTTGTTTGTTTAAGATAAATCTACTAACAACTAAAACTGCACTAAGTGATGAGAAATTGGTAGTAAGAAACAGCTTGCTAGAAGCTCTCTTCGGCATTATCCACCTGAAGTTATCAGTAATTATGTGGAAGAAAAAGAAATTGCTCAATATCCATACTCGAACACTTAATCGCTTTGAAATAAAAATTATTTTGTTCTCATCGTTTCGAGTGTCCAAAAATTTATCAGAGTTTAAAAAAGTTTGGTGATGGACCTGGAATATTAGGTCCATATGAAAATCATAAAAACGTAAGATAATTGAGTAACTTCTCACTATTCCCCTTGGTATCGCACTCTTGGTATCATTTTCTTTATAGCCGACTTAACGTTAGCCTTACCTAGCTGCTAAGCCAATATTTTGCGAATTACTGCGCAACTACATCTTTATACTAACTGTTACTAAATTTACTCAAGTGTTGTACACTTCGCTTCAACTGAATAAGCACACAATTTTTCAAAAGTTTGTTTTCCATTTTTTCCTAACTTTGAACCTTAGATAATGCATCATTTGATGATGCTAACCGATAGGGAAAGCTTATGGTGTTGAGAAAACAAATCAAAAAAATAATTTATTTATTTGTACCTCAACAAACGTACAAACAAACGTTTGTACGAGAAAAAAAATGAAAGGTGGTAAAAAACGGCAACACTCGAAGTTGATCTTCGAGCAATTTTGAGATGTGCTTCCAGTTCATGTGCTTCCACGGTAAAAATTAAACAAAAAGTTGTTGTAACCGCAGGTGTTTCAACAGTCCACAGAGTACCAAACAGCGCAGATTATTTAAAACGATTGCAACTCCAAAACAAACCACCACTAAATGAGCAACTAAAAGATATTCGTTTAAGATTTTCTAGATTCGATGTGAGTTTGAAAAATGTGTGGCACAACGCGGTTTTTTCGGATGAGAAGAGTTTCAATTTTGATGGCCCTGATGGTTTTAATTATTACTTTCACGATTTGAGAAAAGAAGAACGATTTTTAGCGCGGCATCATGGTGGAGAAAGTGGAGTTGTCATATGGGGAGGAGTTAGCTACTATGGGACTATTGAGCTTGAGTTTTAAACGTCAAAAACGACTGCAATTACCTACAAAAGAATATTGGAAAGAAAGTTTCCTTCATTTTCGGATATTTGTGGACCCTATTAATGGATTTTCCAATAGGACAACGAACCTATCCAAACGTCGCGCATTGTCAAAAGTGGGATACAGGGCCAGAATGTTGATATGCTTCGATGGTCGCCCTATTTACCTGACCTGAATTGTATAAAAAATATATGGGGATGGTTAGTACGTAAAGTTTATGAGTCAGGCCGTCAGTTTGAGGACAGAGAATCGCTTATTGCAGCCATTAAGTTAGCAGGGAGAGAAATTTCGCTGGACTACTTAAAGAGTTTATACGATTCCATGCCAGCACGAATTTATGAAGCTTTTTTTTATTTGTTTTCCCAACATCATAAGCTATCGGTTGGCATCATCAAATGATGCATCAACTTTCAAAGTGAGGAAAAAACGGACAACAAACTTTTGACAACATAAGTGCTTATTCAGTTGAAGCGGGGTGTATATTATTCGAACAAAACGGTTCTAATAGGTACTGCTATTGATTCAGCTGGATATTAGCACGATTGACGCATTGAAATATCATAAAATGAATTTCCATTCCATTTTAGATATCTTTAAGTTAACCTACTTTATAGATGCAATGACACTATTAGATAAGTGATTTTAATACCTTGTTTTTCTCTTTCCCATTACAGAACATCTGATATTAGTTCTACATCGAAAAATATTTATCTTTCATCATCTGACTCAAAAGGCTGGAGATAAAGTCTCGTTTAATCCGAATCTAGATAAAACTCACTACCAACAAACACTCATAACAAATTGACTGAAATTGAAATCGACAAGTATTTAACTATAAGATTTAGCCGTAGAATTAAGATTAGTGGAAATAACAATGACAAGACGATCAATTGAAATACAACAACCGCCTTCGAGTAAAACAATAAGTGTCCTCCCCGAACAAGGTGACTTTTATCGGAAATGCGAAGATGGCTGTCCCGAAGGAAGGTGAGTTCATGAGCAATTGACACCTCGCAAATGTCAGAAAATACATCTCCATCTCAATTTCAGTACAAGTAGCAGTAGTTCAACTCCAAAAAAAATCGACAGAGTTTCATATTTCGCCCTTTTCCGGTATTCAACAATTGGCGAAAGACTTTTGGTGATTTTCGGTGTCATGTTGGCATCACTTGGATCTGTAGGCGTTCCGTATTCGGTGGTGATTTATGGTGAATTCACCTCACTGCTGATTGACAGAACAACTGGTATAGGAACATCATCGCCGACATTTATATTGAACATATTCGGTGGTGGAAAAGTATTGTAAGTGTGGTGAATTGGACTTTTACTTCGAACTATGAGGTGAATAACATTTGAATTGTTGCAGAACAAATGCGAGTAGAGAGGAAAACATTCAAGCGATAAAAGATGATTCATTGGCATTTGGAATCGGAAGTGTTGTAGGAGGCTTGATTGAGTGGGTGATACTTGCCATTGCCCTTGATATTATGAATTCAGTTGCTCTCAAGCAGGTTAGTTTGAATCTTTGTAAACAGAGTAAATATACTACAACATCTGGGAAAATTCTCAACAGATCCGCCGAATTAGAACGCTGTTCCTGAAGTCCATACTCCGACAAGACATGTCCTGGTACGACACCACCTCTGGAAACAATTTCGCCAGCAAAATGACAGAGTAAGAAACCTTCCAAACGCTTGTAGTCAAATCTTACTTACAGTTTTCTTCTTTAAATTTTAGAGATCTCGAAAAACTGAAAGAAGGCATTGGCGAAAAAGTGGCCATTTTCATTTTTCTCATCATGACTTTCATCACGTCGATAGCAGCGTCATTCCTCTACGGATGGGAACTAACGCTGGTCGTTATAACTTGTTGCCCATTCATCATCATTTCAACGGCTCTGGTTGCGAAAATTCAAAGCAGCCTCACTGTCAAGGAACTCAAAGCCTACTCCATCGCTGGAGCAGTGGCAGAAGAAGTGTTCAGTGGCATTCGAACGGTGTTGGCATTTAGCGGAGAACGCAAGGAATCACAGCGTTACAACAAACTACTAGTGCCTGCGGAGAATACCGGTCGCCGGAAGGGTCTCTATTCGGGAATCGGTGCCGGGGTAATGTGGTTCATCATCTATTGCAGTTATGCGGTTGCTATGTGGTACGGTGTCCAGTTGATCATCGAGGATCGTGATAAAGAAATCCGTGGCTACACCCCAGCGGTGTTGATCATTGTTTTGTTTGGTGTGATTATGGGGGCTCAGAATTTGGGCTTTTCGTCGCCGCATTTGGAGGCCTTCGCTATTGCCAAGGGTGCTGCTCAGTCGATATATGCAGTCATCGATCGCCAAACTGCCATCGATCCCATGGGTGAGGAGGGTCTGCGGCCGGATACTGTTTCTGGGGACATTGAATTCGAGAATCTGCACTTCAGATACCCATCACGGCAGGACGTCAAAGTGCTTAAGGGTCTGAGTGTGTCGATAAAAACCGGTCAAACAGTGGCATTTGTTGGACCCTCAGGTTGCGGCAAGTCTACCAGTCTGCAATTGTTGCAGAGAATGTATGATCCGGAAATGGGTGTGATCCGCTTAGACGGCCGCGACATCAAGGATCTGAATGTGGCTTGGTTGAGATCTCAGATCGGAGTTGTCGGACAGGAACCAGTCTTATTCGCAACAACAATTGAGGAGAACGTTCGCTTCGGAAAGCCTTCTGTGACTCAGGAAGAAATCGAAATTGCTTGCAAAATGGCCAATTGTCACAATTTCATCAGCCAACTGCCAGATGGTTACAAGACTATGGTCGGGGAAAAGGGCGCTCAGATGTCGGGCGGTCAGAAACAGAGAATAGCCATTGCAAGAGCACTTGTGAGGAATCCAAAGATTTTGCTGCTGGATGAGGCTACCTCGGCGCTGGATCCAACTTCGGAACGTCGAGTTCAAGATGCTCTCGAGGTCGCTAGCCAGGGCAGGACAACTCTGGTGGTGTCACATCGCTTGTCGACGGTTACCAACGCCGATAAGATTGTATTTGTGCGGGACGGAACTATCATGGAACAGGGAACTCATGAGGAACTAATGGCAAAGAAGGGGCTCTACTTTGGACTAGTGAATTCGACAAAACGCCACGAGGAGGTTATTCAAGATCAGGACATCGAACCAAAACTGCGCAAAATGGCGTCATTTAAGAAGTCTGATGGCAGTGTAATCGACGAAGACAGCGAGAGTGAGGATGAAGATTCTCCAGCGAAGAAGGAAAAGAAGGAAAAATACAAGGTGTCATTTTTCAAGCTCATGAAACTCAACGCTCCCGAGAAATACTTCATCTTGGCTGGTTGCATTGCAGCTGCACTACATGGAGGCACGTTTACCGTGTGGGCTGTCTACTTTGGAGACTTCTTCGGGGTAGGTTTCAAGAAGAGAGAATAGAGCTTTTTGTTGACTAAATATTTCTTTGTAGATCATGTCGAATCCAGACGATAACTACGTTCAATCTCAAGCGAATCAGTTTGCTCTGTTCTTCCTGGCAATCGGTTTGGTTGCGGGCTTAGGAACACTGACCCAGACCTATATGTTCAATGTAGCCGGGGTTAAGTTAACAACGAGACTAAGACAGAGGGCGTTCAAGGCCATAGTTTCTCAGGAAGTTGGATATTTCGATGACCAAAGGAACTCGGTTGGGGCTCTGTGTTCCCGCTTGGCTGGAGACTGCTCAAACGTTCAAGGGGTAATTTAGAATGAGACCTTAAAAATTACAGTTTCTGAAACAATGTCTTTGTACTCCTTCAGGCAACTGGTGCTCGTATAGGTATCATGGTTCAATCGGTTTCAACGCTGCTTCTCGGAATCGTCATGTCATTCATATACTCTTGGAATCTAACCCTCGTCACTTTGGTGACAGTTCCGTTTGTGATAGGATCGATCATGATTGAAGGCCGTTACATGGAAGCCAGCTCGAATGTCGAAAGACAAGCTGTCGAGAATGCCTCACAGGTGGCTGTAGAAGCAATTGCCAATATCCGAACAATCAATAGCTTGGGTCAAGAAAAACAAGTCCTGGAACGATATGTCGTTCAGACCGATGAAGCCGATAAGGCGTCGAAAAAGAAGATCCGCTTCCGTGGAACAGTTTATGGCTTGGGACAGGCTTCGCCATTTATTGCCTATGGGATTTCGCTGTACTACGGAGGCATGCTTGTCGCTGCTGAAAGCATTGAATACGAAAACATTATCAAGTAGGTTTCAAGCCCTTTCAAGATGCAACTTTCTCACTTACTTATAATCTGCTTACAGGGTGTCTGAAGCGTTACTTTTTGGCTCCTGGATGTTGGGACAGGCCTTGGCCTACGCTCCGAATGTCGGTGCAGCTATGACATCTGCTGGAAGATTGTTGAGACTCTTTGACAGAGTTCCAGGTATTCACAATCCTGCTGAGCATCCCTTCAATACTGTCGAGGTAAGCTCAATTGGGTCCAAACTCAGAAACCTGTTTTTTGACAGCAAAATTCTTCTTCCAGAAAACTGATGGTGACATTTCGTACAAGAAAGTCGAGTTCCACTACCCAACCCGCAAAGAGATCCCCGTTCTACAAGGCCTCGATTTGACCATCAAAAAGGGAACCACAGTCGCCCTTGTGGGCCCCTCAGGCTGTGGAAAATCAACCTGCATTCAACTACTCCTCCGATACTATGATCCCATCAATGGATCAGTCAATCTCAGTGATACACCCTCCACAGAATTCCCCTTAGACACATTACGATCCCAATTGGGTCTGGTGTCACAAGAACCAGTGCTCTTCGATCGAACGATAGCCGAGAACATCGCCTATGGAAACAATTTCCGCGATGACATTCCAATGAGTGAGATCATTGAATCTGCCAAAAAGTCCAACATCCACGATTTCATTGTGGGCCTGCCGCAAGGCTATGAGACGTCTTTGGGCAACAAAGGTGCCCAATTGTCAGGCGGTCAGAAACAACGAATAGCCATCGCCAGAGCTTTGGTTAGGGATCCAAAGATTTTAATTTTAGACGAGGCAACATCTGCCTTGGACATGCACAGCGAGAAGGTGGTCCAAGATGCTCTGGATGCTGCCCGAAGCGGACGAACGTGCATAACGATAGCACATCGACTGACGACGATACGCGACGCAGATATGATATGTGTTCTACAGAAGGGAGTCGTTGTGGAAAAGGGCACACACGACGAACTCATGCGACTGAATGGTATCTACGCGGAGCTCTACACTATGCAATTAGTTTCGTAAGAAGTAGATTAAAAATTTTAGGCATAAGGACTAAGGATTAACAATAAAATAAGAACATTTAAACGAAGCAATGTTTTATTATGAAAATGTTTATAAATGAATTCATGAAATAGGTTATAATCGGCTATCCTGAATTGGTCCTGGATTGGCCAGTGCATTTCGTCGTTCTTGAATGGCAAAAGTGAGTTTTCTGAAGGGTCCTAGAGGCAGTCCAAGCGACTTAAGATCGGCCTCCGTCAGAAGCATCAGTGTGTCCAAATCGATTTGCTGCTTATGAAACCTGCAAAAATTAAGGAAGGTCACATACAAAATTATTGACAACACTTCACTTTGTAAGACTTACACTGCCAAGTACTCGTCCAATCCCCAAACTGCCAGAAATCTCTGAATAGGACTCCCCGAATCCTCTTGATCTTCATCGTCACTGAAGCAAGCACCTTCCGAATCACTATCTGATATATTCAAGAACGAACGGGACTTTGTCGAACGCGATTTCCCCATCTGGCCGAGTTTCCTAGAAGTATTGACCGAATTCGACGAATCTATGGACGAAGCCTCGGGATGTAGTTGACTCAGGGCTGCCGTAACAGATCGTCTGAAAGCAATACTCCCCAACATTGGTCTATCGAAGAGCCCGGTAGGCCTCTGCAGAAGAATCTCATTGCAGGCTTCGTCATCATGTTGCTGAGCAGCCAAAAAGTCTGGCTGAGAAAACGATCTCGATAGAGTGCCATAACCGATTCGGGGAGTCTCCCTCTCGTTGTCACTATTCGCCTCCATGTCAAAGACATCAGTGAGTTTGCCTCTCTTTCCGGAATCTTCGTTTGAGCTGAATGTCCCAACATACAAGACTTCTGAGTCCCTCTGCAGCCCCGTCAACGAGGTTATAGTTCGCTTTCCATCCGATTCTATTTCGCCAATTTTGAAGCCGGTGTCGCTGTCACGATCACGAGGCTCGTTGCGATCGAATCGACTTTGACTTTTCATTTTCGAGACCATGGCCTTCTTTTGTACTGCCCCGCCGGCCTTGCTTGATATCGATCCACCGACAAGTTCACTGAATTTAGCACCGTTGATAGGTTCTTTTGGGGATTTATTGAGATTCCCCTGACTGGACCATATTTTGTGTTTCAATGCGGCCAGCATTGTCGATGGTTTTGGTTTCATATTTTCATACTCCTGTTCGGTTCTTTGCTGACGCTTAAGATATTCCTTGATGCGTTTTTCACAGTTCTTCTCGGCGATTTCTTTCATTACTTTCGCTTTTTTGCTGTAGGAATACAAATTGATCAGAGAAAAAATATGGAGTTTGTAAGAGAACTCACCGATCAGCGGCTTCTAGATTTGCTGTAGCCGCATCGAGGAATCTCAAAATATCATCGCGGTTGTTGATCGCTGCTAGATCCTTGGCGCTGTGCTTGTCAATGTCCAGAGCGTAAATATTGACACCGAACTTAAGGAGAAAGTCAACACAGTGCATGTGACCTTTTGCTGAAGCCAAATGGAGGGCTGTGTTTCCAAATTGGTCACACTTATCTGGATCGCCACTAAGGAAACGTGATTTTCAGTTAGAAATTCTGATATAATCTGATGTTCTGACTTACCCTCGGCCGGCTAGTAGCCGAAGTGCGTCCAAACGACCTTCGAAAGCGGCCCATAGCACCGGGGTCATTCCATCGTCATCTTTTGTATTGGCATCTTTGCGGGTTGCGTCTTTGAGAACGTCAATAAGGCCGTCTTTAGCAGCTCTGTAAAAGAAAGAAATGCATATTGTTCAAGAGCCAGGGAAATGCAACGTTGTATTAGCTTTATCAATATCATTTGACGTAATAGTGAATAGAGATTATCATAATTTTCAGCTTGTGCTTATATCAATTATAAGATGATTAAAGTTTCAAATCGGTATTTCTATTACATATTACTCTTTCCAATCTCCGCTTTGAATTATTATCAATTGCAACGAATGAATTGTTTGAATATGCTCTTGACCGCAAAGTATGTACTTATATGCATGACTTGACTCAGTCATAGAAAATATTAATTGTGCAAAGTTGGACTGGAATATGCATTAATTTTTCTAAAAGCGTTCCCTAGTATTCGTTTTCCCTACATTCATTAATTCATTTCAATCAGTTCAACTAGAATAAGACACTCGAATCGATGAGAATCAAGGAGAACGAAGGTTAATTCTGCGTCTTTTTAATGATTTTTATTTTATCACCTTAATTGTACCCATTCGGTATTTTTTGGCAGGATTTTCACTGAAAATAGTCAGAATATTGTCATAACACTTACGAAGAGCTATCAGTACAATAGTTGTCTTTCAAGGTCAAATAATAGCTAAGCCCAAAAGCCTTGTTTCTTGTCTTCAACAAAGTTTTTCTGTCCTTTCCCAATCGTAGCTCACTCATATGAAATGATGATTTCTGCTGTTCCTTTGTCATTAAACTCACGAATCCGCCTAGCTAACGGCATGTGCATTGTCAAATAAGCATAAAGGCTGAAACACAAACACGCTTAAGCTTCGGTTTCACCTGACGTTTACTAGTTCAGCCATACAAATTCAATGCATGCATGAATCTTCGACCACACGCTTCGTACGTAATGTTACGTTACGTGCTCCAAACGTAAGCTCTAGTTCAAACATGCTGAACATATGCTTTTGTTATTGGAGGGATGATGCTGATGGAGAGAGAACTGTCATTCTAAGCAATTCAAAGCGGGTTCATCGTAACGCAGACGAAGACAAAGCTGAAGCGTGTTTGTGTTGTAGCCATAAGGATTTCGTTACGTTTCGATGGTCGTTGCAGCACAACAAGACAATTTTATTTTTCATGACATCACAAAATTCATACCAAAGTGTGCTCAAATGTTTCGTTAAATAAAGATGTACATAATTGATTTTCGCTGATGCATATTAGGGTTTTCTTACACCAAACGGATACATGACCCTTTTGTTTATTAAAAGAGTAAACAAAATTGATCGTCAGAACAACCTAACGTTGATAATCGAAAAAGGGAGAAAAAAATACCCCCAGCACGATCAAACAGATTTGAGAGATTCATAAAGCTGAGTCAGTTGGAAAATGGAAATTCATAATGTAATAGCACATCTCTCAGTGCCAGAATGAAATCACAAACAAACGAGTAGATATCATAAAAACTCAAGAAATTAATGGGAAAGCTGAACGCAAAGTTTGCAGTTCTAAGCGGTAAAATAACAGCAGCAGTTACTCTAGGGTGCAGTCAAGTTTGAGCATTCATTCGATCGGTTAGTGTTTACGGCTTCAGTCGGTGGCTTAAAAAATATCTACTTAAAAATTAGTTTAAACGATTAAAAAACAGAACAGAATAAACGACAAAACGATGCGTTTGAAAGTGAATAGGTGTTGCTGCATGAATCTCCGCACTGGCAGCCTGGTAATCGCATGGCTGGGCATTGTTGGTAGTATTCTCAGCTTTGTCCTTATGTGTGTACTTATACTGGTAATCTCATCAAACAACTTCAATGGAACACAAGGGATACGGATACGGGATCAAGGTAATAAATAACATAAAAATTGTTTTCATTTTTAATGCGTGAATCAATGTCCTATTTTAGACCTTACTGCTTTAATGATCCAGAGGATGGTTGTGGGTTTACCGAATTTGGTTTGTAATATTTTCCTTGTTTTGGGAATAAAAAAGGTGAGTTTAATTTAAGTTTTTGTAATGTAATTGTTACCAATGATATAAACATTTAATTCACTTCGAAAAGCTACTTTTACGTAACGTAACATGTTTGAAATTCGATTAATGTGCGATTGACTGGTTCTGCTTTTTCTGATTCCTAACTTGTTAATTCTAAACAAAGACGAGAGCGGTTATCATAAAATAGATTTTTCAGACAGTCGTAACGCATTGAACGGTTACATTTAACACTGAAACTTCTGCACCTTATCGTAATAAGTGACAAATTAACACTTTGCCCCGAGAGTTTCTAAATTTCAGAATACCACGCATTAAATATTTTTATTTTTTGTTGAATTTTTAACAAAACATTTTTTTTTTGCAGCGTAACCATCAAATGTTTTTGCCATGGTTGATATTAGGATTTCTTGGATTGAGCGTATTAGCCGTGCTCATTCTTATTTCGTCTATAGCTCATATGCGGGGCGGCGTTCGGTAATTAAATTCTTTTTATATATTATTCCATTTGAAAACTGTATGATTAATTTAAGTACAAAACAAACAGCTTTTATGTTCTGGCTTTGGTTGATCCCTTATTCGCTCTACCAAGAGATGAAAGAAACAAGCCAAAGAGAAGGTCACATGAATCTGCAACCCAATAGTGTTGAGAATGGACAAATTGACAGAGTTCCCCCTTTTGAAGCAATGGAGAAGGGTCCAACATATTAAAAATAGACGAAAAACAATTTTGTTTGATTTTTATACGAAAATTTTAATAAATAAACATTTCAACTCGACTTGAGTCGAGAAATAATAAGTTTTGTTAATTTTTTTTTGACGCCTTGTTAAACTAGGATTGGAACCAATTCAGAACTCAATTGTTTTTCCTGCACTTATACAAAAACGTGAAGAATTTTTGGTTAAAGGTTGGATATTATCATGTGAATCAATATTCTCAGAAATTCATCACTAGCAAGCTCTAAAGTAAGTTGCAGCTGAATAGTTGCCAAAGGGTCTATTGATGATGTATCGCTTGCTTCTTGCTATACGAATCCGTATTTTTTTTTACATCTCTTTAAATTTAAGTCTATAAATTACAGGAAAAGATGACAGTGGAAAATTCACGCTGTTCCATCATGGTCGGAAAAAAACCTAACGGATGCATTTGATGCCAACATCATTCTTGAAAAGATTGTGCAAATTCCAACGTCAACACCAGATGCACAATCTTTCAAAAGTCTGTTTAGCTACTAGGATACGCAGACGACATTGACCTAATTAGAAGACCACAGCGTGATGTCATTGCAACGTTCGTGAGTCTTGAGACGGAGGCCAGGATCAGGAAGATGGGTCTAGCGGTTAAGAAAGACAACACCAAGTTAATGATGTCAACAAGAAAGGACAACCAACATCGACGTATTGGAGCCAACATCAGCATAGACAGATTTAACTTCGAGGTACTTAAGGACTTCGTCTTCCTAGGGTCCGCTACAAATTCAGACAACAACACCAGCGCTGAAATCGAACGAAGAATCACTCTTGCAGATCGCTGCTTCTTTGGACTTAGAAGGCAATTGAGTATTAAAGTCCTCTCCCGAGCAACTAAAATGACACTTTACAAAACCCTCATCATCCTGGTCCTAATGTATGGTGTAGAGACATGGACTATGACTACATCCGATGCAAACGCTTTGGGCTGCGAGAGAAAAATATTTCGAATGATTTTTGTTCCTGTCTGCATAAATGGAGAATGGAGACGAAGATTCAATCAAGAACTGTACGAGTTGTTCAGCGAAACTGACCTAGCCAGAAAAGGTCCAACGACTTACATGGTTGGGTCATGTAGAGCGAATGGAAAATAATGCTCCGGCCCGTAGAGTCTTTGAATCCAAACCGGAAGGACGTCGCAGAAGAGGAAGACCGCGACTCAGGTGGATCACATAGATGGTAGAAGACCTGAACCAACTTAGCGTGCGAAACAGGGACCGAGCTGGCTGGAGGAGATTATTGGATGAGGCTTTCGTCCGACCTGGACTGTAGTGCCACCATAAGTAAGTAAGTAAGTAATTTAAAGGTTACGACAGAAATTTATCTCTTCTAAACGTTTGAACGATATTTTGCAAGTCGATCCATTGGAGCCCTTTAAAGGCGAAACGTGTAAAATTGCGTTGAACTGATTTTAGTCTCTCAAAATGTATCTCATAATGAGGAGGCCAAAGTTGTGGTGCATATTCGAAATGGGGTCGAAGTAAACTGTTGTACAAGGAATATAAAATACTAGGGTCAAGGAATTCCTTGAACCAACGCTTAATAAACCCTAACATTGAATTAGCCTCATTGACGATGTTGTTAATGTGTCCTGAAAAATCTAAATTAGTTGTGAAAAGAACTTCTAAGTCCCTAACTTTAAGGATGTGCTGGGAGATAACATAATCATATATGATGTAGGATTACGCTTGTCTGACATTTTCGTAGGTTAAGATTCAAATTATTTTCCTATTTCGAACACTTAAAATAAAAGGGGTAGGTACTAGATGACTACCTTGTGGTACACCCGACTTGGCGATGAAAGGTTTTGAGTAAGAGTTTCTGAACTTTACTAGGTAAGATATATTATCAAGATAAGAAGAAATCCATTTAACGAATTTCGGAGGAAAACCAATTAAACTTAAACTTGATAATAGCATGCGAAAGTTGATCAAACGCTCTGGAAAAATCAATGTAAACACAATCAACTTCCTTTCGACTTTCTACAAAATTTAAACATTTATGCAAAAATGTAAGGAGGTTTGTCACCGTTTGGACGTTTCTGCATAAAGCCATATTGTCCAAAGCTATGATATTTTTGTGAAGAAGACTAAATTTTCACAAACAACTTGCTCAAAAAGCTTTGGAATGCAAGACAGTCTAGATATAGGCCTATAACTTGTAATATCGGACTTGTCTCATTTTTTGAAAACAGGTGTTATGTAGCAGTTTTCCACATGCTATTGAATTTTCCTAGTTTTAACGACAATTCAAAAATATTACGAAGAGGCAAGACCAAAACCGTCCTAAATTGTTGCAGATAATCAAAGAAGTCAGTATCCACAGTTATGAGACTATCGATGAAAGACTGACTAAAATTACTTGCAAAAGCATCACAGATTTCAGAGTTGCAAGACAATATTGTTGCACTTGAAGTTCATAGGATAAACATCACATTTCTTTTAAGAATTGAAAAAATTCCAATAACTTTAAGGGTCCTGTTTAAGTGAATTTCCCATATTTATGAGATAAATGATCAAAAGAGAGTTTCTGAAACCATATATCAATAAGCAATTTGCAATGCAAATTGATTCCCGAATAATAAATTTGTATGCAATTAAAAAAATTGTCAGATCAGATACATCCGTTGCAATCACATTCAAAGCACTGCGCATCAATCGCAATTAATAATTGAAATTCCACATATTGGTGTAATTACAGGGCTGCCATTCTGGTAGTTATTTTCATTGCACAACAATTCGAGACTCGCTCAGTATTTTTGCTTCGCTTAAAAATGAGCAAATGTAAACAAAGTATCATTCTTAAAGTTGTGATCATTTCACTGTACTCAAAATGTCGAAGTCATAAAAACAACTCAAATTATTTTGCTCTCGTATTTAGCAGCACAAAATCCCGATGCAATTGTGGTCGCTTTCGTTAATAGAAATCGGAATTCGGGTGTTGGGTAGAAATGCACAATTCAAAGCTCAATCACTATCTATTCTTCACACGAATTGTTAATGAGTGTAAGCCACTCACTTGGGCTACTTGGGCTTGGGATACCCTAGAGCTGTCGCGGCATGCCGGGTGCCTCCTTCTTTATTTATTTTTAAAATGTGAAAGACTTGTCTTAGAGTATTTCAAATGCAACAGAGAAATGCAACTTTGTATTAGCTTTATGAATCATTTGCTGTAGTGAATAAAGGCTTACATAAACTGCAGCTTGTGCTTATCTCAATTATTAGATGGTGAATACAATTGATTAAAGCAGTTTTATATCGGCATTTCTATTACATATTTCTCTTTATAATCTCCGTTTTCGTTTTGTAACTGCAACGTTTGAGTCGTTTGAATATGCTTTTGACCCTAGAGTACTTATACGTGGTTTGAGACAGACATTAAGATTTTGCATAGTTTTTCTGAAATATGCATTAATTTCTCATAAAACATTCCCTCATATTCATTTTCCCGAACACATTTAATTTCTTTCAATCAGTTTCATTAGAATAAGGCATTCGAATCGATGAGAATCAAGGAGAACGAAGGTTATTTCTTCGTCTACTATTTCATTTACTTTATTTATTCAGCTATATTGTGCCAATTCAGTATTTTGTCGCAGAATTTCGACTGAAAGTAGTCAGCCTATTGTCTTAATATTTACAATGAGCCATCAGGACATAAGTGATATTTCAAGATCGATTAATAGGCAAGTTCAAAGAACTTGTTTCTTGTCTTCCACAGAGTTTTTCATGTCCTTGCCCAATCGTAGCTCAGTTAAATGCTTGAAGCCGTAAGTTATTGATTACTATTCAAGAATTCGCCTGACGGCATGTGTATTGTCAAATAAGGGTAAGGATATCGTCACTCTCGAAGGTAGTAGCAGCTAACAAGACAATCTGTTATTTTGACTTATCTGTTATTAATGACTTATGGACAGATTGAATTTGTAAATTTTTAGACTTGCCGCAAACAACTAATTGAATAGATCCTTGATTCTCATGTTTATGAGAGTCCAATTATTTATCTTTAGAAATAAAGCGTTTGGATCAGCAAAAATTTAATAACTTTATAAGCAGATATGAAGTTTTAAAGAGCAAGCAATATTCACCGTCAGAATAATCCAACGTTGTTAAAGAAAACCCAACATGGTCAAACGGATTTCAGAAAGTCGTAGAGCTTAGTCAGTTGGAAAATGGAAATTCTTCCCAATGAATCTGTAAAATTTAATGAACATGATTTCCATTCTCTTTCCAGTGTCGGAATGAAATCACAAACAAAGAGTAGATATCATAAGAACTCAAGAAATGAATAGTTAAGTGCAACACAAGTTCGTAGTTCTAAGCGATAACTTAACATCCGCAGCAGCAGCTCTATACGGCGCAGTCAAGTTTGGGCATTCATTCGTTCGATGAGTGTTGACGGCTTCAATCGGTGGCTAAAAAGCAAACTACTTACTAATTAGCTTAAACGATTAAAAAATAAATTAAAAAATAAACGACCAAAACATGCCTTTGAGAGTGCATGATTGCTGCCCCAATGGTGCCCGCACTTGCAGCCTGTTAATCGCACGGCTTAGCATCATTTTTTCCGCTAAAGCTCTTATAATTTGGCCATATATGTTATCCCATCCAGACGATTTCCATGGATCGAAAATTGATAACGTATTACTAACGTTATTGGCCATCCTATTTCTACTGAAATTTGTGGATAATATTTTGCTAGTTTATGGAATAGTAAAGGTGAATCATTATTCAGCCCTATTGTGAGTTTCACCCAAACAGCATTCTACCCGAAAAAAATCCCTTTTTTTGTTCCCTAATTGTGAATTCCGGGTGAAAAAAATTCCATGTTCGAAAAATTCCCCTTATCGGCATCAATCATTCCGGGCGGAATGAAACGACATTTCACTTTAAAATGTTCACTTTTTTTTGTTGGCGGAAAGATAAACAACCACAAGATTAGAGTTAAGAAACATTAACATTTCTAACCGTTTGGACTCAAAATGAATCTAGTAAGATCAAAAATACCAGAAAACGGCTTCGAAATCTATTCAAAATGTGGGTTTTGTCAAGTTAGTGCACTCAGTACAAACTAGCGGATGGACGAGTGAATCTACAAAAATCACTTGGTCGAAACATCCTTTTGTAAGCCGATTGGTCAAATTCTCGGTTTGATTTTTCAAGAGTGCATATTTTTCAGTATCACAACACTTAAATAAAAAAAAAAGATAAATAGGTACCTAACGAATTAAATTCTTTTAACACCAATTTTCCACCAACCCAATTTTATTTTTCAACCCCCAAATCGAAGCAAATATATGAATCAAAATCAAAATTAATTTATTTAAATTGAAATTGACCTCACCTTGACGTCGAAGTTTTCAACACAGTGGTATCACACTGAGCAAATATTTCCTGTATGTTTAAAATTTGGTTTTTGAAATGATATGAAAAGAACTGATATCTTACAAACTGCGTATCAATAGCCTTAACAAAATGTAAGCCATAAGTTGGAAAAGAATATTTCTTTAATTAATTAGCCATTTGGATTGTAAGTAAAGAAAAATATAAAAATGTTTAATAATTTGAAACGGAAATATGAATAGGATATTTTCATTCCCTGAAAACTGGTGTTTTTCTACAAGCATTCTATCACTGTTTGTTTTATTCGAACTGTCAGGCCTTTTTCGAAGTGAAATTCTATTCGGGCGAAACTCACAATAGCCCTTTTGAACTCCGGGTGAACGAAAATATTCCGGGGGAATGATTTTCCGTGTGGAACTCACAATAGGGCTGATTAATCAGCCTTATCATGAATTCCGCCCAAACAGAATTCCGCCCGAACGAATTCTATCCGCCCGAAAGCTATCGGGATTCTCGCCCGAACAAGATTTCACTTCGAATTACATTTCGAATAAAAATAATAGTGATAGCGTACTTGTAGAAAAAAAACACAGTATTCAAGGGAATAAAAATATTCCACATATTTCCCTTTCAAATAACCGCAAATTTTTATATTTTTCTTAACTTTCAATCCGGATGGCTAGTTTATTAAAGGAATATTGTTTTTCAATTTCTTAATGCTATTGACGAGCAATTCGTAAGATATCATTTCTATTATATTTATTTATTTTGAGAACAAATTTTAACATAATATGGGAAATTGTTGCTCAGTTTGCTATCACTGCATTGGAAAAGTCGATGTCAATGTGAAGTATTTTTCAGTTAAAATAAATTGATTTTTGATTCCAGAAGGTATTTTTTTTTAATTTGAATTTGAAAATTTGAGATTTCAACTAACGACGAAAGTTGATATTGAACAAATGCAGTTCGTTGGTTATCTTTTGAAATGCAGTCTTAGGGCCGGTGCACGTACTCACAAACAAATTGAGTGGTGCACACTGAACACACACTTGCGATATCGTAGCGACATTTCTGCGGTAAAATGTCGCAAAAGTTTTTGCGATATCGCAGCGATGTTGCAGCGACAAAAAACCACATTTGCATCTTGTAGTGCATTGTTTTCTATTGTCCAGTGCACACATGCGTTTTTTACCGCAAGTTTTTATCAAATTGAAAGGGAAAATATGGATGATTTTGATACTGGTTTTCTTTTTATTTGATTTTGATTTTGATTTTTGGTGTGACTTTGACCGCCAACTCATCAAAAGATCTTACACTCATTCGAAAATAGTTAACAAAATGTTCAGGATTTTGTCTCATATTTGGAAACGATGAATAAAATAGGCCTTTTGTTAACCGATTTATTTCTTTATTTTTATAAAGAACATAATTTTTATGCTCGAGGTACGCGAAAATAATTCTTTTCCTCCTGTAAACCTCAATTGTTTAAAGACAAACTCGAACAAACGATTGAAATCTTCGGTAAAATATCGCAAGTTTGTACTGAATACTTGCGATATCACCGCGACAAAAAATCGCGTGTGTTCGCCGGGCCTTAAGGTAGTAAAAAGTATTGCATTCTTAAAAAAATACAAACAGAGAATTTGATGAAACGGCTAACAAACGGATATTTCGACCGCTAATTTGTAGTACGTTCATCTAATTGAAATATATTTCGTGGCCGTTTTCTGATATTTCATATTTCTTGAATCATTTTAAGTTCAAACGATTATAAATTGTAAACGTTTTAACTCGAATTTTGAGATTGTTTTTCTTTTCGCCACCAAAACAAAAGTGAAAATTTTAAGCCGGAATGATTGATGCCGATAAGGGGAATTTTTCGAACATAGATTTTTTTTCGCCTGGTTTTCTCAATAAGGGAAAAGAAAAAAGGGATTTTTTTTCGGGCGGAATTCATGACAAGGCTGAATATTTTTTTAAAGTCTTAAGTAACGTTGACATTATAAAATTTCGATTTATATGCCGTTCATTGGCAAACACAAATTCTTAATCGTACTGAGGATTAACATTTTGCGTTTCGGGATCATGATGGTCGAAAAAAGTGGACCTAATTTAATTACCCCACATTTTTGTTTAAAGGACAGAAAGTAACAGTTGCACACAAACAACGTTCTTGGACTTAATAAGAAGAGAGCTTCACATATTATGATTTTTTGTTAATATCTTAACTCGACATTATTTCCTTACAGAATAACCATAAGATGTTAGTACCGTGGTTGATATCAGGATATTTTGGATATTTTGCTATAATCATAGGCTACATCGTTGGGAAAGAACCAATAACCATTGGGGGAAAGCTTGCAATAATTGGTTTATGCGGTAATTGAATTTATTTTATTTTTTATTCAATTTATAAACGGAATTAACAATTTAATTTTAAATAAAAACAGGTTTATTTATCATAAATTGGTTGTTCGTTTATGAACTCTACCAAAAGATGAAAGAAACAAGCCAAAGAGCAAGTGAGATGCAATCGCCTAGTGTTGAGAATGGACAAAATGACAGCGGTCCCCCTTATGAAGCATTGGAGAAGAATTCAACGGATTAAAAATAAATGCAAACCAATTTTGTTTGATTAATATTTTATAATTAAAGCCGACCCGCTGGACATTGTATCCGCATACCATTTATGTTTGTTTGTGAGACTGGTTATTTGTTTATTTTTTTTTTTTGTCTTTAAAGGAAGGGTGCAAGGAATTAGCGTGTAGTCGAATCGTTCTTGAGTATGTCGTGTTACGTTAGTGAGGCTGTACCTTGAAATGTATGGTCCAACACTCGGCGCGCGCCGCGCCGCGCCGTAGAGTAGTACTGGTAATATCAAATTTTTGTATAATAGGCACTTTGTCTTCCGAGTGAGATGTACAGTAAATAATAGTTGCATTAGTACAGAGTAGTGAAGAATTATTCCTTATTCTGTGGACTAAGTGCAAAATATTATTATAGCCGTGTTTTTTTCACTACTCAGTAATCAAGTCCGGATAAAACGCTCCAACTCACTTTATCTATCAAATTCAATTTATGTGGTAGTTGTTGCATAAAACGTCGCAAAATGAACCTGAGGGTTGCGTCTCAGATTAAGAAAAATAGTAAATACTTCAACCTTAGAGCGTTCATAACTCAGATCATTAGATTCAAGCAGCAAAATAATTCTTTTTAACGCAATCAGCGCTGTCTTCACTTTGTTAATTGAAAGTTCTATCGTCGGCACAACTGACATTTTTAAACTGGCCTTATTTATTGACTGCAATCCAAATTGCTGTTATTTTCCGAAGGAAATTTTGGTGTGCTGGTAACTGAGTAGTGAAAAAACACAGCTATTAATAAAAAATTGTATCTTAACTGGCTTTTACAAACTTATTCTAACGTGGAGGTTGGTTAAGCTAAGGAATACAAACAAATGAAAGAAAACAGTTCGTTAGATGGCGCCACATCGATTGCTATCATATAGCAAACAAAACAACAAATCAATTAACAAGTATCATAAAATAAATAAATAGAGTGGCACGATAGCTCTTGAAGAGCCAAGGCCTAAGTGGCTTACTATCATCAACAATTCTCTGATTGCGTGTGAAGAATTGAGCGGACCTACAATTTTACGCCGAATGCGAACGGCAAAGTTGAGAAGCACTTTTTCATAACAGATTGATACTCTTGGAAGATTTGTCAGGTCAGATGAAATAAAAACTTTATGGGCCTGAGTAGAACTAGAACCCACGACGACCGCGACGTTCTGCTTAGCAGCTAACGCACCTACCAACTAAGCTACGGGCAGCTGCAACAAGTATCAACAACAATTAAATTCCCAAATTTTATCTAAACGTCAGTTAACTACTCCGGGATCAAATTATTTTTATAAATAAGAAATTGTGGATGTTTGGTTAAAATGGTTTACATTTTTGTCCAAACTGCGGCAGAATAGGATGAACTAAATTGGATTTTTATGTTTAAAAAACTGCTTCCTTACTATTTCTCAAGATGTCGTCCAAATCGATTGCCATTTTGCCTCTACTACCCAAGATTATATCAACAAAAATATATTCTCGTGAATTTTCTGCTGTTAAATGACGAAAAAGTTTTAGCGCTAAGAGCACGTACCTCATACATTAACAATATAGCAAATATTGACTAGTCTGCCGCTTCCTACCATTGCTGGTGAATTCTCGAAAAGAAATTTATAATTGCTTGTTCCTTCAGAGCTGGCCCTTCCGGCTGGTCGTTTGATTACCTTTTGCTCCTTCTCAGTTGGCAATTGATTTTATTGCAATTTCCAAAAATCTATTTTGAATTTAAACCGGGAATACCCTCTCCAACGTGGGTGGGTTGGGCTCTTCAAGTGGATACCTACTCCTCACAGAGTTCTGAGTAGTATATTAATTAGTAAGAACTATGTACAATAAAATTAAAAACAAAAAAATTGTAAACTGAATTTTGTGAAATTTTGGTAATAAACAGATATATTGGTAATTGTAAGAGTTCTAATCTTCTAAGCCCGGGCTAACTTACTTTCCTTGAGTATAACAACCTGGACATCCGACAAGTAATGCCTCGGTCTGAGAAGCAGTTAAGACTTCACAACTTTGAATTTTATTTGTGAACGCATCCATTCACCAATTTTCAAACTGTCATTGTCAGTAGACTCAACATTATGTTCATGGTAGGGAGCAACGTCTCCGGACGATACTGGAAACGATATAACTACGAGCTATATCAAATCTACTGCGAAGGCGGTTTGATAACAAAAACTAAGCTCGGTAGACTTCGGTGGGCTAGACAGCTAACTCGTATGAGAAACCGGCCCGGAAAGTCCTTTGCGGTACAATTTATCGGAAGAGACAGCGCGGCAGACCAAATTTGCATTGGAAGGTTGGCGTTGACCAGGAATTGGGGTGCGGAATTAGATGGCGTCGGCCAACAATCGGGATAAATGGAAGAAATTGGTGAAGGACACCCGAACCGTATCGTGGATTGTGGTGTAGATAAAAGAAAAAACTTCATTGGCCAGGTCGACAATCAGTATATTGTCGTAATATTTACGAAGAGCCATCAGGACATAAAGGATATCAAATAATGGCCATGCCCAAAGCCATGTTGAAAGAACTTGTTTCTTGTCTTCAACACTGTTTTTCATGTTGCTTATGTTTTATGAAGCCGTAAATTCATGATTTCTACT
The DNA here is from genome assembly GCA_943590905.1 of Sphaerophoria taeniata. NCBI lineage: Eukaryota > Metazoa > Arthropoda > Insecta > Diptera > Syrphidae > Sphaerophoria > Sphaerophoria taeniata. The sequence goes on from OX016540.1 coordinate 9,335,881, forward strand.
GTTCCTTTTCATGAAAATCACTATTCCGCCTAGATAACAGCATGGGCATTGTCAAATTATCATAATGATCTCGTAACGTCTTCATGGTCGTGCCAGCTAAAGAAGACAATCAGCTACTTTCTTTTTCATGACAGCGTAAAGAGTTATTGTTTGAAATAATAAATTATAAGACTTTCGGCAAAAGAATAATTGAAAAGAACAATTTGTTCTCCTTGATTCTCATGCTTTTGAGTGCCTAAGTTAAATTTTTCTTATATTGGCATAATAGTTTTTCATTGGAAATTAAAAATGTTCTGCCTATGTATATGTTGAAGACGCTGGCAGCTTGTCATTCAAATTAACTCTGTCAAACGATATTTGTTCAAGTTTTCGTTTAGTAAAAATGTAATTGCCGTACTCACTGTCGTCTGGGTTATCAACACCAAACTGAAACTGGACCGCGATATTAATCGTCGGAGTATAAAACGTTAAAAATCGATGAATGAAAAAGCCTAATATGATTAAAGATGTCAGGTGGCAAATATAATTTCTCCCCAATGAATCTGTATAAGTTTTAATGAACATACGATTTCCGCTCTCTATCCAAAAACGTGTACCCACTACCCACTAAGTTTGAATGATACAGATTTTCCTTCTTTGTTAAATGTTTAGTAAACAAATCCAATCCGACAACCGATAGACTTCTCTTGTTAAAGTACATCTCGTTCTAGCGTCAAGACACCACGACAATCAAATTTTCAGTGTTGGAATCAAAATACAAACAAATGAGCACATATCAAAAGAACCCAGAAATTGAGCGGAGAAGCTTGATACAAAATTCGTAGTGCGTCGCAGTCAAGTTTGAGCATTCATTCGATCGATAAGTGTTCACTGCTTCAGTCGGTGGCTAAAAAAAAAAAACAAAAACTATTTATTAATCAGTTAAAGTTCTTAAAAGCAAAAGAGTTAACGGAAAAACATGCGTTTGAAGGTGGATAATTGTTGCTGCGTGAATCTGCGCACCGGCAGCATGGTTATCGCATGGATCGGCTTCACTGCAATGATTTTCGTCTTAGTCATTAATTCTAGAGTATATTTTGGAATGTTTGTAACAATGGCAACAAACGAACTCCCAATGATGGGAATCCAAAAAAACGAACACCAAATAATGGGAATCAAACCAAACGATTTCCCTGCATCGAAAGAGGCCCATAATAATTGTAATAGAAAAAAAAATAATTTTTAAATGAGTGAATCAATGTCCTATTTTATTTCTTAATTCAGATGTGATGCAGACCCTAGTGAACACTACGAATGTTATACCGAGTTTGGTAACTAATATTTTGCTTATTTTGGGAATAAAAAAGGTGAGTTAAAGTGTAATTCTTGTAAGCTAATTGGTATCAATTATATCTTACGTTACGTTGTTTTTTCCGTAAACAACGACGAGAGGGCGTTTATCAAAAAACAAATTTTAATAATTTTATTTTTAGCCTATGATTTCATGAGGTTCACATTTTGTTAGAATATTTGTGTTGATAAACAAAAAAACGTTCATGAAACTTTTGCAGATTGCAGAACTTAAAAACTTCATTGTAAACTGTACCAAAACTCAAACTCAATACAGAATTTCATTTTTTGGTTCTTAGACTCAAGGTGTATAGTAACTTTCAATTCAGGGACGACATTTAAGACAGTGGCTACCCAAACAAAATCGACACGTTGAAGAAACTAACACAAGAATAAACTTACCCAAAGTCCCAAGCCCAAACAACCCTACTTCAAATCGAGCATAGTGAAATTTCAAATGTGAACATTGACGAAAGAGCAGATACAGAGTACAGTACAGAAACAGATACACAAACACAATACACATGATTAAGGTGACCACCTGTACCGGAATGACCGGTACAGTACCGAATTTTAATGCTGCGTACTGATGTACCGAAGTTAAGTCTCGGTACGCATAAGTGTACTGAAATCAATTGTAAGCAATTTCCTGCGCGAAATTTTGTTTTGTTATCGCGAGCAGTGAAAGCGTAGACTCGTCAGATTTCTTGCATTTCCTTGTGATCGTCACCCAATGCACTATTATTGATACAACTCCTATCTCCTGTCTTTTAATTATTGTAATTTCATCCTTTCACGCACAGATGCGTGGATATATTGAGAAATGGACTATTCATTTCGAATATCTCTTATTTTTTTTGTTGGCCTGCACTCAAGCAACCGCCAGCTTCCGATAAGTTCATTACATCGAAGAATCGCTTTGACGTCGAATAGTGAGATATTGAATTTTTCGTTCCTCTATCAGTCATTGGAAAAAGAAAAACCTTGCACTGACGAACGATGGGTGGAATGTTTGAAGCACTTCGTGAAAAGCAATGATCATGACGGGGTACATTAAATTAAAACGGGGTTAAAAAAATTTCCCTCGATAATTTAAGAAATTTCCCTGAACAAAAAGTGGTTTTCTTTTTCACGGAAAAATAATTTCTCTTACAAACCATATTTTTAAGAAAACAGGGTTAATAAAAAGTCTCTGAAACTACAAAAAAATCTTTTTTTTATTGTTCTCGATTCTAATGTCATATATTAAAACAACAGTCAAAAATATTCAATTATAATTCCCATTTTGATTAATTAATTTATTCGGTGTGGTTACACTGAAAAATTATTTTCACAGCTGATATCTGTTCATCATTTCAAAAGAAACAAAACAATAAATTAGTATTTACTTTTTCATTATTCGGTGCTTCAAAGATTGATGCATAATATGTAGATCTTCCAAATAAATAAAAAAACATAAATACCAAAATAAAAAAATCACTTTAAATTGTACTTTTGTTACGTTTATTACACTTTTTGAACAATGTTTAGCATTTTTTATGCATCTTCTGAAAAGGAACAGACAACCAGATTGTCTACATTAACATCTGGGTAATCTTATCATCCAGACTAATCCTAATTTCAGTTAGTTTTATTTTTACTTCGTGAGACCCAAGAAAACAAAAGCATTGAATTTATATAAATTAATTGATTTCAAACTTAAATTTGTTGTATAGTTTTCCAGCCTGCCTTCGTTTTTTTTTCTTGATCCATATTTCGTTGTTTGAATTGAATGCAAAAGCAAGAGCATATTTCTCTATCACTAGAAACGTCAAATTTTAACACACTTTAACCTGCTCCACAGCTCAATAAATCTTAACCCATTTTATTCACTTCATTAGCCACGTTTTATTATCCTCGCTAACCCATATGGGTTACCCCGGTATAATAAAACGATCTGGGTTAAAAAGGTAGAAGTTTAAGCTGTGTTTTTATCCGAGACGCAACCCTCAGCTAAATTTTATTTTGCTTTTCCGCAAAAAACTTATTTTTATTAATTAATTGGATTGACTCTTATCCTATGACTTTATAAAACTGTGGCTAAGAGTGGAATACGCGTTATTTTTTATTAATACGGCTGATATTACTAAATCTTTCTACAATATCTTCTTTTTTGTCTCACACTCGCCATCTATCCGCCATATTTAGAACATAGTTTTTGAGTTACAAAATAAACCCCGATAGCTATCGGGGTCCCAGGTTGTTGTTGGTTTGTGTACAAAAAATAAACCCATATGGGTTAGTGAGGATAATAAAACGCGGCTATTAGTGTCAAATCTTAACGCGGGTTAAATTTTAACACACATTTTAACGCAATTCACACACGGCCTAATAAACGAAATAAAACGACACGAGTTCGGGAAAAAACGAAGCTGTTCAAAAACATATTTTCGTTCTCCACTGAATTTTGTTTTTGGAAAGCATAGGTTTTTTTTTGGCTTTTGTGTGGGAAAGAAGAAAGATAGACACAATTAAAAATGTTTAATTTTTTGTTTCTTTTTGTTCATTTCATCCTAGTAAACGAAAACATCGGAAGACAATGTTTTGGTTTCGTTCCATTGATTTTTTTCGCGTTTTTTTTTTTTTTTGGGGGGGGGGAGGGGGGAAGAAAGACAAAATTAAGAAGTCGGCAGTGCGCTCGCTAAGACGAGCGCGAAGCAAACACTGCCTTACAATCATTTACTGCAACCATTTCGCCACCTTTTCAGGCCCTTATTTGAGAACCTCTGGATAAGACCAGAAAGCAGAAATTCGTCATCAAGTAAGCTATAATTACATACTTAAAATCTAAAATTTCAAGTCTGTAGGTCATTTAGTTCCGAGGTCAACTGAAAGCAAAGTTTCGCATTTATGACACTCAATCATGAACATCAAAATAGAACTAGTACTTCTCATGAACTCATAGAGCTGAAATTTGGTACAGAGTTAGGATTTAATGGCCACATAAAGGGAAAATTATTAAAACTAGGATAAATCGAAGATCTGGAGTACCTGTTGACCCTAATTAGAAAACACAAGAGCCCAACCAAACTATGTATTAGAGATCGACATACCACGGACGGGCATACGTGTACAGAGCACATTTCTCAATTTGTCTAAAAAATGTCCTCATGGACATTGGCACCTCCATATTCACTTGTAGCCAATCCTACGTGGCGCCTTTGTATATGGAATTTATAGTATTTTCAGCCTCGAGAATTTTTGGTTGGAGAGTCGTCCCGTCTTAGCGCTGTCAGTTTTTCTATATACAAGATTTTAGTTCTGTATCGCGTTCCGGACGTCGGTCGCTGTCGTCGATTCACGAGGCTGCAACTACTATAAATTCCATATATAAAGGTGGCGCTTTCTCGAGTAACCACTAATAAATCTTCATGAGTAATTTAATCGGATTTCACTTCAACATTAACAAATGTAGCGTAGTGACATTTACTAAAATTAGAATTCCCTTGTATTTTGAATACAAGCTTGGAATTTATTCTATCAAAATTAATTTTTCTCTTCAAATAGACTACATTGTTTCGAGAGCAAATGTTATGTTAGGATTTTTTATTAGAAGCTCTAAGAGTTTTGAAGATCCTTATACCCTCAAAACACTTTATATAAGTACTAGCAGTTGCCCGCGACTTCGTCCGCCTCTCCCTCGTCCACCGGCCAGAGTATCATCTCGACTTGTGCATCATTCGCGCTTGGGAATATTGTTCGGAAGTTATTGTAAAATTGCATTGCAGTCAACTCTCCCTAGGTCGTAATTCTCTTGAACTTGAAAAACTTGAGCATTTTTTATGATTCCCTTCAGTTGTTCATACTTAAAGCATTCCCTTGGGTGAACTCTCCCTAATTCTAATATCTCTCTTGCTTCTGCATCGTTTTTTTTCGTTAAGTAATTTTTTTTTTCTTTAAACTGAGTATATTTTTTAGTTAAGAAGTACATAAAATGATATGGTTTAAACACAATAATCTGCACAAATAGTGCAATCAATCACATTCACAAATCAACTGAACTCTCAAAATTCTAATTTGAGCAGTTATTAGGCCAGTTCCACCTAACAACATCTCACTGAGATCTGAATGTCACCTTGACTGAGGCAAAATCATTTGGTGCCTTGGTGGAACATAATTCTCAGTTATCATTGAGATTTAATGGTTACCTTACTAATTGTTGCTGCACATATGTCAGCCACGTCCAATAGCTGAGTGAGAAATCGAATCCAAAATAATTTCATCTCAGAGATCTCAGAAAAAAATCTCAGTTCTCACATTTCCACAGATTCTTCGCTGCTATTGGTCGCAGCTTAATTTTAAGTAGAATAAAGCCTAAAGCAGTTGCCCGTAGCTTAGTTGGTAAGTGCGTTGGCTGCTAAGCAGAACGTCGTTGGTTCGAGTCCTACTCAGGCCAAGTTTTTATTTCATCTTTCACGGGTACTGCCTCTTGCGAAGACCTGACAAATCTTCCAAGAGTATCAATCTGTAATGAAAAAATGCTTCTCAACTTTGCCGTTTGGAATCGGCGTTAAATTGTAGGTCCCCTCAATTCTTCACACGCACTTAGAGAATTGTTGATTAGAATAAGCCACTTAGGCGTTGGCTCTTCAAGAGCTGTCGCGCCACTCTATTTATTTATTTTATTTTAAAGCCTTCATCGATTAATGGACCATCCAACACAAAAAGAATTATACCATTCGAACCAGTAGTTCCTGAGATTACCGCGTTCAAACAAACAAACTCTTCAGCTTTATATATTAGTGTTGATTGTAAGAACGTTGTTGAAATACTGTAGTATATGGAATCCTTACACACAGTCAAACATTGTACGTATTGAAAAAGTTGAAAAGAAATTCACCAGGTTTGAGTTACGATAAATTTATGGAAATTTAAACGTTCCAAGTTATGAAAGCAGAAGCATTCTTATTATCCTTAAACCTCTCTTATCGAGTAGAAAATTAAATTCGATTCTTTTTGCCTATGATGTCCTTAATTCTAACAGTTTTATATGTACGTACCTACGCGCTAATTACGATCAAGAAATGGTGTTTTTTTATATATGTTTCTTTTCATAGTAGAACTTCTACTACTACGCTATGAACAATCCAATTACCAATGCCTGTTTAAATTGTAATGAATTTGATTTTGTCTTTGATTTTAATGGGCCATATTCATAGAGAATTATTTAAGTCGTAATTTGCTAGTCCACAGTTTAAGCTAAACACTTTAGGAAAACACAGCTTCTATTCATAGACGAATTTCTAGCTGTGTTTAACTAAACTAGAGTTTATTGAAGAAATCTACGACAACTTTCCTTCAAATGAACACATCAAACAGCAAGAATGTCAAAAAAATTAAAATTTTCAAAATTAAAATTTTTAATTTTTAATCAAAAGAAACTTATTTATTACTATGATAACGTTTGCGGCAAGAGAAGTTTGGACACTTTCTCGTTTTTATGAAGTTGTTTGTGTAGTGGAATATTGTTGCTGTGTTTCGTTTCTTCGAATTGGAGGTTTCCGATGATGATTACACTGACGATCTGTATCATCATGCGACAAATTCGTTTAACATGTTTATACATACATGGATGTCTTGAATAGCATGCCGAAATGAATAGGAACATGCTCAATATCAGAACAATCAATCCACCATTTCTTTAGTTCAAGGATAAAATTCATCGTGTCACTTGAGAAAACCCCAGAAAATATAGGATACAAATTCAATTATATTTATACCTAATTTCCGGTTAAAGGCGCACCCATGTATTTTTGTCCCCACAAAAGACGACTTTTATTAATAAAGAATTAAGTGAATGATATTTCGAACTTTAAAAGAAAAGTAACAACTTAAACATAGCATCACCCATGTTTAAAGTTAGACCCTAGTTTAGCTCTTAATCCCAGGACTAAATGTGTTTATGAATAGCTTAAACTTCAGTTTAAGTTAATAACAGCTTAACAGCAGTTAAAAAATCTCTATGAATATGGCCCATTGAATCTATTATAAATGTTATCATATTTTATGTATTTAATCTGTAAGATTGTAACTTTAGTCTAAGCTCCTTTGTAATCTTTATACAGTTTTTTTTGTAACTTGAAATATGATAAGCAAATAAATAAATAAATAAATAAATAAATAAATAAATAAATAAACAAATCAAGAAATGGGCTTGGACGGCTCGTTTGTGCCCTTAAACGCATCTAGACCGTTTTTTTTTTGTGGCAACGTGTAGTCATTGGCTCATGCCAAAAAGTATTCTCAACATTTTACTTGAAGTAATAGTATTTACTTTTATCTTAAACTTGAAGTGAATACTATCATTTTAGGCATATCACCCATAGCCGTAGCTAGGATTTGGTTTCGGGGGGGGGGGGGGTTAAGATAAATGATAATTTTTTTCAAAATCTCTATATATATAAAAATGGATGTATATACATACGTTACAAATAGAAAGTTTTTGATGAAAAACTCGGAAAACGCATTGGTTTTTAAATCGAAAACTGCATGGAATTGTATCTATGTGCATTGGTTTTCAAACGGAAAACTGAAAAATTGGTGATGGAGAACTTGAAAAACTCTGGGAGTGCAATTTTGGAAAATTGAGGAAAAGAGCAACACGTTTGATTTTGTTTATCACATTTAGGATTTTGACTGTGTTGGAAAGTTCGTTGTCAAGCTAGAAAAATTTCATAATTTTGAAATTGGAAATATAGGTCTTTTAATCATTTTAGAGCTTATCTCTGAAGGCGCTTAATGGTGGTGAAACGAGGTTAGTTAAAGATTAATGTAAACAATAAAATGGATGCATGTTGATTTGTTTGTGTGAGCGGTAAAGACTCTTAAGTAGTCCAACGTATTGTTATAAAATTTTGACTGTAGGCAAAGCTAACATGAGCCAGGGTTCCTGCGAAAACAAATTTTGGGAACATTTTACGGGAAAATTGAAAAATGGAAAAAATAAATGGTGGCCGAAAATTATACTTTTGTATGGGATCATAGCTGCAATTGTTCAAAAATTAGTAAAAAAAAATATGGAAACTCCGCAAAACGAGAATTTTTTAAATTATTTTTAGATTTGATTTGATCTGGTGGCAGGCGAGACGAGGTTCGCGGGGTCGGCTTGTTTTTAATAAAAAAGGAAACATATTTATCAAATTTATCACATTCTTTCACTTCCCCGAAGCCAAGTCATTTGTTCACGAAACAATTTTTGATGGAAAGTTTAAAAATATTTCTTGAGTGTATCTTTTACTTTAATATTAATATTTAAAATTAATCATTGTTATTTATGCAGTATTTTTAAATATATTGTAAAACACATAATAAAGATTTGAATGCATATGAAAAAAAATCATTTCTACTACAAAATTGAAGTCGAACTGAAGATATTGGCTTCAAAGCTTCAGAGTAGATGTTTTTGCATGGTATATTAGATATATGAATCTTAAATTAAGTAAACTTACCTTTATTTGAAGTCAATAACATTTTTGTATTATTTTGTTTTGGAAAAAGTAGGAGAGAACTTCTTTCATAAAAAGCATTACTGTTTATTGAGGGACGAATAAAAACAAAAGCAGAAGAAAAACAAAACAAATACATAAATATAATATTTAACTATATAAAATAATTCTTTTTTCACACAGATCATCACAATTGTGAATTAATTATATACAAATAAATTCTTTGAACAAAAAATAACACAGTATGGCATTATTTATTTAAACGAACGAATAAAAACAAAAACAAAAGAAGAATAAATACATAAATATAGTATAATATTATTATAAATCTTATAAATGTATGTTAAGGAATTTATTTGTATACATGTTATTTATTCACAAGAGTGATGATCTGTGTTAAAAAAGTTTATTTTATATATTATAATATCATATAGATTATTAAATTCAGTCAAAATGCCATTTTGATAGTATAGTACCTACAGAATAACGAAGGATTATTTCTTATTCTGTGGACTAAGTGCAAAATGCTATTAATAAAAGAAATGTATCTTAACAGGCGTTTACAAACTTTTTCCACCGTGGAGGGTGGTTTAGCGAAGCAATACAAAAAATGTAAGATAAAAGTTCATTAGATGGTTTATAAGTATCAACAGCAACAAATTTCGCAAAGGGAATTTAAGCTTAACGTCAATAACTTTACTAGATACTCCGTAAACAAATTATTTTTATTAATGAGAAATTTTTTGACGTTTGGTTAAAATGGATTACATTTTTAGTCCGAACTGCGTCAAAGTAGGATGGGTTTAATTGGATTTTTTATGTTAAAAAAACTGCTTCCCTCTCAAGATGTCACCAAAATCGATTGCCATCTTGCCTCTACTACCCAAGAATATATATATACAAAAAATTCTCATGAATTTTTGGCTGTTATATGACGAATGTCAATTGGATATCAAATGCGTCTCGAAAAAATTTGAGCGCTCAGAATACGTTCAGCTAAAAGTGTGTTCAGAGCTTTGTATATTTATTTGACTGGTACTATCAAGATGGCGGTTTTTAATGTAACCATCTATATAACGACTTATTTAAAAGAAAACCCCGTAACCCCCCCCCCCCCCATAGATACGAATGTGCTATCAAGATGGCACTTTTAAATATAGTCATCTATGTAACGACTTATGTACTTTTAACTTTTTAATGGAAAATGGATGTAAAAAAATTTCGGGGGAGGGGGGGGGTTAAACCCTGTAACCCCCCCCCCCCCCCCCTAAATACGGCTATGATATCACCCAATATAGTTTGAAATGGGTACTGTTTTTACATATTACTGTTTCATTCATCATTTTCAATTCCAACGAATGAGTCATTTGAATATGCTCTTACTTATACATGATATGAGACAGTCATCGAGGATATTATTTGTGAAAAGTTTAACTGGAATATGCCAAATTTCTCCAATTTTCATATTCGTTTTGCCGAAAAAATTAGTTTCTTTCAATCAGTTTCATTAGAATAAGACATTCGAATTGATGAGAATCAAGGAGAACGAAGGTTTATTTTTCGTTTTTTTCGTGTTTTAATTTTATTCAGCTTAATGTATTGCATTCGGTATTGTATGCATTTTTGATTTTGACTGAAAGTAGTCTGTATATTGTCGTAACATTTACGAAGAGCCATCAGGCCATATGTAAGTGATATTTCAAGATCATGGCCCAAAGCCATGTTGAGAGGACTTGTTTCTTGTCTTCAACACTGTTTTTCGTGTCGCTCATGTTATATGTGTTATATGAAGCCGTAAATTCATGATTACTGCTGTTCCCTTTCATATTCGCCCTAATGATTTCGCGTACATAACGGCATGTGCATGTGCATTGTCAAATTATCATAATGGTCTCGTAACGTCTTCATGGTCGTGCCAGCTAGAGAATACAATCAGCTACTTTCTTTTTCATGACAGCATACATGAAATAATACATTCATTGAAATAATACATTTTAAGACTTTCGGCAAAGCAATAACTGAAAAGAACAATTCGTTCTCCTTAATTCTCATGCTTTTGAGTGCCAAGGTTAAACATTTTTCTTATATTGGCAAATTAGTTTTTCATTAGAATTTAATAATGTTCTGCATGTGCATATGTTGAAGACGCTGGTAGCTTTTCATTCAAAATAACTCTGTCAAACGAAATTTGTTCATGTTTTCATTTAATAAAAATGTAATTGCCGCACTCACTGACGTCAGGGTTATCAACACCAAACTGAAACTGGACCATTTTGTCATAGAAAGAGCAAGCGATATTAATCGTCAGAGTATAAAACGTTAAAAATCGATGAATTAAAAAAGCCTAACATGATTAAAGATGTCATATAGAGCTCAGTCAGCTGGCAAATATAATATCTCCCCAATGAATCTGTACATAAGTTTTAATGAACACGATTGCCGCTCTCTGCCCAAAACCGTGTACCCACTAAGTTTGAATGATACGGACTTTGCTTCTTTGTAAAATGTTTAGTTCTCCAAGTTAAACAAATCCAAAAGGTCTTTAAATTCGGCAACCAGTAGACTTCTCTTGTGAAAGTATATCTCGTTCTAGCGTCCAGGTCCAGACACCACGACAATCAAATTTTTTGTGTTGGAATTAAAAAACAAACAAATGAGCACATATCAAAAGAACCCAAAAATTGAGTGGAGAAGCGTGACACAAAATTCGTAGTGCGTCGCAGTCAAGTTTGAGCATTCATTCGATCGATAAGTGTACACGGCTTCAGTCGGTGGCTTACAAAAAAAAACTTTACTAATCAGTTAAAGTTCTTAAAAGCAAAAGAGTTAGTGACAAAAACATGCGTTGGAAGGTGGATAATTGTTGCTGCGTGAATCTGCGCACCGGCAGCCTGGTAATCGCGTGGATCGGCCTCGTTGCAATGGGTTTAGTCTTAGTCATTAATTCTATAGCATATATTGGAATGTTTGTAACAATGGTAACCCGAACAAACGAAGTCCCAGTGATGAGAATCCAAGCAAACAAACACCCAATCCAACCAAACGATGTCTATGCATCGAAAGAGACCCATAATAATTGTAATAGAAAAAAAATTAATTTTTAAATTAGTGAATCAATGTCCTATTTTATTTCTTAATTCAGATGTGATGCAGACCCTAGTGAACACTACGAATGTTATACCGAATTTGGTAACTAATATTTTGCTTATTTGGGGAATAAAAAAGGTGAGTTTAAGTTAAATTCTTGTAAGCTAATTGTTATCAATTATATCTTACGTTACGTTGAATTGTTTTTTTTCCCGTAAACAAAGACGAGAGGGCGTTTATCAAAAAAACAAATTTTAATAATTTTATTTTTAGCCTATGATTTCATGAGGTTAACATTTTGTTAGAATATTTGTGTTGATAAACAAAAACGTTCATTTAACGTTTGCAGATTGCAGAACGTATATTGTCTTCATTGTAAACTGTACCAAAACTCAAACTCAATACAGAATTTCATTTTTGATTCTTTGAATCATGGTGTGTAGTAACTCTCAATTCAGGGACGACATTTAAGACAGTGGCTACCCAAACAAAATCGACACGTTGAAGAAACTAACACAAGAATAAACTTACCCAAACCCAAAGTCCCAAGCCCCTTCAAATCGAGCATAGTGAAATTTCAAATGTGAACATTGACGAAAGAGCAGATACAGAGTACAGAAACAGATACACAAACACAATACACATGATTAAGGTGACCACCTGTACAGGAATGACCGGTACAGCACCAAATTTTAATGCTGCGTACCGATGTACCGAAGAAAAGTCTAGGTACGCATACATGTACCGAAATCAATGGTAACCAATTTCCTGCGCGAAATTTTGTTTTGTTATCGCGAGCAGTGAAAGCGTAGACTCGTCAGATTTCTTGCTTTTCCTTGTGATCGTCACCTAATGCACTATTATTGATACAACTCCCATCTCCTGTCTTTAAATTATTGTAATTTCATCCTTTCACGCACAGATGCGTGGATATATTGAGAAATGGACTATTCATTTCGAATATCTCTTATTTTTTTTGTTGGCCTGCACTCAAGCAACCGCCAGCTTCCGATAAGTTCATTACATCGAAGAATCGCTTTGACGTCGAATAGTGAGATATTGAATTTTTCGTTCCTCTATCAGTCATTGGAAAAAGAAAAACCTTGCACTGACAATCGATTGGTGCAATGTTTTAAGCAATTCGAGAAAAGCAATGATGACGGGGTACATTCTATATTTACAAGGGACTTCAGCAATCTTTGAAAGAGGAAAATATTAAATAACAGCCGATGGAACATTGCAACGTTAAAATATCTTCTATGCATCAGGTACAATATAAGAATGTCGTGCCTTGAGTTCGTCGATTTAAAGACCAGCCAAAAATGATCGAAGAAATTGGGTCTGATGGAAAGTATGCATTTAAGAAGCCCGACAATGATAATGACTAAAATTGAATATCTAGATACCTATGTATATCACAATGAACCAGTAAATGAAACTATTTTTTTTTAAATAGTATTTCTGTGTACCGGAATCGGCTTTATAAAAGGTGGTCACCCTAATCATGATCATTGAATTTGATACTGTTCTGAATCTGAAAGCTGAAACTGAATACTAATACACGAAATAAAACGACACGAGTTCGGGAAAAAACGAATCCATTCAAAAACGTACATATCTTCGTTCTCCACTGAATTTTGTTTTTGGAAAGAAGAACAAGCATAGGTTTTTTATTGGCTTTTGTATGGGATGGGAAAGAAGGATAGACACAATTAAAAATGTTTAATTTTTTGTTTCTTTTCGCTCATTCCATCCTATAGTAAACGAAAACATCAGAAGACAATGGCGCAAAATCATGGTCCGCTAATAAACAATTTAGTGGGGTACTAGCTTAAAATGTCGTTTGAGTCATGAAAGAAACGTCATTTTAAGCTAATATCACACTTAAATTATTCATTAGTGGACTATAATTTTGCGCCAATGTTTTGGTTTCGTTCCATTGATTTTTTTTCGCGTTTATTATTTTTGTATGGGGAAGAGAGACAAAGTCGATCAGTCGGCTGTGCGGTGCGCCCATCAAGTCGAGCGCGAAGCAAACACTGCCGTACCATCCTTTACTCAAGGGTGGATTCAGAGGGGGGCGATCGCCCTCTCTGAGCCGCCTAAAATTTGGTGATTTGACAAGCAAAATATAATTTTAAAATAATGTTAAACATAAATCATCTCATCACGATTGTGGCACGTGGTAATATTATATTCAGGTGAAAATAAAATACCTAATGAAATATGAGTGTGACCCCTGTGGTCCACATGACTTACTTCCCAGAACAATTTTTTTCGAACTAATGTTTCATTTTATGCTGAAATTATCATAATTTTCATGAATACATGATGAATACTTGATTTCGTTCGTTTTTTTTAGCTAAAAACTTATTCAGTTCTCAATCAAGTAATTTTGCGCCGAGCGAGACCAATTTGATATCAACACCATGAGCGGTTCGCAAGAAAATCATAATTTTCATGATTGTTACTACTTTCAAATGTTTAATTCTGAGTGAAAAATCGCTAAACCGTTATCGCTGAAAACTTAATCAGTTCTTAATAAAGCGATCCCGCATCGATTGAGTCCTTTCATGTCAATACTATTAGAAGTTCGCGAGATTATCGAGCAGAAAAAAACAGAACACACATACGCACATTGAAATTATGATAAAATGGTTTGGAGATTCACAAAATCAGATTGTTTACAATAACTTCTTCTGGAAAGTTAAAAACAAAATATTAAAATTTTGCTTAGGTACATAATAGGTAGGTATCTATAATTAAATCAACTTGAATTCATTGAATTAACGTAGTAGGCATTATAATTGTTTAACAGCTTGATTTCCTTTCTCTAAAAATGTCCTAGAGAAATTAAAAACGTGGAAAATAAAATGGGATTTGGAAAAGAATGACTGCTCTTTGAAGTATATTTATATTCTTGGGTAGTTCCTCGAGGATGAAAATCGATTGCAGCACCACTTTGAGACCTGCCATAGAAGCAGTTTTTTCACATAAATTTGGTATTGTACCTGTTAGCAGAAATATAATACACAAAGCCTGAGATGCTTAACAGCTATTAATCATAACATTTTTCCTACGTTGCGCTTGCTCTTCCAAAGTTTTGTTTCCTAAGTGTTCAGTGCAGCAAGTGGAGAGACAACTTTTTCTACTTTCAGGAGAACTCAAATTTGACTGCGATCAAGCATGGCAGAAGATAGACTAGTTGGATTAGCGCTAGTAGACATGCATTCAGATTTGGACTTGAATACAGGCAATATCATAGATAGATTTGCCCAAAGCAAACATCGATTAGATTTCGCATTGTAAAATTGTACTCGTTATACCTCTGTTGGAATAATTTGTCATGTGATTATATTATTATGTAAGCTGTTAATTTAGAACTTCTTTTATCCTTTAAATTTGTGAAAAACAAAGTACTTTAAAACTACTTTTAAAGACCTTTTTTTCTTTACCTATTAAGTCCACAATTTCCACACAGTGGTTCCATTCTATGGACATTATGGAAAAAACCTATAAAAACTGAATGGATGGACCGATTTTGTTGAAATTTGAAATGTTCTATAAAAATTTTGAATTTTAATTATTGAACTAAAAAAAAATTTTTTTTTTTGTAATTTTAATTAAAAAAAACTAATAAAAACGAATGTTGTATTTATATGTATGTACATTAGGGTGGCCCGTAAGATAAAATTAATGAAGACAACCGCTCAATCGCCTCCTCTAATTTTTTCAGATTTTTATCTGTACCCCTTACTGGCCCTGTATCAATGTGAAATTCTAATACTAGGGACTTTGCGGCTGATTTTTTTATTATTCCCGTATATCTCCATTTCGGCTTTACCGATTTTGTTAAAAAATTTTACAATTATTCTTAACATTATCCTTAGTAATATTGCATTCCAAGTTATTATTTAAAATATAATCTTCAATAACAAAAAAATCGGAAAAGAGATCCATTTTTGTAGTACCTTTTGGGCTTATAACACTCTTTTCCAGATTTCTCAAAAACGGCTCAACCAATTTTTTGGAAATTTCGTCAACACGTTAATATGGAATGTCTTAATAATGTTGCGTACCAAAAAATTTCATAAGTGTTTTAATTTCCCTGATTTTTTTACAAGGAAATATGACCTCGTGATTTTGCACTCAAAACGTTCTCACGATCAAAGTGACCAAAAGTGACCGTTAGTTTTAACAGGATTGTTACGTTATTAAACAAGGAAACAAAAAATGTAAGTGCCAAAAGTAAGCAACGCTTAGCTCTATAAAAATATGTCCAATAAACACTTTTTAAGCCTAATTCTCGCGCTCCGACGCGCGACTGGAGTTCACTCAATAAGAATGATTATCTTAAGGCCGTGTGCGAGTTCAATTAAAATTAAATTAAATTGTGTTAAAATTAGACCAGCTGAGGAGCAGGCTAAAATATGACAATAGTGGTTAAAAATTCATCAACGTGGCCTTAAATTATATACATATATATCGCAAAGGATTGAATTCATATACCCATACATCTATTCATAATAATTTGATAAAATATACCTATTACTTAAATACTAATGGTAGGCAATATGAATGTCAACAACTTTGTTTAAAACGTTCTTTCGTATTTTTGAGTGAATCAATGTAGTTACTTCTACAAACATTTTTGTAAAGAATAAAAAATACTACAAAACTGCATCATTAGATTTTCAGAACAGTGACATTTCTAATCAAATTTTCATTATTTAATGATGAAAATTCAATTGGGCCCACATTTATCATGCATTATTGCATATAAAATGGAATTGAATGTCATTGAATTGTACATTTAACTAAAGCCTGAAGCCTTGTGCTTCTTAAGAGATCTTAATCTTGAAAATCCGATTATTAGAACGCACGCTAGGATGCTTTTAATCGAAAAACACAAATCGAATTTTGGGCATAGCGGGATTCTCCCACAGGTGATGTTTCATTTTGTACGAACTAAGCAGGTCGTTTGTGTGCAATTATATTTATTTTAATATCGAGATTGTGAGGCTTGTACGAAACGTATACTTACAAATGAGGTATCAAAATCACCGTTATTTCATGTAGATTAGACATCCAGTCTATAGGATTAAAACATATATACCAATTTAGGTGCCGTGAACGAAGGCCATATGAACTAACGCCATAATGGCCTTAGTTCTCAATCAAATGTGAACTAACGCCATAATCCGATTATGGCCTTAATTCACAGTCGAATGAGAACTAAAGCCATCACATGAATGAGAACTTACGCCATATGGGGTAAGTTCACATTCAAAAGAGAACTGATGCCATAACATGCTTTGAGCTTTGAAGCAAAGTTAGCATAGCAAGTAATTACCTAACAAAATCTCATCGAGATCTCAGGGATCTCAGATATTTTTAAAATGGAACAAGAGATCTCACTCTCAGCGAGTGCTGATATTTTCTTTTAAAATTTCTGAAAGAAAAAAATGTGTTGATCCGTTTTCTTGGTCAGCCATTTGAACGTAATCATGAGTTAACAATATTAATTTCAAGGAATCTCACTGAAATTTGAAAATTGTGCTACACCTAATAATTAGGTGATCGTAGGTGCTTCGTTCGGAAAATAGTTTTCTAGACTCTGAAGTAATAAAAAAAATCGCGTTCTAAGAGCCGAAATTTTTTTTGGCAAACAGAGAAACAATTTGGGGTGTGAAAATAAAAAAATTCGCGCGAATTTTTTTTATTTTCACACCCCAAATTGTTTCTCTGTTTGCCAAAAAAAATTTCGGCTCGCTCCGCTCGCTTTCTAGTAGTAGGTACTGCAGTACGCGATTTTTTGATTATTTTCAAATTGTGGAACTAATTTTCAGAATGAAGCATCTACGAAAATATTGAGAAACTTAGGTACTCATTCTGAAATTCAATACAAATATGAAAAATCATTATTTTTGTATTGATTTTTTTATTCGTTTAGAAAGCAACTTTATTCGATTACTTTGCAAAACATTATCAACAATTAAACGATTTCATTTGTTTTCCATCCTCGTAAATTTGTGCATAACTCCGCCGAAAAAATATCATCGAAAACGGATTATTTTCGATTCTGGAGCCAAAAACTGAGGGGACCGCGAAAGTATAAATAACAAAGAAATTTTTCCAAAATTTTTAAGTTATGAGCGTGACGAAAAAAGTTAAGAATAAGGCAAATGTGGGACTATTGGATCTTATATTTGATTTATAGTAACCCGTGTTTAAAATATTTGTGTTTACGCCCCCTTAACTAATAGAGCGTTCATCCTTTTTTCGTTGAACCATATATTTACCTACCTACATTATGTTCCAATATCATATTAAAATTATTTTGATTGCTGCGAGTGGCTTTAATTCACATTGAAATGAGTACTTGGGCCACTTCTTAAAATGAACTAACGCCATATTACTTTAGTTCTCATTCCAATGTGTATTTAGGCCATAATCGGATTATGGCGTTAATTCACATTTGAATGAGAATTAAAGCCATTATGGCGTTAGTTCATATGGCCTTCGTTCACGGCACCCCAATTTATGTGAAAATGCCTTAATTGGCTATATTAATGAGTTACTGTTATAATTAAAGTATAATAAATTGCAGAGCATGAAATTCTGTATTATGTGTGAAAATTTCACCGTTCTACGTTGAAATCTCTGTTCAATAAAATAGATTCGAAATGGCACTAAAATTTTTACTCCCTCTTTTCACCCCCCCCCCCTCGGTTAATTTTTTTTAAACTTTGAATGTCTTACTTATTTATGTTTAGTCAAAAGCCATACAAATAAGTTTTAAACTTCTAACCTAACCGACCTCCATACAAACTTTGACCTAACATTTCAACCTTTTGTGACATTTTCAACCCATTTTATTGCGTTAAAAAATTCACAGGTTCTAGTCTATCTTACTACCAAATTTCATCTAAATCGATCCAGTAGGTTAAAAGTTATTAAGAGTTAAAAAAAAGCGTTGGTAGTCACTTTTTATAACGCTTTTTTCAATGATTGATTTTCCTATCCATAATTTTTCATACCGGGGTCTATATATGAATCGATTCTAAAGGAGTAAACTCCAAAAATTCTGACCGGATTATGAATGCAAAATGTTATATTCAACATTAAAATCACTTTTTGTTTGCCTAAAATTGATTCTCATTCAAAAAAATTACACATAAAAACCGCTTCAATTTTTTTCCGAATTCTGAAAATTATAATAGACTCAACATTGAATTGATGGTAGGGAGAACCAGAGTGAGAAAAGAATATAATTTGTTTTTTATTTCGCATTTGTATATTTATACAATCGAAATATAGGATCAAAATTGCTGAAAAATATTTTACTTTTGGGGGTTTTTTCCACTTTGAAACCACTGTGCGCCGCCCCCCTAACAAGAGTTTCTGGATCCGCCCCTGCCTTTACTGCAACCATTTCCCCACATATTCAGGCCCTTATTTGAGAACCTCTGGATAAGACCAGACCGAAGAAATTCGTCATCCAGTAAGCTATAATCATATACATACTTAAAATCTTAAATTTCAAGTCTGTAGGTCAGTTAGTTCCGAAGTTTAGCGAAAGCAAAGTTTCGCATTTATGGCACTCACTCACTCACTTATGAATGGCTTGTCAACATCAGCAACCGCAATCTTAGCAACATCATTAATACCAGCTGAACTATTTAAAGTTATTGGAATGAGAGTATTATTTTCGGAGCATTTCTCATTCTCTTTAGCAGAACCAGATGATAAGGAGTGAGAGCAAGATGCATTTGCATCAATTATTTCTTCTACAGTGTCCCCGCTCCTCTCCTAATAGAAGAGCAGGGTTTCTTGTTGGTATTAGTTTTAATATTAGAATGAGTTGCAATGCTAGATTTAATGTGGGTGCAGTGATGCCATATCGTGGGTTTTATCCCTTTTTGTGGGTTTTTTTGGTCTAAAAAAGGCAAAAAGGGATAAAGGGTTTTCTTGAACCCCGTAGAACAAAAAAATGGGTTTTCTCATAAGAATGAGATTTTTCACATTTCATCACAGATGAAAAGTAAAAAATGCAAAAAAAAAACAAATTCTATACTAAAAATCAATTTCACGACCGACCGCAACAACAAATGATTTTCCTTATTTTTGTTTTCGCCTTTATCTAAAAAAATCTAAAAATGTGTTCCATTTCTATAAAAACTTAGTTTTTTTAACTACAGCGGGATGTTCAGCTCTCAATTTGTACAAACATTTATTAAAAAAAAAAATTATTTAAAATTATGTGATGGATATCACGGAAAATATTTGTGTTGGTCATGAATGCGAAGATTCCATCGGATTTTGGATTTTATTATTACTTATCTACTTTTTTTTTGTGACAACAGTAGTTAAGTTATAAATAAAATCTATTGTTTCTACGATACTTTCGGCAACTTGAAAGCAAGCTAACCAAGGTATTTATACATCTAACATAAGGACGCGTGCAATGAATGAAACAAAAATGGAATCCGTGATGATGGAGAAATTTCACCGTCACTCACCGCATTGAAACAGGTGTGCGCGGCCTTTCCGGATAACAAAATTCACGCCGGTCAAGCGAATCTTATTTGTCTTGCTTCTATCATTTATTTTGTCTTAAAAATTTTAGTGGGTCGGAACTTTCTTGTATGGGAGCTCCTGGGCTATAACCATATGTGATTTTATGTTTTCTTTGATTATTGTTATTTATTTAGATTTACATATTACTTTCTTTTTTTTTAAGACTACAATTTGTTTCCTAAAAATGTTTACTTTGGTTTTTTAAAAAATTGTTTTATTATTATTATAAGGAAGCAAGCGTTTAATTTTTGTTTTACACTTTGTGGGATATTTGTGGGTTTTTTCGTTTAATGCCGTGGGACAAAATGGTTTTTTTGATATTCATCGTGGGACTTTACGCTTCAAAAGTCTGGCATCACTGTGTGGGTGACAATTTTCGGAGAAGAAACCTGTTTTTGAAGAGACGATATTGATGATGATTTTTTTTTCAGTTGTCGTTTTAATGTTTGATGGCGAGGGCGTACATATATGCACGGTTATTGTTGTGCAGGGGTGAAGATGGAATTTTATAAGTTGGTCACAGAATTTTGACTGAAAGTAGTCAGTATATTGTCGTGACATTTACGAAGAGCCATCAGGACATGTGATATTTCAAGATCAAGCAATAGCCATTTTGCGAGAACTTGTTTCTTGTCTTCAACACAGTCTTTCATGTCCTAGCCCGATCGTTACTCATTTTATATGAAGCCGTTAGTTCATGATTACTAAGGGTCCCTTTCATGAAAATTACGATTCCGCCTAGGTAACGAACGGCATGTGCATTGTCAAACTATCAGAATGATCTCTAACGTCACGTTGGCCGTTGGCTGGCCAACTAAACAAGACAATCTGCTATTTTCTTTTTCATGACAGCATAAAGAGTTGTAGGCAGATTTAAATTTTAAGACTTTAATCTATAAGACTTTCGGCAAAGCAATAATTGAAAAGAAAACTTCGTTCTCCTTGATTCTCATGCTTTTGAGTGCCTAAGTTAAATATTTCTTATATTAGAAGATTAGTTTTTCATTAGAAATTATTGATGTTCTGCATATGTACATATATATGTTCAAGACGCTGTTTCAACCAAAATTTGTTCAAATTTTCGTCAACTACAAATGTAATTGTCGAGCTCGCTGATGTCAGAGTTATCAATACCAAACGGAAACTTGTTATTTTTTCAAATAACAGAGTAAGCAATATTCATCGTCAGAGTAATGTAACGAAAAAAAAAAAACCAAAATGATCCAACACGTTATAGAGCTGAGTCAGGTAAAAAATAGAATTTCTCCCCAATGAATTAGTTAGTTTTAATGATCGCGATTGCCGCTCTCTGTCCAAAAACGTGTAATAAGTTTGAATGGTACAGAATTTTCTTCTTTTCTAAAATGTTTATTTCTTCAAGTTTATCAAATGTAATCCCTTGTAATAGAACCTCTCGTTCTAGCGCCCAAACACCACGACAATCAAATGTTTAATGTCGGAATTAAATCACAAACAATTGAGTAGATTTCATAAGAATCCAATAATTGAGTGGGGAAGCTTAACACAAGATTTGTAGTTCTAAAAGTTAACTTAACAGCAGCAGCAACTCTACGTGCGTCGCAGTCAAGTTTGAGCATTCATTCGATCGATAAGTGTTTACAGCTGCAGTCGGTGGCTTATAAAAAAAAACTTTTTTAATCAGTTTAAGCTCTTTAAAGCAGAAGAATAAAAGACAAAGCCATGCGTTTGAAGGTGGATAATTGTTGCTGCACGAATCTGCGAACCGGCAGCCTGATAATCGGATGGTTCGGCATTGTTACAGTTGCCTTCGCCTTAGCCATTAGTTCTATAGCGTTTATTGGAATGTTTGTAGTAATGGGAATCCAAGAAAACGAACACCCAATGATGGGAATCCAACCAAACGATTTCCCTGCATCGAGAGTGTCTCGTGATAATTGTAATAACAAAAAAAATGGTTTAATTTTTAAATGAGTGCATCAATGTCCTATTTTCTCTCTTAATTTAGTTGCGATGCAAAACCTAGTGAGCACTACGAATATGATACCGAGTTTGGTTGTTAATATTTTGCTTATTTTGGGAATAAAAAAGGTGAGTTTTGCTTAATTTTTTGTGAGGTAATTGATATCAATCAGTTAATCGAATCCGAAAAACTATTCTTACGTTACGTAAACATGTTCGAAATGCGATTAATTTGCGGTCGACTGATTCTAATGGATCTGGGGATTCCCTGGAATCTCAGTACTTTTTTCTATAGAAAAAAGAGTAGAGGGCGCCTATCAAAAACAAATTTTAATATTTTATTTTAAGCCTATGATTTCATGAGGTTAACATTTTGTTAGATATTTCTTCATGAAACTTTTGCAGATTGTAGATCGTATAACAAAAATGTCTTCATTGTAAACTGTAACAAACCCCAAACTCAATGTAGAGTAGAGATTCATGTTATACATAAGCCTCGGAAGAGGTTTCAAAAATCCAGATTTTCTCGCACACAATATTTGTAATTTTTCTGTTAAAATTTAAACACAACATAATTATTTTTTTTTACAGAATAACCATTTCATGTTTTTGCCATGGTTGATATCAGGACTCCTTGGATCGGGCTTATTTGCTATATACACCTTTATTGCAATTATAGCCCTCATTATCGTGGAACCTCTTCTTGGCCTTGTGATAATGATCATAACTGCGGCGGCGTTCGGTAATTAAATTCTTTGTATATATTATTCCATTTGAAAACTGTATGATTAATTTAATTACAAAAAAAAAAACAGCTTTTAGTTTCTGGATTTGGTTGATCCCTTATTCGCTCTACCAAGAGATGAGTGAAAAAAGCCAAGGAGTAAATCAGATGAACCTACAATCGGATTTCATCGAGAATGGACAAATGGTTAGTGCTCCCCCTTATGAAGCATTGGCGAAAAATCCTGCATATTAAAAATAGAAACAATACGGTTTTGTTTGATTTCTGTACGAAAACTTAATATTACTAATAAATAAACAATTCAACTTGATTTGAGTTGAAAAATAATAATTTGTGCTTAATTTTTTACTTGCGACATATAGAATATATGGCAAGTATTGAATTCGTAAAAAAAAAAATTTGAGGTAATGATGAGATATGACATTACGATGATAGAGAAATCGAAAAATGTGGGTCCGGCGATTCCGTCCGTCTGTCTGTCTGTCTGTCTGTAAACGCATCTACAGCCTTAACCTCTGGTCCGATTGACTTGAAACTTGAAAATTAAGGGTTTGAGCGAATTCGCGTGGGTCGTTTTTTGGATTTTTTTTTTAAGATCAAAATTTAGGGTAGCCACCATACGATTTTTTTGGTCAAAAACCAAAAGTTTCAATTTTCTCAAAAACGGCTCCTACGATTTTTTTTTAAACTTCCTTGAAAATTTTTGTTTAAAACTCTGATGTATTTTATGTAAGAAATTTTTTTTGTATTGCTCCAAAACGGTACCGCCCATAGAACCGTTTTTTTGTTATCAGATTTTCTCGGAAAATAAAAGTCCGATCAGGGTAATTTTTGTTTTGAAGGTACGTATATATTGCCCAAATAATATTTTGTATTCAAAAAAATTTCAAAAACATTTTTGGATTTTTAAAAAATATTTTTAAACTTTTTTTTCAAAATTCTGTATCTCAAAAACGGATAAATATTAAAAATTGAAATTTACTTATAAAATGTATAGTTACACATTCTTGAATACTGCATATCCAAATTAATTTTAAGACATTTTCGAAAAATTTTATATACAAAAAATTAATTTAAAAAAAAACCGCTCCGACGATTTTTAAAACAAAAATTTGGAAAATCAATAATTTTTTAAGAAATCATATGACATAATTTTTTTTCAGATTAAATCTTTTTTTTAGGTTGATATTTCAATTTAAATTTTTATTTACGAATTAAATTTTTTTTTTGAGTTATAATTTAGAATACAGGAGCAAGTTCGTACGACCGAGTCGTGCACATTTTTTCACTTCTTGTATGATAAGAGTTCTATCACTTCTTATTCAGTTTTTCATGAAAATTTTGCCGATTATTATTATTGTTTGTATCTTAAGTATCAAGATGCATGCCTTGCACTTGTCTTGTTTGCTTGAAGACGACAACCTGTGGGATTGTATGTTTGCTGAAGCAGCATTGAACTGTACAGCAAAAAAAAATTCGTCTACTATATGGGATAATCACAAAGATTCGATGACTGATGATATACTGTATCAACATAACCCACGTTGCAAGGACTTAACGATAGCGTTCAACGATGCTATGCACAATGAAGCTCCGATTGCTATTACGGAAAGGGATCTTTACATTTTCATTGCCAACTTGACACTCAGTCATTTCGGTATGCCGTCGCCAAATCGAAGTGCATCAGATTTATTAAATACTGACATGAATCGAGATCTTCAATACAGTACGCCGCCGCCGCCGCCGCCGGCGCCGCCGTACGTACGGTAGAAATTTCGGTTATTGTTATTTTGTTTTGTTTTTTTTTTCCTATAATTCTCGCTGAAATATGATGAAATAATGGCATTGCGTTGGCTGCTGCATCATCTGGCATTACGGAAACTTTGTTGGATTGAAGCAGAACAGCTAATTCAGTATTTAAGCTGCCACTAAATATTCAAAACAACCCAGACGCCGCACTTTGTGGCAAATTCCCGATTTCGTGCGATTAATTAAAAACGGTTGTTATTCATTGTTTTTTTTTTTTCAAAATATAAGTAAGTTGAGTTTAGAAATGGATAAATTATGTGTTTATTTTAGTTAATTAAGGTATTAATTTATAAAAATAACTTTTTTCTTTAAATAAAAACTATATATTTTGCTTTTATCAATCACCGAGGCTAGTATCTAAAAACACTTCAGGCTCAAACATTTGAATTACGTCAGGATTATTTTGTTTTCTGTTGGAACTTGTCAGTTAACGATTAAGAAAAACTATTTTGGTCGGATAATAAAAGCATCCTTTGAAATATTTATATATTTAATAATTTATATATTATATTATATATTATTATTCATATACAAATATTTATTTTTTTTACATCACTTGGCAGCAAAAAACTCTTTAGCTCTTGCTTACAAATGCAATTTTTAATAAGTATACAAGAAATAATGCTCTTTACTCTACCTATCTGAGAACTACAGTCACTCAAAGATGTTTTTGTACAAATTTTCGAAAGATTAAAAAATTAAATTCAATTTTCTCGAAAAGTAAGCTACTGATTTTCATAATTTTTTTGGAATATCTTTGATACTATGCTATTAAAATTTTTGCATTCAATTTTTTCCTATGCTTAAGAAAAAAAAACAAAAAAAAAACAAAGTGACTTCATAATTTTTTTTAAATTCAATTTTCTCGAAAAGTAATTGATCAATTTGAATGATTTTTTATTCTAAAAAATCTTTAATAGTACGATAATAACATTTTGTATTCAATTCTTTTATTTGAATCTTAGAAAAAAAGAAATACAAAAAAAATGATTTTTTTAATTTTTTCGATTCGTCGATTTTTATAGTTTTTTTTAAATTTTAATACCTTCGGGGCAGAATGATTTAACAAAACGCTTTTGATTCTGCTTGAAGAAACACTTGTTAATATGTGTGCAAAAGATCAGTTTGATCATTCTGCCCCTGATATGGTTTTCGGCCACTTGAAGATATTCATATAAACATTTTGACCTAAAATCGAAAAGTACCCCTAACATAAAATTGTTAACATTTTTGAGTCTGGAAAAAAGTGACACAGCTCTAAGAATATATAAGAAAAATAAAAAAAACAATAAAAAGATATATCATAAGAATATAGCAAACAAAATTCAAACCAAAGTCAATTTTTTTTTCTTGATAAGAAAATTAATACCAATTTTCACATAAATTCCCAATCTTAAGCCTTCTATCTTCGTAGGGGAGCAACATAATCTTATGAAATTTTGAAGCTAGGCTGGAAATAATGTCTAGTTTAAAACTGCATTCAAATTTTGATAAAAACCTAAAATTTTCAAAATTGACTTTATCGCACGAAATCGGGAATTTGCCACATAGTGCGCCGCCGTATGCAACATAAGAAAACAATCAGCTATGGCCAAAGTGTTGGAAAATTGTAAAATTGTCATCTTGTGATGAATGCACTATGGCACACAAACATTCGCTTGAGGCGTTGAACTGGACATTGAGAAATTTAAAAAAACAACAGGTGATTTTAGACAAACACATCCCGTTATTCCCCGTTCAACGTACGCTTATGAGATCAATGCTTGCTTGAAATCATCTCCACTATGGTGCACGTCAAAATGCTTCAAGATCCATCTGCTGAAACATTCTCAAAACAACTGTTGAATATCGGTAATGGATACATTTTCCAATTGAGTTTTTAAACTCATTGGATTTACCAGGCGTAGGTACCACCGCATAATTAAGAACTCAAAGTGGGATCTCCAATTGTTCTGCTTCGTTATTTGAACACGCCACGGATGTGCAACGGCATGCGATTAGTGCTTAAAAACTCAATGGAAAACGTT
This sequence comes from Sphaerophoria taeniata, assembly GCA_943590905.1. Lineage (NCBI taxonomy): Eukaryota > Metazoa > Arthropoda > Insecta > Diptera > Syrphidae > Sphaerophoria > Sphaerophoria taeniata. Next base: position 9,362,883 of record OX016540.1, read on the forward strand.
AAAGAAGTCGGTATTTTAAATGGCAAATTCTTCGCACCATGCCTCATATGTATACCACATACATACGCACACACTATCAAAAAAAACTTTATATATTATTATACTCTAGATTCATAATTGATTACACAGCGTTGAACTGGACATTTGCGGGTCAGCTAGTTTTCATATAAAAATATGTTATCTGAGCTCTGTCATTAAAAATAGAAAAAAAATAAATAAAAATAACAAGTTAAGAGATTCGAAGCACTTTTAATGCGACGCTGGTGCTTCGAAGTATGGAAGTCGTTTCGACTTAAGCGAAATCCCATCCAAATAAACATCAGTAAGTTCTACAGTGAGTTGCAGCTGAATATCATTGAAAAGGAAGAGCGAAAACATTTGTTTGAACCTCCGACATTTTTGTACTTTGATTCTTCGTACTACAGACCTTATATAAGAGCATGCAACGATATTCTTTTCTATATCTTGTTCTGATAAGAACATGAGAGTTCGCAATGATCCTTGTCAAAGGCGAGAATTTGCAGATAACGATTATAATTGAAAACTTCATAAAGCAACTATGACATATTCGAAGCTAAGAACTAAAAGGAGCAACTTGGGTGGATTGTTTTTATTTTGACAGAACAATCAACAATATAACACTCAAAATTACAATACAATTGAATTCCAAACAATTTAAAACTATCAGTCACATTCAAAGAGATTTTCACTGCTCACCAATCAATTAATTGCAATTTCACATAATTTTGTAATTAACAGGTTTACCATTTCCCAGCACAAAGCTCTGATGCAATTGCGATAGACAACATTAATATGAATTCGATATCGGGTGCTGTGTAGAAAAGCACAATGCAAAGTTCTAAGCTTCATCACAATTATAGTTGCATTTAATCTTCCATCCGACAAGGGTATGCATCACTAAATGATTTGGTGCCGGCGCTCAACAAAAAACAAACACAAATATTTTTCTTTAAAATAACATTTTTTTTAACAGAAAAATGTGCCTAAGAGTAAAAGATTGCTGCAGGATAGACCTACGGGTAGCTGGCTTCATAATAGCAAGCCTCCACATTGTCCTAAGTTGCGTGTTGTTCGGTCTCCGAACAAGGAATTTCATATTCAAAGAACTGCATTTCGATACTGGGGAGGCCCCGACGGAAGGTAATTTCAGGACTGACATACAGAAAGTTTTTGCTTATTATTATTTTGTTTAAATAAACAGTCGATTTTGAAGAGTTATACATTTCCGTGATCTTTAGTTTGGTGTGGCTTGTTGCATCTGCCATGATTATATTTGGAATTGTGAGGGTAAGTGTTGACTGTTGAGTTTTACTTTTCAAACGGTGATGGTAATTCAAGATTTAGTAAAATTGAAATAGATGGCATGTCTGTCTGTTGATTATGAATTATGATGAATCATAACTATTGCGTTGTAAGGGCTTCACTTCGTAGTAGTAGTAGTAAATTCTGTATGCATGTTTTGTTTTATTTAATTGATGCAGTGTCAGTGAAGAATTGTTTCATTTTTATTGGAAATAATTGTTTGTATCCTTTTCGGATGGAATAATTATCATTGACGCTTTTTTAAAATTATGAGACAATGCAACATAACGTTTTAAATATTTACTGCCAATTTCTCTCAAAGCGGAAATCAATCTAAGTATAAAATGTCCACATGCTTTGTCTTTCAATTAACATTGTAGCCCTTGAAACCACAAATAAATTGATATTTCCATCATTTGTTCACTGTGGCGTATGAGTGTTTTTTTTTAATAACTTTAACTTATCATTTTCTTTCTTTGCTTAGAACAATCATATACTGTTTCTACCTTGGTTAGGACTTGGAGGAATTTTCCTAGCTATTACGATGCCAGGTATCATGCTGGCAATATTTTACTACATGTACACTATGCCGACGATTGCCATGATACTATTGGGTGTTGCACTGATTATTGGTAAGGAAAAATGGAAGGAAACTCAGTTTTTTTAATTATATTATCTTTCACAGGCATTTTCTTGTGGCTCTATATTGTCATATATTCACTTTATGAAGAAATAAATGACAAAAATATGGAAAAAGAGGCAGAGCTGACTCTTCAGTATATTGAAAGAGCGCAAAGTCGCGGATCAGCACGGCAAAGTTGAATTAATGTACCAAGGTTATATATAACTTGTTTTCAAATGTGATGATGTTGTTATTTTTTTATATAGTCTTAAGTGTTTTTTTGTGCTCACATAAAATTACTGAAAAGGTTGAACTAGTGGTTTAAAATAGAAAAAAGCGAAAGACGGCCACAACGACAAAACCCCTGGTTTGACGATGGGTGCCAGAAACATTCAGCTAAAGAGGTATACAAAGCGGCGCTGCAAAGAAGAACTCGATCCGATCCCGAGCTCTACGAGCAGAATAGGAGACAGGAGCAAACACTTCTCAGAGAGCAAAAAAGGGGGCATAAGAAGTGCGCGATCGAGGAGATAGAGGGTTGTCACAACAGGAACGAGGTTTGAAAGCTTTACAAAAAGGTAAAACAAACAACCAGGGGTCTTACACCCTGAACCGAAGCCTGTAGAGACAAACATGAGAACATTGCAGTGGAACCACAGTCAGTGCTGAGGATATGAAAAGACCACTTTTCAAAGCTGTATAATGGCGATGATGAGCATAATTCCACCAGCTATACAGAACCATTCAATTTGGGTGAAGCAGGCCAACAATTCCACCCACCCGAAATTGACAAAGTGAAGATAGCGATATCTAAGCTTGAGTCGAAAAAAGCTGCTGCAGCAGACGGCTTAGTGGACGAACTGTACAAAGCAGCTGGTGATGATTTGGTTAGGAGCAAGCACCAGTTTATCTAAAAAATTTGGTCGGAGGAAAGCATGCCCGACGAATGGAACCTCAGCATCGTGTAACGATCCTCAAGAAAGGAGATCCCCTGAACTGCACCAACTATAGAGGTATAAGTCTCATTAAAATCGCCTAACAAATTTTGTCTGCCGTGCTGTGTGAACGTTTGAAGCCTTTCGTCAACAACCTGATAGATTCATATCAGCGTGGCTTCAGACCCGGAAAGTCTACCATCGATCAAATATTCACCCTACGGCAGATCTTGGAGAAGACCCAGGAACTTTAAATCGATACCTATCACCTTTTCATCGATTTTAAGGCCGCGTATGACAGCGTCTATAGAGACCAATTATATAGAGAAATGTCTAGTTTTGGCATCCCAGAAAAACTCGTCCGTCTGTGTAAGATGACAATGGAAAAGTCACGCTGTTGGCTGTTCCATCATGGTCGGAAAAAATCTAACGGACGCTTTTGATGTCAAAAAAAGGTTTTAGACAAGGCAATGCGTTGTCATGCGATTTCTTCAACATCATTCTTGAAAAGATTGTGCAAAGCTCCAACAACGTCAACACCAGAGGCACAATCTTTCAAAAGTCCGTCCAGCTACTAGGATACGCAGACGACATGATGTCAGTGGAGCGTTTGTGAGTCTTGAGACGGAAGCCAGGAAGATGGCTCTAGCGGTTAACGAGGGCAAGACCAAGTTAATGCTGTCAACAAGAAAGGACTACCTACATCGACGTCTTGGAGCAAACGTCAACATAGACAGATTTAACTTCGAGGTAGTTTAGGACTTTGTCTACCTGGGATCCACTATCAACTCAGACAACAACACCAGAGCTGAAATGAAACGAAGAATCACTCTTGGCAATCGCTGCTTCTTTGGACTTAGAAGGCAATTGAGTAGTAAAGTCCTCTCCCGACTAACTAAAGTGACACTCTACAAAACTCTTATCATGGACCAGGACAACATCCGATGAAAACACTTTGGGCTGCTTCGAGAGAAAAAAAATCTTCGAGTGATTTTTGGTCCAGTCTGCATAAATGGAAAATGGAGACGAAGATTCAATCAAGAACTGTACGAGCTGCTCGGCGACACTGACCTCGCCAGAAAAGTTAATGCCCAACGACTTAGATGGATGGATCATGTAGAACGAATGGAAAATAATGCTTCGGCTCGTAGAGTCTTCGAACCCAACCTGGAACGACGACCTGAAGAGGAAGACCGTGACTCAGGTGGAGCACATAGGTGTTAGAGGACCTGAACCAACTTGGCGTGCGAGACTGGAAACAGCTAGCTAGGGAGCGTGCTGGCTGGAGACTTTTGTTGAATGAGGCCCTGGTCCGACTTGGACAGTAGCGCCACCATATGTAAGTAAGCTTAAGTCTTTTAGTACTAAATACAAACAACAAAGATCGGCAGCTACTCATTTACTAGTTATCTGGAATTAAAGTCACTTATCTGTTATTTTGAAATCTCTTCTTAACATCATTCTGATTTTCGTTTACGAAAACAATACTTTCGTTTTTAAAGCAGAGAGATTTTGCTGACCGAATTTGAAAAATTTGTCAAAAATTGAAAAGAAAGCTCGTACTAAATTTAGAACACATCATTTATACATATCCGTGGAAAATTCAATTTCGATAACGAATTCAATTCGGAGGGAAAATCAGAACAAGGGTGGATGAATCGTTGTATAAATTAATAAAATAAATATGTATATACAGTTGACTCCCTCTAAGTCAGGGGAAATCAGAAAAATATTCGAGTTTTTTTTCATTCGATTTTCTTGTTGCTGGGATAAACAACATAGGATTTGTTTGAAAACCAGAAAAGTGTTTAACTCCATATTAGCTAATTTTACAGGAGAGCAAAACAAAAAACACAAAATTTCAACGGTTAATGTGAACAAAATGGGGATTCCCGGTTTGAGGGAATGTAGTATTCGCCTAAATCTAACAGATGGCATCAAAATTTTATTTTCAGGAAATTTGGAGTTACACACTTTTCTGTTTTCACCGACGATATTTGAATTTGAAAATGTCTTCAGAAATTTGGACACGGGAATCCACATTGGATCTAATAACATTTTTTGAAATGCACCCTAATTTTTATAATCCTAGGATTATATTGATAGGGTTAAGAGATGCGATTCTTTACAGTCCATTGGGGCTTCGATGTTACCGACCATGTTAACATTTAAATAATTAAACGGAAAATCCATACGTTGAAAAACAAATTTAGTCGCGAGTTCCGTGAAATAGAAAACAGCAAGAAGAGTGACGCAGGCTTGGAAGATATCCCCGAACCTAAGCTGTGGTGTTTTGACCAGTTGCAGTTCTTAAAAACATTTTGTCAAACGAAACCATTTCCAAAATCCCATTTATTTTGTTTTATACATTTTACTCAACTTCAAAAACTATCGAAAAATTAAAGCCAACGAGAAGGAGCAGTCAAAACAAAACAAACAATAATTATTGTCAAATTTGAGGCATGGGGCACGAGTCAACCTGTAATAGCGCTTGCCTAAACGAATACAAATTTATAAGGAAAGTCAAAAGTGAGTCGTGACTCGTGAGTCGTAAGTCAACGTCTAATATGGGACTTAGCACATTTTACAATTTTAACAAACAAATTTGTAAATGGGAAACTGAAGGAAGTGATGAAAAAAATGCCCAAAATATTCGAGTAAAGCATAGTTTCGACTTAGGGAGAATCGACCGTATTTTTTTTCAATTTTAAAATACGTTTTATTCATCATCTCTATTTTTTTTATTTTTATACTAAGCTACGAGTTTTGCGTGATCGTCCATCATCTGGCACTCTCTTCAAAGTTGCTTAGTATAAAGGACAATAAAAAGCTTGTGGAATCAAAGACCAAAGAGACTACATACAACTCATATTTTAAAATTAAAAAAATAGAATATTTATTCAATTCATTTATACTAGTCGATCCAGCTCTCGAAAAAAAAATTCAACAACATGTTTATCAACTTTTCGTGTTGGCGGCTAAATTCGTAATGACATTTCTTCTCGAACATGAAGTCAGCCGCAGCTCAGCAGTTATTGTTTGGCTTTCGCTCGATAAGAATGTGCTAGATAGGCTGTTTTTGTTATTATTTCGTGGGTGAAAAAAAGGAAACGCAAGTTGGCTAGATTTCTTTCGAACAGAAGACAGGATGTGGTTCAAGGTAAAAGGTTGTTGTTGCATGAGCCTTCGTACCGCTGGCCTGGTGCATGGTTGGGCATCGATTGTTTGTGCGAGTATTTTTTACTGGTCACGAATATTCTTGACTGATTACCACAATAGCTTGTACACTGAGCAGCCCGAAAGTTCCGATTACAGTGAAAGCATGTACACTGTGAAGTCCAAAAGTATGAAAACACAAATTTTATCACATTTTTATTGAATAATACAATAATTTATTTTTCAAAAACAGAAATTTTCAAAAGAAAACACGCAGCCATGTTTCAGTACATTGTCATGTGTTTGGTGGCTGTTATGCTCATTCTGGGAATTAGAAAAGTAAGTGGAATAACTTTTCTTTTAAAATTTGAAATATTTGTGTTTTGAGAATTTCAGAATAAATACAATTGGTTATTGCCTTGGTTGATTCTAAGTTTGATTGCAATCGCGGTTTATATTGGAGGGACTCTTTATCTAGCTTGTTTCAGATTAACCCAAGATGACGAAGCAATATTTTACCTTGTGGGCTCAATTCTGACGACTTGTACGTTTTACAAATATGTACTTTTTTGAATGTACTACATCCTAAAATTTTTTTATTTAAAGGTCTTTTGGGGTGGTCTACTTCTGTAATATATTCGCTTTATGAAGAAATACGTGATACAGTGAACACGCCAATTACTTTACCATACCCGGTTATAGCTCAAAGCCCAAATTCTCAACCACTCTACCAGGTTCCCGGACATATGCAGCTGTTACCAACGCAGACACAGCCTATTGTAAGCCCCAATTCTAAACCATTCTCCCAGGTTCCAGGACATATGCAGCTGTTACCAAGTGAGACACAGCAGCCTATTGCTAGTCCCAATTCACAACCACTCTCCCAGGTTTATTATTGATTAAAAAAACTGCAGTTAATTCTTCTAGAAATATTAAAAATATTAATTTCGAGTAAGGTTTGTAAGACAACTTAGATGAGATAAAAAGAATAAACAACAATTCAACGTATTAATAATAATGATTTTTTTAAGCACATCAACATGTTATAACTTTTGAAATAAATGAAGATCCAGTCAAGCAAGGACCGGAAAAGCTCTAAACACCAACTTTCGAACCCCTATTTCTATAAGAGCAGATATAAAAACCAACCTTTAGAGTTGGTAACAGAATACTACTAACCTAGCCGGTAGCACTTGTTTGTTTTGGAATTCGGACTCCAGCTGATATATGATCAGAAATCTAAGATGAAATATCCACATGTTTTGTCTTTGAATTACGATTGTAGTCCTTGAAACCACAAATTTATTGATTCACTGTGGCGTATGAGTGCTTTTATTTTTAATAATTTTTATTCATCATTTTCTTTTCTTTTTTTCTACCGTGTTTAGTACTTGAAGGTATGTTTCATGGTGCCCACGATTGCCATTGAAAACGGTACGTTAAGAGCATTTATTTCGTGGATTCAAGTCGGTAGTGCTGGAATTTGACAAATAACATTACTGTCATTTGAACCTTAAGTGTCATAAAACATAATATTAGTTGAACTTTTGCAATTTACGACAATGGATAGCTTATCAATCGAACAACGCGTTAAAATTGTTAAAACTTGCTACAAAAGTGTAAGTTCAAATGTAGCCACTTTTCGTGCATTACGCAATGATGTCAAAATCGACCGACTACACAAGCAATCGTTAATATTTGGAAAAAATTGAAGAGAGCGTCCTAATATAATGTACGTTCAGTCAAAAATATCACTGCTACAAGCCCAAGTGTTGCTGATGTTGAACTTGTTGTACACCTCACAACGGCGTATTTACATCTCCATCCTTACAAATCATGCAACAATTGAAGCCTGCTGACCATTCACAGCACCGTAGATACGCTTCTTCGGTGAAGGAACAAAAGGCAATAAACACCGATTTTTCTAACAACACTTTCTTCAGCGATGAGGCACATTTCTCACTCGGTGGTTATGTAAATCAACAAAATTGCCGTAAATGGGGCTCAGAAAACCCACAAGTGATCGAAAAGGTGCCATTGCATCCAGAAAAAGTTGCTTTTTGTTGTGCTCTCTGGTCAAAAGGTGTCGTTCTCCAGAGATGCCAATGGGCGGACGTTTACAGTCGATTTGGAGCGATATGGTCGAATGATAACCGTTTTTTTTTTTGGCCTGTAAGTAAAGATCATGACTTGGACGATACGTGGTTCCAACAAGATGGGGAAACAAGCAACACAGCAGAAATTTCCAGGTCGCGTAATTTCACATTTTGGCGATGTCAATTGGCCACCAAGATCATATGATTTGAAACCGCTTGATTTTTTTCGTGTGGCTATGTCGTGTCTACGCAAATGGTCTCCGAACTCTAGACGCACTAAAAACCAACATTACCTACTCAATTTCTAGCCGACATACCGCGCGATATGTACGAAACAGTGGTGAAAAATTACGTCAAAAGCGTCGCTTAAATGACGATCTTCTATCACCGTGCACTCTCTTCAAAGTCTTTTAGTATGAAAGTAAAACTTAAAAAAAATGTGGAATCAAAAGTAAATATATATTTAATTTACTTCTACATACAAAAATTCATTTATTGATAAAACACAAGAGACCAAAATTTGGAAAAACAGGAATCTATTTTTTAGCAAATTTGCATAGAACGTGTCGTAGGCAAGCGTATAGTTCGCAAAAAAGAACTAAAACGAAAAATCGTCCTACGCAACTCAACTGTTTCTTCGGTGGTTTGCCTCTTGACTAATTCCAAGAACACATGCTTCTACAGCTGAGTACGCGAGAAGTCATCTCAGCAGTTATTGTTTGGCATTTGCTCGGTGAGTGAAAAAAAAATCGCAAATTGGCAAGATTTCCTTCGAACAGAATTCATGAAAATAAGGGGCTGTTGTGGCCTGAGCCTCCGAACAGCTGGCATGTTGCATGGTTGGGTTTTGATTTGGCTTGTGAAAGGAATATTCTCTACTATTAAGAAGACTGCAGTAAATTCTTCTAGAAATGTTTAAAATATTTAAGGTTTATAAAACAACTCAGAGGAGATAAAAGGAATAAAGAAAAATTTCACAGTTCAATAATAATAATTTTTTTAAGCACATCAATATCTTTTGACGATTGAAATAAATGTAGATCCTTTCTAGATATTGAAAGGATATTATCTTCATGGGTTCACTACGGCGTATGAGTGTTTTTTTTTCAATTTTTTTTTCGTGCGACCGTAGTATTTTCTTGTGGCTCTGTTTTGTGATATAAACTCGTTTTATGAAGAAATACTAGACACTAGTAGAGAAAAGGAGACACTGAAAAAGCACAAGGTCATAGAGCAGCACTGCAAAGTTCACTTAATGTAGGTACATAGGTTTTTGTATCTATTTTCGAATATTCAATTTTCATCGTTTTTCTTTTTAATTTGAAATGTTTATCTATTTGTATTAAATATTTTAAGGCGAAAGTGAGAAACGAAGTGAAAATGTTGTTAATTCAGTTTCCATCTCGACAATCAATGGTGTGTAGTGTATGAGATTTCACCTCTTTATTTTGTATTGACTTGAAAAACACTCAATTCGCAAACTCAATGTTAAGGTCCTAAAAAAAAGGGAAATTATCAGCTGTCAACTACGCGATTGTTCTTCATTTTAAGGCGGAACACAGCCACTATAGGGATAGCTTTTATCTGCATAACAAAACTATCTGCCCAAATTATTTAAAACTTAATTTCCTTCATTTTGTATTAAATCGCTCAGTATCAGTAGTTTTGGAAGCTGTTTATTAACTAGTTACGTGGAATAAAAGCTACTTCAGCTAAACTGAGGGTATAGCTTAGAGACAGTTTATGTTTTTGTTTACAAAATGCAAACGAAGATCTTTCAACTTTTGAAAATGCTTATCTCATTTACCAAAACAAAAACAAAATGAATCTATTTTTAAACGAACTTTTGTACATAGAACGTGTAAAACGCGCCAAAATTGCGAACAAACTCTAAGAACCAAAGTTCTTATCTGTTTTTTCTTCTATTAATATTAAAGCTTTGAAAAAGCTGCTGATGAGGTCACTTATAACCAAACGAAAACACAAAATATCTACCTACTCTTCAACTCATCTAGTTTTTGGGTAATTCGTTTTTTGACTGAGACCAAATGCCGGCGAAGAAATTTCTTCCAGAGCTGAGAGCTGAGTGCGTGAGATGTCAACTCAGCAGTTATTGTTGAGTTTTTGGTCGATTCGCATGTGCTAAAGGGACTGTTTTTGTTATTATTTTTTGAGTGAATAGATAAGACACCATGTGCATCAAGTTAAAAGGTTGTTATTGCATGAGCCTTCGTACCGCTGGCATGATGCATGGTTGGGGTATGATTGTGCTGGTGTGTTTAGCCGCTATGGGCACCTTGCAAATCCTGTTTTCCGTTTCCCATTCTGATCACAGCGAAAGTCGGAATACAGTTTTTACTATATTCCAGCCGTCCAAAAGTGTGTATATACAAATTTTGTCGTTTTTTTCATTGACGATTTTTTTTCTTTCGAACCCAGATTTTTACAATAGAGCATACCAAGCGATGGTGGTGTATGTTATTCTGTTTTTGGTATCTGGAATGCTCATTCAGGGAATCAGGACAGTAAATGACATCATTGCTTGTTTTTCATTTAGAAATAACTTTTGTTTTCTTATTTTCAGAATAAATACATTATGTTATTGCCTTGGCTGATTTCACAATTTATTTTACTCGCATTTACAATTCTATTTTGTGGGTTTCTAGCTCTTCTCGTCTTGGTGGACATTCATGATCACACACCAATAGTTACTCTTGTGTTCTTTGTGTTGTGTTTTCTGTACAATTGTACGTTTTTGCAATTATTTACTTTTCTGAATATAAACTTCATCCCAAACATTTCTTTTTTAAAGGTCTAATGGTATGGTCGTGGTTTGTGATATTCTCGCTTTATCAAGAAATACGTGAGACAGTGTTGACACGAACACCGGTATTGCCATACCCGGTTACAGTTCATTCGCCAGTACATATGCAGCTGCTTCCAAATGGGACACAACAGCCTAATGTTCAACCAATCTACCAAGATCAATATAAACAATAAAAATTGTTTAAAAAGACTGCGGTTAAAATATTTATTTGTCGATTAAGGTTGGTATAAAACAAGTCAAAGCTAAGATAAAAAGAGTAAATAAAAATTTGTTTGAGTACGTCAATGTCTTTTTCTTTATCTATTGAATATAATGTAGGGAACAAGTGGCAACTCTACCACTCTAACAAGCAGGTGTCTTTCTGAACTGCACCTATCACGATAACTCCTAGTTCAATGAGAACAGACACACACACCAATGTATAACAGGAAACAGAATTTTGGTACCTGTTGGTTTCGGAATCTAGCTCTAGCTCGACAACGCAATTTTTTTTTTATAAATAGAACACACTCAAGTGGTTTTTTACATCCTTTTTATGCCAGAGTCACAGTGCTTTAGGAAGGAGGAAAAGTTTTGGAAAGGAGGTGCCGGTGTACATTGGTCTTAAATTCCTGAACATTACAATGATTTCGAAAGACAGAGTGTAGAAGGGAGTTCCACATTCGAGTAGTGCGGCTAATGAACGATTCTCTGTACTTGAGAGTACGTCCGAAGTTGGGCTCAAGGGTGAACTGATGGGCATTCCTAGAAACGCGAGATTTAAGGGCCAATTATTTGAGGGGTGGAATGCAACTGGCTATTTCTCTGATCGTAGAAGTAACGATAGAACAATGAGAGACATGAAACGTTAGGACGGTAATCTAGGGAAGGGAATGCCACAGTGATGTCTCTCACCGATCATTCTTAGGGCTCTTTTTTGAATTCCATCCAAGAGGCTTGAGTATGCAGTTGGAGCACTAGCCCAGAGATGAGAATTGTAATCAAGTTTTGGACGGATATAAGTCTTGTAGATAATAGCCAGATCAGACGGGGAGAAAAATTTCTTGCACCGTCTTATGAAACCAAAACATCTTGCGGCATTTTTGGCGACATCGCATATGTGCTCGTTACACAAGAGGTTGTCTCGAGATGTTTGGCCTCATTAATGCAAGTGCCAGACATGGACAGTGGCAGGGGACGTATATCTCGCTTTAACGATACAAGAGAGTATTGGGTTCTCGAAGCATTAAACTTTATGTGGTTCTTTATTCCCCATTGCACAATGCTGTTTAAGTCAGAGTTTAATGAGCTTATCATATTTTGCCGTTGCAGTTCCACATCCGAAGAGGAGGGATGTGAGTCTGGAAACGAATAAGAAAAGTTAAGGGTACTATCGTCAGCGAAACAATGTCTTGGATTAGAAGTTACAGACAAGAGATCATTTATGAAAATGACAAAAAGGGTCGGAGACAAAACGGAGCCCTGGGGCACACCAGCATTTATATTGTGGGTTTCAGACTTGAATCAGGGCAATACAATTTGTATTGAATGGTCGGAAGAAAGTTTCTAAGGAGGAAGAAGGAATCCATCGATACCTAAGGCACGCATTTTCGATAAAAGAGTGAGATGCCAGACTTTATCAAATGACTTTAAAATATCACTTGCAACAATCATACTTTCTCCAAAACGAAGTAAGGACTTGTTCCATTGTTCGGTGAGATAAGCCATCAGATCACCAGTCAGCGTTTCCATGACCTTAGAAAGAAGAGACGTTAGTGCAATCGGTCGATAATTGGAGGGAGAAAAGATTCGCCTTTTTTTGGGATTGGCTGTACAAATGATGTTTTCCAACTGCTCGGAACGAGCTCAGAAGAATAGGATAGATAGAAAAGCTTACGCAAAGGTTTTGCCAGTGTGGAAGAATAGATCTTCAGAATAAGAGCGGGGATAGCATCTAGACCAGCGGATTTAGTTATGTTGAGGTCTTTTGGGACTCTCGCCACAGCACGAGTGTGTCCCATGGAATCATTGACGCGCCCGAGAACTGGGGGAGTCATGACACTCTCTAGCAGCGAAGAGTGTGAGGCGAACTGCCTAGCAAAAAGGTTAGTTTTCGCACTAGCTAACAACTGGAGTGTCATTGTCAACGAGCGTAGGGACCGAGGAAGAGGAAGAATTGTTCATATTTTTTATAAGTGACCAAAAATTTTTACTGCCTTTGGGATATTCCAGTATTTTTTGCCGTAATTTTTGGTCATGTAAAAATTTGGTAAGACGAATAAGGACATTGCAGGCCTTTCTGGCTTGTTAAAACTTGTTCTAGTTTTCCTCAGTTCGGTTGGCTCTAAGACAGCGGAACTCAACTTCTTTTTCCCTGATAACCTCTTTACAGCTTGAATCAAACCATGACTTTTCCTTGGTCTATGGTCTGATCTGCCGAGAGGCGTTAATACATTGATAGTGTATTTATCAGGGTCCGACACGTAAGGAAAAAGTCAGGAGTATTTTCTGCTTCGCCATTAATGTCCGATATGCGAGTGGACTCAGTGACAAGCTGACAACAAGTTATTCAGGAAACCTTTCCAAATGAATGAAATGTGATTTAAGTTTTTGGGCCCTGCAAAAATTTACTTTTTGTACCTCTTCGTTTTTGGCGTGCTGTTCTTCTAAGAAACGCCTCCAAGCGATTGAAAAAGACTCCGAAAAAAAAACTCCGAATAAATAACTCAAAAAGAAAGCTTTTGGTTTTTCTTCACTCCATTGTTATCTACTTTTGTCACAAAAACAAGATCCACTACTTAAAAGCGAAACAAGACAGCTCTGGAAGCAACCATATTAATAGTTGGTGTTGCCACTGCACAATTATTCATTGAGCAATCGTAGAAACGAAAAGTCTTTCAACAAAGCTCATCAAGCTTTTTAGCTTATGCCAAAGTAATAATCATAAAAATAATTCAAAACAAAAAGCGAAATCGCGTGACAACAGAAAATTACAAAAAGAGATCAGAGATGGCAACGCGATATCAGATCATTCGAGCGTCGAGTTAGTTATTACGACAATAATAACACAGCACAATAACTGGTTTTCCGGTGTCTTTTTTTGCTCTACACACCACAGCCCCATGCATATTCCAAGCTACTAACATAATCCACCAGTATACACGTTCCACGATCTAAAAATCTCAGCTCAGTTGCTTGTGAATACTTGACCAAAAAGTACACCTTTTATCTGTCATCGTTTGCGGTTTCAAACGATTCAAAAACAATAAAAAAAAAAACAATAAATTTTTTGTTTATCAAATTTTCTTTGAAATTCCCAAATCATCATGGTTGTCAATGGATGCTGCTGCATGAATCTCCGCACTGGCGGTTTGGTTCTCGGTTGGCTGGGTCTTGTGGCTTCAATAATCACAATTAGTTGCAAAATAAATCGCCTTACACAATTCGAACTTTACGAAAATCAAAACCAAACGACTCTGATTGATGATGACGGCTTTTATGAGGAAAAACGTCAACGTAAGAGAAATTAGAAAGTTTGTCATCTTTTTCATGGTTTAATAAATTTTCCACAAAATTTTAGGATCTTTTGTTGCTGACGTCATACTTTTGTCGATTTCAATTCTCAACGCAATTGTTACGGGAATGCTCATTAATGGAATTATGTCGGTAAGTGAAGTTATATGCATACTCGGTTTAATTGACAAAGAAAAAAAAGCAAACAAACAAAAAATACGAACTTTTAACGAATTTGTTGCTATAAAGTGGCCTGTGGGTATCAGCTTACATCAAGGTAATAATATTGTTGTTACTCTTGCTACACAAACCTGACGTAGAGGTTAGCTGGAGATGACAGAGTGAGAGAGCTGGAGTTAAATGTTTGTGTTGACTGGTCATTCCGAACGCGAGGTTTTTTTTGCACAAAATAATTAAATTTATTCAAATTGCTGTGAAGCTTGATGTTGATTTAAGTTAGGGCGAAAACCGGTCGATCGTCGGCGGTGATTTTTTTGTTTAAATTTATTAACATTTAAAAAGACGTATAATGTTGATAAAATGACTGATTTACCAAAGAAAAACTCACAATAAATTAAAACTGAATGCAGCCGTTTTTTTCAGAATATTATTTTGACTTTAAAAGCTACCTTAGCTTTGTTGCATGCACTTGCTCAAGAAAAGAAAAGAAATTCTTCAATTTAAGTTCTTCTTCACAATATATTTGAGCAACTTTCTACAGAACCTTACAGCTATAATTCCAATACAATTACTGGTTACTTCAGCGCCCTAGTACAAGTACTTAAAAATATTTGGTACTTGAGAACAAGAGTACTTCCAGGTTGCACTTCCAAGTGCAAATATTACTACTCAAAAGTGCTGGCTTCATCAAATAATGTACTAATACTAGAACTTGCAAGGTACTAAGGTATTTATAGAGTACAAGTACCAGTATTTTGTTCTTGAACTTGAAAGATTGGTACTTATCAGGAACTTCATACAAAACTAAGAATAAATGTACCTACTAGTGTTTTTTCAATTCTTCAAGTACTTCTATAGAAATTCTTCTTCTAATAAAAATACAAAAAAAACGAATAATAGTACTTTTAAGTACTTTACTTTAAAGTTCTAGTAACGGTCGTTTCAAGCACTAGTTCTCACATTTTTAACTATTTGGGACTTGTGAACAACACTACTTCTAGGTTGTACTTTCACGTGCAAATATTACAACTCAAAAGTGCTTGCATCATCAAATGATTAACTTGCAAGGTGTTAAAGTATTTATGGAGAACAAGTACTTGTATTTTGTTATTGGACTTAAAAGATAGGTGCTTATCAGGAACTATGTAATACAAAACTCAAAACATTTTTATTAGTGTTTTTCAATTCTTCAAGTACTTTTATAAGAATTGCAAAAAAATAGTAAAAGTACTACTGCGTACTTCACTTTGAATTTCAAGTAACAGTCTTTTTCAGCACGAGTTCCAACATTTTTAATTTAAAGTAATAGCATAGTTGAATATCAGATTAGAGACCCAGAAGTATTTAAAGGTATTCAAGTATTTCAAGGTAGGTACAAGTACTTATACTCGCTTGAGAAGTATCTTATCTATAAAAGGTTATAACAACACTGGTACTCATGCCTCTTAAGTACATTTAACTAAAATATTTATATTTAACTTCAGTTTAAGGTTTAACCACATTTAAGTACTTCTACTTTTTATACAAAATTTGTCTTTTTTTCTAGAACAAACATCGTTTCCTCCTGCCCTGGCTCATTGTAAAAGGTGCAAGTCTTATCGTTGTGATCCCTCTTGGTTTTCTTATTTTGGCTGGAGCTGCTTTATCGAGTGATCCAAATCATATTATCGCTTCTGTTGTTTCGTTCTTAATTATTGGTAAATATCAAAAATTTACTTGATTGAGAATTCATTGAGTTAACTTTTGTTTTCAATTTCAATTTTAAAGGTTTCTGTGCCTGGTGTTGGCTTACGATTTATTCACTCCACAAGGAAATGCGCGCCACTGCAAGCAAACAATTAACGTACTTCGAAAGTGTTGCCAAAAATGGAGCAACTGTTCCTTATCAATTGTTTGAAAAATATTAGTATCAAGTCTCTGTTGATCAAAATATACAAACTTCAGTTCTGTATTTTCTTTGAAATCTTATTAAACATTTTATAGTATTATAAATAAGGTTTTTTAATTTCATTCTGGACGGCCGTTTGCTCGCTGGCCTACGAGCAATCAACAATTTTCTGTTGTTCAACTCATTGAATTCAAGGTCTTACTGATACATGTATCAGAAGTTCAACAGCTTGTATAAGTTAGAAGCTTTCAACACAGTTGGCGAAGTCCTAGCACATCAGCCGATATGTCACCTCTGCTGCCTCTTCAAATAGAGGCCTTAACGCTGCCAGGTGGCAACCAAATCTAAATTCCGAAATTCTGGTGGATAAACAGGGTACCTCAGGTGAACATTGTGGATACCATATGTTAGTTGAATTTTCAACATAAAACTAAAAATATTTATGAAACCATTACTTGACCCTTAACTAGAAAGATCAAATAAAGTTTCTCTAGAAGCTCGGTGCAATAAAAAGCTTTGCCTCAGTCAAGTTGGGCCTTTTAACCGAGAAAGGTTCACGACCGGAGTACCTACGCTTGTTCGTATTTCGCTAACAGATTTCATACGAGTTGTTTACATTTTTTTGCCAACATTGCATCAGTATTTACTTCGTTTATTTCTCCGACAACAGGTATGCATGATTTGTTTATATACTTTTGACGTCTGCTAGAAATTTGATGTGCTTATGAGTCATTTCAAAAATAGATATTTGGCCTTAAAAAGAGTAAAATAGATTTTGTTGATGTTTGCATTATTTCTTAAGAAATCATAATTGATTCAATTGAATCGTGGCGTGTCGTCGCGTGTTGCTTTGAAGAACTCAAGAAAAAACACTTTCTCATTTATCACTTTAATCTTGTCATCGATGTCATCTGACATGTTTTTAGAATCAATTCTTAGGAATTCCCTTCTTTTTTTCTTGCGCTTGTTTGGGTTTTTGGTGACGCAATTTTGTTATCTTGGAATTTCTGTTGTTTTTTTATTTTTTTTTTATTTATATAGTGGAGTCAATGAAGCTCAAAAAAGGGCGTTTTCAGAAAATCCTCAGAAACAGCTCGGATTTGGAATTTTTTTTTCTCAAAAATTTTGTTTTTTATATTGTTTAAAATCTGAAACATTTCATTTGGGGGAAATAATTGCTTAATTGTTTAAACAATTTTTATATTGTTTATAAAGAGAGATCCAAAAACAATGTTTTTGATAATTGGAGTGTTTAGATAGCATTAAGACAAGAAAAAAATCATATGGAGAAATCATATCAAAGGGGTCTATTGTCCCTCGTTTAGCCAGGAGGGGCGATCTTATAACAAAAAAAGCCTATTTTTCATAAAAATATTAAAAATCAGCGGCTTTGTCCACAATGCCGTGTTATACCTTTTTGCAAAGCTAAAAAATGTTTCTTTCATTTTGCATTTAAATAAAACTGTTTTCCGGAATAGTTTTCGAAAAATTCATCTTCAAAGTCAAAATATAGAAATTTTCAACTTGTATAGTGTTGGCATATATTAGTTGTTAAATATTGTGATACTAGTGTTGTCAATATTTAAATTCTTTCGCATCTTTTGTGCAATTTCAATCATGTTTTTTTAATATAAAATACTAAATAAATCCCTTGAAGAAGCTGGAAAACAACTGGCGAAACGTAGGGTGGATGGAGATGGATTAGTTTTATTTTATTATTAATCGCATCCAACTAAATGATCATCAAAGCCCAAGAAACAAACATTTCTCACAAATTATATATAGGGTGTCCCAATAAGAGCGCACTTTTTAGAATTGGAATAATTTCTTTGTCATGCAAGTAGGAACTCTGAAATTTGGCAGATGTCACCTCTGTTTGTTCCGATTACTAAAAATGGAGCGCTTTTAGGAAGAACAACACGTTATAATGGTAAAAACTCATTACAAAAATGGGGATTGTTACGCTTCGCAAACTTCACCAAATTTTCAGTCGAGAGAGTGCACCTAATATGTCAACCATTCGAAGAGTGGTCAAAAAATTTGAAGAAACTGGGTCAATTATGGATGGTAAGAACCCTTTGCGTCAACGTACTGGTCGGTCTCTTGAAAACATTGCTGCTGTAAACGAGAGTGTTGTCGAGAACCCGAAAACATCAATTCGACAGTGAGTGTGAACGGCATTCATTGCAGGAATGTGATAACGGACTTCTTGTAGCCTCAACTGGACGGCATGAATCTGGACAACATGTGGTTTCAGCAGGACAGCGCAACTTGCCATACTGCGCATGAAACAATCGACTTATTGCAGCAACGATTTTCAGAACACATTATTTCACGAAATTCTGATGTGAACTGGCCAACAAGATCGTGCGATTTAACACCGTGCAATTTTTTTCTTTGGAGTTTTGTGAAATCTCGGGTTTATGCGAATAAACGCGAAACAATTCCTGAGCTCAAATCGGAAATCCAACGTGTTGTCGGTGAGATACAGCCACATATCTGTGAAAAAGTCATTGAAAATTTCATGAAGAGAGTAATGGCCTGTCATCGAAGCCGGGGGGTCATTTGCCGGATATTTTATTCCATACTTAATCGGAACATGTCTTCTTTACAATACAATCAAAATATCACACCTCTGTCATAAAATACTTGGTTTTATTTGCAAATTAAAAAGTGCACTCTTATTGGGACACCCTTTACATGATCAAGTTCCCATTATCAAATAAAAAACAACATTTTTGGAAAAAAAAATTTCCAAATCCGAGCTGTTTCTGAGGACTTTTTGAAAAAAACGTTTCATTGACTCCACTAATATTTCTGTTTCTATGTTGGAAAATTGAATCATAAAAACAACAATGATGGGTTGATGATGATTAAAAGCACTTTACAGCTTTGTTTGTGCAGAATCACTAATTTTTCTTGTTACGGGCAGCACACAATTGTACAGTCTGCAGACAGCACTGATGTGTAATTGAAGTCTGTGGAAGCAGACAACTCTTTGCAGTTACAGTCCTTACAAACTTACTTAAGTCGGCGTTGTGGACTTGGGCCTCAATCAACAGTCTCCCCCAGCCAGCTCGGCTCTCCAGTTTTTCACTCCAAGTTGATTGAGGTCCTCTATTCTCTTCCACTTGTGGGCGATATCTGAGTCCCTCGGGAAAAGTGTCGAAGGCTTTCCGGGTCGTTGCACAACCCGTAAAGTTCGCTGTTGTATCTTCTTCTCCATTCCCCATCAATGCACACGGGGAGAAGGATGACCCGATGAACTTTCCTCTCGAAATAGCCTAAGGCACATTCATCCAATTATATCAAGGTCCATGCTTCTTCTGCACCATACAGCAGGACTGGAATGATGAGGGTGTTATATCTAAACTGCTCGAGAGAAAGCTTTTCCGCTCAATTGCTTTCTTAGCCCAAAGAAACAGCGATTAACAAGAGTTATTCTTCGTCTGATCGTGGCACTGGTGAAATGCTCGTGTTAATAGCGGAGCCTAGTTAGACAAACTCCTCTTCTATCTCGAAGTTGTATGCGTCTATTGTGACGTTCTGTTCGAGTCGTCGTACTTTAGTTTTTCCCTCATTCACCGATAAACCCATATTTGCCGCTTCAGTCTCAATTCTCACAAAGGCGCTATTGACATCACGCTGTGTTCTTCCCACTATATCAATATCATCGGTGTTCGCGAGAGGTTGAACAGACTTTTGGTAGATAGTGCCTCTAGTGTTGACGGTGGAGTTTTGCACATCTCTTCTCAAGAACGATGTTAAAGAAATCGCATGACAGTGCATCGCCTTGTCTGAATCCTTTTTTGACATCGAAATATTCCGTTAGCTCGTTGCTAACCTTGATGGAGCAGCGTGAGTTCTCCATCGTCATTTTGCACAAGCAAACGAGCTTGGCAGGGATGCCAAAACTGGACATAGCTTTATGCAGTTCGTCTCTGTAGATGTTGTCATATGCGGCCTTAAAATCGATGATAAGTGAAAATTTGGTCGATGGTTGACTTTCCTGAAGTCTGAAGCCACATTGATAAGGACCAATCAGATTGTTGACGAGAGGCTTCAGATGTTCACATATTACGGCAGAGGATCTTGTTGGCTGATTCCTCTGTAGTAGATCCCTTCGGATCGGGCAAACAATGCTGAGGTTCTATTCATCGGGCATGCATTCTTCGCAACACATCTTACAGATATAAATTTGGTGCATGACCCTATCTAGATCGTCGCCTACTGATTTGAACAGCTCGGTAGCTAGACCACCTGCTCTAGTGGCTTTGTTGGATTTCAGCCGTGTTATTGCCGTTTTCACTCTTCTAGGTCGGGTTCACGGAATTCTTGGCTGCATGTGTCTGCCTGACCTATTCTTCGTCAAACAAGGTTTTGTCTTTGGTGGTTGCGTGAAACCCAGCACCAAAGAGGCGGCATCTCTAACTGCTACCACAACATTTTTCACCCCGCAGCAAAATTGATAAACCTGAATCGGTTGTGCAGGCTGTTTCCGACTGTTCCACCAAAGATGTCCTCTTTTCCAAGCTTTGCGTTAATATCGTCATTGCTCATAGTCATAATATGCTTTGCGCAATCTTTTAAGGGACCTAACATTCCACGTGCATATCCAAAATTCGTTGTACTTAAAAAATTTGCTTGAGTTGTCATCTCTACGTCTCTTCGACCAGTCGACCATGGGAGGCCCTTCTGCGAAAACAAGTTTCGCGATCTCATAGCTCTTAGCTTCATAGTAGTACTCACCGTAAGTCGCTCCGCCACGTCAAGGCTTGCCCCAAGAAGTAGCAGTTACAGTAACACAAATTTATGGGACCTTCAAAATCACACCGGAGTGGTCCCATACAATTCAAGTGGAATTTCTCTGATTAAAAACTATGCAAATTATCAACAGTAAATAAATTTAATATTTTTCTCCTACAGACAAATTTTAAATAATGTTTTTAAATGCCAAATTGTTCGATCGCTTATGCCTACCACGAACTGCCATTCTTGTGGGATGTTTACATGTACTTGGAAGTTCGTGGAATATTATTGGAGCCGTATATGGAATATCTACCCTCGATGAGGAGAACCCCGAATATGCTGACATTCTTTGTGTTCAACATGCCCAAACAATTGCAGTTGCATTAGTTTTCGGCTTTGCTGGAGCGTTTTTGATTATTGGAACTTACTTGGTATGTCTTTGTACTTGATAGTACTACTAAGTACTAACCAATGCTGTCGACCATATTTTTTCATCGTACTAAATACTGTTTGTTTACAGAAATCACACTTGATGCTCCTCCCATGGCTGATTCTAGAAGCTATTACCTTAGTAAATTACTTTGTTATTATTGCAATGGGTTTGTTTGCAATGGACACTCGTGATTGGAGTGACATAGAATTGAAGGAAGTTGCAGTTTCTATGGTGTACTTTTCAATAATTGGTAAATTATTCATAAACTCTTTTTAAGGTCTTTGCTAACATGCTATTTCTTGTTTTTGTTTTTGCTTAGGTCTTTGCGTGTATGTGTGGTTTGCAATTCTGCAATTCTATCAGATTCTGCGGGACGAAAAGCAAAAACCGATTCAAGCTGACGAAGAAAAGCTTGTCTCTAACCCAGTTCTGGTTCGAGAAATTGATGGAAGACCATTGCCACCGCCCTATTTCATTCCGATCGCTTTCACCGATCCGAAGCAACCCCCGTCATTAATCAAATATTAGGAAAAATTTGTCCAAAACGTACTTACGTTTCATTAGAATATATTTTTAACATTCTAAAAGTGCTTTTCATTTAGGGTAGAGTTGGAGGTTCTAATCGAAATCAGATGTTCGTTCTCAAGACAAGGAACCGACAAAATCTTAGTTGTTCTAACTTAAGCGTCGATTTCGTTAGTTTACGTCAAAATAACCAAATTACACAACAAAACTGTTAAGACTCTTTTTGTCATCATATTGTTTGTTACCATATTCCCAGTATCGTCTAATACAAAATAG
Source organism: Sphaerophoria taeniata (assembly GCA_943590905.1). Lineage (NCBI taxonomy): Eukaryota > Metazoa > Arthropoda > Insecta > Diptera > Syrphidae > Sphaerophoria > Sphaerophoria taeniata. The sequence continues at coordinate 9,385,385 of OX016540.1, forward strand.
CAATAACCATAGTAATCAGTTGCCGACCGATTTCAGTCAAGTAAACATCAGATTCTGACCGTAAACCGGCCATTTGGCAACATCAGTCACCGACCAGTGCGCATCGCACAATATAATATAAGTTACTGACCGAACCGAACCAGAAGCAAAACCAGTTGCAAAAACGATCAGTTTCCAACCGACCGCCGATCAATTAACATCGTATACAGCCAGCCTTTAAAAAACCCACTAAAAACCTTAGAAAAATCAGTTGATGCCAGCAAAGCTAACAGGGCAGGCGTGTTAACATACATATTAAATTATTAACCCTTTAGCCGGTTGTTTCAATAGCAGCTTTAGAGGTACTTCTAAACCTAACACCTCTTGACATGTTCTCTAAAATGGTGGCAGCTAACTCATGCGTGAGGCTTAGAACCAACTCTCAATGGCTCAGTAACAACACTGGTCATACTATTATCTTAGACAATTTCAGATTTAACTAGACTATACCACAATAGTATTCCATAATAATTTCCATGTTTCCATCCCTTCAAGATCCTTTGGGAAGAAGGAGGACCTCTGGAAGAAAACACGATACACTTCTATACAGACGGTACAAATACCGACTGTGGCGTTGGAAGTGGTATCTACTCGATATAACCGAATATCAATCTATCATATAGACTTCCCAATCAATGTAGTGTGATCCAGGCAGAAGTAATGGCGATTAAAGAGGCACTACCCTGGCTCAAAGAAAACGTTTTATTTTGCAAGGATATACGTAACTTCTCGGACAAACAAGTCGCTCTCAATTCTCTCACGTCTGTCTCCACAAACTTTCTGAATGACATGACAGAACAGTTTAACATTCACCTCATTTGGGTGCCGGGTCACAGAGACATTCTGGGAAATTACAAAGCCGATGAGCTCGCCAAAACCGGAACACTTCTGCCCACTGTTAGATTAAAACACAACATAGGAACACGACTTGCTACATGCAAATATCTTCTCAAACAATATGCCCTAGAATCAAGGAATGCTAGATGGTCACAGGGAACCACCTGCCTAGCAACAAGAATATACCTGAAGCGGTCAAAAGGCTTGATTTCCCTGAGCAGACAAAGTATAAGCTCCACAATTGGAGTATTAACAGAACACTCCCTCATATGCAGATGCAGACATGTTATGAGGCTAGAGGTCTACACTATTGAGTATTGACTTCTGTAGAAGCTGCTTGGAAGAGGAGGAAGAGATAACAATCCAACACCTTCTATGTACATGTCCGGAACTCTCCAATAGGTAGATGGAATAATTATATCGGAAATCCCTTCTTCGATAATACCAGTGAGCTGGCCACTGTCGACACAATTTCATAAGAAGTACAAAATGGTTTGTTTGTTCTCCAATGAGTAACTTCACAATGGACCCTTGAAGTCTAAATGAGTCAACAACATCTAGACAGCCACTCTAACCTAACCTAACCCTGTAGCCGGAATTCGGTCAGTTTGTTAAACGGATTCGGCCGTGATTTCCCGGTTTTGTCTGTAATTACCCTGATTCAACCGTTGATTCACATGATTTGTCCGCTGATTGCCCGGATTCATACGTGATTGACGAGGTTTGTCCGTGGTTGCCCGGATTCATCCGTTGATTCATCGGACTCTGTGATTGTTCGTATTCGTCCGCTGATTGCCCGGATTCGTCCATGATCAGTGGCGTAGCTACCGCTGTATCAGCTGTATCCATGTAATAGGGCCCCCGAGATATAGGGGCCCCCAAAGATACAGAGCACAAGACGTGTGTAAAAAAATTCACTTAAATATTTAATAAAGTTTTATTACAAAAAAATGTTCCGATGATCATTTTTTACATGCGTCAAATATTTTTTTTTCCTGTGTATCTTTTTCTTTTTTTCATGTCCTACCAACCAACAATACTACAACTTCAACCTGCAAAACACTTTTTTATCCGAGCTTTCAAAATATATCATCCTGCCTGACACAGCCACCAACTCCAACATCACACAAAAATACAAACCAGGGACCAGCGGTAGATTCAAAAATACTAAGGTACTTGCATGAGCTAACACCTGAAAAATTCAATACTCCATTCCGAACCCTGTATGTATCTGCAACCAAAAAAAGTCCCGTTAATTGTCTGAGTGAAAACCTTACCATAAATCAATTTGACCACAAAAAAAAAGAGGAACGAGACGAATATAAAAATGTTATAAACATTTTAGAGACCTACGACTTTAGTGTGTTGATGTCATTTTTTTCTTCGCTGTTTGATATTATAAGTCCAGTTTCCAAAGCCGTTCAAGATTAGGAAAATGACTTACAAAAAGCAAGTATTTTGCTTCAAAATCTTCAGACGGTCTAGAAAAAGAAAGAAATCAAAAGAAATTCACTGATTTACTTAAAAAGTCCAAGGATTAAGCCGACGATTGGGGAGTGACGCCTGTCTTCAAAAATAAAAGGAGGAAAATAACGAAGCGCTTTTTTGATGAGTTGGTAGAAGAATTTCTGATCTGGGAATTTACTTTAAAGTCAATATTTACTATTCCTGCTTGGACATTTTGATTGGACAAACTCAGCAAAGATTTCAAAGCCTTTACAGTCTTTGTAGTATGTTTGAAGTGTTGGAATCGTATAAGCCTTTTATCGTTCTCAAATGATGAGATAAATCAAGGTTCAAAAAAGCTAGTAGAAAAGTACAAAACAGAAATATCTGGTGATTTCTGCAATCAACTAATTGCTCTTAAAACATGCCTTAAATCCGAAATCCTCAAAATTCATTCCATAAAAGAACTTGTTAAATTATTAGTAATCGAATTTAATAGTCTTGCTTCTTGTTTTTCTGAAGTAATAACAGCATGCTTTCTCTTTTTTACTCTTCCGGTAACCACAGCAACAAAAAAAAATTATTTCAGAACGTCAATGGGACAGAAGAGGTTGTCAGATTTATCACTTTCATCATTGACATTGACATTGACATTTCACAGTGATTCGCACATGAATGTAACGAACTACAGACACATAGCAGCACTGGCGACTGAGGCTAACGGCTGGGACAGAACAAGACATTAATACAACAGAGAGACAGATAGACACATAGAAAGAAAACACACATAACATAAACCTACGTGGCTCAGAGGAGGAGATATAGATATTTATTGTCTCATATTATCGCACAGGTGGCCTCAGATAAGCTGGCGATTTTCGTAGAAAAGAATGCTGCCGAAGCTGGGGCTTGAACCCGTAGTGTTAATAGAATATAATATTGATAATAGAAGTAAATAATCTTGAAAAACTGAAATCTTCTTCAGGTATGGAAGATTTAATAAATAAATTAGCAGAAAAAAAGGCAAGGAAAGTAGTATCTCCTTTCCTTAAGTTCCTATGTCATTTTACATTGAATTAACTTTATCTTATTTATTGACGTTAGTATTTTAATTTAAAAAAAGGTTATGAGGTTATGGTGTAGTTTTGGTAAGAGGTGGGGGGCCCCCGAAAAAATTGGATACAGGGCCCCCAAAGGTCTTGCTACGCCACTGTCCATGATTGACCAGATTCGTCAGTGATTGCTCAGATTTGTCCGTTGGTTGACTGGATTCGTCCGTTGGATCATCTGACTCGTCCGTTATTGCCTGTATTTCACTGTGATTTCCCGAATTCGCAGATAATTGACCATATTTGTCCGTGATAGACCGGATTCATCAGATTGGTCTGTGATTGCCCGGATTCGTCCGTTGAATGGCCGGACTCATCCGTGATTGTGCAGTTGTTGCCCAGATTCGTTCGTTGTCTAAACGGATTCGTACGTTTTCACCCATTTTTACGACTAGAATTCTTCAGTAAAGGAGCCCACAGAAGGCGGCTTACCCAGCAGAATACCGTAAGGAAGCTGCAGATGGATTAGAATAACAAAAGATTTACAATTTTTGTAAAACCATTGTAGATAGGAGAAGTTAATAATAACTTGACTAATATTAAATTTTCTGTTACTCTTTTATACCAACCCTTGAAAGACCGACGAGCTTACCGCAGCCCTAGACAAAAAAGTACGTCACAGCTAGGGATTGCAATCCCGGAATGATTTTTCAATCCCGGGTTTTCGGGATTCAAAAATGTGGATCCCGGGATCCCGGGATAATCCCGGGATTTAAAGAAAAAATAAAAGATATTTGTGGAAATTTTTATTTTGTTTATTTGACAACTTAACTAACGGCCATATTATTCACTTTGGATTTAGTTTGGATTAAGATGAATTTTAAATCCAACCATTTAAATCCACACTTTTTTAATCCAAGTTGTAAAATTTTTGTTCATATTATTCACTCAAAACAAAAATTAAATCCAATAGATTAAGTTTATATGGAATGGATTTAAAAAAGCTTTAAATCCAAATGTCAAACTTCCAAACGTCGAATTTATTTGTCAGTGACCGTTTTTTTTTCCATCAAATTTCAAATTTGAGAGTTTGTTCGCTTACATTTGATTGCATGCCCAACGGTACTTTCCAACTCGTAAGTATTTCTGGGTATCGGAAATTTATAAAAACTAAAATCAAAGTTTAGATCAAAATTGGAAAAAGAAGCGACGGATATGAGGCGAAAGCGGTCGAAAAGGTTTTCCCCACTAAATCCATCAGCACCAACTTTGCCGTCCCCTATAAACCCACCTCAAATGTTCGCGACACAGAAGCAGCGTCGTCGGAAGTGTGGGTTGAGAAATTCCAGCGTAATCGGCTGCAGTCTGCTCCATATTTCCACAAGCAAGGAGCTGCAATACAGCCAACAACTTATGTTCAGCTGTAAGCTCTCTTGAGCTATTGGGAAATTGTATAAATTAAAGCCATACCATACCATTAACATACAACTGACATACCGACGTCTATCACCATCCAAATCCTGGATAACCATGGAATGTAGGCGCCAAAATGCTTCTTTTTTAAGCCGAAAATATTTTCTGAAATCAATGTCATCGTAATCTGCCACACAAGCCCTCCTTGACATCCTATACTGTCGACGAGGAGAACGTTGATTCCTCGTCTCCTGCTCCTCAAATATCTCTACGTCGTCTTCTGACGACGAAGACATCACCATTTCATTGATTTCATTTATGAAATCCATTTTTTATGTTTTTATATGTGTGATTTTGAAACTTTATTTTTCCTTTGCAAAATACTCGAAAAACAAATGAATACTGTCAAATTGAATTTTACATCTGGATTTATGAACTTAAACACACCTCCAGAGAGCAGTTTAAATTCATTTGGATTTAACAAGATTGGATTTAAAAAATTGGATTTAAGTTTGGATATAAATAGTGAATATTATGCATTTGGATTTATATTTTGGATTTAACTTTTTTTAGATCCAGATGTAAGTTTTAAACTAGTGAATAATATGGCCGTAACTCAATAAAAACTCTTAAAAGCAATAACTCCATGATTATTTAACAAAAAATATTAACTTCTTAAAAAAATTAATTCATAAAAACTCTTAAAAAATAAAAACAAAAAGAAAAACGTCAAATTTCCACACTCAATTTTTTTTAATTTTTTGATTTTTTCCTTCCCCTTACGTCTTCTGCAAGGAACCCCGTTTGCCATCACTAATCAAATAAAAATTTCGATTTCCTTCTCGTGTGAATAAGGCCATTAAGATTTGTTTGATGACGGCAGAAGCACACACAAATATTTAAACTAGCTCTTTAAATTGTATATCGGGTAGAGGTCAAATAACACGTTTATACCTTTATAAGTCTTACTGCAGATTTCATAGAACATGGATTAAGTATAAATTGAAACTCGATTTGCTTGCAATTCGTTACTGATAAAGCCTGGTATTTATATAACAAAATAAGATTTCAAACAAAAGCTTTTCAAATGTTCAGCATTCTTAATTAGACAACGTTTTTTTTTCATTTCCATTTTTGATGTCCGAAATTCTACGGCGCAGGGACATAAGTCCCAGGGACATAAGTCCCAAATTTTATTTTTGGGCTTTATGTCCCACCCAAGTGGGACATAACACCCAAATTGAGTTTGGGATTTAAGTCCCACCCAAGTGGGTCATAAGGCCCAAAAAAAAAAGTTGGGCCTTATGTCCCACATATAATGTACATGTATGTATTGCTTAACGATAAAACTAGTAGAATTTCAGTACCAGAAAAGAAACTTAAATACTTAGGAAAATCTGCACCTGGTTCAAACCAGTTTTTTAATATCTTCTAAAGCACCATTTGTGTTCGATATTAATGGCACTGTTACTCTTCAAATTTTGAGAAAAAATTATGCATATATTCAAACCTTTTAATAACATGAAACATGAATCAAAGTTATAAGATCTTAGACAAGTATACAAATTTTGATAACACAAATATACATGTATGCATCAAACTTATTTTTTGAAAATATGAGAACAGAGACTTGCATATAAAATTTAAGTTTAAGAGACTTTATAAAATTAAAGCCCAAAAATCGCGCGATTTTTGGGCTTTAATTTTATAAAGTCTCTAAAACTTAAATTTTATATGCAAGTCTCTGTTCTCATATTTTCAAAAAATAAGTTTGATGCATACATGTATATTTGTGTTATCAAAATTTGTATACTTGTCTAAAATCTTATAGCTTCCTTTTCTCCACCATTTGTTTAGAAAATCCAAGAAATATAGTGCTTTTACCTTGCAACCATTTTTAAATATGTAATGAATGTTTTTGAACGTTCAAGCAAGAGGCAATAGCTCGAAAAAATGAATTAATATGTCCGTTCTGCAGACAGATACTTCAAAATACTTCAATCATTTATAATAAGAAAACCTTCTTGAATTATCTTATTTCCAGTTGTGTTTTGTTTTCAATTTTTAAATACATAAAACAGGAATAAAATTATTTATTTTCTTATTTACTGTTTTTTTATTTAAACTATTTTTTTTTTAAATTTGGGTCTTATGTCCCACTTTCAAGAAAAAAAAATTGGGACTTATGACCCACTTGGGTGGGACTTAAATCCCAAACTCAATTTGGGTGTTATGTCCCACTTAGGTGGGACATAAGACCCAAAAAATAAATTTGGGACTTATGTCCCTGGGACTTATGTCCCTGCGCCAAATTCTACTGCTTGATACATTTGATGCCATTTGCTGCTTTTACGCAATTTTACTTTTTTGCTATCTTTTTGCACATATCCCTCTTCTGCTCACTTTTACTCACCTTTCGAACGTTAAAACTACAAATTTTCAAATTTACCGGTTAATTTACTCCCCAGATGGGGTGCCTAAGTTTACTGAGATAGTATTGGTAAAAACATGCATACTCTTGCAGTAAACTTGGACCGCAGCTTGCAGACATTGTCATCTTGACAGCTTGGTTGATTATACTAGGTGTCTTTATATACAATGATTTAATCTACCAATCCCGAAAATCCCGGGATAAGATAATACAATCCCGGGATTTGAAAGATTGAAAAATGTATCGGGATCCCGGGATCCCGGGATTCGGGATCCCGGGATTGCAATCCCTAGTCACAGCTTCCATGGAAATGATGATGAATAATTCCACCAAAAATGCCTTCCTCTTGCCTAGAACAATTTGAATGTCAAAGCATAGCTCATTTTTTTTTTTTCAAGATGCTAGTATATATAAATTGTGTTTTGTGGGTTCTTCATTGTCTTTAGCAGAAATGTTCCAGTTGTTTTTGCTTATTTCAAGGTTATCAGTAAAATAACAAAAACTGAAGAACCATAACAAGAAAGGGAGACAACGAAGCAGCAAAGATAGTGCTCAAAACAAAGTGATTCACACAGATGTTTGTTTTGATTTTAAGAGCAAAGCACCGTCATTCTTAAGGCTCAACATATGTCCATTCCTAAAACCGATTCGGAGGTCGGAGCCTGAAGTCTGTCAAAGAAAATTCGGGATTTGGATGGTTTAAATGTCTTGTAACGCTTGACACGCTTTAGTTACACCTCCAAGGTCCACAACATTTAAGGGAATGGTGAAGCGATCAGTGTCGAAAGAAAGATATTTTGAAAATCCAATATTTCGGCCTAGCTGTTCCGAAATTAAGTTCTGGCTTGCTATCACTTCTGCATTTAATTTAAATTTATTTTGGTCTGGGATTCCGCTGTTGCAAATTGTTTTGGAACAGTTTAATTTTGCTGCTGTCGAGCAAAGACATTTTTTGAGCATCAAAGCACAACAGTGAGTTAAAAAAATAATTAAATAAAGTTAATGCCAGGAAAACACTCTCCGAACGGCGATTCTGTCTGTCAATAAACAATAGAATGAGCTCGAAATTGATTGCAATAATTAAAATTGTTGATAACCTGTGAAATTATAAACAAAAACGCCTTTTTTATTGATATTGACAAAACAGATGCAACTGGACGGAACTGTTTTAAATTTGCGATAAAAATAAAATTTGAATTAATTTAGAGTCGCGCCATGGCCCTAAAATTGGAAGTTGAAAGAGTATTTTGTCTAACTCTGCGGATTGCTACTCAGATTGCTGGTATTTTGTCCGCACTTGTTGCCTTAGTGTACATTGCGGACTTAGTTCTAGCCCTTAGTCAATTTGGTCAACATGATTCTAGCATTCATATAGGTACATGCCCAAAAAGTAGTTTGAAATGAAATTGACTAACTTTTTCTTTCCACAGATCTCCGCAACACTTTGTTAGAAATTTATTTGCAAATTTGCATTTATCTGCTGTTATTATTCTCTGGACTTTTGCTCATTTTAGGAATCCACAAGGTTTGGTTTGACAACAATGTAAACCCAAAATGTAATATTTTTATTTATTCCTAGAAATGCCATTATATGTTTGTTCCATGGCTGGCGGTTGCTGCATTTTTCATCTTGATTGGAGTTGTTTCAATCGTTGTTCTGATTGCATTTGGTGTTGACGATTTCGCAAACATTCGTGGATTAATGTTCTTTTTGTTTAGTCTTGGAGTAGTTCTGCTAACCGGTGAGTTGCCTTCCTGCAAGGAATTAATTATGGATGATAGAGAATTTTGTTTGTTTTTCCGTAGGTCTTGGTGTTTATTTCTGGATTGGAGTGTTCAGTTTGTTCAGACAAATTCGAGACGAGAACATCCAGGAAATAAGAAATCCAAATAATTTTGAGCGATTGTATGGAAGCCAGGAACAGGCCAGAGAAACACCTTCATGAATTTCTAGTGTCAATGAAATTGTTTGCATTTAAGAATCTCTTTTACATACAGCGAGTCTAATATTCACTCCACGTTCACTGTGGCGTATACGTATTCATGTTTTATACCTGAAATAAATCCATTAACTCAAATCATGTTTTAAACACCTTTTGCTAATATAATAATAGGGCAGCACGACGGCTCCGAAGAACGACGGCCTAACTATAGGTAAGGTTAGGTTAGGTTAAAGGGGCTGCGGATACAGAACCCGCACACTTAAGCCAAAAAATTGCCCATTGTGTCGAACCATTTTGAGCTTTTTATAAAGCGAAGAAGATATTTGATATCCTTATTAGCTAGTTCACTGGGGTTATCATAAAAGTATTCTCCCAGATGAAGTTTGCGCCTTAGTGAAAGAGCAGGGCATGTGCAGAGAAGGTGAGAGATTGTTTCCTCTTCTTCCTCGTCCATGAAGCTCCTACAGAAGTCGTTTTAGGCTACACCAAGTCGTATTGCGTGTCTGCCTATAAGACAGTGTCCCGTAAGGACACCTAAAAATAAATAAATAGAGTGGCGCGACAACTCTTGAAGAGCCAAGGCCTAAGTGGCTTACTCTCACCAACAATTCTCTGAGTGCGTGTGAAGAATTGAGGGGACCTACAATTTAACTCCGATTCCGAACGGCAAAGTTGAGAAGCACTTTTTTCATGACAGATTGATACTCTTGGAAGATTTGTCAGGTCTTCGCAAGAGGCAGTACCCGTGAAAGATTAAATAAAAACTTGGCCTGAGTAGGACTCGAACCAACGACGTTCTGCTTAGCAGCCAACGCACTTACCAACTAAGCTACGGGCAACTGTAAGGACACCTATTAGGGAGCTAATATGAAGTCCGCTTTGAGATAACAAGTCTTTAGAGCGTTTTAGGTCCAGTGACGGCCAAATTATTTTTGTGACTGCGCACGTTGGTAAATTGTACCACCTAGAGTTTGTTGTCGTGAAGGCTGTTTCTTTTAGCAAAATTTTACATGTAGCTATCGGTATACCTATCTTTTCCCTTTCAGGTGAGATAGAGGTATAACGGTTCCATTTTTAGCGAGTTGATTGGCTCTACAATTTCCTGTGATGTCTCTGTGGCCCAGCACCCAACAGAGGTGAATGTTAAATTGCTGCGCCATCTCCATAAGAGACGATCGACAATCGAGGGCCGTTTGAGAGTTGGTTGAGACACTGTCGAGAGATTTAATAGCAGCCTGACTGTCAGAGAAGATGCGGATATCAGAAGTTGATATCACGTTTTTTCTTAGCCAGGAGAGAGCCTCTTTGATCGCTAAAATGTCCGCTTGGAAGACGCTACAATGATTAAGGAGGCAGAATGCGAGAGGGAGGGAGAGAGAGAGAGACATGCAGTGCGTTGGACTCTGCTGAGTTTGTCATAGTATGTGACTTTCTCCAGTGCGGTCCACCATACTGCAACCCCGTACATGAGTATTGGTCGAATAACCGATGTTTATAGCCAAAAGGTTATACGAGGTTGAAAACCACATTTGTTCCCTATGGCTTTCATGCAAGAGAAAAGAGCTACTGTAGCTTTCTTAACTCTTTCCTGAATATTAGGGTTCCAAAATTTTTTGTCTAATATCAGACCAAGATATTTGGCTTCATTGGTAAAAATTAGTGGTACACCTTTTATTGAAAGAGGTACAATTACTGGGATTTTGTATTTGCGTGTAAAAAGGACGAGGTCTGTTTTTTGAGGATTAATATTAAGTCCACAGTGATCAGCCCATCTAGTGAGCATATTAAGTGCGTTTTGGAGGAGGTCTCTCAGGGTACTAGAATGTTTTCCTGTGACGGCGATAGCAAATTCATCGGCATACGCAATCACTCTGTAGCCTTCCTTCTCGCGGGATATTAGCAGTTCGTTAAATAATATGTTCCACAGTATAGGGGAGGGGACAGAACACCACCTTGCGGAGTGCCTCTGCTGACAGACCTTTTCGTACGAAAATCCCCCATCTTAGAGTTGATGATCCTGCTTTTTAGCATTAGATAAAACAACTCACAGAGTGAGTATGCGACTTTTAGAGACGTCATAGCAGAAGTGATAGCAGATGTGTCAACGTTGTTGAAAGCGCCTTCAATATCCAGTATATATAGTATATTCCTTTTGCTCTAGGGAGTATTTGATAGTCCTTACCAGAGTATGCAAGGCTGTTTCTACCGATTCCACTTTGCAGTAAGCATGCTGAGACATCGATAGTCTCTTATCAATGATATTACGTACATGGATATCAACGGCCTAACTATACTCTTCAACAATTCCTTGAGTGCTACACGCATTCTACCACTATGCTACCCTAACCTATCTGTCTTAGTGATTCAATGCTGCCAAGGATTCGCAATTATAGCATTGCATATGAGCAAAGACTCGGTCCCATATTGAACACACTTTGTTTTTTGGTAAGGAAATTTGGACACATTTGTTGTTCCGGGGCAGAAGTTTTAGTAATGGGGCTTGGGAAAGTCTTCGGAAGAATTCCATAGAGGCTGTCGTTTGTGTCATCTTGATGAAAATACGTTTTTGAATTATTTTTCACAGTTCGTCAAAATAACCCAAAACCAAAATACCATCGAGTCAAGAATCTCTCTCTCCCTCTCTCCAATCACAACAGCACCCAGACAGTTAGTGCTTGTTCAAAGCAATATTTGACAGAAAAGCGAGACACCGCGATTTTTCTGATTGTATTCCGAATTTTTCAAAGCGTTTTGTCGAAAAAAACCGGTTGTGGCGTTTTCTGGATTGGATGTTGCTGCTATAGAACTTAATGGGATTCTTTTCGGTGTTTAGGGAAAGTCTCTTGGATTCAGTCGAATTTTGTTTATTTGATAAACAATTTTTTTTTCTTTTTCTCTTTCTTTTTCTCTTTCTAATCGCATTTTATTTTCTCGGGCAACATTTGGGTCTTATTCTGCTTGTGTAGCTTGTTTAATTTCTTTCTGGCTTACTTATCACAGCCTTGCAAAATTAAAAAATTAAATGCAAAAAGTGTGGCTTTGAGATTGTTAAAATTAGTCGCAAGATTAAAGCAACCAAAACAACGAGTTCGTGCGTGGACCGCTACAAATATATTTCTCACAACGAGTTGAGAAAGTGATAGCATAACAGCGTTGGAGTGAAAGATGGCCTTAAAAGTTGAAAAGTTCTTTTGTCTAAGCCTACCGAACGCCACTTTGACAATTGGTTTTCTAACCGCAGTCTTTGGATTGCTGAACGTTTTGATTTTGACTACTCTTGGCCTAGTTGGTTTGGAGAATCGAGAAGTCGAGTGGGAAATTTTCGGCTATTCTCTGTTCGTCCTTTCTGGATCTTTGCTCATACTTGGAACTCTTAAGGTTGCACAAAATTCCATATAAACATCTAACTTTTATTTAGAAACATTTTTCTTTATTTAAAGAAACGTCTGCTGCTGCTCTTGCCATGGCTTGTGATGTCTGTTCCTGTATGGATTTTCGGAACTGTATCATCAATTGACTTTTTTGTCTATAGTATTAGTCATTGGGACGATGATGACGCCATGTTTCTACTTTTGGCAAATGTTGGCTTGGTTTTTCTGTCCGGTAATTATTTTAAGATATTTTTCTATCAAGGCGTAATCATATTTGAATTCCAATTTCTTAGGGGTTGGACCTTATATGTGGATTGCAGTTTTCTCATTTAGTTGTAAACTTTATGAGGAGTTTAAGCGTGAATATAGTTTTGAGCCAGACTCAGAAGTCATTATGACTGTCAAAGAATTATATCCCAAATCAGAAGTCAATATTACGACCAAAGAATTATATCCCAAACTTTTCAACATACATATTTAAATACAAAATGTTTAGTAATTGGTTTTCGGAAGAATAAATGAATATTGTGCAAAAATGATTTAAAATTAATCAAAAGGCCTCAAGCAGAATTGATAAATTATAGGAAGCTAAACATCGAAAGACTACAGAGAGACGTCGAACCCAATCTAAACCTACCACTACAAACAGGAACCTAATCACAGAGGAAATTGACAGCGCGGTTGACAACCTGGAATCAGCTCTTTCCAATGCACTTGATGTACAAAAAGAAACCAAGTCATCGAAGGACCGATACCAGCATCTTCCGAATATATTATATGCCCACAGATAAAGGATAAGGAAGCGCTTGCAAAGGATACTGCATCGGGAACTCAACACCGACAATCTGGAATACAGGATAGCCAAAGAAGAAGTGGAGTACACCAACATCATGTTCCGAAACGCTATTCAATACCATAACGACATCGCGTTCAGGAAGAGACTGCAGGCCATTAAACCAGGACCAGACACATTCAAGGAAATAAACCGCCTGATTAGGAAAAACAAGCCACTGCTGGATGGAATGCTCAGCAACAACATCGAGCTTGCAACAACAGCAGATAAGGTTGAAGCCTTTGCCAACCACTTTGAACAAAGCTTCACACCTTCTCCGTCAGCAGCTGGAGCACCAACCCAGAGATGAGAGTTGTAATCAAGCTTTGGACGGATATAGGTCAAATAGATAGTAGCCAGATCATACAGGGAGAAGAATTTCTTGCACCGTCTTAAGAAACCCAAACATCTTGTGGCATTTTTAGCAACATCGCATATGTGCTGGTTCCAAATGAAGTGGTCAGTGATGCACATTCCGAGAACCTCGAGATGTTCGGTCTCTTTGATGCAAGTGCCAAACATGGATAGTGGCAAGAGAGGCATATCTCGCTTTAACGATACAAGACAGCATTGAGTTTTCGAAGCATTAAACTCTATACATTTGAGTTCCTTTTTTATTCGATAAACATTTTTCTTCAAGCTTCTAATCGCATTTTTTTCTCTGGCAACATTTGAGTCTTGTTTTGCCTCTGCCAAAAATGCGACTTGTTTAATTTTCCGTTGATTTCTTTTTTGTTTTCCTTATCGCAGCCTTCAAAAAATTATAAATGAAAGGAGAGTGGTTTGAAGATTGTTAAAAATAGTCACAAGATTATTGTAACTAAAACAACAAATTCGTGTGTGGACCTACAAATATATTTCTATCAAAACGAGTTGATAAATTAAAAGTATAACAGCCTCCGGAGTGAACGATGGAAAAGTTCTTTTGTCTAAGCCTACGGAACGCCACCTTGACAATTGGTTCTCTGGCCACAGTCTCTGGATTGCTTAATGTTTTGATCTTGACTCTGGGCCTAGTTGATTTGGATGATCGAGAAGTCGGGTTGGAAATTTTTGGCCATTCTCTGGTTATCCTTTCGGGACTTTTGCTCATACTTGGAACCGTTACGGTTGCACAGAACATTTAATATAAATATCTAATTTTTTGTTAACAAATTTTTTTTTTTTTTATTTAAAGAAATCTCTTGTGCTGTTCTTGCCTGTGCTTGTGCTGACTCTTCCTACACTGATTATCGGAATGGGTATGAGGATTCTCTTTGTCTCATATATGACCGCCGGCATGCAAATGTTTTTGTCAAGTATTGGCGTACTTTTTCTATTCGGTAATTATTTTAAGATGTTTTTCTGTCAAGGCGTAATCATCTTTGAATTTTAATTTCTTAGGGCTTGGAGTTTATATGTGGATTGCAATTTTCTCATTCAGTTGTGAACTTTATGAGGAGTTTTTGCGGAAATGCAATTTAGGTCCAGAATCAGAAATCAATATGACGGGCAAAGAATTACATCCCAAATCAGAAGTCAATATTACGACCAAAGAATTATATCCCAAACTTCTCAACATACATATTTAAATACAAAATATTTAGTAATTGGTTTATGGAAGAATAAATGAATATTGTGCAAAAATGATTTTCATTTAATGAAAAGGCCTCAAGCAGAATTTATAAAAAAGATAAAGATATACATCGAAAGACTACAGAGGGACGTCGAACCCAATCTAAACGTAGCACCCACTAACAGGAACCTAATTACCGAAGAAATTGACAGCGTGGTTGGCAACATGGAATCAGCTCTTTCCAATGCACTTGATGTACAATAAGAACCGAAGTCATCGAAGGACCGATACCAGCATCTCCCAGAATATTTGCAAATATTAAACGTCCACAGACCAAGGATAAGGAAGCGCCTCCAAGGGATTCTGAATCGAGAACTCTACTCCGTCAATCTGGAATACACGATAGCCAAAGAAGAAGCGGAGTACACCAGCATCATGTTTCGAAACGCTTTACAATACCATAACGACATCGCGTTCAGGAAGAGGCTGCAGGCCATTAAACCAGAACCAGACGCATTCAAAAACATGCCACTGTCGGAAGTAATGCTCAGCAACGACATCAAGCTTACGACAACAGCAGATAAGGTTGTAGCCTTTTCCAACCACTTTGAACAAAGCTTCACATCTTCTCCGTCAAGCATTCCGTATGGATATCTACGCCTATATCCAATTGATTTAGCAACCCAATAGTGAAGCAGTGAAGTTTGACTATGCCTGTCCAGCTGATGATCCAGCAGAACAACGGCAGCACTTCTGCAATCAGGAGTAGATTGCAGAAATGATCGGCAGTCTAAGGCCAAGTCATCTGAAATGGATGGTGTTTCCAACTGCATACTAAAGAAACTCCCACAAGTTGTGATGATAATTCTAGCGATTATCATCGACAATTATATCAACAATTGCAAATTTCCATAGAAGTGGATAACAGCAAAAATCGTAGCCATCTCGGAGAAAGGAGCAAGCAACCTGGTCTCCAACTACCGGCCTGTATCCCTTCTAAATAATATCATCAAGATCCTTTAAAAAATCATCCTCAGGAAGCGAACCATATTCCCCGACATGCAGTTTGGATTCGGCAAGGGCCACTCCACTCTATGTATATATAAACAAATCCAAACCCACGAATATTGCAATAATCAAATACTTAGTTGAATATAGGAATTCTTAACTTCAGCGTGAATCGATCCGACCCTGGAATTCAAATAGCAAATCTCTTTTCATCTATTATTGACGACATATCATATGCACAGATTAGATGAGTAAAAAAGAGCTCAATGCAATCTAATGCATATGATAAGCCATGCAATTGTGCGACGGGGAAATAGTTGTATAATACTGATTTGATTTTGACTTATTTTCTAAATGAGGGTCTTTTCTGTGACCTAAATAAGAGGTTTCGGGAACTCTTTGATCATTTCAAGTCATATCCAAGCCAAACACACATTTTTACTGATTTTTAAATAGTTTACAATTTTGTTCGAAAAATATTTTAAAAATAAAATACATCTGAATTCTTTTTTATTCGATTACCTTTTTTCTTGACACTTAAAGCTTCTAATCGCATATTTTTCTCTGGCAACATTTGAGTCTTGTTTTGCAAAAAATGCGACTTGTTTAATTTTCCGTTGATTTCTTTTCGTTTTTCTTATCACAGCCTTAAAAAAAATCATAAATGAAAGGAGAGTGGTTTGAAGATTGTTTAAAATATTCACAAGATTATTGTAACTAAAACAACGAATTCATGCGTGGACCTACAAATAAATTTCTATCAAATCGAGTTGATAAGTTAAAAGTATAACAGCCTCCGGAGTGAACAATGGTGTTAATAGTTGAAAAGTTTTTTTGTCTAAGCCTACGGACCGCCACTTTGACAATTGGTTCTCTAGCCACAGTCTTTGGATTGCTTAATGTTTTGATCTTGACTCTGGGCCTAGTCGATTTCGATGATCGAGAAGTCGCGATGGAAATTTTTGGCCATTCTCTGGTTATGCTTTCGGGACTTTTGCTCATACTTGGAACCATTAAGGTTGCACAGAACATATCATATAAATATCTAATTTTTTGTTAAGAAAATTTTTTTTTCTCTATTTAAAGAAATCTCTTATGCTGTTCTTGCCTGTGCTTGTGCTAACTTTTCCTATATTGATTCTCGGAATGGGTATGGCGATTCTCTTTGTCTTAAATATGACCGCCGGCATGCAAATGTTTTTGTCAAGTATTGGCGTACTTTTTCTGTTCGGTAATTATTTTAAGATTTTTTTCTGTCAAGGCGTTATCTTTAAATTTTAGTTTCTTAGGGTTTGGAGTTTATATGTGGATTGCAATTTTCTCATTCGGTTGTGAACTTTATGAGGAGTTTTTGCGGAAATGCAATTTAGGTCCAGAATCAGAAATCAATATGACGGACAAAGAATTACATCCCAAATCAGAAGTCAATATTACGACCAAAGAATTATATCCCAAACTTCTCACCATACATATATAAATACAAAATGTTTAGTAATAATTGGTTTGTGAAAGAATAAATGAATATTGTGACGATTTTCTTTTAGACAAAAATATTCAGTGAATTATGGTCTTTTTCGAAGTGCTCGTGACAAAGTGCTTATGTACGCTGGCTGTTACGCAGAACGCGTGTATTCGAATCCTGATCGTGTACCTACATTTTTATTCCATCCTTCGCGGGTACTCACCGTTTAAATTTGTCGGATTTTGTGAAAAAGGCATACTTCGACCACTTTGGGTTTCCGTTGCCGTCAAACGCTAAACTTGGATACCAAGTTTGATATTTAAAAGTTGTGTTGAATCTTTGCGACTTTGGGCAAACAAAAAAAGAGCCACTTTTAAGTACAAAGCTATGATTTGGGGTTAACCATCCAACCATTATGAAGAATGTTATTTCTGTGTAACGAAAAACCATGTACATCTTCGGAAAATTGAGACCAGTGCAGCGGACGAAGCGAAAACGACGGCAATAGTAGCGACAGTGATTTTGATTGCTACGGTAGTCCCCGAACACTAGACTTCCCGACCATAGCAGTGTCTTTCAAGCCAAGATCTTGGCAGCGAAAAACGCTGCTAATCAAATATCCATGATTTCTCATTGATAGCCAAGCAGCAATAAATGCGATCTCTGCCACGCAAATCAAGTCAAAGCTTATTTCTTGCTGTCGCGAAGAGCTAAGAGTTCTTGGTATGCAGCACAACGTAAGACTCTGCTGGGTTCCCGGTCACAATGAATGAAAAGCACGAGAACACGGCTCACTTCCTATGCCACTGTCCCAGCACTCTGCCGTACTAGATATAAATTTTTAGGCAACTATTTCCTTAATAAACTAGAAGAACTATCTGAATTCATAAGCAATCGTCTACTTAACTTTGTAAAGTCCACCAAATGGGTGACCAACCATAGAATTCATAGGTTAAATCACTTTTTCAGAAGTTACAATACTTCAGGGTATCACAAGGGATCTACATTGATCTAAGTCTGACGGTTACAAAATCAACTGTCAGCCCATATAACCTAACCTTACCTAACTCCGTCCACTAAATCAAGATGATCTAAAGGACTTGATCAGGGACCTTCGACTGTCGAAAACGGCATCAGAAATTTAAGCTTCCCGATTGAACGAAAGAAATTTGTTGACCAGAAAAACGAAGATATCGTACTACCGTAACACGGAAAATAAATTTACTTTCTTTATTTACTAGAAAAGAAAATTTTGTGTTTTGTACTGATATTCCGGGCCTATGGGATTAAAAGAGTATAATCCAGATCAGTGGCGGTTGTTCATTCATTCATTGATTCGTCAAAACAAAGTTTGAAATGTGTACTTTTACATAATGGTAAAAAACTTGATTCCTTACCCATTGCTCATTCTACAAGGTTAAAGAAAAATATTCTACAATAGCTTTAGTTCTCGACGAAATTAAGTACAGGGAACATAACTGAGTTTTATGTGTTGATTTGAAAATGGTAAATTTTCTCCTGGGCCAACAAAGTGGCTATGCTTATGGGACAGCCGAACTAAAGCTGAGCACTGGACAAAAAGAAACGGGCCTTCCAGGGAGGCTTTGATTCCCTTTAAGCAAAATGTAATTAATGCTCCACAAGTATCCAGAGACCGAATTATATTGCCTCCGTCCGTTGCATATAAAACTGGGGTTGATAAAACAGTTCGTAAAAGCTCTTAACAAAGATGACGAATGTTTCAACTACATCGTAAAAGTGTTTCAAAAATTGAGTAGTGAGAATTTCAAAGGTTGATCAAATCGTTGTTTTTAAGGATAAAAATTATCTTGTATTTTAATGTTGTTCTATTTTAACTTTTAAATTTTAATGTTAAACTTTTTATGTTGTTAAATTTTTATTAAGCAACTTGGTCAGAACTAAGCAACCTAATCTTAATGTTTACTAAAGTTTTATTCAGACTTCCATAATCAATGTTTTCAATAATCATGTTCCTCTTGTTTTGATTAAGCCTAGAAAGACTGAACACCCCTGGTTTACGGATACAGTCAAAAACTTAATCCACTTGCGAAATCGGACTTATCGTTGCTGGAAGCGTTTCAGACTTGATGCTCTATTTCGTGAATATCGTGTTCTACGAAATAAGGTAACACTTGAAATACGTGAAGCGAAAAAACGTTTTTATGCCTCGCGACTTCAGCCTTCGCTCGCAAAAAACAAGTTATGGAAAAATTTGAAAGAAATCGGAATTGGAAAACAAAGATATAATGACCTTTTAAATATTGATGCTAATGAACTTAACCGAATATTTACCTCCCCCCAAACATTGACTACTCCGAAGATACTATGGCTCCTCAAGCGGAAAATTCATTTTTGAATTCGGATACACCAAACTCTTTCTTTTTTCAACTGGTTGAAGAAGCTGACGTTTTGGAAAGCTGCTTGTCAATAAAGTCTAGTTCCGTAGGTTTTGATGAGATCCATTCAGTTTTCATTAAGGCTATTCTTCCTATTATATTGAAACTAGCAGTTGCACGCGACTTCGTCCGCCTCTCCCTCGTCCACCGGCCAGAGTATCATCTCGACTTGTGCATCATGCGCGCGTGGGAATTTTGTTCGGAATTTATTGTAAAATTGCATTGCAGTCAACTCTCCCTAGGTCGTAATTCTCTTGAACTTGAAAAATTTGAGCATTTTTTATGATTCCCTTCAGTTGTTCATACTTAAAGCATTCCCCTGGGTGAACTCTCCCTAATTCTAATATCTCTCTTACTTCTGCATCGTTTTTTTCGTTAAGTAAATTTTTTTTCTTTAAACTGAGCATATTTTTTAGTTAAGAAGTACTTAAAATGATATGGTTTAAACAAAATAATCTGCACAAATAGTGCAATCAATCACATTCACAAATCAATTGAACTCTCAAAATTCTAATTTGAGCAGTTATTAGGCCAGTTCCACCTAACAACATCTCACTGAGATCTCAATGTCACCTTCACTGGAACATAATTCTCAGTTATCATTGAGATTTAATGGTTACCTTACTAATTGTTGCTGCACATATGTCAGCCACGTCAAATAGCTGAGTGAGAAATCGAATCCAAAATAATTTCATCTCAGAGATCTCAGAAAAAAATCTCAGTTCTCACATTTCCACAGATTCTTCGCTGCTATTGGTCGCAGCTTAATTTTAAGTAGAATAAAGCCTAAAGCAGTTGCCCGTAGCTTAGTTGGTAAGTGCGTTGGCTGCTAAGCAGAACGTCGTTGGTTCGAGTCCTACTCAGGCCAAGTTTTTATTTCATCTTTCACGGGTACTGCCTCTTGCGAAGACCTGACAAATCTTCCAAGAGTATCAATCTGTAATGAAAAAATGCTTCTCAACTTTGCCGTTCGGAATCGGCGTTAAATTGTAGGTCCCCTCAATTCTTCACACGCACTCAGAGAATTGTTTATTAGAGTAAGCCACTTAGGCGTTGGCTCTTCAAGAGCTGTCGCGCCACTCTATTTATTTATTTTATTTTAAAGCCTTCATCGATTAATGGACTATCCAACACAAAAAGAATTTTACAATTCGAAATAGTAGTTCCTGAGATTACCGCGTTCAAACGAACAAACTCTTCAGCTTTATATTGTATTAAATTGTATTGTTTGCCGTTTTTTCCACATTTTACACAAATTCCTCGCTCCTATTGGTCGCAGCTAAATTTTATATAGCTTCAAGCCTTCCTTGATAAATGGACCATTCAACATTTAAAAAATTGTTCAATTTCATAAAGCAGTTCTTGAGATAAGCGCGTTAAAACGCAGAAAAATGTATATTTTTTGCCGTTTTTTCCATATTTTCCACAGATTCTTCGCTGCTATTGGGCACAGCTTAATGTTAAGTAGCCTAAAGTCTAAGTCGATTAAGGCACCATCCAACACAAAAAGAATTATACCATTCGAACCAGTAGTTCCTGAGATTACCGCGTTCAAACAAACAAACTCTTCAGCTTTATATATTAGTGTAGATATATTACACATTTGTTCAACACAATCCTCATGACTGGTATCTTACCCAATGTTTGGAAACGAGCAAAAATTATACCTATTTTAAAAAGCAATAAGGAATATAGACCTATCGCCATTTTGCCGTATCTATCAAAAGTCCTTGAAAGAATAATGAGCAATCAGATTCAGAGGTTTTTAAAAATGAATTGCTTGCTTTGCCCTAATCAGTCAGGTTTTCGTGCTAAACACAGCTGTACTACAGCATTAACAAACGTTGTTGAAGAAATAAGACAGACGGTTGACAATAATGAAATGACGTTCCTTACATTATTAGACTTTTCAAAAGCCTTCGACACAGTGAATCATGAAATCCTTTGTAGCAAACTTATTTCACAGTTCAAATTTTCGTCTTCCTCTACTAAACTGGTTTCTTCTTATCTAAGCGATAGATTTCAAGCAGTTGTATGTAATAATAGAGTATCTGATTTTCTTCCCTTGTGCAGAGGTGTTCCACAGGGATCTCACAGGACACAGTGAATCATGAAATCCTTTGTAGCAAACTTATTTCACAGTTCAAATTTTCGTCTTCCTCTACTAAACTGGTTTCTTCTTATCTAAGCGATAGATTTCAAGCAGTTGTATGTAATAATAGAGTATCTGATTTTCTTCCCTTGTGCAGAGGTGTTCCACAGGGATCTATTTTGGGCCCGATATTCTTCACAATGTAATAAATGACCTTCCTCAATGCTCAATAAACTGTGCGATCGATATGTATGCTGATGATGTTCAGCTTCGAAAAAATTGTTTGTTGGGATCAGTGGTAAATGGGGCATGTGAAGTGAACGAGGATCTCGAAAGAATTGCTTGCTGGTCTCGATCCAATGGTTTATTTTTAAATCCGATTAAATCCAAATGCATTGTTATATCAAGAAAGTCGGTAGATACAACGTATTTACCCAAAATATATATGAATCATACTCCCATACAATTCGTTGACTCAGTGAAGAATCTGTGACTGATTTTCAATAAGACACTTACCTGGAATGACCACATAATTTCTACTGTGGGTAAAATGTATGGCTGCCTACGTATGCTTTGGTCAACGCAAAAAATAACGCCTTTAATCACAAGACAAATTCTTGCCAAGACTCTACTCATACCAATATTATTATATGGTTGTGAAATTTTTTCAAATTGTGATTTTGAGCATACAAGAATCTTAAATGTAGCCTACAATAGCATTGCTAGATATGTCTATGGACGAAGAAGGTTTGACCACATTTCTGCTCTGGCCAAATCAATATATGGCCTAACATTTGACAATATCCTGAAACAAAGAGCGATAACATTGCTCCATGGCGTTATACAAACGCGTCAACCTTCGTACTGATATAATAAAATTAGTTTTCCGCGTTCCAATAGAAGTTGTGACCTTGTGCCCATTCGATACAAATATTTAATTTCAGAGCGTCAGTTTTTTTATAAATGCGATTCGACTATGGAATTCCCTTCCACAATCGGTTAGAATGACTAGTTCCAGGACTCTGTTCAGGGTAAAGCTGAGGCAGTATTTAGAGACTTTTTCATGATGATGATGACTTGATTAATTGTATATTATTTTCTCTTAGAATTTGCTTTTCTTTCTTAACTATTATTTGTAATTAAAATTAAAATTAAATTAATGTTACTGAACTATATTTTTTACTATATTTAAGCTTGGAGTTGTACACCTTAATTATGTTGTTTTTATTAAAATTATGCTATGAATTACTATGCATCTAATTGTAAACCTTTGAAACTTACACTAACTAAAAAGATTCTATCTTACTGTGTAAAGTTATTATATATGAATAAATGAAATGAAATAAAATGAAATGAAATAAAGTTATCTCAATCAAATCATTATTTAATACTCTCATTTATTATTATTATTATTATTATTATTATTATTATTATTTCTTTATTCTCAGAATTCATAAATTCAATAAATCATACAAAATTCTGTTCCGTACAAAATAAATGAAAGATATTAATAATTAAATATAAAATAAAAAAATAAATAGAGTGGCGCGACAGCTCTTGAAGAGCCAAGGCCTAAGCGACTTACTCTCATCAACAATTCTCTGAGTGCGTGTGAAGAATTGAGGGGACCTACAATTTAACGCCGATTCCGAACGGCAAAGTTGAGAAGCACTTTTTTTTAATTAAATATAAATTATGAAAAAGAGAATAGTTTAGAGGCATTTTTTAAATTAGTTCAAAATAGAGTAAAATGCCACCTATTAGATTTAAGTTACGTATATTAGTTTTAAGTGTTGGGTGAATATAAAAATAGAATTACATTACATGAAATTCAAAATACATACAAACAATAAAATAAAAATCAAATTAAACTATGTAGCGCGTCAAATTTTCAATTTCCTTGCGATCCATACTTAATAGCCACCTTCTTCAAAAACATCAATAAAATCCTAATGATTCGAATATTTTCTGGGAGGGCATTAAACAGTTTATGAGATAAAATTGTAAAAAAGTTTCTAAAGCAAGAAGTTCGAAAACGTGGAATGTTAACAGTGGTACCAAGTACCAATATTACTACGTAGATTATAATGGTCAGAAATGGGACTTTGTAAGTAGCCACCTCTAATGAAAAATATTTTCAGTACCTTGTAATAATATAAGTGTCTTATAGGGAGAATTTTCAGCCTTTTGTACAGCTCCATAGAGTTTGTAAGACGAGAAACCTTGCAGATTTTTCTTATAACATATTTTTGTAAGACTGTTAATTATTGAATTTTATTCAAATAAGCTCCGCCCCAACAGCTTATACCATATTGTACTTTTGAATGAAAAATTATTCCAAAATAGGTATTTTTAAAAACTTTTGAAGAGCAGTATTTCGAAAGACGGTAAAAACAAACGCAGAGTCGATAGATGATACTGTTTCAAGTACAAAATATGGTCGCTCCAGGACCCATGTTCTGTAACTTATCACTCGCAAGAAAAAAGTGATAAGCACAAGGAATCGAAACAAATTTCACTGAAATTGTTTCAATTCATTGCGTTTATCACTTTTTTCTTGTGTTTATCACTTTTTTCTTGCGAGTGATAAGTTACAGAACATGGGTCCAGGACAGATTTCTGTCAATTAAGACACCTAAATATTTATACAATATCAATTGTGAAACATTGTTCATTACAAATGAAATCCTCATTGTATGAAAAGTAACAATCGCACAACAGCGAGCTCGATTTGTGGCAATTAGCCGCATGAAAAGAAATGTTGAACTCAGGAGATCCCATTGTTTGAAGCGAGAAGCACATAAGTTTTTTTTTTTTTACTAACTATCAACTTGTGTTTAGCAAACCAGAGCCAGAGTAAATGAACATCATTATTAATATCAGCAACTAACTCAAAAAGGTTAGTTGAAACATAAGCAAAATGATCAATTGAATCGAAGACTTTGGTTATGTCAACGAAAAGGCCAGCACAACTTATTTTGTCATCGAAACCTTTGTAAATATTTTCACAAAAATCGAGTAGAGCATCTTCAGTGGAACAGTTTTCTCTGAAACCAAATTGATTACTTCTAAAAAACTTTATTTTAGTGAGACATTTCAATATCCTGGGGTGCCAGCACGTAACTTGATGCAATCGAGTTTACTCGATACAATCGGGCAGTGGCAGCACGTAATTTGTTTCAATCGAATGAACTCGATTGTATCGTCAGATTTCACAGCATACAATTTTGAAATAGACGTTTGAAACAGAAAAAAATACTCGACAGAAAATAGTTATCGAGCAAGCATTTCTTTTAGGAAAAAATATGGAACCCAAACCAAATCGGGCCATAAACAAAGATCAAAATGTATTTTTACTGATTTTATGACAATGTTTTTTGTTAAACCGTATTTCTGCACTTCTTTCTGCTGCATTCCCCATTATCACTCATTTCTAAAAGATTGCCTTTGTCACAAGAATATCTTCTCTTTAATATTGCATTGGACTCTTCTTCATCCAGGATGAATCATCCTCACATTTAGCATCACAAAATATAATTTTTGTATTGACTTGAAAAATTACCTACAAATTTGTATGGAAAAATTTTTGACATTTTTTCGATTTAATGATTCACAATGAAAATTTTAAGCAAAAACTCGTTTCAAGTTACGTGCTGCCTAAAAATATTTGTTTCGAGTTGATATACGATGAACAAAGCTCGATTGTAACAAGTTAAGTGCTGGCACCCCTGCTTTTTATAGCTCTTTCGAAAATTTTTGACAAAGTAGACAACAAAGAGATCGTTCGATAATTGCCTTTTTCTTTACGATTACCTTTCTTGAAGAAAGGGATAACATGCGCATTTTTCAGTGACTCAGGAAAAGCCCCCTTGAAAACACTTTAATTAAAAAGATGAGCAAGAATATCAACCACATACAGACCAATTTTTTCAAAACATTGTTAGAAATATTGTCGTCACCAGAAGAACAAGAATATTTTACAGAATTTGTAATTTTTAGAACTTCGAAACCAGTAATATTTTCTAAAAAGAAACTATTTCTATTATTTGTAAGCTCAGGAAGGATTTCAGATTATGAGCATAGGTCACAAGGCATTGAATTTTGTTAATAAAAAAGTATCCTTTCAGAATTTTATATCTTTTTTTAATTTTTTGCATATTTTTGTGTAGCGAGTTTTTAGGGCATGGTAATGTGGATGCTTGCAACATTTCTTGCGAAATGTGCTTTAATTTTATTCGATTAAGAAGAGATTTATTTATCCAAGGCCTTAATATCACTTCCGATCTTCTGAGATTCGAAGTTATAGTGGAATCATTTATGTGATTTTTAAGAATTGTAACAAAAAGTTCAAAAGCTTGCGAAGTGTCTTCCTCTATGTAAACATCGTTCCAGTTCTCACTTAGTAATTTGGTTCTCAAAATGTTATAATCAATTCTTAATATATTTAAAGATGAATCTCTTTTAATTATGTTTTCTATACTAAGACTGCTGAATAATAAACCCGTCATGCAATGATCTGTAATCTGAAGGTCAAAATTTAAGGCAGAGCATTGGTTACTTGCCAACGTTAAGAACCGACCAAACACATGATCAAGTCAAGAGCCAGATTCTGGACGAGTAGGTTCATTTATGAATGAAATCAATCCGTGGCCAGCCATAAGTGATTCATACAAGTCTTTTGTGTAACAAGATTGCAATTATTTGTTAAATGATTCATACAATAACTCATTTTAATATTTAAATTCACACAAATACAATATTGATTATTTATCGTTGAAACTTGCCCAACAAACTATACTACAATCTATCAAAACTTTTAACTTGAATTTTGAAAAGTGACTCTCTTGCTAAAGATTATAATGCAGTGTAGGTGTACCGTAGCCGTAGCCTATTTTCACTCAATTGTTTGCAATCTCTCTTTGTGGTCTTCTTCTTTGCTCTTCCACATTAGACATTTTAAAACTCATCTTTCTGTTTACATTGGACCACCGAGAGGAGCAGACACCATTTGGTAATCTTGTATCGACACAACATATAACATATATACACATAACACAACACATAAAAAACGGGTACCTAACGCCTAACCTATTGTTTCGGCATTTTTGTTTTGCATTTTGTATTTTGTTCTTTTGCTTTTCTCTATTCGCTTTTCTTTTATTTCGCATTCGCAAAACTTGTTTTGTTTTTTTGTTTGTGTTGTTTTTTTATTGTTTTGCGACAGAATTGTTAAGCTTTTTTTTGTGTTGCTTATTAATTTTTGTCGCAAAACTGTTTGATCGTTTTGCCACTTTTTGTGATTTCTCTTAAAATGAATTGTTTTTTATTGGTAGTTAGAACGAAACGAGATGATTATTCAGACATTGAAACATTAAAAATTCTTGCCTCAAGCATTTATTTATATTAAAACCTATGTCAAAACAACGACAAAAAATAACCGCAATAGATCACAACTTTTAACAAAACCATAATTTAAAAAACAAAATAAAAAATGTTTTGCTTCGTCAAATTGATTTTATTTTTAATTTGGTTGCATTTCGAGTCAACTGTTACTTTCGTACTTAACTTAGTTTTCAATTCATCAAATACTAGCTAAGTAAAAAGAATTTCTTATATAATTAAAACCTATGTGTTCATTACAGTGGTCATAAAATTAGTGAAGACATCCACTCAATCGTCTCCAAATAAATAAGTTTTTATGTATACCCCTTACTGACCCTGTATCGAAGTGAAATTCTAATACTAGGGAATTTGCGGCTGAATTTTTTATTATTCCCGTATATCTCCATTTCGGCTTAACCGATTTTGTTAAAATTTTACACAATTATACTTAACATTATCCTCAGTGATATTGCATTCCAGGATTCTATTTAAAATACATATATTCTCAAGAAATTGGTTGCGCCGTTTTTGAGAAATCTAGAAAAGAGTTTAAGAGCGTAATCCAGTTGTATTCGGTGATCGCTGAAGCTTGAGCTTTTATACTCTTGACGTCAACATAATATAGCTCTCTGAGTTTTAGTTCTATTCTGATGATCATGATTGAGTGAGTGATAGAGTGTTATAACCAGATATTTTTCCCTTTATTTGGCCACTAAACCCTAACTCTGTATAAAATTTCAGCTCTCTGAGATTTTGGGAAGTACAAGGTCTATTTGATGATCATTAGTGAGTGTCTATGAAGCGAAATTTTGCTTTCGCTTAGCTTCGGAAATAAATGACCTACAGACTTGAAATTTTAGATTTAATATATTTTATGTTAGTTTACTGGATGGATTTCTTCGTTCTGGTCTTATCCAAACGTTCACAAATAGGGGCCTGAAAGTGCGGCGTAATGGTTCCCATGTACGGCAGTGTTTGCTTAGCGCTCGACTTGGCGGTGGCAGATATACACGCATTTTCTTAACAAAAATTAACAAAATAAAATAAACGAGTCCGAAACCCTATTAGAACAAGAAAGTTTATCTCGGACTCGGCTGAGTGGGCAAATGGGGTATCAAATGAAAGCTTGGAACGTCTATATTAAGAATCTACTGGTCGGACAAACTTTGATGCTGAGTTGAGAAAAGCATTAAAGAAATTAACAGATTTTTTTTGAAAAATGCGGTCGGTCGCATGATTGACCCATGTAAAGCTTGTCCGACCAGTAGATTCTTAATGTAGACGTTTCAAGCTTTCATTTGATACCCAATTTGCCCACTCAGCCGATGAGGTAGGATGACACTAAAAATACAGTTTTTTAAATGGTCGGATAGAGGGAATGGCCCGCGTTATTTCTGTCCGACCATATGATTTGGTATCTTCGACGAAATGTCTACTGACCTCCATACTTACTTTTTCCAATTTTCCCATGGTATAAGTAGCACCAAAAAACGCAACCGGAAGTGCAATATAGCCACCAAAAGGCCCAGGAAAAGTCTGTCCGACTACTGGTTTTGAAGATTTCATATCAGTTAGCATTAGATGGTGGCTAAATTTTCCACTCTGCTGATGAGGTAGGTAATCCTACGGTCGCCTCCCGGACTATTATCTCAAACTTCACAAATTCAAAATATTAAATTCAAAAAAGTGTGATTGCTATAAATAGTTCACAAGATTGTAGTTTAAAAAAAACAGAGGATTCATGTGGACCTTCAAATATTTTAGGAAGACCAACAATTCAGAACGAGTTGAGAAATTAATAGCATAACAGTCGCCGCACCGGATTGAACGATGGCCTGCTTAAAAGTTGAAAAGTTCTTTTCCCTAAGCCTACCGAAAGCCACTTTGACAATTGGTTTTCTAACTATTTTCCTTGGATTGCTTCAAGTTTACGCTACAGTTATGTACACATATTTCAATGATGAAGAAGAGGAGGACATTACCATGCGTAAGAATTGTGATTTGTTGAGAAAGAAAATGTAGTAAATGTTGCCTTTTTTTCCTTTAGGTGATGATAGATATATAGGGGATATAATAATTTTCGCTCATTCTCTGGGTGTCATTTCGGGAGTTTTGCTCATCATTGGAACCATCAAGGTTGCACAGAACATAAATATATCTAACTTTTATTTGGCCAATTTTTTATTTTGTTGACTTTTAGAAGTCCCATCGGCTGCTCATACCATTTCTTGTGATGCTTGTTCCCGCGGTGCTAAACACAACGCGCATAACGATTTTCTTTCTCATCAACTGCATTCTAAAGTGGAATACGAGGGCCTTCAATATCACTCTTTTGAAAAGTGTTGGCTACATTCTTGTGACAGGTAATCATTTTGAGATATTTTTTCATCGATGCGAAATTATCTGTCAATTCTAATTTCACAGCGTTTCAAGTTTATCAGTGGATTGCAGTTTACTCATTCAATTGTAAAATGCGTGAGGAAAAGAATCGGGAAAAGAGAGTCCAATATTATTCTCAGCCAGAATCAGCCAATACTGCTGACGAGGAATGTAATCCAAAACATGCTTTTCAACGTATTTGAACACAAAGTAATAAGGAACTGGTTCATGGAAGAATAAATGAATATTTTGCAATAAACAATTATTTTTTTTAATTAAACAAATACAGTTTTAGTAATTAGAATAACAATTAGAGAAGAAACTGCCAACCCTTCGAAGAGTCATTGAAAATGTGCTGCTCAACTTTGCCATTCAGAATCAGCGTTAAAATGGTGGGCCCTCTATTCTTCACACGCACTCAGAGGATTGCTGATGAGTTTAAGCCACTTAGGCCTTGGTACTTCAAGAGCTATCGCGGCACTCTAGTTATTTTTTTATGATTCTTTATTCAAGAGGTTCACACTCAGCAACATGTTTATAGTTTTTCGGATTTGTGTAATGTGCGTGCACATACTAGTTCTTAATGACGTTTGCGACACTTCTTCGCGAACACGCCCCGCACACAACAGCTGTTTGACACCACTGTGTCTTTATATATAAAATTCTACTGCACGTGTGTCTGTCACTGAACTAATCTTGAACGGCTGGACCGATTTGAATGATTTTTTTTTTATGCGTCCGTATGGCGCCCTGGATGACTTAGATCTATAAATCAGGCAGGCAGGTGGCGTTGCAGTTGTTATCTATACTGCAACTACGGTTGGATCGACTTGAATGAATTTTTTCTCATTCATTCCTTTCAAACACTTTGTGTATGTATAATACTTAATCCTTAACGGCTAGACCGATCTAAATTATCGTTCTTGTATGTTCTGATGTGCTTTTTGTTTCCCAGCCGAAGTCTTGCCAAGGTCTATTGAAGAAAACACGAAACTCCAATGATAGGTCTTCCGAACCTTATAACAAATTCTTTATTGGAGCTTTAATAACGAAATGGCGGTAGGCGGCGGAAATGACCAAAAGCACTCAAATCGAAACCCAAAATTGAAATGACAACTAATAGTAGTGACGAAAGGTAGTGGTAGTGGTGGTTTTACTACGAAATTACTGATCCTCATAAGAATTTTGCTGCTAAAACCGAGTGTGAATTGTACGAATGCGAAAGTTATACTTTCCTGTGTTTTCGGTTTAATTTGCTTATGTGAAGCCAAGAATGTCATCGATGATGAATGCAAACACGCCATGAGTTAATGAATCATATGAGATGTTTTGCTTATGCATTGTGCGGTATGGATGCAAGGCCAAATGAAATGTTGCAAATATATGCTCGGATTAGTTTTGCCTGCATATGTGATTTTTAAAGCGAGTGCGAGCGTATGAACTGACCCGTCTATTAAGTCTATTAAGTATAAGAGCATGAAAAACTCGTATTCCACTCCACACAGCCACAGTTTTATAGGGTTTTTCAACAAGGGCGGGTAGATGTGATTGAGAGCCCAGTCAACAAACGGGGTTGTCTATGGTCATGTATTTTGAGCTCCTGAGTCAGCTGGATCTTGTATGGGTGTAGGCTCAAGTCCCGACCCCCAAGCTGAAGTCTGCGAAAGGCCGAGTTTTTGTGCACGACGAGGCATAGACTGCCTCGAGTTCTGCTGTATACTTTCATGGACCGCGGCGATGTTCTCTTGCGTTCCTTGAACGGCTGATTGTTAACTGAACCGGTCGTCTCAATTTTGGCCACCAAACGTTGAAGAGTCGAATGTGAAGGGCCACACTACACCAATGCGGGCCATTCAATCGTGTAACTTGCCATGATGATTTGGCATAAACAACTGAATAATAAACAAAAGATTTGACAGATGTCACCAAAATAAGATAACCCTTTATAAAACCACTAGTAAACCCGGCGAACTCCGTTTCGCCACCAGATGGCTTCGTTTTATGTAACTTGTTTTACTATTATTTTTTTTGTTTTATATTTGAAAAGGAAAAATTGTATTTCATTTCACAACAGTAATGAATTCATTTCGATTGCAAAAATGAAGTGTTATTTAGTTGAACTTCTCAAAGTAAATGAAAGTGAATCCAATGTAAATACTGAATCGAAGCGTTATATATGTGTCCGCAAATTATCCGTTTCAATGAAGTGCTCTTTGATAAACCACATTTTTTGTTTTTTGGTCTGACGTTAACACAAACAAAGCGGATGGTTTTCCAACTCGTGAACACGCAACGTATAACTGCCCATGTGAAAAACAATGATTTTCTAAATTTATCCCGCAAACACTAAGCGATTGGCCTTGCGACTTGTTAATTGTCATTGCGAACGCAAGGCGAACTGGAAATTGCAATCGTTTGAAGTTAAACGGAAGATCAGCCGGAATCATTGGTATTCGAGGAATACATACATTTTCACCTGCGTACTTTCCGTTAATAATGGTTGCCTCAATCAAATTCGGCATGTCTTTTTACCGAAAGTCGAGTAACGTTGCAAAGTCGCGGTGGATTCAAATTACGCAATATCATAATAACTTTACCAACTTTGAGTTGCAAGTTATGTGGTGGAAATCCTGGTAACTCCAGAGTTCAAAAACTCCGTTGGATAATTTTTTTACATCATCGGGATTTGTTATGGAATCAACGGATTTGTATGTCACCAAATCGCTAGCAATTTTTGATTGAATGGTGAAATTCAGTGCGTGCACATCATTATTCTTTGCGGCAAGAATTTCTCGTTGACTTAACCAAGCATAATTCTGATAATTCTCACTAATGTTTGGGAAAACATTTTCAATAAGAGCTAATTGAGAGTCTACAAATCGGCAAAAGTCGTTGGTAAGAGTAATTAATCCAGATGTCGCATCAACTGGGACTTTTCCATTTCCAACAGCTAACAATTGTAAAATTGTTCAGCACTTTGATCATTTTGAAGTTGAACTCTCATATTAGTGGTTAGCGATAATGTTTTAACGTTATTCCATAAAGGTGATGCCTTCAGGCAAGCATTCAATTCATCTGCAGGCGTTCCACGGGGAATTACTGGCAACGTCTGCCTGAAATCGCCTGCCAACAATATCATCAAGCCACCAAAGATGTTGTTATTTCGCCGAAGATCCTTCAGAGTGAAGTTAAGTGCTTCAAGTGATTTCTTATGTGCCATTGTGCACTCATCCCAATCAATGAGCTTGCTTTGGATCAACAATTTTCTCATTGCACTGGATCGGGAAATGTTGCATGTTGGAGTATCAATTGTGTTTAAATTGAGTGGGAAATTAAGCGCAAAATGTGCAGTACGACCGCCATCTAGAAGAGACGCCGCAATTCCAGATGATGCTAACGCCAAAGCTATGTCACATCTTGATCGAATAGTGGCCAAAATCAATGAAATGACAAATATTTTCCCTGTTCCTCCAGGTGCGTCCAGGAAGAATAGACCACCAGTAATTATTGTCTACCGCTTGCATTAATGTTTCGTATACTTGTTTTTGCTGTTCATTCAGCAACGGCACATTATTTCGAACGAATTCCTGCAATGTATCAACATTGTATTGCAGCTCTCGATTTAATTCTTGGTTGAATGCATCGTGCATCGATCGATTTGGCCTACTCTTCAATCAGTAGCTTGTTTGGAATAGTCAAGCATTGAGCCTCAATCAGAATCAAACCTTCATTGTAGATTTCATCGGTTATTTGGATTATTGGCATCATACAATCGCTTGGCATTCCAATATGATCCCACTGCGAACTATAGTGATGATGATTTTGGTCCCGGAGCCAATCCAATACAATATTTTTATGTAGTAGATAACCAGGATATGAGTTAATCCAATTATCTCTAATATATAAATTTCTCGTGTCACGGGGTGCGTAATTGAACTCCTCCGAAACGGCTCGAACGATTTTCGTGAATCTTTGCGAGGATATCGGCTAGGGTGGAGAATCGGACAACATCTATTTTTCATCCAACTAAATGTTAAGGGTGGTCCACCATTAATCTAGGTCTTTTTATATCGATTGAGGCAGTACGAAATCTGTCGGGTCAGTTAGTAAATTAATAAAAACCAAGTGTAGGTAAGGTAGGTAAGAATTAAAAATGAATGCATTCAGAGTTCAGACTAATTATATATTTTTGTCCATCTTAACATTGGTAGTACAGTTTTTATTATTGCAGATTTTCAAATTGTATCAAATAGAGGCCAATTGTATTTTCGTACTTCAACAAACTCAATTGTATTGAATTCGAAACAATTGTATCCCATTTTCCATGCCTGGTGTACCGTAGCCTATTTTCACTCAATTGTTGGCAATCTCTCTTTGCGGTCTTTTTCTTTGCTCTTCCACATTAGACATTTTAAAACTCATCTTTCTGTTAACATTGGACCACCGAGAGGAGCGGACACATTTCGGTAATCTTGTATCGACAGTCGACACAACATATAACATTATAAATACACACAACACATAATAAACGGGTACCTAACCTATTGTTTCGGCATTTTTGTTTTGCATTTTGTTCTTTCGCTTTTCTCTATTCGCTTTTCTTTTATTTCGCCAAACTTGTTTTTTTTTTTCTTGTTTGTGTTGTTTTTTTAGTGTTTTGCGACAGAATTGTTAAGCTTTCTTTTTTGTTTAGTTTATTAATTCTGTCGCAAAACTGTTAATTTGCAATACGATCGTTTCGTCACAGGTTTTCTCGCAAATGATCGTTTTGCCACTTTTTGTGATTTCTCTTATTATTATTTTTATTGTTATATAAGGCTTTATTCACTCTGTTCACAAAGTATTATACAATTATTATAAGGATACTAACAGTGATTTTGATTGTAACGAAACAAACTAAAATGGGTTTGAAAGATAAAAAAGAGTTTTAAAGAATGCTGTTGTTACAAATGTCTATACAAATGTTCTGTCCTCAAAGAATTACAGTAAACATCGTCAAAAACCGTGTTTTGACTACTTTGAGATAAGCATATCTCGAAATCCTGAAGTGCTACAGCAATTCTGTGTCCGGATTTAGTTTCATCATCAACAAATCTTCAAGAAATGATATGTCTCATCCTCGATGCAAAAATGATTTCTTGTATTTCTCATTCTTTCAAACCTGGATATTTAAAGAAGTGATCTTTCCATAACCCCGAGTTTTCTCAAACTTTGTACTTTCATATTCCAGGTCTGTGAACCATAAGTTTATACTTGAAGGACAGCCATGCCGAATACATTTTTCCTTGATGTTTCGCTTATTTTTGAATCAAAGACATTCTTAAGGTTCTATAATCTATACCTACCTGCTTCCAACTATTTGAAATTCTTCTTTGTATTTCTTTCTCCATTCGATTTGTCCGTTGTCCCAAGTATATAAAGTCTTGTACGTATTCAAATTTATCTCTTCCTATCTTTATTTCAGTCTCTACACTTTCTAGTCTGACTCATTTCGAACCCTGCTGTTTTACAACCTTCTGATAATTTTATAATTATTTCTTGATGTTCATTCGGAGTTTCTGCAAAGAGAACTATATCGTCTGCAAAACAAAGGTTAGATAGCTTTTCCCCGTCTATATTTAAGCCAAGGTTTTTAATGTCTATGCCTCTAAATATTTCTTCCAACAATGCACAGAAAAGTGCTGGTGAAAGAGGATCTCCTTGTCTCACTCCTCTGCCTATCGCAAACTTTGGACATTTAATTTCAGTTGTTATTTTTAATGTGCTATTCTTGTATAAGATTCTCAAGATTCAAATAATTTTGTGTGGGATAGCCTGCTGTTTTATGGCGATTTTCTCTTTCTTCATTAAACTTTTTATTGTGCTTGAAATTTTGTCTGGCTTTTTGGGAATGGGTTTAATGATATTTTCATTTGCAGAGATTAGCAGAGCTTTTTTGTCTGCATCGTATTGCGATTGAATCGATCTTAGAGATTTTATAAAAACCAAACTACACATAGATAATCATTGATTTTCTCTCAAGGTATTCTTTTGTCTTATGGCTGATTTTTATTTTAGCGCGTACGATTCGATGGTCGCTTTCAAAATTCAACCGGTTTATAATAGAGACGTCTTGAACTGTTTTTCTTTTGTTGGTGACTATGAAGTCAATCTCATTTTTTTACTAAACGATTTAGAGATATCCAGGTCTATTTATTTTTTGTCTTTTTCTCAAACAGACTATTGCAGGCGGTTTAAGTGTTTTGCCATAACCATCTTACCATCTTTTCTCCACGTTGGTTGGTTTCTGGATCGATATCCGTATTCTCCCATTATACCTTCTTCACCATCTTTTTTGAAGCCCACTTTGGCATTAAAATCTCCAATTATGTAGAGAATTTTTGATTTTGAATTTGCTATAATTTTATTGAGATCTTCATAGAAAGAATTAATCTTTTCTTCGTTTGAAACCACAGCCCTTGTTTTGCTGTTCTCCAACTCACATGATATCATTCTTTCGTTGTGTAGAGTTACCATTTTAATATTCTTCTTCAGTTTTTTATTTATAAGCATTCCAACGACGAATAGGCCTCTGGTCTATCCAATATACCAAAAAAACCTTTCCGTTTTATTCTTCTAACAGTTTTTCTCCATATAATCTCGTTTCCGCCAAACCGATTACATCCCAGTTAATATTTCTAATAGCTGCATTCGGTGCGCTTTTCATTTGTCGATAGACTTCTGACATTATAAGTGCATTAGGGTTGCTTCTTTTTCGAAAATTAATGAAGACATCTGCTCAATCGTCTCCAAATAAATAAAAAAAATCCTATAATTTTTTCAGATTCTTATGTATACCCCTTACTGGCCCTGTAACGAAGTGAAATGCTAACACTAAGGACTTTGAGGCTGATTTTTTTTATTATTCCCGTATATCTCCATTTCGGGTTTACCAATTTTGTTATAATTTTGCACAATTATCGTTAGTGATATTGCATTCCAAGATATTATTTAAAATTTATTCTTCAATAACAAAAACATCAGAAAAGAGATCCATTTTTTTAGTACCTTTTAGGCTTATAACACTCACTTACAAGGTAATTAAAACACTTATGAAATATGGTATGGTATGCAACATTATTAAACGTCATTTCAAGCTTAGTATCACCCTAAAGTTGTTCATTAGCGGACTATAATTTTGCGCCATTGCATTTAAACGTGTTGACGTAATTTCCAAAAAATTGGTTGAGCCGTTTTTGAGAAATCAAGAAAAGAGTCTAAGAGCCTAAGCCGGTTGTATTCGGTGATCGCTGAAGCTTGAGCTTTTATACTCTTGACGTCAACATAATATATCTCTGAGTTTTAGTTTTATTCTGATGATCATGCGTGAGTGAGTGATAGAGTGTTTCAACTAGATAGTTTTCCCTTTATTTGGCCATTAAACCCTAACTCTGTACCAAATTTCAGCTCTCTGAGTTTATGGGAAGTACCAGTTCTATTTTGATGATCATTAGTGACTGTCTAAAATGCGAAATTAAGCTTTCGCTTAACTTCGGAAATAAATGACCTACAGACTTGAAATTTTAGATTTTAAGTATTTTAAGTTAGCTGGTCTTATTCAAACGTTCTCAAATAGGGGCCTGAAAATGCGTCGAAATGGTTCCTGTAAAGGATGGTACGGCAGTGTTTGCTTCGCGCTCGAATGCATGCCGACATGCCGTACCCCCAGATATACACGCATTTTCTTACAAATAAATAAATAATACGGGCAACTGCACAAAATAAAATAAACGAGTCCAAAACCCTATTCGAACGAGTTATTTTATCACGAAATCGTTCAGTTTTGTTTTCGATTCTAAAATTTCCTTTTAAAGTTTATAATAACATTTTTTTCTCTGGAACCATTTAAGCCAGGTTCTGCCTCTGCAAAGTTTTTCTTATCTCAAACTTAACAAATTCAAAATATTAAATGCAAAATAAGTGTGTTTATGTGATTGCTATAAATAGTTCACAAGATTGTAGTTAGAAAAAACAGAGGATTCATGTGGACCTTCAAATATTTTAGGAAGACCAACAATTCAGAACGAGTTGAGAAATTAATAGCATAACAGTCGCCGCACCGGATTGAACGATGGCCTGCTTAAAAGTTGAAAAGTTCTTTTCCCTAAGCCTGCCGAAAGCCACTTTGACAATTGGTTTCCTAACCATTTTCCTTGGATTGCTTCAAGTTATCACTACAGTTATGTACCTATATTTCAATGATGGAGAAGAGGAGGACTATACCACGAGTAAGAATTGTGATTTGTTGAGAAAGAAAATGTAGTAAATGTTGCCTTTTTTTCCTTAAGGGAGTTATAGATATATGCATATAGAGGAAATCTCAATTTTCGCTCATTCTCTGGGCGTCATTTCGGGAGTTTTGCTCATCATTGGAACCATCAAGGTTGCACAGAACATAAATATATCTAACTTTTATTTGGCAAATTTTTTATTTTGTTGACTTTTAGAAGTCCCATCGGCTGCTCATACCATTTCTTGTGATGCTTGTTCCCGCAGTGATAAACACAACGCGCTTAATGATTTTCTGTATCGTCAGAAGCATTATAGATTGGAACAGTGGTGGCTTCAAAAGCAATCATTTGTCAATTGTTGGCTACCTTCTTGTGACAGGTAATCATTTTGAGATATTTTTTCATCGATGCGAAATTATCTGTCAATTCTAATTTCACAGCGTTTCAAGTTTATCAGTGGATTGCAGTTTACTCATTCAATTGTAAAATGCGTGAGGAAAAGAATCGGGAAAAGAGAGTCCAATATAATTCTCAACCAGAATCTGCTTATACTGCTGACGAGGAATGTAATCCGAAACATGCTTTTCAACGTATTTAAACACAAAGTTCTAAGTAATTGGTTTATGGAAGAATAAATGAATATTTTGCAATAAACGATTATTTTTTGTAATTAAACAAATGCAATTACAATAACCCTTCCAAAAGTCATGGAAAATACGCTGCTCAACTTTGCCGTTCGGAATCGGCGTTAAATTGGAGGTCCCTCAGTTCTTCACATGCAGTTAGAGAATTGCTGATGAGTTTAGGCCACCTAGACGTTGGCTCTTGTTGAGTTATGGCACCACTATTGTTATTTTTTTATGATTCTTATCTCATTCATTCCTTTCAATCACTTTGTGTATACATAATACTTTTATTCTACTAATTTCTAAGAACGGCTGTACGTCCCTGAAGTCCTCCTTAACGGCTAGACCGATCTAAATTATCTTTCTTGTATTTATTCGGGAGTTGCGAGTTGCTCTAGACGGTTAAGATTTACATATCAGCCATACTCGCTGTCCCGGTAAACAGTCCTTTGCCATATAAGTAATTTATAAGCACTTTTGAACCGATTTGGCTCAAATTGATAGGAGGTAGCTTGGAACCAGAAGTTGAGGACAACTTACACAAAAATTAAACTGAAAATCATTAAACAAATTATCCCACCCAAATAAAGAACACGAAATTTAAAAACTCACAATGATAAACAAACAAATAAAAGGAAAGTACTCATACGCCACAGTGTGTCATCATCATCGTACTCATCAATTGGATTCAAATAAATCACATGCATTTTGACAAAATTTGTGTTGCATTATCATTCTAGAGTTGATCGGAAGGGAGGTGAGATGACGTTCACGGGGTCAGCTATAAGCAATTAGGATAAACAAGCCTAGATCCCTCCACGAGTGAGTTTATCTCAAAACGTTTTATTTTTTTAATTCCAAAATTGACTTTTCAAGTTTCTTATCGTATTTTTTTTCTCTGGCAGATCTGGCCAGTTTCTACGTCTGCAAAACATCCTGAATTGTTTAATTTTTCTCACATTTAATTTGAAATTTACGTTGATAAGGTACTTTTCGTTTTTCTTATCTCCAACTTAATTAAAAACAACGGATTCGTGTGGACCTTCAAATATTTTAGGAAGACCAACAATTCAGAACGAGTTGAGAAATTAATATCATAACAGTCGCCGCACCGGATTGAACGATGGCCTTAAAAGTTGAAAAGTTCTTTTGCCTAAGCCTGCCGAAAGCCGCTTTGACAATTGGTTTCCTAACCATTTTCCTTGGATTGCTTCAAGTTATCACTACAGTTATGTACCTATATTTCAATGATGGAGAAGAGGAGGACATTACCATGCGTAAGAATTGTGATTTGTTGAGAAAGAAAATGTAGTAAGTGTTGCTTTTTTTCCTTTAGGGGATTATAGATACATGCATATAGAGGAAATAATGATTTTCGCTCATTCTCTGGGCGTCATTTCAGGAGTTTTGCTCATCATTGGAACCATCAAGGTTGCACAGAACATAAAAACCTAACTTTTATTTGGCAAATTTTTAATTTTGTTGACTTTTAGAAATCCCAACGGCTGCTCATACCATTTCTTGTGATGCTTGTTCCCGCAGTGATAAACACAACGCGCTTAATGATTTCCTTTCTCGTCAGGAGCATTCTAAAGTGGGACAGTGGGAGTTTCAAAATCGATCTCTTGTCAAGTGTTGGCTACCTTCTTGTGACAGGTAAATCATTTTAAGATATTTTTTCATCGAGGTGAAATTATCTGTCAATTCTAATTTCATAGCGTTTCAAGTTTATATGTGGATTGCAGTTTACTCATTCAATTGTAAAATGCGTGAGGAAAAGAATCGGGAAAAGAGAGTCCAATATGATTGTTGGAACACAAAACTATAATTTACAAATCTTAAATATTTTGAATGACGTAATTGATAAATTGTTTTTGAATTTCCCGCCTCTAATTATTATTTGTCATCCATATTTTTGTAAAAAGCTTTTTAACGAAACTGAAAACTTGTACATAAGAAATGACTCAGTATAAAAACCCTGCAACTTTTGTTAGTAGTCTTCTTGTTTAGTTGAAACCGTCATTAGTATAAGAACAGAATTTCGATGAAATTATTTTAATTAAATAAACTAATTTTTGTATAAATTTCGACTCGTGGATTTATTAGAAAAGGTTCAATACCATTCAATGATTCTCAGCCAGAATCAGCCAATACTGCTGACGAGGAATGTAATCCAAAACATGCTTTTCAACGTATTTGAACACAAAGTGATAAGGAATTGGTATATGGAATATTTTACAATAAACGATTATTTTTTTAAGTAAACAAATTCAGTTATAGTAATTACAATAACAATTACAGAAGAAACTGCCAACCCTTCCAAGAGTCATGGAAAATGTGCTGCTCAACTTTGCCGTTCGGAATCGGCGTTAAATTGGAGGTCCCCTCAATTCTTCACACGCACTCAGAGGAGTGCCACTTAGGCCTGGCTCTTGTTGAGCTATGGCGCCACTCTAGTTATTTTTTTATGATTCTTTATTCAAGAGGTTCACATTCAGCATTAATCGTTTTTCGGATTTGTGTAATGTGCACCTACCAGTTCTTAATGACATTTCTGACATTTCTTCGCGAACACACCCCGCACACAACAGCTGTTCGACACCACTGTGTCTTTCTTAACGGCTGGTGGCGCTACAGTCCAGGTCGGACCAGGGCTTCACCCAACAAAAATCTCCAGCCAGCTCGGTCCCTAGCTAGCTGTCTCCAGTTTCGCACGCCAATTTGGTTCAGGTCCTCTACCACCTGTGTGCTCCACCTGAGTCGCGGTCTTCCTCTTCTGCGACGTCATTCCGGGTTGGATTCGAAGACTCTATAAGCCGGAGCATTATTTTCCATTCGCTCAACATGACCCAACCATCTAAGTCGTTGGACCTTAACTTTTCTGGCTAGGTCAGTGTCGCTGTACAGCTCGTACAGTTCTTGTTTGAATCTTGTTCACACAGCACGGCAGACAAGATCTCATAGGCGATGTCAAGGAGACTTATAGCGTTTTTTTTTTGGTCGTCCGGAACTGTTCCGAACAGTTCTGTACTCGTTCACTTGGCACAAGATGACAGTTCTTGTTCTGAATAGAACAGAAAAACGATTCTGAATTTGAAATCAGAATCAAAAACAGAATCACGCATACATGCACACACTCGCATATACGTACTCGCTGCCATGTTTACAAATAAAGAAATTAAAAACAATGTCATGTCATCTGCAATTCTTCATATGAGGTTCACAAATACACAACCATTCAACCCTTAGAAGCAAAAAAATGTGTTTGCCTGTTCGTTTGGAATCCGGAATCGGACAGTTCTGTGTACAATTCCGGATTAACAAAAAAAAAACGCTATTATACCTCTGTAGTTGGTGCAGTT
Source organism: Sphaerophoria taeniata (assembly GCA_943590905.1). Taxonomy (NCBI): domain Eukaryota; kingdom Metazoa; phylum Arthropoda; class Insecta; order Diptera; family Syrphidae; genus Sphaerophoria; species Sphaerophoria taeniata. The sequence goes on from OX016540.1 coordinate 9,427,299, forward strand.
CAGGGGATCTCCTTTTTTGAGGACTGGGCATACGATGCTGAGGTTCCATTCATCATTCAGCCAAATATAGAACACGAAATTTAAAAACTCACAAGTCACAATACCAATGATATACAAACAAGTAAAAGGAAAGTACTCATACGCCACAGTGTGTGATCATCATCATAATCACCAATTGACCAAATTTGTGTTACATTATTATTATTATGGAGTTGATCTGAAGGGAGGCGAGATGAGGTTCGGTGGGTCAGCTATAACTCAATTACGATAAACAAGTCTAGATCCCTCCACGAGCGAGTTTATCTCAAAACGTTTTATTTTTTACTTGCGACATATAGTATATGTGGCAAGTATTGAATTCGTAAAAAAAAAGTTGAGATAATGATGAGATATGACATTACGATGATAGAGAAGTCGAAAAAGTTCGTCTGTCTGTCTGTCTGTAAACGCACCTGAAGCCTTAACCACTGGTCCGACTGACTTCAAACTTGAAAATTAGAGGTTTGAGCGAATTCGCGTGGGTCGTTTTTTTGATTTTTGTTTTAAAGATCAAAATTTAGGGTAGCCAGTAGGGACCGAGGAAAAGAAAAATTCTTACTGCCTTTGGGACATTGCAGTATTTTTTGCCTTAATTTTTGGTAACACAAGAATTTAGTCCAACGAATATGGCCATTGCAGGACTTCCTGGCTCTTTTAAACTTGTTCTGGTTTTCCTCAGTTGGGTTGGCTCGTTGGCCGTAATATCGATTTAAGTGTGAGGAATACCCATGAATGTAGGATCACCCTATAAACTCACCACATCAACGAAACGAACGAGAAGAGAAACAAGAAGAATAAAGAAATGAAGAAGAACGACATGATTTCAACTCACTGATATTCGAACCGTCTTGTTGTCGACTTGCCTTACCTGCCTAAATCCCAAATATTTAATTATATCTTTAATAAAGTGAATTTAGTTAAAATTCTTTCTTTTTTTTATTTAATTTGCTGGAAAATCCCACAAATCTTGGGGGCTCAACCGGGATCCGGCAAAATAACAAAAAGCTAAGAACAATCAACGAATTAAAAAAGAAAAAAACCTATATCAATTCGATTTGGATTTTTTTTTGTTCAAGCAAAAAGTGAAGAAAGGTAGCAGACACAAGTGCAGTGGTTAGCAGGCAGAAGCAGAAAAGCAAAAAGCTTCAAAAGTCATCCAAGAGCATATTGCGACAAAATCCACCAAGAACGAAGAACAGTTATTCACACAAAAAGAACGGTCCCGCTAACACAGTATTCATCACGTTGTCATCATCAGATTGAAAAAAAAAACGGATCTCAGCTTTTACCGTTTTTCATCGAACAGGTTTTGTAATTGCACAAGCCTCAAAGGTAACAATTTACTTTATTTAATACCATATGGTGCGAAGACGTGTTAAACAGAACAGCACTGGAATAATGAGTTCTCCAGCTGATTTTTCTGAAGTTTTGCGAGATCTAGAGCGTAGGCATGAATCTTTGAACACAGACAGTTTAAATAGAGAGCGAGAAAAATTAGAATTGGAAAAGCAGAAAGAAATGGAATTATTGCGTAGGGAATGCGAGGTCAGGGAAAAAGAAAAAGAAAATGAATTGAGGTTAGAGATGTCGATGATGAAACTGTCCATGGAACAAGAAATGGCTCGACTAAAAGCAAAATCAAATAATATGACTTTTGAAGATGTAGCCGCAGTGGTGCCCGAATATAACGGCAGCGACGAGTATGATGTTGCAAACTGGATTGAAGATGTTGAGAAGTCATCTGAAAATATGAAATGGTCAGATTTTGAACAAGTTTTGTTTGCGAAAAGATTGCTTAAAGGCTCCGCGAAAATGGCTTTAAAGGCAAAACCTAATATAACCACGTGGTCAGGCTAAAAGACTTTTTGTTGGAGGAATTCTCGGATAGGACATCAATGGCTGACATTCATAGAAAGTTGGGACAGAGGAAGCAGCGTAGAGATGAAAAGGATTTTGATTACATACTGGCGATGAGAGAGTTAGGTGCAAAGGGAAGGTTAGACGATGTTTCTATAATTTCTTATATCATTGATGGTATTTCCGATACGCCACAGAATAAGGTTATTCTTTTTGGTGCCTCAGATTTCAGGCAATTCAAAGAAAAACTAGCTTTGTACGAAAAATATAAAGAGAGCTTAAGTAGTAGCACAAAATCAAAGAACCGACCATTTTCAGATCGAAGTTCAACGAGTCGATGTTATAATTGCGGGCGTAGAGGGCATAACAGTAGTTCATGTAATGAAAAGGATCCGAAATGCTTCCATTGTAATGAGTTTGGTCACAAGGCCATGAGTTGCCCCAATAAGTTGCAAGAGAGAAGTTCAAACTCAGTCACAGCGCCCTGCTCAAGCGCAATGAAACTTGTTTTTGTAAATGGTTTCGGAATCGAGGGTTTGATTGATACTGGCAGCGATATCACTATTATTCGATGTGATGCCTACATCAAGATGGGTGCTCCACCCGTTCAGAATACTGAAATGTTTGTTCGAGGGCTCTCTTCAAATTCGGTTAAGGCAATAGCGTGTTTTGAAGCTGAGGTTATGGTTGACCAATGTGTTTCTGTAGCAAACGTTTACGTGATGTCGGATGCTGTGATGCAAGTAGCTTTTATAGTGGGCAGAGATATCCTTGTTGGTAAAAATATCGAATTAACTAGAGAAGGAATAGGCGTTACAAATACCGAACAGGTTGCCAGTCAATTCTGCCAGATTTATAGCACCTGCTTTAACCAACCACCAGAGTTTAACATTGGAAGTTCCGAGTACAAGAGGGAAATCGAGAAGTTAGTGGCTAGTTATGTGCCCAATAATGAAAAAAATACATCGGTCGAAATGAAACTTGTCCTTAAATCCGATGACCCAATTTCCCAACCTCCAAGAAGATTAGCTCCTCAAGAAAAAGAAATTGTCGATGAGCAGATAACTAAATGGCTAAAGGAAGGTATCATTCGCCCTAGTATTTCCGATTTTGCAAGCCCAGTTGTGCTAGCTAGCAAGAAAGATGGCACCAAGCGCCTTTGCGTCGACTACAGGCGCCTTAACAAACAGATTATAAGAAACCATTTTCCGTTGCCCTTGATCGAAGACCAAATTGATGCGTTAAGTGCTAGTAATGTTTTTTGCACACTCGATTTAGAAAATGGGTTCTTTCATGTCCCTGTATCAGAAGAAAGTATCAAATATACTGCATTTGTGACTCACTCCGGCCAATACGAATTTTTGCGCGTCCCCTTTGGATTAAGTGTGTCACCCGGAATTTACCAAAAATTCATAAACGCTGTTTTTAAGACCCTGATTGCGAAAGGTTACGTCCTTGTTTACATGGACGATGTCATCGTTTTGGGGAACACTGATGAAGCGTGTTTTGAGAGACTTAAAGAAGTTCTCAATGAAGCCCAAAGCTATGGATTAAAAATAAAATGGTCCAAATGCCAATTTTTGTGCCGCTCAATTGAATATTTGGGCTTTGAAATTTCGAACGGCTCTGTGGCACCCTCAAGTCATAAAACAAGTGCCATTAAACGTTTCCCCGAACCAAATTCAGTCAAAGCCGTTCAAAGCTTCCTCGGTCTTACCGGATACTTCCGGAAGTTTGTTCGGAATTATTCAGTAATAGCACGCCCACTCTCCGAGCTACTTAAAAAAGATAAGCCTTTTAAGTTTGGTGAACCAGAAAGACTAGCTTTCACAGAGCTTAAGAATATAATGTCATCAAAACCAGTCTTGAAACTTTACGTGCAAGAGGCAGAGACAGAACTACATACAGACGCTTCGAAATGGGGTTACGGTGCTGTCTTATTACAGAAATCTGACGATGGAAAGTTTCACCCCGTATACTTCTACAGTAGAAAAACAAAGCCAGCCGAAGAACGCTACTCTAGCTATCACCTTGAAGTTCTCGCTATTGTCAATGCCTTAAAAAAACTTAGAGTTTATCTTCTCGGGCTAAAATTTAAGATTGTCACCGACTGTGCTGCCTTCAAGGCGACAATGGAAAAGAAAGAAATTCTACCTAGAATCGCTGGATGGGCTTTAGCCCTACAAGATTACGACTACACCATAGAACACCGCCCAGGAATCCGCATGAAACATGTTGACGCCTTAAGTCGAAACCCAGTATGCATGACGATAAGTAGTGAATTTATTCACCGACTGAAGATAGCCCAAGAAAGAGATGACCACATAAAAGCCATAAAGCAGATTTTGCTCACACAACCATACGAGGACTTTTTCGTCGAGCACGACATTCTCTACAAAGACGACGGAAAAGGCAACAAATTACTCTACGTTCCAGCCCAAATGTCGAGAGAAATTATACGACAGGCTCATGAAGAGGGACATTTTGGAACCAAAAAGCTTGAAGAGCTCCTGAGTAGAGATTATTTCATCCCTAAGATAAGAACCAAAATCGACCAGGTGAGAATGAGCTGCATTCCCTGCATTCTAAGCGAAAGGAAATCCGGAAAACAAGAAGGCCTACTCAACCCTATCCCTAAAAATGAACTGCCGTTGGATACGTATCACGTTGACCACTTAGGCCCAATGTCAGCTACGAATAAAAAATACTGCTACATTTTCTGTGTTTGTGATGCTTTTTCAAAGTTTGTCTGGATTTATCCGTGCAAGTCTACATCGGCTTCAGAAGTAATCTCCAAGCTCGAGATCCAGAAAGGAGTTTTTGGGAACCCATCAAGAATTATATCCGACCGGGGCTCAGCCTTCACATCGAACAGTTTTAAAGAATACTGCGAGGAAGAGGGTATTCAACACCTTCTTATAACAACTGGTGTTCCCCGTGCGAATGGTCAAATCGAACGCATTAATCGAATTATAATTTCAGTTTTGACAAAACTTTCCATTGAAGATCCAAGCAAGTGGTTTCGCTACACCACTAAGCTACAGATGCTGCTAAATTCGACATATCAACGGAGCATAAAACGAAGTCCTTTTGAAGTCTTAGTAGGATTAAAAATGAAAGCTAATCACGACAACAATTTAGCACAAAGCATTGATGAAGAGATAATAAAATCTTTTGAGGTAGAGCGCGACCAAATAAGGGAAGATTCGAGACAAAACATTGAAAGGGTTCAGAAAGAAAATTGTAAAACGTTCAATAAAAATAGGAAGAAGCTTCAAAATATCACATAGATGATTTAGTCGCAATAAAACGTACTCAGTTTGCCGCTTATAATAAACTTCTTCCCAAATTTTTAGGTCCATACCGCATAAAGAAGATCTCTCCCAACAACCGATACGAAGTTTGCAAGGTCGGGAACCAAGAGGGTCCCCGTACAACGACTACAAGTGCTGATTATATGAAGCTCTGGAAATCTGATGAAAGCGGAGATGACGATTCCGAAAGTGAAAATGAGGCGCAAGTTGATGAGCCCTGATGAGACAATTCCTGCTTATACGATTAAACCTGCCGCTACTATAATTCCTGCTATGACATTATCCAACCAAGATGATAAACCCTGCTCTGACGTTAACCAGATATGCTAAGATGAACAATGAAAGATAAGACGAAAACAACCACAGATGATAAGTACTGAAGAAGATTCAGCTCTAAGATGAAAACCCTGCTATGACTTTTAAACCAGCTAAGATGATAAACCTGCTATGACTAAGAAGACCAGCTAAGATGAAAAACCGGCTACGACTTTAAAACCTGCCAAGACAAGACCTGCCAAAATAACTATATTCCTTTCCCGAGGACGTAGGAAGGAACCAGGATGGCCGAATTTGTAGGATCACCCTATAAACTCACCACATCAACGAAACGAACGAGAAGAGAAACAAGAAGAATGAAGAAATGAAGAAGAACGACATGATTTCAACTCACTGATATTCGAACCGTCTTGTTGTCGACTTGCCTTACCTGCCTAAATCCCAAATATTTAATTATATCTTTAATAAGTGAATTTAGTTAAAATTCTTTCTTTTTTTTATTTAATTTGCTGGAAAATCCCACATGAATAAGAAATTCAGCATGGTCGGTATTCCCACCTACTTGGGTTTCACTCAGTGCCAATACAGCTGGCCTGTTCGAAACAGTGTGGATTTACGCAGCAAGAAAATTAATTCTAAGCCCACGAATATTGCAATTATCAACTCTGAAATTATCAATCATTACACGTTAAAGACCAAAACAACGATATCTAAATCTATCTAAATAACGAGTTGAATATAGGAATTTTTTACGATTCATTAGTGTTATGCCTTAACGGCAGCGTGAAACGATCCGACCCTGGAATTCAAATAGCAAATCTCTATTCATCTGTTGTTGACGACATATCATATGAATACATTGAATGAGTAAAAAAAAGCTCAATGCAATGTAATGCATAAATGATAAGCCATGCAATTGTACGACGGGGAAACAGTTGTATAATAATGATTTGATTTTGATTTATTTACTAAATCAGGGTCTTTTCTGTAAGAGGCTTCGGAAACTCATCATTTCAAGTCATATCCAAGCCAAACACACATTTTGATTGGTTTTTAAATAGTTTACAATTTTGTTCGAAAAATATGTTTTTATTCGATAAACATTTTTCTTGACACTTCAAGCTTCTAATCGCATTTTTTTCTCTGGCAACATTTGAGTCTTGTTTTGCCTCTGCCAAAAATGCGACTTAATTTTCCGTTGATTTCTTTTTGTTTTTCTTATCACAGCCTTAAAAAATGAAATGAAAGGAGAGTGGTTTGAAGATTGTTAAAAATAGTCACAAGATTATTGTAACTAAAACAACGAATTCGTGCGTGGACCTACAAATAAATTTCTATCAAAACGAGTTGATAAATTAAAAGTATAACAGCCTCCGGAGTGAACAATGGCCTTAAAAGTTAAAAAGTTCTTTTGTCTAAGCCTACGGAACGCCACTTTGACAATTGGTTCTCTAGCCACAGTCTTTGGATTGCTTAATATTTTGATCCTGACTCTGGGCCTAGTTGATTTGGATGATCGAGAAGTCGCGTGGGAAATTGTTGGCCATTCTCTGGTTATCCTTTCGGGACTTTTGCTCATACTTGGAACCCTTAAGGTTGCACAGAAATACCATATAAATATCTTACTTTTATTAAGCAACATGTGTTTTCTTTATTTAAAGAAATCTCTTCTGCTGTTCTTGCCATGGCTTGTGCTGACTATTTTTACATTGATTATCGGAATGGGTATGGCTATTCCCTTTGTCTTCAAGAGGGCCGACGGCATGCATATTTTTTTGTCAAGTGTTGGCGTACTTTTTCTGTTCGGTAATTATTTTAAGATGTTTTTCTGTCAAGGTGTAATCATCTTTGAATTTTAATTTCTTAGGGCTTGGAGTTTATATGTGGATTGCAATTTTCTCTTTCAGTTGTGAACTTTATGAGGAATTTTTGCGAAAATGTAATTTTGAGCCAGAATCAGAAATCAATATGACTGACAAAGAATTACACCCCACATCAGAAGTCAAAATTACGACCAAAGAATTATATCCTAAACTTCTCAACATACATATTTAAATGCAAAATGTTAAGTAATTAGTTTATGGGAGAATAAATGAATATTGTGCAAAAAAAGATTTTCTTTTAATCAAAAAAAACTCAGATATAGTAATTACAATATCAATTACACAAGCATTTTTTCTAGTTACAAGTAGAAAAAATTAAAATTATATTCGCATTAATAAAAATAACAATAACATTAGAAATTTAAATTTAAATTAAAATTGCAATTAGAATTGACTTTTATCATTGCAATTACAACTAAAAATACAATCAATCTTTCAATTACAGTTGCAAATAGCAGTTTCAACAATTATAAGAGCAAGTTTGGGTTTTTTTTGTTTGATGAGTAGTTTCTTAGAAACTACTTAGCCGATTTTGATGACATTTGTGACATAAAGCTTTAAGCTTATAAGAAAATTATTATGACTCACTAATATCTTATGTATTAGACTAAGAACATATAGCATTAGGTATGTATATATAAGAGTAGATGATAAGTCAGTTTTAAGTGAGATGGAAATAAGTAAAGACTCATGAACTTAACACTGTGTTTGTATGAATACATTAATGGCAACGCGGATAAAGAAAACAAAATAATAAAAGTAACAATAACTAAAATAAAAAAATGAACGAGAATTAAATGGAAAATGTTTACGAAGAAAAATTTTAACTTGATGTTGAAACTGTAAAAGTGAAATTATAATTAAGGAAAAAGACGATTAATCAAAACAAATAAAATGGCGGTTATTGAAACTATTGAATTTTGTACACCCGGTGAGGACTTAACCGAATGCAAAGGGGGTCTTAGTTATGGTGGCGCTACAGTCCAGGTCGGACCAGGGCTTCACCCAACAAACATCTCCGGCCAGCTCGGTCCCTAGCCAGCTGTCTCCAGTTTCGCACGCCAAGTTGGTTCAGGTCCTTTACCAGCTGTGTGCTCCACCTGAGTCGCGGTCTATCTCTTTTGCGACGTCCTTCTGGGTTGGATTCGAAGACTCTACGAGCCGGAGCATTATTTTCCATTCGCTCTACATGACGCAACCATCTAAGTCGTTGGACCTTAACTTTTCTGGCTAGGTCCTAGTCGCTGTACCTACAGCTCGTACAGTTCTTGGTATACAGTGACTGTATAGTTGATTTAAAAACTGTAGCTCAGTCATGTGATGTTAAGAATTTTCTCGATGATGCTCTAAGGTCTAAGAGATAATCTAGTTTGCGGTATTTTTCATGAGAGCATTCAGCAAAAACTCATATATGAAACGGGGCTTACATTTGATAAGGCATGTGAGGTAGCCAAGCGTATTAGAGATGACAAATATAATCAACTACGAGAAATGAGACCAGAATCTCATAACAGCATCGACATGCAGGATCAACGGTTTCATTCTTACCGTCAGGAAGAAGTACCAGAAATCAACATCAGTTAAGGAGACCGAGGGTTGAGAGAGAACTACGTCAGGAAAGAAGACCAACCAAATAAATGCAACAAAACAATTATAAAAGGTTTTTCAATTGCCGCGGGTAGATTTGGAGCCCCGTGGCGGTAATTTTGTTTTGGTGACATCTGTCAAATCTTTTGTTTATTATTCAGTTGTTTATGCACGTTCAAATGATAAAACTTTATTATCAAAATGAGTGTTCGTTAACGTAAACATTGCACGCATTGCGCCCATTTTACGAGTGGTGGCCCTTCACAGTCGACTGTTCAACGTTTGGTGGCCAAATTTGAGACGACCGGTTCAGTAAACAATCAGCCAACACCCGTACGTTCAAGGAACGTACAAGATCGGCCGGAATAACGCCGCGGTCGGGGAACATGTATATAGCAGAACCCAAGGCAGTCTATTCCTCGTCGTGCACAAGAACTCGGCCTTTCGCAGACTTCAACTTGGCGAATTTTGCGTCGGGCCTACACCCGTACAAGATCCAACTGACCCAGAAGCTCAAAGTTCATGGCAACGCCGTTTGTTCGCTGACTGGGCTTCGAATCACACCTTCCCGCCTTTATTAAAAACCCTTTATATAAAAGACTAATTCGTTAAAATCCTGGTGCTCTTAATAAGTTGACAACCCAATGACCGATTTTCTAAACTTTTGTTAATGGGATACCGGAGCACCGGGTAGCAGGTAGCTGTAGAGGGTAGTAGTGTTGTGGATAGAGGGTAGCGGGTAGCGGGGTACAAAAGTTAAGATCTTTTTTTTATCGATTGAGGCAGTACGAAGTCTGCCAGGTGAGCTAGTAATATAATAAAGAAAATATTAGTTCCATGTCTTAATCGTAAAAATATTATGTATACACATTATACATGTATGTAGGAATTAAGTTTTAAGCTTTTATCCAATAGTTTTAGTTTTTATTTAATAGTTCAGAGAATATTTTAATACAAATTCAGAGATTAAATTAATGTTACAATAAAAGAGAATACATAGGAAATTAGAAATTAATTTGATAATAGTAATTTGAAGGTCTGTCTGAACTCTATGAAGTTTAGAATGAGAGTGTTCTTTTTTCTTCGATGCTTGGTCGAAAGCATCTTCTTCTTCTTTTTCTTCTTTTGCTTCTTCTTCGCGTGGTGAGTATGCAAACATAATTCGATGGGAACAGGGTGATCCCACAATCGGCCATCCTGGAAAAAATCTCGACCTCGAGAATTTGTAGTCTTTATACTGGAACGTCAGGGAATATAGTAAGCGTCTTAACATCTTGGAACTTCTTGGAATTGTCATTGGGAAATCGTCTTAACATCTTGGAACTTCTTGAAATCATCATTGGGAAATCATCTTTTTGAAGCAGCTCTATAATCTTCGGTTTGGTAATCGTCATAGCTTGTTGGGTTTTCGTCTTATCAGGTTGTTTTCTTGTCATAGCAGGTAGGTTTCATCGTTGTAGCAGGTGATTTGATCGTCTAAGCAAGTGATTATTTTCATGGCTGGGGATTGTTTTATGCATGTGTAACTTCTAGGTCGTCTTCACTTTCTGAGTGAGAGTCATCGGTTGATTTCCATGGCTTCATGAAATCTGCACTGGTAAAAGTTTTTCGTGGACCTTCTTGACTTCCGACTTTTCGAACTTCATACCTCTCATTGGGACATACTTTCGTGATTCGGTATGGACCTAAAAATTTACGAAAAAGTTTTAAATTAGGCCCAAATTGTGTACGTTTAATAGCAACTAAGTCATTAACAGAATACAGGTGAGCAGGTTTACGCTTTTTATTGAAATTACGGGAATTTTCTTTTTGAACCAGCTCAATGTTTTTACGCGCCTCTACCCTAAACTGCTCTCTTTCGCTATCAAAAGCCTGCCTTAACTCTTCATTAATTGCTTCAGCTAAAACAACGTCATTCTTTAGCTTCATTCTGACACCAGTTAAAATTTCAAAAGGACTCCTCTTTATACTTCTTTGAAAAGATGAGTTGAGTAACATTTGAAGCTTAGCAGTATAGCGAAACCATTTTGTAGGATCTTCCATAGAAAGTTTTGTTAGCACTGAGATGATTATGCGATTCAATCGCTCCACTTGACCGTTGGCACGTGGTACTCCGGTTGTTATGAGTAAATGTTGTATTCCTTCATCTTGGCAGTATTCTTTAAACGAAGTGGATGTAAATGCCGTACCGCGATCTGACACAATTCTTGAAGGGTTTCCAAAGATAGCCTTCTGTTGCTCCAGTTTCGTAATGACTTCGGCTGTGGTTGTTGATTTGCACGGATATATCCACACAAATTTAGAAAACGCGTCGATAATACATAGAATGTAGCTGTATTGTTTCTGAGTTGGGGAGAGAGGTCCAAGATGATCGATGTGGTAGGTATCGAGAGGGAATTCGTTTTTTGGGATAGGGTGTAAATATCCTTCTTGTTTTCCACTCTTCTTATCTCCCAAAATACACTTCACACAATTTCGACGAACTTTCTCAATCTTGTCTTTAATTTTGGGTATGTAATAGTCTTTGACTAAGATGTCTTCAATCTTTTTTGTTGCAAAATGGCCTTCATCGTGTACCGTCTTAATAACTTCGTTTGCCATATTGCTTGGAATGCAAAGTTGTTTGTTACCCTTTTCATCGTACTTGTATAAGATTCGGTTTTCTAGAAAAAAGTTCTCGTATGGCCCGTGGCTTAATATGGTCTTAATAATTTTCAGTTGTTCATCAGAGGATTGGGCGTCTTCAACTCTTAAAAGAAACTCACTAGAGATGGTCATTGAAATTGGGTTGCGACTGAGTCCATCAACGTGCTTCATACGATTTCCAGCGCGGTGTTCAAGTGTGTAACCAAAGTCTTGTAGCAATAAGGCCCATCCTGCGATTCTTGGAAGAATATCTTTTTTGTCCATTGTGGCTTTAAAAGCTGCGCAATCTGTTACAATTTTGAATTGTATGCCTAGCAGGTACACTCTTAGCTTCTTTAACGCGTTTACAATAGCTAGTACTTCTAGCTCATAGCTAGAGTACTTCTCTTCTTGTTGGCTCGTCTTTTTGCTGTAGTAGTATACAGGATGAAAACATGAGTCATCGGATCTCTGCAGAAGCACTGCACCAAATCCCCACTTCGACGCATCGGTGTGTAGCTCAGTCTCGGCTTCTTGGCTATAAATTCTAAGAACAGGTTCGGTGGAAATGCATTTCTTTAGCTTTTCAAACGCGACTTTTTGAGGAAGCTCAAATCTGAATGGTTCATCTTTTCTTAATAACTGCGTTAATGGTCTAGCTAGTATCGAGTAGTCTTGTATAAATTTGCGGAAGTAGCCTGTGAGGCCAAGAAAACTTTGTACTTTTTTGATGGATGTAGGTTCTGGAAACTTCTTTATTGCGAAAGTTTTGTGCTCCGACGGCTTAACAGTTCCTTTCGAAACTATAAAACCTAGGTACTCTATGGTGTGACACAAAAATTGGCATTTTTGCCACTTTATTCTCAATCCATAACTTTCGGCCAATGCAAGCACCTTCTTTAGCCTCTCTAAACACTCTTCAAAATTCCTCCCTTTCACAACTACATCGTCGACGAAAACTAGCATATACCCTTCTCGAATTAGCGGCAGAAAAATTTGGTAGATAAATTTCATGAAAATAGTGGGAGAAGTGGAAAGTCCAAACGGAGCTCGCAAAAACTCCCATTGTCCAGAAGGCGTCACAAATGAAAGATATTTGGTACTTTCTTCAGCAACACGAACATGGAAGAACCCATTCTCTAAGTCCAAAGTGCAAAATACTTCTGCTTCACTCAGGGCATCTATCTGATCCTCTACTAACGGAAGTGGAAAGTGGTCTTTTACTATCTCTTTATTAAGCCGTCTAAAATCAACGCAAAGTCGCTTCGTCCCATCTTTTTTATTGACTAATACTATTGGACTTGCATACTCCGATGAACTAGGCCTAATAATTCCATCTTCTAACCACTTTGTGACTTGCTCGTCCACGATTTTCTTTTCCAAGGGTGAAAGCCTTCTAGGGTGTTGAGAAATAGGAGCATCCGACTTCAAGATCACAGTCATTTCGACAGGTGAGGTTTTTCGTGCTTCCGGATTATAACCGGCAACTATTTGTTCAATTTCGTCCTTATATTCTTGATTTCCTATCTTGTAAGCAGTTTCATTTAATGTGCACACTTCAGCAATCTGACAGAGATGCTCTTCAATCTCGGTGACCTGTATGCCCTCAAGAGTCAACTTAATATTTTTTCCTGTCAAGACATCTTTCCCAACAATGAACTGTGACTTCATAACTGAATCAGACATGACATAAACACACGCATTGCAAATACAATCATCGATTTTTATTTCCGCCATAAAATACCCAAGAGCCTCAACTGACTTCGCAGACAGACCACGTACTGAAAATGACTTTTGAACAATGGCTGGTGCACCCATCTTAACGTAAACTTCGCTTCTTATTAAAGTTATGTCACTCCCAGTATCAATAAGGCCCTGCACTTCATAACCATTTACGTATATGAGTTTCACGTTGCTGGCACCAGAAAATTCAACAACATTGCTACTTTTTTCTCTTTTTGGGATCTTTGGGCTAGGACACTCGGTGGCTTTATGCCCAAATTCATTGCATGCAAAACACTTGGGCCTCTTATCACTGCAATGTCTACTCTGGTGCCCTACTTGCCCACAATTAAAGCAACGCATATTGGGTCTACGAATAATCGTTTTTCCACCTTCCGTTATGGATTTGGAATCCTGCATCTTACGACTCGAAGAAAAACTCTCTTTGAATTTAACATACGTCAACAATTTTTCTTTGAATTCTTTCATGTTAGTCGCACCGTAAAGAATCATTTTATTTTGTGGTGAATCGCCTATACCATCAATTACATACTCTATGACTGAAGCCTCATCGACTCGTCCTCTAGATCCAATTTCTCTCATAACTAACAGATATTCGTGAACTGTTTCACCTCGTTTTTGCAATCTCTGAGCCAATTTTTTATGAATATCTGCAGTGCAGATTTTTGGAGAAAATTCTTCAATAAGAAAATCTTTCAATTCTCCCCACTTGGAGATGCCTGGTTCTGATCTTATTGCCAACTTAGCGGGACCTTTCAACAACCGTTTACCGAATAAAACCATCTCCATATCAGACCACTTCATATTTTCTGCAGCCTTTTCTACATCTTTTATCCAACACCGAACGTCATAATCGTCATTTCCCTCATATTCTGGTACAACAGTTGCAACATCTTCAAAAGTAATATTTGAGCGCCCTCTCCTCTTCAGTAATTCCTCTTCCAAAGTTGTTTTCAGAATCGACACCTCCAACCTCAATGACAACTCATTCTCCTTTTCCCTAATCAGACCCTCTCTCCTATTCAACTCTAATTCCTTTTCTTTTTCTTTAATTGTTTTTTCCCTCGTTTCAATTTCTTCTTGCCTTTTCTCTAAATCTTGGAAAATATCGGAAAAATCACCATCATCTCTTCTTCCGAACGAAGTACTGTTTCGATTTTTCCTTCCCATCATAAATTATAATTTTTCCCAACAGTGAATGAATTGTGTCAAATCAAAACGTTTAATGATGTAATAAAAGCATTTACCTCGTGGTATGGACTTACGGTTTCACACATGCAAATACTACCCGGTTTGTTCCGTTAATGTATCGTCCTATCTGCAGTGCTTGCGGTGCAATCACGTTTCCCGTTTTCCGTCTTCTTCTCTGATCGCCCCAGCAACAACATCCAACAGCACCAACAACTGTAGCGGTACCAACAACTGTAGCAGCACCAACAACTGTAGCGGTACCAACAAGTGTAGCAGCACCAACAACTCTAGCAACACCAAAAACTATAGCAGCAATTTGCCACTCTTGTCCACAACACCGATCTTAGTTAGTCTTTTTTTTAGCAATGATTTTTCCCGACTATTGTATTTTATTCAATTGAACTTGATAGGTTGAGCCCCCAATATTTGTAGGAATTAAGTTTTAAGCTTTTATCCAATAGTTTTAGTTTTTATTTAATAGTTCAGAGAATATTTTAATACAAATTCAGAGATTAAATTAATGTTACAATAAAAGAGAATACATAGGAAATTAGAAATTAATTTGATAATAGTAATTTGAAGGTCTGTCTGAACTCTATGAAGTTTAGAATGAGAGTGTTCTTTTTTCTTCGATGCTTGGTCGAAAGCATCTTCTTCTTCTTTTTCTTCTTTTGCTTCTTCTTCGCGTGGTGAGTATGCAAACATAATTCGATGGGAACAGGGTGATCCCACATGTATTTCCTTAAAAACCCTAATCAAATTAGGATAAACGAGTACGGAACCCTATTCGAACGATTTTATCTCGAACTCGTACAGTTTTTTTTTTTTTTAATTCTAAAACTGCCTTTTTCTCTGGTAACGTTTAAGCTAGGTTCTGCCTTTGCAAAATATGCTGCATGTTAAATTTGTCTTACATTTAATTGAGTTTTAGTTGATTAGACTTTTTGGTTTTCTTATCTCAAACTTGCCAAATTCAAGAAATTAAATGCAAAAAAGTGTGTTTAAGTGATTGCTTAAAATAGCTACATGTGGACCTTCAAATATTTTAGGGAGGCGAACAATTCAAAACGAGTTGAGAAATTAATAACATAACAGTCGCTGCACCGGATTGAACGATGGCCTTAAAAGTTGAAAAGTTCTTTTGTCTAAGCCTGCCGAAAGCCACTTTGACAATTGGTTTTCTAACCATTGTCCTTGGATTTTTTCAAGTTAACACGTCAGCATTGCGCCTATATTATTTCAACGATCTAGAGGATGAGGAATTTATCACGCGTAAGAATTGTGTTTTGTTCAAAAAGAAAATATAATAAATGTTGCTTTTTTTTCCTTTAGATGATTACTATAGAAAAATGCATATAGACGAAATAGTAATTTTCGCTAATTGTCTGGGCATCCTTTCGGGACTTTTACTCACCATTGGAACCATCGAGGTTGCACAGAACATAATTGTATAACTTTCAGTTGGGAGCATTTGTTTGTTTTTTTGATTTATAAAAGTCTCATCTACTATTCTTACCATGGCTTGTGATGACTGTTCCTGCAATTTTTCTCGGAATTGTTCTGGCGATTCACTTTATCATCAGCGAGCCCTACGAGCACAGTATGGTTGTATTTTTGTCAAGTCTTGGCGTACTTTTTGCGACAGGTAATTATTTTAAGATGTTTTTTCATCGAGGCGAAACTATCTGTCAATTCTAATTTCATAGCGTTTCAAGCGTATATGTGGATTGCAGTTTACTCATTCAATTGTAAAATGCGTGAGGAAAAGCATCGGGAAAAGAGAGTCCAATATGATTCTCAGCCAGAATCTGCTAATACTGCTGACGAAGAATGTAATCCAAAACATGCTTTTCAACGTATTTGAACACAAAGTAATAAGGAATTTGTTTATGGAAAAATAAAAGAATATTTTGCAATAAACGATTATTTTTTAAATAAAAAAATTCAGTTATAGTAATTACAATAGAAACTGCCAACCATTGCAAGAGTCATGTGCCAGCGTGCTGCTCAACTTTGCCGGTCGTAATCGACGTTAAATTGAAGGTTCTTAATTCTTCATACGCACTCAGAGGATTCTTGATGAGTTTAAGCTGCTTAGGCCTTGGCTCTTCTTGAGCTATCGCGCCACTCTACTTTTTTATTTATGATTTTTCATTCAAGGGGGTTCACATTCAACAACACGTTTATCAACTTGTGCTGACGGATTTGTGTAATGTGAATCCACCTTAATTTTAAATGACATTTCTGACATTTCTGCGCGAACACACCTTGCACACTACAGCTGTTCGACACCACTGTGTCAATAACTAAATTCTCCTACACGTATTTCACTGAACTACTCCTGAACGGCTGGACCGATTTGAATGATTTGCTATGCGTTCAGGTGGCACCCTAGATGGCTTAGATTCACAAATCAGCCCGGCAGGTTGCGCTGCAATGTTGTCTATACTGCAACTACAATGCTGGATCGACTTGACTGAATTGTTTGTATGTGCGCAGGTGTTGCTCAAAACCAAAAAACGGCTATAGTAAACGGTAAACGTTGCTTTTCCATATCTAAGAAGGGCTGAACTGATTTGGCTCAAATTGACGGGAGGTAGCTTGAAATCAGAAGTTGAGGACAACTTATACAAAACTTAAACTGAAAATCATTGAATTAATTGAACATTTATAAAAGCCAAATATAGAACACGAAATTTAAAAGCTCACAATATCAATTATAAACAAACAAACAAAAAGAAAGTACTCATACGCCACAGTGTGCCATCATCATCATCATCATAATCACCAATTGGATTCAAATGAATCACATTGCATTCTGACCAAATTTGTGTTACTTTATTATTCTAGAGTTGGTCGAAAGGGAGGTGAGATGAGGTTCACAGGGTCAGCTATAAGCAATTAGGATAAACAAGTCTAGATCCCTCCACGAGCGAGTTTATTACGAAAAGTTTTTTTTTTTTTTAATTCCAAAATTGACTTTTCAAGTTTCTTATCGTATTTTTCTCTCTCGCAGATCTGGCCAGTTTCTACGCCTGCAAAACATCCTGAGTTGTTTAATTTTTCTTACATTTCATTTGAAATTATGTTGATAAGGTACTTTTCGTTATTCTTATCTCCAACTTAATTAAAAACAACGGATTCGTGTGGACCTTCAAATATTTTAGGAAGACCAACAATTCAAAACGAGTTGAGAAATTAATATCATAACAGTCGCCGCACCGGATTGAACGATGGCCTTAAAAGTTGAAAAGTTCTTTTGTCTAAGCCTGCCGAAAGCCACTTTGACAATTGGGTTTCTAACCATTGTCTTTGGATTGCTTAAAGCGTTTTTTTTTCCATAAGCGCATAATTCAATTCAATTACAGTCAAACTTCTTTATAACGAAACTTCAAGGGAACCAAAAATTGCTTCGTTATAAAGAAGTTTTATAAAAAAATCGTTATATAGAATTTTTTTTTATATTTCTTAAGGAGAAGGGGAACAAAATGGAACAAAATGAAATTCGCTATAGAGAGAATTACGTTATAAGGAAGTTCGTTATAAAGAAGTTTGACTGTATATACAAGATGAGGAGTTTACCGCGCGTAAGAATTGTGGTTTTTTGTAAAAGAAAATTTAACAGAAGTCAATTTTGCTTATTTTCATTAGATGAGCAGAGAAATATGCGAATAATCGAGTGGGCACTTTACGCCAATTATTTTTCCATCCTTTCGGGACTTTTGCTCATCATTGGGACCGTCAAGGTTGCACAATGCACAGTACATAATCGTATAACTTTCATTTGGGAACACTTTTTGATTGATTTATAGAAATATCATCTGCTGTTCTTACCATGACTTGTGATGACAGTTCTTGCATTGATTGGTGGAACGGCCTCAACTATTTACTTTCTCGTCCGCAGCATTCAAAACTGGACCAGCGGACACGTCAACATTGCTCTTTTGGCAACTTTTTGCGTCCTTTTTCTGACAGGTAATTATTTTAAGATATTTTTTCATCGAGGCGAAATTATCTGTCAATTTCAATTTCTTGGTGATTGAAGCTTATATGTGGATTGCAGTCTACTCATTCAGTTGTAAAATTCGTGAGGAGAAGAATCAGGAAAGGAGAGTCCGATATAGTTCTGATCCAAAACATGCTTTTCAACGTATTTGAACACAAAGTAAAATGAAATTGTTTTATGGAAGAATAAAAGAATATTTTGGAAAAAGCTTTTTTTAATTTTTTTATTAATTCATTGTGAGACCACATGAATCTGGGGAATTACTTCTTACTGGTCGAAGCGAATATCCTTCTTAGCTAGTTCACTGGGAACTGGGATTATCATAGAAATATTCCGTCAGTGTCAGGTAAAGTTTGCATCTTAGGGAAAGAGTAGGGTATGTACATAAAAGGTGTTTCCTCTTCTTTTTCGTCCATACAGCTCCTGCAGAAGTCATTAGAGGCCCCACCAAATCGTATTGCGTGTCTGCATATAAGACAATATCCCGCGAGGACGTCTATTAGGGAGCTTATATGAGATCTGCTTTGAGATAACAAATCTTTGGAGCGCTTTAAGACAAGTGACGGCCATATGAGTTTTATGGCTGCGCTTGTTGGTATATTATACCACCTAGAGCTTGTTATTGTTAAGGCTATCCCTATCATTTCCTTTCAGGTGAGATATGTAGATAGGCGGTTCCATTTTAAGCGAGTTCATGGCTCTACAATTGTATGTGATGTCTCTGTGGCCCGGCGACCAACAGAGGTGAATATTGAATTGCTGCGCCATCTCCATAGGATATGATTGACAATCGAGGGCTGTTTTGAGAGTTGGTTGAGACACTGTCGAGAGACTTTATTGCAGCCTGACTGTCTGTGAAGATGCCGATATCAGAAGTTGATATCACGTTTTCCCTTAGCCATGATAGAGCCTCTTTGATCACTAAAATTTCCGCTTGGAAGACGCTTTATCGATTTGGGGGCGGAATGAGAGGCTTAGATTAAGCTTATCTGAGTACACCCCGCTACCAACCCCATCATTTGTTTTGAATCCATCTGTATAATTTGTTTGTCTTTCCATTCAGCTCTGGATGGAATGGAGACCTGGAAGTTTTTCAAAAACTGGGGTTTTGGAATGGTGTACTTTGGTATAGAACCGAAAAGGTTCAAAATGATAGAATGTCCCACATTATTGTTGGTCCATTGAGAGGAGGCGTTGAGTCTTACAGCTGTACTCGCTGTCATTTGTTTACTCAGATCGATGTTTGTTTGTTGCTCAAAAACTCCAGAACGACTGAACGGATCTAGATGAATTTTAGTGAAAAGATAAATTAAAGTCAGGAATAGCACATAGACTTCTTTTTATTTCGGTAAAATGTACGGTTCCCGACATAAGATTTGTTTTAAGTTTGCTTTGAAACAGTCTAAGGAAGTACTGTATAAAAGTGATGAGCTTAATGAAATTGGGGAACTGATCTTACAGAATTCGAGTTAACGTTAATACTCATTGCGTCATTGTAGCACCAGATAAAATTTGGTGTACGAAAATAATATCGACTACTTCACGACGTTTTTGTAGAGATTGTAAGCTTATAAGCCACAACCGTTCTTGATAGGGAGCAAAGTTGAAATTGTCAACCCATGAAAGTCCTCTAAAGGCGAAACGGAGGAATCTACGTTTTATTGCTTCAATTCTCTTTATATTGACTTTGTGATAAGGGGACAATACTTGGCTGGCGTATTTCAGTAGAGGCCTTACAAACGTGGTGGAAAGAGATTACGTAACGTAAAGGATCTGAAAATTTCTTAGACCAACGTTTGACGAAACCAAGTAAGACCTAAGGTTAAGCTCACTATCGCAGATAACTCCTTAATCTCGTCATTCTGTAAAGAATACATTCGTTTATATAATAGTCCCGTGTTGGCGGACGGAAACGTTTACACGCATATGTGATTGTTTGGCATTTGGAAACATTAAGTTCTAAATTGTTTTTTGACACCAAACATAAATTTTTTTTAAATCGGTCTGCATAGGTAAAGCTTCATCGGGTGAAAAACTCATTCTAAAGATTTTCATGTCATTTGCGTACATTGAAATTTGGGAATTTTCAATCACAGATTCTACATCATTAATAGTCAGAATAAAAATAACAGGGCCTAGATGACTACCTTGAGGGACCCCCAATTTCGCAGTAAATGGTTCTGATATTGAAGATCTAAATAAAACACGATACTTACGGTCGGATAAACTTTTTCGGAATTGCGAAGTGTACGAAGTTGTCTTGAATACCAGGGAGGTGACGGTGAGGTATTTTTGTATGGTGCATAGGGCACACATATAAAAAAGCATTAAAAAATTATTGAGTAGAAGTTAGTGGTTAAACTATTGATGCTATTGTTAACAGATTGGTTTAAAATTAAATCAAAATTAATGTTACCAAAAGCTCGTTTAGTTGGGCGAAGTTAGCTTTTCGGAAATTAAATCGATATAGGTTCTCGGTTCTCAGATTCTACTTCAGAATGATTGTGCTCGTAGGCATAAGTTAAAGACAAGGACGGATGAAAAATGTCAATGGTGGAAAGAGTTAAGCTACGATACAGTAAGTTGCTTCATTGGACAAGATAAGATCTAGTTGTTTGCTCAAGTTGTTTTTGACATCACTAATCTGATGCAAGCCGCAATCAGACAGATTGTCAGTAAATTAAATTTCTTATTCAGTTGTTGCGTTACTAGCAACAAAATGAGAGTCATCCTCCGATCGCGACCATGACAGATTAGGGAGATTGAAATCCCCAACGAGCAATTAAACATCATGTACCTCCATAGTGTCACCCAGATTGTCAACTGCTTTAATAAGGTTTTGGTAAGTTTCGATTGGACTGTATGGTCGTATGGAACAGCACAAAACAAAGATGATTTTTCGCTTGGTAGTGATTTAAACGCAAATCAATTCAATTTCTTCGGTGTTAGGAATTTCAAAAATTGAACTATCATTGAAGACTATAAACAAATTAGGGTGGAATAATCGAGTCCGAAACCCTCCTCCAACAAGTTTATGACTTTTAAAGTTTCTAATCGCATTTTTTTCTCTGGCAACATTTGAGTCTTGTTCTGCCTCTGCAAAATTTGCTGCGTTGATAAATTCGTCTTACATTAGATTTGTTATTTTGTTGATTTAGTACTTTTTGTTTTTCTTATCTCAAACTTCACAAATTCAAGAAATTAAATGCAAGAAAGTGTGTTTAAGTGATTGCTAAAAATAGCCCCAAGAGGTCCTATAGTTATAGGATTCATGTGGCCCTTCAAATATTTTAGCAAGGCGAACAATTCAGAACGAGTTGAGAAATTAATAGCATAACAGTCGCCGCGTTGGATTGAACGATGGCCTTAAAAGTTGAAAAGTTCTTTTGTCTAAGCCTGCCGAAAGCCACTTTGACAATTGGGTTTCTAACCATTGTCTTTGGATTGCTTAAAGCGTTTTTTTTCCATAAGCGCCTAATTCAATTCAATTTTATACAAGATGAGGACTTTACCGCGCGTAAGAACTGTGGTTTTTTGTAAAAGAAAATTTTAACAGAAGTCAATTTTGCTTATTTTCATTAGATGAGCAGAGAAAAATGCAAATAATCGGTTGGTTACTTTACGTCAGTGCTCTGGCCATCCTTTCGGGACTTTTGCTCATCATTGGGACCGTCAAGGTTGCACAGTACAAAATCGTATAACTTTCATTTGGGAACATTTTTTGATTGATTTATAGAAATATCATCTGCTGCTCTTACCATGGCTTGTGATGACTGTTCTTGCATTGATTGGAGAAACGGTCTTAACTATTTTCTTCCTCGTCCGCAGCATTCAAAACTGGAATAGCGGGCATGTCACAATTGCTCTTTTGTCAATTAGTGTTGGCTTCCTTTTTCTGACAGGTAATTACTTTAAGATAATTTTCCTTCAACACGAAATTAAATTTCAATTCTAATTTCTTAGTGGTTGATGCTTATATGTGGATTGCAGTTTACTCATTCAGTTGTAAAATTCGTGAGGAAAAGAATCAGGAAAGGAGAGTCCGATATAGTTCTGATCCAAAACATGCTTTTCAACGTATTTGAACACAAAGTAAAATGAAATTGTTTTATGGAAGAATAAATGAATATTTTGCAAAAAAAAATATATATATTTTAAATTAATTCATTGTGAGACCACATGAATCTGAGGAATTACTTCTTACTGGTCGAACCCATTTTGAGGTTTTCTTAAAGCGAAGAAGATATTTAATACTCTTGTTAGGTGTTAGCTATTTCTCTTGGAATATGGTAGAAATATTCCTACAGATGATGTTTGCATCTTAGGGGAAGAGAAGGGAAGGGGAGAGCTTGGTTCCTCTTCTTCTTCGTCCAAACAGCTCCTGCAGAAGTCATTTGAGGCCACACCAATTCGTTTTTATTTTCTGCCTATAAGACTGCCCCGTGAGGGAGCTTATATGAGATCTGCTTTGAGATAACAAGCCTTTGGAGTGCTTTAAGACAAGTGACGGCCATATGAGTTTTATGGCTGCGCTTGTTGGTAAATTATACCACCTAGAGCTTGTTATTGTTAAGGCTGTATCCCCATCACTTCCCTTTCAGGTGAGATAGGTATGGTGGTTCCATTTTTAGGGAGTTCAGCGGCTCTACAATTTCCTGTGATGTCTCTGTGGCCCGGCACCTAACAGAAGTGAATATTGAATTGCTGCGCCATCTCCATAGGATATGATCGACAATCGAGGGCCGTTTTCAGAGTTGGTTGAGACACCACCACCGTGGAGAGATTTTATTGCAGCCTGACTGTCAGAGAAGATGCGGATATCAGAAGTTGATATCACGTTTTCTCCTAGACTGGATAGAACCTATTTGATCGCTAAAATTTCCGCTTGGAAGACGCTACAATGATTTGGGAGGCGCCGAGGCGGAATGAAAGGCTTAGATTAAGCTATTCTCAGTACACACCACTACCAACTCCATCATTTGTCTTGGATTCATCTGTATAAAAATTAATGCTTTTGTCTTCTAGGAATTTTCTGTCTTCCCATTCATCTCATCAGAAATCATCTCAACCCATGAAAGTCCTCTTAAGGCGAAACGGAGGAATCTACGTTGTATTGCTTTAATTCTCTTTTTATGGACTTGGTGATAAGGACCATACTTGGCTGGCGTATTCCAGTAGAGGCCTTACAAACGTGGTATAAAGAGATTTCGTAACGTTAGGATCCGAAAATTCCTAAGACCAACGTTTGACGAAACCTTGAGCAGAATTAGTTCTGGCTACAATATTGTCCTAGTGAGACCTAAAGTTAAGCTCACTATCGCAAATAACTCTTAAATCTTGTTATTCTGTTAACAATACATTCGTTGATATAATAGTCCCGTGTTGGCGGACGGAAACGTTGACACGAATATGTTGTGATTGTTTGGCATTTGGAAACATTAAGTTCTAAATTGTTTTTCTGACACCAAACAGAGAAATTTTTTAAATCGGTCGGCAGGGGTAAGGCATCATCGGGTGAAGAATTCATTCTAAAGATGTTCATGTCATTTGCGTACATTGAAACTTGGGAATTTTCAATCACAAATTCTACGTCATTAATAGTCTGAATAAAAATAACAGGGCCTAGATGACTACCTTGAGGGACCCCCGATTTCACAGTAAATGGTTCTTATATTGAAGATCTAAATAAAACACGATACTTACGGTCGGATAAACTTTTTCGGAATTGCGAAGTGTACGAAGTTGTCTTGAATACCAGGGAGGTGACGGTGAGGTATTTTTGTATGGTGCATAGGGCACACATAGAAAAAAGTGTTCAAAAATTATTGAGTAGAAGTTAGTGGTTAACCAGATTGTCAACTGCTTTAATAAGGTTTTGGTAAGTTTCGATTGGACTGCATGGTCGTATGGAACAGCACAAAACAAAGATGATTTTTCGCTTGGTAGTGATTTAAACGCAAATCAATTCAATTTCTTCGGTGTTAGGAATTTCAAAAATTGAACTATCATTCAAGGCTATAAACAAATTAGGGTGGGATAATCGAGTCCGAAACCCTCCTCGAGCAAGTTTATGACTTTTAAAGTTTCAATTCGCATTTTTTTTCTCTGGCAACATTTGAGTCTTGTTTTGCCTCTGCAAAATTTGATGCATTGATAAATTTGATTTGTATTTTTGTTAATTTAATACTTTTTGTTTTTCTTATCTCAAACTTCACAAATTCAAAGAAATTTAATGCAAGAAAGTGTGTTAAAGTGATTGCTAAAAATAACCTCAAGAGTAGATATAGTTTTAGGATTAATGTGGACCTTCAAATATTTTAGGAAGGTGAACAATTCAGAACGAGTTGAGAAATTAATAGCACAACAGTCGCCGCGCCGCCGGATTGAACGATGGCCTTAAAAGTTGAAAAGTTCTTTTGTCTAAGCCTGCCGAAAGCCACTTTGACAATTGGTTTTCTAACCATTGTCCTTGGATTGTTTCAAGTTATCACGTCAGCTATGCGCCTATATTTCAATGATCAAGAAGATGACGAATTTACCACGCGTAAGAATTGTGATTTGTTGAGAAAGAAAATGTAGTAAATGTTGCTTTTCTCATTAGATGATTATAGAAATAAAATGCCAATAATGGAGTTGGGAATTTTAGTTTGTTCTCTAAGCATTCTTTCGGGCCTTTTACTCATTATTGGAACCGTCAAGGTTGCATAGAACATAAATTTATAACTTTTATTTGGCAATTTTTTATATTTTCTTTCTTTTTTGTTTTGATTCATAGAAATCTCATCTGCTGCTCTTACCATGGCTTGTGATAACTGTTCCCGGAATGATTGCCGGAGCGATCTTCATGATTATTCTTTTCGTCATCAGCATTAAAAACAGGACCAACGAGCACCTCAAAGATGTTCTGTTTTTAAGTGTTCTGACTTGTAATAGATAATAGAGTAAAAGATATTTTTCCATCAACGCGATTATATTTCAATTTCTAACATCTTAGTGGTTGAAGCTTATATGTGCATTGCAGTTTACTCATTCAGTCGTAAAATTCGTGAGGAAAAGAATCAGAAAAGGAGAGTCCAATATAGTTCTGAGCCAGAATCAGCCAATACTGCTGACGAAGAATGTAACCCAAAACATGCTTTTCAACGTATTTGAACTCAAAGTAAAGTGGAATTGTTTTATGCAAAAAAATATATATTTTATGTTTTAATTAATTCGCTGTGAGACCACATGAATCTGGGTATTTACTTCTTACTGGTCGAACCATTTTAAGGTTTTTTTTAAGCCCTTGTTAGGTGTTAGCTAGTTCTCTGGGAATATCGCACAAATATTCTTCCAGATGAAGTTTGCGTCTTAGGGGAAGAGAAGATCATGTGCAGAGAAGGGGAGAGATTGGTTCCTCTTTTTCTTCGTTCAAACAGCTCCTGCAGAAGTCATTTGAGGTCACATCAATTCGTATTGAGTTTCTGCCTATAAGGAAAGGCTTAGATTAAGCTTTTCTCAGTACACAGCACCACCAACTCCATCATTTGTCTTGGATCCGTCTGTATAAAAATGAATGCTTTTGTCTTCCAAGAATTTTTTGCCTTCCCATTAATCTCATCAAAAATTATCTCAACCCATGAAAGTCATCTTAAGGCGAAACGGAGGAATCTACGTTGTATTGCTTTAATTCTCTTTTATGAAATTGGTGATAAGGGGACAATACTTGGCTGGCGTATTTCAGTAGAGGCCTTACAAACGTGGTGGAAAGAGATTACGTAACGTAAAGGATCTGAAAATTTCTTAGACCAACGTTTGACGAAACCTAGTAAGACCTAAGGTTAAGCTCACTATCGCAGATAACTCCTTAATCTTGTCATTCTGTAAAGAATACATTCGTTTATATAATAACTAGTAACTAGAGTGATTTTTCATCAAGTCTGTGCGTGGATTTCTTGCTCTCCCCTAAAACCAACTTAAAAATACCAAAATCATAACTATATAATCTAAGTCTGGATTAAATACGTTAAAGACCAAGTGCTCTTTCATAATAACTTGCTTCAAAAAAGTGTCCTGTTGTATTTAATCGACAATTTGAAATTTATTTTTCCAAAATATTTTGATAATCAGAGTGTTTGAGTGAATAATTGTTCAATACATCTTTGCTGTTTGTTTGACATCTCTTTGCTCCCGTTAATACTCTTTGCGATCGTCGCAACCATAATAAAAAACAAAAAAAAAAAAAACAAAACAAAACACAACAAAAAAGTAACTCAACTTTTTCAAATCCCCGGCCGCCCCGCGCCCGCACCCAACCTCCAAATACCTGCTACACTGTCAACAACTCAACGCTCAGCCTTTATTTTGCTCGACAGCGGAATTTTAGTTACCTTTATCTGGGTAAGCTCATTTTTAGTACTGTTCTGCCGGGCAAATTGCAGATGCTTCGCATTAATTTTCGACATCATTTGTAATTTTTCATTGCATGTTTGATAATTTAATCCGGCCAACATCAAAAATTTCTTGGAACTTACAAAAACAACGACTCTTGTTTAAGCAAACAAAATCAGCTGTCACCTTTGTGCTGTCAAAGTCACGCCATCTACATTTTCGACCTTTTTTTCGTTTTTCTGGTTTGTGTACTTGCTAATCTACGAGTGTACACTAAAAACAAAAAACATACAAAATCAAAATTAATAAAAATTTAAAATACCAAGATTAACACTAACAAGAAAATAATGGAAGAACAAT
The DNA here is from genome assembly GCA_943590905.1 of Sphaerophoria taeniata. Lineage (NCBI taxonomy): Eukaryota > Metazoa > Arthropoda > Insecta > Diptera > Syrphidae > Sphaerophoria > Sphaerophoria taeniata. The sequence continues at coordinate 9,454,550 of OX016540.1, forward strand.
TACGTTGTGGTAATACTGAGTGTACCGTCAATGAACAAACAAACGATTGGGTTAAATGCAATGGTATATGTGGTAAATTTTTTCACCCTATCTGTATTGGCCTTGGAAAACGAGCAAAAACGTATCTCCAAGAATATCTACTTCACTTCCATTATTACTGTACAGAGTGCAAAACATTGTCAACTGCACATATCCTGCTTGCTCTTAAATGCAATAATGAGAGGGTAGACCAATTATCCGATACTATAAACAGACTCAAAAATGAGATTCGCAACAGCTTTCGCGACTCTAATAACCTAATGGCCGAAAACAACGAATCTACCACTAAAAACCTAGAAAATAATCACCTTAAACTCACCTCTCAGCTCTCGAATATTGAAAGTCTTGGTAAACAGGCCTTGAAAAAATTTACAGAATGTGCTGATAACATTTATCTGGTGCCAAACAACCTCAACTCTCAAGTCATTAAAATCAAGACTGCTGTAACCGATGCTATACCCATAGATGAATTATTGAATTGCATTCAATCAATAACTTCTACCAGAGAAAGCATGGAAAGAATTGAATTTTCCTTAAATAGACAAACAGACGCAATAAAATCAATTGGTATAGACTACACAGCCACTTACAACAAAATCATTACTGATTCATTAGCGCTCGCTGATGCCTTCATAAAAGAGTCTACTTCTACTCGTATTGCCATCACCGAATTATCTGAAGAAGTGAAACGTATATCTCCAAACCAAACCCATATGCTCCAACAGCAATATCATAACGGCAATGACAAATCTTTGCTTTTAGAACTTCAAGACTTGGATAACTCTGCACTTTCTATTGACGAATCCAACCAAAGAGTTTCATCTGCTCAAAAAGTGCCACCACTAATCATTACTGCCAGCGAAAAACCAACTCTGCCTCAAACAATAACTTCTCAGCCGACTATCTCTCAAACCCCTACCAACATAATAAAATTCAACGCAGCCTGGACTCCCACTGAATGGAATAATCGACTAAATAAATTAAAGTCTAATCAAATATCAGAGTACATCATCAAAGTAGCACCTCTACATTCAAGCGAATCCTGGATTCGACGATTTTTTCTCAAAAACTATAAATTTCGTCTATTGAATTGCAACTGCCAACAACCTGGAACTTTTAAAATATCCATACCTCGATCCTATGAATGGCTCTTCCTCAAAAACTTTTCAACTCTAAGAAATAGTTCGATGACAATGGTTCCCGTCTTAACTGAAGTATCTTCTAATCTTAATATAAGTTCTAATTATAATAATTTTCTTAGAAATAATTTTAAATCTAATGCTCCTTCAAACTTTGCAAATAATTGTTACCCTCAATCTTTACCTAACTCTCTTGCTTCTCCAAATCTTAATAAGCCCAATTATTTATTTCCAACTCCAAGTATCTCGAAACCCAAGTATCCAAATTTTATTCTCTCGCATACCCTTAATCCTTCCGTAAATACTTCAAGAAATCGAAACTATCACCCTTCATATACCGCATCTTCTGAACTAGCTTCATCTAAAAACTACTCCCTAACGAATAAGCACCAATTCCTCGACCCACTTTTCCCACCTAATGTCAAGCTAGCTATGCAGACTTCTAACTCCACTGAATCTCGATACACAATGGCTAGATTAAGAGATAATAGAATCTTCGATAATGTTCGACTATTCCTTGCTTATTTGCATGATAAACCTGACTCTATCTGCATTGATGGAAAGACTAAAACCAAAGTAATGCTTTCCATTCACCAAGAAGGTCTCCCTACCGATATTCCCAGCCTCCGCAAAATATACTACTCTTTTTATGAAGCAAATGGTTGTACAGCTCAAATGGTCTCAGATGACCTGGCCTCCTACTCAAATTACTTAAATTCAAAGAAAATCTCGAATCGTCAACGCAATCGCCATCGTAGTAATAAGTATCTTTAACATAAATTCCCATGTTCTGTTTAACCAGTCATTACCTCTTGACCAAAATTGTTTATCTGTATACTATCAAAATGTTAGAGGTCTTCGTACCAAAACTTCGGTGATATATTTGAATACTCAAAAACTTCCACACAACATATATGCCTTGACTGAAACAAATCTTTCTCCTGATATAGCTAACAATGAACTTTTCTCTTCTGACTTCACTCTTTTTCGGAAAGATATTAAAATTTTGGACTCCCCTAGTTCATCTGCTAGCATAGGACGTGGTGTTTTAATAGCTATCTGTTCTGACCTTGATTCAACTCTTATCACAATACCTAATACAACAGACCTAGAACTTATTTGTGTAAAAATTAACCTTCAAAATCGTAGTATTTATACTATTTGTTGTTATATTCCCCCAACTCAACCTGTGTGTATTTATGAATGTTTCATTGAAGCTGTCGAATTTGTTGTAGATCTATGTTCTCCTAATGACGATATTCTCATTTTTGGTGACTTCAATTTTCCCCATTTGATTTGGTCCCACTCTGACGACGGTAATAATCTAATAGCCCTTAACGCTACTTCCGCTAAGGAAATTTTATTTACTGACCGCCTCCTTGCTTCAGGATTTGCCCAATTAAGCAGTATTAAAAATAGTCTGGGTAGACAGCTTGACCTTATTTTTTCTTCGGATGCAGATAACACTGTTGTCACAGAAAGTAAGCATCTTTTAACCAAACTTGATGCTCATCACCCTCCACTCTCTATTACCTTTGCTTATGTAAGCCCCAACATTTGCCCTGAGATTCTGACTTGTAAAAAATTTAACTTCCGCAAGGCTAATTTTGACTTGTTGAATGAACTTCTGACTAGGATTAATTATGACTTTTTATCTGACCCAAATACGAGTATTGACTTTAAAGTTGAAACTTTTTACTCACTTTTAATGAATTGTGTTTCCCAATCAGTTCCAACCATTTCACAAAAAAACGTATCTTCATCACCCCCTTGGTACACTAAAGAACTTCGTACTCTCCGCAATAAAAGAAATAAACTGTGGCAAAAATTTATCATGTTTAGAAATTATTATAATTTTTCTAATTATATTGCAGCGTATACTACTTTTTCTGTTTTATGTGAATCTCTTTACTCTGACTATATTTCTCAGATGCAATCTGATATTATTTCTAATCCGAAAGCTTTTTTCCAGTTCATCAACAGTAAAAGAAAGTCAGATGGATATCCATCTGTCTTAAAACTTGACAAAAATTCATCTGCTGATCCCACAACCATCTCAAATTATTTTGCACGTTTTTTCAGTCAAGCTTTTTCGTCCAACACTACTGAGATTGATAATAATTACTTTAATTACCTGAATGAGTCCAATCGAACTTCATTAAACTCACTGCTACTTAATGTTGATGTTTCGTCTGTTATTCAGAAAATCAATTTGCTCAAAGATGATTACTCTGCTGGCCCTGATTCAATTCCTCCAATAGTGTTAAAAAAGTGTGTTGACAATTTAGCCTTACCCCTAGCGCTTATTTACGACATGTCCATTTCTAGTGGAACGTTTCCTCGTACTTGGAAAGATTCTTTTATCATTCCTGTACATAAAAAAGGACCAAAAAATGATATAACAAATTATCGGCCTATAGCAAAACTTTCATGTATACCAAAACTATTTGAAAGTATAATATATGACACTATGTTTTTCCATAGCAAGCAGATCTTTTCTCCAAAACAACATGGGTTTCTTAAGGGAAGGTCTACCACTACGAACCTAATCCAATTTGTATCATTTTCATTATCTGCTTTAGAAAATGGAAAAGAAGTTGACTCAATAGCTACTGATTTTAGTAAGGCCTTTGATAAGATATCCCATAATCTTATTCTGTTTAAGCTCAAAAAGCTTGGCTTCCCACCAGTTTTCATATCTTGGATCTCGTCTTACTTATCAGATCGTCAATACAGAGTTGTATTCAGGAATGGGATTTCTGAAATAATAAATGCAACATCTGGTGTCCCACAAGGAAGTCATCTTGGCCCTCTTATTTTCATTCTTACTACCAATGATGTTGAAAAAATTATTAATAATTCTGAGCTTCTCATCTACGCAGACGATATGAAAATTTTTAAACAAATCTCTTGTTGTAATGACGCGGAACTGCTCCAAAATGACATAAACCTTTTTAATATTTGGTGCCAAAAGAATTTCCTTGAATTGAATATAAGCAAATGTCAAGCTATAACGTACTCTCGGAAGCGTATTCCAATGACTAACAGAACTTACACTATAAATGGTGAACCTATTCCCGTTGTAACATCAATCTCTGATTTAGGTGTTTTATTTGACTCCCATATGAATTTTAATTCTCATATTGACCAAATTATAAGCAAGGCAAATTCTACTTTAGGGTTCGTCAAACGTTGGTCTAAAGAATTCTGTGACCCGTATGTTACAAAATCTCTGTTCATAACTTTTGTCAGACCATTACTTGAATACTCATCACAAGTCTGGTGTCCCTATTATCAAATACACATTCAACGTATTGAAGCCGTCCAGCGCAGATTTATTCGGTTTGCGCTTCGTAACCTTGGTTCAGGTTGGGAAGATCCCTTCAACCTTCCACCCTATGAAGAGCGACTGTTGTTACTAAATATGCAACCCTTATTCATTCGCCGTGACAATGCCGACGTTGTCTTTATACAACAATTAGTGAATGGTAACATTGATTGCCCCACTCTACTTCAAAACATATCCCTTTGTACTAACCCACGCCGTTTAAGATCAGTCCCATTTTTTCATCTCCCTTTTCATCGAACTCTATATGGCTTAAATGAACCTGTAAGCAGAATGCTACGTAAGGCAAACAATACTCATTGCTTTGATCCATGTCTCTCTAAATCCGCTCTCAAAAGTTCCCTTCTAAGACTGCCATCATAACCCCATTTTTCCTCCTATTCCTCTATCTCCCATGATTCTTGTATATTATTGTTATTTTTATATTTTATTTTTTAATTGTTTTTAAATTTTATATCAAATACCTTGTGTTACTTGTTTTTAAGTTCTAGTTTATAAGTTTGCTTGTATTAAGTAAATAAAATAATAGTCCCGTGTTGGCGGACGGAAACGTTTACACGCATATGTGATTGTTTGGCATTTGGAAACATTAAGTTCTAAATTGTTTTTTGACACCAAACATAATTTTTTTTTAAATCGGTCTGCATAGGTAAAGCTTCATCGGGTGAAAAACTCATTCTAAAGATTTTCATGTCATTTGCGTACATTGAAACTTGGGAATTTACAATCACAGATTCTTCATCATTAATAGTCAGAATAAAAATAATAGGGCCTAGATGACTACCTTGAGGGACCCCCGATTTCACAGTAAATGGTTGTGACATTGAAGATCTTAATGAAACGTGATATTGACGGTCGGATATTATTGTGTGGTGCATAGGGCACACATAGAAGCATTAAAAAATTATTGAGTACAAGTTTGTGCTTAAACTATTGATGCTTTTGTTTACAGATTGGTTTAAAATTAAATCAAAATAAATGTTACTAAGAAGCTCGTTTAGTTGGGCGAAGTAAGCTTTTTCGAAATTAAATCATATCCTGCTTCGGAATGATTGTTCTCGTAGGCATAAGTTAAAGACAATGCCGGATGAAAAATGCCAATGATGAAAAGAGTTAAGCTACTCTACGATACAGTTAGGTTAGGTTAAGTTTGGTGATAAGGGGTGTGCACAGCGTGAAACTTTTGCATACTGACCCATTGTGATCCCCTAAGAAAATAAAAGTTGGCATCGATGCTACTCAAATTTGCCGAATAAAGTAGACTGGCTCATTAACGAACCAGCCTATATAAATATAAATTTCCTCATGTTTGCCATTGACACCTGTGCTAGATCATGCAGTTCCTCAACAAACCTGTTCCCAAAATAACGAATTCGGTTAGTTTGGAGGTTCGGACAGTCACAAAGCAGGTGTTCAATGGTTTCTATTTCCTCCTCATCCTGACAGCTCCTACAGAAATCGAGTGCAAATACCCCTATCTTGGTGGCCATTGTGCCAATGGCGCAATGACCCGTTAGTACACCTATCAAGATTTTAATGTTCCGTTTACTCAGCGATAGAATATACCGACTTTCCTTTTCATTTGTTTTAGGCCATAAACTTCAAGAGATTACGCAATCGTCCCTGGATTTCCAGGAGTTTGATTTCCAGGTTATTGATTTTCTCTTTTGATTTAAGGTCTATCTTCCTCTTGAGTACCCCAATCGGGACGAGTGGTGTATCTGCTTCTGACCCTTTCCTGGCTAGTTCATCTACTATTTCGATCCCTTCTATATTGCTATGTCCAGGAACCCAGCAGAGCTTAACCTGGTTAGTGTGGCAGATTCAATTTGATTCCTTCCTACAGTTTAAATTTGCCTTTGATCTTATGGTCTCACTGGTAACAGCTCTTCAAGGAGCTTAGCTTTTCATGATGTATTCCAATTCAGCTGCTTTTTCAATGGCAAAGATCTCAGCCTGAAAGACCGGAAGTTTATACGACGCTCTGAAACACTCCAGCGCCTGTTCCTGATTCCATTTTTGAACCGTCAGTGTAGAAAGGGATACCCTGTTTACTTATAAGTGAATAAGGATCCCAACCCTGTCTTTCTGGTATGCAAATAGAAAATTTCCTATCGAAATCTAGTAAAGGGATAATGTAATCAGTGGTCTCCATCAGTCCTGGAAACGTGTCATATCTTTGTAAGATTGACCCGTGTCCATAAGTAGGTACTGTGCTTCGTTTCTTTAAACGTGGTGTGGATCTCTGAGCCCCTGTTATTCATATACAGGCAAGTCTCTCTAGGTCTGTGCCTTATTTAGGTTCTTGAGATAGCTTGATTTTGATTTTTTTGATTTTTCCACCGCTTAGAGCCATAGGTAAGAATGGGTCTGACAATCGCTGTGTACATCCATTGGATGAATTGCGGTCGCATACCCCAACGTACACCGAAGGTCTTTTTGCATGATTGTGTAGAATGCCTCTCTGTTTTCTCAATAGTGCTTACTCCCATTTGAGAGTTGATAATTCTGCCATTTAACATGGTGAAGATCCAATCGACAATGACAGATTCAACTCCAACTTCAACTAAGGCAGTTTTAATTGATTCCGTTTTTACGTTATTAAACGCACCCTCCATATCAAGAAATGCTGCCAGGCTATATTGTGTTTGTTCGAGGCTTTCCTAAATATGTATGTGGAACTACCTCATGCAGAGCAGTCTCCACTGATTACATACGATACAGTTAGTTGCTTCATTGAAAAAAAAAATAAGATCGAGTTGTCTGCTCAAGTTGTTTTTGACATCAGTTATCTGATGCAAGTCACAATCAGACAGATTGTCGGTAAATAACATTTCTTTTCCAGTTGTTGCGGTACTAGCAACAAAATAAGAGTCATTGTCGGATCGCGACCATTAGGTTTTGGTAAGTTTCCATTGGACTGCATGGTCGTATAGAACAGCACAAAACAAAGATGATTTTTCGCTTGGTACCTAAAGATTTTTACGCAAATCAATTCAATTACTTCGGTGTAAGGAATTTCAAAAATTGAACTATCATTCAAGGCTATAAATACATAAGGGTGGGATAATCGAGTCCAAAACCCTCCTCGAGCAAGTTTATTACTTTTAAAGTTTCTAATCGCATTTTTTTCTCTGGCAACATTTGAGTCTTGTTCTGCCTTTGCAAAATTTGCTGCGTTGATAAATTTGTTTTACATAAGATTTGTATTTTTGTTGATTTTTGTTTTTCTTATCTCAAACTTCACAATTTCAAGAAACTAAATGCAAGAAAGTGTGTTTAAGTGATTGCTAAAAATAGCCTCAAGAGTATAGTTATAGGATTCATGTGGACCTTCAAATATTTTAGGAAGGCGAACAGTTCAAAAAGAGTTGAGAAATTAATAGCATAACAGTCGCCGCACCGGATTGAACGATGGCCTTAAAAGTTGAAAAGTTCTTTTTCCTAAGCCTACCGAAAGCCACTTTGACAATTGGTTTTCTAACCATTTTCCTTGGATTGCTTCAAGTTATCACGTCAGTTATGCGCCTTTATTTCAATGATCGAAAAGATGAAAGGAACTTTACCACGCGTAAGAATTGTGATTTGTTGAAAAAGAAAATATAGTAAATGTTGCTTTTTTTCATAGATGATTATAGAAAAATGCATATAGACGAAATAGCAATTTTCGGTAATTCTTTGGGGATCCTTTCGGGACTTTTGCTAATCATTGGAACCGTCAAGGTTGCACAGAACATAATTGTAAAACTTTCAGTTGGGTCATTTGTTTGTTTTATAGAAATCTCATCTGCTGTTCTTACCATGGCTTGTGATGACTGTTCCTGCAATTATTCTCGGAATCGGTCTGGCGATTCACTTTATCATCAGCGAGCCCTACAAGCACGGTATGGTTGTTTTTTTGTCAAGTGTTGGCGTACTTTTTCTGACAGGTAATTATTTTAAGATGTTTTTTCATCGAGGCGAAATAATATGTCAATTTTAATTTCCTAGTGGTTGAAGCTTATATGTGGATTGCAGTTTACTCATTCAATTGCAAAATGCGTGAGGAAAAGAATCGGGAAAAGAGAGTCCAATATGATTCTCAGCCAGAATCAGCCAATACTGTTGACGACGAATGTAATCCAAAACATGCTTTTCAACGTGTTTGAACACAAAGTAATAACGAATTGGTTTATGGAAGAATAAATGAATATTTTACAATAAACGATTGTTTTTTTAATTGAACAAATTCAATAAACAATAACAATTACAGAAGGGACTTCCAACCCTACGAAGAGTCATGGAAAATGTGCTGCTCAACTTTGGCGTTCGCAAACGGCGTTAAAATTGAAGGTCCCCTCAATTCTTCACATTCACTCAGAGAATTGTTGATGAGGATAAGCAATAAGCCACTAAGGCGTGGTTCATCAAGAGCTGTCGCGCCACCCTATTTTTTGTTTTTTTATATGGCCCATCTTCGATCGGAGAAGCTGAGCGTTTTGTTCGCACCTTTAAAACGAACTTGCGCAAAACCATCGAAGAAGAAAAGTGTCTTGATGATGCTGTTTCAAAATATTTGATGACGTTTAGAACTTCACCTAATAATTTAAATGGGAAAACTCCACCTGAAATCTTACATGGACGGTCTCACAGAACAACTCTATCAAAATTCGCACCGAGCCATCAATTCAACCGTCGTCGTAGATACTTCATCATGTTTGATGTTTTCTGTCATCCAGCCAGTTTACGTTTGTAATTTTGCTAAAGGTCCTTAGTGGTTTGATGAAACTGTGATATCAGAACTTGGTTCCATAACCTATTGGGTCAAACTGAAAAGGGCCTTTGGAAACGTCATGTCATCAAAATCAATTTAGAGCTAGACAAGATGACAGTTTTACTACAACTAGAAAATTAACCGAAATTAAACAATCAAATGTTGAAATAGGTAACTCTAAGAACTCAAATGATAATTTTGTATATTCTAGAGAAAATGAAGTCCAAGAACCAAGTCTACCAAGCACAAGTAGAAGTCCTTAAATTGCAGCCTCAACTACCCGTATTCCGAGCACAGAAGCGACACGAGTACAAAAGCTAGTTGTTCGTTTTTTTAAACGACTTGAGGATGTCATCAATAAACCAAAGCGTGAAAAACCAAAAAAAAGTGCGTACACCCGAGAATATTGCTGCTGCGGCAGAAAGTGTGCGTGAAGCGCCATCAACATCAATTCACCGTCGGTCTCAACAATTGATCATTTCGGAGACATCATTGAGACGAATTTTGCATAAGGACCTTGGTTTCTATGACACCATACAAAATCCAATTGGTTCAGGAGTTGAAGCCAACTGACCATCCAATGCGTTTTCCCTTCGCCAAGTGGGCCTGCGATCGACTTAGAGAAGATGCCGATTTTGCCAAATAAAATCATCTTTTCAGATGAAGCTCATTTTGATCTTGGCGGGGATGTAAACAAGCAAAATTGTCGCATTTGGGGCACAGAAAACCCGCACGCATACATTGAAAAGCCGATACCCCCGAAACGAGTCACTGTTTGGTGCGGATTTTGTCCAGAGGCATAATTGGGCCACCTTCACTCTTTGTCAAGACCTCTAAATGGTTAAACGAACCACATGATTCATAGGTTATTTATTTTTCAGGAAGTTACAACACTTCGGGGTACCACAACGGATCTACATTGATCTAAGTGTGATGGTAACAACACCAACTATCAGCCCGCTTAACCTAACCTAACCTATCCTAACTACAATTCCGTCAAAACTATAACCCAAGAAAGAGTTTACATCGCAGTTTTTATTTTTGTTATTCCAACATTGACTTTTCAAGAATCTAATCGCATGTTTTTCTCTGCCAACATTTAATTAATTTAATTAAATGCTTAAAATAGTTCACAAGATTGTAGTAATTAAAAACAACATGAATGGACCTACAAACATTTAAGAAAGCAAACAATTCAGTACGAGTTGAGAAATTAAAAGCATAACAGTCGCCGCGCCCGCCGGAGTGAACGATGGTCTTAAAAGTTGAAAAGTTCTTTTTCCTAAGCCTGCCGAAAACCACTTTGATAATTGGTTTTCTAACCATTGTCCTTGGATTGCTTCAAATTTTTACGTTAGCTAGACGCCTAATTTATTACAATGATCAAGAAGATGAGGAATTTACCGTGTGTAAGAATTGTGGTTTGTTGAAAGAGAAAATGAAGTAAATGTTGCTTTTTTCATTAGATGATGATGGAAACACGCCATTAATCAAGTTGGGACTTTTCGTTTGTTCTCTAAGCATTCATTCGGGCCTTTTACTCATCATTGGAACCCTCAAGGTTGCACAGAACATAAATGTCTTATTTTTATTTGGAAATTTTTTATATTTTCATTCTCTTTTGTTTTGATTCATAGAAATATCATCTGCTGCTCTTACCTTGGCTTGTGATAACTGTTCCCGCAATGATTGCCGGAGTGATCTTCATGATTATCATTCTCGTCCTCAGCATTAAAAACAGGACCAGCGAGCACCTCAAAGATGTTCTGTTTTTAAGTGTTCTGACAGGTTATTACCTAGAAGTATTTTTCCATCAACGCGAAATTATATTTCAATTTCTAATTTCTTAGTGGTTGAAGCTTATACGTGGATTGCAGTTTACTCATTCAGTTGTAAACTTCGTGACGAAAAGAATCAGAAAAGGAGAGTCGAATATAGTTCTGAGCCAGAATCATCTGATAAAGAATGTAATCCAAACAAACTTAAATGGAATTGTTTTATGGAAGAATAAATGAATAGTTTGCAAACAGGGATTTTTTTTTAATTAAAAATTCAGTTTGAGTAATTACAATAATACACTAGTCAAAACAATTAAAGGAACACTTGAAAAAACTCAAAAATGGAGTGGTTTTTTATAAGGCTGTATCTCAGTAGAAAAAAGTCGGATTGAAATGAAACAAAAAGCTTTTCAAAGGTTATCATTTTTTCTTTTCAAATTATTTTGAGTTAAGAAAGTACCGTTAGTCGTTTTCACTTGAGCGTAAAAAATGTTCACTCAATTTCAAAATCGGAAAAAAAATAAACTTTGATTGTTCATAAAATGAGCGGAAATATTTTTTCAATCCAACCAATCTAAGATTCAATTTGAGAATTTTGTTGGCTTTAATTAACTGTTTAATTCAGATCGCTACGATTTTTTTTCTAATCAAAAAATGGGTTTACATGCAAAAACACAATTTTGACTTTGGACCCTAATAACTCTGCTAAATATTGACTTACAAAAAAAAATAAAAGCAAATTTGAAAAATTTATTAAATTTTGTACACAAAACATTTTGAAAAAATAAAAATATTGTTTTTTTTTCAATTTTTTCTATCAATTTGAAAAAGGGTCCAAAAAACGCATTTTTCAATTTTTTCATAAAAACTACCGTTATTTTGTGGTTTTCAATGGTACAACTAATCTGAGGCTTAATTATTAAAGCTTATAAAATTTCCTTGATTTAATTAAAGCCAACAAAATTCTCAAATTGAATCTTAGATTGGTTGGATTGAAAAAATATTTCCGCTCTTTTTATGAACAATCAAAATTTATTTTTTTTTCCGATTTTGAAATTGAGTGAACATTTTTTACGCTCAAGTGAAAACGACTAACGGTACTTTCTTAACTCAAAATAATTTGAAAAGAAAAAATGATAACCTTTGAAAAGCTTTTTGTTTCATTTCAATCCGACTTTTTTCTACTGAGATACAGCCTTATAAAAAACCACTCCATTTTTGAGTTTTTTTCAAGTGTTCCTTTAATTGTTTTGACTTGTGTAATTACAGAAGTAGTCACTTTTTTCTAGTTATACATTTAGTAAGGATTAAAATCAAAATTGTCAGGTGAATGGAAGAATTCCATTTCCACCTTTGAGGTCCTACAAGTACCTTACTCTGACCTAAACATTCCTGTTGTGTTTGCAGTCTTGAGCAAACGCTTAAATACAAAGCTGGATATTCCACATGGTCGTACTAAAGCCAATTGCTGATTCATTCATCGCTCGTAAGAAGAAACTGTATTTATTTTTTGTAGACCTGAAGGCAGCATTTGATATGGTAGACTGTGAATTACTGTCGTATAAATTGTTAAGAGTATGAAATATCTCTAAAATTTGGAAAAGTAATTCAAGGGTTATATAAGGATGCCAGAGCTGCAGTTTGGAACGGAGTGGTTTCATAACTCAGCCCAAGTTTATTTGCATTATACATCGAAGACTGATCGTTCGGGAGGAGGAACAGAATAAGCAGAAACTCTCTTCAAGTCATCGTAGTCATAATGTCGTTCTAACCAGAGACCCTGCAATTGGTGATGAAAAGACTTGCAGAATACTGTTTACAATGGAAAGTTACTAACAACTTAAGCAAATTAAATGTAATGGTGATCAAAAATGCCAGGGAAAGACTCTCTGGAAATGAAAGATGTTACTTTAAACGGGAAATGGTGAAAGTTGTGAATGGGTATAAGTAGATAAGATTAGATTAGATTCCTCCTTTATTCATTAGATAAATTACAATTTTTTTCTATTGGAAATACGGACATGACAATGCTGCCGTCTGCCGGAAATGACATTTCAGTAAAATAAATAAAATTATATAAAGAGAAGATGTATCAAAAAGATTTAAAATAAATTTGAAATAATAAATTACAAAAATAAATACTATGCAAAATATTAGACAAAAGTTTATATTAGCATATGAGGAATAAATTTATATAAAATTTTTAATTTTAAGTGTTAAATATTAAATATTAAATTTTAATTTTGAAATTTTAATTTTTTTTTTTTAATTTTAAAATTTAAATTTCTTTTTTTTTAGAATATCAATGTAAATGATTTAAAACATAAAGATTTGATTTAAAAGCAATAATTTGCAGCCCTTGAATTGAATAGAGACTTGTTGTAAGAACTAATTTATCAAAAATATGAGTGCGACCCATGGAGTCAACACGACTAACTTCCCAGAGTAGAAAAATAAGTAAAAACATTAGTTGTTTTGCAAAATTTTCAGGCGATGCATCCCGTTGTAGTTAGTTGTACACGCACATTGGTTCAAAGTCAAATTATATAAAACTGATGATTTTATGAAAAACTTTAAGGTTTTTGAATAACAGTGGCGCCATTTGTTAAAAATTGATCGTACCAACTCGTGGACTCATTCACAACTACTTTGCACAGTAAAATACAGCCTATATTGCTCCTGAATATTGTATTTTTCTATTATTGAAGCAATTTTTCTAATCGGATTAGTATTTCCGAAAATTAATATTTATACGGCAAAGCAGCGTTTGGTTCAGCTAGTAATCAAATATAGTATATGATACTCCTGAATATTATTTTTTTCCCACTAACTATAAGATTTTTTGCATTATTGTTGAAATTATTGCAAAAATTATCATAATTTTCATTATATTAGGGTTGTCTTAGATTTTTGATTGCCATTAAAAAACCGCTACGATTTCGCTCAAAACCTAATCAACAACAAAATACCGCGTCGAATGAGACCAATTTTATGACAGTACGATGAGTGGTTCGCGAGATAATTGAGCTGAAAAAACGTAACGCACACACGAACACACATACACACACACAGACATCATCATAAAAACGCTTGATTCGGATTCTAGTGACCTCGAAACATGAAGATATGCAAAAATTGGAGATTCGGCCCCATTACAATAACTTCCTCTGGGAAGTTAAAATCATTAATCATCTCTCGATAGCGCAATCCATTGACCGTAACTGTTGCTCCAGCCTCATTTTCGAAAAAGTAAGGTCCAATGACCCCGCGGGACCATAAACTGCACCAAACAGTCACGCGTTGAGGATGGAGAGGCTTTTCAACAATAACTCCTGGGTTTTCCGAGCCCCAGATGCGACAAGGACCCAATCAGCAAAGACACGACGTTGTTGATGATCAGCCGGCTTGAGTTCTTGTGTTAACTGAATTTTATAAGCCTTAAGACCCAAGTCTTTATGCAAAATACGGTGTAATGACGTTTGTGGAATGCCTTATAACAAAGAACGACGAGGAATGGACAAACCTGGGTTTTCTTCAACACTTTGGGCTACAACAGCAATATTCTCAGTTGTTCTTGAGCGACGTGCACGGGTTTTATTCTTTACATCACTATCTTGTCCCAACAGCTCGAATTTGTCCACCAATTTCTGTATTGCGGTCCGACAAGGTGCTTCACGAACGACCCAAAAATGTTTTAGTTTTACGAACCGTCTCTGCCAAATTTCCACCATTTTTATAATGAATTTTAATAATTTCAATGCATTGTTGAAGCGTGTGTCGTTCCATTTTTATTAATGGCGTAGTTTCTACTTGTCAAATGTCAAAAAATGACAGCTTCAAAAGTGACAACTACCGAAATAGCGGGATATTCAAAATAACACCTCTTATTGGAAAACCCTTTATAATAGTAAAATAATTCATTTTTTATAAGGTTGTCTTAGATTTTTGATTGCCATTTGAAAACCGCTGAGCAGATTTCGCTCAAAATCTAATCAGCTCTTAACAACACAATACCGCGTCGAATGAAACACAATACGACATGACAATACGATGAGTGGTTCGCGAGATAATCGAGCTGAAAAAACGTAACGCACATACGAACACACACACACACACTGACATCATCTTAAAAACGCTTGATTCGGACTCTAGTGACCTCAAAACATCGAGAAATGCCAAAATTGGAGATTCACAAAATCGGACCCATTAGGTACAATAACTTCCTCTGGGAAGTTAATAAACTATTGCGATAAGTCATAGCATGATTGTAATATTTATACAAGGTGAACCAACCACGAGCGCCATTCAATGTTTCGTAAAGACTATTCAAGGACAGAAAACTTTCTTGGAAATATAATCTTCGGATTTCTTGTAGAATTGGGCATACAGCAATGAAGTGGTAAATATTTTCAGACTCTCTCCTGTTACATAGATCACAAGTTTGCTGAAGATCGACTCTATGTGGCACTCTTGCTTTGAATATGGTGCTTATAACTTTTGACGAAAATTTTCTGTTGGAATAGCTATCAATGGTTAACATTTGGTGGTTAAGGTTGCGGTATATAAATCTGGAAGGTGATGAGGACGCTCTAGTTAAAAACTGGTCGTATATTTTGTCATCTTCTTTAGCTATGACCCTTGCGAACATATTTTGCCATTCGCTAACGTTATTTTCCGATAAAGATAAATTGATATCATGAGATAACGCCAGCTGTTGCCAATTTCTGAACGGATAAGCATTTGTTTGCAATTGCCTAGTTAACACTGCCCTATGTAAACTATTTTCACTTCTTTTCATTACTTTTATTAAAAAACCAGAATGAGCTTTCAGATTTTTCAAATAAATGGGAGGCAAACCTGATTCCACATGAATGGCGTAGGTAGGAGTAGCGTTTGGTAGACGGAATAAACGCTTGAAAAAGTACCTCTGTACAGTTTCGAAATCTTCAAAGGGGTCTACTCCAAATGGGTATAAGTATTTGGGTGTTAATTTCACTATGAATTTGGACATGGAGACGCATCTGCAAGAAAAACTAAAAAAAAATAAAATAAATAGAGTGGCGCGACAGCTTTTGAAGAGCCAAGGCCTAAATGGCTTACTCTCATCAACAATTCTCTGAGTGCGTGTGAAGAATTGAGGGGATCTACAATTTCACGCCGATTCCGAACGGCAAAGTTGAGACGCGCTTTTTCATGATTGATTGATTTCAGATTGATACTCTTGAAAGTCTTGTCAGTCCTTCACAAGTCTTGTGAAATAAGAGGCAGTGCCCGTGAAAGATGAAATAAAAACACAATGCATGATGATGATGTTATAAAAAGATTGGACGAACAGATAAGAGCGAATTACTTTCGAGAGGCATTGGAATCTTTGTACAGAACTATTTACAGTCGACTGGAAAACTGTTGATGAAATTTCCACTATATTTCGTGTAAGAGGAGAGCTTCAAAGACTAAATTATAAGCCCCATACATACGGTGACCATATTTCTGGGAGCAAAACCCGGGACAAAAAATAAGCAAATTGAAAACGTAGAAAAAACAAAATATTTTTGGAGTTTATTCCTTAGAATCGATTCATATATAGAACTAGAGCCCTTTATGAAAAATGTACCTATGTGAGTAAAATAAAATGTTGAGAAAAAGCTTTGCCAAAAAAGTGAGGGGTTAGGCATATTTCAACTCTTTATACTTTAATTTTTAATTTAAAAAAAGATAGTCTGGCCAGTTATGGCCAGTTGCACTAAAACCCACTAAAAATAGTTATTGCTAAAATGCTTATAAAATTTATCGGCCTGATAAATTTACTGGGTTGCACCAATGTCTTTCACTGATTTGCAAACTAAAATGCTGTTTGCGAACCATCCCTGCATCTTTTCAAAACTGAACGAAAAAGAGATGTCAAAACCGTTATTTTATTTTGTTTGTAAGGATTTTTGTAGGATTTTTGAATCTTGCTGAAACTGATTTTGGGTTTTCATAATTTCATTACGATCTGTTGGCAATGAAACAAAGGTAGACCTTAGCATGGCTAGGTGATGGGTAACTTTTCGTACAGTTCGACAAACTGTGGATCTATGAACATTAAACATATCTCCAACAGAGATTGGATATGAGTCTGTGGCATAAAAACGCAATGAGTAATAAGCAATTGGTTTTTCGCACTTACGGGGTGGTTTTTCAAATTTTTCCGCTCCAAATAATCACAGAAGTTGATCTACGCACTGTTTGGAAACCCTGAACCTAAATTTGAATTCCAAATCGTCAAATTCACTGGATTCCTGTGAACTCGAAGAACTCTTGGACGTCTTGCTACTTCCCCAAATAAATCATCATCAGATGAGGAGGATGACCAATCTAAAATTCTGTAGTAATTTTTTTCATTGAATTTTGTAACTTTCAAATGTCCTGGCAAAAGTGAAATGTTTTTTTTTTTTTTATAGATATTTTCATTAAAACTTGGTTTTAAATTTTATCTGGAGGAAAATGGCATTTTAGTTTATCGGCCTTCTAAAACTAAAATTGGTTAGAGCAACCGATAAATGCTATTTTAAATTTAACGAAGCGATAAATATTTAAAAACGTTTGGTGCAACTGGCCATTACAAAAGTTATTTTTTAACGAAGTTAAAGGGTGAAAATAGAGGATGAAAGTTTTCGTGCGATGTCGTCAAATTGCACAAAGATTTCAACCTAGAACGGGACTAAAAACTTAACCCGGGACACTTGTAGGTCCCGGGTTTCCTAAAAAAAAAACCGGGACGGGCTATTGAAATACGGGACAGTCCCGGGAAAACCGGGACGGATGGTCAGCGTACCCATACACAATGTTAGTTACTGTAATTTAACATGTATATAACTACTTTAAAACTACTTTGAAACTTTTTGATCAAAATTTGTTGTGTGAGGTGTGACTTAAGTAAATATATTTTACTTTATTTCCACTCGTTCATAAGAAGCTGTTCTGATTACATCAAATATTATTTTTCTTTTACTTTAATAAAATATTTTCTAACTATTTCTCGAATCTTATTATTAAACTCTGGAATATCTTCGATTGCAATTTCTCACAAGATCTACCTATCATTATGCAGTATCTGTAATAATTAACTCCTGAACGACCGAACAGATCTATTTGAAATTCGGCACAGAGATAGACAAAAGTCCGGAATAGAAGATAGGCTCATTTTTATCCCGGTAAAGTGTACGGTTCCTGTACAGATATTTTGTTTTAAGTTTGCATTAAGACGATGGACATAATTTTTTACGTAGGTAGCAGTGCTTTAAGGGTAAGAAAATTAAAAAGGCTACTTTGTTTCTCGGTTATCGCCGGGTATTACTGCAGTAAGCCGTAGCTAAGTGGTAAGGTGCGTTGGCCGCTAAGCAGAGCGTCGTGGGTTCGAGTCCTACTCGGGCCCATAAAAGTTTTTATTTCATCTTTCACGGGTACTGCCTCTTGCGAAGAATTGACAAAACTTCCAAGAGTATCAATCTGTCATAAGAAAGTGCTTCTCAACCTTACCGTTCGGCATCGGCGTTAAATTGAAGGTCCCATCATTTCATCACACGCACATAGAAAATTGTTGATGAGAGTAAGTCACTTAGGCCTTGGCTCTTCAAGAGCAGTCGCACCACTCTATTTATTTTATTACTGCGGGTACAGCTAGTTTATTATATTTTTGTAGAAAAAAATAGTCAAAAAGAATATATAATGATGTATATTTCCCAAGACAATATTTGGTTCCATATCTTAATTTTATGCAAGGATTTCCTTCTAAACTATAAACAAATTAGGGTGGGATAAAAAGAGAGTCTGGAACCCGAGCGAGTTTATCTCGCAATCATACAATTTGTTTCTCCTTTAATTGTAAAATTACTTTTAAGGTTTCTAATCGCATTTTTACTCCGGCAACATTTGAGTCTTGGTCTGCTTCTTCAAAATTTGCTGCAATGATAAATTTTGTTTACATTTAATTTGAATGTTTGTTGATGTGGTGGCTAATTTTTGTCTTTCTTATCTCAAACTTTTAAGACATTAAATGCAAAAAAGTGTGTTTTAGTGATTTTTAAAAATAGTAACAAGATAATAGTAATTAAAACAACGAATTCGTGTGGACCTTCAAATACATTTCTCCAAACGAGTTGGTAAAATAATAGCATAACAGTCGCCGAGCCGGATTGAACGATGGCCTTAATAGTTGAAAAGTTCTTTTGTCAAAGTCTACCGAAAGCCACTTTGACAATTGGTTTTCTAACCATTGTCGTTGGATTGCGTCAAGTTATCACGTCAGTTATGCACCTATATTTCAATGATCGAGAAGATGAGGAGGACTTAACCACGCGTAAGAATTGTGATTTGTTGGGAAAGAATCTGTAGTAAATGTTGCTTTTTTTCCTTAGATGATTATAGAAAAATGCCCATGGATGAAATAATAATTTTCGCTCATTCTCTGGCCGTCCTTTCGGGAGTTTTGCTCATCATTGGAACTATCAAGGTTGCACAGAACATAATTGTTTAGCTTTCGTTTGAGAACATTTTTTTATTTTTGATTTATAGAAATCTCATCTGCTGTTTCTACCATGGCTTGTGATGACTGCTCTTGCAGCGATTTTCGGAATTTATATGGCGATTTACTTCCTCATTAGCGAGGCCCGCGTGGATGGCATGCTTATTCTTTTGTCAAGTTTTGGTGTACTTTTTCTGACAGGTAATTATTTTATGAAATTTTTGTATCAAGCTGAAATCATCTTCAATTCTTATTTCTTAGGGATTCAAATTTACATGTGGATGGCAGTTTTTTCACTTTGTTTTAAAATTCGTGAGGAAAAGAATAAGGAGAGGAGAGTCCAATATGATTCTCAGCCAGAGTCAGCCAATACTGCTGACGAAGAATGCAATCCAAAACATGCTTTTCAACGTATTTAAACACAAATAATCAATTCTTTATGGAAAAATAAATGAATAATTTTCAAAAAACCATAAAAAAAATTAGTTGTAGTAATTACAACAACAATTACGAAAGCAATAGCAGATGTAAATGAAGGATTGTCACCCGATGGCATTTATTACTCACGATATCCAGTTACAAGTTACAACGCATTTTATTTTTTTATAGATGGCGAGAGTCAAAAATGTCATCTGTCAGATATATAATACAAAATACTAAAAACTCAGAAGGATGTACAAACATTCGTCAAAGGGAACAACGCATCTTTAATTATAGAAATCATGGCAACGCTCAGATTTGAAAGGTTTGAATTGGTACAAGAGTCAAATGAAGAGCTCGACGATAAGCAAGTTTTATTATTCATTTATCGGGGTAAGGGCAGGCCCGGATTTAGAAATTTGCCGCCCCTAGGCGGTTGCGAAAATTGCCGCCCCCCCGCCTTACAAAACTTTTTCAATGGTGTAATAAGTTTGGTTCGGAAAGTTTTTCAATAAATTAAATGCACCTTTCTGAGAGCAGATTTTTCATTTTATTAAAGTCAGTTTATTATAATCATTTAACAATTAGCATTGTGTATGCGATTATTGATTATTGGTTGAAGTTTTTACGTCTCGATTTTCGGACGGCAAACTCATCGATAATTTAATCGAAATCTAAAGACATAAGCAAATCTGACTCTATAGTCAACAAAGTTCAATCGTTCTGCAACCAGTTTTGATCTCAAGTAGTTTTTCAATCGCCACAGTACGGAGAATGATCGTTCAGCGCTACAATTTGATACGGGTGTGCAAACGAGCATTCGGTACGCTATATCAACATTTTTTTGGAAAAACTGTGTGGAGCTCATTGCTTCTTAGTAATTTGAGCAGATCCATAGGAGAATTTTTTTCTATATTCTTGTTGACGCAATAACTACTATTTTTTATTGTTCAAAACATTGAAAAAGTGAAGATCAATATCTATTCAACAGCTGAAGTCGAACGTTGTTTACTTGTTACCTAACCTCACTTGTTATACAATTTTTTTAGCCATTTTTGTTATAAGCGTATTTTACGAGCGATGAACAATAAATTGTTAATAATGCGCCTTTCTTACATTCAATTTTGCAACACTATAATTTTTACGCAATTTGAACTTTCTATTTTTGGTTCTCATAATCGATTGAACTGCATATTGACCATACAATATTTCGTAGAATTTTTCGTCATTTCGTAGTAATTAGCATGTAAGAAAAATATTTGTAAAGATAACAAACCTGAAATTGGTGCCGTTGAAACTTGTGACACGTACTGTTGACATAAACAATGACGTTGATGATCGTTCACCAATTTTCAGTAATAACGACAGACAAAAGGTTATGTTTATCTGAATACTGTAGAATGGATATAGAACAAATCTGAACAAGATGATTTTCGATACAGAAACTTATCGAATATTCGATATTAGGCCAATATCGAGAATTGTCCGAATCGATTTTTTTCGATTCGAGCACTTTACACTCATAATGTTGGTACGCGTGCTGACGAAATAGGCGGGAAATTCAATTCCCACGAATATAACAAGTTTTGAAATTTTCTCTCAAAATTTGCCGCCCTCCAATTCTTGCCGCCCGAGGCAACTGCCTACTGTGTCTGCATGGTAAATCCGGGCCTGTCGGTCAGTATAAAGGGATGCAACAGCAAATTCTTCTGACAAATCCATATGCAGTCTATGTACCTTGAGCATCATACTCGTTAAATCTTGTTGGTCGCTGTGCTGTGGATTGCTGTCTTATCGCAGTTGATTTTTTTTCTGTCGTAGAATCGCTTCACAATTTTCTTTCTGCATCAACTAGTAGATGGCAAACGTTAAAATCTGCTCTTCAAAATGATAATGTGATAAAATCACTCTCAGATACACGGTGGGAAGCTCATGCTGCAGCTACTTTTGCCATCATTAAATCATATAATAAATTATTAGATACTTTAAACGACATTTCTGAAGATAATACATTAAAGGAGATGCTAGGAGGCAAGCTGGTGATCTACTAAACAAAATGAATAAACTTGAATTTGCCTTAATGCTTGTGATTTGGAACGATATTTTACAAAGTTTTCAAAAAGTCAGTAAGGTTTTGCAAAGCGAAGACGTAACACTACTGACATGCGCGAATTTGTATAGATCATTGTCCGATCAACTGGAGAAAATGCGTGACAATTTCGACACTATTGAAATGCGCTCTAAGGAACTTCTACATGATAACACGAAAACGAATTCGCAAAAAAATGGCTAACGATGGTAATGCTCCCGATTTAGATTTAAGCCCGTAGGATAAGTTTCAAATAAACGCTTTTTATATTATTATCGATAAGTTAAGAATACAAATGGATTCCAGAGGTCAAATATTTAAAGAAATTTCTGAACGATTTGATTTTCTTTGCACAAGCAATGAAAAAGTCAACGTTTTAGCCTGTGCCCAGCAATTGGTGTCAAATTATCCCGAAGATTTAAATTCAGAACTTGCTGACGAGTTAATACAATTCCATCGTTATGTGATGCATAAAAATGGCAATAATTTTAAATTTTTTAATCAAGCTAATTTATATAAGATTATGTGGGAAGATAAAATTACATCAGCGTTTCCGAACGTAGACACGGCATTACGTTTATTTTTAAGTCTGATGGTGACAAATTGTTCTGCGGAAAGATCATTTAGTCAATTAAAACGCTTAAAAAGTCCTTGTCGAACAATGATAACGCAGGAAAGACTTGATGCACTATCTCTGCTCTGTATTGAGAGTGATTTGCTTAATGAAATAGATTTCGATGAACTTATAAAAGACTTCGCTGCTAAAAAAAACCAAAAAACAATATTTCAAAAATTAAGTAAAAATCTGTAAAAAAAAGTCGTATTCATATGTTCATATTCTTGTAACTACCATTATAAATAAACCATACAATATAAGAGAATATATGCAAAGGGGCACCATTTACTCTTTAGGCCTAGGGCCCAAAAAAGCTAAATCCGGCGCTGCTTACTAGATACAAATTATTTTCATGATTCCTGTAAGAGGAGAGCTTCTAAAACTAAATTTTATACCACATAGAGACAATCTACCTATCATATTCAGTATCTGAAATTATTATGTTTCTTGCTCAATAACTCCAGAACGACCGAACGGATCTAGATGAAATTTAGCACAAAGAAAGACAAAAGTCCAGAATAGCACAAAGGCTCCTTTTCATCCCGGTAAAATGTACGGTT
This sequence comes from Sphaerophoria taeniata, assembly GCA_943590905.1. NCBI lineage: Eukaryota > Metazoa > Arthropoda > Insecta > Diptera > Syrphidae > Sphaerophoria > Sphaerophoria taeniata. Next base: position 9,477,796 of record OX016540.1, read on the forward strand.
CACGTATGGAAGATTTGTATTAAGCTTTCATCAAGAGGATTGACATGATTTTTTGCATAATCAGTGGTGCTTTAAGGGTCAGAAAATGACAAAGGCTACTTTGTTTCTCGGTTATCGCGGGGAATACTGTGGGCATAGCTTCTGACCGAAGTTATTGAAGAAAATAGACATAAAGAAATGTATACAAATATTTCCCACGAAAAAATTTGGTTTCATATCAAAATTCTATATAAGGATTTCCTTCAAAGCTGTAAACAAATTAGGGTGGGATAAACGAGTCTGAAACCCGAGCGATTTTATTTCGCAATCATACAAGTTTTTTTACTCTGGCAAGGGCAACATTTGAGTCGAAATTTGCTGGATTGATAAACTTTTCTTACATTTTTGTTGATTAAGTTCTTTTCGTTTTTCTTATCTCAAACTTAATTAAAAACAACGGATTCTTGTAGACCTTTGAATATTTTAGGAAGACCAGCAATTCAAAACGAGTTGAGAAATTAATAGCATAACAGTCGCCGTGCCGGATTGAACGATGGCCTTAAAAGTTGAAAAGTTCTTTTGTCTAAGACTGCCGAAAGCCACTTTGACAATTGGTTTTCTAACCATTGTCTATGGATTGCTTCAAGTTGTCACGTCAGCTATGCGCCTAATTTATTTGTATGATCGAGATGATGAGGAGGACTTTACCACGCGTAAGAATTGTAATTTGTTGAGAAAGAAAATGTAGTAAATGTTGTTTTTTTCATTAGATCATTATAGAAAAATGAGAAAAATGCATATAATCGAGTGGGGAATTTTCGCTCATTGTCTGGGCGTCCTTTCGGGAGTTTCGCTCATCATTGGAACCATCAAGGTTGCACAGAACATAACTGTATAACTTTCACTTGGGATCATTTCTTTGTTTTTTGATTTATAGAAATCTCATCTGCTGTTCCTACCATGGCTTGTGATGACTGCTCCTGCAGTGATTTTCGGAATTGGTATGGCGATTTACTTCCTCATTAGCGAGACCCGCGGCGTGGACGGAATGATAATTTTTTTGTCAAGTGTTGGTGTACTTTTTCTGACAGGTAATTATTTTATGAAATTTTTTTATCAAGCCGATAGCATCTTCAATTCTTATTTCTTAGGGTTTCAAATGTACATGTGGATTGCAGTTTTTTCGTTCCGTTGTGAAATTCGTGAGGAAAAGAATCGAGAAAGGAGAGTCCAATATGATTCTCAGCCAGAATCTGCTAATACTGCTGACGAAGAATGTAATCCAAAACATGCTTTTCAACGTATTTGAACACAAATAATCAATTCTTTATGGAAAAATAAAGTTATAGTAATTACAATAACAATTGCAAAAGCAATTGCAGATGTAAATGAAGGATTGTCACCCGATTGCATTTATTACTCACGAATCACGACAGCTGGTTACAACCCATTTTTTTTTCTAGATGGCGAGAGTCAAAAAAATATGTTTATACAAAATACTAAAAATTCAGAAGGATATACAGACAAACATTCGTCGAAAGGTAAAACGCATCTTTCATTATAGAAATCATGACAACGCGTCAGATTTGAAAGGTTTGAATTGGTACAAGAGGAGAGCTCGACGATAGGCATGTTTTATTATTCATTTATCGGGGTTAGGGTTAAGTTTTTAAACAGTGGTAATTTGTCCTGCGACACTAAATAAACTAAGGGTCATTGTCATTAACCTACCGGCTTGGGGTTTGCCTCGCGGTCTCAACACCGAAATGAGAAGTCGCCAGTGTGCTTTTCTGGATAGGGAGAGTTTGAGAAAAGACAGGCACACCGCTCCGCTAACCAAGCTCCAAACCTCCTTTCTTCAGGGAGTCTGAGCGTGAAAATCATGGTGGGACCGCCTTCCCCTATCAACGGTTTCAGCAGCTCTTCAGGACGGTAACGAACTGACAAGACAGAACGTACGGACAAGCATTGAGTTGTCAAACCACCTGCCGATTCGCCACTGATGACTCCGATAACAGCTGGTGTTAGTGAAGCAAGTGAGGGTAAGGATGAGAAGGAATGCGAAGGGAATACTATTGGCCACAATCTGAGAGTTGATCTTAACACGACTATCGAATCTGGACCCGAAAACCGGACGATCAATTCAACGAACGACAGCATTGCAACGGTCATTGACTAGCTCAGCTAGTTAGCACCCCTACCTGTTATTTAAGACAGGGATAACTGTTAAGGCCGATGAAAGGTGGAAACTTCTTGACACCTGCGGTACTACAAGAAAGATCTGGGTCTGTTTTAATAAGCAAAGAACGGAAAGAATTATGCAGCTACATAAGGGATCACTTCGATCGCTTGTAAGCATAATTACCGGACATAATCTCTAAGGTTATCATATGATAAGAATCAGTTCAGATGATCTATGTAGAGGATGCGGTGACGAGGAGGTGCATGAAGACATTTCACACTTTCTGTGTCACTGTCTCGCACTCTCCCACCAAAGGAAGAAATTTCTCGGCAACTATTTCTTCGGGGATTTAGTAGAACTCTCTAGTACACCAGGTACTAACATTCTAAACTTCGTCAATGCCTCTAAATGGCTTGATTAACTGAACACATAGGTTTTTATTTCTAGCTTGAGCAGCAATACTCACGAGTATCACATTGGATCTGCATTGATCTCAGTGTGACATTAACGAGATCAACTGTCAGCCGCTCAACCTTCAGAGAAGTTCATGAAGCTACAAGCAGATTAAAGGATGGTAAAGTGGCAGGGTCTGATAGAATACCATCCGAATTCTAAAAATACGGTACTTCAAATCTATGTGAAACTCTTAGTCTTATATTTAATCAAATTTTTGAGAACAGAACTATACCGCTGCAGTTCATAGAGCTTGGTGATCAAAAATGCCAGGGAAAGGCTCTGTGCAAATGAAAGATGGTACTTTAAACGGGAAATGGTGAAAGTTGTGAATGGATATAAGTATTTGGGTGTTAATTTCACTATGAATATGAACATGAAGACGCATCTGCAAGAAAAAACCCAAAAATCAAAAACAGCCATCAGTGTGACCTGGAAAAACTGCTTCTGTATAAGGGCCAGAAAATGAAAAAGGCTTGTTTCTCGGTTATCGCGGGGTATTACTACGGGTACAGCTAGTTTATTATATTTTTGTAGAAAATGTTTTTGAAGTTATTGAAAAAAAAAATTGACAAAAAGAATGTAATTTATTAAAATTTCCCCAGAAAATATTTGGTTTTATATCTAATTATTGGATATAAGGATTTCCTTCTAAGTTATAAACAAATTAGGGTGGGATAAAAAACGAGTCTGGAACCCGAGCGAGTTTATCTCGCAATCATACAATTTTTTTTCTCCTTCAATTGCAAAATTACTTTTAAGGCTTCTAATCGCATTTTTACTCTGGCAACATTTGAGTCTTGGTCTGCCTCTTCAAAATTTGCTGCAAAATGATACATTTTTTTACATTTAATTTGAATGTTTGTTGATTTTGTGGCTACTTTTGGTTTTTTTATCTCAAACTTTAAGACATTAAACGCAAAACAGTATGTCTTAGCAGTGGCGTAGATAGGGGGGGGGGGGGTCAGGGGGGATATATCCCCCTCCCATTGGGATCCATAATTGTTCAACATAACCAGTCATGCCAAATAAGTTAAAGAAACGCACTCTGAACGTAGGCACTAACTTCTTACGTTAATCAAGTCTTATCAGTACTCACAGGATTCCTAGAGGCATTATTAACTGTACATTTTATACCTACAGTCTACAGGGAAAACAAAAAGTCAACTTCATCTGAAAGAAATTATTAGTTCGGCAAATCACCTAATATTTTGAATTTCTTTTTTATATCGATTTTTAAAAAGTATTTTTTTAACGTCTCTCACCAATTGATAATAGGTAAACGTGCAAGAAAAAGAGCTTCCATCCAGCTTTCCACAAAAGCCCACACCGACACAAAAATTGAAAGTTATTTAGATTTCTTCTCAACGTGTGTCACATTGTTAATTTGGTGTAAGAAACCGGCCCAAACACGCAACAAACTCATCCACACGAACACAAATGTTCGCACAACTGCGGTGAAGTTAACGCGAATCCTAACGGTAACGATAACTCACACTAATTCATTATAACCAGAAAGCAAAATGCGCTATTACCCATTACATAAAGCATGCCTTACACAAGCGGCGCGGCGGATTGACAATCATTCGTCATAATTTTGTGAGTTATTTGCGCGATTTATTTAGAGTGGCTTTCTTTTAAATTAATTTTTTATATATAAAATTTTTGAAAATTTACTAAAATTAATTTGGGTATGCAGTATTCATGAATATGTAAATTTACATTTTATTAGTGAATTTTGATTTTAACTATTGATTCGAGATATAGAATTTTTAGAAAAAATTTAAAAAGGTTTTTAAAAAATACAAAAAAAAAAAAATTTGTTTGAAAACAAAATATTATTTGGGCAATTTATAAGTACTTTCAAAAAAAAAAGTACGCTGACCAGGCTTTTGTTTTTCAAAAGAATCTTATAAGAAAAAAAAAACGATTCAATGAGAGGTACCGTTTTGGAGGAAGTTGAAAAAAAAATCGTTTTTGAGGAAATTGAAACTTTTGATTTTTGGCCAAAAAAAAAAAATGGTATGGTGGCTTCCCTAAATTTTGATCTTAAAAAAAAAAAAAAAAGACGAACGTGAATTCGCTCAAACCTCTTATTTTGAAGTTTTAAGTTAAGTTAAGTGGTTAAGGCTGCAGGTGCTTTCACAGAAAGACAGACAAACATCCAAAAGTTTCATATATCCTATACTAGCAGTTCCCCGCGACTTCGTTCGTCTCTCCCTCGTGCTCCGGCCAGAGGTGCGTCTTGACTTTTGCATCATGCACGTGAATTTGGTTGCGAAGTTATTTTAAAATTGTATATTAGTCGACTCTCCCTAAGTCAAAATTCTTCTTAACTCGAAGCCTTCAAATACATATGTATTATTTTCCCCGTTTTAGTAAGACTTTTCACTGATGTTTTGCTCTTATTATTCGCAGCGTAACTTTGTATAGCTTAAAGCCTTCCTTAATAAATGAACTAATCAACACAGAAAGAATTTTTCAATTTGATTCAGCAGTTCCTGAGATGACCGCGTTCAAACAAACAAAAAAATAATACTTTCTTGCCGTTTTTTCCACATTTTCCACTTATTCTTCGTTCCTATTGATCGTAGCTTAATGTTATGTAGCCGAAAACCTTCCTCGATTATCGATGGACTATCCAACTCTATTACAATTCGATCCAGTAGTTTCTGAGATAAGCGCGTTCAAACAAACAAACAAGTTCTTCAGCTTTATATATTAGTATAGATGTCGGAAGCTCGGAAGTAAAAATGAGCGAACTAGATCCATCCCCCTCCATAGCGAAAAGCTATCTACGCCACTGTGTTTTAGTGATTGCTTAAAATAGTCACAATAGTAATTAAAACAACAAATTCGTGTGGACCTTCGTTGTATTTCTCAAAACGAGTACGTAAATTAATAGCATAACAGTCGCCGCACGCGCCGGATTGAACGATGGCTCTAAAAGTTGAAAAGTTCTTTTGCCTAAGCCTACCGAACGCCACTTTGACAATTGGTTTTCTTACCATTGTCTGTGGATTGTTTGAAGTTTTTATCTTAGTTGAGAAACTTAATGATGATAACTTTCGACAGTACGATATCACGCGTAAGAATAGAGATTTGTTGAAAAAGAAAATTTTAATAGAAGTCAATGTTGCTTATTTTCATTAGATAACGGTGGAGCAATGGCAATAATCGAGTGGTTAATTTTCGGTAATTCTCTGGTCATCCTTTCGGGACTTTTGCTCATCATTGGAACCGTCAAGGTTGCACAGAAAATAATTCTTTAACTTTCACTTGGGAGCATTTTTGTTGTTTTTTTATTTATAGAAATCTCATCTACTGTTCCTACCATGGCTTGTGATGACTGCTCCTGCATTGATTCTCGGAATTGGAATGATTTACTTCCTCATTAGCGAGACCCTCGTTAACGGCATGATGCTGATATTTTTGTCAAGTGTTGGCGGACTTTTTCTCACAGGTAATTAGGTTCAGATATTTTTCTATCAAGGCGAAGTAATCTTTCAATTCTTGTTTCTTAGTGTTTCAAATTTACATGTGGATTGCAGTTTTTTCGTTCAGTTGTGAAATTCGTGAGGAAAAGAATCGGGAAAGGAGAGTCCAATATGATTCTCAGCCAGAATCTGCTAACACTGCTGACGAAGAATGTAATCCAAAACATGCTTTTCAACGTATTTAAATATAAATAATTCTTTGTGGAAGAATAAATTAATAATTCGCAAAAAGCGATAATTTTTTAGTTTAAAATATTCAGTTATAGTAATTACAATAACAATGAAAAAAGCAATTGCAGATGAAGGATTGTTACCCGATGGCATTTATTACTCACGCTATCTAGTTACAACCCAGTTTTTTTTTTTACATAAGTTGGTATTGCCAAAAATCGAGATGCCTCCTTCTTACTAGATGGCGAAAGTGATAGTGTGTCCAGCAACACTAAAGAAACTAAGGGTCATTGTCATTAACCTCCTCGACGGCAAAGCGGACCGTGTTGGTGAGGTGGCTTACGCGAGAACCTCAAGAAGGTTCAGTTGAAGATTGAAACTCTCAAGCAGACTTTCAGCCAACAACTTGGGCTTAAGCAAACTAAGAGAGGCCCACCCCTATGAATGCTGAAGAATCATGTCAACAGAGTACAACCATCACGGAGATATATGCTATAAGGTCGGTAGAAGTCACAGCTATCGGCTATAGGCTTAGAAGTCGCCAGTGACAATTTTCGCTTTAAATTCTATTAAATCACAAATTGCAATTTCGAATCTTCTTCTTTTTTCTTTTTATTTTCATTTCTCTTTTCAGTTTCAAAAAATTATAAGCATTTCGAAAATCTCAAAGGATCACTTTTCCTTAATCCCTTCTCGATCCTGAAGATGGAGCAAGCGCGATCGACGTCAATGATGACGTCAGTAATGCTCGTGCTTTTCTGGATAGAGAGTGTTTTTGGGAAAAGACAGGTACACCTCTAATCAAGCACCGAACCTCCCCTCTTCAGGGAGTCCAAGCGTTAAAACCATGATGGGACCACCTGTCTCCATCGCTGAGCTAGTACAGCGTAAGGAAGAGTGCCCCCCATCAACGGTCGCAGCAACTCCTCAGGACGGTAAAGAAATGCCAAGACAGAACGCACGGACAAACATTGAGTTGCCAACCATACCATTGGCTGATTTGCCGCTGATCGCTCCAATATCAGTTGTTGTTAGTGAACCAAGTGAGAGAGTGGCATTCAATGAGGGTGAGAGGGAATTCGAAGGCAATACTATTGGCCACAGCCTGAGAGTTGACCTTAACACGAGCATCGAATCTGGACCCGAAATCCGTACGGTCAATACAACGAACGACAGCATTGCAACGGTCATTGACAGAAAGAACGTCAACACGCAAAGCTAAGGTTCTGAATGAACGAAATCAGACGACGGTAAAGATGAGTAAATAGTAAATAGATTGCTTCTTAAGAAGTATTTAAAAGTTTCACGCATTTAAATAAGCCGTGAAGGTAATTGATAATCGTAAGATTGAAATGAGACGCTGGAAGGATTGTTCGATGTTAGCTAACAGGACTCCTGTGTCATTGACAGGAAAAGAGAAGTTAGTGCTGGACAAATCAAATCAGCGCTAACTGACGGCTACTACGGGACAGGCATAGAATGCACAGAAAACGTCAATAGGTAAGGATGCTAATAAGGAACGAATTTTCGTCACCGACCGACTCTTCGCCTAGTAAGGTAACGAAGAGTAAGGCAACAGAGGATCTCACTGAGGCTTTTGAAATCAGTTGTCCCATCATAACGATAGCGAAGAAAAACAAAAAAACCTTCCTGGTGGCCAACAGAACTAACCAACATTAGAAAAGAAACAAGGAAGCTTTTCAATGTCGCTGACGCTAAAAGAACAAGACTCGAAAATGACTGGGACTGTTATAAGACCAGTCAAAGAAAATTCAAAATAGAAACTCAACGGGCTAAACGAAGTTCGTGGAAAAATGTCTGTAGCAATATTGAGTGCACCAACGAATCAGCTAGGATCAGGAAAATCTTAACGAAAACTACCACTTCTGTAGGTGCTCTAAAGAAACCTGACAACGGCTGGACTGAATTAGGTCGCGAAGGTCTGGTCAAAACACACTTCCCAGGAAGCAAACCTAGTAGAACATAATTCTCAGTTGTCTTTGAGATAATAGTGTTTACCCAGAGTTGTTGTTGTACACATGTCAGTCACGTCAAAATAGCTGAGTGAGAAATCGAATCCAAAATAATTTCATCTCAGAGATCTCAGAAAAAAATCTCAGTTCTCAGCTGAGATTTTTTCTTTCACTTAAAAAATCTCTGGGATCTCTTAAATCTCAGTGAGATGTTGACAAGTGGAACTGGCCTATTGATAGCATAACAGTCGCCGAACGGATTGAACGATGGCCTTAAAAGTTGAAAAGTTCTTTTGTCTAAGCCTCCCGAACGCCACTTTTACAATTGGTTTTCTAACCATTGGCTATGGATTGTTTGAAATGTTTAGCTTAGCTAAGCGCCAAATTGATTTGATTGATGAAAAAGATGAGGAACTTAATTGTGGTTTGTTGTGAAAGAAATTTTTAACAGAAGTTAATGTTGCTTTTTTCATTAGAGGACCATATAAAAATGCAAATGATCGATTTAGCAATTCTCGGCAATGCTCTGGTCACACTTTCGGGACTTTTGCTCATCATTGGAACCATTGAGGTTGCAAAGAACATAATTGTGTAACTTTCATTTAGGAACATTTTTGTTTTTTTTCGATTTATAGAAATGTCATCTGCTGTTGTTACCATGGCTTGTGATGACTGTTCCTTCATTGATTCTTGGAATAGGTCTGGCGATTCACTTTCTCGTCAGCGAGACATACGTGCACGGCGTGTTTATTTTATTGTCAAGTGTTGGCGTACTTTTTCTGACAGGTAATTATTTTAAGATAATTTTCAATCAAGGCGAAAGCATCTTTCAATTCTTATTTCTTAGGGTTTCAAATTTACATGTGGATGGCAGTTTTTTCACTTAGTTGTAAAATTTGTGAGGAAAAGAATAACGAGAAGAGAGTCCAATATAATTCTCAGGCAGAATCAGCCTAATTAGTTCATTTTAGAAGAATAAATGAACAACAATTTTTTTATAAGAATTCCTTTACATTGAAGTACATATTTGCTATTTTTGTTGTCTGAAGCGCAACCCTAAAATGAACAGCTGTGATATCTACTATGGTGACTGCTACCGGAAACAAAATCAGCGTCTATTTGGATGTGGATTTGTAGTTTGGACTCGACTCAGGAGGATGGTCCAGAGTTTCATCTCAGTGAATGAGATCATTACGACAATCCGCATCAAGGCTTAATTCACAAACATCAGCCTCATCTGCGCTCACGCCCCCACTGAGGAAAAGGATGAAGACACCAAAGACAGGTTCTACGACCGCCTTGACAAGACCGATGAGCAATGCTCTAGCTATGACAATAAAATTGTCCTTGGAAATCTAAATGCTAAGCTGGGTAGAGAAGAAATCTTCGGTGGAACAATCGGACGACATAGCCTACACGACACCACCTCCAATAACGAATTAGGACTAATCGACTTCGTTGCGGGGCGAGACGTAATGGTAGCAAGTATGCAATATCCACATGTCGATATCCACAAGGGGACATGGAAATCTCTTGATCCGTCAAGTGTCAAGGTGTCCTCACATTCCTAGATGCCAACATCGACTCGGACCACTACCTTGTTGTAGCTAAGGTACTAATGCGGATATCCCGATGAAGGCCAACACGTGAAAATGCTAAGAGAAACTTGGACCTCAAACAGCTACAATCGCAAGAGATTGCTAGTTCATTTTCCAATAGTGTGCGCTGCTTTGTATGCCTCTTGTTTAGCTGCATGTACTCGCCGGCACTCATCGTCAAACCGCAGGGGTTTCGTATTTCGTTGTGGTGGTCGTGTAAACCCTAGCATTCAGTGGTTCTCTACATTTTGTGCTGGCAGCAAAGGACTTCTGAAGAGGTTTTCGGACACACCGGCGCGCCGCAAAGAAGGACACAAGCAGCTCATGAGCTTTACGAGCAGAAAAGGAGAGAGGAGCACAAACTTCTCAGAAAGAAAAAAAGGAACATGAGAAGCGCGCGATAGAGAAGATAGATGGATGTCACAACAGGAACGAGGTTCGAAGTTATTACAAAAAGGAAAAACAAACCTCCAGGGCTTATACACCCCGAACTGAAGCCTGTAGAGACCGTATGGAAAGACTACTTTTCCAAGCTGTAAAATGGTGATGACGAGCGCAATTCCACCAGCAATATAAAACCATTCATTTTGGGTGAAGCAGGCCAACAATTCCACCCACCCGACATTGACGAAGTAAAGATAGCGATAACTAAAGCCACTGGAGGAGACGGCCTAGCTGCTGGACTGAACAAAGCAGCTGGAGATAATTTGGTTAGGAGCATACACAAGCTCATTTATGCAATCGGAGGAAGGAAAGCCCGATGAATGGAACCTCAGCATCGTATGCGCGATCCTCAAGAAAGGAGATCCCCTGAATCTGCTTTACATCGCCTACAAGATCTTTTCTGCCGTGCTGTGTGAACGTTTGAAGCCTTTCGTCAACAACCTGATAGCTCCTTGTCAGTGTGGCGGAAGCCGGAAAGTAGACCATTGATCAAATATTCACCCTACGGCAGATCTTGGAGCAGACACAGGAACTTCAATTCGATACCTACCACCTTTTCATCGATTTCAAGGCCGCCTATGACAGTGTCTATACAGAGTAACTACGTATATAGAGCAATATCTAGTTTTGGCATCCCAGAAAAACAAGTCCGTCTGTGTAAGATGACAATGGAAAACTCCATCGTGGTCGGAAAAAACCTAACGGACGCATTTGATGATGATGATGAAAAAGGTTTAAGACAAGGTGATGTGTTGTCATGCGATTTCTTCAACATCGTTATTGAAAAGATTATGCAAAACTCCAACGGCAACACCAGAGATACAATCTTTCAAAAGTCCGTCCAGCTACTAGGATACGCAGACGACATTGACATAAATGGAAGAACACAGCTTGATGTGGAGTGTGGAGCGTTCGTGAGTGTTGAAACAGAGGCCAGGAAGATGGGTCTAGCTGTTAACGAGGGCAAGACCAAGTTAATGCTCTCAACAAGAAAGAACAACCAACATCGAAGTCTGGGAGCAAACGTCAACATAGACAGAATAAACTTCGATGTAGTAAAGGACTTTGTCTACCTAGTATCCGCTATAAACTCAGACAACAACACCAGCACTGAAATCAAAAGAAGAATCATTCTTGCCAATCGCTGCTTCTTTGGACTTAGATGGCAATTGATGCTCCGGCTCGTACAGCCTTCGAATTCAACCCGGAGACATCGTAGAAGAGGAAGACTGCGACTCAGGTGGAGCACATAGGTGGTAGAGGACCTGAACCAACTTGGCGTGCGAAACTGGAGACAGCTAGCTAGGGACCGAGCTGGCTGGAGACGTTTGTTGGATGAGGCCCTGGTTCGACCTAGACTATAGTGCCACCATAAGTATGTAAGTAAGTAGGAGGCGCAACCGTCAAGTCCATTTTTCGCGCGAATTTTTTTGTTTCCACACCCTAAATTGGCTCTCTTTCAGACAAATTTTTTCCGCTCGGTTTGCTCGCTAGCAATTCGTTCCGGGAACTACGCTTAAAATTCCGTCAATCAAAAATTGACACAGGGTATTGTCGGATAGTTGATTTACTAAGAAAGTAATTTTGTAGACCTAAAAATTGTTTACGAAAAAGCAACTTCCAAGATCGTTGAACGGCATAACGTTTAATCATCATACCTTGACGTTCAACTTAAATATCAGCAAACAAATTATTGCTAAGTACGGTGCATAGTAAGGTTTTGTTGTTTTCAGCAAGTCAACTGATATGTTAAAAGTCTTGAATAAACATTTTTGAGTAAGAATTTTAGTTGGCCTTATTTTACTTTCTGACAGCGAAATAGGGCCAACTTTAAGAAGTCGGTCTAATTTCAGTTTGAGAAAGTGAAATAAGTCTAATTTCTTCAAGTCGACCTTATTTCGCTTGGCGTTATTAAACGTCATCTTTCTTCATTCAAAAATTTACTTTTCAAGTTTCTAATCGCAATTCTGTTCTCTCACAACATTTGAGTCTTGCTCTGCTGCTGCGAAATATGCTGCTTTGTTAAATTTTTCTTACATTTAAATTTGAGTTTCCGTTGATTACTCTTTGTTTTTCTTATCTGAAACTTGACAAATTTAAAACATTAAACGCAAAAAAAAATTGCCTAAGATTTTGTCAAAAATAGTCTCAAGATTATATAGTCATAGGATACGTGTGGATCTTAAAATATCTTCGGAAGGCGACCAAATTCAAAACGAGTTGAGAAATTAAAAGCACAAAGTGAACGATGGCCTTACAAGTTGAAAGCTTATTTTGCCTAAGCCTTCCGACCTTCTTTGGATTGATCAATGTCGTGATCTTAACTGGGAGTCTATTTTATTTCGATGATCAAGAATATGAGGGCTTTTATAATTGTAAGAATTGTGATTTGTTAAAGAGCAAAAGTTTAACAGAAGCAAAAAATGTTGCTTATTTTCTTAAGATAGTGAAGTGAAATCAATCGGTTTTGAAATTTACGGTTATTCTCTGGCCATCCTTTCGGGCCTTTTGCTGATCATTGGAACCGTCAAGGTTGGACAGAAACTTTCTATATAAATATCTGTCTTCTATTTATCAGCCTTTTTTTGTTGATTCATAGAAATGTCCTCTGCTGCTCTTTCCATGGCTCTTGATGTCTGTTCCAGCAGTGGTTATCGGAATGATCGTAACGATTGATTTTCTCGTCCGCAACATTCGTAGATGGGACAAGTTCGTGCACACTGTAAGCCTGCACAGCTTACTTGTTCTTTTTTCAGGTTTTGGATTAATTTTGGTGACGGGTAATTATTTTGAGATATTTTTCTATCAAAGCGACATGAGTTTTCAATTCTTATTTCTTAGCGGTTCAAGCTTATATGTGGATTGAAGTCTTATCATTTATAAAAAGTTATAAAAGTCGTGAGGAAAAGAATCAGGAAAGGAGAGGTCAATACAATGTTGAGCTACACTATTCTCAGCCAGAATCAGAAGCCAATATTGCTGACAAAAGAATGTAATCCTTAAGGTACTTTTCAACGCATTTAAAGAAAAGTTGACTGATTTGATGAGTGTAAGCCACTTAGGCCTTGGCTCTTCTTGGACTTTCGCGCCAATTTATTTACTTATTTATTCTATAGTTGATTGGCTTATTGAAAAATAAATAAATAATTTGCAAAAAGCGGATTTTTTTTTCTTTCAAGCACAACAACAGTAACAGAAGCAGTTCTTACTTTATCCAGACTTCAACTGTATTTGCAGCTCTTATCTGATTAAAAATCTGATGTTTCAGCCTTTTCCGGATCAAGCCATGCATATTAATAGATTAATTTTCTTTTCGAAGTGTAACCTCTTTAGAATTGTTGTGATTTCAAACTCAATGAAAAGAAAAAACAACACTATAAATAGGAACCTATAGATAGAACAGATTCAGACATAAATAAAATAATAGAGACTCGTCAAAACTATATCCAGAAAGTGAACAGGCGGACGATGCCATTTCCAGGAGACAATCCATTCCAAACATCTTATGACAATCAGACCTCAGACTTAAACAGTGAATTGCGCTCAGCGACACTACGTAAATAAACTTGAGGCCATTGCCAAACGAAAAGAAAATCTCTTCTCATCTCATTTACAACTTTCAGTTAGAAAAATTCCACTTTTGATACTATTTTGGTCTCATTCTCTCGCTGTGTATTTTCGCGTGTGAACTACACAAATTTGTTTATTTGATAAACACATTTTTCCAAAATTGACTTTTCAACAGGGCCGTAGCTAGGGGGGGGGGGGAGAGGCAGCACCAAAAAGCTTATACACTGTGCTCCTAAAAATTGGAACAATCCACTACAAAGAATTGCTTGAAACATTCACAACTTCAGGGGAGATGATAAGCTAGGTTAGGTTAAATTGGTTGGCATGGTTGTAAAAAGACACACTTAGACCAATTGATGATCCATTGTGATACCACATGAATATAAAAAGCTCAATGAAACGTAGAAGATTAATTATCATAATGTGTTTGAGATCGTTTAGAAGTTTAGATCATTATAAAAGAATTCCCCTCAGTGAATCCTACGTTTATGAGCCAAAGCAAGACATGTGCAGAGGAGGTGAAGAATTGTTTCCTCCTCCTCATCATCCATGCAGCTTTTGCAGAAATCGTTTTTAAATACGCCCAGTCGCGCGGCGTGTCTTCCTATTAGACAGCGTTCGGTTATGATACCAATAAACGAGCTATCACCCCTATCACAGAGTTCCTCGTAGAAAAGTTCCGAACGTAAAGCTTCGCTACGAATACGAACAAATTATAATCATCGGGCCCGAACAAAATCAATAAAAGCATTGCCACATACAAATGGAATGGAACTTTATTGAGACTTAAAAAGGTTTACATCTGGGTTTCAATATTTTTTTTACATTTAGATTTTGGTTTAACCGACTTAGAATTGGTCTGGTTTAAATTAAGATAGAAAAACAAAGTTTAATGAAATACATTTCTGAATTCGTGTTTGCTCAATAACACACGATGACATAAAGTACATGGAGTAGATACTTAAAACTAGAACAAAAAACAATAGCAAAATTAGAGGGAGAAAGTATTAGACTTGAGTCTACTACTACTCTTAAGCACCAAGTGCTGCCAAAATGTTTTTATATTACATCGAATAAGGTACTTTTTATAAACAGTCAATTAGTACTTAATTACTTAAATTTAGATGATATTGTTTATTTATAGTAACTTATGTCTTAGTGGAAACAAAATTTAAAATTAATTATTCAGCCTTATTTGTTTATTATGGCAGATTAAGTTAACTATGCTGTATCATGTTATTGTCTTCAAGATACATATTTTTCCTTAACCTTAGTGCCTGGCTACACAGGGATTTTTCAAGCTACTGAAAAATCACGTGCGGTGGCTACACACTGATGTGCCCAATCACGTTCCACTTTTCCATTTCGTTTAGGGGAACGTGAAAATGTCTCTGTTTTGATTGACATTATTTTAAATTTTGACAACTTCTCGAAAAAAACATCAACATTTCTCAGAGGTATAGCAATTATTTCAATCTTTTTTGAAAAAGAAATGCAATAGTGTGAAGTGATCACATCTTATTGCTAAGCATCGCAACATTTATGGAGCACAAAAAAGATGAACCAAAATCCAATTTTTCTTCTTGTTATGGATACTGTGTCGTCTTCTATATGAAACAGATGAAACCGTATTCCAAAATAAATTCATAAATTTTCATTTTTTATCTCTCGCAAATTAGATAGTAACATCTCATACAACATGTACTTGAAGACCTTTTTTTTAGATTTTTAAAAACAATCATTATTTTGTGCATTTCGGAGGTATTGTTTTTTTTTAGTTTTTCTATCGCGTTCTCTAAAAAAATGTACACATGTATTTCTTTTGTCGTACATTAATAGGATTGCTTAGTTTTTTATGTACTTACATTTTGATAAAGTTAATTTTTGGGTTGCAATTGCAAAAAGTATGCATGTTGACAACAATTGTACAAAAATAATTTGAATTTTGAATGACAACGACAAAGTCAGAAAAAAATCAAACATCAAAAAGAGGAACAATTTAGGAACGAAACTGTATTGCTCACACAGAAAATTCAGTTCCCTTCGTGAGCATCTTCCCCCCTGACGTTTCGTTTCTCTTGCCTACAAACTCACTCGTTAGGGCACTGAAAAATCCCTGTGTAGCCAGGCTCTTAACTAGGTGCTTACAATATTTCTTTGATAATTGTTTTGTCATGTTTTACATATTAATTCTTTCATTTTTAGTTTTTAGTTTCAATCTGAAGTAATATGAATATGAAGTAAAAATTTGAAATAAAAATGGATTCGATAGCAGTTGCAGTTGTTTTTATTAATTAAAGAAATCGACAGTGAAAACGTGTTATAAATATAAAAGAAGGTGTTAAAAGATGCATCTAATTCATTGAATCTTTAAGTTTTTTTTTTGACAAATTTGTTTTATTCCATCATCAACATCGTCATATCCCTGATTTGCAGATTCACAACATCCAACTGATTTCTCCAAAAGAACGGGTGTGCATTTTATTCTGACCACCTGAAGCTTAAACTTCTTTTTCATTAAATATGTAGTAGTTTTCTTCCAATCTATAGCCAAACGCCAAAAAAAGGAATACTTTTAGACCGTTTCAGTTGAAAAAATATGCATCTTCTCCAACTACTTGCATCCTATGCGGGTGGACCGATGCTATTTAGCTCTTTTCTCACTTGGTCCCAATAGGCGTTCTGTTGAAATAATATAATTACCTGTTCATATTATACTTGTTGTTTATCAAATTGAGTAATATATTATTTTCTTGTTTGTAAAATTATTTTCATATGTTTGGAAAAATAAATTTGTTTCTGTAAACTGCCTCAGCAAGATACACTGTGTTTCTCTCAATAGGTTATGGGCCCAGGAGGAAACTGAAGAAACTGAAATAGACTTTTCTGGAAATTTTGGAAAAATTTGTGTATTGAATTATTTTGAAGAAGAATAAAGAATACAAGAAGATGAATTCCAAGAATGAAGGTTTTTCGGTTGAGAAATTGCGAGGTGGTGAGAATTTTTTCAATTGGAGTTTTGCCATGCAAAATTATCTTGAATTCAAGAAGCTTCAAGATTGTATTGTGGTCTCCGGTGAAAACCCAACAGAAGCGAAAGAAAAGGATCTGCAGATGCTTAGTCAAGCCAAGACAATGCTTGTTTTGTCTGTTGAACCAGAGCTTTACGTTCATATCAGACATTGTAAGTCCGCGTTGGAAATTTGGCGAACATTTCAAAATATGTTTGAAGATAGAGGTCTGCTGCGAAAAATTGGGCTTTTACGAACATTGATATCCATACGGCTTGATCAATGTGATAACATGCAATGTTATATTGATCAGATAATGTCAACATCAAGTAAGTTAACATGTATTGGATTCAATATCGGTGATGAATGGTTGGCAGCGATCTTATTGGCTGGTTTAACTGAAGAATACAAACCACTTATTATGAGCTTTGAAGGAAACGTTCAAAAGATTACTGCTGACGAGATTAAGATGAAGCTTCTTGATACGCAGTTTGAAAAAGCAGAATCAGGTAATGCATTTATTGGTAAAAATTTGGTGAAGAAAGAAAATAAAAGACCAAAATTTATCAAATGCTATACGTGTGGTGTAAAAGGACACAAGAGTTCTGAATGCCCAGAGAAATCAAAAAGAACTTCTGAACATAAGAACAGAACTGGAAATACAAAAGATGCTTTTCTAGCTTGTAATGGAAGGAAACAATGCGCTGAATGGTATCTCGATAGTGGAGCATCGAACCATATGACTCCTAATGGAAATTTGTTGCATGATTGCGAAGAGTCAAAGGTTGACGAAATCAAAACAGCAAATAATTCGAGGATGCAAGTCAAATGTGTTGGTGATGCGAGTATTGTGATAAACAATAATACCATTGAAGTGAAGGATGTATTGCTTGTTCCTGATCTATCAACGAATTTGTTATCAGTACACCAATTAGTACAGAAAAATAACAGTGTTGTTTTTAATAAGGAAGGATGTACTATATATAATAAAGACGAAAGGATAGTTGCAAGATGCAAAGCTGACAATGGAGTCTACAAGATTTGGAACCAGGAATCAATGTGCATGCTATCGAAGGGTGAAATTGATACTGCTGTTACATGGCATCGAAGACTTGGACATTTAAATTATCAAAGCTTATGCAAAATGCGGGACGGAGCAGTGACAGGAGTCCATTTCAAGGATCAAGAGATTGGTTTGCAAAATTGTCAAGTGTGTGCTGAAGGAAAGCATGCTAGGCCACCATTCAAGTCTAGTGAAAGCAAGTCGACACACTTATTGGAACTTATTCATTCGGATTTGGTTGGCCCGATGGAAACTAAGTCAATAGGAGGTGCCAGGTATTTATTAAGCTTTATCGATGATTATTCTAAGAAAGTTTTTGTATACTTCTTGAAACAAAAATCTGAAGTGTTTGGTATTTTCAAAGAATTTAAGTCTTTTGTTGAAAATCAAATTGAAAAGAAAATTAAAACGGTTAGAACAGATAATGGCACCGAATATTGCTCGAAAGAATTTGAAAGGTTCTTCAAAGCCAATGGTATACAACATCAACGGTCCAATGCATATACTCCGCAGCAAAATGGATGTGCAGAGAGAATGAACCGGACCATCATTGAACGTGCAAAGTGCATGATGTTTGATGCTGAAGTTGATAAGGTTTACTGGGCTGAAGCTTGCAACATGGCAGCGTACTTGATCAACCGATCAGTCTGTTCATCTTGGAAGGATACAACACCAGAAGAGGTATGGTCAGGGTTGAAAGTGGATCTTTCAAATCTGAGAATTTTCGGATCAAGAGTAATGGTGCACATTCCGAAAGAGCAACGCCGCAAATTAGACCCTAAATCTCGTGAGATGATTTTTGTCGGGTATGATAGTGACACTAAAGGCTTTCGTTGCATTAATCCGATTTCCAAGAAACTCAAGATAAGTAGAGATGTTATTTTTTACGAAAACTACATGCCATTCATGAATCAAATTCATGTTGTACAAGATTTTGATTCAGTGAGGGTAGAGGAAGTACTTCAAAACAATCTTGAAAATGGAAGAATCGAAATTAATGGCGATGGCAACTTAGGTGATGACGAAGAGGCAGATCAAGATGATGAAAAAATGCAATTACGTCGATCATCCCGCATATCAAAACGAAGAGTGAACGAAGGTTGCGTATCTTATGTATCACGAATGGACGAAGATGAAGATCCATTAACTTACAATGAGGCAATGTCTAGAGAGAATGCAAACGATTGGAAAGATGCTGTGCAGAGTGAAATGAATTCCCTACAGGCAAACAATACCTGGGAATTGGTTGAACTTCCGAAAAACCGTAAGATATTAAAAGCGAAGTGGGTTTTTTCTACGAAACGAGATGAGGAAGGTAACATAACTCGATACAAAGCTAGATTCGTTGCCAAAGGTTGTAGTCAAAAGTTTGGTATTGACTATAATGAAACGTATTCTCCAGTCGTTAGATATTCATCGATTCGGTATTTGATGGCTCTTGCTGTGCAACAAAACTTGAAGGTTGATCAAATGGATGTTGTTACTGCATTTTTGCAAGGTGACCTTGAAGAAGAAATTTTCATTCAACAACCTGAAGGTTTTGATGATGGCACGGGACGAGTATGTCGACACAAAAGAGCTATCTATGGACTGAAACAAGCTGGAAGACAATGGAATATTAAGCTTGATGGAGTTTTGAAGAAGTTTGGTTTGCGAAAGTCTAAAATGGATCCTTGTATCTACTTTAATGAACAACTAAACTTAATAGTATCTATTTACGTTGACGATTTTTTGATATTTTGGAATGAAACCTCAACTTTAGAAAACTTAAAAGAAGCTTTAAGTTCATCATTCAAAATGAAAGATATGGGGCCTGCAAAGAATTGTTTGGGTATTCGCATTCAACAATCTGATGGAAAAATCGAACTTGATCAGTCTAGATACATAAGAAAGGTATTACATCGATTTAACATGGATGAATGTCGACCTGTATCAACACCTAGTGATGCTAATCAAAAACTTTCAATCAACATGGTACATGAAGAATCTAACAGTGATGAAAAATTAGACAGAATTCCATATCAAGAGGCAGTTGGTAGTTTGTTGTTTTTGGCTCAATGTACAAGACCTGATATCGCATTCGCAGTGAATGATGTGAGTCGATTTAACTCGAATTTCGGTTTTGCCCACTGGAAAGCTGTTAAGCGAATCATGCGATATTTGAAAGGTACAATTAAATTGAAGTTAACTTATGACAAATCAAACTGTAAGGATTTACATGGATATACTGACGCTGATTGGGCATCTGATGTTGATAAGAGAAGATCATGTACTGGATATATCTTTAAAATGTCAAATGCTGCAATAACTTGGTCTAGCAAGAGACAACCGACAGTAGCTTTATCGAGTACTGAAGCTGAGTACATGGCTATGGCATCAGCTATACAAGAAGCCATTTGGATAAAACAACTAGCTTGTGAGCTCGGTAAGAAATCTCATCCAATAAAATTACTATGCGATAACCAAGGAGCTATGAAGTTGGCTGAATCTGACGGATTTCGGCCTAGATCAAAACATATAGATATACGATACCATTTTATACGAGAAAAATTAGATGATAAAACGATTGAGATTCAATATATTCCTACGGACAACATGGTTGCCGATAACATGACAAAAGCTGTTAGTGTTGGTAAACATAATTTTTGTACAAAAGCGATGGGATTATATTAAGAAATTTAAATTTTATCTATATTACGGAGATATATGGATTAGTATTAGTTTTTGTTTTAATTATTAATTGTCTTAGAGTTCATATATAACTGTAATAATCATAATTTGAAATTCTTAATAAGTGAGGGTGTTGAAATAATATAATTACCTGTTCATATTATACTTGTTGTTTATCAAATTGAGTAATATATTATTTTCTTGTTTGTAAAATTATTTTCATATGTTTGGAAAAATAAATTTGTTTCTGTAAACTGCCTCAGCAAGATACACTGTGTTTCTCTCAATACGTTCACTTCCACCTTTTGATGCTTTTGTTAATTCTTGGGCAATTTCGGGCTTTTTGTAGCTTTCACGAGGAAGTTATTGTAATGGGTCCGATTTTGTGAATCCCCTGTTTTTGTCACTGGAATTAGAATCAACCCTTTTTATCACGATGTCTTTTCATGTGTATTGTGTATGCATGTGAGTTCAGATTGTTTCTGCTCGATTATCTCGCGAACCACTCATGATATTGACATGTAATTGGTCTCATTCGACGCGAAATTGCTAGATTGAAAACTGATAGTTTTCAGTGAAAACATTTCGCGGTTAATAGGAATGAAAGAAATGGTCCTTATTCTAAAGAAGATATCGGGAAGGTGAAAGAAGCATTTGGAGCCCGGTAATCTTCAAAGCAATTTATATGAAGCACAGCTCCCATAAAAAAAAAATGTTTGTAGAAAAAATTATCAGACTTCCTATTCGTTCGGGGCTTGCGATGCCGATTTTACGAACTCCGAGTTTCGTAGCAAATAATTTTATTACGACGGGACCTATGATACTTTTTTTCGGGGTTCGTAGTACGAATCTACTACGTCGGGGCCTGTGATAAGGGTGTAATAATCTGCTAAGAGATATCAGGCACTTAGATCTCTCTAAGTCTAGTTTAGGCCAAATGTTTTTCATCGCCTGACAGGTGGTTATGTTATTCCACCTGATGTAACCATCAGTAGCATCTTGTTGTAGCAAAAGTTTACATGCAGCGGTTGATATACCATCATTATCCATGTAGTTGAATGGGTAATGTTGTTCCATATTTGGCGATTTCATCGGCTTTGCAGTTTCCTGGAAAGTTTCTATGGCCCGGCACCCAGTGAAGGTGAATGTTAAAGTGTTGTGCCATCTCCATTAGAGACGATCGACAGTTTTGGACCGTAATTTAGCTTGTAAAGACAGAGTCCAGGGATTTTATAGCTGCCTGACTGTCTGAGAAAATCTGGATATCAGATGTGCATACCACGTTTTCTCTGAGCCAGGACAGGACCTCCTTAATCGCCAAAATTATGCCTAAAACACGCTACAATGATAGTCTAGTTTTAGATCCATCTGTAAAGAAGTGGATTGCCTCGTGTTCCAGGAATGTCCTATTTTCCCAGAAGGATCTGGAAGGTATAGAAATTTAGAAGTTACTATCGAACTGTGGTTGGGGAATGGTGTAGTCTGTGTGCTTTGGAAATGATTCTAGATAATTAAGAATAACAGATTGCCCAATGTTATTGTCAGTCCATTGTGAAGAGGCATTCAGGCGCATTCAGATAGAGTACGGTGTCTAGTGCCGCAGATGGGGTCGTGCGAAGTGATCCGTTAAACTTAGGCATGCTTTGACCTTTGCTAAGTTTGCCGCATTCATTTTTACGCCCAAGGCAGTCCACCATACTGTCACACCGTAAAGAGAATTGGTCTGATTACGGATGTGTATAGACAGTGAGTGATTCTGGGTTGTAGACACCATTTACTACCAAAGGCTTTCTCTGGCAGGTGAGAAGAGCCAACGTAGATTTTTTTATTCTTTCGTGTATGTTGCTCTTCCAATTAAGTTTTCTGTCTAAAATAAGACCCAGATATTTTGTTTCCTCTGAAAACTAATTGAATACCGTTTACAGAAGGAGGGTCAATGTGCGGGATTTTATATTTCCTAGAGAATAGGACTAAATCGGTTTTGTGTGGGTTGACGTTTAGTCCAAGATTACAGTAAGTAATGTCATCAGCATAGGCTATCACTCTGAAACCCTCTTTGTCCAGACAGGTTAGAATTACCCGATTCCAGAATAGAGGGGAGAGAACACCGTCTGCTGACAAATCTTCCAGCAGAACAGCCACCTAGTTCTAAGTTAATTATTCTGCTAGATAGCATTTTATGATAACCTCACGAAGCGACCTCTCCACATTCCGAGATGACAGTGCAGATGTGTCTACGGTGTTAAAGCGCCCTCTATATCAAGGAATGCAACCACAGTATACTCTTTATGATGGAGGGAGTATTCGATGGTGCGTAATCGATGAAATCGAAATCATTGACAGTATTTGTTGTAGATTGGAAATCGATTTCACTTGGTCGCAGCCGTATTTCTAAAGGGGTGTTCACATGGACCAACATGCTTGACAACATATGGCTCGTTTGTTAACTATCACTTTTCGATCATGTGAACGCAAAAGCACCCGCTGTACCAACATGTGCAATGGATTTCAAACATTTTTAAAAACCCTGGTGGCTCGTTCAATCAGCCAACTTGTGCGAACAGATGCTCAGCTACGGGCCTGCTTTTCAATTTTCTAATCGCATTTATTTTTCTCTCGCAACATTTGTGTCTTGTTCTGCTTCTGTGAAACATGCTGCATTGTTCAATTCTTCTAAATTTAATTTGAGTTTCCGTTGATTACTTTTTGTTATTTTAATCTCAGACTTGACAAATTCAAGAAATTAAATGCAAAAAAGTGTGTTTTAGAGATCGTCAAATATAGTGACAAGATTCGTGTCGACTGTGGCCCTATAAACATATTTCTCAAAACAAGTTGAGAGCATAACAGTCACCACAGTCACAGTGTAAGATGGCCTTAAAAGTGGAAAAATTATTTTGCCTCAGCTTGCCGAAGGCCACCTTGACTATTGGTTTTCTAACCATTGTCCTTGGATTGATAAATGTTTTGATGTTGACAGAGAGTCTTTTTTATTTCGATGATCGAGAATATGAGAGCTTTACCATCAGTAAGAATTGTGATTTGTTGAAGAGGAAAAACATAACAGAAAGTAATGTTGCTTATTTCCTTAAGATTCTTATAGTGACATGGAAATAATCGGATGGGAAATTTTCGGTTATTCTCTGGGCATTCTTTCGGGCGTATTACTCATCATTGGAACTGTCAAGGTTGCACAGAACATAAATGTCTAACTTTGGTTTGATAACCATTTTTTTGATTTATAGAAATCTCATCTGCTGCTCTTACCATGGCTTGCGATGACTGTTCCTGCAGTTATTGTCGGAACGATCCTAACGGTTAGCTTTCTCGTCAGCAGCATTCGTAACTGGGGCAACGTGGACGGCTTATATGTACTCTTGTCAAGTTTTGGCTTCCTTCTTCTGTTCGGTAATTATTTCAAGATATTTTTCCATTAAGGTGATATTTCAATTCTAATTTCATAGCGGTGGAAGCTTATATGTGGATTGCAGTGTTCTCATTCAGTTGTAAAATTCGTGAGAAAAAGAATCAGGAAAGGAGAGTCCAGTATGATTCTCAGCCAGAATCAGCCAATACTGCTGACGAAGAATGTAATCGCCAGCATTCTTTTCAACGCATTTAAAACATAGAAATTGCCAGTTGGTTTATTGAACAATAAATAAATAAATTGCAAAAAAACGATAACAATTACAGAAGCAATTACTTATTCAAGTTATAACTACAGCTTGCGCTTCTCGTTTGTGCAATGCGAAATCGCGAAATGTGTCATTCATTCAAATGAATTACTTTATCATCTTCGTTGGGATGATCGGACTTTAAGATTCAATCTTGAAAAATCAAAAGGTCGTTCAAGTTATTCTCTAGCTGAAGATAGCGAGCTTATAATAATCAAAGAGAAAGAGTACTGAGTGCATCTGAGTTTTGTAATCATTCGAACATTAAACATGTGACTAGGTCGAATGCATGTGCTTATGAAAAGACAACAAATTGCAATTATTGTAGTAAACATTTTTCTATCAGCGACAACGACAAAACCACCAGAGTCAGCAACAAAAATTGCTGATTCTAACAGAACAGTAGCTGTCACTCAGGTGCAGTACACTATCTCAGCCAACTAGAATTGGGGAACGGTGATCGAGCTTACTGGCGGTGCTTTTCATCTTAAGTTCTTATGTACTGTTCTCTCATCTGTGAATATCGTTTGAGTCCTTTTCCAAGAACAACTCAATTTTTTTGACAAAACAAAACATGCCGCTTTAGTATTTGCTTATTCGAATACTATCTCCTGTCAAAACGTTCTCTTAAATCGATACTTTGTGTTTACTGAATAAAATTATTCGTCAGTCATTCATTAAGTTCAAAAGGGACATCGAACCTCATCGGGAGACCTTGCCGTGTCCTTTGTTTCAAGTAAACCATTGCAAGGACCAGCGAGAACAATAATTATTGACATTCACAATGGCCATAGAGCGGGTGTTATGTTTGGATCTTCTAACTGCTGGCTTAGTCATTGGATGGTTAGAAATTTTGTTTGGACTTTTGGAAGCTACTGAATCCCTCCTAAGCATAATCTACTTCGAGGAGTACTACGCCAGAATCAATGAAGAAATAAAAACAGGCAGGAAATGTCTTCAATATGCATTGTATTTTGTGTTCGTTGTATGTCTGTTGGATCTGATAACCTCCATCATGTTGGTGTGGGGAATCCGAAGGGTGAGTCTATTTTGAATTCGCGCGAACGAATCAAACTCATCATCAGATTTTAAATTGCAGAAATCTCATAAAATGATTTTACCCTGGTTGGGTATGAAAGGATTTGAATTAAGCTTGCTGATTCCCTTCTCATTTGGTTTCATAATAATTGGCCTTTATTTCTACTCAAACGGCGATGGTGCTGACATTTTGGTTAAAGCACTCCTGTTGGCGATCCTAGTTGGTAAGTTTGTTTCTTGATTTCTGTGATTCGTGGTTTAATCAGTGAAAAATTCTTTTCAGTATTTTATTGCAACCTGTATATTATTGTTTACTCAATTTATCTGTACCTTCGGGATGAATCACGCAAGCCACACGAGATCAATCCGGATGGATTATACGCCCATTACAATGACTCTACGACAATTCAGTTCCATCAAATTTAGGAAACGAAACAAAAGAATTGAATTAAACGCAAGAGCAATTTTTGCTTGTGTATTGAAAATCTTGGAGTTTCTAATTTTTATCGATTTTGCATTGGATAATGAATGCAAATTTGACAGCTAGTCAACTGTCAAACTGAGTGGATGTTCATTTGGAAGACCCTTCACCAATCAGCTGTCGTCTGTTGTGAAAGAGGTTTGCGGTAAATGTACCTCACTTTTTAACAACGCAACACCCTAATCGTTCAATGTTTATTTGAGATATTGGAGACCCGAAGTTCAACGAAAGACAGAAAGAAACACAAATTCACAGAACTCGTTATCGTGAATCTAAAAAAAAAACTGTTCAAATATTAGTTGCTCATCGGATTTCTTGAGAATCACCCAAACCCTAAAGCTCTTCCAATATCATTATCAAAATATTTAGAGGATGGGATTTCTTTCTGAAATTCAAATAATTTTAAGATAAGATAAATAGATTTGTTTGGCAAAAAACTTTGGCTTCGTGGATGAATGAAACGTGATACTTCGTGATGGTTTCATTCTCTTTAAATTCCTCAAAATAAAACGTAACTCTCTTTTTTTTAGATATCCCTCAGGGAAGTGACTTCAGGCCACACCTCTTTTTGCTCACATTGTATTATTATTATCATTACAAACGGAAGATTGAATTTTGAATTGCTTTGGAAGAAGACAGAGTTATAGAATTCACATGAAGTGTCCCTACCAAAGAAGCTATTCCTCAAATTTCTTACTTTTTTACAATAAGCACCAACTCAGGGGGGGGGGGGGGTTACACTCTTTTTATGCCAGACACTATGTACTATAAAAGACATCAGTCTTATTTGTACAACCAATAAAAATGAAAAAAATGAAAATGACACACAGTAAGTGCTTTAGGAAGGAGGGAAGGAGGTGCCAGTGTACATTGGTCTTCAATTCCTGAACATTGCAATGATTTGGAAAGACAGAGTGTTGAAGGGAGTTCCACATTCGTGTAGTACGGCCAAGGAACGGTTCTCTATACTTGAGAGTGCGTCCAAAGTTAGGCTCAAGGGCAAGCTGACGGGCATTCCTGAAAGCGCGGGTATTAAAGTTGAATTGTTTAAAATGCAATTGAATGCAACTGGCACTCTCTAGAGCACTAATCGTAGAAGTAACGATAGAACAGTGAGAGACAAGAAACGTTAGGACCGACCGACGCATGGTGGTTTAAAGAGGTGAATCAGTCCGTTATGTCTCGATCACCAATTATTTTTATGGCTCTTTTTTGTATATTGTCCAAGAGGCTTAAGTATGTAGCTGGAGCAAAAGCCCAAAGATGACAATTGTACTCAAGCTTTGGACGGATATAAGTCTTGTAGAAAATTAGCCAGATCAGACCATGGAACAAATTTCTTGCACCGCACCGCCTTAAGAAACCCAAACATCCTGGAATTTTTGGCGACTTCGCATATGCGCTCGTTCCACAAGAGGTGGTCAGTGATGCACATAACGAGAAGCTCGAGCTTGCGGAATCTTTCGATGTCAAAAAAAGATTCAGACAAGGTGAAGCACTGTCATGCGATTTCCTTAACAGCTTTTTTCAGAAGATAGTGCAAAACTTCACCGTCAACACCACAGGCACTATCTTCCAAAAGTTTATTTAACTTGTCGTGTGCGCCGAAGATATTGATTTATTGAGAAGAGCACAGCGTGATGCCAATGGCGCCTTTGTGAGAAGTGAGACAGAAGCGGCAAAAATGGGTTTAGGGGTAAATGAGGGAAAAACGAAGTATATGCTGTCTTCAAGGAAGGACACCCAACATCGACGGCTCGGACAAAACGTCACTATAGACGCATACAACTTCGAGGTAGTAGAGGAGTTTGTCTATACCTAGGCTCCGCTATTAACACGAGCAATAACACCAGCGCCGAGATCAGAATAACTCTTGCTAATCGCTGTTTCCTTGGGCTAAGAAAGCAATTGAGTGGAAAAGCCCGCTCTCGATCAACTAAGGTAAAACTGTACAACACCCTCATTATCCCAGTTATTCTGAATGGTTTTTAAGCATTGACCTTGACAAAATCGGTTGAATGTGCCTTTGGCTCGTTCGAGTGGAAAGCTCTTCGGGTCATCTTTGGCCCCGTGTGCATTGATGGGGAATGGAGAAGAAGATACAACAGCTAACTTTACTGGTTGTAAAACGACATGGACCTAGCCAGAAGGGTCAAGGTCCAGAGACTCAGATGGCTCAGTCATTTGGAGTTATTGGACAACAAGGCTCCGGCCCGGAAAGCCTTCGACACTATTCCCGAGGGAAGTAGAAACAGCGACTCAGACTGCGCACACAAGTGGAAGAGGACCTCAATAAACTTGGCCTGCAAAACTGGAAACAGCTAGCTGGGGATCGAGCTGGCTGGCGAAAACTGTTGATTGAGGCTCAAGTCCACAACGTAGTGCAACCTTAAATAATAAAGTAAGTTCGGAGACAAAACGGAGCCCTGGGGCACACCAGAATTTATTAAGGGGTTTCAGACTTGAATCCGTCCAATACAACTTGTATCGAACGGTTCGAAAGAAAATTTCTAATCCAACGAATGAGAAATTAATCGATACCGAAAGCACACATTTTCGATAAAAAAAAGCTAGATGCCAGCCTTCTTACAATCTTACTTTCTATAAAGCGATGTAAAGACTTGTTCCCCTGTTCGATGAGATTAGCCACCAGATCGCCAGTGGACCTGTTGCTGCAAAAGCCGTACTGCAGGTACTTTCGGTCTTCGAGCTATTTCTTAAGCTGATAGTTTATCAGCGTTTCCATGACCTTAGAAAGAAGGGACGTTAGTGCAATCGGTCGATCATTAGAGGGAAAGGAAGATTCGCCTATTTTTGGAATTGGCTGGACAAATGCTGTTTCCCAACTGCTCGGGACGAGCCCCGAAGAAAAGGATACCTAGATGGAAAAGCTTATGCACGGGTTTTGCCAGCGTGGAAGAACACCTCTTCAGAATAGTAGCGGGGCTACCATCCGGTTCAGTGGACTACCTTCAGAATAAGTAAAAAAAAGTCTTAAGTACCTTTCAAACACTTAAAACCCTAGAAGGTGTGTTTGGTTGAAACACAAACACGCTTACGTCTACGTTACGATGCACCCGCTCCCAGCTTGCTGTAAATGACGTTTCTCTCTCCATCATCATCATTCCTCCAAAAAAAATGGATTTTGTCTGTTGAGTTTGTGTACACCTGTCAGACAAAGCGAATGTTCAACATGTTTGAATTAAAACTTCCGTTTGGAGTCACATTACGCAAAATAACGTACGAAAGGTGAGGTGAATTCCTATGGCTGAACACGTAAACGTCAGGCGAAGCCAAAGCTAAAGGGTGTTTGTGTTTCAGCCATAAGCCATAAGTGACCACTCAAAGTTCTAAAAATAAATTATTGGCTTTGGCCAGAAACCACCATACGGTTCTCAAAGCTGATCTTTGGCCTGACCCTAAGTATGTTGAAAGTCCGATAAGCGATTCGAGTGGGCTCGTTGACAAACCAAATTAGGTGATTCAAATCAACAAAATTCTCATTCTCTGATGATGTCTGGCCGAATGCAGAAAAGACAGAAGAAAAATGAGAGAGCATCAAATTCACTAGAAGTTCAATACCATTTCAAGATCTAAGCTTCGATACAGAAAACAATAGCCCCTGATGAGCTTATTTGCGGAGCCACCTGACACATTTATTACGATCAGTCTTTTATGCATACATTTGTCTGAAAGTTTCCAATTGACAGTCCATCGGGCAGATATAATTCAATTAGAAGCTTTTCATTCAGTTTTAAGCAATCCATCGCCCCGTCCAGTAGCTCGATAAGTTTACACAAAAGTTTTTTCAGGTTAGAAGACAAAAAAAATCCTCCATTGCATTTGTCTGTTAGCATTGACAAGTGTCAATTGCCTAACGTCACCTTGTTGTAAATACTT
Source organism: Sphaerophoria taeniata (assembly GCA_943590905.1). Classification (NCBI taxonomy): domain Eukaryota; kingdom Metazoa; phylum Arthropoda; class Insecta; order Diptera; family Syrphidae; genus Sphaerophoria; species Sphaerophoria taeniata. The sequence goes on from OX016540.1 coordinate 9,507,500, forward strand.
AAGTTGCTAAAATTCAAAAGTCGACTTGCGAGGGCGGCGCGCGATTGCTGGTTGGTTTGCATTTTTTTTTCTGTGTGCAATATTGAAATTGTTGATACAATTAAACTTTAAGATCTCTAATTGAGTTTGCAGTTGACCTTTTAGTTTAATTTGGTTATTTTGTGTTTCAGTAAACTTAAAATAATATCGATGGTGACTACAGCCAGTATTCTAGGAATGCACATTTTAGTTGCTGGAAGATGCATTGCATTCATTGGAGTTTGTTTTGGTATCCTGGAAGTAGTAACGGCAGCCGCACCGATTTTGAATTTCGAAGAATTTATGGCCAGCAATATAATGTGTTCATTACCTGATTGCAGTAGCTCAAGAATCAGTGAGTTAATTAGTTTTTCAAGTAAAAAGGAAACTAATTTCAATTTTTTTGTTTTTCGTGCTGAAAAGGTCTCCATATAGTTCTTGGTTGCATTCTTTTTGCGAGCTCGTGCGATCTTCTGTCATCAGTTCTTTTATTTTTCGCAATTGGTCGGAGTTCCCATAGGATGATTTTGCCATGGTTATTTGTTAGGGGACTTGCATTGTTCCTTTTCATTCCAACTGCAACGCTTTTGATTCTTACCCAGACGTTTTGGCTGGTTCAGGGACATGGACTGTTAGGGACATATCAGTCGTTCTTTTTCGTGGTGTATGTTGGTAAGTTTTCCGTCAATTTGTTTCTAAGAAATCTTTTTTAACAATTTCTTCTACCTTTTAGTCATAAGCACAGCATTCTATTATGTTGTCTACTTACTTTACAAATACATTCGGTATGAATCGCACAAAACGGACGAAGAAGACTTGCAACAAATTACAGCCGATACAAAAGGACATAATGGATAACCCTGAAACCTTAGATATATCAAAATGCAGAAATATGAAGATTGTGAAATAACATGTCAACTGCCAAAAAATAATGCAATAAACCTTATTTATATGCCCGTACTTATATCTCTTCAAATAAAACGCTTTGTTTCAAATTGATTCGCTTCCTCACTACTCTCTTCCTCGGTTTGCAACAACCATGTTGAGCATTAACGACAAATTTTGGGAGTCTTACGAAACGCGTAACGCGTGCAGAGGCTTAAGTAGATAACACAAACCTGCTTTTCTGTTAGCGCTGACTCCGTTACGCTACATCTGTCATTTTACTAAATTTATTAATCGTTCTTCAAACGAACTGAAGTGCAAATGAAGTCAAATTCAAATGAAATCTCCATACAAACAAACTAGAAAACATGTCGCTGAGCACAACATCCCTATCAAAGAGTAGAAAACATTTCAACGCTACAGCTTGTGCCACGTTACGTTTATGTTACGGTGTTATCACACTATGTCAAATTGAAGGTTGAGCAACAAAGCTGCTTTGTGTTAGGTTGTTGGCAATTTCTTATTTTCAACTATATACGTCACTCTACGCAAACACGAAAGCAACTTTGTGCTTTCCGCTTTACTTTTTGTCAAAAGCGGATGTGAACGCTTTAGGAAGTTTTGGTCTTACAACGAACTCTACAAGCTGCAGTTCACTTAAAACCGACTTGACGGATTTATATACTGTGAAGCCAGCACTGATCTGGAGTCCGGATGGAAGTTGAACCCTAAGACAACTAGGTTTGTATAAGCAAGTAACAATGTGAAGAAAGAGGAACAGTCATTTTAATAAAAAAAAAAACTCTAATACCATTTCCGACAACGGATTCAGGCTGATCGATTTTGCTGCGAGGTGAAATGTTGTGGTTCCCATGGTTCCCACATCTCAACAACCATAAAGGAACATGGAGATCTCCTGATCAATCAACCGTCAACCAGATTGATCACATTGCGATCGACGGAAGGCACTTGTCCAGCATTCTAGATGTTCCAACTTTCCGAGAAGCCGACATCGGACTCGGACCACTACCTCGTCGTAGCCAAGGTAGTGATACGAATATCCCGACAACGACCAAAGCAAGGAAATGTTGCAAGAAAATTTGACGCCGGAGGCTACAATCGCAAGAGATCGCCAGATTCTTCTCTGATCGAGTGTCAAGTAACCTGTTAAGAACTTCTACGCCGCCGCCGCCAACATCAAGTATCGACGAGTGGCAATATAAGCCAGAAAGCAGTTAGAGATGCTGACTCTGATCCTGATGTAGTAGTTTTTAACGAAGAATGGTGGCACGCCCATGCAGCCAAGCAGGAGGCATACACAGCTGCGCTGCATAGAAGCTGCTCATGAGCTCTACGAGCAAAAGAGGAGAGGAACGCCCCGGCTTTTCAGAAGAAAAAAGAGGGAGCATGAGAAGCGTCAGATCGAGGATTTTAAGAGAGCCAACAGCAGGAATGAAGTTCGGAGGTTTTTTCGGAAGGTAAAACAGCTGGCTCAAGCTCATCGGGCAAGAACCGATGCCTGCAGAGATAAACAAGGGAACTTCATAGTTGAATCGCAGTCAATGATGGGGAGTTGGAAAGACCACTTCTGTAGACTGTAAAACAGCGACGACGAACAAAATCCCAACGTCGTCAGGCAGGAGCCTTTCATCGGACACGATGCGATGTTAGCCAACAATTCCGTGAATCCGACCTTGAAGAAGTGAAAACGCCAATATCACATCACGGCTGAAATCCAACAAAGCCACTGGAGCAGATGGTCTAGCTGCCGAGCTGTTCAAAACAGCAGGCGACGATCTAGATAAGAGCATGCACCAAATCATCTGTAAGATATGGTCCGAAGAATACATCCCCGATGAATAGAACCTCAGCATTGTTTCCCCGATCCTGAAGAAGGCAGATCCTCTAAACCGCGCCAACTAGGGGAATCAACCTACTTAACATCGCCTACAAGATCCTCTCTGCCGTAATTATGTAAACGTCTGAAGCCTTTCGTCAACAATCTGGTTGGTCCTTATCAATGTGGCTTCAGACCAGGAAAGTCAACCATCAACCACATTTTCACTTTGCGGCTGATCCTGGAAAAAACCTATGAACTCTAAATCGATACCCTTCACCTTTTAATCAATTTTAAGGCCGCTTTTGACAGCATCTACAGAGACAAACTGTATAAAGCTATGTCTAGTTTTGGTATCCCTGCGAAGCGAACGAGCTTGGGCTTGTGCAAAATGACGATGGAGAACTCACGCTGGAATCTCACGCTTACGGAATCTTTTGACGTCAAAAAAGGATTCAGACAAGGCGATGCGATGCACTGTCATGCGATTTCTTTAACATCGTTCTAGAGACGATAGTGCATAGATCCACCCTCAACACCAGAGGCACTATCTTCCAAAATTTTGTTCAACTTCTGGCGTACGCCGATGATATTGATATAATGGGAAGAACACAGCGTAATGGCAATGGCGCCTTTGTGAGAATTGAGACATAAATGGGTTTAGCGGTGAATGGGGGAAAAACGAAGTATATGCTGTCTTCGAGGAACGATATCCAATACCGAGGGCTCGAACAGAACGTCACAATAGACGCATAAAACGTTGAGGTAGTAGAGGAATTTTTCTACGTAGGCTCCGCTGTTAACACGGGCATTTATACCAGCGCCGAGATCAGGCTAAGAATAACTCTTACTAATCGCTGTTTCTTTGGGCTAAGAAAGCAATTGAGTGGAAAAGCCCTCTCTCGAGCAACTAAGGTAAAACTGTACAACACCCTGTGATAAAATAAAAGAATGGATGGATGAATTAGAAGGAAAAGAGAATTTAATAATACTTGGTGATTTCAATATAGACTGGCTTATAAATAGCATATATAAAAATGAACTGGAGTGTATGTTTCGGGAAATTATGTGCAATCAACTGGTTACTGAACCAACACGTATAACTTTAACGACGAAAACTCTTTTAGATTACGTAGTTACAAATATAGAAAACTGTATGGTCAAAGTTGACCACAAGTTAAAAATTAGTGATCACGAAACGATTACATTTAAAATAATAACGACAAAACAAGAAAAGTGTGAAAAGAGAAAATTAATAAGATATTTAATGTATAATAGATTTCAATTTGTTCAAAACATAAGAAGAAGTGCAATTAATAACTTAAGCATAATTACACAAGTTAATAGTCAAACAAGCAATATTTTTGAAAAAGAAATGTTAAGTGTAATAGAAAAATTCATAACTAAGAAGTACATTAAATCTAATAATAAAATAAAATGGTTTAATGATGATCTGCGAACATTAAGGACCCAAAAAGTTCAGAGTTATTTGAAGTTTATATCTACTAGGTCTATTGAAGATTGGCAAAATTATAAAAAAATAAGAAATAAATATAAAAATAATCTCAACAAAGCAGAACGATTATACATTAAGAATAAAATAAATGAATCAGAAACCCAAAAATCAATGTGGAAGACAATTAAGAACTTAGTGCTGGGTCAAGTGCAAACAGAAAATCAAAGTATTGTGTTTGAACAAAAAGAGATTTCAAATGATAAAGAGATAGCAAACAATTTTAACAAATACTTCGTAACGAGTGTAAAAGAAATAAATAATGACATTCCAAATGAACCCTGGGTAAACTATGATCAACAAAGTGAAGTGTGTTTTAAATTTAAAACGTTAGATAGTATTGATGAACTCTTAAAAATTATAGAAATGATGCCAAATAAGAATGATTATAACTTCATGAATAAAGATATGTTAAAAGACAGTTTCAATTATGTTGGGCCAGCTTTACTAAAAATAATAAATTATTCTTTAACTAATGGGATTTTCCCTGACAATTGGAAGACATCTGTGATAGTTCCGGTTCAAAAAATTGCTAACTCTAATAAATGCGAACATTTTAGACCAGTGAATATGCTACCGTTACATGAAAAAATATTAGAAAAGGTTGTATACAATTTGAGAAATACTTGGAAGACAACAACATTATAATGGAAGAACAATCTGGTTTTCGTAATAAACATTCCTGTGAATCTGCGTTGAATTTCGTAATTGCTGATTGGAAAGAGAAGATGCATGAGAAGAAGAAAATAACCGCAGTGTTCCTTGATCTCAAAAGAGCATTCGAAACTGTTGACAGGGGTATATTATTAAAGAAACTATACAACTATGGGGTAAGAGGAATGGAATATTTATGGTTTAAATCATACTTGGAAAACAGAAAACAATTAGTTAAGTATAATAGTGAACTTTCGAACAGTATTTCTGTTGAGTTAGGAGTACCACAAGGGGCAATGTTAGGCCCACTGTTATATATATTATACATAAATGATTTTAAAAAGGTTATAAGTAACTCACAAATAGCATTTTTTGCTGATGATGGACTGTTATATGTAAATGATGTTGATGTAAATGTTGCTATAGAAAAACTTAAAGATGATATAAAAAATGTAAAAATGTATCTGAATATGAACAAACTGAAATTAAATACGGAAAAAACGAAAGTAATGATTCTGCCTAGTAATAGTGAAATAAATTATATTGAAGAATTCGAATGTGTAAAGGAAATTAAATATTTAGGAATATTAATAGATAGTAATTTAAACTTTAAAAGGCATTTTGAAAGTATGTATAAAAAGATATCTAAAAAAATCGGTTTCTTTCGAAGAATAAGAATGAAATTAAGGACTTCAATGGCAATAAAAATATACAATACTATAATTAAACCACATTTTGAGTATTGTCCAACAATACTATTATTGGGGACTAATGGCATGATTCAAAACCTTCAAATATTACAAAATAAAGCTATGAGGTCGATATTGAAATGTAATAGATATACACCCATAAGTAACATGTTGAGTATTCTAAACTGGTTAAGTATTAAACAAAGAATAATTTTTTGCACATTACTGTTTATATACAAGATTAAAAATAATTTAACGCCAAACTATCTTCAAAGAAAATTGACGAGAAGAGCTGATGTTCAGCCATATAACCTTAGAAAAAATAACAATTTAAATGTACAATTTTTCACAAATAATAGAACCCAAAATATGTTGTTTTATAAAGGATTACAAATGTTCAATAGTCTGCCAAATGATGTACAAATCGAAAACAATATGCTAAGATTTAAAAATAAAATATCACAATTTGTCAAATACAACTACTAAGTTATCATAAAACATTGTATATACTTATATTAATTAAATTATTTTGTACTTTTTTTTATTTATTATTATGTAAGTTGTTTTAAGTATTAAAATTGTAAAATAGCGTTATCAATGCTAAATAAACATCAATCAATCAATCAATCAAAACCCTCATCATCCCATTCCTCCTGTATGGTCCAGAAGCATGGACCTTGACAAAATGGGATGAATATGCCTGTTTCGAGAGGAAAGTTCTTTGGGTCATCTTTTGCCTCGTGTGCAATGATGGGGAATGGAAAAGAAGATACAACAGCGAACTTTACGGGTTGTGCAACGACATGGACCTAGCCAGAAGAGTCAAGTTCCAGACACTCAGATGCCTCGGCCATTCAGAGCGGATGGACACCAATACTCCGGCCCGGAAAGCCTTAGACACTATTTTATATACACTTGAGGGACGTAGAAGAAGAGGAAGACCGCGACTCATGTGGCGCACACAAGTGGAAGAGGACCTCAATCAACTTTGAGTGCAAAACTGGAGCGAGCTGTCTCCAGGGACCGAACTGGCTTGCGGAGACTGTTGATTGAGGCCTAAGTCCACAGCGGACTGTAGCACCACCTTAAGTCAGTAAGTAAGAAAGTTAACCACTCTCCCCCAAACATAGTAAACGTCGCGTCAGTTAAGAGAAGTTTAATTTTATTAATAGCATTCACAATTAAGCCCACTCTATTCTGTGTCTATTAATTTGAATTTAAATTAATTCTTCAGCAATAGTACTTTCGGCAGCACTGATCGTCGATCGTGCATTCGCTTTAAATAACTTTCGGAATGAAGAGACAGAGAACATCAGAGATTAAAGAGATCTCTATTTGGTTTTTATATTTTTAAACATTTTTTCGCTGGACATTGAGACAACAACCACAACGTACCGGTACAACGAGTCGGCATTCTTCTACCATCGCTGCTCGATTCGGTTCATACTGACACTAAAAGTCGTACTCATAACAAGAGAGAAATAAACTCAACGCTGGCTTCGAATTGCTCGTTTGTGGTTTGTTTTTCTGTTCCGAAAAGCTTTGACTTTGACTTGATTTCAGTTTCAAACTCTTCTTCTGACAGAAGTGAAGACTCCGACTCTGACCGCTTCAAATTCGCTTTTTGAAAAAAAAAAAAATTGTTTCTTTGTTTGTTATTTTGAAAACTCACAAAAACATTTCCACTGTTGTTTGCGGTTCATCATTTTCATTTGTAAGTTATTTGCGCCGCCTGCAAAATAATAATTGTGCATCAGCGAATTGTTGATGATTCAGAAGAACTTGCCATTCGGATGAATAGAAAACGCGTTTAAACGATGAAAGAGTCAAATTACTTACAAGCAATGCACTGAAAAATAGTCTAACTTAGTTCTTTCAATTGTTTGCTTTTGTAAAAACTGCCTTTAATACTATTTAAACATTTTGTTCTTCCATTAACATCGTTCATGGATTATAATTTGTGTTGTGAATATAAACATTTCGTTGAAAGAGGCCATATGGACAACCGGTCTTTCTGAGAATGAAGTAATCTCGTTTGCGTCATTTTCTATTTCAAAATGCTATCTTCTGACTATGGCCATGGGAAATATTTATTTGCTTATCCCATAATTTTGAACCGGTTCACAATCACCTAAAAACACTGTAGTCTTTAAATACCTAAATAAAATTGACATCAAGAATAGCGTAAAATTTCTAAATTTGCTTCCAGGGATCTCCAGAAACTCATAAGTCAAAATCTCAAAATGTACACAATCGACAAATTGTTTTGCACGGACCTTGTAACTGGGACTATTGCCTATGGATGGGTATCAATATGTTTCTTCGTTCTTACATTCGTAACGAGCATTTTTAACAAAACCATTGGCGACGTATTTTACGGTTCGATAATTTTGTGTGCTGTCACTGCCTTACTGATTTATGCAGCTAACAAAGTAAGTAACCAATTTTGTTTTTTTTTTTTTGCGTCGAAATTAAAACTTTTGTTTTGAAGAGATCGTTTGCTTTACTTTTGCCATGGCTGGTAGTTATGGCTTTCATTCTTATCATTGGAGTTCCTGTTGAGGTGTTCTTAACTTTTTGGAATTTTTTGACCAAACCCGGAGAACTCATTTCGAGGCTACTCATGTTAATCATATTTGCGGGTAAGTTAAACATTTTGATCATTTTTGTCTTCTATTTGTTTTTAATTTGTTTTCTTTTGCAACAGCGATTAAGGTCTACGTTTGGATTGGAGTTTACTCGCTTTATGAAATGCTAAAAACTGAGAAAAGTGGTGGAGGAATAAGAAATGTTGTTTGATTTAATTTTTAAGAAACTTAAGTGAAAATTTGTGTAAATATTGTTTTTTGTTTAATTAAATATTACAGGCACATATTTTTGCAAACAATTTTTTTTCTAAATATTTGATTTCAACGAAACTAGTAAACAAGAAACCCAACACCGATTTTGGACAGGGGTTCCACATTCGTGAAGTTCGGCGGCTAAAAACGAATCTCTATACTTGAGAGTGCGTTTGAAGTTAGGCTCGTACATTGGTCTTAAATTCCTGAACATTGCAATGATTTGGAAAGAAAGAGTGTGGAAAGGAGTTCCACATTCGCGTAGTACGGCTAAAGAACGATTCTCTATACTTAACAGTTCGTCCGAAGTTGGGCTCGAGGGTAAACTGATGAGCATTCCTAGAAGAAGCGCGAGTATTACTGACGAATTGTTAAAGTGGAGGAATACAACTGGCTATTTCACTAGAGCACTTACCGAAAAGTAACGATAAACAGAGAGACACGAAACGTTACGACGCACGGTGGTCTAACGAGGCGAATGAGTTGGTTATGTCACCAATCATTCTTAGGGCTCTTTTTTGTATACCGCCCATAAGAAGCTTACGTATACAGTTGGAGCAACAGCCCAGAGATGTGAGTTGTACTCATGCTTGGGACCGATATAGGTCTTATAGATAGTAGCCAGATCAGATGGAGAGAAGAATTTCTTCAAACATCTTGCGGCATCTTTCGCGACATCGCATCTGCGCTCATTCCACAAAAGGTGGTCAGTGTTCAGTGATGAACATACCGAAAATCTCGAGATGTTTGGTCTCATTGATGCAGCTACCACTCATGGACAGTGGTAAAGTGTGGCTTCAACGATACAAAACGGCATTGATTTTTTGAAGCATTAAACTCTACGCGGTTTCTTATTCCCCATTGTAAAATGCTGTTTAAGTCAGAGTTTAATGAGCTTATCATATTTTATCGTCAGTGAAACAGTTTATTGGATTAAAAGTTACAGACAAGAGATCATTTATAAAAACGACAAAGAGGGTCGGAGACAAAACGGAGCCCTACGGCACACCAGCATTTTTTCCAAAACGACCTGTTCCACTGTTCGCTGAGATAAACCATCAGATCACCAGTGGACCTGTTGCTGTGAAAGCCGTACTGCCGTTCATTAAGAAGCTGTCGGTCCTCGAGATATTTCTTATTGAGCTGATAGTTTACCAGCGTTTCCATGACCTTACAAAGAAGGCAAGTAAGTGCAATCGGACGATCAGTGGAGTGAGAAGAAGATTCGCCTTTTTTTGGAATTGGTTGGACAAATGCTGTTTTCCAACGGTTCGGAACGAGTCCAGTAGAAAAGGATAGATGGAAAAGCTTATGCAAGGGTTTTTCCAGCGTAGAAGAACACCTCTTGAGGTGAGGTAAAAGCTTCATTGTGATAGCATGCATTGAATTCCTATGGCAGTCGTAAACGTAAAGCTAAAGCGTGTTTGTGTTTCAACCACTAATTCGTCGACCCATAGAATCCGTCAACACGTGAATGCATTTACGTTTTTAACTGAACAGCTCAATAGAATACACAATGTTCTTATGGAAAAGCCAAGTACGTGACGGATACGACGAATAGAGTCGGTCAAATTTCTACTTTTTTTGTTCGTTAATCCATTGACAACTAAGCAGTCAATTGAATGTGATCCCGCAACAACAAGGAAGAGCAATTCATGATCAAAATTTTGTGCAAAAAATCATTTTGACGGAATTTTGATTGCATGTTTGTGGTTAATTTTCACACCAAGCACTAGAAACCTGCGGTAACACCAGAAAACTCTGGCCTCATAACGACAGTCCAATAGGATTTTACTCCTTAAAAAAACCGTCCCTAAGATCCCTCATAAGTTTGAAAACGGGACATAACTTCACGGTGATCACGGCTTACTTCCTATATCACTGTCCAGCACTATGTCGTACTAGGTATATGTACCTACATTTTTAGGCAACTCCCAGGCAATCGCCTACTGAACTTTGTCAAGTCCACCAAATGGGGTGACCAACCATAGAATTCATGAGTTAAATCACTTTTTCAGAAGTTGCAATACTTCAGGGTATCACAAGGGATCTACATTGATCTGAGTGTGACGGTAACAAAATCACTGTCAGCCCATATAACCTAACCTAACCTAACCTAACACCAAGCAAATTGAACTGTCAAAGGATACAGTGTATTTTATGGAACGGTTCCATCCGGCAAATATGTTGACAGCAACCTATACGTTAACGCTGACAAATTGACGGATTTTATGAGTCACAATCATAATGGGTGACTGTAGTTTCGGGCCTGAACAAAATCACACTACCACTTTCTGGTCACCTAATTGTACTGATTGACCAGGTTTATTGAAAAATATCGTTTGCGGGTTATTTTTCAAAGTAGTTCCAGCTAACTGATAGCTTAAAAAGAGAAAACTATCTTTGGAAAAACAATTGTAAGCATTACACGTACCCATTATTTACTCTGAAAAAACTTAGCGTAAATTTATGTTAAGTTTAGGCTAAGTTAAGTTTAGCGTAAATTAGTCTTTGTGTCATGTGATTTCTTCAAAATAGTCCTGGAGCAGATAGTGCGCAAGGCAGGTGTGAGCACGGAAAACACTATCTTCAACAAATCTACCCATTTCCTAGGCTATGAAGACGACAAAGACAAAAGAACATCTGGCCAGTGTACCAGCACAAAACGTCACTGTTGGTAGCATCAATTTCGAGGTAGTTAAGGAGTTCACCTACCTTGGAACAAACATCAGTCCCACAAACGACACCTTAGTGGAGATCCGAAGAAGAATTACCCTAGCGAACTGCTGCTGCTTCGGTTTGGCAAAATAACTGGGTTCAAAACTCCTCACACGAAAGACAAAGTGTCTGCCATTTTGATTTTACCAGCCCTACTCTACGGCGCCGAGTTCTGGACGATAAGCAAAAAAGGGGAATTGATACTGGGCACTTTCGAAAGAAAAATTCTTCGATGGATTTTCGTTCCCGTATGCGACGATGGCGAATGGAGAAGAAGGTTCAACCGAGAACTGTACGAGCTGTACCAAGATGTGGATGTAGTCCAGAAGGCCAAGAAAAGACTAGGGTTCTGATCGTTTTACGTCGTTGCAAGGCCATAAACATAACGAAAAGAATCCTACAATTTTAGGTATTTTGTAATTTAACCACGGCCCTTTCGGTCGGTTGATTGCAATAATAGAATATTTGGTGGTTAGTCCAAGTCTCTGCACGGGCCCAGTATGATGGGTGTCAAATAAAGAGATTCTGAAGCAGCGGTTGGCAAAAGAATGGTTCTTCATTTGTTTTCAGCACTGGTGTTGTTGTTTGAAAGACAAATTCCTAACTGCCCCAATTTAAATTTGTCTATGGCGATTCGGCCTTTTCAACCAAGACTTGACTGGCATTAAAAAGAAAAACAAAATTGTCCAGACACATCGTCTTCGTCACCGGCTACTTTGCTTGCATGATGTAATAATCTTTTAATTTGATTCATACATTTATAATCTTCGTTTTTTTTTTTTTTGTCAACACAAAAAATGCTACATCTTTAATTTAATGGGAAAGCTTATCATTGAGACAATAATTCAAAACAAAAACAGAACAGAACTCAATCCAGGAAAGGGCCCTATGCGCAGAATCAAAAGTTCCAATAGGAAAGTTTGCAGACTTCTCTCAACTTCCGTCAAATTTGAAATGAGAATTCAAAATTGTCATCAGCTCGTGTGTTTCGTTGGAAGCTTTCGAGAAATAGATTTAGACTTGACGATGTTGTTGGCGGGTTTTTTTTTTGTCGATAAATTAGTTCCAAAGACACCAAAGTTGAGTAATATCCATCGTTTTACTTTTACAAATTTGTTGAATGGCAGTTTGAAAAACTAAAAAACAGAAAATCATTTAAGCGGAAAGCTGATTCTATTCGTCAACAAATGTTTGGAACCGTTCCACTGTTTTTCTGTTTCAATCTCATCAATTCCAGTCCATTCCCTAAGATGCAATTTATACGTCACTCACTGAGGCTTAGACTTGACTCAAAATGTAAAAGAGAAAGAATGATTTTTAATAAGATGAAAAGAGATGCACTTGGAAATCAATCATGGCTGAAAGACAAACACGCTTTAAGGCTGAATCACAAACACGCTTCAGCTTTGGCTTCGCCTGACATTTGAAGCTTCGGTCTCACGTTTCGTTTGACAACCGTAAGGAAAAGAACGTAATGTTACGTAATGTGACTCCAAACGGAAGCTCGAGTTCAAATTTGCTGAACATTTGCTTTGTCTGACAGCTCAACAGCTACTGATAAGTTGAAATAATTCACAAAAAGTTATTGAAATACGAATTTTTCTTGAAAATGTTTATTTTCGTTGAACAGAAAATGTGTTTTGAGGAATTGCTCATTGACTTGGTGAGGGAGCGGGAATTCCTTTATAATACCGGGTCCAAGACGTATATAAAAATGTCTTGACGAGGAAGAGATTGGTAAAAGCCTTTGAGACCGGGTTGTTAGGGAGAAGCGCTCGATGGAGCAGTCGTATGGGAGTGGAGCTGGAGTGGCTGGGAGTTCTTCGATGTGCTGAAGTTCCTGATCGCATCTCTAACATCACGAAGGTTCGAACATATAATAATTTGAATGTAGATTTTTGCCAACCTGCTTTTCTGAAAGCTCTGAAGATTTGCGGTCGACAAAGTCTGGAGTTATGTATGCTGAACCGCTTAGCTTAACAAAATTATGCAGCACTATACAGGCCTTTTGTAGGAAACATATTTGGTGTTGTACTAAGGATTCTACAATTTGCGACCAATAACTCTCCGAGATCGGAGAAGTCTTTTACTGAAATAATAATTTTTCAACGGTGAGTAATTTTCCAGGGTACGGCCGCATCAAATATGGTTTTAAGGGAAAAGCTGCATTACCAACCACGTATAGTTGCAGGAAGTCGGCTGGGAGCTGAGAAGTTTATTGCACCATTTTAAACCTTTCTACCAAAAGATGGATCTGAAAAGACTCTGCCATCACTTTGACTTCCGTATGCACCGATGTCAACTGTGGCAAATCATAATTTGCATCGCAAGTGGCCAGAAGAACTATCGAATGGTGTCCCTTATAATAATTGAAATATTCCGAACCATCTCCTGGTGGGCCCTCAATATTGTGCTTCTTATCAATAGCGCCAACACAATTGGGTAAATTCCTCAACGTCTCAAAGTCATGAGCTATTCGCTTCCAATCACTTTCTGTTGGTGGTGATAAGTAGAAGGGCATCAGACAGGCTCAAAGAATATCCGCAGTTTCGTAAATGATGTTGGCAATTGTTGAATTTCCCATACGAAACATCCACCTGAGGATTTGCTTTGGTACTCCTTAGGACAAATACCTTGAAGAAAAATTGGTAAGCAAAGAAATATACATTTTCACATGAACAACCTTCAACAGGGTTAAGAAAAGTCGTGCACTCGGCTAGATTAGTTTTCTACAACACATCTTCTCCAGATGTGGTCCAATAAGAACGCGGAGTATCTCAAGTGATTTTGGAGACATCCTTGTTATTTTCAAAAAGTGCTCTGGGTCTTTATCCTTCATTTGGTGGAAGTTCAGTGCAAAGAATCCTTCCTCATATCTCCGGACCAACCAACGTCTCTCAGTTTGTTGTTGTGCTTCTCCTTGCTCGATGAGCTGAACATACCCACGGCTGTGTATGCTGCTTCCGCGATAAATATAATTTTTTCGAGTGGTGAAATAAGCACCAAAAATCAAAACAAATTATTCAGAAAAAAAAAAACAGCTGCTTAGGAGAGAACTGTCAATTTAGAATTGTCATACTAAGCAAACTCTATGCGAGTGCATCGTAACGTAAACAAAGCCGAAGCTGAAGAGTGTTTGTGATCCAGCCTTTAGCTTCGTCTTCATCTACGTTACGATGCACGAGTTTGCTTTGAATGCCAATTCTCCCTTAATCCCTCCAAAAAGAAATGAATTTTATTTGTTTACTTTTTTGCAGCTGTTGAGCTGTCAGACAAAGCAAGTGTTCAGCTCATTTGAATATAGATCTCCCGTTTGGAGTCAAATTACATAACATTACGAACGAAACGTGAGGCCAGAGCTTCACTGTGAACTCATAAACGTCAGGCGAAGCCGAAGCTAAAGCGTGTTCGTGTTTCAGCCATCAAACGGGCACTTGATGCAACTTTCATTCTCATTGTGTTTCACTTTTGACAGATTTAAAGGGTCACCAGCAGTATTTAAAATCACACAACCGTAAAAGTAAGCTATGTTTCTTTCCATCCGTTCCTCCACTGTCAATTGCATCAGAAAGTTAAATAAAGTTGTGAGTGTAGCCACACCGCAACAAAAATAAAGACTTCCCCATTAAAACCACATCCCTGTTCCATTCGTTCAGTTCATGAAAGCTCACCCAACACGAATAAGCTTTCCGCCATCATCTTTGGTCCTTAAGATGTCAATTCAGGCAAGCACACAAAAAAAATATCCTTACCTACTTTTGCAGCTTCTATACATTCAATATTTTTCTCAAATGCGATTTTGCAATTTACTCTAAAAACAAATAGCAAACGACACAATTAAAGCAATGAATCGGTTGTAATTAGTTATGTTCCTTAAAGTTAAAATTATTAAGTATGTAACCCAATTCTAATTGAACGCAAATTTTGCAAATAACGAAACCAACAAAAAAAAAACAAGAAAAACAAAATCGAATAAGAAAAAAAAATACAAGAACATAAATCTTCCTTCGGAATGGCCTTAACAATTAATAAGTGCTTCTGCATCAGCCTCCCGACAGCTTGTATTATTGTGGGCTTCCTAGGAGGTGTATTTTCGTTAATAAAATCCATCGAATGTTTTGAGCATCTCTATTATTTGTACGGAATTGAAACGAATAACACTGTTCAGTACGATAGTTCAAGAAATGGTAAACCAAACGAAGATTTTGAAATTGTGGAAATTAAAAGTTGTTGTGTTCTTGCAGAGATTTATTATGTTCTGGTTCCTAATATGGTTTACGTGATAACATCAATTCTGCTTATCGTTGGAGTGAGAAAGGTAGGTCTATGTTTTCTATGTAAGATGTGGCTTGTTGTTGTTGTTGTTGCTGGTCAATTAATATATATTTTGTTATGGATCGGGTGTCAGTTTGACAGATTTATCACGCCCTCATACCACATTCTCAGTGTTGATAAGAGCAGTTCTAAGGGTAGTTTTAATTGGTTCTTGGTCGTATGTTACAAGACAAGTTGTTTCTTTCAACTAAAATGAGTGAGTGGTTGAAAGTAATTAAAGCAATTCAAATGCTTATTGCGAACATAAGAAAAGAAGGGAGTGTACGTTGGTCTTGAATTCCTGAATATTGCAACGAAAGTGAAGGACAGAGTGGGAATAACAGTTGAAAAGTTTACCATCGAAGATAATTGAGCTTGTTAACAGGTCACTAACCCAGAAATAGAAACAGAACTTTGGACATTCATTCTGAGGCTGAAACACAAACACGACTCGCCTGACGTTTATGAGTTCAGCCATTGGAATTCAATGCATGTTATCACAATGAAACATCGACCTCACGCTTCGTACGTTACTTATTTACTTAACCGGCTCCCAATCCATGAAGGATCTTAGCCTGAGATACTGCAGCCTTCCATCGGGAACGGTCCCTCGCATACACTCTCCAGCAGCCAAAACCAAGCGCTCTGGCATCCGCAGTGTCTATAGGTCCTTGAATCGTAGCTTCGGTCTTTCTTGTCGTCTCGAATCTAGGGGCTGCAAGGAGAAGACTTTCTTTGCTGGAGCGTTGTCGTCCACTCGGTCGATGTGGCCGAGCCAATGTAGTCGTCTTTTCTTGGCTTTCTAGACTGCATCCACATCTTGGTACAACTCGTACAGTTCGCGGTTGAACCTTCGTCTCCATTCGCCATCGTCGCATACGGGACCGAAAACCCGTCGAAGAATTTTTATTTCGAAAGTTCCCAGTATACATTCCCCTTTTTTACTTATCGTCCAACATTCGGCGCCGTAGAGTAGGAAAAATAAAAATGGTAAAATCAAAGTCTTGTATAGCAGACACTTTGTCTGTCGAGTGAGGAGTTTTGAACCCAGTAGTTTTGCCAAACCGAAGTAGCAGTGGTTCGATAGGGTAATTCTTCGTCGGATCTCCACTAAGGCGTCGTTTGCTAGAAATTGCTGCTACCAACAGTGACGTTTTGTCCTAGGCGGTAGGGAGATGATGCTTTGTTTGTTGATAGGATGTACTTTGTTTTGTCCTCATTCACTTCAAGACCAATGAAGGCCTCAACACAGCTCTCTTGGATCGAACGATGATGTCTGTGTCGTCCGCATAGCTTAGGAGCTGGGTGGATTTTTTGAAGATAGTGTTTCCTGTGCTCACACCTGCCTTGCGCACTATCTGCTCCAGGACTATGTTGAAGAAATCACATGGCAGCGCATCTCCCTGTCTAAGCCCTACAGTACCGCGTATTGTTTAACGTCATGCGGCATAGCTGGATCAGTTTGTTCGGGATCCCGAATTCAGGCATCGCTATCATAAGCTCTTGGCGATGGATGCTATCATAAGCAGCTTTGAAGTCAATGAAAAGATGGTCGGTTCCGACTTGAAATTCGTTGATCTTTTCCAGGATTTGCCTCAGAGTGAATATTTGGTCTATCGTTGTTCTGTCTGGCCTAAAGCCACAATGGTACGTGCCGATTATTGTGTAGCAGAACGGCTTAAGACGCTCACACAGTACGTTGGATACGATTTTGTATGCAACATTAAGCAGGGATATGCCTCGGTAGTTTTTGCATGACATAGGATCGCCTTATTTGTAGATAGAGCATATGGAGCTTATCGACCAGTCAGCGGGCATGTATTCTTCCACCCACACTTTGTTGATGACCTGGTGCATGCGGTTCATCAAAACACCTCCTCCATATTTCTGCAGAGATGCCATCCGACCCGGCGGACTTGTTATTTTTTAGCTTTTGGATGGCTCTTTCTACCTGTTCTGTGCTGGGGGCTGGGACTGGGTCTTCATTGACTGGTCTTGCTTCTCTTTCGTCATTAGCTCGCTCGACATTTTGCGCATTCAGCAGCAGTTGGAAGTGCTGCTTGAAAACATCTACAATTCCCTGTGCTTCGGTGACTAGGTTTCCTTCACTTTTTCGAAGAGCTGTGTCCCGGTTCTGAAACCAGAAGCTAATTGCTTTTACCTTTTTAAGAAACGTCGGGTCTTGTTCTTGACCAGAGACTCTTCTAGATCTTTGAGCTGAGAAACTGCGGATGCTCTTTTCTTCCATGGCATGGTCTTTTCTCATTTCTCCCCTTTGTTCGGTACTCTTCTCTTGCTGCTCTTGTTTTCCGTTGCAGCATCTGCAAACGTGCATTTTCCGTCTCTCTTTTCAATACCGCGCACTCATCAGCATACCACGGGTTCTTTTTCGGGGGTAGCTGGTAACCTATGGTTGTCTCGACTACATTTTTATTTATTTCACGGTATTGGTTCCACTTCCACAAGGTGCTTACATCTGTGGTATTTGGGAGGACGTTTCATACGTAATGCTTCGTAAAGTGACGGAAGCTCTAGTTCAGTACAAAAAATTCGTTTGTTTTTGGAGTGATGATGATGATGATGAAGGGAGAAATGTCATTCAAAGCAAATTCGAAGCGGGTGCATCGTAACGTTACGAAGACGAAGCTAGAGCGTGGTTGTGTTTCAGCCATAGAAGAGGTATAGTGCGAGAAAATTCCTGGAGTTATGTATTTTTGACAGTATTGATGGCAATTGAAAGCTCCGCAAGTGTCAATTACAGGTCGGGTGATTATCTGTCATGCTTGACCCATCAACATTCTTAAAACCCGGTTCAAAAATCAAAAATATAAGAAAACAACATTAATTTTGTTTGTAATTTTCAGAATTCGCATCTAATGCTCCTACCGTGGCTCATATTCAACGTTATTGTCCTGCTGCTATTCATCCCAGTTGTTTTATTCTTCTTCTACTATGCCAACCTCAAACTCACAACAAGGAATATTCTAAAATTTGTTTCAATAATAAGTTTAGTATTCGGTGAGTTAAATCCGTTATATTCTCTCATGCTTATAACAACACTGCTCTTTAAAACCCTTCCAGGCGTCAGCTGCTGGATATGGTCATCGGTTTACACACACTTCCAGGACATTCGAAAATGGAGAAACGAACAATTGTCGAGAAACGAAAAAAATCTACGAAATTTATACCCATGTTACGAAATTGTTCAATTAAATATTTAAAGTTAGCATAAATTATTTTTGTTTTTATTTTTTAGCATTTAATTTTTAAATTTAAACTTTCAAAGAATTTATAAAGCACTAAAAAAAATAAATTTAATGGATCCATAAAAGACTTGAACATAAAATTAATTAAGTATATCGAACAATGTTTAAATAAATTAACAATAACAAAGAAAAAAAAGAAAATATTATCATAGTGTACAACAAGTTGTTGATTTTTTTAATTCTATAATCTTAAAATCTATATAAAAATATTATACACATTTTCTTGTTTAAATAAATACTGTAATAATAATAATAACATTAATAATAATAATAATTAAAAAGAAAGCAAATTAAATTACATCCTTTTTGAAACTGTGACGAATTTAACTTTTTTTTATAATTAACCAAAGACACAACGAAGGAGTGTTCCACCAAGGCACTCCCAACGAGAGATGGCAGCGGATGAATTTCTTTTTTGGAATCAACGATGGCGTCTTCAGTTCCAGTTAGGTCGAACTACTTGGTGAACACCTTTACGGGCTACTTCGACTTATTTGAAGCCCTGGCCGTAAAAGGAGCGGTTTTTCCAGCTCTTGAACTTGGAGTCACATCAAGTGCCTGGTACTCCAGGTTGGGGGTTGTACGTCGGGGTGACTTCCCGACTACGAAGAAAAAGATTTAGTTGCGAAGCAACAAAAGGCCTCGGAAACGGATGGATACACTGATGACGACCTAAGCAAATGTATTAAGGACATCGAATTTTGGATATGCACGTGGAATGTTAGGTCCCTTAATAGACCGCGTGCTGCCGAACAATTAGCGGAGACCCTAACTGCTACAAAGCAGACATTGCCGCTATCCAATAAATGCGATGGGATGGACCGGGCAAAAGGAGGATGAAAAACTGCGACATCTACTATGGTGATTCTTACCGGGAGCAACAACAGCGACTCTTTGGATGCGGATTCGTCGTGGGAAGTAGACTCAGGCAAAAGGTCTTGAGCTTCAAATGTGTAAGCGAACGCATCACGACGATCCGAATAAAGGCAAAATTCGGCAACATTAGCATAATATGCGCGCATGCCCCCACAGAAGAGAAAAAGGACGACACCAAAGACGAATTCTACGAGCTCCTCGACAAAACATATGAGCAATGTCCTGGCTATGACATGAAAATTGTCCTCGGCGATTTAAACGCAAAGCTGGGAAAAGAAGACATCTTTGGCGAAACAGTCGGAAAGCACAGCCTGCACGACACCACTTCCGATAACGGATTCAGGCTGAACGATTTTGTTGCGGGGCGAAATGTTGTGGTAGCAAGCACCTGGTTCCCATCCATAAAGGTACATGGAGATCTCCTGATCAATGATCACATTGCGATCGACGGAAGGCACTTGTTCAGCATTCTAGATGTTCGAACTTTCCGAGGAGGCAACATGGACTCGTAGGTCTAGGTAGTGCTACGAATATCCCGCGAACGTTCTAAACTAGGAAATGCGGTAAGAAAATTCGACATCGGGCAACTACAATTGCAAGAGATCGCCAGATCCTTCTCTGATTGAAAGTCAAGTATCCTTTTAAGAAGTTCTATGCCGCCAACATCAAGTATCGAGGACCAGAAAGCAGTTAAAGATGCCGACTCTAATGTGCTAGTTTTCACAGCCATCAAAACTAAACTCCTGGGAGGCATACAGAGCTACGCTGCATAGATGGAAAAGAGCTGCTCGTGAGCTCTACTAGCAAAAGAGGAGAGAGGAACGCCGGCCGGTTTGTCACGAGAAAAAAGAGTTAGCATGAGAAGCCTCAAATAGAGGATGTTAAGAGAGCAAGCAGTAGGAATGAAGTTCGGAGGTTTTATCGGAAGGTAAAACAGCTGGCTCAATGTCAATCGAGCAAGAACCGATGCCTGCAGAGATAAACAAAGGGACATCATAGTAGAATCGCAGTCAATGCTGGGGATTTGGAAAGACCACTTCTGTAGACTGTATAACGGCGACGACGAACAAAATCCCTCCGTCAGGCAGGAGCCTTACAGCGGAAACGATGATAGCCAACAATTCTGTGAACCCGACCTAGAGGAAGTGAAAACGGCCCAACAAAGCCGCTGGAGCAGATGGTCTAGCTGCCGAGCTGTTCAAAGCAGCAAGCGACGATCTAGATATCTGTAAGATATGGTCGGAAGAATGCATTTCGATGAATGGAACCTCAGCATTGTTTGCCCGATCCTAAAAAAGGGAGATCCTCTAAACTGAGTCAACTACAGAGGAATCAGCCTACTTAACATCGCCTACAAGATCCTCTCTGCCGCAATATGTGAACGTGTGAATTCTTTCGTCAACTATCTGATTGGTCCTTATCAGTGTGGCTTCAGACCAGGAAAGTCAACCAAATTTTCACTCTGGGGCCGATCCAGGAAATAAACCTAAGAACTCCAAATCAATATCCACCAACTTTTCATCGATTTTAAGGCCGCGTATGACAGCATTTAAAGAGACGAACTGTATAAAGCTATGCCAAGTTTTGGCATTCCTCCCAAGCTCGTTTGCTTTTGCAAAATGACGATGGAGAACTCAAGCTGCGCTATCAAGGTTGGCAACAAGCTTAAGGAATCTTTCAATGTCAAAAAAGGATTCAGACAAGGCGATGTATTGTGCGATTTCTTTAACATCGTTCTTGAGAAGATAGTGCATAACTCCAATGAGGGGAAAATGAAGTATATGCTGTCTTCGTTCCTGTCTTAAGTTTTCGAAAAGACAATCTCCAAACAGAAACAAAGCTATCTCCAAACGTTACAACCTTCTTAGCATGTGTCAGTCTGGCTTCCGCTCTCAACGAAGTTGCAAATCTGCATTACTTTTGGTAACTGATGAGATTAGAGTTGCAATGGATAAAAATCACTTTGTTCTGCTAACTCTACTAGACTTCTCCACGGAATTTGATACAGTCAATCACTCAACTCTTTGTAGAAGAGTGCAGCACAGTTTTGGTTTTACAACCGAATCCCGCAAACTTATTCCCTTATATCTTTATTGTAGGGAACAGTGTGTCGTTGCGAATGGAAAAATTTCCACCTTTACTAATGAACCTAACGGGGTCCCACAAGGATCAATATTTGAACCACTTTTTTCTGTATCTATATTAACGACTTACCCCATGTAGTAAAAAATTGTTTTATTCTCTTATATGCTGACGACGACGCACGTACAGCTTTTGATCAGCTGACCGACCATTATATCTTAAGGACGAGGCAGTGTCTCTGATAAACGAGGACTTGCAAATTATCTCTCATTGGTCCAAACTCCAAACTTAACAACCTTCACCTTAATCCTACTAAATCAAAGACTTTACCAATCTATCGTGAGGTTTTCGATAAAGCTGTGCTAAGCCCTTTGCAGATAGATAATCAAAATATCACTTATGTTGACTCCGCCCTTAATCTTGGTATGGTTTTTAATCGTACCTTAACATATGGAATAGTTCTATAGGGAAGGTTTATGGCAGTCTCCGAGCACTTCGTATCTCCCAAGATTTCATTCCACAAAAAAAAAGGCTTCTGTTAGCAAAAACGCTTTTGCTCCCAGTAGGAACTGTTATACTCTTGTGAAGTTTTCGGCGATTTGGACTACACGACGCACACACGGCAAAATTACTGCTTTAAGAGGCCAAAAAGCGGTTTATCAAAATAAAGATATAGTCTAAATAAGCTTGTAGTTTTTTAGTCAGATGGTCTAGGAATCACAAAGAGCATAAGTCGCCTCTGTTATGTTCAAAATAAAAGACTGCGAGAGTCCGGCAAATGAGCGAAGTGATGGTACGGTTAATTGCTCTCTAAAACGTCAACGAAACATCACGCACTTTTATTTCAATCTCGTGCTAAAATACAAACAGTGATCAAGAATATGAAATCTACAGGTATGTACATTTAATAAAGACCGTTTAATAAAAAACAATGTGATGGTAAGTATTAAAATATTATATTGCGGTTCTAGACAAATTTTGCTTTAAAATTCATGTTTACTTAGACTTACAAAAAAAGTTCCGCTAGGTACCGCTTTCTGTCCTTGATATTTGCATTAAGTCGTTTGTTGGCCGTTATTATTGTGAATTTTGTGAACTCAAACCAACTCATTGTGATACTATCTTCTTTTATTGACAGGTAGTCGGAGTGATCCAAGTCACTCGAAATATATATATATACCTTAGGGTGGTTCTTATTTGCTTATTTTTTTGAAAATTAATGAAGACATCATCTATTTTTTTCAGATTTTTATCTATACCCCTTACTGGCCCTGTATCGAAGTGAAATTCTAATACTTCACAAATTTCATAAGTGTTTTAATTTCCTTGTATAAAAAATCAGGGAAATTAAAACACACATTTTTTGGTATGCAGCATTATTAAGACATTGCATATAAACGTGTTGACGAAATTTACAAAAAATTGGTTGAGCCGTTTTTGAGAAATCTAGAAAAGAGTGTTATAAACCCAAAAGGTACTACAAAAATGGATCTCTTTTCCGATTTTTTTGTTATTGAAGAATATATTTTAAATAGAATCTTGGAATGCAATATCACTGGGGATAATGTTTAGTTTAATTGTGCAAAATTTTAACAAAATCGGTAAAGCTGAAATGGAGATATACGGGAATAATCAAAAAATCAGCCGCAAAGTCCCTAGTATTAGAATTTCACTTCGATACAGGGCCAGTAAGGGGTATAGATAAAAATCTGAAAAAAATTAGACGATTTTTTACTTATTTATTTGGAGATGATTGATAATTAACTATTTCTATTTTCATAAGTACCACTAATAAATTATTGTTTAGTGAAATATGATTATTCTTTTTTTTAATCTTCCTAAATTCATATATTTTTTTTTATTAAGTTAACCGTTCTATTTGTTTTAAGTGTACCGTGTGTCCATTCATTATTTTTGATAATGTATCGGTCAGGATCCCAATAAAAATCAGAAATAAAAACAATTTTCCATGTCTATGATTTTTGGCCTCCTAAAGTAGTCATTTTGCCGTGTGTGCGACGTCTAGGAAACTTAACGTTGCCTTTAATTACATAGCCCGTTTCGTATATAATCTTCGCCCATACGATCACGTTTCTTGCTTTTCTCAACAACTTTGTGGCTGTAGTCTTAATAACCTATTGAAATTTCGTACACTTAACTACCTACATCAAGTAATTCATACAGGAGAACCCGACTTTCTACATCGCAGACAGAACTTTCCTCATTCTAATAGGTCTCTCATTCTTGTTACGCCGCGATATACTATTCCCGAGGGACGTAGAAGGAGAGGAAGACCGCTACTCAGGTGGCGCACACAAGTGGAAGATGACCTCAATCAACTTGGAGTGCAAAACTGGAGACAGTTAGCTAGGGACCGAGTTGGCTGGTGGAGACTGTTGATTAAGGCCCAAGTCCACAACGGACTGTAGCGCCACCTTAAGTAAGTAAGAGCTATGTAGGTATTACGTTCTTATGCAAAACTCAGGTTTAGAGAACTGAAGATCAAAACGGTTTTTTTTGTCGACATTAACATTTCTTAACTAAACACACTTCTGCATTTTTCATTTTTTAACCAAACGTGATTTAGAGCGCATAACATTAATGACATTAATTGACAACCAGAAGTCAGAATCTTACGTGTGTAAATTTGAAATTCTCAATTAAACCACTATCAAAAGCAGATTAGCAGAAAAAGATAAACAAAACAAGTTAGATGAAGAACAGAGTTAAACAACAACCATTGAACACACTCTTTCCGATTTCGTTTACCTTTCTCCGCGGTAATTAAACCATTAAGTCTATCTCTTGACTCACTAACCTTTAAAACAGTTTAAAAATGTAATTGCCTTGCAACTTAAATTCCACTTTTCACAATTTACCCTATAAAAAATACATAAGCAAACTTCAAACTTACTTGTGATATCTGTCGGACGACATTGTGTCTGGCATGTAAAATGAGGAGTTAGGAGCTTCTTTAACAAAAGACCGATCGGTATAATGAAAATGCTTCTAAACAGAAGGTCATCCGGTTTTAAGTTGAGTAGTTGAGCTGGGTACACACTTGCACTAACTTTGAACTTTCTTTTCTTTCACTCACTTGACACTGTTGAAAGCTAAAGTGACAGCTGGTACTTTTAAGAAATTGACACAAAACCAATTTTCTCCTGTCCTCAAAACAGGATTTCACTATAAAACCACCATATGTGCGACTTTTGCCGGTTCACAAGCACAGATAACTCGTTTCAGAGCAACTTTCTGAACACAATTGCACTCAATTCCCCAAAAATTTATGACACTTTGTATTTCATGAGTAAAATGCGAAAATTAATTACTATTTCCGCATGACAAAAGGTACGAATACACAAAAGAAACGTAAGAACTGTCACTATGAATGGGGGACTTCAGAAATAAACTATAAGAACAAACAAAATTAACGCGCGCTAGAGAGCTAAACCAAAACAAAGATAACAACACATGAGTCAGAGAATTAAATGCAGGTAAGTTGATGTAGGTACACAAGTTCAATCAACCTAAAATGTTTAATGAAACAGAAACACAATGTCAGGCTTGAGTGTTGAACGAACGTAACGTGACGTTTAATCTTCGGTGCGCGAGTAAACCTTCTCTTTGCGGAGTCATCGAGCAAACTGTTTTACCTTTTACTATTAACAAAAAAGCAAGGTATGATGCCAGGCCTCCGAGCTCCGAAGCTGTTGTCTTGACTCTTGTCTTGTTTATTTTACCATTAAATTTATTCTAGAAATACTAAATGATACAGGGGCCAAGAGAGAATGAAGTGTGGCTTTCTGTACAGGTACAGGTATTGAGGTATGAAAGAAAACGAATTGTAAGTCTTTGTCGAAGCCTTGTTTGCATCGAATGTCTTATGTTGGGCTTAAGTTAATAAATTAATAATTTTGGTAGGTAAAACTAACAAGCGCATAGAGCCATTTTTGTAAAGTAGGGTAAAAGTACAATTGTGCGACAATTTTACTTAAGTGAGAATTCTTAAGAGAAGTGGAAAGTTGTTGTGTAATAAAATCAGAGGAACAACAATCAATTCTGCCAACAGCATGCTGGCTTTTTTATGGACATGCATCGTGCATGCACTTAAAGCGGACCGAGCGCACCAAATTTTACTGTGATTTCAAAACATTAGCCTAAAGGCCTTTTACCAAGAACTGAAAAAAAATACCGAATTATTATCCCAAAATCATTTTTCTTCGTTTTCGTCCTCAGATTTTAGAAATAATTGCAAAATTTGATTTTTTGTAAATATCTCGTCAAACAGAGCTCGGAATCGAGGTTGACTTACATGCTCAGAGTAACGAGATCTGTCAAATCAATATAGGCATATTTACGTCTACTATACGTGTACCTAGTACCTATTTGTCACTAAACTCCTATTAAACGATTGGACCGATTTCAATGAAAAAGAAGTAA
The DNA here is from genome assembly GCA_943590905.1 of Sphaerophoria taeniata. Classification (NCBI taxonomy): domain Eukaryota; kingdom Metazoa; phylum Arthropoda; class Insecta; order Diptera; family Syrphidae; genus Sphaerophoria; species Sphaerophoria taeniata. Next base: position 9,533,635 of record OX016540.1, read on the forward strand.
GTTTCCGGTGTTTTAGAGCCAATCCAACCGAGGAAAAACGGAATTAGTTTGAACGAGCCAGGAAGGCTTGCAATGCCCATATTCGGCGGACCAAGTTTTTACATGACCAAAAATTAAGGCAAAAAATACTACAATGTCCAAATGCATTAAACATTTTTGGTCATTTGTTAAAAAATATGAAGAACTCTTTTCGGTTCTTACGCTCGTTGACAATGACACTCCAATTGTTAGCTCTCTCGCGTAAGCTAACCTAAAGTTTACTCAAACTCTTCGCTGCCAGAGAGTGTCATGACTCCCCCAGTTCTCGTGCTCCAATGATTCCATGGGACAAATCTTCTTTCGCACTCGTGCTGTGGCGAGAGTCATAAAAGATTTCAACATACCTAAATCCGCGAGTCCGATTGGTATCCCCGCTATTATTCTGAAGAGGTGTTCTTCCACGCCGGTAAAGCCCCTGCGTAAAGCTTTTCCATCTATTCTATTCTTCTGGGCTCGTTCCGAGCAGTTGGAAAACAGCATTTGTCCAGCCAATCCAAAAAAAAAGGCGAATCTTCTTCTCCCTCCAATGATCGTCCGATTGCAGTAACGTCCCTTCTTTTTAAGGTCATGGAAACGCTGATAAACTATCAGCTCAAGAAATAACTCGAAGACCGAAAGCTTCTTACTGACCGGCAGTACGGCTTTCGCAGCAACAGGTCCACTGGTGATCTGATGGCTTATCTCACCGAACAGTGGAACAAATCTTTACATCGTTTTGGAGACAGTAAGATTGTTGCACTTGATGCGTGCTTTCGGTATCGATGAATCCTTCCTTCGTTGGATTGAAGTCTGAAAACCACAACGTTAATGCTGGTGCCGTGAACGAAGGCCATATGAACTAACGCCTTAATGGCTTTAATTCTCATTCAAATGTGAATTAACGCCATAATCCGATTATGGCCTAAATTCACTTTGGAATGAGAACTAAAGTAATATGGCGTTACTTCATTTTAAGAAGTGGCCCAAGTACTCATTTCAATGTGAATTAAAGCCACTTGCAGCAATCCAAATAATTTTAGTATGAAATATATTGGTAACTGAAAAAAGGATGAACGCTCTATTAGTTAAGTGGGCGTTAAAAACAATCTCTGGCATTGACATTTCACAGCGCTCCGCACATGAATGTAACGAATTACAGACACATAGCAGCACTGAGCAGCGACTGAGGCCATCGGCTAAAAAAACAATTTTTTTAAACACGATTTACTATAAATCAAATTTAAAAAACCAATACTGGGTCCATGTTCTGTAACTCGGTCGAAAACTTTCGGAGTCGAGAAACATAGGAAATCGAAACAAATTGTGTCAAATTTCATACAAAAAAAAAAACTAGTTACGCTCCGTTTACACTGTTTTCGGTATGATTTTCTCGATGTGAGAAGTTACAGAACATGGGTACTGGTCACACATTTGCTTTATTCTTAACTTTTTTCATCACGCTTATAACAAATTTTTGAAAAATTTCTTTGTTATTTTATACTTTCGCGGTCTCCTTTTTTTGGCTCCAGAATCAAAAATCATCCGATTTCGATATTTTTTTTAAATCTGCGTTTTCACGGCGGAGTTATGAACAAATTCATGAGGATGAAAAAAAATGAAAACGTTTAATTGTTGACAATGTTTTGCAAAGTAATCTAATGAAGTTGCTTTATAAACAAATAAACAAATCAATACAAAAATGTTGATTTTTCATATTTCTATTGAATTTCAGAATGAGTAAGTTTCTTAATATTTCGTAGATGCTTCATTCGGAAAATTAGTTTTCCAGACTTTAAAAGTAATCAAAAAATCGCGTACAGCAGTACTGGAAAGCGAGCGAAGCGAGCCGAAATTTGTTTTGGCAAACAGAGAAACAATTTGGGGTGTGAAAATAAAAAAAATCGCGCGAATTGTTTCTCTGTTTGCCAAAAAAAAATTCGGCTCTTAGTACGCGATTTTCTTATTACTTCAGTACCTACCCATGTTCTGTAACTTCTCACATCGAGAAAATCATACCGAAAACAGTGTAAACGGAGCGTAACTAGTTTTTTTTTGTATGAAATTTGACAAAATTTGTTTCGATTTCCTATGTTTCTGGACTCCGAAAGTTTTCGACCGAGTTACAGAACATGGACCCAGAGTTCAGAGGAGTCTAGAAAACTAGTTTTCCGAACGAAGCATCTATGGAAATTATTTGGTGGAACACAATTCTCAAACCTCAGTGAAATTAATATTGTTAACACATGATGGCTGACCAAGAAAACAGAGAAATTTTAAAAGAAAATTTTCAGCGCTCGCTAAGAGTGAGATCTCTTGTTCCATTTTAGAAATATCTGAGGTCCCTGGATCTCGATGAGATTTTGTTAGGTAATTACTTGCTTCTAACTTTGCTTCAAAGCCCAAAGCATTTTATGGCATCACTTCTCATTTGAATGTGAACTTACTCCATATGGCGTAAGTTCTCATTCAAGTGATGGCTTTAGTTCTCATTCGACTGTGAATTAAGGCCATAATCGGATTATGGCGTTAGTTCACAGTCGAATGAGAAATAAGGCCGTTATGGCGTTAGTGCCGTAAATGCCGCAAGATGTTTGGATTTCTTAAGACACGGTGATCTAAAGGAGTGAATGAGTCAGTGATGTCTCTATCACCAATCATTCTTACGGCTCTTTATTGTATACCTTCCAAGAAGCTAATGTATGTAGCTGGAGAACCAGATATAGATAATAGCCAGATCAGACGGGGAGAAAAATTTCTTGCACCGTCTCACAGTGGCCCGCTTAGGCAAGGAACGTGGGAAAAATCATTTTTCGCTTGATTTTATTTTGAAAAAGTAAAAATCACATTTTGTTTAGAATTGTTTAAAGTGTAAGAATCCAAAAACAAAAAAATATCAGATGAACGGTTTGGCTTGAGGAGCCGATCAAAGTCAGAAAATATTAAAAAAAATATATATATTTTTTTTGTTTTTTGTTGCACTTCGAACTTGAATATTAGAAAAACAGTGCAAGTAAATCCATTTATTTTTTTTGATGAAAAGTTTAACATTATTTTAATCAAATTTTGGAAAAAAAAATGCATATCTTTTTTTAATGAAAAAAAAATCACTTTTTGCACCTATTTTTGAATTTTAGCTTTTCTCATATAAAAAACGTCAAAACCCGTCAAACCAAACTACTCAAAAACTCAGCTGCGTAAAGTTGCATAAAGCCGAGTTATGGCAATTTAATTGGTTCAAGTCAGTGATTATTCATTTTTTTTAGTTTTTTTCATATGAAAAGAATATAATTAATCTTTTTGTCGCAACCTTTATTTTGGATTTGCATGACTTAATTTAGGTATTTAAATAAGTGCAATGAGTGGAATAGCTAAAAAAAAATGTATGGTTTGGGGATTACCTATTTCTAAAAAAATAATAAAAAAAAACAATGATGATTCCTGCCATTATTTTTTCTATAACATTTGTTGTGCACAGGTATTTATTTTTGACAGATTACTGTATTTGGATTAAGAATTAATACATATAAGGGTTACAGGTAGATTACAGGTAGCCAAAAAAAAGGATTTTAATCGAAGATTATTTATATGGAATTAAATATTTATTCTTATTAGGGTTACAGGTAGTGAAATTAACAGGATTAGGTACGCAAATAATTTTACTATGCAAACTAATCTAAGTACCTATAATTGGAAGCCTCATTGGAAAGACATAAAAAAATGAGGATTAAGTATAGCTGTTGATATAAAAAAGAATTATCACCAAAATTAAATAATTAAAATTAAAACTCAAAAGAAGTTTAATGCACAGGATGAAGGAGATATTACGGACGAACATAACTACGAGTATGGGATTTCTCCATTGCATGCTAGAATTAGGTGCATGGAATTCATTTTGAAACTTAGCTATACGATTGCTAAGGAAGGAGAGGATAGCTCTATTGGAATCAAAGAGTTAGAAAAAAAGAGGAAGCAGGATATTCAAAAGCGTTTCCATGAAGAACTTGGACTTGATGTGGATAAACCTAAGCCTGGGTTTGGAAAAACCAATGATGGCAATACTTCCAGGCGATTCTTTGAACAACCGGATGCAGCTGCCCGAATAACTGGAGTCAATGAAGAAATTATTAAAAGGCTTCAAATAATACTTAATGTCTTAAACTGTCGAGAAAAAGTTAATACAGTAAAATTTGGGGAGTATACAAGAGAAACAAAAGTGTTATTAAGACAACTTTATCCAGAAAAACAACTCACCCCTACTCTTCATAAAATTTTGTTTCATAGTCAAAATATTATGGAGTACCAGTCACTTCCACTTGGGCAATTATCAGAAAAAGCTCAGGAATGCAAAAATAAGGACTACAAAAGATACAAGTATCAAAATACAAGCAAGGTTTCAAGAATTCGGCAAAATGAAGACCTGTTTACTATGCTAGCAATATCATCAGATCCACTTATTTCTACCAAAAGGCATGCTAGAAATCAAAAAGAACTGAAAGCACACTACTCCCCAGAAATGTTAGATCTATTAGATTCAACATTGAATTTAGATGATAGTTTTCAAGAAATAATATAAGTAAATTATTAAGAATAAAACAAGATAAAAATCTAACGTTTATGCTTTATTTATTTTCCATATTCGTACTTTTAAAACACTTTTTTCTAATTTGAGGGTTGTTTGTTTCATTGAAAAATTGAAATTATGGTAATTTTCAGTTAAATTGAAACACCCTGTTTGATTTTGTATGTAAATATTGATGGTTTGATTGGTTGCATATCAAAAATTATAAAACTTAAAAACTTTAACTTAAAAAAAAAAATTTTGTTTTGCTTTTATGACTATTCAAGTGTTATTTTTTTTTTCTTTTTCCTGCTATACCAAAACTAATTGTTCTCTAATCATTCACAAAAACAAATTTTTCGCCATTATGGATACATTTTTAACAATTTTTATGACATTGAAAAAACTTCCAACTTTGGGACTTAATTCTGAAACACCCTGTGAACATATTTTGTTAAAATTTTTACCATTTTAAAAATTGAAGCGATATCTTTTTTCGTTTAGGAGCTATGATTTTTTCAAGGTAAAAAGTCAAAACGGGCCACTGTGCGTCGCGTCGTCGGTCGTAACGTTTGGTTTCACTCTCTGTTCCATCGTTACTTCTACGGTAAGTGGTCTTGAGAAATTGCCAGTTGCTTTCCTCCCCTCAAACAATTCAACCGTAATACCCACGCTTCCAGGAATGCCCATCAGCTAACCCCAGGCCGATTTCGATCGTACGCTCAAGTATAGATAATCGTTCTTTAGCCGTACTACGCGAATGTGGAACTCTATTCCACACTCTGTCTTTCCCGATCATTACAATGTTCAGGAACTTAAGACCAATGTACACCGACACCTCCTTTCCAATTCCTACCTTCTTTCCTAAAGCACTCACTGTGTCTCTGGCATAATAAGGGTTTCAAAAGAGCCCCTTGAGTTGGTGGAAATAATTATATAAAAAAAGTAACCTAAGTTCAAAAACCAAAAAAAAAAAATAGTTTTTTGATCACAACTCGGTAACCACTAACCAGGGCTCGCATGTATGTAGTTTTCGTTTTCAGTGACTGAAAGAGGGTAAGCAGACCTTTGGTCTCGTGCATCATTTGATATATTCTTCCTTTGAGAATTGAGAGATATGGCGATTTGAAATCGCAGGCAATTTTCTAAAGGCAGAAATCGAAAGTATTAGACAGTTTCAGTGGAAAAAATATATACCATGTTAAGCTATCATTTACCACTCAACAAATTCTTTTTCATATTGCTGTTTACATAAATATTATGCAAGCCTTTCAAAAATCATATATTTATGTACAATCTCCAATGAAACTTCCTTCTTGTTTAAACTAGGGGACAATCGGACAATTCATAAAATATTTTACGATCGAATTTTTGTTGACTTATCAAAACAAGACCAGCAAAAGACCACTTGAAGATCTTTATCCATAATTAAAATTCGTTCTAAGTTTTATTAAAATGCTCGAGTGCGTCGCACTGACTTGCTGCGTAACATAAAAAACATTTAAGTTTACAAAATAAACTGAAAATTTTGCTTAATCAATTAATTAATTTTTGAATTATTCTAAATTTAGTTATAACAGTTTTTAATAATTTTATATTTTTTTAAATGTTTTTAAACAATTTTTGGCACCATAAATGTAAGGTGCTACTAGTAAATACAAATATTTTTTTTTGTTATTTTTTCCATTTTTTGTCAGAAAAAAAAGAAAAACCTCTAGTTGGGAACTTTTTACGAATGCAATACATAATGACATCTCTTGTCACAAGTTTTATTTTAAGGGTGTTTCGATTGACTTGCATTTAATAAACAAAAATCAGTTTTATCTTAACGGTCAAGTCTGAGCAATAAAATTTAACACCCACCGACACTTAAAAAAAATAAAATAAAAAAAACTCCGTCAAAGGTCTCTTAATTCTCCTTTCGGTCCTATGTGTGGGATATTAACAGAACGGACACTCATATTGTATTTTTCGTACTCTGTTTACATTAATTCTTGAATGTGTCGAGTTACAAAAAAAATATTAAAAGAAAAATGAACCCATTTTATGTCAAAACCTGGTTGCCAACTAGCACATTTAAGCTGAGCTGATTTTGAACTAAGATAACGGCGACAACCCATAGAATCCAATAATCCGTCACCGTCATTGAATAAGAAGTACAGGAAGCGGTGTAAGCTACACGTACAGTGTACTTGAGTGAAGCAACAAAAATTTCTGATGATGTCAAATTTTGGGACCTTAGCTGTCAAACTGGGCCGGTGTTGTCATTTTGCTGAGCTGTAATTAGTCAAATGTTGTTTTGTAGTGTCAAAAAAACAAAAACTCGAGTTCAGGGGTGCATTTATTTTTTTGGTGATCGTTAGGCGCTACACAATTTCTTGTGCTTTTTAACACTTGGTCAAGTTGTTCATAGAATGCGCTTTCGAATACGACCCGAAAAAGGACAATAAATATGATGAATTAAGGATGCAAAATGAAGAAAATGTAACGAAAAAAAAATAGTAAAAATCCTGCATGTACACCTTCAACGTTAAAACACCATGTAGTCCAAAAAAAGAATTGAAATTGAAAAATAAAATTGATGAACAATCGATATAATCTTGATTCAATCATATTTCGCTTGGCGCCCCTGAGATTAACCATTCAACTGCAGACCCTGTTGTAATGCGTTTGTGTTTGTGAAACTCACACTACTTAGAAAAATGCTTCACTTCTTTTTCATAAGACCCCTTCCTGTACTTCTTATTCAATGATAGATGCAGAGATAATTTTGACATTTAGGCCGTGTGCGAATTGGATGAACTGTGGTTAAAAATGGATGAATTTTTAACCACTACTGTCATATTTTAACTTGCTCCGCAGCTAGTCAAATTTTATTCAATGCGAAATGTCAAAATTTAACCAAACGTCAAGTTTTAACCCATTATTTACTGAATTCGCACACGGCCTTAATTTTTCAATAGCAATCCTTAGACCCTGTATACACTAGACAAAACTGTGTCAACATGGTCTCGGAGAACAATTCATTCCGGAAACTTGACACCTCGATGAAATTAAACACAAACGCACTTTCTAAATGAATAAAAAAAGTAAATTTAAAACAATCTCTCGGCATCCCTGACATTTCGGAAACACAAGATCGCGCCCAAGCCACTTAAAACGGCACTTTTATGTATTCAAGAAAAATGATCTCTCAAGTCTCAACTATAACCGGGAATCCACTTGGTTCACAGTTAAATTTGTATCCAGTCTTAAGCGTTCCTTCAAGAGATCAATATCGTTATCGTGGCACTCGATTCACAAGTTGACGAGGACGATCGAAAATTGAAAAATCTAATTTTATCGTTTAAAATTTTAACAATTTGAAGAAGCAAACATGATTTGCTGTTTCACTGTGAATAGCTTCCTAAACATGAGCCTGCCAACCGCTGGCATGGTCATCGGCTGGATCTCGACGGTCCTGAGCCTGATGCAGGCAGGAGTTTATGTTAAAATAAACGAGGTTATTGACTTCATCGCACTGGAATATAGAAAACCCTTTCTCAGTATCACTGACACTGGTTCGTAACATAAATTCAATTTAAAAAGTTTCTATTTTGTTCAAAAACTTAAAGAAAAATGCTTTGTCCTTAGGAATCCCGATTCTTTTGACCCTCAGTCTTTTGGATGTGATTGTCTGCGTTTTGTTGATTATCGGCATTGTTAAGGTTGGTTTGTGGTTTTTGTTTAATTATTTCTGTTAAATTTTCATTTTTGTTCTTTTTCGTAGAAAAGCCACTTGCTTATGCTGCCATGGCTGATCAATAACGGAATATCTTTGTTTTTCAAACTCTTGTTTGGATTCATTTTAATCGCATTCCTTACGAGTATTCCATTAAACGAGAATAACGACTCTCCAGTGATTTGGATTATTTTCCTTATTCTAACAATTATGGGTGAGTACTTTATTACCTTTCGTTACGTTAGAACGTTTTATTGTTGTTCAATTTTTATATTCATTTTTGTATTTCAGTTTTCATGTGTATGGTATGGAACGCAATCTACTCACTTTTCCAGAGTATTCGCAAGGATAACGAACGAGTTATTTTCGATGCAGAGAGACTTGTTGGAAATTCCAATCCTGCCAGCTATGAACTTTTCAAAAACCCGGAATAATACATTTTCATGAAACGAAAATTATAGTTGTGAGAATTTCGAATGCATTCAAAACATTTTGGATTCAACTTTTTACTTTTGTTTTAATAAAATCATTTATTTCCTAAAAACCAATGGTTCAAGAGTTTTGTATCTTCGGTTGAAAATTGGAAAAAAGCATCGATTCGACAAAAAACATGGATCCAATTCATGTGTACCTCTCTCCACTTTCGCTCACAAAGTTGATTGGATTCAAGGTCTTTCCAGAATCAATATGTTGTCCTTTAGCTCTTCATGAAACATCACTATTATGGCTAAAACACAAACACGCTTCAGCTTCTTCTTCGTCTACGTTACGTTGAACCCGCTTCGAGTTTGCTTTGAATGACAGTTCTCCCTTCATCATCGTCATCTCTCCAAATAAAAATGAATTTTGTTTGTGTCCTTTTTTTAACAGCTGTTGAACTGTCAGACAAAGCAAATGTAGTATAATTGAACTAGAGCTTCCTTGAGGTCGAAGCTTCCTTGTGATAGCATCCGTTAAATTCCTATGGCAGAACTCCTAAATGCCAAGCGAAGCTGAAGCTAAAGCGTGTTTGTGTTTCGGCCATTGATCTTTAGTTTAATAGCGTTTTTTTTTGGTAATCCAGAATTGGTACACAGAACTGTCCGATTCCGGATACCAAACGAACAGGCAAACACATTTTTTTGCTTCTAAGGGTTGAATGGTTATGTATTTGTGAAACCTCCATATGCAGAATTGCAGATGACATGACATTGTTTTTATTTTCTTTATTTGTAAACATGGCAGCGAGTACGTATGTGCGAGTGTGTGCATGTATGCGTGATTCTGTTTTTGATTCCAACTTCAAATTCGGAATCTTTTTTCTGTTCTATTCAGAACACGAACTGTCATCTTGCGCCAAGTGAACTAGTACAGAACCGTTCGGAACAGTTCCGGACGACAAAAAAAAAGCTATAAGTTAGGACAAATACAGGTTCATCTGCATTTATTCAAATCTGCATTGGCTAAGTGAAGTTTCCTTTAATTTTTGTTGTTATTCTCGAAGAAACCATTATTTGAACTTAAGGCCCAACTAGAATTGCTGAAGTAAACTTAACTTACTTACTTACTTAAGGTGGCGCTACAGTCCGTTGTAGACTTGGACCTTAGTCAACAGTCTCCGGCAGCCAGCTCGGTTCCTAGCTAGCTGTCTCCAGTTTTGAACTCCAAGTTGATTGAGGTACATACAGAGTGGCGCGACAGCTCTTGAAGAGCCAAGGCCTAAGCGACTTACTCTCATCAACAATTCTCTGAGTGCGTGTGAAGAATTGAGGGGACCTACAATTTAACGCCGATTCCGAACGGCAAAGTTGAGAAGCACTTTTTTCATGACAGATTGATACTCTTGGAAAATTTGTCAGGTCTTCGCAAGAGGCAGTACCCGCGAAAGATGAAATAAAAACTTGGCCTGAGTGGGACTCGAACCAACGACGTTCGGCTTAGCAGTCAACGCACTTACCAACTAAGCTACGGGCGACTGCGGTCCTATTCTATTTCTGTGTGCGACACCTGACACGCGGTCTTCCTCTCCTTCTACGTCCCTCGGGAATAGTGTCGGGGGCTTTCCGGGCCAGAGCATTGGTGTCCATCCGTTCTAAATGACCGAGCCATCTGAGTTTCTGGACCTTGACCCTTATGGCTAGATCCGTGTCGTTGTACAACCCGTAAAGCTCGCTGTTGAATCTTCTTCTCCGTTCCCCATCAATACACACGAGGCCAAATATGACCCGAAGAACTTTCCTCTCGACACAGCCTAAAGCATATTAATCCGACTTTGTCAAGGTCAATACTTCTGCACCATACAGCATGACAGGGATGATGAGGGTGTTGTACAGTTTTACCTTAGTTGCTTGAGAGAGGGCTTTTCCACTCAATTGCTTTCTTAGCCCAAGGAAACAGCGATTAGCAAGAGTAATTCTGATCTCGGCGCTGGTGTTATTGCTCGTGTTAATAGCGGAGCCTAGGTATAGACAAACTCCTCTACTACCTCGAAGTTTTATGCGTCTATTGTGACTTTCTGTCAGAGCCGTCGTCGGTGTTGGGTGTCCTTTCTCGAAGACAGCATTTACTTCGTTTTTCCTTCATTTACCGCTAAACCCATTTTTGCCGCTTCAGTCTGAATGCCATACAGATACATGGCCGTAGCCAGGGGGTGGCAAAGTAGGGCAATGCCCTACCTTAAATTTAAAATGCCCTACCTTCAGAAATTGAGAAAAGCCCTATCTTCAAAAATGCTCTACTTACAAAACAGCATACATTCAAAAATTATCCAGCTTTCTATACCGTGCCTAAAAATGCCCTACCTTTAAAAATTCAGTTCTTATGAAAATGTCCTACCTTCCAAAATTTTTCCAGCTTGCCTTGTAAATGCCCTACCTTCAAAAACATCATGAAAGTCTTAAATATCCTACCGATAAATTTACTAGAGAGTATTTAGTTGATTCTCATCAAACTTTTCGATTAAATTTATGACAGTTTTAAGACGAAATTTGACGTTTATATTTCATTAAAAGCTAATGATTTCAGCGCATAGATATACTTTAAGAGTTATCCTCTATAGTATTTAACAAAAATCCAATTTTATTATAAGACGATCCAATTTTTCGTCTTATAAACTTAACTTAACATAAACACACTATTTTTTTTTTAGTTTCACATCAGTTAGGGGTTTTAGTTCGTTCATATCGAAAAAACGCAAAATATCAACTAACTTTTCAGGTCTAACAATATTTCAATAAGGGAAGAGACTACTGTGGTCAAATATTATTTGAGTAAACTCGAAGATAAATCCGAAAACCAAATGCAGATCTTGTTCAGGCACCAAAAGGCGACTTACGAACTGTTTTCGTCTGTAGCGACTTTAGGATGTAGCAGAGCAGTATGCTGCCCGTAGCTTAGTGGTAAGGTGCGTTGACTGCTAAGCAGAACGTCGCGTCGTGGGTTTGAGTCCTACTTGTGATCATAAAGTTTTTATTTCATCTTTCACACTGCCTCTTTCGAAGAATTGACAAAACTTCCAAGAGTATCAATCTGTCATGAAAAAAGTGCTTATCAACCTTGCCGTTCGAAATCGGCGTTAATTTGTAGGTCCCCTCAATTCTTCACACGCACCCAAAGAATTGTTGATGAGAGTAAGTCACTTAGGCCTTGGCTCTCCAAGAGCTGTCACGCCACTCTATTTATTTTATTTTTTAGAGCAGTATGTGAATATCCAAACATTCAATTCTAACTACCATCAATAGGCCTCAAAAGATGTCAATGGGACATGAGAGAATGGCTAACCTTGTATTTCTAGCTCTTGAAAAAAAGAACTTATTCAATTGATCTCAAAGAAGTCCTTCGAGTGTTTAATAAAATGAACAATCGGAAAACTCAATTATGCATTTTAAGAAATTCTAAAAATGTTATTTATTACTTTTCGTATGAGCTTGTTTTTATTTTGTATACGTGTGCAGGCGCTGTGGGGAGTTGAGAGAGCAAAATATGAGGACCGCATTCTGTGAATGGTTTTGAACTCAGAAAAGCTTGCAGATTTTGCCGAAAGATATGTTGGTCCAGTTTCATTATTTATTTATTTCAATGTTTTATTTAGTTGCAATATCTGATACTTTCTTATAATTTAAGACACTAATAACTATGGTTAATTGAAAAATATACAAAATCGTTAAAAAATAAAAACAAGAATTGTTTAAAATTGTTATAATGAAAAAGCAAGTTTTATTAATATTTTCTTTGAGAACAGAAAGACGCTAGCGGTTTCTAATTCTATTAATTGTTCAACGCTTAGGTGTAGATTTCCTAAATTTCTTAGAGCTTTTTGTACTACAGACTCCAACATTGGAGCTTTTAAAGCATTTTTTTAATTCACATATAGACACGAACTGTAATACTGTATAAAGCTATGTCTAGTTTTGGCATCCCTGCTAAGGTCGTTTTCTTGTCCATAATGACTATGGAGAACTCACGCTGTTCCATAAAATTTTGCACCGAGCTCTCGAAATCATTCGATGTCAAAAAAGGATGCAGCCACAGCGATGAACTATCATGCGATTTCTTAAACATCGGAATTGAGAGAACGCAAAATTCTACCGTCAACACCAAAGGCACATCTTCCAAGAGTCTGTTCAACTTCTTGCGTAAGCCGATGATATTGGTATAATAGAGAGAACACGGCGTGATGTCAATGGCGCCTTTTTGAGAATTGAGGTACAAGCGGAAAAATTTGTTTAGCGTTAAATGAGGGCAAAACAAAGTATATGCTGTCTTCGAGGAAGGACATCCAACACCGGCGATGCGACAGCTCGGACAGAACATCACAATATACGCATACAACTTCGAGGCAGTAGAGGAGTTTGTGTACCTAGGCTCCGCTAATAACACGGGCAATAGCACCAGCCAGCGCCGAGATCAGACGAAAAATAACTCTTGCTAATCGCTGCTTCTTTGGCCTAGGAAAGTACTTGAGTAGAAAAACCCTGTCTCGTTCATCATTATAGGTAAAACTATATAACACCCTCAGTATCCCAGTCCTGCTGTATGATGTAGAAGCATGGATCTAGACAAAATTGGATGAATGTGCCTTTGTGCATTGATGTGGCCCCATATGCATTGATGTGGAGAAGAAGATACAACAGCGAACTTTACGGGTTGTACAACGACACGAACATAGCCAGAAGGGTCAAGGTCCAGACACTCAGATGACACGATCATGTAGAGCACGGATGGACACCAATGCTCCGGCCCGGAAAGCTTTCGACACTTTTCAAGAGGGGCGTAGAAGTAGAGCAAGACTGTGACTCAGGTGGAGTGCAAAACTGTAACTGTAACGTCACCTTAAGTAAGTAAGTAATTATTTGTTTTACTTTATGATTTATGTTCAAACTTGTTTTATTCATTACAATAATTTTTAATAATTTTTTTGTTAACAATTCTTGTTCTTATTTTTAACGATTTTGTATATTTTTCAATTAACTATAGCTATTAGTGTTTTAAATTATAAGAAAGCATCAGATATTGCAACTAAATAAAACATTGAAATACATAATCTGTTCTGTCTATCTTGATATCTAAAGGAAAAAAAGAAATCTGGACCAACAAATCTTTCGGCAACATCCGGAATCAAAATCTGCAAGGTTTTCTAGTTCAAAATGATTAACAGAATGCGTCCTCATATTTTGCTAACTCAACTCCATACAGCAACCGGTCTATATTTGGAAAAATAATAATGAAATATGTTAACCTGAAAACGTTTATGTTTTTCATTTTACCATTGTGAACCTAACGGATATGAGATCACATAGAAAATTTACCAATGCCCTACCTGATATGACTGTTGCCCTACGTTGAATTCAACTCTGGCTACGGGCCTGTACAGATAGTATAATAGAGCACGGAAGCTAGCCTAAAACGTGTCTAAAAGGGTGCCCTTTCTCTCTCTGAGCTTTGTAAGACCACAACAATTTTCATTTTGACGTTTTCTTTATTTTTTTTTTACTCTGTCCATTCCACCTTACAGCCAATCAGCGAGAAGCTCAGAGAGAGAAAGGGCACCCTTTTAGATCTTCTTCCTCAAAATTTGACGTGACGACTTCACTTGTACGAAGTGCTACCGCTCCTGTGCTCTATTATATTGTCTCTATGCTCAATTCTCACAAAGGCGCCATTGTCATCACTCATCACGCTGTGTTCTTCCCATTATATCAATATCATCGGCGTACTCAAGAAGTTGAACAGACTTTTGGAAGATAGTGCCTCTGCTGTTGACGGATGAAGTTTTGCACCTCTCTTCTCAAGAACGATGTTAAAGAAATCGCATGATAGTACATCACCTTGTCTGAATCCTTTTTTGACATCGAAAGATTTCGTTAGCTCGTTGCCAACCTTGATGACGCAGCGTGAGTTTTCCATCGTCATTTTGCACAAGCGAACGAGCTAGTTCCGCGAAGTGAAAATTTGGTCGATGGCTGTCTTTCCTGGTCTGAAGCCACATTGATAAGGACCGATCAGATTGTTGACGAAAGGCTTCAGACTTTCACATATTACGGCAGAGAGGATCTTGTAGGCGATGTTAAGTAGGCTGATTCCTCTTTAGTTGGCGCAGTTTAGAAGATCTCCCTTCCTAAGGATCGGGCAAACAATGCCATTAGCATGATTTGGTGCCTGCTCCTATCTAGATCGTCGCCAGCTGCTTTAAACAGCTCGGCAGCTTGACCATCTGCTAGAGCGGCTTTGTTGGATTTCAGCCGTGATAGGAACTTAAGGCCCAACTATAATTGCTTGAGTGAACTTAAGCTAATGTCAAAAACCGACTAACAATAATGAGCGGAAGCAAACGGAAGCTAGAGTCAGAACCGAACAAATCGACTTTCTCTTCAGAAAAATAAATAAATAAAGTCCAGGGGCCTTATTATGTAAAACGAAACGATCCTCAATTTACCGATACGAAAGTCGGATCAATGAGCGATTAAGTAAAACGAGAAAGGCGTAGTAAAAATGTTGCCAGACTAAAATCAATACGAATATTTTTTCCATGAAAGCAACTAATAAATCAATTTGTTTTTTTGTTGTTGGTGGTCTTTAAATAAAACAAACAAATTTTAGTTCAATTTTCAGAAATAATTTTCGTATAAGTAAAATGTAAACTTACAATTTCGATGCTCCAGATATTTTGCAATAATAAATCGAACAGTGAATGATTTACGAGAATGAAGAATGAGAAACGAGCTTAATGTTGGTCGTAAGACAAAACGAGAATCGTTAATCCGCGACCTTAGGACAACAAGGTTCTAACTGCCATTTTTTCCAAAATTGAGTTATAGATTGGATCGTACTAAAAAGGCTACGCTCTTTCATTTGCCGCTTTCCAAATTTGGCTATCTCTTTTAGTTTATGAAATAGCTCGTGAAAAAGCAGGCAACAAAGTTCTATCTAAGCAATCTCAGTTTGAATTTTTGTTGAAAAAGTTCTAAGTGCCAGATAGAACCTTGCACCCTTAAGAAAAAACAATAATTTGACAAATAGAACCCCGTTGCGTTGCAGATAGAACCTTATTAATCCAAAATGACTATCCAAGCCATACATCGTTAGAACCTTGTAGGCTTTGAAATTGCTGTTGAATTTGAATTCTGTTCTATCTTGTAGTTAGAACCTTATTGTTCTACGTCCAAGTACCTTACAGTTTAGAAAAAAGTTCTATCGATTTTTTTCAAACATAAATAACTAAATAACCATGCTTTATATGTTAAATGTATTAATACAAATAAGAAGGATGAAACCACTAAATATACCTAAATAATTCAAAACACTTTGGGTATAAAATCAAGTTATAAAAGTTATACACTGTGAAATTTTCAATCTTCGTTTTCTCGAAAGTGGTGTGAGGGCAGATAGAACCTTGTTGTCCTAAGGTCGCGATATCATAAACGATTCTCGTTATGTGTAATCGGATTTTAACGATAACGAGCGGATTTCAACGATAATCGTTATGCATAATAGGGGCCCAGCTGTAAAATCTTCGCTCGTAGAAATACGAAAGTGATCGCAGTTTACGTTCGTAAGGAAAACTGATCGAAAATTGACGAAACGGAGCAATCCGCCATATAGGGCACAATATACGAATTTCTTGTTCTCGCCCAGTTACGGACGACCACCCTCCCCTCCGCCGCCGTTCCGTTCATAATAGTTCTGGATTTAAGTAATCAAAAATAGTAGATTTGGCCTTCTCTTCTTCAAATTGTAAAATTCACTTAAGCAACGAAGGAATGAAACCGCATTAGTAAGAGTTGAACGAAATTTTAACGAACGTAGCTTAAGTACATTATGGTTTGCTCATAGGGTCGTGTGTAATAGCTGGTTCAATTAAGCGTGCTTGCGGGAGCAAATTGCAATATAGTTCAGCATTTTTGGGAATATACAAACACAATTATAGATTATTATGGTGCATTCTGTCAATCCTGCAGATCTATTAAAGTAGTTGTAGTTAAAAATGTAATGGCTGAAGCACAAACACAATTTAGATTTGGCTTCGCCTGTCTCTTACGATTCCAATGCATGCTACCACAATGAAGCATCGACCTCACGTTTCGTACGTAATGTAACGTTATGTGTCTCCAAACCAAATTTCTAGTTCAATTATGCTAAACATGTGCTCTGTCCGACAGTTCAGCGGCTGTAAAAAAGTCAAGGGATAGGGCTTTTTCCCTTTTGACAGCGCATAAATTTCGGCCAATTTCAACTGTCAATTATAAGGTCGTGGAGGGCAAACAATGGCGGGATTTCATACAATTTGAAATGCTTTTGTTATTTTTCTAAATATTTCAATAATTAGTGCATCTAAAAAAGATTTTTTATTCAGGAAATGAAGATTTAAGTATACGCAAGGGATTGGATGCAAAAAGAAGGAAGTTGGACACCAAAAACCAAAAACACAGCACTAAGGAGGCATTTATTTTACATTTCAACACAAACAACAAACAAAGAAGATAAAAAAATAACTATTTACTTTAATTTATATCAATTTTTCATTTATTTTACGGGAAAAGGTATGTTTTATATTTCTTGTTTGATCAATTTCTACCAAAAGTGAAGTTGTTTGCCCTCCACGAAGACATGACGTCAGCACGTTTGACGTTTCCCGCCGGTGGTCTATTGTGATTATGGAGGGAGAAATGTCATTCAAAACAAGCTCGAAGCGGGTGCATCGTAACACACACGTAGGTGAAGCTCAAATCAACCTTTAACCGTTGATGAAGTTTAACAACACTTCCTTATTAATAATTACAGCTGTCTCAACATCTTTCCTTTTGAATGACATAAGAAACGTCATCTGTAAAACCAAAAAAGGGAGAGACTAGTCCTTTCTTTACAAAACTGCTGATTCCTTTGAAATATTCAGTTTCAAATATGTATTCGTAAATAAAAATACAACCTTCTTAAATAAAAAAAAACTGTGTAAGCATCCCCTTACAATACAATTGGCATCACTCTTTCTGTCAAACAGACGAAATCTTCACCAGAACTGTACCACCCACAGCCATGAACAAAAACAATAAAAATTTCCATCAACGTCAAGTAAGTAGTTGGCTAACCTGCTTGGTTGCTTGCAATTTTCTTGTGTTTTCATTTTTTTTTAACATTAAACTTTGTGATTTTTATTACAAGAAAAATTGTCTGTCTGTCTCCACAGTTGCATGGCCAAAGTTTCTAAACACAGAAAATATTAAATTTTATTTAAAAATAAACATTGAATCGAAAGTGCGTCCGTGAAGCCCAAAATAGTGTTTTTATTCGTGCGAGTGTTGATTGAATTGCAGTTGAGCAGCTTTCAGCCAGTCTACAAGGTTTCCATCGACTAAAAGCGCCCTGAAAATTACGAATACGATCATTAATCGTCCGTGTGCAAAGCAACAGAGAATTCAAGACGGAATTATGCCCCAAATAGGTGCTCCTTCTTCCAATGAAAAAGGGACACCCCGCAGAGTTCTCTTGGAAACATGAAAATTGTTAAAAATTATTGATTATAACAATGTAAGTCGATACAAGAGGAAGGACGAAAGCAGGTCTGGTTTGACTTTCCATATGTGTTTGATTTTTTTTCTCTCAATTGAATTATCCTTTGTTGTGGGACTCGTTCAAGTTTGAGGTCAATCGGTGATGAACCATTCGGATTGTGTGTGTTGCTTGTTCATGTTCATGGTCCATTTTATGAATAATGAATAATTCTTGTCGCGCACATCTTTTTATTTTTCTTATTGGAACTTTTGTTTCTCTCTTTTAACGACTTTGCTGTCGTTGTTGTAGCCAATTAGACTCATTGTCGCTCAGTACTCTTTTTCGTCGTCAGTCACGAAAAGCGATCATAAAATCGCCGAATTGTGTGCAGACGATGTTCTACAAGAAAAGTTGAGTGACCTTGTTTATTGTTATTTTGTGAACACAGTTGTTAAGCTCTTTTGAAAAGATTAAAAGCATTTTGCAGTGGAGGTGAGGTGTTGTCTTACCGACACGGGAGATGATTTGGGTGTTTTGAGAGACAAATCAGTCTAATTAGACTTTTTGGGATGTCGTTTCACGTTCATAGGTTTTTTTCTAAAGGCTTCTTTCAAGCCCCATCCGTATACTTACTTACTTAATTAGCCGGCTCACAATCCATGAAGGGTCTCAGCCTGAGATACTGCAGCCTTCCATCTGGAACGGTCCGTCGTATGCACCTACAGTCGCCGAAACCAAGCGCTCTGGCATCCGCAGTCACTTGGTCCTTGTACCGTAGTTTCGGTCTTCCTTGAGTCTCGAATCTGGAGGCTGCGATGAGTAGATTTTCATTGCTGGAGCGTTGTCCATTCGCTCGATGTGGCCGAGCCATTGTAGTTGTCTTTTCTTGGCCTTCTGGACTTCTGGACATCCACATCTTGGTACTGCTCATACAGTTCTCGGTTGAACCTTCTCCTCCATTCCCTATCTTCGCATACGGCACCGAAAATCCGTCGAAGAATTTTGCTTTCGAAAGTGCGCGGTATTACTTTCCCATTTTTACTTATCGTCCAACACTCGGAGCCGTAAAGTAGGACTGGTAAAATCAAAGTCTTGATAGCAAGCACTTTGTCTTTCGAGTGAGGAGTTTCGAACCCAGTTGTTTTGCCAAACCGAAGCAGCAGCGGTTCATTAGGGTAGTTCTTCGTCGGATCTTTACTAAGGTGTCGTTTCAGTTCACGTTCCCAACTCCTCAACTACCTAGAAATTGCTGCTACCAACAGTGACATTTTGTGCTGCGACGTGGACAGATGTTCGTTTGTACTTCGTTTTGTCCTCATTCACTTCAAGACTAACTAGCTTCGCCTGTTCTTCAATCACTGTGAAGGTCTCAAGCACAGCTCTCTTGGATCGACCGATGATGTCTATGTCGTCCGCATAGCTTAGGAGCTGGGTGGATTTGTTGAAGATAGTGTTTTCCGTGCTCACACCTGCTTTGCGCACTATTTGTGGAAACCTAGTGCTACTTTTCAGCGAATTACGAGCTGCAGCAAAGTTGATTAGTCGGAAGCCGTTATCTGTTGTAACTTCGTGGAAGCTGTGCTTTCCAACTAATCCGGCAAAGATGTCTTCCTTCCCGATTTTTGTATTGAAATCTCCGAGTACGATTTTGACGTTGTACTCTGGACAGGCTGCGTAGGCTCTATCCTCCTTGCTAAACTCCTCAGCACCATTGGTTGGGGCGTGTGCACATATTTTACTGATGTTTTGTAGTGTGGCCTAGATGAGGATTACAGCCAGGCGATCGGTAATTGACTTAAAATCCATGACTTTTGATCCTAGCCGAGTTCCCACGACGAATCCACGTCCAAATATGTGCATTCTTTGATGACGCTGTAAAATATTTTTCCTTTTCATTGTCCCTGATCCTATCCATCGTATTTCCTGGATCGCAGTTCTATCTGCCTTATACTGCGTGAGGACAGATTCAAGGTTTTGAGTTCCACCTGGAGTGTAGAGTGTTCTTACATTCCAGGAACAAACTCTCAATTCGTAGTCGGTTGTCATTCCGGGTCTGGTTACCATAAGAGGGGGGTCATTTTCCGAGGCTCTGCCTATCTCTCTCATAACGTTCAAGTTTTTTACTGTGGAGGGGTTGTTAGCTCCTCGCACTAACCTTCAAATATGCAGGGCCGTTGTTTAAGTGCTTCTGTTTCTCCGTTTTGCACTCGCGCTCCACCCAAATTGAATAGTTCTGTATAGCTGGTGGGATTTTGCTCGTCATCGCCATTATACAGCTTGAAAAAGTGGTCTTTCCATATCCTTAGCACTGACTGTGGTTCCACTGCGATGTTCCCTGTCTTTGGTGTCTTCATCCTTTTCCTCAGTGGGGGCGTGGGCGCCAATGAGGCTAATGGTGGTGAATTTGACGTTGATGCGGTTTGTCGTGATGCGCTCATTTACTGAGTTGAAACTTCCTTCCTCCTGAGTCGAGTCCCAACTACAAATCCACACCCAAATAGACACGGATTTTGTTCCCGGTAACAGTCGCCGTAGTGGATATCACAGTTGTTCATGCCCGGACCCTCCTATCGCATTTCTTGGATGGCGGTTATATCTGCTTTATAGCAGTCAAGGGCTTCCACTAGTTGTTCGGCTGCACGTGGTCTGTTAAGGGATCTAACATTCCAAGTGCAAAACCGAAATTCGTTGTCCCACGACCCACGGTCGTCATCATTAAATCCGTCCGTATCCGAGACTCGTGGCCGTCTTCTTTATGTGGCCGGGCAGTCACCCCGACGTACAACCCCCAACCTGGGGGGTCCTTATAGGCCTGGGCTGCGAATTTGTCGTAGTTGCCCTATAAGGTGTTCACTAAGTAGTTCATCCAGACTGGAACTGTCGATGCCACCGTTGATTCCATCTTGGGAGTTCTTCCGCTGCCGCCTTAGTGGACGCATACCTCCTCCCCCTCTCTCTTTGCTGCCGCCAACAACTTCCCACTGGGGTTGGAACCCAATCTTTGATTAAGGTACTAGGGACCCGATGTTCACCGCTCTCAGGTGGAGAATGGGAGTTGAAAGACAGAGCTTGCTGTGGACGCTTTTGTCCTCTTGAATGCACGAACATCTGATCGATTGCTCATCTTAAATGTTTAATTCAATAAATTTCTTTTGTTTCAGGCTCAGTAGTATCGATTTCCATCAAACGCTCTTTTATTTAAACGTCAGTGCCAATTTTACACACAATTACTTAATTTTAAAGCACACCAGCTAAATCAATAGAACATAGTCTCGATCTTGGGCCAACGAACCTCTCAAACCTCCACACATCCGCCGCCTATCGATCGCAAACATCATCAGGAATCTAAATTGATCTCGTCCCCAAAGGCAGCTTACAAATTCACCCCTTCCCTGACTATATTATGCGGATTAAGTGTAGATTCATTCGATTCATAAAGACGCAGTCGAAAGTTGTCCTATACTCCTGCTTGATGGAGTACAGCTTGGAATACTTTGAGTTTCTAGTTTAGACAAGACACCGAGAGAACACAAAACTCACCGAAAGCCATTTTAATTTCCTGACAAAAATCGAACAATTTGCTGTTATGGGTAACTGTCTAAAATGCTTTCAATCGTCTGATCAATCGGGTTCGACAATTATTACACAATCTGCACACTGCCAAACGACAAATATTGACAGCTGTGGTCGGGCCGCGGGTAGTGCAATCGATCGCAGTACATACAGCGATCGGCCAGGAGGTAAGTCTTTCTTAACAAATTTAACCAGATTGTGATTGATTGACTGTGTCACCTCTAGAAACAGATGAATTGCTGTCTGCGAGTCCATTAATGGCCAACAACGGTGATACTAAGCGAAGTAGTTTTAAGAAATCGATAGTTTTATTAAACGGAAATGCCAACAACCTGGGTGATATTATAACCACTGGTAAGTTCTCAGTTCCTGGCTGTTCGTGAATTCATTTGTCAACAAATTTCCTTCCAAAGTTCTTCCCCTTGCAGTCAAAGAATCGCATGAAGTCTCAGACAACACACTAAATCTATTATTCGAAGAGTACAAAGACCCCTACGAAGATGCCATACTCTCCGATGGCATTGAACGTCTATGCCGTGATCTCTGCTATCAGCCTGATAAGTTTCCAGTTCTTGTTCTGGCCTGGTGTTTGGACGCCTCCCAAATGTGTCGATTCACAAAAATGGAATTCATCGAAGGACTGCACAAAATGTCAGCCGATACAATCGACACGATTCGCCTAAGACTGGAACAGACAATTGAACTGATGAAAACCGATTCGGACATGTTCAAGCAGCTCTATCGTTTTACATTTCGGTTTGTTTTGAATTTTGAGTTGCCACAATGCCTCTCTAATCACTTCTTTTAGGTTTGGCTTGGAACCAGATCATCGAATTCTCTCATTAGACATGGCAATCATATTGTGGCGCTTAGTCTTTACACTGCACAAGCCCGAGCTGCTCGATCGCTGGTTGTATTTCCTCGAACAGCATCCCAATATCCGAGGCATTCCCAAAGACACATGGAATATGTTCCTCAATTTCTCCGAACAATGTGATATTAACAACTACGACGACACCGAAGCCTGGCCCAGTTTATTCGACGACTTTGTTGATTATGAAAAGTCACGTCTCACTGGCAATTCAGATGAGAATAAGCCACTGGACGTTGATAACAACAACGACTGCAGCCATCGCAATTCGTCGTCCATTGATGTTTCATAGTATTGCAAATGATGATTCTCAATATGCCGCCATTTCTCTAACATAAGTTATGCATCCACATTCAGCTCATACATTTTACTTTTTAAGACTTAAACAGAATCAATCGAGGACCTTGCTCATCACAATCGCTTGAGAACCACACTACCAATGCGTTAACATTCCCAAGATATTCATCGCTCCTGTCGCTATTTATTTTGTTTTCATTGACATTTAGAAAGTTGGAATCAACAAAAAACACAAAAATGCCTTAAAAGTAAAGAAAAACAAAAAAACATTTAGAACAAACACAGCATCATGTAAAATTCTAATTCAAAAAGGAAAACAAATTTAGAGATTCACAGACGACACACACGTAAACATGACACAATTCTTGCGCAAACAAACAAACAAATTGATTTTTTTCTGAGATTGTTGTGATACCGAACAAGAAAAAACAAGAAAATCGAAAAAACTAACCTCCAAATCTAGTGTCCGACCGAACGTCTATTTTCCGCCGAAGCCGAATATTACTTACTTATGGTAGCGCTACAGTCCAGGTCGGACCAGGGCCTCATCCAACAAACATCTCCAGCCAGCTCGGTCCCTAGCCAGCTGTCTCAAGTTTCGCACGCCAAGTTGGTTCAGGTCCTCTACCTGTGTGCGGTCTTCCTCTTTTGCGACGTCCTTCCGAGTTGGATTGGAAGACTACGAGCCGGAGCATTATTTTCCATTCGCTCAACATGACCCAACCATCTAAGTCGTTGGTCCGTGTAGGTCAGTGTCGCTGTACAGCTCGTACAGTTTTGAATCTTCGTGTCCATTCTCCATTAATGCAGACAGGACCAAAAATCACTCGAATTTTTCTCTCAAAGCAGCCCAAAGCGTTTTCATCGGATGTTGTCATGGTCCATGTCTTTGTAGCATACATGAAGACCGGTATGATGAGGGTTTTATAGAGTGTCACTTTAGTTGCTCGGGAGAGGACTTTACTACTCAATTGCCTTCAAGTCGAATATTAAGCTAACAGAAAACCTTCGACCGAAGTCGAAGCCGAAGGTTTAATAAAGCGAAGAATTCTCATTTCAAATAACCTTTGGTTTTTGTTTCAATTACAAATTAGGAAAAATCACTCAGTTAGCAAAATTGAACACAGTACACAATTATTGTTCGATTATCGTCTTTTCTTTATTTTAATATAACAACCGACTCGTTCGACTTACTTAACTTGACTGTGCTTAGGTGCGTTTTTGCGCTGACGATAGTTGACTATAGTTTTTGTGTCACACTTTGACACACCAACCACTTTCAACTCACCTCCTGAGATGGATTGGAAATAGTTAGAGATAGTTACGATTTGACACATCAACACAGACCGCAAAAACGACAATTGTGATTACGAATCGTAACTATTGGCGTGCAAAAACGAGAAATAGTCAACCATTGTTGATTATAGTTGATTATAGTCAGCGCAAAAACGCACCTCTTGCAATTTAAAGAATTCAAAAATGGAAATTTGTTTCCGCGCCTACTACGATTTTACACTGAAAAACACAAACTTGTGTGTCCAACAATTTTAAAAATTCAAAAATTGATTTTTTTCGCCGCCTACTACGATGCTCGATATTAAGAACTAAATTCTTCGGCTTCGGCCTATTTTATACCGAAGTCTTCGAAGCCTAAGCTTCGGTCGGACACTACGATAAATCTCTAAAATTGAACAACAGAGCAACCCCTAGAAAGAGATAGAACAACCATTCTGTGCTCTCCAATCTCCTCATATTTTAATTGAATGATATTTATATTTGTATTTATTAAAATATAAAATAATTAAACAAAGGAAAAAAGAGTTTTCATAATCGCTTAAAAGTTCTAAGTTCCACGAAGGCTTGATTTTCCCCTTTAGACAAACATAAGAATTTTTAGAATACAAACAATTGAAAGACTTTCTTTTTTTTCGGTAAACAAAAATATATAAAAATTTTAATAAGAAAATAAATTGCTTTTAGTGAATTTTTTGGTTAAGTGTCTAAACTTGTATTTTAACATTTGAACAAATTTCGTTGTTGTAATTTTTGGATTTAAATAAATTTTAGACTTAAAATTCTGTGTAAAAAGAAAACCAAAAGCAAATAAAAAAAATGCTACACAAGACTTGTATATGTAAATAATGAAGAAAAAAAAAGAATCTTTTGAAATTTTCTTTTTGGAGTTAGTTTGAGGACAAAAAGTAATAAAAATACAAAAACCAGTAAAAGTAAATTTTTAATAGCGGTTTTCTTTTTTTTCCCGAAGCTGAGTTGCGGTCTTCCTCACCCTCTACGTCTATCGGGAATAGTGTCGAAGACTTTCCGGGTAGTAGCATTGGTGTCCATCCGAAAACCGATCCATCTGAGTCTCTGGACCTTGACCCTTCTGGCTAGGTCCGTGCCCGTTAATAACTACTACCTCGAAGTTGTTTGCGTCTATTGTGATGTTCTGTCCGAGCCGTCGGTATTGGGTGTCGTTCCTCGAAGACAGTTTATACTTCGTTTTCCCTCATTTACCGCTAAACCCATATTTGACGCTTCTGTCTCAATTCTCACAAAGGCGCCATTAACATCACACTATGTTTTTCCCGTTCTATCAATATGCTCGGCGTACGCGAGAAGTTGAACAGATTTTTGGAAGATAGTGCCATTGATGTTGAGGGTGGAGTTTTGCAGTATCTTCTCAAGAACGATGTTAAAGAAATCGCACGACAGCGCATCGCCTTGTCTGAATCCTTTTTTGACATCGAAAGATTCCATTAGCTCGTTGCCAAAATTGATGGCGTAGCGTGAGTTCTCCATCGTCATTTTGCACAAGCGAACGAGCTTGGCAGGGATCCCAAAACTTTATACAGTTCGTCTCTGTAGATGCAAATATTTCTACATACTGAGAACAAAGAAATATTTTGAATTTAGTAAAATCGATTTCTTCATTTTTTTCGAAAAATATCATGGACTAACCTCTTTCGAATAATACATCAAAAGAGAGGTCTACTCGAACTCTATTCATCGAAATGGATTTCAAGTTTCTTGAAGGCTTTATAGCCGAGATATTAACGTTGATTATTCGCAAACATTTTCCGCAATTTCACATCAACAAAAAATCCAAAACCAAATCGACAGCAGCTGCAATGTTTAAATTTTAACAGTAAGTTTCAAACTCACATTATTTGTTAAGCTAGTCAAGAAGAAGCACCTCAGTAAATTTCAGATATTTAGCATGAGTAGTTTCTAAGATACAATGTTCCAAAAATCACGAAAACCGTAACTGACTGACTGATTCACTTACTCACTGACGGTTACGGATCATCAAAATTATGAAGCACTTCCTGTAGAAACTTGGCAGGTTTTCTCTTAGTAAAGGCCCAACTATAATAGTCGGAAGGGTGCGTACGTTGACGTACGAAAATTCCCGAGTACATGCAAATCAGATGTCACAGCCATAATAGCGGATTGCTCGGTTTCGTTCAGTTTTGTTTTCGGACGTAAAGTCACTTTTCTTTCTCAATTTACATTTCTCTTAAAACACAGAATAATGACAGAAAGCCTTCCGTTCAATTTTGGGTAAGCGGATGTAATTGACAGTCGGAAAGAAACGGTTCGTTCAGATTTGACGCTAGCTTCCGTTCCCGTCCGTCTATTATAGTTGGGCCTTAACCTACTACCTATTAAAAAAATTTGGAAAACTTGCTAAGTAAAAAAAATTAACTAATTTACATTAGTTTACAAGTTTCTTTCAAAACTAATAATTCGATTCGATATAAGTCCACTTAAAACATTTGTAATGCACCTACGAGTACTTGCTGAATCTTAGAACTTGGTGTTCTTTTAGATCTCATTACTTTTCGTGGCCGATTTGTTAGGCAGAATTTTTGTACAGGAGAACTTGGCTCTTTTTTTACATTTAATACCGTGAGTCACAAAAGTAAGTGAGCATTCATAGTTTTTCTATGTTCATTCAAAAATAAACGAAAACTGTTATGAATGTTGAAACAAGTGCCATTTAAAATTGTGATTGGAAAGTAAAGATCACGTGATGAAGCAAAAAAACCGTTAGTCATTTGCTTACATTAAATTACAGATTTGCTCACATTTTCAAATTAGTTGCATTGTTGATGTCACATAAGTAAGTAAGCGTCAACAATAAATATTTCTTTAATACGCAGTGTTGTGATAAGCTTTGGATTATGTCCGTGTTTTAGAAAAACATTTTGTAAAAAAGATGACTCCAAGGGGCAAACAGCTTAGTTTGGATTTGAAAAAAGTTATCATAAGGCACTATTTGGACAATAAATCATTTGGACATAAATCAAGTCCATCTACTACACACAAAATAATAACGAAACACAATGACTATGGAAACTTGGAAAATCGACCCCGATCTGGACGCCCACGCAAGTTCACTGAGCGGGAATGTCGGATTATTGTTGGGAAAGTGAAGAAAAATCCCAAAATTAGTGCACCGAAGATAACGACTGAAGTCACCATTGAAACGGGTAAGTCATGCAACCCACAAACAATGAGAAGAGTTCTTCAAAAGTTCGGTTATCATGGACGGAATGTGAGCCTTATGTGAGTAAAGCTAACCGACAAAAGAGGATTCTTTTTGCGAAAAGCCATGAAAATATGACAGACGATTTTTGGAAAACCGTTATTTTCTCTGACGAGAGTAAATTTAACATCCACGGTTCAGATGGTCGCGAAAAAGTGTGGAGAAAAAAAAACACAGAGTTTGATCCATCGAACATGTCGGCAACGGTTAAACATGGTGGTGGTAGCGTAATGGTGTGGAGGTGTATGGCAGCCTCTGGTGTGGGAAATTTAGTATTTATAGATTCTTTGATGAATAGGTTTGATTACCTAAACATTTTAAAGAATATTCTTCACGAAAGTGCCAGCAAGTTGGGTATGGGTAGGTCATTTGTCTTCCAGCAAGACAATGACCCTAAACATACCTCACATGTTGTCAAAGAGTGGTTGCTGTATAACGTCCGCACACAGCTTAAATCTCCACCACAGTCACCGGATTTAAACGCAATCGAACACTTATGGGAACATCTCGATCGACAAGTAAGAAAACATCATATAAGGATTAAAGACGATTAAAAAAAAAAGTTCAAGTTCTTACAGAAGAATGGTATAAAATTCCCCAAAGTATTACACAAAACTTGGTTAAGTCAATTCCTTCACGAATGAAGGCAGTTATTAAGGCCAAAGGGTACCCTACAAAGTACTAATTATGATTTAAACAGATATTTAATTGAAGTGCTTACTTATTTATGTGATATAAATTTCCTATAATTTCATTCATATATAAGATGAATTTTAATTAAGTTTTCATTATGATTATATTAAAAATCTTATTTTTGATTCAAAATTATATTCTTAAACAAAACACATGCACAATTCTTTTATTTTTTTGATCCTACAAACATTTTTCCGGAAACAAGGTTTGAATAAAGAGGTGCTTACTTACTTATGTGATTCACTGTATGTTTTTGGTGTGATATATATTACGTCAATGATGAATTGATGAATAATTACGCTTCGACCTCACGTTTCGTACGTAATGTTACGTAACGTGACTCCAAACGGAAGCTCTAGTTCAAATATACTAGCGCAAAATTATAGTCCGCTAATGAACGATTTTAGTGTGATACTAGCTTAAAATGACGTTTCAGACAAAACTCAAACGTCATTTTAAGCTAGTATCGCACTAAAATTGTTCATTGGCGGACTATAATTTTGCGCCACTGAGTTTTTGTTTTGTCTGACAGCTCAACAACTGTAAAAAAAAAGTACCTACACAAACAAAATTCATTTGTTTTTGGAGGAAGTGCACCGTAACCAAAGATTAAATAAGTTATTATAATTTTTTTTGTTCTAAAATGTAAGCAACCCCTCAATATTCGAAACGTCAAACATCATCGACTAATGTTCGAATTGCGAAACGTCATCGATGCTGTTTGACGTTTGGAGACAGAGAGTTTTAACTGCTCTCATTCTTTTTCAATCTTTGAGCGCGTTAAGAACCGCCTAGCAGTAAAATCTAAAGTTGTATTTTAATAAATCGAAATAAAAACATAAAAAGTCTAGTACTAATATTTCAGAAGTGGGATTCACCCAAATCAATCCACAAACTGCATCTAATTGCAGTGATTTCTAAATAAAAATAGAATCCGTAAAATCACATCTGTTATATGTGCTTAGCACGTGTTCTTTGGAATCCGTTTTCATCTGCTGGATCTAGAACCATCCAAACATAATCCGAACGAATCAGAACCATCCGACATTTTTGGGTGCTAAAGTCGACCAGAATTGATCCGCTGCAAACGAGAAACGCATAATCGTCGAGGATTTCTCACAAATTTGCCTACACAAAATGCCTAACTCACAAGAACAGTCAGTCCAAGAGTTGATGGCGTTCTTGGATGAACATCGAATTCCGTATACCGATGAAGATGCAACAAGTACGACTATATTGAAGAGGTTGGTTGCAGCGTACCGCACACAGGCTGGAAAAGCCGATGCTGCCCAATCTGTTGCGGACACTTCGAACCTAAGCTCTCCAATCATGGAACAAACCGGAAAGGCCTTACATCCGAGTGAAGAAGATGAGTTGGACACGGAGTTAAGATTACTTCGCAAACGAGTAGAGATAGCACGCTTGAAAAGAATGCTCGAAACAGGTGACTTTGATGCGGTTAACCAGCTTAATCTCCAAGCAACGGATAGTCAGTTAACTCAAACTACATCGGGGCCGACGTTTAAGGACATCAAAAAGTCGATCTTGCAATATTCATCGAGTGAGACTTATGATGCATATAAATGGATATCCGATTTCGAACGAATCTGCGATTCCGTCGGCGGTGATGACGCATTCCGTTTTCGTTCTATTAAGCGGTTTATGAAACCTGGTTCCGAAGCTGAAAGCTTTCTGCGTGTTGATACGTCCACCAATTACGATGAGTTCCGAACAAATTTCCTTATCAATTTTGGACACGCTTACTCCATTCCGGAAATTATAGAGAAAATGAAAGAAACGCTGTATAAACCTGAAAACACTGTCATGTCATACGTTCTTCAGATGCAAGAGTTAGCCTCGCGGGCAAAGTTGGATGAACAGCATACCATAAGGTACATCATCGAGGGTCTTCGCGACCGAACATCAAATGTTTCCGTTTTATTTCCGGCCAAAACATTAGACGAATTTAAAACTTTGATTCCGAGATACATCCAAATGCGCAAATCGTATGCCGCCCTCACTCATCGTTCTTACCAGCGGACCAAACCAGCGGACCCCGAGCCGAAGAGACAGCCTCAAAGTTGTTTTCGATGCGGTTCTACGCAACACACCATACGCCAGTGTCCGAAGCCTGCTCCCAAGAACAAGGATGGAATTGCTTTGGCAGATGACTTCCGCCAGTTAACTGTCGAGCCAATTAAGGATCCGGATGAGACGACTGATGTTGTAGCTGAAGTAAATAAGGTAGGTGTTGCTTTTCCGAACATAAGGTCGAATATGCGCTGTAATATGTTTTCGTCTCTCTTTGATACCGGCAGCCCAATTAGTATGATCCGGCGATCGCTTGTCCCGGCTACGCTAATTGGTAATACACTACAATCAAGTCGTTTCCGTGGCCTAGGCAACAATCAACTAAACGTATATGGTCAAACCACCGCTTTTGTACGATTCCGTCATCTAAATAAACCAATCAGTCTGTACGTGGTCCCCGACCACTTCATACCCTATAGCCTTCTGCTAGGGCGTGATTTTCTTAAACTTTGTAACATTTCGTTAAGCATGACAAGTGATTGTAATGAATTCGACCGTATACGTTTAAATAAAAATATTCAAAAGGTATTGCAGTGCGTTATTCAACTTTCCAATATTGTTAAGCCGCTGTTGTCTTCTTGTGCACCCAGCTCTTCAGATTCAAATATTATTAAAGAAACTCCAAATCAACTGGAGCAACTTCCGTATATTTTTGCGATATCCGAAGAGCTTTCAAACGTCTCTGATTATGATATTTCGAATAAGTTAAATCAATTTCACCAACGAGCAATAAGTGACCTGATTGTCAATCATTACTTGAATCATTCCAAGATCCCAGAAACAATCCATAATTACGAAATGAAAATACGACTTAACTCCGAAATTCCGGTCTTTTCAACCCCGCGCCGTCTGTCATATGCTGATCGTTTGGAAGTAGACCAAATTGTTCAGGATCTGATTGAAAAGGGCCACGTTCGTCCATCCGAGTCACCTTACGCATCTCCTTTAGTGCTAGTCACTAAAAAGAATGGTGAGCGAAGAATGTGTATCGACTACCGTGCGCTAAATAAAATTACGATCCGCGACAGTTTTCCGCTTCCTCTTATCGACGATTGCCTTGAACGTCTGGAAGGTAAGAAAATCTTCTCGGTGCTAGATTTGAAAAGCGGCTTCCATCAAATCCGAGTATCTTCCGAATCAATCCCTTACACCGCTTTCGTTACCCCATCCGGACAGTACGAATATGTTCGAATGCCCTTCGGCCTCCGAAATGCACCAGCTGTATTCCAGCGTTTTATAAATCACGTTTTATCTCCGTTTATCAAAGAAGGCTCAGTGGTCGTTTATTTAGACGACATTACGATAGCCACCGCGAATATTATCGATCACCTTTCTGTATTACAACAAGTTCTACGACGTCTGGCTGAATATCGGTTAGAATTAAATTTCAAAAAATGCCAATTCGGCTATGAGGAAATAGATTTATTGGGTTTTAATATCAGTAACAAGGGGATACGCCCCAACGATAGTCATATAGAAAATATCCGTCATCTTCCGCTGCCTGAAAACAAACAAGACGTGCAGAAATGTCTTGGTTTGTTTTCATATTTCCGACGATTCATTCCTGGATGCTCCTCCATTGAACGGCCGCTACGCCAATTACTCAAAGAAAACGTCACTTTTAACTTTGATGAAAGCTGCAAGGCCGCTTTCCAAACCCTACGAGACAAATTAACTTCCCTACCTATTTTGGTTCTGTATTCCCCTCATCGAGAAACCGAGCTGCACTGTGACGCCAGTGCTCTTGGCTTCGGCGCAATTCTCCTGCAGCTGCAGGATGACAAACGAATGCATCCCGTCGGTTATTTCTCGCGGCGAGCCACCGAAGCTGAATCGAGATATCACAGTTACGAGCTCGAAACACTCGCAATTGTCTACGCAATTGAAAAATTCCGGATATATTTAGATAGAATACCGTTTAAGATCATTACTGATTGTCAGGCCCTAGCCCTAACGCTTCAAAATAAACGTACTAACTCCCGAATAGCTCGGTGGGCACTACTGCTCGAGAACTACACTTACTCGATACAGCACCGATGTGGTGCTCTAATGCCTCACGTTGACGCTCTAAGTAGATACTTTCCCGACCAGTCCGCGCTCGATAAAACTTTCGCGAATTCCGTCTCCGACCAATCCGTTACCCCGCCTGTAATCGCTCTTGTAGAACCCAAAGATGTAGATGCACAGCTCCTAATCACACAAAATAGAGACCAAAAGATACTAAACATTCGTGAAACCCTAGAAAGGGAATTTTCCCTCCAATATGAATTACGCGACGGTCTTGTGTTCCGGAAATATAACAATCGCTAACTTCTGTATGTTCCTTCCGAGTTGGAATGTAATATAATTCGTGTCGCCCACGAAACCATTTGCCATTTGGGTGTGACCAAAACAATGGATCAAATCCGATTAAAGGCTAAACCACAAACACGCTTCAGCTTCGGCTTCGTCTGCGTTACGATGCACCCGCTTCACGTTTGCTTTAAATGACAGTTCTCCCTCCGTCATCATAAAACAGATTTGCCACTTTACTCCTTTCGAAGTAGTCTACTTCGATTTTTGAAAAACTTTGAAAATCTATTCCCACTTCGCACCATCAAGAATGTTTTGAAATCTACTTCACTCAGAAAAAACTTGCATCGATTTTACTTGATATTTCCAAAATCTGCTTCGATTAACTCATTGAGTAATTTTATGCCTACAGTTCTATTTTCATCAGGAAAATAGATAATCGACATCTGCATCTGCATCTGCAGTTTCTATCCTTATACACGAACAATAAGCGGACACACTTTACAAACACGAAATGTCAACCCATACACATGTAAACGCAAAGTATGAGTTACGTGATTGTATTGAAGTGTTTAATATTTTAAGCCGTGTGCGACTTGCATTAAAATGTTGGTTGAATTTAACCACTAGTGTCATATTTTAGTCTGCTAGTTAAATTTTAACACATTTTATCGACCATGTAGTGTCAAAATTAAATCGAACGTCAAGTTTTTATACACATATTAACACAATTCGCACACGGCCCTAGTTGTAGATCTGTCTATATGAACTTTTGATAGTAACTGTATGTCCCTCTTTGCGTCAATGAATCCATGCACAATATAAAATACGCTATTTTCAAATCTACTTCACTTTTTCTCAATTTACTTCGCTTTATTCCCAAATCTAATTCGATTTCTTTTTTTTTCGAGTGGTAACGCTGCTCCAAAAAACACATGAACAAACAGCTGTTGAGCTGTCAGACAAAGCAAAAGTTCAGCATATTTGAACTAGAGCTTCCGTTTGGAGTCACGTTACGTACGAAACGTGAGGTCGAAGCATCATTGTGATAGCAAGCATTGAATTCCTATAGCTGAACTCGTAAACGTCAGGCGAAGCCGAAGCTGAAGCGCCTTTGTGATTTGGCCTTAAGTTATTGGTTTCCACGAATGCAAGAAAAAGTGGATGCATTTATCAAAAACTGTTTACAGTGCATTATGCACTCCGTTCCCCCTCAAAGCCGTGCTAGAACGCTCCATCCGATTCCCAAAGCTCCGGTGCCTTTCGATACAATACATGTTGATCACTTCTGTCCACTTCCGTCTATTTGTTCGAAACGAAAATACTTGTTTGTTGTGGTCGACGCCTTCACCAAGTTTGTCAAGCTATATCCCGTCAATACAACCAGCTACAAAGAGATTTGCTCTTCGCTTGAACATTACTTCGATCACTATAGTCGCCCGCGACGGCTCATCAGCGACCGCGGATCATGTTTCAACCACCTCGACTTTAAACAATTTTTGTCCGATAAGAACATTGAACATATACGTGTGGCCACAGCCGCTCCGCAGGCTAATGGCCAAGTAGAACGTGTGAATCGCGTCTTGAAGTCCATGCTATCTAAAGTCGTTGAGCCTCTGCAACATTCCGATTGGGTAAAACAATTATCGCGTGTCGAGTACGCTATAAACAACTCTGTTCATTCCGTTACACGTTATACCCCCAGCTCGCTGCTGTTTGGTGTAAGCCAGCGTGGTCCCGTTGTTGATACAATGGCTGAATACCTCGAAGGCAAGCAACTGGCACCTCCCATAGACCGTTCTGAACAACGCCAACAAGCTCATGCGCAAATCGCATTGAACCAAGAAAAAACTCTTGCTTTCCACTCTACCAAATTCAAACCTCATACCGCATTTAAAATTGGGGATTTCGTTATGATTCGTAATGTTGACACGACGGTAGGAACTTATAAAAAACTAATTCCAAAATATCGTGGGCCATACGTAATCCACCAAATCCTTCCGAATGATAGATACGTAATCAGGGACATTGAGAATTATCAGGTAACTCAAATACCATACGATGGAATTTTAGAGGCTTCAAGAATACGGCCTTGGGCTGACTGGAGGACAGATGCGCAGGAGGACCCCAGTGGTGGTTCGGAGCGGTAACACCGTCCTTGTTGAAAAAAGAGAAACAGCGTTTGTCTGATTCGTCTGATGTACCCATTCGAACCAGACTTTCACATATTGTAAACATTATCCTGTTAAATAATAAGCTTTCTCATAAATTAATATCAGTAAATGATTGAGGTCAATCATTATGTCAGGATTGGCCGAGCTATTATAACTTTTTTTGTTCTAAAATGTAAGCAACCCCTCAATATTCGAAACGTCAAACATCATCGACTAATGTTCGAATTGCGAAACGTCATCGATGCTGTTTGACGTTTGGAGACAGAGAGTTTTAACTGCTCTCATTCTTTTTCAATCTTTGAGCGCGTTAAGAACCGCCTAGCAGTAAAATCTAAAGTTGTATTTTAATAAATCGAAATAAAAACATAAAAAGTCTAGTACTAATAAAGTAACAAGATCGGAAACTGACTTACGTTTCACTCCCTAGAGCCAGCAATTTTCATTTTATTTTCTTTCCTTTTACATGAATAAAATCAAAAACAATATGGTAGGACCATATTTACTGTGATAGTATTGGTAAAAACGCTTGTAGGCATCTGTCATTTTGACAGCTTTGTTTCCCATTTCCTTACCTTATATAATCTCTAATTTTGACAGCTTTGTTTCCCATCTCCTTACCTTATATCATCTCTGACCGTAACGCAGATGAAGACGAAGCTGAAGCGTGTTTGTGATTCAGCCTTTATACTTTTTTCTCAACAATCCGCTGGAGCCCTATGCATGAAACAACCAAATCAAATATCGCATAGATTATCGCATGCGATATCATAAATAGTGTTCTTGAAAGCTTTTCGAATGCTGTCAAACGTCTCGTTTTGCTCTTTTTTTTCGTTTATTCACATAAACGAAGTGACAAACACGAAATATTGAAATTTGGACATTTGGAGGGTAAATCGTAAGTAGGTTTCCTATCTCCTCATTAATGATCTGTGGCAAACATTTTGTTTCCTCTTTTGTTTTTTTCAAATTTCATTTTGGTCTCTTTCGTTTTCTTCTTCATATTTTTCCTCAGTCTTCTCTGTGCGTTCAACAAGTTTAG
Source organism: Sphaerophoria taeniata (assembly GCA_943590905.1). NCBI lineage: Eukaryota > Metazoa > Arthropoda > Insecta > Diptera > Syrphidae > Sphaerophoria > Sphaerophoria taeniata. The sequence goes on from OX016540.1 coordinate 9,569,480, forward strand.
TCAAGTCCGAGTGTTCTGTGTTTTTTTTTTGGTAATTGACTCTGTTTGTCCTCTTCAGAAGAACAATTGAATTCTTATTTACGCAATAAATTTATTCCTTTTGAAAAGTATAAAATTTGTCTTCCAGAATTCCGTAAAATATGCTTACCGTGGAGCGTTTGTGTTGTCTGCGACTAAACACCGCCGGTATAGTCGTCGGCTGGGTCTGTGGAATTTTATCCTTGCTGTACACTGTAATGTTCACCTTGTTCCTTGGCAATTTGGATGAAATTATTAAATATATAGCCGAGCAAGGTGGCTCGCCAGGCGAAAATTTTGATCCGGCCACCGTTAGAACTGGTAAGTTGGATTTCTACGCTTATCTTCACATTCATAAAAACATTTATATCGAATTACAGTTACAATTGCATTTATTGCAATTGCTTTGACTATTTGTGTGGTGAACCTAATATCGTCGGTTCTATTGGTTGCCGGTACTATTCAGGTATGTTTTTGTTTTTGTGATTTACTGTTTTTCTTTGAATCGCAAAACCATTGAGGGGATCTGATTCATATATTTCCGCCCCTAGGAACGTCATATGATGCTTGTTCCATGGCTGATTAATAATGCATTCTCCCTTACACTCGGTGTTGCCAATCTGATCTTTTTCATTGTAAGTTGCATCGATGTGGGAAAGAGTTTCGGAATGATCTTATGGATGTCCTTGGCTCTATTGATTCCTCTCGGTGAGTTTTCTTTGGTTTTATCATGTTTAGATTTGTTCAACAAAAACGATGAATTGTAGGAATCCAATACTACATTTGGACCGCTATTTACTCGCTCTTCCGAGTCATTCGTTCGTCTAGGGAGCGTCAACAATTGATTCCTCCCACAACTGGAGCAGCTGGAACAGCTTACCCATCCTACACCAGGATCTAATCATAATTTTCATTTCTTCGTTTGACAAACTTCCGTTATAAATCGGTATACAATTGAATAAGCCTTACACATGTGAATGTACATCACAGTTAATTGTACTATCGCTTCGCTGTACAAATAAAAATTTAATTTTTTCGATAAGCCGCAAGTTGTTTTTCTTTTGATTTTGTATGCGATGATTTCTTCCCCGTGGAACGGGCACGAGAACGGACAAGACAACGGCATCAATTGTTGATTTTGATTTTTGCATTGAGTAAATAGATGAATCATGGCATTGATCCAAATAAATTTCACAATTGCCAAGGGGGTTTTTACATTTATCGCCTGCGATGAATTCATGTTATTCAATTGTCTTGTTCTTTCATGCTCGCGTAGGAATACAAATGTGTTGTTCCAGAGAAAACCTAATAACAGTGGAATTTTAAAATTTATGGAAGTGCGATAGCGCCGAGGGGTTATCAACCATTACTACGATGGCCATTGAAATAAGAAAATAAACAATTGTGTGTGTTTTCAGACAATTGATGTACTTTTTAGTCGCAATCGCTAGGCCATTAGCAATTTGTTGATACCAAGTGTCAAGCTATTCCGTCAGATGTATTTTTTGTCACACACCAATTATTGATAAGCTTCACTGCTTATTACTCATTTTTCATCAATTCAAATGACAAAACTGTTATGAAATTGTGTTCCGGACCTCAATCTTGAACCTGTGAACAAATCCCAATTAGATCGAAAATCTTACTAAAAGTCCTGCCCAGAAATAACCCCTAACTCCCCGTTCTATTTCTCCACCTTTGTGAGGACGTCGTTTCGGGACCATTTTTTTCAATTTTAAGAAGGTGTAACTTCCATAGGGTAAGCCTTGACGTAGCGAAGCACCTTATGGTGACTACTACTATGAAGCTTAGAGCTATGCGATAGCGAAGCTTGTTTTCGCAGAAGGGCCTCCCATGGTCGTCAAGTCGTGGCGGAGTAGGCTGTTGTTACTAATAACCCCCAAACGAAGGAGTGTTCGCACCAAAGCACTCCCAACGAACGACACGACGGCAGGGAATGAATTTCTTTTTTGGAATCAACGGTGGTGTCTTCAGTTCCAGTTAGGCCGAAGTACTTGGTGAACACCTTTACGGGCTACTTCGACTTATTTGAGTCCCAGGTCGTAAAAGAAGCTGTTTATCCGGCTCTTGTACTTGGAGTCACATCAAGTGCCTGGTACCCCAGGTTGGGTGTTGTACGTCGGGGTTACTTCCCGACTACATTTAGTTGCGAAGCAACAACAGTCCTCGAAAACGGACGGATACACTGATGACGACCCAAGCATATTTTTAAAGGACAACGAATTTCGGATATGCACGTGGAATGTTAGTTCCCTTAATAGACCGCGATCTGCCGAACAGGAGACCCTCAAAGACATTATCGCTATCCAGGAAATGCGATGGGATGGCCTGGTCAAAACTGGGTGAAAAACTCCGACATTTACTAAAGTAATTGTTACCGAGAGCAACACTTTGGATGCGGATTCGTCGTGGGAAGCAGAGTCAGGCAAAAAGTCTTGAGCTTCAAATGTGTAAGCGAACGCATCACGACAATCTGAATCTAGGTCACATAGAAAAAAAAAGAGGACACTTAAGACGAGTCCTACGAGCTCCTTGACAAAACGTATGAGCAATGTCCTTGCTATGACATTCAAAGCTGGGAAAAAGAGGACATCTTTGGTGGAACAGTCGGAAAACACAGCCTGCACGACAACAATTCCGACTACAGATTCAGGCTGATCAATTTTTCTGCGGGGCGAAATGTTTTGTTAGCAAGTACATGGTTTCCACATCTCACCGTTCATAAAGGAAAATGGAGATCTCCCGATCAATCAACCGTCAATCAGACTGATCACATTATGCGATCGACGGAAGGCACTTGATAACAAAAAACAAGGAAATGCTGCATGAAAATTCGACGTCGCAGCTACAATCGCAGAGATCGCCAGAAACTTCTCTGATCGGGTGTAAAGTAACCTCTCAAGAAGTTCTATGCCGCCACCCCTGGTTGGACGAAAAATGCAGGCAGGCCCATGCAGCCAAGCAAGAGGAATACAAAGTGGCCTCCGCTATAAACACGGGCAAGAACACCAGCGCCGAGATCAGAGAACTAAAGCCACTTTGAGCTATTGAGGTATGAGATCATGTCTTTGATCTTGAATTCTGAGAGTTCCACAATTCCGTTGAAGAATTCTCTGCCTAAGTGGAGTGCTCTTTTCCGGCCGGACAATGGCAGAGAAAGTGTGGGACCGTTTCTTTTTCATCCTAGTCCTCAAAGCTACGACAGAAAGTGTTATATGGTATAGGCCAATGCCCTGTGCAAGTAGCAACAATCTTGGCTATGTCATGCCTTGGTTTGGGCCAGATTTTCCTAGATATAACGGAACTGGTTAAGCTATTCCACCTATGGTTTGCTTTTGATGTGTGTTTGGTCATGATATTGCCCTTCACAACTCCAAGAGGAGCATTTATACTCTCACCGCTAATTAGTTGTGAAGGGTTGATCCTTGCCTAGCTAGATCGTCTGCCTTCTCACTTCCCTCATAGCCCATTGCGGGGTGTACATGTACAACGACACGAACCTAGCCTGAGGTGTCAAGGTCCAGCAACTCAGATTGCCCGGATGGATACCAATGCTCCAGCCCGGAAAACCTTCAACGCCATTTCCGAGAGACGAAGAAGTAGAGGAAGACGTCCACAACGGACTGTAGCGCCACCTGAAGTAAGTATTACAAACTGCTTGGTTTTTTTTTTAATATTTAACTTTTTTATTTAATTTTATAATTTATTGGTTTATTGTACATACTGAGAAGTAATCATAATTCTTCATTTTCTTTTATTTTCTAAACAAAACCGCTTTTCTTATTTCATACGAAACAGGGTAGGGGATGTATTTCTATTAAATTTATTAAAATATTAAATTTTCTTAAATCATTTGTTGTTTTGTGTCTGTCTTCTTCATAGATTTTGTTGTTTTGTGTCTGTGTGTGTAGTAAGTTTAGTTTGTATTGAAAGCAATGTTGTTTCTTTGTGTTGATGCTTTACAAAAAAAGAAAAAAAAAGAAACGAATAGCCGACAAAATATTTACAAGAACAGAAAATAACACGAACTCCCACACAATCTTACGTTGCGTGTTACGAATTGACAAGAGACGCAGAATTCAAAAACAAAAGCAACAAACAAAAAAACAACAACAATAGAGCCATAGCGAACTAGACGAGGGAAGCAGCAGCAGCAGCAGCACAATACATCGATCTGATATCACAATATTCAGTTAGATAACAAATAAAAACAAAAAGAGATAAGGTCCTTAAAGCAAAAATGTACAGTTAGTTGCGGAAAATCCGGTTTTCCGATTAAACGTAGAACGGGATGTTTGAAGTTGATGTCGACTTGCTGTTGGCAATAACATCAGCGTTTAGATTTGTGTATGAATTGCCAATGGATGATGGCTTTCACCTCGGCGTCGTGCTCGTGGGCATTTTCTCGAGGAAATCCTTTGCTAGAACTTCTTCAATTTCGGCCAAACAACTGGACACCTCTTTGCCAGTGTCGGCAAAGTTCCTTGGCGTCGGGCAGGTCACACTCAGTGTGGAGAAAAATCCGTACAAATCTTGTAGGGAAACTATTTGCTGGCAGGTCAGTACCAAATGGGTTCCACGCTTACAATCTGCTTTCTAAAATGAGATCAGAAGGAGGTTAGTAGGTTGTTTCCCTTTTGAGGAGAGTATTTGACTTACTGGAGAATGAACGGAGTACTTTTGATCCATCAAACGAGAAATCCGGCGTATGTGCGGCACATACTGCGAACTATTGGGAAGCATATCATCGTAATCGCCATTCGAGAGCGACCTGTCGGGGGTGTTGAATTCAGTGCCGACAAATGCCCAGCGATACATCTGAAAATGAGGTAAATTGGTTGCTGGCAGCACACAACCGAGTTCAAGTAGTTTAGCTGTTTCCAATTGCACCGCACGCCAATGGTAGAGATGATTTTGCGATGCTATTCCGTTGCTTGAGTTGGATGTCCATGACATCTGTTGGCTGTGGATGAAAGCGTGGAGATTAGTAATCAGATTAGATTCTTCTTTTCAAACTGAATGGAAAATACAAATCGGCTTTGTGTGAAGTAAGACTGGCTTCAGAAGAAGTTTTTTGTTTCTTATCTCGAGCGACAAAAAAACATAATTATTTTGAAACACCCAACCTAATTGGTGAACTTAAATTTTATAATTGCTTGACCTTTATTTCAATTTGGCTGTTAACAGTTTTGGAATAAATGTAATTACTTTGTTGAGTCACGAGTTTGTGAATCATTTGTTTCTTGATCTTGTTTTCGTCGTTTGTTGGTTTCCATTTCAGGTATTGACGCTGGTAAACATCAGAAAAGGCTCTTGCAGTCTTATCTTGGTTTACACAACAACAAGAGCTTATCTTATCGAGAAGGCGTGGCAACTTACTACAGTCGTCCAGAGTTGTCTCCGTTTGCGCCCAGCTCAAACTGTCAAAACCAAAAATAGTGAAACCTGCGCAGATAATATGCACACACTGGCATCCAAGCGAATTACAGCCAGACAACTGTTTATCGGCTTTAAATCTACGACTTTCGATCTTAGTGGAAGGTCATGGCAAACAACGATCAAGACAAACTTATCATTGAATCCCAATTAAGTGTTTGTGGTTAGTCAAATGGTAGATATCAGTGCACTCATGGGGACCTAAGCGTCCACCAAGTCCTACCCTCACCTCCACGTGGTGACCACCGCGTGTCTAGTTCCTCAGCTGGAGATACGGTGAAAACCCCTATGGAAGGCTTTGGCGACAGCTGCGAAGCAACAACAAGCCTCGTATACGGTAGGATTTACTGATGACGAATCATCCAAACGAAATAAGGACAACGAAATTCGGATCTGTACATGGAATGAAGGCAGCGTCGGAGCTGTCAACGAGCGCCTCACGACAATCCGCATCAAGGCTTGATTCGGCAACATAAACTTAATATGCGCCCTCACCCCCACAGAAGAGAAAAAGGACGACACAAAGACCTCCGAGCTTCTTGACATGACATACGAGCAATGCCCTAGCTTCGACGTTAAAATCGTCTTAGAAGATTTTAACGCCAAACTAGGAAGAGAGGACCTCCGATAACGGATTCAGGCTTATCGATTTTGCGGGTCGAAACATAGTTGTAGCAAGTACGCGTTCCCACATCTCAACATTCACAAGGGGACCTGAAGGTCTTCAGACCAATCGACTGTCAATCAGATTGATTATATTGCGATCGACGCAAGACACTCTTCAAGCATTATTGATGTCCGAACCTTCCGAGGGGCCAACATCGAGTCGGATCACCTACCTCGTTGTAGCCAAGGTAGTGCAGCGGATATCTTGATCAAAGCCAAAAACAGGAAGTGCTAGAAGAAAGTATGACGTCGGACGGCTTCTATCGCCAGATCCTTTTCCGATCGAGTGTCAAGTAACCTCATGACAAGTCCGCTACAGCCAGCACCGAGTATTGAGAACCAGTGGCAGAATTGTCAGGAAACTATTAGGGATGCTGCCTCTGATGTGCTGGGTTTCACGCGGTCACCAAAACGAAATCCCTGGTTTGATGACGAACGCAGGCAGGTACATGCAGCCAAGCAAGAAGCATATAAAGCAGCGCTGCACAGGAGGACGAGAAGAACACAAGTTTTTCAGAAAGAAAAAGAGAGAGCATGAAAAGCGATCGATTGAGGAACTAAAAAACAGGAATGAGGTTTGGAAGTTTTACCAAGAGGTAAAACGAATGACTCAAGGTTACCGAGCACGAACTGAAGCCTGTAAAGACGAAAAGGGAAATATCGTACTAGAGTCACAGTCAATGCTGAGGATATGGAAGGACCACTTCTGCAGACTGTACAACAGCGATGACGAATCAAATTCCGCTGTTAGGCAGAATGAACCATTCAATGAAGACGACGCAAGCCAAGATTTCCATCTACACGACCTTGAAGAAGTGAATATAGCAATAAATAAATAGAGTGGCGCGACAGCTCTTGAAGAGCCAAGGCCTAAGTGACTTACTCTCATCAACAATTCTCTGGGTACGTGAGAAGAATTGAGGGGACCTACAATTTAACGCCGATTCCGAACGGCAAAGTTGAGAGCACTTTTTATGACAGATTGATACTCTTGGAAATTTTGGCAATTCTTCGCAAGAGGCAGTACCCGTGAAAGATGAAATAAAAACTTAATGGGCCCGAGTAGGACTCGAACCCCTGGTAACGAGCTCACGACGCCTTCGATGTCAAAAAAGGCTTTAGACAAGGTGATGCGCTGTCATGCGACTTCTTTAATATCATACTGGAACGAATAGTGCAGAACTCCCGCGTCAACACTAGAGGCACTACCTTCCAGATGTCAGTGCAAATACCTGGGTACGCTGATGACATTGATATCATTGGGAGAACGAGTATACAGACAGAGGCTGAAAAAATAAGTTTAGCGGTCAATGAGGGCAAGACAAAGTAAAAGCTGTCATCAAGAAAGGACACCCAACACCGAGGTCTTGGACAAAACGTCACGATAGACGCACATAATTTCGAGATAGTTAGGGACTTTGTACACCTTGGCTCCGCTATCAACACGGACAATGACATCAGCGCCGAGATGAGAAGGAGAATAACTCTTGCTAATCGCTGTTTCTTCGGGCTAAGAAAGCAATTTAACAACTAAGAAGACCTCATCATCCCCGTCCTGCTATATGGTGCAGAAGCATGGACCCTGTCAAAAACGGATGAGAGCACCCTAGGCCGGTTCGAGAGAAAAGTTCTAAGGAAGACCAAGGCTCAGGTGGCGTGCGCAGGTTGAAGATGACCTCAACCAACTTGGTGCGCGAAACTGGAGACGGAGCTAGGGACGGAGCTGGCTGGAGAGGTTTATTGGTTGAGGCCCGACTGTAGCGCCACCTTAAGTAAGTAAGATAAGTGTTTCTAGATTTCTGAAAGCTAACCTCACACAAACCACAATTCAAAAGTTAAAAATTAGTCGAAAACAAACCTGTTGCTGGTGTTAGAATTGTTGTTACTAGCATTGTGTCTACAATTAGCATACAAGGAAAGGAAAGGGAAAAAACAAAACAACATCAACATCATTACATTCTAAAAGCATTACCACATCATTAAGAACACTTATATCCACTTACCTCAAGTCTTCTGTAGTTGATTTAAGTTCCTGTTCGATGGCAAGGAACACCTGAACCATTTCGGCAATAATCGTTGGCCACAGCGATGTAACATGATCGGGTGACATTCTTAATAATAAAACACGAAAACATAGGAACACTGCTGATTGCACAGCTGGAATCACAGGCAGGAGTCTCAAGCTATTCGCCAATTGTTCTGAAAAACAAAAACCATATCAGTGAAGTGTCGATTGAACAACAGAAAAAGAGAAAAGCTTACCTTGAATCTCCGGCATATATTTATGATACTGATCGAGTTCACTGCAGAATATAACAAACGCCAATCGCTTGAGGAACATGGCTCGCTGTTCGTATTCCTGCTCGCGCGAAGCAAATATATACAAACTGCCACTCTGTGCTGGCGATACCCGACTCATCAGCTCACGGAATGTAGTGCTGTCGTAGGTCATCAGACTGTCCATGATTTGCTTCCAAAATGGCAGACACGAGATGTCCATTTGGAAGAAGGAATTATCCAAGAGCAAATCGAGCATGTCTTTGCGCCAAGCCTTGCGGGTATACTGATAACCACTGAGGCTAGCCAACAAGCTGGATGAGGCGTAGAATGATGGTATATTGCGAGCAGTGTGATTCTTCAGGTACGGCATTATGGTGTACATTAGATTGGTGACAATTGTGACCACCTTGTCCTTCTCCTGAGAGCCATAGGCGACGTCTAAGAGATTGGCCAGAGTGGCAGCTAGAACGGAATGCGCTTGAATGCAGTATTGTTGGGTTCCGGTGAGGTCTTTGATGGTGCCATCGGGCGTTACCGGCGATGTATCTTCTTTTACTGCTAGATTTCGGCGAAGCCAGGTGGTTGGCTCGAGACAGGCACCTGCGACAGTGGTTAGGGCTTCTATGAGACGAGAAGTAATGTCGTGAACATCACGAATGTCTTTTTTGTCTTGAAATGGCATCTGGGGGCAACGCTGCACAAATTCACTGAGCAGCATGAGAAGTGTGAATTGAGCTGGAGGACTTAGATTCAATCCATCCCGCAGCAAGACAAGCAGTGAGCTCCAAGATTCACCTAGTTGTGGTGCCGGAGCGGACTTCATGTAGAAATAGAAAAGTTCCAGTGCAGAAACTTCAATGGTCAAACCTGCTGGAGGACGATGAATCGGAGGAGGAGACTTTACCACCTGATGAAGGGTTTGTACAAACGAGTCCATCGGCATTACTCGAATACTTGACACCAATTTGACCAGACTCAACTGTTCGGGACACGCTTGTGGCGTGGAATTCCGAAGGAACTGCTCTGCGATTGTCAGTTTTATCTCGTTTCGTTCGGCAGCCATGCGTTTCCGATAGGCTTCTCCACGCTCTTGCCATGTCACGGCCACTGCAGCCAGGAAATTAGCTCCATGATGCAATGACACAGGACTGAGGAATTCCATTAGCTGCTGTTTGACTTGTCTCACTTGACCCAATTCACTGTCCCAAATAGCCGCCACGCTTGTCACTATCCGCGAAAGGTGACTTAGCACTGCGTTCCTCGCTGCCATGTGCTGCGCATTTCGACTCTGCGCCTCCGCGGAGTTTTGTGAAGATAGAAACGAGTGAACAATGTTGTTCAGCAATTGACCAGTGTTCGAACTCTGAACTGCCGAACTGGTTTGTGGATAGGCCTGATTGAACAGATGCGATAGAGTTGTCTGCTGGGTATTGTCCAACAAGCAGTAATGGCAAAGAATTGTTATCGCCTCCAGTTGGGAAACCACGTAGTCCGGTGGGAAATTGCACTGCTGTTTGAGTGAAAACTTTGCAATCTTGTCCAAATTATTGCACAGCTGGTGAACCACACTGATTACGATGTTCGTGAGCGAACCAAAGGTGAAGCAATTCAGAGAAGAGGTGACCAGATCAGTCCAGTTCCGATGAACATGCCGCAAGTGGTCCGCCTGCAGAGCACTAAGAACAGCTGAAAGGAACATATGCTGCTGACTGATCAGGCAGTTCGGCAGGTACTTCACATTGGTCACCGGACCATCGGCTGAGAGACGTGTTGGCGAATTCGAACTGGTCGTATCGCCACCTTTGCCCACTTCAACGGAACCCGTCTCGTTTTGAAGCAAGGTCACCTCGTACTCTAGTTTTATCACAGCCATCAGCAGACGCAGCAATTGAATTTGGAATGATTCGGCATGAAGATGCTCATCGCCGACATTGTTGAAGTTCAGTATCTCCTCGGACAGAGTGTGGTCCCGAATTTGATTGAACGAAACCACCGAGGAATTGATGCAGTGCAATATGATCTTCTGAAGTTTGCAGCGGGCCATCAAGTCGGCAATGTAACAGGCAAGTCCCTTACCCATGCCCTTGACAATGTCAATGAGCTCACTGCAAATCAGTGTCAGAAGTTCGACACTCTGCAATTGGACCTTGTAATTGCCAATAATGTCATCCTTTCGGGGAATGTCATTGCCTTCGGTGGACTCTTTGTGGAAGAAACCCCGTGCGAAGTACAAACAAATGGTGACTAGAACTTCTAGATGCATGCAACCGCGATAGCTTTGACTGAATTCATTATTTGTAATGCTGCCGGCGAAGCCTTTGCCAAGGATCGTCTTGCGATGTCGGATGAGGAGTTGTTTCATCGAACCACTAGAGAAGGAAGTGGTTATAGAAAGGCACAGGAATGTTCGGGTATCGCAGGCGATGATGTTGCGCAGCGTCTGGAACGCATACAAGGTTTGTTTGGTGTCGTAGACTCCAAAGTACAACAGCATATGGGTGTGGAAGGGATGGATCTGAAAATACACAAGTTTAAATCTGCTTCAGGACTTCATTAAGAAATTCCAAATTACCTTATCAAAGTTCCTCTTGAAGTCCTTCGAATTCTTCTTTTTGTGTCCATGTTTCTTGCCAGCTTCGAGGGCTGCATTCTGTCTCAGGATCTCAAGATTCTGTTTGCTCTTCTCGAGGGTCTCCTTAGCCAGGTCCCATTCGATTTTGTGCCCAGAGGTTCCTCCAGTTTCAAGACTCAAACTTCTTCGTTTGTCCTCGACATTTATCGTGGCACTCGATGCTGTCGATTGTTTTTCACTTCGCGATGAAGGATCCTCCTCAACGAACACATCCTCATCACTGCCACCCTCCGAATCAGTCACAGTGCCTTTTTCTTCATTCGAACTTCGTCCACCTAGCAGACTGTTGTTGCTGTCCGTCGATGTCTTCGAAATACAACTCATCCGCTTTTTGTCCTTACTGGCAGCTGAACCAGTGCTCACTGATTTCCTTATACTCTTCTGGTCCCTCATAGCATCGACTCGCTTCAGCTTCTTCCGAGGTGAGGAAATCGATCTCGGTTGATCACCACAACTTTTACTGACTGCATCCATTAACTCGCCCACGAACGTCTCTACAACATCCGCCGACGAACCAAAGTACTCATCGGCGACGTGCACAGAATCATTTCCTTCCACAGCGTGTCCATCGACAACTACCGAGGACATGGCGTTCTCGAGTTTTTCCATGACTTCACTACCAGCTCGAGTTAGTTTGTATGTCTTGCGATTTTTCGTGCGATCGTGTTCGGTGAGCTTCTCACTCACACGCTCACAGTCGCCCACAAATCGCTTGATATTGCCCAACGATCCTCCCAATGAGAGGTCCTTTTCTACGCTCTCTCGATTCTCGGATTCGGTTTCGAATGTACTGCACTCAGAATCATCGGTTGATGAAGAATCAAACATTGCCGGTCCCTCTTCATCCTCGTCTTCAACATCGGCTATTTTCTCCTCTTTTTCTTCGCTGTTTCCACTGCTCTTTCGTGAGGATTCCATTTTGTTGGGAGCACTGCTACTCAACGAGGGAATCTCCTCCGAACCCACTGAGTCGAGTTCGTTTTCCAGGGGATTTATGGTCAAACCGATGTTCGAGTCGCTTTCGGTTATACTGTTGGTGGTCTTGTCACTGACGAAGATCGATGTCTTATTCTTGCTGCCCAAGGTCACACCGAAAATCTTCTTTTGGAACGATCGAATGGGGCTTCGCTTTTTGGTCAGCGACGAATCAATGTGATATCGCACATTTCCATCTTCCGAGCTTATGGCAAAGACTCCCCGGTCGGCGACACTGTCGCACTTGTCCTCGGCCTCCTTTGCATCGGCAGCCAATGTCTCTTCGCCGTCCTTTTTCATCAAATGGAAGTGAACAATTCCTATGCGTCGCGTGTTCGACGAGAGAAGGATTTTGTGCAGTGGTTTGAGCAGACGTGACAGATCTCCCCGCAGAAGGGATTCCTGCAGCCATTTGGAGACGAATGTTCGAATCGGCATGTAATAGGGCAGACCCAATGTGTCCAGCACACGTAAGAGTGTCTTTTCGAATCCTTTCGACGGCTGTTTATCACGTCCCAGATGCCAGAGCAGTTCGAACTTCTTGAAACTCTGTGATTCGCTCTCCTTCAAGTGGTCCGTGTGTTCGATGGGTTGGACTGGCGATACACACATCATTTTTATCTCGGAAGCTCGATCGGTTTTGTAGTTCGAAAGAGCCTTCATGTCGCCCGCGCGAAGTTTGAGCAGCTGAGCATCATAGTGACTGGACATTCGGTTGCCAATTACTGTCTCGACAATGCCACTCTCAAGGCAATTGTGCAGTTGGTACAACAGGGATGTAATTTGCATCGGGTCGATGGTTGCCTCGCCGAGATAGTTCCATAAGACCGAAGTGATTAGTTGGAAGATTCTTGTTTTGTTCTCAATATAGCTGACATGACCGAATTTCAGTAGGGGCAACATGACAACAAAAGTGACACCAGGGCTGGTTGTGTGTTCGGTTTGGGACTTCAAAAGGCTGTAAAAAGAAGCATTTAGTTTTGAAAAGGGGCTCTGTGGGAGGCGGATTACCTTATTAAATCGAAGAGCGTTGTAATCGCTGCCAACTGTAGTTCTTTGTCGCTCTGGGTGTAGGATGCTACAAGTGTCAGGACCTTCAACCAGCTGGGGAGCTCATTTTCTGGAAGAAAAAGTGTCAACTCCATAAAAATGAACTCGAAAGCTTCTCCCAGAACTTACCCGTTTTGTCTAGCACAAGATTTTTATTACAATTCGGAAACGTCGACATCTCCACCAGCAAATTCGACGCCAATCGAATCGCATTCCTCAGCGATTCGGACAGCCTCATCTCCATCAGCTTATTGATGTTCCTCTCAGTTTTCTCATCAAACATTTGCAGTTTATCCAAATGTTCACCACTCGACAGGCAATCCTTGAATTCCACATCACTCACATCGCTCGCCGAATCCATTGTGGTGCTAACCAACGAACGATTCAACAACTGATGCAATTGCTTCGACCGACACATCATATTCACTTGAAGTGTCTCGAAATAACGATCGATCTCTAGCATTCGTTCCACACTCACGTCCTCGTAGACCTCTTCATTTTTGAAGATGTTCTCAACATTTGGCGGTGCATTCGAGTCCGGATCGGTTTCGACTTTAACCGTGACTGTGCAAGCGGTCCGTTGCACATTGATCTGAAGGACTTTGCGGGCCAAATAGACTTCGAAGAAGACTTCGTATTGTCGAATGCACTTTTCCAGTATGGAAAACTCGTCGGCATTGCATTCCTGTGTGACATTGTCACACACGAACTGTGGTTCTTTCTTCTGTGGTGGTTGTGGTGGCGGTTGTTGTTTCTTCTCCTTTTCTTTGTCATTTTCCAGAGCCGACAAAAGAATCGAATCCGAGCTATCACGATCGGAGGAAGAAACTGGCAGATCTTGTGGTCGATTTTTCCTGATTTTCAATCGCAATTGTGGTGAAATCTTTTTGTTCTTCAGCTTTTTGATGCTGAGTGGTGTGTCCTGATCGGAGGAGGACTGTGGTGTTATCAACTGTCCTGTGTCTGGGCAGATCTAAAAGTTTCAAACAAATTAGAAAAGTGCACAAGAAAGAGACAAGAACACAACAACAAACAACAAAGAATACAACATTGCAATCTAGCGCCTGTTTAATGTGGAAATACCTCTTTGTCCAGTTCGGAAAGCTTCGAAAATGATTTGGCTTTTTTAGTCTTTTTTGGACTGGAATTGTGTCGGCGGTCGATATTTTGATTTGAATTTGAACGACGTATTGGCTCATCGGTGCTACTTAGACTATCCTTGCTTGGGTCTACATCGAAAGCAGCTGCCGATTGATTAAGCTTTGAATCTGATTTACTTTTTTCTAGCGTACTACCAGGCAACGCAGTGCTACTACCACTTACGGCATTTGCGGCGCTATGAATACTATCTCCTCCAATTGAATGGTCATCTTGAACGGTTACTTGCAGTTTTGTATGCAGTTTGATTGGGCTTCTGTGAATACAATTTGAATTGAGGTTATGTCGATTGTTTAAAATGTTTTTGATAGAAATTTACGTGATCATTGGTTGAACTCTGGATACAATCTTCATGCACAATTTCAGGGAGGCAATGATGTCATCGTTGCTCAGGTATTCCGAATGAATAGTGAGCATCTGGGTGATTGCCAAGAATACCTTGGGCAGGTAAATGCGAGTTGTCTCGTTGTACATCTCCAGGGAGATCGTCTCGAGCAGGAATTCGGTTAGAAAGCAGATTTCCACTAACGACGGTTCACCTGAACCTACTTGACACTGGAATTTCTCACCTCTGGAAGCCGATGATGCATGTCTAAGGTTTCGCGTCAAATGTGATGATTCATTCCGCTGGAAAAAAAGAGCTCAGCATACAAAAGCAATAACTTCGAAGCGAGACCTACCTTCTTGCATGATTTCTCATAGATTATTGTCATAAAACTCCAAATGTAGGCCGGATCGAAGGTGGCAAAGAGCAGATTGGCCGATTTGACAACTTCCACATTCCCACTGGAAAGTGACATTGTCCGAATTATATCACAGAGAACATAATCAAGCACGGCACTGCCGATTTCCGCTTTGTCCAGCAACGACACCATAATTCTGTAGGGTTTCAGATCGACAGGAGTACTCTCCAAGCTGAATTTCAGTGTGCATATTATAGATTGAATAAGAATGTGTTTGGAATGTTTGTCAAAATTCGATTCGGTCGTATCGTCACTCTCGTCGAGTGCCTGCTCAAGTTTTATCGCCGACTTTGCTACTTCGTTGCCCAGAAGCCACGAATACAGGCGACGATTGAGGGACATATCTCGCCGGAGAATAGTGTTCAAACCGTTGGTGACTAATTTAACTAGATCAGCTTCGCTGAGATAATGCGTGTGCATTGGGAAACCTAACAGAAGGAATTCCAGGGTATTCCGCTGGACAAGAATCAGAGAATCATTAAGGCAAGCACACAATCCGGACATCATGACATCACGATTGTGTCCCATTATATAGACTTGCTGCTGCATTCCCAGTCTTTTGTTGAAATGGTCCAGTAGGTAGGAGATGGCTGGCAAGCGGATTGAAGCATTCGTTGCCACACACTCCCACAGAACTGTGTAGAAATATTTTGGATTCACTGCGACACAAACTTGTGTGAGCAGTGAATTGGTGCGTTCGAAGTGATCGAGGCCGTTTTCATAGCCGGGCAGGACACCGCTTAGGAATCCACTTAGTGCTGGCCGAAGTTTGTCTCCCAAAGGCACAAAATATTTTTCATAGACACCTAGAAGGGCGGGACGCACGTTCATAGCAGCATATCCGAGGAGGGGAAACAGACCAGCGCTGAAAGAGTAAAAACAAAATTAGAGTGAAAGCGTTTCAAAAGTGTGAGTCTGGAAAATACCTGTAGATGAAGAGTTCGGTGGCTAGGCGCTCTGGTCCGGTTTTGCTGAATATCACATCGTACGTCTCGAGGGCTTTCAGATGTACACCTGATGGTAGGGCGGGATGCATGCATTGCGCCAGACGCTTGGATATCTTTATTCGCCTCGGAATCACTTGATACTGTGTGTTGCTAGATATAGCCTGGGGATAGCAAACAAAAAGTTCAAATTAAACGCTTGAAATGTTTCATCAAAATCAAAATTTAAGTTTCGCAATTTAATTAGCAATCAACCAACAGCACTTCGTCGATGAAACGTAAAATCCGTTGAAACCACCTTGTGAGACAGGGAGTCGATTTTGCCTCGTGTCTATTGAACAACTTAGAGCTGACGTAAGTGATTCTATTGTTATGCGAGCCTCAGCCCAAGTTTCACGCTCAAAAAATTATTGTTTCATATTCCGAGGGAAAATTCCCATCGTAATAACTTTCAATGCAGCCTACCTGCTCAGTGCTCACATGCTTTTGTTAATTGTTCCAAAATAGCTCCCATGATTACTTCCGTGTGTTTTATTAACCTTCCTGTTTGCGGAAGAAATGTAATTTCCTGCACCGCAGAGATTCAAACTTACTGCTCAAACGGTTGGTCTCTATGGTTAGGTTGCACCATGCATTGTGCTAAATTTAACATTGACCTATATTTTGTCTCTTTCATTCAAATGTATGACGTGCATTTTTATGCGAGAGGGAGAATGTGATAACATCTTGTTGCAACTGAATTACACAATGCACAAATGAGATATTATGGAAGCAAGAGTAAGTACCTGTAGGAGGCCTGGGTTTTGTATAGTCTTTGGTGGCCACTAGACATTTTTAAGTGTCCATGAACATTTTTATTTGTTTTTTTGTTTACCCTTTGACTATGGCCAGAAGCCTACTCTACTCAGAGACAAAGTGATGCGCTTGGGGGAAAAACAGAGAGAGAGAGAAAGAAAAACTAATTACGAATTCCATTAGAACTTAAAGATCAGTGTGCGATAGTTAGAGTAGCGTAAATGGGAATGCTTAGGGTTCGATGTTGGTTTCGTTGAAATTAAATTTTAAAAAAGACGAACAGCTTAGTTGTGAAGCATTTTCCACAATTCAAGGGTTTATATTATATTCCCCTTTTATGTCAAAGCACAGTGCGAGCGTTAGGGAAAGTGGGATAAACGGAGTGGTCTGCTAACATTGGATATGGTTATGCCATCTGTTAATGGCACAAGTCGCTAAATAAAATTTAACAAACAAACAAACAAACAAACAAACAAACAAACAAACAAACAAACAAACATTGGTCTTGAATTTTTGAACATTGTAATGATTGGCAAAGAAAGTGTGGAAAGAGTTCCACATTCGCGTAGTACGGCTAAGAAACGATTCTCTGTGCATGACAACACGTCCGAAGTTGGGCTCAAGGGTGAACTGGTGGGCATTCCTGGAGGCGCGGGTATTACGGTTAAATATCTTAAGGGGAGGAGTGCAACTAGCTTTTTCACTAGAACATATTATACAGTTGAAGTATAAGGTGAGGCATGAGACATTACGCCGATGTTCGAGAGATGGGATTGACTCAACGATGGTATGAGCAGCAATCATCTTAAATGCTCTGCTCTGTATACTGTTCAAAAGACTTAATTACTTCAGTGGAGCACCAGCTCAAACGTGGGAGTTGTACTCAAGCTTAGGACGTACCTTTGTATGTTTTATAGATGGTAGCCAGTTCAGAAGTTTAAACAATTTTCTTGCATCGTTAAAAAACCTAAACATCTTGCGGCATTTTTGGCGACATTGCGAATTTGATCGTTCCACAAGAGCTGATCGGTGATGCACATATCGAGAGTTTCGAGATGTTCGGTTTCACTGATTTATTAATGGCTCGAATTGAAAGATATGGAATGGGCAACATCAACATATGGTTTCAACAGGATGGTGCCACAAACCATACAGCACACCTTACAGTCGATTTATTGAAGAGTAAGTTTGATGTGCCCGTGGCTTAGTGTGTTAGGTGCGTTGGCTGCTCAGCAGCGTGAGTTCGAGTCCTAGTCGTGCCCGTAATGTTTTTATTTCATCGTTCACGGCACTGCCTCTTGCGAAGAACTGACAAAACTTCAAAGAGTATCAATGTGTCATGAAAAAAGTGCTTCTCAACTTTAATGTTCGGAATCGGCGTTAAATTTTAGGTCCCCTCAATTCTTCACACGCACTCAGAAAATTGTTGATGAGAGTAAGCCACTTAGGCCTTGGCTTTTCAAGAGCTGTCGCGCCACTCTATTTATTTTATTGGTTTAGAATACCAACTATTCGATTCCCTAAGTCTCAACGCGCTGCAAGATAATAAATATTGGCAAAGCTCCAATGGAGGCAACAGTAGCTGTTCTCTGAACCTTTTTTTAACTTAGTTATATTGTAGGCTTTGCTAAGTGCGGGCCACAGGTTAAGATTGGACGGTCTACGGCTGTATACGTTCACAAAATCATCTTTGATTGCAAACCTTACTTTTGAACTTTCCTGATACCAATATTACCAAATCATCTGTGTAAGCAACAGCCAACACGCCACATCCTTCCAGTTTAACAAGAATTTTATTCGTGACTAAAAGCCAAAAGGAGGGGGGTGTTGTTATTGGTTTATGCCAAGAAATCGATGACGTTGGAAGAGCTCAGAGCGAAAACGAAATAGCAGCCATCTTGGCAGAAAAGTACGGCCGAGTCATCGAAAATTGGGTCCAACGGAACGACCGCTGCAAACGTGCCCTCAGTGAGCATATGAACGTTCCATTCATGTTTTGATAGTTCTTCAAGCCAATAATAATGTTTTTGAAATGTCTCAAATTGTTTTAATCAAAAATGTTATCAAGTCCTTATTGAAAACCTTTTATCTAGACCATTTTTTTTTTTTTAATCGCTTTCCTAGTTTTGCCTCATTACTGTTTTTTCTATTGCGGTGTTTCCTTCTATCGTTTTAAATCCTTTTTGCCCTACCCAATACTTGGTGACTCTAGCACGAAGTGTTGAAGAAAACCTTCAATTCTTAGGTTAGCTGGGTCAACCGTTTAGCAGTTTCAGTCCTCAGCTAAAATCTCAGCAGACACTCCTTGGGGTGTTGGACACTACTCTGAGTAAAACCAACACCTCCTATGCCATTCGCCAACACATCTAACTCCAATGCAATGGGTACTGCCAAACGAGCCAAACACTTGCTTATTTATATTTAGATGTCAAAACCATCAGCTGATATCATCATACACAAAAATCACAAACAACTTTACAGGACATCAAATGTCCTTCCAGATTATGCAAATCAATTTTCAAGCAATTTAAGTTTCCAGCACCATCTCCGCACATGACATCAATGTAAAGCTTTCAAATTATTATTCTAAATATAGGTAAAATGTTTATCAGTGTCCTTTGTGTGTGTTCCCTCATTTGGTTGTTGTTGCAGGAGCAACTACATATTATTCTTTTGTTAGACAACAACGTCACCCAGACTAGAGACGCCCTATCTCTTTGTTATTAAAATTACACCAAGTGTCATAGTTGACCTTTAAAAATTGCATTGAATTGTTGTTTTTAGAAACTGTACTCGTCAGTAGCTGCTCTGAATGCTATAGCTGTGATGACAGGCATAATTATTAAAATTTACAAAATTGACAGTTCAAAGTTAAGTGACAATGAAATGATCTATGAAACAAAAGATGTTCGATAGAATCAGTTTTTTCGTTAATTGCAAGTCATCGTTGGTTTTGATAAAGCATCAGTGGAAGTCCGGTAGACAAATCATTATGTTTGTAATTTTGTCTGGATCATAAGTTACAGAAGTTGTGGTTAACTGGAAAACCGAGATTGGAGTGGTGTCGTGATTGCGAAACATTTACACGCGAGTCGTGTTATCGGAAGTTTAATGACTTTGAACTTGGAAAAAAATGTTTACACGTTAATTTTTTTGTTCTTCATATGGTTTTGAATTTTGATAAGAATATTACATCGTTTAAGGCTAATTTGGTTAATGAACGCTTCGCTTAAGTTTATTTTCTACATTCGTTTCATTTCGGTTTTCTTTTTTTTTGCCCTTAAAAACTTCGGATCATGACACACTGAGCAGAAATGGCATCTGATAAAAGTAAACACAAACTGCTAAACGGTTGACCCAGCTAACCGAAGAATTGAAGGTTTTCTTCAACACTTCGTGCTAGAGTCACCAAGTATTGGGTAGGGCAAAAAGGATTTAAAACAATAGAAGGAAACACCGCAATAGAAAAAACTCTAATGAGGCAAAACTAGGAAAGCGATTAAAAAAAAACTGGTCTAGATAAAAGGTTTTCAATAAAAGGACTTGACAACATTTTTTGAATAAAACAATTTGAGACATTTCAAAAACTTTGTTATTGGTTTAAAGAACTATCAAAACCTGAATGGAACTCGACTTCATTCATATGCTGACTGCGGGCACGTTCGCAGCGGTCATTCCGTTGCACCCGATTTTCGATGACTTGGCCATTTTGCAGCCGAGGCGACTGCTATTTCGTGTTTAAAGTTGACTCTGATCTCTTCCAACGTCGTCGTCGGCTTGTTGGCATAAGCCAATAACCAAAGAAACTAGTCTAGAGGCTTTAAATCATCGCACGAAAGAGGCATCCAATCGACTGGCCTATTTCTTGATATGACGTGCTCATCAAACTTAAAAAAAAAAGAAGAAGAAGAGCCAAGGTCGATGTGGCTCACTCTCATCAACAATTCTCTGAGTGCGTGTGACGCGTGTGTAACGCCGATTCCGAACGGCAAAGTTGAGAAGCACTTTTTTCATGACACGTTGATACTCTTGGAAGTTTTGTCAGTTCTTCGCAAGAGGCAGTGCCCGTGAACGATGAAACAAAAACTTTACGGGCACGAGTAGGACTCGAACTCACGAGTCACGACGTTCTGCTTAGCAGCAAACACACCTAACACACTAAGCCGCGGACACATCAAACTTACTCTTAAATAAATCGACTGTATGTAAGGTGTGCTGTGTGACATCATCCTGCTGAAACCATATGTTGTCCATTCCATATCTTTCAATTCGGGCCATAAATAAATCGGTAAGCATGGCGCGTTAACGCTGGCCATTCACAGTAACGAGACGACCCTTATTGTCGACGAAAAAATATGACCCTTTAACATCGTCGTACTACAAACCGCACCGAACATTTATTTTTGTGGATGAAGTGCTAATTCATGACAAGCAAGAAGCCAACCCAACCCATTGCCAACCCAATCCAGAGCCAAAAATGAGCTCGTCACTTAAGATGATTTTGTGATGAAATTCATCATCTTGGCCCACCGCTTAGAGTTTAATGCTCTCAACGCTGTCTTGTATCGTTAAAGCGAGATTTACTCCCCTGCAAATGTCCATGAGTGGTACTTGCATCAATGAGACCGAACACCTCGAGATTCTCGGTATGTGCATCACTGACTGTTTTTTGTGGAATGAACACATGCGATATTGCCAAAAATGCCGCAAGGTATCTAGGTTTCTCAAGACGTTTGAGGACAGTTTTTCCCCTCCTGATCTGGCTTTCGTCTACAAAACGAAAATACTTCTTAAGCTTGAGTACAACTCTCACGTCTGGGCTGGTGCTCCAGTGACGTACTTCATTCTTCTGAACAGTATCCAGAGTACAGCATTTAAGATGATTGGTGACCATACCATCGTTGAGTCATTTCCATCTCTCGAACATCGGCGTAATGTCTCATGCCTCACCGTATACTTCAACGGTATATGCCAGCCATACTCAACCTTTTTTTTTTAATGGGCCACATTGATATTTTGTAACGCTGCCCCGGGCCACATGACATTTTTTTTAATCCTTAAAAAATAATACTCATTTTAATGTGCATAGTAGTAAAAATAGCGGCCCCGAGCAGTCTAGCAGCGCTAAGCTGGGTTGCGCCGTTTTGAAACCATAAAACCTCGCTTGACCTATAAAATTAAAAGAGGGATTATATAAAATTCTGAGTTTTTGTTTTGAGTTCGCTAGCTGGCGATCTCAAGTTCGAAGAGGAACTGAAGCCATTAGTATAAAATACGCCTCAAATCCACTTTGTTGCGTTTAGAAAGGAGATCAAATTTTTGATCTTCAGTTCGGAAAGCTCATTAAGGTCATTGAAGAAGGACTTTCAAAATGTTTTGGCTCTCGTTTTGGCTAGGGCAGGACACTTACATAAGAAGCGAAAATAGTTTCCTTTTCTCGCTAGTCCCCGCAACTACGACAGAAAGTATTATGGGAGATGCCCAGCTTAGATGCGTGTTCTCCAACAGGCATGTAGCAACGACCCTGGCTATGTTCTGCCTGGGTCTGAAAATAAGGTTTTTAGTACGGGATTTATTGGAGGTATGGGCCATATCCTTCTAGATATGATACAGTTGGTTAGACTACTCCACCTGTGGTTTGATTCAGCGAGAAAGTTGAGATCTTGCCCTTCATAACACCAAGAGGAATGTTGACTCTTTCCGCGAGTGAGCTGTGAAGGCTGATCCTTGCCTTATCAGCTCGTCAGCCCGTTCATTGCCCTCACAGCCAGTATGACCCGGAATCCAGACAAGAGTGACCCTGAGTACAATGTTCATATCCGCTAGCTCACTTCGGCATTGTTGAACTAATTTGGAGGATGATGTGGACGAGCCAATTGCTTGAATAGCCGCCTGCCTGTCCGAAAAAATAGCTGTATTGCGGTTTTGATCTAAATCTAGTTTAAGTAATTTGCATGCTTCCTTAATCGCGATTCGCGAGTAGTTCAACTTGAAAGACACTAGCAAAGTCAGGAAGCCGAAAAGACATGGAGACATTCAAAGACTCAGAGAGAATTCTTTTGAGCAGTCATGTCAGTGAAAATAGTCGTGTCGAAGCCTCTCGTCACGAGATGGAATGATAGCTTTAAAATCCGCACTGAGATCCACAGTAGGAGTGCAGTGGTCGGTTTTTGTCGAAAAGATGTCCATTCGAAATTTGAAAAAGTAAGGAATATTCAGCAATATCTGTTTTTCATTAAGTTGTGCAAACCTTTCCTGGCATAGAAAGGAGTGACATCTATAATAATTTTTTGAAGACACACGATGTCCATTTTTCCACTGCTGAACGTTCTAGTGTTGCTACCATTTTGAAACCTTAAAAGGATATATAGGATTTCTCACGTTTTTCTGCATGCACTCGATATTTTAAGAATTTATGAAACCACTCCAACTCCGCGGGCCAACTTTTATAAGCTGGAGGGCCACATGCGGCCCGCGGGCCGCAGGTTGAGTATAGCTGGTATATGCTCTATTAAAGTAGCCAGTTGCATTCCTCCCCTTAAGATATTCAACCGTAATATTCGCGCCTCCAGGAATGCCCACCAGTTTACCCCTGAGCCCAATTTTGGACGTACTGTCATGTTCAGAGAATCATTCTTTAGCCGTACTACGCGAATGTGGAACTCTCTTCCACACAATGTTCACCGACACCTCCTTTTACATCCTCTATCCTTTCCCTATAATAAAAAAAAACAACAAAAAAATACAAAAAATCTTCAGATGCTAATCGGAGAACGTTTCATAGACCTTCGAATGGTCCATCGGCTTCAATTCTTGAGTCAGCTTGATGCTGTATGCGGGTGTAAACCAAGATCCTTCCGCAAAATACGCCATAATGCTCTGAGCGATGCCGAATTCTTGAGAACGCCCCGTGTAATTGACGTCTGAAGGGCAGTGATATTTTCGACACTTCGACCAACCCGTCGCGTCGTCGTCTTACTGACAGGGCAATATCACACAACGAATATGTAGAGTCAAATGTTTGTGCTGAACTTGTTATAGCCAAGACGGTATACACTAGGGCAAGAATTACGACCGAAACATTTAAAAGCTCTTAGGCTAAAAACACACCAAATCAGACAAGATGTCTTTTTGTCTTTCGATAGAAAATCGTGGACACAAGTCCATTGCTCTTACGTGGCAACACACACAGAAAAAGACACGACACGATAAAGTCTTGTCCGCTCGTCGGTTGCAGAAAATACATGGAGTTGTACAGGAGCAACACACACCGAAGCGGAAAAAGACATGACATTTTGTCTTCGTCGTCTTTGGTGTGGGTTGGAATCGGACACGATTTTTTGTCGAAAGACAAAAAGACGTCTTGTCTGATTTGGTGTGTTTTTAGCCTTAAAGTTGTCAAGTCCCTAATGGAAAATGTTATATATCTCGGTTAGAGACAGCCCCCCTCCCTCCAGTACTATCGACTGTAATGTTAAGCTTATCATGTTTTGAATTTTGCATTGCAAGGCAACCTGGGAACTCTATATGTAAAATGGAAAATGTTTCGACGATAACGACTCTCTAGATTTTGGTCAATCTTTCTTAACAAGCCCCAACTAAAAGTACAATAACCTTTACTTCGTCAAGCAGAGTACAAAAATGTCACAGTTATTTCATGTTTAGAATAACAGAGATTTCGAAATTTCAGGTGATTCATACCACCCTCCGATTTGTTCATATTTACTTCACCTTAAACGTCAAATGGCACCTATGAGCAATGACTTTAGTTTGCTACCGTTACCTTCTGCTCTTCAACAAAATTAAAAGAACAAAAAAAAACAAACAAGTTTCATGGATTGTTGACTAAGTTAATTTTGTGTTTCTTAAGAAATAAAATAAAAAAACCCGAAGGTAGACAAAAACTCATAAAGCAACAATCAAACTTACCTTATTTAATTTGCCCAGTGCAGATATAAGATCCGCCCATTCGCTAGAATACTCAAAGTTGCGCAACGCTTTGTCAATGTTTGACATGTAGTTTCGATATTTAGCTTCGTTTAGAAGCTTTTTCTCCTCTTCCAGTGCATCGGCCGACTCCATGACGGTTCCAATTGCTGTGGTTGTTATTTTCTTTTTTGTTGTTGTTGTTTTTTTTATTGTTGTTTATTTCTTCGTCTTCTCGGGAACTGTCGTTCAATTCGTATGAATTTTATGTTGAATACAAATAAGAGTGTTGGCTGAGTTCAACTGGAAATAAAAAAACAAAAACAACAATGTTGTTTAGAGATAAGTGAAAAAAAAGAATAATTTATTATTTATAAAGAGTATTGAGATATTGTTTGGGTTTTTTTGCGTATCGAGATAAGAAACGAGTGAGATGTTATCTTGTTGTGGGGGAGGATGGAGTCGGATAAATCGAGACACAGGAAAAAGATTGCAAAGTTGAAAGAAATGCTGATTAGGCACCACAAGGAAATTCAATCTACGTCATGGAGATGTATATTCATGATTGACACTAAATGAGGTTTGCAGAAATTTATGACCGTTAATTTGTTCCTCAACATGTGGTTAAGGACAATGTGCAATAGGGTGGATCGATTTTTTATTTTTTTGAAATCTTTGATGCCTATATGCCTAAAAGCTGAATTTAGGGACCCGAAGGATGGGTAAAAAATTTGGGAAATTTGTGACGTCATCTCAAGGTTCCTATATGACGTCAAAGTTTTGGATTTTTTTTAATTTAATAAAAAAAATTAATGAGGTAATTAAGTGTTATTAAGCTCATATTATACTTTTCTACTCTTTTTACGATTATCAATCATCAATTGATAATTGATAGTTTATAAATTAATCAACTGTCAATTAATATGGGCTTAAGACAAAAGCAATAGAATTAAATGAATTTTACATTATCGTTAAAATTTGAATTTTATAATCCAGTTCTCATGGACCCACTTGTTATTGGTTTTTTTATGTTTTGGTTGTGTAGTAGCTCTTGGTTTTCTGAAATAATAATCGAAAGAAGGCGTTGATTTAACTGCATTAAATCTTATCATTTTCTTATTTGTAAAATTGCCAAGAACAGTTGTCTTAAATTGTAAAAATGCCGCGTACGCGTAGTGAAACCGAGTGTGAAGTTTTTGGAGCACCCGCCGAGCTTAAAAGCAACCAACTTCCTACTTATTGTGATATAATGAAAGCATTTTTGTTTATCAGAAATTCCTTGAAGGAAAATAGAAAAGGATTTGATCCAAGTGTTAATGAAATATCAGCGAAGTTAATGCTTGATATAAAAAGTGTGTGGCAAAGAGCTACCTTGCCCGTTGTTTCAGATCAGCAGATTTTGCATAAATTAAAAACCTATAACGAGCAATATAAATCAATAAAAAAAAATATAAAATCCAAGAAAAATTCGTTTGTAGAGAAACTTAAATTATTTAAATCGAACAGCCATCAACTTTTTGACATATCAGCTTGCAAATGTAAAGATTTTTTAAAGTGTCCTTGCGTTACTAAAGTGCCCCATGCGGAACGCGATTTCCTTCAGGACCAAAGGCTGTTAAGGCGCATGCTAATTGGTAACGTCGATTTGGAGTTAACAAATAAAATTAAAAAAAGAAACGAAAGAAAAGTTCAAGAGGTCCTTAAACGAAAAAGATATGAGGAGGCGAAAAACTCTAAAAGACTTAAAAATGAAGTCGAAGTTTCTGCTGAAAGTGACACTGACGATGAACCCGCTGATGCTTCAAGTGATGAAGACGACGTGAGTGATGTCAATATTTTACCTAGCACTAGTTCGTCGGTTAAAAAAGTGAAAGCTAGAATACATTTTGCCAATTTAGCTTCAGCCTGCGATAGAACAGGAATATCCGACAGATCTGCATCAATTGTTGTAAGTTCTGTTCTGCAAGATATTGGTGTCGTTTCCAAGTTAGATTCTTCCAAAGTCATTGACAGAAATAAAATAAGAAGAGATAGAAAAAAATTCCGTCAAAATCTTCAAAGTCAATGTGAAAATATATCAGGTTTATATTTTGACGGTAGAAAAGATAAAACGATGATTTTGGAGAAAATTGGTCCGGGAACCCATCGAAAAATTGCTACCGAAGAACACATTGTCCTTGTTTCTGAGCCAGGTGGACATTATGTGGGGCATGTCACCCCAGATTCCGGAAATGCCAAAACAATATCTTCCAGTATAATTGACTACCTAAATAACATCTTGTGTGTTGATATGCAAGAAATTAAGGCGATTGGATGTGATGGAACCGTTGTTAATACCGGATCTAAAAATGGTATCGTATCTCAGCTTGAAGCGGCCATTGGTAAGCCAGTTCATTGGTTTATTTGTTTACTTCATTTTAATGAACTCCCTCTTCGTCATTTGATGACACATCTTGATGGCAAAACCAATGACCCCAAAGGCTTTTCTGGAGTTCTTGGAAAAGCACTTGAAGCATGTGATAGTCTGCCAATTCAAGCTTTTGAAAAGATAACAGTGGAACTGCCTGAGATAACGAAAGAAAATTTGAGCACTGATCAAAAATATCTGTATCAAATGTGCAAGGCAGTTTCTCATGGCAATGTACCTTTAGAATTGGCAAATCGGCAGCCTGGAAAAATGTCCCATTCAAGGTGGCTCACAACGGCTAACCGAATTCTTAGGCTATATGTAGGAACAGAGAAACCGTCAAAAGAGCTACTGGTTCTAGCGACATACATAATAAAAGTGTATGCGTTTGCTTGGTTTGCAATTAAATCAAAGCCCTCCTGTTTGGACGGACCCAACCATATTTTGTCAATTATTAAAGCATCAAAATATCTACCGAAAAAACTTAAGGCAGTAATTCATCCCGTAATCCAACGTAACTCATATTTTTGTCATCCTGAAAATATTTTACTTGCTATGTTAGCCGATAGCCGAAGCCATGTCCGTGAATTAGGTTTAAGGAGGATATTAAAAATAAGATCTGAGAAAAGTAGCAAGAAGAAGAATGATATCCGGCAATTCAATATTCCAAAAATCAATTTCGATGCCGATGATTACATCGACCTAATAAAATGGGATACAGTAACCATCACCGAACCTCCTTTAACCGCAACAATATCTGATGAAAACTTGAGGGAAATGGTTGCAAATGTTCCTGACAATATCGAAATATCAAAATATCCCTGTCACACTCAAGCAGTGGAAAGATGTATTAAGTTGGTGACAGAAGCTTCTGCTTCAGTATGTGGCCAAGAATCAAGAGATGGATTCATAAAAGCTAGAATCTTATCTCGAAAACTGTTGCCACAATTTGAAACAAAGAAGGACTTTGTTAATACCCTCCAAAATTAATTTCGACCTATAGGTAAACAAAAATTTGAATTCAAAATATGTATTTCCTTGATTTATAAATTTATAATTCTAGGTTGAAAGTTTGCTTCACCCCTTTCCCGGACCATGTACCTACAAAACGTAAACCAATAACTTTTTGACAATGTAATTAAATTCTTTTACCAACAAATAGAAATTTCCTGTTGTTTAAATAAAAAAAAAAAAAAACAAAAAAAAAATTTAAAAAAAAATTTATTTTATTTAAAGGACATTTTGTTTTCAAAGTAGGAACCTTAGGACATTTTTTTTTTCTGCTGAAAACCTCTGGTATCGTTAAAGGAAAATCAAATTCAACTTTTAGAACCATAGGCATAACGAAATTTAAAAAAAAGAAAAAAAAATACCAAATTCGATCCGGCCTAATGTGCAATGGCCCCTTAAACTTCTTGACCTATACATACTTCTAAAGGTTAATCTGTCTTTAAAGAAAGCATAATACAGGGTCTTTCTTGATGCGCTTCTTTACTTTTATAAACCCACAAATTTGCATTAGTCAGCATTGGTCCCTCAAGCAAAAAAAATATATTTTGATATTCTTTAGTTCGGTTTATGTCCTCTTTAAAAATTGCTTTACTATTCGAGCGAATTCATAGTTGAAGACAGACCAAATTTGCGCTGGAGGGATGGCTTAGACCAGGGCGTCCTAAAGATTGGGTTGCGGAACTGGAGGGCGTCGTCGGCCAACAATCGCGTTGTGGAGCAGACGAAGAGAGAAAATTCATTGGCTAGGCCGACGATGATGATGATTCGAAAGCACTGCATTCAGTCATTTTTATTGCATTCGGTTTAATTTTTACCAAAACACACAATGTACTTGGTGTTCTCATTTTTTTTCCTGTTTTAGATTCTGCATTGTAGATTTTTTCAACAAATTCAATTGCAACAATGCCTATCGATGACATTATGTGAGAAATGAGGGCCGCGTCATTCAATCCCTAGTCGAAACGAAACGGATACAGTGAGATAATTTCCCTAGCCTTGACGGAAAATTGGGATTTAATCCCTAGTCTAGACGAGCCTACGGTGGGCGTGATTTGATGATTGCAAATCAAACTGAAGAGCTTGACATGGAGTTGCGAATACTTCTTCTTCTAAGTTCTAAACCATCCTCTAATTCTCTATAGATGATATTGAAGAATTTTGAGCAGGAATATTTTCTCTGAAAAATGCTCTGAATGAAACACTTTTCCCTCTGACAACGAACAGAACAGAACGAGTTTTTTCCCAACTGTTTCTAATTAAAGACAAAAATCGAAACAGACTAGAGGTTGATACATTAAATGCAATTTTGCTGCAAATGGAGTCCTTCAAAACAACTTTTGAAAGCCTATAGCAAATAATATTTCTTTCTCTTTAAAGGTAAAAAGATATGTGGGCAGACACTAATTTTTGAAAAAAAATCGGTAGGTACTACTATTTTGTCGAAAATACTCCCCTTTTTTTGCTTCAGTACTACCTTCAAATATTTTGGTCCGGCAACACTGGCTACGGTGCACCGCTGTGGGATAATTTCCGTACATGGGATTTAGTCCCTACTCGAGACGATAAAAGCAGAAACACAATGGCGCTTTGCCGTCGATTTTGACAACTGCGAAAAGTTCAGCTATAGGAAATCTGTGTAACCTCACACAATGACGCTTTTCCTACGTACGCTTTTTTTGACAAACGTAAGAAAACGTAAAGAAGCCACCATCTGTCAAAAAAAAGTTCAACTTGGTTGAACTTTTGCTTTGTCTGACAGCTCAACAGCTGTTTGTTCATTTGTTGTTTGGAGCAGCGTTACCACTTTAAAAAAAATGGAAGCGAAGTAAATTTGGGAATAAAGCGAAGTAGATTGAGAAAAAGCGAAAAAGATTTTAAAATAGTGTATTTTATATTGACCATGAATACATAGACAGATCTACAATTAGAGCCGTGTGTGAATTGTGTTAAAATGTGTATACAAACTTGACTTTCGATTTAATTTTGACACTACATGGCGGATATGATGTGTTAAAATTTAACTAGCAAGCTAAAATATG
Source organism: Sphaerophoria taeniata (assembly GCA_943590905.1). Taxonomy (NCBI): domain Eukaryota; kingdom Metazoa; phylum Arthropoda; class Insecta; order Diptera; family Syrphidae; genus Sphaerophoria; species Sphaerophoria taeniata. The sequence continues at coordinate 9,599,581 of OX016540.1, forward strand.
ACACTAGTGCTTAAATTTAACCAACATTCTAACCCAAGTTGCGCACGGCGTAAAATATTAAACACTTTAATACAATCACGTAACTCATACTTTGCGTATATGTATGGGTTGACATTTCGTGTTTGTAAAGTGTGTCCGCTTATTGTTCGTGTACAAGGATAGAAACTTATCGATTATATATTTTCCTGATGAAAATAAGAGAACTGTAGGCATAAAATTACTCAATGAGTTAATCGAAGCAGATTTTGGAAATATCAAGTAAAATCGAGTGAAGTAGATTTCAAAACATTCTTGATGGTGCGAAGTTGGAATAGATATTCAAAGTTTTTCAAAAATCGAAGTAGACTACTTCGAAAGGAGTAAAGTGGCAAATCTGTTTGATGATGATGGAGGGAGAACTGTCATTCAAAGCACACGTGAAGCGGGTGCATCGTAACGCAACGACGCGTCTGCCTAAAGCGCCATTGTGTTTCTGCTTTAACGAAAATAGTTGGATAATTTCCCTAGCTTTGAAAAAATTGTTAATTTAATCCCTAGTCAGGGCGATATAAGGCAAAACTTTATTTGAGGCTTCTTATGGCGTAAAGCCGTAAACCAAAAGCATGCCTCGGGAATACTCTGAATATTTATTTTGCAGAGCACCTCGACCTTGATGATCAACGACCAAATGAATTCTGATTTTCATAGACGATTTCACTCCTACTTCATATATTTCGAGTAACAAGTAGGAGTGAATTGAAAGAAGACAGAAAAGAACAAATCATGAAGTGGCACATGCGACCATGTAACTTCTTTGTTGCTGATTGCTGCTTGTCTGGTTTGGGTGTTTGTTCGTGTCTGTTTTAGTTCTAAGCTTCTATTGGTGAATGTTGTGTATTGTTGTTAAGAAAACAAGGAAAAAGGTTTAAAACCAACATTACCCTGAATTAGAAGTGAAATTATGAATCACAACTAAAACTACAAGGAAATGTGTTGGTTTCTCCTTTAAACCTGAGAAAAAATGACAAACAACAAATGCGAGAGTTTTCGGTGTAGGTTCTGGATGACAACTATTGATTACACCACCTTAATTTTTAATTTGGTCTCTTAGACGCCCTTGGGTCGAACAACCTAAATATGCATTTTTGTTTTCGAATACGTCACAAACAGTAAATTAAAAATTCGAAATAATTATTCTTCCGATGTTCAAATTATAATATTTACCCATTCTTATCTAATTAAATAAATCTTACTCAGCGAATTTTAATTTTGCGATGGAATGAATAAGATAAATTGCAAATTGGATGAACAATTCTAGAGTGTCACTTTTGCGTTCTATGATAGATAACGCGTTTTGTTTTTCGAACAGAAAAGAATGTAACGGCCCGCTTTTGGATAGATGTCTTTAGAAATTGCTGCTTAAAATGCAAATTCGGAATCAATCACATTCAATTAAAACTAATAACTGTATGACATCAAAAAAAGTTATTAATTTATTTTTGAAAATGTAACTTTTTTTTTTGGTCAAAAATCATATAGATACATATCAAACCATAGGTTGCTATCTAAATTTTGAGATAGAAGGAGACAAGATGTCGTCTAAGAACACTCCGTTATAGACAAACAAAAATTCTTGTGACTTCTACCGTCAGAAAATTTCCCGCTATTTCAAATCGCCACATCTTTCAATTTTCCCAGTTAGTCTATAACAAATGATGCACGAGAACAAAGATCTGTTTGCCCTCTAAAAGTCACTGAAAAACAGAACTACAGCGAGGTCTGGTTACCGAGTTATGATCAAAAAACTATTTCTTTTGGTTTTTGACTTCAGGTTACTGTAATCCCATAGAAATAATATCTTCAGATGCAAATATCTCTGCAACCAGAGCTCGGATTTGAGTTGCAAGATGCAACGATATTGCGATTACTGGAAACTGGAAATTGTCCAGAAACGTGAGACAATTCTATTCTCGTTGGCTGGGGCTACGAGGAACATTCTAAGGATTTGGCTCAAAATGTTCATCGTTGGGACTCCAAGAGAGGCAAAAGCAAAAGCGATGAAAAGTCCATCGCTATTTTATTGGATTGTACCATGAATGATGCACTGATCTGGACCAGAAGAGTGAATGTGACGAAATAACTGTTTTAGAGCAGTCATGGAGGGCCATACAGCTGATGATCGTTAATGGTTGTCCAGTGTAGTTGAACGTTGTGCCATCCATCTCAAACGGAGAAGAATCAGGTGTTCGAAAGCAGTGTCTTCGGCATTGTCTCCGTTTCTTATCGGACGCCGGAATTTTCTGTCGTTCATAACTTAACTATTCTAACCAAACAGCGCCCTCAGGCTCAGCCAAACTAACATCTGGAAAACTAGCCAGAGTGGCCACGCAGCTATTCTTACGAAATACGTAGATAACAATATCTGCACAGATTATATGACACCTTACTTAGATTTCAACAAATCTTTTAGTACTATGTTCCCCAATAGACTAGATTGGGTAAATAGTATGCCCTACACTAACGACGCAACCATTACCATCTACACCGATGGTTCTAAAATGGATACTAGAGTAGGTGCAGGCTTCTACTCTGAAAGCCTCAACCTTGGCAAATCATTCAGGCTCCCAGACCATAGCAGCGTCTTCCAAGCTGAGATCTTGGCAGTGAAAAACGCTGCTAAACATATATCCATGATGACGATATCACACGCGGATATCACTTTTTTCATTGATAGCCAAGCAGTAATAAAAGCTATCTCTGCCACCCCAATCAAGTCGAAACTTGTCTCTTGCTGTCGCGAAGAGCTAAAGGCTCTTGGCACACAGCATAACGTAGGACTCTGCTGGGTTCCTGCCAACGGTCATGTACCAGGCAACGAAAAGGCGGATGAACTTGCTAGGAAAGGCTCCACACTGGAACCCTCTCTGATAGACCATCATATAGGGATCCCGTTATGTGAACTGAAACATAACGCCAGTAAAACCATCATTCAAAAATCCAACGACAGATGGAATCTCCTAGAAACCTGTGTTAACACCAGGAAGCTATGGCCTAGATACGATAAGAAAAGATCCGATTGGATTTTAACTCTTAATAAACCCTCCCTAAGATTCCTTATCGGCATTATTACAGGACACAACCTACTCGGCTACCATAAGAAGAAGATGGGGCTCAGTACTGATGACCTTTGTAGAGGCTGTGGTGATGAAGACGAGCATGAAGACACTGCTCATTTTCTCTGCCACTGTCCTTCGCTCTGTCTTGCTAGGAAGAAAACTCTAGGCAACTTCTTCTTCAATGAACTAGAGGAACTATCAGAACTGCCAGGCAAAAGTTTACTAAACTTTTGTCAAGACCTCTAAATGGTTAAACGAACCACATGATTCATAGGTTATTATATCTTTATAGGAAGTTACAACACTTTGGGGTACCACAATGGATCTACATTGATCTAAGTGTGATGGTAACAACATCAACTGTCAGCCCGCTCAACCTAACCTAACCTACATACTTGATTTAGTTTGAAGGTTTAGGTTTAATAAGAGAAGGTATGGTGACTCCCACATAGACAAAAATAGGTATCATCTGTTACGGAATAAGTGCTTCGCAATTTCATACGTACTCCAAGGAACTAATGAAGAATGTAAGCCACTTGGTTCGGAGCTGTTGTGCCACACTAATATTTTATTATTATACAAGATTTAAAAGAAAAGCGCTCTCAAGGTTTAAGTGGAACAGGAAGCTATTCGTGTGAATTTTCGCGATATCAATCTTATTCTCAGAAAGTAGAAAAAAAACGTCTCTTGCGCTTATCATCAAACAAAAAGCTTATGAAAAATCAACTCTTGTAGAACAGAACGATCTAGCATAGAAGAATTCTATCACACCAAGATGTGATTTAATTTAAAACTCCCTCGTGTCGTAAGACGTGCTAATATCAAAATCACAAAAAAAAACGTAAAAATTCTGGAAGTGCCTAAATTACAGAAGAAAAAACAAACTCAGCAAAGAAGATGTTTCGGTGTTCTCACCCAAAAGTGAAAATAATTGCGCTTCTTTGTCAATCATTCCACAAAAGCGAGAGTTTCGAATGAACAAACCAAACCAAGCCAAAAAAAAGAAAGTGAAAATATGTAAATGCCATAACTTTACTTCATTTGAAAGCCGCTGCCATATTGTTGTAATTTTTATAGGTTAGGTGTTAAACGTTCCAAAAGTGACTAATTTTCGACTGGAAATAAACAAATACCAATGTTCTGTTGCTAAAAAACAATAAGAACAAACAAGATAACATTTTTATTTCGATTCCATGCTTTTCATGTATTTTTCTGTATCAGCTTCAATACACCAAGCCCCTGGAGTCCAATTAATAGCTTTTTTCCAATCTAGTCGAGCAGAAATTTAAGGGAGAAATTTATTTTTGAATTTATCGGTTTTCAGTTTATTTTTCGTTTGTTATCTGAGAAATGAATTCTTTTGTTTGTGATTCTCTCTGTCTCTGTTTGTTCTATTGGCAGGTGGTCTTCGCCGTCGCTGCTTAGTCACCCACTTAGGGCATAATTAGAACACACAAAAACCCCCTCCAAACCGCAGATAAACTTTAAGATAACACAAAATTGTATTCGAACAAACGCAGAAGAAACAAAAACAGCTAACAGATCTTGTTTGATAGCAAAATTGCTCCATTCATGACACAGACACAGAATAATAATCCAACTATTTATTGTATTTTAAATATTTTACTATTCGTTAAATAAATCATAGGAGAAAAAGACGACCACGTTCGTGCGAGAATACAACGTGTTGTTTTTGTTTTGTCATCAGTCTGAATTCTTTATTTGATTTTCAAGTTTTTGCATACGCCACCGACACTTGAATTGTTTCTTTTCTTTTCTTTGTTTTTGTTTTCGTTTTACAGTGGATTCGTTTAAGATTTTTTAATAACAAAAGTCTTTTAATATATTTGCGCGAAAAGGAATTACATGAATGGTATTTGGCCTTGGGAATTACAGATTTCTTCTAGTACCTGCGGTGTAATGGTTATGTCTTATGTGCGTTGGTCAGTAACATAGAAGACGTGCGTTCAAGTCCTACTCAAGTCAAATATGTTTTTATTTCAACTTTCCTAGGTACTTCCTCTTGCGAAGAACTGAGACTCAAGAATATCATTTGTCGTGGAAAAAATACTTCTCAACTCAGTTTGGTATTGGCATAAAGTTGAAAGCCATCTCAAGGTATAAAATTGAAGAGTGTACTTAGAACTTACCTGCCACCATGTTATTATTATTAGTAGGAAAGACTCAAGTATTTCATAAATCGTCTTAGGTATGAGATAACCTTATCATCCCCCACCTAACTAGCATTTTCTATAATATCGTGGCGTAAGGTAAAGGTAGTTTTCATCCCAAAGGCTGGTAAACCTAGCCATACGGAGGCCAAAGACTTTAGACCTATTAGTCTAACATCGTTTATTTTGAAAACTTTTGAGAGTCTGATTGATATGCACACCCGAAGCACCTTGAAACCGGACTGTATTTATCGGAATCTCAACATGCCTACCCAAAAGGAAAAAGCGTTGAAACAGCACTGCATAGCATAGTGTTGTCAGCGTCATTGAAAAATCACTGAGTGACAAGGAATTGACCCTTGAAACGTTCGTAGATATTGAAGCAGCCTTCAATAACGTGAAGAAGGAAACAGTCAAGCAAACATTGACCGACTACAAGGTCGAGAAAGCAATAATAGAGGGGATTATGCGAATGCTCAGGAAGAAACAAATCAACTCAGAGTTAGCAGAGGAAAGGGTGAGAGTATCCACAACCAGGGACACCTCACAAGGGGGAGTCCTCTTACTGCTACTTTGGTTCTTGTCATGAACGGCATACTCTCTAAACTGAAATCAAGTGGAGTAAAAATAATAGTCTACGCTGACGATCTTGCATTACTAGCGACTGGCAAGTTCTTATCCACTATCAGTGAACAGACCGAATATGCCCTCTCGTTAGAAGTAAATGGACTAGAAACTGTGGGCTGACAGTCAATCCAGCTAAGACAGAACTAGTTAAATAGCACTAGTTCTGTCTTAGCGACTTAGTCAGACTAAAGTCCGGAAAAACAGTTCCATAGGACATGTTGAGATCCTTCTTAAAGTTATGGGTCATAGTAATACAATAGACTAAAAAATACCCGAACTTGATTTTCACAAACTATTCCAGGCTACCAGTCCAAGCAGAGAGGAATGGATAGATAACATACCATACTCCAGTGAGTCGTCAATAGCTATCTATACTGATGGCTCTGAGATGGATACTGGTGTTGGTGCAGGCTTCTATTCTGAATCTCTCAAGATAACCGACTCGCTTAGGCTTCCAGACTACAGTAGTGTCTTCCAAGCGGAGGTCCTGGCAGTGACAACGGCTGCTAAACAGGTATTAATGATGGCGATACCACGGGCTGATATCACCTTTTACACTGAAAGCCAAGCGACAATAAAAGCGATTACTGCAACTGAGGCAAAATCAAAGCTTGTTTCATGCTCCCGCGAAGAGTTTAAGGTTCTTTGCGCACAGCATAAGATTAGACTCTGCTGGGTCCAAGGCCACAGCGATATACCAGGCAACGAGAAAGCTGATGAATTACCTAGATGAGTATCAACGCTTGACGTAATCAAGACATTTCGAACTTTCTATGCCACTGACCCGCACTCTCCCACCAAAGAAAGAAATTGCTCGGCAATTATTTTTTCGGGAACTCAGAAGAACTCTCAAGTATACTCCAGGTACTAACATTCTGAACTTCGTCACAGAAATTAATGCAACAACTAAGAATTACATAAAATACGACACTTGTGTGCTTATGTGCTGCTCAAATCCATTTCATTGGTATCTGACCGTTTTGCGGTTGGCGGTGTAAAACTTATAAAAATGAACCTATGACTCGGTAGCCTAGCTAAAGCAAGTCCTTTTCCGATTCGATATTTCAAAAAGTGTAGAGAACCATTGACAACGTTTCTATTTACCCTTCGGTTCTTACGTTGTGCAATTTTATGGGCTTATAGCTATGAGTGGGGTGGGTTGAAAGGAGTTTGAGGCTATGGGTGTTGGTAAATAAAAAAGTCGAGGGTTTCTCAGGCTACTCGTATATCTGTGTTGAAAAAAATAGGGTTATAAAGAGAGGAGCAGTCAACAGAGAGAGAAAAATATGTCAGCAATTTCTCTAGGTTCCTGTAACGAATTGAGGTTGAGCAGTTGAAGGTGGTCACGAAAAGGGGGTAAGATCAACGGATTAGCCCAGGGAAGGTGTTTAAGTACAAAACGAAGGAATCTTCGTTCGATGCGACCAAACCTGAGCCAAATATTCAAGTAGAGGGCGGAAAAACGTCATGTAAAGCGATCGGATCACGTAGCGGTTAGAAAATTATTTGGACCATCGTTTAACAAAACCTAATACGGTCACATAAAATCCCCAAATCCCGTATTGTTTCTACTATCTGTACGGGATGATTATGAAGACAGAATACACGGGGAATTGTTTTAATGCGTTTACGTGAAAAGATCATTGTCTGACATTTGCTAATGTTGAGCTCTAAGCAATTTTTGATACACCAATGTCAATGTACAATCAATGTCATTTATTTTAAGGATAAAGAGGAGAGGGCCTAGGGTACAAGAAATGGCTAGAATAGGATTGGAATGAGCGGATTTAAGGCGGACATAATATTCACGATTCTTAAGAAATAAACCATTTCAGGAAAAGGGGTTTAAAGCCTAAAGAGGATAGTTTAAAGACTAAAAGATTGCGAGAAATTTTGTCTTTACGCTTTACTGAAGTCAGAATCATTTTGACTGCCCGAAAAGTGCAGCGTTTTTCAGGCCGACGTACTAGCGATTAGACAGGCATGTAGACTAATTAAACAAGCAGTCACACAGCAAAACAAAAAAACATAGCAATTTCTATTGACAGATAAGCAGCCATCAAAGCTATTAATTTTGAATTTGAATTTTATTAAAGACTTAATTCAAGCCATACAAGAATATAAATAAATCTTAAAAACTAAAATACAATACAACAATATAATAAATAGCGGACAATAAAATAAAAAATGTAATAAAACGTCAGGAGAGTATTTGGGGGATTAATTTATTAATAGGTTCTTCAGGGTGATTTTGGACACATTAAGGTCAAAGTGAGGTGAGTTATTGGCTTTAGTCATCATTCTAGTCAATGGTTCGTTACGACCATAGTCAGTTCTGTGGAAATGGGTTCGAAATAAGGGGATAGACCTTAATCTACGGGGATTTATGAAGAGAGAAATCCTTGAGAGCAAGTCTGGGCAGTCAAAAGAGCCAGTTAAAAGCTGGTGTATAAAAATAATGTCAGCGTTGTCCCTTCGCAAGTATAAAGGTTGCATGCCCAGTAATTTAAGACGATCCTCATAAGGAGGGAGGTCAAGAGGATCAACCCAACCTAAACCACGTAATGCAAATAAAATGAAACGGCGCTGAACGGCTTCAATACGCTTAATGTGTACTTGGTAATGAGGACACCAGACCTGGGAGGAGTATTCGAGAAGAGGTCGAACAAAGGTCATATACAAAGATTTTGTAACGTATGGATCATTAAATTCTTTAGACCATCGCTTGATAAAACCCAAAGTAGAATTAGCCTTGTTGATGATTGAATCGATATGCGAAGTAAAATTGAGTTGAGTATCACAGAGCAGTCCTAGATCATTAATAGAATAAACTACAGTTATTGGTTGGGTGTCAAGAAAATAAGATCTTTGGGGTAATGGAGGCCGCTTTCTGGAGAAAGTTATAGCTTGGCATTTGTTAATATTAAGCTCCAACAGATTTGCTTTACACCAGACGAAGAATTTGTTAAGATCGTTCTGAAGTAACTGTGCGTCCTCAAGGGAAGTTATCTTTTTATAGATTTTCATGTCATCAGCGTAAATTAATAGTTTTGAATCTGAGAATATTTGATCGACGTCATTTATTGCTAAGGCAAAGAGAATTGGACCGAGGTGGCTACCTTGAGGAACACCAGAAGAAGCAATAATTGGGTTTGAGACATGATTTCTGAAGCAGACACTGTATTGTCTATTGGAGAGGTAGGATTTTATCCAGGACTTGAAAATATTTGGAAACTTAAGCTTGTCAAGTTTAAAAAGAACTAGCTTACCCGTGCCCTCTTTGATGGGCAAAATAAAGTTTCTTTGATAGAACTCTCCATTTAAATTATATTAAATACAATTTTTTGTTACTTATAAAATACAAAATTTATTCTAAAACTTTAACATAAACATTTTTTGTTTTTCCTTCTTTAAATAAAAAAAATAAATAGAGTGGCGCGACAGCTCTTGAAAAGCCAAGGCTTCAGTGGCTTACTCTCATCAACAATTCTCTGAGTGCGTGTGAAGAATTGAGGGGACCTACAATTTAACGCCGATTCCGAACGGCAAAGTTGAGAAGCACTTTTTCATGACAGATTAATACTCTTGGAAGATTTGTCAGGTCTTCGCAAGAGGCAGTGTCCGTGAAAGATGAAATAAAAACTTGGCCTGAGTAGGACTCGAACCAACGACGTTCTGCTTAGCAGCCAACGCACTTACCAACTAAGCTACGGGCATTTATTCCTTAGTATCAATAAATAATGACGATGGTTTGCCCACACGCGAACATGCAACATACAGCTGTCCGTGAGAAAAAACTATATTTTCTAGATTTATGCCACAAATTTCCATTGATTGACCTTGAGCCTTGTTTATAGTCATTGCGAAAGCCAAATCGGATATTGTAACCGTTTGAAATTGAAAGGTAGATTGGGAGGAATCATTGGGATTCTAGGAATTAGAACGTCTTCACCTTTACCTTGCAAAATTTTTGCTTCGATGATAGAACTGTTTAAACGTTTCACTGCAAGTCTTGTTCCATTACAAAGTTTCGGCTGACTAATGTTTCGAAGCAAAATGATAGGAACACCAATTTTCAATCTCAAATTATGTGGTGGCAAGCCAGACAAATCAATTGAGTTCAAAAACTCGGTAGGATAGTTCACGACATCATCCTCGTTAACAATACTATCGATTGATTTGAAGGACACTAACTCGCCGGGTATTTCACTTTGAATCGACCAATTCAGTTCAGTGACTTCCTGGTTGGTACCTGCCAAAATAGCTCTATCACTCAACCAATCGTGGTTTAAATAATTTGAAGCAATATTCGGGAAAACACTCTTCATTAATTCTTCTTTGCTTTGTGTGATATTGCAAAAATTTTGTGGAAATGTTATCATACCAGTTAAATTTTCTACAGGCATTGTTCCATTCCCAATAGCCAAGAGTTGTTTTGAAAATTCCGCTGCAGTTGGATCATTTTGCAAATACACTCGAACATTTGTCGTGAGGTGCAATTTTTTCCCATGAATTCGATGATTTCAAACATGCATTAATTTCATCAGCTGCAGTAAATCGAGGTATTATCGGTAGAGTTTGTCTAAAATCACCAGATAACAACACCAAAGCACCGCCAAATAAATTTTGATTACATCGAAGATCTTTCATGGTTCGATCAAGTGCCTCCAAGGATTTTTTATGCCCCATTGTGGACTCATCCCAAAAGATTATTTCACATTTCTGCAAAACTTTGGCCATTCCTGATCTCTTTGAAATCTTGCATGTTGTTGCTTCAATGGAATTAACATTCAAAGGCAATTTCAGTGAAGAATGTGCAGTTCTACCACCATCCAATAGTGTAGCTGCAATGCCAGACGACGCCAATGCTAACGCTAATTTGCCTTTCGATCGTATTTCTGCTAAAATCAAAGAGATTAAAAACGTTTTCCCAGTGCCACCAGGTGCATCCAAGAAATAAAAACCACCATTTCCGCTTTGAATGGCTTGCATGATTGAATCATAAGTTCTTCTTTGTAATTCATTCATTTTGGGCACCTCTTGTAACCGGATAAATTTCAAAGAACGGAAATAGATAACCGATTTTTTATATAAAAAGTTCTCCCACAACCGCACGCTCTCATAACCGGACACGGACACCAATTTTCATAACCGCCATAGAATGTCGCGTCTCCCTTGAACGGACAAAACACATCTCTGTATGGCGTTGTATAGTTTTTGCGTCGTGTTGCGTGTGCCTGAGCGTTGAGCATGCAGCATGCAAAATGTTAAGGAAATAAGATATTTACAGTCTTACATACTTTGTTATGTTCTACCTTTTTCTCTTCTTCACTATTTCAAAGAAACGGAAAAAATGTGAACTTTCCGCTTTTGCAGACGGTAATGTAGACGGTAATTATTTGCGAAGACGATAACCTTGAAAGTTTATGCGTTGACGGTCTGGATGAAGCAGAAAACCATGAAATTGATTCCCAAGAAGAAGCAGATTCCGATATGTTTGATAATAACCCGTTAAAATCTTATGAAGAGGCCCATAGCGAAATAAGGAGATTAAAAAACTTTTCGTTAGAGAAAAATGATTTAAAAGCATTTGGTTTATTGGCCGATTGGCTGAAAATATGCCATTTAGTAACCAATATGTGCGCCAAACTAAGATTTCTAATTGTTTTAGCAAAATCATCGATTGTACTTACGTGAATCTTGTGAATCTTTGTTTAAGACTCTCAATATGAACGAAATACATTAAAAATTTATCCCAAAAACACTTCTATTGTATTCATCTTAAGGAATGTAGATTTGTTTGTTCCCTTAACCGGACATCTTCCATAACCGGACAAATTTCTCGGTACCGTCAGTGTCCGGTTATGAGAGAGTTCACTGTACTTACCTATGTATAAATCCCCATTAGCATTGCAAAGCGAACCTGTCATGTACAATTGAATGACAAAAAAATGTCAAGTATAAATTTTCTTAAAAATGAATAACAAAAATGTCAATCATAATTTTTTTTTTCGATAAGAAAAAAATATTTGACGAAAATATTTGAAATAATTTTCATAAAAAATTGAGTATTCGTATATTGATATATTTTACTGAAGTGAGAAAAGCATTGTTTCTTAACATTTGAACCATTTGTGATTTGAACAACATAGTTTTTTTTTGTTATTAACCTTCTTAAGTTATTTCTCTTTAGTTTAAACCAAAAATTTAGAAAATCGGTCAACCGGTTGTCAATTTGAAAAGATAACATAAATTTAACGAATTAGTCTTTTATATACAGGGTGATTCACGAGCGTTGTGCCAAAAAGCTAGAGCGTGTAGGTTGAGTTGAGGCAAGAAAAAAATCGTATGGGAGGGGGGGGTCTATTCCCCCCCGTTTAGCCGGGAGGGGCAATTTTCTGAAAAATTGACTTATTTTGTAAAAAAAAATATTAAAAATCAACGGCTTAGTTTACAACACCGTGCTATACCTTTCTGAAAAGCTAAAAACTTTTTCTTTCACTTTGTTTTTAAAATAAATTGTTTTAACGAATAGTTTTAAAAAAATAAATTTTCAAACTCAAAATTTTCAAAAAAAAGCCAAAAAAAAATTTTTGAACTAATTTTTTTCAAAATTTTATGTAATTAAGTACTAATTTTGTTTTCAAATTTCAATGTATTTGTTAATTTTTAGTCGAAAACAGAAAACCGGATGCAAAAATGTCTTTTCGTTTTTGAGAAATTAAAAAAAAACCAAAACCACTTTTTTCTAAGAAAATCTCTGTTTTTATTTTTACATATCTGGACTTTTAGTATAATTTACTAGTTTAATTTATAAATTTAATTTTTTGTAATTGGAGTTTTATGAGGACTCAATAAAGTAGAAAAGTATTGGATTTTCCCTGGATTAATCATTTTGTTCATTGAAAACGTCTGCCATTGACCTTTCACTTCTAGCTCTCCGTGCTCTCGTCGGCGGATTCTTGAAAACATGCTACGACTTGGGCGCCATCTATTGGGATATCTTTCAGCGTAGAGTCTTTCGGCTTCCCGATCTCCACAACAAGTTCAACCGTAGCAGAAGTTCCTGTCCGCTAACTCTTCTCGAACATATGAGTTTGTTATTGTTATGTGTTGATGAATTAATATTTTAATTGTAAATGGTTGTTAAGTAAATATGCGATGCCTTTTATTAACCTTTAGGTTGTTAATTGTTTTTTCATTCAAGAAAAATTGAGGTTTAATTATCTTAAGCCCCCAGCAGGTAGAACCCTTCGCCGGCGAGTGGCCGCGGCCCCAGGTATAGTAAGAAAAAATTGCAGGTCAGTTTTCAGACGTTATCAATGAATAAAATGGTTAATCCATTGAAAATCCAATACTTTTCTACTTTATTAAGTCGTCATAAAACTCCAATTACAAAAAATTAAATTTGTAAATTAAACTAATAAATTAAACTAAAAGTCCAGATAGGTAAAAATTAAAACAAAGATTTTCTTAGAAAAAAGTGGTTTTGGTTTTTTTTTAATTTCTCAAAAACGAAAAGACATTTTTGCATCCGGTTTTCTGTTTTCGACTAAAAATTAACAAATACATTGAAATTTAAAAACAAAATTAGTACTTAATTACATAAAATTTTGAAAAAAATTAGTTCAAAATTTTTTTTTTGGCTTCTTTTTTGAAAATTTTGAGTTTGAAAATTTATTTTTTTAAAACTATTCGTTAAAACAATTTATTTTAAAAACAAAGTGAAAGAAGAAGTTTTTAGCTTTTCAGAAAGGTATAGCACGGTGTTGTAAACTAAGCCGTTGATTTTTAATAATTTTTTTTACAAAATAAGTCAATTTTTCAGAAAATTGCCCCTCCCGGCTAAACGGGGGGGAATAGACCCCCCCCTCCCATACGATTTTTTTCTTGCCTCAACTCAACCTACACGCTCTAGCTTTTTGGCACAACGCTCGTGAATCACCCTGTATATAGATTAAAAAGAATAAGGTTATGTGATATCTTGTCGAAAGCCTTACTGAAGTCTGTAGCGATAGAGTCAACTTCATAACCTTCTTCCAAAGCACAAAGAGAAAAAGAAGTAAAGTCAACTAGGTTAGTAGTTGTAGATCTACCCTTAAGAAATCCATGCTGACTAGGAGAAAAGATTTGTCTGGAATGGAAGAACATGAATTCATAAATTATGCTTTCAAATAATTTTGGAATGCAAGAAAGTTTTGCAATTGGTCTATAATTGATAATGTCGTTTTTTGGGCCTTTTTTGTGGATTGGAATAATAAAAGATTCCTTCCATAACTTAGGGAAGATACCAGAAGATATTGATAGTTGGAAGAGAGTAGTAAGAGGAGCGGCAAGACTATCAGCACACTTTTTTCAAAATTATAGGTGGGATACCATCAAGGCCAGCAGAATAATCATCTTTGAGAGTTTTGATCCTGTCTGTTACCGAACTGGTGTCAATGTTAATTGATGTTAAAGAAGTTTCAGTGCAGCCGTTCATGTAATGGAAAAAACTATGGTCTATGACGAAACTATCACTGGAGAAGGCACTACTAAAATATTTGGCAAAAAGGTTAGAAACAGTAGAAGAATCGGCAGAAGTTATATTGTCAAACGTCAAGATTGAGGGGTAACCATCACATTTTTTTTTACTATTTATGAATTGATAAAATAATTTTGGATTATGTATAAGGTCAGATTGCATCTTTAAGATATAGTCGGAATATAATGTATCACATAAAAAAGAAAAACTATAGTAAGCGGAAATATAATTGGAGAAGTCGGAATTTGATCTGGATTTAAGGAAAGTTTGCCAAAGTTTATTACGTCGGTTACGAAGTGACTTTAGTTCTTTGGTGTACCACGGGGGAGATTGAGAAGTTAAATTACGTATTGGAATAATCGGAACTGACTGTGAGATTAGATCAAAAATCACTTTATAAAATTTAGTTAAGGTCAAGTCAACGTGGACGTTTTGGTCAGATAAGAAATCGAAGTTAGTTCTATTAATTAAGTCATTGAGTTTAGGAAAATTTGCTTTACGGAAGTTGAATTTGTGTTCGTTCAGAACTTCGGGATTAGTATTAATACTAACGTAAGCAAAGATTATACAAATTGGGGGGTGGTACGCATCAAGTTTCGTTAAAAGGGCTTGGCTAACAGAAACACTTGTGTTATCAGGGTCAGAACTGAAAACCAGATCTAGCTGCCTACCTAAGTTGTTTTTGATATTGCTCATCTGGAAAAGTCCGGAGGCTTGAAGGCGGTCGGTGAATAAGATTTCTTTTTCGGAAGTAGCGTTATTGGGGACAGAAGAAATTTCATCAGCAGAGACACACCACGACAGACGAGGAAGGTTGAAGTCCCCTAGAACAATAATATCATCCTCTGGATTACTCAGGTTATCTAAATAGTCAATGGCATCAGCAAAGTTAGAATACACTACAACAGGTTGAGTTGGGGGAATATAGCAACATAAAACAGACATGCATCGTTTAGTCAGATTTATTTTTATACATATAAGTTCGAGGTTTGAAGTGTTAGGTATAGATATGGCTGAAGAATCAAACTTGGAATCAATGGCCAAAAGAACGCCACGACCAATAGAAGCTGATTCATTACAAGGGTTCTTATCTAGGATATCTTTGCGGTAAACAATAAAATTTGAAGTAAAAAGTTCACTGTTAACTATGTCGGGAGAGAGATTAGTTTCTGTCAACGCAAAAAGATCGTAGAGCATTTTTTGGGAGTTAATAAATATTTTTGAGGTTTTAGTACGAAGCCCTCTAACATTATGATAATAAATCGAAAGGCATTGTGTTTTATTGTAGCAACTAGAGGCGCACTTAGGCGAAGGATTTTTAGTAACGAAAAAACTGAGTAGTGGGGTTAAGTGAGAGATGTTTAGAGTTTAAATACGTGGCATAGGTAGAGAGATCATTAACGACCTCGAGAGGACTAAGGTTGAAGAGAAAGTGGTATTGAATATATAATTTCTTAAGTCTTACAAAATCCGTCGGAAGGCCTTCACTAAGAATAAAGAATTCAGCGTTAGTTCTTGTCATCCCTTCGATGCATGCGTTATGGGGTTTGTCATGTAAATAAGCTAAAAAAAGTTTTACATTCGCGTAAGTCTTTGGATTGCGTAAGCGTTCAAAAAGAGCTCGATCGTCATCGCAATAGTCCGAAGATACAGAGGTGGTTCCAGTCAAGGTAGGTTTATTTGGGTTAGGAGAATTAAACGAGGAAGGAACTGACGGACGTTGGATAGAAGAGGACGTTGAGGGGATTACAGAATTAAAAGGTGACTTACAATATGAGTTAATAAAAGAATTACAATGTTTTGAGTTTAAAAGTAAGTTTTTTTTGCCCCAAGGAACAAGTAACATGGAGCTGTTTTTTAAAGAGAGAGGGTTAGATACATTAAATAGCCATAAGTAAGATTGAGGGATTGCAACTTTGAACATTCCTTTACCGATGCGACTATGTTTTGAAAGTTTAAAGCTGTAGTTATTATTGAAGTAGTTATTTATCCAGAAATTGTTGGAATGAGGTGGGGCTCCAATGATGATGAAATTCGAAAATTTGGAGATGGACGATGGTGATGGATATTCAGGTGAGGCGTGGATGTCGTTGGTACTCTCCGTAACAATGTTAAGATTCGGAGGAGTTTCGAGAGATGGCTGCATAAGTGATGAGTCATTGGTTGGAGGTGATGGAGAATCAGGATGTAGTTGTGCTGGTTCAAGGTCTTGAAATTCCATAAAGAGTGATTTGTCGCTTGTGCAGATGTAATCTTCGCTACGTAGGGCACGCCTTACTTCGTCAGAAATATCAGTCATTGTAGCTCGAGTTGCAACAGATTCCTTAATTAAAACATCAACAAGTGCCAGAGAGTCTTTTTTTAGCTTGACATGGGATGTAGAAAAGTCCATGTGAAAATTTTGTAGAGCCTTAGACTGTTCCTTGATGTTATGTTCTAATTTAGACAAACTTTCCTCGAAAGAATTCCTTGACAGCTGGTTGGTTGTTTGATTTAAGAGTTTTTCGATAGATGTAAGTGAATTCACAATCTTATTAATTTTAGTGGTCAATATATCAGGTATTATTTTGTGATCATGTGGGCATTCGATATTCTTATTATATGCCTCTCTCGAAAGAGATTCCATTTTGGATAGCTGAGTCATTAAGCGATGATGGTTATTTTCAGTCATTTTGTTTGAAGATTCAAGGTTATCAGTGGCGGCGTTAAAAGATGTAGTTAAATGTTGACGGATTTCTTTTTTTAGTTCGAGAATGGATTGAGTTAACTCATCAAACCTCTCGTTGTTTAATTTTATTGCAAGTAGTATGTGGGAGAGAGTAATGGTATGACATTCCTCACAAAAGAAGGTGAAATGCTCAGATAGCTCTGGTAGATACGTCCTAGCATTTCTTCCGATTCCAATACATGCTAGGCGGGGAGCCCTCAATCCTGAAAGTGCACTTACACGGATTTCAAAATTTTTTATATTAAAAGATAGTTTAAAGAAATACCAACAAATTAAGCCCGGTATGACGAGACCTATCCTGGCACCAGTATTTTTTTTGCAATTTTTTGCATTACTAATAATTATTGATAATTTGCACTTATCGCGGATTTTAATTTTAACTAGCGCAGATTATTGGAAATTTAATGTGCTTTCAGGAAAAAATGGTATGACAGCTGCCATCCTGGCACCAATGTCTGTCATACCTATTTTAAAATTTTGTCACTCATGTTTTTAAAATAGGTATGACAGATATTGGTGCCAGGATGGCAGCTGTCATACCATTTTTTCCTGAAAGCACATTAAATTTCCAATAATATGCGCTATTTAAAATTAAAATCCGCGATAAGTGCAAATTATTAATAATGCAAAAAAATGCAAAAAATACTGGTGCCAGGATAGGCCTCGTCATACCGGGCTTAATTTGTTGGTATTTCTTTAAACTATCTTTTAATATAAGAAATTTTGAAATCCGTGTAAGTGCACTTTTAGGATTGATGGCTCCCCGCCTAGCATGTATTGGTGTATATAGGTTGAATTTAAGCGATTTCTTCAGCGCAATTTTTGAAAAAGTTGTGAAAAAGACACATCGAATCTGGATAAACGCGCCTCCGACAGTGTTTATGAGCATTGAGACGAAAGCGAAGACGATGGCTACAACTAGTCTTAAAAACCAAGTCCAACTTTGGCAACAAGAAAGGACATCCAGCACCAGGTATTGCGTCACTATAGACAGCTTAAAGCTTGAGGTACACTGCTTAAAATTCATAAATAGACATCATAACTAGCCAAAGAACGGCTAAAAGTTCATTTTATAAGACAGTGTTCTTCCGGGTTCTTTTGTACGGTGAGGGCAAGATTTGATAGACAAATTGTCTAGTCCGTTCTTCATTAAGGTGCACTCTTCCAGTTTAAACATGCCTATAACCAATTTGGGAAGTGTTGCAAGATTTGAGGCATTGCCCAAATGCCTGAAAACTGACTGAGTCATTTTAAGTAACGATTTCCTAAATTTTGATGATTCACCGAAATATTATCGAACGCTTCAAGGTAGATAAGGGAACTGACTATTGTTAATACAATTCATCACTTCAGCGATCGTTTAAAGTTTCTTTGAAGAGCAGTAAAAATCGAATCTAGGTCTTTTTTGAGACTTCAAGTCCAAGTGATTCATAACCAGGTGGTCAAGAGACCTGTTTTAACCTTAGGTTAGAAACCTTAAGAACATCAATCCTCAATAAAGCGTAAAATGCTCAGTCGTAGTGTTAACTGTTATCATTTGTTCCGAATATTCTCAACAAAAACATGACTGTTTCGCATCGACCTAGTTAACGTGACTGCTGACCGTTTATCATTCATTTGCGTCTGAAATGAATTTTGATTTGTTTGCCAAGAAATTTCACTCTCAGGTCCGCAATCGCAGGCCCAAAATTTCTCGAAATCAAACATTCAAAACAAAACACACACAAAAACAATACAATGGTAGCCTTGAAAAAGTGCACCGCCACCGCTCGCCATGTCGGTCGTCGCAAAAGTGGCAGTCACAGCTCAATGCAAGATAATAAATAGCTGAAAAGGCGGAGAGGAAAGAAAAAGAAGCCGTAAGCCTCTTAAATCTAATCACCACCTGATATGAATGTCCCACAAAACCGAGCGGCGTGACAAAAATCTGAATTCTCTTGAACTAATGTCGCTGTCGTTGCTTTGAGTTCTCGAGAAAAGGGCAAGACCAAGATACCGTGAAACAAGAAATCAAAACAGCGTCGTAGGTTAGATAAATTATTATACTCGTAGCTCGTTCATTACAATGTAACTGCATAGCTCACAGCTTGCCACAGGGATTTCCCCAGCAGTTTCGCAAGACTTCCCCATCTCCTCGGTTATTATTCCCCCACTAAAGATGACAAACTGCGCTCACTCAATCGAAATTCAGGCCAAAGTAATGTATTCAAAAATATTGAGTTGAAATGCCTTTGGTTTCCAAATGAAAATTTATTTAAAGCTAAGTTATATAAATGATGTTGTTTGAACAAAGCTTAGATTAGGAATGAAAAAATATTTTCAATGAAAACTTAATTTTGATAAACGAAAACGAATAGATTGCTTGATTTTCAACACCCTCTCTCAATCTTAACGTTTCTAATCAAATTAACTTTTCTTTAAAATAAATTTAGTTTACATCGTAACTCCAAAAAATGAACAGAATCCAAAGATTTTGTAAACACGTCAGCAAGTTGTTCTCTTGTGCCGATACATTCGACTCTTATGATTTCCTTTGCAATATTATCTCTTATGAAATGATGCTTTATGTCAATATGTTTAGCTCTCTTTGTCTCTAAATTATGAGCCATGCCGATACATCCTCTGTTGTCTTCGTATATACATACTGATTCGTTCTTTAATTGATGCAAATCTTGCATAATGCCTCTTAGCCATATAGCTTCGGTAACAGCTGAACTTAAGGCGATATACTCAGCTTCACTAGATGAGGTTGCCACAGTAGTTTGCTTCTTGCTACACCAGGACACATTATTTCCAAAAACTTGAAATATATAGCCACTAACTGACTTTCTGTCAACAATGTCAGATCCCCAGTCAGCGTCAGCATAACCAATTAATGGTTGATCAATGTCACGACTGAAGTTAAGTTTTATATTCTTTGTTCCTTGTAAATAACGCACAATTCTTTTCAAATGCTGCCAATGAACTTCAGAAGGATTTTGTTGATATCGTCCCATATAACTCACAGCGTAACAAATGTCAGGTCTTGAACAAAGCATCAAATACATCATACTTCCAAGAAGCTCACGGTAAGGTTGTTGTAGTTCTTTGCTAGTTTTATTAGCTTCTAGTTGTAGACCTTTTTCCATCGGACTTTTGACAGAATTACATTCCGTCATACCGAATTTGTTAAGAAGTTTTTCAATACTTGTTTCTTGTGATATCTTCAAATGACCTTCTGAAAATTCCACCTTCATTCCCAAAAAGAATCTTAAGGGTCCACAGTCAGACATTTCGAATTGTGATGAGAGTGCAGTCTTCATTTCCGCTATAGATGACAATTTGTTTCCAACAAGTAATAGGTCGTCAACATATATGACCAAAAACAAAACGTCATCTTCTTTTTCGCTAAATCTTGTGTAAAGACAGTAATCATGGTTTGACCGATGAAATCCGAATTTTATCAAACTTTCATTAAGTTTATTATTCCAGCAACGAGGTGACTGCTTTAAGCCATAAATAGATTTTTGAAGTTTGCATACCTTTCCCTCTCTTGCTGGTAAGCCCTCTGGTATTGACATATACAGTTCTTCTTCAAGGTCACCATGAAGAAATGCCGTCTTTATATCCAATTGGTGAAAGTGATATTTTCGGTAAACACCAACTGCCAGTAGGACTCGAATCGTGGTCAACTTTGCTACCGGCGCTCTGAACATCCGAATGAACTCTTTCCAGAACCCGTTTGGCTCTGTGTCGTGTTCTGTTGAAAGGTTCACGTACTTGCTTGCCCTCCATACATACGTCACAAAAATTAAGCTTCATTTTCTGAATATTACTTGGGATCAAGTTATTCTTCGCAAGGATATTCAACCGACCTTGACTAATATGCCCAAGACGACGGTGCCACAACATACTTTCGTCCTTCTCACACATGTTTATGATCGGCTTTCTAACGGTTACTTCTAGTTCATATAAGGTACCTCGTAAAATTGCAGTTGCAATAACTTCCTTGTCCCTCATAATTATTGCTTTGTCCCCACCAAAGATCACTCTTGCTCCAGCACTTGTAAGCTTCCTGACAGATAATAAATTATCTCGCAAATCTGGTGCATATAACACGTTCTGTATGTTGAATTCAGTCCCGTGATTACTTAGTCCATTGATTTGTCCAACTTCTCTCACAATCAATGATTGGTCATCCTTGGCGACTTTAATTTCAAGTGGAAAATCCAATTTATCCAACTTAGAAAAACTCCATTTTTCATTCGTTAGATGATCACTAGCACCGGAATCTAATTTAAAAATGATTTTACTCGCATTCATGTTTTTCTTATTACAATTTCTGTCAGCCATAAAGCTAAAACCTCTTTCTTTGACATTCTGAGGTTCTTTAACACGACAATTTCTTGCTTGATGGCCAAATTTATTGCATTTAAAGCATTTTCCATTAAATTTCTTATTCTTGTTGAATTTCTTTTTACCAGAAAAGGCGCTCATCTCTTTGACATCGTCTTCTTGACGCTCATTAAGCTTGAGTTCTTCAGCTCTAAGCCTATCCTTCACCAAAGAAAGCGTAAGTTTCGATTCTTCAAAATTCTGAAGGGCTGTTATCAACGGATCGAACTTGTCTGGTAAGGTCATAAAAAGTTGCGTGAGAATATCACTGTTTTCCATCGTAGCCCCTGTCATTTTCAGTTGACGAATCAAATTTTCAAAAACAAGCAAATGAGAATTCACTGAATCTCCACTCTGCATTTTCAATTTAGTTAGCTGCTTACGTAACAGCAATTGGTTAACAATTGATTTTCCTGCGAAAGCTGACTCCAGATTAAGCCACATCTTCTTAGCAGATTCTTCATCCCTCACGTAGCTCAAATAATCTGAATGGATAAAATTAACTAAATAATTTTTAGCTACTTTATCCCTCTTAATAAATGCAGCTTTTTCTTCTTCTTTTGTTGGAGGATCGCTCGTTATAACGTCCCAAAGATTTTTCGATTCCATATAAATCTTCACCCGGAACTGCCAGTCATCATATCCACAACCGTTAAACTGTGGTATGCCAAGCATTACATCTTTTACGTCGCCCATAACCTATTGAGTTGAAATGCCTTTGGTTTCCAAATGAAAATTTATTTAAAGCTAAGTTATATAAATGATGTTGTTTGAACAAAGCTTAGATTAGGAATGAAAAAATATTTTCAATGAAAACTTAATTTTGATAAACGAAAACGAATAGATTGCTTGATTTTCAACAAAAAATAAAGAAAAGTAATAAACTAATTAAACCACAATTAGCTGGTAGTTATGACAAATTGCGAACTTACTTGGCGTGTGGGCATAAGAAATTGATTTTTTTAAACATCATTTTATTGGCATGACGAGGAGGTTGAGGATATTTAATCGATAATTGAATACATCATGGCGAGGAGGTTGTCCGCCGCCGCTGCCGTTGCAGTCTCCGTCTTGGTTTTTTTCTATTTCGTGCCCGTGAGAGCAGAAACACTTGCGAAACACTTTTTTCCTATCGAACTTTTTTCACATCGAGAACGAACACGAAAATTTGGAAGAAAAAACTTTTTTTTCGACTGCGACTTGGGCAAATCTCTTCACGAACACTCAAATTTCAATATTTTTCGATTGCAAAGTGACTTTTATTTTTTCGCATTCGCATTCGCCACACGCACAATTTTTTCAATTCGTTTTTTTTTTTTCTATTTCCACAAAGAACCTTCGATTAGAAAGGGAAAAAAACTTCAACTGAATTTGGAATTTTCTCGCAGAATCACTTGAACTAATTGAATTGTTTGTTGAAATTTACGTTCGATTGAGTTTTATTTGCTTTTTTGAAGAGTAAAATTGGGATTTTTTTGTTTAATTTTCGCGACGACACAAATTTTTTCACACTCAACTTTTTTTTCTTATTTTTTTTGCATCAGCCAGCCAGCAGGAGGAATGACAGAAGAAAAATGTGCGAAAGAAACGAAAAACTTTAATGAACTGTTTTTCTGTTCTGCCTTGTGGTTCTGTTTTACCGTTGAAATTTGTTGGAAAACGAAGAGAAGGCAAGAAAATTTGAATGTATGGATGTTTTGTTGTGCAAAATTTTGAATGTGGTAGTTAATGAATAATGTAGAAAGCAGAGGTGAATGAGAACGCAAGGAGGAATTTCGGATTAAATGACAGCTGAGTACTAAACTTTTTAGAATACAGCGAAGTTGGTTGCGAGTCGTATTCTATTCACTTTTAGGGTTCTGTTCTCACTATTTTAAAATGTGACCGTCATCGCGTCAAAAACTGAACAATCTTTCGTCCATTTTTTTTGCATTTCAATTTGGAATCTAATGATTTGCTGTTTCCACTGACGCTAATCACGAGATTCAGCGAAGTAGATTAAGAACAAATCTTGACTTTTCTGGAATTAGTTTGTTTCAGCGCTTGTGTCGTTGTCTGAGTTTATAGCGGATCCTAGGTAGACGCAGTCCTTAACTACCTCGAAGTAGTTTGTGTTGACGTTGGATTTTTGCACAATCTTCTCAAGATGATGTTGAAGAAATCGCATGACAGCGCATAACCTTGTCTAAGACCTTTCTTTACATCAAAAGCATCCGTTAGGATTTTTCGCCCATGATGGAACAGCGTGAGTTTTCCATTGTCATCTTACACAGACGGACGAGTTTTTCTGGGATGCCAAAACTAGACATTGCTCTATATAGTTGCGTCTCTACAGACGCTGTCATACGCGGCCTTGAAATCGATGAAAAGGTGGTAGGCATCGATTTGAAGTTCCTGGGTCATCTCCAAGATCTGCCGTAGGGTGAATATTTGATCGATGGTGGACTTTCCCGGTCTGAAGCCACACTGATAGACCCTTTCAGGTTGTTGACGAAAAGCTTCAAATGTTCACACAGCACTGCAGACAAGATCTTGTAGGGCGATGTTAAGGAGACTTATACCTCTGTAGTTGGTGCAGTTCAGGGGATCTCCTTTCTTGAGGATGGGGCATACGATGCTGAGGTTCCATTCGTCGGGCATGCTTTCCTCCGACCAAATTTTGCAGATGAGCTGGTGCATGTTCCTAACCAAATCATCTCCAGCTGCTTTGTATAGTTCAGCGGCTAGCCCGTCTGCTCCATCGGCTTTGTTCGACTTGAGTTTAGATATCGCCATCTTCACTTCGTCAATTTCGGGTAGGTAGATTTGGTAAAATGCTCCACCCTAATTGAATGGTTCTGTATTGCTAGCGGAATTTTGCTCGTCAACGCTATTATACAGCATGGAAAATTGTTTTTTCCATATCCTCAGCACTGACTGTGGTTCCACTACGATGTTCGCACATGATGGTCTCTACAGGCTTCGATTCGTGGTGTATAAGCCCTGCTGGTTTGTTTTACCTTTTTGTAAAAGTTTTGAACCTCGTTCCTGTTTTTGTTTTACACTCCTCTCTCTCTCTCACTCTTCTTTTCTGCTCGTAGAGCTCGAAAGCTGCTCGTGTCCATCTTTGCAGCGCCACCACGGGTTTCGTTGTCGTGCAAACCCTAGCACTTCAGAGGCGGCATCTCCTGATGGCTGTTTGGCAGTGTAGCCACTGGTTCTCTACATTTTGTGCTAGCAGCAAAGGACTTCTGAGAAGATTTTCGGAGACACAATCGGAAAGGGATCTAACAATCTCTTGCGATTGTAGCCGACTTCGAATTTTCTCCTAGCATTTTCACGTGTTGGCCTTGATCGGGATATCTGCATACGTACCTTGGCTACAACAAGGTAGCGGCCCGAGTCGATGTTCGATGTTGGCACTTCGGAATGTGCGGATATCTTGCATGCTAGAGAAGTGTCAATCTATTTGACAGTTGATTGATCAGGAGATTTCCATGTCCCCTTGTGGATATCGAGATGTAGAAATCACGTACTTGCAACAAATTTCAGATGTCAAATTCCGTACAGTTCAAATTCCGTACAAAAGAAAGTAATGATCCCATTAAGAGGTTTGACGTGTTTTTACGCAACAAGTGGCCTTCAAAGCGACAGTAAACTGTTGCTCTCTCAAATTTCATGGCCATGGTTGCAGCAATTCAAGAACTTGAGTACCAGGTAAGCGTTTCATAACTGAACTTTTCACAAATCGCTATAAAGAGTGATTTCATCTGTGACAGCAAAAGAGCAATTGGTCATGTATGTATGTATGTATGTTTATTGAGTCTTTTAAATTTTCGGTTTGATAATACATTCTTATATCTATCTCTTACTTGCTAACATGTTATACCGGAGGCTGTAATGTATGGCCATCCTGTTCTATATTGTTTTGTTCAAATATTATGCCAACATGGCTTGTCATTTTCTTGAAAGACAAAAATATATGCTGCTCTTGCTCATGGAGCTCTGGGGATTTTTGTTTAGACGGTTGTCTTTATTCTAACTTAGGCTATTTATTTACATTTATATACAGAATATGATACAAGAGGAATGATTAAGAGAACAACAATTTTGAATTGACAGATTATGTTCTGTTTATATTTTTTGGTTTTGTGTCAAATTGAGGTTTTTCTTTTACTATTTTTCGATAAATTATGTTTTTTTTTTTCTTTTTATTTTAGTCTTTTAGAGGAAAGAATCTGTCGAGTGTATTGGAACATACAAATTACATATCTAATCTACGAAATGGTTTTAATTACATTGAATAATGGTTGTACGAATACATCAAAATTACATTGGTGACATATAATAGAATATTTATAGCGATAACAACATTAAATTGATTCTTTTCATTATGATAGTTACAATAATTATTTGAGTACAACGATTACAAGGTTCGAGTGAGATGAGCGAGTTTTGCCCAGCCATTTATTGAAGTTATGATTGTCTTTATATGTAATTGAAGGTCTTTACTTGAACAGGCAGGAAGAGCCCTACATAAGGAACATTAAGGACGTTATCCCCTATGGGCGCCGATGTTGGCGTTCACGAAGAAGGTAGGAGTCTCACCAGGCGTTACGAGCGGCCCTTCGTTAAGGATTCCGACTGGAGATGGATAAATTGAATTCGACCACGATGAATTTTGCTGTGATACGAGGATGTTCTTTATCAACTCGTTTTCTGAGAATATCATTTTTTCTATGGATTTTTTTAAGAGATCTGAGTTATATTTAATGAATGGAACTATCTTTGCTTCCTTGTAAACGAAGGAGTTGGAGTATCTTTTATTTCTAGACGCGAAGTTTTTGTTTATACAAAGACGCAAAATCTTTCTTTCGAGGACCTCGAGCTCTTTTAAAACGGAGGGGGAGATGCCAAACCAGATCGGGAACGCATAGTTTAGGACGGGTCTTATGAGGGTTTTGTAAAACGTTATTTATGATTAATCGAATGGATAAGAAAATGCTGGGGAATTTTGGATTCGGGAGTTGTACTAAACGGTAACTGATATTATTTTTTAGTAAAATTGCGACGCCCTGATTAAAAGGATTATGGACAAATTTATATTTTTCTATGTAGACCTTGTGTCTTGGTGACAGGTGAGTCTCCTGAATGAAGGCCACCGTGATGTTGTTTGCATGGAGAATCTTGGTAAGTTCTATTCTCCTGCTATGCTCAATTAAGGACTGAATGTTGTAGGTTGGAATTTGCATTGCCATTATGGTGTATTTATAAGTACTTCATTAAGAAGGTTTAAATAACCTAGTCTTTTTTCTTGCGTTGGGCCAGAACTGTGAATGTTCTTAACAAAATTCTCCAATTTGAGCAACAGCTCAGCGACCTCCACTCCGAAGAGTTCCTTTGACATGTCCAAGAATTGACCAAGGAAATTTTGCTTGCCTCCGGTTGGTAAGTTCGGGGCTATGGTCGGTTTTGGCTGAAAGAAACTTGCGTAAGGAATCTGTGGAGACACTACATTAGAGATGGCTTTTGACAAGACTGCACCGTTGTTTTTTTTTAATGTTTGCCTCTAGAACTGCGTTTTTGCGGGCCTGGACGTAAGATTTGTACTTTTTGCATCCCCTGAAGTTGGCGGGGTGTGGGCCTTCACAGTTTACGCAGAAGGCTTTTGTGTCTGGGGCTTTTACCACTTGACATTGGCCAGGTTCGTGCGAGTCTTTGCATTTCACACACCTGTAGGTCTTCCCACAGTTTTTGGCCAGGTGACCGAAGCTTTGGCACCGTCTACATTGGAGCGCCTTTGTGTTACCTCTGGGCCTTTCCCAAAAGATTTTGGTATTAAACAAAAAGTTAATCTTAGAAATTGTTACGAAATGATCTCTAACCTTAAGGATACCTACATTTTTTTGTCAAAAAATATAATAAAATAAAATAAAATAAAAAGGTAGCCTCAAAATCTTAAGTCAAAATCTTGTAAGACGAAAGTATTGATTCACTGCACTTCCATCTCTCCTGCAGTGTCCAAAATACAAAACACTTTCACTTACTTTCATTTCCCCTGCAGTGTCCCAAGACTAAACACACATGCACAGATTTTCATTTCCCCTGCAAAGTCCAAAATAACACATACAAAGACTTTTTTTTTTTAAGGTTCTCTCGTGAGGTCTTTCAGTTAGGGCAGAACAAAGATTTTGTTATATAAAACTTTTGTTACAAAAAAACTCTAAGGCATATATGATGATTAGAAAAAGAACAATAGGCACTGTCTTTTTGGCCAGCGCTTAGCAACAAGCCTTTCAATTCCATTCCCATCATTAAATTTTCCTGCGTTCAGATTACCATTGTCTAAGTTCAATTTCAAACTCTTAATTTGGAAATCCTTATAACAAACACAAACCATCATAATAGTCCAAATAGTGTATTAAAGTGTTTAAAAGAAAACTATTCGGCTAGCGTACATAGTACATCACATACTTACATTGAAAAATAGCACTTTGCAAAGTAAACTAGATTTTCTGCATACCATCAGTGTCGGTCTTCACGAGAAGTGGAGGCCGTCGTTAGTTCCGGCTTCCGGGGGTTGTTTTGTTAGGACAGGACAAACATTTCACCCACATACACACACACAAACACTATCCGCACACGTCATACAAATTTGGTGGAGACTTCTCTATAGAAAAGAAAGTGCCTAAGTTGGTACCATACAACAGAATTTTCAAAGTCAATATTAGCCAGGTGGCTAAGGCATCCGGCTCTTTATCCAGAGGATACGAGTTCGAAACCCAGTAGTATCATCAATTGTTTTTTTTGCGACATTAATCATTTTTTTTTTAATCAATTTGATTGCCCAAAGCCCAAACTTACTACTGCTAGTGCATAACGTATGTAGTCCTATGCATACGAGTAGAGACTACTTGTAGGCGCAATCTAACGTGCACACAGAATAGATATTTTTGCTTGGGACAAACAGGTGTAAAACGACCAACAGTAACAATTACGATTCAACGACAGCCTGGATGCTGTGGCCACATCATCGCCAGCTGATCAGACACCAAAAGTGAAAAGGGGTGAGTCTTTCTTCTTTTATTTTTAATCCTACCTTTTTGTGCCCAAGATCATTAAAGCAAAGTAAAATCAAAGTAAACAAGTGCAGCGCATACCTGAGGCATAATCTCGTACTCGAGTGCACAAATTACATACATACGTATGCGCATAGCTAGCTAAGCAATAGAGATTGATTATTATTATTTTTACCTACTATTTGGTGACCAAGGTCAAGCATAATAATTTTAAAGTAAGACTACAGTGGGCAAAACTATATTTTCTTTTGACCAAATAATTTGTTAACGTTTCTTCTTTTTATATTTTTATTGTTCACATTTGTTTAATGTAAATTTGTTTCCAACATCAAAGCTCTAGTTTTAAGATGAATAATTATTAATTTTAACAATGGCAAAACTGAACAACAGCATTAGAATAAACTCATGCATTTATTGAAGACCTTATTTGTTTGATAATGGATCACTAAATTAAAGGATAAAGGATGAGGATTGGCAGGGTTAAGGAAGGGTCAATGAGGGAAAAGTGAAAGATGGTAAGAGAAGGGGTTGCTTAGGCGAGAGTAGCAACCATGGCAGGGTGGGTTATGACAGAAGATTTCTCGCGCGTCAAAACAACTACGACGCAAACAAAGACTGGTATGTTTTTTTTTGTCTGCAGGCTCTGATAGGGATCAAGAATTCACTCCCTCCGACGAGCGTGAGGCTGGGGCACGCATACCAGCGATGATCCCGACGGCACCAAAGGAGCCCGCAACAAATGGCGCCCATAACGTGTAGGCTTCGCAATAGCGAACAATACATTTTTTGTGTTTTGAGTCAGAGATTTTGTTTCGCAGATATATGTTTTTTTTAGTTTCAATGGTTTCCTTTTACTAGTTTCTTTTACTATTTTCCAATTTTTATTTATCTTACAACTTACAGTTTCTTTTTCAAGTTCATTTTTTTCGTTTTATTAATTAAATTTTAAAATCATCAAAAACTATGTTTGGTCATAAGTCCCAGAGTCTGAGTCTGTCTAAGCTTAGACAGTGAGTTGCGATGACAAACATTTTTTTTTCTTTTTTTGTATGTATGTAAATGATACATGAAGCTTAGCGATCTGAGTCATCAAGCTCGCACTGGTTGTGGCATCAACGTCCAGATCTGCTGTAGTTTCCATTCAAATTTGTTCACATTTTATGACAGTGGTTTTGTGACTCGTATAGAGAATTTAAGTTGAGTTTTCTTGCGCTCTTAGCTTCGTTATAAATATGTTTTGTATATGTAATTACTGATAGCCAAATTTGTAGAGTCTTTGTTATATGGCTTGTGTTAAGCTACAAATTGCCTACAATGACAGGTGAATCAGAATTTTCAGTATCGCGTTAAATAGTTTGTTTTATTTTTATCCTGGCTCAAAGCATTCACCATCTTTCAATTTTTTTTTCATTCCTTCTGCCTTGTTCAATCCTTATCCAAATCCGAATGAATTAAATAAGAAAATAATCAAACAAAAAACAAAAATTTTAGACATTTTATCCATAGACAAAATTAAATCGTGTTGGAGTGTGTTTATGTGTAGGTGTGGTTTTAAGAGACTGTTTTTGGATATAAACAATTTTGAACTTTTCGTGTTAATCACAGTGAAGGTCAAATTTTCTTATATAGCTATAGCATAGCAAATAAATTTAGTGGGTTTCATCAAATAAATATACACAAACAAACAAAATTTTACAATTTGATTAGAAATTTATTTTAAACATAAACATTAGGCAATCAATTAATTGCGCTACTTTTAGTTCTAAGGCTGTTTTTTTCTTCTCCTGCAGAAGTAGGTTTGGTAGTAGAGGTTGTGGACGATTGGAATTCAGATTTTTGTCCAAAGAGATTGACTTTGATATATACGTTAGTGTTTTGATTGATAATTTGATAGTTAAGTTGTTTTCGCGGGTATGAATAATAAACAAAATAGTAGAGCAAGTATAGTACCAGGGGTTTCAAACAAAATACTGTTATTAGACGATTTTGAAAAGTTTCATCAATCTATCAACATTTTAAGATTGGACGATTCTTACAATTTAGAACCAGTTGATCCTGAATTGGAAAGAAACATGTCTCACGAACAGGAAAATGCAAATGACGACCTTGGAAACGTGGACGGGAATAGAATCGGAAATGAACAGGTGCATGATGGTCAGCAGGTAGTTGGCCATAATCAAGAATCTAATAGAAATGAATCTGAGTCTCCTATCGAACTCGCCAGGAGATCTGATATTGACTATTTAGCGACAAGAATTGATGAATCGTTGGTTACAAACCAGATTAGATTCTTTGATCAAATGCATATGTTTATGACGGGTGTTATGGAGAAGCTAGAAAGTATAGGTAACCCCCGTTCGACACAGCAAGTTTCTGGCTCTCGGCAGTCAGAAAATTTCCAAAGTAGGAGTAGGGTGGAACATGTTTCCCAAACGTATTCACCTCAGGGTCAGAACGTGGCACAAGGGCCTCCATCGGTGGTTTCAGTGCCACATTCAAATGGTGGAGTAAATAGATCCAATGACTGTCGTCTTGATAGATGGAATATAAAATTCGATGGCAGTGAACCGGTGTCAGATTTTTTATTTAAGGTCGATAGATTACAAAGTGCTGCAGGGTATAACGATGATCAGGTTTTCACGAATTTTCACATGCTTCTTAATCCTAAAGCAAGTAAGTGGTTTTGGCAATTTTTAAAAAAACATCCTAACGCAAATATGAAGATGGTCAAAGATGGCTTAAGAAGAGAATTTGGTCGGAGAGAAACAGATGTTGAGGTATACATGCGACTACTTACTCGTAAACAGGGTTTCAAGGAACCTTTTGATGACTTTTATGATTCAGTTGTTGGATTGAATGATCAGTTGGAAGAACCATTTGATTCCACAAAACTCATTCAAGTCATAAAAAGTAATACCAGGGACAAGTTGGGAGAGTTACTGTTGGCAGCGGAGACAACCAGTCTGGAGCAATTACGGAAGAAGGCTCGAGAGGCTGAACTTTTCTTAGGAAGGAGAGCAACGTCACATAAAATCGTTTATGAAATCGAAGAACAGGAACCAACTGAGCCTGATATGGAGAGTGAAGTTGCAGCAATCAGTAGGGGTTACTCACGACAATCTCCGGCTACATTGATTTGTTGGAACTGTGATGAACCAGGCCATTCAGTATATTTTTGTCCATCACATGAAAGAAGATTGTTTTGTTTTATCTGCGGCGAAAAGGGCGTGAGTACACCAGAATGTAAAAAGCATCATGGTCAGGGAAACCGCCAAAGGAACGACAACACAGTCGGGGTCAGTCGTTTCCAGAAGAGCCTACCCGACAATCGAAGCAAACAGTAGGAGTCGAAATTGGTGGAGGGTGCGATGAGGATTTAGATAAACTCGTCGGTCAGCGTTCGTGTGGAGATGAGGAAAAGGTAGTTGACAGTCGAGGCTGTGTTTCAGATAGGCCAATCAAAATCCTTCAACGTGAGTTTCAAATTTCGAGAACGCATCCTGTTAAAATCTATCAATTAAAATCCCTGCATGAAAGAAAACTAAACTACTATAGAAAACGGTCAGAAATCATAGGAAAACCAATTATAACGAATCAGATAAAAAAGTGCCGTGAAAGGTATAAGAAGAGGAATGAAATCAAGAGAAAGATAGTCGAGACAATCCTTGCTTCCAAGACAGATGGCAGATTATACGCAGAAGTTAAGTTGAAGGACGAGCTTGTTTCAGGTCTGTTAGACAGTGGCGCGTCTATATCTGTTTTGGGAAAAGGATGCTTTGAATTCTTAGACCGAAATGGAATTCAAATAAGTCCATACAAGAACATGGTTAGGACGGCTGATGGAAGATCCCATGATATCGTCGGCTACTGTGACATACCAACAACTCTTGATGGGATGACGAAAAACATCGTGTTCTATGTGATTCCAAACTTGACTCAAAGAGTGTACTTGGGCATGAATTTTTGGAACGAATTCAATCTAACTCCACAAATAAGTGAGATGGAGATGAACAATGTTTTTGATGAAGGTTCTCAGAGTCCAGAGCAAACGGATTACATCGAATTGACTACAACTCAACAAATAAAATTGGATTCAGTGAAGAGACTTTTTCCAAATTTTGGTGAATTGGGACTCGGACGAACACACCTTGAAACGCACACAATCGACACAGGCGACGCTGTACCCATTAAATCAAAACACTATCCTTTGTCGCCGGCCAAGCAGGAAGAAGTTTTCAAGGAACTAGACCGGATGTTAGAGATGAAGGTAATAGAGGAAAGTAATTCACCTTGGTGCTCTCCGATAGTTGTGGTGAAGAAACCAGGAAAAGTCCGATTATGTTTAGACAGTCGCAAGGTCAACAGCAAAACTATCAATGATGCGTATCCTTTATCTCACATTGAGGGTATCATTAGCAGACTGGAGGACACTCATTTTATAACGGGTCTTGACCTAAAGGATGCCTTCTGGCAAATCCCTTTGGATGAGGATTCAAAGCTTAAAACTGCCTTTGCTGTACCTGGAAGGCCGCTTTATCACTTTAATGTGATGCCTTTCGGGTTATGCAACGCCGCACAAAGAATGTGTCGCCTCATGGATAAAGTTATCCCAGCCCGACTTCGACAGCATGTATTTATTTATTTGGACGATTTACTGATATGCTCACCTGACTTTGAAACACATATCCGGGTGCTTTCAGATGTTGCCAGCTGTCTTAGGAAAGCCAACCTAACAATTAATCTCAAGAAGTCGAAATTTTGCATGCGTGAGATAAAGTTTCTTGGATACGTGATTGGACAAGGAACCATAAAAACAGACGCTGGAAAGGTCGAAGCCATGATAAACTTTCCTATTCCTAAAACAGCGAGGCAAGTTCGAAGGTTCATCGGAATGACCGGATGGTACCGGCGTTTCATAAAAAACTACGCAGATCTCGCAGCACCGCTCACCGACTGCCTTAAAAAGCACAAGGGCTTTCAATTGACTGAAGCAGCTAAGGAAGGATTCGAGAAACTCAAGGAGGCTCTTGTTTCAGCTCCCGTGTTGACGCAACCAGACTATAAAAAAGAGTTCACCATTCAGTGTGATGCGTCGTCGGAAGGAGTCGGAGGAGTGCTTTTCCAAATAGATGATGATGGGAATGAAAAGCCAATCGCCTTTATGTCCAAAAAGCTCAACAAGGCGCAAAAAAATTATACAGTGACGGAGCTAGAGTGTTTGGCTGCGGTGCTCAGCATAAGGAAGTTCCGAGCTTACATAGAAGGTATGCCATTCCGAGTCATAACTGACCACTCAAGCCTTAAGTGGCTGATGTCCTTAAAGGATCTGAGTGGTCGTTTGGCAAGGTGGAGCCTGGAACTTCAAGGGTTTCAGTTCAAGATTGAGCACCGGAAGGGGTCACTTAATGTTGTTCCCGATGCGCTGTCCAGGGCAGATATGGAGGAAATTTCAATCACATCAATCGGAGAGGACGTTGACCTTGACTCAGAAGAGTTCAATTCATCTGACTACAGCCTTAAGAGAGAAGAAATCATCAAAAACCAAGCTTCACTTCCTGACCTAGTTGTGTCCGGCAAGTATATCTACAAAAGAGTTAGATTCAGGAATGAAGATCATGAAAGCGAAGATTCTCTATGGCGATTGTGGATACCTTGCACCTTAACCCAGGAGATAATTGAAGCTGCACATGGCACCAGACTCAATTGCCACAGTGGGTTCTCAAAAACCTATGCTCGAGTCAAAGAGAAATATTTTTGGCCTAAAATGGCAACTGAAGTCAAGTCATATGTTAATCAATGTGAAGTATGCAAAACAACAAAAGCTCCAAACATTTCTCTTCGTCCTCCAATCGTAAGACAAATTGTTTCTGAACGTCCGATGCAGCGTTTGTACGTTGACTTGCTTGGTCCTTACCCGCGTACAAAGCGAGGAAATACGTTCATCTTTATCGCGGTAGATCACTTTTCCAAGTATACGTTTTTGAAAGCTCTCCCAAAGGCAACATCATTAAATATAATCCGATTCTTAGAACCGGATATATTCCACAGCTTTGGTACACCCGAATACTTACACTCAGATAACGGCAAGCAATTTATTTCAAACGAGTTTAGCAAGTTTTTAGAAAGTTACGGCGTGCGACATATTCGAACGGCTTTTTATTCGCCTCAAGCGAACATATCAGAAAGGGTTAATAGAAGTATTTTGAATAAGTTAAGAGTTTTTGTCCGTGATTCACAAGACACTTGGGATTCATATCTCTCAAGCATTGCATGTGCCTTAAGGTCTGACACTCACGATGCCATTGGATGTCAACCATATTTTGCGATGTTCGGACAAAACATGGTTAACCATGCGTCAGCCTACAGAATCCTACGAAATCTTAATGCTCTTCACGATGCTGAAATAGACATTGTACCTCGTGAAGCCAAAATTGCGATTGCACGTCGAAAAATTACAGAAAACCTACAGAAAGCACATGAAAAATCAAAAACCACATACAATACGCGTTCAAGACCAACTTCTTTTAAAGTAGGACAAGAAGTATTTTATCGAAACTTTGCCTTAAGCAATTTTACTAAAGGTCAGAATTCAAAATTATTACCAAAGTTTATAAAGGCTCGAATACGCCGCATTGTTGGGAACTCGATGTACGAACTTGAGTCCTTAACTGGAAAACTGCTCGGTGTTTATCATGGCAAGGACATTCGTCAATAAATCTTTAAAATGACAAGTATAAAATTCATTAATTTGCCCGGCTTTTATGTGGGTACGGCACCCACGTCTTCTTTTGAAAAAAAAAAAAAACATAGTTCAAATGTGGGTTCGATTTTGCAATTTTGTTAGGATGATTTTATAAACAAACTGCAAAGCCCTATGTTACGAAATGATCTCTAACCTTAAGGATACCTACATTTTTTTTGTCAAAAAATATAATAAAATAAAATAAAATAAAAAGGTAGCCTCAAAATCTTAAGTCAAAATCTTGTAAGACGAAAGTATTGATTCACTGCACTTCCATCTCTCCTGCAGTGTCCAAAATACAAAACACTTTCACTTACTTTCATTTCCCCTGCAGTGTCCCAAGACTAAACACACATGCACAGATTTTCATTTCCCCTGCAAAGTCCAAAATAACACATACAAAGACTTTTTTTTTTTAAGGTTCTCTCGTGAGGTCTTTCAGTTAGGGCAGAACAAAGATTTTGTTATATAAAACTTTTGTTACAAAAAAACTCTAAGGCATATATGATGATTAGAAAAAGAACAATAGGCACTGTCTTTTTGGCCAGCGCTTAGCAACAAGCCTTTCAATTCCATTCCCATCATTAAATTTTCCTGCGTTCAGATTACCATTGTCTAAGTTCAATTTCAAACTCTTAATTTGGAAATCCTTATAACAAACACAAACCATCATAATAGTCCAAATAGTGTATTAAAGTGTTTAAAAGAAAACTATTCGGCTAGCGTACATAGTACATCACATACTTACAGTGAAAAATAGCACTTTGCAAAGTAAACTAGATTTTCTGCATACCATCAGTGTCGGTCTTCACGAGAAGTGGAGGCCGTCGTTAGTTCCGGCTTCCGGGGGTTGTTTTGTTAGGACAGGACAAACATTTCACCCACATACACACACACAAACACTATCCGCACACGTCATACAAATTTGGTGGAGACTTCTCTATAGAAAAGAAAGTGCCTAAGTTGGTACCATACAACAGAATTTTCAAAGTCAATATTAGCCAGGTGGCTAAGGCATCCGGCTCTTTATCCAGAGGATACGAGTTCGAAACCCAGTAGTATCATCAATTGTTTTTTTTGCGACATTAATCATTTTTTTTTTAATCAATTTGATTGCCCAAAGCCCAAACTTACTACTGCTAGTGCATAACGTATGTAGTCCTATGCATACGAGTAGAGACTACTTGTAGGCGCAATCTAACGTGCACACAGAATAGATATTTTTGCTTGGGACAAACAGGTGTAAAACGACCAACAGTAACAATTACGATTCAACGACAGCCTGGATGCTGTGGCCACATCATCGCCAGCTGATCAGACACCAAAAGTGAAAAGGGGTGAGTCTTTCTTCTTTTATTTTTAATCCTACCTTTTTGTGCCCAAGATCATTAAAGCAAAGTAAAATCAAAGTAAACAAGTGCAGCGCATACCTGAGGCATAATCTCGTACTCGAGTGCACAAATTACATACATACGTATGCGCATAGCTAGCTAAGCAATAGAGATTGATTATTATTATTTTTACCTACTATTTGGTGACCAAGGTCAAGCATAATAATTTTAAAGTAAGACTACAGTGGGCAAAACTATATTTTCTTTTGACCAAATAATTTGTTAACGTTTCTTCTTTTTATATTTTTATTGTTCACATTTGTTTAATGTAAATTTGTTTCCAACATCAAAGCTCTAGTTTTAAGATGAATAATTATTAATTTTAACAATGGCAAAACTGAACAACAGCATTAGAATAAACTCATGCATTTATTGAAGACCTTATTTGTTTGATAATGGATCACTAAATTAAAGGATAAAGGATGAGGATTGGCAGGGTTAAGGAAGGGTCAATGAGGGAAAAGTGAAAGATGGTAAGAGAAGGGGTTGCTTAGGCGAGAGTAGCAACCATGGCAGGGTGGGTTATGACAGAAGATTTCTCGCGCGTCAAAACAACTACGACGCAAACAAAGACTGGTATGTTTTTTTTTGTCTGCAGGCTCTGATAGGGATCAAGAATTCACTCCCTCCGACGAGCGTGAGGCTGGGGCACGCATACCAGCGATGATCCCGACGGCACCAAAGGAGCCCGCAACAAAATTTCGGTTGGCATAAGGCCCGGCTTGAGCCTGACTAAAAAGAGGTTGGTGTTGAAACCCTTACTTCTGGACCTTTCGGTCGAAAAAATTGTAACGCTATCCACGAGATCTGGGACTAACAGATCCAGCTCCGTTTTAATCTCCTCTGGGGAGAAGTCGATTGTTAATCCCCGAAGGATTAGATTTTGCGTTTTGTTTGTTTTAAGCGTGAAGCTGTAGCCTTGAATGTCTTTGCTGCTTTTGATTTTCTCCATCAACGCCTGATGGACGTCCTCCCTGTCAACATAAAGTTTGGAGACTCCGTCCCTAATATTCCTTACATAGAATCTGAAGTTTCCTGCAGACGCCCTTAGGCCGTCAACTAGTTCTCTGATATTTGTATCGAAAAGGAAAATGGCTGGACAAAACTTACCAGAATTTATTTTTTGATGTTGATCATCGAGTCCCGTTGGTGGTGCTTCGGTTTCTTGATTTGTCGACGCAGCTGCTTGCTCTTCGATTATTTCTTCATCTGTTGGTTGGTCAGGAAAGTGTCTTTGGCTATGCCTTGTACTTTTGATTAGCTTGATATCGTTGAATAAAGAAAACATGTTGCTGTTGTCAACTGTGACTTCTGAATTTGTGTTTGATTCTTGGAGTTTTGAGGGAGCTGCTTGGCGTCCTCCGACCTGAATCCAGTTTTGGCAGTTTTGTTCAAGGTCCTCTTCCAGTTCCTTTCGTTTGCTGGGGCTTGCTTGGCATTTCTTCTTTTTAAAGTCCATTAAAATCCTCGCTGCGTGTGAGCTTTGGGGGCTGTCGGGGTTTGCGTCCTCGTGGAGGCTCCCATCTTCCATTCCGGCTTCGTCCAGACGCCTTATTTTAGGCGTGCTGCCCATTTTGTTTCATCAAGTCTTCAAAAAGACTGATTTTCGGTGACCAAATTTGGTGTTTGTATGAGTAAACCACTAGCCTCGTGGCTTCTAGTGTGGCGATGATTTATTTTTGTTTGTTTTTGCAAATCTTCAAAAAGACTGATTAAAATTGATTGTAGCTGGATTCCCCGTTTAAAATGGTGGATTTACACTATTTTTTAATGTATGATGGCTTTTAAAAAGCTGGATTGAATTTTTGGTTAATTAAATTTTCTGTTCTTTTACTTTTTACGTCTTAACTCGCCGGATGTCGTTGAAAGAATCCCAGCAATTGGTCATGAAAAAACTGCTTGAATTCGGGCCAAGATTTATAATTTTCATCTGGCAGTGCTGCAAATATTATCTTCTTTTCTTCTTTGGAAATTCATTCTCAACAAAAGCAAAACCGTTGTTTACGTAAATTATTCACAACAAACATCAAAAACTACACTTAAAACGTCAAAAAAGAAAACGTCAAATATTTTGACATTTCTATTCTGCACGTGGGTATTTGTGGTAGTTTTGCGCTTGGGAAAAGAACCTTTTGCATCGCGATTATTTTTTAAACAATTTCAGACTAGAATTATTCCAATTTTGCAATAAAATTTTTATGAAACGCTTTAACCATCATGGATGAAAAACGCAAAACCAAAGAAACCAACACCTTTCGGGTAAGTTCTTCCAAAATAAAGCTTCCATTCTCTTCACGCTAGATGTGTGTTTTTTTGTGCAGTTCAAATCGTTTGCCGATCGAGTAACCGAAATCGACATCAGGCGCTCGGCACTCTACTACATCGGCCATGCCAACGAAGAACTCCCCGAAGACGACGAGACCTATTTCCATCAGACCCTGAAGAAATGGAGCGTTCTCAACTTAACCGATGAATACAATCAATTTAGCAAGAAGTGCCATGGCATCGTTACTCTTCCCCAACTGCTCCACAAGAAGGACTTCGTTGTGGACCATTTGCTGGAGAAACTATCCACCGCCACCAATCTATCTCTCCAGCCTCTACTTGAAATTCTGGTTGTTTTGGGAAGAGATCTGCGTGAGGAATTCTATCCTTACTTCCAGCGAATACTCGACAGACTTATCTGTCTGCTGAATACCAAAGATCCTGACCAACTTGAATGGACTCTTATTTGCTTGGCATATCTCTTCAAAACGATGAAACCTTTTCTCAAGCGGAACATCGATGTTGTCTTCCACGCGATTCTCCCGCTTCTGGATGAAAATCGCTATTCTGAGAATGTGACCAATTTTGCCGTCGAGTGTTTCTCGTTCATTGCCAGAGATCTTAAGGATTACTCCAAGTTGGTGGACATAATCCTGGGCACCGTTGAAAAAGAACAACTTCAAAGCATTCATGGCTGCGGTCGATTGTTCTTTGAGATCGTTCGGGGTGTGAAAGGCATGTTCCATAGCATTGCTGACACATTTCTGGAGTTCCTCTTCAAGAGTCTCCTCGATCAGACACAAGAGCAGCACCAAGAACTCTTCTTCGATATCATTTCAACTACAATCATGGAAATACTCAAATTCATTCATCCCCACAATATTGGACTGCTTTGGCTTGTCCTCTGCCGGGTGGTAGCTTCTGGATTGCAAGCAGAAAAACTCAATTCAATTGTTCTATTGATTCAATTGATGTCAATGGTAGCACCATGGAAGGACGGTCGCTATCTCGCCGAAATGGACACAATAGTTCCGACAGTCATCAAAACCGTCGATGCCGCTGCCAATGCAGATGACGGCAATCTCCTAGAGAACATCTGCTCTCTGGTGGGTTTTATCCTCTCGTCGAGCAATGCCAAAGTCTCCCAACTGGACACCAGTCGTCTAATCAAGAAACTTCTGCAAGTGGACAGTCGCGAGATCTTCGAATCATTTGTTTACCGAATCGTCCTTCACACTCAGTTCGAGATTCTGGTTCTGCCCGATTTGATGAAATTCTTCGAAATCCATTTCGATCAGCAAGGATTGGAGCTGCTGGTTCAGGTGGTCTTACAAAAGTCTCCATTGATCAAAAATGGACAAAAACTAGACGAATGGAAGAAGTATCCTCTGCACGTAAAGAAACGAGAGACTTTGAACAGATTTGAAGCGATTTTTAAGGACTATCAAGGCGACAAGGAGAAAGACGAAGAGTTTTACTTGGCACTCATCCTAGCTCCTCATGTCGTTGGACTGGACACGAAGGTGGTCGAAAAGAAGTGCCAGGAACTTGTCCGAGAACTCATCAAAAACCTCGAGAAGGACAAACTGAAAGAAAATGTCTTCAAACTGTCTCTTCTCATTGAGACGGGAATTCACATGGAATTTGTCTGGAAGGAAAGTGTTTTGGGACAAATTGTGAATGTCATGCTGTCAGAATGTCACAGCACGCCTTCTGCTCTGGGAATCCTCGACCAAATCTGTGCTCTCAAACCAAATGTCGTCAAATGCAATGACAAAGCCCATGAAGTCCTAGCACGTTTCCTGAGCTCCCGATCGATAGAAATTCGTCTGCTCAGTTCCCACTGCTTGCATTCCATCTATAAGTCCAGTTCAAGCAGTCCAAATCCCTACAAGATTTTCTACGATACCGAGAGCATCGAACCGACTGTCCACACCTACCGAGAACAGATCCTCCTGCTACAGAAGCTCGAGACGAGTGGAGAGTTCTTCAAGTCGATCAAAGAGGATCGATTTAAAGTCGACACCTTGCGCTTCCTTATGGGAATGCTTTATCACAATTTCAAGCTCCTCTGGGAACCGGTTCTACAACTTATCCAAGACTATTCCAAAGAACTGTCGACGACTGACTTTTGGGAAGTGTACAAACAAAAACTTGACGAAACTGCTGAAGACATTGCCAATCTGGACAAAGGACTTCCATCCACCCAGGGGGATGATCAATTCTATTGGACAAGTTGGGTTTTGAACACCCTCCAGCCACTGGAAATCAAGGAATCCTCAAAACAAGAATTGATCAACTACCGGAATCTGATTTGGAGCAAAATCTCTAGCTACGGACAGATCAGAGAGATAAAGAATCGTGAATTGGTGACGATGTTCCTGCAATTTGTCCAGGACGAGTTCAAAGCCAATCAACAGAAGAAGCTCTACACCTGGGACATAACTCAACTGGACGATGAGAAGAACATTTCAAAGGTCGACGAGGACGACGATGATGACGAGGTTCCCATTCCAAAGAAGAAGCAAGTGACGACATCGACAAAAGTGATTGTATCAACGCTGACCAGCAAAATGGGAATTTTTGTGAACCAACCGAATCCCAAGGCATTGCATAGAGAGCCAGAGCTCTATGCGTTCTATATGGAACTCCTTGCAGGCAACGATCCGGCCTTGCAGAAGCTCGCTCTGGACTGCGTGATGTCGTACAAACACAAATCTCTCATGCCGTACAAGGACCACCTCTATGCTCTCATCGATGAGAAGAAATTCAAAGACGAACTGGTGAGCTTTAAGATCGATCGAGCGGCTGGCATGATTCAGGATGAACATCGAGACGATTTGATGAAGATTCTCTTGAGAATTCTCTATGGCAAGATGACCACCAAAACTACCCAGAAAAACGTCAGCAGCCAGGCGCGAAAGGGGATTATATTGAGATTCTTGGGTGGATGCTCCACAGACGAGATTTTGTGGTTCCTCAAGATGGCATTTGGCATGTACGATCAGATAATCGAAGCCGATCTTGAAGACATCCCGAACAGAGTCAAAGAGCACTTCCAAGCGACTGCCGTTTGGTCACCAAAGAAACTCCAGAGCACCATCAACCTTCTTGAACTCATCCGCAAGCAATTCGGAGGTCTCATGGAAGACGAGTTCCTCATCTACATGCTGAAGTTGATTGTCTTCATTGGAGCCGTTTGCAAGGAAGTTCACACTCGAGCATCGGACGAGACACAGAAGATCCATCCAAAGATGACAACAATCTTCAAGAATGTCAAGAACACGGCTCTTCTCAGTTTGGTTAACTTTTTCGAGCATTTCCAGAGTTTTGCCTGGACCAGCAGCCAAATGGCCACCCTGGCCGGAGTCTTTGTTTGGGGAACGGTGGAGAAACTGCCCCAGGACAGTATTCATTCACCGACGCCGGTTCTTAAGCTTCTGCTGCAGTGGGGCGAGAATCCAAAGCTGTATGGCTACCTCTCGGCCAAAATAAACGGATCCACTCCATTCCAATATGTCGTTGATTTGGTGCTGAATGACAAAGCTAAGCCTCCCGTACGGAAGCCCATTATGGTACTCATCGAGAAGCTGCTCACCGTCCAATCCGAAGATCAAGACGTCAATGGAGTTGATGTCGTGAAACCGCACATTTTGCAGATTCTCAAACGGCTGAAGATGAATTTCAGTTCGTTATCGGCGGGAGGCAAGAACTCTCGACGCCGCAACAGTCTGGACAAGAGGGATTTGAATATTCTGTCCCTGTTGACGCAGCATGTCGACGATGCCGAAACTTGTGACAGCTTGCTACAGCTCCTGCTGCCAATATTGATAACAAAATCGCAGAGCAGCACATCGGAAGAGGTCGTCTGTCAAGTCATCACAACTCTATCGAATCTTATCAAGAAATTGGACGAGCCCGAATCGTATCTGCGGAAGATAGCTCCTCTGTTTGAGCAGGTTCAGGAGGTCTCAGCTAGGAAGATGCTCTGCCAGCTCCTGATCGACATTAGCAAGAGAAAAGCCGCAGTCAAAGAAACTGCCTACATCATCAGAGCGTTGAATGCCTG
The DNA here is from genome assembly GCA_943590905.1 of Sphaerophoria taeniata. Classification (NCBI taxonomy): domain Eukaryota; kingdom Metazoa; phylum Arthropoda; class Insecta; order Diptera; family Syrphidae; genus Sphaerophoria; species Sphaerophoria taeniata. The sequence goes on from OX016540.1 coordinate 9,642,625, forward strand.
GGATAAGAGATGGGTGGAGCAACCGGACTATGACAAACGTCTGGACGCCCTCAAAGCCATCAATGTGAAACTTGAGGGAGATCAATCGACTGGTGTCGACTTGGATCTTGGTGTTCTCGTAATCTACAATTGCTTCCATTTCATCAAATACGACAAGGACATGGGATTGAGAGACAATGCCAGTGAACACCTCCGAGCTCTGGTTCCGAAATTGATCAAGAAATACGAGTCGAGCCGAAAGGACATTGACTACCTTGTTGGGGATATTCTGTTGAATCTGATTCGAAGAGCGATTAGGGACAACAATGAGAATGTCCACAATGAAGGAGTTCGGCTGTTGGGTGAGATGGTCAGACAGTGTTCGAGTGCACATCAGGTGCTCGAGGATATGAAGGATTTGGCTGATTCACAGGACCCGGAAGTGGATTTCTTCGAGAATATGATTCATTTGCAGAGCCATCGACATGGACGGGCTCTATTGAAGTTCTGCACCCTAGCCAAGACCTGGAAAGTGGCTCCGAATCAGAGGACTTTGATGCAATTCATTTTGCCACTGGCAACAAGGTATTTACTGAACGAGAAGCACGCCGGGAAGCATACTCTTATTGATGCAGCAATAGAGGCTGTGGGAACTGTTTGTCAGCTTCTTCCATGGCAGCACTATCAAGGCGTGTTGAAGTTGTATCTGCATAAGATGAGAACCAGTCAAGAGCACCAGAAACACTGCGTCCGAATCGTTGTCCGGATTTTGGATGCGTTCCATTTTGATTTATCGCAGGCTACAGCAGATAATAGTTCCTTGGAAGCTTTGAAAATTAAGCTCCAAGAGAAGCCAAAGGAGGAGGAGGAGGTGTCAAAAGTCAAAGACGAGGACGGAGTGAAGCCTGAGGACGGTGATGAATCTGATGAGGAAGATGTAGACTCAGATTTGGATGATATCGAAGATGAAGACGACGACGAAGAGGCAGACAAGAACTCTCACAAAGCGGCCATCCTTGACAGTCTGACGGTTTTGAACAAGAACGCCGCGAAACGCGTCATGCAAACAATCGCCACCATTCTAATACCGACCCTCAATCGCTCCATAACCGAGAAGAGTTCTTACGATGGAAAACACAAACTCAACCGCAAACGTTTCAGCCACGAACGCGAAGAGGAAGAAATCCAGCGAGTTCCCATCGGCCTTGCTCTAGTCAAGTTGATGCAAAAGCTTCCAAAAGAAGTCTTGGACACAAGTTTGTCCGGAGTTTTCATGAAAGTCTGTACATTCCTGAAGTCTCCTCTGAAGTCCGTTCGAATGCTAACGAGGGACATTTTGAAGAAGATCATGCTGACACTTGGAGCTTCCTATTTGGCCATGTTGTTGGATCACTTGACGAGTTTGCTGACTCGTGGATTCCAGGTCCATGTCCTCTCTGTAACTGTTCATGGGATTGTGGACACTCTGAGGGACATTATCAAACCGGGCGACATTGAAGCGTGTTTAAGTAACATCCTCGAGGTTACATTGAATGATATATTCGGTGAGTTGGCAGCCGAGAAGGAAGTCGAGAAGATAGCCGCTCACACGCCAGAAGCAAAGCCCAGCTCGAAGAGTTACCTTGTGCTGCATATTGTGGCCAGGAATATACAGGAATCATGTCTTCTTGACATCCTCGTGCCATTCAAGGACTACCTTGCCAAAAGTCAGTCGAAAAAGATGACAATGAAAATTCAGGAGTGCTTCCAGAAGATCGTAACCGGGTTGGTTGAGAATCCGCACATATCACGAGAATCACTGCTCATCTTTGTCCATGGAACAATGTCAGAGAGCATTCCGGATCTATTGCCCGGCACTGAAACAAAACCCCTGAGTGAGAAGGAAAAAGAGAAGATGCGCCGAGCTCGTCCGGACTGCTTCATCATCCAACCGGAGCCGAAATTCCGAGCGGGAGCTTTGCGCAAGAATGTCAAAAACAATGCTCAAGCCAACGCTCACATTCTCATCGAATTCGGTTTGGAGATGCTCCACATAATTCTGAAACGAAAGAAGCTATCGGAAATCAACTACGAACCCTTCTTGAATCCTGTCCTCCCACTGATACGGGATTCTCTCAAGAGCACACACATACGAGTGACAACATTCGCCCTCAAGTGCATCACCTCGATTTGGAATGAAGCCTACGAGCTACCCGAACTCAGAACCTATCTGGACGACATTGTCAAGAGGTTGTTTGAGATTTTGCAGAATTTCTCGACCTTCGGAGCAACCAAGCAGGAGGAGAACTTCCAGCTGGTGAAGAACGCCTTCAAGTGTGTCGTGGCTCTACTGCGAAAGTGCACCGAATACCAGCTGAACGAGACTCAAATCGATCAGTTGGTTTACTACATCGAACATGACCTGCACGAGGGTGGAAATCAGACAATGGCCTTCTCGCTCTTGAAGGCGATGGTCAATCGTAAAGTTGACACCAAGGAAATGCACGAGATCATGCTGAAACTGAGAGAGATAACGATCGTTTCACCATCGGAGTTTGCCAGAGACGAATCAAGAGCCATTCTGATGATCTACATGATGGAGTACACACTTCACAAGCGGGTGGAGGCATATTTGAAATTCTTCATCAGGCAGCTGAACTACTCGCTTCCAAGTGGCCGATTGTCGGCGATACAGTTCGTCAACACACTCATCAAAAAGTATCCACAGAATGTGCTGGCCAAGAAGGCTGAGTTTATATTCGTTTCACTTGGAGCTCGACTGGTGAACGATGATACGCCCGAGTGCCGCAAAGCCATTGCCGAAAGTATAGAAATGCTGATTGGACGACTAGAGGGCCCCACACGACAAGCCCTCTTCGATGTGACATTGCTCTTCTTCTCGGCCGACAAACCGTCTGTGAGGGAAATGGCTGCGATGCTGTGTTCTCGATTCCTTGCAACTGAAAAGGAAGCATTCGAGTCGAGGATCAAAGTGGTTTTACCTCTGCTGGTGGGTCGCTTAATGATGTGCAATCCGAATGCACCTGGTCGATTTGTGAGAGCCCCCGGAGCAGGAACTATCGAAGACGAGTCGAAGTTGAAGCAACAAAAAGGAAAAAAGAAGAAGTTCCAGCATGCTCCTGAGCTGACCGAGGAACAAATCGAACTGATCGAGGCTAGGAAGCAGCGAGAGATCGATCATGAACTGATTCAGATGCAGAACTGTATTTTGAAAATACTTGAATACTGCCCGGAAGTGCTCAACAAGGAAGCATACAATGTGTCAATCGATGAAATGGCCTACGAGTCCCAGAAGTTGTTGGGCTACGAGCACGAATGGGTTCGTGTTAACTCGGCCAAAATTCTGGCCATTGTCCTGTCGACCTATGACTTCCCTCTGGTTGGACAAATTATAACCAAGACAGCGAAAAAAGACGACACCCAAAGGGACTACCTCTATTTGAATCCAGAGGCGGATATCAAGAGTTTGGTATTGGATTTGTGTGCCCAGGTGGTGCCAGGAGAGACGAATCCACAAATGATGGACGAAATCGTTAAGGTCTTCCTATTCGTCGGAAATATGTTGAGAGATGTTCCATTCGAGGGAATTAGAATTAAGAAAGAGGAAGTCGAGGAAGATGAGCTGGTTCCAGAGAACGATCGCAGTAAGATCAATCTACAATGGTTGGTGAAGAACATGAGATTCCTAGCAAACAAGGAATTGGCTCTTGCATCTCACAGCATCATAACGGTAAGTTTGTTGATTTGACAAGTTTTGGAGCGATTTAAAAAGTCATTTTTTCTTTCAGAGATCTGCAATCTTCACACTTGTCGAAGGACTGATAACCCTCCTGGACACTGAAGTTGTGAACAAACTATCAACCGGCCTGCTTTCGATGTTGGTGCGTGAGATGTCCGAAGAAGATCTTAACGTCGATCCCGAACTTCGACAACAAGCTATTCGAGTTGGACATAAATTACGCAAACGTATCGGTTCGGATGTGTATGACAAGCTGCGAGCGAGTATACAAATGAAGTTGATGATGCGCAGGGCAGAGAGGAAAAAACTGCTTGCACAGGAGAAGATCAACGATCCGGTGAGAGCGGCAAAGAGAAAAATTAGCATTCAAGAGAGGAAAAAGGCTTCGAAGAAACGACGAGTCGATGTTATTCGAGGCAAAACTGAGGGCAAGAAGAAGAGGAAACGAAAGGCTGAAGAGGATGTCTTTTAGGGATTTTACTGCAGGAGTTTTGTTAGTTTTGGTTAAATAAAGTATATTTTATGTATATTCGAAAAAAAGTCTCAACTTACTTTTTCAAATTGATAGTGGTTCCTGAAGATTCTGTCTGCTCACATCTCTTTTACCGTCTTTCACCGTTGGATGTGATCATTTTCAAAAACTACACAACCTTGACTTCTGGCTAGATCTATTTCGCTGCACAACCCATGGAAAAACCTTCCGATCCATGCAGATGATACCAAAAGCCTATCCTAGCTTGCACAAGGAGCTTAACATTTCTTTTGACTCTTGAAGGCGTAACGAGGCTCGTCGTGGATACGTTACTGACTCCCATATCCGGCTCCCAATCGACCTAGGAACTCAGCCTGAGACACAATAGCCTTCCATCGGGAACGGTCTCTCGCATGCACTCTCCAGTCATCAAAACGAAGCACTCTGACGTCCGCAGTTACCTGCTCCTTGCACCTGAGGTTCGGTCTTCCTGGTCGTTTCGAACCTGGGCGCTGCGAACAGAAGACTTTTTTGGCTGGAACGTTGTCGTCCATTCACTCGATGTGGCCGAACCAATGGAGTCGTCTTTTCTTGGCTTTCTGGACTACATCCACATCTTGGTACAGCTCGTAAAGTTCGCGGTTGAGCCTTCTTCTCCATTCGCCATCGTCGCATACGAGACCGAAAATCCGTCGAATAATTTTTCTTTTGAAAGAGTAGGACTGGTAAAATCAAAGTTTTGTATAGCAGACACTTTGTCTTTCGAGTGAGGAGTTTTGAACCCAGTTATTTGGCCAAACCCAAGCAGCAGCGGTTCGCTAGGGTAATTCTTCTTCGGATCTCCACTAAGGTGTCGTTTGTGGGATTGATGTTTATTCCAAGGTATGTGAACTCCTTAACTACCTCGAAATTGCTGCTACCAACAGCGACGTATTGTCCTAGGCGGTGGACAGATGTTGTTTTGTTTGTTGATAGCATGTACTTTGTTTTGTCCTCATTCACTTTCAAGACCAACGAGTTTCGCCTGTTCTTCAATCACTGTGAAGGCCTCAAGCACAGCTGTCTTGGATCGACTATGTCGTCCGCATAGCCTAGGAGCTGGGTGGATTTGTTGAAGATAGTGTTTTCCGTGCTCACACCTGCCTTGCACACTATCTAGTATCTGCTCCAGGGTTGAAATCACATGACAGAGCATCTCCTTGTCTAAACCCTGCGCATGTTTGAAACATGTTTAAGTTGTTACCCATTTGCACACTGCACTGCGTATTGTTTAGCGTCATGCGGCACAGCTGGATCAGTTTGTTCGGGATCCTGAATTCAGACATCGCCATCATAAGCTCCTGTCGGTGGATGCTATCATAAGCAGTTCAGCCGATTAAAGGATGGTGGGCTTCGACTTGAAATTCGTTGGTCTTTTCCAGGATTTGCCTCAGTTTGAATATTTGGTCTATCGTTGTTTTGCCTGGCTGTAGGCCACACTGTTACGTGCCGATTATTGTGTTGAGTATCGGTTTCAGACGCTCACACAGTACTTTGGATAGAATTTTGTATGCAACATTAAGCAGGGATATGCCTCGGTAGTTTTTGCATGACATAGGATCGCCTTTTTTGTAGATGGGGCATATGGAGCTTATCGACCAGTCAGTGGGAATGCATTCTTCCTCCAACACTATGTTGATAACCTGCTGCATGCGGTTAATCAAAACACCTCCATATTGAAAGAGTTCCGCAGGTATGCCATCCGACCCGGCGGACTTGTTATTTTGTTTAGCTTTTGAATGGCAATTTCTACCTCTTCTATGCTGGGGGCTGGGACTGGGTCTTCATTGACTTGTCTTGCTTCTCTTTTGTCATTGGCTCGCTAGACATTATACGCATTCAGCAAGCCTGTTTCCCGGTTCTGAAACCAGAAGCCAATTGCTTTGACCTTTTAAAGAAACACCGGGTGTTGTTCTTGGCCTGTGTGAAAGTTTTGTAGCTGTGGCCTTGATGCGGATTACAGCCAGGCGATCAATAATTGGCTTGAACTTTATCACTTTTGATCTTAGCCGATTTCCCACGACGAATTCTTATCCAAATAAATGTCACAATTTTTAATTTGTATTGTCCCTGATCCTACCCACCGTATTTCCTGGATCGCACTAATGTCTGCCTTATACTGCGTGAGGACAGATTCAAGTTTTTGAGTAGCACCTGGAGTGTCTGTTGACGTTCCAAGTCTGGATCTGGACTCTGGTTAATATAAGAGGGGGTCGAGGCTCTGCCTATCTCTCTCATAACTTCATGTTTTTTTTTTACTGTGGAGGTCTTGTTAGCCCCTCGCACTAACCTCCAAATTTGTAGGGCCGTTGTTTAAGTGCATCTGTTTCTCCGTTATGCACTCACGCTTACAATTTTCGCCGGTTATATCTAGTGATAGCCGGTGATTACCGCTTGCAGGTAAAGTAAGCACTTAGTGTGTAGGAAAAGATACAGCATATGCCTCCAGATCCAACAACACCCAACCACCAGATGCTGTCATACGCGGCGTTGAAATCGGTGAAATAGTGGTAGGTATCGATTTGAAGTACCTAGGTCTTCACAAAGATCTACCGTAGAGAAGAGTGAATATTTGATCATTAAATCCGTCCGTTTTCGAGGCTAGTTGGTGGTTCAGAACTATATTTTCTTCACGTAGCCGGGCAAAGACAAAGACAAGGCCGAACCGCTACTTAAAGGCTGCGTATATGTTGTAGTAGCCCTATAAGGTGTTCACTAAGTAGTTCATCCTGATTAGAACTGTAAACGCCAACGTTGACTCCATCTGGGGAATACTTCTGCTGCCACCTGTTGAAAAAAAAGACAAGCCTTAGTGGACGCATACCTCTCTCTTTGCAGCCAACAACAACTTTCACTTGGGGTTGAAATCTTGAAGTACTAGGCATCTCATGTTCACTGCGGGGAGTTGGAGATTAGGAGTTGATAGACAGAGGTTGGTGTGGACGCTTGTGTCCTCTTGAATGCACTGTGTCTACTCTTCGAAGATCATGAACTTACTCGCTTTAAAACACAATTGCTAGATGAAAAAGGAGTCCAATAAATTGATAGTCGACAGTTCTTTCTCCGTTCAGTTGGATTTTATTATTTATCGAGTGTCTCTTTCCATTTTTTTTTTGTATTTTACGTATTTTAGTTAAGAAACTTACTGGTGAAAACATCTAGTAGTTTAGTTGGTATATTTTATATACAAAGGTTTTATTAGCAAATTTAACTGTTTTTGTTTCATCTTTAAACAGGGGTGGAATCGCGTAAGCTGATAGTTGACAGTCAAATGACAAAAAGAATAGAAAATTGACTGTCAACTATCACGATGCCATCCCTGGTTTATCTATTTTGCTTGTTTTCAAAACATCTACCATAAATATTTTATGTAAATTCCGTTTTATTTATTTATTTTTTCTTTTGTGTTAATTCGAATAAAATTACAAAACACTAAAAACAAATAATAAAAAAAGAAGGCAAACAAATTATTATATAATTTTTGTATATAATCGATCAGGAGCGGGGGGGTTCTCTGCCCATTACAAATCACAGAAATATATTTTTTTTTTTGTTAATTTTAAAATTCAAAAACGGAGTTCCATTTGATTGTGACTAATTGTTGTTAAAATTTTGTTTCTAATGAGAAAAATTCGTTTACACATTTACTTATTTTTATTTATTGATTTGTAGAAAAGGATAGCCATCACTGGTTGGTTGATCACTGTACGGACAGTTTGTGATGTTTTATGGGGAATTCAATTCAAACAGATATAACATCGATCCAAGCAAATATGAAAGAACCTCCCTTATCTTCGAGGAGGAGGAGTGATTCGTCTTATTTACATTTCAATTGTCCTGAAAAGTACATCAAAAATCAAACGTGTGTACAACTGAAGTAGGAGTTTAAGAGAAGAGTGGTGGGAAGGATCAATCGCGACAACAATCAACATACGCACAAGCAACAAAACTGCCTTTGGCTCCAAATAATTATTAATTTAAAAAACAAATCTATTCACATTGATATTTAGAGCACTGTCGTTGCAACCGCTCGCAGGCGGTGGACGTTCATCTTCGTCGTCATCGTCACCACCGTCCGGACCTCGTCTCTGAATCCGCTGACTGTACAGAGCCGCAGCCTGGTTTTGAGCCATTTTCGCACGACGCTGTTTCAGTTCCTTGCTGAAAATGCAATTATCCCGATCGACAAAGTCCCGCAATTCGGGCGACAACTCTTCGAGCTTCAGTGCTGGCGGTGCATCAATTTTGATCATGGTACTCGGTGCAGAGGGCGTTTCACGACCACCCATTTGGTAGAACAAAATGTAGGGGGTATTCGGAGGTGTTAGATTATTGAGTTCGGCGATTTTGCACTGACTGACAATGTCATCATTGAACTTGTACCATTTATTATTGCCATCGGATGCATAAGTGTAATAGTGTCCGGAATCCATGCTGCGACCGGAATGTACAACACCAGCATAGAGATCATAGTGTACCGAAGCGACTTCGGCCAGGGTTTCGGGCGAGCAGACTTTGATGGAAACGTTTTCATTGTGGAAGACCTTGTGCATGAGTTTGGCCCGCATATGATTGCTCTGATCGTATTTGAAGTGTTTTAGAGTGAGAATTAGATTCTTTGGTGCACTAATGAAATTGATAAACCGTTCGGCATCGGAGAGTTTCTTGCAACTCTCACAAAAGTACTGATTGTCACCGTGTAGCTTCTCGGACGAGCAGTAATAGTCGATGAGATCTTGGACGGTGTAATTTGGTGCGCAATCACTCTTGACTTCGGGAAACGATAGCTGCAGGTCACGGAAACTGTCAATGTTTGTGCTTTGCCAGCTGCAAGTTAAGCATTTGTAGGTTGTGGCCAATTTGCCCATAAATGTCTTTTCTATTGTAGTCGAGGGTAGAGAGATTTGTTGGGCTTGGGCTTGGGCTTGCATTGGGGGTTTTGTGTCATCGTTTTGCGATGATGATGATGGGCCATCGACTTCATCTGTGTGCTCGGTATCGGCTTTGGCCATAATCGATCGACTGTAAGCAAGTTCTTGTTCATGCAGGGTGTCCAGTAGATAGCCAAGGAATTCGGAGCTATCTTGCTGCAAGCCGGCAGTGAATCCGGGTGGACGCGCTGCGTCCAACACTCGTGACGGGGTCAACTCGAATCGCGAGGAGTGCAGCATTAGTGCGATTAGTTCTTGCAGCTTAATAAAGAGTGGCGACTTGCTGCCGGACAATAGAATTCCACGACTAAATCTGAAATTTGAGTTTTTAGTAAGGAATGTGAATGAGTCAAGAATTAAATTACTCTTTGGTCATTGCTAGAGCTTGCAGGACACTGTTCATGTAGCATGTGTTGCCGAGATTAACCAAACCGACTTTGGCATTGGAACTCATCAGGGAGCGATTGCTGTCGTACATGCGGCTATTTGCTCGATGGGCATTGATGTAGTCGAACGATGGACTGAAGTCGGACAGAGCTTCCACCTTGAGTCAAAGAGTTGAATGAATTTTGAACCCACCTCAGAACCCAACAGCAGATATATACTCACCACAGGCTTATACAGCTCATCGTAGCCCGGGAAAGTGGCCATCAAAGCTGTTGTCATATCGACGAGCGTCTGCAGACACTTTCTCGTATCATCAGAGTATTTTTCTTGGGCTGCTTGTTTCTTCAACTGATTGATGACCTTTGGAATCCATGGAACCACCTGAAAGTTCACCAATAGAAAGAAATTATTTTTGACTAAAGAAAAATGCAATGCAAACCTTATGAAAAACATCCGGCTTGTTGTTGGCGGGCTCGAGCATCGGAAACACAATGTGCATCATCATGGGCCGCAGAACTGGCATCATCAGCGTGAGGAAGAGCTTGTCGATATTCTCGAGTGCGATTTCGTGTAGCAAATCGAATTTACCCTGTTCCTGGAGTCCAGTCCAAATGGTCAAAATCCAAATGTTAAGATTTTGTGAGAAATTCAACATTTTCCATTCACACAGGAGTTTTACGGTCTTCCGGATTGTACTGTCGGGCAGATTATTTGAGAGCAGTGCTTGCACTGCCTCGTGGACCATGTCATCGGTGAAGAGCTGGAAAACAATGGCAATCGCACACGACGGTGGCTCCTCGGCTGTGATGAGTTTGTAGACAATCTGCAAGTAGTGGTGTGTCCGTACTTGGTAATCCTCATTGACTTTGGCAAAGAATTCGCCAATCTTGACGATATCCTCTTTGAATCGCTTGAGATCTTCTTTAGGATTAGGAACTCGAGCTAATTCGAGAATTAGCTCGCCACTGATGCGGGCAATGTCAAAGTTGCAACGTCCGCGATTCTGCTCTTCGTTGATGATGCTTATGATCTCAAGGATGCTAGCGAGATCGTGAGTGCTCTCGTTTGAGACTTTGCCAGAGCCCGAGTTGGATGGCGCATTGCTGCAGCCGTTGCTGGAATTGCCGCTGCTGCCACTACCGCTGGGATTTAGGCCTTTTTGTGAAGCAGCATTGGCCGACGCTGATTGCGAAGTGGATTTGCCTGTTCCAGATGCTCCGGCCGGTCCATTACTGTTTTCGGTATTGTTCTGCTTAACAGCCATTGCTTTAACTTCTAACGAACAAGACGGCGAGGATGATTGAACGACTGTGGCGGCGGCGGCGCTGACACAGGCACGAGTTGAAGGTCGCTTTTGAGCACTGACAGCGTCAACGTCGACAGCCGCTTGGGATTTCCTTTTCCGTGAAAGCTGTCCAATGATTACATATACAAAGTTAGGTCGAATTCAATAACGCCGTCGCACAGCAGCAGCAAACAAAGGAAATGTTCAACCAAGGCCTGCTACTATTCGGAGCGCCCCACAAAATACCTATTTGTCGTCTTCGATTTTTTTTTTCTTTTTTTGGTTTCCGATTTTCTTCCAAGTTAAAAATGAAAAAGTACGACGACACAATCGTGCCAATTAATTTGTATTGAGAGAATTTTCCATGAGAAATTTCAAGTATTAAGTATTTTTTTTCCGTCGTTTTGTTGCTCAATTTTTCTCGAGGCAGGCACAAGAGACACACACGCAATAAAATTGAGAAGCTTGTCTGCAGTTGAATTGAAGAATTTCTATTTTGAAAGATGATGTAGAATATCGCGAATAGATTGTTGTGGTTTGTTAAGTTTTGAAATTCGTTTGAACGGTAGGATAAATTGTTGTTTTTCGGCTATTTGATTGGAAACAATAAATTTGTTCGCCCCTTTTTTTGTAAAATTGTTTTGCAATGCACACAAGAAAAATTTTGGGAAAGCTGGATGTTTTTCGTGCTGTTTTTCTATGATTTTTTTTGGTGAATAATTTTTGACAGATTTGTTAGAGAGAGATGGCTGTATGGATGATTTTAATTTGGGCAGCCATGTTTGTTTTTGGTTTTTAAATGGCCTTGACGGGTGTGTTCGTAGATTGAGGTTACGAGCGGAAATTGGTTTTGGAATGGTTTGGGAAAGGGATCGGATGTATGATTTAATGTTGACAGTGCTAAAAATCCCAAAGAGATAACTTGGGGCCTGTCATCAGATAATCCAATAGAGACCAACAATCCAATATCCAGTCCATGATCCGGTCATTGCAGTCTGGATTTTTCGAGTGGATCAAAATCCTGTCATCAAATTTGACATTTGTGTTGTATGTAGTGGTGAGCGTCCATTTTCAACAGACTTTTTGACATTCGAATTTCATTTCTTTTAATTTGTTGCCGAGTGCGGTCATTTGTACCTACATATTTGTGACAAATGTGAAATGTGACAATTTGAGGTTGCTGATGGCAAGACATAATATGCCCAGTCAAAAAAAGCACTGGATTGCGGATGAGATTGCGGAAGAGAAGTTGGATTGGATTTTACTCTTGTGGAGCTTCAGGGTAAGAGTTAAGGCTAAACCACAAACACGCTTCAGCTTCGTCTGCGTTACGATGCACCCGCTTCACGTTTGCTTTGAATGACAGTTCTCCCTCCATCATCATCAAACAGATTTGCCACTTTACTCCTTTCGAAGTAGTCTATACTTCGATTTTTGAAAAACTTTGAGAATCTATTCCCACTTCGCACCATCAAGAATGTTTTGAAATCTACTTCACTCAGAAAAAAATTACATCGATTTTACTTGATATTTCCAAAATCTGCTTCGATTAACTCATTGAGTAATTTATGCCTACAGTTCTCTTATTTTCATCAGGAAAATAGATAATCGACATCTGCATCTGCAGTTTCTATCCTTATACACGCACAATAAGCGGACGACACACTTTACAAACACGAAATGTCAACCCATACATATATCTACGCAAAGTATGAGTTACGTGATTGTATTGAAGTGTTTAATATTTTAGGCCATGTGTGCGACTTGCGTTAAAATGTTGGTTAAATTTAACCACTAGTGTCATATTTTCATCTGCTAGTTAAGTTTTAACACATTTTATCGACCATGTAGTGTCAAAATTAAATCGAACGTCAAGTTTTTATACACATATTAACACAATTCGCACACGGCCCTAATTGTAATTCTGTCTATATGAACTTTTGATAATAACTGTATGTCCCTCTTTGCATCAATGTATCCATGGACAATATAAAATACGCTATTTTGAAATCCACTTCACTTTTTCTCAATTTACTTCGCTTTATTCCCAAATCTACTTCGATTCCTTTTTTTTCGAGTGGTAACGCTGCTCCAAAAAACAAATGAACAAACAGCTGTTGAGCTGTCAGACAAAGCAAAAGTTCAGCATATTTGAACTAGAGCTTCCGTTTGGAGTCACGTTACGTACGAAACGTGAGGTCGAAGCGTCATTGTGATAGCAAGCATTGAATTCCTATAGCTGAACTCGTAAACGTCAGGCGAAGCCGAAGCTGAAGCGCCTTTGTGGTTTAGCCTTTAAGAGCTGGAGCTGAACAGAATGCAGTTGGGAGTCACTCGACGACGAAAATGACAGCTGAAATTTGAAATTGAAAGAAGTCAAACTTCGGTGCACGAATCCATAAAATTTCAGCTGTCATTTTCGTCGTCTGGCGGCTGGCGGGCGTCTTCATTTTCATCTCTATAAATTAAAAACTGCCTGAAGGGCGAAGGTTTTTTGCTTCTTGGCTCCCAACTCGAGGGTCACAATCGCACTATTGACAAAGAGAAAATACAATGCGCTGACATCACCTTTTCTCCACCAGTTTGTTTTGCAAAAACCTATCCCTTTAGATTTTTACTGATAATTATGAAGAAACCAATTTGTTTACATAGGTCAGAGGACAAGATCCTGTACAATCAATGTTAACGTCAAACCGCGTTTGACAGTTTTTTATTGACTTGTCGTTGAGGGCACAATAACTTTGTCCTTGTGTTAGCATTGTGCGCTCTTGACATTTTTATGGCTGATGATTCACAATAATAAATATGTTCTACGTTACGTTGCGAGATGAAAATTTCATGGCTGAAACACAAACATACTCCAGCTTCGTCTTCCTCTACGTTACGATGAACCCGCTTCGAGTTTGCTTTGAATGACATTTCTCCCTCCATCATCATCCCCCAAAAACAAATGAATTTTGTTTGTTGATTTTAGTTTTTAACTGTTGAGCTGTCATTCGAAGCAAATGTTCAGCATATTTCAACTAGAGCTTTCGTTTGCAGTCAAATTACGTAACATAACGTACGAAACGTGAGGTCGAAGCGTCATTGTCAAAGCATTCATGTAATTCGTATGGCTGAACTCGTTATCGTCAGGCGAAGCCGTAGCTTAAGCGTGTTTATGTTTCACCCATCATCATTCCGAAATTTTACTGAATTTTGAAAAGGGGATAAGACTCTCAAAAACCATTCCTTTTATCTCTTAAAATTGAATATAACTATTCAGCTCGTACTGAGGTGAATTCCGTAAGCTTAACTTGAAATATGACAGAACCGGTCTGAAGCATTTACATGGAAATGTCAACCCTTAACGTTACTCAGAAGTGGATTTCGGAAATTGTAAGCACAAACAGCAGGGATGAGTGCATAGAATCGTAAATACGCTGTTGTAATTTAATAAAAACACCGACACTTTCATGAACGTAATTACGGACATTGATTCCCACAATTTTAAAACTGATTTTAGGAAGAGCTTTCATCCTTTCCTGAGAAACAAAAATCTACAGAGGTCTTACACCCACGCTTACATTGTTTTGCTAGAAGCAAAAAGAATAAGAACCCAAACCACAATTGCATCCACCCGAACCTCACATCCCCTTTACCGTTCCGCATTTTTGACAAGAGCCATTATAAACCAAATCCCATTCACGAAAAACCATACTTATTTACAATGAAGCATCTGTTTGTATCAAGCTCTTTGTATATTCCCATCAGCTTTCCCATTTATCTAGATACAACAATGTAAGCTTCTGTTCCGACATCTCTATGCACTTGACAAGCCAATACTTTTTTGTGTAGGTGTTCGAAAAAACATCCCACACACGTTCACATCCAGCCCCTTTCAAATTTCTATACCTCTACTCTCGAATCGAACTTCAACACCGCATATATTCTATTTTTTTAACAATAACCATTTTCAACACTTCATAAGAGCTTTGACCTTTTGTTTTTTAATCATTATCATTGGAAGAGGCAACTCGAAAATTATATGGGCTCACATCGAAAAGTCTTGTACCTTCGGCACGGCATTTCGGCAATAAACTCTCATTACTGCCGCCCACGCAAGTCATTCATTAGTTTTGTTGGGGTATTTCATTCACAGGTTTTTTTTTTCGGGTGTCCTTTTTTTGGTAAGTTTCTAGGAGGCACATCCGATGCCAAGGGCAAGGGGAAGACGATGGGATACTTTGGCAAAACTTAATGGCAGCATTTGGAGTGTAGCGGTATGTTAGGAAAGTTCTGCTATGGATAGCCAGTGCGCATGAGTCGGTATCATTCTGAGTAAAAGTTGGATTTCATCAATGAATTTTCTCAAGCGAAAGGGTTTGATGCTTTTGGATGTTAAGGAAATTCATTTGTCAGTTTTACAATGAATTACGGTTTCCAGGCTATGGAAAAAATAGCGTACAATTTTTGACAGTCCAATCTCCTTACAAAAAATTTTTGTTGGAATTTTTTTTTAATTTTCTTCCTTAAATCCATACCTTGTGCTCGCACGGTGCCCTTAATATATTCAGCGTATAATGGCTGAAACACAAACACGCTTTAGTTTCGTCTTCGTCTGCGTTACGATACACTCGCTTCGAGTTTGCTTTGAATGACATTTTCCCTCCATCATCATCATCTCTCGAAAAACAAATTAATTTTGTTTGTTGACTTTTTTTTGTAGCTGTCAGGCGAAGCAAATGTTCAGCATATTTCAACTAGAGCTTCTGTTTGGAGTCACATTACGTAACATAACGTACGAAACGTGTGGTCGAAGCTTCATTGTGATATCATGCATTGAATTCCTATGGCATTTACAAGCTGTAAACGTCAAACGAAGCCTTTGTGTTTCAGCCATAAAAGTGCTTCCAAATTTTTGACGTTTTTATTTGGCAATTTGGAATCTAAAAAAAAGGATGGATTCAACGATGGCGTCTACAGTTCGATTTCCAGTTAGGCTGAATTACTCAGTGAACACCTTATACGGGCTATTTCGACATATTTGGAGCTCAAGCCGATAAGGAGCAGTTTATCCGGCTCTTTTGCCTTGGAGTTATAATATGGACCTGGCCCTCCAGGTTGGGGGTCATGCTTTGGGGAGACTTCCCAATCATGTAAAGAAAAGCGTCTGATACGGATGGATTTACTGATGACGAACCATGCAAACGAAATAAGGACAACGAGACTCGGACCACGTGCAGCCGAACAATTAGCGGAGGCCCTTGACCGTTATAAAGTGGATGTAACCGCTATCTAGGAAATGCGATGGGATGGGCCGGGCAAAAGGAGGATGAAAAACTGCGATATCTACTACGAAGACTGCTACAGAGAACAACAACAGCGTCTGTTTGGATGTGGCTTTGTCGTTGGAGGCAGGCTTAGGCAGTATGTCTTAAGCTTTAAAGCTGTCAACGAGTGCTTCACGACAATCCGCATCAAGGCTTAATTCGGCAACATAAGGCTTATATGCGTTCCACAGAAGAGAAAGATGACGACACCAAAGACAAGACAAGTTCTACGAGCTCCTCGACAAGACATACGAGCAATGCCCTAGCTTCAACTTTGAAATCGTCTAAGGAGATTTTAACGCCAAACAAAGAAGAAAGGACATCTTTGGTGAACCAGTCGAAAAACACAGCCTGCACGAAAAAAACCTCCGATAACAGATTCAGGCTTATCGATTTTACAGCGGGGCGAAGCGTAGTAGTAGCAAATACGAGTTTCCCACATTTCAATTGAGGTCTCCTGACCAATCGACTGTCAACCAGATTGATCATATTGCGATCGACGTAAGACACTCTTCAAGCTGATGTCTGAACCTGCCGAGAAGCCAACATCGTCTCGGACCACTACCTCGTGGTAGCCAAAAACAGGAAGGGCTAGAAGAAAGTATGACGTCGGTCGGACGGCTACAATCACAAGAGATCGCCAGACAGGAGGACGAGATCAGCTCGGGCGCTCTACGAGCAGAAGAGGAGAGAAGAACACAAGCTTTTCAGAAAGAAAAAGAGAGAGCATAAAAACCAATGGCAGCCGGCGATGTCTTGGTTAGGAGCATACAACAACTCATCTGCATAATATGCGGTCGGAGGAGAGCATGCCCGATGAATGGAATCTCAGCATTGTTTGCCCGATCCTAAAGAAAGGAGACCCTCTAAATTGCACCAACTAGAGAGGCATCAGCCTCCTAAACATCATCTATAAGATCTTTGTGAACGCCTGAAGCCGTTTGTCAACAAACTGACAGGTCCATATCAGTGTGGCTTAAACAAGGAAAGTCCACCATCGATCAAATATTCACATTACGGCAGATCCTGAAAAAAACTCAAGAACTCCAAATCGACACCTACCATCTTTTTATCGATTTTAAGGCCGCGTATGACAGCATCAGGCTGAAAAATGGGTTTAACGGTCAATGAGGGCAAAACAAAGTATATGCTGTCATCAAGAAAGGACACCCAACACCCACGTTTTGGACGAAACGTCACGATAGACGCACATATTTTCGAGATAGTTATTGACTTTGTATACCTTGGCTCCGATATCAACACGGACAATGACATCAGCGCCGAGATAAGAAGGAGAATAACTCTTGCTGATCGCTGTTTCTTTGGGCTAAGAAATCAATTGAATAACTAATGTGACGCTCATCATCAACGTCCTGCTATATGGTGAAGAAGCATGGACCCTGTCAAAAAGGGTTGAGAGCAACCTAGGCCGGTTCGAGAGAAAAGTTCTACGGAAGATCTATGGTCTTGCCTGCATAAACGGTGAATGGAGGAGAAGATTTAACCACGAACTGTACAGCGACACTGACCTAGCTAAAAAAGTGAAGGTCCGAAGACTTAGGTGGTTTGGTCACGTGGAGAGGATGGACACCAATACTCCGGTGCATAAATTCTACGAATCCACCCCAGAGGGACGACCGACGCAGTAGAGGAAGACCAAGGCTCAGGTGGTGCGCGCAAGTTGAAGCTGCCCTCAACCGACTCGGCGTGCGAAACTGGAGACAGCTGGCTGGAGAGGTTTGTTGGTTGAGGCCCAAGTCATCCTCGGACTGTAGCGCCACCTTATGCAAGTAAGTAAGAAATGTCAAATGTCTATGATGAATTCAACGGTATTTGAAAATTCTTTCATGTGTAAAAGAAGCAAAAACCTAACTGTTTGTAATATTCTGGAGGTTAAGTTCAGCTGTCAAATAAACCCCAAAATTGTTGGGCTTTAAATTAAAGTCATGCGCTGCAAATTGCCACCAATCCTTATACATGCGAAAAAAGAGCTTCTTCGCCTCCTTTTCAACCAACTAGTGAAACATTAAAGCTCTGACACTTTTAACCCATCAAACAATTGTTACGGATTTTGCGTCACGAGAACGAGAAGTTGATACAGTTTCAATTTGGACTTCGCGAGCGATGCAGTGAATATTCGAACAAAAAATTACACAAAATAAACTTTAGTGAATACAAGCAAACGGCCCTCTTAATTGAAGCTTTCCATATTTTTCTTCCTTCTTCTAAAACATTTTCCCCAAACGTACAAACAACTAATGCGATTCAATTAAACATTTTGCCCGAAATATTGGTTTCAAAAATCGCTTTCGAAAAAACAAATCGGATAGATATTTCGAACAATCCTACCGTTTTTTTTTTCGAGCTTAAAACTTCACAGCATACAAACGAAGGAAAAAGCCAAATCCATTGAAAAAGTAGGTTTTGCTTACGTCTGCAGTAGGAAAATCGATTTTCCGAAGAAAAGACAGAATTAGAAAGAACAACAAGGGGAAAACGAACACGACGACGAGTCGATAAAGTGACAGAAAAAAAACGACGAAGACGTGAGTCGAAGTTTGCGATACATAAACGATATGGCCGGCCATATGGTTTATCAGTTTTGTGATAAAAATTAATATTTTGTTCAACGACCAAAAGGACACTCTTCAATTCAATTGCTACCACCGCACCGCCGACGCACAAGCACAAAAAGCTAGACAAGATGGCTCGGTGTGCGGTTTCGGCCATACCCATTTTTGGGCTAGGCCTCCAGCTGCTGCTGCTGCTTGCCAACCACCTGGCGTATTGCGAAATGTCGGTGTACCCAGGTGAGTGATCCCGGTGTGTTCTTAAAATAGAATTCCCATTCCCTTTTGTGCAATTTTCCCAACCCACTAACATAACAAACCATCCCACTGTGGGGAACACGGGTCGTGCTAAGGCCCTGCCTGCATTACCGTTTTTTTGTTGTTTCGTTCTTTTGACGTCAAAGTGTATGGGGGGTTTTTATTATTTTCCCATCGAAGAAGTGAATTCAGGTTGCAGTGACGTTTGCGAAAAGGGAGATGGCTATAGAGGTGTGCTATTAAGTGCGATAGTTTGCCCACCGACCGACACCCCACTTGCCGAAATGGAACACAAACAGGGCGATTTGTGGAGTGGTTTTTTTTTCGGAAGGAAGGAAATTAATTGCTTAGCTATTTTTATAAAAGTCTGACGGGGGTATTTATAAAAGCTGGTAGTTGTGAGAAATCGATAAGACTTTGCATTATTAATTCGAATTCAACTAAAAATACGAATTCCTAACCTTTTTTAACTTTGAGCAGGAAAGTTTTTGGGGTCCAACAGATGGAAAGTTTTGTTGTTGTAGCCGTCAACCTTCAACTTAAATATTCAATTTTGTGCTACTTTTAGAAATGCTATCAGAAATGTTTTGTGTTTTATGGTAATTTGAAGAGATATTCTTATCGAATGGTAGTTTGATGGCCTCAGAGGTACTTTGCGTATCGGAGCTTCCTTAAGGGTGAAGTTAGTTGGTTGGCTTGGGGGAAAAGCTGTTACTTTTGAAGTTTTAGTATCAATCTGGATTTGAACATTTATGATACATGTTATTCTTTCAATAAGTGTTGTTTTTGTTTGAGGATTTTTGAAAGTGCGCAGTAAGTCGTGTCATAATTATCTGTATCATACGAGTAGTTCGGTCATCAAATTAATGTAATTTAATATTCATAGCACGAATGTGTAAAATATGTTACTTGCAGACTCATAAAACTGTATTTTTTCTTGGTTGGGGATTTGAGTTATTATTAGCACTTTCGAAGCATATGCCATAACGGTATTAAATATTCATGTTCGACAAAAAGACTTTTCTGACTTCCCTTTGAAGAAAAACGTTTCAATAAAAACATCCACTTGACATATGAAAGTTTTAACAAGTTGTATATAATTCATTTTGGCGTGGAGACTATATTTAATATAAGTGGTCTAAGAACGCAACCTTGTGGTATATCGTTTTTCATATCATCTGTTATATGCTTTTTAAGGGATGTGTTCAGAAATCTGGGGTGGAATCGTGTAAGCTGATTTTTGATAGTTGACAGTCAAATTCAGGCAAAAAAGTATAGAAAATTGACTGTCAACTATCAACTGTCAGCTTACACGATTCCACCCCTGGTTATCAACAAGCTGCATCTCAGTTTTTGACTGTAGGCACAGATGAGTTAAAAGGGAGATGGGAAACCAAGCTGTCAAAATGACAATGTCTACAAGCTGCGGTCAAAGTTTACTGCAAGAGTATGCGTGTTTTTACCAATACTATCTCAGTAAACTTCGACATGCCACCTGATTTTTGTTGCTGTTTTTTCTCATTTATTCACATACACGAGTAACAGTAAAATAAAATTTGCGGTATCCGGAGGGTAAAACGTAAGTCAGTTTCCCATCTCCTTTTGTCTCTGCTGTAGGCAGTGTGCAAATTGCATTAAAAAGTGGTTAAAACTTGACGTTTGGTTAAAGTTTGACACTTCGTTGTGATAAAATTACACTAGCTGCGGAGCAGGCTAAAATATGAGAGTAGTGGTGAAATGTAACCAATTTGCACACATCCTTAGTCTTAGTCTTTTTCTAATGCGATGTGGTTTTTGCCAACTGTTGTCAATTGGCTTAGAAAGGAGTTGGCCCATTTTTGTATAGAGTCCGCGTTCACTAACAAAATTGGTATCAAAAATGAAAGCTGATGTTGATAACATTACTTTACTTACTTACTAAAGGTGGCGCTGCAGTCCGGGGTGGACTTGGGCCTCAACCAACAAACCTCTCTAGCCAGCTTGGTCCCTAGCTAGCTGACTCCAGATACGTACGCCGAGTTGGCTGAGGTCTTCTTCAACATGCGCGCCCCACCTTAGCCTTGGTCTTCCTCTACTGCGTCGTCCCTCTGGAGTGGATTCGAAGACATCCTCTCCACGTGACCAAGCCATCTGAGTCTTTAGACCTTCCCTCTTTTAGCTAGGTCAGTGTCGCATGTACAGACCGTACAGTTCGTGGTTAAATCTTCTCCACCATTCACCGTTTATGCAAACAGGACCATAGATCTTCCGCAGAACTTTTCTCTCGAACCGGCCTAGGGTGCTCTCATCCGTTTTTTGACAGGGTCCATATATATAAATATATATAAATATAAATATTACTAAATTCGGCAGTTTCAAACTGAGTGTGGAACAGTGGAACGGACCTAATTTGTTTTTGGAGGGATGTAATGTCATTCGAATCGAACTCGAAGCGGGTGCATCTAGGAAGAAGCTTAAGCGTGTTTGTGTCTCTGCCATGAAAAAGGTTAAATTGAAATCAACTGAATTTAACCTTTTTCATCCACTTTCCCCTGATGCTTCCAATGTTCCTCCTGCATGTTAAGGGTACCCCAACACCCAACTTTGAAATCATTCAACAAACCATTGATGTTAACAGTAGTAATCCTCTAAAAATAAAATGTAATTCTTAGCCTTCCGTATATTCTCAGGACTACGTCGCAAGCCCTCAGCCCAAGCCCTGCAGCAGCAATTTGATATTTCACCCGATTTCCTAGCACAGCTTATGGAAGATAACGCCCGCCGAAGGCTACAACAACAATTCGAACAACAATTGGAACTAATCAATCTTCAAATGAATCACCATCGCCAACAACAACAACCACAACATTACGGAGGACCAAATCCCAACCAATATGACAATCAGAATGAGGGTGTCGATTTCACATACAAATTCTCGCCCAACAATAATGATGGCAGCCAAAATGGTGAACGAATTCCGTTTGCTGTAGATCCCTCGGATCCGAGATTTTATGAGGAAAGTCCAAAGTTGCCTGAGGACGATATGTTTTATGAGGAAGAAGAGGCGCAGGAACAACAACCCGCTGCGAAGCCGATTACCCCGAACGAACCGAAATCAAACAACGATGTTAATTTCCATCGAGTTAAGCCCCCAGTTGATTTGACCCCAATGAAGCCGGTACAGAATTCGGCAACAATTAATCGCGGACGAGACGATATTAACGCATTGATCGATAAGCTTCAGAAAGAGGGTAAGGCTGGAGCGATTATAAATTCGCAAATTAAGGGACATGACGAGCATGTTGTTGTGCGACAGCATATGGGAATTGAAGGGGATATGGGAATGTATGTTGTGGCATTGATTGCTGGAGTAAGTGCGGCTGTGACTGTGGGACTTATTGCTCTGGGAATTGCTTGGTACACGTAAGTCAAACTTTGAGATGATTCAAGTGGAATGACTAAATTTTGTTTGGTCTCTTTT
The DNA here is from genome assembly GCA_943590905.1 of Sphaerophoria taeniata. Classification (NCBI taxonomy): domain Eukaryota; kingdom Metazoa; phylum Arthropoda; class Insecta; order Diptera; family Syrphidae; genus Sphaerophoria; species Sphaerophoria taeniata. Next base: position 9,665,057 of record OX016540.1, read on the forward strand.
AGTTTGCAAAAGAAAACAAAAGCAGCTGCAGATGTAGAGTATCCAGCTTATGGTGTAACGGGGCCGAATAAGGATATCTCGCCTTCGGGTGATCGTAGACTTGCTCAAAGTGCTCAAATGTATCACTATCAACACCAGAAACAGCAGATTATAGCGATGGAAAATCGTCAAGCTGCTGAAGGACATGGTGGACTCTCGGATGTGGAGAGCGATGATGACAACGAGGAGGGCGATTATACTGTTTATGAGTGTCCTGGACTAGCTCCGGTAAGTGTTAAAGATCTATTAAGAAATCCAAGTAAATCTGAAACCCAAAAGCGTTTTAGACGCTGTTTACACAGAACTCAAACATCGGATTATTTTTGACGTCTATTCAATTAGTCTTTAATACATGAGAGGTTAACAGGAAAGTTCGCGTTCAAGACCGAATATAAAAAGGCATTTTGTCACAAATAACAAACGAAACGTCAAACCACACTGTCAAACACAATGGCTTCGGCTTTGAACTTTGTCTCTTAGGCTTAGTACCTACTTTGCATTCTAATAGCCTATAACTTGTCGCCAAGTTGAAAGGCAACTTACCATAATTATTGTCTTTTCTTGTTTTGTGGAAAATTCAAGTGCCTTTTCTGCCATCAGTTCATCACCCGTTCCAATTCACGTTCCGGAACGAATCGAAACAGGGAACACAAATTTAAATTTCTATTGCTTTAAGAGGCCAGTTATAGATATCATTGGTTTTCATCATTGAAACACATCATTAGAATTTAACTGATAGGTCGGTTATAGCCCCTAAGAATTGTTTTTTTTTCTTGTCTAGATCTCGTCACGAAATGTCACTCAACAAATTTCAGAACTTTAATTCTTGTAACATGAAGTTCTTATCGCCAACATGAACTCTAAAGGCCGAAATTCAAACACGCTTTAGCTTTGTCTTCGTCTACAAGGCTTAATCACAAAGGCACTTCAGCTTCGGCTTCGCCTGACGTTTACGAGTTCAGGACCCATGTTCTGTAACTTATCACTCGCAAGAAAAAAGTGATAAACGCTTGGAATCAAAACAAATTGCATTGAAATTGTTTCGATTCCTTGCGTTTATCACATTTTTCTTGCGAGTGATAAGTTACAGAACATGGGTCCAGCTATAGGAATTCAATGCTTGCTATCACAATGACGCTTCGACCTCACGTTTTGTACGTAACGTGACTCCAAACGGAAGCTCTAGTTCAAATATGCTGAACTTTTGCTTTGTCTGACAGCTCAACAGCTGTTTGTTCATTCGTTTTTTGGAGCAGCGTTATCACTAAAAAAAAAAGGAATCAAAGTAGATTTGGGAAAAAAGCGAAGTAAATTGAGAAAAAGTGAAGTAGATTTCAAAATAGCGTATTCTATATTGTCCATGGATACATTGACGCAAAGAGGGACATACAGTTATTATCAAAAGTTCATATAGACAGATCTACAATTAGGGCCGTGTGGGAATTGTGTTAATATGTGTGTAAAAACTTGACGTTCGATTTTATTTTGACACTACATGGTCGATAAAATGTGTTAAATTTTAACTAGCAGACTAAAATATGACTCTAGTGGTTAAATTTAACCAACATTTTAACGCAAGTCGCACACGGCCTAAAATATTAAACACTTCAATACAATCACGTAACTCCATTGAATAAGAAGTACAGGAAGGGGTCTTATGAAAAAGAAGTGAAACATTTTTCTAATTAGTGTGAATTTCATAAACACAAACGCATTACAACAGGGCTGGTCTGCAGTTGAATGGTTAATCTCAGGGGCGCCAAGCGAAATATGATTGAATCAAGATTATATCGATTGTGCATCAATTTTATTTTTTCAATTTCAATTCTTTTTTTGGACTACATGGTGTTTTAACGTTCATTTTCTTCATTTTTCATCCTTAATTCATCATATTTATTGTCCTTTTTCGGGTCGTATTCAAAAGCTCATTCTATGAACAACTTGATCAAGTGTTAAAAAGCACAAGAAATTGTGTAGCGCCTAACAATCACCAACAAAAATAAATGCGCCCCTGAAGTTGAGTTTTTGTTTTTTTGACAGACGAAACTACAAAACAACATTTGACCAATTACAGCTCAGCAAATGACAGACGAGTTTCCAAATTTGACATCATCAGAAATTTTTGTTGCTTCACTCACGTATACTGTACGTGTAGCTTACACCGCTTCCTGTACTTCTTATTCAATGCGTAAGGCGTAACTCATACATTGCGTATATGTATGGGTTGACATTTCGTGTTTGTAAAGTGTGTCCGCTTATTGTTCGTGTATAAGGATAGAAACTGCAGATGCAGATGCAGAGGTCGATCATATATTTTCCTGATGAAAATAAGAGAACCGTAGGCATAAAATTACTCAATGAGCTAATCGAAGCAGATTTTGGAAATATCAAGTAAAATCGATGTAAGTTTTTTCTGAGTGAAGTAGATTTCAAAACATTCTTGATGGTGCGAAGTGGGAATAGATTTTCAAAGCCTTGCTGCAACCGCTTCGAGTTTGCTTTAAATGACATTTATATCTCCATAATCATCATCTCTCCAAAAAGAAGTGGATTCTCTTTCTTGACTGTTTTTACAGCTGTTGAGCTGTCAGACAAATCAAATGGAGTGAGCTTGGAGTTACATTACGTACGAAACTTCATTGTAATAGCATGCAATTGAATTCCTGTCAGGCTCAGCCAAAGCTAAATCCTGATTGTGTTCCGGCCATAATTCCTTGACGATGTTCACATTGGACTATTTCCGCCGACTTATTTTGAAGTAAGGCCAATCTGTCGTGTTCAAACACAAAAGTAGTGTGAACGCTCCAGACTCACTTTGACGTCTTATAGTTGTCATAAATTTACAATAGGCCAGTTCCACCTTACAACATCTCACTGATGTGGCTTTTCTTAGAACCAAGAAGAATTGCTACTGAAATTGAATGTTTTTTGGCCTGTAAGAAATGTGCAAAAACGAATCAATCCCTTTTTTGAATGTCTTTGTTTTCTGCTCAGCTGTTAAATCGTTTTGTACAGAAAACTCAGAAATATCAAACACGTAGTATATATATGTAAAATCCATGTACAATTATGTGTACATCGGTCTGCAAAAAGAGATTCAAGAGAAATCAATCCTTCGAGAACAAAATTAAATTTCTTTGTGAAAGAAATGCGTTTAAGGGAAAAAAAATTACCACTTTTACGTCACGGATCAATTCTTGGGTTGTAAGAAAAGCCACATGAGATCTCATTTTGACTGAGGCAAAATCATTTGGTGAAACATAATTCTCAATTCTCATTGAGATAAAATGGTTACCTTACAAATTGTTGTTGTACATATGTCAGTCACGTCGAAATAGCTGAGTGAGATATCGAATGCAAAATATTTTCATCTCAGAGATCTCAGAAAACAATCTCATTTCTCATTTTTGTTTCACTTAAAAAATCTGGCCTAATTAATTTGACGGCATATGCCAAATGTCAAAAAAAATCCATAAATTTTTAGTTTGGTTTGAAAATCCTGCCTCACTGTGTTGTCTTTTTCTTACTAGCAAGTGCGAAAGAGAAAAAACATGTAGACGTCAAGATAAGTCGAAGGAAGGAATCCAATGTGAACATCGTCCTTCGTTGACGTTTCAATTCATCAATTCATCAATGTCATCCTACATACAAACTTATACCATTCATTTTACAACAATATGTTCTTTTCTCTCTCTCTCTCTCTCTTTTAAACAGACTGGTGAAATGGAGGTAAAAAATCCCCTCTTCTTAGATGATACCCCAGTAACCCCAATTACCGCGGTTAATCAAACACAACAACACACCCAATCGCCCCAAAGACAACCAGCACCACGTAAATCATCAAAAACATCCAACCAACAACAAAGTTCAGATGCTGGCGCTCCATCATCGAAAGCAACACCAAATCCATCAGAAAACCAAGCGGATGCAACTGGTGAAAAGAAGGATAACGAAAAGTAATTTGTTGGCGATAATTTAAATCTTTTTATTTAAATTGTTTTGTTTTTATGTAATGAATTAGTTTTCTTAGTTTAATAAAAAAAAAAATAATCTTGATACAAGATTTAAAACCAAAACCATCAAATCAGATCTTCCTACTATTAAAGTGTCAAACTCTAGATGTTAATTTAAGAATTTTTTTTTTAATTGTTATTGCTTTTCTCCAGTCTCATGAGTGTAGAGTTTTTACTTCTTCAAACAATGTGTAATTATGGATTGTTAAGACGCAATGAAATACTGAATTTGAGTATTTCGAATGTAGATACACGCAATTATTGTAAAAAATTAATCATAATCCAAGTCAATTTATAATTTTTCAATTAGATTTTTTTGATTATAAGACAAAGAGCACTTTCTCATACCTACTTGGTGTTTTTTTAAGAGCTGAACAGAATGCGTCGTCAGTCGCTCGGCGACTAAAATGACAGCTGACAAAAATGTGTGGAACCCAGCGATTTGAGAAGCGTATTTTTGACAGCTGTCATTTTCGTCGCCGGGCGACTGCCGACTGCATTCTGTTCAGCTCTTAAGACACCAATCACACTCACAGTTTGACAGATGAGAACGTAGTCGTCTTCCAAACTGTTGACAGCCGCTGTCAAACTGTCAAATGGTGAGTTGGGGTGCGTTCCTATTCTTCATCAAATGAAAACTGGAACACACTGCAAATATTAACTTATGTAACTATATCCGAGCCTAGAGATCTATATGTAAAATTATGATTTCAAATTTTTTAAGTTCGAAGCTAGTTCCGTTATATTTTTTCGAACTTATTTCAAACGAACTGCTGGTTAACAAAAGAGAAAAAACTTGTTTTAAATAAAATTGAATAAAATAACAAAACAAATTAATATGAAAATATTGCCGCAACTTGTTGCTGGTCAAAGTATATACATTGATATAGTATATATACATATATTTTATTTGAAAATAAATCTATATTTAAAGTTAAAACTAAAAATTATATAAATTAACAAAAAAAGCAAAACACATATATTATATATTTTCTTAATCGTATATTTATGTACCTATTAATTGTATAAAATCAGAAAACATATATATAACAACATGTATATAGAAACAAGCAAAAAATTTTGTCAACTTTACTATAATCTTTTTAATACTACCAACACTCAAAAAACAAAAATTGAACATAATAAAAAAAATATTGGTGGGAAATACATTTTTGTGTTAAGCTATGTGGTTATTTGGTGTAATATTTGAATCTTTGTAAAATATTTGCTATAAATTTGTTTACTTACTATAAAAATATTTGTCAACTCTATTCACAAAGAAAAACTAAGCTGGTTCGGTGTTTTTGTTTGAGTCTCTCTTATGCAACGGACACGTGAAATTTCATGGAAACGATACCAATTTATAAATTAGATTCACAATTGAGTAAAAAAAAAAAGTTTTAAAAACAAAAAAATTATAAGAAACTGAATTTATGAACACAATTTGACTGAAAAAAATATTTTACATTAAAATTAATGAAAACAAAAAACATTAATTAAAACCTACTGTTTCAATTAACATTTTTAAAGCAAAGCATATTCCATCAATCAATTATTTTTGACAAAAAAGAAACCAAACAGTTAAATCTAAAATTTTCACGCGAAATGTTATCTACAACCAATCACAGTTTATATATAAAAAAACAGAAATTCTATTTGACTACATGATGAAAAAAACAACACAATTTACAATCAATTTAAAAATGACTCCTAGGACAAAAAAAAGGAGAAAATTGTTGCTCCTGCTGGTGAATATGAGGATTTTTGTAGACCTCTACAAAAGTCTACATAGTTCACAGAAAAACTTTGTAAAAATAAATAAAAAATTAAAAATGAACTTCCGTACATTAAATTTTCATCTTAAATAAATATTATAGGAACGATTAAAACAAAAAGAAAACATAACCTCGTTAAAAATATATACAACTAAATAAATAACAACAGGGGGATATTTTTGTTTTTTGTTTGAACAAATATTTTTAAATTTAAATTTATCACATTGAACAGTGAAGCCCTTTAGCAGCATACGATCTAAACAATGAACAATGTAATGTACACATTAAAAAAGTGCATTTGTATAATACAAAATGAAAAATATATATATATTATGTATAACATTAAATATAATTTAAATAAATAAATAAATATATATAAATAAATAACTAATGTCAAAACTGTATAAAAAACTAAATTCTGTGTTATTCATTCAAATTGTAGGGTTGTTCTTTTGGGTATTCATTTGCAAACGTAAAGTTTGTGATGTCGACGATATTTGACAGTTAACCTTCTGTCAATCAAATGTGTCAAATGTTTGACATATGCATTCTCTTTGGAAGAAGTGCTGTCAAAAATGTATTCAGGAAGCAAATAATTTGTTCAATCCAACAAACAAATTGATTGCCCATTCGTGCCCGACAACAACCGAAGAAATGTGTGCTGAAATGTTTGCTGAGTTTTACAACCTTATTCAGCTTGTCACTGAGCCTACTCGAATATATCGGACATTAATGGCCAAGCGGAAAACACTGTTGACTTTTTATTTACGTCTGACCCTGATAAATACACAATCAATGTATTAACGCCTCTAGGCAGATCTGACCATAGTATTATATCTGCTAGTTAATCGTGCCAAACCATTCCAGTTGAAGAAAGAAGTCCGAAGAGAACCGTATGGTAATACGAGAAGGCCAACTGGGACGGTCTCAATAACTTCTTCCGGATCTTTAACTGGCACTATACTTCCTCGATAGTGACGTAGACTCCAGCGCAGATATGATTACTAATATGATTATTTTGGGAATGAAAACTTTTATCCCGAATAGGGTTAAAAGCATCAAACCCAAAGAAAAGTCATGGTTTATTTCAAGCTGTAAAGAGGTTATCAGGGAAAAAGAAGTAAGTTTCCGGTGCTTTAGAGCCAATCCAACCGAAGAAAACCGGAATAAGTTTAAATAATCCAGGAAGGCCTGCAATGCCCATATTCGACAGACCAAATGTTTACATGACCAAAAACTAGGGCAAAAAATATTGCAATATCCCAAAGGCAGGGGCCTGATTATGGGATTCGCGGCGAGTCGTTTTACTAGCGAGTTTGACATTTTTCAATTATTGCGTTCGCTTTCGTCTTCTTCGTTTTGAATTCGACCAATTAACGAATTCGAAGGCGTATTTGAAATGTCATAATGTTTGCTGGCGAGTTGAAATACGACAGCTTTTTATTGGCGGATTCACAGACGAAAGAGTGTTTATTCAGAGTTACCACCACTCGGCATTTTCTGATAGAGTGATTTTTGATTAGCTGGCTCAGGGACTCATATTATTAAATTTGACTCATGTTTTTTAGTATTCTACAGTTAGTGCATGAAAAAAGAGTTTATTAACATTCTTCTTCTCATGCAAATTATAACATGTAAACAATACTCTTGCAAAACAGACTGAATTAATGATAACCAACAGATGTAGCTTCAAAAAAAAGCCGCTATCAACTGCCAAAGTTCAGAATCTTCTATTAGAAGAGCCTTTGTTTGAAAAATAAAATTTATCAAACGTTCTTTTACTTCGTTCCTTTGAGGGACTCGTTTAATTTCAAAATGACTAATTTTAACATGCGGCAACACTGTTATCATTATTAACTGGAATATTAAGTGTCAAATCACTGGAATATTGGAAGACATTTTCTCGCTTCGCCGCGAGTTCGTTAATAAGGAAATACGACGCGAGTCGAATTTGAAAGGTCGAATTGAAAACGATCCGCCGCGAACCCCATAATCAGGCCCCAGTAAGAATTTTTGGTCATTTGTAACAAACATGAAGAATTCTTCTTCTTCCTCAGTCCCTACGCTCGTTGACAATGACACTCCAATGCACTAACGTCCCTTCTTTCTAAGGTCATGGAAACGCTGATAAACTATCAGCTCAAGAAACATCTCGAAGAGCGAAAGCTTCTTAATGACCGGCAGTACGGCTTTCGCAGCAACAGGTCCACTGGTGATCTGATGGTTTATCTCACCGAACAGTGGAACAAGTCTACATCGTTTTGGAGAAAGTAAGATTAGTGCGCTTGAAATGTCTAAGGCATTTGATAAATTCTGGCATCTTGCCATCGATGAATCCCTTCTTCGTTGGATTAGAAACTTTCTTTTCACCCGTTCTTAACGAGTTGTATTGGACGGATTCAAGTCTGAAACCCACATTATAAATGATGATGTACCCCACGGGTCCGTTTTGTCTCCGACATTTTTTCTTATTTTCATCAATGATCTCTTGTCTGTAACTTCTATCCAATAAATTATTTCGCTGACGATTTTGTTCTTTTTGTATTCGTCTCCAGACTAACATCGCTCCTCTTCGTCGGGCGACAGGTGATGCATTCTGTTAAGGTCTTGAGCCACTTATTATTATTATTATTATTATTATTATTATTATTATTATTATTATTATTATTATTATTATTATTATTATTATTATTATTATTATTATTATTATTATATCTTTATTTTTTCTTCAAATAAGTACAAGCTTAATTACATTTCAAAGATTTACAAGCATGGCTATTCAGCCGTCTGCCGGTTATATCTAAACTTTTAACATTGAGAGAGAAGATATAATCTTACATATATATAATAAAAATTTACAATTTAGAAAATATTTAAAGATATATGCCAGATAAAACAATTTTACTATTTTGTAAATAACAAATATGAGCTTTTTGCTAAGCAAATCAAAAATTACTTACATAAACTGAAAGTATTATAAGTTTTGTTTAGTGAAGCTAATGATAGTGAATATTATTTTGTATCTTTTGTCCATAGTTTTAATCATTGTAAAGATTTATTTTTAAACTAAGAAAACAAAAAAATATTAACATAGATACATAAAAAATAGAAGAGCAATTAAAGACTTTCAATATCAACGGAGAAGCGGGCTTTTAGTTTAGCTAAAACAAAATTATATTAGAATGAGCATTACATTACAGGTCAATGAATGAATTTCTGTATGCGACAGCTTCAGAGAAAAACCGGATAAGCAATTTCCAACCACTCTCACCATTCAAAACTCCAACACAATCATCAGACGAAAGGAAGCTCTTACTGAAGTAGAATCGCCGGATCTCTTGTAGGATTGGACATAACGCTAGGAAGTGAAACACATTTTCAATTTGATTGAGATTGCATAGTGTACAATTAGGATTCATATCACTTCTGTGAGGTCTGTAGTTAAGCTCAAGCATCTCCGTGCGAACCTTAAATATCAGACTTATCTCCCTAGAAGTGAATTCCGTTCGAAAATAATTTGCTTCCCTTGCCCGATTGAGAAATGTCTGATATATGTTGTCATCTATAACCGAAATACAATCGTAAAGTTCATTCCTCCACGAATCTAGATTATCCAGACAAAACGTCAAAGGAAAGTTATGTTCTGATGAGGCCAACTCCAGCCAATCCTTAAAAGGTGTGTATCTGCAGCGTAACGCTGTTAAGAGAATCTTTTTCTGCAAATTGTTGTTAGGTCTTTTCATGACTTTGATTATATAGTCTGCATTCGCCTTAAGATTCTTTAAAAAAATTGGTGGTAGTCCTGACTCGACGTGTATGGCATAATTGGGTGTATTAGATGGGAGTCTAAAGATACGCTTGAAGAAATATCTTCGGATAATCTCAATTTCGTCTAATTGCATGAAGCCATATGCTTCATTTCCATAACAAAGGCAGCTTTTAACGGTTGCATCAAACACTTTGAACTTCGAAACCGCGTCTATATCTTTGTTATTGAAGAAATTTGACCACATACAGTTAATGGCTGCTTTTGCTGCGGTCAATTTACATTTTACATGACTTCGAAAATTCAGATTATGTGTTATTGTGAAACCTAGATATTTGAAGTCCTTCACTACTTCTATATTTGAACCACTCAAGTTCCAAGACCGGTCATTACGTGCACTACGATTCTGGTGTCTAAATATCATGATCTTAGGCCGTGTGTGAATTGCGTTAAAATGTGTATTAAAACTTGACGTTTGGTTAAAATTTGACACTAGCGTGGTGAATAAAATGGGTTAAAAGTTATCCTGCTGTGGAGCAGGATAAATGGGTTAAAATTTTGACGTGTATTTGTTGTTTTGTTCTGTTCCTCTCCGTTTTATTGAGTTATTTGTTATGACTATTTAAAAATTGAAAATTGCTTTGATGTTTCAATAAAATAAATAAAATTCTATGAATTCATAATATTTTCAAATCGAAAAACGAAATTATTGTTTTTTCTTTTGAGAATTATAACAGATGTCAGCTGTGAAAACATGTTTTGCAGTGTTACCAGATGGAAGGAACCAATCATCCAAAAAGGGAAATTTTCGTTTGAAGATATTTTACTGTTGACTCAAATTATCAAATTACCACTGCAAAATCGTGAAAAATGAATATAACAGAGTTTGGTTGTTATCTTAAGTGGCTTTTCATGAAATTTATTGCTTAAATTTTGGTTTTGTACACAAAATTATTTTACCTAGGTAGATAAAAACATTTTTTGTTGAGGGAAATTTCCTAGTTCTACGCAGAAATGTTGGTTAAAAATATCCCTTTTAACGCAATTCACACAGCAAATGGCTAAATTTGATCCCATTTTCAATCAAACGTCAAATTTTAACCAAACGTCAAGTTTTAATACACATTTTAACGCAATTCACACACGGCCTTAGACTTCTCAGTATTTATTTTAAGGTCCCACAAATCACAATACTGTTTTAACTTGTTAAGTTGAAGTGTCACAGGATTATCAGTTAAAATAACAAGATCATCCGCATAAAGGAGCACCTTTATAAGTAGATCACCAAAAACAACACCACCTGGTATATTATCTTCAATGTCATTGATAAAAAGAGAGAAAACTAAGGGACTCAAAATGCAACCCTGTGGGACACCTGTTTCTGACCTAAATTGTTTCGACGTGTTCATGCCATTTTTAACCACAGCAGTCGTATTTGAAAGCAGTTGCTCATAAACTTTTATAAATTTTGTTGATAAGCCGATACCTGAAAGTTTAAATAGTAATGAGCTTCGGTTGATAGTATCGAAGGCTGCTTTAAAATCAACAAAAAATGCATAAAGATTTGTTTTCTTCTCTATATAGCGCCTAGCAACACTAGTGAGGGTAAAGATTTGGTCCACTATGGAGAGATTAGCTCGAAACCCAGCTTGGAAGCAGCTTATTTTATTATTTCTTTCAGCCCAACTAATAAGTCTTAAGTAAAGAATTTGCGTGAATAGCTTCCGCAGTGAACTAAGGACAGAAATTCCCCTGTAGTTTTCAGGAAGGTTAGGGTCACCCTTTTTAAAAATTGCAGTTATGGATGAAGATCGGAAAGAATTTGGGATATCCTCGTTATCAAAAATTCGGTTGAACAAAACTAAAATATGTTCAAGAAATTGTGAGCTGGCATTTTTGTAAAACTCAGCTGGGATGCCATCTAAACCCGGAGCCTTGCTCTCTTTCATTTTGTTTAATGCAACAAGCAGTTCAAGCATGGAGAATGGAGCATCTAACTCTTCAATGTGATTGAACGGTAACGCAAAGCTTATAGATATTTGTTTTGGATGCGCCAGTAAAAGTGTTTCGAAATACGATGCCATTTGATCGGCGCTAATACAAATAGCAGCCGACTTATTGCGTCCACTTAAAATATGCACATTAGCCCAAAACAATCTAGGATCTCTGCAGTGTACGAGATTTAATGCAGACTTATTGAGAAAAAGTTGTTTTTTATGGCTACATAGCTTTTTAAACGCATTATTTGCCTGCAAATATAGGGATTTAAAAGCCAAATTATTAGTTTTCCTAAAAAGTTTCAGAAACTTGAAGGATTTTTCTCTACTTCTCGAACATTCCCCGTCATACCACCTAGATTTAGAAACGCTTCCTCTATTATTTGAATGAGTAACTGCTGACTCTCTAATAGAGCTCAATATCAAATCTGTTGCTTCGTCAATTGTGTTTATAACCTGATTTGTGATATTCATTGAATGCTGGTTTAAGTTTCTTTTATAAACATCCGACTTATTTTTAATCCAACGTAGTCTGTTGCATTCATTCACATTTTGACGTCGGATATTGCATTCCTGGGTTTTGAACTCACACGACACACAAATGGGGAGATGAGTTGAATAATTAGCCAGAAAAACCTCAAAATCTTTCACAATGTCTAGCCAATCCCCTTTGACTAAGCAATATTCTATTACAGAGCAGCCTTGATTCGAAACAAACGTAAAATTCCCAGCACTATCACTTATGGAGGTCCCATTTAAGATAAGAAACCCAAAGTCCTCAATCAAATCTATTAGGGATTTTCCATTTAAGTTTGTACATTCATCTAAAGATCCCCTTTTGGATGAAAACTTATCCACGTTTATAAAAGGAGAGTTTTGGAAATCCCCTATCCGACTGTTTAAATCTCCAATTATTAAAATGTTGTCATTGTTTTGGTTTAATAGAAAGTTTTGCAAATTTTCAAATTCACTTTTCCAATTACTGAAATTGAGGTACAAAGGAACTATTAAGTAATGTTTCGCGTCAATGACACATTCTATTACAATTATGTTATTACTTATTTTAAAACTGACATTTTTGTTTAAAATGTTGTTTTTTATACCGCATAGAATGCCACCGCTAGCTCTACCAAGTCTATTATTTCTAACAGCTGGTGACCATCGAAGATTAAAACCTTCAAAATATTTCAGATATTGTAACTCTTTACCCTCTTCCACAAATGTTTCCAATAATATAAAGATGTCAAAGCTTAAAACTAATTTAAAAAAATCTGGCATTAATAATTTGTTTTTAAGTCCTGTAACATCATAGCAAAAAAATATTTAAATTAAAAATATTAAAATTAATTTCATGGCAGACGGCAATTCTATCCTATGTTGAATGATGATGTTGGCTCAACCTCGGACCCGAACCATGTGCGTTGTTCATAAAGTGGCTCACAGATGGCTTTGTAACGTTATGGAGTTACTTTTCTGGGCCCTGACGTTTATGTTGTCAAAAAAGCACATTGAGTCCCCACCAAATGTTGTTTTAATAAATGACAGTTCATCACTTGTTGTTATTTTCAGCCCTCGTAACGAATCATGTGAAAACGAAAAATCTGCTATTCTTAATTTCGATCCTCTGATTAGAATTTTAACATTCGGGTTCCTTTCCAATAGTTTTGTTTTCATATCGAAAAGTGCTCTCCTTTTTTTCGGTAAAGAAAAGATTGTTCTCGATGTACCACAACGCCAGTACCTTTAAGCTTCGGTGCAGCTTCTACAATTTTCTTCGCGGTGATCTTGTCAGTCATGGTGTTGAACCATGGTGGTTTTGTTGTTGTGTCGATTAACAAACTCTTGTGTTTTTTCAAATGATAGTTCTGCATTTGCATCTAAATCGAGAAGACAAGTTTGTTTTGCTAGATAATTCTTGTCTGTTTTCTCGTTTGGGGGCAAATGTAATACAACAGTATTTTCGTTGGATTTTTCATGTAGAATTTCCAGTTGCCACTCAAGTGCTTCGCAATAGTTCTCAACAACGGCCAATCGTCCCGTAAGTTGCTCGTTTTGGGACCGCAAGAGCTGTATTTCAGCGGAGATGGCGGAAATGTCGGACTTTGTCACAATATTTTTAAGATGCTCAACCAGACAACCATCGACAATGGATTTTATGTCGTTCGCTTGCATGTTGGTCTTATTATGCAGGAAAAAGTTTTTAAGCGGTGTAGATTTTTTGCTTGATGGGGATTTAGATGGAGATATTTCCCCCAACTTTCTCTTCGATTGCATACAGTTGCACGGACACGCACAAGATATGGCTACCTTTTGTGCAAAATTTAAGATTTTATTGAATCCTACCTTTTGGGTGACTCTATAATTAAGGTTCCACTTATTTCTTGTGAAGTATGACTTATTTTTTTTTAAGTGTTAATATTAATTTTTATTGCTTTAAATGCCAAAATTATAAATAAATAAACTAGAGCACTTAAAAGACTTGACTTTCACTTCTCTCTCTCTCTCTGAGCCACTTATGACATGGTTCTTTGAAGCCACCCTGTTACATTCTTTAATTTTTTTTTTTTTATTTAAAAAAACATTACTAACTAAAAAGCCGAGCAGACGTTAGTTTTCGTTCCATCTATAATCCGCATATTCTCATAAAGGCAGAATTGTAATGAACGGAACGGCGCGGACGGTGACGTACGTAACTGAGCGAGAACAAGAAATTCATATACATATAGCGGATTGCTCTGTTTCGTCAATTTTCTATCAGTTTTGCTAAAGAACGTAAGCTACGCTACCTTTCGCTTTTTACGGACGAAAATTTGCTCGCTGACTGCATTTATTTATATTTCTGAAGAGTCGATTTTAAGTAAATAATTTCTTGGAATTGTTTATTTTTGCTAAAACCTTTCTTCGGTTATGACACTTGCTTCTGTTTGGTTCCGCTTAATACAGTTAGCGCTCATACAATGTTTCAACTGACCCCAATCAAGAGAGTGAGCGAAGTATAAGAGTGCGCTTTTTAAAATTGGAATGTTTTTTTTTTCATGCAAGTGGCAACATTGAAATTTGACAGCTGTCACCTCTGTTTATTCCGATGATTAAAAATAGAGCGCTTTTCGAAAGAACAACGCGTTATAATTGTGAAAACTCAAAGTGAAGTCAATGCCAACTTTTCGAAAAATGTCATTTTCTCCAACAAATCGCATTTCCATATGAATGGCTTCGTAAATACACAAAATTGTCGAATTCGTTACTCAGAAAATCCATGAGAAAATCTATGAGGCCGAAATTACAACGACTGTGAACGGCATTCTTTACAGGAATATGATAACGGACTTCTTGTGACCTCAACTGGAAGGCATAAACTGCAGCAACGATTTCCAGAACACATTATCTCACGAAATTCTGATGTCAACTGGCCACCAAGATCGTGCGATATAACGCCGTGCGATATTTTTCTTTGGGGGGATTTGTGAAAACCCCATAAACCCGAAACAACTCCTAAGCTCAAATCCGACATCCAACGTGTCATCGGTGAGATACAGCCACATCTCTATGTCAATGTCATGGAAAATTGTATGTATTCATGAACATGTCTTCTTTACAGTACAATAAAAATATCACAACTCTGTCATAAAATACTTTGTTTTTATTTTAAAATGAAAAAGTGGACTCTTACTGAGACACCCTTTAGATTAAGAACAAATCTCCACTTATATGGGGATCACAAAGTACGTTTAGTATAATATTATGTTGTCATCTACCTTCAATCCGAGAAAAGTCGAGATTTATTCTTAATCTACTTTGCTAAATTTCGTGATTTGTGTCAGTGGAAACAGCATATTAAATCCCAATTCAAACAAATAATGCAGATCCACCTTTAGTTTTTCGTTAAAATTCAAAACATTCCTTTATGAACACATCCATTTCAGCAACATGCTGAAAAAGAAACAGTTCACCAAATTTTCCTCGTTCCTTTCCATTCCATGACATTAGCTGTCAAAATACGAAAATGAAACACAATCAAAAGTTGAAAACGGAACATTTCCCATCACTGCCCGAAAATGCACGATGAAATGAAGAAAAAGTTGAAAGTTGAATTCTAGCAGCGAGCGAAGGTGGTCGTCCTGCTGTCTCGTCGGGTTGGTTTTTATTTTTTTTATTTTTGCAAAGCCCACAGATAGCTAATAGTTTTTTTTTTCGTTTTAACTTGTGAGTTCTTTTCTTTTATTATTTTAATTCATTTTATAATTAAATTATTGTCACAACAAAAAATAGAGAAAACAAATTCAGCTGAGTGCAACAAAAAATACAAAATAATCGCCTCAGAGTGAAAAAAGTGAAGGAAAAAATAGTCATCAATCAGTGTATGAAGATTTTCTTCGAAAAGAACGAGAAAAGTCCAAAATTCTCCAAGTGTGTTTTGATGTGAAAATTTTTTGAAATTAAAATAAAATTGACGGTAAAAGAAGACTCAAAGGATTACCCCAATCAACAACAAAAAGCAAAAAAACTATCCACGGTAAGTAATTTTTGAAAAATCGTAAAAGGTGAAGAGGGAATCGTTCGAGAAGAACGCGTCGGACGACAAAAAGCAAAAAAAAAGGTGGAGCATTCTCGTCCTCACAGATTGTGTATACCTATTTATAGAACTGTATCCAAATACAATTTTGTGTTGCTCATTGGGAGAAAACGAAGATGCAGGCTTCATAAATGCCTTGAATGTGCCAAAACGATGACAAACTGAGCTTCCTCGCATCGAGAACGGCTTCCAAACATGCCTTGTGTGCTGTGTTGAATTTAATCAAGCGCCAATGCAGCTGCTGTTTTATTGTTGCTTTTGTCGTTTGTATTCTTGCAAAACCGGACCTTCCGCAGCAAAACTCATAGTCTACCTTATTCCCATTTTGAAGGAGTGTCTTCCCCCTTCGTCTGTTCTCTATCGTCATCGTCGGAATAAAAATTAACATTCGATTTTCATATCCACCACCGCCACCACCACACCGCTTCCACAGCAAAATCGATTACTAGTGCCAATTGAAGAAGACAAGGGTCTCGTTTGTCGTGTCGGTCGGCTGAAGCTCAATGGCGCCCGCGACCGCAACCGCCACTACTCCGGACCACCACCGGTGGTTTAGTCTTTAGTCTCCACCGAGCACACCCAAATCAGCGGTTCTTATTGGCAAAGCCGATGTCTGCCGATGATGATGATTCACTGTTCTTTCTCAATTCTGTTGTTTTGCTAGTTCGCTCCTTGTTTATTATTGTTATGGTCTCATAGGGTTGGTTCCAGTTTGTTGTTGTTGGTTGTTTGGTTAGTGGTGGTTGATTGGCAATTGCACAGCCCGAAATGGAAACAATACCAACTGCAACTTCTTGGAAAGGAAGCGCCGCCGCTTCGCTCGACTGTGTGCATTGTGTTGATTGTCTGTGGTGTAGAATGAGTTGATAAACGAGTCGAGGGAGAGGAGAGGTTGAATTTCAGTAAGACAGGACGCACCTGGTGTGAGTTGCAAGAGAATTATTTGCCTTTTTCGTCCTCAACGAGTCGTAAGAAACCGGATGGCAGGTGTTCCGACGTATCCTTTTTTGGCGAGTCACTGAGTCATTTTTGCAAAAGGTGTTGGCTGACTGAACATTGTTGGACCTCTTCTGCCACAAAACGAGCATCAAAATCCAGAAAAACAACAAACAAGCCTGAAACCCTCCACTGGCCAAACACAAATTGGCGATCGATACACAGGAAACATAAACATTCATTCCATTGTTTACGACTAGCCGACAAGCAATTCCCAGACAAAAAATTTCGCAGAAATGAAATTCTAATACAAATAAGAAGCGTGTTTATGTGAATTTGAGAAGGCCTCTGCCATCTCCCCTCAGAGCCCCACTACCAGGCTCCTCAGGGAGACGCAAATTCTCCGCATCAGCAACGAGCGAAACTTTACTTTTTCATCATCCATCCATACAGAATCACACCCACTGGCTTTGGTTTATAAATAAACTTCTCCCATTCAATCTCGGTGAGTCCACTTGGAATTGAATTAATCCACCATTAGAGAATCGTTTTCAGATGAAAAGTTGTCTGATGATGTTTTTTCCTCTCTGTTGCTTCCCACTCGACGACGACGCTCGAGTACCTACGGAGAAAGTACCTACGTCATTGGCGAAGGATATGTACAATTTCATTAAGGCAAAGTTCTGCTGATGTTGACGTGTGTCATAGTCGTCGACGACGTCGTCCTCGGCAGCCGGAATTTTTCAAATTAACTTCTCGTCTTCCACTCTGCGTCGTTAGAGGCGAAATTGAAGGTCACAAACTCGCATTTATGTTTTATCACCTTTTGACACTCAGACAAACAGAATTAACACGAGTTTCGTCGCACGGACGCACGTCTATGAATCAAGCATTTGTCTTCTCCCGAATGTGGTTTGTTTATTCCCAGAAATAATCATATTGAATTATTTCGGCTTCGCTACGATTAGATTGGTTGACCGATATGGCAGATGGATGAGATGAGATGAGATAGATGCTCCGGCCGGCTGACGCAATTTTATGAGAAGACAGGAAATTTATTGTGATCGTTATCGTGGTTTTTGAGGGTTCCCAGCAGTGAAAAGAGCATAAATGGTATGAATTGAGGAATATTGCTGCGAATGGAATTGAAATTGAATTTGTTGGCATGGCAGTGACTGATTGTGTTTTTACTAATAAAATTCCACGAGTTTAATTTTATATTTAAGTGAAGTTTAGAGTTTAATGTGGTAACTGGGAGGAGATTAGGACGAACAGGATTTTTGAGCTTGGAATGATGAATTAGCTGCATACACTACAAATTGCAAAATAGCATGAATTATAGCAACAAAATAAATTCATATCGTACCAGAAAGACTTTTGTATGAAATTTTACAACTCGACCGAATACAATTCACAACCAGTTTTTGTAAGAAATGTGCATAAGTGAGTGAGCTGTCGACGACAAAATCAGGTTGAAGAGTTGTAACATTCCCTGCCTCCTAAGGTACGGAAGTCGATCAGTCGGTCAAAGTATAAGTCCTGGACCTGTCCGTTGAAACACGGGTTAGCCGTTGAAAGCAGGAAAAAACTCCGTTGATAAACCGGTTCCGTTGATGAGCCAAGGGAAACTTGCTGATAGCCGATTGAAAGATCGTTGATCCCCAGAAGAAACTCCGTTGATGAGCAAAGGGAAACCTTGTTGATAGACGATCGAAAGGTCGCTGATAGCCGGAGGAGACTCCGTCGATGAGCAAAGGGAAACCTTGTTGATAGCCGATCGAAAGATCGTTGATACCCAGAGGAAACTCCGTTGATGAGCAAAGGGAAACCTTGTTGATAGACGATCGAAAGGTCGCTGATAGCCGGAGGAGACTCCGTTGATAAGCCAAGGGAAACCTTGTTGATAACCGGTTACAAAGCCATTGAAAGCCGGAGGAAACTCCGTTGATACACTTCGGCAAAATCTAAGGGACGCACGCATTCGTCGTGCTCATTATCATCAAAAATCCGAGAAGTACATGAAGTTCTGATCCGTGAATTAAGAAAGTCATCACCAGGAAGAATTCCTGTCAAGCTAGTCTGATATATTTTAAAGAAAACTAAAAATAATACTTACTTATGGTGTCGCTACAGTCCAGGTCGGACCAGGGCCTCATCCAACAATCGCTCCAACCAGCTCCGTCCCTATAGCTAGCTGTCTCCAGTTTTGCACGACAAGCTGGTTCAAGTCCTCTACCACCTGTGTGCTCCACATGAGTTGCGGTCTTTCTTTTCTGCGGCTTCCTTCCGGGTTGGATTCGAAGACTCTATATGCCGGATCATCGTTTTCCATTCGTTCTACGTGACCCAGCCATTTAAGTAGTTGGACCTTAAATTTTCTGGCTAGGTCAGTGGCACTGAACAGCTCGTTCAGTTCTTGATTGAATCTTCGTCTCCATTCTCCATTATGCGAATCAGCCCAACGCATTTTCATTCGATGTTGCCCTGGTCGATGTCTCTGCAGCATACATTAGGACCGGGATGATGAGGGTTTTGTAGAGCGTCACTTTAGTTGCTCGGGAGAGGATTCTACTACTCAATTGCCTTCTAAGTCCAAAGAAGCAGCGATCGGCAAGAGTAATTCTTCGTTTGATTTCAGCTCTGGTGTTGTTGTCTGAGTTGATAGCGGATCCCAGGTAGACAAAGTCCTTAACTACCTCGAAGTTAAATCTGTCTATGTTGACGTTTGCTTCAACACGTCGATGGTTGTTGTCCTTTCTTGTTGACAGCATTAACTTAGTCTTGCCCTAGTTAACCGCTGGACCCATCTTCCTGGTCTCCACTGACATCACGCTGTGTTCTTCCAATTATGTCAATGTCGTCTGCGTATCCTAGTAGCTGGACGGAGTTTTGAAAGATTGTGCCTCTGGTGTTGACGTTGACAACCTTTTCAAGAATGATGTTGAAGAAATCGCATGACAGCACATCGCCTTGTCTAAAACCTTTTTTTTTGACATTAAATGCGTCCGTTAGGTTCTTTCCGACCATGATGGAACAGCGTGAGTTTTCCATTGTGTTCCTGGGAGGCCAAAGCTAGACATTGCTCTATATAGTTGGTCTCTATAGACGTTGTCATACGCGGCATTGAAATCGATGAAAAGGTTGTGGGTATCGATTAGAAGTTCGTGGTCATCTCCAAGATCTGCCGTAGAGTGAATATTTGATCGATGGTAGACTTTCCTGGTCTGAAGCCACACTGATAAGGACCTATTGACGAAAGGCTTCAAACGTTCAGACAGCACGGCAGAGAAGATCTTGTAGGCGATGTTTAGGAGACTTATTTCCTGTAGTTGTTGCAGTTCAGGGGATCTCCTTTCTAAAAATAAAACTCAGTTAAATAAATAGAATTTTCGAATTAAGAATCATTTGTTTTTCTTTCTATTGGACCGAACCAAGGTTTACTGTTTTTACCTGAGGATACCCGAGCCTATGATAACAAGGAACATCAGAAGCTATTCTTTCTAACTTATTCAGCTTTTCTTTCATGTATCGCAGGTTGTTCCTTTAATCACCATCTACAAATTCGCCGTTTAATTGCTTACTAAAAATCAATTCTTGACTCACCGTATTTCTCCACGCTTAAACTCCGACTATCTGTTCTTCTGTTTGGCATTTCACTTTCCACAACAAGTACAAGTGTAAGGCTGACATCGTTTCACACCAATGCGATGGTGTGTTAGCAAACAAATTGACAAGCAAACAAAATGACAAGCAAACAAAATGACAAGCAAACAAATATCCCATTCAACGAGTAAATTTGTTTTGAGAAAACTGAACCCATCCCACAGCACAAAACCGACATTTATTTCCTCTCTGCTTAGACCTTCTCTAAATCCGCCTAATCAGCAACAAAAGCTAAAATAAACAAATCATCCTAATAAGAATTTTATCTTAAATCAACAAACGAAAATAGTTTATCGATAAGCCAATTGAGAGTGCCTGAGTGCCCTTGACCGAAGAACAACAAACAACAAAATGCCAATGAATGTCAAACAAATTGAGACTCAATGTCCAAACAAACCTAGTGTCCGCCCGAAGTGATACATAATCTTATCAAACGCGGATAGCACACAATTATGCCTTTCCTATCGGTTCTAATTAGCCAAGAAGGCCAACGAATTTCGGTCTCTCTATCTTGCTCAAAAAAGTGTTCTCATCCGAGAGATAAAAAACAAACTTTCGATTGAATGATAAAATTTGAGTTTTTTTTTTTTTTTTTTATCTCGATTCAAAATAATTAAACCTCGTTAAGATCAATCAGAAGAACGCAAACTTGCTGGCGTCAAGTCCGTCAGTCGTTGTAGTCGGCGAATTGGCGATGAGATGATGATGACGCTGCTGGCAATGCTCCATTCATAAAGGGCGTCTCTATTGTGTACGCATTTTGAATTCACAAACAAAAATGAATGCGAACGCCCCACTATTAAGCGCAGCGTAGAATTCAATTGAATATACGTTAAATCAGTTTGGCAGAGTCCAGAGTCACAGGCTGAGACTGGAGTATGTATAGGGGGCAGCACAGTGCCTGGCACAGAATGTGACGAATTGCAGATTTTTTTTTCTGTATTTTTAGACATTTCTGCTTCGGTCTCTTATCAACAATTGCGTTTCAGAAGCACAGATGAGGAAGTGGTTTCCTTTATCAAAGTTTTTCTTTTGATACTTTGGACTCTACTTGAAGCTGTACTGCTTTTGTTTAAAAATTGCGTAAAAAATGGGAATGTAGATCATTAACCGACCTCTCGTAATAACGATGAGCTTCAGGTAACAACCTGCAAGGTGGGGCTTCTTTAATCGATAGATTGTGTCGTGGTGTCATTGGCATTCTACTGCGATTCTCTGCCTCGAGGTTTACACAAGAACGAATAACAAGTTCGATTTTGTTTTAGCGGAGTGCTTGGTTAATATCGTAAACAGCAAAACATATCGAAGCGGGATATTCATGTGAAGAAAAAGAAACAGAATGAAATAGTGTTGCCGTCTCTGAAAAATTTATTGGTTTTCATAAATCGCAAAAAATCCAAAACGGAGAGGTTAGAACGGCGCATAAACAGACAGGGAACAGCGTTGAATTCACATTTCAAAATTAAGACGGAATTGAAATCGTCTTGTCGGCAACCCTGTCCCATTCGAAGAGAGGCGTTTTGCGAAATTTCCAAGAAAATTTTCAATTCCAAACAAAATTTTGGAGGTCAAACGTCAAATTTATCGGAATCCGCCACTCCGCTGCCAAAATGTGTGTGTATAGCCAATTGCGCAAAATATGAAGCACAAACATCGTTAGTGTGTCGGAACGGAACTGGCGAACAGAAATGACCAAATACACGATGGCGACAGTCTAATTAACCTCTCCAGCAATTAGTTTTAATTTCAAAAAGAAGTGTAGGTACCTGCCTACCTACTTGTGTAAAAAAACAAAAACAAAACAAAAGCTGACAAACTTTTCAAGACGATTTGATAGCTTAAGACAATTATTGACTCTGAACACACAAAAAAGTATAATCAACGAATTAAGTGGATAAGAAGGTTCTTAATTTGTTTGGGGGTGCTCTTGGTTTTTTTTCTTTTTTTTTTTGATCAAAAGTGGATGGTGTCATTTTTTTAGCTGTGGGAAAGTGGAGTCTAATTGAATTGTTGGTTTTGGCGTCAACCTTGAAAAATTCAAATTTCGCTGAATGAATTTAATTTAAGTTCAGCAAGCTTGGAAGACTTTAAATTTTAGTTTTTTTCTCTTAGACTTGTAGAATTTCGTCTCCATCTTGTCTTCTGATTCTTTTTATGATTTGCACATTCAAGAGTTGGTTTTGATAAAATGGAGACAGAGTGTGCAAGAGAGTTCTACATTCGCGTAGTACGGCTTGTGATGTTCCTTGTTATCAAAGGCTGGGGTATCCTCAGGGGATCCAGGGTCTACTTAGGTAGCAACAGTAAAACTTAGTTCAGTCTAATAGAAATTCAAAATTGATCAAAAAATTCTATTTAACTAAGAGCCGATCTTTCAATCGTCAGATAAACAAGCAGATAGTGTTTGTTCGACAGATAACAAAATACATATTGGATTTTTCAATCGTCAGATAGACTTTATCTGAAGAATAACGCTCTTCGACCGATGAATACTCAGATAATTTTACTTGCCAGTTTGTTATTTGTAGAGTTTTTCGATGAATGAAAAATCGGCGGTATCAGACTTGGTTGACTGGAGTTCTTCCTGGTGATGACTTTCTTCCTTCACGGCTCGGAACTCATGCACTTTTCGGATTGTGGATGAGTTAAAGAGAATGAGTTAAACTGTTTTTGTTTGATGATGGATTAGATCGAAAAAATTAGGTGTAACGTGTAAGGCAAGCAGCAATCAATTATGACGAAGTAGGTTCAAAATCATCCGGAGACTGATTCCGATTTTGTTTTGTTTTTTTATATGGATATATTTTGTTTAAAATAACAATAACTAGACAATATTTTTTAAATTAATTAGATGCCAAACAATCATAAAAAAATTATGAGTTTTTAAGTGGAACTGTCCGGAGACTCCATTTAAGATCGTCCGGAGACTAGAACTATCGTCCGGAGACTCCGGAAAATCGACCTTTTTTAGAATTCATCATTTTAAATCAATGTTTAAATTTACTTTCAATTCATTCGTACACCAAACTACTGCTATCTTTATCTATAGTCTTAGCAAAATATATAAATTTTAATGAAACAGTAATGAAATAAAGATATTTACATTGAAAGCCAAAAATAAAGTTATCTGTCCGGAGACTGGTACCGTTACCCTGCTTAACTTTTCAAAATTAGGATTATGCATAGTTTGCATTCAATTTGTTTTGGTTTTTATAAGAAATTTCAGACTCAGAAATCCTAAGTGCTTGTCAAGTGCTTTGGAAAATGTAAGCCCATCCGAATAAATGTCGATTTTCGTTCATTAATCAACAAAACCAACATTTCCATGTTTCACGTTTCAAATTAAAACTTCGAACAACTCTAGAAAATACTTCCTTTCCCTCTGGTTTCTATTATTCTCACCATCTATCTGTTCTATTTATCTACTCTAATTCCTGAAAATGCAAATTTTGCATCTTCTCGCTTATCCACACAATTCGGCCTACAAAATGCATCCTCAACAGAAGTGGTTTCAGTTGAACGATCTAGAAGTGTGTGCACCAGAATTGTGGCCCAGTTTTACTCAACTTACAATTTTTATTGTGGGTCAAAGCCAAATCGAAATCGAAAGATGCATTTGTTTATTTGTTTGCTTGCATCCGACAAAAAAAAACTTCTAAATGCTTTTTTGGGATTAGAACAAAAATTTCCTCTTTTTTCGTTTCTCAAAAACATAAACATGATTTTCATTTTTATCTTCAAGTGGGTGTGTGTGAATGCATCTTGTTCTCTATCTTTGTTCTCAATTGCTTAATTGATTTATTGGCAATTAGGTGAGAACATACCCTTGATTCAATTGATTAGAAAAGTTTCATTTTCTCACAAAATTCCACATTGAGAACATAAATTAGAAAGAGAGATGAGCGAGAGAGGCATACAGCAATCTATTTTGCCCGCATTCTGCCTGGAATTGTAAACAGAGAAAAAAAAGCACCCTGAATATTGAATTCACAGTCGAGTGGGAACACCCAAATAAAATATTAAAATGATTTTTTTGTTATTTTTGAATTAAACTCCTTCTTGGAATTTAGAAAATTCTTCCCCGAAAATTGATTTTCTTCAACAACAAACAAAAAATACTTGGAAACAATTTTCAAACCAAACAACGAACTTTTTTAACCTCATGCCGCATCATGCCTCTTGCAAAAAAAGAGGAAAATTTAATTAATAAACACAATTCGCGTTTTTTGCTTTTTCTCACTCTTCAGTCCAGAATATGGAATTGCTTGTTTAGCCTTGTGATGCCACACTTTCGTGATGATGATTGGAAACGGCTGCTGTGTTTTTTTGTTTTTAAACTTTGTTGCCAACAAGAGAAACAATGGAATTTGGGATTTCTAATGAAAAAAACGGACAAATGTTTTGGGGTGGTCGAAAGGGGGTACTCTTACTTTCAAGAAGAAGGAAAATTTTAGGGTCAATTTTTTCCAATTTTTAGTTCACGTAAAAAGAAAAAAAAAACGCTATTTCATGTTTTTTTTCCAAATGACAGAAAGCAAATTTAAATTCATGTACCAATGACAGTTTAGAACAAGAATGTTTTGTGACACCGAGAGTTCAAAATTTTGTCGCAATTATTTGGGATACCTCTTAGATTCTGCGATTTAATGGTGCAGGTTTTTGATATCAAAGGAGGCCTTATCCTCGCAGTCGTAAGTACTTTTAGCTTTTCATATTCATTCCCAGACTAATATTCCTTCTCTTCTTCTCATCTCATTAAACTCTGACTTAAACAGCATTGTACAGTGGGAAAAACGAGTGCCATGCTTCGAAAACTCAATGCTGGGTTGTATCATTGAAGAGTTGTTAATTTTTCTTGTCTGTAACCCTAAAAGGGTTACTCTTACAGTCATAGCTACAGTGAAATAGCCAGTAGCACTTTTCTCCTCAAACAATTCAGTCGTAATACTCCCGCTTCCAGGAACTTCGGACAAAACCACTGTTAAGTACAGAGATTCGTTTTATAGCCGTACTATGCGAATGTAGAACTCTCTGTCACAAGTCATAGATTAGGTGGAGAGAAAATTAGAGATTAGAGAAAGAAGGAGATGGGGAACTGACTTGCGTTTTACCCCCTTAATCCCGCAAAATTTATTTTAATTGGAAGTAGTGCCCGTGGCGTAGTGGTTATGTGCGTTGGCTTCACGCTCTTCAAGAGCACATTTATGCACATGAGTTATTGAATTGATGAAAGATGAAAATGTATTTTTGAAAATCAAAGATGACTACACTCTTACCGTTCGTCAATCTATAAGCTTAAATATAAGCAAGTCCAATTTGACAGTTTAGTTCCCTATCCCCCTGATACGTGCGTTTTCAGGAACTTCGGACGTAAGACTGAAGAAATTCATTTTTAAGGCTGTAATGATGCATTACCTGAATACATTACCAAAAAGACTTTTGTATGAACTTTTTCAACTCGACCGAATATAATTCACGCCCAGTTTTTGTAATAAATGTGCATAAGGGAGCGAGCCATCGACGACAAAATCAGGTTGAAGAGTGATAACATTCCCCGCCTTCTAAGACACGGAAGCCGATCAGTCGGTCAAAGTATATGTAACGAACCTGCCCGTTGAAACACCAATTAACCGCTGTTGAAAGCCGGAAGAAACTTCGTTGATAGCCAAGGGAAACCTTGTTGATAACCGGTTACCAAGCCGTTGAAAGCCGGAGGAAACTCCGTTGATACACTAGGGAAAACCCTAACGGGCGCACGCATTCGTCGTGCTCTTCTTAAAATAATTGAAGACTAATCATATCCTCTCTATCTACTCTACACAACTAAACCATGGCATGGCAACTTATTGTCTTTGAAATACATACTTAATACCTACTTGTTTCAAGGTTAACTAGTTCTTGTTTCCTTTTTCCAAACCTGAAAACGAACCGCACTTGGAATCCTTTAACACTACTTAACTGATACACTGTTTTTTGTGCACATCACATTCAAATAATATCCCTTCGATAGGGGTGGTTTTGATAAGTACTTTTGACAGGGGTTTCAAAAAGAATTTGAACATAAAAAAAGAAAATTAAATAAAACGTTGGAGCTGTCCGGAGACTAGATTTTGGCTATTTTTTTGTACCAGTGTCCCTGGCACTTAAAAAATTGATTAAAAAAACGCAAAACTCAATTTTTTTCTTTAGTTATTGAAAGTTCATTATATTTTCATTGAAATAACTCCATTTGATAACAAAGTCAACTATTCTCAGTATAATTTTCCAAGATCTGCCATGGCCCATAACTTTTCCATTATACATTCGATTGGGTTGAAACTTCGTATGTGTATGTGAAAAATGTTTCTGATTCTGTCAACAAAAATCGTCCGGACACTGGGTCTGTCCGGAGACTGGTGCCGTTACCCTTCCAACTCTAGTAAATATCGTTGTTTTTTTTTTAACTTATACGTAACCAACCAATAACAACGTTTAAGAATGTTTTAGGGAAGGGTTCGGAGAACTTAATGTTGGAATAAGGACGTCACTGAGTTCTTGTAAAGTAAATATCCATTTCTGGCGTTTCTAAAAACTCCAAGTGAATACTAAGAATCGTTTTATATTTTAATTGGAACAACCTCACGCAACACATAATGTTTTGTAACCTTCCCAACGCCTCAGAAGTACCTAGGTTCTAGGTATCATCATGAACCTATTGATTTTATGTCCCGACCTTAAGTACTGCAGACGTTTTAATTTTAGCAAAACTTCGTCTAGGCAAATTAAAAACAAGCATGCCAACAATTATCTTTTATTTTCTTCCCACCAGACATAATAATTGACTAAACGAACAGAAGAAACAAAAAAACAACAAAATCTCTACAAAATTACCAAAATTACTCTTTGTCACGCAATTAGGCACGTTTGCCCGCACATCAACATGCGGCAAGCTACAAGATGCATTCAACAAATCATGCAACTTAATATTGTGTTTGAAAGAGCGGCAACTTGTTTTTACAGCAGCAAGCAATTAAGCACGACTTCGAAGCAGGGCTCACTTTGAATCTGGGGTTTTGCTGTCGGTTTACGAGTAAGCGTTGCCATTGTAAGTAATTCGATCTACATGAATGTGCAACGCAACAGTTGTTATTGTTCCTCGTGATTCACGACCGACGCACAGTGGCCCGTTTAGGCTAAAGTCATTCCAAAATTCATTTTTTTCGTTGTTCCAGAATTCAAAATTTGTTGTTTCGCTGAATTAACAAATATTTGAAGTTCTTGAAACCGAAGTTTTTTTTTAATTTTCCCAACGGTTTGGTTTTGAGAGGGGGTCAAAGTTGAACTTTTTTTTCAGTTTTAATAACAAACACTTTTTTTTTCTTTTTCTTGACTTTGAGAAGCTATATTACGAACGTGGGGAAAGAATTTTTGTTTTTTCTTTCTGAAATTAACAAATACGGTAAAATATATGTTTGGAAAAAATATTACAAAAAAAAAAAATGTCTATATATATTTTTTTTTTTTTTTTTGGACACCACTTTTTGTACCTTTTTCTGACTTTACATTGCATGGAAAAAAAAGCTTCAAAAAGCATTAAGCAAAACTCAACGCATAATGAAAGCTGAAGTATTTCTTAATATAATCCTGAAGAAATAATTTGCGCCAACTTGCGCCCAACTGAGCTAGAGCGATTTTATTAATCGATGGCAGGCACTTTTTTTCAATTTTCTGGGTTTTCAATGGCAAATTAATAAAATGTTTAATACTGTAACTTTTGAACTAGTTGAGATATCACCACAATTTTTTTTTTAATTCGAAGAAAATGTTCACGGCTAACAATATGATGAGTTTTAAATTTATTACATTTGCAGGGTGTTCCAGAATTTTCGAACAAAAAATTTTTTTTTTTCAAATTCAAAAAATTATCTGAAATGGGGAATGAATTCACCACAATTTTGTTTTTGATGACGGAAATATTTTAAAATACGAAATGTCATAAATATTACATAAATCGGAGGCAATAAAAAAATTAAATTGAAGGGTTTATATTATATCCATAATAAAATATTAGCAGTTACTTTTGACTTAAGGAGATTAAATGTTCAGTGATTATTTATGTAGGTATTAATTTTTAATCGGATTAAATGTTTATTTTTATTGCTCGATGTCATAAAATTTTAGATTGACGGAAAAGTTTTAAATGAACTTACAGAAACAAAATCAACGCGGTCATGCCCAATATGCAAAAGGACACAAAAAAGTTTCAATAGCCAAGATGAATCCAATGCAAACATTGACGAACATAACTACCAATATGGAATATCTCCACTGCATGGTAGAATCAGATGCATGGAATTTATATTAAAACTTGCATATACACTTCGACAGGATGGAGAGGATTTCGGTGAATCGATTGGGATCAAAGAAGCACAAAAAAGAAGAAAGGAAAGGATACAAACGTGTTTCCGTGATCAGCTTGGACTCGATGTAGACAAACCAAAGCAGGGATTCGGAAATACTAATGATGGGAACACTTCGAGAAGATTTTTCGAGCAATCGGAGATAACAGCTCAAATAACTGGAGTAAACATAGAGGTTATTTCCAGGCTGAAAATAATACTTGATGTTTTGAACTGCAGGGAAGTTGTGAACGCAGTTAAATTTGGGGAGTATACTAAAGCAACAGCAGCTCTGTTGACTCAAAAGTATCCTGAAAAACAACTGACACCTACTCTTCACAAAATTTTGGCTCACAGTCAAGATATTATAGAGTATCAATCACTTCCCCTAGGAGAATTATCTGAAGAAGCCCAGGAATCCAAAAATAAGGACTACAAAAGGTATAGATATCAAAATACCTGCAAAGTTTCGAGAATAAGGCAGAATGAAGACTTATGCAACATGCTTGCAGCCTCATCTGATCCGCTTATTTCTTCTCTGAGGCACGTAAGGACCCAAAACGATATGAAAGCACTTTATTCTCCGGAAATGTTGAGTTTATTGAATATTACCACGGACCAAGATGATAGTTTTCAAGAAATCTAATGTTTATACGTACATTTCAACTGTTTTTATTGTATAATTTGCTGTTCAATTTGTTATTTATTATTATTCTAATGTCAATTTACAAAAAAAAAAAAAAAAACTTTTTTCGCCACTGTTCCTCTAAAATCGGTGTTTTACTTTTTGCGCTACTGTTAAACGTCAATTCCTTTTGTTTTACGCCAGAAAATGAATTTTCTTGTTTGTTTAATTCACATTTAATCATTTTTATCTCACTTAATATAACTTAGCTTTTTGACAGCTATTTCCGAAACACCCTGTAATGTTTTTATTTTGAAATTCACCAATTTCATAGCGTTGGGTGTAACCTTCAAAATAAAAAAAAAATTGTGGAAATATCTCAACTCGTTTAGGAGCTATGATTTTTGGAACCAAAAAAGCCGAAACGGGCCACTGTGCGACGACGCGACGCACCGTGAACGGATGGACATGGGCAAGACCGCTCACTCATGCGCTCTAATGTTTTGGTAGCAATATTGAAACACAACAGACCCATACACTTTTTTTTTGTGGGGCGCATTTGTTTTGTTTTGTTTCAAACAAACGCTTCCACCTGTGTACAATTTTTTTTCTTTTGCTGGTCGATTAACGATTCGAGGTTCCAAGTTGCAGTGGTGGTCGTTGGTCGAATAACATGACTTTTATTCAAAAGAAACCATATGCGGGGAGTGTAACAATTTTGAAGTTGAAGTGATTGGAGTTGAAAAGAAACAAGAGGTTAGGGAGAAACTTTTGTTTGAACGGAAATGCGCTTTGTCCGGCAAAGGAAATAAAAATTATTTCGAGTGGCTGAGTCCAAATTTTTATTTCCGGTTCAACATTTATGAATCGCTTGACATCACAGACTTCTAATTAAATTTTTCAGAACCAAAAAACTAGAAGGTCTTCAAAATGCCTCTTTCCAGATTTCCTACTCGCAAATCAGTTCAAATGCACTTCATTCTGAGGGAATACGCAAATAAGCAAACAAAAGACAACCTCAATCGGTATCAGCTTTCCAAAACACAGAAAAAACAGAAAAACACTCAATTTCCCTTTGTTTAAAATTTCCCTTTCAATTCAAAATAAATTCAATAAAAGAATCTCGAAAGAAAAACAAAAGTGCACTGCAGGCTGCACACACACAAAACAAAAATGTGTTATTTTTAAACTTTGCACCAACAAGGGTGCATTTTGCTTTGTCTTCCCTTCAGCTAATTCAAGAACGGTAGGTATGTTCCGTCGAGTCTTCTTCATCGTCAACATGCGTCGCTGTGGGTCGTTGTTGTTGGCTGTCGAGACTTGTAAGCTATGCGAATAAATCAGCTGCATTATGGGAGTATTTGCGTTGCACCCTTCTTTAAGGCTAAAAACACACCAAATGGACACAAGTCCATAGCTCTTACGAGGCAACACACACCGAAAAAGACACGACAAGATAAAAAGTCTTGTCCGCTCGGACAATACATGGGGTTGTATAGGAGCAACACACACCGAAGCGGACAAAGACAACACATCTTATCTTTGTCGTCCTCGGTGTGGGTTAGAATCAGACACCATTTTTTGTCTTAAGATAACAAGACGTATTGTCTGATTTGGTGTATTTTTAGTCTAACATGCGAATCGAACCCTCCTTTTTAGAGAGGAATAAAATGAATCCCGACTGACAGAGTGCGAAGTGTCAAGCCAAATGGAAGAGAGATGGTTCTACTCATTCAAACATGTTTTCTCCATTAATTTGCGTAGCAAAACTCCAATGTTATAAGGAAAGCTGAGCAAGCTGGAGGGATCTAAAGAATCTCAATTGACATCATGATTGGGATATTCGCAACATGCGAATTCGAGAAAGGGTGCGGGTGGAATGTTCTTTGTTCTTCTTAATCTCGTTAAGTCTTTAAATACTTTCAATTAGAGTGAATTTATGTTTCTGCAAAAAAATAACATCACAATTATTTTTAGAGATTAATTCGAAGAAAAAATGTTGATCAGTTGAGAATACCCCAATTTACAGGGAATTTTTTCTAGCGTGAGCGCTTAATTGCTTATTCATAAACAAATGAACTTGGGGTCAAGTACAATTTTTCTTATCATTAAAAATCGTTCAGATTGAGTTATTGAATTACAAATGGCCTTTGTTGCTGTGGGGGGAATTAGAATCTACCGAGGGGCAATGAACCCAAATTATTGATAGTTTTTCAATGGAAAAATAGTAAATTTTGGAATCCACGAGGAGTAAGCAAGATGGAAACCATGAATTTCGTTAACGTTTTAATCAACGTGAAATGGTAAGCTTTTAATGCATACAGACAAACTAACCCGTTAAAAGTGAATGCCCTCAATTGATTTGCCTATTTCTTTAGACAACACACCTACTTATCAAACTTACTCTTCAATTTATCGATTGTAAGGTTTGCTGTGTGGCTTGTGGCACTATCCCGTTGAAACCACATATCGTCCAGTTCGGTATCATCTAATTCGCGTCAAAAACATCGGTAAACATGCCTGTCCGACGCCTAATTGTTGAGAACAACGTGAAAATTACTGGTTTGCTTCGAACGCCTAAACGGCAGCGAGATTTTCGATACTTCGACCAATTACGACTAAAAATTGTAGTATAATGCCCCTGGTGGCTGGGATTTGCAGGTATAATGCCCCTGGTGACACGGATCGGCAGGTACAATGCTCGTGGTAGCACGGATCGGCAGGTACGAAGCCCCTGGTGGCAATCAATACGATCGGCCAGAGCGCTTACTGTGGACCAGCAGGTACAAAGCCCTTGGTGACAGTCAAAAACGTACTAGAACTTCAATATCGAACCCCTATCGCTGGTAGGGAGAAGTTCCAATTATGAAATGGTAGGATATGTTCAGACTAAATGTTTGACCAATATTACTAGCTGATACAATAGTATCATTCGGTAGTAGTAGTAGAGGTGACTTAAGTACGATCGTACTAATGTAATTATAAATATTTTCCGAAGGAAGTGAATGTGAATTGTATGATGCAAAGTTCAATTCCGCTTATAACAATAATGAAAAGCAAATGACTTCGTTACAGCACCTGCAAAGTTTGGAATAGCTTATTATTATTTTGAACTACGTTCACTTTTAAGCTGGGCTTTAGGTACATACTTTAAAAAACAAACGATGTTACCTTTTTCGTGCATAAAGAATATGGAATCTAAAAAATGTATTCAAAAAAGTGCGAATAGCCGTTAAGAAAGTTTGTGGAATAGAAACAAGCAATCGAACACACTTTTCATTGGAGCGTCAAATAAATGTCAAAAATTTCTATCGGCCATTTTATCTGCAGCAGCGTTTTATTTTTTTCTTAATTTTATAAATTTCTACACCGAAAGACACGAAAAAAAAACACCCTATGGATGAAAAATTCTCATCCTGAGTCTCTCATATGGATATCTTCAGCTTGAATGATGAAGTTCATGTGCGCGACAACTAGAATCCGGTCCGGAAGACAAACCTCCTGTAGCAATCGTCGCTGACCAACGACGCCATCCAATTTCGTACCCTAAGACTTCAGGGGTCCTAGTCTACGCCATTGTTCCAGCGCTGATTTGGTCTGCTGTCTCCCACCGGATTCTTCCAAGTGTAATGTGGTCGTTTCATCCGCTCTTGGTAGATTTGAAGTAGCTCAAAATTATATTGTTCTTGTTGTCTGCAGAGCTTGTAACTTCCTCTCAAAGATGTTGATGTCAAATTGGTGACGATCTTCCCTCCTGCAGATGTTTTGCTTGCTTTTTCCAACTCCAGGTTGAAGAGGAGGCAAGCCAATCCATTCCCTTGTCGGAGTAAATTGAAAATGCCGAGGGATCCGGATAGTAATGCGTAATCCCATCACTCGAATAACGAATAACGAATGAATAACTAATTTTATTCGTTATTCACAAATAACGAATAATTTTATTTATTCGAAGAAAATTTATTCGAATAACGAATAAAATAAAAACAAGGAATTTGATAGAACAATGAATTAGTATTCGATTTCAATTGAAAATTATTTACATAATTATTTGTTAAAGTTATTTACATTTGATTTCATCACTACTCTTTGTTCAAACAGTCGGGCATTTTGTTGGCTTTGGCAAGTTTATCATGGTGGTGTGAAAAATCTCTTTTCACTGGTGCAGATTAAAGCAATGGTGTATTATATTTTTGAAATTTCTTTTTTCGCTTCTGGATAGCGAATAGCGATCCAAGACTTTGAACGTACGATCTTCTTCATTAAAATACTATGATATCAGCTTTGGTTGTTCTATGTCATTTTCGCTTCCCGCCATAAGCAGCCACAGTATTTACGTATGTTTGGATATTTCTATTGGCACTTCAAGTTTAAATACCGTTTTGATTCTTTGTACATGTAGTGCAATACAGTGCAATACAGGCAATAGGCAAACCATTTGTTCTTGAACCTTGGGTAGGGGCATGGGTTAAAGAGGTTTTCCAATAGGTTGGAAGGTATAATTGGTGAATCAATTTTATTGCGATACTAACCTGTGTACTATTATGTTGATGACAAAAAAGAACGAATTTGTATTACTCTCTTATAATTTCCAACAATAATTATCCACCGATATGTGTTTTGTTTTATTTTTTCAATACATTTACCAAGAATTCGTTGAAGGAATTTTTAACAGCAATAAAGAATGAATGAATGAGTGTCTAATTCTATAAAAAAGTAAATATAAAAGTACAGATAAAGAGACAATTGATATACAGCCTTGGCCAAAAGAATTAAGCACTCTATAAAATCGTGTTTTTATGCATTTAAGATAAATATAACAAACAAAAAATTGTCCATAGAATTACTCAACAGGTCTAGACAAACTAAAAAAAACTGGGCTTGTCCGTTATTTGACGTTAATTTTGTTTTTTCTTACAAATACGAAATTACGTTTTTACTAAGAATTTTAGTAGTTTGTTTTTAAGAGTCTATAGCTTTTTCGACCGTTGCATTTTTTATGTGTCAATTTTAAGTTTTGATAAAACCTTTGTGAAATGGTCAGAAAAACCGAACTTAGTGTTGAAAAACGTGCCCAAATACAGATTTTAAATCAGCAAGGTAAATCTCAGGTAGAGATTTTGAAAACATTGAACTGTTCCCGCCGGTCAGTGCAATATTGTATCAGACGTTTTGATGAAACTGGTTCCCAAAAGAATAGGCCAAGATCGGGTCGAAAACGGTTGACAACAAAACGCGAGGATAGAAATGTGATACGAAACTCATTAAAAAATCGGACGAAGACTTTTTGAAGTTTAAAAGGTTGCAAGCCCAGGAAAAAGCCATTGCTCTCACCAAAAAACCAAAAAGCCAGACTTGAATGGGCAAAAAAGTATCAAAATTGAACAGAGGAGGATTGGTCAAATATTGTTTGGTCACACGCATCGAACTTTGAGGTAAATGAGATTGGGTCATAATCTAACGATTAGCATTATTCACTTCGTAAAAAAACTTATTGACCACAAAAAAAAAAAAAATACTTTTAAAAACCACTAAGTTTTGTTCTACGTTCAGATTTTTGGTACCCCTGGCGTGACTTTTGTTCGGCGACGAGTCGGTGACGAATTTAGTCCGGAGTGTGTGGTCTCTAAAGTTAAGCATGGCGGTGGCAGCGTTATGAGTTGGGGATGCATGAGTTCCTTAGGAGTGGGTAAAAAGTACAAAAATGTATTCGAAACTGCACTTCTTCCCTCATTTTACCAACTTTTTGGTGAAACAAATCTTGACGGAGTAAAATTCCAGCAATTCCTTGTCACAAAGCTGCAAAAACAATGGCTTCGTTAAGCTAATATTGCGTTGAGCTTCTTGATTGGCCTGCCCAATCCCCAGATTTAAACCCAATTGAAAATTTTTGGAGTTTATTAAAGCGCAAGATAAGGCAGCATAATATTTCTAGCAAAGAACAGCTTAAGCACCATCTACGGAACGAATGGAATGCTTTATCTGCGTGTAATTATCTTGTACGTTCTTTACCGAAAAGAATTGCTGCCGTCATTGAGGCGAAAGGTGGCCCAACAGAATATTGAGCTTAATTTAATAAAAACCATTATCCTTCCATACAAACTACTAAAAGTTGTTTTAATCAAGTGGTTTAAAACATATAAGAAAAACATATAAGAAGATTTCAAGTAATTCAATACTTTTGGCCAAGGCTGTAGGTACTTAGTTGATTTCATTCGTTATTTAAAATAACGAATGATATGACGAATAAATGACGAATAACGAATAAAATTACGAATATGCTATTTATTTATGAATAAATTAGTGGCGAATAATTTTTTATTCGAATAATTGTTTAGATAACAATTTATTCGAATAATGTCCAACTCTCCACTATCTTGGCTTAAAACGTTGGGCATGTTAGCCTATATTATATAGTCTTATCAGTTGATATGAGATGGCGAATTCTTGGTGAAGTTGACTTCAAAACCATAATATTTCTTTTTTAAACAATTAAATCATATCCGCTGAATTTAATTTTCTGAATGTTCAGAAAAATGGTTTTTTTTTGACATTCCGATTGCCTTATCTTTTCTGTTGACCTTTAAAATATATGAACACAAAAGAGAGATAAGACCCAACCACTGGCAGACTCATTTATTTTCATTCTTAAAAGACTCCACACGTTTTTTTTTATTTATTTTATTCGAACCGAAAAACTTTATAGCTCGCCCACGTTATCTAACAAATTTTTTTATTCAAACAAATTAAAATCTCAAAATAATAATTTTTTTGCAAATAAATCTTAAAAAACGTATGTGGAATTCAAATCGGAAATTTTTGCAAAAAACGAGACAAAACTCACCCCAAAACAGCGGCAACGACGACAAAACTCTAAAAATAGGGGACAAGGAGACGGTGTTTTTTTTCGTTTGTTTTAACTTAAAAATGTATTTTTAAACTGCCGTTTGAATGAGAATGAATGTATGAATAGAAAATCATAAAATAAAAGCAAAATACCTTCTACTGCAGTAGCTGTCTGTTTTCGTGTTCGAAAAATGAGGACGGTGCGTGGTTGTGACGTTAGAATCACCTCATTGATGTTCCACAGTGGAAACCATTGCGGAAAATGATGATCCAAATCAATTCACGAAAAAGTATAAACTTCTGCCAATTTTCACACTACCGTCCCCCACTGTTCATGTAGGTTCCTACTGATGTGCGACACACTGCAAACAGCACTGATAAGAATATTCATTTAAACCAAGAACGACCCCTTTAAGCTTTTGCTACTTCAAGCTGCTTGTGTTCTATTTAATTATTCAAATCACAACACAAAACAAAAC
This sequence comes from Sphaerophoria taeniata, assembly GCA_943590905.1. Taxonomy (NCBI): domain Eukaryota; kingdom Metazoa; phylum Arthropoda; class Insecta; order Diptera; family Syrphidae; genus Sphaerophoria; species Sphaerophoria taeniata. The sequence continues at coordinate 9,702,144 of OX016540.1, forward strand.
ATCATCGCAAAGTGTCTTCAATGTGTTTGCGTCTGAAACTCATTCAGCGCGGTGGTGTGGGGTACCGACAGCGACACTCGTGATTTCGCCTTCACTGCCATCCTCGTTTTTCTAGTTTCAACCGACCGACCGACTCAACACAAAGGAGTTTTTTGAAGTGGGGTTGCACCCAAGCCAAGTCAAGCATAAACAAATGCCCAAGGAGACACCTTAAACAAGGCATACAAAACACACTATATACATGAATAATGCTCTAATTTGAATTAGTGTCCATTGGCTTTCTCGCCAATTATGGTACAAACTCAATCTGCTTTCAGCTGCAACGTTAATAATTTAAGAGGGTGCCTGGCGAAGGAAAAAAAAATAAAGAAAAATGCTTTAAGGAGAAAATTAGATTTTCATGAAGGTACTTTGGCTCATGGAATGAAGAAGAAGTTCTCATAGGAATTTCCCATATTTTTATTCTGAATTCGCTATGAAAAATTTTCATTGGAATAGGCTTAGGGCTAAAAAACACACCAACTTTAAATTGACAAAAATTCATTGCGATGACGAACGTGTTCGTTGGCGGAACGAAAAATACACTGAGAGGACGAACTTGTTCTTTGGCGGAACGAATTGGTTGTTGATTCTACAAAATTTTAATTCTTAACCCTAAAACTGAAAACCACAGCGAACATCAAGGACACCAAGACCACGTCAGATTTTCTCCCTCCCTCCATCCCCCTTTTGCTTCGCCTCCCCCCCCCAAAAAAAAAATTGATAAGAACGACATTATTCACGTGAAAAAAGACTTGAAAACCGTTCTCTGTGATTCCAAGTGGTTGATTCCATATTTTCGAGCGACCAATAATCGTCCCTTAATCTACATACTCCACCAATATTTAGATACACATTTCAATTGAGTTGTCTATTTCTATGAATAGAATCTCAGTCTGTCTCTTTGGGTCTAGCCGCCCACGACCGGCGGCGTGGCGGCTCTTTAATCATCCATATCACAACATCATCAGAGCCTTTAGGCGGCTCTGTCAAGTGTGCAAATCCAAAAACATCAATGAAAATTGCGGATTTTGGACTCAGGGGCTATCCGTTCGTTGGCAAAGCTATTTTAATCAATTTCACAGCTGATTTGAAAGAAAAAAAAGGCTATCCATGACGGCAGCGATTAAATATCACTTTTTGAATCTCGACAGCTAATCATTTGATGGATGATGGACAATTGATTGCTTCGACAGCAATAAAAATACTGTTTTGAATGAGCTATGGTATTTATTTCATTTGCTATAGTTGGTAGCAAACTGTCGGCTGACTGTCGGTCAACAAACGTATCTAGTGTTCAATAAACGATACATGAGAATGATGGATGCTGGGGCTGGCTGGCATTCGAGAAACCATGTTTGGGGCACTCAAGCGGATCAATTACAATCCGTTTTGTATGAAATGGATCGACTGCAGTCGAGTTGGTGTGCATTGAATGAAGGAATTTCTAGCGCGTCGCGTGTGGATTTATATGCAGTGCCGATTGCAACCAGGAAGAGATTCATCCATTTATGGCTATTTCGAGAATGATTTGTTTGACTTTTGTGTCGGAATGAGAAGACATATCGAAAATGATTATGGAAGAAAATAAGTGCGTTTTGCCGTAAACGTGTTTGGCGATGACTGCCGGGAAAGGTGATGCTGGTTCAACTATTAGATAACCTTACAAGTTGCTTGTTTGTGTGGTAATAGATTTTCAGAAAACTGTATAATTGTATAGGCAGGTACTAGAAAAGAGAGACAATTGTAAACTGAACAACGAAGTCAAAACTTAGGACATCTGTCAGCACTCAGAATTGACATTGCAATTGAATTATTGTCTGTTTGTTGAGAACATTTAAAATCTTAGCGTAACTATGAAAACGTAGTGGTCCGCGTCAGTATTGGCCTCTCGTAGAGATCGAAGGCGATCAGCAAGGACTCGAACCCAAACCTGGAAGGCCAGATCGTCAGCACTTTAGCTACGAATTAGACACAGTAGCCTTCGAATGACGTTTGTTCGCCTTAAAATCATTTCTCCCGCCGAGTTTCATGACTCTGTCGGTACTTCAGATTGTCAACTATATATTTAATGGACCCGGATAGTTTTCCAACAGCAATTGTACTTCCAGGCTGGCAGAGCCATTGCGTAAAAGCCATCATACGTCTTCCGATAATTCCACCCAAGATATCCTTTGCCCAGCTTGCCATTAAAATCTCCAGGGACAATTCTAATGTCATACCTTGGGCATTGCTAATAGATCTTGTAGAGGAGCTCGTAAAACCTGTCTTGGGTGTCTTCATCATTTTCCTTTTACAATTAAAAATTTAAAAATTCTGATGAGAACGAATACAAAACCCTAAACTTTGATAACAACTCGAGTCACATAAAGTGGCGCGCGCCGCCGTAAACCGAATTTAAATATAGCTGTTGGTTTTATTCACAAAGGCTTCTGAACGATCATTTATGTTTTTTAAGTCTAACTCTTTTTTAGTTTTATTTTAATAATAGTTCTTGCCGGTTCCAGCTGGCTCAAAAGAAAGAACAAACTAATTTATATTTCGAAAAAGAGAAAGAAAACTCTGTCGCAAACGTCAAACAGCATCGATGACGTTTTACTCTTCGAACATGAGTCGATGATGTTTGACGTTTCGAACATTGAGGGGTAGCTTACATTAGAACAACAACAAAAATTATAATAATGTTGCTATTTGCACAGCTAATACATCTTGGATAATTCTAATTGCGCCGCAAAACAAAAAAGTAAGTGAAACTTAGATCTTCCCACAACCACAAAGGCGTGCACTCAAAAACACTTTAAGGCAAAGTTATGAACAATAATAAATTTTGTTTAATTTGGGTTACGAAATGTTACTCACTGATGGAAATAAGGTCTGCCGCAAAAACAATCGTAAACAAACCACAACTTGCGATATAATTACTGCTGATAAATTAATACGGAAATTAAAAACAATTCAATTTTATCTTTCGCAATCGGAAAACAAATATAAAATCTATTTTGCCTTCTTGATGATATTTATTTGCGAAGTCGTCATCTCCATCAAGAGAGTCGCCTCTCTGGCGCTATCTTGTTTTTTGCTGACACTGACATATCCTCAAGTACAGTTTACGGTAGCAGTGTTATTATTACAGTCAGTCAAACTGCAATAATTGTTTGTTGTTTTCTTGATTTCGTTTTTGTTTACAGTAGAGTCGATATTTAGTGGACACTTGAAATCGGATAGCAATGATAATAATTGACAGCTTATTCGTCATTAATAAATTACAAAAAATCAAGCAATGTCAGCAACTGTCAAAAATGACGTTCTAAAATCTAAAGGGTGTTTTTTTCGAGGTATAGAATTTTAAGTTGGCATTACTTCTCAAGACGGCGACCGATTTAATAGCTGTCAAGTGATTTATTCTCGGTTTGGTTTAGCAATTCATCATGAATAGACTCACGCCTGAACAACGCTTGCAAATTGTGCAATTTTCTTTCGAAAATAATGGTTCTGTGCGGAATACGTATCGCGCATTACGTCCATTTTATCGTCGACAAAATCGTCCATCAGAGCAGTTAATTCGATTAACCATGGAACGTTTTCGCACCACGTTTACTCTAATTGATAACTCGCATTTCAAGAGACGTGGTACGGTGCGTCCAGAAGAAGCTATTGCTACTGTAGAGCGTAGCATTGAGGAAGACCCGAATGAGTCTATCCGCCATCGAGCACAGGAATTGGATCTGTGTCCATCAACTTTATGGAAGATTTTGCGGAACGATCTTGGTTTGCGTGCTTACAAAATCCAACTTTTGCAAGAATTGAAGCAAAACGATCATCAAGATTCGTCGAAAAAACGAGATGGCCGTTGTTTCCGATTTTCATAAGCGAATTTTGTTAAGCGATGAAGCGCATTTCTGGTTGAATGGCTACGTCAACAAACAAAACTGCCTCAAGTGTATAACAAAACACCGTTACATCCAGCAAAACTGACTGTTTGGTGCGCTTTATGGGCTGGCGGAATCATTGGTCCGTACTTCTTCAAAAACGATGATGGCCACAACGTTACGGTCAATGGTGATCGGTATAGAGCCATGATAACTATCTTTTTCATTCCTGAATTGAACAATCATGATGTCCAGGAGCTGTGGTTCCAACAAGACGGCGCTACATGTCACACAGCTCATGCCACAATCGATTTATTGAAAGACACGTTTGGTGACCGCATAATTTCACGTTTTGGACCTGTGAATTGGCCTCCAAGATCTTGTGATTTAACACCGCTAGATTATTTTCTGTGGCGTTATGTGAAGTCATTGGTCTATGCGGATAAGCCACAAACGCTTGACCATTTGGAAGACAACATTCGCCGTATAATTGCCGATACACAGCACAAATGTTGGAAAAAGTCATCGAAAATTGGACGTCCAGATTGGACTACATCCGAGCCAGCCGCGGCACTCATAGGTCAGAAATCATATTTAAAATGAAATGCCACAAGATTATCTTTCGAATAAACAAAAAATCATGTCAGTCGAATATTCCATCGTTGTTTTATTGCTATTTAAAGTTCTATACCTCTTAAAAAAACACCCTTTAGATGTCTAAAATTTTGCTCAATTTTTTTAAGCTCTGGTTGCTTAAGCTCTTTTCTTTTACAAGCCAGATAGCTTGTATCTCAACAAAATTCAAATTCCTTGGACTTATTTCATCTCTGACCACTTAATAGCGACTCCACTGTTTTCTCACCATCAAGAAGAATCATTTTGCACAAAGTCGAAATGGCCAACTAATAGCAGATTAATTTTGTTATTGTTTATAGCAGCAATTCCAGCTAAGAGGGGATGGGGATGCATGCAAAAAAGTATCTTCATGATAATGGACGGACGTTCGTGGGATGTCGACCATAAGAAAGACTTTTTTTCGAAGAAAAGCAGAGAATAAACAAATGTATCTGATCTCAACCGAACGATACCAATTTGAGCTTGTTTTCAAAAGTGTAGGAATTCCGGCAGCACGAGATGTTCAGAAATAATTTACATCTTAAAGATTCTTAAATACTGTTCGTCTTCGCATGAAGCAGCACATCGTCAATTGTTGAAATGAATTGAAATTTGCAAAACAGTTTACAGGCAAGAGAAATGTGTGGGCTGGACATGGACAGTGAATGGAAATGGCCGGTTGATTGTTCGCACTAGAATTTTTGCTATTCGAAGTATTTACGTTTGTATTTGCTGTTGAACAGTGGGAATTAAAATTCATTCATTAAAATTCCGATGAGAAGCAAACGAGAAAAGAACAGTTTCCAGTAAGAACTGGGAATTTTTCGTGTGCGAAACGTATGGCGATTATTCGATAGCATTTCAAACGTCAAATTGACAGCAAGGGTTCAGCGAAAAGTATAGAAACATTTGTGGCTACACATGGAAACCACACGCGAGTGGAATTCAAATGGATCTTTGTTGAACAAATGCTTTGGGATCATTGGACAATCAATTGATTCAATGATTTTTCGGGAACAGTGAAGCCCCGATTTAGTTCCCCAATTCATGAAATAGCGTCAAAAACAACCAAAATGGCCTAAAAACGACAGAATTGCCAACACTCCCAAAAATGTTTTTTTTTTGTTATAAAATTTGTTTTTTTAATATTTAAAGGGCAGGAAAAGAGTTTGATATTTTACAAATAATAAAGAAATAGATGTTCCCGTCAGAAGAGACTTCCCCATCCGGAGCAGATAAGTCTTCCAGCTACAGTTTCTTCTTCACCAACAATCAAAGGTGACACTTTATCAGCCTCCGGCAACTCAAGTTCCTGTTCGAACTCAATCCCCGAACTAGAACTCAGTAGTTCAAGATGTAATCCGTTTTCGAAATTGCCAAATGTTAGTTCGATTTCTTCTTTCTCCTCAGGAATAATTGTAGCTTCCTCAGTCTGCTTGATGAGTGGTTGTCCGTCAAATTTCCAATCGCTTGATTCTTGAACTAATTCTCCTGGCACTGGATAGCTTGGAACAGCTGGTATTTCTGGAACAGGTTGCATTTCTAAGCCATTGTTCGGTTGAATCCAATTGTTCCAATTCTGGTTAGTCGGATAATAATGACTAATCTGTCCGGTTGATCCTAGAAATTCCTCATAGGTCATCTGCCGAACCCCTGGATTATTGAAATTCGGATCGTAAACGGTCCAAGTATTTGTCTGCACCTCATCCTGTGTGGCGTGTCCAGAATCTGGCGAACTAACTGGTGGAGATTGCTCACCAAAGCCTCTTTCACATGGATCGACGTCACTGCGTTCCTCGCTGTTCATTATCAAATCCACCTGACGCCGATAGTAACCGTTCTCGAACAAATCAAAAGTATTGCCGGAACTCTTCGAATTCAACTGTCGAATGATTCGATGAATTTCGTAGATCCTCTCAATCATCTTCTCCGGGCCTTTGATAGTGACTGACATTCCAATGTCTCGCTCCTTGTGGGAAATGGTAATCCTAACGCCAGCTCTTCTGCCCAGATCCATGATTTCAGTGGCGTTTTCATATTCATCGGAAATATCGAAAGTCAGTTCGATGGGAAAGTTGCCAATCAGCTCGTTTCGGGCTGTCAATACCTCATCAACAGTCCCCGTTATGGTGACTTGGGATCTGCGATTGCCTCGAATTGTCAAATCAGGGAAGAATATTTTGGTGTTTGTTTGTTCCATGATTTCGATGATGTTCTCGCTGTTCTCCCCCTTGACTGCTTCATGGTGCTGTGGTGGAATTTGCAGCTGCACACTGACTATCGAACTGCTGGCTGTCTTTCCCAAGGCATAGTCTAGCAAGGAGAGAGTAGCTTGCTTGAGTTTCTCGACTCGACGAGTGGATCCTCGAACCAAAACCAGAATTGTGTTTGGCTTGGCACTCGACAAAAACATCACATGTACCCTGTAATAGCTTCCAACACTCTCTGATGAGGGAATTGATCGATTAGCCGGCAGTTCGAAGGACATCACAACCGGTGAGGCCAACCTTAATTGACTCCTAGCTTGCTCCAAGTCCTCGAGCAGTCCATGGACAGTGACTTGGTTTCCTTTCTTGATGAGATTCGGTTCAGGAAACTGGACGTGAGTTTGAGTGTCATTCATAATGCGATTGACGATGTTGTTATTTCGGCCCATGATGTAATGATGATCGCAGTTCGATATAGACATTTTGAGACGAAATACTGAATTGTTGACTTCGAGGCGGGCAAGGATGAGTCCTTTGGCCCAGGTGACATCTTCCATGCGTCTTCCACAAACCCGGATGAAAGGATGATGTCTGGTCTTGGCTGCTTGGTTGAGTGATTGATGCCAGTCGACGTGTGTTTGAGTGGATTCCATGATTTGTTCGAAGTAGAGGTCTGCCTTGCTTTTGCCTTCGATAAAGGTTATGGTCGTGACCATTTTGTGGAGCTTTGAACGATCGACTTCAAAGCATTCTTCGTGGACAAATTCACCATCGTAGTTTGCTGTGGTCATTTTATTTTTTATCTTAAAATTTTTTGTGTCCTGTGTGGTCACTGAACAAAAAGCAAGATCAACTGACCTTTGCTCTAAACTGCATCCCTTTTATATTGCTTGCGAAAGTGTAAAACGCTAATCCTTGGCGAGCAAAAGTAATTAGTGCTTAGCAGGGATTAGGAAGGCGATGGCTACTTAAGCAGTGTTAAGGCAGATCAGGTAAATATTTGATAATCTTGTGCGATGTCCTTTTTCTTTGTGACAAAAGTCACCCCTAATGACTAATTATGAGGAATGGAAAAACCCTCTTGTTGTGAGCCTTTCGGATTTTATTGGTGTCATTGAATATCCTCGAATGCTCGTTGCAAATTATATTCCTTGAGCAATTAGGGTTTACTGAGAAAATGCAATATTTGAGGAGCGAGGTAGGATTACGTGAACGTTGACCAATACTTTAATTTTAAATGTTGAAAAACTGCGTGGTTTGTGAAGAGTCATAAGTTGGGGTGTTTATTTCTACTTACTTAACCGACTCCCAATGAATAAAAAATCTCAACCTGAGACAATGCAGCCTTCCATCGGCAACGGTCCCTCGCATGCACTCTCCAGTCGCGAAAACCGAGCGCTCTGGCTTCCGCAGTCACTTGATCCTTGTGTCATAGGTTCGGTCTTCCTTGTCGTCTCGAACCTGAGGGTTGCGGTGAGAAGACTTTCTTGGCGTTGTTGTCCATTCGCGCGATGTAGACTGGGCATATAGAGTTTATAGGCCAGTTAGCGCTTCATCAAAATACCTCCTCCATATTTATGGCAGAAGAGCCTCCTACCTGAGCGTCGAACTTGGCGTATTGTAGAAGCTGAGTAAGCTCAATGATACTAGGGAGTTATTTCTCTAGAAGAATCCTGAAACCAAATGTCGCTCGTACCACCCCTTACCAATCCCTTGCCCCTCCTCCATCGGCTTGTGCTATTATGCTGCCTGATGTCTTCTTATCCCTTGACTGAATAATGTAACACTATCTGTCAATACCCAGCTTCCTTCCCTGTGACGCCTTTTGCTTAATTGCTGTTCGTCACTCCTATTCCAAGGCATTTCCCACCTCTTCAACTTCCCAATTGGGCTGGATCTAAGGTGTTAAACGACCCGTGCCGATGATCAGCCAGGCTATGGGCCCAATTTCTAAAAATAGCTCAGTCGCTAAATGAGTATCCGGATACCAGGCGATCGCCGGATCAACTAGTCTTATCTGTGTATGCGAATCTCTGCGCAGATGGACTCCCCCTTTTACTTCTCTTACAAAAACCAAATCAACCAATTTAAGACCGGGTGGCTGTTCGGCAGCAACGTCGCGGTCGACTATCGTTAACCCTGTGCCAAGCACTGGAGAAGGGATTTTGAGTTGCCGTGCCCCCTTCCTAGTGCGGTACAAGATGAATCTGTGGCGGCAGCGACTTCTCAGGTCGGTAGTGAAAGGATTGTTGATTATGGTCCTTCCACTACTAACCTTACATACTTCTGTCTTTCAAGGCTCTTTGAATCCAACCATTACTTCGAGACTGCTTGTGTTTACAAGACGTTGGTACTTAGCCAAAGGTCTAAAGGCTATCTGACCTCTTAGACGCGATTGACAGAAAAGTCTTAAAGAGATAACTTGGATCCGTTTGTGAGGAAGGACAATTTCGGGGTCAACATAATCACGAGCTACAATAAAATTTACCGCGAAGCGGATGTGATTACAAAAATTAAGTTTGGTAAATTCCAGATAGACAAGTGCATTCAAGAGGACACAAGCGGCCACAGAAACCTCTGTCTATCAACTCATATCCTCCACCTCCCCGTGGTGAACATCGGGTGCCCAGTACCTTCAACCGAAAATTGAGTTCCAACCCCCGTGGGAAGTTGTTGGGGGCAGCAAAGAGAGAAAGGGGGAGGAGGTATGCGTCCACTAAGGCATGCCTCCTTTTCAACAGGCGGCAGCTAAAGAACTATCAAGATGGAATCAACGGTGGCATCTACAGTTCCAGTCAGGATGAACTACTTAGTGAACACCTTATAGGGCTAGGGTCGTGCGCCACATAAAGAAGACATGGTTCCGAAACACCAAAAAGCCTCGGATACGGACGGAATTAATTATGACGACCCACGCAAACGATTAAAATACAACGAATTTCGGTTTTGCACTTGGAATGTTAGGTCCCAGAAAAGTTGAGGTCAAATGACTTAGATTGTTGGGTTATGTTGAGCGAATGGAAAATAATGCTCCGGCTCGTAGAGTCTTCGAATCCAGCCCGGAAGGACGTCGCAGAAGAGGAAGGCCGCGACTCAGGTGGAGCACACAGGTGGTAGAGGACATGAACCAACTTGGCGTGCGAAACTGGAGACAGCTAGCTAGGGACCGAGCTGGCTAGAGATGTTTGTTGGGTGAGGCCCTGGTCCGACCTGGACTGTAGCGCCACCATAAGTAAGTAAATTAAATAAGATGCCGGTAGGCTTGATACCGGAAAGTCCTCTGCGGTACAATTCATGGCAGGAGAGAGCGCGGCTAAGTGCCTCGCTTGACAAAAACAATTAAAACCAAAATCGCAATCAAAACTCAATGCCAAACAATTGCATTGAATGCTTTTACTTTGACTTAGAAATCTCAATCGACAATAGCTTCAAAAGACCAATAATAATCATTGCCATTTGATTGTAATTTCATGGCAATAAAAAGAAAGATAATCACACTCCGGAGGAAAGTTGAGGACTTTCGTTTTTTATCCTAAACACCTGAGCCTTTCTAGAGACTGTAATATGTCACATCAGTCGACATCGAGACCTCCAAAGCAACATCAATCTTCATGCCACCGACAGGTGATAATTAATCAAACCAATAGCAACAACAACAAAGCAATCATTGTCAATTGCAGGCAAACAAAAAACAGAAAAACCTGATATACCACAGGCTTACCACTCTGACTCCACTCTTCCCCATCAAACAAACAGAAAACTGTTCATCTCCACTATCCTCATTGCCCTCTGTCGGCCACCAAACTATAAACAAAAACTTGATGGCTCTGTTGATGTGGTGAAAACACTGCGCGCGGGAAAACTCGTTTTTTGCCTCAAGCCTCAAGCCTCAACATCCCAATGTTCCTTCTTCGTTTTGTTCAATGTTTTGGCGTACTTTCTATGTTTTTCTGCTTGTGTTTGTGTTTGTTTTATCACTGACCCACACACAACGTCAAACTGGAAAGTTTGTTTTGTTCGAGTTGTTTTAAATGACTTTCTGGAGCTGTTCGCTTGTTTCCAGGAAGTGCAATAAATCCCCCACGAAGTATCTTATCTTACGGTAATTGCTACACACTCTCTGGCGCGAGTTCCCCAGCAAACAAAGTCCATGATATCAACCCACTCAATTCATCTGATTGCCAGTTAGATGAGGAATATCACATAAAAGCTATTCCTTGGTTTTTCTTTAATGTTAAGTGCAGGAGAAAATTACCCCAAAGCCTGTTTCTTGCTCTGAACGGTCGCCTCCTATCTAGCATCATCATCGGTAGTCGTTGCATCGTAAAAAAAGTGTTTTTCATTCGAAATGTGATGTTCATAGGCCAAGGTTGACTTTTAATCACATTCGCAGGCACTTAATTAACTTCGTTACAAGTTTACGTTGCGAGCAGCCGGCCGGCGGCGGCGGAGGAAGCACGACGCAGCAATGTGGGTCGAGATTATAGTCTAATGGAGCATTGCGCCTGCCTTCGCTTTGATAGTGGAGCGATGTAGTTAATTCTTTTAGTAGAAAACTTGTGATTGAAGTGAAAGATTGTGGAAACGTTTAATTGTTGTTGGATTACCCACACGCAACAAACGAATTAGAAACGAATTTATCGCTTATCATAACCTCAAACTTAGTTTTTCAATACTGACCCATACTCTCTTGTTTTACTTTTCAGACATTTTCGAAGAACAAGGACACAATAAGGCAGCAAACTGTTGTCCCTATATTCAAACTTACACATAAATTCTGGAAATGCATTGAATGCCATGATGCGCTACTCGGAAATATCCCGAGATCTATCCTCGGATAGTCTTAAATTTGTCGAGGTAAAAACCACTTTCATCCTCTTGCTGAACTTGCATGCCTTAACTTCTTTGTTTTCCTTAACAGCAGCCACATGGAGAAGAATACATTTACAAGAATTTACGTGACGAATCCCCACCAAGCGACATCTCAACCCACAGCGGCCCGCTGCTGAGCAAATCGTGCCACCATCAGAATCAAATCGGTGGCAGTTATATTGCCAACAATCGCTTCTCGTATGGTGGCTCTTCCACAACTCCACGACAGAAAAAGGACAAAAGCCAAAATCAATCGTCCTCAGCGTCAAAAGAACGAGAATTCGAAAGAAATTCCTCGAAGACGATCAGCACGAAAGCTGCAAGGCGAAAGAGTTCCATTGGATCGTCATGTCTGAATGCCATGTCAACGTCTCCCAGTTCTGGGTGCTATTATTGCTATGGGTGAGTCATGAGAGACATTCCAAGGCTGAATCCTTACTAATTATGTGTTTTTTTAAAGATCAACACCACCTGGTAAGACACAAAGTCTTCCGCTCAACTCATCTATCAAAAACTACGATTCGGTTATACTGAGTGCTCTACGAGGCTCAGCCGAAGAATTGGCCAATCAAATCACACTGCTGGACTTCCCCGTCTTCGCAAACATTCAACCGGACGAACTGACAAGCTGTGCATGGACGAAAAAGGACAAACACACCATTACACCGAACATCGTTGCATTTACCAAGCGATTCAATCACACCAGCTTCTGGACTGTCCAGGAAATCCTAAGTGCAGACACGCCCAAACAGAGAGCTGAGATTTTAACTCATTTCATCAAGGTAACACCGGTGGTGACTTATGACTGTGAACGTCGTCCTAACCCTTCTCCACTGCTTTCAGGTTGCCAAAAAGCTGTACGAACTGAACAACTTACATTCACTCTTCGCCATAATCTCGGCCATGCAAAGTGCCAGCATTTATCGTCTGAAAAAAACATGGTCCAGCATCTCGAAGAAGGACAAACAAACATTCGATCGTCTGGCCGATGTTTTCAGTGATCACCAGAACTGGGCCAATCTGCGAGAGTATCTCGAGAGCCTCCGGCTGCCGTGCATCCCCTATTTGGGACTCTTCCTAACCGATTTGATCTACATCGATCTGGCGCATCCGCATTCGGGTGGTTTGGAGCCAGAACAACGACGCAATAAGATGAATAACATCTTAAGAGTAATATCGAACTACCAACAGTCGGATTATACGCATTTGGTGCCAATCGAAGCCACCCGCAAGTACCTGCAATCGATCAGGTACATTGAAGAGCTGCAGAACATCTTTGAGGAGGATCAATACAAGTAGGTCACTTTATTCTCTCATGAACTTGAATTTAATTGCTTTTTTCTGTTTAAAGGAAATCTCTGAACTTGGAGCCATCCTCGTCGGGGCCAAGTTCGTCGTCATGCAGCTCGAAGGAGTCGTTCAATGTGGATTCAGCGGCTCCGGCGCTCGCCTGTTTAAATCTCTCACCTGCCAAAACAATGGGCTCCGTGCGCCTAGCGAATGGGGCCAAATTCATTCCAGGCCATAGGAAATGCCGGAGTTTGGGCTCAAAGTAAGTTTGTTGCTATGCGCCTTGCCTTTGACACTGCAAAAGAAATTCTCAACCAAAAATGTCAAAATTCTTTTGTTTATTTTCATTCGAAATTAAAAAACGCATCTCTGTCTGTCTCTTTCTTGCCTGATATCAACGATTCACCCTTAAACACATCCTTCATTTTTGTACTGTTTGTTTGTCCTATTTTTTTTAAACAACAACAACACTGATTCACACCCATCACCCCCACTATCACTGTCACCCCCATATCTCACCACAAATGCTCGTAACTTTTTGTTTTGTACTTCACTTGACCTTTATTTTTGTTCACCCACACCACAATCACTCACACACACGTAACATCCACCATTTCTCTTGTGTTTTGTTAATTTTTTGTTTGTTTATTATTCCAACCCCTTCCCCTAAAAACAAAAACAAAGATTTCGCAGCACTAGCTTGCCGCGAAATTTTTACCAAAAATGCAACTGCCCCATTATGATGATTGCGCCCGGAATCGGTACGATCTCAAATAAGCGATGCAAATGCCGGTGAGTGTGTTCAATAAGAAAACAACAATATTTCTCTTTTTTTCTTTTCCCTTCTTTCAATTTTATCATTTCTGTTTGGTTCTTCTTGCAATCAAGTAAATTCTTTTTGGTTGGGTCCGGTTTTTTGTAAATAAATGTTTTGGTTTTTCCTTTCGGCACTTTCCCCCAAGTTTCTTTATGTACCCCTAGTGGATGTTTAGAGTTTAAGACCTTAGGCGGTAGATGTGTTAAGCTTCCTTTCTTGGAAACGAGAAAAATGTATCCTGCATGCTTTTAGGAACTTGTGGTAGTAAGGTAACATTTTCTTTGGTTTGTACGAGGATATTTTGCGTTTTATTTATAACTATTTCAGTGAAATAACGTATTTTTAAGAAAGACAACTACAGAAACTCCCAGCTTCAAAGCTTGTGTGTACCAGGATTTCATATTGAATTCCATTTGATTCCAATTATCTTTTCGCTATTGTTGGTGGTCCTAACCACAGTTAATTTATCTGTTGAGTCTTACGGCTCTTGCTTTATGTCCTGTCTAGATTGTCGTCGCTGTACAACATCGTTTTGTGCTTATGCAGACAGGATCAAGGTTAAAAGAGTTTATTTACAGCCGATCAGACTTCGCATACGTAAACCATTGTTGTACATGCTCTATGATATGCTTAGCGGAAGAAAGTTTGTTGTCAAAAATGGAACATTTTATTCGCTAATCCACTTCAATATTTACATTAACGCACCGATCTGTACGACCCCCAAGGTACAAGTCGTTGGAATTCTCTTACAGCGTGAATTAGACAAGATTCAGTGATATAAGAACGACAGGAAGCTACAAATAAAAGTAAAGAAATTCGAGATAATTCCGTTGCCCACGCGTTGACGTAAGCTTCAGGGGAGTACCTTGATATCTTGTTGGGTTAGTATTTGTATTGCGAACGGCCAGAAAAGCCTTGTCTCTGAAGAAACAGCTGTTTTACCCTACAATACGGCCGATGATGGTTAATGGTTGTCTAGCTTGGTTCAACAACGAGAAGATTCGGGTTTCGGGGACTCAGAGTTTTCAACGCTGTCTCGGTTCGTCTAGTCATCGGAGTATTCTAACGCTTGCATTACTATCCTTCTCAATTTCTCATATTCAATTCAACAGAGCAGGGATAAACAAAGGTATTACTCTGTTTTGATAACTGCAGTGTGATACAGAACCTCTAACCTACCACGACGGAGCAGAATTCCTTCAGTTTATTAGAATTAAGGACTATGCCCGAATAGGAGCAAAGTGATAGGGTGTAGCAGGATAACCAGTTCAACTGATTGGGTTTTGAATTTTGTTAGGGTTTGGTTTTAGTCGAGATAACATGTTTTAACCAAATGCAGGGCAGGAACGAAATCCACGCAAAGTTTCTTTCTCTCACTTCACTTGTTTGTAAGTGAACTATATTGCTGCTATAATCTATTATTCCATAGCCTAAAGCTGGGATATATTCCTAAGATATGGCGTGCGTACCAACCGCTGACAAGCCCAGTTACACAGAACCAAAAGATTTTAGACCTCTCATTCTGACTCTTTTGCACTCAAAACCCTTAAAAGAGTAATCCATATGCCTAACCGCAGCTACTTAAAGGCGGAAGTCGGAAGCTATATCATCTTTTTAGCACGCGTACACAAAAGGCAGAAGTGTAGAAACTCTACACTGTGCAGTCAGAACAACAGAAATGTCGCTTGCGGTTAAAGAATACACCTCGCATCATCATCAACAATGTTCAAATAGTGCCATGGAAAAAGCACTAACTGACCTAAAAATAGAAGCCCCGCTTATAAAATGGATCATGTGTTTATTGAAAAAAAGACAAATCCATTGCGAACTAAGCAACCCAGATATAAAGATGTACAGATACACATCTAGAGGACTCCATAAGGTGGTATTTTCTAACCTAACGAGATTCTCATCAAACTCAAAGACAGTGGTGTCGGGATTATAGCATTCGCTTCTGGCGACAGGTAAATACCTGACTATTGTAAGCGAACAATTAGAAAACGCATTATCCGCGGCCAGTAACCCCCCTTAAAACAGAACTGGTACTTTTCAGCAATATGAAATACCAACAATTGAAAGCATCCCTCTTAAAATTTCAGACAAATCGAGATACCTGGGAATTATCTTGGAAAGAAACTCAACTGGGGTAAGAACATCCAAGAAAGATAAAAGAAAGCCATAATTGCACTCTACTCGAGTAATAGGATTCTTGGAAGAAATTGGGGACCCATTCTAAGTTTGGTTTGGTGGCAAGCTCTGGAGAAATCCACGAACATAAAAACCCTTACCAAAGTACAAAGAATGGAATGCATTAGCACTACTGGGGTGATGAGGACTAGCCCAACTGCGCTTCTCGAAACGATCCTTAACCTCGCCCCCTTAGATTTGTTTTTACAAATATGTACTTCCACTCTTACTTACTTACTTATCTGGCTCACAATCCATGATCAATCAGTCTGAGATAATGCAGCCCTCCATCGGGAACGGTCCCTCGCATACGCTCTCCAGTCGTTGAAACCAAGCGCTCTGGTTCTTGTCTCTCGGTCTTCCTTGTCGTCTCGAACCTGGGGCTGGGATGAGAAGACTTTCTTGACTGGACGTTGTCGTCCATTCGCTCGATGTGGCCGAGCCAATGTAGTCGTCTTTTCTTGGCCTTCTGGGCTACTCTTTGACTCAGTCAGACCAATATCTGGAGAACTAGTCAAAAGGGCCACACCTGAATTCCTACAAAAATACGTTGGCAACAACGTCTGTACAGATAGCATGACCCCTTACTTGGACTTCAATAAAACATTTATTACTATCTTCTCCAATAGACACTATTGGGAAAACAGTTTCCCTTACACTCTCAGAAAACCTTAACCTTGCCAGTTCATTCAGGCTCCCCGACCATAGCAGTGTCTTCCAAGCCGTGATCTTGGCAGTGCAGAACACGGCTAAACAAATATCCATGATGGCGATATCACACTCTGACATCATCTTCTTCATTGATAGTCAAGCATCAATAAAAGCGATTTCTGCCAATCAAATCAAGTCAAAGCTTGTTTCTTGATGTCGCGTAGTGCTAAAGGTTCTTGGGTTCCCGGTCACAGTGGTGTGTCGGGAAAAGTAAAAGCGTATGAGCTTGCAAAAGATCAGTACTTGATCCTTCTCTTATAAACTGACATCAGAATCCCTCAATGCGAATTAAAACGAAATATTAGGAACAATATCATTCAAAAAGCAAATGATAGATGGAACCTACTAAAAACCTGCGTTAAAGCCCTTATAACCGTGATTAGGGGACATAACCTACTTGGCTACCAAAAATGAAGACGGGGCTTAGCACAGACGACCTATGTAGAGGGAGAGGCTGCGGCAACGAAGAAGTGCACGAACTAGGAAAACATTTTTAGGCAACTATCTTTAACGAACAAGAAGAACTATCCGAACTCCCAGGCAATAGACTAGCTCAACCAACCATAGAACTCATAGGTTAAAAAAGTTTTTCAGAAGTTACAATACTTCGGGGTATCACTAGAGATCTACATTTATCTAAGTGTGAAAGTAACAACACCAACTGTCAGCCAACAATAACTAACCTAACCTATACTGCTGCTATCTGTGAAAGAGCAAAGAAGCAGCGACTGGGAATAGTGATTTTTCGTTTGTTTTCAGGAGTGATTTCGTCCTCAGCTACTTCAAAGGTAAATCTGTCTATGCTTTCGTTTTGTCCACTACTTCGGTATTGGTTGTCTTCTCTTCTTGAAAGCATTCACTTCCACCTATATACTCGCTCTATAAGGAATCAGTGTAATTCCGAACAAATTTGTTTCTCTCTTTACCAACAGATGTACCTAGAAGGCTTATACCATCTTGCTTTTAATTTTCCTTTTTCCATTTCATTCCAAAACAAGCACACTTACTTTCGTTGACGCTAGCAAAGCCTCTCTTGCTTCAAATGAACCTCGCACTTTTTTTTTCTGAAATAAAAATCAATTGGACTTTTTTAAGTGAAACTAACATCCAATCCGCTTTTAGTCTTAGAAATTGAATTCAATGGCCTCAGCATTTTCATTTTCATTATCACAAGTTCTCTTGCTACTCCTCAAAGTCAAACTTTGTCTTTAACACCGATTTCCCTTTTCATTCCAGCATCTTCGGCAAAATCTCCAACGGCCACACTGATGGCACCGCCAATCACCAATCGGCCGATCCGAATGCCGACCACAGCATCCTCAGCCAACCGCGTCACCTGCTGGACGATTCAGTCCTCGAAGATGGCAGTTTCGCTGTCACAACATCGTCCGCAGCCGAAACAACATCCACCGAGTCCTCCGAAGGCGTTTGTCATCGCGACACCATCGCCGCCGATGTGCTAGAACTTTGTGCCGAATCGCTCAGCTTCCAGGGATGTGTTCGCAGGAAAACCGTTCTCAAAGAAGGCCGCAAACCAGCAGTTGCATCCTGGCAACGCTATTGGCTGCAAATCTGGGCCAGTTCGCTTGTGTATTTTCCTCCGAAATCTTTCAAAGGATGCGAACGATCGGATTTCAAGCGAGAACCATGCAAAGTGTGTCCATTGGATGGATGGTGTGCTCAGGTGTTGGACAATCCCAAACACAAGAATTCATTTGAACTGTTCAATCCGGCTCTGGGAACAGTTTACAGATTTCGCACGGACAGCCCGCAGGCAACGCACCAGTGGACAAATTCGATATGCAAAGCGGCGCAACGCAACGCCGACAAACCTCTTCCAACTAATCTCATGTCGTTTGAGTAAGACTCAGATGCTCGCTTTCTTTCCCTCTTTCAATCACAACAACACTTAACTTTTTCGAATGATCAAACAAGAAATTTATTAAAATGAAGACTGACAAATTCACCAATACACAAACAAATTCACACATTCTCAATTTTGACTCATTTTTCGCTTGTCTTTGATCGCCATTGCTCTATTGCTCGAAAGAATTCTACTAAAATCGAAAGAAAGGAAACTCAACACAAATCGACAGTTTTCTACTCTTCCCAAGGGGGAACTCCCTTATCCTAGTTTATAAACTAATAAAACAAAAACCAATTAAAATACATATTATAGCTGTAGTTCGTAGAGAAGACATATTATAGATTATATCTAGCGGTAAACAAACAAACAAAAATTACTAACTGTTCAAGGAACTGAATTTGCTTTTATTTTTTCAAATTTTTCTACTCGCTTTGTAAACATTTCTTTTTGAATACCGTCTTGTTGCAATAATAAACAAATTTGTATTTAAGATGAGATCTTTTCTATTATTGTTTTTCAAATATAAAATCTCAAAGTAGTTTTTAGTGTCCGACCGAAATATTAGGCTAACAGAAAACCTTCGGTCGAAGCCGAAGACGAAGCCGAAGATTTAGTAAAGCGAAGAATTCTCATTTCGAATAAAATAAAAGTACAAACTATGTGACAAATTACCGGGCAAATTATTGAAGGTGTTAAATTGAAAATGGAAGTAATCAGATCTATTTGGGGTGGAGAGTAACTTCATCGTGAAGGTTTCATTTACTCCAAATATCGACAAGATTCGTATAAGATTTCGTGGAGGTGCGAAAAGTACCAGTCTTTAAAATGCAAAGGTTTAAATGCAGTTTCGTATGGAACAAGGGTGGAGATAAATGGAGAGCACAACCATGCCCTTTCACCCATTGCATGCGAGATTGCCCGAACCTCTCAGAGGGTTCAAGAATTGGCAACTACTTCTTCTGAACCTCCCAGATCAGTAGTTGCCAGGTCTATTGCAGGAGTTTCTGCCGAAGCCCTGATCCGTGGACCAAAGCTGGCAAGCCTCCAAACGTTGGTAGAACGAGAACGTAGGAGGCAACATGAACCAAGGCCCATCCCACATTCCCGGTCTGATATAATTATTCCCGCTGACTTGTCTGTCACAAGAACCTCCAATCCGGAAAGACCGGAGCCGTCTCACACGTTGGTTGTGAGACATGGCTTGTGTATGGGACCTTTAAAGTGTGTCCTGAGATGTTTTACCAACTTTGGGTGGTCCACGGATTAGTGGAAAACAAGGTACTGCCGCTCGTATTTTGTCTGCTGCCCAACAAACTTGAAATTTCCTACAAGCGGGCCCTTGAACTGATAATTCAGTGCCCTGAAATGGAAAATCCGCAGCCGAGGACAATCGTTACTGATTTTGAAAAGGCGGAGGAGAATACTCTCCGAAGCCTTTTCCCAGAAACGGTTATTCACGGCTGCTTTTTCCATTTCACGCAAGAGGTCCGTAGGAAAATTTCGCAGTTGGGTATGCTGACAAGATACTGCAGCGATAGGGAATATTATACGTGTCTTCGGAAGTTTATGGCGTTGAGTTTCTGCAAACCAATTGACTTCCGGAATAGATTCATTGATAGATGAATTCCTACAGAGCTTTGGAGATACCGAAGCTCACCAAGGAAGGTGTCATCGATGGATGTGAAACTGCAGGGACACAACGCTACATGATCTTTCGAGGACAAATAACAGTGTGGAGACTAGGTTCTAAAGAATAATTAAATTAAAAAAATTGCAACGAATTTCTACACCGAAGTCACTGTGAAATTAAAAAAATCAAATTCAAAATTTGAAAGCCTACTAGGTTTAAACGAATTATTGCAACGAATCTGTACACCGAAAAGTTATTGGAAAACTTACAGAATTCAAATTCAACAGCAATTTCAATTGTGTTTTCTTTTTTGGCCGAATTCGAGCGAAGCCGAAGCCTAAGCTTCGGTCGGACACTAATAGTTTTTTTCTAGATGATGATGATGATGAAATGATTGATATTCAACTTGTATGAAACTCTGATTCCTTTAAGTGTGTCTTGGCTTAATTATTATTATTATTGTGTAACAAATAAAGAAAGAAAATGTTTATCGACTAAGAGAACATTATATTAAAAATGTTATTGCCGTTCTCTACGCCTTGACTTCTGGGGAAAGATATTAAGAAAACAAAACGAGATATTTCTCGGTATTGAATGTCAAAGAAGAAAATATTTCCAATTTATGTGCGTTTTTCTTTTTTGTAAATAAGAACAATGAAATGTGAAGAGTTTAAAAAATATATAGACTTCTATTTATATTGCTTTTCTATTTTTTTCTTCTTTTTTCGAAAAAAGTAATAATTGTATTTGATTCTTAAAAGCATTATTGTATGTATGTTAGAAAAAGAAATAAAAAAAAATATATTATAAAATGATGAAAGCAAACTAAAGTGAATTTGTTTTCTATTACAAAGCGGTCATAGGTCACGGACAGACTCAAAAGTTCCAAGGCTGTATGCAAATTCGGGGCATGCATTTTTGTAATTTTTGAAGATTTCTAGCGAAGGAGGAGTAGCACAATCTGGCAGCCTTATCAAGTCCTATTAGTTCAAGAATGCAATCTGAAATATTCGGCCATATCGAAGTAACCGTCGGAGCTTTCTCCGATTTCCTCAGAAATTTGCTTCGAGGTAGTTCTCCGACAAAGAAAATGTCTCCGATTCGGAGGAAATCGGAGAAAATTCCGCTCCGACGGTTACCTCGATAAGGCCGATTACGTTTAACACGGCCAACACACACGAACCCTACGACGCTACATGCCAGTAAAGAACGTTTCTTTTACACTTTTGAGGAAGAAAAAAGGTAGCATGTAAAGCATTTCGAACAAGACCGAAGATTTAACAGGAGAGAAGTTTAAAGCTTTATTAGAGACTAGCCGACCACCGACCGCCGGGACGTTGTACCCGCTGTTAAGAAATTTGTAGTGGTAACTTAAAAGTTGGGTGTGCAGTTTTTCCGTCACTAAACGGAGTTATCGTATGAATTGTTTCTAATAATTCCCCCCCCCCCCCCCTCCACACATCAAAACTTCATTACCCCGATGCCCCTCATCGCAGTACCCCGCAACTTATTACCTCGTTACCCCATCTTGATATAGGTACAAAAGCATCGGTGCACTTCTAATGTTATTGTTTCGCCGTGCATTCCATTCTGAATAGTGGAGTTCCTGGTGTTGCTGTTTTTGGCCCATAACATAGTACTGTGCCACAAATGATTTTTGAAGTTCTGTGTAATGTTTGGGAAAACTATTTCTACCAATTCGGCTATGCTTTCTGTGATCTTTTAGAAGTTTGCCGGCAATATGATATATGGCCAAGATTCATCAATTTGCATTCGCACGTTTCCAATATCCATTAATTGTTTTGCAAAATTTGCTCTACACCCACGTTGATTTTCAAAGTTAAACTCCATAAAACTGACAATTTGAGACCGCATGATCAGATTAGAATTCCAAAAGCAGCGTTTTCTGGGTCAGCTAGTAATATAATTTACCCTATGTTACTCAAGGTGAATGTAGCTTTCTAATGGTGAAAAATCTTTGAAATCGGCTAACATAACATAACTAACATAAAAAATACAAATCTTTCCACATAATAATTATTTAAGTATAACGGGAAACTACATCTCAAACGTGGTAGAGATACAATAAGTTCGGTAGAGCATACGCTGCAGAACGACTTACTGGCTGTGTACTTGGCATTGATCCTCAAAAAACAGATCTCCTATTTCCTGTTCACACGGAAATACAAAACTAAAGAAATTGTACCTCCTTCAATACAAGGCTTACCACTAATTTTTACCAATGGAGCTAAATATCTTGGTCCGATATTAGACAAAAAAAAATAAGTTGAAACTTTATATTCAGGAAAGAGTTAAGAAAGCTACAGTAGCTCTTTTTTCCTGCAAGAAAGCCATAGGAGGCAAAAGGGGTTTTCAACCTCGCATAACCTATTGGCTATCTACATCAGTCATCCGACTATTCATGTACGGGGTAGCAGTATGGAGGACTACATAGTCCAACGCACTGCATGTCTTTGCCTAAGCGGGGCATTGAGAACAAACCGCTAAGCAGCGCTAGACACTCTCCTCCAACTGACACCCCTCGACATCTTCAGTAAACAAGTGGCGGCGAGTACAGCTATAAGACAACGCCTCCTCTCAATAGACCAACAATAATGTGGGGCATTCCATTAAATTGAATTTCTTCGGTTCTATACCAAAGTACATAGACCTTCACCATTCCAAAACCCCAATTTGGGAAAAACTTACAGGTCTCCATTCCATCCAGAGATGAATGGGAAGACAAAAAACTCCTGGATGACAAAAGCATTCATTTTTATACAGATGGGTCCAAAACGAATGATGGTGTTGGTAGTGATGTGTACTCAGACAAGCTTAATCTATGCCTTTCATTCCGCCTCCCAAATCATTGAGCGTCTTCCAAGTGAAAATTTTAGCGATCAAAGAAGTTCTATCCTGGCTAAGAGAAAACGTGATACCAACTTCTGATATCCGCATCTTCTCTGACAGTCAGGCTGCAATAAAATCTCTCGGTGGTGTCTCAACCAACTCTCAAACGGCCCTAGATGTCGATCATCTCCTATGGAGACGGCGCGCGGCGGCGCACAGTGGGGACACTTGTATGGGAGAATGGAAAAAACTCCGTAAAAACCAAACCACTGAACCGATTTTGTTGAAATTTTCAGAAAAGATTGCCTAAAGCAAGGAGAATCAACTCCAGAAATTACCACCTCCTGCCACGCCCACAAGAAGAGAAAATGGTTTTCAACCAAAATCAAAACTTGTTTTTTCTTAAATCCAACATTGAAAAGGATAAATATCATTTGAAATTATTGAAATTTATTTTGAAATTAATGTAATGTTTGAAAAAAAAAATAAGAAGCATTTTTTATGTTTTTTTTTTTATTGAAATCTTATTTTTATCTCTAATATAATATTTGGGGCCCTCAAAAGGGCCATTTTAAAAGAAATCTTTCTCAGATACTTTGTAATGACTGCTTTGTTTAACATAACATTAACAAGTGTTTAGCTTAGATTCTTCACTCATTCACGTTCACGTGAACGTGTTTAGTAGAAATACAACCATATTTTTTATATAAGTATTTTTAAGAGAACAAGTTTTGAAGTTACTTAAGAAAATATTAAAAATATGCCAAAATATCAAAACCAGGGCATTAGCCCCTCCCCCTAATCACCGAAACTACTGCACCTAAAATTTTGAAAAAAAATTGAGTTATACGTCTATAACATGAATATTACCGGAAAAATAATTTGAAGTCACAGTTATTTATGTAACATAGAAAATTTTTCAATACACTAATTTCCAATTTCATTTAATTTTAAAACCATTTTTTGAAAAGGTGGTAATCCTATTGACTTCAAATTAAGTACAATCATTCATTAATTGCCTGCAATGACACACATATTTTTTTTGTATTTTTAAGACAAATAATTTTGAAATTATTCAAGAAAACACAACAAAAAAGGTCGAAAATGCAAAAAACCAAACTTTACCCCCTCCTACTCACCGAAAAAGGTGGGCCTGGAATTTCGAAAAAAAACTTCAGAAAATAGTTTCATATGTATAGATTACAGAAAAATAGAAAAAAACAACAGTTATAATGTAAATAAGGATATATTTTCAAGATAAATGGTTTTGAAGTTATTCAAGAAAACCCAACAAAAAAGGAATATGAAAAACACTCAAATTTACCCCGTCCTCATCTCCGAAAGGGCTGGGCCTATCATTTCCAAAAAAAATTAAAAATGTAGTTAAAATGTATAGATTACAGAAAACATAAAAGAAATTACAATGATGATGTAAAAAAGCACAATTACGAATATGTATTAGGGTTCCGTACACAGAGTGTAAACGAAACCCTTATAACATCACTGCGTTTCCTGTTCATTCGTCTTTCACAAGCGATTTCTTCGAATCTGCTAAGCCGATTGCAATGAAATTTGGTACCCATATTTAAGAATTCAATAGTAATCTAAAAATGTTGTTTTTGTATTTATGAAATAAATAGTTTCTAAGTTATTCAAGAATAAGGAAAAAAACTCGAAAACACGTTTTTCACACATTTTTAGCTTCAAATTGCTCTAAAAATCGAATTCGGACGTATTCGGATGAGATTTTTTTCGGAAAATATTGCTGAGATTCAACACTACCTTATGATATATGTCCGCCTACAGAGGGAAACAGAGGAAATAGTTAAAACCATTTTTGAAGCTAAAATTCCGGAAAATTATAAGTTTTCTTAAAATAAAAAATATAAAAGAAAAATGTCTAAACCAAACTTGCATCTCATATTGTTAATCTGTTTATTTTTAATATATTTACAAAATTTTTTTTTTTGAAAAGTCGAAATTTAACCGATTTTATACAATTTAAGAAATACTCATATTTACATCAGTTTTCACTATTTTTCAACATTGAATACAAATTTTCATGTCTAGAATATTTTTTTGAAGAAAATTTTTTTCATATCCTGATTCTACAACATTATTACTATAAGAAATGATTCCAACATATAAAAAAAATCTAACTTTCATAAAAATGAGTTTTTTCCACTTTTTCCCCACTGTGCGGCGCAGCAATTTAATATTCCCTCTGTTGCCAGGCCACAGAGACATCACATGAAATTGTAGAGCCGATGGACTCGCTAAAAATGGCACCGTCATACCTATCTCACCTGAAAGGGAAAAGATAGGTATACCGATAGCTACAAGTAAACTTATGCTAAAAAAAAACTGCCTTAACGATAAGAAGCTCTAGGTGGTATAATTTACCAACATGCGCAGCCACAAAACTCATATGGCCGTCACTTGACTTAAAGCGCTCCAAAGACTTGTTATCTCTCTAATAGGCGTCCTCATGGGACACTGTCTTATAGGCCGGCACGCAATACGACTTGGTATGGCCTCAAATGATTTCTTCAGGAGCTGTATGGACGAAGAAGAAGAGGACACAATCTCTCAACTTCTCCGCACATGCCCTGCTCTTTCCCTAAGACGCAAACTTCATTATTTTTACAATAATCCTAGTGAACTAGCTAACAAGGATATTAAATATCTGAGCCTTTTCTTCTGACCTAAGTGCGTGGATCCTGTATCCGCAGCCACTTCAACCTAACCTAACCTTGCCATGGTGGCTTCTATCAAAGATTTACCTTACCTCAAATCTCTTATGTTGGCCCAGGCACACCCATTCAGTTGGCATTAGCCACCACATTCAAAGATTCCAAGCCCGTTTCCCCGTTTCAAGGATCATAAACAGGGACGAACTGCCTATTCCTGGCAAACTAGTTGAGATGACGATAAAAACCTTATTTGCCTTTGATTTCGAATAAAGCTTCAAACAGGATATCGGCCAAAGCCCTCACGTAAGAGACGAATAATTTAATAGAACATTTAGCTGCTCGCCCACATGAACAATATCAATGTAACGCATTTATGTATAGGTACACCCAAACGGGTCGTTGAGTATAAGTCTAATGTACGATAAACTTAAATGGGCCGCAAAAAAATTGTGGAATTTAATTTTCATATAAAGTATCCTTTTAAATTAATAGACTTGACCGAGCAATGCTCCAATTTCCTTTACCCCAATGAAAAACTCCTTTTCTTGAGGTCTTAAAAGTAGGCATCCGTGGGGATATCTTCCTCATTCAACGGAAATATCTGCCACGCGAGTGACTTCAAGTTTGAAAACAAAAAAAAAGACACACGAGACCAAATCTGGATAATACAGCCGGCGGCGGCAGCAGTTCGTAGCCCAATTTGACCAGTTGGGCCTTGGCGATGACGTTTTGTCCTTCTTAAAGTTGTCTTTGTGGACCACGGCCAGAGGCGGCGTAAGGCGTGGGCGACGTGGGCCATCGCCCACGGCCTCGCGGTACAAGGGGCCTCGCGCCTCAAAAATTTGTTTGCATTGCTTCAGTGAGAATTAAAAAAAAAAAAATTAACTTTGTTGTAAAATATTTGCTTACGTTGCGAAACTGTCGCCAGTAAATCCTTGCCGCACCGACCAGTGCGGGTAATCCCTTGTTTTATTTGTTTGCTTTCTTTACTAGAAAACCAAATCAAATCAAAGTACCACACGCACGCAACGCAGTCGCTTGCAAAGATTAACTAAACAATAAGATGGGAAACTGTCTTACGTCCCGAAATTTTAATTTTTTTTTTCTTTTCGTGTACATGAATAAATGTGAGTTACAAAAACAAAGAGATGAGGTGAGATTTGTCTATTTTGACAGTTTTAGTGGGATACTAGCTTAAAATCATTATATTTCTATCTAGCTAGTACCCGCGACCAGGCAATCGATTGTAGTGCCATCTTGAGTTCTAGCGCAGTACTAATTTTTTTTATGTAAGTTTGGTATTAGGATATTTTTTTTTTGTTTGGTTTTGATCTGGAACGAAAAATCGAAAAACCCTTTCTTGACTTTTCAGTCATGACTCAAACGTCATTTTAAGCTAGTATCACACTAAAATTGTTCATTAGCGGACTATAATGTTTTGCGCCATTGAATTAAGGAGATATCAGGTAAGTTTTTGTCAGGGTTGCTGTGTTTGTTTTAACCTGGACAAAACGTAAAAATATTCGGCATCTTTAATTGCATTCAATTTAATTCGCTTATTTAAGATATAAAGAGATATAATGTACAATACAAATACAATTTTAAGGTAATTTTAAAGCATGGGAAATATGCCGTCTGCCGTAGGGATAAAATAAATAATAAAAATAAAAAATAAAAATATAAAACATAAAAAAAGAGTTTGCTTCAACAGAATTGTGCCACTCTAAAGTTATTGTTATGTAGTAAATTGTGACTTTAAGTTTGATCAAAACAAGGATACATTAATTTCGGTTACATTGTTTAGCTATGTTCAATTTTTTAAACATTTATACAAAAGTTTCAGGCACAGAAAAAACGAAAAGATAAAACAATTTAATCTGGACTTTTACTTTAGTCAAAACAAAAAAGGGCTTTTAGTTTAGCTAAAACGAAAATAATCTGCATTAAAATTAAGAAACTATTCAAACAATCGTGGTAACTTTTTCTTCAAAACATGTTCACATAATCATCTCGATATTTTTTTTGAATGCGAAACATATCTTATAAATGACTTCCAATCACGACCACCATGAAAAAAAAAAATTACGGAAAAATGGAGTCTTCGGATCTCCTGTAAAATTGGACAAACAGCTATAAAATTTAAAACATTCTCATTCTCACCAAGGTTGCACAGCGAGCAGATAGGATTTAAATCTGATCTATGTGGTCTATAATTCAAATGTAATTGCATTACATAAACAACTTCTTGTCTCACAATTCAAATCATAAATAATAGAATAGGCGTGTTTTATTGGGAACTTAGCTCAGCTTAGCAATAGAAATTACATGTCAAACAACAACAACCGAAAGCTAAGTAAAAATAAGTTAGGAATTTTAGTTAGGAATTTCCTGAAGATAAGGTTTTAGCAATCCGACACTTGAGTTTTTCGTTGTGTTTTTCGTTTATCAAATGTCAAAACCTTTTGAAGAAAATAGTTTTCCACCATAGCAACTCAATGTAAAAAAAATTGTTTCAGGTAGGTGTAAAGATGGCGTTTGGAATATTTCGATTTTTGACATTCTGGTGAACGAAACTTAATTCAAAGCTGACTATAGCGTTTTATTGGAATTCCTATTGCTAAGCTAAGCTAAGTTCCCAATAAAACACAGCAAATGTAGTTTTTTTTAGTTTCAAAACTAACATAAATGAACCGAACAATTGTTCGGTGTTTTTATAATTCATTTTTAATTAGAACGTGTCATAAGTGATTGAGAGATCGTTTCCAAAAACGAATACAATTCAGTTTTTCATCGTTTTTGCGAAAGCATCTCTGAGTTAATAATATATAGTATTAATCTTTTAAAAAAGTTAAAAAAAAAATGTTTAAAATATTTGATCTTCATGCCCGATGATGGACGATCGTCCGTAACGCGTCGCTAATAAATTAAATATACTTGTGAAATTTATAAAGATTACGAAATAAATTAAATTAATATTTTGAAGTAAAATTTCAAAATTTTTATTTTTCGTATTAATTTCCAACAATATTTTCATTAGGAAATTTCTGTTCCTTTAATAAAGATATATAAATATTTTAAATATACACTTTAAGAAATACATACAAAGTGGAGATGACATTTTAGGTCTGTTCTTTTGGTCCCTAAAACTGCCGAAAACTCCCAAATTCTCCCACTTTTCTGTCCTTTTACTCCCGATTTTTGTAATTTCTGTAACTATTGAAGGAGAAAAATATTTCCCCTATCTCACGATCTTAGTCACAAGAATTTCTTGTGGCAGCTCTTATAAGTTCTGTGTAACCATAAGTACATTGAATTTTGTTGACGTTTGATATAATTTTGTGCATTTGGGAGATTTTTGCTGTAAAGTGTTCTTTAACTTTTTGGGAAAATCATAAAATTTCATCTCCACTCCTCGTTTTGATAAAGTTCTTACAAAAACCGCCGAAAAAGAAAAAGAACGAATTTTTTGTATTTATGAATAAAAACTTTGCAGTGTTTATTGTTTTTTTTTTTTATTATTTTATAAAATCCGTCTTCCATCGCTACAGAACAGGGCCTCGCAAAATCTGTCTTGCCCACATAAAATTTTGGTCTTGCGCCGCCACTGACCACGGCATGTGAATCCTAGAAAATGGTGGCCAACATACTTCAGGTCGATATGAGACAGTCTTGTCTCTGGGCATTTGGACTAGATGTGAGACCACGATGAAGCTCAATGATTGTTGCCTTCGAAGGAGAAGAGTCACCGTACATTGATTTTGCTCTTTGATTTCGTTATAGGCCCGATCCAAAAATAATTTCAACTGGCGCCACCAGGCTACCATCGGACTTCCCTGGTATGTTGTGTCCTTGTTTTGTGCTTGAACATGTTACCAAAACGTTCACAAGAGTATTGGTGTGGCAGAAGTCAGTAAACCTCTCACCATCATCGTTGAAACCGTTCGCCACCTCTGTGACGACCTAATATGCATTAGTCCAACCGACCAATGTTGTTACCGCTGACCTGGGCATTTGGTCTTCGACATAGCACAAAACATAATTTCTCGACTTTTCCTAAAAAAATACCAAATTAAGTCTTTTATGGACATACCCTCCCATATGCAAGATCCACAAGGCCGGAAATATTCGATTTGATGGTTAATTTTGAGCCAGCCACTCGTTCACCGGACTAATAAATTCCTACAAAGTCAAAAAATCCCATATGTTCACTGTGGCGTATGCGTACTTTTTTATAACTTATTATTATTATCGATGGATGAAATCTTATGTTTGCTTTTGTGAACCAAAATTTCTTCGGTTATCATGCCAAGCTCTTTACTATTCAACCATGTATTGCAGTACAAAGATTTCCTTACCGTTACATAAGTGTTCATGTACTGAATCAAAATCAAAACCAAAGTTCAAAATCCCATTAAATAAAGATCACTTTCTTCGATTTACCCTACACCTGCCAAACGTACTGATTTCCTTATAAAAAAATTCCAAAATCAAGCTCACACATCTTCCATAAAATTACGTTTCGAAAAAAACGTAAAAAAGTCAATTAACAAAATCAGAGTAAAAGTGAAAAATAAAAACCAATATCACGTACTTTATGACGTGAATGAAATGAATTTGGCACGTTTTGTCGGGCGCAGCTATAAACAAGCCAAAAAACAAACAAACTTACAGAAAAACAAGACACTTGGCCAAGTCCAACTTGCATTTGAAAAGTGACAAGCGGCAGTCAGAATAGTAAACACCTTTTAAGTGTCTCGCGAGACCACCACCGATTCGAGCTAGACTGGGAGGGTTTTTTTTTACCTTTTCCACTTCCGATGTTGGCAGCTTTATAAAATGTCATTAAAAATGCCTTCAACTGGATAAGTTACTTATTTGACTTTTGTTACTCAATCAGTCAACAACGGAAGGTTTTTTGTTTTTCGAGTTGTGGGAGGTCGAAAGGAATCGGAAGTGGACCTTAATTTAAATTTTAAACATCGTTTTTTTTTTTACAATGAAATTCAGTGTAAGCCTTTCGGATTGGATTTTTCTCGCCAGATTGATTTTATCTTTTTGTTTGTTGTGCAGATTTTAACATTGACTGTGATTGCTGCAGCAGCGATATGTGGGCTGCCGTGGGTGAAAGGACATCCGGCAAAAGTCACAACAAAGTAAGTTGAGTCTTGTGCACAATTTTTGCTTAATGAAGTGAATGGATGGATGGAAAGTGTTCAACAAAAATTGAGTCAAATAATAAATTAAAAATGCCCTTCTGTGATTGACAAAGTGCAGTCATGTGAGTGCCAGAGGGAGGTTAATTCAGTTTCGACAAAGTGAAAATAAAATTGACTTTCATTTTATGAAAAATGTGAATTGAGTGTTGAATTTTGTATGTTTCCAGTGTCGTCCACACAGAAGCTGAGGATCCCAATGCAAATGGCTTCTGGCAAGAGCACATTTCCTGGAAGCCTCGATGGGTTAAATACTGGCGACAAAAAGCAGTCTACATTCCACTATGGAAAAAAGTCTGGAGTCCAGTGGTGCAAAAAGAATGGGTACCCATACCAAAGCCCCCACCAGATTGGGAACAGGATGACCCCGAAGAAGATTCCAAAGAAAAATGGTAGCGTTTCTGTGCATATAGTTCCTAAGCATTAATTTATTTAAATTATTTATTTTTACTAAAAAATAAAACAAAAAGAATTTTTAATTTTTCGAATATTTTATTTTCTTCAAAAAACAAAGAAAAATCGTTTGTTAAGATCGTTTTGTTGTCCTGGGGCCCGGGAAAGCCCTACATGAAGTGGGTGTGTGTGTGTTTGTGTGTGATATGACCTTCTTTCCTACAATATCAGTATTCTTAACCTAAAGCTTTGCTCCACATTTAATCAACAACAAAAAATAAAATAAAATAAATCCTTAAAGCGTATTACCTTACAAGCAACTGAATTATTTACAAGGATGTGAACTTGCATTCGTGTTATGTTCTTTTGACAGTTAAGAAAAACACAAGGAAGAAAATTTCCAAAATGGCGCATAAATAGACTCTCGAATGGGGTCGTTTTAATTAATTTAAATCTAACCTATCCTAAGACTTAGGGGGGGACCATAAACAAGTCAACTCTGATCACTGTTGCGGCGCTGGTTGTGCCTTGGTAGCTGGCTCAACTGCCACCGTAGCTGGGGCACTTCCAGTCGCGGCAGCCGTACTGCTGCTACTACTGCTGCTTGTCTCTTGTAGTGGTGGATTGGCTGCTGCTTCACCACTTCGTTTCCACACTATTTTTGAGTTGTCCTTGCGATCCCATCCACTGTCGCCCCCGCCATGATGTAAATCATGATGATCCGGAGTTGGGAACCATTCGGAAATAACGACTGGCTTCCAGATTTTCTTCCATGCTGGGACCCAGATCTCCTTCCAGGCGGGCACCCAGATTTGTTTCCACGCTTCCTTCCATTCGAGTTTCTTGTCATCAACCCAGATTTGTTTCTTAGCTGGCTTCCAGATTTGCTGGTAGTCTTCTTTCCATTCGAGTTTCTTGCTTGGCACCCAGATTTGTTTCTTGGCTGGTTTCCAGATTTGTTTCCAGGCTTCTTTCCAGGCGAGTTTCTTGTCGTCGACCCAGATTTGTTTCTTAGCTGGTTTCCAGATTTGTTTCCATTCCTCTTTCCATTCGAGTTTTTTGCTTGGCACCCAAATTTGTTTTTTCGCTGGCTTCCAGATTTTCTTCCAGTGTGATTTCCAGATCAGTTTCTTCTTCCACAGATCGTGACTAGTGTATTCCCAACCATCGGGATCCTTGCCTAAGAATTTCTCACCAGGAATACCGACCTTAATCCATTCGGGTGTATAATACTGTTTCCATTCTGGAACTTGAATATCCTTCCAGGCTGGAACTTGAATTTCCTTCCACACCGGCACCCAGATTCTCTTCCAATCAGGTACTTGAATGTCTTTCCAGGCTGGCACTTTGGTTGGCACCCAAATTGGTTTCCAGATTTTCTTCCAGTCGGGGACTTGAATTTCCTTCCAAGCAGGCACTTGAATTTCCTTCCACACTGGTTTCCAGATTTGTTTCCAGGCTGGCACTTGAATGTCCTTCCACGCGGGTACTTTAGTAGGGACCCAAACTGGTTTCCAGATTTGCTTCCATTCAGGTTTCCAGATTTGTTTCTTTCCCGGCTTCCAGATTTTCTTCCAGCCTTCTTTCCAGATTACCTTCTTCTTCCAATAGCCGGGGTCGTGATGATGTTCGTGGTAATGGTCGTGAGCGTCCACATGGACAGTCTCTTCTTCGACATGGCCGATTCGTTGTTGCGCTACGCTTGTACTGACAGCTTGGGAGGCTTCAGCTTGTTGATCGAATATTGCTTTGGCAGAGGTTAGGGTGATTATGTAGGACACGCACAATGTGGCGATCTGGAAAGAGAACGAATAAAGAAAAAAAAGTTCTGTTAGAATGACATTTCCGAAAAGAAATATTGTACTAGATTATGACACATAAATTACAGTTTTTGACAGATAGCCGTTGGCATTTACACTGGCCGTTTTTTCCATTTCCGATTTTTACTGCATGGTGGGTAACAGTACCAGTAACGAGAAAAATCGTTCAATGTAAATGCCAACATCAAAGCAAGCGAAAACAAGATTTTAAGTAAGTGATTCCACTTGTTCTTTAAATTGAATCCCGATGCGTGAACTCGCCACCCGGAAAACTACAAGATTTTTCAAAACCCAACCCCAAAATGTCTGCCAAAACGTGTTCACCTGCGTAACCCCACGATCAAACCAAAACCAACTTAAAAAACGTTCCTCGCAAAACATAAACAACAAGCATACATACGCATAAATCATGATATCGGAATTATCATTCAGGAAATCAAACAAAGTCCACTTTCACTTTTGTTCAGAGCCAACGATCGATCTGTTGTTGTGAGTCTTTCCCATTCGAGCCCCAATCGATTGTTGTTCCGACAGATTCGAACAACAAAACAAAACTTCTCGAACATCAAACCAAAAGCTTTGTGTCTGTCTTGAATTCATTCTTCATTGACAGTGAATTGGTTGCGCTCTGTTTACACTCCCCTTGACTCTGGAGTCTGGGTCTTTCGCTTTCGTTCAAATGAAACCGAAAGTGTTCGAAAGCTTTCATCGCCGAAGAAGGCAAGATGGTGTGAGATAACTTCCCCGGTAAATTGACTTTAATGTTCGCACGTCTCACTTCGTGTCGTCGAGCTGTTGGCATGACGTATTGTATTGCATGTTACTTGATCTTCCAATGGGGGCTCCACAGTTTGAGATATATTTTTACTGTTAACTGTTGCCGATGGTGGTTCGGAGGCGTTACATAACTTTTAAACGACACCTCAATGATTTCATGCACCACGCACACAAAGATTTATGACAAAATTGTCTCTGAAGAGATGTTATTGTCTTGTATTGGTTTGAAGGGTTATCGTTTAAGTGATTTCAATGATGTACCGCAGGCAAGTTCAGCGTGTTTTATGTAATTTGAGGATTTTGAGATTGATTTTGCTTTTGCATAACTCCCAACACTAGACTTAACATTCACCTCTTCAAAACTAAAGCCTTTGGCCATCATTAATCATTTCACTTGAAGAGGGCCTTGCCAAGGGTCCAAGAAGGATGTTACCACATCAAATATTATGACTGACCCAAATTTGAATAGACGAGGGTGTCTTGAATGTCAAACAAAATTTGGTCGTTCAGACGGAAAGTGATTCCCTTTCGAAAATGTGTGCAATACATCTCTCGACCACGAGGTGCGTCATCGCCTACGGCTCGTCTGGTCGTCTAAACCAAATTTTATGTAAATTTATGAAGCCGAACGGCTGCGTCGAGTTCATTAGACGAATTAAGTGATTATTCGTACAAATGTATTCAATGGGATTAATTTGTTTCGCTGTCCATTAAATTAACACAAAATAAAAAATGAGGAAAACAAAGATTCAGGTCAAGAAGCAGACTCATATTTTAAGTCCGGCAAAGGTGTTGCCTCTTGTTGTGAAGACAACTGGCGGGCGAAATCCGGCCGGCGCTAAGCAGTCACAGTTATGTTAATTTCGTTACATTTTTTTTTGTTATTTTTGTTTTTTTTTGGTAAATTTATTAATTAAAACAAACAAAACGTAGATTTCAACGAGACGATATGCTACCGAAATGGATTTATGGTTATGAATGACGAATTTCCTCAGAAAACTGTGAAAGGCATGCGAAATGTTAGGCATTTTTGTGGAAAGTCCAAATGCGGAAAGAAGATTATTTAACTTTTAGGCCATTTCGACATATTACGGGCATAATCGATTTGTTGCAAATATTTTGCTCTTTTTGGATGAGTTTTGGTTGGGAAAATGTAGGTCATTGTCAAAATGTAGCGAGTTTTGAAATTTGGGTTTTATCGCTTAAGGAAATTTTATTGCGTGACTGGTTTTGGTTGTTTCAAATGAGGTTCTTGAGGTTCGAAAGTAGATTGCGTCAAATTTTTCATATGTTCAAAATTAGAGTGTAAGAGGCCTCGCACAAAATTTCATTAAAGACATCAAATTACGAAATGAATAGAATAAAAAAATGGCTATAAATATTGTGTGCCTTTGAAATATTGTTAAAATTTCTATCAACTAAATTCGCTAAAATCCGCAGAATAGCGAAGGATTCTGTGGACTAATTTAGTGGAAAATTATCTATTATCTAGTGAAGTAAAATTTCTCTTAACTGACGTTTATCTACTAACTTATTCCACCACCGTGGAGGGTTGTTGAGCGAAGCAATAAACAAAATGTACAAGAAACTTCTCGCTGTCAGTTCATAAGATGGTGCAAAAATCGATTGCCAGATAAGAATATTTTTGACAAACGTCACTACTATTCCGGAAACAAATTTTTTTTTAAATAAGACCCGACTTTCCAATCGTCAGATAAACAAGCAGATAGCGTTTATTCGACGGATAACAAAATATTGGATTTTTCAACCGTCAGATAGACTTTGTCTGACGAATAACGCTCTTATTCGAACGATAAGATTATTTGCCAGTTTGTTATTTGTAGATTTTTTTAATGAATGAAAAATCGGTTATAAAAGAGAAATTTAACCTATGGATTAACTCTTAACTTATCTGTAGAATAAGATTGGCATATGCGTTTTTTTTAATACGGCTGTATTTAAAATTTTGGAGTTCGCTAGCCTCTTGAAATTTTTCAATGAAATAATTCAATTTACATTACAATTATTACGAAGCAGTTCTTAAGTGAGTACGTATACACTATACACAGATAACCAAAGTCGGTCTTAGACATCCAATAAGCACATCTTCACTACGACATGTTTTAAGCTATAAGACTGGGGCAGAGTTAATCGTCATTTTTTGTTGTTATGAAATTGCCAATATCTGGTAAAAGAAGTAGACGGTAGTAGAAGTTCGAAGGATGAAGAAGCAACAACGTGGAAAGAACACTTTACCTCGGTTTTAAACCAAGCCAATCACCTAATCCGCACCGCACCTCCCAGTAAAGACGAGATCGTAGCTGCAATTAAGAACAACAATGCGGTGGAACTTTATGGAATTTCTGGAATTCTTACAGAGTTTTTACAAGCGGAGCCAACCTTTTCAAGCGAACGGATTCATCCGCTCATAAATGAAGCTTGGTCTACCGAAGGCCAGTAGCGTAGCTAGGCGTGCGCTATTGCCCACGGCCTCGCTCCTAGGGGGGCCTTTCCACGCCTAATGGCTACCATGAATTAATGGATTGAAAAATTGAAAAACCAAATTTTGATTTAAATCTGCAAATAACATTTAAATTTGTTTTAACACGAAAAAAAAAAAACAACAAACCCATTTGGAGTCTTGAACTCTCTTTAGATTCGGACCAGGACAAATAAGATACGATTTATTGAGATGATGAATCCTTTAACCGGCAGATTTTGCCTGTTCGAATCTCATCATCTTCATCGTTGGGCCGGCCAATGAAGTTTCTCTCTTCATCTATGCCACAAACGGGATCCGGTCCGGCCCTTCCTCAGCAAGGAGAATCCAACGCACGCTTTCCAGTTCAACCATCCCAGGGCTTTGGGTGCCCTGGTCAACACTTCAATTCGGGGGCAAATTTGGTCTTCCAGAGCTAGCTAAAAAGCTTTGCTTTTGTAGAAGTGCAACATGGTCAAGGTAAGTAATAGCATGAGCATGAAAAGGGCCTCGAGGATGAGACTTTGCCAACGCCTAGATTTGGGAACGCTACGCCTCTTGCGAAAGGTTCCCTAGACTGTCAGAAGGGAATGATCGTCAAGCGCCCAGAAACAAAGAAATCTTACAAAGTGCGAAAACTGAAGAGGGATTTGCGTTCTTCCTGCTGTTAACAAAATTGTAGCAAAACTCATTCTGGAACCCATCAAAGAATATCTAAGACGCATCCTAGATGTCGAACAAGCAGATTCCGCGATGGATCCTCATGTATTGATCACATCAACAACTTGCGGATCATTATTGAGCAGTGGGATAAATATTAATCACCACTTCACCTTTGTCACGTTGTGCATGATGGTATACATGGTATGACAATAAAGTAATGAGACTGATGATATTGCCGCGATTGTAGTAACCCTTTTCCTTCTTCCGGCATCCTTCCCCACTTCATTGATATATTTGCCATCGCTCTAGCTTGTTTAGTTCGCCTGCTCTGTCGTGCTGAGTAAACATGTGTTGGTGGTGCTCGTCATGAAAATGGAAAAAATTGGATCCTTCATCACGACAGCGCGCCGTGCCACACCGCCCTCAGCGTGTCAGAGTATTTGGTCTCTAAAGGGATCGCCGTGTTGCAACAACCGCCTTATTCGCCTGATTTATGTCACCCTGTGACTTTTTTTTTGTTCCATAGAACAAAATCGGTGGTCAAAGGAACCCATTTTGAGTCGATTGAGGACATCCAGGCGGCTGTGACGAGGGTACTCGAGTCGAAGCGTTCCAGAAATGTTACGAAGCATGGAAAACGCGCTGGAATCGTTGTACAGCTGCCCAAGGGGACTACTTTGAAGGGGATGGCAGAGTTGTAGAATAATTTTGAAATATACTGTTTTTATGGAATCAGTCTCATTACTTAATTGTCAGTCACACCTCGTAGGTTGTCTCGGACGATTTTGAAGTTCACAGCGGAGTCAGGCAAAGCTGTATTCTTTTGCCAATATTGCTTTTGTTGATGATAAGCGATGTATTGCACGCAGCTTTTTTCAGGCAGCACTGTGACATCTTTTTTAAAACAACTAGATTACGCGGACGACCGATGACGTTTGCTTACTCTTTCATGGGATCATAGATCTCCATCCAATGACAACAAGGGTGGAGAGAGAAGCAGAAATCGTGGGGCTGATTTATCAATTCCGATAATACAACAATGATCAGCCTCGGAATATGAACATCCTGTCAAATCAATATTTCCTCTAAGCCGGTGGAGAGCTTCCAATGTCTTGAAGATATCGTCTGCAGAACCGCACAAGACGTCATCTGCCGTATTGGCAAAGCAGAAGCGCGGTGGTATGCTGTCCAAAGTATGGAGGAATAACTCTCTCAGCTTAAGAACGAAGCACAAATGTCGAATTTATGCTGCTTTATTGATGTAGCATCTGGAAAGTTACAAGGAAGCTGCAAACCTTCGTCAATAGATGTCTTCGCATTTAAGGAGTTACTGGTTCAATCTAACATCCAATAGGAACATTCATACGAGGACAGTTCAGGAAACTATTTACTCTATTAAACGAAGGCTAAAGTGTCAATGGATTGGACATACACTTTGAAAAGTTAACGATTGCATTGCAAGTCAAGCAACGCAGTGGAATTCGCTGATACTAGAAGTAAGATGAGCTAGAAAAGCGAATTATGGCGGAGAATAGTAGAGGAGGAATCAGCGTCATCAGGCAAGAGTTTGAGGGAGCTGAAACGTAAGTACGTAAGCGCAGTATAGGCAAGTCAAATAAAATTTGCGTGTAGACGATCAATGGTTAACAGGTTCAGTACAATATGAAGGAGACTTTCGCAAAATAGTCTAGTCGCAGGACATCCTGCTAGTTGAGCCAGTTGAAAATTATTACTATAAACCCATCGAGATGGAAATGTCAAGATGAAGATACAAAGCTCTCCGTTTAGGCCTTAATTCTGAAGCACAATACCCACATCCAAAATTACATTCACTACTAACAAGCTCCCAAATTGAAAATGCTCACAAAAAGAAACTAAAACACTTGCGCAAATCTACTTATCTCATAACAGCTGATCTTCTTATTGCAACAAACTTTTTGTATTTTTCAAGATTAAAAAAAAATACACCTTTTGACAAACAAGCGATATCAAAAGAGTGCTAATTACATGCTCATGAATTTCATGTGCATGAATCTTAATGCTCGTAATTCAACATTCAGCTTTAAGTGAAAGTGAAAAGGCAACAACAACAACCAACACAATTATAAAACCCTCATTTATTATTTGTACAGAAATTAACTTACATTTTGTTCAAGCCCAACTTTAGTCTTGTTTTCTCGAAATGCATGGCTAATTATGATAGCAATGATATCACTGTGTTGCTAGTTCTGTCGGAAATGGTCGGAAATGAAGGGTTATGTGCTGTGTGCGCACGAATTGCCATTTAAGACGACTTAAGGATTTGGAAATCAATTTATCATGCATTGTGGCATCATTTGTTTCTTATGTAATTGAACATGAAAATTGTAAAGAAGGCAAACAATTGTTTGGGAAATTAAGCACCTCGGAATGTTACTCTCGATTCAGAGTTTTGTACGTCTGAACGTTTATTTTGACTGTAAGGTTTTTCAACTTCCGAGTGAAATTGAAAAAGATTGATAGACGAATACAGAAGAGCTAAAAGGATATTGTGATGTTCGATGTCAAGAAAACACAACAACTGTTAATCCATATTACAACAAATGAGATAAGGAGGAAAAAAATTGTATGTGTGCTTCCGTCATGATGGTGAAGCAATTAACTGCGTTGCTGAAATTTCGATTAAATTTTAACATCAGTCAAAATTAACTACACCATTCTGACAGCAATACCGTTGTATCTGGCACCCCGAATGACAGTTGAAAAATGTCTCATGACATCATTTTTGAAATTCCGCGAAAATATTTTCGAAAATTCATCTTGATGCAGCAGAAACAGGCAGTGACAAGCAAAATCAAGTTCCTACGTCAGCTCTTTTGTTTTATAGACTTGTCGTCTGGGTTTCATTGGCATATGGAATGCATTTATGGTCATAAGCACTCTGGCACATGGCATTGCAAATATTGACATGTCCAGTTCGAACCACTACCATAGGCCCACTTTGACCAGTCCAGGCTTCAAACACTTCATGGCTAACTCCTAACTAACCTGAATATTAAACCATAATTTTATGGGCTGCCTGTAAATAAAAGTTGTTCTAACAAGTTAAAACAGTATCGTTCAATGCTTGGTCACAACATTTTGGGGAATCGAGTTACCCTAATCCCCAACCTCCACCAATGTTAACCTTGAGTATGGCTGCAAAGACAATTTCAGAAGTCTTTTCGCATATCAAGGCCTTTAAACAGATTTAAATAATGACGAATCTTTTGATTGAAATCATTTTTAGCAATTTTCGAAAATAAGTCATTGCAACGATTAGCAATAATTTGTTTTCCCATGAGCCAAGACATTGAAAAACATTAATTTGTCTCCATGGCTTAAACACTTCACATTTGATCACCGATATAATCACTCATTGGCTTCTACATCTACTGCTTCGACTGTTTAAAACTACCCTTGCTCAAAAATTACTCCACTAAGTTCAACATTGTCCAATTTTGAGTTTAACACACATTTCATATTCATCACAATTTTTTTTATGAACAAAAACAAATTTCATACCACAAAACTCCAACGGGTTTTCATGGTTCCCGGGGAACAGATTAATCCTTTCTTAAAAATTCACCAAACCAATTCACTTATTTTTCCAACGATCCTTCGAATTATTTCAAAACACCCTTTTGCTTTTGTTTAAGGAACACACCACACCGTTATCTCTTGCACCCAATCCAAACGTCTTTGAGGGTAAAACTGTTTCAACAAATCTTTGACACTCGAGTTAAATACTGTGTTCAAATGCAATCCCCCAGTTTTCACAGTCGCACTATTATTAAATAATTTTTTAACCTTTACTCAAATCTCCTCGCTACGTGCTACAAAACTGCTTAAGTGGCGGTTCCTCTCTTCTTCGTCGGTGTGTGTGTCTTCAAGAAAAAGCTTTTCTTTTTCAACCAAGCCCACACACTTCAAGCTCAAACCTTGATTCAGTTTCGTCACGACATTGATATTGGCGTAGGGTATGCTTGGCTGCGATTTAGCCTCGATCGTGAGTGTGCGTCTTTTGCAGACTCGCGGATGAAAAAAGCTCGGGAAAAAACCCACAGAGCATTGCTCCACAAAAGCTACTGGTGTTTATGTTTGTTGTAAGCTTGTTGCGACTTGTGACTCTTGGAAGTGGAAGCCGCACGTTTTTTTTCATATTTTGTTTATTTTTCCCATTCGCTCTTCTTTTTTTCTCTTCGGCTCGTTAACTTGTTTGTTTGTTGGTCTTTTTTTCCGTCATCGAAGAGTGATATCATCTGATACCCAAAAAGTAACTGTTATGCTGGATTGTTTTATTGAGTAACGTGGGGGAAAAAGCTAGGTGGTTTATTATGCGGTAGACGATGTCTGCATGGTTGGCGGTACGTTGTCACAGCAAGGTCGTTGTTCGAACTGGACATGTCAATATTTGCAATGCCATGTGCCAGAGTGCTTATGACCATAAATGCCTTCTTTCAATATTTCATATTCCACGCATTAGTACCAGCAACACATGCTATACCCAAACGACTATAAAACAAAAGAGCTGACGTGCGAACTTGATTTTGCTTGTCACTGGCTGTTTCAGCTGCATCAAGATGAATTTTCGAAAATATTTTCGCGGAATTTCAATAAGTGATGTCATGAGACATTTTTCAATTGTCACTTGGGGTGCCAAGTACAACGGTATCGCTGTCAGAATGGTGTGGTTAATTTTGACTGATGTTAAAATTTAATCAAAATTTCAGCAACGCAGTTAATTGCTTCACCATCATGACGGAAGCACACACACCATTTTTTTCCTTCTTATCTCGTTTGCTGTAATATAGATTAACAGTTGTTGTGTTTCTTTGCAAAAGAAATAAAGAAAACACAAAATTATATCAGCAGAGTTACGGAAATCTCAAATAGGTAGATAATGGTTGTAAATCCATTAGTGTTGGCGTTGACCGCACTGACACGATCCATTTCCACTTGTTTTGCATAACAGTTACAGTAATATAGTTGTTGGAGTTGGTTGGACACGACGCGACGAATGTGCGAATTGTACAGGGTGACTAAGAAATTTATCTCACTGTGATGACGGCGCGGCTGGCATTGTTTTTGTTGGGATTGAGAGATTTAGTTTTGCGTGTAATGGCGCCATGATTTTTTTGTTTGAAATTAGTGGACCATTATTTTATTATGAAGGAATTTTTATTGTTTGGGAATTGTTTGTTGTTGGCACCTCGGGAAGAAAAAGAAGTGCTTCTGACGGGTAATGAAATGCAAATTGTCTTTTGATTGGGAAATGTCGTCAAATTTTCTTACGTAGCAGAAAATTGTCATGGAACGGACTTAATCTCGAGCTGGATTGTTTTAATGAATTCATGTCATAGCTCGCCTTAAATGCATACCTTCTTCAGAAGTTGTATTTACCCCTTTAAGTCCTTTTGGAACCGAAAACATTGTAGGAATTTTCCACACCAAAAAAACATGACCTGCGTTCAACAGGAATTTCCATCAACATCACAACCAT
The DNA here is from genome assembly GCA_943590905.1 of Sphaerophoria taeniata. Classification (NCBI taxonomy): domain Eukaryota; kingdom Metazoa; phylum Arthropoda; class Insecta; order Diptera; family Syrphidae; genus Sphaerophoria; species Sphaerophoria taeniata. Next base: position 9,744,657 of record OX016540.1, read on the forward strand.
TTGTTGCATAAGTTGCAATCGAATGACGACATCAATGTTAACGTCCACACAAAATGTGTGTGCGACTCTTGCAGACAAGTTAATTGCACTCACAACTCCCAACTGCTGCGTACTGAACCTGATCCAATAACAGCCTGCAAGAAAACATGACCAAAACCATGCCTAATATTGCGGTCTTGACGTGCGGTGCGGCAACCATTCCCAATCGCCACATATAAGCCGCCATATAAGGAAGGAACTCATAACAACATTTATAGCAAGACATTGTTAAGTAACGAGCTACTGCGTCCGTCGCGTCGGTGCGGTCACATGCTGGAGAGCATATTGCCCATATACTCAAGAGACGTTAACGACCATCGGAGAGGAGCTTAACGATCCGAGACACAAGCACAAATGGAACTGTATAACATTTTAGGTCGGGCTGGCAGATACAAGCTGGACCACTTTTACTTTCCTTTCGATTTGGAACAGACTTCGCGAGGGGGCAGGGGGGAAGCCGTACAAATTGTCCATATTTGGGACTTAAAATATTTTTTAAGCCACATCATTGAACTTAACTTTGGACATTTACCAGAGTTAATGAATGCATTCGTCGGTCGGTCGGGCCACCTCGGAGGCTATCAAAAATAAGAGGCGATGTAATACGAGCTCATCGCTTTGCTGGATATTGGAAGGCTTATTTTTGTTTTACACAATCTAACACCTTTTACTTCCGACGACGATGGCAATGTCGATAGAAACGGCAACGACGACGCACGGCTATGATAAAATCATGACGTGGATGCTTCACTTAGATAGGGAGTCGAGTCGATATATTCAAACGAAAACAAAAAAAACTTGACTTTCCTGTTCCTTTGCAGCTTTTCTTAAGAAGGAAGCATAGCCTTTGGCTAAAATGCAAGGCACATCTTTTTGGCGCGATCAGTGAAATCGATCATTGGACTTGTTGCTTGGTATGCTGTGGCTGGTTTGAATCTTCACATCGTCTATTTCGTTTCGGGGCATATCATTGCTTCCTGTCTCGAAGACTTGTTTGTTTTTTTTCATCTCCTTAAAAGCTTTGAAGTGGATACTGTTTCGAGTCGAGCTCGAGATAGACATCGCAGGGATGAAGATCCCTTGTGGAATGTTTTGAATTTTCTTAGCCTTATAAATAATGATGATGTGGAGATTGTGGCGTGATGTAATTTTTCTTATGGTGAGTTGCGGACATTTATTGTAAAGTGAAATTGCTTCAAGGATTATAAATTCAGCAGATGTGGTTGTGGTTATTTGAGTAAATTTTCGTCAGTTGGATTCTTTTCAGCGGAAGTTCATGGTTGGTGGGAAATTTTTAAAGGAAATTTCTATTCCAGACAATTAAAATTGCAACAAAGTCCGGGCTTTTCAATTTGGTCAGGAAAACTCGGGACGGGAAGTGATTTGACACAAAGTTGTAACCCATAAAACCTTAAATATATTTAGTGTCACTTCTTTGGTCTTCCTGTTTCTTGTGGTCAGTCGGTTACACTGAGAAAATAAGTGGTCAGTAATGCCAGCGCAGGAAAGGAAAGTAGCTCAGCTTCCTGAAACTTAAAATTGAAATAATGAGCACCAATTTGATTTTCCCCTAATTAGCTGTGGAATGACCGATAAATCCTTAAAACTACGGCTCACCTTACTACCCCAGAAAGCAAGAGGAAAGATGACCGACTTGATTTTAATGGACATGGAAATAAAGTTCCTTAGCTCTCAACTCTACAAAAATGTTTAACAAAAAAAGCTACTAGAGGTAAAGGAAGATATTCGAATCGAACATACCTTTTTTAAGGTTTTCAGTGATTCCAGTATTATATTTATCGAGTATTGATACTCAAAGTAATGTAAACAAATTCTCTCGGCGGCGATTAATTTTACATGACAGATGAGAAGCAGAAGTAGTCCAGATCATTTCCATAAGGGATCATGGTATTTTCTTGCATTTGTATAGTTCTTACCAAAAGCCTCAGCTTACCATTGGTGAGAGTATTCCTTGAAGTGCAAGTTCATATTACGGCTGAATTGTTAAAGAAGACGAATGCACCTGGCGATAGTTATGTTATGACGGTGTTCTAAAGTCGTCAACGATTATCTTACAGACTTTTCTCTGACTTTCATCCAAGAAAAGGAAATCATATTCAAGCTTTGGGGGACGGATCTTGATGTATGTATGAGTTTCTGGTGCATGCTATTGACAATCCACCGACACACGCGTCGAAAAATCATGCCAACAAAATAGTGAATCGAGTTGGGGCTGACACCTCGATACCAGCTTGTTGCGACAAGGAGGAAGCTGTGTCAGCAAACACTTTTCAATTTGGTTACGAGTGACTCCGGGACTTGCAGTAACCTAGTCCTTCGATGTTGCCATTTTTTTGCAATCATTTGTACATGGGAGTTCCGTATGCTAAAAATGTTGGCAAAAGCAATAGCAGAAGAACAACTATTGAGGTGGAGGAGCACAAATTCGAAGTAGTGCGATCTTTCAATATCCTTGGGTCAGTAGTAGCAGCCGATAACAATATGGAAGAACAAGAAATATGGTGAGAAAAATCTCACCATAACTTCGAAACTGCTACTGTAAAAGACGATACTTTTACGAGTACACACTAACGGATCCGAGACCTGGTTACTTAGCGCCAAAGGCACTCTGAAGTCTGAACCCTTAGCCACGTTGGAGAGAAAAGTCTTACGGAGAATGGTTGGCCCCGTTTATGAGGAAGGACGATTCCGGAGACGATAACCACGAGCAGACTTGATGACTAATTAATTAAGCTTGGTAGGTTCTGGTGGGCTGGAGACATGTACACACGACACTCTTACGAGCGGAAATGAGGACAAGACAAAAAACGGGTTACAAACACCGTTGATGACCGTTGTATTATCTTGCAAGCCCTAAGAAACAGACGATAAACCGCTGTTCAGATACGAAATCAACTGGTTGAGGTCCGTAACGTCATTATTAGTGAACGAACCGTTAGAAGACGATTAAATGAAGTTGGATTAAGATCTTATGTGCTAGCAAAAGCGCCTAAGCTCAAGGTATCTCATCGTGTGGTAAGATTAGCGTTCGCCCGTGAGCATCGAGTTTGGACAATTCAGTGGAGTCACGTTTTATTTAGCGACGAAAACCGATTTTGCATTAATTTCGTAAATGGGAGGGAAAAGATGTGGAAGTATCGAGGAGAACGATAGAGACAGACAAATTTCACAGAAACGGTGTCATATGGTGGGGGCTGCAGTTATGGTATGAGTTGGCATCTGCTTGGGAGCTCGCACAAAGTTGGTGGTTATTGAAAATGGGTCTCTCACTGCATACCGATATGTAACAGAGAGCTTAGAACCACATGTCATACCATGTGCCCCATTCATTGGCCCAAATTTCGTGTTCATGCAAGATAACGCCCGCCCCACACTGTGCGTATTGTGTTGGTATCACTCAAATGAACTGGCCAGTACGACCACCTGATAGGAACCCGATAGAACACTTCTTGGATATCCTGGGGAACAGGTTCGACAGCGAAATTCACCTCCCAGGAATGTTGGAGAGCTGAAACATGCATTATCGGAATAGTGGGATAATTCGCCTCAAGAAATGATCGACCACCTTGTTAAGAGTATGGAAAATCGCATAAAAGCTGTGCTAAGGCCCACGGAAGCAATACTTGGTATTGATGGGTATAATTTATTGTAAGACTGGAGTTGATCAGGACGCCCAAAGCTTTAAGATGTGGAACTGGAAGGCATCGGCCAACAATCTGGATACATGGTAGTATTTGTTGAACTAGGCCTGGACCGGATCCCAGTTGTGGCACAGATGAAGGCAGAAACTTCTTTGGCCAGACTGACCATGATGATCGTTTGTCAAAAATCTCTCCTTTGGCAAGCAATAAGAAACATTCGTTAAAGTTCGTAGTTGGCATCTTTTTCCTTATCTAGAAATGCAGCAATGCCCTTGCGGGGCTGTTGTGCTTGAATTCGGTTTGATCGTCATTTAGAACTTGAGTTCGAGTAACTAACCTCTTGCTTAGAAGAGACTTGACTTATCTCATAAGCTCGATGATCCGAGTCCGTTTCCAGCTTTCTCGAGACAGCTATAATAACAGAATATCAACACACCAACAATAACATTACTCAGAGACAAAAATGGCAACCATCATAAAAGTCTACATTGACGATAAGAGTCAACTGTAAAAAGTTAATTAATAGCACTTCGCCTTATCTCCCTTTCCTGATGATAACTTCGGCATTTCAGAAACCTCCCAAGAAATATTATTCACACGTTTAAAAGCTATTCATTTTCAAGTTCCTCTTATCATGATCAGAAACGATGAATTACTTTCGCCTTCGTTATCTTCAAAAATTAATCGCCACTAAAGCAACGCATACAACTTAATTTTTCTCAACACACAGTTTTTCTTCGCAAGCAAAAACCACGACAAACACTGTCGATTATAATCCCATTAAATTCACAGTTGATCAGTTAAAGTGCGCTAAAAGGATAATAAAAGCTTTATCATTGTGTCAAGTCATAAGGAAGTGTGTTCGAATTTATGCAACCAGTTCCGACAGACATGCATTGGCAAATTAAAAAAAAGACCTTCGCCTCCACATGTCGATTGGAAAGCTATTTGTAAGTTGCATGGGAACCAAACCACATAAAAAGGAAGTGCATATCGAGTGGTACATTTACATAATTTCTTTGACCAACACCTCCGGTTGAATGGTTTTCCGTTTAATTGATTTGAAGAGAGCTTAAGGGGTAAGTATGGTTTCCAAACCCGAAAAACTGATGAATCTATTGATGATGAACATGGGGTCCTGAGCAAAGAAAAGACTACTTGTAAAATCGTCTATGGGTAGCCTTAGTACAAAAACAAACGAAAACTTTAATTTTGTATGAACAAGCACCCCGTCTTCCCACAGACTACACACCGGACATGATCTCCTTACACCATTCCAATTCTACACTCAAATGAAAGCAAATTGGAGAGCTTCATTGGTGGTCTGGGACATTCAAGGAAAAGACAAAACTGATGGCCGCTTCAGGATAGAATTTGATGTCTTTCAGCTGTTGATATGATATGTCTACGAAACGGAAACCCACTTTCGAAAGGATCGCTTTTGTCTTGCTGTCAAGGAGGACCGATTATAACTGCAAGTCTATTTATCTCCGACAACGTTCATGAATGTGCGTCGTCGACATCGAATTTCCGTCATAAAACTGTAGTCGCAGTTTCCTACGCGCTTTTCAAACCCAGACCGGATAGATTTTTCTTGAGGACGGACGGCAGACTCAAACTGCGCCTCAAATACCAAGAAAGAGTGCCAGAGTGACTTTCGTTATAACGATTATGACGGCAATACTCTTATTGCTTTTCTGTAAGCAACTTTGTAATGATGTAGTCTTACAACTTACAACAGACCTTTTTTTTCTTAGTTTTCTTTCTTTATAGAGTGCGGTGCGGTTAACATTTATGGTTTAAAGTTGCGAGAGCAGTTTTGCAGCTGCAGCAGGTTGATGAAAAGAAAACAAACAGAAAAAAAACATCACCACCACCGAAGAAAAAATAAAAGGATTGCATCAGGTGCCGTTATGTATGTGCGGTAACTGTATTTGGGAGGTTCAGTAGATTGAAATTCAGCACGACACACGCTGATGCGTGTGGGGCTGGTTTTTAAACTTAAAAATTCAGAAGCAATGTCTTGGGCATAAGACTGCAATAAATCTCCTGATTGATCGAGCACACAGAGATGCGACACATGCTGATAGTGTGTCCCAAAACACACTGTCAGTACAGAAATCCAACGAAATTTATGGCTATTATGCGTGATTGAAGAAAGGAAGAAGAAAAAAACAAGACAGATTAATTTATTTGCACGTAAGACCTATTCAAGTTATGATGAGGGCACTTTTAAGGCTTCATTACTTTTTGAACTTTTTGAAGAGGTTGTGTAAGATGCATCCTCCCAAATTAAAAAGTCGTTTTTTGTAACTGCCCAGCAGGCTTATTATCGATTTCACGATATTGACGATTTTTTGATTTTTTTATTCTTCCCCGAACCTTACTCAAACAAAAGAGCTGAGCAACGAACTCTTTTTTTTTACATCAATGACTCCTAGCTCTTTTTTCTAATAAATCAAACGCAAACTAGTCAACGAATACTTAAACTCATTAACAATGCAATTAAAAGTAATTAACATTCACGCCAACAACCGTTAGGGAGGACCGTAAAATTGCAATTGAATAATATGACAATTGCAGTGCATTCGCATTAAAAATGGTCAACCGACATTGAACTCGTTTGATGATGTTTTTTCGCAGTGAAGTGACACAATCAAATCCAAATTGAATAAATTTCACAAAAAATTTCGCGTTGATAGATTTTAAGAGTCATCACATCACACTGCTGGCATATGTGGGCGGTGATGGAACAAGTTGTGCCAAACCCTGATGAAATTTGTAATTGTAAAAAAATTCATTCGGCTCAGTGACCATTTCGGTTAGTAAATGGAATTTCAATAGACGCATGCGAGATATGCATCTTCCTAATTAAAATTATAAAAGACACAGCCTATAAAAAGAGCTGTGTGTGTTCATGTTTTCGATTGCAGTCAAACATCGTTATGGCACACACCCATTCTAAGGTCATATGAGAAAACTAAGGTGACCAGAACAGTGAGATTTGAAATTAAGATTTGTTTCAGAAAAATAGAGGAGGTGTGGGGTGCTCTTGCTTATTTACATACACAGCGTTCTGGAAGAACTGAAATCGAGCAGTGGCTTGCCAAGATAAGAAAATTGAAGCCTGTTGGACCTTGGTGGAAAACACATCAATTTTACAGTGCCACGCTTCGTTTGTCATCCTGGAATCTGAATTCACAAATGAATTATTATCTTGATAATGGAATAAGACATGTGTTATGTCGAAACGTTGATTGACTTCTGCATCTCCAATGGCCTTTTGATTACACAACTTTCACTCAGTTAAGCTGACCGCAGAACAAAACCTCGAAAAACGTCAACAACTCCTGTTTGGCGGTCTTTTATAGATCTCGGAATGTATACATAAGTGTGATGAGAAAAACAGTATTCGGCCTCTCTTGTGAAATGTCGCCCCTGGTACGAGGCAAGTATAAAATAAGGTTCCGACATTTTTTTCAGGTGTAAGGCATTTTTTATTGCAATAAATATGTATACCATCTGAAAGCTTGTATTTCAAACTATTTTTCTACATAGTCGCCAGATCTTTCAACGCATTTTTTCATACGAGTTATCCACTTCTGAAAACCCGCTCCGAAGAACTCCGCCGCTAGGCCGCCGATGTACTTGGTGATCGCTTCCTTCATCTCTTCATCTGTACTGAAGCGTTGTCCACCCAAGTGTTGCTTCAATTTCGGGAACAAGTGGAAGTCGCTGGGAGCAAGATCAGGGCTTTAGGGGGCATGATCAAGCAATTTCCTCCCGCTCCTTTGCTCGTCGTGAACATCTGTGCGTCCTTCGGAGAACTCCCTGCACCATTTGCGGACGTTCTGGACGCTGATGCAAGCTTTGCCATAAACTGCTTCCAGCTGTCTATGAATTTCAATAGGTGTAAGCTTCTTCGCGTTTAAAAATCGAATCACTGAACGGATTTCACACCTGGCGGTGACGGAGATTGCGGGCTCCATCGCGGATGGCTGTTAGACTGGCACTAAGCTTCGCAGTGATCTTCCAGGTAGTTGGAATGGAGTGGGGGGATCAAAAATGAAGGCGGTGTTGCCGGATTTCTCCTATAATCTCGCGCGGCGAGTGTACAGCGTTGGGAACCTTATTTTTTACTTGCCCTAGCATTGAAACAGGTGGCAACAGCTCTGGTCGATATGCAGGTACTAGAACTTCTCCTGGTCGCACACAAAATAGCTGGATTTATGGCCCCTCGTAGCACTGAAATAGCTGGCAATATAGCTCTGGTCGATATGCAGCTAGTAGTACGGCCCCCGGTGGCACACGAAACAGCAGGATTTATGGCCCCTGGTAGCATTGAAACAGCTGGCAATAGCTCTGGTCGATATGCAGGTACTAGAATAGCCCCTGGTGACATACGAAACAGCTAGATTTATGGCCTCGTAGCTTTGAAGCAGCTGGTAATAGCTCGGGTCGATCTGCAGGTTCTAGAACGGTCCCTATTGGCAAACGAAACAGCAGGATTTGTAGCACTGAAACACCTGGCAATAACTCTAGTCGATCTACAGGTATAAGAACGGCCCCTGGTGGCACACGAAACAGCAGGCAAAAACTCTTGTCAATCTGCAGATACCAGAACGACCCCTGGTGGGACTGTAGTTTTCATAAGAGAACAATAAGAAGAAGAGCACGTGAATAAAGGGCCAATGTATGTCTGACTGCAAAACATCGTTGATATTACCAGAGTAACCATACCAAACTAAACACTTCAACAAGGTGATCGAAAAAAAAAAAATTTACAGAACGACAGATCAGGCGAAGTAGATTGGTCACCGTCAAGCCCCAAGGAAATTAAAGAAAAAAACAGGCTTGGAGCCCCTTTTAGGTGCCCCCCTTGCTGAAAAAAAACCTTCTGATTTAGATTTATAACAAACAGATTTCCGTGCTGGATTCTCCTGTTTTGGTTTCATCAAAACTTAACTGACCATGAGTGAACAATGCGTTGAATATTATGCCCACAGGAGGCAGAGGTTTGCAATGGGCTTTGTGATAACCGACACTCGTTTACTCATGATCCCATAGTCATAAGCTCGCGCGTATTCATCAAGTGTAAACAGAGCGAGAGAAAAATTAGAATTGAAATCGATAATCAAAAATGATCAGCATCAGAACGCAGCAAATCTCTCAAAAGTGGAAGCGAAGCAATAATTTTAATAATTTTTGCAAATTCGGTAATTTTCTTTATTTTTTGCACAGATGGTCACCATACACTCACTCACCTTATGAGGCAGCTCTTCCATTTGACTTAATTTTTTCCAGAGGTCATATTCTTCTAAAGAGTGAATCTGTGGCCGATGTGTCAGTCATAGAGTACAGCCTTCCTGCAACTTCAACCTGCTGCTGCAGCACAGCCACGCAAACACCAAGCCCGATACAATCTTCAATGAATTGGAAAAGCGTTTTTTTTTTTTGTCTATTTTCTGTTCCATTATTCCAATCTTACAACCGGAAAACAATTAATCATTCCATGGACAATGGAAACTGCGAGTGCTCTTAGTGATGTTGGATGTGTTCGTTTGCAAAGTGTTTTGTGGTAAACACATTTGGCACAATTTTTGCCATGCGAATCAGTCTCCAATTGTATAGACTTCAATATCTTGTAGACCGCCATCTCGATAACGTCTGTACAGTGGATTCAAGTCGAATGACAAGGGGAATGCGGGTTTTTTGTTTAACTCTCGCTTTTACCCATCATGACGGTGATGATGATGATGATGGTAGTGGTTGAGGCCGGAGAGTCTTTTCCTGTTTTCGTTGTTGGTTAGCGTGTTGTGCGTTTAATTCTTATTAACGTCAACTTATTGCCTCATTACCAAACAAAACAAAAAATCGAAATAAAAGTATTTACGAATCGGAATTTATTTTATTTTTGTTTTCGATTTTTGGCGGAGAGATTTTGGAGAGGGCAAACGAGCGCATCAGGGAATTGCTTTACATAAGATTGGAAAAACGGTGATAACAGGTATTATGTCACTGTGATCGGTAAGAGAGCATTCACTTCGATTATTATTGGGAGACTGTTAATTATTGAAATGGTAATGGTTATGGCTTTTGAATTATGTCATGTCGGAGCACAATGGATACGCGTGCTTCTACAAATTAAGACTCTTTGTGGGTTTTTGGGAATTAAGACTAATCGAATGTGTGGTGTTCATCGTTTGTTTTGGGTAACAAAAGGAATAATTGATGGAAAATTTGACGGAATCTTATTTTAAAAGGTGTTTACATTCGAAGGGAGTCATTCTTTTCGAAATGACAAGTTTGTTGGTTGATGAATGATGAGGATCATCACTGTCAGTCTGTTAGATGAAGTTTGACCTTCAGCGTTAGTGCCTTTTTCAACAAGTTCGGTAACGTCTGTGAAGAAGAAGAAGAAAAAAGAAGAAATGACCGTTGCTGATAGGCTACGATTCGAATGCACACCATATTATATAGGGCAGCACGGATATCAATCAAAGGGGTGAGTTGAGTACCTTCTAGATGTCATGCTGTCTAAATATTTTTAATATAGGATCACATTGTTAATGAGCTGAGTGAAGCAATCACTGAGGCATTCGAACTCAGCTGCCCCATAAAATCCATCAAAAGGCAAATGCGCTATGGTGAAATAAAAATCTGTCAGCACTTAGATCCAAGGTAAGCAGACTGTTCAATGTAGCAAAGAGAACGGGGGAGTTGCCGAATAACACTGCAGATATGACTAATTATAACAAGGAGATAAGGAAAGCCAAAAGGAACAGCTTTGGGAAGTTTTGCGAAACCATAGTTTCTACTCCCGTGGTAGCAAGACTTCACAAGGTGCTTGCAAAAAAATACACCATCTAATCACTGGCTCTCCGTATGCCTGATGGCAGCTTCACTGAGAATGAAAATCATTTCTGCAGCTTGATACGCACTTTTGAGGATCGCTACAAGTAACTGGCAATGGAATTTCAAAAAACACCATTCAATGCAAGAAAAAATGATTGAAAGATAGCTTCTGATATCTGTTCAGACAATCGACTTGATTGGGCAATAAACACGTTTGAGCCATTTAAATCACCAGGTGTTGATGGCATATTTCCTGCTCTACCGCAAATATTGTTAGAAGTATTAATGCCTCACCCTATTAGCTTACTTCGAAGTAGCAAAGCAGATAGCACTTGGGCACCCACCAAGTCTGTGGAGAAGGGCTAAAGTTATCTTTATTCCCATCCAAAGTATTTTAGGCCGATTAGTTTAACATTCTTCATACGAAAAACTTTGGAGAAATTAATTGATAACTTCATAAGATCAGAAGTTTTAGTAAATATGCCTTTAACCATCGCCAACACGCTAAGAGGTCCACAGACACTGCCCTTTTCTAAAAAAACAAACGCTATCCAAAAATCCCTAGATGCAAAAGAAACAGCTGTATGTGCCTTTCTCGACATTGAGGGAGCTTTCGACAACACCTCTCATGCTGCTGATCTAGAGCGTTGGAAAGAAAATGTGTTCCAATCGCAATAACAAGATGGATAAACGAAATGCTAAGCACCAGAAGGGCAGAGGCTTTGGCAGGTCTCAATGTAAAAACAGAAACTGCCCTCAGGGAGGAGTTCTATAACTCCTATTGTATGGTCTAGTTGTTGATGAGTTACTTGAAAGTCTTACATCCCAGGGTATAAACTGTTTCGGTATTGCTGATGATATTGTAGGAACTTTTGTTGGGAAGTTTGAAGAAACGCTCTGCGATCGATGTAATTCAAAGAGCAAGAACAACAAAATAACTCTTCATAGGGTACCTGGCTTGTTTCTTGCTGTCGCGTCGCGAAGAGCTAAGGGTTCTTGGTATGCAGCATAGCGTAAGACTGTTGAAAATAATGAATTAGTTTCTTGAATTTCTTTTATCTGGCAATACTGGCTCCCACTAAACTATGTACTAAAACTTATTGAATTCATTTTCACATTTATACTTAATAAAGTTAGTCGCTCTTTATACTTCATAGCAGTCGTTTGGTCTTCTCTCTTACATAAGATAACAGGTTATGGGCCCAGAATACGCGAGAAATTAAATTCGATAAGGTTATACATATAATTATATAGTTAAAGGTCACCTTGGAAGTTGAATTTTTTTGGTACACGCCGGTTATTTTGGGAAACCTTTGTTACGATATAACGATCGTTAGTTTTTTATTTAAGATAAGAGACAATGGAGAGTGAGCTCTTTAAAGTGGAAAAATTGCAGAATTCCGAGCAATTCGCAGTATGGAAATTCCAAGTTACGATCTTGTTAAACGCGTCAGGTCTTTCTGATCATGTTAATGGGTTGAGTGCTTTTCCTGTTCAGGGACAGAAAGAGGAACATGCAGCGTATAGAGATCGTGAAAGTGAATGGATGCGATCGGATAGCAAGGCTCAAAGAATCATTGCTACGAGCATTGGTTCAACACCACTTAGGCATATAGTCAATTGCAAAAGTGCAAGGGAAATGTGGACAAAGCTGGGGGCGGTGTATGAACAAACATCGAAAGCTAGTGTCCACATGTTGCTTCAAAGGTTCTACAGTTTCACGAAAGATCCGAGTGATGACGTCGCAACGCACATTTCAAAGTTGGAGAATATCGTACGGCAACTAAGAGATGTTGGAGAGGAAATTTCAGAGAGTATGGTAGTTACTAAAATATTAATGACTCTTCCTGACAGTTTCAAACATTTTTTTTGCGCGTGGGAGTCGTCAGTCAAAGAAGAGCAAACTTTAGAAAATTTGACGTCACGACTAGTAATGGAAGAGGCGCGAATGTCTTCTCACTCTGAGACAACCAATACAACCGCACTTATCGCCAAGAAAAAGGGGCAAAGACAGAAAGAGAAAAATTCTAAGCCTGGTAAGTGTTTTACCTGTAATGGGTACGGACATTGGAAAAAAGACTGTCCGAAAAGATTTTCAGAACAGAGAGAGAGAGGTGGTGGAAGTGGTGGAGTGAAGGCAAATGCTCTGGTTTCCAAGTCTTCGAGTATCGATGGTAGAGTCAAGACTGGAAGTGGCAGTGAGGAGCGAAGACGAAGCTTTTCTAATTCTTCGTGGACTGGAAGTAGAAGTGAAGGCTTAAGGGGTGACGCACTCATTAGTAATTGTTCAGAGATCGTTGGTAAAGTGAAGACTGGAACTAGCGGTGGGCTGCAAAGGGTAGATGCTTATGACAGACAGACATGGACTGGAACTAGAGGTGAAGAAGAAAGGGCACGCACAGACTCAAATGCACTGATGGTTAACGATGGAAAAATGAACAATCGATGGTATCTGGACTCGGGCGCGAGCGATCACATGACCTATGAAAAGAAGTGGTTGGTGAACTATCGAAGTTTCTCAGATCCTATTGGTATAAGAATAGGGAGTGGAGATCAAATTTATGCGTTGGGAATCGGGGATATTAATATTCTGGCTTCAAATGGTAAATCATGGACCGAAAAACACCTTTCGAATGTGCTTTATGTCCCTAAGATTTCTTGCAACTTGTTTTCACAAAATCGTGCATTGGACAAAGGTTTGAAGTTCATTTCAGACAGCTTGCGATGTGAATTTGTGTCTAAGGATGGCACCATTGCAGCAGTGGGAGAACGAAGGGAACAATTGTTCGAAATGTGTATCAAAGTGCAAATTGAAACTGACAAGATGGCTAATGTGGCAACTAATCAAACTTTGTCACTTAAACTGTGGCATGAAAGGATGGCTCATCAGAATGTAGCCCATATACGAAGTCAATTAAAGAAGGAAGGCATTGCTTTTGAGGACGATGTAAACTTCTCATGTGATTCTTGCATCTTCGGTAAACAACATAGGTTGGCTTTTCCCAAGAGTGAATTTGTCGCAAATCGACCAGGGCAGCTTGTCCATGTTGATGTGTGTGGTCCAATGGAGGAAACCTCGTTAGGTGGAGCTAAATACTTCATTCTTTTCAAGGACCACTTTTCGCATTATAAGATGGTGTTCTTCTTAAAGCATAAGTCGGAAGTGTGCAACTCGATTGAGCAGTTTATTGATCGGGCAAGATGTGAAACTAGTTGTCTAATAAAGATTATTCGAACGGACAATGGCTCCGAGTTTGTCAATGAAAGTGTGAAATCTCTCTTAGCAAGTCATGGTATTCGTCACGAGACCACTGTTCCTTACACTCCAGAGCAAAATGGTTCTGCTGAAAGGGAGAATAGAACTGTAGTTGAAGCTGCCAGGACGATGTTGCATGGGAAGAATTTAGAAAAGAAATTCTGGGCGGAAGCAGTTAATACAGCCGTATATGTATTAAACAGAACTGGGACTAGTTCTTTGAAAGGTAAGAATCCTTATGAGTTATGGTGGGATAAGAAGCCAAGAGTTGAGGATTTTAAAGTATTCGGCATCGAAGCGTTTATACATGTGCCCAAACAGAAACGTAAGAAATGGGATAAGAAGGCGGAAAAAGGCATATTTATGGGGTATGCGGACAACACAAAAGGATTCAGAGTTTGGTTACCTGCAGCTAGGAAAGTGGACATAGTAAGAGATGTGACATTCAGAGAAAGAGATGACGATGAGCAACATGTCATGTTGAGGCAGAATGACACACATGAAGAACCAGAAGTAGCTGTTATCCTACCAACTCCAGTTGTTGATTCGAAGAACGGTGAAACCCATCAGCGCGAATGTAATCTAGATTTCGAAGATGAAGGTGCAACCGGGAGTGATGATGCTTTTAAATCAGCCGGTGAAGACGATGACTCAAACGATGATGGTGGAGGTGGTGAACGTACTCTTCCGTTAAAGCAGCGTTTGCGAGACTTGGATCCTGTTGACTATTCAGGTACGTGCAACATCTTATACAAACATGCTTTTCTTGTGCAGGGGGAACCTAATAGCTATCGTCATGCACTTGCCTGCGATGATGCAGCTCATTGGAAGGAAGCAATGGCAGATGAGATGGATAGCCTCTACAAAAATCGCACCTGGGACTTGGTTAAGTGTCCAGACAACAGGAAACCCATTGATAATAAGTGGGTGTATAAGCTTAAAAGCTTAGGTTTGAATGGAGCTCGGAAATATAAAGCCAGACTGGTTATAAGAGGCTTTAGTCAAGAAGAGGGTGTTGACTACGGGGAGACGTTCAGTCCCGTGGCTAAATTTACGTCAATTCGTACTATTTTCGCTATTGCAGCAAACGAAGGACTAAGCCTTACACAATTTGACGTGAAGACAGCCTTTTTGAACGGGGAGTTAAGTGAAGAGATCTATATGGAACAACCTCAAGGTTTCAATGACGGATCTGGCAGGGTGTGTAGGCTCCGAAAGAGTCTATATGGCTTAAAACAAGCATCTCGGTGCTGGAACAAGAAATTCACTGACGTTCTGAAAGAGTTTAGCCTAAAACCAAGTACAATGGATCCTTGTGTTTTCATCTCAGGCGATGTAAACAAGCGCTTAATACTTGCGATATATATTGACGATGGTTTGATTGCGGCGAGAGAAAAACAAGATGCTATGAAGCTGGTGAAGTTTTTGAAGAAGCAGTTTGAAATAACGTTGTTGGATGCAGAGATGTTCCTAGGAATCGAATTGGCAAGGAGGTCTGATGGTGGTATTTTTATCAGTCAACAACGGTATGCAGAAAGTGTCCTGAAGAGGTTCAATATGGAAAACAGCAAACCAGTATCCACTCCAGCTGAAACCTGTTTGCATCAAGAACCTATGTCGTCGGGAGATGTCAAATTTCCTTATAGAGAGGCGGTGGGATGCCTCATGTATCTGGCCATTGCAACTCGACCGGACATTGCCTATGCAGTGGGAGTTGTTTCTCGGTACCTAGATTCACCAAACCAAGTACACATCAATGCAGTGAAACGAATCTTAAAGTACATAAGAGGAACCAGGACAATGGGTATAACTTTTAAAAAAAGTAACAATTTTGATTTAGTTTGTTTCAGTGATGCTGATTACGCTGGCGATCCTGTAACTCGGCGTTCGACCACTGGCTACATTTTCATCATCTCTAATGGTCCAGTGTCGTGGTCATCACAAAGACAAAAATGTGTTTCTCTCTCTACAACAGAGTCTGAGTTTGTGGCTGCTTCACAGGCAGTGAAGGAAATGGTGTGGCTTAAACAACTACTTTTGGAGCTGGTTACAACTGGTGTGGGCGAAACAAGTTTGAACATGGATAATCAGGGTGCTATAAGACTCGTCAAAAACCCTGAATTTCACAAACGGACCAAACACATCGATGTTCGTTACCATTTTATCCGAGAGCGTTATGAAAGAGGAGATTTTAAAATAAATTATGTTCCTTCTGAATTCCAAAAAGCGGACATATTTACAAAGTCACTAACTAAAGATAAATTTCAAAATTTTCGTTCTCTGATTGGAGTTTCAAATAATTAATTAATGATTATTATGTTTTGATTTCATTTATTATTTAAAAAGTGGGAGTGTTGAAAATAATGAATTAGTTTCTTGAATTTCTTTTATCTGGCAATACTGGCTCCGACTAAACTATGTACTAAAACTTATTGAATTCATTTTCACATTTATACTTAATAAAGTTAGTCGCTCTTTATACTTCATAGAAGTCGTTTGGTCTTCTCTCTTACATAAGATAACAAAGACTCTGCTTAGTTCCCGGTCACAGTGGTGTGTCGGGAAACGAAAAAGCGGATGAGCTTGCAAGAGAAGGCTCGGTACTTGATCCCTCCCTCATAGACCATAACATCAGAATCCTTCCATGCGAATTAAAACGAAACATTAGTAAAATATCATTCAAAAAGCAAATGATAGATGGAGCCTACTAGAAACCTGCGGTAACACCAGGAAACTCTGGCCTTATTACGACACGAAAAAATCCGATAGGATTTTACTTCTCAAAAAAACCGTCCCTGAGATCCTTCATAAGCGTGATAACGGGACATAACCTACTTGGCTACCACAATAAGAAGATGGGGCTTAGTATAGACGACATATGTAGAGGCTGCGGCGATGAGGAAGAGCAAGAGAACACGGCTCACTTCCTATACCACTGCCTAGCACACTGCCGTACTAGATTTAAATGTTTAGGCAAATATTTCTTTAATGAACTAGAAGAATTATCTGAACTCCCAGGCTATCGCCTACTGAACTTTGTCAAGTCCACCAAATGGCTCGACCAACCATAGAAATTATAGGTTGAATCACTTTTTCAGGAGTTACAGTGCTTCATGGTATCACAAGGGATCTTTATTGATCTAAGTGTGACGGTAACAAAATCAACTGTCAGCCCATATAACCTAATCTAACCTCAGCACCCTGGACTTGTACGGGTTTAGGGAAATGAAGAGGCAGATATACTGGCAAAAACAGGTGCGATGGCTCCACTATTATGACCGGAACTCTTCTGCGGAATAGTAGAAAACATCATTAGAAGTAACATGAAAGCAGTAGAGGAAAACAGGAGAAGAAAAAACTGGGCACAACTACCCGGACTGAGACAGGCGAAGATGCTTCTGTGTGACTACAACCAAAAGCGCTTTCCGACCTGCATCAGTCTAAGCAGGAATAAACTCAGGATAATTATTCGTTTTCTCAGTCATTGTAAATTAAGAAGGCACCTTACTAGAAAATGCACAACATGCAGATTCTGCAACGAAGCAGATGAAACACTGGACCATATACTAGGCAGTTGTGGTGCACTTATCCACCAAAGGTTTAAACACCTTCTTCCATCTGTATTAGTACCTACTCCAAATTCTTAAATTCCTTAGGGATATCAGGTTAGAGGAGGAACTGTAGTTTGAGGTACTAAGTCATCAGCTAGTTAGGGGACACAATAGATCTTTCGTTCATTCAACGTCTGTGCGATCCTTACAGCGCACAGTTCATCTGCATATGGTTACCGTCCTTCTACAAGCTAATTGTTGGACCCACTTAAGTCTCCAAAGCTTAAGCCACTATATGCACTAAGTTGTTTAGACGCACTGGTCCCCTTAATGACCGAATTTTGTAAATAAATCCAATCAGAGGTGGTGTCCCAATAAACCATTAACCCAATACCCTAAGTTCAGAAAATTTATCGCCCATAAAAATCTCAATTCAAATCCACTTGCACGTCCGACAGTGACACTCTTTGGCAATAACGTTATCGGCGGCGTTCATTCCTTGAATAATGATAAATATGACAAAATGCATTAAGTCCGTTTTTCTTTTCTTAATTTTTGTCGGCTTAATGGAATCACATAAACTCTAACACACAATATGCTACGACTGCACATTTCTCAAATTGATTATGATCTCCTAACAAAACCAGCCGCCGATAAACCAGTGAGAAGGTATCAGACAGATAAAAACTCATTTTGTTTCGTTCATGCCAATTTGACTGGCGCGATGACGACTTGGCCCACAAACAAGAAATAAGGTTAACAACAATGAGACTCTTCGTGTGTTGTAGAAATTCAATATAAGTTTGTAAACGAGCACTTGATGGTACGTAAAACATTACGGTCTCGCAGCCAAGTTAAATGATGCAATTTCGCATACTTAAGATTAATTTTAAACTATTTTTTGTAAGGAGGAAAGAAATAAACAGAAGAGCAAAATGGTTAGTCGCGTAGAGCGGTAGTGACAACAAATTACGATGCTATTAGTGCTAAACGGCTGTCTTTATGCAAATTTTATGGCACAAGGTACGAGAGGTAGGGTTGAATTTGAAACCTTTCTTCATATTCAGTCTTAGCTAAAGTGCATTATTTATGGATGTCCTATCATCCCAAATATGGTGATGAAATCGAAATGGCTTCTCTGATTTATTATCTCGACTACGAGCTCTTAACAACTGACAGATTCTTTTTTTACGACCCAGACTATCGACTCAACTGACAAAATCGACTTGAAGTTTATTTTCCTTTTGCTTATGTGTTGGGTTTCAAGTGAAAATATGCACCTAAAAGCTTTTTTTCAAGTGAATGTAATTGTGTCTTAACTCCGTAGGGGGAGTTTGAAAGTTTTAAAGAAATGTGCCAAGTGGCTGTCATGTCGGTTGAAATGAAAAGTGTTAAGAGACATTTTTTTCTTTGCATACTTTGAGGAGGCAGACATGATTTATGATGGCTTGAGGGATAAGAAATGGAGTAACTTCTTGGCTGTAACGGCAGAACTTATTTCGAAAAACATACCGTTGAAGCTTTTGAATCTTTCAAAGAGAAAGTAACCTCCTTCGGGACTTTAAGGATGATTAGGAGAAGCAAGGAATCATCACAGTAGAATCGCAGTGATGAGGATTTGGAAAGACCTTTTCTGTATAACCTTTTTTCTACGTTCATTTTGCCGAATGCTGGGTGATAAGGCAATGGCACTGTTGACATTCAGGTTCGCTTATAGTGCGAAATACCACTCGCTTATAATTTTAGTTTTCGTCGGGTCTCCTGGAAGTTGTTTGTTGTTGCGCTGATTTCATTACATTTCTATGGATTCCAACTGCATGACCGCATATTGCTTGAGAAGGGCGTCAATGTCGCGAAGACATTCCTCACATAGGTGGAAGTTAATTTTTTATTTTATTTTTTTAGGAGGACCAGGAGCGTTTATGAGAAGCACCCGAGAACAAGAAGAGGATAATTCGATAAAAGCTATGCAAAGGAAAGCGGTGCTAATGAATCAACTGCATGCTCCATCATAAACCCCGAACGAGTAGTCGATCGATGAGGCTTTATCGCGCTACACTGCGACGCGCTATAACAGGCCGTACAGATGAGGATATTGAAAAGTGGTCCTTTGACGAGCTGTTGAGCCGTCTTGATCGAGTTGGGGAATTGTGGTCATTGTTGAACCAGCAACAGCTTTGAGACCAACATGTGGCCGAGTGCAGTGAATTCTTGGCTGAAGCAGGGGAGGAATACTGACAGTACAAATCTAAGCTGCGTGGAAAATTGGAACAAATGAAGCCGCAAGGTAAACCTTAGTTTGTGGAATCTTCTAGTGGTCCGCCGATCCACATTCAAATGTCGGATGCTCCATGTGTGCCCACATTTTCTGGAATGGATATATTCGAAACAAAGGTGCATATTCAAGCAAGATAATCGGATTCGCAAAAAATGCGGTACAATGGTACAGTATACAATCAGCTGTACCTACTCGGAGCTATATGAGCAATACGGCAACGAGTACAACACGATCCGTGTTCATCTTCAAACATTGTCGGTGCTAGGACCGCAAGACCCAGTCTAGTCAAGTGATGAGGTGCGAAAAGTTCTTGACACAGCCCGAAATGCTTTCGCCAATTTCAATTGCTGCTGAGGCCTGAGGATGTGGCAGGATACATGCTGCTTTTTCAACTTGAGCATAGCTACTTGATCCTGATATCGTATCGGTATGGACGTCGGAAAGCTGAGGGGCTGCAAACACTAGAAGAAATGTTTCGCTTTTTTTAATTACTCGCAAGTTTGTTGTCCCAATTGCCGACAGTAGGCTCGATCGAGGACGAGCAACTTGACGTTCAATCTGGCCGTGGTCAGACTACCGACCGGTCGGGGGAATGAACAGCCTCCAGATTGTGAATTTTGCTTAGACCAGCGTCAATGACCGTATCACTGTACCAATTTTAAGAACATGTCCGGCGCTGTATGAATTGCTTCAGCTCAATGCATC
Organism: Sphaerophoria taeniata; assembly: GCA_943590905.1. NCBI lineage: Eukaryota > Metazoa > Arthropoda > Insecta > Diptera > Syrphidae > Sphaerophoria > Sphaerophoria taeniata. Next base: position 9,765,003 of record OX016540.1, read on the forward strand.
AATCAGCCAAATGTCCGGATAGATCATGCCTACGGTGTAAAGTCAAGCACAACAGCGTGCTTTCCTCGATGAAAAGTGAAGCAGTGTGTCACGGGGAGAGTGTTTAGACCCCGACAACGTTACCAGCTTAAGGATGAAATGGATGTCACTACTCCCGAAATTCATTTCGATAAATAGAATTCATCCAGAAAATTTCTTTTGATTTATCATTACGTTTGGAAGAATTTTTTTTTTCTGTCCAAAATTGTGGCAAGGGGTTAGCCCATGATATTTTTTCAAAATCAAAGGTGCAAAGAAGAATGGACACCAATGCTCCGGTCCGGAGAGCCTTCGACAGCATATCCGAGGGACAAAGAAGTAGAGAAAGACGGTGACTGACTAAGCGAATTTAAGTTGGAGTTGGACTTTAGCCCCACCTTAAGTAACAAAGTTTGGTTTCGATAATCGGAGGACGCATGTAAGCGATCACATCCGTTGAAGTCTTAGATCCTCAATAGAATGGGAGCTGGTTAGTTGAAGAAAAATTTCCATTGGGAAAAAAAGTTCACAAAAATCAAATACGAGAGAGGAGAAACATATAACTTCTTTTTCTTGGGTATCCACTTAAATTAATTCCTCAAAATTCATAACATTTTCGGCATGTTCCTCACGTAATTTTCCCCCATCCAAATTTTTCTGGCATCCATAATATTTGCTTACGCTTCCACTTCAAGATGAATAAGACATTATTTCAAATTTCGGTACGTGTTACACTTGCAAAACGAACGCAACGACAAAATTTGAATATGTCAAACACTCCCGAAGATTATTTGTTCATGTCAAGTGTGCAATCAGATGTCAAGAAGCTGAATGGTAGCTTCACAGTATTTAACTGTGAAGATTTGCATCGAGCTACCATAACAGACGAAGAAGAGTGTTTGTTGTTTTGAGAGCAATCAACTTAAACTTCCCTGGGAAATATCTCACTTATGTGTTACTTTCTGTGCCATGAATACAATATGAGACATTTAAATAAAACTTAACAATCTGTCTACTCACGAACAAAAAGCACGAAACGATTTTAAAAATGTTCATCTTGGGGAAAGGACTTTTTTCACTTTAACACATTCTCTTGACGGTTCAAACTCACGGCCCATCGGTGGTCAACTAAAATTTGTTTAAGAATCGATAGATTTTTCTAAATTTTTGACATGCAAAAGAACCTTCACTAATCCATCGAACACTTTGAAAGGTCGAAAGCATAGAGCAAAGCACTGCCCATCGAAATTATGAACAAAAACTTCGACATGAACAAAAATTTGAATATTTTTAATTATAGAGTGTACTCAAGAACGAAAGTGTTATTATGTCCACCTCGTCTATCTATGGCATCTTCATGCCTAGCTGCATGCAATAATTAAGTCATAAAAGCTGCTTATGCATTTTTGGTTCATCGCTCGTTCTCGTCGATGTTGTTGTACTTTGCAAGCCTCCTCACACAACAATTTCTAGGCCAGACCATAATTTAACAAAATTTAAAACCACTAGGAGTGGAAAAAACTCACTCATTCACTCTGTGCGGCTTATTTAGCACACACAACACAAAATCGAGTTCGTTGCTCAACTCTTTTGTTTTGCTCTTTCTTTATTTTTGTTTTGATGTTTTTGCTTTGTCATCCCGGGCGGTGTGCTCAAGATAATAAAAAGCCATAAAATAAAGCCCAAAACAGAAAGAATGATGATAATAAAAGAAGTTTATTGTGACCTTGGATTATATTTTTACTTCTGTGCCTGCTCTTAATTATTTCACTTGTGATTTGAGGTCTTTTGATGTCGATGCTTTAATGACGGAACTTCCCACGTAATGTGCTCTCTTTTAAGCAGCTTTACTGCAACTGTAATTCTGTTGGTGTTATATCACTTGGTTTTTATTACAAGCAAGTGTTTTGAGGGCTTGACGAGACGAACAATTAAAAGTGAAGAATAATTGAAAAAACACATTAAAGCCGTAGAGTACGCAATGTTTACTTCTGCAGCCAATAAATCCTCGAAACATTAATCTAACGCTGAAACGACTGACGACCGACGTAACTGCATTATGATGCTTATCTCGCATTGCTCGGTCGGTTAAATAATCAATTTATTGCCCCTTCAACACACATTATTGTCGCATTCGGGTAAGTCTAACAATTCGACAAAGACATTCCAGCGGTGCGGTGCGGCCCCATTTCAAGTACCTATCTAATGATAAAAAGTTGTATAACGTCACGTTGCTTGTTGGTACTTCATCTCTTGATGGGAATTAGTAATTGTAAGCCACAAGACGAGAATTAAATGATATGCAATTTGGTGCAGCTGCCGCGGCAATCAAGTTTAAATTAAGGCACCAAAAAATATGAATGCTCGGGTCACTTCCGGTGAGGATAATGAGTGTGCTTTGGACTTTCCATTTCTGACACGTTGTTTTTTGTCGGGTACTTCATGTGGCAGTATTAAAATCGAATGAAAGTGAATCTTCACTCATGAACAAGTCTTCTGCAAACTGGCCTTGTGGCTCAACAATGTAACAATGACTACGACGACGATGACGATGGTACAGGTACACAGAGGTTATAATTTTATTTCCTGCAGGTTCACTTTGAAGCCTCAAGTTTGGGTATGGATGGTTCAAATTGAATGGAGTGTCTCCCCTTTGGTGATGGTTATATGGCCTCTTTGGTCGTGAGAGCGATTCTTTCTCATGGTAAATGGTAAGCAGATGAAGATCAAAATACAGTGGGACACGAACAAAGGACAGCAAATATGAAAATGTTCATTTATCGTATAGGTATTTCGCCCCACTGTGAAACGTGATGCTTATTGACTTCCGTGAGATCATTCCGACAGCGAGAAACAAAAATAATTGGGGGGTGCCCAAAAAGGATGATGATTGCATCTTTCTGGTGGTTTTCTGTTTGGTTACGTAATTTTGATGCGGTGAATAGTGAAAGAGAAGAAGATCTTTCAAGGTGATTGTTTATCGATCCTGAAAAATGTTTTGATGATATTGATTTTTGTTTAATTGGCTGTTGGAGAGGTTGCCGCTTTGCAAGATTTCTTATCAGCATAAAGATTGGAATGGACAGTTGATGTTAAACGAAATTTTTCTTGCAATAAAAACGAAGGCCTTGTGGTAATGCATTTTTCAATTTTATGGTATTGGTGTTAAGAAATTTTATTGTTAATGGTTGAGACCTTCAAATGTCATATTTGAATGGAAACAGTTGTTGGTGTGATAAACATATGTAAGACATAAATTTAAATCTGATCTGATGAAGTGGGCATAAAAACGACTACTTAGAAATTTTGTTTCGAGAATGGTCTCAGTCCCTGGGTCAGTGATGGCAGCAGAGTATTTCTTAAGCAAAATTCTGTTAGGGCTTCTTTTCCCTTTTTTGAAGACCATAAATAGAGCAGTCATTATAATATGGTTGAGGGAGAAAGTCTCACACATTTTTTCTCAAAAACGCATTCTTCGATTGTCAACACATTTTTTTGCCTCTCAAAATGGCGTAATTTGAGAAACTTTAACCATCACATTTCACCTTGTATTAGAAATTATAAAATAACCTTCACATCTCATGAGTCAGATTTGATACACATTACTTTTTGTGAACCGTGTTTTCAACATATAAGTATGAATCGTTTATGATACACAATAAGAAAATAAGGCATGTGTTAGAAGTCTCCATCAAATTGAAGTTAAAATCCTCTTTAAAACATTTTTTCCGATGAGAAAAGCACTCGGTACGAAAGAAAATATATGAATCAAATATGATTCATGTAATATGAATGTAATAGACGCTGACATTTTGTTCGCAAGTTTATACAGAGACGTTTAATAATTTTTTTAATAATTGTCTTGCATCATATATGATTCATGATCCTTGGAATTGACCAAGGTGGAGTTGTGGACTTTGGGTCTCAACCAACAGTGTCCGCCAGCCAGCTCGGTCCCTAGCTAGCTGTCTCCAGTTTTGCACTCCAAGTTGATTGAGGTCCTCTTCCAATTGTGTGCGCCACCTGAGTCGGTCTTTCTCTACTTACGTCTCTCGGTGTCCATCCGCTCTAAATGACCGAATTACAAAGGCACCATTGACATCACGCAGTGTTCTTCCCATTATATTTATATCATCGCGTACGCCGGAGAATTTGAACAGATTTTTGGAAGATAGTGCCTCTGGTGTTGACGGTGTAGTTTTGCACTACCTATATTCTCAAGAACGATGCTTAAGAAATCACAAGACAGTGTATAGCCTTCGCTGAAACCTTTTTTTACTTCGAAAGATTCCATAAGCTCGTTGCCAACCTTGATTGCGCAGCGAGAGTTCTGGATCGTCATTTCGCATAAGCGAACGAGCTTGTTAGGGATGCTTTATACAGTTCATCTCTGTAGATGCTGTCATACGCGGCCTTTAAATCGATGAAAAGATGGTGGATGTCGATTTGGAGTTCATAGGTTTCTTCCATGATCTGCCGCAAAGTGAAAATTTGGTTGGTGGTTGACTTTCCCGGTCTGAAGCCACATTGATAAGGACCAATCAGATTGTTGACGAAAGGCTTCAGACGTTCACATATTACGGCAGACAGGATCTTGTAGGCGATCTTAAATATGCTGATTCCTCTGTAGTTGGCGCAGTTTAGAGGATCTCCCTTTTTCAAGATCGGGCAAACATTGCTGCGGTTCCGATCATCGTGCATGCATTCTTCCGATCATATCTTACATAATATGATTTGGTGCATGCTCCTATCTAGATCGTCGCCTGGGCTGCTGCTGGACCATCTGCTCGATCGGCTTTCTTGGATTTCGGCAGTTATATTGCCTTTTTCATTTCTTCTAGATTGGATTCACGGAATTGTTGGCTATCATCGTATCCGATAAAAGGCTCCTGCCTGATGGCGGAATTTTGTTTGTCGTTGCCGTTATACAGTCAACAGAAGTGGTCTTTCCAAATCCCCAGCATTGACTACGATTCTTCTATGATGTTCCCTTGTTTATTTCTGCAGGCATCGGTTCTAGCCCGATAACTTTGAGCCAGCTGTCATCCCTTCCGATAAAACCTCCGAACTTCATTCCTGCTGTTGACACTCTCGACATCCTCGATCTGACGCTTCTCATTCTCCCTCTTTTTTTTTTCCTGAGTAGCCAGCGTTCCTCTCTCCTCTTTTCCTCGTAGAGATCACGAGCAGCTCTTGTCCTTCTTTGCAGCGCCGTTTTGTGTCCCTCCTGTTTGGCTGCAGGCGCCTGATTAAATTTTTCGTTAAACCGAGGCTTTGGCTTTTGTGGCTGCGTGAAACTGTGGCATCTCTAACTGTTTTCTGTCAGTGTTGCTACTGGTCCTCGATACATGATGATGATCCTTTAGAGGAGATCAGAGAAGGATCTGGCGATCTCTTGCAATTGTAGCCGTCCGACATCGAATTTTCTTGCAGCAATTCTTTGTTTTCTAGCACTACCTTGGCTACGACGAGTTAGTGGTCCGAGTCGATGCTGGCTCCTCAGAAAGTTCGAACATCTAGAATGCTGATCAACCTGGTTGACGGTTGATTGATCTGGAGATCTCCATTTTCCTTTATGGATGTTCTGATGTGGGAACCATGTGCTTGCTACCACAACATTTCACCGCGCAGCAAAATCGATCAGCCTGAATCCGTTGTCGAAAGTGGTGTCGTGCAGGCTGTGCTTTCCGAGTGTTCCACCAAACTATTGTGGAAACAGTAAATAGATTGATTGAAGTCATTGAATTTGTAGTTCTAGTTAAGCTTTACAGCTGCCTTAAGGAAGCAATTGCTTCTCACGCAAGATCAAACAAAGACCTATTAGACATGGAAGTTATAGCTTCCTTATGCAAGCAATAGTTGTCTTAAGCAAACAATGACTTGAACTTCTTAAAGTAAGCCTTGATAGACTTGATATTGAAAATGATAAAGGGACCAAAAACAGTGAATGAAAAAAGCTATAACTACAGCTGTAATTAGAAAAACCAAACTACAGCTTCCATAACAACTAAACAACCTTCCAGACAGTTTCCATATACAAGCTAAAGTTGCAATCAAGAAAAACCATGAGAGCTCCATTCCAGCAGCCTTATCTGTTGCAAGCAAACAAACAGATAATACTTTTTGCTAGCTAATGGCAGTCCCCCAACCAAAGTCTCAGCTGAAATAAGGAAATCCACAAGCTTTCTTATATGAGCCAGGGCTGATATAAGTAAACCAAAAATAATGAAAATTTAGTTTTATGTAAAAGTTTCGTTTATTTACAGAAAATAACAATCGTTTTGTTATACACTTAAAAAACTACAACAAATTTAAACATTCTAACATCGTTTACTCGTGAAATCATTCAGTTTTTTCTTAGACATTAAGGAAGCTTGCTTGCACCATCTTCCGCTTAGATGGCTCTGACTATATACACAAACAAAAAAACACAACATGGTACACTTGAATACAAAAATGAGAAATAAAAACTTAAGAGATATCGGGAGCAAGAAAGAGACAGATAGAAAGCTGAAGGAGTATTTACAGCATGAAAACAGTCGTGGTACATGGAATGCACTTAACTAAAAGAGATAACAACATATCCTATGACTCTAATCCCAGCCATGGTGTTCATGGTGTTCATGATGTTCATGGTGAATTGGCACCCAGACCTTCTCCCATACTGGTTTCCAGACCTTCTTCCATGCTGGCACCTTGACCTCCTTCCACACTGGCACTTGAATTGCTTTCCATTCGTCTTTCCAGGCTTCTTTCTTTTCGGTGGCCCACGCTTGTTTCTTCTCCGTTCGCCAAATTTGAACCTTCTCCTCGACCCAGGTTTCGCGTTTCTCCTTGATCCAGATTTGTTTCTTCACCGGTTTCCACACTTGAATCCATTCTTCCTTCCATTCGAGCTTCTTCTCGGGTACCCATTCTTGTTTTTTCTCTGTGCGCCAGACTTTCTTCCACACCGGTTTCCAGATGAGTTTCTTTCGCCAGAGATCGTGACTTGTGTATTCCCAGCCTTCGTGATCCTTGCCGAGGAATTTCTCACCGGGTATGCCCATTTTCACCCATTCGGGGACAAACATTTGTTTCCATTCGGGCACTTGGATTTCCTTCCAGATGGGGACTTTGATTTCCTTCCAGACGGGCTTATTGATTTTTTTCCATTCGGAGACTTTTTCCTCCTTCCAGGCGGGCACTTCACGCTCTTCGATGTGGGGTTTTTTGACGATTTTCCAATCGGGCACTTGGACTTCTTTCCAGATGGGGACTTGGACTTCTTTCCAGATGGGAACTTGGATTTTCTTCCATTTTGTTTCCCAGGCTTCTTTTTTGACGGTTTTCCAGATTTGTACCCAGTCCTCTTTCCAGACGAGTTTCTTCTTCCAGACTCCTTCGGGCGGGTGGGCGAAAGCGGTTGAGATGAGCAGACAGCAGCTGACTCCGAGCAACTAGAAGTGAAACAATAAAATATGGAAGGTAAGTTTTGTTTATAATTCAGTTAAAGTTATTAGTGAAATTAATTTAAAAAATGACGTTTTGTGGAAAACTGCAGCTTATGCGAAAAGAACTTATGTTTATTTTCCTGATGCCTTAACCTTTTCAAATCCAAAACTCTATTGTCAACAATGACAGTTGTTAATATCTCAAAAACAACTGTCGGACCGATAAATCTTCATCGAAAACCACCGGAGAGAACGTTTATGATAATGAAATGACTCTTGCGATTAATAAATTATAAGCGGTAGCATTCTGCTCATTTCATGCTTCGAGGCACGGGCTATCGGCTTTAACAAACATCTGATTTAATTGTTTATATTTTCAATAAAAAGTTGAAGGCATTATGGTATAAAACTAATAGTGGCATACCCATACGTGACTTAAGGCATACCTACACACAATTTTTGACATTTCTATCAACGAGTTGAAATTTATTTTGAAAAAATGTTAATTTGATTCAATGAAATTATCGTTATGGAAATTTAAAATAAGCTTTATTTCAATCGCGTCTTAATGTTCAATACATGGCTGAAGCAGTGAAGCTCATCTGATTAATCCATACTAAACTGATGTCGTTAAATTTCACGACTTTTCAAGACTTACTTACATATTGAAATAGAAATTAACGATTTAAGTAACATTCAGTTAATGGGGCTGACAAATACAAAAAGTGTTGATATGACAGTTAATGTCACTTTGACAATGCTTTTCTTTTTCTGACATAATTATGGCTTCCAGTTGCTATAAATTTCGGTTTTTAGGTTGATCCCTTCTCTTGACATTTTATTGAATCATGTTATTTTTTTGTATCCATATTTGTTTATTGTAGGCGTTTTGTTTTCTGAGTATAAGCCTTCATGACAAATTATTTTTAACTCTTCACATGTTCCAACTCAGTTGTCTTTTACTTGCGGCCTTGATCTTTTGATTAGCAATTTCCGAAAATCATTTTAATTAATTGAATAAAGATTGGTCGAGGTTATTCAAGTGATAAGTCGGGCAGTAAACCGTTTAGAAGTTCATTTTGTAGCGGAAACTTGTTTGATTTTTCATGAAAACTTACGTTTTGGATTCAAACTGTGAAATCATTCAAATCGATGACAATTTTAAAAAGAAAAGTCGTAAAACTGGCCAATATCAGTTAATTAAAAAATAGGGAAAGGGTAGTCATTTAATAGGTCAATGGACATTTCTGGTTTATGTATGTAACGCAAAACTTAAATTTTTTAACATTTGAAAAATAAGCTAAACTAGGGCCAACAAAAAAATACCACTTATGATTTTTGAGGGAATAATTTTTAATTTCTAAGTTTTTCTTCTACCACTTCTGGGATATAGTAGTGAAAATAAAAGTTTAATTTGTCAAGGTCTATGATCGATGTTTGCCGTTGATGTTCTATTATAAGAACGTAGAAATCACTGGATAACTAGTAAGAATCGTGAGAAAACAAAAACGCCATTCATTCATTGATTAGCAGCAGAAAAATAACTATCCAACATATTCCGAAAAAAAACTTTGTCTGCGGAAAAAGTGTTTTGTCGTGACTAAGAACATTAAAGAGCAATAGAGACCAACATCTTCTTTCCTAATTAAGAAGATAATATTTTACAATTTGTTGTCTTTGGATCCAGATATAGTGGTTCACGGCAAATTTTGAACAGCCAGAGCTATTAATTTTATCTGCCCTCTTAAAACAGGTTTCAATTGATTGAACAAACCTCGTTCACGAAACAACTGAATACTATAAGCACAGATAATAAATTTATACAGATGTCTCATCCTTATGGCGAGAAATGATATATGAAACTGAAAGCTACAAAAAAAAAAGCTTTTTCCAAAAGCTTTAACGCATTCACTTAATACATTAAAAATCTATTTTCGCTCGCCTCATTGCCCATAAATGAATACTTAGGCAAGGAAAAAAGCTTCAAAAAGCTCCTTGTCTGTTAAGGCGTTGTCTGTTAAGAGGAAAATATGTTTCATTTTCTTCTGCAGGGATGAGACATCTGTAAAAATTTATTATCTGTGCTATAAGTCTGTTTAATGAATCTATTCCACACAGAAAAGAACAGAAAAGATGCAAAAAGTATACGTTTCTGCGTTCCATGAGGAAAATACTGGTTTCTCAAAACGGTTTTACAATCATGCATGTCATTTTCTTGCATGTTGTCTAGATCAGTTCAGTTCAGTTTTTTCTGATCATACATTTTTGGTAGAGCAGCTTTGTGAAAATTGTCAAATGTCAAAATTGCACTATAACTGTTAAACAGCTGAATGAAAACTGTCAGAAGATAAAACAGGTAGCTGATCTTACTTGTTCTGACAGTTTTCACTCACTTGTGTTGTTCTGCTCTGTTCTGATCTGGTTTTTATTTATTGAACAGACCTTATATGTATGTACAAAGCTGGTAAAAAGAATAAGTGTGCAGAAATTTTTGATGACCACTGTCGACTTGTACCTAAAATGCGCTTTTTGTTAGGAGTGAAAGGTTATTCTCTTGGGAATTACGCCAAACCTTACGCATTTAAGTGATGCAATGACCTGCAGTTAATTTTTTTACGTTGCAAAAAGTTTTGGAGCGTAATTTAAGTTGGTCATAAAAATAGGTGCGCTCCACATAAAATTCCAATAAAGTTTAAATTTCTTTTTTTATACTTTTATTATGGAACCAACATACAAGGCACAACCTGCCTTACTAAGAGCTGAAAACAAAAGATTTGTTGTTATTAGTCTCCCAATATGGGTCGAAGAATTTGCAGTCACCAGAAGGAAGATAACTTGTCAATTATCAACGCCGTTAAGGCAAAACGTTCAAATATATCGCAATGGACGGTCTCGAAACATGGTAAAAAATGCTCTGAGGCCGAGGATAGTGCTCGAAAATAGAGGCAGACCGAAAAAAACACCACTAACTACTGACCTTCGCGTACTAGTTAAAGCCATGTCGAATCCCTTATTAGCAAAAATTTAGAACGCAGTCAGTGCAGGCACTATCCGAAGAAGGCATCAAAGCCTTTATCTCCCTGGTAGAGTATTTTGCTCAGAGCTAACAGCACAAGGGCGCGAAAGGAATTTGCTCTTGGATACGCAAATTGGAATGGACCGGAAGGAGTTACAAACGGAGTAATATCCTTCAGAAGGAAGAGGCTAAAATAAATTTGTTTTCAACGAACTCCTGGCGTAATTTAAGACGCCCATAAGAAGAGAATATCATTCCTGCTATACAAAAAAAAAAAAAAAATTTTAACACGAAGATGACAAAATACGGTTATGGGGATATCTTGGAAAATGTCATGCTTCCATTTTCTGAAAAAAACATGAACCCCCGGTGGCATATTCAACATTACAATGATCCAAAACACATGGTGGGTCTCGTAAAAGATTGGTTCCAACCGAAGGATGTACCTCTTATCCCGTAGCCAAGTCGATTCCCTGACCGCAATCCCATTGAGAACTTTTGGTATGAACTCAAGCGAAAGTAAGGCGGGCAATATTTCACTAATACAAACCAACTTTATTTCCTCTGATATGGAAGTATTATTAAAACCGTAAACAATTATTATTCTAATGAAAAAATATGTAAAAAAATGGAATAATAAAAAAATAAGTAGTCGCACCTATTTCTTTGACCAGCTGTGTATACCTACTTTCTTTCCTTTTTTCAATTCATTTTTGTGCTTTGAGCGGTGAATTATAAATAAATAGTTCTTAAAGTATATTGAGATTTAATTTCTTAACACCAAACGCTCCTAAATACTCTTTAAAGCTAAAAACTTAAACCAACTGACTTTGGTGATTTTGAAAGTGGGCAAAGCAAAGAAATGTTTATGCTCGATCGACCGACAATAGCTCCCTTAACTTTAATTTCAAAATATATTCTCCAGTTTCAATAACTACAATTTTAATGCATCCTGTCATCACAATTGTGACAATTTTCCGTTAAAATTTAGATTTTCTTACTGATAGCATTATTGACAACTAATCTGTCAATTGACATGAAATTGTCATCATTGCGAACAAAAGACACTGTTGGGAAAACCAATTCATTGTTTAGACGTTTATTGTCTTTGTTCAAGATTTTTTCTTTTTTTGTTTCCCTCTTTGAATCTCACAATGTTAATTACTGCGATTAATTTCCGTGTTAGTTTTCTATCAATCAAAGAAGCAAAAAAAGTCATCAACAAATTAGTAGGTATTTCTGCATATCTGCAAGTTCACTGCCTTTCAATGTCAGTGTTGAGTTTTTTCCCATTTTGTTGCTTTTTTCTTGAGACCCTTTTTTCGTAATTTGAATAATTAAGATAAATGATAAATTTGCAGTCATTGAGTTTAATCTTCTCAAGTTATTGTAATTTAATCACTATTAATTAGTATGAAATTATGAATATAACTGTTAGTTAGTCTAACGAGATAAAAAAGCCTCATGTTTCTCAGTTTCTGTTATAATTTGGTACGAGTACTTAATAAAATTCGATAGCGGCTGTTTAGATCGCAATTTAAGAAGACTAACTAGATATTAACCGAATGAATTTTGTTAAAAAAAATTAAATATATTTTTCTTATTTTAAATGGATTTTTCTTGTATAAAACCTTATAAGAGAAAAAGGTTGAATTAAAATATCTTTTCCAAATTCACTTTCCACAGTCAAGAAAAAGGATAATTTTAAAGTCCTTCAATATCAAGTTTTTTTTTCATTTTTTGTTAAGAATTGAGAGAAATTGAATATTAAGAACTGAAGAACAATATGCAAAAAAATTGTTGCAAAATTCTGTAAGAATTGTACTTCAGTAACTTGAATGCAAATAAAACCGTTTAGCAAATTTGTCTACATTTTTTTGCGAAAAGGACTAAAATTTTGGTACAAGGATAGAGGACCCATCATGGTAACAGTAGAATTAAATGTTTTTTAAAAAACACACAGATGTTAGTTCGAAACTATTTTTTTCCGAAATAGGAGAGTGTCCACCTTTTTGAGTTTCGTCAAAAATATTTTGTTAACAGAATTTGTCTTCAATTAATTTTCACAGTCTTTGGAAACAAATCACTTCTCCTTAAATCACGTCACTTTCGATATTTTTTCGTTTTAATAAATTTTTTCAGTCAAAATTTGTTTGAAGATTAAAAACAAAAGAAACAAACACCCACCAATAACGTAAGGGATCGCATCCTGGGTAAATCCCTTCGCGGTTAGTTAAAGTTTAAACGCTAAACACTTGTGAATGTTACTTCTCTCCTGATGAGGTCTTCTAATCACACTATCGTTCACTGCCTCGCCAACATCTATTTATATTTTGAAAAAGATACAAAACCGACATCATCGGCAACGAAAAATCAGCCAAACAAAAATGCATGTTGCTTTTTGGTGTTTGCTTCTCTCACAAAAAAAAAAAAAACTACAAAAAAATCACAAAACAAAATATGCACACCCAGGGTTGTGTATTGTACATGCAATTTGAGGAAAAAAAAAACTTCACAAAAAGCACAAAACTACAGAAAATGCAAAACGAACAACAATTCCGATTCCCCCATCAAACTTTAAACTCAGTACGAAGCTGGTAAGCTGGCAAAGGAAACCCCCAAAGAGTGATATTTCTGTCTTACTTTAGCATTTCCCCCCAAAAACAAAAATAATTCATAAAATTTATCCCTTCTTACGAAAAAAAATCGTGAAGTACGGACAAAAAGTTAAGAAAACGAAATCACAAACAGACCAAAAGCAACAAAAGCTTAAAGAAGCTATAAACCCTGAGTGGGTTCAAGTTGAGATTCGCATCTTCGCTCTCCATATACACGACTTTTCTCTTAGTGTAGTGGTAAATAGATGTGAATATGGGTTTTATGCCAAGAGCGGAACCTTCAGGTGAGCCTATCAGGCTGCACCGCTGCCGCAAGCACATGGCTATGGCAGTGGTATTGGGGGCTTTGGAGTAAGACAAAGTTATTCAATTCGAAATTCTCATGTTGCGCATTGCGAACAGCGCCAGCGCGCACCGAACCAACACCGCAATTACTCTCCCTTTCAATGGATTTATCTGCGTGTAACAGTAATAGATTCGAATACGAATACGAGTACAAAAGTGCGAGCGCCACCAGGTGAATTTATGTCCATTTAATTGGCAACAGCAATGTGCACTTGAAACATTTTTGTGTGTTAAGTGGTTTTGTACGGTGCAGCGCAACTTTTTAAAATAGAAAAAAATATCAGGAAGTCATATTTATTTTATGTTTCCTTTGAGACTTTTTCAAGGCTCCTTAAACTTAGAAGCTTTCAAGTTGAAAGAATAGAATTTGTGACATAAAGAAGAAGTTACACAAAAATTAAATGGGGTAGAAAATTTAAGTAGTTTCCCATAGATCATTAAACATTTTTTTTTTTCATTCTAGAAGACACGACAGACTTCTTACGCGTACAAAAAAGTATTTAGTGTTTGAAGCTTTGACGTTCAGACAAATTGTCCGAAAACGGACACTTGTGACATTCCTTTGAAGTTGAGTTCCAACAGTTTGCTTCCAAGGCGATCTCAAATTTTGACAATCCAGCTTTTGCTTGGGTACCTCAATCTTAGAACAACAACTCATCTCAAGGCAGCATATATTGAAATAATCTCTGTTCATGATAAGCTTGCATTTGGACCTCGATAAAAGTGTGACCTATTGAGTTTCCGACTACAAGTTGGTGATTTCTCTTGAGTTTTTCAATTTCATCCTTTGACTGCAATATTATTGCATTGCTTATGCTTGAACTCAGTGCAACTGCAGCTCTGAGAACCACTTCATTGGGCTCTGCAGTCAATTTTAGTTGGATATGAAATTCCAGGGCAGAGCGTTTACGAAACCCTCTCGTCTTCTCACCTCAGAGCAGCGAGATCAGCCGGTTAATTTTCTCCCATAAATCGAAGAATTATTCTCAACTAATTGACATTCAATGAATTGTTTTCGTTCGTTGTAAAATAAAAGAGTTTGATGCTCAACTCTTTTTTTTTGTGTTTTCAATTTTCGATAGCTCTTTTCTTAGCAGCCAAAGTGCATTCATTTGATATTTTTTCTACACTTTGAAGCAATTTACGCCTTCGGAAGGCACTATCTATGGTGCGGGGAAATAACTCCACGGGAACTAAATCCACTGAGGGATTTGCTTCCCACCAAGTGAGAACTTACTCCACTTTTGTAAAGTTGATCTAGTTCCCATGTACGGTGAGAACTTAGTTAACTTTCTAATGGGAACTAAGTTCACACATTTATACATGGCGCGGGGAAACTGGTCCGGAAGTTAGAAATCCCGAAAAAAACTTAAATTTGTGTTTACCTACATAACTACAACCCCTAAAATGTCTTATAAATAAATAAGATCATTTTTATTTACTACCTATTTGTCGAAAAAATGGATAAAGCAATTCATTTTTCAAAAATGTTGCCGTTTCCTTTTATTTGGAAAGCATGCTAGTGTCTGGAAAGTAGGTGCTGCACTGCAATGATTCATTTTGAGCATCTTTTTTCACCTTGGTCTGAGGATGATGACTATCTGTAACATTCAAAATCAATTTGGTTTGATTGGGAGCGAGGCGAGCGGAAAAATTTTGCCCAAAAGAGAATCAATTTGGGGTGTGAAAATAAAAAAATTCGCGCGAATTTTTTTATTTTCACACCCCAAATTGATTCTCTTTTGGGCAAAATTTTTTCCGCTCGCTTCGCTCGCTTGCAATTTTCGGTTCAAGCCCCAAATACTTAATAATACAATTTTTTAAACATTTGAGACGGATTGTAGAGTTAAGGTCTAGAATTGAAAAAGTAGTAGGTACTTACTGAACATCCAATCAATAAAAAAAATGTTATTGAAATAGCTCAGTTATTTAAGGGGACAATAAGATGCAACAAGATGAAACTGAGTTCAAGTACAGTGTGCTTGTAGAATGCCCTACTCTCACCGAACACCGAACTTCAGAAGAATGTTTGCATTGGAAAAAGTTTCCTTTATCTCACATAAACTTAGAGCATGCGGCATATACCCTTTTACAAAATGTTTAAAATTAATCGCAAAGGTCAGAAACCCCGACCTATATAGTGGGTCAGATTCTTAAAAATGGGTATCCGAATGGCTAAGTTTCTCAATATTTTTGTACATGCCATTTATTAAAATTATTTTCAGTCTTGAAAACTGAATTTCGGAATGACTTCGTTTCTAAAAGACATTTATTTTAATTTCACAAACAAAATTGCTCTGTAGTTATACTAAAATTCTTATTTTAATTTTTTCTCAATTAAAGTTGCAAATTATTTCAAATTCGAAGGGAACTAGATCCACTAATTTTTTTAGGAATTTAATTCCCACTGTAGATGGGAACTAACTACACTTTACAAAAGTGGAGTAAGTTCTCACTTGGTGGGAAGTAAATCCCTCAGTGGAGTTAGTTCCCGTGGAGTTATTTCCCCGCACCACTATCTATATGTCTCAGCATGCTTACCGCTTACTCTGGCAAGAACTATCGCACACTCCCAAGTCCCTAGAGCAAAAAGAATACACTATGGTTGCCTTCCTGGACATTGAGGGCGTTTTTAACAACGTTGACACATCTGCTATCAATTCTGCTATGATGACCCTGAACGTCGAAAACTCACTCTGTGCGTTGATTAATCTAATGCTTAAAAGTAGGACCATCAACTCTAAGATGGGAGATTTTTCTACGAGAAGGTCTGTCAGCAGAGGCATTCCGCAAGGTGGTGTTCTGTCCCCTCACCTGTGGAACATAGTAGTTAACGAACTGTTAATATCCCTCAAAATGGAAGGACACAGAGTGATTGCTTATGCCGATGACGTTGCTATCGCCGTCACAGGAAAACATCTGAGTGACTTCCTCCAAAACGCATCACTAGATGAGCTGATCACTGTGTACTTAATATTAATCCTAAAAAAACAGTCCTCGTCCTTTTTACACGCCGTATTCATTTTATACAGATGGGTTCAAAACAAACGATGGTGTTGGCAGTGGTGTGTACTCAGAAAAGCTTTATTTAAGCCTCTCATTCCGCCTCCCCAATCATTGTAGCGTCTTCCAAGCGGAAATTTTGGCGATCAAAGAAATTCTATCCTGGCTAAGAGAAAACGTGATATCAACTTCTGATATTCGCATCTTCTCTGACAGTCAGGCTGCTATAAAATCTCTCGACGGTGGTGCCTCAACCAACTTTCAAACGGCTCTCGATTGTCGATCACATCTTATGGAGATGGCGCAGCAATTTAATATTCACCTCTGTTGGGCGCCGCCGTGCCACAGTGACATCACAGAAAATTATAGAGCCGATGAACTCGCTAAAAATGGAACCGTCATACTCGTCTCACCAGAAAGAGAAAAGATAGGTAGGTTTACCGATAATCGATGTAATCTTATGCTTAAACAGCTTGAATGATAACAAGCTCTAGGTGGTATAATTTACCAAAATACGTAGCCACTAAACTCATATGGCCATCACTTGACTTAAAGGCCTCCAAAGACTTGTTATCTGAAAGATCTCATATTAGCTCCCTAATAGGCGTCCTCACGGGTCACTGTTTTATAGGCAAACACGCAATACGGCTTATGATGGCCTTGGTGGTGGCCTCAAATGACTTCTGCAGGAGCTGAATTTTGTGGATCCTGTATCCACAGCCACTTTAACCTAACCTAACCTACTCCTTCGGAGCAGGGAGAGACGTTAATCTTCTCAGAAAAAATCGATATTAGAGTTTCAAAGCAAAAGTAGTTCCTCACAAGTAAATGCTTTCCTCTATCCGTCTTCCTCTTGTTTTTCTTCATAGTTACTTACTTTCCATGTGCTGTACAAACGATCCAACAAGAAAAATAAAAACTTCCTCTTTTCATGACCGTGTTCTGGTGTGGTAACTTTCAATTTCAAAACATGCCGCGTTCAATCGCACACACCTCGACCCCAAGAAATGGGTTACTTTGCATACTCACGCTCATCACGATCACTCCGCCAAGTCCAGTCCAATTGTATGTCTGCTTTTATTGCATTTTAAACCTTCATTACTACGTCTGTTATTTTTGTTCAAGTCCACCAATTATGTATCCTCCTCTGGTCGAGATGTTGATTCTGTCAAACCTCTGTGCAATGGTATTTCCACATTCTCATTAAGACAGCCATTTATTTCCCTTAAAAAATAATTTAAGGTCTCGACGAAGACCGATGTCTGCATATGGTGATCAAGAAAGTGAAGAAGACATCTGAAGAAGTCATAAAAAAAGGCAAGACCAATGCAAGGTGGTTATAAAAATTCCTCAACAAAACAAATGAGATAAAAAAGCCATTTAAATCTCTTCAGAAACACAATCCGCAATGGTTTTTGAAGTATTGCCTGTCGGGCCACTTTATCACCATCAGCGGTATTATTTCACAGAGAAAAGAGGCGCAATGAAAAAATTAAATTAAACGGATCCAAGAATTGCATAACATTGCAAATCGAATTCAACCAGATTTAGCTGAAACCTGAAATTGATCGGATTGTGTCCAGTTTAAGTGCAACGGCTCAGTGTCGCTGTCATCTTCTCTGTGTGTCGGTCGATGCATGGTGGTGCCGGCAGTGATAAGCTGACAATTTTCGTCTCCATGGGTTACTTAATGCCTCGAATGGCAGGTACAACCAGTACTCTTTTTTCTAAGTGAAAAAAATATTCAAGTTTGTTTGCCAGTTGGGTGGATATGACCAAAGCCATGTTAATGGTTTCGTTTGCTGACATTTCGTGTCCATTTATCGTCTGAACGAAAGTAGAATAATTGCAATAATTCGACGAGGTGATTTACTTTAACGCGGCATTAGGGTTTTCCAACTAAATTGGCAGTCAGCTTGTTATGAAGTGAATACACCCAAAAATGCTGTACCAGCTCGTATGACACAGAACCGCAGGGCTCTATACCGGTACCTACTCCGATAGCAAAACATAATAATCAAGCCCTTTTACCTTGCCTTATGCAAGATTTCTTTAATCATAATTTATGCATCCCAATGGGAGGCTTTCACTAGGCCGAGTCGATAATTTGTGGTGCGTTGATTGTCCTTAGGTATTGCATTATCTTGGCAACACTCCGGTTAGGGAGCGTATAATTTTAATAAACGGTTGGACATAAAACTGTTGTGTGTTATGATGAATTGGTGTTATTATTCATTCAATTAACGGGCGTCTGTTAGTAGGCCTTAAAGTTGTTTCCAAAAAAGTATTAAGATATTATCACAGTTGATGGATGAGTTTTGTTGTGTAAAAGGGTAACTCTGACAATGATGAGCTTGTACTTTTTTTGTAGATTGTTGGAAGATGGTGAGATGATTATTATTGCTATGGCCTTGGGTAAAAGTGTTTTTGGGATTTATTTGAGGCGATGAAGGCCGTTTGATAGTGGTACAAGCGCGAAAATGATCAAATGCAAAATGTTCGGTTTGCTGAAAGGTCAATTAAAAATTAATTATACTTTTTGATATTCGATAGATTTCTATTTTGGGCAAAATCTTTGAAACGTTCGATGATGAGTGATTGGAGGGATTAGAAACGTAAATGTGATGGATGAAATTTAGGGGCGTTTTTTTAAGTTTTAATTATTCGTTTTCGATGAAAGAAATGTTAGGCGTCTTCTCGAAAAAATATATTTCTAATAACTTACCTTTGTCCTGTCTTACATCATTGACTAATTGATTACTTCATATTTGTATATAGTTGCAACTTTCGAAGTGAAAGAGCATCTTTAATTCAATCTTTGTGCCTTATTCCACAAAGGTTTTTGCATTGAAGAACAAGTAGCAACCTAACACTGATACTGCATCATGGCAGACTGTAGTGATGCATTAGCTGAATACATTCCAAATTCCAAAATAGCATTGATTATACCAACAAAGAAAGGCTTTTGTATGAAATTTTACAACTCGAACGAATATAATTCATAACCAGTTTTTGTAAGAAATTTTCATAAGGAGCGAACCGTGTCGACGACAAAATGAGGTTGAAGAGTGGTAACATTCCTAAGATACAGAAGCCGATTAGTCGGTAAAAGAATAAGTCCCGGACCTGTTCATTGAAACACGGGTTAACCGCCGTTGAAAGCCGGAGGAAAAAGTAGAAGTAAGAGAAATGGCGTCCACGAGCCACGGTATTGTTTTGAGTTCGCTAGCTGGCGATCTAAAGTTCGAAGAGGAACTGTAACAATCAGTTTGAAATACGCTTCAAATCCACTTTGTTACGTTTAGAAAAGAGATCAAATTTTTGATCCTCAGTTCGGAAAGCTCATTTAGGTCATTTAACAATTATTTGACTCTCGTTTTGGGCAGCGCAGGACACTTACACAAGAAGTGAAGAACAGTTTCCTTTTCTCGCTGGTTCCCACAACTACGACAGAAAGTATTGTGGGGAATGCTCAGCTTAGATGCGTGTTCCCCAACAGGCCAGTGTCCGGTGCATGTTGCAACAACCCTGGATATGTTTTGCTTGGGTCTGCAAATAAGGTTATTAGTACGGGATTTATTGTAGGTGGACCATATCCTCTAGATATGATACAGTTGGTTAGGCTACCAGTGCGTGGCGTGGCGTGGATATTTTCAAATGGTAAGTCTAGAAAAATGAATCACCTATACAAATGAATAAGGAACACTCAACATTTAGCAAAGCCATTTAAATAATTAAAACAAAACAGTTCCAACGTTTACTTTTCACAATTTTTGTTTTTTTTTCACAATTTTCACTAATTTACGTTACTTAAAATTCACTTTAAACTTGCAAATAATCCAAAACAATGATGAGTGGAACAAAAAAAAAAAACAGTAAAACAATACCGAATTCGCCGTACATTACTGGAAGGCGAAAACTGTATTATTTTTTCCAAGCAGACATTGCAGAAAGACGAAAATTATCGTCTTACTTTTTTCAATAAGAGAACGTGTATTGAAAAGGGAGGCACCAGGGTGGAAGTATATCATAGGAAAGACAGCGACAAATACAAAATATGTTCTGCGCTGCGATTTTCAATGCTTCGTGTATTGTGTGTGTATCTCGCAAATTTAAAAGGCTTGAAGAACATTGTGTATATGGGAAAAGATAGGCTGTTGACAGCTTAGTTGTAGACTTATGCTGCTGGTTTTTTCTATGAACAAGAGACAAATTTTAAAAGGTAAGACGATAGGAATCGTGTTATATGGACGCCACGCGCCTGAGGCTACTCCACCTGTGGTTTGATTCAGCGTGAAAAATTGAGAAGATCTTGCCCTTCATAGCACCAAGAAGAATGTTGACTACTTCTGCGAGTGGGCTATGAAGGGCTGATCCTTGCCTAGCCGGAGGAAACTCCGTTGATAAACCGTTTCAATGATGTAGATAAGCGAAGGGAAAACTTATTGATAGCCGATTGAAATATCAGTGATAGCCGGAGGACACACCGGTTATTTAATCGCCGCGCCGTTGAAAGCCGGATAAAACTCCGTTCACACACTAGGGGAAACACTAAGGGACGCAAACATACTTCGTGCTCATTTTTAACTCACAACATATAGTTACGAGCCGTGAAGGAAGATATTTTGCCCCAGGAAGCACTCCAGTCAACTTTAGGGATCGTTAAACATCGATTGTCTATCGATAGTATCGACGATATCGAATGTATTGATAGTTTTGAAAATACTATCGATAGTTTGCATTTCCAGTAAAAAAAATGTATTCTTTCTCTAGAACAACAAGCAAATAGACACTTCACTATACATGAGCAATATCATTGTATTTGTATTTCCTTTTCCATAGTATTCTTACCGTGACAAGCAACAAGTAGCGCTGCAGGTATCAAAACCAACAAACGTTTAGTTTTATTTCGAAAAGCCACTCCTGCCAAGAAACGGAAATACATTAGCTTACTGGGAAAAATCCGATAGTTTGTTCAAAAAGTTATCAAATAAATATTTGTGTATACCAAGGAGTTCCGTTCCATGCGAGAGGATTTTTTCTAAGGCTGGACAAGTCACGAAAAATATGAGAAACAAATTAAAAGTTAACCATCTGCATAGAATCCTCTTTATTAAACAAAACTGTGACATGTTCGCACTGAATAATAGTTTTTAATATTTATTTATTTTTTTAAAGTTAAAGTTTTTATTGTATTAAAAAATGTGTGAATTATAAATTTTCATTTAAATGTAGATATTGAATTCATACATTTTTGTTACTGACGCTGTTTTTTTTTTCATAAAAGTTTGATGAATAATTAACATTTCAAATCTAAAATTATGAATCAAAATGTTTGTTTATTTTTGAGAATAAATATTTGTTTTGTTTTTCTTTTTCTTTTCTATAAATAATATTTTTTTGTTTTTAAGCGAAAGCAATTAATTTGTTCTTATTTTCTTAAATTCATCAATTTTGTGAAAACTGTCTCTTTGCTTTTCATTGGTCCACGATTTTTGTTTTTGATTATTTGGGAATATTGTTTTTAGTATAAGGTAATACTTTCTTTTTAGAAATGTCATGTTCCTCTAAAGTGAATCAAACGATTTCACACAAAGTTTGTGCTGAACAGAATAAAAGGAACCTATTCTATAAGTTTTATCTGCAATGCAAATGCAAGTTTGTGCGCCAGATCGGCATTTCCCCATTTTTAGTAATCTTGAAGACCCATATAATTTTTTCACCTTTTTTTTGTGGTTCCAATGCCTAAAAGTTGTTTCAAAGCAATCTATCGATAGTATCGATAGTTTTTTTTAACTATCGATACTATCGAAGTTCCTGACTATCGATGTTTAACGATCACTAGTCAACCTAGTCTTATACTACAAATGAAACTATTTATACGGAGCCTTCGATAACAAGGAACATTGACAAGACTATAACATGAACCTCGTGTGTTTTATTCCTGTTAACCCAAATTCGGAGCTGTGGATATAGTAGTCAAATTGATAATGGTATCCTCAAATCTTTTTACCAATCGACTCACTCTTTCAAGTTCGCATATTAAGAATGGTATGTATTTATTTTTCCAAAAACACGACTTAAGTCAAAAATGTCACCTAACGTAATTTTTTTTCCCGGAAAGTAAACCAGGATGTTTTAGTTTGCAAAATTCAAACCCTTCAACTCTCGAGAGTCGTTTAAATGCGTTTCCTAGTAACTATTTTCAACCACAAAATTTGAATACTGATTGCTTCTGAAGTACCCACAAGAGGCAAATTACTCTTAAGATATTTTTTCCATAAAAAAAAATAATCCAACGACCTTTTGAGTTCCAGTTAAAATCCCCTCTCCAAAAACAATATAATTCATTTCAAAGTACAGAAATCGTCATAGATCATTGCCTTTTTAATTCCTTGCACATACAATGCGTGAATGACAAGGTCGAGATGTAATTAGGTCGAACCATAATGTGACAAGCAAACTTTAACACCTTACCCATTCACTTCTTCTCATTTAGTAAATCACATTAATCGTTTTGATGGTTACAGATTTAGTATAACCAAATTACCTAATGATGGTTTCAAATTTCAATAGCTAGAGGCTGAGGAAAAAGTTCGTCTCGGTTTTATCATTTGATATAATTTCGGAGAATTTTGCCTGAGTCTTCTGTCAGACAAACAAATAGAAAAAGAAACGCACAAGTTATGATGATTGATTGAAAACCACAAAATTCATAAACACAAAAACTTAAGAGCGTTTATAGTATAGTCTTCTGGGCATGAATAAAAAAAACATTAAGACAACCGTTGAACACGCTCTTGGGGTGTCGTCCACTAAACGCTCAATCATTGAGTCCAATCGCCAATGTCATTAATGCGAAGTTATTGTATTTTGTTTGCGGTTTTTAAAATCAAATTTTGGCTAACACAGAAAAGCAAAGCTTAAATTGCTCTTGACCTTGCTTAGCAAAATTGAAAAAGAAAAAAATAGTTGTAAAGTGTTATTTTCGCATTATTAGCGGTGGCGCTGGTCGTCAATGATGCGGAGGAGTGGTATACATGTGTTTTGTAGGCGGTTTGAGTAGGTATTTTCGGTTAATAACCCAACCCAATAAAAGCCTTTTAAAATTACGACATAAGTAAATGATCTTTGGACTCCAGTGAAGAAATTAGTAATATAATAAAAGATTTACGATCAGAGGGCAAACGTTTCATGGAAGTGGTATAGGTATCTCTTTTCTTCCTCGAAATGAAGAGTTTTTTACAATCATTGCCGGAAAAGATTTCATAACAACGTGAACAAACTGTAAAGCTAGTTTACGAGGCTTCTGTTTAGATCGAATGAAAGTTGGGGCTTTGGTTCATCAAAATGGTTATAAATATTTTTATTGTCAGTCCAATGCTACTGAAATGGCAGTTTGGCGTAATAACGACGATGCGTTCAAAACTCAACAAATAAAAATATCGGTTGTAAAAATTTTAATTTTCATAACAAAGACAAAAAAAACATAACAGAATTCGATAAAAAAGTTCGTTCACAGTGTTCATTTTATTCGAAAAACTAGATTAGTATCAATAAATAAAAACCACAATATTTCTGACTACATTTGTATAAATAAACGCTTTTTCATGTTAAAATAACATTTTGTGACAAACTTTAAAAAAAACAATAAAAAAAAGTGTTGCCAACACTGAAAAAAAAGCCGTCATCATATTGATGAATGGCGTTCATCAACTGTAATTCATCAATAAGATGTACTTTTCTTGCATATTATGTATAAATTCATGAAAACTTTTTGATGACGGATGAACCAATCATCAATAAGATGAAAGTGCATTCATCAACTTTTTTTGGGAGAATTTCGGCAGAATTTGATAAAAATTTAGTTCATCAGTTCATCAAAAGTTTTCGTCAATAGGATGAAAGCATCTTTTTGACGAAAAAAAATGTTTTTACATCCCATTGATGATTTCTTCTTCAATATGATGAATTGATTCATCATATTTAAATGACAATTTTATTTCATCATATTGATGAAGACTATCATCAAAAAATCGACTTCAATTTGAATTTGGAAGAAAATTAGGTGATGTAAATGATTATCATATTGATGAACAAAACAGACTTGTGTTTTCATCATGTCCATTATATGTATACCTCAATATTGATGAAGTCGATCATCAGTACGAAGAAGAATATAAACGCTTTTTATTTATGAATAGTATCATTGCATGAATGAATCCTATTATTCATATTGATGAAAATATTCACTGAATTGATGAAAAATGTTCATCATATTGATGTATACGATCTTCAATATGATGAAAATGTGAATCTTATTGATGAAAATATTCACCGAATTGATGAAAAATGTTCATCATATTCACGGAAAGAAATGAAAAATCAGTAATCACGAATTTCTATGTCGTAAATTATGAAAAATCTTTTTTTTGTAAATCATCCCCCTTTTTTCGTAAAATGAGAGTCAATATTGTAAATCAATCTTTATTCCGTCTAAATTTACAAAACTGTATAATTTGAGAATTACGAAAAAATGTCATGATTTTAGATTTCCATTGTAAGAGCAATTTACAAATTTTGTATTCGTAATTTTAAACATTTGGAGCATGATATAAATTGTACGACTAAATAATTCTGATTTACAAAATCAAAGATCGAGATTTATGATCTCAATATTCTAAAAACAAAGCTCTTGAAGCTAAATGAACGAATCGATCTTAGACAATCGTAGTTTACAAAAATATTTCCTGAATTAAAAAATAGGTGTTTATTAAATCATGAATTCTTATCGCATTTTACTACTTTTGAATCCAAACTGTTTTTTTTTTGTTACGATTCTTGAATCGTAAATTACGACAATATTTCCTGAAAAAGAAAAACGTTTTGTGTTGTTTATTTATTCCCTAGTTTTCATGCGGTCGAAAATCAATTCCAATTTTATAAAGCGTCAAGTAGCTCAGTGGGTATAGAGGTGCCGATCAAGAGACCGTCGTGCATTCTCATGCCTGGGTTCGAATCCCAGCAGTGCGGAGTGACGGATTTGTAAAAAAAAAAATAGTCGCCACTAAGCAGTGCAAAATGAGAAGGAAGTACGGAGATTGATCGGTGAGGTGAGAGAAAGGAAGGGAGAATATTGTACCGGGGGAAGGGCGAGGAAGGGAGAGAGAAAAAGAGGCAAGATCCCCCCGAAACGGGGGATGGTGTGGGGGGGGGAGGGAAATTACGTAAATTACGCTCCTGAATCGTAAATGCTTTTTTTGGTTATGATACGATGATACGATCATCAATCTGAAAAAAAAAACATCAATATGATGAATGCATTCATCACATTGATGATTGACTTGCTTAAATTTTCATCATATTCATGAATACGATAATCAGATCGATGAAATAATTCATCATTTTGATGTACAAATAAATCAAAATTTGGTTCATAATTTTTCATAATATTGATGAACAAAATTGATGAATGATGATCGAAATTTGTCGTTGAAAATTTTCATCATATTAATGAACAATGCTTCATCATATGGATGAAAAGGTTCACTGGACTAAAATTGATGAATTCTACATCATATAGATGACCTTTTTTATCAATATGGTGTACCTTTTTGGTTCAGTGAATAGGTGTAGAGGAAAATGTTCAACTAACAACATGTTGAAACTCATGCATTTTAGACACACGGAAACACTATCGGCTTGCAACGATCATTTAGACGTTAAAAACGACTTCATTAGTTTCTTACAAGATTATTTAAATTTTGTCTGAGATTTAACACAAAGATTCGATTTATGTTGTGGTTTTATTGGGTTGTGTTGTTAGCTTAAGCTGTTGATAGTGTGTTTTATTGGTGATTAGGTTGATGCCATTAATTGTTGAAATGAGTTTATTGGATTGATGATATCAATATCCAGTTTGGTTATCTTATCAAGTTGGAATGGATTTGTTAATTGACCAGTTTACAGATTTATATTGAGTTGTTAAACTAGATGCAATGGGTTGCAATAAAATTTAGATATGCAATTTGCTTCTGTTTTAAATTAAAAACTCAATTCAAAGGTGTTATTGAGGGTGCAGTGCATTAACGCCCATGGAATTAACGCCCGCGGGTGTTAATTCCAAAAACAAAAGGAATTTACCCCCGAGGGTGTTAAATCCTTTTTGAATTGGCAATAAGGCCCACCATAAAAAAGAACTAACGCCCGCGGGTGTTAATGCCATTTGAAATTGGCACTAACACCCGCGAGTGTTATTTTCTTTTGGAAGAGATCTTTTCAACCTCGGATGTGAACACTTGCGCTGGCATCCTAGACAGACACCTTGGCCACGTGAGTAGAAACAAATTAAACATCACAAATGAAGTTTACAAATTTTACAATTCTAAACTTCGTACGATTGTCGATTATACTTTTGGTCATTCAAGACTTATTCGGTTTGTGAATTAAATTTTTTTTTTTTTATTCAAAAACCGAATAAATCTTTGGGATGTCAAAGTTCGGTGAGGATACGGCATTCTGCAAGCACACTTTACTTGAAGCCAATTTCATCTTATTGTATCTATCTGTCACCTAAAATAACCAAGCTATTTCATTTACATTGAAAGATGGATGGACACAAGCGGAAAAAATTTTGGCCAAAAGAGAATCAATTTGGGGTGTGAAAATAAATAAATTCGCGCTTCGCTCGCGATCAAAACAAATCGATCTTGAATTTTTTGTATCGGCTTCAACCTCAATCGAAATGATGCTGAAAATGAATCATTGAAAAATGTAGAACCACTTCTTGTCCAAATAAAAGGAAACCTAAACAGCTCTGACAATTTTGTCGAGAGCTAATAAAGAAACGTGGTCCTATTTATTTCAATGTGTACTTATACAGGGTGTCTCAAAAGTAAGTTCACATTTGCTTATCTTATTACGCGAAAGCAACTATTCTGAGGGGCGCGGGGGGTATGTCAGTCGGTAGTCTGGCTCTTGGGAATTTAGTCGCTATGGAGCGTTTCTCTGGTGCGGACCGTGCGTTGTGCATACGTGAGTTTTACAAAAACGGTAATTCGGCGACTGTAGCGCGTAGAAAATTCTGCAGTATTCGACATATTCGTCACTTAAATGATGCGCCTAGCACTCGACTCATTGCAAAATGGGTTGAGAAGTTTGAAGAGACTGGGTTCATTTGTCCAGAAATCTAATTCAGGGTTTCGGACCTTCGCGATTAATTTTAACATTTTGTAAGACAATAAAATAAGTTTATTACATTTTCAAGGTGTTTTCTGTGCATACAGCTGAAACATACCGCATGCTTTAAGTCTATGTGACGTTAAGAAAACATTATCAAATGCAAACGTTCTTCTGCATTCTGGGATGTCAAAGTTCTGTGAGGGTACAGCATTCTACAAGCACACTATACTTGAAGCCAATTTCATCTTATTGTATCTATCTGTCACCTAAGATAACCAAGCGGTTTCATTTACATTGAAAGATGGATGGACACAAGCGGAAAAAATTTTGCCCAAAAGAGAATCAATTTGGGGTGTGAAAATTAAAAAAAATTCGCGCGAATGTTTTTATTTTCACACCCCAAATTGATTTTCTTTTGGGCAAAAATTTTTCCGCTCGCTTCGCTCGCAATTAAATCAAATCGATCTTGATTTTTTCGTATCGGCCTCATCCTCAGTCGAAATTTAAAATGATGCTGAAAATGAATAATTGAAATTCTTGCGAAAATCTTTCTTTGCATTACAAGATGTGAGTGGTTGCTATTCCAAATAAAAGGAAACCTCAACAGCTTTGAAAAACGAATTGCTCTGAGCGTTTTGTCGACGGCTAATAAAGAAACGTGGTCCTAATTTTTTGTAAGATTTTTTTGTAGTGTAGTAAACCTACATACAGGAATTTACGGTTTTTATTTATTTTTTTAGCATGAACATTCGTGTTCCACTTTTTTTTTATTTTGACTTTTGCCCCATTAAAAGTAAAACCTAGTTGGGACTATTGACCCACCATAGTGGATTAATAATCCCTAAATCGAAGTCGGCACTTATGACCCTCCATAGAAGATCAGAAGTTCCGAAAACAATTTTCGGGAATTCTGATCTCGGGACGAGTTTCCCTGCGCCAACTTTCTAATCAAAACAGAAAAACCGAAATAAGGCCCCACGGGCATTATTTCTAAGTTGCAATGGAAATAAGACCGCAACCCTTGTAGGGGTCTTATTTCCATTAGAAATGGAAATAAAGCCCTATGGGGCCTTATTTCGTTGGGCGTTATTTCACGTCACCCGTTATTTCACGTCACCATTTGTTTCACGTGTGGGTTTTATTTCCAATTAAAATTGGAATCAAAGCCCACCAAAAAAAGGAATTAACCCCCGCGGGCGTTAATTCCAAATCAAAAAAGGAATTAACACCCGCGGGGGTAAATTCCTTTTGTTATTGGAATTAACACCCACGGGCGTTAATTCCATGGGCGTTAATGCACTGCACCGTTATTGAGCCCCGAGCTCTGGTATAAAAAAAGACACTGTTAAATAATCAGGAGTTTATTTCGAATAATTGTCAAATTCCTTATGATTGACCATATTCTGGGTGCATTTTGGCTGCAGAAGTTTACAAGCTGATTAGATGGGGCCAGAAATTTGGTACAAATGAAAGCGAGTAGAAGTTTTACATAAACGCAAATATGTTCATTGGCGTTAAAGTTATTTTGTTTCTCCTTTTGTTTAAATTTGATTTATATTTGAAATGTCTGACCCTAATGGATCATGATTTAAAAAATCAGCATCAAAATTAGTTCCATTTAAATTTATTTATTACATTATCGCTTACAAAGTAACACAAGAGTCTTATACATTTTTGAACCCATAAGTTAATTTAAGAATTGAATTGATTTATTTAATCTAGATATTTACAATTTTGTTAAATTCAAAAAAAGAGAATCAGGCTGTTGATTTAACAAATTTTATGTTAAGATAATTACTCTTGGACGAGAAATGGATGAACTTCATTAATACAACTGCAACGGCATCATTCTTTTTTTTTGTACGGTCGTCTTATCAGCATAAAGATGAATCAGGCAGTGTTAAACAGATTTTGGGAGGTCATTTTTGTAAAGTGAGAAGACAATTGGGCCAAGAATAGATCTCTGTGGCACTCCATTTAAAACATTTAGAAAGATTTATGATTGACCATTTGCCACCACACGTTGTTGCCTTTCACTAAGAGAATCAACTTACAGGACTTATGAAAATGGTCCATTACAGTTCTTATTTCGTCTTTAACAAAAGATGCGCGAATTTACAACTTTGCTTTGGTCTGAAAGCAGGCTGATAGATAGTTAACAGGTTGTTAACCGATAGATATTTGTGTATCTGCGACACGATTATAGTTTTTTCGAAACATTTGATAGAAACAGTGTGATAGTAATAGGTCGGAACTCCTTAAAAAACAATCCCTGTTTGCGTTTCAGAAACGGGTATAACTTAAGCCTTCTTCCATTCTGAAGGAAACTCGGATGTAGTTGAGATACTATTGAATAAAAAGCTATAACGTGCAGAATATATGGAAGCAGTAACTTAAGGAATTTGGATTCCATTAGGTCAAGGCCAATAGCTTTCCATTTAATAGATAATATTGTCTCGTAGCTATGTTTTCTTTTAGCATTCAATTGGAGCTCAGCGATGTTATCAGCAAACTTTCCCCATATTTTCCCAGAAACTATAGTGGACCAACTTTGTTTTCGTACTAAAGATTGCGAAGTCTGCAGTAAGATTTGTGGAAATATTCCAATTTGAAATGCGTCTATTTGAATCGCATTTCGGTTAGCAACTCAGCTGTGGCACGCGCTGTAACATGTCGCCGTCCACTGAATTCCTAATGAATCGGTCTCATTTAGAGTCCATCTTCAAAAACTAAGAACTTTTGTCTAATAAATAACCGCTATCGTCTAGCTTTTATCAAGCACCATGATAGTACCCATATATTAAAAAACTCTTTGAAAGAACTTTATTCAGAGCTCCTAGGGGGATTGTGAGAAAATTAATTATTTATGAAATACATTTATGCTCTGTCCAAAAATTAGCATTTATACACCATTTCGAAATACAACTCAAAGTACATCTTTCGTGACAATTTGATTTTCAAAACAATGAAATGAATTCGTTCCACATTTCTCCTCACGACAAAATACCGTGTCTTCATACCCAAACTTACGCAAAACACTTTAACTTTTGTTAAAAACAAATTTTGCAAATTTACATTCCACATGAAATCCAATATCATTTTCAATTGAGCTCATTCTGTTAAGTACCTACCTACTGCTGCAACCAAATGTAATCAAAATCACCTACTTTAAAATCAATTTCGATTTTATCGCTGGGTATTTTTTTATTTGCAAATTTTTCGCAAAAATTAACAACACATTTTGTATGCTCATTTCATGCTAAACACACTTTGGTGCGCCATCGGTATTTCATTCACTTAATTGGGTGCAAAAACGAAACTGAAAACTAGATCAATGGGAAACTCGCGTCTTCAATTTCAATAGATTTATCTACGTAGAGGCGAGGACATTACCTTCATCTCAAAAGATTGAGATCCACAGTGTCGGCTGCTTAGTGCTTCTATACTTACTTCATTATGGAGATGATAAGTTTATGGAACATTAATGTCGAGTCTTGACGTCGCTGTGCACTTGGAGTTAATTAATTTTATGCTTAATCGATTTTGATAATATTCTGAGGCCATTGTTATAGAATATCGAAATTTTAATTTGGCTTAAAGTAGGTCTTTCAAGATGTTCAGCAGTTAAAAAATGTAAATAGAGTTCGTGTGAGGAACTGATACTGATCAAGCATGTGACTTGCCTTGAATTTTGATCTAAGAAGCATTATAAGAAATCATATCGCAGGGTACACTTTTAGCGATGGAGTGTTCAAAAGCTCGACAATATCCCGAAATGTGTCTGTGTCACAAAAACCAATACCATCGCACACACTAATTCCATATTGTCTTTCCTAGCGTCGGGTCGTCGCATCACTTACTCTTTCCTACTTCAAACAACAACACTTGCAGCCAATGATATAACTATCAGCTGGTTAAGAGATAAAACCACGTACAATATCCACCAGTGCGTTTCATTTAATTGGTGTGAGAAAAACGGCTTCCTGCCACAATATGCCGCATGGGTCATTAATTTGCCAATAAAATCTGATGTCGTTTTACCTCAAGCCCCAACAAAACCCGCAAGCGCTCAGGAACACTACCAAACACTCCCATCTGGCCGCTAACAAGGCAAATGTTGACAAAACAAAAAATGTTTCGCTTATATAATTGCACTACCGGCATTCGACACGACTAAAAAAAACAACCTTACAGCAGAGTCACACGTCCATTGTCAAATGTAATCTAATTTCAAAGCTGTAGTAAGCTTCTTTGGATGTACCTAATGCCTGTGGCAGCGGCCTCGAACTCGAGGAAGATCACTGTCCTCTTTGTGAATGTCTAGTGCATGCAAACTCAATCAAGAAAGATAATTAACTGCAGCACCTCGCATACAGCATGTGAACCGCAACGGTCTTGTCTTGAGGCTGGAATATTTAGTGCGCCCTGACTTTGATAAAGGGGCAACCATTGTGTAACGTTGCCATTTCAACTTCATAGTTGATATGAGCTCTTTTCGACCGATTTGTGTGTTATGAAAACCCTTTACAACGCTTATTGAGGAAATGCAGACAAAAGCGGTGGCGGACTTAAATTAATGATGAAAGCTGAACGATAAGCCATCTCCTGCCATATTTTGTCAGCGGAATCTCTGGCACTTCATCTCCAGCAATAAAGGAATGTCAATAGGGCATTTGCAGGAAAAGTCACTTCCCAGTTTGTCGTCGTGAATTGGTAACTCTCCTTGGTGTGGATTAAAGATTTGCAATGCAAAGCAAACAAGCTCCTCAAATACGGAAATGCTGATAAAAAAAAAATAAAAGAACCTGAATCACTAGATTCCGACTTTTCCTGCGCACTGTCGAGTGTCAAAGAAGAAGATGCTACATTACTGGAATTAAACCTACTTTGTTGAGCTTTGCGCAGTTGGAGTTCGCACAGCAGCGCCAGCGTTGATATTTAATTCGTTTAGCGTTTATTTTGCAGAGCAAGTGATACTCTTGGTGGGACAAATTACGCAAGAGCAACTATCACATTGTTTTCTTCCTCTTTAACATCAACTGCCGCGATGCGACAGGAAAAACAAATTTCGGTGGAAAATTTTTCGTGGTCTTCAATTTCGTTTTTTTCAAACAAGCGCGCGGAAGGATAATGAAATGAAATTTAAACTCTGAAGGTGAGTCGGCCTACACGCTAAGTCACTAAGTGGTTGACATTTAAAGTTAATGTGTGTTTGTGTTTCAGTTTGAGTGGGTTGTTAAGACATGGTCAATTTAAGTAAGTACTTGGTTAGAGGCAGAGTTGGGCATTATTCGAATAAATTGTTATTCGAATAATTATTCGAATAAAAAATTATTCGCCACTAATTTATTCACGAATAATTTATTCGCGAATAAATTATTCGTGATTTTATTCGTTATTCGTAATTTATTCGTGATTTTATTCGTTATTCTGAATAACGAATAAAATCGACTATGTACCTTCTTTCATTTGTCTGTTTATCTTTAATTTTTTTATTTACGTTTCCTTTGGAATTAGACGCTCGAATCCCTTCATTTATTCTTTATTGCTGACAAAAATTATTTCAACGAATTCTTGGTAAATATATTGAAAAAAGAAAACAAAATACACATCCGCGGTTGATAAATTCTTGAAAATTATTAATAGTTGGTTCTTTTTTGTTATCAACATGATACACAGGTACACAGGTTAGGATCGTAATAAAATTCATTCACCAATTCTAGTTATTGCAAAACCCGTTTAACCCATCCCCTGAAGTATCCTTGAAAGTGATTAAATTTTAAAAAATCCAAAATAAATATAAAAGGTGTGCTTTGTTGTTGGAGCTTGAACCAATGTAAATCAATTTTAATAAAAAAAAAATAAAAAAATTAAAATACCTACTAATTGTTCTACCAAATTTCTTGTGTTTATTTTATTCGTTATTCGTTTATTCGTTATTCGAATAACGAATAAAATTATTTATTCGTCATTCGAATAAATTTTCTTCGAATAAATGAAATTATTCATTATTCGTGAATAACGAATAAAATGATTATTTGTTATTCGAATGATTATTCGAATAAATTTTGCCCAACTCTGGTTAGAGGTGATTGAGTTCATACATTTGGACGCGACATTGGGAGATAATTTTTGTAAGGAAGCAATATACTGTGGAAAAATGTTTCACATAATTTTTAGTTACTTACAGCCAAAATTTATAAACACAGAATAGCGAAGGATTAACGCTTAATCTGTGGACTAAGTGAAAAATGCTATGATTAAATTAAAATTTCTGTTAACTGACGTTTACTAACTTATTTCACCGTGGAGAGAGTTTAGCGAAGGAAAATATTGCTTCTCAGGCAGCTCGTGGGAATCGGTTGACCAGACCATTTTGGTGGACGTCCTCGCAAAACATCCGTAAGAACTGACAGGCGAATAAAGCATTTTGTGCTGAAAGATCCTTTGCAACCTCAAATACAATCTGTGGGCGCTTCATCTTCCCATCGCATCAAGTACGGTAAGTAATCGTTTAAGAGAATTTGGTATCTATATGCTTTTCGCCCTACAAAAAAGCTACTTCTTGCTGCTAGACATAGTCGAAAAAGGTAAACGAAATGGAAAAGTGTACTTTTCAGTGATGAAAGCAAATTCAATTCGTTTTATCCCGATGCGATGGTAGAATGACAGTCAGGAGTCAGGCGCTTAAAAGGGAATACACATCCAAACCAGAAAATGTACCACCTACCGTAAAACACGGCAGTTTACATCAAATTAACGGTATAATGGATCGCTTCGAGTATAGACACATTTTGGTGTCGATACGCCGAAGAATGAATGCCTCTCCGCTGGGTATTTCAGCAAGATAATGATCCCAAATATTCTTCAAAGGTCGTAAAAGAGTGGTTTGGGACAAACAACATTCGTGTTTTGGAAAGGCAGTCACAATCACCTGACTTGAACCCCATTGAAAACTTTTAGGCTTTCTTAAAAAGAAAAGAAAACAGAATTTCTTCACTGACTCCATTTTTTTTGCAGCTTTCAGACCTATCACATCATTATATGAACACATCATTAATCTTGGGGACTTGAATGTGACCGTACAAGTGCTCAACTTCATGATTTAATTGCTGCTTCTGGCCTCAATATAATTATTAATACTTACCCTTCTTCTTGATCTCATTATTGTTTCTGAACCAACAAATATTCTACTTAATGATTAATTATCCTTGGATAGTATGTATATCAGATCATGACCTCATTTTCTGCACTTATAATTTATTTAATTTATTGACTTCTCTTACTCTCAAGTACAGTCGACTTTTACGTATAGCAATTTTAAAGAACGGCTGAACGGCTTTTTGCTGATGCCCAACAGTGTGGCTTGCGGCGGCGATTGTCTTAATATTCCTCAGCCAGACAATAAGCTTAATTTCATTAATAACCATATTTGTTGATTATCTGAAACACATGTCCCGTTGAAGATTGTAAGGGTTTAAATAAAATATGCCCTTGGTAAACTGTTGCGGTCAAAAACGCCATTAAACATCGCAGAAAACTCTACCTTAAGTGGAGGAGTTCACCTAACCCTATAACTTGGCGGCAATATTGCTACTTCCGTAACCAAGCCACGTCAATCATTCGACCTGCGAAGAAGAGTTTTTTCTCATCTAAACTTAGTACTGACTTCTCTTTGAAACAGCTTTGGAAAAATATTCGCGAAATTGCTGTACTAAAAATACAGAATGTGAAATGTGAACTTCATCCCGATGATCTTAACAGCCAATTCTCTCAGACCATCCAATTTCCTACTAATTTTGTGCCCAAAAATGCACTATGTTTTGACCAACTACGCTCTTTTCATTTTATTTTGGAGGAATAACTAAAGACGAAATTATTCGAACATTTGGAGTGTTAAAATCTGAGGCAATTGGAGAAGATAGTATTCCTCTGAAAAACTCATTCTGCCCTATTTGATCCGTGCGATTACACACCTCTACAATCACTGTGTTGTTAGGTACTCCTGTAACTCCAAAGGTACCAACTGACTATCGGCCAATCAGCATTTTACCATGCATGTCAGAAGTCCTTGAAAAAATTTTGGCTAATTTTTCTGCAAATGATTGAACATCTTTCATTCAAGAGAGTATTATCACCCTTTCAATCAGGATTTGGAGCTAACCGCTCTTGCTCCACTGCCGTGGCTAGAGGACATAAGGGTCTAGTTTAATATGGACAATGTAACAGTATTATGCCTTCTGGATTTTTCTAAGGCAAACCAAAGTTGACCACAAAGTGCTGTGTGAAAAATTAACTCATTATTTCGGTGCGTCTTGTTCAAAGATATTTATGAAATAGAAAATAGATCTCAGCGCGTTGCTGTTATGGAGAAAATTTCTCCTCGATATCTTTTTTAAAGATGGGTGTGCCTCAGGGCTCAATACTTGGTCAGATTTTGTTTAGCACATATATAAACGATCTACCTTCAGTGTGTGGATGTTTAGTGCCTTTATTCCGCGAGAAACTAAACTCCGTTTAATTAGAACCTTGCTTATACCCACGAATCTAAAAACACTTACCAAAGTACAGAGAATGGCTTGTATCTGTACTAGTGGTGTGATGAGGACTACCCCAACTGCGGGTCTAGAAACGATCCTCAATCTCCCCCCAATAGATCTATTCGTCCAAGCATCAGCAGCAAACAGCGCCCTCAGGCTCAGCCAAACTAACATCTGGAAAACTAGCCAGGGTGGCCACGCAGCTATTCTTACGAAATACGTAGACAACAATATCTGCACAGATTACATGACCCCTTATTTAGATTTCAACAAATCTTTTAGTACTAGGTTCCCCAATAGACTAGATTCGGAAAATAGTGTGCCCTATAGTAACGACTCAACCATTACCATCTACACCGATGGCTCTAAAATGGATACTAGAGTAGGTGCAGGCTTTTACTCTGAAAGCCTCAACCTTGCCAAATCATTCAGGCTCCCCGACCATAGCAGCGTCTTCGAAGCTGAGATCTTGGCAGTGAAAAACGCTGCTAAACATATATCCATGATGGCGATATCACACGCGGACATCACTTTTTTCATTGATAGCCAAGCAGCAATAAAAGCTATCTCTGCCACCCAAATCAAGTCGAAGCTTGTTTCATGCTGCCGCGAAGAGCTCAAGGTTCTTGGCACACAGCATAACGTAAGACTCTGCTGGGTTCCTGGCCACAGTGATGTACCAGGCAACGAAAAGGCGGATGAACTTGCTAGGGAGGGCTCCACACTGGAACCCTCTCTGATAGACCATCATATAGGGATACCGTTATGTGAACTGAAACATAACGTCAGTAAAACCATCACTCAAAAATCCAACGACAGATGGAATCTCCTAGAAACCTGTGTTAACACCTGGAAGCTATGGCCTAGATACGATAAGAAAAGATCCGATTGGATCTTAACTCTTAATAAACCCTCCCTAAGATCCCTTATCGGCATTATTACAGGACACAACCTACTCGGCTACCATAAGAAGAAGATGGGGCTCAGTACTGATGACCTTTGTAGAGGCTGTGGTGATGAAAACGAGCATGAAGACACTGCTTATTTTCTCTGCCACTGTCCTTCGCTCTGTCTTGCTAGGAAGAAAACTCTAGGCAACTTCTTCTTTAATGAACTAGAGGAACTATCAGAACTGCCAGGCAAAAGTTTACTAAACTTTGTCAAGACCTCTAAATGGTTAAACGAACCACATGATTCATAGGTTATTATATCTTTCCAGGAAGTTACAACACTTCGGGGTACCACAAAGGATCTACATTGATCTAAGTGTGATGGTAACAACATCAAATATCAGCCCGTTCAACCTAACCTAACCTAACCATACCCATAATTTCTTTTTCATGAGGTGGTGTATCCAAAGCATGCTGACGGACTGACGGATTCTATAAGTCCATGCCTTCATTCAGTAGGTTCTTGCAACTTAGACTCTCAGAATCATACATTTGATGTTTAAACGAAGCTGTTTACAATTTACCCACCAAGACACTCACAAAAATGGGTTGGTAATTCAATGAAATCAAACTATCACCATTAACTGAGGCTTGCTTTCAAAGTCGCTAGAAAATTTGCAACCAAACTATAAAATTTTGTTTTTTTCTCAAACCGAACTAACGAAAGCAAACAAAAACCAACTGCTTTATTTAGAAATTGCACATCGATCGTAGCAAATAAAATCAATGCTTCTTCAGCTTGAGCTAAAAATAACAAAAAATCATGTCACATTCCATGAAATTTACCATTCCCAACGCACGATGAACTTCAAACAGCTCGCTGATGAAAAAATACCAAATATTTGTAATACCATAAACATGCATATCAACACCATTGCCCTCCATGTCTTTGTTAGCCCATCATAAATATGGCCGTTTGCTTGCAAGTCAGATATCATCCATTGACGCCTCACCGGCCGCCACACGCAGCCTTCACTTTTAATTAACAACCAAAC
Organism: Sphaerophoria taeniata; assembly: GCA_943590905.1. NCBI lineage: Eukaryota > Metazoa > Arthropoda > Insecta > Diptera > Syrphidae > Sphaerophoria > Sphaerophoria taeniata. Next base: position 9,803,102 of record OX016540.1, read on the forward strand.
GAAAGAAAAAAAAGCCCTTTTCAGAGTGCACTTCATTTGTCATATCAAGAGCTTCAAGAATGCGTGCACGCGTGATTTTCCCCAAACTCACGTCTCCCTGTACCGTGTCTAATGAGAGTAACCTCTTGTAGCCCCCGAAAGAAAATAAATTGCATTTTCCAGTCACGTACATATTCTTCATAATTAAGTGATCATAAAAGCAACCGTTAAATTCGTTTAAATTGATTCGATCTAAGACCTTCTTGACCCTAATTTTGGGCGCGGATAATTTTGCCGTGAGTGTCAAAAGCCAAAGAAGGCCTTTGTGCGAGAGTGGGAGTCTTGTTTATTTTGTTGATTTGAATAAACTTAATTTGACGTTTCAATTTATGTTATGTTTGACGGTTGTTACAAAACTTTCTGTCAAGTGATTGAATTGTTTTCCTTTGGGCAGAAATAACATTCAATCAGATTACTTTGTCCGATGAAGGGATAATTGATGTGACACAAACTGCCGATGTAGCAGGCCCCTTAATGTCAAACGTTTGACATTTACAACTGACACAAGAGTTAATCTATTGTTATAGGGCTCTCATGCAATATATGACGCAGTTAGGGTGCCAGAGGTCATTCTGTAACAACTGCTTATTGTTGTCGAGACGGCCGGCAGCAATGTTTACCATAAAGCAACTGTTACACAAGCGCCGCCGCCACACCGCTTCTGGCAGGAATGAGAAAGTACCATTGCAGTAGGCATAAAAGATCGTTAAGGTTCACCGTCTTGTTGATTGGTGGAACGCCCGTCGCCGACAGATTGATGATCAACATTTCGATGCGGTAACAATGCATGTGTAGGCATACATTTCTGTAAAAATGGATTTTCGGATAAGATAAATATGACAACCTTGAACCTTAACTGGTGGATGAGTTGTGAAGTGAATGTAAGTAACTGTCACTTTTACCTCTCACTTCATGTTCGTCGACGTGACGTTCGTTGGTCGGCCGATATGAATGATGGTATCTCTCTTTCACGTCGTGAATGTGCGTTTAAAATAATTTGACAGCTGAAAGGCAATAATTATGAGGTGCATTGCGGTTGCGTGATGATTTATGAGTAGTTTTCTGAACTCTTCCTTGCAATTTGTTGTTTTGTGATATCCATTGTGTGACTGTCACATTCTTTGGCCGATTGATTGCACAATGACAGCATAAAGGAAGTTAAAATTTAATTGCTAGAAATTCCTCAGATTTAGGTTACCGGTTTTAGTTTGTGGTGGCAATGGAGAAAAATGGTTCCATGCTACTCTAATTTTTCCTGAACGGATATGTGAACGGTGCCAATAACATAGTAGTTCTGTTTGTTTCCCTCTTCTTAAATTTAAACAAAAATCCCACGCATTTGCTTACCAAAGCGTGCGTACCAGCACACAACTTAAATGCACTTTAATGTTTAAACAAAGAACGTAAATCCCAATTTGTCTCTTTTTGTTTGCCTATTTAGGTGTTTGTCAAAACTATTAAGCTCAATGTGACAACTTTGACCGACTCAAGAAAAATGTGAGCTATTCGCTATATTGACTTTATTGGACAAACTATTACAAAATGCCTCTAAAGTGGTTACCGCAAATATTTGCCTATGCAAGTTTTGCTATAAAATTTGATGGCAGTAAGTAAATATTTTCACGGATGCTAAATAACGATAATTAGGTTTGTAAATAACAAGACACCAATCCAATTTGACAGGCAAGCCCAGAGAGTGAAGACGACAAAGTAAAATGAACAAACGAATGGAGGAGAACATAAAGATTGAGTGGATCGTAGAAGTGGGAAAATAAGAGGCGGTGAGAAAGAGTAATTCCAAATATCAAATGATATTTTATGACAATTCCCAACGATAAATTAAGTTTTTATGTGGCATCCAACGAAAGGTGTTTGTTTTGATGACTCTGAGAGTTTGTTTGCTTTGAAACGACTAAAAGTATGCTTTTAAATATTTAAATTCTTCTGAGTATAAACTTGAGGTGAAACCTGAAAGTATGTTATTCAAATCGAAATATTATCGCCGTAATGAAGGCATACTTAGAGGCTGGATCAACAGTTCACAATGGTGGAAAACTGGAAATACACCAGGCAGAACTGCCAGATATACTTTTTTGATTGAAGTTTTTGTAGAAGTTTCTCTAATGCTCATGAACTCAATTTTTTTTTGTTTTGTTAATTCAAAAAGAGTTGATGTTCGAACTTGTTTTTTAACTGTATTTTTCTTGCTTGAATTCTTAAACGTTTCTATTTAACGTTTAACGTGTTTTATTTACATGTTGATCATTTGCACTGTACGCCCGAATAACGGACTGAAGCCCTAAACAGCAGAAAGTATAAATGCAACGTGATGATCCGGAACACCGAAAATAGAAAAATCTGCAACGCTTACTATGTCTGCAGGATTTGTTTGGAGACAAAACTCTGTGTTGCACTTTATCTTTATTCAAGGCTGAGGTGTGACTCAGCCGATCCAGGGTCGTCCCCAAGAAGCAACGTAAAGTTGGGTAGAAAACTTCCAGACTCCGAAATAATAATCAACTCCTTGTTTCCTTTTTAAATGATAACCAACCAGGACATAGTAATATTCTTACTACTAATAGTTTTCATATCAAGACCACCACTGGTAAATGGCGAAAACTACCTCATTCCTCATTTTTGATTCGTCTACTTACATTTTTTCCTGTCGTGAGTCGTGACTGGATGTGAATCATGAGGGTGGTAAAGTTAAAGGGTCTATGAAATAACTCCCACGAAATAAGTCCCACTTTTAAAAAAGAAAAAAGTCCCACCAAAAATTGCTATTTTGAAAGTGGGAGTTATTTCGTTTTTAAAAACGGGACTTATTTCGTTACGCGTTTTTATTTTAAGTGGGACTTATTTCGTTTTGAGTGGGAATAAATTCGTTTTGTAAAGTGGGGGTTATTTCATACCCCTTCGACGTGTGTTTTTTTCGAAGAGCCAAATACTTCTTATTTGAAATCGCATTAAACAATGAAAAAGTGGGACTTATTTCGTTTATGAAAGTGGGACTTAATTCATTTAAGAAATATATTATTCAAGGGGGAGTTATTTCATTTCAAGTAAATTTTTAAATCATTTCATTTTGGTGGGACTTATTTCGTTTTCAAAAGTGGGACTTATTTCGTGGGAGTTATTTCATAGACCCAAAGTTAAATACCATCGGCAAAAGAATTCATATTGGCGGTCGTGTTTGTCGTGTGGTTGGTGGTCTGGTAAATATACAGAGTGGTTCTTCGGTGGGTTGATGCAGATGCAGGTGCGTAGCTCGGGTGCGGGTGCATAACTTCACGGGTCATAACTTCACTTGGGTCATAATTTCACCTCTTGTGAGTTGTAATTTCACTTTCTTCGGGTGAAGTTGTGTCCCATCTAAGGTGGGAATAAGCTTCACTTTTTTGTGGGCCAGAACTTCACTTCTGTGTGAAGTTACGTCCCACTCAAATTGGGATATAATTTCACTTTTTACTTACTACAGTTGCAAGAAATTATCATTTTGTACTATTGACTTATACATAATTTGCTACCAAAAACTGCATTACTCTGGCGCGATTTTTTATTATTTTCTTGAAAACTGAATTTCCGAACTACTAACTAACTACAACTACAAAAAAGGCTAATTAATAACCATTTTTATTTACTTTTTATCGACAAGCAATTCATTTTTCAAAGCTGTTGCCGTTTTCTTTAATTTGGAAAAGCACCCACCACAAATTTTGTAATGCATACTAGTGTCTGGCAAGCAGGTGCTGCAGTGCAATGATTCATTTCGAGCATGATGACGATCTGTAATATTCAAATTCGATTTGTTTTGATTGGGAGTGAAGCGAGCGGAAAAAATTTTGCCCAAAAGAGAATCAATTTGGGGTGTGAAAATAAAAAAATCGCGCGAAAATTCAGTGGAAATATAATTTCACCCAAATTTCAGGTGAAATTATTGCTCACCTAAGGTGGGAAACAATTTCACCCAAAAAAAGTGAAATTATAACCCACTAGAGGTGAAATTATGGCCCATGTGAAGTTATGACCTGTGAAGTTATGCACCCGCACCCGTAGCTCGTGGATGAAAAATTTAGCTTTACACCCATTGGTTGGTATTCAATGTCGGGTTACTTTTGATATATGACCGGCGGTAGGGACGTGTAGATCAGATAAGTCGTTGAGAAGGAGCATTTTGTCAAACAAAACTGGAAAATTGGAACGCTTCGTTACAGATTATGGCATCAGAGAATAAAAACGACAATGGACATCAACTTTCAATTTGACAGCACCAGACTCTTTTCTCTAAAGCCCTCACTGAGGGAAAAATAAAGGCAAGGCATAAAGGGATAATAGAGGCCGATTAACTTTGTGGCGACATATTTTGGATCACTAGTTGAACTGCGGATATTGGACCATTATCTCCTTGAATACTGCGGATATTATTATCGGGGCCAACGCTTCATCATAATCATCATGTGAAGGGATCACACTAGCGACCACTTTGGCTCTCCAGCCTTGTTTTATTTCCAACAGATAGGCTCTTTAGCCAGCAAACTTATTCGGCTTGGGGAAGCCTTTCAATATCCCCCACAGATTTGTAGGAGAGGTAGTCAGACCAAGAGTATTTAGGTCATCGTTACAATCAACATGTCCTGTAACCCCAGTCGGGGCATAGGGCATTAGAAAATCTCCTCCATTCTTCACAGTCTGCTGATAGATACCTTATCTGTGGCCACGTTTTCCTCTTAGCGTCCGCTAAGACTGTTGATGTTGATGTCCACGTTGTCCTGATATTACTTGGCAGGAAACAGGAAACATATTATAATTATCAACATAGACCATAGTCTAAATGGCTAAGCTTTTGAAAAGGTCTCCACTGAATACCCCACCTCTCATCTGTAGCTACGATGGCAATCAGTACATCATCCATCACCAGTAGAAAAAGATTGGCGATAAAATAGCCCCTTTTCTCAATCCCTGCTGCACTACGAAAAAGTAGGAGAGCTGCCCATAGTGCAATCAAAACACCGTGCATTTTTCTATGACTCCAAGTATAGTATTCTCCATATACATTCACAGTTAACCCGGTCAAAGGGGTGCCGTGCAATAACGCCGAGCGAAATAATGCCGAATTTTGAAATTCGGCCTTATTTCACTTTACCAAAGTGAAATAACGCCGAATTTTGGCATTCGGCTTTATTTCACTTCGACAATGTGAAATAACGGCGAATGCCAACTGCGAAATAAAGCCGAGAAAGAGAAAACAAGGAAGCCGGTATTATTTAACTTTTGGAAAGAGCATTTTAGCTGGACTAAACGCAAAATCAACTGTAGAACAAAATTTACCGAGGACAGTGTTGCCAGATTTTTCAGACGAGATTCCCCTTTCGGGGTTAGAAAATTCCCCTTTTCCCCCTTTTCTGAAAGTGATATTCCCCATAAATTCCCCTCGATATTTAAAACGTATTTTGTGTATGTTTTAATCAATTTTTATACTTTAAAAATAAAAGATGAGCAAGTCAAGAAACCCAAAGCTGATTTCTTTAAAACTTACAAATGTATGTACATCTACACACATTTGGAAAAAGAAATACAACACAAAAATTATGAACACCACAAACAAACTTTTATTATGATTCTTAATAAGGATCAGTCATAGCTATCATTGGAATAGAAATGCAAATTACATACCAATCGATCGGAATTCAATATTTTTTATTTTACATAACACACAATTATTCAACATGCTAACTTTTTTTTTTTTATAAAACAGTTTTCATGAACAGCTGATTGTATAAGGGGCCAGTTATAGCGATCATTGAAATCCATCAGGAAAAATGTTTGAATGTATATTTAACTAAGTTTTCTTTTGATAACTAATGCAATTTGTATACCAATCGACTGGAAAATACTTAAAGAATTTTTTTTAAGAAAAAAAATATAAATTCGCAAACTTATTTTTCGTTAAAAATGTATTTTTCTATTTTCCTTACGGAAATTCGTTTTCCTGAACAGCTGATGGATTTTTGTCAAAAAATGAAACAAATCGTTCCAATGATTTGCGTTTAAATTTTTTTACAATTCCAATGGAAGAATTCTGTCAAGAAATCATATATCAACTAGGAAATTTGTTCAATAGCAGAAATAGCCGCCCTCTTTGAAAAATTCCAGTGATGTGTTTCAATGATGAACAGATCCCCAATCTATGAAGCAAAAACAAAAAAAATGTCCACTTTTCCAGTCTACGTACAAGCTAAGCTGTAGATTTTTTTTAGTCTATCCTCTATGAGTTGTTTCTTGTTTGTTTACGCATACTAAGTTGTAAATTGTCTAGTTTTGTTGGGCTAGGTAAGTAAGATTTGTTTTTCCCCTTTTTTGCTCTGGAAGGCAGTGGAATCCCCTTATGCCCTTTCACCAAATTTTCGACAACGATTCTCCACGAAAAGGGGAATTCCCCTCGATATGGCAGCACTGCCGAGGAAGGTCTTAGGGCAGATTTTTTTTTTATAAAATGAAAAAAAAGTTATCCGAAAAACTTATGTGTGTGTAATAAATGCTCATAGTACAAAAAAAAGATATCTTAAATTCGTGTAAGCACATTAACTACATATACAAAACAAGTCTAATAAATTAATTGGACCACTCCTATTCATTACTTGTCGACAAAATTGGCAGAGCATTTCATTTTTGAAAACTGTTGCTGCTTCCTTCAATTTGGAAAGGCATCCACACATCTTGTTATGCATTTAACGGTTTTGAAAGCAGAAGCTGCATTTCAATGATTAATTTTGAGCTCCTTTTTTCATTCTAATTTGAAGATGATGCCGATTCGGAACATTCAAGATCAATTCGTTTTACTAGCGAGCGAATTTTTTTATTTTCACACCCCAAATTGATTCTCTTTTGGGCAAAATTTTTTTCGCTCGCTGGCATTTGTACCTGTACTATATTTTTGGTTTCAAGTTCCAAATCCTTAATCGTTTTTAATTTTCATTTGATCAAATTTTTAAAAATGTAGTGTTAACTGAAATGTTAAATCTTATATTAATATTCTTCCTGGTCCATGCCGCTAAACTCTTCTAACAGCCTTAAAAAACAACATGCGTTTTTCGAATTCATTTGTGGTACCTAATTAAATGGTTTTGAAAGAAACTAAAATATTTAGTTATTAACCTTGTTGTTGACCTGCGTAGGTATTTCTTAAATAGTTTTAAATTTCCACCAATACTTAAACTTTCACTTCATGTGACTTCGCTTAACTTAACTGAGCTTAAGACCAAGTATTTTTAAAATATCGCAGGAATATGTACAGTACATATTTCATATGATTAATTTTTTGATAAAATAATTTTTGTGAAAAGCAAAATTTTGTTTCGCGAATTTATTTCAAAACATGAGAAAACGACCTATAAAACACTGTCTTATTTTTATTATACATCTGATGAAAACTTAAAAAAATTAAAACTGACAAAGTGAAATAACGCCGAATCGGCATAATTTCACTTTGCCATAGTGAAATAAGGCCGAATGCAAAAATTCGGCGTTATTTCACTTTAGTAAAGTGAAATAAGGCCGAATTTCAGAATTCGGCGTTATTTCGCTCGGCGTTATTGCACGGCACCGGTCAAAGGGGTTCTCAAAACTACGAACATGAGGTAAAGTGGTGATTGAAATTTGGCTGACAACTTCAGAATGATGCGCTTAATGTTGATATGGTCGACACACAATCGACCACTGCTAAAACCCTCTTGATACCTCTTGAGTGTAGATACGATTCTAACCTTTATCCTCGAGAGTGATAATAGCCATTAATTTCGTAAGAACATACAAAACGGTTATATCACGCCAGTTATTGCAGTTCTTTAGGTCGCCTTTCTTTGGCAATTTAACACTTACTCCATCCTTTGAGTCCCTATGATAGGTTTTGTTCAACTGATATTATTAACAGAAGTAGAATACTAGCCTTTGTGATGGAATCTGCTTTCAAGAACTTATCCGGTGTACCATCGATTCCCGCTGCTTGGTTGTTTTTGAGGATTTTGTCGCAGCTCGGATTTCAGACGCTGCTGGAGGTTCGGTGTCAATACCTCTATAAAATCTGTGCATTTTGTTAACTTCGGAGGCCACTTCTGCACGCTGCTCCAAGGAATCTCATTCAGCAGAGCACAAAAATGTCCCTTCCATCTTCGTTACTGATCATCAACTGATATTTAATGCCATTTAATGCAGAACCGGATGGTTTGTGTTTCTTTTTTCTCGATAACTCCTTTGGATATTTGGTATAGTTTCCTTATATCTCCCCTTCTTCCAGCATTTTCCGTGGCAATCTCTTGTTTTTAAAGCATCAAGTGAAGAGATCTTGAAGCCTTTAGCTTTATCAGCGTCGTCTCATATCAGGAAAGGCCTATATTGATAAGCTATTTCACTCTACGTCAGAATTCGATTAAAAAAGCCTTTTCATTATAAAAAAAAAAAATAGAGTGGCGCGACAGCTCTTGAAGAGCCAAGGCCTAAGTGACTTACTCTCATCAACAATTCTCTGAGTGCGTGTGAAGAATTGAGGGGACCTATTATTTAACACCGATTCCGAACGGCAAAGTTGAGAAGCACTTTTTCATGACAGATTGATACTCTTGGAAGTTTTGTCAGTTCTTCGCAAGAGGACTCGAACTCACGACGTTCTGCTTAGCAGCCAACGCACCTAACGACCTAACCACTAAGCTACGGCCAGCTGCCTTTTCATTATATTTGAGCTGAATACAGACGATCCTAACAGATCAATTTAAGAATCTTTGCAAAACTTGTCTGTAAGTGTTACATGAGGAAGGCGAACTCTCGCAATTCCATCAACATCATTCTTGGAAAGAGGCTAACTCGACCTTGATATTCGAAACGAAAGAGCTGATTATCGAACTTGTTTATTGTATTTCTATAAAATCTACATATACATATTAAATGTTTAATAGTGATCATCTTGTGTTAACAATAGATCAAAGGGCACGGTAGTGCCCAGCCAAGTTCTAGCACTACTCCCTTTTTACAGGATCGAACTCAAACACATTTTTAACCCTCCATAACTTGTGAGCCCATGGAGTTAGAAGCTTTAAATTTGAATTTCGTATTAACTTCATGGGCACAAAGGCCCTGTAAAAAAAATAATTTTGTAGAACCACTACTTCCTGAGATATTGGCCAGTAAAAATTTCAAAAACCGTAATTGACTGACTGACTGACTCACTGACTGACTGATCATCAAAATTATGAGCACTTCTAACAATAGCAGAATCTTGAAATTTGGTACAATGGTAGGTTTTCAGCTGTATACAAAGGAAAAAATCGAAAATTTCAATTTTCTCATTCAGGGGGCGTGGTATCCGCCCACTTTCTAAAACTGGTCGTAGGATCTTGAAATTCGGAAGTCTGATAGGGTTTTGGTTGAATATAAGAAAAATGTAAGTAAAATATTTTAGTTTCATTTATGGGCGTGGTTTCCGCCCACTATCTTAAAACGGTAGTAGGATGTGGAATATATTGAATATTTTAAATCATAGAAGATAATACAACAATATTAAAAGAAAACAGAAAATAGTTGGGAAGAAAATTTACAAGTGCACTTGGCAAGTTTTCTTTTGAAGCGTGATTAATAACATTTTAAAACTTGAACAGTGAACTTGTAAATTTTCATCCCAACTATTTTCTATTTTCTTTTAATATTGTTGTATTATCTTCTATGATTTAAAATATTCAATATAACACTTTTACATGTAAGAACTTGGCGTTCTTTTAGATCTCATTACTTTTGGTGGCTAACTTTTTACACAGTGCTGTTCGCACATAAGAGAACTTGGCTCTTTTTTTTACATTTTATGTTTTTGTTCTGATTTTAATTTACTTAGAGCGCCCGGTTGGGGCCAGTGAGTTAAAAATAAGATTTTAGATAGTAAGTTAGTTTTGAATTCATAAAAAATGAATTTTGCAAAAAAAAATTGATTTTAATAATAAAAAATTATGGAAGTTTCACTAGAGTCCATAAAAAAGTGTTTATCCGTACTGCAATTGGTGACATTATGGCTGATTCCATCCAAATGACCCATTCGCTAAATTCTGTTCTAATTGAAGAACTTTGGGTGTTTAGAGCAGTTGAGCTCAACGATTGCATGGTTCTATTTCAGGTTCGTTTGACATTAAATAAAAAGCAAATTCAGAATTATTTTTCATTTTCTTTTTTAATGTTAAAATTCTTACATGAATTCTTTTTTGTTTTTCAATGAATAATCGCAGATGGTAAAAAAATGTCTTACAAAACTAGATATTTACATACAGGTATGTACAGAAAAAAAAAATATTCAACTAACATCATCCTAGCATATAAAGCTTCTTTTTTCTAAATAAAAAAAATATCCTTTGTACAATTTTGGTTCTAAATAATTTCGTTAGCACTAAGTTGCACTTCTCCAAAAAAATTTCACTCGTTTCTCATTTAATACCAGCCAGATGATGATGGTGCCCAAGATTCTTTGTGATGTTCCTCAACATGAACCGGAACATGGACTTCCTTGTAAATTGGAACATGAACTTCTTTGTAAATCGGCACATGCTTGATAACAGGAACTTCCTTTATGATCTCCTTGATAACAGGAACCTTCTGCACGTGATGGTGATGGACTGTGTGCACTTTGTATGGCACATGAACAATGTGGTGTTCACTGGAAATACAAAACAAAACAAAAAATAGAGTTAAAATCGAAATGCAATCGGCACAAGAATTGAATAATAAATGAGACGTAATTTATGTCTTTTTTGTCAAAATCCAATCAAATGAAAGTGAAATTGCATTTTATTTAGAGACAAAAAGGGAAAAAAATTGGAAAAATATATAAAATGAAGGAGATGTGTATGGCTTAGGTAATTAGGTTTGTAATCGGTCTCATCACACGCCACACACTTGATGGCACTTTTCTTCTTCGTCTTGTGGCTTTTTCTGGTGTCCAATTGATATGCTGTGGGTGGATGAGGATGATATGATGTTGATGGTAAATGGTGATGGTATTTTCAAGAAACCAAAACCGTAACCGAGGCCAAGGGAACGAAGACGTCGACAACAACGTGTCACGCAATTTTGGCACTGCATCAAGAAATTATTTTTGATTATACGAAATCCGTAAGATACGCATAGTTGGACATTCATGAAGCGTGCTTTGGTTTTTGGCGGCAACTAACTCAATTGGATGGTATTTTTTTTGTTACTCTTTCGATTTCAATTTGCTAGTTTATTCTACGTCACATTGCGTCGTTTTTCTTGTCAAATTAGAAATAAAACAGAAACTAATTTGATTTTAATTGTTGTTACAAGATGAAAGGCAGAAAAACTGAAGAAGTGTAAATTATGTAAGCGAAATTATTTAATCTTAAACCAGAAAGTGTGAACGAAATTCAGTTAAAAATGAAACTAGAAAAAAAGGCAGATACAAATTAATTGAACATAAATTAGAAAGCCAGTTTGCACGTCATGTCATTGGGATAAGTGTTTGAGTCAATACATTTTGCAGGATTATGTTGTGGGCTTTGATGTGGTTAAATGGAGCTTGAGTGAGCTTGAGATCAAATCGATAAAAATGGCTTTGGAAGGAATAGGACATGAAAACATTGATTTTATGATATTTTTGAAAGCAGCTGTGGGTTTAATTTGTAACACATTTTTTGACACAGACTTGTCATATTGCTTTCCTGTCTCCGTAATTCAGTTCAATAAGGAAATGACATTTTATGTCAAGAAGTTCGATATTTATATTTTTAGGATATATTTATAGCAACAGCAACAGTAAAGTTATGGGCACTTAAAAATTATTTGCACTTCAACAGTGACTTTCATTTTTTTATGTGTCAGGAAGAAGACAGTAAATTTACACACAGAAATATCTATTTGAAAATGAAATAGCAGGTCAACCAGGGGCACTGCACACAAACATTTCATTTTTGATGGAGCTGGAAAACTAATAAAATTCACATAAAAAATATTAATTAGCTGAGCCGACTACCGTAATTTTGCCTCCTAAAACTAAAGTGGTCCTGAAAAAATTTAATGTTTATTCAACGATTTAATTTACTTTTGGCTGAAATTCCTGAAATTATTACATTTCTTACATAATTTAACAACGAGTTCAACAACATGTAAATAAATAGAGTGGCGCGACAGCTCTTGAAAAGCCAAGGCCTAAGTGGCTTATCTCTCATCAACAATTCTCTGGATGCGTGTGAAGAACGGCAAAGTTGAGAAGCATTTTTTTCATGACACATTGATACTCTTCGAAGTTTTGTCAGTTCTTCGCAAGAGGCAGTGCCCGTGAAAATATAAAAACTATGGGCACGGGTAGGACTCGAACCCACGACGTTCTGATTAGTAGCCAATGCACCTAACCACTAAGCCACGGACACTACGTGCATTACAACAGTGTCAAATTTGCTTGTACTTTTAGTGCTTCAACAACATGTATGTAGCAATAAAAGTACAAGCAAAGTTGACACTGTTGTAAAGACAGCAAAAAAGAGTGTTTTTGATCTAGTTGTAGATGTTTTTGTCCTTGGTGGAAGAACTGGAACTGTGAGAAAATCTCGCACCTACCGGAATTGCTACAACAGATCTAGAAGGTGAAAACAGAACAACACGTTCAGCACTATTTAGCCGGCAAAGTAATGAAAATCTAATTTGCAACATTTTAGAGGTATAATGTTGTAAAATATGATCATAGGATGGCGCATGAAATTACCTTTAGAAGTTCTCAAATGAATGTTTGAAAATTGAATAACAATAATCGTCGCTTTGGTGATCAGCGGTTGCCTTCCGAAAAATATTTCCTGTGATTTTAAACACTGTCTTAAGTCGTTGTATTTGCCTTATTATGTGAAAACGCTTAACTTTGTTATAGACACATGATAGTTTTCTTCGAAGACAAGAACTGCCTGAGATTGTTTGATGAATATAAAGTGGTGTCAAAGTAAGGAACTCAAAATGAAAGTCTTGGTCAGGTTTAAATAGTTATAGTTAGTAATTAAATATCCTCTTCATTCTTTACCCGAGCAATCAGGATGTCACGTTATCGTCCCCATCCTTACGTATGGAGAAAATAACGTTTCAGTGTATTTTGTGATTAAATTTATTTCAATTTTCGCAGGCTGATCTGTAGGGCAAAGAGACAAGAATACTCGTTGAATCATACTCCAAAGAACAACGCAGAAGAGGATGATAGTTGTTGGATAAGTCCCAGATCCGACCAATTTTGGATCGCCGTCTCTTAAATAAATAAGCGAACAACGACTTGATTAACTGAAGAATGAACAAACTTGAACAAATCAAAACCGAATGACTGAATCAAATTTAGTTTTAAAAACAAAACTAAATAGTAATTCCTAGGAAAGTTGAATTAATTAACTCTTTTGATTTATTCGTCACTTTTTGTCATAAGGGTTCATCTTTTCAAACTTTGCATAAATCTGATATCGCAAAACTTTTGAGAAAGGTTTTTTTTCGATTATTATTACCGATCCAAGTACAAAGGCATTCAATTCTTTTTGATGAGTTTATATATGTTGCTTGGGAAACTTTCATCACCATTCCTAATCATAGGGAACCAGAAATGGCTTGTATCACTCAGCCTTAAATTTGGTAAAGTCCTTGTGTTGCTTTTTCAAATATTCAATTATAAAACAAATTAAATCAAAAAAAATATTCATACCTATTGCAAGTTTCACGTGAACATCATTCCACCCGAAAAAAAATCCTTATTTTTGTTTCGCCTATTGTAGGTTTCGGGCGAATAAAAGTTCATGTTCGAAATATTTCACTTATTGCCAGCACTCAGTTCTTTTTTAAATACAAAAAAATTTTTGAAATTTGTTTGGAAACAAAATATTATTTGGGCAATATATTTGTATTTTCAAAAACTCAAAACTCTAATTTTCAAGTTTGAAGTCAATCGGACCAGTGGTTAAGGCTGTAGGTGCGTTTACAGACAGACAAACAGACGGACGGAACCACCAGACTCACGTTTTCGACTTCTCTATCATCGGATCTCATCAAAATCTCAACTTTTTTTTTACGAATTCTCGTGCCATAATTATATCTAAACTAATATATAAAGCTGAAGAGTTTGTTCGTTTGAAAGCGCTTATCTCGGGAACTACTGGTTCGAATTCTAAAATTTTGTTTGTGTTGGATAATCCATTTATCGAGGAAGGCTTTAGGCTATACAACGCTGCGAATAATAAGAGCAAAGCATCAATTGCAAGTGTTGCTAAAATGGGGAATATTATTCATATTTGACGGCTTCGAGTTAAGGAGAATTTTGACTTAGGCAGAGTCGACTGTTATACAATTTTAAAATAATTTCGCAACAAAATTCCAACGCATGCATGATGCACAAGTCAAGACGCACCTCTGGCCGGTCGAGGAGGGACAGGCGGACGAAGTAGCGGGCAACTGCTAGTATTCTATATGTCGTAAAAAGTAGTAAAAAGTAAGATATCCGCTGAGAGCAAAGCGTCTCTTCAAATATGTCGAGAACTTCTGACAGCACCAAACTAAAAACGCTTAGCGATAACTTAATTTCATAGGCCTTGCCCACTCCTTTCTGATACCCATCTTTGCAAAAAATCGCAAGAAAGCGACAAGCTAAACAATGCTTGGAATAGCAAATTTTTGTTTCCTTGGAGGCAAGGAGTCAGAATATCAAGCAGAAGCTGTTGAAATCTGGAAACTAGAAATAATTCAAGCAACGCCAAAGGATTAGAATGATCCATTGAAACTGTGTTTTTCTGCAAGTATTTTATCACTGTTTGTTTAAGTAGAACTGTCAGTCCTGATTCGAAATGAAATTCTACTCGGCTTAAACTCACACTGAGGCTGAATTATTCAACTGAGAAAATTTAATAATTTTGTTCTAAATATTTCCGCAAAATTATTGCACGGAACAAAGTTTCTTGACTAAGCTAATTAATATTCTTTTTGTTTATTAAATGATGCATTGTGTACCAGTTGTTTAAGAATAAACCTTTTTTTGTATAAAAATTGAATTTAAGAAATGTGACGTTCATTACCTTCTTTATTAATAAAACAGATTTTAAGGATTTTAGAAAAAGTATTTAAAATGAATTTAAGAAAGCGCAATGCAAGTGTCCTACAACTTTTTTGTTTTTTTGTAAATTTTGTTTTAAAAACTACCAGCCATATTTATAATCAAATCTTAAAGGTTGCTTAACTTTAACAAACCTTTAAATATCATTTAAGTAGAAAATCCATATTTATAATCAATTTGAAGATTTAAGCAACGTTACTTAAAGCTCTCTTAAGTTAAACGCAAAATTTGTTGTTTAAAGGTTGCTTATATGTGAATTAAATGTTGACATTCCTATACATTGTGAAACTATATCTTATCCGTTTGGTCATTTTAGTGGTTTTAATAGGAATATGGAATATAAAAGATTGTTAACACTACAACTTTAACGAGAATTTTCCGCGACTTGCAGTATTGTTTGTTATTGGGATGTTAAAGAAGACTTCATATGGGAAGAAAAAGCACCAGTTTCCTCGGTATAGTATTCGAAGAGGATTGAACCGGGCACGATGAACCAAGTAATCCATATTCCATACCGTCAACGAAAGGAACTGGCCTGATTCGTGCCTTTGTAAGCCCAAAGTTCCCTCCCCCCCCCCCCTCCCTGAGATAGTATGCGGATTGGTAGTTGAATAGATTTCTTTCAAGAATATCCAAACACAACCTCATTTGCTTTTATTAGAAGACATTACAAAATATATTGTTTTCCATCAAAAATTCACAAGGCTTTAATTTAAATTTTCAAAGAAACGACGATATTTTAAGTGGTTTAGTAACAGTGCCACTGCTTAAAACGATCAGTTGACCACGAGTTTGATTTGCCAAATAAATTAAAAAAATCTTCCAGCTTCTCTGACATGTAGGAATTCTCCAGATTTTGTTGCAGCGACTATTCGCGGCGAATTCTTCTTTTTCGTCGGTATCGTCCCGTTGTCATCACCATTTCCTTCCTCCTCTTTACCAAAAACCAAACGCATGAAAGAAACTATCTTCTCTGCACCGTGTCGCCTATTTTTTGTTTTTATCTTAATTTATTTTTTGACGTCAGACATTTAATTTGACAAATTAAACTTAAGTTGCCTGTAATAGATTCGTCGTTTCTATTACTTTTTTGAAAGAGACGTCGCTTAACTAAATAACAATCGATTATCGATTATAAATAAGAATTTAAGTAACGTTACTTAAAGGCAATTTAAATATTTAAGCAAGCTTAACTAAACAACCTTTGAAAACCTTTTTAAGAAAATCTAATAAATACGGCAGTACATGTTTATTTTTAAATTAAATTTAAATTTAACGAATTCGTATATAAATTATTAGTTGCTTAAGGAAATAAAACAGAACCGTTTAATGTCCTTCAATTGAGTTTCTATAAAAATCCATTTGACAAGTTAAAATATTCTCAACTTTTTACTTAATTTTTCTTGTTTTTTTTATTTACGGTTAAACAAAAACAAAAACTTTTTATTTCAAATAACTGTTATCTTTTTAACTGAAATCGAATTTACTCACTGTTTTCCCAGAAATCCTGGCTGTGGTGCACTGTAGGCCATAGCACAGATGGTAGCAAGGAGAACCTACGAAGTACACAAACAAAAAAATCATTTTTTATTTAAAATTCACTTTTAACAATGTTCTGTCTATTTATAAAATTATAATTTTTTTTTTCAAATGTCCTTTTTCATATTTTTATTTTGTTTAATCACAATTATCCACTTTTCACACATTTCCATTGCAAGTAAGTACATCCAGACAAAACAGGACTTACAAAAATCTTAAGGGCAACCATGTTTATAATCCAGGGGTTTTAAGAAAACGTCAAACGTCCAAACAAATACAACCGAATAGCTTCGACAAAACCGTTACAAGACACAACCAAATGTTGACTGATAATCAAACAAACTAGGTGATCTGTATTTATATACCCCGAAAAAAATAAACCAAACACAAATGACACACCAGCCATAAACCTAGTATAGGAACTTTTGCACTGAGGCGCGTGCCTCCGCCCGTCGTCATCGTCAGAGGTAGTGGCATTCAGCAGCTAGCTGAACAATTTGTTGCAGTGCTGCTGCTGGCGTTGAACCTACAAGCACACGAACAAAAAGAAAAAACCATAAACCAAATTCAACTCATTGAAATTGAAAGTAATCACAGCGAACAGCTGGCTAAAAGAGTTTAGCAACCGCCATCAACTACATGAAATACATAAAATTTGTTTCTAGTACTTTGAGACGGTGCAGATTGTAGACAAGACATCGTCATAAACACCGCTCTTGTGATGAATATCAAACAATTGTTGCATTCGGCATGCGGATAAGGACTGACCTCCAATAAATGCGAATTTATCTATTTCGAAGATCTGTCCTTGCAGCGATAGCGATCGCGATGCAATCTAGGACAGATTTTACGATCCACACTGTTTCGGAATCGGCAGTCTTAGAGTCTTTTTGAAATAAATTTGAAAATTTATCGCTTCTGTGAAAATGTCTTAATACCTGGCCCGAACAATATGGCACAAACTGGACATTCACCCAAATGATCCAAAGAAAAGTGCCTTATGCAACCAAGAGTGCTGCATTTATTCAAAAGGTAGACACGGGGCGACCTACCTTACCGCTTTATTGCGTGAATTGTAATGTTTATACTGACGCGACGTGATTATAAAATTTTGCAATTATATCATTGTTTTATGTGAATTTATAAATCAGCGAAAAACGAAGAAAACAGACAAAATAAAAATTCACTTTTTTAGGGAAATTATTTGCGTGACTACGTACCGAAAATTTTATTTCGATCAAACGGTGGCATGCAACATTTTTCGTCTATTTTGAGCTGTCTGCCTTCTTTTTTCTTCACGAGTTAGAAACAAGCGAAGAATCTGTAGCACTTTCTTATTCCCATTATTATTATTGCGGTAGTCATAGTCTAGGAGGAGAGGTTGAAAAATCATTTCAAATCATCCAGTCAATTCTTGATTAGCCAAGTGTACATGATTTCAACTTAAAAAACTAGGAAAGTGAACCTGGAAACTATGTCTCAAAATATTTTGATAAGATTTGCAACACAACCTCTTGGACTGTTATATATGGGCCAGCCGCAAGGAATATTAATAATATTTTGCTCACATAACATGACGGAAGGTTAACATCCAGAGCTATGAGTGAAAGATCTCTTCGAAAGTAAATCTTTTGATTCGTGTTTACAAGCACACACAATCGCCGAAGCTAATAGGTGAGGATCGTTCGACTTATTTTGTAATAAAATAACTCTGCAACTTAGTTCAATTACAAATTTATCGACAGGGCCTAGGCATTTCCTTTAAAAATTTTAGGGGAAGTGATTGATTGGTGCAGAATTACCACAAATTTGTTAACATAATTGACATTTGATAGGAAAGGTGTTTATGACAGTAACAGACGTGTTTAACTTTTGTTTGTGGTTTTGTAAACATCGAGCTACTGGTTTTTCTAGAGGCGGTTGGTAATGTCATATCTTGTGGTTGCAACGAGTTGTGAAGTCAAGTAATTAAAGACTATCAATGATTTATTGGCTTGGAAGCATACGAGGAATTGAATTTTAGTTTTTGTAGAAGTGGGAGGAGTATGTTCAACCTCTTCTGCACAATCAATCATATTCTCGGGTTGATTCTTTAATTGTGCTTCTGGAGTTATTGGGCAAGTCTGCAGAGTATTTAGTTGTTTTATGTTTAAACATTGATTTTGAAGTGTGAACACAAAGCGATTAACAATGGAGTCCATAAGTGTTTATCTGGTGCTGATAGATAGTCGGTCGCTTTGCTGAGTTCGGAGGATGAACAAGTTTTAAAGTGTTTGAAAGAACGTTCAGGCGATGCCTTCTGAATTGCATGAAAAAGACAATCCCCGAATACGCGCCGCATCTCCCAATAAAGATGTAGTGGTAATTAAATCCCAGAGAAACAGCAATGCCGTGGGATTTGATGTAGTTATAGCAGAGCTTTAACAAGTAGCGGTACACCAACGTCATGAAGCGAACTCTTCATCCGCTCATAAACGAAGCCTGAGGAACCGGAAGCTTCCTGGAAGAGAGGAAGTAAGGAATGATGGTCAAGCTCCCAAAGAAAAAGAGATCTTATAAAGTGCGAAAACTGGAGAGGGATTTGCGTTCTTCCTGTTGTTGCCAAAAGAGTAACAAAATTAATCCTGGAACGCATCAGAGACCGTATAGAAGCCACACTCGATGCTGAACATGCAGGATTCTGCTTTGTATCCTCCTGTATTGATCACATCAACACTTTACGACTCATTATTGAGCAGTAAGTTGAATATCGATCACCACTACAACTGAAAAACTAATTGCTATTATTAAAGAAGCCCAAAGCGTTTTCATCCGATGTTGTCAAGTTCTCTGCGCACCTTACATGAGGACCGCGATGATAAGTGTTTTCTATGTGCCGGATTACACGAGCGCAAAAAAGAATTAATTCTTTCTAAAAATCATCCGCTCTCTTTCGTGAATTAATTCTTTTTTGCGCTCGTGTAATCCGGCACTATAGTGACACTTTAGTTGCTCGAAAGAGAATTAAACTTGAGTAGTTGCCTTTTAAGTCCAAAGAAACAGCAGTCGCCATAGTAGAAATCGCAGTTCTGCATTTTTGGTAGGCCCGGACCATCTCATCGCATATATTGGATGGCTTTTTTATAGGAGTCTAGGGCTTGCGCTAATTGCTCGGCTAAACTTGGTCTATTAAGGGATCCCCCGGTCCAAGTGTAAAACCAAAATTCTTTGTCCTTAAATCGTTTACGTCATCATTTACTCCATCCGTATCCGAGGCTTGTTGGTGGTTCGGGTTAGTGGTTCGGAACTGCATTATCTTTACGTGGCCGGGCAGTCACCCCGATGCACGACCCCCAATTTCGTCTGATCGGCTACGAATGTTTCGAAGTAGCCATAAGATTATCACTAAGTTGATTAAATCTAGGAAATTCTTAAGCTGCCGCCTGTTGACGAATGGAGGCATGACTTAGTGGATGCATACACGTCCCTCTCTTTCATTGCGGCCTCCGACAACTTCCCATTGGGGTTGGAACCCAATCTCAGGTTGGGGTACTAGGCACTCGATGTTCTCGGCGAGGAGGTAGAGAGTAGGAGTTGATTGACAGAGGTTGCTGAGGACGCGTGTGCCCCCTTGAATGCATAGTGTCTTCGAATATCCCCTTTCGATTTAACATTTTATTTCAATTTTACTCAAAAATAAAAAATAAAGTAAAAAAATGTTTAGTAATTGAATAACGTCGGACCAAGTTTAACAAGAAACAACATTTCTTGACCCTCCCCTATTTCACTTTCAAAATTGATTGTCTATCTCACATCATACTGTGTGTTGCTCAAAATCATATCGTTGGTCAACAGTTTACTTTTTGTTTTTACCGTATGATTATAATCGACCACAAAAGTTAAATACTGGTTAATCTGTTTTTTTTTTTATAATAATTTATGCAAGTTACTCAAAAATCATTTGTTCAACATGAGTAGATTTGTTAATTAGCAAAAAGCAAAGCAAAAAATGTAGAACACACATTGAACAAATTCTCATTTAGTTTCAAAAAGATGAGCCAACTTGCGAAATCAAAAATAGAATTCTTGAATATTACTTCATTTATGAAAGGCATGATAGCGTTAATACTAAATAAATTATGAAGAAATTTTAATTAACGACTATAAATTCATCACTGTGGCACATTAAAATAATTGTGTTGGTACCTTCTTTGGGCTTCCACAATATGTGAATTGCACATCGCACACGTGAACACGCTAATCAACTTGGTTAAAAACTAGAGCTTGAAATTGAAAGGTAAACAAAAAGTCTCAAGATAAATAATTGACTTAAACAACAAAATGAGGAAACCCCTGTTTCATGGGAAAATTGAAAATTGAATTAAGGCGTTTAACAATGTCCGTTGTTTCTGCGTATAGGCGATATTCAAAAACAAAAAAAAAACTCGGAACTATCGGAACCAAAAACGGTACACAAAAAAATCCTAAAGTCAGAAAACTAAACATTAGGAATGTGCATTTGGGAAGTCTTCGTTTTGGGCATGTTGATTTTGAGACCTATAGCAATTCTAGCTGGGTACACTACTATTTTTTACTATTTTTCATGATGCCCATACAAAGCCTTCATCTCCTGGTATTTTTGAAAGCGATAGCATTTTTCATGTGACTACGTTTTGAAGTTGACAGCAGGAATGTCTGTTTACAAGATAACTGCCTGAGTATGCCGTCCATATGACTGAAGACTGAACGTCTACGTCTACGTATTCCCATTTGCAACTATGAGGAACTTAATAATTTAGCTTCATACTTCGACTAACAGCTAAGTTACCGTGTCACTATGAAATTACGATAATTTAACAAATAATTGAGAGTAATTTGTTTATTTTAAAATTTTCCACCGTGGTTGTTTCCCGACACCGCGGCTACGGCGGTGGCGTTTAAATTTGAATAACTTTGGTTTAAGCTAATACGAGTGATTTTTGAATACCTTAATGTTAAAAGGCATTTTTAACAGACCATTTACAAAGTGATTTTACAGGAGTGCTTAAATAAGTTACGGTGCTGATAAATTAAATTTAATGGCAAACAATTTCGGACACTGATGGGCAAAGTAAAGCCACTGCAACAAAATTTTTAAATATGCTGTGCTTATTTTTTACAGGTGGTCTTAACGACTTTGTCGCATGCATTTCCATTTCGGGAATATTTGTGGAATATCGACGACGACGCAACGCCAACGGATGTTTTGGTAGCGAGAGTCTTGCATATTTCTTATGCTTGTTGATTTTTTGATAGTTATATGATAAATCAAGCTAACAATCTTGATGTGTCATATTTTTCGTATGGCTTAAACACAAACACGATTTAGCTTTGGCTTCGCCTGACGTTTACGAGTTCAAGAAAAAGGATTTTATGCATGCTATCCCAATGAAGTTTCGACTTAAAGTTGCGTAGGTAATGTTACGAAATGTGATTCCAAAGCTGTAAGAAAAAGTCAGAGATCTTTCATACTAAAAAGAGTCCATAATTTTGTTGACGACAGGTTGCAGACGTTCATATCAATGGTAGGTGATATAAGGAGGATTCCGTCCAGGTCTCATGTTTTGAGTGAGATTTCATCCATCAGGCATGCTTTTGTCGACCATGACTTTTTTGAATTTGAGTGCCGATATCGTTGGTCGAAGTCCAGACTCCAGTGGAATAGTAAACTTGAAAAAAACTCGTATCGTCAATATCGTTTTATGGTTTTGAGGAGGTATCTCCTTCCATTTTCCAAAATGAGGCTATTTTACAACAACTTCCTGATTGTTTATAAAAATAAATAAATAGATTGGCGCTACAGATCTTGCAGATCCAGAATTGAGGGGACCATCAGTTTAACGTCGATTACGGACGGCAAAGTTAAAAAAGCACTTTTTCTTGACAGCAGGTTGATATTTTAGAAAGAATGTTCTCAGCTCTTCACAAGAGGCAGCATTCTTGAAAGATAAAATAAATCTTTACGGACACGAGTAGGATTCGAATCTCATCAATCACTCGCTTCTCTTTTAAATTTGGCAAACGTAAAATATGACTACAAAAAACGCATTTCAAAACGCTGCTGTTGTGATTAAATGCCTCCCATATTTCTTCACACCAATCCCCATCGTTGCTAAAACAACAACTACTAACACCAAATGCAAATCAAAATCATATTCCACGCGTGGCACAACTTTTTTCTTATCTCAATAAATCAATGAAGTCTTTCGAGTTTCCATCCACGAAAAAAATTGCAATGCACCACGCACTTAATCAAACTTATAACAACTCACTTGACATTAATTCAATCTCATCAACACCGTCTAACAAGCTATGTAGTTAGACGTTAAGAGTATAAATTATGACAGAAAGACAAAGTGTCATACAACCACAATCACCACCCCCATTCCATCCCTGCAACATTTTCATTGAAGTTTTTTCATATAAAAGGAAAAAAAGAAAAATCTTGGGTGCATGAATTGGCAACACGAAAGGTCACGTACGACTTATAAGTCACTAGGTGTTTTTCAATTCCGACATTTTTGTTCAATTTCCAATGCTTGGCTTCCAGATTGGCATGAAGCAACTTTTTTTAAAGTCTTTTGTTATAAAAAAAAAATGCAACATTGTCATTGATAAGATCGTAAATTTCTAGACGAAATAGAGTCGATTCTGCTTAGTTGACCTCTTGTCAAATGTTGCTCAAAAAGTCATGTTTAACAATTTTTGACTTTTTGACTGATTTTGTATTCAGATAATGAAAAATCAATTCAATGACATTACAAGTTATTATTACCTCAAATAAAACCACATAAATTATATTGCATAATAATTTTACCAAAAATAACGTCCGACAAATAAATTATCATCGGAATGACATAAAACGTCTATCCTCGATCCGTCGACAAGTACAAGCACTCGTATGTGATCAAAATTCGATCAAAACCCTTCATACACCCAGCCAGCTTGACCGTCGAGTCGGACAAAAATCAAAAACAAAAAACATGACACGAACTCTTCGAAACGTGATATCCAGAAAGTCAAAATCATCAAAATAAAAAAACTTCAAAATTTATTTTTGGCAAATCGCTTGTGCGTTTTTTGAGTCTCTTGTTGCTCTCAAAAGGGAAAACTCGTGGCTGGACATTTTTTGCATTTTAAATAAGTCGATGAAATAAATTGTCTGAATTTATTTTTTGTTTGATTTTTTTGTGGCTTATGTGCGATTTGGTGTCCCAAAGTGTGATTGTCATGTTGGACCGCCTTCATGAATAACGAATTTAAGTTCAGCTATGTGATGCTTCTTGAGACGACCGACAGCTAGATAAAATATTTGAATGGGAAACGAGAGCAAAAACAACAAAATTGTTTGACAAATTTGTTGTTTTCTAAATATTTCCATAAAAATATATATCACTCGGTGAAATTGTATGCAAACCCGAGTCGAATACTCGTTTCAATCAATATTGTTGCAATTTCAGTTTGTTTGGAAAAAAAGATGGCTTTGAAGTTATAAAAGAGTTCGAACATCAGCTCTTTCGTTTCAGCACCATTTCCCACGGCCACTTCACACTATTTTTGTAATTCCCTTTCCTTTGCAAAAATTTGATTGGACGAAATGTTAAAAAGCCTGCTAACTGGTATAATTCACCTTTAAATTCAGGATTGCCGAGAGCACAATATAAATTAATACTTTGTAAGCAAACAACATTCCAGCTTCAAGTGATGTTGCCAGTAAATCAAAATATAAACCTGCTGCCCCCACTGAACTATTGCAACACACCTGTAAGCGCCATCTACCACCTCTGCTGCTGTTGCAGATTTTCGCCAGTTGCTGCAACCACCTTCGCTTAAGTAAAGCTTATCCAATGAAATATGTCGCCTTATTGTTCAAGTCTGGAGGAAAGTCTCTATGCGCGCCAAGCACTTCCTGCATTGAAAATAATCCTTTCTTTGGTTCGGTAACCCAAAAAACAAAATCTACACCAGCCGCAGGTAATTTGACTGCAAACAAAAATCGGAACACTAGACTACTAGAGCAGGTATGTATCGCTGTCAGGTCGGTCGGTTGGCATAAAAGTTCCATGCTGAATGGAAAATGATTGCAACATTTTTAACCAAAATACGGAAATGCGTCGCTGTTGTTCGAATGCAAATGGCAGGCTTGCATAGCTGTTGCATAATCGTGGAAAAGTGGTTTAGCACTGTTTTTAATTTTTGCTTGCCGCCTCATTGAAAAGCAATTTCCTTTCGATTGATAAACAATTTGAGATTCGATGAAACACTCTCAGCGTCTTAACACACACAGGACCGCGCTTAGGATTTTAGAAAGTGAAAAGTAGACAAGTTGGCTTATGAGTTTGTTTCATGGCTTTTGAAAAATGGTAGACACTTTTTGTGAACTCACAAATTGCACATTTGGGATCGATATTTAGCACTTTGCGCAGGCAGGTTGTTTTGTGTTTAAAAGATCTTTCACTTGGGTGAGCTGGAGTTGGAGTATAAATTGATGTTGAATTTCATTCAGGACTGAATTGCAATGAAATCATCTGATTGAGGTTAAACGGGTGGTTAGGAATTAGGCTTGTTGATAAATGTTGCAGTTGTGTGTTCCGGGTAGAGCCACTCAAGTTGTGACAAAAGGCGGATGTTAGTACTACTTCCTTTGAATGCACCTTTAAAAAAAAGGTGAAATACAAGCAAGTTGGCAAGTCTTTAAAACAGCTGGCCGTAGAAATGAAATTACATTAAAATACTGGTTGCAGTAAACTCACATTCCCGTGGTTCAATTTTCCAAATATCAGCTTCAAAACCTCATCACTGCCGTGCTTTAATTAATTTTCCAATTCCATTGTGTTTCAATTAACAGGTTCAGAAACTTACTTTCCGTTGAACTTGAAACCAACAGTCGGTGGCGTAATACAACAGCAAAATTTAATCAACACCATGCCGGCTTACAAAAACAACTCAACACAAATGTAGCAACAAGAGCGAAGCTGTATTTGTCCGCAGCGTTGCCCCTCACGTACTTAGAGTGTTGACCCACGTCTCAAAATTTAATTATGCCCCAGTTTTATTTTCGTCTGTTGCAACTCATGCAAACAATGAAACAACGAATTTGAGATTGCACTGCAGGAATTAGAGCTACAAGGTCTTGGGTCTGTCTCTAAAAATGCAATTTGAATGTTTCGCATCACATTCCCGCTTTGTTTCGAATGTAAAAAAATTTGGCAATTCCATAAAGCATGCAGATTCAATAGTTGAACCAATTGCATCAATTTTAATTCAAGAGACCGTAGCAGACATTGCAATCTCGAAATATCTCGAAATTAAATGAAAGTGCCTTTGTGTGATTGGAAGCTTGCGACATCTTCAAGACGACTGAACAATCGCGACGACCAACCGCGACGCTGCGACACGACGTTGACATCCTCGTTAGAGCATTTTTCCAAAAGCCTAAAAGTCTTGCAACACTCGGTTCAGTCCAATGAATTCATGAATTCATGTTGAATCAAACTATAATCGCATCCAGCTGCTGTTGTCGTCGGCCAATTTGCAACTTGTGCTTCCACAAACAAGCTTGTTTGACAGAGCTTACTCAATGCTTGTAACGAGATGAAAATGTACGCACCGCAGACAAGCGGCTTATTAAATTACTCATAAAATTGACGGACATGGTGAATATTGTTAATATGCGGTTTTTGATGGGGTCATAAAAAGGTAGTTGAACTTTTGTTGTATGTTTTGTTGTTGTTTATAAAGAGAGTGAACAAAATGGAGCTACCTACATTGTGAAGGTCAAAAATGTAATTACATAATTGGCCTATAGTGTCGGATGGGATATGATTACAATTTGGCTACTCATTTGTTTTGGATGGTGGCGCTGTTTTTTGATTATGTGATCTCTGTTCATGTTTTGTCTATTTAATGGTTTTGTGTTAAAATTAAAAGTAAGACATTATGAGATTTCTTTGGACAATTTGATCAGATAAAACACATTGGGTGCAATTTGTTGCTGTTGATTTGTTTTGGCAAAAAAAAGGTGAAAGCTTCTGATGTTACACATAGCCAAATATGTTACACGTTATCAACCTCTGTGAATGTTAGCTATTATTTGGACTTCTTTGATTTATTATCTGGGGATTTTAATTGAAAACAAATCGAATTAACAAAAGAGATACTTAAATTGATTAAACACGTCTTTTTCCAGTTTTCAAGACTACAAAGCGGTTTTTAGTGATTAAACACATATCCTGCTGAAAATTTAATTTTTTTACAAGAACTTTAAATAATCCAGTCATTTGGTAAAAAAAAGAGGGTTACCTGGAAAGTTTTCCGGGAGTTTTGAAAATTGGTTAATTTATAGATTTGGGTATGCTCTTTTAGAATTTCAACTTTGCCACCTCGTACCCTCGCCGCTCGCGCCGCCTTCTTGAAAAAATGGCGTCTAAAAACGGTTTTTTATGATTATCTCCTTTCCGACGCATTTTACGAAAAAAATATTTATGTACAAAATTAAACTAGAAAAAATTTCCTACAATTTATGTATCATTAATTTTTTTTATAAAATCAATAGTTTTTGGCGTACGAGCGCCACAAAGTACCATTCATCATATTACGAGAAATATTTAGTTGAGCCTGAGTCATCAGTATACGTTATGGCGTTAGCTATGGCTTCTAATACACAAAATTGTTTTATTTGTGACAATTCACTCTTAGAAAATGAAACAGTTGAAGTGAAAGAAAAAGGATTGGAGACTTTTCGTAAGTCAAGTGTTAAAAGAAATGATAATAAAGTTAAACTTTTGGCGGGACTCAAATCGATAGTGGTTCATGATGTGTGTCGAAAACGGTACAATAATGAGAAGTTAATCGTTGCATCATTGCGTAGAGGAAGTGATGCCACGAAACCTCATGCCACAACTGCGATCCTCGCACCCAGTATTCTCTTTTAAAAATCATTGTTTTTTATGTGCTGAAGAGATAACAGCAGAATTTATAGCTAAACAAAAACACACGCGGCTGTGCAAGCGTAATGTAGTGTATAGTGTGAAAAAATTGTCAATGAAAGACAGTATCTCAAATCTTTGTAGAAACCGTAATGATGATTGGGGTCGAGCAATTGTTGAGCGTCTTGAGCATGTGAATGATTTGGTCGCAGCCGATGCACAGTACCATAATTCCTGCATGAAAAAATTATATCAAGCACAACCACTGAGATAGATACTGCGATGCAGTTCATTTATTCTTATCTTGAGCAGAATTCCGACGTGTGTCAGTTTTCCTTGTTAGAATTGATGGCCAAAATTGAAGGTGATTACCGCCCCTATATAAAAACTACTTAAAAAATACGGTGATGATATTTTAATTGCCGTCACTGCCAATAAAGCTCCAGTCGTTTGTTTTCGAAATACAGGATTTAAGTTATTAACAGAAGCCTGGTATAATCAAAAAAGTGATGACAATGCAGAAGAACGTAGGCGTATTGTGAAGACTGCAGCAGAAATTGTTATACAGGACATTCGCTCTACAGTCTATAAAACAAAACTTTATCTCCCATCAGATAATTTTTTTCAAGATCTGATCTACCTGAAACCTTACGCATTTTTCTAGATGGCGTAATTTAAAAAAACAAACGAGCGTCCCTTCAAAAATGGAAGAAAAAAAGTATTGCTCTCTCTCATTCTATAATTGCAGCAGCAAGGCCGAAATCTTTTATGTCAACAGTGCAGATTGGATTAGCTACATTTTTGTTTCACAAATATGGATGTCGGCGACTAATAGATGTATTATCGTCTCTTGGATTTTGCTCTTCATACACCGAAGCAACGCTGTTTGAAGTTTCAGCTATTATGCGTGCACCGTTGAGTATCGATGATAACGCATTTTCTCAATTTGTTTTTGACAATGCTGATTTTAATACGCAGACATTAGATGGTAATAATACTTTCCATGCCATGCCTTGGTGGTCTTACTCATGGACGAGGAGCGAACGAAAGCGTGCTTTCCAAGTGGACTTTAGGAATGGTATTCACAATATTTGCGACAAAGTAGAAGAAGTAGTAGTAGAACAGCAAAGCGAAAAAGATTGCGCTAAATTTCAAAATAAAATTTATCACAAGTGGATTAGGCCTATAGGGGAAACCACAATAAAAAAACGCGCCGCTTACTCTACCTCTAGGTGGTGTGGAAATGAGTTTTTTTTTTTTTAAACGTCTATTGAAATGGACGTTGTGGCGCTCGTACACAAAAAACTATTGATTTTATGAAAAAAATTATTGATACATAAATTGTAGGAAATTTTTTCTAGTTTAATTTTGTACATAAATATTTTTTTCGTAAAATGCGTCGGAAAGGAGATATTCATAAAAAACCGTTTTTAGACGCTATTTTTTCAAGAAGGCGGCGCGAGCGGCGGGGGAACGAGGTGGCAAAGTTTAAATTCGAAAAGAGCATACCCAAATCTATAAATTAACCAATTTTCAAAACTCCCGGAAAACTTTCCAGGTAAAACTACCAAATGACTGGACTAAAAAGGAAAAATGATTTTTTTCGAAAAAGGTTATTGAATTATTGAAGATGCCTTTGAATTTCGGATATCATGATTTTACAGTTTTCATTCTGCTTTCCGAAGTCATAAATTTGTGTGGTAAGCCATCTGCAATCCACACATCTCTTTCTTGAGAATGAATTGGAAATGACCTTTCCTTTGATGAAGATGGACTTTACGACTGGATATTAACGACCTACTCATTTTCATAATGTTGGAAACGCGCAAGGATTCCTCTGTTCAAAGAAGAAAATAATCCTTCTTATCCATCTGATTTTCGACCCAAAAGTTTACTACCATCCCCGTCCAAGATCTTCGAAAAATTCCCTTTCCAGCCAGATTTCTAACCACATGCGGGTTCATAACTTATTTTCTCCAGTACAGTCAGAATTCAGAGCAGAGCATTGTAGCTCTACCGCTAGGTATGGTAAAATTCCTCGACAATATCGCATACTATTACCAAGTTTAAATTATTGAATTCATATGGTTTTCCTTCGGGATTCGTTGATTGGATTTCTTCTTATCTTGATAATAGAGAACCAAGTAAAATTAAGAAAGTCTTACTCAAAACCTTTCATCGCCAAATCGGATGTACCACAGGGTAGTCACTTAGAACCCCTTTTATTTATTTTAGAACACATCTTATCCCATGTCCTTAAAGTTAGGGACTTAGTAGTTCTTTTCAGATCTACTTTAGATTTTTCAGAACACATTAAATTCCTTTACTCTAACGTTTCCTATGCCTTGTACAACAGTTTGGTTCGACCCCATCTCGAATATGCATCACAAGTTTGGTCTCCTCATTATAAGATACATATTGAGTGACTAGAATCAGTTCAACGAAATTTTACACGCTTCGCCTTTAAAGGTCTTCAATGGATTGACCCCAATAATATCCCTTCTTATGATGATCAACTTGCATTTTTCCGGATGCAAAAACTGTTGATAATAATGATATTGTTTTCCTTCATCAAATTATTACTAGTGTCACTGATGCTCCAATCTCCAGATATTTTGAGTTATATCCTCTTTAATTACAGAGCTGGAGATTTTATTTTGCTTTCTGATACTTTGATTAAAGTCTCCCAAAATAAAACAAACTACGGTATGCATGAGCCACTGACAAGAATGAGTAGAAGCTTTTGAATTCGTATGAAGACTTATTTGACTTTAATATCAATAAAAGCAAGCTAAAACTAATATTCTTAAAACCAGTGTTCCACGATCTTAAATGTGAACACAACACTAAGTGATGAGAAATTTTTCGTTAGATTTAGCTCGCTATAAGCTCTCTTCGGCATTATCTGATAGTGTGAAAAAAATACAGTTTAATCGAGTTAACCACAGTATTTTGAGTATGGCTTTGGTGATAGGTCGGTTCGTCATATTCAAGACCACTTGGATGCTTTGATCAACGAATAGCATTTATGTTAAAACTGGAAATAATTCTTCCGATTCAATCAGGTTGCTTGCTGGCGTCCCACAGGGTTCAATCTTGGGTCCTTTTTTGTTCCGTATGTATATAAAGGATTTGCCACTTTTGTGTAAGAATTTCATGCAACATATTTATGCTAATGACGTTCAAATGTACATTGCGCCACCGTTTTACTTATTAGAAGACTTGATATTTGGAATAAATGAAGATCTGATTGAAGTTCCTAATTGGTAATTTCAAACCAACAATTTACTACCTGTTTTTTTCACAATTTCAACTTGTGCTCTCAACTACTGCTATGAGTCTAAGTTTTAATATACATTGCTCGCTTTGTGCTGCTGACCATTCAGTTGGATGTATGTAAATTAAATAATGTTCTCTAATCAAACGCCGGCCGATTGACACTAAATTTAGCGCATCGGTATACTTTTTCCTCTTTTTGACTATGAATGAATTAATTCATTAAGATAGGGGTTAGAGTATACTGCGACTTAAAGACCTATTGTATCCCTGCTGAGTATCCCTAATAAATTTAAGAATTTGGAGTACTAATACAGGTGGAAGATCTTTCTCCTCGATCTAGGTGTTTCAACCTTTGATGGATAACTGCACAACAGCTGCCTAGAATATGGTCTGGTCTTTCATCTGCTTTGTTGCTGAATTTCCATGTTGGACTTTCTACTAGTTTGAAGATGCTAAGGTGCCTTCTTAAAGAAACCAGTAATTATTCTGGGTTTATTCCTGCTTAGACTGATGCAGGTCGAAAAGCGCTTTTGGCTGTAGTCAGCCAGCAGCATCTTCGCCTGTCTCAGTTCGGGCAGTAGTGCGCAGTTTTTTCTTTTTCTGGTTTCCTCTCATTTTACTTCTAATGATATTTTCTGGTATTCCGCAGTAGAGTTTCGGTCCTAATAGCGGAGTCATAGGCACATCGCACATGTCTTTGCCTCCACATTTCCCTGAACCCCTTACTTACCGTGAAATTGGACAGAAGGTTTCTGTTTCTGTTGCTTTACAATGCATTTTGCATGTCAGGTTAATTCCTATATTGAGTGGAGTCAAATGTAAAAGCACCTCCATTGCAAGGGCAAGTTCTCATAGTTCCTGTGAAGCAAATGCGTGCAAGCCTTTGCACTTTTTCTAGTGATGTCCTAGCTGTAACATGTTTAATTTAGTTTACTCTAAGCTGGGTTCTTATTCACTGTGTTATCAACTTGTTGTTTTTAATAACACAATTAGGTACATTTTTGGTTTGCGGAGAATTGACCATGTTTCTCAACAACATCAACTTTTTCTTATGAATCCTCCATTACAAAATAATATTCGCTGGTGAAAACAGTCATTATTCGCACAAACTGGCTGATTTCCGCTTGAAATTCAAACAATCATTTTGTACTAGATCAAAAACCAATCATTTAGATTACTTTTAGGGAACTTACTCAATGATCTTGTCTTGCATACTTTTCGGATCTGCATATTCTTAACAGCTCTGTAAACAATCATGATCGTGAATGTTAATAGCATGTTAACCATGTTGAAGCAGCGAGACAACTCTTGGCCTTCCCATTTCCATTGCCATGGCCATTATCGTTTGTACTTTTTATAACTAGGTACTGAGAAAAATCCAAACAGGTATGATTTATGTGTTCGGATGAGGAAGAAAGATTATAATTTCCGCTGCTACACTACATATGCTATAAAGTTGGAGCTCCGAGTGAAGATAGATTAGCATTACTAGTTATTATTTAGTGTAACAAGTAGTCGAAACCGATTCGCAGTTTAAAGTTGCACTGCATCATCCGTCAATTTCTAGTCTCAGTTGCATTTTCCATTTTGTTGTTGTTTTTGCTTCAATGCATTGTTTCACACGCACATAAGATTAACGTTTTCCTAGTTGCAGACAAACAAAAATAAAAAATTATCATTTTTATTGTTTACCCAACAATGATTGTGTAATCTTGCGAAAAATGTGGGCAAAAATGCAATCAAATAAAAATAATAAATGCACAAGGAAAATACTTGTTGATGTCCATACCCACAGTTTTTCTTTCCGGCGGGCGAGGCGCTGCGGCATTTATACACTGTAAACTTCCGGAACAAACTCCGTCTGCGTATTTTAGCTAAATACATGTTGTTTGTGGTCTTTCACGTTTTGGTTGTGATAAATGATGGTCAACAATCAGGATTTTCACGGATAAGTTGCGATAAGTGATTACATACGTTGGTTAAGCAGTCAACATGAAAATACTAGGTAACAACCCTTCCGAAGAGTGTTGCCAGGTGTTTGTTATTAAACATTGTGATATTTTGATGTTTAAGTTGAGTAAATGGCATTTCCCAAGAAGTTTTGAAGAGTATCGGACATGTTTCCCGATTCCTATTATTAGTTTTCAGTAAGACTAGGTTATTCAATAGACTAACAGCAAAATTAATAAACACAGATTTTAGCGAAGGGTTAACTCTTATTCTGTGGACTAAGTGGAATATGCTATTAATAAAATTAAATTTCCCTTGACTGACGTTAACTAACTTATTTCACCGTGGAGAATGACTAAGCGAAGGGATAAGCAAAATGTAAAAATTACTGCTTCTCTGTCCATTCATTAGATGGCGCCACGATTGATCGCCATATATATAGCAAAGAAAACACAACAAATTGGTTGTCAAGTAACAACATGAAAAAAAATTCCCAAAGGGCATTTCTGGTAAACGTCACATCACTATTCCGCTCTGATTCTGGTTGCTTTTTATTAATGAGAAATTGTATCCGACTCTTATTCTATAGGTTAGTTAACCTGTGGTATAAGAGTAGAATTGCCGTTATTTCTATTATTTCTATTTATAGGGCTTTAAGCGTTTAATTTTGTTTCGGATTTGAAGTTAAAAAACTTCTTATTTGATTGCTTTTAAGCTCCATGAGCTAGTCCCCACCGAAAAAAATGTTGACAAAATCTAACTCCCCAAAAATATTACGAAAACAACAACAACAACCAATTGCACGATCAAATTTGACGAATTTCTAGTATAGTTCAGCCAGCCAAATCAAACCACACATGCAATTAAAAGAAAATTACTGCTTTTCACTTACCTACACTCCCAAGTAAAAGCCAATCCAAATTGTAACATGAGAAAAAGACAAAAATCCATCACACATCTAATCACTTTAATGACATTCTTCAACCTCCCTAACGTCTCAATTAGCTAGGTCATTCGCTCTTCATTCACTAGAAACACATTGTCAAGAGCTAAACCTTGGCATTCATGTAGACCGCCAATCTATGTTCCAAGTTCCTCATAAAAGAGGCGCCTGCTTTTTCAAAGTTCAGCCATTCAACAGTCATTTGCAAAAAAACCGCGATGAAGTTTATTATCAAGGTAGAGACCGCACGCAAGAAAAAAAAAGATGAATCTATAAAAACTAGGAAAACCAATCCACAAAACTCAAACAAACCTGTCTGCCGTCAAAAGTACCGTTACATCAGTAGTCAGCCAAATGGTTTCCTTCTTTGCCTTACTTCTCTAATCGAAATGCCAACAACAACAAGACGGATTGCGCGCGCATGATGCGAGACAGTAAAACAATCTAACTTTGGCAATAGCACCAGTTCAAGCTCAATCTCAGTTTCGGTTTCAAGACTCCACATGCAGCAACCAGCCTCCAGAGTCACAACAATCTCGATCAACCATCACCACCGCCGGATGCCCCGCCAGCAATGGCAATTGACTGCCGAATACAAGGAGCAAAAGAGAAGCGATTATTTGCGTCACGTAATAATGGTTATATGCTCGGTTAGATTGGGTCTATTTTTCTTTCGCAAGCAATTTTCGTTTTTTTGTTTATCCCCAAGCGGTTTTCCCTCCCTCACGATTTTTTTTTCGTTTGTTCGAAATTTTCCAGCTTCCATATTTAAACAGGCATCCGCAATGACTCGAATGGTAATACGCTGAGTAACAGTGACGCTGCAACAACCAACAATCGTGAATCCTCTATCAGCCGGAAGTGAGCTTGAAAAAAGAAATAAAATCAAAACAAACGTTTTCAGTTCAAAACCAAAAGTGCTTTCTTTAAAAATACTTAAATTATGACATTGACAAGAAGTGTAAGTGACATTTGGAACTTTCTTTTGGGGTGATATTTGAAGTGTTGTTCTCCATTGCAGATGTGCATTTTTTTCGTACTTGCCTTGAGCATGATTGCCCTTTCGTATGGATATCCTGGAAAAGAGAAAGCTAAGTAAGTTGAGTCGATCAGTCACACAATCGAAACTTGTCACACTTAACTCTCTTGTGCTTCTAGAATTCGAATTCATGTTCCAGTCAAACATCACACTCATGTTCATACAAAGACCATAATCAAGAAAGTGACGGTTCCAGTTCCGGTGCCGGTCAAAGAACATGTTCCAGAAAAGGAGGCGAAATATGAATTTGACGAGGAAGATGAGGATGATGCATTCGGAGGCTATCACTATCAGAAATCAAGTATTTCGAAGAAGAGGCGAAAAATACATCACCCGTTCATTTAGACACACGCGAGTGGTGATGATATTTTTGTTTCTGATATTTATACCAAATTTGTATGCTATAAAATATGCCGGAACTTCCGCATTGCCTTCATTGATTACTCATTAGATTTAAGTTAGACTCTGCTTTTGGAGAGTTGCACAATTAATTTATTAAGAATGTAAATAAATCAATTTATTAACGAATTAGAGAAATTATAAAAAACATATTTTCATTTTTGAAAGAAAGAAGACATACACAAAATCAAGTGCAGAATATTCGAGAATAAAAGAGTATTGTTTACATTTTTCAAATTCATCCAGAGAGTATGCAATGAAAAGTGTTTAAATTGTTTGAATTTTTTATTCGTAGTGTACTGCAACTGTTGAAAGTTTTTATGTAGTCAAAAATGATTATTTTACATTTGGTTGAAAACTAAGAACACACTCGTTTGCGAAGAAGTTTGCACGTCAGCTCTTTTGTTTTTGTATGAAGGGGTTTATTTATTGACTTCCAGACTCATTCTTATTCAATGTGTGATATTAAGACATCTTATTTTAGACAGGTTTTTCATGAGAGTGTTTTCTTTTATCGTTTATTTGATTTTCTTGTTTTGAATAAAGATTTTGCGCGTGAATATAGCGGTTTAAATTTACAGTGCCAATTTTTCAACTGGATGCGACACATAGTTCATAAAACATCCCTAACCATTTAAAAGAATTCAAATTTTCATTTTAATTGGCTTAAGAAATTGTAAATTAAATTGAAGAAAATATTATACACAAAATCATTGCAAAAAACTTTTGGAGCCTAATCGGGTTTAGAATCCCCATTGAACCCTTGTTTTTATGTGATTTATTTGTTCTAACGTTCTAAGAGATCACTTCAATGACAGTCACTTTCCTATTTTAATGTTTCCCTTTCTACAATGCTATTTTCAATTGTAAAACTGGAATTGGGCTTTCATCAAGAACCCCAATTGAATACTTTCTGCTAATTTGAATGACGGAGTGCTTCTTATTTTGATTCTGACTTTAATTTCAGTAGACAATAGAGAACTGTCAGTTTTGACCAATTGAACGCTTTTCGATCTGTCGGAAACGATTCCAGATTGCCAATTGAAATCACCATTGCCAAATAAAAAGGAGACAAAAAATGTTGTTGAGAAATTTCAACATTTTTTGTGAACTTGAAATTCCTGACTAATGTACATGTCAATCAACTTTTACTTAATCTTATCTTATTAACTTTCTTGAAAAAGTTATTGTATGGGGGCTGATTTTTTGAATCTCCAATTTTTGTATATATCCATTTCAAGGTCGTGATTATCTGTGTTTGCATATTTGTGCGTTTGGATGTGTGTTCGTATTGTTTCGCCTCGCCCGATTGTCTCATATTGAAATGAGAGACGACGAGTAAACGCTTGAGTGAGAACTGTTTAAGTTTTCTGCAAAATCGGTTTAGTGGTTTTTAAACAACAGTGGGTAAACAAATCAAAAATGTCAATTTTTTCAAAAACGTCGTCTTCGATTTTTTAAAAACATTTTCATACATTTTTGTGCTGGAAGTTGATTGTTTTTATGTGAATAAATTATTTTTGTAATGCTTCAAAAAAAACGGTAGTTCTCATGCAATGGTCCCATCAGCTTGTTTATTTATTTTTTTTTTTTTGAAAATTCGTGCATAAGACATTGCCCAAATGCTATTGTGTTTAAAAAAAAAAAAATTTGTTTGGAATTTTTAAAAATATTTTAATTTTTTTTTAATTTAGTACCTCGAGTCCTCGAAAGAGATCACTATTAAAAAAACGAAACAATGCTAACGTCCTTAACTACTGCACTGCATATCTAGATTAATTCCTGTGGTCACAAAGAAAAACCGCTTAACAAACATGAGATTTTGATGTCATTAAAGTTAGAGTGTCCGAATCTAATTTGAAACTTTTTTTTTAACTCTGTATCAGAATTGGTCGAAGAGAGCTTAAGCAAGCATAGTCTAACGAACAATGGTTTTCAAACATAGTAGACTATGTTATACCACCGGCTCATCACTTAGTGCAGTGTAAGTTGTTAGTAAGCAAACATAACATAATAAACAAATACTAAACACAAAAAATATATCTAACAAAACAAAATTAATACATAACTCATAGTTACAAACTCAATCAAACAAAGAAACATTTAAAAATGTAGAACAATGGTCTTGAGCAAAGTTTTTAATTTATTCTTGCTTAGACTAAAATCGAATAATTCTGAGTTGCAGTTTGCAAGCCAAGAATACTCACGTATCAAGGGCTCTTAAAATCCATAATTGACACGATGTTTTCGTACTTGTACCATCTCCCACGAAGATTATAGCCGCCACCCTGATGGTTGAAAGCTAGAGCCAAGTAGGTCCGGTGCATCTCTTACCCCAGTTATAACTTGATGGAAGAATACCATATCGTTGTTGTTTCGTCTATTTGACCATGTTTCCATCTGGAGAGTAAATAAACGGTCTTCATAAGAGGGGACATTCAAAGGATCACTCCATAGAATAACTTTGAGGGCAAAACGAGTAAAATTTCGTTGGACAGATTCTAGCCTCTAATAGGTGGGGAGCCCCCATACAAGAAATTCCCGTCATCGCGCCCACTAAAATTTTAAATGAGGAATAAAAGATAAAGCCAAGACGAATAAGATTCGCTTGGTCGGCGTAATGAGGAAGAACATAGCAATTATATAGTTCGCAGTTCCTTTGACCAATGCTTTATCAGTTCAGGCGGAAGCAAATGTCCTTCAGGGCTAATATTTTCACTTTCATTTAGGTGAACAGAAGAACACTTAGAAAAAGTAAGTATACGACACAGGGACACTATTCTTTCTGTCTTTTTGTCTGTGGGCTAACATCCATAAAAGTGAGGTCAATATTCTTTTTAATGGGTTAGATACTTTTTTTAACAATCGAAAGATTTTCCTTAAGCCAGCACTCATTTCGGGCGGAATGAAACATTAACCAAAATATATATATCGATTTGATTTTTCAAGAAGGAAATAATTTCCACTACCTTGAAATTACACTGAAAAAAGAAAAAAAACTTCAACATCAATTTTCAATTATTTATTTTGTCAACTCCCAAATAGAAACAAAAATACAAATCAAAATCAAGAATCAATTTATTTAAACTGATAAAGACCTTGACATTTCCTATGTTTAAAGTTATGTTTTCGAAATGAAAAATAATAGATTTGTGTCTTACAAAATGCGTGTGAAAAGCCTTAAAAAATGAAAGGTATGAGTTAAAGAGTTAACAAAAATATAAAAATGTTTAATAGTCAAAGGGCATGGTAGTGCCCAGCCAAGTTCAAGAACTACTCCCTTTTTACAGGATCGAACTCAAGCACGTTTTTAACCTCCCATAACTTTTGAACCCATAGAGTTAGAAGTACGTATTAACTTCATGGGCACAAAGGCCCTGTGAAAAACATAATTTTGTAGAACCACTACTTCCTGAGATATTGAACAGTAAAAATTTCAAAAACCGTAATTGACTGACTGATTGACTGACTGACTGATCATCAAAATTATGAAGCACTTCTAACAATAGCAGAATCTTGAAATTTAGTACAATGGTAGGTTTTCGGCTGTATACAAAGGAAAAAATCGAAAATTTCAATTTGCTCATTCAGGGGGCGTGGTATCCGCCCACTTTCTAAAACTGGTCGTAGGATCTTGAAATCTGGAATTCTTTTAAGGTTTTGGTTGAATAACATGAAAAAAATGAGAAAAAAATTTATTTCCGTTTAGGGGCGAAGAAAATAGAAAATAGTTTGGATGAAAATTTACAAGTTCACTTGGCTTGGTTTTCGTTTGAAGCGTGATTAGTAACAAACTATTTTCTATTTTCTTTTAATATTGTTGTATTATATTCTACGATTTAAAATATTCAATATAACACTTTTATTACAAGTAAGAATTTGGCGTTCTTTTAGATCTCATTACTTTTGGTGGCTGACTTTTTACACAGTGTTGTTCGCACATAAGAGAACTTGGCTCTTTTTTTACATTTTATGTTTTTGTTCTGATTTGTTTTTTCGCAAGCATTCTATCAGTGTTTGTTTTATTCGAACTGACTTGAAGTGAAATTCGAGCGACTCACACGTGTACATTTTATTGTTATTCTCTACTGGGAAGTAAGTTGTGTGGAGTGGACTATGGAATATGGGAGTCGCACTAATTTTTTCTACAAAAATTGTGTTCAGCTTCAAATTTGAAAAAGCTTATTCAAAAAATATATGTATCCAATTTTTTGAAGTTAGAAAAATATTTGTTTTGTTCTCAAAAAATTTACCCAAAAACTTACACGAATCTGAAAAATTTTCCAAACCCATAAAATCAAGAAATTCAAAAATAGGAAATAACATTTGGGATTTTAGTTTTTAGAAAACCATCCACTCCGAAATTTCTAATTTCAATTTGAATTGACTTAAACTTCCATTCAGAAAAGTCTATGTTA
Source organism: Sphaerophoria taeniata (assembly GCA_943590905.1). NCBI lineage: Eukaryota > Metazoa > Arthropoda > Insecta > Diptera > Syrphidae > Sphaerophoria > Sphaerophoria taeniata. The sequence continues at coordinate 9,842,766 of OX016540.1, forward strand.
TTTTTTTTATCTCAAACAAAACCAAAAACAAAAAATCAAAAACGATTTTCTAAAAGAAAAACTGGTCAGTGTGATTCTTGAAATTCAAATCATAGACGAAAATTTAAAAGCAAAGCACTCTTATGGCTTCATTTCTCTAATACTCCGAATACTCAACCGCACCACTTTAACCTAACCAATATTTCCTGAGCAAACTATTGCGCAAAATAAAAACAACCATCAACAAACCCCGCCAAAACAATCCTCTTACCAGTTTGCAATGCAAAAAAGAAAAAAACAAAATTCGCAACTCATCGAGTGACCATTATATCACTTCTTCTTGCGTTGCAAATAATAATTACTATCCTCATCTTTATTTCGTGTTTGTTTTTTTTTTTGCAGAAAAATTATGTCACTTTCTTTCGACGACCTTCTCTTAGTCTTTTTACAACTTCAAACTTGTTTAAAATTGTGTAACAACTTTAATCATTGCAATCAATGAATATCTGAAAACAAATTTGTTTATGAGGCCAACACGAAATTATTACGAAATGCTCCACTTATTCCATCTCGAAAGAAAGCGCTCAATAATTTCGCTCGGCTATCTTTCTAATTAGAGGAACCAGTACCAGAGGAACTGACCCAAACAAAGATATAAGCCATGAGATTGTTGTTTTGTTTTCACATTAACCAAAAAAACAATCCGAGCTTCTATTGTTATGTTGAAAGTAAAACCGTTTTGTTTGGCAGCTGGTAGCTCTAAGGCATAAGCCACGTTAATGACGATGGCGTGGTAAGTACTCATAGTGTCTTGAAGATGACCCCTCCGGCAGCGGCGAGAAGGTGCAATTTAACTGAAAGAAACAAAAACACTCGGCGGCGGGACACATCAATTAAGTCAAAACTATGAAACCGAAAAAAACGCATTAAAGTGAAAGTTCAGTTCATAACTTCCTGCGCAGACCGGCACCTGAATAAAAAGACAAAAATTTCTTAACATCTTTTTTTATTACACTCAAAGTACATATACAAAATTATATCTACAACAATGACATATAAATAAGATTAATTAACAATCTAAGTGATGTTTCGTTCGTGAGGTGCATGTATAAGAATTCGAGGAGTTCACTGAACTGCTCTCACTCGGATTTTTTTCATTTGTTTGCGCATTTTATGGTTTATGGAATGCATTGGACTCTTCTAGCTTTGACATTTGTTCTTAAATCTAAACAACAACATTTTGGATAAATAAAAAAAATTAATAAAATTATGTGTGTGGCACTCATCAGCAGGGTGCGTTTCGTGCAATGAGACTAGACGACTGCTCTATCCTGCAGCTGTGATGGTTTCAATGGCCTGGCACTGGGTAGCTGTAGCCATTGGAGTTGACGCCTGAGACATGGCCAGCACTGTAGCTGTCGATGCCCGAGTAGCTGTCACCGCTACTGCCGCCGGAGCTATATGAAGAACCACCACTTCCGGCAGCTTGCCAGCCACCGCTAGACGAAGAGTATCCACCTGAGCTGTAGCCACCGCCACCGCCACTGCTGTGTCCACCGCTGCCGGCTGCAGCTGCAATGGCAACAGTGTCGTGAACACCTGATGAGTAGCCACCACCGCCGGAGCTGTAACTGCTTCCATGGCCGCCACTGCTATAGCCTCCGCCGCTGCTACTTCCGGATGTCGCAGCAATGGCAGCTAATTTTTCTTCTTGACTGATGCTGAAGCCACCACCATGGCCACCACTGTAGCCGCCACCGCCTCCAGAGCTGTAGCCTCCACTGCTGTAACCTCCACTGCTGTGTCCCCCACCGCCACCGTGCCCTCCACCAGATGTCGCAGCAATGGCAAGGGTCTCATGACTCAAGAGACCACTGCCACCTGATGAATATCCACCGCCAGAACTGTAGCTGCTTCCATGGCCTCCACTGTATCCACCGCCGCCGCCTCCGCCGGATGTAGCTGCGATAGCAGCGATGTGAGCATCGTCATGTCCGCTGGAACCGCCATAACCTCCGCCTGAAGCGTATCCACTGCCATGACTGCTTCCAGCTGTAGCTGCAATAGCCGTTGTCAAATCAACATGTCCAGCGATAGGGTTGCCTCCTCCATAGCCTCCGGAGCTGTAGCCACTACCACCGTGTCCACCGGAGCCTCCAGCTGTTGTTGCAATTGCAGCGATCTTGGCAGCATCCAAACTACTTCCATGACCTCCGCTCGCATAACCACCTGTGTTGTAACCTCCACTGAGTTGCCATCCATTGCTTAAGGTTGAACCGCCACCGCCGCTGTAGTGTCCGCCGCCGCCGCCGCCATGGCCTCCACCGATTCCACCTCCATGTCCAGCTGCTTCGTGAATAATAGCGTAGGTTTGAATTTGTTTGCCTCCACCGCCGCCGCTGCCTCCGTGTCCATGACCATTACCACCAGCGCCGCCGCCGCCGCCGCCGCCACCTCCTTCATGCTTGATGATAACAGTTTCAGTTTTTTGACCTCCGCCTCCACCTCCGCCATGACCGTGACCACCGCTGTATCCTCCATGTCCACCACCAGAGCTTCCATGGCCACTATCAGCGATAATAATAGTTTCAGCGTGCTTAGCACTACCGCCGAATCCTCCGCCATGTCCACCACCGCCATGTCCACCGCCGTAGCTGTAGCCGCCACCGCCTCCACCGCCGCCATGACCATGTCCTCCAGATAAAGCTAGGGATTCAATGAAACCACCTTTAAGACCAGACAGTTGACCTCCACCGTGACCGCCACCATGACCGCCACCGTGACCGCCACCGTGACCACCACCATGACCGCCACCATGTCCACCTCCATAGCCTCCGCCGCCGCTACTGTGTCCTGCACTCAAGGCTGCAATTGTTTCAACAATTCCACCGGAATGACCACCTCCATGACCGCCACTGCTACCGTGACCGCCACCATAGCCGCCACCGCCGCCGCCACCTCCATGACCTCCACTACCAATAATACCAGCAATAACAGCACTGTCATCATGTCCGCCAGATCCGCCGCCATGACCGCCACCGTAGCCACCACCATAGCCTCCACCGCCACCGCCTCCATGACCACCACCACCTCCATGACCGCCACTGCCAATAATACCAGCAATAACAGCACTGTCGTCATGGCCACCAGATCCACCGCCATGACCTCCGCCGTAGCCGCCACCGTAGCCTCCACCGCCACCGCCTCCATGACCGCCACCGCCTCCATGACCACCACTGCCAATAATACCAGCAATAACAGCACTGTCGTCATGTCCACCTGATCCGCCGCCATGGCCACCACCGTAGCCGCCACCGTAGCCTCCACCGCCGCCACCATGACCTCCACTGCCAATAATACCAGCAATAACAGCACTGTCATCATGACCACCAGATCCTCCACCATGGCCGCCACCGTAACCGCCACCACCACCACCGCCGTAACCGCCGCCATGACCGCCACCGCCACCACCACCTCCGATGATGTCGCCAATGATGGGTCCAATTACGCTGTCGTCGAGTCCGCCATCACCTCCATGGCCACCACCTCCATATCCACCACCTCCATGGCCACTACCTCCACTATGACTGCCGACGCCGCCGAAATCGTGTCCTCCATCATGACCTCCTCCGAAGTCTAATCCACCACCGCCACCATGTCCGCCGCCGCCACTACTACCACCATAATCCGGCAAATGAATCCTTATATGCACATGCTCCCGCCCAAAAGTTGGCTTCCCGAACGCCGTACTAGCCAAAAGCAGTACTAAAAACTACAAAACGACACAAAAAGAAATATCCAAAATTAATCCAAAAATGTCGACGTAATCCTTTTTTTTTTTTTAATCGTCCAGTCGTCGATTTGAATACTTACAGCTAGCTTTGAAGCCATGCTCTTGGTTTAAAGGTAATCCACAAAGTTGCGAGAGCTTCCTCTTATAATTTAATGTACCGCTATCCTCGTGAAAGGTTGAACCTCGTTTGGTGTGCCATCTGCAATGCGACTGCATTTTATATAGCGTCGCCAAAAAACTAAGCACAAAGTGGTGGTCCAACACTCCAAAACCACTCATGACCTCTCACTCGCGCCAAGTTAAAGCGCCAAAAAAAAAACGAAAGACACACAAAAAATATCCACAACATCTCAAAGAGAGTGAAATGACGAAAGTATAAGTAATAGTCCAAGCTCCACAGCAGCCGCCGAGACTCCAATTCATCATCATAGAGTCTTTAAGTTGGTCGAGCCACCAAGTAGTGGGAAAGACGTGTGGCTCATAAAGTACAAAACAAAAAAGACTTGCCAAAAAGAGTGTTGCTTTTCTCTCTCTCTCTTTCGCTTGATGGCGACGCATGATGGCTAGTTTTGGTCTTGGATTATCGTCATCCAGTGGACTCGAAGCTCGGCTCGAAGAAAGCTTAACATTTCTTTTTTCATATATCGAACAAAATGACCTTCTTTGACTCTCTTTGTCGTCGTCGTCTTCAGCTGGTGTTGATGACGATGATTCCATTGGCGAGGTCATGGTCGGAATTTGTTTTATCTTTTCGTTTTGTTTATCTTTTCGTTTGACAGCAGAAGCTTCAACGGAAGCTACTCAGAAGTTAAAAATTCGTTACGAACTATCATGTCACGAAATGATGAGCTTAGAGCCTGAGGAGGCAGGGTTGTTTTGAATTTTCAACTGTTGACATAACTTCGAGTTTCCAGCCTCAAATCTAGATTCACAGAGACACGTAACGAGATTATACGAAGATTGATTTGTGAGATGAAAGGGCTTGAGCAAGCCTTGGGTATTTATTATGTGATTGTTGCCTGCCAGTTTGGGAAAAATTTGAAATAGATAAAAATATAGATTTTTTGTTGATCAAGGAGTTTGGCAACATTCGATAAAAACGATTATGTGATATCTTGTCGGAGTTGATCGGGTTTGAAATCGTATTCAGGGTTTTTTTTGTGTTTTTGTAATTAGGATAAATTGAATTATAAACAAGTTAGGCTTTCCTCAGAACTGGAAATACCTATTTTTACTGTGTTTTTGTAGTCAGGAGTGGGTAGACCTATTTTTTAATTTTATTTTTTTAATACATTCCTTAATCATATAACAAATCGACTTACACTATTTAAGTGGTACACTTTACGCGGCCTACAAAAACCGAAGGGGCATAAATTACATACAAATTCCAAGTGTAATTTGTGCAGATGATAATTTAAAAAATCTGTACCGACATTTTTGAAACAATCAACCTTATTCTAAGTTTCACCCGGAAAATCATTCCCCGGGAATATTTTTGTTCGCCCGGAATTTTAAAAGCTGTTGTGAGTTCCGCCCGAATATAGAATTTCACTTCGAATCAGGACTTCAAATAAAAAAAACAGTGATAGATAGTGTTTGCAGAAAAACCTACTACCGCTACCAAAAATAAAGTGAAAATTTTAAGGTAAAATATTGTTTGATTTCGCCCAAAATGATTGATGCCGATAAGGGAAATTTTTCGAACATGAAAAAGAAAATTGACCTTTCTTTCGTGGATGTTGGCACATGGACAAAAAGACAAAAAGAATTGTTTCTGAAATTCAACCCTTTTTTAATACAAGTCACTGTGGCGTATACTTACTTTTCTTCTAAGTGTTCATCAGTTCGCCTCCTAAATAAAAGTGAACATTTAAGTCCTGAATGACATTTAATTCCGACTGAACTGAGTGCTGGCGATAAGGGAAATCATTCAAACATGAACTTTTTTCGCCCGAAACTTACAATAGGCGAAACGAAGAAAGGGATTTTGTTTCGGGTGGAATGTTGTAAAGGTAAATACTATGTTATAGCAAGCTACCAATGCCTGCGTGTACCTTTTGATAAATGTAAAAAATCTTAGAGATCGCAATATCAGTTTTTGACTGACGCAAAATCTTTTGGTGAGACATTATTCTCAAAATTCAGAAATATAGTGATAACTTCTAGAAATGTTGTTTGTGAGTTCACTGACGTTGAAATATGTAGCTGACATAGTTCCAAGAAACTTTTGTTCAAAAATCTCAGAAAAAGGACAGAGTGTTCAGCTGATAATTTTTGTTTCAATCATTTAATGGGAATTTATATGGTGGAATCCACCTACTAAAGTCATTATCACCAACTTCTTGTGGAACCTCCTAGCATTCGCAAAAGTTAGCTTCAAAGCATGAATATAGGTCCAACGTTGTGACAAAACACATAATATTTGTTTCATTTGACCTGAAGCCCATTCAACCACATCAAAATTCATTGCAACAAAACAGGCCACCAACACAAAAGATATAGGTTCCAACACTTGGCTGATAAGTATTCAAAGATGAACTAAAAATGATTGGTGGCTGATAAAGACATCCTTTGAACTTGAAAAATTGACAAAACGCTAAATTTATTTTCGTGTTTGTCATAAAGAAATTCTACACTAAGAAAAGCAGTGAAATAGTCATCGCTTTCACTAATTCGACCGAGGTATTGGGTGCTTCTAGAAGTGCCATACTCAGCTCTTTTGGAATGACTTGTTGTAGGGTGCAATAAAATGTTGTCCGGTATGGAATGTTTCTACTTCTTAAATAGTTTCTTTTTCTTTCACTTAAGTTGGTTTGTATCGGGTTCGGAACAAATAATTATCCAAGATACTATACGTTTCCAGCCAGATGGGTCAATAGTTATCTGTCTTCCATTTCACCCAAGTTAATTATATTCTGTTCTTATAAATATTGATAACTAAGTGAAGATATTACCAAACAATTTTTTGCTTTCTTTGGCTTTTTTACCTTCTTAATTCAATTCAGAAGCTTTCGTACCGATTTTATTTGCGTTTATCTAATTTGAAAATAAGTAACTCATGATTGCTGTCACATAAGACTTCTAAAAAAAAGAAATGAATAGATGGGGTTTACAGCAGATATATCCCGAACACACGACTCAAAAGAGCGCACTCGAAATAATTTTCTCTTCTTTCAGATTAGTTTTTGGCACGATATAACCCTTCCCACTCTACCCTCTTCAGCGATCGAAGGTACCTTTCAGGTCTTTCTAATTTACCAACCGGGAGCATGAAAGGGCTGCCTACTTGTATGTGTTTAACGTTAGGCTTGAAGGTATATGCTACTCCTAACTCTTCGGACGGGAGAGATTTTGTTAGTAGAAATAAGGCAACAACCTTACGTTTTTTATATCAGGCCTGTAATCAAAGATGGATTTTGATATTAAATGTAAAAAAAATGAAGGAGACTGAAATTTTGGTACTTTTGAGCCGATGATGTCTCTGTTTGAGAATATATAGATGAAGGTGTTCCCCGAGATATGACCCGTGCCTCAGTGTCTCTATTACAATCACCTTCTAAAGCTCGCCTTGGTTAACGCTTTACTTTACTCGAGCGCTTACCCCAAAGATAAAATATTATCTTTTTTTCTTATATTTAACCAAGTAAACCTTCACTTAAACTTTTCTCTCCCTTCTCAAATCCTAAACTTTTCATGTTTTTCATTTTTTTTCCTTCAATTTTTATTTTTTTTTCTGTTAATCTTCGAATGACTGCTACGTATAGTGCGTATACGCCGTAGTGAACCAATTAATTTATTTATTTTTTTTCGTTATCAAACTTTTGTGATTTTAGGCATTAACAACAGTTTCTCCATGATAGCCTTTAGGTTAGGTTAGGTGATAAAGGGTGTGCACAGCGTGAAACTGTTGTATACACGGGGGCCTGCCTACTGGTCCATTGTGATCCCCTATAAAAATAAAAGTTAGGATCGAAGCTCCTCATAATTGCTGATTAACGTAGATTGGCTCGTCAACGAACCAGCCTGTGCTATCTATAAATTTCCTCATATTTGCCATTGAGACTTGTGCTAGATCATCCAGTTCCCCAACAAACCTGTTCCCGAAATGACAGAGTCGGTTTGTTTGGAGGTTCGGACAGTCACAGAGCAGGTGTTTAATGGTTTCTATTTCCTCCTCATCCTGACAGCTCCTATAGAAATCGGGTGCAAATGCTCCTATCTTGCTGGCCTTTGTGCCAATCAATGGCGCAAAGACCCGTTAGTACACCTATCAGGATTTTAATGTTCCTTTTACTCAGTGATAGAATATACCGAATTTCCTTTTCATTAGTGTTAAGCCATAAACTTCTAGAGATTACGCAATCGTCCCAGAATTTCCAGGAGTTATTGATTTTCTCTTTTGATTTAAGGTCTATCTTCCTCTTGAGTACACCAATTGGGACGAGTGGTCCCTAATTGGATGGTCGCTACTACTTGTATCTGCTTCTGACCCTTTCCTGGCTAGTTCATCCACTATTTCGTTTCCTTCAATATTGCTTTGTCCAGGAACCCAACAGAGCTTAACCTGGTTAGTGTGGCAGATTCTATTTAATTCCTTCTTACAGTTTAAAACTGCCTTTGATCTTATGGTATCACTGACTAAGGCTTTGATAGCAGCCTGGCTGTCCACGAAAAAAGGAGAAAAAAGTAAAGTAATCTCCGAGGAGTTTAGCTTTTCATGATGTGCCAATTCAGCTGCTTTTTCAATGGCAAAGATCTCGGCCTGAAAGACACAACAGACAGCTGGGAGTTTATACGACTCTCTGATGTTGAGAGATTGGCAAAACACTACAGCACCTGTTCCTGATTCCATTTTCGAACCATCAGTGTAGAAAGGGATACCCTGTTTACTTTTAAGTGAATTAGGATCCCAACCCTGCAAATAGAAAATTTCCTATCGAAATCTAGTAAAGGGGGAATGTAATTGGTGGTCTCCATCAGTCCTGGAACCGTGTCATATCTTTGTAAGATTGACCCGTGTCCAAAAGTGCTGTGCTTCTTATGAACTCGTCCAGAGCCGGGAGATCCAAGATCATTTCCAACCCAGCTTGTGGTGTGGATCTCTGAGCCCCGGTTATTCCTGTACAGGCTAGTCTCTGTACCTTATTCAGGTTCTTGAGGTAGCTTGATTTTTCCACCACCGCTCGCTGATAGCCTTTACTTGCCCTAAATAAAACCTTAACCGTTATTACTGCCGTCACAAGGTTCACACTGGACGGAAGGATATTGCAGGAGTTGCGTGACAGCTTTGACGCTAAAACCATTTTTTTACAACATATAATGTATCCATGAGCTCTTCAAACGCCAAGAGCTGTTGAAATCTTAAAACAATACTTATATATGTTTCCGCATATATTGTATTAGAACAATATTAGTCTCAGGTCTCAGCATTCAATTAAACACTGTCATATCGATGGGCTTTTAACCTGGGATCAAAGTCAATGATCAAGAATCTTCCACAGGAAATGAATACCAATTTTGAGCCGTCACTTTTGAGAAAGAGGGTCAGCTGTTGGGCGCCTTCAAGAAAAGCTATTGTAGCACGTTCAATTATTGAATTTCATTACAGGTTTCAATTTTAGATTGATCTCGTTTTTAGATTGGAAAATCGGTTATTTGAGATCGAAGGATCCTTTGGCCTAGGATGGGTAGACCTTGTTGCCATATACTCTTTCTAGACTGCTCTACTATTCCAATATTAGACTTGCCGTCACACAAAGGAGGTAAATCAAATTTTTTCAAGACCCTGCATCAAGGTTATTCCATTCGAAACATAACTACCTTCGCCACTAACCTTCTTTTAGCAAAAATTCTTTAAAAAGGCTTATCAATCAAAAAACCTCGTTCTTTCGAAAAGCACGAACCTACACTTTCGAAGACTCCAACGTTCCACATTTACCCTCTAAACTTAATTTTAAAAGCACCACATATTTCCAGTCCCATTCACTACATTCCTTGAAAAATGATAAATTGATAACAAACTTCTTAGACATTGTTCCAATTCGTTAAATATCATTCCAACGTTTCTTAAACCTTTCTCTCAACGACCTTGACTTTCGGTCTGAGAACAAATTTAACATAAATCTTTCCAAAAACACAAAAAAAAACAATAGAACATAATCCGTCTAATAGAATTAATACCCCAAAGCCTCACATCTCAAAAGCATTTACATGATCATCAAAGTATCATAAACATCAGCGCAGACATGATGTCGGTCATCACAAAATATAACAAAACCAGCAAAACCATTTAAATTATGATATAACCACTAGTCAGCGAACAACGCGAAGAAGTATGTATTCAGGTCAGTCTCACGATCAGTCTTATCCATCATTCAATCGAATCGGAGTTTTTGCCGATGTCCGATGGAAAATATAGCGTCGGCAACTGACCTCTCTTGAATTCTTGAAACGAACGCGGGAAATTAATTGAACTGCGTTGCTTCTTATGACATTTGAGTTTCTTATATCACACATGGATGGCTACGTGGTTTTTGGGTTCTTACATCATGACATCGAATTCCACACTCACACAAGATTGAAGCCATCATCATCAGATGCACGAAAAAAAATTGCAACATGCAGTTCACCTGCATACACTGAACCCTTCATTGCTTCATTCTCCAAGTTCCAAATGAATGGAATTACCATCGCAGACAGACAAAGGTAACGAAGAAACAGACCAAATGCCCAAAGTCAAACTTTCACTTTCAGCCGAGCGCCAAATAATATTCTTCAGTTCCACACACACCAGTCGACTCGCCGAAGCAGCCAACTATTGAGAACAGGTTCTCTTCTTCGATCTTCAACTGTGGAACAATGATGCAAGCGAATTCCATGCTCCGGGACACCATCGAGGCAGTTCGGGATTGTTACATAAGCCCAACCTCAGCCAACAAAACTATCATGAGATGAAGGTACTTCTTTAATAAGCCTAAGTATATACCATGCCCTGGGATAAGAAAAGTCGTGCCGTTGTCATAATGCCAAAGTCAAAATACGGAAGGAAGTGGAAGTTAGTAATCTGCAACATTATTGTCATGACGCGACCGACACGATGCCACAGCGAACAAAGCTGTGAATTCTCTTAGAGTGGCAAAGGCAATGTCGACTTTGGGAACTGCAAGAGCTCCTCGTAAAAGGAACACAACTCACAGTCACCCAACATTTATGAGATGCCTTTTCAATTGCGGTTTTTTTTCTGTTCGTCTTCTTAAACATGGTTTCGAAGAAAAATTGAAAGTAAGTCGCATGCACGTGGGGTCCATAAACGACTCAACGGCGACGGCCGTCATCATCATCTTCATCATCTTCCTCTAACCAAAAATAGCGGCGGAATATCAACAAATCTCTGCATCATCTTCTTCTCGTTTGTGGTAATGCTTGTTGGGTTGTTATGAAACCGCGAAAACCTCATTGCAAAAAAAGAAGCAAACATTAGATACAAATTCACTAGGAAGTTCATTAAAATCAACAACAAACGAAGAACAGGCTTCGCATTAACAAAAAGGAGAATTGGAAGTTACTTAGAGCTTGGATAAGTTGCAAGTTTATGAACTTGATAGTGAAGATGATGGCGTTGAGATTTACTGTTTGGAAGGAAGTCGTGGAAAAGTTCACATGCTTGCATCGGGTAATGGTTTACAGTCTGGGAAGTGATGTTGCCCAAAAAGTCAGACGATTGCAAGAAAGCCCCTTAGTGATACATCAAATTCAGTTGTCTCATAGTTTATTATATTTTAGGAAAGTCAGAAATTGTATTTGAGTCCATTTTTCTGTTAAATCATTACGAGGAAAAAACTACGGACTAAGTATCGAACCTTGCGGCACACCATGAACATCAGGAAATCACACATTATCTATAAGAGGTTGAGTTCTAAACAATATTCTTCAGTGTTTCGGTCTAAAACGAGACTGCTGAATTTATAGTTAGATATTGTCCACAAAAACTTTCCTTGAACCTGTCTTTTTTTATAATAAACGCGCACTCAAGGGCTTTTTGCATTACCCTTTGCCTTTATATGCCAAGAGCACAGTGCTAGTATTAGGAAAAAGAGGATGTAAAAGGAGGTGTCGGTGAACAATGGTTTTGAATTCTTGAATATTACAATGACTGGGGACGATAGAGCGTAAGAGAGTTCCAAATTCGCGTAGTACGGCTAAAGAACGATTTTCTGTACATTACAGTACGTCCGAAATTGGGCCCAAGGGTGAACTGATGGGCAATGGGCATTCCTGGATGCGTGGGTATTACGGTTGAATATCTTAAGGGGAGGAATGCAACTGGCTATTTCACTAGACCATATACCGTTGAAGTGTCGGTTAAATAGGGTGAGACATGAGACCTTACGCCGTTGTTCTAGATATGTAAATGTCTCAACGATGGTATTGTCACCAATCATTTTGAATGCTCGCTTAGTACGTCACTGGAGCACCAGCCCAGACGTGAGTGCTGTACTCAATCTTAGGACGTATGTAAGTTTTGTAACTGATAGCCAGATCAGTAGAGGAAACAAATTTCTTTCATCGCCTCAAGAAACCTAAACATCTTGCGGCATTTTTGGCGACATGTGCTCGTTCCACAAGAGGTGGTCAGTGATGCACATACCGAAAATCTCGAGATGTTCGGTCTCATTGATGCAAGTGCCACTCACGGACAATTGCAGGGGAGGTATATCTCGATTTAACGATAGAAGACAGCATTGGGTTTTCGAAGCATTAAACTCTACACGATTTTGTATTCCCCATTGTACAATGCTGTTTAAGTCAGAGTTTAACGAGCTTATCATATTTTGCCGTTGCAGTTCCACATCCGAAGAGGAGGGATGTGAGTCTGGAAACGAATATGCAAAGCTAAAGGCACTATTGTCAGCGAACAATTTATTGGGTTAGAAGTTACAGAAAACAGATCATTGATGAAAATGAGAATGAGGGTTGGAGACAAAACGGAGCCCTGTGGCACACCAGCATTAATGTTGTGGTTTATATGCATAAAAGTTTGGCCAGGCAGTACTGATTGCAATTTTGGTTTCTTTGCTCTTTTGCCGAACGTGCTTTGAATAGCTTACATTTGCAGACATCAACACTCCTAGATATTTGACCTCCTGTACTATTTCTATACGCTCGCCGTCCGCAAAACAAATTTTCTTAATTCAACCTCTTAAATTTCCGTGCTTCAAACACCATATCTTTTGTTTTCGAACCGTTGATCTTAATATTCCAGGTGTTGCAGCACCTTTGAAACTTGTTATTTTGAAGTTGAAGGGAGAAAGGGTTTTCTGCCAGCACGACAAGGTCTTCCGCGTAGAGTAGCACCTTCACCAACATATCGGAAATGCGACAAAAAGATGATTGGATTCATTATACATCCTTGAGAAATACCTGCTGCTGTTGTTTTATCATAAACAGGAGAAATAAAAATTATGCGCACGAGGAGGACTCGAACCCACGACGTTCTGCTAAGCAGCCAGCGCACCTAACCACTAAGCCACGGACACTACAATGAAAGGAATTAAGAGGCCACAATACTAGCTTGTAATGAACTGCCACTTGACCGGTTATTTCCACCTAATGATTTCACATTATGCCAGAATGTAATTGAATCCTTTCAAGGTTCTTGGGGATTTTTTTTTTGTGTGCTTGCAGTGAAAAATTCTTTGTGGTTGACAAGTACAGAAAATTCGAAATTTGGCAACATTGTTCACCGAACTATGTAACAAATACGAAGCATTCGGGAAAAGAGTTACTATTTCAGAAAGGAAATTAAGGTTAATTGTTCTGCTTGTATTTCACAGGATTTAAAGAATAGCAAAGGATTACCCCTTATTCTGTGGATTATGTGAAAAATGGTATTAATAAAGGCTGAGTTCGTAATTGTAAAACTTCCGCAGTACTGCCAAAATTGTGTTCGTAAATGTAAACAAACAGCAATAGTTCTGCATGAGCATGGCAACAATTGTGTTCATAAAAGTATAACGACTGTCATTTTGCGGTCGAGTCGGCATTTGTTTTTATTTTGTTGCTGAATTTGCAGGAAATTGGCAGGGAGCAAATGTGATGTTTGTTGCTCAATAACTCCAGAAGTACTAAGCGGATCAAGCTGAAATTTAGCATACAGACAGATTATAGTCTAGAATATCACATAGGCTACTTTATACCCCGGTAAAATCTATGGTTCCCGTGGGAAACATTTGTTTAAAGTATACAAAGAGCATATGTGATTCACATGATTTTCTGAATAGGTAGTGTTGGTTTAGGGGTCAGAAAATGACAAAGACTACTTTTAACCCGTTTATCGTTAGTAACACCGCGGGTATAACGAATTTTAGTTTGTTTATAATCGTAGTATTACTGAAGTGAAAACAATTTTAGGTGCGATTGACCCTTTATTAAATCATTAGATAACAATGATTTCTCGTAACGAAAATGCAGCCTGCTCACGATTTACGAATGTAAAATAGCTCTGTCTGTCTGTTCGATTCTTTATAATGCCTTAACTGCTGGGACAGTATTGAGCTTAAGAAAGGATATAGAGGACTTTTGAACTTAATTTAAAGGGGGATTAAAAGTTTGCAAGCGGTTGAAATAGTTGGCCAAAGTTTGTATGGATGTTACGTCATTCTTGATAAACAAAATACAACATTCAAATTTTGAAAAATTACGTTGAATATCATAGGGGGTCCAAGGGGTTTCCTGTTACTAAACTTTTCTACTTTTTTTGTAGGTACCATGATTTCGAAAACGGTTTCTCCGACAAAGCTTAGAACAATGTGTTTTAAAATATTTAAGTTGAAAGCCATTTTTTTAATGAATGAACTACAAATCAAATCAAGAACAAATAAACTTTGTTTCTAGTTTTGTCAACGTTTGCTTTTTTGAACTCATTTTAAATAAAGTACGATGACTGCACACATGCTGTTGTAATTGAGTTCATAAAAGTCTTTGAGCATATTTTAGGCAGGGCATGGGCAACAGAGCCTGCAATTACGAACTCAGCCAAAATCAAATTTCTCTTAACTGACGTTTACAAATTTATTCCACCGTTGAGGGTTGTTTAACGAAGGAATAAAAAAACCAAAATAAGCTGCTTCTTTGCCATTTCATTCGATGGCGCCACAATCGATTGCCATACATGTCAAAGACAACAACAAATTGGTTTTGTTAGTTAGAAATTTTAACCTATGGATTAACTTTTATTCTATGGGTTAGTTAACTTGCGAATAAGAGAGGAATAGGCGTTTTTTATTTATACCTATGTCTGTCAAAGAGTAAAATTTAAATGATTTTTGTTTCACTGGAACACGTAGTATAATAAGTAAACCAAAACGAGACCCATTAACATTTCATTAAAAACAATTTCAATTGCAATTCCTTTGCCCCTCATTTCCCTTTACAATGTAATAGTCAGCATCCAATCCAAAATGTACTGCCTAAACCTAGTTTGACAGCTTCAAAAATACAAACAAAAAATATTAATAAACCTCTTTTAAGAAAGCATCCGAGACATAGAGTTGATTTTGATCAACATCGTTACATAAACGCAATAGCAGGCGGTGTAACACTTACTTTCCAGTCTCCATGATGCCGACCGACGCCAACCGACCGGACGATGAGAAAATATCGCCGAACCGCTCCATGATGATGATGATGGAACATTGGCAATGTCCGGCAGCATCGTGGTAATTTGACTTCACGTGTCAATTAGATTTTTATTCGTCTCCATTTTTTATTCCATAATTTGCTGTTTTAATTCTAAGATAATGTGCTCAAGCGCATGTTATGTCAGCTGGCAAGAAATAAACATAAACCTGTCTCATAAGTCATAACTCATAAGATAACAGAGGCAAGTAGACTCTCTTTCCTGATTCATATAATGTGACCGGGTAACAAAAATGTATCAACAAAATATTAAACTAGTTTCTTATGGAATGGGAATGAACGAAGCATTAACCAGTAATAAAATTAGTTCAGCTTTTGGATGAGACAGTTTCGAATTGCATTAGAGTAACACACATATTTATTGTATCATCTAACAGGCACTTAGTCTGAGAGCTGTCCACTTACTTAACCAAATCATGGGATCATTAAAAGCGTTGGGCGTTTTTAATGCGAAAGGAAATAAAATCCTGAAAAGAGAACACCCTGTGCAAACACCTACGACACACATCGCCAGAGGCCAATACAATATTTTCCGGCACAACAAAATTTATCTAACGGTTGACGCAACATTGTAATCCGTCAAATTAAAAGAAGTTTGTCTTTCAATGCGTGCGTCGCGCGCCGTGCGTTGTGTACAAGAAGATACGGTTCAAGTTCCATTAATGGTAATTACGCGTAGGTATACCGACAACCGTCCAGCAGTCCCCTGTTAAAGATGCGAAGATAATAATTTTCCTTTTCTACTTGCCCAACTCAAAATCCCCGATGCATAAACAAACTGTCCATTATTGTCTAACACTCACTTTTTGCACTGTCCCTTGCGAATTTTTTGTGTCCACTATTTTTGCAAATCAAGTTTTAACTCATCACTTTGTAAACATTTCGCGTGTTGTTAGACAATGTTGATTGCTTTCAGGTACTTGCACTTAAACTTGCATAATTTCGGATCACCGAGCGTGCGGTCGTAAGGAGTAGTTAACTATTACCGGAGGCATTCCTGCAAATCTGATGACAGATAGTCTACGTCACATGCATACCAATTCGGTATCTATATCAGCCATCAGCTCAATTGGAGTGGTCACTGTTAGAAATCGAGAGTCAAAAAAAGTTGCTGGTGCTATTTTGACCGTAAGGCGTAATAACATCACTTTGATGCAGGTGCGCGCTCGCCATAGCAATGGGCTATTTAATTGTTTCACTTTCATTACGCTGCTGGCGGTGGCGCTTGCTAGCCTGAATCGGTTAGTTGGACGGTATGGTTCTCTTACTCTTCAAAGGAAATTGAATTCGAAATTGGGTGGCAAGCAGAGATGGTAAATTGTTTTAAATGAATGTAATCTGATAGAAAAAAAAAGAGTTTGTGTAATGATTTTGAATGATTTTCTATTATGGGAAATTGCATCATCAAAGCACTTAACGCATCGGTTACGAGCCGAAAATGTTTCAATTGGATTTGATTTAAAAGATCGCTTATAACAATGAAAAAGTATCGTAATTTCTTTTGGGCTGACTGCCCAATTAAGATGCAGGTCGTTATAAATTAGGAGATCGGAGTTAGTAGATATGGTAAGAGAAAGATGTTAAGTCGAAGGCAATTAAAGATAGGACCGGATATAATCCGGTTCGGGTCGTTATTATAAGTCAATTAAGTGACCTATTGTCTGGTAAATAAACTGAAACTTTTAAGGCGGTTAAGATTCTGATCTTGCTGGTGGAGAAGAAAGTATATTTTGTTGAAATTGAATTACGCCCTTTCGGAATATGATTCAAAAATGCAGTCTTTATTCGATTGAAAACAGTTGATTCAAGATTTAAAAAGCATATCAAAGCATATTTACTAACAGCCATATTAATAAAAAACGCTAATTCCACTCTTATTCTGCAGGTTAACTAACCCATAGAATAAGACTTCACGGAAAATAGTAAAGTGACGCTTACCAACAATTTCTTTGAACCTTTTTGTTGTTTGAACTTGCCTACTGATTTGTTTTTGTCTTTGCTATCTTATGCAATCGATTGTAGCGCCATCTACAAACATTTTTCTATTCCATCGCTACACCACCCTCCACGATGGAATAAGTGAGTAAATGTCAGTTAAGATAAATTAAACTTAGTCCACAGAATAGAGTTAGTCCTTCGCTATTCTATGTTTTTTGTTAGTTTGACTGCTAGAATCAAAACTCCAAATAGTCCAGTCAATGAACGAAAAAAATTGCCTTCACCTCAAAAAAAATCCAACAGTTTTGAAACTTGACACACTTACTAGGGGATGGCTGGTGATAACCCAAAAAAAAAAGTCCCCAAGAATCCGACGTGAGCTCTAGCGGCAGTTAAGAGAAACATGGAGTTTGTTTCAGTTTTTCGAGTTTATCTCGAAAACTATTTGTCGTATCAAAAAATTTTGTTCTACAAAATTAAAGCTCATTAAATTTAAATTTAATTTTATATAAATTAAAAGGAAAAAAAGTGTCGTAATTTTTTTTTTAGAAAATTACAAGGCGTACAAGCCTTTCATATACTTTTTTTTGATAGCTTCCCCCGTTTCAAAGATATGCATGAAAAACCAACATTTTCGACATTTGACCTTGAATAATTTCTTATGCACACATGGGATTTTTGGGGACTTTTGACATTTTACTTTAATCGGTGTTCTAATGCTCTGTACCAATTTTCAGCTCTATGCGAATTTTTTCTGGGTCGAATGTTTATTTTGTCTGGACTAATACGAGAAACCATTTCCAAGATAAGCATGAAAAAGTTGCTTGTTTTCCTTCAATGTGGGTGGAGTTATTTATAACCTATTTTTTTTTCTTTCGGAAATTTAATAAGCTTTAATTTTGTAGAAAATTTTTTTTTGATACGACAAATAGTTTTCAAGATAAACCCGAAAAACCGAAAAAACCGTATGTTTCTCTTCACTGCCGCTAGAGTTATTTTATAAACTACTAGCAGTTGCCCGCGACTTCGTCCGCCTCTCCCTCGTCCACCGGCCAGAGTATCATCTCGACTTGTGCATCATGCGCGCGTGGGAATTTTGTTCGGAAGTTATTGTAAAATTGCATTGCAGTCAACTCTCCCTAGGTCGTAATTCTCTTTAACTTGAAAAATTTGAGCATTTTTTATGATTCCCTTCAGTTGTTCATACTTAAAGCATTCCCTTGGGTGAACTCTCCCTAATTCTAATATCTCTCTTACTTCTGCATCGTTTTTTTCGTTAAGTAAATTTTTTTTTCTTTAAACTGAGCATATTTTTTAGTTAAGAAGTACATAAAATGATATGGTTTAAACACAATAATCTGCACAAATAGTGCAATCAATCACATTCACAAATCAATTGAATTCTCAAAATTCTAATTTGAGCAGTTATTAGGCCAGTTCCACCTAACAACATCTCACTGAGATCTCAATGTCACCTTGACTGAGGCAAAATCATTGGGTGGCTTGGTGGAACATAATTCTCAGTTATCATTGAGATTTAATGGTTACCTTACTAATTGTTGCTGCACATATGTCAGCCACGTCAAATAGCTGAGTGAGAAATCGAATCCAAAATAATTTCATCTCAGAGATCTCAGAAAAAAATCTCAGTTCTCACATTTCCACAGATTCTTCGCTGCTATTGGTCGCAGCTTAATTTTAAGTAGAATAAAGCCTAAAGCAGTTGCCCGTAGCTTAGTTGGTAAGTGCGTTGGCTGCTAAGCAGAACGTCGTTGGTTCGAGTCCTACTCAGGCCAAGTTTTTATTTCATCTTTCACGGGTACTGCCTCTTGCGAAGACCTGACAAATCTTCCAAGAGTATCAATCTGTAATGAAAAAATGCTTCTCAACTTTGCCGTTCGGAATCGGCGTTAAATTGTAGGTCCCCTCAATTCTTCACACGCACTCAGAGAATTGTTGATTAGAGTAAGCCACTTAGGCGTTGGCTCTTCAAGAGCTGTCGCGCCACTCTATTTATTTATTTTATTTTAAAGCCTTCATCGATTAATGGACTATCCAACACAAAAAGAATTTTACAATTCGAAATAGTGGTTCCTGAGATTACCGCGTTCAAACGAACAAACTCTTCAGCTTTATATTGTATTAAATTGTATTGTTTGCCGTTTTTTCCACATTTTACACAAATTCTTCGCTCCTATTGGTCGCAGCTAAATTTTATATAGCTTCAAGCCTTCCTTGATAAATGGACCATTCAACATTTAAAAAATTGTTCAATTTCATAAAGCAGTTCTTGAGATAAGCGCGTTTTAACGCAGAAAAATGTATATTTTTGCCGTTTTTTCCATATTTTCCACAGATTCTTCGCTGCTATTGGGCACAGCTTAATGTTAAATAGCCTCAAGTCTTCCTCAATTAATGGACCATCCAACACAAAAAGAATTATACCATTCGAACCAGTAGTTCCTGAGATTACCGCGTTCAAACAAACAAACTCTTCAGCTTTATATATTAGTGTAGATAAGAGATACGAAAAAGTTCATGAAGGCTTTTTTTTATTAAATTTAATGAGCTTTAATTTTGTAAAACAAAATTTTTTGATACGACAAATAGTTTTCGAGATAAACTCGAAAAACTGAAACAAACTCCATGTTTCTCTTAATTGCCGCTAGAGCTCACGTCGGATTCTTGGGGACTTTTTTTTGGGTCATCACCAGACGTCCCCTAGTAAGTGTGCCAAGTTTCAAAACTGTTGGATTTTTTTTGAGGTGAAAACCTTTATTGACTGGACTAAAAGGGAACTTAGATTTTTTAAGCTTCTAAATGCTTGGAAATTTCAATTGAAAGCAGTTCTCCAAAGGCAAAATTTGCTAGGCTTTGTACCTAGATGGAACTATTCCGAAGCCATCTGATGGTGCAAGTCCAGAAATAATGGCAAAATGGGTGCAACGTGACGGCAAGGCGATGAAAATTTTGTTTGCATCGATTGATCAAGAGCAGGCATCTTATGTTTTGGATTGCAAATCATCAAATGAGCTAATGGATGTGCTCGAAAGTATTCATCAGAAGAAGAGTGACGTTCGTGTGATGCTGTATGAAGAATAATTTAGTTTACAAATGGCTGAAAATGAATCTGTTACATCCCATGTGTAAAAAGTACGACAGGTTGCATCGAAATAAGAGTAGAGAAATCATCTGACAATTTGAAAATAATGTCGCATAATTAGAAGCTTGAATCCTAGATTCCAAAATTTCAGTACCGTTTGGTATAACATCAAGGAATGTCGTACTAAACGACTATGGAGAACCTGTTTTCGAAACTTCAGCTGAAAGAAGACCAGATGCAAAAAGTGGAATGAGGCTCAACCCATTGCAGAGACTCAAGGACACACGAAGCAGCGTTCAGTGGTAAGCAGACATCCAAGAAGAAGAAGCTACATAAGAGTGATCAAAGAGAAAATTCAGCGTGTCGTCAGTGTGATCAAGTTGGTCACTGTAAACGAAACTGTCCAGAGAAAAATAATGACAACAGATAGCAATACCATCAATCACCACAAAGGTGGTAAACTGGTTGCTCATACTATTGCAGATGACATTCTAACGGCTGACTGTTCTGACCTTTGGTTGGCGAATTCAGCAGGAACTCGCCACACGGCCTTCCGTAAAGATTGGTTTGTTTTATTTTCAACCAAAGGAGTTTTCAAAGGTGAGAAAATTGCAAATAATGAAACATTAGACGTCGAAGGAATTGTTACAATCGAGATAGAGCCTTGGTTGAATGGAAAATGGGTACCCAGAATTATTGAAACGCAGATACGCTATGTTCCAAAAGCAAAAGTAAACCTTTATTCAATCGCGCAACTAGCGAAGAAAGGATTTGTAACTAAATTCAATAAAGAAAATTGTATAGTTTTTACTGAGGCTGACCAAGTTTTTTCCCTATTTGGTACATGGATGGTAACAGTTTAGTCAGAATGGCGTTTAGGCATGTTCAACAGGAGCATGCATGTATTTCAACAAGTGTGAAGGTGTCATAATCGTCTTTTGGGACATGTCAGTGGTACAAGCATCAAGTCGAAGTGCTCAAAAGATTTGGTAGATGGTGTCATATTGACCAATCAAAATGATTTCTTTTGCGAGAAATGCCAACTTGGAAAGATGCACCGAGTATCACATGGACTTATCAAGAACAAACGTGTTTTACAAGAAGGCGAATGCATTCACGTTGAATTGTGCGGAGTTCGTTTTATTTCTTGCTCCTGAAAGATGAAGCAACAAAATTCAGATTTGTCTGTTTGTTACAACATAAGTCTGAAGTTTCAATGTTCCTGGAAGAATTTTTGGCGCTGTGCAAAAATGCATTTACCTGCAATGTAAAGAGGATACGCTGTGATAATGACACCGAGTTTATAAAAAGTGAGGTTTCGTCAATGCTGGCAAAATTTGGCATCAACATGGAACGTATCGCCTCACACACACCAGAGCAGAGATAATAGAACAATTCAAGAATCTGCTCGGACCATGCTGATTGCAAATAGCTTAGGGAAGTCACGAGCATTGGTTTGGTGAAAAACCACAGTTAAATCATGTCAAGATATTTAGTACAGTCGGATTTGCTCATATTCCAAAGAACATCCTGAGGAAGAAATGGGATCCTAAGTCGAAGAAGGTTTATCTGGTTGGGTTTGAATCTTCGAATAAAATCTATCGACTTTATGATCCAGAATCTAAGAAGATTTTAATCAGTTGTGACGTAAAATTTAATGAGCATTTCATTTGCAACAAATACATGCTGATGACGAAGGGGAAAACATGGTATCAATCTCTAAAGAAGCACAGGCTGATGAAACCAGAAATGGACAGGAAGATCAGAGATATTTGCGAACAAATCCCAAGAAAACTGTTCACTATGATGCTGATCTTGGTTGCATTACTATGATGGCTATGTTTGTTGAGTCACTGTCCTATGAAGAAGCAGTTGAGTCAGAACAATGAAAGAAGGCCACTGATGAAGAGCTACTATCGTTGAACGAGAACCAGACATAGGATATTGTTAAAAAATCGAAGTATTGGTAAAACGTAGTCGGTTGCAAATGGATATTCAAGCTCAAGATGACGCTAAATGAAGTTCCAAGGCGCGTTTAGTAGTAAAGGATATTCCCAGAGTGCAGGCATCGATTATACTGAAACAGTGCAATACGATTCAGTGAGATGTGTTCTGGCATTGGTGGCTGTTTGTGACATGGAGATAATCCAATTCGATGTCAAAAAAGCTTTCTTGAATGAAGCCTTGGATGAAGAAATCTTTATGAAGATACTGGATGGAATTAATTGCACCAAGGGTCACGTTTGTCGGTTGAAGAAAAGTCTGTATGGATTAAAGTAGTCTTCCCGTCAATGGAACTCAAAGTTCATTGATTTCATCAACGATCAACGGCTGCAATATGGCACAGTCAAATTCCAATCCTTGTGTATTCTATTCTTCTGGCTCAAACGACAAGGTAATTTTATCATTTTACGTTGATGACGGATTAGTTGTCTTGCAGCAAGAGTGCAATCGATGATCTGATCAAGTAGCTTCAGAAAAAATTTAAAATTACGCTTGGTAAATGGCACTATTATGTTGACTAGAAATTGAAAGCAACTGGACATTGAGAACCATTAGCATCGGACAATCATCCTACATTGAGCGAATTCTACGTAGATTCAACATGCAACATTCAAAATCTGTGACTACACCCTCTGAAGTTAGTACTTCTTTGGTCAAGGCGAATGTGAATTTTTGTTCCCGTATCGTCAAGCTTGTGGATCACTTATGTTTGCTGCAATGGTTTCAAGACCAGACATTGCATATTCAGTGGGAGAAGTTTGTCGGTTTATGGAGAAACCTAGCCAGGTTCACGTGACGTGTGTTGACTTTCAACAAAAGTTTAGCAACATTTCAACATCGATTTTTAGCACATTTCTGCATATTCAAACAAAAACAATCAAAAAGGCTTTATCTCGCTCCTGTCAACATTAAGACACCTCATGACATTAATCATTAATATTGTATAACCATAAAAAGCCCGCGTCAACTCGAAGCATGACTTCTTTTTTATTGCCCTCATCCACAAATAGTTGATGGACTTTCCGTCCGTCAGTTATCTCATCTAATCACTCTTCTCAAAAGCCACCATTTCATTTACTGCAGGAGTCATGATCACGCATATTTGTCTTACACAATTCAGTAAAAAACCACAAATCAATTATCCATCTTGTTGTTTTCTCTCCACAAACTAAATTTTTCAATTACTGCGGAAGCAACTACGCAACATCAAACAATGCCTCACAATATTTCAACTCTTTTCAACTGCTGCAACAGCTGATGCCCCAATGCTCCCATAAGACAATGAATCCATTTCCAATGCAAATTGCTTGTTTTGTGCGCCAGGCCTTTTCAAAGCCAAAGCGCGTTGCATTTTTTAATGGCAAACATAAATTTAGACGCGCGTCGACCAACGACGAACGACGCTTTACGATTTTCTGCGCAATCATAAAATTGAAGACCACACTTTCGGTTTTTAAGGTTGTAATTCCTGTAATCTCTCAAGTCCACAAAGACAGGCGATGTGCATTTGGATAAAGACACTTCCTGTTTGAGTTTGACAACAAAAACACAACGGAAACATGAATATGAATTTGCCATCATCCGTGGAGGAGTAGGTGAAGATGAATCCTGATGCTGTGTGTGTGTGTGGCTTTGAAAAATAAAAGCCATCATTAAACAAATCGAACGGTACCGGTTCCTCGGGTTACTTTTACTCTCACGCGACGCACGGTTTGAAGTTTCGAATGGATTCGACGTTACGTGATCATAAAATTCAATTGAATTCGGAGTTTTTTGTTTATGTTTGGTAATTTTGTTGTGTGCATTGTTGGTTATGTTTGATGCAGCTGAACTTTTTTTTCAATCGATTTCCTAGTGAACTCGTACTCGCTAGGTCGGCAGTTGTGCCGGAAGTACTCGTATGTAGCCGTGTGAATGTTGCTATAATGTTGAATGTGTATAGTTGAGGCTTTATAGGCGTGTCCGGGAGAGAAGGTAGTTCTTTCGCTTTATTTTCTTTCAATTTGTTGTTCAAATGTTGAGTGCGAATGCATCTAAGAGCTTAAGCTTGTTACTTAAAATAATGAGCAAATTGCTTTTCATTACAACATGCTGCAGGTGAAGATGACGACATAATAGTATCTTTGCTTTCCGATGTATGTTGAGATTATGTCGGATGTGTTTTTCGTTTTCACTTTTTCTGCTGTCAGTTGTTATCGAATTTTCCGATGAATATTTCTAGCAGTTTTGCAGATGAAGGTAAAGTTAGACTTAACTCTACTCTCTTCGTTTATTTGTATCTAAGTGGATCGGTGTGACAGCTCTTGAAGCGCCAAGGCCTCATTGGCTTACACTCATCAACATCCCTGCCCGTTACTCAAAAGAAAACTTAACTACTCAATTGTCTTCAATCCTCAAATACATATGTAGTTCATTTTATCTCCCAACTTTTTATGACTTTTATGTCCTTTTACAGGGCGCCTTGCTATGTACTACGTCAAACCAATGAACCTACCAAAATACAAACCCCTCCCACCATATACCATCGTGAATCGAACATAAGCCATAACAATATTTTCAAACGCTAAAACCTAATTTGTTACCAATAATAACCTTGCACTTAATCAAACTATCGGAAGTAATTCGTCTCGGAGAGCTGCGGCTGCTGCAAAAACATTACTGCAGATCATTCAAGCGGAATCGATATACAACAATCGATATTCGTGACTTAAAATGCGCGCATAGTTTAACTCCTAGCTCAAGATAACCGTCCGTGCCGGATCGACTACTATAAATAATGCTGGTGCCATTGTTCATGGCATTCATCGGAGTCTTGTATATGGAAATGTTGGTTCCAAGAAACGATAGAGCGACCAGTTGCATGGTCGAATAGCTATCTATATCTATCCAAGATGCATAAAAATATCGATTGCAACAATGGAGTCCATCATGGAGTGTCGATAAAGTGTTATTTCACTTTGAGGCGGTAATTAAAAAGAGCAAAAAATAGTCATTAATGTTTGTTTGTTTTTCATTTTAATAGTTTTTGCTGTTTTTTGTCGTTTGGTAATTTTGTTTTATCGAGAAGAAGTGTTTTTTTGACAACTGTCATGTGCAACTTCTGACATGCCTGGTGGGAAAATGTTAATTAATTTCAATAATTAGTAAAATTGAAAGTTGTTTATCGTATACTTTCAAATCGTCGTGTAAATGATTTAGAAATAAGTGAGAAGTCATTGAACCTTGCAATGCAGTTTTAGAATGTTTTGACCACGAAGTGAACTCTCCAAAGCAGTGGAATGCATGGTAATGGAACAATACTTTCGCATATGTCAGTTTAATTACATTTCTAGCAACTGCAAGACAGAAATTGTTGTCCACAATGTCATTTAAATGACATTTCTGACAACTGCAAGGCAGAAAGTACCTGCAAATGTTTCATTAAGCAGAAAGCAAGTCTTAATCGTCAATTTTACTTATCGGCGAGATAACAATCAAACTGTTAAAACTTTTACTTTTACGACTTAAACAAAACGCTTTAAAGTTAGTTAACATCAAATGTTTACACTATTTCCAACATCAAACACTGAAACAGATCAAATACTAGCTCTGTAATTAAAATTGTATGTCATGACATAATCCACACTAAGCGATCTGCATTTTTGACCAATTTCGCTCTCAAAACAAATTCGCATTCGTTCCGCGGGCTTCCCCAAACACTCTTTTATTCAATTCGAAATAGCCGTGTCACCTAATTAGCATAACGACTGTAGAAGAATAACGGTTTAGCGATGTTGATACACATTGATTAATGGTAACAAAAAATCGTGAAAAAGTTGGACTCAATCCGCGCCGATATAGGAATACCGATGAAAATTGAATCGAACGTGTGTCATGGTGGATTAATTTGCCGCTGGTCTTCTTTTTTTTTTGACTGATTCGAAAATCAAAGAAAGAGACACAAGGAATACAAATAACAGATAGCTGAAAAAGGGGCAAACATCAAGACCTGAGGCAAACACTTGGCATGACTGGCAATTTAATTGTTTTGTTAAATAGTTTCACTGAAGACTTTTTTTCATAATTTGTTTCTGCCTCTCAAGTGATTTACGACATTGTAATGGCTTGAGATGGTTGGCATGGTTGGTGAGTTGGTGTTGTGTATGATGGTGTCATAAATTTGTGTTTTTATTTTTTCTTATTTTTGAGTGAGCGTAACAATAAACTTTAATGATTATTATTGTTTACGACGTGAAGTGTATTGACTCCAATCAGAGTTTACAATTGTAGTCAATTTTTGGGTGAGAAATGACCTCAAGTTGGAAGCTTCACACAATTCAATCGATGCTCGTAGGCTGGTAAGGTAGGTTGTTGATTGTAGGAAACTGACAAGCAGGCTAGTAATGGAATGCAATCAGGGTTTATGGAATTGGTTTTTCCATGTCATGTAACAGTTTTTCAGCTATCAAAACGGTTTAAAAAAAAATATCTTCAAGTGGTGAAAACAAAAAAAATTGGAAATGTCAAATCTTGTCAAATCACAGTGATGTCAAACAGTTGTCACGTGTAGGGTGTGTTCGCGAATAAATGTCAGAAATGTCATTAAGTGGCTATAATATCCACAGTTTCTCAGCTCAAAGATCTAGAATTGTCTCGGGCCAAGAACAACACCTGACGTTTCTTTAAAAAGTCGAAGCAATTAGCTTCTGGTTTCAGAACCGGAACACAGGCTCTTCGAAACAGTAAGGAAACCTAGACACCGAAGCATAGGGAATTGTAGATGTTTTCAAGCAGCACTTCCAACAGCAGCTGAATGCGCATAATGTTGAGCGAGCTATGACGAAAGAGAAGCAAGACCAGTCAATGAAGACCCAGTCCCAGCCTCCAGCACAGAAGAGGTAGAAAGAGCCATCCGCCGGGTCGGATGGCATACCTGCAGAACTCTCTAAATACGGAGGAGCTGTTTTGGTGAACCGCATGCACCAGGTCATCAACAAAGTGTGGGAGTAAAAATGCATGCTTACTGACTGGTCTATAAGCTCCATATGCTCCATCTACAAAAAAGGCGATCCTATGTCATGCAAAAACTATCGAGGCATATCCCTGCTTAATGTTGCATACAAAATCCTATCGAACGTACTGTCTGAGCGTCTTAAACCGTTCTGTAAAACAATAATCGGCACGCACCAGTGTGGCTTCAGCCCAGGCAACGATTGACCAAATATTCACACTGAGGCAAATCCTGGAAAAGACCAACGAGTTTCAAGTCGAAACCCACCATCTTTCCATCGACTACAAAGCTGCTCATGATAGCATCGACCGCCAAGAGCTTATGATGGCGAAGGCGATGTCTGAATTCGGGATCCCAAACAAACTGATCGAGTACAAATCAGTGTACAAATGGGAAACACCTCATCCGAGTTATTTCCTACAAGCGCAGGGTTTAGACAAGGAGATGCGCTGTCATGTGATTTCTTCAAAATAGTCCTGGAGCAGATAGAGTGCAAGGCAGGTGTGAGCACGGAAAACACTATCTTCAAAAAAAAACACTCGGCTCTTAGGCCGGTCGATCCAAAGAGCTGTGCTTGAGGCCTTCACAGCGGTTGAAACTCTTGGTTCTGAAGTGAATGAGGACAAAACAAAGTACATGCTATCAACAAACAAAGCAACATCTGGCCATCGCCTAGGACAAAACGTCACTGTTGGTAGCATCAATTTCGAGGTAGTTAAGGTGTTCATCTACCTTGGAGCAAACATCAATCCCACAAACGAAACTTTAGTGGAGATCCGAAGAAGAATTACCTTAACGAAACAACTGGTTTCAAAACTCCTCACTCGAACGACAAAGTGTCTGCTATACAAGACTTTGATTTTACCAGTCCTACTCTACGACACCGAGTGTTGGACGATAAGTAAGAAAGAAGAATAATTGTTACTGATGGGCACTTTCGAAAGAAAATTTTTCGACGGATTTTCGGTCCCGTATGCGACTATGGAGAATGGAGAAGAAGGTTCAACAGCGAACTGTACGAGCGAGCCAAGAAACTACATCAGCTCAGAAAGTCTTCTCATCGCAGCCCCCATGTTCGAGACGACAAGGAAGACCGAACCTACGGTACAAGGAACAAGTGACTGCGGATGCCAGAGCGCTTGGTTTCAACGACTGGAGAATGCATGCAAGGGACCGTTCCCGATGATGGAAAGCTGCAATATCTCAGGCTAAGTTCTTTCATGGATTGTGAGCTGGATAAGTAATTAAGTATATTTATGTAGGGTGTGTTCGCGAATAAATGCCATAAATGCCTTTAAGAATGAAGATGGGTTCACATTGGTGTTCACATTTCCGTGATCCGCCAATACGACAGAAGTTTATGGACATGTTGTTGATAGACTTGTTGTTGATGACTGAAGCACAAACACTCTTTAGCTTTGGCTTCGCCTGACGCTTACGAGTTCAGCCATAGGAATTCAATGCATGCTATCACACTGAAGCTTCGACCTTCGTATGTATAATGTAACGTAACGTGACTCCAAACGGAAGCTCTAGTTCAAATATGCTGAGCATTTGCTTTATCTGACAGCTCAATAGCTCTTTTAAAAAAGAACACAAACAAAGCAAACATGAAGCGGTGAAGCATTGTAACGAAAACGAAGAAGCTGACGCGTGTTTGTGTTTTAGCCATTAATGTCAAATCCCAAGATAGCAAAGTGTCAAACAGCTGTTGTGAACGGGATGTGTTCAAGCAGAATTTAAAGGACAAGGCACTCGAGTTTCGAGAGCTGTGTCGTCCTGTTTGAATAAAACAATAAACAAAATTACCAACAATATTTATTTACAAAATAATTAACCACTCAATTAGCAATCTCTCCACTACCTCGTCTTCGTTTTCTCTCCAAACTTAACCGACCCTCGATTTCTGTTCAAAACTTTATTCAAATTCTCATTCTGACTCACATTCTTGATCCTAAGCTTGCTCTTTGTCCCTTCAGAGTTCATTCGAGTATTTCGAACTTTTTCCGCTGGAGGTTTTCTTGTTGTAGATGTTGTGGTTGTTGTAGTGGTCGTTGTGGTTGTCGTTGGCTTAAGAGTAGTCCTGATGGACTCTCGAGTTGTCTTCAATGGCCCATCCAAGTCTACCGTAACTTTATAACTTTGATCCGACGAAGATGCGACTTGAGTCTCCTTCGTAGTTTGAGGCGATGAAGTCAGTCGATTGAAGAACAACTTACTCGACTTTGGTCGATGTAAATTGTATCGTTTGAATGGATGTTCTGTCGTTGCACGGGGTGGTAGCCTCCGAGAAGATGACGTTGTTGTCGTTGGTTCAGTGGACGTTGGTGTAGTAGGAATTCTTTTCGGTTGAAAAACCTCCTCCTTCTTCAAGAAATAATCCGGATAGTTGGGGCCTTCAGTAGTTGTACTCAAAAAATCAAAATGAAATGTCGATGGCCTAAAAGTCTGTTCCTTCTGTTCGGATGCCTCTGAACTATGCTCGGTGACTTCGTATGACCCGACCTTGTTCTTGAACGGCTCTGAGAGGACAAGTGGCAACGCTGTTGGTACAGCTACAGTTCCTACTGTCTCAACTTTAGTATGAAGTCGAGTTAATGCGAACGATTTC
Organism: Sphaerophoria taeniata; assembly: GCA_943590905.1. NCBI lineage: Eukaryota > Metazoa > Arthropoda > Insecta > Diptera > Syrphidae > Sphaerophoria > Sphaerophoria taeniata. Next base: position 9,872,881 of record OX016540.1, read on the forward strand.
GGAGTGGAGAAAGGCGCCTTCATCGGCAACCAGTCCTCACTGAATTCATTAATTCTTCCCCTAACAACATCGTCATCCATATGGGTTTGATGTGAATGCTCATGGATTTCCTTGCCACCATGTTCGCTCTCGTTTTCCACTCGTTTTTCTTGTGCTTTCTCGATTTTTCGAATTTCCTCCTCTGACATGAATGGCGGCATACTTATGCTAGGTTTTTCGGTTGCTTGGGCGGTGGTTTGAACAGGAACTGGGACTGGTTCAGGAATAGTGAAGTGATTGAACAGAGGAATTGGCTGATGCTTGGGTGATTGAAATTTCATCACTTTGATCCGTTTGAATGGCGGCGGAGGTGGTCCTGGTGACTTCTTCAAAACATATTTCACTTTTTTCGATGATTGCGGTTCGTATTCGATGGGTTTTCGATAGTGTACCATTGCCGGAGGAGAAAATACTTGTGTCATTGGACGAGCACCGTTGGCAAGCTTGCCCATAAGTCCATCGACAGTGTCATCCATTTCTTTCCACATGAAACGACGTTGCATAGTTCGAGGCACTAGTGGCATATGAAATGGAGCATATTTCCAGGGATGGACGAATTGTGTGTATTTTCGTAGAGATGGCGCTGGGTATCGGAGTGATCTTGAAAGAAAAAACAGAAAATTTGAATTCTAGGGAGATTGCCTTGTATCGGGTGCACTCACGAGAATCTCATTGCACTGGAGCATTGTAGAGCTGTTAGGAAAATTGATGCCACAATAAACTATTCGATTGGGAAAACCTTTTAATTAAAAGGAACATCAGATTATTGGCTTGATAAAACTCACAAAATTTGTTGGGGACATTTTGTTGACGTTTACACAGATCACAGTTGGGTTTCAAGAAGAACTATAAATCGATTAGCACTTAAATTTAACACTAAATTAACTTTGGTATATTGAACCTCTCGCGTTAGCCTTTTAAGCTTGATTATTCCAACAGCTGATGATGTCTTGAGTTTTTATACTCCTCATGGTTTGATGGGTTTGCTTTTTTTAGTCTGGCGATATCCCCAAAAAGTGCAAGTGATTAGAAGACTCCAAAAAGCATTCGAGAGTAAGTTTGGTGCAGGTCTGCTGATGGTAAATGCACGCTTATAGCCAATAGTTAGTGGAGTTGGTTTTTTTCGCTTGTTACGGTCTTGCAAATAATGCTCAATGTTAAGGTTAACGTATAACGTGCGTTCCACCTCAGTTGTTATGAGGCGTTTAAAATACAAGCATTTCGCTGTGGCTTTAGATGGAGAGCATATTTGTGTGCTGGTTACGGTAGCTTTGGCAGTGAAATAATGTGGAGCTATGGATCTACGATGGAAGGCAATTAATATTAATTTTGAAAGATTAAGCAGAGATGGACGATGAAGTCGTATTTTGAAATTAAAAACATAATTCTTTTGCAGTTGAATGAACCTTTGCTTGTTTTCTTTTTAAGATTTTTAGTATCCCCTCTGCATGAATTTTATATCTTTTGTTATTTTCTCTTTGGAACAAATTTTATGAATTAATTTTAAACAAACTTCCTTATGAGAGGGGTTAATTGCTGACTGTTCACACCTCTTAATTGCAAATATTTGCAGCGATACTTTGTGGGAGCCTAAAGTTAGTGTTTGCTTTAAGTTGCCTATTTGAGTTTCTGAATGCTATACTCTCTGTAAGCTGACCCTTAAACGATTCATTTGACTTCATTTTCCATCGCTTCAGAATGCCACTTTAGGTTTTATCGTTGGTATGTTTCTCTCCGTTCCTTTCAATTTCAACGACACAGAACAGCCTCTTCATCTACACTTTCGAAGCTCAAGGCTGGTGTCATGTTGATATGAGTCTGTGAAGTATTGTTGAAACTACCAATCAGGCTCGCAAAAAACTTTTTTCTTCGGTGCTGAGTTATTTTTGAGTCCTTTTGAGCTGTCATTAGATACTTGTAACGTATACAAAAAAATTGGACTCAAAGTAACAATATGTGTTTTTCTGTTCCGCCTCACAGCGGATCACGGAGCTGTCAAAAAAATGTTGTATAGTTTTTAAGCTCGACACATCAGTGCAAGCTCAGGGGTGCGTTCAACTATACTTAACTATCGTCAACTGTTTATCGTCCGGAAGCACGATTCATAACCAAAATAACGTCATCAAGTCGTTCGGAAATACAATGTTAATGTGTCAAATAGTTACGATTCGTTACTATTCCCAAGCTCATCTCTAGGAGGTGAGTTGAAAGTGTTGATCTGTCAAAGTGATTTGTTCGTAGTGTTTTGAACAGCCGTTTGCTTATTTTGACATCCAAATACTTTCCTTCCTTTGAAAGAGAGAGAATCATAAACACACGAACCAAAGTAGAGGCAGTGATTATCTACCGATCAACAATAGTCCACTCAGATATTTCTCCAAATAATCTCGAAGCTTGATTTCCTATTTGTGTTTCCGAATCGGTTTCCGTTCATCCCTTCACTGTGCACATCCAGGGGATGTTTAATGCTAAGAACGGCCGTAATGATTATGATGGTGAATGAATGATAATGGTGCACTTACGTACTTACTTACTTAACCGGCTCCCAATCCATGAAGGATATCAGCCTGAGATACTGCAGCCTTCCATCGGGAAAGGTCCTTCGCATGAACTCTCTAGTCGCCAAAACCAAGCGCTCTGGCATCCGCAGTCACTTGGCCATTGTACTGTAGGTTCGGTCTTAATTGTCATCTTGAATCTAGGGGCTGGGATGAGAAGACTTTCTTGGCTGGAGCGTTGTCGTCCATTCGCCCGATGTGTCTGAGCCAATGTAGTCGTCATTTCTTGACTTTCTGGACTACATCCACATCTTGGTACAGCTCGTGCATTTCGCGGTTGAACCTTCTTCTCCATTCACCATCGTCGCATACGGGACAGAAAATCCGTCGAAGAATTTTTCTTAACTTTTATTTTTATTTAACTTATCGTTCAACACCCGGCGCCATAGAGTAAGACTCGTAAAATCAAAGTTTTGTATAGCAGACACTTTGACTTTCAAGTGACTAGTTTTGAACCTAGTTGTTTGGCCAATTCTTCGTCAGATCTCCAATAAGGTGTTGCTTGTGCGACTGATGTTTGATCCGATGAACTCCTTAACTACCTCGAAATTGCTGCTACCAGCAGTGACGTTTTGTCCTAGGTGGTACGATGGACAGATGTTGTTTTGTTTGTTGATAGCATGTACTTTGTTTTGTCCCCATTCATCCTCAAGACCAATGAGTTTCTCCTGTTCTTCAATCGCTGTGAAGGCCTCAAGCACAGCTCTTTTGGTTCGACCGATGTTGTCTATTTCATCCGCATAGCCTAGGGCTGGGTGGATTTGTTGAAGATAGTGTTTTCCGCTCTCACACCTGCCTTGCGCACGCATCTCCTTGTCTAACCCCTTGCGCATGTTTGAAACACAGCTGGATCGTTCGGAATCCCGAATTCAGACATCCCCATCATAAGCTCTTGGCGGTGGATGCTCTCATAATGAGCTTTAAGTCAATGAAAAGATGATTGAAATTCGTTGGTCTTTTCCAGGATTTGCCTCAGTGCGAATATTTGGTCTATCGTTCTTCTGCCTGGCCTAAAGCCACACTGGTACCGGTACGTGCGGATTATTGTGTTGCAAAACGGTTTTAGACGCTCACACAGTACTTTGGATAGGATTTTGTATGTAACATTAAGCAGGGATATGCCTTGGTAGTTTTTGCATGACATAGGACATTTTTTGTAGATGGGGCATGTGGAGCTTATAGACCAGTCAGTGAACATGCATTCTTCCTCCCTCGCTCGACATTATGGCGCATTTATCATGAATATATTTTTATTTCGGAGCACAAATTCCAAAAAAAACATATAATATTCACAATAAAATAAAAATGTTACGTCGAAAACAAGATTTCTTTTTTTCTTGTTTGACAGATCAACAAAACCCATTAGTAAATGAACGAAAACCAAGTATGACACATCAAAGATTTTTATTGACAAGTCAACAGATGACAGTTTGGCGCTCAAATATGTTTCATAATTTAATGATATCTCAGAGCTTTCCTCTAATCCCTCGGTGATTTCCACAGAGCTCGACTCCAAAACAACTTTGCCTATCCCTTCTTAGAAAGAACTGTAGCCTGACCATTTAAGTCGGTTCATTAGGATCCGTTACAGAACATGAGACACTTCCACCAATCAGAGATAAAGACACAGTTGAACCCATCAATGTGGTTGGCAGCTGAACGCCCGCTTCCGCTGAATAGATAAATTGCTTAGCAGACAATTCCATGGCCAATATTTTTGCTTTTCATCCGTATCTCGACTTCCAAGTTTAATTAAGAATAACTTCGTATATTCCTGTCGATAAAACAACAGTTCGCATGTCTAATTTCTGTTTTGCATATCTTGCTCCTATGAACCCTAACATAAAAGCACTTATAACTCCTCATCAAATTTTTATTGTTGTTAACTTGTTGCTACACAAAAGCATTCGAAAAACAAATAGTGTAACGAACCCGTTAAACTTTTCTGTGAAGGGCAACACTCATTTCCGGTCGTTGAGATTTTCTTTCCTTGTAGTTATACGAGCTACTGCTACCGCGTTGCATCGTCTCGTCATAGCAGCTGCCTTGACATTGCAATCTTGCCAGCTCCGTGTATGGCGCGCCGCAACTAATTCGTATTGGCCATATTGTAATTCGAGATGATCCATTGTATTGGGTTCCCTAGTCGAACCAACTTACAGTGTTTTGCAGACGTTAGACGGGGCAGCACCGCAGCACTCAAGCGGCTCCAAATTACATCTTTTACTCATGCATCCATCAATTTACGACTGATCCAAAAGAGTGTTGCGGGCGCGGCTGATGTAAAACAAATCGCTGCTGGCGTGATGTGCACCCGTTTGGAGCCGAGTATATAAAGTTAGGGTACATTTGCATTTGAATAACAGATAGGTCTTGACGCCCTGACGAAGAATTTGCATTGCCGCAAGGAAGTTTCTGCTGAATTTCATTTAAAATTCGAAACAAGATTATAAACAAAATGGTCGATAAAGTGATAGTAAGGACATTCAATGTGATGTTTTGTTGTGGTTTTTTGAGTGATTCGGTTTAATTTTGTATAGAAACAACTGGCTGTCGGACTAATTGTGATCTTGATGACAGTATCGATGAATCATGCAGGAGTTGCAGGCATCACCCACAAACGATTTGTCATTCATGTTCCTTTGAAGATGAAAAGTCATCATCACACGCACACGGTCTACACACACATCCATCACGGTGGAGGAAAAGTGGAATACAAGGTGTTGGGTTATACTCAGCAGGCGATCGACGGACATGGCGAAGTACCGGAACATGGATTACCGGTTCATGGCGGTATGGTGTTCAATCATTTTTCGAGAAATGGTGAAAATCACATGCAGGATGAGTACTCGAGTGATATCGAGGACTGGGATTCTTAAATGAAGAGTGGCAGTGGCGGTGGCGCCACCATCGACTAGTGTTCAAAATTGTTAAGTAGTGTCATTTTAGAATTTAACTTAGAAGTTATAATTGTTTATAACAACTGTTCGCTTTCACAATAAAATAATTTATTGATTTAAAGATTTTTGAGTTTTGTGAGGAGTAAATATTGCATATTCTCAGGATCCTTAAAACCTGGTTCACATTTGGGAATAAAACACAGACCATCTGTCAAAATTACAACTGTCATTGATCCTCTTCTGTCAACGTTGTTTTTCCTGATTTATTTTTACAATTTTGAAAAACGGTTAAGGTTAAGGCTGAACAAATGATGGCAAATGTCTTTGTAATTTTCCATCGAAACTTTATTCAAATTCTCATTCTGACTCACATTCTTGATCCTAAGCTTGCTCTTTGTCCCTTCAGAGTTCATTCGAGTATTTCGAACTTTTTCCGCTGGAGGTTTTCTTGTTGTAGATGTTGTGGTTGTTGTAGTGGTCGTTGTGGTTGTCGTTGGCTTAAGAGTAGTCCTGATGGACTCTCGAGTTGTCTTCAATGGCCCATCCAAGTCTACCGTAACTTTATAACTTTGATCCGACGAAGATGCGACTTGAGTCTCCTTCGTAGTTTGAGGCGATGAAGTCAGTCGATTGAAGAACAACTTACTCGACTTTGGTCGATGTAAATTGTATCGTTTGAATGGATGTTCTGTCGTTGCACGGGGTGGTAGCCTCCGAGAAGATGACGTTGTTGTCGTTGGTTCAGTGGACGTTGGTGTAGTAGGAATTCTTTTCGGTTGAAAAACCTCCTCCTTCTTCAAGAAATAATCCGGATAGTTGGGGCCTTCAGTAGTTGTACTCAAAAAATCAAAATGAAATGTCGATGGCCTAAAAGTCTGTTCCTTCTGTTCGGATGCCTCTGAACTATGCTCGGTGACTTCGTATGACCCGACCTTGTTCTTGAACGGCTCTGAGAGGACAAGTGGCAACGCTGTTGGTACAGCTACAGTTCCTACTGTCTCAACTTTAGTATGAAGTCGAGTTAATGCGAACGATTTCGGAGTGGAGAAAGGCGCCTTCATCGGCAACCAGTCCTCACTGAATTCATTAATTCTTCCCCTAACAACATCGTCATCCATATGGGTTTGATGTGAATGCTCATGGATTTCCTTGCCACCATGTTCGCTCTCGTTTTCCACTCGTTTTTCTTGTGCTTTCTCGATTTTTCGAATTTCCTCCTCTGACATGAATGGCGGCATACTTATGCTAGGTTTTTCGGTTGCTTGGGCGGTGGTTTGAACAGGAACTGGGACTGGTTCAGGAATAGTGAAGTGATTGAACAGAGGAATTGGCTGATGCTTGGGTGATTGAAATTTCATCACTTTGATCCGTTTGAATGGCGGCGGAGGTGGTCCTGGTGACTTCTTCAAAACATATTTCACTTTTTTCGATGATTGCGGTTCGTATTCGATGGGTTTTCGATAGTGTACCATTGCCGGAGGAGAAAATACTTGTGTCATTGGACGAGCACCGTTGGCAAGCTTGCCCATAAGTCCATCGACAGTGTCATCCATTTCTTTCCACATGAAACGACGTTGCATAGTTCGAGGCACTAGTGGCATATGAAATGGAGCATATTTCCAGGGATGGACGAATTGTGTGTATTTTCGTAGAGATGGCGCTGGGTATCGGAGTGATCTTGAAAGAAAAAACAGAAAATTTGAATTCTAGGGAGATTGCCTTGTATCGGGTGCACTCACGAGAATCTCATTGCACTGGAGCATTGTAGAGCTGTTAGGAAAATTGATGCCACAATAAACTATTCGATTGGGAAAACCTTTTAATTAAAAGGAACATCAGATTATTGGCTTGATAAAACTCACAAAATTTGTTGGGGACATTTTGTTGACGTTTACACAGATCACAGTTGGGTTTCAAGAAGAACTATAAATCGATTAGCACTTAAATTTAACACTAAATTAACTTTGGTATATTGAACCTCTCGCGTTAGCCTTTTAAGCTTGATTATTCCAACAGCTGATGATGTCTTGAGTTTTTATACTCCTCATGGTTTGATGGGTTTGCTTTTTTTAGTCTGGCGATATCCCCAAAAAGTGCAAGTGATTAGAAGACTCCAAAAAGCATTCGAGAGTAAGTTTGGTGCAGGTCTGCTGATGGTAAATGCACGCTTATAGCCAATAGTTAGTGGAGTTGGTTTTTTTCGCTTGTTACGGTCTTGCAAATAATGCTCAATGTTAAGGTTAACGTATAACGTGCGTTCCACCTCAGTTGTTATGAGGCGTTTAAAATACAAGCATTTCGCTGTGGCTTTAGATGGAGAGCATATTTGTGTGCTGGTTACGGTAGCTTTGGCAGTGAAATAATGTGGAGCTATGGATCTACGATGGAAGGCAATTAATATTAATTTTGAAAGATTAAGCAGAGATGGACGATGAAGTCGTATTTTGAAATTAAAAACATAATTCTTTTGCAGTTGAATGAACCTTTGCTTGTTTTCTTTTTAAGATTTTTAGTATCCCCTCTGCATGAATTTTATATCTTTTGTTATTTTCTCTTTGGAACAAATTTTATGAATTAATTTTAAACAAACTTCCTTATGAGAGGGGTTAATTGCTGACTGTTCACACCTCTTAATTGCAAATATTTGCAGCGATACTTTGTGGGAGCCTAAAGTTAGTGTTTGCTTTAAGTTGCCTATTTGAGTTTCTGAATGCTATACTCTCTGTAAGCTGACCCTTAAACGATTCATTTGACTTCATTTTCCATCGCTTCAGAATGCCACTTTAGGTTTTATCGTTGGTATGTTTCTCTCCGTTCCTTTCAATTTCAACGACACAGAACAGCCTCTTCATCTACACTTTCGAAGCTCAAGGCTGGTGTCATGTTGATATGAGTCTGTGAAGTATTGTTGAAACTACCAATCAGGCTCGCAAAAAACTTTTTTCTTCGGTGCTGAGTTATTTTTGAGTCCTTTTGAGCTGTCATTAGATACTTGTAACGTATACAAAAAAATTGGACTCAAAGTAACAATATGTGTTTTTCTGTTCCGCCTCACAGCGGATCACGGAGCTGTCAAAAAAATGTTGTATAGTTTTTAAGCTCGACACATCAGTGCAAGCTCAGGGGTGCGTTCAACTATACTTAACTATCGTCAACTGTTTATCGTCCGGAAGCACGATTCATAACCAAAATAACGTCATCAAGTCGTTCGGAAATACAATGTTAATGTGTCAAATAGTTACGATTCGTTACTATTCCCAAGCTCATCTCTAGGAGGTGAGTTGAAAGTGTTGATCTGTCAAAGTGATTTGTTCGTAGTGTTTTGAACAGCCGTTTGCTTATTTTGACATCCAAATACTTTCCTTCCTTTGAAAGAGAGAGAATCATAAACACACGAACCAAAGTAGAGGCAGTGATTATCTACCGATCAACAATAGTCCACTCAGATATTTCTCCAAATAATCTCGAAGCTTGATTTCCTATTTGTGTTTCCGAATCGGTTTCCGTTCATCCCTTCACTGTGCACATCCAGGGGATGTTTAATGCTAAGAACGGCCGTAATGATTATGATGGTGAATGAATGATAATGGTGCACTTACGTACTTACTTACTTAACCGGCTCCCAATCCATGAAGGATCTCAGCCTGAGATACTGCAGCCTTCCATCGGGAAAGGTCCTTCGCATGAACTCTCTAGTCGCCAAAACCAAGCGCTCTGGCATCCGCAGTCACTTGGCCATTGTACTGTAGGTTCGGTCTTAATTGTCATCTTGAATCTAGGGGCTGGGATGAGAAGACTTTCTTGGCTGGAGCGTTGTCGTCCATTCGCCCGATGTGTCTGAGCCAATGTAGTCGTCATTTCTTGACTTTCTGGACTACATCCACATCTTGGTACAGCTCGTGCATTTCGCGGTTGAACCTTCTTCTCCATTCACCATCGTCGCATACGGGACAGAAAATCCGTCGAAGAATTTTTCTTAACTTTTATTTTTATTTAACTTATCGTTCAACACCCGGCGCCATAGAGTAAGACTCGTAAAATCAAAGTTTTGTATAGCAGACACTTTGACTTTCAAGTGACTAGTTTTGAACCTAGTTGTTTGGCCAATTCTTCGTCAGATCTCCAATAAGGTGTTGCTTGTGCGACTGATGTTTGATCCGATGAACTCCTTAACTACCTCGAAATTGCTGCTACCAGCAGTGACGTTTTGTCCTAGGTGGTACGATGGACAGATGTTGTTTTGTTTGTTGATAGCATGTACTTTGTTTTGTCCCCATTCATCCTCAAGACCAATGAGTTTCTCCTGTTCTTCAATCGCTGTGAAGGCCTCAAGCACAGCTCTTTTGGTTCGACCGATGTTGTCTATTTCATCCGCATAGCCTAGGGCTGGGTGGATTTGTTGAAGATAGTGTTTTCCGCTCTCACACCTGCCTTGCGCACGCATCTCCTTGTCTAACCCCTTGCGCATGTTTGAAACACAGCTGGATCGTTCGGAATCCCGAATTCAGACATCCCCATCATAAGCTCTTGGCGGTGGATGCTCTCATAATGAGCTTTAAGTCAATGAAAAGATGATTGAAATTCGTTGGTCTTTTCCAGGATTTGCCTCAGTGCGAATATTTGGTCTATCGTTCTTCTGCCTGGCCTAAAGCCACACTGGTACCGGTACGTGCGGATTATTGTGTTGCAAAACGGTTTTAGACGCTCACACAGTACTTTGGATAGGATTTTGTATGTAACATTAAGCAGGGATATGCCTTGGTAGTTTTTGCATGACATAGGACATTTTTTGTAGATGGGGCATGTGGAGCTTATAGACCAGTCAGTGAACATGCATTCTTCCTCCCTCGCTCGACATTATGGCGCATTTATCATGAATATATTTTTATTTCGGAGCACAAATTCCAAAAAAAACATATAATATTCACAATAAAATAAAAATGTTACGTCGAAAACAAGATTTCTTTTTTTCTTGTTTGACAGATCAACAAAACCCATTAGTAAATGAACGAAAACCAAGTATGACACATCAAAGATTTTTATTGACAAGTCAACAGATGACAGTTTGGCGCTCAAATATGTTTCATAATTTAATGATATCTCAGAGCTTTCCTCTAATCCCTCGGTGATTTCCACAGAGCTCGACTCCAAAACAACTTTGCCTATCCCTTCTTAGAAAGAACTGTAGCCTGACCATTTAAGTCGGTTCATTAGGATCCGTTACAGAACATGAGACACTTCCACCAATCAGAGATAAAGACACAGTTGAACCCATCAATGTGGTTGGCAGCTGAACGCCCGCTTCCGCTGAATAGATAAATTGCTTAGCAGACAATTCCATGGCCAATATTTTTGCTTTTCATCCGTATCTCGACTTCCAAGTTTAATTAAGAATAACTTCGTATATTCCTGTCGATAAAACAACAGTTCGCATGTCTAATTTCTGTTTTGCATATCTTGCTCCTATGAACCCTAACATAAAAGCACTTATAACTCCTCATCAAATTTTTATTGTTGTTAACTTGTTGCTACACAAAAGCATTCGAAAAACAAATAGTGTAACGAACCCGTTAAACTTTTCTGTGAAGGGCAACACTCATTTCCGGTCGTTGAGATTTTCTTTCCTTGTAGTTATACGAGCTACTGCTACCGCGTTGCATCGTCTCGTCATAGCAGCTGCCTTGACATTGCAATCTTGCCAGCTCCGTGTATGGCGCGCCGCAACTAATTCGTATTGGCCATATTGTAATTCGAGATGATCCATTGTATTGGGTTCCCTAGTCGAACCAACTTACAGTGTTTTGCAGACGTTAGACGGGGCAGCACCGCAGCACTCAAGCGGCTCCAAATTACATCTTTTACTCATGCATCCATCAATTTACGACTGATCCAAAAGAGTGTTGCGGGCGCGGCTGATGTAAAACAAATCGCTGCTGGCGTGATGTGCACCCGTTTGGAGCCGAGTATATAAAGTTAGGGTACATTTGCATTTGAATAACAGATAGGTCTTGACGCCCTGACGAAGAATTTGCATTGCCGCAAGGAAGTTTCTGCTGAATTTCATTTAAAATTCGAAACAAGATTATAAACAAAATGGTCGATAAAGTGATAGTAAGGACATTCAATGTGATGTTTTGTTGTGGTTTTTTGAGTGATTCGGTTTAATTTTGTATAGAAACAACTGGCTGTCGGACTAATTGTGATCTTGATGACAGTATCGATGAATCATGCAGGAGTTGCAGGCATCACCCACAAACGATTTGTCATTCATGTTCCTTTGAAGATGAAAAGTCATCATCACACGCACACGGTCTACACACACATCCATCACGGTGGAGGAAAAGTGGAATACAAGGTGTTGGGTTATACTCAGCAGGCGATCGACGGACATGGCGAAGTACCGGAACATGGATTACCGGTTCATGGCGGTATGGTGTTCAATCATTTTTCGAGAAATGGTGAAAATCACATGCAGGATGAGTACTCGAGTGATATCGAGGACTGGGATTCTTAAATGAAGAGTGGCAGTGGCGGTGGCGCCACCATCGACTAGTGTTCAAAATTGTTAAGTAGTGTCATTTTAGAATTTAACTTAGAAGTTATAATTGTTTATAACAACTGTTCGCTTTCACAATAAAATAATTTATTGATTTAAAGATTTTTGAGTTTTGTGAGGAGTAAATATTGCATATTCTCAGGATCCTTAAAACCTGGTTCACATTTGGGAATAAAACACAGACCATCTGTCAAAATTACAACTGTCATTGATCCTCTTCTGTCAACGTTGTTTTTCCTGATTTATTTTTACAATTTTGAAAAACGGTTAAGGTTAAGGCTGAACAAATGATGGCAAATGTCTTTGTAATTTTCCATCGAGATTGAACTATGTATGAGCTGATGACCATAGAAAATCGTTTTCGAACGAGTTTAGAGGAAGCTTCAAGGAATTGCACCAAATGTCGTATAAAATTGAAAACCCACTGCCCAGTGACAAATATGTTCTTAAAAAAACAATTCTATATCCAATTCTAGTTCTAGTACAAGCATGTTAAGGGATTTTGTGTTTGTGGCCTTTCCGCAGAATAGGTGGCACTGCTACAAATGTCAAATAACAGTCAATGGCTTGTTTGAACACCATAATGAAGATGTCGCTAGCAAATAACAGAACTAGAGGTGGAATTTTTTTTTTCTTCATTTACAAACATTGTAATTATTACAATGTTTGTAAATGAAGAAAAATTGTTGAAAGACGTTTTGTGATTTTGAGAAAATGTAAATATTTTTATTGCATACTTGAGGGAGCTTAAAACGAAAGAAGAAAAGAGATAGATATAGGTACTCGTGTACAGGTGGGCATTGTTGAAAAACATAGGCGCAAAATTATAGTCCGCTAATGAACAAGTTTAGGGCGAAACTAGCTTAAAATGACGTTTCAGACATGACTCAAACGTCATTTTAAGCAAGTATCACACTAAATTCTCTTAAAGTTGTTCATTAGCGGACTATAATTTTGCGCCATAGTATTTATCGATGGAACTTTCGAACCCTCCTTTCTTAAAAAAAAAAAACGGATGGAATCTGGACAGGACAGAATCTTCAATGGAGCCAAGACATTAGAGTTACAGGTGAATGTACACTTTCCAGGTTGTGAAGAAGGACCCGCCATCATGTCAACCTCCATAGAGCATGTTAACGCCCTTATAACAAGAGAAAATATAGTCTGGGCTATTAAAACTTTCTCCTACATGGAGAGTAGATGGAAACTACTCTTCATGAGGTAGTGAGAACGATAGAAAACACGATTCATTTCAAGGAATATACCCCAGCTACCTTAGACGTAGAAGGAGGTGTCAACAATGTCCTAACTGAATCCATCGCAGACTCACTTGCAGACTTCTGTGTTGAGAACTACATTAGAAGGTGGATAATATCTATGCTAAGTAACAGGAGGATTCAATCAAAGTAAGGTTATTCAACGTATACCAAATATGCCAGCAGAGGAATACCTCAAGGTGGTGTACTGTCTCCTCTTTATGTCTTTTGGTCATGAACAGCATTTTTGTAAGACTCGAGAGTAGTGGAGTGAAAGCGGTTGCGTATGCCGGCGGTTGTAAGACCATAACTTATTTACGTATCCATTGTTTGGTGGCCCGCTCTCAGCAAATCTTATATAGCAAAAAAGCTTACAAAGGTGCAGAGAAATGCTTGTGTAGGGATATGAGGGGCAGTTACATAGGTCCTGTCTAACACATGCACTTAACGTCATCCTGGACCTTCTTCCAATTGACTGCTTCATTAAATATCAGGTGTCCTGCAATATCTTGAGACTCAAGGAAGTAGGCTGCTGGAAAACCAAATCCTTCGGGCACTGCAATCACACTTCAAACAAGCCTGATACCATCAGACTTTCTTTCTACAAACACCGATTACTACGCATCCCTACCTCAAACACCTCAAAGAAGTTTAGAGTCATGCTCCCATCAAGAACCGACTGGGAAAAAGGCGATGTGACAAAAGACTTCGACAAGACTATTTTCACGGATGGTTCGAAGATGGAATTTGGTGTTGGTGTGGTGCAGGAGCCTTCTGTGAATCTCTTAAGATTTCAAAATCTTAAGGACTTTGGCAGTGTATTCCAGGCAGAATTGTATGCGATAAAGGAAGCTTTTATAGCCCTTAGAAATATCCAACAGAACCAAAATGTAGCTATACTAACAGATAGTCAGGCAGCCTTTGATTCAGCTTTATCATCCTCTAAATTGATCTAGCAATGCAGAGAGGCCCTCATGGAACTAGACCTGAACGTTACTCTAATCTGGAAACCGGGGCATAGGGGTTTTGAGGGTAATGAGAAGGCAGACGAGCTAGCTGGCCAAGGATCAGCCCTTCATTGGCGGTGAGAGTATACCTATATGCTCCTCTTGGAGCTGTGAAGGGCAATATCCTAGCAATATACACATCAGAAGCAAACTATAGGTGGAATGGCCCACCTCTAATAAACCCAAATCAATCAATTTAATTTCCAAACAAAGGCATGAGATAGCCCGGATTGTTGCAACTTGCACAGGGCACTGGCCTACAGGGGAGCATGTGGCAAAATTGGGTAAACCATATAACACTTTCTGCCGTAGCTGTGAAGACCAGGATGAAAAAGAAACATTCCCACACTTTCTCTGCCATTGTCCGGCCTTGGCTAGGAAAAGAGCACCCCACTTAGGTAGACAGTTCTTCAATAATGGTATTGAGGAACTCTCAGGATTCAAGATCAAAGAAATGATCTCATCTGAATCTCATCTCAAGTGGATTTAGCGCCCTCTAGTGTAGGAAAATAATACTACATCATGAGGTATTGTATTAAAACGGCGGCGCTAATTGTGTCCTACACGCAAGTAGGACACCCATTTTCTCCTCGTCCACTTCTGACTTCTTACATCCGTCTTTTTACACTTATAACGACTTCCGTTCAACACAAAAACAACTTTATTTATTCTTAAAAGAAAAACTTAATTTATTTGTTCATATTCCTTAACACTACTCCTTAAATAGTGGATTGATAATTTATCCTAAATCCCGGCGAATGCGTCCTCTTCCTCTTCTCCAATTTGATCTTTTTCTTCTTCGGCATAACCCAGGCCTCACTGTACACATTCGATTCATCTTTAGGTCTCGAACCCGAAATCGGTCTCGCCTTCGAAATATACATTGTCGTCGAACTGGGAAATCTTCCATAACTCGTGATGTCCTCATCACTCGTTGAGGTGGTCAACCAACTTGGCCATTTGACAAACGGTTTTGCAGCCGATTCATAAACGTTCGAGTACGTGGTCGGATGCCATTTCGGTTTGAATGAACCAGCTGTCGGTTCAATTGTCATCGAACTCGGATACACACTTCCAGCTACTCGCTGATCCATCATCATTGACTCGGTTGAATGTGCATCATACTCATCAGCGAAGGTTTCTTCTTCTTCCTCTTCTCGATCGGCTGCAACAGACATCGGTGAATACCGCTGCATTTCGGCTACTGGTCGGGCGCCAACGAACTCGCTCGCCTTCTTCATTCCATGGAATTTTGAGAACATATCCTCACTTATCATATGCGACATGCTGTTGATTTTGGGCTTCTTCATGATAGTGGCTTCTAAGGTGTTGTCTACTCCGTAGGAGGGAATGTCCGGGAGACTGCCAATGCTCATTGGAAATGATGGAAGTTGCATCCCCTGACCGGTCACTCCGTATGATGATATCATGCTGAGGGGTTTTTGAAGTGCATCCAGATCGTCTGTTTCCAGATATTCTGGAGCTTTGATGACCTTCTTGGGGTGGAAGACGTGTTTTTGGATCTTCCGAAAGTGTGTGTGCTTCCGACGCACCTCTGGTATGTGAACCTTAATGTGGACACTAAGGAATTTCAATGAAATATGTGAGAAAAAAAGGAGTTCAAGGACAACTCACTGTTCGCCATCGTCTCCGGCACTGAAAACTCCTCCCGAACACAATAAGACCTGAACGAGTATCACAATAATCCATTGGTTAAGTCCTGACATTCTTGGTTAGATGTTAGATGGATAGGTCCAACGCACCCTGATCACTCGCAAGAAATGACACATTGCCATCAAAAACGCTCCATCTTATATAGTTTCTACATCATGGACGACTGTGACCGCTGGTGAAGTGCTTTTTGCATTCTCCGATCATTGCCACAGGCTAATCATCATCGACAGATTGAATTTCAAACCTTTGAAAAAAAAAACCATTAGACAAGATCCCGCAGCTTTCGTCATGGTCTAGAGTATGGTTGGGAAGTGGCTTCATCCGAGCACGTAGCTCCCTACTAATGATACCATGTGTGGATGCTGCAAATTAACGCATGCATGCATTACGAGAACGCACCTCAAAGGTGAACACATGGTTAAGGCATTGAGATAGACAAATGAGGGTCAATGCCTGATCTTTGTTTCATCTGCCATGCCACCAGCACTGTTATGTGGAAGCAGAACTGAATTACTTCTCTCGACATTGAAAAAGAAATTGCATTTTTACTTTCTTCGCAATCGAAGCGAGATGAGTAAACATGATATCCGACCAGAGAACGAAAGTGTAATTTGCAGAAGATGCGAAACAAGCCAAAATGCAAATAAATAAAAATTGTGTGGTTTTTCTTCGATCTGCGAGCAATGACGGCGAATGAGAACGAGAAGGGGTGGGACGAAAGAAAAATTGTCTTCTCCCTCCAAACCGCCAATGTCAAAAAGGTTCTTGTAAATCAAACGTTCAAAGCGATGAAAACAACAGACGACAAAAAAAAAAGGTTCTTACGTCAACTCTTTTGTTTGTGAACTTAGATAAGATTCAGCCTGAAAGGAAAAGTCCTAAATCTCTTGGCAGGTGCAGATTAACTAGAAACATTTAAATGGACACTGAAATGAAAGAATCTAGTTGCTTCCGAGCTCTATCCAAGCAAAAGACGAAGCATGACAAGCGCTCGATCCTTGTTAAGTCTTTTAGGAACTTTACAAAAAAAAACTCCCTTCCTTCAATAATTTTAAATTAATTTTATTAATGTCCAAAAGTACACAACCCTACACCGCCTTCTTCTCAGCCTCAACATCCTCCCTATCCGCAGCTAAGCTCCCATCAATACTATTCTCATTCTCATTCGGAGTGTCTGTCGATTTCGGAATATCCATTTCATCGTCCTCCGGCATTGTTCTCGTTTCTGCCATATCATGTGGATATTGTGCTAAATTTATTGGACACATGCACGGCACAAATTGAACACTCTTCTGGTTATGATTTTGACTCTGTGGCACATAGTCGGGATAGGGGTAAGGTCTAAAGAAATTCGATGGTTGCTGGAAGTAAGGCAAACTTCGTCTGTTGTACATTCCATTTCCGTTGTAGTATTGATCGAAATATCGCGATCCAATGTTTTGGGAGTTGATGAGTGGAATTGGAACACGATCTTGTGGTGGTTGTGCGGGCAGTGGAGGTGGAGGTGGTGATGGTGGCTCGGTACTTGTTGTGGTGCTGGTGGTTGTTGTTGAAGTTGTTGTCGGTGGTAGTAGGGGAGGTTTTGGTGTGCTTGTCACGTCGTACCTGGGTCCTGAGAGAATGGGAGCTGATGGAATTCTCTGAGGCCAGTTGAAAGGATTTACGGCGGTGCCGAGAATCGAAAATGAAAGTGGAGATACTGCTCCGACTGGCTGGTAGGTGTATGTGCGGAAATATCCGAGGGGAATGTGCTTCACTGATGGAGCTTCCCTGAAAGCAGTTTAAAGTTAAATAGTTGCAGTGTTCCCGCTTGCAAAGATGAAAACTTACGTTGTAGATGGCGGACTCCACCAAAAAGCAAGACAATTAGTAAATAAAGCTGAGATCAACTAAAAACAAATTAAAACAAAATTTAAACAAAACGAACATCCAAGAAAATTACAAAAAAACAACTTCATTCAAGAATCTTAAGAGACAACGTCGAATATTGGAAAAAAGAGTTTTTTGGCCAACTCTTTTGTTTAACATTTTCTTTTTTTTACTTTTTTCACGCATTTTATATTAAAAAGTCTTTCGATACTTTATTTCGATACAAATTTCGATTTTAAGGACCCGTTGCACTTAAAATTGAACACGAAAGTCTTTGACGCTGTAACCACAAATAAATTTCACAATTTCGTACCAGGAAAATCCAAATGCCTTTCGAATCCATTTTGGTTAATTTTCCAGAATAAAAACGTATCCAAAAAGCTATTCAAGAAGACTTCTACTCCTTGACTGTTACAATTGATATAAACCTCTGGATCTCTAACATCGTCTCTTATAAACATTCATCCCCACTCAAAAATCCCAAATTCAAATCCAAGCTCCCAGAATCATTTGTTTATTAAAAACCAATTCACTCCTCCAGAGCGATATCCTCTACTCATTCACACGCATCTAATGTTTACATTGTTGGTTATCGTTCATTTCATTTTGGAGATGCATTTATCATAATCTCTACGAAGGAGCATGTGGAATGTGATCTTCAATTTGACGTTAGAACACACAAATGATAAAATAAAACAAAACAAAACACGCCTTAAGGGATAAACAATACACAAACACTATTTTGTTGATTTATAATTTTTGTTTTTACCGTTGTTCAATCGGTCTGATCAAAAGTAACATCAAATTAAGGTGGTTCTCTAGCCGATGGGTTACAAATTAACATTGACGTTTGTGTGTGTCTGTGTGTGCTTTTGACTGATTGGTGTTTTGGTTTCCTGTCAGGATGACACGCATAGTGATCAGTTAACTGTTAATGCATTCAGTTAGTTTTTGACATTTAAAACTACAAGTGACAAATTCTTGACATTCCAGAGATAAGAAAAAGAAGACAAATGGAACAAAGTGGATTAGAATGAATTTTGACAGTTGGACATTAATTGAAATGGAACGAAGGCGTTTGGTACAATCAAACAATTTATTACAATAAGTCTACTTAATCAGTAATTTATGGTCGATCATCCTTGACATTTTGTGGTTCTTTGGCAAATCCACGGAATTCATGTAGTTTGACTTATGAGCTTCTCGATTCCTAGAAATATAATTTTTGACATTTTCAATGAATCAGATGATGTTCGTTTGACGTTTCTCACCTCGAGTTCCATATCAGCCAAGTTTCTTCCGGTGCTGATGGCTTCTCTACATCACCATCCTTCTTACCTCGATTCTTATACGGTTTATACCTGAGAAGTTTATTTAACGTATAAATGGGATAAACGGTCTTAAATCCACCATACTTTGCCGACAAAACCGATCGGTAACGTTTCTTTAACGATGATGATGGATTGGGAACCTCACTATTGTCATAGACTTTTCGAAATGATCCTTCATCAGCTGATGAAAATGGCAGAGGAGTAGTCGACTCTTCGGTTCGATGATTGGGATAAGTCCCTTCAACTTGCTTCCGCACATCCATTGGTGTAGTTGTTTCCGGACTCGGTGTGATGTATGGAAGTGACCAATATTTCGCCTGAACGTCGTTCTGGGAGTAATACGAATGATAACAGTTGTGACATTCCTCATTCGTCGTACTTGCTTGCGGCTCTGGATCTCTCACTTCGAATGGTGCACTATAACCAATTCTCGGATCTACAACAGCTTCATGGGTGTAAAACGGAATCCATGTCACATTGTGGAACACACTTCCGGGATAACTTTCCGATTGAACACGCTCCACAACCGGGGTGGGTTTGAACTTTGGCGAATACGGAGGATAGAGTATTTGTCCTGGAACTGGCTCCTGCATGGGATACTTTTTCCTCGACAACATTGTGTTGAAAATCATTTTGGCTTTGGGTCCGCGATAGATCAGAATCGGTTCGGATTCCATTTCGTAGTCGTCATCGAAGACGGGGAATTTTCTTTGGGTTTTGTTGGAGTGTTTTCTTCGTCTCGCTTTTGACCTCCTGCTTGGCGCTGTTGTGGGGAGTGATGGGGGATTCAAATTGGTGTAATGGTTTGGCAGAATTGAAGAGGGCGTCACTGGAGTGATGAAGCGTCTCTGGCCTTTGAGTTCTTGTGTTGGGACACTTAGGTCTCCAGGACGATTTACTTTGTCCTCGAGTACCCACAAGGGCCGATTTGATTGCAAGTATGAATTCCGTTTGGAAGTTTCCCGACGTGGAATGAACTGAGGTGGACGAAGAGTGGTTGTTGAGTTGATTCGCTTTCTGTTAATAATCCCTTCAGTCATTGGTTGGACGTGATTTAAAACTGTCCAAAAGAGGAGCACTTTGAGGAATCTTGTCTTCATTGCAATGCGAAACTTTTCACCCAAATGGAAGCTAAGTCTTAAGTGTCACTTGTATTTAAAGTGTCAAAAGCGTCACTCAGAGAAGTATTTCCGGTTACCTTCTTTTCATTTTTGGAGTGTTGATGGACAAGGTAATGTAGAGCACTGGAACAGAGCAGAAAACAAGTCCCATAAAGCCACCAGTTAATTTTGCTTTCTACTGCCCAAACTGTCAAAGGTTAAATTGCTTTCACAGTGAGGTAGCCCGTTTCCCACCATTTCGAGGTGAATAACCCCCACGGATGGCGCTTAAGAAAATTCAAATTTCCTTCAGCTGCGGTGTCTTGTATGATTTATGTCAAAAAAATTGACCAATCAATCAGAATCTCGATTAGACATCATTAAATTCAATTACATAATTCATACATCCAGAGCTAGAGGGGCACTTTACCATGAATATGATATAAGATACGATCATTTTCAATGGTTGATGGCTAATGATGCGCACAAGCAAACGATGAGGAGGAGTTGTTGTGTACTAGTGCCAGCGGCGGCGGCGGTGGCTTCTTCAGGAAGTCGGTTACCAGTGTTGTTCGCTGTGTATGAACTGGGAATTGGGCAAAAATGGGCGGCATTCGTGTTCCACAATGATTAAATGTCCATTTTCCTTAATGTTTTGTGTACATGTTTTTTTTCCTAATTTTTTGTGGGTTGGAGAAGACAAGTTTTGGTTCCCAGATGCACTTTACAGTGAGTCAGCGACCAACAGAGAGCCACTGGAGTTTTTTTGAGCTGCTAATGGTTTCGGTGTTGGCGATCGTGCCGGGGGATTAACACAATTTTTTTTTCGTCTGTCTGTTTCGTGTTTGGTTTGTTTTTGGTTCAATGGACTGATTGATGTAACATAATTTCGGTTTCATCTTTTTCTTTTTTGTTGTTTTATTCTGACTGATTAGGCTTTGGTCTTTTGTTTTTCTTTGATTAATAAACTTTGATATGGAGAAGAGTTGAATGGTTGGGATTAGGCTTGTATTGTTGTATCATAAGGTCGCTTGTTAGAATTAGATGGGTTGGAACTTTATTTGGAATTTCGGGAAGAATATGGATTTCGATAGAAATGGAGAGAGGCACATTGGGAGGGTAGAGGGTAGCTGCTCTGCAAGATGTTCACGTAACATCCTGTCGGCGACTGTTGACGCCACAATTGTTAAGTCACTATTAGCAACATGACCCCCATCTTATGGTAACCAGACCCGGAAAGACAACAGACTACGCATTAAGAGTTTGTACCTGGAATGTAAGAACACTCCACACTCCAGGTGCAACTCAAAAACTTGAATATGTCCTCACTTAGGATGCGGATTCGTCGTGGAAAATCTGCTATTTTAGTGATCGCCTGGCTGTAATCCGCATCATGCCACATTATAAAACATCAGTCTAATATGTGCACACGCCCCCACCGATGATGCTGAGGAGTCTAGCAAGGAGGATAGAGCCTACGGAGCCTGTCCATAGTACGACGTCAAAATCGTCCTCGGATACTTGAATGCAAAAAATCGGGAAGGAAGACATCTTTGGCGGAGTAGTTGGAAAGCACAGCCCACGAAGTTACAACAGATAAAGGCTTCCTTCTAATCGACTTTGCTGCAGCTCGTAACGATGATAAGTAGCACTAGGTTTCCAAGATGAAAGATTTACACAGTGACCTGGCCATCTCGGGATGGTCGAACCACCAATCAAATCGACCATGTGCTAATCGGCGCAAGGCACGCATCCAACATCTTGAACGTGCGCACTTTCCGACGAGCAAATGTCGACTCTGACCACTTTCTGGTAGTGGCTAGGTTTAGAGCTCGATTATCAAATGACAAAAAACCACGTGCCGAAAGATGTTCAACATCGGTTGCCTTAGCACTCTAGAGAATGGCAGAGACTACAGTGAGCGCCTGAGTGAGCTTCTCCCAAATACCACAGACGTCAACACCTTGATGGAACCAAAATCGCGAAATAATTAAAATGTAGCCGAGACCACCACAGGTTACCATCCACCCTCGAAAAAGAACTCGTGGCATGATGACGAATGCGCGTTATTGAAAAGAGAGACGGAAAATGCACGTTTGCAAACGCTGCAATGGAAAAGAAGAGCAGCAAGAGAAGAGTACCGCACGAAAAGGAGAAATGAGAAAAAGACCCTGCGAAGGAAGAAAAGAGCATCCGCAGTTTCTCAGATCAAAGATCTAGAAGAGTCTCGGTGCAAGAACAACACCCGGCGTTTCTTTAAAAGGTTGAAGCAATTATAGCTTCTGGTTTCAGAACCGGGACACAGACTCTTCGAAACAGTGAAGGAAACCTAGTCACCGAAGCACAGGGAATTGTAAAAGTTTTCAAGCAGCAATTCCAACAGCTGCTGAATGCGCATAAGGTCGAGCGGACCAATGACGAAAGAGAAGCGGGATCAGTCAATGAAGACTCAGTCCCGGCCCCCAACACAGAAGAGGTAGAAAGAGCCATCCAAAAGCTAAAAAATAGCAAGTCCGCCGGATCGGATGGCATACCTGCGGACCTCTTTGAGCATGAAGGAGGTGTTTTGATGAACCGCATGCACCAGGTCATCAACAAAGTGTAGGAGGTAGAATGCACTTACTGGTCGATAAGCTCCATATGCCCCATCTCGAAAAAATGCGACCCTATGTCATGCAAAAGCTACCGAGGCATATCCCTGCTTAATGTATGCAAACAAAATCATATCCAACGTACTGTGTGAGCGTCTTAAGCTGTTCTGCAACACAATTATCAGCATGTACCAGTGTGGGTATCGACATCAAAGCTCCTTATGATAGCATCCACCGCCAACAGCTTATGCTAGGGATTCCGAACAAACTGATCCAGCTGTGCCGCATGACGCTAAACAACAGCTCATCCGAGTTGTTTCAAACATGTGCAGGGCTAAGACAAGGAGATGCGCTGTCATGTGATTTCTTCAACATAGTCCTAGAGCAGATAGTGCGCAAGGCAGGTGTGAGCACGGAAAACACTATCTTCAACAAATCCACCTAGGCTATGCGGACGACATAGACATCATCTGTCGATCCAAGAGAGCTGTGCTTGAGGCCTTCACCGCTTTTGAAGAACAGGCGAAACTCGTTAGTTGGTCTTGAAGTGAATGAGGACAAAACAAAGTAAATGCTATCAATAAACAAGGCAACATCCGTCCACCTGCCTAGGACAAAACGTCACTGTTGGTAGCAGCAATTTCGAGTTAGTTATCTAAGCAGTTCACCTACCTCGGATCAAACATCAGTCCCACAAGCGACACCTTAGTGGAGATCTGACGAATTACCTTAGCGAACCGCTACTACTTCGGTTAGGCCAAACCCAGTCCTACTCTATGACGCCGAGTGCTGGACGATAAGTAAAAAAAAGGAAATGATACTGGACGCTTTCGAAAGAAAAATTCTTCGAGGGACTTTCGGGCCCGTATGCGACCATGGCGAATGGAGAAGAGGTTCAACCATGAACTTTAAGAGCTGTACCGAGATGTGGATGTAGTCCAGAAAGCGAAGAAAAGACGACTACATTGGCTCGGCCACATCGAGCGAATGGACAGCAACGCTCTAGCCAAGAAAGTCTTCTTTTCACAGCCCCTAGATTCGAGACGACAAAGAAGACCGAACCTACGGTACAAGGACCAAGTGACTGCGGATGCCAGAGCGCTTGGTTTCGGCGACTAGAGAGTGCATACAAGGGACCGTTCCCGATGGAAGGCTGCTGTATCTCAGGCTGGCATGGATGGGAGCCGGTTGAGTAAGTAAGTAGTAAGCAACAAAAACCTATTTATTGTGACATTCAAAAGACCCTTCTGATTGATTCCCCAGTTCCGAGTCTTTAAGTATACTCCCATTTCCCATACACCTCATTAAATATCACTTCATTGCACTTTTATAACTGATTTATAGCAAATTTTATAACAAGTACAACAGAGTTTACAACATTCCGGAAGAGACATCAACAAATCATGCACTTACTGCGAACTTCACATACAAACGACATGGTAATTAGGTCGGTTCCTTGTGGATTACCACGAAAGAAACAATCAAGGAGGGATATTGAGCTGATGATATCAAGCCACCAAAATGATACTCATAATTATAATTTGTAGAATTTTTCGTTCGCTGCGAATATTACGGCACGCAATCGCTGATTAGTTCATTTTTTTCCAAACAAACTTATGCCTTTCCATATGAATGCGGCTGTGCGCGGGTACCACCAAGGAAGTATCCATCAACAGCAACGCCGCCGACACAATTGTTGCATTATAAAAGACTGCACAGTGCATTACTAATTCCACATTCGGTTTTACATTAAGCTTTGGAGTACTTCGTGGTTTTAGATTGACTTGTTTGGGGAGGATTCAAGCAAAAATGCAATTGAGGCTTTTGGTAGGATATCCTTCTGTCACCGATCGAAAGTGACAACTAATTTGATTTATTGAAACATTTTTGCAGATCACTTTAACTGCTCTGGTGGTTTTGATTATTGTGGACGATTCCCAAGCGGGGTTAGACATTTCAAACTGAATTTGCGGCACAGTTTAAGGACTAAAATGTGTTTTCGTTTGTTTATTTTTAGAGGACATGGCCATCATCACAAGAAAATCATAATTCATGTTCCAGTTCACAAGAAAGAAGAGAAACACGTCCACACCATTGTCAAGCACATTCATCACCATCACAAGCCAATCATCATCAAGGAGGAGAAAATCATCAAGCACGAAGTAAAGCCAGTTATTGTTGAGAAACATGTGGAGCACGAGCACTTGCAACACCATCATCAGTACGAGCATCCTGTTGTGGAGGAACATAAGGAAGAGGAAAATCACTATGAACACTACGAACATGGTCATGAGGAAATAGGGGGAGGACATCCTTAAATTTGAAGACATTGTGTGTAGAATCTTAATGTAGTTCCTAAATGAATTAAATTTTGTAGAAAATCATACCAGAACCCTTCAATTAATGAAGAAACTCAAAATCAAGTTTTCACCTCAGCTCTTTCGTTTGTGTCTGAACATCGAGTCTATTTTCTTGATTACTTAAAAACCGAGTAAAGTAAGACTTCAACGTGAATGTACGTTGAAATTAAGCTCACTCAAGTGCTTTTGAGTCATTTAACAGTCACAGTTCTCTTGATTCTTTCGCGTTTCATGGTATAATTCCACATCAACGTTATTGAGTAATGCAGACAGACGGCATGGTTGCGTTTATTATTTATAGTTCGTTCAAGAACAAATCACAAACAACTTAACACACTGCTTTGACAAATGCCAGTCATTTAAGAATTTAGGAACAAAATTAATTCGGATCGAAGCTAGAGTTATTTGTCAAAGAGTCTTGGCTTAATGCATTCTTTTGTGTTTGAGTTTGTTGTCTTTGAGGTGCGATATCGGTGCCAAACAAAAGGCGAGACAAACAGACCGAATGCTTGAAATATCTTTAAACGATTTGTCTGACTTACTCTTGTAGTTATGGTCGTGTTTGTTTTTGTTGGGTGGATTTGAGTGTTTATAGTTTGTCATGGCGCGACGCAAGAGTGTTGTTAATCAAAGTGGTATTGTTTATCTCTTGGCAATGGTGTGGCTGTCAGTGGTTTATAGATTGAAGCTGGTTGGTTGGAGTTAAGTTTTGTTGTTCCAACTTTTCTATTTCGAATCGAACTGATGCATGATGAAGATGATTTTGAGGGGGATGTATTGCACTGATTTTGGGGCAGACAAGGTGTCTATTAACTTGGCAGGGATGCCAAAACTAGACATAGCTTTATACAGTTCGTCTCTGTAGATGCTGTCATACGCGGCCTTCAAATCGATGAAAAGGTGGTGGGTGTCGATTTGGAGTTCATAGGTTTTTCCAGAATCTGCCGCAACATGAAAATTTGGTCGATGGTTAACTTTCCTGGTCTGAAGCCACATTGATAAGGACCAATCAGATTGTTGACGAAAGGCTTCATACATTCACATATAATGGCAGAAAGGATCTAGAAGGCGATGTTTAGTAGGCTGATTTCTCTGTAGTTGGCGCAGCTTAGAGGATATACCTTCTTCAGGATCAGGCAAACAATGCTGAGGTTCCATTCATCGGGCATGCATTCTTCCGACCATATCTTACAGATGATCTAGAAAGGAGCATGCAACTATCTAGATCGTCGCCTGCTGCTTTGAACAGATCGCCAGCTAGATCATCTGCTCCAGCGGTTTTGATGGATTTCAGCCGTGATGTTGCCGTTTACACTTCTAGGTCGGGTTCACGGAATTGTTGGCTGTCATCGTGTCCGATTACTGACAGCGGGATTTTGTTCGTCATCGTTGTTATACAGTCTACAGAAGTGGTCTATTCAAATCCCCAGCACTGACGGCGATTCTATACTATGATGTTCCTTTGTTTATCTCTGCAGGCATCGGTTCTTGCTCGATTACCTTGAGCCAGCTGTTCAACCTTCCGATAAAACCTCCGAACTTCATTCCTGCAGTTGACTCCCTCAAACATTCTTGATCTGACGCTTCTCATGCTCCCTCTTTTTTCTCCTGATAAGCCAGCGTTTCTCTCTCCTCTTTCGCCCGTAGAGCTCACGAGCAGCTCTTGTCCTTCTATGCAGCGCCGCTTTGTATATGCCTCCTGCTTGGCTGCATGGGCCTGCCTGCACTCTTTGTCAAACCAGGGGTTTCGTTTTGGTGGCTGTGTGAAACCCAGCACATAAAAGGCGGCAGCTCTAACTGCTTTCTGGAAATGTTGCCACTGGTCTTCAATACTTGCTGTTGGCGGCATAAGACTTCTTAAGAAGTTACTTGACACTCGATCAGAGAAGGACCTGGAGATCTCTTGCCATTTTAGCCGTCCGACGCGACGTCGCATTTTCTTGCAGCGTTTCCTTGTTTTGGCCGTTGTCGGGATATTCGTAGCAATACCTTGGACGTAGCCAAGGTAGTGATCCAAGTCGATATTGGCTCCTCGGAAAGTTCGAACATCTAGAATGCTGGACAAGTGCCTTCCGTCGATCGCAATGTGATCAATCTGGTTGACGGTTGATTGATCAGGAGATCTCCATTTTCCTACCACAACATTTCGCCCCGCAGCATAATCGATCAGCCTGAATCCGTTGTCGGAAGTGGTGTCCTGCAGGCTGTGCCTTCCGACTGATCCATCAAAAATGTTCTCTTTTCCCAGCTTTGCGTTAAAATCGCCGAGGACAATTTTAATGTCATAGCTAGGACATTGCTCACATGTTTTGTCGAGGAGCTCGTGGACTCGTCTTTGGTGCCGTCTTTTTTCTCTTCTGAGGGGGCATGTGCGCATATTAGGCTAATGTTGCCGAATTTAGCCTTGATTCGGAGTGTCGTGAAGCGTTCGCTTACACATTTGAAGCTCAAGACTCTTTGCCTGAGTCTGATTACCCACGACGAATCCGCATCCAAAGAGCCGCTGTTGTTGGTCTCGGTAACAATTACCATTAGTAGATGTCGCAGTTTTTCATCCTCCTATTGCCCAATCCATCCCATCGAATTTCCTCGATAGCGGTAATGTGTGCTTTGTAGCAGTTGAGTTGTTCGGCAGCACGCGGTCTATTAAGGGACCTAACATTCCACGTGCATATCCGAAATTCGTTGTCTTTAAAACATTTGCTTGGGTCGTCATCAGTGTCGTAACGAAGTGTTACATATGAGGATGAGTACTTTCGTACTAAAATCACCACTACCACTACTTTTCATCACTACCTTTAGTTGTCATTTCAACTTTGAGTTTTGGACTGAGTGTTTTTGGTCATTCCCGCCGCCGACCGCAATTTCGTTATTAAAGCTTCCCCCCACCAGTGGTAAGGGGTTTTAAATATTGAAGGAGAATTGGCACCAGGGGCCGTACATAAACCTGCAGATCGACCAGAGCTTATGCCTGCCGTGCCAACGTGCCACCAGGGGCCGTAAATAAACCTGCAGATCCACCAGAGCTATTGCCTGCTGTGCCACCAGAGTTTATTGCCTGCCGTCCACCCGGGGCCGTAAATAAACCTGCCGATACCAGAGCTATTGCCTGCCGTACCAACGTGCCACCAGGGGCCGTAAACGTACCTGCTGATCCCCCGGAAATAAACCGGTTGAGCAAGAATTACACGCAAACGGAAACAGGAAACAGAAGCCCAGTGGCGACAGCCCTACCGCCAGTCAAGACAACAAGAAGCCGGACATCCTACAAGCGGAAGCTATATCTAGTTCCGATCCGGAAGTGACGCATTAAATTTAAGAAGAACCAAGTCAAACCTATTTAATTTACTTTAATCTCAATAATTGTAGTTATTAAGTGTTTCTAATAAAGAATTTGTCATTAGGTTCGAAAGACCTATCATTGGAGTTTCGTGTTTTCTTCAGTAGATGTTGGCACCGACGAGCGAAACCTCGGCTGGGATACAAAAAGCACATCACAGTGTATCCGTCCGTTTCCGAGGCCTGTTGTTGCTTCGCAACTAAATGGTCTTCTATGAAGTCGGGAAGTCACCCCGACGTAAAACTCCCAACCTGGAGTACCAGGCACTTGATGTGACTCCAAGTGCAAGAGCCGGAAAAACCGCTCCTTTTACGGCCTGGGCTTCAAATAATTAGTCAAAGTAGCCCGTAAAGGTGTTTACTAATTAGTTCGGCCTAACTGGAACTGAAGAACCCACCGACCGTTGATTCCAAAAAAGAAATTCATTCGCTGCCGTCGCTCGTAGGGAGTGCCTTGGTGGGAACACGCTTTCGTTGGGGGGAAATTAGTAGCAACAGCCTACCCCGCTTCGACCTGTCGACCATTGTAGGCAATTACAAGTTTCGCGATCGCATAGCTCTAAGCTTCATAGTAGTTGTCACCGTAAGGCGCTCCGCCACGTCAAGACTTGCCCCATGGAGGGAGGCTATGTGCCTATTAACTGATATTATAGGCAATTTTTATGCACAAACAAATGGTAAATTGTCAAGTAAATCGGAACATTTGTGCTTTTAAATGTTTCCAGAAAAAAAAATCGCGTTTTCTTTCCCGCTTCTTCTCAAGCATTGCACTAAACGATTTTCAAATAATGAAAGTCGTAGCTAGACTTCCAGGGTCTTATAAGAAATAAATCAGAGCTTAGTAAAGCTGTGAACTGAAAAAACCACACCTCACTGACTTTACCTTCCTTCTACTATCAAATGTCTCCCATACCCATCGATCTTCAATTCCACTCACTTTTTTTCAGCACTCACTCCAGTTCTCTCAAGTCTCAATCTCAATTCCAACCTCGAAATTCTTACTAACCAATGACAAATCGCAAAGCTACAAAACTCTCAATTGTCGCCAACTCCAAAGCCAGTTAACACTTCACATTACTCCAGAGAAGTGCTATAGAGCTCTTTTGCCTGTCGCTGCCGTACAAGTACAATCATTACGAAACTGGGAGAAAGTGACTTTGTTGGTTTTGTGTTCAACAATTTAGAAAAATGGTTAAATGGAATTGGCTGCATCTGGCATTGAGTGCTCTCCTCCTGTCCCTTCAATCGCCTCCGACCAACGCTTATGACCCGAATGACATGAAAATCGCAGCCGTACTTCCACCCGAGGGCATGTTCGAAGCCTTCTATCCGCGTGAAATGGACGGTGTACCGAACGGTTCGTCAAGGCCAGCACATGGCCATGGCAGTTTCTTCAAGCATCGCAATCCGGCTCTTGTCGACACGAAAAACGCAGCCGCCTATGGCTACCGTTTCGATGGCAAGAGGCGATTCAATTTCGATTAGTTCGCGCTTCACTGAAATAAAGTTTTTTGTTTAAACTAAAAAGCAATTTTAAGGAAGTTTTACTTTTTTATTTCTCTTACTTTATCCTAAAAATCCCTAAAAGAAACTTGACTCGAAAACACAAAAATAAAACAAGAAACAAATTAAAATCGTCTTGGCGCGATGGTCTTGCACTGTTTGCAACTCAACAGGCTCCAGGTTACACCTGGGCGCTCGTGAAGTGTGAATGGCTTCCAATTTGTGAGTGGAGTTGCTGGAAACAAGTCTAACTAAGTCTAATGGGTTGTCTTTCTTCTTAATTTGATCTTTAATTCTATGACTTAGTGTGGATCGCTCTGGAGCGCTGGACTGGGAGTTATTTTCATCTCATGCGACGCATTTTTCTTTCCATTTTGCGTTGCTTCTTCTCGTCCGGCTCGGGTTCGGCTTCGTTGCGTTGTGCCAGCCAGGGCTGGATGATTGTTCCCCAGAGCATCCAGACTGCTCGAATGGGCACCAGCAACAGTAGCAACCAGAAGTAGTTGGAGAGTAAAGTCAGGAGGAGCGTTCCGGAACTGAGAATTATCAAATCCTTGGCATTCCTGTGAAGAGAGATTTAAGATTTGATTCGATTTGCATAAATTAAGTTGAACTTACTCGGCGATTCCACCCTCCATGTTGAGATCGTTGCCAGAATCAAGAATCGCTCCGGTGTCTGATAGTTTGGCCTTCGACATGAACGCCATGAACTGATAGGCTGCCACAAGTGTTGCTATTGTTATCACAGACATAACCTGGAATGGAAAAAAACCCACTTTAAGGAGTAACCTTGTCTAATTGGAAAGCAGACTTACCACAGCCAATTTGCCAAACTCAAAGAAGATAACATTGAGCAGCAAAGAAGCAGCCGTACTACCCACAGCCATGTTTCTGTAGAAACTTAATGTTGCGGCATTTTCTTCGACAATTTGTTTTGCACCTTTGGTGCCTTGTTTGCCTTTTTGGGGCTGTCGAAATGAAGAAACAAAAGAAAAGTTAGCCGAGAAAAATTGAAGTGAAAGGGACACATTTTTGTGGATTCAATTGAGAGGAAGAACGAACTTACAGCCATTTTGGGGAATTGGGTTGATGGAAGGATTTGTTCAACAAATAATTAAGAGTATTTTCGTTTAATTTTTCACTTAAAATTTTGTTTAAAAAAGTTAAAATGCAAAATCACGGAGTTTAATCGCGATTTAGCACTTTCAAGTGTTGACCAAAAATTGATGACACGCGTCAACACGTCTTTGACGTTTTTCGAGAAAGTGACAGAAAGTTTTTGGTTTTCGGCAATAGGGATGTTACAGAGTTTGAAATAGTTTTTTAAATGAGATTTTTTTTATTAAATATTTTTCAATTTCGTTTTTTTCGTTTTTTTATCACTTTTTTCGACGACTGTAGAATTCTTCTTCGCAAATGGAATATTTGAAAACTAATGTCGTTTTCCATTGGTCGTCCAGAAGCATTCGGAAGAGTCTAGAAGTCTTCTGAAATCATTCCATTGGACTGACTTTGACAGACGGAATGCTTCTGAGAAAACAGAACCGTCCGAAGAATGACACATTCATCATAACCCGTTCCATTGGAGGTAGAAGAAGAAACGTCAAAAACCGACTAATGGAAAACGACATATCCACTTCTTTTTCACCGTGAAATCTTCTCTTTGAGCATAGAACAATTCTAAGAACACTCTTCTTAACTTGGGGATTAAATGCTAGGAATGGATCAACTAAGGAAATGCCCATTTCCAGAGACGCCTCAAGCAATTGAAGTCAAAACCGTCCTCTTGGATCAATAGCCAATGGATAAAAGGTCCTCGAACCAATTCTTGAGTAAATTCACCTCATTTCTCCACTCCACCGAAGTATGTTTATTTACATAGTTAACTGTCATTATAATTATAGTTTAGGAATACATATATAAATTAAAATCTATTTTGTTCAAATGCATAAAAATAAAACACCACTTAGGATGGCACAAGTTGAGTCGATGGTTCAGCAATGGCCACAAGCCCAGCCAACGACGAAATAGTTCCCAAAATACCAATTGTCCTTGGCGATAGGTTTGCATAGCCCAACGCTGTAAATGGAATGAATAAATCGCACACATTCTTCACAGTGTCCACAACAACATCTCTGTGGCCATAGAGAATTCCGTACGACTGTAGGGCAAGACGTTGCAAGTCCCTTGGCGATCGGACGCACACTGAAATTCGTGTGTCGGCGACACCAGACTTACGAGCAGCACGATGCAAGTCAATGAGTCGAAGAATTTCGTACATATCTCGGCAGAGATTCATCGTAATCGAAAGGAGCCAGTACTTGTTGGCTGTTTGACTCCACTTTTGGATGTTGATGTTTTTGAAGAGGCCCGTACGGGAGAGCCACATCAAGTGATCGGCAACGAGATAGAGCGCTTGTGACAGTTTACTGAGGGTGAGGGTTACTCTGATGGCAGGCGTAAAACAAGTCCAGGCATTTGCCAAATCGTAGGACTGAAAAAAATTGTATTTAATTTTCATTACACTTCTCCCGAGAAGAACTTACGTTTTCTGAACGAGCTGAGGATGTATTCCAGTGTCTTGAATTGATCGGCCAATGATGGATTGGCATTGTTTCTTTCTAGGATATCCCAAATAGCCCGAGAGATGTACTGAATGAGTCTGAAAATGTAATGAATTGCGTGATGTCATCAGGGTGAGGAATTTTCGATGATTTACCGTGCTACTTTGTCTTTCCAGCCAGTTTGGCTATTCAAGGCAACCCATCTATCCATGGTTTTTTTTAATTTGTGCGTTTATCTTTGTTTAATTTAACTGCGTTTTTTTATTTTTGGGAAAATGCGAAAAAGGTCCAAGGTGCAATGCCGAAAAAACAAATCACCGCAGGTGAGAAATTGAAAATAAACAAACTGTCAACTGATTTTTGACAGCTTTTTTAGAGATGGGTCGAAAATGTGCATAGAAACCATATTTATCGAATAAAGAACAATCGATAACAAGCCACTCAGGAAATGCAAGAAAATAAATATCGAAAAGGGTGAGAAAGGGTCTGTTTGGGTACTTTAGTATCATCTTGAGGGAATATGTCCAAATTTGCGAAAATCTCAATTACATCCTATCAATGTGAGTTAAATAAAAAAATAAAAAAAAAACATTGCTCTGAGTAGTGTTAACCCAAAAATGATTTTGAATATAATACTCGATCTTAAATGCTATCATGTTTATTTCATCTCTGATTTAGGGTAGATTCAAACGTAGAATTATATTAAATGTAGTATTCTCAGTTTTGATCTATTAATATGTACCCTAAATCCCTGAAAAGTCGAGATTTGTTCTTAATCTATTCGCTAATTCTCGTGATTATCGCCAGTGAGATCAGAATATAAAAGTAACGACAGAAAAACTACATGTAACCAAACAGACCTTTTCATGTAAAAACAGAGACTAATCTTGAAAAGACAACACGTTTGTAAAAATCGATGTCGTAGAGGACAATGTACACATACTTCTAAATGTCAACCAATTCATTACATGGTTGTTGTTGTTTTCTGTGAAAATTTACTTTCACACACTATTACAGAAACCATGCAATAAGTTCGGACCACTGCTGTCGTTTTTGCTACTATAGTAGTATTTTACTCCTTTCGAGAGTCAAATGCTACTCTACTACCCTTAGACCAAATATACTCCCCAAACTTAGTGAACAAAATCTACCTATTATATTCCATGTAGTATGAGATAAAACAAAGATCGGAAATCAAAATTCTCACATTTCTTAGCTCATTTATGTTCAATCAGTGAGATAGT
Source organism: Sphaerophoria taeniata (assembly GCA_943590905.1). Classification (NCBI taxonomy): domain Eukaryota; kingdom Metazoa; phylum Arthropoda; class Insecta; order Diptera; family Syrphidae; genus Sphaerophoria; species Sphaerophoria taeniata. The sequence goes on from OX016540.1 coordinate 9,906,772, forward strand.
TGGCCTAAATTTAAGTCAAAGTAACCAATTTACAAAGATTGCCAAACATTTTAACGAACATTGTAAGGATCCTTAAACTACACACCTAATTCCACACCTTAATTACTCGAAAATGTTGAAAAAATGAGCTTGCATTTTTTAAACACGCTTTTATGGATCAAGATCAGTATCACTTAAGTCTGTATTTGTAGGTACGTTAATGATTTTGGGTCACTACAACCTACACTGAAGATCCAGAAACCAAATTATAAGCATTAACAGAAAGGTAAAAGTTGAAAACTAGATTAAACATTTTGTAATGAAATGAATAAAATTCAACTGGTAGAATTACTATAAATAGAACCGTAAGAAAACCTAACCTTTTTAATCACAAGACCTTTTTTCGCATGCATTCAACTTTTTCAAATCTGAAGTGATATTTTCTGTGCAGTTCCGTTGTTAAATTTATAATCAAGGGACAACTTGGAGAACTTTTAAATATCAATTCGTCAGAAAAGTGGGAAACTGGCGAAAAAGAATTAAAGGCAAAAACAATTGATTTGGAGCCGTTTTCTTCACTTATTTCAACTTGTGAACCTTTGCAGTTGACAAACTCAAGAGTTGAATTTGAAAGTCAAGCTGAAGATTGTTTTTCTTTACTTACGTAACTTTTAATTCAGAGTTGTCAATTTGAAAGTAGTAGCCACTGGAAAACTCATAACAATTTGGAGTAGTTATGTTAAAAACATGATTTTTTTTTTTGCTTTTGGAGACGGTGAAAGTAGCTGCGCGATGAAATTCTGAATCAAGAAGAAAAAAGACGACAGATTCCTCTTCATAATGACATAACAGCCTGCTCCGGCAAAAATGTTCTCTAGGAAGTACCAGGCCAAAATGACGATACAGGAAACTACTTTTGTGTTCGAAGACCCGCCAATCAAAGAAATCTCTTGGGAAAGAGTATAAACACTTAAAAATAAACGCAATACATAATTGTGCGCATACCGATAGTGCATAGTCACTAGTCAGTTAGATTTTTAAACTTTTTTTTCCCTACTCTATGCATACTTTCAAAGCCCTAGTCTTCGTAATTTTCTCTTCGCTTTGTGATGATAACTTTAATATTTGTTTACTAAATGTAGAAAACACACAATATCTGACAAAAAATTGTACGTATGTTTAATGATTTACTTTAGTTTTTTGGCAGTTGAGAACAATAATTTGAGAGTGACAGCCTCTAATGAAGACAACTTAAATACAAATTTAAGGATAAAATCCTCAAGTTGATATCAACTTCGATTGAATAAAAGGCTCCTCCTATTCGACAAACACACGATTTGGGTTTAAGAACTCCCAAAAATTTATAAGAAACTATCGTTTGCTAATAAACTTCAACCACATCATTTTTGAAAATTCAAAACGATCTGCAAAACACATTATAAGTGATACATTTTTCCGGAGGCAATTTATCGGGCTAAGTTCCTATAGTTAAAAAATTATACTACCCAAATATAGAAAATACTCCTCAAAATAATTCAAAAATACTCCCCATTACATTTTTGAAACGACAGCACTGGTTCGGACATGCGTGAAAACAGAAGCATGTCAAATTCCTTGTAATCTCTGAACTGGCGTGGGTGGAGTGGTAAATTTGTCTAGCTCCAGTTCGTTTCCTTTAACGTTCCGACCGAGTGAAAATTAAAATTAAGAAAAAAGCTTTTAATAAGAAAAACTAATAATAAAACTTTCAATAAAATAAATAAACAAGTAGCAAAGTGTTTTGTGGCACTTTCCCCACCAACAAAAATGTCTTGCTTTATTCGCTTGCGTGGGCTACCTTGGTCCGTTACCCATCAAGAGGTGTTAGATTTTCTGCAAAATGTTAATGTCGTCAATGGCACAAAAGGCATACAAATGGTTGTCAGTCGCTGGGATGGAAAAAACACCGGAGAGGCTTTTGTTCAACTCGAAAGCCCCGAAGATGAAACCGAAGCCTTTAAACTCAACAAAAACATGATCGGCCATCGGTATATTGAGATTTTCTCAGCCACAACCGAAGAAGCCGAACAGGCCTTCAAAAACCCAGCAGCTGCACCCTCGAATGTCGTAAAGTTGCGCGGTCTTCCGTTTTCGATTACCGAGGAAATGATTGAAAAGTTTTTCGATGGTTTGGAAATCAAGCGCAATGGTATTTTGATTTGCATGGATCGAAGGGGTCGTGTGTCCGGAGAGGCTTATGTGCAATTCGAAACTGAAGATGACACCGAACAGGCACTTCTTCGGAATAAGGAAGAGATTGGTCACAGGTATATTGAGATATTTCGAAGTTCGTTCGCCGAAATGCGACGTCACCAAAACAATAGGCCAGGACCTTATGACGTCAAAGATCGGGGTGGCTTTCGTAACAATAATCGGGATGATTTTGGAGGCAATTCGGGATTCGGTGGCAATAATAATAGAAATGGTGGATTTGGGGGTGGCAACAAGCAAATGGGAATGAACAACTCTCGCAACGAGTTCAATCAAGGTGGCGGAGGTGGTGGTGGTGGCGGTTTTGGGATGTTTGGCGGTGGTGGTGGCATGGGCTCGGGAGGCTTTGGCAATAATAGACCCATGAACAATAGCAACATGGGAATGGGAAATAACTCCTCTGGGGGTAGTGGCGGTATCTTCAACCAAGGGCCCAATAATTGGAATAGTAACAGTAACATGATGAATAGAAATAATATGGGAGGTCCCATGGGTCAATCTTTTGGTGGCAATAACAACCGGGGATTCAACAATAATGGTGGCAATAACATGAACAACTTTAACAGAGGCAATAACCGAATGGGAATGGGTGGCGGCAACGGCAATAATGCCTTCAATAACATGTCCATGGCTCTGTCCAATAACAACTTTGGAAACAATGACGATTTCCAAAGCGATAACGACGACAATGATAACGATGACCTCTTCTGCATCCACATGCGCGGTCTGCCCTACAATACTTTCGAGAACGAAGTATGCAAATTCTTCCAGCCCCTGAGTCCGGAAAATGTTCGAATCATTTTCAACAACAAGGGCTTGCACAGCGGAACGGCAGACGCTTACTTCGCTTCGTACGAAGATGCCCAACTGGCAATGAAGAAGCATAAGGAGCAGATTGGCAATCGTTATATTGAATTGTTTTTCGAGGGGAAAGGCGACGGCAACAGACCAGTCGGCGGCGGCGGTGGGAATTCTCGGCCAAATAATAATCAAAACTTTTAGATTTCTTCCTTTTGAGTGTCTATTTAGAAACGTAAACCTATCTGTCTATCGCCTATCTGAGTATTTCGACTTCCTGCTTTGATCTTCATGAACGACTAGAACTAGACGTAAACAAAAAATTGCCAATTAATCTCTAGACTTACTGATAAGAATATTTAAATCCAATTCCAAAATGCAATATTAATCAATAAAATTTACAATTATTCAAAATTTGCTTGGCCTGTCGTAGTTCTTGCATGTGAGATTTCAATTTGATTTTAGGGTGCCACCGGGGGAGATTGTAACAGGCGAGTGGAGTCTGTAGTGTCAAACTGCTGGGTCTGCTGCAAGGTTAAGGGATTGGCTGGTTTGGGACTTGTGGAAATGCAAAAATAAAGCCGCCACCTTCGATTACAATTCGATAATCTCGACTGGCATCGGGTAGGATTCATTTGGGACAAAAATGAAGTCTGATCCAGTGGGCGAGTTGAATTGGTGTGTCTGGCTCTGGGTCTTAGAAAAAACAGATAAAGCCTTCTTTTCTTACTTTCTTATGGTGGGGCTACAGTCCAGATCGAACGAGGGTCTCATCCAACAAACGTCTCCAGCCAGCTGTCTCCAGTTTCGCACACCAAGTTAGTTCAGCTTCTCTACCACCTGTGTGCTCCACTTGAACCGCGGTCTTCCTCTTCTGCGACGTCCTTCCGGGTTGGATTCGAAGATTCTACGAGCCGTAGCATTATTTTCCATTCGTTCTACATGATCCAACCATCTAAGTCGTTGGACCTAAACTTTTCTGGCTAGGTCAGTGTCGCTGTACAGCTCGTACAGTTTTTGATCGAATTTTCGTCTTAGTTCTCCTTTTATTCAGACTGAACCAAAAATCATTCGAAGAATTTTTCTCTCGAGACTCGAGCCCAAAGCGTTTTCATCGGATGTTGTCATGGTCCATGTCTCTCCACCTTACATGAGGACCGGGATGGTGAGGGTTTTGTAGAGTGTCACTTTAGTTGCTCGGGAGAGTGCGATTGGCAAGTGTGATTCTTCGTTTGATTTCAACGCTGGTGTTGTTATCTGAGCTGATAGCGGATCCAAGGTAGACGAAGTCCTTAACTACCTCGAAGTTAAATCTGCCTATGCTGACGTTTGCTCCAAGACGTCGATGTTGGTTGTCCTTTCTTGCATAAACTTCATCTTGTCCTCGTTAACCGCTAGACCCATATTCCTGGTCTCCGTCACAAGACTCACGAACTCTCCACTGACATCACGCTGTGTTCTCCCAATTATGTCAATGTCGTCTGCCTATCCTAGTAGCTGGACGGACTTTTCAAAGATTGTGCCTCTGTTGTTGACGTCGGAGTTTTGCACAATCTTTTCAAGAATGATGTTAAAGAAATCCCATGACAGCCCATCGCCTTGTCTAAAACATTTTTTACATCAAATGATGGAACAGCGTGAGTTTTCCATTGTCATCTTACACAGACGGACGAGTTTTTCTGGGATGCCAAAACTAGACATTGCTCTCTATAGACGCTGTCATACGCGGCCTTGAAATCGATGAAAAGGTATCGATTGAAGTCCCTCGGTGGACTTTCCAGGTCTGAAGCCACACTGATAAGGACCTATCAGGTTGTTGACGAAAGGCTTCAAATGTTCACACAGCACGGCAGACAAGATCTACACGATCTTACGGAGACGTATACCTCTGTAGTTAGTGCAGTTCAGGGGATCTCCTTTTTTGAGGATCGGGCATACGATGCTGAGGTTCCACTCATCGGGCCTGCTTTCCTCCGACCAAATTTTTCAGTTGAGCTGGTGCATGCTCCTAACCAAATCACAGTTCGGCGGCTAGGCCGTCCACTCCAGCGGCTTTGTTCGACTTAAGTTTAGATATCGCTATCTTCACTTCGTCCATGTCTGGTGGGTGGAATTGTGGTTGTGGCCTGCTTCACCCAAATTGAATGGTTCTGTATTTCTGGCAGAATTTTGCTCGTCATCGCCATTATACAGCTTGGAAAAGAAAAGTGGACTTTCCATATCCTCAGCATTGACTGTGGTTCCAATACGATGTTCCCATGATGGTCTCTACAGGCTTCGGTTCGGGGTGTATAAGCCCTGGAGGCTTGATTACCTTTTTGTAAAACTTTCGAACCTTGTTCCTGTTGTGACATCCCTCTATCTCCTCGATCGCTTGCTTCTGATGCTACTTTTTTTCTTTCTGAGAAGTTTATGCTCCTCTCTCCTTTTCTGCTCGTAGAGCTCACGAGCTGCTCGTGTCCTTCTTTGCAGCGCCGCTTTGTATGCCTCTTGTTTAGCTGCATGTGCTCGCCGGCACTCATCGTCAAACCAGGGGTTTCGTTGTAGTGGCCGTGTAAATTCTAGCACTTCAGAGGCGGCATCTCCGATGGCTGCTTGGCAGTGTTGCCACTGGTTCTCTACATTTTGTCCTGGCAGCAAAGGACTTCTGAGGAGATTTTCGGAGACACGATCGGAAAAGGATCAAGCAATCTCTTGCGATTGTAGCTGTTTGACGTCGAAATTCCTCCTAGCATTTTCACGTGTTGGCCTTGATCGGGATATCCGCATTCGTACCTTGACTACAATAAGGTAGTGATCCGAGTCGATGTTGGCACCTTGGAATGTCTGGATATCTTGCATGCTAGAGAAGTGTCGTGCGTCGATTGATCAAGAGATTTCCATGTCCCCTTGTGGATATCGAGTTGTGAAAATCGCGTACTTGCTTCCATTACGTCTCGCCCCGCAGTGAAATCGATTAGCCTAGTGCCTAGTGTCGTGTAGGCTATGTCGTCCGATTATTCTACCCAGCTTAGCATTAAAATCTCCAAGGACAATTTTAATGTCATAGCTAGGGCATTGCTCATAGGTCTTGTCGAGGAGCTCGTAGAACCTGTCTTTGGTGTCTTCATCCTTTTCCTCAGTGGGGCGTGAGCGCAGATGAGGCTTATGTTTGTGAATTTAGCCTTGATGCGGATTGTCGTGATGCGCTCATTCACTAAGTTGAAACTCAAGGCCTTCCTCCTGAGTCGAGTCCCAACTACAAATCCACATCCAAATAGACGCTGATTTTGGTCCCGGTAGCAGTCGCCGTAGTAGATAATATCACAGTTGTTTATTTCACGAAGGTGTTCACTAAGTAGTTCATCCTGACTGGAACTGTAGACGCCACCGTTGATTCCATCTTGGGAGTTCTCCCGCTGCCGCTTGTTGAAAAGGAGGCATGGCTTAGTGGACGCATACTTGCTCCCCCCCTCTCCATTTGCTGCCGCCAACAACTTCCCACTTCTTCGGTTGAGGTACAGGCCACCCGATGTTAACCGCGGTAAGGTGGAGAGTAGGAGTTGATAGACAGAGGTGTGTCGCGCTCACTGTAGTCTCTGGCATTCTCCGGTTCGCTAAGGCAACCGATGTTGAACTTCTTCCTTTGGGCGTGTTTTGAATTCAAATAGCTTAAAATTGTTTCTTAAAACATTTTTCTTTATTTTTTTGTTTAATTTAATTTTTTAACAGAACGAAAAATCTAAAGAACCAAATTTTAATTGAAATAAAATTAAAAAAAGAGGAAACGAAAGAAAACAACGCTAACTTAAATTTACAAAAAGCATAAAAAGTAATTAAAATAAACTTAGTATTTGGGCATCTCCGAGTAACGTGGTGGCGTCCTCCAGATGGCACTCGAATTGCGTTTCAAGTAGCGAGCATCGATGTTGGGGAAGATGGCCTTTAAGTCGGGCGTCATCGGCTGCACCGAAAAGAAACTATCGATAATGTCCGAGGACGCGTACGACTGGCAGGTTATGCAATCTGCTCGCACCGAACTTCGGCTCCATTGGGGCGGCTTGGGTCGCTTGTGTGATGCTTTGCCTTCTTCATCTGTGGAATCGTCGCTGTGCAACATATTGAAATTGTATTTGTTGCTTGCTTGTTTGGTTGGCGGCGGCATCTTTCTCATTTGGTCGAGCAATTCTCGTTCCTGTCGAGCGATTTCGGTCGGATCGGGTTTCGATTTGGAGGATTGTGGTGGCGCTGCTGCGGCAGCCCGTTGTTTCTCGCGTTCTTCTTGGATTTTCAAATTACGATTGATCTCCTCGAGCTCGCGTTTCTTTAGCTCCAATTCGAGAGCCTTCTTGCGGTTCTTTTCCTCACGTTCCTTGACCAGTTTGCGCAGACGTTCGGCGCGTTCCTTCTCCTTGGCCTCGCGCATCAGGGCCGCTTGCTGGTGTTTTAACTCGCGTTTCTTCTTCCGTTCATCAGCCATTTTCTGTAAATAAATGTTTAGCGTGCAGATGAGTTGATTAAATCAAATCCTACTTGAAGTTTATTGAATCCCTTCTTGACATCGTCTTCGCTGTTCTCTCGCGATAACGACTGCGACGAAGCCGAACTGGTGGTCTTCAAATTGGTAGAAGAGACCTGCTTTGAAAGGGGGAATGGCATTGCCTTGGATGCACTGTTGGGAAGTTTCTTGGCGTTGATGGCATTCGGAGTTATGTTCGACTGCTGTGTGGGGGTAAGGAATCGCCCAATTAGTGGGGCGTGTGGTTTTCCAATGACTGGAGTTGTTGCCGACGCGCTCGCTTTGAGCTCCCGTATGCTCTGCAAGAACGTCGATATAGAAAGAGAGAATTTGAAGGGTACTAAGTCATACTCACTGGCATTTCGGGTTCGGAGTTCTCCTTGGTCTTGTTGCGCAGTTTAGTTTTTACGGCTATCTCGGTTGTGGCCTTTTGAGCGTGATTCTCAAAAGCCTCGACCTTCTTCTTCACAGGGCTTTGAATGCAAGGACTGTGAATGACAGAAATTAGACAATTTTTCAAAATTTCAAAGGTTGACAAGACTTACTTGAACAATTCAGTGCCCTTGGACTTGGATTTGAGGACCTTTGCCGATTGCGGTGGCACTGGAGGTGCTTGCATCTTCTTGAGCTTCACAAGTGGCTTTTCGAAGGAGTCGTCCTCAGTCATGAGACTGTCATTTTGTTGAGGCGGAGTTCTCACATCGAATGTGACATCACCCAAGTTAGGAACAACGGTCTTAGTCACATCGTTGGTAAGTGTGACTGTCGCATTCGGATTGTCGCCCAAATTGAAGGTGGCTTGAGGAGGCATTGCAAAGGTGGTGTTGCCCTGATTGGTGACAAATGTGGCGTCACAGGCTGTCACCATTGTGGCGTTGTTGGTGGCGATCGTCTCATTGGCGGCTTGGGTCGGAGTAGACTGGTTCTCCTCCTCTTTGTCGTCGATTTTCGATTCTGGAATGGGGTCGTTCTTGGCGACTTCTTGTGGCAATTTGTCAACTGCATCCTCGTAGACGGAAGCTGGACGTGTTCGAGCCATACTGCCGCTGCGAGTGCGTGTTGATACAGGTGTTGCCACAGTTTCAGTCGCTTCCAGACTGGTTCGTTCCTCTTTGATTGGGCGGTGGTTGAAGGCCTTCTTCTTGCGAGTACGTTTGTTGCCCGCAGCTGTTGTTTCTGCTGTGGTAGTTGAGTCTATGTTTGTGGTTGATTGAAGGGATTCCTCTGTTGATGCTTCGCTTTTGAGATTTTCAGTGGGAACCTCGGCTTCTAGAGTTGGTGCTTGTGGGATGACGACAGGAGCGGGTGACACTGATGCTGGTGGTTCCACTTCATCGGTCAAATTGACCGATTGAATGCTGAGCTTTTCCTTCTTGATTTTGATAACCGCGTTCTTTGAGGTCTCTTTCTTGGATTCTACCAAAAGAAAAGCAAATTAAACGGATCCGCGTTTAGAAAACACTCGGGGGAACTTACTTTTCTTGGAGATAACGCTTGAAGTCGAGGACGCATCATCTTCCTCGGACATAATATCAACGACTGGTGCTTCTTTGTCGACAACAAGAAGGGAATCGTCCACCATCTAGCCATACACAAAAGAGAAATGAAGAAATTGTTACCGAGGTCAATTTTGTTGGTTTACCTTCTTTGAGCTGGCAGTCGAGACATTTGGAGTTGACTCCGTTTGGGATTTGTTAGTCAACCGGACCGACTTCTTAGGTACAATCTGCGAGGCACGAGTTTCGTTCTCTTTTTTGATCTTTTTAGCCGTCTCGTCCATATTATCTGGACGTCTGAGTTTCGTAATGATCGATGGTTCCTTCTACAAAGAAAACGAAGCGTCACCTTAAACTCATCTCAAGAGAAGAGAGAAGAAACTTACGAAATTATCAACTTTCAGTTTGGCAGCCCGCTGGGGACGTGTAAAGATGTGTTCCGGGTCGGGTTCGGTCTTTGCTTCGACAACGATGGGTTGTGGCACTTCTTCGGGTGAAGCCGTTTCATTGACGACCGCTTCGATTTCAGAAGCCAGGCTTTTGAGTGACAACCTCTGCAGATCGTCGCTTTCTTCTTAATTTTTGAAGTCATTTAAAAATAGAACTAAAAAGGTTAAAGGCAAAACATTACCATCTTGATCGACTACAGCGCTTAAACGTTTTGGACGCTTCTTCAGCTGTTGTGGAGACGCAACAACAGTAGCAGGGACTATTGGTTCAGACGAAGTCGGCAAATTGACGGCCGTGCTGGGGCCAAACAATATTTCTTTCATTTTTCTTTGCATTAACTTTTGTGGTGAGGAAATAAAACAAAAGAATTAGTTGAAGCACAGGAAAAACCAATAAATTTATCATTTTTACTTTGATTTCGTTTTCCCAGTCGGATTCGCATTTTTTTGCGCGATTTATTGTTTGTAGTAAATTCAATCCGAGTTCTTCCATTTTGTTTGAGAATTTATTTTCTTTTTTATTCAATAAAAATGTATTTTAATTTCTTGGCTGTTGGATGAATAATTAAAACTTGAAAACAACACAAAACGGTTAATTAAATCCGAATTTTTAATGAGAATTGCATTTAAAATGCTTTAAGGAAAGAGCTAGCTTTACAGTGGACGAATATCCGAGGACGACGGGTGTGAAAATTTACAAAAAATTTCAAATTTCCTTCAACTGACGCGGGAAATGGAATATGTTGAAATTGGAAAGCGGGTCGTGGAATGTGGAACGTAGATTTAAATTATTAAGGGTGGAAGCACATTGACGTATAACCGGTTCAAAAAATTTATTAGTGGTGTCCATGAGACATTTTTTAAAGGAACTGCTTATTCCTTGATTCAACAATTTTTTTTTATTATTTCGTTCTTTGCCAATAGAATTAAAGAAAAAGTAGGACGTTTCACACGCTGTTAATTGTACATTCGGCAGCGTTAATATGGCGTTTTGTGCTCTTAAAATCGAGCTAACCTCAACTTACTTACTTAACCAGCTCCCAATACATGAAGGATCTCAGCCTGAGACACTACAGCCTTCCATCGGGAACGGTCCCTCGCATGCACTCTCCAGTCGCCAAAATCAACGCTTTAGCATTCGCACTCACTTGGTCCTTGTACCGTAGGTTCGATCTTACTTATCGTCTTGAACCTGTGGGCTGCGATGAGAAGGCTTTCTTGGGTGGAGCGTTGTCGTCCATTTGCCCGATATGGCCGAGGCAATGAAGTCATCTTTTCTTGGCTTTTTGGACTACATTCACATCCTGGTACAGTCTGTACAGTTCACGGTTGAATCTTCTTCTCCATTCGTCATCGTCGCAATCGGGACCAAAAATCCGTCGAATAATTTTTCTTTCGAAAGTGCTCAGGGTCGATTCCCTTTTTCAGTTTTCGCCCAACACTCGGCGCCGTAGCGTAGGACTAGTAAAATCAAAATCTTGCATAGCAGTCACTTTGTCTTCTGCATGAGGAGCTTTGACCCCGAAGTAGCTAGGGTAATTCTTCGTCGGATCTCCACTAAGGTCTCGTTTATAGGATCGATGTTTGTTCCAAGGTGGGCGAACTCTTTAACTACCTCGAAATTGCTGCTACTAACAGTGACGTTTTGTCTTAAGCGGTGGACAGATGTTTTTTGTTTGTTGCTAGCTTGTACTTGTATAGTATGTCAATGTAAATTTGTGATTGCCTTTGTCATTGTTTCCGATATCAAATCCATTTGATGAAATCAATCAAGTCAAAATTCTTTTTTTCAAAAAAGTGTATACTTGACCTTAGATAAACAATAGTATTTCTATTTCCCACCGAAGCGCTATTCTGCGAAAGAAAAAAATCTGACACTTGACATTTTCTGAATTGTCAACATTCCCAAAAAGAAAATAGTGCACTCAATTCGGTTCCCGAAACATATTTTTTACAAATTAATAGTTTTTCTTATTGCAACCAATAGTAAAAGTAGTTTTTGTTTAAAAAATCACTAAACCCAAACCTACTTTAAGCAAACGTTAGTCTAAACAATGTAAATTCTCAACGCAAACCGTCAAAGGACAATTACAAAACAGTCCCTTCAAAGTGCTAGATTTTTACTTGACCCAGTGATAACGAGAACATAAGTAGTGACACATAAGAGGTTCTGCAAAATAACATATAATTTCAATTCCTGTCCTTTCGAAAACCTCACAAACCCCCCGAAACTCAGCAATTCCTTCCTAGAAGAAAGCCATAAAAATGCAATTGCTCTGAACCAAAAATCAATAAAAACAAAACAGCTACATACCACAACTAATTAACAGTAAGGTCGCTCAACCCAATCCGGCCCCCACATTGGTGGCCGTTATTCAATAAACACGACCGTCACTACTGCAGCCACAGCCGCCACCAAAGTAGCTGTTAAAATTGTCCACACTAGCGAAGATTCGAAAAAAATTCTCACCATCGTGACATGCCGACGTCGTCGGAAATCGTTAAGATTTAGTAAACTCTCCAAAATGAACAAATTCCTGCTGTTGCTCATCATAGCCAGTGGATTTCTTGTCATTTTCTATGCCAATTCGGAGTTCTTTACTCGCAAATCACTTTTAGCTCTCTTCCAAGGTGACAATGCTGTCGCCGATCACAAAAAATCAAACAACAACAACAACGACGACGACAACAACAGCGAACACCATCAGAATGACAGTCCATTGGCCGCTCAACCGCTCGTCCAACACAGAAACCACTCGTTATACCCGAACGCCAAACGAGTTAAACACATTAGTTGGCGTCAAAATGAGACCTCGTCGCTCTATCATCATCCGCATCCGCATGGCGCCGCAGCCGTTCTGATGCCCGAACATCATATCTTTGTGATCTACACCAAGGAGAACTACCAGCTGCAGCAGAAGTTCGAACTCTTCGCCCGCAGCCTGCTCAAGTTCAGCACCATCAAGTTGCACCTGCACATCATCACAGACCCGAAGAGTGAGCAATCGGCCGAGGAGATCCTGCGCCAACAAGTGCGTCACTACAAAAAGTCCATGTACTACACGCTGTACGATGTGCACGAGTGTGCCGAGCGTATCACCGACATTGTTCAGGCCATGATGCCATTCTTCAGCTCGAATCCGGGCTCGTACTACAGCGATGCGCTTTTCTTCGTGTCATTGGGGCTGCATCGAATCGCCGAGCCTAACATCGAAAAGGCGATTCTAATCGATTGTGATGTGGTCTTCCGGGCAGACGTGAGGATGCTGTTTGACGAGTTCGAGCGCTTCTCGCCCGAGCATCTGTTCGGTTTGTCGCCCGAACTGACACCCGTCTATCGACACATCCTCTATCGCTATCGTGCCAACTATCCAAATACGAATTTCGGTAGCTCATATTATCCTAGTTCGGTGGCGCTGAGCGACCAGTCGTCAAATCAGGTAAACAACGGAGGAGGCGGTGGGAATAAACACAAACACAACAAGCATATCAAACACGGCTATCCGGGATTGAATTCCGGCGTGGTGATGCTGCATCTGCGAAGAATTCGACATTCGCTGTTGTACCAAGAGAACCTCAAGGAGGTCAATGTCCACAAAATGGCCAACAAGTACTCGTTCAAGGGCCATCTGGGAGATCAAGACTTTTACACACTGCTGGGCTATGAGTTCCCGAGTCTAATCTATCGACTGGATTGTGTGTGGAATCGCCAGCTCTGCACGTGGTGGAAGGATCACGGATACAGTGAGGTCTTCGATACGTATTTCCATTGCGAGGGTAAGATTCGGCTCTATCATGGCAATTGCAACACCAGGGTGCCCGAGTAGATGAGAAATCAATTCTTGTGATCATTTAAAGTAGTAATGTCCAAATAGAGGGCGATCGACCGGTCTAATATTCTTTTAGAGAATTTCTGTGTATCATCGAATAACTAGCTTAGAATTTAATCGTTTTTCTGTTTCTTGAAAAAAAGCTTGCATTTAATTTTTGTGCATTCAGTGATTGGCGGCTCCTTAGTCTGGGTTATTTATCTCCTCCTCATCATCATCATCATCATCGACGTTGGCCTGGCCGACGCTACAGGCGGCTCGGGCTCTCTCTAATATCAAATTTTGCACCACAAAGCTTCGAGCGTTCTTGTTTACGCCATCTTTTCAGTTCAAATTTGATCTGCCGCCTTGTGTTCTACCATGAATTGTCCCGCAAAAGACTGTCCGGGGTTGTTCCTCTTCAGTCATACAAGGCAGGTGCCCAGACCATCAATTTGACAATAGATTTGATAGATCTCCTGATTATATCGTCTCCGGAATCTTCCTTCCATATTTCTCGATCGAGTTTTTCAGAATTTCATTCGGTTCCGGGTCGAAATGTCCTTTTAAAGTCTTTGTTATTTCATTGTATTGTGAATCCTCTGGTGCTTTTGGAAAGAGTTTGTGTTCAGTTCAGTGTAGCAGCTTCGGATTTGAATATGTCCAACACTGTTTTAAAGCGTATTACAGCGACATCGAAAATCGTAACACTAGAAATTTAATTGGATCGCCTCCTTCGCTGCCATTTTGGTGTACATCTCCAGTATGCGACGGCGGCAAATGCTTCCTCGCTAGCATCAACAAATATGTGCAGCTGAAGCTCCTTTGGCAACGTCTTGAGGAAGTAGTAACGAGAAACCTTCTTTAAATTATATCCGACCAATTATCCCAGTCTGCAGTGATGGTGATGGGCAGTGCTTCATCCCAAAGTAACTTGAAACTACAGATGCGTGACATCAGTAGTTTTGCACAGATCAGGAAGCTTGCCAAAAATCCAAGAGGCTCAAAGACCGACATTATGATGATAAGCAGCTTTCTCTTGCTCGTGCATCTTCGTCCAGTGATGATGTCAGGATCTGATCCATGGAACTTCGGTTCATATCTAAAAGTGTCACTAAAGGGCTGCCAAAACATGCCAAGCACCTTCTCAGTATTGAGGTTTCCATCACTCGTTTGCTGTTTCGGCATTGTAGCGGTGTTTGGTACTGGTTCTTCCTCGTGGGCACTCAATACATCTGGAGAATTTGAAGTGAAGCTTCATAATTCGAATCCGAAATTCCTTAGCGATGGTTATGGCTACTTAATTGGATTCGAAACTATCCACAAAGTCTTCAATGTAGTGGTGCTCCAAGATAGATTTCACAGCTCTGGCTTTAGTTTCTCGATGTGTTGTCCTGCGAACAAAATTATGTCGGTTTTTTTTTTAACTTAATCAGTATGGAAAGAGTGATGTTGTAATGTTCCATGTCTCTGCACCTAACATGAGGACCGGGATGATGAGGGTTTTGTAGAGTGTCACTTTAGTTGCTTGGTAGAGGACTTTAGTACTCAATTGTCTTCTAAGTCCAAAGAAGCAGCGATTGGCAAGAGTTATTTTTCGTTTGTCAGCGTCTTTGTTTGTATATTTTGGACTGTAATAAATGATTTATAAATGAAACACACGTTTTAAAGTCGGAAAACCCATCCATCATTCATCCATCGATCGTTTCCAATGTCTTTCTTGATATCACCCAATCAAACGGTGGTGGAGATAAAAGTTCTTAAAGCGGAAAATGCCACACAGTCAATTGAGGTGAAGATTGTTGTTGCAGCAAGTGAATCACAGACTGCAGTTGAAATTGTTGAAATTCTCCCCAACCTTGAGGAAAACTCTGTCGGAGAAGCAGTAGAAATTATACCACAAACGCCCTCGCAAACAGAAATACTATCAAAACCATTCAATAATTCTAAGCTGGTTACTCAACAAATTACATTTTTTTTTCTCGAAGCAGCCCAAAGTGTTTTCATCGGCTGTTGTCATGGTCCATGTCTCTGCATCATACATTAGGACCGGGATGATGAGGGTTTTGTAGAGTGTCACTTTTGTTGCTCGGGAGAGGACCTTACAACTCAATTACCTTCTAAGTCCAACGATTGGCAAGATTGATTCTTCGTTTGATTTCAGCGCTTGTGTTGGTGTCTGAGTTGATAGCGGATTCTGGGTAGACGAAGTCCTTAACTACCTCGACGTTAAATCTGTATATGCTGACGTTTGCTCCAAGACGTCGATGTTGGTTGTCCTTTCTTGTTGGCAGCATTAACTTGGTCTTGCCCTCGTTAACCGTTAGACCCATCTTCCTGGCCGCTGTGTTCTTCCTATTATGTCAATGTCGTCTGCGTATCCCAGTAGCTGGACAGACTTTTGAAAGATTGTGCCTCAAGAACGATGTCGAAGAATTCGCATGAAAGCGCATCGCCTTGCCTAAAACCTTTTTTGACATCAAATGCGTCCGTTAGGTTTTTTCCGACCGTGATGGAACAGCGTGAGGTTTTCCATTGTCATCTTACACAGACAGACGAGTTTTTCTGGGATGCCAAAACTAGACATTGCTCTCTATAATTGGTCTTTATAGACGCTGTCATACGCGGCCTTGAAATCGATTAAAAGGTGATAGGTATCGATTTGAAGTTCCTGGGTCTTCTCGAAGATCTGCCTTAATTCGTTGCCTACTTTTTCTTCTAGTTGTCAGATGAAGACAGAGACAGAGCTAGCCTTTTAATTATTGAATACGTGACTCTCCATGTTTTAAAATTTGTGAATCTCAATAAATATTCAAAGCCTACTGCTGATTATAATTTTTTCCTTTCATTCAAATTCATTCATCATAAAACGCTCTTATTTAACGCCAATTACGGAATGCACATTTGTTTATATATAAAAAAAATATATATTTACTTCAAAGCCAGGAATCGAACAAAGCTGAACTATTATATACAACTTAAAACTATACAAAATATTTAACCTAAAAACACACCTTCTTACACAAACGAATAACTAACTTTTGTTTTACTTTTGCTTCTTCATAAATTATATAAAAAAAAAACAAAAACTTTCTAACGAATTTATATATTATTTAGCAGATAATTTTACAAAATAAAACATTTTATTTAAAGACTTCTTACAATACAACGCATATTTAAATTAAATTAAAAATAATCCTGGTCCGTGATAGAAGGAAAAACAAAACTAGTATGTAATCAACCTTAATAATGATCTCTTACGCGTATTTTGCATACATATTTAAAGGAACAACTCTCTTATACACAAACACACACGACAAATATAAAAACATACACATACGATAACACACAAATACACTTTAGATGTTTGTATAAAAATGTTTTTTCCAAGTCCTTATAATCTCTGATAATATTATTTTTGTGTAGAAAAATAACAAGTGTAGACATGTTTTTTTTTTCTAGAATTAAACTAGCTAGGGCTATTATTAAAAGAATTTAATTAAAAAATCTAAAGTAGAAAAATATATAAAAAAATAAAAAAAAGTTTATCAAAATTTTACGTGCAATCTCTTTTTAGTTTTGTTATTTTTTAATTAGTTAATATTTTTTATTGATAAAATACTAATTTAAGAAAAGAACGCTTTCAGTAGAAATGTCAGTTGCCATATATACAAATAAAAGTGTAATCAAACGAAAGTACAGTGCGTTGCATAAGTATAACCGCACCTGAAAAAATGCGTTTTATAGAAAACATACAATAGGAGTGATGCCTTAATATTTTTTTGTATTGAGTTGCATCACTGATCAAGCAAATTGAGAAGAAAACAAAGTACCGTTATTTCCTCTCCTGGTGTTTAAAAATTAAAAACAAATTAAAATATAACCGCATAATGCAAATCTCTTTGAAGCTGCATTCAGTCAAGTGCTTTCAAATAAAAAACAACAATGCCACGTGGTACGCATTTAAGCGAAATTGAAAAACGCAAAATCGTGGATTTTCGGTCAAGCGGCCTAAGTCTTAGGGCTATTAAAAGACGAATTTCACGATCGGATCGTGTCGTTCGAAATTTTTGAAAAGATCCAGAATCCTATGAGATAAAAATAAGACCCGGGCGTCCGCAGAAGCTGACACGTCGCGACAAGAGGCGTTTAATCAATGCTGCATGCAATTCGGTGCATTCTTTGCCGGAATTTCGTGACGAATTGGGTTTAGGAGTTTCGGTTTCAACCGTTTCTCGCGCTTTAAAAAGCAGTGGAGTGATTGTGATATGAGTTCATGGATTAATATATTAAATTGAAATAAAAAGAATTCGTGTTTTCAGTTGAACGATTTGGAAAAGAGTATAATTTATTTGAAAACGAAATTCAAAGCTACTAAGTATTTTTTCTTTGAATAAACAAAATTTAATTCTGAGTACAAAAGAACAACATAGTGTTTTTTTAACACCTCCACTGAATTAGATTTTGCCAAAGCGTAATCCGAGTGCAGTAACACAAGCGTTGTGTTTTGGGGCTGGTAGAGCCTTGGTCATCACATCAGCTGCCATATCTTTGGTACTAACGTTTTTTAGAATTATTTTGCCTTCATCGATTTTTTCTCTTATAAAATGGTGTTTGACATCAATGTGTTTGGTTCTGCCATGATAAGAACTGGTAAGAGCCAAATTCATAGCACTTTGATTGTCACATCGGATTGTTGTCGAGTCTGGTGAGTTTGGAATGAGCTCTTTCTGCAACATTTTCAACCAAGTTGCTTCTTGAGCTGCTGCTGCTAGCGCCATATATTCTGCTTCGGTGGTTGAGATAGCAACCGTTGGTTGTTTCTTTGAATTCCAAGAAATAGCACCATTATTAAGCAGGAAAGTATAGCCGGTAACAGAACGTCTTTCATCAGTATCGCTTGCCCAGTCAGCATCGCAAAAAGCAGATACATTGTTATCACCACTGGTATATACAAGTTTCATATCGGATGTTCCCTTGAGGTACCGTAGAATATGTTTAACTGCTGTCCAGTGTGGTTTTCCAGGATTTTGATTGTATCGGCTGACCGTACTCACAGCAAAGCTGATATCGGGACGTGAAACTTGAGCCGCAAACAATATACTACCAACAGCTTGTTGGTAAGGCACATCAGTCATTTCTTCGCGTTCAGTTTCGCTTTGAGGACACATCTCTCGTCAGTTTTTGATTAGGATCTAAGGGCGTCTTCACTGGATTACAATCCAGCATATTAAAACGACTAAGCATTTCATTTATGTATAGTTCTTGGTCTAATGAAATCATTCCTTTCTTGCGATCTCTCTTGATTTGAATGCCCAAAACGAAACGTGCTTCACCGATGTCCTTCATTTTGAAATTCGACTTTAAGTTGTTCTTTAGTTCCAACTTTTGCTTTTCGTCATTTGATAAAATTAGGAGATCATCTACGTAAACTGCTACGTATAGCATTTTATCTCCAGATATTTTGTAATATACGCATGGATCAACTTTCGATTTTGACAGACCGAACTTTAGTAGTGCTGCATCCAATTTGATGTTCCAGATGCGACTAGCTTGCTTGAGACCATACAAGGATTTTTTAAGCTTGCATACCTTTGAGCTATTGTCACAAAATCCCTCTGGTTGCAACATAAAAATCTCTTCGCTCAGGTCGCCTTGCAGAAATGCACTTACTGCGTCCATTTGATCGATATCCAGGTTATATTTTGCGGCTATTGCAAGTAAAAATCGGATGGACGTATATCGCACTACAGGGGAGTAAGTTTCCTCGTAATCGATTCCATGTTTTTGAGCACAACCTTTTATAACAAGTCGAGCTTTGAATCGGGAAATCTTGCCTGTGGCGTCCTTCTTGGTTTTGAAAACCCACTTGCAATCGATTGGCCTCTTCTTGGGCGGAATGTCGGTCAACACCCAAGTCTGATTTTCAATCAATGAATCATATTCTTCTTTCATGGCTGCTTTCCAAAACTTCGCATCGCTTCGGTTCAACGCCTCTTGAACTGTTAACGGATCGTAAAGCTCAGTTGACTTAGCTTGACAAGCAAAATTATCCATTCGGACAGGCTTCGGTGTACGTTGAGAGCGTCTTGGTTCAGCAACACTGACTTCGGAAATTGGTATCGATGGAACGTAACTGACATCACTCCCTGAACTTTCATCGATTTCTTCTTCTTCAGAATAAAATGTTTCAGTTGTTGTATCACAGGCATCTGAATTGGTATCGGAGATTACTATGGTATGTTCGGTGCTGTTGTCATTTTCAACGGTAGTGTTATCTTCGAGATCATCAACAACTAATTCGCCAGCATCAACATCTAGTTCGCCAACATTCACATCGATTTCACCAATATTTCCATCTAATTCAACAACATTCCCCACTGAATCCGATTCATCTGGGAATATATAGAAATAATTAGTATTATTTGCATCGATTACCTTTTTGTCCAGTCGACAATTTTCAAAAAATATCACATCTCGACTAATGATAATTTCATTTTTATCGGGTTGATATAAACGATAGCCTTTAGTATCTTCGCAGTAGCCCAAGAATACGCAACATTTTGACTTCGGATCGAACTTTTTGCGACAATGCTTCGGGATGTGTACCATTGCCTTGCACCCAAAAACACGAAGGCGACTCAGATCAGGAACTTTTCCAGAAAACGTGTGTTCCGGAGTCAAACCAGATGTTGATTGACAGGGTGACCTGTTGATGACATACACAGCAGTAGATACAGCTTCCGCCCAAAATTTCTTGTCAAGTCCAGCGTCAAACAACATGCAGCGTGCTCTCTCGATAAGCGTTCGGTTGGTTCTCTCTGCCAAACCATTCTGTTGTGGCGTATATGGTGTAGTCGTTTGATGTCGAATTCCATTTTGCTTCAGCAACTTGTCAAAGGATCTGTTACAAAATTCAGTACCGTTGTCGGTTCGTAGGATCTTCATTTTCTTGTTGACTTGTCTTTCGGTCAAATTCTTGAATTCGACAAATCTTTCAAAAGCTTCAGACTTTGCTTTCAAGAAATAGACAAACACTTTTCTGCTAAAGTCATCCACAAGAACCATTATATACCGGGCACCACCACGAGAAACGACGTCAATAGGACCACAGAGATCACCATGAATTATCTGAAGCACTTCTGTCGCTCGAGTCCCTTTATCCTTGAATGGCATTCTGGTTTGCTTGCCTTTAACGCAAATCTCACAGATCTCTTTACTGGTTTTCTTCAAATCAAATCCAGGAACACAATCTCTTAATTTCAACAGGCTTTCGAAATTGAGATGACCCATACGACGATGCCACAAGTTGCTGTCCTCTGCCTTGGATTTCTTGACATTGACGTTCGCTACCATACTCACGTCTACATTCGGTCGATTCAGCTTAAACATGTCACCAACATGCGAGGCTGTAGCAATCAATTGCTTATCGTTGCTGAAAATTTGACAACCTTTCGAATCGAAGTAAACGGAGTTCCCTTTCCTGACTATTTGGCTGACTGACAGTAGATTGACGCACAAGTCAGGAATGTACAGAACATTGTTGATGGAAACATCTTTGACATCCTTCTGAACAGCTACTTGCAACTTCATATCACCAATACCCTTCACAGATAGACGAGAATTGTTGGCACAGACTATTTCGCTTTTAACAGGTTGATTCAAACTCGTGAGACAGTCACGCTTCATAGACATATGAGCGGAGGCACCTGAATCAATATACCAGTCATCGTTGCCCGCATTTGTTGTAAAGGCAGTGTATAATCCATGCGTCTTGGATTTGAATTCATTGCTCTTTGTGTTCTTCTTTGGACAGTTCTTAGAAATATGTCCGAAATCTCTGCATTCATAGCATCTCGGACCACGGGATTTCTTTGTCGGTTTTCGTTTACCAAAGAAAACAGCAGATCCAGCTTGATCATCTTTTACATCTTGGAGCAGTTTTGTCTTGATAGAATCTGCAGTGATAGGTGTTCCTGAGCTTTCGAGCCCCATTATCATCGGCCGATACTCGTCAGATAACCCAGCAAGCAACAAAGGGCCTACCCATTCATCACTAACATCCATAGCTAAAGACCTCAGCTTGTGGGCAGTGTTAACTATCTTCGTGACGTATGCCTCAACGGAATCACTATCCTCCAAGCGTGTATTTATTAAAGTTCTTAAAAGTCCAACTCGACGCGTTAGCCCAGAATCTTCAAAAGCTCGTTCTAAATTCTTCCATGCTTCTTTCGCAGTTTTCGCAGACTGCACATGTACATAATTGATCGGCTCAATCAATAAGATTATTTTTGCTCGGGCTTTCGTCACTTTTTTGGCATCCGGTTCTACATTAGCTTCATACTCAATGCAATCCCAAAGGTCTTCTAGTTCGAGGTACGTCTTAACCCCAAACTTCCACGAATCCCAATTTTCACGGCCTTTAAGTTTCTCAATGGACGGGAGAACGTTCTGGGACATCTTGAAATTTTTTTTTTAAATTTCCAATATCCAATTAATGCAAAAATCGTTAACTTAAATTCTTTTATATAACCAAGAAATATTAAGCATGGACTGGGCCCATAACCTGATATGAGTTCATGGATTAATATATTAAATTGAAATAAAAAGAATTCGTGTTTTCAGTTGAACGATTTGGAAAAGAGTATAATTTATTTGAAAACGAAATTCAAAGCTACTAAGTATTTTTTCTTTGAATAAACAAAATTTAATTCTGAGTACAAAAGAACAACATAGTGTTTTTTTAACAGATTGTTCGGGGCAAAATGGTCCAGCTCCAAATCTAATAGCAGCCCACAAACACAAAAGATTGGACTTTGCCCGCAAAAACATGAATCGGGATTGGAAAACCGTAAGTGACTTTCTATTAATCTACACTAAAATCTCGTTATTCCAAATGCAAATGGTATACTCGAATAACGTTAATAACGGTACTTTATTTTCTTCTCAATTTGCTTGATCAGTGATGCAACTCAATAAAAAAAATAGTAAGGAGTCACTCCTATTGTAGGTTTTCTATAAAACGCATTTTTTCAGGTGCGGGTATACTTATGCAAGGCACTGTATATCTTATAAGAATCAAGTTGCAATGCTTAACACAAAATTAGTGCAAGGTTTCAAAATAATTAACTTACAGAAAATCAGCACATTTATGAATTTTGTTTGTTTATTTGAAAAAATAGAAAATATATTTAACGAAAAAATAAAACTGTCTTGCAATCTATCTCCGTCTCCAATAAAATAATAATAAAAAGACATTCCAATAGAATTACTACTACTATAACATTACTATACAACAAGTTAAACAATTTACTGTCAACAGTAAAACCAAAAACAATTATGTGGCATATTGCAAATAAATACAAACTTATATTATTATATATACAGAAATTATATAAACAAGTAATATTATTAAAGACTCTTAATTTATAAAAACAAAAAACAACATACATAAAATATATAAAACTTTAATTAAAATTTAATAAATAATATATTAAAAAAACCAACCTTACTTTATCAACAAATTTATATTCTCAAAAATATATACTCGTAATAATTCCTATTACCGATGGTTATGTATACAATAAAACGAACTCGAAATAAATTATATAAAACGAACTTCTTGCTGTTTTTCTTTTACCCTTTTTTACAGCTCTCCCTTACTTAAACTCTTTTCCGGAATAAAAAAAAAAAAAAAAAAACAATTGCGATTTTCTAACGAATTTTGTTGAATCCTGAGTTCTAACTTTAAACTTCTACCTGAGCGTCTACCTTGTCGAGTTGTAGAAGCTGAGTAAGGTCAATGATTCTCGGGAATTATTTCTCCAGAAGAGTCCTGAAAGCAAAGGTCACTCGTCCCTCCCCTTCCCAATCCCTATCCCCTCTTCCGTCGGCTTGTGCTATTATGCTGGCTGATGTCTCCAAATCCCTTGACTGCATAGTGTAACACTGTCTTTCAACACCAAACTTCCATCCTTGTGACCGTTATTGCTCAGTTGCTATTCGTTTCTCCCATCCTCCATATTCTCCCCCTCAACTTCCCAATTGGGCTGGATCTAAGGTGTTATACGACCAGTGCCGATAATAATCAGCCAGGATGAGGGCCCAATTTCTAAAAATAGCTCACTTATTAACGGAGTACCCAGATACCAGGCGACTTCCGGATTAACTAGCCTTATCTGTGTATGCAAATCTCTGCGCAGATGGACACCCTTTTACTTCGCCTACTCGTGGGAACTCAAATGAAAAAAAAATAAAACAAACAAAAACAACATTCAGACCGGTACTCCATCTACACCGGGCGGCATGGCAGTTTGTCGCCAACGTCGACCTCCTCTAGTGCGGTACAGGATGTATCTGTGGCGGCAGCGCATTCTAAGGTCGGTAGTGGAATGATTGCGAATAATGGCCCTTCCACTATTAACGAGAATAAACCTCTCCTGGCTGCTCCCAGAGGAAATCTTCCTGGTGTTAGTAAGGTTGTGAATAATGACACTTCTACTCTACCAGTGCGAAGACTGCCAATCAATCTAGGAGATCATACAAACAGCGTCGTAATAGGAGTAGTATCGATGACACGATTTCGTCTGACCGTTGTTGGCAGATGGTGAAACTGAAGCTCTCGATAACAAAAGATGGGGATTGGCATCAACGTCATGTCAAACTCATCGTTTGTTGCGATCTATATACGCTTGCTGTCAGCATTGAAAAGAGGCAGTAGGAGGGGAATAATTAGACGAGGGGCTGGTTGGATCTGATAAATTGTCTCGGAAAATCATCTCAAATTTATCTGGGAACCGAAAAAAAAAACAAAAACATACTGGACAGAACGTCGTCCCCAGTGTTAATTTCATCAACCCATCAATAAACAGAATTAGCTATGACGTATACTTAAGCTTTTGTCCTTCTTTCGCAGCCACAACAGCATGCTCGGCGAAGTTTGGCCAGGTGCAAGACCCGAGGTTATTGCTTGCTAAGGAGGACATTCCTTGTAGGCCCCGAGCTCGCGCATGGATTCCAATGTATAGAAGACATCCATGAGATGATCAGACTTAGCAACCCGGACCGCACTTGTCACGACTGGAAGATTGCGAAACTGGAGGAGCCGAAGGGCCTTCATCGAAGTGCGATTATCGTAATCGATAAGGACTCTGCGGCTTTTCTAGCGCGAAATAAAAGGAGTGATAAGATATGTGTTCGAAACGATTACACTCCGGAAAGATGAAAGATGAGGTAGACGCTTCGAGCGAGCCTCCAAAACCCCTCTCAGAAGCTGTGCCGCAGGACGGGGGGGGGGGGGTTCCAGTGTGCCGCTATCACCTCCCCATCCTTGGATGATGATGCAAACAATACAGATTAATTCCCAACACTCCATAAAAGCTTCGGACTCCCTTCTTCTCCGTCTGACCAAAACTGGGGAAGATGTCGTTCTCATCCAAGAGCCCTGGATTGTGAAATCCTTGATTCGAGAATTCAGAACTCCTGGTTACTACGCTCTATATGTATCAGGAAGAGGTAACCCAAGATCCTACATACTTGTAAAAGTTAAAAGTAGATTCTATTTTGGATATTAAGAACAAAGGACCGATATCATTTCGGAAACTTCCCTTCACAGGTTTTTCGAGTACAGCTGTCAAACTCGAACTGTCAAACTTTTTTCTTTAGGTACTCCCAGATTTGACTCCGATAATATTATGATTCAGCTCCGGGTTAAAATCAATTTAAAAACTGGACGGACTGTAGGTAGCTTATATTTAACTCGCTTACCTTCGGTTATATTTCGCACTGAAAAACTGGGCCCAAACATTTGCTAATAGATAGATTGATTTCAAAATAATACATTGGAAGCATTAAGCCAATGCATTTCATTTCTTCAATAACGGTAAATAGGTTTCCTCATTCATCCAAACCAAAAATTTCTACTCGGAATAAGAAAGAACTCCGTAGTTTTTTCAATGCAAATGATTGCCTAAATTTATTGTCTAAACTCCCACACATGCACATTCTTAAAACCATTATTCTCGATACAGCAATTTTCTGTCAATTCGTAGGTTGCAAGTTTTTTCATAAATTTAAGTCTATTTTCTGTCAACCCATGTCTCCCGGGATCCCCCACTAATATCGTCTTCCCTCGATTGTGCAGTTCGTGAAGCCATGGAAGAAGAATTTCTGCAAAATCTGCATCGTAGAAAACATCACCAAGCAAAACAATCTCCTCTTCGATATCCGCTTTTCCAATAAGATTTTCTTCACTTGTTTCAATTTCAACCCCATTCAACTGAGCATTCATCTGTGCCGCAACTGAAGCAACTACAAAACAATAAAACAGTCATTGAGCAACAAAATCTATGTGACGGGGATGTAGCTCAGTGGTAGAGCGTTCGCTTTGCATGTGAAAGGCCCCGGGTTCGATCCCCGGCATCTCCAAGTTTTTTTTTTTTCTTACAAAATCACACTACTTACTTGAATCGATATCATTTGCTGTGGCTGATTTGGCGTTGGACATCATTGCAGCTATCGACGACGCACCACATCCGCTACCCACATCGAGGATACGTTTTGATTTAACGAGGCTGGCGTTGTCAAGAATGAATCTTGTTGAATAAAAAAAAAATTTAAGAATAGCGAGGCATTCATTAAAAATGTTTAATAGCAAACCTGCTTAGGGCTTGTCCTCCAGGCCAATAGAATCCCCAAAATGGATCATTTTCGAAGGTTTTTTCACTCTCTTCTGTTATGGGTGCATGAAAAATTCGACATTCGGGTGTGATTAACCGGAGGGCTATTTCAGGAGTAAGATGAGTTCGGCAGATTTGAGTGTTTTCTTCGATCCGCTTCATCAACTGCGACAATCTTTTGGAAGATAAATAAAAAAGGACATTTTTGACACTAAATGAACACTAGGAACACTTTATTTAGAAACACATCAGCAACCTCTGTCTATCAACTCCTACTCTCCACCTCACCGCGGTGAACATCGGGTGCCGGTACTGGGTACCCCAGTGGGAAGTTGTTGGCGGCAGCAAAGAGAGAGAAGGGGAGGAGGTATACGTTCACTAAGGCATGCCTCTTTTTCAACAGGTGCCAGCGGAAGAACTTCCAAGATGGAATCAATGGTGTCGTCTACAGTTCCATTCAGGATGAACTACTCAGTGAACACCTTATAGGGCTACTACGACATATTTACAGCCCATGCTTATAAGGAGCGGTTTGGCCGGCTCTTCGTCTTAGAGTTAAACTAAAGACCCGGCCCCAGTTTGGGGTTGGTGGGTTGGGATGACTGCCCGGCCACATAAAGAAACTATAGTTCCGAACCACCAACAAGCCTCGGATACGGACGGAATTAATGATGACGACCCCACGCAAACCATTTAAGGACAACGGTTTTGCACTTGGAATGTTAGGTCCCTTAACAGACCACATGCAGCCGGACAACTAACGGAAGCCCTTGACTGCCATAAAGCAGATATAACCGCCATCCAAGAAATGCGAAGGGATGGTCCGGGCCTACGTAAAATAAACAACTGTAATATCTACTACGGCGACTGCTACCGGGAACAAAATCAGCGTCTATTTGGATGTGGATTTGTAGTTGGGACTCGACTCAAGGGGAAAGTCTTGAGTTTCAACTCAATGCATGAGCGCAGTATAACAATCCGCATCAAGGCTAAATTCACAAACATAAGCCTCATCTGCGCTCACGCCCTCAATGAGGAATAGGATGAAGACACCAAAGACAGGTTCAACATCATTTTTGAAAAGATTGTGCAAAACTCCAACGTCAACACCAGAGGCACAATCTTTCGAAAGTCCGTCCAGCTACAAGGATACGCAGACGACATTGACATAATTGGAAGAAGACAGCGTGATGTCAGTGGAGTGTTCGTGAGTCTTGAGACGGAGGCTAGAAAGATTGGTCTAGCGGCTAACGAGGGCAAGACCCAAGTTAATGCTGTCAACAAGAAAGGACAACCAACATCGACGTCTTGGAGTTGGAGCAAACGTCAGCATAGGCAGATTTAACTTCGAGGTAGTTAAGGACTTCGTCTACCTAGGGTCCGCTATCAACTCAGACAACAACACCAGCGTTGAAATCAAACGAAGAATCACTCTTGCCAATCGCTGCTTCTTTGGACTAAAAAGGTAATTGAGCGGTAAAGTTCTCTCCCGAGCAACTAAAGTGACACTCTACTAAACCCTCATCATCCCGGTCCTAATGTATGGTGCAGAGACATGGACCATGACAACATCCGACGAAAACGCTTTAGGCTGCTTCGAGGGAAAAATTCTTCGAGTGATCTTTGGTCCTGTCTGCATAAATGGAGAATGGAGACGAAGATTCAATCAAGAACTGTACGAGCTGTACAGCGACACTGACCTAGCCAGAAAAGTTAAGGTCCAACGACTTAGATGGTTTGGTCATGTAGAGCGAATGAAATAATGCTCCGGCTCGTAGAATCTTCGAATCCAACCCGGAAGGACGCCGCAGAAGACGAAGACCGCGGCTCAGGTGGAGCACACAGGTGGTAGAGGACCTGAACCAACTTGGCGTGCGAAACTGGAGACACCTAGCTAGGGACCGAGCTGGCTGGAGACGTTTGTTGGATGAGGCCCTGGTCCAACCTGGACTGTAGCACCAGCATAAGTAAGTAAGTAATTATGAAATATTGCAAAGTAAGGTCAGATCCTGCTGGGTGCCACATCTCTTGTATCTGTAGACATCATCTCCGGTCTGGTCACTGGCCACACTAAATCACCTTCTCAACAATTTCACCATAATCCTCCAAAAAGTCCCTTGCTTTTCAGTCCTTTCATCGAAACAAAAAAGAAATTGCTATTTTCAAAACACAATGAGTGTAAGCCCGGCTTAGTGCAATAAAGGAAACCCCAAAAACGTGTGCTTAATGTTTCACATAAATTTTATCGATAAATTTTACTGCACACATGTTCGGGACAAAAAACAAAAACTACATTTCGCTTTTCAAAAGTTGTGAAATCCAAAAATCCCCGAACGCCCAGCTGTGACCAAAAAAAAAGCGAAGAAAGAAAATCTCAGAAAGATGCAACGAAAATACTAAAGTTCCAATTTAATTAGTCAACAAAGAACGGGATTCCCAAGACCAACTCAAACGCACTCCCATATTCTACACAAGCAAAACCACAGCTCACAAAGTCTGTCTGTGACCATGTTTATACTCTTTAAGCGAACCAAACACATTTTTTTCCCATTAAATCGGTATCAATATGCCATGCACTCCCCTAATAAAAAGTCGTTTCAATGGAAAACAAAAAATTGATTTTGGTTTACTTTGAGGCGTTTTGGAAATCCCCAAAACAAAACGAGAAGCTCTACAAATCAACGAACGAAACATGTTGTTTATTCGACTTATCAAGAATCACCACAGCAAACCACCATGCCAAATGCACGCATATCCGCCGCTGAAGGTTGGCATACAACTTTTGGACTTATTTTAAGCACGCTTCTACCTGACCCGAATTGAAATCGTGAAACGTTCCAAAAGATGCAAGGGAAGTGTCGTTATTTTTTTTTATGGTTTTGGACTAGCCAGGTAACTTTAAACAGTCCCCGAAGGTAAACTTTTTTACTTGCTCCTCGCTCCCTTCTTCCACTACCACCTGGGCATGTAGACACCAAACAAAATTCCGAGAATCTCGTGGTCACTTTTTGGTGTTGTATTTCACGCAATTGCACGTGACGTAGATAGAGAGTCTTCAGGTTATTCAAATCCCAAAGAAAAACAAAAACAATCCGAACGTGTTTTGTTTGTTTTATCGATTTTTAATCTACTTGCGTCCGTCGGAGCTCTCAATCTGGAGTAGGTATTGCGAATTAAAAACAAGTCTACTCTCAACTCTCTCAAGCTAGACTTGTGATCTCTTAAGACACTCTCTCAAAGCTTTTTTTCAGTGAACTCTTAGAGCAATCAGCAATTCCTAGAGGTCTAGCTGGGAAAATCCAAGATTCAAGTCAAGCCCCATTATCTCGGTTTTTACATTTTTTATAGGTTGTCTGGTCTCGTGAATTTATTTTATCTCGAATGGAATTCTTCTGGGGATGCCGTTGAATTCGTGTTGTTCTATAAATGAAAACCAAACATGTTCAACTGAAACAAGATCATATTGCTTGAAAGACTTTAGACTTTTGAGGTTAAAGAGAAATTGTTTGATTATTTGGGAGGGGACCAGCGACATTGTGTAATGAACAGAAGACAACCAGCTTGGACGTTATGTTGCATTGAGCACGTTTGCCTTTTTTTTGGAATACCAACGAATTCAAAAGTGTACTGGACTTTCTGCACGTATTGTCATTTTATTGGCCTCATTCAAATGTGTTTATTTTTTCTTCTACACATTTTTGACATTTATCCAATTATGGTTTGATTGAACAAACGAATGTTTGTTTTCTTTGGAAAACTCGGAAACATGAGTCTTATCGTGCTACGCGTACATGTGCAGTTGTTGTTAAATTGGGAGATTTCAGTTTCAATCAAATTAAGCTGATGAGAAATGTCAAAAAATGACATCACACGTCTAGAAACAGTAATGGCTAGAACACAAATACGCCTTATCTTTGCCTTCTTCTGCACTCGCTTCAAGTTTACTTTAAATTAAATTTCTCCCTCCATCATCATCATTTCTCCAAAAACAAATGAATTTTGTTTGTGTCCGTTTTCTTTACAGCTGTTGAGCTGTCAGACAAAGCAAGTAGTAGTAGTAGTAGTAGTAGTAGTAGTAGTAGTAGACAAAGCAAATGCTCAGCATATTTGAACTAGAGCTTCCGTTTCGATTCACATTACATTACGTAACATTACGTACGAGACGCTGAACTCGTATACGCCAGGCGAAGGCAAAGCCAAAGCGTGTTTGTGTTTCGGCCATAAGAGCATTGGAGTTCTATTGTATATATAATTGTATTTGACGTTTTTGGTTAATATATTATTGAAATAGCAGAGCGTTTTATTGAATTCATACAAACAGCAGAGAGTGTAAAATTTTATTTGCCTGTCAAATTGACATTGTAACGAAGCGTAACACTTCACGCCCAACTACCCCGACCAACCAGCCATTGAAAACAAAAAAAGATTGGAAAAAAATACAACTACGCGCACCCAGACTATAAAACGAGCAGCCGAACCACCTCGACTATAAAACAACAAGCAGTCGTACCGCCCTTACTATAAATCACCTCGACTTATATGCAAGTGGCGTCGGCGAAGACAACAACATGAATACACATATTTTTAGCTTTTAAGTTTCTTTTTCTTTTTATAATTCACTTGCTGTTTTTACAGAAAAGTTGTCAAGTAGAAGTGAAATAAAGTACGATATTCGAGCAACATATTCCTACAACACAAAATATTCCTACAAAGGTAGTAGTTCTCCCACCGCTACAAGTTGATTAGCAACGAATTATGGTGCTTAGGACAATATAGATTGGTCCTAATTTTGACCGAATATTACTATTTGTTGTTTTTTTTCCTCCTTCCAAGATTCACCTTGAGGTTGGGCGATAGGATATTATAGCTCCTTGCAAGAATCCCCCTTGCTTTGAGGCTGCGGCTAGCTTAGCTCCTTGCGAGAATCCACCTCACTTAGAGGCAGCCAGCGGCTAGTTTACCTCCTTCCGAGAATCCCCCTCACTTCGAGGCAGCGGCTAGTTTACCTTTACCTCCTTCCGAGAATCCACCTCACTTAGAGGCAACCTCCTTCCGAGATTCCTCCTCACCTTGAGGCTGAGTCGCTAACGCTGAGTGATTACTGAAGCTCCTGCCGAGAATCCCCCTCACCACACCCTGAGGCTGTGGGCATAGGACAATTTAACTCCTTCCGAGAATCCCCCTCACTTAGACGCAGCGGCTATTCTAATTCTACCTCCTTCCGAGGTTCCCCCTCACCATGAGGCTGGGTGATAGGATACTTTAGCTCCTTCCGAGAATCCCCCTTAATTAACGGTTTCATGTGATATTAGTTCACTTAGCATGTACTCCTGCAAACCTAAAGGTAATAAATTAAAAAAAATTATTTTGTCAATCCTCAATGTTTACTGAATGGAGTTTCAGCAAACAAAAACAAAAAAATCCATTTTATCCAAAGTCGCACGTTCAATTATGAAACTTGTTCAATGGATGTGACTTGTGAGTTAATTTTTTTGAAAAATTCCATTTCGCTTTTTATTTATTCAGCAAACGAAAAAGAACTGCCAAATTCAACAGAACCAATAAACTGTGTTTTCTATTTGATAAGCCTGGAAATTTCAACTCGTCTAGATTTTACCAGTTGAATCATCTATAAAACCCAGATGGCTGATGGTTGTTCATTAACTTGGCAGTTGTACTTCTACAAGTTGTTTTTATATCTTACAGTAATTGACAGCTGTCGAAGTTTCATCGAGATCATATCTGACGTTTTTTCTCTCATAATGCACGTACTGTCATTTAATTTATTGATCAATGATCCGATCTCTCTCATATGACTTCCGGTTATATTTTAATTGAACTTGGTACATAACTCAAAATACTGGTATAACAAAATAACTTCAAACCGTTATTGCATTTCCTATTCATTAAATATGACCTTATGGTATACACTACACACAGACGAATTGCAACCCAGACTGCAATTTAAACTTGATTAAACTGTTGTGTGGGGATTTCGTGTAGACAATTATTTTGTAAAGTTATGAATATTAAATTAGAATAATTGTGTAGATTTATAGACGGTGTATAACACATTTCATCGCGAGTTAGATTGGTGTGGTATTTTGTTAAACTGTCAATTAAAGGTGGTAGAACACAAGGTTGCTTGTCAGTGTCACTTGGGTTTTGATTGATTCTTTTTTTTTTTGTCAGGAATACAAATCCCGTTGTTTGGGGAATGAACCATAATGAACGAAATAAAATCATCATGACCGAGTATGTAAACGTCAAATGATCATAAAAAATTCGTTTTAAAAAGTTAAAAAATAAAATTCAACTGTTACTTGTTCTTGCCGTTATTTGCTTTCGATTTAACATCACTGACAAAAGAATGCAGTTCGACTTCTTTTTTTTTATTCTTTGTTCTTTGATTCATTCAACATTTTGTATTAAAAATATCTTACAAGATGCAAGAACACAAATAACGGTTTACAGTGAGATCAAAATGGCAACAACGGAACTGTTACCGGAGCAGATTTGATTAATTTAAAAATAATTTCAAATTGGAGGCTCGTGTGTGTATTGAACTTTGACTTTTGTTTTCATGCAAAACTGAAAACAAAAAGCAAACACGAAAGCCAAATAAGACCTTAAAAGGTGGCAAGTGTTGTATGATTCACTCAAATTGGAACTCCCCATGTCTTCGATTTCTCGGAACTCATTGTCAAAAATATTATGGATACGCAAGGTGCTATTCACCTTGTTATTATTCACCTCTCAAACGTCAAACACCTTGCATTAGAAGCATTTAGATAATGAGATGTGAAGTGGTTTATAAAATGATTCAGGATTCAGTGAAGTGATAGTAACATATTCACTTAAATTTACATCACACCATGAAGGCTAGACAAGACTTCCTAAATATTCACCTCCAGAAACATGATCTTATTCACCATACTTTAGTTGTTTTATAAACAGCCACTTTTGACTAACTTAAAATAAACCTTCACAGAATAATTGCATTATTTACCGTTAGCCAATTGTTTCGTATCTGCGGCGACAGCGGCGTCTGCGTCAATAAACCACACAAAGCAAAACGAAGAAAAAAATCAAATCAGAAATCGATGATTTACACATCCGGAATAACTTAAGGCCATTCAATTGACAGAACCTGTTACATTTTTTTCGTTGGTTCGGTAGCATTATCACAATCTGCTGAAATTATGAAATTCCAGCGGAAGACCATACTTAACCTAGAAAACGGGAAAACTGCAAAACTTGTTCCAGAGGCAGCCCGCCAGACCCTTCTTCATACGTGGCTTGGCCGAGAAACGGAATTTGGAATTTCGTAACAATATGCAAATTTGAACATCACACTCAAAGTCCAACTACGGGGACAGGCGTTATGTCTCCTCATTAATATTCACAGCCGTTTACAGGGAAAGTGAACAAAAACAATGAACGGTAAAATATTTATATAACAGTGGACAAAATATCGTCAAGAAATAGGAGAAAATGGTGTTTTGTAGTAGATTTTTTTCTGGGTAGGTTTAAAATTTTGATAATGTGAGCCGAGCTTAAAAAAAGATGGGATAAGAGCACTGATCTCTATAAAGAGCTGAACAGAATGCGTCGCCAGTCGCCCGGCGACTAAAATGACAGCTGTCAAAAATGTGAAATTTGTATGGAAGTCGCCCATTAGCAACACAATAGGCCAGTTCCACCTTACAACATCTCAGTGAGATCTCAGACATTTTTTAAGGGGAACAAAAAATCTCCGCGGAGAATTGAGATTTTTTTCTGAGATCTCCGAGATGAAAATATTTTGGATTCGATTTCTCACTCAGCTATTTTGACGTGTCTGACATATGTACAACAACAATTATTTGTAAGTTAACCATTTTATCTCAATGAGAACTGAGAATTATGTTTGCCTAAATCAAAGTGACATTGAGATCTCAGTGAGATATTGTTAGGTGGAACTGGCCTATTGCGTGCGTCGTTCGTCGCCCAACCAGTCGCTCAAAAATTGAACTTTTTTCAACCTTAGTCAAGCGACGAGTTTGACGAGTGTGTTTCTTATATCGCGTTGTTGCTTATTTTTAAAGCAATTATGTTTCGATTTAACTCAATTAATTTCAGCGATTTGAGGCCGTGTGTGAATTGCGTTAAAATGTGTATTAAAACTTGACGTTTGGTTAAAATTTGACGTTTGGTTGAAAATGGGATCAAATTTAGCCATTTGCTGTGTGAATTGCGTTAAAAGGGATATTTTTAACCAACATTTCTGCGTAGAACTAGGAAATTTCCCTCGACAAAAAATGTTTTTATCCACCTAGGTAAAATAATTTTGTGTACAAAACCAAACTTTAAGCAATGAATTTCATGAAAAGCCACTTAGGATAACAAACAAACTCTGTTATATTCATTTTTCTCGACTTTGCAGCGGTAATTTGATAATTTGAGTCAACAGTAAAATATCTTAAAACGAAAATTTCCCTTTTTGGATGATTGGTTCCTTCCATCTGGTAACACTGCAAAACATGTTTTCACAGCTGAAATCTGTTATAATTCTCAAAAGAAAAACAATAATTTCGTTTTTCGATTTGAAAATATGATGAATTCAAAGGATTTTATTTATTTTATTGAAATATCAAAGCAATTTTTAAAAAGTCATAACAAAGAACTAAATAAAACGGTGAGGAACAGAACAAAACAACAAAACAGAAGCAAACTTCTCTATCATTCATGAGAAAAAAATACACGTCAAAATTTTAACCCATTTATCCTGCTCCACAGCTGGGTAAATTTTAACCCATTTTATTCACCACGCTAGTGTCAAGTTTTAACCAAACGTCAAGTTTTAATACACATTTTAACGCAATTCACACACGGCCTGAGAAGCGAATTTTTGACAGCTGTCATTTTTGTTGCCGGGTGACTGCATTCTGTTCAGCTCGTAATACATACACAAAAAGGCATTATTTTTAGGGAGAAGTCTCAAGATTGCAAACGATGGTGGCGCCATCTTGATACCTTTTACAGAAGCATAAGTTTGTATTGAAGCTGCTTGCTTGGTTTGATAGATTTTCTGTCAAACGAACAGAGAACCAATCTTGATGGTACTGGTTGTTCCTATAAAGAGTGATAGAACCTGTTTTGAGAAAAGTTAGGAAATTTATAACAAAATGACCTGTCAGTGTCAAATTAAAAAAATATGGCGGCAAAATGAAGTATTAGTCAAATAGAGTTTGGACTGTTTTATTTGACATCTGAGTTACCAACACAAACACCGGAAAAAACATTGAAGAATATTTCTTGGAATTTATTCGTAATTTTTTCTGCAACTTATTAGATCCGTCCCACTGTAATCACAACTTGTATCTAATTTATTGATATTTGCATAGTGACATGCCGATTTTGCGGTTTAAAATAAACCGATTTTAAAGTTCTTTCAATTTTCTGCTCGCACCAACTATAGAGTCCAAAGATCAATGTTTTTGCTTAGGGTAAGGGCAGCCTTGAATGCGTTCAATGAGTTGGCGATTTTGTTTTGTTTGGTTTAAGCAAACTGAGAAAATTAAAACGATTATGAGGAAATCCGTTGAGATTTAAAAATTTGTGTGTATTTGTATTCCTATTAGGGGAAGTCAATTTGAATTTTGGGCACGTTGATATTTTGTTATTCATTTTTCAGAGCTTTTTTTGTTATTAATTATTCTGTTTTAAAAGTGTGTAAGGAATCGCAAGTCATTTTTAAGGGCCTGCCACTTTAACTACGTTCTAAGAAGTTTCAACCAAACACTGATAGCAAATTGTGCGATCAACATTTTTGAAAAAAAACAATAGTCGTGTTTTTTCACTACTCAGCAGCCAGCAAAGCAAAATTTCCCTTGGCAAAGAACAACAATTTGCATTGCAGTCGATAAAAAGGCCAGTAAAAAAATGACAGTTGTGCCGGCGATAGAACTTTCATTAGACAGCGTTGATGGCGTTAAGAAGAATTATTTTGCTACGCCAATCTAATGATCTGAGTTTTGAATTCTCTTAGGTTGAAGTATTTGCTATTTTTTGTATCCGAGCTGCAACCGTTAGGTCTATTTTTTGACGTTTTATGTAACAATTGACATTCCAATTGAATTTGGCAGATAAAGTGAGTTTGAGCATTTTATTCGCAATTGAATACTGTGGTGGTTCCTGAGTAGTGAAAAAACACAACTAATTTCGTTTTCGGGAGCGGGAGTTTGCTGGATATCGTATGCGCCATAGTGGTCATTATCGGAACTACAAACTCGGATATCTGCTTGTCCTACCGGATATTGTCGTGATCTGTGTTAACCAGTCAGCTCGAACCGTCCTTCCTCCTACAAATAAGTTATTAAACTATCATCAACTTCAGATCGAAATTTATGACTCATGTTTTAAGCCAAAAGAAAACAAAACATAACCTCGTCAGCCAACAAACTGAGTAGCAACAGTACCACAACCCTTTATTATCCGATGATTTATTTTAGTTCCTCCAATAAACCAACAAACAGAGATGAGCATTGGAAAACGTGTTTTAACCACCGCTTAGCATCTCGTCTTTAGGATTTAACCAAAAGATAATCCGCCTGTAAGACACGATTAATCCACACTGAGGAGCCAACAAAGTGCTAATTAATTACAATTGCTATATCAATGCCAATGTCGCTTGGACTGATGACCAGGTGAACCACAATCTACAAGTATAAATGCATCAGAGGTGCGCATGTTGTGTTGCTTGTAGCAAATCCAACAAAACCCAGCAAGCCTACGGCTAAAGCGAAAACCAGTCTTGTGGCGCTTAGGATGATATCTGGAGATACACCTACAAGTCATGTCCACTATTCCGCCCATGCAAAATGCATTGTCTACTTCGTCATGTCGCGTCGCTGTCGGTTGGGAGATAAAACTTCCATTAAAGTCGTGCACCACTGCCAGAATCTTGCTGATATTACCACATAGCCGTGTTAATAAAAATAGAATCCAACTCGAGGGTATAATGACCAAGTACCCAATAGAAGGTCAACAAGTAATTCGATACTGAATCCTGCGATTGCTATAAAAGACTTTGAGGCGTGCCTTTATGTCATCAGTTGATCGTGAACCAACAATACCTCAAGACCTTTTTAACAATGGAATACTGGATTTATATCGCAATTCTTGCAACATTCACTTTTATGGAAACAAAATCCGATACAATTGTTTATCCTGGGAAATCAGCTCTGCACTCATATAGTCCAGCAAGAGGAGAGTTTCCGGTCGAGAGCGTCTTTGGCCGTGGTTATTTCAGCTACATCGACGATCACGGAGTTGCAAGATTGGTGAACTTGGAACCGAATCCTCTTTTTGGTGTGCGTGTGGGTGGCGATGGGAAATTGTCCGCTGACCAAGGAAATAGTGTAGAACTTAGGAATGACATAAATTCTCAACGTCAAAAAGATCCATTGAAGCCCATTAAGGAGTTTGATGAAACGCCCTTCCAGGACAATCTCGGAGTGCAGGTGGAGAAGGATGTATTTCCAAGCAGAGTGACTGGAGGGATAGTGGAATTACCAGCAAAACAGCAACCTTCAAGTGGTATCCAACCAGGAAATACATATTTGGTCCCACAAAACGTGCCTCTGATGTATTCGAGCCAGGCTGAGATAGCTTCAAGGCCAACTTTAGTACAAAATGCTTTGTATCCCGGTAATCCATTCTTAAACCAGCAAGTTCTGCTCCCAGTGCAAAAACCTTCAATTCCCGAACAGTTCCTCTTTGTTCCGTCGTCATCAGGAGCAATGAACCTAGCACCAATTGCAGCATCACAAGCTTCCCCTGGACAGTTTCTTGTATTTCCACAATCACCAGCAGCGGCAACCGAAGCATCAATGCCATCTTCAAGCCAAGCTCCACTTTCTTCATCCGAAAATCCCATAAATCCGCAACTGATAAGTTCTTCTTCCAACGAAAGTCCGTTCTCAACTCCGAGTTCTCTTCAAAGCGGTCAAGGGCAATTTCCTGTCAATTCAACACCAATAAGCCCACTTTCTCCTCAAGCACCAACACAGCCGATTAATTCTGTTTCATTCCAACCCATCATGTCGAAACCCCAGGCAATCACCCCTAATCCAATCTTTTCCGCACCAATTCTTCCAATTGCCGATAATGGTAATCCGTTTTTCCCGCCATCAAGACACCCAAGTGGCATGCTACCACCACAACAGGAAATATTTATGATCCAACCGGGAAATCCTTTCTTTTCGTTCAACAATAACCAAGTAAATCCAGCTGTTTGGCCAGTTCTACCAACCTCAACAACACCAGCTCCATCAATCAATGCTGACAAGACAAATCCGTTTCTACCAAATTCTCTGAAAACTGATATCAAATCATCAGAAGTTCAAGGTCAATCCACCCCTCAATCTTTCATACCCATGTCGTGTGATTTTCATTCAGTTGGTGGACCAATCCCCGAACAAGTCAAAGATAGCCCCGAAGTGGAACAAGCCAAGCGCGATCACTTTCGCGCTCATGAACTCGCATTAGCACAGTTACAACAAGCTCGTCAAAACAACGATAACGCAAGTGAAGAAGTAAATGAATCATCATCTTTGACGCCACCAGCACAACCGTCATCATCGTTGGTGACTTCTGACAACTCTTCGTCATCTACTGAGACAGCAGATGCACCATTAGATCAGCTAGCAGTCACATCCGGACCAACAATAACATTTGATCAAACTTCTACACTCAGAGCTGCTGAGTCAGAAGCTAG
Organism: Sphaerophoria taeniata; assembly: GCA_943590905.1. NCBI lineage: Eukaryota > Metazoa > Arthropoda > Insecta > Diptera > Syrphidae > Sphaerophoria > Sphaerophoria taeniata. The sequence continues at coordinate 9,945,488 of OX016540.1, forward strand.
CACGCTTCAGCCTCTTCCGGTTCAATAATAAATTAAATAATTTGGCTCATTTGCAAATACACACCTACATACACAAATTAAGAGAAGACTTAATAAATTTGAAATCTAACATTAAAAACTTGTTATTCATTGTCAGTGGGCCTGCACACACGAGACTAATTCATCCGGACTAAAATCAGTTTAGTGGGCAAGGGAAGCGAAGTGTGCAGTATGAAACGGACTGAAATTTTCAACCCGAAATTTGGTGGATGAACGAAGACTAAAACTAACACATATACAAAAGCTGACAGTTTTGGTACAAAATATATACTCACAGATTTAAAAGAGGTTCACATATACATTTTTCCCCCAGTCTGAAATCATCTCTTGTGTGCTTGGACTAAAGACTAAAACCCATTTCAGTCCAAAAATTATTCATCTCGTGTGTGCAGGCCCAGTATGACTAGATGTGTCTCTGTTGAAAGTGACGGTTGGCTGAGCAAAGTCAATGAACTGTCAAATGTAATCGTCTACTGATGGAGGTGAGTAATCAGAATAACACAATGCCTTATATGGTTATTTTTATTTGGCATCTATTAGACGAATAATAATCTTGCTATATTGACACTTGAACTAGAAGAACGTTAAATATATTTCTTAAGCTGTGGTTCCTTTTTTTTTGGAGTTGTGTGAGTTTTGCAATATTCAAATTGACTTGTGTCAGTTCAACGATGTGTTTGAGGACCCGGTTCACACCTGAGGATGACTCCGATGCTTTTTGACGGGTCTGGTGTGAACTGGATCGATGGCGTAGTTTCATTTATTTGTTTTGGTAATAAAATAACGTACACGAACCTAGTCTGGACTATTACAAAACTTTCCACGCAAAAATAAAGTTGTTTTTATTTTTTATTTTTTTGTTTACATTTGTTGTTTATTTTATTGAAAACAAAAGCTCTTTCAATTTTCGTGTTAACTTGCAGCTGTATAGAAAGTAAGCTAGAAGTGTGGAGTTCTTGTCGATCTAATCCATATGTACCTTACCTACACATATTCATTCCCCTTTCTTTTCCGTTATAATATGACAGGTGGATTGTGTCAACAGTCTGTTTAACAGTTCGTTTAAGTTCTCGAGACTGGAAGACGCTGACAAAACTTTTAAATATAAATACATAACTACTTAAATGTTATTGAACGCTTGTGACGGTAACGGAAAACTTTGTTGAAATTTGTTTTCTGAACTCTAGCTGTCAATAATGGGTTTGCGTCGCACGATCCGATTTTTATTGTTGGCGTGTTTTACAATTTTATTTCAGATTAATAAAAATTAAGAGGAAAGTATGCTAAATGCTTCCCAGTATTTGAGATTTTGAAAATTTACAAATTTCGACGCAGACAAACGTCAAGTCCATGAAGACGTCAACTTAAATCGGATGTATGTGATCGGTGTATACCTGCACAGAACTTAAAGATTTTATTAAGTGAAATAAGAAAAACAGGTTAGTTCTCTACTTTTACAGAGATTGTTGCAACAAAAATGTGTTGATGCATTTTTTCAGCTTCATGACTGCCACCACCTGATGGCCTTACTTACATACTTAAGTCTCCGCCAGCCAGCTCGGTCTCTAGCTAGCTGTCTCCAGTTTTGCACTCCAAGTTGATTGAAGTCCTCTTGTACTTGATTGCGCCACCTGAGTTGAGGTCTTCCTGTCCTTCTTCGTCCCTGGGGAATAGTGTCCGCTCTAAATGACCGAGCCATCTGAGTCTTCGGACCTTGACTCTTCTGGCTAGGTTCATGTCATTATACAACCCGTAAAGTTCCCTGTTGTATCTTCTTCTCCATTCCCCATCAATGCACACGGGGCAAAACATGACTCGAAGAACTTTCCTCTCGTAACAGCCTGAAGCACATTCATCCGATTTTGTCAAGGTCCATGCTTCTGCACCATACAGCAGGACTGGCATGATGAGGGTGTTATACAGTTTTACCTTAGTTGCTCGAGAGAGGGCTTTTTCACTCAATTGCTTTCTTAGCTCAAAGAAACAGCGATTAGCAAGAGTTATTCTTCGTCTGATCTTGGCGCCACTACCTTATAGTTATATGCGTCTATTGTTACTTTCTATCCGAGCCGTGTCGCAGGTGTTGAGTGTCCTTTGGAAGAATCCTTCCTCGTAGTCAGCATATATCTCGTTTTGTCCTGATTTACCGCTAAACCCATTTTTGCCGCTTATGTCTCAATTCTCTTTTCCCTTTAATTCCCTTTAAGTCAATATCATCGGCGTACGTGAGAAATTAAACAGGCTTTTAGGAGATGGTGCGTCTGGGGTTGACGGTGGAATTTTGCCTTATCTATTCAAGAACGATGTTAAAGAAATCGCATGACACTGCATCGCCTTGTCTGAATCCTTTTTTGACATCCAAAGATTCCGTAAGCTCATTGCCAACCTTGATGGCGCAGCGTGAGTTCTCCTTCATCATTTTGCACATGCGAACGAGCTTGGCAGGGATGCCAAAGCTAGAGATAGCTTTATACAGTTCGTCTCTATAGATGCTGTCATACGCGGCCATAAAATCGATGAAAAGGTGGTGTGTATCGATTTAGAGTTCATAGGTTTTAACCAGGATCTGTCACAAATTGAAAATTTGGTCGATGGTTGACATTCCTGGTCTAAACCCACATTAATAAGGACCAATCAGATGGTTGACACGTTCACATATTACGGAAAAGAGGATCTTATGAACGATGTTAAGGAGGCTTATTCCTCTTAAGATGGCGGGCAAACAATGCTGAGGTTCCATTCATCGGGCATTTATTCTTCCGACCATATCTAACAGATGACTTGGTGCATGCTCCTGTCTAGATCGTCGCACATAGGAGTATTTCGATTAAAAACCTGGCCAAAATTATTTTTTGAAGTAAAACAATTCATTTTTGTTAGAAATGATTATTTATTATGAAATAAATGTATTAAAACGCTGTTTTTTTATTTTTCATCACCTTCATCTTCATGGTCCTCACTTTCTACACTATTAAGGAAGTCATCATGGTAATATAAAAATCTATCATCAGTGGCATTTGTGTCCCCTGAAAGAAGCATTTCTTAGAAATGGATTTTCTAAGGCAATATAAAAGTGGATCAGAAGTCAAAAGCTACTTATTGCGTATATCAAGTTTACAGTCCCTCTAGAGAACTTCCTTGCATAATTTAGCCGGTAGAGAGTACATATTTAAAAGTGTGTGCTAATATATTTGGAAAAATCATAACTTTTAAAACTAAAAATGGAAAAGAGAATAAACAAACCTAAAATATTTATTTATCGCTTCTGCCGCTTCTTCCTTTTGGAAGCAGAGCGTCATTGAATACCATTGCAAATAACTCCAACTTCAATACTTTAATTTTGTATCAACTTGTAATACATTCCAAAGTAATTTTAGAACGGAATATCAAATAAAATCAAGTCTCGTTATTTCAGAGGTAACTTCAGGGTTTTTAAAAAAAATCTCCTCACCTTGAGCAGTTTCTCTAATTTGTTCAGTTTTTCATCTTTTATTCCTATCACATAATTCTTCAAAAGATTTTTCGGTCCAGGTTTGGCACAAGAGATTTAAATTGGGAATGTACTTTGAAGCCACGATTTATTCATTTCTTAAAAGTTAGCTTTTCTGCGACTTGATTAAACCCATTTTTGCTTAAGATCGTATGAAAGCTATAAGAAACTTGAGGCTTATTAATAATTAAAAAATTTTTTGCGAAAAAGGACCAGAAGGTAAAAAGATTTCAACTTTTTCATTTATATTTCCACTACAATTTTCTTCCATAATATGAAACATGTATAGGGATTGCAATCCCGGGATCCCGGTACATTTTTCAATCTTTTAAATCCCGGGATTGTATTATCTAATCCCGGGATTTTCGGGATTGGTAGATTAGTAGATAAAGACACCTAGTATAATCAAGAATGGGGTTTTCGAATTTTTGTGCTACATCATAACCAAACAAAAAAAATCCCAATACCAAACTTATGTAAAAAAAAACAGCACTGTGTCAAGTCTCAAGATGGGACTACAATCGATTGCCAGGTCGCGGGTACTAGCTAAATAGAAATACAATGGATTAAATATTCACATACAACTTTTTTCCTTATTTCATTTTAAATACCGTCTAACAGCAACCATAGAGAGAAATTATTATAAAGAAGACAGTCTTGTGGACATAGACAAGAGAAGAGAAACCACATGATCACCGATGAGTTAAAAGGGAGATGGGAAACCAAGCTCTCAAAATGACAATGTCTACAAGCTGCGGTCCAAGTTTACTGCAAGAGTATGCGTAGTTTTACCAATACTATCTCAGTAAACTTAGGCACCCCATCTGGGGAGTAAATTAACCGGTAAATTTGAAAATTTGTAGTTTTAACGTACGAAAGGTGAGTAAAAGTGAGCAGAAGAGGGATATGTTCGAAAAGATAGCAAAAAAGTAAAATTGCTTAAAAGCAGCAAATGGTATCAAATGTATCAAGCAGTAGAATTTCCGACATCAAAAATGGGAATAAAAAAAAACGTTGTCTAATTAAGAATGCTGAACATCTGAAAAGCTTTTGTTTGAAATCTCATTTTGTTATATAAATACCTGGCTTTATCAGTTACGAAATGCAAGCAAATCGGGTTTCAATTTATACTTAATCAATGTTCTATGAAATTGGCAGTAAGATTTATAAAGGTATAAACGTGTTATTTTACCTATACCCGATATACAATTTAAAGAGGTATGTAGTTTAAATATTTGTGAGTGCTTCTGCATTCAAACAAATCTTAATGGTCTTATTCACACGTGAAAGAAATCGAAAATTTTATTTGATTAGTGATGGCAGACGGGGTTGCTTGCAGAAGACGTAAGGGGAAGGAAAAAATCAAAAAAACTAAAAATATTGAGTTTAGAAATTTGACGTTTTTCGTTGTGTTCTTCTCTTCTTATTTATTTTAAACTTCATTCAGACTGAATTAATATTTTTTTTTTTTAAGAGTTTTTATGAATTAGTTTTTTTAAGAAGTTAATATTTTTTGATAAATAATCATGGAGTTATTGCTTTTAAGAATTTTTATTGAGCTATTTCTTTTTTTAAGTTGTCAAATAAACAAAATACAAATTTCCACAAATATATTTTATTTTTTATTTAAATCCCGGGATTATCCCGGGATCCCGGGATCCAAATTTTTGAATCCCGAAATCCCGGGATTGAAAAATCATTCCGGGATTGCAATCCCTAACATGTAGTTTTGGTCACAACTGTTGAACCTGATTATCTTTTATAAAAAAAAAATGTTGGTCTTAGGTTTTCCAACGCCTTTTTTGACTTATTGGAAAAAAAATATATTTTATTAATAAATAAATATATTTCGACAGTAACAAATAAATTGCTTTCCAAATCACATAAAAATAATTCACTTAAAACAAGTCAATGACATAAAACAAATGGTATATAACAAAACAACGTATGGCGTATGCGTGATTTTTTTTTCTAATAGTGAAAACTTCATTCACTAATAATTTTGTAAATCGCAAAAAATCGCACACAAATTTTTAGAATTAGATTAGAAGAATAGTCAAAATTACCATAAATCTTTATTTCAGCGAAGAATGGCAGGGTATACTATAAAAAAACCCTTAGAGTTTGAAATAAAATATCCACATGTGGAAGAGTATTTTCCAACTTTGATTTAAACAAACAAAAATAAATTGAATATTCCCGTAACTACACTTTAAATATTACTTTATACCTGCAATTGACTTTTCCATAAAAAAATTTTATGTTTAAAAGCCCACACACTCACAATCAATTTCTAAACCAAATATCCACAAATTACAAAAAAAAATGCAAGTAAATAAACAGTTGGCTTCGAACTTGATTTTTCACGTCACATAATTTACAATAAAAAAAAGAAGTGCATCCTATGAATCCATGTATATTTCCCGACCACTTTGCATTGAATTTACTTCAAAATTTTATTTAAAAAAAATTGACTTTTGTCCAGGTTTTCGATCAGAATACCTGCCTGCTGCTTTGAACAGCTCGGCAGCAAGACCATCTGCTCCAGCGGCTTTGTTGGATTTTAGGTGTGATATTGCTGTTTTCACTTCTACTAGGTCGGGTTCACGAAATTGTTGGCTATCATCGTGTCCGATGAAAGACTTTTGTCGTCGCCGCTATACAGTCTACAAATGTTTTCCCAAATCCCCAGCATTGACTGCAATTCTGTTATGAGGTTCACTTGCCTATCTCTGCAGGCATCGGTTCTTGGTAAAACTACCGAACTTCATCATTGCTGTTGGCTCTCTCAACATCCTCGATCGACGATGACACTTCTCGTGCTCCCTCTATTTTCTCCTGAGAAGCCGGCCGGCGGCGCACAGTGGACCGATTCATATATGTTAGACGTAAAAAATTCTTTCGCTTGGCTTAATAATTTTATTTGACACAAAATGTAGTTTAATCGCAATTCTTTGTTATAAAAAACAATTTTCGGTAATTTTATTAAATTTGCATTCGAACGCCAAACAGCATAAGACTCCATACGCAGAACTGCAAATTCTATCGATTCTATGTAAGAAAAAACATGCCTTGCAATTGAGTGCGAAGTAAAAAAAACATATATTCTTTAACTCGAAACAACACACTTTACAAAAACATATAATTCATTTCGACACTTCAATATACTCATATTTTTAGATTGTCTAAAACATACGATCATTTTAATATTTTTGACGGTTAAATAAGGGGTTCATTGAAAGTATATTTCCAAGACAATTAAACGGGGCACAAGACATCATAATACGGAGAAATATAAGATCACATACCGACTAATACACCTGCCATTTGTTTAAATTTTATTTTCTTCCAATTAAAAAATAAAACGAAAACTGTATTATAGTATTAATTGCAAGTATTTGTTCAAAAAAGATTAAAAATTAAAAATGTGATTTTGAAGTGACAGATTTTTTGTATATAGTCAACCATACGTCATGTGGATTGCAGCTATAAGTTCAGTTGGGCATTGTTATTGTTTACCACTGCACAGACAACAGTGAGTCGCACTTGACTTTTTTACGTCTAACATGTATGAATCAAACCACTGTGCGGCGTTCCTCTCTCCTCTTTTGCTCGTAGAGCTTACGAGCAGCTCTTGTCCTTCTATGCAGCGCAGCTCTACATGCCTCCTGCTTGACTGCATGGGCCTGCCTGCATTCTTTGTCAAACCGCTTTGGTGGCAGTGTGAAACCTAGCACATTAGATGCGGCATCTCTAACTGCTTTGTGGCAACTTACAACAATCTAGTTTACATAATTTAAGCAACGGGTCAACAGGGTTTTAATAGTCCAATTAATATACCTTACCTATATAATGTAATAAATAATTGCTTAACTGCATTGCAATGCTAAATTATTATCATTAAGGCCAATAACGAATGATTCCTTTTTTTATTGAACAACTAAACAAGTATTTACAGCTTCATCACTTTTTTGTTTTAACTAACTCGTTCATCTAGTTTCATTAGTTCATGATTGAAGACTATTATCAATCAAAGATGTGCCCAATCATCCTCACCTCGTAAATTCAAAACAAAACTTGCCACTCATTTGATTGCTAGATTGATAACGATAAACTTGTACTTGAATTATCGTAAGTTGCTGGGGGGATGGCGCCTGGGTGCAGTTGTTGCTGTCTCTTTTTTCGGTCGTGTGACATTTTCGTTTCGAAACGTTTTGTTTCAAATCTTATCTCTGTTTACCGACTTGCGTTATCTTCAGTTTTTAAAACACAGATTGTATTTTATTTGGCAAGTGGGATTTTTCTTTTAAATTTTGTATTTTTGCTTGTAAAAGTTTATAGAACGAAGTCAAGATCTTACTTGTTCAATTCCAGTTATTCAACCTTGACTCCACTCGGGCTTTCCTTGCAAAGATAAGCAAATTGACACAATTACGGAAGATTTTTAGCTCACCTTGTGGACCTTAAGCCTTAACATGCTACCTTTTTATGAGTGTTCAAAAGTCAAAACAATTAAGTTGAGTTTTACAATCTTTGATTATCTATAGATAGTAAACGATATTTTGAAAGACCGTTGATTGATTGACATTCAAAATATTGTTAATTGGTAAGATAAGCAATCATTTTGGAATTACCAATTCTTTTATCTAATGCAATGAAAAAGTGATGCGACGATTTTGATGCATGATGAAAATGGTCCTAAAACGTTGTAATAAAAATACAAACATATTAGGCCAGTTCCAACTGTCAAAAATGTTACTGAGATCACAATGTCACTTTGAAGGAGGAAAATAAAGATGGGACATAGTTCTCAGTCTGATTATTACGGTAATCTATTTGACAACATTCAATTACTGATTTTCCATTTATTGCAAGACGGTAATTCACACACGAGGACATTTCCTAGTGTCAGAAGCCGATTGGTTCTCATCAGGAGGTAAACAAAATGAGAATTCACCTATAGCATACCGACATTACGATAACTGTCACCAAAAAACACATTCCGTTATCTCCACAGTTCACCATATGATAATAATCGTCTCAAATGTCAAATGAGTTACTAATTTATTTGGATAGATAAAAATCGTTTATCTAAATTCTGGATGACTGGAGGCGCGAGACGATTCATACAAGTAGAAATTGCAACCGATTTAATAAACATTCTGATGCAATATATCACAGAATTTGCTTAGGTACCTACTAGTTTTATCATTGACTTGTGTATTGACTTAAAGCTGGTAAAAATGTAATCCCCAGATTATAACTGATTAAACAGGGGTTTCCCTTTGAAGGACATGTCAACTTATAACAAGAAGTGGGATGATTAATGACATGTGGTAGACATATTTAGGTCGTTGACATTTCTGGTAAATAAAATTGAATATAGGGCAGTCTTGCTTTTTTATTCATTTTATCGACGAAAATTCTCAATTGATATGATGAAATCAAAAAGGCTGTTTCTAATTATAATTATCGTCAACTTTATGTCCTTTCAAGCACCTCCGAATAAAAACTGGTCGCACTTCGTTCGTAGTTTTGGTCTTCAGTCAAAGGCCATAGTTTCTTCGTTTTGAGGTATCTGTGTACAAGGAAACAATATTCTTAATACATGAAGAGTTGAAGATTTGGATTTCTTAAGAGCTAAAATTAAGGAATCATTTGCCTTTTTAGTTCCTGTTTACCTGCATTGCAACAATTGGAATGCACACTATGATCAACTTTGTAACGCGATTTTGAATTTGGGCTCCATGGATCTAATTGCTTGTTGGAGATTTCAATTATTTAAGAATTGGATTGTCTCAAAATAATTTTGTGAGTGGTCACATTTAGACAAAAAATCAAACAATCCCGGAAGTCGATAGTCGAAAGATGAATTATGTGATGCGAAAGGTGGCTCGAATTCTTGAATTATCCGATGCTCTCGATGCAAAAGTGTTAAATGGAAGCTGCGAAGGAGACGCTAATGGAGAGTACACGTTTATCCAAGAGACTGCGTGCTCAGTTATAAACTATTTGTTACGAATTTGCTTTATATAAGGAAAGGCCACTACGGCGTATACGCAACACAAATCAATGGGGAAGGATTTTCTTCCTTCAACTTCGCTTCGCCTCGGCTCAAATCAGCACCATGATTTTGTTAGTAAAGAAGAGTAAAACCAAAGTACTAAATATTCTCAGTCAAAACGTATTCGGAGTTATCGAATGGTCGAATTTTCCGAAATTCAAACTTGGCTGGTTTCGGACAGAAAACACCGTACGGAGTAAAGCAGGGATGTTTCTTAAGTACGCTACTATTCATAATTTTCTTAAATGATATTATAGATTCAGTTGGAGGGGGAATCCAAATTGGCAGTTTAAGAATTCCTCGTTTACTTTTTGCAGATGACATCATATTTCTGGCAGATTATGTCGATGGTATGCAACTTATGATGAATAGACTTGAACGTTATTGTGAACTTTGGAATCTCACTGCGAATCTAGAATCTATAGTTTGAGAGTATAAATATCTCGGAGCAATCATCACACCAAATCTCACCATGAACAACCATTTTAGATACAAACTAGCCGAAGCTTAAAGAGCTGTGTCTTCAGTGTGGGGACGATGCCTTAACAATAAGTTTATTGAGCATATCGCAAAAATCCATCTCTTTCTTTGGGTACTGCATACAGCTCATGTTAGGGGCTGTCACAGATTTGAAGAGGTAGAAAAGTTCTTGAGATACTTTTTGAAACGAATTATCTGCTTGCCGTCCAATACACCAACGTATATGCTGCACCTAGAAACCAAAACAGTTTCAAAAAACACATTTTAGCCAAACAAGGAAACCTTGTCATAAGCTGGGAAGATCTTGGAGTCGATTTAGGTGAAATTGTATCCATCTCAAGTAACCCAAGCCCGGAGGAGTTAAAAACTATGTTTAATTTGCTACTTAATGGGTAAACCACTTCGCGAACGATAAATTTAGAACGGATGCACAATCTTCACAGTATAGAACCATCTACAGACATCTCAATTATGACCTCCACGAAAATACTTACTTCCAAAACCAATAAACTATCCAATATTAAACGGTTTTGGATGTCAATAAAATTCTTTATTCCTGTGAAAGAATGGTTCGATGCCCTAGTATGGAACTCGATTTCTTTTGCATGGGCACCACGGGCCCGCTTACAGAAGTCCAGACGTTAAACCCAATTTTCGACGGTTTTCAATCATAAATCAGCCGATACTGCTGCAATTTCACGTTCGATATTTGTACGAAGTTCATCAATCGTAGCTGGCTTGTTGGCATAGACATAGACCATAGACTTGACGTAGCCTAACAGGAAACAGTCTAACATCGTCAAATCGCACGACCGAGGCAGCCAAGTGACTAGACCATTTCTTGAGATAACACGTTTTTCAACTTGGTTTCCAATAAATTGATTGTGACAATTGCTGTGTGGCTTGGGGCGCCGTCCTGTTGGAACCACATGTCCTCCAAGTCCATATCATCCAATTGGGGCCAAAAATATTTGCTTATCATTGAACGGTAGCGATCCCCATTCACAGTAACGTGCTGGTCTTGATCTTCACGGAAGAAGTACGGCCCAATGACGCCGTGCGTCGGCCCATAAACCACCCCAAACCGTAATTTTTTCGGGATGAAATGATGACTCATGGAGTACGTGTGGATTTCTGCCTGACCAATACCGCATATTTTGTTCATTGAAGAAGCCATTCAGCCAGAAATGAGCCTCATCGCTGAAGATGGTTTTTCGATGAAAATCTGAATCATTTTCAAATTGTTGCTCAGCCCAATTCACGAACATACGACGCTTCTGATGGTCAAGCGGCTTCAGTTCTTGAGTCAAATTAATCTTGTTAGGATGTTGGCCAAGATCTTTTCTCAAAATTCGCCTTAACAACGTCACAGAGATGCCCAACGCTTGAGAACGACGTGTGAGGGACACATTTGGGCTTTTTGCAACTGAAGCCTCAGCGGCAGCAATATTCTCGACACTACGGGTACGGGCACTTCTTTGTCTCACGGCACATTTTGTACTTTGCCTGTGGATTCAAATTTTTCCACTAGACGCTCAATTGTTGATCTGCTAGGATGATTATGACGACCATAAATTGGACGTAGCGCTCTCAACGTTGCGGCCACTGACTCCGAATTTCGGTAGTAAATTTTAATAATTTCAACTCGTTGTTGGCTCGTATATCTTTCCATCATAAAATGGCAAACCTTACTGAAGAAAAATGTCAAAAGAGCGGCAAGAAATATGGCGTCCAGAAGCATTCAGAAGAGCCCAGAAGTCTTCTGAAACCATTCCATTAGACTGATTTTGATAGACGGAATGCTTTTGAGAATAGCAGAACTCTTCCGTTTTGAATCGTCCAAAGAATGACACATAGATACATCATAACCCGTTCCATTGGAGGTAGAAGAAGAAACGTCAAAAAAAAGACCAATGGAAAACGACATTAGTTAAATAAACAAGAGTTCTGTTAATCTTATTTAACAATGTGTTAAATAAAGTTCTCTCATCTAAACTAACTGACATGAAATAATCTCCCACGGAAAACTTATTTCGAAAACAATTAGAGTTCTACTTTGCCACACCAAGAAGTCTACCTGAATTTCATTCTTGAAAGCCCCCAACTTGGAATCTGTAGCTATGCACATTTATAATTTGATAACAATTTCCCTAATTGGCTGTTATAAAATTGCACTCATGTGGATCGTGTCGTCGCGTGTGTACATACAGTCCATTTCCACTAACGACTTTATCGTAACGTAACGACGCAATTGTGTACATTTTCCCACCTTAGACAGATAACATATTTAATTTGATGAAATTGCAGAAAAAATGAAAACTGTGTTCTTGAAATTTTTGCCATTATCTTAACGGAGTGCAATGAATTATGCAATTATTGCAAACGTACATATATTTATTTTAGTATTGAGTGATAAATTTTCCAATTATGTATGAAAATTACTATTTCTTCGGCTACGGCGTAAAAGCGTTAAGTGATCACTTAAAGCGGCGTATGCCATTATTCATTGATAACATTTTTCGCAGAAGAGAAATGAATGTTTGTTCACACATGCAGTTTTTATCTCTCACAAAAAACCCACTTCAATATGATATATTTATAGATAATGCAAATTAGCCTGCTGAATGTTGAATTGCATGCTTCCGATGAGTTTCCATTTTCACCATTTTTGCCAACTTAAAACTTGCATTATAAATACGATATTCCTTCTACTCTGATCTCTGATACTCAAGAAAAGAGTTCGCATTCGCGTTCAACCTTTCAAGCCTAAGTCAAGATGTCAAGAAACCTACGCCTACTGTCATTCAATCTTAAAATTTGGCAAGCTTGTGGATTTCTCTATATAAACTCGTATTGGAAATGTTCCTTCTTGATGATAATTCCGACTTTTATGAATATCTTTGAAATTCTGTATCTTGTTGAAAATTGGGGAAAAATTGAAACTGTCATTTTGAGCTCCTTCATGACAGCCATACTGTTGAATTCAATATTTCGCATAGTGACAGTTCTTGTCAACCAAAAAGACTTTGTCAATTTCATTCAATTAATTGATGAATGGCTTGAAGAAGCCGAGGTGAGTTGTCTGCTGAAGAATTTGGGTTATTTAATTCATGCATGAGGATTGTGTTCTTTCAAGAATCAAAATGATACCGTTGCGCTAAGGATTTTCAATGCAGTTGGAATCAAAGCGGACAAGTTTTCGAAGTTAAGTATGTTCTTGGGAGGCATTGGAGCTATGATGACTATTGTTGTGCCAATCTTGTTGAACTCTAAAGGTCCTCACAATGCATTCACTATTCAGGGCTTTCAAAAACACGTTTATTTCTAGATTTACCTTACAATGCCTACATCCCAGGATTTGATGTCAGCCAAAGTCCTTGCTATGAAATTGCTTTTGCCATTCAAGTTGTGACCGTGATGCCTTTCATTCTTGTCACTTACATTCCCTTCACAAGCCTGTTCATCAACTACTTGATGTTTGGTATTGGCTGTCTTCAAATTTTGCAACACAAACTGGAGAATGTTGTTGATTCATCAAAGTCAGCTGAGGAGATTGACAGCGATTTGGGTTCATGTATTCGCTATCATATCAAAATTATAAGGTCTCAAACACGGTTGATACGATTTTCATAATAAAAGTAATCCAAACCAATGCAATGCTTGGTATTTTGTTTTCTCAGATTCAGTGTGACCTTGAGTGATTTATTATCGCTAACGAATTTGGTGGAATTTCTCATGTTCAGCTTAATGCTGTGTGTTTTGTTGTTCTTCATGCTAATTGTGAGTCGAAAAATGATTTCTTTGGAATTCCACCAAAAAATATTTTACCCGATTAGGTCGACAGCTATATGCTTCAAATTAATGCAGCAATTTATATCGGAAGCATATTCTACGTGGTATTGTTAACCTATTGGCATGGTAATGAGTTTTCGTACGAGGTGAGAACAAACAAAATGTATTTCGCAAGATATATACAAGGTTCCTCTTTTTTGCAGAGCCTTAAAGTCGCTGAAGCTGCTTACAAATCAGATTGGACAATTTGCAACTTGAAAATCAAAAAGAGTATTTTAATTCTGATTGGACGGAGTCAGAATGCCTTGGAGGTATATTTTAATTGATTTATTTAAAAAAATATGAATACTTGTGCTCTAATGAATATTTATAGATATCCGCAGGGGGAATGTACCCAATGACACTTGAGACATTTCAATCGGTCTTGAGTGCTTCTTACTCATATTTTACTGTTTTAAATGGAATGAACAAATAGATAGTGCGTTCGGTTTAATTATAAGTTATTCATTTTCATTCAAGAGTTATTACTAAGAAGAAATAATAAAGTGTGCTTGGAGTAAGGTCTAAACTTTATGAGTTAATAGAGGAAATAAAGTCTTATGGTTATCGGACTTTCGATTTATTTTTTCACTTCAGCGTTAGCTTTTAAATTTTTAAATAGAAGAATGCAATAAATTTCGATTGAATTTAATTTTCTCAATGAACATTTTGAATTTCAGAAGACAAACAAAGTGATAAATGAAGAATGTTCAAAAGAAATTTCTTAAACAAATATTTACAGCCCGATTCTGACGATCCTCATAATCACAAAAAGATGTGAAATATATTTTGTGACCTTTTTCGTACGTATTCCGCCAAAAAGTCACAGCTTGTGGGAGTCACAAAAATTCATAATCGAAATTGTGATCTTCATGAATCTGTTCCAAATTCCACCATACTATGGTGAGTTTCGTTACTGTGTTCTTGTGACGCTCATTCTTGTGACAACTACTGTATGATAATAGAAATCAGATCACAAGAGCTTGTGACTTGTGACTTATCACAACAGGAGGATCGCGCCATTATTAAAGGAACTCGATTTATGGTAGGTACTCACTTTGAATTGTCGAGGCAAGGTTTAAGGTTTTTTAAAAATTTGTAGTATTTTCCAGTCATAATCCTTAATTATTGTCATGTGTGATTTTGGCTGCAATAAAAAAAAATCATTAAATTTAATAATTATAGCATTCATTTCATAAAAATAATTATAAAAGGAGAATGGTTTGGAATGGATGTACACTAATTTTCAAAAATCTTAACTTATAGGTAAAATGTTCTCTCTCTTTAATGGCTGAAACACAAACACGTTTTAGCTTGAAACGAAGCGTTACATGCTTATCTACTTTTTTCTTAAACAAACATGTAGCCAATAGCCTCGTCCCCCATGTTTTCCATCAACGACATCAGCCGATATAAAATTTTAGCTCATTCACACACAATTTTATTGTTTGTGAATTACAATTCACATTCATTCGCACGAAAAAACATATGGCGGATTGCAATTATCTATATAAAACACTGTCCGCCATGGTGAAAGAAATCACCAGACAACAGTAGACAACACAGTTAAATAGTTCACTAGTAGGTATGCAATACACAGTCCGCCGCCGCGCCGCCGTGGGGAAAGAAGTTAAAAAAGTCGTGTAGAAAACTCGCGAGGTAAACAATCGTTTAGTGTGGTAGAAAAATAAACCACACCACGGAGTATTTATATTGCGATTTGTCAGTCGGTGTTTAGCAGCAGTAAGGAGCAGTTCGTCTCCCAGATGTAATTGGTTGGGTATTATTTTATTGCAATTTCCCCCACCAGTAGTAAGGGGTTGCAAGGGTGTTTTCATGCCACCAGGGGCCGTACTAGCACCTTCTGATCCATCAGAGCTATTGCCTGCTGTTTTGCGTGCCGTCAGGGGTCGTAGTAGTACCTGCAGATCAACCAGAGCTATTGCCTGCTGTTTCAGTGCTACCAGGGGCCATTAATCCTGCTGTTTTGCGTGCCACCAGGGACCGTACTAGTACCTGTTTGTTTCACCAGTATTACCAACTACCCTTTTGCTAATCACGCTTATATGTACCTATATATATTCCCAGAGTTATACAAGACAGCCGACCTGAAAAGTATCCCACGATGTCCGAAAAGCATAACTGAAGTTTAGTGTTTTTCTTCAGACGAAACCTTGACGATCCGGCGAGCATAAACCTCGTCTGGAAAGCAAAAAGCACTTCACAAGCTTCGTCTTCGTTTACGTTACGATGCAACCACTTCATCCCTCCAAAAACCAATGAATTGCGTTTGTTGACTTTGTTTTACAACTTTTGAGTTGTCAGACAAAGCAAATGTACTAACAATATAAACTAGAACTTCCGTTTAAAGTCACATTATGTAATATTACGTATACGAAACGTGAATTTGAAGCTTCATTGTGATAGCATGCATTGAATTCCTATGGCTGAACTCGTAAACGTCAGGCAAAGCTTAAGGTAAAACGTGTTTGTGTTTCAGCCATTTATTTCATTGCGGTTTTTGTGTCTACTTGTCTCCGTCTTTTATAGCAGCCGAGCCGGTTTAGCCTCGTTTGACATTACTGTTTGTGTCTGTACTTTGTACATTCAATGTTTATTTGAAGAACATCTTCGCCTTTTAACTACAGAACCGTTAAATATTTCATCATTTTGAAAATGCACAGTGAAATACAGCTGTTTCGCTCATTTAGTATAACAAAATAAAAGAAATAAAATATTTTATTGGGCCCACACAAGCTTAACCTCCAACTTAAGCTGCGTCACAAAATTAACTTCAACCAATAAACCAACGGAACGTCTCCATTCAAACCAAACTTTTATAATGGCATTCTTTTGTTAAACTCGCAAGCGCGTGTTTTCAAATTGATATAAGTTATAACTCTGTTAATACCGATGTTAAAATTTAGAGATGCTGAAATCATTATAGGGGGAAGTAGCAACTGTTTGCCAATTAAAAAATATATTATTACTTCAAATGCAAGCAGACTTTAACAGTCCAACAAATTCAAATGCTTCTTACAAAATAAACAAACGACCCCACCATCTGATCAACACTGTCAAGCTTCTGTAAATGAGAGAAAAATCTGTCCATATTTGTTCACATCAATATTATGGTAACCTCCTTAAATGCCCAAAGCCCAACTCAAAAGTCACGTAGCTCCCATAAAATTCTTTAAGTTGCTTTCATTTTATTTGTTGTTTTTTTTTATCCGATTTTCAACCGCCATGCAACCGGAAAGGTGAATGAATCTGTTCAATGAACTTACATTTCTGCGACCATAATAATTTGTTTGTTTTTTTCCAAGTGTGAACTTTAGTTTGTCCTTTGTTTTTGTCGGTCTGTCGGCGGATTTATATTCAGCTTAGAAACAAACAAAAGCTTAAGCTCCATTTAAGGTAAATATTATTGCTTAAGTCAAAAGTTAATCAGGTTAAGGTCTGACAATTTTATTTAAGTTTCAAAATTGTTTGTTTATAAATAAAGCCATCTAACTTGTTTTAGTAGAGTCTACGATCCATGAAGATGATTTGCAAATTTTACTTTGTCTATCGACTGGACTCTGTATCAATGTTCGATAGTTAATGGTTTTTTGCTCTCATAAAAAAAATATCGATGACTATGCGAAAAAGCCAGTGACGTATTTAAGGCAACGAGTTTGACAAGGCCGTTGCAGAGAGTTTAACAAATTGTTATGAACATTTTTGTTTGATTGCCAAAAATGACGTAGGTACGTTGAGTATTGTGAATTTGTCTTATTCTCAGGTTACATACATTATGTGACAATCGAAAAGTGATAAATCTCAAAAGAGCAGCAATAAATTCTCTAATTTGGTCTCAAAATAAATCACTAAATGTGCTAAGAATTGCCACGTGTGATGTGATGATTAATTTGACATTGACAGAAGCAACGAAAAATGCTTAACAAACTTCGGCTTAATTCGGCAACATAAGCCTAATATGCGTTCACGCCCCCACAGAAGAGGTAGATGACGACACCAAAGACAAGAGCTCCTCGACAAGACATACGAGCAATGCCCTAGCTTCGGTGTTAAAATCGTCTTAGGAGATTTTAACGCCAAACTAGGAAGAGAGGACATCTTTGTTGGAAAACACAGCCTGCACGAAAAAACCTCCGATAACGGATTCAGACTTATCGATTTTGCAGCGGGGCGAAACATAGTAGTAGCATTGTAGCAAGTACGCATTTCCCACATCTCAACATCCACAAGGGGACCTGGATTTCTTCAGACAAATCAACTGTCAGCCAGATTGATCATATTACGATCGACACAATACACTCTTCAAGCATTACTGATGTCCTATCCTTCCGAGGGGCCAACATCGACTTGGACCACTACCTCGTTGTAGCCAAGTTAGTGCAGCGGATATCTCAACCAAAGCCAAAAACAGGAAGTGCTCGAAGAAAGTATGACGCCAGACGGCTATAATCGCAAGAGATCGCCAGATCCTTTTCTGATCAAGTGTCAAGTAACCTTATGAGAAGTCAACTACAGCCAGCATCGAGTATTGAGAACCAGTGGCAGAATTGCGAGGAAGCGATTAGGGATGCCTCCTCTGATGTTCTGAGTTTCACGCGTCCATCATAACGAATGATGAAGAATGCAACAATCGAGAAGCATATAAAGCAGCGCTGCACAGGAGGACGATATCAGCTCCGTCTACCCAACCTTGACGAATTAAAGATAGCAATACCTAAGCTTAAAAAAAACAATTAGAGCCTTTGGAGCTGACGGCATCTTCGGGCTAAGAAAGTGATTGAGTAGTAAGTCACTCTCCCGAACAACTAAGGTGACGCTCTATAAGACCCTCATCATCCCCGTCCTGCTATATGGTGCAGAAGCATGGACCCTGTCAAAAAAGGATGACAGCACCCTAGGCCGGTTTGAGAGAAAAGTTCTATATAAGATCTATGGTCCTGTCTGCAAAAACGGCGAATGGAGGAGAAGACATAACCACGAACTGTACGGCTGTACAGCAACTCTGACCTAGCTAAAAGGGTGAAGGTCCAAAGACGCAGATGGCTTGGTCACGTGGAGATGATAGACACCAATACTCCGGCCCGTAAAGTCTTCGAATCCACCCCAGAGGGACGACGCAGTAGATTATGAACAAGGCTCAGATGGCGCGCGCAAGTTGGGGATGACCTCAACCAACTCGGCGTGCGAAATTGGAGACAGCTAGCTTAGGGACAGAGCTGGCTGGAGAGGTTTGTTGGTTGAGGCCCAAGCTCCTCCCGGACTGTAGCGCCATCTTAAGTAAGTAAGCAATGACGTTTAATTCATTTAAGCCAACAAAAGAAAAACATAGCTCTAGACAAATTTGCTTCTTCACAATCTCTGTTATCTCAAATTCTTGCAAAGAAATGTCAAGGTTGACAGTTTCAAATTTAACAATGAAGCAAAACACACAGATGGAATCCAATTCTCATTTGAAGCAACGCCAACGTGCCAACAATACGTAATACGAGTAGTAAAAATGTGATATTTTTATTTCTACGAAAACAGCAAATTACTCAACTCTTTGTGTGGTTCTACTACAACGTGACCTCTGCTGAGAATCGAACGAAGAATTTCATCAAAACAAACCAATTGAGAGAAATGCTTCTTAGCCCAAACCCAATATATCCACTTAGTTACGAAATCCATAGACGTCACGTGAACCGGTCGAACACACCCCCTAAATCGATAAAATACTTTTGGCGAACTTTCAAAAGTTTGCTTCGTACACTTTCTATTTTTATCAACGTCTATGAGACATTGTGAAGAAAAAATCGATTGCACACAAATTCTTACAAATTTCTAAGTTTCATTAGGAAATGCAGCAAAGAAATTCGCTTAGAGGCCAGTTATAGCTATCATTGGTTTTCATCATTGAAACACATCATTGGAATTTTTCTGGTAGGTCGGTTATAGCAATCATTGAAAATTTCTGTCCGGAAATTTTTTCCTGCCGTAATTCTATCATTGGAACTGTAAGAAGTTGAAACACAGATCATTGGAATTGTACAAAATTGAAACGCAAATCATTGGAACGATTTGTTTCATTTTTTGACATAAAACAATCAGCTGTTCAGGAAAATGAATTTACAACCGGAAAATGGAAAAACACATTTTAATGAAAAAATAAGCGTGTAATTGAACTTTTTTATGTCAATAAAAATTCTTGGAGTGATTTCCGATCGATTGGTATATAATTTGCACTTCTATTCAAAAGAAAACATAGTTAAATATCCATTCAAAGATTTTTCCGGATCCATTTCAATGATAGCTATAACCGGCCCCTTAAATCAACAACGAGCTCAGAAGCAGGTGATTCCCCTGAACGGGTTCCCTCGTTCTACTATAATCTACATGTGTCTACTTTCTTGCTTGAACTTGTTCAAAAAGTCAACAAACCCTCCTCCCTTTCCTCTTCACGAAAGCAATAGCACAGTAATTAAACAAATAAAACCTGAAGCAACTGGCAACGCAATTATTCAATTGCTGCCTGCTTCAGCTGGTAGACTACCTTATAATCTGTAGCTTGCTGTCAAGCCCCCTTCACAGCCTTTATCGCCACAAATTTGTTTGTTAGCTTAATCAACATACAAATTTTAATAGTTTCAGTTTGGGGATATACCTTGCCAACAATAAAAAAAAATACTTCTATTTGTTTGTATACAATGAGTCCAACAATCACTCGACAAGCTAAATTATATCAACAACAACTTATCAAATTGACTCACCGTCATCGATCGGAACCGGCCAGTTCCTAAATTGGCCTCGAAAAACAACTGAACTCAGCTGTTTTTTTCATGTGAACTTGTTCTATTTTTGGTTTCAATTAAAATCAATGAAGAATATCGGTATCTACCTAACACGTCAAAGGTGCGAAAATCGTTGTGAAACGTTCTATTCGGTTGTCCAGGGCTGGATTGGGGGTTGGGCTATGTGGTTTGTCAAAAGAGGTAGATGTCAACATGACACATTAAGTTTTTTCGATTTGCGCTCTGGGTCGCTCTCTGGCACTCTGATTTCGCTTTGAGCTGTTCGATGTCGTTCCTTTTTTGCCCCGTTGCATTAATACCGTGTTTGATGTGTATTCAGGCACCGAGAGCGCTCTGAATTGCGAGAATTTCGGAGCTGTTCGAATCGGCAGAAAGAAAAATAGAGCACAACTGATGTGTTCGAAACCAAACCCAGAGAATTTTTTCATTTTTTTGACAGCTTCGTTCAGGGTAGTAACAAGCACCGGAGCGCCCCAGGGCTGGTTACAGCAAACGAACCTATTTTCAAATAAGGCCGTGTGCGAATTGGATGAATTGTGGTTAAAAACGGATGAATTTTAACCACTACTGTCATATTTTAGCCTGCTCCGCAGCTAGTCTAATTTTAACACATTTTATTCAATGCGAAGTGTCAAAATTTAGCCAAACGTCAAGTTTTAACCACTTTTTAACTCAATTCGCACACGGCCTAAGTTGTTTATTTTCAATTTTAAGGCTATGTTTAGACTGTTAATGGTTTATTCTGAAGTTGAACATTGTATTGCACCATTGAAGGGATAAAAGTTTTCTCTATCTATTTCGATCTAGAATGATAGCAGCTTTTCAATTAAAAAAGTGGAACCAAAATGTGTAAGCATTATATCACACATCGCCTGGCAGTTGAGTCCCCTCAAAAGCGTAACTAGTCCGCTCATGTTCTCCGTGCTAAGCTGAATGGGGGCTGGTTTTACTCTAAATTCTCTAAACAACCCAATCCCAAATAAGTGAAAAGTTAGCAACAAAGTCAAAAGGCGGAATTTTATGAACCCAGCTTACAGATTGGACTCAAAATTATTTTGCACTGTCAATAATAACAAAACGATGTTTCTAGAGAGACTTTGACGAACAACAATAATACCGATTATTGGCGATTGCCGGGTGTCGATTGAATTCTTTATTTATGGCTTGAATGGAAAGTTTGGGTTATTTATGGCGTCTATCTTTCTTTTGTGAAAAATATTTAGATTAGGATAGAACCAAACAAGAAAAACAATTTAACTGAGTTGCTACTTGGTGATAGACGATAGTTAATTCTTAAGTGTTTACCGGCATTTGGGTACACCTGGATGTTTTTCTACAGTTACCAAGAGTGAAAATTCAAAATGAAACGTGCTGAAGACCTGTTAGATAATAAATTGGGGATTTAGTATCTGTTGCCGTTTGGTAACAAACTGTTTTGTGATAAGAGAAGACATTGTATTGGCAATGTTGCTCTATCATGAACATTGACGCCTTGCAATGCAACTTCTTCAACAGTGCTCTTAACAAATTTGTGCAACCCACTAGTTCTTCAAGTTAGTTGAACACTCCAACGAAATAGACTTTTTAGAAGAACACAACATGAAATCAGCAACGTTTAATGATTGCAAGAAATAGTGACTGCTTTCAAAAGGGAAGGACACCTAACACTTCTTCTTCTTCTTAAGGTGGCGCTAGAGTCCGTTGTGAACTTGGGCCTTAATGAACAGTCTCCGCCAGCCAGCTCGGTCTCTAGCTAGCTGCCTCCAGTTTTGTTGATCGAGGTCCTCTTCACACAAGTGGAAGAGTGCGCCACCTGAGTCGCGGTCTTCCTCGTCCTCTTACCTCCCTCGGGAATGGTGTCGAAGGCTTTCCGGGCCAGAGCATTGGTGTCCATCTGCTCTAAATGACCAAGCCATCTGAATCTCTGGACCTTGACCCTTCTGGCTAGGTGCACGTCGTTGTACAACCCGTAAAGTTCGCTGTTGTAACTTCATCTCCATTCCCCATCTATGCGCAGGGGGCCAAAGATGACCCGAATAATTTTCCTCTCAAAACAGCCTAAGGCACAGTCTTCCGATTGTGTCAAGTTCCATGCTTCTGCACCATACGGCAGGACTAGGATGATGAGGGTGTTATACAGTTTTACCTTAGCTGATCTTGCTCGAAAGAGGGCTTTTCCACTCAATTGCTTTCTTAGCCCAAAGAAACAGCGATTAGCAAGAGTTATTCTTTGTCTGATCTCGCCGCGCGCTGGTGTTTTTGCCCGTGTTAATAGCGGAGCCTAGGTAGACAAACTCCTCTACTACCTCGAAGTTGTATGCGTCTTTTCTGACGTTCTGTCCGAGCCGTCGGGTTTGGATGTCCTTCCTCTAAGACAGCATATACTTCGTCTTTCCCTCATTTACCGCTAAACCCATTTTCGCCGCTTCCGTCTCAATTCTCACAAAGGCGCCATTGACATCACGCCGAGTTCTTCCCATTGAACAGACTTTTGGAAGACAGTGCCTCTGGTATTTACGGTGGAGTATTGCACTATCTTCTCAAGAACGATATTAAAGAAATCGCATGACAGTGCACCGCCCTGTCTGAATCCTTTTTTGACATCGAAAGATTCCGTAGGCTCGTTGCCACCTTTGATGGCGCAGCGTCAGTTCTCCATCGTCATTTTGCACAAGCGAACGAGCTTGACAGAAATTCCGCTCCGACGGTTACCTCGATAGGGCCGATAGCTTTATACAGTTCGTCTGTGTAGATGCTGTCATATGCATCCATAAAATCGATGAAAAGGGGGTGGGTATCGATTTGGAGTTCATAGGTTTTTTCCAGGATCTGCCGCAAAGTGAAAATTTGGTCGATGGTTGACTTTCCTGGTCTGAAGCCACATTGATAAGGACCAATCAGATTGTTGACGAAAGGCTTCAGACGTTCACATATTACGACAGAGAGGATCTTGTAGGCGATGCTAAGTAGGCTGATTCCTCTGCAGTTGGCGCAGTTAACAGGATCTCTCTCCCTTTTTCAGGATCGGGCGAACAATGCTGAGGAATCTTACAGATGATTTGGTGCATGCTCCTATCTGCTGCTTTGAACAGCTCGGCAGCTAGACCATCCGCTCCAGCGGCTTTGTGGGATTTCAGCCGCAATATTACACCCAACACTTACGTCTTGGAAATTACGTCGTCGTCATTGGCAGCCTTAACTTTGAGAGAGTTGAGGAAACTGTCTAAAAAGGCAACGTCAATGAAACCCTTTTATCAAGCTTCGACCTCACATTTCGTACGTAATGTTACTCCAAACGGAAGCTTTAGTTCAAATATGCTGAACATTTGCTTTATCTGGCAGCTCGTCAGCTGTGAAAAGAATTCAACAAACAAAATTAATTTGCTTTTGGATGATGATGGAGTGAGAAACGTCAATCAAGGCAAACTCAAAGCGGGTGCATCGTAACGTAGACGTAAACGAGGCTGAAGCGCGTTTGTGTTTTCTTATGTAAAACGGAAAGTGTTCTTATAAATCACCGTTTTGTTTACCACTTGGTAATTCACAAATCAATTCTAAGAAATTCTTATCAAAATTACTTCTTAACATTGCTCACAATTGTATTTTTAACAAACAAAAATATACCCAAAAATAGCATCAACATCAATAACTCTGCTGTAACTCTTGTTCTCGCATTAAATGTCAATTTGTCAGATTGTTGACGAACGATGTTGCTGGAAATCGAAGTTTGGTAAACAAGTGTGTTGCTGGGTATAATTAAATTAATTGGGGGCAAATGAACTCTTAACTCTTAATGATGTTTATGTTTTTAATGCAATAAATACACACAATTCCTGATAACTTTCGATTATGAAATGTACTTTCGTTAGTGATTGTTATCTTTGATTTTGACGTAAGGCCTCGTAAAATTGTTTTATGACAGAAACAATTTTGATACAAAGTCGTTCAAAACATCAAACTATATCTGTTTCAACTTACACTCGTTTTAAAACTCCCCCTAATTTAATACATGAGTTAATCATACACCTTTCAAGTAGGAGGAATAAGATTGTTTTTGTTCCTGAAATTAAATTATCGTTTCCGTCTGATTGGCTGATAAGGTTCTTAGAAATGTCGAAGCAGTTTGGTTGAACGACATACCCTAAATGGTAAAATCAAGATAACTGCAGGCGATAAATGTGTGCCAATTTAAATTTAAAATCAATGATAAGAATGTTCAAGGGCGTCTCAAGCTACTGCCGCCTGGAAATTGAGAACATACACAGTCGACGTCGCTTAAAGGCGGCGATCTATAGAATCTGTCAATACGTCAGCGTAACGCATACGTTGCCGGATGGAACCGTCCCATAGAATACGTTGTATACTTTGACAGTTTCATTTGCATGGTGTGAAAACAACCAAACTTACAAACATGCAAGAAAAAATTAAAATTTAAATATCGAAATTGTGTCAAAATGATTGTTTGTACAAAATTTTCATCATCCATTGTTTTTCCTCGATGCAGTGGGAATTGAATTGACTGTCAAATTCAGTTGTCAAGGGATGAACGGTCGCAAGAAGTAGAATTCTTTCCGTCGCATCTGTCACGTTTCACGTACTTTGCTAATGCGACGCGTTCCATAAGAACATGTGTTTCTGTATTCTATTGAGCTGTCAGTAAAAAATGTCAACGCTGAAGGATTGGCATTCTTCTAAGAAGAGGATCCTTGAAGCATGTACACTTCTTCGCAATATTTGGTGAACCAAAATCGGTTGATTTGTCATTAATCCACTTAGGGAAATAAAAATGAAATAAACGGAGTTGACTGTTATTACCACCAAGAGAGAATATAGACGTCCGAGTGGGTTCTTAGAAATAAATCAATAAAGAGAAGAAAAACAATAAATACAGTCAACTCCGCTTAACTGAACTCCGTTTAACTGAAAACTTCGGTTATCTGAAACAACAAATTTATAACCGAGCCATTTTGCACATTTTCCACCAATACTCCTTCGCTTAACTGAACTCCGCTTAATTGCAAACTCCGGATAACTGAAACAAAATTGTTTGCCTTAAATTACCATTTCTCACACATTCAACTCCGCATAAGTGAAACAGTTGAACGAAGCCACAATCGTTGACTATTGTTTGAAAAAGAACGCAACATTTAATTTAATTTATTTTTATTTAAGCAAAAGTGTGATGTATGTGGTCTTTGTATGTCAAAATTATGGTACGCGTATGAATTACACTAGCGTCATCTACGTAAGTTACTTTCTAAATCTACGTAGCAATGGAAAAACACAATATCTGACTGTGCGAGTACCTATTATAATTTACACTGCAATGATGTGATGTAATGTGTCAGTCGTTTGTTTGTTGAAAACTGCTCTGATGAAATATTGATCATAGGGCCCTAGAAGCCCACTTAACGAAGCGTATGATTTTCTTCACATTTAAAAAAAATTTCTTTGCTGAAAACTCAAAAGTTTCCGATACAATAGGTGATCTTCAATATAAGATGTCTTTTTATTTTATTGCAAAACAGCAAACACACAACAATTGATTTATTTTTTTTTCATAAATAATTTTTTTAATTTTTTAACTTAACATGAGCAGTTGAACAAGTTGAACTCAACTTGAGGATTTTTATTCTCAACTTGTGATTTTGGTTTTCCTTGATCACATTTGACAATTTCAATTCTTTATTCTCAACCCTCAAGTAATTCAACTTCCGATTTTCTCAACTTCCAA
Organism: Sphaerophoria taeniata; assembly: GCA_943590905.1. Classification (NCBI taxonomy): domain Eukaryota; kingdom Metazoa; phylum Arthropoda; class Insecta; order Diptera; family Syrphidae; genus Sphaerophoria; species Sphaerophoria taeniata. The sequence continues at coordinate 9,971,935 of OX016540.1, forward strand.
AAAAAGTAGAAGTTGAAAGACAAATTTGAGAGTGTTTTCTCAAATAGAAATATTCATATGAATTAAAATAATTGTTTGAATATTTCGAGAAAACTAGTTTCATTTGCCACTAGCCAGTCTTCGTCTCACTTTTGGCAACTTCTTTTTTTTAAGCCATGACAATCTGTATATTGAGGAATAATTCTGGCGAGATGTTTCTGAAGGCGTAGAAATAGTCGATCTTTTGTTTGGCTTTTTCAACCAGAAATAATTTCAATTATTGATCGTCGTTGGTCTGTGCTTTCGGGTAAGGTTCTTTTTCGATACATTCTCGAAAGAGAAGCAATGCTTTGGGTTATGCTTATTTCGACATCGTTTAGTTCTTTTCTGGCCTTTTGAGCTTATGCGGGACAGATTGGTCGAATGCTGGAAATTTTTGGTTGAGAATGAATTTACAGAAAATGGAATTCAGACCGAACCGTTTCAATTGAAAAAAGTGTGCGCACTGATAAGTTTTTGCACGTAGCTTAGGACGTTTACAAAATGACAATTTCCGACGGTATGTAAAAATTTTATTTGACATAAATTCAAATTTTAAGTTTAAACAAACTCCAAAATTTTCCAGGGAAATTAAAATAAAAAAAATGAGAGAACCAAACTTTTGAATTTCAACTGTCGAGTTGAGGTTTACAGAAGTGAAGAAAAACGATTTTCAACTTGTCCCTTAACGCTCAAGTTTTTCCTTAACTCTAGAATTGGCCAACTTGAGGGCTTCCTACAAGTTGAGCAATAGTGAAAAGAATGGCTCAGTTACTTACTCTATCTTTTGTTTGTTTTTATTTATTTTTGTTTATTTTCATTTTTTTTTTTTTTTACATGGTACTATTTATTTTTTACAAAACTCCGCTTATTTGAAAAAAGTTTCAGTTATCCGAAGTTCGGTTAACTGAAAACTCCGCTTAACTGAAACAAATTCTCTGCAAAAATGGTGTTTCAGTTAAGCGGAGTCGACTGTATAATTAATTCATCAAATGATGAAATTCAAAAAGAACATGCTTTATGATTGAAAGTAACAATATTGAAGACACTCCTTATGTCTTTCGATGACCGATGACAGACGACAGACAATTTTTTGTATTCCTATAAAAACAAAAGTACCTTAACCTTTCTTAACCTTAACCTTATCTTATTATCTTAACACGTGCTTAGAAATCTGACCAATATATATTTATGTTTACACTTTATATCAACAAAACGTTTACGTTAAAAGTTTAAAGTGAAACGAACGATTATGTTCACTCCTTGATTAGAAAGTTTTTATGAAGTATGTCGATGAATGTTGATTAGAAAATGTTCTTTTGAAATGTTTTTATTTATTAAAATAAATGCTGATTCATGTTTTCTTGGTAGAATGTCTAGAATTTTGATCAAAGAGATTAGAATACTTGATAAGGTGCTACTAAGACACAAAGTACTGGAAGAAAAAATCCCCGAAATTGGTCTTAGCACTCATGAAGTAGAAAACAAAGTTCAAATATTAGTTTTTATGAATGGGGAACCTTATTAGTTCAGTGAATAGCTGTGAAATGATTTTCAAATCGCCATCTATTAGAAAAACAACAACAAATCAATACCGGCTTTCCAGACATTATAAATGATTGAATTACTGATTGTATTGTTTGTTTTCATCACGGCATGAATTTCATAATACTATGATCAAAAAGTGTAGGTTAGTGTAACCCGTTCCCAATCCATGTAGGATTTCAGTCTGACACTCTGCATTCTTCCATCGAACCGGTTGCATCCATAGTAGATAAAACAAAACACCTCGGCATACTACATTTACATCCTAATACAGCTCGTATTTTTACTAGTTTTTTCCCTCGTCCTCTTCTCTCATTGGACCTTAAATCCGGCCTCTTTTTTCGTTACTTTGCTTAGCAGTATACCTATGAATATCCTTTTCTGAAACACAGGATTTGAATAACTCGGAGGAACTATTTCATCCACCAAAAGCTCTGGTGGATGGAGGCTGTAGTTTGATAATTAAAAGTCAACGGAAATATCTATAATAGGTTCTGACTTCTGATCTGTCAGTCCTAAAGGCGGCGACCCACTGAATTCGTCTATCCGTCAGCGTTGACGTTTTAACTGACAGCTCAATAGAATACACTTTTTTTTATAATTAGCACACACCCAAGGTGTTTTTTATACCCTTATTATGCCAGAGACACAGTGAGTGCTTTAAGAAGTGGGAAAGGGGTTGGAAAGGAGGTTCCGGTGTACATTGGTCTTAAATTCTTAAACATTGCAATGATTTCGAAAGACAGAGTGTGGAAGGGAGTTCCACATTCGTGTAGTACAGCTAAAGAAGGATTCTCTATACCTGAGAGTACGCCCGAAGTTGGCTCGAGGAATGCCCCTAAAAGCGCGAGTATTATGGGCGAATTGTTTAAAGGGAGGAATGCAACTGGCTATTTCACTAGAGCACTTACCTTAATACAGGGTGCGCCAGAGAAACTTACTTATTTGAAAGGTCAATAAAAAAAAGTACTTCAGTTATTGTTTTAAATTTTTTTTTTATTTGAGAATACAATATCCCAATTTTTTTTATGCAGTCTTAAAAATGACATCGGATAAATGGCGACCCCCATTGCGCATACACTGATGAAGTCGATTTTTGAAATTCGTATCCACTCTTCGCAGCATATCAATCGGTATGTTGGCAATGGCGTCGCGAATGTTGTTCTTGAGGTGTGCTATGGTCCGTGGTCGATCGACATAAACCAGGGATTTCAAATAACCCCATAAAAAGAAATCGCATGGAGTCAAATCTGGAGAGCGTGCCGGCCATTGGAGATCGCCTCTGAGAGAGATGAGGCGGTCGGGGAAATGTTGTCGCAACAAATTCATTGAGTGTCGTGCTGTGTGTGCTGTGGATGAAATTGAAGGTCTTTATGGAGAATTCGTCGAACAGTGGTGTCAGAAATTCCCATAGCAGCTGCGTGTTTGCGAGCCGAACGCCGGGGAGAACGCACAACTGACTGCCTCACTCTTTCGATATTTTCCGGAGTTCTGATGGTCCGTTGAAGTCCATTTCTGGGTTTAGCGACACTTCCACACTCCCGAAATGAGTTAGCCCACGACAGAATCGAATTACGGCCAGGAACGAGTCTGTGAGGAGGAATTTCAAAGCGAGCGCGGAAGGCACGTTGCGTAGCAACAAGTGAGCGACCGTTAGAAAAGAAGCTCTCAACTGCGAAGGCCCACTGCTCTCTAGACCAGAGCATGATGGCAACTGACTGGAGGGAGAAACAAACTTGGGAACTTCTTCCTCCAGATGCGCCCCCAGAGATGAGAGACTCAAACTTTGGACCGATATTAGTCTTACAGCCACATCAGATATTTAGTCTCATTGATGCAAGTGCAACTCATGGACAACAATACAAGAAAGCATTGAGTTTTCGATGCATTCGTGGTGTTTTATTCCCCATTGTACAATGTCAGAGTTTAATGAGCTTATCTATAATATTTTGCCGTTGCAGTTCCACATCCGAAGAGGAGGGTTGTGAGTCTGGGAACGAATTAGAAAAGCTAAGGGTGCTATCATCAGCGAAACAATTGATTGGATTAAATGTTACAGACAAGAGATCATTAATAAAACTGAGAAAGGGGGTCGGAGGCAAAACGGAGCCCTGGGGCACACCAGCATTTATGTTGTTGGTTTCAGACTTGAATCCGTCCAATACAACTTGTATTGAACGGTTCGAAAGTAAGTTTCTAATTCAACGAAGGAGGGATTCATCGATACCAAAAGCACGCATTTTCTATAAAAGAGCAAGATGACAGACTTTACCAAATGTCTTTGAAATATCAGGTGCAACAATCTAACTTTCTCCAAAACGATGTAAAGACTTGCTCCAGTGTTCGGTGAGATAAACCATCAGATCACCAGTGGACCTGTTGCTGCGAAAGCCGTATTGCCGGTCATTAACAAGCTTTCGATCTTCGTGATATTTCTTGAGCTGATAGTTTATCAGAGTTTCCATGACCTTAGAAAGAAGGGACGTTAGTGCAATCAGACGATAAATTGGAAGGAGGAGAAGATTCACCTTTTTTGGAATTCGCTGGACAAATGCTGTTTTCCAACTGCTCGGAACGAGCCCAGAAGAATAGGATAGATGGAAAAGCTTACGCAAGGGTTTTGCCAGCGTGGAAGAACACCTCTTCAGAATAACAGCGGGGATACCATACAGATCAGCGGATTAATGTATGTTATGATCTTTTACGACTCTCGCCACAGCACGAATGCGAAACAAGAATTGTCCCATGCACTGACACGCTCAAGAAGTGTCATGACACTTTCTGACAGCGAAGATATTTCCATAAGCAACCAACGTTAAGGACGCAAGGATAAAGGTGGTTAATTTTCAACTTTTTGCGTCCGTTGATCCATGGCGAAAGGCAATTGACAACTGCAACAAAAAAAAAGCAATGGATAATCAAAGTTTGCTGTCAATGTATACAATGTATTCTATGACAGGAACGTTGACGATGACGGATTGATTGATTCTATGGGTCGCCGTCTTAATGCCATAACGTTAGGTAAGTGTAGACCCGTAATGTAAGGTTCGCTCGACTCTTGGGTTGAAGGTTCAGCGTGTAACCATCCCAGCCAGTAGATTTGATATTTTCAGACTTTTCCATCTCATCTTGGCATTGAAATTGGTCATTCAGTGTCTAGTCATCCGTGACTGTCCTCTTTTGCACCTCACTTTTTAAACTTTCCCTGCTTCGAGACTAATTTCCTTCGTTCTTATGAAAAATTTGAGTACCTAGGTACCTATATTGTTCTCTTATACCTCTTATACTATCGTTTGCATGGGATCGTTGTTGCGTTGTTTTTCCTCTAGCATTCTTATCTTTGTTTTCCGTTGCAATACTTGCATACAAGCATCCTCTTCGTCTCCATCTTCTGTTTAACACATTCAAATGTATCGAACTAACAATTTTTCTCGAACTTTTTCGTCATTATCTTGATATTTTTGTCTAACAAATTCGTCACAACTCATTATTTCTAAAGAAAAACCTTAGATTTATTTTTAAAGAATTTAACAACTCGAATTACGAGACAGCTCATTTTGTTTACATTTCGTTCCTCATTTTCAAACAAAAATAAAAATTCTCAAACCACACGACCTATTCCAACAAATTTCATTTGAATCGTGCTGAATCATCATCTAATTGATTTGTTGGCACGCTTGTCGTTAGTTTACCAGTTCAGCTGGTGTTGGCGCACGCAAGGCGCGACACGGGGCGTTATCCAGGGGTAGCCACGGGGAGGTGACGATGCCCCCACTGCCCCACTCACCTAGTAAATTCTGAACAAAAAAACTCTGTCAAAGCGGAAAACGAAAACCAAAGAAAATCCACCAACGGAGAGAAGAGTCAGAATAAAATAAGAAAACTGTTTGTTTAGTTTTTTTTGTTTTTTTATTTTTTCAGATTTTTTGTTCTTAAGGTCTAACACACTAGTTAGCTTTTAACAATCTCTATGTTCACAATTTTCTTTTAAGAATCTCTTAATTACTTTGTACATATTTTGTTTTTTCTTAAACAATTTTTCCCTATTTACAAAAAATTCACAATTTTTGAATAAAACATAATTTTGTTTTTCTTTGTGAAAATGGTGTTCGAAAAAAGATAAATTATTGCAATTTTAGTTGAACTTATCGACTAACTGTAAATTTCTTATGAATTTCACCACAAACGACATGCAAGCGCCATAACCACCTGCCTGCTTAATCTCTTTTTAAAAGTCATTATGTACTCGTACTCGTTATCGCGGCTCTTCAAGAAATCCAATTTGTTGTTGTTAGTATAATTAGTTGCTGAACGCCTCCTCTGGCGTCTTCGTGTCGCCCCTTTTTTACACACACACACCTCCTCTGGTTCTTCATACTTATGATTAGTTCCATCAAACATCGGTCGATAAATTGATTGAAATCCGTTCGTTTGGTTGGACATTTGCTTACGTCACACAAATTTGTTGCGTGTGCCAAATTATTATAATTCACGTGCACACTGGAATTATTTTTGTAATTTTTTTTCCAAAAAAATTTAATTGCAATAACTATCTCCCACCATTCACACGGAGGGCAACTTGATGATGGGTTGCGTTGGCGAGTCCCAATAAGTCTCACAAAAGTCCACCAAAATGTTCTCGGATCTGTTGAGATTCTCGTTCTCCTTGTCACACCAGGGCTTCTGGATCAGGCAGCACGATTCGACGATTGTTTTGCCCAAAATTCGACTAAGTTTTGTGGCACAATCGACTTTGATGACGTAAATGTCGTTTTCATAGCAGAATGCTTCGAGCAGGACTTCATGCATGTGTGTGGCTGAGTCGCCAGCTTTTGGCTGAGCCATCAAGCAGAATAGAGAGCCTTCGGGTTGTTTGGCTAGCATTTTGGTTGCAGCACTTAATCCAACAATGACACGCGACTCGCTGTCGGCTTTGAGCAGGGCCGTCTTGACTGTACGACCGATGTTGGGGTAGATCATATTGTCACAGGTGGCGGCGCCACCATCGATACCAGCGGCAACAGCCATTGGGATGATGTTCTGAACTGTTGTGTCTTCTAAAACCATGTTTGCTGATGCGATTTTAGTGTTGAGCGTTAGATGGGGGGGTTTCTGTTGCTTGTAGCAATCTTTTGGTGCACTTGAGGGTATAGCCGTTTTTGGTTCGAGTTGTAACGATTCGAATTTAGCACAAATGGTAGCCAGTTTACACGATTGCGAAGGCTTAGTGTCTTTAAAAATTGTCTTTATGTTTTCTCTTTGTTTATCAACAAATGTCTCTTTTATCACTTTTGTTTATATTCACTGATAATCCGGTTATTTATTGATTAAATGAAATCTCTGTGTGATTTGTATCTTTTTCTAAGCGAAAAGTATCTGCGGTTGCTTCAATTTTGAATTTGTATTTCACAATGAATGTAAAAGGTTTGCAGTACAAGCTTATATAGCCACCCGGAGTGGCTCTCTTTATTTTTGGCTGAAAGCTTTAGCTTTTCCCTCGAAAGAGAGTGCAGAATTCAGTGCGCCGATGTAGAAAATCCCGCAGAACTGGTATCGCTTCGGATTTACCATGAAAAAACCCCAACAAAGTAGAATTGTTTTTGTTGTGTTCGTTTTTTTTTTTTTTGATTTTATGGAGAATGAGAATGAGAGAAGTTTTTGGGTTCCAAGTTCCAAGAATTTCGTGTTATATTTTTTGATTACTAGAAAGAGTGGGGTTTATCAAGAAACCTGTCAGATTTAAGATGGTTTGTGTTTGTGCGTTTTTTTCCGTTTCTATCTCTTTGAACTGTTTGTTGAAGAGAATCTATGAGCACTTCAGCAGTTAATTTAGAGCTTTTGAATTATTGTGATTAACTGGGATGGACACATCGAAAGTCGATTTTTTTCGATGGAATTTCCTAAGCTACTGGGAAATGGTGATAATTTTTGTTGAATGAAAATTTTTACGCGAATCGGATGGAAAACGCAGTTTTATTGAGATTTATGCGCGGAAGGGGAGTTCAAGAGATCAGAACAATATTTACGCTGCTGTCTGCATTAAATGCGATCTAGTGAGATTTGTTTGTGTTTATACCTTGTATGGCGCATGTTTTGTTATTGCAGAGATGATAGCAGTTATAAATTAATAACATGTCTGAACATGAAAGCAATTTTGTTGAGAAATTCGAGGTGTGATTGATGGGAGTTTTTGGGCTGTGGAATGAGCGGTCGTTTACCTTTTGGATAGGGGTAAGGTAGAAGAGAAACAGTTCTCTCAAGTTTGGTGGAAGCTATTTTAAGCACGAGAAAGCCTGATAGGCTTTGTAGTTTGAATATAACGGTTTTTGTTACGAATTATCAATGAAAACTAAGACCAGAAATAATAGTAGGCAAAGTTGAAAGCAAAAATGGGAAAGTGAAAAGTGGGAAATTCAAAAAAGTGGTAAATGGCCAACATCGACTCGGACAACTACCTCGTCGTAGCTAAGTTAATGCTACGAATATCCCGACAACGGGCAGGAGAAAAAAAGGGAGCATTAGAAGTAAGATCGAGGATGTTGAGGGAGCCAACAGCAGGAATGAAGTTCGTAGGTTCTACTGGAAGGTAAAGCTGGATCAAGGTCATCGAGAAACAATCGATGCCTGAAGAGATAACCAAGAGAACATCATAGTAGAATCGCAGTCAATGCTGGGATTTTAGATAGACCACTTCTGTAGACTGCATAGCGGCGACGACGAACAAAATCCCGCCGCCGTCAGGCAGGTGCCTTACATCGGACACGATGATAGCCAACAATTCCGTGAACCCGATCAAGAAGAAGTGAAAATGGCTGAAATCCAACAAAGCCGCTGGAGCAGATGGTCAAGCTGCCGAGCTGTTCAAAGCAGCAGGCGACGATCTAGATAGGAGCATGCATCAAATCATATGCAGAATATGGTTGGAGATCGTGATAAAGGGAGATTCTCTAAACTGCACAACCTACAGAGGAATCAGCCTGCTTAACACCGCCTACAAGATCCTCTCTGCTGTAATAAGTGAACGTCTAAAGCCTTTCGTCAACAATCTGATTGGTCCTTATCAATGTGGCTTCAGACCAGGAAAGTTAACCATCGACCAAATTTTCACTTTGAGGCAGATCCTGGAAAAAACCTATGAACTCCAAATCGATACCCACCACCTTTTCATCGATTTTAAGGCCTCATATGACAGCATCTACAAAGACGAACTCTATAAAGCTATGTCTAGTTTTGGCATCCCTGCCAAGCTTGTTCGCTTGTGCAAAATGACGATGGAGAACTCACGCTGCGCCATCGAGGTTTGCAACGAGCTTACGGAATCTTTCGACGTCAAAAAAGGATTCAGACAAGGCGATGCACTGTCTTGCGATTTCCTTAACATCGTTCTTGAGAAGATAGTGCAAAACTCCACCATCAACACCAGAGGCACTATCTCCAAAAGTCTGTTCAACTTCTCGCGTACATCGATAATATTGACAAAATGGGAAGAACACAGCGTGATGTGAATGGCGCCTTTGTGAGACTTGAGACAGAAACTGCAAAAATGGGTTTAGCGGTAAATGAGGGCAAAACGAAGTATATTCTGTCTTGGAGGAAGGAAACCCAACACCGAACGGCTCGGACAGAACGTCACAAAAGACGCATACAACTTCGAGGTGCTAGAGGAGTTTGTCTACCAAGTCTCCGCTATTAAAACGGGCAATAACACCAGCGCCGAGATCTGACGAAGAATAACTCTTGCTAATCGCTGTTTCTTTTGGCTAAGAAAGCAATTGAGTGGAAAAGCCCTCTCTCGACCAACTAAGGTAAAACTCTACAACACCCTCATCATCCCAGTCCTGCTGTATGGTGCAGAAGCATCGATCTTTTCAAAATCGAATGAATGTGCCTTAGGCTGTTTCGAGAGGAAAGTTCTTTGGGTCGTCTTTGACCCCGTGTGCATTGATGGGGAATGGAGAAGAAGATACAACAGCGAACTTTACGGGTTGTACAACGACGCCGACGTGGACCTAGCCAAAACTGGAGACAGCTAGCAAGGGACCGAGCTGGCTGGCGGACACTGTTGGTTCAGGTCCAGGTCCACAACTAACTATAGCTCCACCTTAAGTACGTAATAAGGTAAATGTTTTATTTAATTTTTTTTAATTTTTTTTTTAATTTTTTTGTTTCCTGCTATTTCAATTTTCAATGAAGCGGTATACCTAAAACAGAATTCGAAATCATAGTAGCAGTACACCAGGGAAGCGTCTTGAGTCCTTTACTTTTTCATGCAGTGTGGATCTGTATCGTCTTCACCTTATCACACTCATATTTTTGAAAAATCTGGAACTTGTGCAAAAGTCACACAACGTGTTCGTGTTGTTTGTTACCATTTTCGCCGAATGAAGTGTGCTGCCTAATGTGTTTCTTGGGATCAATGAACGTATTCTCGATAATCTCTTTCATTCACTTTATTTTTCAATGAAAATTCTAAAATTAAAATTGGCATCGCTTAAACGTTTTCATTTTATTTCTCAGGACATTACCTTGTTCACTCACCACTTTTTCATCAGAAAACTCACAGCGACTTTTTCCTTTTCTAATTAATTGACATAATTCTGTTTTATGTTTGGTCCATTGCCAACAAGTTGAACAGATGGTTTTTTCTCAGAAAAGAGCTTTTTTTCAGTTTTTGAAAACACTTCTGAAAATTTTGTGAATGACAAAGTCATTTCAAAGAATCAATCGTATCTTCTATTATTTTGAAAACTTTTGTTCGTTATAGCCAACCGGTAGCGCTTTTTAAAAAAATGGCATGAAATTGGACAAACCCAAAATCAAACAGCCCAAAAACCCCAATAACAATAAACATTCATTTTGCGCAGAAATAATTTTAAATTTAAGTAAACAATTGTAATACGTGTTAGAACAATAGCTCACATCCACCAACCATGACCTTACTCAGCTTGGAATTTTCACATTCATTTTCGTTAAAAATCATGCAAAATGTAATTCCATTTTGTGCATTCCCACAAATACTCATCAAAGCTTGAATCAGCATGCTGGCGTTGAATGACCGATAGGCAAACAAAAAAGATCCCCTCATTGTCATAACACAGCCGGCCCCACTCGAATTTCAAAGGTAATTCCAAAGAACACCCTCAACCGGCGCGCGAATGCAGCTTTGAGAATTCCCGCATTCTCATGCTGTCATTCGATACTGACCTACACGCCACCATGTTTGGTGCAATAACCGTAGTTATTTTTATCCTACATTCATACATGCAATAATTATGCACATAAATTGTTACGTTCGTTTGTTAACGTAACATAACAGCAGCTTTTCCAATTGTTTTTGAATTTCCCGACAAGCTCAGAAAACGACAATGATGACGAGGCACGGTCAATCACCTGACCCTAGCATGTACCTTTTATAATTTAATAACTGTCATCAGGTGGACACTTTTGCGGTTTACTTTTGTAGACGATTCCACGACTGATTCTATGCCACAAATCGCACGTATCATTAAATGCATCAGATTCTAGCATGAATAAATGACGTGCCAATGTCAACACAAAACATCATTCGATTGACAAGTGGAGTAATATGACAGTTAAAATAGTCGTGATTATGTGACTTATGTCTGAACACCTGACATTTTCGAAACGTAATGCATTTTGAATTGTGACAAATGGTCCCTCTTTGTTTGACTTTTGTGTGAGAATTCAAATTTGCGTGAACATCAAAATAAAGCAGACTTCTTGGATTTCAAAGTCTTTGCAGTTGATGAGAATCAATTAGTCATTTTGGAAATTCAAGAAATTGTCAATTTTATTTGTAGAGTAGCCAGAGACAAAGTGGTGATTCCGCGTGCTGATTGAATGTTAGATATTTTGTTATTGTTTGGCATTTTGATGAAGACTCATCGTTGGCAAGTAGAGAGAGGATTCTATCGAAGGTGAGTGTCTCGGTTTTCTTGAAATTTATGAATGAAACATTTTAGTCAAATTTGTATTATCGGCTACAGGTTATGCCAGTGAATGATTTCTTGGGAGTTTTTGTTGTTTTTGGCGAATTTGTTTACCCGATTTTTATGACCGTAACGTAGCGATTGGAATTATTGTTTTGTTGATTGTCAAAATATTCTCTTTAGGAAGATTTTGCTGTGTGAATTGTATCAAGTGGTTTACATTCGCTGTTTATCGAATAAAAAGGGGATTTACATGCAGTTGTGCATTTTACATGGAAAGGTTTGTAAAACGAGAAGAATTGGGTTACTTGGTTTTCTTTTTGACAGAAGATTAAATGTTTTGTGAGAAAAGACATAAGGGCTGAAACACAAACATGCTTCAGATTCGTCTTCGTCTTTGCTTCGAGTTTGCCTTTGAGTGACATTTCTTCCTGCATCACATTCATCTCTCCAAAAACAGGGGGTGAAATCATGGATTTTGGCGATTTAGAAAGGAAACACGGTTTCCAAGTAAATATTGTGAGAATTTGAAGTGAACGTGCTGATCTACACCTTCTCGTGGGGCCTCCGAGAGGTTCTTGTCAATTTATTGGCTTGAACTTGCGAACGTAGACAGCTTTAGTCTAATGGAATTGGCGAATTGAAGCAGGAAGTATAATGAAGATGAATACGATCCTTAACAGATACTATGTTAACACACGTAGTAAAGGAAGAAAATGCGATTAATGAATACCGAATGTGGATAAACGCCAAGGAAGTTAGACAAAATGTTGGGTGTGTCCCTTGATTGGCTGGTTCATCCCTTCGATCAATGTGGATATACTTGACAGAGGGTGAGCAGTGTCCCTCGTCCGCCAGTAGGACAAAAGCAGCAAAAACAAAAAAAAGATGTCACGAAAACAAAATATGTATAACTAATTGTTATACAAAAAAATATATGTGACCACCCTCCACCCAGGGGCAATTGGGTACCGCGGGTAGTGAGCTTTAGCAACTCACTAGTGGGATGGACCTTCGCGGGGGTTGTGGTTGTCTGAGTTTGGCCTCAGCTACTGTTCGCAAATCACGGTTAACGGCTCTTCCTTTGTTACGGGAGTTGAGCAGTTTTTCCGTGTCCGGACAACGGCTCTTCTTTCGCGTGACTGAAGGTTGAGTGCAGTTCCGTGTGTTGCCTGAATAGTAGTCCAGAATCAAACCAAGATGAATAAGAGCTGGCACTAATTCAATTGGTACTGGTGTGGTGTGGATCTAGATGCAGGGTACCCGCTTCTTTCTTTTGAAAGTTGAGGTGTCCTTTTGTATTCTGGTGGATCATCAGGAAGAGGTTTAGTGCCCTCTTAAAAGAAGCATAGTGACAATGCCAACTTCGGTTGGAAATTGCACGACGATAGTGTGGATAGTTCCACCGTCAGATAAGACTTAGTTGTCAGGTGCTGACGTTAAGCTCATTCATACTTCTCCAAAAACAAATGAATTTTTTTGTTGACGTTATTTTACAGCTCTTGAGCTGTCAAACGAAGCAAATGTTCAGAATATTTTAACAAACGCTTCCGTTTGGAGTCACATTACGTAACGTCAACGTATCCGTTGCTGGCAACGTATTTGACGGATGGAACTGCTTGTCAAATAAAGTTGTCAATGCAGACGGCCATGGTTCAGAGGATAGAGTAGTGGATTGGTAAGCCGAACAATACGGGTTCAAACCCCACCTTCAGCAGCATTCTTTTCCTACAAAAATCGCCAGCTTATCTGATGCCACCTGTGCGATAACATGAGACAATACAAATCTAAGTCTCCTCCTCTGAGCCATGTAGGTTTCTGTTATGTGTGCTTTCTTTCTATGTGTCTATCTGTCTCTCTCTGTTGTATGTCTTGTTCTGTCCCAGCCGTAGGTCTCAGTCACCAGTGCTGCTATGTGTCTGTAGTTCGTTACATTTATGTGCGAAGTACTGTGAAATGTAATGTAATGTAATAAAGTTGTCAACGGATTATCGGACGCAAAAATTAGAAAGTTAACTAACTTTATTCGTTGCATCCGTCACGTGCGTTGCTTGTGGGACGCGTTCAATATGGACATGTGTGTTCTATTGAGCGGACAGTTAAAAACGTCAACGCTGACGGATTAACAGAAACGTGACGTTGAAGCTTCGTTGTGATAGCATGCATTGAATTCCTATGGCTCAACTCGTTTACGTCAAGCAAAGCCAAAGCAAAAGCGTATTTGTGTTTCAGCCGTAACCGTGGGCTTGGAAATGTTGAATTTGTAATATAGAAAAAGTAAGATAAAAAAGTAGAGGTCCCAGTAGTACCTGCAAGTGATTGTGGGTTGACCAGTTACTAGGAATCCAAGAGTTCGAATATTGCTCTGACAAAGCTTCCAAGTTATTATGTTTCACGGCAAAGTGCTACCCAACTCAGCCGTTCGGATTCGGCATAAAACTGTAGGTCCCTTCAATTTTCTTAGACGAATCACTCAAGCTTTTAAAACTTTCGTGCCAAATTCTAATATGAAACATCTTGATAAGTCTAAGGTAAATAAAAATGTGCCATAATCACTTTTTACAACTTGTATTTTCAGTGTAATTGATGTTATAACGACTAAAGTCAGACACGAGCTGATTGACTGATTTGCTTCAGCAAACAATTAATTGCAAATTTATAAAACCCATGTGGTAACAAAACATTCCCAGTCAATACCAATTACCGGACGCTTAAACTCTCTTGCATGTTGAAATGCTTTTAACATTCACTTGAACATGCTTTTCTCGCTGTCAACAGCTGAACCTATTGATTTCAATTTAAATCGCTCAATTGATATCAGCCATTCCAAACGTGATGCCGGTTCATTTCTCCTTAAAACCAAGTTGAATTCTAAAAATTCACTTAAACAACAATCCTAAGTCATAACAATTAAGAGACAAGTATTTTGCAAACGTCAAATTAAATATGCATTAATTAGTCTATAATATTTGTTTTATTAGAAACCCAGTTTGCTGAATCAGCCAGCTGAGCTGTGGTTACCCAGAGTAGATAGACTCAGCCAAATGGAAATTTTGACGTGTTACTCGGGTATCTTACTTTAATTTATGAATGAATAGTTAACTTTTTAATTAATGCTGGGAATTTTGACGCCATTAAAAGTAAACTAAAACAAAAGAGAACAAAAAACAACATCAAATTAAATTATACTCCGATACCTGTCATAGGGAAAGAGGATGAGATTAAATATTCACTGATTACGATGTCAAGGTGGCTGAAGCTGATCAGTTGCTTAGTCACTTGAGGTTGTGGTCTACTGCCCGATAAGAAAGTTTATTGTTGAAAAATATGATCATAAGAATGTAAACCGCAAGTTCAATGGACTCGCTGATAAATATGCAGAGTGATCTTGTAATGTATCATTCCATTACCTACTACCACTTCCCTACTTAAATACCTTTCGTACTACTTTTGCACCACTAAAGAAGCGTACTAGCATAAATCTATTAATTCGTACCATCGTTTTACCCACAAAGTACTAAAGGTACGACCAAGTTACATAATACCTTTTGCAATACCACACTGTACCAATAAAAAGCGTACTAGAATTAGAGTATAAATAGAGCTGCTGCGACCGACCAAAAATGAGTCTGGTGCCGATCGTCGTCGAGGCAAGTTGTGCTCGCGAATTAATAGAGGTAATACTAACCGATAAGACTTCCCCCCACCAGTGGTAAGGGGTCTTATTATTAACCATCTCTCCTGCCGGATTCATCCGTTGATAGCCGGGTTCGCCCGTTGATAGCCAGGTTCGCCTGTGATAGCCGGATTCGTCCGTGACAGCCGGGTTCGCCCGTTGATAGCCAGGTTCGCCTGTGACAGCCGGATTCGTCCGTGATAGCCGGGTCCGCCCGTTGATAGCCAGGTTCGCCTGTGATAGCTGGATTCGTCCGTGATAGCCGGGTACGCCCGTCGATAGCCAGGTTCGCCTGTGATAGCCGGATACGTCCGTGACAGCCGGGTTCGCCCGTTGATAGCCGGATTCGTCCGTGACAGCCGGGTCCGCCCGTTGATAGCCAGGTTCGCCTGTGATAGCCGGATACGTCCGTGACAGCCGGGTTCGCCCGTTGATAGCCAGGTTCGCCTGTGATAGCCGGATTCGTCCGTGACAGCCGGGTCCGCCCGTTGATAGCCAGGTTCGCCTGTGATAGCCGGATTCGTCCGTTGATAGCCGGGTTCGCCCGTTGATAGCCAGGTTCGCCTGTGATAGCCGGATTCGTCCGTGACAGCCGGGTCCGCCCGTTGATAGCCAGGTTCGCCTGTGACAGCCGGATTCGTCCGTGACAGCCGGGTTCGCCCGTTGATAGCCAGGTTCGCCTGTGACAGCCGGATTCGTCCGTGATAGCCGGGTCCACCCGTTGATAGCCAGGTTCGCCTGTGACAGCCGGATTCGTCCGTGATAGCCGGGTCCGCCCGTTGATAGCCAGGTTCGCCTGTGATAGCCGGATTCGTCCGTGACAGCCGGGTACGCCCGTTGATAGCCAGGTTCGCCTGTGACAGCCGGATTCATCCATGACAGCCGGGTCCGCCCGTTGATAGCCAGGTTCGCCTGTGACAGCCGGATTCGTCCGTGACAGCCGGGTTCGCCCGTTGATAGCCAGGTTCGCCTATGACAGCCGGATTCGTCCGTGACAGCCGGATTCGTCCGTGACAGCCGGGTACGCCCGTCGATAGCCAGGTTCGCCTGTGATAGCCGGATACGTCCGTGACAGCCGGGTTCGCCCGTTGATAGCCAGGTTCGCCTGTGACAGCCGGATTCGTCCGTGACAGCCGGGTCCGCCCGTTGATAGCCAGGTTCGCCTGTGACAGCCGGATTCGTCCGTGACAGCCGGGTCCGCCCGTTGATAGCCAGGTTCGCCTGTGACAGCCGGATTCGTCCGTGATAGCCGGGTCCGCCCGTTGATAGCCAGGTTCGCCTGTGACAGCCGGATTCGTCCGTGATAGCCGGGTCCGCCCGTTGATAGCCAGGTTCGCCTGTGATAGCCGGATTCGTCCGTGATAGCCGGGTTCGCCCGTTGATAGCCAGGTTCGCCTGTGATAGCCGGATTCGTCCGTGACAGCCGGGTCCTCCCGTTGATAGCCAGGTTCGCCTGTGATAGCCGGATTCGTCCGTGATAGCCGGGTCCGCCCGTTGATAGCCAGGTTCGCCTTTGATTGCCGGATTCGTCCATTGATAGTCGGGTTCGCCCGTTGATTGCTAGTAAACAACTATTGAAGCTGCTACGGCATCGGACACCATTTTCCCAGGGACGGCTAACAGCCCAGATCGATTCATCAGAGGGATACCCAGCCGTGAGACAAGGAGAACACATTGATACCATCAACATTTTAACTTATATAAATATATTATAATTTAAATAATTTAAGACATTCTAAAGTTTAAATAAAGAAAAGACCTTTAACTAAAGTTTCGTGCTTTCTTTAGTAACATTCTGGACATACCGGCGAGCTAAACCTCAGCCTTTGACCCAAAGTACATCACAATCTTAGGGGGGTGATTGGAAATTGATTGAAAAATGTTATTTCTTGCTTCTATGTTTATTTGTTCGCTGTTTTTGAGCTTTAGATACATGTTCGAACAAACAATATAAAAAAGACATAGGTATTGTTGCAGTTGCCCGGGGCTTAGTGGTAAGGTGCGTTGGCTGCTAAGCAGAACGTCGTGGGTTCCAGTCCTATTCGTGCCCATAAAGTTTTTATTTCATCTTTCACTGGTATTGCCTCTTGCGAAGAACTGACAAAACTTCCAAGAGAAGGTATCAATCTGTCATGAAAAAGTGCTTCTCAACTTTGCCGTTCAAAATCAGTATTATATTGTAGGTCCCCTCAATTCTTCACTCGCACTCAGAGAATTGTTGATGAGAGTTAGCCACTTAGGCCTTGGTTCTTCAAGAGCTGTTGCGCCGCTCTATTTATTTTATTTTAGGTATTGTTGTCAGTAAAGGAATCAAACTCAACAAGCTCAACATCTTTAACGTACAACAAACCAAAATTTGTTTAAATACAAACATAGTTACATGCATCTGTCTTTCAAACGAAAACCGAAAAAAAACATAAATGACGTAAATAACAGACGCCATGCTCTTAAAGTTAAAAATACATACATAAATGAACTCTATGAGAAATTCCGACTGATTCATAAGCACACCGACCCGGCATCCCCAAGGTCGAAAAGAAAAGAAACAAAATTGTTGAATGTATAAAGAACAACAGTCAAATGTGGGTAAACTTTCAACAAATAAAATTAATTTATTCAATTTTTTTTTCAACTTAAAATTGTTATCGTTTCATGCTTGGGGAAAATTCGCAGAATTTGTTTTGATATTTTAACCAAAAATAATTGAGAAATTAAAGATAAATGAAATTTTGTTTGTTCCCAAAAATGATAAGCTATAGATTTCTTATGTTTTTAAGACGAAGTTGATTATAAGTTGCGTTTGTTTCTAGCAAACGTCGCGTCATAGCATTTAAGCAATAACCCGCAAAAAGTGAACGCATGTCGACCTTAACAATTAAGGTTAAATTTTACGTCAACTGAAGTAGCAGCTTTCTTAAATGGAGGTCCGAAAAATATTTCCCAAAAGAGGCAAAATATAGCATAGCTATCATTGGATTTCATTTGAAAGCAATCATTTTTCTTTTACTTTTTGACAGATCGCTATAAGCAATCATTAAAAATTTCTGTCAAAGAAGGATTTTCATCATGCGATAATTCTGTCATTGGAATTGATGAAAATGAAACATCACTGGAACATCAAAATGTTCTTTGACATAAAAAATCAGCTGTTCAGAAAAGGGAATTGAGTGAGAAAAACACTTTTCTGATAAAAAATACTCAGAGTTTCGCCCGGAAAATCATTACCACGGAATATTTTAGTTTGTTTCAATTTTTATGAATCGAGGAATATATCCGCATTTAAATTAAGTAAGATATTTTTAGTTTGCTTTAATAGCTGTTATGAAATTTTCCAGTTTAGGAAGGAGAAAAGTATTTTTTCAAGTTCAGTTCAGTTCAGTTCAGTTTTTATTTTTCTTATAAATACATAAAATAAAGACAATAATCATAAAAAAAGAACTAACCTTAATACAAAATATAATAAGAAAAATGTGGCAATCTATATTTAAAATAGTAAATATGATAAATAGAGTTGAATGCCACTTCAGTAAAAACAAAATACAATATAAAGTACAAATAATGGGTGGGGTGACCCTCTATAAAAAGACCAATAAATAGTACAACAAGCAGAATAAATAATATAGTAAGAAATACAATAAATAATAAAGCACAGCAATAATCTTAAATATTAAAGGCATCATGTAAGACAACAAATAACGAGTGATAACTTGAAGCTAACAACCAAAGATATACAAAATTTTAAAAGCGAACAATTAAAGAATCAAAATGAACTAAAATTAAACCAGAATATCAGAAATAAAAGAATCCAAGGTCGAATAGTTTAAGCTAAAGATCCAAAGTTTTAAATGTTTTAGAAACAGTCCAAATGATGTTAAGGCCCTAATATGATCTGGAAGCTTGTTAAAGAAATGCAAGGACGAAATTGAAAAAAAATTACGAAAAGCAGAAGTTCGATGAAAGGGTACCGTGTAGATGTTCAAAGAGTTACCGCGTAAATTATAATTTGAAATCAAACGGAAGTTACGATTACCAGACTTCATGAAGAAGGTCTTAAGCACCTTAAAACAATACAAATGTCGCACAGGAAGAATCTTTAGGCAATTAAACAAAGGAAAACTCGGATGTCTACTTGGTTTACGACAGATTAAACGAATAACATTTTTTTGCACAACTAGCAACGGTTGAATTTTATTTAAATAAGCACCACCCCAACAAACAATTCCATATTGAAGCTTAGACTGAAAAATGGCATAATAAATTGTTTTTAAGAGATCCGTTGAGACAATATTTCGCAAATAATAAAAATGTCTGAGAGTGCATCGAAAATATTTTTTCAAACTGTTTGTATGGCCTAAAAAATTCATTCTAGAATCAATGGTTAGGCCTAGATATTTAAATTCATCAACTTTTTCAATTAAAAAACATTAAGAACTACAACCAATGTTACTAAAATGGGTAAAAGGAAAACAAGTATCAGACGCACAGTTACAAATTGGAAGCTTAAATTTTTCACAATTAGGAGCATGATAATAAATATTTACATCACAATTATGTAAGGCAGACAAACTTAAAAACATAATTTTTGTTTTGGGACTTATGACCAAATCGTGATCCGCAAACCAAATTCTCAATAACTCGAGATCATGATTTATATCGGAAATAAGATCCAAGTTACTTTTTGAACCATATGCAAAACCCACATCGTCCGCAAAAGCAGTAGACATGCCTTGAAAATTCAGTGAAAACAAAGAGTTGTTGTAAACTAGGAACAAAATTGGTCCCAGCACGGAGCCTTGCGGTACACCCAGGTTGAGGCACCTATCACCACTCCTGAAATCGTCAAGTTTCACCCTCTGAAACCTATTCTCAAGATATGACTTAAACCAGTTAAGCATAAAGCCACGAAAACCAGCATTTTCCAATTTCCTCAGCAAATACTTGTGGTTGACCGTATCGAAGGCTTTGTTTATATCAATGAACAAGGCAGCAGTACATTTTTTATTGTCTAGATTAGAAAGTATTTGATCACAAAATTGCAGAAGTGCATCTTCAGTCGATTTTCATTTTTGAAAGCCGAATTGTATCGGATTAAAAAACTTTGTTTTTGTTAAAAAATTAACTATTCTATTCTTCATTAATTTTTCAAAAATTTTGCTAAAAACTGTAAGAAGAGAAATAGGCCTATAATTGCAAATGTCACTAGTAGAGCCATTTTTAAATAATGGAATAACATCGGCGCATTTGAGAGCATCTGGAAAAACTCCAGAAAACACACAACGATTAAAGATATAAGCTAAGACATCTACAAGAAAACACCCAATTTGTTTAACAATGATGTTAGATATACCATCAATACCACACGAATGAGAATTTTTTAAATTACCAATAGCTTTAAGTATCTCAAGGGAAGAAATGGGCTCGAAAACAAAACTATTGCTTTGCAGCTCAGAGGTCCTGCGGACGGATACACATAGCAAGCAGGTGTTGATAGAAAGGTGGGTTTGTAAGTTGCAAGCAATATTGGTAAAAAAAAACTGTTAAATGCATTTGCAATAACAAGTTTATCAGTAACTTCGCATCCATCTATACACATTGTCTTAGGATTTATTGACACAGAAGGTTTATTGAGTATACTATTAACAATTTTCCATTCATCTCTTATATTTCCTTTTGCAGAATTAAATTGCGAACGGAAATAATTATCGCGGCAAATCGGAATATCTTTTTTAATTTCGGTACATAGTTTTTTATATTTACGTTTTAAAGATAAATTATTAGGGTTCTTAGAACATTTAATACGGAGCTTATTTTTCCTTTTCAATTTGTTCATTAAATAATTAAAAATCCAAGGTTTGAGCCTTTTCACAATTTTTTTCTTAGGCAGCAACGAACTACAATTAAGGATGTGATTTTTTAGAGCGTCAATAAAGATGGCATACGACGTAGAAGCATCAACACAAGCGTAAATATTATCCCAAAATTCAAACAAAAGAACAATTTAAGAAGAACATAGTCCGTTTTAATTTTTTTCTTAGAAACTTGAGAGTTAATACAACTTTTCGTTTTGGAAATATCCACTAAAAGTGCTGTCATAGAGTGCTCAGTAATCTTTAAATTAAGAACACAACTTTCACAATTACAAATGAAAGCATTACTAAAACGCCCATAGATGTGATCTAAGCAGCTACCCGACTCTCTTGTAGCCACATTGATAAACGACACCGAGTATAAAAAAAATAGTACGTATACGCCACAGTGACCCTAAATGGAATTAAAATTCAATTACTTTCATTTCATTTATAAGTGTTGTTTCAATTGACGGTCTTTCCTCATGTGGACTAAGCCAATTTAATGGGATTGTCGACAACTTCAACAAAATATTGGACCTTATATGCTTCTCGGACACACTCAATGCTGATATTGCTGTAAATCCAGCCTATACCCTACTTGTCGTAGAAGACCGACATCACCCAGCATTAGATCTATGTTTTGATTTAAATGAATGTAATGTTCCTAATTGCTCTAAAGAAAATCTTGAATTTAACTTTAAAAAATGCAGACTTAATAAACTTTTCAATCTCTTATGTAATGTTAACTGCTATGTGCTCAAAATTCTACTGTGTTCTCTTTAACTTTTTTTTATGAGACCACACCATTGAGAAAACCGCGCAATATTTCTAAATCTCCTCCATGGTTTGATTCTTGCCTAAAAACCTTAAAAAATAAAAGAAACAAGGCCTGGATTAAATATAATAAAACAAAAGCTGATAATGACTTGGTAATATACAATGAGTTAAGAAATATGTTTATTGACTATTCAGATATTCTTTATAATGACTTTATTTTTAATATTGAAACCGAGATAAAAAAAAACAACCCAAAAAACCTATGGAACTATGTTAATAGCCAGAGAAAAACTTATGGGTATCCAAACTGCATGTCTTTCAACAGCGAACTTAGCCATGACTCTGAAAAAATTTGTTCAAAGATGCTTTCGAAGTAGAGAACTCCAGTCAAACGCCTGAGTTATTGGCCCAATCACAAAATTTTCCTCATCTGAATTCAATTAGTCTTTGGATCTCTGAAGACGAAATCGTTCACAAAGCTTCAGAACTTGGCGTTTGTTATAGCCCTGGTCGAGATGGTGTACCTTCTTATATATTTATCCTATCCTCTTCATATTCTTTTCAATGAATCGCTTAGATCTTCAATATTTCCTGAAATTTGGAAGAGTTCTTACATAACACCGATACATAAAAAGGGTAGTAAAAATGAAATAAAAAAATTATCGTCCCATTGCAAAACTCTCCGTCATCACTAAGCTTTTTGAGTCCATTGTTTGAAAAGTCATATTGTTTAATTGTAAGTCTATGATTTGTGACAGTCAACATGGTTTTGTTCAAAATAAGTCAACAGTTACTAACATCTTTCATTTCACTTCTTTTTGTTTAGATTCGTTTGGAAAACGGAAACAAGTTGACTGTGTCTTCACAGACTTCAGTAAGGCTTTTGATAAATTGTGCCATAAAATATTAACTTCCAAACTTAAATCCCAAGGCTTTAACGATAAATTTGTTAGTTGAGTTTCGTCGAACTTATACAGGGTGATTCACGAGCGTTGTGCCAAAAACCTAGAGCGTGTAGGTTGAGTTGAGACAAGAAAAAAATCGTATGGGAAGGGTGGAGGGTTCTATTCCCCCCCCCCGTTTAGCCGGGAGGGGCAATTTTCTGAAAAAATAACTTATTTTATAAAGAAAAATATTAAAAATCAACGGCTTCGTTTACAACACCGTGCTATACTTTTCTGGAAAGCCAAAAACTTCTTCTTTCATTTTATTTTTAAATTAAATTGTTTTAACGAATAGTTTAAAATAAATAAATTTTCAAGCTCAAAATTTTCAAAAAAAAAAGCAAAAAAAACATTTTTGAACTAATTTTTTTCAAAATTTTATGTAATTAAGTACTAATTTTGTTTCAAAAATTCAATGCCGTTGTTAATTTTTAGTCGAAAACAGAAAACTGGATGCAAAAATGTATTTTCGTTTTTGAGAAATAATAAAAGAAAACCAAAACCACTTTTTCTAAGAAAATCTTTTTTAATTTATTTTCACCTATATGGACTTTTTGTTAAATTTATTTATGAAACATAAACCTTTCTTTTATTATTTGTTATGTAATTGGAATTTTATGAGGACTCAATAAAGTAGTAAAGTATTGGATTTCCCCTGGATTAATCATTTTGTTCTCTGACCTAGGTATAATTCTTGACTCAAAATTAACTTTTACAAATAATTATGACTTTATTATTAAAAAAAAACCAATAAGACACTCTTGGATTTATTAACCGGTTTTCACATGATTTTCGCGACCCCTATATCCTTAAACTTCTCTACTGACCATATGTAAGGCCGATACTAGAATATGGCCCCCAATTATTCAGTCAGAATAAAAGGAGTACAAAGAAGATACATGCGCTTATGCCTGCGTTTCTTCCCATGGTCCAATAGGCTCGAACTTCCACCGTACAATCATCATCGCTTTCTAAACACATTCAGCTATGCTTTTTTATAAAATTAATCAATGGATCAGTCATATCACCATCAACTTTGGAACAATCAAACTTTAGTTATAGCCCTACAAGTATAAGAGGACAAATAGCTTTACGTCCTATTTCAAGCAAATCGAACTATGGCAAAAACAGTCCCCTCAACCAATTGATTTCAGTTTACAACGAATATTACTTTTTAATATATTCCTTAAGCGATGGTTTTATAAGTAAAACATTTAAAGAAAATGTGTTCAATACTTCAGTTTAGCTTTAAAATCACATTTGCAAATTGCTGTAATAAGTATTGTAAGTCTATAAAATCTAAGAATAAACGTAATATAGGTCTTAAGTTCTAACGTTAGTTTGTTTAACGAATTCAATAAATTAAATTAAATAACGCTGTCAAGGGTGCTAAAGCTGACTAGCTGCTTAGTCGCAATGAGGTTGTGGTCTACTGACCGATAAGAAAGTACATTGTTGAAAAGTATGATCGATCACAAACATTTTAACCGCAAGTTCAATGAACTCGCTGTTTAATATGCTGCGTAACAATTGAAGTTATTGAAAATTGATAGAAAAATGTTATTTTTACTTTGATGACGAGAATATAAAACAATATTTTTTCGGTGCTCTGGAGCTTTAGCTACATGTCTAAACAGACAGTTTAAGAAACACATATTGTTGTCAGTGAAGGAATCATATACTCAACAAGCTCAACATCTTCAATCGTTTATCATACAACAAACCAAGTTTTCGTTTCGGATATGCATACGTTTACAAACATAATTACATACATCTGCTATTTAAACGAAAAAATGAAACACTTAAATGACGCAAATTATAAATGCCATGCTAAAGGCTATAAATGGACTCTATGAAAAACTCAGACTGATTCATAAGCAGACCGAGCCGGCATCCCCAAGGTCGAAAAAAAAAAATTATGTTTGCGTGTATAAATACACAACAGTCAAATGTAGGATAGCTTTCAACAAATGAAATTAAATTATTTAAATTTTATTCAACTTAAAAATGTTATCATTTCATGCTTGGGGAAAATCCGCAGAGTTTGTTTAGAAATTTTTAACCAAACATAATAGAGAGCTTAAAAATAACTGGAAATTGTTTGTTCCCAGGAATGATAAGAGCGCAGATTTTTTTTGTTCTTAAGACGAAATTGATTATAAGTTGCTCTTAACTCTAGCAAACGTCATAGGATTTAAACAACAACCCGTACGAAGTGTTTTTAAGAACGCGCGGCATTCCCTTTCTTAAATTATCAACGCGTTTGACGAACGTTCTAATGATTGACGTTAACTTTCACGTCAACTGAAGTAGAAAATTTCTTTTATAAAGACCTGTAATAGATTTCCCTATATCGAGGCCAGATATAGCTATCATCGGTTTTCATCATTTTTTGACAGATCGGTTATAACAGTCATTAAAAATTTTTGTCAGTGAAGATTTTCATCATGCGATAATTCTGTCATGGGAATTGATGAAATTGAAACATCACTGAAACAATTCAAAAAGTTTTTTGACATAATAGATTCAGCTGTTCAGAAAAAGTAAGACAAATAGAAAACCACTTGAAATGAAGGAACAAACTTTTGTTCGCAATTTTTGGTATGTTTTTGTTCGATTTGAAAGCCAAATGGAGGATTTATGCCAAGATTTTGAAAAAAAACAACTTATTGTGTCGACAAAATGAATTTATCTCTTTTCCTGATGTAATTTCATTTTCCGTACCAGCTGATTGTTTTTTGACAGCAATAGAACGAAATCGTTCCAGTTCCACTGATGTAGTTTTTTTATATTTTACCTGTCCCAATGTGCCCGATACACTTTTACCAGAGGAAGTTATTGAATGTGAATCTACAGTTCTTGCATATCTCCATGATTCGAGGTCACTAGAATCCGAATCAACCCTTTTTATCATGATGTTTGTGTGTGAGTATGGACTCCTAATAGGGCCCATACACTACACAAACTGTTTGAGCAAACGAATGTATTTTGTTGTTGTAAAAATGTTTGAGCAAACTGTTTGAGTAGTGTGTAGCGATGATGCGTGTTTGCGCAAGCGGTTTGAACAAAATCAAAAAATTTTGAATTTTCCGTGCCTGCACAAACATGTGTTTGTGTGGTGTGTATTGAATTTTGCTCAAACCGATGCCAATTTTCATAGAGTTAACATGAATAAACAAGAGGAACAAATTTTTTGAACTGAATTCATTGAACTTTATAAAAGTTTACCGGTATTGTGGTGTGTAAAAAGTAACGAATATTGCAATCGGGTACTAAAAGCTCTACTCAAACAATTTGCACAAACATTTTTACAACAACAAAATACATTTGTTTGCTCAAACAGTTTGTGTAGTGTGTGGCGAAACTATGTTTGCTCAAACACACGTTTGAACAAACGTGTTTGCGTAGTGTATGGCCCCTATAAACGCTGTTTTGCCATTTTTAAATGTAAATCTTCGGAAATACTAGGGGTATTCACGTAAACGCGGAAAACCCATAGAAACCGTAGAAACCGTAGAATTTTCTATCGGTACAAATGAGCTGTCAAAATTTGTATGGGAAAAATTTTCTGCAAATCGTAGAATTTTATCTCACAAATTTGAAGCAGAAACTGCAGAAAAAAAACCTGATAAAATTTATGACATTTTGACGTTTAATTTGGCGCTCATTTAATCTTTTCATCATTTAAAGTGATTTGTTCATACAATTTTATGAATTTTGTTTTAAAACTACTTCTTGAAATCTTGAAGAGCAAAAATTAAAATGTAATTAGAATAAAAAAAAAGTGGACAAGTGCGAGATAAACTCGCTCGAGGAGGGTTCCGTACTTGATTATCCGACCTTACTTTCTTTCAGTTTTGAAGGATTTTTTATACAAATATTAAGATTTGAAACCAAACATTTTCTTGGAAAATAATTTGCCTATTTCCTTCAATGACTTCGAAACTGTGTATCTTAAAAATCTCGTAGCAGCATTTTCGGATCACTTCTATCTACTCTAGAAAATGTGAACCAAATTTAATTGCCATCAGCTTAGCAGATTCTAAGAAATCGCTTGTGAAAGACAAATAAAAAGAAAACGAACTGATCTTATAGGTTTTCGTTTTCACCTGTGTAAGAACCCTAAAAAGAAACAAAAAAAACGAAACACCACAGTAAGGCGTCGGTTATAGCTATCAGAAAAATCCATCAGAAAAAATTGGAACAGTGAAAACTTGAAAGATTTTTCTGATGAGTGTTTATAGCAACCAAAAAATTTGTGTCAGAAATTCAGCTGCAAGCTTTATTTTATGACATCTGAATTTTTATTTTCATCAGAAAATTTTTTTCTGATGTAATCGGAACAGAAAAAAATCGAAACACATCAGAAATACGAAATGGAATATTTTTGAAGTTTTTACAATCAGCTGTTCAGAAAAATGAAATCTCATCAGAAAAAAATTTAAATTCAATTTTCTAATTAAATTCGGTCATGAAAGTTTTAATTCTTTTTGAAAAAAAATATTTGAAACAAATGTTCGTCGAATTGCATAAATATTTCGCTCAAATGAAGTTCTATAGTAGTCAAATTTGGAAAAGAATTTTTTTTCTGATCCGTTTTTCTGATAGCTATAACCGGCCCCTAAGAAAGGAATAAGGAACGTTATTTTTTCTTCAGCAAATAAACAATTGATTTTATTGCAATATTCAAAAATAAAAAAAAAACTAATTATAACTCGAATAGGTTGTCTCTTCTTATATACCAAACAAGAGTTTAACTTAGGCCGTGTGCGAATTCAGTTAAAAATGGGTTAAAAATTGACGTTTGGTTAAATTTTGACACTTCACATTATTTGACTAGCTGCTGAGCAGGTTAAAAAATGACAGTAGTGGTTAAAAATTCATCCATTTTTATTTTTTAACCACAATTCATCCAATTCGCACACGGCCTTATAATAAAAATTAAGTCTCATTGTAATACGAATACAAAAAAAAGAAAAGAAAAGCAATCCCCCGACAAGATTCGAACCAGGCACATCAAGAGCATCAGGCGCATACCCTTTTTTTCAAAATTCATTTTTTATTCATTCACTTATATCTACTTACATACTAGACAAAAGAATACAAACTAGCTTATGATCTAAATCTTATATTTAACTTACTGGCCCCAACCGGGCGCTCTAAGGAATTCATGATTTCTTAAAATTAATGCCTTTCGGCCTATGAACTATGTTTTTTATTTACTTTATTTTTTGTTTCTTGTTAGAAAATTGCAAAAACTAACTCATTATCCTTTTCATGTTTTCTTACAAGCTACTTAAAATTAGG